>CM053162.1:17987350-27987350 GCA_028571685.1 Heterohyrax brucei
AAACCTACATTGCGGATAGAGTTGGGAGTACTTAGCACTGTGTAAACAGCACTTTCGCCGAAAGAAATCGACTTCTCTAAGACTGGGAAACAGTGAAGAGTGAATGTATGAGTTTCTCAAGATTGGTAACAGATAGAAACAAGAGAAAGCACACAGTGATTCATCTACCAAGAGAAGTTACAGAGATTACACAGACAATTCCAAGTATAAGTACAAGCAAATAAGAGAGACTTAGAAAACTGGTAAAACCTACATTGTTGACAGATTTGGGAGTACTTAGCACTGTGAAAACAGCACTTTCGCCGAAGGAAATTTAGTTCTCTAAGACTGGGAAACAGTGAACAGAGAATGTATGAGTTTCTCAAGATTGGTAACAGATAGAAACAAGAGAAAGTACACAGTGATTCATCTACCTAGAGAAGTTACAGAGGTTTACACAGAGAATTCCAAGTATACGTACAAGCAAATAAAAGAGACTTAGAAACCTGGTAAAACCTACATTGTGGATAGAGTTGGGAGTACTTAGCACTGTGTAAACAGCACTTTCGCCGAAAGAAATGGACTTCTCTAAGACTGGGAAACAGTGAACAGTGAATGTAGGAGTTTCTCAAGATTGGTAACAGATAGAAACAAGAGAAAGCACACAGTAATTCATCTACCTAGAGAAGTTAAAGAGGTTTACACAGAGAATTTCAAGTATAAGTACAAGCAAATAAGAGAGACTTAGAAAACTGGTAAAACCTACATTGTGGATAGAGTTCGGAGTACTTAGCACTGTGTAAACAGCCCTTTCGCTGAAAGAAATCGACTTCTCTAAGTCTGGGAAACAGTGAACAGTGAATCTGTGAGTTTCTCAAGATTGGTAACAGATAGAAACAAGAGAAAGCACACAGTGATTCATCTACCTAGAGAAGTTACAGAGGTTTACACAGAGAATTCCAAGTATATGTACAAGCAAATAAGAGAGACTTAGAAAACTGGTAAAACCTACATTGCGGATAGAGTTGGGAGTACTTAGCACTGTGTAAACAGCACTTTCGCGGAAAGAAATCGACTTCTCTAAGACTGGGAAACAGTGAACAGTGAATGTATGAGTTTCTCAAGATTGGTAACAGATAGAAACAACAGAAAGCACACAGTAATTCATCTACCTAGAGAAATTAAAGAGGTTTACACAGAGAATTCCAAGTATAAGTACAAGCAAATAAGAGAGACTTAGAAAACTGGTAAAACCTACATTGTGGATAGAGTTGGGAGTACTTAGCGCTGTGAAAACAGCACTTTTGCGGAAAGAAATCGACTTCTCTAAGACTGGGAAACAGTGAACAGAGAATGTATGAGTTTCTCAAGATTGGTAACAGATAGAAACAAGAGAAAGTACACAGTGATTCATCTACCTAGAGAACTTACAGAGGTTTACACAGAGAATTCCAAGTATAAGTACAAGCAAATAAGAGAGACTTAGAAAACTGGTAAAACCTACATTGTGGATAGAGTTGGGAGTACTTAGCACTGTGTAAACAGCACTTTCGCCGAAAGAAATCGACTTCTCTAAGACTGGGAAACAGTGAACAGTGAATGTATGAGTTTCTCAAGATTGGTAACAGATAGAAACAAGAGAAAGCACACAGTGATTCATCTACCTAGAGAAGTTACAGAGGTTTACACAGAGAATTCCAAGTATAAGTACAAGCAAATAAGAGAGACTTAGAAATCTGGTAAAACCTACATTGTGGATAGAGTTGGAAGTACTTAGCACTGTGAAAACAGCACTTTCGCTGAAAGAAATTGACTTCTCTAAGACTGGGAAACAGTGAACAGTGAATGTATGAGTTTCTCAAGATTGGTAACAGATAGAAACAAGAGAAAGTACACAGTGATTCATCGACCTAGAGAAGTTACAGAGGTTTACACAGAGAATTCCAAGTATAAGAACAAGCAAATAAGAGAGACTTAGAAAACTGGTAAAACCTACATTGTTGATAGAGTTGGGAGTACTTAGCACTGTGAAAACAGCACTTTCGCCGAAAGAAATCGACTTCTCTAAGACTGGGAAACAGTGAACAGAGAATGTATGAGTTTCTCAAGATTGGTAACAGATAGAAACAAGAGAAAGTACACAGTGATTCATCTACCTAGAGAAGTTACAGAGGTTTACACAGAGAATTCCAAGTATAAGTACAAGCAAATAAGAGAGACTTAGAAAACTGGTAAAACCTACATTGTTGATAGAGTTGGGAGTACTTAGCACTGTGAAAACAGCACTTTCGCAGAAAGAAATCGACTTCTCTAAGACTGGGAAAAGGTGAACAGTGAATGTATGAGTTTCTCAAGATTGGTAACAGATAGAAACAAGAGAAAGCACACAGTGATTCATCTACCTAGAGAAGTTACAGAGGTTTACACAGAGAATTCCAAGTATAAGTACAAGCAAATAAGAGAGACTTAGAAATCTGGTAAAACCTACATTGTGGATAGAGTTGGGAGTACTTAGCACTGTGAAAACAGCACTTTCGCAGAAAGAAATCGACTTCTCTAAGACTGGGAAAAGGTGAACAGTGAATGTATGAGTTTCTCAAGATTGGTAACAGATAGAAACAAGAGAAAGCACACAGTGATTCATCTACCTAGAGAAGTTACAGAGGTTTACACAGAGAATTCCAAGTATAAGTACAAGCAAATAAGAGAGACTTAGAAATCTGGTAAAACCTACTTGGTGGATAGAGTTGGGAGTACTTAGCACTGTGTAAACAGCACTTTTGCGGAAAGAAATCGACTTCTCTAAGACCGGGAAACAGTGAACAGTGAATGTATGAGTTTCTCAAGATTGGTAACAGATAGAAACAAGAGAAAGCACACAGTGATTCATCTACCTAGAGAAGTTACAGAGGTTTACACAGAGAATTCCAAGTATAAGTACAAGCAAATAAGAGAGACTTAAAAAACTGGTAAAACCTACATTGTGGACAGAGTTGGGAGTACTTAGCACTGTGTAAACAGCACTTTCGCCGAAAGAAATCGACTTCTCTAAGACTGGGAAACAGTGAACAGTGAATGTATGAGTTTCTCAAGATTGGTAACAGATACAAACAAGAGAAAGCACACAGTGATTCATCTACCTAGAGAAGTTACAGAGGTTTACCCAGAGAATTCCAAGTATAAGTACAAGCAAATAAGAGAGACTTAGAAAACTGGTAAAATCTACATTGTGTATAGAGTTGGGAGTACTTAGCACTGTGTAAACAGCACTTTCGCTGAAAGAAATCGACTTCTCTAAGACTGGGAAAAGGTGAACAGTGAATGTATGAGTTTCTCAAGATTGGTAACAGATAGAAACAAGAGAAAGCACACAGTGATTCATCTACCTAGAGAAGTTACAGAGGTTTACACAGAGAATTCCAAGTATAAGTACAAGCAAATAAGAGAGACTTAGAAAACTGGTAAAACCTACATTGTTTATAGAGTTGGGAGTACTTAGCAATGTGAAAACAGCACTTTTGTCGAAAGTAATCGACTTCTCTAAGACTGGGAAACACTGAACAGAGAATGTATGAGTTTCTCAAGATTGGTAACAGATAGAAACAAGAGAAAGTACACAGTGATTCATCTACCTAGAGAACTTACAGAGGTTTACACAGAGAATTCCAAGTATAAGTACAAGCAAATAAGAGAGACTTAGAAAACTGGTAAAACCTACATTGTGGATAGAGTTGGGAGTACTTAGCACTGTGTAAACAGCACTTTCGCCGAAAGAAATCGACTTCTCTAAGACTGGGAAACAGTGAACAGTGAATGTATGAGTTTCTCAAGATTGGTAACAGATAGAAACAAGAGAAAGTACACAGTGATTCATCTTCCTAGAGAAGTTACAGAAGTTTACACAGAGAATTCCATGTATAAGTACAAGAAAATAAGAGAGACTTAGAAAACTGGTAAAACCTACATTGTTGATAGAGTTGGGAGTACTTAGCACTGTGAAAACAGCACTTTCGCAGAAAGAAATCGACTTCTCTAAGACTGGGAAACAGTGAAAAGGGAATGTAAGAGTTTCTCAAGATTGGTAACAGATAGAAACAAGAGAAAGTACACAGTGATTCATCTACCTAGAGAAGTTACAGAGGTTTACACAGAGAATTCCAAGTATAAGTACAAGCAAATAAGAGAGACTTAGAAAACTGGTAAAACCTACATTGTTGACAGATTTGGGAGTACTTAGCACTGTGAAAACAGCACTTTCGCCGAAGGAAATTTAGTTCTCTAAGTCCGTGACACAGTGAACAGAGAATGTATGAGTTTCTCAAGATTGGTAACAGATAGAAAAAAGAGAAAGTACACAGTGATTCATCTACCTAGAGAAGTTACAGAGGTTTACACAGAGAATTCCAAGTATAAGTACAAGCAAATAAGAGAGACTTAGAAAACTGGTAAAACCTACATTGTTTATAGAGTTGGGAGTACTTAGCAATGTGAAAACAGCACTTTTGTCGAAAGTAATCGACTTCTCTAAGACTGGGAAACACTGAACAGAGAATGTATGAGTTTCTCAAGATTGGTAACAGATAGAAACAAGAGAAAGTACACAGTGATTCATCTACCTAGAGAACTTACAGAGGTTTACACAGAGAATTCCAAGTATAAGTACAAGCAAATAAGAGAGACTTAGAAAACTGGTAAAACCTACATTGTGGATAGAGTTGGGAGTACATAGCACTGTGTAAACAGCACTTTCGCCGAAAGAAATCGACTTCTCTAAGACTGGGAAACAGTGAACAGTGAATGTATGAGTTTCTCAAGATTGGTAACAGATAGAAACAAGAGAAAGCACACAGTGATTCATCTACCTAGAGAAGTTACAGAGGTTTAAATAAGAGAATTCCAAGTATAAGTACAAGCAAATAAGAGAGACTTAGAAATCTGGTAAAACCTACATTGTGGATACAGTTGGGAGTACTTAGCACTGTGAAAACAGCACTTTCGCAGAAAGAAATCGACTTCTCTAAGACTGGGAAAAGGTGAACAGTGAATGTATGAGTTTCTCAAGATTGGTAACAGATAGAAACAAGAGAAAGCACACAGTGATTCATCTACCTAGAGAAGTTACAGAGGTTTACACAGAGAATTCCAAGTATAAGTACAAGCAAATAAGAGAGACTTAGAAATCTGGTAAAACCTACATTGTGGATAGAGTTGGGAGTACTTAGCACTGTGAAAACAGCACTTTCGCCGAAAGAAATCGACTTCTCTAAGACTGGGAAACAGTGAACAGAGAATGTATGAGTTTCTCAAGATTGGTAACAGATAGAAACAAGAGAAAGTACACAGTGATTCATCTACCTAGAGAAGTTACAGAGGTTTACACAGAGAATTCCAAGTATAAGTACAAGCAAATAAGAGAGACTTAGAAAACTGGTAAAACCTACATTGTTGATAGAGTTGGGAGTACTTAGCACTGTGAAAACAGCACTTTCGCAGAAAGAAATCGACTTCTCTAAGACTGGGAAAAGGTGAACAGTGAATGTATGAGTTTCTCAAGATTGGTAACAGATAGAAACAAGAGAAAGCACACAGTGATTCATCTACCTAGAGAAGTTACAGAGGTTTACACAGAGAATTCCAAGTATAAGTACAAGCAAATAAGAGAGACTTAGAAATCTGGTAAAACCTACATTGTGGATAGAGTTGGGAGTACTTAGCACTGTGAAAACAGCACTTTCGCAGAAAGAAATCGACTTCTCTAAGACTGGGAAAAGGTGAACAGTGAATGTATGAGTTTCTCAAGATTGGTAACAGATAGAAACAAGAGAAAGCACACAGTGATTCATCTACCTAGAGAAGTTACAGAGGTTTACACAGAGAATTCCAAGTATAAGTACAAGCAAATAAGAGAGACTTAGAAATCTGGTAAAACCTACTTGGTGGATAGAGTTGGGAGTACTTAGCACTGTGTAAACAGCACTTTTGCGGAAAGAAATCGACTTCTCTAAGACTGGGAAACAGTGAACAGTGAATGTATGAGTTTCTCAAGATTGGTAACAGATAGAAACAAGAGAAAGCACACAGTGATTCATCTACCTAGAGAAGTTACAGAGGTTTACACAGAGAATTCCAAGTATAAGTACAAGCAAATAAGAGAGACTTAAAAAACTGGTAAAACCTACATTGTGGACAGAGTTGGGAGTACTTAGCACTGTGTAAACAGCACTTTCGCCGAAAGAAATCGACTTCTCTAAGACTGGGAAACAGTGAACAGTGAATGTATGAGTTTCTCAAGATTGGTAACAGATAGAAACAAGAGAAAGCACACAGTGATTCATCTACCTAGAGAAGTTACAGAGGTTTACCCAGAGAATTCCAAGTATAAGTACAAGCAAATAAGAGAGACTTAGAAAACTGGTAAAATCTACATTGTGTATAGAGTTGGGAGTACTTAGCACTGTGTAAACAGCACTTTCGCTGAAAGAAATCGACTTCTCTAAGACTGGGAAAAGGTGAACAGTGAATGTATGAGTTTCTCAAGATTGGTAACAGATAGAAACAAGAGAAAGCACACAGTGATTCATCTACCTAGAGAAGTTACAGAGGTTTACACAGAGAATTCCAAGTATAAGTACAAGCAAATAAGAGAGACTTAGAAAACTGGTAAAACCTACATTGTTTATAGAGTTGGGAGTACTTAGCAATGTGAAAACAGCACTTTTGTCGAAAGTAATCGACTTCTCTAAGACTGGGAAACACTGAACAGAGAATGTATGAGTTTCTCAAGATTGGTAACAGATAGAAACAAGAGAAAGTACACAGTGATTCATCTACCTAGAGAACTTACAGAGGTTTACACAGAGAATTCCAAGTATAAGTACAAGCAAATAAGAGAGACTTAGAAAACTGGTAAAACCTACATTGTGGATAGAGTTGGGAGTACTTAGCACTGTGTAAACAGCACTTTCGCCGAAAGAAATCGACTTCTCTAAGACTGGGAAACAGTGAACAGTGAATGTATGAGTTTCTCAAGATTGGTAACAGATAGAAACAAGAGAAAGCACACAGTGATTCATCTACCTAGAGAAGTTACAGAGGTTTACACAGACAATTCCAAGTATAAGTACAAGCAAATAAGAGAGACTTAGAAAACTGGTAAAACCTACATTGTTGACAGATTTGGGAGTACTTAGCACTGTGAAAACAGCACTTTTGCGGAAAGAAATCGACTTCTCTAAGACTGGGAAACAGTGAACAGAGAATGTATGAGTTTCTCAAGATTGGTAACAGATAGAAACAAGAGAAAGTACACAGTGATTCATCTACCTAGAGAAGTTACAGAGGTTTACACAGAGAATTCCAAGTATAAGTACAAGCAAATAAGAGAGACTTAGAGAACTGGTAAAACCTACATTGTGGATAGAGTTGGGAGTACTTAGCACTGTGTAAACAGCACTTTCGCCGAAAGAAATCGACTTCTCTAAGACTGGGTAACAGTGAACAGAGAATGTTTGAGTTTCTCAAGATTGGTAACAGATAGAAACAAGAGAAAGTACACAGTGATTCATCTACCTAGAGAAGTTACAGAGGTTTACACAGAGAATTCCAAGTATAAGTACAAGCAAATAAGAGAGACTTAGAAAACTGGTAAAATCTACATTGTTGATAGAGTTGGGAGTACTTAGCACTGTGAAAACAGCACTTTCGCAGAAAGAAATCGACTTCTCTAAGACTGGGAAAAGGTGAACAGTGAATGTATGAGTTTCTCAAGATTGGTAACAGATAGAAACAAGAGAAAGCACACAGTGATTCATCTACCTAGAGAAGTTACAGAGGTTTACACAGAGAATTCCAAGTATAAGTACAAGCAAATAAGAGAGACTTAGAAATCTGGTAAAACCTACATTGTGGATAGAGTTGGGAGTACTTAGCACTGTGAAAACAGCACTTTCGCAGAAAGAAATCGACTTCTCTAAGACTGGGAAAAGGTGAACAGTGAATGTATGAGTTTCTCAAGATTGGTAACAGATAGAAACAAGAGAAAGCACACAGTGATTCATCTACCTAGAGAAGTTACAGAGGTTTACACAGAGAATTCCAAGTATAAGTACAAGCAAATAAGAGAGACTTAGAAATCTGGTAAAACCTACTTGGTGGATAGAGTTGGGAGTACTTAGCACTGTGTAAACAGCACTTTCGCCGAAAGAAATCGACTTCTCTAAGACTGGGAAACAGTGAACAGTGAATGTATGAGTTTCTCAAGATTGGTAACAGATAGAAACAAGAGAAACCACACAGTGATTCATCTACCTAGAGAAGTTACAGAGGTTTACACAGAGAATTCCAAGTATAAGTACAAGCAAATAAGAGAGACTTAAAAAACTGGTAAAACCTACATTGTGGACAGAGTTGGGAGTACTTAGCACTGTGTAAACAGCACTTTCGCCGAAAGAAATCGACTTCTCTAAGACTGGGAAACAGTGAACAGTGAATGTATGAGTTTCTCAAGATTGGTAACAGATAGAAACAAGAGAAAGCACACAGTGATTCATCTACCTAGAGAAGTTACAGAGGTTTACCCAGAGAATTCCAAGTATAAGTACAAGCAAATAAGAGAGACTTAGAAAACTGGTAAAATCTACATTGTGTATAGAGTTGGGAGTACTTAGCACTGTGTAAACAGCACTTTCGCTGAAAGAAATCGACTTCTCTAAGACTGGGAAAAGGTGAACAGTGAATGTATGAGTTTCTCAAGATTGGTAACAGATAGAAACAAGAGAAAGCACACAGTGATTCATCTACCTAGAGAAGTTACAGAGGATTACACAGAGAATTCCAAGTATAAGTACAAGCAAATAAGAGAGACTTAGAAAACTGGTAAAACCTACATTGTTTATAGAGTTGGGAGTACTTAGCAATGTGAAAACAGCACTTTTGTCGAAAGTAATCGACTTCTCTAAGACTGGGAAACACTGAACAGAGAATGTATGAGTTTCTCAAGATTGGTAACAGATAGAAACAAGAGAAAGTACACAGTGATTCATCTACCTAGAGAACTTACAGAGGTTTACACAGAGAATTCCAAGTATAAGTACAAGCAAATAAGAGAGACTTAGAAAACTGGTAAAACCTACATTGTGGATAGAGTTGGGAGTACTTAGCACTGTGTAAACAGCACTTTCGCCGAAAGAAATCGACTTCTCTAAGACTGGGAAACAGTGAACAGTGAATGTATGAGTTTCTCAAGATTGGTAACAGATAGAAACAAGAGAAAGTACACAGTGATTCATCTACCTAGAGAAGTTACAGAGGTTTACACAGACAATTCCAAGTATAAGTACAAGCAAATAAGAGAGACTTAGAAAACTGGTAAAACCTACATTGTTGACAGATTTGGGAGTACTTAGCACTGTGAAAACAGCACTTTATCGGAAAGAAATCGACTTCTCTAAGACTGGGAAACAGTGAACAGAGAATGTATGAGTTTCTCAAGATTGGTAACAGATAGAAACAAGAGAAAGTACACAGTGATTCATCTACCTAGAGAAGTTACAGAGGTTTACACAGAGATTTCCAAGTATAAGTACAAGCAAATAAGAGAGACTTAGAAAACTGGTAAAACCTACATTGTGGATAGAGTTGGGAGTACTTAGCACTGTGTAAACAGCACTTTCGCCGAAAGAAATCGACTTCTCTAAGACTGGGTAACAGTGAACAGAGAATGTTTGAGTTTCTCAAGATTGGTAACAGATAGAAACAAGAGAAAGTACACAGTGATTCATCTACCTAGAGAAGTTACAGAGGTTTACACAGAGAATTCCAAGTATAAGTACAAGCATATTAGAGAGACTTAGAAATCTGGTAAAACCTACATTGTGGATAGAGTTGGGAGTACTTAGCACTGTGAAAACAGCACTTTCGGTGAAAGAAATCGACTTCTCTAAGACTGGGAAACAGTGAACAGTGAATGTATGAGTTTCTCAAGATTGGTAACAGATAGAAACAAGAGAAAGTACACAGTGATTCATCTACCTAGAGAAGTTACAGAGGTTTACACAGAGAATTCCAATAATAAGTACAAGCAAATAAGAGAGACTTAGAAAACTGGTAAAACCTACATTGTTGATCGAGTTGGGAGTACTTAGCACTGTGAAACCAGCACTTTTGCCGAAAGAAATCGACTTCTCTAAGACTGGGAAACAGTGAACAGAGAATGTATGAGTTTCTCAAGATTGGTAACAGATAGAAACAAGAGAAAGTACACAGTGATTCATCTACCTAGAGAAGTTACAGAGGTTTACACAGAGAATTCCAAGTATAACTACAGGCAAATAAGAGAGACTTAGAAAACTGGTAAAACCTACATTGTGGATAGAGTTGGGAGTACTTAGCACTGTGAAAACAGCACTTTTGCGGAAAGAAATCGACTTCTCTAAGACTGGGAAACAGTGAACAGAGAATGTATGAGTTTCTCAAGATTGGTAACAGATAGAAACAAGAGAAAGTACACGGTGATTCATCTACCTAGAGAAGTTACAGAGGTTTACACAGAGAATTCCAAGTATAAGTACAAGCAAATAAGAGAGACTTAGAAAACTGGTAAAACCTACATTGTTTATAGAGTTGGGAGTACTTAGCAATGTGAAAACAGCACTTTTGTCGAAAGTAATCGACTTCTCTAAGACTGGGAAACACTGAACAGAGAATGTATGAGTTTCTCAAGATTGGTAACAGATAGAAACAAGAGAAAGCACACAGTGATTCATCTACCTAGAGAAGTTACAGAGGTTTACACAGAGAATTCCAAGTATAAATATAAGCAAATAAGAGAGACTTAGAAAACTGGTAAAATCTACACTGTGGATAGAGTTGGGAGTATTTAGCACTGTGTAAACAGCACTTTCGCTGAAAGAAATCGACTTCTCTAAGACTGGGAAAAGGTGAACAGTGAATGTATGAGTTTCTCAAGATTGGTAACAGATAGAAACAAGAGAAAGCACACAGTGATTCATCTACCTAGAGAAGTTACAGAGGTTTACACAGAGAATTCCAAGTATAAGTACAAGCAAATAAGAGAGACTTAGAAATCTGGTAAAACCTACATTGTGGATAGAGTTGGGAGTACTTAGCACTGTGAAAACAGCACTTTCGCTGAAAGAAATCGACTTCTCTAAGACTGGGAAACAGTGAACAGAGAATGTATGAGTTTCTCAAGATTGGTAACAGATAGAAACAAGAGAAAGCACACAGTGATTCATCTACCTAGAGAAGTTACAGAGGTTTAAATAAGAGAATTCCAAGTATAAGTACAAGCAAATAAGAGAGACTTAGAAAACTGGTAAAATCTACATTGTGGATAGAGTTGGGAGTACTTAGCACTGTGTAAACAGCACTTTCGCTGAAAGAAATCGACTTCTCTAAGACTGGGAAAAGGTGAACAGTGAATCTATGAGTTTCTCAAGATTGGTAACAGATAGAAACAAGAGAAAGCACACAGTGATTCATCTACCTAGAGAAGTCACAGAGGTTTACACAGAGAATTCCAAGTATAAGTACAAGCAAATAAGAGAGACTTAGAAAACTGGTAAAACCTACATTGTTGACAGATTTGGAAGTACTTAGCACTGTGAAAACAGCACTTTCGCCGAAGGAAATTTAGTTCTCTAAGTCCGTGACACAGTGAACAGAGAATGTATGAGTTTCTCAAGATTGGTAACAGATAGAAACAAGAGAAAGTACACAGTGATTCATCTACCTAGAGAAGTTACAGAGGTTTACACAGAGAATTCCAAGTATAAGTACAAGCAAATAAGAGAGACTTAGAAAACTGGTAAAACCTACATTGTTTATGGAGTTGGGAGTACTTAGCAATGTGAAAACAGCACTTTTGTCGAAAGTAATCGACTTCTCTAAGACTGGGAAACACTGAACAGAGAATGTATGAGTTTCTCAAGATTGGTAACAGATAGAAACAAGAGAAAGTACACAGTGATTCATCTACCTAGAGAACTTACAGAGGTTTACACAGAGAATTCCAAGTATAAGTACAAGCAAATAAGAGAGACTTAGAAATCTGGTAAAACCTACATTGTGTATAGAGTTGGGAGTACTTAGCACTGTGTAAACAGCACTTTCGCTGAAAGAAATCGACTTCTCTAAGACTGGGAAAAGGTGAACAGTGAATGTATGAGTTTCTCAAGATTGGTAACAGATGGAAACAAGAGAAAGCACACAGTGATTCATCTACCTAGAGAAGTTACAGAGGTTTACACAGAGAATTCCAAGTATAAGTACAAGCAAATAAGAGAGACTTAGAAAACTGGTAAAACCTACATTGTGGACAGAGTTGTGAGTACTTAGCACTGTGAAAACAGCACTTTCGCTGAAAGAAGTCGACTTCTCTAAGACTGGGAAACAGTGAACAGTGAATGTATGAGTTTCTCAAGATTGGTAACAGATAGAAACAAGAGAAAGTACACAGTGATTCATCTTCCTAGAGAAGTTACAGAAGTTTACACAGAGAATTCCATGTATAACTACAAGAAAATAAGAGAGACTTAGAAAACTGGTAAAACCTACATTGCGGATAGAGTTGGGAGTACTTAGCACTGTGTAAACAGCACTTTCGCCGAAAGAAATCGACTTCTCTAAGACTGGGAAACAGTGAACAGTGAATGTATGAGTTTCTCAAGATTGGTAACAGATAGAAACAAGAGAAAGCACACAGTGATTCATCTACCAAGAGAAGTTACAGAGATTACACAGACAATTCCAAGTATAAGTACAAGCAAATAAGAGAGACTTAGAAAACTGGTAAAACCTACATTGTTGACAGATTTGGGAGTACTTAGCACTGTGAAAACAGCACTTTCGCCGAAGGAAATTTAGTTCTCTAAGACTGGGAAACAGTGAACAGAGAATGTATGAGTTTCTCAAGATTGGTAACAGATAGAAACAAGAGAAAGTACACAGTGATTCATCTACCTAGAGAAGTTACAGAGGTTTACACAGAGAATTCCAAGTATACGTACAAGCAAATAAAAGAGACTTAGAAACCTGGTAAAACCTACATTGTGGATAGAGTTGGGAGTACTTAGCACTGTGTAAACAGCACTTTCGCCGAAAGAAATGGACTTCTCTAAGACTGGGAAACAGTGAACAGTGAATGTAGGAGTTTCTCAAGATTGGTAACAGATAGAAACAAGAGAAAGCACACAGTAATTCATCTACCTAGAGAAGTTAAAGAGGTTTACACAGAGAATTTCAAGTATAAGTACAAGCAAATAAGAGAGACTTAGAAAACTGGTAAAACCTACATTGTGGATAGAGTTCGGAGTACTTAGCACTGTGTAAACAGCCCTTTCGCTGAAAGAAATCGACTTCTCTAAGTCTGGGAAACAGTGAACAGTGAATCTGTGAGTTTCTCAAGATTGGTAACAGATAGAAACAAGAGAAAGCACACAGTGATTCATCTACCTAGAGAAGTCACAGAGGTTTACACAGAGAATTCCAAGTATAAGTACAAGCAAATAAGAGAGACTTAGAAAACTGGTAAAACCTACATTGTTGACAGATTTGGGAGTACTTAGCACTGTGAAAACAGCACTTTCGCCGAAGGAAATTTAGTTCTCTAAGTCCGTGACACAGTGAACAGAGAATGTATGAGTTTCTCAAGATTGGTAACAGATAGAAACAAGAGAAAGTACACAGTGATTCATCTACCTAGAGAAGTTACAGAGGTTTACACAGAGAATTCCAAGTATAAGTACAAGCAAATAAGAGAGACTTAGAAAACTGGTAAAACCTACATTGTTTATGGAGTTGGGAGTACTTAGCAATGTGAAAACAGCACTTTTGTCGAAAGTAATCGACTTCTCTAAGACTGGGAAACACTGAACAGAGAATGTATGAGTTTCTCAAGATTGGTAACAGATAGAAACAAGAGAAAGTACACAGTGATTCATCTACCTAGAGAACTTACAGAGGTTTACACAGAGAATTCCAAGTATAAGTACAAGCAAATAAGAGAGACTTAGAAATCTGGTAAAACCTACATTGTGGATAGAGTTGGGAGTACTTAGCACTGTGTAAACAGCACTTTCGCTGAAAGAAATCGACTTCTCTAAGACTGGGAAAAGGTGAACAGTGAATGTATGAGTTTCTCAAGATTGGTAACAGATGGAAACAAGAGAAAGCACACAGTGATTCATCTACCTAGAGAAGTTACAGAGGTTTACACAGAGAATTCCAAGTATAAGTACAAGCAAATAAGAGAGACTTAGAAAACTGGTAAAACCTACATTGTGGACAGAGTTGTGAGTACTTAGCACTGTGAAAACAGCACTTTCGCTGAAAGAAGTCGACTTCTCTAAGACTGGGAAACAGTGAACAGTGAATGTATGAGTTTCTCAAGATTGGTAACAGATAGAAACAAGAGAAAGTACACAGTGATTCATCTTCCTAGAGAAGTTACAGAAGTTTACACAGAGAATTCCATGTATAACTACAAGAAAATAAGAGAGACTTAGAAAACTGGTAAAACCTACATTGCGGATAGAGTTGGGAGTACTTAGCACTGTGTAAACAGCACTTTCGCCGAAAGAAATCGACTTCTCTAAGACTGGGAAACAGTGAACAGTGAATGTATGAGTTTCTCAAGATTGGTAACAGATAGAAACAAGAGAAAGCACACAGTGATTCATCTACCAAGAGAAGTTACAGAGATTACACAGACAATTCCAAGTATAAGTACAAGCAAATAAGAGAGACTTAGAAAACTGGTAAAACCTACATTGTTGACAGATTTGGGAGTACTTAGCACTGTGAAAACAGCACTTTCGCCGAAGGAAATTTAGTTCTCTAAGACTGGGAAACAGTGAACAGAGAATGTATGAGTTTCTCAAGATTGGTAACAGATAGAAACAAGAGAAAGTACACAGTGATTCATCTACCTAGAGAAGTTACAGAGGTTTACACAGAGAATTCCAAGTATACGTACAAGCAAATAAAAGAGACTTAGAAACCTGGTAAAACCTACATTGTGGATAGAGTTGGGAGTACTTAGCACTGTGTAAACAGCACTTTCGCCGAAAGAAATGGACTTCTCTAAGACTGGGAAACAGTGAACAGTGAATGTAGGAGTTTCTCAAGATTGGTAACAGATAGAAACAAGAGAAAGCACACAGTAATTCATCTACCTAGAGAAGTTAAAGAGGTTTACACAGAGAATTTCAAGTATAAGTACAAGCAAATAAGAGAGACTTAGAAAACTGGTAAAACCTACATTGTGGATAGAGTTCGGAGTACTTAGCACTGTGTAAACAGCCCTTTCGCTGAAAGAAATCGACTTCTCTAAGTCTGGGAAACAGTGAACAGTGAATCTGTGAGTTTCTCAAGATTGGTAACAGATAGAAACAAGAGAAAGCACACAGTGATTCATCTACCTAGAGAAGTCACAGAGGTTTACACAGAGAATTCCAAGTATAAGTACAAGCAAATAAGAGAGACTTAGAAAACTGGTAAAACCTACATTGTTGACAGATTTGGGAGTACTTAGCACTGTGAAAACAGCACTTTCGCCGAAGGAAATTTAGTTCTCTAAGTCCGTGACACAGTGAACAGAGAATGTATGAGTTTCTCAAGATTGGTAACAGATAGAAACAAGAGAAAGTACACAGTGATTCATCTACCTAGAGAAGTTACAGAGGTTTACACAGAGAATTCCAAGTATAAGTACAAGCAAATAAGAGAGACTTAGAAAACTGGTAAAACCTACATTGTTTATGGAGTTGGGAGTACTTAGCAATGTGAAAACAGCACTTTTGTCGAAAGTAATCGACTTCTCTAAGACTGGGAAACACTGAACAGAGAATGTATGAGTTTCTCAAGATTGGTAACAGATAGAAACAAGAGAAAGTACACAGTGATTCATCTACCTAGAGAACTTACAGAGGTTTACACAGAGAATTCCAAGTATAAGTACAAGCAAATAAGAGAGACTTAGAAATCTGGTAAAACCTACATTGTGGATAGAGTTGGGAGTACTTAGCACTGTGAAAACAGCACTTTCGCTGAAAGAAATCGACTTCTCTAAGACTGGGAAACAGTGAACAGAGAATGTATGAGTTTCTCAAGATTGGTAACAGATAGAAACAAGAGAAAGTACACAGTGATTCATCTACCTAGAGAAGTTACAGAGGTTTACACAGAGAATTCCAAGTATAAGTACAAGCAAATAAGAGAGACTTAGAAAACTGGTAAAAGCTACATTGTGGATAGAGTTGGGAGTACTTAGCACTGTGTAAACAGCACTTTCGCCGAAAGAAATCGACTTCTCTAAGACTGGGTAACAGTGAACAGAGAATGTATGAGTTTCTCAAGATTGGTAACAGATAGAAACAAGAGAAAGTACACAGTGATTCATCTACCTAGAGAAGTTACAGAGGTTTACACAGAGAATTCCAAGTATAAGTACAAGCAAATAAGAGAGACTTAGAAAACTGGGAAAACCTACATTGTTGATAGAGTTGGGAGTACTTAGCACTGTGAAAACAGCACTTTCACAGAAAGAAATCGACTTCTCTAAGACTGGGAAAAGGTGAACAGTGAATGTATGAGTTTCTCAAGATTGGTAACAGATAGAAACAAGAGAAAGTACACGGTGATTCATCTTCCTAGAGAAGTTACAGAAGTTTACACAGAGAATTCCATGTATAACTACAAGAAAATAAGAGAGACTTAGAAAACTGGTAAAACCTACATTGCGGATAGAGTTGGGAGTACTTAGCACTGTGTAAACAGCACTTTCGCCGAAAGAAATCGACTTCTCTAAGACTGGGAAACAGTGAACAGTGAATGTATGAGTTTCTCAAGATTGGTAACAGATAGAAACAAGAGAAAGCACACAGTGATTCATCTACCTAGAGAAGTTACAGAGGTTTACACAGACAATTCCAAGTATAAGTACAAGCAAATAAGAGAGACTTAGAAAACTGGTAAAACCTACATTGTTGACAGATTTGGGAGTACTTAGCACTGTGAAAACAGCACTTTCGCCGAAGGAAATTTAGTTCTCTAAGACTGGGAAACAGTGAACAGAGAATGTATGAGTTTCTCAAGATTGGTAACAGATAGAAACAAGAGAAAGTACACAGTGATTCATCTACCTAGAGAAGTTACAGAGGTTTACACAGAGAATTCCAAGTATACGTACAAGCAAATAAAAGAGACTTAGAAAACTGGTAAAACCTACATTGTGGATAGAGTTGGGAGTACTTAGCACTGTGTAAACAGCACTTTCGCCGAAAGAAATGGACTTCTCTAAGACTGGGAAACAGTGAACAGTGAATGTAGGAGTTTCTCAAGATTGGTAACAGATAGAAACAAGAGAAAGCACACAGTAATTCATCTACCTAGAGAAGTTAAAGAGGTTTACACAGAGAATTCCAAGTATAAGTACAAGCAAATAAGAGAGACTTAGAAAACTGGTAAAACCTACATTGTGGATAGAGTTGGGAGTACTTAGCACTGTGTAAACAGCCCTTTCGCTGAAAGAAATCAACTTCTCTAAGTCTGGGAAACAGTGAACAGTGAATCTGTGAGTTTCTCAAGATTGGTAACAGAAACAAGAGAAAGCACACAGTGATTCATCTACCTAGAGAAGTTACAGAGGTTTACACAGAGAATTCCAAGTATAAGTACAAGCAAATAAGAGAGACTTAGAAAACTGGTAAAACCTACATTGTTGACAGATTTGGGAGTACTTAGCACTGTGAAAACAGCACTTTCGCCGAAGGAAATTTAGTTCTCTAAGTCCGTGACACAGTGAACAGAGAATGTATGAGTTTCTCAAGATTGGTAACAGATAGAAACAAGAGAAAGTACACAGTGATTCATCTACCTAGAGAAGTTACAGAGGTTTACACAGAGAATTCCAAGTGTAAGTACAAGCAAATAAGAGAGACTTAGAAAACTGGTAAAACCTACATTGTTTAAGGAGTTGGGAGTACTTAGCAATGTGAAAACAGCACTTTTGTCGAAAGTAATCGACTTCTCTAAGACTGGGAAACACTGAACAGAGAATGTATGAGTTTCTCAAGATTGGTAACAGATAGAAACAAGAGAAAGCACACAGTGATTCATCTACCTAGAGAAGTTACAGAGGTTTACACAGAGAATTTCAAGTATAAGTACAAGCAAATAAGAGAGACTTAGAAATCTGGTAAAACCTACATTGTGGATAGAGTTGGGAGTACTTAGCACTGTGAAAACAGCACTTTCGCAGAAAGAAATCGACTTCTCTAAGACTGGGAAAAGGTGAACAGTGAATGTATGAGTTTCTCAAGATTGGTAACAGATAGAAACAAGAGAAAGCACACAGTGATTCATCTACCTAGAGAAGTTACAGAGGTTTACACAGAGAATTCCAAGTATATGTACAACCAAATAAGAGAGACTTAGAAAACTGGTAAAACCTACATTGTGGATAGAGTTGGGAGTACTTAGCACTGTGTAAACAGCACTTTCGCCGAAAGAAATCGACTTCTCTAAGACTGGGAAACAGTGAACAGTGAATGTATGAGTTTCTCAAGATTGGTAACAGATATAAACAAGAGAAAGCACACAGTGATTCATCTACCTAGAGAAGTTACAGACGTTTACACAGACAATTCCAAGTATAAGTACAAGCAAATAAAAGAGACTTAGAAAACTGGTAAAACCTACATTGTGGACAGAGTTGGGAGTACTTAGCACTGTGAAAACAGCACTTTCGCGGAAAGAAATCGACTTCTCTAAGACTGGGAAACAGTGAACAGAGAATGTATGAGTTTCTCAAGATTGGTAACAGATAGAAAAAAGAGAAAGTACACAGTGATTCATCTACCTAGAGAAGTTACAGAGGTTTACACAGGGAATTCCAAGTATAAGTACAAGCAAATAAGAGAGACTTAGAAATCTGGTAAAACCTACATTGTGGATAGAGTTGGGAGTACTTAGCACTGTGAAAACAGCACTTTCGCTGAAAGAAATCGACTTCTCTAAGACTGGGAAACAGTGAACAGAGAATGTATGAGTTTCTCAAGATTGGTAACAGATAGAAACAAGAGAAAGTACACAGTGATTCATCTACCTAGAGAAGTTACAGAGGTTTACGCAGAGAATTCCAAGTATAAGTACAAGCAAATAAGAGAGACTTAGAAAACTGGTAAAACCTACATTGTGGATAGAGTTGGGAGTACTTAGCACTGTGTAAACAGCACTTTCGCCGAAAGAAATCGACTTCTCTAAGACTGGGAAACAGTGAACAGTGAATGTATGAGTTTCTCAAGATTGGTAACAGATAGAAACAAGAGAAAGCACACAGTGATTCATCTACCTAGAGAAGTTACAGAGGTTTACACAGAGAATTCCAAGTATAAGTACAAGCAAATAAGAGAGACTTAGAAATCTGGTAAAACCTACATTGTGGATAGAGTTGGGAGTACTTAGCACTGTGAAAACAGCACTTTCGCTGAAAAAAATCGACTTCTCTGAGACTGGGAAACAGTGGACAGAGAATGTATGAGTTTCTCAAGATTGGTAACAGATAGAAACAAGAGAAAGTACACAGTGATTCATCTACCTAGAGAACTTACAGAGGTTTACACAGAGAATTCCAAGTATAAGTACAAGCAAATAAGAGAGACTTAGAAAACTGGTAAAACCTACATTGTGGATAGAGTTGGGAGTACATAGCACTGTGAAAACAGCACTTTCGCCGAAGGAAATTTAGTTCTCTAAGTCCGTGACACAGTGAACAGAGAATGTATGAGTTTCTCAAGATTGGTAACAGATAGAAAAAAGAGAAAGTACACAGTGATTCATCTACCTAGAGAAGTTACAGAGGTTTACACAGAGAATTCCAAGTATAAGTACAAGCAAATAAGAGAGACTTAGAAATCTGGTAAAACCTACATTGTGGATAGAGTTGGGAGTACTTAGCACTGTGAAAACAGCACTTTCGCTGAAAGAAATCGACTTCTCTAAGACTGGGAAACAGTGAACAGAGAATGTATGAGTTTCTCAAGATTGGTAACAGATAGAAACAAGAGAAAGTACACAGTGATTCATCTACCTAGAGAAGTTACAGAGGTTTACACAGAGAATTCCAAGTATAAGTACAAGCAAATAAGAGAGACTTAGAAAACTGGTAAAAGCTACATTGTGGATAGAGTTGGGAGTACTTAGCACTGTGTAAACAGCACTTTCGCCGAAAGAAATCGACTTCTCTAAGACTGGGTAACAGTGAACAGAGAATGTATGAGTTTCTCAAGATTGGTAACAGATAGAAACAAGAGAAAGTACACAGTGATTCATCTACCTAGAGAAGTTACAGAGGTTTACACAGAGAATTCCAAGTATAAGTACAAGCAAATAAGAGAGACTTAGAAAACTGGGAAAACCTACATTGTTGATAGAGTTGGGAGTACTTAGCACTGTGAAAACAGCACTTTCACAGAAAGAAATCGACTTCTCTAAGACTGGGAAAAGGTGAACAGTGAATGTATGAGTTTCTCAAGATTGGTAACAGATAGAAACAAGAGAAAGTACACAGTGATTCATCTTCCTAGAGAAGTTACAGAAGTTTACACAGAGAATTCCATGTATAACTACAAGAAAATAAGAGAGACTTAGAAAACTGGTAAAACCTACATTGCGGATAGAGTTGGGAGTACTTAGCACTGTGTAAACAGCACTTTCGCCGAAAGAAATCGACTTCTCTAAGACTGGGAAACAGTGAACAGTGAATGTATGAGTTTCTCAAGATTGGTAACAGATAGAAACAAGAGAAAGCACACAGTGATTCATCTACCTAGAGAAGTTACAGAGGTTTACACAGACAATTCCAAGTATAAGTACAAGCAAATAAGAGAGACTTAGAAAACTGGTAAAACCTACATTGTTGACAGATTTGGGAGTACTTAGCACTGTGAAAACAGCACTTTCGCCGAAGGAAATTTAGTTCTCTAAGACTGGGAAACAGTGAACAGAGAATGTATGAGTTTCTCAAGATTGGTAACAGATAGAAACAAGAGAAAGTACACAGTGATTCATCTACCTAGAGAAGTTACAGAGGTTTACACAGAGAATTCCAAGTATACGTACAAGCAAATAAAAGAGACTTAGAAAACTGGTAAAACCTACATTGTGGATAGAGTTGGGAGTACTTAGCACTGTGTAAACAGCACTTTCGCCGAAAGAAATGGACTTCTCTAAGACTGGGAAACAGTGAACAGTGAATGTAGGAGTTTCTCAAGATTGGTAACAGATAGAAACAAGAGAAAGCACACAGTAATTCATCTACCTAGAGAAGTTAAAGAGGTTTACACAGAGAATTCCAAGTATAAGTACAAGCAAATAAGAGAGACTTAGAAAACTGGTAAAACCTACATTGTGGATAGAGTTGGGAGTACTTAGCACTGTGTAAACAGCCCTTTCGCTGAAAGAAATCAACTTCTCTAAGTCTGGGAAACAGTGAACAGTGAATCTGTGAGTTTCTCAAGATTGGTAACAGATAGAAACAAGAGAAAGCACACAGTGATTCATCTACCTAGAGAAGTTACAGAGGTTTACACAGAGAATTCCAAGTATAAGTACAAGCAAATAAGAGAGACTTAGAAAACTGGTAAAACCTACATTGTTGACAGATTTGGGAGTACTTAGCACTGTGAAAACAGCACTTTCGCCGAAGGAAATTTAGTTCTCTAAGTCCGTGACACAGTGAACAGAGAATGTATGAGTTTCTCAAGATTGGTAACAGATAGAAACAAGAGAAAGTACACAGTGATTCATCTACCTAGAGAAGTTACAGAGGTTTACACAGAGAATTCCAAGTGTAAGTACAAGCAAATAAGAGAGACTTAGAAAACTGGTAAAACCTACATTGTTTAAGGAGTTGGGAGTACTTAGCAATGTGAAAACAGCACTTTTGTCGAAAGTAATCGACTTCTCTAAGACTGGGAAACACTGAACAGAGAATGTATGAGTTTCTCAAGATTGGTAACAGATAGAAACAAGAGAAAGCACACAGTGATTCATCTACCTAGAGAAGTTACAGAGGTTTACACAGAGAATTTCAAGTATAAGTACAAGCAAATAAGAGAGACTTAGAAATCTGGTAAAACCTACATTGTGGATAGAGTTGGGAGTACTTAGCACTGTGAAAACAGCACTTTCGCAGAAAGAAATCGACTTCTCTAAGACTGGGAAAAGGTGAACAGTGAATGTATGAGTTTCTCAAGATTGGTAACAGATAGAAACAAGAGAAAGCACACAGTGATTCATCTACCTAGAGAAGTTACAGAGGTTTACACAGAGAATTCCAAGTATATGTACAACCAAATAAGAGAGACTTAGAAAACTGGTAAAACCTACATTGTGGATAGAGTTGGGAGTACTTAGCACTGTGTAAACAGCACTTTCGCCGAAAGAAATCGACTTCTCTAAGACTGGGAAACAGTGAACAGTGAATGTATGAGTTTCTCAAGATTGGTAACAGATATAAACAAGAGAAAGCACACAGTGATTCATCTACCTAGAGAAGTTACAGACGTTTACACAGACAATTCCAAGTATAAGTACAAGCAAATAAAAGAGACTTAGAAAACTGGTAAAACCTACATTGTGGACAGAGTTGGGAGTACTTAGCACTGTGAAAACAGCACTTTCGCGGAAAGAAATCGACTTCTCTAAGACTGGGAAACAGTGAACAGAGAATGTATGAGTTTCTCAAGATTGGTAACAGATAGAAAAAAGAGAAAGTACACAGTGATTCATCTACCTAGAGAAGTTACAGAGGTTTACACAGGGAATTCCAAGTATAAGTACAAGCAAATAAGAGAGACTTAGAAATCTGGTAAAACCTACATTGTGGATAGAGTTGGGAGTACTTAGCACTGTGAAAACAGCACTTTCGCTGAAAGAAATCGACTTCTCTAAGACTGGGAAACAGTGAACAGAGAATGTATGAGTTTCTCAAGATTGGTAACAGATAGAAACAAGAGAAAGTACACAGTGATTCATCTACCTAGAGAAGTTACAGAGGTTTACGCAGAGAATTCCAAGTATAAGTACAAGCAAATAAGAGAGACTTAGAAAACTGGTAAAACCTACATTGTGGATAGAGTTGGGAGTACTTAGCACTGTGTAAACAGCACTTTCGCCGAAAGAAATCGACTTCTCTAAGACTGGGAAACAGTGAACAGTGAATGTATGAGTTTCTCAAGATTGGTAACAGATAGAAACAAGAGAAAGCACACAGTGATTCATCTACCTAGAGAAGTTACAGAGGTTTACACAGAGAATTCCAAGTATAAGTACAAGCAAATAAGAGAGACTTAGAAATCTGGTAAAACCTACATTGTGGATAGAGTTGGGAGTACTTAGCACTGTGAAAACAGCACTTTCGCTGAAAAAAATCGACTTCTCTGAGACTGGGAAACAGTGGACAGAGAATGTATGAGTTTCTCAAGATTGGTAACAGATAGAAACAAGAGAAAGTACACAGTGATTCATCTACCTAGAGAACTTACAGAGGTTTACACAGAGAATTCCAAGTATAAGTACAAGCAAATAAGAGAGACTTAGAAAACTGGTAAAACCTACATTGTGGATAGAGTTGGGAGTACATAGCACTGTGAAAACAGCACTTTCGCCGAAGGAAATTTAGTTCTCTAAGTCCGTGACACAGTGAACAGAGAATGTATGAGTTTCTCAAGATTGGTAACAGATAGAAAAAAGAGAAAGTACACAGTGATTCATCTACCTAGAGAAGTTACAGAGGTTTACACAGAGAATTCCAAGTATAAGTACAAGCAAATAAGAGAGACTTAGAAAACTGGTAAAACCTACATTGTTTATAGAGTTGGGAGTACTTAGCAATGTGAAAACAGCACTTTTGTCTAAAGTAATCGACTTCTCTAAGACTGGGAAACACTGAACAGAGAATGTATGAGTTTCTCAAGATTGGTAACAGATAGAAACAAGAGAAAGTACACAGTGATTCATCTACCTAGAGAACTTACAGAGGTTTACACAGAGAATTCCAAGTATAAGTACAAGCAAATAAGAGAGACTTAGAAAACTGGTAAAACCTACATTGTGGATAGAGTTGGGAGTACATAGCACTGTGTAAACAGCACTTTCGCCGAAAGAAATCGACTTCTCTAAGACTGGGAAACAGTGAACAGTGAATGTATGAGTTTCTCAAGATTGGTAACAGATAGAAACAAGAGAAAGCACACAGTGATTCATCTACCTAGAGAAGTTACAGAGGTTTAAATAAGAGAATTCCAAGTATAAGTACAAGCAAATAAGAGAGACTTAGAAAACTGGTAAAATCTACATTGTGGATAGAGTTGGGAGTACTTAGCACTGTGTAAACAGCACTTTCGCTGAAAGAAATCGACTTCTCTAAGACTGGGAAAAGGTGAACAGTGAATGTATGAGTTTCTCAAGATTGGTAACAGATAGAAACAAGAGAAAGCACACAGTGATTCATCTACCTAGAGAAGTTATAGAGGTTTACACAGAGAATTTCAAGTATAAGTACAAGCAAATAAGAGAGACTTAGAAATCTGGTAAAACCTACATTGTGGATAGAGTTGGGAGTACTTAGCACTGTGAAAACAGCACTTTCGCTGAAAGAAATCGACTTCTCTAAGACTGGGAAACAGTGAACAGAGAATGTATGAGTTTCTCAAGATTGGTAACAGATAGATACAAGAGAAAGTACACAGTGATTCATCTACCTAGAGAAGTTACAGAGGTTTACACAGAGAATTCCAAGTATAAGTACAAGCAAATAAGAGAGACTTAGAAAACTGGTAAGACCTACATTGTGGATAGAGTTGGGAGTACTTAGCACTGTGAAAACAGCACTTTCGCAGAAAGAAATCGACTTCTCTAAGACTGGGAAAAGGTGAACAGTGAATGTATGAGTTTGTCAAGATTGGTGACAGATAGAAACAAGAGAAAGCACACAGTGATTCATCTACCTAGAGAAGTTACAGAGGTTTACACAGACAATTCCAAGTATAAGTACAAGCAAATAAGAGAGACTTAGAAATCTGGTAAAACCTACATTGTGGATAGAGTTGGGAGTACTTAGCA
This sequence comes from Heterohyrax brucei, assembly GCA_028571685.1. Lineage (NCBI taxonomy): Eukaryota > Metazoa > Chordata > Mammalia > Hyracoidea > Procaviidae > Heterohyrax > Heterohyrax brucei. The sequence goes on from CM053162.1 coordinate 18,012,476, forward strand.
CTGTGAAAACAGCACTTTCGCAGAAAGAAATCGACTTCTCTAAGACTGGGAAAAGGTGAACAGTGAATGTATGAGTTTCTCAAGATTGGTAACAGATAGAAACAAGAGAAAGCACACAGTGATTCATCTACCTAGAGAAGTTACAGAGGTTTACACAGAGAATTCCAAGTATAAGTACAAGCAAATAAGAGAGACTTAGAAAACTGGTAAAACCTACATTGTGGATAGAGTTGGGAGTACTTAGCACTGTGAAAACAGCACTTTCGCTGAAAGAAGTCGACTTCTCTAAGACTGGGAAACAGTGAACAGTGAATGTATGAGTTTCTCAAGATTGGTAACAGATAGAAACAAGAGAAAGTACACAGTGATTCATCTTCCTAGAGAAGTTACAGAAGTTTACACAGAGAATTCCATGTATAAGTACAAGAAAATAAGAGAGACTTAGAAAACTGGTAAAACCTACATTGTTGATAGAGTTGGGAGTACTTAGCACTGTGAAAACAGCACTTTCGCAGAAAGAAATCGACTTCTCTAAGACTGGGAAACAGTGAAAAGGGAATGTAAGAGTTTCTCAAGATTGGTAACAGATAGAAACAAGAGAAAGTACACAGTGATTCATCTACCTAGAGAAGTTACAGAGGTTTACACAGAGAATTCCAAGTATAAGTACAAGCAAATAAGAGAGACTTAGAAAACTGGTAAAACCTACATTGTTGACAGATTTGGGAGTACTTAGCACTGTGAAAACAGCACTTTCGCCGAAGGAAATTTAGTTCTCTAAGTCCGTGACACAGTGAACAGAGAATGTATGAGTTTCTCAAGATTGGTAACAGATAGAAAAAAGAGAAAGTACACAGTGATTCATCTACCTAGAGAAGTTACAGAGGTTTACACAGAGAATTCCAAGTATAAGTACAAGCAAATAAGAGAGACTTAGAAAACTGGTAAAACCTACATTGTTTATAGAGTTGGGAGTACTTAGCAATGTGAAAACAGCACTTTTGTCGAAAGTAATCGACTTCTCTAAGACTGGGAAACACTGAACAGAGAATGTATGAGTTTCTCAAGATTGGTAACAGATAGAAACAAGAGAAAGTACACAGTGATTCATCTACCTAGAGAACTTACAGAGGTTTACACAGAGAATTCCAAGTATAAGTACAAGCAAATAAGAGAGACTTAGAAAACTGGTAAAACCTACATTGTGGATAGAGTTGGGAGTACATAGCACTGTGTAAACAGCACTTTCGCCGAAAGAAATCGACTTCTCTAAGACTGGGAAACAGTGAACAGTGAATGTATGAGTTTCTCAAGATTGGTAACAGATAGAAACAAGAGAAAGCACACAGTGATTCATCTACCTAGAGAAGTTACAGAGGTTTAAATAAGAGAATTCCAAGTATAAGTACAAGCAAATAAGAGAGACTTAGAAATCTGGTAAAACCTACATTGTGGATACAGTTGGGAGTACTTAGCACTGTGAAAACAGCACTTTCGCAGAAAGAAATCGACTTCTCTAAGACTGGGAAAAGGTGAACAGTGAATGTATGAGTTTCTCAAGATTGGTAACAGATAGAAACAAGAGAAAGCACACAGTGATTCATCTACCTAGAGAAGTTACAGAGGTTTACACAGAGAATTCCAAGTATATGTACAAGCAAATAAGAGAGACTTAGAAAACTGGTAAAACCTACATTGCGGATAGAGTTGGGAGTACTTAGCACTGTGTAAACAGCACTTTCGCCGAAAGAAATCGACTTCTCTAAGACTGGGAAACAGTGAACAGTGAATGTATGAGTTTCTCAAGATTGGTAACAGATAGAAACAACAGAAAGCACACAGTAATTCATCTACCTAGAGAAATTAAAGAGGTTTACACAGAGAATTCCAAGTATAAGTACAAGCAAATAAGAGAGACTTAGAAAACTGGTAAAACCTACATTGTGGATAGAGTTGGGAGTACTTAGCGCTGTGAAAACAGCACTTTTGCGGAAAGAAATCGACTTCTCTAAGACTGGGAAACAGTGAACAGAGAATGTATGAGTTTCTCAAGATTGGTAACAGATAGAAACAAGAGAAAGTACACAGTGATTCATCTACCTAGAGAACTTACAGAGGTTTACACAGAGAATTCCAAGTATAAGTACAAGCAAATAAGAGAGACTTAGAAAACTGGTAAAACCTACATTGTGGATAGAGTTGGGAGTACTTAGCACTGTGTAAACAGCACTTTCGCCGAAAGAAATCGACTTCTCTAAGACTGGGAAACAGTGAACAGTGAATGTATGAGTTTCTCAAGATTGGTAACAGATATAAACAAGAGAAAGCACACAGTGATTCATCTACCTAGAGAAGTTACAGAGGTTTACACAGAGAATTCCAAGTATAAGTACAAGCAAATAAGAGAGACTTAGAAATCTGGTAAAACCTACATTGTGGATAGAGTTGGAAGTACTTAGCACTGTGAAAACAGCACTTTCGCTGAAAGAAATTGACTTCTCTAAGACTGGGAAACAGTGAACAGTGAATGTATGAGTTTCTCAAGATTGGTAACAGATAGAAACAAGAGAAAGTACACAGTGATTCATCGACCTAGAGAAGTTACAGAGGTTTACACAGAGAATTCCAAGTATAAGAACAAGCAAATAAGAGAGACTTAGAAAACTGGTAAAACCTACATTGTTGATAGAGTTGGGAGTACTTAGCACTGTGAAAACAGCACTTTCGCCGAAAGAAATCGACTTCTCTAAGACTGGGAAACAGTGAACAGAGAATGTATGAGTTTCTCAAGATTGGTAACAGATAGAAACAAGAGAAAGTACACAGTGATTCATCTACCTAGAGAAGTTACAGAGGTTTACACAGAGAATTCCAAGTATAAGTACAAGCAAATAAGAGAGACGTAGAAAACTGGTAAAACCTACATTGTTGATAGAGTTGGGAGTACTTAGCACTGTGAAAACAGCACTTTCGCAGAAAGAAATCGACTTCTCTAAGACTGGGAAAAGGTGAACAGTGAATGTATGAGTTTCTCAAGATTGGTAACAGATAGAAACAAGAGAAAGCACACAGTGATTCATCTACCTAGAGAAGTTACAGAGGTTTACACAGAGAATTCCAAGTATAAGTACAAGCAAATAAGAGAGACTTAGAAATCTGGTAAAACCTACATTGTGGATAGAGTTGGGAGTACTTAGCACTGTGAAAACAGCACTTTCGCAGAAAGAAATCGACTTCTCTAAGACTGGGAAAAGGTGAACAGTGAATGTATGAGTTTCTCAAGATTGGTAACAGATAGAAACAAGAGAAAGCACACAGTGATTCATCTACCTAGAGAAGTTACAGAGGTTTACACAGAGAATTACAAGTATAAGTACAAGCAAATAAGAGAGACTTAGAAATCTGGTAAAACCTACTTGGTGGATAGAGTTGGGAGTACTTAGCACTGTGTAAACAGCACTTTTGCGGAAAGAAATCGACTTCTCTAAGACTGGGAAACAGTGAACAGTGAATGTATGAGTTTCTCAAGATTGGTAACAGATAGAAACAAGAGAAAGCACACAGTGATTCATCTACCTAGAGAAGTTACAGAGGTTTACACAGAGAATTCCAAGTATAAGTACAAGCAAATAAGAGAGACTTAAAAAACTGGTAAAACCTACATTGTGGACAGAGTTGGGAGTACTTAGCACTGTGTAAACAGCACTTTCGCCGAAAGAAATCGACTTCTCTAAGACTGGGAAACAGTGAACAGTGAATGTATGAGTTTCTCAAGATTGGTAACAGATAGAAACAAGAGAAAGCACACAGTGATTCATCTACCTAGAGAAGTTACAGAGGTTTACCCAGAGAATTCCAAGTATAAGTACAAGCAAATAAGAGAGACTTAGAAAACTGGTAAAATCTACATTGTGTATAGAGTTGGGAGTACTTAGCACTGTGTAAACAGCACTTTCGCTGAAAGAAATCGACTTCTCTAAGACTGGGAAAAGGTGAACAGTGAATGTATGAGTTTCTCAAGATTGGTAACAGATAGAAACAAGAGAAAGCACACAGTGATTCATCTACCTAGAGAAGTTACAGAGGTTTACACAGAGAATTCCAAGTATAAGTACAAGCAAATAAGAGAGACTTAGAAAACTGGTAAAACCTACATTGTTTATAGAGTTGGGAGTACTTAGCAATGTGAAAACAGCACTTTTGTCGAAAGTAATCGACTTCTCTAAGACTGGGAAACACTGAACAGAGAATGTATGAGTTTCTCAAGATTGGTAACAGATAGAAACAAGAGAAAGTACACAGTGATTCATCTACCTAGAGAACTTACAGAGGTTTACACAGAGAATTCCAAGTATAAGTACAAGCAAATAAGAGAGACTTAGAAAACTGGTAAAACCTACATTGTGGATAGAGTTGGGAGTACTTAGCACTGTGTAAACAGCACTTTCGCCGAAAGAAATCGACTTCTCTAAGACTGGGAAACAGTGAACAGTGAATGTATGAGTTTCTCAAGATTGGTAACAGATAGAAACAAGAGAAAGCACACAGTGATTCATCTACCTAGAGAAGTTACAGAGGTCTACACAGACAATTCCAAGTATAAGTACAAGCAAATAAGAGAGACTTAGAAAACTGGTAAAACCTACATTGTTGACAGATTTAGGAGTACTTAGCACTGTGAAAACAGCACTTTTGCGGAAAGAAATCGACTTCTCTAAGACTGGGAAACAGTGAACAGAGAATGTATGAGTTTCTCAAGATTGGTAACAGATAGAAACAAGAGAAAGTACACAGTGATTCATCTACCTAGAGAAGTTACAGAGGTTTACACAGAGAATTCCAAGTATAAGTACAAGCAAATAAGAGAGACTTAGAAAACTGGTAAAACCTACATTGTGGATAGAGTTGGGAGTACTTAGCACTGTGTAAACAGCACTTTCGCCGAAAGAAATCGACTTCTCTAAGACTGGGTAACAGTGAACAGAGAATGTTTGAGTTTCTCAAGATTGGTAACAGATAGAAACAAGAGAAAGTACACAGTGATTCATCTACCTAGAGAAGTTACAGAGGTTTACACAGAGAATTCCAAGTATAAGTACAAGCAAATAAGAGAGACTTAGAAAACTGGTAAAATCTACATTGTTGATAGAGTTGGGAGTACTTAGCACTGTGAAAACAGCACTTTCGCAGAAAGAAATCGACTTCTCTAAGACTGGGAAAAGGTGAACAGTGAATGTATGAGTTTCTCAAGATTGGTAACAGATAGAAACAAGAGAAAGCACACAGTGATTCATCTACCTAGAGAAGTTACAGAGGTTTACACAGAGAATTCCAAGTATAAGTACAAGCAAATAAGAGAGACTTAGAAATCTGGTAAAACCTACATTGTGGATAGAGTTGGGAGTACTTAGCACTGTGAAAACAGCACTTTCGCAGAAAGAAATCGACTTCTCTAAGACTGGGAAAAGGTGAACAGTGAATGTATGAGTTTCTCAAGATTGGTAACAGATAGAAACAAGAGAAAGCACACAGTGATTCATCTACCTAGAGAAGTTACAGAGGTTTACACAGAGAATTCCAAGTATAAGTACAAGCAAATAAGAGAGACTTAGAAATCTGGTAAAACCTACTTGGTGGATAGAGTTGAGAGTACTTAGCACTGTGTAAACAGCACTTTCGCCGAAAGAAATCGACTTCTCTAAGACTGGGAAACAGTGAACAGTGAATGTATGAGTTTCTCAAGATTGGTAACAGATAGAAACAAGAGAAAGCACACAGTGATTCATCTACCTAGAGAAGTTACAGAGGTTTACACAGAGAATTCCAAGTATAAGTACAAGCAAATAAGAGAGACTTAGAAAACTGGTAAAACCTACATTGTGGACAGAGTTGGGAGTACTTAGCACTGTGTAAACAGCACTTTCGCCGAAAGAAATCGACTTCTCTAAGACTGGGAAACAGTGAACAGTGAATGTATGAGTTTCTCAAGATTGGTAACAGATAGAAACAAGAGAAAGCACACAGTGATTCATCTACCTAGAGAAGTTACAGAGGTTTACCCAGAGAATTCCAAGTATAAGTACAAGCAAATAAGAGAGACTTAGAAAACTGGTAAAATCTACATTGTGTATAGAGTTGGGAGTACTTAGCACTGTGTAAACAGCACTTTCGCTGAAAGAAATCGACTTCTCTAAGACTGGGAAAAGGTGAACAGTGAATGTATGAGTTTCTCAAGATTGGTAACAGATAGAAACAAGAGAAAGCACACAGTGATTCATCTACCTAGAGAAGTTACAGAGGTTTACACAGAGAATTCCAAGTATAAGTACAAGCAAATAAGAGAGACTTAGAAAACTGGTAAAACCTACATTGTTTATAGAGTTGGGAGTACTTAGCAATGTGAAAACAGCACTTTTGTCGAAAGTAATCGACTTCTCTAAGACTGGGAAACACTGAACAGAGAATGTATGAGTTTCTCAAGATTGGTAACAGATAGAAACAAGAGAAAGTACACAGTGATTCATCTACCTAGAGAACTTACAGAGGTTTACACAGAGAATTGCAAGTATAAGTACAAGCAAATAAGAGAGACTTAGAAAACTGGTAAAACCTACATTGTGGATAGAGTTGGGAGTACTTAGCACTGTGTAAACAGCACTTTCGCCGAAAGAAATCGACTTCTCTAAGACTGGGAAACAGTGAACAGTGAATGTATGAGTTTCTCAAGATTGGTAACAGATAGAAACAAGAGAAAGTACACAGTGATTCATCTACCTAGAGAAGTTACAGAGGTTTACACAGACAATTCCAAGTATAAGTACAAGCAAATAAGAGAGACTTAGAAAACTGGTAAAACCTACATTGTTGACAGATTTGGGAGTACTTAGCACTGTGAAAACAGCACTTTTGCGGAAAGAAATCGACTTCTCTAAGACTGGGAAACAGTGAACAGAGAATGTATGAGTTTCTCAAGATTGGTAACAGATAGAAACAAGAGAAAGTACACAGTGATTCATCTACCTAGAGAAGTTACAGAGGTTAACACAGAGATTTCCAAGTATAAGTACAAGCAAATAAGAGAGACTTAGAAAACTGGTAAAACCTACATTGTGGATAGAGTTGGGAGTACTTAGCACTGTGTAAACAGCACTTTCGCCGAAAGAAATCGACTTCTCTAAGACTGGGTAACAGTGAACAGAGAATGTTTGAGTTTCTCAAGATTGGTAACAGATAGAAACAAGAGAAAGTACACAGTGATTCATCTACCTAGAGAAGTTACAGAGGTTTACACAGAGAATTCCAAGTATAAGTACAAGCATATTAGAGAGACTTAGAAATCTGGTAAAACCTACATTGTGGATAGAGTTGGGAGTACTTAGCACTGTGAAAACAGCACTTTCGGTGAAAGAAATCGACTTCTCTAAGACTGGGAAACAGTGAACAGTGAATGTATGAGTTTCTCAAGATTGGTAACAGATAGAAACAAGAGAAAGTACACAGTGATTCATCTACCTAGAGAAGTTACAGAGGTTTACACAGAGAATTCCAATAATAAGTACAAGCAAATAAGAGAGACTTAGAAAACTGGTAAAACCTACATTGTTGATCGAGTTGGGAGTACTTAGCACTGTGAAACCAGCACTTTTGCCGAAAGAAATCGACTTCTCTAAGACTGGGAAACAGTGAACAGAGAATGTATGAGTTTCTCAAGATTGGTAACAGATAGAAACAAGAGAAAGTACACAGTGATTCATCTACCTAGAGAAGTTACAGAGGTTTACACAGAGAATTCCAAGTATAACTACAGGCAAATAAGAGAGACTTAGAAAACTGGTAAAACCTACATTGTGGATAGAGTTGGGAGTACTTAGCACTGTGAAAACAGCACTTTTGCGGAAAGAAATCGACTTCTCTAAGACTGGGAAACAGTGAACAGAGAATGTATGAGTTTCTCAAGATTGGTAACAGATAGAAACAAGAGAAAGTACACGGTGATTCATCTACCTAGAGAAGTTACAGAGGTTTACACAGAGAATTCCAAGTATAAGTACAAGCAAATAAGAGAGACTTAGAAAACTGGTAAAACCTACATTGTTTATAGAGTTGGGAGTACTTAGCAATGTGAAAACAGCACTTTTGTCGAAAGTAATCGACTTCTCTAAGACTGGGAAACACTGAACAGAGAATGTATGAGTTTCTCAAGATTGGTAACAGATAGAAACAAGAGAAAGCACACAGTGATTCATCTACCTAGAGAAGTTACAGAGGTTTACACAGAGAATTCCAAGTATAAGTATAAGCAAATAAGAGAGACTTAGAAAACTGGTAAAATCTACACTGTGGATAGAGTTGGGAGTACTTAGCACTGTGTAAACAGCACTTTCGCTGAAAGAAATCGACTTCTCTAAGACTGGGAAAAGGTGAACAGTGAATGTATGAGTTTCTCAAGATTGGTAACAGATAGAAACAAGAGAAAGCACACAGTGATTCATCTACCTAGAGAAGTTACAGAGGTTTACACAGAGAATTCCAAGTATAAGTACAAGCAAATAAGAGAGACTTAGAAATCTGGTAAAACCTACATTGTGGATAGAGTTGGGAGTACTTAGCACTGTGAAAACAGCACTTTCGCTGAAAGAAATCGACTTCTCTAAGACTGGGAAACAGTGAACAGAGAATGTATGAGTTTCTCAAGATTGGTAACAGATAGAAACAAGAGAAAGCACACAGTGATTCATCTACCTAGAGAAGTTACAGAGGTTTAAATAAGAGAATTCCAAGTATAAGTACAAGCAAATAAGAGAGACTTAGAAAACTGGTAAAATCTACATTGTGGATAGAGTTGGGAGTACTTAGCACTGTGTAAACAGCACTTTCGCTGAAAGAAATCGACTTCTCTAAGACTGGGAAAAGGTGAACAGTGAATCTATGAGTTTCTCAAGATTGGTGACAGATAGAAACAAGAGAAAGCACACAGTGATTCATCTACCTAGAGAAGTTAAAGAGGTTTACACAGAGAATTCCAAGTATAAGTACAAGCAAATAAGAGAGACTTAGAAATCTGGTAAAACCTACATTGTGGATAGAGTTGGGAGTACTTAGCACTGTGAAAACAGCACTTTCGCGGAAAGAAATCGACTTCTCTAAGACTGGGAAACAGTGAACAGAGAATATATGAGTTTCTCAAGATTGGTAACAGATAGAAACAAGAGAAAGTACACAGTGATTCATCTACCTAGAGAAGTTACAGAGGTTTACACAGAGAATTCCAAGTATAAGTACAAGCAAATAAGAGAGACTTAGAAAACTGGTAAAACCTACATTGTGGATAGAGTTGGGAGTACTTAGCACTGTGTAAACAGCACTTTCGCCGAAAGAAATCGACTTCTCTAAGACTGGGAAACAGTGAACAGTGAATGTATGAGTTTCTCAAGATTGGTAACAGATAGAAACAAGAGAAAGCACACAGTGATTCATCTACCTAGAGAAGTTACAGAGGTTTACACAGAGAATTCCAAGTATAAGTACAAGCAAATAAGAGAGACTTAGAAATCTGGTAAAACCTACATTGTGGATAGAGTTGGGAGTACTTAGCACTGTGAAAACAGCACTTTCGCTGAAAGAAATCGACTTCTCTGAGACTGGGAAACAGTGAACAGAGAATGTATGAGTTTCTCAAGATTGGTAACAGATAGAAACAAGAGAAAGTACACAGTGATTCATCTACCTAGAGAAGTTACAGAGGTTTACACAGAGAATTCCAAGTATAAGTACAAGCAAATAAGAGAGACTTAGAAAACTGGTAAAACCTACATTGTGGATAGAGTTGGGAGTACTTAGCACTGTGTAAGCAGCACTTTCGCCGAAAGAAATCGACTTCTCTAAGACTGGGAAACAGTGAACAGAGAATGTATGAGTTTCTCAAGATTGGTAACAGATAGAAACAAGAGAAAGTACACAGTGATTCATCTACCTACAGAAGTTACAGAGGTTTACACAGAGAATTCCAAGTATAAGTACAAGCAAATAAGAGAGACTTAGAAAACTGGTAAAACCTACATTGTTGATAGAGTTGGGAGTACTTAGCACTGTGAAAACAGCACTTTCGCAGAAAGAAATCGACTTCTCTAAGACTGGGAAAAGGTGAACAGTGAATGTATGAGTTTCTCAAGATTGGTAACAGATAGAAACAAGAGAAAGCACACAGTGATTCATCTACCTAGAGAAGTTACAGAGGTTTACACAGAGAATTCCAAGTATAAGTACAAGCAAATAAAAGAGACTTAGAAAACTGGTAAAACCTACATTGTCGATAGAGTTGGGAGTACTTAGCACTGTGAAAACAGCACTTTCGCAGAAAGAAATCGACTTCTCTAAGACTGGGAAAAGGTGAACAGTGAATGTATGAGTTTCTCAAGATTGGTAACAGATAGAAACAAGAGAAAGCACACAGTGATTCATCTACCTAGAGAAGTTACAGAGGTTTACACAGAGAATTCCAAGTATAAGTACAAGCAAATAAGAGAGACTTAGAAATCTGGTAAAACCTACATTGTGGATAGAGTTGGGAGTACTTAGCACTGTGTAAACAGCACTTTCGCCGAAAGAAATCGACTTCTCTAAGACTGGGAAACAGTGAACAGTGAATGTATGAGTTTCTCAAGATTGGTAACAGATAGAAACAAGAGAAAGCACACAGTGATTCATCTACCTAGAGAAGTTACAGAGGTTTACACAGAGAATTCCAAGTATAAGTACAAGCAAATAAGAGAGACTTAAAAAACTGGTAAAACCTAGATTGTGGACATAGTTGGGAGTACTTAGCACTGTGTAAACAGCACTTTCGCCGAAAGAAATCGACTTCTCTAAGACTGGAAACAGTGAACAGTGAATGTATGAGTTTCTCAAGATTCGTAACAGATAGAAACAAGAGAAAGCACACAGTGATTCATCTACCTAGAGAAGTTACAGAGGTTTACCCAGAGAATTCCAAGTATAAGTACAAGCAAATAAGAGAGACTTAGAAAACTGGTAAAATCTACATTGTGTATAGAGTTGGGAGTACTTAGCACTGTGTAAACAGCACTTTCGCTGAAAGAAATCGACTTCTCTAAGACTGGGAAAAGGTGAACAGTGAATGTATGAGTTTCTCAAGATTGGTAACAGATGGAAACAAGAGAAAGCACACAGTGATTCATCTACCTAGAGAAGTTACAGAGGTTTACACAGAGAATTCCAAGTATAAGTACAAGCAAATAAGAGAGACTTAGAAATCTGGTAAAACCTACATTGTGGATAGAGTTGGAAGTACTTAGCACTGTGAAAACAGCACTTTCGCTGAAAGAAATTGACTTCTCTAAGACTGGGAAACAGTGAACAGTGAATGTATGAGTTTCTCAAGATTGGTAACAGATAGAAACAAGAGAAAGTACACAGTGATTCATCGACCTAGAGAAGTTACAGAGGTTTACACAGAGAATTCCAAGTATAAGAACAAGCAAATAAGAGAGACTTAGAAAACTGGTAAAACCTACATTGTTGATAGAGTTGGGAGTACTTAGCACTGTGAAAACAGCACTTTCGCCGAAAGAAATCGACTTCTCTAAGACTGGGAAACAGTGAACAGAGAATGTATGAGTTTCTCAAGATTGGTAACAGATAGAAACAAGAGAAAGTACACAGTGATTCATCTACCTAGAGAAGTTACAGAGGTTTACACAGAGAATTCCAAGTATAAGTACAAGCAAATAAGAGAGACGTAGAAAACTGGTAAAACCTACATTGTTGATAGAGTTGGGAGTACTTAGCACTGTGAAAACAGCACTTTCGCAGAAAGAAATCGACTTCTCTAAGACTGGGAAAAGGTGAACAGTGAATGTATGAGTTTCTCAAGATTGGTAACAGATAGAAACAAGAGAAAGCACACAGTGATTCATCTACCTAGAGAAGTTACAGAGGTTTACACAGAGAATTCCAAGTATAAGTACAAGCAAATAAGAGAGACTTAGAAATCTGGTAAAACCTACATTGTGGATAGAGTTGGGAGTACTTAGCACTGTGAAAACAGCACTTTCGCAGAAAGAAATCGACTTCTCTAAGACTGGGAAAAGGTGAACAGTGAATGTATGAGTTTCTCAAGATTGGTAACAGATAGAAACAAGAGAAAGCACACAGTGATTCATCTACCTAGAGAAGTTACAGAGGTTTACACAGAGAATTACAAGTATAAGTACAAGCAAATAAGAGAGACTTAGAAATCTGGTAAAACCTACTTGGTGGATAGAGTTGGGAGTACTTAGCACTGTGTAAACAGCACTTTTGCGGAAAGAAATCGACTTCTCTAAGACTGGGAAACAGTGAACAGTGAATGTATGAGTTTCTCAAGATTGGTAACAGATAGAAACAAGAGAAAGCACACAGTGATTCATCTACCTAGAGAAGTTACAGAGGTTTACACAGAGAATTCCAAGTATAAGTACAAGCAAATAAGAGAGACTTAAAAAACTGGTAAAACCTACATTGTGGACAGAGTTGGGAGTACTTAGCACTGTGTAAACAGCACTTTCGCCGAAAGAAATCGACTTCTCTAAGACTGGGAAACAGTGAACAGTGAATGTATGAGTTTCTCAAGATTGGTAACAGATAGAAACAAGAGAAAGCACACAGTGATTCATCTACCTAGAGAAGTTACAGAGGTTTACCCAGAGAATTCCAAGTATAAGTACAAGCAAATAAGAGAGACTTAGAAAACTGGTAAAATCTACATTGTGTATAGAGTTGGGAGTACTTAGCACTGTGTAAACAGCACTTTCGCTGAAAGAAATCGACTTCTCTAAGACTGGGAAAAGGTGAACAGTGAATGTATGAGTTTCTCAAGATTGGTAACAGATAGAAACAAGAGAAAGCACACAGTGATTCATCTACCTAGAGAAGTTACAGAGGTTTACACAGAGAATTCCAAGTATAAGTACAAGCAAATAAGAGAGACTTAGAAAACTGGTAAAACCTACATTGTTTATAGAGTTGGGAGTACTTAGCAATGTGAAAACAGCACTTTTGTCGAAAGTAATCGACTTCTCTAAGACTGGGAAACACTGAACAGAGAATGTATGAGTTTCTCAAGATTGGTAACAGATAGAAACAAGAGAAAGTACACAGTGATTCATCTACCTAGAGAACTTACAGAGGTTTACACAGAGAATTCCAAGTATAAGTACAAGCAAATAAGAGAGACTTAGAAAACTGGTAAAACCTACATTGTGGATAGAGTTGGGAGTACTTAGCACTGTGTAAACAGCACTTTCGCCGAAAGAAATCGACTTCTCTAAGACTGGGAAACAGTGAACAGTGAATGTATGAGTTTCTCAAGATTGGTAACAGATAGAAACAAGAGAAAGCACACAGTGATTCATCTACCTAGAGAAGTTACAGAGGTCTACACAGACAATTCCAAGTATAAGTACAAGCAAATAAGAGAGACTTAGAAAACTGGTAAAACCTACATTGTTGACAGATTTGGGAGTACTTAGCACTGTGAAAACAGCACTTTTGCGGAAAGAAATCGACTTCTCTAAGACTGGGAAACAGTGAACAGAGAATGTATGAGTTTCTCAAGATTGGTAACAGATAGAAACAAGAGAAAGTACACAGTGATTCATCTACCTAGAGAAGTTACAGAGGTTTACACAGAGAATTCCAAGTATAAGTACAAGCAAATAAGAGAGACTTAGAAAACTGGTAAAACCTACATTGTGGATAGAGTTGGGAGTACTTAGCACTGTGTAAACAGCACTTTCGCCGAAAGAAATCGACTTCTCTAAGACTGGGTAACAGTGAACAGAGAATGTTTGAGTTTCTCAAGATTGGTAACAGATAGAAACAAGAGAAAGTACACAGTGATTCATCTACCTAGAGAAGTTACAGAGGTTTACACAGAGAATTCCAAGTATAAGTACAAGCAAATAAGAGAGACTTAGAAAACTGGTAAAATCTACATTGTTGATAGAGTTGGGAGTACTTAGCACTGTGAAAACAGCACTTTCGCAGAAAGAAATCGACTTCTCTAAGACTGGGAAAAGGTGAACAGTGAATGTATGAGTTTCTCAAGATTGGTAACAGATAGAAACAAGAGAAAGCACACAGTGATTCATCTACCTAGAGAAGTTACAGAGGTTTACACAGAGAATTCCAAGTATAAGTACAAGCAAATAAGAGAGACTTAGAAATCTGGTAAAACCTACATTGTGGATAGAGTTGGGAGTACTTAGCACTGTGAAAACAGCACTTTCGCAGAAAGAAATCGACTTCTCTAAGACTGGGAAAAGGTGAACAGTGAATGTATGAGTTTCTCAAGATTGGTAACAGATAGAAACAAGAGAAAGCACACAGTGATTCATCTACCTAGAGAAGTTACAGAGGTTTACACAGAGAATTCCAAGTATAAGTACAAGCAAATAAGAGAGACTTAGAAATCTGGTAAAACCTACTTGGTGGATAGAGTTGAGAGTACTTAGCACTGTGTAAACAGCACTTTCGCCGAAAGAAATCGACTTCTCTAAGACTGGGAAACAGTGAACAGTGAATGTATGAGTTTCTCAAGATTGGTAACAGATAGAAACAAGAGAAAGCACACAGTGATTCATCTACCTAGAGAAGTTACAGAGGTTTACACAGAGAATTCCAAGTATAAGTACAAGCAAATAAGAGAGACTTAGAAAACTGGTAAAACCTACATTGTGGACAGAGTTGGGAGTACTTAGCACTGTGTAAACAGCACTTTCGCCGAAAGAAATCGACTTCTCTAAGACTGGGAAACAGTGAACAGTGAATGTATGAGTTTCTCAAGATTGGTAACAGATAGAAACAAGAGAAAGCACACAGTGATTCATCTACCTAGAGAAGTTACAGAGGTTTACCCAGAGAATTCCAAGTATAAGTACAAGCAAATAAGAGAGACTTAGAAAACTGGTAAAATCTACATTGTGTATAGAGTTGGGAGTACTTAGCACTGTGTAAACAGCACTTTCGCTGAAAGAAATCGACTTCTCTAAGACTGGGAAAAGGTGAACAGTGAATGTATGAGTTTCTCAAGATTGGTAACAGATAGAAACAAGAGAAAGCACACAGTGATTCATCTACCTAGAGAAGTTACAGAGGTTTACACAGAGAATTCCAAGTATAAGTACAAGCAAATAAGAGAGACTTAGAAAACTGGTAAAACCTACATTGTTTATAGAGTTGGGAGTACTTAGCAATGTGAAAACAGCACTTTTGTCGAAAGTAATCGACTTCTCTAAGACTGGGAAACACTGAACAGAGAATGTATGAGTTTCTCAAGATTGGTAACAGATAGAAACAAGAGAAAGTACACAGTGATTCATCTACCTAGAGAACTTACAGAGGTTTACACAGAGAATTGCAAGTATAAGTACAAGCAAATAAGAGAGACTTAGAAAACTGGTAAAACCTACATTGTGGATAGAGTTGGGAGTACTTAGCACTGTGTAAACAGCACTTTCGCCGAAAGAAATCGACTTCTCTAAGACTGGGAAACAGTGAACAGTGAATGTATGAGTTTCTCAAGATTGGTAACAGATAGAAACAAGAGAAAGTACACAGTGATTCATCTACCTAGAGAAGTTACAGAGGTTTACACAGACAATTCCAAGTATAAGTACAAGCAAATAAGAGAGACTTAGAAAACTGGTAAAACCTACATTGTTGACAGATTTGGGAGTACTTAGCACTGTGAAAACAGCACTTTTGCGGAAAGAAATCGACTTCTCTAAGACTGGGAAACAGTGAACAGAGAATGTATGAGTTTCTCAAGATTGGTAACAGATAGAAACAAGAGAAAGTACACAGTGATTCATCTACCTAGAGAAGTTACAGAGGTTAACACAGAGATTTCCAAGTATAAGTACAAGCAAATAAGAGAGACTTAGAAAACTGGTAAAACCTACATTGTGGATAGAGTTGGGAGTACTTAGCACTGTGTAAACAGCACTTTCGCCGAAAGAAATCGACTTCTCTAAGACTGGGTAACAGTGAACAGAGAATGTTTGAGTTTCTCAAGATTGGTAACAGATAGAAACAAGAGAAAGTACACAGTGATTCATCTACCTAGAGAAGTTACAGAGGTTTACACAGAGAATTCCAAGTATAAGTACAAGCATATTAGAGAGACTTAGAAATCTGGTAAAACCTACATTGTGGATAGAGTTGGGAGTACTTAGCACTGTGAAAACAGCACTTTCGGTGAAAGAAATCGACTTCTCTAAGACTGGGAAACAGTGAACAGTGAATGTATGAGTTTCTCAAGATTGGTAACAGATAGAAACAAGAGAAAGTACACAGTGATTCATCTACCTAGAGAAGTTACAGAGGTTTACACAGAGAATTCCAATAATAAGTACAAGCAAATAAGAGAGACTTAGAAAACTGGTAAAACCTACATTGTTGATCGAGTTGGGAGTACTTAGCACTGTGAAACCAGCACTTTTGCCGAAAGAAATCGACTTCTCTAAGACTGGGAAACAGTGAACAGAGAATGTATGAGTTTCTCAAGATTGGTAACAGATAGAAACAAGAGAAAGTACACAGTGATTCATCTACCTAGAGAAGTTACAGAGGTTTACACAGAGAATTCCAAGTATAACTACAGGCAAATAAGAGAGACTTAGAAAACTGGTAAAACCTACATTGTGGATAGAGTTGGGAGTACTTAGCACTGTGAAAACAGCACTTTTGCGGAAAGAAATCGACTTCTCTAAGACTGGGAAACAGTGAACAGAGAATGTATGAGTTTCTCAAGATTGGTAACAGATAGAAACAAGAGAAAGTACACGGTGATTCATCTACCTAGAGAAGTTACAGAGGTTTACACAGAGAATTCCAAGTATAAGTACAAGCAAATAAGAGAGACTTAGAAAACTGGTAAAACCTACATTGTTTATAGAGTTGGGAGTACTTAGCAATGTGAAAACAGCACTTTTGTCGAAAGTAATCGACTTCTCTAAGACTGGGAAACACTGAACAGAGAATGTATGAGTTTCTCAAGATTGGTAACAGATAGAAACAAGAGAAAGCACACAGTGATTCATCTACCTAGAGAAGTTACAGAGGTTTACACAGAGAATTCCAAGTATAAGTATAAGCAAATAAGAGAGACTTAGAAAACTGGTAAAATCTACACTGTGGATAGAGTTGGGAGTACTTAGCACTGTGTAAACAGCACTTTCGCTGAAAGAAATCGACTTCTCTAAGACTGGGAAAAGGTGAACAGTGAATGTATGAGTTTCTCAAGATTGGTAACAGATAGAAACAAGAGAAAGCACACAGTGATTCATCTACCTAGAGAAGTTACAGAGGTTTACACAGAGAATTCCAAGTATAAGTACAAGCAAATAAGAGAGACTTAGAAATCTGGTAAAACCTACATTGTGGATAGAGTTGGGAGTACTTAGCACTGTGAAAACAGCACTTTCGCTGAAAGAAATCGACTTCTCTAAGACTGGGAAACAGTGAACAGAGAATGTATGAGTTTCTCAAGATTGGTAACAGATAGAAACAAGAGAAAGCACACAGTGATTCATCTACCTAGAGAAGTTACAGAGGTTTAAATAAGAGAATTCCAAGTATAAGTACAAGCAAATAAGAGAGACTTAGAAAACTGGTAAAATCTACATTGTGGATAGAGTTGGGAGTACTTAGCACTGTGTAAACAGCACTTTCGCTGAAAGAAATCGACTTCTCTAAGACTGGGAAAAGGTGAACAGTGAATCTATGAGTTTCTCAAGATTGGTGACAGATAGAAACAAGAGAAAGCACACAGTGATTCATCTACCTAGAGAAGTTAAAGAGGTTTACACAGAGAATTCCAAGTATAAGTACAAGCAAATAAGAGAGACTTAGAAATCTGGTAAAACCTACATTGTGGATAGAGTTGGGAGTACTTAGCACTGTGAAAACAGCACTTTCGCGGAAAGAAATCGACTTCTCTAAGACTGGGAAACAGTGAACAGAGAATATATGAGTTTCTCAAGATTGGTAACAGATAGAAACAAGAGAAAGTACACAGTGATTCATCTACCTAGAGAAGTTACAGAGGTTTACACAGAGAATTCCAAGTATAAGTACAAGCAAATAAGAGAGACTTAGAAAACTGGTAAAACCTACATTGTGGATAGAGTTGGGAGTACTTAGCACTGTGTAAACAGCACTTTCGCCGAAAGAAATCGACTTCTCTAAGACTGGGAAACAGTGAACAGTGAATGTATGAGTTTCTCAAGATTGGTAACAGATAGAAACAAGAGAAAGCACACAGTGATTCATCTACCTAGAGAAGTTACAGAGGTTTACACAGAGAATTCCAAGTATAAGTACAAGCAAATAAGAGAGACTTAGAAATCTGGTAAAACCTACATTGTGGATAGAGTTGGGAGTACTTAGCACTGTGAAAACAGCACTTTCGCTGAAAGAAATCGACTTCTCTGAGACTGGGAAACAGTGAACAGAGAATGTATGAGTTTCTCAAGATTGGTAACAGATAGAAACAAGAGAAAGTACACAGTGATTCATCTACCTAGAGAAGTTACAGAGGTTTACACAGAGAATTCCAAGTATAAGTACAAGCAAATAAGAGAGACTTAGAAAACTGGTAAAACCTACATTGTGGATAGAGTTGGGAGTACTTAGCACTGTGTAAGCAGCACTTTCGCCGAAAGAAATCGACTTCTCTAAGACTGGGAAACAGTGAACAGAGAATGTATGAGTTTCTCAAGATTGGTAACAGATAGAAACAAGAGAAAGTACACAGTGATTCATCTACCTACAGAAGTTACAGAGGTTTACACAGAGAATTCCAAGTATAAGTACAAGCAAATAAGAGAGACTTAGAAAACTGGTAAAACCTACATTGTTGATAGAGTTGGGAGTACTTAGCACTGTGAAAACAGCACTTTCGCAGAAAGAAATCGACTTCTCTAAGACTGGGAAAAGGTGAACAGTGAATGTATGAGTTTCTCAAGATTGGTAACAGATAGAAACAAGAGAAAGCACACAGTGATTCATCTACCTAGAGAAGTTACAGAGGTTTACACAGAGAATTCCAAGTATAAGTACAAGCAAATAAAAGAGACTTAGAAAACTGGTAAAACCTACATTGTCGATAGAGTTGGGAGTACTTAGCACTGTGAAAACAGCACTTTCGCAGAAAGAAATCGACTTCTCTAAGACTGGGAAAAGGTGAACAGTGAATGTATGAGTTTCTCAAGATTGGTAACAGATAGAAACAAGAGAAAGCACACAGTGATTCATCTACCTAGAGAAGTTACAGAGGTTTACACAGAGAATTCCAAGTATAAGTACAAGCAAATAAGAGAGACTTAGAAATCTGGTAAAACCTACATTGTGGATAGAGTTGGGAGTACTTAGCACTGTGTAAACAGCACTTTCGCCGAAAGAAATCGACTTCTCTAAGACTGGGAAACAGTGAACAGTGAATGTATGAGTTTCTCAAGATTGGTAACAGATAGAAACAAGAGAAAGCACACAGTGATTCATCTACCTAGAGAAGTTACAGAGGTTTACACAGAGAATTCCAAGTATAAGTACAAGCAAATAAGAGAGACTTAAAAAACTGGTAAAACCTACATTGTGGACATAGTTGGGAGTACTTAGCACTGTGTAAACAGCACTTTCGCCGAAAGAAATCGACTTCTCTAAGACTGGAAACAGTGAACAGTGAATGTATGAGTTTCTCAAGATTCGTAACAGATAGAAACAAGAGAAAGCACACAGTGATTCATCTACCTAGAGAAGTTACAGAGGTTTACCCAGAGAATTCCAAGTATAAGTACAAGCAAATAAGAGAGACTTAGAAAACTGGTAAAATCTACATTGTGTATAGAGTTGGGAGTACTTAGCACTGTGTAAACAGCACTTTCGCTGAAAGAAATCGACTTCTCTAAGACTGGGAAAAGGTGAACAGTGAATGTATGAGTTTCTCAAGATTGGTAACAGATGGAAACAAGAGAAAGCACACAGTGATTCATCTACCTAGAGAAGTTACAGAGGTTTACACAGAGAATTCCAAGTATAAGTACAAGCAAATAAGAGAGACTTAGAAAACTGGTAAAACCTACATTGTGGACAGAGTTGTGAGTACTTAGCACTGTGAAAACAGCACTTTCGCTGAAAGAAGTCGACTTCTCTAAGACTGGGAAACAGTGAACAGTGAATGTATGAGTTTCTCAAGATTGGTAACAGATAGAAACAAGAGAAAGTACACAGTGATTCATCTTCCTAGAGAAGTTACAGAAGTTTACACAGAGAATTCCATGTATAACTACAAGAAAATAAGAGAGACTTAGAAAACTGGTAAAACCTACATTGCGGATAGAGTTGGGAGTACTTAGCACTGTGTAAACAGCACTTTCGCCGAAAGAAATCGACTTCTCTAAGACTGGGAAACAGTGAACAGTGAATGTATGAGTTTCTCAAGATTGGTAACAGATAGAAACAAGAGAAAGCACACAGTGATTCATCTACCAAGAGAAGTTACAGAGATTACACAGACAATTCCAAGTATAAGTACAAGCAAATAAGAGAGACTTAGAAAACTGGTAAAACCTACATTGTTGACAGATTTGGGAGTACTTAGCACTGTGAAAACAGCACTTTCGCCGAAGGAAATTTAGTTCTCTAAGACTGGGAAACAGTGAACAGAGAATGTATGAGTTTCTCAAGATTGGTAACAGATAGAAACAAGAGAAAGTACACAGTGATTCATCTACCTAGAGAAGTTACAGAGGTTTACACAGAGAATTCCAAGTATACGTACAAGCAAATAAAAGAGACTTAGAAACCTGGTAAAACCTACATTGTGGATAGAGTTGGGAGTACTTAGCACTGTGTAAACAGCACTTTCGCCGAAAGAAATGGACTTCTCTAAGACTGGGAAACAGTGAACAGTGAATGTAGGAGTTTCTCAAGATTGGTAACAGATAGAAACAAGAGAAAGCACACAGTAATTCATCTACCTAGAGAAGTTAAAGAGGTTTACACAGAGAATTTCAAGTATAAGTACAAGCAAATAAGAGAGACTTAGAAAACTGGTAAAACCTACACTGTGGATAGAGTTCGGAGTACTTAGCACTGTGTAAACAGCCCTTTCGCTGAAAGAAATCGACTTCTCTAAGTCTGGGAAACAGTGAACAGTGAATCTGTGAGTTTCTCAAGATTGGTAACAGATAGAAACAAGAGAAAGCACACAGTGATTCATCTACCTAGAGAAGTCACAGAGGTTTACACAGAGAATTCCAAGTATAAGTACAAGCAAATAAGAGAGACTTAGAAAACTGGTAAAACCTACATTGTTGACAGATTTGGAAGTACTTAGCACTGTGAAAACAGCACTTTCGCCGAAGGAAATTTAGTTCTCTAAGTCCGTGACACAGTGAACAGAGAATGTATGAGTTTCTCAAGATTGGTAACAGATAGAAACAAGAGAAAGTACACAGTGATTCATCTACCTAGAGAAGTTACAGAGGTTTACACAGAGAATTCCAAGTATAAGTACAAGCAAATAAGAGAGACTTAGAAAACTGGTAAAACCTACATTGTTTATGGAGTTGGGAGTACTTAGCAATGTGAAAACAGCACTTTTGTCGAAAGTAATCGACTTCTCTAAGACTGGGAAACACTGAACAGAGAATGTATGAGTTTCTCAAGATTGGTAACAGATAGAAACAAGAGAAAGTACACAGTGATTCATCTACCTAGAGAACTTACAGAGGTTTACACAGAGAATTCCAAGTATAAGTACAAGCAAATAAGAGAGACTTAGAAATCTGGTAAAACCTACATTGTGTATAGAGTTGGGAGTACTTAGCACTGTGTAAACAGCACTTTCGCTGAAAGAAATCGACTTCTCTAAGACTGAGAAAAGGTGAACAGTGAATGTATGAGTTTCTCAAGATTGGTAACAGATGGAAACAAGAGAAAGCACACAGTGATTCATCTACCTAGAGAAGTTACAGAGGTTTACACAGAGAATTCCAAGTATAAGTACAAGCAAATAAGAGAGACTTAGAAAACTGGTAAAACCTACATTGTGGACAGAGTTGTGAGTACTTAGCACTGTGAAAACAGCACTTTCGCTGAAAGAAGTCGACTTCTCTAAGACTGGGAAACAGTGAACAGTGAATGTATGAGTTTCTCAAGATTGGTAACAGATAGAAACAAGAGAAAGTACACAGTGATTCATCTTCCTAGAGAAGTTACAGAAGTTTACACAGAGAATTCCATGTATAACTACAAGAAAATAAGAGAGACTTAGAAAACTGGTAAAACCTACATTGCGGATAGAGTTGGGAGTACTTAGCACTGTGTAAACAGCACTTTCGCCGAAAGAAATCGACTTCTCTAAGACTGGGAAACAGTGAACAGTGAATGTATGAGTTTCTCAAGATTGGTAACAGATAGAAACAAGAGAAAGCACACAGTGATTCATCTACCAAGAGAAGTTACAGAGATTACACAGACAATTCCAAGTATAAGTACAAGCAAATAAGAGAGACTTAGAAAACTGGTAAAACCTACATTGTTGACAGATTTGGGAGTACTTAGCACTGTGAAAACAGCACTTTCGCCGAAGGAAATTTAGTTCTCTAAGACTGGGAAACAGTGAACAGAGAATGTATGAGTTTCTCAAGATTGGTAACAGATAGAAACAAGAGAAAGTACACAGTGATTCATCTACCTAGAGAAGTTACAGAGCTTTACACAGAGAATTCCAAGTATACGTACAAGCAAATAAAAGAGACTTAGAAACCTGGTAAAACCTACATTGTGGATAGAGTTGGGAGTACTTAGCACTGTGTAAACAGCACTTTCGCCGAAAGAAATGGACTTCTCTAAGACTGGGAAACAGTGAACAGTGAATGTAGGAGTTTCTCAAGATTGGTAACAGATAGAAACAAGAGAAAGCACACAGTAATTCATCTACCTAGAGAAGTTAAAGAGGTTTACACAGAGAATTTCAAGTATAAGTACAAGCAAATAAGAGAGACTTAGAAAACTGGTAAAACCTACATTGTGGATAGAGTTCGGAGTACTTAGCACTGTGTAAACAGCCCTTTCGCTGAAAGAAATCGACTTCTCTAAGTCTGGGAAACAGTGAACAGTGAATCTGTGAGTTTCTCAAGATTGGTAACAGATAGAAACAAGAGAAAGCACACAGTGATTCATCTACCTAGAGAAGTCACAGAGGTTTACACAGAGAATTCCAAGTATAAGTACAAGCAAATGAGAGAGACTTAGAAAACTGGTAAAACCTACATTGTTGACAGATTTGGGAGTACTTAGCACTGTGAAAACAGCACTTTCGCCGAAGGAAATTTAGTTCTCTAAGTCCGTGACACAGTGAACAGAGAATGTATGAGTTTCTCAAGATTGGTAACAGATAGAAACAAGAGAAAGTACACAGTGATTCATCTACCTAGAGAAGTTACAGAGGTTTACACAGAGAATTCCAAGTATAAGTACAAGCAAATAAGAGAGACTTAGAAAACTGGTAAAACCTACATTGTTTATGGAGTTGGGAGTACTTAGCAATGTGAAAACAGCACTTTTGTCGAAAGTAATCGACTTCTCTAAGACTGGGAAACACTGAACAGAGAATGTATGAGTTTCTCAAGATTGGTAACAGATAGAAACAAGAGAAAGTACACAGTGATTCATCTACCTAGAGAACTTACAGAGGTTTACACAGAGAATTCCAAGTATAAGTACAAGCAAATAAGAGAGACTTAGAAATCTGGTAAAACCTACATTGTGGATAGAGTTGGGAGTACTTAGCACTGTGAAAACAGCACTTTCGCTGAAAGAAATCGACTTCTCTAAGACTGGGAAACAGTGAACAGAGAATGTATGACTTTCTCAAGATTGGTAACAGATAGAAACAAGAGAAAGTACACAGTGATTCATCTACCTAGAGAAGTTACAGAGGTTTACACAGAGAATTCCAAGTATAAGTACAAGCAAATAAGAGAGACTTAGAAAACTGGTAAAAGCTACATTGTGGATAGAGTTGGGAGTACTTAGCACTGTGTAAACAGCACTTTCGCCGAAAGAAATCGACTTCTCTAAGACTGGGTAACAGTGAACAGAGAATGTATGAGTTTCTCAAGATTGGTAACAGATAGAAACAAGAGAAAGTACACAGTGATTCATCTACCTAGAGAAGTTACAGAGGTTTACACAGAGAATTCCAAGTATAAGTACAAGCAAATAAGAGAGACTTAGAAAACTGGGAAAACCTACATTGTTGATAGAGTTGGGAGTACTTAGCACTGTGAAAACAGCACTTTCACAGAAAGAAATCGACTTCTCTAAGACTGGGAAAAGGTGAACAGTGAATGTATGAGTTTCTCAAGATTGGTAACAGATAGAAACAAGAGAAAGTACACAGTGATTCATCTTCCTAGAGAAGTTACAGAAGTTTACACAGAGAATTCCATGTATAACTACAAGAAAATAAGAGAGACTTAGAAAACTGGTAAAACCTACATTGCGGATAGAGTTGGGAGTACTTAGCACTGTGTAAATAGCACTTTCGCCGAAAGAAATCGACTTCTCTAAGACTGGGAAACAGTGAACAGTGAATGTATGAGTTTCTCAAGATTGGTAACAGATAGAAACAAGAGAAAGCACACAGTGATTCATCTACCAAGAGAAGTTACAGAGATTACACAGACAATTCCAAGTATAAGTACAAGCAAATAAGAGAGACTTAGAAAACTGGTAAAACCTACATTGTTGACAGATTTGGGAGTACTTAGCACTGTGAAAACAGCACTTTCGCCGAAGGAAATTTAGTTCTCTAAGACTGGGAAACAGTGAACAGAGAATGTATGAGTTTCTCAAGATTGGTAACAGATAGAAACAAGAGAAAGTACACAGTGATTCATCTACCTAGAGAAGTTACAGAGGTTTACACAGAGAATTCCAAGTATACGTACAAGCAAATAAAAGAGACTTAGAAACCTGGTAAAACCTACATTGTGGATAGAGTTGGGAGTACTTAGCACTGTGTAAACAGCACTTTCGCCGAAAGAAATGGACTTCTCTAAGACTGGGAAACAGTGAACAGTGAATGTAGGAGTTTCTCAAGATTGGTAACAGATAGAAACAAGAGAAAGCACACAGTAATTCATCTACCTAGAGAAGTTAAAGAGGTTTACACAGAGAATTTCAAGTATAAGTACAAGCAAATAAGAGAGACTTAGAAAACTGGTAAAACCTACATTGTGGATAGAGTTCGGAGTACTTAGCACTGTGTAAACAGCCCTTTCGCTGAAAGAAATCGACTTCTCTAAGTCTGGGAAACAGTGAACAGTGAATCTGTGAGTTTCTCAAGATTGGTAACAGATAGAAACAAGAGAAAGCACACAGTGATTCATCTACCTAGAGAAGTCACAGAGGTTTACACAGAGAATTCCAAGTATAAGTACAAGCAAATGAGAGAGACTTAGAAAACTGGTAAAACCTACATTGTTGACAGATTTGGGAGTACTTAGCACTGTGAAAACAGCACTTTCGCCGAAGGAAATTTAGTTCTCTAAGTCCGTGACACAGTGAACAGAGAATGTATGAGTTTCTCAAGATTGGTAACAGATAGAAACAAGAGAAAGTACACAGTGATTCATCTACCTAGAGAAGTTACAGAGGTTTACACAGAGAATTCCAAGTATAAGTACAAGCAAATAAGAGAGACTTAGAAAACTGGTAAAACCTACATTGTTTATGGAGTTGGGAGTACTTAGCAATGTGAAAACAGCACTTTTGTCGAAAGTAATCGACTTCTCTAAGACTGGGAAACACTGAACAGAGAATGTATGAGTTTCTCAAGATTGGTAACAGATAGAAACAAGAGAAAGTACACAGTGATTCATCTACCTAGAGAACTTACAGAGGTTTACACAGAGAATTCCAAGTATAAGTACAAGCAAATAAGAGAGACTTAGAAATCTGGTAAAACCTACATTGTGGATAGAGTTGGGAGTACTTAGCACTGTGAAAACAGCACTTTCGCTGAAAGAAATCGACTTCTCTAAGACTGGGAAACAGTGAACAGAGAATGTATGAGTTTCTCAAGATTGGTAACAGATAGAAACAAGAGAAAGTACACAGTGATTCATCTACCTAGAGAAGTTACAGAGGTTTACACAGAGAATTCCAAGTATAAGTACAAGCAAATAAGAGAGACTTAGAAAACTGGTAAAAGCTACATTGTGGATAGAGTTGGGAGTACTTAGCACTGTGTAAACAGCACTTTCGCCGAAAGAAATCGACTTCTCTAAGACTGGGTAACAGTGAACAGAGAATGTATGAGTTTCTCAAGATTGGTAACAGATAGAAACAAGAGAAAGTACACAGTGATTCATCTACCTAGAGAAGTTACAGAGGTTTACACAGAGAATTCCAAGTATAAGTACAAGCAAATAAGAGAGACTTAGAAAACTGGGAAAACCTACATTGTTGATAGAGTTGGGAGTACTTAGCACTGTGAAAACAGCACTTTCACAGAAAGAAATCGACTTCTCTAAGACTGGGAAAAGGTGAACAGTGAATGTATGAGTTTCTCAAGATTGGTAACAGATAGAAACAAGAGAAAGTACACAGTGATTCATCTTCCTAGAGAAGTTACAGAAGTTTACACAGAGAATTCCATGTATAACTACAAGAAAATAAGAGAGACTTAGAAAACTGGTAAAACCTACATTGCGGATAGAGTTGGGAGTACTTAGCACTGTGTAAATAGCACTTTCGCCGAAAGAAATCGACTTCTCTAAGACTGGGAAACAGTGAACAGTGAATGTATGAGTTTCTCAAGATTGGTAACAGATAGAAACAAGAGAAAGCACACAGTGATTCATCTACCTAGAGAAGTTACAGAGGTTTACACAGACAATTCCAAGTATAAGTACAAGCAAATAAGAGAGACTTAGAAAACTGGTAAAACCTACATTGTTGACAGATTTGGGAGTACTTAGCACTGTGAAAACAGCACTTTCGCCGAAGGAAATTTAGTTCTCTAAGACTGGGAAACAGTGAACAGAGAATGTATGAGTTTCTCAAGATTGGTAACAGATAGAAACAAGAGAAAGTACACAGTGATTCATCTACCTAGAGAAGTTACAGAGGTTTACACAGAGAATTCCAAGTATACGTACAAGCAAATAAAAGAGACTTAGAAAACTGGTAAAACCTACATTGTGGATAGAGTTGGGAGTACTTAGCACTGTGTAAACAGCACTTTCGCCGAAAGAAATGGACTTCTCTAAGACTGGGAAACAGTGAACAGTGAATGTAGGAGTTTCTCAAGATTGGTAACAGATAGAAACAAGAGAAAGCACACAGTAATTCATCTACCTAGAGAAGTTAAAGAGGTTTACACAGAGAATTCCAAGTATAAGTACAAGCAAATAAGAGAGACTTAGAAAACTGGTAAAACCTACATTGTGGATAGAGTTGGGAGTACTTAGCACTGTGTAAACAGCCCTTTCGCTGAAAGAAATCAACTTCTCTAAGTCTGGGAAACAGTGAACAGTGAATCTGTGAGTTTCTCAAGATTGGTAACAGATAGAAACAAGAGAAAGCACACAGTGATTCATCTACCTAGAGAAGTTACAGAGGTTTACACAGAGAATTCCAAGTATAAGTACAAGCAAATAAGAGAGACTTAGAAAACTGGTAAAACCTACATTGTTGACAGATTTGGGAGTACTTAGCACTGTGAAAACAGCACTTTCGCCGAAGGAAATTTAGTTCTCTAAGTCCGTGACACAGTGAACAGAGAATGTATGAGTTTCTCAAGATTGGTAACAGATAGAAACAAGAGAAAGTACACAGTGATTCATCTACCTAGAGAAGTTACAGAGGTTTACACAGAGAATTCCAAGTGTAAGTACAAGCAAATAAGAGAGACTTAGAAAACTGGTAAAACCTACATTGTTTAAGGAGTTGGGAGTACTTAGCAATGTGAAAACAGCACTTTTGTCGAAAGTAATCGACTTCTCTAAGACTGGGAAACACTGAACAGAGAATGTATGAGTTTCTCAAGATTGGTAACAGATAGAAACAAGAGAAAGCACACAGTGATTCATCTACCTAGAGAAGTTACAGAGGTTTACACAGAGAATTTCAAGTATAAGTACAAGCAAATAAGAGAGACTTAGAAATCTGGTAAAACCTACATTGTGGATAGAGTTGGGAGTACTTAGCACTGTGAAAACAGCACTTTCGCAGAAAGAAATCGACTTCTCTAAGACTGGGAAAAGGTGAACAGTGAATGTATGAGTTTCTCAAGATTGGTAACAGATAGAAACAAGAGAAAGCACACAGTGATTCATCTACCTAGAGAAGTTACAGAGGTTTACACAGAGAATTCCAAGTATATGTACAACCAAATAAGAGAGACTTAGAAAACTGGTAAAACCTACATTGTGGATAGAGTTGGGAGTACTTAGCACTGTGTAAACAGCACTTTCGCCGAAAGAAATCGACTTCTCTAAGACTGGGAAACAGTGAACAGTGAATGTATGAGTTTCTCAAGATTGGTAACAGATATAAACAAGAGAAAGCACACAGTGATTCATCTACCTAGAGAAGTTACAGACGTTTACACAGACAATTCCAAGTATAAGTACAAGCAAATAAAAGAGACTTAGAAAACTGGTAAAACCTACATTGTGGACAGAGTTGGGAGTACTTAGCACTGTGAAAACAGCACTTTCGCGGAAAGAAATCGACTTCTCTAAGACTGGGAAACAGTGAACAGAGAATGTATGAGTTTCTCAAGATTGGTAACAGATAGAAAAAAGAGAAAGTACACAGTGATTCATCTACCTAGAGAAGTTACAGAGGTTTACACAGGGAATTCCAAGTATAAGTACAAGCAAATAAGAGAGACTTAGAAATCTGGTAAAACCTACATTGTGGATAGAGTTGGGAGTACTTAGCACTGTGAAAACAGCACTTTCGCTGAAAGAAATCGACTTCTCTAAGACTGGGAAACAGTGAACAGAGAATGTATGAGTTTCTCAAGATTGGTAACAGATAGAAACAAGAGAAAGTACACAGTGATTCATCTACCTAGAGAAGTTACAGAGGTTTACGCAGAGAATTCCAAGTATAAGTACAAGCAAATAAGAGAGACTTAGAAAACTGGTAAAACCTACATTGTGGATAGAGTTGGGAGTACTTAGCACTGTGTAAACAGCACTTTCGCCGAAAGAAATCGACTTCTCTAAGACTGGGAAACAGTGAACAGTGAATGTATGAGTTTCTCAAGATTGGTAACAGATAGAAACAAGAGAAAGCACACAGTGATTCATCTACCTAGAGAAGTTACAGAGGTTTACACAGAGAATTCCAAGTATAAGTACAAGCAAATAAGAGAGACTTAGAAATCTGGTAAAACCTACATTGTGGATAGAGTTGGGAGTACTTAGCACTGTGAAAACAGCACTTTCGCTGAAAAAAATCGACTTCTCTGAGACTGGGAAACAGTGGACAGAGAATGTATGAGTTTCTCAAGATTGGTAACAGATAGAAACAAGAGAAAGTACACAGTGATTCATCTACCTAGAGAACTTACAGAGGTTTACACAGAGAATTCCAAGTATAAGTACAAGCAAATAAGAGAGACTTAGAAAACTGGTAAAACCTACATTGTGGATAGAGTTGGGAGTACATAGCACTGTGAAAACAGCACTTTCGCCGAAGGAAATTTAGTTCTCTAAGTCCGTGACACAGTGAACAGAGAATGTATGAGTTTCTCAAGATTGGTAACAGATAGAAAAAAGAGAAAGTACACAGTGATTCATCTACCTAGAGAAGTTACAGAGGTTTACACAGAGAATTCCAAGTATAAGTACAAGCAAATAAGAGAGACTTAGAAAACTGGTAAAACCTACATTGTTTATAGAGTTGGGAGTACTTAGCAATGTGAAAACAGCACTTTTGTCGAAAGTAATCGACTTCTCTAAGACTGGGAAACACTGAACAGAGAATGTATGAGTTTCTCAAGATTGGTAACAGATAGAAACAAGAGAAAGTACACAGTGATTCATCTACCTAGAGAACTTACAGAGGTTTACACAGAGAATTCCAAGTATAAGTACAAGCAAATAAGAGAGACTTAGAAAACTGGTAAAACCTACATTGTGGATAGAGTTGGGAGTACATAGCACTGTGTAAACAGCACTTTCGCCGAAAGAAATCGACTTCTCTAAGACTGGGAAACAGTGAACAGTGAATGTATGAGTTTCTCAAGATTGGTAACAGATAGAAACAAGAGAAAGCACACAGTGATTCATCTACCTAGAGAAGTTACAGAGGTTTAAATAAGAGAATTCCAAGTATAAGTACAAGCAAATAAGAGAGACTTAGAAAACTGGTAAAATCTACATTGTGGATAGAGTTGGGAGTACTTAGCACTGTGTAAACAGCACTTTCGCTGAAAGAAATCGACTTCTCTAAGACTGGGAAAAGGTGAACAGTGAATGTATGAGTTTCTCAAGATTGGTAACAGATAGAAACAAGAGAAAGCACACAGTGATTCATCTACCTAGAGAAGTTACAGAGGTTTACACAGAGAATTTCAAGTATAAGTACAAGCAAATAAGAGAGACTTAGAAATCTGGTAAAACCTACATTGTGGATAGAGTTGGGAGTACTTAGCACTGTGAAAACAGCACTTTCGCTGAAAGAAATCGACTTCTCTAAGACTGGGAAACAGTGAACAGAGAATGTATGAGTTTCTCAAGATTGGTAACAGATAGATACAAGAGAAAGTACACAGTGATTCATCTACCTAGAGAAGTTACAGAGGTTTACACAGAGAATTCCAAGTATAAGTACAAGCAAATAAGAGAGACTTAGAAAACTGGTAAGACCTACATTGTGGATAGAGTTGGGAGTACTTAGCACTGTGAAAACAGCACTTTCGCAGAAAGAAATCGACTTCTCTAAGACTGGGAAAAGGTGAACAGTGAATGTATGAGTTTGTCAAGATTGGTGACAGATAGAAACAAGAGAAAGCACACAGTGATTCATCTACCTAGAGAAGTTACAGAGGTTTACACAGACAATTCCAAGTATAAGTACAAGCAAATAAGAGAGACTTAGAAATCTGGTAAAACCTACATTGTGGATAGAGTTGGGAGTACTTAGCACTGTGAAAACAGCACTTTCGCAGAAAGAAATCGACTTCTCTAAGACTGGGAAAAGGTGAACAGTGAATGTATGAGTTTCTCAAGATTGGTAACAGATAGAAACAAGAGAAAGCACACAGTGATTCATCTACCTAGAGAAGTTACAGAGGTTTACACAGAGAATTCCAAGTATAAGTACAAGCAAATAAGAGAGACTTAGAAAACTGGTAAAACCTACATTGTGGATAGAGTTGGGAGTACTTAGCACTGTGAAAACAGCACTTTCGCTGAAAGAAGTCGACTTCTCTAAGACTGGGAAACAGTGAACAGTGAATGTATGAGTTTCTCAAGATTGGTAACAGATAGAAACAAGAGAAAGTACACAGTGATTCATCTTCCTAGAGAAGTTACAGAAGTTTACACAGAGAATTCCATGTATAAGTACAAGAAAATAAGAGAGACTTAGAAAACTGGTAAAACCTACATTGTTGATAGAGTTGGGAGTACTTAGCACTGTGAAAACAGCACTTTCGCAGAAAGAAATCGACTTCTCTAAGACTGGGAAACAGTGAAAAGGGAATGTAAGAGTTTCTCAAGATTGGTAACAGATAGAAACAAGAGAAAGTACACAGTGATTCATCTACCTAGAGAAGTTACAGAGGTTTACACAGAGAATTCCAAGTATAAGTACAAGCAAATAAGAGAGACTTAGAAAACTGGTAAAACCTACATTGTTGACAGATTTGGGAGTACTTAGCACTGTGAAAACAGCACTTTCGCCGAAGGAAATTTAGTTCTCTAAGTCCGTGACACAGTGAACAGAGAATGTATGAGTTTCTCAAGATTGGTAACAGATAGAAAAAAGAGAAAGTACACAGTGATTCATCTACCTAGAGAAGTTACAGAGGTTTACACAGAGAATTCCAAGTATAAGTACAAGCAAATAAGAGAGACTTAGAAAACTGGTAAAACCTACATTGTTTATAGAGTTGGGAGTACTTAGCAATGTGAAAACAGCACTTTTGTCGAAAGTAATCGACTTCTCTAAGACTGGGAAACACTGAACAGAGAATGTATGAGTTTCTCAAGATTGGTAACAGATAGAAACAAGAGAAAGTACACAGTGATTCATCTACCTAGAGAACTTACAGAGGTTTACACAGAGAATTCCAAGTATAAGTACAAGCAAATAAGAGAGACTTAGAAAACTGGTAAAACCTACATTGTGGATAGAGTTGGGAGTACATAGCACTGTGTAAACAGCACTTTCGCCGAAAGAAATCGACTTCTCTAAGACTGGGAAACAGTGAACAGTGAATGTATGAGTTTCTCAAGATTGGTAACAGATAGAAACAAGAGAAAGCACACAGTGATTCATCTACCTAGAGAAGTTACAGAGGTTTAAATAAGAGAATTCCAAGTATAAGTACAAGCAAATAAGAGAGACTTAGAAATCTGGTAAAACCTACATTGTGGATACAGTTGGGAGTACTTAGCACTGTGAAAACAGCACTTTCGCAGAAAGAAATCGACTTCTCTAAGACTGGGAAAAGGTGAACAGTGAATGTATGAGTTTCTCAAGATTGGTAACAGATAGAAACAAGAGAAAGCACACAGTGATTCATCTACCTAGAGAAGTTACAGAGGTTTACACAGAGAATTCCAAGTATATGTACAAGCAAATAAGAGAGACTTAGAAAACTGGTAAAACCTACATTGCGGATAGAGTTGGGAGTACTTAGCACTGTGTAAACAGCACTTTCGCCGAAAGAAATCGACTTCTCTAAGACTGGGAAACAGTGAACAGTGAATGTATGAGTTTCTCAAGATTGGTAACAGATAGAAACAACAGAAAGCACACAGTAATTCATCTACCTAGAGAAATTAAAGAGGTTTACACAGAGAATTCCAAGTATAAGTACAAGCAAATAAGAGAGACTTAGAAAACTGGTAAAACCTACATTGTGGATAGAGTTGGGAGTACTTAGCGCTGTGAAAACAGCACTTTTGCGGAAAGAAATCGACTTCTCTAAGACTGGGAAACAGTGAACAGAGAATGTATGAGTTTCTCAAGATTGGTAACAGATAGAAACAAGAGAAAGTACACAGTGATTCATCTACCTAGAGAACTTACAGAGGTTTACACAGAGAATTCCAAGTATAAGTACAAGCAAATAAGAGAGACTTAGAAAACTGGTAAAACCTACATTGTGGATAGAGTTGGGAGTACTTAGCACTGTGTAAACAGCACTTTCGCCGAAAGAAATCGACTTCTCTAAGACTGGGAAACAGTGAACAGTGAATGTATGAGTTTCTCAAGATTGGTAACAGATAGAAACAAGAGAAAGCACACAGTGATTCATCTACCTAGAGAAGTTACAGAGGTTTACACAGAGAATTCCAAGTATAAGTACAAGCAAATAAGAGAGACTTAGAAATCTGGTAAAACCTACATTGTGGATAGAGTTGGAAGTACTTAGCACTGTGAAAACAGCACTTTCGCTGAAAGAAATTGACTTCTCTAAGACTGGGAAACAGTGAACAGTGAATGTATGAGTTTCTCAAGATTGGTAACAGATAGAAACAAGAGAAAGTACACAGTGATTCATCGACCTAGAGAAGTTACAGAGGTTTACACAGAGAATTCCAAGTATAAGAACAAGCAAATAAGAGAGACTTAGAAAACTGGTAAAACCTACATTGTTGATAGAGTTGGGAGTACTTAGCACTGTGAAAACAGCACTTTCGCCGAAAGAAATCGACTTCTCTAAGACTGGGAAACAGTGAACAGAGAATGTATGAGTTTCTCAAGATTGGTAACAGATAGAAACAAGAGAAAGTACACAGTGATTCATCTACCTAGAGAAGTTACAGAGGTTTACACAGAGAATTCCAAGTATAAGTACAAGCAAATAAGAGAGACTTAGAAAACTGGTAAAACCTACATTGTTGATAGAGTTGGGAGTACTTAGCACTGTGAAAACAGCACTTTCACAGAAAGAAATCGACTTCTCTAAGACTGGGAAAAGGTGAACAGTGAATGTATGAGTTTCTCAAGATTGGTAACAGATAGAAACAAGAGAAAGCACACAGTGATTCATCTACCTAGAGAAGTTACAGAGGTTTACACAGAGAATTCCAAGTATAAGTACAAGCAAATAAGAGAGACTTAGAAATCTGGTAAAACCTACATTGTGGATAGAGTTGGGAGTACTTAGCACTGTGAAAACAGCACTTTCGCAGAAAGAAATCGACTTCTCTAAGACTGGGAAAAGGTGAACAGTGAATGTATGAGTTTCTCAAGATTGGTAACAGATAGAAACAAGAGAAAGCACACAGTGATTCATCTACCTAGAGAAGTTACAGAGGTTTACACAGAGAATTCCAAGTATAACTACAAGCAAATAAGAGAGACTTAGAAAACTGGTAAAACCTACATTGTTGACAGATTTGGGAGTACTTAGCACTGTGAAAACAGCACTTTCGCCGAAGGAAATTTAGTTCTCTAAGTCCGTGACACAGTGAACAGAGAATGTATGAGTTTCTCAAGATTGGTAACAGATAGAAACAAGAGAAAGTACACAGTGATTCATCTACCTAGAGAAGTTACAGAGGTTTACACAGAGAATTCCAAGTGTAAGTACAAGCAAATAAGAGAGACTTAGAAAACTGGTAAAACCTACATTGTTTAAGGAGTTGGGAGTACTTAGCAATGTGAAAACAGCACTTTTGTCGAAAGTAATCGACTTCTCTAAGACTGGGAAACACTGAACAGAGAATGTATGAGTTTCTCAAGATTGGTAACAGATAGAAACAAGAGAAAGCACACAGTGATTCATCTACCTAGAGAAGTTACAGAGGTTTACACAGAGAATTTCAAGTATAAGTACAAGCAAATAAGAGAGACTTAGAAATCTGGTAAAACCTACATTGTGGATAGAGTTGGGAGTACTTAGCACTGTGAAAACAGCACTTTCGCAGAAAGAAATCGACTTCTCTAAGACTGGGAAAAGGTGAACAGTGAATGTATGAGTTTCTCAAGATTGGTAACAGATAGAAACAAGAGAAAGCACACAGTGATTCATCTACCTAGAGAAGTTACAGAGGTTTACACAGAGAATTCCAAGTATATGTACAACCAAATAAGAGAGACTTAGAAAACTGGTAAAACCTACATTGTGGATAGAGTTGGGAGTACTTAGCACTGTGTAAACAGCACTTTCGCCGAAAGAAATCGACTTCTCTAAGACTGGGAAACAGTGAACAGTGAATGTATGAGTTTCTCAAGATTGGTAACAGATATAAACAAGAGAAAGCACACAGTGATTCATCTACCTAGAGAAGTTACAGACGTTTACACAGACAATTCCAAGTATAAGTACAAGCAAATAAAAGAGACTTAGAAAACTGGTAAAACCTACATTGTGGACAGAGTTGGGAGTACTTAGCACTGTGAAAACAGCACTTTCGCGGAAAGAAATCGACTTCTCTAAGACTGGGAAACAGTGAACAGAGAATGTATGAGTTTCTCAAGATTGGTAACAGATAGAAAAAAGAGAAAGTACACAGTGATTCATCTACCTAGAGAAGTTACAGAGGTTTACACAGGGAATTCCAAGTATAAGTACAAGCAAATAAGAGAGAATTAGAAATCTGGTAAAACCTACATTGTGGATAGAGTTGGGAGTACTTAGCACTGTGAAAACAGCACTTTCGCTGAAAGAAATCGACTTCTCTAAGACTGGGAAACAGTGAACAGAGAATGTATGAGTTTCTCAAGATTGGTAACAGATAGAAACAAGAGAAAGTACACAGTGATTCATCTACCTAGAGAAGTTACAGAGGTTTACGCAGAGAATTCCAAGTATAAGTACAAGCAAATAAGAGAGACTTAGAAAACTGGTAAAACCTACATTGTGGATAGAGTTGGGAGTACTTAGCACTGTGTAAACAGCACTTTCGCCGAAAGAAATCGACTTCTCTAAGACTGGGAAACAGTGAACAGTGAATGTATGAGTTTCTCAAGATTGGTAACAGATAGAAACAAGAGAAAGCACACAGTGATTCATCTACCTAGAGAAGTTACAGAGGTTTACACAGAGAATTCCAAGTATAAGTACAAGCAAATAAGAGAGACTTAGAAATCTGGTAAAACCTACATTGTGGATAGAGTTGGGAGTACTTAGCACTGTGAAAACAGCACTTTCGCTGAAAAAAATCGACTTCTCTGAGACTGGGAAACAGTGGACAGAGAATGTATGAGTTTCTCAAGATTGGTAACAGATAGAAACAAGAGAAAGTACACAGTGATTCATCTACCTAGAGAACTTACAGAGGTTTACACAGAGAATTCCAAGTATAAGTACAAGCAAATAAGAGAGACTTAGAAAACTGGTAAAACCTACATTGTTGACAGATTTGGGAGTACTTAGCACTGTGAAAACAGCACTTTCGCCGAAGGAAATTTAGTTCTCTAAGTCCGTGACACAGTGAACAGAGAATGTATGAGTTTCTCAAGATTGGTAACAGATAGAAAAAAGAGAAAGTACACAGTGATTCATCTACCTAGAGAAGTTACAGAGGTTTACACAGAGAATTCCAAGTATAAGTACAAGCAAATAAGAGAGACTTAGAAAACTGGTAAAACCTACATTGTTTATAGAGTTGGGAGTACTTAGCAATGTGAAAACAGCACTTTTGTCGAAAGTAATCGACTTCTCTAAGACTGGGAAACACTGAACAGAGAATGTATGAGTTTCTCAAGATTGGTAACAGATAGAAACAAGAGAAAGTACACAGTGATTCATCTACCTAGAGAACTTACAGAGGTTTACACAGAGAATTCCAAGTATAAGTACAAGCAAATAAGAGAGACTTAGAAAACTGGTAAAACCTACATTGTGGATAGAGTTGGGAGTACATAGCACTGTGTAAACAGCACTTTCGCCGAAAGAAATCGACTTCTCTAAGACTGGGAAACAGTGAACAGTGAATGTATGAGTTTCTCAAGATTGGTAACAGATAGAAACAAGAGAAAGCACACAGTGATTCATCTACCTAGAGAAGTTACAGAGGTTTAAATAAGAGAATTCCAAGTATAAGTACAAGCAAATAAGAGAGACTTAGAAAACTGGTAAAATCTACATTGTGGATAGAGTTGGGAGTACTTAGCACTGTGTAAACAGCACTTTCGCTGAAAGAAATCGACTTCTCTAAGACTGGGAAAAGGTGAACAGTGAATGTATGAGTTTCTCAAGATTGGTAACAGATAGAAACAAGAGAAAGCACACAGTGATTCATCTACCTAGAGAAGTTACAGAGGTTTACACAGAGAATTTCAAGTATAAGTACAAGCAAATAAGAGAGACTTAGAAATCTGGTAAAACCTACATTGTGGATAGAGTTGGGAGTACTTAGCACTGTGAAAACAGCACTTTCGCTGAAAGAAATCGACTTCTCTAAGACTGGGAAACAGTGAACAGAGAATGTATGAGTTTCTCAAGATTGGTAACAGATAGATACAAGAGAAAGTACACAGTGATTCATCTACCTAGAGAAGTTACAGAGGTTTACACAGAGAATTCCAAGTATAAGTACAAGCAAATAAGAGAGACTTAGAAAACTGGTAAGACCTACATTGTGGATAGAGTTGGTAGTACTTAGCACTGTGAAAACAGCACTTTCGCAGAAAGAAATCGACTTCTCTAAGACTGGGAAAAGGTGAACAGTGAATGTATGAGTTTGTCAAGATTGGTGACAGATAGAAACAAGAGAAAGCACACAGTGATTCATCTACCTAGAGAAGTTACAGAGGTTTACACAGACAATTCCAAGTATAAGTACAAGCAAATAAGAGAGACTTAGAAATCTGGTAAAACCTACATTGTGGATAGAGTTGGGAGTACTTAGCACTGTGAAAACAGCACTTTCGCAGAAAGAAATCGACTTCTCTAAGACTGGGAAAAGGTGAACAGTGAATGTATGAGTTTCTCAAGATTGGTAACAGATAGAAACAAGAGAAAGCACACAGTGATTCATCTACCTAGAGAAGTTACAGAGGTTTACACAGAGAATTCCAAGTATAAGTACAAGCAAATAAGAGAGACTTAGAAAACTGGTAAAACCTACATTGTGGATAGAGTTGGGAGTACTTAGCACTGTGAAAACAGCACTTTCGCTGAAAGAAGTCGACTTCTCTAAGACTGGGAAACAGTGAACAGTGAATGTATGAGTTTCTCAAGATTGGTAACAGATAGAAACAAGAGAAAGTACACAGTGATTCATCTTCCTAGAGAAGTTACAGAATTTTACACAGAGAATTCCATGTATAAGTACAAGAAAATAAGAGAGACTTAGAAAACTGGTAAAACCTACATTGTTGATAGAGTTGGGAGTACTTAGCACTGTGAAAACAGCACTTTCGCAGAAAGAAATCGACTTCTCTAAGACTGGGAAACAGTGAAAAGGGAATGTAAGAGTTTCTCAAGATTGGTAACAGATAGAAACAAGAGAAAGTACACAGTGATTCATCTACCTAGAGAAGTTAGAGAGGTTTACACAGAGAATTCCAAGTATAAGTACAAGCAAATAAGAGAGACTTAGAAAACTGGTAAAACCTACATTGTTGACAGATTTGGGAGTACTTAGCACTGTGAAAACAGCACTTTCGCCGAAGGAAATTTAGTTCTCTAAGTCCGTGACACAGTGAACAGAGAATGTATGAGTTTCTCAAGATTGGTAACAGATAGAAAAAAGAGAAAGTACACAGTGATTCATCTACCTAGAGAAGTTACAGAGGTTTACACAGAGAATTCCAAGTATAAGTACAAGCAAATAAGAGAGACTTAGAAAACTGGTAAAACCTACATTGTTTATAGAGTTGGGAGTACTTAGCAATGTGAAAACAGCACTTTTGTCGAAAGTAATCGACTTCTCTAAGACTGGGAAACACTGAACAGAGAATGTATGAGTTTCTCAAGATTGGTAACAGATAGAAACAAGAGAAAGTACACAGTGATTCATCTACCTAGAGAACTTACAGAGGTTTACACAGAGAATTCCAAGTATAAGTACAAGCAAATAAGAGAGACTTAGAAAACTGGTAAAACCTACATTGTGGATAGAGTTGGGAGTACATAGCACTGTGTAAACAGCACTTTCGCCGAAAGAAATCGACTTCTCTAAGACTGGGAAACAGTGAACAGTGAATGTATGAGTTTCTCAAGATTGGTAACAGATAGAAACAAGAGAAAGCACACAGTGATTCATCTACCTAGAGAAGTTACAGAGGTTTAAATAAGAGAATTCCAAGTATAAGTACAAGCAAATAAGAGAGACTTAGAAATCTGGTAAAACCTACATTGTGGATACAGTTGGGAGTACTTAGCACTGTGAAAACAGCACTTTCGCAGAAAGAAATCGACTTCTCTAAGACTGGGAAAAGGTGAACAGTGAATGTATGAGTTTCTCAAGATTGGTAACAGATAGAAACAAGAGAAAGCACACAGTGATTCATCTACCTAGAGAAGTTACAGAGGTTTACACAGAGAATTCCAAGTATATGTACAAGCAAATAAGAGAGACTTAGAAAACTGGTAAAACCTACATTGCGGATAGAGTTGGGAGTACTTAGCACTGTGTAAACAGCACTTTCGCCGAAAGAAATCGACTTCTCTAAGACTGGGAAACAGTGAACAGTGAATGTATGAGTTTCTCAAGATTGGTAACAGATAGAAACAACAGAAAGCACACAGTAATTCATCTACCTAGAGAAATTAAAGAGGTTTACACAGAGAATTCCAAGTATAAGTACAAGCAAATAAGAGAGACTTAGAAAACTGGTAAAACCTACATTGTGGATAGAGTTGGGAGTACTTAGCACTGTGAAAACAGCACTTTTGCGGAAAGAAATCGACTTCTCTAAGACTGGGAAACAGTGAACAGAGAATGTATGAGTTTCTCAAGATTGGTAACAGATAGAAACAAGAGAAAGTACACAGTGATTCATCTACCTAGAGAACTTACAGAGGTTTACACAGAGAATTCCAAGTATAAGTACAAGCAAATAAGAGAGACTTAGAAAACTGGTAAAACCTACATTGTGGATAGAGTTGGGAGTACTTAGCACTGTGTAAACAGCACTTTCGCCGAAAGAAATCGACTTCTCTAAGACTGGGAAACAGTGAACAGTGAATGTATGAGTTTCTCAAGATTGGTAACAGATAGAAACAAGAGAAAGCACACAGTGATTCATCTACCTAGAGAAGTTACAGAGGTTTACACAGAGAATTCCAAGTATAAGTACAAGCAAATAAGAGAGACTTAGAAATCTGGTAAAACCTACATTGTGGATAGAGTTGGAAGTACTTAGCACTGTGAAAACAGCACTTTCGCTGAAAGAAATTGACTTCTCTAAGACTGGGAAACAGTGAACAGTGAATGTATGAGTTTCTCAAGATTGGTAACAGATAGAAACAAGAGAAAGTACACAGTGATTCATCGACCTAGAGAAGTTACAGAGGTTTACACAGAGAATTCCAAGTATAAGAACAAGCAAATAAGAGAGACTTAGAAAACTGGTAAAACCTACATTGTTGATAGAGTTGGGAGTACTTAGCACTGTGAAAACAGCACTTTCGCCGAAAGAAATCGACTTCTCTAAGACTGGGAAACAGTGAACAGAGAATGTATGAGTTTCTCAAGATTGGTAACAGATAGAAACAAGAGAAAGTACACAGTGATTCATCTACCTAGAGAAGTTACAGAGGTTTACACAGAGAATTCCAAGTATAAGTACAAGCAAATAAGAGAGACTTAGAAAACTGGTAAAACCTACATTGTTGATAGAGTTGGGAGTACTTAGCACTGTGAAAACAGCACTTTCACAGAAAGAAATCGACTTCTCTAAGACTGGGAAAAGGTGAACAGTGAATGTATGAGTTTCTCAAGATTGGTAACAGATAGAAACAAGAGAAAGCACACAGTGATTCATCTACCTAGAGAAGTTACAGAGGTTTACACAGAGAATTCCAAGTATAAGTACAAGCAAATAAGAGAGACTTAGAAATCTGGTAAAACCTACATTGTGGATAGAGTTGGGAGTACTTAGCACTGTGAAAACAGCACTTTCGCAGAAAGAAATCGACTTCTCTAAGACTGGGAAAAGGTGAACAGTGAATGTATGAGTTTCTCAAGATTGGTAACAGATAGAAACAAGAGAAAGCACACAGTGATTCATCTACCTAGAGAAGTTACAGAGGTTTACACAGAGAATTCCAAGTATAAGTACAAGCAAATAAGAGAGACTTAGAAATCTGGTAAAACCTACTTGGTGGATAGAGTTGGGAGTACTTAGCACTGTGTAAACAGCACTTTTGCGGAAAGAAATCGACTTCTCTAAGACTGGGAAACAGTGAACAGTGAATGTATGAGTTTCTCAAGATTGGTAACAGATAGAAACAAGAGAAAGCACACAGTGATTCATCTACCTAGAGAAGTTACAGAGGTTTACACAGAGAATTCCAAGTATAAGTACAAGCAAATAAGAGAGACTTAAAAAACTGGTAAAACCTACATTGTGGACAGAGTTGGGAGTACTTAGCACTGTGTAAACAGCACTTTCGCCGAAAGAAATCGACTTCTCTAAGACTGGGAAACAGTGAACAGTGAATGTATGAGTTTCTCAAGATTGGTAACAGATAGAAACAAGAGAAAGCACACAGTGATTCATCTACCTAGAGAAGTTACAGAGGTTTACCCAGAGAATTCCAAGTATAAGTACAAGCAAATAAGAGAGACTTAGAAAACTGGTAAAATCTACATTGTGTATAGAGTTGGGAGTACTTAGCACTGTGTAAACAGCACTTTCGCTGAAAGAAATCGACTTCTCTAAGACTGGGAAAAGGTGAACAGTGAATGTATGAGTTTCTCAAGATTGGTAACAGATAGAAACAAGAGAAAGCACACAGTGATTCATCTACCTAGAGAAGTTACAGAGGTTTACACAGAGAATTCCAAGTATAAGTACAAGCAAATAAGAGAGACTTAGAAAACTGGTAAAACCTACATTGTTTATAGAGTTGGGAGTACTTAGCAATGTGAAAACAGCACTTTTGTCGAAAGTAATCGACTTCTCTAAGACTGGGAAACACTGAACAGAGAATGTATGAGTTT
The DNA here is from genome assembly GCA_028571685.1 of Heterohyrax brucei. Taxonomy (NCBI): domain Eukaryota; kingdom Metazoa; phylum Chordata; class Mammalia; order Hyracoidea; family Procaviidae; genus Heterohyrax; species Heterohyrax brucei. The sequence goes on from CM053162.1 coordinate 18,054,868, forward strand.
CTCAAGATTGGTAACAGATAGAAACAAGAGAAAGTACACAGTGATTCATCTACCTAGAGAACTTACAGAGGTTTACACAGAGAATTCCAAGTATAAGTACAAGCAAATAAGAGAGACTTAGAAAACTGGTAAAACCTACATTGTGGATAGAGTTGGGAGTACTTAGCACTGTGTAAACAGCACTTTCGCCGAAAGAAATCGACTTCTCTAAGACTGGGAAACAGTGAACAGTGAATGTATGAGTTTCTCAAGATTGGTAACAGATAGAAACAAGAGAAAGCACACAGTGATTCATCTACCTAGAGAAGTTACAGAGGTCTACACAGACAATTCCAAGTATAAGTACAAGCAAATAAGAGAGACTTAGAAAACTGGTAAAACCTACATTGTTGACAGATTTGGGAGTACTTAGCACTGTGAAAACAGCACTTTTGCGGAAAGAAATCGACTTCTCTAAGACTGGGAAACAGTGAACAGAGAATGTATGAGTTTCTCAAGATTGGTAACAGATAGAAACAAGAGAAAGTACACAGTGATTCATCTACCTAGAGAAGTTACAGAGGTTTACACAGAGAATTCCAAGTATAAGTACAAGCAAATAAGAGAGACTTAGAAAACTGGTAAAACCTACATTGTTTATGGAGTTGGGAGTACTTAGCACTGTGTAAACAGCACTTTTGTCGAAAGAAATCGACTTCTCTAAGACTGGGAAACACTGAACAGAGAATGTATGAGTTTCTCAAGATTGGTAACAGATAGAAACAAGAGAAAGCACACAGTGATTCATCTACCTAGAGAAGTTACAGAGGTTTACACAGAGAATTTCAAGTATAAGTACAAGCAAATAAGAGAGACTTAGAAATCTGGTAAAACCTACATTGTGGATAGAGTTGGGAGTACTTAGCACTGTGAAAACAGCACTTTCGCAGAAAGAAATCGACTTCTCTAAGACTGGGAAAAGGTGAACAGTGAATGTATGAGTTTCTCAAGATTGGTAACAGATAGAAACAAGAGAAAGCACACAGTGATTCATCTACCTAGAGAAGTTACAGAGGTTTACACAGAGAATTCCAAGTATATGTACAACCAAATAAGAGAGACTTAGAAAACTGGTAAAACCTACATTGTGGATAGAGTTGGGAGTACTTAGCACTGTGTAAACAGCACTTTCGCCGAAAGAAATCGACTTCTCTAAGACTGGGAAACAGTGAACAGTGAATGTATGAGTTTCTCAAGATTGGTAACAGATATAAACAAGAGAAAGCACACAGTGATTCATCTACCTAGAGAAGTTACAGACGTTTACACAGACAATTCCAAGTATAAGTACAAGCAAATAAAAGAGACTTAGAAAACTGGTAAAACCTACATTGTGGACAGAGTTGGGAGTACTTAGCACTGTGAAAACAGCACTTTCGCGGAAAGAAATAGACTTCTCTAAGACTGGGAAACAGTGAACAGAGAATGTATGAGTTTCTCAAGATTGGTAACAGATAGAAACAAGAGAAAGTACACAGTGATTCATCTACCTAGAGAAGTTACAGAGGTTTACACAGAGAATTCCAAGTATAAGTACAAGCAAATAAGAGAGACTTAGAAATCTGGTAAAACCTACATTGTGGATAAAGTTGGGAGTACTTAGCACTGTGAAAACAGCACTTTCGCTGAAAGAAATCGACTTCTCTAAGACTGGGAAACAGTGAACAGAGAATGTATGAGTTTCTCAAGATTGGTAACAGATAGAAACAAGAGAAAGTACACAGTGATTCATCTACCTACAGAAGTTACAGAGGTTTACACAGAGAATTCCAAGTATAAGTACAAGCAAATAAGAGAGACTTAGAAAACTGGTAAAACCTACATTGTGGATAGAGTTGGGAGTACTTAGCACTGTGTAAACAGCACTTTCGCCGAAAGAAATCGACTTCTCTAAGACTGGGAAACAGTGAACAGTGAATGTATGAGTTTCTCAAGATTGGTAACAGATAGAAACAAGAGAAAGCACACAGTGATTCATCTACCTAGAGAAGTTACAGAGGTTTACACAGAGAATTCCAAGTATAAGTACAAGCAAATAAGAGAGACTTAGAAATCTGGTAAAACCTACATTGTGGATAGAGTTGGGAGTACTTAGCACTGTGAAAACAGCACTTTCGCTGAAAGAAATCGACTTCTGTGAGACTGGGAAACAGTGAACAGAGAATGTATGAGTTTCTCAAGATTGGTAACAGATAGAAACAAGAGAAAGTACACAGTGATTCATCTACCTAGAGAAGTTACAGAGGTTTACACAGAGAATTCCAAGTATAAGTACAAGCAAATAAGAGAGACTTAGAAAACTGGTAAAACCTACATTGTGGATAGAGTTGGGAGTACTTAGCACTGTGTAAACAGCACTTTCGCCGAAAGAAATCGACTTCTCTAAGACTGGGACACAGTGAAAAGAGAATGTATGAGTTTCTCAAGATTGGTAACAGATAGAAACAAGAGAAAGTACACAGTGATTCATCTACCTACAGAAGTTACAGAGGTTTACACAGAGAATTCCAAGTATAAGTACAAGCAAATAAGAGAGACTTAGAAAACTGGTAAAACCTACATTGTTGATAGAGTTGGGAGTACTTAGCACTGTGAAAACAGCACTTTCGCAGAAAGAAATCGACTTCTCGAAGACTGGGAAAAGGTGAACAGTGAATGTAAGAGTTTCTCAAGATTGGTAACAGATAGAAACAAGAGAAAGCACACAGTGATTCATCTACCTAGAGAAGTTACAGAGGTTTACACAGAGAATTCCAAGTATAAGTGCAAGCAAATAAGAGAGACTTAAAAAACTGGTAAAACGTACATTGTGGACATAGTTGGGAGTACTTAGCACTGTGTAAACAGCACTTTCGCCGAAAGAAATCGACTTCTCTAAGACTGGAAACAGTGAACAGTGAATGTATGAGTTTCTCAAGATTCGTAACAGATAGAAACAAGAGAAAGCACACAGTGATTCATCTACCTAGAGAAGTTACAGAGGTTTACCCAGAGAATTCCAAGTATAAGTACAAGCAAATAAGAGAGACTTAGAATACTGGTAAAATCTACATTGTGTATAGAGTTGGGAGTACTTAGCACTGTGTAAACAGCACTTTCGCTGAAAGAAATCGACTTCTCTAAGACTGGGAAAAGGTGAACAGTGAATGTATGAGTTTCTCAAGATTGGTAACAGATAGAAACAAGAGAAAGCACACAGTGATTCATCTACCTAGAGAAGTTACAGAGGTTTACACAGAGAATTCCAAGTATAAGTACAAGCAAATAAGAGAGACTTAGAAAACTGGTAAAACCTACATTGTGGATAGAGTTGTGAGTACTTAGCACTGTGAAAACAGCACTTTCGCTGAAAGAAGTCGACTTCTCTAAGACTGGGAAACAGTGAACAGTGAATGTATGAGTTTCTCAAGATTGGTAACAGATAGAAACAAGAGAAAGTACACAGTGATTCATCTTCCTAGAGAAGTTACAGAAGTTTACACAGAGAATTCCATGTATAAGTACAAGAAAATAAGAGAGACTTAGAAAACTGGTAAAACCTACATTGTTGATAGAGTTGGGAGTACTTAGCACTGTGAAAACAGCACTTTCGCAGAAAGAAATCGACTTCTCTAAGACTGGGAAACAGTGAAAAGAGAATGTATGTGTTTCTCAAGATTGGTAACAGATAGAAACAAGAGAAAGTACACAGTGATTCATCTACCTAGAGAAGTTACAAAGGTTGACACAGAGAATTCCAAGTATAAGTACAAGCAAATAAGAGAGACTTAGAAAACTGGTAAAACCTACATTGTTCACAGATTTGAGAGTACTTAGCACTGTGAAAACAGCACTTTCGCCGAAGGAAATTTAGTTCCCTAAGTCCGTGACACAGTGAACAGAGAATGTATGAGTTTCTCAAGATTGGTAACAGATAGAAAAAAGAGAAAGTACACAGTGATTCATCTACCTAGAGATGTTACAGAGGTTTACACAGAGAATTCCAAGTATAAGTACAAGCAAATAAGAGAGACTTAGAAAACTGGTAAAACCTACATTGTTTATAGAGTTGGGAGTACTTAGCAATGTGAAAACAGCACTTTTGTCGAAAGTAATCGACTTCTCTAAGACTGGGAAACAGTGAACAGTGAATGTATGAGTTTCTCAAGATTGGTAACAGATAGAAACAAGAGAAAGCACACAGTGATTCATCTACCTAGAGAAGTTACAGAGGTTTAAATAAGAGAATTCCAAGTATAAGTACAAGCAAATAAGAGAGACTTAGAAAACTGGTAAAACCTACATTGTTGATAGAGTTGGGAGTACTTAGCACTGTGAAAACAGCACTTTCGCAGAAAGAAATCGACTTCTCTAAGACTGGGAAAAGGTGAACAGTGAATGTATGAGTTTCTCAAGATTGGTAACAGATAGAAACAAGAGAAAGCACACAGTGATTCATCTACCTAGAGAAGTTACAGAGGTTTACACAGAGAATTTCAAGTATAAGTACAAGCAAATAAGAGAGACTTAGAAATCTGGTAAAACCTACATTGTGGATAGAGTTGGGAGTACTTAGCACTGTGAAAACAGCACTTTCGCAGAAAGAAATCGACTTCTCTAAGACTGGGAAAAGATGAACAGTGAATGTATGAGTTTCTCAAGATTGGTAACAGATAGAAACAAGAGAAAGCACACAGTGATTCATCTACCTAGAGAAGTTACAGAGGTTTACACAGAGAATTCCAAGTATATGTACAAGCAAATAAGAGAGACTTAGAAAACTGGTAAAACCTACATTGTGGATAGAGTTGGGAGTACTTAGCACTGTGTAAACAGCACTTTCGCCGAAAGAAATCGACTTCTCTAAGACTGGGAAACAGTGAACAGTGAATGTATGAGTTTCTCAAGATTGGTAACAGATAGAAACAAGAGAAAGCACACAGTGATTCATCTACCTAGAGAAGTTACAGAGGTTTACACAGACAATTCCAAGTATAAGTACAAGCAAATAAGAGAGACTTAGAAAACTGGTAAAAGCTACATTGTGGATAGAGTTGGGAGTACTTAGCACTGTGTAAACAGCACTTTCGCCGAAAGAAATCGACTTCTCTAAGACTGGGAAACAGTGAACAGAGAATGTATGAGTTTCTCAAGATTGGTAACAGATAGAAAGAAGAGAAAGTACACAGTGATTCATCTACCTAGAGAAGTTACAGAGGTTTACACAGAGAATTCCAAGTATTAAGTACAAGCAAATAAGAGAGACTTAGAAAACTGGTAAAACCTACATTGTTGATAGAGTTGGGAGTACTTAGCACTGTGAAAACAGCACTTTCGCAGAAAGAAATCGACTTCTCTAAGACTGGGAAAAGGTGAACAGTGAATGTATGAGTTTCTCAAGATTGGTAACAGATAGAAACAAGAGAAAGCACACACTGATTCATCTACCTAGAGAAGTTACAGAGGTTTACACAGAGAATTCCAAGTATAAGTACAAGCAAATAAGAGAGACTTAGAAAACTGGTAAAACCTACATTGTGGATAGAGTTGTGAGTACTTAGCACTGTGAAAACAGCACTTTCGCTGAAAGAAGTCGACTTCTCTAAGACTGGGAAACAGTGAACAGTGAATGTATGAGTTTCTCAAGATTGGTAACAGATAGAAACAAGAGAAAGTACACAGTGATTCATTCCTAGAGAAGTTACAGAAGTTTACACAGAGAATTCCATGTATAAGTACAAGAAAATAAGAGAGACTTAGAAAACTGGTAAAACCTACATTGTTGATAGAGTTGGGAGTACTTAGCACTGTGAAAACAGCACTTTCGCAGAAAGAAATCGACTTCTCTAAGACTGGGAAACAGTGAAAAGAGAATGTATGAGTTTCTCAAGATTGGTAACAGATAGAAACAAGAGAAAGTACACAGTGATTCATCTACCTAGAGAAGTTACAGAGGTTTACACAGAGAATTCCAAGTATAAGTGCAAGCAAATAAGAGAGACTTAGAAAACTGATAAAACCTACATTGTTGACAGATTTGGGAGTACTTAGCACTGTGAAAACAGCACTTTCGCCGAAGGAAATTTAGTTCTCTAAGTCCGTGACACAGTGAACAGAGAATGTATGAGTTTCTCAAGATTGGTAACAGATAGAAACAAGAGAAAGTACACAGTGATTCATCTACCTAGAGAAGTTACAGAGGTTTACACAGAGAATTCCAAGTATAAGTACAAGCAAATAAGAGAGACTTAGAAAACTGGTAAAACCTACATTGTTTATAGAGTTGGGAGTACTTAGCAATGTGAAAACAGCACTTTTGTCGAAAGTAATCGACTTCTCTAAGACTGGGAAACACTGAACAGAGAATGTATGAGTTTCTCAAGATTGGTAACAGATAGAAACAAGAGAAAGTACACAGTGATTCATCTACCTAGAGAACTTACAGAGGTTTACACAGAGAATTCCAAGTATAAGTACAAGCAAATAAGAGAGACTTAGAAAACTGGTAAACCTACATTGTGGATAGAGTTGGGAGTACTTAGCACTGTGTAAACAGCACTTTCGCCGAAAGAAATCGACTTCTCTAAGACTGGGAAACAGTGAACAGTGAATGTATGAGTTTCTCACGATTGGTAACAGATAGAAACAAGAGAAAGCACACAGTGATTCATCTACCTAGAGAAGTTACAGAGGTTTAAATAAGAGAATTCCAAGTATAAGTACAAGCAAGTAAGAGAGACTTAGAAAACTGGTAAAATCTACATTGTGGATAGAGTTGGGAGTACTTAGCACTGTATAAACAGCACTTTCGCTGAAAGAAATCGACTTCTCTAAGACTGGGAAAAGGTGAACAGTGAATGTATGAGTTTCTCAAGATTGGTAACAGATAGAAACAAGAGAAAGCACACAGTGATTCATCTACCTAGAGAAGTTACAGAGGTTTACACAGAGAATTCCAAGTATAAGTACAAGCAAATAAGAGAGAGTTAGAAATCTGGTAAAACCTACATTGTGGATAGAGTTGGGAGTACTTAGCACTGTGAAAACAGCACTTTCGCTGAAAGAAATCGACTTCTCTAAGACTGGGAAACAGTGAACAGAGAATGTATGAGTTTCTGAAGATTGGTAAAAGATAGAAACAAGAGAAAGTACACAGTGATTCATCTACCTAGAGAAGTTACAGAGGTTTACACAGAGAATTCCAAGTATAAGTACAAGCAAATAAGATAGACTTCGAAAACTGGTAAAACCTACATTGTGGATAGAGTTGGGAGTACTTAGCACTGTGAAAACAGCACTTTCGCAGAAAAAAATCGACTTCTCTAAGACTGGGAAAAGGTGAACAGTGAATGTATGAGTTTGTCAAGATTGGTGACAGATAGAAACAAGAGAAAGCACACAGTGATTCATCTACCTAGAGAAGTTACAGAGGTTTACACAGAGAATTTCAAGTATAAGTACAAGCAAATAAGAGAGACTTAGAAATCTGGTAAAACCTACATTGTGGATAGCGTTGGGAGTACTTAGCACTGTGAAACCAGCACTTTCGCAGAAAGAAATCGACTTCTCTAAGACTGGGAAAAGGTGAACAGTGAATGTATGAGTTTCTCAAGATTGGTAAGAGATAGAAACAAGAGAAAGCACACAGTGATTCATCTACCTAGAGAAGTTACAGAGGTTTACACAGAGAATTCCAAGTATATGTACAAGCAAATAAGAGAGACTTAGAAAACTGGTAAAACCTACATTGTGGATAGAGTTGGGAGTACTTAGCACTGTGTAAACAGCACTTTCGCCGAAAGAAATCGACTTCTCTAAGACTGGGAAACAGTGAACAGTGAATGTATGAGTTTCTCAAGATTGGTAACAGATAGAAACAAGAGAAAGCACACAGTGATTCACCTACCTAGAGAAGTTACAGAGGTTTACCCAGAGAATTCCAAGTATAAGTACAAGCAAATAAGAGAGACATAGAAAACTGGTAAAATCTACATTGTGTATAGAGTTGGGAGTACTTAGCACTGTGAAAACAGCACTTTCGCTGAAAGAAGTCGACTTCTCTAAGACTGGGAAACAGTGAACAGTGAATGTATGAGTTTCTCAAGATTGGTAACAGATAGAAACAAGAGAAAGTACACAGTGATTCATCTTCCTAGAGAAGTTACAGAAGTTTACACAGAGACTTCCATGTATAAGTACAAGAAAATAAGAGAGACTTAGAAAACTGGTAAAACCTACATTGTTGATAGAGTTGGGAGTACTTAGCACTGTGAAAACAGCACTTTCGCAGAAAGAAATCGACTTCTCTACGACTGGGAAACAGTGAAAAGAGAATGTATGAGTTTCTCAAGATTGGTAACAGATAGAAACAAGAGAAAGTACACAGTGATTCATCTACCTAGAGAAGTTACAGAGGTTTACACAGAGAATTCCAAGTATAAGTACAAGCAAATAAGAGAGACTTAGAAAACTGGTAAAACCTACATTGTTGACAGATTTGGGAGTACTTAGCACTGTGAAAACAGCACTTTCGCCGAAGGAAATTTAGTTCTCTAAGTCCGTGACACAGTGAACAGAGAATGTATGAGTTTCTCAAGATTGGTAACAGATAGAAACAAGAGAAAGTACACAGTGATTCATCTACCTAGAGAAGTTACAGAGGTTTACACAGAGAATTCCAAGTATAAGTACAAGCAAATAAGAGAGACTTAGAAAACTGGTAAAACCTACATTGTTTATAGAGTTGGGAGTACTTAGCAATGTGAAAACAGCACTTTTGTCGAAAGTAATCGACTTCTCTAAGACTGGGAAACACTGAACAGAGAATGTATGAGTTTGTCAAGATTGGTAACAGATAGAAACAACAGAAAGTACACAGTGATTCATCTACCTAGAGAACTTACAGAGGTTTACACAGAGAATTCCAAGTATAAGTACAAGCAAATAAGAGAGACTTAGAAAACTGGTAAAACCTACATTGTGGATAGAGTTGGGAGTACTTAGCACTGTGTAAACAGCACTTTCGCCGAAAGAAATCGACTTCTCTAAGACTGGGAAACAGTGAACAGAGAATGTATGAGTTTCTCAAGATTGGTAACAGATAGAAACAAGAGAAAGTACACAGTGATTCATCTACCTAGAGAAGTTACAGAGGTTTACACAGAGAATTCCAAGTATAAGTACAAGCAAATAAGAGAGACTTAGAAAACTGGTAAAACCTACATTGTTGACAGATTTGGGAGTACTTAGCACTGTGAAAACAGCACTTTCGCCGAAGGAAATTTAGTTCTCTAAGTCCGTGACACAGTGAACAGAGAATGTATGAGTTTCTCAAGATTGGTAACAGATAGAAACAAGAGAAAGTACACAGTGATTCATCTACCTAGAGAAGTTACAGAGGTTTACACAGAGAATTCCAAGTATAAGTACAAGCAAATAAGAGAGACTTAGAAAACTGGTAAAACCTACATTGTTTATAGAGTTGGGAGTACTTAGCAATGTGAAAACAGCACTTTTGTCGAAAGTAATCGACTTCTCTAAGACTGGGAAACACTGAACAGAGAATGTATGAGTTTCTCAAGATTGGTAACAGATAGAAACAACAGAAAGTACACAGTGATTCATCTGCCTAGAGAACTTACAGAGGTTTACACAGAGAATTCCAAGTATAAGTACAAGCAAATAAGAGAGACTTAGAAAACTGGTAAAACCTACATTGTGGATAGAGTTGGGAGTACTTAGCACTGTGTAAACAGCACTTTCGCCGAAAGAAATCGACTTCTCTAAGACTGGGAAACAGTGAACAGAGAATGTATGAGTTTCTCAAGATTGGTAACAGATAGAAACAAGAGAAAGTACACAGTGATTCATCTACCTAGAGAAGTTACAGAGGTTTACACAGAGAATTCCAAGTATAAGTACAAGCAAATAAGAGAGACTTAGAAAACTGGTAAAACCTACATTGTTGACAGATTTGGGAGTACTTAGCACTGTGAAAACAGCACTTTCGCCGAAGGAAATTTAGTTCTCTAAGTCCGTGACACAGTGAACAGAGAATGTATGAGTTTCTCAAGATTGGTAACAGATAGAAACAAGAGAAAGTACACAGTGATTCATCTACCTAGAGAAGTTACAGAGGTTTACACAGAGAATTCCAAGTATAAGTACAAGCAAATAAGAGAGACTTAGAAAACTGGTAAAACCTACATTGTTGATAGAGTTGGGAGTACTTAGCACTGTGAAAACAGCACTTTCGCAGAAAGAAATCGACTTCTCTAAGACTGGGAAAAGGTGAACAGTGAATGTATGAGTTTCTCAAGATTGGTAACAGATAGAAACAAGAGAAAGCACACAGTGATTCATCTACCTAGAGAAGTTACAGAGGTTTACACAGAGAATTCCAAGTATAAGTACAAGCAAATAAGAGAGACTTAGAAATCTGGTAAAACCTACATTGTGGATAGAGTTGGGAGTACTTAGCACTGTGAAAACAGCACTTTCGCAGAAAGAAATCGACTTCTCTAAGACTGGGAAAAGGTGAACAGTGAATGTATGAGTTTCTCAAGATTGGTAACAGATAGAAACAAGAGAAAGCACACAGTGATTCATCTACCTAGAGAAGTTACAGAGGTTTACACAGAGAATTCCAAGTATAAGTACAAGCAAATAAGAGAGACTTAGAAATCTGGTAAAACCTACATTGTGGATAGAGTTGGGAGTACTTAGCACTGTGTAAACAGCACTTTCGCCGAAAGAAATCGACTTCTCTAAGACTGGGAAACAGTGAACAGTGAATGTATGAGTTTCTCAAGATTGGTAACAGATAAAAACAAGAGAAAGCACATAGTGATTCATCTACCTAGAGAAGTTACAGAGGTTTACACAGAGAATTCCAAGTATAAGTACAAGCAAATAAGAGAGACTTAAAAAACTGGTAAAACCTACATTGTGGACAGAGTTGGGAGTACTTAGCACTGTGTAAACAGCACTTTCGCCGAAAGAAATCGACTTCTCTAAGACTGGGAAACAGTGAACAGAGAATGTATGAGTTTCTCAAGATTGGTAACAGATAGAAACAAGAGAAAGTACACAGTGATTCATCTACCTAGAGAAGTTACAGAGGTTTACACAGAGAATTCCAAGTATAAGTACAAGCAAATAAGAGAGACTTAGAAAACTGGTAAAACCTACATTGTTTATAGAGTTGGGAGTACTTAGCAATGTGAAAACAGCACTTTTGTCGAAAGTAATCGACTTCTCTAAGACTGGGAAACACTGAACAGAGAATGTATGAGTTTCTCAAGATTGGTAACAGATAGAAACAACAGAAAGTACACAGTGATTCATCTACCTAGAGAACTTACAGAGGTTTACACAGAGAATTCCAAGTATAAGTACAAGCAAATAAGAGAGACTTAGAAAACTGGTAAAACCTACATTGTTGATAGAGTTGGGAGTACTTAGCACTGTGAAAACAGCACTTTCGCAGAAAGAAATCGACTTCTCTAAGACTGGGAAAAGGTGAACAGTGAATGTATGAGTTTCTCAAGATTGGTAACAGATAGAAACAAGAGAAAGCACACAGTGATCCGTCTACCTAGAGAAGTTACAGAGGTTTACACAGAGAATTCCAAGTATAAGTACAAGCAAATAAGAGAGACTTAGAAATCTGGTAAAACCTACATTGTGGATAGAGTTGGGAGTACTTAGCACTGTGAAAACAGCACTTTCGCAGAAAGAAATCGACTTCTCTAAGACTGGGAAAAGGTGAACAGTGAATGTATGAGTTTCTCAAGATTGGTAACAGATAGAAACAAGAGAAAGCACACAGTGATTCATCTACCTAGAGAAATTACAGAGGTTTACACAGAGAATTCCAAGTATAAGTACAAGCAAATAAGAGAGACTTAGAAATCTGGTAAAACCTACATTGTGGATAGAGTTGGGAGTACTTAGCACTGTGTAAACAGCACTTTCGCCGAAAGAAATCGACTTCTCTAAGACTGGGAAACGGTGAACAGTGAATGTATGAGTTTCTCAAGATTGGTAACAGATAGAAACAAGAGAAAGCACACAGTGATTCATCTACCTAGAGAAGTTACAGAGGTTTACACAGAGAATTCCAAGTATAAGTACAAGCAAATAAGAGAGACTTAGAAATCTGGTAATACCTACATTGTGGATACAGTTGGGAGTACTTAGCACTGTGTAAACAGCACTTTCGCCGAAAGAAATCGACTTCTCTAAGACTGGGAAACAGTGAACAGTGAATGTATGAGTTTCTCAAGATTGGTAACAGATAAAAACAAGAGAAAGCACATAGTGATTCATCTACCTAGAGAAGTTACAGAGGTTTACACAGAGAATTCCAAGTATAAGTACAAGCAAATAAGAGAGACTTAAAAAACTGGTAAAACCTACATTGTGGACAGAGTTGGGAGTACTTAGCACTGTGTAAACAGCACTTTCGCCGAAAGAAATCGACTTCTCTAAGACTGGGAAACAGTGAACAGAGAATGTATGAGTTTCTCAAGATTGGTAACAGATAGAAACAAGAGAAAGTACACAGTGATTCATCTACCTAGAGAAGTTACAGAGGTTTACACAGAGAATTCCAAGTATAAGTACAAGCAAATAAGAGAGACTTAGAAAACTGGTAAAACCTACATTGTTGATAGAGTTGGGAGTACTTAGCACTGTGAAAACAGGACTTTCGCAGAAAGAAATCGACTTCTCTAAGACTGGGAAAAGGTGAACAGTGAATGTATGAGTTTCTCAAGATTGGTAACAGATAGAAACAAGAGAAAGCACACAGTGATTCATCTACCTAGAGAAGTTACAGAGGTTTACACAGAGAATTTCAAGTATAAGTACAAGCAAATAAGAGAGACATAGAAATCTGGTAAAACCTACATTGTGGATAGAGTTGGGAGTACTTAGCACTGTGAAAACAGCACTTTCGCAGAAAGAAATCGACTTCTCTAAGACTGGGAAAAGGTGAACAGTGAATGTATGAGTTTCTCAAGATTGGTAACAGATAGAAACAAGAGAAAGCACACAGTGATTCATCTACCTAGAGAAGTTACAGAGGTTTACACAGAGAATTCCAAGTATATGTACAACCAAATAAGAGAGACTTAGAAAACTGGTAAAACCTACATTGTGGATAGAGTTGGGAGTACTTAGCACTGTGTAAACAGCACTTTCGCCGAAAGAAATCGACTTCTCTAAGACTGGGAAACAGTGAACAGTGAATGTATGAGTTTCTCAAGATTGGTAACAGATATAAACAAGAGAAAGCACACAGTGATTCATCTACCTAGAGAAGTTACAGAGGTTTACACAGACAATTCCAAGTATAAGTACAAGCAAATAAAAGAGACTTAGAAAACTGGTAAAACCTACATTGTTGACAGATTTGGGAGTACTTAGCACTGTGAAAACAGCCCTTTTGCGGAAAGAAATCGACTTCTCTAAGACTGGGAAACAGTGAACAGAGAATGTATGAGTTTCTCAAGATTGGTAACAGATAGAAACAAGAGAAAGTACACAGTGATTCATCTACCTAGAGAAGTTACAGAGGTTTACACAGAGAATTCCAAGTATAAGTACAAGCAAATAAGAGAGACTTAGAAAACTGGTAAAACCTACATTGTGGATAGAGTTGGGAGTACTTAGCACTGTGTAAACAGCACTTTCGCCGAAAGAAATCGACTTCTCTAAGACTGGGAAACAGTGAACAGTGAATGTATGAGTTTCTCAAGATTGGTAACAGATAGAAACAAGAGAAAGCACACAGTGATTCATCTACCTAGAGAAGTTACAGAGGTTTACACAGAGAATTCCAAGTATAAGTACAAGCAAATAAGAGAGACTTAGAAATCTGGTAAAACCTACATTGTGGATAGAGTTGGGAGTACTTAGCACTGTGAAAACAGCACTTTCGCTGAAAGAAATCGACTTCTCTAAGACTGGGAAACAGTGAACAGAGAATGTATGAGTTTCTCAAGATTGGTAACAGATAGAAACAAGAGAAAGTACACAGTGATTCATCTACATAGAGAAGTTACAGAGGTTTACACAGAGAATTCCAAGTATAAGTACAAGCAAATAAGAGAGACTTAGAAAACTGGTAAAACCTACATTGTGGATAGAGTTGGGAGTACTTAGCACTGTGTAAACAGCACTTTCGCGGAAAGAAATCGACTTCTCTAAGACTGGGAAACAGTGAACAGAGAATGTATGAGTTTCTCAAGATTGGTAACAGATAGAAACAAGAGAAAGTACACAGTGATTCATCTACCTAGAGAAGTTACAGAGGTTTACACAGAGAATTCCAAGTATAAGTACAAGCAAATAAGAGAGACTTAGAAAACTGGTAAAACCTACATTGTTGACAGATTTGGGAGTACTTAGCACTGTGAAAACAGCACTTTCGCCGAAGGAAATTTAGTTCTCTAAGTCCGTGACACAGTGAACAGAGAATGTATGAGTTTCTCAAGATTGGTAACAGATAGAAACAAGAGAAAGTACACAGTGATTCATCTACCTAGAGAAGTTACAGAGGTTTACACAGAGAATTCCAAGTATAAGTACAAGCAAATAAGAGAGACTTAGAAAACTGGTAAAACCTACATTGTTTATAGAGTTGGGAGTACTTAGCAATGTGAAAACAGCACTTTTGTCGAAAGTAATCGACTTCCCTAAGACTGGGAAACACTGAACATAGAATGTATGAGTTTCTCAAGATTGGTAACAGATAGAAACAACAGAAAGTACACAGTGATTCATCTACCTAGAGAACTTACAGAGGTTTACACAGAGAATTCCAAGTATAAGTACAAGCAAATAAGAGAGACTTAGAAAACTGGTAAAACCTACATTGTGGATAGAGTTGGGAGTACTTAGCACTGTGTAAACAGCACTTTCGCTGAAAGAAATCGACTTCTCTAAGACTGGGAAACAGTGAACAGAGAATGTATGAGTTTCTCAAGATTGGTAACAGATAGAAACAAGAGAAAGTACACAGTGATTCATCTACCTAGAGAAGTTACAGAGGTTTACACAGAGAATTCCAAGTATAAGTACAAGCAAATAAGAGAGACTTAGAAAACTGGTAAAACCTACATTGTTGATAGAGTTGGGAGTACTTAGCACTGTGAAAACAGCACTTTCGCAGAAAGAAATCGACTTCTCTAAGACTGGGAAACAGTGAACAGTGAATGTATGAGTTTCTCAAGATTGGTAACAGATAGAAACAAGAGAAAGCACACAGTGATTCATCTACCTAGAGAAGTTACAGAGGTTTACACAGAGAATTCCAAGTATAAGTACAAGCAAATAAGAGAGACTTAGAAATCTGGTAAAACCTACATTGTGGATAGAGTTGGGAGTACATAGCACTGTGAAAACAGCACTTTCGCAGAAGGAAATCGACTTCTCTAAGACTGGGAAAAGGTGAACAGTGAATGTATGAGTTTCTCAAGATTGGTAACAGATAGAAACAAGAGAAAGCACACAGTGATTCATCTACCTAGAGAAGTTACAGAGGTTTACACAGAGAATTCCAAGTATAAGTACAAGCAAATAAGAGAGACTTAGAAATCTGGTAAAACCTACATTGTGGATAGAGTTGGGAGTACTTAGCACTGTGTAAACAGCACTTTCGCAGAAAGAAATCGACTTCTCTAAGACTGGGAAACGGTGAACAGTGAATGTATGAGTTTCTCAAGATTGGTAACAGATAGAAACAAGAGAAAGCACACAGTGATTCATCTACCTAGAGAAGTTACAGAGGTTTACACAGAGAATTCCAAGTATAAGTACAAGCAAATAAGAGAGACTTAGAAATCTGGTAAAACCTACATTGTGGATAGAGTTGGGAGTACTTAGCACTGTGTAAACAGCACTTTCGCCGAAAGAAATCGACTTCTCTAAGACTGGGAAACAGTGAACAGTGAATGTATGAGTTTCTCAAGATTGGTAACAGATAAAAACAAGAGAAAGCACATAGTGATTCATCTACCTAGAGAATTTACAGAGGTTTACACAGAGAATTCCAAGTATAAGTACAAGCAAATAAGAGAGACTTAAAAAACTGGTAAAACCTACATTGTGGACAGAGTTGGGAGTACTTAGCACTGTGTAAACAGCACTTTCGCCGAAAGAAATCGACTTCTCTAAGACTGGGAAACAGTGAACAGAGAATGTATGAGTTTCTCAAGATTGGTAACAGATAGAAACAAGAGAAAGTACACAGTGATTCATCTACCTAGAGAAGTTACAGAGGTTTACACAGAGAATTCCAAGTATAAGTACAAGCAAATAAGAGAGACTTAGAAAACTGGTAAAACCTACATTGTTGATAGAGTTGGGAGTACTTAGCACTGTGAAAACAGCACTTTCGCAGAAAGAAATCGACTTCTCTAAGACTGGGAAAAGGTGAACAGTGAATGTATGAGTTTCTCAAGATTGGTAACAGATAGAAACAAGAGAAAGCACACAGTGATTCATCTACCTAGAGAAGTTACAGAGGTTTACACAGAGAATTTCAAGTATAAGTACAAGCAAATAAGAGAGACTTAGAAATCTGGTAAAACCTACATTGTGGATAGAGTTGGGAGTACTTAGCACTGTGAAAACAGCACTTTCGCAGAAAGAAATCGACTTCTCTAAGACTGGGAAAAGGTGAACAGTGAATGTATGAGTTTCTCAAGATTGGTAACAGATAGAAACAAGAGAAAGCACACAGTGATTCATCTACCTAGAGAAGTTACAGAGGTTTACACAGAGAATTCCAAGTATATGTACAACCAAATAAGAGAGACTTAGAAAACTCGTAAAACCTACATTGTGGATAGAGTTGGGAGTACTTAGCACTGTGTAAACAGCACTTTCGCCGAAAGAAATCGACTTCTCTAAGACTGGGAAACAGTGAACAGTGAATGTATGAGTTTCTCAAGATTGGTAACAGATGGAAACAAGAGAAAGCACACAGTGATTCATCTACCTAGAGAAGTTACAGACGTTTACACAGACAATTCCAAGTATAAGTACAAGCAAATAAAAGAGACTTAGAAAACTGGTAAAACCTACATTGTTGACAGATTTGGGAGTACTTAGCACTGTGAAAACAGCACTTTTGCGGAAAGAAATCGACTTCTCTAAGACTGGGAAACAGTGAACAGAGAATGTATGAGTTTCTCAAGATTGGTAACAGATAGAAACAAGAGAAAGTACACAGTGATTCATCTACCTAGAGAAGTTACAGAGGTTTACACAGAGAATTCCAAGTATAAGTACAAGCAAATAAGAGAGACTTAGAAAACTGGTAAAACCTACATTGTGCATAGAGTTGGGAGTACTTAGCACTGTGTAAACAGCACTTTCGCCGAAAGAAATCGACTTCTCTAAGACTGGGAAACAGTGAACAGTGAATGTATGAGTTTCTCAAGATTGGTAACAGATAGAAACAAGAGAAAGCACACAGTGATTCATTTACCTAGAGAAGTTACAGAGGTTTAAATAAGAGAATTCCAAGTATAAGTACAAGCAAATAAGAGAGACTTCGAAAACTGGTAAAATCTACATTGTGGATAGAGTTGGGAGTACTTAGCACTGTGTAAACAGCACTTTCGCTGAAAGAAATCGACTTCTCTAAGACTGGGAAAAGGTGAACAGTGAATGTATGAGTTTCTCAAGATTGGTAACAGATAGAAACAAGAGAAAGCACACAGTGATTCATCTACCTAGAGAAGTTAAAGAGGTTTACACAGAGAATTCCAAGTATAAGTACAAGCAAATAAGAGAGACTTAGAAATCTGGTAAAACCTACATTGTGGATAGAGTTGGGAGTACTTAGCACTGTGAAAACAGCACTTTCGCTGAAAGAAAGCGACTTCTCTAAGACTGGGAAACAGTGAACAGAGAATGTATGAGTTTCTCAAGATTGGTAACAGATAGAAACAAGAGAAAGTACACAGTGATTCATCTACCTAGAGAAGTTACAGAGGTTTACACAGAGAATTCCAAGTATAAGTAGAAGCAAATAAGAGAGACTTAGAAAACTGGTAAAACCTACATTGTTGACAGATTTGGGAGTACTTAGCACTGTGAAAACAGCACTTTCGCCGAAGGAAATTTAGTTCTCTAAGTCCGTGACACAGTGAACAGAGAATGTATGAGTTTCTCAAGATTGGTAACAGATAGAAACAAGAGAAAGTACACAGTGATTCATCTACCTATCGAAGTTACAGAGGTTTACACAGAGAATTCCAAGTATAAGTACAAGCAAATAAGAGAGACTTAGAAAACTGGTAAAACCTACATTGTGGATAGAGTTGGGAGTACTTAGCACTGTGTAAACAGCACTTTCGCCGAAAGAAATCGACTTCTCTAAGACTGGGAAACAGTGAACAGTGAATGTATGAGTTTCTCAAGATTGGTAATAGATAGAAACAAGAGAAAGCACACAGTGATTCATCTACCTAGAGAAGTTACAGAGGTTTACACAGAAAATTCCAAGTATAAGTACAAGCAAATAAGAGAGACTTAGAAAACTGGTAAAACCTACATTGTTGATAGAGTTGGGAGTACTTAGCACTGTGAAAACAGCACTTTCGCAGAAAGAAATCGACTTCTCTAAGACTGGGAAAAGGTGAACAGTGAATGTATGAGTTTCTCAAGATTGGTAACAGATAGAAACAAGAGAAAGCACACAGTGATTCATCTACCTAGAGAAGTTACAGAGGTTTACACAGACAATTCCAAGTATAAGTACAAGCAAATAAGAGAGACTTAGAAAATTGGTAAAACCTACATTGTTGACAGATTTGGGAGTACTTAGCACTGTAAAAACAGCACTTTCGCTGAAAGAAATCGACTTCTCTAAGACTGGGAAACAGTGAACAGAGAATGTATGAGTTTCTCAAGATTGGTAACAGATAGAAACAAGAGAAAGTACACAGTGATTCATGTACGTAGAGAAGTTACAGAGGTTTACACAGACAATTCCAAGTATAAGTACAAGCAAATAAGAGAGACTTAGAAAACTGGTAAAACCTACATTGTGGATAGAGTTGGGAGTACTTAGCACTGTGTAAACAGCACTTTCGCCGAAAGAAATCGACTTCTCTAAGACTGGGAAACAGTGAACAGTGAATGTATGAGTTTCTCAAGATTGGTAACAGATAGAAACAAGAGAAAGCACACAGTGATTCATCTACCTAGAGAAGTTACAGAGGTTTACACAGAGAATTCCAAGTATAAGTACAAGCAAATAAGAGAGACTTAGAAATCTGGTAAAACCTACATTGTTGATAGAGTTGGGAGTACTTAGCACTGTGAAAACAGCACTTTCGCTGAAAGAAATCGACTTCTCTGAGACTGGGAAACAGTGAACAGAGAATGTATGAGTTTCTCTAGATTGGTAACAGATAGAAACAAGAGAAAGTACACAGTGATTCATCTACCTAGAGAAGTTACAGAGGTTTACACAGAGAATTCCAAGTATACGTACAAGCAAATAAGAGAGACTTAGAAAACTGGTAAAACCTACATTGTGGATAGAGTTGGGAGTACTTAGCACTGTGTAAACAGCACTTTCGCCGAAAGAAATCGACTTCTCTAAGACTGGGAAACAGTGAACAGAGAATGTATGAGTTTCTCAAGATTGGTAACAGATAGAAACAAGAGAAAGCACACAGTGATTCATCTACCTAGAGAAGTTACAGAGGTTTAAATAAGAGAATTCCAAGTATAAGTACAAGCAAATAAGAGAGACTTAGAAAACTGGTAAAACCTACATTGTTGATAGAGTTGGGAGTACTTAGCACTGTGAAAACAGCACTTTCGCAGAAAGAAATCGACTTCTCTAAGACTGGGAAAAGGTGAACAGTGAATGTATGAGTTTCTCAAGATTGGTAACAGATAGAAACAAGAGAAAGCACACAGTGATTCATCTACCTAGAGAAGTTACAGAGGTTTACACAGAGAATTCCAAGTATAAGTACAAGCAAATAAGAGAGACTTAGAAATCTGGTAAAACCTACATTGTGGATAGAGTTGGGAGTACTTAGCACTGTGAAAACAGCACTTTCGCAGAAAGAAATCGACTTCTCTAAGACTGGGAAACAGTGAACAGAGAATGTATGAGTTTCTCAAGATTGGTAACAGATAGAAACAAGAGAAAGTACACAGTGATTCATCTACCTAGAGAAGTTACAGAGGTTTACACAGAGAATTCCAAGTATAAGTACAAGCAAATAAGAGAGACTTAGAAAACTGGTAAAACCTACATTGTTGACAGATTTGGGAGTACTTAGCACTGTGAAAACAGCACTTTCGCCGAAGGAAATTTAGTTCTCTAAGTCCGTGATACAGTGAACAGAGAATGTATGAGTTTCTCAAGCTTGGTAACAGATAGAAACAAGAGAAAGTACACAGTGATTCATCTACCTAGAGAAGTTACAGAGGTTTACACAGAGAATTCCAAGTATAAGTACAAGCAAATAAGAGAGACTTAGAAAACTGGTAAAACCTACATTGTGGATAGAGTTGGGAGTACTTAGCACTGTGTAAACAGCACTTTCGCCGAAAGAAATCGACTTCTCTAAGACTGGGAAACAGTGAACAGTGAATGTATGAGTTTCTCAAGATTGGTAACAGATAGAAACAAGAGAAAGCACACAGTGATTCATCTACCTAGAGAAGTTACAGAGGTTTAAATAAGAGAATTCCAAGTATAAGTACAAGCAAATAAGAGAGACTTCGAAAACTGGTAAAATCTACATTGTGGATAGAGTTGGGAGTACTTAGCACTGTGTAAACAGCACTTTCGCTGAAAGAAATCGACTTCTCTAAGACTGGGAAAAGGTGAACAGTGAATGTATGAGTTTCTCAAGATTGGTAACAGATAGAAACAAGAGAAAGCACACAGTGATTCATCTACCTAGAGAAGTTAAAGAGGTTTACACAGAGAATTCCAAGTATAAGTACAAGCAAATAAGAGAGACTTAGAAATCTGGTAAAACCTACATTGTGGATAGAGTTGGGAGTACTTAGCACTGTGAAAACAGCACTTTCGCTGAAAGAAATCGACTTCTCTAAGACTGGGAAACAGTGAACAGAGAATGTATGAGTTTCTCAAGATTGGTAACAGATAGAAACAAGAGAAAGTACACAGTGATTCATCTACCTAGAGAAGTTACAGAGGTTTACACAGAGAATTCCAAGTATAAGTACAAGCAAATAAGAGAGACTTAGAAAACTGGTAAAAGCTACATTGTGGATAGAGTTGGGAGTACTTAACACTGTGTAAACAGCACTTTCGCCGAAAGAAATCGACTTCTCTAAGACTGGGAAACAGTGAACAGAGAATGTATGAGTTTCTCAAGATTGGTAACAGATAGAAACATGAGAAAGTACACAGTGATTCATCTACCTAGAGAAGTTACAGAGGTTTACACAGAAAATTCCAAGTATAAGTACAAGCAAATAAGAGAGACTTAGAAAACTGGTAAAACCTACATTGTTGATAGAGTTGGGAGTACTTAGCACTGTGAAAACAGCACTTTCGCAGAAAGAAATCGACTTCTCTAAGACTGGGAAAAGGTGAACAGTGAATGCATGAGTTTCTCAAGATTGGTAACAGATAGAAACAAGAGAAAGCACACAGTGATTCATCTACCTAGAGAAGTTACAGAGGTTTACACAGACAATTCCAAGTATAAGTACAAGCAAATAAGAGAGACTTAGAAAATTGGTAAAACCTACATTGTTGACAGATTTGGGAGTACTTAGCACTGTAAAAACAGCACTTTCGCTGAAAGAAATCGACTTCTCTAAGACTGGGAAACAGTGAACAGAGAATGTATGAGTTTCTCAAGATTGGTAACAGATAGAAACAAGAGAAAGTACACAGTGATTCATCTACGTAGAGAAGTTACAGAGGTTTACACAGAGAATTCCAAGTATAAGTACAAGCAAATAAGAGAGACTTAGAAAACTGGTAAAACCTACATTGTGGATAGAGTTGGGAGTACTTAGCACTGTGTAAACAGCACTTTCGCCGAAAGAAATCGACTTCTCTAAGACTGGGAAACAGTGAACAGAGAATGTATGAGTTTCTCAAATTGGTAACAGATAGAAACAAGAGAAAGTACACAGTGATTCATCTACCTACAGAAGTTACAGAGGTTTACACAGAGAATTCCAAGTATAAGTACAAGCAAATAAGAGAGACTTAGAAAACTGGTAAAACCTACATTGTGGATAGAGTTGGGAGTACTTAGCACTGTGAAAACAGCACTTTCGCAGAAAGAAATCGACTTCTCTAAGACTGGGAAAAGGTGAACAGTGAATGTATGAGTTTCTCAAGATTGGTAACAGATAGAAACAAGAGAAAGCACACAGTGATTCATCTACCTAGAGAAGTTACAGAGGTTTACACAGAGAATTCCAAGTATAAGTACAAGGAAATAAGAGAGACTTAGAAATCTGGTAAAACCTACATTGTGGATAGAGTTGGGAGTACTTAGCACTGTGAAAACAGCACTTTCGCAGAAAGAAATCGACTTCTCTAAGACTGGGAAAAGGTGAACAGTGAATGTATGAGTTTCTCAAGATTGGTAACAGATAGAAACAAGAGAAAGCACACAGTGATTCATCTACCTAGAGACGTTACAGAGGTTTACACAGAGAATTCCAAGTATAAGTACAAGCAAATAAGAGAGACTTAGAAATCTGGTAAAACCTACATTGTGGATAGAGTTGGGAGTACTTAGCACTGTGTAAACAGCACTTTCGCCGAAAGAAATCGACTTCTCTAAGACTGGGAAACAGTGAACAGTGAATGTATGAGTTTCTCAAGATTGGTAACAGATAGAAACAAGAGAAAGCACACAGTGATTCATCTACCTAGAGAAGTTACAGAGGTTGACACAGAGAATTCCAAGTATAAGTACAAGCAAATAAGAGAGACTTAAAAAACTGGTAAAACCTACATTGTGGACATAGTTGGGAGTACTTAGCACTGTGTAAACAGCAGTTTCGCCGAAAGAAATCGACTTCTCTAAGACTGGAAACAGTGAACAGTGAATGATTGAGTTTCTCAAGATTCGTAACAGATAGAAACAAGAGAAAGCACACAGTGATTCATCTACCTAGAGAAGTTACAGAGGTTTACCCAGAGAATTCCAAGTATAAGTACAAGCAAATAAGAGAGACTTAGAAAACTGGTAAAATCTACATTGTGTATAGAGTTGGGAGTACTTAGCACTGTGTAAACAGCACTTTCGCTGAAAGAAATCGACTTCTCTAAGACTGGGAAAAGGTGAACAGTGAATGTATGAGTTTCTCAAGATTGGTAACAGATGGAAACAAGAGAAAGCACACAGTGATTCATCTACCTAGAGAAGTTGCAGAGGTTTACACAGAGAATTCCAAGTATAAGTACAAGCAAATAAGAGAGACTTAGAAAACTGGTAAAACCTACATTGTGGATAGAGTTGTGAGTACTTAGCACTGTGAAAACAGCACTTTCGCTGAAAGAAGTCGACTTCTCTAAGACTGGGAAACAGTGAACAGTGAATGTATGAGTTTGTCAAGATTGGTAACAGATAGAAACAAGAGAAAGTACACAGTGATTCATCTTCCTAGAGAAGTTACAGAGGTTTACACAGAGAATTCCATGTATAAGTACAAGAAAATAAGAGAGACTTAGAAAACTGGTAAAACCTACATTGTGGATACAGTTGGGAGTACTTAGCACTGTGTAAACAGCACTTTCGCAGAAAGAAATCGACTTCTCTAAGACTGGGAAAAGGTGAACAGTGAATGTATGAGTTTCTCAAGATTGGTAACAGATAGAAACAAGAGAAAGCACACAGTGATTCATCTACCTAGAGAAGTTACAGAGGTTTACACAGAGAATTCCAAGTATATGTACAAGCAAATAAGAGAGACTTAGAAAACTGGTAAAACCTACATTGCGGATAGAGTTGGGAGTACTTAGCACTGTGTAAACAGCACTTTCGCCGAAAGAAATCGACTTCTCTAAGACTGGGAAACAGTGAACAGTGAATGTATGAGTTTCTCAAGATTGGTAACAGATAGAAACAAGAGAAAGCACACAGTGATTCATCTACCTAGAGAAGTTACAGAGGTTTACACAGACAATTCCAAGTATAAGTACAAGCAAATAAGAGAGACTTAGAAAACGGGTAAAACCTACATTGTTGACAGATTTGGGAGTACTTAGCACTGTGAAAACAGCACTTTTGCGGAAAGAAATCGACTTCTCTAAGACTGGGAAACAGTGAACAGAGAATGTATGAGTTTCTCAAGATTGGTAACAGATAGAAACAAGAGAAAGTACACAGTGATTCATCTACCTAGAGAAGTTACAGAGGTTTACACAGAGAATTCCAAGTATAAGTACAAGCAAATAAGAGAGACTTAGAAAACTGGTAAAACCTACATTGTGGATAGAGTTGGGAGTACTTAGCACTGTGTAAACAGCACTTTCGCCGAAAGAAATCGACTTCTCTAAGACTGGGAAACAGTGAACAGTGAATGTATGACTTTCTCAAGATTGGTAACAGATAGAAACAAGAGAAAGCACACAGTGATTCATCTACCTAGAGAAGTTACAGAGGTTTACACAGAGAATTCCAAGTATAAGTACAAGCAAATAAGAGAGACTTAGAAATCTGGTAAAACCTACATTGTGGATAGAGTTGGGAGTACTTAGCACTGTGAAAACAGCACTTTCGCTGAAAGAAATCGACTTCTCTAAGACTGGGAAACAGTGAACAGAGAATGTATGAGTTTCTCAAGATTGGTAACAGATAGAAACAAGAGAAAGTACACAGTGATTCATCTACCTAGAGAAGTTACAGAGGTTTACACAGAGAATTCCAAGTATAAGTACAAGCAAATAAGAGAGACTTAGAAAACTGGTAAAACCTACATTGTGGATAGAGTTGGGAGTACTTAGCACTGTGTAAACAGCACTTTCGCCGAAAGAAATCGACTTCTCTAAGACTGGGAAACAGTGAACAGAGAATGTATGAGTTTCTCAAGATTGGTAACAGATAGAAACAAGAGAAAGTACACAGTGATTCATCTACCTAGAGAAGTTACAAAGGTTTACACAGAGAATTCCAAGTATAAGTACAAGCAAATAAGAGAGACTTAGAAAACTGTTAAAACCTACATTGTGGATAGAGTTGGGAGTACTTAGCACTGTGAAAACAGCAGTTTCGCAGAAAGAAATCGACTTCTCTAAGACTGGGAAAAGGTGAACAGTGAATGTATGAGTTTCTCAAGATTGGTAACAGATAGAAACAAGAGAAAGCACACAGTGATTCATCTACCTAGAGAAGTTACAGAGGTTTACACAGAGAATTCCAAGTATAAGTACAAGCAAATAAGAGAGACTTAGAAATCTGGTAAAACCTACATTGTGGATAGAGTTGGGAGTACTTAGCACTGTGAAGACAGCACTTTCGCAGAAAGAAATCGACTTCTCTAAGACTGGGAAAAGGTGAACAGTGAATGTATGAGTTTCTCAAGATTGGTAACAGATAGAAACAAGAGAAAGTACACAGTGATTCATCTTCCTAGAGAAGTTACAGAAGTTTACACAGAGAATTCCATGTATAAGTACAAGAAAATAAGAGAGACTTAGAAAACTGGTAAAACCTACATTGTTGATAGAGTTGGGAGTACTTAGCACTGTGAAAACAGCACTTTCGCAGAAAGAAATCGACTTCTCTAAGACTGGGAAACAGTGAAAAGGGAATGTAAGAGTTTCTCAAGATTGGTAACAGATAGAAACAAGAGAAAGTACACAGTGATTCATCTACCTAGAGAAGTTACAGAGGTTTACACAGAGAATTCCAAGTATAAGTACAAGCAAATAAGAGAGACTTAGAAAACTGGTAAAACCTACATTGTTGACAGATTTGGGAGTACTTAGCACTGTGAAAACAGCACTTTCGCCGAAGGAAATTTAGTTCTCTAAGTCCGTGACACAGTGAACAGAGAATGTATGAGTTTCTCAAGATTGGTAACAGATAGAAAAAAGAGAAAGTACACAGTGATTCATCTACCTAGAGAAGTTACAGAGGTTTACACAGAGAATTCCAAGTATAAGTACAAGCAAATAAGAGAGACTTAGAAAACTGGTAAAACCTACATTGTTTATAGAGTTGGGAGTACTTAGCAATGTGAAAACAGCACTTTTGTCGAAAGTAATCGACTTCTCTAAGACTGGGAAACACTGAACAGAGAATGTATGAGTTTCTCAAGATTGGTAACAGATAGAAACAAGAGAAAGTACACAGTGATTCATCTACCTAGAGAACTTACAGAGGTTTACACAGAGAATTCCAAGTATAAGTACAAGCAAATAAGAGAGACTTAGAAAACTGGTAAAACCTACATTGTGGATAGAGTTGGGAGTACTTAGCACTGTGAAGACAGCACTTTCGCAGAAAGAAATCGACTTCTCTAAGACTGGGAAAAGGTGAACAGTGAATGTATGAGTTTCTCAAGATTGGTAACAGATAGAAACAAGAGAAAGCACACAGTGATTCATCTACCTAGAGAAGTTACAGAGGTTTACACAAAGAATTCCAAGTATAAGTACAAGCAAATAAGAGAGACTTAGAAATCTGGTAAAACCTACATTGTGGATAGAGTTGGGAGTACTTAGCACTGTGTAAACAGCACTTTCGCCGAAAGAAATCGACTTCTCTAAGACTGGGAAACAGTGAACAGTGAATGTATGAGTTTCTCAAGATTGGTAACAGATAGAAACAAGAGAAAGCACACAGTGATTCATCTACCTAGAGAAGTTACAGAGGTTTACCCAGAGAATTCCAAGTATAAGTACAAGCAAATAAGAGAGACTTAGAAAATTGGTAAAACCTACATTGTGGATAGAGTTGGGAGTACTTAGCACTGTGTAAACAGCACTTTCGCTGAAAGAAATCGACTTCTCTAAGACTGGGAAAAGGTGAACAGTGAATGTATGAGTTTCTCAAGATTGGTAACAGATAGAAACAAGAGAAAGCACACAGTGATTCATCTACCTAGAGAAGTTACAGAGGTTTACACAGAGAATTCCAAGTATAAGTACAAGCAAATAAGAGAGACTTAGAAAACTGGTAAAACCTACATTGTGGATAGAGTTGGGAGTACTTAGCACTGTGAAAACAGCACTTTCGCTGAAAGAAGTCGACTTCTCTAAGACTGGGAAACAGTGAACAGTGAATGTATGAGTTTCTCAAGATTGGTAACAGATAGAAACAAGAGAAAGTACACAGTGATTCATCTTCCTAGAGAAGTTACAGAAGTTTACACAGAGAATTCCATGTATAAGTACAAGAAAATAAGAGAGACTTAGAAAACTGGTAAAACCTACATTGTTGATAGAGTTGGGAGTACTTAGCACTGTGAAAACAGCACTTTCGCAGAAAGAAATCGACTTCTCTAAGACTGGGAAAAGGTGAACAGTGAATGTATGAGTTTCTCAAGATTGGTAACAGATAGAAACAAGAGAAAGCACACAGTGATTCATCTACCTAGAGAAGTTACAGAGGTTTACACAGAGAATTTCAAGTATAAGTACAAGCAAATAAGAGAGACTTAGAAATCTGGTAAAACCTACATTGTGGATAGAGTTGGGAGTACTTAGCACTGTGAAAACAGCACTTTCGCAGAAAGAAATCGACTTCTCTAAGACTGGGAAAAGGTGAACAGTGAATGTATGAGTTTCTCAAGATTGGTAACAGATAGAAACAAGAGAAAGCACACAGTGATTCATCTACCTAGAGAAGTTACAGAGGTTTACACAGAGAATTCCAAGTATATGTACAACCAAATAAGAGAGACTTAGAAAACTCGTAAAACCTACATTGTGGATAGAGTTGGGAGTACTTAGCACTGTGTAAACAGCACTTTCGCCGAAAGAAATCGACTTCTCTAAGACTGGGAAACAGTGAACAGTGAATGTATGAGTTTCTCAAGATTGGTAACAGATGGAAACAAGAGAAAGCACACAGTGATTCATCTACCTAGAGAAGTTACAGACGTTTACACAGACAATTCCAAGTATAAGTACAAGCAAATAAAAGAGACTTAGAAAACTGGTAAAACCTACATTGTTGACAGATTTGGGAGTACTTAGCACTGTGAAAACAGCACTTTTGCGGAAAGAAATCGACTTCTCTAAGACTGGGAAACAGTGAACAGAGAATGTATGAGTTTCTCAAGATTGGTAACAGATAGAAACAAGAGAAAGTACACAGTGATTCATCTACCTAGAGAAGTTACAGAGGTTTACACAGAGAATTCCAAGTATAAGTACAAGCAAATAAGAGAGACTTAGAAAACTGGTAAAACCTACATTGTGCATAGAGTTGGGAGTACTTAGCACTGTGTAAACAGCACTTTCGCCGAAAGAAATCGACTTCTCTAAGACTGGGAAACAGTGAACAGTGAATGTATGAGTTTCTCAAGATTGGTAACAGATAGAAACAAGAGAAAGCACACAGTGATTCATTTACCTAGAGAAGTTACAGAGGTTTAAATAAGAGAATTCCAAGTATAAGTACAAGCAAATAAGAGAGACTTCGAAAACTGGTAAAATCTACATTGTGGATAGAGTTGGGAGTACTTAGCACTGTGTAAACAGCACTTTCGCTGAAAGAAATCGACTTCTCTAAGACTGGGAAAAGGTGAACAGTGAATGTATGAGTTTCTCAAGATTGGTAACAGATAGAAACAAGAGAAAGCACACAGTGATTCATCTACCTAGAGAAGTTAAAGAGGTTTACACAGAGAATTCCAAGTATAAGTACAAGCAAATAAGAGAGACTTAGAAATCTGGTAAAACCTACATTGTGGATAGAGTTGGGAGTACTTAGCACTGTGAAAACAGCACTTTCGCTGAAAGAAAGCGACTTCTCTAAGACTGGGAAACAGTGAACAGAGAATGTATGAGTTTCTCAAGATTGGTAACAGATAGAAACAAGAGAAAGTACACAGTGATTCATCTACCTAGAGAAGTTACAGAGGTTTACACAGAGAATTCCAAGTATAAGTACAAGCAAATAAGAGAGACTTAGAAAACTGGTAAAACCTACATTGTTGACAGATTTGGGAGTACTTAGCACTGTGAAAACAGCACTTTCGCCGAAGGAAATTTAGTTCTCTAAGTCCGTGACACAGTGAACAGAGAATGTATGAGTTTCTCAAGATTGGTAACAGATAGAAACAAGAGAAAGTACACAGTGATTCATCTACCTATCGAAGTTACAGAGGTTTACACAGAGAATTCCAAGTATAAGTACAAGCAAATAAGAGAGACTTAGAAAACTGGTAAAACCTACATTGTGGATAGAGTTGGGAGTACTTAGCACTGTGTAAACAGCACTTTCGCCGAA
This sequence comes from Heterohyrax brucei, assembly GCA_028571685.1. NCBI lineage: Eukaryota > Metazoa > Chordata > Mammalia > Hyracoidea > Procaviidae > Heterohyrax > Heterohyrax brucei. The sequence continues at coordinate 18,084,336 of CM053162.1, forward strand.
AGAAATCGACTTCTCTAAGACTGGGAAACAGTGAACAGTGAATGTATGAGTTTCTCAAGATTGGTAATAGATAGAAACAAGAGAAAGCACACAGTGATTCATCTACCTAGAGAAGTTACAGAGGTTTACACAGAAAATTCCAAGTATAAGTACAAGCAAATAAGAGAGACTTAGAAAACTGGTAAAACCTACATTGTTGATAGAGTTGGGAGTACTTAGCACTGTGAAAACAGCACTTTCGCAGAAAGAAATCGACTTCTCTAAGACTGGGAAAAGGTGAACAGTGAATGTATGAGTTTCTCAAGATTGGTAACAGATAGAAACAAGAGAAAGCACACAGTGATTCATCTACCTAGAGAAGTTACAGAGGTTTACACAGACAATTCCAAGTATAAGTACAAGCAAATAAGAGAGACTTAGAAAATTGGTAAAACCTACATTGTTGACAGATTTGGGAGTACTTAGCACTGTAAAAACAGCACTTTCGCTGAAAGAAATCGACTTCTCTAAGACTGGGAAACAGTGAACAGAGAATGTATGAGTTTCTCAAGATTGGTAACAGATAGAAACAAGAGAAAGTACACAGTGATTCATGTACGTAGAGAAGTTACAGAGGTTTACACAGACAATTCCAAGTATAAGTACAAGCAAATAAGAGAGACTTAGAAAACTGGTAAAACCTACATTGTGGATAGAGTTGGGAGTACTTAGCACTGTGTAAACAGCACTTTCGCCGAAAGAAATCGACTTCTCTAAGACTGGGAAACAGTGAACAGTGAATGTATGAGTTTCTCAAGATTGGTAACAGATAGAAACAAGAGAAAGCACACAGTGATTCATCTACCTAGAGAAGTTACAGAGGTTTACACAGAGAATTCCAAGTATAAGTACAAGCAAATAAGAGAGACTTAGAAATCTGGTAAAACCTACATTGTTGATAGAGTTGGGAGTACTTAGCACTGTGAAAACAGCACTTTCGCTGAAAGAAATCGACTTCTCTGAGACTGGGAAACAGTGAACAGAGAATGTATGAGTTTCTCTAGATTGGTAACAGATAGAAACAAGAGAAAGTACACAGTGATTCATCTACCTAGAGAAGTTACAGAGGTTTACACAGAGAATTCCAAGTATACGTACAAGCAAATAAGAGAGACTTAGAAAACTGGTAAAACCTACATTGTGGATAGAGTTGGGAGTACTTAGCACTGTGTAAACAGCACTTTCGCCGAAAGAAATCGACTTCTCTAAGACTGGGAAACAGTGAACAGAGAATGTATGAGTTTCTCAAGATTGGTAACAGATAGAAACAAGAGAAAGCACACAGTGATTCATCTACCTAGAGAAGTTACAGAGGTTTAAATAAGAGAATTCCAAGTATAAGTACAAGCAAATAAGAGAGACTTAGAAAACTGGTAAAACCTACATTGTTGATAGAGTTGGGAGTACTTAGCACTGTGAAAACAGCACTTTCGCAGAAAGAAATCGACTTCTCTAAGACTGGGAAAAGGTGAACAGTGAATGTATGAGTTTCTCAAGATTGGTAACAGATAGAAACAAGAGAAAGCACACAGTGATTCATCTACCTAGAGAAGTTACAGAGGTTTACACAGAGAATTCCAAGTATAAGTACAAGCAAATAAGAGAGACTTAGAAATCTGGTAAAACCTACATTGTGGATAGAGTTGGGAGTACTTAGCACTGTGAAAACAGCACTTTCGCAGAAAGAAATCGACTTCTCTAAGACTGGGAAACAGTGAACAGAGAATGTATGAGTTTCTCAAGATTGGTAACAGATAGAAACAAGAGAAAGTACACAGTGATTCATCTACCTAGAGAAGTTACAGAGGTTTACACAGAGAATTCCAAGTATAAGTACAAGCAAATAAGAGAGACTTAGAAAACTGGTAAAACCTACATTGTTGACAGATTTGGGAGTACTTAGCACTGTGAAAACAGCACTTTCGCCGAAGGAAATTTAGTTCTCTAAGTCCGTGATACAGTGAACAGAGAATGTATGAGTTTCTCAAGCTTGGTAACAGATAGAAACAAGAGAAAGTACACAGTGATTCATCTACCTAGAGAAGTTACAGAGGTTTACACAGAGAATTCCAAGTATAAGTACAAGCAAATAAGAGAGACTTAGAAAACTGGTAAAACCTACATTGTGGATAGAGTTGGGAGTACTTAGCACTGTGTAAACAGCACTTTCGCCGAAAGAAATCGACTTCTCTAAGACTGGGAAACAGTGAACAGTGAATGTATGAGTTTCTCAAGATTGGTAACAGATAGAAACAAGAGAAAGCACACAGTGATTCATCTACCTAGAGAAGTTACAGAGGTTTAAATAAGAGAATTCCAAGTATAAGTACAAGCAAATAAGAGAGACTTCGAAAACTGGTAAAATCTACATTGTGGATAGAGTTGGGAGTACTTAGCACTGTGTAAACAGCACTTTCGCTGAAAGAAATCGACTTCTCTAAGACTGGGAAAAGGTGAACAGTGAATGTATGAGTTTCTCAAGATTGGTAACAGATAGAAACAAGAGAAAGCACACAGTGATTCATCTACCTAGAGAAGTTAAAGAGGTTTACACAGAGAATTCCAAGTATAAGTACAAGCAAATAAGAGAGACTTAGAAATCTGGTAAAACCTACATTGTGGATAGAGTTGGGAGTACTTAGCACTGTGAAAACAGCACTTTCGCTGAAAGAAATCGACTTCTCTAAGACTGGGAAACAGTGAACAGAGAATGTATGAGTTTCTCAAGATTGGTAACAGATAGAAACAAGAGAAAGTACACAGTGATTCATCTACCTAGAGAAGTTACAGAGGTTTACACAGAGAATTCCAAGTATAAGTACAAGCAAATAAGAGAGACTTAGAAAACTGGTAAAAGCTACATTGTGGATAGAGTTGGGAGTACTTAACACTGTGTAAACAGCACTTTCGCCGAAAGAAATCGACTTCTCTAAGACTGGGAAACAGTGAACAGAGAATGTATGAGTTTCTCAAGATTGGTAACAGATAGAAACATGAGAAAGTACACAGTGATTCATCTACCTAGAGAAGTTACAGAGGTTTACACAGAAAATTCCAAGTATAAGTACAAGCAAATAAGAGAGACTTAGAAAACTGGTAAAACCTACATTGTTGATAGAGTTGGGAGTACTTAGCACTGTGAAAACAGCACTTTCGCAGAAAGAAATCGACTTCTCTAAGACTGGGAAAAGGTGAACAGTGAATGCATGAGTTTCTCAAGATTGGTAACAGATAGAAACAAGAGAAAGCACACAGTGATTCATCTACCTAGAGAAGTTACAGAGGTTTACACAGACAATTCCAAGTATAAGTACAAGCAAATAAGAGAGACTTAGAAAATTGGTAAAACCTACATTGTTGACAGATTTGGGAGTACTTAGCACTGTAAAAACAGCACTTTCGCTGAAAGAAATCGACTTCTCTAAGACTGGGAAACAGTGAACAGAGAATGTATGAGTTTCTCAAGATTGGTAACAGATAGAAACAAGAGAAAGTACACAGTGATTCATCTACGTAGAGAAGTTACAGAGGTTTACACAGAGAATTCCAAGTATAAGTACAAGCAAATAAGAGAGACTTAGAAAACTGGTAAAACCTACATTGTGGATAGAGTTGGGAGTACTTAGCACTGTGTAAACAGCACTTTCGCCGAAAGAAATCGACTTCTCTAAGACTGGGAAACAGTGAACAGAGAATGTATGAGTTTCTCAAATTGGTAACAGATAGAAACAAGAGAAAGTACACAGTGATTCATCTACCTACAGAAGTTACAGAGGTTTACACAGAGAATTCCAAGTATAAGTACAAGCAAATAAGAGAGACTTAGAAAACTGGTAAAACCTACATTGTGGATAGAGTTGGGAGTACTTAGCACTGTGAAAACAGCACTTTCGCAGAAAGAAATCGACTTCTCTAAGACTGGGAAAAGGTGAACAGTGAATGTATGAGTTTCTCAAGATTGGTAACAGATAGAAACAAGAGAAAGCACACAGTGATTCATCTACCTAGAGAAGTTACAGAGGTTTACACAGAGAATTCCAAGTATAAGTACAAGGAAATAAGAGAGACTTAGAAATCTGGTAAAACCTACATTGTGGATAGAGTTGGGAGTACTTAGCACTGTGAAAACAGCACTTTCGCAGAAAGAAATCGACTTCTCTAAGACTGGGAAAAGGTGAACAGTGAATGTATGAGTTTCTCAAGATTGGTAACAGATAGAAACAAGAGAAAGCACACAGTGATTCATCTACCTAGAGACGTTACAGAGGTTTACACAGAGAATTCCAAGTATAAGTACAAGCAAATAAGAGAGACTTAGAAATCTGGTAAAACCTACATTGTGGATAGAGTTGGGAGTACTTAGCACTGTGTAAACAGCACTTTCGCCGAAAGAAATCGACTTCTCTAAGACTGGGAAACAGTGAACAGTGAATGTATGAGTTTCTCAAGATTGGTAACAGATAGAAACAAGAGAAAGCACACAGTGATTCATCTACCTAGAGAAGTTACAGAGGTTGACACAGAGAATTCCAAGTATAAGTACAAGCAAATAAGAGAGACTTAAAAAACTGGTAAAACCTACATTGTGGACATAGTTGGGAGTACTTAGCACTGTGTAAACAGCAGTTTCGCCGAAAGAAATCGACTTCTCTAAGACTGGAAACAGTGAACAGTGAATGATTGAGTTTCTCAAGATTCGTAACAGATAGAAACAAGAGAAAGCACACAGTGATTCATCTACCTAGAGAAGTTACAGAGGTTTACCCAGAGAATTCCAAGTATAAGTACAAGCAAATAAGAGAGACTTAGAAAACTGGTAAAATCTACATTGTGTATAGAGTTGGGAGTACTTAGCACTGTGTAAACAGCACTTTCGCTGAAAGAAATCGACTTCTCTAAGACTGGGAAAAGGTGAACAGTGAATGTATGAGTTTCTCAAGATTGGTAACAGATGGAAACAAGAGAAAGCACACAGTGATTCATCTACCTAGAGAAGTTGCAGAGGTTTACACAGAGAATTCCAAGTATAAGTACAAGCAAATAAGAGAGACTTAGAAAACTGGTAAAACCTACATTGTGGATAGAGTTGTGAGTACTTAGCACTGTGAAAACAGCACTTTCGCTGAAAGAAGTCGACTTCTCTAAGACTGGGAAACAGTGAACAGTGAATGTATGAGTTTGTCAAGATTGGTAACAGATAGAAACAAGAGAAAGTACACAGTGATTCATCTTCCTAGAGAAGTTACAGAGGTTTACACAGAGAATTCCATGTATAAGTACAAGAAAATAAGAGAGACTTAGAAAACTGGTAAAACCTACATTGTGGATACAGTTGGGAGTACTTAGCACTGTGTAAACAGCACTTTCGCAGAAAGAAATCGACTTCTCTAAGACTGGGAAAAGGTGAACAGTGAATGTATGAGTTTCTCAAGATTGGTAACAGATAGAAACAAGAGAAAGCACACAGTGATTCATCTACCTAGAGAAGTTACAGAGGTTTACACAGAGAATTCCAAGTATATGTACAAGCAAATAAGAGAGACTTAGAAAACTGGTAAAACCTACATTGCGGATAGAGTTGGGAGTACTTAGCACTGTGTAAACAGCACTTTCGCCGAAAGAAATCGACTTCTCTAAGACTGGGAAACAGTGAACAGTGAATGTATGAGTTTCTCAAGATTGGTAACAGATAGAAACAAGAGAAAGCACACAGTGATTCATCTACCTAGAGAAGTTACAGAGGTTTACACAGACAATTCCAAGTATAAGTACAAGCAAATAAGAGAGACTTAGAAAACGGGTAAAACCTACATTGTTGACAGATTTGGGAGTACTTAGCACTGTGAAAACAGCACTTTTGCGGAAAGAAATCGACTTCTCTAAGACTGGGAAACAGTGAACAGAGAATGTATGAGTTTCTCAAGATTGGTAACAGATAGAAACAAGAGAAAGTACACAGTGATTCATCTACCTAGAGAAGTTACAGAGGTTTACACAGAGAATTCCAAGTATAAGTACAAGCAAATAAGAGAGACTTAGAAAACTGGTAAAACCTACATTGTGGATAGAGTTGGGAGTACTTAGCACTGTGTAAACAGCACTTTCGCCGAAAGAAATCGACTTCTCTAAGACTGGGAAACAGTGAACAGTGAATGTATGACTTTCTCAAGATTGGTAACAGATAGAAACAAGAGAAAGCACACAGTGATTCATCTACCTAGAGAAGTTACAGAGGTTTACACAGAGAATTCCAAGTATAAGTACAAGCAAATAAGAGAGACTTAGAAATCTGGTAAAACCTACATTGTGGATAGAGTTGGGAGTACTTAGCACTGTGAAAACAGCACTTTCGCTGAAAGAAATCGACTTCTCTAAGACTGGGAAACAGTGAACAGAGAATGTATGAGTTTCTCAAGATTGGTAACAGATAGAAACAAGAGAAAGTACACAGTGATTCATCTACCTAGAGAAGTTACAGAGGTTTACACAGAGAATTCCAAGTATAAGTACAAGCAAATAAGAGAGACTTAGAAAACTGGTAAAACCTACATTGTGGATAGAGTTGGGAGTACTTAGCACTGTGTAAACAGCACTTTCGCCGAAAGAAATCGACTTCTCTAAGACTGGGAAACAGTGAACAGAGAATGTATGAGTTTCTCAAGATTGGTAACAGATAGAAACAAGAGAAAGTACACAGTGATTCATCTACCTAGAGAAGTTACAAAGGTTTACACAGAGAATTCCAAGTATAAGTACAAGCAAATAAGAGAGACTTAGAAAACTGTTAAAACCTACATTGTGGATAGAGTTGGGAGTACTTAGCACTGTGAAAACAGTAGTTTCGCAGAAAGAAATCGACTTCTCTAAGACTGGGAAAAGGTGAACAGTGAATGTATGAGTTTCTCAAGATTGGTAACAGATAGAAACAAGAGAAAGCACACAGTGATTCATCTACCTAGAGAAGTTACAGAGGTTTACACAGAGAATTCCAAGTATAAGTACAAGCAAATAAGAGAGACTTAGAAATCTGGTAAAACCTACATTGTGGATAGAGTTGGGAGTACTTAGCACTGTGAAGACAGCACTTTCGCAGAAAGAAATCGACTTCTCTAAGACTGGGAAAAGGTGAACAGTGAATGTATGAGTTTCTCAAGATTGGTAACAGATAGAAACAAGAGAAAGTACACAGTGATTCATCTTCCTAGAGAAGTTACAGAAGTTTACACAGAGAATTCCATGTATAAGTACAAGAAAATAAGAGAGACTTAGAAAACTGGTAAAACCTACATTGTTGATAGAGTTGGGAGTACTTAGCACTGTGAAAACAGCACTTTCGCAGAAAGAAATCGACTTCTCTAAGACTGGGAAACAGTGAAAAGGGAATGTAAGAGTTTCTCAAGATTGGTAACAGATAGAAACAAGAGAAAGTACACAGTGATTCATCTACCTAGAGAAGTTACAGAGGTTTACACAGAGAATTCCAAGTATAAGTACAAGCAAATAAGAGAGACTTAGAAAACTGGTAAAACCTACATTGTTGACAGATTTGGGAGTACTTAGCACTGTGAAAACAGCACTTTCGCCGAAGGAAATTTAGTTCTCTAAGTCCGTGACACAGTGAACAGAGAATGTATGAGTTTCTCAAGATTGGTAACAGATAGAAAAAAGAGAAAGTACACAGTGATTCATCTACCTAGAGAAGTTACAGAGGTTTACACAGAGAATTCCAAGTATAAGTACAAGCAAATAAGAGAGACTTAGAAAACTGGTAAAACCTACATTGTTTATAGAGTTGGGAGTACTTAGCAATGTGAAAACAGCACTTTTGTCGAAAGTAATCGACTTCTCTAAGACTGGGAAACACTGAACAGAGAATGTATGAGTTTCTCAAGATTGGTAACAGATAGAAACAAGAGAAAGTACACAGTGATTCATCTACCTAGAGAACTTACAGAGGTTTACACAGAGAATTCCAAGTATAAGTACAAGCAAATAAGAGAGACTTAGAAAACTGGTAAAACCTACATTGTGGATAGAGTTGGGAGTACTTAGCACTGTGAAGACAGCACTTTCGCAGAAAGAAATCGACTTCTCTAAGACTGGGAAAAGGTGAACAGTGAATGTATGAGTTTCTCAAGATTGGTAACAGATAGAAACAAGAGAAAGCACACAGTGATTCATCTACCTAGAGAAGTTACAGAGGTTTACACAAAGAATTCCAAGTATAAGTACAAGCAAATAAGAGAGACTTAGAAATCTGGTAAAACCTACATTGTGGATAGAGTTGGGAGTACTTAGCACTGTGTAAACAGCACTTTCGCCGAAAGAAATCGACTTCTCTAAGACTGGGAAACAGTGAACAGTGAATGTATGAGTTTCTCAAGATTGGTAACAGATAGAAACAAGAGAAAGCACACAGTGATTCATCTACCTAGAGAAGTTACAGAGGTTTACCCAGAGAATTCCAAGTATAAGTACAAGCAAATAAGAGAGACTTAGAAAATTGGTAAAACCTACATTGTGGATAGAGTTGGGAGTACTTAGCACTGTGTAAACAGCACTTTCGCTGAAAGAAATCGACTTCTCTAAGACTGGGAAAAGGTGAACAGTGAATGTATGAGTTTCTCAAGATTGGTAACAGATAGAAACAAGAGAAAGCACACAGTGATTCATCTACCTAGAGAAGTTACAGAGGTTTACACAGAGAATTCCAAGTATAAGTACAAGCAAATAAGAGAGACTTAGAAAACTGGTAAAACCTACATTGTGGATAGAGTTGGGAGTACTTAGCACTGTGAAAACAGCACTTTCGCTGAAAGAAGTCGACTTCTCTAAGACTGGGAAACAGTGAACAGTGAATGTATGAGTTTCTCAAGATTGGTAACAGATAGAAACAAGAGAAAGTACACAGTGATTCATCTTCCTAGAGAAGTTACAGAAGTTTACACAGAGAATTCCATGTATAAGTACAAGAAAATAAGAGAGACTTAGAAAACTGGTAAAACCTACATTGTTGATAGAGTTGGGAGTACTTAGCACTGTGAAAACAGCACTTTCGCAGAAAGAAATCGACTTCTCTAAGACTGGGAAACAGTGAAAAGGGAATGTAAGAGTTTCTCAAGATTGGTAACAGATAGAAACAAGAGAAAGTACACAGTGATTCATCTACCTAGAGAAGTTACAGAGGTTTACACAGAGAATTCCAAGTATAAGTACAAGCAAATAAGAGAGACTTAGAAAACTGGTAAAACCTACATTGTTGACAGATTTGGGAGTACTTAGCACTGTGAAAACAGCACTTTCGCCGAAGGAAATTTAGTTCTCTAAGTCCGTGACACAGTGAACAGAGAATGTATGAGTTTCTCAAGATTGGTAACAGATAGAAAAAAGAGAAAGTACACAGTGATTCATCTACCTAGAGAAGTTACAGAGGTTTACACAGAGAATTCCAAGTATAAGTACAAGCAAATAAGAGAGACTTAGAAAACTGGTAAAACCTACATTGTTTATAGAGTTGGGAGTACTTAGCAATGTGAAAACAGCACTTTTGTCGAAAGTAATCGACTTCTCTAAGACTGGGAAACACTGAACAGAGAATGTATGAGTTTCTCAAGATTGGTAACAGATAGAAACAAGAGAAAGTACACAGTGATTCATCTACCTAGAGAACTTACAGAGGTTTACACAGAGAATTCCAAGTATAAGTACAAGCAAATAAGAGAGACTTAGAAAACTGGTAAAACCTACATTGTGGATAGAGTTGGGAGTACATAGCACTGTGTAAACAGCACTTTCGCCGAAAGAAATCGACTTCTCTAAGACTGGGAAACAGTGAACAGTGAATGTATGAGTTTCTCAAGATTGGTAACAGATAGAAACAAGAGAAAGCACACAGTGATTCATCTACCTAGAGAAGTTACAGAGGTTTACACAGAGAATTCCAAGTATAAGTACAAGCAAATAAGAGAGACTTAGAAAACTGGTACAACCTACATTGTGGATAGAGTTGGGAGTACTTAGCACTGTGAAAACAGCACTTTCGCTGAAAGAAGTCGACTTCTCTAAGACTGGGAAACAGTGAACAGTGAATGTATGAGTTTCTCAAGATTGGTAACAGATAGAAACAAGAGAAAGTACACAGTGATTCATCTTCCTAGAAGTTACAGAAGTTTACACAGAGAATTCCATGTATAAGTACAAGAAAATAAGAGAGACTTAGAAAACTGGTAAAACCTACATTGTTGATAGAGTTGGGAGTACTTAGCACTGTGAAAACAGCACTTTCGCAGAAAGAAATCGACTTCTCTAAGACTGGGAAACAGTGAAAATAGAATGTATGAGTTTCTCAAGATTGGTTACAGATAGAAACAAGAGAAAGTACACAGTGATTCATCTACCTTGAGAAGTTACAGAGGTTTACACAGAGAATTCCAAGTATAAGTACAAGCAAATAAGAGAGACTTAGAAAACTGGTAAAACCTACATTGTTGACAGATTTGGGAGTACTTAGCACTGTGAAAACAGCACTTTCGCCAAAGGAAATTTAGTTCTCTAAGTCCGTGACACAGTGAACAGAGGATGTATGAGTTTCTCAAGATTGGTAACAGATAGAAACAAGAGAAAGTACACAGTGATTCATCTACCTAGAGAAGTTACAGAGGTTTACACAGAGAATTCCAAGTATAAGTACAAGCAAATAAGAGAGACTTAGAAAACTGGTAAAACCTACATTGTTTATAGAGTTGGGAGTACTTAGCAATGTGAAAACAGCACTTTTGTCGAAAGTAATCGACTTCTCTAAGACTGGGAAACACTGAACAGAGAATGTATGAGTTTCTCAAGATTGGTAACAGATAGAAACAAGAGAAAGTACACAGTGATTCATCTACCTAGAGAACTTACAGAGGTTTACACAGAGAATTCCAAGTATAAGTACAAGCAAATAAGAGAGACTTAGAAAACTGGTAAAACCTACATTGTGGATAGAGTTGGGAGTACATAGCACTGTGTAAACAGCACTTTCGCCGAAAGAAATCGACTTCTCTAAGACTGGGAAACAGTGAACAGTGAATGTATGAGTTTCTCAAGATTGGTAACAGATAGAAACAAGAGAAAGCACACAGTGATTCATCTACCTAGAGAAGTTACAGAGGTTTACACAGAGAATTCCAAGTATAAGTACAAGCAAATAAGAGAGACTTAGAAAACTGGTAAAACCTACATTGTGGATAGAGTTGGGAGTACTTAGCACTGTGAAAACAGCACTTTCGCTGAAAGAAGTCGACTTCTCTAAGACTGGGAAACAGTGAACAGTGAATGTATGAGTTTCTCAAGATTGGTAACAGATAGAAACAAGAGAAAGTACACAGTGATTCATCTTCCTAGAGAAGTTACAGAAGTTTACACAGAGAATTCCATGTATAAGTACAAGAAAATAAGAGAGACTTAGAAAACTGGTAAAACCTACATTGTTGATAGAGTTGGGAGTACTTAGCACTGTGAAAACAGCACTTTCGCAGAAAGAAATCGACTTCTCTAAGACTGGGAAACAGTGAAAATAGAATGTATGAGTTTCTCAAGATTGGTTACAGATAGAAACAAGAGAAAGTACACAGTGATTCATCTACCTAGAGAAGTTACAGAGGTTTACACAGAGAATTCCAAGTATAAGTACAAGCAAATAAGAGAGACTTAGAAAACTGGTAAAACCTACATTGTTGACAGATTTGGGAGTACTTAGCACTGTGAAAACAGCACTTTCGCCAAAGGAAATTTAGTTCTCTAAGTCCGTGACACAGTGAACAGAGGATGTATGAGTTTCTCAAGATTGGTAACAGATAGAAAGAAGAGAAAGTACACAGTGATTCATCTACCTAGAGAAGTTACAGAGGTTTACACAGAGAATTCCAAGTATAAGTACAAGCAAATAAGAGAGACTTAGAAAACTGTTAAAACCTACATTGTGGATAGAGTTGGGAGTACTTAGCACTGTGAAAACAGCAGTTTCGCAGAAAGAAATCGACTTCTCTAAGACTGGGAAAAGGTGAACAGTGAATGTATGAGTTTCTCAAGATTGGTAACAGATAGAAACAAGAGAAAGCACACAGTGATTCATCTACCTAGAGAAGTTACAGAGGTTTACACAGAGAATTCCAAGTATAAGTACAAGCAAATAAGAGAGACTTAGAAATCTGGTAAAACCTACATTGTGGATAGAGTTGGGAGTACTTAGCACTGTGAAGACAGCACTTTCGCAGAAAGAAATCGACTTCTCTAAGACTGGGAAAAGGTGAACAGTGAATGTATGAGTTTCTCAAGATTGGTAACAGATAGAAACAAGAGAAAGTACACAGTGATTCATCTTCCTAGAGAAGTTACAGAAGTTTACACAGAGAATTCCATGTATAAGTACAAGAAAATAAGAGAGACTTAGAAAACTGGTAAAACCTACATTGTTGATAGAGTTGGGAGTACTTAGCACTGTGAAAACAGCACTTTCGCAGAAAGAAATCGACTTCTCTAAGACTGGGAAACAGTGAAAAGGGAATGTAAGAGTTTCTCAAGATTGGTAACAGATAGAAACAAGAGAAAGTACACAGTGATTCATCTACCTAGAGAAGTTACAGAGGTTTACACAGAGAATTCCAAGTATAAGTACAAGCAAATAAGAGAGACTTAGAAAACTGGTAAAACCTACATTGTTGACAGATTTGGGAGTACTTAGCACTGTGAAAACAGCACTTTCGCCGAAGGAAATTTAGTTCTCTAAGTCCGTGACACAGTGAACAGAGAATGTATGAGTTTCTCAAGATTGGTAACAGATAGAAAAAAGAGAAAGTACACAGTGATTCATCTACCTAGAGAAGTTACAGAGGTTTACACAGAGAATTCCAAGTATAAGTACAAGCAAATAAGAGAGACTTAGAAAACTGGTAAAACCTACATTGTTTATAGAGTTGGGAGTACTTAGCAATGTGAAAACAGCACTTTTGTCGAAAGTAATCGACTTCTCTAAGACTGGGAAACACTGAACAGAGAATGTATGAGTTTCTCAAGATTGGTAACAGATAGAAACAAGAGAAAGTACACAGTGATTCATCTACCTAGAGAACTTACAGAGGTTTACACAGAGAATTCCAAGTATAAGTACAAGCAAATAAGAGAGACTTAGAAAACTGGTAAAACCTACATTGTGGATAGAGTTGGGAGTACTTAGCACTGTGAAGACAGCACTTTCGCAGAAAGAAATCGACTTCTCTAAGACTGGGAAAAGGTGAACAGTGAATGTATGAGTTTCTCAAGATTGGTAACAGATAGAAACAAGAGAAAGCACACAGTGATTCATCTACCTAGAGAAGTTACAGAGGTTTACACAAAGAATTCCAAGTATAAGTACAAGCAAATAAGAGAGACTTAGAAATCTGGTAAAACCTACATTGTGGATAGAGTTGGGAGTACTTAGCACTGTGTAAACAGCACTTTCGCCGAAAGAAATCGACTTCTCTAAGACTGGGAAACAGTGAACAGTGAATGTATGAGTTTCTCAAGATTGGTAACAGATAGAAACAAGAGAAAGCACACAGTGATTCATCTACCTAGAGAAGTTACAGAGGTTTACCCAGAGAATTCCAAGTATAAGTACAAGCAAATAAGAGAGACTTAGAAAATTGGTAAAACCTACATTGTGGATAGAGTTGGGAGTACTTAGCACTGTGTAAACAGCACTTTCGCTGAAAGAAATCGACTTCTCTAAGACTGGGAAAAGGTGAACAGTGAATGTATGAGTTTCTCAAGATTGGTAACAGATAGAAACAAGAGAAAGCACACAGTGATTCATCTACCTAGAGAAGTTACAGAGGTTTACACAGAGAATTCCAAGTATAAGTACAAGCAAATAAGAGAGACTTAGAAAACTGGTAAAACCTACATTGTGGATAGAGTTGGGAGTACTTAGCACTGTGAAAACAGCACTTTCGCTGAAAGAAGTCGACTTCTCTAAGACTGGGAAACAGTGAACAGTGAATGTATGAGTTTCTCAAGATTGGTAACAGATAGAAACAAGAGAAAGTACACAGTGATTCATCTTCCTAGAGAAGTTACAGAAGTTTACACAGAGAATTCCATGTATAAGTACAAGAAAATAAGAGAGACTTAGAAAACTGGTAAAACCTACATTGTTGATAGAGTTGGGAGTACTTAGCACTGTGAAAACAGCACTTTCGCAGAAAGAAATCGACTTCTCTAAGACTGGGAAACAGTGAAAAGGGAATGTAAGAGTTTCTCAAGATTGGTAACAGATAGAAACAAGAGAAAGTACACAGTGATTCATCTACCTAGAGAAGTTACAGAGGTTTACACAGAGAATTCCAAGTATAAGTACAAGCAAATAAGAGAGACTTAGAAAACTGGTAAAACCTACATTGTTGACAGATTTGGGAGTACTTAGCACTGTGAAAACAGCACTTTCGCCGAAGGAAATTTAGTTCTCTAAGTCCGTGACACAGTGAACAGAGAATGTATGAGTTTCTCAAGATTGGTAACAGATAGAAAAAAGAGAAAGTACACAGTGATTCATCTACCTAGAGAAGTTACAGAGGTTTACACAGAGAATTGCAAGTATAAGTACAAGCAAATAAGAGAGACTTAGAAAACTGGTAAAACCTACATTGTTTATAGAGTTGGGAGTACTTAGCAATGTGAAAACAGCACTTTTGTCGAAAGTAATCGACTTCTCTAAGACTGGGAAACAGTGAACAGAGAATGTATGAGTTTCTCAAGATTGGTAACAGATAGAAACAAGAGAAAGTACACAGTGATTCATCTACCTAGAGAACTTACAGAGGTTTACACAGAGAATTCCAAGTATAAGTACAAGCAAATAAGAGAGACTTAGAAAACTGGTAAAACCTACATTGTGGATAGAGTTGGGAGTACATAGCACTGTGTAAACAGCACTTTCGCCGAAAGAAATCGACTTCTCTAAGACTGGGAAACAGTGAACAGTGAATGTATGAGTTTCTCAAGATTGGTAACAGATAGAAACAAGAGAAAGCACACAGTGATTCATCTACCTAGAGAAGTTACAGAGGTTTACACAGAGAATTCCAAGTATAAGTACAAGCAAATAAGAGAGACTTAGAAAACTGGTACAACCTACATTGTGGATAGAGTTGGGAGTACTTAGCACTGTGAAAACAGCACTTTCGCTGAAAGAAGTCGACTTCTCTAAGACTGGGAAACAGTGAACAGTGAATGTATGAGTTTCTCAAGATTGGTAACAGATAGAAACAAGAGAAAGTACACAGTGATTCATCTTCCTAGAAGTTACAGAAGTTTAC
This sequence comes from Heterohyrax brucei, assembly GCA_028571685.1. Lineage (NCBI taxonomy): Eukaryota > Metazoa > Chordata > Mammalia > Hyracoidea > Procaviidae > Heterohyrax > Heterohyrax brucei. The sequence goes on from CM053162.1 coordinate 18,099,713, forward strand.
ACAGAGAATTCCATGTATAAGTACAAGAAAATAAGAGAGACTTAGAAAACTGGTAAAACCTACATTGTTGATAGAGTTGGGAGTACTTAGCACTGTGAAAACAGCACTTTCGCAGAAAGAAATCGACTTCTCTAAGACTGGGAAACAGTGAAAATAGAATGTATGAGTTTCTCAAGATTGGTTACAGATAGAAACAAGAGAAAGTACACAGTGATTCATCTACCTTGAGAAGTTACAGAGGTTTACACAGAGAATTCCAAGTATAAGTACAAGCAAATAAGAGAGACTTAGAAAACTGGTAAAACCTACATTGTTGACAGATTTGGGAGTACTTAGCACTGTGAAAACAGCACTTTCGCCAAAGGAAATTTAGTTCTCTAAGTCCGTGACACAGTGAACAGAGGATGTATGAGTTTCTCAAGATTGGTAACAGATAGAAACAAGAGAAAGTACACAGTGATTCATCTACCTAGAGAAGTTACAGAGGTTTACACAGAGAATTCCAAGTATAAGTACAAGCAAATAAGAGAGACTTAGAAAACTGGTAAAACCTACATTGTTTATAGAGTTGGGAGTACTTAGCAATGTGAAAACAGCACTTTTGTCGAAAGTAATCGACTTCTCTAAGACTGGGAAACACTGAACAGAGAATGTATGAGTTTCTCAAGATTGGTAACAGATAGAAACAAGAGAAAGTACACAGTGATTCATCTACCTAGAGAACTTACAGAGGTTTACACAGAGAATTCCAAGTATAAGTACAAGCAAATAAGAGAGACTTAGAAAACTGGTAAAACCTACATTGTGGATAGAGTTGGGAGTACATAGCACTGTGTAAACAGCACTTTCGCCGAAAGAAATCGACTTCTCTAAGACTGGGAAACAGTGAACAGTGAATGTATGAGTTTCTCAAGATTGGTAACAGATAGAAACAAGAGAAAGCACACAGTGATTCATCTACCTAGAGAAGTTACAGAGGTTTACACAGAGAATTCCAAGTATAAGTACAAGCAAATAAGAGAGACTTAGAAAACTGGTACAACCTACAATGTGGATAGAGTTGGGAGTACTTAGCACTGTGAAAACAGCACTTTCGCTGAAAGAAGTCGACTTCTCTAAGACTGGGAAACAGTGAACAGTGAATGTATGAGTTTCTCAAGATTGGTAACAGATAGAAACAAGAGAAAGTACACAGTGATTCATCTTCCTAGAGAAGTTACAGAAGTTTACACAGAGAATTCCATGTATAAGTACAAGAAAATAAGAGAGACTTAGAAAACTGGTAAAACCTACATTGTTGATAGAGTTGGGAGTACTTAGCACTGTGAAAACAGCACTTTCGCAGAAAGAAATCGACTTCTCTAAGACTGGGAAACAGTGAAAATAGAATGTATGAGTTTCTCAAGATTGGTTACAGATAGAAACAAGAGAAAGTACACAGTGATTCATCTACCTAGAGAAGTTACAGAGGTTTACACAGAGAATTCCAAGTATAAGTACAAGCAAATAAGAGAGACTTAGAAAACTGGTAAAACCTACATTGTTGACAGATTTGGGAGTACTTAGCACTGTGAAAACAGCACTTTCGCCAAAGGAAATTTAGTTCTCTAAGTCCGTGACACAGTGAACAGAGGATGTATGAGTTTCTCAAGATTGGTAACAGATAGAAACAAGAGAAAGTACACAGTGATTCATCTACCTAGAGAAGTTACAGAGGTTTACACAGAGAATTCCAAGTATAAGTACAAGCAAATAAGAGAGACTTAGAAAACTGGTAAAACCTACATTGTTTATAGAGTTGGGAGTACTTAGCAATGTGAAAACAGCACTTTTGTCGAAAGTAATCGACTTCTCTAAGACTGGGAAACACTGAACAGAGAATGTATGAGTTTCTCAAGATTGGTAACAGATAGAAACAAGAGAAAGTACACAGTGATTCATCTACCTAGAGAACTTACAGAGGTTTACACAGAGAATTCCAAGTATAAGTACAAGCAAATAAGAGAGACTTAGAAATCTGGTAAAACCTACATTGTGGATAGAGTTGGGAGTACTTAGCACTGTGTAAACAGCACTTTAGCCGAAAGAAATCGACTTCTCTAAGACTGGGAAACAGTGAACAGTGAATGTATGAGTTTCTCAAGATTGGTAACAGATAGAAACAAGAGAAAGCACACAGTGATTCATCTACCTAGAGAAGTTACAGAGGTTTACCCAGAGAATTCCAAGTATAAGTACAAGCAAATAAGAGAGACTTAGAAAATTGGTAAAACCTACATTGTGGATAGAGTTGGGAGTACTTAGCACTGTGTAAACAGCACTTTCGCTGAAAGAAATCGACTTCTCTAAGACTGGGAAAAGGTGAACAGTGAATGTATGAGTTTCTCAAGATTGGTAACAGATAGAAACAAGAGAAAGCACACAGTGATTCATCTACCTAGAGAAGTTACAGAGGTTTACACAGAGAATTCCAAGTATAAGTACAAGCAAATAAGAGAGACTTAGAAAACTGGTAAAACCTACATTGTGGATAGAGTTGGGAGTACTTAGCACTGTGAAAACAGCACTTTCGCTGAAAGAAGTCGACTTCTCTAAGACTGGGAAACAGTGAACAGTGAATGTATGAGTTTCTCAAGATTGGTAACAGATAGAAACAAGAGAAAGTACACAGTGATTCATCTTCCTAGAGAAGTTACAGAAGTTTACACAGAGAATTCCATGTATAAGTACAAGAAAATAAGAGAGACTTAGAAAACTGGTAAAACCTACATTGTTGATAGAGTTGGGAGTACTTAGCACTGTGAAAACAGCACTTTCGCAGAAAGAAATCGACTTCTCTAAGACTGGGAAACAGTGAAAAGGGAATGTAAGAGTTTCTCAAGATTGGTAACAGATAGAAACAAGAGAAAGTACACAGTGATTCATCTACCTAGAAAAGTTACAGAGGTTTACACAGAGAATTCCAAGTATAAGTACAAGCAAATAAGAGAGACTTAGAAAACTGGTAAAACCTACATTGTTGACAGATTTGGGAGTACTTAGCACTGTGAAAACAGCACTTTCGCCGAAGGAAATTTAGTTCTCTAAGTCCGTGACACAGTGAACAGAGAATGTATGAGTTTCTCAAGATTGGTAACAGATAGAAAAAAGAGAAAGTACACAGTGATTCATCTACCTAGAGAAGTTACAGAGGTTTACACAGAGAATTCCAAGTATAAGTACAAGCAAATAAGAGAGACTTAGAAAACTGGTAAAACCTACATTGTTTATAGAGTTGGGAGTACTTAGCAATGTGAAAACAGCACTTTTGTCGAAAGTAATCGACTTCTCTAAGACTGGGAAACACTGAACAGAGAATGTATGAGTTTCTCAAGATTGGTAACAGATAGAAACAAGAGAAAGTACACAGTGATTCATCTACCTAGAGAACTTACAGAGGTTTACACAGAGAATTCCAAGTATAAGTACAAGCAAATAAGAGAGACTTAGAAAACTGGTAAAACCTACATTGTGGATAGAGTTGGGAGTACATAGCACTGTGTAAACAGCACTTTCGCCGAAAGAAATCGACTTCTCTAAGACTGGGAAACAGTGAACAGTGAATGTATGAGTTTCTCAAGATTGGTAACAGATAGAAACAAGAGAAAGCACACAGTGATTCATCTACCTAGAGAAGTTACAGAGGTTTACACAGAGAATTCCAAGTATAAGTACAAGCAAATAAGAGAGACTTAGAAAACTGGTACAACCTACATTGTGGATAGAGTTGGGAGTACTTAGCACTGTGAAAACAGCACTTTCGCTGAAAGAAGTCGACTTCTCTAAGACTGGGAAACAGTGAACAGTGAATGTATGAGTTTCTCAAGATTGGTAACAGATAGAAACAAGAGAAAGTACACAGTGATTCATCTTCCTAGAAGTTACAGAAGTTTACACAGAGAATTCCATGTATAAGTACAAGAAAATAAGAGAGACTTAGAAAACTGGTAAAACCTACATTGTTGATAGAGTTGGGAGTACTTAGCACTGTGAAAACAGCACTTTCGCAGAAAGAAATCGACTTCTCTAAGACTGGGAAACAGTGAAAATAGAATGTATGAGTTTCTCAAGATTGGTTACAGATAGAAACAAGAGAAAGTACACAGTGATTCATCTACCTTGAGAAGTTACAGAGGTTTACACAGAGAATTCCAAGTATAAGTACAAGCAAATAAGAGAGACTTAGAAAACTGGTAAAACCTACATTGTTGACAGATTTGGGAGTACTTAGCACTGTGAAAACAGCACTTTCGCCAAAGGAAATTTAGTTCTCTAAGTCCGTGACACAGTGAACAGAGGATGTATGAGTTTCTCAAGATTGGTAACAGATAGAAACAAGAGAAAGTACACAGTGATTCATCTACCTAGAGAAGTTACAGAGGTTTACACAGAGAATTCCAAGTATAAGTACAAGCAAATAAGAGAGACTTAGAAAACTGGTAAAACCTACATTGTTTATAGAGTTGGGAGTACTTAGCAATGTGAAAACAGCACTTTTGTCGAAAGTAATCGACTTCTCTAAGACTGGGAAACACTGAACAGAGAATGTATGAGTTTCTCAAGATTGGTAACAGATAGAAACAAGAGAAAGTACACAGTGATTCATCTACCTAGAGAACTTACAGAGGTTTACACAGAGAATTCCAAGTATAAGTACAAGCAAATAAGAGAGACTTAGAAAACTGGTAAAACCTACATTGTGGATAGAGTTGGGAGTACATAGCACTGTGTAAACAGCACTTTCGCCGAAAGAAATCGACTTCTCTAAGACTGGGAAACAGTGAACAGTGAATGTATGAGTTTCTCAAGATTGGTAACAGATAGAAACAAGAGAAAGCACACAGTGATTCATCTACCTAGAGAAGTTACAGAGGTTTACACAGAGAATTCCAAGTATAAGTACAAGCAAATAAGAGAGACTTAGAAAACTGGTACAACCTACATTGTGGATAGAGTTGGGAGTACTTAGCACTGTGAAAACAGCACTTTCGCTGAAAGAAGTCGACTTCTCTAAGACTGGGAAACAGTGAACAGTGAATGTATGAGTTTCTCAAGATTGGTAACAGATAGAAACAAGAGAAAGTACACAGTGATTCATCTTCCTAGAGAAGTTACAGAAGTTTACACAGAGAATTCCATGTATAAGTACAAGAAAATAAGAGAGACTTAGAAAACTGGTAAAACCTACATTGTTGATAGAGTTGGGAGTACTTAGCACTGTGAAAACAGCACTTTCGCAGAAAGAAATCGACTTCTCTAAGACTGGGAAACAGTGAAAATAGAATGTATGAGTTTCTCAAGATTGGTTACAGATAGAAACAAGAGAAAGTACACAGTGATTCATCTACCTAGAGAAGTTACAGAGGTTTACACAGAGAATTCCAAGTATAAGTACAAGCAAATAAGAGAGACTTAGAAAACTGGTAAAACCTACATTGTTGACAGATTTGGGAGTACTTAGCACTGTGAAAACAGCACTTTCGCCAAAGGAAATTTAGTTCTCTAAGTCCGTGACACAGTGAACAGAGGATGTATGAGTTTCTCAAGATTGGTAACAGATAGAAAGAAGAGAAAGTACACAGTGATTCATCTACCTAGAGAAGTTACAGAGGTTTACACAGAGAATTCCAAGTATAAGTACAAGCAAATAAGAGAGACTTAGAAAACTGGTAAAACCTACATTGTTTATAGAGTTGGGAGTACTTAGCAATGTGAAAACAGCACTTTTGTCGAAAGTAATCGACTTCTCTAAGACTGGGAAACACTGAACAGAGAATGTATGAGTTTCTCAAGATTGGTAACAGATAGAAACAAGAGAAAGTACACAGTGATTCATCTACCTAGAGAACTTACAGAGGTTTACACAGAGAATTCCAAGTATAAGTACAAGCAAATAAGAGAGACTTAGAAAACTGGTACAACCTACATTGTGGATAGAGTTGGGAGTACTTAGCACTGTGAAAACAGCACTTTCGCTGAAAGAAGTCGACTTCTCTAAGACTCGGAAACAGTGAACAGTGAATGTATGAGTTTCTCAAGATTGGTAACAGATAGAAACAAGAGAAAGTACACAGTGATTCATCTTCCTAGAGAAGTTACAGAAGTTTACACAGAGAATTCCATGTATAAGTACAAGAAAATAAGAGAGACTTAGAAAACTGGTAAAACCTACATTGTTGATAGAGTTGGGAGTACTTAGCACTGTGAAAACAGCACTTTCGCAGAAAGAAATCGACTTCTCTAAGACTGGGAAACAGTGAAAATAGAATGTATGAGTTTCTCAAGATTGGTTACAGATAGAAACAAGAGAAAGTACACAGTGATTCATCTACCTTGAGAAGTTACAGAGGTTTACACAGAGAATTCCAAGTATAAGTACAAGCAAATAAGAGAGACTTAGAAAACTGGTAAAACCTACATTGTTGACAGATTTGGGAGTACTTAGCACTGTGAAAACAGCACTTTCGCCAAAGGAAATTTAGTTCTCTAAGTCCGTGACACAGTGAACAGAGGATGTATGAGTTTCTCAAGATTGGTAACAGATAGAAACAAGAGAAAGTACACAGTGATTCATCTACCTAGAGAAGTTACAGAGGTTTACACAGAGAATTCCAAGTATAAGTACAAGCAAATAAGAGAGACTTAGAAAACTGGTAAAACCTACATTGTTTATAGAGTTGGGAGTACTTAGCAATGTGAAAACAGCACTTTTGTCGAAAGTAATCGACTTCTCTAAGACTGGGAAACACTGAACAGAGAATGTATGAGTTTCTCAAGATTGGTAACAGATAGAAACAAGAGAAAGTACACAGTGATTCATCTACCTAGAGAACTTACAGAGGTTTACACAGAGAATTCCAAGTATAAGTACAAGCAAATAAGAGAGACTTAGAAAACTGGTAAAACCTACATTGTGGATAGAGTTGGGAGTACATAGCACTGTGTAAACAGCACTTTCGCCGAAAGAAATCGACTTCTCTAAGACTGGGAAACAGTGAACAGTGAATGTATGAGTTTCTCAAGATTGGTAACAGATAGAAACAAGAGAAAGCACACAGTGATTCATCTACCTAGAGAAGTTACAGAGGTTTACACAGAGAATTCCAAGTATAAGTACAAGCAAATAAGAGAGACTTAGAAAACTGGTACAACCTACATTGTGGATAGAGTTGGGAGTACTTAGCACTGTGAAAACAGCACTTTCGCTGAAAGAAGTCGACTTCTCTAAGACTGGGAAACAGTGAACAGTGAATGTATGAGTTTCTCAAGATTGGTAACAGATAGAAACAAGAGAAAGTACACAGTGATTCATCTTCCTAGAGAAGTTACAGAAGTTTACACAGAGAATTCCATGTATAAGTACAAGAAAATAAGAGAGACTTAGAAAACTGGTAAAACCTACATTGTTGATAGAGTTGGGAGTACTTAGCACTGTGAAAACAGCACTTTCGCAGAAAGAAATCGACTTCTCTAAGACTGGGAAACAGTGAAAATAGAATGTATGAGTTTCTCAAGATTGGTTACAGATAGAAACAAGAGAAAGTACACAGTGATTCATCTACCTAGAGAAGTTACAGAGGTTTACACAGAGAATTCCAAGTATAAGTACAAGCAAATAAGAGAGACTTAGAAAACTGGTAAAACCTACATTGTTGACAGATTTGGGAGTACTTAGCACTGTGAAAACAGCACTTTCGCCAAAGGAAATTTAGTTCTCTAAGTCCGTGACACAGTGAACAGAGGATGTATGAGTTTCTCAAGATTGGTAACAGATAGAAACAAGAGAAAGTACACAGTGATTCATCTACCTAGAGAAGTTACAGAGGTTTACACAGAGAATTCCAAGTATAAGTACAAGCAAATAAGAGAGACTTAGAAAACTGGTAAAACCTACATTGTTTATAGAGTTGGGAGTACTTAGCAATGTGAAAACAGCACTTTTGTCGAAAGTAATCGACTTCTCTAAGACTGGGAAACACTGAACAGAGAATGTATGAGTTTCTCAAGATTGGTAACAGATAGAAACAAGAGAAAGTACACAGTGATTCATCTACCTAGAGAACTTACAGAGGTTTACACAGAGAATTCCAAGTATAAGTACAAGCAAATAAGAGAGACTTAGAAAACTGGTAAAACCTACATTGTTGACAGATTTGGGAGTACTTAGCACTGTGAAAACAGCACTTTCGCCGAAGGAAATTTAGTTCTCTAAGACTAAGAAACAGTGAACAGAGAATGTATGAGTTTCTCAAGATTGGTAACAGATAGAAACAAGAGAAAGCACACAGTGATTCATCTACCTAGAGAAGTTACAGAGGTTTACACAGAGAATTCCAAGTATAAGTACAAGCAAATAAGAGAGACTTAGAAAACTGGTAAAACCTACATTGTGGATAGAGTTGGGAGTACTTAGCACTGTGTAAACAGCACTTTCGCCGAAAGAAATCGACTTCTCTAAGACTGGGAAACAGTGAACAGTGAATGTATGAGTTTCTCAAGATTGGTAACAGATAGAAACAAGAGAAAGCACACAGTGATTCATCTACCTAGAGAAGTTACAGAGGTTTACACAGACAATTCCAAGTATAAGTACAAGCAAATAAGAGAGACTTAGAAAACTGGTAAAACCTACATTTTTGACAGATTTGGGAGTACTTAGCACTGTGAAAACAGCACTTTCGCTGAAAGAAGTCGACTTCTCTAAGACTGGGAAACAGTGAACAGTGAATGTATGAGTTTCTCAAGATTGGTAACAGATAGAAACAAGAGAAAGTACACAGTGATTCATCTACCTAGTGAAGTTACAGAGGTTTACACAGAGAATTCCAAGTATAAGTACAAGCAAATAAGAGAGACTTAGAAAACTGGTAAAACCTACATTGTTGACAGATTTGGGAGTACTTAGCACTGTGAAAACAGCACTTTCGCCGAAGGAAATTTAGTTCTCTAAGACTAAGAAACAGTGAACAGAGAATGTATGAGTTTCTCAAGATTGGTAACAGATAGAAACAAGAGAAAGCACACAGTGATTCATCTACCTAGAGAAGTTACAGAGGTTTACACAGAGAATTCCAAGTATAAGTACAAGCAAATAAGAGAGACTTAGAAAACTGTTAAAACCTACATTGTGGATAGAGTTGGGAGTACTTAGCACTGTGAAAACAGCACTTTCGCCGAAGGAAATTTAGTTCTCTAAGACTGGGAAACAGTGAACAGAGAATGTATGAGTTTCTCAAGATTGGTAACAGATAGAAACAAGAGAAAGTACACAGTGATTCATCTACCTAGAGAAGTTACAGAGGTTTACACAGAGAATTCCAAGTATAAGTAGAAGCAAATAAAAGAGACTTAGAAAACTGGTAAAACCTACATTGTGGATAGAGTTGGGAGTACTTAGCACTGTGTAAACACCACTTTCGCCGAAAGAAATCGACTTCTCTGAGACTGGGAAAAAGTGAACAGTGAATGTATGAGTTTCTCAAGATTGGTAACAGATAGAAACAACAGAAAGCACACAGTAATTCATCTACCTAGAGAAATTAAAGAGGTTTACACAGAGAATTCCAAGTATAAGTACAAGCAAATAAGAGAGACTTAGAAAACTGGTAAAACCTACATTGTGGATAGAGTTGGGAGTACTTAGCACTGTGAAAACAGCACTTTTGCGGAAAGAAATCGACTTCTCTAAGACTGGGAAACGGTGAACAGAGAATGTATGAGTTTCTCAAGATTGGTAACAGATAGAAACAAGAGAAAGTACACAGTGATTCATCTACCTAGAGAAGTTACAGAGGTTTACACAGAGAATTCCAAGTATAAGTACAAGCAAATAAGAGAGACTTAGAAAACTGGTAAAACCTACATTGTGGATAGCGTTGGGAGTACTTAGCACTGTGTAAACAGCACTTTCGCCGAAAGAAATCGACTTCTCTAAGACTGGGAAACAGTGAACAGTGAATGTATGAGTCTCTCAAGATTGGTAACAGATAGAAACAAGAGAAAGTACACAGTGATTCATCTACCTAGAGAAGTTACAGAGGTTTACACAGAGAATTCCAAGTATAGGTACAAGCAAATAAGAGAGACTTAGAAAACTGGTAAAACCTACATTGTTGACAGATTTGGGAGTACTTAGCACTGTGAAAACAGCACTTTCCCTGAAGGAAATTTAGTTCTCTAAGTCCGTGAAACAGTGAACAGAGAATGTATGAGTTTCTCAAATTGGTAACAGATAGAAACAAGAGAAAGTACACAGTGATTCATCTACCTAGTGAAGTTACAGAGGTTTACACAGAGAATTCCAAGTATAAGTACAAGCAAATAAGAGAGACTTAGAAAACTGGTAAAACCTACGTTGTGGATAGAGTTGGGAGTACTTAGCACTGTGAAAACAGCACTTTTGCGGAAAGAAATCGACTTCTCTAAGACTGGGAAACAGTGAACATAGAATGTATGAGTTTCTCTAGATTGGTAACAGATAGAAACAAGAGAAAGTACACGGTGATTCATCTACCTAGAGAAGTTACAGAGGTTTACACAGAGAATTCCAAGTATAAGTACAAGCAAATAAGAGAGACTTAGAAAACTGGTAAAACCTACATTATAGAGTTGGGAGTACTTAGCAATGTGAAAACAGCACTTTTGTCGAAAGTAATCGACTTCTCTAAGACTGGGAAACACTGAACAGAGAATGTATGAGTTTCTCAAGATTGGTAACAGATAGAAACAAGAGAAAGCACACAGTGATTCATCTACCTAGAGAAGTTACAGAGGTTTACACAGAGAATTCCAAGTATAAGTACAAGCAAATAAGAGAGACTTAGAAAACTGGTAAAACCTACATTGTGGATAGAGTTGGGAGTACTTAGCACTGTGAAAACAGCACTTTCGCTGAAAGAAATCGAGTTCTCTAAGACTGGGAAACAGTGAACAGTGAATGTATGAGTTTCTCAAGATTGGTAACAGATAGAAACAAGAGAAAGTACACAGTGATTCATCTACCTAGAGAAGTTATAGAGGTTTACACGGAGAATTCCAAGTATAAGTACAAGCAAATAAGAGAGACTTAGAAAACTGGTAAAACCTACATTGTTGATAGAGTTGGGAGTACTTAGCACTGTGAAAACAGCTCTTTTGCCGAAAGAAATCGACTTCTCTAAGACTGGGAAACAGTGAACAGAGAATGTATGAGTTTCTCAAGATTGGTAACAGATAGAAACAAGAGAAAGTACACAGTGATTCATCTACCTAGACAAGTTACAGAGGTTTACACAGAGAATTCCAAGTATAACTACAAGCAAACAAGAGAGACTTAGAAAACTGGTAAAACCTACATTGTTGATAGAGTTGGGAGTAGTTAGCACTGTGAAAACAGCACTTTTGCGGAAAGAAATCGACTTCTCTAAGACTGGGAAACAGTGAACATATAATGTATGAGTTTCTCTAGATTGGTAACAGATAGAAACAAGAGAAAGTACACGGTGATTCATCTACCTAGAGAAGTTACAGAGGTTTACACAGAGAATTCCAAGTATAAGTACAAGCAAATAAGAGAGACTTAGAAAACTGGTAAAACCTACATTGTTTATAGAGTTGGGAGTACTTAGCAATGTGAAAACAGCACTTTTGTCGAAAGGAATCGACTTCTCTAAGACTGGGAAACACTGAACAGAGAATGTATGAGTTTCTCAAGATTGGTAACAGATAGAAACAAGAGAAAGTACACAGTGATTCATCTACCTAGAGAAGTTACAGAGGTTTACACAGAGAATTCCAAGTATAAGTACAAGCAAATAAGAGAGACTTAGAAAAACTGGTAAAACCTACATTGTGGATAGAGTTGGGAGTACTTAGCACTGTGTAAACAGCACTTTCGCCGAAAGAAATCGACTTCTCTAAGACTGGGAAACAGTGAACAGTGAATGTATGAGTTTCTCAAGATTGGTAACAGATAGAAACAAGAGAAAGCACACAGTGATTCATCTACCTAGAGAAGTTACAGAGGTTTACACAGAGAATTCCAAGTATAAGTACAAGAAAATAAGAGAGACTTAGAAAACTGGTAAAATCTACATTGTGGATACAGTTGGGAGTACTTAGCACTGTGGAAACAGCACTTTCGCTGAAAGAAATCGACTTCTCTAAGACTGGGAAAAGGTGAACAGTGAATGTATGAGTTTCTCAATTTGGTAACAGATAGAAACAAGAGAAAGCACACAGTGATTCATCTACCTAGAGAAGTTACAGAGGTTTACACAGAGAATTCCAAATATAAGTACAAGCAAATAAGAGAGACTAAGAAAACTGGTAAAACCTACATTGTGGATAGAGTTGGGAGTACTTAGCACTGTGTAAACAGCACTTTCGCCGAAAGAAATCGACTTCTCTAAGACTGGGAAACAGTGAACAGTGAATGTATGAGTTTCTCAAGATTGGTAACAGATAGAAACAAGAGAAAGCACACAGTGATTCATCTACCCAGAGAAGTTACAGAGGTTTACACAGAGAATTCTAAATATAAGTACAAGCAAATAAGAGAGACTTAGAAAACTGGTAAAACCTACATTGTTGACAGATTTCGGAGTACTTAGCACTGTGAAAACAGCACTTTCGCCGAAGGAAATTTAGTTCTCTAAGACTGGGAAACAGTGAACAGAGAATGTATGAGTTTCTCAAGATTGGTAACAGATAGAAACAAGAGAAAGTACACGGTGATTCATCTACCTAGAGAAGTTACAGAGGTTTACACAGAGAATTCCAAGTATAGGTACAAGCAAATCAGAGAGACTTAGAAAACTGGTAAAACCTACATTGTTTATAGAGTTGGGAGTACTTAGCAATGTGAAAACAGCAATTTTGTCGAAAGTAATCAACTTCTCTAAGACTGGGAAACACTGAACAGAGAATGTATGAGCTTCACAAGATTGGTAACAGATAGAAACAAGAGAAAGTACACAGTGATTCATCTACCTAGAGAAGTTACAGAGGTTTACACAGAGAATTCCAAGTATAAGTACAAGCAAATAAGAGAGACTTAGAAAACTGGTAAAACCTACATTGTGGATAGAGTTGGGAGTACTTAGCACTGTGAAAACAGCACTTTCGCCGAAAGAAATCGACTTCTCTAAGACTGGGAAACAGGGAACAGTGAATGTATGAGTTTCTCAAGATTGGTAACAGATAGAAACAAGAGAAAGCACACAGTGATTCATCTACCTAGAGAAGTTACAGAGGTTTACACAGAGAATTCCAAGTATAAGTACAACCAAATAAGAGAGACTTAGAAAACTGGTAAAACCTACATTGTTGACAGATTTGGGAGTACTTAGCACTGTGAAAACAGCACTTTCGCCGAAGGAAATTTAGTTCTCTAAGACTGGGAAACAGTGAACAGAGAATGTATGAGTTTTTCAAGATTGGTAACAGAAACAAGAGAAAGCACACAGTGATTCATCTACCTAGAGAAGTTACAGAGGTTTACACAGAGAATTCCAAGTATAAGTACAAGCAAATAAGAGAGACTTAGAAAACTGTTAAAACCTACATTGTGGATAGAGTTGGGAGTACTTAGCACTGTGAAAACAGCACTTTCGCTGAAAGAAGTCGACTTCTCTAAGACTGGGAAACAGTGAACAGTGAATGTATGAGTTTCTAAAAATTGGTAACAGATAGAAACAAGAGAAAGTACACAGTGATTCATCTACCTAGTGAAGTTACAGAGGTTTACACAGAGAATTCCAAGTATAAGTACAAGCAAATAAGAGAGACTTAGAAAACTGGTAAAACGTACATTGTTGACAGATTTGGGAGTACTTAGCACTGTGAAAACAGCACTTTCGCCGAAGGAAATTTAGTTCTCTAAGACTGGGAAACAGTGAACAGAGACTGTATGAGTTTCTCAAGATTGGTAACAGATAGAAACAAGAGAAAGTACACAGTGATTCATCTACCTAGAGAAGTTACAGAGGTTTACACAGAGAATTCCAAGTATAAGTACAAGCAAATAAGAGAGACTTAGAAAACTGGTAAAACCTACATTGTGGATAGAGTTGGGAGTACTTAGCACTGTGTAAACAGCACTTTCGACGAAAGAAATCGACTTCTCTAAGACTGGGAAACAGTGAACAGTGAATGTATGAGTCTCTCAAGATTGGTAACAGATAGAAACAAGAGAAAGTACACAGTGATTCATCTACCTAGAGAAGTTACAGAGGTTTACACAGAGAATTCCAAGTATAAGTACAAGCAAATAAGAGAGACTTAGAAAACTGGTAAAACCTACATTGTTGACAGATTTGGGAGTACTTAGCACTGTGAAAACAGCACTTTGGCCGAAGGAAATTCAGTTCTCTAAGACTGGGAAACAGTGAACAGAGACTGTATGAGTTTCTCAAGATTGGTAACAGATAGAAACAAGAGAAAGTACACAGTGATTCATCTACCTAGAGAAGTTACAGAGGTTAACACAGAGAATTCCAAGTATAAGTACAAGCAAATAAGAGAGACTTAGAAAACTGGTAAAACCTACATTATAGAGTTGGGAGTACTTAGCAATGTGAAAACAGCACTTTTGTCGAAAGTAATCGACTTCTCTAAGACTGGGAAACACTGAACAGAGAATGTATGAGTTTCTCAAGATTGGTAACAGATAGAAACAAGAGAAAGCACACAGTGATTCATCTACCTAGAGAAGTTACAGAGGTTTACACAGAGAATTCCAAGTATAAGTACAAGCAAATAAGAGAGACTTAGAAAACTGGTAAAACCTACATTGTGTATAGAGTTGGGAGAACTTAGAACTGTGTAAACAGCACTTTCGCTGAAAGAAATCGACTTCTCTAAGACTGGGAAAAGGTGAACAGTGAATGTATGAGTTTCTCAAGATTGGTAACAGATAGAAACAAGAGAAAGCACACAGTGATTCATCTACACAGAGAAGTTACAGAGGTTTACACAGAGAATTCCAAGTATAAGTACAAGCAAATAAGAGAGACTTAGAAAAGTGGTAAAACCTACATTGTGGATAGAGTTGGGAGTACTTAGCACTGTGAAAACAGCACTTTCGCTGAAAGAAGTCGACTTCTCTAAGACTGGGAAACAGTGAACAGTGAATGTATGAGTTTCTCAAGATTGGTAACAGATAGAAACAAGAGAAAGTACACAGTGATTCATCTACCTAGTGAAGTTACAGAGGTTTACACAGAGAATTCCAAGTATAAGTACAAGCAAATAAGAGAGACTTAGAAAACTGGTAAAACCTACATTGTTGACAGATTTGGGAGTACTTAGCACTGTGAAAACAGCACTTTCGCCGAAGGAAATTTAGTTCTCTAAGACTAGGAAACAGTGAACAGAGAATGTATGAGTTTCTCAAGATTGGTAACAGATAGAAACAAGAGAAAGCACACAGTGATTCATCTACCTAGAGAAGTTACAGAGGTTTACACAGAGAATTCCAAGTATAAGTACAAGCAAATAAGAGAGACTTAGAAAACTGTTAAAACCTACATTGTGGATAGAGTTGGGAGTACTTAGCACTGTGAAAACAGCACTTTCGCCGAAGGAAATTTAGTTCTCTAAGACTGGGAAACAGTGAACAGAGAATGTATGAGTTTCTCAAGATTGGTAACAGATAGAAACAAGAGAAAGTACACAGTGATTCATCTACCTAGAGAAGTTACAGAGGTTTACTCAGAGAATTCCAAGTATAAGTAGAAGCAAATAAAAGAGACTTAGAAAACTGGTAAAACCTACATTGTGGATAGAGTTGGGAGTACTTAGCACTGTGTAAACACCACTTTCGCCGAAAGAAATCGACTTCTCTGAGACTGGGAAACAGTGAACAGTGAATGTATGAGTTTCTCAAGATTGGTAACAGATAGAAACAACAGAAAGCACACAGTAATTCATCTACCTAGAGAAATTAAAGAGGTTTACACAGAGAATTCCAAGTATAAGTACAAGCAAATAAGAGAGACTTAGAAAACTGGTAAAACCTACATTGTGGATAGAGTTGGGAGTACTTAGCACTGTTAAAAGCAGCACTTTTGCGGAAAGAAATCGACTTCTCTAAGACTGGGAAACGGTGAACAGAGAATGTATGAGTTTCTCAAGATTGGTAACAGATAGAAACAAGAGAAAGTACACAGTGATTCATCTACCTAGAGAAGTTACAGAGGTTTACACAGAGAATTCCAAGTATAAGTACAAGCAAATAAGAGAGACTTAGAAAACTGGTAAAACCTACATTGTGGATAGCGTTGGGAGTACTTAGCACTGTGTAAACAGCACTTTCGCCGAAAGAAATCGACTTCTCTAAGACTGGGAAACAGTGAACAGTGAATGTATGAGTTTCTCAAGATTGGTAACAGATAGAAACAAGAGAAAGCACACAGTGATTCATCTACCTAGAGAAGTTACAGAGGTTTACACAGAGAATTCCAAGTATAAGTACAAGCAAATAAGAGAGACTTAGAAAACTGGTAAAATCTACATTGTGGATAGAGTTGGGAGTACTTAGCACTGGGTAAACAGCACTTTCGCTGAAAGAAATCGACTTCTCTAAGACTGGGAAAAGGTGAACAGTGAATGTATGAGTTTCTCAAGATTGGTAACAGATAGAAACAAGAGAAAGCACACAGTGATTCATCTACCTAGAGAAGTTACAGAGGTTTACACAGAGAATTCCAAGTATAAGTACAAGCGAATAAGAGAGACTTAGAAAACTGGTAAAACCTACATTGTTGACAGATTTGGGAGTACTTAGCACTGTGAAAACAGCACTTTCGCGGAAGGAAATTTAGTTCTCTAAGACTGGGAAACAGTGAACAGAGAATGTATGAGTTTCTCAAGATTGGTAACAGATAGAAACAAGAGAAAGTACACAGTGATTCATCTACCTAGAGAAGTTACAGAGGTTTACACAGAGAATTCCAAGTATAAGTACAAGCAAATAAGAGAGACTTAGATAACTGGTAAAACCTACATTGTGGATAGAGTTGGGAGTACTTAGCACTGTGTAAACAGCACTTTCGCCGAAAGAAATCGACTTCTCTAAGACTGGGAAACAGTGAACAGAGAAGGTATGAGTTTCTCAAGATTGGTAACAGATAGAAACAAGAGAAAGTACACAGTGATTCATCTACCTAGAGAAGTTACAGAGGTTTACACAGAGAATTCCAAGTATAAGTACAAGCAAATAAGAGAGACTTAGAAAACTGGTAAAACCTACATTGTGGATAGAGTTGGGAGTACTTAGCACTGTGTAAACAGCACTTTCGCCGAAAGAAATCGACTTCTCTAAGACTGGGAAACAGTGAACAGAGAATGTATGAGTTTCTCAAGATTGGTAACCGATAGAAACAAGAGAAGGCACACAGTGATTCATCTACCTAGAGAAGTTACAGAGGTTTACACAGAGAATTCCAAGTATAAGTACAAGCAAATAAGAGAGACTTAGAAAACTGGTAAAACCTACATTGTGGATAGAGTTGGGAGTACTTAGCACTGTGTAAACAGCACTTTCGCTGAAAGAAATCGACTTCTCTAAGACTGGGAAAAGGTGAACAGTGAATGTATGAGTTTCTCAAGATTGGTAACAGATAGAAACAAGAGAAACCACACAGTGATTCATCTACCTAGAGAAGTTACAGAGGTTTACACAGAGAATTCCAAGTATAAGTAGAAGCAAATAAGAGAGACTTAGAAAACTGGTAAAACCTACATTGTGGATAGAGTTGGGAGTACTTAGCACTGTGAAAACAGTACTTTCGCTGAAAGAAGTCGACTTCTCTAAGACTGGGAAACAGTGAACAGTGAATGTATGAGTTTCTCAAGATTGGTAACAGATAGAAACAATAGAAAGTACACAGTGATTCATCTACCTAGTGAAGTTACAGAGGTTTACACAGAGAATTCCAAGTATAAGTACAAGCAAATAAGAGAGACTTAGAAAA
The DNA here is from genome assembly GCA_028571685.1 of Heterohyrax brucei. Taxonomy (NCBI): domain Eukaryota; kingdom Metazoa; phylum Chordata; class Mammalia; order Hyracoidea; family Procaviidae; genus Heterohyrax; species Heterohyrax brucei. The sequence goes on from CM053162.1 coordinate 18,117,706, forward strand.
CTGGTAAAACCTACATTGTTGACAGATTTGGCAGTACTTAGCACTGTGAAAACAGCACTTTCGCCGAAAGAAATTTAGTTCTCTAAGACTGGGAAACAGTGAACAGAGAATGTATGAGTTTCTCAAGATTGGTAACAGATAGAAACAAGAGAAAGTACACAGTGATTCATCTACCTAGAGAAGTTACAGAGGTTTACACAGAGAATTCCAAGTATAAGTACAAGCAAATAAAAGAGACTTAGAAAACTGGTAAAACCTACATTGTGGATAGAGTTGGGAGTACTTAGCACTGTGTAAACAGCACTTTCGCCGAAAGAAATCGACTTCTCTGAGACTGGGAAACAGTGAACAGTGAATGTATGAGTTTCTCAAGATTGGTAACAGATAGAAACAAGAGAAAGCACACAGTGATTCATCTACCTAGAGAAGTTACAGTGGTTTACACAGAGAATTCCAAGTATAAGTACAAGCAAATAAGAGAGACTTAGAAATCTGGTAAAACCTACATTGTGGATAGAGTTGGGAGTACTTAGCACTGTGAAAACAGCACTTTCGCTGAAAGAAATCGACTTCTCTAAGACTGGGAAAAGGTGAACAGTGAATGTATGAGTTTCTCAAGATTGGTAACAGATAGAAACAAGAGAAAGCACACAGTGATTCATCTACCTAGAGAAGTTACAGAGGTTTACACAGAGAATTCCAAGTATAAGTACAAGCAAATAAGAGAGACTTAGAAAACTGGTAAAACCTACATTGTTGATAGAGTTGGGAGTACTTAGCACTGTGAAAACAGCACTTTTGCGGAAGGAAATCGACTTCTCTAAGACTGGGAAACAGTGAACAGTGAATGTATGAGTTTCAAAAGATTGGTAACAGATAGAAACAAGAGAAAGTACACAGTGATTCATCTACCTAGAGAAGTTACAGAGGTTTACACAGAGAATTCCAAGAATAAGTACAAGCAAATAAGAGAGACTTAGAAAACTGGTAAAACTTACATTGTTGATAGAGTTGGGAGTACTTAGCACTGTGAAAACAGCACTTTTGCGGAAAGAAATCGACTTCTCTAAGACTGGGAAACAGTGAACAGTGAATGTATGAGTTTCTGAAGATTGGTAACAGATAGAAACAAGAGAAAGTACACAGTGATTCATCTACCTAGAGAAGTTACAGAGGTTTACACAGAGAATTCCAAGTATAAGTACAAGCAAATAAGAGAGACTTAGAAAACTGGTAAAACCTACATTGTTGACAGATTTGGGAGTACTTAGCACTGTGAAAACAGCACTTTCGCCGCAGGAAATTTAGTTCTCTAAGTCCGTGAAACAGTGAAAAGAGAATGTATGAGTTTCTCAAGATTGGTAACAGATAGAAACAAGAGAACCTACACAGTGATTCATCTACCTAGAGATGTTACAGAGATTTACAAAGAGAATTCCAAGTATAAGTACAAGCAAATAAGAGAGACTTAGAAAACTGGTAAAACCTACATTGTGGATAGAGTTGGGAGTACTTAGCACTGGGAAAACAGCACTTTCACTGAAAGAAGTCGACTTCTCTAAGACTGGGAAACAGTGAACAGTGAATGTATGAGTTTCTCAAGATTGGTAACAGATAGAAACAAGAGAAAGTACACAGTGATTCATCTACCTAGAGAAGTTACAGAGGTTTACACAGAGAATTCCAAGTATAAGTACAAGCAAATAAGAGAGACTTAGAAAACTGGTAAAACCTACATTGTTGACAGATTTGGGAGTACTTAGCACTGTGAAAACAGCACTTTCGCCGAAGGAAATTTAGTTCTCTGAGACTGGGAAACAGTGAACAGAGAATGTATGAGTTTCTCAAGATTGGTAACAGATAGAAACAAGAGAAAGCACACAGTGATTCATCTACCTAGAGAAGTTACAGAAGTTTACACAGAGAATTCCATGTATAAGTACAAGAAAATAAGAGAGACTTAGAAAACTGGTAAAACCTACATTGTGGATAGAGTTGGGAGTACTTAGCACTGTGTAAACAGCACTTTCGCCGAAAGAAATCGACTTCTCTAAGACTGGGAAACAGTGAACAGAGAATTTATGAGTTTCTCAAGATTGGTAACAGATAGAAACAAGAGAAAGTACACAGTGATTCATCTACCTAGAGAAGTTACAGAGGTTTACACAGAGAATTCCAAGTATAACTACAAGCAAATAAGAGAGACTTAGAAAACTGGTAAAACCTACATTGTTGATAGAGTTGGGAGTACTTAGCACTGTGAAAACAGCACTTTTGCGGAAAGAAATCGACTTCTCTAAGACTGGGAAACAGTGAACAGTGAAGTTATGAGTTTCTGAAGATTGGTAACAGATAGAAACAAGAGAAAGTACACAGTGATTCATCTACCTAGAGATGTTACAGAGGTTTACACAGAGAATTCCAAGTATAAGTACAAGCAAATAAGAGAGACTTAGAAAACTGGTAAAACCTACATTGTTGACAGATTTGGGAGTACTTAGCTCTGTGAAAACAGCACTTTCGCCGCAGGAAATTTAGTTCTCTAAGTCCGTGAAACAGTGAAAAGAGAATGTATGAGTTTCTCAAGATTGGTAACAGATAGAAACAAGAGAACCTACACAGTGATTCATCTACCTAGAGATGTTACAGAGATTTACAAAGAGAATTCCAAGTATAAGTACAAGCAAATAAGAGACACTTAGAAAATGGGTAAAACCTACATTGTGGATAGAGTTGGGAGTACTTAGCACTGTGAAAACAGCACTTTCGCTGAAAGAAATCGAGTTCTCTAAGACTGGGAAACAGTGAACAGTGAATGTATGAGTTTCTCAAGATTGGTAACAGATAGAAACAAGAGAAAGCACACAGTGATTCATCTACCTAGAGAAGTTACAGAGGTTTACACTGAGAATTCCAAGTATAAGTACAAGCAAATAAGAGAGACTTAGAAAACTGTTAAAACCTACATTGTGGATAGAGTTGGGAGTACTTAGCACTGTGAAAACAGCACTTTCGCCGAAGGAAATTTAGTTCTCTAAGACTGGGAAACACTGAACAGAGAATGTATGAGTTTCTCAAGATTGGTAACAGATAGAAACAAGAGAAAGCACACAGTGATTCATCTACCTAGAGAAGTTACAGAGGTTTACACAGAGAATTCCAAGTATAAGTACAAGCAAATAAGAGAGACTTAGAAAACTTGTAAAACCTACATTGTGTATAGAGTTGGGAGTACTTAGAACTGTGTAAACAGCACTTTCGCTGAAAGAAATCGACTTCTCTAAGACTGGGAAAAGGTGAACAGTGAATGTATGAGTTTCTCAAGATTGGTAACAGATAGAAACAAGAGAAAGCACACAGTGATTCATCTACCTAGAGAAGTTACAGAGGTTTACACAGAGAATTCCAAGTATAAGTACAAGCAAATAAGAGAGACTTAGAAAACTGGTAAAACCTACATTGTGGATAGCGTTGGGAGTACTTAGCACTGTGTAAACAGCACTTTCGCCGAAAGAAATCGACTTCTCTAAGACTGGGAAACAGTGAACAGTGAATGTATGAGTTTCTCAAGATTGGTAACAGATAGAAACAAGAGAAAGCACACAGTGATTCATCTACCTAGAGAAGTTACAGAGGTTTACACAGAGAATTCCAAGTATAAGTACAAGCAAATAAGAGAGACTTAGAAAACTGGTAAAATCTACATTGTGGATAGAGTTGGGAGTACTTAGCACTGTGTAAACAGCACTTTCGCTGAAAGAAATCGACTTCTCTAAGACTGGGAAAAGGTGAACAGTGAATGTATGAGTTTCTCAAGATTGGTAACAGATAGAAACAAGAGAAAGCACACAGTGATTCATCTACCTAGAGAAGTTACAGAGGTTTACACAGAGAATTCCAAGTATAAGTACAAGCGAATAAGAGAGACTTAGAAAACTGGTAAAACCTACATTGTTGACAGATTTGGGAGTACTTAGCACTGTGAAAACAGCACTTTCGCGGAAGGAAATTTAGTTCTCTAAGACTGGGAAACAGTGAACAGAGAATGTATGAGTTTCTCAAGATTGGTAACAGATAGAAACAAGAGAAAGTACACAGTGATTCATCTACCTAGAGAAGTTACAGAGGTTTACACAGAGAATTCCAAGTATAAGTACAAGCAAATAAGAGAGACTTAGATAACTGGTAAAACCTACATTGTGGATAGAGTTGGGAGTACTTAGCACTGTGTAAACAGCACTTTCGCCGAAAGAAATCGACTTCTCTAAGACTGGGAAACAGTGAACAGAGAAGGTATGAGTTTCTCAAGATTGGTAACAGATAGAAACAAGAGAAAGTACACAGTGATTCATCTACCTAGAGAAGTTACAGAGGTTTACACAGAGAATTCCAAGTATAAGTACAAGCAAATAAGAGAGACTTAGAAAACTGGTAAAACCTACATTGTGGATAGAGTTGGGAGTACTTAGCACTGTGTAAACAGCACTTTCGCCGAAAGAAATCGACTTCTCTAAGACTGGGAAACAGTGAACAGAGAATGTATGAGTTTCTCAAGATTGGTAACCGATAGAAACAAGAGAAGGCACACAGTGATTCATCTACCTAGAGAAGTTACAGAGGTTTACACAGAGAATTCCAAGTATAAGTACAAGCAAATAAGAGAGACTTAGAAAACTGGTAAAACCTACATTGTGGATAGAGTTGGGAGTACTTAGCACTGTGTAAACAGCACTTTCGCTGAAAGAAATCGACTTCTCTAAGACTGGGAAAAGGTGAACAGTGAATGTATGAGTTTCTCAAGATTGGTAACAGATAGAAACAAGAGAAACCACACAGTGATTCATCTACCTAGAGAAGTTACAGAGGTTTACACAGAGAATTCCAAGTATAAGTACAAGCAAATAAGAGAGACTTAGAAAACTGGTAAAACCTACATTGTGGATAGAGTTGGGAGTACTTAGCACTGTGAAAACAGTACTTTCGCTGAAAGAAGTCGACTTCTCTAAGACTGGGAAACAGTGAACAGTGAATGTATGAGTTTCTCAAGATTGGTAACAGATAGAAACAATAGAAAGTACACAGTGATTCATCTACCTAGTGAAGTTACAGAGGTTTACACAGAGAATTCCAAGTATAAGTACAAGCAAATAAGAGAGACTTAGAAAACTGGTAAAACCTACATTGTTGACAGATTTGGCAGTACTTAGCACTGTGAAAACAGCACTTTCGCCGAAAGAAATTTAGTTCTCTAAGACTGGGAAACAGTGAACAGAGAATGTATGAGTTTCTCAAGATTGGTAACAGATAGAAACAAGAGAAAGTACACAGTGATTCATCTACCTAGAGAAGTTACAGAGGTTTACACAGAGAATTCCAAGTATAAGTACAAGCAAATAAAAGAGACTTAGAAAACTGGTAAAACCTACATTGTGGATAGAGTTGGGAGTACTTAGCACTGTGTAAACAGCACTTTCGCCGAAAGAAATCGACTTCTCTGAGACTGGGAAACAGTGAACAGTGAATGTATGAGTTTCTCAAGATTGGTAACAGATAGAAACAAGAGAAAGCACACAGTGATTCATCTACCTAGAGAAGTTACAGTGGTTTACACAGAGAATTCCAAGTATAAGTACAAGCAAATAAGAGAGACTTAGAAATCTGGTAAAACCTACATTGTGGATAGAGTTGGGAGTAGTTAGCACTGTGAAAACAGCACTTTCGCTGAAAGAAATCGACTTCTCTAAGACTGGGAAAAGGTGAACAGTGAATGTATGAGTTTCTCAAGATTGGTAACAGATAGAAACAAGAGAAAGCACACAGTGATTCATCTACCTAGAGAAGTTACAGAGGTTTACACAGAGAATTCCAAGTATAAGTACAAGCAAATAAGAGAGACTTAGAAAACTGGTAAAACCTACATTGTTGACAGACTTGGGAGTACTTAGCACTGTGAAAACAGCACTTTCGCCGAAGGAAATTTAGTTCTCTAAGACTGGGAAACAGTGAACAGAGAATGTATGAGTTTCTCAAGATTGGTAACAGATAGAAACAAGAGAAAGTACACAGTGATTCATCTACCTAGAGAAGTTACAGAGGTTTACACAGAGAATTCCAAGTATAAGTACAAGCAAATAAGAGAGACTTAGAAAACTGGTAAAACCTACATTGTGGATAGAGTTGGGAGTACTTAGCACTGTGTAAACAGCACTTTCGCCGAAAGAAATCGACTTCTCTAAGACTGGGAAACAGTGAACAGAGAATGTATGAGTTTCTCAAGATTGGTAACAGATAGAAACAAGAGAAAGTACACAGTGATTCATCTACCTAGAGAAGTTACAGAGGTTTACACAGAGAATTCCAAGTATAACTACAAGCAAATAAGAGAGACTTAGAAAACTGGTAAAACCTACATTGTTGATAGAGTTGGGAGTACTTAGCACTGTGAAAACAGCACTTTTGCGGAAGGAAATCGACTTCTCTAAGACTGGGAAACAGTGAACAGTGAATGTATGAGTTTCTAAAGATTGGTAACAGATAGAAACAAGAGAAAGTACACAGTGATTCATCTACCTAGAGAAGTTACAGAGGTTTACACAGAGAATTCCAAGAATAAGTACAAGCAAATAAGAGAGACTTAGAAAACTGGTAAAACTTACATTGTTGATAGAGTTGGGAGTACTTAGCACTGTGAAAACAGCACTTTTGCGGAAAGAAATCGACTTCTCTAAGACTGGGAAACAGTGAACAGTGAATGTATGAGTTTCTGAAGATTGGTAACAGATAGAAACAAGAGAAAGTACACAGTGATTCATCTACCTAGAGAAGTTACAGAGGTTTACACAGAGAATTCCAAGTATAAGTACAAGCAAATAAGAGAGACTTAGAAAACTGGTAAAACCTACATTGTTGACAGATTTGGGAGTACTTAGCACTGTGAAAACAGCACTTTCGCCGCAGGAAATTTAGTTCTCTAAGTCCGTGAAACAGTGAAAAGAGAATGTATGAGTTTCTCAAGATTGGTAACAGATAGAAACAAGAGAACCTACACAGTGATTCATCTACCTAGAGATGTTACAGAGATTTACAAAGAGAATTCCAAGTATAAGTACAAGCAAATAAGAGAGACTTAGAAAACTGGTAAAACCTACATTGTGGATAGAGTTGGGAGTACTTAGCACTGGGAAAACAGCACTTTCACTGAAAGAAGTCGACTTCTCTAAGACTGGGAAACAGTGAACAGTGAATGTATGAGTTTCTCAAGATTGGTAACAGATAGAAACAAGAGAAAGTACACAGTGATTCATCTACCTAGAGAAGTTACAGAGGTTTACACAGAGAATTCCAAGTATAAGTACAAGCAAATAAGAGAGACTTAGAAAACTGGTAAAACCTACATTGTTGACAGATTTGGGAGTACTTAGCACTGTGAAAACAGCACTTTCGCCGAAGGAAATTTAGTTCTCTGAGACTGGGAAACAGTGAACAGAGAATGTATGAGTTTCTCAAGATTGGTAACAGATAGAAACAAGAGAAAGCACACAGTGATTCATCTACCTAGAGAAGTTACAGAAGTTTACACAGAGAATTCCATGTATAAGTACAAGAAAATAAGAGAGACTTAGAAAACTGGTAAAACCTACATTGTGGATAGAGTTGGGAGTACTTAGCACTGTGAAAACAGCACTTTCGCCGAAAGAAATCGACTTCTCTAAGACTGGGAAACAGTGAACAGAGAATGTATGAGTTTCTCAAGATTGGTAACAGATAGAAACAAGAGAAAGTACACAGTGATTCATCTACCTAGAGAAGTTACAGAGGTTTACACAGAGAATTCCAAGTATAACTACAAGCAAATAAGAGAGACTTAGAAAACTGGTAAAACCTACATTGTTGATAGAGTTGGGAGTACTTAGCACTGTGAAAACAGCACTTTTGCGGAAAGAAATCGACTTCTCTAAGACTGGGAAACAGTGAACAGTGAAGTTATGAGTTTCTGAAGATTGGTAACAGATAGAAACAAGAGAAAGTACACAGTGATTCATCTACCTAGAGAAGTTACAGAGGTTTACACAGAGAATTCCAAGTATAAGTACAAGCAAATAAGAGAGACTTAGAAAACTGGTAAAACCTACATTGTTGACAGATTTGGGAGTACTTAGCTCTGTGAAAACAGCACTTTCGCCGCAGGAAATTTAGTTCTCTAAGTCCGTGAAACAGTGAAAAGAGAATGTATGAGTTTCTCAAGATTGGTAACAGATAGAAACAAGAGAAAGTACACAGTGATTCATCTACCTAGAGAAGTTACAGAGGTTTACACAGAGAATTCCAAGTATAACTACAAGCAAATAAGAGAGACTTAGAAAACTGGTAAAACCTACATTGTTGATAGAGTTGGGAGTACTTAGCACTGTGAAAACAGCACTTTTGCGGAAGGAAATCGACTTCTCTAAGACTGGGAAACAGTGAACAGTGAATGTATGAGTTTCTAAAGATTGGTAACAGATAGAAACAAGAGAAAGTACACAGTGATTCATCTACCTAGAGAAGTTACAGAGGTTTACACAGAGAATTCCAAGAATAAGTACAAGCAAATAAGAGAGACTTAGAAAACTGGTAAAACTTACATTGTTGATAGAGTTGGGAGTACTTAGCACTGTGAAAACAGCACTTTTGCGGAAAGAAATCGACTTCTCTAAGACTGGGAAACAGTGAACAGTGAATGTATGAGTTTCTGAAGATTGGTAACAGATAGAAACAAGAGAAAGTACACAGTGATTCATCTACCTAGAGAAGTTACAGAGGTTTACACAGAGAATTCCAAGTATAAGTACAAGCAAATAAGAGAGACTTAGAAAACTGGTAAAACCTACATTGTTGACAGATTTGGGAGTACTTAGCACTGTGAAAACAGCACTTTCGCCGCAGGAAATTTAGTTCTCTAAGTCCGTGAAACAGTGAAAAGAGAATGTATGAGTTTCTCAAGATTGGTAACAGATAGAAACAAGAGAACCTACACAGTGATTCATCTACCTAGAGATGTTACAGAGATTTACAAAGAGAATTCCAAGTATAAGTACAAGCAAATAAGAGAGACTTAGAAAACTGGTAAAACCTACATTGTGGATAGAGTTGGGAGTACTTAGCACTGGGAAAACAGCACTTTCACTGAAAGAAGTCGACTTCTCTAAGACTGGGAAACAGTGAACAGTGAATGTATGAGTTTCTCAAGATTGGTAACAGATAGAAACAAGAGAAAGTACACAGTGATTCATCTACCTAGAGAAGTTACAGAGGTTTACACAGAGAATTCCAAGTATAAGTACAAGCAAATAAGAGAGACTTAGAAAACTGGTAAAACCTACATTGTTGACAGATTTGGGAGTACTTAGCACTGTGAAAACAGCACTTTCGCCGAAGGAAATTTAGTTCTCTGAGACTGGGAAACAGTGAACAGAGAATGTATGAGTTTCTCAAGATTGGTAACAGATAGAAACAAGAGAAAGCACACAGTGATTCATCTACCTAGAGAAGTTACAGAAGTTTACACAGAGAATTCCATGTATAAGTACAAGAAAATAAGAGAGACTTAGAAAACTGGTAAAACCTACATTGTGGATAGAGTTGGGAGTACTTAGCACTGTGAAAACAGCACTTTCGCCGAAAGAAATCGACTTCTCTAAGACTGGGAAACAGTGAACAGAGAATGTATGAGTTTCTCAAGATTGGTAACAGATAGAAACAAGAGAAAGTACACAGTGATTCATCTACCTAGAGAAGTTACAGAGGTTTACACAGAGAATTCCAAGTATAACTACAAGCAAATAAGAGAGACTTAGAAAACTGGTAAAACCTACATTGTTGATAGAGTTGGGAGTACTTAGCACTGTGAAAACAGCACTTTTGCGGAAAGAAATCGACTTCTCTAAGACTGGGAAACAGTGAACAGTGAAGTTATGAGTTTCTGAAGATTGGTAACAGATAGAAACAAGAGAAAGTACACAGTGATTCATCTACCTAGAGAAGTTACAGAGGTTTACACAGAGAATTCCAAGTATAAGTACAAGCAAATAAGAGAGACTTAGAAAACTGGTAAAACCTACATTGTTGACAGATTTGGGAGTACTTAGCTCTGTGAAAACAGCACTTTCGCCGCAGGAAATTTAGTTCTCTAAGTCCGTGAAACAGTGAAAAGAGAATGTATGAGTTTCTCAAGATTGGTAACAGATAGAAACAAGAGAACCTACACAGTGATTCATCTACCTAGAGATGTTACAGAGATTTACAAAGAGAATTCCAAGTATAAGTACAAGCAAATAAGAGACACTTAGAAAACGGGTAAAACCTACATTGTGGATAGAGTTGGGAGTACTTAGCACTGTGAAAACAGCACTTTCGCTGAAAGAAATCGAGTTCTCTAAGACTGGGAAACAGTGAACAGTGAATGTATGAGTTTCTCAAGATTGGTAACAGATAGAAACAAGAGAAAGCACACAGTGATTCATCTACCTAGAGAAGTTACAGAGGTTTACACTGAGAATTCCAAGTATAAGTACAAGCAAATAAGAGAGACTTAGAAAACTGGTAAAACCTACATTGTTGACAGATTTGGGAGTACTTAGCACTGTGAAAACAACACTTTCGCCGAAGGAAATTTAGTTCTCTAAGACTAGGAAACAGTGAACAGAGAATGTATGAGTTTCTCAAGATTGGTAACAGATAGAAACAAGAGAAAGCACACAGTGATTCATCTACCTAGAGAAGTTACAGAGCTTTACACAGAGAATTCCAAGTATAAGTACAAGCAAATAAGAGAGACTTAGAAAACTGTTAAAACCTACATTGTGGATAGAGTTGGGAGTACTTAGCACTGTGAAAACAGCACTTTCGCCGAAGGAAATTTAGTTCTCTAAGACTGGGAAACAGTGAACAGAGAATGTATGAGTTTCTCAAGATTGGTAACAGATAGAAACAAGAGAAAGTACACAGTGATTCATCTACCTAGAGAAGTTACAGAGGTTTACACAGAGAATTCCAAGTATAAGTAGAAGCAAATAAAAGAGACTTAGAAAACTGGTAAAACCTACATTGTGGATAGAGTTGGGAGTACTTAGCACTGTGTAAACACCACTTTCGCCGAAAGAAATCGACTTCTCTGAGACTGGGAAACAGTGAACAGTGAATGTATGAGTTTCTCAAGATTGGTAACAGATAGAAACAACAGAAAGCAAACAGTAAGTCATCTACCTAGAGAAATTAAAGAGGTTTACACAGAGAATTCCAAGTATAAGTACAAGCAAATAAGAGAGACTTAGAAAACTGGTAAAACCTACATTGTGGATAGAGTTGGGAGTACTTAGCACTGTGATAACAGCACTTTTGCGGAAAGAAATCGACTTCTCTAAGACTGGGAAACGGTGAACAGAGAATGTATGAGTTTCTCAAGATTGGTAACAGATAGAAACAAGAGAAAGTACACAGTGATTCATCTACCTAGAGAAGTTACAGAGGTTTACACAGAGAATTCCAAGTATAAGTACAAGCAAATAAGAGAGACTTAGAAAACTGGTAAAACCTACATTGCGGATAGCGTTGGGAGTACTTAGCACTGTGTAAACAGCACTTTCGCCGAAAGAAATCGACTTCTCTAAGACTGGGAAACAGTGAACAGTGAATGTATGAGTCTCTCAAGATTGGTAACAGATAGAAACAAGAGAAAGTACACAGTGATTCATCTACCTCGAGAAGTTACAGAGGTTTACACAGAGAATTCCAAGTATAGGTACAAGCAAATAAGAGAGACTTAGAAAACTGGTAAAACCTACATTGTTGACAGATTTGGGAGTACTTAGCACTGTGAAAACAGCACTTTCCCTGAAGGAAATTTAGTTCTCTAAGTCCGTGAAACAGTGAACAGAGAATGTATGAGTTTCTCAAGATTGGTAACAGATAGAAACAAGAGAAAGTACACAGTGATTCATCTACCTAGTGAAGTTACAGAGGTTTACACAGAGAATTCCAAGTATAAGTACAAGCAAATAAGAGAGACTTAGAAAACTGGTAAAACCTACATTGTGGATAGAGTTGGGAGTACTTAGCACTGTGAAAACAGCACTTTTGCGGAAAGAAATCGACATCTCTAAGACTGGGAAACAGTGAACATAGAATGTATGAGTTTCTCTAGATTGGTAACAGATAGAAACAAGAGAAAGTACACGGTGATTCATCTACCTAGAGAAGTTACAGAGGTTTACACAGAGAATTCCAAGTATAAGTACAAGCAAATAAGAGAGACTTAGAAAACTGGTAAAACCTACATTATAGAGTTGGGAGTACTTAGCAATGTGAAAACAGCACTTTTGTCGAAAGTAATCGACTTCTCTAAGACTGGGAAACACTGAACAGAGAATGTATGAGTTTCTCAAGATTGGTAACAGATAGAAACAAGAGAAAGCACACAGTGATTCATCTACCTAGAGAAGTTACAGAGGTTTACACAGAGAATTCCAAGTATAAGTACAAGCAAATAAGAGAGACTTAGAAAACTGGTAAAACCTACATTGTGTATAGAGTTGGGAGTACTTAGAACTGTGTAAACAGCACTTTCGCTGAAAGAAATCGACTTCTCTAAGACTGGGAAAAGGTGAACAGTGAATGTATGAGTTTCTCAAGATTGGTAACAGATAGAAACAAGAGAAAGCACACAGTGATTCATCTACCTAGAGAAGTTACAGAGGTTTACACAGAGAATTCCAAGTATAAGTACAAGCAAATAAGAGAGACTTAGAAAACTGGTAAAACCTACATTGTGGATAGAGTTGGGAGTACTTAGCACTGTGAAAACAGCACTTTCGCTGAAAGAAGTCGACTTCTCTAAGACTGGGAAACAGTGAACAGTGAATGTATGAGTTTCTCAAGATTGGTAACAGATGGAAACAAGAGAAAGTACACAGTGATTCATCTACCTAGAGAAGTTACAGAGGTTTACACAGAGAATTCCAAGTATAAGTACAAGCAAATAAGAGAGACTTAGAAAACTGGTAAAACCTACATTGTTGACAGATTTGGGAGTACTTAGCACTGTGAAAACAGCACTTTCGCCGAAGGAAATTTAGTTCTCTGAGACTGGGAAACAGTGAACAGAGAATGTATGAGTTTCTCAAGATTGGTAACAGATAGAAACAAGAGAAAGCACACAGTGATTCATCTACCTAGAGAAGTTACAGAAGTTTACACAGAGAATTCCATGTATAAGTACAAGAAAATAAGAGAGACTTAGAAAACTGGTAAAACCTACATTGTGGATAGAGTTGGGAGTACTTAGCACTGTGAAAACAGCACTTTCGCCGAAAGAAATCGACTTCTCTAAGACTGGGAAACAGTGAACAGAGAATGTATGAGTTTCTCAAGATTGGTAACAGATAGAAACAAGAGAAAGTACACAGTGATTCATCTACCTAGAGAAGTTACAGAGGTTTACACAGAGAATTCCAAGTATAACTACAAGCAAATAAGAGAGACTTAGAAAACTGGTAAAACCTACATTGTTGATAGAGTTGGGAGTACTTAGCACTGTGAAAACAGCACTTTTGCGGAAAGAAATCGACTTCTCTAAGACTGGGAAACAGTGAACAGTGAAGTTATGAGTTTCTGAAGATTGGTAACAGATAGAAACAAGAGAAAGTACACAGTGATTCATCTACCTAGAGAAGTTACAGAGGTTTACACAGAGAATTCCAAGTATAAGTACAAGCAAATAAGAGAGACTTAGAAAACTGGTAAAACCTACATTGTTGACAGATTTGGGAGTACTTAGCTCTGTGAAAACAGCACTTTCGCCGCAGGAAATTTAGTTCTCTAAGTCCGTGAAACAGTGAAAAGAGAATGTATGAGTTTCTCAAGATTGGTAACAGATAGAAACAAGAGAACCTACACAGTGATTCATCTACCTAGAGATGTTACAGAGATTTACAAAGAGAATTCCAAGTATAAGTACAAGCAAATAAGAGACACTTAGAAAACGGGTAAAACCTACATTGTGGATAGAGTTGGGAGTACTTAGCACTGTGAAAACAGCACTTTCGCTGAAAGAAATCGAGTTCTCTAAGACTGGGAAACAGTGAACAGTGAATGTATGAGTTTCTCAAGATTGGTAACAGATAGAAACAAGAGAAAGCACACAGTGATTCATCTACCTAGAGAAGTTACAGAGGTTTACACAGAGAATTCCAAGTATAAGTACAAGCAAATAAGAGAGACTTAGAAAACTGGTAAAACCTACATTGTTGACAGATTTGGGAGTACTTAGCACTGTGAAAACAACACTTTCGCCGAAGGAAATTTAGTTCTCTAAGACTAGGAAACAGTGAACAGAGAATGTATGAGTTTCTCAAGATTGGTAACAGAGAGAAACAAGAGAAAGCACACAGTGATTCATCTACCTAGAGAAGTTACAGAGGTTTACACAGAGAATTCCAAGTATAAGTAGAAGCAAATAAAAGAGACTTAGAAAACTGGTAAAACCTACATTGTGGATAGAGTTGGGAGTACTTAGCACTGTGTAAACACCACTTTCGCCGAAAGAAATCGACTTCTCTGAGACTGGGAAACAGTGAACAGTGAATGTATGAGTTTCTCAAGATTGGTAACAGATAGAAACAACAGAAAGCAAACAGTAATTCATCTACCTAGAGAAATTAAAGAGGTTTACACAGAGAATTCCAAGTATAAGTACAAGCAAATAAGAGAGACTTAGAAAACTGGTAAAACCTACATTGTGGATAGAGTTGGGAGTACTTAGCACTGTGAAAACAGCACTTTTGCGGAAAGAAATCGACTTCTCTAAGACTGGGAAACGGTGAACAGAGAATGTATGAGTTTCTCAAGATTGGTAACAGATAGAAACAAGAGAAAGTACACAGTGATTCATCTACCTAGAGAAGTTACAGAGGTTTACACAGAGAATTCCAAGTATAAGTACAAGCAAATAAGAGAGACTTAGAAAACTGGTAAAACCTACATTGTGGATAGCGTTGGGAGTACTTAGCACTGTGTAAACAGCACTTTCGCCGAAAGAAATCGACTTCTCTAAGACTGGGAAACAGTGAACAGTGAATGTATGAGTCTCTCAAGATTGGTAACAGATAGAAACAAGAGAAAGTACACAGTGATTCATCTACCTCGAGAAGTTACAGAGGTTTACACAGAGAATTCCAAGTATAGGTACAAGCAAATAAGAGAGACTTAGAAAACTGGTAAAACCTACATTGTTGACAGATTTGGGAGTACTTAGCACTGTGAAAACAGCACTTTCCCTGAAGGAAATTTAGTTCTCTAAGTCCGTGAAACAGTGAACAGAGAATGTATGAGTTTCTCAAGATTGGTAACAGATAGAAACAAGAGAAAGTACACAGTGATTCATCTACCTAGTGAAGTTACAGAGGTTTACACAGAGAATTCCAAGTATAAGTACAAGCAAATAAGAGAGACTTAGAAAACTGGTAAAACCTACATTGTGGATAGAGTTGGGAGTACTTAGCACTGTGAAAACAGCACTTTTGCGGAAAGAAATCGACTTCTCTAAGACTGGGAAACAGTGAACATAGAATGTATGAGTTTCTCTAGATTGGTATCAGACAGAAACAAGAGAAAGTACACGGTGATTCATCTACCTAGAGAAGTTACAGAGGTTTACACAGAGAATTCCAAGTATAAGTACAAGCAAATAAGAGAGACTTAGAAAACTGGTAAAACCTACATTATAGAGTTGGGAGTACTTAGCAATGTGAAAACAGCACTTTTGTCGAAAGTAATCGACTTCTCTAAGACAGGGAAACACTGAACAGAGAATGTATGAGTTTCTCAAGATTGGTAACAGATAGAAACAAGAGAAAGCACACAGTGATACCTCTACCTAGAGAAGTTACAGAGGTTTACACAGAGAATTCCAAGTATAAGTACAAGCAAACAAGAGAGACTTAGAAAACTGGTAAAACCTACATTGTTGACAGATTTGGGAGTACTTAGCACTGTGAAAACAGCACTTTCGCCGAAGGAAATTTAGTTCTCTGAGACTGGGAAACAGTGAACAGAGAATGTATGAGTTTCTCAAGATTGGTAACAGATAGAAACAAGAGAAAGTACACAGTGATTCATCTACCTAGAGAAGTTACAGAGGTTTACACAGAGAATTCCAAGTATAAGTACAAGCAAATAAGAGAGACTTAGAAATCTGGTAAAACCTACATTGTGGATAGAGTTGGGAGTACTTAGCACTGTGAAAACAGCACTTTCGCTGAAAGAAGTCGACTTCTCTAAGACTGGGAAACAGTGAACAGTGAATGTATGAGTTTCTCAAGATTGGTAACAGATAGAAACAAGAGAAAGTACACAGTGATTCATCTACCTAGTGAAGTTACAGAGGTTTACACAGAGAATTCCAAGTATAAGTACAAGCAAATAAGAGAGACTTAGAAAACTGGTAAAACCTACATTGTTGACAGATTTGGGAGTACTTAGCACTGTGAAAACAGCACTTTCGCCGAAGGAAATTTAGTTCTCTAAGACTGGGAAGCAGTGAACAGAGAATGTATGAGTTTCTCAAGATTGGTAACAGATAGAAACAAGAGAAAGCACACAGTGATTCATCTACCTAGAGAAGTTACAGAGGTTTACACAGAGAATTCCAAGTATAAGTACAAGCAAATAAGAGAGACTTAGAAAACTGGTAAAACCTACATTGTGGATAGAGTTGGGAGTACTTAGCACTGTGAAAACAGCACTTTCGCTGAAAGAAGTCGACTTCTCTAAGACTGGGAAACAGTGAACAGTGAATGTATGAGTTTCTCAAGATTGGTAACAGATAGAAACAACAGAAAGCACACAGTAATTCATCTACCTAGAGAAATTAAAGAGGTTTACACAGAGAATTCCAAGTATAAGTACAAGCAAATAAGAGAGACTTAGAAAACTGGTAAAACCTACATTGTTGACAGATTTAGGAGTACTTAGCACTGTGAAAACAGCACTTTCGCCGAAGGAAATTTAGTTCTCTAAGACTGGGAAACAGTGTACAGAGAATGTATGAGTTTCTCAAGATTGGTAACAGATAGAAACAAGAGAAAGCACACAGTGATTCATCTACCTAGAGAAGTTACAGAGGTTTACACAGAGAATTCCAAGTATAAGTACAAGCAAATAAGAGAGACTTAGAAAACTGTTAAAACCTACATTGTGGATAGAGTTGGGAGTACTTAGCACTGTGAAAACAGCACTTTCGCCGAAGGAAATTTAGTTCTCTAAGACTGGGAAACAGTGAACAGAGAATGTATGAGTTTCTCAAGATTGGTAACAGATAGAAACAAGAGAAAGTACACAGTGATTCATCTACCTAGAGAAGTTACAGAGGTTTACACAGAGAATTCCAAGTATAAGTAGAAGCAAATAAAAGAGACTTAGAAAACTGGTAAAACCTACATTGTGGATAGAGTTGGGAGTACTTAGCACTGTGTAAACACCACTTTCGCCGAAAGAAATCGACTTCTCTGAGACTGGGAAACAGTGAACAGTGAATGTATGAGTTTCTCAAGATTGGTAACAGATAGAAACAACAGAAAGCACACAGTAATTCATCTACCTAGAGAAATTAAAGAGGTTTACACAGAGAATTCCAAGTATAAGTACAAGCAAATAAGAGAGACTTAGAAAACTGGTAAAACCTACATTGTGGATAGAGTTGGGAGTACTTAGCACTGTTAAAAGCAGCACTTTTGCGGAAAGAAATCGACTTCTCTAAGACTGGGAAACGGTGAACAGAGAATGTATGAGTTTCTCAAGATTGGTAACAGATAGAAACAAGAGAAAGTACACAGTGATTCATCTACCTAGAGAAGTTACAGAGGTTTACACAGAGAATTCCAAGTATAAGTACAAGCAAATAAGAGAGACTTAGAAAACTGGTAAAACCTACATTGTGGATAGCGTTGGGAGTACTTAGCACTGTGTAAACAGCACTTTCGCCGAAAGAAATCGACTTCTCTAAGACTGGGAAACAGTGAACAGTGAATGTATGAGTTTCTCAAGATTGGTAACAGATAGAAACAAGAGAAAGCACACAGTGATTCATCTACCTAGAGAAGTTACAGAGGTTTACACAGAGAATTCCAAGTATAAGTACAAGCAAATAAGAGAGACTTAGAAAACTGGTAAAATCTACATTGTGGATAGAGTTGGGAGTACTTAGCACTGTGTAAACAGCACTTTCGCTGAAAGAAATCGACATCTCTAAGACTGGGAAAAGGTGAACAGTGAATGTATGAGTTTCTCAAGATTGGTAACAGATAGAAACAAGAGAAAGCACACAGTGATTCATCTACCTAGAGAAGTTACAGAGGTTTACACAGAGAATTCCAAGTATAAGTACAAGCGAATAAGAGAGACTTAGAAAACTGGTAAAACCTACATTGTTGACAGATTTGGGAGTACTTAGCACTGTGAAAACAGCACTTTCGCGGAAGGAAATTTAGTTCTCTAAGACTGGGAAACAGTGAACAGAGAATGTATGAGTTTCTCAAGATTGGTAACAGATAGAAACAAGAGAAAGCACACAGTGATTCATCTACCTAGAGAAGTTACAGAAGTTTACACAGAGAATTCCATGTATAAGTACAAGAAAATAAGAGAGACTTAGAAAACTGGTAAAACCTACATTGTGGATAGAGTTGGGAGTACTTAGCACTGTGAAAACAGCACTTTCGCCGAAAGAAATCGACTTCTCTAAGACTGGGAAACAGTGAACAGAGAATGTATGAGTTTCTCAAGATTGGTAACAGATAGAAACAAGAGAAAGTACACAGTGATTCATCTACCTAGAGAAGTTACAGAGGTTTACACAGAGAATTCCAAGTATAACTACAAGCAAATAAGAGAGACTTAGAAAACTGGTAAAACCTACATTGTTGATAGAGTTGGGAGTACTTAGCACTGTGAAAACAGCACTTTTGCGGAAAGAAATCGACTTCTCTAAGACTGGGAAACAGTGAACAGTGAAGTTATGAGTTTCTGAAGATTGGTCACAGATAGAAACAAGAGAAAGTACACAGTGATTCATCTACCTAGAGAAGTTACAGAGGTTTACACAGAGAATTCAAAGTATAAGTACAAGCAAATAAGAGAGACTTAGAAAACTGGTAAAACCTACATTGTTGACAGATTTGGGAGTACTTAGCTCTGTGAAAACAGCACTTTCGCCGCAGGAAATTTAGTTCTCTAAGTCCGTGAAACAGTGAAAAGAGAATGTATGAGTTTCTCAAGATTGGTAACAGATAGAAAAAAGAGAACCTACACAGTGATTCATCTACCTAGAGATGTTACAGAGATTTACAAAGAGAATTCCAAGTATAAGTACAAGCAAATAAGAGACACTTAGAAAACTGGTAAAACCTACATTGTGGATAGAGTTGGGAGTACTTAGCACTGTGTAAACAGCACTTTCGCCGAAAGAAATCGACTTCTCTAAGACTGGGAAACAGTGAACAGTGAATGTATGAGTTTCTCAAGATTGGTAACAGATAGAAACAAGAGAAAGCACACAGTGATTCATCTACCTAGAGAAGTTACAGAGGTTTACACAGAGAATTCCAAGTATAAGTACAAGAAAATAAGAGAGACTTAGAAAACTGGTAAAATCTACATTGTGGATACAGTTGGGAGTACTTAGCACTGTGTAAACAGCACATTCGCTGAAAGAAATCGACTTCTCTAAGACTGGGAAAAGGTGAACAGTGAATGTATGAGTTTCTCAAGATTGGTAACAGATAGAAACAGGAGAAAGCACACAGTGATTCATCTACCTAGAGAAGTTACAGAGTTTTACACAGAGAATTCCAAATATAAGTACAAGCAAATAAGAGAGACTAAGAAAACTGGTAAAACCTACATTGTGGATAGAGTTGGGAGTACTTAGCACTGTGTAAACAGCACTTTCGCCGAAAGAAATCGACTTCTCTAAGACTGGGAAACAGTGAACAGTGAATGTATGAGTTTCTCAAGATTGGTAACAGATAGAAACAAGAGAAAGCACACAGTGATTCATCTACCCAGAGAAGTTACAGAGGTTTACACAGAGAATTCTAAATATAAGTACAAGGAAATAAGACAGACTTAGAAAACTGGTAAAACCTACATTGTTGACAGATTTCGGAGTACTTAGCACTGTGAAAACAGCACTTTCGCCGAAGGAAATTTAGTTCTCTAAGACTGGGAAACAGTGAACAGTGAATCTATGAGTTTCTCAAGATTGGTAACAGATAGAAACAAGAGAAAGTACACGGTGATTCATCTACCTAGAGAAGTTACAGAGGTTTATACAGAGAATTCCAAGTATAGGTACAAGCAAATCAGAGAGACTTAGAAAACTGGTAAAACCTACATTGTTTATAGAGTTGGGAGTACTTAGCAATGTGAAAACAGCAATTTTGTCGAAAGTAATCGACTTCTCTAAGACTGGGAAACACTGAACAGAGAATGTATGAGCTTCACAAGATTGGTAACAGATAGAAACAAGAGAAAGTACACAGTGATTCATCTACCTAGAGAAGTTACAGAGGTTTACACAGAGAATTCCAAGTATAAGTACAAGCAAATAAGAGAGACTTAGAAAACTGGTAAAACCTACATTGTGGATAGGGTTGGGAGTACTTAGCACTGTGTAAACAGCACTTTCGCCGAAAGAAATCGACTTCTCTAAGACTGGGAAACAGTGAACAGTGAATGTATGAGTTTCTCAAGATTGGTAACAGATAGAAACAAGAGAAAGCACACAGTGATTCATCTACCTAGAGAAGTTACAGAGGTTTACACAGAGAACTCCAAGTATAAGTACAAGCAAATAAGAGAGACTTAGAAAACTGGTAAAATCTACATTGTGGATAGAGTTGGGAGTACTTAGCACTGTGTAAACAGCACTTTCGCTGAAAGAAATCGACTTCTCTAAGACTGGGAAAAGGTGAACAGTGAATGTATGAGTTTCTCAAGATTGGTAACAGATAGAAACAAGAGAAAGTACACAGTGATTCATCTACCTAGAGAAGTTACAGAGGTTTACACAGAGAATTCCAAGTATAAGTACAAGCAAATAAGAGAGACTTAGAAAACTGGTAAAACCTACATTGTTGACAGATTTGGGAGTACTTAGCACTGTGAAAACAGCGCTTTCGCCGAAGGAAATTTAGTTCTCTAAGACTGGGAAACAGTGAACAGAGAATGTATGAGTTTCTCAAGATTGGTAACAGATAGAAACAAGAGAAAGCACACAGTGATTCATCTACCTAGAGAAGTTACAGAGGTTTACACAGAGAATTCCAAGTATAAGTACAAGCAAATAAGAGAGACTTAGAAAACTGGTAAAACCTACATTGTTGACAGATTTGGGAGTACTTAGCACTGTGAAAACAGCACTTTCGCCGCAGGAAATTTAGTTCTCTAAGTCCGTGAAACAGTGAAAAGAGAATGTATGAGTTTCTCAAGATTGGTAACAGATAGAAACAAGAGAACCTACACAGTGATTCATCTACCTAGAGATGTTACAGAGATTTACAAAGAGAATTCCAAGTATAAGTACAAGCAAATAAGAGAGACTTAGAAAACTGGTAAAACCTACATTGTGGATAGAGTTGGGAGTACTTAGCACTGGGAAAACAGCACTTTCACTGAAAGAAGTCGACTTCTCTAAGACTGGGAAACAGTGAACAGTGAATGTATGAGTTTCTCAAGATTGGTAACAGATAGAAACAAGAGAAAGTACACAGTGATTCATCTACCTAGAGAAGTTACAGAGGTTTACACAGAGAATTCCAAGTATAAGTACAAGCAAATAAGAGAGACTTAGAAAACTGGTAAAACCTACATTGTTGACAGATTTGGGAGTACTTAGCACTGTGAAAACAGCACTTTCTCCGAAGGAAATTTAGTTCTCTGAGACTGGGAAACAGTGAACAGAGAATGTATGAGTTTCTCAAGATTGGTAACAGATAGAAACAAGAGAAAGCACACAGTGATTCATCTACCTAGAGAAGTTACAGAAGTTTACACAGAGAATTCCATGTATAAGTACAAGAAAATAAGAGAGACTTAGAAAACTGGTAAAACCTACATTGTGGATAGAGTTGGGAGTACTTAGCACTGTGAAAACAGCACTTTCGCCGAAAGAAATCGACTTCTCTAAGACTGGGAAACAGTGAACAGAGAATGTATGAGTTTCTCAAGATTGGTAACAGATAGAAACAAGAGAAAGTACACAGTGATTCATCTACCTAGAGAAGTTACAGAGGTTTACACAGAGAATTCCAAGTATAACTACAAGCAAATAAGAGAGACTTAGAAAACTGGTAAAACCTACATTGTTGATAGAGTTGGGAGTACTTAGCACTGTGAAAACAGCACTTTTGCGGAAAGAAATCGACTTCTCTAAGACTGGGAAACAGTGAACAGTGAAGTTATGAGTTTCTGAAGATTGGTAACAGATAGAAACAAGAGAAAGTACACAGTGATTCATCTACCTAGAGAAGTTACAGAGGTTTACACAGAGAAATCCAAGTATAAGTACAAGCAAATAAGAGAGACTTAGAAAACTGGTAAAACCTACATTGTTGACAGATTTGGGAGTACTTAGCTCTGTGAAAACAGCACTTTCGCCGCAGAAAATTTAGTTCTCTAAGTCCGTGAAACAGTGAAAAGAGAATGTATGAGTTTCTCAAGATTGGTAACAGATAGAAACAAGAGAACCTACACAGTGATTCATCTACCTAGAGATGTTACAGAGATTTACAAAGAGAATTCCAAGTATAAGTACAAGCAAATAAGAGACACTTAGAAAACTGGTAAAACCTACATTGTGGATAGAGTTGGGAGTACTTAGCACTGGGAAAACAGCACTTTCGCTGAAAGAAGTCGACTTCTCTAAGACTGGGAAAAAGTGAACAGTGAATGTATGAGTTTCTCAAGATTGGTAACAGATAGAAACAAGAGAAAGTACACAGTGATACATCTACCTAGAGAAGTTACAGAGGTTTACACAGAGAATTCCAAGTATAAGTACAAGCAAACAAGAGAGACTTAGAAAACTGGTAAAACCTACATTGTTGACAGATTTGGGAGTACTTAGCACTGTGAAAACAGAACTTTCGCCGAAGGAAATTTAGTTCTCTGAGACTGGGAAACAGTGAACAGAGAATGTATGAGTTTCTCAAGATTGGGAACAGATAGAAACAAGAGAAAGTACACAGTGATTCATCTACCTAGAGAAGTTACAGAGGTTTACACAGAGAATTCCAAGTATAAGTACAAGCAAATAAGAGAGACTTAGAAATCTGGTAAAACCTACATTGTGGATAGAGTTGGGAGTACTTAGCACAGTGAAAACAGCACTTTCGCTGAAAGAAATCGAGTTCTCTAAGACTGGGAAACAGTGAACAGTGAATGTATGAGTTTCTCAAGATTGGTAACAGATAGAAACAAGAGAAAGTACACAGTGATTCATCTACCTAGAGAAGTTATAGAGGTTTACACAGAGAATTCCAAGTATAAGTACAAGCAAATAAGAGAGACTTAGAAATCTGGTAAAACCTACATTGTTGATAGAGTTGGGAGTACTTAGCACTGTGAAAACAGCACTTTTGCCGAAAGAAATCGACTTCTCTAAGACTGGGAAACAGTGAACAGAGAATGTATGAGTTTCTCAAGATTGGTAACAGATAGAAACAAGAGAAAGTACACAGTGATTCATCTACCTAGAGAAGTTACAGAGGTTTACACAGAGAATTCCAAGTATAACTACAAGCAAACAAGAGAGACTTAGAAAACTGGTAAAACCTACATTGTGGATAGAGTTGGGAGTACTTAGCACTGTGAAAACAGCACTTTTGCGGAAAGAAATCGACTTCTCTAAGACTGGGAAACAGTGAACATAGAATGTATGAGTTTCTCTAGATTGGTAACAGATAGAAACAAGAGAAAGTACACGGTGATTCATCTACCTAGAGAAGTTACAGAGGTATACACAGAGAATTCCAAGTATAAGTACAAGCAAATAAGAGAGACTTAGAAAACTGGTAAAACCTACATTGTTTATAGAGTTGGGAGTACTTAGCAATGTGAAAACAGCACTTTTGTCGAAAGTAATCGACTTCTCTAAGACTGGGAAACACTGAACAGAGAATGTATGAGTTTCTCAAGATTGGTAACAGATAGAAACAAGAGAAAGTACACAGTGATTCATCTACCTAGAGAAGTTACAGAGGTTTACACAGAGAATTCCAAGTATAAGTACAAGCAAATAAGAGAGACTTAGAAAACTGGTAAAACCTACATTGTGGATAGAGTTGGGAGTACTTAGCACTGTGTAAACAGCACTTTCGCCGAAAGAAATCGACTTCTCTAAGACTGGGAAACAGTGAACAGTGAATGTATGAGTTTCTCAAGATTGGTAACAGATAGAAACAAGAGAAAGCACACAGTGATTCATCTACCTATAGAAGTTACAGAGGTTTACACAGAGAATTCCAAGTATAAGTACAAGAAAATAAGAGAGACTTAGAAAACTGGTAAAATCTACATTGTGGATACAGTTGGGAGTACTTAGCACTGTGTAAACAGCACTTTCGCTGAAAGAAATCGACTTCTCTAAGACTGGGAAAAGGTGAACAGTGAATGTATGAGTTTCTCAAGATTGGTAACAGATAGAAACAAGAGAAAGCACACAGTGATTCATCTACCTAGAGAAGTTACAGAGGTTTACACAGAGAATTCCAAATATAAGTACAAGCAAATAAGAGAGACTAAGAAAACTGGTAAAACCTACATTGTGGATAGAGTTGGGAGTACTTAGCACTGTGTAAACAGCACTTTCGCCGAAAGAAATCGACTTCTCTAAGACTGGGAAACAGTGAACAGTGAATGTATGAGTTTCTCAAGATTGGTAACAGATAGAAACAAGAGAAAGCACACAGTGATTCATCTACCCAGAGAAGTTACAGAGGTTTACACAGAGAATTCTAAGTATAAGTACAAGCAAATAAGAGAGACTTAGAAAACTGGTAAACTACATTGTTGACAGATTTCGGAGTACTTAGCACTGTGAAAACAGCACTTTCGCCGAAGGAAATTTAGTTCTCTAAGACTGGGAAACAGTGAACAGAGAATGTATGAGTTTCTCAAGATTGGTAACAGATAGAAACAAGAGAAAGTACACGGTGATTCATCTACCTAGAGAAGTTACAGAGGTTTACACAGAGAATTCCAAGTATAGGTACAAGCAAATCAGAGAGACTTAGAAAACTGGTAAAACCTACATTGTTTATAGAGTTGGGAGTACTTAGCAATGTGAAAACAGCAATTTTGTCGAAAGTAATCGACTTCTCTAAGACTGGGAAACACTGAACAGAGAATGTATGAGCTTCACAAGATTGGTAACAGATAGAAACAAGAGAAAGTACACAGTGATTCATCTACCTAGAGAAGTTACAGAGGTTTACACAGAGAATTCCAAGTATAAGTACAAGCAAATAAGAGAGACTTAGAAAACTGGTAAAACCTACATTGTTGACAGATTTGGGAGTACTTAGCTCTGTGAAAACAGCACTTTCGCCGCAGGAAATTTAGTTCTCTAAGTCCGTGAAACAGTGAAAAGAGAATGTATGAGTTTCTCAAGATTGGTAACAGATAGAAACAAGAGAACCTACACAGTGATTCATCTACCTAGAGATGTTACAGAGATTTACAAAGAGAATTCCAAGTATAAGTACAAGCAAATAAGAGACACTTAGAAAACTGGTAAAACCTACATTGTGGATAGAGTTGGGAGTACTTAGCACTGGGAAAACAGCACTTTCGCTGAAAGAAGTCGACTTCTCTAAGACTGGGAAAAAGTGAACAGTGAATGTATGAGTTTCTCAAGATTGGTAACAGATAGAAACAAGAGAAAGTACACAGTGATACATCTACCTAGAGAAGTTACAGAGGTTTACACAGAGAATTCCAAGTATAAGTACAAGCAAACAAGAGAGACTTAGAAAACTGGTAAAACCTACATTGTTGACAGATTTGGGAGTACTTAGCACTGTGAAAACAGCACTTTCGCCGAAGGAAATTTAGTTCTCTGAGACTGGGAAACAGTGAACAGAGAATGTATGAGTTTCTCAAGATTGGTAACAGATAGAAACAAGAGAAAGTACACAGTGATTCATCTACCTAGAGAAGTTACAGAGGTTTACACAGAGAATTCCAAGTATAAGTACAAGCAAATAAGAGAGACTTAGAAATCTGGTAAAACCTACATTGTGGATAGAGTTGGGAGTACTTAGCACTGTGAAAACAGCACTTTCGCTGAAAGAAATCGAGTTCTCTAAGACTGGGAAACAGTGAACAGTGAATGTATGAGTTTCTCAAGATTGGTAACAGATAGAAACAAGAGAAAGTACACAGTGATTCATCTACCTAGAGAAGTTATAGAGGTTTACACAGAGAATTCCAAGTATAAGTACAAGCAAATAAGAGAGACTTAGAAAACTGGTAAAACCTACATTGTTGATAGAGTTGGGAGTACTTAGCACTGTGAAAACAGCACTTTTGCCGAAAGAAATCGACTTCTCTAAGACTGGGAAACAGTGAACAGAGAATGTATGAGTTTCTCAAGATTGGTAACAGATAGAAACAAGAGAAAGTACACAGTGATTCATCTACCTAGAGAAGTTACAGAGGTTTACACAGAGAATTCCAAGTATAACTACAAGCAAACAAGAGAGACTTAGAAAACTGGTAAAACCTACATTGTTGATAGAGTTGGGAGTACTTAGCACTGTGAAAACAGCACTTTTGCGGAAAGAAATCGACTTCTCTAAGACTGGGAAACAGTGAACATAGAATGTATGAGTTTCTCTAGATTGGTAACAGATAGAAACAAGAGAAAGTACACGGTGATTCATCTACCTAGAGAAGTTACAGAGGTTTACACAGAGAATTCCAAGTATAAGTACAAGCAAATAAGAGAGACTTAGAAAACTGGTAAAACCTACATTGTTTATAGAGTTGGGAGTACTTAGCAATGTGAAAACAGCACTTTTGTCGAAAGTAATCGACTTCTCTAAGACTGGGAAACAATGAACAGAGAATGTATGAGTTTCTCAAGATTGGTAACAGATAGAAACAAGAGAAAGTACACAGTGATTCATCTACCTAGAGAAGTTACAGAGGTTTACACAGAGAATTCCAAGTATAAGTACAAGCAAATAAGAGAGACTTAGAAAACTGGTAAAACCTACATTGTGGATAGAGTTGGGAGTACTTAGCACTGTGTAAACAGCACTTTCGCCGAAAGAAATCGACTTCTCTAAGACTGGGAAACAGTGAACAGTGAATGTATGAGTTTCTCAAGATTGGTAACAGATAGAAACAAGAGAAAGCACACAGTGATTCATCTACCTAGAGAAGTTACAGAGGTTTACACAGAGAATTCCAAGTATAAGTACAAGAAAATAAGAGAGACTTAGAAAACTGGTAAAATCTATATTGTGGATACAGTTGGGAGTACTTAGCACTGTGTAAACAGCACTTTCGCTGAAAGAAATCGACTTCTCTAAGACTGGGAAAAGGTGAACAGTGAATGTATGAGTTTCTCAAGATTGGTAACAGATAGAAACAAGAGAAAGCACACAGTGATTCATCTACCTAGAGAAGTTACAGAGGTTTACACAGAGAATTCCAAATATAAGTACAAGCAAATAAGAGAGACTAAGAAAACTGGTAAAACCTACATTGTGGATAGAGTTGGGAGTACTTAGCACTGTGTAAACAGCACTTTCGCCGAAGGAAGTTTAGTTCTCTAAGACTGGGAAACAGTGAACAGAGAATGTATGAGTTTCTCAAGATTGGTAACAGATAGAAACAAGAGAAAGTACACAGTGATCCATCTACCTAGAGAACTTACAGAGGTTTACACAGAGAATTCCAAGTATAAGTACAAGCAAATAAGAGAGACTTAGAAAGCTGGTAAAACCTACATTGTGGATAGGGTTGGGAGTACTTAGCACTGTGTAAACAGCACTTTCGCCGAAAGAAATCGACTTCTCTAAGACTGGGAAACAGTGAACAGTGAATGTATGAGTTTCTCAAGATTGGTAACAGATAGAAACAAGAGAAAGCACACAGTGATTCATCTACCTAGAGAAGTTACAGAGGTTTACACAGAGAATTCCAAGTATAAGTACAAGCAAATAAGAGAGACTTAGAAAACTGGTAAAATCTACATTGTGGATAGAGTTGGGAGTACTTAGCACTGTGTAAACAGCACTTTCGCTGAAAGAAATCGACTTCTCTAAGACTGGGAAAAGGTGAACAGTGAATGTATGAGTTTCTCAAGATTGGTAACAGATAGAAACAATAGAAAGCACACAGTGATTCATCTACCTAGAGAAGTTACAGAGGTTTACACAGAGAATTCCAAATGTAAGTACAAGCAAATAAGAGAGACTAAGAAAACTGGTAAAACCTACATTGTGGATAGAGTTGGGAGTACTTAGCACTGTGTAAACAGCACTTTCGCCGAAAGAAATCCACTTCTCTAAGACTGGGAAACAGTGAACAGTGAATGTATGAGTTTCTCAAGATTGGTAACAGATAGAAACAAGAGAAAGCACACAGTGATTCATCTACCCAGAGAAGTTACAGAGGTTTACACAGAGAATTCTAAGTATAAGTACAAGCAAATAAGAGAGACTTAGAAAACTGGTAAAACCTACATTGTTGACAGATTTCGGAGTACTTAGCACTGTGAAAACAGCACTTTCGCCGAAGGAAATTTAGTTCTCTAAGACTGGGAAACAGTGAACAGAGAATGTATGAGTTTCTCAAGATTGGTAACAGATAGAAACAAGAGAAAGTACACGGTGATTCATCTACCTAGAGAAGTTACAGAGGTTTACACAGAGAATTCCAAGTATAGGTACAAGCAAATCAGAGAGACTTAGAAAACTGGTAAAACCTACATTGTTTATAGAGTTGGGAGTACTTAGCAATGTGAAAACAGCAATTTTGTCGAAAGTAATCGACTTCTCTAAGACTGGGAAACACTGAACAGAGAATGTATGAGCTTCACAAGATTGGTAACAGATAGAAACAAGAGAAAGTACACAGTGATTCATCTACCTAGAGAAGTTACAGAGGTTTACACAGAGAATTCCAAGTATAAGTACAAGCAAATAAGAGAGACTTAGAAAACTGGTAAAACCTACATTGTGGATAGGGTTGGGAGTACTTAGCACTGTGTAAACAGCACTTTCGCCGAAAGAAATCGACTTCTCTAAGACTGGGAAACAGTGAACAGTGAATGTATGAGTTTCTCAAGATTGGTAACAGATAGAAACAAGAGAAAGCACACAGTGATTCATCTACCTAGAGAAGTTACAGAGGTTTACACAGAGAATTCCAAGTATAAGTACAAGCAAATAAGAGAGACTTAGAAAACTGGTAAAATCTACATTGTGGATAGAGTTGGGAGTACTTAGCACTGTGTAAACAGCACTTTCGCCGAAAGAAATCGACTTCTCTAAGACTGGGAAAAGGTGAACAGTGAATGTATGAGTTTCTCAAGATTGGTAACAGATAGAAACAAGAGAAAGTACACAGTGATTCATCTACCTAGAGAAGTTACAGAGGTTTACACAGAGAATTCCAAGTATAAGTACAAGCAAATAAGAGAGACTTAGAAAACTGGTAAAACCTACATTGTTGACAGATTTGGGAGTACTTAGCACTGTGAAAACAGCACTTTCGCCGAAGGAAATTTAGTTCTCTAAGACTGGGAAACAGTGAACAGAGAATGTATGAGTTTCTCAAGATTGGTAACAGATAGAAACAAGAGAAAGCACACAGTGATTCATCTACCTAGAGAAGTTACAGAGGTTTACACAGAGAATTCCAAGTATAAGTACAAGCAAATAAGAGAGACTTAGAAAACTGTTGAAACCTACATTGTGGATAGAGTTGGGAGTACTTAGCACTGTGAAAACAGCACTTTTGCCGAAGGAAATTTAGTTCTCTAAGACTGGGAAACAGTGAACAGAGAATGTATGAGTTTCTCAAGATTGGTAACAGATAGAAACAAGAGAAAGTACACAGTGATTCATCTACCTAGAGAAGTTACAGAGGTTTACACAGAGAATTCCAAGTATAAGTACAAGCAAATAAAAGAGACTTAGAAAACTGGTAAAACCTACATTGTGGATAGAGTTGGGAGTACTTAGCACTGTGTAAACACCACTTTCGCCGAAAGAAATCGACTTCTCTGAGACTGGGAAACAGTGAACAGTGAATGTATGAGTTTCGCAAAATTCGTAACAGATAGAAACAACAGAAAGCACACAGTAATTCATCTACCTAGAGAAATTAAAGAGGTTTACACAGAGAATTCCAAGTATAAGTACAACCAAATAAGAGAGACTTAGAAAACTGGTAAAACCTACATTGTGGATAGAGTTGGGAGTACTTAGCACTGTGAAAACAGCACTTTTGCGGAAAGAAATCGACTTCTCTAAGACTGGGAAACAGTGAACAGAGAATGTATGAGTTTCTCAAGATTGGTAACAGATAGAAACAAGAGAAAGTACACAGTGATTCATCTACCTAGAGAAGTTACAGAGGTTTACACAGAGAATTCCAAGTATAAGTACAAGCAAATAAGAGAGACTTAGAAAACTGGTAAAACCTACATTGTGGACAGAGTTGGGAGTACTTAGCACTGTGTAAACAGCACTTTCGCCGCAAGAAATCGACTTCTCTAAGACTGGGAAACAGTGAACAGTGAATGTATGAGTTTCTCAAGATTGGTAACAGATAGAAACAAGAGAAAGCACACAGTGATTCATCTACCTAGAGAAGTTACACAGGTTTACACAGAGAATTCCAAGTATAAGTACAAGCAAATAAGAGAGACTTAGAAAACTGGTAAAATCTACATTGTGGATAGAGTTGGGAGTACTTAGCACTGTGTAAACAGCACTTTCGCTGAAAGAAATCGACTTCTCTAAGACTGGGAAAAGGTGAACAGTGAATGTATGAGTTTCTCAAGATTGGTAACAGATAGAAACAAGAGAAAGTACACAGTGATTCATCTACCTAGAGAAATTACAGAGGTTTACACAGAGAATTCCAAGTATAAGTACAAGCAAATAAGAGAGACTTAGAAATCTGGTAAAACCTACATTGTGGATAGAGTTGGGAGTACTTAGCACTGTGAAAACAGCACTTTCGCTGAAAGAAATCGACTTCTCTAAGACTGGGAAACAGTGAACAGAGAATGTATGAGTTTCTCAAGATTGGTAACAGATAGAAACAAGAGAAAGTACACAGTGATTCATCTACCTAGAGAAGTTACAGAGGTTTACACAGAGAATTCCAAGTATAAGTACAAGCAAATAAGAGAGACTTAGAAAACTGGTAAAACCTACATTGTGGATAGAGTTGGGAGTACTTAGCACTGTGTAAACAGCACTTTCGCCGAAAGAAATCGACTTCTCTAAGACTGGGAAACAGTGAACAGTGAATGTATGAGTTTCTCAAGATTGGTAACCGATAGAAACAAGAGAAAGCACACAGTGATTCATCTACCTAGAGAAGTTACAGAGGTTTACACAGAGAATTCCAAGTATAAGTACAAGCACATAAGAGAGACTTAGAAAACTGGTAAAATCTACATTGTGTATAGAGTTGGGAGTACTTAGCACTGTGTAAACAGCACTTTCGCTGAAAGAAATCGACTTCTCTAAGACTGGGAAAAGGTGAACAGTGAATGTATGAGTTTCTCAAGATTGGTAACAGATAGAAACAAGAGAAAGCACACAGTGATTCATCTAGCTAGAGAAGTTACAGGGGTTTACACAGAGAATTCCAAGTATAAGTACAAGCAAATAAGAGAGACTTAGAAAACTGGTAAAACCTACATTGTGGATAGAGTTGGGAGTACTTAGCACTGTGAAAACAGCACTTTCGCTGAAAGAAGTCGACTTCTCTAAGACTGGGAAACAGTGAACAGTGAATGTATGAGTTTCTCAAGATTGGTAACAGATAGAAACAAGAGAAAGTACACAGTGATTCATCTACCTAGTGAAGTTACAGAGGTTTACACAGAGAATTCCAAGTATAAGTACAAGCAAATAAGAGAGACTTAGAAAACTGGTAAAACCTACATTGTTGACAGATTTGGGAGTACTTAGCACTGTGAAAACAACACTTTCGCCGAAGGAAATTTAGTTCTCTAAGACTGGGAAACAGTGAACAGAGAATGTATGAGTTTCTCAAGATTGGTAACAGATAGAAACAAGAGAAAGTAAACGGTGATTCATCTACCTAGAGAAGTTACAGAGGTTTACACAGAGAATTCCAAGTATAACTACAAGCAAATAAGAGAGACGTAGAAAACTGGTAAAACCAACATTTTTGATAGAGTTGGGAGTACTTAGCACTGTGAAAACAGCACTTTTGCGGAAAGAAATCGACTTCTCTAAGACTGGGAAACAGTGAACAGAGAATGTATGAGTTTCTCTAGATTGGTAACAGATAGAAACAAGAGAAAGTACACGGTGATTCATCTACCTAGAGAAGTTACAGAGGTTTACACAGAGAATTCCAAGTATAAGTACAAGCAAATAAGAGAGACTTAGAAAACTGGTAAAACCTACATTGCTGACAGATTTGGGAGTACTTAGCTCTGTGAAAACAGCACTTTCGCCTCAGGAAATTTAGTTCTCTAAGTCCGTGAAACAGTGAAAAGAGAATGTATGAGTTTCTCAAGATTGGTAACAGATAGAAACAAGAGAACCTACACAGTGATTCATCTACCTAGAGATGTTACAGAGATTTACAAAGAGAATTCCAAGTATAAGTACAAGCAAATAAGAGACACTTAGAAAACTGGTAAAACCTACATTGTGGATAGAGTTGGGAGTACTTAGCACTGGGAAAACAGCACTTTCGCTGAAAGAAATCGACTTCTCTAAGACTGGGAAAAAGTGAACAGTGAATGTATGAGTTTCTCAAGATTGGTAACAGATAGAAACAAGAGAAAGTACACAGTGATACATCTACCTAGAGAAGTTACAGAGGTTTACACAGAGAATTCCAAGTATAAGTACAAGCAAACAAGAGAGACTTAGAAAACTGGTAAAACCTACATTGTTGACAGATTTGGGAGTACTTAGCACTGTGAAAACAGCACTTTCGCCGAAGGAAATTTAGTTCTCTGAGACTGGGAAACAGTGAACAGAGAATGTATGAGTTTCTCAAGATTGGTAACAGATAGAAACAAGAGAAAGTACACAGTGATTCATCTACCTAGAGAAGTTACAGAGGTTTACACAGAGAATTCCAAGTATAAGTACAAGCAAATAAGAGAGACTTAGAAATCTGGTAAAACCTACATTGTGGATAGAGTTGGGAGTACTTAGCACTGTGAAAACAGCACTTTCGCTGAAAGAAATCGAGTTCTCTAAGACTGGGAAACAGTGAACAGTGAATGTATGAGTTTCTCAAGATTGGTAACAGATAGAAACAAGAGAAAGTACACAGTGATTCGTCTACCTAGAGAAGTTACAGAGGTTTACACAGAGAATTCCAAGTATAAGTACAAGCAAATAAGAGAGACTTAGAAAACTGGTAAAACCTACATTGTGGATAGAGTTGGGAGTACTTAGCACTGTGTAAACAGCACTTTCGCCGAAAGAAATCGACTTCTCTAAGACTGGGAAACAGTGAACAGTGAATGTATGAGTTTCTCAAGATTGGTAACAGATAGAAACAAGAGAAAGCACACAGTGATTCATCTACCTAGAGAAGTTACAGAGGTTTACACAGAGAATTCCAAGTATAAGTACAAGCAAATAAGAGAGACTTAGAAAACTGGTAAAATCTACATTGTGGATAGAGTTGGGAGTACTTAGCACTGTGTAAACAGCACTTTCGCTGAAAGAAATCGACTTCTCTAAGACTGGGAAAAGGTGAACAGTGAATGTATGAGTTTCTCAAGATTGGTAACAGATAGAAACAAGAGAAAGCACACAGTGATTCATCTACCTAGAGAAATTACAGAGGTTTACACAGAGAATTCCAAGTATAAGTACAAGCAAATAAGAGAGACTTAGAAATCTGGTAAAACCTACATTGTGGATAGAGTTGGGAGTACTTAGCACTGTGAAAACAGCACTTTCGCTGAAAGAAATCGACTTCTCTAAGACTGGGAAACAGTGAACAGAGAATGTATGAGTTTCTCAAGATTGGTAACAGATAGAAACAAGAGAAAGTACACAGTGATTCATCTACCTAGAGAAGTTACAGAGGTTTACACAGAGAATTCCAAGTATAAGTACAAGCAAATAAGAGAGACTTAGAAAACTGGTTAAACCTACATTGTGGATAGAGTTGGGAGTACTTAGCACTGTGTAAACAGCACTTTCGCCGAAAGAAATCGACTTCTCTAAGACTGGGAAACAGTGAACAGTGAATGTATGAGTTTCTCAAGATTGGTAACCGATAGAAACAAGAGAAAGCACACAGTGATTCATCTACCTAGAGAAGTTACAGAGGTTTACACAGAGAATTCCAAGTATAAGTACAAGCAAATAAGAGAGACTTAGAAAACTGGTAAAATCTACATTGTGTATAGAGTTGGGAGTACTTAGCACTGTGTAAACAGCACTTTCGCTGAAAGAAATCGACTTCTCTAAGACTGGGAAAAGGTGAACAGTGAATGTATGAGTTTCTCAAGATTGGTAACAGATAGAAACAAGAGAAAGCACACAGTGATTCATCTACCTAGAGAAGTTACAGGGGTTTACACAGAGAATTCCAAGTATAAGTACAAGCAAATAAGAGAGACTTAGAAAACTGGTAAAACCTACATTGTGGATAGAGTTGGGAGTACTTAGCACTGTGAAAACAGCACTTTCGCTGAAAGAAGTCGACTTCTCTAAGACTGGGAAACAGTGAACAGTGAATGTATGAGTTTCTCAAGATTGGTAACAGATAGAAACAAGAGAAAGTACACAGTGATTCATCTACCTAGTGAAGTTACAGAGGTTTACACAGAGAATTCCAAGTATAAGTACAAGCAAATAAGAGAGACTTAGAAAACTGGTAAAACCTACATTGTTGACAGATTTGGGAGTACTTAGCACTGTGAAAACAACACTTTCGCCGCAGGAAATTTAGTTCTCTAAGACTGGGAAACAGTGAACAGAGAATGTATGAGTTTCTCAAGATTGGTAACAGATAGAAACAAGAGAAAGTACACGGTGATTCATCTACCTAGAGAAGTTACAGAGGTTTACACAGAGAATTCCAAGTATAACTACAAGCAAATAAGAGAGACGTAGAAAACTGGTAAAACCAACATTGTTGATAGAGTTGGGAGTACTTAGCACTGTGAAAACAGCACTTTTGCGGAAAGAAATCGACTTCTCTAAGACTGGGAAACAGTGAACAGAGAATGTATGAGTTTCTCTAGATTGGTAACAGATAGAAACAAGAGAAAGTACACGGTGATTCATCTACCTAGAGAAGTTACAGAGGTTTACACAGAGAATTCCAAGTATAAGTACAAGTAAACAAGAGAGACTTAGAAAACTGGTAAAACCTACATTGTTGACAGATTTGGGAGTACTTAGCACTGTGAAAACAGCACTTTCGCCGAAGGAAATTTAGTTCTCTGAGACTGGGAAACAGTGAACAGAGAATGTATGAGTTTCTCAAGATTGGTAACAGATAGAAACAAGAGAAAGTACACAGTGATTCATCTACCTAGAGAAGTTACAGAGGTTTACACAGAGAATTCCAAGTATAAGTACAAGCAAATAAGAGAGACTTAGAAATCTGGTAAAACCTACATTGTGGATAGAGTTGGGAGTACTTAGCACTGTGAAAACAGCACTTTCGCTGAAAGAAATCGAGTTCTCTAAGACTGGGAAACAGTGAACAGTGAATGTATGAGTTTCTCAAGATTGGTAACAGATAGAAACAAGAGAAAGTACACAGTGATTCATCTACCTAGAGAAGTTATAGAGGTTTACACAGAGAATTCCAAGTATAAGTACAAGCAAATAAGAGAGACTTAGAAAAGTGGTAAAACCTACATTGTTGATAGAGTTGGGAGTACTTAGCACTGTGAAAACAGCACTTTTGCCGAAAGAAATCGACTTCTCTAAGACTGGGAAACAGTGAACAGAGAATGTATGAGTTTCTCAAGATTGGTAACAGATAGAAACAAGAGAAAGTACACAGTGATTCATCTACCTAGAGAAGTTACAGAGGTTTACACAGAGAATTCCAAGTATAACTACAAGCAAACAAGAGAGACTTAGAAAACTGGTAAAACCTACATTGTTGATAGAGTTGGGAGTACTTAGCACTGTGAAAACAGCACTTTTGCGGAAAGAAATCGACTTCTCTAAGACTGGGAAACAGTGAACATAGAATGTATGAGTTTCTCTAGATTGGTAACAGATAGAAACAAGAGAAAGTACACGGTGATTCATCTACCTAGAGAAGTTACAGAGGTTTACACAGAGAATTCCAAGTATAAGTACAAGCAAATAAGAGAGACTTAGAAAACTGGTAAAACCTACATTGTTTATAGAGTTGGGAGTACTTAGCAATGTGAAAACAGCACTTTTGTCGAAAGTAATCGACTTCTCTAAGACTGGGAAACACTGAACAGAGAATGTATGAGTTTCTCAAGATTGGTAACAGATAGAAACAAGAGAAAGTACACAGTGATTCATCTACCTAGAGAAGTTACAGAGGTTTACACAGAGAATTCCAAGTATAAGTACAAGCAAATAAGAGAGACTTAGAAAACTGGTAAAACCTACATTGTGGATAGAGTTGGGAGTACTTAGCACTGTGTAAACAGCACTTTCGCCGAAAGAAATCGACTTCTCTAAGACTGGGAAACAGTGAACAGAGAATGTATGAGTTTCTCTAGATTGGTAACAGATAGAAACAAGAGAAAGTACACGGTGATTCATCTACCTAGAGAAGTTACAGAGGTTTACACAGAGAATTCCAAGTATAAGTACAAGCAAATAAGAGAGACTTAGAAAACTGGTAAAACCTACATTGCTGACAGATTTGGGAGTACTTAGCTCTGTGAAAACAGCACTTTCGCCTCAGGAAATTTAGTTCTCTAAGTCCGTGAAACAGTGGAAAGAGAATGTATGAGTTTCTCAAGATTGGTAACAGATAGAAACAAGAGAACCTACACAGTGATTCATCTACCTAGAGATGTTACAGAGATTTACAAAGAGAATTCCAAGTATAAGTACAAGCAAATAAGAGACACTTAGAAAACTGGTAAAACCTACATTGTGGATAGAGTTGGGAGTACTTAGCACTGGGAAAACAGCACTTTCGCTGAAAGAAGTCGACTTCTCTAAGACTGGGAAAAAGTGAACAGTGAATGTATGAGTTTCTCAAGATTGGTAACAGATAGAAACAAGAGAAAGTACACAGTGATACATCTACCTAGAGAAGTTACAGAGGTTTACACAGAGAATTCCAAGTATAAGTACAAGCAAACAAGAGAGACTTAGAAAACTGGTAAAACCTACATTGTTGACAGATTTGGGAGTACTTAGCACTGTGAAAACAGCACTTTCGCCGAAGGAAATTTAGTTCTCTGAGACTGGGAAAAAGTGAACAGAGAATGTATGAGTTTCTCAAGATTGGTAACAGATAGAAACAAGAGAAAGTACACAGTGATTCATCTACCTAGAGAAGTTACAGAGGTTTACACAGAGAATTCCAAGTATAAGTACAAGCAAATAAGAGAGACTTAGAAAACTGGTAAAACCTACATTGTGGATAGAGTTGGGAGTACTTAGCACTGTGTAAACAGCACTTTCGCCGAAAGAAATCGACTTCTCTAAGACTGGGAAACAGTGAACAGTGAATGTATGAGTTTCTCAAGATTGGTAACAGATAGAAACAAGAGAAAGCACACAGTGATTCATCTACCTAGAGAAGTTACAGAGGTTTACACAGAGAATTCCAAGTATAAGTACAAGCAAATAAGAGAGACTTAGAAAACTGGTAAAATCTACATTGTGGATAGAGTTGGGAGTACTTAGCACTGTGTAAACAGCACTTTCGCTGAAAGAAATCGACTTCTCTAAGACTGGGAAAAGGTGAACAGTGAATGTATGAGTTTCTCAAGATTGGTAACAGATAGAAACAAGAGAAAGCACACAGTGATTCATCTACCTAGAGAAATTACAGAGGTTTACACAGAGAATTCCAAGTATAAGTACAAGCAAATAAGAGAGACTTAGAAATCTGGTAAAACCTACATTGTGGATAGAGTTGGGAGTACTTAGCACTGTGAAAACAGCACTTTCGCTGAAAGAAATCGACTTCTCTAAGACTGGGAAACAGTGAACAGAGAATGTATGAGTTTCTCAAGATTGGTAACAGATAGAAACAAGAGAAAGTACACAGTGATTCATCTACCTAGAGAAGTTACAGAGGTTTACACAGAGAATTCCAAGTATAAGTACAAGCAAATAAGAGAGACTTAGAAAACTGGTAAAACCTACATTGTGGATAGAGTTGGGAGTACTTAGCACTGTGTAAACAGCACTTTCGCCGAAAGAAATCGACTTCTCTAAGACTGGGAAACAGTGAACAGTGAATGTATGAGTTTCTCAAGATTGGTAACCGATAGAAACAAGAGAAAGCACACAGTGATTCATCTACCTAGAGAAGTTACAGAGGTTTACACAGAGAATTCCAAGTATAAGTACAAGCAAATAAGAGAGACTTAGAAAACTGGTAAAATCTACATTGTGTATAGAGTTGGGAGTACTTAGCACTGTGTAAACAGCACTTTCGCTGAAAGAAATCGACTTCTCTAAGACTGGGAAAAGGTGAACAGTGAATGTATGAGTTTCTCAAGATTGGTAACAGATAGAAACAAGAGAAAGCACACAGTGATTCATCTACCTAGAGAAGTTACAGGGGTTTACACAGAGAATTCCAAGTATAAGTACAAGCAAATAAGAGAGACTTAGAAAACTGGTAAAACCTACATTGTGGATAGAGTTGGGAGTACTTAGCACTGTGAAAACAGCACTTTCGCTGAAAGAAGTCGACTTCTCTAAGACTGGGAAACAGTGAACAGTGAATGTATGAGTTTCTCAAGATTGGTAACAGATAGAAACAAGAGAAAGTACACAGTGATTCATCTACCTAGTGAAGTTACAGAGGTTTACACAGAGAATTCCAAGTATAAGTACAAGCAAATAAGAGAGACTTAGAAAACTGGTAAAACCTACATTGTTGACAGATTTGGGAGTACTTAGCACTGTGAAAACAACACTTTCGCCGAAGGAAATTTAGTTCTCTAAGACTGGGAAACAGTGAACAGAGAATGTATGAGTTTCTCAAGATTGGTAACAGATAGAAACAAGAGAAAGTACACGGTGATTCATCTACCTAGAGAAGTTACAGAGGTTTACACAGAGAATTCCAAGTATAACTACAAGCAAATAAGAGAGACGTAGAAAACTGGTAAAACCAACATTGTTGATAGAGTTGGGAGTACTTAGCACTGTGAAAACAGCACTTTTGCGGAAAGAAATAGACTTCTCTAAGACTGGGAAACAGTGAACAGAGAATGTATGAGTTTCTCTAGATTGGTAACAGATAGAAACAAGAGAAAGTACACGGTGATTCATCTACCTAGAGAAGTTACAGAGGTTTACACAGAGAATTCCAAGTATAAGTACAAGCAAATAAGAGAGACTTAGAAAACTGGTAAAACCTACATTGTTGACAGATTTGGGAGTACTTAGCTCTGTGAAAACAGCACTTTCGCCGCAGGAAATTTAGTTCTCTAAGTCCGTGAAACAGTGAAAAGAGAATGTATGAGTTTCTCAAGATTGGTAACAGATAGAAACAAGAGAAAGCACACAGTGATTCATCTACCTAGAGATGTTACAGAGATTTACAAAGAGAATTCCAAGTATAAGTACAAGCAAATAAGAGACACTTAGAAAACTGGTAAAACCTACATTGTGGATAGAGTTGGGAGTACTTAGCACTGGGAAAACAGCACTTTCGCTGAAAGAAGTCGACTTCTCTAAGACTGGGAAAAAGTGAACAGTGAATGTATGAGTTTCTCAAGATTGGTAACAGATAGAAACAAGAGAAAGTACACAGTGATACATCTACCTAGAGAAGTTACAGAGGTTTACACAGAGAATTCCAAGTATAAGTACAAGCAAATAAGAGAGACTTAGAAAACTGGTAAAACCTACATTGTTGACAGATTTGGGAGTACTTAGCACTGTGAAAACAGCACTTTCGCCGAAGGAAATTTAGTTCTCTGAGACTGGGAAACAGTGAACAGAGAATGTATGAGTTTCTCAAGATTGGTAACAGATAGAAACAAGAGAAAGCACACAGTGATTCATCTACCTAGAGAAGTTACAGAAGTTTACACAGAGAATTCCATGTATAAGTACAAGAAAATAAGAGAGACTTAGAAAACTGGTAAAACCTACATTGTGGATAGAGTTGGGAGTACTTAGCACTGTGAAAACAGCACTTTCGCCGAAAGAAATCGACTTCTCTAAGACTGGGAAACAGTGAACAGAGAATGTATGAGTTTCTCAAGATTGGTAACAGATAGAAACAAGAGAAAGTACACAGTGATTCATCTACCTAGAGAAGTTACAGAGGTTTACACAGAGAATTCCAAGTATAACTACAAGCAAATAAGAGAGACTTAGAAAACTGGTAAAACCTACATTGTTGATAGAGTTGGGAGTACTTAGCACTGTGAAAACAGCACTTTTGCGGAAAGAAATCGACTTCTCTAAGACTGGGAAACAGTGAACAGTGAAGTTATGAGTTTCTGAAGATTGGTAACAGATAGAAACAAGAGAAAGTACACAGTGATTCATCTACCTAGAGAAGTTACAGAGGTTTACACAGAGAATTCCAAGTATAAGTACAAGCAAATAAGAGAGACTTAGAAAACTGGTAAAACCTACATTGTTGACAGATTTGGGAGTACTTAGCTCTGTGAAAACAGCACTTTCGCCGCAGGAAATTTAGTTCTCTAAGTCCGTGAAACAGTGAAAAGAGAATGTATGAGTTTCTCAAGATTGGTAACAGATAGAAACAAGAGAACCTACACAGTGATTCATCTACCTAGAGATGTTACAGAGATTTACAAAGAGAATTCCAAGTATAAGTACAAGCAAATAAGAGACACTTAGAAAACTGGTAAAACCTACATTGTGGATAGAGTTGGGAGTACTTAGCACTGGGAAAACAGCACTTTCGCTGAAAGAAGTCGACTTCTCTAAGACTGGGAAAAAGTGAACAGTGAATGTATGAGTTTCTCAAGATTGGTAACAGATAGAAACAAGAGAAAGTACACAGTGATACATCTACCTAGAGAAGTTACAGAGGTTTACACAGAGAATTCCAAGTATAAGTACAAGCAAACAAGAGAGACTTAGAAAACTGGTAAAACCTACATTGTTGACAGATTTGGGAGTACTTAGCACTGTGAAAACAGCACTTTTGCCGAAAGAAATCGACTTCTCTAAGACTGGGAAACAGTGAACAGAGAATGTATGAGTTTCTCAAGATTGGTAACAGATAGAAACAAGAGAAAGTACACAGTGATTCATCTACCTAGAGAAGTTACAGAGGTTTACACAGAGAATTCCAAGTATAACTACAAGCAAACAAGAGAGACTTAGAAAACTGGTAAAACCTACATTGTTGATAGAGTTGGGAGTACTTAGCACTGTGAAAACAGCACTTTTGCGGAAAGAAATCGACTTCTCTAAGACTGGGAAACAGTGAACATAGAATGTATGAGTTTCTCTAGATTGGTAACAGATAGAAACAAGAGAAAGTACACGGTGATTCATCTACCTAGAGAAGTTACAGAGGTTTACACAGAGAATTCCAAGTATAAGTACAAGCAAATAAGAGAGACTTAGAAAACTGGTAAAACCTACATTGTTTATAGAGTTGGGAGTACTTAGCAATGTGAAAACAGCACTTTTGTCGAAAGTAATCGACTTCTCTAAGACTGGGAAACACTGAACAGAGAATGTATGAGTTTCTCAAGATTGGTAACAGATAGAAACAAGAGAAAGTACACAGTGATTCATCTACCTAGAGAAGTTACAGAGGTTTACACAGAGAATTCCAAGTATAAGTACAAGCAAATAAGAGAGACTTAGAAAACTGGTAAAACCTACATTGTGCATAGAGTTGGGAGTACTTAGCACTGTGTAAACAGCACTTTCGCCGAAAGAAATCGACTTCTCTAAGACTGGGAAACAGTGAACAGTGAATGTATGAGTTTCTCAAGATTGGTAACAGATAGAAACAAGAGAAAGCACACAGTGATTCATCTACCTAGAGAAGTTACAGAGGTTTACACAGAGAATTCCAAGTATAAGTACAAGCAAATAAGAGAGACTTAGAAATCTGGTAAAACCTACATTGTGGATAGAGTTGGGAGTACTTAGCACTGTGAAAACAGCACTTTCGCTGAAAGAAATCGAGTTCTCTAAGACTGGGAAACAGTGAACAGTGAATGTATGAGTTTCTCAAGATTGGTAACAGATAGAAACAAGAGAAAGTACACAGTGATTCATCTACCTAGAGAAGTTATAGAGGTTTACACAGAGAATTCCAAGTATAAGTACAAGCAAATAAGAGAGACTTAGAAAACTGGTAAAACCTACATTGTTGATAGAGTTGGGAGTACTTAGCACTGTGAAAACAGCACTTTTGCCGAAAGAAATCGACTTCTCTAAGACTGGGAAACAGTGAACAGAGAATGTATGAGTTTCTCAAGATTGGTAACAGATAGAAACAAGAGAAAGTACACAGTGATTCATCTACCTGGAGAAGTTACAGAGGTTTACACAGAGAATTCCAAGTATAACTACAAGCAAACAAGAGAGACTTAGAAAACTGGTAAAACCTACATTGTTGATAGAGTTGGGAGTACTTAGCACTGTGAAAACAGCACTTTTGCGGAAAGAAATCGACTTCTCTAAGACTGGGAAACAGTGAACATAGAATGTATGAGTTTCTCTAGATTGGTAACAGATAGAAACAAGAGAAAGTACACGGTGATTCATCTACCTAGAGAAGTTACAGAGGTTTACACAGAGAATTCCAAGTATAAGTACAAGCAAATAAGAGAGACTTAGAAATCTGGTAAAACCTACATTGTGGATAGAGTTGGGAGTATTTAGCAATGTGAAAACAGCACTTTTGTCGAAAGTAATCGACTTCTCTAAGACTGGGAAACACTGAACAGAGAATGTATGAGTTTCTCAAGATTGGTAACAGATAGAAACAAGAGAAAGTACACAGTGATTCATCTACCTAGAGAAGTTACAGAGGTTTACACAGAGAATTCCAAGTATAAGTACAAGCAAATAAGAGAGACTTAGAAAACTGGTAAAACCTACATTGTGGATAGAGTTGGGAGTACTTAGCACTGTGTAAACAGCACTTTCGCCGAAAGAAATCGACTTCTCTAAGACTGGGAAACAGTGAACAGTGAATGTATGAGTTTCTCAAGATTGGTAACCGATAGAAACAAGAGAAAGCACACAGTGATTCATCTACCTAGAGAAGTTACAGAGGTTTACACAGAGAATTCCAAGTATAAGTACAAGAAAATAAGAGAGACTTAGAAAACTGGTAAAATCTACATTGTGGATACAGTTGGGAGTACTTAGCACTGTGTAAACAGCACTTTCGCTGAAAGAAATCGACTTCTCTAAGACTGGGAAAAGGTGAACAGTGAATGTATGAGTTTCTCAAGATTGGTAACAGATAGAAACAAGAGAAAGCACACAGTGATTCATCTACCTAGAGAAGTTACAGAGGTTTACACAGAGAATTCCAAATATAAGTACAAGCAAATAAGAGAGACTAAGAAAACTGGTAAAACCTACATTGTGGATAGAGTTGGGAGTACTTAGCACTGTGTAAACAGCACTTTCGCCGAAAGAAATCGAATTCTCTAAGACTGGGAAACAGTGAACAGTGAATGTATGAGTTTCTCAAGATTGGTAACAGATAGAAACAAGAGAAAGTACACGGTGATTCATCTACCTAGAGAAGTTACAGAGGTTTACACAGAGAATTCCAAGTATAGGTACAAGCAAATCAGAGAGACTTAGAAAACTGGTAAAACCTACATTGTTGATAGAGTTGGGAGTACTTAG
The DNA here is from genome assembly GCA_028571685.1 of Heterohyrax brucei. NCBI lineage: Eukaryota > Metazoa > Chordata > Mammalia > Hyracoidea > Procaviidae > Heterohyrax > Heterohyrax brucei. Next base: position 18,162,018 of record CM053162.1, read on the forward strand.
CAATGTGAAAACAGCAATTTTGTCGAAACTAATCGACTTCTCTAAGACTGGGAAACACTGAACAGAGAATGTATGAGCTTCACAAGATTGGTAACAGATAGAAACAAGAGAAAGTACACAGTGATTCATCTACCTAGAGAAGTTACAGAGGTTTACACAGAGAATTCCAAGTATAAGTACAAGCAAATAAGAGAGACTTAGAAAACTGGTAAAACCTACATTGTGGATAGGGTTGGGAGTACTTAGCACTGTGTAAACAGCACTTTCGCCGAAAGAAATCGACTTCTCTAAGACTGGGAAACAGTGAACAGTGAATGTATGAGTTTCTCAAGATTGGTAACAGATAGAAACAAGAGAAAGCACACAGTGATTCATCTACCTAGAGAAGTTACAGAGGTTTACACAGAGAATTCCAAGTATAAGTACAAGCAAATAAGAGAGACTTAGAAAACTGGTAAAATCTACATTGTGGATAGAGTTGGGAGTACTTAGCACTGTGTAAACAGCACTTTCGCTGAAAGAAATCGACTTCTCTAAGACTGGGAAAAGGTGAACAGTGAATGTATGAGTTTCTCAAGATTGGTAACAGATAGAAACAAGAGAAAGTACACAGTGATTCATCTACCTAGAGAAGTTACAGAGGTTTACACAGAGAATTCCAAGTATAAGTACAAGCAAATAAGAGAGACTTAGAAAACTGGTAAAACCTACATTGTTGACAGATTTGGGAGTACTTAGCACTGTGTAAACAGCACTTTCGCTGAAAGAAATCGACTTCTCTAAGACTGGGAAAAGGTGAACAGTGAATGTATGAGTTTCTCAAGATTGGTAACAGATAGAAACAAGAGAAAGTACACAGTGATTCATCTACCTAGAGAAGTTACAGAGGTTTACACAGAGAATTCCAAGTATAAGTACAAGCAAATAAGAGAGACTTAGAAAACTGGTAAAACCTACATTGTGGATAGAGTTGGGAGTACTTAGCACTGTGTAAACAGCACTTTCGCCGAAAGAAATCGACTTCTCTAAGACCGGGAAACAGTGAACAGTGAATGTATGAGTTTCTCAAGATTGGTAACAGATAGAAACAAGAGAAAGCACACAGTGATTCATCTACCTAGAGAAGTTACAGAGGTTTACACAGAGAATTCCAAGTATAAGTACAAGCAAATAAGAGAGACTTAGAAAACTGGTAAAATCTACATTGTGTATAGAGTTGGGAGTACTTAGCACTGTGTAAACAGCACTTTCGCTGAAAGAAATCGACTTCTCTAAGACTGGGAAAAGGTGAACAGTGAATGTATGAGTTTCTCAAGATTGGTAACAGATAGAAACAAGAGAAAGCACACAGTGATTCATCTACCTAGAGAAGTTACAGGGGTTTACACAGAGAATTCCAAGTATAAGTACAAGCAAATAAGAGAGACTTAGAAAACTGGTAAAACCTACATTGTGGATAGAGTTGGGAGTACTTAGCACTGTGAAAACAGCACTTTCGCTGAAAGAAGTCGACTTCTCTAAGACTGGGAAACAGTGAACAGTGAATGTATGAGTTTCTCAAGATTGGTAACAGATAGAAACAAGAGAAAGTACACAGTGATTCATCTACCTAGTGAAGTTACAGAGGTTTACACAGAGAATTCCAAGTATAAGTACAAGCAAATAAGAGAGACTTAGAAAACTGGTAAAACCTACATTGTTGACAGATTTGGGAGTACTTAGCACTGTGAAAACAACACTTTCGCCGAAGGAAATTTAGTTCTCTAAGACTGGGAAACAGTGAACAGAGAATGTATGAGTTTCTCAAGATTGGTAACAGATAGAAACAAGAGAAAATAAACGGTGATTCATCTACCTAGAGAAGTTACAGAGGTTTACACAGAGAATTCCAAGTATAACTACAAGCAAATAAGAGAGACGTAGAAAACTGGTAAAACCAACATTGTTGATAGAGTTGGGAGTACTTAGCACTGTGAAAACAGCACTTTTGCGGAAAGAAATCGACTTCTCTAAGACTGGGAAACAGTGAACAGAGAATGTATGAGTTTCTCTAGATTGGTAACAGATAGAAACAAGAGAAAGTACACGGTGATTCATCTTCCTAGAGAAGTTACAGAGGTTTACACAGAGAATTCCAAGTATAAGTACAAGCAAATAAGAGAGACTTAGAAAACTGGTAAAACCTACATTGTTGACAGATTTGGGAGTACTTAGCTCTGTGAAAACAGCACTTTCGCCGCAGGAAATTTAGTTCTCTAAGTCCGTGAAACAGTGAAAAGAGAATGTATGAGTTTCTCAAGATTGGTAACAGATAGAAACAAGAGAACCTACACAGTGATTCATCTACCTAGAGATGTTACAGAGATTTACAAAGAGAATTCCAAGTATAAGTACAAGCAAATAAGAGACACTTAGAAAACTGGTAAAACCTACATTGTGGATAGAGTTGGGAGTACTTAGCACTGGGAAAACAGCACTTTCGCTGAAAGAAGTCGACTTCTCTAAGACTGGGAAAAAGTGAACAGTGAATGTATGAGTTTCTCAAGATTGGTAACAGATAGAAACAAGAGAAAGTACACAGTGATACATCTACCTAGAGAAGTTACAGAGGTTTACACAGAGAATTCCAAGTATAAGTACAAGCAAACAAGAGAGACTTAGAAAACTGGTAAAACCTACATTGTTGACAGATTTGGGAGTACTTAGCACTGTGAAAACAGCACTTTCGCCGAAGGAAATTTAGTTCTCTGAGACTGGGAAACAGTGAACAGAGAATGTATGAGTTTCTCAAGATTGGTAACAGATAGAAACAAGAGAAAGTACACAGTGATTCATCTACCTAGAGAAGTTATAGAGGTTTACACAGAGAATTCCAAGTATAAGTACAAGCAAATAAGAGAGACTTAGAAAACTGGTAAAACCTACATTGTTGATAGAGTTGGGAGTACTTAGCACTGTGAAAACAGCACTTTTGCGGAAAGAAATCGACTTCTCTAAGACTGGGAAACAGTGAACAGTGAATGTATGAGTTTCTCAAGATTGGTAACAGATAGAAACAAGAGAAAGTACACAGTGATTCATCTACCTAGAGAAGTTATAGAGGTTTACACAGAGAATTCCAAGTATAAGTACAAGCAAATAAGAGAGACTTAGAAAACTGGTAAAACCTACATTGTTGATAGAGTTGGGAGTACTTAGCACTGTGAAAACAGCACTTTTGCGGAAAGAAATCGACTTCTCTAAGACTGGGAAACAGTGAACATAGAATGTATGAGTTTCTCTAGATTGGTAACAGATAGAAACAAGAGAAAGTACACGGTGATTCATCTACCTAGAGAAGTTACAGAGGTTTACACAGAGAATTCCAAGTATAAGTACAAGCAAATAAGAGAGACTTAGAAATCTGGTAAAACTTACATTGTGGATAGAGTTGGGAGTACTTAGCAATGTGAAAACAGCACTTTTGTCGAAAGTAATCGACTTCTCTAAGACTGGGAAACACTGAACAGAGAATGTATGAGTTTCTCAAGATTGGTAACAGATAGAAACAAGAGAAAGTACACAGTGATTCATCTACCTAGAGAAGTTACAGAGGTTTACACAGAGAATTCCAAGTATAAGTACAAGCAAATAAGAGAGACTTAGAAAACTGGTAAAACCTATATTGTGGATAGAGTTGGGAGTACTTAGCACTGTGTAAACAGCACTTTCGCCGAAAGAAATCGACTTCTCTAAGACTGGGAAACAGTGAACAGTGAATGTATGAGTTTCTCAAGATTGGTAACCGATAGAAACAAGAGAAAGCACACAGTGATTCATCTACCTAGAGAAGTTACAGAGGTTTACACAGAGAATTCCAAGTATAAGTACAAGAAAATAAGAGAGACTTAGAAAACTGGTAAAATCTACATTGTGGATACAGTTGGGAGTACTTAGCACTGTGTAAACAGCACTTTCGCTGAAAGAAATCGACTTCTCTAAGACTGGGAAAAGGTGAACAGTGAATGTATGAGTTTCTCAAGATTGGTAACAGATAGAAACAAGAGAAAGCACACAGTGATTCATCTACCTAGAGAAGTTACAGAGGTTTACACAGAGAATTCCAAATATAAGTACAAGCAAATAAGAGAGACTAAGAAAACTGGTAAAACCTACATTGTGGATAGAGTTGGGAGTACTTAGCACTGTGTAAACAGCACTTTCGCCGAAAGAAATCGAATTCTCTAAGACTGGGAAACAGTGAACAGTGAATGTATGAGTTTCTCAAGATTGGTAACAGATAGAAACAAGAGAAAGCACACAGTGATTCATCTACCCAGAGAAGTTACAGAGGTTTACACAGAGAATTCTAAGTATAAGTACAAGCAAATAAGAGAGACTTAGAAAACTGGTAAAACCTACATTGTTGACAGATTTCGGAGTACTTAGCACTGTGAAAACAGCACTTTCGCCGAAGGAAATTTAGTTCTCTAAGACTGGGAAACAGTGAACAGAGAATGTATGAGTTTCTCAAGATTGGTAACAGATAGAAACAAGAGAAAGTACACGGTGATTCATCTACCTAGAGAAGTTACAGAGGTTTACACAGAGAATTCCAAGTATAGGTACAAGCAAATCAGAGAGACTTAGAAAACTGGTAAAACCTACATTGTTTATAGAGTTGGGAGTACTTAGCAATGTGAAAACAGCAATTTTGTCGAAAGTAATCGACTTCTCTAAGACTGGGAAACACTGAACAGAGAATGTATGAGCTTCACAAGATTGGTAACAGATAGAAACAAGAGAAAGTACACAGTGATTCATCTACCTAGAGAAGTTACAGAGGTTTACACAGAGAATTCCAAGTATAAGTACAAGCAAATAAGAGAGACTTAGAAAACTGGTAAAACCTACATTGTGGATAGGGTTGGGAGTACTTAGCACTGTGTAAACAGCACTTTCGCCGAAAGAAATCGACTTCTCTAAGACTGGGAAACAGTGAACAGTGAATGTATGAGTTTCTCAAGATTGGTAACAGATAGAAACAAGAGAAAGCACACAGTGATTCATCTACCTAGAGAAGTTACAGAGGTTTACACAGAGAATTCCAAGTATAAGTACAAGCAAATAAGAGAGACTTAGAAAACTGGTAAAATCTACATTGTGGATAGAGTTGGGAGTACTTAGCACTGTGTAAACAGCACTTTCGCTGAAAGAAATCGACTTCTCTAAGACTGGGAAAAGGTGAACAGTGAATGTATGAGTTTCTCAAGATTGGTAACAGATAGAAACAAGAGAAAGTACACAGTGATTCATCTACCTAGAGAAGTTACAGAGGTTTACACAGAGAATTCCAAGTATAAGTACAAGCAAATAAGAGAGACTTAGAAAACTGGTAAAACCTACATTGTTGACAGATTTGGGAGTACTTAGCACTGTGAAAACAGCACTTTCGCCGAAGGAAATTTAGTTCTCTAAGACTGGGAAACAGTGAACAGAGAATGTATGAGTTTCTCAAGATTGGTAACAGATAGAAACAAGAGAAAGCACACAGTGATTCATCTACCTAGAGAAGTTACAGAGGTTTACACAGAGAATTCCAAGTATAAGTACAAGCAAATAAGAGAGACTTAGAAAACTGGTAAAACCTACATTGTGGATAGAGTTGGGAGTACTTAGCACTGTGAAAACAGCACTTTCGCTGAAAGAAGTCGACTTCCCTAAGACTGGGAAACAGTGAACAGTGAATGTATGAGTTTCTCAAGATTGGTAACAGATAGAAACAAGAGAAAGTACACAGTGATTCATCTACCTAGTGAAGTTACAGAGGTTTACACAGAGAATTCCAAGTATAAGTACAAGCAAATAAGAGAGACTTAGAAAACTGGTAAAACCTACATTGTTGACAGATTTGGGAGTACTTAGCACTGTGAAAACAACACTTTCGCCGAAGGAAATTTAGTTCTCTAAGACTGGGAAACAGTGAACAGAGAATGTATGAGTTTCTCAAGATTGGTAAAAGATAGAAACAAGAGAAAGTAAACGGTGATTCATCTACCTAGAGAAGTTACAGAGGTTTACACAGAGAATTCCAAGTATAACTACAAGCAAATAAGAGAGACGTAGAAAACTGGTAAAACCAACATTGTTGATAGAGTTGGGAGTACTTAGCACTGTGAAAACAGCACTTTTGCGGAAAGAAATCGACTTCTCTAAGACTGGGAAACAGTGAACAGAGAATGTATGAGTTTCTCTAGATTGGTAACAGATAGAAACAAGAGAAAGTACACGGTGATTCATCTTCCTAGAGAAGTTACAGAGGTTTACACAGAGAATTCCAAGTATAAGTACAAGCAAATAAGAGAGACTTAGAAAACTGGTAAAACCTACATTGTTGACAGATTTGGGAGTACTTAGCTCTGTGAAAACAGCACTTTCGCCGCAGGAAATTTAGTTCTCTAAGTCCGTGAAACAGTGAAAAGAGAATGTATGAGTTTCTCAAGATTGGTAACAGATAGAAACAAGAGAACCTACACAGTGATTCATCTACCTAGAGATGTTACAGAGATTTACAAAGAGAATTCCAAGTATAAGTACAAGCAAATAAGAGACACTTAGAAAACTGGTAAAACCTACATTGTGGATAGAGTTGGGAGTACTTAGCACTGGGAAAACAGCACTTTCGCTGAAAGAAGTCGACTTCTCTAAGACTGGGAAAAAGTGAACAGTGAATGTATGAGTTTCTCAAGATTGGTAACAGATAGAAACAAGAGAAAGTACACAGTGATACATCTACCTAGAGAAGTTACAGAGGTTTACACAGAGAATTCCAAGTATAAGTACAAGCAAACAAGAGAGACTTAGAAAACTGGTAAAACCTACATTGTTGACAGATTTGGGAGTACTTAGCACTGTGAAAACAGCACTTTCCCCGAAGGAAATTTAGTTCTCTGAGACTGGGAAACAGTGAACAGAGAATGTATGAGTTTCTCAAGATTGGTAACAGATAGAAACAAGAGAAAGTACACAGTGATTCATCTACCTAGAGAAGTTACAGAGGTTTACACAGAGAATTCCAAGTATAAGTACAAGCAAATAAGAGAGACTTAGAAATCTGGTAAAACCTACATTGTGGATAGAGTTGGGAGTACTTAGCACTGTGAAAACAGCACTTTCGCTGAAAGAAATCGAGTTCTCTAAGACTGGGAAACAGTGAACAGTGAATGTATGAGTTTCTCAAGATTGGTAACAGATAGAAACAAGAGAAAGTACACAGTGATTCATCTACCTAGAGAAGTTATAGAGGTTTACACAGAGAATTCCAAGTAGAAGTACAAGCAAATAAGAGAGACTTAGAAAACTGGTAAAACCTACATTGTTGATAGAGTTGGGAGTACTTAGCACTGTGAAAACAGCACTTTTGCGGAAAGAAATCGACTTCTCTAAGACTGGGAAACAGTGAACATAGAATGTATGAGTTTCTCTAGATTGGTAACAGATAGAAACAAGAGAAAGTACACGGTGATTCATCTACCTAGAGAAGTTACAGAGGTTTACACAGAGAATTCCAAGTATAAGTACAAGCAAATAAGAGAGACTTAGAAATCTGGTAAAACCTACATTGTGGATAGAGTTGGGAGTACTTAGCAATGTGAAAACAGCACTTTTGTCGAAAGTAATCGACTTCTCTAAGACTGGGAAACACTGAACAGAGAATGTATGAGTTTCTCAAGATTGGTAACAGATAGAAACAAGAGAAAGTACACAGTGATTCATCTACCTAGAGAAGTTACAGAGGTTTACACAGAGAATTCCAAGTATAAGTACAAGCAAATAAGAGAGACTTAGAAAACTGGTAAAACCTACATTGTGGATAGAGTTGGGAGTACTTAGCACTGTGTAAACAGCACTTTCGCCGAAAGAAATCGACTTCTCTAAGACTGGGAAACAGTGAACAGTGAATGTATGAGTTTCTCAAGATTGGTAACCGATAGAAACAAGAGAAAGCACACAGTGATTCATCTACCTAGAGAAGTTACAGAGGTTTACACAGAGAATTCCAAGTATAAGTACAAGAAAATAAGAGAGACTTAGAAAACTGGTAAAATCTACATTGTGGATACAGTTGGGAGTACTTAGCACTGTGTAAACAGCACTTTCGCTGAAAGAAATCGACTTCTCTAAGACTGGGAAAAGGTGAACAGTGAATGTATGAGTTTCTCAAGATTGGTAACAGATAGAAACAAGAGAAAGCACACAGTGATTCATCTACCTAGAGAAGTTACAGAGGTTTACACAGAGAATTCCAAATATAAGTACAAGCAAATGAGAGAGACTAAGAAAACTGGTAAAACCTACATTGTGGATAGAGTTGGGAGTACTTAGCACTGTGTAAACAGCACTTTCGCCGAAAGAAATCGAATTCTCTAAGACTGGGAAACAGTGAACAGTGAATGTATGAGTTTCTCAAGATTGGTAACAGATAGAAACAAGAGAAAGCACACAGTGATTCATCTACCCAGAGAAGTTACAGAGGTTTACACAGAGAATTCTAAGTATAAGTACAAGCAAATAAGAGAGACTTAGAAAACTGGTAAAACCTACATTGTTGACAGATTTCGGAGTACTTAGCACTGTGAAAACAGCACTTTCGCCGAAGGAAATTTAGTTCTCTAAGACTGGGAAACAGTGAACAGAGAATGTATGAGTTTCTCAAGATTGGTAACAGATAGAAACAAGAGAAAGCACACAGTGATTCATCTACCTAGAGAAGTTACAGAGGTTTACACAGAGAATTCCAAGTATAAGTACAAGCAAATAAGAGAGACTTAGAAAACTGGTAAAACCTACATTGTGGATAGAGTTGGGAGTACTTAGCACTGTGAAAACAGCACTTTCGCTGAAAGAAGTCGACTTCTCTAAGACTGGGAAACAGTGAACAGTGAATGTATGAGTTTCTCAAGATTGGTAACAGATAGAAACAAGAGAAAGTACACAGTGATTCATCTACCTAGTGAAGTTACAGAGGTTTACACAGAGAATTCCAAGTATAAGTACAAGCAAATAAGAGAGACTTAGAAAACTGGTAAAACCTACATTGTTGACAGATTTGGGAGTACTTAGCACTGTGAAAACAACACTTTCGCCGAAGGAAATTTAGTTCTCTAAGACTGGGAAACAGTGAACAGAGAATGTATGAGTTTCTCAAGATTGGTAACAGATAGAAACAAGAGAAAGTAAACGGTGATTCATCTACCTAGAGAAGTTACAGAGGTTTACACAGAGAATTCCAAGTATAACTACAAGCAAATAAGAGAGACGTAGAAAACTGGTAAAACCAACATTGTTGATAGAGTTGGGAGTACTTAGCACTGTGAAAACAGCACTTTTGCGGAAAGAAATCGACTTCTCTAAGACTGGGAAACAGTGAACAGAGAATGTATGAGTTTCTCTAGATTGGTAACAGATAGAAACAAGAGAAAGTACACGGTGATTCATCTTCCTAGAGAAGTTACAGAGGTTTACACAGAGAATTCCAAGTATAAGTACAAGCAAATAAGAGAGACTTAGAAAACTGGTAAAACCTACATTGTTGACAGATTTGGGAGTACTTATCTCTGTGAAAACAGCACTTTCGCCGCAGGAAATTTAGTTCTCTAAGTCCGTGAAACAGTGAAAAGAGAATGTATGAGTTTCTCAAGATTGGTAACAGATAGAAACAAGAGAACCTACACAGTGATTCATCTACCTAGAGATGTTACAGAGATTTACAAAGAGAATTCCAAGTATAAGTACAAGCAAATAAGAGACACTTAGAAAACTGGTAAAACCTACATTGTGGATAGAGTTGGGAGTACTTAGCACTGGGAAAACAGCACTTTCGCTGAAAGAAGTCGACTTCTCTAAGACTGGGAAAAAGTGAACAGTGAATGTATGAGTTTCTCAAGATTGGTAACAGATAGAAACAAGAGAAAGTACACAGTGATACATCTACCTAGAGAAGTTACAGAGGTTTACACAGAGAATTCCAAGTATAAGTACAAGCAAACAAGAGAGACTTAGAAAACTGGTAAAACCTACATTGTTGACAGATTTGGGAGTACTTAGCACTGTGAAAACAGCACTTTCGCCGAAGGAAATTTAGTTCTCTGAGACTGGGAAACAGTGAACAGAGAATGTATGAGTTTCTCAAGATTGGTAACAGATAGAAACAAGAGAAAGTACACAGTGATTCATCTACCTAGAGAAGTTACAGAGGTTTACACAGAGAATTCCAAGTATAAGTACAAGCAAATAAGAGAGACTTAGAAATCTGGTAAAACCTACATTGTGGATAGAGTTGGGAGTACTTAGCACTGTGAAAACAGCACTTTCGCTGAAAGAAATCGAGTTCTCTAAGACTGGGAAACAGTGAACAGTGAATGTATGAGTTTCTCAAGATTGGTAACAGATAGAAACAAGAGAAAGTACACAGTGATTCATCTACCTAGAGAAGTTATAGAGGTTTACACAGAGAATTCCAAGTATAAGTACAAGCAAATAAGAGAGACTTAGAAAACTGGTAAAACCTACATTGTTGATAGAGTTGGGAGTACTTAGCACTGTGAAAACAGCACTTTTGCGGAAAGAAATCGACTTCTCTAAGACTGGGAAACAGTGAACATAGAATGTATGAGTTTCTCTAGATTGGTAACAGATAGAAACAAGAGAAAGTACACGGTGATTCATCTACCTAGAGAAGTTACAGAGGTTTACACAGAGAATTCCAAGTATAAGTACAAGCAAATAAGAGAGACTTAGAAATCTGGTAAAACCTACATTGTGGATAGAGTTGGGAGTACTTAGCAATGTGAAAACAGCACTTTTGTCGAAAGTAATCGACTTCTCTAAGACTGGGAAACACTGAACAGAGAATGTATGAGTTTCTCAAGATTGGTAACAGATAGAAACAAGAGAAAGTACACAGTGATTCATCTACCTAGAGAAGTTACAGAGGTTTACACAGAGAATTCCAAGTATAAGTACAAGCAAATAAGAGAGACTTAGAAAACTGGTAAAACCTACATTGTGGATAGAGTTGGGAGTACTTAGCACTGTGTAAACAGCACTTTCGCCGAAAGAAATCGACTTCTCTAAGACTGGGAAACAGTGAACAGTGAATGTATGAGTTTCTCAAGATTGGTAACCGATAGAAACAAGAGAAAGCACACAGTGATTCATCTACCTAGAGAAGTTACAGAGGTTTACACAGAGAATTCCAAGTATAAGTACAAGAAAATAAGAGAGACTTAGAAAACTGGTAAAATCTACATTGTGGATACAGTTGGGAGTACTTAGCACTGTGTAAACAGCACTTTCGCTGAAAGAAATCGACTTCTCTAAGACTGGGAAAAGGTGAACAGTGAATGTATGAGTTTCTCAAGATTGGTAACAGATAGAAACAAGAGAAAGCACACAGTGATTCATCTACCTAGAGAAGTTACAGAGGTTTACACAGAGAATTCCAAATATAAGTACAAGCAAATAAGAGAGACTAAAAAACTGGTAAAACCTACATTGTGGATAGAGTTGGGAGTACTTAGCACTGTGTAAACAGCACTTTCGCCGAAAGAAATCGAATTCTCTAAGACTGGGAAACAGTGAACAGTGAATGTATGAGTTTCTCAAGATTGGTAACAGATAGAAACAAGAGAAAGCACACAGTGATTCATCTACCCAGAGAAGTTACAGAGGTTTACACAGAGAATTCTAAGTATAAGTACAAGCAAATAAGAGAGACTTAGAAAACTGGTAAAACCTACATTGTTGACAGATTTCGGAGTACTTAGCACTGTGAAAACAGCACTTTCGCCGAAGGAAATTTAGTTCTCTAAGACTGGGAAACAGTGAACAGAGAATGTATGAGTTTCTCAAGATTGGTAACAGATAGAAACAAGAGAAAGTACACGGTGATTCATCTACCTAGAGAAGTTACAGAGGTTTACACAGAGAATTCCAAGTATAGGTACAAGCAAATCAGAGAGACTTAGAAAACTGGTAAAACCTACATTGTTTATAGAGTTGGGAGTACTTAGCAATGTGAAAACAGCAATTTTGTCGAAAGTAATCGACTTCTCTAAGACTGGGAAACACTGAACAGAGAATGTATGAGCTTCACAAGATTGGTAACAGATAGAAACAAGAGAAAGTACACAGTGATTCATCTACCTAGAGAAGTTACAGAGGTTTACACAGAGAATTCCAAGTATAAGTACAAGCAAATAAGAGAGACTTAGAAAACTGGTAAAACCTACATTGTGGATAGGGTTGGGAGTACTTAGCACTGTGTAAACAGCACTTTCGCCGAAAGAAATCGACTTCTCTAAGACTGGGAAACAGTGAACAGTGAATGTATGAGTTTCTCAAGATTGGTAACAGATAGAAACAAGAGAAAGCACACAGTGATTCATCTACCTAGAGAAGTTACAGAGGTTTACACAGAGAATTCCAAGTATAAGTACAAGCAAATAAGAGAGACTTAGAAAACTGGTAAAATCTACATTGTGGATAGAGTTGGGAGTACTTAGCACTGTGTAAACAGCACTTTCGCTGAAAGAAATCGACTTCTCTAAGACTGGGAAAAGGTGAACAGTGAATGTATGAGTTTCTCAAGATTGGTAACAGATAGAAACAAGAGAAAGTACACAGTGATTCATCTACCTAGAGAAGTTACAGAGGTTTACACAGAGAATTCCAAGTATAAGTACAAGCAAATAAGAGAGACTTAGAAAACTGGTAAAACCTACATTGTTGACAGATTTCGGAGTACTTAGCACTGTGAAAACAGCACTTTCGCTGAAAGAAGTCGACTTCTCTAAGACTGGGAAACAGTGAACAGTGAATGTATGAGTTTCTCAAGATTGGTAACAGATAGAAACAAGAGAAAGTACACAGTGATTCATCTACCTAGAGAAGTTACAGAGGTTTACACAGAGAATTCCAAGTATAAGTACAAGCAAATAAGAGAGACTTAGAAAACTGGTAAAATCTACATTGTGGATAGAGTTGGGAGTACTTAGCACTGTGTAAACAGCACTTTCGCTGAAAGAAATCGACTTCTCTAAGACTGGGAAAAGGTGAACAGTGAATGTATGAGTTTCTCAAGATTGGTAACAGATAGAAACAAGAGAAAGCACACAGTGATTCATCTACCTAGAGAAGTTACAGAGGTTTACACAGAGAATTCCAAGTATAAGTACAAGCAAATAAGAGAGACTTAGAAAACTGGTAAAACCTACATTGTGGATAGAGTTGGGAGTACTTAGCACTGTGAAAACAGCACTTTCGCTGAAAGAAGTCGACTTCTCTAAGACTGGGAAACAGTGAACAGTGAATGTATGAGTTTCTCAAGATTGGTAACAGATAGAAACAAGAGAAAGTACACAGTGATTCATCTACCTAGTGAAGTTACAGAGGTTTACACAGAGAATTCCAAGTATAAGTACAAGCAAATAAGAGAGACTTAGAAAACTGGTAAAACCTACATTGTTGACAGATTTGGGAGTACTTAGCACTGTGAAAACAACACTTTCGCCGAAGGAAATTTAGTTCTCTAAGACTGGGAAACAGTGAACAGAGAATGTATGAGTTTCTCAAGATTGGTAACAGATAGAAACAAGAGAAAGTAAACGGTGATTCATCTACCTAGAGAAGTTACAGAGGTTTACACAGAGAATTCCAAGTATAACTACAAGCAAATAAGAGAGACGTAGAAAACTGGTAAAACCAACATTGTTGATAGAGTTGGGAGTACTTAGCACTGTGAAAACAGCACTTTTGCGGAAAGAAATCGACTTCTCTAAGACTGGGAAACAGTGAACAGAGAATGTATGAGTTTCTCTAGATTGGTAACAGATAGAAACAAGAGAAAGTACACGGTGATTCATCTTCCTAGAGAAGTTACAGAGGTTTACACAGAGAATTCCAAGTATAAGTACAAGCAAATAAGAGAGACTTAGAAAACTGGTAAAACCTACATTGTTGACAGATTTGGGAGTACTTAGCACTGTGAAAACAGCACTTTCGCCGCAGGAAATTTAGTTCTCTAAGTCCGTGAAACAGTGAAAAGAGAATGTATGAGTTTCTCAAGATTGGTAACAGATAGAAACAAGAGAACCTACACAGTGATTCATCTACCTAGAGATGTTACAGAGATTTACAAAGAGAATTCCAAGTATAAGTACAAGCAAATAAGAGACACTTAGAAAACTGGTAAAACCTACATTGTGGATAGAGTTGGGAGTACTTAGCACTGGGAAAACAGCACTTTCGCTGAAAGAAGTCGACTTCTCTAAGACTGGGAAAAAGTGAACAGTGAATGTATGAGTTTCTCAAGATTGGTAACAGATAGAAACAAGAGAAAGTACACAGTGATACATCTACCTAGAGAAGTTACAGAGGTTTACACAGAGAATTCCAAGTATAAGTACAAGCAAACAAGAGAGACTTAGAAAACTGGTAAAACCTACATTGTTGACAGATTTGGGAGTACTTAGCACTGTGAAAACAGCACTTTCGCCGAAGGAAATTTAGTTCTCTGAGACTGGGAAACAGTGAACAGAGAATGTATGAGTTTCTCAAGATTGGTAACAGATAGAAACAAGAGAAAGTACACAGTGATTCATCTACCTAGAGAAGTTACAGAGGTTTACACAGAGAATTCCAAGTATAAGTACAAGCAAATAAGAGAGACTTAGAAATCTGGTAAAACCTACATTGTGGATAGAGTTGGGAGTACTTAGCACTGTGAAAACAGCACTTTTGCTGAAAGAAATCGAGTTCTCTAAGACTGGGAAACAGTGAACAGTGAATGTATGAGTTTCTCAAGATTGGTAACAGATAGAAACAAGAGAAAGTACACAGTGATTCATCTACCTAGAGAAGTTATAGAGGTTTACACAGAGAATTCCAAGTATAAGTACAAGCAAATAAGAGAGACTTAGAAAACTGGTAAAACCTACATTGTTGATAGAGTTGGGAGTACTTAGCACTGTGAAAACAGCACTTTTGCGGAAAGAAATCGACTTCTCTAAGACTGGGAAACAGTGAACATAGAATGTATGAGTTTCTCTAGATTGGTAACAGATAGAAACAAGAGAAAGTACACGGTGATTCATCTACCTAGAGAAGTTACAGAGGTTTACACAGAGAATTCCAAGTATAAGTACAAGCAAATAAGAGAGACTTAGAAATCTGGTAAAACCTACATTGTGGATAGAGTTGGGAGTACTTAGCAATGTGAAAACAGCACTTTTGTCGAAAGTAATCGACTTCTCTAAGACTGGGAAACACTGAACAGAGAATGTATGAGTTTCTCAAGATTGGTAACAGATAGAAACAAGAGAAAGTACACAGTGATTCATCTACCTAGAGAAGTTACAGAGGTTTACACAGAGAATTCCAAGTATAAGTACAAGCAAATAAGAGAGACTTAGAAAACTGGTAAAACCTACATTGTGGATAGAGTTGGGAGTACTTAGCACTGTGTAAACAGCACTTTCGCCGAAAGAAATCGACTTCTCTAAGACTGGGAAACAGTGAACAGTGAATGTATGAGTTTCTCAAGATTGGTAACCGATAGAAACAAGAGAAAGCACACAGTGATTCATCTACCTAGAGAAGTTACAGAGGTTTACACAGAGAATTCGAAGTATAAGTACAAGAAAATAAGAGAGACTTAGAAAACTGGTAAAATCTACATTGTGGATACAGTTGGGAGTACTTAGCACTGTGTAAACAGCACTTTCGCTGAAAGAAATCGACTTCTCTAAGACTGGGAAAAGGTGAACAGTGAATGTATGAGTTTCTCAAGATTGGTAACAGATAGAAACAAGAGAAAGCACACAGTGATTCATCTACCTAGAGAAGTTACAGAGGTTTACACAGAGAATTCCAAATATAAGTACAAGCAAATGAGAGAGACTAAGAAAACTGGTAAAACCTACATTGTGGATAGAGTTGGGAGTACTTAGCACTGTGTAAACAGCACTTTCGCCGAAAGAAATCGAATTCTCTAAGACTGGGAAACAGTGAACAGTGAATGTATGAGTTTCTCAAGATTGGTAACAGATAGAAACAAGAGAAAGCACACAGTGATTCATCTACCCAGAGAAGTTACAGAGGTTTACACAGAGAATTCTAAGTATAAGTACAAGCAAATAAGAGAGACT
Source organism: Heterohyrax brucei (assembly GCA_028571685.1). Taxonomy (NCBI): domain Eukaryota; kingdom Metazoa; phylum Chordata; class Mammalia; order Hyracoidea; family Procaviidae; genus Heterohyrax; species Heterohyrax brucei. The sequence goes on from CM053162.1 coordinate 18,178,205, forward strand.
TAGAAAACTGGTAAAACCTACATTGTTGACAGATTTCGGAGTACTTAGCACTGTGAAAACAGCACTTTCGCCGAAGGAAATTTAATTCTCTAAGACTGGGAAACAGTGAACAGAGAATATATGAGTTTCTCAAGATTGGTAACAGATAGAAACAAGAGAAAGTACACGGTGATTCATCTACCTAGAGAAGTTACAGAGGTTTACCCAGAGAATTCCAAGTATAGGTACAAGCAAATCAGAGAGACTTAGAAAACTGGTAAAACCTACATTGTTTATAGAGTTGGGAGTACTTAGCAATGTGAAAACAGCAATTTTGTCGAAAGTAATCGACTTCTCTAAGACTGGGAAACACTGAACAGAGAATGTATGAGCTTCACAAGATTGGTAACAGATAGAAACAAGAGAAAGTACACAGTGATTCATCTACCTAGAGAAGTTACAGAGGTTTACACAGAGAATTCCAAGTATAAGTACAAGCAAATAAGAGAGACTTAGAAAACTGGTAAAACCTACATTGTGGATAGGGTTGGGAGTACTTAGCACTGTGTAAACAGCACTTTCGGCGAAAGAAATCGACTTCTCTAAGACTGGGAAACAGTGAACAGTGAATGTATGAGTTTCTCAAGATTGGTAACAGATAGAAACAAGAGAAAGCACACAGTGATTCATCTACCTAGAGAAGTTACAGAGGTTTACACAGAGAATTCCAAGTATAAGTACAAGCAAATAAGAGAGACTTAGAAAACTGGTAAAATCTACATTGTGGATAGAGTTGGGAGTACTTAGCACTGTGTAAACAGCACTTTCGCTGAAAGAAATCGACTTCTCTAAGACTGGGAAAAGGTGAACAGTGAATGTATGAGTTTCTCAAGATTGGTAACAGATAGAAACAAGAGAAAGTACACAGTGATTCATCTACCTAGAGAAGTTACAGAGGTTTACACAGAGAATTCCAAGTATAAGTACAAGCAAATAAGAGAGACTTAGAAAACTGGTAAAACCTACATTGTTGACAGATTTGGGAGTACTTAGCACTGTGAAAACAGCACTTTCGCCGAAGGAAATTTAGTTCTCTAAGACTGGGAAACAGTGAACAGAGAATGTATGAGTTTCTCAAGATTGGTAACAGATAGAAACAAGAGAAAGCACACAGTGATTCATCTACCTAGAGAAGTTACAGAGGTTTACACAGAGAATTCCAAGTATAAGTACAAGCAAATAAGAGAGACTTAGAAAACTGGTAAAACCTACATTGTGGATAGAGTTGGGAGTACTTAGCACTGTGAAAACAGCACTTTCGCTGAAAGAAGTCGACTTCTCTAAGACTGGGAAACAGTGAACAGTGAATGTATGAGTTTCTCAAGATTGGTAACAGATAGAAACAAGAGAAAGTACACAGTGATTCATCTACCTAGTGAAGTTACAGAGGTTTACACAGAGAATTCCAAGTATAAGTACAAGCAAATAAGAGAGACTTAGAAAACTGGTAAAACCTACATTGTTGACAGATTTGGGAGTACTTAGCACTGTGAAAACAACACTTTCGCCGAAGGAAATTTAGTTCTCTAAGACTGGGAAACAGTGAACAGAGAATGTATGAGTTTCTCAAGATTGGTAACAGATAGAAACAAGAGAAAGTAAACGGTGATTCATCTACCTAGAGAAGTTACAGAGGTTTACACAGAGAATTCCAAGTATAACTACAAGCAAATAAGAGAGACGTAGAAAACTGGTAAAACCAACATTGTTGATAGAGTTGGGAGTACTTAGCACTGTGAAAACAGCACTTTTGCGGAAAGAAATCGACTTCTCTAAGACTGGGAAACAGTGAACAGAGAATGTATGAGTTTCTCTAGATTGGTAACAGATAGAAACAAGAGAAAGTACACGGTGATTCATCTTCCTAGAGAAGTTACAGAGGTTTACACAGAGAATTCCAAGTATAAGTACAAGCAAATAAGAGAGACTTAGAAAACTGGTAAAACCTACATTGTTGACAGATTTGGGAGTACTTAGCTCTGTGAAAACAGCACTTTCGCCGCAGGAAATTTAGTTCTCTAAGTCCGTGAAACAGTGAAAAGAGAATGTATGAGTTTCTCAAGATTGGTAACAGATAGAAACAAGAGAACCTACACAGTGATTCATCTACCTAGAGATGTTACAGAGATTTACAAAGAGAATTCCAAGTATAAGTACAAGCAAATAAGAGACACTTAGAAAACTGGTAAAACCTACATTGTGGATAGAGTTGGGAGTACTTAGCACTGGGAAAACAGCACTTTCGCTGAAAGAAGTCGACTTCTCTAAGACTGGGAAAAAGTGAACAGTGAATGTATGAGTTTCTCAAGATTGGTAACAGATAGAAACAAGAGAAAGTACACAGTGATACATCTACCTAGAGAAGTTACAGAGGTTTACACAGAGAATTCCAAGTATAAGTACAAGCAAACAAGAGAGACTTAGAAAACTGGTAAAACCTACATTGTTGACAGATTTGGGAGTACTTAGCACTGTGAAAACAGCAGTTTCGCCGAAGGAAATTTAGTTCTCTGAGACTGGGAAACAGTGAACAGAGAATGTATGAGTTTCTCAAGATTGGTAACAGATAGAAACAAGAGAAAGTACACAGTGATTCATCTACCTAGAGAAGTTACAGAGGTTTACACAGAGAATTCCAAGTATAAGTACAAGCAAATAAGAGAGACTTAGAAATCTGGTAAAACCTACATTGTGGATAGAGTTGGGAGTACTTAGCACTGTGAAAACAGCACTTTCGCTGAAAGAAATCGAGTTCTCTAAGACTGGGAAACAGTGAACAGTGAATGTATGAGTTTCTCAAGATTGGTAACAGATAGAAACAAGAGAAAGCACACAGTGATTCATCTACCTAGAGAAGTTACAGAGGTTTACACAGAGAATTCCAAGTATAAGTACAAGCAAATAAGAGAGACTTAGAAATCTGGTAAAACCTACATTGTGGATAGAGTTGGGAGTACTTAGCAATGTGAAAACAGCACTTTTGTCGAAAGTAATCGACTTCTCTAAGACTGGGAAACACTGAACAGAGAATGTATGAGTTTCTCAAGATTGGTAACAGATAGAAACAAGAGAAAGTACACAGTGATTCATCTACCTAGAGAAGTTACAGAGGTTTACACAGAGAATTCCAAGTATAAGTACAAGCAAATAAGAGAGACTTAGAAAACTGGTAAAACCTACATTGTGGATAGAGTTGGGAGTACTTAGCACTGTGTAAACAGCACTTTCGCCGAAAGAAATCGACTTCTCTAAGACTGGGAAACAGTGAACAGTGAATGTATGAGTTTCTCAAGTTTGGTAACCGATAGAAACAAGAGAAAGCACACAGTGATTCATCTACCTAGAGAAGTTACAGAGGTTTACACAGAGAATTCCAAGTATAAGTACAAGAAAATAAGAGAGACTTAGAAAACTGGTAAAATCTACATTGTGGATACAGTTGGGAGTACTTAGCACTGTGTAAACAGCACTTTCGCTGAAAGAAATCGACTTCTCTAAGACTGGGAAAAGGTGAACAGTGAATGTATGAGTTTCTCAAGATTGGTAACAGATAGAAACAAGAGAAAGCACACAGTGATTCATCTACCTAGAGAAGTTACAGAGGTTTACATAGAGAATTCCAAATATAAGTACAAGCAAATGAGAGAGACTAAGAAAACTGGTAAAACCTACATTGTGGATAGAGTTGGGAGTACTTAGCACTGTGTAAACAGCACTTTCGCCGAAAGAAATCGAATTCTCTAAGACTGGGAAACAGTGAACAGTGAATGTATGAGTTTCTCAAGATTGGTAACAGATAGAAACAAGAGAAAGCACACAGTGATTCATCTACCCAGAGAAGTTACAGACGTTTACACAGAGAATTCTAAGTATAAGTACAAGCAAATAAGAGAGACTTAGAAAACTGGTAAAACCTACATTGTTGACAGATTTCGGAGTACTTAGCACTGTGAAAACAGCACTTTCGCCGAAGGAAATTTAGTTCTCTAAGACTGGGAAACAGTGAACAGAGAATGTATGAGTTTCTCAAGATTGGTAACAGATAGAAACAAGAGAAAGTACACGGTGATTCATCTACCTAGAGAAGTTACAGAGGTTTACACAGAGAATTCCAAGTATAGGTACAAGCAAATCAGAGAGACTTAGAAAACTGGTAAAACCTACATTGTTTATAGAGTTGGGAGTACTTAGCAATGTGAAAACAGCAATTTTGTCGAAAGTAATCGACTTCTCTAAGACTGGGAAACACTGAACAGAGAATGTATGAGCTTCACAAGATTGGTAACAGATAGAAACAAGAGAAAGTACACAGTGATTCATCTACCTAGAGAAGTTACAGAGGTTTACACAGAGAATTCCAAGTATAAGTACAAGCAAATAAGAGAGACTTAGAAAACTGGTAAAACCTACATTGTGGATAGGGTTGGGAGTACTTAGCACTGTGTAAACAGCACTTTCGCCGAAAGAAATCGACTTCTCTAAGACTGGGAAACAGTGAACAGTGAATGTATGAGTTTCTCAAGATTGGTAACAGATAGAAACAAGAGAAAGCACACAGTGATTCATCTACCTAGAGAAGTTACAGAGGTTTACACAGAGAATTCCAAGTATAAGTACAAGCAAATAAGAGAGACTTAGAAAACTGGTAAAATCTACATTGTGGATAGAGTTGGGAGTACTTAGCACTGTGTAAACAGCACTTTCGCTGAAAGAAATCGACTTCTCTAAGACTGGGAAAAGGTGAACAGTGAATGTATGAGTTTCTCAAGATTGGTAACAGATAGAAACAAGAGAAAGTACACAGTGATTCATCTACCTAGAGAAGTTACAGAGGTTTACACAGAGAATTCCAAGTATAAGTACAAGCAAATAAGAGAGACTTAGAAAACTGGTAAAACCTACATTGTTGACAGATTTGGGAGTACTTAGCACTGTGAAAACAGCACTTTCGCTGAAAGAAATCGACTTCTCTAAGACTGGGAAACAGTGAACAGAGAATGTATGAGTTTCTCAAGATTGGTAACAGATAGAAACAAGAGAAAGTACACAGTGATTCATCTACCTAGAGAAGTTACAGAGGTTTACACAGAGAATTCCTAGTATAAGTACAAGCAAATAAGAGAGACTTAGAAAACTGGTAAAACCTACATTGTGGATAGAGTTGGGAGTACTTAGCACTGTGTAAACAGCACTTTCGCCGAAAGAAATCGACTTCTCTAACACTGGGAAACAGTGAACAGTGAATGTATGAGTTTCTCAAGAATTGTAACCGATAGAAACAAGAGAAAGCACACAGTGATTCATCTACCTAGAGAAGTTACAGAGGTTTACACAGAGAATTCCAAGTATAAGTACAAGCAAATAAGAGAGACTTAGAAAACTGGTAAAATCTACATTGTGTATAGAGTTGGGAGTACTTAGCACTGTGTAAACAGCACTTTCGCTGAAAGAAATCGACTTCTCTAAGACTGGGAAAAGGTGAACAGTGAATGTATGAGTTTCTCAAGATTGGTAACAGATAGAAACAAGAGAAAGCACACAGTGATTCATCTACCTAGAGAAGTTACAGGGGTTTACACAGAGAATTCCAAGTATAAGTACAAGCAAATAAGAGAGACTTAGAAAACTGGTAAAACATACATTGTGGATAGAGTTGGGAGTACTTAGCACTGTGAAAACAGCACTTTCGCTGAAAGAAGTCGACTTCTCTTAGACTGGGAAACAGTGAACAGTGAATGTATGAGTTTCTCAAGATTGGTAACAGATAGAAACAAGAGAAAGTACACAGTGATTCATCTACCTAGTGAAGTTACAGAGGTTTACACAGAGAATTCCAAGTATAAGTACAAGCAAATAAGAGAGACTTAGAAAACTGGTAAAACCTACATTGTTGACAGATTTGGGAGTACTTAGCACTGTGAAAACAACACTTTCGCCGAAGGAAATTTAGTTCTCTAAGACTGGGAAACAGTGAACAGAGAATGTATGAGTTTCTCAAGATTGGTAACAGATAGAAACAAGAGAAAGTACACGGTGATTCATCTACCTAGAGAAGTTACAGAGGTTTACACAGAGAATTCCAAGTATAACTACAAGCAAATAAGAGAGACGTAGAAAACTGGTAAAACCAACATTGTTGATAGAGTTGGGAGTACTTAGCACTGTGAAAACAGCACTTTTGCGGAAAGAAATCGACTTCTCTAAGACTGGGAAACAGTGAACAGAGAATGTATGAGTTTCTCTAGATTGGTAACAGATAGAAACAAGAGAAAGTACACGGTGATTCATCTACCTAGAGAAGTTACAGAGGTTTACACAGAGAATTCCAAGTATAAGTACAATCAAATAAGAGAGACTTAGAAAACTGGTAAAACCTACATTGTTTATAGAGTTGGGAGTACTTAGCAATGTGAAAACAGCACTTTTGTCGAAACTAATCGACTTCTCTAAGACTGGGAAACACTGAACAGAGAATGTATGAGTTTCTCAAGATTGGTAACAGATAGAAACAAGAGAAAGTACACAGTGATTCATCTACCTAGAGAAGTTACAGAGGTTTACACAGAGAAATCCAAGTATAAGTACAAGCAAATAAGAGAGACTTAGAAAACTGGTAAAACCTACATTGTGGATAGAGTTGGGAGTACTTAGCACTGTGTAAACAGCACTTTCGCCGAAAGAAATCGACTTCTCTAAGACTGGGAAACAGTGAACAGTGAATGTATGAGTTTCTCAAGATTGGTAACAGATAGAAACAAGAGAAAGCACACAGTGATTCATCTACCTAGAGAAGTTACAGAGGTTTACACAGAGAATTCCAAGTATAAGTACAAGCAAATAAGAGAGACTTAGAAAACTGGTAAAATCTACATTGTGGATAGAGTTGGGAGTACTTAGCACTGTGTAAACAGCACTTTCGCTGAAAGAAATCGACTTCTCTAAGACTGGGAAAATGTGAACAGTGAATGTATGAGTTTCTCAAGATTGGTAACAGATAGAAACAAGAGAAAGCACACAGTGATTCATCTACCTAGAGAAGTTACAGAGGTTTACACAGAGAATTCCAAGTATAAGTACAAGCAAATAAGAGAGACTTAGAAAACTGGTAAAATCTACATTGTGGATAGAGTTGGGAGTACTTAGCACTGTGTAAACAGCACTTTCGCTGAAAGAAATCGACTTCTCTAAGACTGGGAAAAGGTGAACAGTGAATGTATGAGTTTCTCAAGATTGGTAACAGATAGAAACAAGAGAAAGCACACAGTGATTCATCTACCTAGAGAAATTACAGAGGTTTACACAGAGAATTCCAAGTATAAGTACAAGCAAATAAGAGAGACTTAGAAAACTGGTAAAATCTACATTGTGGATAGAGTTGGGAGTACTTAGCACTGTGTAAACAGCACTTTCGCTGAAAGAAATCGACTTCTCTAAGACTGGGAAAAGGTGAACAGTGAATGTATGAGTTTCTCAAGATTGGTAACAGATAGAAACAAGAGAAAGCACACAGTGATTCATCTACCTAGAGAAGTTACAGAGGTTTACACAGAGAATTCCAAGTATAAGTACAAGCAAATAAGAGAGACTTAGAAAACTGGTAAAATCTACATTGTGGATAGAGTTGGGAGTACTTAGCACTGTGTAAACAGCACTTTCGCCGAAAGAAATATACTTCTCTAAGACTGGGAAACAGTGAACAGTGAATGTATGAGTTTCTCAAGATTGGTAACAGATAGAAACAAGAGAAAGCACACAGTGATTCATCTACCCAGAGAAGTTACAGAGGTTTACACAGAGAATTCTAAGTATAAGTACAAGCAAATAAGAGAGACTTAGAAAAGTGGTAAAACCTACATTGTTGACAGATTTGGGAGTACTTAGCACTGTGAAAACAGCACTTTCGCCGAAGGAAATTTAGTTCTCTAAGACTGGGAAACAGTGAACAGAGAATGTATGAGTTTCTCAAGATTGGTAACAGATAGAAACAAGAGAAAGTACACGGTGATTCATCTACCGAGAGAAGTTACAGAGGTTTACACAGAGAATTCCAAGTATAAGTACAAGCAAATAAGAGAGACTTAGAAAACTGGTAAAACTTACATTGTTTATAGAGTTGGGAGTACTTAGCAATGTGAAAACAGCAATTTTGTCAAAAGTAATCGACTTCTCTAAGACTGGGAAACACTGAACAGAGAATGTATGAGTTTCTCAAGATTGGTAACAGATAGAAACAAGAGAAAGTACACAGTGATTCATCTACCTAGAGAAGTTACAGAGGTTTACACAGAGAAATCCAAGTATAAGTACAAGCAAATAAGAGAGACTTAGAAAACTGGTAAAACCTACATTGTGGATAGAGTTGGGAGTACTTAGCACTGTGAAAACAGCACTTTCGCCGAAAGAAATCGACTTCTCTAAGACTGGGAAACAGTGAACAGTGAATGTACGAGTTTCTCAAGATTGGTAACAGATAGAAACAAGAGAAAGCACACAGTGATTCATCTACCTAGAGAAGTTACAGAGGTTTACACAGAGAATTCCAAGTATAAGTACAAGCAAATAAGAGAGACTTAGAAAACTGGTAAAATCTACATTGTGGATAGAGTTGGGAGTACTTAGCACTGTGTAAACAGCACTTTCGCTGAAAGAAATCGACTTCTCTAAGACTGGGAAAAGGTGAACAGTGAATGTATGAGTTTCTCAAGATTGGTAACAGATAGAAACAAGAGAAAGCACACAGTGATTCATCTACCTAGAGAAGTTACAGAGGTTTACACAGAGAATTCCAAGTATAAGTACAAGCAAATAAGAGAGACTTAGAAAACTGGTAAAATCTACATTGTGGATAGAGTTGGGAGTACTTAGCACTGTGTAAACAGCACTTTCGCCGAAAGAAATCGACTTCTCTAAGACTGGGAAACAGTGAACAGTGAATGTATGAGTTTCTCAAGATTGGTAACAGATAGAAACAAGAGAAAGCACACAGTGATTCATCTACCCAGAGAAGTTACAGAGGTTTACACAGAGAATTCTAAGTATAAGTACAAGCAAATAAGAGAGACTTAGAAAAGTGGTAAAACCTACATTGTTGACAGATTTGGGAGGACTTAGCACTGTGAAAACAGCACTTTCACCGAAGGAAATTTAGTTCTCTAAGACTGGGAAACAGTGAACAGAGAATTTATGAGTTTCTCAAGATTGGTAACAGATAGAAACAAGAGAAAGTACACGGTGATTCATCTACCTAGAGAAGTTACAGAGGTTTACACAGAGAATTCCAAGTATAAGTACGAGCAAATAAGAGAGACTTAGAAAACTGGTAAAACTTACATTGTTTATAGAGTTGGGAGTACTTAGCAATGTGAAAACAGCAATTTTGTCGAAAGTAATCGACTTCTCTAAGACTGGGAAACACTGAACAGAGAATGTATGAGCTTCTCAAGATTGGTAACAGATAGAAACAAGAGAAAGTACACAGTGATTCATCTACCTAGAGAAGTTACAGAGGTTTACACAGCGAATTCCAAGTATAAGTACAAGCAAATAAAAGAGACTTAGAAAACTGGTAAAAACTACATTGTGGATAGAGTTGGGAGTACTTAGCACTGTGTAAACAGCACTTTCGCCGAAAGAAATCGACTTCTCTGAGACTGGGAAACAGTGAACAGTGAATGTATGAGTTTCTCAAGATTGGTAACAGATAGAAACAAGAGAAAGTACACAGTGATTCATCTACCTAGAGAAGTTACAGAGGTTTACACAGAGAATTCCAAGTAAAAGTACAAGCAAATAAGAGAGGCTTAGAAAACTGGTAAAACCTACATTGTTGATAGAGTTGGGAGTACTTAGCACTGTGAAAACAGCACTTTTGCCGAAAGAAATCGACTTCTCTAAGACTGGGAAACAGTGAACAGAGAATGTATGAGTTTCTCAAGATTGGTAACAGATAGAAACAAGAGAAAGTACACAGTGATTCATCTACCTAGAGAAGTTACAGAGGTTTACACAGAGAATTCCAAGTATAAGTACAAGCAAATAAGAGAGACTTAGAAAACTGGTAAAACCTACATTGTGGACAGATTTGGGAGTACTTAGCACTGTGAAAACAGCACTTTCGCCGAAGGAAATTTAGTTCTCTAAGTCTGGGAAACAGTGAACAGAGAATGTATGAGGTTCTCAAGATTGGTAACAGATAGAAACCAGAGAAAGTACACAGTGATTCATCTACCTAGAGAAGTTACAGAGGTTTACACAGAGAATTCCAAGTATAAGTACAAGCAAATAAAAGAGACTTAGAAAACTGGTAAAACCTACATTGTGGATAGAGTTGGGAGTACTTAGCACTGTGTAAACAGCACTTTCGCCGAAAGAAATCGACTTCTCTGAGACTGGGAAACAGTGAACAGTGAATGTATGAGTTTCTCAAGATTGGTAACAGATAGAAACAATAGAAAGCACACAGTGATTCATCTACCTAGAGAAGTTACAGTGGTTTACACAGAGGATTCCAAGTATAAGTACAAGCAAATAAGAGAGACTTAGAAATCTGGTAAAACCTACATTGTGGATAGAGTTGGGAGTACTTAGCACTGTGAAAACAGCACTTTCGCTGAAAGAAATCGACTTCTCTAAGACTGGGAAACAGTGAACAGTGAATGTATGAGTTTCTCAAGATTGGTAACAGATAGAAACAAGAGAAAGTACACAGTGATTCATCTACCTAGAGAAGTTACAGAGGTTTACACAGAGAATTCCAAGTATAAGTACAAGCAAATAAGAGAGACTTAGAAAACTGGTAAAACCTACATTGTTGATAGAGTTGGGAGTACTTAGCACTGTGAAAACAGCACTTTTGCCGAAAGAAATCGATTTCTCTAAGACTGGGAAACAGTGAACAGAGAATGTATGAGTTTCTCAAGATTGGTAACAGATAGAAACAAGAGAAAGTACACAGTGATTCATCTACCTAGAGAAGTTACAGAGGTTTACACAGAGAATTCCAAGTATAAGTACAAGCAAATAAGAGAGTCTTAGAAAACTGGTAAAACCTACATTGTTGATAGAGTTGGGAGTACTTAGCACTGTGAAAACAGCACTTTTGCGGAAAGAAATCGACTTCTCTAAGACTGGGAAAAGGTGAACAGTGAATGTATGAGTTTCTCAAGATTGGTAACAGATAGAAACAAGAGAAAGCACACAGTGATTCATCTACCTAGAGAAGTTACAGAGGTTTACACAGAGAATTCCAAGTATAAGTACAAGCAAATAAGAGAGACTTAGAAATCTGGTAAAACCTACATTGTGGATAGAGTTGGGAGTACTTAGCACTGTGAACACAGCACTTTCGCAGAAAGAAATCGACTTCTCTAAGACTGGGAAAAGGTGAACAGTGAATGTATGAGTTTCTCAAGATTGGTAACAGATAGAAACAAGAGAAAGCACACAGTGATTCATCTAACTAGAGAAGTTACAGAGGTTTACACAAGAATTCCAAGTATAAGTACAATCAAATAAGAGAGACTTAGAAAACTGGTAAAACCTACATTGTGGATAGAGTTGGGAGTACTTAGCACTGTGTAAACTGCACTTTCGCCGAAAGAAATCGACTTCTCTAAGACTCGGAAACAGTGAACAGTGAATGTATGAGTTTCTCAAGATTGGTAACAGATAGAAACAAGAGAAAGCACACAGTGATTCATCTACCTAGAGATGTTACAGAGTTTTACACAGAGAATTCCAAGTATAAGTATAAGCAAATAAGAGAGACTTAGAAAACTGGTAAAATCTACATTGTTGACAGATTTGGGAGTACTTAGCACTGTGAAAACAGCATTTTCGCCGAAGGAAATTTAGTTCTCTAAGACTGGGAAACACTGAACAGAGAATGTATGAGTTTCTCAAGATTGGTAACAGATAGAAACAAGAGAAAGCACACAGTGATTCATCTACCTAGAGAAGTTACAGAGGTTTACACAGAGAATTCCAAGTATAAGTACAAGCAAATAAGAGAGACTTAGAAAACTGGTAAAACCTACATTGTGGATAGAGTTGGGAGTACTTAGCACTGTGAAAACAGCACTTTCGTTGAAAGAAGTCGACTTCTCTAAGTCTGGGAAACAGTGAACAGTGAATGTATGAGTTTCTCAAGATTGGTAACAGATAGAAACAAGAGAAAGTACACAGTGATTCATCTACCTAGTGAAGTTACAGAGGTTTACACAGAGAATTCCAACTATAAGTACAAGCAAATAAGAGAGACTTAGAAAACTGGTAAAACGTACATTGTTGACAGATTTGGGAGTACTTAGCACTGTGAAAACAGCAATTTCGCTGAAGGAAATTTAGTTCTCTATAACTGGGAAACAGTGAACAGAGAATGTATGAGTTTCTCAAGATTGGTAACAGATAGAAACAAGAGAAAGCACACAGTGATTCATCTACCTAGAGAAGTTACAGAGGTTTACACAGAGAATTCCAAGAATAAGTACAAGCAAATAAGAGAGACTTAGAAAACTGGTAAAATCTACATTGTGGATAGAGTTGGGAGTACTTAGCACTGTGTAAACAGCACTTTCGCTGAAAGAAATCGACTTCTCTAAGACTGGGAAAAGGTGAACAGTGAATGTATGAGTTTCTCAAGATTGGTAACAGACAGAAACAAGAGAAAGCACACAGTGATTCATCTACCTAGAGAAGTTACAGTGGTTTACACAGAGAATTCCAAGTATAAGTACAAGCAAATAAGAGAGACTTAGAAATCTGGTAAAACCTACACTGTGGATAGAGTTGGGAGTACTTAGCACTGTGAAAACAGCACTTTCGCTGAAAGAAATCGACTTCTCTAAGACTGGGAAACAGTGAACAGTGAATGTATGAGTTTCTCAAGATTGGTAACAGATAGAAACAAGAGAAAGTACACAGTGATTCATCTACCTAGAGAAGTTACAGAGGATTACACAGAGAATTCCAAGTATAAGTACAAGCAAATAAGAGAGACTTAGAAAACTGGTAAAACCTACATGGTTGATAGAGTTGGGAATACTTAGCACTGTGAAAACAGCACTTTTGCCGAAAGAAATCGACTTCTCTAAGACTGGGAAACAGTGAACAGAGAATGTATGAGTTTCTCAAGATTGGTAACAGATAGAAACAAGAGAAAGTACACAGTGATTCATTTACCTAGAGAAGTTACAGAGGTTTACACAGAGAATTCCAAGTATAACTACAAGCAAGTAAGAGAGACTTAGAAAACTGGTAAAACTTACATTGTGGATAGAGTTGGGAGTACTTAGCACTGTGAAAACAGCACTTTTGCGGAAAGAAATCGACTTCTCTAAGACTGGGAAACAGTGAACAGAGAATGTATGAGTTTCTCAAGATTGGTAACAGATAGAAACAAGAGAAAGTACACGGTGATTCATCTACCTAGAGAAGTTACAGAGGTTTACACAGAGAATTCCAAGTATAAGTACAAGCAAATAAGAGAGACTTAGAAAACTGGTAAAACCTACATTGTTTATAGAGTTGGGAGTACTTAGCAATGTGAAAACAGCAATTTTGTCGAAAGTAATCGACTTCTCTAAGACTGGGAAACACTGAACAGAGAATGTATGAGTTTCTCAAGATTGGTAACAGATAGAAACAAGAGAAAGTACACAGTGATTCATCTACCTAGAGAAGTTACAGAGGTTTACACAGAGAATTCCAAGTATAAGTACAAGCAAATAAGAGAGACTTAGAAAACTGGTAAAACCTACATTGTGGATAGAGTTGGGAGTACTTAGCACTGTGTAAACAGCACTTTCGCCGAAAGAAATCGACTTCTCTAAGACTGGGAAACAGTGAACAGTGAATGTATGAGTTTCTCAAGATTGGTAACAGATAGAAACAAGAGAAAGCACACAGTGATTCATCTACCTAGAGAAGTTACAGAGGTTTACACAGAGAATTCCAAGTATAAGTACAAGCAAATAAGAGAGACTTAGAAAACTGGTAAAATCTACATTGTGGATAGAGTTGGGAGTACTTAGCACTGTGTAAACAGCACTTTCGCTGAAAGAAATCGACTTCTTTAAGACTGGGAAAAGGTGAACAGTGAATGTATGAGTTTCTCAAGATCGGTAACAGATAGAAACAAGAGAAAGCACACAGTGATTCATCTACCTAGAGAAGTTACAGAGGTTTACACAGAGAATTCCAAGTATAAGTACAAGAAAATAAGAGAGACTTAGAAATCTGGTAAACCCTACATTGTGGATAGAGTTGGGAGTACTTAGCACTGTGAAAACAGCACTTTCGCTGAAAGAAATAGACTTCTCTAAGACTGGGAAACAGTGAACAGTGAATGTATGAGTTTCTCAAGATTGGTAACCGATAGAAACAAGAGAAAGCACACAGTGATTCATCTACCTAGAGAAGTTACAGAGGTTTACACAGAGAATTCCAAGTATAAGTACAAGCAAATAAGAGAGACTTAGAAATCTGGTAAAATCTACATTGTGTATAGAGTTGGGAGTACTTAGCACTGTGTAAACAGCACTTTCGCCGAAAGAAATCGACTTCTCTAAGACTGGGAAAAGGTGAACAGTGAATGTATGAGTTTCTCAAGATTGGTAACACATAGAAACAAGAGAAAGCACACAGTGATTCATCTACCTAGAGAAGTTACAGAGGTTTACACAGAGAATTCCAAGTATAAGTACAAGGAAATAAGAGAGACTTAGAAAACTGTTAAAACCTACATTGTGGATAGAGTTGGGAGTACTTAGCACTGTGAAAACAGCACTTTCGCTGAAAGAAGTCGACTTCTCTAAGACTGGGAAACAGTGAACAGTGAATGTATGAGTTTCTCAAGATTGGTAACAGATAGAAACAAGAGAAAGTACACAGTGATTCATCTACCTAGTGAAGTTACAGAGGTTTACACAGAGAATTCCAAGTATAAGTACAAGCAAATAAGAGAGACTTAGAAAACTGGTAAAACCTACATTGTTGACAGATTTGGGAGTACTTAGCACTGTGAAAACAGCACTTTCGCCGAAGGAAATTTAGTTCTCTAAGACTGGGAAACAGTGAACAGAGAATGTATGAGTTTCTCAAGATTGGTAACAGATAGAAACCAGAGAAAGTACACAGTGATTCATCTACCTAGAGAAGTTACAGAGGTTTACACAGAGAATTCCAAGTATAAGTACAAGCAAATAAGAGAGACTTAGAAAACTGGTAAAACCTACATTGTTGATAGAGTTGGGAGTACTTAGCACTGTGAAAACAGCACTTTTGCCGAAAGAAATCGACTTCTCTAATACTGGGAAACAGTGAACAGAGAATGTATGAGTTTCTCAAGATTGGTAACAGATAGAAACAAGAGAAAGTACACAGTGATTCATCTACCTAGAGAAGTTACAGAGGTTTACACAGAGAATTCCAAGTATAACTACAAGCAAATAAGAGAGACTTACAAAACTGGTAAAATCTACATTGTGTATAGAGTTGGGAGTACTTAGCACTGTGTAAACAGCACTTTCGCTGAAAGAAATCGACTTCTCTAAGACTGGGAAAAGGTGAACAGTGAATGTATGAGCTTCTCAAGGTTGGTAACAGATAGAAACAAGAGAAAGCACACAGTGATTCATCTACCTAGAGAAGTTACAGAGGTTTACACAGAGAATTCCAAGTATAAGTACAAGCAAATAAGAGAGACTTAGAAAACTGGTAAAACCTACATTGTGGATAGAGTTGGGAGTACTTAGCACTGTGAAAACAGCACTTACGCTGAAAGAAGTCGACTTCTCTAAGACTGGGAAACAGTGAACAGTGAATGTATGAGTTTCTCAAGATTGGTAACAGATAGAAACAAGAGAAAGTACACAGTGATTCATCTACCTAGTGAAGTTACAGAGGTTTACACAGAGAATTCCAAGTATAAGTACAAGCAAATAAGAGAGACTTAGAAAACTGGTAAAACCTACATTGTTGACAGATTTGGGAGTACTTAGCACTGTGAAAACAGCACTTTCGCCGAAGGAAATTTAGTTCTCTAAGTCTGGGAAACAGTGAACAGAGAATGTATGAGTTTCTCAAGATTGGTAACAGATAGAAACCAGAGAAAGTACACAGTGATTCATCTACCTAGAGAAGTTACAGAGGTTTACACAGAGAATTCCAAGTATAAGTACAAGCAAATAAAAGAGACTTAGAAAACTGTTAAAACCTACATTGTGGATAGAGTTGGGAGTACTTAGCACTGTGTAAACAGCACTTTCGCCGAAAGAAATCGACTTCTCTGAGACTGGGAAACAGTGAACAGTGAATGTATGAGTTTCTCAAGATTGGTAACAGATAGAAACAATAGAAAGCACACAGTGATTCATCTACCTAGAGAAGTTACAGTGGTTTACACAGAGGATTCCAAGTATAAGTACAAGGAAATAAGAGAGACTTAGAAATCTGGTAAAACCTACATTGTGGATAGAGTTGGGAGTACTTAGCACTGTGAAAACAGCACTTTCGCTGAAAGAAATCGACTTCTCTAAGACTGGGAAACAGTGAACAGTGAATGTATGAGTTTCTCAAGATTGGTAACAGATAGAAACAAGAGAAAGTACACAGTGATTCATCTACCTAGAGAAGTTACAGAGGTTTACACAGAGAATTCCAAGTATAAGTACAAGCAAATAAGAGAGACTTAGAAAACTGGTAAAACCTACATTGTTGATAGAGTTGGGAGTACTTAGCACTGTGAAAACAGCACTTTTGCCGAAAGAAATCGATTTCTCTAAGACTGGGAAACAGTGAACAGAGAATGTATGAGTTTCTCAAGATTGGTAACAGATAGAAACAAGAGAAAGTACACAGTGATTCATCTACCTAGAGAAGTTACAGAGGTTTACACAGAGAATTCCAAGTATAAGTACAAGCAAATAAGAGAGTCTTAGAAAACTGGTAAAACCTACATTGTTGATAGAGTTGGGAGTACTTAGCACTGTGAAAACAGCACTTTTGCGGAAAGAAATCGACTTCTCTAAGACTGGGAAAAGGTGAACAGTGAATGTATGAGTTTCTCAAGATTGGTAACAGATAGAAACAAGAGAAAGTACACAGTGATTCATCTACCTAGTGAAGTTACAGAGGTTTACACAGAGAATTCCAAGTATAAGTACAAGCAAATAAGAGAGACTTAGAAAACTGTTAAAGCCTACATTGTTGACAGATTTGGGAGTACTTAGCACTGTGAAAACAGCACTTTCGCCGAAGGAAATTTAGTTCTCTAAGTCTGGGAAACAGTGAACAGAGAATGTATGAGTTTCTCAAGATTGGTAACAGATAGAAACCAGAGAAAGTACACAGTGATTCATCTACCTAGAGAAGTTACAGAGGTTTACACAGAGAATTCCAAGTATAAGTACAAGCAAATAAAAGAGACTTAGAAAACTGTTAAAACCTACATTGTGGATAGAGTTGGGAGTACTTAGCACTGTGTAAACAGCACTTTCGCCGAAAGAAATCGACTTCTCTGAGACTGGGAAACAGTGAACAGTGAATGTATGAGTTTCTCAAGATTGGTAACAGATAGAAACAATAGAAAGCACACAGTGATTCATCTACCTAGAGAAGTTACAGTGGTTTACACAGAGGATTCCAAGTATAAGTACAAGGAAATAAGAGAGACTTAGAAATCTGGTAAAACCTACATTGTGGATAGAGTTGGGAGTACTTAGCACTGTGAAAACAGCACTTTCGCTGAAAGAAATCGACTTCTCTAAGACTGGGAAACAGTGAACAGTGAATGTATGAGTTTCTCAAGATTGGTAACAGATAGAAACAAGAGAAAGTACACAGTGATTCATCTACCTAGAGAAGTTACAGAGGTTTACACAGAGAATTCCAAGTATAAGTACAAGCAAATAAGAGAGACTTAGAAAACTGGTAAAACCTACATTGTTGATAGAGTTGGGAGTACTTAGCACTGTGAAAACAGCACTTTTGAAGAAAGAAATCGATTTCTCTAAGACTGGGAAACAGTGAACAGAGAATGTATGAGTTTCTCAAGATTGGTAACAGATAGAAACAAGAGAAAGTACACAGTGATTCATCTACCTAGAGAAGTTACAGAGGTTTACACAGAGAATTCCAAGTATAAGTACAAGCAAATAAGAGAGTCTTAGAAAACTGGTAAAACCTACATTGTTGATAGAGTTGGGAGTACTTAGCACTGTGAAAACAGCACTTTTGCGGAAAGAAATCGACTTCTCTAAGACTGAGAAAAGGTGAACAGTGAATGTATGAGTTTCTCAAGATTGGTAACAGATAGAAACAAGAGAAAGTACACAGTGATTCATCTACCTAGAGAAGTTACAGAGGTTTACACAGAGAATTCCAAGTATAAGTACAAGCAAATAAGAGAGACTTAGAAATCTGGTAAAACCTACATTGTGGATAGAGTTGGGAGTACTTAGCACTGTGAACACAGCACTTTCGCAGAAAGAAATCGACTTCTCTAAGACTGGGAAAAGGTGAACAGTGAATGTATGAGTTTCTCAAGATTGGTAACAGATAGAAACAAGAGAAAGCACACAGTGATTCATCTAACTAGAGAAGTTACAGAGGTTTACACAGAGAATTCCAAGTATAAGTACAATCAAATAAGAGAGACTTAGAAAACTGGTAAAACCTACATTGTGGATAGAGTTGGGAGTACTTAGCACTGTGTAAACTGCACTTTCGCCGAAAGAAATCGACTTCTCTAAGACTGGGAAACAGTGAACAGTGAATGTATGAGTTTCTCAAGATTGGTAACAGATAGAAACAAGAGAAAGCACACAGTGATTCATCTACCTAGAGATGTTACAGAGTTTTACACAGAGAATTCCAAGTATAAGTATAAGCAAATAAGAGAGACTTAGAAAACTGGTAAAATCTACATTGTTGACAGATTTGGGAGTACTTAGCACTGTGAAAACAGCACTTTCGCCGAAGGAAATTTAGTTCTCTAAGACTGGGAAACACTGAACAGAGAATGTATGAGTTTCTCAAGATTGGTAACAGATAGAAACAAGAGAAAGCACACAGTGATTCATCTACCTAGAGAAGTTACAGAGGTTTACACAGAGAATTCCAAGTATAAGTACAAGCAAATAAGAGAGACTTAGAAAACTGGTAAAACCTACATTGTGGATAGAGTTGGGAGTACTTAGCACTGTGAAAACAGCACTTTCGTTGAAAGAAGTCGACTTCTCTAAGTCTGGGAAACAGTGAACAGTGAATGTATGAGTTTCTCAAGATTGGTAACAGATAGAAACAAGAGAAAGTACACAGTGATTCATCTACCTAGTGAAGTTACAGAGGTTTACACAGAGAATTCCAACTATAAGTACAAGCAAATAAGAGAGACTTAGAAAACTGGTAAAACGTACATTGTTGACAGATTTGGGAGTACTTAGCACTGTGAAAACAGCAATTTCGCTGAAGGAAATTTAGTTCTCTAAGACTGGGAAACAGTGAACAGAGAATGTATGAGTTTCTCAAGATTGGTAACAGATAGAAACAAGAGAAAGCACACAGTGATTCATCTACCTAGAGAAGTTACAGAGGTTTACACAGAGAATTCCAAGAATAAGTACAAGCAAATAAGAGAGACTTAGAAAACTGGTAAAATCTACATTGTGGATAGAGTTGGGAGTACTTAGCACTGTGTAAACAGCACTTTCGCTGAAAGAAATCGACTTCTCTAAGACTGGGAAAAGGTGAACAGTGAATGTATGAGTTTCTCAAGATTGGTAACAGACAGAAACAAGAGAAAGCACACAGTGATTCATCTACCTAGAGAAGTTACAGTGGTTTACACAGAGAATTCCAAGTATAAGTACAAGCAAATAAGAGAGACTTAGAAATGTGGTAAAACCTACATTGTGGATAGAGTTGGGAGTACTTAGCACTGTGAAAACAGCACTTTCGCTGAAAGAAATCGACTTCTCTAAGACTGGGAAACAGTGAACAGTGAATGTATGAGTTTCTCAAGATTGGTAACAGATAGAAACAAGAGAAAGTACACAGTGATTCATCTACCTAGAGAAGTTACAGAGGTTTACACAGAGAATTCCAAGTATAAGTACAAGCAAATAAGAGAGACTTAGAAAACTGGTAAAACCTACATTGTTGATAGAGTTGGGAGTACTTAGCACTGTGAAAACAGCACTTTTGCCGAAAGAAATCGACTTCTCTAAGACTGGGAAACAGTGAACAGAGAATGTATGAGTTTCTCAAGATTGGTAACAGATAGAAACAAGAGAAAGTACACAGTGATTCATCTACCTAGAGAAGTTACAGAGGTTTACACAGAGAATTTCAAGTATAACTACAAGCAAATAAGAGAGACTTAGAAAAGTGGTAAAACCTACATTGTTGATAGAGTTGGCAGTACTTAGCACTGTGAAAACAGCACTTTTGCGGAAAGAAATCGACTTCTCTAAGACTGGGAAACAGTGAACAGAGAATGTATGAGTTTCTCAAGATTGGTAACAGATAGAAACAAGAGAAAGTACACGGTGATTCATCTACCTAGAGAAGTTACAGAGGTTTACACAGAGAATTCCAAGTATAAGTACAAGCAAATAAGAGAGACTTAGAAAACTGGTAAAACCTACATTGTTTATAGAGTTGGGAGTACTTAGCAATGTGAAAACAGCACTTTTGTCGAAAGTAATCGACTTCTCTAAGACTGGGAAACACTGAACAGAGAATGTATGAGTTTCTCAAGATTGGTAACAGATAGAAACAAGAGAAAGTACACAGTGATTCATCTACCTAGAGAAGTTACAGAGGTTTACACAGAGAATTCCAAGTATAAGTACAAGCAAATAAGAGAGACTTAGAAAACTGGTAAAACCTACATTGTGGATAGAGTTGGGAGTACTTAGCACTGTGTAAACAGCACTTTCGCCGAAAGAAATCGACTTCTCTAAGACTGGGAAACAGTGAACAGAGAATGTATGAGTTTCTCAAGATTGGTAACAGATAGAAACAAGAGAAAGCACACAGTGATTCATCTACCTAGAGAAGTTACAGAGGTTTACACAGAGAATTCCAAGTATAAGTACAAGCAAATAAGAGAGACTTAGAAAACTGGTAAAATCTACATTGTGGATAGAGTTGGGAGTACTTAGCACTGTGTAAACAGCACTTTCGCTGAAAGAAATCGACTTCTCTAAGACTGGGAAAATATGAACAGTGAATGTATGAGTTTCTCAAGATTGGTAACAGATAGAACAAGAGAAAGCACACAGTGATTCATCTACCTAGAGAAGTTACAGAGGTTTACACAGAGAATTCCAAGTATAAGTACAAGCAAATAAGAGAGACTTAGAAATCTGGTAAAGCCTACATTGTGGATAGAGTTGGGAGTACTTAGCACTGTGAAAACAGCACTTTCGCTGAAAGAAATCGACTTCTCTAAGACTGGGAAACAGTGAACAGAGAATGTATGAGTTTCTCAAGATTGGTAACAGATAGAAACAAGAGAAAGTACACAGTGATTCATCTACCTAGAGAAGTTACAGAGGTTTACACAGAGAATTCCAAGTATAAGTACAAGCAAATAAAAGAGACTTAGAAAACTGGTAAAATCTACATTGTGGATAGAGTTGGGAGTACTTAGCACTGTGTAAACAGCACTTTCGCTGAAAGAAATCCACTTCTCTAAGACTGGGAAAAGGTGAAGAGTGAATGTATGAGTTACTCAAGATTGGTAACAGATAGAAACAAGAGAAAGCACACAGTGATTCATCTACCTAGAGAAGTTACAGAGGTTTACACAGAGAATTCCAAGTATAAGTAGAAGCAAATAAGAGAGTCTTAGAAATCTGGTAAAACCTACATTGTGGATAGAGTTGGGAGTACTTAGCACTGTGAAAACAGCACTTTTGCTGAAAGAAATCGACTTCTCTAAGACTGGGAAACAGTGAACAGAGAATGTATGAGTTTCTCAAGATTGGTAACAGATAGAAACAAGAGAAAGGACACAGTGATTCATCTACCTAGAGAAGTTACAGAGGTTTACACAGAGAATTCCAAGTATAAGTACAAGCAAATAAGAGAGACTTAGAAAACTGGTAAAACCTACATTGTTGATAGAGTTGGGAGTACTTAGCACTGTGAAAACAGCACTTTTGCTGAAAGAAATCGACTTCTCTAAGACTGGGAAACAGTGAACAGAGAATGTATGAGTTTCTCAAGATTGGTAACAGATAGAAACAAGAGAAAGTACACAGTGATTCATCTACCTAGAGAAGTTACAGAGGTTTACACAGAGAATTCCAAGTATAAGTACAAGCAAATAAGAGAGACTTAGAAAACTGGTAAAACCTACATTGTTGATAGAGTTGGGAGTACTTAGCACTGTGAAAACAGCACTTTCGCAGAAAGAAATCGACTTCTCTAAGACTGGGAAAAGGTGAACAGTGAATGTATGAGTTTCTCAAGATTGGTAACAGATAGAAACAAGAGAAAGCACACAGTGATTCATCTACCTAGAGAAGTTACAGAGGTTTACACAGAGAATTCCAAGTATAAGTACAAGCAAATAAGAGAGACTTAGAAAACTGGTAAAACCTACATTGTTGACAGATTTGGGAGTACTTAGCACTGTGAAAACAGCACTTTCGCCGAAGGAAATTTAGTTCTCTAAGACTGGGAAACACTGAACAGAGAATGTATGAGTTTCTCAAGATTGGTAACAGATAGAAACAAGAGAAAGCACACAGTGATTCATCTACCTAGAGAAGTTACAGAGGTTTACACAGAGAATTCCAAGTATAAGTACAAGCAAATAAGAGAGACTTAGAAAACTGGTAAAACCTACATTGTGGATAGAGTTGGGAGTACTTAGCACTGTGAAAACAGCACTTTCGCTGAAAGAAGTCGACTTCTCTAAGTCTGGGAAACAGTGAACAGTGAATGTATGAGTTTCTCAAGATTGGTAACAGATAGAAACAAGAGAAAGTACACAGTGATTCATCTACCTAGTGAAGTTACAGAGGTTTACACAGAGAATTCCAACTATAAGTACAAGCAAATAAGAGAGACTTAGAAAACTGGTAAAACGTACATTGTTGACAGATTTGGGAGTACTAAGCACTGTGAAAACAGCACTTTCGCCGAAGGAAATTTAGTTCTCTAAGACTGGGAAACAGTGAACAGAGAATGTATGAGTTTCTCAAGATTGGTAACAGATAGAAACAAGAGAAAGCACACAGTGATTCATCTACCTAGAGAAGTTACAGAGGTTTACACAGAGAATTCCAAGAATAAGTACAAGCAAATAAGAGAGACTTAGAAAACTGGTAAAATCTACATTGTGGATAGAGTTGGGAGTACTTAGCACTGTGTAAACAGCACTTTCGCTGAAAGAAATCGACTTCTCTAAGACTGGGAAAAGGTGAACAGTGAATGTATGAGTTTCTCAAGATTGGTAACAGACAGAAACAAGAGAAAGCACACAGTGATTCATCTACCTAGAGAAGTTAGAGTGGTTTACACAGAGAATTCCAAGTATAAGTACCAGCAAATAAGAGAGACTTAGAAAACTGGTAAAACCTACATTGTTTATAGAGTTGGGAGTACTTAGCAATGTGAAAACAGCACTTTTGTCGAAAGTAATCGACTTCTCTAAGACTGGGAAACACTGAACAGAGAATGTATGAGTTTCTCAAGATTGGTAACAGATAGAAACAAGAGAAAGTACACAGTGATTCATCTACCTAGAGAAGTAACAGAGGTTTACACAGAGAATTCCAAGTATAAGTACAAGCAAATAAGAGAGACTTAGAAAACTGGTAAAACCTACATTGTGGATAGAGTTGGGAGTACTTAGCACTGTGTAAACAGCACTTTCGGGGAAAGAAATCGACTTCTCTAAGACTGGGAACCAGTGAACAGTGAATGTATGAGTTTCTCAAGATTGGTAACAGATAGAAACAAGAGAAAGCACACAGTGATTCATCTACCTAGAGAAGTTACAGAGGTTTACACAGAGAATTCCAAGTATAAGTACAAGCAAATAAGAGAGACTTAGAAAACTGGTAAAATCTACATTGTGGATAGAGTTGGGAGTACTTAGCACTGTGTAAACAGCACTTTCGCTGAAAGAAATCGACTTCTCTAAGACTGGGAAAAGGTGAACAGTGAATGTATGAGTTTCTCAAGATTGGTAACAGATAGAAACAAGAGAAAGCACACAGTGATTCATCTACCTAGAGAAGTTACAGAGGTTTACACAGAGAATTCCAAGTATAAGTACAAGCAAATAAGAGAGACTTAGAAATCTGGTAAAACCTACATTGTGGATAGAGTTGGGAGTACATAGCACTGTGAAAACAGCACTTTCTCTGAAAGAAATCGACTTCTCTAAGACTGGGAAACAGTGAACAGAGAATGTATGAGTTTCTCAAGATTGGTAACAGATAGAAACAAGAGAAAGTACACGGTGATTCATCTACCTAGAGAAGTTACAGAGGTTTACACAGAGAATTCCAAGTATAAGTAGAAGCAAATAAGAGAGACTTAGAAACCTGGTAAAACCTACATTGTTTATAGAGTTGGGAGTACTTAGCAATGTGAAAACAGCACTTTTGTCGAAAGTAATCGACTTCTCTAAGACTGGGAAACACTGAACAGAGAATGTATGAGTTTCTCAAGATTGGTAACAGATAGAAACAAGAGAAAGTACACAGTGATTCATCTACCTAGAGAAGTTACAGAGGTTTACACAGAGAATTCCAAGTATAAGTACAAGCAAATAAGAGAGACTTAGAAATCTGGTAAAACCTACATTGTGGATAGAGTTGGGAGTACTTAGCTCTGTGAAAACAGCACTTTCGCAGAAAGAAATCGACTTCTCTAAGACTGGGAAAAGGTGAACAGTGAATGTATGAGTTTCTCAAGATTGGTAACAGATAGAAACAAGAGAAAGCACACAGTGATTCATCTACCTAGAGAAGTTACAGAGGTTTACACAGAGAATTCCAAGTATAACTACAAGCAAATAAGAGAGACTTAGAAAACTGGTAAAACCTACATTGTGGATAGAGTTGGGAGTACTGAGCACTGTGTAAACAGCACTTTCGCCGAAAGAAATCGACTTCTCTAAGAGTGGGAAACAGTGAACAGTGAATGTATGAGTTTCTCAAGATTGGTAACAGATAGAAACAAGAGAAAGCACACAGTGATTCATCTACCTAGAGAAGTTACAGAGTTTTACACAGAGAATTCCAAGTATAAGTACAAGCAAATAAGAGAGACTTAGAAAACTGGTAAAACCTACATTGTTGACAGATTTGGGAGTACTTAGCACTGTGAAAACAGCACTTTCGCCGAAGGAAATTTAGTTCTCTAAGACTGGGAAACACTGAACAGAGAATGTATGAGTTTCTCAAGATTGGTAACAGATAGAAACAAGAGAAAGCACACAGTGATTCATCTACCTAGAGAAGTTACAGAGGTTTACACAGAGAATTCCCAGTATAAGTACAAGCAAATAAGAGAGACTTAGAAAACTGGTAAAACCTACATTGTGGATAGAGTTGGGAGTACTTAGCACTGTGAAAACAGCACTTTCGCTGAAAGAAGTCGACTTCTCTAAGTCTGGGAAACAGTGAACAGTGAATGTATGAGTTTCTCAAGATTGGTAACAGATAGAAACAAGAGAAAGTACACAGTGATTCATCTACCTAGTGAAGTTACAGAGGTTTACACAGAGAATTCCAACTATAAGTACAAGCAAATAAGAGAGACTTCGAAAACTGGTAAAACGTACATTGTTTACAGATTTGGGAGTACTTAGCACTGTGAAAACAGCACTTTCACCGAAGGAAATTTAGTTCTCTAAGACTGGGAAACAGTGAACAGAGAATGTATGAGTTTCTCAAGATTGGTAACAGATAGAAACAAGAGAAAGCACACAGTGATTCATCTACCTAGAGAAGTTACAGAGGTTTACACAGAGAATTCCAAGTATAAGTACAAGCAAATAAGAGAGACTTAGAAAACTGGTAAAATCTACATTGTGGATAGAGTTGGGAGTACTTAGCACTGTGTAAACAGCACTTTCGCTGAAAGAAATCCACTTCTCTAAGACTGGGAAAAGGTGAACAGTGAATGTATGAGTTTCTCAAGATTGGTAACAGACAGAAACAAGAGAAAGCACACAGTGATTCATCTACCTGGAGAAGTTACAGTGGTTTACACAGAGAATTCCAAGTATAAGTACAAGCAAATAAGAGAGACTTAGAAATGTGGTAAAACCTACATTGTGGATAGAGTTGGGAGTACTTAGCACTGTGAAAACAGCACTTTCGCTGAAAGAAATCGACTTCTCTAAGACTGGGAAACAGTGAACAGTGAATGTATGAGTTTCTCAAGATTGGTAACAGATAGAAACAAGAGAAAGTACACAGTGATTCATCTACCTAGAGAAGTTACAGAGGTTTACACAGAGAATTCCAAGTATAAGTACAAGCAAATAAGAGAGACTTAGAAAACTGGTAAAACCTACATTGTTGATAGAGTTGGGAGTACTTAGCACTGTGAAAACAGCACTTTTGCCGAAAGAAATCGACTTCTCTAAGACTGGGAAACAGTGAACAGAGAATGTATGAGTTTCTCAAGATTGGTAACAGATAGAAACAAGAGAAAGTACACAGTGATTCATCTACCTAGAGAAGTTACAGAGGTTTACACAGAGAATTTCAAGTATAACTACAAGCAAATAAGAGAGACTTAGAAAAGTGGTAAAACCTACATTGTTGATAGAGTTGGCAGTACTTAGCACTGTGAAAACAGCACTTTTGCGGAAAGAAATCGACTTCTCTAAGACTGGGAAACAGTGAACAGAGAATGTATGAGTTTCTCAAGATTGGTAACAGATAGAAACAAGAGAAAGTACACGGTGATTCATCTACCTAGAGAAGTTACAGAGGTTTACACAGAGAATTCCAAGTATAAGTACAAGCAAATAAGAGAGACTTAGAAAACTGGTAAAACCTACATTGTTTATAGAGTTGGGAGTACTTAGCAATGTGAAAACAGCACTTTTGTCGAAAGTAATCGACTTCTCTAAGACTGGGAAACACTGAACAGAGAATGTATGAGTTTCTCAAGATTGGTAACAGATAGAAACAAGAGAAAGTACACAGTGATTCATCTACCTAGAGAAGTTACAGAGGTTTACACAGAGAATTCCAAGTATAAGTACAAGCAAATAAGAGAGACTTAGAAAACTGGTAAAACCTACATTGTGGATAGAGTTGGGAGTACTTAGCACTGTGTAAACAGCACTTTCGCCGAAAGAAATCGACTTCTCTAAGACTGGGAAACAGTGAACAGAGAATGTATGAGTTTCTCAAGATTGGTAACAGATAGAAACAAGAGAAAGCACACAGTGATTCATCTACCTAGAGAAGTTACAGAGGTTTACACAGAGAATTCCAAGTATAAGTACAAGCAAATAAGAGAGACTTAGAAAACTGGTAAAATCTACATTGTGGATAGAGTTGGGAGTACTTAGCACTGTGTAAACAGCACTTTCGCTGAAAGAAATCCACTTCTCTAAGACTGGGAAAAGGTGAAGAGTGAATGTATGAGTTACTCAAGATTGGTAACAGATAGAAACAAGAGAAAGCACACAGTGATTCATCTACCTAGAGAAGTTACAGAGGTTTACACAGAGAATTCCAAGTATAAGTAGAAGCAAATAAGAGAGTCTTAGAAATCTGGTAAAACCTACATTGTGGATAGAGTTGGGAGTACTTAGCACTGTGAAAACAGCACTTTTGCTGAAAGAAATCGACTTCTCTAAGACTGGGAAACAGTGAACAGAGAATGTATGAGTTTCTCAAGATTGGTAACAGATAGAAACAAGAGAAAGGACACAGTGATTCATCTACCTAGAGAAGTTACAGAGGTTTACACAGAGAATTCCAAGTATAAGTACAAGCAAATAAGAGAGACTTAGAAAACTGGTAAAACCTACATTGTTGATAGAGTTGGGAGTACTTAGCACTGTGAAAACAGCACTTTTGCTGAAAGAAATCGACTTCTCTAAGACTGGGAAACAGTGAACAGAGAATGTATGAGTTTCTCAAGATTGGTAACAGATAGAAACAAGAGAAAGTACACAGTGATTCATCTACCTAGAGAAGTTACAGAGGTTTACACAGAGAATTCCAAGTATAAGTACAAGCAAATAAGAGAGACTTAGAAAACTGGTAAAACCTACATTGTTGATAGAGTTGGGAGTACTTAGCACTGTGAAAACAGCACTTTCGCAGAAAGAAATCGACTTCTCTAAGACTGGGAAAAGGTGAACAGTGAATGTATGAGTTTCTCAAGATTGGTAACAGATAGAAACAAGAGAAAGCACACAGTGATTCATCTACCTAGAGAAGTTACAGAGGTTTACACAGAGAATTCCAAGTATAAGTACAAGCAAATAAGAGAGACTTAGAAAACTGGTAAAACCTACATTGTTGACAGATTTGGGAGTACTTAGCACTGTGAAAACAGCACTTTCGCCGAAGGAAATTTAGTTCTCTAAGACTGGGAAACACTGAACAGAGAATGTATGAGTTTCTCAAGATTGGTAACAGATAGAAACAAGAGAAAGCACACAGTGATTCATCTACCTAGAGAAGTTACAGAGGTTTACACAGAGAATTCCAAGTATAAGTACAAGCAAATAAGAGAGACTTAGAAAACTGGTAAAACCTACATTGTGGATAGAGTTGGGAGTACTTAGCACTGTGAAAACAGCACTTTCGCTGAAAGAAGTCGACTTCTCTAAGTCTGGGAAACAGTGAACAGTGAATGTATGAGTTTCTCAAGATTGGTAACAGATAGAAACAAGAGAAAGTACACAGTGATTCATCTACCTAGTGAAGTTACAGAGGTTTACACAGAGAATTCCAACTATAAGTACAAGCAAATAAGAGAGACTTAGAAAACTGGTAAAACGTACATTGTTGACAGATTTGGGAGTACTAAGCACTGTGAAAACAGCACTTTCGCCGAAGGAAATTTAGTTCTCTAAGACTGGGAAACAGTGAACAGAGAATGTATGAGTTTCTCAAGATTGGTAACAGATAGAAACAAGAGAAAGCACACAGTGATTCATCTACCTAGAGAAGTTACAGAGGTTTACACAGAGAATTCCAAGAATAAGTACAAGCAAATAAGAGAGACTTAGAAAACTGGTAAAATCTACATTGTGGATAGAGTTGGGAGTACTTAGCACTGTGTAAACAGCACTTTCGCTGAAAGAAATCGACTTCTCTAAGACTGGGAAAAGGTGAACAGTGAATGTATGAGTTTCTCAAGATTGGTAACAGACAGAAACAAGAGAAAGCACACAGTGATTCATCTACCTAGAGAAGTTAGAGTGGTTTACACAGAGAATTCCAAGTATAAGTACCAGCAAATAAGAGAGACTTAGAAATCTGGTAAAACCTACATTGTGGATAGAGTTGGGAGTACTTAGCACTGTGAAAACAGCACTTTCGCTGAAAGAAATCGACTTCTCTAAGACTGGGAAACAGTGAACAGTGAATGTATGAGTTTCTCAAGATTGGTAACAGATAGAAACAAGAGAAAGTACACAGTGATTCATCTACCTAGAGAAGTTACAGAGGTTTACACAGAGAATTCCAAGTATAAGTACAAGCAAATAAGAGAGACTTAGAAAACCGGTAAAACCTACATTGTTGATAGAGTTGGCAGTACTTAGCACTGTGAAAACAGCACTTTCGCTGAAAGAAATCGACTTCTCTAAGACTGGGAAACAGTGAACAGAGAATGTATGAGTTTCTCAAGATTGGTAACAGATAGAAACAAGAGAAAGTACACAGTGATTCATCTACCTAGAGAAGTTACAGAGGTTTACACAGAGAATTCCAAGTATAAGTACAAGCAAATAAGAGAGACTTAGAAAACTGGTAAAACGTACATTGTTGATAGAGTTGGGAGTACTTAGCACTGTGAAAACAGCACTTTCGCAGAAAGAAATCGACTTCTCTAAGACTGGGAAAAGGTGAACAGTGAATGTATGAGTTTCTCAAGATTGGTAACAGATAGAAACAAGAGAAAGCACACAGTGATTCATCTACCTAGAGAAGTTACAGAGGTTTACACAGAGAATTCCAAGTATAAGTACAAGCAAATAAGAGAGACTTAGAAATCTGGTAAAACCTACATTGTGGATAGAGTTGGGAGTACTTAGCACTGTGAAAACAGCACTTTCGCAGAAAGAAATCGACTTCTCTAAGACTGGGAAAAGGTGAACAGTGAATGTATGAGTTTCTCAAGACTGGTAACAGATAGAAACAAGAGAAAGCACACAGTGATTCATCTACCGAGAGAAGTTACAGAGGTTTACACAGAGAATTCCAAGTATAAGTACAAGCAAATAAGAGAGACTTAGAAATCTGGTAAAACCTACATTGTGGATAGAGTTGGGAGTACTTAGCACTGTGAAAACAGCACTTTCGCTGAAAGAAATAGACTTTTCTAAGACTGGGAAACAGTGAACAGAGAATGTATGAGTTTCTCAAGATTGGTAACAGAAACAAGAGAAAGTACACAGTGATTCATCTACCTAGAGAAGTTACAGAGGCTTACACAGAGAATTCCAAGTATAAGTACAAGCAAATAAGAGAGACTTAGAAAACTGGTAAAAGCTACATTGTGGATAGAGTTGGGAGTACTTAGCACTGTGTAAACAGCACTTTCGCCGAAAGAAATCGATTTCTCTAAG
Organism: Heterohyrax brucei; assembly: GCA_028571685.1. NCBI lineage: Eukaryota > Metazoa > Chordata > Mammalia > Hyracoidea > Procaviidae > Heterohyrax > Heterohyrax brucei. The sequence continues at coordinate 18,209,043 of CM053162.1, forward strand.
ACTGGGAAACAGTGAACAGAGAATGTATGAGTTTCTCAAGATTGGTAACAGATAGAAACAAGAGAAAGCACACAGTGATTCATCTACCTAGAGAAGTTACAGAGGTTTACACAGAGAATTCCAAGTATAAGTACAAGCAAATAAGAGAGACTTAGAAAACTGGTAAAACCTACATTGTTGATAGAGTTGGGAGTACTTAGCACTGTGAAAACAGCACTTTCGCAGAAAGAAATCGACTTCTCTAAGACTGGGAAAAGGTGAACAGTGAATGTATGAGTTTCTCAAGATTGTTAACAGATAGAAAGAAGAGAAAGCACACAGTGATTCATCTACCGAGAGAAGTTACAGAGGTTTACACAGAGAATTCCAAGTATAAGTACAAGCAAATAATTGATACTTAGAAATCTGGTAAAACCTACATTGTGGATAGAGTTGGGAGTACTTAGCACTGTGAAAACAGCACTTTCGCAGAAAGAAATCGACTTCTCTAAGACTGGGAAAAGGTGAACAGTGAATGTATGAGTTTCTCAAGATTGGTAACAGATAGAAACAAGAGAAAGCACACAGTGATTCATCTACCGAGAGAAGTTACAGAGGTTTACACAGAGAATTCCAAGTATAAGTACAAGCAAATAAAAGAGACTTAGAAAACTGGTAAAACCTACATTGTGGATAGAGTTGGGAGTACTTAGCACTGTGTAAACAGCACTTTCGCCGAAAGAAATAGACTTCCCTAAGACTGGGAAACAGTGAACAGTGAATGTATGAGTTTCTCAAGATTGGTAACAGATAGAAACAAGAGAAAGCACACAGTGATTCATCTACCTAGAGAAGTTACAGAGGTTTACACAGAGAATTCCAAGTATCAGTACAAGCAAATAAGAGAGACTTAGAAAACTGGTAAAACCTACATTGTTGACAGATTTGGGAGTACTTAGCACTGTGAAAACAGCACTTTCGCCGAAGGAAATTTAGTTCTCTAAGACTGGGAAACAGTGAACAGAGAATGTATGTGTTTCTCAAGATTGGTAACAGATAGAAACAAGAGAAAGTACACAGTGATTCATCTACCTAGAGAAGTTACAGAGGTTTACACAGAGAATTCCAAGTATAAGTACAAGCAAATAAGAGAGACTTAGAAATCTGGTAAAACCTACATTGTTGATAGAGTTGGGAGTACTTAGCACTGTGAAAACAGCACTTTTGCCGAAAGAAATCGACTTCTCTAAGACTGGGAAACAGTGAACAGAGAATGTATGAGTTTCTCAAGATTGGTAACAGATAGAAACAAGAGAAAGTACACAGTGATTCATCTACCTAGAGAAGTTACAGAGGTTTACATAGAGAATTCCAAGTATAAGTACAAGCAAATAAGAGAGACTTAGAAAACTGTTAAAACCTACATTGTTGATAGAGTTGGGAGTACTTAGCACTGTGAAAACAGCACTTTCGCAGAAAGAAATCGACTTCTCTAAGACTGGGAAAAGGTGAACAGTGAATGTATGAGTTTCTCAAGATTGGTAACAGATAGAAACAAGAGAAAGCACACAGTGATTCATCTACCTAGAGAAGTTACAGAGGTTTACACAGAGAATTCCAAGTATAAGTACAAGCAAATAAGAGAGACTTAGAAAACTGGTAAAACCTACATTGTTGACAGATTTGGGAGTACTTAGCACTGTGAAAACAGCACTTTCGCCGAAGGAAATTTAGTTCTCTAAGACTGGGAAACACTGAACAGAGAATGTATGAGTTTCTCAAGATTGGTAACAGATAGAAACAAGAGAAAGCACACAGTGATTCATCTACCTAGAGAAGTTACAGAGGTTTACACAGAGAATTCCAAGTATAAGTACAAGCAAATAAGAGAGACTTAGAAAACTGGTAAAACCTACATTGTGGATAGAGTTGGGAGTACTTAGCACTGTGAAAACAGCACTTTCGCAGAAAGAAATCGACTTCTCTAAGACTGGGAAAAGGTGAACAGTGAATGTATGAGTTTCTCAAGATTGGTAACAGATAGAAACAAGAGAAAGCACACAGTGATTCATCTACCTAGAGAAGTTACAGAGGTTTACACAGAGAATTCCAAGTATAAGTACAAGCAAATAAGAGAGACTTAGAAATCTGGTAAAACCTACATTGTGGATAGAGTTGGGAGTACTTAGCACTGTGAAAACAGCACTTTCGCAGAAAGAAATCGACTTCTCTAAGACTGGGAAAAGGTGAACAGTGAATGTATGAGTTTCTCAAGATTGGTAACAGATAGAAACAAGAGAAAGCACACAGTGATTCATCTACCGAGAGAAGTTACAGAGGTTTACACAGAGAATTCCAAGTATAAGTACAAGCAAATAAGAGAGACTTAGAAAACTGGTAAAACCTACATTGTGGATAGAGTTGGGAGTACTTAGCACTGTGTAAACAGCACTTTCGCCGAAAGAAATCGACTTCTCTAAGACTGGGAAACAGTGAACAGTGAATGTATGAGTTTCTCAAGATTGGTAACAGATAGAAACAAGAGAAAGCACACAGTGATTCATCTACCTAGAGAAGTTACAGAGGTTTACACAGAGAATTCCAAGTATCAGTACAAGCAAATAAGAGAGACTTAGAAAACTGGTAAAACCTACATTGTTGACAGATTTGGGAGTACTTAGCACTGTGAAAACAGCACTTTCGCCGAAGGAAATTTAGTTCTCTAAGACTGGGAAACAGTGAACAGAGAATGTATGTGTTTCTCAATATTGGTAACAGATAGAAACAAGAGAAAGCACACAGTGATTCATCTACCTAGAGAAGTTACAGAGGTTTACACAGAGAATTCCAAGTATAAGTACAAGCAAATAAGAGAGACTTAGAAAACTGGTAAAATCTACATTGTTGATAGAGTTGGGAGTACTTAGCACTGTGTAAACAGCACTTTCGCTGAAAGAAATCGACTTCTCTAAGACTGGGAAAAGGTGAACAGTGAATGTATGAGTTTCTCAAGACTGGTAACAGATAGAAACAAGAGAAATCACACAGTGATTCATCTACCTAGAGAAGTTACAGAGGTTTACACAGAGAATTCCAAGTATAAGTACAAGCAAATAAGAGAGACTTAGAAATCTGGTAAAACCTACATTGTGGATAGAGTTGGGAGTACTTAGCACTGTGAAAACAGCACTTTCGCTGAAAGAAATCGACTTTTCTAAGACTGGGAAACAGTGAACAGAGAATGTATGAGTTTCTCAAGATTGGTAACAGAAACAAGAGAAAGTACACAGTGATTCATCTACCTAGAGAAGTTACAGAGGCTTACACAGAGAATTCCAAGTATAAGTACAAGCAAATAAGAGAGACTTAGAAAACTGGTAAAAGCTACATTGTGGATAGAGTTGGGAGTACTTAGCACTGTGTAAACAGCACTTTCGCCGAAAGAAATCGATTTCTCTAAGACTGGGAAACAGTGAACAGAGAATGTATGAGTTTCTCAAGATTGGTAACAGATAGAAACAAGAGAAAGCACACAGTGATTCATCTACCTAGAGAAGTTACAGAGGTTTACACAGAGAATTCCAAGTATAAGTACAAGCAAATAAGAGAGACTTAGAAAACTGGTAAAACCTACATTGTTGATAGAGTTGGGAGTACTTAGCACTGTGAAAACAGCACTTTCGCAGAAAGAAATCGACTTCTCTAAGACTGGGAAAAGGTGAACAGTGAATGTATGAGTTTCTCAAGATTGTTAACAGATAGAAAGAAGAGAAAGCACACAGTGATTCATCTACCGAGAGAAGTTACAGAGGTTTACACAGAGAATTCCAAGTATAAGTACAAGCAAATAATTGATACTTAGAAATCTGGTAAAACCTACATTGTGGATAGAGTTGGGAGTACTTAGCACTGTGAAAACAGCACTTTCGCAGAAAGAAATCGACTTCTCTAAGACTGGGAAAAGGTGAACAGTGAATGTATGAGTTTCTCAAGATTGGTAACAGATAGAAACAAGAGAAAGCACACAGTGATTCATCTACCGAGAGAAGTTACAGAGGTTTACACAGAGAATTCCAAGTATAAGTACAAGCAAATAAGAGAGACTTAGAAAACTGGTAAAACCTACATTGTGGATAGAGTTGGGAGTACTTAGCACTGTGTAAACAGCACTTTCGCCGAAAGAAATAGACTTCCCTAAGACTGGGAAACAGTGAACAGTGAATGTATGAGTTTCTCAAGATTGGTAACAGATAGAAACAAGAGAAAGCACACAGTGATTCATCTACCTAGAGAAGTTACAGAGGTTTACACAGAGAATTCCAAGTATCAGTACAAGCAAATAAGAGAGACTTAGAAAACTGGTAAAACCTACATTGTTGACAGATTTGGGAGTACTTAGCACTGTGAAAACAGCACTTTCGCCGAAGGAAATTTAGTTCTCTAAGACTGGGAAACAGTGAACAGAGAATGTATGTGTTTCTCAAGATTGGTAACAGATAGAAACAAGAGAAAGCACACAGTGATTCATCTACCTAGAGAAGTTACAGAGGTTTACACAGAGAATTCCAAGTATAAGTACAAGCAAATAAGAGAGACTTAGAAATCTGGTAAAACCTACATTGTGGATAGAGTTGGGAGTACTTAGCACTGTGTAAACAGCACTTTCGCTGAAAGAAATCGACTTCTCTAAGACTGGGAAAAGGTGAACAGTGAATGTATGAGTTTCTCAAGATTGGTAACAGATAGAAACAAGAGAAAGCACACAGTGATTCATCTACCTAGAGAAGTTACAGAGGTTTACACAGAGAATTCCAAGTATAAGTACAAGCAAATAAGAGAGACTTAGAAATCTGGTAAAATCTACATTGTGGATAGAGTTGGGAGTACTTAGCACTGTGTAAACAGCACTTTCGCTGAAAGAAATCGACTTCTCTAAGACTGGGAAAAGGTGAAGAGTGAATGTATGAGTTTCTCAAGATTGGTAACAGATAGAAACAAGAGAAAGCACACAGTGATTCACCTACCTAGAGAAGTTACAGAGGTTTACACAGAGAATTCCAAGTATAAGTACAAGCAAATAAGAGAGACTTAGAAATCTGGTAAAACCTACATTGTGGATAGAGTTGGGAGTACTTAGCACTGTGAAAACAGCACTTTCGCTGAAAGAAATCGACTTCTCTAAGACTGGGAAACAGTGAACAGTGAATGTATGAGTTTCTCAAGATTGGTAACAGATAGAAACAAGAGAATGTACACAGTGATTCATCTACCTAGAGAAGTTACAGAGGTTTACACAGAGAATTCCAAGTATAAGTACAAGCAAATAAGAGAGACTTAGAAAACTGGTAAAACCTACATTGTTGATAGAGTTGGGAGTACTTAGCACTGTGAAAACAGCACTTTTGCCGAAAGAAATCGACTTCTCTAAGACTGGGAAACAGTGAACAGAGAATGTATGAGTTTCTCAAGATTGGTAACAGATAGAAACAAGAGAAAGTACACAGTGATTCATCTACCTAGAGAAGTTACAGAGGTTTACATAGAGAATTCCAAGTATAAGTACAAGCAAATAAGAGAGACTTAGAAAACTGTTAAAACCTACATTGTTGATAGAGTTGGGAGTACTTAGCACTGTGAAAACAGCACTTTCGCAGAAAGAAATCGACTTCTCTAAGACTGGGAAAAGGTGAACAGTGAATGTATGAGTTTCTCAAGATTGGTAACAGATAGAAACAAGAGAAAGCACACAGTGATTCATCTACCTAGAGAAGTTACAGAGGTTTACACAGAGAATTCCAAGTATAAGTACAAGCAAATAAGAGAGACTTAGAAATCTGGTAAAACCTACATTGTGGATAGAGTTGGGAGTACTTAGCACTGTGAAAACAGCACTTTCGCTGAAAGAAATCGACTTCTCTAAGACTGGGAAAAGGTGAACAGTGAATGTATGAGTTTCTCAAGATTGGTAACAGATAGAAACAAGAGAAAGCACACAGTGATTCATCTACCTAGAGAAGTTACAGAGGTTTACACAGAGAATTCCAAGTATAAGTACAAGCAAATAAGAGAGACTTAGAAAACTGGTAAAACCTACATTGTGGATAGAGTTGGGAGTACTTAGCACTGTGTAAACAGCACTTTCGCCGAAAGAAATCGACTTCTTAAGACTGGGAAACAGTGAACAGTGAATGTATGAGTTTCTCAAGATTGGTAACAGATAGAAACAAGAGAAAGCACACAGTGATTCATCTACCTAGAGAAGTTACAGAGTTTTACACAGAGAATTCCAAGTACAAGTACAAGCAAATAAGAGAGACTTAGAAAACTGGTAAAACCTACATTGTTGACAGATTTGGGAGTACTTAGCACTGTGAAAACAGCACTTTCGCCGAAGGAAATTTAGTTCTCTAAGACTGGGAAACAGTGAACAGAGAATGTATGAGTTTCTCAAGATTGGTAACAGATAGAAACAAGAGAAAGCACACAGTGATTCATCTACCTAGAGAAGTTACAGAGGTTTACACAGAGAATTCCAAGTATAAGTACAAGCAAATAAGAGAGACTTAGAGAACTGGTAAAACCTACATTGTGGATAGAGTTGGGAGTACTTAGCACTGTGAAAACAGCACTTTCGCTGAAAGAAAGTCGACTTCTTTAAGACTGGGAAACAGTGAACAGTGAATGTATGAGTTTCTCAAGATTGGTAACAGATAGAAACAAGAGAAAGTACACAGTGATTCATCTACCTAGTGAAGTTACAGAGGTTTACACAGAGAATTCCAAGTATAAGTACAAGCAAATAAGAGAGACTTAGAAAACTGGTAAAACCTACATTGTTTACAGATTTGGGAGTACTTAGCACTGTGAAAACAGCACTTTCGCCGAAGGAAATTTAGTTCTCTAAGACTGGGAAACAGTGAAGAGAGAATGTATGAGTTTCTCAAGATTGGTAACAGATAGAAACAAGAGAAAGCACACAGTGATTCATCTACCTAGAGAAGTTACAGAGGTTTACACAGAGAATTCCAAGAATAAGTACAAGCAAATAAGAGAGACTTAGAAAACTGGTAAAATCTACATTGTGGATAGAATTGGGAGTACTTAGCACTGTGTAAACAGCACTTTCGCTGAAAGAAATCGACTTCTCTAAGACTGGGAAAAGGTGAACAGTGAATGTATGAGTTTCTCAAGATTGGTAACAGATAGAAACAAGAGAAAGCACACAGTGATTCATCTACCTAGAGAAGTTACAGTGGTTTACACAGAGAATTCCAAGTATAAGTACAAGCAAATAAGAGAGACTTAGAAATCTGGTAAAACCTACATTGTGGATAGAGTTGGGAGTACTTAGCACTGTGAAAACAGCACTTTCGCTGAAAGAAATCGACTTCTCTAAGACTGGGAAACAGTGAACAGTGAATGTATGAGTTTCTCAAGATTGGTAACAGATAGAAACAAGAGAAAGTACACAGTGATTCATCTACCTAAAGAAGTTACAGAGGTTTACACAGAGAATTCCAAGTATAAGTACAAGCAAATAAGAGAGACTTAGAAAACTGGTAAAACCTACATTGTGGATAGAGTTGGGAGTACTTAGCACTGTGTAAACAGCACTTTCGCCGAAAGAAATCGACTTCTCTAAGACTGGGAAACAGTGAACAGAGAATGTATGAGTTTCTCAAGATTGGTAACAGATAGAAACAAGAGAAAGTACACAGTGATTCATCTACCTAGAGAAGTTACAGAGGTTTACACAGAGAATTCCAAGTATGAGTACAAGCAAATAAGAGAGACTTAGAAAACTGGTAAAACCTACATTGTTGATAGAGTTGGGAGTACTTAGCACTGTGAAAACAGCACTTTCGCAGAAACAAATCGACTTCTCTAAGACTGGGAAAAGGTGAACAGTGAATGTATGAGTTTCTCAAGATTGGTAACAGATAGAAACAAGAGAAAGCACACAGTGATTCATCTACCTAGAGAAGTTACAGACGTTTACACAGAGAATTCCAAGTATAAGTACAAGCAAATAAGAGAGACTTAGAAAACTGGTAAAACCTACATTGTGGATAGAGTTGGGAGTACTTAGCACTGTGTAAACAGCACTTTCGCCGAAAGAAATCGACTTCTCTAAGACTGGGAAACAGTGAACAGTGAATGTATGAGTTTCTCAAGATTGGTAACAGATAGAAACAAGAGAAAGCACACAGTGATTCATCTACCTAGAGAAGTTACAGAGTTTTACACAGAGAATTCCAAGTATAAGTACAAGCAAATAAGAGAGACTTAGAAAACTGGTAAAACCTACATTGTTGACAGATTTGGGAGTACTTAGCACTGTGAAAACAGCACTTTCGCCGAAGGAAATTTAGTTCTCTAAGACTGGGAAACAGTGAACAGAGAATGTATGAGTTTCTCAAGATTGGTAACAGATAGAAACAAGAGAAAGCACACAGTGATTCATCTACCTAGAGAAGTTACAGAGCTTTACACAGAGAATTCCAAGTATAAGTACAAGCAAATAAGAGAGACTTAGAAAACTGGTAAAACCTACATTGTGGATAGAGTTGGGAGTACTTAGCACTGTGAAAACAGCACTTTCGCTGAAAGAAAGTCGACTTCTCTAAGACTGGGAAACAGTGAACAGTGAATGTATGAGTTTCTCAAGATTGGTAACAGATAGAAACAAGAGAAAGTACACAGTGATTCATCTACCTAGTGAAGTTACAGAGGTTTACACAGAGAATTCCAAGTATAAGTACAAGCAAATAAGAGAGACTTAGAAAACTGGTAAAACCTACATTGTTGACAGATTTGGGAGTACTTAGCACTGTGAAAACAGCACTTTCGCCGAAGGAAATTTAGTTCTCTAAGACTGGGAAACAGTGAACAGAGAATGTATGAGTTTCTCAAGATTGGTAACAGATAGAAACAAGAGAAAGCACACAGTGATTCATCTACCTAGAGAAGTTACAGAGGTTTACACAGAGAATTCCAGGAATAAGTACAAGCAAATAAGAGAGACTTAGAAAACTGGTAAAATCTACATTGTGGATAGAGTTGGGAGTACTTAGCACTGTGTAAACAGCACTTTCGCTGAAAGAAATCGACTTCTCTAACACTGGGAAAAGGTGAACAGTGAATGTATGAGTTTCTCAAGATTGGTAACAGATAGAAACAAGAGAAAGCACACAGTGATTCATCTACCTAGAGAAGTTACAGTGGTTTACACAGAGAATTCCAACTATAAGTAAAAGAAAATAAGAGAGACTTGGAAAACTGGTAAAACCTACATTGTTGACAGATTTGGGAGTACTTAGCACTGTGAAAACAGCACTTTCGCCGAAGGAAATTTAGTTCTCTAAGACTGGGAAACAGTGAACAGAGAATGTATGAGTTTCTCAAGATTGGTAACAGATAGAAACAAGAGAAAGTACACAGTGATTCATCTACCTAGAGAAGTTACAGAGGTTTACACAGAGAATTCCAAGTATAAGTACAAGCAAATAAGAGAGACTTAGAAAACTGGTAAAACCTACATTGTTGATAGAGTTGGGAGTACTTAGCACTGTGAAAACAGCACTTTTGCCGAAAGAAATCGACTTCTCTAAGACTGGGAAACAGTGAACAGAGAATGTATGAGTTTCTCAAGATTGGTAACAGATAGAAACAAGAGAAAGTACACAGTGATTCATCTACCTAGAGAAGTTACAGAGGTTTACACAGAGAATTCCAAGTATAACTACAAGCAAATAAGAGAGACTTAGAAAACTGGTAAAACCTACATTGTTGATAGAGTTGGGAGTACTTAGCACTGTGAAAACAGCACTTTTACGGAAAGAAATCGACTTCTCTAAGACTGGGAAACAGTGAACAGAGAATGTATGAGTTTCTCAAGATTGGTAACAGATAGAAACAAGAGAAAGTACACAGTGATTCATCTACCTAGAGAAGTTACAGTGGTTTACACAGTGAATTCCAAGTATAAGTACAAGCAAATAAGAGAGACTTAGAAAACTGGTAAAACCTACATTGTTTATAGAGTTGGGAGTACTTAGCAATGTGAAAACAGCACTTTTGTCGCAAGTAATCGACTTCTCTAAGACTGGGAAACACTGAAGAGAGAATGTATGAGCTTCTCAAGATTGGTAAAAGATAGAAACAAGAGAAAGTACACAGTGATTCATCTACCTAGAGAAGTTACAGAGGTTTACACAGAGAATTCCATGTATAAGTACAAGCAAATAAGAGAGACTTAGAAAACTGGTAAAACCTACATTGTGGATAGAGTTGGGAGTACTTAGCACTGTGAAAACAGCACTTTCGCCGAAAGAAATCGACTTCTCTAAGACTGGGAAACAGTGAACAGTGAATGTATGAGTTTCTCAAGATTGGTAACAGATAGAAACAAGAGAAAGCACACAGTGATTCATCTACCTAGAGAAGTTACAGAGGTTTACACAGAGAATTCCAAGTATAAGTACAAGCAAATAAGAGAGACTTAGAAAACTGGTAAAATCTACATTGTGGATAGAGTTGGGAGTACTTAGCACTGTGTAAACAGCACTTTCGCTGAAAGAAATCGACTTCTCTAAGACTGGGAAAAGGTGAACAGTGAATGTATGAGTTTCTCAAGATTGGTAACAGATAGAAACAAGAGAAAGCAACAGTGATTCATCTACCTAGAGAAGTTACAGAGGTTTACACAGAGAATTCCAAGTATAAGTACAAGCAAATAAGAGAGACTTAGAAAACTGGTAAAATCTACATTGTGGATAGAGTTGGGAGTACTTAGCACTGTGTAAACAGCACTTTCGCTGAAAGAAATTGACTTCTCTAAGACTGGGAAAAGGTGAACAGTGAATGTATGAGTTTCTCAAGATTGGTAACAGATAGAAACAAGAGAAAGCACACAGTGATTCATCTACCTAGAGAAGTTACAGAGGTTTACACAGAGAATTCCAAGTATAAGTACAAGCAAATAAGAGAGACTTAGAAAACTGGTAAAACCTACATTGTTGATAGAGTTGGGAGTACTTAGCACTGTGAAAACAGCACTTTCGCAGAAAGAAATCGACTTCTCTAAGACTGGGAAAAGGTGAACAGTGAATGTATGAGTTTCTCAAGATTGGTAACAGATAGAAACAAGAGAAAGCACACAGTGATTCACCTACCTAGAGAAGTTACAGAGGTTTACACAGAGAATTCCAAGTATAAGTACAAGCAAATAAGAGAGACTTAGAGATCTGGTAAAACCTACATTGTTGATAGAGTTGGGAGTACTTAGCACTGTGAAAACAGCACTATCGCAGAAAGAAATCGACTTCTCTAAGACTGGGAAAAGGTGAACAGTGAATGTATGAGTTTCTCAAGATTGGTAACAGATAGAAACAAGAGAAAGCACACAGTGATTCATCTACCTAGAGAAGTTACAGAGGTTTACACAGAGAATTCCAAGTATAAGTACAAGCAAATAAGAGAGACTTAGAAAACTGGTAAAACCTACATTGTTGATAGAGTTGGGAGTACTTAGCACTGTGAAAACAGCACTATCGCAGAAAGAAATCGACTTCTCTAAGACTGGGAAAAGGTGAACAGTGAATGTATGAGTTTCTCAAGATTGGTAACAGATAGAAACAAGAGAAAGCACACAGTGATTCATCTACCTAGAGAAGTTACAGAGGTTTACTCAGAGAATTCCAAGTATAAGTACAAGCAAATAAGAGAGACTTAGAAATCTGGTAAAACCTACATTGTAGATAGAGTTGGGCGTACTTAGCACTATGTAAACAGCACTTTCGCCGAAAGAAATCGACTTCTCTAAGACTGGGAAACAGTAAACAGTGAATGTATGAGTTTCTCAAGATTGGTAACAGATAGAAACAAGAGAAAGCACACAGTGATTCATCTACCTAGAGAAGTTACAGAGGTTTACACAGAGAATTCCAAGTATAAGTACAAGCAAATAAGAGAGACTTAGAAAACTGGTAAAATCTACATTGTGGATAGAGTTGGGAGTACTTAGCACTGTGAAAACAGCACTTTCGCCGAAGGAAATTTAGTTCTCTAAGACTGGGAAACAGTGAACAGAGAATGTATGAGTTTCTCAAGATTGGTAACAGATAGAAACAAGAGAAAGCACACAGTGATTCATCTACCTAGAGAAGTTACAGAGGTTTACACAGAGAATTCCAAGTATAAGTACAAGCAAATAAGAGAGACTTAGAAAACTGGTAAAACCTACATTGTTGATAGAGTTGGGAGTACTTAGCACTGTGAAAACAGCACTTTCGCAGAAAGAAATCACTTCTCTAAGACTGGGAAAAGGTGAACAGTGAATGTATGAGTTTCTCAAGATTGGTAACAGATAGAAAAAAGAGAAAGCACACAGTGATTCATCTACCTAGAGAAGTTATAGAGGTTTACACAGAGAATTCCAAGTATAAGTACAAGCAAATAAGAGAGACTTAGAAAACTGGTAAAACCTACATTGTTGATAGAGTTGGGAGTACTTAGCACTGTGAAAACAGCACTTTCGCAGAAAGAAATCGACTTCTCTAAGACTGGGAAAAGGTGAACAGTGAATGTATGAGTTTCTCAAGATTGGTAACAGATAGAAACAAGAGAAAGCACACAGTGATTCATCTACCTAGAGAAGTTACAGAGGTTTACACAGAGAATTCCAAGTATAAGTACAAGCAAATAAGAGAGGCTTAGAAAACTGGTAAAACCTACATTGTTGACAGATTTGGGAGTACTTAGCACTTTGAAAACAGCACTTTCGCCGAAGGAAATTTAGTTCTCTAAGACTGGGAAACAGTGAACAGAGAATGTATGAGTTTCTCAAGATTGGTAACAGATAGAAACAAGAGAAAGCACACAGTGATTCATCTACCTAGAGAAGTTACAGAGGTTTACACAGAGAATTCCAAGTATAAGTACAAGCAAATAAGAGAGACTTAGAAAACTGGTAAAACCTACATTGTTGATAGAGTTGGGAGTACTTAGCACTGTGAAAACAGCACTTTCGCAGAAAGAAATCGACTTCTCTAAGACTGGGAAAAGGTGAACAGTGAATGTATGAGTTTCTCAAGATTGGTAACAGATAGAAACAAGAGAAAGCACACAGTGATTCATCTACCTAGAGAAGTTACAGAGGTTTACACAGAGAATTCCAAGTATAAGTACAAGCAAATAAGAGAGGCTTAGAAAACTGGTAAAACCTACATTGTTGACAGATTTGGGAGTACTTAGCACTGTGAAAACAGCACTTTCGCCGAAGGAAATTTAGTTCTCTAAGACTGGGAAACAGTGAACAGAGAATGTATGAGTTTCTCAAGATTGGTAACAGATAGAAACAAGAGAAAGCACACAGTGATTCATCTACCGAGAGAAGTTACAGAGGTTTACACAGAGAATTCCAAGTATAAGTACAAGCAAATAAGAGAGACTTAGAAAACTGGTAAAACCTACATTGTGGATAGAGTTGGGAGTACTTAGCACTGTGAAAACAGCACTTTCGCTGAAAGAAGTCGACTTCTCTAAGACTGGGAAACAGTGAACAGTGAATGTATGAGTTTCTCAAGATTGGTAACAGATAGAAACAAGAGAAAGTACACAGTGATTCATCTACCTAGTGAAGTTACAGAGGATTACACAGAGAATTCCAAGTATAAGTACAAGCAAATAAGAGAGACTTAGAAAACTGGTAAAACCTACATTGTTGACAGATTTGGGAGTACTTAGCACTGTGAAAACAGCACTTTCGCCGAAGGAAATTTAGTTCTCTAAGACTGGGAAACACTGAACAGAGAATGTATGAGTTTCTCAAGATTGGTAACAGATAGAAACAAGAGAAAGCACACAGTGATTCATCTACCTAGAGAAGTTACAGAGGTTTACACAGAGAATTCCAAGTATAAGTACAAGCAAATAAGAGAGACTTAGAAAACTGGTAAAACCTACATTGTTGATAGAGTTGGGAGTACTTAGCACTGTGAAAACAGCACTTTCGCAGAAAGAAATCGACTTCTCTAAGACTGGGAAAAGGTGAACAGTGAATGTATGAGTTTCTCAAGATTGGTAACAGATAGAAACAAGAGAAAGCACACAGTGATTCACCTGACTAGAGAAGTTACAGAGGTTTACACAGAGAATTCCAAGTATAAGTACAAGCAAATAAGAGAGACTTAGAAATCTGGTAAAACCTACATTGTTGATAGAGTTGGGAGTACTTAGCACTGTATAAACAGCACTTTTGCAGAAAGAAATCGACTTCTCTAAGACTGGGAAACAGTGAACAGAGAATGTATGAGTTTCTCAAGATTGGTAACAGATAGAAACAAGAGAAAGCACACAGTGATTCATCTACCTAGAGAAGTTACAGAGGTTTACACAGAGAATTCCAAGTATAAGTACAAGCAAATAAGAGAGACTTAGAAAACTGGTAAAACCTACATTGTGGATAGAGTTGGGAGTACTTAGCACTGTGAAAACAGCACTATCGCTGAAAGAAATCGACTTCTCTAAGACTGGGAAAAGGTGAACAGTGAATGTATGAGTTTCTCAAGATTGGTAACAGATAGCAACAAGAGAAAGCACACAGTGATTCATCTACCTAGAGAAGTTACAGAGGTTTACACAGAGAATTCCAAGTATAAGTACAAGCAAATAAGAGAGACTTAGAAATCTGGTAAAACCTACATTGTGGATAGAGTTGGGAGTACTTAGCACTGTGTAAACAGCACTTTCGCCGAAGGAAATTTAGTTCTCTAAGACTGGGAAACAGTGAACAGAGAATGTATGAGTTTCTCAAGATTGGTAACAGATAGAAACAAGAGAAAGCACACAGTGATTCATCTACCTAGAGAAGTTACAGAGGTTTACACAGAGAATTCCAAGTATAAGTACAAGCAAATAAGAGAGACTTAGAAAACTGGTAAAACCTACATTGTTGATAGAGTTGGGAGTACTTAGCACTGTGAAAACAGCACTTTCGTAGAAAGAAATCGACTTCTCTAAGACTGGGAAAAGGTGAACAGTGAATGTATGAGTTTCTCAAGATTGGTAACAGATAGAAACAAGAGAAAGCACACAGTGATTCATCTACCTAGAGAAGTTACAGAGGTTTACACAGAGAATTCCAAGTATAAGTACAAGCAAATAAGAGAGACTGAGAAATCTGTTAAAACCTACATTGTGGATAGAATTCGGAGTACTTAGCACTGTGAAAACAGCACTTTCGCAGAAAGAAATCGACTTCTCTAAGACTGGGAAAAGGTGAACAGTGAATGTATGAGTTTCTCAAGATTGGTAACAGATAGAAACAAGAGAAAGCACACAGTGATTCATCTACCTAGAGAAGTTACAGAGGTTTACACAGAGAATTCCAAGTATAAGTACAAGCAAATAAGAGAGACTTAGAAAACTGGTAAAACCTACATTGTGGATAGAGTTGGGAGTAATTAGCACTGTGTAAACAGCACTTTCGCCGAAAGAAATCGACTTCTCTAAGACTGGGAAACAGTGAACAGTGAATGTATGAGTTTCTCAAGATTGGTAACAGATAGAAACAAGAGAAAGCACACAGTGATTCATCTACCTAGAGAAGTTACAGAGGTTTACACAGAGAATTCCAAGTATCAGTACAAGCAATTAAGAGAGACTTAGAAAACTGGTAAAACCTACATTGTTGACAGATTTGGGAGTACTTAGCACTGTGAAAACAGCACTTTCGCCGAAGGAAATTTAGTTCTCTAAGACTGGGAAACAGTGAACAGAGAATGTATGTGTTTCTCAAGATTGGTAACAGATAGAAACAAGAGAAAGCACACAGTGATTCATCTACCTAGAGAAGTTACAGAGGTTTACACAGAGAATTCCAAGTATAAGTACAAGCAAATAAGAGAGACTTAGAAATCTGGTAAAACCTACATTGTGGATAGAGTTGGGAGTACTTAGCACTGTGAAAACAGCACTTTCGCAGAAAGAAATCGCCTTCTCTAAGACTGGGAAACAGTGAACAGTGAATGTATGAGTTTCTCAAGATTGGTAACAGATAGAAACAAGAGAAAGCACACAGTGATTCATCTACCTAGAGAAGTTACAGAGGTTTACACAGAGAATTCCAAGTATAAGTACAAGCAAATAAGAGAGACTTAGAAAACTGGTAAAACCTACATTGTGGATAGAGTTGGGAGTACTTAGCACTGTGAAAACAGCACTTTCGCTGAAAGAAGTCGACTTCTCTAAGACTGGGAAACAGTGAACAGTGAATGTATGAGTTTCTCAAGATTGGTAACAGATAGAAACAAGAGAAAGGACACAGTGATTCATCTACCTAGTGAAGTTACAGAGGTTTACACAGAGAATTCCAAGTATAAGTACAAGCAAATAAGAGAGACTTAGAAAACTGGTAAAACGTACATTGTTGACAGATTTGGGAGTACTTAGCACTGTGAAAACAGCACTTTCGCCGAAGGAAATTTAGTTCTCTAAGACTGGGAAACAGTGAACAGAGAATGTATGAGTTTCTCAAGATTGGTAACAGATAGAAACAAGAGAAAGCACACAGTGATTCATCTACCTAGAGAAGTTACAGAGGTTTACACAGAGAATTCCAAGAATAAGTACAAGCAAATAAGAGAGACTTAGAAAACTTGTAAAATCTACATTGTGGATAGAGTTGGGAGTACTTATCACTGTGTAAACAGCACTTTCGCTGAAAGAAATCGACTTCTCTAAGACTGGGAAAAGGTGAACAGTGAATGTATGAGTTTCTCAAGATTGGTAACAGATAGAAACAAGAGAAAGCACACAGTGATTCATCTACTTAGAGAAGTTACAGAGGTTTACACAGAGAATTCCAAGTATCAGTACAAGCAAATAAGAGAGACTTAGAAAACTGGTAAAACCTACATTGTTGACAGATTTGGGAGTACTTAGCACTGTGAAAACAGCACTTTCGCCGAAGGAAATTTAGTTCTCTAAGACTGGGAAACAGTGAACAGAGAATGTATGTGTTTCTCAAGATTGGTAACAGATAGAAACAAGAGAAAGCACACAGTGATTCATCTACCTAGAGAAGTTACAGAGGTTTACACAGAGAATTCCAAGTATAACTACAAGCAAATAAGAGAGACTTAGAAAACTGGTAAAACCTACAATGTTGATAGAGTTGGAAGTACTTAGCACTGTGAAAACAGCACTTTTGCGGAAAGAAATCGACTACTCTAAGACTGGGAAACAGTGAACAGAGAATGTATGAGTTTCTCAAGATTGGTAACAGATAGAAACAAGAGAAAGTACACGGTGATTCATCTACCTAGAGAAGTTACAGAGGTTTACACAGAGAATTCCAAGTATAAGTACAAGCAAATAAGAGAGACTTAGAAAACTGGTAAAACCTACATTGTTTATAGAGTTGGGAGCACTTAGCAATGTGAAAACAGCACTTTTGTCGAAAGTAATCGACTTCTCTAAGACTGGGAAACACTGAACAGAGAATGTATGAGTTTCTCAAGATTGGTAACAGATAGAAACAAGAGAAAGTACACAGTGATTCATCTACCTAGAGAAGTTACAGAGGTTTACACAGAGAATTCCAAGTATAAGTACAAGCAAATAAGAGAGACTTAGAAAACTGGTAAAACCTACATTGTTGATAGAGTTGGGAGTACTTAGCACTGTGAAAACAGCACTTTCGCCGAAGGAAATTTAGTTCTCTAAGACTGGGAAACAGTGAACAGAGAATGTATGAGTTTCTCAAGATTGGTAACAGATAGAAACAAGAAAGAGTACACAGTGATTCATCTACCTAGAGAAGTTACAGAGGTTTACACAGAGAATTCCAAGTATAACTACAAGCAAATAAGAGAGACTTAGAGAACTGGTAAAACCTACATTGTTGATAGAGTTGGAAGTACTTAGCACTGTGAAAACAGCACTTTTGTGGAAAGAAATCAACTTCTCTAAGACTGGGAAACAGTGAACAGATAATGTATGAGTTTCTCAAGATTGGTAACAGATAGAAACAAGAGAAAGGACACGGTGATTCATCTACCTAGAGAAGTTACAGAGGTTTACACAGAGAATTCCAAGTATAAGTACAAGCAAATAG
Organism: Heterohyrax brucei; assembly: GCA_028571685.1. Classification (NCBI taxonomy): domain Eukaryota; kingdom Metazoa; phylum Chordata; class Mammalia; order Hyracoidea; family Procaviidae; genus Heterohyrax; species Heterohyrax brucei. The sequence continues at coordinate 18,227,140 of CM053162.1, forward strand.
GAGAGACTTAGAAAACTGGTAAAACCTACATTGTTTATAGAGTTGGGAGTACTTAGCAATGTGAAAACAGCACTTTCGCCGAAAGAAATCGACTTCTCTAAGACTGGGAAACACTGAACAGAGAATGTATGAGTTTCTCACGATTGGTAACCGATAGAAACAAGAGAAAGCACACAGTGATTCATCTACCTAGAGAAGTTACAGAGGTTTACACAGAGAATTCCAAGTATAAGTACAAGCAAATAAGAGAGACTTAGAAATCTGGTAAAACCTACATTGTGGATAGAGTTGGGAGTACTTAGCACTGTGAAAACAGCACTTTCGCTGAAAGAAATCGACTTCTCTAAGACTGGGAAACAGTGAACAGAGAATGTATGAGTTTCTCAAGATTGGTAACACATAGAAACAAGAGAAAGTACACAGTGATTCATCTACCTAGAGAAGTTACAGAGGTTTACACAGAGAATTCCAAGTATAAGTACAAGCAAATAAGAGAGACTTAGAAAACTGGTAAAACCTACATTGTGGATAGAGTTGGGAGTACTTAGCACTGGGTAAACAGCACTTTCCCCGAAAGAAATCGACTTCTCTAAGACTGGTAAACAGTGAACAGTGAATGTATGAGTTTCTCAAGATTGGTAACAGATAGAAACAACAGAAAGCACACAGTGATTCATCTACCTAGAGAAGTTACAGAGGTTTACACAGAGAATTCCAAGTATAAGTACAAGCAAATAAGAGAGACTTAGAAAACTGGTAAAATCTACATTGTGTATAGAGTTGGGAGTACTTAGCACTGTGTAAACAGCACTTTCGCTGAAAGAAATCGACTTCTCTAAGTCTGGGAAAAGGTGAACAGTGAATGTATGAGTTTCTCAAGATTGGTAACAGATAGAAACAAGAGAAAGCACACAGTGATTCACCTACCTAGAGAAGTTACAGAGGTTTACACAGAGAATTCCAAGTATAAGTACAAGCAAATGAGAGAGACTTAGAAATCTGGTAAAACCTACATTGTGGATAGAGTTGGGAGTACTTAGCACTGTGTAAACAGCACTTTCGCCGAAAGAAATCGATTTCTCTAAGACTGGGAAACAGTGAACAGAGAATGTATGAGTTTCTCAAGATTGGTAACAGATAGAAACAAGAGAAAGTACACAGTGATTCATCTACCTAGAGAAGTTACAGAGGTTTACACAGAGAATTCCAAGTACAAGTACAAGCAAATAAGAGAGACTTAGAAAACTGGTAAAACCTACATTGTTGATAGAGTTGGGAGTACTTAGCACTGTGAAAACAGCACTTTCGCCGAAAGAAATCGACTTCTCTAAGACTGGGAAACAGTGAACAGTGAATGTATGAGTTTCTCAAGATTGGTAACAGATAGAAACAACAGAAAGCACACAGTGATTCATCTACCTAGAGAAGTTACAGAGTTTTACACAGAGAATTCCAAGTATAAGTACAAGCAAATAAGAGAGACTTAGAAAACTGGTAAAACCTACATTGTTGATAGCGTTGGGAGTACTTAGCACTGTGAAAACAGCACTTTCGCAGAAAGAAATCGACTTCTCTAAGACTGGGAAAAGGTGAACAGTGAATGTATGAGTTTCTCAAGATTGGTAACAGATAGAAACAAGAGAAAGCACACAGTGATTCATCTACCTAGAGAAGTTACAGAGGTTTACACAGAGAATTCCAAGTATCAGTACAAGCAAATAAGAGAGACTTAGAAAACTGGTAAAACCTACATTGTTGACAGATTTGGGAGTACTTAGCACTGTGAAAACAGCACTTTCGCCGAAGGAAATTTAGTTCTCTAAGACTGGGAAACAGTGAACAGAGAATGTATGTGTTTCTCAAGATTGGTAACAGATAGAAACAAGAGAAAGCACACAGTGATTCATCTACCCAGAGAAGTTACAGAGGTTTACACAGAGAATTCCAAGTATAACTACAAGCAAATAAGAGAGACTTAGAAAACTGGTAAAACCTACAATGTTGATAGAGTTGGAAGTACTTAGCACTGTGAAAACAGCACTTTTGCGGAAAGAAATCGACTACTCTAAGACTGGGAAACAGTGAACAGAGAATGTATGAGTTTCTCAAGATTGGTAACAGATAGAAACAAGAGAAAGTACACGGTGATTCATCTACCTAGAGAAGTTACAGAGGTTTACACAGAGAATTCCAAGTATAAGTACAAGCAAATAAGAGAGACTTAGAAAACTGGTAAAACGTACATTGTTTATAGAGTTGGGAGCACTTAGCAATGTGAAAACAGCACTTTTGTCGAAAGTAATCGACTTCTCTAAGACTGGGAAACACTGAACAGAGAATGTATGAGTTTCTCAAGATTGGTAACAGATAGAAACAAGAGAAAGTACACAGTGATTCATCTACCTAGAGAAGTTACAGAGGTTTACACAGAGAATTCCAAGTATAAGTACAAGCAAATAAGAGAGACTTAGAAAACTGGTAAAACCTACATTGTGGATAGAGTTGGGAGTACTTAGCACTGTGAAAACAGCACTTTTGCCGAAAGAAATCGACTTCTCTAAGACTGGGAAACAGTGAACAGAGAATGTATGAGTTTCTCAAGATTGGTAACAGATAGAAACAAGAGAGAGTACACAGTGATTCATCTACCTAGAGAAGTTACAGAGGTTTACACAGAGAATTCCAAGTATAACTACAAGCAAATAAGAGAGACTTAGAGAACTGGTAAAACCTACATTGTTGATAGAGTTGGAAGTACTTAGCACTGTGAAAACAGCACTTTTGCGGAAAGAAATCGACTTCTCTAAGACTGGGAAACAGTGAACAGATAATGTATGAGTTTCTCAAGATTGGTAACAGATAGAAACAAGAGAAAGGACACGGTGATTCATCTACCTAGAGAAGTTACAGAGGTTTACACAGAGAATTCCAAGTATAAGTACAAGCAAATAAGAGAGACTTAGAAAACTGGTAAAACCTACATTGTGGATAGAGTTGGGAGTACTTAGCACTGGGTAAACAGCACTTTCGCCGAAAGAAATCGACTTCTCTAAGACTGGTAAACAGTGAACAGTGAATGTATGAGTTTCTCAAGATTGGTAACAGATAGAAACAACGGAAAGCACACAGTGATTCATCTACCTAGAGAAGTTACAGAGGTTTACACAGAGAATTCCAAGTATAAGTACAAGCAAATAAGAGAGACTTTGAAAACTGGTAAAATCTACATTGTGGATAGAGTTGGGAGTACTTAGCACTGTGTAAACAGCACTTTCGCTGAAAGAAATCGACTGCTCTAAGTCTGGGAAAAGGTGAACAGTGAATGTATGAGTTTCTCAAGATTGGTAACAGATAGAAACAAGAGAAAGCACACAGTGATTCATCTACCTAGAGAAGTTACAGAGGTTTACACAGAGAATTCCAAGTATAAGTACAAGCAAATAAGAGAGACTTAGAAATCTGGTAAAACCTACATTGTGGATAGAGTTGGGAGTACTTAGCACTGTGTAAACAGCACTTTCGCCGAAAGAAATCGATTTCTCTAAGACTGGGAAACAGTGAACAGAGAATGTATGAGTTTCTCAAGATTGGTAACAGATAGAAACAAGAGAAAGTACACAGTGATTCATCTACCTAGAGAAGTTACAGAGGTTTACACAGAGAATTCCAAGTACAAGTACAAGCAAATAAGAGAGACTTAGAAAACTGGTAAAACCTACATTGTTGATAGAGTTGGGAGTACTTAGCACTGTGAAAACAGCACTTTCGCCGAAAGAAATCGACTTCTCTAAGACTGGGAAACAGTGAACAGTGAATGTATGAGTTTCTCAAGATTGGTAACAGATAGAAACAACAGAAAGCACACAGTGATTCACCTACCTAGAGAAGTTACAGAGTTTTACACAGAGAATTCCAAGTATAAGTACAAGCAAATAAGAGAGACTTAGAAAACTGGTAAAACCTACATTGTTGATAGCGTTGGGAGTACTTAGCACTGTGAAAACAGCACTTTCGCAGAAAGAAATCGACTTCTCTAAGACTGGGAAAAGGTGAACAGTGAATGTATGAGTTTCTCAAGATTGGTAACAGATAGAAACAAGAGAAAGCACACAGTGATTCATCTACCTAGAGAAGTTACAGAGGTTTACACAGAGAATTCCAAGTATCAGTACAAGCAAATAAGAGAGACTTAGAAAACTGGTAAAACCTACATTGTTGACAGATTTGGGAGTACTTAGCACTGTGAAAACAGCACTTTCGCCGAAGGAAATTTAGTTCTCTAAGACTGGGAAACACTGAACAGAGAATGTATGAGTTTCTCAAGATTGGTAACAGATAGAAACAAGAGAAAGCACACAGTGATTCATCTACCTAGAGAAGTTACAGAGGTTTACACAGAGAATTCCAAGTATAAGTACAAGCAAATAAGAGAGACTTAGAAAACTGGTAAAACCTACATTGTGGATAGAGTTGGGAGTACTTAGCACTGTGAAAACAGCACTTTCGCTGAAAGAAGTCGACTTCTCTAAGTCTGGGAAACAGTGAACAGTGAATGTATGAGTTTCTCAAGATTGGTAACAGATAGAAACAAGAGAAAGTACACAGTGATTCATCTACCTAGTGAAGTTACAGAGGTTTACACAGAGAATTCCAACTATAAGTACAAGCAAATAAGAGAGACTTAGAAAACTGGTAAAACGTACATTGTTGACAGATTTGGGAGTACTTAGCACTGTGAAAACAGCACTTTCGCCGAAGGAAATTTAGTTCTCTAAGACTGGGAAACAGTGAACAGTGAATGTATGAGTTTCTCAAGATTGGTAACAGATAGAAACAAGAGAAAGTACACAGTGATTCATGTACCTAGAGAAGTTACAGAGGTTTACACAGAGAATTCCAAGTATAAGTACAAGCAAATAAGAGAGACTTAGAAAACTGGTAAAACCTACATTGTTGATAGAGTTGGCAGTACTTAGCACTGTGAAAACAGCACTTTTGCCGAAAGAAATCGACTTCTCTAAGACTGGGAAACAGTGAACAGAGAATGTATGAGTTTCTCAAGATTGGTAACAGATAGAAACAAGAGAAAGTACACAGTGATTCATCTACCTAGAGAAGTTACAGAGGTTTACACAGAGAATTCCAAGTATAACTACAAGCAAATAAGAGAGACTTAGAAAACTGGTAAAACCTACATTGTTGATAGAGTTGGGAGTACTTAGCACTGTGAAAACAGCACTTTTGCCGAAAGAAATCGACTTCTCTAAGACTGGGAAACAGTGAACAGAGAATGTATGAGTTTCTCAAGATTGGTAACAGATAGAAACAAGAGAAAGTACACGGTGATTCATCTACCTAGAGAAGTTACAGAGGTTTACACAGAAAATTCCAAGTATAAGTACAAGCAAATAAGAGACACTTAGAAAACTGGTAAAACATACATTGTTTATAGAGTTGGGAGTACTTAGCAATGTGAAAACAGCACTTTTGTCGAAAGTAATCGACTTCTCTAAGACTGGGAAACACTGAACAGAGAATGTATGAGTTTCTCAAGATTGGTAACAGATAGAAACAAGAGAAAGTACACAGTGATTCATTTACCTAGAGAAGTTACAGAGGTTTACACAGAGAATTCCAAGTATAAGTACAAGCAAATAAGAGAGACTTAGAAAACTGGTAAAACCTACATTGTGGATAGAGTTGGGAGTACTTAGCACTGTGTAAACAGCACTTTCGCCGAAAGAAATCGACTTCTCTAAGACTGGGAAACAGTGAACAGTGAATGTATGAGTTTCTCAAGATTGGTAACAGATAGAAACAAGAGAAAGCACACAGTGATTCATCTACCTAGAGAAGTTACAGAGGTTTACACAGAGAATTCCAAGTATAAGTACAAGCAAATAAGAGAGACTTAGAAAACTGGTAAAATCTACATTGTGGATAGAGTTGGGAGTACTTAGCACTGTGTAAACAGCACTTTCGCTGAAAGAAATCGACTTCTCTAAGACTGGGAAAAGGTGAACAGTGAATGTATGAGTTTCTCAAGATTGGTAACAGATAGAAACAAGAGAAAGCACACAGTGATTCATCTACCTAGAGAAGTTACAGAGGTTTACACAGAGAATTCCAAGTATAAGTACAAGCAAATACGAGAGACTTAGAAACCTGGTAAAGCCTACATTGTGGATAGAGTTGGGAGTACTTAGCACTGTGAAAACAGCACTTTCGCTGAAAGAAATCGACTTCTCTAAGACTGGGAAACAGTGAACAGAGAATGTATGAGTTTCTCAAGATTGGTAACAGATAGAAACAAGAGAAAGTACACAGTGATTCATCTACCTAGAGAAGTTACAGAGGTTTACACAGAGAATTCCAAGTATAAGTACAAGAAAATAAGAGAGACTTAGAAAACTGGTAAAACCTACATTGTTGATAGAGTTGGGAGTACTTAGCACTGTGAAAACAGCACTTTCGCAGAAAGAAATCGACTTCTCTAAGACTGGGAAAAGGTGAACAGTGAATGTATGAGTTTCTCAAGATTGGTAACAGATAGAAACAAGAGAAAGCACACAGTGATTCATCTATCTAGAGAAGTTACAGAGGTTTACACAGAGAATTCCAAGTATAAGTACAAGCAAAAAAGAGAGACTTAGAAATCTGGTAAAACCTACATTGTGGATAGAGTTGGGAGTACTTAGCACTGTGTAAACAGCACTTTCGCCGAAAGAAATCGACTTCTCTAAGACTGGGAAACAGTGAACAGTGAATGTATGAGTTTCTCAAGATTGGTACAGATAGAAACAAGAGAAAGCACACAGTGATTCATCTACCTAGAGAAGTTACAGAGGTTTACACAGAGAATTCCAAGTATAAGTACAAGCAAATAAAAGAGACTTAGAAAACTGGTATAATCTACATTGTGGATAGAGTTGGGAGTACTTAGCACTGTGTAAACAGCACTTTCGCTGAAAGAAATCGACTTCTCTAAGACTGGGAAAAGGTGAAGAGTGAATGTATGAGTTTCTCAAGATTGGTAACAGATAGAAACAAGAGAAAGCACACAGTGATTCATCTACCTAGAGAAGTTACAGAGGTTTACACAGAGAATTCCAAGTATAAGTACAAGCAAATAAGAGAGACTTAGAAATCTGGTAAAACCTACATTGTGGATAGAGTTGGGAGTACTTAGCACTGTGAAAACACCACTTTCGCTGAAAGAAATCGACTTCTCTAAGACTGGGAAACAGTGAACAGTGAATGTATGAGTTTCTCAAGATTGGTAACAGATAGAAACAAGAGAATGTACACAGTGATTCATCTACCTAGAGAAGTTACAGAGGTTTACACAGAGAATTCCAAGTATAAGTACAAGGAAATAAGAGAGACTTAGAACACTGGTAAAACCTACATTGTTGATAGAGTTGGGAGTACTTAGCACTGTGAAAACAGCACTTTTGCCGAAAGAAATCGACTTCTCTAAGACTGGGAAACAGTGAACAGAGAATGTATGAGTTTCTCAAGATTGGTAACAGATAGAAACAAGAGAAAGTACACAGTGATTCATCTACCTAGAGAAGTTACAGAGGTTTACACAGAGAATTCCAAGTATAAGTACAAGCAAATAAGAGAGACTTAGAACACTGGTAAAACCTACATTGTTGATAGAGTTGGGAGTACTTAGCACTGTGAAAACAGCACTTTCGCAGAAAGAAATCGACTTCTCTAAGACTGGGAAAAGGTGAACAGTGAATGTATGAGTTTCTCAAGATTGGTAACAGATAGAAACAAGAGAAAGCACACAGTGATTCATCTACCTAGAGAAGTTACAGAGGTTTACACAGAGAATTCCAAGTATAAGTACAAGCAAATAAGAGAGATTTAGAAATCTGGTAAAACCTACATTGTTGATAGAGTTGGGAGTACTTAGCACTGTGTAAACAGCACTTTCGCCGAAAGAAATCGACTTCTCTAAGACTGGGAAACAGTGAACAGTGAATGTATGAGTTTCTCAAGATTGGTAACAGATAGAAACAAGAGAATGTACACAGTGATTCATCTACCTAGAGAAGTTACAGAGGTTTACACAGAGAATTCCAAGTATAAGTACAAGCAAATAAGAGAGACTTAGAAATCTGGTAAAACCTACATTGTGGATAGAGTTGGGAGTACTTAGCACTGTGTAAACAGCACTTTCGCTGAAAGAAATCGACTTCTCTAAGACTGGGAAAAGGTAAAGAGTGAATGTATGAGTTTCTCAAGATTGGTAACAGATAGAAACAACAGAAAGCACACAGTGATTCATCTACCTAGAGAAGTTACAGAGGTTTACACAGAGAATTCCAAGTATAAGTAAAAGCAAATAAGAGAGACTTAGAAATCTGGTAAAACCTACATTGTGGATAGAGTTGGGAGTACTTAGCACTGTGAAAACAGCACTTTCGCAGAAAGAAATCGACTTCTCTAAGACTGGGAAAAGGTGAACAGTGAATGTATGAGTTTCTCAAGATTGGTAACAGATAGAAACAAGAGAAAGCACACAGTGATTCATCTACCGAGAGAAGTTACAGAGGTATACACAGAGAATTGCAAGTATAAGTACAAGCAAATAAGAGAGACTTAGAAAACTGGTAAAACCTACATTGTGGATAGAGTTGGGAGTACTTAGCACTGTGTAAACAGCACTTTCGCCGAAAGAAATCGACTTCTCTAAGACTGGGAAACAGTGAACAGTGAATCTATGAGTTTCTCAAAATTGGTACAGATAGAAACAAGAGAAAGCACACAGTGATTCATCTACCTAGAGAAGTTACAGAGGTTTACACAGAGAATTCCAAGTATAAGTACAAGCAAATAAAAGAGACTTAGAAAACTGGTAAAATCTACATTGTGGATAGAGTTGGGAGTACTTAGCACTGTGTAAACAGCACTTTCGCTGAAAGAAATCGACTTCTCTAAGACTGGGAAAAGGTGAACAGTGAATGTATGAGTTTCTCAAGATTGGTAACAGATAGAAACAAGAGAAAGCACACAGTGATTCATCTACCTAGAGAAGTTACAGAGGTTTACACAGAGAATTCCAAGTATAAGTACAAGCAAATAAGAGAGACTTAGAAATCTGGTAAAACCTACATTGGGGATAGAGTTGGGAGTACTTACCACTGTGAAAACAGCACTTTTGCTGAAAGAAATCGACTTCTCTAAGACTGGGAAACAGTGAACAGAGAATGTATGAGTTTCTCAAGATTGGTAACAGATAGAAACAAGAGAAAGTACACAGTGATTCATCTACCTAGAGAAGTTACAGAGGTTTACACAGAGAATTCCAAGTATAAGTACAAGCAAATAAGAGAGACTTAGAAAACTGGTAAAACCTACATTGTTGATAGCGTTGGGAGTACTTAGCACTGTGAAAACAGCACTTTCGCAGAAAGATATCGACTTCTCTAAGACTGGGAAAAGGTGAACAGTGAATGTATGAGTTTCTCAAGATTGGTAACAGATAGAAACAAGAGAAAGCACACAGTGATTCATCTACCTAGAGAAGTTACAGAGGTTTACACAGAGAATTCCAAGTATAAGTACAAGCAAATAAGAGAGACTTAGAAATCTGGTAAAACCTACATTGTGGATAGAGTTGGGTGTACTTAGCACTGTGAAAACAGCACTTTCGCAGAAAGAAATCGACTTCTCTAAGACTGGGAAAAGGTGAACAGTGAATGTATGAGTTTCTCAAGATTGGTAACAGATAGAAACAAGAGAAAGCACACAGTGATTCATCTACCTAGAGAAGTTACAGAGGTTTACACAGAGAATTCCAAGTATAAGTACAAGCAAATAAGAGAGACTTAGAAATCTGGTAAAACCTACATTGTGGATAGAGTTGGGAGTACTTAGCACTGTGAAAACAGCACTTTCGCTGAAAGAAATTGACTTCTCTAAGACTGGGAAACAGTGAACAGTGAATGTATGAGTTTCTCAAGATTGGTAACAGATAGAAACAAGAGAATGTACACAGTGATTCATCTACCTAGAGAAGTTACAGAGGTTTACACAGAGAATTCCAAGTATAAGTACAAGCAAATAAGAGAGACTTAGAAAACTGGTAAAACCTACATTGTTGATAGAGTTGGGAGTACTTAGCACTGTGAACACAGCACTTTTGCCGAAAGAAATCGACTTCTCTAAGACTGGGAAACAGTGAACAGAGAATGTATGAGTTTCTCAAGATTGGTAACAGATAGAAACAAGAGAAAGTACACAGTGATTCATCTACCTAGAGAAGTTACAGAGGTTTACACAGAGAATTCCAAGTATAAGTACAAGCAAATAAGAGAGACTTAGAAAACTGGTAAAACCTACATTGTTTATAGAGTTGGGAGTACTTAGCAATGTGAAAACAGCACTTTTGTCGAAAGTAATCGACTTCTCTAAGACTGGGAAACACTGAACAGAGAATGTATGAGTTTCTCAAGATTGGTAACAGATAGAAACAAGAGAAAGTACACAGTGATTCATCTACCTAGAGAAGTTACAGAGGTTTACACAGAGAATTCCAAGTATAAGTACAAGCAAATAAGAGAGACTTAGAAAACTGGTAAAACCTACATTGTGGATAGAGTTGGGAGTACTTAGCACTGTGAAAACAGCACTTTCGCAGAAAGAAATCGACTTCTCTAAGACTGGGAAAAGGTGAACAGTGAATGTATGAGTTTCTCAAGATTCGTAACAGATAGAAACAAGAGAAAGCACACAGTGATTCATCTACCTAGAGAAGTTACAGAGGTTTACACAGAGAATTCCAAATATAAGTACAAGCAAATAAGAGAGACTTAGAAATCTGGTAAAACCTACATTGTGGATAGAGTTGGGAGTACTTAGCACTGTGTAAACAGCACTTTCCCCGAAAGAAATCGACTTCTCTAAGATTGGGAAACAGTGAACAGTGAATGTATGAGTTTCTCAAGATTGGTAACAGATAGAAACAAGAGAAAGCACACAGTGATTCATCTACCTAGAGAAGTTACAGAGGTTTACACAGAGAATTCCAAGTATAAGTACAAGCAAATAAGAGAGACTTAGAAAACTGGTAAAATCTACATTGTGGATAGAGTTGGGAGTACTTAGCACTGTGTAAACAGCACGTTCGCTGAAAGAAATCGACTTCTCTAAGACTGGGAAAAGGTGAAGAGTGAATGTATGAGTTTCTCAAGATTGGTAACAGATAGAAACAAGAGAAAGCACACAGTGATTCATCTACCTAGAGACGTTACAGAGGTTTACACAGAGAATTCCAAGTATAAGTACAAGCAAATAAGAGAGACTTAGAAATCTGGTAAAACCTACATTGTTGACAGATTTGGGAGTACTTAGCACTGTGAAAACAGCACTTTCGCCGAAGGAAATTTAGTTCTCTAAGACTGGGAAACAGTGAACAGAGAATGTATGTGTTTCTCAATATTGGTAACAGATAGAAACAAGAGAAAGCACACAGTGATTCATCTACCTAGAGAAGTTACAGAGGTTTACACAGAGAATTCCAAGTATAAGTACAAGCAAATAAGAGAGACTTAGAAAACTGGTAAAATCTACATTGTTGATAGAGTTGGGAGTACTTAGCACTGTGTAAACAGCACTTTCGCTGAAAGAAATCGACTTCTCTAAGACTGGGAAAAGGTGAACAGTGAATGTATGAGTTTCTCAAGACTGGTAACAGATAGAAACAAGAGAAATCACACAGTGATTCATCTACCTAGAGAAGTTACAGAGGTTTACACAGAGAATGCCAAGTATAAGTACAAGCAAATAAGAGAGACTTAGAAATCTGGTAAAACCTACATTGTGGATAGAGTTGGGAGTACTTAGCACTGTGAAAACAGCACTTTCGCTGAAAGAAATCGACTTTTCTAAGACTGGGAAACAGTGAACAGAGAATGTATGAGTTTCTCAAGATTGGTAACAGAAACAAGAGAAAGTACACAGTGATTCATCTACCTAGAGAAGTTACAGAGGCTTACACAGAGAATTCCAAGTATAAGTACAAGCAAATAAGAGAGACTTAGAAAACTGGTAAAAGCTACATTGTGGATAGAGTTGGGAGTACTTAGCACTGTGTAAACAGCACTTTCGCCGAAAGAAATCGATTTCTCTAAGACTGGGAAACAGTGAACAGAGAATGTATGAGTTTCTCAAGATTGGTAACAGATAGAAACAAGAGAAAGCACACAGTGATTCATCTACCTAGAGAAGTTACAGAGGTTTACACAGAGAATTCCAAGTATAAGTACAAGCAAATAAGAGAGACTTAGAAAACTGGTAAAACCTACATTGTGGATAGAGTTCGGAGTACTTAGCACTGTGTAAACAGCACTTTCGCCGAAAGAAATAGACTTCCCTAAGACTGGGAAGCAGTGAACAGTGAATGTATGAGTTTCTCAAGATTGGTAACAGATAGAAACAAGAGAAAGCACACAGTGATTCATCTACCTAGAGAAGTTACAGATGTTTACACAGAGAATTCCAAGTATCAGTACAAGCAAATAAGAGAGACTTAGAAAACTGGTAAAACCTACATTGTTGACAGATTTGGGAGTACTTAGCACTGTGAAAACAGCACTTTCGCCGAAGGAAATTTAGTCCTCTAAGACTGGGAAACAGTGAACAGAGAATGTATGTGTTTATCAAGATTGGTAACAGATAGAAGCAAGAGAAAGCACACAGTGATTCATCTACCTAGAGAAGTTACAGAGGTTTACACAGAGAATTCCAAGTATAAGTACAAGCAAATAAGAGAGACTTAGAAATCTGGTAAAACCTACATTGTGGATAGAGTTGGGAGTACTTAGCACTGTGTAAACAGCACTTTCGCTGAAAGAAATCGACTTCTCTAAGACTGGGAAAAGGTGAACAGTGAATGTATGAGTTTCTCAAGATTGGTAACAGATAGAAACAAGAGAAAGCACACAGTGATTCATCTACCTAGAGAAGTTACAGAGGTTTACACAGAGAATTCCAAGTATAAGTACAAGCAAATAAGAGAGACTTAGAAATCTGGTAAAATCTACATTGTGGATAGAGTTGGGAGTACTTAGCACTGTGTAAACAGCACTTTCGCTGAAAGAAATCGACTTCTCTAAGACTGGGAAAAGGTGAAGAGTGAATGTATGAGTTTCTCCAGATTGGTAACAGATAGAAACAAGAGAAAGCACACAGTGATTCATCTACCTAGAGAAGTTACAGAGGTTTACACAGAGAATTCCAAGTATAAGTACAAGCAAATAAGAGAGACTTAGAAATCTGGTAAAACCTACATTGTGGATAGAGTTGGGAGTACTTAGCACTGTGAAAACAGCACTTTCGCTGAAAGAAATCGACTTCTCTAAGACTGGGAAACAGTGAACAGTGAATGTATGAGTTTCTCAAGATTGGTAACAGATAGAAACAAGAGAATGTACACAGTGATTCATCTACCTAGAGAAGTTACAGAGGTTTACACAGAGAATTCCAAGTATAAGTACAAGCAAATAAGAGAGACTTAGAAAACTGGTAAAACCTACATTGTTGATAGAGTTCGGAGTACTTAGCACTGTGAAAACAGCACTTTTGCCGAAAGAAATCGACTTCTCTAAGACTGGGAAACAGTGAACAGAGAATGTATGAGTTTCTCAAGATTGGTAACAGATAGAAACAAGAGAAAGTACACAGTGATTCATCTACCTAGAGAAGTTACAGAGGTTTACATAGAGAATTCCAAGTATAAGTACAAGCAAATAAGAGAGACTTAGAAAACTGTTAAAACCTACATTGTTGATAGAGTTGGGAGTACTTAGCACTGTGAAAACAGCACTTTCGCAGAAAGAAATCGACTTCTCTAAGACTGGGAAAAGGTGAACAGTGAATGTATGAGTTTCTCAAGATTGGTAACAGATAGAAACAAGAGAAAGCACACAGTGATTCATCTACCTAGAGAAGTTACAGAGGTTTACACAGAGAATTCCAAGTATAAGTACAAGCAAATAAGAGAGACTTAGAAATCTGGTAAAACCTACATTGTGGATAGAGTTGGGAGTACTTAGCACTGTGAAAACAGCACTTTCGCTGAAAGAAATCGACTTCTCTAAGACTGGGAAAAGGTGAACAGTGAATGTATGAGTTTCTCAAGATTGGTAACAGATAGAAACAAGAGAAAGCACACAGTGATTCATCTACCTAGAGAAGTTACAGAGGTTTACACAGAGAATTCCAAGTATAAGTACAAGCAAATAAGAGAGACTTAGAAAACTGGTAAAACCTACATTGTGGATAGAGTTGGGAGTACTTAGCACTGTGTAAACAGCACTTTCGCCGAAAGAAATCGACTTCTTAAGACTGGGAAACAGTGAACAGTGAATGTATGAGTTTCTCAAGATTGGTAACAGATAGAAACAAGAGAAAGCACACAGTGATTCATCTACCTAGAGAAGTTACAGAGTTTTACACAGAGAATTCCAAGTACAAGTACAAGCAAATAAGAGAGACTTAGAAAACTGGTAAAACCTACATTGTTGACAGATTTGGGAGTACTTAGCACTGTGAAAACAGCACTTTCGCCGAAGGAAATTTAGTTCTCTAAGACTGGGAAACAGTGAACAGAGAATGTATGAGTTTCTCAAGATTGGTAACAGATAGAAACAAGAGAAAGCACACAGTGATTCATCTACCTAGAGAAGTTACAGAGGTTTACACAGAGAATTCCAAGTATAAGTACAAGCAAATAAGAGAGACTTAGAGAACTGGTAAAACCTACATTGTGGATAGAGTTGGGAGTACTTAGCACTGTGAAAACAGCACTTTCGCTGAAAGAAAGTCGACTTCTTTAAGACTGGGAAACAGTGAACAGTGAATGTATGAGTTTCTCAAGATTGGTAACAGATAGAAACAAGAGAAAGTACACAGTGATTCATCTACCTAGTGAAGTTACAGAGGTTTACACAGAGAATTCCAAGTATAAGTACAAGCAAATAAGAGAGACTTAGAAAACTGGTAAAACCTACATTGTTTACAGATTTGGGAGTACTTAGCACTGTGAAAACAGCACTTTCGCTGAAAGAAATCGACTTCTCTAAGACTGGGAAACAGTGAACAGAGAATGTATGAGTTTCTCAAGATTGGTAACAGATAGAAACAAGAGAAAGCACACAGTGATTCATCTACCTAGAGAAGTTACAGAGGTTTACACAGAGAATTCCAAGAATAAGTACAAGCAAATAAGAGAGACTTAGAAAACTGGTAAAATCTACATTGTGGATAGAATTGGGAGTACTTAGCACTGTGTAAACAGCACTTTCGCTGAAAGAAATCGACTTCTCTAAGACTGGGAAAAGGTGAACAGTGAATGTATGAGTTTCTCAAGATTGGTAACAGATAGAAACAAGAGAAAGCACACAGTGATTCATCTACCTAGAGAAGTTACAGTGGTTTACACAGAGAATTCCAAGTATAAGTACAAGCAAATAAGAGAGACTTAGAAATCTGGTAAAACCTACATTGTGGATAGAGTTGGGAGTACTTAGCACTGTGAAAACAGCACTTTCGCTGAAAGAAATCGACTTCTCTAACACTGGGAAACAGTGAACAGTGAATGTATGAGTTTCTCAAGATTGGTAACAGATAGAAACAAGAGAAAGTACACAGTGATTCATCTACCTAAAGAAGTTACAGAGGTTTACACAGAGAATTCCAAGTATAAGTACAAGCAAATAAGAGAGACTTAGAAAACTGGTAAAACCTACATTGTGGATAGAGTTGGGAGTACTTAGCACTGTGTAAACAGCACTTTCGCCGAAAGAAATCGACTTCTCTAAGACTGGGAAACAGTGAACAGAGAATGTATGAGTTTCTCAAGATTGGTAACAGATAGAAACAAGAGAAAGTACACAGTGATTCATCTACCTAGAGAAGTTACAGAGGTTTACACAGAGAATTCCAAGTATGAGTACAAGCAAATAAGAGAGACTTAGAAAACTGGTAAAACCTACATTGTTGATAGAGTTGGGAGTACTTAGCACTGTGAAAACAGCACTTTCGCAGAAACAAATCGACTTCTCTAAGACTGGGAAAAGGTGAACAGTGAATGTATGAGTTTCTCAAGATTGGTAACAGATAGAAACAAGAGAAAGCACACAGTGATTCATCTACCTAGAGAAGTTACAGACGTTTACACAGAGAATTCCAAGTATAAGTACAAGCAAATAAGAGAGACTTAGAAAACTGGTAAAACCTACATTGTGGATAGAGTTGGGAGTACTTAGCACTGTGTAAACAGCACTTTCGCCGAAAGAAATCGACTTCTCTAAGACTGGGAAACAGTGAACAGTGAATGTATGAGTTTCTCAAGATTGGTAACAGATAGAAACAAGAGAAAGCACACAGTGATTCATCTACCTAGAGAAGTTACAGAGTTTTACACAGAGAATTCCAAGTATAAGTACAAGCAAATAAGAGAGACTTAGAAAACTGGTAAAACCTACATTGTTGACAGATTTGGGAGTACTTAGCACTGTGAAAACAGCACTTTCGCCGAAGGAAATTTAGTTCTCTAAGACTGGGAAACAGTGAACAGAGAATGTATGAGTTTCTCAAGATTGGTAACAGATAGAAACAAGAGAAAGCACACAGTGATTCATCTACCTAGAGAAGTTACAGAGGTTTACACAGAGAATTCCAAGTATAAGTACAAGCAAATAAGAGAGACTTAGAAAACTGGTAAAACCTACATTGTGGATAGAGTTGGGAGTACTTAGCACTGTGAAAACAGCACTTTCGCTGAAAGAAAGTCGACTTCTCTAAGACTGGGAAACAGTGAACAGTGAATGTATGAGTTTCTCAAGATTGGTAACAGATAGAAACAAGAGAAAGTACACAGTGATTCATCTACCTAGTGAAGTTACAGAGGTTTACACAGAGAATTCCAAGTATAAGTACAAGCAAATAAGAGAGACTTAGAAAACTGGTAAAACCTACATTGTTGACAGATTTGGGAGTACTTAGCACTGTGAAAACAGCACTTTCGCCGAAGGAAATTTAGTTCTCTAAGACTGGGAAACAGTGAACAGAGAATGTATGAGTTTCTCAAGATTGGTAACAGATAGAAACAAGAGAAAGCACACAGTGATTCATCTACCTAGAGAAGTTACAGAGGTTTACACAGAGAATTCCAGGAATAAGTACAAGCAAATAAGAGAGACTTAGAAAACTGGTAAAATCTACATTGTGGATAGAGTTGGGAGTACTTAGCACTGTGTAAACAGCACTTTCGCTGAAAGAAATCGACTTCTCTAACACTGGGAAAAGGTGAACAGTGAATGTATGAGTTTCTCAAGATTGGTAACAGATAGAAACAAGAGAAAGCACACAGTGATTCATCTACCTAGAGAAGTTACAGTGGTTTACACAGAGAATTCCAACTATAAGTAAAAGCAAATAAGAGAGACTTGGAAAACTGGTAAAACCTACATTGTTGACAGATTTGGGAGTACTTAGCACTGTGAAAACAGCACTTTCGCCGAAGGAAATTTAGTTCTCTAAGACTGGGAAACAGTGAACAGAGAATGTATGAGTTTCTCAAGATTGGTAACAGATAGAAACAAGAGAAAGTACACAGTGATTCATCTACCTAGAGAAGTTACAGAGGTTTACACAGAGAATTCCAAGTATAAGTACAAGCAAATAAGAGAGACTTAGAAAACTGGTAAAACCTACATTGTTGATAGAGTTGGGAGTACTTAGCACTGTGAAAACAGCACTTTTGCCGAAAGAAATCGACTTCTCTAAGACTGGGAAACAGTGAACAGAGAATGTATGAGTTTCTCAAGATTGGTAACAGATAGAAACAAGAGAAAGTACACAGTGATTCATCTACCTAGAGAAGTTACAGAGGTTTACACAGAGAATTCCAAGTATAACTACAAGCAAATAAGAGAGACTTAGAAAACTGGTAAAACCTACATTGTTGATAGAGTTGGGAGTACTTAGCACTGTGAAAACAGCACTTTTACGGAAAGAAATCGACTTCTCTAAGACTGGGAAACAGTGAACAGAGAATGTATGAGTTTCTCAAGATTGGTAACAGATAGAAACAAGAGAAAGTACACAGTGATTCATCTACCTAGAGAAGTTACAGTGGTTTACACAGTGAATTCCAAGTATAAGTACAAGCAAATAAGAGAGACTTAGAAAACTGGTAAAACCTACATTGTTTATAGAGTTGGGAGTACTTAGCAATGTGAAAACAGCACTTTTGTCGCAAGTAATCGACTTCTCTAAGACTGGGAAACACTGAAGAGAGAATGTATGAGTTTCTAAAGATTGGTAAAAGATAGAAACAAGAGAAAGTACACAGTGATTCATCTACCTAGAGAAGTTACAGAGGTTTACACAGAGAATTCCATGTATAAGTACAAGCAAATAAGAGAGACTTAGAAAACTGGTAAAACCTACATTGTGGATAGAGTTGGGAGTACTTAGCACTGTGAAAACAGCACTTTCGCCGAAAGAAATCGACTTCTCTAAGACTGGGAAACAGTGAACAGTGAATGTATGAGTTTCTCAAGATTGGTAACAGATAGAAACAAGAGAAAGCACACAGTGATTCATCTACCTAGAGAAGTTACAGAGGTTTACACAGAGAATTCCAAGTATAAGTACAAGCAAATAAGAGAGACTTAGAAAACTGGTAAAATCTACATTGTGGATAGAGTTGGGAGTACTTAGCACTGTGTAAACAGCACTTTCGCTGAAAGAAATCGACTTCTCTAAGACTGGGAAAAGGTGAACAGTGAATGTATGAGTTTCTCAAGATTGGTAACAGATAGAAACAAGAGAAAGCAACAGTGATTCATCTACCTAGAGAAGTTACAGAGGTTTACACAGAGAATTCCAAGTATAAGTACAAGCAAATAAGAGAGACTTAGAAATCTGGTAAAACCTACATTGTGGATAGAGTTGGGAGTACTTACCACTGTGAAAACAGCACTTTTGCTGAAAGAAATCGACTTCTCTAAGACTGGGAAACAGTGAACAGTGAATGTATGAGTTTCTCAAGATTGGTAACAGATAGAAACAAGAGAAAGTACACAGTGATTCATCTACCTAGAGAAGTTACAGAGGTTTACACAGAGAATTCCAAGTATAAGTACAAGCAAATAAGAGAGACTTAGAAAACTGGTAAAACCTACATTGTTGATAGCGTTGGGAGTACTTAGCACTGTGAAAACAGCACTTTCGCAGAAAGAAATCGACTTCTCTAAGACTGGGAAAAGGTGAACAGTGAATGTATGAGTTTCTCAAGATTGGTAACAGATAGAAACAAGAGAAAGCACACAGTGATTCATCTACCTAGAGAAGTTACAGAGGTTTACACAGAGAATTCCAAGTATCAGTACAAGCAAATAAGAGAGACTTAGAAAACTGGTAAAACCTACATTGTTGACAGATTTGGGAGTACTTAGCACTGTGAAAACAGCACTTTCGCAGAAAGAAATCGACTTCTCTAAGACTGGGAAAAGGTGAACAGTGAATGTATGAGTTTCTCAAGATTGGTAACAGATAGAAACAAGAGAAAGCACACAGTGATTCATCTACCTAGAGAAGTTACAGAGGTTTACACAGAGAATTCCAAGTATCAGTACAAGCAAATAAGAGAGACTTAGAAAACTGGTAAAACCTACATTGTTGACAGATTTCGGAGTACTTAGCACTGTGAAAACAGGACTTTCGCCGAAGGAAATTTAGTTCTCTAAGACTGGGAAACAGTGAACAGAGGATGTATGTGTTTCTCAAGATTGGTAACAGATAGAAACAAGAGAAAGCACACAGTGATTCATCTACCTAGAGAAGTTACAGAGGTTTACACAGAGAATTCCAAGTATAAGTACAAGCAAATAAGAGAGACTTAGAAATCTGGTAAAACCTACATTGTGGATAGAGTTGGGAGTACTTAGCACTGTGAAAACAGCACTTTCGCTGAAAGAAATCGACTTCTCTAAGACTGGGAAACAGTGAACAGAGAATGTATGAGTTTCTCAAGATTGGTAACAGATAGAAACAAGAGAAAGTACACAGTGATTCATCTACCTAGAGATGTTACAGAGGTTTACACAGAGAATTCCAAGTATAAGTACAAGCAAATAAGAGAGACTTAGAAAACTGGTAAAACCTACATTGTGGATAGAGTTGGGAGTACTTAGCACTGTGTAAACAGCACTTTCGCCGAAAGAAATCGACTTCTCTAAGACTGCGAAACAGTGAACAGAGAATGTATGAGTTTCTCAAGATTGGTAACAGATAGAAACAAGAGAAAGTACACAGTGATTCATCTACCTAGAGAAGTTACAGAGGTTTACACAGAGAAATCCAAGTATAAGTACAAGCAAATAAGAGAGACTTAGAAAACTGGTAAAACCTACATTGTTGATAGAGTTGGGAGTACTTAGCACTGTGAAAACAGCACTTTCGCAGAAAGAAATCGACTTCTCTAAGACTGGGAAAAGGTGAACAGTGAATGTATGAGTTTCTCAAGATTGGTAACAGATAGAAACAAGAGAAAGCACACAGTGATTCATCTACCTAGAGAAGTTACAGAGGTTTACACAGAGAATTCCAAGTATAAGTACAAGCAAATAAGAGAGACTTAGAAAACTGGTAAAACCTACATTGTGGATAGAGTTGGGAGTACTTAGCACTGTGTAAACAGCACTTTCGCCGAAAGAAATCGACTTCTCTAAGACTGGGAAAAGGTGAACAGTGAATGTATGAGTTTCTCAAGATTGGTAACAGATAGAAACAAGAGAAAGCACACAGTGATTCATCTACCTAGAGAAGTTACAGAGTTTTACACAGAGAATTCCAAGTATAGGTACAAGCAAATAAGAGAGACTTAGAAAACTGGTAAAACCTACATTGTTGACAGATTTGGGAGTACTTAGCACTGTGAAAACAGCACTTTCGCCGAAGGAAATTTAGTTCTCTAAGACTGGGAAACAGTGAACAGAGAATGTATGAGTTTCTCAAGATTGGTAACAGATAGAAACAAGAGAAAGTACACAGTGATTCATCTACCTAGAGAAGTTACAGAGGTTTACACAGAGAATTCCAATTATAAGTACAAGCAAATAAGAGAGACTTAGAAAACTGGTAAAACCTACATTGTGGATAGAGCTGGGAGTACTTAGCACTGTGAAAACAGCACTTTCGCTGAAAGAAGTCAACTTCTCTAAGACTGGGAAACAGTGAACAGTGAATGTATGAGTTTCTCAAGATTGGTAACAGATAGAAACAAGAGAAAGTACACAGTGATTCATCTACCTAGTGAAGTTACAGAGGTTTACACAGAGAATTCCAAGTATAAGTACAAGCAAATAAGAGAGACTTAGAAAACTGGTAAAACCTACATTGTTGACAGATTTGGGAGTACTTAGCACTGTGAAAACAGCACTTTCGCCGAAGGAAATTTAGTTCTCTAAGACTGGGAAACACTGAACAGAGAATGTATGAGTTTCTCAAGATTGGTAACAGATAGAAACAAGAGAAAGCACACAGTGATTCATCTACCTAGAGAAGTTACAGGGGTTTACACAGAGAATTCCAAGAATAAGTACAAGCAAATAAGAGAGACTTAGAAAACTGGTAAAATCTACATTGTGGATAGAGTTGGGAGTACTTAGCACTGTGTAAACAGCACTGTCGCTGAAAGAAATCGACTTCTCTAAGACTGGGAAAAGGTGAACAGTGAATGTATGAGTTTCTCAAGATTGGTGACAGATAGAAACAAGAGAAAGCACACAGTCATTCATCTACCTAGAGAAGTTACAGAGGTTTACACAGAGAATTCCAAGTATAAGTACAAGCAAATAAGAGAGACTTAGAAATCTGGTAAAACCTACATTGTGGATAGAGTTGGGAGTACTTAGCACTGTGAAAACAGCACTTTCGCTGAAAGAAATCGACTTCTCTAAGACTGGAAAACAGTGAACAGTGAATGTATGAGTTTCTCAAGATTGGTAACAGATAGAAACAAGAGAAAGTACACAGTGATTCATCTACCTAGAGAAGTTACAGAGGTTTACACAGAGAATTCCAAGTATAAGTACAAGCAAATAAGAGAGACTTAGAAAACTGGTAAAACCTACATTGTTGATAGAGTTGGGAGTACTTAGCACTGTGAACACAGCACTTTTGCCGAAAGAAATCGACTTCTCTAAGACCGGGAAACAGTGAACAGAGAATGTATGAGTTTCTCAAGATTGGTAACAGATAGAAACAAGAGAAAGTACACGGTGATTCATCTACCTAGAGAAGTTACAGAGGTTTACACAGAGAATTCCAAGTATAAGTACAAGCAAATAAGAGAGACTTAGAAAACTGGTAAAACCTACATTGTTGATAGAGTTGGGAGTACTTAGCACTGTGAAAACAGCACTTTTGCGGAAAGAAATCGACTTCTCTAAGACTGGGAAACAGTGAACAGAGAATGTATGAGTTTCTCAAGATTGGTAACAGATAGAAACAAGAGAAAGTACACGGTGATTCATCTACCTAGAGAAGTTACAGAGGTTTACACAGAGAATTCCACGTATAAGTACAAGCAAATAAGAGAGACTTAGAAAACTGGTAAAACCTACATTGTGGATAGAGTTGGGAGTACTTAGCACTGTGAAAACAGCACTTTCGCCGAAGGAAATTTAGTTCTCTAAGACTGGGAAACAGTGAACAGAGAATGTATGAGTTTCTCAAGATTGGTAACAGATAGAAACAAGAGAAAGCACACAGTGATTCATCTACCTAGAGAAGTTACAGAGGTTTACACAGAGAATTCCAAGAATAAGTACAAGCAAATAAGAGAGACTTAGAAAACTTGTAAAATCTACATTGTGGATAGAGTTGGGAGTACTTATCACTGTGTAAACAGCACTTTCGCTGAAAGAAATCGACTTCTCTAAGACTGGGAAAAGGTGAACAGTGAATGTATGAGTTTCTCAAGATTGGTAACAGATAGAAACAAGAGAAAGCACACAGTGATTCATCTACTTAGAGAAGTTACAGAGGTTTACACAGAGAATTCCAAGTATCAGTACAAGCAAATAAGAGAGACTTAGAAAACTGGTAAAACCTACATTGTTGACAGATTTGGGAGTACTTAGCACTGTGAAAACAGCACTTTCGCCGAAGGAAATTTAGTTCTCTAAGACTGGGAAACAGTGAACAGAGAATGTATGTGTTTCTCAAGATTGGTAACAGATAGAAACAAGAGAAAGCACACAG
This sequence comes from Heterohyrax brucei, assembly GCA_028571685.1. Taxonomy (NCBI): domain Eukaryota; kingdom Metazoa; phylum Chordata; class Mammalia; order Hyracoidea; family Procaviidae; genus Heterohyrax; species Heterohyrax brucei. The sequence continues at coordinate 18,250,435 of CM053162.1, forward strand.
TGATTCATCTACCTAGAGAAGTTACAGAGGTTTACCCAGAGAATTCCAAGTATAACTACAAGCAAATAAGAGAGACTTAGAAAACTGGTAAAACCTACAATGTTGATAGAGTTGGAAGTACTTAGTACTGTGAAAACAGCACTTTTGCGGAAAGAAATCGACTACTCTAAGACTGGGAAACAGTGAACAGAGAATGTATGAGTTTCTCAAGATTGGTAACAGATAGAAACAAGAGAAAGTACACGGTGATTCATCTACCTAGAGAAGTTACAGAGGTTTACACAGAGAATTCCAAGTATAAGTACAAGCAAATAAGAGAGACTTAGAAAACTGGTAAAACCTACATTGTTTATAGAGTTGGGAGCACTTAGCAATGTGAAAACAGCACTTTTGTCGAAAGTAATCGACTTCTCTAAGACTGGGAAACACTGAACAGAGAATGTATGAGTTTCTCAAGATTGGTAACAGATAGAAACAAGAGAAAGTACACAGTGATTCATCTACCTAGAGAAGTTACAGAGGTTTACACAGAGAATTCCAAGTATAAGTACAAGCAAATAAGAGAGACTTAGAAAACTGGTAAAACCTACATTGTTGATAGAGTTGGGAGTACTTAGCACTGTGAAAACAGCACTTTTGCCGAAAGAAATCGACTTCTCTAAGACTGGGAAACACTGAACAGAGAATGTATGAGTTTCTCAAGATTGGTAACAGATAGAAACAAGAAAGAGTACACAGTGATTCATCTACCTAGAGAAGTTACAGAGGTTTACACAGAGAATTCCAAGTATAACTACAAGCAAATAAGAGAGACTTAGAGAACTGGTAAAACCTACATTGTTGATAGAGTTGGAAGTACTTAGCACTGTGAAAACAGCACTTTTGCGGAAAGAAATCAACTTCTCTAAGACTGGGAAACAGTGAACAGATAATGTATGAGTTTCTCAAGATTGGTAACAGATAGAAACAAGAGAAAGGACACGGTGATTCATCTACCTAGAGAAGTTACAGAGGTTTACACAGAGAATTCCAAGTATAAGTACAAGCAAATAAGAGAGACTTAGAAAACTGGTAAAACCTACATTGTTTATAGAGTTGGGAGTACTTAGCAATGTGAAAACAGCACTTTCGCCGAAAGAAATCGACTTCTCTAAGACTGGGAAACACTGAACAGAGAATGTATGAGTTTCTCACGATTGGTAACCGATAGAAACAAGAGAAAGCACACAGTGATTCATCTACCTAGAGAAGTTACAGAGGTTTACACAGAGAATTCCAAGTATAAGTACAAGCAAATAAGAGAGACTTAGAAATCTGGTAAAACCTACATTGTGGATAGAGTTGGGAGTACTTAGCACTGTGAAAACAGCACTTTCGCTGAAAGAAATCGACTTCTCTAAGACTGGGAAACAGTGAACAGAGAATGTATGAGTTTCTCAAGATTGGTAACACATAGAAACAAGAGAAAGTACACAGTGATTCATCTACCTAGAGAAGTTACAGAGGTTTACACAGAGAATTCCAAGTATAAGTACAAGCAAATAAGAGAGACTTAGAAAACTGGTAAAACCTACATTGTGGATAGAGTTGGGAGTACTTAGCACTGGGTAAACAGCACTTTCGCCGAAAGAAATCGACTTCTCTAAGACTGGTAAACAGTGAACAGTGAATGTATGAGTTTCTCAAGATTGGTAACAGATAGAAACAACAGAAAGCACACAGTGATTCATCTACCTAGAGAAGTTACAGAGGTTTACACAGAGAATTCCAAGTATAAGTACAAGCAAATAAGAGAGACTTAGAAAACTGGTAAAATCTACATTGTGTATAGAGTTGGGAGTACTTAGCACTGTGTAAACAGCACTTTCGCTGAGAGAAATCGACTTCTCTAAGTCTGGGAAAAGGTGAACAGTGAATGTATGAGTTTCTCAAGATTGGTAACAGATAGAAACAAGAGAAAGCACACAGTGATTCATCTACCTAGAGAAGTTACAGAGGTTTACACAGAGAATTCCAAGTATAAGTACAAGCAAATAAGAGAGACTTAGAAATCTGGTAAAACCTACATTGTGGATAGAGTTGGGAGTACTTAGCACTGTGTAAACAGCACTTTCGCCGAAAGAAATCGATTTCTCTAAGACTGGGAAACAGTGAACAGAGAATGTATGAGTTTCTCAAGATTGGTAACAGATAGAAACAAGAGAAAGTACACAGTGATTCATCTACCTAGAGAAGTTACAGAGGTTTACACAGAGAATTCCAAGTACAAGTACAAGCAAATAAGAGAGACTTAGAAAACTGGTAAAACCTACATTGTTGATAGAGTTGGGAGTACTTAGCACTGTGAAAACAGCACTTTCGCCGAAAGAAATCGACTTCTCTAAGACTGGGAAACAGTGAACAGTGAATGTATGAGTTTCTCAAGATTGGTAACAGATAGAAACAACAGAAAGCACACAGTGATTCATCTACCTAGAGAAGTTACACAGTTTTACACAGAGAATTCCAAGTATAAGTACAAGCAAATAAGAGAGACTTAGAAAACTGGTAAAACCTACATTGTTGATAGCGTTGGGAGTACTTAGCACTGTGAAAACAGCACTTTCGCAGAAAGAAATCGACTTCTCTAAGACTGGGAAAAGGTGAACAGTGAATGTATGAGTTTCTCAAGATTGGTAACAGATAGAAACAAGAGAAAGCACACAGTGATTCATCTACCTAGAGAAGTTACAGAGGTTTACACAGAGAATTCCAAGTATCAGTACAAGCAAATAAGAGAGACTTAGAAAACTGGTAAAACCTACATTGTTGACAGATTTGGGAGTACTTAGCACTGTGAAAACGGCACTTTCGCCGAAGGAAATTTAGTTCTCTAAGACTGGGAAACAGTGAACAGAGAATGTATGTGTTTCTCAAGATTGGTAACAGATAGAAACAAGAGAAAGCACACAGTGATTCATCTACCTAGAGAAGTTACAGAGGTTTACACAGAGAATTCCAAGTATAACTACAAGCAAATAAGAGAGACTTAGAAAACTGGTAAAAAATACAATGTTGATAGAGTTGGAAGTACTTAGCACTGTGAAAACAGCACTTTTGCGGAAAGAAATCGACTACTCTAAGACTGGGAAACAGTGAACAGAGAATGTATGAGTTTCTCAAGATTGGTAACAGATAGAAACAAGAGAAAGTACACGGTGATTCATCTACCTAGAGAAGTTACAGAGGTTTACACAGAGAATTCCAAGTATAAGTACAAGCAAATAAGAGAGACTTAGAAAACTGGTAAAACCTACATTGTTTATAGAGTTGGGAGCACTTAGCAATGTGAAAACAGCACTTTTGTCGAAAGTAATCGACTTCTCTAAGACTGGGAAACACTGAACAGAGAATGTATGAGTTTCTCAAGATTGGTAACAGATAGAAACAAGAGAAAGTACACAGTGATTCATCTACCTAGAGAAGTTACAGAGGTTTACACAGAGAATTCCAAGTATAAGTACAAGCAAATAAGAGAGACTTAGAAAACTGGTAAAACCTACATTGTTGATAGAGTTGGGAGTACTTAGCACTGTGAAAACAGCACTTTTGCCGAAAGAAATCGACTTCTCTAAGACTGGGAAACAGTGAACAGAGAATGTATGAGTTTCTCAAGATTGGTAACAGATAGAAACAAGAGAGAGTACACAGTGATTCATCTACCTAGAGAAGTTACAGAGGTTTACACAGAGAATTCCAAGTATAACTACAAGCAAATAAGAGAGACTTAGAGAACTGGTAAAACCTACATTGTTGATAGAGTTGGAAGTACTTAGCACTGTGAAAACAGCACTTTTGCGGAAAGAAATCGACTTCTCTAAGACTGGGAAACAGTGAACAGATAATGTATGAGTTTCTCAAGATTGGTAACAGATAGAAACAAGAGAAAGGACACGGTGATTCATCTACCTAGAGAAGTTACAGAGGTTTACACAGAGAATTCCAAGTATAAGTACAAGCAAATAAGAGAGACTTAGAAAACTGGTAAAACCTACATTGTGGATAGAGTTGGGAGTACTTAGCACTGGGTAAACAGCACTTTCGCCGAAAGAAATCGACTTCTCTAAGACTGGTAAACAGTGAACAGTGAATGTATGAGTTTCTCAAGATTGGTAACAGATAGAAACAACAGAAAGCACACAGTGATTCATCTACCTAGAGAAGTTACAGAGGTTTACACAGAGAATTCCAAGTATAAGTACAAGCAAATAAGAGAGACTTAGAAAACTGGTAAAATCTACATTGTGTATAGAGTTGGGAGTACTTAGCACTGTGTAAACAGCACTTTCGCTGAAAGAAATCGACTTCTCTAAGTCTGGGAAAAGGTGAACAGTGAATGTATGAGTTTCTCAAGATTGGTAACAGATAGAAACAAGAGAAAGCACACAGTGATTCATCTACCTAGAGAAGTTACAGAGGTTTACACAGAGAATTCCAAGTATAAGTACAAGCAAATAAGAGAGACTTAGAAAACTGGTAAAACCTACATTGTTGATAGAGTTGGGAGTACTTAGCACTGTGAAAACAGCACTTTCGCAGAAAGAAATCGACTTCTCTAAGACTGGGAAAAGGTGAACAGTGAATGTATGAGTTTCTCAAGATTGGTAACAGATAGAAACAAGAGAAAGCACACAGTGATTCATCTATCTAGAGAAGTTACAGAGGTTTACACAGAGAATTCCAAGTATAAGTACAAGCAAAAAAGAGAGACTTAGAAATCTGGTAAAACCTACATTGTGGATAGAGTTGGGAGTACTTAGCACTGTGTAAACAGCACTTTCGCCGAAAGAAATCGACTTCTCTAAGACTGGGAAACAGTGAACAGTGAATGTATGAGTTTCTCAAGATTGGTACAGATAGAAACAAGAGAAAGCACACAGTGATTCATCTACCTAGAGAAGTTACAGAGGTTTACACAGAGAATTCCAAGTATAAGTACAAGCAAATAAAAGAGACTTAGAAAACTGGTATAATCTACATTGTGGATAGAGTTGGGAGTACTTAGCACTGTGTAAACAGCACTTTCGCTGAAAGAAATCGACTTCTCTAAGACTGGGAAAAGGTGAAGAGTGAATGTATGAGTTTCTCAAGATTGGTAACAGATAGAAACAAGAGAAAGCACACAGTGATTCATCTACCTAGAGAAGTTACAGAGGTTTACACAGAGAATTCCAAGTATAAGTACAAGCAAATAAGAGAGACTTAGAAATCTGGTAAAACCTACATTGTGGATAGAGTTGGGAGTACTTAGCACTGTGAAAACACCACTTTCGCTGAAAGAAATCGACTTCTCTAAGACTGGGAAACAGTGAACAGTGACTGTATGAGTTTCTCAAGATTGGTAACAGATAGAAACAAGAGAATGTACACAGTGATTCATCTACCTAGAGAAGTTACAGAGGTTTACACAGAGAATTCCAAGTATAAGCACAAGCAAATAAGAGAGACTTAGAACACTGGTAAAACCTACATTGTTGATAGAGTTGGGAGTACTTAGCACTGTGAAAACAGCACTTTTGCCGAAAGAAATCGACTTCTCTAAGACTGGGAAACAGTGAACAGAGAATGTATGAGTTTCTCAAGATTGGTAACAGATAGAAACAAGAGAAAGTACACAGTGATTCATCTACCTAGAGAAGTTACAGAGGTTTACACAGAGAATTCCAAGTATAAGTACAAGCAAATAAGAGAGACTTAGAACACTGGTAAAACCTACATTGTTGATAGAGTTGGGAGTACTTAGCACTGTGAAAACAGCACTTTCGCAGAAAGAAATCGACTTCTCTAAGACTGGGAAAAGGTGAACAGTGAATGTATGAGTTTCTCAAGATTGGTAACAGATAGAAACAAGAGAAAGCACACAGTGATTCATCTACCTAGAGAAGTTACAGAGGTTTACACAGAGAATTCCAAGTATAAGTACAAGCAAATAAGAGAGATTTAGAAATCTGGTAAAACCTACATTGTTGATAGAGTTGGGAGTACTTAGCACTGTGTAAACAGCACTTTCGCCGAAAGAAATCGACTTCTCTAAGACTGGGAAACAGTGAACAGTGAATGTATGAGTTTCTCAAGATTGGTAACAGATAGAAACAAGAGAATGTACACAGTGATTCATCTACCTAGAGAAGTTACAGAGGTTTACACAGAGAATTCCAAGTATAAGTACAAGCAAATAAGAGAGACTTAGAAATCTGGTAAAACCTACATTGTGGATAGAGTTTGGAGTACTTAGCACTGTGTAAACAGCACTTTCGCTGAAAGAAATCGACTTCTCTAAGACTGGGAAAAGGTAAAGAGTGAATGTATGAGTTTCTCAAGATTGGTAACAGATAGAAACAACAGAAAGCACACAGTGATTCATCTACCTAGAGAAGTTACAGAGGTTTACACAGAGAATTCCAAGTATAAGTAAAAGCAAATAAGAGAGACTTAGAAATCTGGTAAAACCTACATTGTGGATAGAGTTGGGAGTACTTAGCACTGTGAAAACAGCACTTTCGCAGAAAGAAATCGACTTCTCTAAGACTGGGAAAAGGTGAACAGTGAATGTATGAGTTTCTCAAGATTGGTAACAGATAGAAACAAGAGAAAGCACACAGTGATTCATCTACCGAGAGAAGTTACAGAGGTATACACAGAGAATTGCAAGTATAAGTACAAGCAAATAAGAGAGACTTAGAAAACTGGTAAAACCTACATTGTGGATAGAGTTGGGAGTACTTAGCACTGTGTAAACAGCACTTTCGCCGAAAGAAATCGACTTCTCTAAGACTGGGAAACAGTGAACAGTGAATCTATGAGTTTCTCAAGATTGGTACAGATAGAAACAAGAGAAAGCACACAGTGATTCATCTACCTAGAGAAGTTACAGAGGTTTACACAGAGAATTCCAAGTATAAGTACAAGCAAATAAGAGAGACTTAGAAAACTGGTAAAATCTACATTGTGGATAGAGTTGGGAGTACTTAGCACTGTGTAAACAGCACGTTCGCTGAAAGAAATCGACTTCTCTAAGACTGGGAAAAGGTGAAGAGTGAATGTATGAGTTTCTCAAGATTGGTAACAGATAGAAACAAGAGAAAGCACACAGTGATTCATCTACCTAGAGAAGTTACAGAGGTTTACACAGAGAATTCCAAGTATCAGTACAAGCAAATAAGAGAGACTTAGAAAACTGGTAAAACCTACATTGTTGACAGATTTGGGAGTACTTAGCACTGTGAAAACAGCACTTTCGCCGAAGGAAATTTAGTTCTCTAAGACTGGGAAACAGTGAACAGAGAATGTATGTGTTTCTCAAGATTGGTAACAGATAGAAACAAGAGAAAGCACACAGTGATTCATCTACCTAGAGAAGTTACAGAGGTTTACACAGAGAATTCCAAGTATAACTACAAGCAAATAAGAGAGACTTAGAAAACTGGTAAAACCTACAATGTTGATAGAGTTGGAAGTACTTAGCACTGTGAAAACAGCACTTTTGCGGAAAGAAATCGACTACTCTAAGACTGGGAAACAGTGAACAGAGAATGTATGAGTTTCTCAAGATTGGTAACAGATAGAAACAAGAGAAAGTACACGGTGATTCATCTACCTAGAGAAGTTACAGAGGTTTACACAGAGAATTCCAAGTATAAGTACAAGCAAATAAGAGAGACTTAGAAAACTGGTAAAACCTACATTGTTTATAGAGTTGGGAGCACTTAGCAATGTGAAAACAGCACTTTTGTCGAAAGTAATCGACTTCTCTAAGACTGGGAAACACTGAACAGAGAATGTATGAGTTTCTCAAGATTGGTAACAGATAGAAACAAGAGAAAGTACACAGTGATTCATCTACCTAGAGAAGTTACAGAGGTTTACACAGAGAATTCCAAGTATAAGTACAAGCAAATAAGAGAGACTTAGAAAACTGGTAAAACCTACATTGTTGATAGAGTTGGGAGTACTTAGCACTGTGAAAACAGCACTTTTGCCGAAAGAAATCGACTTCTCTAAGACTGGGAAACAGTGAACAGAGAATGTATGAGTTTCTCAAGATTGGTAACAGATAGAAACAAGAGAGAGTACACAGTGATTCATCTACCTAGAGAAGTTACAGAGGTTTACACAGAGAATTCCAAGTATAACTACAAGCAAATAAGAGAGACTTAGAGAACTGGTAAAACCTACATTGTTGATAGAGTTGGAAGTACTTAGCACTGTGAAAACAGCACTTTTGCGGAAAGAAATCGACTTCTCTAAGACTGGGAAACAGTGAACAGATAATGTATGAGTTTCTCAAGATTGGTAACAGATAGAAACAAGAGAAAGGACACGGTGATTCATCTACCTAGAGAAGTTACAGAGGTTTACACAGAGAATTCCAAGTATAAGTACAAGCAAATAAGAGAGACTTAGAAAACTGGTAAAACCTACATTGTGGATAGAGTTGGGAGTACTTAGCACTGTGTAAACAGCACTTTCGCCGAAAGAAATCGACTTCTCTAAGACTGGGAAACAGTGAACAGTGAATGTATGAGTTTCTCAAGATTGGTAACAGATAGAAACAAGAGAAAGCACACAGTGATTCATCTACCTAGAGAAGTTACAGAGGTTTACACAGAGAATTCCAAGTATAAGTACAAGCAAATAAGAGAGACTTAGAAAACTGGTAAAATCTACATTGTGGATAGAGTTGGGAGTACTTAGCACTGTGTAAACAGCACTTTCGCTGAAAGAAATCGACTTCTCTAAGACTGGGAAAAGGTGAACAGTGAATGTATGAGTTTCTCAAGATTGGTAACAGATAGAAACAAGAGAAAGCACACAGTGATTCATCTACCTAGAGAAGTTACAGAGGTTTACACAGAGAATTCCAAGTATAAGTACAAGCAAATACGAGAGACTGAGAAACCTGGTAAAGCCTACATTGTGGATAGAGTTGGGAGTACTTAGCACTGTGAAAACAGCACTTTCGCTGAAAGAAATCGACTTCTCTAAGACTGGGAAACAGTGAACAGAGAATGTATGAGTTTCTCAAGATTGGTAACAGATAGAAACAAGAGAAAGTACACAGTGATTCATCTACCTAGAGAAGTTACAGAGGTTTACACAGAGAATTCCAAGTATAAGTACAAGCAAATAAGAGAGACTTAGAAAACTGGTAAAACCTACATTGTTGATAGAGTTGGGAGTACTTAGCACTGTGAAAACAGCACTTTCGCAGAAAGAAATCGACTTCTCTAAGACTGGGAAAAGGTGAACAGTGAATGTATGAGTTTCTCAAGATTGGTAACAGATAGAAACAAGAGAAAGCACACAGTGATTCATCTATCTAGAGAAGTTACAGAGGTTTACACAGAGAATTCCAAGTATAAGTACAAGCAAAAAAGAGAGACTTAGAAATCTGGTAAAACCTACATTGTGGATAGAGTTGGGACTACTTAGCACTGTGAAAACACCACTTTCGCTGAAAGAAATCGACTTCTCTAAGACTGGGAAACAGTGAACAGTGACTGTATGAGTTTCTCAAGATTGGGAACAGATAGAAACAAGAGAATGTACACAGTGATTCATCTACCTAGAGAAGTTACAGAGGTTTACACAGAGAATTCCAAGTATAAGCACAAGCAAATAAGAGAGACTTAGAACACTGGTAAAACCTACATTGTTGATAGAGTTGGGAGTACTTAGCACTGTGAAAACAGCACTTTTGCCGAAAGAAATCGACTTCTCTAAGACTGGGAAACAGTGAACAGAGAATGTATGAGTTTCTCAAGATTGGTAACAGATAGAAACAAGAGAAAGTACACAGTGATTCATCTACCTAGAGAAGTTACAGAGGTTTACACAGAGAATTCCAAGTATAAGTACAAGCAAATAAGAGAGACTTAGAAAACTGGTAAAACCTACATTGTTGATAGAGTTGGGAGTACTTAGCACTGTGAAAACAGCACTTTTGCCGAAAGAAATCGACTTCTCTAAGACTGGGAAACAGTGAACAGAGAATGTATGAGTTTCTCAAGATTGGTAACAGATAGAAACAAGAGAGAGTACACAGTGATTCATCTACCTAGAGAAGTTACAGAGGTTTACACAGAGAATTCCAAGTATAACTACAAGCAAATAAGAGAGACTTAGAGAACTGGTAAAACCTACATTGTTGATAGAGTTGGAAGTACTTAGCACTGTGAAAACAGCACTTTTGCGGAAAGAAATCGACTTCTCTAAGACTGGGAAACAGTGAACAGATAATGTATGAGTTTCTCAAGATTGGTAACAGATAGAAACAAGAGAAAGGACACGGTGATTCATCTACCTAGAGAAGTTACAGAGGTTTACACAGAGAATTCCAAGTATAAGTACAAGCAAATAAGAGAGACTTAGAAAACTGGTAAAACCTACATTGTGGATAGAGTTGGGAGTACTTAGCACTGTGTAAACAGCACTTTCGCCGAAAGAAATCGACTTCTCTAAGACTGGGAAACAGTGAACAGTGAATGTATGAGTTTCTCAAGATTGGTAACAGATAGAAACAAGAGAAAGCACACAGTGATTCATCTACCTAGAGAAGTTACAGAGGTTTACACAGAGAATTCCAAGTATAAGTACAAGCAAATAAGAGAGACTTAGAAAACTGGTAAAATCTACATTGTGGATAGAGTTGGGAGTACTTAGCACTGTGTAAACAGCACTTTCGCTGAAAGAAATCGACTTCTCTAAGACTGGGAAAAGGTGAACAGTGAATGTATGAGTTTCTCAAGATTGGTAACAGATAGAAACAAGAGAAAGCACACAGTGATTCATCTACCTAGAGAAGTTACAGAGGTTTACACAGAGAATTCCAAGTATAAGTACAAGCAAATACGAGAGACTTAGAAACCTGGTAAAGCCTACATTGTGGATAGAGTTGGGAGTACTTAGCACTGTGAAAACAGCACTTTCGCTGAAAGAAATCGACTTCTCTAAGACTGGGAAACAGTGAACAGAGAATGTATGAGTTTCTCAAGATTGGTAACAGATAGAAACAAGAGAAAGTACACAGTGATTCATCTACCTAGAGAAGTTACAGAGGTTTACACAGAGAATTCCAAGTATAAGTACAAGCAAATAAGAGAGACTTAGAAAACTGGTAAAACCTACATTGTTGATAGAGTTGGGAGTACTTAGCACTGTGAAAACAGCACTTTCGCAGAAAGAAATCGACTTCTCTAAGACTGGGAAAAGGTGAACAGTGAATGTATGAGTTTCTCAAGATTGGTAACAGATAGAAACAAGAGAAAGCACACAGTGATTCATCTATCTAGAGAGGTTACAGAGGTTTACACAGAGAATTCCAAGTATAAGTACAAGCAAAAAAGAGAGACTTAGAAATCTGGTAAAACCTACATTGTGGATAGAGTTGGGAGTACTTAGCACTGTGAAAACACCACTTTCGCTGAAAGAAATCGACTTCTCTAAGACTGGGAAACAGTGAACAGTGACTGTATGAGTTTCTCAAGATTGGGAACAGATAGAAACAAGAGAATGTACACAGTGATTCATCTACCTAGAGAAGTTACAGAGGTTTACACAGAGAATTCCAAGTATAAGCACAAGCAAATAAGAGAGACTTAGAACACTGGTAAAACCTACATTGTTGATAGAGTTGGGAGTACTTAGCACTGTGAAAACAGCACTTTTGCCGAAAGAAATCGACTTCTCTAAGACTGGGAAACAGTGAACAGAGAATGTATGAGTTTCTCAAGATTGGTAACAGATAGAAACAAGAGAAAGTACACAGTGATTCATCTACCTAGAGAAGTTATAGAGGTTTACACAGAGAATTCCAAGTATAAGTACAAGCAAATAAGAGAGACTTAGAACACTGGTAAAACCTACATTGTTGATAGAGTTGGGAGTACTTAGCACTGTGAAAACAGCACTTTCGCAGAAAGAAATCGACTTCTCTAAGACTGGGAAAAGGTGAACAGTGAATGTATGAGTTTCTCAAGATTGGTAACAGATAGAAACAAGAGAAAGCACACAGTGATTCATCTACCTAGAGAAGTTACAGAGGTTTACACAGAGAATTCCAAGTATAAGTACAAGCAAATAAGAGAGATTTAGAAATCTGGTAAAACCTACATTGTTGATAGAGTTGGGAGTACTTAGCACTGTGTAAACAGCACTTTCGCCGAAAGAAATCGACTTCTCTAAGACTGGGAAACAGTGAACAGTGAATGTATGAGTTTCTCAAGATTGGTAACAGATAGAAACAAGAGAATGTACACAGTGATTCATCTACCTAGAGAAGTTACAGAGGTTTACACAGAGAATTCCAAGTATAAGTACAAGCAAATAAGAGAGACTTAGAAATCTGGTAAAACCTACATTGTGGATAGAGTTGGGAGTACTTAGCACTGTGTAAACAGCACTTTCGCTGAAAGAAATCGACTTCTCTAAGACTGGGAAAAGGTAAAGAGTGAATGTATGAGTTTCTCAAGATTGGTAACAGATAGAAACAACAGAAAGCACACAGTGATTCATCTACCTAGAGAAGTTACAGAGGTTTACACAGAGAATTCCAAGTATAAGTAAAAGCAAATAAGAGAGACTTAGAAATCTGGTAAAACCTACATTGTGGATAGAGTTGGGAGTACTTAGCACTGTGAAAACAGCACTTTCGCAGAAAGAAATCGACTTCTCTAAGACTGGGAAAAGGTGAACAGTGAATGTATGAGTTTCTCAAGATTGGTAACAGATAGAAACAAGAGAAAGCACACAGTGATTCATCTACCGAGAGAAGTTACAGAGGTATACACAGAGAATTGCAAGTATAAGTACAAGCAAATAAGAGAGACTTAGAAAACTGGTAAAACCTACATTGTGGATAGAGTTGGGAGTACTTAGCACTGTGTAAACAGCACTTTCGCCGAAAGAAATCGACTTCTCTAAGACTGGGAAACAGTGAACAGTGAATCTATGAGTTTCTCAAAATTGGTACAGATAGAAACAAGAGAAAGCACACAGTGATTCATCTACCTAGAGAAGTTACAGAGGTTTACACAGAGAATTCCAAGTATAAGTACAAGCAAATAAAAGAGACTTAGAAAACTGGTAAAATCTACATTGTGGATAGAGTTGGGAGTACTTAGCACTGTGTAAACAGCACTTTCGCTGAAAGAAATCGACTTCTCTAAGACTGGGAAAAGGTGAACAGTGAATGTATGAGTTTCTCAAGATTGGTAACAGATAGAAACAAGAGAAAGCACACAGTGATTCATCTACCTAGAGAAGTTACAGAGGTTTACACAGAGAATTCCAAGTATAAGTACAAGCAAATAAGAGAGACGTAGAAATCTGGTAAAACCTACATTGGGGATAGAGTTGGGAGTACTTACCACTGTGAAAACAGCACTTTTGCTGAAAGAAATCGACTTCTCTAAGACTGGGAAACAGTGAACAGAGAATGTATGAGTTTCTCAAGATTGGTAACAGATAGAAACAAGAGAAAGTACACAGTGATTCATCTACCTAGAGAAGTTACAGAGGTTTACACAGAGAATTCCAAGTATAAGTACAAGCAAATAAGAGAGACTTAGAAAACTGGTAAAACCTACATTGTTGATAGCGTTGGGAGTACTTAGCACTGTGAAAACAGCACTTTCGCAGAAAGATATCGACTTCTCTAAGACTGGGAAAAGGTGAACAGTGAATGTATGAGTTTCTCAAGATTGGTAACAGATAGAAACAAGAGAAAGCACACAGTGATTCATCTACCTAGAGAAGTTACAGAGGTTTACACAGAGAATTCCAAGTATAAGTACAAGCAAATAAGAGAGACTTAGAAATCTGGTAAAACCTACATTGTGGATAGAGTTGGGTGTACTTAGCACTGTGAAAACAGCACTTTCGCAGAAAGAAATCGACTTCTCTAAGACTGGGAAAAGGTGAACAGTGAATGTATGAGTTTCTCAAGATTGGTAACAGATAGAAACAAGAGAAAGCACACAGTGATTCATCTACCTAGAGAAGTTACAGAGGTTTACACAGAGAATTCCAAGTATAAGTACAAGCAAATAAGAGAGACTTAGAAATCTGGTAAAACCTACATTGTGGATAGAGTTGGGAGTACTTAGCACTGTGAAAACAGCACTTTCGCTGAAAGAAATTGACTTCTCTAAGACTGGAAAACAGTGAACAGTGAATGTATGAGTTTCTCAAGATTGGTGACAGATAGAAACAAGAGAATGTACACAGTGATTCATCTACCTAGAGAAGTTACAGAGGTTTACACAGAGAATTCCAAGTATAAGTACAAGCAAATAAGAGAGCCTTAGAAAACTGGTAAAACCTACATTGTTGATAGAGTTGGGAGTACTTAGCACTGTGAACACAGCACTTTTGCCGAAAGAAATCGACTTCTCTAAGACTGGGAAACAGTGAACAGAGAATGTATGAGTTTCTCAAGATTGGTAACAGATAGAAACAAGAGAAAGTACACAGTGATTCACCTACCTAGAGAAGTTACAGAGGTTTACACAGAGAATTCCAAGTATAAGTACAAGCAAATAAGAGAGACTTAGAAAACTGGTAAAACCTACATTGTTTATAGAGTTGGGAGTACTTAGCAATGTGAAAACAGCACTTTTGTCGAAAGTAATCGACTTCTCTAAGACTGGGAAACACTGAACAGAGAATGTATGAGTTTCTCAAGATTGGTAACACATAGAAACAAGAGAAAGTACACAGTGATTCATCTACCTAGAGAAGTTACAGAGGTTTACACAGAGAATTCCAAGTATAAGTACAAGCAAATAAGAGAGACTTAGAAAACTGGTAAAACCTACATTGTGGATAGAGTTGGGAGTACTTAGCACTGTGTAAACAGCACTTTCGCCGAAAGAAATCGACTTCTCTAAGACTGGGAAACAGTGAAGAGTGAATGTATGAGTTTCTCAAGATTGGTAACAGATAGAAACAAGAGAAAGCACACAGTGATTCATCTACCTAGAGATGTTACAGAGGTTTACACAGAGAATTCCAAGTATAAGTACAAGCAAATAAGAGAGACTTAGAAAACTGGTAAAATCTACATTGTGGATAGAGTTGGGAGTACTTAGCACTGTGTAAACAGCACTTTCGCTCAAAGAAATCGACTTCTCTAAGACTGGGAAAAGGTGAACAGTGAATGTATGAGTTTCTCAAGATTGGTAACAGATAGAAGCAAGAGAAAGCACACAGTGATTCATCTACCTAGAGAAGTTACAGAGGTTTACACAGAGAATTCCAAGTATAAGTACAACCAAATAAGAGAGACTTAGAAAACTGGTAAAACCTACATTGTTGATAGAGTTGGGAGTACTTAGCACTGTGAAAACAGCACTTTCGCAGAAAGAAATCGACTTCTCTAAGACTGGGAAAAGGTGAACAGTGAATGTATGAGTTTCTCAAGATTCGTAACAGATAGAAACAAGAGAAAGCACACAGTGATTCATCTACCTAGAGAAGTTACAGAGGTTTACACAGAGAATTCCAAGTATAAGTACAAGCAAATAAGAGAGACTTAGAAATCTGGTAAAACCTACATTGTGGATAGAGTTGGGAGTACTTAGCACTGTGAAAACAGCACTTTCGCTGAAAGAAATCGACTTCTCTAAGACTGGGAAACAGTGAACAGTGAATGTATGAGTTTCTCAAGATTGGTAACAGATAGAAACAAGAGAAAGCACACAGTGATTCATCTACCTAGAGAAGTTACAGAGGTTTACACAGAGAATTCCAAGTATAAGTACAAGCAAATAAGAGAGACTTAGAAAACTGGTAAAATCTACATTGTGGATAGAGTTGGGAGTACTTAGCACTGTGTAAACAGCACTTTCGCTGAAAGAAATCGACTTCTCTAAGACTGGGAAAAGGTGAACAGTGAATGTATGAGTTTCTCAAGATTGGTAACAGATAGAAACAAGAGAAAGCACACAGTGATTCATCTACCTAGAGAAGTTACAGAGGTTTACACAGAGAATTCCAAGTATAAGTACAACCAAATAAGAGAGACTTAGAAAACTGGTAAAACCTACATTGTTGATAGAGTTGGGAGTACTTAGCACTGTGAAAACAGCACTTTCGCAGAAAGAAATCGACTTCTCTAAGACTGGGAAAAGGTGAACAGTGAATGTATGAGTTTCTCAAGATTCGTAACAGATAGAAACAAGAGAAAGCACACAGTGATTCATCTACCTAGAGAAGTTACAGAGGTTTACACAGAGAATTCCAAATATAAGTACAAGCAAATAAGAGAGACTTAGAAATCTGGTAAAACCTACATTGTGGATAGAGTTGGGAGTACTTAGCACTGTGTAAACAGCACTTTCGCCGAAAGAAATCGACTTCTCTAAGATTGGGAAACAGTGAACAGTGAATGTATGAGTTTCTCAAGATTGGTAACAGATAGAAACAAGAGAAAGCACACAGTGATTCATCTACCTAGAGAAGTTACAGAGGTTTACACAGAGAATTCCAAGTATAAGTACAAGCAAATAAGAGAGACTTAGAAAACTGGTAAAATCTACATTGTGGATAGAGTTGGGAGTACTTAGCACTGTGTAAACAGCACGTTCGCTGAAAGAAATCGACTTCTCTAAGACTGGGAAAAGGTGAAGAGTGAATGTATGAGTTTCTCAAGATTGGTAACAGATAGAAACAAGAGAAAGCACACAGTGATTCATCTACCTAGAGAAGTTACAGAGGTTTACACAGAGAATTCCAAGTATAAGTACAAGCAAATAAGAGAGACTTAGAAATCTGGTAAAACCTACATTGTGGATAGAGTTGGGAGTACGTAGCACTGTGAAAACAGCACTTTCGCTGAAAGAAATCGACTTCTCTAAGACTGGGAAACAGTGAACAGTGAATGTATGAGTTTCTCAAGATTGGTAACAGATAGAAACAAGAGAAAGCACACAGTGATTCATCTACCTAGAGAAGTTACAGAGTTTTACACAGAGAATTCCAAGTATAAGTACAAGCTAATAAGAGAGACTTAGAAAACTGGTAAAACCTACATTGTTGACAGATTTGGGAGTACTTAGCACTGTGAAAACAGCACTTTCGCCGAAGGAAATCGACTTCTCTAAGACTGGGAAACAGTGAACAGAGAATGTATGAGTTTCTCAAGATTGGTAACAGATAGAAACAAGAGAAAGCACACAGTGATTCATCTACCTAGAGAAGTTACAGAGGTTTACACAGAGAATTCCAAGAATAAGTACAAGCAAATAAGAGAGACTTAGAGAACTGGTAAAACCTACATTGTGGATAGAGTTGGGAGTACTTAGCACTGTGTAAACAGCACTTTCGCTGAAAGAAATCGACTTGTATAAGACTGGGAAAAGGTGAACAGTGAATGTATGAGTTTCTCAAGATTGGTAACAGATAGAAACAAGAGAAAGCACACAGTGATTCATCTACCTAGAGAAGTTACAGTGGTTTACACAGAGAATTCCAAGTATAAGTACAAGCAAATAAGAGAGACTTAGAAATCTGGTAAAACCTACATTGTAGATAGAGTTGGGAGTACTTAGCACTGTGAAAACAGCACTTTCGCTGAAAGAAATCGACTTCTCTAAGACAGGGAAACAGTGAACAGTGAATGTATGAGTTTCTCAAGATTGGTAACAGATAGAAACAAGAGAAAGTACACAGTGATTCATCTACCTAGAGAAGTTACAGAGGTTTACACAGAGAATTCCAAGTATAAGTACAAGCAAATAAGAGAGACTTAGAGAACTGGTAAAACCTACATTGTTGATAGAGTTGGGAGTACTTAGCACTGTGAACACAGCACTTTTGCCGAAAGAAATCGACTTCTCTAAGACTGGGAAACAGTGAACAGAGAATGTATGAGTTTCTCAAGATTGGTAACAGATAGAAACAAGAGAAAGTACACAGTGATTCATCTACCTAGAGAAGTTACAGAGGTTTACACAGAGAATTCCAAGTATAAGTACAAGCAAATAAGAGAGACTTAGAAAACTGGTAAAACCTACATTGCGGATAGAGTTGGGAGTACTTAGCACTGTGTAAACAGCACTTTCGCCGAAAGAAATCGACTTCTCTAAGACTGGGAAACAGTGAAGAGTGAATGTATGAGTTTCTCAAGATTGGTAACAGATAGAAACAAGAGAAAGCACACAGTGATTCATCTTCCTAGAGAAGTTACAGAGGTTTACACAGAGAATTCCAAGTATAAGTACAAGCAAATAAGAGAGACTTAGAAAACTGGTAAAATCTACATTGTGGATAGAGTTGGGAGTACTTAGCACTGTGTAAACAGCACTTTCGCTGAAAGAAATCGACTTCTCTAAGACTGGGAAAAGGTGAACAGTGAATGTATGAGTTTCTCAAGATTGGTAACAGATAGAAACAAGAGAAAGCACACAGTGATTCATCTACCTAGAGAAGTTACAGAGGTTTACACAGAGAATTCCAAGTATAAGTACAAGCAAATAAGAGAGACATAGAAATCTGGTAAAACCTACATTGGGGATAGAGTTGGGAGTACTTACCACTGTGAAAACAGCACTTTTGCTGAAAGAAATCGACTTCTCTAAGACTGGGAAACAGTGAACAGAGAATGTATGAGTTTCTCAAGATTGGTAACAGATAGAAACAAGAGAAAGTACACAGTGATTCATCTACCTAGAGAAGTTACAGAGGTTTACACAGAGAATTCCAAGTATAAGTACAAGCAAATAAGAGAGACTTAGAAAACTGGTAAAACCTACATTGTTGATAGCGTTGGGAGTACTTAGCACTGTGAAAACAGCACTTTCGCAGAAAGATATCGACTTCTCTAAGACTGGGAAAAGGTGAACAGTGAATGTATGAGTTTCTCAAGATTGGTAACAGATAGAAACAAGAGAAAGCACACAGTGATTCATCTACCTAGAGAAGTTACAGAGGTTTACACAGAGAATTCCAAGTATAAGTACAAGCAAATAAGAGAGACTTAGAAATCTGGTAAAACCTACATTGTGGATAGAGTTGGGTGTACTTAGCACTGTGAAAACAGCACTTTCGCAGAAAGAAATCGACTTCTCTAAGACTGGGAAAAGGTGAACAGTGAATGTATGAGTTTCTCAAGATTGGTAACAGATAGAAACAAGAGAAAGCACACAGTGATTCATCTACCTAGAGAAGTTACAGAGGTTTACACAGAGAATTCCAAGTATAAGTACAAGCAAATAAGAGAGACTTAGAAATCTGGTAAAACCTACATTGTGGATAGAGTTGGGAGTACTTAGCACTGTGAAAACAGCACTTTCGCTGAAAGAAATCGACTTCTCTAAGACTGGGAAACAGTGAACAGTGAATGTATGAGTTTCTCAAGATTGGTAACAGATAGAAACAAGAGAATGTACACAGTGATTCATCTACCTAGAGAAGTTACAGAGGTTTACACAGAGAATTCCAAGTATAAGTACAAGCAAATAAGAGAGACTTAGAAAACTGGTAAAACCTACATTGTTGATAGAGTTGGGAGTACTTAGCACTGTGAACACAGCACTTTTGCCGAAAGAAATCGACTTCTCTAAGACTGGGAAACAGTGAACAGAGAATGTATGAGTTTCTCAAGATTGGTAACAGATAGAAACAAGAGAAAGTACACAGTGATTCATCTACCTAGAGAAGTTACAGAGGTTTACACAGAGAATTCCAAGTATAAGTACAAGCAAATAAGAGAGACTTAGAAAACTGGTAAAACCTACATTGTTTATAGAGTTGGGAGTACTTAGCAATGTGAAAACAGCACTTTTGTCGAAAGTAATCGACTTCTCTAAGACTGGGAAACACTGAACAGAGAATGTATGAGTTTCTCAAGATTGGTAACAGATAGAAACAAGAGAAAGTACACAGTGATTCATCTACCTAGAGAAGTTACAGAGGTTTACACAGAGAATTCCAAGTATAAGTACAAGCAAATAAGAGAGACTTAGAAAACTGGTAAAACCTACATTGTGGATAGAGTTGGGAGTACTTAGCACTGTGTAAACAGCACTTTCGCCGAAAGAAATCGACTTCTCTAAGACTGGGAAACAGTGAAGAGTGAATGTATGAGTTTCTCAAGATTGGTAACAGATAGAAACAAGAGAAAGCACACAGTGATTCATCTACCTAGAGATGTTACAGAGGTTTACACAGAGAATTCCAAGTATAAGTACAAGCAAATAAGAGAGACTTAGAAAACTGGTAAAATCTACATTGTGGATAGAGTTGGGAGTACTTAGCACTGTGTAAACAGCACTTTCGCTCAAAGAAATCGACTTCTCTAAGACTGGGAAAAGGTGAACAGTGAATGTATGAGTTTCTCAAGATTGGTAACAGATAG
The DNA here is from genome assembly GCA_028571685.1 of Heterohyrax brucei. Lineage (NCBI taxonomy): Eukaryota > Metazoa > Chordata > Mammalia > Hyracoidea > Procaviidae > Heterohyrax > Heterohyrax brucei. The sequence goes on from CM053162.1 coordinate 18,270,830, forward strand.
AAACAAGAGAAAGCACACAGTGATTCATCTACCTAGAGAAGTTACAGAGGTTTACACAGAGAATTCCAAGTATAAGTACAACCAAATAAGAGAGACTTAGAAAACTGGTAAAACCTACATTGTTGATAGAGTTGGGAGTACTTAGCACTGTGAAAACAGCACTTTCGCAGAAAGAAATCGACTTCTCTAAGACTGGGAAAAGGTGAACAGTGAATGTATGAGTTTCTCAAGATTCGTAACAGATAGAAACAAGAGAAAGCACACAGTGATTCATCTACCTAGAGAAGTTACAGAGGTTTACACAGAGAATTCCAAGTATAAGTACAAGCAAATAAGAGAGACTTAGAAATCTGGTAAAACCTACATTGTGGATAGAGTTGGGAGTACTTAGCACTGTGAAAACAGCACTTTCGCTGAAAGAAATCGACTTCTCTAAGACTGGGAAACAGTGAACAGTGAATGTATGAGTTTCTCAAGATTGGTAACAGATAGAAACAAGAGAAAGCACACAGTGATTCATCTACCTAGAGAAGTTACAGAGGTTTACACAGAGAATTCCAAGTATAAGTACAAGCAAATAAGAGAGACTTAGAAAACTGGTAAAATCTACATTGTGGATAGAGTTGGGAGTACTTAGCACTGTGTAAACAGCACTTTCGCTGAAAGAAATCGACTTCTCTAAGACTGGGAAAAGGTGAACAGTGAATGTATGAGTTTCTCAAGATTGGTAACCGATAGAAACAAGAGAAAGCACACAGTGATTCATCTACCTAGAGAAGTTACAGAGGTTTACACAGAGAATTCCAAGTATAAGTACAACCAAATAAGAGAGACTTAGAAAACTGGTAAAACCTACATTGTTGATAGAGTTGGGAGTACTTAGCACTGTGAAAACAGCACTTTCGCAGAAAGAAATCGACTTCTCTAAGACTGGGAAAAGGTGAACAGTGAATGTATGAGTTTCTCAAGATTCGTAACAGATAGAAACAAGAGAAAGCACACAGTGATTCATCTACCTAGAGAAGTTACAGAGGTTTACACAGAGAATTCCAAATATAAGTACAAGCAAATAAGAGAGACTTAGAAATCTGGTAAAACCTACATGGTGGATAGAGTTGGGAGTACTTAGCACTGTGTAAAGAGCACTTTCGCCGAAAGAAATCGACTTCTCTAAGATTGGGAAACAGTGAACAGTGAATGTATGAGTTTCTCAAGATTGGTAACAGATAGAAACAAGAGAAAGCACACAGTGATTCATCTACCTAGAGAAGTTACAGAGGTTTACACAGAGAATTCCAAGTATAAGTACAAGCAAATAAGAGAGACTTAGAAAACTGGTAAAATCTACATTGTGGATAGAGTTGGGAGTACTTAGCACTGTGTAAACAGCACGTTCGCTGAAAGAAATCGACTTCTCTAAGACTGGGAAAAGGTGTAGAGTGAATGTATGAGTTTCTCAAGATTGGTAACAGATAGAAACAAGAGAAAGCACACAGTGATTCATCTACCTAGAGAAGTTACAGAGGTTTACACAGAGAATTCCAAGTATCAGTACAAGCAAATAAGAGAGACTTAGAAAACTGGTAAAACCTACATTGTTGACAGATTTGGGAGTACTTAGCACTGTGAAAACAGCACTTTCGCCGAAGGAAATTTAGTTCTCTAAGACTGGGAAACAGTGAACAGAGAATGTATGTGTTTCTCAAGATTGGTAACAGATAGAAACAAGAGAAAGCACACAGTGATTCATCTACCTAGAGAAGTTACAGAGGTTTACACAGAGAATTCCAAGTATAACTACAAGCAAATAAGAGAGACTTAGAAAACTGGTAAAACCTACAATGTTGATAGAGTTGGAAGTACTTAGCACTGTGAAAACAGCACTTTTGCGGAAAGAAATCGACTACTCTAAGACTGGGAAACAGTGAACAGAGAATGTATGAGTTTCTCAAGATTGGTAACAGATAGAAACAAGAGAAAGTACACGGTGATTCATCTACCTAGAGAAGTTACAGAGGTTTACACAGAGAATTCCAAGTATAAGTACAAGCAAATAAGAGAGACTTAGAAAACTGGTAAAACCTACATTGTTTATAGAGTTGGGAGCACTTAGCAATGTGAAAACAGCACTTTTGTCGAAAGTAATCGACTTCTCTAAGACTGGGAAACACTGAACAGAGAATGTATGAGTTTCTCAAGATTGGTAACAGATAGAAACAAGAGAAAGTACACAGTGATTCATCTACCTAGAGAAGTTACAGAGGTTTACACAGAGAATTCCAAGTATAAGTACAAGCAAATAAGAGAGACTTAGAAAACTGGTAAAACCTACATTGTTGATAGAGTTGGGAGTACTTAGCACTGTGAAAACAGCACTTTTGCCGAAAGAAATCGACTTCTCTAAGACTGGGAAACAGTGAACAGAGAATGTATGAGTTTCTCAAGATTGGTAAGAGATAGAAACAAGAGAGAGTACACAGTGATTCATCTACCTAGAGAAGTTACAGAGGTTTACACAGAGAATTCCAAGTATAACTACAAGCAAATAAGAGAGACTTAGAGAACTGGTAAAACCTACATTGTTGATAGAGTTGGAAGTACTTAGCACTGTGAAAACAGCACTTTTGCGGAAAGAAATCGACTTCTCTAAGACTGGGAAACAGTGAACAGATAATGTATGAGTTTCTCAAGATTGGTAACAGATAGAAACAAGAGAAAGGACACGGTGATTCATCTACCTAGAGAAGTTACAGAGGTTTACACAGAGAATTCCAAGTATAAGTACAAGCAAATAAGAGAGACTTAGAAAACTGGTAAAACCTACATTGTGGATAGAGTTGGGAGTACTTAGCACTGGGTAAACAGCACTTTCGCCGAAAGAAATCGACTTCTCTAAGACTGGTAAACAGTGAACAGTGAATGTATGAGTTTCTCAAGATTGGTAACAGATAGAAACAACAGAAAGCACACAGTGATTCATCTACCTAGAGAAGTTACAGAGGTTTACACAGAGAATTCCAAGTATAAGTACAAGCAAATAAGAGAGACTTAGAAAACTGGTAAAATCTACATTGTGTATAGAGTTGGGAGTACTTAGCACTGTGTAAACAGCACTTTCGCTGAAAGAAATCGACTTCTCTAAGTCTGGGAAAAGGTGAACAGTGAATGTATGAGTTTCTCAAGATTGGTAACAGATAGAAACAAGAGAAAGCACACAGTGATTCATCTACCTAGAGAAGTTACAGAGGTTTACACAGAGAATTCCAAGTATAAGTACAAGCAAATAAGAGAGACTTAGAAATCTGGTAAAACCTACATTGTGGATAGAGTTGGGAGTACTTAGCACTGTGTAAACAGCACTTTCGCCGAAAGAAATCGATTTCTCTAAGACTGGGAAACAGTGAACAGAGAATGTATGAGTTTCTCAAGATTGGTAACAGATAGAAACAAGAGAAAGTATACAGTGATTCATCTACCTAGAGAAGTTACAGAGGTTTACACAGAGAATTCCAAGTACAAGTACAAGCAAATAAGAGAGACTTAGAAAACTGGTAAAACCTACATTGTTGATAGAGTTGGGAGTACTTAGCGCTGTGAAAACAGCACTTTCGCCGAAAGAAATCGACTTCTCTAAGACTGGGAAACAGTGAACAGTGAATGTATGAGTTTCTCAAGATTGGTAACAGATAGAAACAACAGAAAGCACACACTGATTCACCTACCTAGAGAAGTTACAGAGTTTTACACAGAGAATTCCAAGTATAAGTACAAGCAAATAAGAGAGACTTAGAAAACTGGTAAAACCTACATTGTTGATAGCGTTGGGAGTACTTAGCACTGTGAAAACAGCACTTTCGCAGAAAGAAATCGACTTCTCTAAGACTGGGAAAAGGTGAACAGTGAATGTATGAGTTTCTCAAGATTGGTAACAGATAGAAACAAGAGAAAGCACACAGTGATTCATCTACCTAGAGAAGTTACAGAGGTTTACACAGAGAATTCCAAGTATCAGTACAAGCAAATAAGAGAGACTTAGAAAACTGGTAAAACCTACATTGTTGACAGATTTCGGAGTACTTAGCACTGTGAAAACAGCACTTTCGCCGAAGGAAATTTAGTTCTCTAAGAGTGGGAAACACTGAACAGAGAATGTATGAGTTTCTCAAGATTGGTAACAGATAGAAACAAGAGAAAGCACACAGTGATTCATCTACCTAGAGAAGTTACAGAGGTTTACACAGAGAATTCCAAGTATAAGTACAAGCAAATAAGAGAGACTTAGAAAACTGGTAAAACCTACATTGTGGATAGAGTTGGGAGTACTTAGCACTGTGAAAACAGCACTTTCGCTGAAAGAAGTCGACTTCTCTAAGTCTGGGAAACAGTGAACAGTGAATGTATGAGTTTCTCAAGATTGGTAACAGATAGAAACAAGAGAAAGTACACAGTGATTCATCTACCTAGTGAAGTTACAGAAGTTTACACAGAGAATTCCAACTATAAGTACAAGCAAATAAGAGAGACTTAGAAAACTGGTAAAACGTACATTGTTGACAGATTTGGGAGTACTTAGCACTGTGAAAACAGCACTTTCGCCGAAGGAAATTTAGTTCTCTAAGACTGGGAAACAGTGAACAGAGAATGTATGAGTTTCTCAAGATTGGTAACAGATAGAAACAAGAGAAAGCACACAGTGATTCATCTACCTAGAGAAGTTACAGAGGTTTACACAGAGAATTCCAAGAATAAGTACAAGCAAATAAGAGAGACTTAGAAAACTGGTAAAATCTACATTGTGGATAGAGTTGGGAGTACTTAGCACTGTGTAAACAGCACTTTCGCTGAAAGAAATCGACTTCTCTAAGACTGGGAAAAGGTGAACAGTGAATGTATGAGTTTCTCAAGATTGGTAACAGACAGAAACAAGAGAAAGCACACAGTGATTCATCTACCTAGAGAAGTTACAGAGGTTTACACAGAGAATTCCAAGTATAACTACAAGCAAATAAGAGAGACTTAGAAAACTGGTAAAACCTACATTGTTGATAGAGTTGGGAGTACTTAGCACTGTGAAAACAGCACTTTTGCCGAAAGAAATCGACTTCTCTAAGACTGGGAAACAGTGAACAGAGAATGTATGAGTTTCTCAAGATTGGTAACAGATAGAAACAAGAGAAAGTACACGGTGATTCATCTACCTAGAGAAGTTACAGAGGTTTACACAGAGAATTCCAAGTATAAGTACAAGCAAATAAGAGACACTTAGAAAACTGGTAAAACATACATTGTTTATAGAGTTGGGAGTACTTAGCAATGTGAAAACAGCACTTTTGTCGAAAGTAATCGACTTCTCTAAGACTGGGAAACACTGAACAGAGAATGTATGAGTTTCTCAAGATTGGTAACAGATAGAAAGAAGAGAAAGTACACAGTGATTCATTTACCTAGAGAAGTTACAGAGGTTTACACAGAGAATTCCAAGTATAAGTACAAGCAAATAAGAGAGACTTAGAAAACTGGTAAAACCTACATTGTGGATAGAGTTGGGAGTACTTAGCACTGTGTAAACAGCACTTTCGCCGAAAGAAATCGACTTCTCTAAGACTGGGAAACAGTGAACAGTGAATGTATGAGTTTCTCAAGATTGGTAACAGATAGAAACAACAGAAAGCACACAGTGATTCATCTACCTAGAGAAGTTACAGAGTTTTACACAGAGAATTCCAAGTATAAGTACAAGCAAATAAGAGAGACTTAGAAAACTGGTAAAACCTACATTGTTGATAGCGTTGGGAGTACTTAGCACTGTGAAAACAGCACTTTCGCAGAAAGAAATCGACTTCTCTAAGACTGGGAAAAGGTGAACAGTGAATGTATGAGTTTCTCAAGATTGGTAACAGATAGAAACAAGAGAAAGCACACAGTGATTCATCTACCTAGAGAAGTTACAGAGGTTTACACAGAGAATTCCAAGTATAAGTACAAGCAAATAAGAGAGACTTAGAAAACTGGTAAAACCTACATTGTGGATAGAGTTGGGAGTACTTAGCACTGTGAAAACAGCACTTTCGCTGAAAGAAGTCGACTTCTCTAAGTCTGGGAAACAGTGAACAGTGAATGTATGAGTTTCTCAAGATTGGTAACAGATAGAAACAAGAGAAAGTACACAGTGATTCATCTACCTAGTGAAGTTACAGAAGTTTACACAGAGAATTCCAACTATAAGTACAAGCAAATAAGAGAGACTTAGAAAACTGGTAAAACGTACATTGTTGACAGATTTGGGAGTACTTAGCACTGTGAAAACAGCACTTTCGCCGAAGGAAATTTAGTTCTCTAAGACTGGGAAACAGTGAACAGAGAATGTATGAGTTTCTCAAGATTGGTAACAGATAGAAACAAGAGAAAGCACACAGTGATTCATCTACCTAGAGAAGTTACAGAGGTTTACACAGAGAATTCCAAGAATAAGTACAAGCAAATAAGAGAGACTTAGAAAACTGGTAAAATCTACATTGTGGATAGAGTTGGGAGTACTTAGCACTGTGTAAACAGCACTTTCGCTGAAAGAAATCGACTTCTCTAAGACTGGGAAAAGGTGAACAGTGAATGTATGAGTTTCTCAAGATTGGTAACAGACAGAAACAAGAGAAAGCACACAGTGATTCATCTACCTAGAGAAGTTACAGAGGTTTACACAGAGAATTCCAAGTATAACTACAAGCAAATAAGAGAGACTTAGAAAACTGGTAAAACCTACATTGTTGATAGAGTTGGGAGTACTTAGCACTGTGAAAACAGCACTTTTGCCGAAAGAAATCGACTTCTCTAAGACTGGGAAACAGTGAACAGAGAATGTATGAGTTTCTCAAGATTGGTAACAGATAGAAACAAGAGAAAGTACACGGTGATTCATCTACCTAGAGAAGTTACAGAGGTTTACACAGAGAATTCCAAGTATAAGTACAAGCAAATAAGAGACACTTAGAAAACTGGTAAAACATACATTGTTTATAGAGTTGGGAGTACTTAGCAATGTGAAAACAGCACTTTTGTCGAAAGTAATCGACTTCTCTAAGACTGGGAAACACTGAACAGAGAATGTATGAGTTTCTCAAGATTGGTAACAGATAGAAACAAGAGAAAGTACACAGTGATTCATTTACCTAGAGAAGTTACAGAGGTTTACACAGAGAATTCCAAGTATAAGTACAAGCAAATAAGAGAGACTTAGAAAACTGGTAAAACCTACATTGTGGATAGAGTTGGGAGTACTTAGCACTGTGTAAACAGCACTTTCGCCGAAAGAAATCGACTTCTCTAAGACTGGGAAATAGTGAACAGTGAATGTATGAGTTTCTCAAGATTGGTAACAGATAGAAACAACAGAAAGCACACAGTGATTCATCTACCTAGAGAAGTTACAGAGTTTTACACAGAGAATTCCAAGTATAAGTACAAGCAAATAAGAGAGACTTAGAAAACTGGTAAAACCTACATTGTTGATAGCGTTGGGAGTACTTAGCACTGTGAAAACAGCACTTTCGCAGAAAGAAATCGACTTCTCTAAGACTGGGAAAAGGTGAACAGTGAATGTATGAGTTTCTCAAGATTGGTAACAGATAGAAACAAGAGAAAGCACACAGTGATTCATCTACCTAGAGAAGTTACAGAGGTTTACACAGAGAATTCCAAGTATCAGTACAAGCAAATAAGAGAGACTTAGAAAACTGGTAAAACCTACATTGTTGACAGATTTGGGAGTACTTAGCACTGTGAAAACAGCACTTTCGCCGAAGGAAATTTAGTTCTCTAAGACTGGGAAACAGTTAACAGAGAATGTATGTGTTTCTCAAGATTGGTAACAGATAGAAACAAGAGAAAGCACACAGTGATTCATCTACATAGAGAAGTTACAGAGGTTTACACAGAGAATTCCAGGTATAAGTACAAGCAAATAAGAGAGAGTTAGAAAACTGGTAAAACCTACATTGTTGATAGAGTTGGGAGTACTTAGCACTGTGAAAACAGCACTTTTGCCGAAAGAAATCGACTTCTCTAAGACTGGGAAACAGTGAACAGAGAATGTATGAGTTTCTCAAGATTGGTAACAGATAGAAACAAGAGAGAGTACACAGTGATTCATCTACCTAGAGAAGTTACAGAGGTTTACACAGAGAATTCCAAGTATAACTACAAGCAAATAAGAGAGACTTAGAGAACTGGTAAAACCTACATTGTTGATAGAGTTGGAAGTACTTAGCACTGTGAAAACAGCACTTTTGCGGAAAGAAATCGACTTCTCTAAGACTGGGAAACAGTGAACAGATAATGTATGAGTTTCTCAAGATTGGTAACAGATAGAAACAAGAGAAAGGACACGGTGATTCATCTACCTAGAGAAGTTACAGAGGTTTACACAGAGAATTCCAAGTATAAGTACAAGCAAATAAGAGAGACTTAGAAAACTGGTAAAACCTACATTGTGGATAGAGTTGGGAGTACTTAGCACTGTGAAAACAGCACTTTCGCTGAAAGAAGTCGACTTCTCTAAGTCTGGGAAACAGTGAACAGTGAATGTATGAGTTTCTCAAGATTGGTAACAGATAGAAACAAGAGAAAGTACACAGTGATTCATCTACCTAGTGAAGTTACAGAGGTTTACACAGAGAATTCCAACTATAAGTACAAGCAAATAAGAGAGACTTAGAAAACTGGTAAAACGTACATTGTTGACAGATTTGGGAGTACTTAGCACTGTGAGAACAGCACTTTCGCCGAAGGAAATTTAGTTCTCTAAGACTGGGAAACAGTGAACAGAGAATGTATGAGTTTCTCAAGATTGGTAACAGATAGAAACAAGAGAAAGCACACAGTGATTCATCTACCTAGAGAAGTTACAGAGGTTTACACAGAGAATTCCAAGAATAAGTACAAGCAAATAAGAGAGACTTAGAAAACTGGTAAAATCTACATTGTGGATAGAGTTGGGAGTACTTAGCACTGTGTAAACAGCACTTTCGCTGAAAGAAATCGACTTCTCTAAGACTGGGAAAAGGTGAACAGTGAATGTATGAGTTTCTCAAGATTGGTAACAGACAGAAACAAGAGAAAGCACACAGTGATTCATCTACCTAGAGAAGTTACAGTGGTTTACACAGAGAATTCCAAGTATAAGTACGAGCAAATAAGGGAGACTTAGAAATCTGGTAAAACCTACATTGTGGATAGAGTTGGGAGTACTTAGCACTGTGAAAACAGCACTTTCGCTGAAAGAAATCGACTTCTCTAAGACTGGGAAACAGTGAACAGTGAATGTATGAGTTTCTCAAGATTGGTAACAGATAGAAACAAGAGAAAGTACACAGTGATTCATGTACCTAGAGAAGTTACAGAGGTTTACACAGAGAATTCCAAGTATAAGTACAAGCAAATAAGAGAGACTTAGAAAACTGGTAAAACCTACATTGTTGATAGAGTTGGCAGTACTTAGCACTGTGAAAACAGCACTTTTGCCGAAAGAAATCGACTTCTCTAAGACTGGGAAACAGTGAACAGAGAATGTATGAGTTTCTCAAGATTGGTAACAGATAGAAACAAGAGAAAGTACACAGTGATTCATCTACCTAGAGAAGTTACAGAGGTTTACACAGAGAATTCCAAGTATAACTACAAGCAAATAAGAGAGACTTAGAAAACTGGTAAAACCTACATTGTTGATAGAGTTGGGAGTACTTAGCACTGTGAAAACAGCACTTTTGCCGAAAGAAATCGACTTCTCTAAGACTGGGAAACAGTGAACAGAGAATGTATGAGTTTCTCAAGATTGGTAACAGATAGAAACAAGAGAAAGTACACGGTGATTCATCTACCTAGAGAAGTTACAGAGGTTTACACAGAGAATTCCAAGTATAAGTACAAGCAAATAAGAGACACTTAGAAAACTGGTAAAACATACATTGTTTATAGAGTTGGGAGTACTTAGCAATGTGAAAACAGCACTTTTGTCGAAAGTAATCGACTTCTCTAAGACTGGGAAACACTGAACAGAGAATGTATGAGTTTCTCAAGATTGGTAACAGATAGAAACAAGAGAAAGTACACAGTGATTCATTTACCTAGAGAAGTTACAGAGGTTTACACAGAGAATTCCAAGTATAAGTACAAGCAAATAAGAGAGACTTAGAAAACTGGTAAAACCTACATTGTGGATAGAGTTGGGAGTACTTAGCACTGTGTAAACAGCACTTTCGCCGAAAGAAATCGACTTCTCTAAGACTGGGAAACAGTGAACAGTGAATGTATGAGTTTCTCAAGATTGGTAACAGATAGAAACAAGAGAAAGCACACAGTGATTCATCTACCTAGAGAAGTTACAGAGGTTTACACAGAGAATTCCAAGTATAAGTACAAGCAAATAAGAGAGACTTAGAAAACTGGTAAAATCTACATTGTGGATAGAGTTGGGAGTACTTAGCACTGTGTAAACAGCACTTTCGCTGAAAGAAATCGACTTCTCTAAGACTGGGAAAAGGTGAACAGTGAATGTATGAGTTTCTCAAGATTGGTAACAGATAGAAACAAGAGAAAGCACACAGTGATTCATCTACCTAGAGAAGTTACAGAGGTTTACACAGAGAATTCCAAGTATAAGTACAAGCAAATACGAGAGACTTAGAAACCTGGTAAAGCCTACATTGTGGATAGAGTTGGGAGTACTTAGCACTGTGAAAACAGCACTTTCGCTGAAAGAAATCGACTTCTCTAAGACTGGGAAACAGTGAAGAGAGAATGTATGAGTTTCTCAAGATTGGTAACAGATAGAAACAAGAGAAAGTACACAGTGATTCATCTACCTAGAGAAGTTACAGAGGTTTACACAGAGAATTCCAAGTATAAGTACAAGCAAATAAGAGAGACTTAGAAAACTGGTAAAACCTGCATTGTTGATAGAGTTGGGAGTACTTAGCACTGTGAAAACAGCACTTTCGCAGAAAGAAATCGACTTCTCTAAGACTGGGAAAAGGTGAACAGTGAATGTATGAGTTTCTCAAGATTGGTAACAGATAGAAACAAGAGAAAGCACACAGTGATTCATCTATCTAGAGAAGTTACAGAGGTTTACACAGAGAATTCCAAGTATAAGTACAAGCAAAAAAGAGAGACTTAGAAATCTGGTAAAACCTACATTGTGGATAGAGTTGGGAGTACTTAGCACTGTGTAAACAGCACTTTCGCCGAAAGAAATCGACTTCTCTAAGACTGGGAAACAGTGAACAGTGAATGTATGAGTTTCTCAAGATTGGTACAGATAGAAACAAGAGAAAGCACACAGTGATTCATCTACCTAGAGAAGTTACAGAGGTTTACACAGAGAATTCCAAGTATAAGTACAAGCAAATAAAAGAGACTTAGAAAACTGGTATAATCTACATTGTGGATAGAGTTGGGAGTACTTAGCACTGTGTAAACAGCACTTTCGCTGAAAGAAATCGACTTCTCTAATACTGGGAAAAGGTGAAGAGTGAATGTATGAGTTTCTCAAGATTGGTAACAGATAGAAACAAGAGAAAGCACACAGTGATTCATCTACCTAGAGAAGTTACAGAGGTTTACACAGAGAATTCCAAGTATAAGTACAAGCAAATAAGAGAGACTTAGAAATCTGGTAAAACCTACATTGTGGATAGAGTTGGGAGTACTTAGCACTGTGAAAACACCACTTTCGCTGAAAGAAATCGACTTCTCTAAGACTGGGAAACAGTGAACAGTGACTGTATGAGTTTCTCAAGATTGGTAACAGATAGAAACAAGAGAATGTACACAGTGATTCATCTACCTAGAGAAGTTACAGAGGTTTACACAGAGAATTCCAAGTATAAGCACAAGCAAATAAGAGAGACTTAGAACACTGGTAAAACCTACATTGTTGATAGAGTTGGGAGTACTTAGCACTGTGAAAACAGCACTTTTGCCGAAAGAAATCGACTTCTCTAAGACTGGGAAACAGTGAACAGAGAATGTATGAGTTTCTCAAGATTGGTAACAGATAGAAACAAGAGAAAGTACACAGTGATTCATCTACCTAGAGAAGTTACAGAGGTTTACACAGAGAATTCCAAGTATAAGTACAAGCAAATAAGAGAGACTTAGAACACTGGTAAAACCTGCATTGTTGATAGAGTTGGGAGTACTTAGCACTGTGAAAACAGCACTTTCGCAGAAAGAAATCGACTTCTCTAAGACTGGGAAAAGGTGAACAGTGAATGTATGAGTTTCTCAAGATTGGTAACAGATAGAAACAAGAGAAAGCACACAGTGATTCATCTACCTAGAGAAGTTACAGAGGTTTACACAGAGAATTCCAAGTATAAGTACAAGCAAATAAGAGAGATTTAGAAATCTGGGAAAACCTACATTGTTGATAGAGTTGGGAGTACTTAGCACTGTGTAAACAGCACTTTCGCCGAAAGAAATCGACTTCTCTAAGACTGGGAAACAGTGAACAGTGAATGTATGAGTTTCTCAAGATTGGTAACAGATAGAAACAAGAGAATGTACACAGTGATTCATCTACCTAGAGAAGTTACAGAGGTTTACACAGAGAATTCCAAGTATAAGTACAAGCAAATAAGAGAGACTTAGAAATCTGGTAAAACCTACATTGTGGATAGAGTTGGGAGTACTTAGCACTGTGAAAACAGCACTTTCGCTGAAAGAAATCGACTTCTCTAAGACTGGGAAAAGGTAAAGAGTGAATGTATGAGTTTCTCAAGATTGGTAACAGATAGAAACAACAGAAAGCACACAGTGATTCATCTACCTAGAGAAGTTACAGAGGTTTACACAGAGAATTCCAAGTATAAGTAAAAGCAAATAAGAGAGACTTAGAAATCTGGTAAAACCTACATTGTGGATAGAGTTGGGAGTACTTAGCACTGTGAAAACAGCACTTTCGCAGAAAGAAATCGACTTCTCTAAGACTGGGAAAAGGTGAACAGTGAATGTATGAGTTTCTCAAGATTGGTAACAGATAGAAACAAGAGAAAGCACACAGTGATTCATCTACCGAGAGAAGTTACAGAGGTATACACAGAGAATTGCAAGTATAAGTACAAGCAAATAAGAGAGACTTAGAAAACTGGTAAAACCTACATTGTGGATAGAGTTGGGAGTACTTAGCACTGTGTAAACAGCACTTTCGCCGAAAGAAATCGACTTCTCTAAGACTGGGAAACAGTGAACAGTGAATCTATGAGTTTCTCAAAATTGGTACAGATAGAAACAAGAGAAAGCACACAGTGATTCATCTACCTAGAGAAGTTACAGAGGTTTACACAGAGAATTCCAAGTATAAGTACAAGCAAATAAAAGAGACTTAGAAAACTGGTAAAATCTACATTGTGGATAGAGTTGGGAGTACTTAGCACTGTGTAAACAGCACTTTCGCTGAAAGAAATCGACTTCTCTAAGACTGGGAAAAGGTGAACAGTGAATGTATGAGTTTCTCAAGATTGGTAACAGATAGAAACAAGAGAAAGCACACAGTGATTCATCTACCTAGAGAAGTTACAGAGGTTTACACAGAGAATTCCAAGTATAAGTACAAGCAAATAAGAGAGACTTAGAAATCTGGTAAAACCTACATTGGGGATAGAGTTGGGAGTACTTACCACTGTGAAAACAGCACTTTTGCTGAAAGAAATCGACTTCTCTAAGACTGGGAAACAGTGAACAGAGAATGTATGAGTTTCTCAAGATTGGTAACAGATAGAAACAAGAGAAAGTACACAGTGATTCATCTACCTAGAGAAGTTACAGAGGTTTACACAGAGAATTCCAAGTATAAGTACAAGCAAATAAGAGAGACTTAGAAAACTGGTAAAACCTACATTGTTGATAGCGTTGGGAGTACTTAGCACTGTGAAAACAGCACTTTCGCAGAAAGATATCGACTTCTCTAAGACTGGGAAAAGGTGAACAGTGAATGTATGAGTTTCTCAAGATTGGTAACAGATAGAAACAAGAGAAAGCACACAGTGATTCATCTACCTAGAGAAGTTACAGAGGTTTACACAGAGAATTCCAAGTATAAGTACAAGCAAATAAGAGAGACTTAGAAATCTGGTAAAACCTACATTGTCGATAGAGTTGGGTGTACTTAGCACTGTGAAAACAGCACTTTCGCAGAAAGAAATCGACTTCTCTAAGACTGGGAAAAGGTGAACAGTGAATGTATGAGTTTCTCAAGATTGGTAACAGATAGAAACAAGAGAAAGCACACAGTGATTCATCTACCTAGAGAAGTTACAGAGGTTTACACAGAGAATTCCAAGTATAAGTACAAGCAAATAAGAGAGACTTAGAAATCTGGTAAAACCTACATTGTGGATAGAGTTGGGAGTACTTAGCACTGTGAAAACAGCACTTTCGCTGAAAGAAATTGACTTCTCTAAGACTGGGAAACAGTGAACAGTGAATGTATGAGTTTCTCAAGATTGGTGACAGATAGAAACAAGAGAATGTACACAGTGATTCATCTACCTAGAGAAGTTACAGAGGTTTACACAGAGAATTCCAAGTATAAGTACAAGCAAATAAGAGAGACTTAGAAAACTGGTAAAACCTACATTGTTGATAGAGTTGGGAGTACTTAGCACTGTGAACACAGCACTTTTGCCGAAAGAAATCGACTTCTCTAAGACTGGGAAACAGTGAACAGAGAATGTATGAGTTTCTCAAGATTGGTAACAGATAGAAACAAGAGAAAGTACACAGTGATTCACCTACCTAGAGAAGTTACAGAGGTTTACACAGAGAATTCCAAGTATAAGTACAGGCAAATAAGAGAGACTTAGAAAACTGGTAAAACCTACATTGTTTATAGAGTTGGGAGTACTTAGCAATGTGAAAACAGCACTTTTGTCGAAAGTAATCGACTTCTCTAAGACTGGGAAACACTGAACAGAGAATGTATGAGTTTCTCAAGATTGGTAACAGATAGAAACAAGAGAAAGTACACAGTGATTCATCTACCTAGAGAAGTTACAGAGGTTTACACAGAGAATTCCAAGTATAAGTACAAGCAAATAAGAGAGACTTAGAAAACTGGTAAAACCTACATTGTGGATAGAGTTGGGAGTACTTAGCACTGTGTAAACAGCACTTTCGCCGAAAGAAATCGACTTCTCTAAGACTGGGAAACAGTGAAGAGTGAATGTATGAGTTTCTCAAGATTGGTAACAGATAGAAACAAGAGAAAGCACACAGTGATTCATCTACCTAGAGATGTTACAGAGGTTTACACAGAGAATTCCAAGTATAAGTACAAGCAAATAAGAGAGACTTAGAAAACTGGTAAAATCTACATTGTGGATAGAGTTGGGAGTACTTAGCACTGTGTAAACAGCACTTTCGCTCAAAGAAATCGACTTCTCTAAGACTGGGAAAAGGTGAACAGTGAATGTATGAGTTTCTCAAGATTGGTAACAGATAGAAGCAAGAGAAAGCACACAGTGATTCATCTACCTAGAGAAGTTACAGAGGTTTACACAGAGAATTCCAAGTATAAGTACAACCAAATAAGAGAGACTTAGAAAACTGGTAAAACCTACATTGTTGATAGAGTTGGGAGTACTTAGCACTGTGAAAACAGCACTTTCGCAGAAAGAAATCGACTTCTCTAAGACTGGGAAAAGGTGAACAGTGAATGTATGAGTTTCTCAAGATTCGTAACAGATAGAAACAAGAGAAAGCACACAGTGATTCATCTACCTAGAGAAGTTACAGAGGTTTACACAGAGAATTCCAAGTATAAGTACAAGCAAATAAGAGAGACTTAGAAATCTGGTAAAACCTACATTGTGGATAGAGTTGGGAGTACTTAGCACTGTGAAAACAGCACTTTCGCTGAAAGAAATCGACTTCTCTAAGACTGGGAAACAGTGAACAGTGAATGTATGAGTTTCTCAAGATTGGTAACAGATAGAAACAAGAGAAAGCACACAGTGATTCATCTACCTAGAGAAGTTACAGAGGTTTACACAGAGAATTCCAAGTATAAGTACAAGCAAATAAGAGAGACTTAGAAAACTGGTAAAATCTACATTGTGGATAGAGTTGGGAGTACTTAGCACTGTGTAAACAGCACTTTCGCTGAAAGAAATCGACTTCTCTAAGACTGGGAAAAGGTGAACAGTGAATGTATGAGTTTCTCAAGATTGGTAACAGATAGAAACAAGAGAAAGCACACAGTGATTCATCTACCTAGAGAAGTTACAGAGGTTTACACAGAGAATTCCAAGTATAAGTACAACCAAATAAGAGAGACTTAGAAAACTGGTAAAACCTACATTGTTGATAGAGTTGGGAGTACTTAGCACTGTGAAAACAGCACTTTCGCAGAAAGAAATCGACTTCTCTAAGACTGGGAAAAGGTGAACAGTGAATGTATGAGTTTCTCAAGATTCGTAACAGATAGAAACAAGAGAAAGCACACAGTGATTCATCTACCTAGAGAAGTTACAGAGGTTTACACAGAGAATTCCAAATATAAGTACAAGCAAATAAGAGAGACTTAGAAATCTGGTAAAACCTACATTGTGGATAGAGTTGGGAGTACTTAGCACTGTGTAAACAGCACTTTCGCCGAAAGAAATCGACTTCTCTAAGATTGGGAAACAGTGAACAGTGAATGTATGAGTTTCTCAAGATTGGTAACAGATAGAAACAAGAGAAAGCACACAGTGATTCATCTACCTAGAGAAGTTACAGAGGTTTACACAGAGAATTCCAAGTATAAGTACAAGCAAATAAGAGAGACTTAGAAAACTGGTAAAATCTACATTGTGGATAGAGTTGGGAGTACTTAGCACTGTGAAAACAGCACTTTCGCCGAAGGAAATTTAGTTCTCTGAGACTGGGAAACAGTGAACAGAGAATGTATGAGTTTCTCAAGATTGGTAACAGATAGAAACAAGAGAAAGCACACAGTGATTCATCTACCTAGAGAAGTTACAGAGGTTTACACAGAGAATTCCAAGTATAAGTACAAGCAAATAAGAGAGACTTAGAAAACTGGTAAAACCTACATTGTTGATAGAGTTGGGAGTACTTAGCACTGTGAAAACAGCACTTTCGCAGAAAGAAATCGACTTCTCTAAGACTGGGAAAAGGCGAACAGTGAATGTATGAGTTTCTCAAGATTGGTAACAGATAGAAACAAGAGAAAACACACAGTGATTCATCTACCTAGAGAAGTTACACAGGTTTACACAGAGAATTCCAAGTATAAGTACAAGCAAATAAGAGAGACTTAGAAATCTGTTAAAACCTACATTGTGGATAGAGTTGGGAGTACTTAGCACTGTGAAAACAGCACTTTCGCAGAAAGAAATCGACTTCTCTAAGACTGGGAAAAGGTGAACAGTGAATGCATGAGTTTCTCAAGATTGGTAACAGATAGAAACAAGAGAAAGCACACAGTGATTCATCTACCTACAGAAGTTACAGAGGTTTACACAGAGAATTCCAAGTATAAGTACAAGCAAATAAGAGAGACTTAGAAAACTGGTAAAACCTACATTGTGGATAGAGTTGGGAGTACTTAGCACTGTGTAAACAGCACTTTCGCCGAAAGAAATCGACTTCTCTAAGACTGGGAAACAGTGAACAGTGAATGTATGAGTTTCTCAAGATTGGTAACAGATAGAAACAAGAGAAAGTACACAGTGATTCATCTACCTAGAGAAGTTACAGAGGTTTACACAGAGAATTCCAAGTATAAGTACAAGCAAATAAGAGAGACTTAGAAAACTGGTAAAACCTACATTGCGGATAGAGTTGGGAGTACTTAGCACTGTGTAAACAGCACTTTCGCCGAAAGAAATCGACTTCTCTAAGACTGGGAAAAGGTGAACAGTGAATGTATGAGTTTCTCAAGATTGGTAACCGATAGAAACAAGAGAAAGCACACAGTGATTCATCTACCTAGAGAAGTTACAGAGGTTTACACAGAGAATTCCATGTATAAGTACAAGCAAATAAGAGAGACTTAGAAATCTGGTAAAACCTACATTGTGGATAGAGTTGGGAGTACTTAGCACTGTGAAAACAGCACTTTCGCTGAAAGAAATCGACTTCTCTAAGACTGGGAAACAGTGAACAGTGAATGTATGAGTTTCTCAAGATTGGTAACAGATAGAAACAAGAGAAAGCACACAGTGATTCATCTACCTACAGAAGTTACAGAGGTTTACACAGAGAATTCCAAGTATAACTACAAGCAAATAAGAGAGACTTAGAGAACTGGTAAAACCTACATTGTTGACAGATTTGGGATTACTTAGCACTGTGAAAACAGCACTTTCGCCGAAGGAAATTTAGTTCTCTAAGACTGGGAAACAGTGAACAGAGAATGTATGTGTTTCTCAAGATTGGTAACAGATAGAAACAAGAGAAAGCACACAGTGATTCATCTACCTAGAGAAGTTACAGAGGTTTACACAGAGAATTCCAAGTATAAGTACAAGCAAATAAGAGAGACTTAGAAAACTGGTAAAATCTACATTGTGGATAGAGTTGGGAGTACTTAGCACTGTGTAAACAGCACTTTCACTGAAAGAAATCGACTTCTCTAAGACTGGGAAAAGGTGAAGAGTGAATGTATGAGTTTCTCAAGATTGGTAACAGATAGAAACAAGAGAAAGCACACAGTGATTCATCTACCTAGAGAAGTTACAGAGGTTTACACAGAGAATTCCAAGTATAAGTACAAGCAAATAAGAGAGACTTAGAAATCTGGTAAAACCTACATTGTGGATAGAGTTGGGAGTACTTAGCACTGTGAAAACAGCACTTTCGCTGAAAGAAATCGACTTCTCTAAGACTGGGAAACAGTGAACAGTGAATGTATGAGTTTCTCAAGATTGGTAACAGATAGAAACAAGAGAAAGCACACAGTGATTCATCTACTTAGAGAAGTTACAGAGTTTTACACAGAGAATTCCAAGTATAAGTACAAGCAAATAAGAGAGACTTAGAAAACTGGTAAAACCTACATTGTTGACAGATTTGGGAGTACTTAGCACTGTGATAACAGCACTTTCGCCGAAGGAAATCGACTTCTCTAAGACTGGGAAACAGTGAACAGAGAATGTATGAGTTTCTCAAGATTGGTAACAGATAGAAACAAGAGAAAGTACACAGTGATTCATCTACCTAGAGAAGTTACAGAGGTTTACACAGAGAATTCCAAGTATAACTACAAGCAAATAAGAGAGACTTAGAAAACTGGTAAAACCTACATTGTTGATAGTGTTGGGAGTACTTAGCACTGTGAAAACAGCACTTTTGCGGAAAGAAATCGACTTCTCTAAGACTGGGAAACAGTGAACAGAGAATGTATGAGTTTCTCAAGATTGGTAACAGATAGAAACAAGAGAAAGTACACGGTGATTCATTTACCTAGAGAAGTTACAGAGGTTTACACAGAGAATTCCAAGTATAAGTACAAGCAAATAAGAGAGACTTAGGAAACTGGTAAAACCTACATTGTTTATAGAGTTGGGAGTACTTAGCAATGTGAAAACAGCACTTTTGTCGAAAGTAATCGACTTCTCTAAGACTGGGAAACACTGAACAGAGAATGTATGAGTTTCTCAAGATTGGTAACAGATAGAAACAAGAGAAAGTACACAGTGATTCATCTACCTAGAGAAGTTACAGAGGTTTACACAGAGAATTCCAAGTATAAGTACAAGCAAATAAGAGAGACTTAGAAAACTGGTAAAACCTACATTGCGGATAGAGTTGGGAGTACTTAGCACTGTGTAAACAGCACTTTCGCCGAAAGAAATCGACTTCTCTAAGACTGGGAAAAGGTGAACAGTGAATGTATGAGTTTCTCAAGATTGGTAACCGATAGAAACAAGAGAAAGCACACAGTGATTCATCTACCTAGAGAAGTTACAGAGGTTTACACAGAGAATTCCAAGTATAAGTACAAGCAAATAAGAGAGACTTAGAAAACTGGTAAAACCTACATTGTTGATAGAGTTGGAGTACTTAGCACTGTGAAAACAGCACTATCGCAGAAAGAAATCGACTTCTCTAAGACTGGGAAAAGGTGAACAGTGAATGTATGAGTTTCTCAAGATTGGTAACAGATAGAAACAAGAGAAAGCACACAGTGATTCATCTACCTAGAGAAGTTACAGAAGTTTACACAGAGAATTCCAAGTATAAGTACAAGCAAATAAGAGAGACTTAGAAATCTGGTAAAACCTACATTGTGGATAGAGTTGGGAGTACTTAGCACTGTGTAAACAGCACTTTCGCCGAAAGAAATCGACTTCTCTAAGACTGGGAAACAGTAAACAGTGAATGTATGAGTTTCTCAAGATTGGTAACAGATAGAAACAAGAGAAAGCACACAGTGATTCATCTACCTAGAGAAGTTACAGAGGTTTACACAGAGAATTCCAAGTATAAGTACAAGCAAATAAGAGAGACTTAGAAAACTGGTAAAATCTACATTGTGGATAGAGTTGGGAGTACTTAGCACTGTGAAAACAGCACTTTCGCCGAAGGAAATTTAGTTCTCTGAGACTGGGAAACAGTGAACAGAGAATGTATGAGTTTCTCAAGATTGGTAACAGATAGAAACAAGAGAAAGCACACAGTGATTCATCTACCTAGAGAAGTTACAGAGGTTTACACAGAGAATTCCAAGTATAAGTACAAGCAAATAAGAGAGACTTAGAAAACTGGTAAAACCTACATTGTTGATAGAGTTGGGAGTACTTAGCACTGTGAAAACAGCACTTTCGCAGAAAGAAATCGACTTCTCTAAGACTGGGAAAAGGCGAACAGTGAATGTATGAGTTTCTCAAGATTGGTAACAGATAGAAACAAGAGAAAACACACAGTGATTCATCTACCTAGAGAAGTTACACAGGTTTACACAGAGAATTCCAAGTATAAGTACAAGCAAATAAGAGAGACTTAGAAATCTGTTAAAACCTACATTGTGGATAGAGTTGGGAGTACTTAGCACTGTGAAAACAGCACTTTCGCAGAAAGAAATCGACTTCTCTAAGACTGGGAAAAGGTGAACAGTGAATGCATGAGTTTCTCAAGATTGGTAACAGATAGAAACAAGAGAAAGCACACAGTGATTCATCTACCTACAGAAGTTACAGAGGTTTACACAGAGAATTCCAAGTATAAGTACAAGCAAATAAGAGAGACTTAGAAAACTGGTAAAACCTACATTGTGGATAGAGTTGGGAGTACTTAGCACTGTGTAAACAGCACTTTCGCCGAAAGAAATCGACTTCTCTAAGACTGGGAAACAGTGAACAGTGAATGTATGAGTTTCTCAAGATTGGTAACAGATAGAAACAAGAGAAAGTACACAGTGATTCATCTACCTAGAGAAGTTACAGAGGTTTACACAGAGAATTCCAAGTATAAGTACAAGCAAATAAGAGAGACTTAGAAAACTGGTAAAACCTACATTGCGGATAGAGTTGGGAGTACTTAGCACTGTGTAAACAGCACTTTCGCCGAAAGAAATCGACTTCTCTAAGACTGGGAAAAGGTGAACAGTGAATGTATGAGTTTCTCAAGATTGGTAACCGATAGAAACAAGAGAAAGCACACAGTGATTCATCTACCTAGAGAAGTTACAGAGGTTTACACAGAGAATTCCATGTATAAGTACAAGCAAATAAGAGAGACTTAGAAATCTGGTAAAACCTACATTGTGGATAGAGTTGGGAGTACTTAGCACTGTGAAAACAGCACTTTCGCTGAAAGAAATCGACTTCTCTAAGACTGGGAAACAGTGAACAGTGAATGTATGAGTTTCTCAAAATTGGTAACAGATATAAACAAGAGAAAGCACACAGTGATTCATCTACCTACAGAAGTTACAGAGGTTTACACAGAGAATTCCAAGTATAACTACAAGCAAATAAGAGAGACTTAGAGAACTGGTAAAACCTACATTGTTGACAGATTTGGGATTACTTAGCACGGTGAAAACAGCACTTTCGCCGAAGGAAATTTAGTTCTCTAAGACTGGGAAACAGTGAACAGAGAATGTATGTGTTTCTCAAGATTGGTAACAGATAGAAACAAGAGAAAGCACACAGTGATTCATCTACCTAGAGAAGTTACAGAGGTTTACACAGAGAATTCCAAGTATAAGTACAAGCAAATAAGAGAGACTTAGAAATCTGGTAAAACCTACATTGTGGATAGAGTTGGGAGTACGTAGCACTGTGAAAACAGCACTTTCGCAGAAAGAAATCGACTTCTCTAAGACTGGGAAAAGGTGAACAGTGAATGTATGAGTTTCTCAAGATTGGTAACAGATAGAAACAAGAGAAAGCACACAGTGATTCATCTACCTAGAGAAGTTACAGAGGTTTACACAGAGAATTCCAAGTATAAGTACAATCAAATAAGAGAGACTTAGAAAACTGGTAAAACCTACATTGTTGATAGAGTTGGGAGTTCTTAGCACTGTGAAAACAGCACTTTCGCAGAAAGAAATCGACTTCTCTAAGACTGGGAAAAGGTGAACAGTGAATGTATGAGTTTCTCAAGATTGGTAACAGATAGAAACAAGAGAAAGCACACAGTGATTCATCTACCTAGAGAAGTTACAGAGGTTTACACAGAGAATTCCAAGTATAAGTACAAGCAAATAAGAGAGAGTTAGAAATCTGGTAAAACCTACATTGTGGATAGAGTTGGGAGTACTTAGCACTGTGTAAACAGCACTTTCGCCGAAAGAAATCGACTTCTCTAAGACTGGGAAACAGTGAACAGTGAATGTATGAGTTTCTCAAGATTGGTAACAGATAGAAACAAGAGAAAGCACACAGTGATTCATCTACCTAGAGAAGTTACAGAGGTTTACACAGAGAATTCCAAGTATAAGTACAAGCAAATAAGAGAGACTTAGAAATCTGGTAAAACCTACATTGTGGATAGAGTTGGGAGTACTTAGCACTGTGAAAACAGCACTTTCGCTGAAAGAAATTGACTTCTCTAAGACTGGGAAACAGTGAACAGTGAATGTATGAGTTTCTCAAGATTGGTGACAGATAGAAACAAGAGAATGTACACAGTGATTCATCTACCTAGAGAAGTTACAGAGGTTTACACAGAGAATTCCAAGTATAAGTACAAGCAAATAAGAGAGACTTAGAAAACTGGTAAAACCTACATTGTTGATAGAGTTGGGAGTACTTAGCACTGTGAACACAGCACTTTTGCCGAAAGAAATCGACTTCTCTAAGACTGGGAAACAGTGAACAGAGAATGTATGAGTTTCTCAAGATTGGTAACAGATAGAAACAAGAGAAAGTACACAGTGATTCACCTACCTAGAGAAGTTACAGAGGTTTACACAGAGAATTCCAAGTATAAGTACAGGCAAATAAGAGAGACTTAGAAAACTGGTAAAACCTACATTGTTTATAGAGTTGGGAGTACTTAGCAATGTGAAAACAGCACTTTTGTCGAAAGTAATCGACTTCTCTAAGACTGGGAAACACTGAACAGAGAATGTATGAGTTTCTCAAGATTGGTAACAGATAGAAACAAGAGAAAGTACACAGTGATTCATCTACCTAGAGAAGTTACAGAGGTTTACACAGAGAATTCCAAGTATAAGTACAAGCAAATAAGAGAGACTTAGAAAACTGGTAAAACCTACATTGTGGATAGAGTTGGGAGTACTTAGCACTGTGTAAACAGCACTTTCGCCGAAAGAAATCGACTTCTCTAAGACTGGGAAACAGTGAAGAGTGAATGTATGAGTTTCTCAAGATTGGTAACAGATAGAAACAAGAGAAAGCACACAGTGATTCATCTACCTAGAGATGTTACAGAGGTTTACACAGAGAATTCCAAGTATAAGTACAAGCAAATAAGAGAGACTTAGAAAACTGGTAAAATCTACATTGTGGATAGAGTTGGGAGTACTTAGCACTGTGTAAACAGCACTTTCGCTCAAAGAAATCGACTTCTCTAAGACTGGGAAAAGGTGAACAGTGAATGTATGAGTTTCTCAAGATTGGTAACAGATAGAAGCAAGAGAAAGCACACAGTGATTCATCTACCTAGAGAAGTTACAGAGGTTTACACAGAGAATTCCAAGTATAAGTACAACCAAATAAGAGAGACTTAGAAAACTGGTAAAACCTACATTGTTGATAGAGTTGGGAGTACTTAGCACTGTGAAAACAGCACTTTCGCAGAAAGAAATCGACTTCTCTAAGACTGGGAAAAGGTGAACAGTGAATGTATGAGTTTCTCAAGATTCGTAACAGATAGAAACAAGAGAAAGCACACAGTGATTCATCTACCTAGAGAAGTTACAGAGGTTTACACAGAGAATTCCAAGTATAAGTACAAGCAAATAAGAGAGACTTAGAAATCTGGTAAAACCTACATTGTGGATAGAGTTGGGAGTACTTAGCACTGTGAAAACAGCACTTTCGCTGAAAGAAATCGACTTCTCTAAGACTGGGAAACAGTGAACAGTGAATGTATGAGTTTCTCAAGATTGGTAACAGATAGAAACAAGAGAAAGCACACAGTGATTCATCTACCTAGAGAAGTTACAGAGGTTTACACAGAGAATTCCAAGTATAAGTACAAGCAAATAAGAGAGACTTAGAAAACTGGTAAAATCTACATTGTGGATAGAGTTGGGAGTACTTAGCACTGTGAAAACAGCACTTTCGCCGAAGGAAATTTAGTTCTCTGAGACTGGGAAACAGTGAACAGAGAATGTATGAGTTTCTCAAGATTGGTAACAGATAGAAACAAGAGAAAGCACACAGTGATTCATCTACCTAGAGAAGTTACAGAGGTTTACACAGAGAATTCCAAGTATAAGTACAAGCAAATAAGAGAGACTTAGAAAACTGGTAAAACCTACATTGTTGATAGAGTTGGGAGTACTTAGCACTGTGAAAACAGCACTTTCGCAGAAAGAAATCGACTTCTCTAAGACTGGGAAAAGGCGAACAGTGAATGTATGAGTTTCTCAAGATTGGTAACAGATAGAAACAAGAGAAAACACACAGTGATTCATCTACCTAGAGAAGTTACACAGGTTTACACAGAGAATTCCAAGTATAAGTACAAGCAAATAAGAGAGACTTAGAAATCTGTTAAAACCTACATTGTGGATAGAGTTGGGAGTACTTAGCACTGTGAAAACAGCACTTTCGCAGAAAGAAATCGACTTCTCTAAGACTGGGAAAAGGTGAACAGTGAATGCATGAGTTTCTCAAGATTGGTAACAGATAGAAACAAGAGAAAGCACACAGTGATTCATCTACCTACAGAAGTTACAGAGGTTTACACAGAGAATTCCAAGTATAAGTACAAGCAAATAAGAGAGACTTAGAAAACTGGTAAAACCTACATTGTGGATAGAGTTGGGAGTACTTAGCACTGTGTAAACAGCACTTTCGCCGAAAGAAATCGACTTCTCTAAGACTGGGAAACAGTGAACAGTGAATGTATGAGTTTCTCAAGATTGGTAACAGATAGAAACAAGAGAAAGTACACAGTGATTCATCTACCTAGAGAAGTTACAGAGGTTTACACAGAGAATTCCAAGTATAAGTACAAGCAAATAAGAGAGACTTAGAAAACTGGTAAAACCTACATTGCGGATAGAGTTGGGAGTACTTAGCACTGTGTAAACAGCACTTTCGCCGAAAGAAATCGACTTCTCTAAGACTGGGAAAAGGTGAACAGTGAATGTATGAGTTTCTCAAGATTGGTAACCGATAGAAACAAGAGAAAGCACACAGTGATTCATCTACCTAGAGAAGTTACAGAGGTTTACACAGAGAATTCCATGTATAAGTACAAGCAAATAAGAGAGACTTAGAAATCTGGTAAAACCTACATTGTGGATAGAGTTGGGAGTACTTAGCACTGTGAAAACAGCACTTTCGCTGAAAGAAATCGACTTCTCTAAGACTGGGAAACAGTGAACAGTGAATGTATGAGTTTCTCAAGATTGGTAACAGATAGAAACAAGAGAAAGCACACAGTGATTCATCTACCTACAGAAGTTACAGAGGTTTACACAGAGAATTCCAAGTATAACTACAAGCAAATAAGAGAGACTTAGAGAACTGGTAAAACCTACATTGTTGACAGATTTCGGATTACTTAGCACTGTGAAAACAGCACTTTCGCCGAAGGAAATTTAGTTCTCTAAGACTGGGAAACAGTGAACAGAGAATGTATGTGTTTCTCAAGATTGGTAACAGATAGAAACAAGAGAAAGCACACAGTGATTCATCTACCTAGAGAAGTTACAGAGGTTTACACAGAGAATTCCAAGTATAAGTACAAGCAAATAAGAGAGACTTAGAAAACTGGTAAAATCTACATTGTGGATAGAGTTGGGAGTACTTAGCACTGTGTAAACAGCACTTTCACTGAAAGAAATCGACTTCTCTAAGACTGGGAAAAGGTGAAGAGTGAATGTATGAGTTTCTCAAGATTGGTAACAGATAGAAACAAGAGAAAGCACACAGTGATTCATCTACCTAGAGAAGTTACAGAGGTTTACACAGAGAATTCCAAGTATAAGTACAAGCAAATAAGAGAGACTTAGAAATCTGGTAAAACCTACATTGTGGATAGAGTTGGGAGTACTTAGCACTGTGAAAACAGCACTTTCGCTGAAAGAAATCGACTTCTCTAAGACTGGGAAACAGTGAACAGTGAATGTATGAGTTTCTCAAGATTGGTAACAGATAGAAACAAGAGAAAGCACACAGTGATTCATCTACTTAGAGAAGTTACAGAGTTTTACACAGAGAATTCCAAGTATAAGTACAAGCAAATAAGAGAGACTTAGAAAACTGGTAAAACCTACATTGTTGACAGATTTGGGAGTACTTAGCACTGTGATAACAGCACTTTCGCCGAAGGAAATCGACTTCTCTAAGACTGGGAAACAGTGAACAGAGAATGTATGAGTTTCTCAAGATTGGTAACAGATAGAAACAAGAGAAAGTACACAGTGATTCATCTACCTAGAGAAGTTACAGAGGTTTACACAGAGAATTCCAAGTATAACTACAAGCAAATAAGAGAGACTTAGAAAACTGGTAAAACCTACATTGTTGATAGTGTTGGGAGTACTTAGCACTGTGAAAACAGCACTTTTGCGGAAAGAAATCGACTTCTCTAAGACTGGGAAACAGTGAACAGAGAATGTATGAGTTTCTCAAGATTGGTAACAGATAGAAACAAGAGAAAGTACACGGTGATTCATTTACCTAGAGAAGTTACAGAGGTTTACACAGAGAATTCCAAGTATAAGTACAAGCAAATAAGAGAGACTTAGGAAACTGGTAAAACCTACATTGTTTATAGAGTTGGGAGTACTTAGCAATGTGAAAACAGCACTTTTGTCGAAAGTAATCGACTTCTCTAAGACTGGGAAACACTGAACAGAGAATGTATGAGTTTCTCAAGATTGGTAACAGATAGAAACAAGAGAAAGTACACAGTGATTCATCTACCTAGAGAAGTTACAGAGGTTTACACAGAGAATTCCAAGTATAAGTACAAGCAAATAAGAGAGACTTAGAAAACTGGTAAAACCTACATTGCGGATAGAGTTGGGAGTACTTAGCACTGTGTAAACAGCACTTTCGCCGAAAGAAATCGACTTCTCTAAGACTGGGAAAAGGTGAACAGTGAATGTATGAGTTTCTCAAGATTGGTAACCGATAGAAACAAGAGAAAGCACACAGTGATTCATCTACCTAGAGAAGTTACAGAGGTTTACACAGAGAATTCCAAGTATAAGTACAAGCAAATAAGACAGACTTAGAAAACTGGTAAAACCTACATTGTTGATAGAGTTGGAGTACTTAGCACTGTGAAAACAGCACTATCGCAGAAAGAAATCGACTTCTCTAAGACTGGGAAAAGGTGAACAGTGAATGTATGAGTTTCTCAAGATTGGTAACAGATAGAAACAAGAGAAAGCACACAGTGATTCATCTACCTAGAGAAGTTACAGAAGTTTACACAGAGAATTCCAAGTATAAGTACAAGCAAATAAGAGAGACTTAGAAATCTGGTAAAACCTACATTGTGGATAGAGTTGGGAGTACTTAGCACTGTGTAAACAGCACTTTCGCCGAAAGAAATCGACTTCTCTAAGACTGGGAAACAGTAAACAGTGAATGTATGAGTTTCTCAAGATTGGTAACAGATAGAAACAAGAGAAAGCACACAGTGATTCATCTACCTAGAGAAGTTACAGAGGTTTACACAGAGAATTCCAAGTATAAGTACAAGCAAATAAGAGAGACTTAGAAAACTGGTAAAATCTACATTGTGGATAGAGTTGGGAGTACATAGCACTGTGAAAACAGCACTTTCGCCGAAGGAAATTTAGTTCTCTGAGACTGGGAAACAGTGAACAGAGAATGTATGAGTTTCTCAAGATTGGTAACAGATAGAAACAAGAGAAAGCACACAGTGATTCATCTACCTAGAGAAGTTACAGAGGTTTACACAGAGAATTCCAAGTATAAGTACAAGCAAATAAGAGAGACTTAGAAAACTGGTAAAACCTACATTGTTGATAGAGTTGGGAGTACTTAGCACTGTGAAAACAGCACTTTCGCAGAAAGAAATCGACTTCTCTAAGACTGGGAAAAGGCGAACAGTGAATGTATGAGTTTCTCAAGATTGGTAACAGATAGAAACAAGAGAAAACACACAGTGATTCATCTACCTAGAGAAGTTACACAGGTTTACACAGAGAATTCCAAGTATAAGTACAAGCAAATAAGAGAGACTTAGAAATCTGTTAAAACCTACATTGTGGATAGAGTTGGGAGTACTTAGCACTGTGAAAACAGCACTTTCGCAGAAAGAAATCGACTTCTCTAAGACTGGGAAAAGGTGAACAGTGAATGCATGAGTTTCTCAAGATTGGTAACAGATAGAAACAAGAGAAAGCACACAGTGATTCATCTACCTACAGAAGTTACAGAGGTTTACACAGAGAATTCCAAGTATAAGTACAAGCAAATAAGAGAGACTTAGAAAACTGGTAAAACCTACATTGTGGATAGAGTTGGGAGTACTTAGCACTGTGTAAACAGCACTTTCGCCGAAAGAAATCGACTTCTCTAAGACTGGGAAACAGTGAACAGTGAATGTATGAGTTTCTCAAGATTGGTAACAGATAGAAACAAGAGAAAGTACACAGTGATTCATCTACCTAGAGAAGTTACAGAGGTTTACACAGAGAATTCCAAGTATAAGTACAAGCAAATAAGAGAGACTTAGAAAACTGGTAAAACCTACATTGCGGATAGAGTTGGGAGTACTTAGCACTGTGTAAACAGCACTTTCGCCGAAAGAAATCGACTTCTCTAAGACTGGGAAAAGGTGAACAGTGAATGTATGAGTTTCTCAAGATTGGTAACCGATAGAAACAAGAGAAAGCACACAGTGATTCATCTACCTAGAGAAGTTACAGAGGTTTACACAGAGAATTCCATGTATAAGTACAAGCAAATAAGAGAGACTTAGAAATCTGGTAAAACCTACATTGTGGATAGAGTTGGGAGTACTTAGCACTGTGAAAACAGCACTTTCGCTGAAAGAAATCGACTTCTCTAAGACTGGGAAACAGTGAACAGTGAATGTATGAGTTTCTCAAAATTGGTAACAGATATAAACAAGAGAAAGCAC
The DNA here is from genome assembly GCA_028571685.1 of Heterohyrax brucei. Classification (NCBI taxonomy): domain Eukaryota; kingdom Metazoa; phylum Chordata; class Mammalia; order Hyracoidea; family Procaviidae; genus Heterohyrax; species Heterohyrax brucei. Next base: position 18,300,608 of record CM053162.1, read on the forward strand.
ACAGTGATTCATCTACCTACAGAAGTTACAGAGGTTTACACAGAGAATTCCAAGTATAACTACAAGCAAATAAGAGAGACTTAGAGAACTGGTAAAACCTACATTGTTGACAGATTTGGGATTACTTAGCACGGTGAAAACAGCACTTTCGCCGAAGGAAATTTAGTTCTCTAAGACTGGGAAACAGTGAACAGAGAATGTATGTGTTTCTCAAGATTGGTAACAGATAGAAACAAGAGAAAGCACACAGTGATTCATCTACCTAGAGAAGTTACAGAGGTTTACACAGAGAATTCCAAGTATAAGTACAAGCAAATAAGAGAGACTTAGAAATCTGGTAAAACCTACATTGTGGATAGAGTTGGGAGTACGTAGCACTGTGAAAACAGCACTTTCGCAGAAAGAAATCGACTTCTCTAAGACTGGGAAAAGGTGAACAGTGAATGTATGAGTTTCTCAAGATTGGTAACAGATAGAAACAAGAGAAAGCACACAGTGATTCATCTACCTAGAGAAGTTACAGAGGTTTACACAGAGAATTCCAAGTATAAGTACAATCAAATAAGAGAGACTTAGAAAACTGGTAAAACCTACATTGTTGATAGAGTTGGGAGTTCTTAGCACTGTGAAAACAGCACTTTCGCAGAAAGAAATCGACTTCTCTAAGACTGGGAAAAGGTGAACAGTGAATGTATGAGTTTCTCAAGATTGGTAACAGATAGAAACAAGAGAAAGCACACAGTGATTCATCTACCTAGAGAAGTTACAGAGGTTTACACAGAGAATTCCAAGTATAAGTACAAGCAAATAAGAGAGAGTTAGAAATCTGGTAAAACCTACATTGTGGATAGAGTTGGGAGTACTTAGCACTGTGTAAACAGCACTTTCGCCGAAAGAAATCGACTTCTCTAAGACTGGGAAACAGTGAACAGTGAATGTATGAGTTTCTCAAGATTGGTAACAGATAGAAACAAGAGAAAGCACACAGTGATTCATCTACCTAGAGAAGTTACAGAGGTTTACACAGAGAATTCCAAGTATAAGTACAAGCAAATAAGAGAGACTTAGAAAACTGGTAAAATCTACATTGTGGATAGAGTTGGGAGTACTTAGCACTGTGTAAACAGCAGTTTCGCTGAAAGAAATCGACTTCTCTAAGACTGGGAAAAGGTGAAGAGTGAATGTATGAGTTTCTCAAGATTGGTAACAGATAGAAACAAGAGAAAGCACACAGTGATTCATCTACCTAGAGAAGTTACAGAGGTTTACACAGAGAATTCCAAGTATAAGTACAAGCAAATAAGAGAGACTTAGAAATCTGGTAAAACCTACATTGTGGATACAGTTGGGAGTACTTAGCACTGTGAAAACAGCACTTTCGCCGAAGGAAATTTAGTTCTCTGAGACTGGGAAACAGTGAACAGAGAATGTATGAGTTTCTCAAGATTGGTAACAGATAGAAACAAGAGAAAGCACACAGTGATTCATCTACCTAGAGAAGTTACAGAGGTTTACACAGAGAATTCCAAGTATAAGTACAAGCAAATAAGAGAGACTTAGAAAACTGGTAAAACCTACATTGTTGATAGAGTTGGGAGTACTTAGCACTGTGAAAACAGCACTTTCGCAGAAAGAAATCAACTTCTCTAAGACTGGGAAAAGGCGAACAGTGAATGTATGAGTTTCTCAAGATTGGTAACAGATAGAAACAAGAGAAAACACACAGTGATTCATCTACCTAGAGAAGTTACACAGGTTTACACAGAGAATTCCAAGTATAAGTACAAGCAAATAAGAGAGACTTAGAAATCTGTTAAAACCTACATTGTGGATAGATTTGGGAGTACTTAGCACTGTGAAAACAGCACTTTCGCAGAAAGAAATCGACTTCTCTAAGACTGGGAAAAGGTGAACAGTGAATGCATGAGTTTCTCAAGATTGGTAACAGATAGAAACAAGAGAAAGCACACTGTGATTCATCTACCTACAGAAGTTACAGAGGTTTACACAGAGAATTCCAAGTATAAGTACAAGCAAATAAGAGAGACTTAGAAAACTGGTAAAACCTACATTGTGGATAGAGTTGGGAGTACTTAGCACTGTGTAAACAGCACTTTCGCCGAAAGAAATCGACTTCTCTAAGACTGGGAAACAGTGAACAGTGAATGTATGAGTTTCTCAAGATTGGTAACCGATAGAAACAAGAGAAAGCACACAGTGATTCATCTATCTAGAGAAGTTACAGAGGTTTACACAGAGAATTCCAAGTATAAGTACAAGCAAATAAGAGAGACTTAGAAATCTGGTAAAACCTACATTGTGGATAGAGTTGGGAGTACTTAGCACTGTGAAAACAGCACTTTCGCTGAAAGAAATCGACTTCTCTAAGACTGGGAAACAGTGAACAGTGAATGTATGAGTTTCTCAAGATTGGTAACAGATAGAAACAAGAGAAAGCACACAGTGATTCATCTACCTACAGAAGTTACAGAGGTTTACACAGAGAATTCCAAGTATAACTACAAGCAAATAAGAGAGACTTAGAGAACTGGTAAAACCTACATTGTTGACAGATTTGGGATTACTTAGCACTGTGAAAACAGCACTTTCGCCGAAGGAAATTTAGTTCTCTAAGACTGGGAAACAGTGAACAGAGAATGTATGTGTTTCTCAAGATTGGTAACAGATAGAAACAAGAGAAAGCACACAGTGATTCATCTACCTAGAGAAGTTACAGAGGTTTACACAGAGAATTCCAAGTATAAGTACAAGCAAATAAGAGAGACTTAGAAATCTGGTAAAACCTACATTGTGGATAGAGTTGGGAGTACTTAGCACTGTGAAAACAGCACTTTCGCAGAAAGAAATCGACTTCTCTAAGACTGGGAAAAGGTGAACAGTGAATGTATGAGTTTCTCAAGATTGGTAACAGATAGAAACAAGAGAAAGCACACAGTGATTCATCTACCTAGAGAAGTTACAGAGGTTTACACAGAGAATTCCAAGTATAAGTACAAGCAAATAAGAGAGACTTAGAAAACTGGTAAAACCTACATTGTGGATAGAGTTGGGAGTACTTAGCACTGTGAAAACAGCAATTTCGCTGAAAGAAGTCGACTTCTCTAAGACTGGGAAACAGTGAACAGTGAATGTATGAGTTTCTCAAGATTGGTAACAGATAGAAACAAGAGAAAGTACACAGTAATTCATCTACCTAGTGAAGTTACAGAGGTTTAACAGAGAATTCCAAGTATAAGTACAAGCAAATAAGAGAGACTTAGAAAACTGGTAAAACCTACATTGTTGACAGATTTGGGAGTACTTAGCACTGTGAAAACAGCACTTTCGCCGAAGGAAATTTAGTTCTCTAAGACTGGGAAACAGTGAACAGAGAATGTATGAGTTTCTCAAGATTGGTAACAGATAGAAACAAGAGAAAGCACACAGTGATTCATCTACCTAGAGAAGTTACAGAGGTTTACACAGAGAATTCCAAGTATAAGTACAAGCAAATAAGAGAGACTTAGAAAACTGGTAAAATCTACATTGTGGATAGAGTTGGGAGTACTTAGCACTGTGTAAACAGCACTTTCGCTGAAAGAAATCGACTTCTCTAAGACTGGGCAAAGGTGAACAGTGAATGTATGAGTTTCTCAAGATTGGTAACAGATAGAAACAAGAGAAAGCACACAGTGATTCATCTACCTAGAGAAGTTACAGAGGTTTACACAGAGAATTCCAAGTATAAGTACAATCAAATAAGAGAGACTTAGAAAACTGGTAAAACCTACATTGTTGATAGAGTTGGGAGTTCTTAGCACTGTGAAAACAGCACTTTCGCAGAAAGAAATCGACTTCTCTAAGACTGGGAAAAGGTGAACAGTGAATGTATGAGTTTCTCAAGATTGGTAACAGATAGAAACAAGAGAAAGCACACAGTGATTCATCTACCTAGAGAAGTTACAGAGGTTTACACAGAGAATTCCAAGTATAAGTACAAGCAAATAAGAGAGAGTTAGAAATCTGGTAAAACCTACATTGTGGATAGAGTTGGGAGTACTTAGCACTGTGTAAACAGCACTTTCGCCGAAAGAAATCGACTTCTCTAAGACTGGGAAACAGTGAACAGTGAATGTATGAGTTTCTCAAGATTGGTAACAGATAGAAACAAGAGAAAGCACACAGTGATTCATCTACCTAGAGAAGTTACAGAGGTTTACACAGAGAATTCCAAGTATAAGTACAAGTAAATAAGAGAGACTTAGAAAACTGGTAAAATCTACATTGTGGATACAGTTGGGAGTACTTAGCACTGTGTAAACAGCACTTTCGCTGAAAGAAATCGACTTCTCTAAGACTGGGAAAAGGTGAAGAGTGAATGTATGAGTTTCTCAAGATTGGTAACAGATAGAAAAAAGAGAAAGCACACAGTGATTCATCTACCTAGAGAAGTTACAGTGGTTTACACAGAGAATTCCAAGTATAAGTACAAGCAAATAAGAGAGACTTAGAAATCTGGTAAAACCTACATTGTGGATACAGTTGGGAGTACTTAGCACTGTGAATACAGCACTTTCGCTGAAAGAAATCGACTTCTCTAAGACTGGGAAACAGTGAACAGTGAATGTATGAGTTTCTCAAGATTGGTAACAGATAGAAACAAGAGAAAGTACACAGTGATTCATCTACCTAGAGAAGTTACAGAGGTTTACACAGAGAATTCCAAGTATAAGTACAAGCAAATAAGAGAGACTTAGAAAACTGGTAAAACCTACATTGTGAATAGAGTTGGGAGTACTTAGCACTGTGAACACAGCACTTTTGCCGAAAGAAATCGACTTCTCTAAGACTGGGAAACAGTGAACAGAGAATGTATGAGTTTCTCAAGATTGGTAACAGATAGAAACAAGAGAAAGTACACAGTGATTCATCTACCTAGAGAAGTTACAGAGGTTTACACAGAGAATTCCAAGTATAACTACAAGCAAATAAGAGAGACATAGAAAACTGGTAAAACCTACATTGTTGATAGAGTTGGGAGTACTTAGCACTGTGAAAACAGCACTTTTGCGGAAAGAAATCGACTTCTCTAAGACTGGGAAACAGTGAACAGAGAATGTATGAGTTTCTCAAGATTGGTAACAGATAGAAACAAGAGAAAGTACACGGTGATTCATTTACCTAGAGCAGTTACAGAGGTTTACACAGAGAATTCCAAGTATAAGTACAAGCAAATAAGAGAGACTTAGAAAACTCGTAAAACCTACATTGTTTATAGAGTTGGGAGTACTTAGCAATGTGAAAACAGCACTTTTGTCGAAAGTAATCGACTTCTCTAAGACTGGGAAACACTGAACAGAGAATGTATGAGTTTCTCAAGATTGGTAACAGATAGAAACAAGAGAAAGTACACAGTGATTCATCTACCTAGAGAAGTTACAGAGGTTTACACAGAGAATTCCAAGTATAAGTACAAGCAAATAAGAGAGACTTAGAAAACTGGTAAAACCTACATTGCGGATAGAGTTGGGAGTACTTAGCACTGTGTAAACAGCACTTTCGCTGAAAGAAATCGACTTCTCTAAGACTGGGAAACAGTGAAGAGTGAATGTATGATTTTCTCAAGATTGGTAACAGATAGAAACAAGAGAAAGCACACAGTGATTCATCTACCTAGAGAAGTTACAGAGGTTTACACAGAGAATTCCAAGTATAAGTACAAGCAAATAAGAGAGACTTAGAAAACTGGTAAAATCTACATTGTGGATAGAGTTGGGAGTACTTAGCACTGTGTAAACAGCACTTTCGCTGAAAGAAATCGACTTCTCTAAGACTGGGAAAAGGTGAACAGTGAATGTATGAGTTTCTCAAGATTGGTAACAGATAGAAACAAGAGAAAGCACACAGTGATTCATCTACCTAGAGAAGTTACAGAGGTTTACACAGAGAATTCCAAGTATAAGTACAACCAAATAAGAGAGACTTAGAAAACTGGTAAAACCTACATTGTTGATAGAGTTGGGAGTACTTAGCACTGTGAAAACAGCACTTTCGCAGAAAGAAATCGACTTCTCTAAGACTGGGAAAAGGTGAACAGTGAACGTATGAGTTTCTCAAGATTGGTAACAGATAGAAACAAGAGAAAGCACACAGTGATTCATCTACCTAGAGAAGTTACAGAGGTTTACACAGAGAATTCCAAGTATAAGTACAAGCAAATAAGAGAGACTTAGAAATCTGGTAAAACCTACATTGTGGATAGAGTTGGGAGTACTTAGCACTGTGCAAACAGCACTTTCGCCGAAAGAAATCGACTTCTCTAAGACTGGGAAACAGTGAACAGTGAATGTATGAGTTTCTCAAGATTGGTAACAGATAGAAACAAGAGAAAGCACACAGTGATTCATCTACCTAGAGAAGTTACAGAGGTTTACACAGAGAATTCCAAGTATAAGTACAAGCAAATAAGAGAGACTTAGAAAACTGGTAAAATCTACATTGTGGATAGAGTTGGGAGTACTTAGCACTGTGTAAACAGTACTTTCGCTGAAAGAAATCGACTTCTCTAAGACTGGGAAAGGTGAAGAGTGAATGTATGAGTTTCTCAAGATTGGTAACCGATAGAAACAAGAGAAAGCACACAGTGATTCATCTACCTAGAGAAGTTACAGAGGTTTACACAGAGAATTCCAAGTATAAGTACAAGCAAATAAGAGAGACTTAGAAATCTGGTAAAACCTACATTGTGGATAGAGTTGGGAGTACTTAGCACTGTGAAAACAGCACTTTCGCTGAAAGAAATCGACTTCTCTTAGACTGGGAAACAGTGAACAGTGAATGTATGAGTTTCTCAAGATTGGTAACAGATAGAAACAAGAGAAAGCACACAGTGATTCATCTACCTAGAGAAGTTACAGAGGTTTACACAGAGAATTCCAAGTATAAGTACAAGCAAATAAGAGAGACTTAGAAAACTGGTAAAACCTACATTGTTGATAGAGTTGGGAGTACTTAGCACTGTGAAAACAGCACTATCGCAGAAAGAAATCGACTTCTCTAAGACTGGGAAAAGGTGAACAGTGAATGTATGAGTTTCTCAAGATTGGTAAGAGACAGAAACAAGAGAAAGCACACAGTGATTCATCTACCTAGAGAAGTTACAGAGGTTTACACAGAGAATTCCAAGTATAAATACAAGCAAATAAGAGAGACTTAGAAATCTGGTAAAACCTACATTGTGGATAGAGTTGGGAGTACTTAGCACTGTGTAAACAGCACTTTCGCCGAAAGAAATCGACTTCTCTAAGACTGGGAAACAGTAAACAGTGAATGTATGAGTTTCTCAAGATTGGTAACAGATAGAAACAAGAGAAAGCACACAGTGATTCATCTACCTAGAGAAGTTACAGAGGTTTACACAGAGAATTCCAAGTATAAGTACAAGCAAATAAGAGAGACTTAGAAAACTGGTAAAATCTACATTGTGGATAGAGTTGGGAGTACATAGCACTGTGAAAACAGCACTTTCGCCGAAGGAAATTTAGTTCTCTGAGACTGGGAAACAGTGAACAGAGAATGTATGAGTTTCTCAAGATTGGTAACAGATAGAAACAAGAGAAAGCACACAGTGATTCATCTACCTAGAGAAGTTACAGAGGTTTACACAGAGAATTCCAAGTATAAGTACAAGCAAATAAGAGAGACTTAGAAAACTGGTAAAACCTACATTGTTGATAGAGTTGGGAGTACTTAGCACTGTGAAAACAGCACTTTCGCAGAAAGAAATCGACTTCTCTAAGACTGGGAAAAGGTGAACAGTGAATGTATGAGTTTCTCAAGATTGGTAACAGATAGAAACAAGAGAAAACACACAGTGATTCATCTACCTAGAGAAGTTACACAGGTTTACACAGAGAATTCCAAGTATAAGTACAAGCAAATAAGAGAGACTTAGAAATCTGGTAAAACCTACATTGTGGATAGAGTTGGGAGTATTTAGCACTGTGAAAACAGCACTTTCGCAGAAAGAAATCGACTTCTCTAAGACTGGGAAAAGGTGAACAGTGAATGTATGAGTTTCTCAAGATTGGTAACAGAGAGAAACAAGAGAAAGCACACAGTGATTCATCTACCTAGAGAAGTTACAGAGGTTTACACAGAGAATTCCAAGTATAAGTACAAGCAAATAAGAGAGACTTAGAAAACTGGTAAAACCTACATTGTGGATAGAGTTGGGAGTACTTAGCACTGTGTAAACAGCACTTTCGCCGAAAGAAATCGACTTCTCTAAGACTGGGAAACAGTGAACAGTGAATGTATGAGTTTCTCAAGATTGGTAACAGATAGAAACAAGAGAAAGCACACAGTGATTCATCTACCTAGAGAAGTTACAGAGGTTTACACAGAGAATTCCAAGTATAAGTACAAGCAAATAAGAGAGACTTAGAAAACTGGTAAAAACCTACATTGTTGACAGATTTGGGAGTACTTAGCACTGTGAAAACAGCACTTTCGCCGAAGGAAATTTAGTTCTCTAAGACTGGGAAACAGTGAACAGAGAATGTATGTGTTTCTCAAGATTGGTAACAGATAGAAACAAGAGAAAGCACACAGTGATTCATCTACCTAGAGAAGTTACAGAGGTTTACACAGAGAATTCCAAGTATAAGTACAAGCAAATAAGAGAGACTTAGAAAACTGGTAAAACCTACATTGTGGATAGAGTTGGGAGTACTTAGCACTGTGAAAACAGCACTTTCGCTGAAAGAGGTCGACTTCTCTAAGACTGGGAAACAGTGAACAGTGAATGTATGAGTTTCTCAAGATTGGTAACAGATAGAAACAAGAGAAAGTACACAGTGATTCATCTACCTAGTGAAGTTACAGAGGTTTACACAGAGAATTCCAAGTATAAGTACAAGCAAATAAGAGAGACTTAGAAAACTGGTAAAACCTACATTGTTGACAGATTTGGGAGTACTTAGCACTGTGAAAACAGCACTTTCGCCGAAGGAAATTTAGTTCTCTAAGACTGGGAAACAGTGAACAGAGAATGTATGAGTTTCTCAAGATTGGAAACAGATAGAAACAGGAGAAAGTACACAGTGATTCATCTACCTAGAGAAGTTACAGAGGTTTACACAGAGAATTCCAAGTATAAGTACAAGCAAATTAAAGATACTTAGAAAACTGGTAAAACCTACATTGTGGATAGAGTTGGGAGTACTTAGCACTGTGTAAACAGCACTTTCGCCGAAAGAAATCGACTTCTCTGAGACTGGGAAACAGTGAACAGTGAATGTATGAGTTTCTCAAGATTGGTAACAGATAGAAACAACAGAAAGCACACAGTAATTCATCTACCTAGAGAAGTTAAAGAGGTTTACACAGAGAATTCCAAGTATAAGTACAAGCAAATAAGAGAGACTTAGAAAACTGGTAAAACCTACATTGTGGATAGAGTTGGGAGTACTTAGCACTGTGTAAACAGCACTTTCGCTGAAAGAAATCGACTTCTCTAAGACTGGGAAAAGGTGAACAGTGAATGTATGAGTTTCTCAAGATTGGTAACAGATAGAAACAAGAGAAAGCACACAGTGATTCATCTACCTAGAGAAGTTACAGTGGTTTACACAGAGAATTCCAAGTATAAGTACAAGCAAATAAGAGAGACTTAGAAATCTGGTAAAACCTACATTGTGGATAGAGTTGGGAGTACTTAGCACTGCGAAAACAGCACTTTCGCTGAAAGAAATCGACTTCTCTAAGACTGGGAAACAGTGAACAGTGAATGTATGAGTTTCTCAAGATTGGTAACAGATAGAAACAAGAGAAAGTACACAGTGATTCATCTACCTAGAGAAGTTACAGAGGTTTACACAGAGAATTCCAAGTATAAGTACAAGCAAATAAGAGAGACTTAGAAAACTGGTAAAACCTACATTGTTGATAGAGTTGGGAGTACTTAGCACTGTGAAAACAGGACTTTTGCCGAAAGAAATCGACTTCTCTAAGACTGGGAAACAGTGAACAGAGAATGTATGAGTTTCTCAAGATTGGTAACAGATAGAAACAAGAGAAAGTACACGGTGATTCATCTACCTAGAGAAGTTACAGAGGTTTACACAGAGAATTCCAAGTATAAGTACAAGCAAATAAGAGAGACTTAGAAAACTGGTAAAACCTACATTGTTTATAGAGTTGGGAGTACTTAGCAATGTGAAAACAGCACTTTTGTCGAAAGAAATCGACTTCTCTAAGACTGGGAAACAGTGAACAGTGAATGTATGAGTTTCTCAAGATTGGTAACAGATAGAAACAAGAGAAAGTACACAGTGATTCATCTACCTAGAGAAGTTACAGAGGTTTACACAGAGAATTCCAAGTATAAGTACAAGCAAATAAGAGAGACTTAGAAAACTGGTAAAACCTACATTGCGGATAGAGTTGGGAGTACTTAGCACTGTGTAAACAGCACTTTCGCCGAAAGAAATCGACTTCTCTAAGACTGGGAAAAGGTGAACAGTGAATGTATGAGTTTCTCAAGATTGGTAACCGATAGAAACAAGAGAAAGCACACAGTGATTCATCTACCTAGAGAAGTTACAGAGGTTTACACAGAGAATTCCAAGTATAAGTACAAGCAAATAAGAGAGACTTAGAAAACTGGTAAAACCTACATTGTTGATAGAGTTGGAGTACTTAGCACTGTGAAAACAGCACTATCGCAGAAAGAAATCGACTTCTCTAAGACTGGGAAAAGGTGAACAGTGAATGTATGAGTTTCTCAAGATTGGTAACAGATAGAAACAAGAGAAAGCACACAGTGATTCATCTACCTAGAGAAGTTACAGAAGTTTACACAGAGAATTCCAAGTATAAGTACAAGCAAATAAGAGAGACTTAGAAATCTGGTAAAACCTACATTGTGGATAGAGTTGGGAGTACTTAGCACTGTGTAAACAGCACTTTCGCCGAAAGAAATCGACTTCTCTAAGACTGGGAAACAGTAAACAGTGAATGTATGAGTTTCTCAAGATTGGTAACAGATAGAAACAAGAGAAAGCACACAGTGATTCATCTACCTAGAGAAGTTACAGAGGTTTACACAGAGAATTCCAAGTATAAGTACAAGCAAATAAGAGAGACTTAGAAAACTGGTAAAATCTACATTGTGGATAGAGTTGGGAGTACATAGCACTGTGAAAACAGCACTTTCGCCGAAGGAAATTTAGTTCTCTGAGACTGGGAAACAGTGAACAGAGAATGTATGAGTTTCTCAAGATTGGTAACAGATAGAAACAAGAGAAAGCACACAGTGATTCATCTACCTAGAGAAGTTACAGAGGTTTACACAGAGAATTCCAAGTATAAGTACAAGCAAATAAGAGAGACTTAGAAAACTGGTAAAACCTACATTGTTGATAGAGTTGGGAGTACTTAGCACTGTGAAAACAGCACTTTCGCAGAAAGAAATCGACTTCTCTAAGACTGGGAAAAGGCGAACAGTGAATGTATGAGTTTCTCAAGATTGGTAACAGATAGAAACAAGAGAAAACACACAGTGATTCATCTACCTAGAGAAGTTACACAGGTTTACACAGAGAATTCCAAGTATAAGTACAAGCAAATAAGAGAGACTTAGAAATCTGTTAAAACCTACATTGTGGATAGAGTTGGGAGTACTTAGCACTGTGAAAACAGCACTTTCGCAGAAAGAAATCGACTTCTCTAAGACTGGGAAAAGGTGAACAGTGAATGCATGAGTTTCTCAAGATTGGTAACAGATAGAAACAAGAGAAAGCACACAGTGATTCATCTACCTACAGAAGTTACAGAGGTTTACACAGAGAATTCCAAGTATAAGTACAAGCAAATAAGAGAGACTTAGAAAACTGGTAAAACCTACATTGTGGATAGAGTTGGGAGTACTTAGCACTGTGTAAACAGCACTTTCGCCGAAAGAAATCGACTTCTCTAAGACTGGGAAACAGTGAACAGTGAATGTATGAGTTTCTCAAGATTGGTAACAGATAGAAACAAGAGAAAGTACACAGTGATTCATCTACCTAGAGAAGTTACAGAGGTTTACACAGAGAATTCCAAGTATAAGTACAAGCAAATAAGAGAGACTTAGAAAACTGGTAAAACCTACATTGCGGATAGAGTTGGGAGTACTTAGCACTGTGTAAACAGCACTTTCGCCGAAAGAAATCGACTTCTCTAAGACTGGGAAAAGGTGAACAGTGAATGTATGAGTTTCTCAAGATTGGTAACCGATAGAAACAAGAGAAAGCACACAGTGATTCATCTACCTAGAGAAGTTACAGAGGTTTACACAGAGAATTCCATGTATAAGTACAAGCAAATAAGAGAGACTTAGAAATCTGGTAAAACCTACATTGTGGATAGAGTTGGGAGTACTTAGCACTGTGAAAACAGCACTTTCGCTGAAAGAAATCGACTTCTCTAAGACTGGGAAACAGTGAACAGTGAATGTATGAGTTTCTCAAAATTGGTAACAGATATAAACAAGAGAAAGCACACAGTGATTCATCTACCTACAGAAGTTACAGAGGTTTACACAGAGAATTCCAAGTATAACTACAAGCAAATAAGAGAGACTTAGAGAACTGGTAAAACCTACATTGTTGACAGATTTGGGATTACTTAGCACGGTGAAAACAGCACTTTCGCCGAAGGAAATTTAGTTCTCTAAGACTGGGAAACAGTGAACAGAGAATGTATGTGTTTCTCAAGATTGGTAACAGATAGAAACAAGAGAAAGCACACAGTGATTCATCTACCTAGAGAAGTTACAGAGGTTTACACAGAGAATTCCAAGTATAAGTACAAGCAAATAAGAGAGACTTAGAAATCTGGTAAAACCTACATTGTGGATAGAGTTGGGAGTACGTAGCACTGTGAAAACAGCACTTTCGCAGAAAGAAATCGACTTCTCTAAGACTGGGAAAAGGTGAACAGTGAATGTATGAGTTTCTCAAGATTGGTAACAGATAGAAACAAGAGAAAGCACACAGTGATTCATCTACCTAGAGAAGTTACAGAGGTTTACACAGAGAATTCCAAGTATAAGTACAATCAAATAAGAGAGACTTAGAAAACTGGTAAAACCTACATTGTTGATAGAGTTGGGAGTTCTTAGCACTGTGAAAACAGCACTTTCGCAGAAAGAAATCGACTTCTCTAAGACTGGGAAAAGGTGAACAGTGAATGTATGAGTTTCTCAAGATTGGTAACAGATAGAAACAAGAGAAAGCACACAGTGATTCATCTACCTAGAGAAGTTACAGAGGTTTACACAGAGAATTCCAAGTATAAGTACAAGCAAATAAGAGAGAGTTAGAAATCTGGTAAAACCTACATTGTGGATAGAGTTGGGAGTACTTAGCACTGTGTAAACAGCACTTTCGCCGAAAGAAATCGACTTCTCTAAGACTGGGAAACAGTGAACAGTGAATGTATGAGTTTCTCAAGATTGGTAACAGATAGAAACAAGAGAAAGCACACAGTGATTCATCTACCTAGAGAAGTTACAGAGGTTTACACAGAGAATTCCAAGTATAAGTACAAGCAAATAAGAGAGACTTAGAAATCTGGTAAAACCTACATTGTGGATAGAGTTGGGAGTACTTAGCACTGTGAAAACAGCACTTTCGCTGAAAGAAATTGACTTCTCTAAGACTGGGAAACAGTGAACAGTGAATGTATGAGTTTCTCAAGATTGGTGACAGATAGAAACAAGAGAATGTACACAGTGATTCATCTACCTAGAGAAGTTACAGAGGTTTACACAGAGAATTCCAAGTATAAGTACAAGCAAATAAGAGAGACTTAGAAAACTGGTAAAACCTACATTGTTGATAGAGTTGGGAGTACTTAGCACTGTGAACACAGCACTTTTGCCGAAAGAAATCGACTTCTCTAAGACTGGGAAACAGTGAACAGAGAATGTATGAGTTTCTCAAGATTGGTAACAGATAGAAACAAGAGAAAGTACACAGTGATTCACCTACCTAGAGAAGTTACAGAGGTTTACACAGAGAATTCCAAGTATAAGTACAGGCAAATAAGAGAGACTTAGAAAACTGGTAAAACCTACATTGTTTATAGAGTTGGGAGTACTTAGCAATGTGAAAACAGCACTTTTGTCGAAAGTAATCGACTTCTCTAAGACTGGGAAACACTGAACAGAGAATGTATGAGTTTCTCAAGATTGGTAACAGATAGAAACAAGAGAAAGTACACAGTGATTCATCTACCTAGAGAAGTTACAGAGGTTTACACAGAGAATTCCAAGTATAAGTACAAGCAAATAAGAGAGACTTAGAAAACTGGTAAAACCTACATTGTGGATAGAGTTGGGAGTACTTAGCACTGTGTAAACAGCACTTTCGCCGAAAGAAATCGACTTCTCTAAGACTGGGAAACAGTGAAGAGTGAATGTATGAGTTTCTCAAGATTGGTAACAGATAGAAACAAGAGAAAGCACACAGTGATTCATCTACCTAGAGATGTTACAGAGGTTTACACAGAGAATTCCAAGTATAAGTACAAGCAAATAAGAGAGACTTAGAAAACTGGTAAAATCTACATTGTGGATAGAGTTGGGAGTACTTAGCACTGTGTAAACAGCACTTTCGCTCAAAGAAATCGACTTCTCTAAGACTGGGAAAAGGTGAACAGTGAATGTATGAGTTTCTCAAGATTGGTAACAGATAGAAGCAAGAGAAAGCACACAGTGATTCATCTACCTAGAGAAGTTACAGAGGTTTACACAGAGAATTCCAAGTATAAGTACAACCAAATAAGAGAGACTTAGAAAACTGGTAAAACCTACATTGTTGATAGAGTTGGGAGTACTTAGCACTGTGAAAACAGCACTTTCGCAGAAAGAAATCGACTTCTCTAAGACTGGGAAAAGGTGAACAGTGAATGTATGAGTTTCTCAAGATTCGTAACAGATAGAAACAAGAGAAAGCACACAGTGATTCATCTACCTAGAGAAGTTACAGAGGTTTACACAGAGAATTCCAAGTATAAGTACAAGCAAATAAGAGAGACTTAGAAATCTGGTAAAACCTACATTGTGGATAGAGTTGGGAGTACTTAGCACTGTGAAAACAGCACTTTCGCTGAAAGAAATCGACTTCTCTAAGACTGGGAAACAGTGAACAGTGAATGTATGAGTTTCTCAAGATTGGTAACAGATAGAAACAAGAGAAAGCACACAGTGATTCATCTACCTAGAGAAGTTACAGAGGTTTACACAGAGAATTCCAAGTATAAGTACAAGCAAATAAGAGAGACTTAGAAAACTGGTAAAATCTACATTGTGGATAGAGTTGGGAGTACTTAGCACTGTGAAAACAGCACTTTCGCCGAAGGAAATTTAGTTCTCTGAGACTGGGAAACAGTGAACAGAGAATGTATGAGTTTCTCAAGATTGGTAACAGATAGAAACAAGAGAAAGCACACAGTGATTCATCTACCTAGAGAAGTTACAGAGGTTTACACAGAGAATTCCAAGTATAAGTACAAGCAAATAAGAGAGACTTAGAAAACTGGTAAAACCTACATTGTTGATAGAGTTGGGAGTACTTAGCACTGTGAAAACAGCACTTTCGCAGAAAGAAATCGACTTCTCTAAGACTGGGAAAAGGCGAACAGTGAATGTATGAGTTTCTCAAGATTGGTAACAGATAGAAACAAGAGAAAACACACAGTGATTCATCTACCTAGAGAAGTTACACAGGTTTACACAGAGAATTCCAAGTATAAGTACAAGCAAATAAGAGAGACTTAGAAATCTGTTAAAACCTACATTGTGGATAGAGTTGGGAGTACTTAGCACTGTGAAAACAGCACTTTCGCAGAAAGAAATCGACTTCTCTAAGACTGGGAAAAGGTGAACAGTGAATGCATGAGTTTCTCAAGATTGGTAACAGATAGAAACAAGAGAAAGCACACAGTGATTCATCTACCTACAGAAGTTACAGAGGTTTACACAGAGAATTCCAAGTATAAGTACAAGCAAATAAGAGAGACTTAGAAAACTGGTAAAACCTACATTGTGGATAGAGTTGGGAGTACTTAGCACTGTGTAAACAGCACTTTCGCCGAAAGAAATCGACTTCTCTAAGACTGGGAAACAGTGAACAGTGAATGTATGAGTTTCTCAAGATTGGTAACAGATAGAAACAAGAGAAAGTACACAGTGATTCATCTACCTAGAGAAGTTACAGAGGTTTACACAGAGAATTCCAAGTATAAGTACAAGCAAATAAGAGAGACTTAGAAAACTGGTAAAACCTACATTGCGGATAGAGTTGGGAGTACTTAGCACTGTGTAAACAGCACTTTCGCCGAAAGAAATCGACTTCTCTAAGACTGGGAAAAGGTGAACAGTGAATGTATGAGTTTCTCAAGATTGGTAACCGATAGAAACAAGAGAAAGCACACAGTGATTCATCTACCTAGAGAAGTTACAGAGGTTTACACAGAGAATTCCATGTATAAGTACAAGCAAATAAGAGAGACTTAGAAATCTGGTAAAACCTACATTGTGGATAGAGTTGGGAGTACTTAGCACTGTGAAAACAGCACTTTCGCTGAAAGAAATCGACTTCTCTAAGACTGGGAAACAGTGAACAGTGAATGTATGAGTTTCTCAAGATTGGTAACAGATAGAAACAAGAGAAAGCACACAGTGATTCATCTACCTACAGAAGTTACAGAGGTTTACACAGAGAATTCCAAGTATAACTACAAGCAAATAAGAGAGACTTAGAGAACTGGTAAAACCTACATTGTTGACAGATTTCGGATTACTTAGCACTGTGAAAACAGCACTTTCGCCGAAGGAAATTTAGTTCTCTAAGACTGGGAAACAGTGAACAGAGAATGTATGTGTTTCTCAAGATTGGTAACAGATAGAAACAAGAGAAAGCACACAGTGATTCATCTACCTAGAGAAGTTACAGAGGTTTACACAGAGAATTCCAAGTATAAGTACAAGCAAATAAGAGAGACTTAGAAAACTGGTAAAATCTACATTGTGGATAGAGTTGGGAGTACTTAGCACTGTGTAAACAGCACTTTCACTGAAAGAAATCGACTTCTCTAAGACTGGGAAAAGGTGAAGAGTGAATGTATGAGTTTCTCAAGATTGGTAACAGATAGAAACAAGAGAAAGCACACAGTGATTCATCTACCTAGAGAAGTTACAGAGGTTTACACAGAGAATTCCAAGTATAAGTACAAGCAAATAAGAGAGACTTAGAAATCTGGTAAAACCTACATTGTGGATAGAGTTGGGAGTACTTAGCACTGTGAAAACAGCACTTTCGCTGAAAGAAATCGACTTCTCTAAGACTGGGAAACAGTGAACAGTGAATGTATGAGTTTCTCAAGATTGGTAACAGATAGAAACAAGAGAAAGCACACAGTGATTCATCTACTTAGAGAAGTTACAGAGTTTTACACAGAGAATTCCAAGTATAAGTACAAGCAAATAAGAGAGACTTAGAAAACTGGTAAAACCTACATTGTTGACAGATTTGGGAGTACTTAGCACTGTGATAACAGCACTTTCGCCGAAGGAAATCGACTTCTCTAAGACTGGGAAACAGTGAACAGAGAATGTATGAGTTTCTCAAGATTGGTAACAGATAGAAACAAGAGAAAGTACACAGTGATTCATCTACCTAGAGAAGTTACAGAGGTTTACACAGAGAATTCCAAGTATAACTACAAGCAAATAAGAGAGACTTAGAAAACTGGTAAAACCTACATTGTTGATAGTGTTGGGAGTACTTAGCACTGTGAAAACAGCACTTTTGCGGAAAGAAATCGACTTCTCTAAGACTGGGAAACAGTGAACAGAGAATGTATGAGTTTCTCAAGATTGGTAACAGATAGAAACAAGAGAAAGTACACGGTGATTCATTTACCTAGAGAAGTTACAGAGGTTTACACAGAGAATTCCAAGTATAAGTACAAGCAAATAAGAGAGACTTAGGAAACTGGTAAAACCTACATTGTTTATAGAGTTGGGAGTACTTAGCAATGTGAAAACAGCACTTTTGTCGAAAGTAATCGACTTCTCTAAGACTGGGAAACACTGAACAGAGAATGTATGAGTTTCTCAAGATTGGTAACAGATAGAAACAAGAGAAAGTACACAGTGATTCATCTACCTAGAGAAGTTACAGAGGTTTACACAGAGAATTCCAAGTATAAGTACAAGCAAATAAGAGAGACTTAGAAAACTGGTAAAACCTACATTGCGGATAGAGTTGGGAGTACTTAGCACTGTGTAAACAGCACTTTCGCCGAAAGAAATCGACTTCTCTAAGACTGGGAAAAGGTGAACAGTGAATGTATGAGTTTCTCAAGATTGGTAACCGATAGAAACAAGAGAAAGCACACAGTGATTCATCTACCTAGAGAAGTTACAGAGGTTTACACAGAGAATTCCAAGTATAAGTACAAGCAAATAAGAGAGACTTAGAAAACTGGTAAAACCTACATTGTTGATAGAGTTGGAGTACTTAGCACTGTGAAAACAGCACTATCGCAGAAAGAAATCGACTTCTCTAAGACTGGGAAAAGGTGAACAGTGAATGTATGAGTTTCTCAAGATTGGTAACAGATAGAAACAAGAGAAAGCACACAGTGATTCATCTACCTAGAGAAGTTACAGAAGTTTACACAGAGAATTCCAAGTATAAGTACAAGCAAATAAGAGAGACTTAGAAATCTGGTAAAACCTACATTGTGGATAGAGTTGGGAGTACTTAGCACTGTGTAAACAGCACTTTCGCCGAAAGAAATCGACTTCTCTAAGACTGGGAAACAGTAAACAGTGAATGTATGAGTTTCTCAAGATTGGTAACAGATAGAAACAAGAGAAAGCACACAGTGATTCATCTACCTAGAGAAGTTACAGAGGTTTACACAGAGAATTCCAAGTATAAGTACAAGCAAATAAGAGAGACTTAGAAAACTGGTAAAATCTACATTGTGGATAGAGTTGGGAGTACATAGCACTGTGAAAACAGCACTTTCGCCGAAGGAAATTTAGTTCTCTGAGACTGGGAAACAGTGAACAGAGAATGTATGAGTTTCTCAAGATTGGTAACAGATAGAAACAAGAGAAAGCACACAGTGATTCATCTACCTAGAGAAGTTACAGAGGTTTACACAGAGAATTCCAAGTATAAGTACAAGCAAATAAGAGAGACTTAGAAAACTGGTAAAACCTACATTGTTGATAGAGTTGGGAGTACTTAGCACTGTGAAAACAGCACTTTCGCAGAAAGAAATCGACTTCTCTAAGACTGGGAAAAGGCGAACAGTGAATGTATGAGTTTCTCAAGATTGGTAACAGATAGAAACAAGAGAAAACACACAGTGATTCATCTACCTAGAGAAGTTACACAGGTTTACACAGAGAATTCCAAGTATAAGTACAAGCAAATAAGAGAGACTTAGAAATCTGTTAAAACCTACATTGTGGATAGAGTTGGGAGTACTTAGCACTGTGAAAACAGCACTTTCGCAGAAAGAAATCGACTTCTCTAAGACTGGGAAAAGGTGAACAGTGAATGCATGAGTTTCTCAAGATTGGTAACAGATAGAAACAAGAGAAAGCACACAGTGATTCATCTACCTACAGAAGTTACAGAGGTTTACACAGAGAATTCCAAGTATAAGTACAAGCAAATAAGAGAGACTTAGAAAACTGGTAAAACCTACATTGTGGATAGAGTTGGGAGTACTTAGCACTGTGTAAACAGCACTTTCGCCGAAAGAAATCGACTTCTCTAAGACTGGGAAACAGTGAACAGTGAATGTATGAGTTTCTCAAGATTGGTAACAGATAGAAACAAGAGAAAGTACACAGTGATTCATCTACCTAGAGAAGTTACAGAGGTTTACACAGAGAATTCCAAGTATAAGTACAAGCAAATAAGAGAGACTTAGAAAACTGGTAAAACCTACATTGCGGATAGAGTTGGGAGTACTTAGCACTGTGTAAACAGCACTTTCGCCGAAAGAAATCGACTTCTCTAAGACTGGGAAAAGGTGAACAGTGAATGTATGAGTTTCTCAAGATTGGTAACCGATAGAAACAAGAGAAAGCACACAGTGATTCATCTACCTAGAGAAGTTACAGAGGTTTACACAGAGAATTCCATGTATAAGTACAAGCAAATAAGAGAGACTTAGAAATCTGGTAAAACCTACATTGTGGATAGAGTTGGGAGTACTTAGCACTGTGAAAACAGCACTTTCGCTGAAAGAAATCGACTTCTCTAAGACTGGGAAACAGTGAACAGTGAATGTATGAGTTTCTCAAAATTGGTAACAGATATAAACAAGAGAAAGCACACAGTGATTCATCTACCTACAGAAGTTACAGAGGTTTACACAGAGAATTCCAAGTATAACTACAAGCAAATAAGAGAGACTTAGAGAACTGGTAAAACCTACATTGTTGACAGATTTGGGATTACTTAGCACGGTGAAAACAGCACTTTCGCCGAAGGAAATTTAGTTCTCTAAGACTGGGAAACAGTGAACAGAGAATGTATGTGTTTCTCAAGATTGGTAACAGATAGAAACAAGAGAAAGCACACAGTGATTCATCTACCTAGAGAAGTTACAGAGGTTTACACAGAGAATTCCAAGTATAAGTACAAGCAAATAAGAGAGACTTAGAAATCTGGTAAAACCTACATTGTGGATAGAGTTGGGAGTACGTAGCACTGTGAAAACAGCACTTTCGCAGAAAGAAATCGACTTCTCTAAGACTGGGAAAAGGTGAACAGTGAATGTATGAGTTTCTCAAGATTGGTAACAGATAGAAACAAGAGAAAGCACACAGTGATTCATCTACCTAGAGAAGTTACAGAGGTTTACACAGAGAATTCCAAGTATAAGTACAATCAAATAAGAGAGACTTAGAAAACTGGTAAAACCTACATTGTTGATAGAGTTGGGAGTTCTTAGCACTGTGAAAACAGCACTTTCGCAGAAAGAAATCGACTTCTCTAAGACTGGGAAAAGGTGAACAGTGAATGTATGAGTTTCTCAAGATTGGTAACAGATAGAAACAAGAGAAAGCACACAGTGATTCATCTACCTAGAGAAGTTACAGAGGTTTACACAGAGAATTCCAAGTATAAGTACAAGCAAATAAGAGAGAGTTAGAAATCTGGTAAAACCTACATTGTGGATAGAGTTGGGAGTACTTAGCACTGTGTAAACAGCACTTTCGCCGAAAGAAATCGACTTCTCTAAGACTGGGAAACAGTGAACAGTGAATGTATGAGTTTCTCAAGATTGGTAACAGATAGAAACAAGAGAAAGCACACAGTGATTCATCTACCTAGAGAAGTTACAGAGGTTTACACAGAGAATTCCAAGTATAAGTACAAGCAAATAAGAGAGACTTAGAAAACTGGTAAAATCTACATTGTGGATAGAGTTGGGAGTACTTAGCACTGTGTAAACAGCACTTTCGCTGAAAGAAATCGACTTCTCTAAGACTGGGAAAAGGTGAAGAGTGAATGTATGAGTTTCTCAAGATTGGTAACAGATAGAAACAAGAGAAAGCACACAGTGATTCATCTACCTAGAGAAGTTACAGAGGTTTACACAGAGAATTCCAAGTATAAGTACAAGCAAATAAGAGAGACTTAGAAATCTGGTAAAACCTACATTGTGGATACAGTTGGGAGTACTTAGCACTGTGAAAACAGCACTTTCGCCGAAGGAAATTTAGTTCTCTGAGACTGGGAAACAGTGAACAGAGAATGTATGAGTTTCTCAAGATTGGTAACAGATAGAAACAAGAGAAAGCACACAGTGATTCATCTACCTAGAGAAGTTACAGAGGTTTACACAGAGAATTCCAAGTATAAGTACAAGCAAATAAGAGAGACTTAGAAAACTGGTAAAACCTACATTGTTGATAGAGTTGGGAGTACTTAGCACTGTGAAAACAGCACTTTCGCAGAAAGAAATCAACTTCTCTAAGACTGGGAAAAGGCGAACAGTGAATGTATGAGTTTCTCAAGATTGGTAACAGATAGAAACAAGAGAAAACACACAGTGATTCATCTACCTAGAGAAGTTACACAGGTTTACACAGAGAATTCCAAGTATAAGTACAAGCAAATAAGAGAGACTTAGAAATCTGTTAAAACCTACATTGTGGATAGATTTGGGAGTACTTAGCACTGTGAAAACAGCACTTTCGCAGAAAGAAATCGACTTCTCTAAGACTGGGAAAAGGTGAACAGTGAATGCATGAGTTTCTCAAGATTGGTAACAGATAGAAACAAGAGAAAGCACACTGTGATTCATCTACCTACAGAAGTTACAGAGGTTTACACAGAGAATTCCAAGTATAAGTACAAGCAAATAAGAGAGACTTAGAAAACTGGTAAAACCTACATTGTGGATAGAGTTGGGAGTACTTAGCACTGTGTAAACAGCACTTTCGCCGAAAGAAATCGACTTCTCTAAGACTGGGAAACAGTGAACAGTGAATGTATGAGTTTCTCAAGATTGGTAACCGATAGAAACAAGAGAAAGCACACAGTGATTCATCTATCTAGAGAAGTTACAGAGGTTTACACAGAGAATTCCAAGTATAAGTACAAGCAAATAAGAGAGACTTAGAAATCTGGTAAAACCTACATTGTGGATAGAGTTGGGAGTACTTAGCACTGTGAAAACAGCACTTTCGCTGAAAGAAATCGACTTCTCTAAGACTGGGAAACAGTGAACAGTGAATGTATGAGTTTCTCAAGATTGGTAACAGATAGAAACAAGAGAAAGCACACAGTGATTCATCTACCTACAGAAGTTACAGAGGTTTACACAGAGAATTCCAAGTATAACTACAAGCAAATAAGAGAGACTTAGAGAACTGGTAAAACCTACATTGTTGACAGATTTGGGATTACTTAGCACTGTGAAAACAGCACTTTCGCCGAAGGAAATTTAGTTCTCTAAGACTGGGAAACAGTGAACAGAGAATGTATGTGTTTCTCAAGATTGGTAACAGATAGAAACAAGAGAAAGCACACAGTGATTCATCTACCTAGAGAAGTTACAGAGGTTTACACAGAGAATTCCAAGTATAAGTACAAGCAAATAAGAGAGACTTAGAAATCTGGTAAAACCTACATTGTGGATAGAGTTGGGAGTACTTAGCACTGTGAAAACAGCACTTTCGCAGAAAGAAATCGACTTCTCTAAGACTGGGAAAAGGTGAACAGTGAATGTATGAGTTTCTCAAGATTGGTAACAGATAGAAACAAGAGAAAGCACACAGTGATTCATCTACCTAGAGAAGTTACAGAGGTTTACACAGAGAATTCCAAGTATAAGTACAAGCAAATAAGAGAGACTTAGAAAACTGGTAAAACCTACATTGTGGATAGAGTTGGGAGTACTTAGCACTGTGAAAACAGCAATTTCGCTGAAAGAAGTCGACTTCTCTAAGACTGGGAAACAGTGAACAGTGAATGTATGAGTTTCTCAAGATTGGTAACAGATAGAAACAAGAGAAAGTACACAGTAATTCATCTACCTAGTGAAGTTACAGAGGTTTAACAGAGAATTCCAAGTATAAGTACAAGCAAATAAGAGAGACTTAGAAAACTGGTAAAACCTACATTGTTGACAGATTTGGGAGTACTTAGCACTGTGAAAACAGCACTTTCGCCGAAGGAAATTTAGTTCTCTAAGACTGGGAAACAGTGAACAGAGAATGTATGAGTTTCTCAAGATTGGTAACAGATAGAAACAAGAGAAAGCACACAGTGATTCATCTACCTAGAGAAGTTACAGAGGTTTACACAGAGAATTCCAAGTATAAGTACAAGCAAATAAGAGAGACTTAGAAAACTGGTAAAATCTACATTGTGGATAGAGTTGGGAGTACTTAGCACTGTGTAAACAGCACTTTCGCTGAAAGAAATCGACTTCTCTAAGACTGGGCAAAGGTGAACAGTGAATGTATGAGTTTCTCAAGATTGGTAACAGATAGAAACAAGAGAAAGCACACAGTGATTCATCTACCTAGAGAAGTTACAGAGGTTTACACAGAGAATTCCAAGTATAAGTACAATCAAATAAGAGAGACTTAGAAAACTGGTAAAACCTACATTGTTGATAGAGTTGGGAGTTCTTAGCACTGTGAAAACAGCACTTTCGCAGAAAGAAATCGACTTCTCTAAGACTGGGAAAAGGTGAACAGTGAATGTATGAGTTTCTCAAGATTGGTAACAGATAGAAACAAGAGAAAGCACACAGTGATTCATCTACCTAGAGAAGTTACAGAGGTTTACACAGAGAATTCCAAGTATAAGTACAAGCAAATAAGAGAGAGTTAGAAATCTGGTAAAACCTACATTGTGGATAGAGTTGGGAGTACTTAGCACTGTGTAAACAGCACTTTCGCCGAAAGAAATCGACTTCTCTAAGACTGGGAAACAGTGAACAGTGAATGTATGAGTTTCTCAAGATTGGTAACAGATAGAAACAAGAGAAAGCACACAGTGATTCATCTACCTAGAGAAGTTACAGAGGTTTACACAGAGAATTCCAAGTATAAGTACAAGTAAATAAGAGAGACTTAGAAAACTGGTAAAATCTACATTGTGGATACAGTTGGGAGTACTTAGCACTGTGTAAACAGCACTTTCGCTGAAAGAAATCGACTTCTCTAAGACTGGGAAAAGGTGAAGAGTGAATGTATGAGTTTCTCAAGATTGGTAACAGATAGAAAAAAGAGAAAGCACACAGTGATTCATCTACCTAGAGAAGTTACAGTGGTTTACACAGAGAATTCCAAGTATAAGTACAAGCAAATAAGAGAGACTTAGAAATCTGGTAAAACCTACATTGTGGATACAGTTGGGAGTACTTAGCACTGTGAATACAGCACTTTCGCTGAAAGAAATCGACTTCTCTAAGACTGGGAAACAGTGAACAGTGAATGTATGAGTTTCTCAAGATTGGTAACAGATAGAAACAAGAGAAAGTACACAGTGATTCATCTACCTAGAGAAGTTACAGAGGTTTACACAGAGAATTCCAAGTATAAGTACAAGCAAATAAGAGAGACTTAGAAAACTGGTAAAACCTACATTGTGAATAGAGTTGGGAGTACTTAGCACTGTGAACACAGCACTTTTGCCGAAAGAAATCGACTTCTCTAAGACTGGGAAACAGTGAACAGAGAATGTATGAGTTTCTCAAGATTGGTAACAGATAGAAACAAGAGAAAGTACACAGTGATTCATCTACCTAGAGAAGTTACAGAGGTTTACACAGAGAATTCCAAGTATAACTACAAGCAAATAAGAGAGACATAGAAAACTGGTAAAACCTACATTGTTGATAGAGTTGGGAGTACTTAGCACTGTGAAAACAGCACTTTTGCGGAAAGAAATCGACTTCTCTAAGACTGGGAAACAGTGAACAGAGAATGTATGAGTTTCTCAAGATTGGTAACAGATAGAAACAAGAGAAAGTACACGGTGATTCATTTACCTAGAGCAGTTACAGAGGTTTACACAGAGAATTCCAAGTATAAGTACAAGCAAATAAGAGAGACTTAGAAAACTCGTAAAACCTACATTGTTTATAGAGTTGGGAGTACTTAGCAATGTGAAAACAGCACTTTTGTCGAAAGTAATCGACTTCTCTAAGACTGGGAAACACTGAACAGAGAATGTATGAGTTTCTCAAGATTGGTAACAGATAGAAACAAGAGAAAGTACACAGTGATTCATCTACCTAGAGAAGTTACAGAGGTTTACACAGAGAATTCCAAGTATAAGTACAAGCAAATAAGAGAGACTTAGAAAACTGGTAAAACCTACATTGCGGATAGAGTTGGGAGTACTTAGCACTGTGTAAACAGCACTTTCGCTGAAAGAAATCGACTTCTCTAAGACTGGGAAACAGTGAAGAGTGAATGTATGATTTTCTCAAGATTGGTAACAGATAGAAACAAGAGAAAGCACACAGTGATTCATCTACCTAGAGAAGTTACAGAGGTTTACACAGAGAATTCCAAGTATAAGTACAAGCAAATAAGAGAGACTTAGAAAACTGGTAAAATCTACATTGTGGATAGAGTTGGGAGTACTTAGCACTGTGTAAACAGCACTTTCGCTGAAAGAAATCGACTTCTCTAAGACTGGGAAAAGGTGAACAGTGAATGTATGAGTTTCTCAAGATTGGTAACAGATAGAAACAAGAGAAAGCACACAGTGATTCATCTACCTAGAGAAGTTACAGAGGTTTACACAGAGAATTCCAAGTATAAGTACAACCAAATAAGAGAGACTTAGAAAACTGGTAAAACCTACATTGTTGATAGAGTTGGGAGTACTTAGCACTGTGAAAACAGCACTTTCGCAGAAAGAAATCGACTTCTCTAAGACTGGGAAAAGGTGAACAGTGAACGTATGAGTTTCTCAAGATTGGTAACAGATAGAAACAAGAGAAAGCACACAGTGATTCATCTACCTAGAGAAGTTACAGAGGTTTACACAGAGAATTCCAAGTATAAGTACAAGCAAATAAGAGAGACTTAGAAATCTGGTAAAACCTACATTGTGGATAGAGTTGGGAGTACTTAGCACTGTGCAAACAGCACTTTCGCCGAAAGAAATCGACTTCTCTAAGACTGGGAAACAGTGAACAGTGAATGTATGAGTTTCTCAAGATTGGTAACAGATAGAAACAAGAGAAAGCACACAGTGATTCATCTACCTAGAGAAGTTACAGAGGTTTACACAGAGAATTCCAAGTATAAGTACAAGCAAATAAGAGAGACTTAGAAAACTGGTAAAATCTACATTGTGGATAGAGTTGGGAGTACTTAGCACTGTGTAAACAGTACTTTCGCTGAAAGAAATCGACTTCTCTAAGACTGGGAAAGGTGAAGAGTGAATGTATGAGTTTCTCAAGATTGGTAACCGATAGAAACAAGAGAAAGCACACAGTGATTCATCTACCTAGAGAAGTTACAGAGGTTTACACAGAGAATTCCAAGTATAAGTACAAGCAAATAAGAGAGACTTAGAAATCTGGTAAAACCTACATTGTGGATAGAGTTGGGAGTACTTAGCACTGTGAAAACAGCACTTTCGCTGAAAGAAATCGACTTCTCTTAGACTGGGAAACAGTGAACAGTGAATGTATGAGTTTCTCAAGATTGGTAACAGATAGAAACAAGAGAAAGCACACAGTGATTCATCTACCTAGAGAAGTTACAGAGGTTTACACAGAGAATTCCAAGTATAAGTACAAGCAAATAAGAGAGACTTAGAAAACTGGTAAAACCTACATTGTTGATAGAGTTGGGAGTACTTAGCACTGTGAAAACAGCACTATCGCAGAAAGAAATCGACTTCTCTAAGACTGGGAAAAGGTGAACAGTGAATGTATGAGTTTCTCAAGATTGGTAAGAGACAGAAACAAGAGAAAGCACACAGTGATTCATCTACCTAGAGAAGTTACAGAGGTTTACACAGAGAATTCCAAGTATAAATACAAGCAAATAAGAGAGACTTAGAAATCTGGTAAAACCTACATTGTGGATAGAGTTGGGAGTACTTAGCACTGTGTAAACAGCACTTTCGCCGAAAGAAATCGACTTCTCTAAGACTGGGAAACAGTAAACAGTGAATGTATGAGTTTCTCAAGATTGGTAACAGATAGAAACAAGAGAAAGCACACAGTGATTCATCTACCTAGAGAAGTTACAGAGGTTTACACAGAGAATTCCAAGTATAAGTACAAGCAAATAAGAGAGACTTAGAAAACTGGTAAAATCTACATTGTGGATAGAGTTGGGAGTACATAGCACTGTGAAAACAGCACTTTCGCCGAAGGAAATTTAGTTCTCTGAGACTGGGAAACAGTGAACAGAGAATGTATGAGTTTCTCAAGATTGGTAACAGATAGAAACAAGAGAAAGCACACAGTGATTCATCTACCTAGAGAAGTTACAGAGGTTTACACAGAGAATTCCAAGTATAAGTACAAGCAAATAAGAGAGACTTAGAAAACTGGTAAAACCTACATTGTTGATAGAGTTGGGAGTACTTAGCACTGTGAAAACAGCACTTTCGCAGAAAGAAATCGACTTCTCTAAGACTGGGAAAAGGTGAACAGTGAATGTATGAGTTTCTCAAGATTGGTAACAGATAGAAACAAGAGAAAACACACAGTGATTCATCTACCTAGAGAAGTTACACAGGTTTACACAGAGAATTCCAAGTATAAGTACAAGCAAATAAGAGAGACTTAGAAATCTGGTAAAACCTACATTGTGGATAGAGTTGGGAGTATTTAGCACTGTGAAAACAGCACTTTCGCAGAAAGAAATCGACTTCTCTAAGACTGGGAAAAGGTGAACAGTGAATGTATGAGTTTCTCAAGATTGGTAACAGAGAGAAACAAGAGAAAGCACACAGTGATTCATCTACCTAGAGAAGTTACAGAGGTTTACACAGAGAATTCCAAGTATAAGTACAAGCAAATAAGAGAGACTTAGAAAACTGGTAAAACCTACATTGTGGATAGAGTTGGGAGTACTTAGCACTGTGTAAACAGCACTTTCGCCGAAAGAAATCGACTTCTCTAAGACTGGGAAACAGTGAACAGTGAATGTATGAGTTTCTCAAGATTGGTAACAGATAGAAACAAGAGAAAGCACACAGTGATTCATCTACCTAGAGAAGTTACAGAGGTTTACACAGAGAATTCCAAGTATAAGTACAAGCAAATAAGAGAGACTTAGAAAACTGGTAAAAACCTACATTGTTGACAGATTTGGGAGTACTTAGCACTGTGAAAACAGCACTTTCGCCGAAGGAAATTTAGTTCTCTAAGACTGGGAAACAGTGAACAGAGAATGTATGTGTTTCTCAAGATTGGTAACAGATAGAAACAAGAGAAAGCACACAGTGATTCATCTACCTAGAGAAGTTACAGAGGTTTACACAGAGAATTCCAAGTATAAGTACAAGCAAATAAGAGAGACTTAGAAAACTGGTAAAACCTACATTGTGGATAGAGTTGGGAGTACTTAGCACTGTGAAAACAGCACTTTCGCTGAAAGAGGTCGACTTCTCTAAGACTGGGAAACAGTGAACAGTGAATGTATGAGTTTCTCAAGATTGGTAACAGATAGAAACAAGAGAAAGTACACAGTGATTCATCTACCTAGTGAAGTTACAGAGGTTTACACAGAGAATTCCAAGTATAAGTACAAGCAAATAAGAGAGACTTAGAAAACTGGTAAAACCTACATTGTTGACAGATTTGGGAGTACTTAGCACTGTGAAAACAGCACTTTCGCCGAAGGAAATTTAGTTCTCTAAGACTGGGAAACAGTGAACAGAGAATGTATGAGTTTCTCAAGATTGGAAACAGATAGAAACAGGAGAAAGTACACAGTGATTCATCTACCTAGAGAAGTTACAGAGGTTTACACAGAGAATTCCAAGTATAAGTACAAGCAAATTAAAGATACTTAGAAAACTGGTAAAACCTACATTGTGGATAGAGTTGGGAGTACTTAGCACTGTGTAAACAGCACTTTCGCCGAAAGAAATCGACTTCTCTGAGACTGGGAAACAGTGAACAGTGAATGTATGAGTTTCTCAAGATTGGTAACAGATAGAAACAACAGAAAGCACACAGTAATTCATCTACCTAGAGAAGTTAAAGAGGTTTACACAGAGAATTCCAAGTATAAGTACAAGCAAATAAGAGAGACTTAGAAAACTGGTAAAACCTACATTGTGGATAGAGTTGGGAGTACTTAGCACTGTGTAAACAGCACTTTCGCTGAAAGAAATCGACTTCTCTAAGACTGGGAAAAGGTGAACAGTGAATGTATGAGTTTCTCAAGATTGGTAACAGATAGAAACAAGAGAAAGCACACAGTGATTCATCTACCTAGAGAAGTTACAGTGGTTTACACAGAGAATTCCAAGTATAAGTACAAGCAAATAAGAGAGACTTAGAAATCTGGTAAAACCTACATTGTGGATAGAGTTGGGAGTACTTAGCACTGCGAAAACAGCACTTTCGCTGAAAGAAATCGACTTCTCTAAGACTGGGAAACAGTGAACAGTGAATGTATGAGTTTCTCAAGATTGGTAACAGATAGAAACAAGAGAAAGTACACAGTGATTCATCTACCTAGAGAAGTTACAGAGGTTTACACAGAGAATTCCAAGTATAAGTACAAGCAAATAAGAGAGACTTAGAAAACTGGTAAAACCTACATTGTTGATAGAGTTGGGAGTACTTAGCACTGTGAAAACAGGACTTTTGCCGAAAGAAATCGACTTCTCTAAGACTGGGAAACAGTGAACAGAGAATGTATGAGTTTCTCAAGATTGGTAACAGATAGAAACAAGAGAAAGTACACGGTGATTCATCTACCTAGAGAAGTTACAGAGGTTTACACAGAGAATTCCAAGTATAAGTACAAGCAAATAAGAGAGACTTAGAAAACTGGTAAAACCTACATTGTTTATAGAGTTGGGAGTACTTAGCAATGTGAAAACAGCACTTTTGTCGAAAGTAATCGACTACTCTAAGACTGGGAAACACTGAACAGAGAATGTATGAGTTTCTCACGATTGGTAACAGATAGAAACAAGAGAAAGTACACAGTGATTCATCTACCTAGAGAAGTTACAGAGGTTTACACAGAGAATTCCAAGTATAAGTACAAGCAAATAAGAGAGACTTAGAAAACTGGTAAAACCTACATTGTGGATAGAGTTGGGAGTACTGATAACTGTGTAAACAGCACTTTCGCCGAAAGAAATCGACTTCTCTAAGACTGGGAAACAGTGAACAGTGAATGTATGAGTTTCTCAAGATTGGTAACAGATAGAAACAAGAGAAAGCACACAGTGATTCATCTACCTAGAGAAGTTACAGAGGTTTACACAGAGAATTCCAAGTATAAGTACAAGCAAATAAGAGAGACTTAGAAAACTGGTAAAATCTACATTGTGGATAGAGTTGGGAGTACTTAGCACTGTGTAAACAGCACTTTCGCTGAAAGAAATCGACTTCTCTAAGACTGGGAAAAGGTGAACAGTGAATGTATGAGTTTCTCAAGATTGGTAACAGATAGAAACAAGAGAAAGCACACAGTGATTCATCTACCTAGAGAAGTTACAGAGGTTTACACAGAGAATTCCAAGTATAAGTACAAGCAAATAAGAGAGACTTAGAAAACTGGTAAAATCTACATTGTGTATAGAGTTGGGAGTACTTAGCACTGTGTAAACAGCACTTTCGCTGAAAGAAATCGACTTTTCTAAGACTGGGAAAAGGTGAACAGTGAATGTATGAGTTTCTCAAGATTGGTAACAGATAGAAACAAGAGAAAGCACACAGTGATTCATCTACCTAGAGAAGTTACAGAGGTTTACACAGAGAATTCCAAGTATAAGTACAAGCAAATAAGAGAGACTTAGAAAACTGGTAAAACCTACATTGTTGACAGATTTGGGAGTACTTAGCACTGTGAAAACAGCACTTTCGCCGAGGAAATTTAGTTCTCTGAGACTGGGAAACAGTGAACAGAGAATGTATGAGTTTCTCAAGATTGGTAACAGATAGAAACAAGAGAAAGCACACAGTGATTCATCTACCTAGAGAAGTTACAGAGGTTTACACAGAGAATTCCAAGTATAAGTACAAGCAAATAAGAGAGACTTAGAAAACTGGTAAAACCTACATTGTTGATAGAGTTGGGAGTACTTAGCACTGTGAAAACAGCACTATCGCAGAAAGAAATCGACTTCTCTAAGACTGGGAAAAGGTGAACAGTGAATGTATGAGTTTCTCAAGATTGGTAAGAGACAGAAACAAGAGAAAGCACACAGTGATTCATCTACCTAGAGAAGTTACAGAGGTTTACACAGAGAATTCCAAGTATAAATACAAGCAAATAAGAGAGACTTAGAAATCTGGTAAAACCTACATTGTGGATAGAGTTGGGAGTACTTAGCACTGTGTAAACAGCACTTTCGCCGAAAGAAATCGACTTCTCTAAGACTGGGAAACAGTAAACAGTGAATGTATGAGTTTCTCAAGATTGGTAACAGATAGAAACAAGAGAAAGCACACAGTGATTCATCTACCTAGAGAAGTTACAGAGGTTTACACAGAGAATTCCAAGTATAAGTACAAGCAAATAAGAGAGACTTAAAAAACTGGTAAAATCTACATTGTGGATAGAGTTGGGAGTACATAGCACTGTGAAAACAGCACTTTCGCCGAAGGAAATTTAGTTCTCTGAGACTGGGAAACAGTGAACAGAGAATGTATGAGTTTCTCAAGATTGGTAACAGATAGAAACAAGAGAAAGCACACAGTGATTCATCTACCTAGAGAAGTTACAGAGGTTTACACAGAGAATTCCAAGTATAAGTACAAGCAAATAAGAGAGACTTAGAAAACTGGTAAAACCTACATTGTTGATAGAGTTGGGAGTACTTAGCACTGTGAAAACAGCACTTTCGCAGAAAGAAATCGACTTCTCTAAGACTGGGAAAAGGTGAACAGTGAATGTATGAGTTTCTCAAGATTGGTAACAGATAGAAACAAGAGAAAACACACAGTGATTCATCTACCTAGAGAAGTTACACAGGTTTACACAGAGAATTCCAAGTATAAGTACAAGCAAATAAGAGAGACTTAGAAATCTGGTAAAACCTACATTGTGGATAGAGTTGGGAGTATTTAGCACTGTGAAAACAGCACTTTCGCAGAAAGAAATCGACTTCTCTAAGACTGGGAAAAGGTGAACAGTGAATGTATGAGTTTCTCAAGATTGGTAACAGAGAGAAACAAGAGAAAGCACACAGTGATTCATCTACCTAGAGAAGTTACAGAGGTTTACACAGAGAATTCCAAGTATAAGTACAAGCAAATAAGAGAGACTTAGAAAACTGGTAAAACCTACATTGTGGATAGAGTTGGGAGTACTTAGCACTGTGTAAACAGCACTTTCGCCGAAAGAAATCGACTTCTCTAAGACTGGGAAACAGTGAACAGTGAATGTATGAGTTTCTCAACATTGGTAACAGATAGAAACAAGAGAAAGCACACAGTGATTCATCTACCTAGAGAAGTTACAGAGGTTTACACAGAGAATTCCAAGTATAAGTACAAGCAAATAAGAGAGACTTAGAAAACTGGTAAAAACCTACATTGTTGACAGATTTGGGAGTACTTAGCACTGTGAAAACAGCACTTTCGCCGAAGGAAATTTAGTTCTCTAAGACTGGGAAACAGTGAACAGAGAATGTATGTGTTTCTCAAGATTGGTAACAGATAGAAACAAGAGAAAGCACACAGTGATTCATCTACCTAGAGAAGTTACAGAGGTTTACACAGAGAATTCCAAGTATAAGTACAAGCAAATAAGAGAGACTTAGAAAACTGGTAAAACCTACATTGTGGATAGAGTTGGGAGTACTTAGCACTGTGAAAACCGCACTTTCGCTGAAAGAGGTCGACTTCTCTAAGACTGGGAAACAGTGAACAGTGAATGTATGAGTTTCTCAAGATTGGTAACAGATAGAAACAAGAGAAAGTACACAGTGATTCATCTACCTAGTGAAGTTACAGAGGTTTACACAGAGAATTCCAAGTATAAGTACAAGCAAATAAGAGAGACTTAGAAAACTGGTAAAACCTACATTGTTGACAGATTTGGGAGTACTTAGCACTGTGAAAACAGCACTTTCGCCGAAGGAAATTTAGTTCTCTAAGACTGGGAAACAGTGAACAGAGAATGTATGAGTTTCTCAAGATTGGAAACAGATAGAAACAGGAGAAAGTACACAGTGATTCATCTACCTAGAGAAGTTACAGAGGTTTACACAGAGAATTCCAAGTATAAGTACAAGCAAATTAAAGATACTTAGAAAACTGGTAAAACCTACATTGTGGATAGAGTTGGGAGTACTTAGCACTGTGTAAACAGCACTTTCGCCGAAAGAAATCGACTTCTCTGAGACTGGGAAACAGTGAACAGTGAATGTATGAGTTTCTCAAGATTGGTAACAGATAGAAACAACAGAAAGCACACAGTAATTCATCTACCTAGAGAAGTTAAAGAGGTTTACACAGAGAATTCCAAGTATAAGTACAAGCAAATAAGAGAGACTTAGAAAACTGGTAAAACCTACATTGTGGATAGAGTTGGGAGTACTTAGCACTGTGTAAACAGCACTTTCGCTGAAAGAAATCGACTTGTCTAAGACTGGGAAAAGGTGAACAGTGAATGTATGAGTTTCTCAAGATTGGTAACAGATAGAAACAAGAGAAAGCACACAGTGATTCATCTACCTAGAGAAGTTACAGTGGTTTACACAGAGAATTCCAAGTATAAGTACAAGCAAATAAGAGAGACTTAGAAATCTGGTAAAACCTACATTGTGGATAGAGTTGGGAGTACTTAGCACTGCGAAAACAGCACTTTCGCTGAAAGAAATCGACTTCTCTAAGACTGGGAAACAGTGAACAGTGAATGTATGAGTTTCTCAAGATTGGTAACAGATAGAAACAAGAGAAAGTACACAGTGATTCATCTACCTAGAGAAGTTACAGAGGTTTACACAGAGAATTCCAAGTATAAGTACAAGCAAATAAGAGAGACTTAGAAAACTGGTAAAACCTACATTGTTGATAGAGTTGGGAGTACTTAGCACTGTGAAAACAGCACTTTTGCCGAAAGAAATCGACTTCTCTAAGACTGGGAAACAGTGAACAGAGAATGTATGAGTTTCTCAAGATTGGTAACAGATAGAAACAAGAGAAAGTACACGGTGATTCATCTACCTAGAGAAGTTACAGAGGTTTACACAGAGAATTCCAAGTATAAGTACAAGCAAATAAGAGAGACTTAGAAAACTGGTAAAACCTACATTGTTTATAGAGTTGGGAGTACTTAGCAATGTGAAAACAGCACTTTTGTCGAAAGTAATCGACTACTCTAAGACTGGGAAACACTGAACAGAGAATGTATGAGTTTCTCACGATTGGTAACAGATAGAAACAAGAGAAAGTACACAGTGATTCATCTACCTAGAGAAGTTACAGAGGTTTACACAGAGAATTCCAAGTATAAGTACAAGCAAATAAGAGAGACTTAGAAAACTGGTAAAACCTACATTGTGGATAGAGTTGGGAGTACTGATAACTGTGTAAACAGCACTTTCGCCGAAAGAAATCGACTTCTCTAAGACTGGGAAACAGTGAACAGTGAATGTATGAGTTTCTCAAGATTGGTAACAGATAGAAACAAGAGAAAGCACACAGTGATTCATCTACCTAGAGAAGTTACAGAGGTTTACACAGAGAATTCCAAGTATAAGTACAAGCAAATAAGAGAGACTTAGAAAACTGGTAAAATCTACATTGTGGATAGAGTTGGGAGTACTTAGCACTGTGTAAACAGCACTTTCGCTGAAAGAAATCGACTTCTCTAAGACTGGGAAAAGGTGAACAGTGAATGTATGAGTTTCTCAAGATTGGTAACAGATAGAAACAAGAGAAAGCACACAGTGATTCATCTACCTAGAGAAGTTACAGAGGTTTACACAGAGAATTCCAAGTATAAGTACAAGCAAATAAGAGAGACTTAGAAAACTGGTAAAATCTACATTGTGTATAGAGTTGGGAGTACTTAGCACTGTGTAAACAGCACTTTCGCTGAAAGAAATCGACTTTTCTAAGACTGGGAAAAGGTGAACAGTGAATGTATGAGTTTCTCAAGATTGGTAACAGATAGAAAAAAGAGAAAGCACACAGTGATTCATCTACCTAGAGAAGTTACAGAGGTTTACACAGAGAATTCCAAGTATAAGTACAAGCAAATAAGAGAGACTTAGAAAACTGGTAAAACCTACATTGTTGACAGATTTGGGAGTACTTAGCACTGTGAAAACAGCACTTTCGCCGAGGAAATTTAGTTCTCTGAGACTGGGAAACAGTGAACAGAGAATGTATGAGTTTCTCAAGATTGGTAACAGATAGAAACAAGAGAAAGCACACAGTGATTCATCTACCTAGAGAAGTTACAGAGGTTTACACAGAGAATTCCAAGTATAAGTACAAGCAAATAAGAGAGACTTAGAAAACTGGTAAAATCTACATTGTGTATAGAGTTGGGAGTACTTAGCACTGTGTAAACAGCACTTTCGCTGAAAGAAATCGACTTTTCTAAGACTGGGAAAAGGTGAACAGTGAATGTATGAGTTTCTCAAGATTGGTAACAGATAGAAACAAGAGAAAGCACACAGTGATTCATCTACCTAGAGAAGTTACAGAGGTTTACACAGAGAATTCCAAGTATAAGTACAAGCAAATAAGAGAGACTTAGAAAACTGGTAAAACCTACATTGTTGACAGATTTGGGAGTACTTAGCACTGTGAAAACAGCACTTTCGCCGAGGAAATTTAGTTCTCTGAGACTGGGAAACAGTGAACAGAGAATGTATGAGTTTCTCAAGATTGGTAACAGATAGAAACAAGAGAAAGCACACAGTGATTCATCTACCTACAGAAGTTACAGAGGTTTACACAGAGAATTCCAAGTATAAGTACAAGCAAATAAGAGAGACTTAGAAAACTGGTAAAACCTACATTGTGGATAGAGTTGAGAGTACTTAGCACTGTGAAAACAGCACTTTCGCTGAAAGAAGTCGACTTCTCTAAGACTGGGAAACAGTGAACAGTGAATGTATGAGTTTCTCAAGATTGGTAACAGATAGAAACAAGAGAAAGTACACAGTGATTCATCTACCTAGTGAAGTTACAGAGGTTTACCCAGAGAATTCCAAGTATAAGTACAAGCAAATAAGAGAGACTTAGAAAAGTGGTAAAACCTACATTGTTGACAGATTGGGGAGTACTTAGCACTGTGAAAACAGCACTTTCGCCGAAGGAAATTTAGTTCTCTAAGACTGGGAAACAGTGAACAGAGAATGTATGTGTTTCTCAAGATTGGTAACAGATAGAAACAAGAGAAAGCACACAGTGATTCATCTACCTAGAGAAGTTACAGAGGTTTACACAGAGAATTCCAAGTATAAGTACAAGCAAATAAGAGAGACTTAGAAAACTGGTAAAACCTACATTGTTGATAGAGTTGGGAGTACTTAGCACTGTGAAAACAGCACTTTTGCCGAAAGAAATCGACTTCTCTAAGACTGGGAAACAGTGAACAGAGAATGTATGAGTTTCTCAAGATTGGTAACAGATAGAAACAAGAGAAAGTACACGGTGATTCATCTACCTAGAGAAGTTACAGAGGTTTACACAGAGAATTCCAAGTATAAGTACAAGCAAATAAGAGAGACTTAGAAAACTGGTAAAACCTACATTGTTTATAGAGTTGGGAGTACTTAGCAATGTGAAAACAGCACTTTTGTCGAAAGTAATCGACTTCTCTAAGACTGGGAAACACTGAACAGAGAATGTATGAGTTTCTCACGATTGGTAACAGATAGAAACAAGAGAAAGTACACAGTGATTCATCTACCTAGAGAAGTTACAGAGGTTTACACAGAGAATTCCAAGTATAAGTACAAGCAAATAAGAGAGACTTAGAAAACTGGTAAAACCTACATTGTGGATAGAGTTGGGAGTACTGATCACTGTGTAAACAGCACTTTCGCCGAAAGAAATCGACTTCTCTAAGACTGGGAAACAGTGAACAGTGAATGTATGAGTTTCTCAAGATTGGTAACAGATAGAAACAAGAGAAAGCACACAGTGATTCATCAACCTAGAGAAGTTACAGAGGTTTACACAGAGAATTCCAAGTATAAGTACAAGCAAATAAGAGAGACTTAGAAAACTGGTAAAATCTACATTGTGGATAGAGTTGGGAGTACTTAGCACTGTGTAAACAGCACTTTCGCTGAAAGAAATCGACTTCTCTAAGACTGGGAAAAGGTGAACAGTGAATGTATGAGTTTCTCAAGATTGGTAACAGATAGAAACAAGAGAAAGCACACAGTGATTCATCTACCTAGAGAAGTTACAGAGGTTTACACAGAGAATTCCAAGTATAAGTACAACCAAATAAGAGAGACTTAGAAAACTGGTAAAACCTACATTGTTGATAGAGTTGGGAGTACTTAGCACTGTGAAAACAGCACTTTCGCAGAAAGAAATCGACTTCTCTAAGACTGGGAAAAGGTGAACAGTGAACGTATGAGTTTCTCAAGATTGGTAACAGATAGAAACAAGAGAAAGCACACAGTGATTCATCTACCTAGAGAAGTTACAGAGGTTTACACAGAGAATTCCAAGTATAAGTACAAGCAAATAAGAGAGACTTAGAAAA
This sequence comes from Heterohyrax brucei, assembly GCA_028571685.1. Taxonomy (NCBI): domain Eukaryota; kingdom Metazoa; phylum Chordata; class Mammalia; order Hyracoidea; family Procaviidae; genus Heterohyrax; species Heterohyrax brucei. The sequence goes on from CM053162.1 coordinate 18,339,066, forward strand.
CTGGTAAAACCTACATTGTTGACAGATTTGGGAGTACTTAGCACTGTGAAAACAGCACTTTCGCCGAGGAAATTTAGTTCTCTGAGACTGGGAAACAGTGAACAGAGAATGTATGAGTTTCTCAAGATTGGTAACAGATAGAAACAAGAGAAAGCACACAGTGATTCATCTACCTAGAGAAGTTACAGAGGTTTACACAGAGAATTCCAAGTATAAGTACAAGCAAATAAGAGAGACTTAGAAAACTGGTAAAATCTACATTGTGTATAGAGTTGGGAGTACTTAGCACTGTGTAAACAGCACTTTCGCTGAAAGAAATCGACTTTTCTAAGACTGGGAAAAGGTGAACAGTGAATGTATGAGTTTCTCAAGATTGGTAACAGATAGAAACAAGAGAAAGCACACAGTGATTCATCTACCTAGAGAAGTTACAGAGGTTTACACAGAGAATTCCAAGTATAAGTACAAGCAAATAAGAGAGACTTAGAAAACTGGTAAAACCTACATTGTTGACAGATTTGGGAGTACTTAGCACTGTGAAAACAGCACTTTCGCCGAGGAAATTTAGTTCTCTGAGACTGGGAAACAGTGAACAGAGAATGTATGAGTTTCTCAAGATTGGTAACAGATAGAAACAAGAGAAAGCACACAGTGATTCATCTACCTACAGAAGTTACAGAGGTTTACACAGAGAATTCCAAGTATAAGTACAAGCAAATAAGAGAGACTTAGAAAACTGGTAAAACCTACATTGTGGATAGAGTTGAGAGTACTTAGCACTGTGAAAACAGCACTTTCGCTGAAAGAAGTCGACTTCTCTAAGACTGGGAAACAGTGAACAGTGAATGTATGAGTTTCTCAAGATTGGTAACAGATAGAAACAAGAGAAAGTACACAGTGATTCATCTACCTAGTGAAGTTACAGAGGTTTACCCAGAGAATTCCAAGTATAAGTACAAGCAAATAAGAGAGACTTAGAAAAGTGGTAAAACCTACATTGTTGACAGATTGGGGAGTACTTAGCACTGTGAAAACAGCACTTTCGCCGAAGGAAATTTAGTTCTCTAAGACTGGGAAACAGTGAACAGAGAATGTATGTGTTTCTCAAGATTGGTAACAGATAGAAACAAGAGAAAGCACACAGTGATTCATCTACCTAGAGAAGTTACAGAGGTTTACACAGAGAATTCCAAGTATAAGTACAAGCAAATAAGAGAGACTTAGAAATCTGGTAAAACCTACATTGTGGATAGAGTTGGGAGTACTTAGCATTGTGAAAACAGAACTTTCGCAGAAAGAAATCGACTTCTCTAAGACTGGGAAAAGGTGAACAGTGAATGTATGAGTTTCTCAAGATTGGTAACAGATAGAAACAAGAGAAAGCACACAGTGATTCATCTACCTAGAGAAGTTACAGTGGTTTACACAGAGAATTCCAAGTATAAGTACAAGCAAATAAGAGAGACATAGAAATCTGGTAAAACCTACATTGTGGATAGAGTTGGGAGTACTTAGCACTGTGAAAACAGCACTTTCGCTGAAAGAAATCGACTTCTCTAAGACTGGGAAACGGTGAACAGTGAATGTATGAGTTTCTCAAGATTGGTAACAGATAGAAACAAGAGAAAGTACACAGTGATTCATCTACCTAGAGAAGTTACAGAGGTTTACACAGAGAATTCCAAGTATAAGTACAAGCAAATAGGAGAGACTTAGAAAACTGGTAAAACCTACATTGTTGATAGAGTTGGGAGTACTTAGCACTGTGAAAACAGCACTTTTGCCGAAAGAAATCGACTTCTCTAAGACTGGGAAACAGTGAACAGAGAATGTATGAGTTTCTCAAGATTGGTAACAGATAGAAACAAGAGAAAGTACACGGTGATTCATCTACCTAGAGAAGTTACAGAGGTTTACACAGAGAATTCCAAGTATAAGTACAAGCAAATAAGAGAGACTTAGAAAACTGGTAAAACCTACATTGTTTATAGAGTTGGGAGTACTTAGCAATGTGAAAACAGCACTTTTGTCGAAAGTAATCGACTTCTCTAAGACTGGGAAACACTGAACAGAGAATGTATGAGTTTCTCACGATTGGTAACAGATAGAAACAAGAGAAAGTACACAGTGATTCATCTACCTAGAGAAGTTACAGAGGTTTACACAGAGAATTCCAAGTATAAGTACAAGCAAATAAGAGAGACTTAGAAAACTGGTAAAACCTACATTGTGGATAGAGTTGGGAGTACTGATCACTGTGTAAACAGCACTTTCGCCGAAAGAAATCGACTTCTCTAAGACTGGGAAACAGTGAACAGTGAATGTATGAGTTTCTCAAGATTGGTAACAGATAGAAACAAGAGAAAGCACACAGTGATTCATCAACCTAGAGAAGTTACAGAGGTTTACACAGAGAATTCCAAGTATAAGTACAAGCAAATAAGAGAGACTTAGAAAACTGGTAAAATCTACATTGTGGATAGAGTTGGGAGTACTTAGCACTGTGTAAACAGCACTTTCGCTGAAAGAAATCGACTTCTCTAAGACTGGGAAAAGGTGAACAGTGAATGTATGAGTTTCTCAAGATTGGTAACAGATAGAAACAAGAGAAAGCACACAGTGATTCATCTACCTAGAGAAGTTACAGAGGTTTACACAGAGAATTCCAAGTATAAGTACAACCAAATAAGAGAGACTTAGAAAACTGGTAAAACCTACATTGTTGATAGAGTTGGGAGTACTTAGCACTGTGAAAACAGCACTTTCGCAGAAAGAAATCGACTTCTCTAAGACTGGGAAAAGGTGAACAGTGAACGTATGAGTTTCTCAAGATTGGTAACAGATAGAAACAAGAGAAAGCACACAGTGATTCATCTACCTAGAGAAGTTACAGAGGTTTACACAGAGAATTCCAAGTATAAGTACAAGCAAATAAGAGAGACTTAGAAATCTGGTAAAACCTACATTGTGGATAGAGTTGGGAGTACTTAGCACTGTGCAAACACCACTTTCGCCGAAAGAAATCGACTTCTCTAAGACTGGGAAACAGTGAACAGTGAATGTATGAGTTTCTCAAGATTGGTAACAGATAGAAACAAGAGAAAGCACACAGTGATTCATCTACCTAGAGAAGTTACAGAGGTTTACACAGAGAATTCCAAGTATAAGTACAAGCAAATAAGAGAGACTTAGAAATCTGGTAAAACCTACATTGTGGATAGAGTTGGGAGTACTTAGCACTGTGAAAACAGCACTATCGCAGAAAGAAATCGACTTCTCTAAGACTGGGAAAAGGTGAACAGTGAATGTATGAGTTTCTCAAGATTGGTAACAGACAGAAACAAGAGAAAGCACACAGTGATTCATCTACCTAGAGAAGTTACAGAGGTTTACACAGAGAATTCCAAGTATAAGTACAAGCAAATAAGAGAGACTTAGAAAACTGGTAAAACCTACATTGTTGATAGAGTTGGGAGTACTTAGCACTGTGAAAACAGCACTATCGCAGAAAGAAATCGACTTCTCTAAGACTGGGAAAAGGTGAAAAGTGAATGTATGAGTTTCTCAAGATTGGTAACAGACAGAAACAAGAGAAAGCACACAGTGATTCATCTACCTAGAGAAGTTACAGAGGTTTACACAGAGAATTCCAAGTATAAATACAAGCAAATAAGAGAGACTTAGAAATCTGGTAAAACCTACATTGTGGATAGAGTTGGGAGTACTTAGCACTGTGTAAACAGCACTTTCGCCGAAAGAAATCGACTTCTCTAAGACTGGGAAACAGTAAACAGTGAATGTATGAGTTTCTCAAGATTGGTAACAGATAGAAACAAGAGAAAGCACACAGTGATTCATCTACCTAGAGAAGTTACAGAGGTTTACACAGAGAATTCCAAGTATAAGTACAAGCAAATAAGAGAGACTTAGAAAACTGGTAAAACCTACATTGTTGATAGAGTTGGGAGTACTTAGCACTGTGAAAACAGCACTTTTGCCGAAAGAAATCGACTTCTCTAAGACTGGGAAACAGTGAACAGAGAATGTATGAGTTTCTCAAGATTGGTAACAGATAGAAACAAGAGAAAGTACACGGTGATTCATCTACCTAGAGAAGTTACAGAGGTTTACACAGAGAATTCCAAGTATAAGTACAAGCAAATAAGAGAGACTTAGAAAACTGGTAAAACCTACATTGTTTATAGAGTTGGGAGTACTTAGCAATGTGAAAACAGCACTTTTGTCGAAAGTAATCGACTACTCTAAGACTGGGAAACACTGAACAGAGAATGTATGAGTTTCTCACGATTGGTAACAGATAGAAACAAGAGAAAGTACACAGTGATTCATCTACCTAGAGAAGTTACAGAGGTTTACACAGAGAATTCCAAGTATAAGTACAAGCAAATAAGAGAGACTTAGAAAACTGGTAAAACCTACATTGTGGATAGAGTTGGGAGTACTGATCACTGTGTAAACAGCACTTTCGCCGAAAGAAATCGACTTCTCTAAGACTGGGAAACAGTGAACAGTGAATGTATGAGTTTCTCAAGATTGGTAACAGATAGAAACAAGAGAAAGCACACAGTGATTTATCTACCTAGAGAAGTTACAGAGGTTTACACAGAGAATTCCAAGTATAAGTACAAGCAAATAAGAGAGACTTAGAAAACTGGTAAAATCTACATTGTGGATAGAGTTGGGAGTACTTAGCACTGTGTAAACAGCACTTTCGCTGAAAGAAATCGACTTCTCTAAGACTGGGAAAAGGTGAACAGTGAATGTATGAGTTTCTCAAGATTGGTAACAGATAGAAACAAGAGAAAGCACACAGTGATTCATCTACCTAGAGAAGTTACAGAGGTTTACACAGAGAATTCCAAGTATAAGTACAAGCAAATAAGAGAGACTTAGAAAACTGGTAAAATCTACATTGTGTATAGAGTTGGGAGTACTTAGCACTGTGTAAACAGCACTTTCGCTGAAAGAAATCGACTTTTCTAAGACTGAGAAAAGGTGAACAGTGAATGTATGAGTTTCTCAAGATTGGTAACAGATAGAAACAAGAGAAAGCACACAGTGATTCATCTACCTAGAGAAGTTACAGAGGTTTACACAGAGAATTCCAAGTATAAGTACAAGCAAATAAGAGAGACTTAGAAAACTGGTAAAACCTACATTGTTGACAGATTTGGGAGTACTTAGCACTGTGAAAACAGCACTTTCGCCGAGGAAATTTAGTTCTCTGAGACTGGGAAACAGTGAACAGAGAATGTATGAGTTTCTCAAGATTGGTAACAGATAGAAACAAGAGAAAGCACACAGTGATTCATCTACCTACAGAAGTTACAGAGGTTTACACAGAGAATTCCAAGTATAAGTACAAGCAAATAAGAGAGACTTAGAAAACTGGTAAAACCTACATTGTGGATAGAGTTGAGAGTACTTAGCACTGTGAAAACAGCACTTTTGCTGAAAGAAGTCGACTTCTCTAAGACTGGGAAACAGTGAACAGTGAATGTATGAGTTTCTCAAGATTGGTAACAGATAGAAACAAGAGAAAGTACACAGTGATTCATCTACCTAGTGAAGTTACAGAGGTTTACCCAGAGAATTCCAAGTATAAGTACAAGCAAATAAGAGAGACTTAGAAAAGTGGTAAAACCTACATTTTTGACAGATTGGGGAGTACTTAGCACTGTGAAAACAGCACTTTCGCCGAAGGAAATTTAGTTCTCTAAGACTGGGAAACAGTGAACAGAGAATGTATGTGTTTCTCAAGATTGGTAACAGATAGAAACAAGAGAAAGCACACAGTGATTCATCTACCTAGAGAAGTTACAGAGGTTTACACAGAGAATTCCAAGTATAAGTACAAGCAAATAAGAGAGACTTAGAAATCTGGTAAAACCTACATTGTGGATAGAGTTGGGAGTACTTAGCATTGTGAAAACAGAACTTTCGCAGAAAGAAATCGACTTCTCTAAGACTGGGAAAAGGTGAACAGTGAATGTATGAGTTTCTCAAGATTGGTAACAGATAGAAACAAGAGAAAGCACACAGTGATTCATCTACCTAGAGAAGTTACAGAGGTTTACACAGAGAATTCCAAGTATAAGTACAAGCAAATAAGAGAGACTTAGAAAACTGGTAAAACCTACATTGTGGATAGAGTTGGGAGTACTTAGCACTGTGAAAACAGCACTTTCGCTGAAAGAAGTCGACTTCTCTAAGACTGGGAAACAGTGAACAGTGAATGTATGAGTTTCTCAAGATTGGTAACAGATAGAAACAAGAGAAAGTACACAGTGATTCATCTACCTAGTGAAGTTACAGAGGTTTACACAGTGAATTCCAAGTATAAGTACAAGCAAATAAGAGAGACTTAGAAAACTGGTAAAACCTACATTGTTGACAGATTTGGGAGTACTTAGCACTGTGAAAACAGCACTTTCGCCGAAGGAAATTTAGTTCTCTAAGACTGGGAAACAGTGAACAGAGAATGTATGAGTTTCTCAAGATTGGTAACAGATAGAAACAAGAGAAAGCACACAGTGATTCATCTACCTAGAGAAGTTACAGAGGTTTACACAGAGAATTCCAAGTATAACTACAAGCAAATAAGAGAGACTTAGAAAACTGGTAAAACCTACAATGTTGATAGAGTTGGAAGTACTTAGCACTGTGAAAACAGCACTTTTGCGGAAAGAAATTGACGACTCTAAGACTGGGAAACAGTGAACAGAGAATGTATGAGTTTCTCAAGATTGGTAACAGATAGAAACAAGAGAAAGTACACGGTGATTCATCTACCTAGAGAAGTTACAGAGGTTTACACAGAGAATTCCAAGTATAAGTACAAGCAAATAAGAGAGACTTAGAAAACTGGTAAAACCTACATTGTTTATAGAGTTGGGAGTACTTAGCAATGTGAAAACAGCACTTTTGTGGAAAGTAATCGACTTCTCTAAGACTGGGAAACACTGAACAGAGAATGTATGAGATTCACAAGATTGGTAACAGATAGAAACAAGAGAAAGTACACAGTGATTCAGCTACCTAGAGAAGTTACAGAGGTTTACACAGAGAATTCCAAGTATAAGTACAAGCAAATAAGAGAGACTTAGAAAACTGGTAAAACCTACATTGTGGATAGAGTTGGGAGTACTTGGCACTGTGAAAACAGCACTTTCGCAGAAAGAAATCGACTTCTCTAAGACTGGGAAAAGGTGAACAGTGAATGTATGAGTTTCTCAAGATTGGTAACAGATAGAAACAAGAGAAAGCACACAGTGATTCAACTACCTAGAGAAGTTACAGAGGTTTACACAGAGAATTCCAAGTATAAGTACAAGCAAATAAGAGAGACTTAGAAAACTGGTAAAACGTACATTGTGGATAGAGTTGGGAGTACTTAGCACTGTGTAAACAGCACTTTCGCCGAAAGAAATCGACTTCTCTAAGACTGGGAAACAGTGAACAGTGAATGTATGAGTTTCTCAAGATTGGTAACAGATTGAAACAAGAGAAAGCACACAGTGATTCATCTACTTAGAGAAGTTACAGGGGTTTACACAGAGAATTCCAAGTATCAGTACAAGCAAATAAGAGAGACTTAGAAAACTGGTAAAAACTACATTGTTGACAGATTTGGGAGTACTTAGCACTGTGAAAACAGCACTTTCGCCGAAGGAAATTTAGTTCTCTAAGACTGGGAAACAGTGAACAGAGAATGTATGTGTTTCTCAAGATTGGTAACAGATGGAAACAAGAGAAAGCACACAGTGATTCATCTACCTAGAGAAGTTACAGAGGTTTACACAGAGAATTCCAAGTATAAGTACAAGCAAATAAGAGAGACTTAGAAAACTGGTAAAACCCTACATTGTTGACAGATTTGGGAGTACTTAGCACTGTGAAAACAGCACTTTCGCCGAAGGAAATTTAGTTCTCTAAGACTGGGAAACAGTGAACAGAGAATGTATGAGTTTCTCAAGATTGGTAACAGATAGAAACAACAGAAAGTACACAGTGATTCATCTACCTAGAGAAGTTACAGAGGTTTACACAGAGAATTCCAAGTATAAGTACAAGCAAATAAGAGAGACTTAGAAATCTGGTAAAACCTACATTGTGGATAGAGTTGGGAGTACTTAGTACTGTGTAAACAGCACTTTCGCTGAAAGAAATCGACTTCTCTAAGACTGGGAAAAGGTGAACAGTGAATGTATGAGTTTCTCAAGATTGGTAACAGATAGAAACAAGAGAAAGCACACAGTGATTCATCTACCTAGAGAAGTTACAGAGGTTTACACAGAGAATTCCAAGTATAAGTACAAGCAAATAAGAGAGACTTAGAAATCTGGTAAAACGTACATTGTGGATAGAGTTGGAAGTACGTAGCACTGTGAAAACAGCACTTTCGCTGAAAGAAATCGACTTCTCTAAGACTGGGAAACAGTGAACAGAGAATGTATGAGTTTCTCAAGATTGGTAACAGATAGAAACAAGAGAAAGTACACAGTGATTCATCTACCTAGACAAGTTACAGAGGTTTACACAGAGAATTCCAAGTATAAGTACAAGCAAATAAGAGAGACTTAGAAAACTGGTAAAACCTACATTGTGGATAGAGTTGGGAGTACTTAGCACTGTGAAAACAGCACTTTCGCTGAAAGAGGTCGACTTCTCTAAGACTGGGAAACAGTGAACAGTGAATGTATGAATTTCTCAAGATTGGTAACAGATAGAAACAAGAGAAAGCACACAGTGATTCATCTACCTAGAGAAGTTACAGAGGTTTACACAGAGAATTCCAAGTATAAGTACAAGCAAATAAGAGAGACTTAGAAAACTGGTAAAACCTACATTGTTTATAGAGTTGGGAGTACTTAGCAATGTGAAAACAGCACTTTTGTCGAAAGTAATCGACTTCTCTAAGACTGGGAAACACTGAACAGAGAATGTATGAGTTTCTCACGATTGGTAACAGATAGAAACAAGAGAAAGTACACAGTGATTCATCTACCTAGAGAAGTTACAGAGGTTTACACAGAGAATTCCAAGTATAAGTACAAGCAAATAAGAGAGACTTAGAAAACTGGTAAAACCTACATTGTGGATAGAGTTGGGAGTACTGATCACTGTGTAAACAGCACTTTCGCCGAAAGAAATCGACTTCTCTAAGACTGGGAAACAGTGAACAGTGAATGTATGAGTTTCTCAAGATTGGTAACAGATAGAAACAAGAGAAAGCACACAGTGATTCATCAACCTAGAGAAGTTACAGAGGTTTACACAGAGAATTCCAAGTATAAGTACAAGCAAATAAGAGAGACTTAGAAAACTGGTAAAATCTACATTGTGGATAGAGTTGGGAGTACTTAGCACTGTGTAAACAGCACTTTCGCTGAAAGAAATCGACTTCTCTAAGACTGGGAAAAGGTGAACAGTGAATGTATGAGTTTCTCAAGATTGGTAACAGATAGAAACAAGAGAAAGCACACAGTGATTCATCTACCTAGAGAAGTTACAGAGGTTTACACAGAGAATTCCAAGTATAAGTACAACCAAATAAGAGAGACTTAGAAAACTGGTAAAACCTACATTGTTGATAGAGTTGGGAGTACTTAGCACTGTGAAAACAGCACTTTCGCAGAAAGAAATCGACTTCTCTAAGACTGGGAAAAGGTGAACAGTGAACGTATGAGTTTCTCAAGATTGGTAACAGATAGAAACAAGAGAAAGCACACAGTGATTCATCTACCTAGAGAAGTTACAGAGGTTTACACAGAGAATTCCAAGTATAAGTACAAGGAAATAAGAGAGACTTAGAAAACTGGTAAAACCTACATTGTTGACAGATTTGGGAGTACTTAGCACTGTGAAAACAGCACTTTCGCCGAGGAAATTTAGTTCTCTGAGACTGGGAAACAGTGAACAGAGAATGTATGAGTTTCTCAAGATTGGTAACAGATAGAAACAAGAGAAAGCACACAGTGATTCATCTACCTAGAGAAGTTACAGAGGTTTACACAGAGAATTCCAAGTATAAGTACAAGCAAATAAGAGAGACTTAGAAATCTGGTAAAACCTACATTGTGGATAGAGTTGGGAGTACTTAGCATTGTGAAAACAGAACTTTCGCAGAAAGAAATCGACTTCTCTAAGACTGGGAAAAGGTGAACAGTGAATGTATGAGTTTCTCAAGATTGGTAACAGATAGAAACAAGAGAAAGCACACAGTGATTCATCTACCTAGAGAAGTTACAGTGGTTTACACAGAGAATTCCAAGTATAAGTACAAGCAAATAAGAGAGACATAGAAATCTGGTAAAACCTACATTGTGGATAGAGTTGGGAGTACTTAGCACTGTGAAAACAGCACTTTCGCTGAAAGAAATCGACTTCTCTAAGACTGGGAAACGGTGAACAGTGAATGTATGAGTTTCTCAAGATTGGTAACAGATAGAAACAAGAGAAAGTACACAGTGATTCATCTACCTAGAGAAGTTACAGAGGTTTACACAGAGAATTCCAAGTATAAGTACAAGCAAATAAGAGAGACTTAGAAAACTGGTAAAACCTACATTGTTGATAGAGTTGGGAGTACTTAGCACTGTGAAAACAGCACTTTTGCCGAAAGAAATCGACTTCTCTAAGACTGGGAAACAGTGAACAGAGAATGTATGAGTTTCTCAAGATTGGTAACAGATAGAAACAAGAGAAAGTACACGGTGATTCATCTACCTAGAGAAGTTACAGAGGTTTACACAGAGAATTCCAAGTATAAGTACAAGCAAATAAGAGAGACTTAGAAAACTGGTAAAACCTACATTGTTTATAGAGTTGGGAGTACTTAGCAATGTGAAAACAGCACTTTTGTCGAAAGTAATCGACTTCTCTAAGACTGGGAAACACTGAACAGAGAATGTATGAGTTTCTCACGATTGGTAACAGATAGAAACAAGAGAAAGTACACAGTGATTCATCTACCTAGAGAAGTTACAGAGGTTTACACAGAGAATTCCAAGTATAAGTACAAGCAAATAAGAGAGACTTAGAAAACTGGTAAAACCTACATTGTGGATAGAGTTGGGAGTACTGATCACTGTGTAAACAGCACTTTCGCCGAAAGAAATCGACTTCTCTAAGACTGGGAAACAGTGAACAGTGAATGTATGAGTTTCTCAAGATTGGTAACAGATAGAAACAAGAGAAAGCACACAGTGATTCATCAACCTAGAGAAGTTACAGAGGTTTACACAGAGAATTCCAAGTATAAGTACAAGCAAATAAGAGAGACTTAGAAAACTGGTAAAATCTACATTGTGGATAGAGTTGGGAGTACTTAGCACTGTGTAAACAGCACTTTCGCTGAAAGAAATCGACTTCTCTAAGACTGGGAAAAGGTGAACAGTGAATGTATGAGTTTCTCAAGATTGGTAACAGATAGAAACAAGAGAAAGCACACAGTGATTCATCTACCTAGAGAAGTTACAGAGGTTTACACAGAGAATTCCAAGTATAAGTACAACCAAATAAGAGAGACTTAGAAAACTGGTAAAACCTACATTGTTGATAGAGTTGGGAGTACTTAGCACTGTGAAAACAGCACTTTCGCAGAAAGAAATCGACTTCTCTAAGACTGGGAAAAGGTGAACAGTGAACGTATGAGTTTCTCAAGATTGGTAACAGATAGAAACAAGAGAAAGCACACAGTGATTCATCTACCTAGAGAAGTTACAGAGGTTTACACAGAGAATTCCAAGTATAAGTACAAGCAAATAAGAGAGACTTAGAAATCTGGTAAAACCTACATTGTGGATAGAGTTGGGAGTACTTAGCACTGTGCAAACACCACTTTCGCCGAAAGAAATCGACTTCTCTAAGACTGGGAAACAGTGAACAGTGAATGTATGAGTTTCTCAAGATTGGTAACAGATAGAAACAAGAGAAAGCACACAGTGATTCATCTACCTAGAGAAGTTACAGAGGTTTACACAGAGAATTCCAAGTATAAGTACAAGCAAATAAGAGAGACTTAGAAATCTGGTAAAACCTACATTGTGGATAGAGTTGGGAGTACTTAGCACTGTGAAAACAGCACTATCGCAGAAAGAAATCGACTTCTCTAAGACTGGGAAAAGGTGAACAGTGAATGTATGAGTTTCTCAAGATTGGTAACAGACAGAAACAAGAGAAAGCACACAGTGATTCATCTACCTAGAGAAGTTACAGAGGTTTACACAGAGAATTCCAAGTATAAGTACAAGCAAATAAGAGAGACTTAGAAAACTGGTAAAACCTACATTGTTGATAGAGTTGGGAGTACTTAGCACTGTGAAAACAGCACTATCGCAGAAAGAAATCGACTTCTCTAAGACTGGGAAAAGGTGAAAAGTGAATGTATGAGTTTCTCAAGATTGGTAACAGACAGAAACAAGAGAAAGCACACAGTGATTCATCTACCTAGAGAAGTTACAGAGGTTTACACAGAGAATTCCAAGTATAAATACAAGCAAATAAGAGAGACTTAGAAATCTGGTAAAACCTACATTGTGGATAGAGTTGGGAGTACTTAGCACTGTGTAAACAGCACTTTCGCCGAAAGAAATCGACTTCTCTAAGACTGGGAAACAGTAAACAGTGAATGTATGAGTTTCTCAAGATTGGTAACAGATAGAAACAAGAGAAAGCACACAGTGATTCATCTACCTAGAGAAGTTACAGAGGTTTACACAGAGAATTCCAAGTATAAGTACAAGCAAATAAGAGAGACTTAGAAAACTGGTAAAACCTACATTGTTGATAGAGTTGGGAGTACTTAGCACTGTGAAAACAGCACTTTTGCCGAAAGAAATCGACTTCTCTAAGACTGGGAAACAGTGAACAGAGAATGTATGAGTTTCTCAAGATTGGTAACAGATAGAAACAAGAGAAAGTACACGGTGATTCATCTACCTAGAGAAGTTACAGAGGTTTACACAGAGAATTCCAAGTATAAGTACAAGCAAATAAGAGAGACTTAGAAAACTGGTAAAACCTACATTGTTTATAGAGTTGGGAGTACTTAGCAATGTGAAAACAGCACTTTTGTCGAAAGTAATCGACTACTCTAAGACTGGGAAACACTGAACAGAGAATGTATGAGTTTCTCACGATTGGTAACAGATAGAAACAAGAGAAAGTACACAGTGATTCATCTACCTAGAGAAGTTACAGAGGTTTACACAGAGAATTCCAAGTATAAGTACAAGCAAATAAGAGAGACTTAGAAAACTGGTAAAACCTACATTGTGGATAGAGTTGGGAGTACTGATCACTGTGTAAACAGCACTTTCGCCGAAAGAAATCGACTTCTCTAAGACTGGGAAACAGTGAACAGTGAATGTATGAGTTTCTCAAGATTGGTAACAGATAGAAAGAAGAGAAAGCACACAGTGATTCATCTACCTAGAGAAGTTACAGAGGTTTACACAGAGAATTCCAAGTATAAGTACAAGCAAATAAGAGAGACTTAGAAAACTGGTAAAATCTACATTGTGGATAGAGTTGGGAGTACTTAGCACTGTGTAAACAGCACTTTCGCTGAAAGAAATCGACTTCTCTAAGACTGGGAAAAGGTGAACAGTGAATGTATGAGTTTCTCAAGATTGGTAACAGATAGAAACAAGAGAAAGCACACAGTGATTCATCTACCTAGAGAAGTTACAGAGGTTTACACAGAGAATTCCAAGTATAAGTACAAGCAAATAAGAGAGACTTAGAAAACTGGTAAAATCTACATTGTGTATAGAGTTGGGAGTACTTAGCACTGTGTAAACAGCACTTTCGCTGAAAGAAATCGACTTTTCTAAGACTGAGAAAAGGTGAACAGTGAATGTATGAGTTTCTCAAGATTGGTAACAGATAGAAACAAGAGAAAGCACACAGTGATTCATCTACCTAGAGAAGTTACAGAGGTTTACACAGAGAATTCCAAGTATAAGTACAAGCAAATAAGAGAGACTTAGAAAACTGGTAAAACCTACATTGTTGACAGATTTGGGAGTACTTAGCACTGTGAAAACAGCACTTTCGCCGAGGAAATTTAGTTCTCTGAGACTGGGAAACAGTGAACAGAGAATGTATGAGTTTCTCAAGATTGGTAACAGATAGAAACAAGAGAAAGCACACAGTGATTCATCTACCTACAGAAGTTACAGAGGTTTACACAGAGAATTCCAAGTATAAGTACAAGCAAATAAGAGAGACTTAGAAAACTGGTAAAACCTACATTGTGGATAGAGTTGAGAGTACTTAGCACTGTGAAAACAGCACTTTCGCTGAAAGAAGTCGACTTCTCTAAGACTGGGAAACAGTGAACAGTGAATGTATGAGTTTCTCAAGATTGGTAACAGATAGAAACAAGAGAAAGTACACAGTGATTCATCTACCTAGTGAAGTTACAGAGGTTTAGCCAGAGAATTCCAAGTATAAGTACAAGCAAATAAGAGAGACTTAGAAAAGTGGTAAAACCTACATTTTTGACAGATTGGGGAGTACTTAGCACTGTGAAAACAGCACTTTCGCCGAAGGAAATTTAGTTCTCTAAGACTGGGAAACAGTGAACAGAGAATGTATGTGTTTCTCAAGATTGGTAACAGATAGAAACAAGAGAAAGCACACAGTGATTCATCTACCTAGAGAAGTTACAGAGGTTTACACAGAGAATTCCAAGTATAAGTACAAGCAAATAAGAGAGACTTAGAAATCTGGTAAAACCTACATTGTGGATAGAGTTGGGAGTACTTAGCATTGTGAAAACAGAACTTTCGCAGAAAGAAATCGACTTCTCTAAGACTGGGAAAAGGTGAACAGTGAATGTATGAGTTTCTCAAGATTGGTAACAGATAGAAACAAGAGAAAGCACACAGTGATTCATCTACCTAGAGAAGTTACAGAGGTTTACACAGAGAATTCCAAGTATAAGTACAAGCAAATAAGAGAGACTTAGAAAACTGGTAAAACCTACATTGTGGATAGAGTTGGGAGTACTTAGCACTGTGAAAACAGCACTTTCGCTGAAAGAAGTCGACTTCTCTAAGACTGGGAAACAGTGAACAGTGAATGTATGAGTTTCTCAAGATTGGTAACAGATAGAAACAAGAGAAAGTACACAGTGATTCATCTACCTAGTGAAGTTACAGAGGTTTACACAGTGAATTCCAAGTATAAGTACAAGCAAATAAGAGAGACTTAGAAAACTGGTAAAACCTACATTGTTGACAGATTTGGGAGTACTTAGCACTGTGAAAACAGCACTTTCGCCGAAGGAAATTTAGTTCTCTAAGACTGGGAAACAGTGAACAGAGAATGTATGAGTTTCTCAAGATTGGTAACAGATAGAAACAAGAGAAAGCACACAGTGATTCATCTACCTAGAGAAGTTACAGAGGTTTACACAGAGAATTCCAAGTATAACTACAAGCAAATAAGAGAGACTTAGAAAACTGGTAAAACCTACAATGTTGATAGAGTTGGAAGTACTTAGCACTGTGAAAACAGCACTTTTGCGGAAAGAAATTGACGACTCTAAGACTGGGAAACAGTGAACAGAGAATGTATGAGTTTCTCAAGATTGGTAACAGATAGAAACAAGAGAAAGTACACGGTGATTCATCTACCTAGAGAAGTTACAGAGGTTTACACAGAGAATTCCAAGTATAAGTACAAGCAAATAAGAGAGACTTAGAAAACTGGTAAAACCTACATTGTTTATAGAGTTGGGAGTACTTAGCAATGTGAAAACAGCACTTTTGTGGAAAGTAATCGACTTCTCTAAGACTGGGAAACACTGAACAGAGAATGTATGAGATTCACAAGATTGGTAACAGATAGAAACAAGAGAAAGTACACAGTGATTCAGCTACCTAGAGAAGTTACAGAGGTTTACACAGAGAATTCCAAGTATAAGTACAAGCAAATAAGAGAGACTTAGAAAACTGGTAAAACCTACATTGTGGATAGAGTTGGGAGTACTTGGCACTGTGAAAACAGCACTTTCGCAGAAAGAAATCGACTTCTCTAAGACTGGGAAAAGGTGAACAGTGAATGTATGAGTTTCTCAAGATTGGTAACAGATAGAAACAAGAGAAAGCACACAGTGATTCAACTACCTAGAGAAGTTACAGAGGTTTACACAGAGAATTCCAAGTATAAGTACAAGCAAATAAGAGAGACTTAGAAAACTGGTAAAACGTACATTGTGGATAGAGTTGGGAGTACTTAGCACTGTGTAAACAGCACTTTCGCCGAAAGAAATCGACTTCTCTAAGACTGGGAAACAGTGAACAGTGAATGTATGAGTTTCTCAAGATTGGTAACAGATTGAAACAAGAGAAAGCACACAGTGATTCATCTACTTAGAGAAGTTACAGGGGTTTACACAGAGAATTCCAAGTATCAGTACAAGCAAATAAGAGAGACTTAGAAAACTGGTAAAAACTACATTGTTGACAGATTTGGGAGTACTTAGCACTGTGAAAACCGCACTTTCGCCGAAGGAAATTTAGTTCTCTAAGACTGGGAAACAGTGAACAGAGAATGTATGTGTTTCTCAAGATTGGTAACAGATGGAAACAAGAGAAAGCACACAGTGATTCATCTACCTAGAGAAGTTACAGAGGTTTACACAGAGAATTCCAAGTATAAGTACAAGCAAATAAGAGAGACTTAGAAAACTGGTAAAAACCTACATTGTTGACAGATTTGGGAGTACTTAGCACTGTGAAAACAGCACTTTCGCCGAAGGAAATTTAGTTCTCTAAGACTGGGAAACAGTGAACAGAGAATGTATGAGTTTCT
The DNA here is from genome assembly GCA_028571685.1 of Heterohyrax brucei. Taxonomy (NCBI): domain Eukaryota; kingdom Metazoa; phylum Chordata; class Mammalia; order Hyracoidea; family Procaviidae; genus Heterohyrax; species Heterohyrax brucei. Next base: position 18,355,914 of record CM053162.1, read on the forward strand.
CAAGATTGGTAACAGATAGAAACAACAGAAAGTACACAGTGATTCATCTACCTAGAGAAGTTACAGAGGTTTACACAGAGAATTCCAAGTATAAGTACAAGCAAATAAGAGAGACTTAGAAATCTGGTAAAACCTACATTGTGGATAGAGTTGGGAGTACTTAGTACTGTGTAAACAGCACTTTCGCTGAAAGAAATCGACTTCTCTAAGACTGGGAAAAGGTGAACAGTGAATGTATGAGTTTCTCAAGATTGGTAACAGATAGAAACAAGAGAAAGCACACAGTGATTCATCTACCTAGAGAAGTTACAGAGGTTTACACAGAGAATTCCAAGTATAAGTACAAGCAAATAAGAGAGACTTAGAAATCTGGTAAAACGTACATTGTGGATAGAGTTGGAAGTACGTAGCACTGTGAAAACAGCACTTTCGCTGAAAGAAATCGACTTCTCTAAGACTGGGAAACAGTGAACAGAGAATGTATGAGTTTCTCAAGATTGGTAACAGATAGAAACAAGAGAAAGTACACAGTGATTCATCTACCTAGACAAGTTACAGAGGTTTACACAGAGAATTCCAAGTATAAGTACAAGCAAATAAGAGAGACTTAGAAAACTGGTAAAACCTACATTGTGGATAGAGTTGGGAGTACTTAGCACTGTGAAAACAGCACTTTCGCTGAAAGAGGTCGACTTCTCTAAGACTGGGAAACAGTGAACAGTGAATGTATGAATTTCTCAAGATTGGTAACAGATAGAAACAAGAGAAAGCACACAGTGATTCATCTACCTAGAGAAGTTACAGAGGTTTACACAGAGAATTCCAAGTATAAGTACAAGCAAATAAGAGAGACTTAGAAAACTGGTAAAACCTACATTGTTGACAGATTTGGGAGTACTTAGCACTGTGAAAACAGCACTTTCGCCGAGGAAATTTAGTTCTCTGAGACTGGGAAACAGTGAACAGAGAATGTGTGAGTTTCTCAAGATTGGTAACAGATAGAAACAAGAGAAAGCACACAGTGATTCATCTACCTACAGAAGTTACAGAGGTTTACACAGAGAATTCCAAGTATAAGTACAAGCAAATAAGAGAGACTTAGAAAACTGGTAAAACCTACATTGTGGATAGAGTTGAGAGTACTTAGCACTGTGAAAACAGCACTTTCGCTGAAAGAAGTCGACTTCTCTAAGACTGGGAAACAGTGAACAGTGAATGTATGAGTTTCTCCAGATTGGTAACAGATAGAAACAAGAGAAAGTACACAGTGATTCATCTACCTAGTGAAGTTACAGAGGTTTACCCAGAGAATTCCAAGTATAAGTACAAGCAAATAAGAGAGACTTAGAAAAGTGGTAAAACCTACATTGTTGACAGATTAGGGAGTACTTAGCACTGTGAAAACAGCACTTTCGCCGAAGGAAATTTAGTTCTCTAAGACTGGGAAACAGTGAACAGAGAATGTATGTGTTTCTCAAGATTGGTAACAGATAGAAACAAGAGAAAGCACACAGTGATTCATCTACCTAGAGAAGTTACAGAGGTTTACACAGAGAATTCCAAGTATAAGTACAAGCAAATAAGAGAGACTTAGAAATCTGGTAAAACCTACATTGTGGATAGAGTTGGGAGTACTTAGCATTGTGAAAACAGAACTTTCGCAGAAAGAAATCGACTTCTCTAAGACTGGGAAAAGGTGAACAGTGAATGTATGAGTTTCTCAAGATTGGTAACAGATAGAAACAAGAGAAAGCACACAGTGATTCATCTACCTAGAGAAGTTACAGTGGTTTACACAGAGAATTCCAAGTATAAGTACAAGCAAATAAGAGAGACATAGAAATCTGGTAAAACCTACATTGTTTATAGAGTTGGGAGTACTTAGCAATGTGAAAACAGCACTTTTGTCGAAAGTAATCGACTACTCTAAGACTGGGAAACACTGAACAGAGAATGTATGAGTTTCTCACGATTGGTAACAGATAGAAACAAGAGAAAGTACACAGTGATTCATCTACCTAGAGAAGTTACAGAGGTTTACACAGAGAATTCCAAGTATAAGTACAAGCAAATAAGAGAGACTTAGAAAACTGGTAAAACCTACATTGTGGATAGAGTTGGGAGTACTGATCACTGTGTAAACAGCACTTTCGCCGAAAGAAATCGACTTCTCTAAGAGTGGGAAACAGTGAACAGTGAATGTATGAGTTTCTCAAGATTGGTAACAGATAGAAACAAGAGAAAGCACACAGTGATTCAACTACCTAGAGAAGTTACAGAGGTTTACACAGAGAATTCCAAGTATAAGTACAAGCAAATAAGAGAGACTTAGAAAACTGGTAAAATCTACATTGTGGATAGAGTTGGGAGTACTTAGCACTGTGTAAACAGCACTTTCGCTGAAAGAAATCGACTTCTCTAAGACTGGGAAAAGGTGAACAGTGAATGTATGAGTTTCTCAAGATTGGTAACAGATAGAAACAAGAGAAAGCACACAGTGATTCATCTACCTAGAGAAGTTACAGAGGTTTACACAGAGAATTCCAAGTCTAAGTACAAGCAAATAAGAGAGACTTAGAAAACTGGTAAAATCTACATTGTGTATAGAGTTGGGAGTACTTAGCACTGTGTAAACAGCACTTTCGCTGAAAGAAATCGACTTTTCTAAGACTGAGAAAAGGTGAACAGTGAATGTATGAGTTTCTCAAGATTGGTAACAGATAGAAACAAGAGAAAGCACACAGTGATTCATCTACCTAGAGAAGTTACAGAGGTTTACACAGAGAATTCCAAGTATAAGTACAAGCAAATAAGAGAGACTTAGAAAACTGGTAAAACCTACATTGTTGACAGATTTGGGAGTACTTAGCACTGTGAAAACAGCACTTTCGCCGAGGAAATTTAGTTCTCTGAGACTGGGAAACAGTGAACAGAGAATGTATGAGTTTCTCAAGATTGGTAACAGATAGAAACAAGAGAAAGCACACAGTGATTCATCTACCTACAGAAGTTACAGAGGTTTACACAGAGAATTCCAAGTATAAGTACAAGCAAATAAGAGAGACTTAGAAAACTGGTAAAACCTACATTGTGGATAGAGTTGAGAGTACTTAGCACTGTGAAAACAGCACTTTCGCTGAAAGAAGTCGACTTCTCTAAGACTGGGAAACAGTGAACAGTGAATGTATGAGTTTCTCAAGATTGGTAACAGATAGAAACAAGAGAAAGTACACAGTGATTCATCTACCTAGTGAAGTTACAGAGGTTTACCCAGAGAATTCCAAGTATAAGTACAAGCAAATAAGAGAGACTTAGAAAAGTGGTAAAACCTACATTTTTGACAGATTGGGGAGTACTTAGCACTGTGAAAACAGCACTTTCGCCGAAGGAAATTTAGTTCTCTAAGACTGGGAAACAGTGAACAGAGAATGTATGTGTTTCTCAAGATTGGTAACAGATAGAAACAAGAGAAAGCACACAGTGATTCATCTACCTAGAGAAGTTACAGAGGTTTACACAGAGAATTCCAAGTATAAGTACAAGCAAATAAGAGAGATTTAGAAATCTGGTAAAACCTACATTGTGGATAGAGTTGGGAGTACTTAGCATTGTGAAAACAGAACTTTCGCAGAAAGAAATCGACTTCTCTAAGACTGGGAAAAGGTGAACAGTGAATGTATGAGTTTCTCAAGATTGGTAACAGATAGAAACAAGAGAAAGCACACAGTGATTCATCTACCTAGAGAAGTTACAGAGGTTTACACAGAGAATTCCAAGTATAAGTACAAGCAAATAAGAGAGACTTAGAAAACTGGTAAAACCTACATTGTGGATAGAGTTGGGAGTACTTAGCACTGTGAAAACAGCACTTTCGCTGAAAGAAGTCGACTTCTCTAAGACTGGGAAACAGTGAACAGTGAATGTATGAGTTTCTCAAGATTGGTAACAGATAGAAACAAGAGAAAGTACACAGTGATTCATCTACCTAGTGAAGTTACAGAGGTTTACACAGTGAATTCCAAGTATAAGTACAAGCAAATAAGAGAGACTTAGAAAACTGGTAAAACCTACATTGTTGACAGATTTGGGAGTACTTAGCACTGTGAAAACAGCACTTTCGCCGAAGGAAATTTAGTTCTCTAAGACTGGGAAACAGTGAACAGAGAATGTATGAGTTTCTCAAGATTGGTAACAGATAGAAACAAGAGAAAGCACACAGTGATTCATCTACCTAGAGAAGTTACAGAGGTTTACACAGAGAATTCCAAGTATAACTACAAGCAAATAAGAGAGACTTAGAAAACTGGTAAAACCTACAATGTTGATAGAGTTGGAAGTACTTAGCACTGTGAAAACAGCACTTTTGCGGAAAGAAATTGACGACTCTAAGACTGGGAAACAGTGAACAGAGAATGTATGAGTTTCGCAAGATTGGTAACAGATAGAAACAAGAGAAAGTACACGGTGATTCATCTACCTAGAGAAGTTACAGAGGTTTACACAGAGAATTCCAAGTATAAGTACAAGCAAATAAGAGAGACTTAGAAAACTGGTAAAACCTACATTGTTTATAGAGTTGGGAGTACTTAGCAATGTGAAAACAGCACTTTTGTGGAAAGTAATCGACTTCTCTAAGACTGGGAAACACTGAACAGAGAATGTATGAGATTCACAAGATTGGTAACAGATAGAAACAAGAGAAAGTACACAGTGATTCAGCTACCTAGAGAAGTTACAGAGGTTTACACAGAGAATTCCAAGTATAAGTACAAGCAAATAAGAGAGACTTAGAAAACTGGTAAAACCTACATTGTGGATAGAGTTGGGAGTACTTGGCACTGTGAAAACAGCACTTTCACAGAAAGAAATCGACTTCTCTAAGACTGGGAAAAGGTGAACAGTGAATGTATGAGTTTCTCAAGATTGGTAACAGATAGAAACAAGAGAAAGCACACAGTGATTCATCTACTTAGAGAAGTTACAGAGGTTTACACAGAGAATTCCAAGTATAAGTACAAGCAAATAAGAGAGACTTAGAAAACTGGTAAAACGTACATTGTGGATAGAGTTGGGAGTACTTAGCACTGTGTAAACAGCACTTTCGCCGAAAGAAATCGACTTCTCTAAGACTGGGAAACAGTGAACAGTGAATGTATTAGTTTCTCAAGATTGGTAACAGATTGAAACAAGAGAAAGCACACAGTGATTCATCTACTTAGAGAAGTTACAGGGGTTTACACAGAGAATTCCAAGTATCAGTACAAGCAAATAAGAGAGACTTAGAAAACTGGTAAAAACTATATTGTTGACAGATTTGGGAGTACTTAGCACTGTGAAAACAGCACTTTCGCCGAAGGAAATTTAGTTCTCTAAGACTGGGAAACAGTGAACAGAGAATGTATGTGTTTCTCAAGATTGGTAACAGATAGAAACAAGAGAAAGCACACAGTGATTCATCTACCTAGAGAAGTTACAGAGGTTTACACAGAGAATTCCAAGTATAAGTACAAGCAAATAAGAGAGACTTAGAAAACTGGTAAAAACCTACATTGTTGACAGATTTGGGAGTACTTAGCACTGTGAAAACAGCACTTTCGCCGAAGGAAATTTAGTTCTCTAAGACTGGGAAACAGTGAACAGAGAATGTATGAGTTTCTCAAGATTGGTAACAGATAGAAACAACAGAAAGTACACAGTGATTCATCTACCTAGAGAAGTTACAGAGGTTTACACAGAGAATTCCAAGTATAAGTACAAGCAAATAAGAGAGACTTAGAAATCTGGTAAAACCTACATTGTGGATAGAGTTGGGAGTACTTAGTACTGTGTAAACAGCACTTTCGCTGAAAGAAATCGACTTCTCTAAGACTGGGAAAAGGTGAACAGTGAATGTATGAGTTTCTCAAGATTGGTAACAGATAGAAACAAGAGAAAGCACACAGTGATTCATCTACCTAGAGAAGTTACAGAGGTTTACACAGAGAATTCCAAGTATAAGTACAAGCAAATAAGAGAGACTTAGAAATCTGGTAAAACGTACATTGTGGATAGAGTTGGAAGTACGTAGCACTGTGAAAACAGCACTTTCGCTGAAAGAAATCGACTTCTCTAAGACTGGGAAACAGTGAACAGACAATGTATGAGTTTCTCAAGATTGGTAACAGATAGAAACAAGAGAAAGTACACAGTGATTCATCTACCTAGACAAGTTACAGAGGTTTACACAGAGAATTCCAAGTATAAGTACAAGCAAATAAGAGAGACTTAGAAAACTGGTAAAACCTACATTGTGGATAGAGTTGGGAGTACTTAGCACTGTGAAAACAGCACTTTCGCTGAAAGAGGTCGACTTCTCTAAGACTGGGAAACAGTGAACAGTGAATGTATGAATTTCTCAAGATTGGTAACAGATAGAAACAAGAGAAAGTACACAGTGATTCATCTACCTAGTGAAGTTACAGAGGTTTACACAGAGAATTCCAAGTATAAGTACAAGCAAATAAGAGAGACTTAGAAAACTGGTAAAACCTACATTGTTGACAGATTTGGGAGTACTTAGCACTGTGAAAACAGCACTTTCGCTGAAGGAAATTTAGTTCTCTAAGACTGGGAAACAGTGAACAGAGAATGTATGAGTTTCTCAAGATTGGAAACAGATAGAAACAAGAGAAAGTACACAGTGATTCATCTACCTAGAGAAGTTACAGAGGTTTACACAGAGAATTCCCAGTATAAGTACAAGCAAATAAGAGAGACTTAGAAAACTGGTAAAACCTACATTGTGGATAGAGTTGGGAGTACTTAGCAATGTGTAAACAGCACTTTCGCTGAAAGAAATCGACTTCTCTAAGACTGGGAAAAGGTGAACAGTGAATGTATGAGTTTCTCAAGATTGGTAACAGATAGAAACAAGAGAAAGCACACAGTGATTCATCTACCTAGAGAAGTTACAGTGGTTTACACAGAGAATTCCAAGTATAAGTACAAGCAAATAAGAGAGACTTAGAAATCTGGTAAAACCTACATTGTGGATAGAGTTGGGAGTACTTAGCACTGTGACAACAGCACTTTCGCTGAAAGAAATAGACTTCTCTAAGACTGGGAAACAGTGAACAGTGAATGTATGAGTTTCTCAAGATTGGTAACAGATAGAAACAAGAGAAAGTACACAGTGATTCGTCTACCTAGAGAAGTTACAGAGGTTTACACAGAGAATTCCAAGTATAAGTACAAGCAAATAAGAGAGACTTAGAAAACTGGTAAAACCTACATTGTGGATAGAGTTGGGAGTACTTAGCACTGTGAAAACAGCACTTTCGCTGAAAGAAGTCGACTTCTCTAAGACTGGGAAACAGTGAACAGTGAATGTATGAGTTTCTCAAGATTGGTAACAGATAGAAACAAGAGAAAGTACACAGTGATTCATCTACCTAGAGAAGTTACAGAGGTTTACACAGAGAATTCCAAGTATAAATACAAGCAAATAAGAGAGACTTAGAAATCTGGTAAAACCTACATTGTGGATAGAGTTGGGAGTACTTAGCACTGTGTAAACAGCACTTTCGCCGAAAGAAATCGACTTCTCTAAGACTGGGAAACAGTAAACAGTGAATGTATGAGTTTCTCAAGATTGGTAACAGATAGAAACAAGAGAAAGCACACAGTGATTCATCTACCTAGAGAAGTTACAGAGGTTTACACAGAGAATTCCAAGTATAAGTACAAGCAAATAAGAGAGACTTAGAAAACTGGTAAAACCTACATTGTTGATAGAGTTGGGAGTACTTAGCACTGTGAAAACAGCACTTTTGCCGAAAGAAATCGACTTCTCTAAGACTGGGAAACAGTGAACAGAGAATGTATGAGTTTCTCAAGATTGGTAACAGATAGAAACAAGAGAAAGTACACGGTGATTCATCTACCTAGAGAAGTTACAGAGGTTTACACAGAGAATTCCAAGTATAAGTACAAGCAAATAAGAGAGACTTAGAAAACTGGTAAAACCTACATTGTTTATAGAGTTGGGAGTACTTAGCAATGTGAAAACAGCACTTTTGTCGAAAGTAATCGACTACTCTAAGACTGGGAAACACTGAACAGAGAATGTATGAGTTTCTCACGATTGGTAACAGATAGAAACAAGAGAAAGTACACAGTGATTCATCTACCTAGAGAAGTTACAGAGGTTTACACAGAGAATTCCAAGTATAAGTACAAGCAAATAAGAGAGACTTAGAAAACTGGTAAAACCTACATTGTGGATAGAGTTGGGAGTACTGATCACTGTGTAAACAGCACTTTCGCCGAAAGAAATCGACTTCTCTAAGACTGGGAAACAGTGAACAGTGAATGTATGAGTTTCTCAAGATTGGTAACAGATAGAAACAAGAGAAAGCACACAGTGATTCATCTACCTAGAGAAGTTACAGAGGTTTACACAGAGAATTCCAAGTATAAGTACAAGCAAATAAGAGAGACTTAGAAAACTGGTAAAATCTACATTGTGGATAGAGTTGGGAGTACTTAGCACTGTGTAAACAGCACTTTCGCTGAAAGAAATCGACTTCTCTAAGACTGGGAAAAGGTGAACAGTGAATGTATGAGTTTCTCAAGATTGGTAACAGATAGAAACAAGAGAAAGCACACAGTGATTCATCTACCTAGAGAAGTTACAGAGGTTTACACAGAGAATTCCAAGTATAAGTACAAGCAAATAAGAGAGACTTAGAAAACTGGTAAAATCTACATTGTGTATAGAGTTGGGAGTACTTAGCACTGTGTAAACAGCACTTTCGCTGAAAGAAATCGACTTTTCTAAGACTGAGAAAAGGTGAACAGTGAATGTATGAGTTTCTCAAGATTGGTAACAGATAGAAACAAGAGAAAGCACACAGTGATTCATCTACCTAGAGAAGTTACAGAGGTTTACGCAGAGAATTCCAAGTATAAGTACAAGCAAATAAGAGAGACTTAGAAAACTGGTAAAACCTACATTGTTGACAGATTTGGGAGTACTTAGCACTGTGAAAACAGCACTTTCGCCGAGGAAATTTAGTTCTCTGAGACTGGGAAACAGTGAACAGAGAATGTATGAGTTTCTCAAGATTGGTAACAGATAGAAACAAGAGAAAGCACACAGTGATTCATCTACCTACAGAAGTTACAGAGGTTTACACAGAGAATTCCAAGTATAAGTACAAGCAAATAAGAGAGACTTAGAAAACTGGTAAAACCTACATTGTGGATAGAGTTGAGAGTACTTAGCACTGTGAAAACAGCACTTTCGCTGAAAGAAGTCGACTTCTCTAAGACTGGGAAACAGTGAACAGTGAATGTATGAGTTTCTCAAGATTGGTAACAGATAGAAACAAGAGAAAGTACACAGTGATTCATCTACCTAGTGAAGTTACAGAGGTTTACCCAGAGAATTCCAAGTATAAGTACAAGCAAATAAGAGAGACTTAGAAAAGTGGTAAAACCTACATTTTTGACAGATTGGGGAGTACTTAGCACTGTGAAAACAGCACTTTCGCCGAAGGAAATTTAGTTCTCTAAGACTGGGAAACAGTGAACAGAGAATGTATGTGTTTCTCAAGATTGGTAACAGATAGAAACAAGAGAAAGCACACAGTGATTCATCTACCTAGAGAAGTTACAGAGGTTTACACAGAGAATTCCAAGTATAAGTACAAGCAAATAAGAGAGACTTAGAAATCTGGTAAAACCTACATTGTGGATAGAGTTGGGAGTACTTAGCATTGTGAAAACAGAACTTTCGCAGATAGAAATCGACTTCTCTAAGACTGGGAAAAGGTGAACAGTGAATGTATGAGTTTCTCAAGATTGGTAACAGATAGAAACAAGAGAAAGCACACAGTGATTCATCTACCTAGAGAAGTTACAGAGGTTTACACAGAGAATTCCAAGTATAAGTACAAGCAAATAAGAGAGACTTAGAAAACTGGTAAAACCTACATTGTGGATAGAGTTGGGAGTACTTAGCACTGTGAAAACAGCACTTTCGCTGAAAGAAGTCGACTTCTCTAAGACTGGGAAACAGTGAACAGTGAATGTATGAGTTTCTCAAGATTGGTAACAGATAGAAACAAGAGAAAGTACACAGTGATTCATCTACCTAGTGAAGTTACAGAGGTTTACACAGTGAATTCCAAGTATAAGTACAAGCAAATAAGAGAGACTTAGAAAACTGGTAAAACCTACATTGTTGACAGATTTAGGAGTACTTAGCACTGTGAAAACAGCACTTTCGCCGAAGGAAATTTAGTTCTCTAAGACTGGGAAACAGTGAACAGAGAATGTATGAGTTTCTCAAGATTGGTAACAGATAGAAACAAGAGAAAGCACACAGTGATTCATCTACCTAGAGAAGTTACAGAGGTTTACACAGAGAATTCCAAGTATAACTACAAGCAAATAAGAGAGACTTAGAAAACTGGTAAAACCTACAATGTTGATAGAGTTGGAAGTACTTAGCACTGTGAAAACAGCACTTTTGCGGAAAGAAATTGACGACTCTAAGACTGGGAAACAGTGAACAGAGAATGTATGAGTTTCTCAAGATTGGTAACAGATAGAAACAAGAGAAAGTACACGGTGATTCATCTACCTAGAGAAGTTACAGAGGTTTACACAGAGAATTCCAAGTATAAGTACAAGCAAATAAGAGAGACTTAGAAAACTGGTAAAACCTACATTGTTTATAGAGTTGGGAGTACTTAGCAATGTGAAAACAGCAGTTTTGTGGAAAGTAATCGACTTCTCTAAGACTGGGAAACACTGAACAGAGAATGTATGAGATTCACAAGATTGGTAACAGATAGAAACAAGAGAAAGTACACAGTGATTCAGCTACCTAGAGAAGTTACAGAGGTTTACACAGAGAATTCCAAGTATAAGTACAAGCAAATAAGAGAGACTTAGAAAACTGGTAAAACCTACATTGTGGATAGAGTTGGGAGTACTTGGCACTGTGAAAACAGCACTTTCACAGAAAGAAATCGACTTCTCTAAGACTGGGAAAAGGTGAACAGTGAATGTATGAGTTTCTCAAGATTGGTAACAGATAGAAACAAGAGAAAGCACACAGTGATTCATCTACCTAGAGAAGTTACAGAGGTTTACACAGAGAATTCCAAGTATAAGTACAAGCAAATAAGAGAGACTTAGAAAACTGGTAAAACGTACATTGTGGATAGAGTTGGGAGTACTTAGCACTGTGTAAACAGCACTTTCGCCGAAAGAAATCGACTTCTCTAAGACTGGGAAACAGTGAACAGTGAATGTATTAGTTTCTCAAGATTGGTAACAGATTGAAACAAGAGAAAGCACACAGTGATTCATCTACTTAGAGAAGTTACAGGGGTTTACACAGAGAATTCCAAGTATCAGTACAAGCAAATAAGAGAGACTTAGAAAACTGGTAAAAACTATATTGTTGACAGATTTGGGAGTACTTAGCACTGTGAAAACAGCACTTTCGCCGAAGGAAATTTAGTTCTCTAAGACTGGGAAACAGTGAACAGAGAATGTATGTGTTTCTCAAGATTGGTAACAGATAGAAACAAGAGAAAGCACACAGTGATTCATCTACCTAGAGAAGTTACAGAGGTTTACACAGAGAATTCCAAGTATAAGTACAAGCAAATAAGAGAGACTTAGAAAACTGGTAAAAACCTACATTGTTGACAGATTTGGGAGTACTTAGCACTGTGAAAACAGCACTTTCGCCGAAGGAAATTTAGTTCTCTAAGACTGGGAAACAGTGAACAGAGAATGTATGAGTTTCTCAAGATTGGTAACAGATAGAAACAACAGAAAGTACACAGTGATTCATCTACCTAGAGAAGTTACAGAGGTTTACACAGAGAATTCCAAGTATAAGTACAAGCAAATAAGAGAGACTTAGAAATCTGGTAAAACCTACATTGTGGATAGAGTTGGGAGTACTTAGTACTGTGTAAACAGCACTTTCGCTGAAAGAAATCGACTTCTCTAAGACTGGGAAAAGGTGAACAGTGAATGTATGAGTTTCTCAAGATTGGTAACAGATAGAAACAAGAGAAAGCACACAGTGATTCATCTACCTAGAGAAGTTACAGAGGTTTACACAGAGAATTCCAAGTATAAGTACAAGCAAATAAGAGAGACTTAGAAATCTGGTAAAACGTACATTGTGGATAGAGTTGGAAGTACGTAGCACTGTGAAAACAGCACTTTCGCTGAAAGAAATCGACTTCTCTAAGACTGGGAAACAGTGAACAGACAATGTATGAGTTTCTCAAGATTGGTAACAGATAGAAACAAGAGAAAGTACACAGTGATTCATCTACCTAGACAAGTTACAGAGGTTTACACAGAGAATTCCAAGTATAAGTACAAGCAAATAAGAGAGACTTAGAAAACTGGTAAAACCTACATTGTGGATAGAGTTGGGAGTACTTAGCACTGTGAAAACAGCACTTTCGCTGAAAGAGGTCGACTTCTCTAAGACTGGGAAACAGTGAACAGTGAATGTATGAATTTCTCAAGATTGGTAACAGATAGAAACAAGAGAAAGTACACAGTGATTCATCTACCTAGTGAAGTTACAGAGGTTTACACAGAGAATTCCAAGTATAAGTACAAGCAAATAAGAGAGACTTAGAAAACTGGTAAAACCTACATTGTTGACAGATTTGGGAGTACTTAGCACTGTGAAAACAGCACTTTCGCCGAAGGAAATTTAGTTCTCTAAGACTGGGAAACAGTGAACAGAGAATGTATGAGTTTCTCAAGATTGGAAACAGATAGAAACAAGAGAAAGTACACAGTGATTCATCTACCTAGAGAAGTTACAGAGGTTTACACAGAGAATTCCCAGTATAAGTACAAGCAAATAAGAGAGACTTAGAAAACTGGTAAAACCTACATTGTGGATAGAGTTGGGAGTACTTAGCAATGTGTAAACAGCACTTTCGCTGAAAGAAATCGACTTCTCTAAGACTGGGAAAAGATGAACAGTGAATGTATGAGTTTCTCAAGATTGGTAACAGATAGAAACAAGAGAAAGCACACAGTGATTCATCTACCTAGAGAAGTTACAGTGGTTTACACAGAGAATTCCAAGTATAAGTACAAGCAAATAAGAGAGACTTAGAAATCTGGTAAAACCTACATTGTGGATAGAGTTGGGAGTACTTAGCACTGTGACAACAGCACTTTCGCTGAAAGAAATAGACTTCTCTAAGACTGGGAAACAGTGAACAGTGAATGTATGAGTTTCTCAAGATTGGTAACAGATAGAAACAAGAGAAAGTACACAGTGATTCGTCTACCTAGAGAAGTTACAGAGGTTTACACAGAGAATTCCAAGTATAAGTACAAGCAAATAAGAGAGACTTAGAAAACTGGTAAAACCTACATTGTGGATAGAGTTGGGAGTACTTAGCACTGTGAAAACAGCACTTTCGCTGAAAGAAGTCGACTTCTCTAAGACTGGGAAACAGTGAACAGTGAATGTATGAGTTTCTCAAGATTGGTAACAGATAGAAACAAGAGAAAGTACACAGTGATTCATCTACCTAGTGAAGTTACAGAGGTTTACACAGTGAATTCCAAGTATAAGTACAAGCAAATAAGAGAGACTTAGAAAACTGGTAAAACCTACATTGTTGACAGATTTGGGAGTACTTAGCACTGTGAAAACAGCACTTTCGCCGAAGGAAATTTAGTTCTCTAAGACTGGGAAACAGTGAACAGAGAATGTATGAGTTTCTCAAGATTGGTAACAGATAGAAACAAGAGAAAGCACACAGTGATTCATCTACCTAGAGAAGTTACAGAGGTTTACACAGAGAATTCCAAGTATAACTACAAGCAAATAAGAGAGACTTAGAAAACTGGTAAAACCTACAATGTTGATAGAGTTGGAAGTACTTAGCACTGTGAAAACAGCACTTTTGCGGAAAGAAATTGACGACTCTAAGACTGGGAAACAGTGAACAGAGAATGTATGAGTTTCTCAAGATTGGTAACAGATAGAAACAAGAGAAAGTACACGGTGATTCATCTACCTAGAGAAGTTACAGAGGTTTACACAGAGAATTCCAAATATAAGTACAAGCAAATAAGAGAGACTTAGAAAACTGGTAAAACCTACATTGTTTATAGAGTTGGGAGTACTTAGCAATGTGAAAACAGCACTTTTGTGGAAAGTAATCGACTTCTCTAAGACTGGGAAACACTGAATAGAGAATGTATGAGATTCACAAGATTGGTAACAGATAGAAACAAGAGAAAGTACACAGTGATTCAGCTACCTAGAGAAGTTACAGAGGTTTACACAGAGAATTCCAAGTATAAGTACAAGCAAATAAGAGAGACTTAGAAAACTGGTAAAACCTACATTGTGGATAGAGTTGGGAGTACTTGGCACTGTGAAAACAGCACTTTCACAGAAAGAAATCGACTTCTCTAAGACTGGGAAAAGGTGAACAGTGAATGTATGAGTTTCTCAAGATTGGTAACAGATAGAAATAAGAGAAAGCACACAGTGATTCATCTACCTAGAGAAGTTACAGAGGTTTACACAGAGAATTCCAAGTATAAGTACAAGCAAATAAGAGAGACGTAGAAAACTGGTAAAACGTACATTGTGGATAGAGTTGGGAGTACTTAGCACTGTGTAAACAGCACTTTCGCCGAAAGAAATTGACTTCTCTAAGACTGGGAAACAGTGAACAGTGAATGTATGAGTTTCTCAAGATTGGTAACAGATTGAAACAAGAGAAAGCACACAGTGATTCATCTACTTAGAGAAGTTACAGGGGTTTACACAGAGAATTCCAAGTATCAGTACAAGCAAATAAGAGAGACTTAGAAAACTGGTAAAAACTACATTGTTGACAGATTTGGGAGTACTTAGCACTGTGAAAACAGCACTTTCGCCGAAGGAAATTTAGTTCTCTAAGACTGGGAAACAGTGAACAGAGAATGTATGTGTTTCTCAAGATTGGTAACAGATAGAAACAAGAGAAAGCACACAGTGATTCATCTACCTAGAGAAGTTACAGAGGTTTACACAGAGAATTCCAAGTATAAGTACAAGCAAATAAGAGAGACTTAGAAAACTGGTAAAAACCTACATTGTTGACAGATTTGGGAGTACTTAGCACTGTGAAAACAGCACTTTCGCCGAAGGAAATTTAGTTCTCTAAGACTGGGAAACAGTGAACAGAGAATGTATGAGTTTCTCAAGATTGGTAACAGATAGAAACAACAGAAAGTACACAGTGATTCATCTACCTAGACAAGTTACAGAGGTTTACACAGAGAATTCCAAGTATAAGTACAAGCAAATAAGAGAGACTTAGAAAACTGGTAAAACCTACATTGTGGATAGAGTTGGGAGTACTTAGCACTGTGAAAACAGCACTTTCGCTGAAAGAGGTCGACTTCTCTAAGACTGGGAAACAGTGAACAGTGAATGTATGAATTTCTCAAGATTGGTAACAGATAGAAACAAGAGAAAGTACACAGTGATTCATCTACCTAGTGAAGTTACAGAGGTTTACACAGAGAATTCCAAGTATAAGTACAAGCAAATAAGAGAGACTTAGAAAACTGGTAAAACCTACATTGTTGACAGATTTGGGAGTACTTAGCACTGTGAAAACAGCACTTTCGCCGAAGGAAATTTAGTTCTCTAAGACTGGGAAACAGTGAACAGAGAATGTATGAGTTTCTCAAGATTGGAAACAGATAGAAACAAGAGAAAGTACACAGTGATTCATCTACCTAGAGAAGTTACAGAGGTTTACACAGAGAATTCCAAGTATAAGTACAAGCAAATAAAAGATACTTAGAAAACTGGTAAAACCTACATTGTGGATAGAGTTGGGAGTACTTAGCACTGTGTAAACAGCACTTTCGCCGAAAGAAATCGACTTCTCTGAGACTGGGAAACAGTGAACAGTGAATGTATGAGTTTCTCAAGATTGGTAACAGATAGAAACAACAGAAAGCACACAGTAATTCATCTACCTAGAGAAGTTAAAGAGGTTTACACAGAGAATTCCCAGTATAAGTACAAGCAAATAAGAGAGACTTAGAAAACTGGTAAAACCTACATTGTGGATAGAGTTGGGAGTACTTAGCACTGTGTAAACAGCACTTTCGCTGAAAGAAATCGACTTCTCTAAGTCTGGGAAAAGGTGAACAGTGAATGTATGAGTTTCTCAAGATTGGTAACAGATAGAAACAAGAGAAAGCACACAGTGATTCATCTACCTAGAGAAGTTACAGTGGTTTACACAGAGAATTCCAAGTATAAGTACAAGCAAATAAGAGAGACTTAGAAATCTGGTAAAACCTACATTGTGGATAGAGTTGGGAGTACTTAGCACTGTGACAACAGCACTTTCGCTGAAAGAAATAGACTTCTCTAAGACTGGGAAACAGTGAACAGTGAATGTATGAGTTTCTCAAGATTGGTAACAGATAGAAACAAGAGAAAGTACACAGTGATTCGTCTACCTAGAGAAGTTACAGAGGTTTACACAGAGAATTCCAAGTATAAGTACAAGCAAATAAGAGAGACTTAGAAATCTGGTAAAACCTACATTGTGGATAGAGTTGGGAGTACTTAGCACTGTGAAAACAGCATTTCGCTGAAAGAAATCGACTTCTCTAAGACTGGGAAACAGTGAACAGAGAATGTATGAGTTTCTCAAGATTGGTAACAGATAGAAACAAGAGAAAGTACACAGTGATTCATCTACCTAGAGAAGTTACAGAGGTTTACACAGAGAATTCCAAGTATAAGTACAAGCAAATAAGAGAGACTTAGAAAACTGGTAAAACCTACATTGTGGATAGAGTTGGGAGTACTTAGCACTGTGTAAACAGCACTTTCGCCGAAAGAAATCGACTTCTCTAAGACTGGGAAACAGTGAAGAGTGAATGTATGAGTTTCTCAAGATTGGTAACAGATAGAAACAAGAGAAAGCACACAGTGATTCATCTACCTAGAGAAGTTACAGAGGTTTACACAGAGAATTCCAAGTATAAGTACAAGCAAATAAGAGAGACTTAGAAAACTGGTAAAATCTACGTTGTGGATAGAGTTGGGAGTACTTAGCACTGTGTAAACAGCACTTTCGCTGAAAGAAATCGACTTCTCTAAGACTGGGAAAAGGTGAACAGTGAATGTATGAGTTTCTCAAGATTGGTAACAGATAGAAACAAGAGAAAGCACACAGTGATTCATCTACCTAGAGAAGTTACAGAGGTTTACACAGAGAATTCCAAGTATAAGTACAACCAAATAAGAGAGACTTAGAAAACTGGTAAAACCTACATTGTTGATAGAGTTGGGAGTACTTAGCACTGTGAAAACAGCACTTTCGCAGAAAGAAATCGACTTCTCTAAGACTGGGAAAAGGTGAACAGTGAATGTATGAGTTTCTCAAGATTGGTAACAGATAGAAACAAGAGAAATCACACAGTGATTCATCTACCTAGAGAAGTTACAGAGGTTTACACAGAGAATTCCAAGTTTAAGTACAAGCAAATAAGAGAGACTTAGAAATCTGGTAAAACCTACATTGTGGATAGAGTTGGGAGTACTTAGCACTGTGTAAACAGCACTATCGCCGAAAGAAATCGACTTCTCTAAGACTGGGAAACAGTGAACAGTGAATGTATGAGTTTCTCAAGATTGGTAACAGATAGAAACAAGAGAAAGCACACAGTGATTCATCTACCTAGAGAAGTTACAGAGGTTTACACAGAGAATTCCAAGTATAAGTACAAGCAAATAAGAGAGACTTAGAAAACTGGTAAAACCTACATTGTTGACAGATTTGGGAGTACTTAGCACTGTGAAAACAGCACTTTCGCCGAAGGAAATTTAGTTCTCTAAGACTGGGAAACAGTGAACAGAGAACGTATGAGTTTCTCAAGATTGGAAACAGATAGAAACAGGAGAAAGTACACAGTGATTCATCTACCTAGAGAAGTTACAGAGGTTTACACAGAGAATTCCAAGTATAAGTACAAGCAAATAAAAGATACTTAGAAAACTGGTAAAACCTACATTGTGGATAGAGTTGGGAGTACTTAGCACTGTGTAAACAGCACTTTCGCCGAAAGAAATCGACTTCTCTGAGACTGGGAAACAGTGAACAGTGAATGTATGAGTTTCTCAAGATTGGTAACAGATAGAAACAACAGAAAGCACACAGTAATTCATCTACCTAGAGAAGTTAAAGAGGTTTACACAGAGAATTCCAAGTATAAGTACAAGCAAATAAGAGAGACTTAGAAAACTGGTAAAACCTACATTGTGGATAGAGTTGGGAGTACTTAGCACTGTGTAAACAGCACTTTCGCTGAAAGAAATCGACTTCTCTAAGACTGGGAAAAGGTGAACAGTGAATGTATGAGTTTTTCAAGATTGGTAACAGATAGAAACAAGAGAAAGCACACAGTGATTCATCTACCTAGAGAAGTTACAGTGGTTTACACAGAGAATTCCAAGTATAAGTACAAGCAAATAAGAGAGACTTAGAAATCTGGTAAAACCTACATTGTGGATAGAGTTGGGAGTACTTAGCACTGCGAAAACAGCACTTTCGCTGAAAGAAATCGACTTCTCTAAGACTGGGAAACGGTGAACAGTGAATGTATGAGTTTCTCAAGATTGGTAACAGATAGAAACAAGAGAAAGTACACAGTGATTCATCTACCTAGAGAAGTTACAGAGGTTTACACAGAGAATTCCAAGTATAAGTACAAGCAAATAAGAGAGACTTAGAAAACTGGTAAAACCTACATTGTTGATAGAGTTGGGAGTACTTAGCACTGTGAAAACAGCACTTTTGCCGAAAGAAATCGACTTCTCTAAGACTGGGAAACAGTGAACAGAGAATGTATGAGTTTCTCAAGATTGGTAACAGATAGAAACAAGAGAAAGTACACGGTGATTCATCTACCTAGAGAAGTTACAGAGGTTTACACAGAGAATTCCAAGTATAAGTACAAGCAAATAAGAGAGACTTAGAAAACTGGTAAAACCTACATTGTTTATAGAGTTGGGAGTACTTAGCAATGTGAAAACAGCACTTTTGTCGAAAGTAATCGACTACTCTAAGACTGGGAAACACTGAACAGAGAATGTATGAGTTTCTCACGATTGGTAACAGATAGAAACAAGAGAAAGTACACAGTGATTCATCTACCTAGAGAAGTTACAGAGGTTTACACAGAGAATTCCAAGTATAAGTACAAGCAAATAAGAGAGACTTAGAAAACTGGTAAAACCTACATTGTGGATAGAGTTGGGAGTACTGATCACTGTGTAAACAGCACTTTCGCCGAAAGAAATCGACTTCTCTAAGACTGGGAAACAGTGAACAGTGAATGTATGAGTTTCTCAAGATTGGTAACAGATAGAAACAAGAGAAAGCACACAGTGATTCATCTACCTAGAGAAGTTACAGAGGTTTACACAGAGAATTCCAAGTATAAGTACAAGCAAATAAGAGAGACTTAGAAAACTGGTAAAATCTACATTGTGGATAGAGTTGGGAGTACTTAGCACTGTGTAAACAGCACTTTCGCTGAAAGAAATCGACTTCTCTAAGACTGGGAAAAGGTGAACAGTGAATGTATGAGTTTCTCAAGATTGGTAACAGATAGAAACAAGAGAAAGCACACAGTGATTCATCTACCTAGAGAAGTTACAGAGGTTTACACAGAGAATTCCAAGTATAAGTACAAGCAAATAAGAGAGACTTAGAAAACTGGTAAAATCTACATTGTGTATAGAGTTGGGAGTACTTAGCACTGTGTAAACAGCACTTTCGCTGAAAGAAATCGACTTTTCTAAGACTGAGAAAAGGTGAACAGTGAATGTATGAGTTTCTCAAGATTGGTAACAGATAGAAACAAGAGAAAGCACACAGTGATTCATCTACCTAGAGAAGTTACAGAGGTTTACACAGAGAATTCCAAGTATAAGTACAAGCAAATAAGAGAGACTTAGAAAACTGGTAAAACCTACATTGTTGACAGATTTGGGAGTACTTAGCACTGTGAAAACAGCACTTTCGCCGAGGAAATTTAGTTCTCTGAGACTGGGATACAGTGAACAGAGAATGTATGAGTTTCTCAAGATTGGTAACAGATAGAAACAAGAGAAAGCACACAGTGATTCATCTACCTACAGAAGTTACAGAGGTTTACACAGAGAATTCCAAGTATAAGTACAAGCAAATAAGAGAGACTTAGAAAACTGGTAAAACCTACATTGTGGATAGAGTTGAGAGTACTTAGCACTGTGAAAACAGCACTTTCGCTGAAAGAAGTCGACTTCTCTAAGACTGGGAAACAGTGAACAGTGAATGTATGAGTTTCTCAAGTTTGGTAACAGATAGAAACAAGAGAAAGTACACAGTGATTCATCTACCTAGTGAAGTTACAGAGGTTTACCCAGAGAATTCCAAGTATAAGTACAAGCAAATAAGAGAGACTTAGAAAAGTGGTAAAACCTACATTTTTGACAGATTGGGGAGTACTTAGCACTGTGAAAACAGCACTTTCGCCGAAGGAAATTTAGTTCTCTAAGACTGGGAAACAGTGAACAGAGAATGTATGTGTTTCTCAAGATTGGTAACAGATAGAAACAAGAGAAAGCACACAGTGATTCATCTACCTAGAGAAGTTACAGAGGTTTACACAGAGAATTCCAAGTATAAGTACAAGCAAATAAGAGAGACTTAGAAATCTGGTAAAACCTACATTGTGGATAGAGTTGGGAGTACTTAGCATTGTGAAAACAGAACTTTCGCAGAAAGAAATCGACTTCTCTAAGACTGGGAAAAGGTGAACAGTGAATGTATGAGTTTCTCAAGATTGGTAACAGATAGAAACAAGAGAAAGCACACAGTGATTCATCTACCTAGAGAAGTTACAGAGGTTTACACAGAGAATTCCAAGTATAAGTACAAGCAAATAAGAGAGACTTAGAAAACTGGTAAAACCTACATTGTGGATAGAGTTGGGAGTACTTAGCACTGTGAAAACAGCACTTTCGCTGAAAGAAGTCGACTTCTCTAAGACTGGGAAACAGTGAACAGTGAATGTATGAGTTTCTCAAGATTGGTAACAGATAGAAACAAGAGAAAGTACACAGTGATTCATCTACCTAGTGAAGTTACAGAGGTTTACACAGTGAATTCCAAGTATAAGTACAAGCAAATAAGAGAGACTTAGAAAACTGGTAAAACCTACATTGTTGACAGATTTGGGAGTACTTAGCACTGTGAAAACAGCACTTTCGCCGAAGGAAATTTAGTTCTCTAAGACTGGGAAACAGTGAACAGAGAATGTATGAGTTTCTCAAGATTGGTAACAGATAGAAACAAGAGAAAGCACACAGTGATTCATCTACCTAGAGAAGTTACAGAGGTTTACACAGAGAATTCCAAGTATAACTACAAGCAAATAAGAGAGACTTAGAAAACTGGTAAAACCTACAATGTTGATAGAGTTGGAAGTACTTAGCACTGTGAAAACAGCACTTTTGCGGAAAGAAATTGACGACTCTAAGACTGGGAAACAGTGAACAGAGAATGTATGAGTTTCTCAAGATTGGTAACAGATAGAAACAAGAGAAAGTACACGGTGATTCATCTACCTAGAGAAGTTACAGAGGTTTACACAGAGAATTCCAAGTATAAGTACAAGCAAATAAGAGAGACTTAGAAAACTGGTAAAACCTACATTGTTTATAGAGTTGGGAGTACTTAGCAATGTGAAAACAGCACTTTTGTGGAAAGTAATCGACTTCTCTAAGACTGGGAAACACTGAACAGAGAATGTATGAGATTCACAAGATTGGTAACAGATAGAAACAAGAGAAAGTACACAGTGATTCAGCTACCTAGAGAAGTTACAGAGGTTTACACAGAGAATTCCAAGTATAAGTACAAGCAAATAAGAGAGACTTAGAAAACTGGTAAAACCTACATTGTGGATAGAGTTGGGAGTACTTGGCACTGTGAAAACAGCACTTTCGCAGAAAGAAATCGACTTCTCTAAGACTGGGAAAAGGTGAACAGTGAATGTATGAGTTTCTCAAGATTGGTAACAGATAGAAACAAGAGAAAGCACACAGTGATTCATCTACCTAGAGAAGTTACAGAGGTTTACACAGAGAATTCCAAGTATAAGTACAAGCAAATAAGAGAGACTTAGAAAACTGGTAAAACGTACATTGTGGATAGAGTTGGGAGTACTTAGCACTGTGTAAACAGCACTTTCGCCGAAAGAAATCGACTTCTCTAAGACTGGGAAACAGTGAACAGTGAATGTATGAGTTTCTCAAGATTGGTAACAGATTGAAACAAGAGAAAGCACACAGTGATTCATCTACCTAGAGAAGTTACAGGGGTTTACACAGAGAATTCCAAGTATCAGTACAAGCAAATAAGAGAGACTTAGAAAACTGGTAAAAACTACATTGTTGACAGATTTGGGAGTACTTAGCACTGTGAAAACAGCACTTTCGCCGAAGGAAATTTAGTTCTCTAAGACTGGGAAACAGTGAACAGAGAATGTATGAGTTTCTCAAGATTGGTAACAGATAGAAACAACAGAAAGTACACAGTGATTCATCTACCTAGAGAAGTTACAGAGGTTTACACAGAGAATTCCAAGTATAAGTACAAGCAAATAAGAGAGACTTAGAAATCTGGTAAAACCTACATTGTGGATAGAGTTGGGAGTACTTAGTACTGTGTAAACAGCACTTTCGCTGAAAGAAATCGACTTCTCTAAGACTGGGAAAAGGTGAACAGTGAATGTATGAGTTTCTCAAGATTGGTAACAGATAGAAACAAGAGAAAGCACACAGTGATTCATCTACCTAGAGAAGTTACAGAGGTTTACACAGAGAATTCCAAGTATAAGTACAAGCAAATAAGAGAGACTTAGAAATCTGGTAAAACGTACATTGTGGATAGAGTTGGAAGTACGTAGCACTGTGAAAACAGCACTTTCGCTGAAAGAAATCGACTTCTCTAAGACTGGGAAACAGTGAACAGAGAATGTATGAGTTTCTCAAGATTGGTAACAGATAGAAACAAGAGAAAGTACACAGTGATTCATCTACCTAGACAAGTTACAGAGGTTTACACAGAGAATTCCAAGTATAAGTACAAGCAAATAAGAGAGACTTAGAAAACTGGTAAAACCTACATTGTGGATAGAGTTGGGAGTACTTAGCACTGTGAAAACAGCACTTTCGCTGAAAGAGGTCGACTTCTCTAAGACTGGGAAACAGTGAACAGTGAATGTATGAAGTTCTCAAGATTGGTAACAGATAGAAACAAGAGAAAGTACACAGTGATTCATCTACCTAGTGAAGTTACAGAGGTTTACACAGAGAATTCCAAGTATAAGTACAAGCAAATAAGAGAGACTTAGAAAACTGGTAAAACCTACATTGTTGACAGATTTGGGAGTACTTAGCACTGTGAAAACAGCACTTTCGCCGAAGGAAATTTAGTTCTCTAAGACTGGGAAACAGTGAACAGAGAATGTATGAGTTTCTCAAGATTGGAAACAGATAGAAACAAGAGAAAGTACACAGTGATTCATCTACCTAGAGAAGTTACAGAGGTTTACACAGAGAATTCCAAGTATAAGTACAAGCAAATAAAAGATACTTAGAAAACTGGTAAAACCTACATTGTGGATAGAGTTGGGAGTACTTAGCACTGTGTAAACAGCACTTTCGCCGAAAGAAATCGACTTCTCTGAGACTGGGAAACAGTGAACAGTGAATGTATGAGTTTCTCAAGATTGGTAACAGATAGAAACAACAGAAAGCACACAGTAATTCATCTACCTAGAGAAGTTAAAGAGGTTTACACAGAGAATTCCCAGTATAAGTACAAGCAAATAAGAGAGACTTAGAAAACTGGTAAAACCTACATTGTGGATAGAGTTGGGAGTACTTAGCAATGTGTAAACAGCACTTTCGCTGAAAGAAATCGACTTCTCTAAGACTGGGAAAAGGTGAACAGTGAATGTATGAGTTTCTCAAGATTGGTAACAGATAGAAACAAGAGAAAGCACACAGTGATTCATCTACCTAGAGAAGTTACAGTGGTTTACACAGAGAATTCCAAGTATAAGTACAAGCAAATAAGAGAGACTTAGAAATCTGGTAAAACCTACATTGTGGATAGAGTTGGGAGTACTTAGCACTGTGACAACAGCACTTTCGCTGAAAGAAATAGACTTCTCTAAGACTGGGAAACAGTGAACAGTGAATGTATGAGTTTCTCAAGATTGGTAACAGATAGAAACAAGAGAAAGTACACAGTGATTCGTCTACCTAGAGAAGTTACAGAGGTTTACACAGAGAATTCCAAGTATAAGTACAAGCAAATAAGAGAGACTTAGAAAACTGGTAAAACCTACATTGTGGATAGAGTTGGGAGTACTTAGCACTGTGAAAACAGCACTTTCGCTGAAAGAAGTCGACTTCTCTAAGACTGGGAAACAGTGAACAGTGAATGTATGAGTTTCTCAAGATTGGTAACAGATAGAAACAAGAGAAAGTACACAGTGATTCATCTACCTAGTGAAGTTACAGAGGTTTACACAGTGAATTCCAAGTATAAGTACAAGCAAATAAGAGAGACTTAGAAAACTGGTAAAACCTACATTGTTGACAGATTTGGGAGTACTTAGCACTGTGAAAACAGCACTTTCGCCGAAGGAAATTTAGTTCTCTAAGACTGGGAAACAGTGAACAGAGAATGTATGAGTTTCTCAAGATTGGTAACAGATAGAAACAAGAGAAAGCACACAGTGATTCATCTACCTAGAGAAGTTACAGAGGTTTACACAGAGAATTCCAAGTATAACTACAAGCAAATAAGAGAGACTTAGAAAACTGGTAAAACCTACAATGTTGATAGAGTTGGAAGTACTTAGCACTGTGAAAACAGCACTTTTGCGGAAAGAAATTGACGACTCTAAGACTGGGAAACAGTGAACAGAGAATGTATGAGTTTCTCAAGATTGGTAACAGATAGAAACAAGAGAAAGTACACGGTGATTCATCTACCTAGAGAAGTTACAGAGGTTTACACAGAGAATTCCAAGTATAAGTACAAGCAAATAAGAGAGACTTAGAAAACTGGTAAAACCTACATTGTTTATAGAGTTGGGAGTACTTAGCAATGTGAAAACAGCACTTTTGTGGAAAGTAATCGACTTCTCTAAGACTGGGAAACACTGAATAGAGAATGTATGAGATTCACAAGATTGGTAACAGATAGAAACAAGAGAAAGTACACAGTGATTCAGCTACCTAGAGAAGTTACAGAGGTTTACACAGAGAATTCCAAGTATAAGTACAAGCAAATAAGAGAGACTTAGAAAACTGGTAAAACCTACATTGTGGATAGAGTTGGGAGTACTTGGCACTGTGAAAACAGCACTTTCACAGAAAGAAATCGACTTCTCTAAGACTGGGAAAAGGTGAACAGTGAATGTATGAGTTTCTCAAGATTGGTAACAGATAGAAACAAGAGAAAGCACACAGTGATTCATCTACCTAGAGAAGTTACAGAGGTTTACACAGAGAATTCCAAGTATAAGTACAAGCAAATAAGAGAGACTTAGAAAACTGGTAAAACGTACATTGTGGATAGAGTTGGGAGTACTTAGCACTGTGAAAACAGCACTTTCGCCGAAAGAAATCGACTTCTCTAAGACTGGGAAACAGTGAACAGTGAATGTATGAGTTTCTCAAGATTGGTAACAGATTGAAACAAGAGAAAGCACACAGTGATTCATCCACTTAGAGAAGTTACAGGGGTTTACACAGAGAATTCCAAGTATCAGTACAAGCAAATAAGAGAGACTTAGAAAACTGGTAAAAACTACATTGTTGACAGATTTGGGAGTACTTAGCACTGTGAAAACAGCACTTTCGCCGAAGGAAATTTAGTTCTCTAAGACTGGGAAACAGTGAACAGAGAATGTATGTGTTTCTCAAGATTGGTAACAGATAGAAACAAGAGAAAGCACACAGTGATTCATCTACCTAGAGAAGTTACAGAGGTTTACACAGAGAATTCCAAGTATAAGTACAAGCAAATAAGAGAGACTTAGAAAACTGGTAAAAACCTACATTGTTGACAGATTTGGGAGTACTTAGCACTGTGAAAACAGCACTTTCGCCGAAGGAAATTTAGTTCTCTAAGACTGGGAAACAGTGAACAGAGAATGTATGAGTTTCTCAAGATTGGTAACAGATAGAAACAACAGAAAGTACACAGTGATTCATCTACCTAGAGAAGTTACAGAGGTTTACACAGAGAATTCCAAGTATAAGTACAAGCAAATAAGAGAGACTTAGAAATCTGGTAAAACCTACATTGTGGATAGAGTTGGGAGTACTTAGTACTGTGTAAACAGCACTTTCGCTGAAAGAAATCGACTTCTCTAAGACTGGGAAAAGGTGAACAGTGAATGTATGAGTTTCTCAAGATTGGTAACAGATAGAAACAAGAGAAAGCACACAGTGATTCATCTACCTAGAGAAGTTACAGAGGTTTACACAGAGAATTCCAAGTATAAGTACAAGCAAATAAGAGAGACTTAGAAATCTGGTAAAACGTACATTGTGGATAGAGTTGGAAGTACGTAGCACTGTGAAAACAGCACTTTCGCTGAAAGAAATCGACTTCTCTAAGACTGGGAAACAGTGAACAGAGAATGTATGAGTTTCTCAAGATTGGTAACAGATAGAAACAAGAGAAAGTACACAGTGATTCATCTACCTAGACAAGTTACAGAAGTTTACACAGAGAATTCCAAGTATAAGTACAAGCAAATAAGAGAGACTTAGAAAACTGGTAAAACCTACATTGTGGATAGAGTTGGGAGTACTTAGCACTGTGAAAACAGCACTTTCGCTGAAAGAGGTCGACTTCTCTAAGACTGGGAAACAGTGAACAGTGAATGTATGAATTTCTCAAGATTGGTAACAGATAGAAACAAGAGAAAGTACACAGTGATTCATCTACCTAGTGAAGTTACAGAGGTTTACACAGAGAATTCCAAGTATAAGTACAAGCAAATAAGAGAGACTTAGAAAACTGGTAAAACCTACATTGTTGACAGATTTGGGAGTACTTAGCACTGTGAAAACAGCACTTTCGCCGAAGGAAATTTAGTTCTCTAAGACTGGGAAACAGTGAACAGAGAATGTATGAGTTTCTCAAGATTGGAAACAGATAGAAACAAGAGAAAGTACACAGTGATTCATCTACCTAGAGAAGTTACAGAGGTTTACACAGAGAATTCCAAGTATAAGTACAAGCAAATAAAAGATACTTAGAAAACTGGTAAAACCTACATTGTGGATAGAGTTGGGAGTACTTAGCACTGTGTAAACAGCACTTTCGCCGAAAGAAATCGACTTCTCTGAGACTGGGAAACAGTGAACAGTGAATGTATGAGTTTCTCAAGATTGGTAACAGATAGAAACAACAGAAAGCACACAGTAATTCATCTACCTAGAGAAGTTAAAGAGGTTTACACAGAGAATTCCCAGTATAAGTACAAGCAAATAAGAGAGACTTAGAAAACTGGTAAAACCTACATTGTGGATAGAGTTGGGAGTACTTAGCACTGTGTAAACAGCACTTTCGCTGAAAGAAATCGACTTCTCTAAGTCTGGGAAAAGGTGAACAGTGAATGTATGAGTTTCTCAAGATTGGTAACAGATAGAAACAAGAGAAAGCACACAGTGATTCATCTACCTAGAGAAGTTACAGTGGTTTACACAGAGAATTCCAAGTATAAGTACAAGCAAATAAGAGAGACTTAGAAATCTGGTAAAACCTACATTGTGGATAGAGTTGGGAGTACTTAGCACTGTGACAACAGCACTTTCGCTGAAAGAAATAGACTTCTCTAAGACTTGGAAACAGTGAACAGTGAATGTATGAGTTTCTCAAGATTGGTAACAGATAGAAACAAGAGAAAGTACACAGTGATTCGTCTACCTAGAGAAGTTACAGAGGTTTACACAGAGAATTCCAAGTATAAGTACAAGCAAATAAGAGAGACTTAGAAATCTGGTAAAACCTACATTGTGGATAGAGTTGGGAGTACTTAGCACTGTGAAAACAGCATTTCGCTGAAAGAAATCGACTTCTCTAAGACTGGGAAACAGTGAACAGAGAATGTATGAGTTTCTCAAGATTGGTAACAGATAGAAACAAGAGAAAGTACACAGTGATTCATCTACCTAGAGAAGTTACAGAGGTTTACACAGAGAATTCCAAGTATAAGTACAAGCAAATAAGAGAGACTTAGAAAACTGGTAAAACCTACATTGTGGATAGAGTTGGGAGTACTTAGCACTGTGTAAACAGCACTTTCGCCGAAAGAAATCGACTTCTCTAAGACTGGGAAACAGTGAAGAGTGAATGTATGAGTTTCTCAAGATTGGTAACAGATAGAAACAAGAGAAAGCACACAGTGATTCATCTACCTAGAGAAGTTACAGAGGTTTACACAGAGAATTCCAAGTATAAGTACAAGCAAATAAGAGAGACTTAGAAAACTGGTAAAATCTACGTTGTGGATAGAGTTGGGAGTACTTAGCACTGTGTAAACAGCACTTTCGCTGAAAGAAATCGACTTCTCTAAGACTGGGAAAAGGTGAACAGTGAATGTATGAGTTTCTCAAGATTGGTAACAGATAGAAACAAGAGAAAGCACACAGTGATTCATCTACCTAGAGAAGTTACAGAGGTTTACACAGAGAATTCCAAGTATAAGTACAACCAAATAAGAGAGACTTAGAAAACTGGTAAAACCTACATTGTTGATAGAGTTGGGAGTACTTAGCACTGTGAAAACAGCACTTTCGCAGAAAGAAATCGACTTCTCTAAGACTGGGAAAAGGTGAACAGTGAATGTATGAGTTTCTCAAGATTGGTAACAGATAGAAACAAGAGAAAGCACACAGTGATTCATCTACCTAGAGAAGTTACAGAGGTTTACACAGAGAATTCCAAGTTTAAGTACAAGCAAATAAGAGAGACTTAGAAATCTGGTAAAACCTACATTGTGGATAGAGTTGGGAGTACTTAGCACTGTGTAAACAGCACTATCGCCGAAAGAAATCGACTTCTCTAAGACTGGGAAACAGTGAACAGTGAATGTATGAGTTTCTCAAGATTGGTAACAGATAGAAACAAGAGAAAGCACACAGTGATTCATCTACCTAGAGAAGTTACAGAGGTTTACACAGAGAATTCCAAGTATAAGTACAAGCAAATAAGAGAGACTTAGAAAACTGGTAAAACCTACATTGTGGATAGAGTTGGGAGTACTTAGCACTGTGAAAACAGCACTTTTGCCGAAAGAAATCGACTTCTCTAAGACTGGGAAACAGTGAACAGAGAATGTATGAGTTTCTCAAGATTGGTAACAGATAGAAACAAGAGAAAGCACACAGTGATTCATCTACCTAGAGAAGTTACAGAGGTTTACACAGAGAATTCCAAGTATAAGTACAAGCAAATAAGAGAGACTTAGAAAACTGGTAAAACCTACATTGTTGACAGATTTGGGAGTACTTAGCACTGTGAAAACAGCACTTTCGCCGAAGGAAATTTAGTTCTCTAAGACTGGGAAACAGTGAACAGAGAATGTATGAGTTTCTCAAGATTGGTAACAGGTAGAAACAAGAGAAAGCACACAGTGATTCATCTACCTAGAGAAGTTACAGAGGTTTACACAGAGAATTCCAAGTATAACTACAAGCAAATAAGAGAGACTTAGAAAACTGGTAAAACCTACAATGTTGATAGAGTTGGAAGTACTTAGCACTGTGAAAACAGCACTTTTGCGGAAATAAATCGACTACTCTAAGACTGGGAAACAGTGAACAGAGAATGTATGAGTTTCTCAAGATTGGTAACAGATAGAAACAAGAGAAAGTACACGGTGATTCATCTACCTAGAGAAGTTACAGAGGTTTACACAGAGAATTCCAAGTATAAGTACAAGCAAATAAGATAGACTTAGAAAACTGGTAAAACCTACATTGTTTATAGAGTTGGCAGTACTTAGCAATGTGAAAACAGCACTTTTGTGGAAAGTAATCGACTTCTCTAAGACTGGGAAACACTGAACAGAGAATGTATGAGTTTCTCAAGATTGGTAACAGATAGAAACAAGAGAAAGTACACAGTGATTCATCTACCTAGAGAAGTTACAGAGGTTTACACAGAGAATTCCAAGTATAAGTACAAGCAAATAAGAGAGACTTAGAAATCTGGTAAAACCTACATTGTGGATAGAGTTCGGAGTACTTAGCACTGTGAAAACAGCACTTTCGCAGAAAGAAATCGACTTCTCTAAGACTGGGAAAAGGTGAACAGTGAATGTATGAGTTTCTCAAGATTGGTAACAGATAGAAACAAGAGAAAGCACACAGTGATTCATCTACCTAGAGAAGTTACAGAGGTTTACACAGAGAATTCCAAGTATAAGTACAAGCAAATAAGAGAGACTTAGAAAACTGGTAAAATCTACATTGTGGATAGAGTTGGGAGTACTTAGCACTGTGTAAACAGCACTTTCGCTGAAAGAAATCGACTTCTCTAAGACTGGGAAAAGGTGAACAGTGAATGTATGAGTTTCTCAAGATTGGTAACAGATAGAAACAAGAGAAAGTACACAGTGATTCATCTACCTAGAGAAGTTACAGAGGTTTACACAGAGAATTCCAAGTATAAGTACAAGCAAATAAGAGAGACTTAGAAATCTGGTAAAACCTACATTGTGGATAGAGTTGGGAGTACTTAGCACTGTGAAAACAGCATTTCGCTGAAAGAAATCGACTTTTCTAAGACTGGGAAACAGTGAACAGAGAATGTATGAGTTTCTCAAGATTGGTAACAGATAGAAACAAGAGAAAGTACACAGTGATTCATCTACCTAGAGAAGTTACAGAGGTTTACACAGAGAATTCCAAGTATAAGTACAAGCAAATAAGAGAGACTTAGAAATCTGGTAAAACCTACATTGTGGATAGAGTTGGGAGTACTTAGTACTGTGTAAACAGCACTTTCGCTGAAAGAAATCGACTTCTCTAAGACTGGGAAAAGGTGAACAGTGAATGTATGAGTTTCTCAAGATTGGTAACAGATAGAAACAAGAGAAAGCACACAGTGATTCATCTACCTAGAGAAGTTACAGAGGTTTACACAGAGAATTCCAAGTATAAGTACAAGCAAATAAGAGAGACTTAGAAATCTGGTAAAACGTACGTTGTGGATAGAGTTGGGAGTACTTAGCACTGTGAAAACAGCACTTTCGCTGAAAGAAATCGACTTCTCTAAGACTGGGAAACAGTGAACAGAGAATGTATGAGTTTCTCAAGATTGGTAACAGATAGAAACAAGAGAAAGTACACAGTGATTCATCTACCTAGACAAGTTACAGAGGTTTACACAGAGAATTCCAAGTATAAGTACAAGCAAAT
The DNA here is from genome assembly GCA_028571685.1 of Heterohyrax brucei. Lineage (NCBI taxonomy): Eukaryota > Metazoa > Chordata > Mammalia > Hyracoidea > Procaviidae > Heterohyrax > Heterohyrax brucei. The sequence continues at coordinate 18,387,505 of CM053162.1, forward strand.
AAGAGAGACTTAGAAAACTGGTAAAACCTACATTGTGGATAGAGTTGGGAGTACTTAGCACTGTGTAAACAGCACTTTCGCCGAAAGAAATCGACTTCTCTAAGACTGGGAAACAGTGAACAGAGAATGTATGAGTTTCTCAAGATTGGTAACAGAGAGAAACAAGAGAAAGCACACAGTGATTCATCTACCTAGAGAAGTTACAGAGGTTTACACAGAGAATTCCAAGTATAAGTACAAGCAAATAAGAGAGACTTAGAAATCTGGTAAAACCTACATTGTGGATAGAGTTGGGAGTATTTAGCACTGTGAAAACAGCACTTTCGCAGAAAGAAATCGAGTTCTCTAACACTGGGAAAAGGTGAACAGTGAATGTATGAGTTTCTCAAGATTGGTAACAGATAGAAACAAGAGAAAGCACACAGTGATTCATCTACCTAGAGAAGTTACAGAGGTTTACACAGAGAATTCCAAGTATAAGTACAAGCAAATAAGAGAGACTTAGAAAACTGGTAAAACCTACATTGTGGATAGAGTTGGGAGTACTTAGCACTGTGTAAACAGCACTTTCGCCGAAAGAAATCGACTTCTCTAAGACTGGGAAACAGTGAACAGTGAATGTATGAGTTTCTCAACATTGGTAACAGATAGAAACAAGAGAAAGCACACAGTGATTCATCTACCTAGAGAAGTTACAGAGGTTTACACAGAGAATTCCAAGTATAAGTACAAGCAAATAAGAGAGACTTAGAAAACTGGTAAAACCTACATTGTGGATAGAGTTGGGAGTACTTAGCACTGTGAAAACAGCACTTTTGCCGAAAGAAATCGACTTCTCTAAGACTGGGAAACAGTGAACAGAGAATGTATGAGTTTCTCAAGATTGGTAACAGATAGAAACAAGAGAAAGCACACAGTGATTCATCTACCTAGAGAAGTTACAGAGGTTTACACAGAGAATTCCAAGTATAAGTACAAGCAAATAAGAGAGACTTAGAAAACTGGTAAAACCTACATTGTTGACAGATTTGGGAGTACTTAGCACTGTGAAAACAGCACTTTCGCCGAAGGAAATTTAGTTCTCTAAGACTGGGAAACAGTGAACAGAGAATGTACGAGTTTCTCTAGATTGGTAACAGATAGAAACAAGAGAAAGCACACAGTGATTCATCTACCTAGAGAAGTTACAGAGGTTTACACAGAGAATTCCAAGTATAACTACAAGCAAATAAGAGAGACTTAGAAAACTGGTAAAACCTACAATGTTGATAGAGTTGGAAGTACTTAGCACTGTGAAAACAGCACTTTTGCGGAAAGAAATCGACTACTCTAAGACTGGGAAACAGTGAACAGAGAATGTATGAGTTTCTCAAGATTGGTAACAGATAGAAACAAGAGAAAGTACACGGTGATTCATCTACCTAGAGAATTTACAGAGGTTTACACAGAGAATTCCAAGTATAAGTACAAGCAAATAAGAGAGACTTAGAAAACTGGTAAAACCTAAATTGTTTATAGAGTTGGGAGTACTTAGCAATGTGAAAACAGCACTTTTGTGGAAAGTAATCGACTTCTCTAAGACTGGGAAACACTGAACAGAGAATGTATGAGTTTCTCAAGATTGGTAACAGATAGAAACAAGAGAAAGTACACAGTGATTCATCTACCTAGAGAAGTTACAGAGGTTTACACAGAGAATTCCAAGTATAAGTACAAGCAAATAAGAGAGACTTAGAAATCTGGTAAAACCTACATTGTGGATAGAGTTCGGAGTACTTAGCACTGTGAAAACAGCACTTTCGCAGAAAGAAATCGACTTCTCTAAGACTGGGAAAAGGTGAACAGTGAATGTATGAGTTTCTCAAGATTGGTAACAGATAGAAACAAGAGAAAGCACACAGTGATTCATCTACCTAGAGAAGTTACAGAGGTTTACACAGAGAATTCCAAGTATAAGTACAAGCAAATAAGAGAGACTTAGAAAACTGGTAAAACGTACATTGTGGATAGAGTTGGGAGTACTTAGCACTGTGTAAACAGCACTTTCGCCGAAAGAAATCGACTTCTCTAAGACTGGGAAACAGTGAACAGTGAATGTATGAGTTTCTCAAGATTGGTAACAGATAGAAACAAGAGAAAGCACACAGTGATTCATCTACTTAGAGAAGTTACAGAGGTTTACACAGAGAATTCCAAGTATCAGTACAAGCAAATAAGAGAGACTTAGAAAACTGGTAAAAACTACATTGTTGACAGATTTGGGAGTACTTAGCACTGTGAAAACAGCACTTTCGCCGAAGGAAATTTAGTTCTCTAAGACTGGGAAACAGTGAACAGAGAATGTATGTGTTTCTCAAGATTGGTAACAGATAGAAACAAGAGAAAGCACACAGTGATTCATCTACCTAGAGAAGTTACAGAGGTTTACACAGAGAATTCCAAGTATAAGTACAAGCAAATAAGAGAGACTTAGAAAACTGGTAAAATCTACATTGTGGATAGAGTTGGGAGTACTTAGCACTGTGTAAACAGCACTTTCGCTGAAAGAAATCGACTTCTCTAAGACTCGGAAAAGGTGAACAGTGAATGTATGAGTTTCTCAAGATTGGTAACAGATAGAAACAAGAGAAAGTACACAGTGATTCATCTACCTAGAGAAGTTACAGAGGTTTACACAGAGAATTCCAAGTATAAGTACAAGCAAATAAGAGAGACTTAGAAAATCTGGTAAAACCTACATTGTGGATAGAGTTGGGAGTACTTAGCACTGTGAAAACAGCATTTCGCTGAAAGAAATCGACTTCTCTAAGACCTGGGAAACAGTGAACAGAGAATGTATGAGTTTCTCAAGATTGGTAACAGATAGAAACAAGAGAAAGTACACAGTGATTCATCTACCTAGAGAAGTTACAGAGGTTTTCACAGAGAATTCCAAGTGTAAGTACAAGCAAATAAAAGAGACTTAGAAAACTGGTAAAACCTACATTGTGGATGGAGTTGGGAGTACTTAGCACTGTGTAAACAGCACTTTCGCCGAAAGAAATCGACTTCTCTAAGACTGGGAAACAGTGAACAGAGAATGTGTGAGTTTCTCAAGATTGGTAACAGATAGAAACAAGAGAAAGTACACATTGATTCATCTACCTAGAGAAGTTACAGAGGTTTACACAGAGAATTCCAAGTATAAGTACAAGCAAATAAGAGAGACTTAGAAAACTGGTAAAACCTACATTGTTGATAGAGTTGGGAGTACTTAGCACTGTGAAAACAGCACTTTCGCAGAAAGAAATCCACTTCTCTAAGACTGGGAAAAGGTGAACAGTGAATGTATGAGTTTCTCAAGATTGGTAATAGATAGAAACAAGAGAAAGCACACAGTGATTCAGCTACCTAGAGAAGTTACAGAGGTTTACACGGAGAATTCCAAGTATAAGTACAAGCAAATAAGAGAGACTTAGAAATCTGGTAAAACCTACATTGTGGGATAGAGTTGGGAGTACTTAGCACTGTGTAAACAGCACTTTCGCAGAAAGAAATCGACTTCTCTAAGACTGGGAAAAGGTGAACAGTGAATGTATGAGTTTCTCAAGATTGGTAACAGATAGAAACAAGAGAAAGCACACAGTGATTCATCTACCTAGAGAAGTTACAGAGGTTTACACAGAGAATTCCAAGTATAAGTACAAGCAAATAAGAGAGACTTAGAAATCTGGTAAAACCTACATTGTGGATAGAGTTGGGAGTACTTAGTAACTGTGTAAACAGCACTTTCGCTGAAAGAAATCGACTTCTCTAAGACTGGGAAAAGGTGAACAGTGAATGTATGAGTTTCTCAAGATTGGTAACAGATAGAAACAGAGAAAGCACACAGTGATTCATCTACCTAGAGAAGTTACAGAGGTTTACACAGAGAATTCCAAGTATAAGTACAAGCAAATAAGAGAGAGTTAGAAATCTGGTAAAACGTACATTGTGGATAGAGTTGGGAGTACGTAGCACTGTGAAAACAGCACTTTCGCTGAAAGAAATCGACTTCTCTAAGACTGGAAACAGTGAACAGAGAATGTATGAGTTTCTCAAGATTGGTAACAGATAGAAACAGAGAAAGTACACAGTGATTCATCTACCTAGACAAGTTACAGAGGTTTACACAGAGAATTCCAAGTATAAGTACAAGCAAATAAGAGAGACTTAGAAAACTGGTAAAACCTACATTGTGGATAGAGTTGGGAGTACTTAGCACTGTGTAAACAGCACTTTCGCCGAAAGAAATCGACTTCTCTAAGACTGGGAAACAGTGAACAGAGAATGTATGAGTTTCTCAAGATTGGTAACAGAGAGAAACAAGAGAAAGCACACAGTGATTCATCTACCTAGAGAAGTTACAGAGGTTTACACAGAGAATTCCAAGTATAAGTACAAGCAAATAAGAGAGACTTAGAAATCTGGTAAAACCTACATTGTGGATAGAGTTGGGAGTATTTAGCACTGTGAAAACAGCACTTTCGCAGAAAGAAATCGACTTCTCTAAGACTGGGAAAAGGTGAACAGTGAATGTATGAGTTTCTCAAGATTGGTAACAGATAGAAACAAGAGAAAGCACACAGTGATTCATCTACCTAGAGAAGTTACAGAGGTTTACACAGAGGAATTCCAAGTATAAGTACAAGCAAATAAGAGAAACTTAGAAAACTGGTAAAACCTACATTGTGGATAGAGTTGGGAGTACTTAGCACTGTGAAAACAGCACTTTTGCCCGAAAGAAATCGACTTCTCTAAGACTGGGAAACAGTGAACAGAGAATGTATGAGTTTCTCAAGATTGGTAACCAGATAGAAACAAGAGAAAGCACCACCAGTGATTCATCTACCTAGAGAAGTTACAGAGGTTTACACAGAGAATTCCAAGTATAAGTACAAGCAAATAGAGAGACTTAGAAAACTGGTAAAACCTACATTGTTGAGAGATTTGGGAGTACTTAGCACTGTGAAAACAGCACTTTCGCCGAAGGAAATTTAGTTCTCTAAGACTGGGAAACAGTGAACAGAGAATGTATGAGTTTCTCAAGATTGGTAACAGATAGAAAACAAGAGAAAGCACACAGTGATTCATCTACCTAGAGAAGTTACAGAGGTTTACACAGAGAATTCCAAGTATAACTACAAGCAAATAAGAGAGACTTAGAAAACTGGTAAAACCTACAATGTTGATAGAGTTGGAAGTACTTAGCACTGTGAAAACAGCACTTTTGCGAAAGAAATCGACTACTCTAAGGACTGGGAAACAGTGAACAGAGAATGTATGAGTTTCTCAAGATTGGTAACAGATAGAAACAAGAGAAAGTACACGGTGATTCATCTACCTAGAGAAGTTACAGAGGTTTACACAGAGAATTCCAAGTATAAGTACAAGCAAATAAGAGACTTAGAAAACTGGTAAAACCTAAATTGTTTATAGAGTTGGGAGTACTTAGCAATGGTGAAAACAGCACTTTTGTGGAAAGTAATCGACTTCTCTAAGACTGGGGAAACACTGAACAGAGAATGTATGAGTTTCTCAAGATTGGTAACAGATAGAAACAAGAGAAAGTACACAGTGATTCATCTACCTAGAGAAGTTACAGAGGTTTACACAGAGAATTCCAAGTATAAGTACAAGCAAATAAGAGAGACTTAGAAAACTGGTAAAACCTACATGGTGGATAGAGTTGGGAGTACTTGGCACTGTGAAAACAGCACTTTCACAGAAAGAAATCGACTTCTCTAAGACTGGGATAAGGTGAACAGTGAATGTATGAGTTTCTCAAGATTGGTAACAGATAGAAACAAGAGAAAGCACACATTGATTCATCTACCTAGAGAAGTTACAGAGGTTTACACAGAGAATTCCAAGTATAAGTACAAGCAAATAAGAGAGACTTAGAAATCTGGTAAAACCTACTTTGTGGATAGAGTTCGGAGTACTTAGCACTGTGAAAACAGCACTTTCGCAGAAAGAAATCGACTTCTCTAAGACTGGGAAAAGGTGAACAGTGAATGTATGAGTTTCTCAAGATTGGTAACAGATAGAAACAAGAGAAAGCACACAGTGATTCATCTACCTAGAGAAGTTACAGAGGTTTACACAGAGAATTCCAAGTATAAGTACAAGCAAATAAGAGAGACTTAGAAAACTGGTAAAACGTACATTGTGGATAGAGTTGGGAGTACTTAGCACTGTGTAAACAGCACTTTCGCCGAAAGAAATCGACTTCTCTAAGACTGGGAAACAGTGAACAGTGAATGTATGAGTTTCTCAAGATTGGTAACAGATAGAAACAAGAGAAAGCACACAGTGATTCATCTACTTAGAGAAGTTACAGAGGTTTACACAGAGAATTCCAAGTATCAGTACAAGAAATAAGAGAGACTTAGAAAACTGGTAAAAACTACATTGTTGACAGATTTGGGAGTACTTAGCACTGTGAAAACAGCACTTTCGCCGAAGGAAATTTAGTTCTCTAAGACTGGGAAACAGTGAACAGAGAATGTATGTGTTTCTCAAGATTGGTAACAGATAGAAACAAGAGAAAGCACACAGTGATTCATCTACCTAGAGAAGTTACAGAGGTTTACACAGAGAATTCCAAGTATAAGTACAAGCAAATAAGAGAGACTTAGAAAACTGGTAAAATCTACATTGTGGATAGAGTTGGGAGTACTTAGCACTGTGTAAACAGCACTTTCGCTGAAAGAAATCGACTTCTCTAAGACTGGGAAAAGGTGAACAGTGAATGTATGAGTTTCTCAAGATTGGTAACAGATAGAAACAAGAGAAAGTACACAGTGATTCATCTACCTAGAGAAGTTACAGAGGTTTACACAGAGAATTCCAAGTATAAGTACAAGCAAATAAGAGAGACTTAGAAATCTGGTAAAACCTACATTGTGGATAGAGTTGGGAGTACTTAGCACTGTGAAAACAGCATTTCGCTGAAAGAAATCGACTTCTCTAAGACTGGGAAACAGTGAACAGAGAATGTATGAGTTTCTCAAGATTGGTAACAGATAGAAACAAGAGAAAGTACACAGTGATTCATCTACCTAGAGAAGTTACAGTGGTTTACACAGAGAATTCCAAGTATAAGTACAAGCAAATAAGAGAGACTTAGAAAACTGGTAAAACCTACATTGTGGATAGAGTTGGGAGTACTTAGCACTGTGTAAACAGCACTTTCGCCGAAAGAAATCGACTTCTCTAAGACTGGGAAACACTGAACAGAGAATGTATGAGTTTCTCAAGATTGGTAACAGATAGAAACAAGAGAAAGTACACAGTGATTCATCTACCTAGAGAAGTTACAGAGGTTTACACAGAGAATTCCAAGTATAAGTACAAGCAAATAAGAGAGACTTAGAAAACTGGTAAAACCTACATTGTGGATAGAGTTGGGAGTACTTGGCACTGTGAAAACAGCACTTTCACAGAAAGAAATCGACTTCTCTAAGACTGGGAAAAGGTGAACAGTGAATGTATGAGTTTCTCAAGATTGGTAACAGATAGAAACAAGAGAAAGCACACAGTGATTCATCTACCTAGAGAAGTTACAGAGGTTTACACAGAGAATTCCAAGTATAAGTACAAGCAAATAAGAGAGACTTAGAAATCTGGTAAAACCTACATTGTGGATAGAGTTCGGAGTACTTAGCACTGTGAAAACAGCACTTTCGCAGAAAGAAATCGACTTCTCTAAGACTGGGAAAAGGTGAACAGTGAATGTATGAGTTTCTCAAGATTGGTAACAGATAGAAACAAGAGAAAGCACACAGTGATTCATCTACCTAGAGAAGTTACAGAGGTTTACACAGAGAATTCCAAGTATAAGTACAAGCAAATAAGAGAGACTTAGAAAACTGGTAAAACGTACATTGTGGATAGAGTTGGGAGTACTTAGCACTGTGAAAACAGCACTTTCGCTGAAAGAGGTCGACTTCTCTAAGACTGGGAAACAGTGAACAGTGAATGTATGAGTTTCTCAAGATTGGTAACAGATAGAAACAAGAGAAAGTACACAGTGATTCATCTACCTAGTGAAGTTAGAGAGGTTTACACAGAGAATTCCAAGTATAAGTACAAGCAAATAAGAGAGACTTAGAAAACTGGAAAACCTACATTGTTGACAGATTTGGGAGTACTTAGCACTGTGAAAACAGCACTTTCGCCGAAGGAAATTTAGTTCTCTAAGACTGGGAAACAGTGAACAGAGAATGTATGAGTTTCTCAAGATTGGAAACAGATAGAAACAGGAGAAAGTACACAGTGATTCATCTACCTAGAGAAGTTACAGAGGTTTACACAGAGAATTCCAAGTATAAGTACAAGCAAATAAAAGATACTTAGAAAACTGGTAAAACCTACATTGTGGATAGAGTTGGGAGTACTTAGCACTGTGTAAACAGCACTTTCGCCAAAAGAAATCGACTTCTCTGAGACTGGGAAACAGTGAACAGTGAATGTATGAGTTTCTCAAGATTGGTAACAGATAGAAACAACAGAAAGCACACAGTAATTCATCTACCTAGAGAAGTTAAAGAGGTTTACACAGAGAATTCCAAGTATAAGTACAAGCAAATAAGAGAGACTTAGAAAACTGGTAAAACCTACATTGTGGATAGAGTTGGGAGTACTTAGCACTGTGAAAACAGCACTTTCGCTGAAAGAAATCGACTTCTCTAAGACTGGGAAACAGTGAACAGTGAATGTATGAGTTTCTCAAGATTGGTAACAGATAGAAACAAGAGAAAGTACACAGTGATTCATCTACCTAGAGAAGTTACAGAGGTTTACACAGAGAATTCCAAGTATAAGTACAAGCAAATAAGAGAGACTTAGAAAACTGGTAAAACCTACATTGTTGATAGAGTTGGGAGTACTTATCACTGTGTAAACAGCACTTTTCCGAAAGAAATCGACTTCTCTAAGACTGGGAAACAGTGAACAGTGAATGTATGAGTTTCTCAAGATTGGTAACAGATAGAAACAAGAGAAAGCACACAGTGATTCATCTACCTAGAGAAGTTACAGAGGTTTACACAGAGAATTCCAAGTATAAGTACAAGCAAATAAGAGAGACTTAGAAAACTGGTAAAATCTACATTGTGGATAGAGTTGGGAGTACTTAGCACTGTGTAAACAGCACTTTCGCTGAAAGAAATCGACTTCTCTAAGACTGGGAAACAGTGAACAGAGAATGTATGAGTTTCTCAAGATTGGTAACAGATAGAAAGAAGAGAAAGTACACAGTGATTCATCTACCTAGAGAAGTTACAGTGGTTTACACAGAGAATTCCAAGTATAAGTACAAGCAAATAAGAGAGACTTAGAAAACTGGTAAAACCTACATTGTGGATAGAGTTGGGAGTACTTAGCACTGTGTAAACAGCACTTTCGCAGAAAGAAATCGACTTCTCTAAGACTGGGAAAAGGTGAACAGTGAATGTATGAGTTTCTCAAGATTGGTAACAGATAGAAACAAGAGAAAGCACACAGTGATTCATCTACCTAGAGAAGTTACAGAGGTTTACACAGAGAATTCCAAGTATAAGTACAAGCAAATAAGAGAGACTTAGAAATCTGGTAAAACCTACATTGTGGATAGAGTTGGGAGTACTTAGTACTGTGTAAACAGCACTTTCGCTGAAAGAAATCGACTTCTCTAAGACTGGGAAAAGGTGAACAGTGAATGGATGAGTTTCTCAAGATTGGTAACAGATAGAAACAAGAGAAAGCACACAGTGATTCATCTACCTAGAGAAGTTACAGAGGTTTACACAGAGAATTCCAAGTATAAGTACAAGCAAATAAGAGAGACTTAGAAATCTGGTAAAACGTACATTGTGGATAGAGTTGGGAGTACGTAGCACTGTGAAAACAGCACTTTCGCTGAAAGAAATCGACTTCTCTAAGACTGGGAAACAGTGAACAGAGAATGTATGAGTTTCTCAAGATTGGTAACAGATAGAAACAAGAGAAAGTACACAGTGATTCATCTACCTAGACAAGTTACAGAGGTTTACACAGAGAATTCCAAGTATAAGTACAAGCAAATAAGAGAGACTTAGAAAACTGGTAAAACCTACATTGTGGATAGAGTTGGGAGTACTTAGCACTGTGTAAACAGCACTTTCGCCGAAAGAAATCGACTTCTCTAAGACTGGGAAACAGTGAACAGAGAATGTATGAGTTTCTCAAGATTGGTAACAGAGAGAAACAAGAGAAAGCACACAGTGATTCATCTACCTAGAGAAGTTACAGAGGTTTACACAGAGAATTCCAAGTATAAGTACAAGCAAATAAGAGAGACTTAGAAATCTGGTAAAACCTACATTGTGGATAGAGTTGGGAGTATTTAGCACTGTGAAAACAGCACTTTCGCAGAAAGAAATCGACTTCTCTAAGACTGGGAAAAGGTGAACAGTGAATGTATGAGTTTCTCAAGATTGGCAACAGATAGAAACAAGAGAAAGCACACAGTGATTCATCTACCTAGAGAAGTTACAGAGGTTTACACAGAGAATTCCAAGTATAAGTACAAGCAAATAAGAGAGACTTAGAAAACTGGTAAAACCTACATTGTGGATAGAGTTGGGAGTACTTAGCACTGTGTAAACAGCACTTTCGCCGAAAGAAATCGACTTCTCTAAGACTGGGAAACAGTGAACAGTGAATGTATGAGTTTCTCAACATTGGTAACAGATAGAAACAAGAGAAAGCACACAGTGATTCATCTACCTAGAGAAGTTACAGAGGTTTACACAGAGAATTCCAAGTATAAGTACAAGCAAATAAGAGAGACTTAGAAAACTGGTAAAAACCTACATTGTTGACAGATTTGGGAGTACTTAGCACTGTGAAAACAGCACTTTCGCCGAAGGAAATTTAGTTCTCTAAGACTGGGAAACAGTGAACAGAGAATGTATGTGTTTCTCAAGATTGGTAACAGGTAGAAACAAGAGAAAGCACACAGTGATTCATCTACCTAGAGAAGTTACAGAGGTTTACACAGAGAATTCCAAGTATAAGTACAAGCAAATAAGAGAGACTTAGAAAACTGGTAAAACCTACATTGTGGATAGAGTTGGGAGTACTTAGCACTGTGAAAACAGCACTTTCGCTGAAAGAGGTCGACTTCTCTAAGACTGGGAAACAGTGAACAGTGAATGTATGAGTTTCTCAAGATTGGTAACAGATAGAAACAAGAGAAAGTACACAGTGATTCATCTACCTAGTGAAGTTACAGAGGTTTACACAGAGAATTCCAAGTATAAGTACAAGCAAATAAGAGAGACTTAGAAAACTGGTAAAACCTACATTGTTGACAGATTTGGGAGTACTTAGCACTGTGAAAACAGCACTTTCGCCGAAGGAAATTTAGTTCTCTAAGACTGGGAAACAGTGAACAGAGAATGTATGAGTTTCTCAAGATTGGTAACAGATAGAAACAAGAGAAAGTACACAGTGATTCATCTACCTAGAGAAGTTACAGAGGTTTTCACAGAGAATTCCAAGTATAAGTACAAGCAAATAAGAGAGACTTAGAAAACTGGTAAAACCTACATTGTGGATGGAGTTGGGAGTACTTAGCACTGTGTAAACAGCACTTTCGCCGAAAGAAATCGACTTCTCTAAGACTGGGAAACAGTGAACAGAGAATGTATGAGTTTCTCAAGATTGGTAACAGATAGAAACAAGAGAAAGTACACATTGATTCATCTACCTAGAGAAGTTACAGAGGTTTACACAGAGAATTCCAAGTATAAGTACAAGCAAATAAGAGAGACTTAGAAAACTGGTAAAACCTACATTGTTGATAGAGTTGGGAGTACTTAGCACTGTGAAAACAGCACTTTCGCAGAAAGAAATCCACTTCTATAAGACTGGGAAAAGGTGAACAGTGAATGTATGAGTTTCTCAAGATTGGTAATAGATAGAGACAAGAGAAAGCACACAGTGATTCATCTACCTAGAGAAGTTACAGAGGTTTACACGGAGAATTCCAAGTATAAGTACAAGCAAATAAGAGAGACTTAGAAATCTGGTAAAACCTACATTGTGGATAGAGTTGGGAGTACTTAGCACTGTGTAAACAGCACTTTCGCCGAAAGAAATCGACTTCTCTGAGACTGGGAAACAGTGAACAGTGAATGTATGAGTTTCTCAAGATTGGTAACAGATAGAAACAACAGAAAGCACACAGTAATTCATCTACCTAGAGAAGTTAAAGAGGTTTACACAGAGAATTCCAAGTATAAGTACAAGCAAATAAGAGAGACTTAGAAAACTGGTAAAACCTACATTGTGGATAGAGTTGGGAGTACTTAGCACTGTGAAAACAGCACTTTCGCTGAAAGAAATCGACTTCTCTAAGACTGGGAAACAGTGAACAGTGAATGTATGAGTTTCTCAAGATTGGTAACAGATAGAAACAAGAGAAAGTACACAGTGATTCATCTACCTAGAGAAGTTACAGAGGTTTACACAGAGAATTCCAAGTATAAGTACAAGCAAATAAGAGAGACTTAGAAAACTGGTAAAACCTACATTGTTGATAGAGTTGGGAGTACTTATCACTGTGTAAACAGCACTTTTCAGAAAGAAATCGACTTCTCTAAGACTGGGAAAAGGTGAACAGTGAATGTATGAGTTTCTCAAGATTGGTAACAGATAGAAACAAGAGAAAGCACACAGTGATTCATCTACCTAGAGAAGTTACAGAGGTTTACACAGAGAATTCCAAGTATAAGTACAAGCAAATAAGAGAGACTTAGAAAACTGGTAAAATCTACATTGTGGATAGAGTTGGGAGTACTTAGCACTGTGTAAACAGCACTTTCGCTGAAAGAAATCGACTTCTCTAAGACTGGGAAACAGTGAACAGAGAATGTATGAGTTTCTCAAGATTGGTAACAGAGAGAAACAAGAGAAAGCACACAGTGATTCATCTACCTAGAGAAGTTACAGAGGTTTACACAGAGAATTCCAAGTATAAGTACAAGCAAATAAGAGAGACTTAGAAATCTGGTAAAACCTACATTGTGGATAGAGTTGGGAGTATTTAGCACTGTGAAAACAGCACTTTCGCAGAAAGAAATCGACTTCTCTAAGACTGGGAAAAGGTGAACAGTGAATGTATGAGTTTCTCAAGATTGGCAACAGATAGAAACAAGAGAAAGCACACAGTGATTCATCTACCTAGAGAAGTTACAGAGGTTTACACAGAGAATTCCAAGTATAAGTACAAGCAAATAAGAGAGACTTAGAAAACTGGTAAAACCTACATTGTGGATAGAGTTGGGAGTACTTAGCACTGTGTAAACAGCACTTTCGCCGAAAGAAATCGACTTCTCTAAGACTGGGAAACAGTGAACAGTGAATGTATGAGTTTCTCAACATTGGTAACAGATAGAAACAAGAGAAAGCACACAGTGATTCATCTACCTAGAGAAGTTACAGAGGTTTACACAGAGAATTCCAAGTATAAGTACAAGCAAATAAGAGAGACTTAGAAAACTGGTAAAAACCTACATTGTTGACAGATTTGGGAGTACTTAGCACTGTGAAAACAGCACTTTCGCCGAAGGAAATTTAGTTCTCTAAGACTGGGAACCAGTGAACAGAGAATGTATGTGTTTCTCAAGATTGGTAACAGGTAGAAACAAGAGAAAGCACACAGTGATTCATCTACCTAGAGAAGTTACATAGGTTTACACAGAGAATTCCAAGTATAAGTACAAGCAAATAAGAGAGACTTAGAAAACTGGTAAAACCTACATTGTGGATAGAGTTGGGAGTACTTAGCACTGTGAAAACAGCACTTTCGCTGAAAGAGGTCGACTTCTCTAAGACTGGGAAACAGTGAACAGTGAATGTATGAGTTTCTCAAGATTGGTAACAGATAGAAACAAGAGAAAGTACACAGTGATTCATCTACCTAGTGAAGTTACAGAGGTTTACACAGAGAATTCCAAGTATAAGTACAAGCAAATAAGAGAGACTTAGAAAACTGGTAAAACCTACATTGTTGACAGATTTGGGAGTACTTAGCACTGTGAAAACAGCACTTTCGCCGAAGGAAATTTAGTTCTCTAAGACTGGGAAACAGTGAACAGAGAATGTATGAGTTTCTCAAGATTGGTAACAGATAGAAACAAGAGAAAGTACACAGTGATTCATCTACCTAGAGAAGTTACAGAGGTTTTCACAGAGAATTCCAAGTATAAGTACAAGCAAATAAGAGAGACTTAGAAAACTGGTAAAACCTACATTGTGGATGGAGTTGGGAGTACTTAGCACTGTGTAAACAGCACTTTCGCCGAAAGAAATCGACTTCTCTAAGACTGGGAAACAGTGAACAGAGAATGTATGAGTTTCTCAAGATTGGTAACAGATAGAAACAAGAGAAAGTACACATTGATTCATCTACCTAGAGAAGTTACAGAGGTTTACACAGAGAATTCCAAGTATAAGTACAAGCAAATAAGAGAGACTTAGAAAACTGGTAAAACCTACATTGTTGATAGAGTTGGGAGTACTTAGCACTGTGAAAACAGCACTTTCGCAGAAAGAAATCCACTTCTATAAGACTGGGAAAAGGTGAACAGTGAATGTATGAGTTTCTCAAGATTGGTAATAGATAGAGACAAGAGAAAGCACACAGTGATTCATCTACCTAGAGAAGTTACAGAGGTTTACACGGAGAATTCCAAGTATAAGTACAAGCAAATAAGAGAGACTTAGAAATCTGGTAAAACCTACATTGTGGATAGAGTTGGGAGTACTTAGCACTGTGTAAACAGCACTTTCGCAGAAAGAAATCGACTTCTCTAAGACTGGGAAAAGGTGCACAGTGAATGTATGAGTTTCTCAAGATTGGTAACAGATAGAAACAAGAGAAAGCACACAGTGATTCATCTACCTAGAGAAGTTACAGAGGTTTACACAGAGAATTCCAAGTATAAGTACAAGCAAATAAGAGAGACTTAGAAATCTGGTAAAACCTACATTGTGGATAGAGTTGGGAGTACTTAGTACTGTGTAAACAGCACTTTCGCTGAAAGAAATCGACTTCTCTAAGACTGGGAAAAGGTGAACAGTGAATGTATGAGTTTCTCAAGATTGGTAACAGATAGAAACAAGAGAAAGCACACAGTGATTCATCTACCTAGAGAAGTTACAGAGGTTTACACAGAGAATTCCAAGTATAAGTACAAGCAAATAAGAGAGACTTAGAAATCTGGTAAAACGTACATTGTGGATAGAGTTGGGAGTACGTAGCACTGTGAAAACAGCACTTTCGCTGAAAGAAATCGACTTCTCTAAGACTGGGAAACAGTGAACAGAGAATGTATGAGTTTCTCAAGATTGGTAACAGATAGAAACAAGAGAAGGTACACAGTGATTCATCTACCTAGACAAGTTACAGAGGTTTACACAGAGAATTCCAAGTATAAGTACAAGCAAATAAGAGAGACTTAGAAAACTGGTAAAACCTACATTGTGGATAGAGTTGGGAGTACTTAGCACTGTGTAAACAGCACTTTCGCCGAAAGAAATCGACTTCTCTAAGACTGGGAAACAGTGAACAGAGAATGTATGAGTTTCTCAAGATTGGTAACAGAGAGAAACAAGAGAAAGCACACAGTGATTCATCTACCTAGAGAAGTTACAGAGGTTTACACAGAGAATTCCAAGTATAAGTACAAGCAAATAAGAGAGACTTAGAAATCTGGTAAAACCTACATTGTGGATAGAGTTGGGAGTATTTAGCACTGTGAAAACAGCACTTTCGCAGAAAGAAATCGACTTCTCTAAGACTGGGAAAAGGTGAACAGTGAATGTATGAGTTTCTCAAGATTGGTAACAGATAGAAACAAGAGAAAGCACACAGTGATTCATCTACCTAGAGAAGTTACAGAGGTTTACACAGAGAATTCCAAGTATAAGTACAAGCAAATAAGAGAAACTTAGAAAACTGGTAAAACCTACATTGTGGATAGAGTTGGGAGTACTTAGCACTGTGAAAACAGCACTTTTGCCGAAAGAAATCGACTTCTCTAAGACTGGGAAACAGTGAACAGAGAATGTATGAGTTTCTCAAGATTGGTAACAGATAGAAACAAGAGAAAGCACACAGTGATTCATCTACCTAGAGAAGTTACAGAGGTTTACACAGAGAATTCCAAGTATAAGTACAAGCAAATAAGAGAGACTTAGAAAACTGGTAAAACCTACATTGTTGACAGATTTGGGAGTACTTAGCACTGTGAAAACAGCACTTTCGCCGAAGGAAATTTAGTTCTCTAAGACTGGGAAACAGTGAACAGAGAATGTATGAGTTTCTCAAGATTGGTAACAGATAGAAACAAGAGAAAGCACACAGTGATTCATCTACCTAGAGAAGTTACAGAGGTTTACACAGAGAATTCCAAGTATAACTACAAGCAAATAAGAGAGACTTAGAAAACTGGTAAAACCTACAATGTTGATAGAGTTGGAAGTACTTAGCACTGTGAAAACAGCACTTTTGCGGAAAGAAATCGACTACTCTAAGACTGGGAAACAGTGAACAGAGAATGTATGAGTTTCTCAAGATTGGTAACAGATAGAAACAAGAGAAAGTACACGGTGATTCATCTACCTAGAGAAGTTACAGAGGTTTACACAGAGAATTCCAAGTATAAGTACAAGCAAATAAGAGAGACTTAGAAAACTGGTAAAACCTAAATTGTTTATAGAGTTGGGAGTACTTAGCAATGTGAAAACAGCACTTTTGTGGAAAGTAATCGACTTCTCTAAGACTGGGAAACACTGAACAGAGAATGTATGAGTTTCTCAAGATTGGTAACAGATAGAAACAAGAGAAAGTACACAGTGATTCATCTACCTAGAGAAGTTACAGAGGTTTACACAGAGAATTCCAAGTATAAGTACAAGCAAATAAGAGAGACTTAGAAAACTGGTAAAACCTACATTGTGGATAGAGTTGGGAGTACTTGGCACTGTGAAAACAGCACTTTCACAGAAAGAAATCGACTTCTCTAAGACTGGGAAAAGGTGAACAGTGAATGTATGAGTTTCTCAAGATTGGTAACAGATAGAAACAAGAGAAAGCACACATTGATTCATCTACCTAGAGAAGTTACAGAGGTTTACACAGAGAATTCCAAGTATAAGTACAAGCAAATAAGAGAGACTTAGAAATCTGGTAAAACCTACTTTGTGGATAGAGTTCGGAGTACTTAGCACTGTGAAAACAGCACTTTCGCAGAAAGAAATCGACTTCTCTAAGACTGGGAAAAGGTGAACAGTGAATGTATGAGTTTCTCAAGATTGGTAACAGATAGAAACAAGAGAAAGCACACAGTGATTCATCTACCTAGAGAAGTTACAGAGGTTTACACAGAGAATTCCAAGTATAAGTACAAGCAAATAAGAGAGACTTAGAAAACTGGTAAAACGTACATTGTGGATAGAGTTGGGAGTACTTAGCACTGTGTAAACAGCACTTTCGCCGAAAGAAATCGACTTCTCTAAGATTGGGAAACAGTGAACAGTGAATGTATGAGTTTCTCAAGATTGGTAACAGATAGAAACAAGAGAAAGCACACAGTGATTCATCTACTTAGAGAAGTTACAGAGGTTTACACAGAGAATTCCAAGTATCAGTACAAGCAAATAAGAGAGACTTAGAAAACTGGTAAAAACTACATTGTTGACAGATTTGGGAGTACTTAGCACTGTGAAAACAGCACTTTCGCCGAAGGAAATTTAGTTCTCTAAGACTGGGAAACAGTGAACAGAGAATGTATGTGTTTCTCAAGATTGGTAACAGATAGAAACAAGAGAAAGCACACAGTGATTCATCTACCTAGAGAAGTTACAGAGGTTTACACAGAGAATTCCAAGTATAAGTACAAGCAAATAAGAGAGACTTAGAAAACTGGTAAAATCTACATTGTGGATAGAGTTGGGAGTACTTAGCACTGTGTAAACAGCACTTTCGCTGAAAGAAATCGACTTCTCTAAGACTGGGAAAAGGTGAACAGTGAATGTATGAGTTTCTCAAGATTGGTAACAGATAGAAACAAGAGAAAGTACACAGTGATTCATCTACCTAGAGAAGTTACAGTGGTTTACACAGAGAATTCCAAGTATAAGTACAAGCAAATAAGAGAGACTTAGAAAACTGGTAAAACCTACATTGTGGATAGAGTTGGGAGTACTTAGCACTGTGTAAACAGCACTTTCGCCGAAAGAAATCGACTTCTCTAAGACTGGGAAACAGTGAACAGAGAATGTATGAGTTTCTCAAGATTGGTAACAGATAGAAACAAGAGAAAGTACACATTGATTCATCTACCTAGAGAAGTTACAGAGGTTTACACAGAGAATTCCAAGTATAAGTACAAGCAAATAAGAGAGACTTAGAAAACTGGTAAAACCTACATTGTTGATAGAGTTGGGAGTACTTAGCACTGTGAAAACAGCACTTTCGCAGAAAGAAATCCACTTCTCTAAGACTGGGAAAAGGTGAACAGTGAATGTATGAGTTTCTCAAGATTGGTAATAGATAGAAACAAGAGAAAGCACACAGTGATTCATCTACCTAGAGAAGTTACAGAGGTTTACACGGAGAATTCCAAGTATAAGTACAAGCAAATAAGAGAGACTTAGAAATCTGGTAAAACCTACATTGTGGATAGAGTTGGGAGTACTTAGCACTGTGTAAACAGCACTTTCGCAGAAAGAAATCGACTTCTCTAAGACTGGGAAAAGGTGAACAGTGAATGTATGAGTTTCTCAAGATTGGTAACAGATAGAAACAAGAGAAAGCACACAGTGATTCATCTACCTAGAGAAGTTACAGAGGTTTACACAGAGAATTCCAAGTATAAGTACAAGCAAATAAGAGAGACTTAGAAATCTGGTAAAACCTACATTGTGGATAGAGTTGGGAGTACTTAGTACTGTGTAAACAGCACTTTCGCTGAAAGAAATCGACTTCTCTAAGACTGGGAAAAGGTGAACAGGGAATGGATGAGTTTCTCAAGATTGGTAACAGATAGAAACAAGAGAAAGCACACAGTGATTCATCTACCTAGAGAAGTTACAGAGGTTTACACAGAGAATTCCAAGTATAAGTACAAGCAAATAAGAGAGACTTAGAAATCTGGTAAAACGTACATTGTGGATAGAGTTGGGAGTACGTAGCACTGTGAAAACAGCACTTTCGCTGAAAGAAATCGACTTCTCTAAGACTGGGAAACAGTGAACAGAGAATGTATGAGTTTCTCAAGATTGGTAACAGATAGAAACAAGAGAAAGTACACAGTGATTCATCTACCTAGACAAGTTACAGAGGTTTACACAGAGAATTCCAAGTATAAGTACAAGCAAATAAGAGAGACTTAGAAAACTGGTAAAACCTACATTGTGGATAGAGTTGGGAGTACTTAGCACTGTGTAAACAGCACATTCGCCGAAAGAAATCGACTTCTCTAAGACTGGGAAACAGTGAACAGAGAATGTATGAGTTTCTCAAGATTGGTAACAGAGAGAAACAAGAGAAAGCACACAGTGATTCATCTACCTAGAGAAGTTACAGAGGTTTACACAGAGAATTCCAAGTATAAGTACAAGCAAATAAGAGAGACTTAGAAATCTGGTAAAACCTACATTGTGGATAGAGTTGGGAGTATTTAGCACTGTGAAAACAGCACTTTCGCAGAAAGAAATCGACTTCTCTAAGACTGGGAAAAGGTGAACAGTGAATGTATGAGTTTCTCAAGATTGGCAACAGATAGAAACAAGAGAAAGCACACAGTGATTCATCTACCTAGAGAAGTTACAGAGGTTTACACAGAGAATTCCAAGTATAAGTACAAGCAAATAAGAGAGACTTAGAAAACTGGTAAAACCTACATTGTGGATAGAGTTGGGAGTACTTAGCACTGTGTAAACAGCACTTTCGCCGAAAGAAATCGACTTCTCTAAGACTGGGAAACAGTGAACAGTGAATGTATGAGTTTCTCAACATTGGTAACAGATAGAAACAAGAGAAAGCACACAGTGATTCATCTACCTAGAGAAGTTACAGAGGTTTACACAGAGAATTCCAAGTATAAGTACAAGCAAATAAGAGAGACTTAGAAAACTGGTAAAAACCTACATTGTTGACAGATTTGGGAGTACTTAGCACTGTGAAAACAGCACTTTCGCCGAAGGAAATTTAGTTCTCTAAGACTGGGAAACAGTGAACAGAGAATGTATGTGTTTCTCAAGATTGGTAACAGATAGAAACAAGAGAAAGCACACAGTGATTCATCTACCTAGAGAAGTTACAGAGGTTTACACAGAGAATTCCAAGTATAAGTACAAGCAAATAAGAGAGACTTAGAAAACTGGTAAAACCTACATTGTGGATAGAGTTGGGAGTACTTAGCACTGTGAAAACAGCACTTTCGCTGAAAGAGGTCGACTTCTCTAAGACTGGGAAACAGTGAACAGTGAATGTATGAGTTTCTCAAGATTGGTAACAGATAGAAACAAGAGAAAGTACACAGTGATTCATCTACCTAGTGAAGTTACAGAGGTTTACACAGAGAATTCCAAGTATAAGTACAAGCAAATAAGAGAGACTTAGAAAACTGGTAAAACCTACATTGTTGACAGATTTGGGAGTACTTAGCACTGTGAAAACAGCACTTTCGCCGAAGGAAATTTAGTTCTCTAAGACTGGGAAACAGTGAACAGAGAATGTATGAGTTTCTCAAGATTGGAAACAGATAGAAACAGGAGAAAGTACACAGTGATTCATCTACCTAGAGAAGTTACAGAGGTTTACACAGAGAATTCCAAGTATAAGTACAAGCAAATAAAAGATACTTAGAAAACTGGTAAAACCTACATTGTGGATAGAGTTGGGAGTACTTAGCACTGTGTAAACAGGACTTTCGCCGAAAGAAATCGACTTCTCTGAGACTGGGAAACAGTGAACAGTGAATGTATGAGTTTCTCAAGATTGGTAACAGATAGAAACAACAGAAAGCACACAGTAATTCATCTACCTAGAGAAGTTAAAGAGGTTTACACAGAGAATTCCAAGTATAAGTACAAGCAAATAAGAGAGACTTAGAATACTGGTAAAACCTACATTGTTGACAGATTTGGGAGTACTTAGCACTGTGAAAACAGCACTTTTGCCGAAAGAAATCGACTTCTCTAAGACTGGGAAACAGTGAACAGAGAATGTATGAGTTTCTCAAGATTGGTAACAGATAGAAACAAGAGAAAGCACACAGTGATTCATCTACCTAGAGAAGTTACAGAGGTTTACACAGAGAATTCCAAGTATAAGTACAAGCAAATAAGAGAGACTTAGAAAACTGGTAAAACCTACATTGTTGACAGATTTGGGAGTACTTAGCACTGTGAAAACAGCACTTTCGCCGAAGGAAATTTAGTTCTCTAAGACTGGGAAACAGTGAACAGAGAATGTATGAGTTTCTCAAGATTGGTAACAGATAGAAACAAGAGAAAGCACACAGTGATTCATCTACCTAGAGAAGTTACAGAGGTTTACACAGAGAATTCCAAATATAACTACAAGCAAATAAGAGAGACTTAGAAAACTGGTAAAACCTACAATGTTGATAGAGTTGGAAGTACTTAGCACTGTGAAAACAGCACTTTTGCGGAAAGAAATCGACTACTCCAAGACTGGGAAACAGTGAACAGAGAATGTATGAGTTTCTCAAGATTGGTAACAGATAGAAACAAGAGAAAGTACACGGTGATTCATCTACCTAGAGAAGTTACAGAGGTTTACACAGAGAATTCCAAGTATAAGTACAAGCAAATAAGAGAGAATTAGAAAACTGGTAAAACCTACATTGTTTATAGAGTTGGGAGTACTTAGCAATGTGAAAACAGCACTTTTGTGGAAAGTAATCGACTTTTCTAAGACTGGGAAACACTGAACAGAGAATGTATGAGTTTCTCAAGATTGGTAACAGATAGAAACAAGAGAAAGTACACAGTGATTCATCTACCTAGAGAAGTTACAGAGGTTTACACAGAGAATTCCAAGTATAAGTACAAGCAAATAAGAGAGACTTAGAAAACTGGTAAAACCTACATTGTGGATAGAGTTGGGAGTACTTGGCACTGTGAAAACAGCACTTTCACAGAAAGAAATCGACTTCTCTAAGACTGGGAAAAGGTGAACAGTGAATGTATGAGTTTCTCAAGATTGGTAACAGATAGAAACAAGAGAAAGCACACAGTGATTCATCTACCTAGAGAAGTTACAGAGGTTTACACAGAGAATTCCAAGTATAAGTACAAGCAAATAAGAGAGACTTAGAAATCTGGTAAAACCTACATTGTGGATAGAGTTCGGAGTACTTAGCACTGTGAAAACAGCACTTTCGCAGAAAGAAATCGACTTCTCTAAGACTGGGAAAAGGTGAACAGTGAATGTGTGAGTTTCTCAAGATTGGTAACAGATAGAAACAAGAGAAAGCACACAGTGATTCATCTACCTAGAGAAGTTACAGAGGTTTACACAGAGAATTCCAAGTATAAGTACAAGCAAATAAGAGAGACTTAGAAAACTGGTAAAACGTACATTGTGGATAGAGTTGGGAGTACATAGCACTGTGTAAACAGCACTTTCGCCGAAAGAAATCGACTTCTCTAAGACTGGGAAACAGTGAACAGTGAATGTATGAGTTTCTCAAGATTGGTAACAGATAGAAACAAGAGAAAGCACACAGTGATTCATCTACTTAGAGAAGTTACAGAGGTTTACACAGAGAATTCCAAGTATCAGTACAAGCAAATAAGAGAGACTTAGAAAACTGGTAAAAACTACATTGTTGACAGATTTGGGAGTACTTAGCACTGTGAAAACAGCACTTTCGCCGAAGGAAATTTAGTTCTCTAAGACTGGGAAACAGTGAACAGAGAATGTATGTGTTTCTCAAGATTGGTAACAGATAGAAACAAGAGAAAGCACACAGTGATTCATCTACCTAGAGAAGTTACAGAGGTTTACACAGAGAATTCCAAGTATAAGTACAAGCAAATAAGAGAGACTTAGAAAACTGGTAAAATCTACATTGTGGATAGAGTTGGGAGTACTTAGCACTGTGTAAACAGCACTTTCGCTGAAAGAAATCGACTTCTCTAAGACTGGGAAAAGGTGAACAGTGAATGTATGAGTTTCTCAAGATTGGTAACAGATAGAAACAAGAGAAAGTACACAGTGATTCATCTACCTAGAGAAGTTACAGAGGTTTGCACAGAGAATTCCAAGTATAAGTACAAGCAAATAAGAGAGACTTAGAAATCTGGTAAAACCTACATTGTGGATAGAGTTGGGAGTACTTAGCACTGTGAAAACAGCATTTCGCTGAAAGAAATCGACTTCTCTAAGACTGGGAAACAGTGAACAGAGAATGTATGAGTTTCTCAAGATTGGTAACAGATAGAAACAAGAGAAAGTACACAGTGATTCATCTACCTAGAGAAGTTACAGAGGTTTACACAGAGAATTCCAAGTATAAGTACAAGCAAATAAGAGAGACTTAGAAAACTGGTAAAACCTACATTGTGGATAGAGTTGGGAGTACTTAGCACTGTGTAAACAGCACTTTCGCCGAAAGAAATCGACTTCTCTAAGACTGGGAAACAGTGAACAGAGAATGTATGAGTTTCTCAAGATTGGTAACAGATAGAAACAAGAGAAAGTACACATTGATTCATCTACCTAGAGAAGTTACAGAGGTTTACACAGAGAATTCCAAGTATAAGTACAAGCAAATAAGAGAGACTTAGAAAACTGGTAAAACCTACATTGTTGATAGAGTTGGGAGTACTTAGCACTGTGAAAACAGCACTTTCGCAGAAAGAAATCCACTTCTCTAAGACTGGGAAAAGGTGAACAGTGAATGTATGAGTTTCTCAAGATTGGTAATAGATAGAAACAAGAGAAAGCACACAGTGATTCATCTACCTAGAGAAGTTACAGAGGTTTACACGGAGAATTCCAAGTATAAGTACAAGCAAATAAGAGAGACTTAGAAATCTGGTAAAACCTACATTGTGGATAGAGTTGGGAGTACTTAGCACTGTGTAAACAGCACTTTCGCAGAAAGAAATCGACTTCTCTAAGACTGGGAAACAGTGAACAGAGAATGTATGAGTTTCTCAAGATTGGTAACAGATAGAAACAAGAGAAAGCACACAGTGATTCATCTACCTAGAGAAGTTACAGAGGTTTACACAGAGAATTCCAAGTATAAGTACAAGCAAATAAGAGAGACTTAGAAATCTGGTAAAACCTACATTGTGGATAGAGTTGGGAGTACTTAGTACTGTGTAAACAGCACTTTCGCTGAAAGAAATCGACTTCTCTAAGACTGGGAAAAGGTGAACAGTGAATGTATGAGTTTCTCAAGATTGGTAACAGATAGAAACAAGAGAAAGCACACAGTGATTCATCTACCTAGAGAAGTTACAGAGGTTTACACAGAGAATTCCAAGTATAAGTACAAGCAAATAAGAGAGACTTAGAAATCTGGTAAAACGTACATTGTGGATAGAGTTGGGAGTACGTAGCACTGTGAAAACAGCACTTTCGCTGAAAGAAATCGACTTCTGTAAGACTGGGAAACAGTGAACAGAGAATGTATGAGTTTCTCAAGATTGGTAAAAGATAGAAACAAGAGAAAGTACACAGTGATTCATCTACCTAGACAAGTTACAGAGGTTTACACAGAGAATTCCAAGTATAAGTACAAGCAAATAAGAGAGACTTAGAAAACTGGTAAAACCTACATTGTGGATAGAGTTGGGAGTACTTAGTACTGTGTAAACAGCACTTTCGCCGAAAGAAATCGACTTCTCTAAGACTGGGAAACAGTGAACAGAGAATGTATGAGTTTCTCAAGATTGGTAACAGAGAGAAACAAGAGAAAGCACACAGTGATTCATCTACCTAGAGAAGTTACAGAGGTTTACACAGAGAATTCCAAGTATAAGTACAAGCAAATAAGAGAGACTTAGAAATCTGGTAAAACCTACATTGTGGATAGAGTTGGGAGTATTTAGCACTGTGAAAACAGCACTTTCGCAGAAAGAAATCGACTTCTCTAAGACTGGGAAAAGGTGAACAGTGAATGTATGACTTTCTCAAGATTGGTAACAGATAGAAACAAGAGAAAGCACACAGTGATTCATCTACCTAGAGAAGTTACAGAGGTTTACACAGAGAATTCCAAGTATAAGTACAAGCAAATAAGAGAGACTTAGAAAACTGGTAAAACCTACATTGTGGATAGAGTTGGGAGTACTTAGCACTGTGTAAACAGCACTTTCGCCGAAAGAAATCGACTTCTCTAAGACTGGGAAACAGTGAACAGTGAATGTATGAGTTTCTCAACATTGGTAACAGATAGAAACAAGAGAAAGCACACAGTGATTCATCTACCTAGAGAAGTTACAGAGGTTTACACAGAGAATTCCAAGTATAAGTACAAGCAAATAAGAGAGACTTAGAAAACTGGTAAAAACCTACATTGTTGACAGATTTGGGAGTACTTAGCACTGTGAAAACAGCACTTTCGCCGAAGGAAATTTAGTTCTCTAAGACCGGGAAACAGTGAACAGAGAATGTATGTGTTTCTCAAGATTGGTAACAGATAGAAACAAGAGAAAGCACACAGTGATTCATCTACCTAGAGAAGTTACAGAGGTTTACACAGAGAATTCCAAGTATAGGTACAAGCAAATAAGAGAGACTTAGAAAACTGGTAAAACCTACATTGTGGATAGAGTTGGGAGTACTTAGCACTGTGAAAACAGCACTTTCGCTGAAAGAGGTCGACTTCTCTAAGACTGGGAAACAGTGAACAGTGAATGTATGAGTTTCTCAAGATTGGTAACAGATAGAAACAAGAGAAAGTACACAGTGATTCATCTACCTAGTGAAGTTAGAGAGGTTTACACAGAGAATTCCAAGTATAAGTACAAGCAAATAAGAGAGACTTAGAAAACTGGTAAAACCTACATTGTTGACAGATTTGGGAGTACTTAGCACTGTGAAAACAGCACTTTCGCCGAAGGAAATTTAGTTCTCTAAGACTGGGAAACAGTGAACAGAGAATGTATGAGTTTCTCAAGATTGGAAACAGATAGAAACAGGAGAAAGTACACAGTGATTCATCTACCTAGAGAAGTTACAGAGGTTTACACAGAGAATTCCAAGTATAAGTACAAGCAAATAAAAGATACTTAGAAAACTGGTAAAACCTACATTGTGGATAGAGTTGGGAGTACTTAGCACTGTGTAAACAGCACTTTCGCCGAAAGAAATCGACTTCTCTGAGACTGGGAAACAGTGAACAGTGAATGTATGAGTTTCTCAAGATTGGTAACAGATAGAAACAACAGAAAGCACACAGTAATTCATCTACCTAGAGAAGTTAAAGAGGTTTACACAGAGAATTCCAAGTATAAGTACAAGCAAATAAGAGAGACTTAGAAAACTGGTAAAACCTACATTGTGGATAGAGTTGGGAGTACTTAGCACTGTGAAAACAGCACTTTCGCTGAAAGAAATCGACTTCTCTAAGACTGGGAAACAGTGAACAGTTAATGTATGAGTTTCTCAAGATTGGTAACAGATAGAAACAAGAGAAAGTACACAGTGATTCATCTACCTAGAGAAGTTACAGAGGTTTACACAGAGAATTCCAAGTATAAGTACAAGCAAATAAGAGAGACTTAGAAAACTGGTAAAACCTACATTGTTGATAGAGTTGGGAGTACTTAGCACTGTGAAAACAGCACTTTTGCCGAAAGAAATCGACTTCTCTAAGACTGAGAAACAGTGAACAGAGAATGTATGAGTTTCTCAAGATTGGTAACAGATAGAAACAAGAGAAAGTACACGGTGATTCATCTACCTAGAGAAGTTACAGAGGTTTACACAGAGAATTCCAAGTATAAATACAAGCAAATAAGAGAGACTTAGAAAACTGGTAAAACCTACATTGTTTATAGAGTTGGGAGTACTTAGCAATGTGAAAACAGCACTTTTGTCGAAAGTAATCGACTTCTCTAAGACTGGGAAACACTGAACAGAGAATGTATGAGTTTCTCACGATTGGTAACAGATAGAAACAAGAGAAAGTACACAGTGATTCATCTACCTAGAGAAGTTACAGAGGTTTACACAGAGAATTCCAAGTATAAGTACAAGCAAATAAGAGAGACTTAGAAAACTGGTAAAACCTACATTGTGGATAGAGTTGGGAGTACTTATCACTGTGTAAACAGCACTTTTCCGAAAGAAATCGACTTCTCTAAGACTGGGAAACAGTGAACAGTGAATGTATGAGTTTCTCAAGATTGGTAACAGATAGAAACAAGAGAAAGCACACAGTGATTCATCTACCTAGAGAAGTTACAGAGGTTTACACAGAGAATTCCAAGTATAAGTACAAGCAAATAAGAGAGACTTAGAAAACTGGTAAAATCTACATTGTGGATAGAGTTGGGAGTACTTAGCACTGTGTAAACAGCACTTTCGCTGAAAGAAATCGACTTCTCTAAGACTGGGAAACAGTGAACAGAGAATGTATGAGTTTCTCAAGATTGGTAACAGATAGAAACAAGAGAAAGTACACAGTGATTCATCTACCTAGAGAAGTTACAGTGGTTTACACAGAGAATTCCAAGTATAAGTACAAGCAAATAAGAGAGACTTAGAAAACTGGTAAAACCTACATTGTGGATAGAGTTGGGAGTACTTAGCACTGTGTAAACAGCACTTTCGCCGAAAGAAATCGACTTCTCTAAGACTGGGAAACAGTGAACAGAGAATGTATGAGTTTCTCAAGATTGGTAACAGATAGAAACAAGAGAAAGTACACATTGATTCATCTACCTAGAGAAGTTACAGAGGTTTACACAGAGAATTCCAAGTATAAGTACAAGCAAATAAGAGAGACTTAGAAAACTGGTAAAACCTACATTGTTGATAGAGTTGGGAGTACTTAGCACTGTGAAAACAGCACTTTCGCAGAAAGAAATCCACTTCTCTAAGACTGGGAAAAGGTGAACAGTGAATGTATGAGTTTCTCAAGATTGGTAATAGATAGAAACAAGAGAAAGCACACAGTGATTCATCTACCTAGAGAAGTTACAGAGGTTTACACGGAGAATTCCAAGTATAAGTACAAGCAAATAAGAGAGACTTAGAAATCTGGTAAAACCTACATTGTGGATAGAGTTGGGAGTACTTAGCACTGTGTAAACAGCACTTTCGTAGAAAGAAATTGACTTCTCTAAGACTGGGAAAAGGTGAACAGTGAATGTATGAGTTTCTCAAGATTGGTAACAGATAGAAACAAGAGAAAGCACACAGTGATTCATCTACCTAGAGAAGTTACAGAGGTTTACACAGAGAATTCCAAGTATAAGTACAAGCAAATAAGAGAGACTTAGAAATCTGGTAAAACCTACATTGTGGATAGAGTTGGGAGTACTTAGTACTGTGTAAACAGCACTTTCGCTGAAAGAAATCGACTTCTCTAAGACTGGGAAAAGGTGAACAGGGAATGGATGAGTTTCTCAAGATTGGTAACAGATAGAAACAAGAGAAAGCACACAGTGATTCATCTACCTAGAGAAGTTACAGAGGTTTACACAGAGAATTCCAAGTATAAGTACAAGCAAATAAGAGAGACTTAGAAATCTGGTAAAACGTACATTGTGGATAGAGTTGGGAGTACGTAGCACTGTGAAAACAGCACTTTCGCTGAAAGAAATCGACTTCTCTAAGACTGGGAAACAGTGAACAGAGAATGTATGAGTTTCTCAAGATTGGTAACAGATAGAAACAAGAGAAAGTACACAGTGATTCATCTACCTAGACAAGTTACAGAGGTTTACACAGAGAATTCCAAGTATAAGTACAAGCAAATAAGAGAGACTTAGAAAACTGGTAAAACCTACATTGTGGATAGAGTTGGGAGTACTTAGCACTGTGTAAACAGCACTTTCGCCGAAAGAAATCGACTTCTCTAAGACTGGGAAACAGTGAACAGAGAATGTATGAGTTTCTCAAGATTGGTAACAGAGAGAAACAAGAGAAAGCACACAGTGATTCATCTACCTAGAGAAGTTACAGAGGTTTACACAGAGAATTCCAAGTATAAGTACAAGCAAATAAGAGAGACTTAGAAATCTGGTAAAACCTAAATTGTGGATAGAGTTGGGAGTATTTAGCACTGTGAAAACAGCACTTTCGCAGAAAGAAATCGACTTCTCTAAGACTGGGAAAAGGTGAACAGTGAATGTATGAGTTTCTCAAGATTGGCAACAGATAGAAACAAGAGAAAGCACACAGTGATTCGTCTACCTAGAGAAGTTACAGAGGTTTACACAGAGAATTCCAAGTATAAGTACAAGCAAATAAGAGAGACTTAGAAAACTGGTAAAACCTACATTGTGGATAGAGTTGGGAGTACTTAGCACTGTGTAAACAGCACTTTCGCCGAAAGAAATCGACTTCTCTAAGACTGGGAAACAGTGAACAGTGAATGTATGAGTTTCTCAACATTGGTAACAGATAGAAACAAGAGAAAGCACACAGTGATTCATCTACCTAGAGAAGTTACAGAGGTTTACACAGAGAATTCCAAGTATAAGTACAAGCAAATAAGAGAGACTTAGAAAACTGGTAAAAACCTACATTGTTGACAGATTTGGGAGTACTTAGCACTGTGAAAACAGCACTTTCGCCGAAGGAAATTTAGTTCTCTAAGACTGGGAAACAGTGAACAGAGAATGTATGTGTTTCTCAAGATTGGTAACAGATAGAAACAAGAGAAAGCACACAGTGATTCATCTACCTAGAGAAGTTACAGAGGTTTACACAGAGAATTCCAAGTATAAGTACAAGCAAATAAGAGAGACTTAGAAAACTGGTAAAACCTACATTGTGGATAGAGTTGGGAGTACTTAGCACTGTGAAAACAGCACTTTCGCTGAAAGAGGTCGACTTCTCTAAGACTGGGAAACAGTGAACAGTGAATGTATGAGTTTCTCAAGATTGGTAACAGATAGAAACAAGAGAAAGTACACAGTGATTCATCTACCTAGTGAAGTTACAGAGGTTTACACAGAGAATTCCAAGTATAAGTACAAGCAAATAAGAGAGACTTAGAAAACTGGTAAAACCTACATTGTTGACAGATTTGGGAGTACTTAGCACTGTGAAAACAGCACTTTCGCCGAAGGAAATTTAGTTCTCTAAGACTGGGAAACAGTGAACAGAGAATGTATGAGTTTCTCAAGATTGGAAACAGATAGAAACAGGAGAAAGTACACAGTGATTCATCTACCTAGAGAAGTTACAGAGGTTTACACAGAGAATTCCAAGTATAAGTACAAGCAAATAAAAGATACTTAGAAAACTGGTAAAACCTACATTGTGGATAGAGTTGGGAGTACTTAGCACTGTGTAAACAGCACTTTCGCCGAAAGAAATCGACTTCTCTGAGACTGGGAAACAGTGAACAGTGAATGTATGAGTTTCTCAAGATTGGTAACAGATAGAAACAACAGAAAGCACACAGTAATTCATCTACCTAGAGAAGTTAAAGAGGTTTACACAGAGAATTCCAAGTATAAGTACAAGCAAATAAGAGAGACTTAGAAAACTGGTAAAACCTACATTGTTGACAGATTTGGGAGTACTTAGCACTGTGAAAACAGCACTTTTGCCGAAAGAAATCGATTTCTCTAAGACTGGGAAACAGTGAACAGAGAATGTATGAGTTTCTCAAGATTGGTAACAGATAGAAACAAGAGAAAGCACACAGTGATTCATCTACCTAGAGAAGTTACAGAGGTTTACACAGAGAATTCCAAGTATAAGTACAAGCAAATAAGAGAGACTTAGAAAACTGGTAAAACCTACATTGTTGACAGATTTGGGAGTACTTAGCACTGTGAAAACAGCACTTTCGCCGAAGGAAATTTAGTTCTCTAAGACTGGGAAACAGTGAACAGAGAATGTATGAGTTTCTCAAGATTGGTAACAGATAGAAACAAGAGAAAGCACACAGTGATTCATCTACCTAGAGAAGTTACAGAGGTTTACACAGAGAATTCCAAATATAACTACAAGCAAATAAGAGAGACTTAGAAAACTGGTAAAACCTACAATGTTGATAGAGTTGGAAGTACTTAGCACTGTGAAAACAGCACTTTTGCGGAAAGAAATCGACTACTCCAAGACTGGGAAACAGTGAACAGAGAATGTATGAGTTTCTCAAGATTGGTAACAGATAGAAACAAGAGAAAGTACACGGTGATTCATCTACCTAGAGAAGTTACAGAGGTTTACACAGAGAATTCCAAGTATAAGTACAAGCAAATAAGAGAGACTTAGAAAACTGGTAAAACCTACATTGTTTATAGAGTTGGGAGTACTTAGCAATGTGAAAACAGCACTTTTGTGGAAAGTAATCGACTTCTCTAAGACTGGGAAACAGTGAACAGAGAATGTATGAGTTTCTCAAGATTGGTAACAGATAGAAACAAGAGAAAGTACACAGTGATTCATCTACCTAGAGAAGTTACAGAGGTTTACACAGAGAATTCCAAGTATAAGTACAAGCAAATAAGAGAGACTTAGAAAACTGGTAAAACCTACATTGTGGATAGAGTTGGGAGTACTTGGCACTGTGAAAACAGCACTTTCACAGAAAGAAATCGACTTCTCTAAGACTGGGAAAAGGTGAACAGTGAATGTATGAGTTTCTCAAGATTGGTAACAGATAGAAACAAGAGAAAGCACACAGTGATTCATCTACCTAGAGAAGTTACAGAGGTTTACACAGAGAATTCCAAGTATAAGTACAAGCAAATAAGAGAGACTTAGAAAACTGGTAAAACCTACATTGTTGACAGATTTGGGAGTACTTAGCACTGTGAAAGCATCACTTTCGCCGAAGGAAATTTAGTTCTCTGAGACTGGGAAACAGTGAACAGAGAATGTATGAGTTTCTCAAGATTGGTAACAGATAGAAACAAGAGAAAGCACACAGTGATTCATCTACCTAGAGAAGTTACAGAGGTTTACACAGAGAATTCCAAGTATAAGTACAAGCAAATAAGAGAGACTTCGAAATCAGGTAAAACCTACATTGTGGATAGAGTTGGGAGTACTTAGTACTGTGTAAACAGCACTTTCGCTGAAAGAAATCGACTTCTCTAAGACTGGGAAAAGGTGAACAGTGAATGTGTGAGTTTCTCAAGATTGGTAACAGATAGAAACAAGAGAAAGCACACAGTGATTCATCTACCTAGAGAAGTTACAGAGGTTTACACAGAGAATTCCAAGTATAAGTACAAGCAAATAAGAGAGACTTAGAAATCTGGTAAAACGTACATTGTGGATAGAGTTGGGAGTACGTAGCACTGTGAAAACAGCACTTTCGCTGAAAGAAATCGACTTCTCTAAGACTGGGAAACAGTGAACAGAGAATGTATGAGTTTCTCAAGATTGGTAACAGATAGAAACAAGAGAAAGTACACAGTGATTCATCTACCTAGACAAGTTACAGAGGTTTACACAGAGAATTCCAAGTATAAGTACAAGCAAATAAGAGAGACTTAGAAAACTGGTAAAAACCTACATTGTTGACAGATTTGGGAGTACTTAGCACTGTGAAAACAGCACTTTCGCCGAAGGAAATTTAGTTCTCTAAGACTGGGAAACAGTGAACAGAGAATGTATGTGTTTCTCAAGATTGGTAACAGATAGAAACAAGAGAAAGTACACAGTGATTCATCTACCTAGAGATGTTACAGAGGTTTACACAGAGAATTCCAAGTATAAGTACAAGCAAATAAGAGAGACTTAGAAAACTGGTAAAACCTACATTGTGGATAGAGTTGGGAGTACTTAGCACTGTGAAAACAGCACTTTCGCTGAAAGAGGTCGACTTCTCTAAGACTGGGAAACAGTGAACAGTGAATGTATGAGTTTCTCAAGATTGGTAACAGATAGAAACAAGAGAAAGTACACAGTGATTCATCTACCTAGTGAAGTTACAGAGGTTTACACAGAGAATTCCAAGTATAAGTACAAGCAAATAAGAGAGACTTAGAAAACTGGTAAAACCTACATTGTTGACAGATTTGGGAGTACTTAGCACTGTGAAAACAGCACTTTCGCCGAAGGAAATTTAGTTCTCTAAGACTGGGAAACAGTGAACAGAGAATGTATGAGTTTCTCAAGATTGGAAACAGATAGAAACAGGAGAAAGTACACAGTGATTCATCTACCTAGAGAAGTAACAGAGGTTTACACAGAGAATTCCAAGTATAAGTACAAGCAAATAAAAGATACTTAGAAAACTGGTAAAACCTACATTGTGGATAGAGTTGGGAGTACTTAGCACTGTGTAAACAGCACTTTCGCCGAAAGAAATCGACTTCTCTGAGACTGGGAAACAGTGAACAGTGAATGTATGAGTTTCTCAAGATTGGTAACAGATAGAAACAACAGAAAGCACACAGTAATTCATCTACCTAGAGAAGTTAAAGAGGTTTACACAGAGAATTCCAAGTATAAGTACAAGCAAATAAGAGAGACTTAGAAAACTGGTAAAACCTACATTGTTGACAGATTTGGGAGTACTTAGCACTGTGAAAACAGCACTTTTGCCGAAAGAAATCGACTTCTCTAAGACTGGGAAACAGTGAACAGAGAATGTATGAGTTTCTCAAGATTGGTAACAGATAGAAACAAGAGAAAGCACACAGTGATTCATCTACCTAGAGAAGTTACAGAGGTTTACACAGAGAATTCCAAGTATAAGTACAAGCAAATAAGAGAGACTTAGAAAACTGGTAAAACCTACATTGTGGATAGAGTTGGGAGTACTTAGCACTGTGTAAACAGCACTTTCGCCGAAAGAAATCGACTTCTCTAAGACTGGGAAACAGTGAACAGAGAATGTATGAGTTTCTCAAGATTGGTAACAGATAGAAACAAGAGAAAGTACACATTGATTCATCTACCTAGAGAAGTTACAGAGGTTTACACAGAGAATTCCAAGTATAAGTACAAGCAAATAAGAGAGACTTAGAAAACTGGTAAAACCTACATTGTTGATAGAGTTGGGAGTACTTAGCACTGTGTAAACAGCACTTTCGCCGAAAGAAATCGACTTCTCTAAGACTGGGAAAAGGTGAACAGTGAATGTATGAGTTTCTCAAGATTGGTAATAGATAGAAACAAGAGAAAGCACACAGTGATTCATCTACCTAGAGAAGTTACAGAGGTTTACACGGAGAATTCCAAGTATAAGTACAAGCAAATAAGAGAGACTTAGAAATCTGGTAAAACCTACATTGTGGATAGAGTTGGGAGTACTTAGCACTGTGTAAACAGCACTTTCGCAGAAAGAAATCGACTTCTCTAAGACTGGGAAAAGGTGAACAGTGAATGTATGAGTTTCTCAAGATTGGTAACAGATAGAAACAAGAGAAAGCACACAGTGATTCATCTACCTAGAGAAGTTACAGAGGTTTACACAGAGAATTCCAAGTATAAGTACAAGCAAATAAGAGAGACTTAGAAATCTGGTAAAACCTACATTGTGGATAGAGTTGGGAGTACTTAGTACTGTGTAAACAGCACTTTCGCTGAAAGAAATCGACTTCTCTAAGACTGGGAAAAGGTGAACAGTGAATGTATGAGTTTCTCAAGATTGGTAACAGATAGAAACAAGAGAAAGCACACAGTGATTCATCTACCTAGAGAAGTTACAGAGGTTTACACAGAGAATTCCAAGTATAAGTACAAGCAAATAAGAGAGACTTAGAAATCTGGTAAAACGTACATTGTGGATAGAGTTGGAAGTACGTAGCACTGTGAAAACAGCACTTTCGCTGAAAGAAATCGACTTCTCTAAGACTGGGAAACAGTGAACAGAGAATGTATGAGTTTCTCAACATTGGTAACAGATAGAAACAAGAGAAAGTACACAGTGATTCATCTACCTAGACAAGTTACAGAGGTTTACACAGAGAATTCCAAGTATAAGTACAAGCAAATAAGAGAGACTTAGAAAACTGGTAAAACCTACATTGTGGATAGAGTTGGGAGTACTTAGCACTGTGTAAACAGCACTTTCGCCGAAAGAAATCGACTTCTCTAAGACTGGGAAACAGTGAACAGAGAATGTATGAGTTTCTCAAGATTGGTAACAGATAGAAACAAGAGAAAGCACACAGTGATTCATCTACCTAGAGAAGTTACAGAGGTGTACACAGAGAATTCCAAGTATAAGTACAAGCAAATAAGAGAGACTTAGAAATCTGGTAAAACCTACATTGTGGATAGAGTTGGGAGTATTTAGCACTGTGAAAACAGCACTTTCGCAGAAAGAAATCGACTTCTCTAAGACTGGGAAAAGGTGAACAGAGAATGTATGAGTTTCTCAAGATTGGTAACAGATAGAAACAAGAGAAAGCACACAGTGATTCATCTACCTAGAGAAGTTACAGAGGTTTACACAGAGAATTCCAAGTATAAGTACAAGCAAATAAGAGAGACTTAGAAAACTGGTAAAACGTACATTGTGGATAGAGTTGGGAGTACTTAGCACTGTGTAAACAGCACTTTCGCCGAAAGAAATCGACTTCTCTAAGACTGGGAAACAGTGAACAGTGAATGTATGAGTTTCTCAACATTGGTAACAGATAGAAACAAGAGAAAGCACACAGTGATTCATGTACCTAGAGAAGTTACAGAGGTTTACACAGAGAATTCCAAGTATAAGTACAAGCAAATAAGAGAGACTTAGAAAACTGGTAAAACCTACATTGTGGATAGAGTTGAGAGTACTTAGCACTGTGAAAACAGCACTTTCGCTGAAAGAAGTCGACTTCTCTAAGACTGGGAAACAGTGAACAGTGAATGTATGAGTTTCTCAAGATTGGTACCAGATAGAAACAAGAGAAAGCACACACTGATTCATCTACCAAGAGAAGTTACAGTGGTTTACACAGAGAATTCCAAGTATAAGTACAAGCAAATAAGAGAGACTTAGAAATCTGGTAAAACCTACATTGTGGATAGAGTTGGGAGTACTTAGCACAGTGAAAACAGCACTTTCGCTGAAAGAAATCGACTTCTCTAAGACTGGGAAAAGGTGAACAGAGAATGTATGAGTTTCTCAAGATTGGTAACAGATAGAAACAAGAGAAAGTACACAGTGATTCATCTACCTAGAGAAGTTACAGAGGTTTACACAGAGAATTCCAAGTATAAGTACAAGCAAATAAGAGAGACTTAGAAAACTGGTAAAACCTACATTGTTGATAGAGTTGGGAGTACTTAGCACTGTGAAAACAGCACTTTCGCCGAAGGAAATTTAGTTCTCTAAGACTGGGAAACAGTGAACAGAGAATGTATGAGTTTCTCAAGATTGGAAACAGATAGAAACAGGAGAAAGTACACAGTGATTCATCTACCTAGAGAAGTTACAGAGGTTTACACAGAGAATTCCAAGTATAAGTACAAGCAAATAAAAGATACTTAGAAAACTGGTAAAACCTACATTGTGGATAGAGTTGGGAGTACTTAGCACTGTGTAAACAGCACTTTCGCCGAAAGAAATCGACTTCTCTGAGACTGGGAAACAGTGAACAGTGAATGTATGAGTTTCTCAAGATTGGTAACAGATAGAAACAACAGAAGGCACACAGTAATTCATCTACCTAGAGAAGTTAAAGAGGTTTACACAGAGAATTCCAAGTATAAGTACAAGCAAATAAGAGAGACTTAGAAAACTGGTAAAACCTACATTGTGGATAGAGTTGGGAGTACTTAGCACTGTGTAAACAGCACTTTCGCCGAAAGAAATCGACTTCTCTAAGACTGGGAAACAGTGAACAGAGAATGTATGAGTTTCTCAAGATTGGTAACAGATAGAAACAAGAGAAAGTACACATTGATTCATCTACCTAGAGAAGTTACAGAGGTTTACACAGAGAATTCCAAGTATAAGTACAAGCAAATAAGAGAGACTTAGAAAACTGGTAAAACCTACATTGTTGATAGAGTTGGGAGTACTTAGCACTGTGAAAACAGCACTTTCGCAGAAAGAAATCGACTTCTCTAAGACTGGGAAAAGGTGAACAGTGAATGTATGAGTTTCTCAAGATTGGTAATAGATAGAAACAAGAGAAAGCACACAGTGATTCATCTACCTAGAGAAGTTACAGAGGTTTACACGGAGAATTCCAAGTATAAGTACAAGCAAATAAGAGAGACTTAGAAATCTGGTAAAACCTACATTGTGGATAGAGTTGGGAGTACTTAGCACTGTGTAAACAGCACTTTCGCAGAAGGAAATCGACTTCTCTAAGACTGGGAAAAGGTGAACAGTGAATGTATGAGTTTCTCAAGATTGGTAACAGATAGAAACAAGAGAAAGCACACAGTGATTCATCTACCTAGAGAAGTTACAGAGGTTTACACAGAGAATTCCAAGTATAAGTACAAGCAAATAAGAGAGACTTAGAAATCTGGTAAAACCTACATTGTGGATAGAGTTGGGAGTACTTAGTACTGTGTAAACAGCACTTTCGCTGAAAGAAATCGACTTCTCTAAGACTGGGAAAAGGTGAACAGTGAATGTATGAGTTTCTCAAGATTGGTAACAGATAGAAACAAGAGAAAGCACACAGTGATTCATCTACCTAGAGAAGTTACAGAGGTTTACACAGAGAATTCCAAGTATAAGTACAAGCAAATAAGAGAGACTTAGAAATCTGGTAAAACGTACATTGTGGATAGAGTTGGAAGTACGTAGCACTGTGAAAACAGCACTTTCGCTGAAAGAAATCGACTTCTCTAAGACTGGGAAACAGTGAACAGAGAATGTATGAGTTTCTCAACATTGGTAACAGATAGAAACAAGAGAAAGTACACAGTGATTCATCTACCTAGACAAGTTACAGAGGTTTACACAGAGAATTCCAAGTATAAGTACAAACAAATAAGAGAGACTTAGAAAACTGGTAAAACCTACATTGTGGATAGAGTTGGGAGTACTTAGCACTGTGTAAACAGCACTTTCGCCGAAAGAAATCGACTTCTCTAAGACTGGGAAACAGTGAACAGAGAATGTATGAGTTTCTCAAGATTGGAAACAGATAGAAACAGGAGAAAGTACACAGTGATTCATCTACCTAGAGAAGTTACAGAGGTTTACACAGAGAATTCCAAGTATAAGTACAAGCAAATAAAAGATACTTAGAAAACTGGTAAAACCTACATTGTGGATAGAGTTGGGAGTACTTAGCACTGTGTAAACAGCACTTTCGCCGAAAGAAATCGACTTCTCTGAGACTGGGAAACAGTGAACAGTGAATGTATGAGTTTCTCAAGATTGGTAACAGATAGAAACAACAGAAGGCACACAGTAATTCATCTACCTAGAGAAGTTAAAGAGGTTTACACAGAGAATTCCAAGTATAAGTACAAGCAAATAAGAGAGACTTAGAAAACTGGTAAAACCTACATTGTGGATAGAGTTGGGAGTACTTAGCACTGTGTAAACAGCACTTTCGCTGAAAGAAATCGACTTCTCTAAGACTGGGAAAAGGTGAACAGTGAATGTATGAGTTTCTCAAGATTGGTAACAGATAGAAACAAGAGAAAGCACACAGTGATTCATCTACCTAGAGAAGTTACAGTGGTTTACACAGAGAATTCCAAGTATAAGTACAAGCAAATAAGAGAGACTTAGAAATCTGGTAAAACCTACATTGTGGATAGAGTTGGGAGTACTTAGCACTGTGAAAACAGCACTTTCGCTGAAAGAAGTCGACTTCTCTAAGACTGGGAAACAGTGAACAGTGAATGTATGAGTTTCTCAAGATTGGTAACAGATAGAAACAAGAGAAAGTACACAGTGATTCATCTACCTAGTGAAGTTACAGAGGTTTACCCAGAGAATTCCAAGTATAAGTACAAGCAAATAAGAGAGACTTAGAAAAGTGGTAAAACCTACATTGTTGACAGATTGGGGAGTACTTAGCACTGTGAAAACAGCACTTTCGCCGAAGGAAATTTAGTTCTCTAAGACTGGGAAACAGTGAACAGAGAATGTATGAGTTTCTCAAGATTGGTAACAGATAGAAACAAGAGAAAGCACACAGTGATTCATCTACCTAGAGAAGTTACAGAGGTTTACACAGAGAATTCCAAGTATAACTACAAGCAAATAAGAGAGACTTAGAAAACTGGTAAAACCTACAATGTTGATAGAGTTGGAAGTACTTAGCACTGTGAAAACAGCACTTTTGCGGAAAGAAATCGACTACTCTAAGACTGGGAAACAGTGAACAGAGATTGTATGAGTTTCTCAAGATTGGTAACAGATAGAAACAAGAGAAAGTACACGGTGATTCATCTACCTAGAGAAGTTACAGAGGTTTACACAGAGAATTCCAAGTATAAGTACAAGCAAATAAGAGAGACTTAGAAAACTGGTAAAACCTACATTGTTTATAGAGTTGGGAGTACTTAGCAATGTGAAAACAGCACTTTTGTGGAAAGTAATCGACTTCTCTAAGACTGGGAAACACTGAACAGAGAATGTATGAGTTTCACAAGATTGGTAACAGATAGAAACAAGAGAAAGTACACAGTGATTCATCTACCTAGAGAAGTTACAGAGGTTTACACAGAGAATTCCAAGTATAAGTACAAGCAAATAAGAGAGACTTAGAAAACTGGTAAAACCTACATTGTGGATAGAGTTGGGAGTACTTGGCACTGTGAAAACAGCACTTTCAGAGAAAGAAATCGACTTCTCTAAGACTGGGAAAAGGTGAACAGTGAATGTATGAGTTTCTCAAGATTGGTAACAGATAGAAACAAGAGAAAGCACACAGTGATTCATCTACCTAGAGAAGTTACAGAGGTTTACACAGAGAATTCCAAGTATAAGTACAAGCAAATAAGAGAGACTTAGAAATCTGGTAAAACCTACATTGTGGATAGAGTTCAGAGTACTTAGCACTGTGAAAACAGCACTTTCGCAGAAAGAAATCGACTTCTCTAAGACTGGGAAAAGGTGAACAGTGAATGTATGAGTTTCTCAAGATTGGTAACAGATAGAAACAAGAGAAAGCACACAGTGATTCATCTACCTAGAGAAGTTACAGAGGTTTACACAGAGAATTCCAAGTATAAGTACAAGCAAATAAGAGAGACTTAGAAATCTGGTAAAACCTACATTGTGGATAGAGTTGGGAGTACTTAGTACTGTGTAAACAGCACTTTCGCTGAAAGAAATCGACTTCTCTAAGACTGGGAAAAGGTGAACAGTGAATGTGTGAGTTTCTCAAGATTGGTAACAGATAGAAACAAGAGAAAGCACACAGTGATTCATCTACCTAGAGAAGTTACAGAGGTTTACACAGAGAATTCCAAGTATAAGTACAAGCAAATAAGAGAGACTTAGAAATCTGGTAAAACGTACATTGTGGATAGAGTTGGGAGTACGTAGCACTGTGAAAACAGCACTTTCGCTGAAAGAAATCGACTTCTCTAAGACTGGGAAACAGTGAACAGAGAATGTATGAGTTTCTCAAGATTGGTAACAGATAGAAACAAGAGAAAGTACACAGTGATTCATCTACCTAGACAAGTTACAGAGGTTTACACAGAGAATTCCAAGTATAAGTACAAGCAAATAAGAGAGACTTAGAAAACTGGTAAAACCTACATTGTGGATAGAGTTGGGAGTACTTAGCACTGTGTAAACAGCACTTTCGCCGAAAGAAATCGACTTCTCTAAGACTGGGAAACAGTGAACAGAGAATGTATGAGTTTCTCAAGATTGGTAACAGAGAGAAACAAGAGAAAGCACACAGTGATTCATCTACCTAGAGAAGTTACAGAGGTTTACACAGAGAATTCCAAGTATAAGTACAAGCAAATAAGAGAGACTTAGAAATCTGGTAAAACCTACATTGTGGATAGAGTTGGGAGTATTTAGCCCTGTGAAAACAGCACTTTCGCAGAAAGAAATCGACTTCTCCAAGACTGGGAAAAGGTGAACAGTGAATGTATGAGTTTCTCAAGATTGGCAACAGATAGAAACAAGAGAAAGCACACAGTGATTCATCTACCTAGAGAAGTTACAGAGGTTTACACAGAGAATTCCAAGTATAAGTACAAGCAAATAAGAGAGACTTAGAAAACTGGTAAAACCTACATTGTGGATAGAGTTGGGAGTACTTAGCACTGTGTAAACAGCACTTTCCCCGAAAGAAATCGACTTCTCTAAGACTGGGAAACAGTGAACAGTGAATGTATGAGTTTCTCAACATTGGTAACAGATAGAAACAAGAGAAAGCACACAGTGATTCATCTACCTAGAGAAGTTACAGAGGTTTACACAGAGAATTCCAAGTATAAGTACAAGCAAATAAGAGAGACTTAGAAAACTGGTAAAAACCTACATTGTTGACAGATTTGGGAGTACTTAGCACTGTGAAAACAGCACTTTCGCCGAAGGAAATTTAGTTCTCTAAGACTGGGAAACAGTGAACAGAGAATGTATGTGTTTCTCAAGATTGGTAACAGATAGAAACAAGAGAAAGCACACAGTGATTCATCTACCTAGAGAAGTTACAGAGGTTTACACAGAAAATTCCAAGTATAAGTACAAGCAAATAAGAGAGACTTAGAAAACTGGTAAAACCTACATTGTGGATAGAGTTGGGAGTACTTAGCACTGTGAAAACAGCACTTTCGCTGAAAGATGTCGACTTCTCTAAGACTGGGAAACAGTGAACAGTGAATGTATGAGTTTCTCAAGATTGGTAACAGATAGAAACAAGAGAAAGTACACAGTGATTCATCTACCTAGTGAAGTTACAGAGGTTTACACAGAGAATTCCAAGTATAAGTACAAGCAAATAAGAGAGACTTAGAAAACTGGTAAAACCTACATTGTTGACAGATTTGGGAGTACTTAGCACTGTGAAAACAGCACTTTCGCCGAAGGAAATTTAGTTCTCTAAGACTGGGAAACAGTGAACAGAGAATGTATGAGTTTCTCAAGATTGGAAACAGATAGAAACAGGAGAAAGTACACAGTGATTCATCTACCTAGAGAAGTTACAGAGGTTTACACAGAGAATTCCAAGTATAAGTACAAGCAAATAAAAGATACTTAGAAAACTGGTAAAACCTACATTGTGGATAGAGTTGGGAGTACTTAGCACTGTGTAAACAGCACTTTCGCCGAAAGAAATCGACTTCTCTGAGACTGGGAACCAGTGAACAGTGAATGTATGAGTTTCTCAAGATTGGTAACAGATAGAAACAACAGAAAGCACACAGTAATTCATCTACCTAGAGAAGTTAAAGAGGTTTACACAGAGAATTCCAAGTATAAGTACAAGCAAATAAGAGAGACTTAGAAAACTGGTAAAACCTACATTGTTGACAGATTGGGGAGTACTTAGCACTGTGAAAACAGCACTTTCGCCGAAGGAAATTTAGTTCTCTAAGACTGGGAAACGGTGAACAGAGAATTTGTGAGTTTCTCAAGATTGGTAACAGATAGAAACAAGAGAAAGCACACAGTGATTCATCTACCTAGAGAAGTTACAGAGGTTTACACAGAGAATTCCAAATATAACTACAAGCAAATAAGAGAGACTTAGAAAACTGGTAAAACCTACAATGTTGATAGAGTTGGAAGTACTTAGCACTGTGAAAACAGCACTTTTGCGGAAAGAAATCGACTACTCCAAGACTGGGAAACAGTGAACAGAGAATGTATGAGTTTCTCAAGATTGGTAACAGATAGAAACAAGAGAAAGTACACGGTGATTCATCTACCTAGAGAAGTTACAGAGGTTTACACAGAGAATTCCAAGTATAAGTACAAGCAAATAAGAGAGACTTAGAAAACTGGTAAAACCTACATTGTTTATAGAGTTGGGAGTACTTAGCAATGTGAAAACAGCACTTTTGTGGAAAGTAATCGACTTCTCTAAGACTGGGAAACACTGAACAGAGAATGTATGAGTTTCTCAAGATTGGTAACAGATAGAAACAAGAGAAAGTACACAGTGATTCATCTACCTAGAGAAGTTACAGAGGTTTACACAGAGAATTCCAAGTATAAGTACAAGCAAATAAGAGAGACTTAGAAAACTGGTAAAACCTACATTGTGGATAGAGTTGGGAGTACTTGGCACTGTGAAAACAGCACTTTCACAGAAAGAAATCGACTTCTCTAAGACTGGGAAAAGGTGAACAGTGAATGTATGAGTTTCTCAAGATTGGTAACAGATAGAAACAAGAGAAAGCACACAGTGATTCATCTACCTAGAGAAGTTACAGAGGTTTACACAGAGAATTCCAAGTATAAGTACAAGCAAATAAGAGAGACTTAGAAATCTGGTAAAACCTACATTGTGGATAGAGTTTGGAGTACTTAGCACTGTGAAAACAGCACTTTCGCAGAAAGAAATCGACTTCTCTAAGACTGGGAAAAGGTGAACAGTGAATGTATGAGTTTCTCAAGATTGGTAACAGATAGAAACAAGAGAAAGCACACAGTGATTCATCTACCTAGAGAAGTTACAGAGGTTTACACAGAGAATTCCAAGTATAAGTACAAGCAAATAAGAGAGACTTAGAAAACTGGTAAAACGTACATTGTGGATAGAGTTGGGAGTACTTAGTACTGTGTAAACAGCACTTTCGCCGAAAGAAATCGACTTCTCTAAGACTGGGAAACAGTGAACAGTGAATGTATGAGTTTCTCAAGATTGGTAACAGATAGAAACAAGAGAAAGCACACAGTGATTCATCTACTTAGAGAAGTTACAGAGGTTTACACAGAGAATTCCAAGTATCAGTACAAGCAAATAAGAGAGACTTAGAAAACTGGTAAAAACTACATTGTTGACAGATTTGGGAATACTTAGCACTGTGAAAACAGCACTTTCGCCGAAGGAAATTTAGTTCTCTAAGACTGGGAAACAGTGAACAGTGAATGTATGAGTTTC
Organism: Heterohyrax brucei; assembly: GCA_028571685.1. Classification (NCBI taxonomy): domain Eukaryota; kingdom Metazoa; phylum Chordata; class Mammalia; order Hyracoidea; family Procaviidae; genus Heterohyrax; species Heterohyrax brucei. The sequence continues at coordinate 18,431,683 of CM053162.1, forward strand.
TCAAGATTGGTAACAGATAGAAACAACAGAAGGCACACAGTAATTCATCTACCTAGAGAAGTTAAAGAGGTTTACACAGAGAATTCCAAGTATAAGTACAAGCAAATAAGAGAGACTTAGAAAACTGGTAAAACGTACATTGTGGATAGAGTTGGGAGTACTTAGCACTGTGTAAACAGCACTTTCGCCAAAAGAAATCGACTTCTCTAAGACTGGGAAACAGTGAACAGTGAATGTATGAGTTTCTCAACATTGGTAACAGATAGAAACAAGAGAAAGCACACAGTGATTCATGTACCTAGAGAAGTTACAGAGGTTTACACAGAGAATTCCAAGTATAAGTACAAGCAAATAAGAGAGACTTAGAAAACTGGTAAAACCTACATTGTGGATAGAGTTGAGAGTACTTAGCACTGTGAAAACAGCACTTTCGCTGAAAGAAGTCGACTTCTCTAAGACTGGGAAACAGTGAACAGTGAATGTATGAGTTTCTCAAGATTGGTACCAGATAGAAACAAGAGAAAGTACACAGTGATTCATCTACCTAGTGAAGTTACAGAGGTTTACACAGAGAATTCCAAGTATAAGTACAAGCAAATAAGAGAGACTTAGAAAACTGGTAAAACCTACATTGTTGACAGATTTGGGAGTACTTAGCACTGTGAAAACAGCACTTTCGCCGAAGGAAATTTAGTTCTCTAAGACTGGGAAACAGTGAACAGAGAATGTATGAGTTTCTCAAGATTGGAAACAGATAGAAACAGGAGAAAGTACACAGTGATTCATCTACCTAGAGAAGTTACAGAGGTTTACACAGAGAATTCCAAGTATAAGTACAAGCAAATAAAAGATACTTAGAAAACTGGTAAAACCTACATTGTGGATAGAGTTGGGAGTACTTAGCACTGTGTAAACAGCACTTTCGCCGAAAGAAATCGACTTCTCTGAGACTGGGAACCAGTGAACAGTGAATGTATGAGTTTCTCAAGATTGGTAACAGATAGAAACAACAGAAAGCACACAGTAATTCATCTACCTAGAGAAGTTAAAGAGGTTTACACAGAGAATTCCAAGTATAAGTACAAGCAAATAAGAGAGACTTAGAAAACTGGTAAAACCTACATTGTTGACAGATTGGGGAGTACTTAGCACTGTGAAAACAGCACTTTCGCCGAAGGAAATTTAGTTCTCTAAGACTGGGAAACGGTGAACAGAGAATTTGTGAGTTTCTCAAGATTGGTAACAGATAGAAACAAGAGAAAGCACACAGTGATTCATCTACCTAGAGAAGTTACAGAGGTTTACACAGAGAATTCCAAATATAACTACAAGCAAATAAGAGAGACTTAGAAAACTGGTAAAACCTACAATGTTGATAGAGTTGGAAGTACTTAGCACTGTGAAAACAGCACTTTTGCGGAAAGAAATCGACTACTCCAAGACTGGGAAACAGTGAACAGAGAATGTATGAGTTTCTCAAGATTGGTAACAGATAGAAACAAGAGAAAGTACACGGTGATTCATCTACCTAGAGAAGTTACAGAGGTTTACACAGAGAATTCCAAGTATAAGTACAAGCAAATAAGAGAGACTTAGAAAACTGGTAAAACCTACATTGTTTATAGAGTTGGGAGTACTTAGCAATGTGAAAACAGCACTTTTGTGGAAAGTAATCGACTTCTCTAAGACTGGGAAACACTGAACAGAGAATGTATGAGTTTCTCAAGATTGGTAACAGATAGAAACAAGAGAAAGTACACAGTGATTCATCTACCTAGAGAAGTTACAGAGGTTTACACAGAGAATTCCAAGTATAAGTACAAGCAAATAAGAGAGACTTAGAAAACTGGTAAAACCTACATTGTGGATAGAGTTGGGAGTACTTGGCACTGTGAAAACAGCACTTTCACAGAAAGAAATCGACTTCTCTAAGACTGGGAAAAGGTGAACAGTGAATGTATGAGTTTCTCAAGATTGGTAACAGATAGAAACAAGAGAAAGCACACAGTGATTCATCTACCTAGAGAAGTTACAGAGGTTTACACAGAGAATTCCAAGTATAAGTACAAGCAAATAAGAGAGACTTAGAAATCTGGTAAAACCTACATTGTGGATAGAGTTTGGAGTACTTAGCACTGTGAAAACAGCACTTTCGCAGAAAGAAATCGACTTCTCTAAGACTGGGAAAAGGTGAACAGTGAATGTATGAGTTTCTCAAGATTGGTAACAGATAGAAACAAGAGAAAGCACACAGTGATTCATCTACCTAGAGAAGTTACAGAGGTTTACACAGAGAATTCCAAGTATAAGTACAAGCAAATAAGAGAGACTTAGAAAACTGGTAAAACGTACATTGTGGATAGAGTTGGGAGTACTTAGTACTGTGTAAACAGCACTTTCGCCGAAAGAAATCGACTTCTCTAAGACTGGGAAACAGTGAACAGTGAATGTATGAGTTTCTCAAGATTGGTAACAGATAGAAACAAGAGAAAGCACACAGTGATTCATCTACTTAGAGAAGTTACAGAGGTTTACACAGAGAATTCCAAGTATCAGTACAAGCAAATAAGAGAGACTTAGAAAACTGGTAAAAACTACATTGTTGACAGATTTGGGAATACTTAGCACTGTGAAAACAGCACTTTCGCCGAAGGAAATTTAGTTCTCTAAGACTGGGAAACAGTGAACAGTGAATGTATGAGTTTCTCAAGATTGGTAACAGATAGAAACAACAGAAGGCACACAGTAATTCATCTACCTAGAGAAGTTAAAGAGGTTTACACAGAGAATTCCAAGTATAAGTACAAGCAAATAAGAGAGACTTAGAAAACTGGTAAAACCTACATTGTGGATAGAGTTGGGAGTACTTAGCACTGTGTAAACAGCACTTTCGCTGAAAGAAATCGACTTCTCTAAGACTGGGAAAAGGTGAACAGTGAATGTATGAGTTTCTCAAGATTGGTAACAGATAGAAACAAGAGAAAGCACACAGTGATTCATCTACCTAGAGAAGTTACAGTGGTTTACACAGAGAATTCCAAGTATAAGTACAAGCAAATAAGAGAGACTTAGAAATCTGGTAAAACCTACATTGTGGATAGAGTTGGGAGTACTTAGCACTGTGAAAACAGCACTTTCGCTGAAAGAAATCGACTTCTCTAAGACTGGGAAACAGTGAACAGTGAATGTATGAGTTTCACAAGATTGGTAACAGATAGAAACAAGAGAAAGTACACAGTGATTCATCTACCTAGAGAAGTTACAGAGGTTTACACAGAGAATTCCAAGTATAAGTACAAGCAAATAAGAGAGACTTAGAAAACTGGTAAAACCTACATTGTTGATAGAGTTGGGAGTACTTAGCACTGTGAAAACAGCACTTTTGCCGAAAGAAATCGACTTCTCTAAGACTGAGAAACAGTGAACAGAGAATGTATGAGTTTCTCAGATTGGTAACAGATAGAAACAAGAGAAAGTACACGGTGATTCATCTACCTAGAGAAGTTACAGAGGTTTACACAGAGAATTCCAAGTATAAGTACAAGCAATAAGAGAGACTTAGAAAACTGGTAAAACCTACATTGTTTATAGAGTTGGGAGTACTTAGCAATGTGAAAACAGCACTTTTGTCGAAAGTAATCGACTTCTCTAAGACTGGGAAACACTGAACAGAGAATGTATGAGTTTCTCACGATTGGTAACAGATAGAAACAAGAGAAAGTACACAGTGATTCATCTACCTAGAGAAGTTACAGAGGTTACACAGAGAATTCCAAGTATAAGTACAAGCAAATAAGAGAGACTTAGAAAACTGGTAAAACCTACATTGTGGATAGAGTTGGGAGTACTTATCACTGTGTAAACAGCACTTTCGCCGAAAGAAATCGACTTCTCTAAGACTGGGAAACAGTGAACAGTGAATGTATGAGTTTCTCAAGATTGGTAACAGATAGAAACAAGAGAAAGCACAGCAGTGATTCATCTACCTAGAGAACTTACAGAGGTTTACACAGAGAATTCCAAGTATAAGTACAAGCAAATAAGAGAGACTTAGAAAACTGGTAAAATCTACATTGTGGATAGAGTTGGGAGTACTTAGCACTGTGTAAACAGCACTTTCGCTGAAAGAAATCGACTTCTCTAAGACTGGGAAAAGGTGAACAGTGAATGTATGAGTTTCTCAAGATTGGTAACAGATAGAAAAGAGAGAAAGGCACACAGTGATTCATCTACCTAGAGAAGTTACAGAGGTTTACACAGAGAATTCCAAGTATAAGTACAAGCAAATAAGAGAGACTTAGAAATCTGTTAAAACCTACATTGTGGATAGAGTTGGGAGTATTTAGCACTGTGAAACCAGCACTTTCGCAGAAAGAAATCGACTTCTCTAAGACTGGGAAAAGGTGAACAGTGAATGTATGAGTTTCTCAAGATTGGTAACAGATAGAAACAAGAGAAAGCACACAGTGATTCATCTACCTAGAGAAGTTACAGAGGTTTACAGAGAATTCCAAGTATAAGTACAAGCAAATAAGAGAGACTTAGAAAACTGGTAAAACCTACATTGTTGACAGATTTGGGAGTACTTAGCACTGTGAAAACAGCACTTTCGCCGAAGGAAATTTAGTTCTCTGAGACTGGGAAACAGTGAACAGAGAATGTATGAGTTTCTCAAGATTGGTAACAGATAGAAACAAGAGAAAGCACACAGTGATTCATCTACCTACAGAAGTTACAGAGGTTTACACAGAGAATTCCAAGTATAAGTACAAGCAAATAAGAGAGACTTAGAAAACTGGTAAAACCTACATTGTGGATAGAGTTGAGAGTACTTAGCACTGTGAAAACAGCACTTTCGCTGAAAGAAGTCGACTTCTCTAAGACTGGGAAACAGTGAACAGTGAATGTATGAGTTTCTCAAGATTGGTAACAGATAGAAACAAGAGAAAGTACACAGTGATTCATCTACCTAGTGAAGTTACAGAGGTTTACCCAGAGAATTCCAAGTATAAGTACAAGCAAATAAGAGAGACTTAGAAAAGTGGTAAAACCTACATTGTTGACAGATTGGGGAGTACTTAGCACTGTGAAAACAGCACTTTCGCCGAAGGAAATTTAGTTCTCTAAGACTGGGAAACAGTGAACAGAGAATGTATGTGTTTCTCAAGATTGGTAACAGATAGAAACAAGAGAAAGCACACAGTGATTCATCTACCTAGAGAAGTTACAGAGGTTTACACAGAGAATTCCAAGTATAAGTACAAGCAAATAAGAGAGACTTAGAAATCTGGTAAAACCTACATTGTGGATAGAGTTGGGAGTACTTAGCACTGTGAAAACAGCACTTTCGCAGAAAAAAATCGACTTCTCTAAGACTGGGAAAAGGTGAACAGTGAATGTATGAGTTTCTCAAGATTGGTAACAGATAGAAACAAGAGAAAACACACAGTGATTCATCTACCTAGAGAAGTTACAGAGGTTTACACAGAGAATTCCAAGTATAAGTACAAGCAAATAAGAGAGACTTAGAAAACTGGTAAAACCTACATTGTGGATAGAGTTGGGAGTACTTAGCACTGTGAAAACAGCACTTTCGCTGAAAGAAGTCGACTTCTCTAAGACTGGGAAACAGTGAACAGTGAATGTATGAGTTTCTCAAGATTGGTAACAGATAGAAACAAGAGAAAGTACACAGTGATTCATCTACCTAGTGAAGTTACAGAGGTTTACACAGTGAATTCCAAGTATAAGTACAAGCAAATAAGAGAGACTTAGAAAACTGGTAAAACCTACATTGTTGACAGATTTGGGAGTACTTAGCACTGTGATAACAGCACTTTCGCCGAAGGAAATTTAGTTCTCTAAGACTGGGAAACAGTGAACAGAGAATGTATGAGTTTCTCAAGATTGGTAACAGATAGAAACAAGAGAAAGCACACAGTGATTCATCTACCTAGAGAAGTTACAGAGGTTTACACAGAGAATTCCAAGTATAACTACAAGCAAATAAGAGAGACTTAGAAAACTGGTAAAACCTACAATGTTGATAGAGTTGGAAGTACTTAGCACTGTGAAAACAGCACTTTTGCGGAAAGAAATCGACTACTCTAAGACTGGGAAACAGTGAACAGAGAATGTATGAGTTTCTCAAGATTGGTAACAGATAGAAACAAGAGAAAGTACACGGTGATTCATCTACCTAGAGAAGTTACAGAGGTTTACACAGAGAATTCCAAGTATAAGTACAAGCAAATAAGAGAGACTTAGAAAACTGGTAAAACCTACATTGTTTATAGAGTTGGGAGTACTTAGCAATGTGAAAACAGCACTTTTGTGGAAAGTAATCGACTTCTCTAAGACTGGGAAACACTGAACAGAGAATGTATGAGTTTCACAAGATTGGTAACAGATAGAAACAAGAGAAAGCACACAGTGATTCATCTACCTAGAGAAGTTACAGAGGTTTACACAGAGAATTCCAAGTATAAGTACAAGCAAATAAGAGAGACTTAGAAAACTGGTAAAACCTACATTGGGGATAGAGTTGGGAGTACTTGGCACTGTGAAAACAGCACTTTCACAGAAAGAAATCGACTTCTCTAAGACTGGGAAAAGGTGAACAGTGAATGTATGAGTTTCTCAAGATTGGTAACAGATAGAAACAAGAGAAAGCACACAGTGATTCATCTACCTAGAGAAGTTACAGAGGTTTACACAGAGAATTCCAAGTATAAGTACAAGCAAATAAGAGAGACTTAGAAAACTGGTAAAACCTATATCGTGGATAGAGTTGGGAGTACTTAGCACTGTGTAAACAGCACGTTCGCCGAAAGAAATCGACTTCTCTAAGACTGGGAAACAGTGAACAGTGAATGTATGAGTTTCTCAAGATTGGTAACAGATAGAAACAAGAGAAAGCACACAGTGATTCATCTACCTAGAGAAGTTACAGAGGTTTACACAGAGAATTCCAAGAATAAGTACAAGCAAATAAGAGAGACTTAGAAAACTGGTAAAATCTACATTGTGGATAGAGTTGGGAGTACTTAGCACTGTGTAAACAGCACTTTCGCTGAAAGCAATCGACTTCTCTAAGACTGGGAAAAGGTGAACAGTGAATGTATGAGTTTCTCAAGATTGGTACCAGATAGAAACAAGAGAAAGCACACACTGATTCATCTACCTAGAGAAGTTACAGTGGTTTACACAGAGAATTCCAAGTATAAGTACAAGCAAATAAGAGAGACTTAGAAATCTGGTAAAACCTACATTGTGGATAGAGTTGGGAGTACTTAGCACAGTGAAAACAGCACTTTCGCTGAAAGAAATCGACTTCTCTAAGACTGGGAAACAGTGAACAGTGAATGTATGAGTTTCTCAAGATTGGTAACAGATAGAAACAAGAGTAAGTACACAGTGATTCATCTACCTAGAGAAGTTACAGAGGTTTACACAGAGAATTCCAAGTATAAGTACAAGCAAATAAGAGAGACTTAGAAAACTGGTAAAACCTACATTGTTGATAGAGTTGGGAGTACTTAGCACTGTGAAAACAGCACTTTCGCCGAAGGAAATTTAGTTCTCTAAGATTGGGAAACAGTGAACAGAGAATGTATGAGTTTCTCAAGATTGGTAACAGATAGAAACAGGAGAAAGCACACAGTGATTCATCTACCTAGAGAAGTTACAGAGGTTTACACAGAGAATTCCAAGCATAACTACAAGCAAATAAGAGAGACTTAGAAAACTGGTAAAACCTACAATGTTGATAGAGTTGGGAGTACTTAGCACTGTGAAAACAGCACTTTCGCAGAAAGAAATCGACTTCTCTAAGACTGGGAAAAGGTGAACAGTGAATGTATGAGTTTCTCAAGATTGGTAATAGATAGAAACAAGAGAAAGCACACAGTGATTCATCTACCTAGAGAAGTTACAGAGGTTTACACGGAGAATTCCAAGTATAAGTACAAGCAAATAAGAGAGACTTAGAAATCTGGTAAAACCTACATTGTGGATAGAGTTGGGAGTACTTAGCACTGTGTAAACAGCACTTTCGCAGAAAGAAATCGACTTCTCTAAGACTGGGAAAAGGTGAACGGTGAATGTATGAGTTTCTCAAGATTGGTAACAGATAGAAACAAGAGAAAGCACACAGTGATTCATCTACCTAGAGAAGTTACAGAGGTTTACACAGAGAATTCCAAGTATAAGTACAAGCAAATAAGAGAGACTTAGAAATCTGGTAAAACCTACATTGTGGATAGAGTTGGGAGTACTTAGTACTGTGTAAACAGCACTTTCGCTGAAAGAAATCGACTTCTCTAAGACTGGGAAAAGGTGAACAGTGAATGTATGAGTTTCTCAAGACTGGTAACAGATAGAAACAAGAGAAAGCACACAGTGATTCATCTACCTAGAGAAGTTACAGAGGTTTACACAGAGAATTCCAAGTATAAGTACAAGCAAATAAGAGAGACTTAGAAATCTGGTAAAACGTACATTGTGGATAGAGTTGGGAGTACGTAGCACTGTGAAAACAGCACTTTCGCTGAAAGAAATCGACTTCTCTAAGACTGGGAAACGGTGAACAGAGAATGTATGAGTTTCTCAAGATTGGTAACAGATAGAAACAAGAGAAAGTACACAGTGATTCATCTACCTAGACAAGTTACAGAGGTTTACACAGAGAATTCCAAGTATAAGTACAAGCAAATAAGAGAGACTTAGAAAACTGGTAAAACCTACATTGTGGATAGAGTTGGGAGTACTTAGCACTGTGTAAACAGCACTTTCGCCGAAAGAAATCGACTTCTCTAAGACTGGGAAACAGGTAACAGAGAATGTATGAGTTTCTCAAGATTGGTAACAGATAGAAACAAGAGAAAGCACACAGTGATTCATCTACCTAGAGAAGTTACAGAGGTTTACACAGAGAATTCCAAGTATAAGTACAAGCAAATAAGAGAGACTTAGAAATCTGTTAAAACCTACATTGTGGATAGAGTTGGGAGTATTTAGCACTGTGAAAACAGCACTTTCGCAGAAAGAAATCGACTTCTCTAAGACTGGGAAAAGGTGAACAGTGAATGTATGAGTTTCTCAAGATTGGTAACAGATAGAAACAAGAGAAAGCACACAGTGATTCATCTACCTAGAGAAGTTACAGAGGTTTACAGAGAATTCCAAGTATAAGTACAAGCAAATAAGAGAGACTTAGAAAACTGGTAAAACCTACATTGTTGACAGATTTGGGAGTACTTAGCACTGTGAAAACAGCACTTTCGCCGAAGGAAATTTAGTTCTCTGAGACTGGGAAACAGTGAACAGAGAATGTATGAGTTTCTCAAGATTGGTAACAGATAGAAACAAGAGAAAGCACACAGTGATTCATCTACCTACAGAAGTTACAGAGGTTTACACAGAGAATTCCAAGTATAAGTACAAGCAAATAAGAGAGACTTAGAAAACTGGTAAAACCTACATTGTGGATAGAGTTGAGAGTACTTAGCACTGTGAAAACAGCACTTTCGCTGAAAGAAGTCGACTTCTCTAAGACTGGGAAGCAGTGAACAGTGAATGTATGAGTTTCTCAAGATTGGTAACAGATAGAAACAAGAGAAAGTACACAGTGATTCATCTACCTAGTGAAGTTACAGAGGTTTACCCAGAGAATTCCAAGTATAAGTACAAGCAAATAAGAGAGACTTAGAAAAGTGGTAAAACCTACATTGTTGACAGATTGGGGAGTACTTAGCACTGTGAAAACAGCACTTTCGCCGAAGGAAATTTAGTTCTCTAAGACTGGGAAACAGTGAACAGAGAATGTATGTGTTTCTCAAGATTGGTAACAGATAGAAACAAGAGAAAGCACACAGTGATTCATCTACCTAGAGAAGTTACAGAGGTTTACACAGAGAATTCCAAGTATAAGTACAAGCAAATAAGAGAGACTTAGAAATCTGGTAAAACCTACATTGTGGATAGAGTTGGGAGTACTTAGCACTGTGAAAACAGCACTTTCGCAGAAAAAAATCGACTTCTCTAAGACTGGGAAAAGGTGAACAGTGAATGTATGAGTTTCTCAAGATTGGTAACAGATAGAAACAAGAGAAAACACACAGTGATTCATCTACCTAGAGAAGTTACAGAGGTTTACACAGAGAATTCCAAGTATAAGTACAAGCAAATAAGAGAGACTTAGAAAACTGGTAAAACCTACATTGTGGATAGAGTTGGGAGTACTTAGCACTGTGAAAACAGCACTTTCGCTGAAAGAAGTCGACTTCTCTAAGACTGGGAAACAGTGAACAGTGAATGTATGAGTTTCTCAAGATTGGTAACAGATAGAAACAAGAGAAAGTACACAGTGATTCATCTACCTAGTGAAGTTACAGAGGTTTACACAGTGAATTCCAAGTATAAGTACAAGCAAATAAGAGAGACTTAGAAAACTGGTAAAACCTACATTGTTGACAGATTTGGGAGTACTTAGCACTGTGATAACAGCACTTTCGCCGAAGGAAATTTAGTTCTCTAAGACTGGGAAACAGTGAACAGAGAATGTATGAGTTTCTCAAGATTGGTAACAGATAGAAACAAGAGAAAGCACACAGTGATTCATCTACCTAGAGAAGTTACAGAGGTTTACACAGAGAATTCCAAGTATAACTACAAGCAAATAAGAGAGACTTAGAAAACTGGTAAAACCTACAATGTTGATAGAGTTGGAAGTACTTAGCACTGTGAAAACAGCACTTTTGCGGAAAGAAATCGACTACTCTAAGACTGGGAAACAGTGAACAGAGAATGTATGAGTTTCTCAAGATTGGTAACAGATAGAAACAAGAGAAAGTACACGGTGATTCATCTACCTAGAGAAGTTACAGAGGTTTACACAGAGAATTCCAAGTATAAGTACAAGCAAATAAGAGAGACTTAGAAAACTGGTAAAACCTACATTGTTTATAGAGTTGGGAGTACTTAGCAATGTGAAAACAGCACTTTTGTGGAAAGTAATCGACTTCTCTAAGACTGGGAAACACTGAACAGAGAATGTATGAGTTTCACAAGATTGGTAACAGATAGAAACAAGAGAAAGCACACAGTGATTCATCTACCTAGAAAAGTTACAGAGGTTTACACAGAGAATTCCAAGTATAAGTACAAGCAAATAAGAGAGACTTAGAAAACTGGTAAAACCTACATTGGGGATAGAGTTGGGAGTACTTGGCACTGTGAAAACAGCACTTTCACAGAAAGAAATCGACTTCTCTAAGACTGGGAAAAGGTGAACAGTGAATGTATGAGTTTCTCAAGATTGGTAACAGATAGAAACAAGAGAAAGCACACAGTGATTCATCTACCTAGAGAAGTTACAGAGGTTGACACAGAGAATTCCAAGTATAAGTACAAGCAAATAAGAGAGACTTAGAAAACTGGTAAAACCTACATTGTTGACAGATTTGGGAGTACTTAGCACTGTGAAAACAGCACTTTCGCCGAAGGAAATTTAATTCTCTGAGACTGGGAAACAGTGAACAGAGAATTTATGAGTTTCTCAAGATTGGTAACAGATACAAACAAGAGAAAGCACACAGTGATTCATCTACCTACAGAAGTTACAGAGGTTTACACAGAGAATTCCAAGTATAAGTACAAGCAAATAAGAGAGACTTAGAAAACTGGTAAAACCTACATTGTGGATAGAGTTGAGAGTACTTAGCACTGTGAAAACAGCACTTTCGCTGAAAGAAGTCGACTTCTCTAAGACTGGGAAACAGTGAACAGTGAATGTATGAGTTTCTCAAGATTGGTAACAGATAGAAACAAGAGAAAGTACACAGTGATTCATCTACCTAGTGAAGTTACAGAGGTTTACCCAGAGAATTCCAAGTATAAGTACAAGCAAATAAGAGAGACTTAGAAAAGTGGAAAAACCTACATTGCTGACAGATTGGGGAGTACTTAGCACTCTGAAAACAGCACTTTCGCCGAAGGAAATTTAGTTCTCTAAGACTGGGAAACAGTGAACAGAGAATGTATGAGTTTCTCAAGATTGGTAACAGATAGAAACAAGAGAAAGTACACAGTGATTCATCTACCTAGAGAAGTTACAGAGGTTTACACAGAGAATTCCAAGTATAAGTACAAGCAAATAAAAGAGACTTAGAAAACTGGTAAAACCTACATTGTGATAGAGTTGGGAGTACTTAGCACTGTGTAAACAGCACTTTCGCCGAAAGAAATCGACTTCTCTGAGACTGGGAAACAGTGAACAGTGAATGTATGAGTTTCTCAAGATTGGTAACAGATAGAAACAAGAGAAAGCACACAGTGATTCATCTACCTAGAGAAGTTACAGAGGTTTACACAGAGAATTCCAAGTATAAGTACAAGCAAATAAGAGAGACTTAGAAAACTGGTAAAATCTACATTGTGGATAGAGTTGGGAGTACTTAGCACTGTGTAAACAGCACTTTCGCTGAAAGAAATCGACTTCTCTAAGACTGGGAAAAGGTGAACAGTGAATGTATGAGTTACTCAAGATTGGTAACAGATAGAAACAAGAGAAAGCACACAGTGATTCATCTACCTAGAGAAGTTACAGAGGTTTACACAGAGAATTCCAAGTATAAGTACAAGCAAATAAGAGAGACTTAGAAAAGTGGTAAAACCTACATTGTTGACAGATTGGGGAGTACTTAGCACTGTGAAAACAGCACTTTCGCCGAAGGAAATTTAGTTCTCTAAGACTGGGAAACAGTGAACAGAGAATGTATGTGTTTCTCAAGATTGGTAACAGATAGAAACAAGAGAAAGCACACAGTGATTCATCTACCTAGAGAAGTTACAGAGGTTTACACAGAGAATTCCAAGTATAAGTACAAGCAAATAAGAGAGACTTAGAAAACTGGTAAAACCTATATCGTGGATAGAGTTGGGAGTACTTAGCACTGTGTAAACAGCACTTTCGCCGAAAGAAATCGACTTCTCTAAGACTGGGAAACAGTGAACAGTGAATGTATGAGTTTCTCAAGATTGGTAACAGATAGAAACAAGAGAAAGCACACAGTGATTCATCTACCTAGAGAAGTTACAGAGGTTTACACAGAGAATTCCAAGAATAAGTACAAGCAAATAAGAGAGACTTAGAAAACTGGTAAAATCTACATTGTGGATAGAGTTGGGAGTACTTAGCACTGTGTAAACAGCACTTTCGCTGAAAGCAATCGACTTCTCTAAGACTGGGAAAAGGTGAACAGTGAATGTATGAGTTTCTCAAGATTGGTACCAGATAGAAACAAGAGAAAGCACACACTGATTCATCTACCTAGAGAAGTTACAGTGGTTTACACAGAGAATTCCAAGTATAAGTACAAGCAAATAAGAGAGACTTAGAAATCTGGTAAAACCTACATTGTGGATAGAGTTGGGAGTACTTAGCACAGTGAAAACAGCACTTTCGCTGAAAGAAATCGACTTCTCTAAGACTGGGAAACAGTGAACAGTGAATGTATGAGTTTCTCAAGATTGGTAACAGATAGAAACAAGAGAAAGTACACAGTGATTCATCTACCTAGAGAAGTTACAGAGGTTTACACAGAGAATTCCAAGTATAAGTACAAGCAAATAAGAGAGACTTAGAAAACTGGTAAAACCTACATTGTTGATAGAGTTGGGAGTACTTAGCACTGTGAAAACAGCACTTTCGCCGAAGGAAATTTAGTTCTCTAAGATTGGGAAACAGTGAACAGAGAATGTATGAGTTTCTCAAGATTGGTAACAGATAGAAACAGGAGAAAGCACACAGTGATTCATCTACCTAGAGAAGTTACAGAGGTTTACACAGAGAATTCCAAGCATAACTACAAGCAAATAAGAGAGACTTAGAAAACTGGTAAAACCTACAATGTTGATAGAGTTGGGAGTACTTAGCACTGTGAAAACAGCACTTTCGCAGAAAGAAATCGACTTCTCTAAGACTGGGAAAAGGTGAACAGTGAATGTATGAGTTTCTCAAGATTGGTAATAGATAGAAACAAGAGAAAGCACACAGTGATTCATCTACCTAGAGAAGTTACAGAGGTTTACACGGAGAATTCCAAGTATAAGTACAAGCAAATAAGAGAGACTTAGAAATCTGGTAAAACCTACATTGTGGATAGAGTTGGGAGTACTTAGCACTGTGTAAACAGCACTTTCGCAGAAAGAAATCGACTTCTCTAAGACTGGGAAAAGGTGAACGGTGAATGTATGAGTTTCTCAAGATTGGTAACAGATAGAAACAAGAGAAAGCACACAGTGATTCATCTACCTAGAGAAGTTACAGAGGTTTACACAGAGAATTCCAAGTATAAGTACAAGCAAATAAGAGAGACTTAGAAATCTGTAAAACCTACATTGTGGATAGAGTTGGGAGTACTTAGTACTGTGTAAACAGCACTTTCGCTGAAAGAAATCGACTTCTCTAAGACTGGGAAAAGGTGAACAGTGAATGTATGAGTTTCTCAAGATTGGTAACAGATAGAAACAAGAGAAAGCACACAGTGATTCATCTACCTAGAGAAGTTACAGAGGTTTACACAGAGAATTCCAAGTATAAGTACAAGCAAATAAGAGAGACTTAGAAATCTGGTAAAACGTACATTGTGGATAGAGTTGGGAGTACGTAGCACTGTGAAAACAGCACTTTCGCTGAAAGAAATCGACTTCTCTAAGACTGGGAAACGGTGAACAGAGAATGTATGAGTTTCTCAAGATTGGTAACAGATAGAAACAAGAGAAAGTACACAGTGATTCATCTACCTAGACAAGTTACAGAGGTTTACACAGAGAATTCCAAGTATAAGTACAAGCAAATAAGAGAGACTTAGAAAACTGGTAAAACCTACATTGTGGATAGAGTTGGGAGTACTTAGCACTGTGTAAACAGCACTTTCGCCGAAAGAAATCGACTTCTCTAAGACTGGGAAACAGGTAACAGAGAATGTATGAGTTTCTCAAGATTGGTAACAGATAGAAACAAGAGAAAGCACACAGTGATTCATCTACCTAGAGAAGTTACAGAGGTTTACACAGAGAATTCCAAGTATAAGTACAAGCAAATAAGAGAGACTTAGAAATCTGTTAAAACCTACATTGTGGATAGAGTTGGGAGTATTTAGCACTGTGAAAACAGCACTTTCGCAGAAAGAAATCGACTTCTCTAAGACTGGGAAAAGGTGAACAGTGAATGTATGAGTTTCTCAAGATTGGTAACAGATAGAAACAAGAGAAAGCACACAGTGATTCATCTACCTAGAGAAGTTACAGAGGTTTACAGAGAATTCCAAGTATAAGTACAAGCAAATAAGAGAGACTTAGAAAACTGGTAAAACCTACATTGTTGACAGATTTGGGAGTACTTAGCACTGTGAAAACAGCACTTTCGCCGAAGGAAATTTAGTTCTCTGAGACTGGGAAACAGTGAACAGAGAATGTATGAGTTTCTCAAGATTGGTAACAGATAGAAACAAGAGAAAGCACACAGTGATTCATCTACCTACAGAAGTTACAGAGGTTTACACAGAGAATTCCAAGTATAAGTACAAGCAAATAAGAGAGACTTAGAAAACTGGTAAAACCTACATTGTGGATAGAGTTGAGAGTACTTAGCACTGTGAAAACAGCACTTTCGCTGAAAGAAGTCGACTTCTCTAAGACTGGGAAGCAGTGAACAGTGAATGTATGAGTTTCTCAAGATTGGTAACAGATAGAAACAAGAGAAAGTACACAGTGATTCATCTACCTAGTGAAGTTACAGAGGTTTACCCAGAGAATTCCAAGTATAAGTACAAGCAAATAAGAGAGACTTAGAAAAGTGGTAAAACCTACATTGTTGACAGATTGGGGAGTACTTAGCACTGTGAAAACAGCACTTTCGCCGAAGGAAATTTAGTTCTCTAAGACTGGGAAACAGTGAACAGAGAATGTATGTGTTTCTCAAGATTGGTAACAGATAGAAACAAGAGAAAGCACACAGTGATTCATCTACCTAGAGAAGTTACAGAGGTTTACACAGAGAATTCCAAGTATAAGTACAAGCAAATAAGAGAGACTTAGAAATCTGGTAAAACCTACATTGTGGATAGAGTTGGAGTACTTAGCACTGTGAAAACAGCACTTTCGCAGAAAAAAAATCGACTTCTCTAAGACTGGGAAAAGGTGAACAGTGAATGTATGAGTTTCTCAAGATTGGTAACAGATAGAAACAAGAGAAAACACACAGTGATTCATCTACCTAGAGAAGTTACAGAGGTTTACACAGAGAATTCCAAGTATAAGTACAAGCAAATAAGAGAGACTTAGAAAACTGGTAAAACCTACATTGTGGATAGAGTTGGGAGTACTTAGCACTGTGAAAACAGCACTTTCGCTGAAAGAAGTCGACTTCTCTAAGACTGGGAAACAGTGAACAGTGAATGTATGAGTTTCTCAAGATTGGTAACAGATAGAAACAAGAGAAAGTACACAGTGATTCATCTACCTAGTGAAGTTACAGAGGTTTACACAGTGAATTCCAAGTATAAGTACAAGCAAATAAGAGAGACTTAGAAAACTGGTAAAACCTACATTGTTGACAGATTTGGGAGTACTTAGCACTGTGATAACAGCACTTTCGCCGAAGGAAATTTAGTTCTCTAAGACTGGGAAACAGTGAACAGAGAATGTATGAGTTTCTCAAGATTGGTAACAGATAGAAACAAGAGAAAGCACACAGTGATTCATCTACCTAGAGAAGTTACAGAGGTTTACACAGAGAATTCCAAGTATAACTACAAGCAAATAAGAGAGACTTAGAAAACTGGTAAAACCTACAATGTTGATAGAGTTGGAAGTACTTAGCACTGTGAAAACAGCACTTTTGCGGAAAGAAATCGACTACTCTAAGACTGGGAAACAGTGAACAGAGAATGTATGAGTTTCTCAAGATTGGTAACAGATAGAAACAAGAGAAAGTACACGGTGATTCATCTACCTAGAGAAGTTACAGAGGTTTACACAGAGAATTCCAAGTATAAGTACAAGCAAATAAGAGAGACTTAGAAAACTGGTAAAACCTACATTGTTTATAGAG
Source organism: Heterohyrax brucei (assembly GCA_028571685.1). Lineage (NCBI taxonomy): Eukaryota > Metazoa > Chordata > Mammalia > Hyracoidea > Procaviidae > Heterohyrax > Heterohyrax brucei. Next base: position 18,448,799 of record CM053162.1, read on the forward strand.
TTGGGAGTACTTAGCAATGTGAAAACAGCACTTTTGTGGAAAGTAATCGACTTCTCTAAGACTGGGAAACACTGAACAGAGAATGTATGAGTTTCACAAGATTGGTAACAGATAGAAACAAGAGAAAGCACACAGTGATTCATCTACCTAGAGAAGTTACAGAGGTTTACACAGAGAATTCCAAGTATAAGTACAAGCAAATAAGAGAGACTTAGAAAACTGGTAAAACCTACATTGGGGATAGAGTTGGGAGTACTTGGCACTGTGAAAACAGCACTTTCACAGAAAGAAATCGACTTCTCTAAGACTGGGAAAAGGTGAACAGTGAATGTATGAGTTTCTCAAGATTGGTAACAGATAGAAACAAGAGAAAGCACACAGTGATTCATCTACCTAGAGAAGTTACAGAGGTTGACACAGAGAATTCCAAGTATAAGTACAAGCAAATAAGAGAGACTTAGAAAACTGGTAAAACCTACATTGTTGACAGATTTGGGAGTACTTAGCACTGTGAAAACAGCACTTTCGCCGAAGGAAATTTAATTCTCTGAGACTGGGAAACAGTGAACAGAGAATTTATGAGTTTCTCAAGATTGGTAACAGATACAAACAAGAGAAAGCACACAGTGATTCATCTACCTACAGAAGTTACAGAGGTTTACACAGAGAATTCCAAGTATAAGTACAAGCAAATAAGAGAGACTTAGAAAACTGGTAAAACCTACATTGTGGATAGAGTTGAGAGTACTTAGCACTGTGAAAACAGCACTTTCGCTGAAAGAAGTCGACTTCTCTAAGACTGGGAAACAGTGAACAGTGAATGTATGAGTTTCTCAAGATTGGTAACAGATAGAAACAAGAGAAAGTACACAGTGATTCATCTACCTAGTGAAGTTACAGAGGTTTACCCAGAGAATTCCAAGTATAAGTACAAGCAAATAAGAGAGACTTAGAAAAGTGGAAAAACCTACATTGCTGACAGATTGGGGAGTACTTAGCACTCTGAAAACAGCACTTTCGCCGAAGGAAATTTAGTTCTCTAAGACTGGGAAACAGTGAACAGAGAATGTATGAGTTTCTCAAGATTGGTAACAGATAGAAACAAGAGAAAGTACACAGTGATTCATCTACCTAGAGAAGTTACAGAGGTTTACACAGAGAATTCCAAGTATAAGTACAAGCAAATAAGAGAGACTTAGAAAACTGGTAAAACCTACATTGTGATAGAGTTGGGAGTACTTAGCACTGTGTAAACAGCACTTTCGCCGAAAGAAATCGACTTCTCTGAGACTGGGAAACAGTGAACAGTGAATGTATGAGTTTCTCAAGATTGGTAACAGATAGAAACAAGAGAAAGCACACAGTGATTCATCTACCTAGAGAAGTTACAGAGGTTTACACAGAGAATTCCAAGTATAAGTACAAGCAAATAAGAGAGACTTAGAAAACTGGTAAAATCTACATTGTGGATAGAGTTGGGAGTACTTAGCACTGTGTAAACAGCACTTTCGCTGAAAGAAATCGACTTCTCTAAGACTGGGAAAAGGTGAACAGTGAATGTATGAGTTTCTCAAGATTGGTAACAGATAGAAACAAGAGAAAGCACACAGTGATTCATCTACCTAGAGAAGTTACAGAGGTTTACACAGAGAATTCCAAGTATAAGTACAAGCAAATAAGAGAGACTTAGAAAACTGGTAAAATCTACATTGTGTATAGAGTTGGGAGTACTTAGCACTGTGTAAACAGCACTTTCGCTGAAAGAAATCGACTTCTCTAAGACTGGGAAAAGGTGAACAGTGAATGTATGAGTTTCTCAAGATTGGTAACAGATAGAAACAAGAGAAAGCACACAGTGATTCATCTACCTAGAGAAGTTACAGAGGTTTACACAGAGAATTCCAAGTATAAGTACAAGCAAATAAGAGAGACTTAGAAAACTGGTAAAACCTACATTGTTGACAGATTTGGGAGTACTTAGCACTGTGAAAACAGCGCTTTCGCCGAAGGAAATTTAGTTCTCTGAGACTGGGAAACAGTGAACAGAGAATGTATGAGTTTCTCAAGATTGGTAACAGATAGAAACAAGAGAAAGTACACAGTGATTCATCTACCTAGAGAAGTTACAGAGGTTTACACAGAGAATTCCAAGTATAAGTACAAGAAAATAAGAGAGACTTAGAAAACTGGTAAAACCTACATCGTGGATAGAGTTGGGAGTACTTAGCACTGTGTAAACAGCACTTTCGCCGAAAGAAATCGACTTCTCCAAGACTGGGAAACAGTGAACAGTGAATGTATGAGTTTCTCAAGATTGGTAACAGATAGAAACAAGAGAAAGCACACAGTGATTCATCTACCTAGAGAAGTTACAGAGGTTTACACAGAGAATTCCAAGAATAAGTACAAGCAAATAAGAGAGACTTAGAAAACTGGTAAAATCTACATTGTGGATAGAGTTGGGAGTACTTAGCACTGTGTAAACAGCACTTTCGCTGAAAGAAATCGACTTCTCTAAGACTGGGAAAAGGTGAACAGTGAATGTATGAGTTTCTCAAGATTGGTACCAGATAGAAATAAGAGAAAGCACACACTGATTCATCTACCTAGAGAAGTTACAGTGGTTTACACAGAGAATTCCAAGTATAAGTACAAGGAAATAAGAGAGACTTAGAAATCTGGTAAAACCTACATTGTGGATAGAGTTGGGAGTACTTAGCACAGTGAAAACAGCACTTTCGCTGAAAGAAATCGACTTCTCTAAGACTGGGAACCAGTGAACAGTGAATGTATGAGTTTCTCAAGATTGGTAACAGATAGAAACAAGAGAAAGTACACAGTGATTCATCTACCTAGAGAAGTTACAGAGGTTTACACAGAGAATTCCAAGTATAAGTACAAGCAAATAAGAGAGACTTAGAAAACTGGTAAAACCTACATTGTTGATAGAGTTGGGAGTACTTAGCACTGTGAAAACAGCACTTTCGCCGAAGGAAATTTAGTTCTCTAAGACTGGGAAACAGTGAACAGAGAATGTATGAGTTTCTCAAGATTGGAAACAGATAGAAACAAGAGAAAGTACACAGTGATTCATCTACCTAGAGAAGTTACAGAGGTTTACACAGAGAATTTCAAGTATAAGTACAAGCAAATAAAAGAGACTTAGAAAACTGGTAAAACGTACATTGTGGATAGAGTTGGGAGTACTTAGCACTGTGTAAACAGCACTTTCGCCGAAAGAAATCGACTTCTCTGAGACTGGGAAACAGTGAACAGTGAATGTATGAGTTTCTCAAGATTGGTAACAGATAGAAACAACAGAAAGCACACAGTAATTCATCTACCTAGAGAAGTTAAAGAGGTTTACACAGAGAATTCCCAGTATAAGTACAAGCAAATAAGAGAGACTTAGAAAACTGGTAAAACCTACATTGTGGATAGAGTTGGGAGTACTTAGCACTGTGTAAACAGCACTTTCGCTGAAAGAAATCGACTTCTCTAAGACTGGGAAAAGGTGAACAGTGAATGTATGAGTTTCTCAAGATTGGTAACAGATAGAAACAAGAGAAAGCACACAGTGATTCATCTACCTAGAGAAGTTACAGTGGTTTACACAGAGAATTCCAAGTATAAGTACAAGCAAATAAGAGAGACTTAGAAATCTGGTAAAACCTACATTGTGGATAGAGTTGGGAGTACTTAGCACTGTGAAAACAGCACTTTCGCTGAAAGAAATCGACTTCTCTAAGACTGGGAAACAGTGAACAGTGAATGTATGAGTTTCTCAAGATTGGTAACAGATAGAAACAAGAGAAAGTACACAGTGATTCATCTACCTAGAGAAGTTACAGAGGTTTACACAGAGAATTCCAAGTATAAGTACAAGCAAATAAGAGAGACTTAGAAAACTGGTAAAACCTACATTGTTGATAGAGTTGGGAGTACTTAGCACTGTGAAAACAGCACTTTTGCCGAAAGAAATCGACTTCTCTAAGACTGGGAAACAGTGAACAGAGAATGTATGAGTTTCTCAAGATTGGTAACAGATAGAAACAAGAGAAAGTACACAGTGATTCATCTACCTAGAGAAGTTACAGAGGTTTACACAGAGAATTCCAAGTATAACTACAAGCAAATAAGAGAGACTTAGAGAACTGGTAAAACCTACATTGTTGATAGAGTTGGAAGTACTTAGCACTGTGAAAACAGCACTTTTGCGGAAAGAAATCGACTTCTCTAAGACTGGGAAACAGTGAACAGAGAATGTATGAGTTTCTCAAGATTGGTAACAGATAGAAACAAGAGAAAGTACACGGTGATTCATCTACCTAGGGAAGTTACAGAGGTTTACACAGAGAATTCCAAGTATAAGTACAAGCAAATAAGAGAGACTTAGAAAACTGGTAAAACCTACATTGTTTATAGAGTTGGGAGTACTTAGCAATGTGAAAACAGCACTTTTGTCGAAAGTAATCGACTTCTCTAAGACTGGGAAACACTGAACAGAGAATGTATGAGTTTCTCACGATTGGTAACAGATAGAAACAAGAGAAAGCACACAGTGATTCATCTATCTAGAGAAGTTACAGAGGTTTACACAGAGAATTCCAAGTATAAGTACAAGCAAATAAGAGAGACTTAGAAAACTGGTAAAATCTACATTGTGGATAGAGTTGGGAGTACTTAGCACTGTGTAAACAGCACTTTCGCTGAAAGAAATCGACTTCTCTAAGACTGGGAAAAGGTGAACAGTGAATGTATGAGTTTCTCAAGATTGGTAACAGATAGAAACAAGAGAAAGCACACAGTGATTCATCTACCTAGAGAAGTTACAGAGGTTTACACAGAGAATTCCAAGTATCAGTACAAGCAAAAAAGAGAGACTTAGAAAACTGGTAAAACCTACATTGCTGACAGATTTGGGAGTACTTTGCACTGTGAAAACAGCACTTTCGCCGAAGGAAATTTAGTTCTCTGAGACTGGGAAACAGTGAACAGAGAATGTATGAGTTTCTCAAGATTGGTAACAGATAGAAACAAGAGAAAGCACACAGTGATTCATCTACCTAGAGAAGTTACAGAGGTTTACACAGAGAATTCCAAGTATAAGTACAAGCAAATAAGAGAGACTTAGAAAACTGGTAAAACCTACATTGTTGATAGAGTTGGGAGTACTTAGCACTGTGAAAACAGCACTATCGCAGAAAGAAATCGACTTCTCTAAGACTGGGAAAAGGTGAACAGTGAATGTACGAGTTTCTCAAGATTGGTAACAGATAGAAACAAGAGAAAGCACACAGTGATTCATCTACCTAGAGAAGTTACAGAGGTTTACACAGAGAATTCCAAGTATAAGTACAAGCAAATAAGAGAGACTTAGAAATCTGGTAAAACCTACATTGTGGATAGAGTTGGGAGTACTTAGCACTGTGTAAACAGCACTTTCGCCGAAAGAAATCGACTTCTCTAAGACTGGGAAACAGTAAACAGTGAATGTATGAGTTTCTCAAGATTGGTAACAGATAGAAACAAGAGAAAGCACACAGTGATTCATCTACCTAGAGAAGTTACAGAGGTTTACACAGAGAATTCCAAGTATAAGTACAAGCAAATAAGAGAGACTTAGAAAACTGGTAAAATCTACATTGTGGATAGAGTTGGGAGTACTTAGCACTGTGAAAACAGCACTTTCGCCGAAGGAAATTTAGTTCTCTGAGACTGGGAAACAGTGAACAGAGAATGTATGAGTTTCTCAAGATTGGTAACAGATAGAAACAAGAGAAAGCACACAGTGATTCATCTACCTAGAGAAGTTACAGAGGTTTACACAGAGAATTCCAAGTATAAGTACAAGCAAATAAGAGAGACTTAGAAAACTGGTAAAACCTACATTGTTGATAGAGTTGGGAGTACTTAGCACTGTGAAAACAGCACTTTCGCAGAAAGAAATCGACTTCTCTAAGACTGGGAAAAGGTGAACAGTGAATGTATGAGTTTCTCAAGATTGGTAACAGATAGAAACAAGAGAAAACACACAGTGATTCATCTACCTAGAGAAGTTACAGAGGTTTACACAGAGAATTCCAAGTATAAGTACAAGCAAATAAGAGAGACTTAGAAATCTGGTAAAACTTACATTGTGGATAGAGTTGGGAGTACTTAGCACTGTGAAAACAGCACTTTCGCAGAAAGAAATCAACTTCTCTAAGACTGGGAAAAGGTGAACAGTGAATGTATGAGTTTCTCAGGATTGGTAACAGATAGAAACAAGAGAAAGCACACAGTGATTCATCTACCTACAGAAGTTACAGAGGTTTACACAGAGAATTCCAAGTATAAGTACAAGCAAATAAGAGAGACTTAGAAAACTGGTAAAACCTACATTGTGGATAGAGTTGGGAGTACTTAGCACTGTGTAAACAGCACTTTCGCCGAAAGAAATCGACTTCTCTAAGACTGGGAAACAGTGAACAGTGAATGTATGAGTTTCTCAAGATTGGTAACAGATAGAAACAAGAGAAAGCACACAGTGATTCATCTACCTAGAGAAGTTACAGAGGTTTACACAGAGAATTCCAAGTATCAGTACAAGCAAATAAGAGAGACTTAGAAAACTGGTAAAACCTACATTGTTGACAGATTTGGGAGTACTTAGCACTGTGAAAACAGCACTTTCGCCGAAGGAAATTTAGTTCTCTAAGACTGGGAAACAGTGAACAGAGAATGTATGTGTTTCTCAAGATTGGTAACAGATAGAAAGAAGAGAAAGCACACAGTGATTCATCTACCTAGAGAAGTTACAGAGGTTTACACAGAGAATTCCAAGTATAAGTACAAGCAAATAAGAGAGACTTAGAAAACTGGTAAAACCTACATTGTTGACAGATTTGGGAGTACTTAGCACTGTGAAAACAGCACTTTCGGCGAAGGAAATTTAGTTCTCTAAGACTGGGAAACAGTGAACAGAGAATGTATGAGTTTCTCAAGGTTGGTAACAGATAGAAACAAGAGAAAGCACACAGTGATTCATCTACCTAGAGAAGTTACAGAGGTTTACACAGAGAATTCCAAGTATAACTACAAGCAAATAAGAGAGACTTAGAAAACTGGTAAAACCTACAATGTTGATAGAGTTGGAAGTACTTAGCACTGTGAAAACAGCACTTTTGCGGAAAGAAATCGACTACTCTAAGACTGGGAAACAGTGAACAGAGAATGTATGAGTTTCTCAAGATTGGTAACAGATAGAAACAAGAGAAAGTACACGGTGATTCATCTACCTAGAGAAGTTACAGAGGTTTACACAGAGAATTCCAAGTATAAGTACAAGCAAATAAGAGAGACTTAGAAATCTGGTAAAACCTACATTGTTTATAGAGTTGGGAGTACTTAGCAATGTGAAAACAGCACTTTTGTCGAAAGTAATCGACTTCTCTAAGACTGGGAAACACTAAACAGAGAATGTATGAGTTTCTCAAGATTGGCAACAGATAGAAACAAGAGAAAGTACACAGTGATTCATCTACCTAGAGAAGTTACAGAGGTTTACACAGAGAATTCCAAGTATAAGTACAAGCAAATAAGAGAGACTTAGAAAACTGGTAAAACCTACATTGTGGATAGAGTTGGGAGTACTTGGCACTGTGAAAACAGCACTTCCACAGAAAGAAATCGACTTCTCTAAGACTGGGAAAAGGTGAACAGTGAATGTATGAGTTTCTCAAGATTGGTAACAGATAGAAACAAGAGAAAGCACACAGTGATTCATCTACCTAGAGAAGTTACAGAGGTTTACACAGAGAATTCCAAGTATAAGTACAAGCAAATAAGAGAGACTTAGAAATCTGGTAAAACCTACATTGTGGATAGAGTTCGGAGTACTTAGCACTGTGAAAACAGCACTTTCGCTGAAAGAAATCGACTTCTCTAAGACTGGGAAACAGTGAACAGTGAATGTATGAGTTTCTCAAGATTGGTAACAGATAGAAACAAGAGAAAGTACACAGTGATTCATCTACCTAGAGAAGTTACAGAGGTTTACACAGAGAATTCCAAGTATAAGTACAAGCAAATAAGAGAGACTTAGAAAACTGGTAAAACCTACATTGTTGATAGAGTTGGGAGTACTTAGCACTGTGAAAACAGCACTTTTGCCGAAAGAAATCGACTTCTCTAAGACTGGGAAACAGTGAACAGAGAATGTATGAGTTTCTCAAGATTGGTAACAGATAGAAACAAGAGAAAGTACACAGTGATTCATCTACCTAGAGAAGTTACAGAGGTTTACACAGAGAATTCCAAGTATAACTACAAGCAAATAAGAGAGACTTAGAGAACTGGTAAAACCTACATTGTTGATAGAGTTGGAAGTACTTAGCACTGTGAAAACAGCACTTTTGCGGAAAGAAATCGACTTCTCTAAGACTGGGAAACAGTGAACAGAGAATGTATGAGTTTCTCAAGATTGGTAACAGATAGAAACAAGAGAAAGTACACGGTGATTCATCTACCTAGGGAAGTTACAGAGGTTTACACAGAGAATTCCAAGTATAAGTACAAGCAAATAAGAGAGACTTAGAAAACTGGTAAAACCTACATTGTTTATAGAGTTGGGAGTACTTAGCAATGTGAAAACAGCACTTTTGTCGAAAGTAATCGACTTCTCTAAGACTGGGAAACACTGAACAGAGAATGTATGAGTTTCTCACAATTGGTAACAGATAGAAACAAGAGAAAGCACACAGTGATTCATCTATCTAGAGAAGTTACAGAGGTTTACACAGAGAATTCCAAGTATAAGTACAAGAAAATAAGAGAGACTTAGAAAACTGGTAAAATCTACATTGTGGATAGAGTTGGGAGTACTTAGCACTGTGTAAACAGCACTTTCGCTGAAAGAAATCGACTTCTCTATGACTGGGAAAAGGTGAACAGTGAATGTATGAGTTTCTCAAGATTGGTAACAGATAGAAACAAGAGAAAGCACACAGTGATTCATCTACCTAGAGAAGTTACAGAGGTTTACACAGAGAATTCCAAGTATAAGTACAAGCAAAAAAGAGAGACTTAGAAAACTGGTAAAACCTACATTGCTGACAGATTTGGGAGTACTTAGCACTGTGAAAACAGCACTTTCGCCGAAGGAAATTTAGTTCTCTGAGACTGGGAAACAGTGAACAGAGAATGTATGAGTTTCTCAAGATTGGTAACAGATAGAAACAAGAGAAAGCACACAGTGATTCATCTACCTAGAGAAGTTACAGAGGTTTACACAGAGAATTCCAAGTATAAGTACAAGCAAATAAGAGAGACTTAGAAAACTGGTAAAACCTACATTGTTGATAGAGTTGGGAGTACTTAGCACTGTGAAAACAGCACTATCGCAGAAAGAAATCGACTTCTCTAAGACTGGGAAAAGGTGAACAGTGAATGTATGAGTTTCTCAAGATTGGTAACAGATAGAAACAAGAGAAAGCACACAGTGATTCATCTACCTAGAGAAGTTACAGAGGTTTACACAGAGAATTCCAAGTATAAGTACAAGCAAATAAAAGAGACTTAGAAATCTGGTAAAACCTACATTGTGGATAGAGTTGGGAGTACTTAGCACTGTGTAAACAGCACTTTCGCCGAAAGAAATCGACTTCTCTAAGACTGGGAAACAGTGAACAGAGAATGTATGAGTTTCTCAAGATTGGCAACAGATAGAAACAAGAGAAAGTACACGGTGATTCATCTACCTAGAGAAGTTACAGAGGTTTACACAGAGAATTCCAAGTATAAGTACAAGCAAATAAGAGAGACTTAGAAAACTGGTAAAACCTACATTGTTTATAGAGTTGGGAGTACTTAGCAATGTGAAAACAGCACTTTTGTCGAAAGTAATCGACTTCTCTAAGACTGGGAAACACTGAACAGAGAATGTATGAGTTTTTCACGATTGGTAACAGATAGAAACAAGAGAAAGTACACAGTGATTCATCTACCTAGAGAAGTTACAGAGGTTTACACAGAGAATTCCAAGTATAAGTACAAGCAAATAAGAGAGACTTAGAAAACTGGTAAAACCTACATTGTGGATAGAGTTGGGAGTACTTATCACTGTGTAAACAGCACTTTCGCCGAAAGAAATCGACTTCTCTAAGACTGGGAAACAGTGAACAGTGAATGTATGAGTTTCTCAAGATTGGTAACAGATAGAAACAAGAGAAAGCACACAGTGATTCATCTACCTAGAGAAGTTACAGAGGTTTACACAGAGAATTCCAAGTATAAGTACAAGCAAATAAGAGAGACTTAGAAAACTGGTAAAATCTACATTGTGGATAGAGTTGGGAGTACTTAGCACTGTGTAAACAGCACTTTCGCTGAAAGAAATCGACTTCTCTAAGACTGGGAAAAGGTGAACAGTGAATGTATGAGTTTCTCAAGATTGGTAACAGATAGAAACAAGAGAAAGCACACAGTGATTCATCTACCTAGAGAAGTTACAGAGGTTTACACAGAGAATTCCAAGTATAAGTACAAGCAAATAAGAGAGACTTAGAAAACTGGTAAAATCTACATTGTGTATAGAGTTGGGAGTACTTAGCACTGTGTAAACAGCACTTTCGCTGAAAGAAATCGACTTCTCTAAGACTGGGAAAAGTTGAACAGTGAATGTATGAGTTTCTCAAGATTGGTAACAGATAGAAACAAGAGAAAGCACACAGTGATTCATCTACCTAGAGAAGTTACAGAGGTTTACACAGAGAATTCCAAGTATAAGTACAAGCAAATAAGAGAGACTTAGAAAACTGGTAAAACCTACATTGTTGACAGATTTGGGAGTACTTAGCACTGTGAAAACAGCGCTTTCGCCGAAGGAAATTTAGTTCTCTGAGACTGGGAAACAGTGAACAGAGAATGTATGAGTTTCTCAAGATTGGTAACAGATAGAAACAAGAGAAAGTACACAGTGATTCATCTACCTAGAGAAGTTACAGAGGTTTACACAGAGAATTCCAAGTATAAGTACAAGAAAATAAGAGAGACTTAGAAAACTGGTAAAACCTACATCGTGGATAGAGTTGGGAGTACTTAGCACTGTGTAAACAGCACTTTCGCCGAAAGAAATCGACTTCTCCAAGACTGGGAAACAGTGAACAGTGAATGTATGAGTTTCTCAAGATTGGTAACAGATAGAAACAAGAGAAAGCACACAGTGATTCATCTACCTAGAGAAGTTACAGAGGTTTACACAGAGAATTCCAAGAATAAGTACAAGCAAATAAGAGAGACTTAGAAAACTGGTAAAATCTACATTGTGGATAGAGTTGGGAGTACTTAGCACTGTGTAAACAGCACTTTCGCTGAAAGAAATCGACTTCTCTAAGACTGGGAAAAGGTGAACAGTGAATGTATGAGTTTCTCAAGATTGGTACCAGATAGAAACAAGAGAAAGCACACACTGATTCATCTACCTAGAGAAGTTACAGTGGTTTACACAGAGAATTCCAAGTATAAGTACAAGGAAATAAGAGAGACTTAGAAATCTGGTAAAACCTACATTGTGGATAGAGTTGGGAGTACTTAGCACAGTGAAAACAGCACTTTCGCTGAAAGAAATAGACTTCTCTAAGACTGGGAACCAGTGAACAGTGAATGTATGAGTTTCTCAAGATTGGTAACAGATAGAAACAAGAGAAAGTACACAGTGATTCATCTACCTAGAGAAGTTACAGAGGTTTACACAGAGAATTCCAAGTATAAGTACAAGCAAATAAGAGAGACTTAGAAAACTGGTAAAACCTACATTGTTGATAGAGTTGGGAGTACTTAGCACTGTGAAAACAGCACTTTCGCCGAAGGAAATTTAGTTCTCTAAGACTGGGAAACAGTGAACAGAGAATGTATGAGTTTCTCAAGATTGGAAACAGATAGAAACAAGAGAAAGTACACAGTGATTCATCTACCTAGAGAAGTTACAGAGGTTTACACAGAGAATTCCAAGTATAAGTACAAGCAAATAAAAGAGACTTAGAAAACTGGTAAAACGTACATTGTGGATAGAGTTGGGAGTACTTAGCACTGTGTAAACAGCACTTTCGCCGAAAGAAATCGACTTCTCTGAGACTGGGAAACAGTGAACAGTGAATGTATGAGTTTCTCAAGATTGGTAACAGATAGAAACAACAGAAAGCACACAGTAATTCATCTACCTAGAGAAGTTAAAGAGGTTTACACAGAGAATTCCCAGTATAAGTACAAGCAAATAAGAGAGACTTAGAAAACTGGTAAAACCTACATTGTGGATAGAGTTGGGAGTACTTAGCACTGTGTAAACAGCACTTTCGCTGAAAGAAATCGACTTCTCTAAGACTGGGAAAAGGTGAACAGTGAATGTATGAGTTTCTCAAGATTGGTAACAGATAGAAACAAGAGAAAGCACACAGTGATTCATCTACCTAGAGAAGTTACAGTGGTTTACACAGAGAATTCCAAGTATAAGTACAAGCAAATAAGAGAGACTTAGAAATCTGGTAAAACCTACATTGTGGATAGAGTTGGGAGTACTTAGCACTGTGAAAACAGCACTTTCGCTGAAAGAAATCGACTTCTCTAAGACTGGGAAACAGTGAACAGTGAATGTATGAGTTTCTCAAGATTGGTAACAGATAGAAACAAGAGAAAGTACACAGTGATTCATCTACCTAGAGAAGTTACAGAGGTTTACACAGAGAATTCCAAGTATAAGTACAAGCAAATAAGAGAGACTTAGAAAACTGGTAAAACCTACATTGTTGATAGAGTTGGGAGTACTTAGCACTGTGAAAACAGCACTTTTGCCGAAAGAAATCGACTTCTCTAAGACTGGGAAACAGTGAACAGAGAATGTATGAGTTTCTCAAGATTGGTAACAGATAGAAACAAGAGAAAGTACACAGTGATTCATCTACCTAGAGAAGTTACAGAGGTTTACACAGAGAATTCCAAGTATAACTACAAGCAAATAAGAGAGACTTAGAGAACTGGTAAAACCTACATTGTTGATAGAGTTGGAAGTACTTAGCACTGTGAAAACAGCACTTTTGCGGAAAGAAATCGACTTCTCTAAGACTGGGAAACAGTGAACAGAGAATGTATGAGTTTCTCAAGATTGGTAACAGATAGAAACAAGAGAAAGTACACGGTGATTCATCTACCTAGGGAAGTTACAGAGGTTTACACAGAGAATTCCAAGTATAAGTACAAGCAAATAAGAGAGACTTAGAAAACTGGTAAAACCTACATTGTTTATAGAGTTGGGAGTACTTAGCAATGTGAAAACAGCACTTTTGTCGAAAGTAATCGACTTCTCTACGACTGGGAAACACTGAACAGAGAATGTATGAGTTTCTCACGATTGGTAACAGATAGAAACAAGAGAAAGCACACAGTGATTCATCTATCTAGAGAAGTTACAGAGGTTTACACAGAGAATTCCAAGTATAAGTACAAGCAAATAAGAGAGACTTAGAAAACTGGTAAAATCTACATTGTGGATAGAGTTGGGAGTACTTAGCACTGTGTAAACAGCACTTTCGCTGAAAGAAATCGACTTCTCTATGACTGGGAAAAGGTGAACAGTGAATGTATGAGTTTCTCAAGATTGGTAACAGATAGAAACAAGAGAAAGCACACAGTGATTCATCTACCTAGAGAAGTTACAGAGGTTTACACAGAGAATTCCAAGTATAAGTACAAGCAAAAAAGAGAGACTTAGAAAACTGGTAAAACCTACATTGCTGACAGATTTGGGAGTACTTAGCACTGTGAAAACAGCACTTTCGCCGAAGGAAATTTAGTTCTCTGAGACTGGGAAACAGTGAACAGAGAATGTATGAGTTTCTCAAGATTGGTAACAGATAGAAACAAGAGAAAGCACACAGTGATTCATCTACCTAGAGAAGTTACAGAGGTTTACACAGAGAATTCCAAGTATAAGTACAAGCAAATAAGAGAGACTTAGAAAACTGGTAAAACCTACATTGTTGATAGAGTTGGGAGTACTTAGCACTGTGAAAACAGCACTATCGCAGAAAGAAATCGACTTCTCTAAGACTGGGAAAAGGTGAACAGTGAATGTATGAGTTTCTCAAGATTGGTAACAGATAGAAACAAGAGAAAGCACACAGTGATTCATCTACCTAGAGAAGTTACAGAGGTTTACACAGAGAATTCCAAGTATAAGTACAAGCAAATAAGAGAGACTTAGAAATCTGGTAAAACCTACATTGTGGATAGAGTTGGGAGTACTTAGCACTGTGTAAACAGCACTTTCGCCGAAAGAAATCGACTTCTCTAAGACTGGGAAACAGTAAACAGTGAATGTATGAGTTTCTCAAGATTGGTAACAGATAGAAACAAGAGAAAGCACACAGTGATTCATCTACCTAGAGAAGTTACAGAGGTTTACACAGAGAATTCCAAGTATAAGTACAAGCAAATAAGAGAGACTTAGAAAACTGGTAAAATCTACATTGTGGATAGAGTTGGGAGTACTTAGCACTGTGAAAACAGCACTTTCGCCGAAGGAAATTTAGTTCTCTGAGACTGGGAAACAGTGAACAGAGAATGTATGAGTTTCTCAAGATTGGTAACAGATAGAAACAAGAGAAAGCACACAGTGATTCATCTACCTAGAGAAGTTACAGAGGTTTACACAGAGAATTCCAAGTATAAGTACAAGCAAATAAGAGAGACTTAGAAAACTGGTAAAACCTACATTGTTGATAGAGTTGGGAGTACTTAGCACTGTGAAAACAGCACTTTCGCAGAAAGAAATCGACTTCTCTAAGACTGGGAAAAGGTGAACAGTGAATGTATGAGTTTCTCAAGATTGGTAACAGATAGAAACAAGAGAAAACACACAGTGATTCATCTACCTAGAGAAGTTACAGAGGTTTACACAGAGAATTCCAAGTATAAGTACAACCAAATAAGAGAGACTTAGAAATCTGGTAAAACTTACATTGTGGATAGAGTTGGGAGTACTTAGCACTGTGAAAACAGCACTTTCGCAGAAAGAAATCAACTTCTCTAAGACTGGGAAAAGGTGAACAGTGAATGTATGAGTTTCTCAAGATTGGTAACAGATAGAAACAAGAGAAAGCACACAGTGATTCATCTACCTACAGAAGTTACAGAGGTTTACACAGAGAATTCCAAGTATAAGTACAAGCAAATAAGAGAGACTTAGAAAACTGGTAAAACCTACATTGTGGATAGAGTTGGGAGTACTTAGCACTGTGTAAACAGCACTTTCGCCGAAAGAAATCGACTTCTCTAAGACTGGGAAACAGTGAACAGTGAATGTATGAGTTTCTCAAGATTGGTAACAGATAGAAACAAGAGAAAGCACACAGTGATTCATCTACCTAGAGAAGTTACAGAGGTTTACACAGAGAATTCCAAGTATCAGTACAAGCAAATAAGAGAGACTTAGAAAACTGGTAAAACCTACATTGTTGACAGATTTGGGAGTACTTAGCACTGTGAAAACAGCACTTTCGCCGAAGGAAATTTAGTTCTCTAAGACTGGGAAACAGTGAACAGAGAATGTATGTGTTTCTCAAGATTGGTAACAGATAGAAAGAAGAGAAAGCACACAGTGATTCATCTACCTAGAGAAGTTACAGAGGTTTACACAGAGAATTCCAAGTATAAGTACAAGCAAATAAGAGAGACTTAGAAAACTGGTAAAACCTACATTGTTGACAGATTTGGGAGTACTTAGCACTGTGAAAACAGCACTTTCGGCGAAGGAAATTTAGTTCTCTAAGACTGGGAAACAGTGAACAGAGAATGTATGAGTTTCTCAAGGTTGGTAACAGATAGAAACAAGAGAAAGCACACAGTGATTCATCTACCTAGAGAAGTTACAGAGGTTTACACAGAGAATTCCAAGTATAACTACAAGCAAATAAGAGAGACTTAGAAAACTGGTAAAACCTACAATGTTGATAGAGTTGGAAGTACTTAGCACTGTGAAAACAGCACTTTTGCGGAAAGAAATCGACTACTCTAAGACTGGGAAACAGTGAACAGAGAATGTATGAGTTTCTCAAGATTGGTAACAGATAGAAACAAGAGAAAGTACACGGTGATTCATCTACCTAGAGAAGTTACAGAGGTTTACACAGAGAATTCCAAGTATAAGTACAAGCAAATAAGAGAGACTTAGAAATCTGGTAAAACCTACAATGTTTATAGAGTTGGGAGTACTTAGCAATGTGAAAACAGCACTTTTGTCGAAAGTAATCGACTTCTCTAAGACTGGGAAACACTAAACAGAGAATGTATGAGTTTCTCAAGATTGGTAACAGATAGAAACAAGAGAAAGTACACAGTGATTCATCTACCTAGAGAAGTTACAGAGGTTTACACAGAGAATTCCAAGTATAAGTACAAGCAAATAAGAGAGACTTAGAAAACTGGTAAAACCTACATTGTGGATAGAGTTGGGAGTACTTGGCACTGTGAAAACAGCACTTCCACAGAAAGAAATCGACTTCTCTAAGACTGGGAAAAGGTGAACAGTGAATGTATGAGTTTCTCAAGATTGGTAACAGATAGAAACAAGAGAAAGCACACAGTGATTCATCTACCTAGAGAAGTTACAGAGGTTTACACAGAGAATTCCAAGTATAAGTACAAGCAAATAACAGAGACTTAGAAATCTGGTAAAACCTACATTGTGGATAGAGTTCGGAGTACTTAGCACTGTGAAAACAGCACTTTCGCTGAAAGAAATCGACTTCTCTAAGACTGGGAAACAGTGAACAGTGAATGTATGAGTTTCTCAAGATTGGTAACAGATAGAAACAAGAGAAAGTACACAGTGATTCATCTACCTAGAGAAGTTACAGAGGTTTACACAGAGAATTCCAAGTATAAGTACAAGCAAATAAGAGAGACTTAGAAAACTGGTAAAACCTACATTGTTGATAGAGTTGGGAGTACTTAGCACTGTGAAAACAGCACTTTTGCCGAACGAAATCGACTTCTCTAAGACTGGGAAACAGTGAACAGAGAATGTATGAGTTTCTCAAGATTGGTAACAGATAGAAACAAGAGAAAGTACACAGTGATTCATCTACCTAGAAAAGTTACAGAGGTTTACACAGAGAATTCCAAGTATAACTACAAGCAAATAAGAGAGACTTAGAGAACTGGTAAAACCTACATTGTTGATAGAGTTGGAAGTACTTAGCACTGTGAAAACAGCACTTTTGCGGAAAGAAATCGACTCCTCTAAGACTGGGAAACAGTGAACAGAGAATGTATGAGTTTCTCAAGATTGGTAACAGATAGAAACAAGAGAAAGTACACGGTGATTCATCTACCTAGGGAAGTTACAGAGGTTTACACAGAGAATTCCAAGTATAAGTACAAGCAAATAAGAGAGACTTAGAAAACTGGTAAAACCTACATTGTTTATAGAGTTGGGAGTACTTAGCAATGTGAAAACAGCACTTTTGTCGAAAGTAATCGACTTCTCTAAGACTGGGAAACACTGAACAGAGAATGTATGAGTTTCTCACAATTGGTAACAGATAGAAACAAGAGAAAGCACACAGTGATTCATCTATCTAGAGAAGTTACAGAGGTTTACACAGAGAATTCCAAGTATAAGTACAAGAAAATAAGAGAGACTTAGAAAACTGGTAAAATCTACATTGTGGATAGAGTTGGGAGTACTTAGCACTGTGTAAACAGCACTTTCGCTGAAAGAAATCGACTTCTCTAAGACTGGGAAAAGGTGAACAGTGAATGTATGAGTTTCTCAAGATTGGTAACAGATAGAAACAAGAGAAAGCACACAGTGATTCATCTGCCTAGAGATGTTACAGAGGTTTACACAGAGAATTCCAAGTATAAGTACAAGCAAATAAGAGAGACTTAGAAAACTGGTAAAATCTACATTGTGTATAGAGTTGGGAGTACTTAGCACTGTGTAAACAGCACTTTCGCTGAAAGAAATCGACTTCTCTAAGACTGGGAAAAGGTGAACAGTGAATGTATGAGTTTCTCAAGATTGGTAACAGATAGAAACAAGAGAAAGCACACAGTGATTCATCTACCTAGAGAAGTTACAGAGGTTTACACAGAGAATTCCAAGTATAAGTACAAGCAAAAAAGAGAGACTTAGAAAACTGGTAAAACCTACATTGCTGACAGATTTGGGAGTACTTAGCACTGTGAAAACAGCACTTTCGCCGAAGGAAATTTAGTTCTCTGAGACTGGGAAACAGTGAACAGAGAATGTATGAGTTTCTCAAGATTGGTAACAGATAGAAACAAGAGAAAGCACACAGTGATTCATCTACCTAGAGAAGTTACAGAGGTTTACACAGAGAATTCCAAGTATAAGTACAAGCAAATAAGAGAGACTTAGAAAACTGGTAAAACCTACATTGTTGATAGAGTTGGGAGTACTTAGCACTGTGAAAACAGCACTATCGCAGAAAGAAATCGACTTCTCTAAGACTGGGAAAAGGTGAACAGTGAATGTATGAGTTTCTCAAGATTGGTAACAGATAGAAACAAGAGAAAGCACACAGTGATTCATCTACCTAGAGAAGTTACAGAGGTTTACACAGAGAATTCCAAGTATAAGTACAAGCAAATAAGAGAGACTTAGAAATCTGGTAAAACCTACATTGTGGATAGAGTTGGGAGTACTTAGCACTGTGTAAACAGCACTTTCGCCGAAAGAAATCGACTTCTCTAAGACTGGGAAACAGTAAACAGTGAATGTATGAGTTTCTCAAGATTGGTAACAGATAGAAACAAGAGAAAGCACACAGTGATTCATCTACCTAGAGAAGTTACAGAGGTTTACACAGAGAATTCCAAGTATAAGTACAAGCAAATAAGAGAGACTTAGAAAACTGGTAAAATCTACATTGTGGATAGAGTTGGGAGTACTTAGCACTGTGAAAACAGCACTTTCGCCGAAGGAAATTTAGTTCTCTGAGACTGGGAAACAGTGAACAGAGAATGTATGAGTTTCTCAAGATTGGTAACAGATAGAAACAAGAGAAAGCACACAGTGATTCATCTACCTAGAGAAGTTACAGAGGTTTACACAGAGAAGTCCAAGTATAAGTACAAGCAAATAAGAGAGACTTAGAAAACTGGTAAAACCTACATTGTTGATAGAGTTGGGAGTACTTAGCACTGTGAAAACAGCACTTTCGCAGAAAGAAATCGACTTCTCTAAGACTGGGAAAAGGTGAACAGTGAATGTATGAGTTTCTCAAGATTGGTAACAGATAGAAACAAGAGAAAACACACAGTGATTCATCTACCTAGAGAAGTTACAGAGGTTTACACAGAGAATTCCAAGTATAAGTACAAGCAAATAAGAGAGACTTAGAAATCTGGTAAAACTTACATTGTGGATAGAGTTGGGAGTACTTAGCACTGTGAAAACAGCACTTTCACAGAAAGAAATCAACTTCTCTAAGACTGGGAAAAGGTGAACAGTGAATGTATGAGTTTCTCAAGATTGGTAACAGATAGAAACAAGAGAAAGCACACAGTGATTCATCTACCTACAGAAGTTACAGAGGTTTACACAGAGAATTCCAAGTATAAGTACAAGCAAATAAGAGAGACTTAGAAAACTGGTAAAACCTACATTGTGGATAGAGTTGGGAGTACTTAGCACTGTGTAAACAGCACTTTCGCCGAAAGAAATCGACTTCTCTAAGACTGGGAAACAGTGAACAGTGAATGTATGAGTTTCTCAAGATTGGTAACAGATAGAAACAAGAGAAAGCACACAGTGATTCATCTACTTAGAGAAGTTACAGAGGTTTACACAGAGAATTCCAAGTATCAGTACAAGCAAATAAGAGAGACTTAGAAAACTGGTAAAACCTACACTGCTGACAGATTTGGGAGTACTTAGCACTGTGAAAACAGCACTTTCGCCGAAGGAAATTTAGTTCTCTAAGACTGGGAAACAGTGAACAGAGAATGTATGTGTTTCTCAAGATTGGTAACAGATAGAAACAAGAGAAAGCACACAGTGATTCATCTACCTAGAGAAGTTACAGAGGTTTACACAGAGAATTCCAAGTATAAGTACAAGCAAATAAGAGAGACTTAGAAAACTGGTAAAATCTACATTGTGGATAGAGTTGGGAGTACTTAGCACTGTCTAAACAGCACTTTCGCTGAAAGAAATCGACTTCTCTAAGACTGGGAAAAGGTGAACAGTGAATGTATGAGTTTCTCAAGATTGGTAACAGATAGAAACAAGAGAAAGTACACAGTGATTCATCTACCTAGAGAAGTTACAGAGGTTTACACAGAGAATTCCAAGTATAAGTACAAGGAAATAAGAGAGACTTAGAAATCTGGTAAAACCTACATTGTGGATAGAGTTGGGAGTACTTAGCACTGTGAAAACAGCATTTCGCTGAAAGAAATCGACTTCTCTAAGACTGGGAAACAGTGAACAGAGAATGTATGAGTTTCTCAAGATTGGTAACAGATAGAAACAAGAGAAAGTACACAGTGATTCATCTACCTAGAGAAGTTACAGAGGTTTACACAGAGAATTCCAAGTATAAGTACAAGCCAATAAGAGAGACTTAGAAAACTGGTAAAACCTACATTGTGGATAGAGTTGGGAGTACTTAGCACTGTGTAAACAGCACTTTCGCCGAAAGAAATCGACTTCTCTAAGACTGGGAAACAGTGAACAGAGAATGTATGAGTTTCTCAAGATTGGTAACAGATAGGAACAAGAGAAAGTACACATTGATTCATCTACCTAGAGAAGTTACAGAGGTTTACACAGAGAATTCCAAGTATAAGAACAAGCAAATAAGAGAGACTTAGAAAACTGGTAAAACCTACATTGTTGATAGAGTTGGGAGTACTTAGCACTGTGAAAACAGCACTTTCGCAGAAAGAAATCGACTTCTCTAAGACTGGGAAAAGGTGAACAGTGAATGTATGAGTTTCTCAAGATTGGTAACAGATAGAAACAAGAGAAAGCACACAGTGATTCATCTACCTAGAGAAGTTACAGAGGTTTACACAGAGAATTCCAAGTATAAGTACAAGCAAATACGAGAGACTTAGAAATCTGGTAAAACCTACATTGTGGATAGAGTTGGGAGTATTTAGCACTGTGAAAACAGCACTTTCGCAGAAAGAAATCGACTTCTCTAAGACTGGGAAAAGGTGAACAGTGAATGTATGAGTTTCTCAAGACTGGTAACAGATAGAAACAAGAGAAAGCACACAGTGATTCATCTACCTAGAGAAGTTACAGAGGTTTACACAGAGAATTCCAAGTATAAGTACAAGCAAATAAGAGAGACTTAGAAAACTGGTAAAACCTACATTGTGGATAGAGTTGGGAGTACTTAGCACTGTGTAAACAGCACTTTCGCCGAAAGAAATCGACTTCTCTAAGACTGGGAAACAGTGAACAGTGAATGTATGAGTTTCTCAACATTGGTAACAGATAGAAACAAGAGAAAGCACACAGTGATTCATCTACCTAGAGAAGTTACAGAGGTTTACACAGAGAATTCCAAGTATAAGTACAAGCAAATAAGAGAGACTTAGAAAACTGGTAAAAACCTACATTGTTGACAGATTTGGGAGTACTTAGCACTGTGAAAACAGCACTTTCGCCGAAGGAAATTTAGTTCTCTAAGACTGGGAAACAGTGAACAGAGAATGTATGTGTTTCTCAAGATTGGTAACAGATAGAAACAAGAGAAAGCACACAGTGATTCATCTACCTAGAGAAGTTACAGAGGTTTACACAGAGAATTCCAAGTATAAGTACAAGCAAATAAGAGAGACTTAGAAAACTGGTAAAACCTACATTGTGGATAGAGTTGGGAGTACTTAGCACTGTGAAAACAGCCCTTTCGCTGAAAGAGGTCGACTTCTCTAAGACTGGGAAACAGTGAACAGTGAATGTATGAGTTTCTCAAGATTGGTAACAGATAGAAACAAGAGAAAGTACACAGTGATTCATCTACCTAGTGAAGTTACAGAGGTTTACACAGAGAATTCCAAGTATAAGTACAAGCAAATAAGAGAGACTTAGAAAACTGGTAAAACCTACATTGTTGACAGATTTGGGAGTACTTAGCACTGTGAAAACAGCACTTTCGCCGAAGGAAATTTAGTTCTCTAAGACTGGGAAACAGTGAACAGAGAATGTATGAGTTTCTCAAGATTGGAAACAGATAGAAACAGGAGAAATTACACAGTGATTCATCTACCTAGAGAAGTTACAGAGGTTTACACAGAGAATTCCAAGTATAAGTACAAGCAAATAATAGATACTTAGAAAACTGGTAAAACCTACATTGTGGATAGAGTTGGGAGTACTTAGCACTGTGTAAACAGCACTTTCGCCGAAAGAAATCGACTTCTCTGAGACTGGGAAACAGTGAACAGTGAATGTATGAGTTTCTCAAGATTGGTAACAGATAGAAACAACAGAAAGCACACAGTAATTCATCTACCTAGAGAAGTTAAAGAGGTTTACACAGAGAATTCCCAGTATAAGTACAAGCAAATAAGAGAGACTTAGAAAACTGGTAAAACCTACATTGTGGATAGAGTTGGGAGTACTTAGCACTCTGTAAACAGCACTTTCGCCGAAAGAAATCGACTTCTCTAAGACTGGGAAACAGTGAACAGAGAATGTATGAGTTTCTCAAGATTGGTAACAGATAGAAACAAGAGAAAGTACACATTGATTCATCTACCTAGAGAAGTTACAGAGGTTTACACAGAGTATTCCAAGTATAAGTACAAGCAAATAAGAGAGACTTAGAAAACTGGTAAAACCTACATTGTTGATAGAGTTGGGAGTACTTAGCACTGTGAAAACAGCACTTTCGCAGAAAGAAATCGACTTCTCTAAGACTGGGAAAAGGTGAACAGTGAATGTATGAGTTTCTCAAGATTGGTAATAGATAGAAACAAGAGAAAGCACACAGTGATTCATCTACCTACAGAAGTTACAGAGGTTTACACGGAGAATTCCAAGTATAAGTACAAGCAAATAAGAGAGACTTAGAAATCTGGTAAAACCTACATTGTGGATAGAGTTGGGAGTACTTAGCACTGTGTAAACAGCACTTTCGCAGAAAGAAATAGACTTCTCTAAGACTGGGAAAAGGTGAACAGTGAATGTATGAGTTTCTCAAGATTGGTAACAGATAGAAACAAGAGAAAGCACACAGTGATTCATCTACCTAGAGAAGTTACAGAGGTTTACACAGAGAATTCCAAGTATAAGTACAAGCAAATAAGAGAGACTTAGAAATCTGGTAAAATCTACATTGTGGATAGAGTTGGGAGTACTTAGTACTGTGTAAACAGCACTTTCGCTGAAAGAAATCGACTTCTCTAAGACTGGGAAAAGGTGAACAGTGAATGTATGAGTTTCTCAAGATTGGTAACAGATAGAAACAAGAGAAAGCACACAGTGATTCATCTACCTAGAGAAGTTACAGAGGTTTACACAGAGAATTCCAAGTATAAGTACAAGCAAATAAGAGAGACTTAGAAATCTGGTAAAACCTACATTGTGGATAGAGTTGGGAGTACTTAGCACTGTGAAAACAGCATTTCGCTGAAAGAAATCGACTTCTCTAAGACTGGGAAACAGTGAACAGAGAATGTATGAGTTTTTCAAGATTGGTAACAGATAGAAACAAGAGAAAGTACACATTGATTCATCTACCTAGAGAAGTTACAGAGGTTTACACAGAGAATTCCAAGTATAAGAACAAGCAAATAAGAGAGACTTAGAAAACTGGTAAAACCTACATTGTTGATAGAGTTGGGAGTACTTAGCACTGTGAAAACAGCACTTTCGCAGAAAGAAATCGACTTCTCTAAGACTGGGAAAAGGTGAACAGTGAATGTATGAGTTTCTCAAGATTGGTAATAGATAGAAACAAGAGAAAGCACACAGTGATTCATCTACCTACAGAAGTTACAGAGGTTTACACGGAGAATTCCAAGTATAAGTACAAGCAAATAAGAGAGACTTAGAAATCTGGTAAAACCTACATTGTGGATAGAGTTGGGAGTACTTAGCACTGTGTAAACAGCACTTTCGCAGAAAGAAATCGACTTCTCTAAGACTGGGAAAAGGTGAACAGTGAATGTATGAGTTTCTCAAGATTGGTAACAGATAGAAACAAGAGAAAGCACACAGTGATTCATCTACCTAGAGAAGTTACAGAGGTTTACACAGAGAATTCCAAGTATAAGTACAAGCAAATAAGAGAGACTTAGAAATCTGGAAAAATCTACATTGTGGATAGAGTTGGGAGTACTTAGTACTGTGTAAACAGCACTTTCGCTGAAAGAAATCGACTTCTCTAAGACTGGGAAAAGGTGAACAGTGAATGTATGAGTTTCTCAAGATTGGTAACAGATAGAAACAAGAGAAAGCACACAGTGATTCATCTACCTAGAGAAGTTACAGAGGTTTACACAGAGAATTCCAAGTATAAGTACAAGCAAATAAGAGAGACTTAGAAATCTGGTAAAACCTACATTGTGGATAGAGTTGGGAGTACTTAGCACTGTGAAAACAGCATTTCGCTGAAAGAAATCGACTTCTCTAAGACTGGGAAACAGTGAACAGAGAATGTATGAGTTTTTCAAGATTGGTAACAGATAGAAACAAGAGAAAGTACACATTGATTCATCTACCTAGAGAAGTTACAGAGGTTTACACAGAGAATTCCAAGTATAAGAACAAGCAAATAAGAGAGACTTAGAAAACTGGTAAAACCTACATTGTTGATAGAGTTGGGAGTACTTAGCACTGTGAAAACAGCACTTTCGCAGAAAGAAATCGACTTCTCTAAGACTGGGAAAAGGTGAACAGTGAATGTATGAGTTTCTCAAGATTGGTAATAGATAGAAACAAGAGAAAGCACACAGTGATTCATCTACCTACAGAAGTTACAGAGGTTTACACGGAGAATTCCAAGTATAAGTACAAGCAAATAAGAGAGACTTAGAAAACTGGTAAAACCTACATTGTGGATAGAGTTGGGAGTACTTAGCACTGTGTAAACAGCACTTTCGCAGAAAGAAATCGACTTCTCTAAGACTGGGAAAAGGTGAACAGTGAATGTATGAGTTTCTCAAGATTGGTAACAGATAGAAACAAGAGAAAGCACACAGTGATTCATCTACCTAGAGAAGTTACAGAGGTTTACACAGAGAATTCCAAGTATAAGTACAAGCAAATAAGAGAGACTTAGAAATCTGGTAAAACCTACATTGTGGATAGAGTTGGGAGTATTTAGCACTGTGAAAACAGCACTTTCGCAGAAAGAAATCGACTTCTCTAAGACTGGGAAAAGGTGAACAGTGAATGTATGAGTTTCTCAAGACTGGTAACAGATAGAAACAAGAGAAAGCACACAGTGATTCATCTACCTAGAGAAGTTACAGAGGTTTACACAGAGAATTCCAAGTATAAGTACAAGCAAATAAGAGAGACTTAGAAAACTGGTAAAACCTACATTGTGGATAGAGTTGGGAGTACTTAGCACTGTGTAAACAGCACTTTCGCCGAAAGAAATCGACTTCTCTAAGACTGGGAAACAGTGAACAGTGAATGTATGAGTTTCTCAACATTGGTAACAGATAGAAACAAGAGAAAGCACACAGTGATTCATCTACCTAGAGAAGTTACAGAGGTTTACACAGAGAATTCCAAGTATAAGTACAAGCAAATAAGAGAGACTTAGAAAACTGGTAAAAACCTACATTGTTGACAGATTTGGGAGTACTTAGCACTGTGAAAACAGCACTTTCGCCGAAGGAAATTTAGTTCTCTAAGACTGGGAAACAGTGAACAGAGAATGTATGTGTTTCTCAAGATTGGTAACAGATAGAAACAAGAGAAAGCACACAGTGATTCATCTACCTAGAGAAGTTACAGAGGTTTACACAGAGAATTCCAAGTATAAGTACAAGCAAATAAGAGAGACTTAGAAAACTGGTAAAACCTACATTGTGGATAGAGTTGGGAGTACTTAGCACTGTGAAAACAGCCCTTTCGCTGAAAGAGGTCGACTTCTCTAAGACTGGGAAACAGTGAACAGTGAATGTATGAGTTTCTCAAGATTGGTAACAGATAGAAACAAGAGAAAGTACACAGTGATTCATCTACCTAGTGAAGTTACAGAGGTTTACACAGAGAATTCCAAGTATAAGTACAAGCAAATAAGAGAGACTTAGAAAACTGGTAAAACCTACATTGTTGACAGATTTGGGAGTGTTTAGCACTGTGAAAACAGCACTTTCGCCGAAGGAAATTTAGTTCTCTAAGACTGGGAAACAGTGAACAGAGAATGTATGAGTTTCTCAAGATTGGAAACAGATAGAAACAGGAGAAAGTACACAGTGATTCATCTACCTAGAGAAGTTACAGAGGTTTACACAGAGAATTCCAAGTATAAGTACAAGCAAATAAAAGATACTTAGAAAACTGGTAAAACCTACATTGTGGATAGAGTTGGGAGTACTTAGCACTGTGTAAACAGCACTTTCGCCGAAAGAAATCGACTTCTCTGAGACTGGGAAACAGTGAACAGTGAATGTATGAGTTTCTCAAGATTGGTAACAGATAGAAACAACAGAAAGCAAACAGTAATTCATCTACCTAGAGAAGTTAAAGAGGTTTACACAGAGAATTCCCAGTATAAGTACAAGCAAATAAGAGAGACTTAGAAAACTGGTAAAACCTACATTGTGGATAGAGTTGGGAGTACTTAGCACTCTGTAAACAGCACTTTCGCCGAAAGAAATCGACTTCTCTAAGACTGGGAAACAGTGAACAGAGAATGTATGAGTTTCTCAAGATTGGTAACAGATAGAAACAAGAGAAAGTACACATTGATTCATCTACCTAGAGAAGTTACAGAGGTTTACACAGAGAATTCCAAGTATAAGTACAAGCAAATAAGAGAGACTTAGAAAACTGGTAAAACCTACATTGTTGATAGAGTTGGGAGTACTTAGCACTGTGAAAACAGCACTTTCGCAGAAAGAAATCGACTTCTCTAAGACTGGGAAAAGGTGAACAGTGAATGTATGAGTTTCTCAAGATTGGTAATAGATAGAAACAAGAGAAAGCACACAGTGATTCATCTACCTACAGAAGTTACAGAGGTTTACACGGAGAATTCCAAGTATAAGTACAAGCAAATAAGAGAGACTTAGAAATCTGGTAAAACCTACATTGTGGATAGAGTTGGGAGTACTTAGCACTGTGTAAACAGCACTTTCGCAGAAAGAAATCGACTTCTCTAAGACTGGGAAAAGGTGAACAGTGAATGTATGAGTTTCTCAAGATTGGTAACAGATAGAAACAAGAGAAAGCACACAGTGATTCATCTACCTAGAGAAGTTACAGAGGTTTACACAGAGAATTCCAAGTATAAGTACAAGCAAATAAGAGAGACTTAGAAATCTGGTAAAATCTACATTGTGGATAGAGTTGGGAGTACTTAGTACTGTGTAAACAGCACTTTCGCTGAAAGAAATCGACTTCTCTAAGACTGGGAAAAGGTGAACAGTGAATGTATGAGTTTCTCAAGATTGGTAACAGATAGAAACAAGAGAAAGCACACAGTGATTCATCTACCTAGAGAAGTTACAGAGGTTTACACAGAGAATTCCAAGTATAAGTACAAGCAAATAAGAGAGACTTAGAAATCTGGTAAAACCTACATTGTGGATAGAGTTGGGAGTACTTAGCACTGTGAAAACAGCATTTCGCTGAAAGAAATCGACTTCTCTAAGACTGGGAAACAGTGAACAGAGAATGTATGAGTTTTTCAAGATTGGTAACAGATAGAAACAAGAGAAAGTACACAGTGATTCATCTACCTAGAGAAGTTACAGAGGTTTACACAGAGAATTCCAAGTATAAGTACAAGCAAATAAGAGAGACTTAGAAAACTGGTAAAACCTACATTGTGGATAGAGTTGGGAGTACTTAGCACTGTGTAAACAGCACTTTCGCCGAAAGAAATCGACTTCTCTAAGACTGGGAAACAGTGAACAGTGAATGTATGAGTTTCTCAACATTGGTAACAGATAGAAACAAGAGAAAGCACACAGTAATTCATCTACCTAGAGAAGTTACAGAGGTTTACACAGAGAATTCCAAGTATAAGTACAAGCAAATAAGAGAGACTTAGAAAACTGGTAAAAACCTACATTGTGGATAGAGTTGGGAGTACTTAGCAGTGTGTAAACAGCACTTTCGCCGAAAGAAATCGACTTCTCTAAGACTGGGAAACAGTGAACAGTGAATGTATGAGTTTCTCAAGATTGGTAACAGATAGAAACAAGAGAAAGCACACAGTGATTCATCTACCTAGAGATGTTACAGAGGTTTACACAGAGAATTCCAAGTACAAGTACAAGCAAATAAGAGAGACTTAGAAAACTGGTAAAATCTACATTGTGTATAGAGTTGGGAGTACTTAGCACTGTGTAAACAGCACTTACGCTGAAAGAAATCGACTTCTCTAAGACTGGGAAAAGGTGAACAGTGAATGTATGAGTTTCTCAAGATTGGTACCAGATAGAAACAAGAGAAAGCACACAGTGATTCATCTACCTAGAGAAGTTACAGAGGTTTACACAGAGAATTCCAAGTATAAGTACAAGCAAATAAGAGAGACTTAGAAAACTGGTAAAACCTACATTGTTGACAGATTTGGGAGTACTTAGCACTGTGAAAACAGCACTTTCGCCCAAGGAAATTTAGTTCTCTGAGACTGGGAAACAGTGAACAGAGAATGTATGAGTTTCTCAAGATTGGTAACAGATAGAAACAAGAGAAAGCACACAGTGATTCATTTACCTACAGAAGTTACAGAGGTTTACACAGAGAATTCCAAGTATAAGTACAAGCAAATAAGAGAGACTTAGAAAACTGGTAAAACCTACATTGTGGATAGAGTTGAGAGTACTTAGCACTGTGAAAACAGCACTTTCGCTGAAAGAAGTCGACTTCTCTAAGACTGGGAAACAGTGAACAGAGAATGTATGAGTTTCTCACGATTGGTAACAGATAGAAACAAGAGAAAGTACACAGTGATTCATCTACCTAGAGAAGTTACAAGGGTTTACACAGAGAATTCCAAGTATAAGTACAAGCAAATAAGAGAGACTTAGAAAACTGGTAAAACCTAGATTGTGGATAGAGTTGGGAGTACTTAGCACTGTGTAAACAGCACTTTCGCCGAACGAAATCGACTTCTCTAAGACTGGGAAACAGTGAACAGTGAATGTATGAGTTTCTCAAGATTGGTAACAGATAGAAACAAGAGAAAGCACACAGTGATTCATCTACCTAGAGATGTTACAGAGGTTTACACAGAGAATTCCAAGTACAAGTACAAGCAAATAAGAGAGACTTAGAAAACTGGTAAAATCTACATTGTGTATAGAGTTGGGAGTACTTAGCACTGTGTAAACAGCACTTTCGCTGAAAGAAATCGACTTCTCTAAGACTGGGAAAAGGTGAACAGTGAATGTATGAGTTTCTCAAGATTGGTAACAGATAGAAACAAGAGAAAGCACACAGTGATTCATCTACCTAGAGAAGTTACAGAGGTTTACACAGAGAATTCCAAGTATAAGTACAAGCAAATAAGAGAGACTTAGAAAACTGGTAAAACCTACATTGTTGACAGATTTGGGAGTACTTAGCACTGTGAAAACAGCACTTTCGCCGAAGGAAATTTAGTTCTCTGAGACTGGGAAACAGTGAACAGAGAATGTATGAGTTTCTCAAGATTGGTAACAGATAGAAACAAGAGAAAGCACACAGTGATTCATTTACCTACAGAAGTTACAGAGGTTTACACAGAGAATTCCAAGTATAAGTACAAGCAAATAAGAGAGACTTAGAAAACTGGTAAAACCTACATTGTGGATAGAGTTGAGAGTACTTAGCACTGTGAAAACAGCACTTTCGCTGAAAGAAGTCGACTTCTCTAAGACTGGGAAACAGTGAACAGTGAATGTATGAGTTTCTCAAGATTGGTAACAGATAGAAACAAGAGAAAGTACACAGTGATTCATCTACCTAGTGAAGTTACAGAGGTTTACCCAGAGAATTCCAAGTATAAGTACAAGCAAATAAGAGAGACTTAGAAAAGTGGTAAAACCTACATTGTTGACAGATTGTGGAGTACTTAGCACTGTGAAAACAGCACTTTCGCCGAAGGAAATTTAGTTCTCTAAGACTGGGAAACAGTGAACAGAGAATGTATGAGTTTCTCAAGATTGGTAACAGATAGAAACAAGAGAAAGTACACAGTGATTCATCTACCTAGAGAAGTTACAGAGGTTTACACAGAGAATTCCAAGTACAAGTACAAGCAAATAAGAGAGACTTAGAAAACTGGTAAAACCTACATCGTGGATAGAGTTGGGAGTACTTAGCACTGTGTAAACAGCACTTTCGCCGAAAGAAATCGACTTCTCTAAGACTGGGAAACAGTGAACAGTGAATGTATGAGTTTCTCAAGATTGGTAACAGATAGAAACAAGAGAAAGCACACAGTGATTCATCTACCTAGAGAAGTTACAGAGGTTTACACAGAGAATTCCAAGAATAAGTACAAGCAAATAAGAGAGACTTAGAAAACTGGTAAAATCTACATTGTGGATAGAGTTGGGAGTACTTAGCACTGTGTAAACAGCACTTTCGCTGAAAGAAATCGACTTCTCTAAGACTGGGAAAAGGTGAACAGTGAATGTATGAGTTTCCCAAGATTGGTACCAGATAGAAACAAGAGAAAGCACACACTGATTCATCTACCTAGAGAAGTTACAGTGGTTTACACAGAGAATTCCAAGTATAAGTACAAGCAAATAAGAGAGACTTAGAAAACTGGTAAAACCTACATTGTTGATAGAGTTGGGAGTACTTAGCACTGTGAAAACAGCACTTTTGCCGAAAGAAATCGACTTCTCTAAGACTGGGAAACAGTGAACAGAGAATGTATGAGTTTCTCAAGATTGGTAACAGATAGAAACAAGAGAAAGTACACAGTGATTCATCTACCTAGAGAAGTTACAGAGGTTTACACAGAGAATTCCAAGTATAACTACAAGCAAATAAGAGAGACTTAGAGAACTGGTAAAACCTACATTGTTGATAGAATTGGAAGTACTTAGCACTGTGAAAACAGCACTTTTGCGGAAAGAAATCGACTTCTCTAAGACTGGGAAACAGTGAACAGAGAATGTATGAGTTTCTCAAGATTGGTAACAGATAGAAACAAGAGAAAGTACACAGTGATTCATCTACCTAGAGAAGTTACAGAGGTTTACACAGAGAATTCCAAGTATAAGTACAAGCAAATAAGAGAGACTTAGAAAACTGGTAAAACCTACATTGTTTATAGAGTTGGGAGTACTTAGCAATGTGAAAACAGCACTTTTGTCGAAAGTAATCGACTTCTCTAAGACTGGGAAACACTGAACAGAGAATGTATGAGTTTCTCACGATTGGTAACAGATAGAAAGAAGAGAAAGTACACAGTGATTCATCTACCTAGAGAAGTTACAGAGGTTTACACAGAGAATTCCAAGTATAAGTACAAGCAAATAAGAGAGACTTAGAAAACTGGTAAAACCTAGATTGTGGATAGAGTTGGGAGTACTTAGCACTGTGTAAACAGCACTTTCGCCGAACGAAATCGACTTCTCTAAGACTGGGAAACAGTGAACAGTGAATGTATGAGTTTCTCAAGATTGGTAACAGATAGAAACAAGAGAAAGCACACAGTGATTCATCTACCTAGAGAAGTTACAGAGGTTTACACAGAGAATTCCAAGTATAAGTACAAGCAAATAAGAGAGACTTAGAAAACTGGTAAAATCTACATTGTGGATAGAGTTGGGAGTACTTAGCACTGTGTAAACAGCACTTTCGCTGAAAGAAATCGACTTCTCTAAGACTGGGAAAAGGTGAACAGTGAATGTATGAGTTTCTCAAGATTGGTAACAGATAGAAACAAGAGAAAGCACACAGTGATTCATCTACCTAGAGAAGTTACAGAGGTTTACACAGAGAATTCCAAGAATAAGTACAAGCAAATAAGAGAGACTTAGAAAACTGGTAAAATCTACATTGTGGATAGAGTTGGGAGTACTTAGCACTGTGTAAACAGCACTTTCACTGAAAGAAATCGACTTCTCTAAGACTGGGAAAAGGTGAACAGTGAATGTATGAGTTTCTCAAGATTGGTACCAGATAGAAACAAGAGAAAGCACACACTGATTCATCTACCTAGAGAAGTTACAGTGGTTTACACAGAGAATTCCAAGTATAAGTACAACCAAATAAGAGAGACTTAGAAATCTGGTAAAACCTACATTGGGGATAGAGTTGGGAGTACTTAGCACAGTGAAAACAGCACTTTCGCTGAAAGAAATCGACTTCTCTAAGACTGGGAAACAGTGAACAGTGAATGTATGAGTTTCTCAAGATTGGTAACAGATAGAAACAAGAGAAAGTACACAGTGATTCATCTACCTAGAGAAGTTACAGAGGTTTACACAGAGAATTCCAAGTATAAGTACAAGCAAATAAGAGAGACTTAGAAAACTGGTAAAACCTACGTTGTTGATAGAGTTGGGAGTACTTAGCACTGTGAAAACAGCACTTTTGCGGAAAGAAATCGACTTCTCTAAGACTGGGAAACAGTGAACAGAGAATGTATGAGTTTCTCAAGATTGGTAACAGATAGAAACAAGAGAAAGTACACGGTGATTCATCTACCTAGAGAAGTTACAGAGGTTTACACAGAGAATTCCAAGTATAAGTACAAGCAAATAAGAGAGACTTAGAAAACTGGTAAAACCTACATTGTTTATAGAGTTGGGAGTACTTAGCAATGTGAAAACAGCACTTTTGTCGAAAGTAATCGACTTCTCTAAGACTGGGAAACACTGAACAGAGTATGTATGAGTTTCTCCCGATTGGTAACAGATAGAAACAAGAGAAAGTACACAGTGATTCATCTACCTAGAGAAGTTACAGAGGTTTACACAGAGAATTCCAAGTATAAGTACAAGCAAATAAGAGAGACTTAGAAAACTGGTAAAACCTACATTGTGGATAGAGTTGGGAGTACTTAGCAGTGTGTAAACAGCACTTTCGCCGAAAGAAATCGACTTCTCTAAGACTGGGAAACAGTGAACAGTGAATGTATGAGTTTCTCAAGATTGGTAACAGATAGAAACAAGAGAAAGCACACAGTGATTCATCTACCTAGAGAAGTTACAGAGGTTTACACAGAGAATTCCAAGTATAAGTACAAGCAAATAAGAGAGACTTAGAAAACTGGTAAAATCTACATTGTGGATAGAGTTGGGAGTACTTAGCACTGTGTAAACAGCACTTTCGCTGAAAGAAATCGACTTCTCTAAGACTGGGAAAAGGTGAACAGTGAATGTATGAGTTTCTCAAGATTGGTAACAGATAGAAACAAGAGAAAGCACACAGTGATTCATCTACCTAGAGATGTTACAGAGGTTTACACAGAGAATTCCAAGTATAAGTACAAGCAAATAAGAGAGACTTAGAAAACTGGTAAAATCTACATTGTGTATAGAGTTGGGAGTACTTAGCACTGTGTAAACAGCACTTTCGCTGAAAGAAATCGACTTCTCTAAGACTGGGAAAAGGTGAACAGTGAATGTATGAGTTTCTCAAGATTGGTAACAGATAGAAACAAGAGAAAGCACACAGTGATTCATCTACCTAGAGAAGTTACAGAGGTTTACACAGAGAATTCCAAGTATAAGTACAAGCAAATAAGAGAGACTTAGAAAACTGGTAAAACCTACATTGTTGACAGATTTGGGAGTACTTAGCACTGTGAAAACAGCACTTTCGCCGAAGGAAATTTAGTTCTCTGAGACTGGGAAACAGTGAACAGAGAATGTATGAGTTTCTCAAGATTGGTAACAGATAGAAACAAGAGAAAGCACACAGTGATTCATTTACCTACAGAAGTTACAGAGGTTTACACAGAGAATTCCAAGTATAAGTACAAGCAAATAAGAGAGACTTAGAAAACTGGTAAAACCTACATTGTGGATAGAGTTGAGAGTACTTAGCACTGTGAAAACAGCACTTTCGCTGAAAGAAGTCGACTTCTCTAAGACTGGGAAACAGTGAACAGTGAATGTATGAGTTTCTCAAGATTGGTAACAGATAGAAACAAGAGAAAGTACACAGTGATTCATCTACCTAGTGAAGTTACAGAGGTTTACCCAGAGAATTCCAAGTATAAGTACAAGCAAATAAGAGAGACTTAGAAAAGTGGTAAAACCTACATTGTTGACAGATTGTGGAGTACTTAGCACTGTGAAAACAGCACTTTCGCCGAAGGAAATTTAGTTCTCTAAGACTGGGAAACAGTGAACAGAGAATGTATGAGTTTCTCAAGATTGGTAACAGATAGAAACAAGAGAAAGTACACAGTGATTCATCTACCTAGAGAAGTTACAGAGGTTTACACAGAGAATTCCAAGTACAAGTACAAGCAAATAAGAGAGACTTAGAAAACTGGTAAAACCTACATTGTGGATAGAGTTGGGAGTACTTAGCACTGTGTAAACAGCACTTTCGCCGAAAGAAATCGACTTCTCTAAGACTGGGAAACAGTGAACAGTGAATGTATGAGTTTCTCAAGATTGGTAACAGATAGAAACAAGAGAAAGCACACAGTGATTCATCTACCTAGAGAAGTTACAGAGGTTTACACAGAGAATTCCAAGAATAAGTACAAGCAAATAAGAGAGACTTAGAAAACTGGTAAAATCTACATTGTGGATAGAGTTGGGAGTACTTAGCACTGTGTAAACAGCACTTTCGCTGAAAGAAATCGACTTCTCTAAGACTGGGAAAAGGTGAACAGTGAATGTATGAGTTTCTCAAGATTGGTACCAGATAGAAACAAGAGAAAGCACACACTGATTCATCTACCTAGAGAAGTTACAGTGGTTTACACAGAGAATTCCAAGTATAAGTACAAGCAAATAAGAGAGACTTAGGAATCTGGTAAAACCTACATTGTGGATAGAGTTCGGAGTACTTAGCACAGTGAAAACAGCACTTTCGCTGAAAGAAATCGACTTCTCTAAAACTGGGAAACAGTGAACAGTGAATGTATGAGTTTCTCAAGATTGGTAACAGATAGAAACAAGAGAAAGTACACAGTGATTCATCTACCTAGAGAAGTTACAGAGGTTTACACAGAGAATTCCAAGTATAAGTACAAGCAAATAAGAGAGACTTAGAAAACTGGTAAAACCTACATTGTTGATAGAGTTGGGAGTACTTAGCACTGTGAAAACAGCACTTTTGCGGAAAGAAATCGACTTCTCTAAGACTGGGAAACAGTGAACATAGAATGTATGAGTTTCTCAAGATTGGTAACAGATAGAAACAAGAGAAAGTACACGGTGATTCATCTACCTAGAGAAATTACAGAGGTTTACACAGAGAATTCCAAGTATAAGTACAAGCAAATAAGAGAGACTTAGAAAACTGGTAAAACCTACATTGTTTATAGAGTTGGGAGTACTTAGCAATGTGAAAACAGCACTTTTGTCGAAAGTAATCGACTTCTCTAAGACTGGGAAACACTGAACAGAGAATGTATGAGTTTCTCAAGATTGGTAACAGATAGAAACAAGAGAAAGTACACAGTGATTCATCTACCTAGAGAAGTTACAGAGGTTTACACAGAGAATTCCAAGTATAAGTACAAGCAAATAAGAGAGACTTAGAAAACTGGTAAAACCTACATTGTGGATAGAGTTGGGAGTACTTAGCACTGTGTAAACAGCACTTTCGCCGAAAGAAATCGACTTCTCTAAGACTGGGAAACAGTGAACAGTGAATGTATGAGTTTCTCAAGATTGGTAACAGATAGAAACAAGAGAAAGCACACAGTGATTCATCTACCTAGAGAAGTTACAGAGGTTTACACAGAGAATTCCAAGTATAAGTACAAGCACATAAGAGAGACTTAGAAAACTGGTAAAATCTACATTGTGGATAGAGTTGGGAGTACTTAGCACTGTGTAAACAGCACTTTCGCTGAAAGAAATCGACTTCTCTAAGACTGGGAAAAGGTGAACAGTGAATGTATGAGTTTCTCAAGATTGGTAACAGATAGAAACAAGAGAAAGCACACAGTGATTCATCTACCTAGAGAAGTTACAGAGGTTTACACAGAGAATTCCAAGTATATGTACAAGCAAATAAGAGAGACTTAGAAATCTGGTAAAACCTACATTGTGGATAGAGTTGGGAGTACTTAGCATTGTGAAAACAGCACTTTCGCTGAAAGAAATCGACTTCTCTAAGACTGGGAAAAGGTGAACAGTGAATGTATGAGTTTCTCAAGATTGGTAACAGATAGAAACAAGAGAAAGCACACAGTGACTCATCTACCTAGAGAAGTTACAGAGGTTTACACAGAGAATTCCAAGTATAAGTACAAGCAAATAAGAGAGACTTAGAAAACTGGTAAAACGTACATTGTGGATAGAGTTAGGAGTACTTAGCACTGTGTAAACAGCACTTTCGCCGAAAGAAATCGACTTCTCTAAGACTGGGAAACAGTGAACAGTGAATGTATGAGTTTCTCAACATTGGTAACAGATAGAAACAAGAGAAAGCACACAGTGATTCATCTACCTAGAGAAGTTACAGAGGTTTACACAGAGAATTCCAAGTATAAGTACAAGCAAATAAGAGAGACTTAGAAAACTGGTAAAAACCTACATTGTTGACAGATTTGGGAGTACTTAGCACTGTGAAAACAGCACTATCGCCGAAGGAAATTTAGTTCTCTGAGACTGGGAAACAGTGAACAGAGAATGTATGTGTTTCTCAAGATTGGTAACAGATAGAAACAAGAGAAAGCACACAGTGATTCATCTACCTAGAGAAGTTACAGAGGTTTACACAGAGAATTCCAAGTATAAGTACAAGCAAATAAGAGAGACTTAGAAAACTGGTAAAACCTACATTGTGGATAGAGTTGGGAGTACTTAGCACTGTGAAAACAGCACTTTTGCTGAAAGAAGTCGACTTCTCTAAGACTGGGAAACAGTGAACAGTGAATGTATGAGTTTCTCAAGATTGGTAACAGATAGAAAGAAGAGAAAGTACACAGTGATTCATCTACCTAGTGAAGTTACAGAGGTTTACACAGAGAATTCCAAGTATAAGTACAAGCAAATAAGAGAGACTTAGAAAACTGGTAAAACCTACATTGTTGACAGATTTGGGAGTACTTAGCACTGTGAAAACAGCACTTTCGCCGAAGGAAATTTAGTTCTCTAAGACTGGGAAACAGTGAACAGAGAATGTATGAGTTTCTCAAGATTGGAAACAGATAGAAACAAGAGAAAGTACACAGTGATTCAAATACCTAGAGAAGTTACAGAGGTTTACACAGAGAATTCCAAGTATAAGTACAAGCAAATAAAAGAGACTTAGAAAACTGGTAAAACCTACATTGTCGATAGAGTTGGGAGTACTTAGCACTGTGTAAACAGCACTTTCGCCGAAAGAAATCGACTTCTCTGAGACTAGGAAACAGTGAACAGTGAATGTATGAGTTTCTCAAGATTGGTAACAGATAGAAACAACAGAAAGCACACAGTAATTCATCTACCTAGAGAAGTTAAAGAGATTTACACAGAGAATTCCCAGTATAAGTACAAGCAAATAAGAGAGACTTAGAAAACTGGTAAAACCTACATTGTGGATAGAGTTGGGAGTACTTAGCACTGTGTAAACAGCACTTTCGCTGAAAGAAATCGACTTCTCTAAGACTGGGAAAAGGTGAACAGTGAATGTATGAGTTTCTCAAGATTGGTAACAGATAGAAACAAGAGAAAGCACACAGTGATTCATCTACCTAGAGAAGTTACAGTGGTTTACACAGAGAATTCCAAGTATAAGTACAAGCAAAT
Organism: Heterohyrax brucei; assembly: GCA_028571685.1. Classification (NCBI taxonomy): domain Eukaryota; kingdom Metazoa; phylum Chordata; class Mammalia; order Hyracoidea; family Procaviidae; genus Heterohyrax; species Heterohyrax brucei. Next base: position 18,486,884 of record CM053162.1, read on the forward strand.
AAGAGAGACTTAGAAACCTGGTAAAACCTACATTGTGGATAGAGTTGGGACTACTTAGCACTGTGAAAACAGCACTTTCGCTGAAAGAAATCGACTTCTCTAAGACTGGGAAACAGTGAACAGTGAATGTATGAGTTTCTCAAGATTGGTAACAGATAGAAACAAGAGAAAGTACACAGTGATTCATCTACCTAGAGAAGTTACAGAGGTTTACACAGAGAATTCCAAGTATAAGTACAAGCAAATAAGAGAGACTTAGAAAACTGGTAAAACCTACATTGTTGATAGAGTTGGGAGTACTTAGCACTGTGAAAACAGCACTTTTGCCGAAAGAAATCGACTTCTCTAAGACTGGGAAACAGTGAACAGAGAATGTATGAGTTTCTCAAGATTGGTAACAGATAGAAACAAGAGAAAGTACACAGTGATTCACGTACCTAGAGAAGTTACAGAGGTTTACACAGAGAATTCCAAGTACAAGTACAAGCAAATAAGAGAGTCTTAGAGAACTGGTAAAACCTACATTGTTGATAGAGTTGGAAGTACTTAGCACTGTGAAAACAGCACTTTTGCGGAAAGAAATCGACTTCTCTAAGACTGGGAAACAGTGAACAGAGAATGTATGAGTTTCTCAAGATTGGTAACAGATAGAAACAAGAGAAAGTACACGGTGATTCATCTACATAGAGAAGTTACAGAGGTTTACACAGAGAATTCCAAGTATAAGTACAAACAAATAAGAGAGACTTAGAAAACTGGTAAAACCTACATTGTTTATAGAGTTGGGAGTACTTAGCAATGTGAAAACAGCACTTTTGTCGAAAGTAATCGACTTCTCTAAGACTGGGAAACACTGAACAGAGAATATATGAGTTTCTCACGATTGGTAACAGATAGAAACAAGAGAAAGTACACAGTGATTCATCTACCTAGAGAAGTTACAGAGGTTTACACAGAGAATTCCAAGTATAAGTACAAGCAAATAAGAGAGACTTAGAAAACTGGTAAAACCTACATTGTGGATAGAGTTGGGAGTACTTAGCACTGTGTAAACAGCACTTTCGCCGAAAGAAATCGACTTCTCTAAGACTGGGAAACAGTGAACAGTGAATGTATGAGTTTCTCAAGATTGGTAACAGATAGAAACAAGAGAAAGCACACAGTGATTCATCTACCTAGAGAAGTTACAGAGGTTTACACAGAGAATTCCAAGTATAAGTACAAGCAAATAAGAGAGACTTAGAAAACTGGTAAAATCTACATTGTGGATAGAGTTGGGAGTACTTAGCACTGTGTAAACAGCACTTTCGCTGAAAGAAATCGACTTCTCTAAGACTGGGAAAAGGTGAACAGTGAATGTATGAGTTTCTCAAGATTGGTAACAGATAGAAACAAGAGAAAGCACACAGTGATTCATCTACCTAGAGATGTTACAGAGGTTTACACAGAGAATTCCAAGTATAAGTACAAGCAAATAAGAGAGACTTAGAAAACTGGTAAAATCTACATTGTGTATAGAGTTGGGAGTACTTAGCACTGTGTAAACAGCACTTTCGCTGAAAGAAATCGACTTCTCTAAGACTGGGAAAAGGTGAACAGTGAATGTATGAGTTTCTCAAGATTGGTAACAGATAGAAACAAGAGAAAGCACACAGTGATTCATCTACCTAGAGAAGTTACAGAGGTTTACACAGAGAATTCCAAGTATAAGTACAAGCAAATAAGAGAGACTTAGAAAACTGGTAAAACCTACATTGTTGACAGATTTGGGAGTACTTAGCACTGTGAAAACAGCACTTTCGCCGAAGGAAATTTAGTTCTCTGAGACTGGGAAACAGTGAACAGAGAATGTATGAGTTTCTCAAGAGTGGTAACAGATAGAAACAAGAGAAAGCACACAGTGATTCATCTACCTAGTGAAGTTACAGAGGTTTACCCAGAGAATTCCAAGTATAAGTACAAGCAAATAAGAGAGACTTAGAAAACTGGTAAAACCTACATTGTTGACAGATTGGGGAGTACTTAGCACTGTGAAAACAACACTTTCGCTGAAAGAAGTCGACTTTTCTAAGACTGGGAAACAGTGAACAGTGAATGTATGAGTTTCTCAAGATTGGTAACAGATAGAAACAAGAGAAAGTACACAGTGATTCATCTACCTAGTGAAGTTACAGAGGTTTACACAGAGAATTCCAAGTATAAGTACAAGCAAATAAGAGAGACTTAGAAAACTGGTAAAACCTACATTGTTGATAGATTTGGGAGTACTTAGCACTGTGAAAACAGCACTTTCGCCGAAGGAAATTTAGTTCTCTAAGACTGGGAAACAGTGAACAGAGAATGTATGAGTTTCTCAAGATTGGTAACAGATAGAAACAAGAGAAAGTACACAGTGATTCATCTACCTAGAGAAGTTACAGAGGTTTACACAGAGAATTCCAAGTATAAGTACAAGCAAATAAGAGAGACTTAGAAAACTGGTAAAACCTACATTGTGGATAGAGTTGGGAGTACTTAGCACTGTGAAAACAGCACTTTTGCCGAAAGAAATCGACTTCTCTAAGACTGGGAAACAGTGAACAGAGAATGTATGAGTTTCTCAAGATTGGTAACAGATAGAAACAAGAGAAAGTACACAGTGATTCATCTACGTAGAGAAGTTACAGAGGTTTACACAGAGAATTCCAAGTATAACTACAAGCAAATAAGAGAGACTTAGAGAACTGGTAAAACCTACATTGTTGATAGAGTTGGAAGTACTTAGCACTGTGAAAACAGCACTTTTGCGGAAAGAAATCGACTTCTCTAAGACTGGGAAACAGTGAACAGAGAATGTATGAGTTTCTCAACATTGGTAACAGATAGAAACAAGAGAAAGCACACAGTGATTCATCTACCTAGAGAAGTTACAGAGGTTTACACAGAGAATTCCAAGTATAAGTACAAGCAAATAAGAGAGACTTAGAAAACTGGTAAAAACCTACATTGTTGACAGATTTGGGAGTACTTAGCACAGTGAAAACAGCACTTTCGCCGAAGGAAATTTAGTTCTCTTAGACTGGGAAACAGTGAATAGAGAATGTATGTGTTTCTCAAGATTGGTAACAGATAGAAACAAGAGAAAGCACACAGTGATTCATCTACCTAGAGAAGTTACAGAGGTTTACACAGAGAATTCCAAGTATAAGTACAAGCAAATAAGAGAGACTTAGTAAACTGGTAAAACCTACATTGTGGATAGAGTTGGGAGTACTTAGCACTGTGAAAACAGCACTTTTGCTGAAAGAAGTCGACTTCTCTAAGACTGGGAAACAGTGAACAGTGAATGTATGAGTTTCTCAAGATTGGTAACAGATAGAAACAAGAGAAAGTACACAGTGATTCATCTACCTAGTGAAGTTACAGAGGTTTACACAGAGAATTCCAAGTATAAGTACAAGCAAATAAGAGAGACTTAGAAAACTGGTAAAACCTACATTGTTGACAGATTTGGGAGTACTTAGCACTGTGAAAACAGCCCTTTCGCCGAAGGAAATTTAGTTCTCTAAGACTGGGAAACAGTGAACAGAGAATGTATGAGTTTCTCAAGATTGGAAACAGATAGAAACAAGAGAAAGCACACAGTGATTCATCTACCTAGAGAAGTTACAGAGGTTTACACAGAGAATTCCAAGAATAAGTACAAGCAAATAAGAGAGACTTAGAAAACTGGTAAAATCTATATTGTGGATAGAGTTGGGAGTACTTAGCACTGTGTAAACAGCACTTTCGCTGAAAGAAATCGACTTCTCTAAGACTGGGAAAAGGTGAACAGTGAATGTATGAGTTTCTCAAGATTGGTACCAGATAGAAACAAGAGAAAGCACACACTGATTCATCTACCTAGAGAAGTTACAGTGGTTTACACAGAGAATTCCAAGTATAAGTACAAGCAAATAAGAGAGACTTAGAAATCTGGTAAAACCTACATTGTGGATAGAGTTGGGAGTACTTAGCACAGTGAAAACACCACTTTCGCTGAAAGAAATCGACTTCTCTAAGACTGGGAAACAGTGAACAGTGAATGTATGAGTTTCTCAAGATTGGTAACAGATAGAAACAAGAGAAAGTACACAGTGATTCATCTACCTAGAGAAGTTACAGAGGTTTACACAGAGAATTCCAAGTATAAGTACAAGCAAATAAGAGAGACTTAGAAAACTGGTAAAACCTACATTGTTGATAGAGTTGGGAGTACTTAGCACTGTGAAAACAGCACTTTTGCCGAAAGAAATCGACTTCTCTAAGACTGGGAAGCAGTGAACAGAGAATGTATGAGTTTCTCAAGATTGGTAACAGATAGAAACAAGAGAAAGTACACAGTGATTCACGTACCTAGAGAAGTTACAGAGGTTTACACAGAGAATTCCAAGTACAAGTACAAGCAAATAAGAGAGTCTTAGAGAACTGGTAAAACCTACATTGTTGATAGAGTTGGAAGTACTTAGCACTGTGAAAACAGCACTTTTGCGGAAAGAAATCGACTTCTCTAAGACTGGGAAACAGTGAACAGAGAATGTATGAGTTTCTCAAGATTGGTAACAGATAGAAACAAGAGAAAGTACACGGTGATTCATCTTCATAGAGAAGTTACAGAGGTTTACACAGAGAATTCCAAGTATAAGTACAAACAAATAAGAGAGACTTAGAAAACTGGTAAAACCTACATTGTTTATAGAGTTGGGAGTACTTAGCAATGTGAAAACAGCACTTTTGTCGAAAGTAATCGACTTCTCTAAGACTGGGAAACACTGAACAGAGAATATATGAGTTTCTCACGATTGGTAACAGATAGAAACAAGAGAAAGTACACAGTGATTCATCTACCTAGAGAAGTTACAGAGGTTTACACAGAGAATTCCAAGTATAAGTACAAGCAAATAAGAGAGACTTAGAAAACTGGTAAAACCTACATTGTGGATAGAGTTGGGAGTACTTAGCACTGTGTAAACAGCACTTTCGCCGAAAGAAATCGACTTCTCTAAGACTGGGAAACAGTGAACAGTGAATGTATGAGTTTCTCAAGATTGGTAACAGATAGAAACAAGAGAAAGCACACAGTGATTCATCTACCTAGAGAAGTTACAGAGGTTTACACAGAGAATTCCAAGTATAAGTACAAGCAAATAAGAGAGACTTAGAAAACTGGTAAAATCTACATTGTGGATAGAGTTGGGAGTACTTAGCACTGTGTAAACAGCACTTTCGCTGAAAGAAATCGACTTCTCTAAGACTGGGAAAAGGTGAACAGTGAATGTATGAGTTTCTCAAGATTGGTAACAGATAGAAACAAGAGAAAGCACACAGTGATTCATCTACCTAGAGATGTTACAGAGGTTTACACAGAGAATTCCAAGTATAAGTACAAGCAAATAAGAGAGACTTAGAAAACTGGTAAAATCTACATTGTGTATAGAGTTGGGAGTACTTAGCACTGTGTAAACAGCACTTTCGCTGAAAGAAATCGACTTCTCTAAGACTGGGAAAAGGTGAACAGTGAATGTATGAGTTTCTCAAGATTGGTAACAGATAGAAACAAGAGAAAGCACACAGTGATTCATCTACCTAGAGAAGTTACAGAGGTTTACACAGAGAATTCCAAGTATAAGTACAAGCAAATAAGAGAGACTTAGAAAACTGGTAAAACCTACATTGTTGACAGATTTGGGAGTACTTAGCACTGTGAAAACAGCACTTTCGCCGAAGGAAATTTAGTTCTCTGAGACTGGGAAACAGTGAACAGAGAATGTATGAGTTTCTCAAGAGTGGTAACAGATAGAAACAAGAGAAAGCACACAGTGATTCATCTACCTAGTGAAGTTACAGAGGTTTACCCAGAGAATTCCAAGTATAAGTACAAGCAAATAAGAGAGACTTAGAAAACTGGTAAAACCTACATTGTTGACAGATTGGGGAGTACTTAGCACTGTGAAAACAACACTTTCGCTGAAAGAAGTCGACTTTTCTAAGACTGGGAAACAGTGAACAGTGAATGTATGAGTTTCTCAAGATTGGTAACAGATAGAAACAAGAGAAAGTACACAGTGATTCATCTACCTAGTGAAGTTACAGAGGTTTACACAGAGAATTCCAAGTATAAGTACAAGCAAATAAGAGAGACTTAGAAAACTGGTAAAACCTACATTGTTGATAGATTTGGGAGTACTTAGCACTGTGAAAACAGCACTTTCGCCGAAGGAAATTTAGTTCTCTAAGACTGGGAAACAGTGAACAGAGAATGTATGAGTTTCTCAAGATTGGTAACAGATAGAAACAAGAGAAAGTACACAGTGATTCATCTACCTAGAGAAGTTACAGAGGTTTACACAGAGAATTCCAAGTATAAGTACAAGCAAATAAGAGAGACTTAGAAAACTGGTAAAACCTACATTGTGGATAGAGTTGGGAGTACTTAGCACTGTGAAAACAGCACTTTTGCCGAAAGAAATCGACTTCTCTAAGACTGGGAAACAGTGAACAGAGAATGTATGAGTTTCTCAAGATTGGTAACAGATAGAAACAAGAGAAAGTACACAGTGATTCATCTACGTAGAGAAGTTACAGAGGTTTACACAGAGAATTCCAAGTATAACTACAAGCAAATAAGAGAGACTTAGAGAACTGGTAAAACCTACATTGTTGATAGAGTTGGAAGTACTTAGCACTGTGAAAACAGCACTTTTGCGGAAAGAAATCGACTTCTCTAAGACTGGGAAACAGTGAACAGAGAATGTATGAGTTTCTCAACATTGGTAACAGATAGAAACAAGAGAAAGCACACAGTGATTCATCTACCTAGAGAAGTTACAGAGGTTTACACAGAGAATTCCAAGTATAAGTACAAGCAAATAAGAGAGACTTAGAAAACTGGTAAAAACCTACATTGTTGACAGATTTGGGAGTACTTAGCACAGTGAAAACAGCACTTTCGCCGAAGGAAATTTAGTTCTCTTAGACTGGGAAACAGTGAATAGAGAATGTATGTGTTTCTCAAGATTGGTAACAGATAGAAACAAGAGAAAGCACACAGTGATTCATCTACCTAGAGAAGTTACAGAGGTTTACACAGAGAATTCCAAGTATAAGTACAAGCAAATAAGAGAGACTTAGTAAACTGGTAAAACCTACATTGTGGATAGAGTTGGGAGTACTTAGCACTGTGAAAACAGCACTTTTGCTGAAAGAAGTCGACTTCTCTAAGACTGGGAAACAGTGAACAGTGAATGTATGAGTTTCTCAAGATTGGTAACAGATAGAAACAAGAGAAAGTACACAGTGATTCATCTACCTAGTGAAGTTACAGAGGTTTACACAGAGAATTCCAAGTATAAGTACAAGCAAATAAGAGAGACTTAGAAAACTGGTAAAACCTACATTGTTGACAGATTTGGGAGTACTTAGCACTGTGAAAACAGCACTTTCGCCGAAGGAAATTTAGTTCTCTAAGACTGGGAAACAGTGAACAGAGAATGTATGAGTTTCTCAAGATTGGAAACAGATAGAAACAAGAGAAAGCACACAGTGATTCATCTACCTAGAGAAGTTACAGAGGTTTACACAGAGAATTCCAAGAATAAGTACAAGCAAATAAGAGAGACTTAGAAAACTGGTAAAATCTATATTGTGGATAGAGTTGGGAGTACTTAGCACTGTGTAAACAGCACTTTCGCTGAAAGAAATCGACTTCTCTAAGACTGGGAAAAGGTGAACAGTGAATGTATGAGTTTCTCAAGATTGGTACCAGATAGAAACAAGAGAAAGCACACACTGATTCATCTACCTAGAGAAGTTACAGTGGTTTACACAGAGAATTCCAAGTATAAGTACAAGCAAATAAGAGAGACTTAGAAATCTGGTAAAACCTACATTGTGGATAGAGTTGGGAGTACTTAGCACAGTGAAAACACCACTTTCGCTGAAAGAAATCGACTTCTCTAAGACTGGGAAACAGTGAACAGTGAATGTATGAGTTTCTCAAGATTGGTAACAGATAGAAACAAGAGAAAGTACACAGTGATTCATCTACCTAGAGAAGTTACAGAGGTTTACACAGAGAATTCCAAGTATAAGTACAAGCAAATAAGAGAGACTTAGAAAACTGGTAAAACCTACATTGTTGATAGAGTTGGGAGTACTTAGCACTGTGAAAACAGCACTTTTGCCGAAAGAAATCGACTTCTCTAAGACTGGGAAGCAGTGAACAGAGAATGTATGAGTTTCTCAAGATTGGTAACAGATAGAAACAAGAGAAAGTACACAGTGATTCATCTACCTAGAGAAGTTACAGAGGTTTACACAGAGAATTCCAAGTATAACTACAAGCAAATAAGAGAGACTTAGAAAACTGGTAAAACCTACATTGTTGATAGAGTTGGGAGTACTTAGCGCTGTGAAAACAGCACTTTTCCGGAAAGAAATCGACTTCTCTAAGACTGGGAAACAGTGAACAGAGAATGTATGAGTTTCTCAAGATTGGTAACAGATAGAAACAAGAGAAAGTACACGTTGATTCATCTACCTAGAGAAGTTACAGAGGTTTACACAGAGAATTCCAAGTATAAGTACAAGCAAATAAGAGAGACTTAGAAAACTGGTAAAACCTACATTGTTTATAGAGTTGGGAGTACTTAGCAATGTGAAAACAGCACTTTTGTCGAAAGTAATGGACTTCTCTAAGACTGGGAAACACTGAACAGAGAATGTATGAGTTTCTCAAGATTGGTAACAGATAGAAACAAGAGAAAGTACACAGTGATTCATCTAGCTAGCGAAGTTACAGAGGTTTACACAGAGAATTCCAAGTATAAGTACAAGCAAATAAGAGAGACTTAGAAAACTGGTAAAATCTACATTGTGGATAGAGTTGGGTATACTTAGCACTGTGTAAACAGCACTTTCGCCGAAAGAAATCGACTTCTCTACGACTGGGAAACAGTGAACAGTGAATGTATGAGTTTCTCAAGATTGGTAACAGATAGAAACAAGAGAAAGCACACAGTGATTCATATACCTAGAGAAGTTACAGAGGTTTACACAGAGAATTCCAAGTATAAGTACAAGCACGTAAGAGAGACTTAGAAAACTGGTAAAATCTACATTGTGGATAGAGTTGGGAGTACTTAGCACTGTGTAAACAGCACTTTCGCTGAAAGAAATCGACTTCTCTAAGACTGGGAAAAGGTGAACAGTGAATGTATGAGTTTCTCAAGATTGCTAACAGATAGAAACAAGAGAAAGCACACAGTGATTCATCTACCTAGAGAAGTTACAGAGGTTTACACAGAGAATTCCAAGTATAAGTACAAGCAAATAAGAGAGACTTAGAAATCTGGTAAAACCTACATTGTGGATAGAGTTGGGAGTACTTAGCATTGTGAAAACAGCACTTTCGCTGAAAGAAATCGACTTCTCTAAGACTGGGAAACAGTGAACAAAGAATGTATGAGTTTCTCAAGATTGGTAACAGATAGAAACAAGAGAAAGTACACGGTGATTCATCTACCTAGAGAAGTTACAGAGGTTTACACAGAGAATTCCAAGTATAAGTACAAGCAAATAAGAGAGACTTAGAAAAGTGGTAAAACCTACACTGTGGATAGAGTTGGGAGTACTTAGCATTGTGTAAACAGCACTTTCGCCGAAAGAAATCGACTTCTCTAAGACTGGGAAACAGTGAACAGAGAATGTATGAGTTTCTCAAGATTGGTAACAGATAGAAACAAGAGAAAGCACAGAGTGATTCATCTACCTAGACAAGTTACAGGGGTTTACACAGAGAATTCCAAGTATAAGTACAAGCAAATAAGAGAGACTTAGAAAACTGGTAAAACCTACATTGTTGATAGAGTTGGGAGTACTTAGCACTGTGAAAACAGCACTTTCGCAAAAAGAAATCGACTTCTCTAAGACTGGGAAAAGATGAACAGTGAATGTATGAGTTTCTCAAGATTGGTAACAGATAGAAACAAGAGAAAGCACACAGTGATTCATCTACCTAGAGAAGTTACAGAGTTTTACACAGAGAATTCCAAGTATAAGTACAAGCAAATAAGAGAGACTTAGAAAACTGGTAAAACCTACATTGTTGACAGATTTGGGAGTACTTAGCACTGTGAAAACAGCACTTTCGCCGAAAGAAATTTAGTTCTCTAAGACTGGGAAAGAGTGAACAGAGAATGTATGAGTTTCTCAAGATTGGTAACAGATAGAAACAAGAGAAAGCACACAGTGATTCATCTACCTAGAGAAGTTACAGAGGTTTACACAGAGAATTCCAAGAATAAGTACAAGCAAATAAGAGAGACTTAGAAAACTGGTAAAATCTACATTGTGGATAGAGTTGGGAGTACTTAGCACTGTGTAAACAGCAAGTTCGCTGAAAGAAATCGACTTCTCTAAGACTGGGAAAAGGTGAACAGTGAATGTATGAGTTTCTCAAGATTGGTAACAGATAGAAACAAGAGACAGCACACAGTGATTCATCTACCTAGAGAAGTTACAGTGGTTTACACAGAGAATTCCAAGTATAAGTACAAGCAAATAAGAGAGACTTAGAAAACTGGTAAAACCTACATTGTTGACAGATTTGGGAGTACTTAGCACTGTGAAAACAGCACTTTTGCCGAAGGAAATTTAGTTCTCTGAGACTGGGAAACAGTGAACAGAGAATGTATGAGTTTCTCAAGATTGGTAACAGATAGAAACAAGAGAAAGCACACAGTGATTCATCTACCTAGAGAAGTTACAGAGGTTTACACAGAGAATTCCAAGTATAAGTACAAGAAAATAAGAGAGACTTAGAAAACTGGTAAAACCTACATTGTGGATAGAGTTGAGAGTACTTAGCACTGTGAAAACAGCACTTTCGCTGAAAGAAGTCGACTTCTCTAAGACTGGGAAACAGTGAACAGTGAATGTATGAGTTTCTCAAGATTGGTAACAGATAGAAACAGGAGAAAGTACACAGTGATTCATCTACCTAGTGAAGTTACAGAGGTTTACCCAGAGAATTCCAAGTATAAGTACAAGCAAATAAGAGAGACTTAGAAAAGTGGTAAAACCTACATTGTTGACAGATTGGGGAGTACTTAGCACTGTGAAAACAGCACTTTCGCCGAAGGAAATTTAGTTCTCTAAGACTGGGAAACAGTGAACAGAGAATGTATGAGTTTCTCAAGATTGGTAACAGATAGAAACAAGAGAAAGTACACAGTGATTCATCTACCTAGAGAAGTTACAGAGGTTTACACAGAGAATTCCAAGTATAAGTACAAGCAAATAAGAGAGACTTAGAAAACTGGTAAAACCTACATCGTGGATAGAGTTGGGAGTACTTAGCACTGTGTAAACAGCACTTTCGCCGAAAGAAATCGACTTCTCTAAGACTGGGAAACAGTGAACAGTGAATGTATGAGTTTCTCAAGATTGGTAACAGATAGAAACAAGAGAAAGCACACAGTGATTCATCTACCTAGAGAAGTTACAGAGGTTTACACAGAGAATTCCAAGAATAAGTACAAGCAAATAAGAGAGACTTAGAAAACTGGTAAAATCTACATTGTGGATAGAGTTGGGAGTACTTAGCACTGTGTAAACAGCACTTTCGCTGAAGGAAATCGACTTTTCTAAGACTGGGAAAAGGTGAACAGTGAATGTATGAGTTTCTCAAGATTGGTACCAGATAGAAACAAGAGAAAGCACACACTGATTCACCTATCTAGAGAAGTTACAGTGGTTTACACAGAGAATTCCAAGTATAAGTACAAGCAAATAAGAGAGACTTAGAAATCTGGTAAAACCTACATTGTGGATAGAGTTGGGAGTACTTAGCACTGTGTAAACAGCACTTTCGCCGAAAGAAATCGACTTCTCTGAGACTGGGAAACAGTGAACAGTGAATGTATGAGTTTCTCAAGATTGGTAACAGATAGAAACAACAGAAAGCACACAGTAATTCATCTACCTAGAGAAGTTAAAGAGGTTTACACAGAGAATTCCCAGTATAAGTACAAGAAAATAAGAGAGACTTAGAAAACTGGTAAAACCTACATTGTGGATAGAGTTGGGAGTACTTAGCACTGTGTAAACAGCACTTTCGCTGAAAGAAATCGACTTCTCTAAGACTGGGAAAAGGTGAACAGTGAATGTATGAGTTTCTCAAGATTGGTAACAGATAGAAACAAGAGAAAGCACACAGTGATTCATCTACCTAGAGAAGTTACAGTGGTTTACACAGAGAATTCCAAGTATAAGTACAAGCACATAAGAGAGACTTAGAAATCTGGTAAAACCTACATTGTGGATAGAGTTGGGAGTACTTAGCACTGTGAAAACAGCACTTTCGCTGAAAGAAGTCGACTTCTCTAAGACTGGGAAACAGTGAACAGTGAATGTATGAGTTTCTCAAGATTGGTAACAGATAGAAACAAGAGAAAGTACACAGTGATTCATCTACCTAGTGAAGTTACAGAGGTTTACACAGAGAATTCCAAGTATAAGTACAAGCAAATAAGAGAGACTTAGAAAACTGGTAAAACCTACATTGTTGACAGATTTGGGAGTACTTAGCACTGTGAAAACAGCACTTTCGCCGAAGGAAATTTAGTTCTCTAAGACTGGGAAACAGTGAACAGAGAATGTATGAGTTTCTCAAGATTGGTAACAGATAGAAACAAGAGAAAGTACACAGTGATTCATCTACCTAGAGAAGTTACAGAGGTTTACACAGAGAATTCCAAGTATAAGTACAAGCAAATAAGAGAGACTTAGAAAACTGGTAAAACCTACATTGTTGATAGAGTTGGGAGTACTTAGCACTGTGAAAACAGCACTTTTGCCGAAAGAAATCGACTTCTCTAAGACTGGGAAACAGTGAACAGAGAATGTATGAGTTTCTCAAGATTGGTAACAGATAGAAACAAGAGAAAGTACACAGTGATTCATCTACCTAGAGAAGTTACAGAGGTTTACACAGAGAATTCCAAGTATAACTACAAGCAAATAAGAGAGACTTAGAGAACTGGTAAAACCTACATTGTTGATAGAGTTGGAAGTACTTAGCACTGTGAAAACAGCACATTTGCGGAAAGAAATCGACTTCTCTAAGACTGGGAAACAGTGAACAGAGAATGTATGAGTTTCTCAAGATTGGTAACAGATAGAAACAAGAGAAAGCACACAGTGATTCATCTACCTAGAGAAGTTACAGAGGTTTACACAGAGAATTCCAAGTATAAGTACAAGCAAATAAGAGAGACTTAGAAAACTGGTAAAACCTACATTGTGGATAGAGTTGGGAGTACTTAGCACTGTGAAAACAGCACTTTCGCTGAAAGAAGTCGACTTTTCTAAGACTGGGAAACAGTGAACAGTGAATGTATGAGTTTCTCAAGATTGGTAACAGATAGAAACAAGAGAAAGTACACAGTGATTCATCTACCTAGTGAAGTTACAGAGGTTTACACAGAGAATTCCAAGTATAAGTACAAGCAAATAAGAGAGACTTAGAAAACTAGTAAAACCTACATTGTTGATAGATTTGGGAGTACTTAGCACTGTGAAAACAGCACTTTCGCCGAAGGAAATTTAGTTCTCTAAGACTGGGAAACAGTGAACAGAGAATGTATGAGTTTCTCAAGATTGGTAACAGATAGAAACAAGAGAAAGTACACAGTGATTCATCTACCTAGAGAAGTTACAGAGGTTTACACAGAGAATTCCAAGTATAAGTACAAGCAAATAAGAGAGACTTAGAAAACTGGTAAAATCTACATTGTGGATAGAGTTGGGAGTACTTAGCACTGTGTAAACAGCACTTTCGCTGAAAGAAATCGACTTCTCTAAGACTGGGAAAAGGTGAACAGTGAATGTATGAGTTTCTCAAGATTGGTAACAGATAGAAACAAGAGAAAGCACACAGTGATTCATCTACCTAGAGAAGTTACAGAGGTTTACACAGAGAATTCCAAGTATAAGTACAAGCAAATAAGAGAGACTTAGAAATCTGGTAAAACCTACATTGTGGATAGAGTTGGGAGTACTTAGCACTGTGAAAACAGCACTTTCGCCGAAAGAAATCGACTTCTCTAAGACTGGGAAACAGTGAACAGTGAATGTATGAGTTTCCAAGATTGGTAACAGATAGAAACAAGAGAAAGCACACAGTGATTCATCTACCTAGAGAAGTTACAGAGGTTTACACAGAGAATTCCAAGTATAAGTACAAGCAAATAAGAGAGACTTAGAAAACTGGTAAAATCTACATTGTGTATAGAGTTGGGAGTACTTAGCACTGTGTAAACAGCACTTTCGCTGTAAGAAATCGACTTCTATAAGTCTGGGAAAAGGTGAACAGTGAATGTATGAGTTTCTCAAGATTGGTAACAGATAGAAACAAGAGAAAGCACACAGTGATTCATCTACCTAGGGAAGTTACAGAGGTTTACACAGAGAATTCCAAGTATAAGTACAAGCAAATAAGAGAGACTTAGAAAACTGGTAAAACCTACACTGCTGACAGATTTGGGAGTACTTAGCACTGTGAAAACAGCACTTTCGCCGAAGGAAATTTAGTTCTCTGAGACTGGGAAACAGTGAACAGAGAATGTATGAGTTTCTCAAGATTGGTAACAGATAGAAACAAGAGAAAGCACACAGTGATTCATCTACCTAGAGAAGTTACAGAGGTTTACACAGAGAATTCCAAGTATAAGTACAAGCAAATAAGAGAGACTTAGAAAACTGGTAAAACCTACATTGTGGATAGAGTTGGGAGTACTTAGCACTGTGAAAACAGCACTTTCGCTGTAAGAAGTCGACTTCTCTAAGACTGGGAAACAGTGAACAGTGAATGTATGAGTTTCTCAAGATTGGTAACAGATAGAAACAAGAGAAAGTACACAGTGATTCATCTACCTAGTGAAGTTACAGAGGTTTACCCAGAGAATTCCAAGTATAAGTACAAGCAAATAAGAGAGACTTAGAAAAGTGGTAAAACCTACATTGTTGACAGATTGGGGAGTACTTAGCACTGTGAAAACAGCACTTTCGCCGAAGGAAATTTAGTTCTCTAAGACTGGGAAACAGTGAACAGAGAATGTATGAGTTTCTCAAGATTGGTAACAGATAGAAACAAGAGAAAGTACACAGTGATTTCTCTACCTAGAGAAGTTACAGAGGTTTACACAGAGAATTCCAAGTATAAGTACAAGGAAATAAGAGAGACTTAGAAAACTGGTAAAACCTACATCGTGGATAGAGTTGGGAGTACTTAGCACTGTGTAAACAGCACTTTCGCCGAAAGAAATCGACTTCTCCAGGACTGGGAAACAGTGAACAGTGAATGTATGTGTTTCTCAAGATTGGTAACAGATAGAAACAAGAGAAAGCACACAGTGATTCATCTACCTAGAGAAGTTACAGAGGTTTACACAGAGAATTCCAAGAATAAGTACAAGCAAATAAGAGAGACTTAGAAAACTGGTAAAATCTACATTGTGGATAGAGTTGGGAGTACTTAGCACTGTGTAAACAGCACTTTCGCTGAAAGAAATCGACTTCTCTAAGTCTGGGAAAAGGTGAACAGTGAATGTATGAGTTTCTCAAGATTGGTAACAGATAGAAACAAGAGAAAGCACACAGTGATTCATCTACCTAGGGAAGTTACAGAGGTTTACACAGAGAATTCCAAGTATAAGTACAAGCAAATAAGAGAGACTTAGAAAACTGGTAAAACCTACACTGCTGACAGATTTGGGAGTACTTAACACTGTGAAAACAGCACTTTCGCCGAAGGAAATTTAGTTCTCTGAGACTGGGAAACAGTGAACAGAGAATGTATGAGTTTCTCAAGATTGGTAACAGATAGAAACAAGAGAAAGCACACAGTGATTCATCTACCTAGAGAAGTTACAGAGGTTTACACAGAGAATTCCAAGTATAAGTACAAGCAAATAAGAGAGACTTAGAAAACTGGTAAAACCTACATTGTGGATAGAGTTGGGAGTACTTAGCACTGTGAAAACAGCACTTTCGCTGTAAGAAGTCGACTTCTCTAAGACTGGGAAACAGTGAACAGTGAATGTATGAGTTTCTCAAGATTGGTAACAGATAGAAACAAGAGAAAGTACACAGTGATTCATCTACCTAGTGAAGTTACAGAGGTTTACCCAGAGAATTCCAAGTATAAGTACAAGCAAATAAGAGAGACTTAGAAAAGTGGTAAAACCTACATTGTTGACAGATTGGGGAGTACTTAGCACTGTGAAAACAGCACTTTCGCCGAAGGAAATTTAGTTCTCTAAGACTGGGAAACAGTGAACAGAGAATGTATGAGTTTCTCAAGATTGGTAACAGATAGAAACAAGAGAAAGTACACAGTGATTCATCTACCTAGAGAAGTTACAGAGGTTTACACAGAGAATTCCAAGTATAAGTACAAGCAAATAAGAGAGACTTAGAAAACTGGTAAAACCTACATCGTGGATAGAGTTGGGAGTACTTAGCACTGTGTAAACAGCACTTTCGCCGAAAGAAATCGACTTCTCTAAGACTGGGAAACAGTGAACAGTGAATGTATGAGTTTCTCAAGATTGGTAACAGATAGAAACAAGAGAAAGCACACAGTGATTCATCTACCTAGAGAAGTTACAGAGGTTTACACAGAGAATTCCAAGAATAAGTACAAGCAAATAAGAGAGACTTAGAAAACTGGTAAAATCTACATTGTGGATAGAGTTGGGAGTACTTAGCACTGTGTAAACAGCACTTTCGCTGAAAGAAATCGACTTCTCTAAGACTGGGAAAAGGTGAACAGTGAATGTATGAGTTTCTCAAGATTGGTACCAGATAGAAACAAGAGAAAGCACACACTGATTCATCTATCTAGAGAAGTTACAGTGGTTTACACAGAGAATTCCAAGTATAAGTACAAGCAAATAAGAGAGACTTAGAAATCTGGTAAAACCTACATTGTGGATAGAGTTGGGAGTACTTAGCACTGTGTAAACAGCACTTTCGCCGAAAGAAATCGACTTCTCTGAGACTGGGAAACAGTGAACAGTGAATGTATGAGTTTCTCAAGATTGGTAACAGATAGAAACAACAGAAAGCACACAGTAATTCATCTACCTAGAGAAGTTAAAGAGGTTTACACAGAGAATTCCCAGTATAAGTATAAGAAAATAAGAGAGACTTAGAAAACTGGTAAAACCTACATTGTGGATAGAGTTGGGAGTACTTAGCACTGTGTAAACAGCACTTTCGCTGAAAGAAATCGACTTCTCTAAGACTGGGAAAAGGTGAACAGTGAATGTATGAGTTTCTCAAGATTGGTAACAGATAGAAACAAGAGAAAGCACACAGTGATTCATCTACCTAGAGAAGTTACAGTGGTTTACACAGAGAATTCCAAGTATAAGTACAAGCACATAAGAGAGACTTAGAAATCTGGTAAAACCTACATTGTGGATAGAGTTGGGAGTACTTAGCACTGTGAAAACAGCACTTTCGCTGAAAGAAGTCGACTTCTCTAAGACTGGGAAACAGTGAACAGTGAATGTATGAGTTTCTCAAGATTGGTAAGAGATAGAAACAAGAGAAAGTACACAGTGATTCATCTACCTAGTGAAGTTACAGAGGTTTACACAGAGAATTCCAAGTATAAGTACAAGCAAATAAGAGAGACTTAGAAAACTGGTAAAACCTACATTGATGACAGATTTGGGAGTACTTAGCACTGTGAAAACAGCACTTTCGCCGAAGGAAATTTAGTTCTCTAAGACTGGGAAACAGTGAACAGAGAATGTATGAGTTTCTCAAGATTGGTAACAGATAGAAACAAGAGAAAGTACACAGTGATTCATCTACCTAGAGAAGTTACAGAGGTTTACACAGAGAATTCCAAGTATAAGTACAAGCAAATAAGAGAGACTTAGAAAACTGGTAAAACCTACATTGTTGATAGAGTTGGGAGTACTTAGCACTGTGAAAACAGCACTTTTGCCGAAAGAAATCGACTTCTCTAAGACTGGGAAACAGTGAACAGAGAATGTATGAGTTTCTCAAGATTGGTAACAGATAGAAACAAGAGAAAGTACACAGTGATTCATCTACCTAGAGAAGTTACAGAGGTTTACACAGAGAATTCCAAGTATAACTACAAGCAAATAAGAGAGACTTAGAGAACTGGTAAAACCTACATTGTTGATAGAGTTGGAAGTACTTAGCACTGTGAAAACAGCACATTTGCGGAAAGAAATCGACTTCTCTAAGACTGGGAAACAGTGAACAGAGAATGTATGAGTTTCTCAAGATTGGTAACAGATAGAAACAAGAGAAAGCACACAGTGATTCATCTACCTAGAGAAGTTACAGAGGTTTACACAGAGAATTCCAAGTATAAGTACAAGCAAATAAGAGAGACTTAGAAAACTGGTAAAACCTACATTGTGGATAGAGTTGGGAGTACTTAGCACTGTGAAAACAGCACTTTCGCTGAAAGAAGTCGACTTTTCTAAGACTGGGAAACAGTGAACAGTGAATGTATGAGTTTCTCAAGATTGGTAACAGATAGAAACAAGAGAAAGTACACAGTGATTCATCTACCTAGTGAAGTTACAGAGGTTTACACAGAGAATTCCAAGTATAAGTACAAGCAAATAAGAGAGACTTAGAAAACTGGTAAAACCTACATTGTTGATAGATTTGGGAGTACTTAGCACTGTGAAAACAGCACTTTCGCCGAAGGAAATTTAGTTCTCTAAGACTGGGAAACAGTGAACAGAGAATGTATGAGTTTCTCAAGATTGGTAACAGATAGAAACAAGAGAAAGTACACAGTGATTCATCTACCTAGAGAAGTTACAGAGGTTTACACAGAGAATTCCAAGTATAAGTACAAGCAAATAAGAGAGACTTAGAAAACTGGTAAAACCTACATTGTTGATAGAGTAGGAAGTACTTAGCACTGTGAAAACAGCACTTTTGCCGAAAGAAATCGACTTCTCTAAGACTGGGAAACAGTGAACAGAGAATGTATGAGTTTCTCAAGATTGGTAACAGATAGAAACAAGAGAAAGTACACAGTGATTCATCTACGTAGAGAAGTTACAGAGGTTTACACAGAGAATTCCAAGTATAACTACAAGCAAATAAGAGAGACTTAGAGAACTGGTAAAACCTACATTGTTGATAGAGTTGGAAGTACTTAGCACTGTGAAAACAGCACTTTTGCGGAAAGAAATCGACTTCTCTAAGACTGGGAAACAGTGAACAGAGAATGTATGAGTTTCTCAAGATTGGTAACAGATAGAAACAAGATAAAGTACACGGTGATTCATCTACCTAGAGAAGTTACAGAGGTTTACACAGAGAATTCCAAGTATAAGTACAAGCAAATAAGAGAGACTTAGAAAACTGGTAAAACCTACATTGTTTATAGAGTTGGGAGTACTTGGCAATGTGAAAACAGCACTTTTGTCGAAAGTAATCGACTTCTCTAAGACTGGGAAACAGTGAACAGAGAATGTATGAGTTTCTCAAGATTGGTAACAGATAGAAACAAGAGAAAGCACACAGTGATTCATCTACCTAGAGAAGTTACAGAGGTTTACACAGAGAATTCCAAGTATAAGTACAAGCAAATAAGAGAGACTTAGAAAACTGGTAAAATCTACATTGTGGATAGAGTTGGGAGTACTTAGCACTGTGTAAACAGCACTTTCGCTGAAAGAAATCGACTTCTCTAAGACTGGGAAAAGGTGAACAGTGAATGTATGAGTTTCTCAAGATTGGTAACAGATAGAAACAAGAGAAAGCACACAGTGATTCATCTACCTAGAGAAGTTACAGAGGTTTACACAGAGAATTCCAAGTATAAGTACAAGCAAATAAGAGAGACTTAGAAATCTGGTAAAACCTACATTGTGGATAGAGTTGGGAGTACTTAGCACTGTGAAAACAGCACTTTCGCCGAAAGAAATCGACTTCTCTAAGACTGGGAAACAGTGAACAGTGAATGTATGAGTTTCCAAGATTGGTAACAGATAGAAACAAGAGAAAGCACACAGTGATTCATCTACCTAGAGAAGTTACAGAGGTTTACACAGAGAATTCCAAGTATAAGTACAAGCAAATAAGAGAGACTTAGAAAACTGGTAAAATCTACATTGTGTATAGAGTTGGGAGTACTTAGCACTGTGTAAACAGCACTTTCGCTGTAAGAAATCGGCTTCTATAAGTCTGGGAAAAGGTGAACAGTGAATGTATGAGTTTCTCAAGATTGGTAACAGATAGAAACAAGAGAAAGCACACAGTGATTCATCTACCTAGGGAAGTTACAGAGGTTTACACAGAGAATTCCAAGTATAAGTACAAGCAAATAAGAGAGACTTAGAAAACTGGTAAAACCTACACTGCTGACAGATTTGGGAGTACTTAGCACTGTGAAAACAGCACTTTCGCCGAAGGAAATTTAGTTCTCTGAGACTGGGAAACAGTGAACAGAGAATGTATGAGTTTCTCAAGATTGGTAACAGATAGAAACAAGAGAAAGCACACAGTGATTCATCTACCTAGAGAAGTTACAGAGGTTTACACAGAGAATTCCAAGTATAAGTACAAGCAAATAAGAGAGACTTAGAAAACTGGTAAAACCTACATTGTGGATAGAGTTGGGAGTACTTAGCACTGTGAAAACAGCACTTTCGCTGTAAGAAGTCGACTTCTCTAAGACTGGGAAACAGTGAACAGTGAATGTATGAGTTTCTCAAGATTGGTAACAGATAGAAACAAGAGAAAGTACACAGTGATTCATCTACCTAGTGAAGTTACAGAGGTTTACCCAGAGAATTCCAAGTATAAGTACAAGCAAATAAGAGAGACTTAGAAAAGTGGTAAAACCTACATTGTTGACAGATTGGGGAGTACTTAGCACTGTGAAAACAGCACTTTCGCCGAAGGAAATTTAGTTCTCTAAGACTGGGAAACAGTGAACAGAGAATGTATGAGTTTCTCAAGATTGGTAACAGATAGAAACAAGAGAAAGTACACAGTGATTTCTCTACCTAGAGAAGTTACAGAGGTTTACACAGAGAATTCCAAGTATAAGTACAAGGAAATAAGAGAGACTTAGAAAACTGGTAAAACCTACATCGTGGATAGAGTTGGGAGTACTTAGCACTGTGAA
This sequence comes from Heterohyrax brucei, assembly GCA_028571685.1. NCBI lineage: Eukaryota > Metazoa > Chordata > Mammalia > Hyracoidea > Procaviidae > Heterohyrax > Heterohyrax brucei. Next base: position 18,508,107 of record CM053162.1, read on the forward strand.
AACAGCACTTTCGCCGAAAGAAATCGACTTCTCTAAGACTGGGAAACAGTGAACAGTGAATGTATGTGTTTCTCAAGATTGGTAACAGATAGAAACAAGAGAAAGCACACAGTGATTCATCTACCTAGAGAAGTTACAGAGGTTTACACAGAGAATTCCAAGAATAAGTACAAGCAAATAAGAGAGACTTAGAAAACTGGTAAAATCTACATTGTGGATAGAGTTGGGAGTACTTAGCACTGTGTAAACAGCACTTTCGCTGAAAGAAATCGACTTCTCTAAGTCTGGGAAAAGGTGAACAGTGAATGTATGAGTTTCTCAAGATTGGTAACAGATAGAAACAAGAGAAAGCACACAGTGATTCATCTACCTAGGGAAGTTACAGAGGTTTACACAGAGAATTCCAAGTATAAGTACAAGCAAATAAGAGAGACTTAGAAAACTGGTAAAACCTACACTGCTGACAGATTTGGGAGTACTTAGCACTGTGAAAACAGCACTTTCGCCGAAGGAAATTTAGTTCTCTGAGACTGGGAAACAGTGAACAGAGAATGTATGAGTTTCTCAAGATTGGTAACAGATAGAAACAAGAGAAAGCACACAGTGATTCATCTACCTAGAGAAGTTACAGAGGTTTACACAGAGAATTCCAAGTATAAGTACAAGCAAATAAGAGAGACTTAGAAAACTGGTAAAACCTACATTGTGGATAGAGTTGGGAGTACTTAGCACTGTGAAAACAGCACTTTCGCTGTAAGAAGTCGACTTCTCTAAGACTGGGAAACAGTGAACAGTGAATGTATGAGTTTCTCAAGATTGGTAACAGATAGAAACAAGAGAAAGTACACAGTGATTCATCTACCTAGTGAAGTTACAGAGGTTTACCCAGAGAATTCCAAGTATAAGTACAAGCAAATAAGAGAGACTTAGAAAAGTGGTAAAACCTACATTGTTGACAGATTGGGGAGTACTTAGCACTGTGAAAACAGCACTTTCGCCGAAGGAAATTTAGTTCTCTAAGACTGGGAAACAGTGAACAGAGAATGTATGAGTTTCTCAAGATTGGTAACAGATAGAAACAAGAGAAAGTACACAGTGATTTCTCTACCTAGAGAAGTTACAGAGGTTTACACAGAGAATTCCAAGTATAAGTACAAGGAAATAAGAGAGACTTAGAAAACTGGTAAAACCTACATCGTGGATAGAGTTGGGAGTACTTAGCACTGTGTAAACAGCACTTTCGCCGAAAGAAATCAACTTCTCTAAGACTGGGAAACAGTGAACAGTGAATGTATGTGTTTCTCAAGATTGGTAACAGATAGAAACAAGAGAAAGCACACAGTGATTCATCTACCTAGAGAAGTTACAGAGGTTTACACAGAGAATTCCAAGAATAAGTACAAGCAAATAAGAGAGACTTAGAAAACTGGTAAAATCTACATTGTGGATAGAGTTGGGAGTACTTAGCACTGTGTAAACAGCACTTTCGCTGAAAGAAATCGACTTCTCTAAGACTGGGAACAGGTGAACAGTGAATGTATGAGTTTCTCAAGATTGGTACCAGATAGAAACAAGAGAAAGCACACAGTGATTCATCTACCTAGAGAAGTTACAGTGGTTTACACAGAGAATTCCAAGTATAAGTACAAGCAAATAAGAGAGACTTAGAAATCTGGTAAAACCTACATTGTGTATAGAGTTGGGAGTACTTAGCACTGTGTAAACAGCACTTTCGCTGAAAGAAATCGAATTCTCTATGTCTGGGAAAAGGTGAACAGTGAATGTATGAGTTTCTCAAGATTGGTAACAGATAGAAACAAGAGAAAGCACACAGTGATTCATCTACCTAGCGAAGTTACAGAGGTTTACACAGAGAATTCCAAGTATAAGTACAAGCAAATAAGAGAGACTTAGAAAACTGGTAAAATCTACATTGTGGATAGAGTTGGGAGTACTTAGCACTGTGTAAACAGCACTTTCGCTGAAAGAAATCGACTTCTCTAAGACTGGGAAAAGGTGAACAGTGAATGTATGAGTTTCCCAAGATTGGTAACAGATAGAAACAAGAGAAAGCACACAGTGATTCATCTTCCTAGAGAAGTTACAGAGGTTTACACAGAGAATTCCAAGTATAAGTACAAGCAAATAAGAGAGACTTAGAAATCTGGTAAAACCTACATTGTGGATAGAGTTGGGAGTACTTAGCACTGTGAAAACAGCACTTTCGCTGAAAGAAATCGACTTCTCTAAGACTGGGAAACAGTGAACAGAGAATGTATGAGTTTCTCAAGATTGGTAACACAGAGAAACAAGAGAAAGTACACAGTGATTCATCTACCTAGAAGTTACAGAGGTTTACACAGAGAATTCCAAGTATAAGTACAAGCAAATAAGAGAGACTTAGAAAACTGGTAAAACCTACATTGTGGATAGAGTTGGGAGTACTTAGCACTGTGTAAACAGCACTTTCGCCGAAAGAAATCGACTTCTCTAAGACTGGGAAACAGTGAACAGTGAATGTATGAGTTTCCAAGATTGGTAACAGATAGAAACAAGAGAAAGCACACAGTGATTCATCTACCTAGAGAAGTTACAGAGGTTTACACAGAGAATTCCAAGTATAAGTACAAGCAAATAAGAGAGACTTAGAAAACTGGTAAAATCTACATTGTGTATAGAGTTGGGAGTACTTAGCACTGTGTAAACAGCACTTTCGCTGTAAGAAATCGACTTCTATAAGTCTGGGAAAAGGTGAACAGTGAATGTATGAGTTTCTCAAGATTGGTAACAGATAGAAACAAGAGAAAGCACACAGTGATTCATCTACCTAGGGAAGTTACAGAGGTTTACACAGAGAATTCCAAGTATAAGTACAAGCAAATAAGAGAGACTTAGAAAACTGGTAAAACCTACACTGCTGACAGATTTGGGAGTACTTAGCACTGTGAAAACAGCACTTTCGCCGAAGGAAATTTAGTTCTCTGAGACTGGGAAACAGTGAACAGAGAATGTATGAGTTTCTCAAGATTGGTAACAGATAGAAACAAGAGAAAGCACACAGTGATTCATCTACCTAGAGAAGTTACAGAGGTTTACACAGAGAATTCCAAGTATAAGTACAAGCAAATAAGAGAGACTTAGAAAACTGGTAAAACCTACATTGTGGATAGAGTTGGGAGTACTTAGCACTGTGAAAACAGCACTTTCGCTGAAAGAAGTCGACTTCTCTAAGACTGGGAAACAGTGAACAGTGAATGTATGAGTTTCTCAAGATTGGTAACAGATAGAAACAAGAGAAAGTACACAGTGATTCATCTACCTAGTGAAGTTACAGAGGTTTACCCAGAGAATTCCAAGTATAAGTAAAAGCAAATAAGAGAGACTTAGAAAAGTGGTAAAACCTACATTGTTGACAGATTGGGGAGTACTTAGCACTGTGAAAACAGCACTTTCGCCGAAGGAAATTTAGTTCTCTAAGACTGGGAAACAGTGAACAGAGAATGTATGAGTTTCTCAAGATTGGTAACAGATAGAAACAAGAGAAAGTACACAGTGATTTCTCTACCTAGAGAAGTTACAGAGGTTTACACAGAGAATTCCAAGTATAAGTACAAGGAAATAAGAGAGACTTAGAAAACTGGTAAAACCTACATCGTGGATAGAGTTGGGAGTACTTAGCACTGTGTAAACAGCACTTTCGCCGAAAGAAATCGACTTCTCTAAGACTGGGAAACAGTGAACAGTGAATGTATGTGTTTCTCAAGATTGGTAACAGATAGAAACAAGAGAAAGCACACAGTGATTCATCTATCTAGAGAAGTTACAGAGGTTTACACAGAGAATTCCAAGAATAAGTACAAGCAAATAAGAGAGACTTAGAAAACTGGTAAAATCTACATTGTGGATAGAGTTGGGAGTACTTAGCACTGTGTAAACAGCACTTTCGCTGAAAGAAATCGACTTCTCTAAGTCTGGGAAAAGGTGAACAGTGAATGTATGAGTTTCTCAAGATTGGTAACAGATAGAAACAAGAGAAAGCACACAGTGATTCATCTACCTAGGGAAGTTACAGAGGTTTACACAGAGAATTCCAAGTATAAGTACAAGCAAATAAGAGAGACTTAGAAAACTGGTAAAACCTACACTGCTGACAGATTTGGGAGTACTTAGCACTGTGAAAACAGCACTTTCGCCGAAGGAAATTTAGTTCTCTGAGACTGGGAAACAGTGAACAGAGAATGTATGAGTTTCTCAAGATTGGTAACAGATAGAAACAAGAGAAAGCACACAGTGATTCATCTACCTAGAGAAGTTACAGAGGTTTACACAGAGAATTCCAAGTATAAGTACAAGCAAATAAGAGAGACTTAGAAAACTGGTAAAACCTACATTGTGGATAGAGTTGGGAGTACTTAGCACTGTGAAAACAGCACTTTCGCTGTAAGAAGTCGACTTCTCTAAGACTGGGAAACAGTGAACAGTGAATGTATGAGTTTCTCAAGATTGGTAACAGATAGAAACAAGAGAAAGTACACAGTGATTCATCTACCTAGTTAAGTTACAGAGGTTTACCCAGAGAATTCCAAGTATAAGTACAAGCAAATAAGAGAGACTTAGAAAAGTGGTAAAACCTACATTGTTGACAGATTGGGCAGTACTTAGCACTGTGAAAACAGCACTTTCGCCGAAGGAAATTTAGTTCTCTAAGACTGGGAAACAGTGAACAGAGAATGTATGAGTTTCTCAAGATTGGTAACAGATAGAAACAAGAGAAAGTACACAGTGATTTCTCTACCTAGAGAAGTTACAGAGGTTTACACAGAGAATTCCAAGTATAAGTACAAGGAAATAAGAGAGACTTAGAAAACTGGTAAAACCTACATCGTGGATAGAGTTGGGAGTACTTAGCACTGTGTAAACAGCACTTTCGCCGAAAGAAATCAACTTCTCTAAGACTGGGAAACAGTGAACAGTGAATGTATGTGTTTCTCAAGATTGGTAACAGATAGAAACAAGAGAAAGCACACAGTGATTCATCTACCTAGAGAAGTTACAGAGGTTTACACAGAGAATTCCAAGAATAAGTACAAGCAAATAAGAGAGACTTAGAAAACTGGTAAAATCTACATTGTGGATAGAGTTGGGAGTACTTAGCACTGTGTATACAGCACTTTCGCTGAAAGAAATCGACTTCTCTAAGACTGGGAACAGGTGAACAGTGAATGTATGAGTTTCTCAAGATTGGTACCAGATAGAAACAAGAGAAAGCACACCGTGATTCATCTACCTAGAGAAGTTACAGTGGTTTACACAGAGAATTCCAAGTATAAGTACAAGCAAATAAGAGAGACTTAGAAATCTGGTAAAACCTACATTGTGTATAGAGTTGGGAGTACTTAGCACTGTGTAAACAGCACTTTCGCTGAAAGAAATCGACTTCTCTATGTCTGGGAAAAGGTGAACAGTGAATGTATGAGTTTCTCAAGATTGGTAACAGATAGAAACAAGAGAAAGCACACAGTGATTCATCTACCTAGCGAAGTTACAGAGGTTTACACAGAGAATTCCAAGTATAAGTACAAGCAAATAAGAGAGACTTAGAAAACTGGTAAAATCTACATTGTGGATAGAGTTGGGAGTACTTAGCACTGTGTAAACAGCACTTTCGCTGAAAGAAATCGACTTCTCTAAGACTGGGAAAAGGTGAACATTGAATGTATGAGTTTCCCAAGATTGGTAACAGATAGAAACAAGAGAAAGCACACAGTGATTCATCTACCTAGAGAAGTTACAGAGGTTTACACAGAGAATTCCAAGTATAAGTACAAGCAAATAAGAGAGACTTAGAAATCTGGTAAAACCTACATTGTGGATAGAGTTGGGAGTACTTAGCACTGTGAAAACAGCACTTTCGCTGAAAGAAATCGACTTCTCTAAGACTGGGAAACAGTGAACAGAGAATGTATGAGTTTCTCAAGATTGGTAACACAGAGAAACAAGAGAAAGTACACAGTGATTCATCTACCTAGAAGTTACAGAGGTTTACACAGAGAATTCCAAGTATAAGTACAAGCAAATAAGAGAGACTTAGAAAACTGGTAAAACCTACATTGTGGATAGAGTTGGGAGTACTTAGCACTGTGTAAACAGCACTTTCGCCGAAAGAAATCGACTTCTCTAAGACTGGGAAACAGTGAACAGTGAATGTATGAGTTTCCAAGATTGGTAACAGATAGAAACAAGAGAAAGCACACAGTGATTCATCTACCTAGAGAAGTTACAGAGGTTTACACAGAGAATTCCAAGTATAAGTACAAGCAAATAAGAGAGACTTAGAAAACTGGTAAAATCTACATTGTGTATAGAGTTGGGAGTACTTAGCACTGTGTAAACAGCACTTTCGCTGTAAGAAATCGACTTCTCTAAGTCTGGGAAAAGGTGAACAGTGAATGTATGAGTTTCTCAAGATTGGTAACAGATAGAAACAAGAGAAAGCACACAGTGATTCATCTACCTAGGGAAGTTACAGAGGTTTACACAGAGAATTCCAAGTATAAGTACAAGCAAATAAGAGAGACTTAGAAAACTGGTAAAACCTACACTGCTGACAGATTTGGGAGTACTTAGCACTGTGAAAACAGCACTTTCGCCGAAGGAAATTTAGTTCTCTGAGACTGGGAAACAGTGAACAGAGAATGTATGAGTTTCTCAAGATTGGTAACAGATAGAAACAAGAGAAAGCACACAGTGATTCATCTACCTAGAGAAGTTACAGAGGTTTACACAGAGAATTCCAAGTATAAGTACAAGCAAATAAGAGAGACTTAGAAAACTGGTAAAACCTACATTGTGGATAGAGTTGGGAGTACTTAGCACTGTGAAAACAGCACTTTCGCTGTAAGAAGTCGACTTCTCTAAGACTGGGAAACAGTGAACAGTGAATGTATGAGTTTCTCAAGATTGGTAACAGATAGAAACAAGAGAAAGTACACAGTGATTCATCTACCTAGTGAAGTTACAGAGGTTTACCCAGAGAATTCCAAGTATAAGTACAAGCAAATAAGAGAGACTTAGAAAAGTGGTAAAACCTACATTGTTGACAGATTGGGGAGTACTTAGCACTGTGAAAACAGCACTTTCGCCGAAGGAAATTTAGTTCTCTAAGACTGGGAAACAGTGAACAGAGAATGTATGAGTTTCTCAAGATTGGTAACAGATAGAAACAAGAGAAAGTACACAGTGATTTCTCTACCTAGAGAAGTTACAGAGGTTTACACAGAGAATTCCAAGTATAAGTACAAGGAAATAAGAGAGACTTAGAAAACTGGTAAAACCTACATCGTGGATAGAGTTGGGATTACTTAGCACTGTGTAAACAGCACTTTCGCCGAAAGAAATCGACTTCTCTAAGACTGGGAAACAGTGAACAGTGAATGTATGTGTTTCTCAAGATTGGTAACAGATAGAAACAAGAGAAAGCACACAGTGATTCATCTACCTAGAGAAGTTACAGAGGTTTACACAGAGAATTCCAAGAATAAGTACAAGCAAATAAGAGAGACTTAGAAAACTGGTAAAATCTACATTGTGGATAGAGTTGGGAGTACTTAGCACTGTGTAAACAGCACTTTCGCTGAAAGAAATCGACTTCTCTAAGTCTGTGAAAAGGTGAACAGTGAATGTATGAGTTTCTCAAGATTGGTAACAGATAGAAACAAGAGAAAGCACACAGTGATTCATCTACCTAGGGAAGTTACAGAGGTTTACACAGAGAATTCCAAGTATAAGTACAAGCAAATAAGAGAGACTTAGAAAACTGGTAAAACATACACTGCTGACAGATTTGTGAGTACTTAGCACTGTGAAAACAGCACTTTCGCCGAAGGAAATTTAGTTCTCTGAGACTGGGAAACAGTGAACAGAGAATGTATGAGTTTCTCAAGATTGGTAACAGATAGAAACAAGAGAAAGCACACAGTGATTCATCTACCTAGAGAAGTTACAGAGGTTTACACAGAGAATTCCAAGTATAAGTACAAGCAAATAAGAGAGACTTAGAAAACTGGTAAAACCTACATTGTGGATAGAGTTGGGAGTACTTAGCACTGTGAAAACAGCACTTTCGCTGTAAGAAGTCGACTTCTCTAAGACTGGGAAACAGTGAACAGTGAATGTATGAGTTTCTCAAGATTGGTAACAGATAGAAACAAGAGAAAGTACACAGTGATTCATCTACCTAGTGAAGTTACAGAGGTTTACCCAGAGAATTCCAAGTATAAGTACAAGCAAATAAGAGAGACTTAGAAAAGTGGTAAAACCTACATTGTTGACAGATTGGGGAGTACTTAGCACTGTGAAAACAGCACTTTCGCCGAAGGAAATTTAGTTCTCTAAGACTGGGAAACAGTGAACAGAGAATGTATGAGTTTCTCAAGATTGGTAACAGATAGAAACAAGAGAAAGTACACAGTGATTTCTCTACCTAGAGAAGTTACAGAGGTTTACACAGAGAATTCCAAGTATAAGTACAAGGAAATAAGAGAGACTTAGAAAACTGGTAAAACCTACATCGTGGATAGAGTTGGGAGTACTTAGCACTGTGTAAACAGCACTTTCGCCGAAAGAAATCGACTTCTCTAAGACTGGGAAACAGTGAACAGTGAATGTATGTGTTTCTCAAGATTGGTAACAGATAGAAACAAGAGAAAGCACACAGTGATTCATCTACCTAGAGAAGTTACAGAGGTTTACACAGAGAATTCCAAGAATAAGTACAAGCAAATAAGAGAGACTTAGAAAACTGGTAAAATCTACATTGTGGATAGAGTTGGGAGTACTTAGCACTGTGTAAACAGCACTTTCGCTGAAAGAAATCGACTTCTCTAAGACTGGGAACAGGTGAACAGTGAATGTATGAGTTTCTCAAGATTGGTACCAGATAGAAACAAGAGAAAGCACACAGTGATTCATCTACCTAGAGAAGTTACAGTGGTTTACACAGAGAATTCCAAGTATAAGTACAAGCAAATAAGAGAGACTTAGAAATCTGGTAAAACCTACATTGTGTATAGAGTTGGGAGTACTTAGCACTGTGTAAACAGCACTTTCGCTGAAAGAAATCGACTTCTCTAAGTCTGGGAAAAGGTGAACAGTGAATGTATGAGTTTCTCAAGATTGGTAACAGATAGAAACAAGAGAAAGCACACAGTGATTCATCTACCTAGCGAAGTTACAGAGGTTTACACAGAGAATTCCAAGTATAAGTACAAGCAAATAAGAGAGACTTAGAAAACTGGTAAAATCTACATTGTGGATAGAGTTGGGAGTACTTAGCACTGTGTAAACAGCACTTTCGCTGAAAGAAATCGACTTCTCTAAGACTGGGAAAAGGTGAACAGTGAATGTATGAGTTTCCCAAGATTGGTAACAGATAGAAACAAGAGAAAGCACACAGTGATTCATCTACCTAGAGAAGTTACAGAGGTTTACACAGAGAATTCCAAGTACAAGTACAAGCAAATAAGAGAGAATTAGAAAACTGGTAAAACCTACATTGTGGATAGAGTTGGGAGTACTTAGCACTGTGAAAACAGCACTTTCGCTGAAAGAAGTCGACTTCTCTAAGACTGGGAAACAGTGAACAGTGAATGTATGAGTTTCTCAAGATTGGTAACAGATAGAAACAAGAGAAAGTACACAGTGATTCATCTACCTAGTGAAGTTACAGAGGTTTACACAGAGAATTCCAAGTATAAGTACAAGCAAATAAGAGAGACTTAGAAAAGTGGTAAAACCTACATTGTTGACAGATTTGGGAGTACTTAGCACTGTGAAAACAGCACTTTCGCTGAAGGAAATTTAGTTCTCTAAGACTGGGAATCAGTGAACAGAGAATGTATGAGTTTCTCAAGATTGGTAACAGACAGAAACAAGAGAAAGTACACAGTGATTCATCTACCTAGAGAAGTTACAGAGGTTTACACAGAGAATTCCAAGTATAAGTACAAGCAAATAAGAGAGACTTAGATAACTGGTAAAACCTACATCGTGGATAGAGTTGGGAGTACTTAGCACTGTGTAAACAGCACTTTCGCCGAAAGAAGTCGACTTCTCTAAGACTGGGAAACAGTGAACAGTGAATGTATGAGTTTCTCAAGATTGGTAACAGATAGAAACAAGAGAAAGCACACAGTGATTCATCTACCTAGAGAAGTTACAGAGGTTTACACAGAGAATTCCAAGTATAAGTACAAGCAAATAAGAGAGACTTAGAAAACTGGTAAAATCTACATTGTGGATAGAGTTGGGAGTACTTAGCACTGTGTAAACAGCACTTTCGCTGAAAGAAATCGACTTCTCTAAGACTGGGAAAAGGTGAACAGTGAATGTATGAGTTTCTCAAGATTGGTAACAGATAGAAACAAGAGAAAGCACACAGTGATTCATCTACCTAGAGAAGTTACAGAGGTTTACACAGAGAATTCCAAGTATAAGTACAAGCAAATAAGAGAGAATTAGAAAACTGGTAAAACCTACATTGTTGACAGATTGGGGAGTACTTAGCACTGTGAAAACAGCACTTTCGCTGAAGGAAATTTAGTTCTCTAAGACTGGGAAACAGTGAACAGAGAATGTGTGAGTTTCTCAAGATTGGTAACAGATAGAAACAAGAGAAAGTACACGGTGATTCATCTACCTAGAGAAGTTACAAAGGTTTACACAGAGAATTCCAAGTATAAGTACAAGCAAATAAGAGAGACTTAGAAAACTGGTAAAACTTACATTGTTTATAGAGTTGGGAGTACTTAGCAATGTGAAAACAGCACTTTTGTCGAAAGTAATCGACTTCTCTAAGACTGGGAAACACTGAACAGAGAATGTATGAGTTTCTCAAGATTGGTAACAGATAGAAACAAGAGAAAGTACACAGTGATTCATCTACCTAGAGAAGTTACAGAGGTTTACACAGAGAATTCCAAGTATAAGTACAAGCAAATAAGAGAGACTTAGAAAACTGATTAAACCTACATTGTGGATAGAGTTGGGAGTACTTAGCACTGTGTAAACAGCACTTTCGCCGAAAGAAATCGACTTCTCTAAGACTGGGAAACAGTGAACAGTGAATGTATGAGTTTCTCAAGATTGGTAACAGATAGAAACAAGAGAAAGCACACAGTGATTCATCTACCTAGAGAAGTTACAGAGGTTTACACAGAGAATTCCAAGTATAAGTACAAGCAAATAAGAGAGACTTAGAAAAGTGGTAAAACCTACATTGTTGACAGATTTGGTAGTACTTAGCACTATGAAAACAGCACTTTCGCCGAAGGAAATTTAGTTCTCTAAGACTGGGAAACAGTGAACAGAGAATGTATGAGTTTCTCAAGATTGGTAACAGACAGAAACAAGAGAAAGTACACAGTGATTCATCTACCTAGAGAAGTTACAGAGGTTTACACAGAGAATTCCAAGTATAAGTACAAGCAAATAAGAGAGACTTAGATAACTGGTAAAACCTACATCGTGGATAGAGTTGGGAGTACTTAGCACTGTGTAAACAGCACTTTCGCTGAAAGAAATCGACTTCTCTAAGACTGGGAAAAGGTGAACAGTGAATGTATGAGTTTCTCAAGATTGGTAACAGAGAGAAACAAGAGAAAGCACACAGTGATTCATCTACCTAGAGAAGTTACAGAGGTTTACACAGAGAATTCCAAGTATAAGTACAAGCAAATAAGAGAGACTTAGAAAACTGGTAAAACCTACATTGTTTATAGAGTTGGGAGTACTTAGGAATGTGAAAACAGCACTTTTGTCGAAAGTAATCGACTTCTCTAAGACTGGGAAACACTGAACAGAGAATGTATGAGTTTCTCAAGATTGGTAACAGATAGAAACAAGAGAAAGTACACAGTGATTCATCTACCTAGAGAAGTTACAGAGGTTTACACAGAGAATTCCAAGTATAAGTACAAGCAAATAAGAGAGACTTAGAAAACTGGTAAAACCTACATTGTGGATAGAGTTGGGAGTACTTAGCACTGGGTAAACAGCACTTTCGCCGAAAGAAATCGACTTCTCTAAGACTGGGAAACAGTGAACAGTGAATGTATGAGTTTCTCAAGATTGGTAACAGATAGAAACAAGAGAAAGCACACATTGATTCATTTACCTAGAGAAGTTACAGAGGTTTACACAGAGAATTCCAAGTATAAGTACAAGCAAATAAGAGAGACTTAGAAAACTGGTAAAACCTACATTGTGGATAGAGTTGGGAGTACTTAGCACTGTGTAAACAGCACTTTCGCCGAAAGAATTCGACTTCTCTAAGACTGGGAAAAGGTGAACAGTTAATGTATGAGTTTCTCAAGATTGGTAACAGATAGAAACAAGAGAAAGCACACAGTGATTCATCTACCTAGAGAAGTTACAGAGGTTTACACAGAGAATTCCAAGTATAAGTACAAGCAAATAAGAGAGACTTAGAAAACTGGTAAAACCTACATTGTTGACAGATTTGGGAGTACTTAGCACTGTGAAAACAGCACTTTCGCCGAAGGAAATTTAGTTCTCTGAGACTGGGAAACAGTGAACAGAGAATGTATGAGTTTCTCAAGATTGGTAACAGATAGAAACAAGAGAAAGCACAAAGTGATTCATCTACCTAGAGAAGTTACAGAGGTTTACACAGAGAATTCCAAATATAAGTACAAGCAAATAAGAGAGACTTAGAAAACTGGTAAAACCTACATTGTGGATAGAGTTGGGAGTACTTAGCACTGAGAAAACAGCACTTTCGCTGAAAGAAGTCGACTTCTCTAAGACTGGGAAACAGTGAACAGTGAGTGTATGAGTTTCTCAAGATTGGTAACAGATAGAAACAAGAGAAAGTACACAGTGATTCATCTACCTAGTGAAGTTACAGAGGTTTACCCAGAGAATTCCACGTATAAGTACAAGCAAATAAGAGAGACTTAGAAAAGTGGTAAAACCTACATTGTTGACAGATTGGGGAGTACTTAGCACTGTGAAAACAGCACTTTCGCCGAAGGAAATTTAGTTCTCTAAGACTGGGAAACAGTGAACAGAGAATGTATGAGTTTCTCAAGATTGGTAACAGATAGAAACAAGAGAAAGTACACAGTGATTCATCTACCTAGAGAAGTTACAGAGGTTTACACAGAGAATTCCAAGTATAAGTACAAGCAAATAAGAGAAATTTAGAAAACTGGTAAAACCTACATCGTGGATAGAGTTGGGAGTACTTAGCACTGTGTAAACAGCACTTTCGCCGAAAGAAATCGACTTCTCTAAGACTGGGAAACAGTGAACAGTGAATGTATGAGTTTCTCAAGATTGGTAACAGATAGAAACAAGACAAAGCACACAGTGATTCATCTACCTAGAGAAGTTACAGAGGTTTACACAGAGAATTCCAAGAATAAGTACAAGCAAATAAGAGAGACTTAGAAAACTGGTTAAAATCTACATTGTGGATAGAGTTGGGAGTACTTAGCACTGTGTAAACAGCACTTTCGCTGAAAGAAATCGACTTCTCTAAGACTGGGAAAAGGTGAACAGTGAATGTATGAGTTTCTCAAGATTGGTACCAGATAGAAACAAGAGAAAGCACACACTGATTCATCTACCTAGAGAAGTTACAGTGGTTTACACAGAGAATTCCAAGTATAAGTACAAGCAAATAAGAGAGACTTAGAAATCTGGTAAAACCTACATTGTGGATAGAGTTGGGAGTACTTAGCACAGTGAAAACAGCACTTTCGCTGAAAGAAATCGACTTCTCTAAGACTGGGAAACGGTGAACAGTGAATGTATGAGTTTCTCAAGATTGGTAACAGATAGAAACAAGAGAAAGTACACAGTGATTCATCTACCTAGAGAAGTTACAGAGGTTTACACAGAGAACTCCAAGTATAAGTACAAGCAAATAAGAGAGACTTAGAAAACTGGTAAAACCTACATTGTTGATAGAGTTTGGAGAACTTAGCACTGTGAAAACAGCACTTTTGCCGAAAGAAATCGACTTCTCTAAGACTGGGAAACAGTGAACAGAGAATGTATGAGTTTCTCAAGATTGGTAACAGATAGAAACAAGAGAAAGTACACAGTGATTCATCTACCTAGAGAAGTTACAGAGGTTTACACAGAGAATTCCAAGTATAACTAATAGCAAATAAGAGAGACTTAGAAAACTGGTAAAACCTACATTGTGGATAGAGTTGGGAGTACTTAGCACTGTGAAAACAGCACTTTTGCGGAAAGAAATCGACTTCTCTAAGACTGGGAAACAGTGAACAGAGAATGTGTGAGTTTCTCAAGATTGGTAACAGATAGAAACAAGAGAAAGTACACGGTGATTCATCTACCTAGAGAAGTTACAAAGGTTTACACAGAGAATTCCAAGTATAAGTACAAGCAAATAAGAGAGACTTAGAAAACTGGTAAAACCTACATTGTTTATAGAGTTGGGAGTACTTAGCAATGTGAAAACAGCACTTTTGTCGAAAGTAATCGACTTCTCTAAGACTGGGAAACACTGAACAGAGAATGTATGAGTTTCTCAAGATTGGTAACAGATAGAAACAAGAGAAAGTACACAGTGATTCATCTACCTAGAGAAGTTACAGAGGTTTACACAGAGAATTCTAAGTATAAGTACAAGCAAATAAGAGAGACTTAGAAAACTGGTAAAACCTACATTGTGGATAGAGTTGGGAGTACTTAGCACTGTGTAAACAGCACTTTCGCCGAAAGAAATCGACTTCTCTAAGACTGGGAAACAGTGAACAGTGAATGTATGAGTTTCTCAAGATTGGTAACAGATAGAAACAAGAGAAAGCACACAGTGATTCATCTACCTAGAGAAGTTACAGAGGTTTACACAGAGAATTCCAAGTATAAGTACAAGCAAATAAGAGAGACTTAGAAAAGTGGTAAAACCTACATTGTTGACAGATTTGGGAGTACTTAGCACTATGAAAACAGCACTTTCGCCGAAGGAAATTTAGTTCTCTAAGACTGGGAAACAGTGAACAGAGAATGTATGAGTTTCTCAAGATTGGTAACAGACAGAAACAAGAGAAAGTACACAGTGATTCATCTACCTAGAGAAGTTACAGAGGTTTACACAGAGAATTCCAAGTATAAGTACAAGCAAATAAGAGAGACTTAGATAACTGGTAAAACCTACATCATGGATAGAGTTGGGAGTACTTAGCACTGTGTAAACAGCACTTTCGCCGAAAGAAATCGACTTCTCTAAGACTGGGAAACAGTGAACAGTGAATGTATGAGTTTCTCAAGATTGGTAACAGATAGAAACAAGAGAAAGCACACAGTGATTCATGTACCTAGAGAAGTTACAGAGGTTTATACAGAGAATTCCAAGTATAAGTACAAGCAAATAAGAGAGACTTAGAAAACTGGTAAAATCTACATTGTGGATATAGTTGGGTGTACTTAGCACTGTGTAAACAGCACTTTCGCTGAAAGAAATAGACTTCTCTAAGACTGGGAAAAGGTGAACAGTGAATGTATGAGTTTCTCAAGATTGGTAACAGATAGAAACAAGAGAAAGCACACAGTGATTCATCTACCTAGAGAAGTTACAGAGGTTTACACAGAGAATTCCAAGTATAAGTACAAGCAAATAAGAGAGACTTAGAAAACTGGTAAAACCTACATTGTTGACAGATTTGGGAGTACTTAGCACTGTGAAAACAGCACTTTCGCCGAAGGAAATTTAGTTCTCTGAGACTGGGAAACAGTGAACAGAGAATGTATGAGTTTCTCAAGATTGGTAACAGATAGAAACAAGAGAAAGCACACAGTGATTCATCTACCTAGAGAAGTTACAGAGGTTTACACAGAGAATTCCAAGTATAAGTACAAGCAAATAAGAGAGACTTAGAAAACTCGTAAAACCTACGTTGTGGATAGAGTTGGGAGTACTTAGCACTGTGAAAACAGCACTTTCGCTGAAAGAAGTCGACTTCTCTAAGACTGGGAAACAGTGAACAGTGAGTGTAAGAGTTTCTCAAGACTGGTAACAGATAGAAACAAGAGAAAGTACACAGTGATTCATCTACCTAGTGAAGTTACAGAGGTTTACCCAGAGAATTCCAGGTATAAGTACAAGCAAATAAGAGAGACTTAGAAAAGTGGTAAAACCTACATTGTTGACAGATTGGGAAGTACTTAGCACTGTGAAAACAGCACTTTCGCCGAAGGAAATTTAGTTCTCTAAGACTGGGAAACAGTGAACAGAGAATGTATGAGTTTCTCAAGATTGGTAACAGATAGAAACAAGAGAAAGTACACAGTGATTCATCTACCTAGAGAAGTTACAGAGGTTTACACAGAGAATTCCAAGAATAAGTACAAGCAAATAAGAGAGACTTAGAAAACTGGTTAAAATCTACATTGTGGATAGAGTTGGGAGTACTTAGCACTGTGTAAACAGCACTTTCGCTGAAAGAAATCGACTTCTCTAAGACTGGGAAAAGGTGAACAGTGAATGTATGAGTTTCTCAAGATTGGTACCAGATAGAAACAAGAGAAAGCACACACTGATTCATCTACCTAGAGAAGTTACAGTGGTTTACACAGAGAATTCCAAGTATAAGTACAAGCAAATAAGAGAGACTTAGAAATCTGGTAAAACCTACATTGTGGATCGAGTTGGGAGTACTTAGCACAGTGAAAACAGCACTTTCGCTGAAAGAAATCGACTTCTCTAAGACTGGGAAACGGTGAACAGTGAATGTATGAGTTTCTCAAGATTGGTAACAGATAGAAACAAGAGAAAGTACACAGTGATTCATCTACCTAGAGAAGTTACAGAGGTTTACACAGAGAACTCCAAGTATAAGTACAAGCAAATAAGAGAGACTTAGAAAACTGGTAAAACCTACATTGTTGATAGAGTTGGGAGTACTTAGCACTGTGAAAACAGCACTTTTGTCGAAAGAAATCGACTTCTCTAAGACTGGGAAACAGTGAACAGAGAATGTATGAGTTTCTCAAGATTGGTAACAGATAGAAACAAGAGAAAGTACACAGTGATTCATCTACCTAGAGAAGTTACAGAGGTTTACACAGAGAATTCCAAGTATAACTGATAGGAAATAAGAGAGACTTAGAAAACTGGTAAAACCTACATTGTTGATAGAGTTGGGAGTACTTAGCACTGTGAAAACAGCACTTTTGCGGAAAGAAATCGACTTCTCTAAGACTGGGAAACAGTGAACAGAGAATGTGTGAGTTTCTCAAGATTGGTAACAGATAGAAACAAGAGAAAGTACACGGTGATTCATCTACCTAGAGAAGTTACAAAGGTTTACACAGAGAATTCCAAGTATAAGTACAAGCAAATAAGAGAGACTTAGAAAACTGGTAAAACCTACATTGTTTATAGAGTTGGGAGTACTTAGCAATGTGAAAACAGCACTTTTGTCGAAAGTAATCGACTTCTCTAAGACTGGGAAACACTGAACAGAGAATGTATGAGTTTCTCAAGATTGGTAACAGATAGAAACAAGAGAAAGTACACAGTGATTCATCTACCTAGAGAAGTTACAGAGGTTTACACAGAGAATTCCAAGTATAAGTACAAGCAAATAAGAGAGACTTAGAAAACTGGTAAAACCTACATTGTGGATAGAGTTGGGAGTACTTAGCACTGTGTAAACAGCACTTTCGCCGAAAGAAATCGACTTCTCTAAGACTGGGAAACAGTGAACAGTGAATGTATGAGTTTCTCAAGATTGGTAACAGATAGAAACAAGAGAAAGCACACAGTGATTCATCTACCTAGAGAAGTTACAGAGGTTTACACAGAGAATTCCAAGTATAAGTACAAGCAAATAAGAGAGACTTAGAAAAGTGGTAAAACCTACATTGTTGACAGATTTGGGAGTACATAGCACTATGAAAACAGCACTTTCGCCGAAGGAAATTTAGTTCTCTAAGACTGGGAAACAGTGAACAGAGAATGTATGAGTTTCTCAAGATTGGTAACAGACAGAAACAAGAGAAAGTACACAGTGATTCATCTACCTAGAGAAGTTACAGAGGTTTACACAGAGAATTCCAAGTATAAGTACAAGCAAATAAGAGAGACTTAGATAACTGGTAAAACCTACATCGTGGATAGAGTTGGGAGTACTTAGCACTGTGTAAACAGCACTTTCGCCGAAAGAAATCGACTTCTCTAAGACTGGGAAACAGTGAACAGTGAATGTATGAGTTTCTCAAGATTGGTAACAGATAGAAACAAGAGAAAGCACACAGTGATTCATCTACCTAGAGAAGTTACAGAGGTTTACACAGAGAATTCCAAGTATAAGTACAAGCAAATAAGAGAGACTTAGAAAACTGGTAAAATCTACATTGTGGATAGAGTTGGGAGTACTTAGCACTGTGTAAACAGCACT
This sequence comes from Heterohyrax brucei, assembly GCA_028571685.1. Classification (NCBI taxonomy): domain Eukaryota; kingdom Metazoa; phylum Chordata; class Mammalia; order Hyracoidea; family Procaviidae; genus Heterohyrax; species Heterohyrax brucei. The sequence continues at coordinate 18,526,562 of CM053162.1, forward strand.
TTCGCTGAAAGAAATCGACTTCTCTAAGACTGGGAAAAGGTGAACAGTGAATGTATGAGTTTCTCAAGATTGGTAACAGATAGAAACAAGAGAAAGCACACAGTGATTCATCTACCTAGAGAAGTTACAGAGGTTTACACAGAGAATTCCAAGTATAAGTACAAGCAAATAAGAGAGACTTAGAAATCTGGTAAAACCTACACTGTGGATAGAGTTGGGAGTACTTAGCACTGTGAAAACAGCACTTTCGCTGAAAGAAATCGACTTCTCTAAGACTGGGAAACAGTGAACAGAGAATGTATGAGTTTCTCAAGATTGGTAACAGATAGAAACAAGAGAAAGTACACAGTGATTCATCTACCTAGAGAAGTTACAGAGGTTTACACAGAGAATTCCAAGTATAAGTACAAGCAAATAAGAGAGACTTAGAAAACTGGTAAAACCTACATTGTGGATAGGGTTGGGAGTACTTAGCACTGTGTAAACAGGACTTTCGCCGAAAGAAATCGACTTCTCTAAGACTGGGAAACAGTGAACAGTGAATGTATGAGTTTCTCAAGATTGGTAACAGATAGAAACAAGAGAAAGCACACAGTGATTCATCTACCTAGAGAAGTTACAGAGGTTTACACAGAGAATTCCAAGTATAAGTACAAGCAAATAAGAGAGACTTAGAAAACTGGTAAAATCTACATTGTGTATAGAGTTGGGAGTACTTAGCACTGTGTAAACAGCACTTTCGCTGAAAGAAATCGACTTCTCTAAGACTGGGAAAAGGTGAACAGTGAATGTATGAGTTTCTTAAGATTGGTAACAGATAGAAACAAGAGAAAGCACACAGTGATTCATGTACCTAGAGAAGTTACAGAGGTTTACACAGAGAATTCCAAGTATAAGTACAAGCAAATAAGAGAGACTAGAAAACTGGTAAAACCTACATTGTTGACAGATTTGGGAGTACTTAGCACTGTGAAAACAGCACTTTCGCCGAAGGAAATTTAGTTCTCTGAGACTGGGAAACAGTGAACAGAGAATTATGAGTTTCTCAAGATTGGTAACAGATAGAAACAAGAGAAAGCACACAGTGATTCATCTACCTAGAGAAGTTACGGAGGTTTACGCAGAGAATTCCAAGGATAAGTACAAGCAAATAAGAGAGACTTAGAAAACTGGTAAAACCTACATTGTTGATAGAGTTGGGAGTACTTAGCACTGTGAAAACAGCACTTTTGCCGAAAGAAATCGACTTCTCTAAGACTGGGAAACAGTGAACAGAGAATGTATGAGTTTCTCAAGATTGGTAACAGATAGAAACAAGAGAAAGTACACAGTGATTCATCTACCTAGAGAAGTTACAGAGGTTTACACAGAGAATTCCAAGTATAAGTACAAGCAAATAAGAGAGACTTAGAAAGCTGGTAAAACCTATATTGTTGATAGAGTTGGGAGTACTTAGCACTGTGAAAACAGCACTTTTGCCGAAAGAAATCGACTTCTCTAAGACTGGGAAACAGTGAACAGAGAATGTATGAGTTTCTCAAGATTGGTAACAGAGAGAAACAAGAGAAAGTACACGGTGATTCATCTACCTAGAGAAGTTACAGAGTTTTACACAGAGAATTCCAAGTATAAGTACAAGCAAATAAGAGAGACTTAGAAAACTGGTAAAACCTACATTGTTTATAGAGTTGGGAGTACTTAGCAATGTGAAAACAGCACTTTTGTCGAAAGTAATCGACTTCTCTAAGAGTGGGAAACACTGAACAGAGAATGTATGAGTTTCTCAAGATTGGTAACAGATAGAAACAAGAGAAAGCACACAGTGATTCATCTACCTAGAGAAGTTACAGAGGTTTACACAGAGAATTCCAAGTATAAGTACAAGCAAATAAGAGAGACTTAGAAAACTGGTAAAACCTACATTGTTGACAGATTTGGGAGTACTTAGCACTGTGAAAACAGCACTTTCGCCGAAGGAAATTTAGTTCTCTGAGACTGGGAAACAGTGAACAGAGAATGTATGAGTTTCTCAAGATTGGTAACAGATAGAAACAAGAGAAAGCACACAGTGATTCATCTACCTAGAGAAGTTACAGAGGTTTACACAGAGAATTCCAAGTATAAGTACAAGCAAATAAGAGAGACTTAGAAAACTGGTAAAACCTACATTGTGGATAGAGTTGGGAGTACTTAGCACTGTGAAAACAGCACTTTCGCTGAAAGAAGTCGACTTCTCTAAGACTGGGAAACAGTGAACAGTGAATGTATGAGTTTATCAAGATTGGTAACAGATAGAAACAAGAGAAAGTACACAGTGATTCATCTACCTAGTGAAGTTACAGAGGTTTACCCAGAGAATTCCAAGTATAAGTACAAGCAAATAAGAGAGACTTAGAAAAGTGGTAAAACCTACATTGTTGACAGATTGGGGAGTACTTAGCACTGTGAAAAGAGCACTTTCGCCGAAGGAAATTTAGTTCTCTAAGACTGGGAAACAGTGAACAGTGAATGTATGACTTTATCAAGATTGGTAACAGATAGAAACAAGAGAAAGCACACAGTGATTCATCTACCTAGAGAAGTTACAGAGGTTTACACAGAGAATTCCAAGTATAAGTACAAGCAAATAAGAGAGACTTAGAAATCTGGTAAAACCTACATTGTGGATAGAGTTGGGAGTACTTAGCATTGTGAAAACAGCACTTTCGCTGAAAGAAATCGACTTCTCTAAGACTGGGAAACAGTGAACAGAGAATGTATGAGTTTCTCAAGATTGGTAACAGATAGAAACAAGAGAAAGTACACAGTGATTCATCTACCTAGAGAAGTTACAGCGGTTTACACAGAGAATTCCAAGTATAACTACAAGCAAATAAGAGAGACTTAGAAAACTGGTAAAATCTACATTGTTGATAGAGTTGGGAGTACTTAGCACTGTGAAAACAGCACTTTCACAGAAAGAAATCGACTTCTCTAAGACTGGGAAAAGGTGAACAGTGAATGTATGAGTTTCTCAAGATTGGTAACAGATAGAAACAAGAGAAAGCACACAGTGATTCATCTACCTAGAGAAGTTACAGAGGTTTACACAGAGAATTCCAAGTATAAGTACAAGCAAATAAGAGAGATTTAGAAATCTGGTAAAACCTACATTGTGGATAGAGTTGGGAGTACTTAGCACTGTGTAAACAGCACTTTCGCCGAAAGAAATCGACTTCTCTAAGACTGGGAAACAGTGAACAGTGAATGTATGAGTTTCTCAAGATTGGTAACAGATAGAAAGAAGAGAAAGCACACAGTGATTCATCTACCTAGAGAAGTTACAGAGTTTTACACAGAGAATTCCAAGTATAACTACAAGCAAATAAGAGAGACTTAGAAAACTGGTAAAACCTACATTGTTGACAGATTTGGGAGTACTTAGCACTGTGAAAACAGCACTATCGCCGAAGAAAATTTAGTTCTCTAAGACTGGGAAACAGTGAACAGAGAATGTATGAGTTTCTCAAGATTGGTAACAGATAGAAACAAGAGAAAGCACACAGTGATTCATCTACCTAGAGAAGTTACAGAGGTTTACACAGAGAATTCCAAGTAGAAGTACAAGCAAATAAGAGAGACTTAGAAAACTGGTAAAACCTACATTGTGGATAGAGTTGGGAGTACTTAGCACTGTGAAAACAGCACTTTCGCTGAAAGAAGTCGACTTCTCTAAGACTGGGAAACAGTGAACAGTGAATGTATGAGTTTCTCAAGATTGGTAACAGATAGAAACAAGAGAAAGTACACAGTGATTCATCTACCTAGTGAAGTTACAGAGGTTTACACAGGGAATTCCAAGAATAAGTACAAGCAAATAAGAGAGACTTAGAAAACTGGTAAAATCTACATTGTGGATAGAGTTGGGAGCACTTAGCACTGTGTAAACAGCACTTTCGCTGAAAGAAATCGACTTCTCTAAGACTGGGAAAAGGTGAACAGTGAATGTATGAGTTTCTCAAGATTGGTAACAGATAGAAACAAGAGAAAGCACACAGTGATTCGTCTACCTAGAGAAGTTACAGAGGTTTACACAGAGAATTCCAAGTATAAGTACAAGCAAATAAGAGAGACTTAGAAAACTGGTAAAATCTACATTGTGGATAGAGTTGGGAGTACTTAGCACTGTGTAAACAGCACTTTCGCTGAAAGAAATCGACTTCTCTAAGACTGGGAAAAGGTGAACGGTGAATGTATGAGTTTCTCAAGATTGGTAACAGATAGAAACAAGAGAAAGCACACAGTGATTCATCTACCTAGAGAAGTTACAGAGGTTTACACAGAGAATTCCAAGTATAAGTACAAGCAAATAAGAGAGACTTAGAAATCTGGTAAAACCTACATTGTGGATAGAGTTGGGAGTACTTAGCACTGTGAAAACAGCACTTTCGCAGAAAGAAATCGACTTCTCTAAGACTGGGAAAAGGTGAACAGTGAATGTATGAGTTTCTCAAGATTGGTAACAGATAGAAACAAGAGAAAGCACACAGTGATTCATCTACCTAGAGAAGTTACAGAGGTTTACACAGAGAATTCCAAGTATAAGTACAAGCAAATAAGAGAGACTTAGAAAACTGGTAAAACCTACATTGTGGATAGAGTTGGGAGTACTTAGCACTGTGTAAACAGCACATTCGCCGAAGGAAATTTAGTTCTCTAAGACTGGGAAACAGTGAACAGAGAATGTATGTGTTTCTCAAGATTGGTAACAGATAGAAACAAGAGAAAGCACACAGTGATTCATCTACCTAGAGAAGTTACAGAGGTTTACACAGAGAATTCCAAGTATAAGTACAAGCAAATAAGAGAGACTTAGAAAACTGGTAAAACCTACATTGTTGACAGATTTGGGAGTACTTAGCACTGTGAAAACAGCACTTTCGCCGAAGGAAATTTAGTTCTCTAAGACTGGGAAACAGTGAACAGAGAATGTATGAGTTTCTCAAGATTGGTAACAGATAGAAACAAGAGACAGCACACAGTGATTCATCTACCTAGAGAAGTTACAGTGGTTTACACAGAGAATTCCAAGTATAAGTACAAGCAAATAAGAGAGACTTAGAAAACTGGTAAAACCTACATTGTTGACAGATTTGGGACTACTTAGCACTGTGAAAACAGCACTTTCGCCGCAAGAAATTTAGTTCTCTGAGACTGGGAAACAGTGAACAGAGAATATATGAGTTTCTCAAGATTGGTAACAGATAGAAACAAGAGAAAGCACACAGTGATTCATCTACCTAGAGAAGTTACAGAGGTTTACACAGAGAATTCCAAGTATAAGTACAAGCAAATAAGAGAGACTTAGAAAACTGGTAAAACCTACATTGTGGATAGAGTTGGGAGTACTTAGCACTGTGAAAACAGCACTTTCGCTGAAAGAAGTCGACTTCTCTAAGACTGGGAAACAGTGAACAGTGAATGTATGAGTTTCTCAAGATTGGTAACAGATAGAAACAAGAGAAAGTACACAGTGATTCATCTACCTAGTGAAGTTACAGAGGTTTACACAGAGAATTCCAAGTATAAGTACAAGCAAATAAGAGAGACTTAGAAAAGTGGTAAAACCTACATTGCTGACAGATTTGGGAGTACTTAGCACTGTGAAAACAGCACTTTCGCCGAAGGAAATTTAGTTCTCTAAGACTGGGAAACAGTGAACAGAGAATGTATGAGTTTCTCAAGATTGGTAACAGATAGAAACAAGAGAAAGTACACAGTGATTCATTTACCTAGAGAAGTTACAGAGGTTTACACAGAGAATTCCAAGTATAAGTACAAGCAAATAAGAGAGACTTAGAAAACTGGTAAAACCTACATTGTGGATAGAGTTGGGAGTACTTAGCACTGTGTAAACAGCACTTTCGCCGAAAGAAATCGACTTCTCTAAGACTGGGAAACAGTGAACAGAGAATGTATGAGTTTCTCAAGATTGGTAACAGATAGAAACAAGAGAAAGTACACAGTGATTCATCTACCTAGAGAAGTTACAGAGGTTTACACAGAGAATTCCAAGTATAAGTACAAGCAAATAAGAGAGACTTAGAAAACTGGTAAAACCTACATTGTGGATAGAGTTGGGAGTACTTAGCACTGTGAAAACAGCACTTTCGCTGAAAGAAGTCGACTTCTCTAAGACTGGGAAACAGTGAACAGTGAATGTATGAGTTTCTCATGATTGGTAACAGATAGAAACAAGAGAAAGTACACAGTGATTCATCTACCTAGTGAAGTTACAGAGGTTTACACAGAGAATTCCAAGAATAAGTACAAGCAAATAAGAGAGACTTAGAAAACTGGTAAAATCTACATTGTGGATAGAGTTGGGAGTACTTAGCACTGTGTAAACAGCACTTTCGCTGAAAGAAATCGACTTCTCTAAGACTGGGAAAAGGTGAACAGTGAATGTATGAGTTTCTCAAGATTGGTAACAGATAGAAACAAGAGACAGCACACAGTGATTCATCTACCTAGAGAAGTTACAGTGGTTTACACAGAGAGTTCCAAGTAAAAGTACAAGCAAATAAGAGAGACTTAGAAAACTGGTAAAACCTACATTGTTGACAGATTTGGGACTACTTAGCACTGTGAAAACAGCACTTTCGACGAAAGAAATTTAGTTCTCTGAGACTGGGAAACAGTGAACAGAGAATGTATGAGTTTCTCAAGATTGGTAACAGATAGAAACAAGAGAAAGCACACAGTGATTCATCTACCTAGAGAAGTTACAGAGGTTTACACAGAGAATTCCAAGTATAAGTACAAGCAAATAAGAGAGACTTAGAAATCTGGTAAAACCTACATTGTGGATAGAGTTGGGAGTACTTAGCACTGTGAAAACAGCACTTTCGCAGAAAGAAATCGACTTCTCTAAGACTGGAAAAGGTGAACAGTGAATGTATGAGTTTCTCAAGATTGGTAAACAGATAGAAACAAGAGAAAGCACACAGTGATTCATCTACCTAGAGAAGTTACAGAGGTTTACACAGAGAATTCCAAGTATAAGTACAAGCAAATAAGAGAGACTTAGAAAACTGGTAAAACCTACATTGTTGACAGATTTGGGAGTACTTAGCACTGTGAAAACAGCACTTTCGCCGAAGGAAATTTAGTTCTCTAAGACTGGGAAACAGTGAACAGAGAATGTATGAGTTTCTCAAGATTGGTAACAGATAGAAACAAGAGAAAGCACACAATGATTCATCTACCTAGAGAAGTTACAGAGGTTTACCCAGAGAATTCCAAGAATAAGTACAAGCAAATAAGAGAGACTTAGAAAACTGGTAAAATCTACATTGTGGATAGCGTTGGGAGTACTTAGCACTGTGTAAACAGCACTTTCGCTGAAAGAAATCGACTTCTCTAACACTGGGAAAAGGTGAACAGTGAATGTATGAGTTTCTCAAGATTGGTAACAGATAGAAACAAGAGACAGCACCCAGTGATTCATCTACCTAGAGAAGTTACAGTGGTTTACACAGAGAATTCCAAGTATAAGTACAAGCAAATAAGAGAGACTTAGAAAACTGGTAAAACCTACATTGTTGACAGATTTGGGACTACTTAGCACTGTGAAAACAGCACTTTCGCCGAAAGAATTTTAGTTCTCTGAGACTGGGAAACAGTGAACAGAGAATGTATGAGTTTCTCAAGATTGGTAACAGATAGAAACAAGAGAAAGCACACAGTGATTCATCTACCTAGAGAAGTTACAGAGGTTTACACAGAGAATTCCAAGTATAAGTAGAAGCAAATAAGAGAGACTTAGAAAACTGGTAAAACCTACATTGTGGATAGAGTTGGGAGTACTTAGCACTGTGAAAACAGCACTTTCGCTGAAAGAAGTCGACTTCTCTAAGACTGGGAAACAGTGAACAGTGAATGTATGAGTTTCTCAAGATTGGTAACAGAGAGAAACAAGAGAAAGTACACAGTGATTCATCTACCTAGTGAAGTTACAGAGGTTTACACAGAGAATTTCAAGTATAAGTACAAGCAAATAAGAGAGACTTAGAAAAGTGGTAAAACCTACATTGTTGACAGATTTGGGAGTACTTAGCACTGTGAAAACAGCACTTTCGCCGAAGGAAATTTAGTTCTCTAAGACTGGGAAACAGTGAACAGAGAATGTATGAGTTTCTCAAGATTGGTAACAGATAGAAACAAGAGAAAGTACACGGTGATTCATCTACCTAGAGAAGTTACAGAGGTTTACACAGAGAATTCCAAGTATAAGTACAAGCAAATAAGAGAGACTTAGAAAACTGGTAAAACCTACATTGTTTATAGAGTTGGGAGTACTTAGCAATGTGAAAACAGCACTTTTGTCGAAAGTAATCGACTTCTCTAAGACTGGGAAACACTGAACAGAGAATGTATGAGTTTCTCAAGATTGGTAACAGATAGAAACAAGAGAAAGCACACAGTGATTCATCTACCTAGAGAAGTTACAGAGGTTTACACAGAGAATTCCAAGTATAAGTACAAGCAAATAAGAGAGACTTAGAAAACTGGTAAAACCTACATTGTGGATAGAGTTGGGAGTACTTAACACTGTGAAAACAGCACTTTCGCTGAAAGAAGTCGACTTCTCTAAGACTGGGAAACAGTGAACAGTGAATGTATGAGTTTCTCAAGATTGGTAACAGATAGAAACAAGAGAAAGTACACAGTGATTCATCTACCTAGTGAAGTTACAGAGGTTTACACAGAGAATTCCAAGTATAAGTACAAGCAAATAAGAGAGACTTAGAAAACTGGTAAAACCTACATTGTTGACAGATTTGGGAGTACTTAGCACTGTGAAAACAGCACTTTCGCCGAAGGAGATTTAGTTCTCTAAGACTGGGAAACAGTGAACAGAGAATGTATGAGTTTCTCAAGATTGGTAACAGATAGAAACAAGAGAAAGCACAGAGTGATTCATCTACCTAGAGAAGTTACAGAGGTTTACACAGAGAATTCCAAGAATAAGTACAAGCAAATAAGAGAGACTTAGAAAACTGGTAAAATCTACATTGTGGAGAGAGTTGGGAGCACTTAGCACTGTGTAAACAGCACTTTCGCCGAAAGAAATCGACTTCTCTAAGACTGGGAAAAGGTGACCAGTGAATGTATGAGTTTCTCAAGATTGGTAACAGATAGAAACAAGAGAAAGCACACAGTGATTCATCTACCTAGAGAAGTTACAGTGGTTTACACAGACAATTCCAAGTATAAGTACAAGCAAATAAGAGAGACTTAGAAATCTGGTAAAACCTACATTGTGGATAGAGTTGTGAGTACTTAGCACTGTGAAAACAGCACTTTCGCTGAAAGAAATCGACTTCTCTAAGACTAGGAAACAGTGAACAGTGAATGTATGAGTTTCTCAAGATTGGTAACAGATAGAAACAAGAGAAAGTACACAGTGATTCATCTACCTAGAGAAGTTACAGAGGTTTACACAGAGAATTCCAAGTATAAGTACAAGCAAATAAGAGAGACTTAGAAAACTGGTAAAACCTACATTGCTGATAGAGTTGGGAGTACTTAGCACTGTCAAAACAGCACTTTTGCGGAAAGAAATCGACTTCTCTAAGACTGGGAAACAGTGAACAGAGAATGTATGAGTTTCTCAAGATTGGTAACAGATAGAAACAAGAGAAAGTACACGGTGATTCATCTACCTAGAGAAGTTACAGAGGTTTACACAGAGAATTCCAAGTATAAGTAGAAGCAAATAAGAGAGACTTAGAAAACTGGTAAAACCTACATTGTTTATAGAGTTGGGAGTACTTAGCAATGTGAAAACAGCACTTTGTCGAAAGTAATCGACTTCTCTAAGACTGGGAAACAGTGAACAGTGAATGTATGAGTTTCTCAAGATTGGTAACAGATAGAAACAAGAGAAAGCACACAGTGATTCATCTACCTAGAGAAGTTACAGAGGTTTACACAGAGAATTCCAAGTATAAGTACAAGCAAATAAGAGAGACTTAGAAAACTGGTAAAATCTACATTGTGGATAGAGTTGGGAGTACTTAGCACTGTGTAAACAGCACTTTCGCTGAAAGAAATCGACTTCTCTAAGACTGGGAAAAGGTGAACAGTGAATGTATGAGTTTCTCAAGATTGGTAACAGATAGAAACAAGAGAAAGCACACAGTGATTCATCTACCTAGAGAAGTTACAGAGGTTTACACAGAGAATTCCAAGTATAAGTACAAGCAAATAAGAGAGACTTAGAAAACTGGTAAAACCTACATTGTTGATAGAGTTGGGAGTACTTAGCACTGTGAAAACAGCACTTTTGCCGAAAGAAATCGACTTCTCTAAGAATGGGAAACAGTGAACAGAGAATGTATGAGTTTCTCAAGATTGGTACCAGATAGAAACAAGAGAAAGTACACAGTGATTCATCTACCTAGAGAACTTACAGAGGTTTACACAGAGAATTCCAAGTATAACTACAAGCAAATAAGAGAGACTTAGAGAACTGGTAAAACCTACATTGTTGATAGAGTTGGAAGTACCTAGCACTGTGAAAACAGCACTTTTGCGGAAAGAAATCGACTTCTCTAAGACTGGGAAACAGTGAACAGAGAATGTATGAGTTTCTCAAGATTGGTAACAGATAGAAACAAGAGAAAGTACACGGTGATTCATCTACCTAGAGAAGTTACAGAGGTTTACACAGAGAATTCCAAGTATAAGTACAAGCAAATAAGAGAGACTTAGAAAACTGGTAAAACCTACATTGTGTATAGAGTTGGGAGTACTTAGCAATGTGAAAACAGCACTTTTGTCGAAAGTAATCGACTTCTCTAAGACTGGGAAATACTGAACAGAGAATGTATGAGTTTCTCACGATTGGTAACAGATAGAAACAAGAGAAAGTACACAGTGATTCATCTACCTAGAGAAGTTACAGAGGTTTACACAGAGAATTCCAAGTATAAGTACAAGCAAATAAGAGAGACTTAGAAAACTGGTAAAACCTACATTGTGGATAGAGTTGGGAGTACTTAGCACTGTGAAAACAGCACTTTCGCTGAAAGAAGTCGACTTCTCTAAGACTGGGAAACAGTGAACAGTGAATGTATGAGTTTCTCAAGATTGGTAACAGATAGAAACAAGAGACAGCACACAGTGATTCATCTACCTAGAGAAGTTACAGTGGTTTACACAGAGAATTCCAAGTATAAGTACAAGCAAATAAGAGAGACTTAGAAAACTGGTAAAACCTACATTGTTGACAGATTTGGGACTACTTAGCACTGTGAAAACAGCACTTTCGCCGAAAGAAATTTAGTTCTCTGAGACTGGGAAACAGTGAACAGAGAATGTATGAGTTTCTCAAGATTGGTAACAGATAGAAACAAGAGAAAGCACACAGTGATTCATCTACCTAGAGAAGTTACAGAGGTTTACACAGAGAATTCCAAGTATAAGTACAAGCAAATAAGAGAGACTTAGAAATCTGGTAAAACCTACATTGTGGATAGAGTTGGGAGTACTTAGCACTGTGAAAACAGCACTTTCGCAGAAAGAAATCGACTTCTCTAAGACTGGGAATGTTGAACAGTGAATGTACGAGTTTCTCAAGATTGGTAACAGATAGAAACAAGAGAAAGCACACAGTGATTCATCTACCTAGAGAAGTTACAGAGGTTTACACAGAGAATTCCAAGTATAAGTACAAGCAAATAAGAGAGACTTAGAAAACTGGTAAAACCTACATTTTTGACAGATTTGGGAGTACTTAGCACTGTGAAAACAGCACTTTCGGCGAAGGAAATTTAGTTCTCTAAGACTGGGAAACAGTGAACAGAGAATGTATGAGTTTCTCAAGATTGGTAACAGATAGAAACAAGAGAAAGCACACAGTGATTCATCTACCTAGAGAAGTTACAGAGGTTTACACAGAGAATTCCAAGTATAAGTAGAAGCAAATAAGAGAGACTTAGAAAACTGGTAAAACCTACATTGTGGATAGAGTTGGGAGTACTTAACACTGTGAAAACAGCACTTTCGCTGAAAGAAGTCGACTTCTCTAAGACTGGGAAACAGTGAACAGTGAATGTATGAGTTTCTCAAGATTGGTAACAGATAGAAACAAGAGAAAGTACACAGTGATTCATCTACCTAGTGAAGTTACAGAGGTTTACACAGAGAATTCCAAGTATAAGTACAAGCAAATAAGAGAGACTTAGAAAACTGGTAAAACCTACATTGTTGACAGATTTGGGAGTACTTAGCACTGTGAAAACAGCACTTTCGCCGAAGGAGATTTAGTTCTCTAAGACTGGGAAACAGTGAACAGAGAATGTATGAGTTTCTCAAGATTGGTAACAGATAGAAACAAGAGAAAGCACAGAGTGATTCATCTACCTAGAGAAGTTACAGAGGTTTACACAGAGAATTCCAAGAATAAGTACAAGCAAATAAGAGAGACTTAGAAAACTGGTAAAATCTACATTGTGGAGAGAGTTGGGAGCACTTAGCACTGTGTAAACAGCACTTTCGCCGAAAGAAATCGACTTCTCTAAGACTGGGAAAAGGTGACTAGTGAATGTATGAGTTTCTCAAGATTGGTAACAGATAGAAACAAGAGAAAGCACACAGTGATTCATCTACCTAGAGAAGTTACAGTGGTTTACACAGACAATTCCAAGTATAAGTACAAGCAAATAAGAGAGACTTAGAAATCTGGTAAAACCTACATTGTGGATAGAGTTGTGAGTACTTAGCACTGTGAAAACAGCACTTTCGCTGAAAGAAATCGACTTCTCTAAGACTAGGAAACAGTGAACAGTGAATGTATGAGTTTCTCAAGATTGGTAACAGATAGAAACAAGAGAAAGTACACAGTGATTCATCTACCTAGAGAAGTTACAGAGGTTTACACAGAGAATTCCAAGTATAAGTACAAGCAAATAAGAGAGACTTAGAAAACTGGTAAAACCTACATTGCTGATAGAGTTGGGAGTACTTAGCACTGTCAAAACAGCACTTTTGCGGAAAGAAATCGACTTCTCTAAGACTGGGAAACAGTGAACAGAGAATGTATGAGTTTCTCAAGATTGGTAACAGATAGAAACAAGAGAAAGTACACGGTGATTCATCTACCTAGAGAAGTTACAGAGGTTTACACAGAGAATTCCAAGTATAAGTAGAAGCAAATAAGAGAGACTTAGAAAACTGGTAAAACCTACATTGTTTATAGAGTTGGGAGTACTTAGCAATGTGAAAACAGCACTTTGTCGAAAGTAATCGACTTCTCTAAGACTGGGAAACAGTGAACAGTGAATGTATGAGTTTCTCAAGATTGGTAACAGATAGAAACAAGAGAAAGCACACAGTGATTCATCTACCTAGAGAAGTTACAGAGGTTTACACAGAGAATTCCAAGTATAAGTACAAGCAAATAAGAGAGACTTAGAAAACTGGTAAAATCTACATTGTGGATAGAGTTGGGAGTACTTAGCACTGTGTAAACAGCACTTTCGCTGAAAGAAATCGACTTCTCTAAGACTGGGAAAAGGTGAACAGTGAATGTATGAGTTTCTCAAGATTGGTAACAGATAGAAACAAGAGAAAGCACACAGTGATTCATCTACCTAGAGAAGTTACAGAGGTTTACACAGAGAATTCCAAGTATAAGTACAAGCAAATAAGAGAGACTTAGAAAACTGGTAAAACCTACATTGTGGATAGAGTTGGGAGTACTTAGCACTGTGTAAACAGCACTTTCGCCGAAAGAAATCGTCTTCTCTAAGACTGGGAAACAGTGAACAGTGAATGTATGAGTTTCTCAACATTGGTAACAGATAGAAACAAGAGAAAGCACACAGTGATTCATCTACCTAGACAAGTTACAGAGTTTTACACAGAGAATTCCAAGTATAAGTACAAGCAAATAAGAGAGACTTAGAAAACTGGTAAAACCTACATTGTTGACAGATTTGGGAGTACTTAGCACTGTGAAAACAGCACTTTCGCCGAAGGAAATTTAGTTCTCTAAGACTGGGAAACAGTGAACAGAGAATGTATGAGTTTCTCAAGATTGGTAACAGATAGAAACAAGAGAAAGCACACAGTGATTCATCTACCTAGAGAAGTTACAGAGGTTTACACAGAGAATTCCAAGTATAAGTACAAGCAAATAAGAGAGACTTAGAAATCTGGTAAAACCTACATTGTGGATAGAGTTGGGAGTACTTAGCACTGTGAAAACAGCACTTTCGCAGAAAGAAATCGACTTCTCTAAGACTGGGAATGTTGAACAGTGAATGTACGAGTTTCTCAAGATTGGTAACAGATAGAAACAAGAGAAAGCACACAGTGATTCATCTACCTAGAGAAGTTACAGAGGTTTACACAGAGAATTCCAAGTATAAGTACAAGCAAATAAGAGAGACTTAGAAAACTGGTAAAACCTACATTTTTGACAGATTTGGGAGTACTTAGCACTGTGAAAACAGCACTTTCGGCGAAGGAAATTTAGTTCTCTAAGACTGGGAAACAGTGAACAGAGAATGTATGAGTTTCTCAAGATTGGTAACAGATAGAAACAAGAGAAAGCACACAGTGATTCATCTACCTAGAGAAGTTACAGAGGTTTACACAGAGAATTCCAAGTATAAGTAGAAGCAAATAAGAGAGACTTAGAAAACTGGTAAAACCTACATTGTGGATAGAGTTGGGAGTACTTAACACTGTGAAAACAGCACTTTCGCTGAAAGAAGTCGACTTCTCTAAGACTGGGAAACAGTGAACAGTGAATGTATGAGTTTCTCAAGATTGGTAACAGATAGAAACAAGAGAAAGTACACAGTGATTCATCTACCTAGTGAAGTTACAGAGGTTTACACAGAGAATTCCAAGTATAAGTACAAGCAAATAAGAGAGACTTAGAAAACTGGTAAAACCTACATTGTTGACAGATTTGGGAGTACTTAGCACTGTGAAAACAGCACTTTCGCCGAAGGAGATTTAGTTCTCTAAGACTGGGAAACAGTGAACAGAGAATGTATGAGTTTCTCAAGATTGGTAACAGATAGAAACAAGAGAAAGCACAGAGTGATTCATCTACCTAGAGAAGTTACAGAGGTTTACACAGAGAATTCCAAGAATAAGTACAAGCAAATAAGAGAGACTTAGAAAACTGGTAAAATCTACATTGTGGAGAGAGTTGGGAGCACTTAGCACTGTGTAAACAGCACTTTCGCCGAAAGAAATCGACTTCTCTAAGACTGGGAAAAGGTGACTAGTGAATGTATGAGTTTCTCAAGATTGGTAACAGATAGAAACAAGAGAAAGCACACAGTGATTCATCTACCTAGAGAAGTTACAGTGGTTTACACAGACAATTCCAAGTATAAGTACAAGCAAATAAGAGAGACTTAGAAATCTGGTAAAACCTACATTGTGGATAGAGTTGTGAGTACTTAGCACTGTGAAAACAGCACTTTCGCTGAAAGAAATCGACTTCTCTAAGACTAGGAAACAGTGAACAGTGAATGTATGAGTTTCTCAAGATTGGTAACAGATAGAAACAAGAGAAAGTACACAGTGATTCATCTACCTAGAGAAGTTACAGAGGTTTACACAGAGAATTCCAAGTATAAGTACAAGCAAATAAGAGAGACTTAGAAAACTGGTAAAACCTACATTGCTGATAGAGTTGGGAGTACTTAGCACTGTCAAAACAGCACTTTTGCGGAAAGAAATCGACTTCTCTAAGACTGGGAAACAGTGAACAGAGAATGTATGAGTTTCTCAAGATTGGTAACAGATAGAAACAAGAGAAAGTACACGGTGATTCATCTACCTAGAGAAGTTACAGAGGTTTACACAGAGAATTCCAAGTATAAGTAGAAGCAAATAAGAGAGACTTAGAAAACTGGTAAAACCTACATTGTTTATAGAGTTGGGAGTACTTAGCAATGTGAAAACAGCACTTTGTCGAAAGTAATCGACTTCTCTAAGACTGGGAAACAGTGAACAGTGAATGTATGAGTTTCTCAAGATTGGTAACAGATAGAAACAAGAGAAAGCACACAGTGATTCATCTACCTAGAGAAGTTACAGAGGTTTACACAGAGAATTCCAAGTATAAGTACAAGCAAATAAGAGAGACTTAGAAAACTGGTAAAATCTACATTGTGGATAGAGTTGGGAGTACTTAGCACTGTGTAAACAGCACTTTCGCTGAAAGAAATCGACTTCTCTAAGACTGGGAAAAGGTGAACAGTGAATGTATGAGTTTCTCAAGATTGGTAACAGATAGAAACAAGAGAAAGCACACAGTGATTCATCTACCTAGAGAAGTTACAGAGGTTTACACAGAGAATTCCAAGTATAAGTACAAGCAAATAAGAGAGACTTAGAAAACTGGTAAAACCTACATTGTGGATAGAGTTGGGAGTACTTAGCACTGTGTAAACAGCACTTTCGCCGAAAGAAATCGTCTTCTCTAAGACTGGGAAACAGTGAACAGTGAATGTATGAGTTTCTCAACATTGGTAACAGATAGAAACAAGAGAAAGCACACAGTGATTCATCTACCTAGACAAGTTACAGAGTTTTACACAGAGAATTCCAAGTATAAGTACAAGCAAATAAGAGAGACTTAGAAAACTGGTAAAACCTACATTGTTGACAGATTTGGGAGTACTTAGCACTGTGAAAACAGCACTTTCGCCGAAGGAAATTTAGTTCTCTAAGACTGGGAAACAGTGAACAGAGAATGTATGAGTTTCTCAAGATTGGTAACAGATAGAAACAAGAGAAAGCACACAGTGATTCATCTACCTAGAGAAGTTACAGAGGTTTACACAGAGAATTCCAAGTATAAGTACAAGCAAATAAGAGAGACTTAGAAAACTGGTAAAACCTACATTGTGGATAGAGTTGGGAGTACTTAGCACTGTGAAAACAGCACTTTCGCTGAAAGAAGTCGACTTCTCTAAGACTGGGAAACAGTGAACAGTGAATGTATGAGTTTCTCAAGATTGGTGACAGATAGAAACAAGAGAAAGTACACAGTGATTCATCTACCTAGTGAAGTTACAGAGGTTTACACAGAGAATTCCAAGTATAAGTACAAGCAAATAAGAGAGACTTAGAAAAGTGGTAAAACCTACATTGTTGACAGATTTGGGAGTACTTAGCACTGTGAAAACAGCACTTTCGCCGAAGGAAATTTAGTTCTCTAAGACTGCGATACAGTGAACAGAGAATGTATGAGTTTCTCAAGATTGGTAACAGATAGAAACAAGAGAAAGTACACAGTGATTCATCTACCTAGAGAAGTTACAGAGGTTTACACAGAGAATTCCCACTATAAGTACAAGCAAATAAGAGAGACTTAGAAAACTGGTAAAACCTACATTGTGGATAGAGTTGGGAGTACTTAGCACTGTGTAAACAGCACTTTCGCTGAAAGAAATCGACTTCTCTCAGACTGGGAAAAGGTGAACAGTGAATGTATGAGTTTCTCAAGATTGGTAACAGATATAAACAACAGAAAGCACACAGTAATTCATCTACCTAGAGAAGTTAAAGAGGTTTACACAGAGAATTCCCAGTATAAGTACAAGCAAATAAGAGAGACTTAGAAAACTGGTAAAACCTACATTGTGGATAGAGTTGGGAGTACTTAGCACTGTGTAAACAGCACTTTCGCTGAAAGAAATCGACTTCTCTCAGACTGGGAAAAGGTGAACAGTGAATGTATGAGTTTCTCAAGATTGGTAACAGATAGAAACAAGAGAAAGCACACAGTGATTCATCTACCTAGAGAAGTTACAGTGGTTTACACAGAGAATTCCAAGTATAAGTACAAGCAAATAAGAGAGACTTAGAAATCTGGTAAAACCTACATTGTGGATAGAGTTGGGAGTACTTAGCACTGTGAAAACAGCACTTTCGCTGAAAGAAATCGACTTCTCTAAGACTGGGAAACAGTGAACAGTGAATGTATGAGTTTCTCAAGATTGGTAACAGATAGAAACAAGAGAAAGTACACAGTGATTCATCTACCTAGAGAAGTTACAGAGGTTTACACAGAGAATTCCAAGTATAAGTACAAGCAAATAAGAGAGACTTAGAAAACTGGTAAAACCTACATTGTTGATAGAGTTGGGAGTACTTAGCACTGTGAAAACAGCAGTTTTGCCGAAAGAAATCGACTTCTCTAAGACTGGGAAACAGTGAACAGAGAATGTATGAGTTTCTCAAGATTGGTAACAGATAGAAACAAGAGAAAGTACACAGTGATTCATCTACCTAGAGAAGTTACAGAGGTTTACACAGAGAATTTCAAGTATAACTACAAGCAAATAAGAGAGACTTAGAGAACTGGTAAAACCTACATTGTGGATAGAGTTGGAAGTACTTAGCACTGTGAAAACAGCACTTTTGCGGAAAGAAATCGACTTCTCTAAGACTGGGAAACAGTGAACAGAGAATGTATGAGTTTCTCAAGATTGGTAACAGATAGAAACAAGAGAAAGTACACGGTGATTCATCTACCTAGAGAAGTTACAGAGGTTTACACAGAGAATTCCAAGTATAAGTACAAGCAAATAAGAGAGACTTAGAAAACTGGTAAAACCTACATTGTTTATAGAGATGGGAGTACTTAGCAATGTGAAAACAGCACTTTTGTCGAAAGTAATCGACTTCTCTAAGACTGGGAAACACTGAACAGAGAATGTATGAGTTTCTCACGATTGGTAACAGATAGAAACAAGAGAAAGCACACAGTGATTCATCTACCTAGAGAAGTTACAGAGGTTTACACAGAGAATTCCAAGTATAAGTACAAGCAAATAAGAGAGACTTCGAAAACTGGTAAAACCTACATTGTGGATAGAGTTTGGAGTACTTAGCACTGTGAAAACAGCACTTTCGCCGAAAGAAATCGACTTCTCTAAGACTGGGAAACAGTGAACAGTGAATGTATGAGTTTCTCAAGATTGGTAACAGATAGAAACAAGAGAAAGCACACAGTGATTCAACTACCTAGAGAAGTTATAGAGTTTTACACAGAGAATTCCAAGTATAAGTACAAGCAAATAAGAGAGACTTAGAAAACTGGTAAAACCTACATTGTTGACAGATTTGGGAGTACTTAGCACTGTGAAAACAGCACTTTCGCCGAAGGAAATTTAGATCTCTAAGACTGGGAAACAGTGAACAGAGAATGTATGAGTTTCTCAAGATTGGTAACAGATAGAAACAAGAGAAAGCACACAGTGATTCATCTACCTAGAGAAGTTACAGAGGTTTACACAGAGAATTCCAAGTATAAGTACAAGCAAATAAGAGAGACTTAGAAAACTGGTAAAACCTACATTGTGGATAGAGTTGGGAGTACTTAGCACTGTGAAAACAGCACTTTCGCTGAAAGAAGTCGACTTCTCTAAGACTGGGAAACAGTGAACAGTGAATGTATGAGTTTCTCAAGATTGGTAACAGATAGAAACAAGAGAAAGTACACAGTGATTCATCTACCTAGTGAAGTTACAGAGGTTTACACAGAGAATTCCAAGAATAAGTACAAGCAAATAAGAGAGACTTAGAAAACTGGTAAAATCTACATTGTGGATAGAGTTGGGAGCACTTAGCACTGTGTAAACAGCACTTTCGCTGAAAGAAATCGACTTCTCTAAGACTGGGAAAAGGTGAACGGTGAATGTATGAGTTTCTCAAGATTGATAACAGATAGAAACAAGAGAAAGCACACAGTGATTCATCTACCTAGAGAAGTTACAGAGGTTTACACAGAGAATTCCAAGTATAAGTACAAGCAAATAAGAGAGACTTAGAAATCTGGTAAAACCTACATTGTGGATAGAGTTGGGAGTACTTAGCACTGTGAAAACAGCACTTTCGCAGAAAGAAATCGACTTCTCTAAGACTGGGAAAAGGTGAACAGTGAATGTATGAGTTTCTCAAGATTGGTAACAGATAGAAACAAGAGAAAGCACACAGTGATTCATCTACCTAGAGAAGTTACAGAGGTTTACACAGAGAATTCCAAGTATAAGTACAAGCAAATAAGAGAGACTTAGAAAACTGGTAAAACCTACATTGTGGATAGAGTTGGGAGTACTTAGCACTGTGTAAACAGCACTTTCGCCGAAGGAAATTTAGTTCTCTAAGACTGGGAAACAGTGAACAGAGAATGTATGTGTTTCTCAAGATTGGTAACAGATAGAAACAAGAGAAAGCACACAGTGATTCATCTACCTAGAGAAGTTACAGAGGTTTACACAGAGAATTCCAAGT
Organism: Heterohyrax brucei; assembly: GCA_028571685.1. Taxonomy (NCBI): domain Eukaryota; kingdom Metazoa; phylum Chordata; class Mammalia; order Hyracoidea; family Procaviidae; genus Heterohyrax; species Heterohyrax brucei. The sequence continues at coordinate 18,546,881 of CM053162.1, forward strand.
ATAAGTACAAGCAAATAAGAGAGACTTAGAAAACTGGTAAAAGCTACATTGTTGACAGATTTGGGAGTACTTAGCACTGTGAAAACAGCACTTTCGCCGAAGGAAATTTAGTTCTCTAAGACTGGGAAACAGTGAACAGAGAATGTATGAGTTTCTCAAGATCGGTAACAGATAGAAACAAGAGAAAGCACACAGTGATTCATCTACCTAGAGAAGTTACAGAGGTTTACACAGAGAATTCCAAGAATAAGTACAAGTAAATAAGAGAGACTTAGAAAACTGGTAAAATCTACATTGTGGATAGCGTTGGGAGTACTTAGCACTGTGTAAACAGCACTTTCGCTGAAAGAAATCGACTTCTCTAAGACTGGGAAAAGGTGAACAGTGAATGTATGAGTTTCTCAAGATTGGTAACAGATAGAAACAAGAGACAGCACACAGTGATTCATCTACCTAGAGAAGTTACAGTGGTTTACACAGAGAATTCCAAGTATAAGTACAAGCAAATAAGAGAGACTTAGAAAACTGGTAAAACCTACATTGTTGACAGATTTGGGACTACTTAGCACTGTGAAAACAGCACTTTCGCCGAAAGAAATTTAGTTCTCTGAGACTGGGAAACAGTGAACAGAGAATGTATGAGTTTCTCAAGATTGGTAACAGATAGAAACAAGAGAAAGCACACAGTGATTCATCTACCTAGAGAAGTTACAGAGGTTTACACAGAGAATTCCAAGTATAAGTACAAGCAAATAAGAGAGACTTAGAAAACTGGTAAAACCTACATTGTGGATAGAGTTGGGAGTACTTAGCACTGTGAAAACAGCACTTTCACTGAAAGAAGTCGACTTCTCTAAGCCTGGGAAACAGTGAACAGTGAATGTATGATTTTCTCAAGATTGGTAACAGATAGAAACAAGAGAAAGTACACAGTGATTCATCTACCTAGTGAAGTTACAGAGGTTTACACAGAGAATTCCAAGTATAAGTACAAGCAAATAAGAGAGACTTAGAAAAGTGGTAAAACCTACATTGCTGACAGATTTGGGAGTACTTAGCACTGTGAAAACAGCACTTTCGCCGAAGGAAATTTAGTTCTCTAAGACTGGGAAACAGTGAACAGAGAATGTATGTGTTTCTCAAGATTGGTAACAGATAGAAACAAGAGAAAGTACACAGTGATTCATCTACCTAGAGAAGTTACAGAGGTTTACACAGAGAATTCCAAGTATAAGTACAAGCAAATAAGAGAGACTTAGAAAACTGGTAAAACCTACATTGTGGATAGAGTTGGGAGTACTTAGCACTGTGTAAACAGCACTTTCGCCGAAAGAAATCGACTTCTCTAAGACTGGGAAACAGTGAACAGAGAATGTATGAGTTTCTCAAGATTGGTAACAGATAGAAACAAGAGAAAGTACACAGTGATTCATTTACCTAGAGAAGTTACAGAGGTTTACACAGAGAATTCCAAGTATAAGTACAAGCAAATAAGAGAGACTTAGAAAACTGGTAAAACCTACATTGTTGATAGAGTTGGGAGTACTTAGCACTGTGAAAACAGCACTTTCGCAGAAAGAAATCGACTTCTCTAAGACTGGGAAAAGGTGAACAGTGAATGTATGAGTTTCTCAAGATTGGTAACAGATAGAAACAAGAGAAAGCACACAGTGATTCATCTACCTAGAGAAGTTACAGAGGTTGACACAGAGAACTCCAAGTATAAGTACAAGCAAATAAGAGAGACTTAGAAATCTGGTAAAACCTACATTGTGGATAGAGTTGGGAGTACTTAGCACTGTGAAAACAGCACTTTCGCAGAAAGAAATCGACTTCTCTAAGACTGGGAAAAGGTGAACAGTGAATGTATGAGTTTCTCAAGATTGGTAACAGATAGAAACAAGAGAAAGCACACAGTGATTCATCTACCTAGAGAAGGTACAGAGGTTTACACAGAGAATTCCAAGTATAAGTACAAGCAAATAAGAGAGACTTAGAAAACTGGTAAAACCTACATTGTGTATAGAGTTGGGAGTACTTAGCACTGTGTAAACAGCACTTTCGCCGAAGGAAATTTAGTTCTCTAAGACTGGGAAACAGTGAACAGAGAATGTATGTGTTTCTCAAGATTGGTAACAGATAGAAACAAGAGAAAGCACACAGTGATTCATCTACCTAGAGAAGTTACAGAGGTTTACACAGAGAATTCCAAGTATAAGTACAAGCAAATAAGAGAGACTTAGAAAACTGGTAAAACCTACATTGTTGACAGATTTGGGAGTACTTAGCACTGTGAAAACAGCACTTTCGCCGAAGGAAATTTAGTTCTCTAAGACTGGGAAACAGTGAACAGAGAATGTATGAGTTTCTCAAGATTGGTAACAGATAGAAACAAGAGAAAGCACACAGTGATTCATCTACCTAGAGAAGTTACAGAGGTTTACACAGAGAATTCCAAGAATAAGTACAAGCAAATAAGAGAGACTTATAAAACTGGTAAAATCTACATTGTGGATAGCGTTGGGAGTACTTAGCACTGTGTAAACAGCACTTTCGCTGAAAGAAATCGACTTCTCTAAGACTGGGAAAAGGTGAACAGTGAATGTATGAGTTTCTCAAGATTGGTAACAGATAGAAACAAGAGACAGCACACAGTGATTCATCTACCTAGAGAAGTTACAGTGGTTTACACAGAGAATTCCAAGTATAAGTACAAGCAAATAAGAGAGACTTAGAAAAGTGGTAAAACCTACATTGCTGACAGATTTGGGAGTACTTAGCACTGTGAAAACAGCACTTTCGCCGAAGGAAATTTAGTTCTCTAAGACTGGGAAACAGTGAACAGAGAATGTATGAGTTTCTCAAGATTGGTAACAGATAGAAACAAGAGAAAGTACACAGTGATTCATCTACCTAGAGAAGTTACAGAGGTTTACACAGAGAATTCCAAGTATAAGTACAAGCAAATAAGAGAGACTTAGAAAACTGGTAAAACCTACATTGTGGATAGAGTTGGGAGTACTTAGCACTGTGAAAACAGCACTTTCGCTGAAAGAAGTCGACTTCTCTAAGACTGGGAAACAGTGAACAGTGAATGTATGAGTTTCTCAAGATTGGTGACAGATAGAAACAAGAGAAAGTACACAGTGATTCATCTACCTAGTGAAGTTACAGAGGTTTACACAGAGAATTCCAAGTATAAGTACAAGCAAATAAGAGAGACTTAGAAAAGTGGTAAAACCTACATTGTTGACAGATTTGGGAGTACTTAGCACTGTGAAAACAGCACTTTCGCCGAAGGAAATTTAGTTCTCTAAGACTGCGAAACAGTGAACAGAGAATGTATGAGTTTCTCAAGATTGGTAACAGATAGAAACAAGAGAAAGTACACAGTGATTCATCTACCTAGAGAAGTTACAGAGGTTTACACAGAGAATTCCAAGTATAAGTACAAGCAAATAAAAGAGACTTAGAAAACTGGTAAAACCTACATTGTGGATAGAGTTGGGAGTACTTAGCACTGTGTAAACAGCACTTTCGCCGAAAGAAATCGACTTCTCTGAGACTGGGAAACAGTGAACAGTGAATGTATGAGTTTCTCAAGATTGGTAACAGATATAAACAACAGAAAGCACACAGTAATTCATCTACCTAGAGAAGTTAAAGAGGTTTACACAGAGAATTCCCAGTATAAGTACAAGCAAATAAGAGAGACTTAGAAAACTGGTAAAACCTACATTGTGGATAGAGTTGGGAGTACTTAGCACTGTGTAAACAGCACTTTCGCTGAAAGAAATCGACTTCTCTCAGACTGGGAAAAGGTGAACAGTGAATGTATGAGTTTCTCAAGATTGGTAACAGATAGAAACAAGAGAAAGCACACAGTGATTCATCTACCTAGAGAAGTTACAGTGGTTTACACAGAGAATTCCAAGTATAAGTACAAGCAAATAAGAGAGACTTAGAAATCTGGTAAAACCTACATTGTGGATAGAGTTGGGAGTACTTAGCACTGTGAAAACAGCACTTTCGCTGAAAGAAATCGACTTCTCTAAGACTGGGAAACAGTGAACAGTGAATGTATGAGTTTCTCAAGATTGGTAACAGATAGAAACAAGAGAAAGTACACAGTGATTCATCTACCTAGAGAAGTTACAGAGGTTTACACAGAGAATTCCAAGTATAAGTACAAGCAAATAAGAGAGACTTAGAAAACTGGTAAAACCTACATTGTTGATAGAGTTGGGAGTACTTAGCACTGTGAAAACAGCACTTTTGCCGAAAGAAATCGACTTCTCTAAGACTGGGAAACAGTGAACAGAGAATGTATGAGTTTCTCAAGATTGGTAACAGATAGAAACAAGAGAAAGTACACAGTGATTCATCTACCTAGAGAAGTTACAGAGGTTTACACAGAGAATTTCAAGTATAACTACAAGCAAATAAGAGAGACTTAGAGAACTGGTAAAACCTACATTGTGGATAGAGTTGGAAGTACTTAGCACTGTGAAAACAGCACTTTTGCGGAAAGAAATCGACTTCTCTAAGACTGGGAAACAGTGAACAGAGAATGTATGAGTTTCTCAAGATTGGTAACAGATAGAAACAAGAGAAAGTACACGGTGATTCATCTACCTAGAGAAGTTACAGAGGTTTACACAGAGAATTCCAAGTATAAGTACAAGCAAATAAGAGAGACTTAGAAAACTGGTAAAACCTACATTGTTTATAGAGTTGGGAGTACTTAGCAATGTGAAAACAGCACTTTTGTCGAAAGTAATCGACTTCTCTAAGACTGGGAAACACTGAACAGAGAATGTATGAGTTTCTCACGATTGGTAACAGATAGAAACAAGAGAAAGCACACAGTGATTCATCTACCTAGAGAAGTTACAGAGGTTTACACAGAGAATTCCAAGTATAAGTACAAGCAAATAAGAGAGACTTCGAAAACTGGTAAAACCTACATTGTGGATAGAGTTTGGAGTACTTAGCACTGTGAAAACAGCACTTTCGCCGAAAGAAATCGACTTCTCTAAGACTGGGAAACAGTGAACAGTGAATGTATGAGTTTCTCAAGATTGGTAACAGATAGAAACAAGAGAAAGCACACAGTGATTCATCTACCTAGAGAAGTTATAGAGTTTTACACAGAGAATTCCAAGTATAAGTACAAGCAAATAAGAGAGACTTAGAAAACTGGTAAAACCTACATTGTTGACAGATTTGGGAGTACTTAGCACTGTGAAAACAGCACTTTCGCCGAAGGAAATTTAGATCTCTAAGACTGGGAAACAGTGAACAGAGAATGTATGAGTTTCTCAAGATTGGTAACAGATAGAAACAAGAGAAAGCACACAGTGATTCATCTACCTAGAGAAGTTACAGAGGTTTACACAGAGAATTCCAAGTATAAGTACAAGCAAATAAGAGAGACTTAGAAAACTGGTAAAACCTACATTGTGGATAGAGTTGGGAGTACTTAGCACTGTGAAAACAGCACTTTCGCTGAAAGAAGTCGACTTCTCTAAGACTGGGAAACAGTGAACAGTGAATGTATGAGTTTCTCAAGATTGGTAACAGATAGAAACAAGAGAAAGTACACAGTGATTCATCTACCTAGTGAAGTTACAGAGGTTTACACAGAGAATTCCAAGAATAAGTACAAGCAAATAAGAGAGACTTAGAAAACTGGTAAAATCTACATTGTGGATAGAGTTGGGAGCACTTAGCACTGTGTAAACAGCACATTCGCTGAAAGAAATCGACTTCTCTAAGACTGGGAAAAGGTGAACAGTGAATGTATGAGTTTCTCAAGATCGGTAACAGATAGAAACAAGAGAAAGCACACAGTGATTCATCTACCTAGAGAAGTTACAGAGGTTTACACAGAGAATTCCAAGTATAAGTACAAGCAAATAAGAGAGACTTAGAAAACTGGTAAAATCTACATTGTGGATAGAGTTGGGAGTACTTAGCACTGTGTAAACAGCACTTTCGCTGAAAGAAATCGACTTCTCTAAGACTGGGAAAAGGTGAACGGTGAATGTATGAGTTTCTCAAGATTGATAACAGAAACAAGAGAAAGCACACAGTGATTCATCTACCTAGAGAAGTTACAGAGGTTTACACAGAGAATTCCAAGTATAAGTACAAGCAAATAAGAGAGACTTAGAAATCTGGTAAAACCTACATTGTGGATAGAGTTGGGAGTACTTAGCACTGTGAAAACAGCACTTTCGCAGAAAGAAATCGACTTCTCTAAGACTGGGAAAAGGTGAACAGTGAATGTATGAGTTTCTCAAGATTGGTAACAGATAGAAACAAGAGAAAGCACACAGTGATTCATCTACCTAGAGAAGTTACAGAGGTTTACACAGTGAATTCCAAGTATAAGTACAAGCAAATAAGAGAGACTTAGAAAACTGGTAAAACCTACATTGTGGATAGAGTTGGGAGTACTTAGCACTGTGTAAACAGCACTTTCGCCGAAGGAAATTTAGTTCTCTAAGACTGGGAAACAGTGAACAGAGAATGTATGTGTTTCTCAAGATTGGTAACAGATAGAAACAAGAGAAAGCACACAGTGATTCATCTACCTAGAGAAGTTACAGAGGTTTACACAGAGAATTCCAAGTATAAGTACAAGCAAATAAGAGAGACTTAGAAAACTGGTAAAAGCTACATTGTTGACAGATTTGGGAGTACTTAGCACTGTGAAAACAGCACTTTCGCCGAAGGAAATTTAGTTCTCTAAGACTGGGAAACAGTGAACAGAGAATGTATGAGTTTCTCAAGATTGGTAACAGATAGAAACAAGAGAAAGCACACAGTGATTCATCTACCTAGAGAAGTTACAGAGGTTTACACAGAGAATTCCAAGAATAAGTACAAGCAAATAAGAGAGACTTAGAAAACTGGTAAAATCTACATTGTGGATAGCGTTGGGAGTACTTAGCACTGTGTAAACAGCACTTTCGCTGAAAGAAATCGACTTCTCTAAGACTGGGAAAAGGTGAACAGTGAATGTATGAGTTTCTCAAGATTGGTAACAGATAGAAACAAGAGACAGCACACAGTGATTCATCTACCTAGAGAAGTTACAGTGGTTTACACAGAGAATTCCAAGTATAAGTACAAGCAAATAAGAGAGACTTAGAAAACTGGTAAAACCTACATTGTTGACAGATTTGGGACTACTTAGCACTGTGAAAACAGCACTTTCGCCGAAAGAAATTTAGTTCTCTGAGACTGGGAAACAGTGAACAGAGAATGTATGAGTTTCTCAAGATTGGTAACAGATAGAAACAAGAGAAAGCACACAGTGATTCATCTACCTAGAGAAGTTACAGAGGTTTACACAGAGAATTCCAAGTATAAGTACAAGCAAATAAGAGAGACTTAGAAAACTGGTAAAACCTACATTGTGGATAGAGTTGGGAGTACTTAGCACTGTGAAAACAGCACTTTCACTGAAAGAAGTCGACTTCTCTAAGCCTGGGAAACAGTGAACAGTGAATGTATGAGTTTCTCAAGATTGGTAACAGATAGAAACAAGAGAAAGTACACAGTGATTCATCTACCTAGTGAAGTTACAGAGGTTTACACAGAGAATTCCAAGTATAAGTACAAGCAAATAAGAGAGACTTAGAAAAGTGGTAAAACCTACATTGCTGACAGATTTGGGAGTACTTAGCACTGTGAAAACAGCACTTTCGCCGAAGGAAATTTAGTTCTCTAAGACTGGGAAACAGTGAACAGAGAATGTATGTGTTTCTCAAGATTGGTAACAGATAGAAACAAGAGAAAGTACACAGTGATTCATCTACCTAGAGAAGTTACAGAGGTTTACACAGAGAATTCCAAGTATAAGTACAAGCAAATAAGAGAGACTTAGAAAACTGGTAAAACCTACATTGTGGATAGAGTTGGGAGTACTTAGCACTGTGTAAACAGCACTTTCGCCGAAAGAAATCGACTTCTCTAAGACTGGGAAACAGTGAACAGAGAATGTATGAGTTTCTCAAGATTGGTAACAGATAGAAACAAGAGAAAGTACACAGTGATTCATTTACCTAGAGAAGTTACAGAGGTTTACACAGAGAATTCCAAGTATAAGTACAAGCAAATAAGAGAGACTTAGAAAACTGGTAAAACCTACATTGTTGATAGAGTTGGGAGTACTTAGCACTGTGAAAACAGCACTTTCGCAGAAAGAAATCGACTTCTCTAAGACTGGGAAAAGGTGAACAGTGAATGTATGAGTTTCTCAAGATTGGTAACAGATAGAAACAAGAGAAAGCACACAGTGATTCATCTACCTAGAGAAGTTACAGAGGTTGATACAGAGAACTCCAAGTATAAGTACAAGCAAATAAGAGAGACTTAGAAATCTGGTAAAACCTACATTGTGGATAGAGTTGGGAGTACTTAGCACTGTGAAAACAGCACTTTCGCAGAAAGAAATCGACTTCTCTAAGACTGGGAAAAGGTGAACAGTGAATGTATGAGTTTCTCAAGATTGGTAACAGATAGAAACAAGAGAAAGCACACAGTGATTCATCTACCTAGAGAAGGTACAGAGGTTTACACAGAGAATTCCAAGTATAAGTACAAGCAAATAAGAGAGACTTAGAAAACTGGTAAAACCTACATTGTGGATAGAGTTGGGAGTACTTAGCACTGTGTAAACAGCACTTTCGCCGAAGGAAATTTAGTTCTCTAAGACTGGGAAACAGTGAACAGAGAATGTATGTGTTTCTCAAGATTGGTAACAGATAGAAACAAGAGAAAGCACACAGTGATTCATCTACCTAGAGAAGTTACAGAGGTTTACACAGAGAATTCCAAGTATAAGTACAAGCAAATAAGAGAGACTTAGAAAACTGGTAAAACCTACATTGTTGACAGATTTGGGAGTACTTAGCACTGTGAAAACAGCACTTTCGCCTAAGGAAATTTAGTTCTCTAAGACTGGGAAACAGTGAACAGAGAATGTATGAGTTTCTCAAGATTGGTAACAGATAGAAACAAGAGAAAGCACACAGTGATTCATCTACCTAGAGAAGTTACAGAGGTTTACACAGAGAATTCCAAGAATAAGTACAAGCAAATAAGAGAGACTTATAAAACTGGTAAAATCTACATTGTGGATAGCGTTGGGAGTACTTAGCACTGTGTAAACAGCACTTTCGCTGAAAGAAATCGACTTCTCTAAGACTGGGAAAAGGTGAACAGTGAATGTATGAGTTTCTCAAGATTGGTAACAGATAGAAACAAGAGACAGCACACAGTGATTCATCTACCTAGAGAAGTTACAGTGGTTTACACAGAGAATTCCAAGTATAAGTACAAGCAAATAAGAGAGACTTAGAAAAGTGGTAAAACCTACATTGCTGACAGATTTGGGAGTACTTAGCACTGTGAAAACAGCACTTTCGCCGAAGGAAATTTAGTTCTCTAAGACTGGGAAACAGTGAACAGAGAATGTATGAGTTTCTCAAGATTGGTAACAGATAGAAACAAGAGAAAGTACACAGTGATTCATCTACCTAGAGAAGTTACAGAGGTTTACACAGAGAATTTCAAGTATAACTACAAGCAAATAAGAGAGACTTAGAGAACTGGTAAAACCTACATTGTGGATAGAGTTGGAAGTACTTAGCACTGTGAAAACAGCACTTTTGCGGAAAGAAATCGACTTCTCTAAGACTGGGAAACAGTGAACAGAGAATGTATGAGTTTCTCAAGATTGGTAACAGATAGAAACAAGAGAAAGTACACGGTGATTCATCTACCTAGAGAAGTTACAGAGGTTTACACAGAGAATTCCAAGTATAAGTACAAGCAAATAAGAGAGACTTAGAAAACTGGTAAAACCTACATTGTTTATAGAGTTGGGAGTACTTAGCAATGTGAAAACAGCACTTTTGTCGAAAGTAATCGACTTCTCTAAGACTGGGAAACACTGAACAGAGAATGTATGAGTTTCTCACGATTGGTAACAGATAGAAACAAGAGAAAGCACACAGTGATTCATCTACCTAGAGAAGTTACAGAGGTTTACACAGAGAATTCCAAGTATAAGTACAAGCAAATAAGAGAGACTTCGAAAACTGGTAAAACCTACATTGTGGATAGAGTTTGGAGTACTTAGCACTGTGAAAACAGCACTTTCGCCGAAAGAAATCGACTTCTCTAAGACTGGGAAACAGTGAACAGTGAATGTATGAGTTTCTCAAGATTGGTAACAGATAGAAACAAGAGAAAGCACACAGTGATTCATCTACCTAGAGAAGTTATAGAGTTTTACACAGAGAATTCCAAGTATAAGTACAAGCAAATAAGAGAGACTTAGAAAACTGGTAAAACCTACATTGTTGACAGATTTGGGAGTACTTAGCACTGTGAAAACAGCACTTTCGCCGAAGGAAATTTAGATCTCTAAGACTGGGAAACAGTGAACAGAGAATGTATGAGTTTCTCAAGATTGGTAACAGATAGAAACAAGAGAAAGCACACAGTGATTCATCTACCTAGAGAAGTTACAGAGGTTTACACAGAGAATTCCAAGTATAAGTACAAGCAAATAAGAGAGACTTAGAAAACTGGTAAAACCTACATTGTGGATAGAGTTGGGAGTACTTAGCACTGTGAAAACAGCACTTTCGCTGAAAGAAGTCGACTTCTCTAAGACTGGGAAACAGTGAACAGTGAATGTATGAGTTTCTCAAGATTGGTAACAGATAGAAACAAGAGAAAGTACACAGTGATTCATCTACCTAGTGAAGTTACAGAGGTTTACACAGAGAATTCCAAGAATAAGTACAAGCAAATAAGAGAGACTTAGAAAACTGGTAAAATCTACATTGTGGATAGAGTTGGGAGCACTTAGCACTGTGTAAACAGCACTTTCGCTGAAAGAAATCGACTTCTCTAAGACTGGGAAAAGGTGAACAGTGAATGTATGAGTTTCTCAAGATCGGTAACAGATAGAAACAAGAGAAAGCACACAGTGATTCATCTACCTAGAGAAGTTACAGAGGTTTACACAGAGAATTCCAAGTATAAGTACAAGCAAATAAGAGAGACTTAGAAATCTGGTAAAACCTACATTGTGGATAGAGTTGGGAGTACTTAGCACTGTGAAAACAGCACTTTCGCAGAAAGAAATCGACTTCTCTAAGACTGGGAAAAGGTGAACAGTGAATGTATGAGTTTCTCAAGATTGGTAACAGATAGAAACAAGAGAAAGCACACAGTGATTCATCTACCTAGAGAAGTTACAGAGGTTTACACAGTGAATTCCAAATATAAGTACAAGCAAATAAGAGAGACTTAGAAAACTGGTAAAACCTACATTGTGGATAGAGTTGGGAGTACTTAGCACTGTGAAAACAGCACTTTCGCAGAAAGAAATCGACTTCTCTAAGACTGGGAAAAGGTGAACAGTGAATGTATGAGTTTCTCAAGATTGGTAACAGATAGAAACAAGAGAAAGCACACAGTGATTCATCTACCTAGAGAAGTTACAGAGGTTGACACAGAGAACTCCAAGTATAAGTACAAGCAAATAAGAGAGACTTAGAAATCTGGTAAAACCTACATTGTGGATAGAGTTGGGAGTACTTAGCACTGTGAAAACAGCACTTTCGCAGAAAGAAATAGACTTCTCTAAGACTGGGAAAAGGTGAACAGTGAATGTATGAGTTTCTCAAGATTGGTAACAGATAGAAACAAGCGAAAGCACACAGTGATTCATCTACCTAGAGAAGGTACAGAGGTTTACACAGAGAATTCCAAGTATAAGTACAAGCAAATAAGAGAGACTTAGAAAACTGGTAAAACCTACATTGTGGATAGAGTTGGGAGTACTTAGCACTGTGTAAACAGCACTTTCGCCGAAGGAAATTTAGTTCTCTAAGACTGGGAAACAGTGAACAGAGAATGTATGTGTTTCTCAAGATTGGTAACAGATAGAAACAAGAGAAAGCACACAGTGATTCATCTACCTAGAGAAGTTACAGAGGTTTACACAGAGAATTCCAAGTATAAGTACAAGCAAATAAGGGAGACTTAGAAAACTGGTAAAACCTACATTGTTGACAGATTTGGGAGTACTTAGCACTGTGAAAACAGCACTTTCGCCGAAGGAAATTTAGTTCTCTAAGACTGGGAAACAGTGAACAGAGAATGTATGAGTTTCTCAAGATTGGTAACAGATAGAAACAAGAGAAAGCACACAGTGATTCATCTACCTAGAGAAGTTACAGAGGTTTACACAGAGAATTCCAAGAATAAGTACAAGCAAATAAGAGAGACTTATAAAACTGGTAAAATCTACATTGTGGATAGCGTTGGGAGTACTTAGCACTGTGTAAACAGCACTTTCGCTGAAAGAAATCGACTTCTCTAAGACTGGGAAAAGGTGAACAGTGAATGTATGAGTTTCTCAAGATTGGTAACAGATAGAAACAAGAGACAGCACACAGTGATTCATCTACCTAGAGAAGTTACAGTGGTTTACACAGAGAATTCCAAGTATAAGTACAAGCAAATAAGAGAGACTTAGAAAAGTGGTAAAACCTACATTGCTGACAGATTTGGGAGTACTTAGCACTGTGAAAACAGCACTTTCGCCGAAGGAAATTTAGTTCTCTAAGACTGGGAAACAGTGAACAGAGAATGTATGAGTTTCTCAAGATTGGTAACAGATAGAAACAAGAGAAAGTACACAGTGATTCATCTACCTAGAGAAGTTACAGAGGTTTACACAGAGAATTCCAAGTATAAGTACAAGCAAATAAGAGAGACTTAGAAAACTGGTAAAACCTACATTGTGGATAGAGTTGGGAGTACTTAGCACTGTGTAAACAGCACTTTCGCCGAAAGAAATCGACTTCTCTAAGACTGGGAAACAGTGAACAGAGAATGTATGATTTTCTCAAGATTGGTAACAGATAGAAACAAGAGAAAGTACACAGTGATTCATCTACCTAGAGAAGTAACAGAGGTTTACACAGAGAATTCCAAGTATAAGTACAAGCAAATAAGAGAGACTTAGAAAACTGGTAAAACCTACATTGTTGATAGAGTTGGGAGTACTTAGCAATGTGAAAACAGCACTTTCGCAGAAAGAAATCGACTTCTCTAAGACTGGGAAAACGTGAACAGTGAATGTATGAGTTTCTCAAGATTGGTAACAGATAGAAACAAGAGAAAGCACACAGTGATTCATCTACCTAGAGAAGTTACAGAGGTTTACACAGAGAATTCCAAGTATAAGTACAAGCAAATAAGAGAGACTTAGAAATCTGGTAAAACCTACATTGTGGATAGAGTTGGGAGTACTTAGCACTGTGAAAACAGCACTTTCGCTGAAAGAAATCGACTTCTCTAAGACTGGGAAACAGTGAACAGAGAATGTATGAGTTTCTCAAGATTGGTAACAGATAGAAACAAGAGAAAGCACAGAGTGATTCATCTACCTAGAGAAGTTACAGAGGTTTACACAGAGAATTCCAAGAATAAGTACAAGCAAATAAGAGAGACTTAGAAAACTGGTAAAATCTACATTGTGGAGAGAGTTGGGAGCACTTAGCACTGTGCAAACAGCACTTTCGCCGAAAGAAATCGACTTCTCTAAGACTGGGAAAAGGTGAACAGTGAATGTATGAGTTTCTCAAGATTGGTAACAGATAGAAACAAGAGAAAGCACACAGTGATTCATCTACCTAGAGAAGTTACAGTGGTTTACACAGACAATTCCAAGTATAAGTACAAGCAAATAAGAGAGACTTAGAAATCTGGTAAAACCTACATTGTGGATAGAGTTGTGAGTACTTAGCACTGTGAAAACAGCACTTTCGCTGAAAGAAATCGACTTCTCTAAGACTAGGAAACAGTGAACAGTGAATGTATGAGTTTCTCAAGATTGGTAACCGATAGAAACAAGAGAAAATACACAGTGATTCATCTACCTAGAGAAGTTACAGAGGTTTACACAGAGAATTCCAAGTATAAGTACAAGCAAATAAGAGAGACTTAGAAAACTGGTAAAACCTACATTGTTGATAGAGTTGGGAGTACTTAGCACTGTCAAAACAGCACTTTTGCGGAAAGAAATCGACTTCTCTAAGACTGGGAAACAGTGAACAGAGAATGTATGAGTTTCTCAAGATTGGTAACAGATAGAAACAAGAGAAAGTACACGGTGATTCATCTACCTAGAGAAGTTACAGAGGTTTACACAGAGAATTCCAAGTATAAGTAGAAGCAAATAAGAGAGACTTAGAAAACTGGTAAAACCTACATTGTTTATAGAGTTGGGAGTACTTAGCAATGTGAAAACAGCACTTTGTCGAAAGTAATCGACTTCTCTAAGACTGGGAAACAGTAAACAGTGAATGTATGAGTTTCTCAAGATTGGTAACAGATAGAAACAAGAGAAAGCACACAGTGATTCATCTACCTAGAGAAGTTACAGAGGTTTACACAGAGAATTCCAAGTATAAGTACAAGCAAATAAGAGAGACTTAGAAAACTGGTAAAATCTACATTGTGGATAGAGTTGGGAGTACTTAGCACTGTGTAAACAGCACTTTCGCTGAAAGAAATCGACTTCTCTAAGACTGGGAAAAGGTGAACAGTGAATGTATGAGTTTCTCAAGATTGGTAACAGATAGAAACAAGAGAAAGCACACAGTGATTCATCTACCTAGAGAAGTTACAGAGGTTTACACAGAGAATTCCAAGTATAAGTACAAGCAAATAAGAGAGACTTAGAAAACTGGTAAAACCTACATTGTGGATAGAGTTGGGAGTACTTAGCACTGTGTAAACAGCACTTTCGCCGAAAGAAATCGTCTTCTCTAAGACTGGGAAACAGTGAACAGTGAATGTATGAGTTTCTCAACATTGGTAACAGATAGAAACAAGAGAAAGCACACAGTGATTCATCTACCTAGACAAGTTACAGAGTTTTACACAGAGAATTCCAAGTATAAGTACAAGCAAATAAGAGAGACTTAGAAAACTGGTAAAACCTACATTGTTGACAGATTTGGGAGTACTTAGCACTGTGAAAACAGCACTTTCGCCGAAGGAAATTTAGTTCTCTAAGACTGGGAAACAGTGAACAGAGAATGTATGAGTTTCTCAAGATTGGTAACAGATACAAACAAGAGAAAGCACACAGTGATTCATCTACCTAGAGAAGTTACAGAGGTTTACACAGAGAATTCCAAGTATAAGTACAAGCAAATAAGAGAGACTTAGAAAACTGGTAAAACCTACATTGTGGATAGAGTTGGGAGTACTTAGCACTGTGAAAACAGCACTTTCGCTGAAAGAAGTCGACTTCTCTAAGACTGGGAAACAGTGAACAGTGAATGTATGAGTTTCTCAAGATTGGTGACAGATAGAAACAAGAGAAAGTACACAGTGATTCATCTACCTAGTGAAGTTACAGAGGTTTACACAGAGAATTCCAAGTATAAGTACAAGCAAATAAGAGAGACTTAGAAAAGTGGTAAAACCTACATTGTTGACAGATTTGGGAGTACTTAGCACTGTGAAAACAGCACTTTCGCCGAAGGAAATTTAGTTCTCTAAGACTGGGAAACAGTGAACAGAGAATGTATGAGTTTCTCAAGATTGGTAACAGATAGAAACAAGAGAAAGTACACAGTGATTCATCTACCTAGAAAAGTTACAGAGGTTTACACAGAGAATTCCAAGTATAAGTACAAGCAAATAAGAGAGACTTAGAAAACTGGTAAAACCTACATTGTGGATAGAGTTGGGAGTACTTAGCACTGTGTAAACAGCACTTTCGCCGAAAGAAATCGACTTCTCTGAGACTGGGAAACAGTGAACAGTGAATGTATGAGTTTCTCAAGATTGGTAACAGATATAAACAACAGAAAGCACACAGTAATTCATCTACCTAGAGAAGTTAAAGAGGTTTACACAGAGAATTCCCAGTATAAGTACAAGCAAATAAGAGAGACTTAGAAAACTGGTAAAACCTACATTGTGGATAGAGTTGGGAGTACTTAGCACTGTGTAAACAGCACTTTCGCTAGAAAGAAATCGACTTCTCTCAGACTGGGAAAAGGTGAACAGTGAATGTATGAGTTTCTCAAGATTGGTAACAGATAGAAACAAGAGAAAGCACACAGTGATTCATCTACCTAGAGAAGTTACAGTGGTTTACACAGAGAATTCCAAGTATAAGTACAAGCAAATAAGAGAGACTTAGAAATCTGGTAAAACCTACATTGTGGATAGAGTTGGGAGTACTTAGCACTGTGAAAACAGCACTTTCGCTGAAAGAAATCGACTTCTCTAAGACTGGGAAACAGTGAACAGTGAATGTATGAGTTTCTCAAGATTGGTAACAGATAGAAACAAGAGAAAGTACACAGTGATTCATCTACCTAGAGAAGTTACAGAGGTTTACACAGAGAATTCCAAGTATAAGTACAAGCAAATAAGAGAGACTTAGAAAACTGGTAAAACCTACATTGTTTATAGAGTTGGGAGTACTTAGCAATGTGAAAACAGCACTTTTGTCGAAAGTAATCGACTTCTCTAAGACTGGGAAACACTGAACAGAGAATGTATGAGTTTCTCACGATTGGTAACAGATAGAAACAAGAGAAAGCACACAGTGATTCATCTACCTAGAGAAGTTACAGAGGTTTACACAGAGAATTCCAAGTATAAGTACAAGCAAATAAGAGAGACTTCGAAAACTGGTAAAACCTACATTGTGGATAGAGTTTGGAGTACTTAGCACTGTGAAAACAGCACTTTCGCCGAAAGAAATCGACTTCTCTAAGACTGGGAAACAGTGAACAGTGAATGTATGAGTTTCTCAAGATTGGTAACAGATAGAAACAAGAGAAAGCACACAGTGATTCATCTACCTAGAGAAGTTATAGAGTTTTACACAGAGAATTCCAAGTATAAGTACAAGCAAATAAGAGAGACTTAGAAAACTGGTAAAACCTACATTGTTGACAGATTTGGGAGTACTTAGCACTGTGAAAACAGCACTTTCGCCGAAGGAAATTTAGTTCTCTAAGACTGGGAAACAGTGAACAGAGAATGTATGAGTTTCTCAAGATTGGTAACAGATAGAAACAAGAGAAAGCACACAGTGATTCATCTACCTAGAGAAGTTACAGAGGTTTACACAGAGAATTCCAAGTATAAGTACAAGCAAATAAGAGAGACTTAGAAAACTGGTAAAACCTACATTGTGGATAGAGTTGGGAGTACTTAGCACTGTGAAAACAGCACTTTCGCTGAAAGAAGTCGACTTCTCTAAGACTGGGAAACAGTGAACAGTGAATGTATGAGTTTCTCAAGATTGGTAACAGATAGAAACAAGAGAAAGTACACAGTGATTCATCTACCTAGTGAAGTTACAGAGGTTTACACAGAGAATTCCAAGAATAAGTACAAGCAAATAAGAGAGACTTAGAAAACTGGTAAAATCTACATTGTGGATAGAGTTGGGAGCACTTAGCACTGTGTAAACAGCACTTTCGCTGAAAGAAATCGACTTCTCTAAGACTGGGAAAAGGTGAACAGTGAATGTATGAGTTTCTCAAGATCGGTAACAGATAGAAACAAGAGAAAGCACACAGTGATTCATCTACCTAGAGAAGTTACAGAGGTTTACACAGAGAATTCCAAGTATAAGTACAAGCAAATAAGAGAGACTTAGAAAACTGGTAAAATCTACATTGTGGATAGAGTTGGGAGTACTTAGCACTGTGTAAACAGCACTTTCGCTGAAAGAAATCGACTTCTCTAAGACTGGGAAAAGGTGAACGGTGAATGTATGAGTTTCTCAAGATTGATAACAGATAGAAACAAGAGAAAGCACACAGTGATTCATCTACCTAGAGAAGATACAGAGGTTTACACAGAGAATTCCAAGTATAAGTACAAGCAAATAAGAGAGACTTAGAAATCTGGTAAAACCTACATTGTGGATAGAGTTGGGAGTACTTAGCACTGTGAAAACAGCACTTTCGCAGAAAGAAATCGACTTCTCTAAGACTGGGAAAAGGTGAACAGTGAATGTATGAGTTTCTCAAGATTGGTAACAGATAGAAACAAGAGAAAGCACACAGTGATTCATCTACCTAGAGAAGTTACAGAGGTTTACACAGAGAATTCCAAGTATAAGTACAAGCAAATAAGAGAGACTTAGAAAAGTGGTAAAACCTACATTGCTGACAGATTTGGGAGTACTTAGCACTGTGAAAACAGCACTTTCGCCGAAGGAAATTTAGTTCTCTAAGACTGGGAAACAGTGAACAGAGAATGTATGTGTTTCTCAAGATTGGTAACAGATAGAAACAAGAGAAAGTACACAGTGATTCATCTACCTAGAGAAGTTACAGAGGTTTACACAGAGAATTCCAAGTATAAGTACAAGCAAATAAGAGAGACTTAGAAAACTGGTAAAACCTACATTGTGGATAGAGTTGGGAGTACTTAGCACTGTGTAAACAGCACTTTCGCCGAAAGAAATCGACTTCTCTAAGACTGGGAAACAGTGAACAGAGAATGTATGAGTTTCTCAAGATTGGTAACAGATAGAAACAAGAGAAAGTACACAGTGATTCATCTACCTAGAGAAGTTACAGAGGTTTACACAGAGAATTCCAAGTATAATTACAAGCAAATAAGAGAGACTTAGAAAACTGGTAAAACCTACATTGTTGATAGAGTTGGGAGTACTTAGCACTGTGAAAACAGCACTTTCGCAGAAAGAAATCGACTTCTCTAAGACTGGGAAAAGGTGAACAGTGAATGTATGAGTTTCTCAAGATTGGTAACAGATAGAAACAAGAGAAAGCACACAGTGATTCATCTACCTAGAGAAGTTACAGAGGTTGACACAGAGAATTCCAAGTATAAGTACAAGCAAATAAGAGAGACTTAGAAATCTGGTAAAACCTACATTGTGGATAGAGTTGGGAGTACTTAGCACTGTGAAAACAGCACTTTCGCAGAAAGAAATCGACTTCTCTAAGACTGGGAAAAGGTGAACAGTGAATGTATGAGTTTCTCAAGATTGGTAACAGATAGAAACAAGAGAAAGCACACAGTGATTCATCTACCTAGAGAAGTTACAGAGGTTTACACAGAGAATTCCAAGTATAAGTACAAGCAAATAAGAGAGACTTAGGAAACTGGTAAAACCTACATTGTGGATAGAGTTGGGAGTACTTAGCACTGTGTAAACAGCACTTTCGCCGAAGGAAATTTAGTTCTCTAAGACTGGGAAACAGTGAACAGAGAATGTATGTGTTTCTCAAGATTGGTAACAGATAGAAACAAGAGAAAGCACACAGTGATTCATCTACCTAGAGAAGTTACAGAGGTTTACACAGAGAATTCCAAGTATAAGTACAAGCAAATAAGAGAGACTTAGAAAACTGGTAAAACCTACATTGTTGACAGATTTGGGAGTACTTAGCACTGTGAAAACAGCACTTTCGCCGAAGGAAATTTAGTTCTCTAAGACTGGGAAACAGTGAACAGAGAATGTATGAGTTTCTCAAGATTGGTAACAGATAGAAACAAGAGAAAGCACACAGTGATTCATCTACCTAGAGAAGTTACAGAGGTTTACACAGAGAATTCCAAGAATAAGTACAAGCAAATAAGAGAGACTTATAAAACTGGTAAAATCTACATTGTGGATAGCGTTGGGAGTACTTAGCACTGTGTAAACAGCACTTTCGCTGAAAGAAATCGACTTCTCTAAGACTGGGAAAAGGTGAACAGTGAATGTATGAGTTTCTCAAGATTGGTAACAGATAGAAACAAGAGACAGCACACAGTGATTCATCTACCTAGAGAAGTTACAGTGGTTTACACAGAGAATTCCAAGTATAAGTACAAGCAAATAAGAGAGACTTAGAAAAGTGGTAAAACCTACATTGCTGACAGATTTGGGAGTACTTAGCACTGTGAAAACAGCACTTTCGTCGAAGGAAATTTAGTTCTCTAAGACTGGGAAACAGTGAACAGAGAATGTATGAGTTTCTCAAGATTGGTAACAGATAGAAACAAGAGAAAGTACACAGTGATTCATCTACCTAGAGAAGTTACAGAGGTTTACACAGAGAATTCCAAGTATAAGTACAAGCAAATAAGAGAGACTTAGAAAACTGGTAAAACCTACATTGTGGATAGAGTTGGGAGTACTTAGCACTGTGTAAACAGCACTTTCGCCGAAAGAAATCGACTTCTCTAAGACTGGGAAACAGTGAACAGAGAATGTATGATTTTCTCAAGATTGGTAACAGATAGAAACAAGAGAAAGTACACAGTGATTCATCTACCTAGAGAAGTTACAGAGGTTTACACAGAGAATTCCAAGTATAAGTACAAGCAAATAAGAGAGACTTAGAAAACTGGTAAAACCTACATTGTTGATAGAGTTGGGAGTACTTAGCAATGTGAAAACAGCACTTTCGCAGAAAGAAATCGACTTCTCTAAGACTGGGAAAAGGTGAACAGTGAATGTATGAGTTTCTCAAGATTGGTAACAGATAGAAACAAGAGACAGCACACAGTGATTCATCTACCTAGAGAAGTTACAGTGGTTTACACAGAGAATTCCAAGTATAAGTACAAGCAAATAAGAGAGACTTAGAAAAGTGGTAAAACCTACATTGCTGACAGATTTGGGAGTACTTAGCACTGTGAAAACAGCACTTTCGTCGAAGGAAATTTAGTTCTCTAAGACTGGGAAACAGTGAACAGAGAATGTATGAGTTTCTCAAGATTGGTAACAGATAGAAACAAGAGAAAGTACACAGTGATTCATCTACCTAGAGAAGTTACAGAGGTTTACACAGAGAATTCCAAGTATAAGTACAAGCAAATAAGAGAGACTTAGAAAACTGGTAAAACCTACATTGTGGATAGAGTTGGGAGTACTTAGCACTGTGTAAACAGCACTTTCGCCGAAAGAAATCGACTTCTCTAAGACTGGGAAACAGTGAACAGAGAATGTATGATTTTCTCAAGATTGGTAACAGATAGAAACAAGAGAAAGTACACAGTGATTCATCTACCTAGAGAAGTTACAGAGGTTTACACAGAGAATTCCAAGTATAAGTACAAGCAAATAAGAGAGACTTAGAAAACTGGTAAAACCTACATTGTTGATAGAGTTGGGAGTACTTAGCAATGTGAAAACAGCACTTTCGCAGAAAGAAATCGACTTCTCTAAGACTGGGAAAAGGTGAACAGTGAATGTATGAGTTTCTCAAGATTGGTAACAGATAGAAACAAGAGAAAGCACACAGTGATTCATCTACCTAGAGAAGTTACAGAGGTTTACACAGAGAATTCCAAGTATAAGTACAAGCAAATAAGAGAGACTTAGAAATCTGGTAAAACCTACATTGTGGATAGAGTTGGGAGTACTTAGCACTGTGAAAACAGCACTTTCGCCGAAAGAAATTTAGTTCTCTGAGACTGGGAAACAGTGAACAGAGAATGTATGAGTTTCTCAAGATTGGTAACAGATAGAAACAAGAGAAAGCACACAGTGATTCATCTACCTAGAGAAGTTACAGAGGTTTACACAGAGAATTCCAAGTATAAGTAGAAGCAAATAAGAGAGACTTAGAAAACTGGTAAAACCTACATTGTGGATAGAGTTGGGAGTACTTAGCACTGTGAAAACAGCACTTTCGCTGAAAGAAGTCGACTTCTCTAAGCCTGGGAAACAGTGAACAGTGAATGTATGAGTTTCTCAAGATTGGTAACAGATAGAAACAAGAGAAAGTACACAGTGATTCATCTACCTAGTGAAGTTACAGAGGTTTACACAGAGAATTCCAAGTATAAGTACAAGCAAATAAGAGAGACTTAGAAAAGTGGTAAAACCTACATTGCTGACAGATTTGGGAGTACTTAGCACTGTGAAAACAGCACTTTCGCCGAAGGAAATTTAGTTCTCTAAGACTGGGAAACAGTGAACAGAGAATGTATGTGTTTCTCAAGATTGGTAACAGATAGAAACAAGAGAAAGTACACAGTGATTCATCTACCTAGAGAAGTTACAGAGGTTTACACAGAGAATTCCAAGTATAAGTACAAGCAAATAAGAGAGACTTAGAAAACTGGTAAAACCTACATTGTGGATAGAGTTGGGAGTACTTAGCACTGTGTAAACAGCACTTTCGCCGAAAGAAATCGACTTCTCTAAGACTGGGAAACAGTGAACAGAGAAGGTATGAGTTTCTCAAGATTGGTAACAGATAGAAACAAGAGAAAGTACACAGTGATTCATCTACCTAGAGAAGTTACAGAGGTTTACACAGAGAATTCCAAGTATAATTACAAGCAAATAAGAGAGACTTAGAAAACTGGTAAAACCTACATTGTTGATAGAGTTGGGAGTACTTAGCACTGTGAAAACAGCACTTTCGCAGAAAGAAATCGACTTCTCTAAGACTGGGAAAAGGTGAACAGAGAATGTATGAGTTTCTCAAGATTGGTAACAGATAGAAACAAGAGAAAGCACACAGTGATTCATCTACCTAGAGAAGTTACAGAGGTTGACACAGAGAATTCCAAGTATAAGTACAAGCAAATAAGAGAGACTTAGAAATCTGGTAAAACCTACATTGTGGATAGAGTTGGGAGTACTTAGCACTGTGAAAACAGCACTTTCGCAGAAAGAAATCGACTTCTCTAAGACTGGGAAAAGGTGAACAGTGAATGTATGAGTTTCTCAAGATTGGTAACAGATAGAAACAAGAGAAAGCACACAGTGATTCATCTACCTAGAGAAGTTACAGAGGTTTACACAGAGAATTCCAAGTATAAGTACAAGCAAATAAGAGAGACTTAGAAAACTGGTAAAACCTACATTGTGGATAGAGTTGGGAGTACTTAGCACTGTGTAAACATCACTTTCGCCGAAGGAAATTTAGTTCTCTAAGACTGGGAAACAGTGAACAGAGAATGTATGTGTTTCTCAAGATTGGTAACAGATAGAAACAAGAGAAAGCACACAGTGATTCATCTACCTAGAGAAGTTACAGAGGTTTACACAGAGAATTCCAAGTATAAGTACAAGCAAATAAGAGAGACTTAGAAAACTGGTAAAACCTACATTGTTGACAGATTTGGGAGTACTTAGCACTGTGAAAACAGCACTTTCGCCGAAGGAAATTTAGTTCTCTAAGACTGGGAAACAGTGAACAGAGAATGTATGAGTTTCTCAAGATTGGTAACAGATAGAAACAAGAGAAAGCACACAGTGATTCATCTACCTAGAGAAGTTACAGAGTTTTACACAGAGAATTCCAAGAATAAGTACAAGCAAATAAGAGAGACTTATAAAACTGGTAAAATCTACATTGTGGATAGCGTTGGGAGTACTTAGCACTGTGTAAACAGCACTTTCGCTGAAAGAAATCGACTTCTCTAAGACTGGGAAAAGGTGAACAGTGAATGTATGAGTTTCTCAAGATTGGTAACAGATAGAAACAAGAGACAGCACACAGTGATTCATCTACCTAGAGAAGTTACAGTGGTTTACACAGAGAATTCCAAGTATAAGTACAAGCAAATAAGAGAGACTTAGAAAAGTGGTAAAACCTACATTGCTGACAGATTTGGGAGTACTTAGCACTGTGAAAACAGCACTTTCGCCGAAGGAAATTTAGTTCTCTAAGACTGGGAAACAGTGAACAGAGAATGTATGAGTTTCTCAAGATTGGTAACAGATAGAAACAAGAGAAAGTACACAGTGATTCATCTACCTAGAGAAGTTACAGAGGTTTACACAGAGAATTCCAAGTATAAGTACAAGCAAATAAGAGAGACTTAGAAAACTGGTAAAACCTACATTGTGGATAGAGTTGGGAGTACTTAGCACTGTGTAAACAGCACTTTCGCCGAAAGAAATCGACTTCTCTAAGACTGGGAAACAGTGAACAGAGAATGTATGATTTTCTCAAGATTGGTAACAGATAGAAACAAGAGAAAGTACACAGTGATTCATCTACCTAGAGAAGTAACAGAGGTTTACACAGAGAATTCCAAGTATAAGTACAAGCAAATAAGAGAGACTTAGAAATCTGGTAAAACCTACATTGTTGATAGAGTTGGGAGTACTTAGCAATGTGAAAACAGCACTTTCGCAGAAAGAAATCGACTTCTCTAAGACTGGGAAAACGTGAACAGTGAATGTATGAGTTTCTCAAGATTGGTAACAGATAGAAACAAGGGAAAGCACACAGTGATTCATCTACCTAGAGAAGTTACAGAGGTTTACACAGAGAATTCCAAGTATAAGTACAAGCAAATAAGAGAGACTTAGAAATCTGGTAAAACCTACATTGTGGATAGAGTTGGGAGTACTTAGCACTGTGAAAACAGCACTTTCGCTGAAAGAAATCGACTTCTCTAAGACTGGGAAACAGTGAACAGAGAATGTATGAGTTTCTCAAGATTGGTAACAGATAGAAACAAGAGAAAGCACAGAGTGATTCATCTACCTAGAGAAGTTACAGAGGTTTACACAGAGAATTCCAAGAATAAGTACAAGCAAATAAGAGAGACTTAGAAAACTGGTAAAATCTACATTGTGGAGAGAGTTGGGAGCACTTAGCACTGTGCAAACAGCACTTTCGCCGAAAGAAATCGACTTCTCTAAGACTGGGAAAAGGTGAACAGTGAATGTATGAGTTTCTCAAGATTGGTAACAGATAGAAACAAGAGAAAGCACACAGTGATTCATCTACCTAGAGAAGTTACAGTGGTTTACACAGACAATTCCAAGTATAAGTACAAGCAAATAAGAGAGACTTAGAAATCTGGTAAAACCTACATTGTGGATAGAGTTGTGAGTACTTAGCACTGTGAAAACAGCACTTTCGCCGAAGGAAATTTAGTTCTCTAAGACTGGGAAACAGTGAACAGAGAATGTATGAGTTTCTCAAGATTGGTAACAGATAGAAACAAGAGAAAGCACACAGTGATTCATCTACCTAGAGAAGTTACAGAGGTTTACACAGAGAATTCCAAGTATAAGTACAAGCAAATAAGAGAGACTTAGAAAACTGGTAAAACCTACATTGTGGATAGAGTTGGGAGTACTTAGCACTGTGAAAACAGCACTTTCGCTGAAAGAAGTCGACTTCTCTAAGACTGGGAAACAGTGAACAGTGAATGTATGAGTTTCTCAAGATTGGTGACAGATAGAAACAAGAGAAAGTACACAGTGATTCATCTACCTAGTGAAGTTACAGAGGTTTACACAGAGAATTCCAAGTATAAGTACAAGCAAATAAGAGAGACTTAGAAAAGTGGTAAAACCTACATTGTTGACAGATTTGGGAGTACTTAGCACTGTGAAAACAGCACTTTCGCCGAAGGAAATTTAGTTCTCTAAGACTGGGAAACAGTGAACAGAGAATGTATGAGTTTCTCAAGATTGGTAACAGATAGAAACAAGAGAAAGTACACAGTGATTCATCTACCTAGAAAAGTTACAGAGGTTTACACAGAGAATTCCAAGTATAAGTACAAGCAAATAAGAGAGACTTAGAAAACTGGTAAAACCTACATTGTGGATAGAGTTGGGAGTACTTAGCACTGTGTAAACAGCACTTTCGCCGAAAGAAATCGACTTCTCTGAGACTGGGAAACAGTGAACAGTGAATGTATGAGTTTCTCCAGATTGGTAACAGATATAAACAACAGAAAGCACACAGTAATTCATCTACCTAGAGAAGTTAAAGAGGTTTACACAGAGAATTCCCAGTATAAGTACAAGCAAATAAGAGAGACTTAGAAAACTGGTAAAACCTACATTGTGGATAGAGTTGGGAGTACTTAGCACTGTGTAAACAGCACTTTCGCTGAAAGAAATCGACTTCTCTCAGACTGGGAAAAGGTGAACAGTGAATGTATGAGTTTCTCAAGATTGGTAACAGATAGAAACAAGAGAAAGCACACAGTGATTCATCTACCTAGAGAAGTTACAGTGGTTTACACAGAGAATTCCAAGTATAAGTACAACCAAATAAGAGAGACTTAGAAATCTGGTAAAACCTACATTGTGGATAGAGTTGGGAGTACTTAGCACTGTGAAAACAGCACTTTCGCTGAAAGAAATCGACTTCTCTAAGACTGGGAAACAGTGAACAGTGAATGTATGAGTTTCTCAAGATTGGTAACAGATAGAAACAAGAGAAAGTACACAGTGATTCATCTACCTAGAGAAGTTACAGAGGTTTACACAGAGAATTCCAAGTATAAGTACAAGCAAATAAGAGAGACTTAGAAAACTGGTAAAACCTACATTGTTTATAGAGTTGGGAGTACTTAGCAATGTGAAAACAGCACTTTTGTCGAAAGTAATCGACTTCTCTAAGACTGGGAAACACTGAACAGAGAATGTATGAGTTTCTCACGATTGGTAACAGATAGAAACAAGAGAAAGCACACAGTGATTCATCTACCTAGAGAAGTTACAGAGGTTTACACAGAGAATTCCAAGTATAAGTACAAGCAAATAAGAGAGACTTCGAAAACTGGTAAAACCTACATTGTGGATAGAGTTTGGAGTACTTAGCACTGTGAAAACAGCACTTTCGCCGAAAGAAATCGACTTCTCTAAGACTGGGAAACAGTGAACAGTGAATGTATGAGTTTCTCAAGATTGGTAACAGATAGAAACAAGAGAAAGCACACAGTGATTCATCTACCTAGAGAAGTTATAGAGTTTTACACAGAGAATTCCAAGTATAAGTACAAGCAAATAAGAGAGACTTCGAAAACTGGTAAAACCTACATTGTTGACAGATTTGGGAGTACTTAGCACTGTGAAAACAGCACTTTCGCCGAAGGAAATTTAGTTCTCTAAGACTGGGAAACAGTGAACAGAGAATGTATGAGTTTCTCAAGATTGGTAACAGATAGAAACAAGAGAAAGCACACAGTGATTCATCTACCTAGAGAAGTTACAGAGGTTTACACAGAGAATTCCAAGTATAAGTACAAGCAAATAAGAGAGACTTAGAAAACTGGTAAAACCTACATTGTGGATAGAGTTGGGAGTACTTAGCACTGTGAAAACAGCACTTTCGCTGAAAGAAGTCGACTTCTCTAAGACTGGGAAACAGTGAACAGTGAATGTATGAGTTTCTCAAGATTGGTAACAGATAGAAACAAGAGAAAGTACACAGTGATTCATCTACCTAGTGAAGTTACAGAGGTTTACACAGAGAATTCCAAGAATAAGTACAAGCAAATAAGAGAGACTTAGAAAACTGGTAAAATCTACATTGTGGATAGAGTTGGGAGCACTTAGCACTGTGTAAACAGCACTTTCGCTGAAAGAAATCGACTTCTCTAAGACTGGGAAAAGGTGAACAGTGAATGTATGAGTTTCTCAAGATCGGTAACAGATAGAAACAAGAGAAAGCACACAGTGATTCATCTACCTAGAGAAGTTACAGAGGTTTACACAGAGAATTCCAAGTATAAGTACAAGCAAATAAGAGAGACTTAGAAAACTGGTAAAATCTACATTGTGGATAGAGTTGGGAGTACTTAGCACTGTGTAAACAGCACTTTCGCTGAAAGAAATCGACTTCTCTAAGACTGGGAAAAGGTGAACGGTGAATGTATGAGTTTCTCAAGATTGATAACAGATAGAAACAAGAGAAAGCACACAGTGATTCATCTACCTAGAGAAGATACAGAGGTTTACACAGAGAATTCCAAGTATAAGTACAAGCAAATAAGAGAGACTTAGAAATCTGGTAAAACCTACATTGTGGATAGAGTTGGGAGTACTTAGCACTGTGAAAACAGCACTTTCGCAGAAAGAAATCGACTTCTCTAATACTGGGAAAAGGTGAACAGTGAATGTATGAGTTTCTCAAGATTGGTAACAGATAGAAACAAGAGAAAGCACACAGTGATTCATCTACCTAGAGAAGTTACAGAGGTTTACACAGAGAATTCCAAGTATAAGTACAAGCAAATAAGAGAGACTTAGAAAAGTGGTAAAACCTACATTGCTGACAGATTTGGGAGTACTTAGCACTGTGAAAACAGCACTTTCGCCGAAGGAAATTTAGTTCTCTAAGACTGGGAAACAGTGAACAGAGAATGTATGTGTTTCTCAAGATTGGTAACAGATAGAAACAAGAGAAAGTACACAGTGATTCATCTACCTAGAGAAGTTACAGAGGTTTACACAGAGAATTCCAAGTATAAGTACAAGCAAATAAGAGAGACTTAGAAAACTGGTAAAACCTACATTGTGGATAGAGTTGGGAGTACTTAGCACTGTGTAAACAGCACTTTCGCCGAAAGAAATCGACTTCTCTAAGACTGGGAAACAGTGAACAGAGAATGTATGAGTTTCTCAAGATTGGTAACAGATAGAAACAAGAGAAAGTACACAGTGATTCATCTACCTAGAGAAGTTACAGAGGTTTACACAGAGAATTCCAAGTATAATTACAAGCAAATAAGAGAGACTTAGAAAACTGGTAAAACCTACATTGTTGATAGAGTTGGGAGTACTTAGCACTGTGAAAACAGCACTTTCGCAGAAAGAAATCGACTTCTCTAAGACTGGGAAAAGGTGAACAGTGAATGTATGAGTTTCTCAAGATTGGTAACAGATAGAAACAAGAGAAAGCACACAGTGATTCATCTACCTAGAGAAGTTACAGAGGTTGACACAGAGAATTCCAAGTATAAGTACAAGCAAATAAGAGAGACTTAGATATCTGGTAAAACCTACATTGTGGATAGAGTTGGGAGTACTTAGCACTGTGAAAACAGCACTTTCGCAGAAAGAAATCGACTTCTCTAAGACTGGGAAAAGATGAACAGTGAATGTATGAGTTTCTCAAGATTGGTAACAGATAGAAACAAGAGAAAGCACACAGTGATTCATCTACCTAGAGAAGTTACAGAGGTTTACACAGAGAATTCCAAGTATAAGTACAAGCAAATAAGAGAGACTTAGAAAACTGGTAAAACCTACATTGTGGATAGAGTTGGGAGTACTTAGCACTGTGTAAACAGCACTTTCGCCGAAGGAAATTTAGTTCTCTAAGACTGGGAAACAGTGAACAGAGAATGTATGTGTTTCTCAAGATTGGTAACAGATAGAAACAAGAGAAAGCACACAGTGATTCATCTACCTAGAGAAGTTACAGAGGTTTACACAGAGAATTCCAAGTATAAGTACAAGCAAATAAGAGAGACTTAGAAAACTGGTAAAACCTACATTGTTGACAGATTTGGGAGTACTTAGCACTGTGAAAACAGCACTTTCGCCGAAGGAAATTTAGTTCTCTAAGACTGGGAAACAGTGAACAGAGAATGTATGAGTTTCTCAAGATTGGTAACAGATAGAAACAAGAGAAAGCACACAGTGATTCATCTACCTAGAGAAGTTACAGAGGTTTACACACAGAATTCCAAGAATAAGTACAAGCAAATAAGAGAGACTTATAAAACTGGTAAAATCTACATTGTGGATAGCGTTGGGAGTACTTAGCACTGTGTAAACAGCACTTTCGCTGAAAGAAATCGACTTCTCTAAGACTGGGAAAAGGTGAACAGTGAATGTATGAGTTTCTCAAGATTGGTAACAGATAGAAACAAGAGACAGCACACAGTGATTCATCTACCTAGAGAAGTTACAGTGGTTTACACAGAGAATTCCAAGTATAAGTACAAGCAAATAAGAGAGACTTAGAAAAGTGGTAAAACCTACATTGCTGACAGATTTGGGAGTACTTAGCACTGTGAAAACAGCACTTTCGCCGAAGGAAATTTAGTTCGCTAAGACTGGGAAACAGTGAACAGAGAATGTATGAGTTTCTCAAGATTGGTAACAGATAGAAACAAGAGAAAGTACACAGTGATTCATCTACCTAGAGAAGTTACAGAGGTTTACACAGAGAATTCCAAGTATAAGTACAAGCAAATAAGAGAGACTTAGAAAACTGGTAAAACCTACATTGTGGATAGAGTTGGGAGTACTTAGCACTGTGTAAACAGCACTTTCGCCGAAAGAAATCGACTTCTCTAAGACTGGGAAACAGTGAACAGAGAATGTATGATTTTCTCAAGATTGGTAACAGATAGAAACAAGAGAAAGTACACAGTGATTCATCTACCTAGAGAAGTTACAGAGGTTTACACAGAGAATTCCAAGTATAAGTACAAGCAAATAAGAGAGACTTAGAAAACTGGTAAAACCTACATTGTTGATAGAGTTGGGAGTACTTAGCAATGTGAAAACAGCACTTTCGCAGAAAGAAATCGACTTCTCTAAGACTGGGAAAAGGTGAACAGTGAATGTATGAGTTTCTCAAGATTGGTAACAGATAGAAACAAGAGAAAGCACACAGTGATTCATCTACCTAGAGAAGTTACAGAGGTTTACACAGAGAATTCCAAGTATAAGTACAAGCAAATAAGAGAGACTTAGAAATCTGGTAAAACCTACATTGTGGATAGAGTTGGGAGTACTTAGCACTGTGAAAACAGCACTTTCGCAGAAAGAAATCGACTTCTCTAAGACTGGGAAAAGGTGAACAGTGAATGTATGAGTTTCTCAAGATTGGTAACAGATAGAAACAAGAGAAAGCACACAGTGATTCATCTACGTAGAGAAGTTAAAGAGGTTTACACAGAGAATTCCAAGTATAAGTACAAGCAAATAAGAGAGACTTAGAAAACTGGTAAAACCTACATTGTTGACAGATTTGGGAGTACTTAGCACTGTGAAAACAGCACTTTCGGCGAAGGAAATTTAGTTCTCTAAGACTGGGAAACAGTGAACAGAGAATGTATGAGTTTCTCAAGATTGGTAACAGATAGAAACAAGAGAAAGCACACAGTGATTCATCTACCTAGAGAAGTTACAGAGGTTTACACAGAGAATTCCAAGTATAAGTACAAGCAAATAAGAGAGACTTAGAAAACTGGTAAAACCTACATTGTGGATAGAGTTGGGAGTACTTAGCACTGTGAAAACAGCACTTTCGCTGAAAGAAGTCGACTTCTCTAAGACTGGGAAACAGTGAACAGTGAATGTATGAGTTTTTCAAGATTGGTAACAGATAGAAACAAGAGAAAGAACACAGTGATTCATCTACCTAGAGAAGTTACAGAGGTTTACACAGAGAATTCCAAGTATAAGTACAAGCAAATAAGAGAG
This sequence comes from Heterohyrax brucei, assembly GCA_028571685.1. Lineage (NCBI taxonomy): Eukaryota > Metazoa > Chordata > Mammalia > Hyracoidea > Procaviidae > Heterohyrax > Heterohyrax brucei. Next base: position 18,578,142 of record CM053162.1, read on the forward strand.
ACTTAGAAAACTGGTAAAACCTACATTGTTGACAGATTTGGGAGTACTTAGCACTGTGAAAACAGCACTTTCGGCGAAGGAAATTTAGTTCTCTAAGACTGGGAAACAGTGAACAGAGAATGTATGAGTTTCTCAAGATTGGTAACAGATAGAAACAAGAGAAAGCACACAGTGATTCATCTACCTAGAGAAGTTACAGAGGTTTACACAGAGAATTCCAAGTATAAGTACAAGCAAATAAGAGAGACTTAGAAAACTGGTAAAACCTACATTGTGGATAGAGTTGGGAGTACTTAGCACTGTGAAAACAGCACTTTCGCTGAAAGAAGTCGACTTCTCTAAGACTGGGAAACAGTGAACAGTGAATGTATGAGTTTCTCAAGATTGGTAACAGATAGAAACAAGAGAAAGTACACAGTGATTCATCTACCTAGTGAAGTTACAGAGGTTTACACAGAGAATTCCAAGTATAAGTACAAGCAAATAAGAGAGACTTAGAAAACTGGTAAAACCTACATTGTTGACAGATTTGGGAGTACTTAGCACTGTGAAAACAGCAGTTTCGCCGAAGGAGATTTAGTTCTCTAAGACTGGGAAACAGTGAACAGAGAATGTATGAGTTTCTCAAGATTGGTAACAGATAGAAACAAGAGAAAGCACAGAGTGATTCATCTACCTAGAGAAGTTACAGAGGTTTACACAGAGAATTCCTAGAATAAGTACAAGCAAATAAGAGAGACTTAGAAAACTGGTAAAATCTACATTGTGGAGAGAGTTGGGAGCACTTAGCACTGTGTACACAGCACTTTCGCCGAAAGAAATCGACTTCTCTAAGACTGGGAAAAGGTGAACAGTGAATGTATGAGTTTCTCAAGATTGGTAATAGATAGAAACAAGAGAAAGCACACAGTGATTCATCTACCTAGAGAAGTTACAGTGGTTTACACAGACAATTCCAAGTATAAGTACAAGCAAATAAGAGAGACTTAGAAATCTGGTAAAACCTACATTGTGGATAGAGTTGGGAGTACTTAGCACTGTGAAAACAGCCCTTTCGCTGAAAGAAATCGACTTCTCTAAGACTAGGAAACAGTGAACAGTGAATGTATGAGTTTCTCAAGATTGGTAACAGATAGAAACAAGAGAAAGTACACAGTGATTCATCTACCTAGAGAAGTTACAGAGGTTTACACAGAGAATTCCAAGTATAAGTACAAGCAAATAAGAGAGACTTAGAAAACTGGTAAAACCTACATTGTGGATAGAGTTGGGAGTACTTAGCACTGTCAAAACAGCACTTTTGCGGAAAGAAATCGACTTCTCTAAGACTGGGAAACAGTGAACAGAGAATGTATGAGTTTCTCAAGATTGGTAACAGATAGAAACAAGAGAAAGTACACGGTGATTCATCTACCTAGAGAAGTTACAGAGGTTTACACAGAGAATTCCAAGTATAAGTACAAGCAAATAAGAGAGACTTAGAAAACTGGTAAAACCTACATTGTTTATAGAGTTGGGAGTACTTAGCAATGTGAAAACAGCACTTTGTCGAAAGTAATCGACTTCTCTAAGACTGGGAAACACTGAACAGAGAATGTATGAGTTTCTCAAGATTGGTAACAGATAGAAACAAGAGAAAGTACACAGTGGTTCATCTACCTAGAGAAGTTACAGAGGTTTACACAGAGAATTCCAAGTATAAGTACAAGCAAATAAGAGAGACTTAGAAAACTGGTAAAACCTACATTGTGGATAGAGTTGGGAGTACTTAGCACTGTGTAAACAGCACTTTCGCCGAAAGAAATCGACTTCTCTAAGACTGGGAAACAGTGAACAGAGAATGTATGAGTTTCTCAAGATTGGTAACAGATAGAAACAAGAGAAAGTACACAGTGATTCATCTACCTAGAGAAGTTACAGAGGTTTACACAGAGAATTCCAAGTATAAGTACAAGCAAATAAGAGAGACTTAGAAAACTGGTAAAACCTACATTGTTGATAGAGTTGGGAGTACTTAGCAATGTGAAAACAGCACTTTCGCAGAAAGAAATCGACTTCTCTAAGACTGGGAAAAGGTGAACAGTGAATGTATGAGTTTCTCAAGATTGGTAACAGATAGAAACAAGAGAAAGCACACAGTGATTCATCTACCTAGAGAAGTTACAGAGGTTTACACAGAGAATTCCAAGTATAAGTACAAGCAAATAAGAGAGACTTAGAAATCTGGTAAAACCTACATTGTGGATAGAGTTCAGAGTACTTAGCACTGTGAAAACAGCACTTTCGCAGAAAGAAATCGACTTCTCTAAGACTGGGAAAAGGTGAACAGTGAATGTATGAGTTTCTCAAGATTGATAACAGATAGAAACAAGAGAAAGCACACAGTGATTCATCTACCTAGAGAAGTTACAGAGGTTTACACAGAGAATTCCAAGTATAAGTACAAGCAAATAAGAGAGACTTAGAAAACTGGTAAAACCTACATTGTTGACAGATTTGGGAGTACTTAGCACTGTGAAAACAGCACTTTCGGCGAAGGAAATTTAGTTCTCTAAGACTGGGAAACAGTGAACAGAGAATGTATGAGTTTCTCAAGATTGGTAACAGATAGAAACAAGAGAAAGCACACAGTGATTCATCTACCTAGAGAAGTTACAGAGGTTTACACAGAGAATTCCAAGTATAAGTACAAGCAAATAAGAGAGACTTAGAAAACTGGTAAAACCTACATGGTGGATAGAGTTGGGAGTACTTAGCACTGTGAAAACAGCACTTTCGCTGAAAGAAGTCGACTTCTCTAAGACTGGGAAACAGTGAACAGTGAATGTATGAGTTTCTCAAGATTGGTAACAGATAGAAACAAGAGAAAGTACACAGTGATTCATCTACCTAGAGAAGTTACAGAGGTTTACACAGAGAATTCCAAGTATAAGTACAAGCAAATAAGAGAGACTTAGAAAACTGGTAAAACCTACATTGTTGACAGATTTGGGAGTACTTAGCACTGTGAAAACAGCACTTTCGGCGAAGGAAATTTAGTTCTCTAAGACTGGGAAACAGTGAACAGAGAATGTATGAGTTTCTCAAGATTGGTAACAGATAGAAACAAGAGAAAGTACACAGTGGTTCATCTACCTAGAGAAGTTACAGAGGTTTACACAGAGAATTCCAAGTATAAGTACAAGCAAATAAGAGAGACTTAGAAAACTGGTAAAACCTACATTGTGGATAGAGTTGGGAGTACTTAGCACTGTGTAAACAGCACTTTCGCCGAAAGAAATCGACTTCTCTAAGACTGGGAAACAGTGAACAGTGAATGTATGAGTTTCTCAAGATTGGTAACAGATAGAAACAAGAGAAAGCACACAGTGATTCATCTACCTAGAGAAGTTACAGAGGTTTACACAGAGAATTCCAAGTATAAGTACAAGCAAATAAGAGAGACGTAGAAAACTGGTAAAATCTACATTGTGGATAGAGTTGGGAGTACTTAGCACTGTGTAAACAGCACTTTCGCTGAAAGAAATCGACTTCTCTAAGACTGGGAAAAGGTGAACAGTGAATGTATGAGTTTCTCAAGATTGGTAACAGATAGCAACAAGAGAAAGCACACAGTGATTCATCTACCTAGAGAAGTTACAGAGGTTTACACAGAGAATTCCAAGTATAAGTACAAGCAAATAAGAGAGACTTAGAAAACTGGTAAAACCTACATTGTGGATAGAGTTGGGAGTACTTAGCACTGTGTAAACAGCACTTTCGCCGAAAGAAATCGTCTTCTCTAAGACTGGGAAACAGTGAACAGTGAATGTATGAGTTTCTCAACATTGGTAACAGATAGAAACAAGAGAAAGCACACAGTGATTCATCTACCTAGACAAGTTACAGAGTTTTACACAGAGAATTCCAAGTATAAGTACAAGCAAATAAGAGAGACTTAGAAAACTGGTAAAACCTACATTGTTGACAGATTTGGGAGTACTTAGCACTGTGAAAACAGCACTTTCGCCGAAGGAAATTTAGTTCTCTAAGACTGGGAAACAGTGAACAGAGAATGTATGAGTTTCTCAAGATTGGTAACAGATAGAAACAAGAGAAAGCACACAGTGATTCATCTACCTAGAGAAGTTACAGAGGTTTACACAGAGAATTCCAAGTATAAGTACAAGCAAATAAGAGAGACTTAGAAAACTGGTAAAACCTACATTGTGGATAGAGTTGGGAGTACTTAGCACTGTGAAAACAGCACTTTCGCTGAAAGAAGTCGACTTCTCTAAGACTGGGAAACAGTGAACAATGAACGTATGAGTTTCTCAAGATTGGTAACAGATAGAAACAAGAGAAAGCACACAGTGATTCATCTACCTAGAGAAGTTACAGAGGTTTACACAGAGAATTCCAAGTATAAGTACAAGCAAATAAGAGAGACTTAGAAAACTGGTAAAATCTACATTGTGGATAGAGTTGGGAGTACTTAGCACTGTGTAAACAGCACTTTCGCTGAAAGAAATAGACTTCTCTAAGACTGGGAAATGGTGAACGGTGAATGTATGAGTTTCTCAAGATTGGTAACAGATAGAAACAAGAGAAAGCACACAGTGATTCATCTACCTAGAGAAGTTACAGAGGTTTACACAGAGAATTCCAAGTATAAGTACAAGCAAGTAAGAGAGACTTAGAAATCTGGTAAAACCTACATTGTGGATAGAGTTGGGAGTACTTAGCACTGTGAAAACAGCACTTTCGCAGAAAGAAATCGACTTCTCTAAGACTGGGAAAAGGTGAACAGTGAATGTATGAGTTTCTCAAGATTGGTAACAGATAGAAACAAGAGAAAGCACACAGTGATTCATCTACCTAGAGAAGTTACAGAGGTTTACACAGAGAATTCCAAGTATAAGTACAAGCAAATAAGAGAGACTTAGAAAACTGGTAAAACCTACATTGTTGATAGAGTTGGGAGTACTTAGCATTGTGAAAACAGCACTTTTGCCGAAAGGAATCGACTTCTCTAAGACTGGGAAACAGTGAACAGAGAATGTATGAGTTTCTCAAGATTGGTAACAGATAGAAACAAGAGAAAGTACACAGTGATTCATCTACCTAGAGAAGTTACAGAGGTTTACACAGAGAATTCCAAGTATAACTACAAGCAAATAAGAGAGACTTAGAGAACTGGTAAAACCTACATTGTTGATAGAGTTGGAAGTACTTAGCACTGTGAAAACAGCACTTTTGCGGAAAGAAATCGACTTCTCTAAGACTGGGAAACAGTGAACAGAGAATGTATGAGTTTCTCAAGATTGGTAACAGATAGAAACAAGAGAAAGTACACGGTGATTCATCTACCTAGAGAAGTTACAGAGGTTTACACAGAGAATTCCAAGTATAAGTACAAGCAAATAAGAGAGACTTAGAAAACTGGTAAAACCTACATTGTTTATAGAGTTGGGAGTACTTAGCAATGTGAAAACAGCACTTTTGTCGAAAGTAATCGACTTCTCTAAGACTGAGAAACACTGAACAGAGAATGTATGAGTTTCTCACGATTGGTAACAGATAGAAACAAGAGAAAGTACACAGTGATTCATCTACCTAGAGAAGTTACAGAGGTTTACACAGAGAATTCCAAGTATAAGTACAAGCAAATAAGAGAGACTTAGAAAACTGGTAAAACCTACATTGTGGATAGAGTTGGGAGTACTTAGCACTGTGAAAACAGCACTTTCGCTGAAGGAAGTCGACTTCTCTAAGACTGGGAAACAGTGAACAGTGAATGTATGAGTTTCTCAAGATTGGTAACAGATAGAAACAAGAGAAAGTACACAGTGATTCATCTACCTAGTGAAGTTACAGAGGTTTACACAGAGAATTCCAAGAATAAGTACAAGCAAATAAGAGAGACTTAGAAAACTGGTAAAACCTACATTGTTGACAGATTTGGGAGTACTTAGCACTGTGAAAACAGCACTTTCGCCGAAGGAAATTTAGTTCTCTAAGACTGGGAAACAGTGAACAGAGAATGTATGAGTTTCTCAAGATTGGTAACAGATAGAAACAAGAGAAAGCACACAGTGATTCATCTACCTAGAGAAGTTACAGAGGTTTACACAGAGAATTCCAAGAATAAGTACAAGCAAATAAGAGAGACTTAGAAAACTGGTAAAATCTACATTGTGGATAGAGTTGGGAGCACTTAGCACTGTGTAAACAGCACTTTCGCTGAAAGAAATCGACTTCTCTAAGACTGGGAAAAGGTGAAGAGTGAATATATGAGTTTCTCAAGATTGGTAACAGATAGAAACAAGAGAAAGCACACAGTGATTCATCTACCTAGAGAAGTTACAGAGGTTTACACAGAGAATTCCAAGTATAAGTACAAGCAAATAAGAGAGACTTAGAAAACTGGTAAAATCTACATTGTGGATAGAGTTGGGAGTACTTAGCACTGTGTAAACAGCACTTTCGCTGAAAGAAATCGACTTCTCTAAGACTGGGAAAAGGTGAACGGTGAATGTATGAGTTTCTCAAGATTGGTAACAGATAGAAACAAGAGAAAGCACACAGTGATTCATCTACCTAGAGAAGTTACAGAGGTTTACACAGAGAATTCCAAGTATAAGTACAAGCAAATAAGAGAGACTTAGAAATCTGGTAAAACCTACATTGTGGATAGAGTTGGGAGTACTTAGCACTGTGAAAACAGCACTTTCGCAGAAAGAAATCGACTTCTCTAAGACTGGGAAAAGGTGAACAGTGAATGTATGAGTTTCTCAAGATTGGTAACAGATAGAAACAAGAGAAAGCACACAGTGATTCATCTACCTAGAGAAGTTACAGAGGTTTACACAGAGAATTCCAAGTATAAGTACAAGCAAATAAGAGACTTAGAAAACTGGTAAAACCTACATTGTTGACAGATTTGGGAGTACTTAGCACTGTGAAAACAGCACTTTCGCAGAAGGAAATTTAGTTCTCTAAGACTGGGAAACAGTGAACAGAGAATGTATGAGTTTCTCAAGATTGGTAACAGATAGAAACAAGAGAAAGCACACAGTGATTCATCTACCTAGAGAAGTTACAGAGGTTTACACAGAGAATTCCAAGTATAAGTACAAGCAAATAAGAGAGACTTAGAAAACTGGTAAAACCTACATTGTGGATAGAGTTGGGAGTACTTAGCACTGTGAAAACAGCACTTTCGCTGAAAGAAGTCGACTTCTCTAAGACTGGGAAACAGTGAACAGAGAATGTATGAGTTTCTCAAGATTGGTAACAGATAGAAACAAGAGAAAGTACACAGTGATTCATCTACCTAGTGAAGTTACAGAGGTTTACACAGAGAATTCCAAGTATAAGCACAAGCAAATAAGAGAGACTTAGAAAACTGGTAAAACCTACATTGTTGACAGATTTGGGAGTACTTAGCACTGTGAAAACAGCACTTTCGCCGAAGGAAATTTAGTTCTCTAAGACTGGGAAACAGTGAACAGTGAATGTATGAGTTTCTCAAGATTGGTAACAGATAGAAACAAGAGAAAGCACACAGTGATTCATCTACCTAGAGAAGTTACAGAGGTTTACACAGAGAATTCCAAGGATAAGTACAAGCAAATAAGAGAGACTTAGAAAACTGGTAAAACCTACATTGTGGATAGAGTTGGGAGTACTTAGCACTGTGAAAACAGCACTTTCGCTGAAAGAAGTCGACTTCTCTAAGACTGGGAAACAGTGAACAATGAACGTATGAGTTTCTCAAGATTGGTAACAGATAGAAACAAGAGAAAGCACACAGTGATTCATCTACCTAGAGAAGTTACAGAGGTTTACACAGAGAATTCCAAGTATAAGTACAAGCAAATAAGAGAGACTTAGAAAACTGGTAAAATCTACATTGTGGATAGAGTTGGGAGTACTTAGCACTGTGTAAACAGCACTTTCGCTGAAAGAAATCGACTTCTCTAAGACTGGGAAAAGGTGAACGGTGAATGTATGAGTTTCTCAAGATTGGTAACAGATAGAAACAAGAGAAAGCACACAGTGATTCATCTACCTAGAGAAGTTACAGAGGTTTACACAGAGAATTCCAAGTATAAGTACAAGCAAGTAAGAGAGACTTAGAAATCTGGTAAAACCTACATTGTGGATAGAGTTGGGAGTACTTAGCACTGTGAAAACAGCACTTTCGCAGAAAGAAATCGACTTCTCTAAGACTGGGAAAAGGTGAACAGTGAATGTATGAGTTTCTCAAGATTGGTAACAGATAGAAACAAGAGAAAGCACACAGTGATTCATCTACCTAGAGAAGTTACAGAGGTTTACACAGAGAATTCCAAGTATAAGTACAAGCAAATAAGAGAGACTTAGAAAACTGGTAAAACCTACATTGTTGATAGAGTTGGGAGTACTTAGCACTGTGAAAACAGCACTTTTGCCGAAAGGAATCGACTTCTCTAAGACTGGGAAACAGTGAACAGAGAATGTATGAGTTTCTCAAGATTGGTAACAGATAGAAACAAGAGAAAGTACACAGTGATTCATCTACCTAGAGAAGTTACAGAGGTTTACACAGAGAATTCCAAGTATAACTACAAGCAAATAAGAGAGACTTAGAGAACTGGTAAAACCTACATTGTTGATAGAGTTGGAAGTACTTAGCACTGTGAAAACAGCACTTTTGCGGAAAGAAATCGACTTCTCTAAGACTGGGAAACAGTGAACAGAGAATGTATCAGTTTCTCAAGATTGGTAACAGATAGAAACAAGAGAAAGTACACGGTGATTGATCTACCTAGAGAAGTTACAGAGGTTTACACAGAGAATTCCAAGTATAAGTACAAGCAAATAAGAGAGACTTAGAAAACTGGTAAAACCTACATTGTTTATAGAGTTGGGAGTACTTAGCAATGTGAAAACAGCACTTTTGTCGAAAGTAATCGACTTCTCTAAGACTGAGAAACACTGAACAGAGAATGTATGAGTTTCTCACGATTGGTAACAGATAGAAACAAGAGAAAGTACACAGTGATTCATCTACCTAGAGAAGTTACAGAGGTTTACACAGAGAATTCCAAGTATAAGTACAAGCAAATAAGAGAGACTTAGAAAACTGGTAAAACCTACATTGTGGATAGAGTTGGGAGTACTTAGCACTGTGTAAACAGCACTTTCGCTGAAAGAAGTCGACTTCTCTAAGACTGGGAAACAGTGAACAGAGAATGTATGAGTTTCTCAAGATTGGTAACAGATAGAAACAAGAGAAAGTACACAGTGATTCATCTACCTAGTGAAGTTACAGAGGTTTACACAGAGAATTCCAAGTATAAGTACAAGCAAATAAGAGAGACTTAGAAAACTGGTAAAACCTACATTGTTGACAGATTTGGGAGTACTTAGCACTGTGAAAACAGCACTTTCGCCGAAGGAAATTTAGTTCTCTAAGACTGGGAAACAGTGAACAGTAAATGTATGAGTTTCTCAAGATTGGTAACAGATAGAAACAAGAGAAAGCACACAGTGATTCATCTACCTAGAGAAGTTACAGAGGTTTACACAGAGAATTCCAGGTATAAGCACAAGCAAATAAGAGAGACTTAGAAAACTGGTAAAACCTACATTGTTGATAGAGTTGGGAGTACTTAGCACTGTGAAAACAGCACTTTTGCCGAAAGAAATCGACTTCTCTAAGACTGGGAAACAGTGAACAGAGAATGTATGAGTTTCTCAAGATTGGTAACAGATAGAAACAAGAGAAAGTACACAGTGATTCATCTACCTAGAGAAGTTACAGAGGTTTACACAGAGAATTCCAAGTATAACTAAAAGCAAATAAGAGAGACTTAGAGAACTGGTAAAACCTACATTGTTGATAGAGTTGGAAGTACTTAGCACTGTGAAAACAGCACTTTTGCGGAAAGAAATGGACTTCTCTAAGACTGGGAAACAGTGAACAGAGAATGTATGAGTTTCTCAAGATTGGTAACAGATAGAAACAAGAGAAAGTACACGGTGATTCATCTACCTAGAGAAGTTACAGAGGTTTACACAGAGAATTCCAAGTATAAGTACAAGCAAATAAGAGAGACTTAGAAAACTGGTAAAACCTACATTGTTTATAGAGTTGGGAGTACTTAGCAATGTGAAAACAGCACTTTTGTCGAAAGTAATCGACTTCTCTAAGACTGGGAAACACTGAACAGAGAATGTATGAGTTTCTCACGATTGGTAACAGATAGAAACAAGAGAAAGTACACAGTGATTCATCTACCTAGAGAAGTTACAGAGGTTTACACAGAGAATTCCAAGTATAAGTACAAGCAAATAAGAGAGACTTAGAAAACTGGTAAAACCTACATTGTGGATAGAGTTGGGAGTACTTAGCACTGTGAAAACAGCACATTCGCTGAAAGAAGTCGACTTCTCTAAGACTGGGAAACAGTGAACAGTGAATGTATGAGTTTCTCAAGATTGGTAACAGATAGAAACAAGAGAAAGTACACAGTGATTCATCTACCTAGTGAAGTTACAGAGGTTTACACAGAGAATTCCAAGAATAAGTACAAGCAAATAAGAGAGACTTAGAAAACTGGTAAAACCTACATTGTTGACAGATTTGGGAGTACTTAGCACTGTGAAAACAGCACTTTCGCCGAAGGAAATTTAGTTCTCTAAGACTGGGAAACAGTGAACAGAGAATGTATGAGTTTCTCAAGATTGGTAACAGATAGAAAGAAGAGAAAGCACACAGTGATTCATCTACCTAGAGAAGTTACAGAGGTTTACACAGAGAATTCCAAGAATAAGTACAAGCAAATAAGAGAGACTTAGAAAACTGGTAAAATCTACATTGTGGATAGAGTTGGGAGCACTTAGCACTGTGTAAACAGCACTTTCGCTGAAAGAAATCGACTTCTCTAAGACTGGGAAAAGGTGAACAGTGAATGTATGAGTTTCTCAAGATTGGTAACAGATAGAAACAAGAGAAAGCACACAGTGATTCATCTACCTAGAGAAGTTACAGAGGTTTACACAGAGAATTCCAAGTATAAGTACAAGCAAATAAGAGAGACTTAGAAAACTGGTAAAATCTACATTGTGGATAGAGTTGGGAGTACTTAGCACTGTGTAAACAGCACTTTCGCCGAAAGAAATCGACTTCTCTAAGACTGGGAAAAAGTGAACGGTGAATGTATGAGTTTCTCAAGATTGGTAACAGATAGAAACAAGAGAAAGCACACAGTAATTCATCTACCTAGAGAAGTTACAGAGGTTTACACAGAGAATTCCAAGTATAAGTACAGGAAAATAAGAGAGACTTAGAAATCTGGTAAAACCTACATTGTGGATAGAGTTGGGAGTACTTAGCACTGTGAAAACAGCACTTTCGCAGACAGAAATCGACTTCTCTAAGACTGGGAAAAGGTGAACAGTGAATGTATGAGTTTCTCAAGATTGGTAACAGATAGAAACAAGAGAAAGCACACAGTGATTCATCTACCTAGAGAAGTTACAGAGGTTTACACAGAGAATTCCAAGTATAAGTACAAGCAAATAAGAGAGACTTAGAAAACTGGTAAAACCTACATTGTGGATAGAGTTGGGAGTACTTAGCACTGTGAAAACAGCACTTTCGCTGAAAGAAGTCGACTTCTCTAAGACTGGGAAACAGTGAACAGTGAATGTATGAGTTTCTCAAGATTGGTAACAGATAGAAACAAGAGAAAGTACACAGTGATTCATCTACCTAGTGAAGTTACAGAGGTTTACACAGAGAATTCCAAGTATAAGTACAAGCAAATAAGAGAGACTTAGAAAACTGGTAAAACCTACATTGTTGACAGATTTGGGAGTACTTAGCACTGTGAAAACAGCACTTTCGCAGAAGGAAATTTAGTTCTCTAAGACTGGGAAACAGTGAACAGAGAATGTATGAGTTTCTCAAGATTGGTAACAGATAGAAACAAGAGAAAGTACACGGTGATTCATCTACCTAGAGAAGTTACAGAGGTTTACACAGAGAATTCCAAGTATAAGTACAAGCAAATAAGAGAGACTTAGAAAACTGGTAAAACCTACATTGTTTATAGAGTTGGGAGTACTTAGCAATGTGAAAACAGCACTTTTGTCGAAAGTAATCGACTTCTCTAAGACTGGGAAACACTGAACAGAGAATGTATGAGTTTCTCACGATTGGTAACAGATAGAAACAAGAGAAAGTACAGAGTGATTCATCTACCTAGAGAAGTTACAGAGGTTTACACAGAGAATTCCAAGTATAAGTACAAGCAAACAAGAGAGACTTAGAAAACTGGTAAAACCTACATTGTGGATAGAGTTGGGAGTACTTAGCACTGTGTAAACAGCACTTTCGCTGAAAGAAATCGACTTCTCTAAGACTGGGAAAAGGTGAACAGTGAATGTATGAGTTTCTCAAGATTGGTAACAGATAGAAACAAGAGACAGCACACAGTGATTCATCTACCTAGAGAAGTTACAGTGGTTTACACAGAGAATTCCAAGTATAAGTACAAGCAAATAAGAGAGACTTAGAAAACTGGTAAAACCTACATTGTTGACAGATTTGGGACTACTTAGCACTGTGAAAACAGCACTTTCGCCGAAAGAAATTTAGTTCTCTGAGACTGGGAAACAGTGAACAGAGAATGTATGAGTTTCTGAAGATTGGTAACAGATAGAAACAAGAGAAAGCACACAGTGATTCATTTACCTAGAGAAGTTACAGAGGTTTACACAGAGAATTCCCAGTATAAGTACAAGCAAATAAGAGAGACTTAGAAATCTGGTAAAACCTACATTGTGGATAGAGTTGGGAGTACTTAGCACTGTGAAAACAGCACTTTCGCAGAAAGAAATCGACTTCTCTAAGACTGGGAAAAGGTGAACAGTGAATGTATGAGTTTCTCAAGATTGGTAACAGATAGAAACAAGAGAAAGCACACAGTGATTCATCTACCTAGAGAAGTTACAGAGGTTTACACAGAGAATTCCAAGTATAAGTACAAGCAAATAAGAGACTTAGAAAACTGGTAAAACCTACATTGTTGACAGATTTGGGAGTACTTAGCACTGTGAAAACAGCACTTTCGCAGAAGGAAATTTAGTTCTCTAAGACTGGGAAACAGTGAACAGAGAATGTATGAGTTTCTCAAGATTGGTAACAGATAGAAACAAGAGAAAGCACACAGTGATTCATCTACCTAGAGAAGTTACAGAGGTTTACACAGAGAATTCCAAGTATAAGTACAAGCAAATAAGAGAGACTTAGAAAACTGGTAAAACCTACATTGTGGATAGAGTTGGGAATACTTAGCACTGTGAAAACAGCACTTTCGCTGAAAGAAGTCGACTTCTCTAAGACTGGGAAACAGTGAACAGAGAATGTATGAGTTTCTCAAGATTGGTAACAGATAGAAACAAGAGAAAGTACACAGTGATTCATCTACCTAGTGAAGTTACAGAGGTTTACACAGAGAATTCCAAGTATAAGTACAAGCAAATAAGAGAGACTTAGAAAACTGGTAAAATCTACATTGTGGATAGAGTTGGGAGCACTTAGCACTGTGTAAACAGCACTTTCGCTGAAAGAAATCGACTTCTCTAAGACTGGGAAAAGGTGAACAGTGAATGTATGAGTTTCTCAAGATTGGTAACAGATAGAAACAAGAGAAAGCACACAGTGATTCATCTACCTAGAGAAGTTACAGAGGTTTACACAGAGAATTCCAAGTATAAGTACAAGCAAATAAGAGAGACTTAGAAAACTGGTAAAATCTACATTGTGGATAGAGTTGGGAGTACTTAGCACTGTGTAAACAGCACTTTCGCCGAAAGAAATCGACTTCTCTAAGACTGGGAAAAAGTGAACGGTGAATGTATGAGTTTCTCAAGATTGGTAACAGATAGAAACAAGAGAAAGCACACAGTAATTCATCTACCTAGAGAAGTTACAGAGGTTTACACAGAGAATTCCAAGTATAAGTACAGGAAAATAAGAGAGACTTAGAAATCTGGTAAAACCTACATTGTGGATAGAGTTGGGAGTACTTAGCACTGTGAAAACAGCACTTTCGCAGACAGAAATCGACTTCTCTAAGACTGGGAAAAGGTGAACAGTGAATGTATGAGTTTCTCAAGATTGGTAACAGATAGAAACAAGAGAAAGCACACAGTGATTCATCTACCTAGAGAAGTTACAGAGGTTTACACAGAGAATTCCAAGTATAAGTACAAGCAAATAAGAGAGACTTAGAAAACTGGTAAAACCTACATTGTGGATAGAGTTGGGAGTACTTAGCACTGTGAAAACAGCACTTTCGCTGAAAGAAGTCGACTTCTCTAAGACTGGGAAACAGTGAACAGTGAATGTATGAGTTTCTCAAGATTGGTAACAGATAGAAACAAGAGAAAGTACACAGTGATTCATCTACCTAGTGAAGTTACAGAGGTTTACACAGAGAATTCCAAGTATAAGTACAAGCAAATAAGAGAGACTTAGAAAACTGGTAAAACCTACATTGTTGACAGATTTGGGAGTACTTAGCACTGTGAAAACAGCACTTTCGCAGAAGGAAATTTAGTTCTCTAAGACTGGGAAACAGTGAACAGAGAATGTATGAGTTTCTCAAGATTGGTAACAGATAGAAACAAGAGAAAGTACACGGTGATTCATCTACCTAGAGAAGTTACAGAGGTTTACACAGAGAATTCCAAGTATAAGTACAAGCAAATAAGAGAGACTTAGAAAACTGGTAAAACCTACATTGTTTATAGAGTTGGGAGTACTTAGCAATGTGAAAACAGCACTTTTGTCGAAAGTAATCGACTTCTCTAAGACTGGGAAACACTGAACAGAGAATGTATGAGTTTCTCACGATTGGTAACAGATAGAAACAAGAGAAAGTACAGAGTGATTCATCTACCTAGAGAAGTTACAGAGGTTTACACAGAGAATTCCAAGTATAAGTACAAGCAAACAAGAGAGACTTAGAAAACTGGTAAAACCTACATTGTGGATAGAGTTGGGAGTACTTAGCACTGTGTAAACAGCACTTTCGCTGAAAGAAATCGACTTCTCTAAGACTGGGAAAAGGTGAACAGTGAATGTATGAGTTTCTCAAGATTGGTAACAGATAGAAACAAGAGACAGCACACAGTGATTCATCTACCTAGAGAAGTTACAGTGGTTTACACAGAGAATTCCAAGTATAAGTACAAGCAAATAAGAGAGACTTAGAAAACTGGTAAAACCTACATTGTTGACAGATTTGGGACTACTTAGCACTGTGAAAACAGCACTTTCGCCGAAAGAAATTTAGTTCTCTGAGACTGGGAAACAGTGAACAGAGAATGTATGAGTTTCTCAAGATTGGTAACAGATAGAAACAAGAGAAAGCACACAGTGATTCATCTACCTAGAGAAGTTACAGAGGTTTACACAGAGAATTCCCAGTATAAGTACAAGCAAATAAGAGAGACTTAGAAATCTGGTAAAACCTACATTGTGGATAGAGTTGGGAGTACTTAGCACTGTGAAAACAGCACTTTCGCAGAAAGAAATCGACTTCTCTAAGACTGGGAAAAGGTGAACAGTGAATGTATGAGTTTCTCAAGATTGGTAACAGATAGAAACAAGAGAAAGCACACAGTGATTCATCTACCTAGAGAAGTTACAGAGGTTTACACAGAGAATTCCAAGTATAAGTACAAGCAAATAAGAGACTTAGAAAACTGGTAAAACCTACATTGTTGACAGATTTGGGAGTACTTAGCACTGTGAAAACAGCACTTTCGCAGAAGGAAATTTAGTTCTCTAAGACTGGGAAACAGTGAACAGAGAATGTATGAGTTTCTCAAGATTGGTAACAGATAGAAACAAGAGAAAGCACACAGTGATTCATCTACCTAGAGAAGTTACAGAGGTTTACACAGAGAATTCCAAGTATAAGTACAAGCAAATAAGAGAGACTTAGAAAACTGGTAAAACCTACATTGTGGATAGAGTTGGGAATACTTAGCACTGTGAAAACAGCACTTTCGCTGAAAGAAGTCGACTTCTCTAAGACTGGGAAACAGTGAACAGAGAATGTATGAGTTTCTCAAGATTGGTAACAGATAGAAACAAGAGAAAGTACACAGTGATTCATCTACCTAGTGAAGTTACAGAGGTTTACACAGAGAATTCCAAGTATAAGTACAAGCAAATAAGAGAGACTTAGAAAACTGGTAAAACCTACATTGTTGACAGATTTGGGAGTACTTAGCACTGTGAAAACAGCACTTTCGCCGAAGGAAATTTAGTTCTCTAAGACTGGGAAACAGTGAACAGTGAATGTATGAGTTTCTCAAGATTGGTAACAGATAGAAACAAGAGAAAGCACACAGTGATTCATCTACCTAGAGAAGTTACAGAGGTTTACACAGAGAATTCCAGGTATAAGCACAAGCAAATAAGAGAGACTTAGAAAACTGGTAAAACCTACATTGTTGATAGAGTTGGGAGTACTTAGCACTGTGAAAACAGCACTTTTGCCGAAAGAAATCGACTTCTCTAAGACTGGGAAACAGTGAACAGAGAATGTATGAGTTTCTCAAGATTGGTAACAGATAGAAACAAGAGAAAGTACACAGTGATTCATCTACCTAGAGAAGTTACAGAGGTTTACACAGAGAATTCCAAGTATAACTAAAAGCAAATAAGAGAGACTTAGAGAACTGGTAAAACCTACATTGTTGATAGAGTTGGAAGTACTTAGCACTGTGAAAACAGCACTTTTGCGGAAAGAAATGGACTTCTCTAAGACTGGGAAACAGTGAACAGAGAATGTATGAGTTTCTCAAGATTGGTAACAGATAGAAACAAGAGAAAGTACACGGTGATTCATCTACCTAGAGAAGTTACAGAGGTTTACACAGAGAATTCCAAGTATAAGTACAAGCAAATAAGAGAGACTTAGAAAACTGGTAAAACCTACATTGTTTATAGAGTTGGGAGTACTTAGCAATGTGAAAACAGCACTTTTGTCGAAAGTAATCGACTTCTCTAAGACTGGGAAACACTGAACAGAGAATGTATGAGTTTCTCACGATTGGTAACAGATAGAAACAAGAGAAAGTACACAGTGATTCATCTACCTAGAGAAGTTACAGAGGTTTACACAGAGAATTCCAAGTATAAGTACAAGCAAATAAGAGAGACTTAGAAAACTGGTAAAACCTACATTGTGGATAGAGTTGGGAGTACTTAGCACTGTGAAAACAGCACATTCGCTGAAAGAAGTCGACTTCTCTAAGACTGGGAAACAGTGAACAGTGAATGTATGAGTTTCTCAAGATTCGTAACAGATAGAAACAACAGAAAGTACACAGTGATTCATCTACCTAGTGAAGTTACAGAGGTTTACACAGAGAATTCCAAGAATAAGTACAAGCAAATAAGAGAGACTTAGAAAACTGGTAAAACCTACATTGTTGACAGATTTGGGAGTACTTAGCACTGTGAAAACAGCACTTTCGCCGAAGGAAATTTAGTTCTCTAAGACTGGGAAACAGTGAACAGAGAATGTATGAGTTTCTCAAGATTGGTAACAGATAGAAAGAAGAGAAAGCACACAGTGATTCATCTACCTAGAGAAGTTACAGAGGTTTACACAGAGAATTCCAAGAATAAGTACAAGCAAATAAGAGAGACTTAGAAAACTGGTAAAATCTACATTGTGGATAGAGTTGGGAGCACTTAGCACTGTGTAAACAGCACTTTCGCTGAAAGAAATCGACTTCTCTAAGACTGGGAAAAGGTGAACAGTGAATGTATGAGTTTCTCAAGATTGGTAACAGATAGAAACAAGAGAAAGCACACAGTGATTCATCTACCTAGAGAAGTTACAGAGGTTTACACAGAGAATTCCAAGTATAAGTACAAGCAAATAAGAGAGACTTAGAAAACTGGTAAAATCTACATTGTGGATAGAGTTGGGAGTACTTAGCACTGTGTAAACAGCACTTTCGCCGAAAGAAATCGACTTCTCTAAGACTGGGAAAAAGTGAACGGTGAATGTATGAGTTTCTCAAGATTGGTAACAGATAGAAACAAGAGAAAGCACACAGTAATTCATCTACCTAGAGAAGTTACAGAGGTTTACACAGAGAATTCCAAGTATAAGTACAGGAAAATAAGAGAGACTTAGAAATCTGGTAAAACCTACATTGTGGATAGAGTTGGGAGTACTTAGCACTGTGAAAACAGCACTTTCGCAGAAAGAAATCGACTTCTCTAAGACTGGGAAAAGGTGAACAGTGAATGTATGAGTTTCTCAAGATTGGTAACAGATAGAAACAAGAGAAAGCACACAGTGATTCATCTACCTAGAGAAGTTACAGAGGTTTACACAGAGAATTCCAAGTATAAGTACAAGCAAATAAGAGAGACTTAGAAAACTGGTAAAACCTACATTGTGGATAGAGTTGGGAGTACTTAGCACTGTGAAAACAGCACTTTCGCTGAAAGAAGTCGACTTCTCTAAGACTGGGAAACAGTGAACAGTGAATGTATGAGTTTCTCAAGATTGGTAACAGATAGAAACAAGAGAAAGTACACAGTGATTCATCTACCTAGTGAAGTTACAGAGGTTTACACAGAGAATTCCAAGTATAAGTACAAGCAAATAAGAGAGACTTAGAAAACTGGTAAAACCTACATTGTTGACAGATTTGGGAGTACTTAGCACTGTGAAAACAGCACTTTCGCAGAAGGAAATTTAGTTCTCTAAGACTGGGAAACAGTGAACAGAGAATGTATGAGTTTCTCAAGATTGGTAACAGATAGAAACAAGAGAAAGTACACGGTGATTCATCTACCTAGAGAAGTTACAGAGGTTTACACAGAGAATTCCAAGTATAAGTACAAGCAAATAAGAGAGACTTAGAAAACTGGTAAAACCTACATTGTTTATAGAGTTGGGAGTACTTAGCAATGTGAAAACAGCACTTTTGTCGAAAGTAATCGACTTCTCTAAGACTGGGAAACACTGAACAGAGAATGTATGAGTTTCTCACGATTGGTAACAGATAGAAACAAGAGAAAGTACAGAGTGATTCATCTACCTAGAGAAGTTACAGAGGTTTACACAGAGAATTCCAAGTATAAGTACAAGCAAACAAGAGAGACTTAGAAAACTGGTAAAACCTACATTGTGGATAGAGTTGGGAGTACTTAGCACTGTGTAAACAGCACTTTCGCTGAAAGAAATCGACTTCTCTAAGACTGGGAAAAGGTGAACAGTGAATGTATGAGTTTCTCAAGATTGGTAACAGATAGAAACAAGAGACAGCACACAGTGATTCATCTACCTAGAGAAGTTACAGTGGTTTACACAGAGAATTCCAAGTATAAGTACAAGCAAATAAGAGAGACTTAGAAAACTGGTAAAACCTACATTGTTGACAGATTTGGGACTACTTAGCACTGTGAAAACAGCACTTTCGCCGAAAGAAATTTAGTTCTCTGAGACTGGGAAACAGTGAACAGAGAATGTATGAGTTTCTCAAGATTGGTAACAGATAGAAACAAGAGAAAGCACACAGTGATTCATCTACCTTGAGAAGTTACAGAGGTTTACACAGAGAATTCCCAGTATAAGTACAAGCAAATAAGAGAGACTTAGAAATCTGGTAAAACCTACATTGTGGATAGAGTTGGGAGTACTTAGCACTGTGAAAACAGCACTTTCGCAGAAAGAAATCGACTTCTCTAAGACTGGGAAAAGGTGAACAGTGAATGTATGAGTTTCTCAAGATTGGTAACAGATAGAAACAAGAGAAAGCACACAGTGATTCATCTACCTAGAGAAGTTACAGAGGTTTACACAGAGAATTCCAAGTATAAGTACAAGCAAATAAGAGAGACTTAGAAAACTGGTAAAACCTACATTGTTGACAGATTTGGGAGTACTTAGCACTGTGAAAACAGCACTTTCGGCGAAGGAAATTTAGTTCTCTAAGACTGGGAAACAGTGAACAGAGAATGTATGAGTTTCTCAAGATTGGTAACAGATAGAAACAAGAGAAAGCACACAGTGATTCATCTACCTAGAGAAGTTACAGAGGTTTACACAGAGAATTCCAAGTATAAGTACAAGCAAATAAGAGAGACTTAGAAAACTGGTAAAACCTACATTGTGGATAGAGTTGGGAGTACTTAGCACTGTGAAAACAGCACTTTCGCTGAAAGAAGTCGACTTCTCTAAGACTGGGAAACAGTGAACAGTGAATGTATGAGTTTCTCAAGATTGGTAACAGATAGAAACAAGAGAAAGTACACTGTGATTCATCTACCTAGTGAAGTTACAGAGATTTACACAGAGAATTCCAAGTATAAGTACAAGCAAATAAGAGAGACTTAGAAAACTGGTAAAACCTACATTGTTGACAGATTTGGGAGTACTTAGCACTGTGAAAACAGCACTTTCGCCGAAGGAGATTTAGTTCTCTAAGACTGGGAAACAGTGAACAGAGAATGTATGAGTTTCTCAAGATTGGTAACAGATAGAAACAAGAGAAAGTACACAGTGATTCATCTACCTAGAGAAGTTACAGAGGTTTACACAGAGAATTCCAAGTATAACTAAAAGCAAATAAGAGAGACTTAGAGAACTGGTAAAACCTACATTGTTGATAGAGTTGGAAGTACTTAGCACTGTGAAAACAGCACTTTTGCGGAAAGAAATGGACTTCTCTAAGACTGGGAAACAGTGAACAGAGAATGTATGAGTTTCTCAAGATTGGTAACAGATAGAAACAAGAGAAAGTACACGGTGATTCATCTACCTAGAGAAGTTACAGAGGTTTACACAGAGAATTCCAAGTATAAGTACAAGCAAATAAGAGAGACTTAGAAAACTGGTAAAACCTACATTGTTTATAGAGTTGGGAGTACTTAGCAATGTGAAAACAGCACTTTTGTCGAAAGTAATCGACTTCTCTAAGACTGGGAAACACTGAACAGAGAATGTATGAGTTTCTCACGATTGGTAACAGATAGAAACAAGAGAAAGTACACAGTGATTCATCTACCTAGAGAAGTTACAGAGGTTTACACAGAGAATTCCAAGTATAAGTACAAGCAAATAAGAGAGACTTAGAAAACTGGTAAAACCTACATTGTGGATAGAGTTGGGAGTACTTAGCACTGTGAAAACAGCACATTCGCTGAAAGAAGTCGACTTCTCTAAGACTGGGAAACAGTGAACAGTGAATGTATGAGTTTCTCAAGATTCGTAACAGATAGAAACAACAGAAAGTACACAGTGATTCATCTACCTAGTGAAGTTACAGAGGTTTACACAGAGAATTCCAAGAATAAGTACAAGCAAATAAGAGAGACTTAGAAAACTGGTAAAACCTACATTGTTGACAGATTTGGGAGTACTTAGCACTGTGAAAACAGCACTTTCGCCGAAGGAAATTTAGTTCTCTAAGACTGGGAAACAGTGAACAGAGAATGTATGAGTTTCTCAAGATTGGTAACAGATAGAAAGAAGAGAAAGCACACAGTGATTCATCTACCTAGAGAAGTTACAGAGGTTTACACAGAGAATTCCAAGAATAAGTACAAGCAAATAAGAGAGACTTAGAAAACTGGTAAAATCTACATTGTGGATAGAGTTGGGAGCACTTAGCACTGTGTAAACAGCACTTTCGCTGAAAGAAATCGACTTCTCTAAGACTGGGAAAAGGTGAACAGTGAATGTATGAGTTTCTCAAGATTGGTAACAGATAGAAACAAGAGAAAGCACACAGTGATTCATCTACCTAGAGAAGTTACAGAGGTTTACACAGAGAATTCCAAGTATAAGTACAAGCAAATAAGAGAGACTTAGAAAACTGGTAAAATCTACATTGTGGATAGAGTTGGGAGTACTTAGCACTGTGTAAACAGCACTTTCGCCGAAAGAAATCGACTTCTCTAAGACTGGGAAAAAGTGAACGGTGAATGTATGAGTTTCTCAAGATTGGTAACAGATAGAAACAAGAGAAAGCACACAGTAATTCATCTACCTAGAGAAGTTACAGAGGTTTACACAGAGAATTCCAAGTATAAGTACAGGAAAATAAGAGAGACTTAGAAATCTGGTAAAACCTACATTGTGGATAGAGTTGGGAGTACTTAGCACTGTGAAAACAGCACTTTCGCAGAAAGAAATCGACTTCTCTAAGACTGGGAAAAGGTGAACAGTGAATGTATGAGTTTCTCAAGATTGGTAACAGATAGAAACAAGAGAAAGCACACAGTGATTCATCTACCTAGAGAAGTTACAGAGGTTTACACAGAGAATTCCAAGTATAAGTACAAGCAAATAAGAGAGACTTAGAAAACTGGTAAAACCTACATTGTGGATAGAGTTGGGAGTACTTAGCACTGTGAAAACAGCACTTTCGCTGAAAGAAGTCGACTTCTCTAAGACTGGGAAACAGTGAACAGTGAATGTATGAGTTTCTCAAGATTGGTAACAGATAGAAACAAGAGAAAGTACACAGTGATTCATCTACCTAGTGAAGTTACAGAGGTTTACACAGAGAATTCCAAGTATAAGTACAAGCAAATAAGAGAGACTTAGAAAACTGGTAAAACCTACATTGTTGACAGATTTGGGAGTACTTAGCACTGTGAAAACAGCACTTTCGCAGAAGGAAATTTAGTTCTCTAAGACTGGGAAACAGTGAACAGAGAATGTATGAGTTTCTCAAGATTGGTAACAGATAGAAACAAGAGAAAGTACACGGTGATTCATCTACCTAGAGAAGTTACAGAGGTTTACACAGAGAATTCCAAGTATAAGTACAAGCAAATAAGAGAGACTTAGAAAACTGGTAAAACCTACATTGTTTATAGAGTTGGGAGTACTTAGCAATGTGAAAACAGCACTTTTGTCGAAAGTAATCGACTTCTCTAAGACTGGGAAACACTGAACAGAGAATGTATGAGTTTCTCACGATTGGTAACAGATAGAAACAAGAGAAAGTACAGAGTGATTCATCTACCTAGAGAAGTTACAGAGGTTTACACAGAGAATTCCAAGTATAAGTACAAGCAAACAAGAGAGACTTAGAAAACTGGTAAAACCTACATTGTGGATAGAGTTGGGAGTACTTAGCACTGTGTAAACAGCACTTTCGCTGAAAGAAATCGACTTCTCTAAGACTGGGAAAAGGTGAACAGTGAATGTATGAGTTTCTCAAGATTGGTAACAGATAGAAACAAGAGACAGCACACAGTGATTCATCTACCTAGAGAAGTTACAGTGGTTTACACAGAGAATTCCAAGTATAAGTACAAGCAAATAAGAGAGACTTAGAAAACTGGTAAAACCTACATTGTTGACAGATTTGGGACTACTTAGCACTGTGAAAACAGCACTTTCGCCGAAAGAAATTTAGTTCTCTGAGACTGGGAAACAGTGAACAGAGAATGTATGAGTTTCTCAAGATTGGTAACAGATAGAAACAAGAGAAAGCACACAGTGATTCATCTACCTTGAGAAGTTACAGAGGTTTACACAGAGAATTCCCAGTATAAGTACAAGCAAATAAGAGAGACTTAGAAATCTGGTAAAACCTACATTGTGGATAGAGTTGGGAGTACTTAGCACTGTGAAAACAGCACTTTCGCAGAAAGAAATCGACTTCTCTAAGACTGGGAAAAGGTGAACAGTGAATGTATGAGTTTCTCAAGATTGGTAACAGATAGAAACAAGAGAAAGCACACAGTGATTCATCTACCTAGAGAAGTTACAGAGGTTTACACAGAGAATTCCAAGTATAAGTACAAGCAAATAAGAGAGACTTAGAAAACTGGTAAAACCTACATTGTTGACAGATTTGGGAGTACTTAGCACTGTGAAAACAGCACTTTCGGCGAAGGAAATTTAGTTCTCTAAGACTGGGAAACAGTGAACAGAGAATGTATGAGTTTCTCAAGATTGGTAACAGATAGAAACAAGAGAAAGCACACAGTGATTCATCTACCTAGAGAAGTTACAGAGGTTTACACAGAGAATTCCAAGTATAAGTACAAGCAAATAAGAGAGACTTAGAAAACTGGTAAAACCTACATTGTGGATAGAGTTGGGAGTACTTAGCACTGTGAAAACAGCACTTTCGCTGAAAGAAGTCGACTTCTCTAAGACTGGGAAACAGTGAACAGTGAATGTATGAGTTTCTCAAGATTGGTAACAGATAGAAACAAGAGAAAGTACACTGTGATTCATCTACCTAGTGAAGTTACAGAGATTTACACAGAGAATTCCAAGTATAAGTACAAGCAAATAAGAGAGACTTAGAAAACTGGTAAAACCTACATTGTTGACAGATTTGGGAGTACTTAGCACTGTGAAAACAGCACTTTCGCCGAAGGAGATTTAGTTCTCTAAGACTGGGAAACAGTGAACAGAGAATGTATGAGTTTCTCAAGATTGGTAACAGATAGAAACAAGAGAAAGCACAGAGTGATTCATCTACCTAGAGAAGTTACAGAGGTTTACACAGAGAATTCCAAGAATAAGTACAAGCAAATAAGAGAGACTTAGAAAACTGGTAAAATCTACATTGTGGAGAGAGTTGGGAGCAGTTAGCACTGTGTAAACAGCACTTTCGCCGAAAGAAATCGACTTCTCTAAGACTGGGAAAAGGTGAACAGTGAATGTATGAGTTTCTCAAGATTGGTAACAGATAGAAACAAGAGAAAGCACACAGTGATTCATCTACCTAGAGAAGTTACAGTGGTTTACACAGACAATTCCAACTATAAGTACAAGCAAATAAGAGAGACTTAGAAATCTGGTAAAACCTACATTGTGGATAGAGTTGGGAGTACTTAGCACTGTGAAAACAGCACTTTCGCTGAAAGAAATCGACTTCTCTAAGACTAGGAAACAGTGAACAGTGAATGTATGAGTTTCTCAAGATTGGTAACAGATAGAAACAAGAGAAAGTACACAGTGATTCATCTACCTAGAGAAGTTACAGAGGTTTACACAGAGAATTCCAAGTATAAGTACAAGCAAATAAGAGAGACTTAGAAAACTGGTAAAACCTACATTGTTGATAGAGTTGGGAGTACTTAGCACTGTCAAAACAGCACTTTTGCGGAAAGAAATCGACTTCTCTAAGACTGGGAAACAGTGAACAGAGAATGTATGAGTTTCTCAAGATTGGTAACAGATAGAAACAAGAGAAAGTACACGGTGATTCATCTACCTAGAAAAGCTACAGAGGTTTACACAGAGAATTCCAAGTATAAGTACAAGCAAATAAGAGAGACTTAGAAAACTGGTAAAACCTACATTGTTTATAGAGTTGGGAGTACTTAGCAATGTGAAAACAGCACTTTGTCGAAAGTAATCGACTTCTCTAAGACTGGGAAACAGTGAACAGAGAATGTATGAGTTTCTCAAGATTGGTAACAGATAGAAACAAGAGAAAGTACACAGTGATTCATCTACCTAGAGAAGTTACAGAGGTTTACACAGAGAATTCCAAGTATAAGTACAAGCAAATAAGAGAGACTTAGAAAACTGGTAAAACCTACATTGTGGATAGAGTTGGGAGTACTTAGTACTGTGTAAACAGCACTTTCGCCGAAAGAAATCGACTTCTCTAAGACTGGGAAACAGTGAACAGTGAATGTATGAGTTTCTCAAGATTGGTAACAGATAGAAACAAGAGAAAGCACACAGTGATTCATCTACCTAGAGAAGTTACAGAGGTTTACACAGAGAATTCCAAGTATAAGTACAAGCAAATAAGAGAGACTTAGAAAACTGGTAAAATCTACATTGTGGATAGAGTTGGGAGTACTTAGCACTGTGTAAACAGCACTTTCGCTGAAAGAAATCGACTTCTCTAAGACTGGGAAAAGGTGAACAGTGAATGTATGAGTTTCTCAAGATTGGTAACAGATAGAAACAAGAGACAGCACACAGTGATTCATCTACCTAGAGAAGTTACAGTGGTTTACACAGAGAATTCCAAGTATAAGTACAAGCAAATAAGAGAGACTTAGAAAACTGGTAAAACCTACATTGTTGACAGATTTGGGACTACTTAGCACTGTGAAAACAGCACTTTCGCCGAAAGAAATTTAGTTCTCTGAGACTGGGAAACAGTGAACAGAGAATGTATGAGTTTCTCAAGATTGGTAACAGATAGAAACAAGAGAAAGCACACAGTGATTCATCTACCTAGAGAAGTTACAGAGGTTTACACAGAGAATTCCAAGTATAAGTACAAGCAAATAAGAGAGACTTAGAAATCTGGTAAAACCTACATTGTGGATAGAGTTGGGAGTACTTAGCACTGTGAAAACAGCACTTTCGCAGAAAGAAATCGACTTCTCTAAGACTGGGAAAAGGTGAACAGTGAATGTATGAGTTTCTCAAGATTGGTATCAGATAGAAACAAGAGAAAGCACACAGTGATTCATCTACCTAGAGAAGTTACAGAGGTTTACACAGAGAATTCCAAGTATAAGTACAAGCAAATAAGAGAGACTTAGAAAACTGGTAAAACCTACATTGTTGACAGATTTGGGAGTACTTAGCACTGTGTAAACAGCACTTTCGCCGAAAGAAATCGACTTCTCTAAGACTGGGAAACAGTGAACAGTGAATGTATGAGTTTCTCAAGATTGGTAACAGATAGAAACAAGAGAAAGCACACAGTGATTCATCTACCTAGAGAAGTTAAAGAGGTTTACACAGAGAATTCCAAGTATAAGTACAAGCAAATAAGAGAGACTTAGAAAACTGGTAAAATCTACATTGTGGATAGAGTTGGGAGTACTTAGCACTGTGTAAACAGCACTTTCGCTGAAAGAAATCGACTTCTCTAAGACTGGGAAAAGGTGAACAGTGAATGTATGAGTTTCTCAAGATTGGTAACAGATAGAAACAAGAGAAAGCACACAGTGATTCATCTACCTAGAGAAGTTATAGAGGTTTACACAGAGAATTCCAAGTATAAGTACAAGCAAATAAGAGAGACTTAGAAAACTGGTAAAACCTACATTGTGGATAGAGTTGGGAGTACTTAGCACTGTGTAAACAGCACTTTCGCCGAAAGAAATCGTCTTCTCTAAGACTGGGAAACAGTGAACAGTGAATGTATGAGTTTCTCAACATTGGTAACAGATAGAAACAAGAGAAAGCACACAGTGATTCATCTACCTGGACAAGTTACAGAGTTTTACACAGAGAATTCCAAGTATAAGTACAAGCAAATAAGAGAGACTTAGAAAACTGGTAAAACCTACATTGTTGACAGATTTGGGAGTACTTAGCACTGTGAAAACAGCACTTTCGCCGAAGGAAATTTAGTTCTCTAAGACTGGGAAACAGTGAACAGAGAATGTATGAGTTTCTCAAGATTGGTAACAGATAGAAACAAGAGAAAGCACACAGTGATTCATCTACCGAGAGAAGTTACAGAGGTTTACACAGAGAATTCCAAGAATAAGTACAAGCAAATAAGAGAGACTTAGAAAACTGGTAAAATCTACATTGTGGAGAGAGTTGGGAGCACTTAGCACTGTGTAAACAGCACTTTCGCCGAAAGAAATCGACTTCTCTAAGACTGGGAAAAGGTGAACAGTGAATGTATGAGTTTCTCAAGATTGGTAACAGATAGAAACAAGAGAAAGCACACAGTGATTCACCTACCTAGAGAAGTTACAGTGGTTTACACAGACAATTCCAAGTATAAGTACAAGCAAATAAGAGAGACTTAGAAATCTGGTAAAACCTACATTGTGGATAGAGTTGGGAGTACTTAGCACTGTGAAAACAGCACTTTCGCTGAAAGAAATCGACTTCTCTAAGACTAGGAAACAGTGAACAGTGAATGTATGAGTTTCTCAAGATTGGTAACAGATAAAAACAAGAGAAAGTACACAGTGATTCATCTACCTAGAGAAGTTACAGAGGTTTACACAGAGAATTCCAAGTATAAGTACAAGCAAATAAGAGAGACTTAGAAAACTGGTAAAACCTACATTGTTGATAGAGTTGGGAGTACTTAGCACTGTCAAAACAGCACTTTTGCGGAAAGAAATCGACTTCTCTAAGACTGGGAAACAGTGAACAGAGAATGTATGAGTTTCTCAAGATTGGTAACAGATAGAAACAAGAGAAAGTACACGGTGATTCATCTACCTAGAGAAGTTACAGAGGTTTACACAGAGAATTCCAAGTATAAGTACAAGCAAATAAGAGAGACTTAGAAAACTGGTAAAACCTACATTGTTTATAGAGTTGGGAGTACTTAGCAATGTGAAAACAGCACTTTGTCGAAAGTAATCGACTTCTCTAAGACTGGGAAACAGTGAACAGAGAATGTATGAGTTTCTCAAGATTGGTAACAGATAGAAACAAGAGAAAGTACACAGTGATTCATCTACCTAGAGAAGTTGCAGAGGTTTACACAGAGAATTCCAAGTATAAGTACAAGCAAATAAGAGAGACTTAGAAAACTGGTAAAACCTACATTGTGGATAGAGTTGGGAGTACTTAGCACTGTGTAAACAGCACTTTCGCCGAAAGAAATCGACTTCTCTAAGACTGGGAAACAGTGAACAGTGAATGTATGAGTTTCTCAAGATTGGTAACAGATAGAAACAAGAGAAAGCACACAGTGATTCATCTACCTAGAGAAGTTACAGAGGTTTACACAGAGAATTCCAAGTATAAGTACAAGCAAATAAGAGAGACTTAGAAAACTGGTAAAATCTACATTGTGGATAGAGTTGGGAGTACTTAGCACTGTGTAAACAGCACTTTCGCTGAAAGAAATCGACTTCTCTAAGACTGGGAAAAGGTGCACAGTGAATGTATGAGTTTCTCAAGATTGGTAACAGATAGAAACAAGAGACAGCACACAGTGATTCATCTACGTAGAGAAGTTACAGTGGTTTACACAGAGAATTCCAAGTATAAGTACAAGCAAATAAGAGAGACTTAGAAAACTGGTAAAACCTACATTGTTGACAGATTTGGGACTACTTAGCACTGTGAAAACAGCACTTTCGCCGAAAGAAATTTAGTTCTCTGAGACTGGGAAACAGTGAACAGAGAATGTATGAGTTTCTCAAGATTGGTAACAGATAGAAACAAGAGAAAGCACACAGTGATTCATCTACCTAGAGAAGTTACAGAGGTTTACACAGAGAATTCCAAGTATAAGTACAAGCAAATAAGAGAGACTTAGAAATCTGGTAAAACCTACATTGTGGATAGAGTTGGGAGTACTTAGCACTGTGAAAACAGCACTTTCGCAGAAAGAAATCGACTTCTCTAAGACTGGGAAAAGGTGAACAGTGAATGTATGAGTTTCTCAAGATTGGTAACAGATAGAAACAAGAGAAAGCACACAGTGATTGATCTACCTAGAGAAGTTACAGAGGTTTACACAGAGAATTCCAAGTATAAGTACAAGCAAATAAGAGAGACTTAGAAAACTGGTAAAACCTACATTGTGGATAGAGTTGGGAGTACTTAGCACTGTGAAAACAGCACTTTCGCTGAAAGAAGTCGACTTCTCTAAGACTGGGAAACAGTGAACAGTGAATGTATGAGTTTCTCAAGATTGGTAACAGATAGAAACAAGAGAAAGTACACAGTGATTCATCTACCTAGTGAAGTTACAGAGGTTTACACAGAGAATTCCAAGTATAAGTACAAGCAAATAAGAGAGACTTAGAAAACTGGTAAAACCTACATTGTTGACAGATTTGGGAGTACTTAGCACTGTGAAAACAGCACTTTCGCCGGAGGAGATTTAGTTCTCTAAGACTGGGAAACAGTGAACAGAGAATGTATGAGTTTCTCAAGATTGGTAACAGATAGAAACAAGAGAAAGCACAGAGTGATTCATCTACCTAGAGAAGTTACAGAGGTTTACACAGAGAATTCCAAGAATAAGTACAAGCAAATAAGAGAGACTTAGAAAACTGGTAAAATCTACATTGTGGAGAGAGTTGGGAGCACTTAGCACTGTGTAAACAGCACTTTCGCCGAAAGAAATCGACTTCTCTAAGACTGGGAAATGGTGAACAGTGAATGTATGAGTTTCTCAAGATTGGTAACAGATAGAAACAAGAGAAAGCACACAGTGATTCATCTACCTAGAGAAGTTACAGTGGTTTACACAGACAATTCCAAGTATAAGTACAAGCAAATAAGAGAGACTTAGAAATCTGGTAAAACCTACATTGTGGATAGAGTTGGGAGTACTTAGCACTGTGAAAACAGCACTTTCGCTGAAAGAAATCGACTTCTCTAAGACTAGGAAACAGTGAACAGTGAATGTATGAGTTTCTCAAGATTGGTAACAGATAAAAACAAGAGAAAGTACACAGTGATTCATCTACCTAGAGAAGTTACAGAGGTTTACACAGAGAATTCCAAGTATAAGTACAAGCAAATAAGAGAGACTTAGAAAACTGGTAAAACCTACATTGTTGATAGAGTTGGGAGTACTTAGCACTGTCAAAACAGCACTTTTGCGGAAAGAAATCGACTTCTCTAAGACTGGGAAACAGTGAACAGAGAATGTATGAGTTTCTCAAGATTGGTAACAGATAGAAACAAGAGAAAGTACACGGTGATTCATCTACCTAGAGAAGTTACAGAGGTTTACACAGAGAATTCCAAGTATAAGTACAAGCAAATAAGAGAGACTTAGAAAACTGGTAAAACCTACATTGTTTATAGAGTTGGGAGTACTTAGCAATGTGAAAACAGCACTTTGTCGAAAGTAATCGACTTCTCTAAGACTGGGAAACACTGAACAGAGAATGTATGAGTTTCTCAAGATTGGTAACAGATAGAAACAAGAGAAAGTACACAGTGATTCATCTACCTAGAGAAGTTACAGAGGTTTACACAGAGAATTCCAAGTATAAGTACAAGCAAATAAGAGAGACTTAGAAAACTGGTAAAACCTACATTGTGGATAGAGTTGGGAGTACTTAGCACTGTGTAAACAGCACTTTTGCCGAAAGAAATCGACTTCTCTAAGACTGGGAAACAGTGAACAGTGAATGTATGAGTTTCTCAAGATTGGTAACAGATAGAAACAAGAGAAAGCACACAGTGATTCATCTACCTAGAGAAGTTACAGAGGTTTACACAGAGAATTCCAAGTATAAGTACAAGCAAATAAGAGAGACTTAGAAAACTGGTAAAATCTACATTGTGGATAGAGTTGGGAGTACTTAGCACTGTGTAAACAGCACTTTCGCTGAAAGAAATCGACTTCTCTAAGACTGGGAAAAGGTGAACAGTGAATGTATGAGTTTCTCAAGATTGGTAACAGATAGAAACAAGAGAAAGCACACAGTGATTCATCTACCTAGAGAAGTTACAGAGGTTTACACAGAGAATTCCAAGTATAAGTACAAGCAAATAAGAGAGACTTAGAAAACTGGTAAAACCTACATTGTGGATAGAGTTGAGAGTACTTAGCACTGTGTAAACAGCACTTTCGCCGAAAGAAATCGTCTTCTCTAAGACTGGGAAACAGTGAACAGTGAATGTATGAGTTTCTCAACATTGGTAACAGATAGAAACAAGAGAAAGCACACAGTGATTCATCTACCTGGACAAGTTACAGAGTTTTACACAGAGAATTCCAAGTATAAGTACAAGCAAATAAGAGAGACTTAGAAAACTGGTAAAACCTACATTGTTGACAGATTTGGGAGTACTTAGCACTGTGAAAACAGCACTTTCGCCGAAGGAAATTTAGTTCTCTAAGACTGGGAAACAGTGAACAGAGAATGTATGAGTTTCTCAAGATTGGTAACAGATAGAAACAAGAGAAA
The DNA here is from genome assembly GCA_028571685.1 of Heterohyrax brucei. Classification (NCBI taxonomy): domain Eukaryota; kingdom Metazoa; phylum Chordata; class Mammalia; order Hyracoidea; family Procaviidae; genus Heterohyrax; species Heterohyrax brucei. The sequence continues at coordinate 18,610,030 of CM053162.1, forward strand.
GCACACAGTGATTCATCTACCTAGAGAAGTTACAGAGGTTTACACAGAGAATTCCAAGAATAAGTACAAGCAAATAAGAGAGACTTAGAAAACTGGTAAAATCTACATTGTGGAGAGAGTTGGGAGCACTTAGCACTGTGTAAACAGCACTTTCGCCGAAAGAAATCGACTTCTCTAAGACTGGGAAAAGGTGAACAGTGAATGTATGAGTTTCTCAAGATTGCTAACAGATAGAAACAAGAGAAAGTACACAGTGATTCATCTACCTAGAGAAGTTACAGTGGTTTACACAGACAATTCCAAGTATAAGTACAAGCAAATAAGAGAGACTTAGAAAACTGGTAAAACCTACATTGTGGATAGAGTTGGGAGTACTTAGCACTGTGTAAACAGCACTTTCGCTGAAAGAAATCGACTTCTCTAAGACTGGGAAAAGGTGAACAGTGAATGTATGAGTTTCTCAAGATTGGTAACAGATAGAAACAAGAGACAGCACACAGTGATTCATCTACCTAGAGAAGTTACAGTGGTTTACACAGAGAATTCCAAGTATAAGTACAAGCAAATAAGAGAGACTTAGAAAACTGGTAAAACCTACATTGTTGACAGATTTGGGAGTACTTAGCACTGTGAAAACAGCACTTTCGCCGAAGGAGATTTAGTTCTCTAAGACTGGGAAACAGTGAACAGAGAATGTATGAGTTTCTCAAGATTGGTAACAGATAGAAACAAGAGAAAGCACAGAGTGATTCATCTACCTAGAGAAGTTACAGAGGTTTACACAGAGAATTCCAAGAATAAGTACAAGCAAATAAGAGAGACTTAGAAAACTGGTAAAATCTACATTGTGGAGAGAGTTGGGAGCACTTAGCACTGTGTAAACAGCACTTTCGCCGAAAGAAATCGACTTCTCTAAGACTGGGAAAAGGTGAACAGTGAATGTATGAGTTTCTCAAGATTGGTAACAGATAGAAACAAGAGAAAGCACACAGTGATTCATCTACCTAGAGAAGTTACAGTGGTTTACACAGACAATTCCAAGTATAAGTACAAGCAAATAAGAGAGACTTAGAAATCTGGTAAAAATCGACTTCTCTAAGACTGGGAAAAGGTGAACAGTGAATGTATGAGTTTCTCAAGATTGGTAACAGATAGAAACAAGAGAAAGTACACAGTGATTCATCTACCTAGAGAAGTTACAGAGGTTTACACAGAGAATTCCAAGTATAAGTACAAGCAAATAAGAGAGACTTAGAAAACTGGTAAAACCTACATTGTGGATAGAGTTGGGAGTACTTAGCACTGTGTAAACAGCACTTTCGCCGAAAGAAATCGACTTCTCTAAGACTGGGAAACAGTGAACAGTGAATGTATGAGTTTCTCAAGATTGGTAACAGATAGAAACAAGAGAAAGCACACAGTGATTCATCTACCTAGAGAAGTTACAGAGGTTTACACAGAGAATTCCAAGTATAAGTACAAGCAAATAAGAGAGACTTAGAAAACTGGTAAAATCTACATTGTGGATAGAGTTGGGAGTACTTAGCACTGTGTAAACAGCACTTTCGCTGAAAGAAATCGACTTCTCTAAGACTGGGAAAAGGTGAACAGTGAATGTATGAGTTTCTCAAGATTGGTAACAGATAGAAACAAGAGAAAGCACACAGTGATTCATCTACCTAGGCAAGTTACAGAGGTTTACACAGAGAATTCCAAGTATAAGTACAAGCAAATAAGAGAGACTTAGAAAACTGGTAAAACCTACATTGTGGATAGAGTTGGGAGTACTTAGCACTGTCTAAACAGCACTTTCGCCGAAAGAAATCGTCTTCTCTAAGACTGGGAAACAGTGAACAGTGAATGTATGAGTTTCTCAACATTGGTAACAGATAGAAACAAGAGAAAGCACACAGTGATTCATCTACCTAGACAAGTTACAGAGTTTTACACAGAGAATTCCAAGTATAAGTACAAGCAAATAAGAGAGACTTAGAAAACTGGTAAAACCTACATTGTTGACAGATTTGGGAGTACTTAGCACAGTGAAAACAGCACTTTCGCCGAAGGAAATTTAGTTCTCTAAGACTGGGAAACAGTGAACAGAGAATGTATGAGTTTCTCAAGATTGGTAACAGATAGAAACAAGAGAAAGCACACAGTGATTCATCTACCTAGAGAAGTTACAGAGGTTTACACAGAGAATTCCAAGTATAAGTACAAGCAAATAAGAGAGACTTAGAGAACTGGTAAAACCTACATTGTTGATAGAGTTGGAAGTACTTAGCACTGTGAAAACAGCACTTTTGCGGAAAGAAATGGACTTCTCTAAGACTGGGAAACAGTGAACAGAGAATGTATGAGTTTCTCAAGATTGGTAACAGATAGAAACAAGAGAAAGTACACGGTGATTCATCTACCTAGAGAAGTTACAGAGGTTTACACAGAGAATTCCAAGTATAAGTACAAGCAAATAAGAGAGACTTAGAAAACTGGTAAAACCTACATTGTTTATAGAGTTGGGAGTACTTAGCAATGTGAAAACAGCACTTTTGTCGAAAGTAATCGACTTCTCTAAGACTGGGAAACACTGAACAGAGAATGTATGAGTTTCTCACGATTGGTAACAGATAGAAACAAGAGAAAGTACACAGTGATTCATCTACCTAGAGAAGTTACAGAGGTTTACACAGAGAATTCCAAGTATAAGTACAAGCAAATAAGAGAGACTTAGAAAACTGGTAAAACCTACATTGTGGATAGAGTTGGGAGTACTTAGCACTGTGAAAACAGCACATTCGCTGAAAGAAGTCGACTTCTCTAAGACTGGGAAACAGTGAACAGTGAATGTATGAGTTTCTCAAGATTCGTAACAGATAGAAACAACAGAAAGTACACAGTGATTCATCTACCTAGTGAAGTTACAGAGGTTTACACAGAGAATTCCAAGAATAAGTACAAGCAAATAAGAGAGACTTAGAAAACTGGTAAAACCTACATTGTTGACAGATTTGGGAGTACTTAGCACTGTGAAAACAGCACTTTCGCCGAAGGAAATTTAGTTCTCTAAGACTGGGAAACAGTGAACAGAGAATGTATGAGTTTCTCAAGATTGGTAACAGATAGAAAGAAGAGAAAGCACACAGTGATTCATCTACCTAGAGAAGTTACAGAGGTTTACACAGAGAATTCCAAGAATAAGTACAAGCAAATAAGAGAGACTTAGAAAACTGGTAAAATCTACATTGTGGATAGAGTTGGGAGCACTTAGCACTGTGTAAACAGCACTTTCGCTGAAAGAAATCGACTTCTCTAAGACTGGGAAAAGGTGAACAGTGAATGTATGAGTTTCTCAAGATTGGTAACAGATAGAAACAAGAGAAAGCACACAGTGATTCATCTACCTAGAGAAGTTACAGAGGTTTACACAGAGAATTCCAAGTATAAGTACAAGCAAATAAGAGAGACTTAGAAAACTGGTAAAATCTACATTGTGGATAGAGTTGGGAGTACTTAGCACTGTGTAAACAGCACTTTCGCCGAAAGAAATCGACTTCTCTAAGACTGGGAAAAAGTGAACGGTGAATGTATGAGTTTCTCAAGATTGGTAACAGATAGAAACAAGAGAAAGCACACAGTAATTCATCTACCTAGAGAAGTTACAGAGGTTTACACAGAGAATTCCAAGTATAAGTACAGGAAAATAAGAGAGACTTAGAAATCTGGTAAAACCTACATTGTGGATAGAGTTGGGAGTACTTAGCACTGTGAAAACAGCACTTTCGCAGAAAGAAATCGACTTCTCTAAGACTGGGAAAAGGTGAACAGTGAATGTATGAGTTTCTCAAGATTGGTAACAGATAGAAACAAGAGAAAGCACACAGTGATTCATCTACCTAGAGAAGTTACAGAGGTTTACACAGAGAATTCCAAGTATAAGTACAAGCAAATAAGAGAGACTTAGAAAACTGGTAAAACCTACATTGTGGATAGAGTTGGGAGTACTTAGCACTGTGAAAACAGCACTTTCGCTGAAAGAAGTCGACTTCTCTAAGACTGGGAAACAGTGAACAGTGAATGTATGAGTTTCTCAAGATTGGTAACAGATAGAAACAAGAGAAAGTACACAGTGATTCATCTACCTAGTGAAGTTACAGAGGTTTACACAGAGAATTCCAAGTATAAGTACAAGCAAATAAGAGAGACTTAGAAAACTGGTAAAACCTACATTGTTGACAGATTTGGGAGTACTTAGCACTGTGAAAACAGCACTTTCGCAGAAGGAAATTTAGTTCTCTAAGACTGGGAAACAGTGAACAGAGAATGTATGAGTTTCTCAAGATTGGTAACAGATAGAAACAAGAGAAAGTACACGGTGATTCATCTACCTAGAGAAGTTACAGAGGTTTACACAGAGAATTCCAAGTATAAGTACAAGCAAATAAGAGAGACTTAGAAAACTGGTAAAACCTACATTGTTTATAGAGTTGGGAGTACTTAGCAATGTGAAAACAGCACTTTTGTCGAAAGTAATCGACTTCTCTAAGACTGGGAAACACTGAACAGAGAATGTATGAGTTTCTCACGATTGGTAACAGATAGAAACAAGAGAAAGTACAGAGTGATTCATCTACCTAGAGAAGTTACAGAGGTTTACACAGAGAATTCCAAGTATAAGTACAAGCAAACAAGAGAGACTTAGAAAACTGGTAAAACCTACATTGTGGATAGAGTTGGGAGTACTTAGCACTGTGTAAACAGCACTTTCGCTGAAAGAAATCGACTTCTCTAAGACTGGGAAAAGGTGAACAGTGAATGTATGAGTTTCTCAAGATTGGTAACAGATAGAAACAAGAGACAGCACACAGTGATTCATCTACCTAGAGAAGTTACAGTGGTTTACACAGAGAATTCCAAGTATAAGTACAAGCAAATAAGAGAGACTTAGAAAACTGGTAAAACCTACATTGTTGACAGATTTGGGACTACTTAGCACTGTGAAAACAGCACTTTCGCCGAAAGAAATTTAGTTCTCTGAGACTGGGAAACAGTGAACAGAGAATGTATGAGTTTCTAAAGATTGGTAACAGATAGAAACAAGAGAAAGCACACAGTGATTCATCTACCTAGAGAAGTTACAGAGGTTTACACAGAGAATTCCCAGTATAAGTACAAGCAAATAAGAGAGACTTAGAAATCTGGTAAAACCTACATTGTGGATAGAGTTGGGAGTACTTAGCACTGTGAAAACAGCACTTTCGCAGAAAGAAATCGACTTCTCTAAGACTGGGAAAAGGTGAACAGTGAATGTATGAGTTTCTCAAGATTGGTAACAGATAGAAACAAGAGAAAGCACACAGTGATTCATCTACCTAGAGAAGTTACAGAGGTTTACACAGAGAATTCCAAGTATAAGTACAAGCAAATAAGAGAGACTTAGAAAACTGGTAAAACCTACATTGTTGACAGATTTGGGAGTACTTAGCACTGTGAAAACAGCACTTTCGGCGAAGGAAATTTAGTTCTCTAAGACTGGGAAACAGTGAACAGAGAATGTATGAGTTTCTCAAGATTGGTAACAGATAGAAACAAGAGAAAGCACACAGTGATTCATCTACCTAGAGAAGTTACAGAGGTTTACACAGAGAATTCCAAGTATAAGTACAAGCAAATAAGAGAGACTTAGAAAACTGGTAAAACCTACATTGTGGATAGAGTTGGGAGTACTTAGCACTGTGAAAACAGCACTTTCGCTGAAAGAAGTCGACTTCTCTAAGACTGGGAAACAGTGAACAGTGAATGTATGAGTTTCTCAAGATTGGTAACAGATAGAAACAAGAGAAAGTACACTGTGATTCATCTACCTAGTGAAGTTACAGAGGTTTACACAGAGAATTCCAAGTATAAGTACAAGCAAATAAGAGAGACTTAGAAAACTGGTAAAACCTACATTGTTGACAGATTTGGGAGTACTTAGCACTGTGAAAACAGCACTTTCGCCGAAGGAGATTTAGTTCTCTAAGACTGGGAAACAGTGAACAGAGAATGTATGAGTTTCTCAAGATTGGTAACAGATAGAAACAAGAGAAAGCACAGAGTGATTCATCTACCTAGAGAAGTTACAGAGGTTTACACAGAGAATTCCAAGAATAAGTACAAGCAAATAAGAGAGACTTAGAAAACTGGTAAAATCTACATTGTGGAGAGAGTTGGGAGCAGTTAGCACTGTGTAAACAGCACTTTCGCCGAAAGAAATCGACTTCTCTAAGACTGGGAAAAGGTGAACAGTGAATGTATGAGTTTCTCAAGATTGGTAACAGATAGAAACAAGAGAAAGCACACAGTGATTCATCTACCTAGAGAAGTTACAGTGGTTTACACAGACAATTCCAACTATAAGTACAAGCAAATAAGAGAGACTTAGAAATCTGGTAAAACCTACATTGTGGATAGAGTTGGGAGTACTTAGCACTGTGAAAACAGCACTTTCGCTGAAAGAAATCGACTTCTCTAAGACTAGGAAACAGTGAACAGTGAATGTATGAGTTTCTCAAGATTGGTAACAGATAGAAACAAGAGAAAGTACACAGTGATTCATCTACCTAGAGAAGTTACAGAGGTTTACACAGAGAATTCCAAGTATAAGTACAAGCAAATAAGAGAGACTTAGAAAACTGGTAAAACCTACATTGTTGATAGAGTTGGGAGTACTTAGCACTGTCAAAACAGCACTTTTGCGGAAAGAAATCGACTTCTCTAAGACTGGGAAACAGTGAACAGAGAATGTATGAGTTTCTCAAGATTGGTAACAGATAGAAACAAGAGAAAGTACACGGTGATTCATCTACCTAGAGAAGCTACAGAGGTTTACACAGAGAATTCCAAGTATAAGTACAAGCAAATAAGAGAGACTTAGAAAACTGGTAAAACCTACATTGTTTATAGAGTTGGGAGTACTTAGCAATGTGAAAACAGCACTTTGTCGAAAGTAATCGACTTCTCTAAGACTGGGAAACAGTGAACAGAGAATGTATGAGTTTCTCAAGATTGGTAACAGATAGAAACAAGAGAAAGTACACAGTGATTCATCTACCTAGAGAAGTTACAGAGGTTTACACAGAGAATTCCAAGTATAAGTACAAGCAAATAAGAGAGACTTAGAAAACTGGTAAAACCTACATTGTGGATAGAGTTGGGAGTACTTAGTACTGTGTAAACAGCACTTTCGCCGAAAGAAATCGACTTCTCTAAGACTGGGAAACAGTGAACAGTGAATGTATGAGTTTCTCAAGATTGGTAACAGATAGAAACAAGAGAAAGCACACAGTGATTCATCTACCTAGAGAAGTTACAGAGGTTTACACAGAGAATTCCAAGTATAAGTACAAGCAAATAAGAGAGACTTAGAAAACTGGTAAAATCTACATTGTGGATAGAGTTGGGAGTACTTAGCACTGTGTAAACAGCACTTTCGCTGAAAGAAATCGACTTCTCTAAGACTGGGAAAAGGTGAACAGTGAATGTATGAGTTTCTCAAGATTGGTAACAGATAGAAACAAGAGACAGCACACAGTGATTCATCTACCTAGAGAAGTTACAGTGGTTTACACAGAGAATTCCAAGTATAAGTACAAGCAAATAAGAGAGACTTAGAAAACTGGTAAAACCTACATTGTTGACAGATTTGGGACTACTTAGCACTGTGAAAACAGCACTTTCGCCGAAAGAAATTTAGTTCTCTGAGACTGGGAAACAGTGAACAGAGAATGTATGAGTTTCTCAAGATTGGTAACAGATAGAAACAAGAGAAAGCACACAGTGATTCATCTACCTAGAGAAGTTACAGAGGTTTACACAGAGAATTCCAAGTATAAGTACAAGCAAATAAGAGAGACTTAGAAATCTGGTAAAACCTACATTGTGGATAGAGTTGGGAGTACTTAGCACTGTGAAAACAGCACTTTCGCAGAAAGAAATCGACTTCTCTAAGACTGGGAAAAGGTGAACAGTGAATGTATGAGTTTCTCAAGATTGGTATCAGATAGAAACAAGAGAAAGCACACAGTGATTCATCTACCTAGAGAAGTTACAGAGGTTTACACAGAGAATTCCAAGTATAAGTACAAGCAAATAAGAGAGACTTAGAAAACTGGTAAAACCTACATTGTTGACAGATTTGGGAGTACTTAGCACTGTGTAAACAGCACTTTCGCCGAAAGAAATCGACTTCTCTAAGACTGGGAAACAGTGAACAGTGAATGTATGAGTTTCTCAAGATTGGTAACAGATAGAAACAAGAGAAAGCACACAGTGATTCATCTACCTAGAGAAGTTACAGAGGTTTACACAGAGAATTCCAAGTATAAGTACAAGCAAATAAGAGAGACTTAGAAAACTGGTAAAATCTACATTGTGGATAGAGTTGGGAGTACTTAGCACTGTGTAAACAGCACTTTCGCTGAAAGAAATCGACTTCTCTAAGACTGGGAAAAGGTGAACAGTGAATGTATGAGTTTCTCAAGATTGGTAACAGATAGAAACAAGAGAAAGCACACAGTGATTCATCTACCTAGAGAAGTTATAGAGGTTTACACAGAGAATTCCAAGTATAAGTACAAGCAAATAAGAGAGACTTAGAAAACTGGTAAAACCTACATTGTGGATAGAGTTGGGAGTACTTAGCACTGTGTAAACAGCACTTTCGCCGAAAGAAATCGTCTTCTCTAAGACTGGGAAACAGTGAACAGTGAATGTATGAGTTTCTCAACATTGGTAACAGATAGAAACAAGAGAAAGCACACAGTGATTCATCTACCTGGACAAGTTACAGAGTTTTACACAGAGAATTCCAAGTATAAGTACAAGCAAATAAGAGAGACTTAGAAAACTGGTAAAACCTACATTGTTGACAGATTTGGGAGTACTTAGCACTGTGAAAACAGCACTTTCGCCGAAGGAAATTTAGTTCTCTAAGACTGGGAAACAGTGAACAGAGAATGTATGAGTTTCTCAAGATTGGTAACAGATAGAAACAAGAGAAAGCACACAGTGATTCATCTACCGAGAGAAGTTACAGAGGTTTACACAGAGAATTCCAAGAATAAGTACAAGCAAATAAGAGAGACTTAGAAAACTGGTAAAATCTACATTGTGGAGAGAGTTGGGAGCACTTAGCACTGTGTAAACAGCACTTTCGCCGAAAGAAATCGACTTCTCTAAGACTGGGAAAAGGTGAACAGTGAATGTATGAGTTTCTCAAGATTGGTAACAGATAGAAACAAGAGAAAGCACACAGTGATTCATCTAGCTAGAGAAGTTACAGTGGTTTACACAGACAATTCCAAGTATAAGTACAAGCAAATAAGAGAGACTTAGAAATCTGGTAAAACCTACATTGTGGATAGAGTTGGGAGTACTTAGCACTGTGAAAACAGCACTTTCGCTGAAAGAAATCGACTTCTCTAAGACTAGGAAACAGTGAACAGTGAATGTATGAGTTTCTCAAGATTGGTAACAGATAAAAACAAGAGAAAGTACACAGTGATTCATCTACCTAGAGAAGTTACAGAGGTTTACACAGAGAATTCCAAGTATAAGTACAAGCAAATAAGAGAGACTTAGAAAACTGGTAAAACCTACATTGTTGATAGAGTTGGGAGTACTTAGCACTGTCAAAACAGCACTTTTGCGGAAAGAAATCGACTTCTCTAAGACTGGGAAACAGTGAACAGAGAATGTATGAGTTTCTCAAGATTGGTAACAGATAGAAACAAGAGAAAGTACACGGTGATTCATCTACCTAGAGAAGTTACAGAGGTTTACACAGAGAATTCCAAGTATAAGTACAAGCAAATAAGAGAGACTTAGAAAACTGGTAAAACCTACATTGTTTATAGAGTTGGGAGTACTTAGCAATGTGAAAACAGCACTTTGTCGAAAGTAATCGACTTCTCTAAGACTGGGAAACAGTGAACAGAGAATGTATGAGTTTCTCAAGATTGGTAACAGATAGAAACAAGAGAAAGTACACAGTGATTCATCTACCTAGAGAAGTTGCAGAGGTTTACACAGAGAATTCCAAGTATAAGTACAAGCAAATAAGAGAGACTTAGAAAACTGGTAAAACCTACATTGTGGATAGAGTTGGGAGTACTTAGCACTGTGTAAACAGCACTTTCGCCGAAAGAAATCGACTTCTCTAAGACTGGGAAACAGTGAACAGTGAATGTATGAGTTTCTCAAGATTGGTAACAGATAGAAACAAGAGAAAGCACACAGTGATTCATCTACCTAGATAAGTTACAGAGGTTTACACAGAGAATTCCAAGTATAAGTACAAGCAAATAAGAGAGACTTAGAAAACTGGTAAAATCTACATTGTGGATAGAGTTGGGAGTACTTAGCACTGTGTAAACAGCACTTTCGCTGAAAGAAATCGACTTCTCTAAGACTGGGAAAAGGTGCACAGTGAATGTATGAGTTTCTCAAGATTGGTAACAGATAGAAACAAGAGACAGCACACAGTGATTCATCTACGTAGAGAAGTTACAGTGGTTTACACAGAGAATTCCAAGTATAAGTACAAGCAAATAAGAGAGACTTAGAAAACTGGTAAAACCTACATTGTTGACAGATTTGGGACTACTTAGCACTGTGAAAACAGCACTTTCGCCGAAAGAAATTTAGTTCTCTGAGACTGGGAAACAGTGAACAGAGAATGTATGAGTTTCTCAAGATTGGTAACAGATAGAAACAAGAGAAAGCACACAGTGATTCATCTACCTAGAGAAGTTACAGAGGTTTACACAGAGAATTCCAAGTATAAGTACAAGCAAATAAGAGAGACTTAGAAATCTGGTAAAACCTACATTGTGGATAGAGTTGGGAGTACTTAGCACTGTGAAAACAGCACTTTCGCAGAAAGAAATCGACTTCTCTAAGACTGGGAAAAGGTGAACAGTGAATGTATGAGTTTCTCAAGATTGGTAACAGATAGAAACAAGAGAAAGCACACAGTGATTGATCTACCTAGAGAAGTTACAGAGGTTTACACAGAGAATTCCAAGTATAAGTACAAGCAAATAAGAGAGACTTAGAAAACTGGTAAAACCTACATTGTGGATAGAGTTGGGAGTACTTAGCACTGTGAAAACAGCACTTTCGCTGAAAGAAGTCGACTTCTCTAAGACTGGGAAACAGTGAACAGTGAATGTATGAGTTTCTCAAGATTGGTAACAGATAGAAACAAGAGAAAGTACACAGTGATTCATCTACCTAGTGAAGTTACAGAGGTTTACACAGAGAATTCCAAGTATAAGTACAAGCAAATAAGAGAGACTTAGAAAACTGGTAAAACCTACATTGTTGACAGATTTGGGAGTACTTAGCACTGTGAAAACAGCACTTTCGCCGGAGGAGATTTAGTTCTCTAAGACTGGGAAACAGTGAACAGAGAATGTATGAGTTTCTCAAGATTGGTAACAGATAGAAACAAGAGAAAGCACAGAGTGATTCATCTACCTAGAGAAGTTACAGAGGTTTACACAGAGAATTCCAAGAATAAGTACAAGCAAATAAGAGAGACTTAGAAAACTGGTAAAATCTACATTGTGGAGAGAGTTGGGAGCACTTAGCACTGTGTAAACAGCACTTTCGCCGAAAGAAATCGACTTCTCTAAGACTGGGAAATGGTGAACAGTGAATGTATGAGTTTCTCAAGATTGGTAACAGATAGAAACAAGAGAAAGCACACAGTGATTCATCTACCTAGAGAAGTTACAGTGGTTTACACAGACAATTCCAAGTATAAGTACAAGCAAATAAGAGAGACTTAGAAATCTGGTAAAACCTACATTGTGGATAGAGTTGGGAGTACTTAGCACTGTGAAAACAGCACTTTCGCTGAAAGAAATCGACTTCTCTAAGACTAGGAAACAGTGAACAGTGAATGTATGAGTTTCTCAAGATTGGTAACAGATAAAAACAAGAGAAAGTACACAGTGATTCATCTACCTAGAGAAGTTACAGAGGTTTACACAGAGAATTCCAAGTATAAGTACAAGCAAATAAGAGAGACTTAGAAAACTGGTAAAACCTACATTGTTGATAGAGTTGGGAGTACTTAGCACTGTCAAAACAGCACTTTTGCGGAAAGAAATCGACTTCTCTAAGACTGGGAAACAGTGAACAGAGAATGTATGAGTTTCTCAAGATTGGTAACAGATAGAAACAAGAGAAAGTACACGGTGATTCATCTACCTAGAGAAGTTACAGAGGTTTACACAGAGAATTCCAAGTATAAGTACAAGCAAATAAGAGAGACTTAGAAAACTGGTAAAACCTACATTGTTTATAGAGTTGGGAGTACTTAGCAATGTGAAAACAGCACTTTGTCGAAAGTAATCGACTTCTCTAAGACTGGGAAACACTGAACAGAGAATGTATGAGTTTCTCAAGATTGGTAACAGATAGAAACAAGAGAAAGTACACAGTGATTCATCTACCTAGAGAAGTTACAGAGGTTTACACAGAGAATTCCAAGTATAAGTACAAGCAAATAAGAGAGACTTAGAAAACTGGTAAAACCTACATTGTGGATAGAGTTGGGAGTACTTAGCACTGTGTAAACAGCACTTTCGCCGAAAGAAATCGACTTCTCTAAGACTGGGAAACAGTGAACAGTGAATGTATGAGTTTCTCAAGATTGGTAACAGATAGAAACAAGAGAAAGCACACAGTGATTCATCTACCTAGAGAAGTTACAGAGGTTTACACAGAGAATTCCAAGTATAAGTACAAGCAAATAAGAGAGACTTAGAAAACTGGTAAAATCTACATTGTGGATAGAGTTGGGAGTACTTAGCACTGTGTAAACAGCACTTTCGCTGAAAGAAATCGACTTCTCTAAGACTGGGAAAAGGTGAACAGTGAATGTATGAGTTTCTCAAGATTGGTAACAGATAGAAACAAGAGAAAGCACACAGTGATTCATCTACCTAGAGAAGTTACAGAGGTTTACACAGAGAATTCCAAGTATAAGTACAAGCAAATAAGAGAGACTTAGAAAACTGGTAAAACCTACATTGTGGATAGAGTTGAGAGTACTTAGCACTGTGTAAACAGCACTTTCGCCGAAAGAAATCGTCTTCTCTAAGACTGGGAAACAGTGAACAGTGAATGTATGAGTTTCTCAACATTGGTAACAGATAGAAACAAGAGAAAGCACACAGTGATTCATCTACCTGGACAAGTTACAGAGTTTTACACAGAGAATTCCAAGTATAAGTACAAGCAAATAAGAGAGACTTAGAAAACTGGTAAAACCTACATTGTTGACAGATTTGGGAGTACTTAGCACTGTGAAAACAGCACTTTCGCCGAAGGAAATTTAGTTCTCTAAGACTGGGAAACAGTGAACAGAGAATGTATGAGTTTCTCAAGATTGGTAACAGATAGAAACAAGAGAAAGCACACAGTGATTCATCTACCTAGAGAAGTTACAGAGGTTTACACAGAGAATTCCAAGAATAAGTACAAGCAAATAAGAGAGACTTAGAAAACTGGTAAAATCTACATTGTGGAGAGAGTTGGGAGCACTTAGCACTGTGTAAACAGCACTTTCGCCGAAAGAAATCGACTTCTCTAAGACTGGGAAAAGGTGAACAGTGAATGTATGAGTTTCTCAAGATTGCTAACAGATAGAAACAAGAGAAAGTACACAGTGATTCATCTACCTAGAGAAGTTACAGTGGTTTACACAGACAATTCCAAGTATAAGTACAAGCAAATAAGAGAGACTTAGAAAACTGGTAAAACCTACATTGTGGATAGAGTTGGGAGTACTTAGCACTGTGTAAACAGCACTTTCGCTGAAAGAAATCGACTTCTCTAAGACTGGGAAAAGGTGAACAGTGAATGTATGAGTTTCTCAAGATTGGTAACAGATAGAAACAAGAGACAGCACACAGTGATTCATCTACCTAGAGAAGTTACAGTGGTTTACACAGAGAATTCCAAGTATAAGTACAAGCAAATAAGAGAGACTTAGAAAACTGGTAAAACCTACATTGTTGACAGATTTGGGAGTACTTAGCACTGTGAAAACAGCACTTTCGCCGAAGGAGATTTAGTTCTCTAAGACTGGGAAACAGTGAACAGAGAATGTATGAGTTTCTCAAGATTGGTAACAGATAGAAACAAGAGAAAGCACAGAGTGATTCATCTACCTAGAGAAGTTACAGAGGTTTACACAGAGAATTCCAAGAATAAGTACAAGCAAATAAGAGAGACTTAGAAAACTGGTAAAATCTACATTGTGGAGAGAGTTGGGAGCACTTAGCACTGTGTAAACAGCACTTTCGCCGAAAGAAATCGACTTCTCTAAGACTGGGAAAAGGTGAACAGTGAATGTATGAGTTTCTCAAGATTGGTAACAGATAGAAACAAGAGAAAGCACACAGTGATTCATCTACCTAGAGAAGTTACAGTGGTTTACACAGACAATTCCAAGTATAAGTACAAGCAAATAAGAGAGACTTAGAAATCTGGTAAAAATCGACTTCTCTAAGACTGGGAAAAGGTGAACAGTGAATGTATGAGTTTCTCAAGATTGGTAACAGATAGAAACAAGAGAAAGTACACAGTGATTCATCTACCTAGAGAAGTTACAGAGGTTTACACAGAGAATTCCAAGTATAAGTACAAGCAAATAAGAGAGACTTAGAAAACTGGTAAAACCTACATTGTGGATAGAGTTGGGAGTACTTAGCACTGTGTAAACAGCACTTTCGCCGAAAGAAATCGACTTCTCTAAGACTGGGAAACAGTGAACAGTGAATGTATGAGTTTCTCAAGATTGGTAACAGATAGAAACAAGAGAAAGCACACAGTGATTCATCTACCTAGAGAAGTTACAGAGGTTTACACAGAGAATTCCAAGTATAAGTACAAGCAAATAAGAGAGACTTAGAAAACTGGTAAAATCTACATTGTGGATAGAGTTGGGAGTACTTAGCACTGTGTAAACAGCACTTTCGCTGAAAGAAATCGACTTCTCTAAGACTGGGAAAAGGTGAACAGTGAATGTATGAGTTTCTCAAGATTGGTAACAGATAGAAACAAGAGAAAGCACACAGTGATTCATCTACCTAGGCAAGTTACAGAGGTTTACACAGAGAATTCCAAGTATAAGTACAAGCAAATAAGAGAGACTTAGAAAACTGGTAAAACCTACATTGTGGATAGAGTTGGGAGTACTTAGCACTGTCTAAACAGCACTTTCGCCGAAAGAAATCGTCTTCTCTAAGACTGGGAAACAGTGAACAGTGAATGTATGAGTTTCTCAACATTGGTAACAGATAGAAACAAGAGAAAGCACACAGTGATTCATCTACCTAGACAAGTTACAGAGTTTTACACAGAGAATTCCAAGTATAAGTACAAGCAAATAAGAGAGACTTAGAAAACTGGTAAAACCTACATTGTTGACAGATTTGGGAGTACTTAGCACAGTGAAAACAGCACTTTCGCCGAAGGAAATTTAGTTCTCTAAGACTGGGAAACAGTGAACAGAGAATGTATGAGTTTCTCAAGATTGGTAACAGATAGAAACAAGAGAAAGCACACAGTGATTCATCTACCTAGAGAAGTTACAGAGGTTTACACAGAGAATTCCAAGTATAAGTACAAGCAAATAAGAGAGACTTAGAAAACTGGTAAAACCTACATTGTTGATAGAGTTGGGAGTACTTAGCACTGTGAAAACAGCACTTTCACTGAAAGAAGTCGACTTCTCTAAGACTGGGAAACAGTGAACAGTGAATGTATGAGTTTCTCAAGATTGGTAACAGATAGAAACAAGAGAAAGTACACAGTGATTCATCTACCTAGAGAAGTTACAGAGGTTTACACAGAGAATTCCAAGTATAAGTACAAGCAAATAAGAGAGACTTAGAAAACTGGTAAAACCTACATTGTTTATAGAGTTGGGAGTACTTAGCAATGTGAAAACAGCACTTTGTCGAAAGTAATCGACTTCTCTAAGACTGGGAAACACTGAACAGAGAATGTATGAGTTTCTCAAGATTGGTAACAGATAGAAACAAGAGAAAGTACACAGTGATTCATCTACCTAGAGAAGTTACAGAGGTTTACACAGAGAATTCCAAGTATAAGTACAAGCAAATAAGAGAGACTTAGAAAACTGGTAAAACCTACATTGTGGATAGAGTTGGGAGTACTTAGCACTGTGTAAACAGCACTTTCGCCGAAAGAAATCGACTTCTCTAAGACTGGGAAACAGTGAACAGTGAATGTATGAGTTTCTCAAGATTGGTAACAGATAGAAACAAGAGAAAGCACACAGTGATTCATCTACCTAGAGAAGTTACAGAGGTTTACACAGAGAATTCCAAGTATAAGTACAAGCAAATAAGAGAGACTTAGAAAACTGGTAAAATCTACATTGTGGATAGAGTTGGGAGTACTTAGCACTGTGTAAACAGCACTTTCGCTGAAAGAAATCGATTTCTCTAAGACTGGGAAAAGGTGAACAGTGAATGTATGAGTTTCTCAAGATTGGTAACAGATAGAAACAAGAGAAAGCACACAGTGATTCATCTACCTAGAGAAGTTACAGAGTTTTACACAGAGAATTCCAAGTATAAGTACAAGCAAATAAGAGAGACTTAGAAAACTGGTAAAACCTACATTGTTGACAGATTTGGGAGTACTTAGCACAGTGAAAACAGCACTTTCGCCGAAGGAAATTTAGTTCTCTAAGACTGGGAAACAGTGAACAGAGAATGTATGAGTTTCTCAAGATTGGTAACAGATAGAAAGAAGAGAAAGCACACAGTGATTCATCTACCTAGAGAAGTTACAGAGGTTTACACAGAGAATTCCAAGTATAAGTACAAGCAAATAAGAGAGACTTAGAAAACTGGTAAAACCTACAATGTGGATAGAGTTGGGAGTACTTAGCACTGTGAAAACAGCACTTTCACTGAAAGAAGTCGACTTCTCTAAGACTGGGAAACAGTGAACAGTGAATGTATGAGTTTCTCAAGATTGGTAACAGATAGAAACAAGAGAAAGCACACAGTGATTCATCTACCTGGACAAGTTACAGAGTTTTACACAGAGAATTCCAAGTATAAGTACAAGCAAATAAGAGAGACTTAGAAAACTGGTAAAAGCTACATTGTTGACAGATTTGGGAGTACTTAGCACTGTGAAAACAGCACTTTCGCCGAAGGAAATTTAGTTCTCTAAGACTGGGAAACAGTGAACAGAGAATGTATGAGTTTCTCAAGATTGGTAACAGATAGAAACAAGAGAAAGCACACAGTGATTCATCTACCTAGAGAAGTTACAGAGGTTTACACAGAGAATTCCAAGTATAAGTACAAGCAAATAAGAGAGACTTAGAAAACTGGTAAAACCTACATTGTGGATAGAGTTGGGAGTACTTAGCACTGTGAAAACAGCACTTTCGCTGAAAGAAGTCGACTTCTGTAAGACTGGGAAACAGTGAACAGTGAATGTATGAGTTTCTCAAGATTGGTAACAGATAGAAACAAGAGAAAGTACACAGTGATTCATCTACCTAGTGAAGTTACAGAGGTTTACACAGAGAATTCCAAGTATAAGTACAAGCAAATAAGAGAGACTTAGAAAACTGGTAAAACCTACATTGTTGACAGATTTGGTAGTACTTAGCACTGTGAAAACAGCACTTTCGCCGAAGGAAATTTAGTTCTCTAAGACTGGGAAACAGTGAACAGTGAATGTATGAGTTTCTCAAGATTGGTAACAGATAGAAACAAGAGAAAGCACACAGTGATTCATCTACCTAGAGAAGTTACAGAGGTTTACACAGAGAATTCCAAGTATAAGTACAAGAAAATAAGAGAGACTTAGAAAACTGGTAAAATCTACATTGTGGATAGAGTTGGGAGTACTTAGCACTGTGTAAACAGCACTTTCGCTGAAATTAATAGACTTCTCTAAGACTGGGAAAAGGTGAACGGTGAATGTATGAGTTTCTCAAGATTGGTAACAGATGGAAACAAGAGAAAGCACACAGTGATTCATCTACCTAGAGAAGTTACAGAGGTTTACACAGAGAATTCCAAGTATAAGTACAAGCAAATAAGAGAGACTTAGAAAACTGGTAAAACCTACATTGTTTATAGAGTTGGGAGTACTTAGCAATGGGAAAACAGCACTTTGTCGAAAGTAATCGACTTCTCTAAGACTGGGAAACACTGAACAGAGAATGTATGAGTTTCTCAAGATTGGTAACAGATAGAAACAAGAGAAAGTACACAGTGATTCATCTACCTAGAGAAGTTACAGAGGTTTACACAGAGAATTCCAAGAATAAGTAAAAGCAAATAAGAGAGACTTAGAAAACTGGTAAAACCTACATTGTGGATAGAGTTGGGAGTACTTAGCACTGTGGAAACAGCACTTTCGCCGAAAGAAATCGACTTCTCTAAGACTGGGAAACAGTGAACAGTGAATGTATGAGTTTCTCAACATTGGTAACAGATAGAAACAAGAGAAAGCACACAGTGATTCATCTACCTAGAGAAGTTACAGAGGTTTACACAGAGAATTCCAAGTATAAGTACAAGCAAATAAGAGAGACTTAGAAAACTGGTAAAATCTACATTGTGGATAGAGTTGGGAGTACTTAGCACTGTGTAAACAGCACTTTCGCTGAAAGAAATCGACTTCTCTAAGACTGGGAAAAGGTGAACAGTGAATGTATGAGTTTCTCAAGATTGGTAACAGATAGAAACAAGAGAAAGCACACAGTGATTCATCTACCTAGAGAAGTTACAGAGGTTTACACAGAGAATTCCAAGTATAAGTACAAGCAAATAAGAGAGACTTAGAAAACTGGTAAAACCTACATTGTGGATAGAGTTGGGAGTACTTAGCACTGTGTAAACAGCACTTTCGCCGAAAGAAATCGTCTTCTCTAAGACTGGGAAACAGTGAACAGTGAATGTATGAGTTTCTCAACATTGGTAACAGATAGAAACAAGAGAAAGCACACAGTGATTCATCTACCTAGACAAGTTACAGAGTTTTACACAGAGAATTCCAAGTATAAGTACAAGCAAATAAGAGAGACTTAGAAAACTGGTAAAACCTACATTGTTGACAGATTTGGGAGTACTTAGCACAGTGAAAACAGCACTTTCGCCGAAGGAAATTTAGTTCTCTAAGACTGGGAAACAGTGAACAGACAATGTATGAGTTTCTCAAGATTGGTAACAGATAGAAACAAGAGAAAGTACACAGTGATTCATCTACCTAGAGAAGTTACAGAGGTTTACACAGAGAATTCCAAGTATAAGTACAAGCAAATAAGAGAGACTTAGAAAACTGGTAAAACCTACATTGTGGATAGAGTTGGGAGTACTTAGCACTGTGAAAACAGCACTTTCACTGAAAGAAGTCGACTTCTCTAAGACTGGGAAACAGTGAACAGTGAATGTATGAGTTTCTCAAGATTGGTAACAGATAGAAACAAGAGAAAGTACACAGTGATTCATCTACCTAGTGAAGTTACAGAGGTTTACACAGAGAATTCCAAGTATAAGTACAAGCAAATAAGAGAAACTTAGAAAACTGGTAAAACCTACATTGTTGACAGATTTGGGAGTACTTAGCACTGTGAAAACAGCACTTTCGCCGAAGGAAATTTAGTTCTCTAAGACTGGGAAACAGTGAACAGTGAATGTATGAGTTTCTCAAGATTGGTAACAGATAGAAACAAGAGAAAGCACACAGTGATTCATCTACCTAGAGAAGTTACAGAGGTTTACACAGAGAATTCCAAGTATAAGTACAAGCAAATAAGAGAGACTTAGAAAACTGGTAAATCTACATTGTGGATAGAGTTGGGAGTACATAGCACTGTGTAAACAACACTTTCGCTGAAAGAAATCGACTTCTCTAAGACTGGGAAAAGGTGAACGGTGAATGTATGTGTTTCTCAAGATTGGTAACAGATAGAAACAAGAGAAAGCACACAGTGATTCATCTACCTAGAGAAGTTACAGAGGTTTACACAGAGAATTCCAAGTATAAGTACAAGCAAGTAAGAGAGACTTAGAAATCTGGTAAAACCTACATTGTGGATAGAGTTGGGAGTACTTAGCACTGGTGAAAACAGCACTTTCGCAGAAAGAAATCGACTTCTCTACGACTGGGAAAAGGTGAACAGTGAATGTATGAGTTTCTCAAGATTGGTAACAGATAGAAACAAGAGAAAGCACACAGTGATTCATCTACCTAGAGAAGTTACAGAGGTTTACACAGAGAATTCCAAGTATAAGTACAAGGAAATAAGAGAGACTTAGAAAACTGGTAAAACCTACATTGTTGATAGAGTTGGGAGTACTTAGCACTGTGAAAACAGCACTTTTGCCGAAAGAAATCGACTTCTCTAAGACTGGGAAACAGTGAACAGAGAATGTATGAGTTTCTCAAGATTGGTAACAGATAGAAACAAGAGAAAGTACACAGTGATTCATCTACCTAGAGAAGTTACAGAGGTTTACACAGAGAATTCCAAGTATAACTACAAGCAAATAAGAGAGACTTAGAGAACTGGTAAAACCTACATTGTTGATAGAGTTGGAAGTACTTAGCACTGTGAAAACAGCACTTTTGCGGAAAGAAATCGACTTCTCTAAGACTGGGAAACAGTGAACAGAGAATGTATGAGTTTCTCAAGATTGGTAACAGATAGAAACAAGAGAAAGTACACGGTGATTCATCTACCTAGAGAAGTTACAGAGGTTTACACAGAGAATTCCAAGTATAAGTACAAGCAAATAAGAGAGACTTAGAAAACTGGTAACAACCTACATTGTTGATAGAGTTGGGAGTACTTAGCAATGTGAAAACAGCACTTTTGTCGAAAGTAATCGACTTCTCTAAGACTGGGAAACACTGAACAGAGAATGTATGAGTTTCTCACGATTGGTAACAGATAGAAACAAGAGAAAGTACACAGTGATTCATCTACCTAGAGAAGTTACAGAGGTTTACACAGAGAATTCCAAGTATAAGTACAAGCAAATAAGAGAGACTTAGAAAACTGGTAAAACCTACCATTGTGGATAGAGTTGGGAGTACTTAGCACTGTGAAAACAGCACTTTCGCTGAAAGAAGTCGACTTCTCTAAGACTGGGAAACAGTGAACAGTGAATGTATGAGTTTCTCAAGATTGGTAACAGATAGAAACAAGAGAAAGTACACAGTGATTCATCTACCTAGTGAAGTTACAGAGGTTTACACAGAGAATTCCAAGAATAAGTACAAGCATATAAGAGAGACTTAGAAAACTGGTAAAACCTACATTGTTGACAGTTTTGGGAGTACTTAGCACTGTGAAAACAGCACTTTCGCCGAAGGAAATTTAGTTCTCTAAGACTGGGAAACAGTGAACAGAGAATGTATGAGTTTCTCAAGATTGGTAACAGATAGAACAAGAGAAAGCACACAGTGATTCATCTACCTAGAGAAGTTACAGAGGTTTACACAGAGAATTCCAAGAATAAGTACAAGCAAATAAGAGAGACTTAGAAAACTGGTAAAATCTACATTGTGGATAGAGTTGGGAGCACTTAGCTCACTGTGTAAACAGCACTTTCGCTGAAAGAAATCGACATCTCTAAGACTGGGAAAAGGTGAACAGTGAATGTATGAGTTTCTCAAGATTGGTAACAGATAGAAACAAGAGAAAGCACACAGTGATTCATCTACCTAGAGAAGTTACAGAGGTTTACACAGAGAATTCCAAGTATAAGTACAAGCAAATAAGAGAGACTTAGAAAACTGGTAAAATCTACATTGTGGATAGAGTTGGGAGTACTTAGCACTGTGTAAACAGCACTTTCGCTGAAAGAAATCGACTTCTCTAAGACTGGGAAAAGGTGAACGGTGAATGTATGAGTTTCTCAAGATTGGTAACAGATAGAAACAAGAGAAAGCACACAGTGATTCATCTACCTAGAGAAGTTACAGAGGTTTACACAGAGAATTCCAAGTATAAGTACAAGCAAATAAGAGAGACTTAGAAATCTGGTAAAACCTACATTGTGGATAGAGTTGGGAGTACTTAGCACTGTGAAAACAGCACTTTCGCAGAAAGAAATCGACTTCTCTAAGACTGGGAAAAGGGTGAACAGTGAATGTATGAGTTTCTCAAGATTGGTAACAGATAGAAACAAAGAGAAAGCACACAGTGATTCATCTACCTAGAGAAGTTACAGAGGTTTACACAGAGAATTCCAAGTATAAGTACAAGCAAATAAGAGAGACTTAGAAAACTGGTAAACACCTACATTGTGGATAGAGTTGGGAGTACTTAGCACTGTGAAAACAGCACTTTCGCTGAAAGAAGCCGACTTCTCTAAGACTGGGAAACAGTGAACAGTGAATGTATGAGTTTCTCAAGATTCGTAACAGATAGAAACAAGAGAAGTACACAGTGATTCATCTACCTAGTGAAGTTACAGAGGTTTACACAGAGAATTCAAGTATAAGTACAAGCAAATAAGGGAGACTTAGAAAACTGGTAAAACCTACATTGTTGACAGATTTGGGAGTACTTAGCACTGTGAAAACAGCACTTTCGCAGAAGGAAATTTAGTTCTCTAAGACTGGGGGAAACAGTGAACAGAGAATGTATGAGTTTTCTCAAGATTGGTAACAGATAGAAACAAGAGAAAGTACACAGTGATTCATCTACCTAGAGAAGTTACAGAGGTTTTACACAGAGAATTCCAAGTATAAGTACAAGCAAATAAAAGAGACATAGAAAACTGGTAAAACCTACATTGGGATAGAGTTAGGAGTACTTAGCACTGTGTAACAGCACTTTCGCC
Organism: Heterohyrax brucei; assembly: GCA_028571685.1. Taxonomy (NCBI): domain Eukaryota; kingdom Metazoa; phylum Chordata; class Mammalia; order Hyracoidea; family Procaviidae; genus Heterohyrax; species Heterohyrax brucei. Next base: position 18,632,940 of record CM053162.1, read on the forward strand.
GAAAGAAATCGACTTCTCTGAGACTGGGAAACAGTGAACAGTGAATGTATGAGTTTCTCAAGATTGGTAACAGATAGAAACAACAGAAAGCGCACAGTAATTCATCTACCTAGAGAAGTTAAAGAGTTTTACACAGAGAATTCCAAGTATAAGTACAAGCAAAATAAGAGGAGACTTAGAAAACTGGTAAAATCTACATTGTGGATAGAGTTGGGAGTACTTAGCACTGTGTAAACAGCACTTTCGCTGAAAGAAATCGACTTCTCTAAGACTGGGAAAAAGGTGAACAGTGAATGTATGAGTTTCTCAAGATTGGTAACAGATAGAAACAAGAGAAAGCACACAGTGATTCATCTACCTAGAGAAGTTACAGAGGTTTACACAGAGAATTCCAAGTATAAGTACAAGCAAATAAGAGAGACTTAGAAAACTGGTAAAACCTACATTGTGGATAGAGTTGGGAGTACTTAGCACTGTGTAAACAGCACTTTCGCCGAAAGAAATCGTCTTCTCTAAGACTGGGAAACAGTGAACAGTGAATGTATGAGTTTCTCAACATTGGTAACAGATAGAAACAAGAGAAAGCACACAGTGATTCATCTACCTAGACAAGTTACAGAGTTTTACACAGAGAATTCCAAGTATAAGTACAAGCAAATAAGAGAGACTTAGAAAACTGGTAAAACCTACATTGTTGACAGATTTGGGAGTACTTAGCACAGTGAAAACAGCACTTTCGCCGAAGGAAATTTAGTTCTCTAAGACTGGGAAACAGTGAACAGACAATGTATGAGTTTCTCAAGATTGGTAACAGATAGAAACAAGAGAAAGTACACAGTGATTCATCTACCTAGAGAAGTTACAGAGGTTTTACACAGAGAATTCCAAGTATAAGTACAAGCAAATAAGAGAGACTTAGAAAACTGGTAAAACCTACATTGTGGATAGAGTTGGGAGTACTTAGCACTGTGAAAACAGCACTTTCACTGAAAGAAGTCGACTTCTCTAAGACTGGGAAACAGTGAACAGTGAATGTATGAGTTTCTCAAGATTGGTAACAGATAGAAACAAGAGAAAGTACACAGTGATTCATCTACCTAGTGAAGTTACAGAGGTTTACACAGAGAATTCCAAGTATAAGTACAAGCAAATAAGAGAAACTTAGAAAAACTGGTAAAACCTACATTGTTGACAGATTTGGGAGTACTTATAGCACTGTGAAAACAGCACTTTCGCCGAAGGAAATTTAGTTCTCTAAGACTGGGAAACAGTGAACAGTGAATGTATGAGTTTCTCAAGATTGGTAACAGATAGAAACAAGAGAAAGCACACAGTGATTCATCTACCTAGAGAAGTTACAGAGGTTTACACAGAGAATTCCAAGTATAAGTACAAGCAAATAAGAGAGACTTAGAAAACTGGTAAAAATCTACATTGTGGATAGAGTTGGGAGTACATAGCACTGTGTAAACAACACTTTCGCTGAAAGAAATCGACTTCTCTAAGACTGGGAAAAGGTGAACGGTGAATGTATGAGTTTCTCAAGATTGGTAACAGATAGAAACAAGAGAAAGCACACAGTGATTCATCTACCTAGAGAAGTTACAGAGGTTTTACACAGAGAATTCCAAGTATAAGTACAAGCAAGTAAGAGAGACTTAGAAATCTGGTAAAACCTACATTGTGGATAGAGTTGGGAGTACTTAGCACTGTGAAAACAGCACTTTCGCAGAAAGAAATCGACTTCTCTACGACTGGGAAAAGGTGAACAGTGAATGTATGAGTTTCTCAAGATTGGTAACAGATAGAAACAAGAGAAAGCACACAGTGATTCATCTACCTAGAGAAGTTACAGAGGTTTACACAGAGAATTCCAAGTATAAGTTACAAGGAAATAAGAGAGACTTAGAAAACTGGTAAAACCTACATTGTTGATAGAGTTGGGAGTACTTAGCACTGTGAAAACAGCACTTTTGCCGAAAGAAATCGACTTCTCTAAGACTGGGAAACAGTGAACAGAGAATGTATGAGTTTCTCAAGATTGGTAACAGATAGAACACTAGAGAAAGTACACAGTGATTCATCTACCTAGAGAAGTTACAGAGGTTTACACAGAGAATTCCAAGTATAACTACAAGCAAATAAGAGAGACTTAGAGAAACTGGTAAAACCTACATTGTTGATAGAGTTGGAAGTACTTAGCACTGTGAAAACAGCACTTTTGCGGAAAAGAAATCGACTTCTCTAAGACTGGGAAACAGTGAACAGAGAATGTATGAGTTTCTCAAGATTGGTAACAGATAGAAACAAGAGAAAGTACACGGTGATTCATCTACCTAGAGAAGTTACAGAGGTTTACACAGAGAATTCCAAGTATAAGTACAAGCAAATAAGAGAGCACTTAGAAAACTTGTAAAACCTACATTGTTGATAGAGTTGGGAGTACTTAGCAATGTGAAAAACAGCACATTTTTGTTCGAAAGTAATCGACTTCTCTAAGACTGGGAAACACTGAACAGAGAATGTATGAGTTTCTCACGATTGGTAACAGATAGAAACAAGAGACAGTACACAGTGATTCATCTACCTAGAGAAGTTACAGAGGTTTACACAGAGGAATTCCAAGTATAAGTACAAGCAAATAAGAGAGACTTAGAAAACTGGTAAAACCTACATTGTGGATAGAGTTGGGAGTACTTAGCACTGTGAAAACAGCACTTTCGCTGAAAGAAGTCGACTTCTCTAAGACTGGGAAACAGTGAACAGTGAATGTATGAGTTTCTCAGATTGACAGTGATTCATCTACCTAGTGAAGTTACAGAGGTTTACACAGAGAATTCCAAGAATAAGTACAAGCATATAAGAGAGACTTAGAAAACTGGTAAAACCTACATTGTTGACAGTTTTGGGAGTACTTAGCACTGTGAAAACAGCACTTTCGCCGAAGGAAATTTAGTTCTCTAAGACTGGGAAACAGTGAACAGAGAATGTATGAGTTTCTCAAGATTGGTAACAGATAGAAACAAGAGAAAGCACACAGTGATTCATCTACCTAGAGAAGTTACAGAGGTTTACACAGAGAATTCCAAGAATAAGTACAAGCAAATAAGAGAGACTTAGAAAACTGGTAAAATCTACATTGTGGATAGAGTTGGGAGCACTTAGCACTGTGTAAACAGCACTTTCGCTGAAAGAAATCGACTTCTCTAAGACTGGGAAAAGGTGAACAGTGAATGTATGAGTTTCTCAAGATTGGTAACAGATAGAAACAAGAGAAAGCACACAGTGATTCATCTACCTAGAGAAGTTACAGAGGTTTACACAGAGAATTCCAAGTATAAGTACAAGCAAATAAGAGAGACTTAGAAAACTGGTAAAATCTACATTGTGGATAGAGTTGGGAGTACTTAGCACTGTGTAAACAGCACTTTCGCTGAAAGAAATCGACTTCTCTAAGACTGGGAAAAGGTGAACGGTGAATGTATGAGTTTCTCAAGATTGGTAACAGATAGAAACAAGAGAAAGCACACAGTGATTCATCTACCTAGAGAAGTTACAGAGGTTTACACAGAGAATTCCAAGTATAAGTACAAGCAAATAAGAGAGACTTAGAAATCTGGTAAAACCTACATTGTGGATAGAGTTGGGAGTACTTAGCACTGTGAAAACAGCACTTTCGCAGAAAGAAATCGACTTCTCTAAGACTGGGAAAAGGTGAACAGTGAATGTATGAGTTTCTCAAGATTGGTAACAGATAGAAACAAGAGAAAGCACACAGTGATTCATCTACCTAGAGAAGTTACAGAGGTTTACACAGAGAATTCCAAGTATAAGTACAAGCAAATAAGAGAGACTTAGAAAACTGGTAAAACCTACATTGTGGATAGAGTTGGGAGTACTTAGCACTGTGAAAACAGCACTTTCGCTGAAAGAAGCCGACTTCTCTAAGACTGGGAAACAGTGAACAGTGAATGTATGAGTTTCTCAAGATTCGTAACAGATAGAAACAAGAGAAAGTACACAGTGATTCATCTACCTAGTGAAGTTACAGAGGTTTACACAGAGAATTCCAAGTATAAGTACAAGCAAATAAGAGAGACTTAGAAAACTGGTAAAACCTACATTGTTGACAGATTTGGGAGTACTTAGCACTGTGAAAACAGCACTTTCGCAGAAGGAAATTTAGTTCTCTAAGACTGGGAAACAGTGAACAGAGAATGTATGAGTTTCTCAAGATTGGTAACAGATAGAAACAAGAGAAAGTACACAGTGATTCATCTACCTAGAGAAGTTACAGAGGTTTACACAGAGAATTCCAAGTATAAGTACAAGCAAATAAAAGAGACTTAGAAAACTGGTAAAACCTACATTGTGGATAGAGTTAGGAGTACTTAGCACTGTGTAAACAGCACTTTCGCCGAAAGAAATCGACTTCTCTGAGACTGGGAAACAGTGAACAGTGAATGTATGAGTTTCTCAAGATTGGTAACAGATAGAAACAACAGAAAGCGCACAGTAATTCATCTACCTAGAGAAGTTAAAGAGGTTTACACAGAGAATTCCCAGTATAAGTACAAGCAAATAAGAGAGACTTAGAAAATTGGTAAAACCTACATTGTGGATAGAGTTGGGAGTACTTAGCACTGTGTAAACAGCACTTTCGCTGAAAGAAATCGACTTCTCTAAGACTGGGAAAAGGTGAACAGTGAATGTATGAGTTTCTCAAGATTGGTAACAGATAGAAACAAGAGAAAGCACACAGTGATTCATCTACCTAGAGAAGTTACAGTGGTTTACACAGAGAATTCCAAGTATAAGTACAAGCAAATAAGAGAGACTTAGAAATCTGGTAAAACCTACATTGTGGATAGAGTTGGGAGTACTTAGCACTGTGAAAACAGCACTTTCGCTGAAAGAAATCGACTTCTCTAAGACTGGGAAACAGTGAACAGTGAATGTATGAGTTTCTCAAGATTGGTAACAGATAGAAACAAGAGAAAGTACACAGTGATTCATCTACCTAGAGAAGTTACAGAGGTTTACACAGAGAATTCCAAGTATAAGTACAAGCAGATAAGAGAGACTTAGAAAACTGGTAAAACCTACATTGTTGATAGAGTTGGGAGTACTTAGCACTGTGAAAACAGCACTTTTGCCGAAAGAAATCGACTTCTCTAAGACTGGGAAACAGTGAACAGAGAATGTATGAGTTTCTCAAGATTGGTAACAGATAGAAACAAGAGAAAGTACACAGTGATTCATCTACCTAGAGAAGTTACAGAGGTTTACACAGAGAATTCCAAGTATAACTACAAGCAAATAAGAGAGACTTAGAAATCTGGTAAAACCTACATTGTGGATAGAGTTGGAAGTACTTAGCACTGTGAAAACAGCACTTTTGCGGAAAGAAATCGACTTCTCTAAGACTGGGAAAAGGTGAACAGTGAATGTATGAGTTTTTCAAGATTGGTAACAGATAGAAACAAGAGAAAGCACACAGTGATTCGTCTACCTAGAGAAGTTACAGAGTTTTACACAGAGAATTCCAAGTATAAGTACAAGCAAATAAGAGAGACTTAGAAAACGGGTAAAACCTACATTGTGGACAGATTTGGGAGTACTTAGCACTGTGAAAACAGGACTTTCGCCGAAGGAAATTTAGTTCCCTAAGACTGGGAAACAGTGAACAGAGAATGTATGAGTTTCTCAAGATTGGTAACAGATAGAAACAAGAGAAAGCACACAGTGATTCATCTACCTAGAGAAGTTACAGAGGTTTACACCGAGAATTCCAAGAATAAGTACAAGCAAATAAGAGAGACTTAGAAAACTGGTAAAATCTACATTGTGGATAGAGTTGGGAGTACTTAGCACTGTGTAAACAGCACTTTCGCTGAAAGAAATCGACTTCTCTAAGACTGGGAAAAGGTGAACAGTGAATGTATGAGTTTCTCAAGATTGGTAACAGATAGAAACAAGAGACAGCACACAGTGATTCATCTACCTAGAGAAGTTACAGTGGTTTACACAGAGAATTCCAAGTATAAGTACAAGCAAATAAGAGAGACTTAGAAAACTGGTAAAACCTACATTGTTGACAGATTTGGGACTACTTAGCACTGTGAAAACAGCACTTTCGCCGAAAGAAATTTAGTTCTCTGAGACTGGGAAACAGTGAACAGAGAATGTATGAGTTTCTCAAGATTGGTAACAGATAGAAACAAGAGAAAGCACACAGTGATTCATCTACCTAGAGAAGTTACAGAGGTTTACACAGAGAATTCCAAGTATAAGTACAAGCAAATAAGAGAGACTTAGAAAACTGGTAAAACCTACATTGTGGATAGAGTTGGGAGTACTTAGCACTGTGAAAACAGCACTTTCGCTGAAAGAAGTCGACTTCTCTAAGACTGGGAAACAGTGAACAGTGAATGTATGAGTTTCTCAAGATTGGTAACAGATAGAAACAAGAGAAAGTACACAGTGATTCATCTACCTAGTGAAGTTACAGTGGTTTACACAGAGAATTCCAAGTATAAGTACAAGCAAATAAGAGAGACTTAGAAAAGTGGTAAAACCTACATTGTTGACAGATTTGGGAGTACTTAGCACTGTGAAAACAGCACTTTCGCCGAAGGAAATTTAGTTCTCTAAGACTGGGAAACAGTGAACAGAGAATGTATGAGTTTCTCAAGATTGGTAACAGATAGAAACAAGAGACGGTACACAGTGATTCATCTACCTAGAGAAGTTACAGAGGTTTACACAGAGAATTCCAAGTATAAGTACAAGCAAATAAGAGAGACTTAGAAAACTGGTAAAACCTACATTGTGGATAGAGTTGGGAGTACTTAGCACTGTGTAAACAGCACTTTCGCCGAAAGAAATCGACTTCTCTAAGACTGGGAAACAGTGAACAGAGAATGTATGAGTTTCTCAAGATTGGTAACAGATAGAAACAAGAGAAAGTACACAGTGATTCATCTACCAAGAGAAGTTACAGAGGTTTACACAGAGAATTCCAAGTATAAGTACAAGGAAATAAGAGAGACTTAGAAAACTGGTAAAACCTACATTGTGGATAGAGTTGGGAGTACTTAGCACTGTGAAAACAGCACTTTCGCAGAAAGAAATCGACTTCTCTAAGACTGGGAAAAGGTGAACAGTGAATGTATGAGTTTCTCAAGATTGGTAACAGATAGAAACAAGAGAAAGCACACAGTGATTCATCTACCTAGAGAAGTTACAGAGGTTTACACAGAGAATTCCAAGTATAAGTACAAGCAAATAAGAGAGACTTAGAAATCTGGTAAAACCTACACTGTGGATAGAGTTGGGAGTACTTAGCACTGTGTAAACAGCACTTTCGCCGAAAGAAATCGACTTCTCTAAGACTGGGAAACAGTGAACAGTGAATGTATGAGTTTCTCAAGATTGGTAACAGATAGAAACAAGAGAAAGCACACAGTGATTCATCTACCTAGAGAAGTTACAGAGGTTTACACAGAGAATTCCAAGTATAAGTACAAGCAAATAAGAGAGACTTAGAAAACTGGTAAAATCTACATTGTGGATAGAGTTGGGAGTACTTAGCACTGTGTAAACAGCACTTTCGCTGAAAGAAATCGACTTCTCTAAGACTGGGAAAAGGTGAACGGTGAATGTATGAGTTTCTCAAGATTGGTAACAGATAGAAACAAGAGAAAGCACACAGTGATTCATCTACCTAGAGAAGTTACAGAGGTTTACACAGAGAATTCCAAGTATAAGTACAAGCAAATAAGAGAGACTTAGAAATCTGGTAAAACCTACATTGTGGATAGAGTTGGGAGTACTTAGCACTGTGAAAACAGCACTTTCGCAGAAAGAAATCGACTTCTCTAAGACTGGGAAAAGGTGAACAGTGAATGTATGAGTTTCTCAAGATTGGTAACAGATAGAAACAAGAGAAAGCACACAGTGATTCATCTACCTAGAGAAGTTACAGAGTTTTACACAGAGAATTCCAAGTATAAGTACAAGCAAATAAGAGAGACTTAGAAAACTGGTAAAACCTATATTGTGGATAGAGTTGGGAGTACTTAGCACTGTGTAAACAGCACTTTCGCCGAAAGAAATCGACTTCTCTAAGACTGGGAAACAGTGAACAGTGAATGTATGAGTTTCTCAACATTGGTAACAGATAGAAACAAGAGAAAGCACACAGTGATTCATCTACCTAGAGAAGTTACAGAGGTTTACACAGAGAATTCCAAGTATAAGTACAAGCAAATAAGAGAGACTTAGAAAACTGGTAAAACCTACATTGTTGACAGATTTGGGAGTACTCAGCACTGTGAAAACAGCACTTTCGCCGAACGAAGTTTAGTTCTCTAAGACTGGGAAACAGTGAACAGAGAATGTATGTGTTTCTCAAGATTGGTAACAGATAGAAACAAGAGAAAGCACACAGTGATTCATCTACCTAGAGAAGTTACAGAGGTTTACACAGAGAATTCCAAGTATAAGTACAAGCAAATAAGAGAGACTTAGAAAACTGGTAAAACCTACATTGTGGATAGAGTTGGGAGTACTTAGCACTGTGTAAACAGCACTTTCGCCGAAAGAAATCGACTTCTCTAAGACTGGGAAACACTGAACAGAGAATGTATGAGTTTCTCAAGATTGGTAACAGATAGAAACAAGAGAAAGCACACAGTGATTCATCTACCTAGAGAAGGTACAGAGGTTTACACAGAGAATTCCAAGTATAAGTACAAGCAAATAAGAGAGACTTAGAAAACTGGTAAAACCTACATTGTGGATAGAGTTGGGAGTACTTAGCACTGTGAAAACAGCACTTTCGCTGAAAGAAGTCGACTTCTCTAAGACTGGGAAACAGTGAACAGTGAATGTATGAGTTTGTCAAGATTGGTAACAGATAGAAACAAGAGAAAGTACACAGTGATTCATCTACCTAGTGAAGTTACAGAGGTTTACACAGAGAATTCCAAGTATAAGTACAAGCAAATAAGAGAGACATAGAAAACTGGTAAAACTTACATTGTTGACAGATTTGGGAGTACTTAGCACTGTGAAAACAGCACTTTCGCCGAAGGAAATTTAGTTCTCTAAGACTGGGAAACAGTGAACAGAGAATGTATGAGTTTCTCAAGATTGGTAACAGATAGAAACAAGAGAAAGTACACAGTGATTCATCTACCTAGAGAAGTTACAGAGGTTTACACAGAGAATTCCAAGTATAAGTACAAGCAAATAAAAGAAACTTAGAAAACTGGTAAAACCTACATTGTGGATAGAGTTGGGAGTACTTAGCACTGTGTAAACAGCACTTTCGCCGAAAGAAATCGACTTCTCTGAGACTGGGAAACAGTGAACAGTGAATGTATGAGTTTCTCAAGATTGGTAACAGATAGAAACAACAGAAAGCACACAGTGATTCATCTACCTAGAGAAGTTACAGAGGTTTACACAGAGAATTCCAAGTATAAGTACAAGCAAATAAGAGAGACTTAGAAAACTGGTAAAACCTACATTGTGGAAAGAGTTGGGAGTACTTAGCACTGTGAAAACAGCACTTTCGCTGAAAGAAGTCGACTTCTCTAAGACTGGGAAACAGTGAACAGTGAATGTATGAGTTTGTCAAGATTGGTAACAGATAGAAACAAGAGAAAGTACACAGTGATTCATCTACCTAGTGAAGTTACAGAGGTTTACACAGAGAATTCCAAGTATAAGTACAAGCAAATAAGAGAGACTTAGAAAACTGGTAAAACCTACATTGTTGACAGATTTGGGAGTACTTAGCACTGTGAAAACAGCACTTTCGCCGAAGGAAATTTAGTTCTCTAAGACTGGGAAACAGTGAACAGAGAATGTATGAGTTTCTCAAGATTGGTAACAGATAGAAACAAGAGAAAGTACACAGTGATTCATCTACGTAGAGAAGTTACAGAGGTTTACACAGAGAATTCCAAGTATAAGTACAAGCAAATAAAAGAGACTTAGAAAACTGGTAAAACCTACATTGTGGATAGAGTTGGGAGTACTTAGCACTGTGTAAACAGCACTTTCGCCGAAAGAAATCGACATCTCTGAGACTGGGAAACAGTGAACAGTGAATGTATGAGTTTCCCAAGATTGGTAACAGATAGAAGCAAGAGAAAGCACACAGTGATTCATCTACCTAGAGAAGTTACAGAGGTTTACACAGAGAATTCCAAGTATAAGTACAAGCAAATAAGAGAGACTTAGAAATCTGGTAAAACCTACATTGTGGATAGAGTTGGGAGTACTTAGCACTGTGAAAACAGCACTTTCGCTGAAAGAAATCGACTTCTCTAAGACTGGGAAACAGTTAACAGAGAATGTATGAGTTTCTCAAGATTGGTAACAGATAGAAACAAGAGAAAGTACACAGTGATTCATCTACCTAGAGAAGTTACAGAGGTTTACACAGAGAATTCCAAGTATAAGTACAAGCAAATAAGAGAGACTTAGAAAACTGGTAAAACCTACATTGTGGATAGAGTTGGGAGTACTTAGCACTGTGAAAACAGCACTTTCGCAGAAAGAAATCGACTTCTCTAAGACTGGGAAAAGGTGAACAGTGAATGTATGAGTTTCTCAAGATTGGTAACAGATAGAAACAAGAGAAAGCACACAGTGATTCATCTACCTAGAGAAGTTACAGAGGTTTACACAGAGAATTCCAAGTATAAGTACAAGCAAATAAGAGAGACTTAGAAAGCTGGTAAAACCTACATTGTGGATAGAGTTGGGAGTACTTAGCACTGTGTAAACAGCACTTTCGCCGAAAGAAATCGACTTCTCTAAGACTGGGAAACAGTGAATAGTGAATGTATGAGTGTCTCAAGATTGGTAACAGATAGAAACAAGAGAAAGCACACAGTGATTCATCTACCTAGAGAAGTTGCAGAGGTTTACACAGAGAAGTCCAAGTATAAGTACAAGCAAATAAGAGAGACTTAGAAATCTGGTAAAACCTACATTGTGGATAGAGTTGGGAGTACTTAGCACTGTGAAAACAGCACTTTCGCAGAAAGAAATCGACTTCTCTAAGACTGGGAAACAGTGAACAGTGAATGTATGAGTTTCTCAAGATTGGTAACAGATAGAAACAAGAGAAAGCACACAGTGATTCATCTACCTAGAGAAGTTACAGAGTTTTACACAGAGAATTCCAAGTATAAGTACAAGCAAATAAGAGAGACTTAGAAAACTGGTAAAACCTACATTGTTGACAGATTTGGGAGTACTTAGCACTGTGAAAACAGCACTTTCGCCGAAGGAAATTTAGTTCTCTAAGACTGGGAAACAGTGAATAGAGAATGTATGAGTTTCTCAAGATTGGTAACAGATAGAAACAAGAGAAAGCACACAGTGATTCATCTACCTAGAGAAGTTACAGAGGTTTACACAGAGAATTCCAAGTATAAGTACAAGCAAATAAGAGAGACTTAGAAAACTGGTAAAACCTACATTGTGGATAGAGTTGGGAGTACTTAGCACTGTGAAAACAGCACTTTCGCTGAAAGAAGTCGACTTCTCTAAGACTGGGAAACAGTGAACAGTGAATGTATGAGTTTCTCAAGATTGGTAACAGATAGAAACAACAGAAAGCACACAGTAATTCATCTACCTAGAGAAGTTAAAGAGGTTTACACAGAGAATTCCAAGTATAAGTACAAGCAAATAAGAGAGACTTAGAAAACTGGTAAAACCTACATTGTGGATAGAGTTGGGAGTACTTAGCACTGTGTAAACAGCACTTTCGCTGAAAGAAATCGACTTCTCTAAGACTGGGAAAAGGTGAACAGTGAATGTATGAGTGTCTCAAGATTGGTAACAGATAGAAACAAGAGAAAGCACACAGTGATTCATCTACCTAGAGAAGTTACAGTGGTTTACACAGAGAATTCCAAGTATAAGTACAAGCAAATAAGAGAGACTTAGAAATCTGGTAAAACCTACATTGTGGATAGAGTTGGGAGTACTTAGCACTGTGAAAACAGCACTTTCTCTGAAAGAAATCGACTTCTCTAAGACTGGGAAACAGTTAACAGAGAATGTATGAGTTTCTCAAGATTGGTAACAGATAGAAACAAGAGAAAGTACACAGTGATTCATCTACCTAGAGAAGTTACAGAGGTTTACACAGAGAATTCCAAGTATAAGTACAAGCAAATAAGAGAGACTTAGAAAACTGGTAAAACCTACATTGTGGATAGAGTTGGGAGTACTTAGCACTGTGAAAACAGCACTTTCGCAGAAAGAAATCGACTTCTCTAAGACTGGGAAAAGGTGAACAGTGAATGTATGAGTTTCTCAAGATTGGTAACAGATAGAAACAAGAGAAAGCACACAGTGATTCATCTACCTAGAGAAGTTACAGAGGTTTACACAGAGAATTCCAAGTATAAGTACAAGCAAATAAGAGAGACTTAGAAAACTGGTAAAACCTACATTGTGGATAGAGTTGGGAGTACTTAGCACTGTGTAAACAGCACTTTCGCCGAAAGAAATCGACTTCTCTAAGACTGGGAAACAGTGAATAGTGAATGTATGAGTGTCTCAAGATTGGTAACAGATAGAAACAAGAGAAAGCACACAGTGATTCATCTACCTAGAGAAGTTGCAGAGGTTTACACAGAGAATTCCAAGTATAAGTACAAGCAAATAAGAGAGACTTAGAAATCTGGTAAAACCTACATTGTGGATAGAGTTGGGAGTACTTAGCACTGTGAAAACAGCACTTTCGCTGAAAGAAATCGACTTCTCTAAGACTGTGAAACGGTGAACAGAGAATGTATGAGTTTCTCAAGATTGGTAACAGATAGAAACAAGAGAAAGCACACAGTGATTCATCTACCTAGAGAAGTTACAGAGGTTTACACAGAGAATTCCAAGTATAAGTACAAGCAAATAAGAGAGACTTAGAAAACTGGTAAAATCTACATTGTGGATAGAGTTGGGAGTACTTAGCACTGTGTAAACAGCACTTTCGCTGAAAGAAATCGACTTCTCTAAGACTGGGAAAAGGTGAACAGTGAATGTATGAGTTTCTCAAGATTGGTAACAGATAGAAACAAGAGAAAGCACACAGTGATTCATCTACCTAGAGAAGTTACAGAGGTTTACACAGAGAATTCCAAGTATAAGTACCAGCAAATAAGAGAGACTTAGAAAACTGGTAAAACCTACATTGTGGATAGAGTTGGGAGTACTTAGCACTGTGAAAACAGCACTTTCGCTGAAAGAAGTCGACTTCTCTAAGACTGGGAAACAGTGAATAGTGAATGTATGAGTTTCTCAAGATTGGTAACAGATAGAAACAAGAGAAAGTACACAGTGATTCATCTACCTAGTGAAGTTCCAGAGGTTTACACAGAGAATTCCAAGTATAAGTACAAGCAAATAAGAGAGACTTAGAAAACTGGTAAAACCTACATTGTTGACACATTTGGGAGTTCTTAGCACTGTGAAAACAGCACTTTCGCCGAAGGAAATTTAGTTCTCTAAGATTGGGAAATACAGTGAACAGAGAATGTATGTGTTTCTCAAGATTGGTAACAGATAGAAACAAGAGAAAGCACACAGTGATTCATCTACCTAGAGAAGTTACAGAGGTTTACACAGAGAATTCCAAGTATAAGTACAAGCAAATAAGAGAGACTTAGAAAGCTGGTAAAACCTACATTGTGGATAGAGTTGGGAGTACTTAGCACTGTGTAAACAGCACTTTCGCCGAAAGAAATCGACTTCTCTAAGACTGGGAAACACTGAACAGAGAATGTATGAGTTTCTCAAGATTGGTAACAGATAGAAACAAGAGAAAGCACACAGTGATTCATCTACCTAGAGAAGGTACAGAGGTTTACACAGAGAATTCCAAGTATAAGTACAAGCAAATAAGAGAGACTTAGAAAACTGGTAAAACCTACATTGTGGATAGAGTTGGGAGTACTTAGCACTGTGAAAACAGCACTTTCGCTGAAAGAAGTCGACTTCTCTAAGACTGGGAAACAGTGAACAGTGAATGTATGAGTTTGTCAAGATTGGTAACAGATAGAAACAAGAGAAAGTACACAGTGATTCATCTACCTAGTGAAGTTACAGAGGTTTACACAGAGAATTCCAAGTATAAGTACAAGCAAATAAGAGAGACATAGAAAACTGGTAAAACTTACATTGTTGACAGATTTGGGAGTACTTAGCACTGTGAAAACAGCACTTTCGCCGAAGGAAATTTAGTTCTCTAAGACTGGGAAACAGTGAACAGAGAATGTATGAGTTTCTCAAGATTGGTAACAGATAGAAACAAGAGAAAGTACACAGTGATTCATCTACCTAGAGAAGTTACAGAGGTTTACACAGAGAATTCCAAGTATAAGTACAAGCAAATAAAAGAAACTTAGAAAACTGGTAAAACCTACATTGTGGATAGAGTTGGGAGTACTTAGCACTGTGTAAACAGCACTTTCGCCGAAAGAAATCGACTTCTCTGAGACTGGGAAACAGTGAACAGTGAATGTATGAGTTTCTCAAGATTGGTAACAGATAGAAACAACAGAAAGCACACAGTGATTCATCTACCTAGAGAAGTTACAGAGGTTTACACAGAGAATTCCAAGTATAAGTACAAGCAAATAAGAGAGACTTAGAAAACTGGTAAAACCTACATTGTGGAAAGAGTTGGGAGTACTTAGCACTGTGAAAACAGCACTTTCGCTGAAAGAAGTCGACTTCTCTAAGACTGGGAAACAGTGAACAGTGAATGTATGAGTTTGTCAAGATTGGTAACAGATAGAAACAAGAGAAAGTACACAGTGATTCATCTACCTAGTGAAGTTACAGAGGTTTACACAGAGAATTCCAAGTATAAGTACAAGCAAATAAGAGAGACTTAGAAAACTGGTAAAACCTACATTGTTGACAGATTTGGGAGTACTTAGCACTGTGAAAACAGCACTTTCGCCGAAGGAAATTTAGTTCTCTAAGACTGGGAAACAGTGAACAGAGAATGTATGAGTTTCTGAAGATTGGTAACAGATAGAAACAAGAGAAAGTACACAGTGATTCATCTACGTAGAGAAGTTACAGAGGTTTACACAGAGAATTCCAAGTATAAGTACAAGCAAATAAAAGAGACTTAGAAAACTGGTAAAACCTACATTGTGGATAGAGTTGGGAGTACTTAGCACTGTGTAAACAGCACTTTCGCCGAAAGAAATCGACATCTCTGAGACTGGGAAACAGTGAACAGTGAATGTATGAGTTTCCCAAGATTGGTAACAGATAGAAGCAAGAGAAAGCACACAGTGATTCATCTACCTAGAGAAGTTACAGAGGTTTACACAGAGAATTCCAAGTATAAGTACAAGCAAATAAGAGAGACTTAGAAATCTGGTAAAACCTACATTGTGGATAGAGTTGGGAGTACTTAGCACTGTGAAAACAGCACTTTCGCTGAAAGAAATCGACTTCTCTAAGACTGGGAAACAGTTAACAGAGAATGTATGAGTTTCTCAAGATTGGTAACAGATAGAAACAAGAGAAAGTACACAGTGATTCATCTACCTAGAGAAGTTACAGAGGTTTACACAGAGAATTCCAAGTATAAGTACAAGCAAATAAGAGAGACTTAGAAAACTGGTAAAACCTACATTGTGGATAGAGTTGGGAGTACTTAGCACTGTGAAAACAGCACTTTCGCAGAAAGAAATCGACTTCTCTAAGACTGGGAAAAGGTGAACAGTGAATGTATGAGTTTCTCAAGATTGGTAACAGATAGAAACAAGAGAAAGCACACAGTGATTCATCTACCTAGAGAAGTTACAGAGGTTTACACAGAGAATTCCAAGTATAAGTACAAGCAAATAAGAGAGACTTAGAAAGCTGGTAAAACCTACATTGTGGATAGAGTTGGGAGTACTTAGCACTGTGTAAACAGCACTTTCGCCCAAAGAAATCGACTTCTCTAAGACTGGGAAACAGTGAATAGTGAATGTATGAGTGTCTCAAGATTGGTAACAGATAGAAACAAGAGAAAGCACACAGTGATTCATCTACCTAGAGAAGTTGCAGAGGTTTACACAGAGAAGTCCAAGTATAAGTACAAGCAAATAAGAGAGACTTAGAAATCTGGTAAAACCTACATTGTGGATAGAGTTGGGAGTACTTAGCACTGTGAAAACAGCACTTTCGCAGAAAGAAATCGACTTCTCTAAGACTGGGAAACAGTGAACAGTGAATGTATGAGTTTCTCAAGATTGGTAACAGATAGAAACAAGAGAA
Organism: Heterohyrax brucei; assembly: GCA_028571685.1. Classification (NCBI taxonomy): domain Eukaryota; kingdom Metazoa; phylum Chordata; class Mammalia; order Hyracoidea; family Procaviidae; genus Heterohyrax; species Heterohyrax brucei. The sequence continues at coordinate 18,649,257 of CM053162.1, forward strand.
AGCACACAGTGATTCATCTACCTAGAGAAGTTACAGAGTTTTACACAGAGAATTCCAAGTATAAGTACAAGCAAATAAGAGAGACTTAGAAAACTGGTAAAACCTACATTGTTGACAGATTTGGGAGTACTTAGCACTGTGAAAACAGCACTTTCGCCGAAGGAAATTTAGTTCTCTAAGACTGGGAAACAGTGAATAGAGAATGTATGAGTTTCTCAAGATTGGTAACAGATAGAAACAAGAGAAAGCACACAGTGATTCATCTACCTAGAGAAGTTACAGAGGTTTACACAGAGAATTCCAAGTATAAGTACAAGCAAATAAGAGAGACTTAGAAAACTGGTAAAACCTACATTGTGGATAGAGTTGGGAGTACTTAGCACTGTGAAAACAGCACTTTCGCTGAAAGAAGTCGACTTCTCTAAGACTGGGAAACAGTGAACAGTGAATGTATGAGTTTCTCAAGATTGGTAACAGATAGAAACAACAGAAAGCACACAGTAATTCATCTACCTAGAGAAGTTAAAGAGGTTTACACAGAGAATTCCAAGTATAAGTACAAGCAAATAAGAGAGACTTAGAAAACTGGTAAAACCTACATTGTGGATAGAGTTGGGAGTACTTAGCACTGTGTAAACAGCACTTTCGCTGAAAGAAATCGACTTCTCTAAGACTGGGAAAAGGTGAACAGTGAATGTATGAGTGTCTCAAGATTGGTAACAGATAGAAACAAGAGAAAGCACACAGTGATTCATCTACCTAGAGAAGTTACAGTGGTTTACACAGAGAATTCCAAGTATAAGTACAAGCAAATAAGAGAGACTTAGAAATCTGGTAAAACCTACATTGTGGATAGAGTTGGGAGTACTTAGCACTGTGAAAACAGCACTTTCGCTGAAAGAAATCGACTTCTCTAAGACTGGGAAACAGTTAACAGAGAATGTATGAGTTTCTCAAGATTGGTAACAGATAGAAACAAGAGAAAGTACACAGTGATTCATCTACCTAGAGAAGTTACAGAGGTTTACACAGAGAATTCCAAGTATAAGTACAAGCAAATAAGAGAGACTTAGAAAACTGGTAAAACCTACATTGTGGATAGAGTTGGGAGTACTTAGCACTGTGAAAACAGCACTTTCGCAGAAAGAAATCGACTTCTCTAAGACTGGGAAAAGGTGAACAGTGAATGTATGAGTTTCTCAAGATTGGTAACAGATAGAAACAAGAGAAAGCACACAGTGATTCATCTACCTAGAGAAGTTACAGAGGTTTACACAGAGAATTCCAAGTATAAGTACAAGCAAATAAGAGAGACTTAGAAAACTGGTAAAACCTACATTGTGGATAGAGTTGGGAGTACTTAGCACTGTGTAAACAGCACTTTCGCCGAAAGAAATCGACTTCTCTAAGACTGGGAAACAGTGAATAGTGAATGTATGAGTGTCTCAAGATTGGTAACAGATAGAAACAAGAGAAAGCACACAGTGATTCATCTACCTAGAGAAGTTGCAGAGGTTTACACAGAGAATTCCAAGTATAAGTACAAGCAAATAAGAGAGACTTAGAAATCTGGTAAAACCTACATTGTGGATAGAGTTGGGAGTACTTAGCACTGTGAAAACAGCACTTTCGCTGAAAGAAATCGACTTCTCTAAGACTGTGAAACGGTGAACAGAGAATGTATGAGTTTCTCAAGATTGGTAACAGATAGAAACAAGAGAAAGCACACAGTGATTCATCTACCTAGAGAAGTTACAGAGGTTTACACAGAGAATTCCAAGTATAAGTACAAGCAAATAAGAGAGACTTAGAAAACTGGTAAAATCTACATTGTGGATAGAGTTGGGAGTACTTAGCACTGTGTAAACAGCACTTTCGCTGAAAGAAATCGACTTCTCTAAGACTGGGAAAAGGTGAACAGTGAATGTATGAGTTTCTCAAGATTGGTAACAGATAGAAACAAGAGAAAGCACACAGTGATTCATCTACCTAGAGAAGTTACAGAGGTTTACACAGAGAATTCCAAGTATAAGTACCAGCAAATAAGAGAGACTTAGAAAACTGGTAAAACCTACATTGTGGATAGAGTTGGGAGTACTTAGCACTGTGAAAACAGCACTTTCGCTGAAAGAAGTCGACTTCTCTAAGACTGGGAAACAGTGAATAGTGAATGTATGAGTTTCTCAAGATTGGTAACAGATAGAAACAAGAGAAAGTACACAGTGATTCATCTACCTAGTGAAGTTCCAGAGGTTTACACAGAGAATTCCAAGTATAAGTACAAGCAAATAAGAGAGACTTAGAAAACTGGTAAAACCTACATTGTTGACACATTTGGGAGTTCTTAGCACTGTGAAAACAGCACTTTCGCCGAAGGAAATTTAGTTCTCTAAGACTGGGAAACAGTGAACAGAGAATGTATGAGTTTCTCAAGATTGGTAACAGATAGAAACAAGAGAAAGTAGACAGTGATTCATCTACCTAGAGAAGTTACAGAGGTTTACACAGAGAATTCCAAGTATAAGTACAAGCAAATCAGAGAGACTTAGAAAACTGGTAAAACCTACATTGTGGATAGAGTTGGGAGTACTTAGCACTGTGTAAACAGCACTTTCGCCGAAAGAAATCGACTTCTCTAAGACTGGGAAACAGTGAACAGTGAATGTATGAGTTTCTCAAGATTGGTAACAGATAGAAACAAGAGAAAGCACACAGTGATTCATCTACCTAGAGAAGTTACAGAGGTTTACACAGAGAATTCCAAGTATAAGTACAAGCAAATAAGAGAGACTTAGAAAACTGGTAAAACCTACATTGTTGATAGAGTTGGGAGTACTTAGCACTGTGAAAACAGCACTTTCGCAGAAAGAAATCGACTTCTCTAAGACTGGGAAAAGGTGAACAGTGAATGTATGAGTTTCTCAAGATTGGTAACAGATAGAAACAAGAGAAAGCACACAGTGATTCATCTACCTAGAGAAGTTACAGAGGTTTACACAGAGAATTCCAAGTATAAGTACAAGCAAATAAGAGAGACTTAGAAATCTGGTAAAACCTACATTGTGGATAGAGTTGGGAGTACTTAGCACTGTGAAAACAGCACTTTCGCAGAAAGAAATCGACTTCTCTAAGACTGGGAAACAGTGAACAGTGAATGTATGAGTTTCTCAAGATTGGTAACAGATAGAAACAAGAGAAAGCACACAGTGATTCATCTACCTAGAGAAGTTACAGAGTTTTACACAGAGAATTCCAAGTATAAGTACAAGCAAATAAGAGAGACTTAGAAAACTGGTAAAACCTACATTGTGGATAGAGTTGGGAGTACTTAGCACTGTGTAAACAGCACTTTCGCCGAAAGAAATCGACTTCTCTAAGACTGGGAAACAGTGAACAGTGAATGTATGAGTTTCTCAAGATTGGTAACAGATAGAAACAAGAGAAAGCACACAGTGATTCATCTACCTAGAGAAGTTACAGAGGTTTACACAGAGAATTCCAAGTATAAGTACAAGCAAATAAGAGAGACTTAGAAAACTGGTAAAATCTACATTGTGGATAGAGTTGGGAGTACTTAGCACTGTGTAAACAGCACTTTCGCTGAAAGAAATCGACTTCTCTAAGACTGGGAAAAGGTGAACAGTGAATGTATGAGTTTCTCAAGATTGGTAACAGATAGAAACAAGAGAAAGCACACAGTGATTCATCTACCTAGAGAAGTTACAGAGGTTTACACAGAGAATTGCAAGTATAAGTACAAGCAAATAAGAGATACTTAGAAATCTGGTAAAACCTACATTGTTGATAGAGTTGGGAGTACTTAGCACTGTGAAAACAGGACTTTCGCCGAAGGAAATTTAGTTCCCTAAGACTGGGAAACAGTGAACAGAGAATGTATGAGTTTCTCAAGATTGGTAACAGATAGAAACAAGAGAAAGTACACAGTGATTCATCTACCTAGTGAAGTTCCAGAGGTTTACACAGAGAATTCCAAGTATAAGTACAAGCAAATAAGAGAGACTTAGAAATCTGGTAAAATCTACATTGTGGATAGAGTTGGGAGTACTTAGCACTGTGAAAACAGCACTTTCGCAGAAAGAAATCGACTTCTCTAAGACAGGGAAAAGGTGAACAGTGAATGTACGAGTTTCTCAAGATTGGTAACAGATAGAAACAAGAGAAAGCACACAGTGATTCATCTACCTAGAGAAGTTACAGAGGTTTACACAGAGAATTCCAAGTATAAGTACAAGCAAATAAGAGAGACTTAGAAAACTGGTAAAACCTACATTGTGGATAGAGTTGGGAGTACTTAGCACTGTGTAAACAGCACTTTCGCCGAAAGAAATCGACTTCTGTAAGACTGGGAAACAGTGAACAGTGAATGTATGAGTTTCTCAAGATTGGTAACAGATAGAAACAGGAGAAAGCACACAGTGATTCATCTACCTAGAGAAGTTACAGAAGTTTACACAGAGAATTCCAAGTATAAGTACAAGCAAATAAGAGAGACTTAGAAATCTGGTAAAACCTACATTGTGGATAGAGTTGGGAGTACTTAGCACTGTGAAAACAGCAGTTTCGCTGCAAGAAATCGACTTCTCTAAGACTGGGAAACAGTGAACAGAGAATGTATGAGTTTCTCAAGATTGGTAACAGATAGAAACAAGAGAAAGTACACAGTGATTCATCTACCTAGAGAAGTTACAGAGGTTTACACAGAGAATTCCAAGTATAAGTACAAGCAAATAAGAGAGACTTAGAAAACTGGTAAAACCTACATTGTGGATAGAGTTGGGAGTACTTAGCACTGTGTAAACAGCACTTTCGCCGAAAGAAATCGACTTCTCTAAGACTGGGAAACAGTGAACAGAGAATGTATGAGTTTCTCAAGATTGGTAATAGATAGAAACAAGAGAAAGTACACAGTGATTCATCTACCTAGAGAAGTTACAGAGGTTTACACAGAGAATTCCAAGTATAAGTACAAGCAAATAAGAGAGACTTAGAAAACTGGTAAAACCTACATTGTGGATAGAGTTGGGAGTACTTAGCACTGTGAAAACAGCACTTTCGCTGAGAGAAGTCGACTTCTCTAAAACTGGGAAACAGTGAACAGTGAATGTATGAGTTTCTCAAGATTGGTAACAGATAGAAACAAGAGAAAGTACACAGTGATTCATCTACCTAGTGAAGTTCCAGAGGTTTACACAGAGAATTCCAAGTATAAGTACAAGCAAAGAAGACAGACTTAGAAAACTGGTAAAACCTACGTTGTTGACAGATTTGGGAGTACTTAGCACTGTGAAAACAGCACTTTCGCCGAAGGAAATTTAGTTCTCTAAGACTGGGAAACAGTGAACAGAGAATGTATGAGTTTCTCAAGATTGGTAACAGATAGAAACAAGAGAAAGTACACAGTGATTCATCTACCTAGAGAAGTTACAGAAGTTTACACAGAGAATTCCATGTATAAGTAGAAGAAAATAAGAGAGACTTAGAAAACTCGTAAAACCTACATTGTGGATAGAGTTGGGAGTACTTAGCACTGTGAAAACAGCACTTTTGCCGAAAGAAATCGACTTCTCTAAGACTGGGAAACAGTGAACAGAGAATGTATGAGTTTCTCAAGATTGGTAACAGATAGAAACAAGAGAAAGCACACAGTGATTCATCTACCTAGAGAAGTTACAGAGGTTTACACAGAGAATTCCAAGAATAAGTACAAGCAAATAAGAGAGACTTAGAAAACTGGTAAAATCTACATTGTGGATAGAGTTGAGAGTACTTAGCACTGTGTAAACAGCACTTTCGCTGAAAGAAATCGACTTCTCTAAGACTGGGAAAAGGTGAACAGTGAATGTATGAGTTTCTCAAGATTGGTAACAGATAGAAACAAGAGAAAGCACACAGTGATTCATCTACCTAGATAAGTTACAGTGGTTTACACAGAGAATTCCAAGTATAAGTACAAGCAAATAAGAGAGACTTAGAAATCTGGTAAAACCTACATTGTGGATAGAGTTGGGAGTACTTAGCACTGTGAAAACAGCACTTTCGCTGAAAGAAATCGACTTCTCTAAGACTGGGAAACAGTGAACAGTGAATGTATGAGTTTCTCAAGATTGGTAACAGATAGAAACAAGAGAAAGTACAGAGTGATTCATCTACCTAGAGAAGTTACAGAGGTTTACACAGAGAATTCCAAGTATAAGTACAAGCAAATAAGAGAGACTTAGAAAACTGGTAAAACCTACATTGTTGATAGAGTTGGGAGTACTTAGCACTGTGAAAACAGCACTTTTGCCGAAAGAAATCGACTTCTCTGAGACTGGGAAACAGTGAACAGAGAATGTATGAGTTTCTCAATATTGGTAACAGATAGAAACAAGAGAAAGTACACGGTGATTCATCTACCTAGAGAAGTTACAGAGGTTTACACAGAGAATTCCAAGTATAAGTACAAGCAAATAAGAGAGACTTAGAAAACTGGTAAAACCTACATTGTTGATAGAGTTGGGAGTACTTAGCAATGTGAAAACAGCACTTTTGTCGAAAGTAATCGACTTCTCTAATACTGGGAAACACTGAACAGAGAATGTATGAGTTTCTCAAGATTGGTAACAGATAGAAACAAGAGAAAGTACACAGTGATTCATCTACCTAGAGAAGTTACAGAGGTTTACACAGAGAATTCCAAGTATAAGTACAAGCAAATAAGAGAGACTTAGAAAACTGGTAAAACCTACATTGTGGATAGAGTTGGGAGTACTTAGCACTGTGTAAACAGCACTTTCGACGAAAGAAATCGACTTCTCTAAGACTGGGAAACAGTGAACAGTGAATGTATGAGTTTCTCAAGATTGGTAACAGATAGAAACAAGAGAAAGCACACAGTGATTCATCTACCTAGAGAAGTTACAGAGGTTTACACAGAGAATTCCAAGTATAAGTACAAGCAAATAAGAGAGACTTAGAAAACTGGTAAAATCTACATTGTGGATAGAGTTGGGAGTACTTAGCACTGTGTAAACAGCACATTCGCTGAAAGAAATCGACTTCTCTAAGACTGGGAAACGGTGAACAGTGAATGTATGAGTTTCTCAAGATTGGTAACAGATAGAAACAAGAGAAAGCACACAGTGATTCATCTACCTAGAGAAGTTACAGAGGTTTACACAGAGAATTCCAAGTATAAGTACAAGCAAATAAGAGAGACTTAGAAATCTGGTAAAACCTACATTGTGGATAGAGTTGGGAGTACTTAGCACTGTGTAAACAGCACTTTCGCCGAAAGAAATCGACTTCTCTAAGACTGGGAAACAGTGAACAGTGAATGTATGAGTTTCTCAAGATTGGTAACAGATAGAAACAAGAGAAAGCACACAGTGATTCATCTACCTAGAGAAGTTACAGAAGTTTACACAGAGAATTCCAAGTATAAGTACAACCAATAAGAGAGACTTAGAAATCTGGTAAAACCTACATTGTGGATAGAGTTGGGAGTACTTAGCACTGTGAAAACAGCACTTTCGCTGAAAGAAATCGACTTCTCTAAGACTGGGAAACAGTGAACAGAGAATGTATGAGTTTCTCAAGATTGGTAACAGATAGAAACAAGAGAAAGTACACAGTGATTCATCTACCTAGATAAGTTACAGAGGTTTACACAGAGAATTCCAAGTATAAGTACAAGCAAATAAGAGAGACTTAGAAAACTGGTAAAACCTACATTGTGGATAGAGTTGGGAGTACTTAGCACTGTGTAAACAGCACTTTCGCCGAAAGAAATCGACTTCTCTAAGACTGGGAAACAGTGAACAGAGAATGTATGAGTTTCTCAAGATTGGTAACAGATAGAAACAAGAGAAAGTACACAGTGATTCATCTACTTAGAGAAGTTACAGAGGTTTACACAGAGAATTCCAAGTATAAGTACAAGCAAATAAGAGAGACTTAGAAAACTGGTAAAACCTACATTGTTGATAGAGTTGGGAGTACTTAGCACTGTGAAAACAGCACTTTCGCAGAAAGAAATCGACTTTTCTAAGACTGGGAAAAGGTGAACAGTGAATGTATGAGTTTCTCAAGATTGGTAACAGATAGAAACAAGAGAAAGCACACAGTGATTCATCTACCTAGAGAAGTTACAGAGGTTTACACAGAGAATTCCAAGTATAAGTACAAGCAAATAAGAGAGACTTAGAAAACTGGTAAAACCTACATTGTGGATAGAGTTGGAAGTACTTAGCACTGTGAAAACAGCACTTTCACAGAAAGAAATCGACTTCTCTAAGACTGGGAAAAGGTGAACAGTGAATGTATGAGTTTCTCAAGATTGGTAACAGATAGAAACAAGAGAAAGCACACAGTGATTCATCTACCTAGAGAAGTTACAGAGGTTTACACAGAGAATTCCAAGTATAAGTACAAGCAAATAAGAGAGACTTAGAAAACTGGTAAAACCTACATTGTGGATAGAGTTGGGAGTACTTAGCACTGTGTAAACAGCACTTTCGTCGAAAGAAATCGACTTCTCTAAGACTGGGAAACAGTGAACAGAGAATGTATGAGTTTCTCAAGATTGGTAACAGACAGAAACAAGAGAAAGCACACAGTGATTCATCTACCTAGAGAAGTTACAGAGGTTTACACAGAGAATTCCAAGTATAAGTACAAGCAAATAAGAGAGACTTAGAAAACTGGTAAAACCGACATTGTTGACAGATTTGGGAGTCCTTAGCACTGTTAAAACAGCACTTTCGCCGAAGGAAATTTAGTTCTCTAAGACTGGGAAACAGTGAACAGAGAATGAATGAGTTTCTCAAGATTGGTAACTGATAGAAACAAGAGAAAGTACACAGTGATTCATCTACCTAGAGAAGTTACAGAAGTTTACACAGAGAATTCCATGTATAAGTACAAGAAAATAAGAGAGACTTAGAAAACTGGTAAAACCTACATTGTTGATAGAGTTGGGAGTACTTAGCACTGTGAAAACAGCACTTTCGCAGAAAGAAATCGACTTCTCTAAGACTGGGAAACAGTGAACAGAGAATGTATGAGTTTCTCAAGATTGGTAACAGATAGAAACAAGAGAAAGTACACAGTGATTCATCTACCTAGAGAAGTTACAGAGGTTTACACAGAGAATTCCAAGTATAAGTACAAGCAAATAAGAGAGACTTAGAAAACTGGTAAAACCTACATTGTTGACAGATTTGGGAGTACTTAGCACTGTGAAAACAGCACTTTCGCCGAAGGAAATTTAGTTCTCTAAGTCCGTGACACAGTGAACAGAGAATGTATGAGTTTCTCAAGATTGGTAACAGATAGAAACAAGAGAAAGTACACAGTGATTCATCTACCTAGAGAAGTTACAGAGGTTTACACAGAGAATTCCAAGTATAAGTACAAGCAAATAAGAGAGACTTAGAAAACTGGTAAAACCTACATTGTGGATAGAGTTGGGAGTACTTAGCACTGTGTAAACAGCACTTTCGCCGAAAGAAATCGACTTCTCTAAGACTGGGAAACAGTGAACAGTGAATGTATGAGTTTCTCAAGATTGGTAACAGATAGAAACAACAGGAAGCACACAGTAATTCATCTACCTAGAGAAGTTAAAGAGGTTTACACAGAGAATTCCAAGTATAAGTACAAGCAATTAAGAGAGACTTTGAAAACTGTTAAAACCTACATTGTGGATAGAGTTGGGAGTACTTAGCACTGTGTTAACAGCCCTTTCGCTGAAAGAAATCGACTTCTCTAAGTATGGGAAACAGTGTACAGTGAATGTGTGAGTTTCTCATGATTGGTAACAGATAGAAACAAGAGAAAGCACACAGTGATTCATTTACCTAGAGAAGTTACAGAGGTTTACACAGAGAATTCCAAGTATAAGTACAAGCAAATAAGAGAGACTTAGAAAACTGGGAAAACCTACATTGCTGACAGATTTGGGAGTACTTAGCACTGTGAAAACAGCACTTTCGCCGAAGGAAATTTAGTTCTCTAAGTCCGTGAAACAGTGAACAGAGAATGTATGAGTTTCTCAAGATTGGTAACAGATAGAAAGAAGACAAAGTACACAGTGATTCATCTACCTGGAAAAGTTACAGAGGTTTACACAGAGAATTCCAAGTATAAGTACAAGAAAATAAGAGAGACTTAGAAAACTGGTAAAACCTACATTGTTGACAGATTTGGGAGTACTTAGCACTGTGAAAACAGCACTTTCGCCGCAGCAAATTTAGTTCTCTAAGTCCGTGAAACTGTGAAAAGAGAATGTATGAGTTTCTCAAGATTGGTAACAGATAGAAACAAGAGAACCTACACAGTGATTCATCTACCTAGAGAAGTTACAGAGGTTTACACAGAGAATTCCAAGTATAAGTACAAGCAAATAAGAGAGACTTAGAAAACTGGTAAAACCTACATTGTTGATAGAGTTGGGAGTACTTAGCATTGTGAAAACAGCACTTTCGCAGAAAGAAATCGACTTCTCTAAGACTGGGAAAAGGTGAACAGTGAATGTATGAGTTTCTCAAGTTTGGTAACAGATAGAAACAAGAGAAAGCACACAGTGATTCATCTACCTAGAGAAGTTACAGAGGTTTACACAGAGAATTCCAAGTATAAGTACAAGCAAATAAGAGAGACTTAGAAATCTGGTAAAACCTACATTGTGGATAGAGTTGGGAGTACTTAGCACTGTGTAAACAGCACTTTCGCCGAAAGAAATCGACTTCTCTAAGACTGGGAAACAGTGAAAAGTGAATGTATGAGTTTCTCAAGATTGGTAACAGATAGAAACAAGAGAAAGCACACAGTGATTCATCTACCTAGAGAAGTTACAGAAGTTTACACAGAGAATTCCAAGTATAAGTACAAGCAAGTAAGAGAGACTTAGAAATCTGGTAAAACCTACTTTGTGGATAGAGTTGGGAGTACTTAGCACTGTGAAAACAGCACTTTCGCTGAAAGAAATCGACTTCTCTAAGACTGGGAAACAGTGAACAGAGAATGTATGAGTTTCTCAAGATTGGTAACAGATAGAAACAAGAGAAAGTACACAGTGATTCATCTACCTAGAGAAGTTACAGAGGTTTACACAGAGAATTCCAAGTATAAGTACAAGCAAATAAGAGAGACTTAGAAAACTGGTAAAACCTACATTGTGGATAGAGTTGGGAGTACTTAGCACTGTGTAAACAGCACTTTCGCCGAAAGAAATCGACTTCTCTAAGACTGGGAAACAGTGAACAGAGAATGTATGAGTTTCTCAAGATTGGTAACAGATAGAAACAAGAGAAAGTACACAGTGATTCATCTACCTAGAGAAGTTACAGAGGTTTACACAGAGAATTCCAAGTATAAGTACAAGCAAATAAGAGAGACTTAGAAAACTGGTAAAACCTACATTGTTGATAGAGTTGGGAGTACTTAGCACTGTGAAAACAGCACTTTCGCAGAAAGAAATCGACTTCTCTAAGACTGGGAAAAGGTGAACAGTGAATGTATGAGTTTCTCAAGATTGGTAACAGATAGAAACAAGAGAAAGCACACAGTGATTCATCTACCTAGAGAAGTTACAGAGGTTTACACAGAGAATTCCAAGTATAAGTACAAGCAAATAAGAGAGACTTAGAAATCTGGTAAAACCTACATTGTGGATAGAGTTGGGAGTACTTAGCACTGTGTAAACAGCACTTTCGCTGAAAGAAATCGACTTCTCTTAGACTGGGAAACAGTGAACAGTGAATGTATGAGTTTCTCAAGATTGGTAACAGATAGAAACAAGAGAAAGCACACAGTGATTCATCTACCTAGAGAAGTTACAGAAGTTTACACAGAGAATTCCAAGTATAAGTACAACCAATAAGAGAGACTTAGAAATCTGGTAAAACCTACATTGTGGATAGAGTTGGGAGTACTTAGCACTGTGAAAACAGTACTTTCGCTGAAAGAAATCGACTTCTCTAAGACTGGGAAACAGTGAACAGAGAATGTATGAGTTTCTCAAGATTGGTAACAGATAGAAACAAGAGAAAGTACACAGTGATTCATCTACCTAGAGAAGTTACAGAGGTTTACACAGAGAATTCCAAGTATAAGTACAAGCAAATAAGAGAGACTTAGAAAACTGGTAAAACCTACATTGTGGATAGAGTTGGGAGTACTTAGCACTGTGAAAACAGCACTTTCGCAGAAAGAAATCGACTTCTCTAAGACTGGGAAACAGTGAACAGAGAATGTATGAGTTTCTCAAGATTGGTAACAGATAGAAACAAGAGAAAGTACACAGTGATTCATCTACCTAGAGAAGTTACAGAGGTTTACACAGAGAATTCCAAGTATAAGTACAAGCAAATAAGAGAGACTTAGAAAACTGGTAAAACCTACATTGTGGATAGAGTTGGGAGTACTTAGCACTGTGAAAACAGCACTTTCGCAGAAAGAAATCGACTTCTCTAAGACTGGGAAACAGTGAACAGAGAATGTATGAGTTTCTCAAGATTGGTAACAGATAGAAACAAGAGAAAGTACACAGTGATTCATCTACCTAGAGAAGTTACAGAGGTTTACACAGAGAATTCCAAGTATAAGTACAAGCAAATAAGAGAGACTTAGAAAACTGGTAAAACCTACATTGTTGACAGATTTGGGAGTACTTAGCACTGTGAAAACAGCACTTTCGCCGAAGGAAATTTAGTTCTCTAAGTCCGTGACACAGTGAACAGAGAATGTATGAGTTTCTCAAGATTGGTAACAGATAGAAACAAGAGAAAGTACACAGTGATTCATCTACCTAGAGAAGTTACAGAGGTTTACACAGAGAATTCCAAGTATAAGTACAAGCAAATAAGAGAGACTTAGAAAACTGGTAAAACCTACATTGTTGACAGATTTGGGAGTACTTAGCACTGTGAAAACAGCACTTTCGCCGAAGGAAATTTAGTTCTCTAAGTCCGTGACACAGTGAACAGAGAATGTATGAGTTTCTCAAGATTGGTAACAGATAGAAACAAGAGAAAGTACACAGTGATTCATCTACCTAGAGAAGTTACAGAGGTTTACACAGAGAATTCCAAGTATAAGTACAAGCAAATAAGAGAGACTTAGAAAACTGGTAAAACCTACATTGTGGATAGAGTTGGGAGTACTTAGCACTGTGAAAACAGCACTTTCGCTGAAAGAAGTCGACTTCTCTAAAACTGGGAAACAGTGAACAGTGAATGTATGAGTTTCTCAAGATTGGTAACAGATAGAAACAAGAGAAAGTACACAGTGATTCATCTATCTAGTGAAGTTACAGAGGTTTACACAGAGAATTCCAAGTATAAGTACAAGCAAAGAAGAGAGACTTAGAAAACTGGTAAAACCTACATTGTTGACAGATTTGGGAGTACTTAGCACTGTGAAAACAGCACTTTCACCGAAGGAAATTTAGTTCTCTAACACTGGGAAACAGTGAACAGAGAATGTATGAGTTTCTCAAGATTGGTAAGAGATAGAAACAAGAGAAAGTACACAGTGATTCATCTACCTAGAGAAGTTACAGAAGTTTACACAGAGAATTCCATGTATAAGTACAAGAAAATAAGAGAGACTTAGAAAACTGGTAAAACCTACATTGTGGATAGAGTTGGGAGTACTTAGCACTGTGAAAACAGCACTTTCGCTGAAAGAAATCGACTTCTCTAAGACTGGGAAACAGTGAACAGAGAATGTATGAGTTTCTCAAGATTGGTAACAGATAGAAACAAGAGAAAGTACACAGTGATTCATCTACCTAGAGAAGTTACAGAGGTTTACACAGAGAATTCCAAGTATAAGTACAAGCAAATAAGAGAGACTTAGAAAACTGGTAAAACCTACATTGTGGATAGAGTTGGGAGTACTTAGCACTGTGAAAACAGCACTTTTGCCGAAAGAAATCGACTTCTCTGAGACTGGGAAGCAGTGAACAGAGAATGTATGAGTTTCTGAAGATTGGTAACAGATAGAAACAAGAGAAAGTACACAGTGATTCATCTACCTAGAGAAGTTACAGAGGTTTACACAGAGAATTCCAAGTATAACTACAAGCAAATAAGAGAGACTTAGAAAACTGGTAAAACCTACATTGTTGATAGAGTTGGGAGTACTTAGCACTGTGAAAACAGCACTTTTGCCGAAAGAAATCGACTTCTCTAAGACTGGGAAACAGTGAACAGAGAATGTATGTGTTTCTCAAGATTGGTAACAGATAGAAACAAGAGAAAGTACACGGTGATTCATCTACCTAGAGAAGTTACAGAGGTTTACACAGAGAATTCCAAGTATAAGTACAAGCAAATAAGAGAGACTTAGAAAACTGGTAAAACCTACATTGTTTATAGAGTTGGGAGTACTTAGCAATGTGAAAACAGCACTTTTGTCGAAAGTAATCGACTTCTCTAATACTGGGAAACACTGAACAGAGAATGTATGAGTTTCTCAAGATTGGTAACAGATAGAAACAAGAGAAAGTACACAGTGATTCATCTACCTAGAGAAGTTACAGAGGTTTACACAGAGAATTCCAAGTATAAGTACAAGCAAATAAGAGAGACTTAGAAAACTGGTAAAACCTACATTGTGGATAGAGTTGGGAGTACTTAGCACTGTGTAAACAGCACTTTCGCCGAAAGAAATCGACTTCTATAGACTGGGAAACAGTGAACAGTGAATGTATGAGTTTCTCAAGATTGGTAACAGATAGAAACAAGAGAAAGCACACAGTGATTCATCTACCTAGAGAAGTTACAGAGGTTTACACAGAGAATTCCAAGTATAAGTACAAGCAAATAAGAGAGACTTAGAAAACTGGTAAAATCTACATTGTGGATAGAGTTGGGAGTACTTAGCACTGTGTAAACAGCACTTTCGCTGAAAGAAATCGACTTCTCTAAGCCTGGGAAAAGGTGAACAGTGAATGTATGAGTTTCTCAAGATTGGTAACAGATAGAAACAAGAGAAAGCACACAGTGATTCACCTACCTAGAGAAGTTACAGAGGTTTACACAGAGAATTCCAAGTATAAGTACAAGCAAATAAGAGAGACTTAGAAATCTGGTAAAACCTACATTGTGGATAGAGTTGGGAGTACTTAGCACTGTGTAAACAGCACTTTCGCCGAAAGAAATCGACTTCTCTTAGACTGGGAAACAGTGAACAGTGAATGTATGAGTTTCTCAAGATTGGTAACAGATAGAAACAAGAGAAAGCACACAGTGATTCATCTACCTAGAGAAGTTACAGAAGTTTACACAGAGAATTCCAAGTATAAGTACAACCTATAAGAGAGACTTAGAAATCTGGTAAAACCTACATTGTGGATAGAGTTGGGAGTACTTAGCACTGTGAAAACAGCACTTTCGCTGAAAGAAATCGACTTCTCTAAGACTGGGAAACAGTGAACAGAGAATGTATGAGTTTCTCAAGATTGGTAACAGATAGAAACAAGAGAAAGTACACAGTGATTCATCTACCTAGAGAAGTTACAGAGGTTTACACAGAGAATTCCAAGTATAAGTACAAGCAAATAAGAGAGACTTAGAAAACTGGTAAAACCTACATTGTGGATAGAGTTGGGAGTACTTAGCACTGTGTAAACAGCACTTTCGCCGAAAGAAATCGACTTCTCTAAGACTGGGAAACAGTGAACAGAGAATGTATGAGTTTCTCAAGATTGGTAACAGATAGAAACAAGAGAAAGTACACAGTGATTCATCTACCTAGAGAAGTTACAGAGGTTTACACAGAGAATTCCAAGTATAAGTACAAGCAAATAAGAGAGACTTAGAAAACTGGTAAAACCTACATTGTTGATAGAGTTGGGAGTACTTAGCACTGTGAAAACAGCACTTTCGCAGAAAGAAATCGACTTCTCTAAGACTGGGAAAAGGTGAACAGTGAATGTATGAGTTTCTCAAGATTGGTAACAGATAGAAACAAGAGAAAGCACACAGTGATTCATCTACCTAGAGAAGTTATAGAGTTTTACACAGAGAATTCCAAGTATAAGTACAAGCAAATAAGAGAGACTTAGAAAACTGGTAAAACCTACATTGTTGACAGATTTGGGAGTACTTAGCACTGTTAAAACAGCACTTTCGCCGAAGGAAATTTAGTTCTCTAAGACTGGGAAACAGTGAACAGAGAATGAATGAGTTTCTCAAGATTGGTAACAGATAGAAACAAGAGAAAGTACACAGTGATTCATCTACCTAGAGAAGTTACAGAAGTTTACACAGAGAATTCCATGTATAAGTACAAGAAAATAAGAGAGACTTAGAAAACTGCTAAAACCTACATTGTTGATAGAGTTGGGAGTACTTAGCACTGTGAAAACAGCACTTTCGCAGAAAGAAATCGACTTCTCTAAGACTGGGAAACAGTGAACAGAGAATGTATGAGTTTCTCAAGATTGGTAACAGATAGAAACAAGAGAAAGTACACAGTGATTCATCTACCTAGAGAAGTTACAGAGGTTTACACAGAGAATTCCAAGTATAAGTACAAGCAAATAAGAGAGACTTAGAAAACTGGTAAAACCTACATTGTTGACAGATTTGGGAGTACTTAGCACTGTGAAAACAGCACTTTCGCCGAAGGAAATTTAGTTCTCTAAGTCCGTGACACAGTGAACAGAGAATGTATGAGTTTCTCAAGATTGGTAACAGATAGAAACAAGAGAAAGTACACAGTGATTCATCTACCTAGAGAAGTTACAGAAGTTTACACAGAGAATTCCATGTATAAGTACAAGAAAATAAGAGAGACTTAGAAAACTGGTAAAACCTACATTGTGGATAGAGTTGGGAGTACTTAGCACTGTGAAAACAGCACTTTCGCTGAAAGAAATCGACTTCTCTAAGACTGGGAAACAGTGAACAGAGAATGTATGAGTTTCTCAAGATTGGTAACAGATAGAAACAAGAGAAAGTACACAGTGATTCATCTACCTAGAGAAGTTACAGAGGTTTACACAGAGAATTCCAAGTATAAGTACAAGCAAATAAGAGAGACTTAGAAAACTGGTAAAACCTACATTGTGGATAGAGTTGGGAGTACTTAGCACTGTGAAAACAGCACTTTTGCCGAAAGAAATCGACTTCTCTGAGACTGGGAAACAGTGAACAGAGAATGTATGAGATTCTCAAGATTGGTAACAGATAGAAACAAGAGAAAGTACACAGTGATTCATCTACCTAGAGAAGTTACAGAGGTTTACACAGAGAATTCCAAGTATAACTACCAGCAAATAAGAGAGACTTAGAAAACTGGTAAAACCTACATTGTTGATAGAGTTGGGAGTACTTAGCACTGTGAAAACAGCACTTTTGCCGAAAGAAATCGACTTCTCTAAGACTGGGAAACAGTGAACAGAGAATGTATGTGTTTCTCAAGATTGGTAACAGATAGAAACAAGAGAAAGTACACGGTGATTCATCTACCTAGAGAAGTTACAGAGGTTTACACAGAGAATTCCAAGTATAAGTACAAGCAAATAAGAGAGACTTAGAAAACTGGTAAAACCTACATTGTTTATAGAGTTGGGAGTACTTAGCAATGTGAAAACAGCACTTTTGTCGAAAGTAATCGACTTCTCTAATACTGGGAAACACTGAACAGAGAATGTATGAGTTTCTCAAGATTGGTAACAGATAGAAACAAGAGAAAGTACACAGTGATTCATCTACCTAGAGAAGTTACAGAGGTTTACACAGAGAATTCCAAGTATAAGTACAAGCAAATAAGAGAGACTTAGAAAACTGGTAAAACCTACATTGTTGACAGATTTGGGAGTACTTAGCACTGTGAAAACAGCACTTTCGCCGAAGGAAATTTAGTTCTCTAAGACTGGGAAACAGTGAATAGAGAATGTATGAGTTTCTCAAGATTGGTAACAGATAGAAACAAGAGAAAGCACACAGTGATTCATCTACCTAGAGAAGTTACAGAGGTTTACAAAGAGAATTCCAAGTATAAGTACAAGCAAATAAGAGAGACTTAGAAAACTGGTAAAACCTACATTGTGGATAGAGTTGGGAGTACTTAGCACTGTGAAAACAGCACTTTCGCTGAAAGAAGTCGACTTCTCTAAGACTGGGAAACAGTGAACAGTGAATGTATGAGTTTCTCAAGATTGGTAACAGATAGAAACAACAGAAAGCACACAGTAATTCATCTACCTAGAGAAGTTAAAGAGGTTTACAGAGAGAATTCCAAGTATAAGTACAAGCAAATAAGAGAGACTTAGAAAACTGGTAAAACCTACATTGTGGATAGAGTTGGGAGTACTTAGCACTGTGTAAACAGCACTTTCGCTGAAAGAAATCGACTTCTCTAAGACTGGGAAAAGGTGAACAGTGAATGTATGAGTGTCTCAAGATTGGTAACAGATAGAAACAAGAGAAAGCACACAGTGATTCATCTACCTAGAGAAGTTACAGTGGTTTACACAGAGAATTCCAAGTATAAGTACAAGCAAATAAGAGAGACTTAGAAATCTGGTAAAACCTACATTGTGGATAGAGTTGGGAGTACTTAGCTCTGTGAAAACAGCACTTTCGCTGAAAGAAATCGACTTCTCTAAGACTGGGAAACAGTTAACAGAGAATGTATGAGTTTCTCAAGATTGGTAACAGATAGAAACAAGAGAAAGTACACAGTGATTCATCTACCTAGAGAAGTTACAGAGGTTTACACAGAGAATTCCAAGTATAAGTACAAGCAAATAAGAGAGACTTAGAAAACTGGTAAAACCTACATTGTGGATAGAGTTGGGAGTACTTAGCACTGTGAAAACAGCACTTTCGCAGAAAGAAATCGACTTCTCTAAGACTGGGAAAAGGTGAACAGTGAATGTATGAGTTTCTCAAGATTGGTAACAGATAGAAACAAGAGAAAGCACACAGTGATTCATCTACCTAGAGAAGTTACAGAGGTTTACACAGAGAATTCCAAGTATAAGTACAAGCAAATAAGAGAGACTTAGAAAACTGGTAAAACCTACATTGTGGATAGAGTTGGGAGTACTTAGCACTGTGTAAACAGCACTTTCGCCGAAAGAAATCGACTTCTCTAAGACTGGGAAACAGTGAATAGTGAATGTATGAGTGTCTCAAGATTGGTAACAGATAGAAACAAGAGAAAGCACACAGTGATTCATCTACCTAGAGAAGTTGCAGAGGTTTACACAGAGAATTCCAAGTATAAGTACAAGCAAATAAGAGAGACTTAGAAATCTGGTAAAACCTACATTGTGGATAGAGTTGGGAGTACTTAGCACTGTGAAAACAGCACTTTCGCTGAAAGAAATCGACTTCTCTAAGACTGTGAAACGGTGAACAGAGAATGTATGAGTTTCTCAAGATTGGTAACAGATAGAAACAAGAGAAAGCACACAGTGATTCATCTACCTAGAGAAGTTACAGAGGTTTACACAGAGAATTCCAAGTATAAGTACAAGCAAATAAGAGAGACTTAGAATACTGGTAAAATCTACATTGTGGATAGAGTTGGGAGTACTTAGCACTGTGTAAACAGCACTTTCGCTGAAAGAAATCGACTTCTCTAAGACTGGGAAAAGGTGAACAGTGAATGTATGAGTTTCTCAAGATTGGTAACAGATAGAAACAAGAGAAAGCACACAGTGATTCATCTACCTAGAGAAGTTACAGAGGTTTACACAGAGAATTCCAAGTATAAGTACCAGCAAATAAGAGAGACTTAGAAAACTGGTAAAACCTACATTGTGGATAGAGTTGGGAGTACTTAGCACTGTGAAAACAGCACTTTCGCTGAAAGAAGTCGACTTCTCTAAGACTGGGAAACAGTGAATAGTGAATGTATGAGTTTCTCAAGATTGGTAACAGATAGAAACAAGAGAAAGTACACAGTGATTCATCTACCTAGTGAAGTTCCAGAGGTTTACACAGAGAATTCCAAGTATAAGTACAAGCAAATAAGAGAGACTTAGAAAACTGGTAAAACCTACATTGTTGACACATTTGGGAGTTCTTAGCACTGTGAAAACAGCACTTTCGCCGAAGGAAATTTAGTTCTCTAAGACTGGGAAACAGTGAACAGAGAATGTATGTGTTTCTCAAGATTGGTAACAGATAGAAACAAGAGAAAGCACACAGTGATTCATCTACCTAGAGAAGTTACAGAGGTTTACACAGAGAATTCCAAGTATAAGTACAAGCAAATAAGAGAGACTTAGAAAACTGGTAAAACCTACATTGTGGATAGAGTTGGGAGTACTTAGCACTGTGTAAACAGCACTTTCGCCGAAAGAAATCGACTTCTCTAAGACTGGGAAACACTGAACAGAGAATGTATGAGTTTCTCAAGATTGGTAACAGATAGAAACAAGAGAAAGCACACAGTGATTCATCTACCTAGAGAAGGTACAGAGGTTTACACAGAGAATTCCAAGTATAAGTACAAGCAAATAAGAGAGACTTAGAAAACTGGTAAAACCTACATTGTGGATAGAGTTGGGAGTACTTAGCACTGTGAAAACAGCACTTTCGCTGAAAGAAGTCGACTTCTCTAAGACTGGGAAACAGTGAACAGTGAATGTATGAGTTTGTCAAGATTGGTAACAGATAGAAACAAGAGAAAGTACACAGTGATTCATCTACCTAGTGAAGTTACAGAGGTTTACACAGAGAATTCCAAGTATAAGTACAAGCAAATAAGAGAGACATAGAAAACTGGTAAAACTTACATTGTTGACAGATTTGGGAGTACTTAGCACTGTGAAAACAGCACTTTCGCCGAAGGAAATTTAGTTCTCTAAGACTGGGAAACAGTGAACAGAGAATGTATGAGTTTCTCAAGATTGGTAACAGATAGAAACAAGAGAAAGTACACAGTGATTCATCTACCTAGAGAAGTTACAGAGGTTTACACAGAGAATTCCAAGTATAAGTACAAGCAAATAAAAGAAACTTAGAAAACTGGTAAAACCTACATTGTGGATAGAGTTGGGAGTACTTAGCACTGTGTAAACAGCACTTTCGCCGAAAGAAATCGACTTCTCTGAGACTGGGAAACAGTGAACAGTGAATGTATGAGTTTCTCAAGATTGGTAACAGATAGAAACAACAGAAAGCACACAGTGATTCATCTACCTAGAGAAGTTACAGAGGTTTACACAGAGAATTCCAAGTATAAGTACAAGCAAATAAGAGAGACTTAGAAAACTGGTAAAACCTACATTGTGGAAAGAGTTGGGAGTACTTAGCACTGTGAAAACAGCACTTTCGCTGAAAGAAGTCGACTTCTCTAAGACTGGGAAACAGTGAACAGTGAATGTATGAGTTTGTCAAGATTGGTAACAGATAGAAACAAGAGAAAGTACACAGTGATTCATCTACCTAGTGAAGTTACAGAGGTTTACACAGAGAATTCCAAGTATAAGTACAAGCAAATAAGAGAGACTTAGAAAACTGGTAAAACCTACATTGTTGACAGATTTGGGAGTACTTAGCACTGTGAAAACAGCACTTTCGCCGAAGGAAATTTAGTTCTCTAAGACTGGGAAACAGTGAACAGAGAATGTATGAGTTTCTCAAGATTGGTAACAGATAGAAACAAGAGAAAGTACACAGTGATTCATCTACGTAGAGAAGTTACAGAGGTTTACACAGAGAATTCCAAGTATAAGTACAAGCAAATAAAAGAGACTTAGAAAACTGGTAAAACCTACATTGTGGATAGAGTTGGGAGTACTTAGCACTGTGTAAACAGCACTTTCGCCGAAAGAAATCGACATCTCTGAGACTGGGAAACAGTGAACAGTGAATGTATGAGTTTCCCAAGATTGGTAACAGATAGAAGCAAGAGAAAGCACACAGTGATTCATCTACCTAGAGAAGTTACAGAGGTTTACACAGAGAATTCCAAGTATAAGTACAAGCAAATAAGAGAGACTTAGAAATCTGGTAAAACCTACATTGTGGATAGAGTTGGGAGTACTTAGCACTGTGAAAACAGCACTTTCGCTGAAAGAAATCGACTTCTCTAAGACTGGGAAACAGTTAACAGAGAATGTATGAGTTTCTCAAGATTGGTAACAGATAGAAACAAGAGAAAGTACACAGTGATTCATCTACCTAGAGAAGTTACAGAGGTTTACACAGAGAATTCCAAGTATAAGTACAAGCAAATAAGAGAGACTTAGAAAACTGGTAAAACCTACATTGTGGATAGAGTTGGGAGTACTTAGCACTGTGAAAACAGCACTTTCGCAGAAAGAAATCGACTTCTCTAAGACTGGGAAAAGGTGAACAGTGAATGTATGAGTTTCTCAAGATTGGTAACAGATAGAAACAAGAGAAAGCACACAGTGATTCATCTACCTAGAGAAGTTACAGAGGTTTACACAGAGAATTCCAAGTATAAGTACAAGCAAATAAGAGAGACTTAGAAAGCTGGTAAAACCTACATTGTGGATAGAGTTGGGAGTACTTAGCACTGTGTAAACAGCACTTTCGCCGAAAGAAATCGACTTCTCTAAGACTGGGAAACAGTGAATAGTGAATGTATGAGTGTCTCAAGATTGGTAACAGATAGAAACAAGAGAAAGCACACAGTGATTCATCTACCTAGAGAAGTTGCAGAGGTTTACACAGAGAAGTCCAAGTATAAGTACAAGCAAATAAGAGAGACTTAGAAATCTGGTAAAACCTACATTGTGGATAGAGTTGGGAGTACTTAGCACTGTGAAAACAGCACTTTCGCAGAAAGAAATCGACTTCTCTAAGACTGGGAAACAGTGAACAGTGAATGTATGAGTTTCTCAAGATTGGTAACAGATAGAAACAAGAGAAAGCACACAGTGATTCATCTACCTAGAGAAGTTACAGAGTTTTACACAGAGAATTCCAAGTATAAGTACAAGCAAATAAGAGAGACTTAGAAAACTGGTAAAACCTACATTGTTGACAGATTTGGGAGTACTTAGCACTGTGAAAACAGCACTTTCGCCGAAGGAAATTTAGTTCTCTAAGACTGGGAAACAGTGAATAGAGAATGTATGAGTTTCTCAAGATTGGTAACAGATAGAAACAAGAGAAAGCACACAGTGATTCATCTACCTAGAGAAGTTACAGAGGTTTACACAGAGAATTCCAAGTATAAGTACAAGCAAATAAGAGAGACTTAGAAAACTGGTAAAACCTACATTGTGGATAGAGTTGGGAGTACTTAGCACTGTGAAAACAGCACTTTCGCTGAAAGAAGTCGACTTCTCTAAGACTGGGAAACAGTGAACAGTGAATGTATGAGTTTCTCAAGATTGGTAACAGATAGAAACAACAGAAAGCACACAGTAATTCATCTACCTAGAGAAGTTAAAGAGGTTTACACAGAGAATTCCAAGTATAAGTACAAGCAAATAAGAGAGACTTAGAAAACTGGTAAAACCTACATTGTGGATAGAGTTGGGAGTACTTAGCACTGTGTAAACAGCACTTTCGCTGAAAGAAATCGACTTCTCTAAGACTGGGAAAAGGTGAACAGTGAATGTATGAGTGTCTCAAGATTGGTAACAGATAGAAACAAGAGAAAGCACACAGTGATTCATCTACCTAGAGAAGTTACAGTGGTTTACACAGAGAATTCCAAGTATAAGTACAAGCAAATAAGAGAGACTTAGAAATCTGGTAAAACCTACATTGTGGATAGAGTTGGGAGTACTTAGCACTGTGAAAACAGCACTTTCGCTGAAAGAAATCGACTTCTCTAAGACTGGGAAACAGTTAACAGAGAATGTATGAGTTTCTCAAGATTGGTAACAGATAGAAACAAGAGAAAGTACACAGTGATTCATCTACCTAGAGAAGTTACAGAGGTTTACACAGAGAATTCCAAGTATAAGTACAAGCAAATAAGAGAGACTTAGAAAACTGGTAAAACCTACATTGTGGATAGAGTTGGGAGTACTTAGCACTGTGAAAACAGCACTTTCGCAGAAAGAAATCGACTTCTCTAAGACTGGGAAAAGGTGAACAGTGAATGTATGAGTTTCTCAAGATTGGTAACAGATAGAAACAAGAGAAAGCACACAGTGATTCATCTACCTAGAGAAGTTACAGAGGTTTACACAGAGAATTCCAAGTATAAGTACAAGCAAATAAGAGAGACTTAGAAAACTGGTAAAACCTACATTGTGGATAGAGTTGGGAGTACTTAGCACTGTGTAAACAGCACTTTCGCCGAAAGAAATCGACTTCTCTAAGACTGGGAAACAGTGAATAGTGAATGTATGAGTGTCTCAAGATTGGTAACAGATAGAAACAAGAGAAAGCACACAGTGATTCATCTACCTAGAGAAGTTGCAGAGGTTTACACAGAGAATTCCAAGTATAAGTACAAGCAAATAAGAGAGACTTAGAAATCTGGTAAAACCTACATTGTGGATAGAGTTGGGAGTACTTAGCACTGTGAAAACAGCACTTTCGCTGAAAGAAATCGACTTCTCTAAGACTGTGAAACGGTGAACAGAGAATGTATGAGTTTCTCAAGATTGGTAACAGATAGAAACAAGAGAAAGCACACAGTGATTCATCTACCTAGAGAAGTTACAGAGGTTTACACAGAGAATTCCAAGTATAAGTACAAGCAAATAAGAGAGACTTAGAAAACTGGTAAAACCTACATTGTGGATAGAGTTGGGAGTACTTAGCACTGTGTAAACAGCACTTTCGCCGAAAGAAATCGACTTCTCTAAGACTGGGAAACAGTGAACAGAGAATGTATGAGTTTCTCAAGATTGGTAACAGATAGAAACAAGAGAAAGTACACAGTGATTCATCTACCTAGAGAAGTTACAGAGGTTTACACAGAGAATTCCAAGTATAAGTACAAGCAAATAAGAGAGACTTAGAAAACTGGTAAAACCTACATTGTTGATAGAGTTGGGAGTACTTAGCACTGTGAAAACAGCACTTTCGCAGAAAGAAATCGACTTCTCTAAGACTGGGAAAAGGTGAACAGTGAATGTATGAGTTTCTCAAGATTGGTAACAGATAGAAACAAGAGAAAGCACACAGTGATTCATCTACCTAGAGAAGTTATAGAGTTTTACACAGAGAATTCCAAGTATAAGTACAAGCAAATAAGAGAGACTTAGAAAACTGGTAAAATCTACATTGTTGACAGATTTGGGAGTACTTAGCACTGTTAAAACAGCACTTTCGCCGAAGGAAATTTAGTTCTCTAAGACTGGGAAACAGTGAACAGAGAATGAATGAGTTTCTCAAGATTGGTAACAGATAGAAACAAGAGAAAGTACACAGTGATTCATCTACCTAGAGAAGTTACAGAAGTTTACACAGAGAATTCCATGTATAAGTACAAGAAAATAAGAGAGACTTAGAAAACTGCTAAAACCTACATTGTTGATAGAGTTGGGAGTACTTAGCACTGTGAAAACAGCACTTTCGCAGAAAGAAATCGACTTCTCTAAGACTGGGAAACAGTGAACAGAGAATGTATGAGTTTCTCAAGATTGGTAACAGATAGAAACAAGAGAAAGTACACAGTGATTCATCTACCTAGAGAAGTTACAGAGGTTTACACAGAGAATTCCAAGTATAAGTACAAGCAAATAAGAGAGACTTAGAAAACTGGTAAAACCTACATTGTTGACAGATTTGGGAGTACTTAGCACTGTGAAAACAGCACTTTCGCCGAAGGAAATTTAGTTCTCTAAGTCCGTGACACAGTGAACAGAGAATGTATGAGTTTCTCAAGATTGGTAACAGATAGAAACAAGAGAAAGTACACAGTGATTCATCTACCTAGAGAAGTTACAGAGGTTTACACAGAGAATTCCAAGTATAAGTACAAGCAAATAAGAGAGACTTAGAAAACTGGTAAAACCTACATTGTGGATAGAGTTGGGAGTACTTAGCACTGTGAAAACAGCACTTTCGCTGAAAGAAGTCGACTTCTCTAAAACTGGGAAACAGTGAACAGTGAATGTATGAGTTTCTCAAGATTGGTAACAGATAGAAACAAGAGAAAGTACACAGTGATTCATCTACCTAGTGAAGTTACAGAGGTTTACACAGAGAATTCCAAGTATAAGTACAAGCAAAGAAGAGAGACTTAGAAAACTGGTAAAACCTACATTGTTGACAGATTTGGGAGTACTTAGCACTGTGAAAACAGCACTTTCGACGAAGGAAATTTAGTTCTCTAACACTGGGAAACAGTGAACAGAGAATGTATGAGTTTCTCAAGATTGGTAACAGATAGAAACAAGAGAAAGTACACAGTGATTCATCTACCTAGAGAAGTTACAGAAGTTTACACAGAGAATTCCATGTATAAGTACAAGAAAATAAGAGAGACTTAGAAAACTGGTAAAACCTACATTGTGGATAGAGTTGGGAGTACTTAGCACTGTGAAAACAGCACTTTCGCTGAAAGAAATCGACTTCTCTAAGACTGGGAAACAGTGAACAGAGAATGTATGAGTTTCTCAAGATTGGTAACAGATAGAAACAAGAGAAAGTACACAGTGATTCATCTACCTAGAGAAGTTACAGAGGTTTACACAGAGAATTCCAAGTATAAGTACAAGCAAATAAGAGAGACTTAGAAAACTGGTAAAACCTACATTGTTGACAGATTTGGGAGTACTTAGCACTGTGAAAACAGCACTTTCGCCGAAGGAAATTTAGTTCTCTAAGACTGGGAAACAGTGAATAGAGAATGTATGAGTTTCTCAAGATTGGTAACAGATAGAAACAAGAGAAAGCACACAGTGATTCATCTACCTAGAGAAGTTACAGAGGTTTACAAAGAGAATTCCAAGTATAAGTACAAGCAAATAAGAGAGACTTAGAAAACTGGTAAAACCTACATTGTGGATAGAGTTGGGAGTACTTAGCACTGTGAAAACAGCACTTTCGCTGAAAGAAGTCGACTTCTCTAAGACTGGGAAACAGTGAACAGTGAATGTATGAGTTTCTCAAGATTGGTAACAGATAGAAACAACAGAAAGCACACAGTAATTCATCTACCTAGAGAAGTTAAAGAGGTTTACACAGAGAATTCCAAGTATAAGTACAAGCAAATAAGAGAGACTTAGAAAACTGGTAAAACCTACATTGTGGATAGAGTTGGGAGTACTTAGCACTGTGTAAACAGCACTTTCGCTGAAAGAAATCGACTTCTCTAAGACTGGGAAAAGGTGAACAGTGAATGTATGAGTGTCTCAAGATTGGTAGCAGATAGAAACAAGAGAAAGCACACAGTGATTCATCTACCTAGAGAAGTTACAGTGGTTTACACAGAGAATTCCAAGTATAAGTACAAGCAAATAAGAGAGACTTAGAAATCTGGTAAAACCTACATTGTGGATAGAGTTGGGAGTACTTAGCACTGTGAAAACAGCACTTTCGCTGAAAGAAATCGACTTCTCTAAGACTGGGAAACAGTTAACAGAGAATGTATGAGTTTCTCAAGATTGGTAACAGATAGAAACAAGAGAAAGTACACAGTGATTCATCTACCTAGAGAAGTTACAGAGGTTTACACAGAGAATTCCAAGTATAAGTACAAGCAAATAAGAGAGACTTAGAAAACTGGTAAAACCTACATTGTGGATAGAGTTGGGAGTACTTAGCACTGTGAAAACAGCACTTTCGCAGAAAGAAATCGACTTCTCTAAGACTGGGAAAAGGTGAACAGTGAATGTATGAGTTTCTCAAGATTGGTAACAGATAGAAACAAGAGAAAGCACACAGTGATTCATCTACCTAGAGAAGTTACAGAGGTTTACACAGAGAATTCCAAGTATAAGTACAAGCAAATAAGAGAGACTTAGAAAACTGGTAAAACCTACATTGTGGATAGAGTTGGGAGTACTTAGCACTGTGTAAACAGCACTTTCGCCGAAAGAAATCGACTTCTCTAAGACTGGGAAACAGTGAATAGTGAATGTATGAGTGTCTCAAGATTGGTAACAGATAGAAACAAGAGAAAGCACACAGTGATTCATCTACCTAGAGAAGTTGCAGAGGTTTACACAGAGAATTCCAAGTATAAGTACAAGCAAATAAGAGAGACTTAGAAATCTGGTAAAACCTACATTGTGGATAGAGTTGGGAGTACTTAGCACTGTGAAAACAGCACTTTCGCTGAAAGAAATCGACTTCTCTAAGACTGTGAAACGGTGAACAGAGAATGTATGAGTTTCTCAAGATTGGTAACAGATAGAAACAAGAGAAAGCACACAGTGATTCATCTACCTAGAGAAGTTACAGAGGTTTACACAGAGAATTCCAAGTATAAGTACAAGCAAATAAGAGAGACTTAGAATACTGGTAAAATCTACATTGTGGATAGAGTTGGGAGTACTTAGCACTGTGTAAACAGCACTTTCGCTGAAAGAAATCGACTTCTCTAAGACTGGGAAAAGGTGAACAGTGAATGTATGAGTTTCTCAAGATTGGTAACAGATAGAAACAAGAGAAAGCACACAGTGATTCATCTACCTAGAGAAGTTACAGAGGTTTACACAGAGAATTCCAAGTATAAGTACCAGCAAATAAGAGAGACTTAGAAAACTGGTAAAACCTACATTGTGGATAGAGTTGGGAGTACTTAGCACTGTGAAAAAAGCACTTTCGCTGAAAGAAGTCGACTTCTCTAAGACTGGGAAACAGTGAATAGTGAATGTATGAGTTTCTCAAGATTGGTAACAGATAGAAACAAGAGAAAGTACACAGTGATTCATCTACCTAGTGAAGTTCCAGAGGTTTACACAGAGAATTCCAAGTATAAGTACAAGCAAATAAGAGAGACTTAGAAAACTGGTAAAACCTACATTGTTGACACATTTGGGAGTTCTTAGCACTGTGAAAACAGCACTTTCGCCGAAGGAAATTTAGTTCTCTAAGACTGGGAAACAGTGAACAGAGAATGTATGTGTTTCTCAAGATTGGTAACAGATAGAAACAAGAGAAAGCACATAGTGATTCATCTACCTAGAGAAGTTACAGAGGTTTACACAGAGAATTCCAAGTATAAGTACAAGCAAATAAGAGAGACTTAGAAAACTGGTAAAACCTACATTGTGGATAGAGTTGGGAGTACTTAGCACTGTGTAAACAGCACTTTCGCCGAAAGAAATCGACTTCTCTAAGACTGGGAAACACTGAACAGAGAATGTATGAGTTTCTCAAGATTGGTAACAGATAGAAACAAGAGAAAGCACACAGTGATTCATCTACCTAGAGAAGGTACAGAGGTTTACACAGAGAATTCCAAGTATAAGTACAAGCAAATAAGAGAGACTTAGAAAACTGGTAAAACCTACATTGTGGATAGAGTTGGGAGTACTTAGCACTGTGAAAACAGCACTTTCGCTGAAAGAAGTCGACTTCTCTAAGACTGGGAAACAGTGAACAGTGAATGTATGAGTTTGTCAAGATTGGTAACAGATAGAAACAAGAGAAAGTACACAGTGATTCATCTACCTAGTGAAGTTACAGAGGTTTACACAGAGAATTCCAAGTATAAGTACAAGCAAATAAGAGAGACATAGAAAACTGGTAAAACTTACATTGTTGACAGATTTGGGAGTACTTAGCACTGTGAAAACAGCACTTTCGCCGAAGGAAATTTAGTTCTCTAAGACTGGGAAACAGTGAACAGAGAATGTATGAGTTTCTCAAGATTGGTAACAGATAGAAACAAGAGAAAGTACACAGTGATTCATCTACCTAGAGAAGTTACAGAGGTTTACACAGAGAATTCCAAGTATAAGTACAAGCAAATAAAAGAAACTTAGAAAACTGGTAAAACCTACATTGTGGATAGAGTTGGGAGTACTTAGCACTGTGTAAACAGCACTTTCGCCGAAAGAAATCGACTTCTCTGAGACTGGGAAACAGTGAACAGTGAATGTATGAGTTTCTCAAGATTGGTAACAGATAGAAACAACAGAAAGCACACAGTGATTCATCTACCTAGAGAAGTTACAGAGGTTTACACAGAGAATTCCAAGTATAAGTACAAGCAAATAAGAGAGACTTAGAAAACTGGTAAAACCTACATTGTGGAAAGAGTTGGGAGTACTTAGCACTGTGAAAACAGCACTTTCGCTGAAAGAAGTCGACTTCTCTAAGACTGGGAAACAGTGAACAGTGAATGTATGAGTTTGTCAAGATTGGTAACAGATAGAAACAAGAGAAAGTACACAGTGATTCATCTACCTAGTGAAGTTACAGAGGTTTACACAGAGAATTCCAAGTATAAGTACAAGCAAATAAGAGAGACTTAGAAAACTGGTAAAACCTACATTGTTGACAGATTTGGGAGTACTTAGCACTGTGAAAACAGCACTTTCGCCGAAGGAAATTTAGTTCTCTAAGACTGGGAAACAGTGAACAGAGAATGTATGAGTTTCTCAAGATTGGTAACAGATAGAAACAAGAGAAAGTACACAGTGATTCATCTACGTAGAGAAGTTACAGAGGTTTACACAGAGAATTCCAAGTATAAGTACAAGCAAATAAAAGAGACTTAGAAAACTGGTAAAACCTACATTGTGGATAGAGTTGGGAGTACTTAGCACTGTGTAAACAGCACTTTCGCCGAAAGAAATCGACATCTCTGAGACTGGGAAACAGTGAACAGTGAATGTATGAGTTTCCCAAGATTGGTAACAGATAGAAGCAAGAGAAAGCACACAGTGATTCATCTACCTAGAGAAGTTACAGAGGTTTACACAGAGAATTCCAAGTATAAGTACAAGCAAATAAGAGAGACTTAGAAATCTGGTAAAACCTACATTGTGGATAGAGTTGGGAGTACTTAGCACTGTGAAAACAGCACTTTCGCTGAAAGAAATCGACTTCTCTAAGACTGGGAAACAGTTAACAGAGAATGTATGAGTTTCTCAAGATTGGTAACAGATAGAAACAAGAGAAAGTACACAGTGATTCATCTACCTAGAGAAGTTACAGAGGTTTACACAGAGAATTCCAAGTATAAGTACAAGCAAATAAGAGAGACTTAGAAAACTGGTAAAACCTACATTGTGGATAGAGTTGGGAGTACTTAGCACTGTGAAAACAGCACTTTCGCAGAAAGAAATCGACTTCTCTAAGACTGGGAAAAGGTGAACAGTGAATGTATGAGTTTCTCAAGATTGGTAACAGATAGAAACAAGAGAAAGCACACAGTGATTCATCTACCTAGAGAAGTTACAGAGGTTTACACAGAGAATTCCAAGTATAAGTACAAGCAAATAAGAGAGACTTAGAAAGCTGGTAAAACCTACATTGTGGATAGAGTTGGGAGTACTTAGCACTGTGTAAACAGCACTTTCGCCGAAAGAAATCGACTTCTCTAAGACTGGGAAACAGTGAATAGTGAATGTATGAGTGTCTCAAGATTGGTAACAGATAGAAACAACAGAAAGCACACAGTGATTCATCTACCTAGAGAAGTTGCAGAGGTTTACACAGAGAAGTCCAAGTATAAGTACAAGCAAATAAGAGAGACTTAGAAATCTGGTAAAACCTACATTGTGGATAGAGTTGGGAGTACTTAGCACTGTGAAAACAGCACTTTCGCAGAAAGAAATCGACTTCTCTAAGACTGGGAAACAGTGAACAGTGAATGTATGAGTTTCTCAAGATTGGTAACAGATAGAAACAAGAGAAAGCACACAGTGATTCATCTACCTAGAGAAGTTACAGAGTTTTACACAGAGAATTCCAAGTATAAGTACAAGCAAATAAGAGAGACTTAGAAAACTGGTAAAACCTACATTGTTGACAGATTTGGGAGTACTTAGCACTGTGAAAACAGCACTTTCGCCGAAGGAAATTTAGTTCTCTAAGACTGGGAAACAGTGAATAGAGAATGTATGAGTTTCTCAAGATTGGTAACAGATAGAAACAAGAGAAAGCACACAGTGATTCATCTACCTAGAGAAGTTACAGAGGTTTACACAGAGAATTCCAAGTATAAGTACAAGCAAATAAGAGAGACTTAGAAAACTGGTAAAACCTACATTGTGGATAGAGTTGGGAGTACTTAGCACTGTGAAAACAGCACTTTCGCTGAAAGAAGTCGACTTCTCTAAGACTGGGAAACAGTGAACAGTGAATGTATGAGTTTCTCAAGATTGGTAACAGATAGAAACAACAGAAAGCACACAGTAATTCATCTACCTAGAGAAGTTAAAGAGGTTTACACAGAGAATTCCAAGTATAAGTACAAGCAAATAAGAGAGACTTAGAAAACTGGTAAAACCTACATTGTGGATAGAGTTGGGAGTACTTAGCACTGTGTAAACAGCACTTTCGCTGAAAGAAATCGACTTCTCTAAGACTGGGAAAAGGTGAACAGTGAATGTATGAGTGTCTCAAGATTGGTAACAGATAGAAACAAGAGAAAGCACACAGTGATTCATCTACCTAGAGAAGTTACAGTGGTTTACACAGAGAATTCCAAGTATAAGTACAAGCAAATAAGAGAGACTTAGAAATCTGGTAAAACCTACATTGTGGATAGAGTTGGGAGTACTTAGCACTGTGAAAACAGCACTTTCGCTGAAAGAAATCGACTTCTCTAAGACTGGGAAACAGTTAACAGAGAATGTATGAGTTTCTCAAGATTGGTAACAGATAGAAACAATAGAAAGTACACAGTGATTCATCTACCTAGAGAAGTTACAGAGGTTTACACAGAGAATTCCAAGTATAAGTACAAGCAAATAAGAGAGACTTAGAAAACTGGTAAAACCTACATTGTGGATAGAGTTGGGAGTACTTAGCACTGTGAAAACAGCACTTTCGCAGAAAGAAATCGACTTCTCTAAGACTGGGAAAAGGTGAACAGTGAATGTATGAGTTTCTCAAGATTGGTAACAGATAGAAACAAGAGAAAGCACACAGTGATTCATCTACCTAGAGAAGTTACAGAGGTTTACACAGAGAATTCCAAGTATAAGTACAAGCAAATAAGAGAGACTTAGAAAACTGGTAAAACCTACATTGTGGATAGAGTTGGGAGTACTTAGCACTGTGTAAACAGCACTTTCGCCGAAAGAAATCGACTTCTCTAAGACTGGGAAACAGTGAATAGTGAATGTATGAGTGTCTCAAGATTGGTAACAGATAGAAACAAGAGAAAGCACACAGTGATTCATCTACCTAGAGAAGTTGCAGAGGTTTACACAGAGAATTCCAAGTATAAGTACAAGCAAATAAGAGAGACTTAGAAATCTGGTAAAACCTACATTGTGGATAGAGTTGGGAGTACTTACCACTGTGAAAACAGCACTTTCGCTGAAAGAAATCGACTTCTCTAAGACTGTGAAACGGTGAACAGAGAATGTATGAGTTTCTCAAGATTGGTAACAGATAGAAACAAGAGAAAGCACACAGTGATTCATCTACCTAGAGAAGTTACAGAGGTTTACACAGAGAATTCCAAGTATAAGTACAAGCAAATAAGAGAGACTTAGAAAACTGGTAAAATCTACATTGTGGATAGAGTTGGGAGTACTTAGCACTGTGTAAACAGCACTTTCGCTGAAAGAAATCGACTTCTCTAAGACTGGGAAAAGGTGAACAGTGAATGTATGAGTTTCTCAAGATTGGTAACAGATAGAAACAAGAGAAAGCACACAGTGATTCATCTACCTAGAGAAGTTACAGAGGTTTACACAGAGAATTCCAAGTATAAGTACCAGCAAATAAGAGAGACTTAGAAAACTGGTAAAACCTACATTGTGGATAGAGTTGGGAGTACTTAGCACTGTGAAAACAGCACTTTCGCTGAAAGAAGTCGACTTCTCTAAGACTGGGAAACAGTGAATAGTGAATGTATGAGTTTCTCAAGATTGGTAACAGATAGAAACAAGAGAAAGTACACAGTGATTCATCTACCTAGTGAAGTTCCAGAGGTTTACACAGAGAATTCCAAGTATAAGTACAAGCAAATAAGAGAGACTTAGAAAACTGGTAAAACCTACATTGTTGACACATTTGGGAGTTCTTAGCACTGTGAAAACAGCACTTTCGCCGAAGGAAATTTAGTTCTCTAAGACTGGGAAACAGTGAACAGAGAATGTATGAGTTTCTCAAGATTGGTAACAGATAGAAACAAGAGAAAGTAGACAGTGATTCATCTACCTAGAGAAGTTACAGAGGTTTACACAGAGAATTCCAAGTATAAGTACAAGCAAATCAGAGAGACTTAGAAAACTGGTAAAACCTACATTGTGGATAGAGTTGGGAGTACTTAGCACTGTGTAAACAGCACTTTCGCCGAAAGAAATCGACTTCTCTAAGACTGGGAAACAGTGAACAGTGAATGTATGAGTTTCTCAAGATTGGTAACAGATAGAAACAAGAGAAAGCACACAGTGATTCATCTACCTAGAGAAGTTACAGAGGTTTACACAGAGAATTCCAAGTATAAGTACAAGCAAATAAGAGAGACTTAGAAAACTGGTAAAACCTACATTGTTGATAGAGTTGGGAGTACTTAGCACTGTGAAAACAGCACTTTCGCAGAAAGAAATCGACTTCTCTAAGACTGGGAAAAGGTGAACAGTGAATGTATGAGTTTCTCAAGATTGGTAACAGATAGAAACAAGAGAAAGCACACAGTGATTCATCTACCTAGAGAAGTTACAGAGGTTTACACATAGAATTCCAAGTATAAGTACAAGCAAATAAGAGAGACTTAGAAATCTGGTAAAACCTACATTGTGGATAGAGTTGGGAGTACTTAGCACTGTGAAAACAGCACTTTCGCAGAAAGAAATCGACTTCTCTAAGACTGGGAAACAGTGAACAGTGAATGTATGAGTTTCTCAAGATTGGTAACAGATAGAAACAAGAGAAAGCACACAGTGATTCATCTACCTAGAGAAGTTACAGAGTTTTACACAGAGAATTCCAAGTATAAGTACAAGCAAATAAGAGAGACTTAGAAAACTGGTAAAACCTACATTGTGGATAGAGTTGGGAGTACTTAGCACTGTGTAAACAGCACTTTCGCCGAAAGAAATCGACTTCTCTAAGACTGGGAAACAGTGAACAGTGAATGTATGAGTTTCTCAAGATTGGTAACAGATAGAAACAAGAGAAAGCACACAGTGATTCATCTACCTAGAGAAGTTACAGAGGTTTACACAGAGAATTCCAAGTATAAGTACAAGCAAATAAGAGAGACTTAGAAAACTGGTAAAATCTACATTGTGGATAGAGTTGGGAGTACTTAGCACTGTGTAAACAGCACTTTCGCTGAAAGAAATCGACTTCTCTAAGACTGGGAAAAGGTGAACAGTGAATGTATGAGTTTCTCAAGATTGGTAACAGATAGAAACAAGAGAAAGCACACAGTGATTCATCTACCTAGAGAAGTTACAGAGGTTTACACAGAGAATTGCAAGTATAAGTACAAGCAAATAAGAGATACTTAGAAATCTGGTAAAACCTACATTGTTGATAGAGTTGGGAGTACTTAGCACTGTGAAAACAGGACTTTCGCCGAAGGAAATTTAGTTCCCTAAGACTGGGAAACAGTGAACAGAGAATGTATGAGTTTCTCAAGATTGGTAACAGATAGAAACAAGAGAAAGTACACAGTGATTCATCTACCTAGTGAAGTTCCAGAGGTTTACACAGAGAATTCCAAGTATAAGTACAAGCAAATAAGAGAGACTTAGAAATCTGGTAAAATCTACATTGTGGATAGAGTTGGGAGTACTTAGCACTGTGAAAACAGCACTTTCGCAGAAAGAAATCGACTTCTCTAAGACAGGGAAAAGGTGAACAGTGAATGTACGAGTTTCTCAAGATTGGTAACAGATAGAAACAAGAGAAAGCACACAGTGATTCATCTACCTAGAGAAGTTACAGAGGTTTACACAGAGAATTCCAAGTATAAGTACAAGCAAATAAGAGAGACTTAGAAAACTGGTAAAACCTACATTGTGGATAGAGTTGGGAGTACTTAGCACTGTGTAAACAGCACTTTCGCCGAAAGAAATCGACTTCTCTAAGACTGGGAAACAGTGAACAGTGAATGTATGAGTTTCTCAAGATTGGTAACAGATAGAAACAGGAGAAAGCACACAGTGATTCATCTACCTAGAGAAGTTACAGAAGTTTACACAGAGAATTCCAAGTATAAGTACAAGCAAATAAGAGAGACTTAGAAATCTGGTAAAACCTACATTGTGGATAGAGTTGGGAGTACTTAGCACTGTGAAAACAGCAGTTTCGCTGCAAGAAATCGACTTCTCTAAGACTGGGAAACAGTGAACAGAGAATGTATGAGTTTCTCAAGATTGGTAACAGATAGAAACAAGAGAAAGTACACAGTGATTCATCTACCTAGAGAAGTTACAGAGGTTTACACAGAGAATTCCAAGTATAAGTACAAGCAAATAAGAGAGACTTAGAAAACTGGTAAAACCTACATTGTGGATAGAGTTGGGAGTACTTAGCACTGTGTAAACAGCACTTTCGCCGAAAGAAATCGACTTCTCTAAGACTGGGAAACAGTGAACAGAGAATGTATGAGTTTCTCAAGATTGGTAACAGATAGAAACAAGAGAAAGTACACAGTGATTCATCTACCTAGAGAAGTTACAGAGGTTTACACAGAGAATTCCAAGTATAAGTACAAGCAAATAAGAGAGACTTAGAAAACTGGTAAAACCTACATTGTGGATAGAGTTGGGAGTACTTAGCACTGTGAAAACAGCACTTTCGCTGAGAGAAGTCGACTTCTCTAAAACTGGGAAACAGTGAACAGTGAATGTATGAGTTTCTCAAGATTGGTAACAGATAGAAACAAGAGAAAGTACAGAGTGATTCATCTACCTAGTGAAGTTCCAGAGGTTTACAGAGAATTCCAAGTATAAGTACAAGCAAAGAAGAGAGACTTAGAAAACTGGTAAAACCTACGTTGTTGACAGATTTGGGAGTACTTAGCACTGTGAAAACAGCACTTTCGCCGAAGGAAATTTAGTTCTCTAAGACTGGGAAACAGTGAACAGAGAATGTATGAGTTTCTCAAGATTGGTAACAGATAGAAACAAGAGAAAGTACACAGTGATTCATCTACCTAGAGAAGTTACAGAAGTTTACACAGAGAATTCCATGTATAAGTAGAAGAAAATAAGAGAGACTTAGAAAACTCGTAAAACCTACATTGTGGATAGAGTTGGGAGTACTTAGCACT
The DNA here is from genome assembly GCA_028571685.1 of Heterohyrax brucei. Classification (NCBI taxonomy): domain Eukaryota; kingdom Metazoa; phylum Chordata; class Mammalia; order Hyracoidea; family Procaviidae; genus Heterohyrax; species Heterohyrax brucei. The sequence goes on from CM053162.1 coordinate 18,686,535, forward strand.
GTGAAAACAGCACTTTTGCCGAAAGAAATCGACTTCTCTAAGACTGGGAAACAGTGAACAGAGAATGTATGAGTTTCTCAAGATTGGTAACAGATAGAAACAAGAGAAAGCACACAGTGATTCATCTACCTAGAGAAGTTACAGAGGTTTACACAGAGAATTCCAAGAATAAGTACAAGCAAATAAGAGAGACTTAGAAAACTGGTAAAATCTACATTGTGGATAGAGTTGAGAGTACTTAGCACTGTGTAAACAGCACTTTCGCTGAAAGAAATCGACTTCTCTAAGACTGGGAAAAGGTGAACAGTGAATGTATGAGTTTCTCAAGATTGGTAACAGATAGAAACAAGAGAAAGCACACAGTGATTCATCTACCTAGATAAGTTACAGTGGTTTACACAGAGAATTCCAAGTATAAGTACAAGCAAATAAGAGAGACTTAGAAATCTGGTAAAACCTACATTGTGGATAGAGTTGGGAGTACTTAGCACTGTGAAAACAGCACTTTCGCTGAAAGAAATCGACTTCTCTAAGACTGGGAAACAGTGAACAGTGAATGTATGAGTTTCTCAAGATTGGTAACAGATAGAAACAAGAGAAAGTACAGAGTGATTCATCTACCTAGAGAAGTTACAGAGGTTTACACAGAGAATTCCAAGTATAAGTACAAGCAAATAAGAGAGACTTAGAAAACTGGTAAAACCTACATTGTTGATAGAGTTGGGAGTACTTAGCACTGTGAAAACAGCACTTTTGCCGAAAGAAATCGACTTCTCTGAGACTGGGAAACAGTGAACAGAGAATGTATGAGTTTCTCAATATTGGTAACAGATAGAAACAAGAGAAAGTACACGGTGATTCATCTACCTAGAGAAGTTACAGAGGTTTACACAGAGAATTCCAAGTATAAGTACAAGCAAATAAGAGAGACTTAGAAAACTGGTAAAACCTACATTGTTGATAGAGTTGGGAGTACTTAGCAATGTGAAAACAGCACTTTTGTCGAAAGTAATCGACTTCTCTAATACTGGGAAACACTGAACAGAGAATGTATGAGTTTCTCAAGATTGGTAACAGATAGAAACAAGAGAAAGTACACAGTGATTCATCTACCTAGAGAAGTTACAGAGGTTTACACAGAGAATTCCAAGTATAAGTACAAGCAAATAAGAGAGACTTAGAAAACTGGTAAAACCTACATTGTGGATAGAGTTGGGAGTACTTAGCACTGTGTAAACAGCACTTTCGACGAAAGAAATCGACTTCTCTAAGACTGGGAAACAGTGAACAGTGAATGTATGAGTTTCTCAAGATTGGTAACAGATAGAAACAAGAGAAAGCACACAGTGATTCATCTACCTAGAGAAGTTACAGAGGTTTACACAGAGAATTCCAAGTATAAGTACAAGCAAATAAGAGAGACTTAGAAAACTGGTAAAATCTACATTGTGGATAGAGTTGGGAGTACTTAGCACTGTGTAAACAGCACTTTCGCTGAAAGAAATCGACTTCTCTAAGACTGGGAAACGGTGAACAGTGAATGTATGAGTTTCTCAAGATTGGTAACAGATAGAAACAAGAGAAAGCACACAGTGATTCATCTACCTAGAGAAGTTACAGAAGTTTACACAGAGAATTCCAAGTATAAGTACAACCAATAAGAGAGACTTAGAAATCTGGTAAAACCTACATTGTGGATAGAGTTGGGAGTACTTAGCACTGTGAAAACAGCACTTTCGCTGAAAGAAATCGACTTCTCTAAGACTGGGAAACAGTGAACAGAGAATGTATGAGTTTCTCAAGATTGGTAACAGATAGAAACAAGAGAAAGTACACAGTGATTCATCTACCTATAGAAGTTACAGAGGTTTACACAGAGAATTCCAAGTATAAGTACAAGCAAATAAGAGAGACTTAGAAAACTGGTAAAACCTACATTGTGGATAGAGTTGGGAGTACTTAGCACTGTGTAAACAGCACTTTCGCCGAAAGAAATCGACTTCTCTAAGACTGGGAAACAGTGAACAGAGAATGTATGAGTTTCTCAAGATTGGTAACAGATAGAAACAAGAGAAAGTACACAGTGATTCATCTACTTAGAGAAGTTACAGAGGTTTACACAGAGAATTCCAAGTATAAGTACAAGCAAATAAGAGAGACTTAGAAAACTGGTAAAACCTACATTGTTGATAGAGTTGGGAGTACTTAGCACTGTGAAAACAGCACTTTCGCAGAAAGAAATCGACTTTTCTAAGACTGGGAAAAGGTGAACAGTGAATGTATGAGTTTCTCAAGATTGGTAACAGATAGAAACAAGAGAAAGCACACAGTGATTCATCTACCTAGAGAAGTTACAGAGGTTTACACAGAGAATTCCAAGTATAAGTACAAGCAAATAAGAGAGACTTAGAAAACTGGTAAAACCTACATTGTGGATAGAGTTGGGAGTACTTAGCACTGTGAAAACAGCACTTTCACAGAAAGAAATCGACTTCTCTAAGACTGGGAAAAGGTGAACAGTGAATGTATGAGTTTCTCAAGATTGGTAACAGATAGAAACAAGAGAAAGCACACAGTGATTCATCTACCTAGAGAAGTTACAGAGGTTTACACACAGAATTCCAAGTATAAGTACAAGCAAATAAGAGAGACTTAGAAAACTGGTAAAACCTACATTGTGGATAGAGTTGGGAGTACTTAGCACTGTGTAAACAGCACTTTCGCCGAAAGAAATCGACTTCTCTAAGACTGGGAAACAGTGAACAGAGAATGTATGAGTTTCTCAAGATTGGTAACAGACAGAAACAAGAGAAAGCACACAGTGATTCATCTACCTAGAGAAGTTACAGAGGTTTACACAGAGAATTCCAAGTATAAGTACAAGCAAATAAGAGAGACTTAGAAAACTGGTAAAACCGACATTGTTGACAGATTTGGGAGTCCTTAGCACTGTTAAAACAGCACTTTCGCCGAAGGAAATTTAGTTCTCTAAGACTGGGAAACAGTGAACAGAGAATGAATGAGTTTCTCAAGATTGGTAACTGATAGAAACAAGAGAAAGTACACAGTGATTCATCTACCTAGAGAAGTTACAGAAGTTTACACAGAGAATTCCATGTATAAGTACAAGAAAATAAGAGAGACTTAGAAAACTGCTAAAACCTACATTGTTGATAGAGTTGGGAGTACTTAGCACTGTGAAAACAGCACTTTCGCAGAAAGAAATCGACTTCTCTAAGACTGGGAAACAGTGAACAGAGAATGTATGAGTTTCTCAAGATTGGTAACAGATAGAAACAAGAGAAAGTACACAGTGATTCATCTACCTAGAGAAGTTACAGAGGTTTACACAGAGAATTCCAAGTATAAGTACAAGCAAATAAGAGAGACTTAGAAAACTGGTAAAACCTACATTGTTGACAGATTTGGGAGTACTTAGCACTGTGAAAACAGCACTTTCGCCGAAGGAAATTTAGTTCTCTAAGTCCGTGACACAGTGAACAGAGAATGTATGAGTTTCTCAAGATTGGTAACAGATAGAAACAAGAGAAAGTACACAGTGATTCATCTACCTAGAGAAGTTACAGAGGTTTACACAGAGAATTCCAAGTATAAGTACAAGCAAATAAGAGAGACTTAGAAAACTGGTAAAACCTACATTGTGGATAGAGTTGGGAGTACTTAGCACTGTGTAAACAGCACTTTCGCCGAAAGAAATCGACTTCTCTAAGACTGGGAAACAGTGAACAGTGAATGTATGAGTTTCTCAAGATTGGTAACAGATAGAAACAACAGGAAGCACACAGTAATTCATCTACCTAGAGAAGTTAAAGAGGTTTACACAGAGAATTCCAAGTATAAGTACAAGCAATTAAGAGAGACTTTGAAAACTGTTAAAACCTACATTGTGGATAGAGTTGGGAGTACTTAGCACTGTGTTAACAGCCCTTTCGCTGAAAGAAATCGACTTCTCTAAGTATGGGAAACAGTGTACAGTGAATGTGTGAGTTTCTCATGATTGGTAACAGATAGAAACAAGAGAAAGCACACAGTGATTCATTTACCTAGAGAAGTTACAGAGGTTTACACAGAGAATTCCAAGTATAAGTACAAGCAAATAAGAGAGACTTAGAAAACTGGGAAAACCTACATTGCTGACAGATTTGGGAGTACTTAGCACTGTGAAAACAGCACTTTCGCCGAAGGAAATTTAGTTCTCTAAGTCCGTGAAACAGTGAACAGAGAATGTATGAGTTTCTCAAGATTGGTAACAGATAGAAAGAAGACAAAGTACACAGTGATTCATCTACCTGGAAAAGTTACAGAGGTTTACACAGAGAATTCCAAGTATAAGTACAAGAAAATAAGAGAGACTTAGAAAACTGGTAAAACCTACATTGTTGACAGATTTGGGAGTACTTAGCACTGTGAAAACAGCACTTTCGCCGCAGCAAATTTAGTTCTCTAAGTCCGTGATACTGTGAAAAGAGAATGTATGAGTTTCTCAAGATTGGTAACAGATAGAAACAAGAGAACCTACACAGTGATTCATCTACCTAGAGAAGTTACAGAGGTTTACACAGAGAATTCCAAGTATAAGTACAAGCAAATAAGAGAGACTTAGAAAACTGGTAAAACCTACATTGTTGATAGAGTTGGGAGTACTTAGCATTGTGAAAACAGCACTTTCGCAGAAAGAAATCGACTTCTCTAAGACTGGGAAAAGGTGAACAGTGAATGTATGAGTTTCTCAAGTTTGGTAACAGATAGAAACAAGAGAAAGCACACAGTGATTCATCTACCTAGAGAAGTTACAGAGGTTTACACAGAGAATTCCAAGTATAAGTACAAGCAAATAAGAGAGACTTAGAAATCTGGTAAAACCTACATTGTGGATAGAGTTGGGAGTACTTAGCACTGTGTAACCAGCACTTTCGCCGAAAGAAATCAACTTCTCTAAGACTGGGAAACAGTGAAAAGTGAATGTATGAGTTTCTCAAGATTGGTAACAGATAGAAACAAGAGAAAGCACACAGTGATTCATCTACCTAGAGAAGTTACAGAAGTTTACACAGAGAATTCCAAGTATAAGTACAAGCAAGTAAGAGAGACTTAGAAATCTGGTAAAACCTACTTTGTGGATAGAGTTGGGAGTACTTAGCACTGTGAAAACAGCACTTTCGCTGAAAGAAATCGACTTCTCTAAGACTGGGAAACAGTGAACAGAGAATGTATGAGTTTCTCAAGATTGGTAACAGATAGAAACAAGAGAAAGTACACAGTGATTCATCTACCTAGAGAAGTTACAGAGGTTTACACAGAGAATTCCAAGTATAAGTACAAGCAAATAAGAGAGACTTAGAAAACTGGTAAAACCTACATTGTGGATAGAGTTGGGAGTACTTAGCACTGTGTAAACAGCACTTTCGCCGAAAGAAATCGACTTCTCTAAGACTGGGAAACAGTGAACAGAGAATGTATGAGTTTCTCAAGATTGGTAACAGATAGAAACAAGAGAAAGTACACAGTGATTCATCTACCTAGAGAAGTTACAGAGGTTTACACAGAGAATTCCAAGTATAAGTACAAGCAAATAAGAGAGACTTAGAAAACTGGTAAAACCTACATTGTTGATAGAGTTGGGAGTACTTAGCACTGTGAAAACAGCACTTTCGCAGAAAGAAATCGACTTCTCTAAGACTGGGAAAAGGTGAACAGTGAATGTATGAGTTTCTCAAGATTGGTAACAGATAGAAACAAGAGAAAGCACACAGTGATTCATCTACCTAGAGAAGTTACAGAGGTTTACACAGAGAATTCCAAGTATAAGTACAAGCAAATAAGAGAGACTTAGAAATCTGGTAAAACCTACATTGTGGATAGAGTTGGGAGTACTTAGCACTGTGTAAACAGCACTTTCGCCGAAAGAAATCGACTTCTCTTAGACTGGGAAACAGTGAACAGTGAATGTATGAGTTTCTCAAGATTGGTAACAGATAGAAACAAGAGAAAGCACACAGTGATTCATCTACCTAGAGAAGTTACAGAAGTTTACACAGAGAATTCCAAGTATAAGTACAACCAATAAGAGAGACTTAGAAATCTGGTAAAACCTACATTGTGGATAGAGTTGGGAGTACTTAGCACTGTGAAAACAGCACTTTCGCTGAAAGAAATCGACTTCTCTAAGACTGGGAAACAGTGAACAGAGAATGTATGAGTTTCTCAAGATTGGTAACAGATAGAAACAAGAGAAAGTACACAGTGATTCATCTACCTAGAGAAGTTACAGAGGTTTACACAGAGAATTCCAAGTATAAGTACAAGCAAATAAGAGAGACTTAGAAAACTGGTAAAACCTACATTGTGGATAGAGTTGGGAGTACTTAGCACTGTGAAAACAGCACTTTCGCAGAAAGAAATCGACTTCTCTAAGACTGGGAAACAGTGAACAGAGAATGTATGAGTTTCTCAAGATTGGTAACAGATAGAAACAAGAGAAAGTACACAGTGATTCATCTACCTAGAGAAGTTACAGAGGTTTACACAGAGAATTCCAAGTATAAGTACAAGCAAATAAGAGAGACTTAGAAAACTGGTAAAACCTACATTGTGGATAGAGTTGGGAGTACTTAGCACTGTGAAAACAGCACTTTCGCAGAAAGAAATCGACTTCTCTAAGACTGGGAAACAGTGAACAGAGAATGTATGAGTTTCTCAAGATTGGTAACAGATAGAAACAAGAGAAAGTACACAGTGATTCATCTACCTAGAGAAGTTACAGAGGTTTACACAGAGAATTCCAAGTATAAGTACAAGCAAATAAGAGAGACTTAGAAAACTGGTAAAACCTACATTGTTGACAGATTTGGGAGTACTTAGCACTGTGAAAACAGCACTTTCGCCGAAGGAAATTTAGTTCTCTAAGTCCGTGACACAGTGAACAGAGAATGTATGAGTTTCTCAAGATTGGTAACAGATAGAAACAAGAGAAAGTACACAGTGATTCATCTACCTAGAGAAGTTACAGAGGTTTACACAGAGAATTCCAAGTATAAGTACAAGCAAATAAGAGAGACTTAGAAAACTGGTAAAACCTACATTGTTGACAGATTTGGGAGTACTTAGCACTGTGAAAACAGCACTTTCGCCGAAGGAAATTTAGTTCTCTAAGTCCGTGACACAGTGAACAGAGAATGTATGAGTTTCTCAAGATTGGTAACAGATAGAAACAAGAGAAAGTACACAGTGATTCATCTACCTAGAGAAGTTACAGAGGTTTACACAGAGAATTCCAAGTATAAGTACAAGCAAATAAGAGAGACTTAGAAAACTGGTAAAACCTACATTGTGGATAGAGTTGGGAGTACTTAGCACTGTGAAAACAGCACTTTCGCTGAAAGAAGTCGACTTCTCTAAAACTGGGAAACAGTGAACAGTGAATGTATGAGTTTCTCAAGATTGGTAACAGATAGAAACAAGAGAAAGTACACAGTGATTCATCTATCTAGTGAAGTTACAGAGGTTTACACAGAGAATTCCAAGTATAAGTACAAGCAAAGAAGAGAGACTTAGAAAACTGGTAAAACCTACATTGTTGACAGATTTGGGAGTACTTAGCACTGTGAAAACAGCACTTTCGCCGAAGGAAATTTAGTTCTCTAACACTGGGAAACAGTGAACAGAGAATGTATGAGTTTCTCAAGATTGGTAACAGATAGAAACAAGAGAAAGTACACAGTGATTCATCTACCTAGAGAAGTTACAGAAGTTTACACAGAGAATTCCATGTATAAGTACAAGAAAATAAGAGAGACTTAGAAAACTGGTAAAACCTACATTGTGGATAGAGTTGGGAGTACTTAGCACTGTGAAAACAGCACTTTCGCTGAAAGAAATCGACTTCTCTAAGACTGGGAAACAGTGAACAGAGAATGTATGAGTTTCTCAAGATTGGTAACAGATAGAAACAAGAGAAAGTACACAGTGATTCATCTACCTAGAGAAGTTACAGAGGTTTACACAGAGAATTCCAAGTATAAGTACAAGCAAATAAGAGAGACTTAGAAAACTGGTAAAACCTACATTGTGGATAGAGTTGGGAGTACTTAGCACTGTGAAAACAGCACTTTTGCCGAAAGAAATCGACTTCTCTGAGACTGGGAAGCAGTGAACAGAGAATGTATGAGTTTCTGAAGATTGGTAACAGATAGAAACAAGAGAAAGTACACAGTGATTCATCTACCTAGAGAAGTTACAGAGGTTTACACAGAGAATTCCAAGTATAACTACAAGCAAATAAGAGAGACTTAGAAAACTGGTAAAACCTACATTGTTGATAGAGTTGGGAGTACTTAGCACTGTGAAAACAGCACTTTTGCCGAAAGAAATCGACTTCTCTAAGACTGGGAAACAGTGAACAGAGAATGTATGTGTTTCTCAAGATTGGTAACAGATAGAAACAAGAGAAAGTACACGGTGATTCATCTACCTAGAGAAGTTACAGAGGTTTACACAGAGAATTCCAAGTATAAGTACAAGCAAATAAGAGAGACTTAGAAAACTGGTAAAACCTACATTGTTTATAGAGTTGGGAGTACTTAGCAATGTGAAAACAGCACTTTTGTCGAAAGTAATCGACTTCTCTAATACTGGGAAACACTGAACAGAGAATGTATGAGTTTCTCAAGATTGGTAACAGATAGAAACAAGAGAAAGTACACAGTGATTCATCTACCTAGAGAAGTTACAGAGGTTTACACAGAGAATTCCAAGTATAAGTACAAGCAAATAAGAGAGACTTAGAAAACTGGTAAAACCTACATTGTGGATAGAGTTGGGAGTACTTAGCACTGTGTAAACAGCACTTTCGCCGAAAGAAATCGACTTCTATAGACTGGGAAACAGTGAACAGTGAATGTATGAGTTTCTCAAGATTGGTAACAGATAGAAACAAGAGAAAGCACACAGTGATTCATCTACCTAGAGAAGTTACAGAGGTTTACACAGAGAATTCCAAGTATAAGTACAAGCAAATAAGAGAGACTTAGAAAACTGGTAAAATCTACATTGTGGATAGATTTGGGAGTACTTAGCACTGTGTAAACAGCACTTTCGCTGAAAGAAATCGACTTCTCTAAGCCTGGGAAAAGGTGAACAGTGAATGTATGAGTTTCTCAAGATTGGTAACAGATAGAAACAAGAGAAAGCACACAGTGATTCATCTACCTAGAGAAGTTACAGAGGTTTACACAGAGAATTCCAAGTATAAGTACAAGCAAATAAGAGAGACTTAGAAATCTGGTAAAACCTACATTGTGGATAGAGTTGGGAGTACTTAGCACTGTGTAAACAGCACTTTCGCCGAAAGAAATCGACTTCTCTTAGACTGGGAAACAGTGAACAGTGAATGTATGAGTTTCTCAAGATTGGTAACAGATAGAAACAAGAGAAAGCACACAGTGATTCATCTACCTAGAGAAGTTACAGAAGTTTACACAGAGAATTCCAAGTATAAGTACAACCAATAAGAGAGACTTAGAAATCTGGTAAAACCTACATTGTGGATAGAGTTGGGAGTACTTAGCACTGTGAAAACAGCACTTTCGCTGAAAGAAATCGACTTCTCTAAGACTGGGAAACAGTGAACAGAGAATGTATGAGTTTCTCAAGATTGGTAACAGATAGAAACAAGAGAAAGTACACAGTGATTCATCTACCTAGAGAAGTTACAGAGGTTTACACAGAGAATTCCAAGTATAAGTACAAGCAAATAAGAGAGACTTAGAAAACTGGTAAAACCTACATTGTGGATAGAGTTGGGAGTACTTAGCACTGTGTAAACAGCACTTTCGCCGAAAGAAATCGACTTCTCTAAGACTGGGAAACAGTGAACAGAGAATGTATGAGTTTCTCAAGATTGGTAACAGATAGAAACAAGAGAAAGTACACAGTGATTCATCTACCTAGAGAAGTTACAGAGGTTTACACAGAGAATTCCAAGTATAAGTACAAGCAAATAAGAGAGACTTAGAAAACTGGTAAAACCTACATTGTTGATAGAGTTGGGAGTACTTAGCACTGTGAAAACAGCACTTTCGCAGAAAGAAATCGACTTCTCTAAGACTGGGAAAAGGTGAACAGTGAATGTATGAGTTTCTCAAGATTGGTAACAGATAGAAACAAGAGAAAGCACACAGTGATTCATCTACCTAGAGAAGTTATAGAGTTTTACACAGAGAATTCCAAGTATAAGTACAAGCAAATAAGAGAGACTTAGAAAACTGGTAAAACCTACATTGTTGACAGATTTGGGAGTACTTAGCACTGTTAAAACAGCACTTTCGCCGAAGGAAATTTAGTTCTCTAAGACTGGGAAACAGTGAACAGAGAATGAATGAGTTTCTCAAGATTGGTAACAGATAGAAACAAGAGAAAGTACACAGTGATTCATCTACCTAGAGAAGTTACAGAAGTTTACACAGAGAATTCCATGTATAAGTACAAGAAAATAAGAGAGACTTAGAAAACTGGTAAAACCTACATTGTGGATAGAGTTGGGAGTACTTAGCACTGTGAAAACAGCACTTTCGCTGAAAGAAATCGACTTCTCTAAGACTGGGAAACAGTGAACAGAGAATGTATGAGTTTCTCAAGATTGGTAACAGATAGAAACAAGAGAAAGTACACAGTGATTCATCTACCTAGAGAAGTTACAGAGGTTTACACAGAGAATTCCAAGTATAAGTACAAGCAAATAAGAGAGACTTAGAAAACTGGTAAAACCTACATTGTGGATAGAGTTGGGAGTACTTAGCACTGTGAAAACAGCACTTTTGCCGAAAGAAATCGACTTCTCTGAGACTGGGAAACAGTGAACAGAGAATGTATGAGATTCTCAAGATTGGTAACAGATAGAAACAAGAGAAAGTACACAGTGATTCATCTACCTAGAGAAGTTACAGAGGTTTACACAGAGAATTCCAAGTATAACTACCAGCAAATAAGAGAGACTTAGAAAACTGGTAAAACCTACATTGTTGATAGAGTTGGGAGTACTTAGCACTGTGAAAACAGCACTTTTGCCGAAAGAAATCGACTTCTCTAAGACTGGGAAACAGTGAACAGAGAATGTATGTGTTTCTCAAGATTGGTAACAGATAGAAACAAGAGAAAGTACACGGTGATTCATCTACCTAGAGAAGTTACAGAGGTTTACACAGAGAATTCCAAGTATAAGTACAAGCAAATAAGAGAGACTTAGAAAACTGGTAAAACCTACATTGTTTATAGAGTTGGGAGTACTTAGCAATGTGAAAACAGCACTTTTGTCGAAAGTAATCGACTTCTCTAATACTGGGAAACACTGAACAGAGAATGTATGAGTTTCTCAAGATTGGTAACAGATAGAAACAAGAGAAAGTACACAGTGATTCATCTACCTAGAGAAGTTACAGAGGTTTACACAGAGAATTCCAAGTATAAGTACAAGCAAATAAGAGAGACTTAGAAAACTGGTAAAACCTACATTGTGGATAGAGTTGGGAGTACTTAGCACTGTGAAAACAGCACTTTCGCAGAAAGAAATCGACTTCTCTAAGACTGGGAAAAGGTGAACAGTGAATGTATGAGTTTCTCAAGATTGGTAACAGATAGAAACAAGAGAAAGCACACAGTGATTCATCTACCTAGAGAAGTTACAGAGGTTTACACAGAGAATTCCAAGTATAAGTACAAGCAAATAAGAGAGACTTAGAAAACTGGTAAAACCTACATTGTGGATAGAGTTGGGAGTACTTAGCACTGTGTAAACAGCACTTTCGCCGAAAGAAATCGACTTCTCTAAGACTGGGAAACAGTGAATAGTGAATGTATGAGTGTCTCAAGATTGGTAACAGATAGAAACAAGAGAAAGCACACAGTGATTCATCTACCTAGAGAAGTTGCAGAGGTTTACACAGAGAATTCCAAGTATAAGTACAAGCAAATAAGAGAGACTTAGAAATCTGGTAAAACCTACATTGTGGATAGAGTTGGGAGTACTTAGCACTGTGAAAACAGCACTTTCGCTGAAAGAAATCGACTTCTCTAAGACTGTGAAACGGTGAACAGAGAATGTATGAGTTTCTCAAGATTGGTAACAGATAGAAACAAGAGAAAGCACACAGTGATTCATCTACCTAGAGAAGTTACAGAGGTTTACACAGAGAATTCCAAGTATAAGTACAAGTAAATAAGAGAGACTTAGAATACTGGTAAAATCTACATTGTGGATAGAGTTGGGAGTACTTAGCACTGTGTAAACAGCACTTTCGCTGAAAGAAATCGACTTCTCTAAGACTGGGAAAAGGTGAACAGTGAATGTATGAGTTTCTCAAGATTGGTAACAGATAGAAACAAGAGAAAGCACACAGTGATTCATCTACCTAGAGAAGTTACAGAGGTTTACACAGAGAATTCCAAGTATAAGTACCAGCAAATAAGAGAGACTTAGAAAACTGGTAAAACCTACATTGTGGATAGAGTTGGGAGTACTTAGCACTGTGAAAACAGCACTTTCGCTGAAAGAAGTCGACTTCTCTAAGACTGGGAAACAGTGAATAGTGAATGTATGAGTTTCTCAAGATTGGTAACAGATAGAAACAAGAGAAAGTACACAGTGATTCATCTACCTAGTGAAGTTCCAGAGGTTTACACAGAGAATTCCAAGTATAAGTACAAGCAAATAAGAGAGACTTAGAAAACTGGTAAAACCTACATTGTTGACACATTTGGGAGTTCTTAGCACTGTGAAAACAGCACTTTCGCCGAAGGAAATTTAGTTCTCTAAGACTGGGAAACAGTGAACAGAGAATGTATGTGTTTCTCAAGATTGGTAACAGATAGAAACAAGAGAAAGCACACAGTGATTCATCTACCTAGAGAAGTTACAGAGGTTTACACAGAGAATTCCAAGTATAAGTACAAGCAAATAAGAGAGACTTAGAAAACTGGTAAAACCTACATTGTGGATAGAGTTGGGAGTACTTAGCACTGTGTAAACAGCACTTTCGCCGAAAGAAATCGACTTCTCTAAGACTGGGAAACACTGAACAGAGAATGTATGAGTTTCTCAAGATTGGTAACAGATAGAAACAAGAGAAAGCACACAGTGATTCATCTACCTAGAGAAGGTACAGAGGTTTACACAGAGAATTCCAAGTATAAGTACAAGCAAATAAGAGAGACTTAGAAAACTGGTAAAACCTACATTGTGGATAGAGTTGGGAGTACTTAGCACTGTGAAAACAGCACTTTCGCTGAAAGAAGTCGACTTCTCTAAGACTGGGAAACAGTGAACAGTGAATGTATGAGTTTGTCAAGATTGGTAACAGATAGAAACAAGAGAAAGTACACAGTGATTCATCTACCTAGTGAAGTTACAGAGGTTTACACAGAGAATTCCAAGTATAAGTACAAGCAAATAAGAGAGACATAGAAAACTGGTAAAACTTACATTGTTGACAGATTTGGGAGTACTTAGCACTGTGAAAACAGCACTTTCGCCGAAGGAAATTTAGTTCTCTAAGACTGGGAAACAGTGAACAGAGAATGTATGAGTTTCTCAAGATTGGTAACAGATAGAAACAAGAGAAAGTACACAGTGATTCATCTACCTAGAGAAGTTACAGAGGTTTACACAGAGAATTCCAAGTATAAGTACAAGCAAATAAAAGAAACTTAGAAAACTGGTAAAACCTACATTGTGGATAGAGTTGGGAGTACTTAGCACTGTGTAAACAGCACTTTCGCCGAAAGAAATCGACTTCTCTGAGACTGGGAAACAGTGAACAGTGAATGTATGAGTTTCTCAAGATTGGTAACAGATAGAAACAACAGAAAGCACACAGTGATTCATCTACCTAGAGAAGTTACAGAGGTTTACACAGAGAATTCCAAGTATAAGTACAAGCAAATAAGAGAGACTTAGAAAACTGGTAAAACCTACATTGTGGAAAGAGTTGGGAGTACTTAGCACTGTGAAAACAGCACTTTCGCTGAAAGAAGTCGACTTCTCTAAGACTGGGAAACAGTGAACAGTGAATGTATGAGTTTGTCCAGATTGGTAACAGATAGAAACAAGAGAAAGTACACAGTGATTCATCTACCTAGTGAAGTTACAGAGGTTTACACAGAGAATTCCAAGTATAAGTAGAAGCAAATAAGAGAGACTTAGAAAACTGGTAAAACCTACATTGTTGACAGATTTGGGAGTACTTAGCACTGTGAAAACAGCACTTTCGCCGAAGGAAATTTAGTTCTCTAAGACTGGGAAACAGTGAACAGAGAATGTATGAGTTTCTCAAGATTGGTAACAGATAGAAACAAGAGAAAGTACACAGTGATTCATCTACGTAGAGAAGTTACAGAGGTTTACACAGAGAATTCCAAGTATAAGTACAAGCAAATAAAAGAGACTTAGAAAACTGGTAAAACCTACATTGTGGATAGAGTTGGGAGTACTTAGCACTGTGAAAACAGCAATTTTGCCGAAAGAAATCGACATCTCTAAGACTGGGAAACAGTGAACAGAGAATGTATGAGTTTCTCAAGATTGGTAACAGATAGAAACAAGAGAAAGTACACAGTGATTCATCTACCGAGAGAAGTTACAGAGGTTTACACAGAGAATTCCAAGTATAACTACAAGCAAATAAGACAGACTTAGAGAACTGGTAAAACCTACATTGTTGATAGAGTTGGGAGTACTTAGCACTGTGAAAACAGCACTTTTGCGGAAAGAAATCTACTTCTCTAAGACTGGGAAACAGTGAACAGAGAATGTATGAGTTTCTCAAGATTGGTAACAGATAGAAACAAGAGAAAGTACACGGTGATTCATCTACCTAGAGAAGTTACAGAGGTTTACACAGAGAATTCCAAGTATAAGTACAAGCAAATAAGAGAGACTTAGAAAACTGGTAAAACCTACATTGTTTATAGAGTTGGGAGTACTTAGCAATGTGAAAACAGCACTTTTGTCGAAAGTAATCGACTTCTCTAAGACTGGGAAACACTGAACAGAGAATGTATGAGTTTCTCAAGATTGGTAACAGATAGAAACAAGAGAAAGTACACAGTGATTCATCTACCTAGAGAAGTTACAGAGGTTTACACAGAGAATTCCAAGTATAAGTACGAGCAAATAAGAGAGACTTAGAAAACTGGTAAAACCTACATTGTTGACAGATTTGGGAGTACTTAGCACTGTGAAAACAGCACTTTCGCCCCAGGAAATTTAGTTCTCTAAGACTGGGAAACAGTGAACAGAGAATGTATGAGTTTCTCAAGATTGGTAACAGATAGAAACAACAGAAAGCACACAGTAATTCATCTACCTAGAGAAGTTAAAGAGGTTTACACAGAGAATTCCAAGTATAAGTACAAGCAAATAAGAGAGACTTAGAAAACTGGTAAAACCTACATTGTGGATAGAGTTGGGAGTACTTAGCACTGTGTAAACAGCACTTTCGCTGAAAGAAATCGACTTCTCTAAGACTGGGAAAAGGTGAACAGTGAATGTATGAGTTTCTCAAGATTTGTAACAGATAGAAACAAGAGAAAGCACACAGTGATTCATCTACCTAGAGAAGTTACAGTGGTTTACACAGAGAATTCCAAGTATAAGTACAAGCAAATAAGAGAGACTTAGAAATCTGGTAAAAGCTACATTGTGGATAGAGTTGGGAGTACTTAGCACTGTGAAAACAGCACTTTCGCTGAAAGAAATCGACTTCTCTAAGACTGGGAAACAGTGAACAGTGAATGTATGAGTTTCTCAAGATTGGTAACAGATAGAAACAAGAGAAAGTACACAGTGATTCATCTACCTAGAGAAGTTACAAAGGTTTATACAGAGAATTCCAAGTATAAGTACAAGCAAATAAGAGAGACTTAGAAAACTGGTAAAACCTACATTGTTGATAGAGTTGGGAGTACTTAGCACTGTGAAAACAGCAATTTTGCCGAAAGAAATCGACTTCTCTGAGACTGGGAAACAGTGAACAGAGAATGTATGAGATTCTCAAGATTGGTAACAGATAGAAACAAGAGAAAGTACACAGTGATTCATCTACCTAGAGAAGTTACAGAGGTTTACACAGAGAATTCCAAGTATAACTACCAGCAAATAAGAGAGACTTAGAAAACTGGTAAAACCTACATTGTTGATAGAGTTGGGAGTACTTAGCACTGTGAAAACAGCACTTTTGCCGAAAGAAATCGACTTCTCTAAGACTGGGAAACAGTGAACAGAGAATGTATGTGTTTCTCAAGATTGGTAACAGATAGAAACAAGAGAAAGTACACGGTGATTCATCTACCTAGAGAAGTTACAGAGGTTTACACAGAGAATTCCAAGTATAAGTACAAGCAAATAAGAGAGACTTAGAAAACTGGTAAAACCTACATTGTTTATAGAGTTGGGAGTACTTAGCAATGTGAAAACAGCACTTTTGTCGAAAGTAATCGACTTCTCTAATACTGGGAAACACTGAACAGAGAATGTATGAGTTTCTCAAGATTGGTAACAGATAGAAACAAGAGAAAGTACACAGTGATTCATCTACCTAGAGAAGTTACAGAGGTTTACACAGAGAATTCCAAGTATAAGTACAAGCAAATAAGAGAGACTTAGAAAACTGGTAAAACCTACATTGTGGATAGAGTTGGGAGTACTTAGCACTGTGAAAACAGCATTTTTGCCGAAAGAAATCGACTTCTCTAAGACTGGGAAACAGTGAACAGTGAATGTATGAGTTTCTCAAGATTGGTAACAGATAGAAACAAGAGAAAGTACACGGTGATTCATCTACCTAGAGAAGTTACAGAGGTTTACACAGAGAATTCCAAGTATAAGTACAAGCAAATAAGAGAGACTTAGAAAACTGGTAAAACCTACATTGTTTATAGAGTTGGGAGTACTTAGCAATGTGAAAACAGCACCTTTGTCGAAAGTAATCGACTTCTCTAATACTGGGAAACACTGAACAGAGAATGTATGAGTTTCTCAAGATTGGTAACAGATAGAAACAAGAGAAAGTACACAGTGATTCATCTACCTAGAGAAGTTACAGAGGTTTACACAGAGAATTCCAAGTATAAGTACAAGCAAATAAGAGAGACTTAGAAAACTGGTAAAACCTACATTGTGGATAGAGTTGGGAGTACTTAGCACTGTGAAAACAGCACTTTCGCAGAAAGAAATCGACTTCTCTAAGACTGGGAAAAGGTGAACAGTGAATGTATGAGTTTCTCAAGATTGGTAACAGATAGAAACAAGAGAAAGCACACAGTGATTCATCTACCTAGAGAAGTTACAGAGGTTTACACAGAGAATTCCAAGTATAAGTACAAGCAAATAAGAGAGACTTAGAAAACTGGTAAAACCTACATTGTGGATAGAGTTGGGAGTACTTAGCACTGTGTAAACAGCACTTTCGCCGAAAGAAATCGACTTCTCTAAGACTGGGAAACAGTGAATAGTGAATGTATGAGTGTCTCAAGATTGGTAACAGATAGAAACAAGAGAAAGCACACAGTGATTCATCTACCTAGAGAAGTTGCAGAGGTTTACACAGAGAATTCCAAGTATAAGTACAAGCAAATAAGAGAGACTTAGAAATCTGGTAAAACCTACATTGTGGATAGAGTTGGGAGTACTTAGCACTGTGAAAACAGCACTTTCGCTGAAAGAAATCGACTTCTCTAAGACTGTGAAACGGTGAACAGAGAATGTATGAGTTTCTCAAGATTGGTAACAGATAGAAACAAGAGAAAGCACACAGTGATTCATCTACCTAGAGAAGTTACAGAGGTTTACACAGAGAATTCCAAGTATAAGTACAAGCAAATAAGAGAGACTTAGAATACTGGTAAAATCTACATTGTGGATAGAGTTGGGAGTACTTAGCACTGTGTAAACAGCACTTTCGCTGAAAGAAATCGACTTCTCTAAGACTGGGAAAAGGTGAACAGTGAATGTATGAGTTTCTCAAGATTGGTAACAGATAGAAACAAGAGAAAGCACACAGTGATTCATCTACCTAGAGAAGTTACAGAGGTTTACACAGAGAATTCCAAGTATAAGTACCAGCAAATAAGAGAGACTTAGAAAACTGGTAAAACCTACATTGTGGATAGAGTTGTGAGTACTTAGCACTGTGAAAACAGCACTTTCGCTGAAAGAAGTCGACTTCTCTAAGACTGGGAAACAGTGAATAGTGAATGTATGAGTTTCTCAAGATTGGTAACAGATAGAAACAAGAGAAAGTACACAGTGATTCATCTACCTAGTGAAGTTCCAGAGGTTTACACAGAGAATTCCAAGTATAAGTACAAGCAAATAAGAGAGACTTAGAAAACTGGTAAAACCTACATTGTTGACACATTTGGGAGTTCTTAGCACTGTGAAAACAGCACTTTCGCCGAAGGAAATTTAGTTCTCTAAGACTGGGAAACAGTGAACAGAGAATGTATGTGTTTCTCAAGATTGGTAACAGATAGAAACAAGAGAAAGCACACAGTGATTCATCTACCTAGAGAAGTTACAGAGGTTTACACAGAGAATTCCAAGTATAAGTACAAGCAAATAAGAGAGACTTAGAAAACTGGTAAAACCTACATTGTGGATAGAGTTGGGAGTACTTAGCACTGTGTAAACAGCACTTTCGCCGAAAGAAATCGACTTCTCTAAGACTGGGAAACACTGAACAGAGAATGTATGAGTTTCTCAAGATTGGTAACAGATAGAAACAAGAGAAAGCACACAGTGATTCATCTACCTAGAGAAGGTACAGAGGTTTACACAGAGAATTCCAAGTATAAGTACAAGCAAATAAGAGAGACTTAGAAAACTGGTAAAACCTACATTGTGGATAGAGTTGGGAGTACTTAGCACTGTGAAAACAGCACTTTCGCTGAAAGAAGTCGACTTCTCTAAGACTGGGAAACAGTGAACAGTGAATGTATGAGTTTGTCAAGATTGGTAACAGATAGAAACAAGAGAAAGTACACAGTGATTCATCTACCTAGTGAAGTTACAGAGGTTTACACAGAGAATTCCAAGTATAAGTACAAGCAAATAAGAGAGACATAGAAAACTGGTAAAACTTACATTGTTGACAGATTTGGGAGTACTTAGCACTGTGAAAACAGCACTTTCGCCGAAGGAAATTTAGTTCTCTAAGACTGGGAAACAGTGAACAGAGAATGTATGAGTTTCTCAAGATTGGTAACAGATAGAAACAAGAGAAAGTACACAGTGATTCATCTACCTAGAGAAGTTACAGAGGTTTACACAGAGAATTCCAAGTATAAGTACAAGCAAATAAAAGAAACTTAGAAAACTGGTAAAACCTACATTGTGGATAGAGTTGGGAGTACTTAGCACTGTGTAAACAGCACTTTCGCCGAAAGAAATCGACTTCTCTGAGACTGGGAAACAGTGAACAGTGAATGTATGAGTTTCTCAAGATTGGTAACAGATAGAAACAACAGAAAGCACACAGTGATTCATCTACCTAGAGAAGTTACAGAGGTTTACACAGAGAATTCCAAGTATAAGTACAAGCAAATAAGAGAGACTTAGAAAACTGGTAAAACCTACATTGTGGAAAGAGTTGGGAGTACTTAGCACTGTGAAAACAGCACTTTCGCTGAAAGAAGTCGACTTCTCTAAGACTGGGAAACAGTGAACAGTGAATGTATGAGTTTGTCAAGATTGGTAACAGATAGAAACAAGAGAAAGTACACAGTGATTCATCTACCTAGTGAAGTTACAGAGGTTTACACAGAGAATTCCAAGTATAAGTACAAGCAAATAAGAGAGACTTAGAAAACTGGTAAAACCTACATTGTTGACAGATTTGGGAGTACTTAGCACTGTGAAAACAGCACTTTCGCCGAAGGAAATTTAGTTCTCTAAGACTGGGAAACAGTGAACAGAGAATGTATGAGTTTCTCAAGATTGGTAACAGATAGAAACAAGAGAAAGTACACAGTGATTCATCTACGTAGAGAAGTTACAGAGGTTTACACAGAGAATTCCAAGTATAAGTACAAGCAAATAAAAGAGACTTAGAAAACTGGTAAAACCTACATTGTGGATAGAGTTGGGAGTACTTAGCACTGTGAAAACAGCAATTTTGCCGAAAGAAATCGACATCTCTAAGACTGGGAAACAGTGAACAGAGAATGTATGAGTTTCTCAAGATTGGTAACAGATAGAAACAAGAGAAAGTACACAGTGATTCATCTACCGAGAGAAGTTACAGAGGTTTACACAGAGAATTCCAAGTATAACTACAAGCAAATAAGACAGACTTAGAGAACTGGTAAAACCTACATTGTTGATAGAGTTGGGAGTACTTAGCACTGTGAAAACAGCACTTTTGCGGAAAGAAATCTACTTCTCTAAGACTGGGAAACAGTGAACAGAGAATGTATGAGTTTCTCAAGATTGGTAACAGATAGAAACAAGAGAAAGTACACGGTGATTCATCTACCTAGAGAAGTTACAGAGGTTTACACAGAGAATTCCAAGTATAAGTACAAGCAAATAAGAGAGACTTAGAAAACTGGTAAAACCTACATTGTTTATAGAGTTGGGAGTACTTAGCAATGTGAAAACAGCACTTTTGTCGAAAGTAATCGACTTCTCTAAGACTGGGAAACACTGAACAGAGAATGTATGAGTTTCTCAAGATTGGTAACAGATAGAAACAAGAGAAAGTACACAGTGATTCATCTACCTAGAGAAGTTACAGAGGTTTACACAGAGAATTCCAAGTATAAGTACGAGCAAATAAGAGAGACTTAGAAAACTGGTAAAACCTACATTGTTGACAGATTTGGGAGTACTTAGCACTGTGAAAACAGCACTTTCGCCGAAGGAAATTTAGTTCTCTAAGACTGGGAAACAGTGAACAGAGAATGTATGAGTTTCTCAAGATTGGTAACAGATAGAAACAACAGAAAGCACACAGTAATTCATCTACCTAGAGAAGTTAAAGAGGTTTACACAGAGAATTCCAAGTATAAGTACAAGCAAATAAGAGAGACTTAGAAAACTGGTAAAACCTACATTGTGGATAGAGTTGGGAGTACTTAGCACTGTGTAAACAGCACTTTCGCTGAAAGAAATCGACTTCTCTAAGACTGGGAAAAGGTGAACAGTGAATGTATGAGTTTCTCAAGATTGGTAACAGATAGAAACAAGAGAAAGCACACAGTGATTCATCTACCTAGAGAAGTTACAGTGGTTTACACAGAGAATTCCAAGTATAAGTACAAGCAAATAAGAGAGACTTAGAAATCTGGTAAAAGCTACATTGTGGATAGAGTTGGGAGTACTTAGCACTGTGAAAACAGCACTTTCGCTGAAAGAAATCGACTTCTCTAAGACTGGGAAACAGTGAACAGTGAATGTATGAGTTTCTCAAGATTGGTAACAGATAGAAACAAGAGAAAGTACACAGTGATTCATCTACCTAGAGAAGTTACAAAGGTTTATACAGAGAATTCCAAGTATAAGTACAAGCAAATAAGAGAGACTTAGAAAACTGGTAAAACCTACATTGTTGATAGAGTTGGGAGTACTTAGCACTGTGAAAACAGCAATTTTGCCGAAAGAAATAGACATCTCTAAGACTGGGAAACAGTGAACAGAGAATGAATGAGTTTCTAAAGATTGGTAACAGATAGAAACAAGAGAAAGTACACAGTGATTCATCTACCTAGAGAAGTTACAGAGGTTTACACAGAGAATTCCAAGTATAAGTACAAGCAAATAAGAGAGACTTAGAAAACTGGTAAAACCTACCTTGTGGATAGAGTTGGGAGTACTTAGCACTGTGTAAACAGCACTTTCGCCGAAAGAAATCGACTTCTCTAAGACTGGGAAACAGTGAACAGTGAATGGATGAGTTTCTCAAGATTGGTAACAGATAGAAACAAGAGAAAGCACACAGTGATTCATCTACCTAGAGAAGTTACAGAGGTTTACACAGAGAATTCCAAGTATAAGTACAAGCAAATAAGAGAGACTTAGAAATCTGGTAAAACCTACATTGTGGATAGAGTTGGGAGTACTTAGCACTGTGAAAACAGCACTTTCGCAGAAACAAATCGACTTCTCTAAGACTGGGAAAAGGTGAACAGTGAATGTATGAGTTTCTCAAGATTGGTAACAGATAGAAACAAGAGAAAGCACACAGTGATTCATCTACCTAGAGAAGTTACAGAGGTTTACACAGAGAATTCCAAGTATAAGTACAAGCAAATAAGAGAGACTTAGAAAACTGGTAAAACCTACATTGTGGATAGAGTTTGGAGTACTTAGCACTGTGTAAACAGCACTTTCGCCGAAGAAATCGACTTCTCTAAGACTGGGAAACAGTGAACAGTGAATGTATGAGTTTCTCAAGATTGGTAACAGATAGAAACAAGAGAAAGCACACAGTGATTCATCTACCTAGAGAAGTTACAGAGGTTTACACAGAGAATTCCAAGTATAAGTACAAGCAAATAAGAGAGACTTAGAAAACTGGTAAAAGCTACATTGTTAACAGATTTTGGAGTACTTAGCACTGTGAAAACAGCACTTTCGCCGAAAGAAATCGACTTCTCTAAGACTGGGAAACAGTGAACAGTGAATGTATGAGTTTCTCAAGATTGGTAACAGATAGAAACAAGAGAAAGTACAGAGTGATTCATCTACCTAGAGAAGTTACAGAGGTTTACACAGAGAATTCGAACTATAAGTACAAGCAAATAAGAGAGACTTAGAAAACTGGTAAAACCTACATTGTTGATAGAGTTGGGAGTACTTAGCACTGTGAAAACAGCACTTTTGCCGAAAGAAATCGACTTCTCTAAGACTGGGAAACAGTGAACAGAGAATGTATGAGTTTCTCAAGATTGGTAACAGATAGAAACAAGAGAAAGTACGCAGTGATTCATCTACCTAGAGAAGTTACAGAGGTTTACACAGAGAATTCCAAGTATAAGTACAAGCAAATAAGAGAGACTTAGAAAACTGGTAAAACCTACATTGTTGACAGATTTGGGAGTACTTAGCACTGTGAAAACAGCACTTTCGACGAAGGAAATTTAGTCTCTAAGACTGGGAAACAGTGAACAGAGAATGTATGAGTTTCTCAAGATTGGTAACAGATAGAAACAACAGAAAGCACACAGTAATTCATCTACCTAGAGAAGTTAAAGAGGTTTACACAGAGAATTCCAAGTATAAGTACAAGCAAATAAGAGAGACTTAGAAAACTGGTAAAACCTACAATGTGGATAGAGTTGGGAGTACTTAGCACTGTGAAAACATCACTTTCGCTGAAAGAAATCGACTTCTCTAAGACTGGGAAACAGTGAACAGTGAATGTATGAGTTTCTCAAGATTGGTAACAGATAGAAACAAGAGAAAGTACACAGTGATTCGTCTACCTAGAGAAGTTACAGAGGTTTACACAGAGAATTCCAAGTATAAGTACAAGCAAATAAGAGAGACTTAGAAAACTGGTAAAACCTACATTGTTGATAGAGTTGGGAGTACTTAGCACTGTGAAAACAGCACTTTTGCCGAAAGAAATCGACTTCTCTAAGACTGGGAAACAGTGAACAGAGAATGTATGAGTTTCTCAAGATTGGTAACAGATAGAAACAAGAGAAAGTACACAGTGATTCATCTACCTAGAGAAGTTACAGAGGTTTACACAGAGAATTCCAAGCATAACTACAAGCAAATAAGAGAGACTTAGAGAACTGGTAAAACCTACATTGTTGATAGAGTTGGGAGTACTTAGCACTGTGAAAAGAGCACTTTTACGGAAAAAAATCGAGTTCTCTGAGACTGGTAAACAGTGAACAGAGAATGTATGAGTTTCTCAAGATTGGTAACAGATAGAAACAAGAGAAAGTACACAGTGATTCATCTACCTAGTGAAGTTACAGAGGTTTACACAGAGAATTCCAAGTATAAGTACAAGCAAATAAGAGAGACTTAGAAAACTGGTAAAACCTACATTGTTGACAGATTTGGGAGTACTTAGCACTGTGAAAACAGCACTTTCGCCGAAGGAAATTTAGTTCTCTAAGACTGGGAAACAGTGAACAGAGAATGTATGAGTTTCTCAAGATTGGTAACAGATAGAAACAACAGAAAGCACACAGTAATTCATCTACCTAGAGTAGTTAAAGAGGTTTACACAGAGAATTCCAAGTATAAGTACAAGCAAATAAGAGAGACTTAGAAAACTGGTAAAACCTACTTGTGGATAGAGTTGGGAGTACTTAGCACTGTGTAAACAGCACTTTCGCTGAAAGAAATCGACTTCTCTAAGACTGGGAAAAGGTGAACAGTGAATGTATGAGTTTCTCAAGATTGGTAACAGATAGAAACAAGAGAAAGCACACAGTGATTCATCTACCTAGAGAAGTTACAGTGGTTTACACAGAGAATTCCAAGTATAAGTACAAGCAAATAAGAGAGACTTAGAAATCTGGTAAAACCTACATTGTGGATAGAGTTGGGAGTACTTAGCACTGTGAAAACAGCACTTTCGCTGAAAGAAATCGACTTCTCTAAGACTGGGAAACAGTGAACAGAGAATGTATGAGTTTCTCAAGATTGGTAACAGATAGAAACTAGAGAAAGTACACAGTGATTCATCTACCTAGAGAAGTTACAAAGGTTTACACAGAGAATTCCAAGTATAAGTACAAGCAAATAAGAGAGACTTAGAAAACTGGTAAAACCTACATTGTTGATAGAGTTGGGAGTACTTAGCACTGTGAAAACAGCACTTTTGCGGAAAGAAATCGACTTCTCTAAGACTGGGAAACAGTGAACAGAGAATGTATGAGTTTCTCAAGATTGGTAACAGATAGAAACAAGAGAAAGTACACGGTGATTCATCTACCTAGAGAAGTTACAGAGGTTTACACAGAGAATTCCAAGTATAAGTACAAGCAAATAAGAGAGACTTAGAAAACTGGTAAAACCTACATTGTTTATAGAGTTGGGAGTACTTAGCAATGTGAAAACAGCACTTTGTCGAAAGTAATCGACTTCTCTAAGACTGGGAAACACTGAACAGAGAATGTATGAGTTTCTCAAGATTGGTAACAGATAGAAACAAGAGAAAGTACACAGTGATTCATCTACCTAGAGAAGTTACAGAGGTTTACACAGAGAATTCCAAGTATAAGTACAAGCAAATAAGAGAGACTTAGAAAACTGGTAAAACCTACATTGTGGATAGAGTTGGGAGTACTTAGCACTGTGTAAACAGCACTTTCGCAGAAAGAAATCGACTTCTCTAAGACTGGGAAACAGTGAACAGTGAATGTATGAGTTTCTCAAGATTGGTAACAGATAGAAACAAGAGAAAGCACACAGTGATTCATCTACCTAGAGAAGTTACAGAGGTTTACACAGAGAATTCCAAGTATAAGTACAAGCAAATAAGAGAGACTTAGAAATCTGGTAAAACCTACATTGTGGATAGAGTTGGGAGTACTTAGCACTGTGAAAACAGCACTTTCGCACAAAGAAATCGACTTCTCTAAGACTGGGAAAAGGTGAACAGTGAATGTATGAGTTTCTCAAGATTGGTAACAGATAGAAACAAGAGAAAGTACACAGTGATTCATCTACCTAGAGAAGTTACAGAGGTTTACACAGAGAATTCCAAGTATAAGTACAAGCAAATAAGAGAGACTTAGAAAACTGGTAAAACCTACATTGTGGATAGAGTTGGGAGTACTTAGCACTGTGTAAACAGCACTTTCGCCGAAAGAAATCGACTTCTCTAAGACTGGGAAACAGTGAACAGTGAATGTATGAGTTTCTCAAGATTGGTAACAGATAGAAACAACAGAAAGCACACAGTAATTCATCTACCTAGAGAAGTTAAAGAGGTTTACACAGAGAATTCCAAGTATAAGTACAAGCAAATAAGAGAGACTTAGAAAACTGGTAAAACCTACATTGTGGATAGAGTTGGGAGTACTTAGCTCTGTGTAAACAGCACTTTCGCTGAAAGAAATCGACTTCTCTAAGACTGGGAAAAGGTGAACAGTGAATGTATGAGTTTCTCAAGATTGGTAACAGATAGAAACAAGAGAAAGCACACAGTGATTCATCTACCTAGAGAAGTTACAGAGGTTTACACAGAGAATTTCAAGTATAAGTACAAGCAAATAAGAGAGACTTAGAAATGTGGTAAAACCTACATTGTGGATAGAGTTGGGAGTACTTAGCACTGTGAAAACAGCACTTTCGCTGAAAGAAATCGACTTCTCTAAGA
Organism: Heterohyrax brucei; assembly: GCA_028571685.1. Lineage (NCBI taxonomy): Eukaryota > Metazoa > Chordata > Mammalia > Hyracoidea > Procaviidae > Heterohyrax > Heterohyrax brucei. The sequence goes on from CM053162.1 coordinate 18,712,892, forward strand.
CTGGGAAACAGTGAACAGAGAATGTATGAGTTTCTCAAGATTGGTAACAGATAGAAACAAGAGAAAGTACACAATGATTCATCTACCTAGAGAAGTTACAGAGGTTTACACAGAGAATACCAAGTATAAGTACAAGCAAATAAGAGAGCCTTAGAAAACTGGTAAAACCTACATTGTGGATAGAGTTGGGAGTACTTAGCACTCTGTAAACAGCACTTTCGCCGAAAGAAATCGACTTCTCTAAGACTGGGAAACAGTGAACAGTGAATGTATGAGTTTCTCAAGATTGGTAACAGATAGAAACCAGCGAAAGTACACGGTGATTCATCTACCTAGAGAAGTTACAGAGGTTTACACAGAGAATTCCAAGTATAAGTAGAAGCAAATAAGAGAGACTTAGAAAACTGGTAAAACCTACATTGTTTATAGAGTTGGGAGTACTTAGCAATGTGAAAACAGCACTTTTGTCGAAAGTAATCGACTTCTCTAAGACTGGGAAACAGTGAACAGTGAATGTATGAGTTTCTCAAGATTGGTAACAGATAGAAACAAGAGAAAGCACACAGTGATTCATCTACCTAGAGAAGTTACAGAGGTTTACACAGAGAATTCCAAGTATAAGTACAAGCAAATAAGAGAGACTTAGAAATCTGGTAAAACCTACATTGTGGATAGAGTTGGGAGTACTTAGCACTGTGAAAACAGCACTTTCGCAGAAAGAAATCGACTTCTCTAAGACTGGGAAAAGGTGAACAGTGAATGTATGAGTTTCTCAAGATTGGTAACAGATAGAAACAAGAGAAAGCACACAGTGATTCATCTACCTAGAGAAGTTACAGAGGTTTACACAGAGAATTCCAAGTATAAGTACAAGCAAATAAGAGAGACTTAGAAAACTGGTAAAACCTACATTGTGGATAGAGTTGGGAGTACTTAGCACTGTGTAAACAGCACTTTCGCCGAAAGAAATCGACTTCTCTAAGACTGGGAAACAGTGAACAGTGAATGTATGAGTTTCTCAAGATTGGTAACAGATAGAAACAAGAGAAAGCACACAGTGATTCATCTACCTATAGAAGTTACAGAGGTTTACACAGAGAATTCCAAGTATAAGTACAAGCAAATAAGAGAGACTTAGAAAACTGGTAAAATCTACATTGTGTATAGAGTTGGGAGTACTTAGCACTGTGTAAACAGCACTTTCGCTGAAAGAAATCGACTTCTCTAAGACTGGCAAACAGTGAACAGTGAATGTATGAGTTTCTCAAGATTGGTAACAGATAGAAACAAGAGAAAGCACACAGTGATTCATCTACCTAGAGAAGTTACAGAGGTTTACACAGAGAATTCCAAGAATAAGTACAAGCAAATAAGAGAGACTTAGAAAACTGGTAAAATCTACATTGTGGATAGAGTTGGGAGTACTTAGCACTGTGTAAACAGCACTTTCGCTGAAAGAAATCGACTTCTCTAAGACTGGGAAACAGTGAACAGAGAATGTGTGAGTTTCTCAAGATTGGTAACAGATAGAAACAAGAGAAAGTACACAGTGATTCATCTACCTAGAGAAGTTACAGAGGTTTACACAGAGAATTCCAAGTATAACTACAAGCAAATAAGAGAGACTAAGAAAACTGGTAAAACCTACATTGTTGATAGAGTTGGGAGTACTTAGCACTGTGAAAACAGCACTTTTGCGGAAAGAAATCGACTTCTCTAAGACTGGGAAACAGTGAACAGAGAATGTATGAGTTTCTCAAGATTGGTAACAGATAGAAACAAGAGAAAGTACACGGTGATTCATCTACCTAGAGAAGTTACAGAGGTTTACACAGAGAATTCCAAGTATAAGTACAAGCAAATAAGAGAGACTTAGAAAACTGGTAAAACCTACATTGTTTATAGAGTTGGGAGTACTTAGCAATGTGAAAACAGCACTTTTGTCGAAAGTAATCGACTTCTCTAAGACTGGGAAACACGGAACAGAGAATGTATGAGTTTCTCAAGATTGGGAACAGATAGAAACAAGAGAAAGCACACAGTGATTCATCTACCTAGGGAAGTTACAGAGGTTTACACAGAGAATTCCAAGTATAAGTACAAGCAAATAAGAGAGACTTAGAAAACTGGTAAAACCTACATTGTGGATAGAGTTGGGAGTACTTAGCACTGTGAAAACAGCACTTTCGCTGAAAGAAGTCGACTTCTCTAAGACTGGGAAACAGTGAACAGTGAATGTATGAGTTTCTCAAGATTGGTAACAGATAGAAACAAGAGAAAGTACACAGTGATTCATCTACCTAGTGAAGTTACAGAGGTTTACACAGAGAATTCCAAGTATAAGTACAAGCAAATAAGAGAGACTTAGAAAACTGGTAAAACCTACATTGTTGACAGATTTGGGAGTACTTAGCACTGTGAAAACAGCACTTTCGACGAAGGAAATTTAGTCTCTAAGACTGGGAAACAGTGAACAGAGAATGTATGAGTTTCTCAAGATTGGTAACAGATAGAAACAACAGAAAGCACACAGTAATTCATCTACCTAGAGAAGTTAAAGAGGTTTACACAGAGAATTCCAAGTATAAGTACAAGCAAATAAGAGAGACTTAGAAAACTGGTAAAACCTACAATGTGGATAGAGTTGGGAGTACTTAGCACTGTGAAAACATCACTTTCGCTGAAAGAAATCGACTTCTCTAAGACTGGGAAACAGTGAACAGTGAATGTATGAGTTTCTCAAGATTGGTAACAGATAGAAACAAGAGAAAGTACACAGTGATTCGTCTACCTAGAGAAGTTACAGAGGTTTACACAGAGAATTCCAAGTATAAGTACAAGCAAATAAGAGAGACTTAGAAAACTGGTAAAACCTACATTGTTGATAGAGTTGGGAGTACTTAGCACTGTGAAAACAGCACTTTTGCCGAAAGAAATCGACTTCTCTAAGACTGGGAAACAGTGAACAGAGAATGTATGAGTTTCTCAAGATTGGTAACAGATAGAAACAAGAGAAAGTACACAGTGATTCATCTACCTAGAGAAGTTACAGAGGTTTACACAGAGAATTCCAAGCATAACTACAAGCAAATAAGAGAGACTTAGAGAACTGGTAAAACCTACATTGTTGATAGAGTTGGGAGTACTTAGCACTGTGAAAAGAGCACTTTTACGGAAAAAAATCGAGTTCTCTGAGACTGGTAAACAGTGAACAGAGAATGTATGAGTTTCTCAAGATTGGTAACAGATAGAAACAAGAGAAAGTACACAGTGATTCATCTACCTAGTGAAGTTACAGAGGTTTACACAGAGAATTCCAAGTATAAGTACAAGCAAATAAGAGAGACTTAGAAAACTGGTAAAACCTACATTGTTGACAGATTTGGGAGTACTTAGCACTGTGAAAACAGCACTTTCGCCGAAGGAAATTTAGTTCTCTAAGACTGGGAAACAGTGAACAGAGAATGTATGAGTTTCTCAAGATTGGTAACAGATAGAAACAACAGAAAGCACACAGTAATTCATCTACCTAGAGTAGTTAAAGAGGTTTACACAGAGAATTCCAAGTATAAGTACAAGCAAATAAGAGAGACTTAGAAAACTGGTAAAACCTACTTGTGGATAGAGTTGGGAGTACTTAGCACTGTGTAAACAGCACTTTCGCTGAAAGAAATCGACTTCTCTAAGACTGGGAAAAGGTGAACAGTGAATGTATGAGTTTCTCAAGATTGGTAACAGATAGAAACAAGAGAAAGCACACAGTGATTCATCTACCTAGAGAAGTTACAGTGGTTTACACAGAGAATTCCAAGTATAAGTACAAGCAAATAAGAGAGACTTAGAAATCTGGTAAAACCTACATTGTGGATAGAGTTGGGAGTACTTAGCACTGTGAAAACAGCACTTTCGCTGAAAGAAATCGACTTCTCTAAGACTGGGAAACAGTGAACAGAGAATGTATGAGTTTCTCAAGATTGGTAACAGATAGAAACTAGAGAAAGTACACAGTGATTCATCTACCTAGAGAAGTTACAAAGGTTTACACAGAGAATTCCAAGTATAAGTACAAGCAAATAAGAGAGACTTAGAAAACTGGTAAAACCTACATTGTGGATAGAGTTGGGAGTACTTAGCACTGTGAAAACAGCACTTTCGCTGAAAGAAGTCGACTTCTCTAAGACTGGGAAACAGTGAACAGTGAATGTATGAGTTTCTCAAGATTGGTAACAGATAGAAACAAGCGAAAGTACACAGTGATTCATCTACCTAGTGAAGTTACAGAGGTTTACACAGAGAATTCCAAGTATAAGTACAAGCAAATAAGAGAGACTTAGAAAACTGGTAAAACCTACATTGTTGACAGATTTGGGAGTACTTAGCACTGTGAAAAGAGCACTTTCGCCGAAGGAAATTTAGTCTCTAAGACTGGGAAACAGTGAACAGAGAATGTATGAGTTTCTCAAGATTGGTAACAGATAGAAACAATAGAAAGCACACAGTAATTCATCTAACTAGAGAAGTTAAAGAGGTTTACACAGAGAATTCCAAGTATAAGTACAAGCAAATAAGAGAGACTTAGAAAACTGGTAAAACCTACATTGTGGATAGAGTTGGGAGTACTTAGCACTGTGAAAACAGCACTTTCGCTGAAAGAAATCGACTTCTCTAAGACTGGGAAACAGTGAACAGTGAATGTATGAGTTTCTCAAGATTGGTAACAGATAGAAACAAGAGTAAGTACACAGTGATTCATCTACCTAGAGAAGTTACAGAGGTTTACACAGAGAATTCCAAGTATAAGTACAAGCAAATAAGAGAGACTTAGAAAACTGGTAAAACCTACATTGTTGACAGAGTTGGGAGTACTTAGCACTGTGAAAACAGCACTTTTGCCGAAAGAAATCGACTTCTCTAAGACTGGGAAACAGTGAACAGAGACTGTATGAGTTTCTCAAGATTGGTAACAGATAGAAACAAGAGAAAGTACACAGTGATTCATCTACCTAGAGAAGTTACAGAGGTTTACACAGAGAATTCCAAGTATAACTACAAGCAAATAAGAGAGACTTAGAGAACTGGTAAAACCTACATTGTTGATAGAGTTGGGAGTACTTAGCACTGTGAAAAGAGCACTTTTACGGAAAGAAATCGAGTTCTCTAAGACTGGTAAACAGTGAACAGAGAATGTATGAGTTTCTCAAGATTGGTAACAGATAGAAACAAGAGAAGGTACACAGTGATTCATCTACCTAGTGAAGTTACAGAGGTTTACACAGAGAATTCCAAGTATAAGTACAAGCAAATAAGAGAGGCTTAGAAAACTGGTAAAACCTACATTGTTGACAGATTTGGGAGTACTTAGCACTGTGAAAACAGCACTTTCGCCGAAGGAAATTTAGTTCTCTAAGACTGGGAAACAGTGAACAGAGAATGTATGAGTTTCTCAAGATTGGTAACAGATAGAAACAACAGAAAGCACACAGTAAATCATCTACCTAGAGAAGTTAAAGAGGTTTACACAGAGAATTCCAAGTATAAGTACAAGCAAATAAGAGAGACTTAGAAAACTGGTAAAACCTACAATGTGGATAGAGTTGGGAGTACTTAGCACTGTGTAAACAGCACTTTCGCTGAAAGAAATCGACTTCTCTAAGACTGGGAAACAGTGAACAGTGAATGTATGAGTTTCTCAAGATTGGTAACAGATAGAAACAAGAGAAAGCACACAGTGATTCATCTACCTAGAGAAGTTACAGTGGTTTACACAGAGAATTCCAAGTATAATTACAAGCAAATAAGAGAGACTTAGAAATTTGGTAAAACCTACATTGTGGATAGAGTTGGGAGTACTTAGCATTGTGAAAACAGCACTTTCGCTGAAAGAAATCGACTTCTCTAAGACTGGGAAACAGTGAACAGTGAATGTATGAGTTTCTCAAGATTGGTAACAGATAGAAACAAGAGAAAGTACACAGTGATTCATCTACCTAGAGAAGTTACAAAGGTTTACACAGAGAATTCCAAGTATAAGTACAAGCAAATAAGAGAGACTTAGAAAACTGGTAAAACCTACATTGTTGATAGAGTTGGGAGTACTTAGCACTGTGAAAACAGCAATTTTGCCGAAAGAAATCGACATCTCTAAGACTGGGAAACAGTGAACAGAGAATGTATGAGTTTCTCAAGATTGGTAACAGATAGAAACAAGAGAAAGTACACAGTGATTCATCTACCGAGAGAAGTTACAGAGGTTTACACAGAGAATTTCAAGTATAAGTACAAGCAAATAAGAGAGACTTAGAAATGTGGTAAAACCTACATTGTGGATAGAGTTGGGAGTACTTAGCACTGTGAAAACAGCACTTTCGCTGAAAGAAATCGACTTCTCTAAGACTGGGAAACAGTGAACAGAGAATGTATGAGTTTCTCAAGATTGGTAACAGATAGAAACAAGAGAAAGTACACAATGATTCATCTACCTAGAGAAGTTACAGAGGTTTACACAGAGAATACCAAGTATAAGTACAAGCAAATAAGAGAGCCTTAGAAAACTGGTAAAACCTACATTGTGGATAGAGTTGGGAGTACTTAGCACTCTGTAAACAGCACTTTCGCCGAAAGAAATCGACTTCTCTAAGACTGGGAAACAGTGAACAGTGAATGTATGAGTTTCTCAAGATTGGTAACAGATAGAAACCAGCGAAAGTACACGGTGATTCATCTACCTAGAGAAGTTACAGAGGTTTACACAGAGAATTCCAAGTATAAGTACAAGCAAATAAGAGAGACTTAGAAAACTGGTAAAACCTACATTGTTTATAGAGTTGGGAGTACTTAGCAATGTGAAAACAGCACTTTTGTCGAAAGTAATCGACTTCTCTAAGACTGGGAAACAGTGAACAGTGAATGTATGAGTTTCTCAAGATTGGTAACAGATAGAAACAAGAGAAAGCACACAGTGATTCATCTACCTAGAGAAGTTACAGAGGTTTACACAGAGAATTCCAAGTATAAGTACAAGCAAATAAGAGAGACTTAGAAATCTGGTAAAACCTACATTGTGGATAGAGTTGGGAGTACTTAGCACTGTGAAAACAGCACTTTCGCAGAAAGAAATCGACTTCTCTAAGACTGGGAAAAGGTGAACAGTGAATGTATGAGTTTCTCAAGATTGGTAACAGATAGAAACAAGAGAAAGCACACAGTGATTCATCTACCTAGAGAAGTTACAGAGGTTTACACAGAGAATTCCAAGTATAAGTACAAGCAAATAAGAGAGACTTAGAAAACTGGTAAAACCTACATTGTGGATAGAGTTGGGAGTACTTAGCACTGTGTAAACAGCACTTTCGCCGAAAGAAATCGACTTCTCTAAGACTGGGAAACAGTGAACAGTGAATGTATGAGTTTCTCAAGATTGGTAACAGATAGAAACAAGAGAAAGCACACAGTGATTCATCTACCTATAGAAGTTACAGAGGTTTACACAGAGAATTCCAAGTATAAGTACAAGCAAATAAGAGAGACTTAGAAAACTGGTAAAATCTACATTGTGTATAGAGTTGGGAGTACTTAGCACTGTGTAAACAGCACTTTCGCTGAAAGAAATCGACTTCTCTAAGACTGGCAAACAGTGAACAGTGAATGTATGAGTTTCTCAAGATTGGTAACAGATAGAAACAAGAGAAAGCACACAGTGATTCATCTACCTAGAGAAGTTACAGAGGTTTACACAGAGAATTCCAAGAATAAGTACAAGCAAATAAGAGAGACTTAGAAAACTGGTAAAATCTACATTGTGGATAGAGTTGGGAGTACTTAGCACTGTGTAAACAGCACTTTCGCTGAAAGAAATCGACTTCTCTAAGACTGGGAAACAGTGAACAGAGAATGTGTGAGTTTCTCAAGATTGGTAACAGATAGAAACAAGAGAAAGTACACAGTGATTCATCTACCTAGAGAAGTTACAGAGGTTTACACAGAGAATTCCAAGTATAACTACAAGCAAATAAGAGAGACTAAGAAAACTGGTAAAACCTACATTGTTGATAGAGTTGGGAGTACTTAGCACTGTGAAAACAGCACTTTTGCGGAAAGAAATCGACTTCTCTAAGACTGGGAAACAGTGAACAGAGAATGTATGAGTTTCTCAAGATTGGTAACAGATAGAAACAAGAGAAAGTACACGGTGATTCATCTACCTAGAGAAGTTACAGAGGTTTACACAGAGAATTCCAAGTATAAGTACAAGCAAATAAGAGAGACTTAGAAAACTGGTAAAACCTACATTGTTTATAGAGTTGGGAGTACTTAGCAATGTGAAAACAGCACTTTTGTCGAAAGTAATCGACTTCTCTAAGACTGGGAAACACTGAACAGAGAATGTATGAGTTTCTCAAGATTGGTAACAGATAGAAACAAGAGAAAGCACACAGTGATTCATCTACCTAGAGAAGTTACAGAGGTTTACACAGAGAATTCCAAGTATAAGTACAAGCAAATAAGAGAGACTTAGAAAACTGGTAAAACCTACATTGTGGATAGAGTTGGGAGTACTTAGCACTGTGAAAACAGCACTTTCGCTGAAAGAAGTCGACTTCTCTAAGACTGGGAAACAGTGAACAGTGAATGTATGAGTTTCTCAAGATTGGTAAGAGATAGAAACAAGAGAAAGCACACAGTGATTCATCTACCTAGAGAAGTTACAGTGGTTTACACAGAGAATTCCAAGTATAATTACAAGCAAATAAGAGAGACTTAGAAATTTGGTAAAACCTACATTGTGGATAGAGTTGGGAGTACTTAGCATTGTGAAAACAGCACTTTCGCTGAAAGAAATCGACTTCTCTAAGACTGGGAAACAGTGAACAGTGAATGTATGAGTTTCTCAAGATTGGTAACAGATAGAAACAAGAGAAAGTACACAGTGATTCATCTACCTAGAGAAGTTACAAAGGTTTACACAGAGAATTCCAAGTATAAGTACAAGCAAATAAGAGAGACTTAGAAAACTGGTAAAACCTACATTGTGGATAGAGTTGGGAGTACTTAGCACTCTGTAAACAGCACTTTCGCCGAAAGAAATCGACTTCTCTAAGACTGGGAAACAGTGAACAGTGAATGTATGAGTTTCTCAAGATTGGTAACAGATAGAAACCAGCGAAAGTACACGGTGATTCATCTACCTAGAGAAGTTACAGAGGTTTACACAGAGAATTCCAAGTATAAGTACAAGCAAATGAGAGAGACTTAGAAAACTGGTAAAACCTACATTGTTTATAGAGTTGGGAGTACTTAGCAATGTGAAAACAGCACTTTTGTCGAAAGTAATCGACTTCTCTAAGACTGGGAAACAGTGAACAGTGAATGTATGAGTTTCTCAAGATTGGTAACAGATAGAAACAAGAGAAAGCACACAGTGATTCATCTACCTAGAGAAGTTACAGAGGTTTACACAGAGAATTCCAAGTATAAGTACAAGCAAATAAGAGAGACTTAGAAATCTGGTAAAACCTACATTGTGGATAGAGTTGGGAGTACTTAGCACTGTGAAAACAGCACTTTCGCAGAAAGAAATCGACTTCTCTAAGACTGGGAAAAGGTGAACAGTGAATGTATGAGTTTCTCAAGATTGGTAACAGATAGAAACAAGAGAAAGCACACAGTGATTCATCTACCTAGAGAAGTTACAGAGGTTTACACAGAGAATTCCAAGTATAAGTACAAGCAAATAAGAGAGACTTAGAAAACTGGTAAAACCTACATTGTTTATAGAGTTGGGAGTACTTAGCAATGTGAAAACAGCACTTTTGTCGAAAGTAATCGACTTCTCTAAGACTGGGAAACACTGAACAGAGAATGTATGAGTTTCTCAAGATTGGTAACAGATAGAAACAAGAGAAAGCACACAGTGATTCATCTACCTAGAGAAGTTACAGAGGTTTACACAGAGAATTCCAAGTATAAGTACAAGCAAATAAGAGAGACTTAGAAAACTGGTAAAACCTACATTGTGGATAGAGTTGGGAGTACTTAGCACTGTGAAAACAGCACTTTCGCTGAAAGAAGTCGACTTCTCTAAGACTGGGAAACAGTGAACAGTGAATGTATGAGTTTCTCAAGATTGGTAACAGATAGAAACAAGAGAAAGTACACAGTGATTCATCTACCTAGTGAAGTTACAGAGGTTTACACAGAGAATTCCAAGTATAAGTACAAGCAAATAAGAGAGACTTAGAAAACTGGTAAAACCTACATTGTTGACAGATTTGGGAGTACTTAGCACTGTGAAAACAGCACTTTCGACGAAGGAAATTTAGTCTCTAAGACTGGGAAACAGTGAACAGAGAATGTATGAGTTTCTCAAGATTGGTAACAGATAGAAACAACAGAAAGCACACAGTAATTCATCTACCTAGAGAAGTTAAAGAGGTTTACACAGAGAATTCCAAGTATAAGTACAAGCAAATAAGAGAGACTTAGAAAACTGGTAAAACCTACAATGTGGATAGAGTTGGGAGTACTTAGCACTGTGAAAACATCACTTTCGCTGAAAGAAATCGACTTCTCTAAGACTGGGAAACAGTGAACAGTGAATGTATGAGTTTCTCAAGATTGGTAACAGATAGAAACAAGAGAAAGTACACAGTGATTCGTCTACCTAGAGAAGTTACAGAGGTTTACACAGAGAATTCCAAGTATAAGTACAAGCAAATAAGAGAGACTTAGAAAACTGGTAAAACCTACATTGTTGATAGAGTTGGGAGTACTTAGCACTGTGAAAACAGCACTTTTGCCGAAAGAAATCGACTTCTCTAAGACTGGGAAACAGTGAACAGAGAATGTATGAGTTTCTCAAGATTGGTAACAGATAGAAACAAGAGAAAGTACACAGTGATTCATCTACCTAGAGAAGTTACAGAGGTTTACACAGAGAATTCCAAGCATAACTACAAGCAAATAAGAGAGACTTAGAGAACTGGTAAAACCTACATTGTTGATAGAGTTGGGAGTACTTAGCACTGTGAAAAGAGCACTTTTACGGAAAAAAATCGAGTTCTCTGAGACTGGTAAACAGTGAACAGAGAATGTATGAGTTTCTCAAGATTGGTAACAGATAGAAACAAGAGAAAGTACACAGTGATTCATCTACCTAGTGAAGTTACAGAGGTTTACACAGAGAATTCCAAGTATAAGTACAAGCAAATAAGAGAGACTTAGAAAACTGGTAAAACCTACATTGTTGACAGATTTGGGAGTACTTAGCACTGTGAAAACAGCACTTTCGCCGAAGGAAATTTAGTTCTCTAAGACTGGGAAACAGTGAACAGAGAATGTATGAGTTTCTCAAGATTGGTAACAGATAGAAACAACAGAAAGCACACAGTAATTCATCTACCTAGAGTAGTTAAAGAGGTTTACACAGAGAATTCCAAGTATAAGTACAAGCAAATAAGAGAGACTTAGAAAACTGGTAAAACCTACTTGTGGATAGAGTTGGGAGTACTTAGCACTGTGTAAACAGCACTTTCGCTGAAAGAAATCGACTTCTCTAAGACTGGGAAAAGGTGAACAGTGAATGTATGAGTTTCTCAAGATTGGTAACAGATAGAAACAAGAGAAAGCACACAGTGATTCATCTACCTAGAGAAGTTACAGTGGTTTACACAGAGAATTCCAAGTATAAGTACAAGCAAATAAGAGAGACTTAGAAATCTGGTAAAACCTACATTGTGGATAGAGTTGGGAGTACTTAGCACTGTGAAAACAGCACTTTCGCTGAAAGAAATCGACTTCTCTAAGACTGGGAAACAGTGAACAGAGAATGTATGAGTTTCTCAAGATTGGTAACAGATAGAAACTAGAGAAAGTACACAGTGATTCATCTACCTAGAGAAGTTACAAAGGTTTACACAGAGAATTCCAAGTATAAGTACAAGCAAATAAGAGAGACTTAGAAAACTGGTAAAACCTACATTGTTGATAGAGTTGGGAGTACTTAGCACTGTGAAAACAGCAATTTTGTCGAAAGAAATCGACATCTCTAAGACTGGGAAACAGTGAACAGAGAATGTATGAGTTTCTCAAGATTGGTAACAGATAGAAACAAGAGAAAGTACACAGTGATTCATCTACCTAGAGAAGTTACAGAGGTTTACACAGAGAATTCCAAGTATAACTACAAGCAAATAAGAGAGACTTAGAGAACTGGTAAAACCTACATTGTTGATAGAGTTGGGAGTACTTAGCACTGTGAAAACAGCACTTTTGTCGAAAGTAATCGACTTCTCTAAGACTGGGAAACACTGAACAGAGAATGTATGAGTTTCTCAAGATTGGTGACAGATAGAAACAAGAGAAAGTACACGGTGATTCATCTACCTAGAGAAGTTACAGAGGTTTACACAGAGAATTCCAAGTATAAGTACAAGCAAATAAGAGAGACTTAGAAAACTGGTAAAACCAACATTGTGGATAGAGTTGGGAGTACTTAGCACTGTGTAAACAGCACTTTCGCCAAAAGAAATCGACTTCTCTTAGACTGGGAAACAGTGAACAGTGAATGTATGAGTTTCTCAAGATTGGTAACAGATAGAAACAAGAGAAAGCACACAGTGATTCATCTACCTAGAGAAGTTACAGAGGTTTACACAGAGAATTCCAAGTATAAGTACAAGCAAATAAGAGAGACTTAGAAATCTGGTAAAACCTACATTGTGGATAGAGTTGGGAGTACTTAGCACTGTGAAAACAGCACTTTCGCAGAAGGAAATCGACTTCTCTAAGACTGGGAAAAGGTGAACAGTGAATGTATGAGTTTCTCAAGATTGGTAACAGATAGAAACAAGAGAAAGCACACAGTGATTCATCTACCTAGAGAAGTTACAGAGGTTTACACAGAGAATTCCAAGTATAAGTACAAGCAAATAAGAGAGACTTAGAAAACTGGTAAAACCTACATTGTTGACAGATTTGGGAGTACTTAGCACTGTGAAAACAGCACTTTCGCCGAAAGAAATTTAGTCTCTAAGACTGGGAAACAGTGAACAGAGAATGTATGAGTTTCTCAAGATTGGTAAGAGATAGAAACAACAGAAAGCACACAGTAATTCATCTACCTAGAGAAGTTACAGAGGTTTACACAGAGAATTCCAAGTATAAGTACAAGCAAATAAGAGAGACTTAGAAAACTGGTAAAACCTACATTGTTGATAGAGTTGGGAGTACTTAGCACTGTGAAAACAGCACTTTTGCGGAAAGAAATCGACTTCTCTAAGACTGGGAAACAGTGAACAGAGAATGTATGAGTTTCTCAAGATTGGTAACAGATAGAAACAAGAGAAAGTACACGGTGATTCATCTACCTAGAGAAGTTACAGAGGTTTACACAGAGAATTCCAAGTATAAGTACAAGCAAATAAGAGAGACTTAGAAAACTGGTAAAACCTACATTGTTTATAGAGTTGGGAGTACTTAGCAATGTGAAAACAGCACTTTTGTCGAAAGTAATCGACTTCTCTAAGACTGGGAAACACTGAACAGAGAATGTATGAGTTTCTCAAGATTGGTAACAGATAGAAACAAGAGAAAGCACACAGTGATTCATCTACCTAGAGAAGTTACAGAGGTTTACACAGAGAATTCCAAGTATAAGTACAAGCAAATAAGAGAGACTTAGAAAACTGGTAAAACCTACATTGTGGATAGAGTTGGGAGTACTTAGCACTGTGAAAACAGCACTTTCGCTGAAAGAAGTCGACTTCTCTAAGACTGGGAAACAGTGAACAGTGAATGTATGAGTTTCTCAAGATTGGTAACAGATAGAAACAAGCGAAAGTACACAGTGATTCATCTACCTAGTGAAGTTACAGAGGTTTACACAGAGAATTCCAAGTATAAGTACAAGCAAATAAGAGAGACTTAGAAAACTGGTAAAACCTACATTGTTGACAGATTTGGGAGTACTTAGCACTGTGAAAAGAGCACTTTCGCCGAAGGAAATTTAGTCTCTAAGACTGGGAAACAGTGAACAGAGAATGTATGAGTTTCTCAAGATTGGTAACAGATAGAAACAATAGAAAGCACACAGTAATTCATCTAACTAGAGAAGTTAAAGAGGTTTACACAGAGAATTCCAAGTATAAGTACAAGCAAATAAGAGAGACTTAGAAAACTGGTAAAACCTACATTGTGGATAGAGTTGGGAGTACTTAGCACTGTGAAAACAGCACTTTCGCTGAAAGAAATCGACTTCTCTAAGACTGGGAAACAGTGAACAGTGAATGTATGAGTTTCTCAAGATTGGTAACAGATAGAAACAAGAGAAAGTACACAGTGATTCATCTACCTAGAGAAGTTACAGAGGTTTACACAGAGAATTCCAAGTATAAGTACAAGCAAATAAGAGAGACTTAGAAAACTGGTAAAACCTACATTGTTGACAGAGTTGGGAGTACTTAGCACTGTGAAAACAGCACTTTTGCCGAAAGAAATCGACTTCTCTAAGACTGGGAAACAGTGAACAGAGAATGTATGAGTTTCTCAAGATTGGTAACAGATAGAAACAAGAGAAAGTACACAGTGATTCATCTACCTAGAGAAGTTACAGAGGTTTACACAGAGAATTCCAAGTATAACTACAAGCAAATAAGAGAGACTTAGAGAACTGGTAAAACCTACATTGTTGATAGAGTTGGGAGTACTTAGCACTGTGAAAAGAGCACTTTTACGGAAAGAAATCGAGTTCTCTAAGACTGGTAAACAGTGAACAGAGAATGTATGAGTTTCTCAAGATTGGTAACAGATAGAAACAAGAGAAGGTACACAGTGATTCATCTACCTAGTGAAGTTACAGAGGTTTACACAGAGAATTCCAAGTATAAGTACAAGCAAATAAGAGAGGCTTAGAAAACTGGTAAAACCTACATTGTTGACAGATTTGGGAGTACTTAGCACTGTGAAAACAGCACTTTCGCCGAAGGAAATTTAGTTCTCTAAGACTGGGAAACTGTGAACAGAGAATGTATGAGTTTCTCAAGATTGGTAACAGATAGAAACAACAGAAAGCACACAGTAATTCATCTACCTAGAGAAGTTACAGAGGTTTACACAGAGAATTCCAAGTATAAGTACAAGCAAATAAGAGAGACTTAGAAAACTGGTAAAACCTACTTGTGGATAGAGTTGGGAGTACTTAGCACTGTGTAAACAGCACTTTCGCTGAAAGAAATCGACTTCTCTAAGACTGGGAAAAGGTGAACAGTGAATGTATGAGTTTCTCAAGATTGGTAACAGATAGAAACAAGAGAAAGCACACAGTGATTCATCTACCTAGAGAAGTTACAGTGGTTTACACAGAGAATTCCAAGTATAAGTACAAGCAAATAAGAGAGACTTAGAAATCTGGTAAAACCTACATTGTGGATAGAGTTGGGAGTACTTAGCACTGTGAAAACAGCACTTTCGCTGAAAGAAATCGACTTCTCTAAGACTGGGAAACAGTGAACAGAGAATGTATGAGTTTCTCAAGATTGGTAACAGATAGAAACTAGAGAAAGTACACAGTGATTCATCTACCTAGAGAAGTTACAAAGGTTTACACAGAGAATTCCAAGTATAAGTACAAGCAAATAAGAGAGACTTAGAAAACTGGTAAAACCTACATTGTTGATAGAGTTGGGAGTACTTAGCACTGTGAAAACAGCAATTTTGTCGAAAGAAATCGACATCTCTAAGACTGGGAAACAGTGAACAGAGAATGTATGAGTTTCTCAAGATTGGTAACAGATAGAAACAAGAGAAAGTACACAGTGATTCATCTACCTAGAGAAGTTACAGAGGTTTACACAGAGAATTCCAAGTATAACTACAAGCAAATAAGAGAGACTTAGAGAACTGGTAAAACCTACATTGTTGATAGAGTTGGGAGTACTTAGCACTGTGAAAACAGCACTTTTGTCGAAAGTAATCGACTTCTCTAAGACTGGGAAACACTGAACAGAGAATGTATGAGTTTCTCAAGATTGGTGACAGATAGAAACAAGAGAAAGTACACGGTGATTCATCTACCTAGAGAAGTTACAGAGGTTTACACAGAGAATTCCAAGTATAAGTACAAGCAAATAAGAGAGACTTAGAAAACTGGTAAAACCAACATTGTGGATAGAGTTGGGAGTACTTAGCACTGTGTAAACAGCACTTTCGCCAAAAGAAATCGACTTCTCTTAGACTGGGAAACAGTGAACAGTGAATGTATGAGTTTCTCAAGATTGGTAACAGATAGAAACAAGAGAAAGCACACAGTGATTCATCTACCTAGAGAAGTTACAGAGGTTTACACAGAGAATTCCAAGTATAAGTACAAGCAAATAAGAGAGACTTAGAAATCTGGTAAAACCTACATTGTGGATAGAGTTGGGAGTACTTAGCACTGTGAAAACAGCACTTTCGCAGAAGGAAATCGACTTCTCTAAGACTGGGAAAAGGTGAACAGTGAATGTATGAGTTTCTCAAGATTGGTAACAGATAGAAACAAGAGAAAGCACACAGTGATTCATCTACCTAGAGAAGTTACAGAGGTTTACACAGAGAATTCCAAGTATAAGTACAAGCAAATAAGAGAGACTTAGAAAACTGGTAAAACCTACATTGTTGACAGATTTGGGAGTACTTAGCACTGTGAAAACAGCACTTTCGCCGAAAGAAATTTAGTCTCTAAGACTGGGAAACAGTGAACAGAGAATGTATGAGTTTCTCAAGATTGGTAACAGATAGAAACAACAGAAAGCACACAGTAATTCATCTACCTAGAGAAGTTACAGAGGTTTACACAGAGAATTCCAAGTATAAGTACAAGCAAATAAGAGAGACTTAGAAAACTGGTAAAACCTACATTGTTGATAGAGTTGGGAGTACTTAGCACTGTGAAAACAGCACTTTTGCGGAAAGAAATCGACTTCTCTAAGACTGGGAAACAGTGAACAGAGAATGTATGAGTTTCTCAAGATTGGTAACAGATAGAAACAAGAGAAAGTACACGGTGATTCATCTACCTAGAGAAGTTACAGAGGTTTACACAGAGAATTCCAAGTATAAGTACAAGCAAATAAGAGAGACTTAGAAAACTGGTAAAACCTACATTGTTTATAGAGTTGGGAGTACTTAGCAATGTGAAAACAGCACTTTTGTCGAAAGTAATCGACTTCTCTAAGACTGGGAAACACTGAACAGAGAATGTATGAGTTTCTCAAGATTGGTAACAGATAGAAACAAGAGAAAGCACACAGTGATTCATCTACCTAGAGAAGTTACAGAGGTTTACACAGAGAATTCCAAGTATAAGTACAAGCAAATAAGAGAGACTTAGAAAACTGGTAAAACCTACATTGTGGATAGAGTTGGGAGTACTTAGCACTGTGAAAACAGCACTTTCGCTGAAAGAAGTCGACTTCTCTAAGACTGGGAAACAGTGAACAGTGAATGTATGAGTTTCTCAAGATTGGTAACAGATAGAAACAAGCGAAAGTACACAGTGATTCATCTACCTAGTGAAGTTACAGAGGTTTACACAGAGAATTCCAAGTATAAGTACAAGCAAATAAGAGAGACTTAGAAAACTGGTAAAACCTACATTGTTGACAGATTTGGGAGTACTTAGCACTGTGAAAAGAGCACTTTCGCCGAAGGAAATTTAGTCTCTAAGACTGGGAAACAGTGAACAGAGAATGTATGAGTTTCTCAAGATTGGTAACAGATAGAAACAATAGAAAGCACACAGTAATTCATCTAACTAGAGAAGTTAAAGAGGTTTACACAGAGAATTCCAAGTATAAGTACAAGCAAATAAGAGAGACTTAGAAAACTGGTAAAACCTACATTGTGGATAGAGTTGGGAGTACTTAGCACTGTGAAAACAGCACTTTCGCTGAAAGAAATCGACTTCTCTAAGACTGGGAAACAGTGAACAGTGAATGTATGAGTTTCTCAAGATTGGTAACAGATAGAAACAAGAGAAAGTACACAGTGATTCATCTACCTAGAGAAGTTACAGAGGTTTACACAGAGAATTCCAAGTATAAGTACAAGCAAATAAGAGAGACTTAGAAAACTGGTAAAACCTACATTGTTGACAGAGTTGGGAGTACTTAGCACTGTGAAAACAGCACTTTTGCCGAAAGAAATCGACTTCTCTAAGACTGGGAAACAGTGAACAGAGAATGTATGAGTTTCTCAAGATTGGTAACAGATAGAAACAAGAGAAAGTACACAGTGATTCATCTACCTAGAGAAGTTACAGAGGTTTACACAGAGAATTCCAAGTATAACTACAAGCAAATAAGAGAGACTTAGAGAACTGGTAAAACCTACATTGTTGATAGAGTTGGGAGTACTTAGCACTGTGAAAAGAGCACTTTTACGGAAAGAAATCGAGTTCTCTAAGACTGGTAAACAGTGAACAGAGAATGTATGAGTTTCTCAAGATTGGTAACAGATAGAAACAAGAGAAGGTACACAGTGATTCATCTACCTAGTGAAGTTACAGAGGTTTACACAGAGAATTCCAAGTATAAGTACAAGCAAATAAGAGAGGCTTAGAAAACTGGTAAAACCTACATTGTTGACAGATTTGGGAGTACTTAGCACTGTGAAAACAGCACTTTCGCCGAAGGAAATTTAGTTCTCTAAGACTGGGAAACAGTGAACAGAGAATGTATGAGTTTCTCAAGATTGGTAACAGATAGAAACAACAGAAAGCACACAGTAAATCATCTACCTAGAGAAGTTAAAGAGGTTTACACAGAGAATTCCAAGTATAAGTACAAGCAAATAAGAGAGACTTAGAAAACTGGTAAAACCTACATTGTGGATAGAGTTGAGAGTACTTAGCACTGTGTAAACAGCACTTTCGCTGAAAGAAATCGACTTCTCTAAGACTGGGAAAAGGTGAACAGTGAATGTATGAGTTTCTCAAGATTGGTAACAGATAGAAACAAGAGAAAGCACACAGTGATTCATCTACCTAGAGAAGTTACAGAGGTTTACACAGAGAATTCCAAGTATAAGTACAAGCAAATAAGAGAGACTTAGAAATGTGGTAAAACCTACATTGTGGATAGAGTTGGGAGTACTTAGCACTGTGAAAACAGCACGTTCGCTGAAAGAAATCGACTTCTCTAAGACTGGGAAACAGTGAACAGAGAATGTATGAGTTTCTCAAGATTGGTAACAGATAGAAACAAGAGAAAGTACACAATGATTCATCTACCTAGAGAAGTTACAGAGGTTTACACAGAGAATACCAAGTATAAGTACAAGCAAATAAGAGAGCCTTAGAAAACTGGTAAAACCTACATTGTGGATAGAGTTGGGAGTACTTAGCACTGTGTAAACAGCACTTTCGCCGAAAGAAATCGACTTCTCTAAGACTGGGAAACAGTGAACAGTGAATGTATGAGTTTCTCAAGATTGGTAACAGATAGAAACAAGCGAAAGTACACGGTGATTCATGTACCTAGAGAAGTTACAGAGGTTTACACAGAGAATTCCAAGTATAAGTACAAGCAAATAAGAGAGACTTAGAAAACTGGTAAAACCTACATTGTTTATAGAGTTGGGAGTACTTAGCAATGTGAAAACAGCACTTTTGTCGAAAGTAATCGACTTCTCTAAGACTGGGAAACAGTGAACAGTGAATGTATGAGTTTCTCAAGATTGGTAACAGATAGAAACAAGAGAAAGCACACAGTGATTCATCTACCTAGAGAAGTTACAGAGGTTTACACAGAGAATTCCAAGTATAAGTACAAGCAAATAAGAGAGACTTAGAAATCTGGTAAAACCTACATTGTGGATAGAGTTGGGAGTACTTAGCACTGTGAAAACAGCACTTTCGCAGAAAGAAATCCACTTCTCTAAGACTGGGAAAAGGTGAACAGTGAATGTATGAGTTTCTCAAGATTGGTAACAGATAGAAACAAGAGAAAGCACACAGTGATTCATCTACCTAGAGAAGTTACAGAGGTTTACACAGAGAATTCCAAGTATAAGTACAAGCAAATAAGAGAGACTTAGAAAACTGGTAAAACCTACATTGTTGACAGATTTGGGAGTACTTAGCACTGTGAAAAGAGCACTTTCGCTGAAAGAAGTCGACTTCTCTAAGACTGGGAAACAGTGAACAGTGAATGTATGAGTTTCTCAAGATTGGTAACAGATAGAAACAAGCGAAAGTACACAGTGATTCATCTACCTAGTGAAGTTACAGAGGTTTACACAGAGAATTCCAAGTATAAGTACAAGCAAATAAGAGAGACTTAGAAAACTGGTAAAACCTACATTGTTGACAGATTTGGTAGTACTTAGCACTGTGAAAAGAGCACTTTCGCCGAAGGAAATTTAGTCTCTAAGACTGGGAAACAGTGAACAGAGAATGTATGAGTTTCTCAAGATTGGTAACAGATAGAAACAATAGAAAGCACACAGTAATTCATCTAACTAGAGAAGTTAAAGAGGTTTACACAGAGAATTCCAAGTATAAGTACAAGCAAATAAGAGAGACTTAGAAAACTGGTAAAACCTACATTGTGGATAGAGTTGGGAGTACTTAGCACTGTGAAAACAGCACTTTCGCTGAAAGAAGTCGACTTCTCTAAGACTGGGAAACAGTGAACAGTGAATGTATGAGTTTCTCAAGATTGGTAACAGATAGAAACAAGCGAAAGTACACAGTGATTCATCTACCTAGTGAAGTTACAGAGGTTTACACAGAGAATTCCAAGTATAAGTACAAGCAAATAAGAGAGACTTAGAAAACTGGTAAAACCTACATTGTTGACAGATTTGGGAGTACTTAGCACTGTGAAAACAGCACTTTCGCCGAAGGAAATTTAGTCTCTAAGACTGGGAAACAGTGAACAGAGAATTTATGAGTTTCTCAAGATTGGTAACAGATAGAAACAACAGAAAGCACACAGTAATTCATCTAACTAGAGAAGTTAAAGAGGTTTACACAGAGAATTCCAAGTATAAGTACAAGCAAATAAGAGAGACTTAGAAAACTGGTAAAACCTACATTGTGGATAGAGTTGGGAGTACTTAGCACTGTGAAAACAGCACTTTCGCTGAAAGAAATCGACTTCTCTAAGACTGGGAAACAGTGAACAGTGAATGTATGAGTTTCTCAAGATTGGTAACAGATAGAAACAAGAGAAAGTACACAGTGATTCATCTACCTAGAGAAGTTACAGAGGTTTATACAGAGAATTCCAAGTATAAGTACAAGCAAATAAGAGAGACTTAGAGAACTGGTAAAACCTACATTGTTGATAGAGTTGGGAGTACTTAGCACTGTGAAAAGAGCACTTTTACGGAAAGAAATCGAGTTCTCTAAGACTGGTAAACAGTGAACAGAGAATGTATGAGTTTCTCAAGATTGGTAACAGATAGAAACAAGAGAAGGTACACAGTGATTCATCTACCTAGTGAAGTTACAGAGGTTTACACAGAGAATTCCAAGTATAAGTACAAGCAAATAAGAGAGGCTTAGAAAACTGGTAAAACCTACATTGTTGACAGATTTGGGAGTACTTAGCACTGTGAAAACAGCACTTTCGCAGAAGGAAATTTAGTTCTCTACGACTGGGAAACAGTGAACAGAGAATGTATGAGTTTCTCAAGATTGGTAACAGATAGAAACAACAGAAAGCACACAGTAATTCATCTACCTAGAGAAGTTAAAGAGGTTTACACAGAGAATTCCAAGTATAAGTACAAGCAAATAAGAGAGACTTAGAAAACTGGTAAAACCTACTTGTGGATAGAGTTGGGAGTACTTAGCACTGTGTAAACAGCACTTTCGCTGAAAGAAATCGACTTCTCTAAGACTGGGAAAAGGTGAACAGTGAATGTATGAGTTTCTCAAGATTGGTAACAGATAGAAACAAGAGAAAGCACACAGTGATTCATCTACCTAGAGAAGTTACAGAGGTTTACACAGAGAATTCCAAGTATAAGTACAAGCAAATAAGAGAGACTTAGAAATGTGGTAAAACCTACATTGTGGATAGAGTTGGGAGTACTTAGCACTGTGAAAACAGCACTTTCGCTGAAAGAAATCGACTTCTCTAAGACTGGGAAACAGTGAACAGAGAATGTATGAGTTTCTCAAGATTGGTAACAGATAGAAACAAGAGAAAGTACACAATGATTCATCTACCTAGAGAAGTTACAGAGGTTTACACAGAGAATACCAAGTATAAGTACAAGCAAATAAGAGAGCCTTAGAAAACTGGTAAAACCTACATTGTGGATAGAGTTGGGAGTACTTAGCACTCTGTAAACAGCACTTTCGCCGAAAGAAATCGACTTTTCTAAGACTGGGAAACAGTGAACAGTGAATGTATGAGTTTCTCAAGATTGGTAACAGATAGAAACAAGCGAAAGTACACGGTGATTCATCTACCTAGAGAAGTTACAGAGGTTTACACAGAGAATTCCAAGTATAAGTACAAGCAAATAAGAGAGACTTAGAAAACTGGTAAAACCTACATTGTTTATAGAGTTGGGAGTACTTAGCAATGTGAAAACAGCACTTTTGTCGAAAGTAATCGACTTCTCTAAGACTGGGAAACAGTGAACAGTGAATGTATGAGTTTCTCAAGATTGGTAACAGATAGAAACAAGAGAAAGCACACAGTGATTCATCTACCTAGAGAAGTTACAGAGGTTTACACAGAGAATTCCAAGTATAAGTACAAGCAAATAAGAGAGACTTAGAAAACTGGTAAAACCTACATTGTGGATAGAGTTGGGAGTACTTAGCACTGTGTAAACAGCACTTTCGCCGAAAGAAATCGACTTCTCTAAGACTGGGAAACAGTGAACAGTGAATGTATGAGTTTCTCAAGATTGGTAACAGATAGAAACAAGAGAAAGCACACAGTGATTCATCTACCTAGAGAAGTTACAGAGGTTTACACAGAGAATTCCAAGTATAAGTACAAGCAAATAAGAGAGACTTAGAAAACTGGTAAAACCTACATTGTTGATAGAGTTGGGAGTACTTAGCACTGTGAAAACAGCACTTTTGCCGAAAGAAATCGACTTCTCTAAGACTGGGAAACAGTGAACAGAGAATGTATGAGTTTCTCAAGATTGGTAACAGATAGAAACAAGAGAAAGTACACAGTGATTCATCTACCTAGAGAAGTTACAGAGGTTTACACAGAGAATTCCAAGTATAACTACAAGCAAATAAGAGAGACTTAGAGAACTGGTAAAACCTACATTGTTGATAGAGTTGGGAGTACTTAGCACTGTGAAAAGAGCACTTTTACGGAAAAAAATCGAGTTCTCTAAGACTGGTAAACAGTGAACAGAGAATGTATGAGTTTCTCAAAATTGGTAACAGATAGAAACAAGAGAAAGTACACAGTGATTCATCTACCTAGTGAAGTTACAGAGGTTTACACAGAGAATACCAAGTATAAGTACAAGCAAATAAGAGAGACTTAGAAAACTGGTAAAACCTACATTGTTGACAGATTTGGGAGTACTTAGCACTGTGAAAACAGCACTTTCGCCGAAGGAAATTTAGTTCTCTAAGACTGGGAAACAGTGAACAGAGAATGTATGAGTTTCTCAAGATTGGTAACAGATAGAAACAACAGAAAGCACACAGTAATTCATCTACCTAGAGAAGTTAAAGAGGTTTACACAGAGAATTCCAAGTATAAGTACAAGCAAATAAGAGAGACTTAGAAAACTGGTAAAACCTACTTGTGGATAGAGTTGGGATTACTTAGCACTGTGTAAACAGCACTTTCGCTGAAAGAAATCGACTTCTCTAAGACTGGGAAAAGGTGAACAGTGAATGTATGAGTTTCTCAAGATTGGTAACAGATAGAAACAAGAGAAAGCACACAGTGATTCATCTACCTAGAGAAGTTACAGTGGTTTACACAGAGAATTCCAAGTATAAGTACAAGCAAATAAGAGAGACTTAGAAATCTGGTAAAACCTACATTGTGGATAGAGTTGGGAGTACTTAGCACTGTGAAAACAGCACTTTCGCTGAAAGAAATCGACTTCTCTAAGACTGGGAAACAGTGAACAGAGAATGTATGAGTTTCTCAAGATTGGTAACAGATAGAAACAAGAGAAAGTACACAGTGATTCATCTACCTAGAGAAGTTACAAAGGTTTACACAGAGAATTCCAAGTATAAGTACAAGCAAATAAGAGAGACTTAGAAAACTGGTAAAACCTACATTGTTGATAGAGTTGGGAGTACTTAGCACTGTGAAAACAGCAATTTTGTCGAAAGAAATCGACATCTCTAAGACTGGGAAACAGTGAACAGAGAATGTATGAGTTTCTCAAGATTGGTAACAGATAGAAACAAGAGAAAGTACACAGTGATTCATCTACCTAGAGAAGTTACAGAGGTTTACACAGAGAATTCCAAGTATAACTACAAGCAAATAAGAGAGACTTAGAGAACTGGTAAAACCTACATTGTTGATAGAGTTGGGAGTACTTAGCACTGTGAAAACAGCACTTTTGTCGAAAGTAATCGAATTCTCTAAGACTGGGAAACACTGAACAGAGAATGTATGAGTTTCTCAAGATTGGTAACAGATAGAAACAAGAGAAAGTACACGGTGATTCATCTACCTAGAGAAGTTACAGAGGTTTACACAGAGAATTCCAAGTATAAGTACAAGCAAATAAGAGAGACTTAGAAAACTGATAAAACCAACATTGTGGATAGAGTTGGGAGTACTTAGCACTGTGTAAACAGCACTTTCGCCGAAAGAAATCGACTTCTCTAAGACTGGGAAACAGTGAACAGTGAATGTATGAGTTTCTCAAGATTGGTAACAGATAGAAACAAGAGAAAGCACACAGTGATTCATCTACCTAGAGAAGTTACAGAGGTTTACACAGAGAATTCCAAGTATAAGTACAAGCAAATAAGAGAGACTTAGAAATCTGGTAAAACCTACATTGTGGATAGAGTTGGGAGTACTTAGCACTGTGAAAACAGCACTTCCGCAGAAAGAAATCGACTTCTCTAAGACTGGGAAAAGGTGAACAGTGAATGTATGAGTTTCTCAAGATTGGTAACAGATAGAAACAAGAGAAAGCACACAGTGATTCATCTACCTAGAGAAGTTACAGAGGTTTACACAGAGAATTCCAAGTATAAGTACAAGCAAATAAGAGAGACTTAGAAAACTGGTAAAACCTACATTGTTGACAGATTTGGGAGTACTTAGCACTGTGAAAACAGCACTTTCGCCGAAGGAAATTTAGTTTCTAAGACTGGGAAACAGTGAACAGAGAATGTATGAGTTTCTCAAGATTGGTAACAGATAGAAACAACAGAAAGCACACAGTAATTCATCTAACTAGAGAAGTTAAAGAGGTTTACACAGAGAATTCCAAGTATAAGTACAAGCAAATAAGAGAGACTTAGAAAACTGGTAAAACCTACATTGTGGATAGAGTTGGGAGTACTTAGCACTGTGAAAACAGCACTTTCGCTGAAAGAAATCGACTTGTCTAAGACTGGGAAACAGTGAACAGTGAATGTATGAGTTTCTCAAGATTGGTAACAGATAGAAACAAGAGAAAGTACACAGTGATTCATCTACCTAGAGAAGTTACAGAGGTTTACACAGAGAATTCCAAGTATAAGTACAAGCAAATAAGAGAGACTTAGAAAACTGGTAAAACCTACATTGTTGATAGAGTTGGGAGTACTTAGCACTGTGAAAACAGCACTTTTGCCGAAAGAAATCGACTTCTCTAAGACTGGGAAACAGTGAACAGAGAATGTATGAGTTTCTCAAGATTGGTAACAGATAGAAACAAGAGAAAGTACACAGTGATTCATCTACCTAGAGAAGTTACAGAGGTTTACACAGAGAATTCCAAGTATAACTACAAGCAAATAAGAGAGACTTAGAGAACTGGTAAAACCTACATTGTTGATAGAGTTGGGAGTACTTAGCACTGTGAAAAGAGCACTTTTACGGAAAGAAATCGAGTTCTCTAAGACTGGTAAACAGTGAACAGAGAATGTATGAGTTTCTCAAGATTGGTAACAGATAGAAACAAGAGAAGGTACACAGTGATTCATCTACCTAGTGAAGTTACAGAGGTTTACACAGAGAATTCCAAGTATAAGTACAAGCAAATAAGAGATTCTTAGAAAACTGGTAAAACCTACATTGTTGACAGATTTGGGAGTACTTAGCACTGTGAAAACAGCACTTTCGCCGAAGGAAATTTAGTTCTCTAAGACTGGGAAACAGTGAACAGAGAATGTATGAGTTTCTCAAGATTGGTAACAGATAGAAACAACAGAAAGCACACAGTAATTCATCTACCTAGAGAAGTTAAAGAGGTTTACACAGAGAATTCCAAGTATAAGTACAAGCAAATAAGAGAGACTTAGAAAACTGGTAAAACCTACTTGTGGATAGAGTTGGGAGTACTTAGCACTGTGTAAACAGCACTTTCGCTGAAAGAAATCGACTTCTCTAAGACTGGGAAAAGGTGAACAGTGAATGTATGAGTTTCTCAAGATTGGTAACAGATAGAAACAAGAGAAAGCACACAGTGATTCTTCTACCTAGAGACGTTACAGTGGTTTACACAGAGAATTCCAAGTATAAGTACAAGCAAATAAGAGAGACTTAGAAATCTGGTAAAACCTACATTGTGGATAGAGTTGGGAGTACTTAGCACTGTGAAAACAGCACTTTCGCTGAAAGAAATCGACTTCTCTAAGACTGGGAAACAGTGAACAGTGAATGTATGAGTTTCTCAAGATTGGTAACAGATAGAAACAAGAGAAAGTACACAGTGATTCATCTACCTAGAGAAGTTACAAAGGTTTACACAGAGAATTCCAAGTATAAGTACAAGCAAATAAGAGAGACTTAGAAAACTGGTAAAACCTACATTGTTGATAGAGTTGGGAGTACTTAGCACTGTGAAAACAGCAATTTTGTCGAAAGAAATCGACATCTCTAAGACTGGGAAACAGTGAACAGAGAATGTATGAGTTTCTCAAGATTGGTAACAGATAGAAACAAGAGAAAGTACACAGTGATTCATCTACCTAGAGAAGTTACAGAGGTTTACACAGAGAATTCCAAGTATAACTACAAGCAAATAAGAGAGACTTAGAGAACTGGTAAAACCTACATTGTTGATAGAGTTGGGAGTACTTAGCACTGTGAAAACAGCACTTTTGTCGAAAGTAATCGACTTCTCTAAGACTGGGAAACACTGAACAGAGAATGTATGAGTTTCTCAAGATTGGTAACAGATAGAAACAAGAGAAAGTACACGGTGATTCATCTACCTAGAGAAGTTACAGAGGTTTACACAGAGAATTCCAAGTATAAGTACAAGCAAATAAGAGAGACTTAGAAAACTGGTAAAACCTACATTGTGGATAGAGTTGGGAGTACTTAGCACTGTGTAAACAGCACTTTCGCCGAAAGAAATCGACTTCTCTAAGACTGGGAAACAGTGAACAGTGAATGTATGAGTTTCTCAAGATTGGTAACAGATAGAAACAAGAGAAAGCACACAGTGATTCATCTACCTAGTGAAGTTACAGAGGTTTACACAGAGAATTCCAAGTATAAGTACAAGCAAATAAGAGAGACTTAGAAAACTGGTAAAACCTACATTGTTGACAGATTTGGGAGTACTTAGCACTGTGAAAAGAGCACTTTCGCCGAAGGAAATTTAGTCTCTAAGACTGGGAAACAGTGAACAGAGAATGTATGAGTTTCTCAAGATTGGTAACAGATAGAAACAATAGAAAGCACACAGTAATTCATCTAACTAGAGAAGTTAAAGAGGTTTACACAGAGAATTCCAAGTATAAGTACAAGCAAATAAGAGAGACTTAGAAAACTGGTAAAACCTACATTGTGGATAGAGTTGGGAGTACTTAGCACTGTGAAAACAGCACTTTCGCTGAAAGAAATCGACTTCTCTAAGACTGGGAAACAGTGAACAGTGAATGTATGAGTTTCTCAAGATTGGTAACAGATAGAAACAAGAGAAAGTACACAGTGATTCATCTACCTAGAGAAGTTACAGAGGTTTACACAGAGAATTCCAAGTATAAGTACAAGCAAATAAGAGAGACTTAGAAAACTGGTAAAACCTACATTGTTGACAGAGTTGGGAGTACTTAGCACTGTGAAAACAGCACTTTTGCCGAAAGAAATCGACTTCTCTAAGACTGGGAAACAGTGAACAGAGAATGTATGAGTTTCTCAAGATTGGTAACAGATAGAAACAAGAGAAAGTACACAGTGATTCATCTACCTAGAGAAGTTACAGAGGTTTACACAGAGAATTCCAAGTATAACTACAAGCAAATAAGAGAGACTTAGAGAACTGGTAAAACCTACATTGTTGATAGAGTTGGGAGTACTTAGCACTGTGAAAAGAGCACTTTTACGGAAAGAAATCGAGTTCTCTAAGACTGGTAAACAGTGAACAGAGAATGTATGAGTTTCTCAAGATTGGTAACAGATAGAAACAAGAGAAGGTACACAGTGATTCATCTACCTAGTGAAGTTACAGAGGTTTACACAGAGAATTCCAAGTATAAGTACAAGCAAATAAGAGAGGCTTAGAAAACTGGTAAAACCTACATTGTTGACAGATTTGGGAGTACTTAGCACTGTGAAAACAGCACTTTCGCCGAAGGAAATTTAGTTCTCTAAGACTGGGAAACAGTGAACAGAGAATGTATGAGTTTCTCAAGATTGGTAACAGATAGAAACAACAGAAAGCACACAGTAATTCATCTACCTAGAGAAGTTACAGAGGTTTACACAGAGAATTCCAAGTATAAGTACAAGCAAATAAGAGAGACTTAGAAAACTGGTAAAACCTACTTGTGGATAGAGTTGGGAGTACTTAGCACTGTGTAAACAGCACTTTCGCTGAAAGAAATCGACTTCTCTAAGACTGGGAAAAGGTGAACAGTGAATGTATGAGTTTCTCAAGATTGGTAACAGATAGAAACAAGAGAAAGCACACAGTGATTCATCTACCTAGAGAAGTTACAGTGGTTTACACAGAGAATTCCAAGTATAAGTACAAGCAAATAAGAGAGACTTAGAAATCTGGTAAAACCTACATTGTGGATAGAGTTGGGAGTACTTAGCACTGTGAAAACAGCACTTTCGCTGAAAGAAATCGACTTCTCTAAGACTGGGAAACAGTGAACAGAGAATGTATGAGTTTCTCAAGATTGGTAACAGATAGAAACTAGAGAAAGTACACAGTGATTCATCTACCTAGAGAAGTTACAAAGGTTTACACAGAGAATTCCAAGTATAAGTACAAGCAAATAAGAGAGACTTAGAAAACTGGTAAAACCTACATTGTTGATAGAGTTGGGAGTACTTAGCACTGTGAAAACAGCAATTTTGTCGAAAGAAATCGACATCTCTAAGACTGGGAAACAGTGAACAGAGAATGTATGAGTTTCTCAAGATTGGTAACAGATAGAAACAAGAGAAAGTACACAGTGATTCATCTACCTAGAGAAGTTACAGAGGTTTACACAGAGAATTCCAAGTATAACTACAAGCAAATAAGAGAGACTTAGAGAACTGGTAAAACCTACATTGTTGATAGAGTTGGGAGTACTTAGCACTGTGAAAACAGCACTTTTGTCGAAAGTAATCGACTTCTCTAAGACTGGGAAACACTGAACAGAGAATGTATGAGTTTCTCAAGATTGGTGACAGATAGAAACAAGAGAAAGTACACGGTGATTCATCTACCTAGAGAAGTTACAGAGGTTTACACAGAGAATTCCAAGTATAAGTACAAGCAAATAAGAGAGACTTAGAAAACTGGTAAAACCAACATTGTGGATAGAGTTGGGAGTACTTAGCACTGTGTAAACAGCACTTTCGCCAAAAGAAATCGACTTCTCTTAGACTGGGAAACAGTGAACAGTGAATGTATGAGTTTCTCAAGATTGGTAACAGATAGAAACAAGAGAAAGCACACAGTGATTCATCTACCTAGAGAAGTTACAGAGGTTTACACAGAGAATTCCAAGTATAAGTACAAGCAAATAAGAGAGACTTAGAAATCTGGTAAAACCTACATTGTGGATAGAGTTGGGAGTACTTAGCACTGTGAAAACAGCACTTTCGCAGAAGGAAATCGACTTCTCTAAGACTGGGAAAAGGTGAACAGTGAATGTATGAGTTTCTCAAGATTGGTAACAGATAGAAACAAGAGAAAGCACACAGTGATTCATCTACCTAGAGAAGTTACAGAGGTTTACACAGAGAATTCCAAGTATAAGTACAAGCAAATAAGAGAGACTTAGAAAACTGGTAAAACCTACATTGTTGACAGATTTGGGAGTACTTAGCACTGTGAAAACAGCACTTTCGCCGAAAGAAATTTAGTCTCTAAGACTGGGAAACAGTGAACAGAGAATGTATGAGTTTCTCAAGATTGGTAACAGATAGAAACAACAGAAAGCACACAGTAATTCATCTACCTAGAGAAGTTACAGAGGTTTACACAGAGAATTCCAAGTATAAGTACAAGCAAATAAGAGAGACTTAGAAAACTGGTAAAACCTACATTGTTGATAGAGTTGGGAGTACTTAGCACTGTGAAAACAGCACTTTTGCGGAAAGAAATCGACTTCTCTAAGACTGGGAAACAGTGAACAGAGAATGTATGAGTTTCTCAAGATTGGTAACAGATAGAAACAAGAGAAAGTACACGGTGATTCATCTACCTAGAGAAGTTACAGAGGTTTACACAGAGAATTCCAAGTATAAGTACAAGCAAATAAGAGAGACTTAGAAAACTGGTAAAACCTACATTGTTTATAGAGTTGGGAGTACTTAGCAATGTGAAAACAGCACTTTTGTCGAAAGTAATCGACTTCTCTAAGACTGGGAAACACTGAACAGAGAATGTATGAGTTTCTCAAGATTGGTAACAGATAGAAACAAGAGAAAGCACACAGTGATTCATCTACCTAGAGAAGTTACAGAGGTTTACACAGAGAATTCCAAGTATAAGTACAAGCAAATAAGAGAGACTTAGAAAACTGGTAAAACCTACATTGTGGATAGAGTTGGGAGTACTTAGCACTGTGAAAACAGCACTTTCGCTGAAAGAAGTCGACTTCTCTAAGACTGGGAAACAGTGAACAGTGAATGTATGAGTTTCTCAAGATTGGTAACAGATAGAAACAAGCGAAAGTACACAGTGATTCATCTACCTAGTGAAGTTACAGAGGTTTACACAGAGAATTCCAAGTATAAGTACAAGCAAATAAGAGAGACTTAGAAAACTGGTAAAACCTACATTGTTGACAGATTTGGGAGTACTTAGCACTGTGAAAAGAGCACTTTCGCCGAAGGAAATTTAGTCTCTAAGACTGGGAAACAGTGAACAGAGAATGTATGAGTTTCTCAAGATTGGTAACAGATAGAAACAATAGAAAGCACACAGTAATTCATCTAACTAGAGAAGTTAAAGAGGTTTACACAGAGAATTCCAAGTATAAGTACAAGCAAATAAGAGAGACTTAGAAAACTGGTAAAACCTACATTGTGGATAGAGTTGGGAGTACTTAGCACTGTGAAAACAGCACTTTCGCTGAAAGAAATCGACTTCTCTAAGACTGGGAAACAGTGAACAGTGAATGTATGAGTTTCTCAAGATTGGTAACAGATAGAAACAAGAGAAAGTACACAGTGATTCATCTACCTAGAGAAGTTACAGAGGTTTACACAGAGAATTCCAAGTATAAGTACAAGCAAATAAGAGAGACTTAGAAAACTGGTAAAACCTACATTGTTGACAGAGTTGGGAGTACTTAGCACTGTGAAAACAGCACTTTTGCCGAAAGAAATCGACTTCTCTAAGACTGGGAAACAGTGAACAGAGAATGTATGAGTTTCTCAAGATTGGTAACAGATAGAAACAAGAGAAAGTACACAGTGATTCATCTACCTAGAGAAGTTACAGAGGTTTACACAGAGAATTCCAAGTATAACTACAAGCAAATAAGAGAGACTTAGAGAACTGGTAAAACCTACATTGTTGATAGAGTTGGGAGTACTTAGCACTGTGAAAAGAGCACTTTTACGGAAAGAAATCGAGTTCTCTAAGACTGGTAAACAGTGAACAGAGAATGTATGAGTTTCTCAAGATTGGTAACAGATAGAAACAAGAGAAGGTACACAGTGATTCATCTACCTAGTGAAGTTACAGAGGTTTACACAGAGAATTCCAAGTATAAGTACAAGCAAATAAGAGAGGCTTAGAAAACTGGTAAAACCTACATTGTTGACAGATTTGGGAGTACTTAGCACTGTGAAAACAGCACTTTCGCCGAAGGAAATTTAGTTCTCTAAGACTGGGAAACAGTGAACAGAGAATGTATGAGTTTCTCAAGATTGGTAACAGATAGAAACAACAGAAAGCACACAGTAAATCATCTACCTAGAGAAGTTAAAGAGGTTTACACAGAGAATTCCAAGTATAAGTACAAGCAAATAAGAGAGACTTAGAAAACTGGTAAAACCTACATTGTGGATAGAGTTGAGAGTACTTAGCACTGTGTAAACAGCACTTTCGCTGAAAGAAATCGACTTCTCTAAGACTGGGAAAAGGTGAACAGTGAATGTATGAGTTTCTCAAGATTGGTAACAGATAGAAACAAGAGAAAGCACACAGTGATTCATCTACCTAGAGAAGTTACAGAGGTTTACACAGAGAATTCCAAGTATAAGTACAAGCAAATAAGAGAGACTTAGAAATGTGGTAAAACCTACATTGTGGATAGAGTTGGGAGTACTTAGCACTGTGAAAACAGCACGTTCGCTGAAAGAAATCGACTTCTCTAAGACTGGGAAACAGTGAACAGAGAATGTATGAGTTTCTCAAGATTGGTAACAGATAGAAACAAGAGAAAGTACACAATGATTCATCTACCTAGAGAAGTTACAGAGGTTTACACAGAGAATACCAAGTATAAGTACAAGCAAATAAGAGAGCCTTAGAAAACTGGTAAAACCTACATTGTGGATAGAGTTGGGAGTACTTAGCACTGTGTAAACAGCACTTTCGCCGAAAGAAATCGACTTCTCTAAGACTGGGAAACAGTGAACAGTGAATGTATGAGTTTCTCAAGATTGGTAACAGATAGAAACAAGCGAAAGTACACGGTGATTCATGTACCTAGAGAAGTTACAGAGGTTTACACAGAGAATTCCAAGTATAAGTACAAGCAAATAAGAGAGACTTAGAAAACTGGTAAAACCTACATTGTTTATAGAGTTGGGAGTACTTAGCAATGTGAAAACAGCACTTTTGTCGAAAGTAATCGACTTCTCTAAGACTGGGAAACAGTGAACAGTGAATGTATGAGTTTCTCAAGATTGGTAACAGATAGAAACAAGAGAAAGCACACAGTGATTCATCTACCTAGAGAAGTTACAGAGGTTTACACAGAGAATTCCAAGTATAAGTACAAGCAAATAAGAGAGACTTAGAAATCTGGTAAAACCTACATTGTGGATAGAGTTGGGAGTACTTAGCACTGTGAAAACAGCACTTTCGCAGAAAGAAATCCACTTCTCTAAGACTGGGAAAAGGTGAACAGTGAATGTATGAGTTTCTCAAGATTGGTAACAGATAGAAACAAGAGAAAGCACACAGTGATTCATCTACCTAGAGAAGTTACAGAGGTTTACACAGAGAATTCCAAGTATAAGTACAAGCAAATAAGAGAGACTTAGAAAACTGGTAAAACCTACATTGTTGACAGATTTGGGAGTACTTAGCACTGTGAAAAGAGCACTTTCGCTGAAAGAAGTCGACTTCTCTAAGACTGGGAAACAGTGAACAGTGAATGTATGAGTTTCTCAAGATTGGTAACAGATAGAAACAAGCGAAAGTACACAGTGATTCATCTACCTAGTGAAGTTACAGAGGTTTACACAGAGAATTCCAAGTATAAGTACAAGCAAATAAGAGAGAC
The DNA here is from genome assembly GCA_028571685.1 of Heterohyrax brucei. NCBI lineage: Eukaryota > Metazoa > Chordata > Mammalia > Hyracoidea > Procaviidae > Heterohyrax > Heterohyrax brucei. The sequence continues at coordinate 18,746,970 of CM053162.1, forward strand.
TTAGAAAACTGGTAAAACCTACATTGTTGACAGATTTGGTAGTACTTAGCACTGTGAAAAGAGCACTTTCGCCGAAGGAAATTTAGTCTCTAAGACTGGGAAACAGTGAACAGAGAATGTATGAGTTTCTCAAGATTGGTAACAGATAGAAACAATAGAAAGCACACAGTAATTCATCTAACTAGAGAAGTTAAAGAGGTTTACACAGAGAATTCCAAGTATAAGTACAAGCAAATAAGAGAGACTTAGAAAACTGGTAAAACCTACATTGTGGATAGAGTTGGGAGTACTTAGCACTGTGAAAACAGCACTTTCGCTGAAAGAAGTCGACTTCTCTAAGACTGGGAAACAGTGAACAGTGAATGTATGAGTTTCTCAAGATTGGTAACAGATAGAAACAAGCGAAAGTACACAGTGATTCATCTACCTAGTGAAGTTACAGAGGTTTACACAGAGAATTCCAAGTATAAGTACAAGCAAATAAGAGAGACTTAGAAAACTGGTAAAACCTACATTGTTGACAGATTTGGGAGTACTTAGCACTGTGAAAACAGCACTTTCGCCGAAGGAAATTTAGTCTCTAAGACTGGGAAACAGTGAACAGAGAATTTATGAGTTTCTCAAGATTGGTAACAGATAGAAACAACAGAAAGCACACAGTAATTCATCTAACTAGAGAAGTTAAAGAGGTTTACACAGAGAATTCCAAGTATAAGTACAAGCAAATAAGAGAGACTTAGAAAACTGGTAAAACCTACATTGTGGATAGAGTTGGGAGTACTTAGCACTGTGAAAACAGCACTTTCGCTGAAAGAAATCGACTTCTCTAAGACTGGGAAACAGTGAACAGTGAATGTATGAGTTTCTCAAGATTGGTAACAGATAGAAACAAGAGAAAGTACACAGTGATTCATCTACCTAGAGAAGTTACAGAGGTTTATACAGAGAATTCCAAGTATAAGTACAAGCAAATAAGAGAGACTTAGAGAACTGGTAAAACCTACATTGTTGATAGAGTTGGGAGTACTTAGCACTGTGAAAAGAGCACTTTTACGGAAAGAAATCGAGTTCTCTAAGACTGGTAAACAGTGAACAGAGAATGTATGAGTTTCTCAAGATTGGTAACAGATAGAAACAAGAGAAGGTACACAGTGATTCATCTACCTAGTGAAGTTACAGAGGTTTACACAGAGAATTCCAAGTATAAGTACAAGCAAATAAGAGAGGCTTAGAAAACTGGTAAAACCTACATTGTTGACAGATTTGGGAGTACTTAGCACTGTGAAAACAGCACTTTCGCAGAAGGAAATTTAGTTCTCTACGACTGGGAAACAGTGAACAGAGAATGTATGAGTTTCTCAAGATTGGTAACAGATAGAAACAACAGAAAGCACACAGTAATTCATCTACCTAGAGAAGTTAAAGAGGTTTACACAGAGAATTCCAAGTATAAGTACAAGCAAATAAGAGAGACTTAGAAAACTGGTAAAACCTACTTGTGGATAGAGTTGGGAGTACTTAGCACTGTGTAAACAGCACTTTCGCTGAAAGAAATCGACTTCTCTAAGACTGGGAAAAGGTGAACAGTGAATGTATGAGTTTCTCAAGATTGGTAACAGATAGAAACAAGAGAAAGCACACAGTGATTCATCTACCTAGAGAAGTTACAGAGGTTTACACAGAGAATTCCAAGTATAAGTACAAGCAAATAAGAGAGACTTAGAAATGTGGTAAAACCTACATTGTGGATAGAGTTGGGAGTACTTAGCACTGTGAAAACAGCACTTTCGCTGAAAGAAATCGACTTCTCTAAGACTGGGAAACAGTGAACAGAGAATGTATGAGTTTCTCAAGATTGGTAACAGATAGAAACAAGAGAAAGTACACAATGATTCATCTACCTAGAGAAGTTACAGAGGTTTACACAGAGAATACCAAGTATAAGTACAAGCAAATAAGAGAGCCTTAGAAAACTGGTAAAACCTACATTGTGGATAGAGTTGGGAGTACTTAGCACTCTGTAAACAGCACTTTCGCCGAAAGAAATCGACTTTTCTAAGACTGGGAAACAGTGAACAGTGAATGTATGAGTTTCTCAAGATTGGTAACAGATAGAAACAAGCGAAAGTACACGGTGATTCATCTACCTAGAGAAGTTACAGAGGTTTACACAGAGAATTCCAAGTATAAGTACAAGCAAATAAGAGAGACTTAGAAAACTGGTAAAACCTACATTGTTTATAGAGTTGGGAGTACTTAGCAATGTGAAAACAGCACTTTTGTCGAAAGTAATCGACTTCTCTAAGACTGGGAAACAGTGAACAGTGAATGTATGAGTTTCTCAAGATTGGTAACAGATAGAAACAAGAGAAAGCACACAGTGATTCATCTACCTAGAGAAGTTACAGAGGTTTACACAGAGAATTCCAAGTATAAGTACAAGCAAATAAGAGAGACTTAGAAAACTGGTAAAACCTACATTGTGGATAGAGTTGGGAGTACTTAGCACTGTGTAAACAGCACTTTCGCCGAAAGAAATCGACTTCTCTAAGACTGGGAAACAGTGAACAGTGAATGTATGAGTTTCTCAAGATTGGTAACAGATAGAAACAAGAGAAAGCACACAGTGATTCATCTACCTAGAGAAGTTACAGAGGTTTACACAGAGAATTCCAAGTATAAGTACAAGCAAATAAGAGAGACTTAGAAAACTGGTAAAACCTACATTGTTGATAGAGTTGGGAGTACTTAGCACTGTGAAAACAGCACTTTTGCCGAAAGAAATCGACTTCTCTAAGACTGGGAAACAGTGAACAGAGAATGTATGAGTTTCTCAAGATTGGTAACAGATAGAAACAAGAGAAAGTACACAGTGATTCATCTACCTAGAGAAGTTACAGAGGTTTACACAGAGAATTCCAAGTATAACTACAAGCAAATAAGAGAGACTTAGAGAACTGGTAAAACCTACATTGTTGATAGAGTTGGGAGTACTTAGCACTGTGAAAAGAGCACTTTTACGGAAAAAAATCGAGTTCTCTAAGACTGGTAAACAGTGAACAGAGAATGTATGAGTTTCTCAAAATTGGTAACAGATAGAAACAAGAGAAAGTACACAGTGATTCATCTACCTAGTGAAGTTACAGAGGTTTACACAGAGAATACCAAGTATAAGTACAAGCAAATAAGAGAGACTTAGAAAACTGGTAAAACCTACATTGTTGACAGATTTGGGAGTACTTAGCACTGTGAAAACAGCACTTTCGCCGAAGGAAATTTAGTTCTCTAAGACTGGGAAACAGTGAACAGAGAATGTATGAGTTTCTCAAGATTGGTAACAGATAGAAACAACAGAAAGCACACAGTAATTCATCTACCTAGAGAAGTTAAAGAGGTTTACACAGAGAATTCCAAGTATAAGTACAAGCAAATAAGAGAGACTTAGAAAACTGGTAAAACCTACTTGTGGATAGAGTTGGGATTACTTAGCACTGTGTAAACAGCACTTTCGCTGAAAGAAATCGACTTCTCTAAGACTGGGAAAAGGTGAACAGTGAATGTATGAGTTTCTCAAGATTGGTAACAGATAGAAACAAGAGAAAGCACACAGTGATTCATCTACCTAGAGAAGTTACAGTGGTTTACACAGAGAATTCCAAGTATAAGTACAAGCAAATAAGAGAGACTTAGAAATCTGGTAAAACCTACATTGTGGATAGAGTTGGGAGTACTTAGCACTGTGAAAACAGCACTTTCGCTGAAAGAAATCGACTTCTCTAAGACTGGGAAACAGTGAACAGAGAATGTATGAGTTTCTCAAGATTGGTAACAGATAGAAACAAGAGAAAGTACACAGTGATTCATCTACCTAGAGAAGTTACAAAGGTTTACACAGAGAATTCCAAGTATAAGTACAAGCAAATAAGAGAGACTTAGAAAACTGGTAAAACCTACATTGTTGATAGAGTTGGGAGTACTTAGCACTGTGAAAACAGCAATTTTGTCGAAAGAAATCGACATCTCTAAGACTGGGAAACAGTGAACAGAGAATGTATGAGTTTCTCAAGATTGGTAACAGATAGAAACAAGAGAAAGTACACAGTGATTCATCTACCTAGAGAAGTTACAGAGGTTTACACAGAGAATTCCAAGTATAACTACAAGCAAATAAGAGAGACTTAGAGAACTGGTAAAACCTACATTGTTGATAGAGTTGGGAGTACTTAGCACTGTGAAAACAGCACTTTTGTCGAAAGTAATCGAATTCTCTAAGACTGGGAAACACTGAACAGAGAATGTATGAGTTTCTCAAGATTGGTAACAGATAGAAACAAGAGAAAGTACACGGTGATTCATCTACCTAGAGAAGTTACAGAGGTTTACACAGAGAATTCCAAGTATAAGTACAAGCAAATAAGAGAGACTTAGAAAACTGATAAAACCAACATTGTGGATAGAGTTGGGAGTACTTAGCACTGTGTAAACAGCACTTTCGCCGAAAGAAATCGACTTCTCTAAGACTGGGAAACAGTGAACAGTGAATGTATGAGTTTCTCAAGATTGGTAACAGATAGAAACAAGAGAAAGCACACAGTGATTCATCTACCTAGAGAAGTTACAGAGGTTTACACAGAGAATTCCAAGTATAAGTACAAGCAAATAAGAGAGACTTAGAAATCTGGTAAAACCTACATTGTGGATAGAGTTGGGAGTACTTAGCACTGTGAAAACAGCACTTCCGCAGAAAGAAATCGACTTCTCTAAGACTGGGAAAAGGTGAACAGTGAATGTATGAGTTTCTCAAGATTGGTAACAGATAGAAACAAGAGAAAGCACACAGTGATTCATCTACCTAGAGAAGTTACAGAGGTTTACACAGAGAATTCCAAGTATAAGTACAAGCAAATAAGAGAGACTTAGAAAACTGGTAAAACCTACATTGTTGACAGATTTGGGAGTACTTAGCACTGTGAAAACAGCACTTTCGCCGAAGGAAATTTAGTTTCTAAGACTGGGAAACAGTGAACAGAGAATGTATGAGTTTCTCAAGATTGGTAACAGATAGAAACAACAGAAAGCACACAGTAATTCATCTAACTAGAGAAGTTAAAGAGGTTTACACAGAGAATTCCAAGTATAAGTACAAGCAAATAAGAGAGACTTAGAAAACTGGTAAAACCTACATTGTGGATAGAGTTGGGAGTACTTAGCACTGTGAAAACAGCACTTTCGCTGAAAGAAATCGACTTGTCTAAGACTGGGAAACAGTGAACAGTGAATGTATGAGTTTCTCAAGATTGGTAACAGATAGAAACAAGAGAAAGTACACAGTGATTCATCTACCTAGAGAAGTTACAGAGGTTTACACAGAGAATTCCAAGTATAAGTACAAGCAAATAAGAGAGACTTAGAAAACTGGTAAAACCTACATTGTTGATAGAGTTGGGAGTACTTAGCACTGTGAAAACAGCACTTTTGCCGAAAGAAATCGACTTCTCTAAGACTGGGAAACAGTGAACAGAGAATGTATGAGTTTCTCAAGATTGGTAACAGATAGAAACAAGAGAAAGTACACAGTGATTCATCTACCTAGAGAAGTTACAGAGGTTTACACAGAGAATTCCAAGTATAACTACAAGCAAATAAGAGAGACTTAGAGAACTGGTAAAACCTACATTGTTGATAGAGTTGGGAGTACTTAGCACTGTGAAAAGAGCACTTTTACGGAAAGAAATCGAGTTCTCTAAGACTGGTAAACAGTGAACAGAGAATGTATGAGTTTCTCAAGATTGGTAACAGATAGAAACAAGAGAAGGTACACAGTGATTCATCTACCTAGTGAAGTTACAGAGGTTTACACAGAGAATTCCAAGTATAAGTACAAGCAAATAAGAGATTCTTAGAAAACTGGTAAAACCTACATTGTTGACAGATTTGGGAGTACTTAGCACTGTGAAAACAGCACTTTCGCCGAAGGAAATTTAGTTCTCTAAGACTGGGAAACAGTGAACAGAGAATGTATGAGTTTCTCAAGATTGGTAACAGATAGAAACAACAGAAAGCACACAGTAATTCATCTACCTAGAGAAGTTAAAGAGGTTTACACAGAGAATTCCAAGTATAAGTACAAGCAAATAAGAGAGACTTAGAAAACTGGTAAAACCTACTTGTGGATAGAGTTGGGAGTACTTAGCACTGTGTAAACAGCACTTTCGCTGAAAGAAATCGACTTCTCTAAGACTGGGAAAAGGTGAACAGTGAATGTATGAGTTTCTCAAGATTGGTAACAGATAGAAACAAGAGAAAGCACACAGTGATTCTTCTACCTAGAGACGTTACAGTGGTTTACACAGAGAATTCCAAGTATAAGTACAAGCAAATAAGAGAGACTTAGAAATCTGGTAAAACCTACATTGTGGATAGAGTTGGGAGTACTTAGCACTGTGAAAACAGCACTTTGGCTGAAAGAAATCGACTTCTCTAAGACTGGGAAACAGTGAACAGTGAATGTATGAGTTTCTCAAGATTGGTAACAGATAGAAACAAGAGAAAGTACACAGTGATTCATCTACCTAGAGAAGTTACAAAGGTTTACACAGAGAATTCCAAGTATAAGTACAAGCAAATAAGAGAGACTTAGAAAACTGGTAAAACCTACATTGTTGATAGAGTTGGGAGTACTTAGCACTGTGAAAACAGCAATTTTGTCGAAAGAAATCGACATCTCTAAGACTGGGAAACAGTGAACAGAGAATGTATGAGTTTCTCAAGATTGGTAACAGATAGAAACAAGAGAAAGTACACAGTGATTCATCTACCTAGAGAAGTTACAGAGGTTTACACAGAGAATTCCAAGTATAACTACAAGCAAATAAGAGAGACTTAGAGAACTGGTAAAACCTACATTGTTGATAGAGTTGGGAGTACTTAGCACTGTGAAAACAGCACTTTTGTCGAAAGTAATCGACTTCTCTAAGACTGGGAAACACTGAACAGAGAATGTATGAGTTTCTCAAGATTGGTAACAGATAGAAACAAGAGAAAGTACACGGTGATTCATCTACCTAGAGAAGTTACAGAGGTTTACACAGAGAATTCCAAGTATAAGTACAAGCAAATAAGAGAGACTTAGAAAACTGGTAAAACCTACATTGTGGATAGAGTTGGGAGTACTTAGCACTGTGTAAACAGCACTTTCGCCGAAAGAAATCGACTTCTCTAAGACTGGGAAACAGTGAACAGTGAATGTATGAGTTTCTCAAGATTGGTAACAGATAGAAACAAGAGAAAGCACACAGTGATTCATCTACCTAGAGAAGTTACAGAGGTTTACACAGAGAATTCCAAGTATAAGTACAAGCAAATAAGAGAGACTTAGAAATCTGGTAAAACCTACATTGTGGATAGAGTTGGGAGTACTTAGCACTGTGAAAACAGCACTTTCGGAGAAAGAAATCGACTTCTCTAAGACTGGGAAAAGGTGAACAGTGAATGTATGAGTTTCTCAAGATTGGTAACAGATAGAAACAAGAGAAAGCACACAGTGATTCATCTACCTAGAGAAGTTACAGAGGTTTTCACAGAGAATTCCAAGTATAAGTACAAGCAAATAAGAGAGACTTAGAAAACTGTTAAAACCTACATTGTGGATAGAGTTGGGAGTACTTAGCACTGTGTAAACAGCACTTTCGCCGAAAGAAATCGACTTCTCTAAGACTGGGAAACAGTGAACAGTGAATGTATGAGTTTCTCAAGATTGGTAACAGATAGAAACAAGAGAAAGCACACAGTGATTCATCTACCTAGAGAAGTTACAGAGGTTTACACAGAGAATTCCAAGTATAAGTACAAGCAAATAAGAGAGACTTAGAAATCTGGTAAAACCTACATTGTGGATAGAGTTGGGAGTACTTAGCACTGTGAAAACAGCACTTTCGCAGAAGGAAATCGACTTCTCTAAGACTGGGAAAAGGTGAACAGTGAATGTATGAGTTTCTCAAGATTGGTAACAGATAGAAACAAGAGAAAGCACACAGTGATTCATCTACCTAGAGAAGTTACAGAGGTTTACACAGAGAATTCCAAGTATAAGTACAAGCAAATAAGAGAGACTTAGAAAACTGGTAAAACCTACATTGTTGACAGATTTGGGAGTACTTAGCACTGTGAAAACAGCACTTTCGCCGAAAGAAATTTAGTCTCTAAGACTGGGAAACAGTGAACAGAGAATGTATGAGTTTCTCAAGATTGGTAACAGATAGAAACAACAGAAAGCACACAGTAATTCATCTACCTAGAGAAGTTACAGAGGTTTACACAGAGAATTCCAAGTATAAGTACAAGCAAATAAGAGAGACTTAGAAAACTGGTAAAACCTACATTGTTGATAGAGTTGGGAGTACTTAGCACTGTGAAAACAGCACTTTTGCGGAAAGAAATCGACTTCTCTAAGACTGGGAAACAGTGAACAGAGAATGTATGAGTTTCTCAAGATTGGTAACAGATAGAAACAAGAGAAAGTACACGGTGATTCATCTACCTAGAGAAGTTACAAAGGTTTACACAGAGAATTCCAAGTATAAGTACAAGCAAATAAGAGAGACTTAGAAAACTGGTAAAACCTACATTGTTTATAGAGTTGGGAGTACTTAGCAATGTGAAAACAGCACTTTTTTCGAAAGTAATCGACTTCTCTAAGACTGGGAAACACTGAACAGAGAATGTATGAGTTTCTCAAGATTGGTAACAGATAGAAACAAGAGAAAGCACACAGTGATTCATCTACCTAGAGAAGTTACAGAGGTTTACACAGAGAATTCCAAGTATAAGTACAAGCAAATAAGAGAGACTTAGAAAACTGGTAAAACCTACATTGTGGATAGAGTTGGGAGTACTTAGCACTGTGAAAACAGCACTTTCGCTGAAAGAAGTCGACTTCTCTAAGACTGGGAAACAGTGAACAGTGAATGTATGAGTTTCTCAAGATTGGTAACAGATAGAAACAAGCGAAAGTACACAGTGATTCATCTACCTAGTGAAGTTACAGAGGTTTACACAGAGAATTCCAAGTATAAGTACAAGCAAATAAGAGAGACTTAGAAAACTGGTAAAACCTACATTGTTGACAGATTTGGGAGTACTTAGCACTGTGAAAAGAGCACTTTCGCCGAAGGAAATTTAGTCTCTAAGACTGGGAAACAGTGAACAGAGAATGTATGAGTTTCTCAAGATTGGTAACAGATAGAAACAATAGAAAGCACACAGTAATTCATCTAACTAGAGAAGTTAAAGAGGTTTACACAGAGAATTCCAAGTATAAGTACAAGCAAATAAGAGAGACTTAGAAAACTGGTAAAACCTACATTGTGGATAGAGTTGGGAGTACTTAGCACTGTGAAAACAGCACTTTCGCTGAAAGAAATCGACTTCTCTAAGACTGGGAAACAGTGAACAGTGAATGTATGAGTTTCTCAAGATTGGTAACAGATAGAAACAAGAGAAAGTACACAGTGATTCATCTACCTAGAGAAGTTACAGAGGTTTACACAGAGAATTCCAAGTATAAGTACAAGCAAATAAGAGAGACTTAGAAAACTGGTAAAACCTACATTGTTGACAGAGTTGGGAGTACTTAGCACTGTGAAAACAGCACTTTTGCCGAAAGAAATCGACTTCTCTAAGACTGGGAAACAGTGAACAGAGAATGTATGAGTTTCTCAAGATTGGTAACAGATAGAAACAAGAGAAAGTACACAGTGATTCATCTACCTAGAGAAGTTACAGAGGTTTACACAGAGAATTCCAAGTATAACTACAAGCAAATAAGAGAGACTTAGAAAACTGGTAAAACCTACATTGTTGATAGAGTTGGGAGTACTTAGCACTGTGAAAAGAGCACTTTTACGGAAAGAAATCGAGTTCTCTAAGACTGGTAAACAGTGAACAGAGAATGTATGAGTTTCTCAAGATTGGTAACAGATAGAAACAAGAGAAGTTACACAGTGATTCATCTACCTAGTGAAGTTACAGAGGTTTACACAGAGAATTCCAAGTATAAGTACAAGCAAATAAGAGAGGCTTAGAAAACTGGTAAAACCTACATTGTTGACAGATTTGGGAGTACTTAGCACTGTGAAAACAGCACTTTCGCCGAAGGAAATTTAGTTCTCTAAGACTGGGAAACAGTGAACAGAGTGTATGAGTTTCTCAAGATTGGTAACAGATAGAAACAACAGAAAGCACACAGGAAATCATCTACCTAGAGAAGTTAAAGAGGTTTACACAGAGAATTCCAAGTATAAGTACAAGCAAATAAGAGAGACTTAGAAAACTGGTAAAACCTACATTGTGGATAGAGTTGGGAGTACTTAGCACTGTGTAAACAGCACTTTCGCTGAAAGAAATCGACTTCTCTAAGACTGGGAAAAGGTGAACAGTGAATGTATGAGTTTCTCAAGATTGGTAACAGATAGAAACAAGAGAAAGCACACAGTGATTCATCTACCTAGAGAAGTTACAGAGGTTTACACAGAGAATTCCAAGTATAAGTACAAGCAAATAAGAGAGACTTAGAAATGTGGTAAAACCTACATTGTTGACAGAGTTGGGAGTACTTAGCACTGTGAAAACAGCACTTTTGCCGAAAGAAATCGACTTCTCTAAGACTGGGAAACAGTGAACAGAGAATGTATGAGTTTCTCAAGATTGGTAACAGATAGAAACAACAGAAAGCACAGAGTAATTCATCTACCTAGAGAAGTTAAAGAGGTTTACACAGAGAATTCCAAGTATAAGTACCAGCAAATAAGAGAGACTTAGAAAACTGGTAAAACCTACATTGTGGATAGAGTTGGGAGTACTTAGCACTGTGTAAACAGCACTTTCGCTGAAAGAAATCGACTTCTCTAAGACTGGGAAAAGGTGAACAGTGAATGTATGAGTTTCTCAAGTTTGGTAACAGATAGAAACAAGAGAAAGCACACAGTGATTCATCTACCTAGAGAAGTTACAGAGGTTTACACAGAGAATTCCAAGTATAAGTACAAGCAAATAAGAGAGACTTAGAAATCTGGTAAAACCTACATTGTGGATAGAGTTGGGAGTACTTAGCACTGTGAAAACAGCACTTTTGCCGAAAGAAATCGACTTCTCTAAGACTGGGAAACAGTGAACAGAGAATGTATGAGTTTCTCAAGATTGGTAACAGATAGAAACAACAGAAAGCACAGAGTAATTCATCTACCTAGAGAAGTTAAAGAGGTTTACACAGAGAATTCCAAGTATAAGTACCAGCAAATAAGAGAGACTTAGAAAACTGGTAAAACCTACATTGTGGATAGAGTTGGGAGTACTTAGCACTGTGTAAACAGCACTTTCGCTGAAAGAAATCGACTTCTCTAAGACTGGGAAAAGGTGAACAGTGAATGTATGAGTTTCTCAAGTTTGGTAACAGATAGAAACAAGAGAAAGCACACAGTGATTCATCTACCTAGAGAAGTTACAGAGGTTTACACAGAGAATTCCAAGTATAAGTACAAGCAAATAAGAGAGACTTAGAAATCTGGTAAAACCTACATTGTGGATAGAGTTGGGAGTACTTAGCACTGTGAAAACAGCACTTTCGCTGAAAGAAATCGACTTGTGTAAGACTGGGAAACAGTGAACAGAGAATGTATGAGTTTCTCAAGATTGGTAACAGATAGAAACAAGAGAAAGTACACAGTGATTCATCTACCTAGAGAAGTTACAGAGGTTTACACAGAGAATTCCAAGTATAAGTACAAGCAAATAAGAGAGACTTAGAAAACTGGTAAAACCTACATTGTGAATAGAGTTGGGAGTACTTAGCACTGTGTAAACAGCACTTTCGCAGAAAGAAATCGACTTCTCTAAGACTGGGAAACAGTGAACGGTGAATGTATGAGTTTCTCAAGATTGGTAACAGATAGAAACAAGAGAAAGTACACAGTGATTCATCTACCTAGAGATGTTACAGAGGTTTACACAGAGAATTCCAAGTATAAGTACAAGCAAATAAGAGAGACTTAGAAAACTGGTAAAACCTACATTGTGGATAGAGTTGGGAGTACTTAGCACTGTGAAAACAGCACTTTCGCTGAAAGAAGTCGACTTCTCTAAGACTGGGAAACAGTGAACAGTGAATGTATGAGTTTCTCAAGATTGGTAACAGATAGAAACAAGAGAAAGTACACAGTGATTCATCTACCTAGTGAAGTTACAGAGGTTTACACAGAGAATTCCAAGTATAAGTACAAGCAAATAAGAGAGACTTAGAGAACTGGTAAAACCTACATTGTTGACAGATTTGGGAGTACTTAGCACTGTGAAAACAGCACTTTCGCCGAAGGAAATTTAGTTCTCTAAGACTGGGAAACAGTGAACAGAGAATGTATGAGTTTCTCAAGATTGGTAACAGATAGAAACAAGAGAAAGTAGACAGTGATTCATCTACCTAGAGAAGTTACAGAGGTTTTCACAGAGAATTCCAAGTATAAGTACAAGCAAATAAAAGAGACTTAGAAAACTGGTAAAACCTACATTGTGGATAGAGTTGGGAGTACTTAGCACTGTGTAAACAGCACATTCGCCGAAAGAAATCGACTTCTCTAAGACTGGGAAACAGTGAAGAGTGAATGTATGAGTTTTTCAAGATTGGTAACAGATAGAAACAAGAGAAAGCACACAGTGATTCATCTACCTAGAGAAGTTACAGAGGTTTACACAGAGAATTCCAAGAATAAGTACAAGCAAATAAGAGAGACTTGGAAAACTGGTAAAATCTACATTGTGGATAGAGTTGGGAGTACTTAGCACTGTGTAAACAGCACTTTCGCCGAAAGAAATCGACTTCTCTAAGACTGGGAAAAGGGGAACAGTGAATGTATGAGTTTCTCAAGATTGGTAACAGATAGAAACAAGAGAAAGCACACAGTGATTCATCTACCTAGAGAAGTTACAGTGGTTTACACAGAGAATTCCAAGTATAAGTACAAGCAAATAAGAGAGACTTAGAAATCTGGTAAAACCTACATTGTGGATAGAGTTGGGAGTACTTAGCACTGTGAAAACAGCACTTTCGCTGAAAGAAATTGACTTCTCTAAGACAGGGAAACAGTGAACAGTGAATGTATGAGTTTCTCAAGATTGGTAACAGATAGAAACAAGAGAAAGTACACAGTGATTCATCTACCTAGAGAAGTTACAGAGGTTTACACAGAGAATTCCAAGTATAAGTACAAGCAAATAAGAGAGACTTAGAAAACTGGTAAAACCTACATTGTTGATAGAGTTGGGAGTACTTAGCACTGTGAAAACAGCAATTTTGCTGAAAGAAATCGACTTCTCTAAGACTGGGAAACAGTGAACAGAGAATGTATGAGTTTCTCAAGACTGGTAACAGATAGAAACAAGAGAAAGTACACAGTGATTCATCTACCTAGAGAAGTTACAGAGGTTTACACAGAGAATTCCAAGTATAAGTACAAGCAAATAAGAGAGACTTAGAGAACTGGTAAAACCTACATTGTTGATAGAGTTGGGAGTACTTAGCACTGTGAAAACAGCACTTTTGCGGAAAGAAATCGACTTCTCTAAGACTGAGAAACAGTGAACAGAGAATGTATGAGTTTCTCAAGATTGGTAACAGATAGAAACAAGAGAAAGTACACAGTGATTCATCTACCTAGAGAAGTTACAGAGGTTTACACAGAGAATTCCAAGTATAAGTACAAGCAAATAAGAGAGACTTAGAAAACTGGTAAAACCTACATTGTGGATAGAGTTGGGAGTACTTAGCACTGTGTAAACAGCACTTTCGACGAAAGAAATCGACTTCTCTAAGACTGGGAAACAGTGAACAGTGAATGTATGAGTTTATCAAGATTGGTAACAGAGAGAAACAAGAGAAAGCACACAGTGATTCATCTACCTAGAGAAGTTACAGAGGTTTACACAGAGAATTCCAAGTATAAGTACAAGCAAATAAGAGAGACTTAGAAAACTGGTAAAACCTACATTGTGGATAGAGTTGGGAGTACTTAGCACTGTGTAAACAGCACTTTCGCCGAAAGAAATCGACTTCTCTAAGACTGGGAAACAGTGAACAGTGAATGTATGAGTTTCTCAAGATTGGTAACAGATAGAAACAAGAGAAAGCACACAGTGATTCATCTACCTAGAGAAGTTACAGAGGTTTACACAGAGAATTCCAAGTATAAGTACAAGCAAATAAGACAGACTTAGAAAACTGGTAAAACCTACATTGTTGACAGATTTGGGACTACTTAGCACTGTGAAAACAGCACTTTCGCCGAAGGAAATTTAGTTCTCTAAGAGTGGGAAACAGTGAACAGTGAATGTATGAGTTTCTCAAGATTGGTAACAGATAGAAACAACAGAAAGCACACAGTAATTCATCTACCTAGAGAAGTTAAAGAGGTTTACACAGAGAATTCCAAGTATAAGTACAAGCAAATAAGAGAGACTTAGAAAACTGGTAAAACCTACATTGTGGATAGAGTTGGGAGTACTTAGCACTGTGTAAACAGCACTTTCGCTGAAAGAAATCGACTTCTCTAAGACTGGGAAAAGGTGAACAGTGAATGGATGAGTTTCTCAAGTTTGGTAACAGATAGAAACAAGAGAAAGCACACAGTGATTCATCTACCTAGAGAAGTTACAGAGGTTTACACAGAGAATTCGAAGTATAAGTACAAGCAAATAAGAGAGACTTAGAAATCTGGTAAAACCTACATTGTGGATAGAGTTGGGAGTACTTAGCACTGTGAAAACAGCACTTTCGCTGAAAGAAATCGACTTCTCTAAGACTGGGAAACAGTGAACAGAGAATGTATGAGTTTCTCAAGATTGGTAACAGATAGAAACAAGAGAAAGTACACAGTGATTCATCTACCTAGAGAAGTTACAGAGGTTTACACAGAGAATTCCAAGTATAAGTACAAGCAAATAAGAGAGACTTAGAAAACTGGTAAAACCTACATTGTGGATGGAGTTGGGAGTACTTAGCACTGTGTAAACAGCACTTTCGCAGAAAGAAATCGACTTCTCTAAGACTGGGAAACAGTGAACGGTGAATGTATGAGTTTCTCAAGATTGGTAACAGATAGAAACAAGAGAAAGCACACAGTGATTCATCTACCTAGAGAAGTTACAGAGGTTTACACAGAGAATTCCAAGTATAAGTACAAGCAAATAAGAGAGACTTAGAAAACTGGTAAAACCTACATTGTGGATAGAGTTGGGAGTACTTAGCACTGTGAAAACAGCACTTTCGCTGAAAGAAGTCGACTTCTCTAAGACTGGGAAACAGTGAACAGTGAATGTATGAGTTTCTCAAGATTGGTAACAGATAGAAACAAGAGAAAGTACACAGTGATTCATCTACCTAGTGAAGTTACAGAGGTTTACACAGAGAATTCCAAGTATAAGTACAAGCAAATAAGAGAGACTTAGAAAACTGGTAAAACCTACATTGTTGACAGATTTGGGAGTACTTAGCACTGTGAAAACAGCACTTTCGCCGAAGGAAATTTAGTTCTCTAAGACTGGGAAACAGTGAATAGAGAATGTACGAGTTTCTCAAGATTGGTAACAGATAGAAACAAGAGAAAGTAGACAGTGATTCATCTACCTAGAGAAGTTACAGAGGTTTACACAGAGAATTCCAAGTATAAGTACAAGCAAATAAGAGAGACTTAGAAAACTGGTAAAACCTACATTGTGGATAGAGTTGGGAGTACTTAGCACTGTGTAAACAGCACATTCGCCGAAAGAAATCGACTTCTCTAAGACTGGGAAACAGTGAACAGTGAATGTATGAGTTTCTCAAGATTGGTAACAGATAGAAACAAGAGAAAGCACACAGTGATTCATCTACCTAGAGAAGTTACAGAGGTTTACACAGAGAATTCCAAGTATAAGTACAAGCAAATAAGAGAGACTTAGAGAACTGGTAAAACCTACATTGTTGATAGAGTTGGGAGTACTTAGCACTGTGAAAACAGCACTTTTGCGGAAAGAAGTCGACTTCTCTAAGACTGGGAAACAGTGAACAGAGAATGTATGAGTTTCTCAAGATTGGTAACAGATAGAAACAAGAGAAAGTACACGGTGATTCATCTACCTAGAGAAGTTACAGAGGTTTACACAGAGAATTCCAAGTATAAGTACAAGCAAATTAGAGAGACTTAGAAAACTGGTAAAACCTACATTGTTTATAGAGTTGGGAGTACTTAGCAATGTGAAAACAGCACTTTTGTCGAAAGTAATCGACTTCTCTAAGACTGGGAAACACTGAACAGAGAATATATGAGTTTCTCAAGATTGATAACAGATAGAAACAAGAGAAAGTACACAGTGATTCATCTACATAGAGAAGTTACAGAGATTTACACAGAGAATTCCAAGTATAAGTACAAGCAAATAAGAGAGACTTAGAAAACTGGTAAAACCTACATTGTGGATAGAGTTGGGAGTACTTAGCACTGTGAAAACAGCACTTTCGCTGAAAGAAGTCGACTTCTCTAAGACTGGGAAACAGTGAACAGTGAATGTATGAGTTTCTCAAGATTGGTAACAGATAGAAACAAGAGAAAGTACACAGTGATTCATCTACCTAGTGAAGTTACAGAGGTTTACACAGAGAATTCCAAGTATAAGTACAAGCAAATAAGAGAGACTTAGAAAATTGGTAAAACCTACATTGTTGACAGATTTGGGAGTACTTAGCACTGTGAAAACAGCACTTTCGCCGAAGGAAATTTAGTTCTCTAAGACTGGGAAACAGTGAACAGAGAATGTATGAGTTTCTCAAGATTGGTAACAGATAGAAACAAGAGAAAGTAGACAGTGATTCATCTACCTAGAGAAGTTACAGAGGTTTACACAGAGAATTCCAAGTATAAGTACAAGCATATAAGAGAGACTTAGAAAACTGGTAAAACCTACATTGTGGATAGAGTTGGGAGTACTTAGCACTGTGTAAACAGCACATTCGCCGAAAGAAATCGACTTCTCTAAGACTGGGAAACAGTGAACAGTGAATGTATGAGTTTCTCAAGATTGGTAACAGATAGAAACAAGAGAAAGCACACAGTGATTCATCTACCTAGAGAAGTTACAGAGGTTTACACAGAGAATTCCAAGAATAAGTACAAGCAAATAAGAGAGACTTGGAAAACTGGTAAAATCTACATTGTGGATAGAGTTGGGAGTACTTAGCACTGTGTAAACAGCACTTTCGCTGAAAGAAATCGACTTCTCTAAGACTGGGAAAAGGTGAACAGTGAATGTATGAGTTTCTCAAGTTTGGTAACAGATAGAAACAAGAGAAAGCACACAGTGATTCATCTACCTAGAGAAGTTACAGAGGTTTACACAGAGAATTCGAAGTATAAGTACAAGCAAATAAGAGAGACTTAGAAATCTGGTAAAACCTACATTGTGGATAGAGTTGGGAGAACTTAGCACTGTGAAAACAGCACTTTCGCTGAAAGAAATCGACTTCTCTAAGACTGGGAAACAGTGAACAGAGAATGTATGAGTTTCTCAAGATTGGTAACAGATAGAAACAAGAGAAAGTACACAGTGATTCATCTACCTAGAGAAGTTACAGAGGTTTACACAGAGAATTCCAAGTATAAGTACAAGCAAATAAGAGAGACTTAGAAAACTGGTAAAACCTACATTGTGGATAGAGTTGGGAGTACTTAGCACTGTGTAAACAGCACTTTCGCAGAAAGAAATCGACTTCTCTAAGACTGGGAAACAGTGAACGGTGAATGTATGAGTTTCTCAAGATTGGTAACAGATAGAAACAAGAGAAAGTACACAGTGATTCATCTACCTAGAGAAGTTACAGAGGTTTACACAGAGAATTCCAAGTATAAGTACAAGCAAATAAGAGAGACTTAGAAAACTGGTAAAACCTACATTGTGGATAGAGTTGGGAGTACTTAGCACTGTGCAAACAGCACTTTCGCCGAAAGAAATCGACTTCTCTAAGACTGGGAAACAGTGAACAGTGAATGTATGAGTTTCTCAAGATTGGTAACAGATAGAAACAAGAGAAAGCACACAGTGATTCATCTACCTAGAGAAGTTACAGAGGTTTACACAGAGAATTCCAAGTATAAGTACAAGCAAATAAGAGAGACTAAGAAAACTGGTAAAATCTACATTGTGGATAGAGTTGGGAGTACTTAGCACTGTGTAAACAGCACTTTCGCTGAAAGAAATCGACTTCTCTAAGACTGGGAAAAGGTGAACAGTGAATGTATGAGTTTCTCAAGATTGGTAACAGATAGAAACAAGAGAAAGCACACAGTGATTCATCTACCTAGAGAAGTTACAGAGGTTTACACAGAGAATTCCAAGTATAAGTACAAGCAAATAAGAGAGACTTAGAAATCTGGTAAAACCTACATTGTGGATAGAGTTGGGAGTACTTAGCACTGTGTAAACAGCACTTTCGCCGAAAGAAATCGACTTCTCTAAGACTGGGAAACAGTGAACAGTGAATGTATGAGTTTCTCAAGATTGGTAACAGATAGAAACAAGAGAAAGCACACAGTGATTCATTTACCTAGAGAAGTTACAGAGGTTTACACAGAGAATTCCAAGTATAAGTACAAGCAAATAAGACAGACTTAGAAAACTGGTAAAACCTACATTGTTGACAGATTTGGGAGTACTTAGCACTGTGAAAACAGCACTTTCGCCGAAGGAAATTTAGTTCTCTAAGAGTGGGAAACAGTGAACAGTGAATGTATGAGTTTCTCAAGATTGGTAACAGATAGAAACAACAGAAAGCACACAGTAATTCATCTACCTAGAGAAGTTAAAGAGGTTTACACAGAGAATTCCAAGTATAAGTACAAGCAAATAAGAGAGACTTAGAAAACTGGTAAAACCTAAATTGTGGATAGAGTTGGGAATACTTAGCACTGTGTAAACAGCACTTTCGCTGAAAGAAATCGACTTCTCTAAGACTGGGAAAAGGTGAACAGTGAATGTATCAGTTTCTCAAGTTTGGTAACAGATAGAAACAAGAGAAAGCACACAGTGATTCATCTACCTAGAGAAGATACAGAGGTTTACACAGAGAATTCGAAGTATAAGTACAAGCAAATAAGAGAGACTTAGAAATCTGGTAAAACCTACATTGTGGATAGAGTTGGGAGTACTTAGCACTGTGAAAACAGCACTTTCGCTGAAAGAAATCGACTTCTCTAAGACTGGGAAACAGTGAACAGAGAATGTATGAGTTTCTCAAGATTGGTAACAGATAGAAACAAGAGAAAGTACACAGTGATTCATCTACCTAGAGAAGTTACAGAGGTTTACACAGAGAATTCCAAGTATAAGTACAAGCAAATAAGAGAGACTTAGAAAACTGGTAAAACCTACATTGTGGATAGAGTTGGGA
This sequence comes from Heterohyrax brucei, assembly GCA_028571685.1. Classification (NCBI taxonomy): domain Eukaryota; kingdom Metazoa; phylum Chordata; class Mammalia; order Hyracoidea; family Procaviidae; genus Heterohyrax; species Heterohyrax brucei. Next base: position 18,766,435 of record CM053162.1, read on the forward strand.
GTACTTAGCACTGTGTAAACAGCACTTTCGCAGAAAGAAATCGACTTCTCTAAGACTGGGAAACAGTGAACGGTGAATGTATGAGTTTCTGAAGATTGGTAACAGATAGAAACAAGAGAAAGTACACAGTGATTCATCTACCTAGAGAAGTTACAGAGGTTTACACAGAGAATTCCAAGTATAAGTACAAGCAAATAAGAGAGACTTAGAAAACTGGTAAAACCTACATTGTGGATAGAGTTGGGAGTACTTAGCACTGTGAAAACAGCACTTTCGCTGAAAGAAGTCGACTTCTCTAAGACTGCGAAACAGTGAACAGTGAATGTATGAGTTTCTCAAGATTGGTAACAGATAGAAACAAGAGAAAGTACACAGTGATTCATCTACCTAGTGAAGTTACAGAGGTTTACACAGAGAATTCCAAGTATAAGTACAAGTAAATAAGAGAGACTTAGAAAACTGGTAAAACCTACATTGTTGACAGATTTGGGAGTACTTAGCACTGTGAAAACAGCACTTTCGCCCAAGGAAATTTAGTTCTCTAAGACTGGGAAACAGTGAACAGAGAATGTATGAGTTTCTCAAGATTGGTAACAGATAGAAACAAGAGAAAGTAGACAGTGATTCATCTACCTAGAGAAGTTACAGAGGTTTACACAGAGAATTCCAAGTATAAGTACAAGCAAATAAGAGAGACTTAGAAAACTGGTAAAACCTACATTGTGGATAGAGTTGGGAGTACTTAGCACTGTGTAAACAGCACATTCGCCGAAAGAAATCGACTTCTCTAAGACTGGGAAACAGTGAACAGTGAATGTATGAGTTTCTCAAGATTGGTAACAGATAGAAACAAGAGAAAGCACACAGTGATTCATCTACCTAGAGAAGTTACAGAGGTTTACACAGAGAATTCCAAGAATAAGTACAAGCAAATAAGAGAGACTTGGAAAACTGGTAAAATCTACATTGTGGATAGAGTTGGGAGTACTTAGCACTGTGTAAACAGCACTTTCGCTGAAAGAAATCGACTTCTCTAAGACTGGGAAAAGGTGAACAGTGAATGTATGAGTTTCTCAAGATTGGTAACAGATAGAAACAAGAGAAAGCACACAGTGATTCATCTACCTAGAGAAGTTACAGTGGTTTACACAGAGAATTCCAAGTATAAGTACAAGCAAATAAGAGAGACTTAGAAATCTGGTAAAACCTACATTGTGGATAGAGTTGGGAGTACTTAGCACTGTGAAAACAGCACTTTCGCTGAAAGAAATCGACTTCTCTAAGACAGGGAAACAGTGAACAGTGAATGTATGAGTTTCTCAAGATGGTAACAGATAGAAACAAGAGAAAGTACACAGTGATTCATCTACCTAGAGAAGTTACAGAGGTTTACACAGAGAATTCCAAGTATAAGTACAAGCAAATAAGAGAGACTTAGAAAACTGGTAAAACCTACATTGTTGATAGAGTTGGGAGTACTTAGCACTGTGAAAACAGCAATTTTGCCGAAAGAAATCGACTTCTCTAAGACTGGGAAACAGTGAACAGAGAATGTATGACTTTCTCAAGACTGGTAACAGATAGAAACAAGAGAAAGTACACAGTGATTCATCTACCTAGAGAAGTTACAGAGGTTTACACAGAGAATTCCAAGTATAAGTACAAGCAAATAAGAGAGGCTTAGAGAACTGGTAAAACCTACATTGTTGATAGAGTTGGGAGTACTTAGCACTGTGAAAACAGCACTTTTGCGGAAAGAAATCGACTTCTCTAAGACTGGGAAACAGTGAACAGAGAATGTATGAGTTTCTCAAGATTGGTAACAGATAGAAACAAGAGAAAGTACACGGTGATTATCTACCTAGAGAAGTTACAGAGGTTTACACAGAGAATTCCAAGTATAAGTACAAGCAAATAAGAGAGACTTAGAAAACTGGTAAAACCTACATTGTTTATAGAGTTGGGAGTACTTAGCAATGTGAAAACAGCACTTTTGTCGAAAGTAATCGACTTCTTTAAGACTGGGAAACACTGAACAGAGAATATATGAGTTTCTCAAGATAGATAACAGATAGAAACAAGAGAAAGTACACAGTGATTCATCTACCTATAGAAGTTACAGAGGTTTACACAGAGAATTCCAAGTATAAGTACAAGCAAATAAGAGAGACTTAGAAAACTGGTAAAACCTACATTGTGGATAGAGTTGGGAGTACTTAGCACTGTGTAAACAGCACTTTCGCCGAAAGAAATCGACTTCTCTAAGACTGGGAAACAGTGAACAGTGAATGTATGAGTTTCTCAAGATTGGTAACAGATAGAAACAAGAGAAAGCACACAGTGATTCATCTACCTAGAGAAGTTACAGAGGTTTACACAGAGAATTCCAAGTATAAGTACAAGCAAATAAGAGAGACTTAGAAATCTGGTAAAACCTACATTGTGGATAGAGTTGGGAGTACTTAGCACTGTGTAAACAGCACTTTCGCCGAAAGAAATCGACTTCTCTAAGACTGGGAAACAGTGAACAGTGAATGTATGAGTTTATCAAGATTGGTAACAGATAGAAACAAGAGAAAGCACACAGTGATTCATCTACCTAGAGAAGTTACAGAGGTTTACACAGAGAATTCCAAGTATAAGTACAAGTAAATAAGAGAGACTTAGAAAACTGGTAAAACCTACATTGTGGATAGAGTTGGGAGTACTTAGCACTGTGTAAACAGCACTTTCGCCGAAAGAAATCGACTTCTCTAAGACTGGGAAACAGTGAACAGTGAATGTATGAGTTTCTCAAGATTGGTAACAGATAGAAACAAGAGAAAGCACACAGTGATTCATCTACCTAGAGAAGTTACAGAGGTTTACACAGAGAATTCCAAGTATAAGTACAAGCAAATAAGACAGACTTAGAAAACTGGTAAAACCTACATTGTTGACAGATTTGGGAGTACTTAGCACTGTGAAAACAGCACTTTCGCCGAAGGAAATTTAGTTCTCTAAGTGTGGGAAACAGTGAACAGTGAATGTATGAGTTTCTCAAGATTGGTAACAGATAGAAACAACAGAAGGCACACAGTAATTCATCTACCTAGAGAAGTTAAAGAGGTTTACACAGAGAATTCCAAGTATAGGTACAAGCAAATAAGAGAGACTTAGAAAACTGGTAAAACCTACATTGTGGATAGAGTTGGGAGTACTTAGCACTGTGTAAACAGCACTTTCGCTGAAAGAAATCGACTTCTCTAAGACTGGGAAAAGGTGAACAGTGAATGTATGAGTTTCTCAAGTTTGGTAACAGATAGAAACAAGAGAAAGTACACAGTGATTCATCTACCTAGAGAAGTTACAGAGGTTTACACAGAGAATTCGAAGTATAAGTACAAGCAAATAAGAGAGACTTAGAAATCTGGTAAAACCTACATTGTGGATAGAGTTGGGAGTACTTAGCACTGTGAAAACAGCACTTTCGCTGAAAGAAATCGACTTCTCTAAGACAGGGAAACAGTGAACAGTGAATGTATGAGTTTCTCAAGATGGTAACAGATAGAAACAAGAGAAAGTACACAGTGATTCATCTACCTAGAGAAGTTACAGAGGTTTACACAGAGAATTCCAAGTATAAGTACAAGCAAATAAGAGAGACTTAGAAAACTGGTAAAACCTACATTGTTGATAGAGTTGGGAGTACTTAGCACTGTGAAAACAGCAATTTTGCCGAAAGAAATCGACTTCTCTAAGACTGGGAAACAGTGAACAGAGAATGTATGAGTTTCTCAAGACTGGTAACAGATAGAAACAAGAGAAATTACACAGTGATTCATCTACCTAGAGAAGTTACAGAGGTTTACACAGAGAATTCCAAGTATAAGTACAAGCAAATAAGAGAGGCTTAGAGAACTGGTAAAACCTACATTGTTGATAGAGTTGGGAGTACTTAGCACTGTGAAAACAGCACTTTTGCGGAAAGAAATCGACTTCTCTAAGACTGGGAAACAGTGAACAGAGAATGTATGAGTTTCTCAAGATTGGTAACAGATAGAAACAAGAGAAAGTACACGGTGATTATCTACCTAGAGAAGTTACAGAGGTTTACACAGAGAATTCCAAGTATAAGTACAAGCAAATAAGAGAGACTTAGAAAACTGGTAAAACCTACATTGTTTATAGAGTTGGGAGTACTTAGCAATGTGAAAACAGCACTTTTGTCGAAAGTAATCGACTTCTTTAAGACTGGGAAACACTGAACAGAGAATATATGAGTTTCTCAAGATTGATAACAGATAGAAACAAGAGAAAGTACACAGTGATTCATCTACCTAGAGAAGTTACAGAGGTTTACACAGAGAATTCCAAGTATAAGTACAAGAAAATAAGAGAGACTTAGAAAACTGGTAAAACCTACATTGTGGATAGAGTTGGGAGTACTTAGCACTGTGTAAACAGCACTTTCGCCGAAAGAAATCGACTTCTCTAAGACTGGGAAACAGTGAACAGTGAATGTATGAGTTTCTCAAGATTGGTAACAGATAGAAACAAGAGAAAGCACACAGTGATTCATCTACCTAGAGAAGTTACAGAGGTTTACACAGAGAATTCCAAGTATAAGTACAAGCAAATAAGAGAGACTAAGAAAACTGGTAAAATCTACATTGTGGATAGAGTTGGGAGTACTTAGCACTGTGTAAACAGCACTTTCGCTGAAAGAAATCGACTTCTCTAAGACTGGGAAAAGGTGAACAGTGAATGTATGAGTTTCTCAAGATTGGTAACAGATAGAAACAAGAGAAAGCACACAGTGATTCATCTACCTAGAGAAGTTACAGAGGTTTACACAGAGAATTCCAAGTATAAGTACAAGCAAATAAGAGAGACTTAGAAATCTGGTAAAACCTACATTGTGGATAGAGTTGGGAGTACTTAGCACTGTGTAAACAGCACTTTCGCCGAAAGAAATCGACTTCTCTAAGACTGGGAAACAGTGAACAGTGAATGTATGAGTTTATCAAGATTGGTAACAGATAGAAACAAGAGAAAGCACACAGTGATTCATCTACCTAGAGAAGTTACAGAGGTTTACACAGAGAATTCCAAGTATAAGTACAAGCAAATAAGAGAGACTTAGAAAACAGGTAAAACCTACATTGTGGATAGAGTTGGGAGTACTTAGCACTGTGTAAACAGCACTTTCGCCGAAAGAAATCGACTTCTCTAAGACTGGGAAACAGTGAACAGTGAATGTATGAGTTTCTCAAGATTGGTAACAGATAGAAACAAGAGAAAGCACACAGTGATTCATCTACCTAGAGAAGTTACAGAGGTTTACACAGAGAATTCCAAGTATAAGTACAAGCAAATAAGACAGACTTAGAAAACTGGTAAAACCTACATTGTTGAAAGATTTGGGAGTACTTAGCACTGTGAAAACAGCACTTTCGCCGAAGGAAATTTAGTTCTCTAAGAGTGGGAAACAGTGAACAGTGAATGTATGAGTTTCTCCAGATTGGTAACAGATAGAAACAACAGAAAGCACACAGTAATTCATCTACCTAGAGAAGTTAAAGAGGTTTACACAGAGAATTCCAAGTATAAGTACAAGCAAATAAGAGAGACTTAGAAAACTGGTAAAACCTACATTGTGGATAGAGTTGGGAGTACTTAGCACTGTGTAAACAGCACTTTCGCCGAAAGAAATCGACTTCTCTAAGACTGGGAAACAGTGAACAGTGAATGTATGAGTTTATCAAGATTGGTAACAGATAGAAACAAGAGAAAGCACACAGTGATTCATCTACCTAGAGAAGTTACAGAGGTTTACACAGAGAATTCCAAGTATAAGTACAAGCAAATAAGAGAGACTTAGAAAACTGGTAAAACCTACATTGTGGATAGAGTTGGGAGTACTTAGCACTGTGTAAACAGCACTTTCGCCGAAAGAAATCGACTTCTCTAAGACTGGGAAACAGTGAACAGTGAATGTATGAGTTTCTCAAGATTAGTAACAGATAGAAACAAGAGAAAGCACACAGTGATTCATCTACCTAGAGAAGTTACAGAGGTTTACACAGAGAATTCGAAGTATAAGTACAAGCAAATAAGAGAGACTTAGAAATCTGGTAAAACCTACATTGTGGATAGAGTTGGGAGTACTTAGCACTGTGAAAACAGCACTTTCGCTGAAAGAAATCGACTTCTCTAAGACTGGGAAACAGTGAACAGAGAATGTATGAGTTTCTCAAGATTGGTAACAGATAGAAACAAGGGAAAGTACACAGTGATTCATCTACCTAGAGAAGTTACAGAGGTTTACACAGAGAATTCCAAGTATAAGTACAAGCAAATAAGAGAGACTTAGAAAACTGGTAAAACCTACATTGTGGATAGAGTTGGGAGTACTTAGCACTGTGTAAACAGCACTTTCGCAGAAAGAAATCGACTTCTCTAAGACTGGGAAACAGTGAACGGTGAATGTATGAGTTTCTCAAGATTGGTAACAGATAGAAACAAGAGAAAGTACACAGTGATTCATCTACCTAGAGAAGTTACAGAGGTTTACACAGAGAATTCCAAGTATAAGTAGAAGCAAATAAGAGAGACTTAGAAAACTGGTAAAACCTACATTGTGGATAGAGTTGGGAGTACTTAGCACTGTGAAAACAGCACTTTCGCTGAAAGAAGTCGACTTCTCTAAGACTGGGAAACAGTGAACAGTGAATGTATGAGTTTCTCAAGATTGGTAACAGATAGAAACAAGAGAAAGTACACGGTGATTCATCTACCTAGAGAAGTTACAGAGGTTTACACAGAGAATTCCAAGTATAAGTACAAGCAAATAAGAGAGACTTACAAAACTGGTAAAACCTACATTGTTTATAGAGTTGAGAGTACTTAGCAATGTGAAAACAGCACTTTTGTCGAAAGTAATCGACTTCTCTAAGACTGGGAAACACTGAACAGAGAATGTATGAGTTTCTCAAGATTGATAACAGATAGAAACAAGAGAAAGTACACAGTGATTCATCTACCTAGAGAAGTTACAGAGGTTTACACAGAGAATTCCAAGTATAAGTACAAGCAAATAAGAGAGACTTAGAAAACTGGTAAAACCTACATTGTGGATAGAGTTGGGAGTACTTAGCACTGTGTAAACAGCAGTTTCGCCGAAAGAAATCGACTTCTCTTAGACGGGAAACAGTGAACAGTGAATGTATGAGTTTCTCAAGATTGGTAACAGATAGAAACAAGAGAAAGCACACAGTGATTCATCTACCTAGAGAAGTTACAGAGGTTTACACAGAGAATTCCAAGTATAAGTACAAGCAAATAAGACAGACTTAGAAAACTGGTAAAACCTACATTGTTGACAGATTTGGGAGTACTTAGCACTGTGAAAACAGCACTTTCGCCGAAGGAAATTTAGTTCTCTAAGAGTGGGAAACAGTGAACAGTGAATGTATGAGTTTCTCAAGATTGGTAACAGATAGAAACAACAGAAAGCACACAGTAATTCATCTACCTAGAGAAGTTAAAGAGGTTTACACAGAGAATTCCAAGTATAAGTACAAGAAAATAAGAGACTTAGAAAACTGGTAAAACCTACATTGTGGATAGAGTTGGGAGTACTTAGCACTGTGTAAACAGCACTTTCGCTGAAAGAAATCGACTTCTCTAAGACTGGGAAAAGGTGAACAGTGAATGTATGAGTTTCTCAAGTTTGGTAACAGATAGTAACAAGAGAAAGCACACAGTGATTCATCTACCTAGAGAAGTTACAGAGGTTTACACAGAGAATTCGAAGTATAAGTACAAGCAAATAAGAGAGACTTAGAAATCTGGTAAAACCTACATTGTGGATAGAGTTGGGAGTACTTAGCACTGTGAAAACAGCACTTTCGCTGAAAGAAATCGACTTCTCTAAGACTGGGAAACAGTGAACAGAGAATGTATGAGTTTCTCAAGATTGGTAACAGATAGAAACAAGAGAAAGTACACGGTGATTCATCTACCTAGAGAAGTTACAGAGGTTTACACAGAGAATTCCAAGTATAAGTACAAGCAAATAAGAGAGACTTAGAAAACTGGTAAAACCTACATTGTTTATAGAGTTGGGAGTACTTAGCAATGTGAAAACAGCACTTTTGTCGAAAGTAATCGACTTCTCTAAGACTGGGAAACACTGAACAGAGAATGTATGAGTTTCTCAAGATTGATAACAGATAGAAACAAGAGAAAGTACACAGTGATTCATCTACCTAGAGAAGTTACAGAGGTTTACACAGAGAATTCCAAGTATAAGTACAAGCAAATAAGAGAGACTTAGAAAACTGGTAAAACCTACATTGTGGATAGAGTTGGGAGTACTTAGCACTGTGTAAACAGCACTTTCGCCGAAAGAAATCGACTTCTCTAAGACTGGGAAACAGTGAACAGTGAATGTATGAGTTTCTCAAGATTGGTAACAGATAGAAACAAGAGAAAGCACACAGTGATTCATCTACCTAGAGAAGTTACAGAGGTTTACACAGAGAATTCCAAGTATAAGTACAAGCAAATAAGAGAGACTAAGAAAACTGGTAAAATCTACATTGTGGATAGAGTTGGGAGTACTTAGCACTGTGAAAACAGCACTTTCGCTGAAAGAAATCGACTTCTCTAAGACTGGGAAAAGGTGAACAGTGAATGTATGAGTTTCTCAAGATTGGTAACAGATAGAAACAAGAGAAAGCACACAGTGATTCATCTACCTAGAGAAGTTACAGAGGTTTACACAGAGAATTCCAAGTATAAGTACAAGCAAATAAGAGAGACTTAGAAATCTGGTAAAACCTACATTGTGGATAGAGTTGGGAGTACTTAGCACTGTGAAAACAGCACTTTCGCTGAAAGAAATCGACTTCTCTAAGACTAGGAAACAGTGAACAGAGAATGTATGAGTTTCTCAAGATTGGTAACAGATAGAAACAAGAGAAAGTACACAGTGATTCATCTACCTAGAGAAGTTACAGAGGTTTACACAGAGAATTCCAAGTATAAGTACAAGCAAATAAGAGAGACTTAGAAAACTGGTAAAACCTACATTGTTGACAGATTTGGGAGTACTTAGCACTGTGAAAACAGCACTTTCGCCGAAGGAAATTTAGTTCTCTAAGTCCGTGACACAGTGAACAGAGAATGTATGAGTTTCTCAAGATTGGTAACAGATAGAAACAAGAGAAAGTACACAGTGATTCATCTACCTAGAGAAGTTACAGAGGTTTACACAGAGAATTCCAAGTATAAGTACAAGCAAATAAGAGAGACTTAGAAAACTGGTAAAACCTACATTGTGGATAGAGTTGGGAGTACTTAGCACTGTGAAAACAGCACTTTCGCTGAAAGAAGTCGACTTCTCTAAAACTGGGAAACAGTGAACAGTGAATGTATGAGTTTCTCAAGATTGGTAACAGATAGAAACAAGAGAAAGTACACAGTGATTCATCTACCTAGTGAAGTTACAGATGTTTACACAGAGAATTCCAAGTATAAGTACAAGCAAAGAAGAGAGACTTAGAAAACTGGTAAAACCTACATTGTTGACAGATTTGGGAGTACTTAGCACTGTGAAAACAGCACTTTCGCCGAAGGAAATTTAGTTCTCTAAGACTGAGAAACAGTGAACAGTGAATGTATGAGTTTCTCAAGATTGGTAACAGATAGAAACAAGAGAAAGTACACAGTGATTCATCTACCTAGAGAAGTTACAGAAGTTTACACAGAGAATTCCATGTATAAGTACAAGAAAATAAGAGAGACTTAGAAATCTGGTAAAACCTACTTTGTGGATAGAGTTGGGAGTACTTAGCACTGTGAAAACAGCACTTTTGCCGAAAGAAATCGACTTCTCTAAGACTGGGAAACAGTGAACAGAGAATGTATGAGTTTCTCAAGATTGGTAACAGATAGAAACAAGAGAAAGTACACAGTGATTCATCTACCTAGAGAAGTTACAGAGGTTTACACAGAGAATTCCAAGTATAAGTACAAGCAAATAAGAGAGACTTAGAAAACTGGTAAAACCTACATTGTGGATAGAGTTGGGAGTACTTAGCACTGTGTAAACAGCACTTTCGCTGAAAGAAATCGACTTCTCTAAGACTGGGAAACAGTGAACAGTGAATGTATGAGTTTCTCAAGATTGGTAACAGATAGAAACAAGAGAAAGCACACAGTGATTCATCTACCTAGAGAAGTTACAGAGGTTTACACAGAGAATTCCAAGTATAAGTACAAGCAAATAAGACAGACTTAGAAAACTGGTAAAACCTACATTGTTGACAGATTTTGGAGTACTTAGCCTTGTGAAAACAGCACTTTCGCCGAAGGAAATTTAGTTCTCTAAGAGTGAGAAACAGTGAACAGTGAATGTATGAGTTTCTCAAGATTGGTAACAGATAGAAACAACAGAAAGCACACAGTAATTCATCTACCTAGAGAAGTTAAAGAGGTTTACACAGAGAATTCCAAGTATAAGTACAAGAAAATAAGAGAGACTTAGAAAACTGGTAAAACGTACATTGTGGATAGAGTTGGGAGTACTTAGCACTGTGTAAACAGCACTTTCGCTGAAAGAAATCGACTTCTCTAAGACTGGGAAAAGGTGAACAGTGAATGTATGAGTTTCTCAAGTTTGGTAACAGATAGTAACAAGAGAAAGCACACAGTGATTCATCTACCTAGAGAAGTTACAGAGGTTTACACAGAGAATTCGAAGTATAAGTACAAGCAAATAAGAGAGACTTAGAAATCTGGTAAAACTTACATTGTGGATAGAGTTGGGAGTACTTAGCACTGTGAAAACAGCACTTTCGCTGAAAGAAATCGACTTCTCTAAGACTGGGAAACAGTGAACAGAGAATGTATGAGTTTCTCAAGATTGGTAACAGATAGAAACAAGAGAAAGTACACGGTGATTCATCTACCTAGAGAAGTTACAGAGGTTTACACAGAGAATTCCAAGTATAAGTACAAGCAAATAAGAGAGACTTAGAAAACTGGTAAAACCTACATTGTTTATAGAGTTGGGAGTACTTAGCAATGTGAAAACAGCACTTTTGTCGAAAGTAATCGACTTCTCTAAGACTGGGAAACACTGAACAGAGAATGTATGAGTTTCTCAAGATTGATAACAGATAGAAACAAGAGAAAGTACACAGTGATTCATCTACCTAGAGAAGTTACAGAGGTTTACACAGAGAATTCCAAGTATAAGTACAAGCAAATAAGAGAGACTTAGAAAACTGGTAAAACCTACATTGTGGATAGAGTTGGGAGTACTTAGCACTGTGTAAACAGCACTTTCGCCGAAAGAAATCGACTTCTCTAAGACTGGGAAACAGTGAACAGTGAATGTATGAGTTTCTCAAGATTGGTAACAGATAGAAACAAGAGAAAGCACACAGTGATTCATCTACCTAGAGAAGTTACAGAGGTTTACACAGAGAATTCCAAGTATAAGTACAAGGAAATAAGAGAGACTAAGAAAACTGGTAAAATCTACATTGTGGATAGAGTTGGGAGTACTTAGCACTGTGTAAACAGCACTTTCGCTGAAAGAAATCGACTTCTCTAAGACTGGGAAAAGGTGAACAGTGAATGTATGAGTTTCTCAAGATTGGTAACAGATAGAAACAAGAGAAAGCACACAGTGATTCATCTACCTAGAGAAGTTACAGAGGTTTACACAGAGAATTCCAAGTATAAGTACAAGCAAATAAGAGAGACTTAGAAATCTGGTAAAACCTACATTGTGGATAGAGTTGGGAGTACTTACCACTGTGAAAACAGCACTTTCGCTGAAAGAAATCGACTTCTCTAAGACTAGGAAACAGTGAACAGAGAATGTATGAGTTTCTCAAGATTGGTAACAGATAGAAACAAGAGAAAGTACACAGTGATTCATCTACCTAGAGAAGTTACAGAGGTTTACACAGAGAATTCCAAGTATAAGTACAAGCAAATAAGAGAGACTTAGAAAACTGGTAAAACCTACATTGTTGACAGATTTGGGAGTACTTAGCACTGTGAAAACAGCACTTTCGCCGAAGGAAATTTAGTTCTCTAAGTCCGTGACACAGTGAACAGAGAATGTATGAGTTTCTCAAGATTGGTAACAGATAGAAACAAGAGAAAGTACACAGTGATTCATCTACCTAGAGAAGTTACAGAGGTTTACACAGAGAATTCCAAGTATAAGTACAAGCAAATAAGAGAGACTTAGAAAACTGGTAAAACCTACATTGTGGATAGAGTTGGGAGTACTTAGCACTGTGAAAACAGCACTTTCGCTGAAAGAAGTCGACTTCTCTAAAACTGGGAAACAGTGAACAGTGAATGTATGAGTTTCTCAAGATTGGTAACAGATAGAAACAAGAGAAAGTACACAGTGATTCATCTACCTAGTGAAGTTACAGAGGTTTACACAGAGAATTCCAAGTATAAGTACAAGCAAAGAAGAGAGACTTAGAAAACTGGTAAAACCTACATTGTTGACAGATTTGGGAGTACTTAGCACTGTGAAAACAGCACTTTCGCCGAAGGAAATTTAGTTCTCTAAGACTGGGAAACAGTGAACAGAGAATGTATGAGTTTCTCAAGATTGGTAACAGATAGAAACAAGAGAAAGTACACAGTGATTCATCTACCTAGAGAAGTTACAGAAGTTTACACAGAGAATTCCATGTATAAGTACAAGAAAATAAGAGAGACTTAGAAATCTGGTAAAACCTAATTTGTGGATAGAGTTGGGAGTACTTAGCACTGTGAAAACAGCACTTTCGCCGAAAGAAATCGACTTCTCTAAGACTGGGAAACAGTGAACAGAGAATGTATGAGTTTCTCAAGATTGGTAACAGATAGAAACAAGAGAAAGTACACAGTGATTCATCTACCTAGAGAAGTTACAGAGGTTTACACAGAGAATTCCAAGTATAAGTACAAGCAAATAAGAGAGACTTAGAAAACTGTTAAAACCTACATTGTGGATAGAGTTGGGAGTACTTAGCACTGTGTAAACAGCACTTTCGCCGAAAGAAATCGACTTCTCTAAGACTGGGAAACAGTGAACAGAGAATGTATGAGTTTCTCAAGATTGGTAACAGATAGAAACAAGAGAAAGTACACAGTGATTCATCTACCTAGAGAAGTTACAGAGGTTTACACAGAGAATTCCAAGTATAAGTATAAGCAAATAAGAGAGACTTAGAAAACTGGTAAAACCTACATTGTGGATAGAGTTGGGAGTACTTAGCACTGTGAAAACAGCACTTTCGCAGAAAGAAATCGACTTCTCTAAGACTGGGAAAAGGTGAACAGTGAATGTATGAGTTTCTCAAGATTGGTAACAGATAGAAACAAGAGAAAGCACACAGTGATTCATCTACCTAGAGAAGTTACAGAGGTTTACACAGAGAATTCCAAGTATAAGTACAAGCAAATAAGAGAGACTTATTAATCTGGTAAAACCTACATTGTTCACAGATTTGGGAGTACTTAGCACTGTGAAAACAGCACTTTCGCCGAAGGAAATTTAGTTCTCTAAGACTGGGAAACAGTGAACAGAGAATGAATGAGTTTCTCAAGATTGGTAACAGATAGAAACAAGAGAAAGTACACAGTGATTCATCTACCTAGAGAAGGTACAGAAGTTTACACAGAGAATTCCATGTATAAGTACAAGAAAATAAGAGAGACTTAGAAAACTGGTAAAACCTACATTGTTGATAGAGTTGGGAGTACTTAGCACTGTGAAAACAGCACTTTCCCAGAAAGAAATCGACTTCTCTAAGACTGGGAAACAGTGAACAGAGAATGTATGAGTTTCTCAAGATTGGTAACAGCTAGAAACAAGAGAAAGTACACAGTGATTCATCTACCTAGAGAAGTTACAGAGGTTTACACAGAGAATTCCAAGTATAAGTACAAGCAAATAAGAGAGACTTAGAAAACTGGTAAAACCTACATTGTTGATAGAGTTGGGAGTACTTAGCACTGTGAAAACAGCACTTTCGCAGAAAGAAATCGACTTCTCTAAGACTGGGAAAAGGTGAACAGTGAATGTATGAGTTTCTCAAGATTGGTAACAGATAGAAACAAGAGAAAGCACACAGTGATTCATCTACCTAGAGAAGTTACAGAGGTTTACACAGAGAATTCCAAGTATAAGTACAAGCAAATAAGAGAGACTTAGAAATCTGGTAAAACCTACATTGTGGATAGAGTTAGGAGTACTTAGCACTGTGAAAACAGCACTTTCACAGAAAGAAATCGACTTCTCTAAGACTGGGAAAAGGTGAACAGTTAATGTATGAGTTTCTCAAGATTGGTAACAGATAGAAACAAGAGAAAGCACACAGTGATTCATCTACCTAGAGAAGTTACAGAGGTTTACACAGAGAATTCCAAGTATAAGTACAAGCAAATAAGAGAGACTTAGAAAACTGGTAAAACCTACATTGTTTATAGAGTTGGGAGTACTTAGCAATGTGAAAACAGCACTTTTGTCGAAAGTAATCGACTTCTCTAAGACTGGGAAACACTGAACAGAGAATGTACGAGTTTCTCAAGATTGATAACAGATAGAAACAAGAGAAAGTACACAGTGATTCATCTACCTAGAGAAGTTACAGAGGTTTACACAGAGAATTCCAAGTATAAGTACAAGCAAATAAGAGAGACTTAGAAAACTGGTAAAACCTACATTGTTGACAGATTTGGGAGTACTTAGCACTGTGAAAACAGCACTTTCGCCGAAGGAAATTTAGTTCTCTAAGTCCGTGACACAGTGAACAGAGAATGTATGAGTTTCTCAAGATTGGTAACAGATAGAAACAAGAGAAAGTACACAGTGATTCATCTACCTAGTGAAGTTACAGAGGTTTACACAGAGAATTCCAAGTATAAGTACAAGCAAAGAAGAGAGACTTAGAAAACTGGTAAAACCTACATTGTTGACAGATTTGGGAGTACTTAGCACTGTGAAAACAGCACTTTCGCCGAAGGAAATTTAGTTCTCTAAGACTCGGAAACAGTGAACAGAGAATGTATGAGTTTCTCAAGATTGGTAACAGATAGAAACAAGAGAAAGTACACAGTGATTCATCTACCTAGAGAAGTTACAGAAGTTTACACAGAGAATTCCATGTATAAGTACAAGAAAATAAGAGAGACTTAGAAATCTGGTAAAACCTACTTTGTGGATAGAGTTGGGAGTACTTAGCACTGTGAAAACAGCACTTTCGCCGAAAGAAATCGACTTCTCTAAGACTGGGAAACAGTGAACAGAGAATGTATGAGTTTCTCAAGATTGGTAACAGATAGAAACAAGAGAAAGTACACAGTGATTCATCTACCTAGAGAAGTTACAGAGGTTTACACAGAGAATTCCAAGTATAAGTACAAGCAAATAAGAGAGACTTAGAAAACTGGTAAAACCTACATTGTGGATAGAGTTGGGAGTACTTAGCACTGTGTAAACAGCACTTTCGCCGAAAGAAATCGAATTCTCTAAGACTGGGAAACAGTGAACAGTGAATGTATGAGTTTCTCAAGATTGGTAACAGATAGAAACAAGAGAAAACACACAGTGATTCATCTACCTAGAGAAGTTACAGAGGTTTACACAGAGAATTCCAAGTATAAGTACAAGCAAATAAGACAGACTTAGAAAACTGGTAAAACCTACATTGTTGACAGATTTGGGAGTACTTAGCACTGTGAAAACAGCACTTTCGCCGAAGGAAATTTAGTTCTCTAAGAGTGGGAAACAGTGAACAGTGAATGTAT
Source organism: Heterohyrax brucei (assembly GCA_028571685.1). NCBI lineage: Eukaryota > Metazoa > Chordata > Mammalia > Hyracoidea > Procaviidae > Heterohyrax > Heterohyrax brucei. The sequence goes on from CM053162.1 coordinate 18,782,254, forward strand.
GAGTTTCTCAAGATTGGTAACAGATAGAAACAACAGAAAGCACACAGTAATTCATCTACCTAGAGAAGTTAAAGAGGTTTACACGGAGAATTCCAAGTATAAGTACAAGAAAATAAGAGAGACTTAGAAAACTGGTAAAACCTACATTGTGGATAGAGTTGGGAGTACTTAGCACTGTGTAAACAGCACTTTCGCCGAAAGAAATCGACTTCTCTAAGACTGGGAAAAGGTGAACAGTGAATGTATGAGTTTCTCAAGTTTGGTAACAGATAGTAACAAGAGAAAGCACACAGTGATTCATCTACCTAGAGAAGTTACAGAGGTTTACACAGAGAATTCGAAGTATAAGTACAAGCAAATAAGAGAGACTTAGAAATCTGGTAAAACCTACATTGTGGATAGAGTTGGGAGTACTTAGCACTGTGAAAACAGCACTTTCGCTGAAAGAAATCGACTTCTCTAAGACTGGGAAACAGTGAACAGAGAATGTATGAGTTTCTCAAGATTGGTAACAGATAGAAACAAGAGAAAGTACACGGTGATTCATCTACCTAGAGAAGTTACAGAGGTTTACACAGAGAATTCCAAGTATAAGTACAAGCAAATAAGAGAGACTTAGAAAACTGGTAAAACCTACATTGTTTATAGAGTTGGGAGTACTTAGCAATGTGAAAACAGCACTTTTGTCGAAAGTAATCGACTTCTCTAAGACTGGGAAACACTGAACAGAGAATGTATGAGTTTCTCAAGATTGATAACAGATAGAAACAAGAGAAAGTACACAGTGATTCATCTACCTAGAGAAGTTACAGAAGTTTACACAGAGAATTCCAAGTATAAGTACAAGCAAATAAGAGAGACTAAGAAAACTGGTAAAATCTACATTGTGGATAGAGTTGGGAGTACTTAGCACTGTGTAAACAGCACTTTCGCTGAAAGAAATCGACTTCTCTAAGACTGGGAAAAGGTGAACAGTGAATGTATGAGTTTCTCAAGATTGGTAACAGATAGAAACAATGAAAGCACACAGTGATTCATCTACCTAGAGAAGTTACAGAGGTTTACACAGAGAATTCCAAGTATAAGTACAAGCAAATAAGACAGAGTTAGAAATCTGGTAAAACCTACATTGTGGATAGAGTTGGGAGTACTTAGGACTGTGAAAACAGCACTTTCGCCGAAGGAAATTTAGTTCTCTAAGTCCGTGACACAGTGAACAGAGAATGTATGAGTTTCTCAAGATTGGTAACAGATAGAAACAAGAGAAAGTACACAGTGATTCATCTACCTAGAGAAGTTACAGAGGTTTACACAGAGAATTCCAAGTATAAGTACAAGCAAATAAGAGAGACTTAGAAAACTGGTTAAACCTACATTGTGGATAGAGTTGGGAGTACTTAGCACTGTGAAAACAGCACATTCGCTGAAAGAAGTCGACTTCTCTAAAACTGGGAAACAGTGAACAGTGAATGTATGAGTTTCTCAAGATTGGTAACAGATAGAAACAAGAGAAAGTACACAGTGATTCATCTACCTAGTGAAGTTACATAGGTTTACACAGAGAATTCCAAGTATAAGTACAAGCAAAGAAGAGAGACTTAGAAAACTGGTAAAACCTACATTGTTGACAGATTTGGGAGTACTTAGCACTGTGAAAACAGCACTTTCGCCGAAGGAAATTTAGTTCTCTAAGACTGGGAAACAGTGAACAGAGAATGTATGAGTTTCTCAAGATTGGTAACAGATAGAAACAAGAGAAAGTACACAGTGATTCATCTACCTAGAGAAGTTACAGACGTTTACACAGAGAATTCCATGTATAAGTACAAGAAAATAAGAGAGACTTAGAAATCTGGTAAAACCTAATTTGTGGATAGAGTTGGGAGTACTTAGCACTGTGAAAACAGCACTTTCGCCGAAAGAAATCGACTTCTCTAAGTCTGGGAAACAGTGAACAGAGAATGTATGAGTTTCTCAAGATTGGTAACAGATAGAAACAAGAGAAAGTACACAGTGATTCATCTACCTAGAGAAGTTACAGAGGTTTACTCAGAGAATTCCAAGTATAAGTACAAGCAAATAAGAGAGACTTAGAAAACTGGTAAAACCTACATTGTGGATAGAGTTGGGAGTACTTAGCACTGTGTAAACAGCACTTTCGCCGAAAGAAATCGACTTCTCTAAGACTGGGAAACAGTGAACAGAGAATGTATGAGTTTCTCAAGATTGGTAACAGATAGAAACAAGAGAAAGTACACAGTGATTCATCTACCTAGAGAAGTTACAGAGGTTTACACAGAGAATTCCAAGTATAAGTATAAGCAAATAAGAGAGACTTAGAAAACTGGTAAAACCTACATTGTTGATAGAGTTGGGAGTACTTAGCACTGTGAAAACAGCACTTTCGCAGAAAGAAATCGACTTCTCTAAGACTGGGAAAAGGTGAACAGTGAATGTATGAGTTTCTCAAGATTGGTAACAGATAGAAACAAGAGAAAGCACACAGTGATTCATCTACCTAGAGAAGTTACAGAGGTTTACACAGAGAATTCCAAGTATAAATACAAGCAAATAAGAGAGACTTAGACATCTGGTAAAACCTACATTGTTCACAGATTTGGGAGTACTTAGCACTGTGAAAACAGCACTTTCGCCGAAGGAAATTTAGTTCTCTAAGACTGGGAAACAGTGAACAGAGAATGAATGAGTTTCTCAAGATTGGTAACAGATAGAAACAAGAGAAAGTACACAGTGATTCATCTACCTAGAGAAGGTACAGAAGTTTACACAGAGAATTCCATGTATAAGTACAAGAAAATAAGAGAGACTTAGAAAACTGGTAAAACCTACATTGTTGATAGAGTTGGGAGTACTTAGCACTGTGAAAACAGCACTTTCCCAGAAAGAAATCGACTTCTCTAAGACTGGGAAACAGTGAACAGAGAATGTATGAGTTTCTCAAGATTGGTAACAGCTAGAAACAAGAGAAAGTACACAGTGATTCATCTACCTAGAGAAGTTACAGAGGTTTACACAGAGAATTCCAAGTATAAGTACAAGCAAATAAGAGAGACTTAGAAAACTGGTAAAACCTACATTGTTGATAGAGTTGGGAGTACTTAGCACTGTGAAAACAGCACTTTCGCAGAAAGAAATCGACTTCTCTAAGACTGGGAAAAGGTGAACAGTGAATGTATGAGTTTCTCAAGATTGGTAACAGATAGAAACAAGAGAAAGCACACAGTGATTCATCTACCTAGAGAAGTTACAGAGGTTTACACAGAGAATTCCAAGTATAAGTACAAGCAAATAAGAGAGACTTAGAAATCTGGTAAAACCTACATTGTGGATAGAGTTAGGAGTACTTAGCACTGTGAAAACAGCACTTTCACAGAAAGAAATCGACTTCTCTAAGACTGGGAAAAGGTGAACAGTTAATGTATGAGTTTCTCAAGATTGGTAACAGATAGAAACAAGAGAAAGCACACAGTGATTCATCTACCTAGAGAAGTTACAGAGGTTTACACAGAGAATTCCAAGTATAAGTACAAGCAAATAAGAGAGACTTAGAAAACTGGTAAAACCTACATTGTTTATAGAGTTGGGAGTACTTAGCAATGTGAAAACAGCACTTTTGTCGAAAGTAATCGACTTCTCTAAGACTGGGAAACACTGAACAGAGAATGTACGCGTTTCTCAAGATTGATAACAGATAGAAACAAGAGAAAGTACACAGTGATTCATCTACCTAGAGAAGTTACAGAGGTTTACACAGAGAATTCCAAGTATAAGTACAAGCAAATAAGAGAGACTTAGAAAACTGGTAAAACCTACATTGTGGATAGAGTTGGGAGTACTTAGCACTGTGTAAACAGCACTTTCGCCGAAAGAAATCGACTTCTCTAAGACTGGGAAACAGTGAACAGAGAATGTATGAGTTTCTTAAGATTGGTAACAGATAGAAACAAGAGAAAGTACACAGTGATTCATCTACCTAGAGAAGTTACAGAGGTTTACACAGAGAATTCCAAGTATAAGTACAAGCAAATAAGAGAGACTTAGAAAACTGGTAAAACCTACATTGTTGATAGAGTTGGGAGTACTTAGCACTGTGAAAACAGCACTTTCGCAGAAAGAAATCGACTTCTCTAAGACTGGGAAAAGGTGAACAGTGAATGTATGAGTTTCTCAAGATTGGTAACAGATAGAAACAAGAGAAAGCACACAGTGATTCATCTACCTAGAGAAGTTACAGAGGTTTACACAGAGAATTCCAAGTATAAGTACAAGCAAATAAGAGAGACTTAGAAATCTGGTAAAACCTACATTGTTCACAGATTTGGGAGTACTTAGCACTGTGAAAACAGCACTTTCGCCGAAGGAAATTTAGTTCTCTAAGACTGGGAAACAGTGAACAGAGAATGAATGAGTTTCTCAAGATTGGTAACAGATAGAAACAAGAGAAAGGACACAGTGATTCATCTACCTAGAGAAGTTACAGAAGTTTACACAGAGAATTCCATGTATAAGTACAAGAAAATAAGAGAGACTTAGAAAACTGGTAAAACCTACATTATTGATAGAGTTGGGAGTACTTAGCACTGTGAAAACAGCACTTTCGCAGAAAGAAATCGACTTCTCTAAGACTGGGAAACAGTGAACAGAGAATGTATGAGTTTCTCAAGATTGGTAACAGATAGAAACAAGAGAAAGTACACAGTGATTCATCTACCTAGAGAAGTTACAGAGGTTTACACAGAGAATTCCAAGTATAAGTACAAGCAAATAAGAGAGACTTAGAAAACTGGTAAAACCTACATTGTGGATAGAGTTGGGAGTACTTAGCACTGTGTAAACAGCACTTTCGCCGAAAGAAATCGACTTCTATAAGACTGGGAAACAGTGAACAGAGAATGTATGAGTTTCTCAAGATTGGTAACAGATAGAAACAAGAGAAAGCACACAGTGATTCATCTACCTAGAGAAGTTACAGAGGTTTACACAGAGAATTCCAAGTATAAGTACAAGCAAATAAGAGAGACTAAGAAAACTGGTAAAATCTACATTGTGGATAGAGTTGGGAGTAGTTAGCACTGTGTAAACAGCACTTTCGCTGAAAGAAATCGACTTCTCTAAGACTGGGAAAAGGTGAACAGTGAATGTATGAGTTTCTCAAGATTGGTAACAGATAGAAACAAGAGAAAGCACACAGTGATTCATCTACCTAGAGAAGTTACAGAGGTTTACACAGAGAATTCCCAGTATAAGTACAAGCAAATAAGAGAGACTTAGAAATCTGGTAAAACCTACATTGTGGATAGAGTTGGGAGTACTTAGCACTGTGAAAACAGCACTTTCGCTGAAAGAAATCGACTTCTCTAAGACTAGGAAACAGTGAACAGAGAATGTATGAGTTTCTCAAGATTGGTAACAGATAGAAACAAGAGAAAGTACACAGTGATTCATCTACCTAGAGAAGTTACAGAGGTTTACACAGAGAATTCCAAGTATAAGTACAAGCAAATAAGAGAGACTTAGAAAACTGGTAAAACCTACATTGTTGACAGATTTGGGAGTACTTAGCACTGTGAAAACAGCACTTTCGCCGAAGGAAATTTAGTTCTCTAAGTCCGTGACACAGTGAACAGAGAATGTATGAGTTTCTCAAGATTGGTAACAGATAGAAACAAGAGAAAGTACACAGTGATTCATCTACCTAGAGAAGTTACAGAGGTTTACACAGAGAATTCCAAGTATAAGTACAAGCAAATAAGAGAGACTTAGAAAACTGGTAAAACCTACATTGTGGATAGAGTTGGGAGTACTTAGCACTGTGAAAACAGCACTTTCGCTGAAAGAAGTCGACTTCTCTAAAACTGGGAAACAGTGAACAGTGAATGTATGAGTTTCTCAAGATTGGTAACAGATAGAAACAAGAGAAAGTACACAGTGATTCAACTACCTAGTGAAGTTACAGAGGTTTACACAGAGAATTCCAAGTATAAGTACAAGCAAAGAAGAGAGACTTAGAAAACTGGTAAAACCTACATTGTTGACAGATTTGGGAGTACTTAGCACTGTGAAAACAGCACTTTCGCCGAAGGAAATTTAGTTCTCTAAGACTGGGAAACAGTGAACAGAGAATGTATGAGTTTCTCAAGATTGGTAACAGATAGAAACAAGAGAAAGTACACAGTGATTCATCTACCTAGAGAAGTTACAGAAGTTTACACAGAGAATTCCATGTATAAGTACAAGAAAATAAGAGAGACTTAGAAATCTGGTAAAACCTACTTTGTGGATAGAGTTGGGAGTACTTAGCACTGTGAAAACAGCACTTTCGCCGAAAGAAATCGACTTCTCTAAGACTGGGAAACAGTGAACAGAGAATGTATGAGTTTCTCAAGATTGGTAACAGATAGAAACAAGAGAAAGTACACAGTGATTCATCTACCTAGAGAAGTTACAGAGGTTTACACAGAGAATTCCAAGTATAAGTACAAGCAAATAAGAGAGACTTAGAAAACTGGTAAAACCTACATTGTGGATAGAGTTGGGAGTACTTAGCACTGTGTAAACAGCACTTTCGCCGAAAGAAATCGAATTCTCTAAGACTGGGAAACAGTGAACAGTGAATGTATGAGTTTCTCAAGATTGGTAACAGATAGAAACAAGAGAAAGCACACAGTGATTCATCTACCTAGAGAAGTTACAGAGGTTTACACAGAGAATTCCAAGTATAAGTACAAGCAAATAAGACAGACTTAGAAAACTGGTAAAACCTACATTGTTGACAGATTTGGGAGTACTTAGCACTGTGAAAACAGCACTTTCGCCGAAGGAAATTTAGTTCTCTAAGAGTGGGAAACAGTGAACAGTGAATGTATGAGTTTCTCAAGATTGGTAACAGATAGAAACAACAGAAAGCACACAGTAATTCATCTACCTAGAGAAGTTAAAGAGGTTTACACAGAGAATTCCAAGTATAAGTACAAGAAAATAAGAGAGACTTAGAAAACTGGTAAAACCTACATTGTGGATAGAGTTGGGAGTACTTAGCACTGTGTAAACAGCACTTTCGCTGAAAGAAATCGACTTCTCTAAGACTGGGAAAAGGTGAACAGTGAATGTATGAGTTTCTCAAGTTTGGTAACAGATAGTAACAAGAGAAAGCACACAGTGATTCATCTACCTAGAGAAGTTACAGAGGTTTACACAGAGAATTCGAAGTATAAGTACAAGCAAATAAGAGAGACTTAGAAATCTGGTAAAACCTACATTGTGGATAGAGTTGGGCGTACTTAGCACTGTGAAAACAGCACTTTCGCTGAAAGAAATCGACTTCTCTAAGACTGGGAAACAGTGAACAGAGAATGTATGAGTTTCTCAAGATTGGTAACAGATAGAAACAAGAGAAAGTACACGGTGATTCATCTACCTAGAGAAGTTACAGAGGTTTACACAGAGAATTCCAAGTATAAGTACAAGCAAATAAGAGAGACTTAGAAAACTGGTAAAACCTACATTGTTTATAGAGTTGGGAGTACTTAGCAATGTGAAAACAGCACTTTTGTCGAAAGTAATCGACTTCTCTAAGACTGGGAAACACTGAACAGAGAATGTATGAGTTTCTCAAGATTGATAACAGATAGAAACAAGAGAAAGTACACAGTGATTCATCTACCTAGAGAAGTTACAGAGGTTTACACAGAGAATTCCAAGTATAAGTACAAGCAAATAAGAGAGATTTAGAAAACTGGTAAAACCTACATTGTGGATAGAGTTGGGAGTACTTAGCACTGTGTAAACAGCACTTTCGCCGAAAGAAATCCACTTCTCTAAGACTGGGAAACAGTGAACAGTGAATGTATGAGTTTCTCAAGATTGGTAACAGATAGAAACAAGAGAAAGCACACAGTGATTCATCTACGTAGAGAAGTTACAGAGGTTTACACAGAGAATTCCAAGTATAAGTAAAAGGAAATAAGAGAGACTAAGAAAACTGGTAAAATCTACATTGTGGATAGAGTTGGGAGTACTTAGCACTGTGTAAACAGCACTTTCGCTGAAAGAAATCGACTTCTCTAAGACGGGGAAAAGGTGAACAGTGAATGTATGAGTTTCTCAAGATTGGTAACAGATAGAAACAAGAGAAAGCACACAGTGATTCATCTACCTAGAGAAGTTACAGAGGTTTACACAGAGAATTCCAAGAATAAGTACAAGCAAATAAAACAGACTTAGAAAACTGGTAAAACCTACATTGTGGATAGAGATGGGAGTACTTAGCACTGTGAAAACAGCACTTTCGCTGAAAGAAATCGACTTCTCTAAGACTAGGAAACAGTGAACAGAGAATGTATGAGTTTCTCAAGATTGGTAACAGATAGAAACAAGAGAAAGTACACAGTGATTCATCTACCTAGAGAAGTTACAGAGGTTTACACAGAGAATTCCAAGTATAAGTACAAGCAAATAAGAGAGACTTAGAAAACTGGTAAAACCTACATTGTTGACAGATTTGGGAGTACTTAGCACTGTGAAAACAGCACTTTCGCCGACGGAAATTTAGTTCTCTAAGTCCGTGACACAGTGAACAGAGAATGTATGAGTTTCTCAAGATTGGTAACAGATAGAAACAAGAGAAAGTACACAGTGATTCATCTACCTAGAGAAGTTACAGAGGTTTACACAGAGAATTCCAAGTATAAGTACAAGCAAATAAGAGAGACTTAGAAAACTGGTAAAACCTACATTGTGGATAGAGTTGGGAGTACTTAGCACTGTGAAAACAGCACTTTCGCTGAAAGAAGTCGACTTCTCTAAAACTGGGAAACAGTGAACAGTGAATGTATGAGTTTCTCAAGATTGGTAACAGATAGAAACAAGAGAAAGTACACAGTGATTCATCTACCTAGTGAAGTTACAGAGGTTTACACAGAGAATTCCAAGTATAAGTACAAGCAAAGAAGAGAGACTTAGAAAACTGGTAAAACCTACATTGTTGACAGATTTGGGAGTACTTAGCACTGTGAAAACAGCACTTTCGCCGAAGGAAATTTAGTTCTCTAAGACTGGGAAACAGTGAACAGAGAATGTATGAGTTTCTCAAGATTGGTAACAGATAGAAACAAGAGAAAGTACACAGTGATTCATCTACCTAGAGAAGTTACAGAAGTTTACACAGAGAATTCCATGTATAAGTACAAGAAAATAAGAGAGACTTAGAAATCTGGTAAAACCTACTTTGTGGATAGAGTTGGGAGTACTTAGCACTGTGAAAACAGCACTTTCGCCGAAAGAAATCGACTTCTCTAAGACTGGGAAACAGTGAACAGAGAATGTATGAGTTTCTCAAGATTGGTAACAGATAGAAACAAGAGAAAGTACACAGTGATTCATCTACCTAGAGAAGTTACAGAGGTTTACACAGAGAATTCCAAGTATAAGTACAAGCAAATAAGAGAGACTTAGAAAACTGGTAAAACCTACATTGTGGATAGAGTTGGGAGTACTTAGCACTGTGTAAACAGCACTTTCGCCGAAAGAAATCGACTTCTCTAAGACTGGGAAACAGTGAACAGAGAATGTATGAGTTTCTCAAGATTGGTAACAGATAGAAACAAGAGAAAGTACACAGTGATTCATCTACCTAGAGAAGTTACAGAGGTTTACACAGAGAATTCCAAGTATAAGTATAAGCAAATAAGAGAGACTTAGAAAACTGGTAAAACCTACATTGTTGATAGAGTTGGGAGTACTTAGCACTGTGAAAACAGCACTTTCGCAGAAAGAAATCGACTTCTCTAAGACTGGGAAAAGGTGAACAGTGAATGTATGAGTTTCTCAAGATTGGTAACAGATAGAAACAAGAGAAAGCACACAGTGATTCATCTACCTAGAGAAGTTACAGAGGTTTACACAGAGAATTCCAAGTATAAGTACAAGCAAATAAGAGAGACTTAGAAATCTGGTAAAACCTACATTGTTCACAGATTTGGGAGTACTTAGCACTGTGAAAACAGCACTTTCGCCGAAGGAAATTTAGTTCTCTAAGACTGGGAAACAGTGAACAGAGAATGAATGAGTTTCTCAAGATTGGTAACAGATAGAAACAAGAGAAAGTACACAGTGATTCATCTACCTAGAGAAGGTACAGAAGTTTACACAGAGAATTCCATGTATAAGTACAAGAAAATAAGAGAGACTTAGAAAACTGGTAAAACCTACATTGTTGATAGAGTTGGGAGTACTTAGCACTGTGAAAACAGCACTTTCCCAGAAAGAAATCGACTTCTCTAAGACTGGGAAACAGTGAACAGAGAATGTATGAGTTTCTCAAGATTGGTAACAGCTAGAAACAAGAGAAAGTACACAGTGATTCATCTACCTAGAGAAGTTACAGAGGTTTACACAGAGAATTCCAAGTATAAGTACAAGCAAATAAGAGAGACTTAGAAAACTGGTAAAACCTACATTGTTGATGGAGTTGGGAGTACTTAGCACTGTGAAAACAGCACTTTCGCAGAAAGAAATCGACTTCTCTAAGACTGGGAAAAGGTGAACAGTGAATGTATGAGTTTCTCAAGATTGGTAACAGATAGAAACAAGAGAAAGCACACAGTGATTCATCTACCTAGAGAAGTTACAGAGGTTTACACAGAGAATTCCAAGTATAAGTACAAGCAAATAAGAGAGACTTAGAAATCTGGTAAAACCTACATTGTGGATAGAGTTAGGAGTACTTAGCACTGTGAAAACAGCACTTTCACAGAAAGAAATCGACTTCTCTAAGACTGGGAAAAGGTGAACAGTTAATGTATGAGTTTCTCAAGATTGGTAACAGATAGAAACAAGAGAAAGCACACAGTGATTCATCTACCTAGAGAAGTTACAGAGGTTTACACAGAGAATTCCAAGTATAAGTACAAGCAAATAAGAGAGACTTAGAAAACTGGTAAAACCTACATTGTGGATAGAGTTGGGAGTACTTAGCACTGTGTAAACAGCACTTTCGCCGAAAGAAATCGACTTCTTTAAGACTGGGAAACAGTGAACAGTGAATGTATGAGTTTCTCAAGATTGGTAACAGATAGAAACAAGAGAAAGCACACAGTGATTCATCTACCTAGAGAAGTTACAGAGGTTTACACAGAGAATTCCAAGTATAAGTACAAGCAAAGAAGAGAGACTTAGAAAACTGGTAAAACCTACATTGTTGACAGATTTGGGAGTACTTAGCACTGTGAAAACAGCACTTTCGCCGAAGGAAATTTAGTTCTCTAAGACTGGGAAACAGTGAACAGAGAATGTATGAGGTTCTCAAGATTGGTAACAGATAGAAACAAGAGAAAGTACACAGTGATTCATCTACCTAGAGAAGTTACAGAAGTTTACACAGAGAATTCCATGTATAAGTACAAGAAAATAAGAGAGACTTAGAAAACTGGTAAAACCTACATTGTGGATAGAGTTGCGAGTACTTAGCACTGTGAAAACAGCACTTTTGCCGAAAGAAATCGACTTTCTAAGACTGCGAAACAGTGAACAGAGAATGTATGAGTTTCTCAAGATTGGTAACAGATAGAAACAAGAGAAAGTACACAGTGATTCATCTACCTAGAGAAGTTACTGAGGTTTACACAGAGAATTCCAAGTATAAGTACAAGCAAATAAGAGAGACTTAGAAAACTGGTAAAACCTACATTGTGGATAGAGTTGGGAGTACTTAGCACTGTGTAAACAGCACTTTCGCCGAAAGAAATCGACTTCTCTAAGACTGGGAAACAGTGAACAGTGAATGTATGAGTTTCTCAAGATTGGTAACAGATAGAAACAAGAGAAAGCACACAGTGATTCATCTACTTAGAGAAGTTACAGAGGTTTACACAGAGAATTCCAAGTATCAGTACAAGCAAATAAGAGAGACTTAGAAAACTGGTAAAATATACATTGTTGACAGATTTGGGAGTACTTAGCACTGTGAAAACAGCACTTTCGCCGAAGGAAATTTAGTTCTCTAAGACTGGGAAACAGTGAACAGAGAATGAATGAGTTTCTCAAGATTGGTAACAGATAGAAACAAGAGAAAGTACACAGTGATTCATCTACCTAGAGAAGGTACAGAAGTTTACACAGAGAATTCCATGTATAAGTACAAGAAAATAAGAGAGACTTAGAAAACTGGTAAAACCTACATTGTTGATAGAGTTGGGAGTACTTAGCACTGTGAAAACAGCACTTTCGCAGAAAGAAATCGACTTCTCTAAGACTGGGAAAAGGTGAACAGTGAATGTATGAGTTTCTCAAGATTGGTAACAGATAGAAACAAGAGAAAGCACACAGTGATTCATCTACCTAGAGAAGTTACAGAGGTTTACACAGAGAATTCCAAGTATAAGTACAAGCAAATAAGAGAGACTTAGAAATCTGGTAAAACCTACATTGTTCACAGATTTGGGAGTACTTAGCACTGTGAAAACAGCACTTTCGCCGAAGGAAATTTAGTTCTCTAAGACTGGGAAACAGTGAACAGAGAATGAATGAGTTTCTCAAGATTGGTAACAGATAGAAACAAGAGAAAGTACACAGTGATTCATCTACCTAGAGAAGGTACAGAAGTTTACACAGAGAATTCCATGTATAAGTACAAGAAAATAAGAGAGACTTAGAAAACTGGTAAAACCTACATTGTTGATAGAGTTGGGAGTACTTAGCACTGTGAAAACAGCACTTTCGCAGAAAGAAATCGACTTCTCTAAGACTGGGAAACAGTGAACAGAGAATGTATGAGTTTCTCAAGATTGGTAACAGCTAGAAACAAGAGAAAGTACACAGTGATTCATCTACCTAGAGAAGTTACAGAGGTTTACACAGAGAATTCCAAGTATAAGTACAAGCAAATAAGAGAGACTTAGAAAACTGGTAAAACCTACATTGTTGATAGAGTTGGGAGTACTTAGCACTGTGAAAACAGCACTTTCGCAGAAAGAAATCGACTTCTCTAAGACTGGGAAAAGGTGAACAGTGAATGTATGAGTTTCTCAAGATTGGTAACAGATAGAAACAAGAGAAAGCACACAGTGATTCATCTACCTAGAGAAGTTACAGAGGTTTACACAGAGAATTCCAAGTATAAGTACAAGCAAATAAGAGAGACTTAGAAATCTGGTAAAACCTACATTGTGGATAGAGTTAGGAGTACTTAGCACTGTGAAAACAGCACTTTCACAGAAAGAAATCGACTTCTCTAAGACTGGGAAAAGGTGAACAGTTAATGTATGAGTTTCTCAAGATTGGTAACAGATAGAAACAAGAGAAAGCACACAGTGATTCATCTACCTAGAGAAGTTACAGAGGTTTACACAGAGAATTCCAAGTATAAGTACAAGCAAATAAGAGAGACTTAGAAAACTGGTAAAACCTACATTGTTTATAGAGTTGGGAGTACTTAGCAATGTGAAAACAGCACTTTTGTCGAAAGTAATCGACTTCTCTAAGACTGGGAAACACTGAACAGAGAATGTACGAGTTTCTCAAGATTGATAACAGATAGAAACAAGAGAAAGTACACAGTGATTCATCTACCTAGAGAAGTTACAGAGGTTTACACAGAGAATTCCAAGTATAAGTACAAGCAAATAAGAGAGACTTAGAAAACTGGTAAAACCTACATTGTGGATAGAGTTGGGAGTACTTAGCACTGTGTAAACAGCACTTTCGCCGAAAGAAATCGACTTCTCTAAGACTGGGAAACAGTGAACAGTGAATGTATGAGTTTCTCAAGATTGGTAACAGATAGAAACAAGAGAAAGCACACAGTGATTCATCTACCTAGAGAAGTTACAGAGGTTTACACAGAGAATTCCAAGTATAAGTACAAGCAAATAAGAGAGACTAAGAAAACTGGTAAAATCTACATTGTGGATAGAGTTGGGAGTACTTAGCACTGTGTAAACAGCACTTTCCCTGAAAGAAATCGACTTCTCTAAGACTGGGAAAAGGTGAACAGTGAATGTATGAGTTTCTCAAGATTGGTAACAGATAGAAACAAGAGAAAGCACACAGTGATTCATCTACCTAGAGAAGTTACAGAGGTTTACACAGAGAATTCCAAGTATAAGTACAAGCAAATAAGAGAGACTTAGAAATCTGGTAAAACCTACATTGTGGATAGAGTTGGGAGTACTTAGCACTGTGAAAACAGCACTTTCGCTGAAAGAAATCGACATCTCTAAGACTAGGAAACAGTGAACAGAGAATGTATGAGTTTCTCAAGATTGGTAACAGATAGAAACAAGAGAAAGTACACAGTGATTCATCTACCTAGAGAAGTTACAGAGGTTTACACAGAGAATTCCAAGTATAAGTACAAGCAAATAAGAGAGACTTAGAAAACTGGTAAAACCTACATTGTTGACAGATTTGGGAGTACTTAGCACTGTGAAAACAGCACTTTCGCCGAAGGAAATTTAGTTCTCTAAGTCCGTGACACAGTGAACAGAGAATGTATGAGTTTCTCAAGATTGGTAACAGATAGAAACAAGAGAAAGTACACAGTGATTCATCTACCTAGAGAAGTTACAGAGGTTTACACAGAGAATTCCAAGTATAAGTACAAGCAAATAAGAGAGACTTAGAAAACTGGTAAAACCTACATTGTGGATAGAGTTGGGAGTACTTAGCACTGTGAAAACTGCACTTTCGCTGAAAGAAGTCGACTTCTCTAAAACTGGGAAACAGTGAACAGTGAATGTATGAGTTTCTCAAGATTGGTAACAGATAGAAACAAGAGAAAGTACACAGTGATTCATCTACCTAGTGAAGTTACAGAGGTTTACACAGAGAATTCCAAGTATAAGTACAAGCAAAGAAGAGAGACTTAGAAAACTGGTAAAACCTACATTGTTGACAGATTTGGGAGTACTTAGCACTGCGAAAACAGCACTTTCGCCGAAGGAAATTTAGTTCTCTAAGACTGGGAAACAGTGAACAGAGAATGTATGAGTTTCTCAAGATTGGTAACAGATAGAAACAAGAGAAAGTACACAGTGATTCATCTACCTAGAGAAGTTACAGAAGTTTACACAGAGAATTCCATGTATAAGTACAAGAAAATAAGAGAGACTTAGAAATCTGGTAAAACCTACTTTGTGGATAGAGTTGGGAGTACTTAGCACTGTGAAAACAGCACTTTCGCCGAAAGAAATCGACTTCTCTAAGACTGGGAAACAGTGAACAGAGAATGTATGAGTTTCTCAAGATTGGTAACAGATAGAAACAAGAGAAAGTACACAGTGATTCATCTACCTAGAGAAGTTACAGAGGTTTACACAGAGAATTCCAAGTATAAGTACAAGCAAATAAGAGAGACTTAGAAAACTGGTAAAACCTACATTGTGGATAGAGTTGGGAGTACTTAGCACTGTGTAAACAGCACTTTCGCCGAAAGAAATCGCATTCTCTAAGACTGGGAAACAGTGAACAGTGAATGTATGAGTTTCTCAAGATTGGTAACAGATAGAAACAAGAGAAAGCACACAGTGATTCATCTACCTAGAGAAGTTACAGAGGTTTACACAGAGAATTCCAAGTATAAGTACAAGCAAATAAGACAGACTTAGAAAACTGGTAAAACCTACATTGTTGACAGATTTGGGAGTACTTAGCACTGTGAAAACAGCACTTTCGCCGAAGGAAATTTAGTTCTCTAAGAGTGGGAAACAGTGAACAGTGAATGTATGAGTTTCTCAAGATTGGTAACAGATAGAAACAACAGAAAGCACACAGTAATTCATCTACCTAGAGAAGTTAAAGAGGTTTACACAGAGAATTCCAAGTATAAGTACAAGAAAATAAGAGAGACTTAGAAAACTGGTAAAACCTACATTGTGGATAGAGTTGGGAGTACTTAGCACTGTGTAAACAGCACTTTCGCTGAAAGAAATCGACTTCTCTAAGACTGGGAAAAGGTGAACAGTGAATGTATGAGTTTCTCAAGTTTGGTAACAGATAGTAACAAGAGAAAGCACACAGTGATTCATCTACCTAGAGAAGTTACAGAGGTTTACACAGAGAATTCGAAGTATACGTACAAGCAAATAAGAGAGACTTAGAAATCTGGTAAAACCTACATTGTGGATAGAGTTTGGAGTACTTAGCACTGTGAAAACAGCACTTTCGCTGAAAGAAATCGACTTCTCTAAGACTGGGAAACAGTGAACAGAGAATGTATGAGTTTCTCAAGATTGGTAACAGATAGAAACAAGAGAAAGTACACGGTGATTCATCTACCTAGAGAAGTTACAGAGGTTTACACAGAGAATTCCAAGTATAAGTACAAGCAAATAAGAGAGACTTAGAAAACTGGTAAAACCTACATTGTTTATAGAGTTGGGAGTACTTAGCAATGTGAAAACAGCACTTTTGTCAAAAGTAATCGACTTCTCTAAGACTGGGAAACACTGAACAGAGAATGTATGAGTTTCTCAAGATTGATAACAGATAGAAACAAGAGAAAGTACACAGTGATTCATCTACCTAGAGAAGTTACAGAGGTTTACACAGAGAATTCCAAGTATAAGTACAAGCAAATAAGAGAGATTTAGAAAACTGGTAAAACCTACATTGTGGATAGAGTTGGGAGTACTTAGCACTGTGTAAACAGCACTTTCGCCGAAAGAAATCGACTTCTCTAAGACTGGGAAACAGTGAACAGTGAATGTATGAGTTTCTCAAGATTGGTAACAGATAGAAACAAGAGAAAGCACACAGTGATTCATCTACCTAGAGAAGTTACAGAGGTTTACACAGAGAATTCCAAGTATAAGTAAAAGGAAATAAGAGAGACTAAGAAAACTGGTAAAATCTACATTGTGGATAGAGTTGGGAGTACTTAGCACTGTGTAAACAGCACTTTCGCTGAAAGAAATCGACTTCTCTAAGACTGGGAAAAGGTGAACAGTGAATGTATGAGTTTCTCAAGATTGGTAACAGATAGAAACAAGAGAAAGCACACAGTGATTCATCTACCTAGAGAAGTTACAGAGGTTTACACAGAGAATTCCAAGTATAAGTACAAGCAAATAAGAGAGACTTAGAAATCTGGTAAAACCTACATTGTGGATAGAGTTGGGAGTACTTAGCACTGTGAAAACAGCACTTTCGCTGAAAGAAATCGACTTCTCTAAGACTAGGAAACAGTGAACAGAGAATGTATGAGTTTCTCAAGATTGGTAACAGATAGAAACAAGAGAAAGTACACAGTGATTCATCTACCTAGAGAAGTTACAGAGGTTTACACAGAGAATTCCAAGTATAAGTACAAGCAAATAAGAGAGACTTAGAAAACTGGTAAAACCTACATTGTTGACAGATTTGGGAGTACTTAGCACTGTGAAAACAGCACTTTCGCCGAAGGAAATTTAGTTCTCTAAGTCCGTGACACAGTGAACAGAGAATGTATGAGTTTCTCAAGATTGGTAACAGATAGAAACAAGAGAAAGTACACAGTGATTCATCTACCTAGAGAAGTTACAGAGGTTTACACAGAGAATTCCAAGTATAAGTACAAGCAAATAAGAGAGACTTAGAAAACTGGTAAAACCTACATTGTGGATAGAGTTGGGAGTACTTAGCACTGTGAAAACAGCACTTTCGCTGAAAGAAGTCGACTTCTCTAAAACTGGGAAACAGTGAACAGTGAATGTATGAGTTTCTCAAGATTGGTAACAGATAGAAACAAGAGAAAGTACACAGTGATTCATCTACCTAGTGAAGTTACAGAGGTTTACACAGAGAATTCCAAGTATAAGTACAAGCAAAGAAGAGAGACTTAGAAAACTGGTAAAACCTACATTGTTGACAGATTTGGGAGTACTTAGCACTGTGAAAACAGCACTTTCGCCGAAGGAAATTTAGTTCTCTAAGACTGGGAAACAGTGAACAGAGAATGTATGAGTTTCTCAAGATTGGTAACAGATAGAAACAAGAGAAAGTACACAGTGATTCATCTACCTAGAGAAGTTACAGAAGTTTACACAGAGAATTCCATGTATAAGTACAAGAAAATAAGAGAGACTTAGAAATCTGGTAAAACCTACTTTGTGGATAGAGTTGGGAGTACTTAGCACTGTGAAAACAGCACTTTCGCCGAAAGAAATCGACTTCTCTAAGACTGGGAAACAGTGAACAGAGAATGTATGAGTTTCTCAAGATTGGTAACAGATAGAAACAAGAGAAAGTACACAGTGATTCATCTACCTAGAGAAGTTACAGAGGTTTACACAGAGAATTCCAAGTATAAGTACAAGCAAATAAGAGAGACTTAGAAAACTGGTAAAACCTACATTGTGGATAGAGTTGGGAGTACTTAGCACTGTGTAAACAGCACTTTCGCCGAAAGAAATCGAATTCTCTAAGACTGGGAAACAGTGAACAGAGAATGTATGAGTTTCTCAAGATTGGTAACAGATAGAAACAAGAGAAAGTACACAGTGATTCATCTACCTAGAGAAGTTACAGAGGTTTACACAGAGAATTCCAAGTATAAGTATAAGCAAATAAGAGAGACTTAGAAAACTGGTAAAACCTACATTGTTGATAGAGTTGGGAGTACTTAGCACTGTGAAAACAGCACTTTCGCAGAAAGAAATCGACTTCTCTAAGACTGGGAAAAGGTGAACAGTGAATGTATGAGTTTCTCAAGATTGGTAACAGATAGAAACAAGAGAAAGCACACAGTGATTCATCTACCTAGAGAAGTTACAGAGGTTTACACAGAGAATTCCAAGTATAAGTGCAAGCAAATAAGAGAGACTTAGAAATCTGGTAAAACCTACATTGTTCACAGATTTGGGAGTACTTAGCACTGTGAAAACAGCACTTTCGCCGAAGGAAATTTAGTTCTCTAAGACTGGGAAACAGTGAACAGAGAATGAATGAGTTTCTCAAGATTGGTAACAGATAGAAACAAGAGAAAGTACACAGTGATTCATCTACCTAGAGAAGGTACAGAAGTTTACACAGAGAATTCCATGTATAAGTACAAGAAAATAAGAGAGACTTAGAAAACTGGTAAAACCTACATTGTTGATAGAGTTGGGAGTACTTAGCACTGTGAAAACAGCACTTTCCCAGAAAGAAATCGACTTCTCTAAGACTGGGAAACAGTGAACAGAGAATGTATGAGTTTCTCAAGATTGGTAACAGCTAGAAACAAGAGAAAGTACACAGTGATTCATCTACCTAGAGAAGTTACAGAGGTTTACACAGAGAATTCCAAGTATAAGTACAAGCAAATAAGAGAGACTTAGAAAACTGGTAAAACCTACATTGTTGATAGAGTTGGGAGTACTTAGCACTGTGAAAACAGCACTTTCGCAGAAAGAAATCGACTTCTCTAAGACTGGGAAAAGGTGAACAGTGAATGTATGAGTTTCTCAAGATTGGTAACAGATAGAAACAAGAGAAAGCACACAGTGATTCATCTACCTAGAGAAGTTACAGAGGTTTACACAGAGAATTCCAAGTATCAGTACAAGCAAATAAGAGAGACTTAGAAATCTGGTAAAACCTACATTGTGGATAGAGTTAGGAGTACTTAGCACTGTGAAAACAGCACTTTCACAGAAAGAAATCGACTTCTCTAAGACTGGGAAAAGGTGAACAGTTAATGTATGAGTTTCTCAAGATTGGTAACAGATAGAAACAAGAGAAAGCACACAGTGATTCATCTACCTAGAGAAGTTACAGAGGTTTACACAGAGAATTCCAAGTATAAGTACAAGCAAATAAGAGAGACTAAGAAAACTGGTAAAACCTACATTGTGGATAGAGTTGGGAGTACTTAGCACTGTGTAAACAGCACTTTCGCCGAAAGAAATCGACTTCTTTAAGACTGGGAAACAGTGAACAGTGAATGTATGAGTTTCTCAAGATTGGTAACAGATAGAAACAAGAGAAAGCACACAGTGATTCATCTACCTAGAGAAGTTACAGAGGTTTACACAGAGAATTCCAAGTATAAGTACAAGCAAATAAGAGAGACTTAGAAAACTGGTAAAACCTACATTGTTGACAGATTTGGGAGTACTTAGCACTGTGAAAACAGCACTTTCGCCGAAGGAAATTTAGTTCTCTAAGTCCGTGACACAGTGAACAGAGAATGTATGAGTTTCTCAAGATTGGTAACAGATAGAAACAAGAGAAAGTACACAGTGATTCATCTACCTAGAGAAGTTACAGAGGTTTACACAGAGAATTCCAAGTATAAGTACAAGCAAATAAGAGAGACTTAGAAAACTGGTAAAACCTACATTGTGGATAGAGTTGGGAGTACTTAGCACTGTGAAAACAGCACTTTCGCTGAAAGAAGTCGACTTCTCTAAAACTGGGAAACAGTGAACAGTGAATGTATGAGTTTCTCAAGATTGGTAACAGATAGAAACAAGAGAAAGTACACAGTGATTCATCTACCTAGTGAAGTTACAGAGGTTTACACAGAGAATTCCAAGTATAAGTACAAGCAAAGAAGAGAGACTTAGAAAACTGGTAAAACCTACATTGTTGACAGATTTGGGAGTACTTAGCACTGTGAAAACAGCACTTTCGCCGAAGGAAATTTAGTTCTCTAAGACTGGGAAACAGTGAACAGAGAATGTATGAGTTTCTCAAGATTGGTAACAGATAGAAACAAGAGAAAGTACACAGTGATTCATCTACCTAGAGAAGTTACAGAAGTTTACACAGAGAATTCCATGTATAAGTACAAGAAAATAAGAGAGACTTAGAAATCTGGTAAAACCTACTTTGTGGATAGAGTTGGGAGTACTTAGCACTGTGAAAACAGCACTTTCGCCGAAAGAAATCGACTTCTCTAAGACTGGGAAAGAGTGAACAGAGAATGTATGAGTTTCTCAAGATTGGTAACAGATAGAAACAAGAGAAAGTACACAGTGATTCATCTACCTAGAGAAGTTACAGAGGTTTACACAGAGAATTCCAAGTATAAGTACAAGCAAATAAGAGAGACTTAGAAAACTGGTAAAACCTACATTGTGGATAGAGTTGGGAGTACTTAGCACTGTGTAAACAGCACTTTCGCCGAAAGAAATCGAATTCTCTAAGACTGGGAAACAGTGAACAGAGAATGTATGAGTTTCTCAAGATTGGTAACAGATAGAAACAAGAGAAAGTACACAGTGATTCATCTACCTAGAGAAGTTACAGAGGTTTACACAGAGAATTCCAAGTATAAGTATAAGCAAATAAGAGAGACTTAGAAAACTGGTAAAACCTACATTGTTGATAGAGTTGGGAGTACTTAGCACTGTGAAAACAGCACTTTCGCAGAAAGAAATCGACTTCTCTAAGACTGGGAAAAGGTGAACAGTGAATGTATGAGTTTCTCAAGATTGGTAACAGATAGAAACAAGAGAAAGCACACAGTGATTCATCTACCTAGAGAAGTTACAGAGGTTTACACAGAGAATTCCAAGTATAAGTGCAAGCAAATAAGAGAGACTTAGAAATCTGGTAAAACCTACATTGTTCACAGATTTGGGAGTACTTAGCACTGTGAAAACAGCACTTTCGCCGAAGGAAATTTAGTTCTCTAAGACTGGGAAACAGTGAACAGAGAATGAATGAGTTTCTCAAGATTGGTAACAGATAGAAACAAGAGAAAGTACACAGTGATTCATCTACCTAGAGAAGGTACAGAAGTTTACACAGAGAATTCCATGTATAAGTACAAGAAAATAAGAGAGACTTAGAAAACTGGTAAAACCTACATTGTTGATAGAGTTGGGAGTACTTAGCACTGTGAAAACAGCACTTTCCCAGAAAGAAATCGACTTCTCTAAGACTGGGAAACAGTGAACAGAGAATGTATGAGTTTCTCAAGATTGGTAACAGCTAGAAACAAGAGAAAGTACACAGTGATTCATCTACCTAGAGAAGTTACAGAGGTTTACACAGAGAATTCCAAGTATAAGTACAAGCAAATAAGAGAGACTTAGAAAACTGGTAAAACCTACATTGTTGATAGAGTTGGGAGTACTTAGCACTGTGAAAACAGCACTTTCGCAGAAAGAAATCGACTTCTCTAAGACTGGGAAAAGGTGAACAGTGAATGTATGAGTTTCTCAAGATTGGTAACAGATAGAAACAAGAGAAAGCACACAGTGATTCATCTACCTAGAGAAGTTACAGAGGTTTACACAGAGAATTCCAAGTATCAGTACAAGCAAATAAGAGAGACTTAGAAATCTGGTAAAACCTACATTGTGGATAGAGTTAGGAGTACTTAGCACTGTGAAAACAGCACTTTCACAGAAAGAAATCGACTTCTCTAAGACTGGGAAAAGGTGAACAGTTAATGTATGAGTTTCTCAAGATTGGTAACAGATAGAAACAAGAGAAAGCACACAGTGATTCATCTACCTAGAGAAGTTACAGAGGTTTACACAGAGAATTCCAAGTATAAGTACAAGCAAATAAGAGAGACTTAGAAAACTGGTAAAACCTACATTGTGGATAGAGTTGGGAGTACTTAGCACTGTGTAAACAGCACTTTCGCCGAAAGAAATCGACTTCTTTAAGACTGGGAAACAGTGAACAGTGAATGTATGAGTTTCTCAAGATTGGTAACAGATAGAAACAAGAGAAAGCACACAGTGATTCATCTACCTAGAGAAGTTACAGAGGTTTACACAGAGAATTCCAAGTATAAGTACAAGCAAATAAGAGAGACTTAGAAAACTGGTAAAACCTACATTGTTGACAGATTTGGGAGTACTTAGCACTGTGAAAACAGCACTTTCGCCGAAGGAAATTTAGTTCTCTAAGACTGGGAAACAGTGAACAGAGAATGTATGAGTTTCTCAAGATTGGTAACAGATAGAAACAAGAGAAAGTACACAGTGATTCATCTACCTAGAGAAGTTACAGAAGTTTACACAGAGAATTCCATGTATAAGTACAAGCAAATAAGAGAGACTTAGAAAACTGGTAAAACCTACATTGTTGATAGAGTTGGGAGTACTTAGCACTGTGAAAACAGCACTTTCGCAGAAAGAAATCGACTTCTCTAAGACTGGGAAACAGTGAACAGAGAATGTATGAGTTTCTCAAGATTGGTAACAGATAGAAACAAGAGAAAGTACACAGTGATTCATCTACCTAGAGTAGTTACAGAGATTTACACAGAGAATTCCAAGTATAAGTACAAGCAAATAAGAGAGACTTAGAAAACTGGTAAAACCTACATTGTTGACAGATTTGGGAGTACTTAGCACTGTGAAAACAGCACTTTCGCCGAAGGAAATTTAGTTCTCTAAGTCCGTGACACAGTGAACAGAGAATGTATGAGTTTCTCAAGATTGGTAACAGATAGAAACAAGAGAAAGTACACAGTGATTCATCTACCTAGAGAAGTTACAGAGGTTTACACAGAGAATTCCAAGTATAAGTACAAGCAAATAAGAGAGACTTAGAACACTGGTAAAACCTACATTGTGGATAGAGTTGGGAGTACTTAGCACTGTGAAAACAGCACTTTCGCTGAAAGAAGTCGACTTCTCTAAAACTGGGAAACAGTGAACAGTGAATGTATGAGTTTCTCAAGATTGGTAACAGATAGAAACAAGAGAAAGTACACAGTGATTCATCTACCTAGTGAAGTTACAGAGGTTTACACAGAGAATTCCAAGTATAAGTACAAGCAAAGAAGAGAGACTTAGAAAACTGGTAAAACCTACATTGTTGACAGATTTGGGAGTACTTAGCACTGTGAAAACAGCACTTTCGCCGAAGGAAATTTAGTTCTCTAAGACTGGGAAACAGTGAACAGAGAATGTATGAGTTTCTCAAGATTGGTAACAGATAGAAACAAGAGAAAGTACACAGTGATTCATCTACCTAGAGAAGTTACAGAAGTTTACACAGAGAATTCCATGTATAAGTACAAGAAAATAAGAGAGACTTAGAAAACTGGTAAAACCTACATTGTGGATAGAGTTGCGAGTACTTAGCACTGTGAAAACAGCACTTTTGCCGAAAGAAATCGACTTCTCTAAGACTGGGAAACAGTGAACAGAGAATGTATGAGTTTCTCAAGATTGGTAACAGATAGAAACAAGAGAAAGTACACAGTGATTCATCTACCTAGAGAAGTTACTGAGGTTTACACAGAGAATTCCAAGTATAAGTACAAGCAAATAAGAGAGACTTAGAAAACTGGTAAAACCTACATTGTGGATAGAGTTGGGAGTACTTAGCACTGTGTAAACAGCACTTTCGCCGAAAGAAATCGACTTCTCTAAGACTGGGAAACAGTGAACAGTGAATGTATGAGTTTCTCAAGATTGGTAACAGATAGAAACAACAGAAAGCACACAATAATTCATCTACCTAGAGAAGTTACAGAGGTTTACACAGAGAATTCCAAGTATAAGTACAAGAAAATAAGAGAGACTTAGAAAACTGGTAAAACCTACATTGTGGATAGAGTTGGGAGTACTTAGCACTGTGTAAACAGCACTTTCGCTGAAAGAAATTGACTTCTCTAAGACTGGGAAAAGGTGAACAGTGAATGTATGAGTTTCTCAAGATTGGTAACAGATAGAAACAAGAGAAAGCACACAGTGATTCATCTACCTAGAGAAGTTACAGTGGTTTACACAGAGAATTCCAAGTATAAGTACAAGCAAATAAGAGAGACTTAGAAATCTGGTAAAACCTACATTGTGGATAGAGTTGGGAGTACTTAGCACTGTGTAAACAGCACTTTCGCCGAAAGAAATCGACTTCTCTAAGACTGGGAAACAGTGAACAGAGAATGTATGAGTTTCTCAAGATTGGTAACAGATAGAAACAAGAGAAAGTACACAGTGATTCATCTACCTAGAGAAGTTACAGAGGTTTACACAGAGAATTCCAAGTATAAGTATAAGCAAATAAGAGAGACTTAGAAAACTGGTAAAACCTACATTGTTGATAGAGTTGGGAGTACTTAGCACTGTGAAAACAGCACTTTCGCAGAAAGAAATCGACTTCTCTAAGACTGGGAAAAGGTGAACAGTGAATGTATGAGTTTCTCAAGATTGGTAACAGATAGAAACAAGAGAAAGCACACAGTGATTCATCTACCTAGAGAAGTTACAGAGGTTTACACAGAGAATTCCAAGTATAAGTACAAGCAAATAAGAGAGACTTAGAAATCTGGTAAAACCTACATTGTTCACAGATTTGGGAGTACTTAGCACTGTGAAAACAGCACTTTCGCCGAAGGAAATTTAGTTCTCTAAGACTGGGAAACAGTGAACAGAGAATGAATGAGTTTCTCAAGATTGGTAACAGATAGAAACAAGAGAAAGTACACAGTGATTCATCTACCTAGAGAAGTTACAGAGGTTTACACAGAGAATTCCAAGTATAAGTACAAGCAAATAAGAGAGACTTAGAAAACTGGTAAAACCTACATTTTTGATAGAGTTGGGAGTACTTAGCACTGTGAAAACAGCACTTTCCCAGAAAGAAATCGACTTCTCTAAGACTGGGAAAAGGTGAACAGTGAATGTATGAGTTTCTCAAGATTGGTAACAGATAGAAACAAGAGAAAGCACACAGTGATTCATCTACCTAGAGAAGTTACAGAGGTTTACACAGAGAATTCCAAGTATAAGTACAAGCAAATAAGAGAGACTTAGAAATCTGGTAAAACCTACATTGTGGATAGAGTTAGGAGTACTTAGCACTGTGAAAACAGCACTTTCACAGAAAGAAATCGACTTCTCTAAGACTGGGAAAAGGTGAACAGTTAATGTATGAGTTTCTCAAGATTGGTAACAGATAGAAACAAGAGAAAGCACACAGTGATTCATCTACCTAGAGAAGTTACAGAGGTTTACACAGAGAATTCCAAGTATAAGTACAAGCAAATAAGAGAGACTTAGAAAACTGGTAAAACCTACATTGTGGATAGAGTTGGGAGTACTTAGCACTGTGTAAACAGCACTTTCGCCGAAAGAAATCGACTTCTTTAAGACTGGGAAACAGTGAACAGTGAATGTATGAGTTTCTCAAGATTGGTAACAGATAGAAACAAGAGAAAGCACACAGTGATTCATCTACCTAGAGAAGTTACAGAGGTTTACACAGAGAATTCCAAGTATAAGTACAAGCAAATAAGAGAGACTTAGAAAACTGGTAAAACCTACATTGTTGACAGATTTGGGAGTACTTAGCACTGTGAAAACAGCACTTTCGCCGAAGGAAATTTAGTTCTCTAAGACTGGGAAACAGTGAACAGAGAATGAATGAGTTTCTCAAGATTGGTAACAGATAGAAACAAGAGAAAGTACACAGTGATTCATCTACCTAGAGAAGTTACAGAAGTTTACACAGAGAATTCCATGTATAAGTACAAGAAAATAAGAGAGACTTAGAAAACTGGTAAAACCTACATTGTTGATAGAGTTGGGAGTACTTAGCACTGTGAAAACAGCACTTTCGCAGAAAGAAATCGACTTCTCTAAGACTGGGAAACAGTGAACAGAGAATGTATGAGTTTCTCAAGATTGGTAACAGATAGAAACAAGAGAAAGTACACAGTGATTCATCTACCTAGAGTAGTTACAGAGATTTACACAGAGAATTCCAAGTATAAGTACAAGCAAATAAGAGAGACTTAGAAAACTGGTAAAACCTACATTGTTGACAGATTTGGGAGTACTTAGCACTGTGAAAACAGCACTTTCGCCGAAGGAAATTTAGTTCTCTAAGACTGGGAAACAGTGAACAGAGAATGAATGAGTTTCTCAAGATTGGTAACAGATAGAAACAAGAGAAAGTACACAGTGATTCATCTACCTAGAGAAGGTACAGAAGTTTACACAGAGAATTCCATGTATAAGTACAAGAAAATAAGAGAGACTTAGAAAACTGGTAAAACCTACATTGTTGATAGAGTTGGGAGTACTTAGCACTGTGAAAACAGCACTTTCCCAGAAAGAAATCGACTTCTCTAAGACTGGGAAACAGTGAACAGAGAATGTATGAGTTTCTCAAGATTGGTAACAGCTAGAAACAAGAGAAAGTACACAGTGATTCATCTACCTAGAGAAGTTACAGAGGTTTACACAGAGAATTCCAAGTATAAGTACAAGCAAATAAGAGAGACTTAGAAAACTGGTAAAACCTACATTGTTGATAGAGTTGGGAGTACTTAGCACTGTGAAAACAGCACTTTCGCAGAAAGAAATCGACTTCTCTAAGACTGGGAAAAGGTGAACAGTGAATGTATGAGTTTCTCAAGATTGGTAACAGATAGAAACAAGAGAAAGCACACAGTGATTCATCTACCTAGAGAAGTTACAGAGGTTTACACAGAGAATTCCAAGTATCAGTACAAGCAAATAAGAGAGACTTAGAAATCTGGTAAAACCTACATTGTGGATAGAGTTAGGAGTACTTAGCACTGTGAAAACAGCACTTTCACAGAAAGAAATCGACTTCTCTAAGACTGGGAAAAGGTGAACAGTTAATGTATGAGTTTCTCAAGATTGGTAACAGATAGAAACAAGAGAAAGCACACAGTGATTCATCTACCTAGAGAAGTTACAGAGGTTTACACAGAGAATTCCAAGTATAAGTACAAGCAAATAAGAGAGACTAAGAAAACTGGTAAAACCTACATTGTGGATAGAGTTGGGAGTACTTAGCACTGTGTAAACAGCACTTTCGCCGAAAGAAATCGACTTCTTTAAGACTGGGAAACAGTGAACAGTGAATGTATGAGTTTCTCAAGATTGGTAACAGATAGAAACAAGAGAAAGCACACAGTGATTCATCTACCTAGAGAAGTTACAGAGGTTTACACAGAGAATTCCAAGTATAAGTACAAGCAAATAAGAGAGACTTAGAAAACTGGTAAAACCTACATTGTTGACAGATTTGGGAGTACTTAGCACTGTGAAAACAGCACTTTCGCCGAAGGAAATTTAGTTCTCTAAGTCCGTGACACAGTGAACAGAGAATGTATGAGTTTCTCAAGATTGGTAACAGATAGAAACAAGAGAAAGTACACAGTGATTCATCTACCTAGAGAAGTTACAGAGGTTTACACAGAGAATTCCAAGTATAAGTACAAGCAAATAAGAGAGACTTAGAAAACTGGTAAAACCTACATTGTGGATAGAGTTGGGAGTACTTAGCACTGTGAAAACAGCACTTTCGCTGAAAGAAGTCGACTTCTCTAAAACTGGGAAACAGTGAACAGTGAATGTATGAGTTTCTCAAGATTGGTAACAGATAGAAACAAGAGAAAGTACACAGTGATTCATCTACCTAGTGAAGTTACAGAGGTTTACACAGAGAATTCCAAGTATAAGTACAAGCAAAGAAGAGAGACTTAGAAAACTGGTAAAACCTACATTGTTGACAGATTTGGGAGTACTTAGCACTGTGAAAACAGCACTTTCGCCGAAGGAAATTTAGTTCTCTAAGACTGGGAAACAGTGAACAGAGAATGTATGAGTTTCTCAAGATTGGTAACAGATAGAAACAAGAGAAAGTACACAGTGATTCATCTACCTAGAGAAGTTACAGAAGTTTACACAGAGAATTCCATGTATAAGTACAAGAAAATAAGAGAGACTTAGAAATCTGGTAAAACCTACTTTGTGGATAGAGTTGGGAGTACTTAGCACTGTGAAAACAGCACTTTCGCCGAAAGAAATCGACTTCTCTAAGACTGGGAAAGAGTGAACAGAGAATGTATGAGTTTCTCAAGATTGGTAACAGATAGAAACAAGAGAAAGTACACAGTGATTCATCTACCTAGAGAAGTTACAGAGGTTTACACAGAGAATTCCAAGTATAAGTACAAGCAAATAAGAGAGACTTAGAAAACTGGTAAAACCTACATTGTGGATAGAGTTGGGAGTACTTAGCACTGTGTAAACAGCACTTTCGCCGAAAGAAATCGAATTCTCTAAGACTGGGAAACAGTGAACAGAGAATGTATGAGTTTCTCAAGATTGGTAACAGATAGAAACAAGAGAAAGTACACAGTGATTCATCTACCTAGAGAAGTTACAGAGGTTTACACAGAGAATTCCAAGTATAAGTATAAGCAAATAAGAGAGACTTAGAAAACTGGTAAAACCTACATTGTTGATAGAGTTGGGAGTACTTAGCACTGTGAAAACAGCACTTTCGCAGAAAGAAATCGACTTCTCTAAGACTGGGAAAAGGTGAACAGTGAATGTATGAGTTTCTCAAGATTGGTAACAGATAGAAACAAGAGAAAGCACACAGTGATTCATCTACCTAGAGAAGTTACAGAGGTTTACACAGAGAATTCCAAGTATAAGTGCAAGCAAATAAGAGAGACTTAGAAATCTGGTAAAACCTACATTGTTCACAGATTTGGGAGTACTTAGCACTGTGAAAACAGCACTTTCGCCGAAGGAAATTTAGTTCTCTAAGACTGGGAAACAGTGAACAGAGAATGAATGAGTTTCTCAAGATTGGTAACAGATAGAAACAAGAGAAAGTACACAGTGATTCATCTACCTAGAGAAGGTACAGAAGTTTACACAGAGAATTCCATGTATAAGTACAAGAAAATAAGAGAGACTTAGAAAACTGGTAAAACCTACATTGTTGATAGAGTTGGGAGTACTTAGCACTGTGAAAACAGCACTTTCCCAGAAAGAAATCGACTTCTCTAAGACTGGGAAACAGTGAACAGAGAATGTATGAGTTTCTCAAGATTGGTAACAGCTAGAAACAAGAGAAAGTACACAGTGATTCATCTACCTAGAGAAGTTACAGAGGTTTACACAGAGAATTCCAAGTATAAGTACAAGCAAATAAGAGAGACTTAGAAAACTGGTAAAACCTACATTGTTGATAGAGTTGGGAGTACTTAGCACTGTGAAAACAGCACTTTCGCAGAAAGAAATCGACTTCTCTAAGACTGGGAAAAGGTGAACAGTGAATGTATGAGTTTCTCAAGATTGGTAACAGATAGAAACAAGAGAAAGCACACAGTGATTCATCTACCTAGAGAAGTTACAGAGGTTTACACAGAGAATTCCAAGTATCAGTACAAGCAAATAAGAGAGACTTAGAAATCTGGTAAAACCTACATTGTGGATAGAGTTAGGAGTACTTAGCACTGTGAAAACAGCACTTTCACAGAAAGAAATCGACTTCTCTAAGACTGGGAAAAGGTGAACAGTTAATGTATGAGTTTCTCAAGATTGGTAACAGATAGAAACAAGAGAAAGCACACAGTGATTCATCTACCTAGAGAAGTTACAGAGGTTTACACAGAGAATTCCAAGTATAAGTACAAGCAAATAAGAGAGACTTAGAAAACTGGTAAAACCTACATTGTGGATAGAGTTGGGAGTACTTAGCACTGTGTAAACAGCACTTTCGCCGAAAGAAATCGACTTCTTTAAGACTGGGAAACAGTGAACAGTGAATGTATGAGTTTCTCAAGATTGGTAACAGATAGAAACAAGAGAAAGCACACAGTGATTCATCTACCTAGAGAAGTTACAGAGGTTTACACAGAGAATTCCAAGTATAAGTACAAGCAAATAAGAGAGACTTAGAAAACTGGTAAAACCTACATTGTTGACAGATTTGGGAGTACTTAGCACTGTGAAAACAGCACTTTCGCCGAAGGAAATTTAGTTCTCTAAGACTGGGAAACAGTGAACAGAGAATGTATGAGTTTCTCAAGATTGGTAACAGATAGAAACAAGAGAAAGTACACAGTGATTCATCTACCTAGAGAAGTTACAGAAGTTTACACAGAGAATTCCATGTATAAGTACAAGCAAATAAGAGAGACTTAGAAAACTGGTAAAACCTACATTGTTGATAGAGTTGGGAGTACTTAGCACTGTGAAAACAGCACTTTCGCAGAAAGAAATCGACTTCTCTAAGACTGGGAAACAGTGAACAGAGAATGTATGAGTTTCTCAAGATTGGTAACAGATAGAAACAAGAGAAAGTACACAGTGATTCATCTACCTAGAGTAGTTACAGAGATTTACACAGAGAATTCCAAGTATAAGTACAAGCAAATAAGAGAGACTTAGAAAACTGGTAAAACCTACATTGTTGACAGATTTGGGAGTACTTAGCACTGTGAAAACAGCACTTTCGCCGAAGGAAATTTAGTTCTCTAAGTCCGTGACACAGTGAACAGAGAATGTATGAGTTTCTCAAGATTGGTAACAGATAGAAACAAGAGAAAGTACACAGTGATTCATCTACCTAGAGAAGTTACAGAGGTTTACACAGAGAATTCCAAGTATAAGTACAAGCAAATAAGAGAGACTTAGAACACTGGTAAAACCTACATTGTGGATAGAGTTGGGAGTACTTAGCACTGTGAAAACAGCACTTTCGCTGAAAGAAGTCGACTTCTCTAAAACTGGGAAACAGTGAACAGTGAATGTATGAGTTTCTCAAGATTGGTAACAGATAGAAACAAGAGAAAGTACACAGTGATTCATCTACCTAGTGAAGTTACAGAGGTTTACACAGAGAATTCCAAGTATAAGTACAAGCAAAGAAGAGAGACTTAGAAAACTGGTAAAACCTACATTGTTGACAGATTTGGGAGTACTTAGCACTGTGAAAACAGCACTTTCGCCGAAGGAAATTTAGTTCTCTAAGACTGGGAAACAGTGAACAGAGAATGTATGAGTTTCTCAAGATTGGTAACAGATAGAAACAAGAGAAAGTACACAGTGATTCATCTACCTAGAGAAGTTACAGAAGTTTACACAGAGAATTCCATGTATAAGTACAAGAAAATAAGAGAGACTTAGAAAACTGGTAAAACCTACATTGTGGATAGAGTTGCGAGTACTTAGCACTGTGAAAACAGCACTTTTGCCGAAAGAAATCGACTTCTCTAAGACTGGGAAACAGTGAACAGAGAATGTATGAGTTTCTCAAGATTGGTAACAGATAGAAACAAGAGAAAGTACACAGTGATTCATCTACCTAGAGAAGTTACTGAGGTTTACACAGAGAATTCCAAGTATAAGTACAAGCAAATAAGAGAGACTTAGAAAACTGGTAAAACCTACATTGTGGATAGAGTTGGGAGTACTTAGCACTGTGTAAACAGCACTTTCGCCGAAAGAAATCGACTTCTCTAAGACTGGGAAACAGTGAACAGTGAATGTATGAGTTTCTCAAGATTGGTAACAGATAGAAACAACAGAAAGCACACAATAATTCATCTACCTAGAGAAGTTACAGAGGTTTACACAGAGAATTCCAAGTATAAGTACAAGAAAATAAGAGAGACTTAGAAAACTGGTAAAACCTACATTGTGGATAGAGTTGGGAGTACTTAGCACTGTGTAAACAGCACTTTCGCTGAAAGAAATTGACTTCTCTAAGACTGGGAAAAGGTGAACAGTGAATGTATGAGTTTCTCAAGATTGGTAACAGATAGAAACAAGAGAAAGCACACAGTGATTCATCTACCTAGAGAAGTTACAGTGGTTTACACAGAGAATTCCAAGTATAAGTACAAGCAAATAAGAGAGACTTAGAAATCTGGTAAAACCTACATTGTGGATAGAGTTGGGAGTACTTAGCACTGTGTAAACAGCACTTTCGCCGAAAGAAATCGACTTCTCTAAGACTGGGAAACAGTGAACAGAGAATGTATGAGTTTCTCAAGATTGGTAACAGATAGAAACAAGAGAAAGTACACAGTGATTCATCTACCTAGAGAAGTTACAGAGGTTTACACAGAGAATTCCAAGTATAAGTATAAGCAAATAAGAGAGACTTAGAAAACTGGTAAAACCTACATTGTTGATAGAGTTGGGAGTACTTAGCACTGTGAAAACAGCACTTTCGCAGAAAGAAATCGACTTCTCTAAGACTGGGAAAAGGTGAACAGTGAATGTATGAGTTTCTCAAGATTGGTAACAGATAGAAACAAGAGAAAGCACACAGTGATTCATCTACCTAGAGAAGTTACAGAGGTTTACACAGAGAATTCCAAGTATAAGTACAAGCAAATAAGAGAGACTTAGAAATCTGGTAAAACCTACATTGTTCACAGATTTGGGAGTACTTAGCACTGTGAAAACAGCACTTTCGCCGAAGGAAATTTAGTTCTCTAAGACTGGGAAACAGTGAACAGAGAATGAATGAGTTTCTCAAGATTGGTAACAGATAGAAACAAGAGAAAGTACACAGTGATTCATCTACCTAGAGAAGTTACAGAGGTTTACACAGAGAATTCCAAGTATAAGTACAAGCAAATAAGAGAGACTTAGAAAACTGGTAAAACCTACATTTTTGATAGAGTTGGGAGTACTTAGCACTGTGAAAACAGCACTTTCCCAGAAAGAAATCGACTTCTCTAAGACTGGGAAAAGGTGAACAGTGAATGTATGAGTTTCTCAAGATTGGTAACAGATAGAAACAAGAGAAAGCACACAGTGATTCATCTACCTAGAGAAGTTACAGAGGTTTACACAGAGAATTCCAAGTATAAGTACAAGCAAATAAGAGAGACTTAGAAATCTGGTAAAACCTACATTGTGGATAGAGTTAGGAGTACTTAGCACTGTGAAAACAGCACTTTCACAGAAAGAAATCGACTTCTCTAAGACTGGGAAAAGGTGAACAGTTAATGTATGAGTTTCTCAAGATTGGTAACAGATAGAAACAAGAGAAAGCACACAGTGATTCATCTACCTAGAGAAGTTACAGAGGTTTACACAGAGAATTCCAAGTATAAGTACAAGCAAATAAGAGAGACTTAGAAAACTGGTAAAACCTACATTGTGGATAGAGTTGGGAGTACTTAGCACTGTGTAAACAGCACTTTCGCCGAAAGAAATCGACTTCTTTAAGACTGGGAAACAGTGAACAGTGAATGTATGAGTTTCTCAAGATTGGTAACAGATAGAAACAAGAGAAAGCACACAGTGATTCATCTACCTAGAGAAGTTACAGAGGTTTACACAGAGAATTCCAAGTATAAGTACAAGCAAATAAGAGAGACTTAGAAAACTGGTAAAACCTACATTGTTGACAGATTTGGGAGTACTTAGCACTGTGAAAACAGCACTTTCGCCGAAGGAAATTTAGTTCTCTAAGACTGGGAAACAGTGAACAGAGAATGAATGAGTTTCTCAAGATTGGTAACAGATAGAAACAAGAGAAAGTACACAGTGATTCATCTACCTAGAGAAGTTACAGAAGTTTACACAGAGAATTCCATGTATAAGTACAAGAAAATAAGAGAGACTTAGAAAACTGGTAAAACCTACATTGTTGATAGAGTTGGGAGTACTTAGCACTGTGAAAACAGCACTTTCGCAGAAAGAAATCGACTTCTCTAAGACTGGGAAACAGTGAACAGAGAATGTATGAGTTTCTCAAGATTGGTAACAGATAGAAACAAGAGAAAGTACACAGTGATTCATCTACCTAGAGTAGTTACAGAGATTTACACAGAGAATTCCAAGTATAAGTACAAGCAAATAAGAGAGACTTAGAAAACTGGTAAAACCTACATTGTTGACAGATTTGGGAGTACTTAGCACTGTGAAAACAGCACTTTCGCCGAAGGAAATTTAGTTCTCTAAGTCCGTGACACAGTGAACAGAGAATGTATGAGTTTCTCAAGATTGGTAACAGATAGAAACAAGAGAAAGTACACAGTGATTCATCTACCTAGAGAAGTTACTGAGGTTTACACAGAGAATTCCAAGTATAAGTACAAGCAAATAAGAGAGACTTAGAAAACTGGTAAAACCTACATTGTGGATAGAGTTGGGAGTACTTAGCACTGTGTAAACAGCACTTTCGCCGAAAGAAATCGACTTCTCTAAGACTGGGAAACAGTGAACAGTGAATGTATGAGTTTCTCAAGATTGGTAACAGATAGAAACAACAGAAAGCACACAGTAATTCATCTACCTAGAGAAGTTACAGAGGTTTACACAGAGAATTCCAAGTATAAGTACAAGCAAATAAGAGAGACTTAGAAAACTGGTAAAACCTACATTGTGGATAGAGTTGGGAGTACTTAGCACTGTGTAAACAGCACTTTCGCTGAAAGAAATCGAC
This sequence comes from Heterohyrax brucei, assembly GCA_028571685.1. Lineage (NCBI taxonomy): Eukaryota > Metazoa > Chordata > Mammalia > Hyracoidea > Procaviidae > Heterohyrax > Heterohyrax brucei. The sequence continues at coordinate 18,817,393 of CM053162.1, forward strand.
TTCTCTAAGACTGGGAAAAGGTGAACAGTGAATGTATGAGTTTCTCAAGATTGGTAACAGATAGAAACAAGAGAAAGCACACAGTGATTCATCTACCTAGAGAAGTTACAGTGGTTTACACACAGAATTCCAAGTATAAGTACAAGCAAATAAGAGAGACTTAGAAATCTGGTAAAACCTACATTGTGGATAGAGTTGGGAGTACTTAGCACTGTGAAAACAGCACTTTCGCTGAAAGAAATCGACTTCTCTAAGACTGGGAAACAGTGAACAGTGAATGTATGAGTTTCTCAAGATTGGTAACAGATAGAAACAAGAGAAAGTACACGGTGATTATCTACCTAGAGAAGTTACAGAGGTTTACACAGAGAATTCCAAGTATAAGTACAAGCAAATAAGAGAGACTTAGAAAACTGGTAAAACCTACATTGTTTATAGAGTTGGGAGTACTTAGCAATGTGAAAACAGCACTTTTGTCGAAAGTAATCGACTTCTCTAAGACTGGGAAACACTGAACAGAGAATGTATGAGTTTCTCAAGATTGATAACAGATAGAAACAAGAGAAAGTACACAGTGATTCATCTACCTAGAGAAGTTACAGAGGTTTACACAGAGAATTCCAAGTATAAGTACAAGCAAATAAGAGAGACTTAGAAAACTGGTAAAACCTACATTGTGGATAGAGTTGGGAGTACTTAGCACTGTGTAAACAGCACTTTCGCCGAAAGAAATCGACTTCTCTAAGACTGGGAAACAGTGAACAGTGAATGTATGAGTTTCTCAAGATTGGTAACAGATAGAAACAAGAGAAAGCACACAGTGATTCATCTACCTAGAGAAGTTACAGAGGTTTACACAGAGAATTCCAAGTATAAGTAAAAGGAAATAAGAGAGACTAAGAAAACTGGTAAAATCTACATTGTGGATAGAGTTGGGAGTACTTAGCACTGTGTAAACAGCACTTTCGCTGAAAGAAATCGACTTCTCTAAGACTAGGAAACAGTGAACAGAGAATGTATGAGTTTCTCAAGATTGGTAACAGATAGAAACAAGAGAAAGTACACAGTGATTCATCTACCTAGAGAAGTTACAGAGGTTTACACAGAGAATTCCAAGTATAAGTACAAGCAAATAAGAGAGACTTAGAAAACTGGTAAAACCTAAATTGTTGACAGATTTGGGAGTACTTAGCACTGTGAAAACAGCACTTTCGCCGAAGGAAATTTAGTTCTCTAAGTCCGTGACACAGTGAACAGAGAATGTATGAGTTTCTCAAGATTGGTAACAGATAGAAACAAGAGAAAGTACACAGTGATTCATCTACCTAGAGAAGTTACAGAGGTTTACACAGAGAATTCCAAGTATAAGTACAAGCAAATAAGAGAGACTTAGAAAACTGGTAAAACCTACATTGTGGATAGAGTTGGGAGTACTTAGCACTGTGAAAACAGCACTTTCGCTGAAAGAAGTCGACTTCTCTAAAACTGGGAAACAGTGAACAGTGAATGTATGAGTTTCTCAAGATTGGTAACAGATAGAAACAAGAGAAAGTACACAGTGATTCATCTACCTAGTGAAGTTACAGAGGTTTACACAGAGAATTCCAAGTATAAGTACAAGCAAAGAAGAGAGACTTAGAAAACTGGTAAAACCTACATTGTTGACAGATTTGGGAGTACTTAGCACTGTGAAAACAGCACTTTCGCCCAAGGAAATTTAGTTCTCTAAGACTGGGAAACAGTGAACAGAGAATGTATGAGTTTCTCAAGATTGGTAACAGATAGAAATAAGAGAAAGTACACAGTGATTCATCTACCTAGAGAAGTTACAGAAGTTTACACAGAGAATTCCATGTATAAGTACAAGAAAATAAGAGAGACTTAGAAATCTGGTAAAACCTACTTTGTGGATAGAGTTGGGAGTACTTAGCACTGTGAAAACAGCACTTTCGCCGAAAGAAATCGACTTCTCTAAGACTGGGAAACAGTGAACAGAGAATGTATGAGTTTCTCAAGATTGGTAACAGATAGAAACAAGAGAAAGTACACAGTGATTCATCTACCTAGAGAAGTTACAGAGGTTTACACAGAGAATTCCAAGTATAAGTACAAGCAAATAAGAGAGACTTAGAAAACTGGTAAAACCTACATTGTGGATAGAGTTGGGAGTACTTAGCACTGTGTAAACAGCACTTTCGCCGAAAGAAATCGACTTCTCTAAGACTGGGAAACAGTGAACAGAGAATGTATGAGTTTCTCAAGATTGGTAACAGATAGAAACAAGAGAAAGTACACAGTGATTCATCTACCTAGAGAAGTTACAGAGGTTTACACAGAGAATTCCAAGTATAAGTATAAGCAAATAAGAGAGACTTAGAAAACTGGTAAAACCTACATTGTTGATAGAGTTGGGAGTACTTAGCACTGTGAAAACAGCACTTTCGCAGAAAGAAATCGACTTCTCTAAGACTGGGAAAAGGTGAACAGTGAATGTATGAGTTTCTCAAGATTGGTAACAGATAGAAACAAGAGAAAGCACACAGTGATTCATCTACCTAGAGAAGTTACAGAGGTTTACACAGAGAATTCCAAGTATAAGTACAAGCAAATAAGAGAGACTTAGAAATCTGGTAAAACCTACATTGTGGATAGAGTTGGGAGTACTTAGCACTGTGAAAACAGCACTTTCGCTGAAAGAAATCGACTTCTCTAAGACTGGGAAACAGTGAACAGAGAATGTATGAGTTTCTCAAGATTGGTAACAGATAGAAACAAGAGAAAGTACACGGTGATTCATCTACCTAGAGAAGTTACAGAGGTTTACACAGAGAATTCCAAGTATAAGTACAAGCAAATAAGAGAGACTTAGAAAACTGGTAAAACCTACATTGTTTATAGAGTTGGGAGTACTTAGCAATGTGAAAACAGCACTTTTGTCGAAAGTAATCGACTTCTCTAAGACTGGGAAACACTGAACAGAGAATGTATGAGTTTCTCAAGATTGATAACAGATAGAAACAAGAGAAAGTACACAGTGATTCATCTACCTAGAGAAGTTACAGAGGTTTACACAGAGAATTCCAAGTATAAGTACAAGCAAATAAGAGAGACTTAGAAAACTGGTAAAACCTACATTGTGGATAGAGTTGGGAGTACTTAGCACTGTGTAAACAGCACTTTCGCCGAAAGAAATCGACTTCTCTAAGACTGGGAAACAGTGAACAGTGAATGTATGAGTTTCTCAAGATTGGTAACAGATAGAAACAAGAGAAAGCACACAGTGATTCATCTACCTAGAGAAGTTACAGAGGTTTACACAGAGAATTCCAAGTATAAGTAAAAGGAAATAAGAGAGACTAAGAAAACTGGTAAAATCTACATTGTGGATAGAGTTGGGAGTACTTAGCACTGTGTAAACAGCACTTTCGCTGAAAGAAATCGACTTCTCTAAGACTGGGAAAAGGTGAACAGTGAATGTATGAGTTTCTCAAGATTGGTAACAGATAGAAACAAGAGAAAGCACACAGTGATTCATCTACCTAGAGAAGTTACAGAGGTTTACACAGAGAATTCCAAGTATAAGTACAAGCAAATAAGAGAGACTTAGAAATCTGGTAAAACCTACATTGTGGATAGAGTTGGGAGTACTTAGCACTGTGAAAACAGCACTTTCGCTGAAAGAAATCGACTTCTCTAAGACTAGGAAACAGTGAACAGAGAATGTATGAGTTTCTCAAGATTGGTAACAGATAGAAACAAGAGAAAGTACACAGTGATTCATCTACCTAGAGAAGTTACAGAGGTTTACACAGAGAATTCCAAGTATAAGTACAAGCAAATAAGAGAGACTTAGAAAACTGGTAAAACCTACTTTGTTGAGAGATTTGGGAGTACTTAGCACTGTGAAAACAGCACTTTCGCCGAAGGAAATTTAGTTCTCTAAGTCCGTGACACAGTGAACAGAGAATGTATGAGTTTCTCAAGATTGGTAACAGATAGAAACAAGAGAAAGTACACAGTGATTCATCTACCTAGAGAAGTTACAGAGGTTTACACAGAGAATTCCAAGTATAAGTACAAGCAAATAAGAGAGACTTAGAAAACTGGTAAAACCTACATTGTGGATAGAGTTGGGAGTACTTAGCACTGTGAAAACAGCACTTTCGCTGAAAGAAGTCGACTTCTCTAAAACTGGGAAACAGTGAACAGTGAATGTATGAGTTTCTCAAGATTGGTAACAGATAGAAACAAGAGAAAGTACACAGTGATTCATCTACCTAGTGAAGTTACAGAGGTTTACACAGAGAATTCCAAGTATAAGTACAAGCAAAGAAGAGAGACTTAGAAAACTGGTAAAACCTACATTGTTGACAGATTTGGGAGTACTTAGCACTGTGAAAACAGCACTTTCGCCGAAGGAAATTTAGTTCTCTAAGACTGGGAAACAGTGAACAGAGAATGTATGAGTTTCTCAAGATTGGTAACAGATAGAAACAAGAGAAAGTACACAGTGATTCATCTACCTAGAGAAGTTACAGAAGTTTACACAGAGAATTCCATGTATAAGTACAAGAAAATAAGAGAGACTTAGAAATCTGGTAAAACCTACTTTGTGGATAGAGTTGGGAGTACTTAGGACTGTGAAAACAGCACTTTCGCCGAAAGAAATCGACTTCTCTAAGACTGGGAAACAGTGAACAGAGAATGTATGAGTTTCTCAAGATTGGTAACAGATAGAAACAAGAGAAAGTACACAGTGATTCATCTACCTAGAGAAGTTACAGAGGTTTACACAGAGAATTCCAAGTATAAATACAAGCAAATAAGAGAGACTTAGAAAACTGGTAAAACCTACATTGTGGATAGAGTTGGGAGTACTTAGCACTGTGTAAACAGCACTTTCGCCGAAAGAAATCGACTTCTCTAAGACTGGGAAACAGTGAACAGAGAATGTATGAGTTTCTCAAGATTGGTAACAGATAGAAACAAGAGAAAGTACACAGTGATTCATCTACCTAGAGAAGGTACAGAAGTTTACACAGAGAATTCCATGTATAAGTACAAGAAAATAAGAGAGACTTAGAAAACTGGTAAAACCTACATTGTTGATAGAGTTGGGAGTACTTAGCACTGTGAAAACAGCACTTTCCCAGAAAGAAATCGACTTCTCTAAGACTGGGAAACAGTGAACAGAGAATGTATGAGTTTCTCAAGATTGGTAACAGCTAGAAACAAGAGAAAGTACACAGTGATTCATCTACCTAGAGAAGTTACAGAGGTTTACACAGAGAATTCCAAGTATAAGTACAAGCAAATAAGAGAGACTTAGAAAACTGGTAAAACCTACATTGTTGATAGAGTTGGGAGTACTTAGCACTGTGAAAACAGCACTTTCGCAGAAAGAAATCGACTTCTCTAAGACTGGGAAAAGGTGAACAGTGAATGTATGAGTTTCTCAAGATTGGTAACAGATAGAAACAAGAGAAAGCACACAGTGATTCATCTACCTAGAGAAGTTACAGAGGTTTACACAGAGAATTCCAAGAATAAGTACAAGCAAATAAGAGAGACTTAGAAATCTGGTAAAACCTACATTGTGGATAGAGTTAGGAGTACTTAGCACTGTGAAAACAGCACTTTCACAGAAAGAAATCGACTTCTCTAAGACTGGGAAAAGGTGAACAGTTAATGTATGAGTTTCTCAAGATTGGTAACAGATAGAAACAAGAGAAAGCACACAGTGATTCATCTACCTAGAGAAGTTACAGAGGTTTACACAGAGAATTCCAAGTATAAGTACAAGCAAATAAGAGAGACTTAGAAAACTGGTAAAACCTACATTGTGGATAGAGTTGGGAGTACTTAGCACTGTGTAAACAGCACTTTCGCCGAAAGAAATCGACTTCTTTAAGACTGGGAAACAGTGAACAGTGAATGTATGAGTTTCTCAAGATTGGTAACAGATAGAAACAAGAGAAAGCACACAGTGATTCATCTACCTAGAGAAGTTACAGAGGTTTACACAGAGAATTCCAAGTATAAGTACAAGCAAATAAGAGAGACTTAGAAAACTGGTAAAACCTACATTGTTGACAGATTTGGGAGTACTTAGCACTGTGAAAACAGCACTTTCGCCGAAGGAAATTTAGTTCTCTAAGACTGGGAAACAGTGAACAGAGAATGAATGAGTTTCTCAAGATTGGTAACAGATAGAAACAAGAGAAAGTACACAGTGATTCATCTACCTAGAGAAGTTACAGAAGTTTACACAGAGAATTCCATGTATAAGTACAAGAAAATAAGAGAGACTTAGAAAACTGGTAAAACCTACATTGTGGATAGAGTTGGGAGTACTTAGCACTGTGAAAACAGCACTTACGCAGAAAGAAATCGACTTCTCTAAGACTGGGAAACAGTGAACAGAGAATGTATGAGTTTCTCAAGATTGGTAACAGATAGAAACAAGAGAAAGTACACAGTGATTCATCTACCTAGAGAAGTTACAGAGGTTTACACAGAGAATTCCAAGTATAAGTACAAGCAAATAAGAGAGACTTAGAAAACTGGTAAAACCTACATTGTGGATAGAGTTGGGAGTACTTAGCACTGTGAAAACAGCACTTTCGCTGAAAGAAGTCGACTTCTCTAAAACTGGGAAACAGTGAACAGTGAATGTATGAGTTTCTCAAGATTGGTAACAGATAGAAACAAGAGAAAGTACACAGTGATTCATCTACCTAGTGAAGTTACAGAGGTTTACACAGAGAATTCCAAGTATAAGTACAAGCAAAGAAGAGAGACTTAGAAAACTGGTAAAACCTACATTGTTGACAGATTTGGGAGTACTTAGCACTGTGAAAACAGCACTTTCGCCGAAGGAAATTTAGTTCTCTAAGACTGGGAAACAGTGAACAGAGAATGTATGAGTTTCTCAAGATTGGTAACAGATAGAAACAAGAGAAAGTACACAGTGATTCATCTACCTAGAGAAGTTACAGAAGTTTACACAGAGAATTCCATGTATAAGTACAAGAAAATAAGAGAGACTTAGAAAACTGGTAAAACCTACATTGTGGATAGAGTTGGGAGTACTTAGCACTGTGCAAACAGCACTTTTGCCGAAAGAAATCGACTTCTCTAAGACTGGGAAACAGTGAACAGAGAATGTATGAGTTTCTCAAGATTGGTAACAGATAGAAACAAGAGAAAGTACACAGTGATTCATCTACCTAGAGAAGTTACTGAGGTTTACACAGAGAATTCCAAGTATAAGTACAAGCAAATAAGAGAGACTTAGAAAACTGGTAAAACCTACATTGTGGATAGAGTTGGGAGTACTTAGCACTGTGTAAACAGCACTTTCGCCGAAAGAAATCGACTTCTCTAAGACTGGGAAACAGTGAACAGTGAATGTATGAGTTTCTCAAGATTGGTAACAGATAGAAACAACAGAAAGCACACAGTAATTCATCTACCTAGAGAAGTTACAGAGGTTTACACAGAGAATTCCAAGTATAAGTACAAGCAAATAAGAGAGACTTAGAAAACTGGTAAAACCTACATTGTGGATAGAGTTGGGAGTACTTAGCACTGTGTAAAGAGCACTTTCGCTGAAAGAAATCGACTTCTCTAAGACTGGGAAAAGGTGAACAGTGAATGTATGAGTTTCTCAAGATTGGTAACAGATAGAAACAAGAGAAAGCACACAATGATTCATCTACCTAGAGAAGTTACAGTGGTTTACACAGAGAATTCCAAGTATAAGTACAAGCAAATAAGAGAGACTTAGAAATCTGGTAAAACCTACATTGTGGATAGAGTTGGGAGTACTTAGCACTGTGAAAACAGCACTTTCGCTGAAAGAAATCGACTTCTCTAAGACTGGGATACAGTGAACAGTGAATGTATGAGTTTCTCAAGATTGGTAACAGATAGAAACAAGAGAAAGCACACGGTGATTATCTACCTAGAGAAGTTACAGAGGTTTACACAGAGAATTCCAAGTATAAGTACAAGCAAATAAGAGAGACTTAGAAAACTGGTAAAACCTACATTGTTTATAGAGTTGGGAGTACTTAGCAATGTGAAAACAGCACTTTTGTCGAAAGTAATCGACTTCTCTAAGACTGGGAAACACTGAACAGAGAATGTATGAGTTTCTGAAGATTGATAACAGATAGAAACAAGAGAAAGTACACAGTGATTCATCTACCTAGAGAAGTTACAGAGGTTTACACAGAGAATTCCAAGTATAAGTACAAGCAAATAAGAGAGACTTAGAAAACTGGTAAAACCTACATTGTGGATAGAGTTGGGAGTACTTAGCACTGTGTAAACAGCACTTTCGCCGAAAGAAATCGACTTCTCTAAGACTGGGAAACAGTGAACAGTGAATGTATGAGTTTCTCAAGATTGGTAACAGATAGAAACAAGAGAAAGCACACAGTGATTCATCTACCTAGAGAAGTTACAGAGGTTTACACAGAGAATTCCAAGTATAAGTAAAAGGAAATAAGAGAGACTAAGAAAACTGGTAAAATCTACATTGTGGATAGAGTTGGGAGTACTTAGCACTGTGTAAACAGCACTTTCGCTGAAAGAAATCGACTTCTCTAAGACTAGGAAACAGTGAACAGAGAATGTATGAGTTTCTCAAGATTGGTAACAGATAGAAACAAGAGAAAGTACACAGTGATTCATCTACCTAGAGAAGTTACAGAGGTTTACACAGAGAATTCCAAGTATAAGTACAAGCAAATAAGAGAGACTTAGAAAACTGGTAAAACCTACATTGTTGACAGATTTGAGTACTTAGCACTGTGAAAACAGCACTTTCGCCGAAGGAAATTTAGTTCTCTAAGTCCGTGACACAGTGAACAGAGAATGTATGAGTTTCTCAAGATTGGTAACAGATAGAAACAAGAGAAAGTACACAGTGATTCATCTACCTAGAGAAGTTACAGAGGTTTACACAGAGAATTCCAAGTATAAGTACAAGCAAATAAGAGAGACTTAGAAAACTGGTAAAACCTACATTGTGGATAGAGTTGGGAGTACTTAGCACTGTGTAAACAGCACTTTCGCCGAAAGAAATCGACTTCTCTAAGACTGGGAAACAGTGAACAGAGAATGTATGAGTTTCTCAAGATTGGTAACAGATAGAAACAAGAGAAAGTACACAGTGATTCATCTACCTAGAGAAGTTACAGAGGTTTACACAGAGAATTCCAAGTATAAGTATAAGCAAATAAGAGAGACTTAGAAAACTGGTAAAACCTACATTGTTGATAGAGTTGGGAGTACTTAGCACTGTGAAAACAGCACTTTCGCAGAAAGAAATCGACTTCTCTAAGACTGGGAAAAGGTGAACAGTGAATGTATGAGTTTCTCAAGATTGGTAACAGATAGAAACAAGAGAAAGCACACAGTGATTCATCTACCTAGAGAAGTTACAGAGGTTTACACAGAGAATTCCAAGTATAAGTACAAGCAAATAAGAGAGACTTAGAAATCTGGTAAAACCTACATTGTTCACAGATTTGGGAGTACTTAGCACTGTGAAAACAGCACTTTCGCCGAAGGAAATTTAGTTCTCTAAGACTGGGAAACAGTGAACAGAGAATGAATGAGTTTCTCAAGATTGGTAACAGATAGAAACAAGAGAAAGTACACAGTGATTCATCTACCTAGAGAAGGTACAGAAGTTTACACAGAGAATTCCATGTATAAGTACAAGAAAATAAGAGAGACTTAGAAAACTGGTAAAACCTACATTGTTGATAGAGTTGGGAGTACTTAGCACTGTGAAAACAGCACTTTCCCAGAAAGAAATCGACTTCTCTAAGACTGGGAAACAGTGAACAGAGAATGTATGAGTTTCTCAAGATTGGTAACAGCTAGAAACAAGAGAAAGTACACAGTGATTCATCTACCTAGAGAAGTTACAGAGGTTTACACAGAGAATTCCAAGTATAAGTACAAGCAAATAAGAGAGACTTAGAAAACTGGTAAAACCTACATTGTTGATAGAGTTGGGAGTACTTAGCACTGTGAAAACAGCACTTTCGCAGAAAGAAATCGACTTCTCTAAGACTGGGAAAAGGTGAACAGTGAATGTATGAGTTTCTCAAGATTGGTAACAGATAGAAACAAGAGAAAGCACACAGTGATTCATCTACCTAGAGAAGTTACAGAGGTTTACACAGAGAATTCCAAGAATAAGTACAAGCAAATAAGAGAGACTTAGAAATCTGGTAAAACCTACATTGTGGATAGAGTTAGGAGTACTTAGCACTGTGAAAACAGCACTTTCACAGAAAGAAATCGACTTCTCTAAGACTGGGAAAAGGTGAACAGTTAATGTATGAGTTTCTCAAGATTGGTAACAGATAGAAACAAGAGAAAGCACACAGTGATTCATCTACCTAGAGAAGTTACAGAGGTTTACACAGAGAATTCCAAGTATAAGTACAAGCAAATAAGAGAGACTTAGAAAACTGGTAAAACCTACATTGTGGATAGAGTTGGGAGTACTTAGCACTGTGTAAACAGCACTTTCGCCGAAAGAAATCGACTTCTTTAAGACTGGGAAACAGTGAACAGTGAATGTATGAGTTTCTCAAGATTGGTAACAGATAGAAACAAGAGAAAGCACACAGTGATTCATCTACCTAGAGAAGTTACAGAGGTTTACACAGAGAATTCCAAGTATAAGTACAAGCAAATAAGAGAGACTTAGAAAACTGGTAAAACCTACATTGTTGACAGATTTGGGAGTACTTAGCACTGTGAAAACAGCACTTTCGCCGAAGGAAATTTAGTTCTCTAAGACTGGGAAACAGTGAACAGAGAATGAATGAGTTTCTCAAGATTGGTAACAGATAGAAACAAGAGAAAGTACACAGTGATTCATCTACCTAGAGAAGTTACAGAAGTTTACACAGAGAATTCCATGTATAAGTACAAGAAAATAAGAGAGACTTAGAAAACTGGTAAAACCTACATTGTTGATAGAGTTGGGAGTACTTAGCACTGTGAAAACAGCACTTTCGCAGAAAGAAATCGACTTCTCTAAGACTGGGAAACAGTGAACAGAGAATGTATGAGTTTCTCAAGATTGGTAACAGATAGAAACAAGAGAAAGTACACAGTGATTCATCTACCTAGAGAAGTTACAGAGGTTTACACAGAGAATTCCAAGTATAAGTACAAGCAAATAAGAGAGACTTAGAAAACTGGTAAAACCTACATTGTGGATAGAGTTGGGAGTACTTAGCACTGTGAAAACAGCACTTTCGCTGAAAGAAGTCGACTTCTCTAAAACTGGGAAACAGTGAACAGTGAATGTATGAGTTTCTCAAGATTGGTAACAGATAGAAACAAGAGAAAGTACACAGTGATTCATCTACCTAGTGAAGTTACAGAGGTTTACACAGAGAATTCCAAGTATAAGTACAAGCAAAGAAGAGAGACTTAGAAAACTGGTAAAACCTACATTGTTGACAGATTTGGGAGTACTTAGCACTGTGAAAACAGCACTTTCGCCGAAGGAAATTTAGTTCTCTAAGACTGGGAAACAGTGAACAGAGAATGTATGAGTTTCTCAAGATTGGTAACAGATAGAAACAAGAGAAAGTACACAGTGATTCATCTACCTAGAGAAGTTACAGAAGTTTACACAGAGAATTCCATGTATAAGTACAAGAAAATAAGAGAGACTTAGAAAACTGGTAAAACCTACATTGTGGATAGAGTTGGGAGTACTTAGCACTGTGAAAACAGCACTTTTGCCGAAAGAAATCGACTTCTCTAAGACTGGGAAACAGTGAACAGAGAATGTATGAGTTTCTCAAGATTGGTAACAGATAGAAACAAGAGAAAGTACACAGTGATTCATCTACCTAGAGAAGTTACTGAGGTTTACACAGAGAATTCCAAGTATAAGTACAAGCAAATAAGAGAGACTTAGAAAACTGGTAAAACCTACATTGTGGATAGAGTTGGGAGTACTTAGCACTGTGTAAACAGCACTTTCGCCGAAAGAAATCGACTTCTCTAAGACTGGGAAACAGTGAACAGTGAATGTATGAGTTTCTCAAGATTGGTAACAGATAGAAACAACAGAAAGCACACAGTAATTCATCTACCTAGAGAAGTTACAGAGGTTTACACAGAGAATTCCAAGTATAAGTACAAGCAAATAAGAGAGACTTAGAAAACTGGTAAAACCTACATTGTGGATAGAGTTGGGAGTACTTAGCACTGTGTAAACAGCACTTTCGCTGAAAGAAATCGACTTCTCTAAGACTGGGAAAAGGTGAACAGTGAATGTATGAGTTTCTCAAGATTGGTAACAGATAGAAACAACAGAAAGCACACAGTGATTCATCTACCTAGAGAAGTTACAGTGGTTTACACAGAGAATTCCAAGTATAAGTACAAGCAAATAAGAGAGACTTAGAAATCTGGTAAAACCTACATTGTGGATAGAGTTGGGAGTACTTAGCACTGTGAAAACAGCACTTTCGCTGAAAGAAATCGACTTCTCTAAGACTGGGATACAGTGAACAGTGAATGTATGAGTTTCTCAAGATTGGTAACAGATAGAAACAAGAGAAAGTACACGGTGATTATCTACCTAGAGAAGTTACAGAGGTTTACACAGAGAATTCCAAGTATAAGTACAAGCAAATAAGAGAGACTTAGAAAACTGGTAAAACCTACATTGTTTATAGAGTTGGGAGTACTTAGCAATGTGAAAACAGCACTTTTGTCGAAAGTAATCGACTTCTCTAAGACTGGGAAACACTGAACAGAGAATGTATGAGTTTCTGAAGATTGATAACAGATAGAAACAAGAGAAAGTACACAGTGATTCATCTACCTAGAGAAGTTACAGAGGTTTACACAGAGAATTCCAAGTATAAGTACAAGCAAATAAGAGAGACTTAGAAAACTGGTAAAACCTACATTGTGGATAGAGTTGGGAGTACTTAGCACTGTGTAAACAGCACTTTCGCCGAAAGAAATCGACTTCTCTAAGACTGGGAAACAGTGAACAGTGAATGTATGAGTTTCTCAAGATTGGTAACAGATAGAAACAAGAGAAAGCACACAGTGATTCATCTACCTAGAGAAGTTACAGAGGTTTACACAGAGAATTCCAAGTATAAGTAAAAGGAAATAAGAGAGACTAAGAAAACTGGTAAAATCTACATTGTGGATAGAGTTGGGAGTACTTAGCACTGTGTAAACAGCACTTTCGCTGAAAGAAATCGACTTCTCTAAGACTAGGAAACAGTGAACAGAGAATGTATGAGTTTCTCAAGATTGGTAACAGATAGAAACAAGAGAAAGTACACAGTGATTCATCTACCAAGAGAAGTTACAGAGGTTTACACAGAGAATTCCAAGTATAAGTACAAGCAAATAAGAGAGACTTAGAAAACTGGTAAAACCTACATTGTTGACAGATTTGGGAGTACTTAGCACTGTGAAAACAGCACTTTCGCCGAAGGAAATTTAGTTCTCTAAGTCCGTGACACAGTGAACAGAGAATGTATGAGTTTCTCAAGATTGATAACAGATAGAAACAAGAGAAAGTACACAGTGATTCATCTACCTAGAGAAGTTACAGAGGTTTACACAGAGAATTCCAAGTATAAGTACAAGCAAATAAGAGAGACTTAGAAAACTGGTAAAACCTACATTGTGGATAGAGTTGGGAGTACTTAGCACTGTGAAAACAGCACTTTCGCTGAAAGAAGTCGACTTCTCTAAAACTGGGAAACAGTGAACAGTGAATGTATGAGTTTCTCAAGATTGGTAACAGATAGAAACAAGAGAAAGTACACAGTGATTCATCTACCTAGTGAAGTTACAGAGGTTTACACAGAGAATTCCAAGTATAAGTACAAGCAAAGAAGAGAGACTTAGAAAACTGGTAAAACCTACATTGTTGACAGATTTGGGAGTACTTAGCACTGTGAAAACAGCACTTTCGCCCAAGGAAATTTAGTTCTCTAAGACTGGGAAACAGTGAACAGAGAATGTATGAGTTTCTCAAGATTGGTAACAGATAGAAATAAGAGAAAGTACACAGTGATTCATCTACCTAGAGAAGTTACAGAAGTTTACACAGAGAATTCCATGTATAAGTACAAGAAAATAAGAGAGACTTAGAAATCTGGTAAAACCTACTTTGTGGATAGAGTTGGGAGTACTTAGCACTGTGAAAACAGCACTTTCGCCGAAAGAAATCGACTTCTCTAAGACTGGGAAACAGTGAACAGAGAATGTATGAGTTTCTCAAGATTGGTAACAGATAGAAACAAGAGAAAGTACACAGTGATTCATCTACCTAGAGAAGTTACAGAGGTTTACACAGAGAATTCCAAGTATAAGTACAAGCAAATAAGAGAGACTTAGAAAACTGGTAAAACCTACATTGTGGATAGAGTTGGGAGTACTTAGCACTGTGTAAACAGCACTTTCGCCGAAAGAAATCGACTTCTCTAAGACTGGGAAACAGTGAACAGAGAATGTATGAGTTTCTCAAGATTGGTAACAGATAGAAACAAGAGAAAGTACACAGTGATTCATCTACCTAGAGAAGTTACAGAGGTTTACACAGAGAATTCCAAGTATAAGTATAAGCAAATAAGAGAGACTTAGAAAACTGGTAAAACCTACATTGTTGATAGAGTTGGGAGTACTTAGCACTGTGAAAACAGCACTTTCGCAGAAAGAAATCGACTTCTCTAAGACTGGGAAAAGGTGAACAGTGAATGTATGAGTTTCTCAAGATTGGTAACAGATAGAAACAAGAGAAAGCACACAGTGATTCATCTACCTAGAGAAGTTACAGAGGTTTACACAGAGAATTCCAAGTATAAGTACAAGCAAATAAGAGAGACTTAGAAATCTGGTAATACCTACATTGTTCACAGATTTGGGAGTACTTAGCACTGTGAAAACAGCACTTTCGCCGAAGGAAATTTAGTTCTCTAAGACTGGGAAACAGTGAACAGAGAATGAATGAGTTTCTCAAGATTGGTAACAGATAGAAACAAGAGAAAGTACACAGTGATTCATCTACCTAGAGAAGTTACAGAAGTTTACACAGAGAATTCCATGTATAAGTACAAGAAAATAAGAGAGACTTAGAAAACTGGTAAAACCTACATTGTGGATAGAGTTGGGAGTACTTAGCACTGTGAAAACAGCACTTTTGCCGAAAGAAATCGACTTCTCTAAGACTGGGAAACAGTGAACAGAGAATGTATGAGTTTCTCAAGATTGGTAACAGATAGAAACAAGAGAAAGTACACAGTGATTCATCTACCTAGAGAAGTTACTGAGGTTTACACAGAGAATTCCAAGTATAAGTACAAGCAAATAAGAGAGACTTAGAAAACTGGTAAATCCTACATTGTGGATAGAGTTGGGAGTACTTAGCACTGTGTAAACAGCACTTTCGCCGAAAGAAATCGACTTCTCTAAGACTGGGAAACAGTGAACAGTGAATGTATGAGTTTCTCAAGATTGGTAACAGATAGAAACAACAGAAAGCACACAGTAATTCATCTACCTAGAGAAGTTACAGAGGTTTACACAGAGAATTCCAAGTATAAGTACAAGCAAATAAGAGAGACTTAGAAAACTGGTAAAACCTACATTGTGGATAGAGTTGGGAGTACTTAGCACTGTGTAAAGAGCACTTTCGCTGAAAGAAATCGACTTCTCTAAGACTGGGAAAAGGTGAACAGTGAATGTATGAGTTTCTCAAGATTGGTAACAGATAGAAACAAGAGAAAGCACACAGTGATTCATCTACCTAGAGAAGTTACAGTGGTTTACACAGAGAATTCCAAGTATAAGTACAAGCAAATAAGAGAGACTTAGAAATCTGGTAAAACCTACATTGTGGATAGAGTTGGGAGTACTTAGCACTGTGAAAACAGCACTTTCGCTGAAAGAAATCGACTTCTCTAAGACTGGGAAACAGTGAACAGTGAATGTATGAGTTTCTCAAGATTGGTAACAGATAGAAACAAGAGAAAGTACACGGTGATTATCTACCTAGAGAAGTTACAGAGGATTACACAGAGAATTCGAAGTATAAGTACAAGCAAATAAGAGAGACTTAGAAAACTGGTAAAACCTACATTGTTTATAGAGTTGGGAGTACTTAGCAATGTGAAAACAGCACTTTTGTCGAAAGTAATCGACTTCTTTAAGACTGGGAAACACTGAACAGAGAATATATGAGTTTCTCAAGATTGATAACAGATAGAAACAAGAGAAATTACACAGTGATTCATCTACCTAGAGAAGTTACGGAGGTTTACACAGAGAATTCCAAGTATAAGTACAAGCAAATAAGAGAGACTTAGAAATCTGGTAAAACCTACATTGTGGATAGAGTTGGGAGTACTTAGCACTGTGTAAACAGCACTTTCGCCGAAAGAAATCGACTTCTCTAAGACTGGGAAACAGTGAACAGTGAATGTATGAGTTTCTCAAGATTGGTAACAGATAGAAACAAGAGAAAGCACACAGTGATTCATCTACCTAGAGAAGTTACAGAGGTTTACACAGAGAATTCCAAGTATAAGTACAAGCAAATAAGAGAGACTAAGAAAACTGGTAAAATCTACATTGTGGATAGAGTTGGGAGTACTTAGCACTGTGTAAACAGCACTTTCGCTGAAAGAAATCGACTTCTCTAAGACTGGGAAAAGGTGAAAAGTGAATGTATGAGTTTCTCAAGATTGGTAACAGATAGAAACAAGAGAAAGCACACAGTGATTCATCTACCTAGAAAAGTTACAGAGGTTTACACAGAGAATTCCAAGTATAAGTACAAGCAAATAAGAGAGACTTAGAAATCTGGTAAAACCTACATTGTGGATAGAGTTGGGAGTACTTAGCACTGTGTAAACAGCACTTTCGCCGAAAGAAATCGACTTCTCTAAGACTGGGAAACAGTGAACAGTGAATGTATGAGTTTATCAAAATTGGTAACAGATAGAAACAGGAGAAAGCACACAGTGATTCATCTACCTAGAGAAGTTACAGAGGTTTACACAGAGAATTCCAAGTATAAGTACAAGCAAATAAGAGAGACTTAGAAAACTGGTAAAACCTACATTGTGGATAGAGTTTGGAGTACTTAGCACTGTGTAAACAGCACTTTCGCCGAAAGAAATCGACTTCTCTAAGACTGGGAAACAGTGAACAGTGAATGTATGAGTTTCTCAAGATTGGTAACAGATAGAAACAAGAGAAAGCACACAGTGATTCATCTACCTAGAGAAGTTACAGAGGTTTACACAGAGAATTCCAAGTATAAGTACAAGCAAATAAGACAGACTTAGAAAACTGGTAAAACCTACATTGTTGACAGATTTGGGAGTCCTTAGCACTGTGAAAACAGCACTTTCGCCGAAGGAAATTTAGTTCTCTAAGAGTGGGAAACAGTGAACAGTGAATGTATGAGTTTCTCAAGATTGGTAACAGATAGAAACAACAGAAAGCACACAGTAATTCATCTACCTAGAGAAGTTAAAGAGGTTTACACAGAGAATTCCAAGCATAAGTACAAGCAAATAAGAGAGACTTAGAAAACTGGTAAAACCTACATTGTGGATAGAGTTGGGAGTACTTAGCACTGTGTAAACAGCACTTTCGCTGAAAGAAATCGACTTCTCTAAGACTGGGAAAAGGTGAACAGTGAATGTATGAGTTTCTCAAGTTTGGTAACAGATAGAAACAAGAGAAAGCACACAGTGATTCATCTACCTAGAGAAGTTACAGAGGTTTACACAGAGAATTCGAAGTATAAGTACAAGCAAATAAGAGAGACTTAGAAATCTGGTAAAACCTACATTGTGGATAGAGTTGGGAGTACGTAGCACTGTGAAAACAGCACTTTCGCTGAAAGAAATCGACTTCTCTAAGACTGGGAAACAGTGAACAGAGAATGTATGAGTTTCTCAAGATTGGTAACAGATAGAAACAAGAGAAAGTACACAGTGATTCATCTACCTAGAGAAGTTACAGAGGTTTACACAGAGAATTCCAAGTATAAGTACAAGCAAATAAGAGAGACTTAGAAAACTGGTAAAACCTACATTGTGGATAGAGTTGGGAGTACTTAGCACTGTGTAAACAGCACTTTCGCAGAAAGAAATCGACTTCTCTAAGACTGGGAAACAGTGAACGGTGAATGTATGAGTTTCTCAAGATTGGTAACACATAGAAACAAGAGAAAGTACACAGTGATTCATCTACCTAGAGAAGTTACAGAGGTTTACACAGAGAATTCCAAGTATAAGTACAAGCAAATAAGAGAGACTTAGAAAACTGGTAAAACCTACATTGTGGATAGAGTTGGGAGTACTTAGCACTGTGAAAACAGCACTTTCGCTGAAAGAAGTCGACTTCTCTAAGACTGGGAAACAGTGAACAGTGAATGTATGAGTTTCTCAAGATTGGTAACAGATAGAAACAAGAGAAAGTACACAGTGATTCATCTACCTAGTGAAGTTACAGAGGTTTACACAGAGAATTCCAAGTATAAGTACAAGCAAATAAGAGAGACTTAGAAAACTGGTAAAACCTACATTGTTGACAGATTTGGGAGTACTTAGCACTGTGAAAACAGCACTTTCGCCGAAGGAAATTTAGTTCTCTAAGACTGGGAAACAGTGAACAGAGAATGTATGAGTTTCTCAAGATTGGTAACAGATAGAAACAAGAGAAAGCACACAGTGATTCATCTACCTAGAGAAGTTACAGAGGTTTACACAGAGAATTCCAAGTATAAGTACAAGCAAATAAGACAGACTTAGAAAACTGGTAAAACCTACATTGTTGACAGATTTGGGAGTACTTAGCACTGTGAAAACAGCACTTTCGCCGAAGGAAATTTAGTTCTCTAAGAGTGGGAAACAGTGAACAGTGAATGTATGAGTTTCTCAAGATTGGTAACAGATAGAAACAACAGAAAGCACACAGTAATTCATCTACCGAGAGAAGTTAAAGAGGTTTACACAGAGAATTCCAAGCATAAGTACAAGCAAATAAGAGAGACTTAGAAAACTGGTAAAACCTACATTGTGGATAGAGTTGGGAGTACTTAGCACTGTGTAAACAGCACTTTCGCTGAAAGAAATCGACTTCTCTAAGACTGGGAAAAGGTGAACAGTGAATGTATGAGTTTCTCAAGTTTGGTAACAGATAGAAACAAGAGAAAGCACACAGTGATTCATCTACCTAGAGAAGTTACAGAGGTTTACACAGAGAATTCGAAGTATAAGTACAAGCAAATAAGAGAGACTTAGAAATCTGGTAAAACCTACATTGTGGATAGAGTTGGGAGTACGTAGCACTGTGAAAACAGCACTTTCGCTGAAAGAAATCGACTTCTCTAAGACTGGGAAACAGTGAACAGAGAATGTATGAGTTTCTCAAGATTGGTAACAGATAGAAACAAGAGAAAGTACACAGTGATTCATCTACCTAGAGAAGTTACAGAGGTTTACACAGAGAATTCCAAGTATAAGTACAAGCAAATAAGAGAGACTTAGAAAACTGGTAAAACCTACATTGTGGATAGAGTTGGGAGTACTTAGCACTGTGTAAACAGCACTTTCGCCGAAAGAAATCGACTTCTCTAAGACTGGGAAACAGTGAACAGTGAATGTATGAGTTTCTCAAGATTGGTAACAGATAGAAACAAGAGAAAGCACACAGTGATTCATCTACCTAGAGAAGTTACAGAGGTTTACACAGAGAATTCCAAGTATAAGTAAAAGGAAATAAGAGAGACTAAGAATACTGGTAAAATCTACATTGTGGATAGAGTTGGGAGTACTTAGCACTGTGTAAACAGCACTTTCGCTGAAAGAAATCGACTTCTCTAAGACTAGGAAACAGTGAACAGAGAATGTATGAGTTTCTCAAGATTGGTAACAGATAGAAACAAGAGAAAGTACACAGTGATTCATCTACCAAGAGAAGTTACAGAGGTTTACACAGAGAATTCCAAGTATAAGTACAAGCAAATAAGAGAGACTTAGAAAACTGGTAAAACCTACATTGTTGACAGATTTGGGAGTACTTAGCACTGTGAAAACAGCACTTTCGCCGAAGGAAATTTAGTTCTCTAAGTCCGTGACACAGTGAACAGAGAATGTATGAGTTTCTCAAGATTGATAACAGATAGAAACAAGAGAAAGTACACAGTGATTCATCTACCTAGAGAAGTTACAGAGGTTTACACAGAGAATTCCAAGTATAAGTACAAGCAAATAAGAGAGACTTAGAAAACTGGTAAAACCTACATTGTGGATAGAGTTGGGAGTACTTAGCACTGTGAAAACAGCACTTTCGCTGAAAGAAGTCGACTTCTCTAAAACTGGGAAACAGTGAACAGTGAATGTATGAGTTTCTCAAGATTGGTAACAGATAGAAACAAGAGAAAGTACACAGTGATTCATCTACCTAGTGAAGTTACAGAGGTTTACACAGAGAATTCCAAGTATAAGTACAAGCAAAGAAGAGAGACTTAGAAAACTGGTAAAACCTACATTGTTGACAGATTTGGGAGTACTTAGCACTGTGAAAACAGCACTTTCGCCCAAGGAAATTTAGTTCTCTAAGACTGGGAAACAGTGAACAGAGAATGTATGAGTTTCTCAAGATTGGTAACAGATAGAAATAAGAGAAAGTACACAGTGATTCATCTACCTAGAGAAGTTACAGAAGTTTACACAGAGAATTCCATGTATAAGTACAAGAAAATAAGAGAGACTTAGAAATCTGGTAAAACCTACTTTGTGGATAGAGTTGGGAGTACTTAGCACTGTGAAAACAGCACTTTCGCCGAAAGAAATCGACTTCTCTAAGACTGGGAAACAGTGAACAGAGAATGTATGAGTTTCTCAAGATTGGTAACAGATAGAAACAAGAGAAAGTACACAGTGATTCATCTACCTAGAGAAGTTACAGAGGTTTACACAGAGAATTCCAAGTATAAGTACAAGCAAATAAGAGAGACTTAGAAAACTGGTAAAACCTACATTGTGGATAGAGTTGGGAGTACTTAGCACTGTGTAAACAGCACTTTCGCCGAAAGAAATCGACTTCTCTAAGACTGGGAAACAGTGAACAGAGAATGTATGAGTTTCTCAAGATTGGTAACAGATAGAAACAAGAGAAAGTACACAGTGATTCATCTACCTAGAGAAGTTACAGAGGTTTACACAGAGAATTCCAAGTATAAGTATAAGCAAATAAGAGAGACTTAGAAAACTGGTAAAACCTACATTGTTGATAGAGTTGGGAGTACTTAGCACTGTGAAAACAGCACTTTCGCAGAAAGAAATCGACTTCTCTAAGACTGGGAAAAGGTGAACAGTGAATGTATGAGTTTCTCAAGATTGGTAACAGATAGAAACAAGAGAAAGCACACAGTGATTCATCTACCTAGAGAAGTTACAGAGGTTTACACAGAGAATTCCAAGTATAAGTACAAGCAAATAAGAGAGACTAAGAAAACTGGTAAAATCTACATTGTGGATAGAGTTGGGAGTACTTAGCACTGTGTAAACAGCACTTTCGCTGAAAGAAATCGACTTCTCTAAGACTGGGAAAAGGTGAAAAGTGAATGTATGAGTTTCTCAAGATTGGTAACAGATAGAAACAAGAGAAAGCACACAGTGATTCATCTACCTAGAAAAGTTACAGAGGTTTACACAGAGAATTCCAAGTATAAGTACAAGCAAATAAGAGAGACTTAGAAATCTGGTAAAACCTACATTGTGGATAGAGTTGGGAGTACTTAGCACTGTGTAAACAGCACTTTCGCCGAAAGAAATCGACTTCTCTAAGACTGGGAAACAGTGAACAGTGAATGTATGAGTTTATCAAAATTGGTAACAGATAGAAACAAGAGAAAGCACACAGTGATTCATCTACCTAGAGAAGTTACAGAGGTTTACACAGAGAATTCCAAGTATAAGTACAAGCAAATAAGAGAGACTTAGAAAACTGGTAAAACCTACATTGTGGATAGAGTTTGGAGTACTTAGCACTGTGTAAACAGCACTTTCGCCGAAAGAAATCGACTTCTCTAAGACTGGGAAACAGTGAACAGTGAATGTATGAGTTTCTCAAGATTGGTAACAGATAGAAACAAGAGAAAGCACACAGTGATTCATCTACCTAGAGAAGTTACAGAGGTTTACACAGAGAATTCCAAGTATAAGTACAAGCAAATAAGACAGACTTAGAAAACTGGTAAAACCTACATTGTTGACAGATTTGGGAGTCCTTAGCACTGTGAAAACAGCACTTTCGCCGAAGGAAATTTAGTTCTCTAAGAGTGGGAAACAGTGAACAGTGAATGTATGAGTTTCTCAAGATTGGTAACAGATAGAAACAACAGAAAGCACACAGTAATTCATCTACCTAGAGAAGTTAAAGAGGTTTACACAGAGAATTCCAAGCATAAGTACAAGCAAATAAGAGAGACTTAGAAATCTGGTAAAACCTACTTTGTGGATAGAGTTGGGAGTACTTAGCACTGTGAAAACAGCACTTTCGCCGAAAGAAATCGACTTCTCTAAGACTGGGAAACAGTGAACAGAGAATGTATGAGTTTCTCAAGATTGGTAACAGATAGAAACAAGAGAAAGTACACAGTGATTCATCTACCTAGAGAAGTTACAGAGGTTTACACAGAGAATTCCAAGTATAAGTACAAGCAAATAAGAGAGACTTAGAAAACTGGTAAAACCTACATTGTGGATAGAGTTGGGAGTACTTAGCACTGTGTAAACAGCACTTTCGCCGAAAGAAATCGACTTCTCTAAGACTGGGAAACAGTGAACAGAGAATGTATGAGTTTCTCAAGATTGGTAACAGATAGAAACAAGAGAAAGTACACAGTGATTCATCTACCTAGAGAAGTTACAGAGGTTTACACAGAGAATTCCAAGTATAAGTATAAGCAAATAAGAGAGACTTAGAAAACTGGTAAAACCTACATTGTTGATAGAGTTGGGAGTACTTAGCACTGTGAAAACAGCACTTTCGCAGAAAGAAATCGACTTCTCTAAGACTGGGAAAAGGTGAACAGTGAATGTATGAGTTTCTCAAGATTGGTAACAGATAGAAACAAGAGAAAGCACACAGTGATTCATCTACCTAGAGAAGTTACAGAGGTTTACACAGAGAATTCCAAGTATAAGTACAAGCAAATAAGAGAGACTTAGAAATCTGGTAATACCTACATTGTTCACAGATTTGGGAGTACTTAGCACTGTGAAAACAGCACTTTCGCCGAAGGAAATTTAGTTCTCTAAGACTGGGAAACAGTGAACAGAGAATGAATGAGTTTCTCAAGATTGGTAACAGATAGAAACAAGAGAAAGTACACAGTGATTCATCTACCTAGAGAAGTTACAGAAGTTTACACAGAGAATTCCATGTATAAGTACAAGAAAATAAGAGAGACTTAGAAAACTGGTAAAACCTACATTGTGGATAGAGTTGGGAGTACTTAGCACTGTGAAAACAGCACTTTTGCCGAAAGAAATCGACTTCTCTAAGACTGGGAAACAGTGAACAGAGAATGTATGAGTTTCTCAAGATTGGTAACAGATAGAAACAAGAGAAAGTACACAGTGATTCATCTACCTAGAGAAGTTACTGAGGTTTACACAGAGAATTCCAAGTATAAGTACAAGCAAATAAGAGAGACTTAGAAAACTGGTAAATCCTACATTGTGGATAGAGTTGGGAGTACTTAGCACTGTGTAAACAGCACTTTCGCCGAAAGAAATCGACTTCTCTAAGACTGGGAAACAGTGAACAGTGAATGTATGAGTTTCTCAAGATTGGTAACAGATAGAAACAACAGAAAGCACACAGTAATTCATCTACCTAGAGAAGTTACAGAGGTTTACACAGAGAATTCCAAGTATAAGTACAAGCAAATAAGAGAGACTTAGAAAACTGGTAAAACCTACATTGTGGATAGAGTTGGGAGTACTTAGCACTGTGTAAAGAGCACTTTCGCTGAAAGAAATCGACTTCTCTAAGACTGGGAAAAGGTGAACAGTGAATGTATGAGTTTCTCAAGATTGGTAACAGATAGAAACAAGAGAAAGCACACAGTGATTCATCTACCTAGAGAAGTTACAGTGGTTTACACAGAGAATTCCAAGTATAAGTACAAGCAAATAAGAGAGACTTAGAAATCTGGTAAAACCTACATTGTGGATAGAGTTGGGAGTACTTAGCACTGTGAAAACAGCACTTTCGCTGAAAGAAATCGACTTCTCTAAGACTGGGAAACAGTGAACAGTGAATGTATGAGTTTCTCAAGATTGGTAACAGATAGAAACAAGAGAAAGTACACGGTGATTATCTACCTAGAGAAGTTACAGAGGATTACACAGAGAATTCGAAGTATAAGTACAAGCAAATAAGAGAGACTTAGAAAACTGGTAAAACCTACATTGTTTATAGAGTTGGGAGTACTTAGCAATGTGAAAACAGCACTTTTGTCGAAAGTAATCGACTTCTTTAAGACTGGGAAACACTGAACAGAGAATATATGAGTTTCTCAAGATTGATAACAGATAGAAACAAGAGAAATTACACAGTGATTCATCTACCTAGAGAAGTTACGGAGGTTTACACAGAGAATTCCAAGTATAAGTACAAGCAAATAAGAGAGACTTAGAAATCTGGTAAAACCTACATTGTGGATAGAGTTGGGAGTACTTAGCACTGTGTAAACAGCACTTTCGCCGAAAGAAATCGACTTCTCTAAGACTGGGAAACAGTGAACAGTGAATGTATGAGTTTCTCAAGATTGGTAACAGATAGAAACAAGAGAAAGCACACAGTGATTCATCTACCTAGAGAAGTTACAGAGGTTTACACAGAGAATTCCAAGTATAAGTACAAGCAAATAAGAGAGACTAAGAAAACTGGTAAAATCTACATTGTGGATAGAGTTGGGAGTACTTAGCACTGTGTAAACAGCACTTTCGCTGAAAGAAATCGACTTCTCTAAGACTGGGAAAAGGTGAAAAGTGAATGTATGAGTTTCTCAAGATTGGTAACAGATAGAAACAAGAGAAAGCACACAGTGATTCATCTACCTAGAAAAGTTACAGAGGTTTACACAGAGAATTCCAAGTATAAGTACAAGCAAATAAGAGAGACTTAGAAATCTGGTAAAACCTACATTGTGGATAGAGTTGGGAGTACTTAGCACTGTGTAAACAGCACTTTCGCCGAAAGAAATCGACTTCTCTAAGACTGGGAAACAGTGAACAGTGAATGTATGAGTTTATCAAAATTGGTAACAGATAGAAACAGGAGAAAGCACACAGTGATTCATCTACCTAGAGAAGTTACAGAGGTTTACACAGAGAATTCCAAGTATAAGTACAAGCAAATAAGAGAGACTTAGAAAACTGGTAAAACCTACATTGTGGATAGAGTTTGGAGTACTTAGCACTGTGTAAACAGCACTTTCGCCGAAAGAAATCGACTTCTCTAAGACTGGGAAACAGTGAACAGTGAATGTATGAGTTTCTCAAGATTGGTAACAGATAGAAACAAGAGAAAGCACACAGTGATTCATCTACCTAGAGAAGTTACAGAGGTTTACACAGAGAATTCCAAGTATAAGTACAAGCAAATAAGACAGACTTAGAAAACTGGTAAAACCTACATTGTTGACAGATTTGGGAGTCCTTAGCACTGTGAAAACAGCACTTTCGCCGAAGGAAATTTAGTTCTCTAAGAGTGGGAAACAGTGAACAGTGAATGTATGAGTTTCTCAAGATTGGTAACAGATAGAAACAACAGAAAGCACACAGTAATTCATCTACCTAGAGAAGTTAAAGAGGTTTACACAGAGAATTCCAAGCATAAGTACAAGCAAATAAGAGAGACTTAGAAAACTGGTAAAACCTACATTGTGGATAGAGTTGGGAGTACTTAGCACTGTGTAAACAGCACTTTCGCTGAAAGAAATCGACTTCTCTAAGACTGGGAAAAGGTGAACAGTGAATGTATGAGTTTCTCAAGTTTGGTAACAGATAGAAACAAGAGAAAGCACACAGTGATTCATCTACCTAGAGAAGTTACAGAGGTTTACACAGAGAATTCGAAGTATAAGTACAAGCAAATAAGAGAGACTTAGAAATCTGGTAAAACCTACATTGTGGATAGAGTTGGGAGTACGTAGCACTGTGAAAACAGCACTTTCGCTGAAAGAAATCGACTTCTCTAAGACTGGGAAACAGTGAACAGAGAATGTATGAGTTTCTCAAGATTGGTAACAGATAGAAACAAGAGAAAGTACACAGTGATTCATCTACCTAGAGAAGTTACAGAGGTTTACACAGAGAATTCCAAGTATAAGTACAAGCAAATAAGAGAGACTTAGAAAACTGGTAAAACCTACATTGTGGATAGAGTTGGGAGTACTTAGCACTGTGTAAACAGCACTTTCGCAGAAAGAAATCGACTTCTCTAAGACTGGGAAACAGTGAACGGTGAATGTATGAGTTTCTCAAGATTGGTAACACATAGAAACAAGAGAAAGTACACAGTGATTCATCTACCTAGAGAAGTTACAGAGGTTTACACAGAGAATTCCAAGTATAAGTACAAGCAAATAAGAGAGACTTAGAAAACTGGTAAAACCTACATTGTGGATAGAGTTGGGAGTACTTAGCACTGTGAAAACAGCACTTTCGCTGAAAGAAGTCGACTTCTCTAAGACTGGGAAACAGTGAACAGTGAATGTATGAGTTTCTCAAGATTGGTAACAGATAGAAACAAGAGAAAGTACACAGTGATTCATCTACCTAGTGAAGTTACAGAGGTTTACACAGAGAATTCCAAGTATAAGTACAAGCAAATAAGAGAGACTTAGAAAACTGGTAAAACCTACATTGTTGACAGATTTGGGAGTACTTAGCACTGTGAAAACAGCACTTTCGCCGAAGGAAATTTAGTTCTCTAAGACTGGGAAACAGTGAACAGAGAATGTATGAGTTTCTCAAGATTGGTAACAGATAGAAACAAGAGAAAGCACACAGTGATTCATCTACCTAGAGAAGTTACAGAGGTTTACACAGAGAATTCCAAGTATAAGTACAAGCAAATAAGACAGACTTAGAAAACTGGTAAAACCTACATTGTTGACAGATTTGGGAGTACTTAGCACTGTGAAAACAGCACTTTCGCCGAAGGAAATTTAGTTCTCTAAGAGTGGGAAACAGTGAACAGTGAATGTATGAGTTTCTCAAGATTGGTAACAGATAGAAACAACAGAAAGCACACAGTAATTCATCTACCGAGAGAAGTTAAAGAGGTTTACACAGAGAATTCCAAGCATAAGTACAAGCAAATAAGAGAGACTTAGAAAACTGGTAAAACCTACATTGTGGATAGAGTTGGGAGTACTTAGCACTGTGTAAACAGCACTTTCGCTGAAAGAAATCGACTTCTCTAAGACTGGGAAAAGGTGAACAGTGAATGTATGAGTTTCTCAAGTTTGGTAACAGATAGAAACAAGAGAAAGCACACAGTGATTCATCTACCTAGAGAAGTTACAGAGGTTTACACAGAGAATTCGAAGTATAAGTACAAGCAAATAAGAGAGACTTAGAAATCTGGTAAAACCTACATTGTGGATAGAGTTGGGAGTACGTAGCACTGTGAAAACAGCACTTTCGCTGAAAGAAATCGACTTCTCTAAGACTGGGAAACAGTGAACAGAGAATGTATGAGTTTCTCAAGATTGGTAACAGAT
This sequence comes from Heterohyrax brucei, assembly GCA_028571685.1. Lineage (NCBI taxonomy): Eukaryota > Metazoa > Chordata > Mammalia > Hyracoidea > Procaviidae > Heterohyrax > Heterohyrax brucei. The sequence continues at coordinate 18,845,246 of CM053162.1, forward strand.
AGAAACAAGAGAAAGTACACAGTGATTCATCTACCTAGAGAAGTTACAGAGGTTTACACAGAGAATTCCAAGTATAAGTACAAGCAAATAAGAGAGACTTAGAAAACTGGTAAAACCTACATTGTGGATAGAGTTGGGAGTACTTAGCACTGTGTAAACAGCACTTTCGCCGAAAGAAATCGACTTCTCTAAGACTGGGAAACAGTGAACAGTGAATGTATGAGTTTCTCAAGATTGGTAACAGATAGAAACAAGAGAAAGCACACAGTGATTCATCTACCTAGAGAAGTTACAGAGGTTTACACAGAGAATTCCAAGTATAAGTAAAAGGAAATAAGAGAGACTAAGAATACTGGTAAAATCTACATTGTGGATAGAGTTGGGAGTACTTAGCACTGTGTAAACAGCACTTTCGCTGAAAGAAATCGACTTCTCTAAGACTAGGAAACAGTGAACAGAGAATGTATGAGTTTCTCAAGATTGGTAACAGATAGAAACAAGAGAAAGTACACAGTGATTCATCTACCAAGAGAAGTTACAGAGGTTTACACAGAGAATTCCAAGTATAAGTACAAGCAAATAAGAGAGACTTAGAAAACTGGTAAAACCTACATTGTTGACAGATTTGGGAGTACTTAGCACTGTGAAAACAGCACTTTCGCCGAAGGAAATTTAGTTCTCTAAGTCCGTGACACAGTGAACAGAGAATGTATGAGTTTCTCAAGATTGATAACAGATAGAAACAAGAGAAAGTACACAGTGATTCATCTACCTAGAGAAGTTACAGAGGTTTACACAGAGAATTCCAAGTATAAGTACAAGCAAATAAGAGAGACTTAGAAAACTGGTAAAACCTACATTGTGGATAGAGTTGGGAGTACTTAGCACTGTGAAAACAGCACTTTCGCTGAAAGAAGTCGACTTCTCTAAAACTGGGAAACAGTGAACAGTGAATGTATGAGTTTCTCAAGATTGGTAACAGATAGAAACAAGAGAAAGTACACAGTGATTCATCTACCTAGTGAAGTTACAGAGGTTTACACAGAGAATTCCAAGTATAAGTACAAGCAAAGAAGAGAGACTTAGAAAACTGGTAAAACCTACATTGTTGACAGATTTGGGAGTACTTAGCACTGTGAAAACAGCACTTTCGCCCAAGGAAATTTAGTTCTCTAAGACTGGGAAACAGTGAACAGAGAATGTATGAGTTTCTCAAGATTGGTAACAGATAGAAATAAGAGAAAGTACACAGTGATTCATCTACCTAGAGAAGTTACAGAAGTTTACACAGAGAATTCCATGTATAAGTACAAGAAAATAAGAGAGACTTAGAAATCTGGTAAAACCTACTTTGTGGATAGAGTTGGGAGTACTTAGCACTGTGAAAACAGCACTTTCGCCGAAAGAAATCGACTTCTCTAAGACTGGGAAACAGTGAACAGAGAATGTATGAGTTTCTCAAGATTGGTAACAGATAGAAACAAGAGAAAGTACACAGTGATTCATCTACCTAGAGAAGTTACAGAGGTTTACACAGAGAATTCCAAGTATAAGTACAAGCAAATAAGAGAGACTTAGAAAACTGGTAAAACCTACATTGTGGATAGAGTTGGGAGTACTTAGCACTGTGTAAACAGCACTTTCGCCGAAAGAAATCGACTTCTCTAAGACTGGGAAACAGTGAACAGAGAATGTATGAGTTTCTCAAGATTGGTAACAGATAGAAACAAGAGAAAGTACACAGTGATTCATCTACCTAGAGAAGTTACAGAGGTTTACACAGAGAATTCCAAGTATAAGTATAAGCAAATAAGAGAGACTTAGAAAACTGGTAAAACCTACATTGTTGATAGAGTTGGGAGTACTTAGCACTGTGAAAACAGCACTTTCGCAGAAAGAAATCGACTTCTCTAAGACTGGGAAAAGGTGAACAGTGAATGTATGAGTTTCTCAAGATTGGTAACAGATAGAAACAAGAGAAAGCACACAGTGATTCATCTACCTAGAGAAGTTACAGAGGTTTACACAGAGAATTCCAAGTATAAGTACAAGCAAATAAGAGAGACTAAGAAAACTGGTAAAATCTACATTGTGGATAGAGTTGGGAGTACTTAGCACTGTGTAAACAGCACTTTCGCTGAAAGAAATCGACTTCTCTAAGACTGGGAAAAGGTGAAAAGTGAATGTATGAGTTTCTCAAGATTGGTAACAGATAGAAACAAGAGAAAGCACACAGTGATTCATCTACCTAGAAAAGTTACAGAGGTTTACACAGAGAATTCCAAGTATAAGTACAAGCAAATAAGAGAGACTTAGAAATCTGGTAAAACCTACATTGTGGATAGAGTTGGGAGTACTTAGCACTGTGTAAACAGCACTTTCGCCGAAAGAAATCGACTTCTCTAAGACTGGGAAACAGTGAACAGTGAATGTATGAGTTTATCAAAATTGGTAACAGATAGAAACAAGAGAAAGCACACAGTGATTCATCTACCTAGAGAAGTTACAGAGGTTTACACAGAGAATTCCAAGTATAAGTACAAGCAAATAAGAGAGACTTAGAAAACTGGTAAAACCTACATTGTGGATAGAGTTTGGAGTACTTAGCACTGTGTAAACAGCACTTTCGCCGAAAGAAATCGACTTCTCTAAGACTGGGAAACAGTGAACAGTGAATGTATGAGTTTCTCAAGATTGGTAACAGATAGAAACAAGAGAAAGCACACAGTGATTCATCTACCTAGAGAAGTTACAGAGGTTTACACAGAGAATTCCAAGTATAAGTACAAGCAAATAAGACAGACTTAGAAAACTGGTAAAACCTACATTGTTGACAGATTTGGGAGTCCTTAGCACTGTGAAAACAGCACTTTCGCCGAAGGAAATTTAGTTCTCTAAGAGTGGGAAACAGTGAACAGTGAATGTATGAGTTTCTCAAGATTGGTAACAGATAGAAACAACAGAAAGCACACAGTAATTCATCTACCTAGAGAAGTTAAAGAGGTTTACACAGAGAATTCCAAGCATAAGTACAAGCAAATAAGAGAGACTTAGAAAACTGGTAAAACCTACATTGTGGATAGAGTTGGGAGTACTTAGCACTGTGTAAACAGCACTTTCGCTGAAAGAAATCGACTTCTCTAAGACTGGGAAAAGGTGAACAGTGAATGTATGAGTTTCTCAAGTTTGGTAACAGATAGAAACAAGAGAAAGCACACAGTGATTCATCTACCTAGAGAAGTTACAGAGGTTTACACAGAGAATTCGAAGTATAAGTACAAGCAAATAAGAGAGACTTAGAAATCTGGTAAAACCTACATTGTGGATAGAGTTGGGAGTACGTAGCACTGTGAAAACAGCACTTTCGCTGAAAGAAATCGACTTCTCTAAGACTGGGAAACAGTGAACAGAGAATGTATGAGTTTCTCAAGATTGGTAACAGATAGAAACAAGAGAAAGTACACAGTGATTCATCTACCTAGAGAAGTTACAGAGGTTTACACAGAGAATTCCAAGTATAAGTACAAGCAAATAAGAGAGACTTAGAAAACTGGTAAAACCTACATTGTGGATAGAGTTGGGAGTACTTAGCACTGTGTAAACAGCACTTTCGCAGAAAGAAATCGACTTCTCTAAGACTGGGAAACAGTGAACGGTGAATGTATGAGTTTCTCAAGATTGGTAACACATAGAAACAAGAGAAAGTACACAGTGATTCATCTACCTAGAGAAGTTACAGAGGTTTACACAGAGAATTCCAAGTATAAGTACAAGCAAATAAGAGAGACTTAGAAAACTGGTAAAACCTACATTGTGGATAGAGTTGGGAGTACTTAGCACTGTGAAAACAGCACTTTCGCTGAAAGAAGTCGACTTCTCTAAGACTGGGAAACAGTGAACAGTGAATGTATGAGTTTCTCAAGATTGGTAACAGATAGAAACAAGAGAAAGTACACAGTGATTCATCTACCTAGTGAAGTTACAGAGGTTTACACAGAGAATTCCAAGTATAAGTACAAGCAAATAAGAGAGACTTAGAAAACTGGTAAAACCTACATTGTTGACAGATTTGGGAGTACTTAGCACTGTGAAAACAGCACTTTCGCCGAAGGAAATTTAGTTCTCTAAGACTGGGAAACAGTGAACAGAGAATGTATGAGTTTCTCAAGATTGGTAACAGATAGAAACAAGAGAAAGCACACAGTGATTCATCTACCTAGAGAAGTTACAGAGGTTTACACAGAGAATTCCAAGTATAAGTACAAGCAAATAAGACAGACTTAGAAAACTGGTAAAACCTACATTGTTGACAGATTTGGGAGTACTTAGCACTGTGAAAACAGCACTTTCGCCGAAGGAAATTTAGTTCTCTAAGAGTGGGAAACAGTGAACAGTGAATGTATGAGTTTCTCAAGATTGGTAACAGATAGAAACAACAGAAAGCACACAGTAATTCATCTACCGAGAGAAGTTAAAGAGGTTTACACAGAGAATTCCAAGCATAAGTACAAGCAAATAAGAGAGACTTAGAAAACTGGTAAAACCTACATTGTGGATAGAGTTGGGAGTACTTAGCACTGTGTAAACAGCACTTTCGCTGAAAGAAATCGACTTCTCTAAGACTGGGAAAAGGTGAACAGTGAATGTATGAGTTTCTCAAGATTGGTAACAGATAGAAACAAGAGAAAGCACACAGTGATTCATCTACCTAGAGAAGTTACAGAGGTTTACACAGAGAATTCGAAGTATAAGTACAAGCAAATAAGAGAGACTTAGAAATCTGGTAAAACCTACATTGTGGATAGAGTTGGGAGTACGTAGCACTGTGAAAACAGCACTTTCGCTGAAAGAAATCGACTTCTCTAAGACTGGGAAACAGTGAACAGAGAATGTATGAGTTTCTCAAGATTGGTAACAGATAGAAACAAGAGAAAGTACACAGTGATTCATCTACCTAGAGAAGTTACAGAGGTTTACACAGAGAATTCCAAGTATAAGTACAAGCAAATAAGAGAGACTTAGAAAACTGGTAAAACCTACATTGTGGATAGAGTTGGGAGTACTTAGCACTGTGTAAACAGCACTTTCGCCGAAAGAAATCGACTTCTCTAAGACTGGGAAACAGTGAACAGTGAATGTATGAGTTTCTCAAGATTGGTAACAGATAGAAACAAGAGAAAGCACACAGTGATTCATCTACCTAGAGAAGTTACAGAGGTTTACACAGAGAATTCCAAGTATAAGTACAAGCAAATAAGAGAGACTAAGAAAACTGGTAAAATCTACATTGTGGATAGAGTTGGGAGTACTTAGCACTGTGTAAACAGCACTTTCGCTGAAAGAAATCGACTTCTCTAAGATTGGGAAAAGGCGAACAGTGAATGTATGAGTTTCTCAAGATTGGTAACAGATAGAAACAAGAGAAAGCACACAGTGATTCATCTACCTAGAGAAGTTACAGAGGTTTACACAGAGAATTCCAAGTATAAGTACAAGCAAATAAGAGAGACTTAGAAATCTGGTAAAACCTACATTGTGGATAGAGTTGGGAGTACTTAGCACTGTGAAAACAGCACTTTCGCTGAAAGAAATCGACTTCTCTAAGACTGGGAAACAGTGAACAGAGAATGTATGAGTTTCTCAAGATTGGTAACAGATAGAAACAAGAGAAAGTACACAGTGATTCATCTACCTAGAGAAGTTACAGAGGTTTACACAGAGAATTCCAAGTATAAGTACAAGCAAATAAGACAGACTTAGAAAACTGGTAAAACCTACATTGTTAACAGATTTGGGAGTACTTAGCACTGTGAAAACAGCACTTTCGCCGAAAGAAATTTAGTTCTCTAAGACTGGGAAACAGTGAACAGTGAATGTATGAGTTTCTCAAGATTGGTAACAGATAGAAACAACAGAAAGCACACAGTAATTCATCTACCTAGAGAAGTTAAAGAGGTTTACACAGAGAATTCCAAGTATAAGTACAAGCAAATAAGAGAGACTTAGAAAACTGGTAAAACCTACATTGTGGATAGAGTTGGGAGTACTTAGCACTGTGTAAACAGCACTTTCGCTGAAAGAAATCGACTTCTCTAAGACTGGGAAAAGGTGAACAGTGAATGTATGAGTTTCTCAAGATTGGTAACAGATAGAAACAAGAGAAAGCACACAGTGATTCATCTACCTAGAGAAGTTACAGAGGTTTACACAGAGAATTCCAAGTATAAGTACAAGCAAATAAGAGAGACTTAGAAATCTGGTAAAACCTACATTGTGGATAGAGTTGGGAGTACTTAGCACTGTGTAAACAGCACTTTCGCTGAAAGAAATCGACTTCTCTAAGACTGGGAAACAGTTAACAGAGAATGTATGAGTTTCTCAAGATTGGTAACAGATAGAAACAAGAGAAAGTACACAGTGATTCACCTACCTAGAGAAGTTACAGAGGTTTACACAGAGAATTCCAAGTATAAGTACAAGCAAATAAGAGAGCCTTAGAAAACTGGTAAAACCTACATTGTGGATAGAGTTGGGAGTACTTAGCACTGTGTAAACAGCACTTTCGCCGAAAGAAATCGACTTCTCTAAGATTGGGAAACATTGAACAGTGAATGTATGAGTTTCTCAAGATTGGTAACAGATAGAAACAAGAGAAAGCACACAGTGATTCATCTACCTAGAGAAGTTACAGAGGTTTACACAGAGAATACCAAGTATAAGTACAAGCAAATAGGAGAGACTTAGAAAACTGGTAAAACCTACATTGTGGATAGAGTTGGGAGTACTTAGCACTGTGAAAACTGCACTTTCGCTGAAAGAAGTCGACTTCTCTAAGACTGGGAAACAGTGAACAGTGAATGTATGAGTTTCTCAAGATTGGTAACAGATAGAAACAAGAGAAAGTACACAGTGATTCATCTACCTAGTGAAGTTACAGAGGTTTACACAGAGAATTCCAAGTATAAGTACCAGCAAATAAGAGAGACTTAGAAAACTGGTAAAACCTACATTGTTGACAGATTTGGGAGTACTTAGCACTGTGAAAACAGCACTTTTGCCGAAGGAAATTTAGTTCTCTAAGACTGGGAAACAGTGAACAGAGAATGTATGAGTTTCTCAAGATTGGTAACAGATAGAAACAACAGAAAGCACACAGTAATTCATCTACCTAGAGAAGTTAAAGAGGTTTACACAGAGAATTCCAAGTATAAGTACAAGCAAATAAGAGAGACTTAGAAAACTGGTAAAACCTACATTGTGGATAGAGTTGGGAGTACTTAGCACTGTGTAAACAGCACTTTCGCTGAAAGAAATCGACTTCTCTAAGACTGGGAAAAGGTGAACAGTGAATGTATGAGTTTCTCAAGATTGGTAACAGATAGAAACAAGAGAAAGCACACAGTGATTCATCTACCTAGAGAAGTTACAGTGGTTTACACAGAGATTTCCAAGTATAAGTACAAGCAAATAAGAGAGACTTAGAAATCTGGTAAAACCTACATTGTGGATAGAGTTGGGAGTACTTAGCACTGTGAAAACAGCACTTTCGCTGAAAGAAATCGACTTCTCTAAGACTGGGAAACAGTGAACAGTGAATGTATGAGTTTCTCAAGATTGGTAACAGATAGAAACAAGAGAAAGTACACAGTGATTCATCTACCTAGAGAAGTTACAAAGGTTTACACAGAGAATTCCAAGTATAAGTACAAGCAAATAAGAGAGACTTAGAAAACTGGTAAAACCTACATTGTTGATAGAGTTGGGAGTACTTAGCACTGTGAAAACAGCAATTTGGCCGAAAGAAATCGACATCTCTAAGACTGGGAAACAGTGAACAGAGAATGTATGAGTTTCTCAAGATTGGTAACAGATAGAAACAAGAGAAAGTACACAGTGATTCATCTACCTAGAGAAGTTACAGAGGTTTACACAGAGAATTCCAAGTATAACTACAAGCAAATAAGAGAGACTTAGAGAACTGGTAAAACCTACATTGTTGATAGAGTTGGGAGTACTTAGCACTGTGAAAACAGCACTTTCGCCGAAAGAAATCGACTTCTCTAAGACTGGGAAACAGTGAACAGAGAATGTATGAGTTTCTCAAGATTGGTAACAGATAGAAACAAGCGAAAGTACACGGTGATTCATCTACATAGAGAAGTTACAGAGGTTTACACAGAGAATTCCAAGTATAAGTACAAGCAAATAAGAGAGACTTAGAAAACTGGTAAAACCTACATTGTTTATAGAGTTGGGAGTACTTAGCAATGTGAAAACAGCACTTTTGTCGAAAGTAATCGACTTCTCTAAGACTGGGAAACACTGAACAGAGAATGTATGAGTTTCTCAAGATTGGTAACAGATAGAAACAAGAGAAAGTACACAGTGATTCATCTATCTAGAGAAGTTACAGAGGTTTACACAGAGAATTCCAAGTATAAGTACAAGCAAATAAGAGAGACTTAGAAAACTGGTAAAACCTACATTGTGGATAGAGTTGGGAGTACTTAGCACTGTGTAAACAGCACTTTCGCCGAAAGAAATCGACTTCTCTAAGACTGGGAAACAGTGAACAGAGAATGTATGAGTTTCTCAAGATTGGTAACAGATAGAAACAAGAGAAAGTACACAGTGATTCATCTACCTAGAGAAGTTACAGAGGATTACACAGAGAATTCCAAGTATAAGTATAAGCAAATAAGAGAGACTTAGAAAACTGGTAAAACCTACATTGTGGATAGAGTTGGGAGTACTTAGCACTGTATAAACAGCACTTTCGCCGAAAGAAATCGACTTCTCTAAGACTGGGAAACAGTGAACAGAGTATGTATGAGTTTCTCAAGATTGGTAACAGATAGAAACAAGAGAAAGTACACAGTGATTCATCTACCTAGAGAAGTTACAGAGGTTTACACAGAGAATTCCAAGTATAAGTACAACCAAATAAGAGAGACTTAGAAAACTGGTAAAACCTACATTGTGGATAGAGTTGGGAGTACTTAGCACTGTGTAAACAGCACTTTCGCCGAAAGAAATCGACTTCTCTAAGACTAGGAAACAGTGAACAGAGAATGTATGAGTTTCTCAAGATTGGTAACAGATAGAAACAAGAGAAAGTACACAGTGATTCATCTACCTAGAGAAGTTACAGAGGTTTACACAGAGAATTCCAAGTATAAGTACAAGCAAATAAGAGAGACTTAGAAATCTGGTAAAACCTACATTGTGGATAGAGTTGGGAGTACTTAGCACTGTGTAAACAGCACTTTCGCCGAAAGAAATCGACTTCTCTAAGACTGGGAAACAGTGAACAGTGAATGTATGAGTTTCTCAAGATTGGTAACAGATAGAAACAAGAGAAAGCACACAGTGATTCATCTACCTAGAGAAGTTACAGAGGTTTACACAGAGAATTCCAAGTATAAGTACAAGCAAATAAGAGAGACTTAGAAATCTGGTTAAACCTACATTGTGGATAGAGTTGGGAGTACTTAGCACTGTGAAAACAGCACTTTCGCAGAAAGAAATCGACTTCTCTCAGACTGGGAAAAGGTGAACAGTGAATGTATGAGTTTCTCAAGATTGGTAACAGATAGAAACAAGAGAAAGCACACAGTGATTCATCTACCTAGAGAAGTTACAGAGGTTTACACAGAGAATTCCAAGTATAAGTACAAGCAAATAAGAGAGACTTAGAAAACTGGTAAAACCTACATTGTGGATAGAGTTGGGAGTACTTAGCACTGTGGAAACAGCACTTTCGCCGAAAGAAATCGACTTCTCTAAGACTGGGAAACAGTGAACAGTGAATGTATGAGTTTCTCAAGATTGGTAACAGATAGAAAAAAGAGAAAGCACACAGTGATTCATCTACCTAGAGAAGTTACAGAGGTTTACACAGAGAATTCCAAGTATAAGTACAAGCAAATAAGACAGACTTAGAAAACTGGTAAAACCTACATTGTTGACAGATTTGGGAGTACTTAGCACTGTGAAAACAGCACTTTCGCCGAAGGAAATTTAGTTCTCTAAGACTGGGAAACCGTGAACAGTGAATGTATGAGTTTCTCAAGATTGGTAACAGATAGAAACAACAGAAAGCACACAGTAATTCATCTACCTAGAGAAGTTAAAGAGGTTTACACAGAGAATTCCAAGTATAAGTACAAGCAAATAAGAGAGACTTAGAAAACTGGTAAAACCTACATTGTGGACAGAGTTGGGAGTACTTAGCACTGTGTAAACAGCACTTTCGCTGAAAGAAATCGACTTCTCTAAGACTGGGAAAAGGTGAACAGTGAATGTATGAGTTTCTCAAGTTTGGTAACAGATAGAAACAAGAGAAAGCACACAGTGATTCATCTACCTAGAGAAGTTACAGAGGTTTACACAGAGAATTCGAAGTATAAGTACAAGTAAATAAGAGAGACTTAGAAATCTGGTAAAACCTACATTGTGGATAGAGTTGGGAGTACTTAGCACTGTGAAAACAGCACTATCGCTGAAGGAAATCGACTTCTCTAAGACTGGGAAACAGTGAACAGAGAATGTATGAGTTTCTCAAGATTGGTAACAGATAGAAACAAGAGAAAGTACACAGTGATTCATCTACCTAGAGAAGTTACAGAGGTTTACACAGAGAATTCCAAGTATAAGTACAAGCAAATAAGAGAGACTTAGAAAACTGGTAAAACCTACATTGTGGATAGAGTTGGGAGTACTTAGCACTGTGTAAACAGCACTTTCGCCGAAAGAAATCGACTTCTCTAAGATTGGGAAACACTGAACAGTGAATGTATGAGTTTCTCAAGATTGGTAACAGATAGAAACAAGAGAAAGCACACAGTGATTCATCTACCTAGAGAAGTTACAGAGGTTTACACAGAGAATACCAAGTATAAGTACAAGCAAATAGGAGAGACTTAGAAAACTGGTAAAACCTACATTGTGGATAGAGTTGGGAGTACTTAGCACTGTGAAAACTGCACTTTCGCTGAAAGAAGTCGACTTCTCTAAGACTGGGAAACAGTGAACAGTGAATGTATGAGTTTCTCAAGATTGGTAACAGATAGAAACAAGAGAAAGTACACAGTGATTCATCTACCTAGTGAAGTTACAGAGGTTTACACAGAGAATTCCAAGTATAAGTACCAGCAAATAAGAGAGACTTAGAAAACTGGTAAAACCTACATTGTTGACAGATTTGGGAGTACTTAGCACTGTGAAAACAGCACTTTTGCCGAAGGAAATTTAGTTCTCTAAGACTGGGAAACAGTGAACAGAGAATGTATGAGTTTCTCAAGATTGGTAACAGATAGAAACAACAGAAAGCACACAGTAATTCATCTACCTAGAGAAGTTAAAGAGGTTTACACAGAGAATTCCAAGTATAAGTACAAGCAAATAAGAGAGACTTAGAAAACTGGTAAAACCTACATTGTGGATAGAGTTGGGAGTACTTAGCACTGTGTAAACAGCACTTTCGCTGAAAGAAATCGACTTCTCTAAGACTGGGAAAAGGTGAACAGTGAATGTATGAGTTTCTCAAGATTGGTAACAGATAGAAACAAGAGAAAGCACACAGTGATTCATCTACCTAGAGAAGTTACAGTGGTTTACACAGAGATTTCCAAGTATAAGTACAAGCAAATAAGAGAGACTTAGAAATCTGGTAAAACCTACATTGTGGATAGAGTTGGGAGTACTTAGCACTGTGAAAACAGCACTTTCGCTGAAAGAAATCGACTTCTCTAAGACTGGGAAACAGTGAACAGTGAATGTATGAGTTTCTCAAGATTGGTAACAGATAGAAACAAGAGAAAGTACACAGTGATTCATCTACCTAGAGAAGTTACAAAGGTTTACACAGAGAATTCCAAGTATAAGTACAAGCAAATAAGAGAGACTTAGAAAACTGGTAAAACCTACATTGTTGATAGAGTTGGGAGTACTTAGCACTGTGAAAACAGCAATTTGGCCGAAAGAAATCGACATCTCTAAGACTGGGAAACAGTGAACAGAGAATGTATGAGTTTCTCAAGATTGGTAACAGATAGAAACAAGAGAAAGTACACAGTGATTCATCTACCTAGAGAAGTTACAGAGGTTTACACAGAGAATTCCAAGTATAACTACAAGCAAATAAGAGAGACTTAGAGAACTGGTAAAACCTACATTGTTGATAGAGTTGGGAGTACTTAGCACTGTGAAAACAGCACTTTCGCCGAAAGAAATCGACTTCTCTAAGACTGGGAAACAGTGAACAGAGAATGTATGAGTTTCTCAAGATTGGTAACAGATAGAAACAAGCGAAAGTACACGGTGATTCATCTACATAGAGAAGTTACAGAGGTTTACACAGAGAATTCCAAGTATAAGTACAAGCAAATAAGAGAGACTTAGAAAACTGGTAAAACCTACATTGTTTATAGAGTTGGGAGTACTTAGCAATGTGAAAACAGCACTTTTGTCGAAAGTAATCGACTTCTCTAAGACTGGGAAACACTGAACAGAGAATGTATGAGTTTCTCAAGATTGGTAACAGATAGAAACAAGAGAAAGTACACAGTGATTCATCTATCTAGAGAAGTTACAGAGGTTTACACAGAGAATTCCAAGTATAAGTACAAGCAAATAAGAGAGACTTAGAAAACTGGTAAAACCTACATTGTGGATAGAGTTGGGAGTACTTAGCACTGTGTAAACAGCACTTTCGCCGAAAGAAATCGACTTCTCTAAGACTGGGAAACAGTGAACAGAGAATGTATGAGTTTCTCAAGATTGGTAACAGATAGAAACAAGAGAAAGTACACAGTGATTCATCTACCTAGAGAAGTTACAGAGGATTACACAGAGAATTCCAAGTATAAGTATAAGCAAATAAGAGAGACTTAGAAAACTGGTAAAACCTACATTGTGGATAGAGTTGGGAGTACTTAGCACTGTATAAACAGCACTTTCGCCGAAAGAAATCGACTTCTCTAAGACTGGGAAACAGTGAACAGAGTATGTATGAGTTTCTCAAGATTGGTAACAGATAGAAACAAGAGAAAGTACACAGTGATTCATCTACCTAGAGAAGTTACAGAGGTTTACACAGAGAATTCCAAGTATAAGTACAACCAAATAAGAGAGACTTAGAAAACTGGTAAAACCTACATTGTGGATAGAGTTGGGAGTACTTAGCACTGTGTAAACAGCACTTTCGCCGAAAGAAATCGACTTCTCTAAGACTAGGAAACAGTGAACAGAGAATGTATGAGTTTCTCAAGATTGGTAACAGATAGAAACAAGAGAAAGTACACAGTGATTCATCTACCTAGAGAAGTTACAGAGGTTTACACAGAGAATTCCAAGTATAAGTACAAGCAAATAAGAGAGACTTAGAAATCTGGTAAAACCTACATTGTGGATAGAGTTGGGAGTACTTAGCACTGTGTAAACAGCACTTTCGCCGAAAGAAATCGACTTCTCTAAGACTGGGAAACAGTGAACAGTGAATGTATGAGTTTCTCAAGATTGGTAACAGATAGAAACAAGAGAAAGCACACAGTGATTCATCTACCTAGAGAAGTTACAGAGGTTTACACAGAGAATTCCAAGTATAAGTACAAGCAAATAAGAGAGACTTAGAAATCTGGTTAAACCTACATTGTGGATAGAGTTGGGAGTACTTAGCACTGTGAAAACAGCACTTTCGCAGAAAGAAATCGACTTCTCTCAGACTGGGAAAAGGTGAACAGTGAATGTATGAGTTTCTCAAGATTGGTAACAGATAGAAACAAGAGAAAGCACACAGTGATTCATCTACCTAGAGAAGTTACAGAGGTTTACACAGAGAATTCCAAGTATAAGTACAAGCAAATAAGAGAGACTTAGAAAACTGGTAAAACCTACATTGTGGATAGAGTTGGGAGTACTTAGCACTGTGGAAACAGCACTTTCGCCGAAAGAAATCGACTTCTCTAAGACTGGGAAACAGTGAACAGTGAATGTATGAGTTTCTCAAGATTGGTAACAGATAGAAAAAAGAGAAAGCACACAGTGATTCATCTACCTAGAGAAGTTACAGAGGTTTACACAGAGAATTCCAAGTATAAGTACAAGCAAATAAGACAGACTTAGAAAACTGGTAAAACCTACATTGTTGACAGATTTGGGAGTACTTAGCACTGTGAAAACAGCACTTTCGCCGAAGGAAATTTAGTTCTCTAAGACTGGGAAACCGTGAACAGTGAATGTATGAGTTTCTCAAGATTGGTAACAGATAGAAACAACAGAAAGCACACAGTAATTCATCTACCTAGAGAAGTTAAAGAGGTTTACACAGAGAATTCCAAGTATAAGTACAAGCAAATAAGAGAGACTTAGAAAACTGGTAAAACCTACATTGTGGATAGAGTTGGGAGTACTTAGCACTGTGTAAACAGCACTTTCGCTGAAAGAAATCGACTTCTCTAAGACTGGGAAAAGGTGAACAGTGAATGTATGAGTTTCTCAAGTTTGGTAACAGATAGAAACAAGAGAAAGCACACAGTGATTCATCTACCTAGAGAAGTTACAGAGGTTTACACAGAGAATTCGAAGTATAAGTACAAGTAAATAAGAGAGACTTAGAAATCTGGTAAAACCTACATTGTGGATAGAGTTGGGAGTACTTAGCACTGTGAAAACAGCACTTTCGCTGAAGGAAATCGACTTCTCTAAGACTGGGAAACAGTGAACAGAGAATGTATGAGTTTCTCAAGATTGGTAACAGATAGAAACAAGAGAAAGTACACAGTGATTCATCTACCTAGAGAAGTTACAGAGGTTTACACAGAGAATTCCAAGTATAAGTACAAGCAAATAAGAGAGACTTAGAAAACTGGTAAAACCTACATTGTGGATAGAGTTGGGAGTACTTAGCACTGTGTAAACAGCACTTTCGCCGAAAGAAATCGACTTCTCTAAGACTGGGAAACAGTGAACAGTGAATGTATGAGTTTCTCAAGATTGGTAACAGATAGAAACAAGAGAAAGCACACAGTGATTCATCTACCTAGAGAAGTTACAGAGGTTTACACAGAGAATTCCAAGTATAAGTACAAGCAAATAAGAGAGACTAAGAAAACTGGTAAAATCTACATTGTGGATAGAGTTGGGAGTACTTAGCACTGTGTAAACAGCACTTTCGCTGAAAGAAATCGACTTCTCTAAGACTGGGAAAAGGCGAACAGTGAATGTATGAGTTTCTCAAGATTGGTAACAGATAGAAACAAGAGAAAGCACACAGTGATTCATCTACCTAGAGAAGTTACAGAGGTTTACACAGAGAATTCCAAGTATAAGTACAAGCAAATAAGAGAGACTTAGAAATCTGGTAAAACCTACATTGTGGATAGAGTTGGGAGTACTTAGCACTGTGAAAACAGCACTTTCGCTGAAAGAAATCGACTTCTCTAAGACTGGGAAACAGTGAACAGAGAATGTATGAGTTTCTCAAGATTGGTAACAGATAGAAACAAGAGAAAGTACACAGTGATTCATCTACCTAGAGAAGTTACAGAGGTTTACACAGAGAATTCCAAGTATAAGTACAAGCAAATAAGACAGACTTAGAAAACTGGTAAAACCTACATTGTTAACAGATTTGGGAGTACTTAGCACTGTGAAAACAGCACTTTCGCCGAAAGAAATTTAGTTCTCTAAGACTGGGAAACCGTGAACAGTGAATGTATGAGTTTCTCAAGATTGGTAACAGATAGAAACAACAGAAAGCACACAGTAATTCATCTACCTAGAGAAGTTAAAGAGGTTTACACAGAGAATTCCAAGTATAAGTACAAGCAAATAAGAGAGACTTAGAAAACTGGTAAAACCTACATTGTGGATAGAGTTGGGAGTACTTAGCACTGTGTAAACAGCACTTTCGCTGAAAGAAATCGACTTCTCTAAGACTGGGAAAAGGTGAACAGTGAATGTATGAGTTTCTCAAGATTGGTAACAGATAGAAACAAGAGAAAGCACACAGTGATTCATCTACCTAGAGAAGTTACAGAGGTTTACACAGAGAATTCCAAGTATAAGTACAAGCAAATAAGAGAGACTTAGAAATCTGGTAAAACCTACATTGTGGATAGAGTTGGGAGTACTTAGCACTGTGTAAACAGCACTTTCGCTGAAAGAAATCGACTTCTCTAAGACTGGGAAACAGTTAACAGAGAATGTATGAGTTTCTCAAGATTGGTAACAGATAGAAACAAGAGAAAGTACACAGTGATTCATCTACCTAGAGAAGTTACAGAGGTTTACACAGAGAATTCCAAGTATAAGTACAAGCAAATAAGAGAGCCTTAGAAAACTGGTAAAACCTACATTGTGGATAGAGTTGGGAGTACTTAGCACTGTGTAAACAGCACTTTCGCCGAAAGAAATCGACTTCTCTAAGATTGGGAAACATTGAACAGTGAATGTATGAGTTTCTCAAGATTGGTAACAGATAGAAACAAGAGAAAGCACACAGTGATTCATCTACCTAG
The DNA here is from genome assembly GCA_028571685.1 of Heterohyrax brucei. Classification (NCBI taxonomy): domain Eukaryota; kingdom Metazoa; phylum Chordata; class Mammalia; order Hyracoidea; family Procaviidae; genus Heterohyrax; species Heterohyrax brucei. Next base: position 18,861,766 of record CM053162.1, read on the forward strand.
AGAAGTTACAGAGGTTTACACAGAGAATACCAAGTATAAGTACAAGCAAATAGGAGAGACTTAGAAAACTGGTAAAACCTACATTGTGGATAGAGTTGGGAGTACTTAGCACTGTGAAAACTGCACTTTCGCTGAAAGAAGTCGACTTCTCTAAGACTGGGAAACAGTGAACAGTGAATGTATGAGTTTCTCAAGATTGGTAACAGATAGAAACAAGAGAAAGTACACAGTGATTCATCTACCTAGTGAAGTTACAGAGGTTTACACAGAGAATTCCAAGTATAAGTACCAGCAAATAAGAGAGACTTAGAAAACTGGTAAAACCTACATTGTTGACAGATTTGGGAGTACTTAGCACTGTGAAAACAGCACTTTTGCCGAAGGAAATTTAGTTCTCTAAGACTGGGAAACAGTGAACAGAGAATGTCTGAGTTTCTCAAGATTGGTAACAGATAGAAACAACAGAAAGCACACAGTAATTCATCTACCTAGAGAAGTTAAAGAGGTTTACACAGAGAATTCCAAGTATAAGTACAAGCAAATAAGAGAGACTTAGAAAACTGGTAAAACCTACATTGTGGATAGAGTTGGGAGTACTTAGCACTGTGTAAACAGCACTTTCGCTGAAAGAAATCGACTTCTCTAAGACTGGGAAAAGGTGAACAGTGAATGTATGAGTTTCTCAAGATTGGTAACAGATAGAAACAAGAGAAAGCACACAGTGATTCATCTACCTAGAGAAGTTACAGTGGTTTACACAGAGATTTCCAAGTATAAGTACAAGCAAATAAGAGAGACTTAGAAATCTGGTAAAACCTACATTGTGGATAGAGTTGGAAGTACTTAGCACTGTGAAAACAGCACTTTCGCTGAAAGAAATCGACTTCTCTAAGACTGGGAAACAGTGAACAGTGAATGTATGAGTTTCTCAAGATTGGTAACAGATAGAAACAAGAGAAAGTACACAGTGATTCATCTACCTAGAGAAGTTACAAAGGTTTACACAGAGAATTCCAAGTATAAGTACAAGCAAATAAGAGAGACTTAGAAAACTGGTAAAACCTACATTGTTGATAGAGTTGGGAGTACTTAGCACTGTGAAAACAGCAATTTGGCCGAAAGAAATCGACATCTCTAAGACTGGGAAACAGTGAACAGAGAATGTATGAGTTTCTCAAGATTGGTAACAGATAGAAACAAGAGAAAGTACACAGTGATTCATCTACCTAGAGAAGTTACAGAGGTTTACACAGAGAATTCCAAGTATAACTACAAGCAAATAAGAGAGACTTAGAGAACTGGTAAAACCTACATTGTTGATAGAGTTGGGAGTACTTAGCACTGTGAAAACAGCACTTTCGCCGAAAGAAATCGACTTCTCTAAGACTGGGAAACAGTGAACAGAGAATGTATGAGTTTCTCAAGATTGGTAACAGATAGAAACAAGCGAAAGTACACGGTGATTCATCTACCTAGAGAAGTTACAGAGGTTTACACAGAGAATTCCAAGTATAAGTACAACCAAATAAGAGAGACTTAGAAAACTGGTAAAACCTACATTGTGGATAGAGTTGGGAGTACTTAGCACTGTGTAAACAGCACTTTCGCCGAAAGAAATCGACTTCTCTAAGACTAGGAAACAGTGAACAGAGAATGTATGAGTTTCTCAAGATTGGTAACAGATAGAAACAAGAGAAAGTACACAGTGATTCATCTACCTAGAGAAGTTACAGAGGTTTACACAGAGAATTCCAAGTATAAGTACAAGCAAATAAGAGAGACTTAGAAATCTGGTAAAACCTACATTGTGGATAGAGTTGGGAGTACTTAGCACTGTGAAAACAGCACTTTCGCAGAAAGAAATCGACTTCTCTAAGACTGGGAAAAGGTGAACAGTGAATGTATGAGTTTCTCAAGATTGGTAACAGATAGAAACAAGAGAAAGCACACAGTGATTCATCTACCTAGAGAAGTTACAGAGGTTTACATAGAGAATTCCAAGTATAAGTACAAGCAAATAAGAGAGACTTAGAAAACTGGTAAAACCTACATTGTGGATAGAGTTGGGAGTACTTAGCACTGTGTAAACAGCAATTTCGCCGAAAGAAATCGACTTCTCTAAGACTGGGAAACAGTGAACAGTGAATGTATGAGTTTCTCAAGATTGGTAACAGATAGAAACAACAGAAAGCACACAGTGATTCATCTACCTAGAGAAGTTACAGAGGTTTACACAGAGAATTCCAAGTATAAGTACAAGCAAATAAGACAGACTTAGAAAACTGGTAAAACCTACATTATTAACAGATTTGGGAGTACTTAGCACTGTGAAAACAGCACTTTCGCCGAAAGAAATTTAGTTCTCTAAGACTGGGAAACAGTGAACAGAGAATGTATGAGTTTCTCAAGATTGGTAACAGATAGAAACAACAGAAAGCACACAGTAATTCATCTACCTAGAGAAGTTAAAGAGGTTTACACAGAGAATTCCAAGTATAAGTACAAGCAAATAAGAGAGACTTAGAAATCTGTTAAAACCTACATTGTGGATAGAGTTGGGAGTACTTAGCACTGTGTAAACAGCACTTTCGCTGAAAGAAATCGACTTCTCTAAGACTGGGAAAAGGTGAACAGTGAATGTATGAGTTTCTCAAGTTTGGTAACAGATAGAAACAAGAGAAAGCACACAGTGATTCATCTACCTAGAGAAGTTACAGAGGTTTACACAGAGAATTCCAAGTATAAGTACAAGCAAATAAGAGAGACTTAGAAATCTAATAAAACCTACATTGTGGATAGCGTTGGGAGTACTTAGCACTGTGAAAACAGCACTTTCGCTGAAAGAAATCGACTTCTCTAAGACTGGGAAACAGTGAACAGAGAATGTATGAGTTTCTCAAGATTGGTAACAGATAGAAACAAGAGAAAGTACACAGTGATTCATCTACCTAGAGAAGTTACAGAGATTTACACAGAGAATTCCAAGTATAAGTACAAGCAAATAAGAGAGACTTAGAAAACTGGTAAAACCTACATTGTGGATAGAGTTGGGAGTACTTAGCACTGTGTAAACAGGACTTTCGCCGAAAGAAATCGACTTCTCTAAGACTGGGAAACAGTGAACAGTGAATGTATGAGTTTCTCAAGATTGGTAACAGATAGAAACAAGAGAAAGTACACACTGATTCATCTACCTAGAGAAGTTACAGAGGTTTACACAGAGAATTCCAAGTATAAGTACAAGCAAATAAGAGAGACTTAGAAAACTGGTAAAACCTACATTGTGGATAGAGTTGGGAGTACTTAGCACTGTGAAAACAGCACTTTCGCTGAAAGAAGTCGACTTCTCTAAGACTGGGAAACAGTGAACAGTGAATGTATGAGTTTCTCAAGATTGGTAACAGATAGAAACAAGAGAAAGCACACAGTGATTCATCTACCTAGAGAAGTTACAGAGGTTTACACAGAGAATTCCAAGTATAAGTACAAGCAAATAAGAGAGACTTAGAAAACTGGTAAAATCTACATTGTGGATAGAGTTGGGAGTACTTAGCACTGTGAAAACAGCACTTTCGCAGAAAGAAATCGACTTCTCTAAGACTGGGAAAAGGTGAACAGTGAATGTATGAGTTTCTCAAGATTGGTAACAGATAGAAACAAGAGAAAGCACACAGTGATTCATCTACCTAGAGAAGTTACAGAGGTTTACACAGAGAATTCCAAGTATAAGTACAAGCAAATAAGAGAGACTTAGAAAACTGGTAAAACCTACATTGTGGATAGAGTTGGGAGTACTTAGCACTGTGTAAACAGCAATTTCGCTGAAAGAAATCGACTTCTCTAAGACTGGGAAACAGTGAACAGTGAATGTATGAGTTTCTCAAGATTGGTAACAGATAGAAACAAGAGAAAGCACACAGTGATTCATCTACCTAGAGAAGTTACAGAGGTTTACACAGAGAATTCCAAGTATAAGTACAACCAAATAAGACAGACTTAGAAAACTGGTAAAACCTACATTGTTAACAGATTTGGGAGTACTTAGCACTGTGAAAACAGCACTTTTGCCGAAAGAAATTTAGTTCTCTAAGACTGGGAAACAGTGAACAGTGAATGTATGAGTTTCTCAAGATTGGTAACAGATAGAAACAACAGAAAGCACACAGTAATTCATCTACCTAGAGAAGTTAAAGAGGTTTACACAGAGAATTCCAAGTATAAGTACAAGCAAATAAGAGAGACTTAGAAAACTGGTAAAACCTACATTGTGGATAGAGTTGGGAGTACTTAGCACTGTGTAAACAGCACTTTCGCTGAAAGAAATCGACTTCTCTAAGACTGGGAAAAGGTGAACAGTGAATGTGTCAGTTTCTCAAGATTGGTAACAGATAGAAACAAGAGAAAGCACACAGTGATTCATCTACCTAGAGAAGTTACAGAGGTTTACACAGAGAATTCCAAGTATAAGTACAAGCAAATAAGAGAGACTTAGAAATCTGGTAAAACCTACATTGTGGATAGAGTTGGGAGTACTTAGCACTGTGAAAACAGCACTTTCGCTGAAAGAAATCGACTTCTCTAAGACTGGGAAACAGTTAACAGAGAATGTATGAGTTTCTCAAGATTGGTAACAGATAGAAACAAGAGAAAGTACACAGTGATTCATCTACCTAGAGAAGTTACAGAGGTTTACACAGAGAATTCCAAGTATAAGTACAAGCAAATAAGAGAGCCTTAGAAAACTGGTAAAACCTACATTGTGGATAGAGTTGGGAGTACTTAGCACTGTGTAAACAGCACTTTCGCCGAAAGAAATCGACTTCTCTAAGACTGGGAAACAGTGAACAGTGAATGTATGAGTTTCTCAAGATTGGTAACAGATAGAAACAAGAGAAAGCACACAGTGATTCATCTACCTAGAGAAGTTACAGAGGTTTACACAGAGAATACCAAGTATAAGTACAAGCAAATAGGAGAGACTTAGAAAACTGGTAAAACCTACATTGTGGATAGAGTTGGGAGTACTTAGCACTGTGAAAACAGCACTTTCGCTGAAAGAAGTCGACTTCTCTAAGACTGGGAAACAGTGAACAGTGAATGTATGAGTTTCTCAAGATTGGTAACAGATAGAAACAAGAGAAAGTACACAGTGATTCATCTACCTAGAGAAGTTACAGAGGTTTACACAGAGAATTCCAAGTATAACTACAAGCAAATAAGAGAGACTTAGAGAACTGGTAAAACCTACATTGTTGATAGAGTTGGGAGTACTTAGCACTGTGAAAACAGCACTTTTGCGGAAAGAAATCTACTTCTCTAAGACTGGGAAACAGTGAACAGAGAATGTATGAGTTTCTCAAGATTGGTAACAGATAGAAACAAGCGAAAGTACACGGTGATTCATCTACACAGAGAAGTTACAGAGGTTTACACAGAGAATTCCAAGTATAAGTACAAGCAAATAAGAGAGACTTAGAAAACTGGTAAAACCTACATTGTGGATAGAGTTGGGAGTACTTAGCACTGTGTAAACAGCACTTTCGCTGAAAGAAATCGACTTCTCTAAGACTGGGAAACAGTGAACAGTGAATGTATGAGTTTCTCAAGATTGGTAACAGATAGAAACAAGAGAAAGCACACAGTGATTCATCTACCTAGAGAAGTTACAGAGGTTTACACAGAGAATTCCAAGTATAAGTACAAGCAAATAAGAGAGACTTAGAAATCTGGTAAAACCTACATTGTGGATTGAGTTGGGAGTACTTAGCACTGTGAAAACAGCACTTTCGCAGAAAGAAATCGACTTCTCTAAGACTAGGAAAAGGTGAACAGTGAATGTATGAGTTTCTCAAGATTGGTAACAGATAGAAACAAGAGAAAGCACACAGTGATTCATCTACCTGGAAAAGTTACAGAGGTTTACACAGAGAATTCCAAGTATAAGTACAAGCAAATAAGAGAGACTTAGAAAACTGGTAAAACCTACATTGTTGACAGATTTGGGAGTACTTAGCACTGTGAAAACAGCACTTTCGCTGAAGGAAATTTAGTTCTCTAAGACTGAGAAACAGTGAACAGTGAATGTATGAGTTTCTCAAGATTGGTAACAGATAGAAACAACAGAAAGCACACAGTATTTCATCTACCTAGAGAAGTTAAAGAGGTTTACACAGAGAATTCCAAGTATAAGTACAAGCAAATAAGAGAGACTTAGAAAACTGGTAAAACCTACATTGTGGATAGAGTTGGGAGTACTTAGCCCTGTGTAAACAGCACTTTCGCTGAAAGAAATCGACTTCTCTAAGACTGGGAAACAGTGAACAGTGAATGTATGAGTTTCCCAAGATTGGTAACAGATAGAAACAAGAGAAACTACACAGTGATTCATCTACCTAGAGAAGTTACAGAGGTTTACACAGAGAATTCCAAGTATAAGTACAAGCAAATAAGAGAGACTTAGAAAACTGGTAAAACCTACATTGTTGATAGAGTTGGGAGTACTTAGCACTGTGAAAACAGCAATTTTGCCGAAAGAAATCGACTTCTCTAAGACTGGGAAACAGTGAACAGAGAATGTATGAGTTTCTCAAGATTGGTAACAGATAGAAACAAGAGAAAGTACACAGTGATTCATCTACCTAGAGAAGTTACAGAGGTTTACACAGAGAATTCCAAGTATAACTACAAGCAAATAAGAGAGACTTAGAAATCTGGTAAAACCTACATTGTTGATAGAGTTGGGAGTACTTAGCACTGTGAAAACAGCACTTTTGCGGAAAGAAATCGACTTCTCTAAGACTGGGAAACAGTGAACAGAGAATGTATGAGTTTCTCAAGATTGGTAACAGATAGAAACAAGAGAAAGTACACGGTGATTCATCTACCTAGAGAAGTTACAGAGGTTTACACAGAGAATTCCAAGTGTAAGTACAAGCAAATAAGAGAGACTTAGAAAACTGGTAAAACCTACATTGTTTATAGAGTTGGGAGTACTTAGCAATGTGAAAACAGCACTTTTGTAGAAAGTAATCGACTTCTCTAAGACTGGGAAACACTGAACAGAGAATGTATGAGTTTCTCAAGATTGGTAACAGATAGAAACAAGAGAAAGTACACAGTGATTCATCTACCTAGTGAAGTTACAGAGGTTTACACAGAGAATTCCATGTATAAGTACCAGCAAATAAGAGAGACTTAGAAAACTGGTAAAACCTACATTGTTGACAGATTTGGGAGTACTTAGCACTGTGAAAACAGCACTTTCGCCGAAGGAAATTTAGTTCTCTAAGACTGGGAAACAGTGAACAGTGAATGTATGAGTTTCTCAAGATTGGTAACAGATAGAAACAAGAGAAAGCACACAGTGATTCATCTACCTAGAGAAGTTACAGAGGTTTACACAGAGAATTCCAACTATAAGTACAAGCAAATAAGAGAGACTTAGAAAACTGGTAAAATCTACATTGTGGATAGAGTTGGGAGTACTTAGCACTGTGTAAACAGCACTTTCGCTGAAAGAAATCGACATCTCTAAGACTGGGAAAAGGTGAACAGTGAATGTATGAGTTTCTCAAGATTGGTAACAGATAGAAACAAGAGAAAGCACACAGTGATTCATCTACCTAGAGAAGTTACAGTGGTTTACACAGAGAATTCCAAGTATAAGTACAAGCAAATAAGAGAGACTTAGAAATCTGGTAAAACCTACATTGTGGATAGAGTTGGGAGTACTTAGCACTGTGAAAACAGCACTTTCGCTGAAAGAAATCGACTTCCCTAAGACTGGGAAACAGTGAACAGTGAATGTATGAGTTTCTCAAGATTGGTAACAGATAGAAACAAGAGAAAGTACACAGTGATTCATCTACCTAGAGAAGTTACAGAGGTTTACACAGAGAATTCCAAGTATAAGTACAAGCAAATAAGAGAGACTTAGAAAACTGGTAAAACCTACATTGTGGATAGAGTTGGGAGTACTTAGCACTGTGAAAACAGCACTTTCGCTGAAAGAAATCGACTTCTCTAAGACTGGGAAACAGTGAACAGTGAATGTATGAGTTTCTCAAGATTGGTAACAGATAGAAACAAGAGAAAGTACACAGTGATTCATCTACCTAGAGAAGTTACAGAAGTTTACACAGAGAATTCCATGTATAAGTACAAGAAAATAAGAGAGACTTGGAAAACTGGTAAAACCTACATTGTGGATAGAGTTGGGAGTACTTAGCACTGTGAAAACAGCACTTTCGCCGAAAGAAATCGACTTCTCTAAGAATGGGAAACAGTGAACAGAGAATGTATGAGTTTCTCAAGATTGGTAACAGATAGAAACAAGAGAAAGTACACAGTGATTCATCTAAATAGAGAAGTTACAGAAGTTTACACAGAGTATTCCATGTATAAGTACAAGAAAATAAGAGAGACTTACAAAACTGGTAAAACCTACATTGTTGATAGAGTTGGGAGTACTTAGCACTGTGAAAAGAGCACTTTCGCCGAAGGAAATTTAGTTCTCTAAGACTGGGAAATAGTGAACAGAGAATGTATGAGTTTCTCAACATTGGTAACAGATAGAAACAAGAGAAAGTACACAGTGATTCATCTACCTAGAGAAGTTACAGAAGTTTACACAGAGAATTCCATGTATAAGTACAAGAAAATAAGAGAGACTTAGAGAACTGGTAAAACCTACATTGTGGATAGAGATGGGAGTACTTAGCACTGTGAAAACAGCACTTTCGCCGAAAGAAATCGACTTCTCTAAGACTGGGAAACAGTGAACAGTGAATGTATGAGTTTCTCAAGATTGGTAACAGATACAAACAAGAGAAAGTACACAGTGATTCATCTAAATAGAGAAGTTACAGAAGTTTACACAGAGAATTCCAACTATAAGTACAAGAAAATAAGAGAGACTTAGAAAACTGGTAAAACCTACATTGTGGATAGAGTTGGGAGTACTTAGCACTGTGAAAACAGCACTTTCGCCGAAAGAAATCGACTTCTCTAAGACTGGGAAACAGTGAACAGAGAATGTATGAGTTTCTCAAGATTGGTAACAGATAGAAACAAGAGAAAGTACACAGTGATTCATCTACCTAGAGAAGTTACAGAGGTTTACACAGAGAATTCCAAGTATAACTACAAGCAAATAAGAGAGACTTAGAGAACTGGTAAAACCTACATTGTTGATAGAGTTGGGAGTACTTAGCACTGTGAAAACAGCACTTTTGCGGAAAGAAATCGACTTCTCTAAGACTGGGAAACAGTGAACAGAGAATCTATGAGTTTCTCAAGATTGGTAACAGATAGAAACAAGAGAAAGTACACGGTGATTCATCTACCTAGAGAAGTTACAGAGGTTTACACAGAGAATTCCAAGTGTAAGTACAAGCAAATAAGAGACTTAGAAAACTGGTAAAACCTACATTGTTTATAGAGTTGGGAGTACTTAGCAATGTGAAAACAGCACTTTTGTCGAAAGTAATCGACTTCTCTAAGACTGGGAAACACTGAACAGAGAATGTATGAGTTTCTCAAGATTGGTAACAGATAGAAACAAGAGAAAGTACACAGTGATTCATCTACCTAGAGAAGTTACAGAGGTTTACACAGAGAATTCCAAGTATAAGTACAAGCAAATAAGAGAGACTTAGAAATCTGGTAAAACCTACATTGTGGATAGAGTTGGGAGTACTTAGCACTGTGAAAACAGCACTTTCGCAGAAAGAAATCGACTTCTCTAAGACTAGGAAAAGGTGAACAGTGAATGTATGAGTTTCTCAAGATTGGTAACAGATAGAAACAAGAGAAAGCACACAGTGATTCATCTACCTGGAAAAGTTACAGAGGTTTACACAGAGAATTCCAAGTATAAGTACAAGCAAATAAGAGAGACTTAGAAAACTGGTAAAACCTACATTGTTGACAGATTTGGGAGTACTTAGCACTGTGAAAACAGCACTTTCGCTGAAGGAAATTTAGTTCTCTAAGACTGAGAAACAGTGAACAGTGAATGTATGAGTTTCTCAAGATTGGTAACAGATAGAAACAACAGAAAGCACACAGTAATTCATCTACCTAGAGAAGTTAAAGAGGTTTACACAGAGAATTCCAAGTATAAGTACAAGCAAATAAGAGAGACTTAGAAAACTGGTAAAACCTACATTGTGGATAGAGTTGGGAGTACTTAGCCCTGTGTAAACAGCACTTTCGCTGAAAGAAATCGACTTCTCTAAGACTGGGAAAAGGTGAACAGTGAATGTATGAGTATCTCAAGATTGGTAACAGATAGAAACAAGAGAAAGCACACAGTGATTCATCTACCTAGAGAAGTTACAGAGGTTTACACAGAGAATTCCAAGTATAAGTACAAGCAAATAAGACAGACTTAGAAAACTGGTAAAACCTACATTGTTGACAGATTTGGGAGTACTTAGCACTGTGAAAACAGCACTTTCGCCGAAGGAAATTTAGTTCTCTAAGAGTGGGAAACAGTGAACAGTGAATGTATGAGTTTCTCAAGATTGGTAACAGATAGAAACAACAGAAAGCACACAGTAATTCATCTACCTAGAGAAGTTAAAGAGGTTTACACAGAGAATTCCAAATATAAGTACAAGCAAATAAGAGAGACTTAGAAAACTGGTAAAACCTACATTGTGGATAGAGTTGGGAGTACTTAGCACTGTGTAAACAGCACTTTCGCTGAAAGAAATCGACTTCTCTAAGACTGGGAAAAGGTGAACAGTGAATGTATGAGTTTCTCAAGTTTGGTAACAGATAGAAACAAGAGAAAGCACACAGTGATTCATCTACCTAGAGAAGTTACAGAGGTTTACACAGAGAATTCCAAGTATAAGTACAAGCAAATAAGAGAGACTTAGAAATCTGATAAAACCTACATTGTGGATAGCGTTGGGAGTACTTAGCACTGTGAAAACAGCACTTTCGCTGAAAGAAATCGACTTCTCTAAGACTGGGAAACAGTGAACAGAGAATGTATGAGTTTCTCAAGATTGGTAACAGATAGAAACAAGAGAAAGTACACAGTGATTCATCTACCTAGAGAAGTTACAGAGATTTACACAGAGAATTCCAAGTATAAGTACAAGCAAATAAGAGAGACTTAGAAAACTGGTAAAACCTACATTGTGGATAGAGTTGGGAGTACTTAGCACTGTGTAAACAGGACTTTCGCCGAAAGAAATCGACTTCTCTAAGACTGGGAAACAGTGAACAGTGAATGTATGAGTTTCTCAAGATTGGTAACAGATAGAAACAAAGGGAAAGTACACAGTGATTCATCTACCTAGAGAAGTTACAGAGGTTTACACAGAGAATTCCAAGTATAAGTACAAGCAAATAAGAGAGACTTAGAAAACTGGTAAAACCTACATTGTGGATAGAGTTGGGAGTACTTAGCACTGTGAAAACAGCACTTTCGCTGAAAGAAGTCGACTTCTCTAAGACTGGGAAACAGTGAACAGTGAATGTATGAGTTTCTCAAGATTGGTAACAGATAGAAACAAGAGAAAGCACACAGTGATTCATCTACCTAGAGAAGTTACAGAGGTTTACACAGAGAATTCCAAGTATAAGTACAAGCAAATAAGAGAGACTTAGAAAACTGGTAAAATCTACATTGTGGATAGAGTTGGGAGTACTTAGCACTGTGAAAACAGCACTTTCGCAGAAAGAAATCGACTTCTCTAAGACTGGGAAAAGGTGAACAGTGAATGTTTGAGTTTCTCAAGATTGGTAACAGATAGAAACAAGAGAAAGCACACAGTGATTCATCTACCTAGAGAAGTTACAGAGGTTTACACAGAGAATTCCAAGTATAAGTACAAGCAAATAAGAGAGACTTAGAAAACTGGTAAAACCTACATTGTGGATAGAGTTGGGAGTACTTAGCACTGTGTAAACAGCAATTTCGCTGAAAGAAATCGACTTCTCTAAGACTGGGAAACAGTGAACAGTGAATGTATGAGTTTCTCAAGATTGGTAACAGATAGAAACAAGAGAAAGCACACAGTGATTCATCTACCTAGAGAAGTTACAGAGGTTTACACAGAGAATTCCAAGTATAAGTACAAGCAAATAAGACAGACTTAGAAAACTGGTAAAACCTACATTGTTAACAGATTTGGGAGTACTTAGCACTGTGAAAACAGCACTTTCGCCAAAAGAAATTTAGTTCTCTAAGACTGGGAAACAGTGAACAGTGAATGTATGAGTTTCTCAAGATTGGTAACAGATAGAAACAACAGAAAGCACACAGTAATTCATCTACCTAGAGAAGTTAAAGAGGTTTACACAGAGAATTCCAAGTATAAGTACAAGCAAATAAGAGAGACTTAGAAAACTGGTAAAACCTACATTGTGGATAGAGTTGGGAGTACTTAGCACTGTGTAAACAGCACTTTCGCTGAAAGAAATCGACTTCTCTAAGACTGGGAAAAGGTGAACAGTGAATGTATCAGTTTCTCAAGATTGGTAACAGATAGAAACAAGAGAAAGCACACAGTGATTCATCTACCTAGAGAAGTTACAGAGGTTTACACAGAGAATTCCAAGTATAAGTACAAGCAAATAAGAGAGACTTAGAAATCTGGTAAAACCTACATTGTGGATAGAGTTGGGAGTACTTAGCACTGTGAAAACAGCACTTTCGCTGAAAGAAATCGACTTCTCTAAGACTGGGAAACAGTTAACAGAGAATGTATGAGTTTCTCAAGATTGGTAACAGATAGAAACAAGAGAAAGTACACAGTGATTCATCTACCTAGAGAAGTTACAGAGGTTTACACAGAGAATTCCAAGTATAAGTACAAGCAAATAAGAGAGCCTTAGAAAACTGGTAAAACCTACATTGTGGATAGAGTTGGGAGTACTTAGCACTGTGTAAACAGCACTTTCGCCGAAAGAAATCGACTTCTCTAAGACTGGGAAACAGTGAACAGTGAATGTATGAGTTTCTCAAGATTGGTAACAGATAGAAACAAGAGAAAGCACACAGTGATTCATCTACCTAGAGAAGTTACAGAGGTTTACACAGAGAATACCAAGTATAAGTACAAGCAAATAGGAGAGACTTAGAAAACTGGTAAAACCTACATTGTGGATAGAGTTGGGAGTACTTAGCACTGTGAAAACAGCACTTTCGCTGAAAGAAGTCGACTTCTCTAAGACTGGGAAACAGTGAACAGTGAATGTATGAGTTTCTCAAGATTGGTAACAGATAGAAACAAGAGAAAGTACACAGTGATTCATCTACCTAGAGAAGTTACAGAGGTTTACACAGAGAATTCCAAGTATAACTACAAGCAAATAAGAGAGACTTAGAGAACTGGTAAAACCTACATTGTTGATAGAGTTGGGAGTACTTAGCACTGTGAAAACAGCACTTTTGCGGAAAGAAATCTACTTCTCTAAGACTGGGAAACAGTGAACAGAGAATGTATGAGTTTCTCAAGATTGGTAACAGATAGAAACAAGCGAAAGTACACGGTGATTCATCTACACAGAGAAGTTACAGAGGTTTACACAGAGAATTCCAAGTATAAGTACAAGCAAATAAGAGAGACTTAGAAAACTGGTAAAACCTACATTGTGGATAGAGTTGGGAGTACTTAGCACTGTGTAAACAGCACTTTCGCCGAAAGAAATCGACTTCTCTAAGACTGGGAAACAGTGAACAGTGAATGTATGAGTTTCTCAAGATTGGTAACAGATAGAAACAAGAGAAAGCACACAGTGATTCATCTACCTAGAGAAGTTACAGAGGTTTACACAGAGAATTCCAAGTATAAGTACAAGCAAATAAGAGAGACTTAGAAATCTGGTAAAACCTACATTGTGGATAGAGTTGGGAGTACTTAGCACTGTGAAAACAGCACTTTCGCAGAAAGAAATCGACTTCTCTAAGACTAGGAAAAGGTGAACAGTGAATGTATGAGTTTCTCAAGATTGGTAACAGATAGAAACAAGAGAAAGCACACAGTGATTCATCTACCTGGAAAAGTTACAGAGGTTTACACAGAGAATTCCAAGTATAAGTACAAGCAAATAAGAGAGACTTAGAAAACTGGTAAAACCTACATTGTTGACAGATTTGGGAGTACTTAGCACTGTGAAAACAGCACTTTCGCTGAAGGAAATTTAGTTCTCTAAGACTGAGAAACAGTGAACAGTGAATGTATGAGTTTCTCAAGATTGGTAACAGATAGAAACAACAGAAAGCACACAGTATTTCATCTACCTAGAGAAGTTAAAGAGGTTTACACAGAGAATTCCAAGTATAAGTACAAGCAAATAAGAGAGACTTAGAAAACTGGTAAAACCTACATTGTGGATAGAGTTGGGAGTACTTAGCCCTGTGTAAACAGCACTTTCGCTGAAAGAAATCGACTTCTCTAAGACTGGGAAAAGGTGAACAGTGAATGTATGAGTATCTCAAGATTGGTAACAGATAGAAACAAGAGAAAGCACACAGTGATTCATCTACCTAGAGAAGTTAGAGTGGTTTACACAGAGAATTCCAAGTATAAGTACAAGCAAATAAGAGAGACTTAGAAATCTGGTAAAACCTACATTGTGGATAGAGTTGGGAGTACTTAGCACTGTGAAAACAGCACTTTCGCTGAAAGAAATCGACTTCTCTAAGACTGGGAAACAGTGAACAGTGAATGTATGAGTTTCCCAAGATTGGTAACAGATAGAAACAAGAGAAACTACACAGTGATTCATCTACCTAGAGAAGTTACAGAGGTTTACACAGAGAATTCCAAGTATAAGTACAAGCAAATAAGAGAGACTTAGAAAACTGGTAAAACCTACATTGTTGATAGAGTTGGGAGTACTTAGCACTGTGAAAACAGCAAATTTGCCGAAAGAAATCGACTTCTCTAAGACTGGGAAACAGTGAACAGAGAATGTATGAGTTTCTCAAGATTGGTAACAGATAGAAACAAGAGAAAGTACACAGTGATTCATCTACCTAGAGAAGTTACAGCGGTTTACACAGAGAATTCCAAGTATAACTACAAGCAAATAAGAGAGACTTAGAGAACTGGTAAAACCTACATTGTTGATAGAGTTGGGAGTACTTAGCACTGTGAAAACAGCACTTTTGCGGAAAGAAATCGACTTCTCTAGACTGGGAAACAGTGAACAGAGAATGTATGAGTTTCTCAAGATTGGTAACAGATAGAAACAAGAGAAAGTACACGGTGATTCATCT
This sequence comes from Heterohyrax brucei, assembly GCA_028571685.1. Classification (NCBI taxonomy): domain Eukaryota; kingdom Metazoa; phylum Chordata; class Mammalia; order Hyracoidea; family Procaviidae; genus Heterohyrax; species Heterohyrax brucei. Next base: position 18,877,010 of record CM053162.1, read on the forward strand.
ACCTAGAGAAGTTACAGAGGTTTACACAGAGAATTCCAAGTGTAAGTACAAGCAAATAAGAGAGACTTAGAAAACTGGTAAAACCTACATTGTTTATAGAGTTGGGAGTACTTAGCAATGTGAAAACAGCACTTTTGTAGAAAGTAATCGACTTCTCTAAGACTGGGAAACACTGAACAGAGAATGTATGAGTTTCTCAAGATTGGTAACAGATAGAAACAAGAGAAAGTACACAGTGATTCATCTACCTAGTGAAGTTACAGAGGTTTACACAGAGAATTCCATGTATAAGTACCAGCAAATAAGAGAGACTTAGAAAACTGGTAAAACCTACATTGTTGACAGATTTGGGAGTACTTAGCACTGTGAAAACAGCACTTTCGCCGAAGGAAATTTAGTTCTCTAAGACTGGGAAACAGTGAACAGTGAATGTATGAGTTTCTCAAGATTGGTAACAGATAGAAACAAGAGAAAGCACACAGTGATTCATCTACCTAGAGAAGTTACAGAGGTTTACACAGAGAATTCCAACTATAAGTACAAGCAAATAAGAGAGACTTAGAAAACTGGTAAAATCTACATTGTGGATAGAGTTGGGAGTACTTAGCACTGTGTAAACAGCACTTTCGCTGAAAGAAATCGACTTCTCTAAGACTGGGAAAAGGTGAACAGTGAATGTATGAGTTTCTCAGGATTGGTAACAGATAGAAACAAGAGAAAGCACACAGTGATTCATCTACCTAGAGAAGTTACAGTGGTTTACACAGAGAATTCCAAGAATAAGTACAAGCAAATAAGAGAGACTTAGAAATCTGGTAAAACCTACATTGTGGATAGAGTTGGGAGTACTTAGCACTGTGAAAACAGCACTTTCGCTGAAAGAAATCGACTTCCCTAAGACTGGGAAACAGTGAACAGTGAATGTATGAGTTTCTCAAGATTGGTAACAGATAGAAACAAGAGAAAGTACACAGTGATTCATCTACCTAGAGAAGTTACAGAGGTTTACACAGAGAATTCCAAGTATAAGTACAAGCAAATAAGAGAGACTTAGAAAACTGGTAAAACCTACATTGTGGATAGAGTTGGGAGTACTTAGCACTGTGAAAACAGCACTTTCGCTGAAAGAAATCGACTTCTCTAAGACTGGGAAACAGTGAACAGTGAATGTATGAGTTTCTCAAGATTGGTAACAGATAGAAACAAGAGAAAGTACACAGTGATTCATCTACCTAGAGAAGTTACAGAAGTTTACACAGAGAATTCCATGTATAAGTACAAGAAAATAAGAGAGACTTGGAAAACTGGTAAAACCTACATTGTGGATAGAGTTGGGAGTACTTAGCACTGTGAAAACAGCACTTTCGCCGAAAGAAATCGACTTCTCTAAGAATGGGAAACAGTGAACAGAGAATGTATGAGTTTCTCAAGATTGGTAACAGATAGAAACAAGAGAAAGTACACAGTGATTCATCTAAATAGAGAAGTTACAGAAGTTTACACAGAGAATTCCATGTATAAGTACAAGAAAATAAGAGAGACTTAGAAAACTGGTAAAACCTACATTGTTGATAGAGTTGGGAGTACTTAGCACTGTGAAAAGAGCACTTTCGCCGAAGGAAATTTAGTTCTCTAAGACTGGGAAATAGTGAACAGAGAATGTATGAGTTTCTCAACATTGGTAACAGATAGAAACAAGAGAAAGTACACAGTGATTCATCTACCTAGAGAAGTTACAGAAGTTTACACAGAGAATTCCATGTATAAGTACAAGAAAATAAGAGAGACTTAGAAAACTGGTAAAACCTACATTGTGGATAGAGATGGGAGTACTTAGCACTGTGAAAACAGCACTTTCGCCGAAAGAAATCGACTTCTCTAAGACTGGGAAACAGTGAACAGTGAATGTATGAGTTTCTCAAGATTGGTAACAGATACAAACAAGAGAAAGTACACAGTGATTCATCTAAATAGAGAAGTTACAGAAGTTTACACAGAGAATTCCAACTATAAGTACAAGAAAATAAGAGAGACTTAGAAAACTGGTAAAACCTACATTGTGGATAGAGTTGGGAGTACTTAGCACTGTGAAAACAGCACTTTCGCCGAAAGAAATCGACTTCTCTAAGACTGGGAAACAGTGAACAGAGAATGTATGAGTTTCTCAAGATTGGTAACAGATAGAAACAAGAGAAAGTACACAGTGATTCATCTACCTAGAGAAGTTACAGAGGTTTACACAGAGAATTCCAAGTATAACTACAAGCAAATAAGAGAGACTTAGAGAACTGGTAAAACCTACATTGTTGATAGAGTTGGGAGTACTTAGCACTGTGAAAACAGCACTTTTGCGGAAAGAAATCGACTTCTCTAAGACTGGGAAACAGTGAACAGAGAATCTATGAGTTTCTCAAGATTGGTAACAGATAGAAACAAGAGAAAGTACACGGTGATTCATCTACCTAGAGAAGTTACAGAGGTTTACACAGAGAATTCCAAGTGTAAGTACAAGCAAATAAGAGACTTAGAAAACTGGTAAAACCTACATTGTTTATAGAGTTGGGAGTACTTAGCAATGTGAAAACAGCACTTTTGTCGAAAGTAATCGACTTCTCTAAGACTGGGAAACACTGAACAGAGAATGTATGAGTTTCTCAAGATTGGTAACAGATAGAAACAAGAGAAAGTACACAGTGATTCATCTACCTAGAGAAGTTACAGAGGTTTACACAGAGAATTCCAAGTATAAGTACAAGCAAATAAGAGAGACTTAGAAAACTGGTAAAACCTACATTGTGGATAGAGTTGGGAGTACTTAGCACTGTGTAAACAGCACTTTCGCTGAAAGAAATCGACTTCTCTAAGACTGGGAAAAGGTGAACAGTGAATGTATGAGTTTCTCAAGTTTGGTAACAGATAGAAACAAGAGAAAGCACACAGTGATTCATCTACCTAGAGAAGTTACAGAGGTTTACACAGAGAATTCCAAGTATAAGTACAAGCAAATAAGAGAGACTTAGAAATCTGATAAAACCTACATTGTGGATAGCGTTGGGAGTACTTAGCACTGTGAAAACAGCACTTTCGCTGAAAGAAATCGACTTCTCTAAGACTGGGAAACAGTGAACAGAGAATGTATGAGTTTCTCAAGATTGGTAACAGATAGAAACAAGAGAAAGTACACAGTGATTCATCTACCTAGAGAAGTTACAGAGATTTACACAGAGAATTCCAAGTATAAGTACAAGCAAATAAGAGAGACTTAGAAAACTGGTAAAACCTACATTGTGGATAGAGTTGGGAGTACTTAGCACTGTGTAAACAGGACTTTCGCCGAAAGAAATCGACTTCTCTAAGACTGGGAAACAGTGAACAGTGAATGTATGAGTTTCTCAAGATTGGTAACAGATAGAAACAAGAGATAGTACACAGTGATTCATCTACCTAGAGAAGTTACAGAGGTTTACACAGAGAATTCCAAGTATAAGTACAAGCAAATAAGAGAGACTTAGAAAACTGGTAAAACCTACATTGTGGATAGAGTTGGGAGTACTTAGCACTGTGAAAACAGCACTTTCGCTGAAAGAAGTCGACTTCTCTAAGACTGGGAAACAGTGAACAGTGAATGTATGAGTTTCTCAAGATTGGTAACAGATAGAAACAAGAGAAAGCACACAGTGATTCATCTACCTAGAGAAGTTACAGAGGTTTACACAGAGAATTCCAAGTATAAGTACAAGCAAATAAGAGAGACTTAGAAAACTGGTAAAATCTACATTGTGGATAGAGTTGGGAGTACTTAGCACTGTGAAAACAGCACTTTCGCAGAAAGAAATCGACTTCTCTAAGACTGGGAAAAGGTGAACAGTGAATGTATGAGTTTCTCAAGATTGGTAACAGATAGAAACAAGAGAAAGCACACAGTGATTCATCTACCTAGAGAAGTTACAGAGGTTTACACAGAGAATTCCAAGTATAAGTACAAGCAAATAAGAGAGACTTAGAAAACTGGTAAAACCTACATTGTGGATAGAGCTGGGAGTACTTAGCACTGTGTAAACAGCAATTTCGCTGAAAGAAATCGACTTCTCTAAGACTGGGAAACAGTGAACAGTGAATGTATGAGTTTCTCAAGATTGGTAACAGATAGAAACAAGAGAAAGCACACAGTGATTCATCTACCTAGAGAAGTTACAGAGGTTTACACAGAGAATTCCAAGTATAAGTACAAGCAAATAAGACAGACTTAGAAAACTGGTAAAACCTACATTGTTAACAGATTTGGGAGTACTTAGCACTGTGAAAACAGCACTTTCGCCGAAAGAAATTTAGTTCCCTAAGACTGGGAAACAGTGAACAGTGAATGTATGAGTTTCTCAAGATTGGTAACAGATAGAAACAACAGAAAGCACACAGTAATTCATCTACCTAGAGAAGTTAAAGAGGTTTACACAGAGAATTCCAAGTATAAGTACAAGCAAATAAGAGAGACTTAGAAAACTGGTAAAACCTACATTGTGGATAGAGTTGGGAGTACTTAGCACTGTGTAAACAGCACTTTCGCTGAAAGAAATCGACTTCTCTAAGACTGGGAAAAGGTGAACAGTGAATGTATCAGTTTCTCAAGATTGGTAACAGATAGAAACAAGAGAAAGCACACAGTGATTCATCTACCTAGAGAAGTTACAGAGGTTTACACAGAGAATTCCAAGTATAAGTACAAGCAAATAAGAGAGACTTAGAAATCTGGTAAAACCTACATTGTGGATAGAGTTGGGAGTACTTAGCACTGTGAAAACAGCACTTTCGCTGAAAGAAATCGACTTCTCTAAGACTGGGAAACAGTTAACAGAGAATGTATGAGTTTCTCAAGATTGGTAACAGATAGAAACAAGAGAAAGTACACAGTGATTCATCTACCTAGAGAAGTTACAGAGGTTTACACAGAGAATTCCAAGTATAAGTACAAGCAAATAAGAGAGCCTTAGAAAACTGGTAAAACCTACATTGTGGATAGAGTTGGGAGTACTTAGCACTGTGTAAACAGCACTTTCGCCGAAAGAAATCGACTTCTCTAAGACTGGGAAACAGTGAACAGTGAATGTATGAGTTTCTCAAGATTGGTAACAGATAGAAACAAGAGAAAGCACACAGTGATTCATCTACCTAGAGAAGTTACAGAGGTTTACACAGAGAATACCAAGTATAAGTACAAGCAAATAGGAGAGACTTAGAAAACTGGTAAAACCTACATTGTTTATAGAGTTGGGAGTACTTAGCACTGTGAAAACAGCACTTTCGCCGAAGGAAATTTAGTTCTCTAAGAGTGGGAAACAGTGAACAGTGAATGTATGAGTTTCTCAAGATTGGTAACAGATAGAAACAACAGAAAGCACACAGTAATTCATCTACCTAGAGAAGTTAAAGAGGTTTACACAGAGAATTCCAAGTATCAGTACAAGCAAATAAGAGAGACTTAGAAAACTGGTAAAACCTACATTGTGGATAGAGTTGGGAGTACTTAGCACTGTGTAAACAGCACTTTCGCTGAAAGAAATCGACTTCTCTAAGACTGGGAAAAGGTGAACAGTGAATGTATGAGTTTCTCAAGTTTGGTAACAGATAGAAACAAGAGAAAGCACACAGTGATTCATCTACCTAGAGAAGTTACAGAGGTTTACACAGAGAATTCCAAGTATAAGTACAAGCAAATAAGAGAGACTTAGAAATCTGATAAAACCTACATTGTGGATAGCGTTGGGAGTACTTAGCACTGTGAAAACAGCACTTTCGCTGAAAGAAATCGACTTCTCTAAGACTGGGAAACAGTGAACAGAGAATGTATGAGTTTCTCAAGATTGGTAACAGATAGAAACAAGAGAAAGTACACAGTGATTCATCTACCTAGAGAAGTTACAGAGATTTACACAGAGAATTCCAAGTATAAGTACAAGCAAATAAGAGAGACTTAGAAAACTGGTAAAACCTACATTGTGGATAGAGTTGGGAGTACTTAGCACTGTGTAAACAGGACTTTCGCCGAAAGAAATCGACTTCTCTAAGACTGGGAAACAGTGAACAGTGAATGTATGAGTTTCTCAAGATTGGTAACAGATAGAAACAAGAGAAAGTACACAGTGATTCATCTACCTAGAGAAGTTACAGAGGTTTACACAGAGAATTCCAAGTATAAGTACAAGCAAATAAGAGAGACTTAGAAAACTGGTAAAACCTACATTGTGGATAGAGTTGGGAGTACTTAGCACTGTGAAAACAGCACTTTCGCTGAAAGAAGTCGACTTCTCTAAGACTGGGAAACAGTGAACAGTGAATGTATGAGTTTCTCAAGATTGGTAACAGATAGAAACAAGAGAAAGCACACAGTGATTCATCTACCTAGAGAAGTTACAGAGGTTTACACAGAGAATTCCAAGTATAAGTACAAGCAAATAAGAGAGACTTAGAAAACTGGTAAAATCTACATTGTGGATAGAGTTGGGAGTACTTAGCACTGTGAAAACAGCACTTTCGCAGAAAGAAATCGACTTCTCTAAGACTGGGAAAAGGTGAACAGTGAATGTTTGAGTTTCTCAAGATTGGTAACAGATAGAAACAAGAGAAAGCACACAGTGATTCATCTACCTAGAGAAGTTACAGAGGTTTACACAGAGAATTCCAAGTATAAGTACAAGCAAATAAGACAGACTTAGAAAACTGGTAAAACCTACATTGTTAACAGATTTGGGAGTACTTAGCACTGTGAAAACAGCACTTTCGCCAAAAGAAATTTAGTTCTCTAAGACTGGGAAACAGTGAACAGTGAATGTATGAGTTTCTCAAGATTGGTAACAGATAGAAACAACAGAAAGCACACAGTAATTCATCTACCTAGAGAAGTTAAAGAGGTTTACACAGAGAATTCCAAGTATAAGTACAAGCAAATAAGAGAGACTTAGAAAACTGGTAAAACCTACATTGTGGATAGAGTTGGGAGTACTTAGCACTGTGTAAACAGCACTTTCGCTGAAAGAAATCGACTTCTCTAAGACTGGGAAAAGGTGAACAGTGAATGTATCAGTTTCTCAAGATTGGTAACAGATAGAAACAAGAGAAAGCACACAGTGATTCATCTACCTAGAGAAGTTACAGAGGTTTACACAGAGAATTCCAAGTATAAGTACAAGCAAATAAGAGAGACTTAGAAATCTGGTAAAACCTACATTGTGGATAGAGTTGGGAGTACTTAGCACTGTGAAAACAGCACTTTCGCTGAAAGAAATCGACTTCTCTAAGACTGGGAAACAGTTAACAGAGAATGTATGAGTTTCTCAAGATTGGTAACAGATAGAAACAAGAGAAAGTACACAGTGATTCATCTACCTAGAGAAGTTACAGAGGTTTACACAGAGAATTCCAAGTATAAGTACAAGCAAATAAGAGAGCCTTAGAAAATTGGTAAAACCTACATTGTGGATAGAGTTGGGAGTACTTAGCACTGTGTAAACAGCACTTTCGCCGAAAGAAATCGACTTCTCTAAGACTGGGAAACAGTGAACAGTGAATGTATGAGTTTCTCAAGATTGGTAACAGATAGAAACAAGAGAAAGCACACAGTGATTCATCTACCTAGAGAAGTTACAGAGGTTTACACAGAGAATACCAAGTATAAGTACAAGCAAATAGGAGAGACTTAGAAAACTGGTAAAACCTACATTGTGGATAGAGTTGGGAGTACTTAGCACTGTGAAAACAGCACTTTCGCTGAAAGAAGTCGACTTCTCTAAGACTGGGAAACAGTGAACAGTGAATGTATGAGTTTCTCAAGATTGGTAACAGATAGAAACAAGAGAAAGTACACAGTGATTCATCTACCTAGAGAAGTTACAGAGGTTTACACAGAGAATTCCAAGTATAACTACAAGCAAATAAGAGAGACTTAGAGAACTGGTAAAACCTACATTGTTGATAGAGTTGGGAGTACTTAGCACTGTGAAAACAGCACTTTTGCGGAAAGAAATCTACTTCTCTAAGACTGGGAAACAGTGAACAGAGAATGTATGAGTTTCTCAAGATTGGTAACAGATAGAAACAAGCGAAAGTACACGGTGATTCATCTACACAGAGAAGTTACAGAGGTTTACACAGAGAATTCCAAGTATAAGTACAAGCAAATAAGAGAGACTTAGAAAACTGGTAAAACCTACATTGTGGATAGAGTTGGGAGTACTTAGCACTGTGTAAAGAGCACTTTCGCCGAAAGAAATCGACTTCTCTAAGACTGGGAAACAGTGAACAGTGAATGTATGAGTTTCTCAAGATTGGTAACAGATAGAAACAAGAGAAAGCACACAGTGATTCATCTACCTAGAGAAGTTACAGAGGTTTACACAGAGAATTCCAAGTATAAGTACAAGCAAATAAGAGAGACTTAGAAATCTGGTAAAACCTACATTGTGGATAGAGTTGGGAGTACTTAGCACTGTGAAAACAGCACTTTCGCAGAAAGAAATCGACTTCTCTAAGACTAGGAAAAGGTGAACAGTGAATGTATGAGTTTCTCAAGATTGGTAACAGATAGAAACAAGAGAAAGCACACAGTGATTCATCTACCTGGAAAAGTTACAGAGGTTTACACAGAGAATTCCAAGTATAAGTACAAGCAAATAAGAGAGACTTAGAAAACTGGTAAAACCTACATTGTTGACAGATTTGGGAGTACTTAGCACTGTGAAAACAGCACTTTCGCTGAAGGAAATTTAGTTCTCTAAGACTGAGAAACAGTGAACAGTGAATGTATGAGTTTCTCAAGATTGGTAACAGATAGAAACAACAGAAAGCACACAGTATTTCATCTACCTAGAGAAGTTAAAGAGGTTTACACAGAGAATTCCAAGTATAAGTACAAGCAAATAAGAGAGACTTAGAAAAGTGGTAAAACCTACATTGTGGATAGAGTTGGGAGTACTTAGCCCTGTGTAAACAGCACTTTCGCTGAAAGAAATCGACTTCTCTAAGACTGGGAAAAGGTGAACAGTGAATGTATGAGTATCTCAAGATTGGTAACAGATAGAAAGAAGAGAAAGCACACAGTGATTCATCTACCTAGAGAAGTTACAGTGGTTTACACAGAGAATTCCAAGTATAAGTACAAGCAAATAAGAGAGACTTAGAAATCTGGTAAAACCTACATTGTGGATAGAGTTGGGAGTACTTAGCACTGTGAAAACAGCACTTTCGCTGAAAGAAATCGACTTCTCTAAGACTGGGAAACAGTGAACAGTGAATGTATGAGTTTCCCAAGATTGGTAACAGATAGAAACAAGAGAAACTACACAGTGATTCATCTACCTAGAGAAGTTACAGAGGTTTACACAGAGAATTCCAAGTATAAGTACAAGCAAATAAGAGAGACTTAGAAAACTGGTAAAACCTACATTGTTGATAGAGTTGGGAGTACTTAGCACTGTGAAAACAGCAAATTTGCCGAAAGAAATCGACTTCTCTAAGACTGGGAAACAGTGAACAGAGAATGTATGAGTTTCTCAAGATTGGTAACAGATAGAAACAAGAGAAAGTACACAGTGATTCATCTACCTAGAGAAGTTACAGAGGTTTACACAGAGAATTCCAAGTATAACTACAAGCAAATAAGAGAGACTTAGAGAACTGGTAAAACCTACATTGTTGATAGAGTTGGGAGTACTTAGCACTGTGAAAACAGCACTTTTGCGGAAAGAAATCGACTTCTCTAAGACTGGGAAACAGTGAACAGAGAATGTATGAGTTTCTCAAGATTGGTAACAGATAGAAACAAGAGAAAGTACACGGTGATTCATCTACCTAGAGAAGTTACAGAGGTTTACACAGAGAATTCCAAGTGTAAGTACAAGCAAATAAGAGAGACTTAGAAAACTGGTAAAACCTACATTGTTTATAGAGTTGGGAGTACTTAGCAATGTGAAAACAGCACTTTTGTAGAAAGTAATCGACTTCTCTAAGACTGGGAAACACTGAACAGAGAATGTATGAGTTTCTCAAGATTGGTAACAGATAGAAACAAGAGAAAGTACACAGTGATTCATCTACCTAGTGAAGTTACAGAGGTTTACACAGAGAATTCCATGTATAAGTACCAGCAAATAAGAGAGACTTAGAAAACTGGTAAAACCTACATTGTTGACAGATTTGGGAGTACTTAGCACTGTGAAAACAGCACTTTCGCCGAAGGAAATTTAGTTCTCTAAGACTGGGAAACAGTGAACAGTGAATGTATGAGTTTCTCAAGATTGGTAACAGATAGAAACAAGAGAAAGCACACAGTGATTCATCTACCTAGAGAAGTTACAGAGGTTTACACAGAGAATTCCAACTATAAGTACAAGCAAATAAGAGAGACTTAGAAAACTGGTAAAATCTACATTGTGGATAGAGTTGGGAGTACTTAGCACTGTGTAAACAGCACTTTCGCTGAAAGAAATCGACTTCTCTAAGACTGGGAAAAGGTGAACAGTGAATGTATGAGTTTCTCAGGATTGGTAACAGATAGAAACAAGAGAAAGCACACAGTGATTCATCTACCTAGAGAAGTTACAGTGGTTTACACAGAGAATTCCAAGTATAAGTACAAGCAAATAAGACAGACTTAGAAATCTGGTAAAACCTACATTGTGGATAGAGTTGGGAGTACTTAGCACTGTGAAAACAGCACTTTCGCAGAAAGAAATCGACTTCCCTAAGACTGGGAAACAGTGAACAGTGAATGTATGAGTTTCTCAAGATTGGTAACAGATAGAAACAAGAGAAAGTACACAGTGATTCATCTACCTAGAGAAGTTACAGAGGTTTACACAGAGAATTCCAAGTATAAGTACAAGCAAATAAGAGAGACTTAGAAAACTGGTAAAACCTACATTGTGGATAGAGTTGGGAGTACTTAGCACTGTGAAAACAGCACTTTCGCTGAAAGAAATCGACTTCTCTAAGACTGGGAAACAGTGAACAGTGAATGTATGAGTTTCTCAAGATTGGTAACAGATAGAAACAAGAGAAAGTACACAGTGATTCATCTACCTAGAGAAGTTACAGAAGTTTACACAGAGAATTCCATGTATAAGTACAAGAAAATAAGAGAGACTTGGAAAACTGGTAAAACCTACATTGTGGATAGAGTTGGGAGTACTTAGCACTGTGAAAACAGCACTTTCGCAGAAAGAAATCGACTTCCCTAAGACTGGGAAACAGTGAACAGTGAATGTATGAGTTTCTCAAGATTGGTAACAGATAGAAACAAGAGAAAGTACACAATGATTCATCTACCTAGAGAAGTTACAGAGGTTTACACAGAGAATTCCAAGTATAAGTACAAGCAAATAAGAGAGACTTAGAAAACTGGTAAAATCTACATTGTGGATAGAGTTGGGAGTACTTAGCACTGTGAAAACAGCACTTTCGCAGAAAGAAATCGACTTCTCTAAGACTGGGAAAAGGTGAACAGTGAATGTTTGAGTTTCTCAAGATTGGTAACAGATAGAAACAAGAGAAAGCACACAGTGATTCATCTACCTAGAGAAGTTACAGAGGTTTACACAGAGAATTCCAAGTATAAGTACAAGCAAATAAGACAGACTTAGAAAACTGGTAAAACCTACATTGTTAACAGATTTGGGAGTACTTAGCACTGTGAAAACAGCACTTTCGCCAAAAGAAATTTAGTTCTCTAAGACTGGGAAACAGTGAACAGTGAATGTATGAGTTTCTCAAGATTGGTAACAGATAGAAACAACAGAAAGCACACAGTAATTCATCTACCTAGAGAAGTTAAAGAGGTTTACACAGAGAATTCCAAGTATAAGTACAAGCAAATAAGAGAGACTTAGAAAACTGGTAAAACCTACATTGTGGATAGAGTTGGGAGTACTTAGCACTGTGTAAACAGCACTTTCGCTGAAAGAAATCGACTTCTCTAAGACTGGGAAAAGGTGAACAGTGAATGTATCAGTTTCTCAAGATTGGTAACAGATAGAAACAAGAGAAAGCACACAGTGATTCATCTACCTAGAGAAGTTACAGAGGTTTACACAGAGAATTCCAAGTATAAGTACAAGCAAATAAGAGAGACTTAGAAATCTGGTAAAACCTACATTGTGGATAGAGTTGGGAGTACTTAGCACTGTGAAAACAGCACTTTCGCTGAAAGAAATCGACTTCTCTAAGACTGGGAAACAGTTAACAGAGAATGTATGAGTTTCTCAAGATTGGTAACAGATAGAAACAAGAGAAAGTACACAGTGATTCATCTACCTAGAGAAGTTACAGAGGTTTACACAGAGAATTCCAAGTATAAGTACAAGCAAATAAGAGAGCCTTAGAAAATTGGTAAAACCTACATTGTGGATAGAGTTGGGAGTACTTAGCACTGTGTAAACAGCACTTTCGCCGAAAGAAATCGACTTCTCTAAGACTGGGAAACAGTGAACAGTGAATGTATGAGTTTCTCAAGATTGGTAACAGATAGAAACAAGAGAAAGCACACAGTGATTCATCTACCTAGAGAAGTTACAGAGGTTTACACAGAGAATACCAAGTATAAGTACAAGCAAATAGGAGAGACTTAGAAAACTGGTAAAACCTACATTGTGGATAGAGTTGGGAGTACTTAGCACTGTGAAAACAGCACTTTCGCTGAAAGAAGTCGACTTCTCTAAGACTGGGAAACAGTGAACAGTGAATGTATGAGTTTCTCAAGATTGGTAACAGATAGAAACAAGAGAAAGTACACAGTGATTCATCTACCTAGAGAAGTTACAGAGGTTTACACAGAGAATTCCAAGTATAACTACAAGCAAATAAGAGAGACTTAGAGAACTGGTAAAACCTACATTGTTGATAGAGTTGGGAGTACTTAGCACTGTGAAAACAGCACTTTTGCGGAAAGAAATCTACTTCTCTAAGACTGGGAAACAGTGAACAGAGAATGTATGAGTTTCTCAAGATTGGTAACAGATAGAAACAAGCGAAAGTACACGGTGATTCATCTACACAGAGAAGTTACAGAGGTTTACACAGAGAATTCCAAGTATAAGTACAAGCAAATAAGAGAGACTTAGAAAACTGGTAAAACCTACATTGTGGATAGAGTTGGGAGTACTTAGCACTGTGTAAACAGCACTTTCGCCGAAAGAAATCGACTTCTCTAAGACTGGGAAACAGTGAACAGTGAATGTATGAGTTTCTCAAGATTGGTAACAGATAGAAACAAGAGAAAGCACACAGTGATTCATCTACCTAGAGAAGTTACAGAGGTTTACACAGAGAATTCCAAGTATAAGTACAAGCAAATAAGAGAGACTTAGAAATCTGGTAAAACCTACATTGTGGATAGAGTTGGGAGTACTTAGCACTGTGAAAACAGCACTTTCGCAGAAAGAAATCGACTTCTCTAAGACTAGGAAAAGGTGAACAGTGAATGTATGAGTTTCTCAAGATTGGTAACAGATAGAAACAAGAGAAAGCACACAGTGATTCATCTACCTGGAAAAGTTACAGAGGTTTACACAGAGAATTCCAAGTATAAGTACAAGCAAATAAGAGAGACTTAGAAAACTGGTAAAACCTACATTGTTGACAGATTTGGGAGTACTTAGCACTGTGAAAACAGCACTTTCGCTGAAGGAAATTTAGTTCTCTAAGACTGAGAAACAGTGAACAGTGAATGTATGAGTTTCTCAAGATTGGTAACAGATAGAAACAACAGAAAGCACACAGTATTTCATCTACCTAGAGAAGTTAAAGAGGTTTACACAGAGAATTCCAAGTATAAGTACAAGCAAATAAGAGAGACTTAGAAAAGTGGTAAAACCTACATTGTGGATAGAGTTGGGAGTACTTAGCCCTGTGTAAACAGCACTTTCGCTGAAAGAAATCGACTTCTCTAAGACTGGGAAAAGGTGAACAGTGAATGTATGAGTATCTCAAGATTGGTAACAGATAGAAAGAAGAGAAAGCACACAGTGATTCATCTACCTAGAGAAGTTACAGTGGTTTACACAGAGAATTCCAAGTATAAGTACAAGCAAATAAGAGAGACTTAGAAATCTGGTAAAACCTACATTGTGGATAGAGTTGGGAGTACTTAGCACTGTGAAAACAGCACTTTCGCTGAAAGAAATCGACTTCTCTAAGACTGGGAAACAGTGAACAGTGAATGTATGAGTTTCCCAAGATTGGTAACAGATAGAAACAAGAGAAACTACACAGTGATTCATCTACCTAGAGAAGTTACAGAGGTTTACACAGAGAATTCCAAGTATAAGTACAAGCAAATAAGAGAGACTTAGAAAACTGGTAAAACCTACATTGTTGATAGAGTTGGGAGTACTTAGCACTGTGAAAACAGCAAATTTGCCGAAAGAAATCGACTTCTCTAAGACTGGGAAACAGTGAACAGAGAATGTATGAGTTTCTCAAGATTGGTAACAGATAGAAACAAGAGAAAGTACACAGTGATTCATCTACCTAGAGAAGTTACAGAGGTTTACACAGAGAATTCCAAGTATAACTACAAGCAAATAAGAGAGACTTAGAGAACTGGTAAAACCTACATTGTTGATAGAGTTGGGAGTACTTAGCACTGTGAAAACAGCACTTTTGCGGAAAGAAATCGACTTCTCTAAGACTGGGAAACAGTGAACAGAGAATGTATGAGTTTCTCAAGATTGGTAACAGATAGAAACAAGAGAAAGTACACAGTGATTCATCTACCTAGTGAAGTTACAGAGGTTTACACAGAGAATTCCATGTATAAGTACCAGCAAATAAGAGAGACTTAGAAAACTGGTAAAACCTACATTGTTGACAGATTTGGGAGTACTTAGCACTGTGAAAACAGCACTTTCGCCGAAGGAAATTTAGTTCTCTAAGACTGGGAAACAGTGAACAGTGAATGTATGAGTTTCTCAAGATTGGTAACAGATAGAAACAAGAGAAAGCACACAGTGATTCATCTACCTAGAGAAGTTACAGAGGTTTACACAGAGAATTCCAACTATAAGTACAAGCAAATAAGAGAGACTTAGAAAACTGGTAAAATCTACATTGTGGATAGAGTTGGGAGTACTTAGCACTGTGTAAACAGCACTTTCGCTGAAAGAAATCGACTTCTCTAAGACTGGGAAAAGGTGAACAGTGAATGTATGAGTTTCTCAGGATTGGTAACAGATAGAAACAAGAGAAAGCACACAGTGATTCATCTACCTAGAGAAGTTACAGTGGTTTACACAGAGAATTCCAAGTATAAGTACAAGCAAATAAGAGAGACTTAGAAATCTGGTAAAACCTACATTGTGGATAGAGTTGGGAGTACTTAGCACTGTGAAAACAGCACTTTCGCAGAAAGAAATCGACTTCCCTAAGACTGGGAAACAGTGAACAGTGAATGTATGAGTTTCTCAAGATTGGTAACAGATAGAAACAAGAGAAAGTACACAGTGATTCATCTACCTAGAGAAGTTACAGAGGTTTACACAGAGAATTCCAAGTATAAGTACAAGCAAATAAGAGAGACTTAGAAAACTGGTAAAACCTACATTGTGGATAGAGTTGGGAGTACTTAGCACTGTGAAAACAGCACTTTCGCTGAAAGAAATCGACTTCTCTAAGACTGGGAAACAGTGAACAGTGAATGTATGAGTTTCTCAAGATTGGTAACAGATAGAAACAAGAGAAAGTACACAGTGATTCATCTACCTAGAGAAGTTACAGAAGTTTACACAGAGAATTCCATGTATAAGTACAAGAAAATAAGAGAGACTTGGAAAACTGGTAAAACCTACATTGTGGATAGAGTTGGGAGTACTTAGCACTGTGAAAACAGCACTTTCGCCGAAAGAAATCGACTTCTCTAAGAATGGGAAACAGTGAACAGAGAATGTATGAGTTTCTCAAGATTGGTAACAGATAGAAACAAGAGAAAGTACACAGTGATTCATCTAAATAGAGAAGTTACAGAAGTTTACACAGAGAATTCCATGTATAAGTACAAGAAAATAAGAGAGACTTAGAAAACTGGTAAAACCTACATTGTTGATAGAGTTGGGAGTACTTAGCACTGTGAAAAGAGCACTTTCGCCGAAGGAAATTTAGTTCTCTAAGACTGGGAAATAGTGAACAGAGAATGTATGAGTTTCTCAAGATTGGTAACAGATAGAAACAAGAGAAAGTACACAGTGATTCATCTACCTAGAGAAGTTACAGAAGTTTACACAGAGAATTCCATGTATAAGTACAAGAAAATAAGAGAGACTTAGAAAACTGGTAAAACCTACATTGTGGATAGAGATGGGAGTACTTAGCACTGTGAAAACAGCACTTTCGCCGAAAGAAATCGACTTCTCTAAGACTGGGAAACAGTGAACAGTGAATGTATGAGTTTCTCAAGATTGGTAACAGATACAAACAAGAGAAAGTACACAGTGATTCATCTAAATAGAGAAGTTACAGAAGTTTACACAGAGAATTCCAACTATAAGTACAAGAAAATAAGAGAGACTTAGAAAACTGGTAAAACCTACATTGTGGATAGAGTTGGGAGTACTTAGCACTGTGAAAACAGCACTTTCGCCGAAAGAAATCGACTTCTCTAAGACTGGGAAACAGTGAACAGAGAATGTATGAGTTTCTCAAGATTGGTAACAGATAGAAACAAGAGAAAGTACACAGTGATTCATCTACCTAGAGAAGTTACAGAGGTTTACACAGAGAATTCCAAGTATAACTACAAGCAAATAAGAGAGACTTAGAGAACTGGTAAAACCTACATTGTTGATAGAGTTGGGAGTACTTAGCACTGTGAAAACAGCACTTTTGCGGAAAGAAATCGACTTCTCTAAGACTGGGAAACAGTGAACAGAGAATCTATGAGTTTCTCAAGATTGGTAACAGATAGAAACAAGAGAAAGTACACGGTGATTCATCTACCTAGAGAAGTTACAGAGGTTTACACAGAGAATTCCAAGTGTAAGTACAAGCAAATAAGAGACTTAGAAAACTGGTAAAACCTACATTGTTTATAGAGTTGGGAGTACTTAGCAATGTGAAAACAGCACTTTTGTCGAAAGTAATCGACTTCTCTAAGACTGGGAAACACTGAACAGAGAATGTATGAGTTTCTCAAGATTGGTAACAGATAGAAACAAGAGAAAGTACACAGTGATTCATCTACCTAGAGAAGTTACAGAGGTTTACACAGAGAATTCCAAGTATAAGTACAAGCAAATAAGAGAGACTTAGAAAACTGGTAAAACCTACATTGTGGATAGAGTTGGGAGTACTTAGCACTGTGTAAACAGCACTTTCGCTGAAAGAAATCGACTTCTCTAAGACTGGGAAAAGGTGAACAGTGAATGTATGAGTTTCTCAAGTTTGGTAACAGATAGAAACAAGAGAAAGCACACAGTGATTCATCTACCTAGAGAAGTTACAGAGGTTTACACAGAGAATTCCAAGTATAAGTACAAGCAAATAAGAGAGACTTAGAAATCTGATAAAACCTACATTGTGGATAGCGTTGGGAGTACTTAGCACTGTGAAAACAGCACTTTCGCTGAAAGAAATCGACTTCTCTAAGACTGGGAAACAGTGAACAGAGAATGTATGAGTTTCTCAAGATTGGTAACAGATAGAAACAAGAGAAAGTACACAGTGATTCATCTACCTAGAGAAGTTACAGAGATTTACACAGAGAATTCCAAGTATAAGTACAAGCAAATAAGAGAGACTTAGAAAACTGGTAAAACCTACATTGTGGATAGAGTTGGGAGTACTTAGCACTGTGTAAACAGGACTTTCGCCGAAAGAAATCGACTTCTCTAAGACTGGGAAACAGTGAACAGTGAATGTATGAGTTTCTCAAGATTGGTAACAGATAGAAACAAGAGAAAGTACACAGTGATTCATCTACCTAGAGAAGTTACAGAGGTTTACACAGAGAATTCCAAGTATAAGTACAAGCAAATAAGAGAGACTTAGAAAACTGGTAAAACCTACATTGTGGATAGAGTTGGGAGTACTTAGCACTGTGAAAACAGCACTTTCGCTGAAAGAAGTCGACTTCTCTAAGACTGGGAAACAGTGAACAGTGAATGTATGAGTTTCTCAAGATTGGTAACAGATAGAAACAAGAGAAAGCACACAGTGATTCATCTACCTAGAGAAGTTACAGAGGTTTACACAGAGAATTCCAAGTATAAGTACAAGCAAATAAGAGAGACTTAGAAAACTGGTAAAATCTACATTGTGGATAGAGTTGGGAGTACTTAGCACTGTGAAAACAGCACTTTCGCAGAAAGAAATCGACTTCTCTAAGACTGGGAAAAGGTGAACAGTGAATGTATGAGTTTCTCAAGATTGGTAACAGATAGAAACAAGAGAAAGCACACAGTGATTCATCTACCTAGAGAAGTTACAGAGGTTTACACAGAGAATTCCAAGTATAAGTACAAGCAAATAAGAGAGACTTAGAAAACTGGTAAAACCTACATTGTGGATAGAGTTGGGAGTACTTAGCACTGTGTAAACAGCAATTTCGCTGAAAGAAATCGACTTCTCTAAGACTGGGAAACAGTGAACAGTGAATGTATGAGTTTCTCAAGATTGGTAACAGATAGAAACAAGAGAAAGCACACAGTGATTCATCTACCTAGAGAAGTTACAGAGGTTTACACAGAGAATTCCAAGTATAAGTACAAGCAAATAAGACAGACTTAGAAAACTGGTAAAACCTACATTGTTAACAGATTTGGGAGTACTTAGCACTGTGAAAACAGCACTTTCGCCGAAAGAAATTTAGTTCCCTAAGACTGGGAAACAGTGAACAGTGAATGTATGAGTTTCTCAAGATTGGTAACAGATAGAAACAACAGAAAGCACACAGTAATTCATCTACCTAGAGAAGTTAAAGAGGTTTACACAGAGAATTCCAAGTATAAGTACAAGCAAATAAGAGAGACTTAGAAAACTGGTAAAACCTACATTGTGGATAGAGTTGGGAGTACTTAGCACTGTGTAAACAGCACTTTCGCTGAAAGAAATCGACTTCTCTAAGACTGGGAAAAGGTGAACAGTGAATGTATCAGTTTCTCAAGATTGGTAACAGATAGAAACAAGAGAAAGCACACAGTGATTCATCTACCTAGAGAAGTTACAGAGGTTTACACAGAGAATTCCAAGTATAAGTACAAGCAAATAAGAGAGACTTAGAAATCTGGTAAAACCTACATTGTGGATAGAGTTGGGAGTACTTAGCACTGTGAAAACAGCACTTTCGCTGAAAGAAATCGACTTCTCTAAGACTGGGAAACAGTTAACAGAGAATGTATGAGTTTCTCAAGATTGGTAACAGATAGAAACAAGAGAAAGTACACAGTGATTCATCTACCTAGAGAAGTTACAGAGGTTTACACAGAGAATTCCAAGTATAAGTACAAGCAAATAAGAGAGCCTTAGAAAACTGGTAAAACCTACATTGTGGATAGAGTTGGGAGTACTTAGCACTGTGTAAACAGCACTTTCGCCGAAAGAAATCGACTTCTCTAAGACTGGGAAACAGTGAACAGTGAATGTATGAGTTTCTCAAGATTGGTAACAGATAGAAACAAGAGAAAGCACACAGTGATTCATCTACCTAGAGAAGTTACAGAGGTTTACACAGAGAATACCAAGTATAAGTACAAGCAAATAGGAGAGACTTAGAAAACTGGTAAAACCTACATTGTGGATAGAGTTGGGAGTACTTAGCACTGTGAAAACAGCACTTTCGCTGAAAGAAGTCGACTTCTCTAAGACTGGGAAACAGTGAACAGTGAATGTATGAGTTTCTCAAGATTGGTAACAGATAGAAACAAGAGAAAGTACACAGTGATTCATCTACCTAGAGAAGTTACAGAGGTTTACACAGAGAATTCCAAGTATAACTACAAGCAAATAAGAGAGACTTAGAGAACTGGTAAAACCTACATTGTTGATAGAGTTGGGAGTACTTAGCACTGTGAAAACAGCACTTTTGCGGAAAGAAATCTACTTCTCTAAGACTGGGAAACAGTGAACAGAGAATGTATGAGTTTCTCAAGATTGGTAACAGATAGAAACAAGCGAAAGTACACGGTGATTCATCTACACAGAGAAGTTACAGAGGTTTACACAGAGAATTCCAAGTATAAGTACAAGCAAATAAGAGAGACTTAGAAAACTGGTAAAACCTACATTGTGGATAGAGTTGGGAGTACTTAGCACTGTGTAAACAGCACTTTCGCCGAAAGAAATCGACTTCTCTAAGACTGGGAAACAGTGAACAGTGAATGTATGAGTATCTCAAGATTGGTAACAGATAGAAACAAGAGAAAGCACACAGTGATTCATCTACCTAGAGAAGTTACAGAGGTTTACACAGAGAATTCCAAGTATAAGTACAAGCAAATAAGAGAGACTTAGAAATCTGGTAAAACCTACATTGTGGATTGAGTTGGGAGTACTTAGCACTGTGAAAACAGCACTTTCGCAGAAAGAAATCGACTTCTCTAAGACTAGGAAAAGGTGAACAGTGAATGTATGAGTTTCTCAAGATTGGTAACAGATAGAAACAAGAGAAAGCACACAGTGATTCATCTACCTGGAAAAGTTACAGAGGTTTACACAGAGAATTCCAAGTATAAGTACAAGCAAATAAGAGAGACTTAGAAAACTGGTAAAACCTACATTGTTGACAGATTTGGGAGTACTTAGCACTGTGAAAACAGCACTTTCGCTGAAGGAAATTTAGTTCTCTAAGACTGAGAAACAGTGAACAGTGAATGTATGAGTTTCTCAAGATTGGTAACAGATAGAAACAACAGAAAGCACACAGTATTTCATCTACCTAGAGAAGTTAAAGAGGTTTACACAGAGAATTCCAAGTATAAGTACAAGCAAATAAGAGAGACTTAGAAAACTGGTAAAACCTACATTGTGGATAGAGTTGGGAGTACTTAGCCCTGTGTAAACAGCACTTTCGCTGAAAGAAATCGACTTCTCTAAGACTGGGAAAAGGTGAACAGTGAATGTATGAGTATCTCAAGATTGGTAACAGATAGAAACAAGAGAAAGCACACAGTGATTCATCTACCTAGAGAAGTTACAGTGGTTTACACAGAGAATTCCAAGTATAAGTACAAGCAAATAAGAGAGACTTAGAAATCTGGTAAAACCTACATTGTCGATAGAGTTGGGAGTACTTAGCACTGTGAAAACAGCACTTTCGCTGAAAGAAATCGACTTCTCTAAGACTGGGAAACAGTGAACAGTGAATGTATGAGTTTCCCAAGATTGGTAACAGATAGAAACAAGAGAAACTACACAGTGATTCATCTACCTAGAGAAGTTACAGAGGTTTACACAGAGAATTCCAAGTATAAGTACAAGCAAATAAGAGAGACTTAGAAAACTGGTAAAACCTACATTGTTGATAGAGTTGGGAGTACTTAGCACTGTGAAAACAGCAAATTTGCCGAAAGAAATCGACTTCTCTAAGACTGGGAAACAGTGAACAGAGAATGTATGACTTTCTCAAGATTGGTAACAGATAGAAACAAGAGAAAGTACACAGTGATTCATCTACCTAGAGAAGTTACAGAGGTTTACACAGAGAATTCCAAGTATAACTACAAGTAAATAAGAGAGACTTAGAGAACTGGTAAAACCTACATTGTTGATAGAGTTGGGAGTACTTAGCACTGTGAAAACAGCACTTTTGCGGAAAGAAATCGACTTCTCTAAGACTGGGAAACAGTGAACAGAGAATGTATGAGTTTCTCAAGATTGGTAACAGATAGAAACAAGAGAAAGTACACGGTGATTCATCTACCTAGAGAAGTTACAGAGGTTTACACAGAGAATTCCAAGTGTAAGTACAAGCAAATAAGAGAGACTTAGAAAACTGGTAAAACCTACATTGTTTATAGAGTTGGGAGTACTTAGCAATGTGAAAACAGCACTTTTGTAGAAAGTAATCGACTTCTCTAAGACTGGGAAACACTGAACAGAGAATGTATGAGTTTCTCAAGATTGGTAACAGATAGAAACAAGAGAAAGTACACAGTGATTCATCTACCTAGTGAAGTTACAGAGGTTTACACAGAGAATTCCATGTATAAGTACCAGCAAATAAGAGAGACTTAGAAAACTGGTAAAACCTACATTGTTGACAGATTTGGGAGTACTTAGCACTGTGAAAACAGCACTTTCGCCGAAGGAAATTTAGTTCTCTAAGACTGGGAAACAGTGAACAGTGAATGTATGAGTTTCTCAAGATTGGTAACAGATAGAAACAAGAGAAAGCACACAGTGATTCATCTACCTAGAGAAGTTACAGAGGTTTACACAGAGAATTCCAACTATAAGTATAAGCAAATAAGAGAGACTTAGAAAACTGGTAAAATCTACATTGTGGATAGAGTTGGGAGTACTTAGCACTGTGTAAACAGCACTTTCGCTGAAAGAAATCGACTTCTCTAAGACTGGGAAAAGGTGAACAGTGAATGTATGAGTTTCTCAAGATTGGTAACAGATAGAAACAAGAGAAAGCACACAGTGATTCATCTACCTAGAGAAGTTACAGTGGTTTACACAGAGAATTCCAAGTATAAGTACAAGCAAATAAGAGAGACTTAGAAATCTGGTAAAACCTACATTGTGGATAGAGTTGGGAGTACTTAGCACTGTGAAAACAGCACTTTCGCTGAAAGAAATCGACTTCCCTAAGACTGGGAAACAGTGAACAGTGAATGTATGAGTTTCTCAAGATTGGTAACAGATAGAAACAAGAGAAAGTACACAGTGATTCATCTACCTAGAGAAGTTACAGAGGTTTACACAGAGAATTCCAAGTATAAGTACAAGCAAATAAGAGAGACTTAGAAAACTGGTAAAACCTACATTGTGGATAGAGTTGGGAGTACTTAGCACTGTGAAAACAGCACTTTCGCCGAAAGAAATCGACTTCTCTAAGACTGGGAAACAGTGAACAGAGAATGTATGAGTTTCTCAAGATTGGTAACAGATAGAAACAAGAGAAAGTACACAGTGATTCATCTACCTAGAGAAGTTACAGAGGTTTACACAGAGAATTCCAAGTATAACTACAAGCAAATAAGAGAGACTTAGAGAACTGGTAAAACCTACATTGTTGATAGAGTTGGGAGTACTTAGCACTGTGAAAACAGCACTTTTGCGGAAAGAAATCGACTTCTCTAAGACTGGGAAACAGTGAACAGAGAATCTATGAGTTTCTCAAGATTGGTAACAGATAGAAACAAGAGAAAGTACACGGTGATTCATCTACCTAGAGAAGTTACAGAGGTTTACACAGAGAATTCCAAGTGTAAGTACAAGCAAATAAGAGACTTAGAAAACTGGTAAAACCTACATTGTTTATAGAGTTGGGAGTACTTAGCAATGTGAAAACAGCACTTTTGTCGAAAGTAATCGACTTCTCTAAGACTGGGAAACACTGAACAGAGAATGTATGAGTTTCTCAAGATTGGTAACAGATAGAAACAAGAGAAAGTACACAGTGATTCATCTACCTAGATAAGTTACAGAGGTTTACACAGAGAATTCCAAGTATAAGTACAAGCAAATAAGAGAGACTTAGAAAACTGGTAAAACCTACATTGTGGATAGAGTTGGGAGTACTTAGCACTGTGTAAACAGCACTTTCGCCGAAAGAAATCGACTTCTCTAAGACTGGGAAACAGTGAACAGTGAATGTATGAGTTTCTCAAGATTGGTAACAGATAGAAACAAGAGAAAGCACACAGTGATTCATCTACCTAGAGAAGTTACAGAGGTTTACACAGAGAATTCCAAGTATAAGTACAAGCAAATAAGAGAGACTTAGAAAACTGGTAAAATCTACATTGTGGATAGAGTTGGGAGTACTTAGCACTGTGTAAACAGCACTTTCGCTGAAAGAAATCGACTTCTCTAAGACGGGGAAAAGGTGAACAGTGAATGTATGAGTTTCTCAAGATTGGTAACAGATAGAAACAAGAGAAAGCACACAGTGATTCATCTACCTAGAGAAGTTACAGAGGTTTACACAGAGAATTCCAAGTATAAGTACAAGCAAATAAGAGAGACTTAGAAAACTGGTAAAATCTACATTGTGGATAGAGTTGGGAGTACTTAGCAATGTGTAAACAGCACTTTCGCTGAAAGAAATCGACTTCTCTAAGAGTGGGAAAAGGTGAACAGTGAATGTATGAGTTTCTCAAGATTGGTAACAGATAGAAACAAGAGAAAGCACACAGTGATTCATCTACCTAGAGAAGTTACAGTGGTTTACACAGAGAATTCCAAGTATAAGTACAAGCAAATAAGAGAGACTTAGAAATCTGGTAAAACCTACATTGTGGATAGAGTTGGGAGTACTTAGCACTGTGAAAACAGCACTTTCGCTGAAAGAAATCGACTTCTCTAAGACTGGGAAACAGTGAACAGTGAATGTATGAGTTTCCCAAGATTGGTAACAGATAGAAACAAGAGAAACTACACAGTGATTCATCTACCTAGAGAAGTTACAGAGGTTTACACAGAGAATTCCAAGTATAAGTACAAGCAAATAACAGAGACTTAGAAAACTGGTAAAACCTACATTGTGGATAGAGTTGGGAGTACTTAGCACTGTGAAAACAGCAATTTTGCCGAAAGAAATCGACTTCTCTAAGACTGGGAAACAGTGAACAGAGAATGTATGAGTTTCTCAAGATTGGTAACAGATAGAAACAAGAGAAAGTACACAGTGATTCATCTACCTAGAGAAGTTACAGAGGTTTACACAGAGAATTCCAAGTATAACTACAAGCAAATAAGAGAGACTTAGAGAACTGGTAAAACCTACATTGTTGATAGAGTTGGGAGTACTTAGCACTGTGAAAACAGCACTTTTGCGGAAAGAAATCGACTTCTCTAAGACTGGGAAACAGTGAACAGAGAATGTATGAGTTTCTCAAGATTGGTAACAGATAGAAACAAGAGAAAGTACACGGTGATTCATCTACCTAGAGAAGTTACAGAGGTTTACACAGAGAATTCCAAGTGTAAGTACAAGCAAATAAGAGAGACTTAGAAAACTGGTAAAACCTACATTGTTTATAGAGTTGGGAGTACTTAGCAATGTGAAAACAGCACTTTTGTAGAAAGTAATCGACTTCTCTAAGACTGGGAAACACTGAACAGAGAATGTATGAGTTTCTCAAGATTGGTAACAGATAGAAACAAGAGAAAGCACACAGTGATTCATCTACCTAGAGAAGTTACAGTGGTTTACACAGAGAATTCCAAGTATAAGTACAAGCAAATAAGAGAGACTTAGAAATCTGGTAAAACCTACATTGTGGATAGAGTTGGGAGTACTTAGCACTGTGAAAACAGCACTTTCGCTGAAAGAAATCGACTTCTCTAAGACTGGGAAACAGTGAACAGTGAATGTATGAGTTTCTCAAGATTGGTAACAGATAGAAACAAGAGAAAGTACACAGTGATTCATCTACCTAGAGAAGTTACAGAGGTTTACACAGAGAATTCCAAGTATAAGTACAAGCAAATAAGAGAGACTTAGAAAACTGGTAAAACCTACATTGTGGATAGAGTTGGGAGTACTTAGCACTGTGAAAACAGCACTTTCGCTGAAAGAAATCGACTTCTCTAAGACTGGGAAACAGTGAACAGTGAATGTATGAGTTTCTCAAGATTGGTAACAGATAGAAACAAGAGAAAGTACACAGTGATTCATCTACCTAGAGAAGTTACAGAAGTTTACACAGAGAATTCCATGTATAAGTACAAGAAAATAAGAGAGACTTGGAAAACTGGTAAAACCTACATTGTGGATAGAGTTGGGAGTACTTAGCACTGTGAAAACAGCACTTTCGCCGAAAGAAATCGACTTCTCTAAGAATGGGAAACAGTGAACAGAGAATGTATGAGTTTCTCAAGATTGGTAACAGATAGAAACAAGAGAAAGTACACAGTGATTCATCTAAATAGAGAAGTTACAGAAGTTTACACAGAGAATTCCATGTATAAGTACAAGAAAATAAGAGAGACTTAGAAAACTGGTAAAACCTACATTGTTGATAGAGTTGGGAGTACTTAGCACTGTGAAAAGAGCACTTTCGCCGAAGGAAATTTAGTTCTCTAAGACTGGGAAACAGTGAACAGAGAATGTATGAGTTTCTCAACATTGGTAACAGATAGAAACAAGAGAAAGTACACAGTGATTCATCTACCTAGAGAAGTTACAGAAGTTTACACAGAGAATTCCATGTATAAGTACAAGAAAATAAGAGAGACTTAGAAAACTGGTAAAACCTACATTGTGGATAGAGATGGGAGTACTTAGCACTGTGAAAACAGCACTTTCGCCGAAAGAAATTGACTTCTCTAAGACTGGGAAACAGTGAACAGTGAATGTATGAGTTTCTCAAGATTGGTAACAGATACAAACAAGAGAAAGTACACAGTGATTCATCTAAATAGAGAAGTTACAGAAGTTTACACAGAGAATTCCAACTATAAGTACAAGAAAATAAGAGAGACTTAGAAAACTGGTAAAACCTACATTGTGGATAGAGTTGGGAGTACTTAGCACTGTGAAAACAGCACTTTCGCCGAAAGAAATCGACTTCTCTAAGACTGGGAAACAGTGAACAGAGAATGTATGAGTTTCTCAAGATTGGTAACAGATAGAAACAAGAGAAAGTACACAGTGATTCATCTACCTAGAGAAGTTACAGAGGTTTACACAGAGAATTCCAAGTATAAGTACAAGCAAATAAGAGAGACTTACAAAACTGGTAAAACCTACATTGTGGATAGAGTTGGGAGTACTTAGCACTGTGTAAACAGCACTTTCTCCGAAAGAAATCAACTTCTCTAAGACTGGGAAGCAGTGAACAGTGAATGTATGAGTTTCTCAAGATTGGTAACAGATAGAAAGAAGAGAAAGCACACAGTGATTCATCTACCTAGAGAAGTTACAGAGGTTTACACAGAGAATTCCAAGTATAAGTACAAGCAAATAAGAGAGACTTAGAAAACTGGTAAAACCTACATTGTGGATAGAGTTGGGAGTACTTAGCACTGTGTAAACAGCACTTTCGCTGAAAGAAATCGACTTCTCTAAGAGTGGGAAAAGGTGAACAGTGAATGTATGAGTTTCTCAAGATTGGTAACAGATAGAAACAAGAGAAAGCATACAGTGATTCATCTACCTAGAGAAGTTACAGAGGTTTACACAGAGAATTCCAAGTAGAAGTACAAGCAAATAAGAGAGACTTAGAAAACTGGTAAAACCTACATTGTTGAGAGTTTTGGGAATACTTAGCTCTGTGAAAACAGCACTTTCGCCGCAGGAAATTTAGTTCTCTAAGTCCGTGAAACAGTGAAAAGAGAATGTATGAGTTTCTCAAGATTGGTAACAGATAGAAACAAGAGAACCTACACAGTGATTCATCTACCTAGAGAAGTTACAGAGGTTTACACAGAGAATTCCAAGTATAAGTACAAGAAAATAAGAGAGACTTAGAAAACTGGTAAAACGTACATTGTTGACAGATTTGGGAGTACTAAGCACTGTGAAAACAGCACTTTCGCTGAAGGAAATTTAGTTCTCTAAGTCCGTGAAACAGTGAACAGAGAATGTATGAGTTTCTCAAGATTGGTAACAGATAGACAGAAGAGAAAGTACACAGTGATTCATCTACCTGGAAAAGTTACAGAGGTTTACACAGAGAATTCCAAGTATAAGTACAAGCAAATAAGAGAGACTTAGAAAACTGGTAAAACCTACATTGTTGACAGATTTGGGAGTACTTAGCACTGTGAAAACAGCACTTTCGCCGAAAGAAATTTAGTTCTCTAAGACTGGGAAACAGTGAACAGTGAATGTATGAGTTTCTCAAGATTGGTCACAGATAGAAACAACAGAAAGCACACAGTAATTCATCTACCTAGAGAAGTTAAAGAGGTTTACACAGAGAATTCCAAGTATAAGTACAAGCAAACAAGCGAGACTTAGAAAACTGGTAAAACCTACATTGTGGATAGAGTTGGGAGTACTTAGCACTGTGTAAACAGCACTTTCGCTGAAAGAAATCGACTTCTCTAAGACTGGGAAAAGGTGAACAGTGAATGTATGAGTTTCTCAAGATTGGTAACAGATAGAAACAAGAGAAAGCACACAGTGATTCATCTACCTAGAGAAGTTACAGAGGTTTACACAGAGAATTCCAAGTATAAGTACAAGCAAATAAGAGAGACTTAGAAATCTGGTAAAACCTACATTGTGGATAGAGTTGGGAGTACTTAGCACTGTGAAAACAGCACTTTCGCTGAAAGAAATCGACTTCTCTAAGACTGGGAAACAGTGAACAGAGAATGTATGAGTTTCTCAAGATTGGTAACAGATAGAAACAAGAGAAAGTACACAGTGATTCATCTACCTAGAGAAGTTACAGAGGTTTACACAGAGAATTCCAAGTATAAGTACAAGCAAATAAGAGAGACTTAGAAAACTGGTAAAACCTACATTGTGGATAGAGTTGGGAGTACGTAGCACTGTGTAAACAGCATTTTCGCCGAAAGAAATCGACTTCTCTAAGACTGGGAAACAGTGAACAGTGAATGTATGGGTTTCTCAAGATTGGTAACAGATAGAAACAAGAGAAAGCACACAGTGATTCATCTACCTAGAGAAGTTACAGAGGTTTACACAGAGAATACCAAGTATAACTACAAGCAAATAGGAGAGACTTAGAAAACTGGTAAAACCTACATTGTGGATAGAGTTGGGAGTACTTAGCACTGTGAAAACAGCACTTTCGCTGAAAGAAGTCGACTTCTCTAAGACTGGGAAACAGTGAACAGTGAATGTATGAGTTTCTCAAGATTGGTAACAGATAGAAACAAGAGAAAGTACACAGTGATTCATCTACCTAGTGAAGTTACAGAGGTTTACACAGAGAATTCCAAGTATAAGTACAAGCAAATAAGAGAGACTTAGAAAACTGGTAAAACCTACATTGTTGACAGATTTGGGAGTACTTAGCACTGTGAAAACAGCACTTTCGCCGAAGGAAATTTAGTTCTCTAAGACTGGGAAACAGTGAACAGAGAATGTATGAGTTTCTCAAGATTGGTAACAGATAGAAACAACAGAAAGCACACAGTAATTCATCTACCTAGAGAAGTTAAAGAGGTTTACACAGAGAATTCCAAGTATAAGTACAAGCAAATAAGAGAGACTTAGAAAACTGGTAAAACCTACATTGTGGATAGAGTTGGGAGTACTTAGCACTGTGTAAACAGCACTTTCGCTGAAAGAAATCGACTTCTCTAAGACTGGGAAAAGGTGAACAGTGAATGTATGAGTTTCTCAAGATTGGTAACAGATAGAAACAAGAGAAAGCACACAGTGATTCATCTACCTAGAGAAGTTACAGTGGTTTACACAGAGAATTCCAAGTATAAGTACAAGCAAATAAGAGAGACTTAGAAATCTGGTAAAACCTACATTGTGGATAGAGTTGGGAGTACTTAGCACTGTGAAAACAGCACTTTCGCTGAAAGAAATCGACTTCTCTAAGACTGGGAAACAGTGAACAGTGAATGTATGAGTTTCTCAAGATTGGTAACAGATAGAAACAAGAGAAAGTACACAGTGATTCATCTACCTAGAGAAGTTACAAAGGTTTACACAGAGAATTCCAAGTATAAGTACAAGCAAATAAGAGAGACTTAGAAAACTGGTAAAACCTACATTGTTGATAGAGTTGGGAGTACTTAGCACTGTGAAAACAGCACTTTCGCCGCAGGAAATTTAGTTCTCTAAGTCCGTGAAACAGTGAAAAGAGAATGTATGAGTTTCTCAAGATTGGTAACAGATAGAAACAAGAGAACCTACACAGTGATTCATCTACCTAGAGAAGTTACAGAGGTTTACACAGAGAATTCCAAGTATAAGTACAAGAAAATAAGAGAGACTTAGAAAACTGGTAAAACGTACATTGTTGACAGATTTGGGAGTACTAAGCACTGTGAAAACAGCACTTTCGCTGAAGGAAATTTAGTTCTCTAAGTCCGTGAAACAGTGAACAGAGAATGTATGAGTTTCTCAAGATTGGTAACAGATAGACAGAAGAGAAAGTACACAGTGATTCATCTACCTAGAAAAGTTACAGAGGTTTACACAGAGAATTCCAAGTATAAGTACAAGCAAATAAGAGAGACTTAGAAAACTGGTAAAACCTACATTGTTGACAGATTTGGGAGTACTTAGCACTGTGAAAACAGCACTTTCGCCGAAAGAAATTTAGTTCTCTAAGACTGGGAAACAGTGAACAGTGAATGTATGAGTTTCTCAAGATTGGTAACAGATAGAAACAACAGAAAGCACACAGTAATTCATCTACCTAGAGAAGTTAAAGAGGTTTACACAGAGAATTCCAAGTATAAGTACAAGCAAATAAGAGAGACTTAGAAAACTGGTAAAACCTACATTGTGGATAGAGTTGGGAGTACTTAACACTGTGTAAACAGCACTTTCGCTGAAAGAAATCGACTTCTCTAAGACTGGGAAAAGGTGAACAGTGAATGTATGAGTTTCTCAAGTTTGATAACAGAGAGAAACAAGAGAAAGCACACAGTGATTCATCTACCTAGAGAAGTTACAGAGGTTTACACAGAGAATTCCAAGTATAAGTACAAGCAAATAAGAGAGACTTAGAAATCTGGTAAAACCTGCATTGTGGATAGAGTTGGGAGTACTTAGCACTGTGAAAACAGCACTTTCGCTGAAAGAAATCGACTTCTCTAAGACTGGGAAACAGTGAACAGAGAATGTATGAGTTTCTCAAGATTGGTAACAGATAGAAACAAGAGAAAGTACACAGTGATTCATCTACCTAGAGAAGTTACAGAGGTTTACACAGAGAATTCCAAGTATAAGTACAAGCAAATAAGAGAGCCTTAGAAAACTGGTAAAACCTACATTGTGGATAGAGTTGGGAGTACGTAGCACTGTGTAAACAGCACTTTCGCCGAAAGAAATCGACTTCTCTAAGACTGGGAAACAGTGAACAGTGAATGTATGGTTTTCTCAAGATTGGTAACAGATAGAAACAAGAGAAAGCACACAGTGATTCATCTACCTAGAAAAGTTACAGAGGTTTACACAGAGAATACCAAGTATAAGTACAAGCAAATAGGAGAGACTTAGAAAACTGGTAAAACCTACATTGTGGATAGAGTTGGGAGTACTTAGCACTGTGAAAACAGCACTTTCGCTGAAAGAAGTCGACTTCTCTAAGACTGGGAAACAGTGAACAGTGAATGTATGAGTTTCTCAAGATTGGTAACAGATAGAAACAAGAGAAAGTACACAGTGATTCATCTACCTAGTGAAGTTACAGACGTTTACACAGAGAATTCCAAGTATAAGTACAAGCAAATAAGAGAGACTTAGAAAACTGGTAAAACCTACATTGTTGACAGATTTGGGAGTACTTAGCACTGTGAAAACAGCACTTTCGCCGAAGGAAATTTAGTTCTCTAAGACTGGGAAACAGTGAACAGAGAATGTATGAGTTTCTCAAGATTGGTAACAGATAGAAACAACAGAAAGCACACAGTAATTCATCTACCTAGAGAAGTTAAAGAGGTTTACACAGAGAATTCCAAGTATAAGTACAAGCAAATAAGAGAGACTTAGAAAACTGGTAAAACCTACATTGTGGATAGAGTTGGGAGTACTTAGCACTGTGTAAACAGCACTTTCGCTGAAAGAAATCGACTTCTCTAAGACTGGGAAAAGGTGAACAGTGAATGTATGAGTTTCTCAAGATTGGTAACAGATAGAAACAAGAGAAAGCACACAGTGATTCATCTACCTAGAGAAGTTACAGTGGTTTACACAGAGAATTCCAAGTATAAGTACAAGCAAATAAGAGAGACTTAGAAATCTGGTAAAACCTACATTGTGGATAGAGTTGGGAGTACTTAGCACTGTGAAAACAGCACTTTCGCTGAAAGAAATCGACTTCTCTAAGACTGGGAAACAGTGAACAGTGAATGTATGAGTTTCTCAAGATTGGTAACAGATAGAAACAAGAGAAAGTACACAGTGATTCATCTACCTAGAGAAGTTACAAAGGTTTACACAGAGAATTCCAAGTATAAGTACAAGCAAATAAGAGAGACTTAGAAAACTGGTAAAACCTACATTGTTGATAGAGTTGGGAGTACTTAGCACTGTGAAAACAGCACTTTCGCCGCAGGAAATTTAGTTCTCTAAGTCCGTGAAACAGTGAAAAGAGAATGTATGAGTTTCTCAAGATTGGTAACAGATAGAAACAAGAGAACCTACACAGTGATTCATCTACCTAGAGAAGTTACAGAGGTTTACACAGAGAATTCCAAGTATAAGTACAAGAAAATAAGAGAGACTTAGAAAACTGGTAAAACGTACATTGTTGACAGATTTGGGAGTACTAAGCACTGTGAAAACAGCACTTTCGCTGAAGGAAATTTAGTTCTCTAAGTCCGTGAAACAGTGAACAGAGAATGTATGAGTTTCTCAAGATTGGTAACAGATAGACAGAAGAGAAAGTACACAGTGATTCATCTACCTGGAAAAGTTACAGAGGTTTACACAGAGAATTCCAAGTATAAGTACAAGCAAATAAGAGAGACTTAGAAAACTGGTAAAACCTACATTGTTGACAGATTTGGGAGTACTTAGCACTGTGAAAACAGCACTTTCGCCGAAAGAAATTTAGTTCTCTAAGACTGGGAAACAGTGAACAGTGAATGTATGAGTTTCTCAAGATTGGTAACAGATAGAAACAACAGAAAGCACACAGTAATTCATCTACCTAGAGAAGTTAAAGAGGTTTACACAGAGAATTCCAAGTATAAGTACAAGCAAATAAGAGAGACTTAGAAAACTGGTAAAACCTACATTGTGGATAGAGTTGGGAGTACTTAGCACTGTGTAAACAGCACTTTCGCTGAAAGAAATCGACTTCTCTAAGACTGGGAAAAGGTGAACAGTGAATGTATGAGTTTCTCAAGTTTGATAACAGAGAGAAACAAGAGAAAGCACACAGTGATTCATCTACCTAGAGAAGTTACAGAGGTTTACACAGAGAATTCCAAGTATAAGTACAAGCAAATAAGAGAGACTTAGAAATCTGGTAAAACCTACATTGTGGATAGAGTTGGGAGTACTTAGCACTGTGAAAACAGCACTTTCGCTGAAAGAAATCGACTTCTCTAAGACTGGGAAACAGTGAACAGAGAATGTATGAGTTTCTCAAGATTGGTAACAGATAGAAACAAGAGAAAGTACACAGTGATTCATCTACCTAGAGAAGTTACAGAGGTTTACACAGAGAATTCCAAGTATAAGTACAAGCAAATAAGAGAGCCTTAGAAAACTGGTAAAACCTACATTGTGGATAGAGTTGGGAGTACGTAGCACTGTGTAAACAGCACTTTCGCCGAAAGAAATCGACTTCTCTAAGACTGGGAAACAGTGAACAGTGAATGTATGGGTTTCTCAAGATTGGTAACAGATAGAAACAAGAGAAAGCACACAGTGATTCATCTACCTAGAAAAGTTACAGAGGTTTACACAGAGAATACCAAGTATAAGTACAAGCAAATAGGAGAGACTTAGAAAACTGGTAAAACCTACATTGTGGATAGAGTTGGGAGTACTTAGCACTGTGAAAACAGCACTTTCGCTGAAAGAAGTCGACTTCTCTAAGACTGGGAAACAGTGAACAGTGAATGTATGAGTTTCTCAAGATTGGTAACAGATAGAAACAAGAGAAAGTACACAGTGATTCATCTACCTAGTGAAGTTACAGAGGTTTACACAGAGAATTCCAAGTATAAGTACAAGCAAATAAGAGAGACTTAGAAAACTGGTAAAACCTACATTGTTGACAGATTTGGGAGTACTTAGCACTGTGAAAACAGCACTTTCGCCGAAGGAAATTTACTTCTCTAAGACTGGGAAACAGTGAACAGAGAATGTATGAGTTTCTCAAGATTGGTAACAGATAGAAACAACAGAAAGCACACAGTAATTCATCTACCTAGAGAAGTTAAAGAGGTTTACACAGAGAATTCCAAGTATAAGTACAAGCAAATAAGAGAGACTTAGAAAACTGGTAAAACCTACATTGTGGATAGAGTTGGGAGTACTTAGCACTGTGTAAACAGCACTTTCGCTGAAAGAAATCGACTTCTCTAAGACTGGGAAAAGGTGAACAGTGAATGTATGAGTTTCTCAAGATTGGTAACAGATAGAAACAAGAGAAAGCACACAGTGATTCATCTACCTAGAGAAGTTACAGTGGTTTACACAGAGAATTCCAAGTATAAGTACAAGCAAATAAGAGAGACTTAGAAATCTGGTAAAACCTACATTGTGGATAGAGTTGGGAGTACTTAGCACTGTGAAAACAGCACTTTCGCTGAAAGAAATCGACTTCTCTAAGACTGGGAAACAGTGAACAGTGAATGTATGAGTTTCTCAAGATTGGTAACAGATAGAATCAAGAGAAAGTACACAGTGATTCATCTACCTAGAGAAGTTACAAAGGTTTACACAGAGAATTCCAAGTATAAGTACAAGCAAATAAGAGAGACTTAGAAAACTGGTAAAACCTACATTGTTGATAGAGTTGGGAGTACTTAGCACTGTGAAAACAGCACTTTTGCGGAAAGAAATCGACTTCTCTAAGACTGGGAAACAGTGAACAGAGAATGTATGAGTTTCTCAAGATTGGTAACAGATAGAAACAAGCGAAAGTACACGGTGATTCATCTACATAGAGAAGTTACAGAGGTTTACACAGAGAATTCCAAGTATAAGTACAAGCAAATAAGAGAGACTTAGAAAACTGGTAAAACCTACATTGTTTATAGACTTGGGAGTACTTAGCAATGTGAAAACAGCACTTTTGTCGAAAGTAATCGACTTCTCTAAGACTGGGAAACACTGAACAGAGAATGTATGAGTTTCTCAAGATTGGTAACAGATAGAAACAAGAGAAAGTACACAGTGATTCATCTATCTAGAGAAGTTACAGAGGTTTACACAGAGAATTCCAAGTATAAGTACAAGCAAATAAGAGAAACTTAGAAAACTGGTAAAACCTACATTGTGGATAGAGTTGGGAGTACTTAGCACTGTGTAAACAGCACTTTCGCCGAAAGAAATCGACTTCTCTAAGACTGGGAAACAGTGAACAGTGAATGTATGAGTTTCTCAAGATTGGTGACAGATAGAAACAAGAGAAAGCACACAGTGATTCATCTACCTAGAGAAGTTACAGAGGTTTACACAGAGAATTCCAAGTATAAGTACAAGCAAATAAGAGAGACTTAGAAATCTGGTAAAACCTACATTATGGATAGAGTTGGGAGTACTTAGCACTGTGAAAACAGCACTTTCGCAGAAAGAAATCGACTTCTCTAAGACTAGGAAAAGGTGAACAGTGAATGTATGAGTTTCTCAAGATTGGTAACAGATAGAAACAAGAGAAAGCACACAGTGATTCATCTACCTGGAAAAGTTACAGAGGTTTACACAGAGAATTCCAAGTATAAGTACAAGCAAATAAGAGAGACTTAGAAAACTGGTAAAACCTACATTGTTGACAGATTTGGGAGTACTTAGCACTGTGAAAACAGCACTTTCGCTGAAGGAAATTTAGTTCTCTAAGACTGAGAAACAGTGAACAGTGAATGTATGAGTTTCTCAAGATTGGTAACAGATAGAAACAACAGAAAGCACACAGTAATTCATCTACCTAGAGAAGTTAAAGAGGTTTACACAGAGAATTCCAAGTATAAGTACAAGCAAATAAGAGAGACTTAGAAAACTGGTAAAACCTACATTGTGGATAGAGTTGGGAGTACTTAGCCCTGTGTAAACAGCACTTTCGCTGAAAGAAATCGACTTCTCTAAGACTGGGAAAAGGTGAACAGTGAATGTATGAGTATCTCAAGATTGGTAACAGATAGAAACAAGAGAAAGCACACAGTGATTCATCTACCTAGAGAAGTTACAGTGGTTTACACAGAGAATTCCAAGTATAAGTACAAGCAAATAAGAGAGACTTAGAAATCTGGTAAAACCTACATTGTGGATAGAGTTGGGAGTACTTAGCACTGTGAAAACAGCACTTTCGCTGAAAGAAATCGACTTCTCTAAGACTGGGAAACAGTGAACAGTGAATGTATGAGTTTCCCAAGATTGGTAACAGATAGAAACAAGAGAAAGTACACAGTGATTCATCTACCTAGAGAAGTTACAGAGGTTTACACAGAGAATTCCAAGTATAAGTACAAGCAAATAAGAGAGACTTAGAAAACTGGTAAAACCTACATTGTTGATAGAGTTGGGAGTACTTAGCACTGTGAAAACAGCAATTTTGCCGAAAGAAATCGACTTCTCTAAGACTGGGATAAAGTGAACAGAGAATGTATGAGTTTCTCAAGATTGGTAACAGATAGAAACAAGAGAAAGTACACAGTGATTCATCTACCTAGAGAACTTACAGAGGTTTACCCAGAGAATTCCAAGTATAACTACAAGCAAATAAGAGAGACTTAGAGAACTGGTAAAACCTACATTGTTGATAGAGTTGGGAGTACTTAGCACTGTGAAAACAGCACTTTTGCGGAAAGAAATCGACTTCTCTAAGACTGGGAAACAGTGAACAGAGAATGTATGAGTTTCTCAAGATTGGTAACAGATAGAAACAAGAGAAAGTACACGGTGATTCATCTACCTAGAGAAGTTACAGAGGTTTACACAGAGAATTCCAAGTATAAGTACAAGCAAATAAGAGAGACTTAGAAAACTGGTAAAACCTACATTGTTCATAGAGTTGGGAGTACTTAGCAATGTGAAAACAAAACTTTTGTCGAAAGTAATCGACTTCTCTAAGACTGGGAAACACTGAACAGAGAATGTATGAGTTTCTCAAGATTGGTAACAGATAGAAACAAGAGAAAGTACACAGCGATTCATCTATCTAGAGAAGTTACAGAGGTTTACACAGAGAATTCCAAGTATAAGTACAAGCAAATAAGAGAGACTTAGAAAACTGGTAAAACCTACATTGTGGATAGAGTTGGGAGTACTTAGCACTGTGTAAACAGCACTTTCGCCGAAAGAAATCGACTTCTCTAAGACTGGGAAACAGTGAACAGTGAATGTATGAGTTTCTCAAGATTGGTAACAGATAGAAACAAGAGAAAGCACACAGTGATTCATCTACCTAGAGAAGTTACAGAGGTTTACACAGAGAATTCCAAGTATAAGTACAAGCAAATAAGAGAGACTTAGAAATCTGGTAAAACCTACATTGTGGATAGAGTTGGGAGTACTTAGCACTGTGAAAACAGCACTTTCGCAGAAAGAAATCGACTTCTCTAAGACTAGGAAAAGGTGAACAGTGAATGTATGAGTTTCTCAAGATTGGTAACAGATAGAAACAAGAGAAAGCACACAGTGATTCATCTACCTGGAAAAGTTACAGAGGTTTACACAGAGAATTCCAAGTATAAGTACAAGCAAATAAGAGAGACTTAGAGAACTGGTAAAACCTACATTGTTGACAGATTTGGGAGTACTTAGCACTGTGAAAAGAGCACTTTCGCTGAAGGAAATTTAGTTCTCTAAGACTGAGAAACAGTGAACAGTGAATGTATGAGTTTCTCAAGATTGGTAACAGATAGAAACAACAGAAAGCACACAGTAATTCTTCTACCTAGAGAAGTTAAAGAGGTTTACACAGAGAATTCCAAGTATAAGTACAAGCAAATAAGAGAGACTTAGAAAACTGGTAAAACCTACATTGTGGATAGAGTTGGGAGTACTTAGCCCTGTGTAAACAGCACTTTCGCTGAAAGAAATCGACTTCTCTAAGACTGGGAAAAGGTGAACAGTGAATGTATGAGTATCTCAAGATTGGTAACAGATAGAAACAAGAGAAAGCACACAGTGATTCATCTACCTAGAGAAGTTACAGTGGTTTACACAGAGAATTCCAAGTATAAGTACAAGCAAATAAGAGAGACTTAGAAATCTGGTAAAACCTACATTGTGGATAGAGTTGGGAGTACTTAGCACTGTGAAAACAGCACTTTCGCTGAAAGAAATCGACTTCTCTAAGACTGGGAAACAGTGAACAGTGAATGTATGAGTTTCCCAAGATTGGTAACAGATAGAAACAAGAGAAAGTACACAGTGATTCATCTACCTAGAGAAGTTACAGAGGTTTACACAGAGAATTCCAAGTATAAGTACAAGCAAATAAGAGAGACTTAGAAAACTGGTAAAACCTACATTGTTGATAGAGTTGGGAGTACTTAGCACTGTGAAAACAGCAATTTTGCCGAAAGAAATCGACTTCTCTAAGACTGGGAAACAGTGAACAGAGAATGTATGAGTTTCTCAAGATTGGTAACAGATAGAAACAAGAGAAAGTACACAGTGATTCATCTACCTAGAGAAGTTACAGAGGTTTACACAGAGAATTCCAAGTATAACTACAAGCAAATAAGAGAGACTTAGAGAACTGGTAAAACCTACATTGTTGATAGAGTTGGGAGTACTTAGCACTGTGAAAACAGCACTTTTGCGGAAAGAAATCGACTTCTCTAAGACTGGGAAACAGTGAACAGAGAATGTATGAGTTTCTCAAGATTGGTAACTGATAGAAACAAGCGAAAGTACACGGTGATTCATCTACATAGAAAAGTTACAGAGGTTTACACAGAGAATTCCAAGTATAAGTACAAGCAAATAAGAGAGACTTAGAAAACTGGTAAAACCTACATTGTTTATAGAGTTGGGAGTACTTAGCAATGTGAAAACAGCACTTTTGTCGAAAGTAATCGACTTCTCTAAGACTGGGAAACACTGAACAGAGAATGTATGAGTTTCTCAAGATTGGTAACAGATAGAAACAAGAGAAAGTACACAGCGATTCATCTATCTAGAGAAGTTACAGAGGTTTACACAGAGAATTCCAAGTATAAGTACAAGCAAATAAGAGAGACTTAGAAAACTGGTAAAACCTACATTGTGGATAGAGTTGGGAGTACTTAGCACTGTGTAAACAGCACTTTCGCTGAAAGAAATCGACTTCCCTAAGACTGGGAAACAGTGAACAGTGAATGTATGAGTTTCCCAAGATTGGTAACAGATAGAAACAAGAGAAAGTACACAGTGATTCATCTACCTAGAGAAGTTACAGAGGTTTACACAGAGAATTCCAAGTATAAGTACAAGCAAATAAGAGAGACTTAGAAAACTGGTAAAACCTACATTGTTGACAGATTTGGGAGTACTTAGCACTGTGAAAACAGCACTTTCGCCGAAGGAAATTTAGTTCTCTAAGTCCGTGACACAGTGAACAGAGAATGTATGAGTTTCTCAAGATTGGTAACAGATAGAAACAAGAGAAAGTACACAGTGATTCATCTACCTAGAGAAGTTACAGAGGTTTACACAGAGAATTCCAAGTATAACTACAAGCAAATAAGAGAGACTTAGAGAACTGGTAAAACCTACATTGTTGATAGAGTTGGGAGTACTTAGCACTGTGAAAACAGCACTTTTGCGGAAAGAAATCGACTTCTCTAAGACTGGGAAACAGTGAACAGAGAATGTATGAGTTTCTCAAGATTGGTAACAGATAGAAACAAGAGAAAGTACACGGTGATTCATCTACCTAGAGAAGTTACAGAGGTTTACACAGAGAATTCCAAGTGTAAGTACAAGCAAATAAGAGAGACTTAGAAAACTGGTAAAACCTACATTGTTTATAGAGTTGGGAGTACTTAGCAATGTGAAAACAGCACTTTTGTCGAAAGTAATCGACTTCTCTAAGACTGGGAAACACTGAACAGAGAATGTATGAGTTTCTCAAGATTGGTAACAGATAGAAACAAGAGAAAGTACACAGTGATTCATCTACCTAGATAAGTTACAGAGGTTTACACAGAGAATTCCAAGTATAAGTACAAGCAAATAAGAGAGACTTAGAAAACTGGTAAAACCTACATTGTGGATAGAGTTGGGAGTACTTAGCACTGTGTAAACAGCACTTTCGCCGAAAGAAATCGACTTCTCTAAGACTGGGAAACAGTGAACAGTGAATGTATGAGTTTCTCAAGATTGGTAACAGATAGAAACAAGAGAAAGCACACAGTGATTCATCTACCTAGAGAAGTTACAGAGGTTTACACAGAGAATTCCAAGTATAAGTACAAGCAAATAAGAGAGACTTAGAAAACTGGTAAAATCTACATTGTGGATAGAGTTGGGAGTACCTACCACTGTGTAAACAGCACTTTCGCTGAAAGAAATCGACTTCTCTAAGACTGGGAAAAGGTGAACAGTGAATGTATGAGTTTCTCAAGATTGGTAACAGATAGAAACAAGAGAAAGCACACAGTGATTCATCTACCTAGAGAAGTTACAGAGGTTTACACAGAGAATTCCAAGTATAAGTACAAGCAAATAAGAGAGCCTTAGAAAACTGGTAAAACCTACATTGTGGATAGAGTTGGGAGTACGTAGCACTGTGTAAACAGCACTTTCGCCGAAAGAAATCGACTTCTCTAAGACTGGGAAACAGTGAACAGTGAATGTATGGGTTTCTCAAGATTGGTAACAGATAGAAACAAGAGAAAGCACACAGTGATTCATCTACCTAGAAAAGTTACAGAGGTTTACACAGAGAATACCAAGTATAAGTACAAGCAAATAGGAGAGACTTAGAAAACTGGTAAAACCTACATTGTGGATAGAGTTGGGAGTACTTAGCACTGTGAAAACAGCACTTTCGCTGAAAGAAGTCGACTTCTCTAAGACTGGGAAACAGTGAACAGTGAATGTATGAGTTTCTCAAGATTGGTAACAGATAGAAACAAAAGAAAGTACACAGTGATTCATCTACCTAGTGAAGTTACAGAGGTTTACACAGAGAATTCCAAGTATAAGTACAAGCAAATAAGAGAGACTTAGAAAACTGGTAAAACCTACATTGTTGACAGATTTGGGAGTACTTAGCACTGTGAAAACAGCACTTTCGCCGAAGGAAATTTAGTTCTCTAAGACTGGGAAACAGTGAACAGAGAATGTATGAGTTTCTCAAGATTGGTAACAGATAGAAACAACAGAAAGCACACAGTAATTCATCTACCTAGAGAAGTTAAAGAGGTTTACACAGAGAATTCCAAGTATAAGTACAAGCAAATAAGAGAGACTTAGAAAACTGTTAAAACCTACATTGTTTATAGAGTTGGGAGTACTTAGCAATGTGAAAACAGCACTTTTGTAGAAAGTAATCGACTTCTCTAAGACTGGGAAACGCTGAACAGAGAATGTATGAGTTTCTCAAGATTGGTAACAGATAGAAACAAGAGAAAGCACACAGTGATTCATCTACCTAGAGAAGTTACAGTGGTTTACACAGAGAATTCCAAGTATAAGTATAAGCAAATAAGAGAGACTTAGAAATCTGGTAAAACCTACATTGTGGATAGAGTTGGGAGTACTTAGCACTGTGAAAACAGCACTTTCGCTGAAAGAAATCGACTTCTCTAAGACTGGGAAACAGTGAACAGTGAATGTATGAGTTTCTCAAGATTGGTAACAGATAGAAACAAGAGAAAGTACACAGTGATTCATCTACCTAGAGAAGTTACAGAGGTTTACACAGAGAATTCCAAGTATAAGTACAAGCAAATAAGAGAGACTTAGAAAACTGGTAAAACCTACATTGTGGATAGAGTTGGGAGTACTTAGCACTGTGAAAACAGCACTTTCGCTGAAAGAAATCGACTTCTCTAAGACTGGGAAACAGTGAACAGTGAATGTATGAGTTTCTCAAGATTGGTAACAGATAGAAACAAGAGAAAGTACACAGTGATTCATCTACCTAGAGAAGTTACAGAAGTTTACACAGAGAATTCCATGTATAAGTACAAGAAAATAAGAGAGACTTGGAAAACTGGTAAAACCTACATTGTGGATAGAGTTGGGAGTACTTAGCACTGTGAAAACAGCACTTTCGCCGAAAGAAATCGACTTCTCTAAGAATGGGAAACAGTGAACAGAGAATGTATGAGTTTCTCAAGATTGGTAACAGATAGAAACAAGAGAAAGTACACAGTGATTCATCTAAATAGAGAAGTTACAGAAGTTTACACAGAGAATTCCATGTATAAGTACAAGAAAATAAGAGAGACTTAGAAAACTGGTAAAACCTACATTGTTGATAGAGTTGGGAGTACTTAGCACTGTGAAAAGAGCACTTTCGCCGAAGGAAATTTAGTTCTCTAAGACTGGGAAACAGTGAACAGAGAATGTATGAGTTTCTCAACATTGGTAACAGATAGAAACAAGAGAAAGTACACAGTGATTCATCTACCTAGAGAAGTTACAGAAGTTTACACAGAGAATTCCATGTATAAG
Source organism: Heterohyrax brucei (assembly GCA_028571685.1). Taxonomy (NCBI): domain Eukaryota; kingdom Metazoa; phylum Chordata; class Mammalia; order Hyracoidea; family Procaviidae; genus Heterohyrax; species Heterohyrax brucei. The sequence goes on from CM053162.1 coordinate 18,919,608, forward strand.
TACAAGCAAATAAGAGAGACTTAGAAAACTGGTAAAATCTACATTGTGGATAGAGTTGGGAGTACCTACCACTGTGTAAACAGCACTTTCGCTGAAAGAAATCGTCTTCTCTAAGACTGGGAAAAGGTGAACAGTGAATGTATGAGTTTCTCAAGATTGGTAACAGATAGAAACAAGAGAAAGCACACAGTGATTCATCTACCTAGAGAAGTTACAGAGGTTTACACAGAGAATTCCAAGTATAAGTACAAGCAAATAAGAGAGCCTTAGAAAACTGGTAAAACCTACATTGTGGATAGAGTTGGGAGTACGTAGCACTGTGTAAACAGCACTTTCGCCGAAAGAAATCGACTTCTCTAAGACTGGGAAACAGTGAACAGTGAATGTATGGGTTTCTCAAGATTGGTAACAGATAGAAACAAGAGAAAGCACACAGTGATTCATCTACCTAGAAAAGTTACAGAGGTTTACACAGAGAATACCAAGTATAAGTACAAGCAAATAGGAGAGACTTAGAAAACTGGTAAAACCTACATTGTGGATAGAGTTGGGAGTACTTAGCACTGTGAAAACAGCACTTTCGCTGAAAGAAGTCGACTTCTCTAAGACTGGGAAACAGTGAACAGTGAATGTATGAGTTTCTCAAGATTGGTAACAGATAGAAACAAAAGAAAGTACACAGTGATTCATCTACCTAGTGAAGTTACAGAGGTTTACACAGAGAATTCCAAGTATAAGTACAAGCAAATAAGAGAGACTTAGAAAACTGGTAAAACCTACATTGTTGACAGATTTGGGAGTACTTAGCACTGTGAAAACAGCACTTTCGCCGAAGGAAATTTACTTCTCTAAGACTGGGAAACAGTGAACAGAGAATGTATGAGTTTCTCAAGATTGGTAACAGATAGAAACAACAGAAAGCACACAGTAATTCATCTACCTAGAGAAGTTAAAGAGGTTTACACAGAGAATTCCAAGTATAAGTACAAGCAAATAAGAGAGACTTAGAAAACTGTTAAAACCTACATTGTTTATAGAGTTGGGAGTACTTAGCAATGTGAAAACAGCACTTTTGTAGAAAGTAATCGACTTCTCTAAGACTGGGAAACACTGAACAGAGAATGTATGAGTTTCTCAAGATTGGTAACAGATAGAAACAAGAGAAAGCACACAGTGATTCATCTACCTAGAGAAGTTACAGTGGTTTACACAGAGAATTCCAAGTATAAGTATAAGCAAATAAGAGAGACTTAGAAATCTGGTAAAACCTACATTGTGGATAGAGTTGGGAGTACTTAGCACTGTGAAAACAGCACTTTCGCTGAAAGAAATCGACTTCTCTAAGACTGGGAAACAGTGAACAGTGAATGTATGAGTTTCTCAAGATTGGTAACAGATAGAAACAAGAGAAAGTACACAGTGATTCATCTACCTAGAGAAGTTACAGAGGTTTACACAGAGAATTCCAAGTATAAGTACAAGCAAATAAGAGAGACTTAGAAAACTGGTAAAACCTACATTGTGGATAGAGTTGGGAGTACTTAGCACTGTGAAAACAGCACTTTCGCTGAAAGAAATCGACTTCTCTAAGACTGGGAAACAGTGAACAGTGAATGTATGAGTTTCTCAAGATTGGTAACAGATAGAAACAAGAGAAAGTACACAGTGATTCATCTACCTAGAGAAGTTACAGAAGTTTACACAGAGAATTCCATGTATAAGTACAAGAAAATAAGAGAGACTTGGAAAACTGGTAAAACCTACATTGTGGATAGAGTTGGGAGTACTTAGCACTGTGAAAACAGCACTTTCGCCGAAAGAAATCGACTTCTCTAAGAATGGGAAACAGTGAACAGAGAATGTATGAGTTTCTCAAGATTGGTAACAGATAGAAACAAGAGAAAGTACACAGTGATTCATCTAAATAGAGAAGTTACAGAAGTTTACACAGAGAATTCCATGTATAAGTACAAGAAAATAAGAGAGACTTAGAAAACTGGTAAAACCTACATTGTTGATAGAGTTGGGAGTACTTAGCACTGTGAAAAGAGCACTTTCGCCGAAGGAAATTTAGTTCTCTAAGACTGGGAAACAGTGAACAGAGAATGTATGAGTTTCTCAACATTGGTAACAGATAGAAACAAGAGAAAGTACACAGTGATTCATCTACCTAGAGAAGTTACAGAAGTTTACACAGAGAATTCCATGTATAAGTACAAGCAAATAAGAGAGACTTAGAAAACTGGTAAAATCTACATTGTGGATAGAGTTGGGAGTACCTACCACTGTGTAAACAGCACTTTCGCTGAAAGAAATCGTCTTCTCTAAGACTGGGAAAAGGTGAACAGTGAATGTATGAGTTTCTCAAGATTGGTAACAGATAGAAACAAGAGAAAGCACACAGTGATTCATCTACCTAGAGAAGTTACAGAGGTTTACACAGAGAATTCCAAGTATAAGTACAAGCAAATAAGAGAGCCTTAGAAAACTGGTAAAACCTACATTGTGGATAGAGTTGGGAGTACGTAGCACTGTGTAAACAGCACTTTCGCCGAAAGAAATCGACTTCTCTAAGACTGGGAAACAGTGAACAGTGAATGTATGGGTTTCTCAAGATTGGTAACAGATAGAAACAAGAGAAAGCACACAGTGATTCATCTACCTAGAAAAGTTACAGAGGTTTACACAGAGAATACCAAGTATAAGTACAAGCAAATAGGAGAGACTTAGAAAACTGGTAAAACCTACATTGTGGATAGAGTTGGGAGTACTTAGCACTGTGAAAACAGCACTTTCGCTGAAAGAAGTCGACTTCTCTAAGACTGGGAAACAGTGAACAGTGAATGTATGAGTTTCTCAAGATTGGTAACAGATAGAAACAAAAGAAAGTACACAGTGATTCATCTACCTAGTGAAGTTACAGAGGTTTACACAGAGAATTCCAAGTATAAGTACAAGCAAATAAGAGAGACTTAGAAAACTGGTAAAACCTACATTGTTGACAGATTTGGGAGTACTTAGCACTGTGAAAACAGCACTTTCGCCGAAGGAAATTTACTTCTCTAAGACTGGGAAACAGTGAACAGAGAATGTATGAGTTTCTCAAGATTGGTAACAGATAGAAACAACAGAAAGCACACAGTAATTCATCTACCTAGAGAAGTTAAAGAGGTTTACACAGAGAATTCCAAGTATAAGTACAAGCAAATAAGAGAGACTTAGAAAACTGTTAAAACCTACATTGTTTATAGAGTTGGGAGTACTTAGCAATGTGAAAACAGCACTTTTGTAGAAAGTAATCGACTTCTCTAAGACTGGGAAACACTGAACAGAGAATGTATGAGTTTCTCAAGATTGGTAACAGATAGAAACAAGAGAAAGCACACAGTGATTCATCTACCTAGAGAAGTTACAGTGGTTTACACAGAGAATTCCAAGTATAAGTATAAGCAAATAAGAGAGACTTAGAAATCTGGTAAAACCTACATTGTGGATAGAGTTGGGAGTACTTAGCACTGTGAAAACAGCACTTTCGCTGAAAGAAATCGACTTCTCTAAGACTGGGAAACAGTGAACAGTGAATGTATGAGTTTCTCAAGATTGGTAACAGATAGAAACAAGAGAAAGTACACAGTGATTCATCTACCTAGAGAAGTTACAGAGGTTTACACAGAGAATTCCAAGTATAAGTACAAGCAAATAAGAGAGACTTAGAAAACTGGTAAAACCTACATTGTGGATAGAGTTGGGAGTACTTAGCACTGTGAAAACAGCACTTTCGCTGAAAGAAATCGACTTCTCTAAGACTGGGAAACAGTGAACAGTGAATGTATGAGTTTCTCAAGATTGGTAACAGATAGAAACAAGAGAAAGTACACAGTGATTCATCTACCTAGAGAAGTTACAGAAGTTTACACAGAGAATTCCATGTATAAGTACAAGAAAATAAGAGAGACTTGGAAAACTGGTAAAACCTACATTGTGGATAGAGTTGGGAGTACTTAGCACTGTGAAAACAGCACTTTCGCCGAAAGAAATCGACTTCTCTAAGAATGGGAAACAGTGAACAGAGAATGTATGAGTTTCTCAAGATTGGTAACAGATAGAAACAAGAGAAAGTACACAGTGATTCATCTAAATAGAGAAGTTACAGAAGTTTACACAGAGAATTCCATGTATAAGTACAAGAAAATAAGAGAGACTTAGAAAACTGGTAAAACCTACATTGTTGATAGAGTTGGGAGTACTTAGCACTGTGAAAAGAGCACTTTCGCCGAAGGAAATTTAGTTCTCTAAGACTGGGAAACAGTGAACAGAGAATGTATGAGTTTCTCAACATTGGTAACAGATAGAAACAAGAGAAAGTACACAGTGATTCATCTCCCTAGAGAAGTTACAGAAGTTTACACAGAGAATTCCATGTATAAGTACAAGAAAATAAGAGAGACTTAGAAAACTGGTAAAACCTACATTGTGGATAGAGATGGGAGTACTTAGCACTGTGAAAACAGCACTTTCGCCGAAAGAAATTGACTTCTCTAAGACTGGGAAACAGTGAACAGTGAATGTATGAGTTTCTCAAGATTGGTAACAGATACAAACAAGAGAAAGTACACAGTGATTCATCTAAATAGAGAAGTTACAGAAGTTTACACAGAGAATTCCAACTATAAGTACAAGAAAATAAGAGAGACTTAGAAAACTGGTAAAACCTACATTGTGGATAGAGTTGGGAGTACTTAGCACTGTGTAAACAGCACTTTCTCCGAAAGAAATCAACTTCTCTAAGACTGGGAAGCAGTGAACAGTGAATGTATGAGTTTCTCAAGATTGGTAACAGATAGAAAGAAGAGAAAGCACACAGTGATTCATCTACCTAGAGAAGTTACAGAGGTTTACACAGAGAATTCCAAGTATAAGTACAAGCAAATAAGAGAGACTTAGAAAACTGGTAAAACCTACATTGTGGATAGAGTTGGGAGTACTTAGCACTGTGTAAACAGCACTTTCGCTGAAAGAAATCGACTTCTCTAAGAGTGGGAAAAGGTGAACAGTGAATGTATGAGTTTCTCAAGATTGGTAACAGATAGAAACAAGAGAAAGCATACAGTGATTCATCTACCTAGAGAAGTTACAGAGGTTTACACAGAGAATTCCAAGTAGAAGTACAAGCAAATAAGAGAGACTTAGAAAACTGGTAAAACCTACATTGTTGAGAGTTTTGGGAATACTTAGCTCTGTGAAAACAGCACTTTCGCCGCAGGAAATTTAGTTCTCTAAGTCCGTGAAACAGTGAAAAGAGAATGTATGAGTTTCTCAAGATTGGTAACAGATAGAAACAAGAGAACCTACACAGTGATTCATCTACCTAGAGAAGTTACAGAGGTTTACACAGAGAATTCCAAGTATAAGTACAAGAAAATAAGAGAGACTTAGAAAACTGGTAAAACGTACATTGTTGACAGATTTGGGAGTACTAAGCACTGTGAAAACAGCACTTTCGCTGAAGGAAATTTAGTTCTCTAAGTCCGTGAAACAGTGAACAGAGAATGTATGAGTTTCTCAAGATTGGTAACAGATAGACAGAAGAGAAAGTACACAGTGATTCATCTACCTGGAAAAGTTACAGAGGTTTACACAGAGAATTCCAAGTATAAGTACAAGCAAATAAGAGAGACTTAGAAAACTGGTAAAACCTACATTGTTGACAGATTTGGGAGTACTTAGCACTGTGAAAACAGCACTTTCGCCGAAAGAAATTTAGTTCTCTAAGACTGGGAAACAGTGAACAGTGAATGTATGAGTTTCTCAAGATTGGTCACAGATAGAAACAACAGAAAGCACACAGTAATTCATCTACCTAGAGAAGTTAAAGAGGTTTACACAGAGAATTCCAAGTATAAGTACAAGCAAATAAGCGAGACTTAGAAAACTGGTAAAACCTACATTGTGGATAGAGTTGGGAGTACTTAGCACTGTGTAAACAGCACTTTCGCTGAAAGAAATCGACTTCTCTAAGACTGGGAAAAGGTGAACAGTGAATGTATGAGTTTCTCAAGATTGGTAACAGATAGAAACAAGAGAAAGCACACAGTGATTCATCTACCTAGAGAAGTTACAGAGGTTTACACAGAGAATTCCAAGTATAAGTACAAGCAAATAAGAGAGACTTAGAAATCTGGTAAAACCTACATTGTGGATAGAGTTGGGAGTACTTAGCACTGTGAAAACAGCACTTTCGCTGAAAGAAATCGACTTCTCTAAGACTGGGAAACAGTGAACAGAGAATGTATGAGTTTCTCAAGATTGGTAACAGATAGAAACAAGAGAAAGTACACAGTGATTCATCTACCTAGAGAAGTTACAGAGGTTTACACAGAGAATTCCAAGTATAAGTACAAGCAAATAAGAGAGACTTAGAAAACTGGTAAAACCTACATTGTGGATAGAGTTGGGAGTACGTAGCACTGTGTAAACAGCATTTTCGCCGAAAGAAATCGACTTCTCTAAGACTGGGAAACAGTGAACAGTGAATGTATGGGTTTCTCAAGATTGGTAACAGATAGAAACAAGAGAAAGCACACAGTGATTCATCTACCTAGAGAAGTTACAGAGATTTACACAGAGAATACCAAGTATAAGTACAAGCAAATAGGAGAGACTTAGAAAACTGGTAAAACCTACATTGTGGATAGAGTTGGGAGTACTTAGCACTGTGAAAACAGCACTTTCGCTGAAAGAAGTCGACTTCTCTAAGACTGGGAAACAGTGAACAGTGAATGTATGAGTTTCTCAAGATTGGTAACAGATAGAAACAAGAGAAAGTACACAGTGATTCATCTACCTAGTGAAGTTACAGACGTTTACACAGAGAATTCCAAGTATAAGTACAAGCAAATAAGAGAGACTTAGAAAACTGGTAAAACCTACATTGTTGACAGATTTGGGAGTACTTAGCACTGTGAAAACAGCACTTTCGCCGAAGGAAATTTAGTTCTCTAAGACTGGGAAACAGTGAACAGAGAATGTATGAGTTTCTCAAGATTGGTAACAGATAGAAACAACAGAAAGCACACAGTAATTCATCTACCTAGAGAAGTTAAAGAGGTTTACACAGAGAATTCCAAGTATAAGTACAAGCAAATAAGAGAGACTTAGAAAACTGGTAAAACCTACATTGTGGATAGAGTTGGGAGTACTTAGCACTGTGTAAACAGCACTTTCGCTGAAAGAAATCGACTTCTCTAAGACTGGGAAAAGGTGAACAGTGAATGTATGAGTTTCTCAAGATTGGTAACAGATAGAAACAAGAGAAAGCACACAGTGATTCATCTACCTAGAGAAGTTACAGTGGTTTACACAGAGAATTCCAAGTATAAGTACAAGCAAATAAGAGAGACTTAGAAATCTGGTAAAACCTACATTGTGGATAGAGTTGGGAGTACTTAGCACTGTGAAAACAGCACTTTCGCTGAAAGAAATCGACTTCTCTAAGACTGGGAAACAGTGAACAGTGAATGTATGAGTTTCTCAAGATTGGTAACAGATAGAAACAAGAGAAAGTACACAGTGATTCATCTACCTAGAGAAGTTACAAAGGTTTACACAGAGAATTCCAAGTATAAGTACAAGCAAATAAGAGAGACTTAGAAAACTGGTAATACCTACATTGTTGATAGAGTTGGGAGTACTTAGCACTGTGAAAACAGCACTTTCGCCGCAGGAAATTTAGTTCTCTAAGTCCGTGAAACAGTGAAAAGAGAATGTATGAGTTTCTCAAGATTGGTAACAGATAGAAACAAGAGAACCTACACAGTGATTCATCTACCTAGAGAAGTTACAGAGGTTTACACAGAGAATTCCAAGTATAAGTACAAGAAAATAAGAGAGACTTAGAAAACTGGTAAAACGTACATTGTTGACAGATTTGGGAGTACTAAGCACTGTGAAAACAGCACTTTCGCTGAAGGAAATTTAGTTCTCTAAGTCCGTGAAACAGTGAACAGAGAATGTATGAGTTTCTCAAGATTGGTAACAGATAGACAGAAGAGAAAGTACACAGTGATTCATCTACCTGGAAAAGTTACAGAGGTTTACACAGAGAATTCCAAGTATAAGTACAAGCAAATAAGAGAGACTTAGAAAACTGGTAAAACCTACATTGTTGACAGATTTGGGAGTACTTAGCACTGTGAAAACAGCACTTTCGCCAAAAGAAATTTAGTTCTCTAAGACTGGGAAACAGTGAACAGTGAATGTATGAGTTTCTCAAGATTGGTAACAGATAGAAACAACAGAAAGCACACAGTAATTCATCTACCTAGAGAAGTTAAAGAGGTTTACACAGAGAATTCCAAGTATAAGTACAAGCAAATAAGAGAGACTTAGAAAACTGGTAAAACCTACATTGTGGATAGAGTTGGGAGTACTTAGCACTGTGTAAACAGCACTTTCGCTGAAAGAAATCGACTTCTCTAAGACTGGGAAAAGGTGAACAGTGAATGTATGAGTTTCTCAAGTTTGATAACAGAGAGAAACAAGAGAAAGCACACAGTGATTCATCTACCTAGAGAAGTTACAGAGGTTTACACAGAGAATTCCAAGTATAAGTACAAGCAAATAAGAGAGACTTAGAAATCTGGTAAAACCTACATTGTGGATAGAGTTGGGAGTACTTAGCACTGTGAAAACAGCACTTTCGCTGAAAGAAATCGACTTCTCTAAGACTGGGAAACAGTGAACAGAGAATGTATGAGTTTCTCAAGATTGGTAACAGATAGAAACAAGAGAAAGTACACAGTGATTCATCTACCTAGAGAAGTTACAGAGGTTTACACAGAGAATTCCAAGTATAAGTACAAGCAAATAAGAGAGCCTTAGAAAACTGGTAAAACCTACATTGTGGATAGAGTTGGGAGTACGTAGCACTGTGTAAACAGCACTTTCGCCGAAAGAAATCGACTTCTCTAAGACTGGGAAACAGTGAACAGTGAATGTATGGGTTTCTCAAGATTGGTAACAGATAGAAACAAGAGAAAGCACACAGTGATTCATCTACCTAGAAAAGTTACAGAGGTTTACACAGAGAATACCAAGTATAAGTACAAGCAAATAGGAGAGACTTAGAAAACTGGTAAAACCTACATTGTGGATAGAGTTGGGAGTACTTAGCACTGTGAAAACAGCACTTTCGCTGAAAGAAGTCGACTTCTCTAAGACTGGGAAACAGTGAACAGTGAATGTATGAGTTTCTCAAGATTGGTAACAGATAGAAACAAGAGAAAGTACACAGTGATTCATCTACCTAGTGAAGTTACAGAGGTTTACACAGAGAATTCCAAGTATAAGTACAAGCAAATAAGAGAGACTTAGAAAACTGGTAAAACCTACATTGTTGACAGATTTGGGAGTACTTAGCACTGTGAAAACAGCACTTTCGCCGAAGGAAATTTACTTCTCTAAGACTGGGAAACAGTGAACAGAGAATGTATGAGTTTCTCAAGATTGGTAACAGATAGAAACAACAGAAAGCACACAGTAATTCATCTACCTAGAGAAGTTAAAGAGGTTTACACAGAGAATTCCAAGTATAAGTACAAGCAAATAAGAGAGACTTAGAAAACTGGTAAAACCTACATTGTGGATAGAGTTGGGAGTACTTAGCACTGTGTAAACAGCACTTTCGCTGAAAGAAATCGACTTCTCTAAGACTGGGAAAAGGTGAACAGTGAATGTATGAGTTTCTCAAGATTGGTAACAGATAGAAACAAGAGAAAGCACACAGTGATTCATCTACCTAGAGAAGTTACAGTGGTTTACACAGAGAATTCCAAGTATAAGTACAAGCAAATAAGAGAGACTTAGAAATCTGGTAAAACCTACATTGTGGATAGAGTTGGGAGTACTTAGCACTGTGAAAACAGCACTTTCGCTGAAAGAAATCGACTTCTCTAAGACTGGGAAACAGTGAACAGTGAATGTATGAGTTTCTCAAGATTGGTAACAGATAGAATCAAGAGAAAGTACACAGTGATTCATCTACCTAGAGAAGTTACAAAGGTTTACACAGAGAATTCCAAGTATAAGTACAAGCAAATAAGAGAGACTTAGAAAACTGGTAAAACCTACATTGTTGATAGAGTTGGGAGTACTTAGCACTGTGAAAACAGCACTTTTGCGGAAAGAAATCGACTTCTCTAAGACTGGGAAACAGTGAACAGAGAATGTATGAGTTTCTCAAGATTGGTAACAGATAGAAACAAGCGAAAGTACACGGTGATTCATCTACATAGAGAAGTTACAGAGGTTTACACAGAGAATTCCAAGTATAAGTACAAGCAAATAAGAGAGACTTAGAAAACTGGTAAAACCTACATTGTTTATAGACTTGGGAGTACTTAGCAATGTGAAAACAGCACTTTTGTCGAAAGTAATCGACTTCTCTAAGACTGGGAAACACTGAACAGAGAATGTATGAGTTTCTCAAGATTGGTAACAGATAGAAACAAGAGAAAGTACACAGTGATTCATCTATCTAGAGAAGTTACAGAGGTTTACACAGAGAATTCCAAGTATAAGTACAAGCAAATAAGAGAAACTTAGAAAACTGGTAAAACCTACATTGTGGATAGAGTTGGGAGTACTTAGCACTGTGTAAACAGCACTTTCGCCGAAAGAAATCGACTTCTCTAAGACTGGGAAACAGTGAACAGTGAATGTATGAGTTTCTCAAGATTGGTGACAGATAGAAACAAGAGAAAGCACACAGTGATTCATCTACCTAGAGAAGTTACAGAGGTTTACACAGAGAATTCCAAGTATAAGTACAAGCAAATAAGAGAGACTTAGAAATCTGGTAAAACCTACATTATGGATAGAGTTGGGAGTACTTAGCACTGTGAAAACAGCACTTTCGCAGAAAGAAATCGACTTCTCTAAGACTAGGAAAAGGTGAACAGTGAATGTATGAGTTTCTCAAGATTGGTAACAGATAGAAACAAGAGAAAGCACACAGTGATTCATCTACCTGGAAAAGTTACAGAGGTTTACACAGAGAATTCCAAGTATAAGTACAAGCAAATAAGAGAGACTTAGAAAACTGGTAAAACCTACATTGTTGACAGATTTGGGAGTACTTAGCACTGTGAAAACAGCACTTTCGCTGAAGGAAATTTAGTTCTCTAAGACTGAGAAACAGTGAACAGTGAATGTATGAGTTTCTCAAGATTGGTAACAGATAGAAACAACAGAAAGCACACAGTAATTCATCTACCTAGAGAAGTTAAAGAGGTTTACACAGAGAATTCCAAGTATAAGTACAAGCAAATAAGAGAGACTTAGAAAACTGGTAAAACCTACATTGTGGATAGAGTTGGGAGTACTTAGCCCTGTGTAAACAGCACTTTCGCTGAAAGAAATCGACTTCTCTAAGACTGGGAAAAGGTGAACAGTGAATGTATGAGTATCTCAAGATTGGTAACAGATAGAAACAAGAGAAAGCACACAGTGATTCATCTACCTAGAGAAGTTACAGTGGTTTACACAGAGAATTCCAAGTATAAGTACAAGCAAATAAGAGAGACTTAGAAATCTGGTAAAACCTACATTGTGGATAGAGTTGGGAGTACTTAGCACTGTGAAAACAGCACTTTCGCTGAAAGAAATCGACTTCTCTAAGACTGGGAAACAGTGAACAGTGAATGTATGAGTTTCCCAAGATTGGTAACAGATAGAAACAAGAGAAAGTACACAGTGATTCATCTACCTAGAGAAGTTACAGAGGTTTACACAGAGAATTCCAAGTATAAGTACAAGCAAATAAGAGAGACTTAGAAAACTGGTAAAACCTACATTGTTGATAGAGTTGGGAGTACTTAGCACTGTGAAAACAGCAATTTTGCCGAAAGAAATCGACTTCTCTAAGACTGGGATAAAGTGAACAGAGAATGTATGAGTTTCTCAAGATTGGTAACAGATAGAAACAAGAGAAAGTACACAGTGATTCATCTACCTAGAGAACTTACAGAGGTTTACCCAGAGAATTCCAAGTATAACTACAAGCAAATAAGAGAGACTTAGAGAACTGGTAAAACCTACATTGTTGATAGAGTTGGGAGTACTTAGCACTGTGAAAACAGCACTTTTGCGGAAAGAAATCGACTTCTCTAAGACTGGGAAACAGTGAACAGAGAATGTATGAGTTTCTCAAGATTGGTAACAGATAGAAACAAGAGAAAGTACACGGTGATTCATCTACCTAGAGAAGTTACAGAGGTTTACACAGAGAATTCCAAGTGTAAGTACAAGCAAATAAGAGAGACTTAGAAAACTGGTAAAACCTACATTGTTTATAGAGTTGGGAGTACTTAGCAATGTGAAAACAGCACTTTTGTCGAAAGTAATCGACTTCTCTAAGACTGGGAAACACTGAACAGAGAATGTATGAGTTTCTCAAGATTGGTAACAGATAGAAACAAGAGAAAGTACACAGTGATTCATCTACCTAGAGAAGTTACAGAGGTTTACACAGAGAATTCCAAGTATAAGTACAAGCAAATAAGAGAGACTTAGAAAACTGGTAAAACCTACATTGTGGATAGAGTTGGGAGTACTTAGCACTGTGTAAACAGCACTTTCGCCGAAAGAAATCGACTTCTCTAAGACTGGGAAACAATGAACAGTGAATGTATGAGTTTCTCAAGATTGGTAACAGATAGAAACAAGAGAAAGCACACAGTGATTCATCTACCTAGAGAAGTTACAGAGGTTTACACAGAGAATTCCAAGTATAAGTACAAGCAAATAAGAGAGACTTAGAAAACTGGTAAAATCTACATTGTGGATAGAGTTGGGAGTACTTAGCACTGTGTAAACAGCACTTTCGCTGAAAGAAATCGACTTCTCTAAGACTGGGAAAAGGTGAACAGTGAATGTATGAGTTTCTCAAGATTGGTAACAGATAGAAACAAGAGAAAGCACACAATGATTCATCTACCTAGAGAAGTTACAGAGGTTTACACAGAGAATTCCAAGTATAAGTACAAGCAAATAAGAGAGACTTAGAAAACTGGTAAAATCTACATTGTGGATAGAGTTGGGAGTACTTAGCACTGTGTAAACAGCACTTTCGCTGAAAGAAATCGACTTCTCTAAGACTGGGAAAAGGTGAACAGTGAATGTATGAGTTTCTCAAGATTGGTAACAGATAGAAATAAGAGAAAGCACACAGTGATTCATCTACCTAGAGAAGTTACAGAGGTTTACACAGAGAATTCCAAGTATAAGTACAAGCAAATAAGACAGACTTAGAAAACTGGTAAAACCTACATTGCTAACATATTTGGGAGTACTTAGCACTGTGAAAACAGCACTTTCGCCGAAAGAAATTTAGTTCTCTAAGACTGGGAAACAGTGAACAGTGAATGTATGAGTTTCTCAAGATTGGTAACAGATAGAAACAACAGAAAGCACACAGTAATTCATTTACCTAGAGAAGTTAAAGAGGTTTACACAGAGAATTCCAAGTATAAGTACAAGCAAATAAGAGAGACTTAGAAAACTGGTAAAACCTACATTGTGGATAGAGTTGGGAGTACTTAGCACTGTGTAAACAGCACTTTCGCTGAAAGAAATCGACTTCTCTAAGACTGGGAAAAGGTGAACAGTGAATGTATCAGTTTCTCAAGATTGGTAACAGATAGAAACAAGAGAAAGCACACAGTGATTCATCTACCTAGAGAAGTTACAGAGGTTTACACAGAGAATTCCAAGTATAAGTACAAGCAAATAAGAGAGACTTAGAAATCTGGTAAAACCTACATTGTGGATAGAGTTGGGAGTACTTAGCACTGTGAAAGCAGCACTTTCGCTGAAAGAAATCGACTTCTCTAAGACTGGGAAACAGTGAACAGAGAATGTATGAGTTTCTCAAGATTGGTAACAGATAGAAACAAGAGAAAGTACACAGTGATTCATCTACCTAGAGAAGTTACAGAGGTTTACACAGAGAATTCCAAGTATAAGTACAAGCAAATAAGATAGCCTTAGAAAACTGGTAAAACCTACATTGTGGATAGAGTTGGGAGTACTTAGCACTGTGTAAACAGCACTTTCGCCGAAAGAAATCGACTTCTCTAAGACTGGGAAACAGTGAACAGTGAATGTATGAGTTTCTCAAGATTGGTAACAGATAGAAACAAGAGAAAGCACACAGTGATTCATCTACCTAGAGAAGTTACAGAGGTTTACACAGAGAATACCAAGTATAAGTACAAGCAAATAGGAGAGACTTAGAAAACTGGTAAAACCTACATTGTGGATAGAGTTGGGAGTACTTAGCACTGTGAAAACAGCACTTTCGCTGAAAGAAGTCGACTTCTCTAAGACTGGGAAACAGTGAACAGTGAATGTATGAGTTTCTCAAGATTGGTAACAGATAGAAACAAGAGAAAGTACACAGTGATTCATCTACCTAGTGAAGTTACAGAGGTTTACACAGAGAATTCCAAGTATAAGTACAAGCAAATAAGAGAGACTTAGAAAACTGGTAAAACCTACATTGTTGACAGATTTGGGAGTACTTAGCACTGTGAAAACAGCACTTTCGCCGAAGGAAATTTAGTTCTCTAAGACTGGGAAACAGTGAACAGAGAATGTATGAGTTTCTCAAGATTGGTATCAGATAGAAACAACAGAAAGCACACAGTAATTCATCTACCTAGAGAAGTTAAAGAGGTTTACACAGAGAATTCCAAGTATAAGTACAAGCAAATAAGAGAGACTTAGAAAACTGGTAAAACCGACATTGTGGATAGAGTTGGGAGTACTTAGCACTGTGTAAACAGCACTTTCGCTGAAAGAAATCGACTTCTCTAAGACTGGGAAAAGGTGAACAGTGAATGTATGAGTTTCTCAAGATTGGTAACAGATAGAAACAAGAGAAAGCACACAGTGATTCATCTACCTAGAGAAGTTACAGTGGTTTACACAGAGAATTCCAAGTATAAGTACAAGCAAATAAGAGAGACTTAGAAATCTGGTAAAACCTACATTGTGGATAGAGTTGGGAGTACTTAGCACTGTGAAAACAGCACTTTCGCTGAAAGAAATCGACTTCTCTAAGACTGGGAAACAGTGAACAGTGAATGTATGAGTTTCTCAAGATTGGTAACAGATAGTAACAAGAGAAAGTACACAGTGATTCATCTACCTAGAGAAGTTACAAAGGTTTACACAGAGAATTCCAAGTATAAGTACAAGCAAATAAGAGAGACTTAGAAAACTGGTAAAACCTACATTGTTGATAGAGTTGGGAGTACTTAGCACTGTGAAAACAGCAATTTGGCCGAAAGAAATCGACATCTCTAAGACTGGGAAACAGTTAACAGAGAATGTATGAGTTTCTCAAGATTGGTAACAGATAGAAACAAGAGAAAGTACACAGTGATTCATCTACCTAGAGAAGTTACAGAGGTTTACACAGAGAATTCCAAGTATAACTACAAGCAAATAAGAGAGACTTAGAGAACTGGTAAAACCTACATTGTTGATAGAGTTGGGAGTACTTAGCACTGTGAAAACAGCACTTTTGCGGAAAGAAATCGACTTCTCTAAGACTGGGAAACAGTGAACAGAGAATGTATGAGTTTCTCAAGATTGGTAACAGATAGAAACAAGCGAAAGTACACGGTGATTCATCTACATAGAGAAGTTACAGAGGTTTACACAGAGAATTCCAAGTATAAGTACAAGCAAATAAGAGAGACTTAGAAAACTGGTAAAACCTACATTGTTTATAGAGTTGGGAGTACTTAGCAATGTGAAAACAAAACTTTTGTCGAAAGTAATCGACTTCTCTAAGACTGGGAAACACTGAACAGAGAATGTATGAGTTTCTCAAGATTGGTAACAGATAGAAACAAGAGAAAGTACACAGCGATTCATCTATCTAGAGAAGTTACAGAGGTTTACACAGAGAATTCCAAGTATAAGTACAAGCAAATAAGAGAGACTTAGAAAACTGGTAAAACCTACATTGTGGATAGAGTTGGGAGTACTTAGCACTGTGTAAACAGCACTTTCGCCGAAAGAAATCGACTTCTCTAAGACTGGGAAACAGTGAACAGTGAATGTATGAGTTTCTCAAGATTGGTAACAGATAGAAACAAGAGAAAGCACACAGTGATTCATCTACCTAGAGAAGTTACAGAGGTTTACACAGAGAATTCCAAGTATAAGTACAAGCAAATAAGAGAGACTTAGAAATCTGGTAAAACCTACATTGTGGATAGAGTTGGGAGTACTTAGCACTGTGAAAACAGCACTTTCGCAGAAAGAAATCGACTTCTCTAAGACTAGGAAAAGGTGAACAGTGAATGTATGAGTTTCTCAAGATTGGTAACAGATAGAAACAAGAGAAAGCACACAGTGATTCATCTACCTGGAAAAGTTACAGAGGTTTACACAGAGAATTCCAAGTATAAGTACAAGCAAATAAGAGAGACTTAGAGAACTGGTAAAACCTACATTGTTGACAGATTTGGGAGTACTTAGCACTGTGAAAAGAGCACTTTCGCTGAAGGAAATTTAGTTCTCTAAGACTGAGAAACAGTGAACAGTGAATGTATGAGTTTCTCAAGATTGGTAACAGATAGAAACAACAGAAAGCACACAGTAATTCTTCTACCTAGAGAAGTTAAAGAGGTTTACACAGAGAATTCCAAGTATAAGTACAAGCAAATAAGAGAGACTTAGAAAACTGGTAAAACCTACATTGTGGATAGAGTTGGGAGTACTTAGCCCTGTGTAAACAGCACTTTCGCTGAAAGAAATCGACTTCTCTAAGACTGGGAAAAGGTGAACAGTGAATGTATGAGTATCTCAAGATTGGTAACAGATAGAAACAAGAGAAAGCACACAGTGATTCATCTACCTAGAGAAGTTACAGTGGTTTACACAGAGAATTCCAAGTATAAGTACAAGCAAATAAGAGAGACTTAGAAATCTGGTAAAACCTACATTGTGGATAGAGTTGGGAGTACTTAGCACTGTGAAAACAGCACTTTCGCTGAAAGAAATCGACTTCTCTAAGACTGGGAAACAGTGAACAGTGAATGTATGAGTTTCCCAAGATTGGTAACAGATAGAAACAAGAGAAAGTACACAGTGATTCATCTACCTAGAGAAGTTACAGAGGTTTACACAGAGAATTCCAAGTATAAGTACAAGCAAATAAGAGAGACTTAGAAAACTGGTAAAACCTACATTGTTGATAGAGTTGGGAGTACTTAGCACTGTGAAAACAGCAATTTTGCCGAAAGAAATCGACTTCTCTAAGACTGGGAAACAGTGAACAGAGAATGTATGAGTTTCTCAAGATTGGTAACAGATAGAAACAAGAGAAAGTACACAGTGATTCATCTACCTAGAGAAGTTACAGAGGTTTACACAGAGAATTCCAAGTATAACTACAAGCAAATAAGAGAGACTTAGAGAACTGGTAAAACCTACATTGTTGATAGAGTTGGGAGTACTTAGCACTGTGAAAACAGCACTTTTGCGGAAAGAAATCGACTTCTCTAAGACTGGGAAACAGTGAACAGAGAATGTATGAGTTTCTCAAGATTGGTAACTGATAGAAACAAGCGAAAGTACACGGTGATTCATCTACATAGAAAAGTTACAGAGGTTTACACAGAGAATTCCAAGTATAAGTACAAGCAAATAAGAGAGACTTAGAAAACTGGTAAAACCTACATTGTTTATAGAGTTGGGAGTACTTAGCAATGTGAAAACAGCACTTTTGTCGAAAGTAATCGACTTCTCTAAGACTGGGAAACACTGAACAGAGAATGTATGAGTTTCTCAAGATTGGTAACAGATAGAAACAAGAGAAAGTACACAGCGATTCATCTATCTAGAGAAGTTACAGAGGTTTACACAGAGAATTCCAAGTATAAGTACAAGCAAATAAGAGAGACTTAGAAAACTGGTAAAACCTACATTGTGGATAGAGTTGGGAGTACTTAGCACTGTGTAAACAGCACTTTCGCTGAAAGAAATCGACTTCCCTAAGACTGGGAAACAGTGAACAGTGAATGTATGAGTTTCCCAAGATTGGTAACAGATAGAAACAAGAGAAAGTACACAGTGATTCATCTACCTAGAGAAGTTACAGAGGTTTACACAGAGAATTCCAAGTATAAGTACAAGCAAATAAGAGAGACTTAGAAAACTGGTAAAACCTACATTGTTGACAGATTTGGGAGTACTTAGCACTGTGAAAACAGCACTTTCGCCGAAGGAAATTTAGTTCTCTAAGTCCGTGACACAGTGAACAGAGAATGTATGAGTTTCTCAAGATTGGTAACAGATAGAAACAAGAGAAAGTACACAGTGATTCATCTACCTAGAGAAGTTACAGAGGTTTACACAGAGAATTCCAAGTATAACTACAAGCAAATAAGAGAGACTTAGAGAACTGGTAAAACCTACATTGTTGATAGAGTTGGGAGTACTTAGCACTGTGAAAACAGCACTTTTGCGGAAAGAAATCGACTTCTCTAAGACTGGGAAACAGTGAACAGACAATGTATGAGTTTCTCAAGATTGGTAACAGATAGAAACAAGAGAAAGTACACGGTGATTCATCTACCTAGAGAAGTTACAGAGGTTTACACAGAGAATTCCAAGTGTAAGTACAAGCAAATAAGAGAGACTTAGAAAACTGGTAAAACCTACATTGTTTATAGAGTTGGGAGTACTTAGCAATGTGAAAACAGCACTTTTGTCGAAAGTAATCGACTTCTCTAAGACTGGGAAACACTGAACAGAGAATGTATGAGTTTCTCAAGATTGGTAACAGATAGAAACAAGAGAAAGTACACAGTGATTCATCTACCTAGATAAGTTACAGAGGTTTACACAGAGAATTCCAAGTATAAGTACAAGCAAATAAGAGAGACTTAGAAAACTGGTAAAACCTACATTGTGGATAGAGTTGGGAGTACTTAGCACTGTGTAAACAGCACTTTCGCCGAAAGAAATCGACTTCTCTAAGACTGGGAAACAGTGAACAGTGAATGTATGAGTTTCTCAAGATTGGTAACAGATAGAAACAAGAGAAAGCACACAGTGATTCATCTACCTAGAGAAGTTACAGAGGTTTACACAGAGAATTCCAAGTATAAGTACAAGCAAATAAGAGAGACTTAGAAAACTGGTAAAATCTACATTGTGGATAGAGTTGGGAGTACCTACCACTGTGTAAACAGCACTTTCGCTGAAAGAAATCGACTTCTCTAAGACTGGGAAAAGGTGAACAGTGAATGTATGAGTTTCTCAAGATTGGTAACAGATAGAAACAAGAGAAAGCACACAGTGATTCATCTACCTAGAGAAGTTACAGAGGTTTACACAGAGAATTCCAAGTATAAGTACAAGCAAATAAGAGAGACTTAGAAAACTGGTAAAATCTACATTGTGGATAGAGTTGGGAGTACTTAGCACTGTGTAAACAGCACTTTCGCTGAAAGAAATCGACTTCTCTAAGACTGGGAAAAGGTGAACAGTGAATGTATGAGTTTCTCAAGATTGGTAACAGATAGAAACAAGAGAAAGCACACAGTGATTCATCTACCTAGAGAAGTTACAGTGGTTTACACAGAGAATTCCAAGTATAAGTACAAGCAAATAAGAGAGACTTAGAAATCTGGTAAAACCTACATTGTGGATAGAGTTGGGAGTACTTAGCACTGTGTAAACAGCACTTTCGCTGAAAGAAATCGACTTCTCTAAGACTGGGAAAAGGTGAACAGTGAATGTATGAGTTTCTCAAGATTGGTAACAGATAGAAACAAGAGAAAGCACACAGTGATTCATCTACCTAGAGAAGTTACAGTGGTTTACACAGAGAATTCCAAGTATAAGTACAAGCAAATAAGAGAGACTTAGAAATCTGGTAAAACCTACATTGTGGATAGAGTTGGGAGTACTTAGCACTGTGAAAACAGCAATTTCGCCGAAAGAAATCGACTTCTCTAAGACTGGGAAACAGTGAACAGTGAATGTATGAGTTTCTCAAGATTGGTAACAGATAGAAACAAGAGAAAGCACACAGTGATTCATCTACCTAGAGAAGTTACAGAGGTTTACACAGAGAATTCCAAGTATAAGTACAAGCAAATAAGACAGACTTAGAAAACTGGTAAAACCTACATTGTTAACAGATTTGGGAGTACTTAGCACTGTGAAAACAGCACTTTCACCGAAAGAAATTTAGTTCTCTAAGACTGGGAAACAGTGAACAGTGAATGTATGAGTTTCTCAAGATTGGTAACAGATAGAAACAACAGAAAGCACACAGTAATTCATCTACCTAGAGAAGTTAAAGAGGTTTACACAGAGAATTCCAAGTATAAGTACAAGCAAATAAGAGAGACTTAGAAAACTGGTAAAACCTACATTGTGGATAGAGTTGGGAGTACTTAGCACTGTGTAAACAGCACTTTCGCTGAAAGAAATCGACTTCTCTAAGACTGGGAAAAGGTGAACAGTGAATGTATGAGTTTCTCAAGATTGGTAACAGATAGAAACAAGAGAAAGCACACAGTGATTCATCTACCTAGAGAAGTTACAGAGGTTTACACAGAGAACTCCAAGTATAACTACAAGCAAATAAGAGAGACTTAGAGAACTGGTAAAACCTACATTGTTGATAGAGTTGGGAGTACTTAGCACTGTGAAAAGAGCACTTTCGCCGAAGGAAATTTAGCTCTCTAAGACTGGGAAACAGTGAACAGAGAATGTATGAGTTTCTCAAGATTGGTAACAGATAGAAACAAGAGAAAGTACACAGTGATTCATCTACCTAGAGAAGTTACAGAGGTTTACACAGAGAATTCCAAGTATAAGTACAAGCAAATAAGAGAGACTTACAAAACTGGTAAAACCTACATTGTGGATAGAGTTGGGAGTACTTAGCACTGTGTAAACAGCACTTTCTCCGAAAGAAATCAACTTCTCTAAGACTGAGAAGCAGTGAACAGTGAATGTATGAGTTTCTGAAGATTGGTAACAGATAGAAAGAAGAGAAAGCACACAGTGATTCATCTACCTAGAGAAGTTACAGAGGTTTACACAGAGAATTCCAAGTATAAGTACAAGCAAATAAGAGAGACTTAGAAAACTGTTAAAACCTACATTGTGGATAGAGTTGGGAGTACTTAGCACTGTGTAAACAGCACTTTCGCTGAAAGAAATCGACTTCTCTAAGAGTGGGAAAAGGTGAACAGTGAATGTATGAGTTTCTCAAGATTGGTAACAGATAGAAACAAGAGAAAGCATACAGTGATTCATCTACCTAGAGAAGTTACAGAGGTTTACACAGAGAATTCCAAGTAGAAGTACAAGCAAATAAGAGAGACTTAGAAAACTGGTAAAACCTACATTGTTGAGAGTTTTGGGAATACTTAGCACTGTGAAAACAGCACTTTCGCCGCAGGAAATTTAGTTCTCTAAGTCCGTGAAACAGTGAAAAGAGAATGTATGAGTTTCTCAAGATTGGTAACAGATAGAAACAAGAGAACCTACACAGTGATTCATCTACCTAGAGAAGTTACAGAGGTTTACACAGAGAATTCCAAGTATAAGTACAAGAAAATAAGAGAGACTTAGAAAACTGGTAAAACGTACATTGTTGACAGATTTGGGAGTACTAAGCACTGTGAAAACAGCACTTTCGCTGAAGGAAATTTAGTTCTCTAAGTCCGTGAAACAGTGAACAGAGAATGTATGAGTTTCTCAAGATTGGTAACAGATAGAAAGAAGAGAAAGTACACAGTGATTCATCTACCTGGAAAAGTTACAGAGGTTTACACAGAGAATTCCAAGTATAAGTACAAGCAAATAAGAGAGACTTAGAAAACTGGTAAAACCTACATTGTTGACAGATTTGGGAGTACTTAGCACTGTGAAAACAGCACTTTCGCTGAAGGAAATTTAGTTCTCTAAGACTGAGAAACAGTGAACAGTGAATGTATGAGTTTCTCAAGATGGGAAACAGATAGAAACAACAGAAAGCACACAGTAATTCATCTACCTAGAGAAGTTAAAGAGGTTTACACAGAGAATTCCAAGTATAAGTACAAGCAAATAAGAGAGACTTAGAAAACTGGTAAAACCTACATTGTGGATAGAGTTGGGAGTACTTAGCACTGTGTAAACAGCACTTTCGCTGAAAGAAATCGACTTCTCTAAGACTGGGAAAAGGTGAACAGTGAATGTATGAGTTTCTCAAGATTGGTAACAGATAGAAACAAGAGAAAGCACACAGTGATTCATCTACCTAGAGAAGTTACAGTGGTTTACACAGAGAATTCCAAGTATAAGTACAAGCAAATAAGAGAGACTTAGAAATCTGGTAAAACCTACATTGTGGATAGAGTTGGGAGTACTTAGCACTGTGAAAACAGCACTTTCAATGAAAGAAATCGACTTCTCTAAGACTGGGAAACAGTGAACAGTGAATGTATGAGTTTCCCAAGATTGGTAACAGATAGAAACAAGAGAAAGTACACAGTGATTCATCTACCTAGAGAAGTTACAGAGGTTTACACAGAGAATTCCAAGTATAAGTACAAGCAAATAAGAGAGACTTAGAAAACTGGTAAAACCTACATTGTGGATAGAGTTGGGAGTACTTAGCACTGTGAAAACAGCAATTTTGCCGAAAGAAATCGACTTCTCTAAGACTGGGAAACAGTGAACAGAGAATGTATGAGTTTCTCAAGATTGGTAACAGATAGAAACAAGAGAAAGTACACAGTGATTCATCTACCTAGAGAAGTTACAGAGGTTTACACAGAGAATTCCAAGTATAACTACAAGCACATAAGAGAGACTTAGAGAACTGGTAAAACCTACATTGTTGATAGAGTTGGGAGTACTTAGCACTGTGAAAACAGCACTTTTGCGGAAAGAAATCGAATTCTCTAAGACTGGGAAACAGTGAACAGAGAATGTATGAGTTTCTCAAGATTGGTAACAGATAGAAACAAGACAAAGTACACGGTGATTCATCTACCTAGAGAAGTTACAGAGGTTTACACAGAGAATTCCAAGTATAAGTACAAGCAAATAAGAGAGACTTAGAAAACTGGTAAAACCTACATTGTTTATAGAGTTGGGAGTCCTTAGCAATGTGAAAACAGCACTTTTGTCGAAAGTAATCGACTTCTCCAAGACTGGGAAACACTGAACAGAGAATGTATGAGTTTCTCAAGATTGGTAACAGATAGAAACAAGAGAAAGTACACAGTGATTCATCTACCTAGAGAAGTTACAGAAGTTTACACAGAGAATTCCATGTATAAGTACAAGAAAATAAGAGAGACTTAGAAAACTGGTAAAACCTACATTGTGGATAGAGTTGGGAGTACTTAGCACTGTGAAAACAGCACTTTCACCGAAAGAAATCGACTTCTCTAAGACTGGGAAACAGTGAACAGAGAATGTATGAGTTTCTCAAGATTGGTAACAGATAGAAACAAGAGAAAGTACACAGTGATTCATCTAAATAGAGAAGTTACAGAAGTTTACACAGAGAATTCCATGTATAAGTACAAGAAAATAAGAGAGACTTAGAAAACTGGTAAAACCTAAATTGTTGATAGAGTTGGGAGTACTTAGCACTGTGAAAACAGCACTTTCGCCGAAGGAAATTTAGTTCTCTAAGACTGGGAAACAGTGAACAGAGAATGTATGAGTTTCTCAAGATTGGTAACAGATAGAAACAAGAGAAAGTACACAGTGATTCATCTACCTAGAGAAGTTACAGAAGTTTACACAGAGAATTCCATGTATAAGTACAAGAAAATAAGAGAGACTTAGAAAACTGGTAAAACCTACATTGTGGATAGAGATGGGAGTACTTAGCACTGTGAAAACAGCACTTTCGCCGAAAGAAATCGACTTCTCTAAGACTGGGAAACAGTGAACAGTGAATGTATGAGTTTCTCAAGATTGGTAACAGATAGAAACAAGAGAAAGCACACAGTGATTCATCTACCTAGAGAAGTTACAGAGGTTTACACAGAGAATTCCAAGTATAAGTACAAGCAAATAAGACAGACTTAGAAAACTGGTAAAACCTACATTGTTAACAGATTTGGGAGTACTTAGCACTGTGAAAACAGCACTTTCACCGAAAGAAATTTAGTTCTCTAAGACTGGGAAACAGTGAACAGTGAATGTATGAGTTTCTCAAGATTGGTAACAGATAGAAACAACAGAAAGCACACAGTAATTCATCTACCTAGAGAAGTTAAAGAGGTTTACACAGAGAATTCCAAGTATAAGTACAAGCAAATAAGAGAGACTTAGAAAACTGGTAAAACCTACATTGTGGATAGAGTTGGGAGTACTTAGCACTGTGTAAACAGCACTTTCGCTGAAAGAAATCGACTTCTCTAAGACTGGGAAAAGGTGAACAGTGAATGTATGAGTTTCTCAAGATTGGTAACAGATAGAAACAAGAGAAAGCACACAGTGATTCATCTACCTAGAGAAGTTACAGAGGTTTACACAGAGAACTCCAAGTATAACTACAAGCAAATAAGAGAGACTTAGAGAACTGGTAAAACCTACATTGTTGATAGAGTTGGGAGTACTTAGCACTGTGAAAAGAGCACTTTCGCCGAAGGAAATTTAGCTCTCTAATACTGGGAAACAGTGAACAGAGAATGTATGAGTTTCTCAAGATTGGTAACAGATAGAAACAAGAGAAAGTACACAGTGATTCATCTACCTAGAGAAGTTACAGAAGTTTACACAGAGAATTCCATGTATAAGTACAAGAAAATAAGAGAGACTTAGAAAACTGGTAAAACCTACATTGTGGATAGAGATGGGAGTACTTAGCACTGTGAAAACAGCACTTTCGCCGAAAGAAATCGACTTCTCTAAGACTGGGAAACAGTGAACAGTGAATGTATGAGTTTCTCAAGATTGGTAACAGATACAAACAAGAGAAAGTACACAGTGATTCATCTAAATAGAGAAGTTACAGAAGTTTACACAGAGAATTCCAAGTATAAGTACAAGCAAATAAGAGAGACTTAGAAAACTGGTAAAACCTACATTGTTGATAGAGTTGGGAGTACTTAGCACTGTGAAAACAGCACTTTCGCCGAAAGAAATCGACTTCTCTAAGACTGGGAAACAGTGAACAGAGAATGTATGAGTTTCTCAAGATTGGTAACAGATAGAAACAAGAGAAAGTACACAGTGATTCATCTACCTAGAGAAGTTACAGAGGTTTACACAGAGAATTCCAAGTATAAGTACAAGCAAATAAGAGAGACTTACAAAACTGGTAAAACCTACATTGTGGATAGAGTTGGGAGTACTTAGCACTGTGTAAACAGCACTTTCTCCGAAAGAAATCAACTTCTCTAAGACTGAGAAGCAGTGAACAGTGAATGTATGAGTTTCTGAAGATTGGTAACAGATAGAAAGAAGAGAAAGCACACAGTGATTCATCTACCTAGAGAAGTTACAGAGGTTTACACAGAGAATTCCAAGTATAAGTACAAGCAAATAAGAGAGACTTAGAAAACTGTTAAAACCTACATTGTGGATAGAGTTGGGAGTACTTAGCACTGTGTAAACAGCACTTTCGCTGAAAGAAATCGACTTCTCTAAGAGTGGGAAAAGGTGAACAGTGAATGTATGAGTTTCTCAAGATTGGTAACAGATAGAAACAAGAGAAAGCATACAGTGATTCATCTACCTAGAGAAGTTACAGAGGTTTACACAGAGAATTCCAAGTAGAAGTACAAGCAAATAAGAGAGACTTAGAAAACTGGTAAAACCTACATTGTTGAGAGTTTTGGGAATACTTAGCACTGTGAAAACAGCACTTTCGCCGCAGGAAATTTAGTTCTCTAAGTCCGTGAAACAGTGAAAAGAGAATGTATGAGTTTCTCAAGATTGGTAACAGATAGAAACAAGAGAACCTACACAGTGATTCATCTACCTAGAGAAGTTACAGAGGTTTACACAGAGAATTCCAAGTATAAGTACAAGAAAATAAGAGAGACTTAGAAAACTGGTAAAACGTACATTGTTGACAGATTTGGGAGTACTAAGCACTGTGAAAACAGCACTTTCGCTGAAGGAAATTTAGTTCTCTAAGTCCGTGAAACAGTGAACAGAGAATGTAGGAGTTTCTCAAGATTGGTAACAGATAGAAAGAAGAGAAAGTACACAGTGATTCATCTACCTGGAAAAGTTACAGAGGTTTACACAGAGAATTCCAAGTATAAGTACAAGCAAATAAGAGAGACTTAGAAAACTGGTAAAACCTACATTGTTGACAGATTTGGGAGTACTTAGCACTGTGAAAACAGCACTTTCGCTGAAGGAAATTTAGTTCTCTAAGACTGAGAAACAGTGAACAGTGAATGTATGAGTTTCTCAAGATGGGAAACAGATAGAAACAACAGAAAGCACACAGTAATTCATCTACCTAGAGAAGTTAAAGAGGTTTACACAGAGAATTCCAAGTATAAGTACAAGCAAATAAGAGAGACTTAGAAAACTGGTAAAACCTACATTGTGGATAGAGTTGGGAGTACTTAGCACTGTGTAAACAGCACTTTCGCTGAAAGAAATCGACTTCTCTAAGACTGGGAAAAGGTGAACAGTGAATGTATGAGTTTCTCAAGATTGGTAACAGATAGAAACAAGAGAAAGCACACAGTGATTCATCTACCTAGAGAAGTTACAGTGGTTTACACAGAGAATTCCAAGTATAAGTACAAGCAAATAAGAGAGACTTAGAAATCTGGTAAAACCTACATTGTGGATAGAGTTGGGAGTACTTAGCACTGTGAAAACAGCACTTTCGCTGAAAGAAATCGACTTCTCTAAGACTGGGAAACAGTGAACAGTGAATGTATGAGTTTCCCAAGATTGGTAACAGATAGAAACAAGAGAAAGTACACAGTGATTCATCTACCTAGAGAAGTTACAGAGGTTTACACAGAGAATTCCAAGTATAAGTACAAGCAAATAAGAGAGACTTAGAAAACTGGTAAAACCTACATTGTGGATAGAGTTGGGAGTACTTAGCACTGTGAAAACAGCAATTTTGCCGAAAGAAATCGACTTCTCTAAGACTGGGAAACAGTGAACATAGAATGTATGAGTTTCTCAAGATTGGTAACAGATAGAAACAAGAGAAAGTACACAGTGATTCATCTACCTAGAGAAGTTACAGAGGTTTACACAGAGAATTCCAAGTATAACTACAAGCACATAAGAGAGACTTAGAGAACTGGTAAAACCTACATTGTTGATAGAGTTGGGAGTACTTAGCACTGTGAAAACAGCACTTTTGCGGAAAGAAATCGAATTCTCTAAGACTGGGAAACAGTGAACAGAGAATGTATGAGTTTCTCAAGATTGGTAACAGATAGAAACAAGACAAAGTACACGGTGATTCATCTACCTAGAGAAGTTACAGAGGTTTACACAGAGAATTCCAAGTATAAGTACAAGCAAATAAGAGAGACTTAGAAAACTGGTAAAACCTACATTGTTTATAGAGTTGGGAGTACTTAGCAATGTGAAAACAGCACTTTTGTCGAAAGTAATCGACTTCTCCAAGACTGGGAAACACTGAACAGAGAATGTATGAGTTTCTCAAGATTGGTAACAGATAGAAACAAGAGAAAGTACACAGTGATTCATCTACCTAGAGAAGTTACAGAAGTTTACACAGAGAATTCCATGTATAAGTACAAGAAAATAAGAGAGACTTAGAAAACTGGTAAAACCTACATTGTGGATAGAGTTGGGAGTACTTAGCACTGTGAAAACAGCACTTTCACCGAAAGAAATCGACTTCTCTAAGACTGGGAAACAGTGAACAGAGAATGTATGAGTTTCTCAAGATTGGTAACAGATAGAAACAAGAGAAAGTACACAGTGATTCATCTAAATAGAGAAGTTACAGAAGTTTACACAGAGAATTCCATGTATAAGTACAAGAAAATAAGAGAGACTTAGAAAACTGGTAAAACCTAAATTGTTGATAGAGTTGGGAGTACTTAGCACTGTGAAAACAGCACTTTCGCCGAAGGAAATTTAGTTCTCTAAGACTGGGAAACAGTGAACAGAGAATGTATGAGTTTCTCAAGATTGGTAACAGATAGAAACAAGAGAAAGTACACAGTGATTCATCTACCTAGAGAAGTTACAGAAGTTTACACAGAGAATTCCATGTATAAGTACAAGAAAATAAGAGAGACTTAGAAAACTGGTAAAACCTACATTGTGGATAGAGATGGGAGTACTTAGCACTGTGAAAACAGCACTTTCGCCGAAAGAAATCGACTTCTCTAAGACTGGGAAACAGTGAACAGTGAATGTATGAGTTTCTCAAGATTGGTAACAGATAGAAACAAGAGAAAGTACACAGTGATTCATCTAAATAGAGAAGTTACAGAAGTTTACACAGAGAATTCCAAGTATAAGTACAAGAAAATAAGAGAGACTTAGAAAACTGGTAAAACCTACATTGTTGATAGAGTTGGGAGTACTTAGCACTGTGAAAACAGCACTTTCGCCGAAAGAAATCGACTTCTCTAAGACTGGGAAACAGTGAACAGAGAATGTATGAGTTTCTCAAGATTGGTAACAGATAGAAACAAGAGAAAGTACACAGTGATTCATCTACCTAGAGAAGTTACAGAGGTTTACACAGAGAATTCCAAGTATAAGTACAAGCAAATAAGAGAGACTTACAAAACTGGTAAAACCTACATTGTTGAGAGATTTGGGAGTACTTAGCACTGTGAAAACAGCACTTTCGCCGCAGGAAATTTAGTTCTCTAAGTCCGTGAAACAGTGAAAAGAGAATGTATGAGTTTCTCAAGATTGGTAACAGATAGAAACAAGAGAACCTACACAGTGATTCATCTACCTAGAGAAGTTACAGAGGTTTACACAGAGAATTCCAAGTATAAGTACAAGCAAATAAGAGAGACTTACAAAACTGGTAAAACCTACATTGTGGATAGAGTTGGGAGTACTTAGCACTGTGTAAACAGCACTTTCTCCGAAAGAAATCAACTTCTCTAAGACTGGGAAGCAGTGAACAGTGAATGTATGAGTTTCTGAAGATTGGTAACAGATAGAAAGAAGAGAAAGCACACAGTGATTCATCTACCTAGAGAAGTTACAGAGGTTTACACAGAGAATTCCAAGTATAAGTACAAGCAAATAAGAGAGACTTAGAAAACTGTTAAAACCTACATTGTGGATAGAGTTGGGAGTACTTAGCACTGTGTAAACAGCACTTTCACTGAAAGAAATCGACTTCTCTAAGAGTGGGAAAAGGTGAACAGTGAATGTATGAGTTTCTCAAGATTGGTAACAGATAGAAACAAGAGAAAGCATACAGTGATTCATCTACCTAGAGAAGTTACAGAGGTTTACACAGAGAATTCCAAGTAGAAGTACAAGCAAATAAGAGAGACTTAGAAAACTGGTAAAACCTACATTGTTGAGAGTTTTGGGAATACTTAGCACTGTGAAAACAGCACTTTCGCCGCAGGAAATTTAGTTCTCTAAGTCCGTGAAACAGTGAAAAGAGAATGTATGAGTTTCTCAAGATTGGTAACAGATAGAAACAAGAGAACCTACACAGTGATTCATCTACCTAGAGAAGTTACAGAGGTTTACACAGAGAATTCCAAGTATAAGTACAAGAAAATAAGAGAGACTTAGAAAACTGGTAAAACGTACATTGTTGACAGTTTTGGGAGTACTAAGCACTGTGAAAACAGCACTTTCGCTGAAGGAAATTTAGTTCTCTAAGTCCGTGAAACAGTGAACAGAGAATGTATGAGTTTCTCAAGATTGGTAACAGATAGAAAGAAGAGAAAGTACACAGTGATTCATCTACCTGGAAAAGTTACAGAGGTTTACACAGAGAATTCCAAGTATAAGTACAAGCAAATAAGAGAGACTTAGAAAACTGGTAAAACCTACATTGTGGATAGAGTTGGGAGTACTTAGCACTGTGTAAACAGCACTTTCGCTGAAAGAAATCGACTTCTCTAAGACTGGGAAAAGTTGAACAGTGAATGTATGAGTTTCTCAAGATTGGTAACAGATAGAAACAAGAGAAAGCACACAGTGATTCATCTACCTAGAGAAGTTACAGTGGTTTACACAGAGAATTCCAAGTATAAGTACAAGCAAATAAGAGAGACTTAGAAATCTGGTAAAACCTACATTGTGGATAGAGTTGGGAGTACTTAGCACTGTGAAAACAGCACTTTCGCTGAAAGAAATCGACTTCTCTAAGACTGGGAAACAGTGAACAGTGAATGTATGAGTTTCCCAAGATTGGTAACAGATAGAAACAAGAGAAAGTACACAGTGATTCATCTACCTAGAGAAGTTACAGAGGTTTATACAGAGAATTCCAAGTATAAGTACAAGCAAATAAGAGAGACTTAGAAAACTGGTAAAACCTACATTGTTGATATAGTTGGGAGTACTTAGCACTGTGAAAACAGCAATTTTGCCGAAAGAAATCGACTTCTCTAAGACTGGGAAACAGTGAACAGAGAATGTATGAGTTTCTCAAGATTGGTAACAGATAGAAACAAGAGAAAGTACACAGTGATTCATCTACCTAGAGAAGTTACAGAGGTTTACACAGAGAATTCCAAGTATAACTACAAGCACATAAGAGAGACTTAGAGAACTGGTAAAACCTACATTGTTGATAGAGTTGGGAGTACTTAGCACTGTGAAAACAGCACTTTTGCGGAAAGAAATCGAATTCTCTAAGACTGGGAAACAGTGAACAGAGAATGTATGAGTTTCTCAAGATTGGTAACAGATAGAAACAAGACAAAGTACACGGTGATTCATCTACCTAGAGAAGTTACAGAGGTTTACACAGAGAATTCCAAGTATAAGTACAAGCAAATAAGAGAGACTTAGAAAACTGGTAAAACCTACATTGTTTATAGAGTTGGGAGTACTTAGCAATGTGAAAACAGCACTTTTGTCGAAAGTAATCGACTTCTCCAAGACTGGGAAACACTGAACAGAGAATGTATGAGTTTCTCAAGATTGGTAACAGATAGAAACAAGAGAAAGTACACAGTGATTCATCTACCTAGAGAAGTTACAGAAGTTTACACAGAGAATTCCATGTATAAGTACAAGAAAATAAGAGAGACTTAGAAAACTGGTAAAACCTACATTGTGGATAGAGTTGGGAGTACTTAGCACTGTGAAAACAGCACTTTCACCGAAAGAAATCGACTTCTCTAAGACTGGGAAACAGTGAACAGAGAATGTATGAGTTTCTCAAGATTGGTAACAGATAGAAACAAGAGAAAGTACACAGTGATTCATCTAAATAGAGAAGTTACAGAAGTTTACACAGAGAATTCCAAGTATAAGTACAAGCAAATAAGAGAGCCTTAGAAAACTGGTAAAACCTACATTGTTGATAGAGTTGGGAGTACTTAGCACTGTGAAAACAGCACTTTCGCCGAAAGAAATCGACTTCTCTAAGACTGGGAAACAGTGAACAGAGAATGTATGAGTTTCTCAAGATTGGTAACAGATAGAAACAAGAGAAAGTACACAGTGATTCATCTACCTAGAGAAGTTACAGAGGTTTACACAGAGAATTCCAAGTATAAGTACAAGCAAATAAGAGAGACTTACAAAACTGGTAAAACCTACATTGTTGAGAGATTTGGGAGTACTTAGCACTGTGAAAACAGCACTTTCGCCGCAGGAAATTTAGTTCTCTAAGTCCGTGAAACAGTGAAAAGAGAATGTATGAGTTTCTCAAGATTGGTAACAGATAGAAACAAGAGAACCTACACAGTGATTCATCTACCTAGAGAAGTTACAGAGGTTTACACAGAGAATTCCAAGTATAAGTACAAGCAAATAAGAGAGACTTACAAAACTGGTAAAACCTACATTGTGGATAGAGTTGGGAGTACTTAGCACTGTGTAAACAGCACTTTCTCCGAAAGAAATCAACTTCTCTAAGACTGGGAAGCAGTGAACAGTGAATGTATGAGTTTCTGAAGATTGGTAACAGATAGAAAGAAGAGAAAGCACACAGTGATTCATCTACCTAGAGAAGTTACAGAGGTTTACACAGAGAATTCCAAGTATAAGTACAAGCAAATAAGAGAGACTTAGAAAACTGTTAAAACCTACATTGTGGATAGAGTTGGGAGTACTTAGCACTGTGTAAACAGCACTTTCGCTGAAAGAAATCGACTTCTCTAAGAGTGGGAAAAGGTGAACAGTGAATGTATGAGTTTCTCAAGATTGGTAACAGATAGAAACAAGAGAAAGCATACAGTGATTCATCTACCTAGAGAAGTTACAGAGGTTTACACAGAGAATTCCAAGTAGAAGTACAAGCAAATAAGAGAGACTTAGAAAACTGGTAAAACCTACATTGTTGAGAGTTTTGGGAATACTTAGCACTGTGAAAACAGCACTTTCGCCGCAGGAAATTTAGTTCTCTAAGTCCGTGAAACAGTGAAAAGAGAATGTATGAGTTTCTCAAGATTGGTAACAGATAGAAACAAGAGAACCTACACAGTGATTCATCTACCTAGAGAAGTTACAGAGGTTTACACAGAGAATTCCAAGTATAAGTACAAGAAAATAAGAGAGACTTAGAAAACTGGTAAAACGTACATTGTTGACAGTTTTGGGAGTACTAAGCACTGTGAAAACAGCACTTTCGCTGAAGGAAATTTAGTTCTCTAAGTCCGTGAAACAGTGAACAGAGAATGTATGAGTTTCTCAAGATTGGTAACAGATAGAAAGAAGAGAAAGTACACAGTGATTCATCTACCTGGAAAAGTTACAGAGGTTTACACAGAGAATTCCAAGTATAAGTACAAGCAAATAAGAGAGACTTAGAAAACTGGTAAAACCTACATTGTGGATAGAGTTGGGAGTACTTAGCACTGTGTAAACAGCACTTTCGCTGAAAGAAATCGACTTCTCTAAGACTGGGAAAAGTTGAACAGTGAATGTATGAGTTTCTCAAGATTGGTAACAGATAGAAACAAGAGAAAGCACACAGTGATTCATCTACCTAGAGAAGTTACAGTGGTTTACACAGAGAATTCCAAGTATAAGTACAAGCAAATAAGAGAGACTTAGAAATCTGGTAAAACCTACATTGTGGATAGAGTTGGGAGTACTTAGCACTGTGAAAACAGCACTTTCGCTGAAAGAAATCGACTTCTCTAAGACTGGGAAACAGTGAACAGTGAATGTATGAGTTTCCCAAGATTGGTAACAGATAGAAACAAGAGAAAGTACACAGTGATTCATCTACCTAGAGAAGTTACAGAGGTTTATACAGAGAATTCCAAGTATAAGTACAAGCAAATAAGAGAGACTTAGAAAACTGGTAAAACCTACATTGTTGATATAGTTGGGAGTACTTAGCACTGTGAAAACAGCAATTTTGCCGAAAGAAATCGACTTCTCTAAGACTGGGAAACAGTGAACAGAGAATGTATGAGTTTCTCAAGATTGGTAACAGATAGAAACAAGAGAAAGTACACAGTGATTCATCTACCTAGAGAAGTTACAGAGGTTTACACAGAGAATTCCAAGTATAACTACAAGCACATAAGAGAGACTTAGAGAACTGGTAAAACCTACATTGTTGATAGAGTTGGGAGTACTTAGCACTGTGAAAACAGCACTTTTGCGGAAAGAAATCGAATTCTCTAAGACTGGGAAACAGTGAACAGAGAATGTATGAGTTTCTCAAGATTGGTAACAGATAGAAACAAGACAAAGTACACGGTGATTCATCTACCTAGAGAAGTTACAGAGGTTTACACAGAGAATTCCAAGTATAAGTACAAGCAAATAAGAGAGACTTAGAAAACTGGTAAAACCTACATTGTTTATAGAGTTGGGAGCACTTAGCAATGTGAAAACAGCACTTTTGTCGAAAGTAATCGACTTCTCCAAGACTGGGAAACACTGAACAGAGAATGTATGAGTTTCTCAAGATTGGTAACAGATAGAAACAAGAGAAAGTACACAGTGATTCATCTACCTAGAGAAGTTACAGAAGTTTACACAGAGAATTCCATGTATAAGTACAAGAAAATAAGAGAGACTTAGAAAACTGGTAAAACCTACATTGTGGATAGAGTTGGGAGTACTTAGCACTGTGAAAACAGCACTTTCACCGAAAGAAATCGACTTCTCTAAGACTGGGAAACAGTGAACAGAGAATGTATGAGTTTCTCAAGATTGGTAACAGATAGAAACAAGAGAAAGTACACAGTGATTCATCTAAATAGAGAAGTTACAGAAGTTTACACAGAGAATTCCATGTATAAGTACAAGAAAATAAGAGAGACTTAGAAAACTGGTAAAACCTAAATTGCTGATAGAGTTGGGAGTACTTAGCACTGTGAAAACAGCACTTTCGCCGAAGGAAATTTAGTTCTCTAAGACTGGGAAACAGTGAACAGAGAATGTATGAGTTTCTCAAGATTGGTAACAGATAGAAACAAGAGAAAGTACACAGTGATTCATCTACCTAGAGAAGTTACAGAAGTTTACACAGAGAATTCCATGTATAAGTACAAGACAATAAGAGAGACTTAGAAAACTGGTAAAACCTACATTGTGGATAGAGATGGGAGTACTTAGCACTGTGAAAACAGCACTTTCGCCGAAAGAAATCGACTTCTCTAAGACTGGGAAACAGTGAACAGTGAATGTATGAGTTTCTCAAGATTGGTAACAGATAGAAACAAGAGAAAGTACACAGTGATTCATCTAAATAGAGAAGTTACAGAAGTTTACACAGAGAATTCCAAGTATAAGTACAAGCAAATAAGAGAGACTTAGAAAACTGGTAAAACCTACATTGTTGATAGAGTTGGGAGTACTTAGCACTGTGAAAACAGCACTTTCGCCGAAAGAAATCGACTTCTATAAGACTGGGAAACAGTGAACAGAGAATGTATGAGTTTCTCAAGATTGGTAACAGATAGAAACAAGAGAAAGTACACAGTGATTCATCTACCTAGAGAAGTTACAGAGGTTTACACAGAGAATTCCAAGTATAAGTACAAGCAAATAAGAGAGACTTACAAAACTGGTAAAACCTACATTGTTGAGAGATTTGGGAGTACTTAGCACTGTGAAAACAGCACTTTCGCCGCAGGAAATTTAGTTCTCTAAGTCCGTGAAACAGTGAAAAGAGAATGTATGAGTTTCTCAAGATTGGTAACAGATAGAAACAAGAGAACCTACACAGTGATTCATCTACCTAGAGAAGTTACAGAGGTTTACACAGAGAATTCCAAGTATAAGTACAAGCAAATAAGAGAGACTTACAAAACTGGTAAAACCTACATTGTGGATAGAGTTGGGAGTACTTAGCACTGTGTAAACAGCACTTTCTCCGAAAGAAATCAACTTCTCTAAGACTGGGAAGCAGTGAACAGTGAATGTATGAGTTTCTGAAGATTGGTAACAGATAGAAAGAAGAGAAAGCACACAGTGATTCATCTACCTAGAGAAGTTACAGAGGTTTACACAGAGAATTCCAAGTATAAGTACAAGCAAATAAGAGAGACTTAGAAAACTGTTAAAACCTACATTGTGGATAGAGTTGGGAGTACTTAGCACTGTGTAAACAGCACTTTCGCTGAAAGAAATCGACTTCTCTAAGAGTGGGAAAAGGTGAACAGTGAATGTATGAGTTTCTCAAGATTGGTAACAGATAGAAACAAGAGAAAGCATACAGTGATTCATCTACCTAGAGAAGTTACAGAGGTTTACACAGAGAATTCCAAGTAGAAGTACAAGCAAATAAGAGAGACTTAGAAAACTGGTAAAACCTACATTGTTGAGAGTTTTGGGAATACTTAGCACTGTGAAAACAGCACTTTCGCCACAGGAAATTTAGTTCTCTAAGTCCGTGAAACAGTGAAAAGAGAATGTATGAGTTTCTCAAGATTGGTAACAGATAGAAACAAGAGAACCTACACAGTGATTCATCTACCTAGAGAAGTTACAGAGGTTTACACAGAGAATTCCAAGTATAAGTACAAGAAAATAAGAGAGACTTAGAAAACTGGTAAAACGTACATTGTTGACAGATTTGGGAGTACTAAGCACTGTGAAAACAGCACTTTCGCTGAAGGAAATTTAGTTCTCTAAGTCCGTGAAACAGTGAACAGAGAATGTATGAGTTTCTCAAGATTGGTAACAGATAGAAAGAAGAGAAAGTACACAGTGATTCATCTACCTGGAAAAGTTACAGAGGTTTAAACAGAGAATTCCAAGTATAAGTACAAGCAAATAAGAGAGACTTAGAAAACTGGTAAAACCTACATTGTTGACAGATTTGGGAGTACTTAGCACTGTGAAAACAGCACTTTCGCTGAAGGAAATTTAGTTCTCTAAGACTGAGAAACAGTGAACAGTGAATGTATGAGTTTCTCAAGATGGGAAACAGATAGAAACAACAGAAAGCACACAGTAATTCATCTACCTAGAGAAGTTAAAGAGGTTTACACAGAGAATTCCAAGTATAAGTACAAGCAAATAAGAGAGACTTAGAAAACTGGTAAAACCTACATTGTGGATAGTGTTGGGAGTACTTAGCACTGTGTAAACAGCACTTTCGCTGAAAGAAATCGACTTCTCTAAGACTGGGAAAAGGTGAACAGTGAATGTATGAGTTTCTCAAGATTGGTAACAGATAGAAACAAGAGAAAGCACACAGTGATTCATCTACCTAGAGAAGTTACAGAGGTTTACACAGAGAATTCCAAGTATAAGTACAAGCAAATAAGAGAGACTTAGAAAACTGGTAAAACCTACATTGTTGATATAGTTGGGAGTACTTAGCACTGTGAAAACAGCAATTTTGCCGAAAGAAATCGACTTCTCTAAGACTGGGAAACAGTGAACAGAGAATGTATGAGTTTCTCAAGATTGGTAACAGATAGAAACAAGAGAAAGTACACAGTGATTCATCTACCTAGAGAAGTTACAGAAGTTTACACAGAGAATTCCATGTATAAGTACAAGAAAATAAGAGAGACTTAGAAAACTGGTAAAACCTACATTGTGGATAGAGTTGGGAGTACTTAGCACTGTGAAAACAGCACTTTCACCGAAAGAAATCGACTTCTCTAAGACTGGGAAACAGTGAACAGAGAATGTATGAGTTTCTCAAGATTGGTAACAGATAGAAACAAGAGAAAGTACACAGTGATTCATCTACCTAGAGAAGTTACAGAAGTTTACACAGAGAATTCCATGTATAAGTACAAGAAAATAAGAGAGACTTAGAAAACTGGTAAAACCTACATTGTGGATAGAGATGGGAGTACTTAGCACTGTGAAAACAGCACTTTCGCCGAAAGAAATCGACTTCTCTAAGACTGGGAAACAGTGAACAGTGAATGTATGAGTTTCTCAAGATTGGTAACAGATAGAAACAAGAGAAAGTACACAGTGATTCATCTAAATAGAGAAGTTACAGAAGTTTACACAGAGAATTCCAAGTATAAGTACAAGCAAATAAGAGAGCCTTAGAAAACTGGTAAAACCTACATTGTTGATAGAGTTGGGAGTACTTAGCACTGTGAAAACAGCACTTTCGCCGAAAGAAATCGACTTCTCTAAGACTGGGAAACAGTGAACAGAGAATGTATGAGTTTCTCAAGATTGGTAACAGATAGAAACAAGAGAAAGTACACAGTGATTCATCTACCTAGAGAAGTTACAGAGGTTTACACAGAGAATTCCAAGTATAAGTACAAGCAAATAAGAGAGACTTACAAAACTGGTAAAACCTACATTGTTGAGAGATTTGGGAGTACTTAGCACTGTGAAAACAGCACTTTCGCCGCAGGAAATTTAGTTCTCTAAGTCCGTGAAACAGTGAAAAGAGAATGTATGAGTTTCTCAAGATTGGTAACAGATAAAAACAAGAGAACCTACACAGTGATTCATCTACCTAGAGAAGTTACAGAGGTTTACACAGAGAATTCCAAGTATAAGTACAAGAAAATAAGAGAGACTTAGAAAACTGGTAAAACGGATATTGTTGACAGATTTGGGAGTACTAAGCACTGTGAAAACAGCACTTTCGCTGAAGGAAATTTAGTTCTCTAAGTCCGTGAAACAGTGAACAGAGAATGTATGAGTTTCTCAAGATTGGTAACAGATAGAAACAAGAGAAAGTACACAGTGATTCACCTACCTGGAAAAGTTACAGAGGTTTACACAGAGAATTTCAAGTATAAGTACAAGAAAATAAGAGAGACTTAGATAACTGGTAAAACGTACATTGTTGATAGAGTTGGGAGTACTTAGCACTGTGAAAACAGCACTTTCGCCGAAAGAAATCGACTGCTCTAATACTGGGAAACAGTGAACAGAGAATGTATGAGTTTCTCAAGATTGGTAACAGATAGAAACAAGAGAAAGTACACAGTGATTCATCTACCTAGAGAAGTTACAGAAGTTTACACAGAGAATTCCATGTATAAGTACAAGCAAATAAGAGAGACTTAGAAAACTGGTAAAACCTACATTGTGGATAGAGTTGGGAGTACTTAGGACTGTGTAAACAGCACTTTCGCCGAAAGAAATCGACTTCTCTAAGACTGGGAAACAGTGAACAGTGAATGTATGAGTTTCTCAAGATTGGTAACAGATAGAAACAAGAGAAAGCACACAGTGATTCATCTACCTAGAGAAGTTACAGAGGTTTACACAGAGAATACCAAGTATAAGTACAAGCAAATAGGAGAGACTTAGAAAACTGGTAAAACCTACATTGTGGATAGAGTTGGGAGTACTTAGCACTGTGAAAACAGCACTTTCGCTGAAAGAAGTCGACTTCTCTAAGACTTGGTAACAGTGAACAGTGAATGTATGAGTTTCTCAAGATTGGTAACAGATAGAAACAAGAGAAAGTACACAGTGATTCATCTACCTAGTGAAGTTACAGAGGTTTACACAGAGAATTCCAAGTATAAGTACAAGCAAATAAGAGAGACTTAGAAAACTGGTAAAACCTATATTGTTGACAGATTTGGGAGTACTTAGCACTGTGAAAACAGCTCTTTCGCCGAAGGAAATTTAGTTCTCTAAGACTGGGAAACAGTGAACAGAGAATGTATGAGTTTCTCAAGATTGGTAACAGATAGAAACAACAGAAAGCACACAGTAATTCATCTACCTAGAGAAGTTAAAGAGGTTTACACAGAGAATTCCAAGTATAAGTACAAGCAAATAAGAGAGACTTAGAAAACTGGTAAAACCTACATTGTGGATAGAGTTGGGAGTACTTAGCACTGTGTAAACAGCACTTTCGCTGAAAGAAATCGACTTCTCTAAGACTGGGAAAAGGTGAACAGTGAATGTATGAGTTTCTCAAGATTGGTAACAGATAGAAACAAGAGAAAGCACACAGTGATTCATCTACCTAGAGAAGTTACAGAGGTTTACACAGAGAATTCCAAGTATAACTACAAGCAAATAAGAGAGACTTAGAGAACTGGTAAAACCTACATTGTTGATAGAGTTGGGAGTACTTAGCACTGTGAAAAGAGCACTTTCGCCGAAGGAAATTTAGCTCTCTAAGACTGGGAAACAGTGAACAGAGAATGTATGAGTTTCTCAACATTGGTAACAGATAGAAACAAGAGAAAGTACACAGTGATTCATCTACCTAGAGAAGTTACAGAGGTTTACACAGAGAATTCCATGTATAAGTACAAGAAAATAAGAGAGACTTAGAAAACTGGTAAAACCTACATTGTGGATAGAGATGGGAGTACATAGCACTGTGAAAACAGCACTTTCGCCGAAAGAAATCGACTTCTCTAAGACTGGGAAACAGTGAACAGTGAATGTATGAGTTTCTCAAGATTGGTAACAGATACAAACAAGAGAAAGTACACAGTGATTCATCTAAATAGAGAAGTTACAGAAGTTTACACAGAGAATTCCAAGTATAAGTACAAGCAAATAAGAGAGACTTAGAAAACTGGTAAAACCTACATTGTTGATAGAGTTGGGAGTACTTAGCACTGTGAAAACAGCACTTTCGCCGAAAGAAATCGACTTCTCTAAGACTGGGAAACAGTGAACAGAGAATGTATGAGTTTCTCAAGATTGGTAACAGATAGAAACAAGAGAAAGTACACAGTGATTCATCTACCTAGAGAAGTTACAGAGGTTTACACAGAGAATTCCAAGTATAAGTACAAGCAAATAAGAGAGACTTACAAAACTGGTAAAACCTACATTGTGGATAGAGTTGGGAGTACTTAGCACTGTGTAAACAGCACTTTCTCCGAAAGAAATCAACTTCTTTAAGACTGGGAAGCAGTGAACAGTGAATGTATGAGTTTCTCAAGATTGGTAACAGATAGAAACAAGAGAACCTACACAGTGATTCATCTACCTAGAGAAGTTACAGAGGTTTACACAGAGAATTCCAAGTATAAGTACAAGAAAATAAGAGAGACATAGAAAACTGGTAAAACGTACATTGTTGACAGATTTGGGAGTACTAAGC
Organism: Heterohyrax brucei; assembly: GCA_028571685.1. Lineage (NCBI taxonomy): Eukaryota > Metazoa > Chordata > Mammalia > Hyracoidea > Procaviidae > Heterohyrax > Heterohyrax brucei. Next base: position 18,960,268 of record CM053162.1, read on the forward strand.
ACTGTGAAAACAGCACTTTCGCTGAAGGAAATTTAGTTCTCTAAGTCCGTGAAACAGTGAACAGAGAATGTATGAGTTTCTCAAGATTGGTAACAGATAGAAAGAAGAGAAAGTACACAGTGATTCATCTACCTGGAAAAGTTACAGAGGTTTACACAGAGAATTCCAAGTATAAGTACAAGCAAATAAGAGAGACTTAGAAAACTGGTAAAACCTACATTGTTGACAGATTTGGGAGTACTTAGCACTGTGAAAACAGCACTTTCGCTGAAGGAAATTTAGTTCTCTAAGACTGAGAAACAGTGAACAGTGAATGTATGAGTTTCTAAAGATGGGAAACAGATAGAAACAACAGAAAGCACACAGTAATTCATCTACCTAGAGAAGTTAAAGAGGTTTACACAGAGAATTCCAAGTATAAGTACAAGCAAATAAGAGAGACTTAGAAAACTGGTAAAACCTACATTGTGGATAGAGTTGGGAGTACTTAGCACTGTGTAAACAGCACTTTCGCTGAAAGAAATCGACTTCTCTAAGACTGGGAAAAGGTGAACAGTGAATGTATGAGTATCTCAAGATTGGTAACAGATAGAAACAAGAGAAAGCACACAGTGATTCATCTACCTAGAGAAGTTACAGTGGTTTACACAGAGAATTCCAAGTATAAGTACAAGCAAATAAGAGAGACTTAGAAATCTGGTAAAACCTACATTGTGGATAGAGTTGGGAGTACTTAGCACTGTGAAAACAGCACTTTCGCTGAAAGAAATCGACTTCTCTAAGACTGGGAAACAGTGAACAGTGAATGTATGAGTTTCCCAAGATTGGTAACAGATAGAAACAAGAGAAAGTACACAGTGATTCATCTACCTAGAGAAGTTACAGAGGTTTACACAGAGAATTCCAAGTATAAGTACAAGCAAATAAGAGAGACTTAGAAAACTGGTAAAACCTACATTGTTGATATAGTTGGGAGTACTTAGCACTGTGAAAAGAGCAATTTTGCCGAAAGAAATCGACTTCTCTAAGACTGGGAAACAGTGAACAGAGAATGTATGAGTTTCTCAAGATTGGTAACAGATAGAAACAAGAGAAAGTACACAGTGATTCATCTACCTAGAGAAGTTACAGAGGTTTACACAGAGAATTCCAAGTATAACTACAAGCAAATAAGAGAGACTTAGAGAACTGGTAAAACCTACATTGTTGATAGAGTTGGGAGTACTTAGCACTGTGAAAACAGCACTTTTGCGGAAAGAAATCGACTTCTCTAAGACTGGGAAACAGTGAACAGAGAATGTATGAGTTTCTCAAGATTGGTAACAGATAGAAACAAGAGAAAGTACACGGTGATTCATCTACCTAGAGAAGTTACAGAGGTTTACACAGAGAATTCCAAGTATAAGTACAAGCAAATAAGAGAGACTTAGAAAACTGGTAAAACCTACATTGTTTATAGAGTTGGGAGTACTTAGCAATGTGAAAACAGCACTTTTGTCGAAAGTAATCGACTTCTCCAAGACTGGGAAACACTGAACAGAGAATGTATGAGTTTCTCAAGATTGGTAACAGATAGAAACAAGAGAAAGTACACAGTGATTCATCTACCTAGAGAAGTTACAGAAGTTTACACAGAGAATTCCATGTATAAGTACAAGAAAATAAGAGAGACTTAGAAAACTGGTAAAACCTACATTGTGGATAGAGTTGGGAGTACTTAGCACTGTGAAAACAGCACTTTCACCGAAAGAAATCGACTTCTCTAAGACTGGGAAACAGTGAACAGAGAATGTATGAGTTTCTCAAGATTGGTAACAGATAGAAACAAGAGAAAGTACACAGTGATTCATCTAAATAGAGAAGTTACAGAAGTTTACACAGAGAATTCCATGTATAAGTACAAGAAAATAAGAGAGACTTCGAAAACTGGTAAAACCTAAATTGTTGATAGAGTTGGGAGTACTTAGCACTGTGAAAACAGCACTTTCGCCGAAGGAAATTTAGTTCTCTAAGACTGGGAAACAGTGAACAGAGAATGTATGAGTTTCTCAAGATTGGTAACAGATAGAAACAAGAGAAAGTACACAGTGATTCATCTACCTAGAGAAGTTACAGAAGTTTACACAGAGAATTCCATGTATAAGTACAAGAAAATAAGAGAGACTTAGAAAACTGGTAAAACCTACATTGTGGATAGAGATGGGAGTACTTAGCACTGTGAAAACAGCACTTTCGCCGAAAGAAATCGACTTCTCTAAGACTGGGAAACAGTGAACAGTGAATGTATGAGTTTCTCAAGATTGGTAACAGATAGAAACAAGAGAAAGCACACAGTGATTCATCTACCTGGAAAAGTTACAGAGGTTTACACAGAGAATTGCAAGTATAAGTACAAGCAAATAAGAGAGACTTAGAAAACTGGTAAAACCTACATTGTTGACAGATTTGGGAGTACTTAGCACTGTGAAAACAGCACTTTCGCTGAAGGAAATTTAGTTCTCTAAGAGTGGGAAACAGTGAACAGAGAATGTATGAGTTTCTCAAGATTGGTAACAGACAGAAACACGAGAAAGTAGACAGTGATTCATCTACCTAGAGAAGTTACAGAGGTTTACACAGAGAATTCCAAGTATAAGTACAAGCAAATAAGAGAGACTTAGAAAACTGGTAAAACCTACATTGTGGATAGAGTTGGGAGTACTTAGCACTGTGTAAACAGCACTTTCGCCGAAAGAAATCGACTTCTCTAAGACTGGGAAACAGTGAACAGTGAATGTATGAGTTTCTCAAGATTGGTAACAGATAGAAACAAGAGAAAGCACACAGTGATTCATCTACCTAGAGAAGTTACAGAGGTTTACACAGAGAATTCCAAGAATAAGTACAAGCAAATAAGAGAGACTTGGAAAACTGGTAAAATCTACATTGTGGATCGAGTTGGGAGTACTTAGCACTGTGTAAACAGCACTTTCGCTGAAAGAAATCGACTTCTCTAAGACTGGGAAAAGGTGAACAGTGAATGTATGAGTTTCTCAAGATTGGTAACAGATAGAAACAAGAGAAAGCACACAGTGATTCATCTACCTAGAGAAGTTACAGAGGTTTACACAGAGAATTCCAAGTATAAGTACAAGCAAATAAGAGAGACTTAGAAATCTGGTAAAACCTACATTGTGGATAGAGTTGGGATTACTTAGCACTGTCAAAACAGCACTTTCGCTGAAAGAAATCGACTTCTCTAAGACTGGGAAACAGTGAACAGAGAATGTATGAGTTTCTCAAGATTGGTAACAGATAGAAACAAGAGAAAGTACACAGTGATTCATCTACCTAGAGAAGTTACAGAGGATTACACAGAGAATTCCAAGTATAAGTATAAGCAAATAAGAGAGACTTAGAAAACTGGTAAAACCTACATTGTGGATAGAGTTGGGAGTACTTAGCACTGTATAAACAGTACTTTCGCCGAAAGAAATCGACTTCTCTAAGACTGGGAAACAGTGAACAGAGTATGTATGAGTTTCTCAAGATTGGTAACAGATAGAAACAAGAGAAAGTACACAGTGATTCATCTACCTAGAGAAGTTACAGAGGTTTACACAGAGAATTCCAAGTATAAGTACAACCAAATAAGAGAGACTTAGAAAACTGGTAAAACCTACATTGTGGATAGAGTTGGGAGTACTTAGCACTGTGTAAACAGCACTTTCGCCGAAAGAAATCGACTTCTCTAAGACTAGGAAACAGTGAACAGAGAATGTATGAGTTTCTCAAGATTGGTAACAGATAGAAACAAGAGAAAGTACACAGTGATTCATCTACCTAGAGAAGTTACAGAGGTTTACACAGAGAATTCCAAGTATAAGTACAAGCAAATAAGAGAGACTTAGACATCTGGTAAAACCTACATTGTGGATAGAGTTGGGAGTACTTAGCACTGTGGAAACAGCACTTTCGCAGAAAGAAATCGACTTCTCTAAGACTGGGAAAAGGTGAACAGTGAATGTATGAGTTTCTCAAGATTGGTAACAGATAGAAACAAGAGAAAGCACACAGTGATTCATCTACCTAGAGAAGTTACAGAGGTTTACATAGAGAATTCCAAGTATAAGTACAAGCAAATAAGAGAGACTTAGAAAACTGGTAAAACCTACATTGTGGATAGAGTTGGGAGTACTTAGCACTGTGTAAACAGCAATTTCGCCGAAAGAAATCGACTTCTCTAAGACTGGGAAACAGTGAACAGTGAATGTATGAGTTTCTCAAGATTGGTAACAGATAGAAACAAGAGAAAGCACACAGTGATTCATCTACCTAGAGAAGTTACAGAGGTTTACACAGAGAATTCCAAGTATAAGTACAAGCAAATAAGACAGACTTAGAAAACTGGTAAAACCTACATTATTAACAGATTTGGGAGTACTTAGCACTGTGAAAACAGCACTTTCGCCGAAAGAAATTTAGTTCTCTAAGACTGGGAAACAGTGAACAGAGAATGTATGAGTTTCTCAAGATTGGTAACAGATAGAAACAAGCGAAAGTACACGGTGATTCATCTACACAGAGAAGTTACAGAGGTTTACACAGAGAATTCCAAGTATAAGTACAAGCAAATAAGAGAGACTTAGAAAACTGGTAAAACCTACATTGTGGATAGAGTTGGGAGTACTTAGCACTGTGTAAACAGCACTTTCGCCGAAAGAAATCGACTTCTCTAAGACTGGGAAACAGTGAACAGTGAATGTATGAGTTTCTCAAGATTGGTAACAGATAGAAACAAGAGAAAGCACACAGTGATTCATCTACCTAGAGAAGTTACAGAGGTTTACACAGAGAATTCCAAGTATAAGTACAAGCAAATAAGAGAGACTTAGAAATCTGGTAAAACCTACATTGTGGATTGAGTTGGGAGTACTTAGCACTGTGAAAACAGCACTTTCGCAGAAAGAAATCGACTTCTCTAAGACTAGGAAAAGGTGAACAGTGAATGTATGAGTTTCTCAAGATTGGTAACAGATAGAAACAAGAGAAAGCACACAGTGATTCATCTACCTGGAAAAGTTACAGAGGTTTACACAGAGAATTCCAAGTATAAGTACAAGCAAATAAGAGAGACTTAGAAAACTGGTAAAACCTACATTGTTGACAGATTTGGGAGTACTTAGCACTGTGAAAACAGCACTTTCGCTGAAGGAAATTTAGTTCTCTAAGACTGAGAAACAGTGAACAGTGAATGTATGAGTTTCTCAAGATTGGTAACAGATAGAAACAACAGAAAGCACACAGTATTTCATCTACCTAGAGAAGTTAAAGAGGTTTACACAGAGAATTCCAAGTATAAGTACAAGCAAATAAGAGAGACTTAGAAAACTGGTAAAACCTACATTGTGGATAGAGTTGGGAGTACTTAGCCCTGTGTAAACAGCACTTTCGCTGAAAGAAATCGACTTCTCTAAGACTGGGAAAAGGTGAACAGTGAATGTATGAGTATCTCAAGATTGGTAACAGATAGAAACAAGAGAAAGCACACAGTGATTCATCTACCTAGAGAAGTTACAGTGGTTTACACAGAGAATTCCAAGTATAAGTACAAGCAAATAAGAGAGACTTAGAAATCTGGTAAAACCTACATTGTGGATAGAGTTGGGAGTACTTAGCACTGTGAAAACAGCACTTTCGCTGAAAGAAATCGACTTCTCTAAGACTGGGAAACAGTGAACAGTGAATGTATGAGTTTCCCAAGATTGGTAACAGATAGAAACAAGAGAAACTACACAGTGATTCATCTACCTAGAGAAGTTACAGAGGTTTACACAGAGAATTCCAAGTATAAGTACAAGCAAATAAGAGAGACTTAGAAAACTGGTAAAACCTACATTGTTGATAGAGTTGGGAGTACTTAGCACTGTGAAAACAGCAATTTTGCCGAAAGAAATCGACTTCTCTAAGACTGGGAAACAGTGAACAGAGAATGTATGAGTTTCTCAAGATTGGTAACAGATAGAAACAAGAGAAAGTACACAGTGATTCATCTACCTTGAGAAGTTACAGAGGTTTACACAGAGAATTCCAAGTATAACTACAAGCAAATAAGAGAGACTTAGAAATCTGGTAAAACCTACATTGTTGATAGAGTTGGGAGTACTTAGCACTGTGAAAACAGCACTTTTGCGGAAAGAAATCGACTTCTCTAAGACTGGGAAACAGTGAACAGAGAATGTATGAGTTTCTCAAGATTGGTAACAGATAGAAACAAGAGAAAGTACACGGTGATTCATCTACCTAGAGAAGTTACAGAGGTTTACACAGAGAATTCCAAGTGTAAGTACAAGCAAATAAGAGAGACTTAGAAAACTGGTAAAACCTACATTGTTTATAGAGTTGGGAGTACTTAGCAATGTGAAAACAGCACTTTTGTAGAAAGTAATCGACTTCTCTAAGACTGGGAAACACTGAACAGAGAATGTATGAGTTTCTCAAGATTGGTAACAGATAGAAACAAGAGAAAGTACACAGTGATTCATCTACCTAGTGAAGTTACAGAGGTTTACACAGAGAATTCCATGTATAAGTACCAGCAAATAAGAGAGACTTAGAAAACTGGTAAAACCTACATTGTTGACAGATTTGGGAGTACTTAGCACTGTGAAAACAGCACTTTCGCCGAAGGAAATTTAGTTCCTAAGACTGGGAAACAGTGAACAGTGAATGTATGAGTTTCTCAAGATTGGTAACAGATAGAAACAAGAGAAAGCACACAGTGATTCATCTACCTAGAGAAGTTACAGAGGTTTACACAGAGAATTCCAACTATAAGTACAAGCAAATAAGAGAGACTTAGAAAACTGGTAAAATCTACATTGTGGATAGAGTTGGGAGTACTTAGCACTGTGTAAACAGCACTTTCGCTGAAAGAAATCGACTTCTCTAAGACTGGGAAAAGGTGAACAGTGAATGTATGAGTTTCTCAAGATTGGTAACAGATAGAAACAAGAGAAAGCACACAGTGATTCATCTACCTAGAGAAGTTACAGTGGTTTACACAGAGAATTCCAAGTATAAGTACAAGCAAATAAGAGAGACTTAGAAATCTGGTAAAACCTACATTGTGGATAGAGTTGGGAGTACTTAGCACTGTGAAAACAGCACTTTCGCTGAAAGAAATCGACTTCCCTAAGACTGGGAAACAGTGAACAGTGAATGTATGAGTTTCTCAAGATTGGTAACAGATAGAAACAAGAGAAAGTACACAGTGATTCATCTACCTAGAGAAGTTACAGAGGTTTACACAGAGAATTCCAAGTATAAGTACAAGCAAATAAGAGAGACTTAGAAAACTGGTAAAACCTACATTGTGGATAGAGTTGGGAGTACTTAGCACTGTGAAAACAGCACTTTCGCTGAAAGAAATCGACTTCTCTAAGACTGGGAAACAGTGAACAGTGAATGTATGAGTTTCTCAAGATTGGTAACAGATAGAAACAAGAGAAAGTACACAGTGATTCATCTACCTAGAGAAGTTACAGAAGTTTACACAGAGAATTCCATGTATAAGTACAAGAAAATAAGAGAGACTTGGAAAACTGGTAAAACCTACATTGTGGATAGAGTTGGGAGTACTTAGCACTGTGAAAACAGCACTTTCGCCGAAAGAAATCGACTTCTCTAAGAATGGGAAACAGTGAACAGAGAATGTATGAGTTTCTCAAGATTGGTAACAGATAGAAACAAGAGAAAGTACACAGTGATTCATCTAAATAGAGAAGTTACAGAAGTTTACACAGAGAATTCCATGTATAAGTACAAGAAAATAAGAGAGACTTACAAAACTGGTAAAACCTACATTGTTGATAGAGTTGGGAGTACTTAGCACTGTGAAAAGAGCACTTTCGCCGAAGGAAATTTAGTTCTCTAAGACTGGGAAATAGTGAACAGAGAATGTATGAGTTTCTCAACATTGGTAACAGATAGAAACAAGAGAAAGTACACAGTGATTCATCTACCTAGAGAAGTTACAGAAGTTTACACAGAGAATTCCATGTATAAGTACAAGAAAATAAGAGAGACTTAGAGAACTGGTAAAACCTACATTGTGGATAGAGATGGGAGTACTTAGCACTGTGAAAACAGCACTTTCGCCGAAAGAAATCGACTTCTCTAAGACTGGGAAACAGTGAACAGTGAATGTATGAGTTTCTCAAGATTGGTAACAGATACAAACAAGAGAAAGTACACAGTGATTCATCTAAATAGAGAAGTTACAGAAGTTTACACAGAGAATTCCAACTATAAGTACAAGAAAATAAGAGAGACTTAGAAAACTGGTAAAACCTACATTGTGGATAGAGTTGGGAGTACTTAGCACTGTGAAAACAGCACTTTCGCCGAAAGAAATCGACTTCTCTAAGACTGGGAAACAGTGAACAGAGAATCTATGAGTTTCTCAAGATTGGTAACAGATAGAAACAAGAGAAAGTACACGGTGATTCATCTACCTAGAGAAGTTACAGAGGTTTACACAGAGAATTCCAAGTGTAAGTACAAGCAAATAAGAGACTTAGAAAACTGGTAAAACCTACATTGTTTATAGAGTTGGGAGTACTTAGCAATGTGAAAACAGCACTTTTGTCGAAAGTAATCGACTTCTCTAAGACTGGGAAACACTGAACAGAGAATGTATGAGTTTCTCAAGATTGGTAACAGATAGAAACAAGAGAAAGTACACAGTGATTCATCTACCTAGAGAAGTTACAGAGGTTTACACAGAGAATTCCAAGTATAAGTACAAGCAAATAAGAGAGACTTAGAAATCTGGTAAAACCTACATTGTGGATAGAGTTGGGAGTACTTAGCACTGTGAAAACAGCACTTTCGCAGAAAGAAATCGACTTCTCTAAGACTAGGAAAAGGTGAACAGTGAATGTATGAGTTTCTCAAGATTGGTAACAGATAGAAACAAGAGAAAGCACACAGTGATTCATCTACCTGGAAAAGTTACAGAGGTTTACACAGAGAATTCCAAGTATAAGTACAAGCAAATAAGAGAGACTTAGAAATCTGGTAAAACCTACATTGTTGATAGAGTTGGGAGTACTTAGCACTGTGAAAACAGCACTTTTGCGGAAAGAAATCGACTTCTCTAAGACTGGGAAACAGTGAACAGAGAATGTATGAGTTTCTCAAGATTGGTAACAGATAGAAACAAGAGAAAGTACACGGTGATTCATCTACCTAGAGAAGTTACAGAGGTTTACACAGAGAATTCCAAGTGTAAGTACAAGCAAATAAGAGAGACTTAGAAAACTGGTAAAACCTACATTGTTTATAGAGTTGGGAGTACTTAGCAATGTGAAAACAGCACTTTTGTAGAAAGTAATCGACTTCTCTAAGACTGGGAAACACTGAACAGAGAATGTATGAGTTTCTCAAGATTGGTAACAGATAGAAACAAGAGAAAGTACACAGTGATTCATCTACCTAGTGAAGTTACAGAGGTTTACACAGAGAATTCCATGTATAAGTACCAGCAAATAAGAGAGACTTAGAAAACTGGTAAAACCTACATTGTTGACAGATTTGGGAGTACTTAGCACTGTGAAAACAGCACTTTCGCCGAAGGAAATTTAGTTCTCTAAGACTGGGAAACAGTGAACAGTGAATGTATGAGTTTCTCAAGATTGGTAACAGATAGAAACAAGAGAAAGCACACAGTGATTCATCTACCTAGAGAAGTTACAGAGGTTTACACAGAGAATTCCAACTATAAGTACAAGCAAATAAGAGAGACTTAGAAAACTGGTAAAATCTACATTGTGGATAGAGTTGGGAGTACTTAGCACTGTGTAAACAGCACTTTCGCTGAAAGAAATCGACTTCTCTAAGACTGGGAAAAGGTGAACAGTGAATGTATGAGTTTCTCAAGATTGGTAACAGATAGAAACAAGAGAAAGCACACAGTGATTCATCTACCTAGAGAAGTTACAGTGGTTTACACAGAGAATTCCAAGTATAAGTACAAGCAAATAAGAGAGACTTAGAAATCTGGTAAAACCTACATTGTGGATAGAGTTGGGAGTACTTAGCACTGTGAAAACAGCACTTTCGCTGAAAGAAATCGACTTCCCTAAGACTGGGAAACAGTGAACAGTGAATGTATGAGTTTCTCAAGATTGGTAACAGATAGAAACAAGAGAAAGTACACAGTGATTCATCTACCTAGAGAAGTTACAGAGGTTTACACAGAGAATTCCAAGTATAAGTACAAGCAAATAAGAGAGACTTAGAAAACTGGTAAAACCTACATTGTGGATAGAGTTGGGAGTACTTAGCACTGTGAAAACAGCACTTTCGCTGAAAGAAATCGACTTCTCTAAGACTGGGAAACAGTGAACAGTGAATGTATGAGTTTCTCAAGATTGGTAACAGATAGAAACAAGAGAAAGTACACAGTGATTCATCTACCTAGAGAAGTTACAGAAGTTTACACAGAGAATTCCATGTATAAGTACAAGAAAATAAGAGAGACTTGGAAAACTGGTAAAACCTACATTGTGGATAGAGTTGGGAGTACTTAGCACTGTGAAAACAGCACTTTCGCCGAAAGAAATCGACTTCTCTAAGAATGGGAAACAGTGAACAGAGAATGTATGAGTTTCTCAAGATTGGTAACAGATAGAAACAAGAGAAAGTACACAGTGATTCATCTAAATAGAGAAGTTACAGAAGTTTACACAGAGAATTCCATGTATAAGTACAAGAAAATAAGAGAGACTTACAAAACTGGTAAAACCTACATTGTTGATAGAGTTGGGAGTACTTAGCACTGTGAAAAGAGCACTTTCGCCGAAGGAAATTTAGTTCTCTAAGACTGGGAAATAGTGAACAGAGAATGTATGAGTTTCTCAACATTGGTAACAGATAGAAACAAGAGAAAGTACACAGTGATTCATCTACCTAGAGAAGTTACAGAAGTTTACACAGAGAATTCCATGTATAAGTACAAGAAAATAAGAGAGACTTAGAGAACTGGTAAAACCTACATTGTGGATAGAGATGGGAGTACTTAGCACTGTGAAAACAGCACTTTCGCCGAAAGAAATCGACTTCTCTAAGACTGGGAAACAGTGAACAGTGAATGTATGAGTTTCTCAAGATTGGTAACAGATACAAACAAGAGAAAGTACACAGTGATTCATCTAAATAGAGAAGTTACAGAAGTTTACACAGAGAATTCCAAGTATAAGTACAAGCAAATAAGAGAGACTTAGAAAACTGGTAAAACCTACATTGTGGATAGAGTTGGGAGTACTTAGCACTGTGAAAACAGCACTTTCGCCGAAAGAAATCGACTTCTCTAAGACTGGGAAACAGTGAACAGAGAATCTATGAGTTTCTCAAGATTGGTAACAGATAGAAACAAGAGAAAGTACACGGTGATTCATCTACCTAGAGAAGTTACAGAGGTTTACACAGAGAATTCCAAGTGTAAGTACAAGCAAATAAGAGACTTAGAAAACTGGTAAAACCTACATTGTTTATAGAGTTGGGAGTACTTAGCAATGTGAAAACAGCACTTTTGTCAAAAGTAATCGACTTCTCTAAGACTGGGAAACACTGAACAGAGAATGTATGAGTTTCTCAAGATTGGTAACAGATAGAAACAAGAGAAAGTACACAGTGATTCATCTACCTAGAGAAGTTACAGAGGTTTACACAGAGAATTCCAAGTATAAGTACAAGCAAATAAGAGAGACTTAGAAATCTGGTAAAACCTACATTGTGGATAGAGTTGGGAGTACTTAGCACTGTGAAAACAGCACTTTCGCAGAAAGAAATCGACTTCTCTAAGACTAGGAAAAGGTGAACAGTGAATGTATGAGTTTCTCAAGATTGGTAACAGATAGAAACAAGAGAAAGCACACAGTGATTCATCTACCTGGAAAAGTTACAGAGGTTTACACAGAGAATTCCAAGTATAAGTACAAGCAAATAAGAGAGACTTAGAAAACTGGTAAAACCTACATTGCTGACAGATTTGGGAGTACTTACCACTGTGAAAACAGCACTTTCGCTGAAGGAAATTTAGTTCTCTAAGACTGAGAAACAGTGAACAGTGAATGTATGAGTTTCTCAAGATTGGTAACAGATAGAAACAACAGAAAGCACACAGTAATTCATCTACCTAGAGAAGTTAAAGAGGTTTACACAGAGAATTCCAAGTATAAGTACAAGCAAATAAGAGAGACTTAGAAAACTGGTAAAACCTACATTGTGGATAGAGTTGGGAGTACTTAGCCCTGTGTAAACAGCACTTTCGCTGAAAGAAATCGACTTCTCTAAGACTGGGAAAAGGTGAACAGTGAATGTATGAGTATCTCAAGATTGGTAACAGATAGAAACAAGAGAAAGCACACAGTGATTCATCTACCTAGAGAAGTTACAGAGGTTTACACAGAGAATTCCAAGTATAAGTACAAGCAAATAAGACAGACTTAGAAAACTGGTAAAACCTACATTGTTGACAGATTTGGGAGTACTTAGCACTGTGAAAACAGCACTTTCGCCGAAGGAAATTTAGTTCTCTAAGAGTGGGAAACAGTGAACAGTGAATGTATGAGTTTCTCAAGATTGGTAACAGATAGAAACAACAGAAAGCACACAGTAATTCATCTACCTAGAGAAGTTAAAGAGGTTTACACAGAGAATTCCAAGTATAAGTACAAGCAAATAAGAGAGACTTAGAAAACTGGTAAAACCTACATTGTGGATAGAGTTGGGAGTACTTAGCACTGTGTAAACAGCACTTTCGCTGAAAGAAATCGACTTCTCTAAGACTGGGAAAAGGTGAACAGTGAATGTATGAGTTTCTCAAGTTTGGTAACAGATAGAAACAAGAGAAAGCACACAGTGATTCATCTACCTAGAGAAGTTACAGAGGTTTACACAGAGAATTCCAAGTATAAGTACAAGCAAATAAGAGAGACTTAGAAATCTGATAAAACCTACATTGTGGATAGCGTTGGGAGTACTTAGCACTGTGAAAACAGCACTTTCGCTGAAAGAAATCGACTTCTCTAAGACTGGGAAACAGTGAACAGAGAATGTATGAGTTTCTCAAGATTGGTAACAGATAGAAACAAGAGAAAGTACACAGTGATTCATCTACCTAGAGAAGTTACAGAGATTTACACAGAGAATTCCAAGTATAAGTACAAGCAAATAAGAGAGACTTAGAAAACTGGTAAAACCTACATTGTGGATAGAGTTGGGAGTACTTAGCACTGTGTAAACAGGACTTTCGCCAAAAGAAATCGACTTCTCTAAGACTGGGAAACAGTGAACAGTGAATGTATGAGTTTCTCAAGATTGGTAACAGATAGAAACAAGAGAAAGTACACAGTGATTCATCTACCTAGAGAAGTTACAGAGGTTTACACAGAGAATTCCAAGTATAAGTACAAGCAAATAAGAGAGACTTAGAAAACTGGTAAAACCTACATTGTGGATAGAGTTGGGAGTACTTAGCACTGTGAAAACAGCACTTTCGCTGAAAGAAGTCGACTTCTCTAAGACTGGGAAACAGTGAACAGTGAATGTATGAGTTTCTCAAGATTGGTAACAGATAGAAACAAGAGAAAGCACACAGTGATTCATCTACCTAGAGAAGTTACAGAGGTTTACACAGAGAATTCCAAGTATAAGTACAAGCAAATAAGAGAGACTTAGAAAACTGGTAAAATCTACATTGTGGATAGAGTTGGGAGTACTTAGCACTGTGAAAACAGCACTTTCGCAGAAAGAAATCGACTTCTCTAAGACTGGGAAAAGGTGAACAGTGAATGTATGAGTTTCTCAAGATTGGTAACAGATAGAAACAAGAGAAAGCACACAGTGATTCATCTACCTGGAAAAGTTACAGAGGTTTACACAGAGAATTCCAAGTATAAGTACAAGCAAATAAGAGAGATTTAGAAAACTGGTAAAACCTACATTGTTGACAGATTTGGGAGTACTTAGCACTGTGAAAACAGCACTTTCGCTGAAGGAAATTTAGTTCTCTAAGACTGAGAAACAGTGAACAGTGAATGTATGAGTTTCTCAAGATTGGTAACAGATAGAAACAACAGAAAGCACACAGTATTTCATCTACCTAGAGAAGTTAAAGATGTTTACACAGAGAATTCCAAGTATAAGTACAAGCAAATAAGAGAGACTTAGAAAACTGGTAAAACCTACATTGTGGATAGAGTTGGGAGTACTTAGCCCTGTGTAAACAGCACTTTCGCTGAAAGAAATCGACTTCTCTAAGACTGGGAAAAGGTGAACAGTGAATGTATGAGTATCTCAAGATTGGTAACAGATAGAAACAAGAGAAAGCACACAGTGATTCATCTACCTAGAGAAGTTACAGTGGTTTACACAGAGAATTCCAAGTATAAGTACAAGCAAATAAGAGAGACTTAGAAATCTGGTAAAACCTACATTGTGGATAGAGTTGGGAGTACTTAGCACTGTGAAAACAGCACTTTCGCTGAAAGAAATCGACTTCTCTAAGACTGGGAAACAGTGAACAGTGAATGTATGAGTTTCCCAAGATTGGTAACAGATAGAAACAAGAGAAACTACACAGTGATTCATCTACCTAGAGAAGTTACAGAGGTTTACACAGAGAATTCCAAGTATAAGTACAAGCAAATAAGAGAGACTTAGAAAACTGGTAAAACCTACATTGTTGATAGAGTTGGGAGTACTTAGCACTGTGAAAACAGCAAATTTGCCGAAAGAAATCGACTTCTCTAAGACTGGGAAACAGTGAACAGAGAATGTATGAGTTTCTCAAGATTGGTAACAGATAGAAACAAGAGAAAGTACACAGTGATTCATCTACCTAGAGAAGTTACAGAGGTTTACACAGAGAATTCCAAGTATAACTACAAGCAAATAAGAGAGACTTAGAGAACTGGTAAAACCTACATTGTTGATAGAGTTGGGAGTACTTAGCACTGTGAAAACAGCACTTTTGCGGAAAGAAATCGACTTCTCTAAGACTGGGAAACAGTGAACAGAGAATGTATGAGTTTCTCAAGATTGGTAACAGATAGAAACAAGAGAAAGTACACGGTGATTCATCTACCTAGAGAAGTTACAGAGGTTTACACAGAGAATTCCAAGTGTAAGTACAAGCAAATAAGAGAGACTTAGAAAACTGGTAAAACCTACATTGTTTATAGAGTTGGGAGTACTTAGCAATGTGAAAACAGCACTTTTGTAGAAAGTAATCGACTTCTCTAAGACTGGGAAAAACTGAACAGAGAATGTATGAGTTTCTCAAGATTGGTAACAGATAGAAACAAGAGAAAGTACACAGTGATTCATCTACCTAGTGAAGTTACAGAGGTTTACACAGAGAATTCCATGTATAAGTACCAGCAAATAAGAGAGACTTAGAAAACTGGTAAAACCTACATTGTTGACAGATTTGGGAGTACTTAGCACTGTGAAAACAGCACTTTCGCCGAAGGAAATTTAGTTCTCTAAGACTGGGAAACAGTGAACAGTGAATGTATGAGTTTCTCAAGATTGGTAACAGATAGAAACAAGAGAAAGCACACAGTGATTCATCTACCTAGAGAAGTTACAGAGGTTTACACAGAGAATTCCAACTATAAGTACAAGCAAATAAGAGAGACTTAGAAAACTGGTAAAATCTACATTGTGGATAGAGTTGGGAGTACTTAGCACTGTGTAAACAGCACTTTCGCTGAAAGAAATCGACTTCTCTAAGACTGGGAAAAGGTGAACAGTGAATGTATGAGTTTCTCAAGATTGGTAACAGATAGAAACAAGAGAAAGCACACAGTGATTCATCTACCTAGAGAAGTTACAGTGGTTTACACAGAGAATTCCAAGTATAAGTACAAGCAAATAAGAGAGACTTAGAAATCTGGTAAAACCTACATTGTGGATAGAGTTGGGAGTACTTAGCACTGTGAAAACAGCACTTTCGCTGAAAGAAATCGACTTCCCTAAGACTGGGAAACAGTGAACAGTGAATGTATGAGTTTCTCAAGATTGGTAACAGATAGAAACAAGAGAAAGTACACAGTGATTCATCTACCTAGAGAAGTTACAGAGGTTTACACAGAGAATTCCAAGTATAAGTACAAGCAAATAAGAGAGACTTAGAAAACTGGTAAAACCTACATTGTGGATAGAGTTGGGAGTACTTAGCACTGTGAAAACAGCACTTTCGCTGAAAGAAATCGACTTCTCTAAGACTGGGAAACAGTGAACAGTGAATGTATGAGTTTCTCAAGATTGGTAACAGATAGAAACAAGAGAAAGTACACAGTGATTCATCTACCTAGAGAAGTTACAGAAGTTTACACAGAGAATTCCATGTATAAGTACAAGAAAATAAGAGAGACTTGGAAAACTGGTAAAACCTACATTGTGGATAGAGTTGGGAGTACTTAGCACTGTGAAAACAGCACTTTCGCCGAAAGAAATCGACTTCTCTAAGAATGGGAAACAGTGAACAGAGAATGTATGAGTTTCTCAAGATTGGTAACAGATAGAAACAAGAGAAAGGACACAGTGATTCATCTAAATAGAGAAGTTACAGAAGTTTACACAGAGAATTCCATGTATAAGTACAAGAAAATAAGAGAGACTTAGAAAACTGGTAAAACCTACATTGTTGATAGAGTTGGGAGTACTTAGCACTGTGAAAAGAGCACTTTCGCCGAAGGAAATTTAGTTCTCTAAGACTGGGAAATAGTGAACAGAGAATGTATGAGTTTCTCAACATTGGTAACAGATAGAAACAAGAGAAAGTACACAGTGATTCATCTACCTAGAGAAGTTACAGAAGTTTACACAGAGAATTCCATGTATAAGTACAAGAAAATAAGAGAGACTTAGAAAACTGGTAAAACCTACATTGTGGATAGAGATGGGAGTACTTAGCACTGTGAAAACAGCACTTTCGCCGAAAGAAATTGACTTCTCTAAGACTGGGAAACAGTGAACAGTGAATGCATGAGTTTCTCAAGATTGGTAACAGATACAAACAAGAGAAAGTACACAGTGATTCATCTAAATAGAGAAGTTACAGAAGTTTACACAGAGAATTCCAACTATAAGTACAAGAAAATAAGAGAGACTTAGAAAACTGGTAAAACCTACATTGTGGATAGAGTTGGGAGTACTTAGCACTGTGAAAACAGCACTTTCGCCGAAAGAAATCGACTTCTCTAAGACTGGGAAACAGTGAACAGAGAATGTATGAGTTTCTCAAGATTGGTAACAGATAGAAACAAGAGAAAGTACACAGTGATTCATCTACCTAGAGAAGTTACAGAGGTTTACACAGAGAATTCCAAGTATAACTACAAGCAAATAAGAGAGACTTAGAGAACTGGTAAAACCTACATTGTTGATAGAGTTGGGAGTACTTAGCACTGTGAAAACAGCACTTTTGCGGAAAGAAATCGACTTCTCTAAGACTGGGAAACAGTGAACAGAGAATCTATGAGTTTCTCAAGATTGGTAACAGATAGAAACAAGAGAAAGTACACGGTGATTCATCTACCTAGAGAAGTTACAGAGGTTTACACAGAGAATTCCAAGTGTAAGTACAAGCAAATAAGAGACTTAGAAAACTGGTAAAACCTACATTGTTTATAGAGTTGGGAGTACTTAGCAATGTGAAAACAGCACTTTTGTCGAAAGTAATCGACTTCTCTAAGACTGGGAAACACTGAACAGAGAATGTATGAGTTTCTCAAGATTGGTAACAGATAGAAACAAGAGAAAGTACACAGTGATTCATCTACCTAGAGAAGTTACAGAGGTTTACACAGAGAATTCCAAGTATAAGTACAAGCAAATAAGAGAGACTTAGAAAACTGGTAAAACCTACATTGTGGATAGAGTTGGGAGTACTTAGCACTGTGTAAACAGCACTTTCGCTGAAAGAAATCGACTTCTCTAAGACTGGGAAAAGGTGAACAGTGAATGTATGAGTTTCTCAAGTTTGGTAACAGATAGAAACAAGAGAAAGCACACAGTGATTCATCTACCTAGAGAAGTTACAGAGGTTTACACAGAGAATTCCAAGTATAAGTACAAGCAAATAAGAGAGACTTAGAAATCTGATAAAACCTACATTGTGGATAGCGTTGGGAGTACTTAGCACTGTGAAAACAGCACTTTCGCTGAAAGAAATCGAATTCTCTAAGACTGGGAAACAGTGAACAGAGAATGTATGAGTTTCTCAAGATTGGTAACAGATAGAAACAAGAGAAAGTACACAGTGATTCATCTACCTAGAGAAGTTACAGAGATTTACACAGAGAATTCCAAGTATAAGTACAAGCAAATAAGAGAGACTTAGAAAACTGGTAAAACCTACATTGTGGATAGAGTTGGGAGTACTTAGCACTGTGTAAACAGGACTTTCGCCGAAAGAAATCGACTTCTCTAAGACTGGGAAACAGTGAACAGTGAATGTATGAGTTTCTCAAGATTGGTAACAGATAGAAACAAGAGAAAGTACACAGTGATTCATCTACCTAGAGAAGTTACAGAGGTTTACACAGAGAATTCCAAGTATAAGTACAAGCAAATAAGAGAGACTTAGAAAACTGGTAAAACCTACATTGTGGATAGAGTTGGGAGTACTTAGCACTGTGAAAACAGCACTTTCGCTGAAAGAAGTCGACTTCTCTAAGACTGGGAAACAGTGAACAGTGAATGTATGAGTTTCTCAAGATTGGTAACAGATAGAAACAAGAGAAAGCACACAGTGATTCATCTACCTAGAGAAGTTACAGAGGTTTACACAGAGAATTCCAAGTATAAGTACAAGCAAATAAGAGAGACTTAGAAAACTGGTAAAATCTACATTGTGGATAGAGTTGGGAGTACTTAGCACTGTGAAAACAGCACTTTCGCAGAAAGAAATCGACTTCTCTAAGACTGGGAAAAGGTGAACAGTGAATGTATGAGTTTCTCAAGATTGGTAACAGATAGAAACAAGAGAAAGCACACAGTGATTCATCTACCTAGAGAAGTTACAGAGGTTTACACAGAGAATTCCAAGTATAAGTACAAGCAAATAAGAGAGACTTAGAAAACTGGTAAAACCTACATTGTGGATAGAGTTGGGAGTACTTAGCACTGTGTAAACAGCAATTTCGCTGAAAGAAATCGACTTCTCTAAGACTGGGAAACAGTGAACAGTGAATGTATGAGTTTCTCAAGATTGGTAACAGATAGAAACAAGAGAAAGCACACAGTGATTCATCTACCTAGAGAAGTTACAGAGGTTTACACAGAGAATTCCAAGTATAAGTACAAGCAAATAAGACAGACTTAGAAAACTGGTAAAACCTACATTGTTAACAGATTTGGGAGTACTTAGCACTGTGAAAACAGCACTTTCGCCGAAAGAAATTTAGTTCTCTAAGACTGGGAAACAGTGAACAGTGAATGTATGAGTTTCTCAAGATTGGTAACAGATAGAAACAACAGAAAGCACACAGTAATTCATCTACCTAGAGAAGTTAAAGAGGTTTACACAGAGAATTCCAAGTATAAGTACAAGCAAATAAGAGAGACTTAGAAAACTGGTAAAACCTACATTGTGGATAGAGTTGGGAGTACTTAGCACTGTGTAAACAGCACTTTCGCTGAAAGAAATCGACTTCTCTAAGACTGGGAAAAGGTGAACAGTGAATGTATCAGTTTCTCAAGATTGGTAACAGATAGAAACAAGAGAAAGCACACAGTGATTCATCTACCTAGAGAAGTTACAGAGGTTTACACAGAGAATTCCAAGTATAAGTACAAGCAAATAAGAGAGACTTAGAAATCTGGTAAAACCTACATTGTGGATAGAGTTGGGAGTACTTAGCACTGTGAAAACAGCACTTTCGCTGAAAGAAATCGACTTCTCTAAGACTGGGAAACAGTTAACAGAGAATGTATGAGTTTCTCAAGATTGGTAACAGATAGAAACAAGAGAAAGTACACAGTGATTCATCTACCTAGAGAAGTTACAGAGGTTTACACAGAGAATTCCAAGTATAAGTACAAGCAAATAAGAGAGCCTTAGAAAACTGGTAAAACCTACATTGTGGATAGAGTTGGGAGTACTTAGCACTGTGTAAACAGCACTTTCGCCGAAAGAAATCGACTTCTCTAAGACTGGGAAACAGTGAACAGTGAATGTATGAGTTTCTCAAGATTGGTAACAGATAGAAACAAGAGAAAGCACACAGTGATTCATCTACCTAGAGAAGTTACAGAGGTTTACACAGAGAATACCAAGTATAAGTACAAGCAAATAGGAGAGACTTAGAAAACTGGTAAAACCTACATTGTTTATAGAGTTGGGAGTACTTAGCAATGTGAAAACAGCACTTTTGTAGAAAGTAATCGACTTCTCTAAGACTGGGAAACACTGAACAGAGAATGTATGAGTTTCTCAAGATTGGTAACAGATAGAAACAAGAGAAAGCACACAGTGATTCAACTACCTAGAGAAGTTACAGTGGTTTACACAGAGAATTCCAAGTATAAGTACAAGCAAATAAGAGAGACTTAGAAATCTGGTAAAACCTACATTGTGGATAGAGTTGGGAGTACTTAGCACTGTGAAAACAGCACTTTCGCTGAAAGAAATCGACTTCTCTAAGACTGGGAAACAGTGAACAGTGAATGTATGAGTTTCTCAAGATTGGTAACAGATAGAAACAAGAGAAAGTACACAGTGATTCATCTACGTAGAGAAGTTACAGAAGTTTACACAGAGAATTCCAAGTATAAGTACAAGCAAATAAGAGAGACTTAGAAAACTGGTAAAACCTACATTGTGGATAGAGTTGGGAGTACTTAGCACTGTGAAAACAGCACTTTCGCTGAAAGAAATCGACTTCTCTAAGACTGGGAAACAGTGAACAGTGAATGTATGAGTTTCTCAAGATTGGTAACAGATAGAAACAAGAGAAAGTACACAGTGATTCATCTACCTAGAGAAGTTACAGAAGTTTACACAGAGAATTCCATGTATAAGTACAAGAAAATAAGAGAGACTTGGAAAACTGGTAAAACCTACATTGTGGATAGAGTTGGGAGTACTTAGCACTGTGAAAACAGCACTTTCGCCGAAAGAAATCGACTTCTCTAAGAATGGGAAACAGTGAACAGAGAATGTATGAGTTTCTCAAGATTGGTAACAGATAGAAACAAGAGAAAGTACACAGTGATTCATCTAAATAGAGAAGTTACAGAAGTTTACACAGAGAATTCCATGTATAAGTACAAGAAAATAAGAGAGACTTAGAAAACTGGTAAAACCTACATTGTTGATAGAGTTGGGAGTACTTAGCACTGTGAAAAGAGCACTTTCGCCGAAGGAAATTTAGTTCTCTAAGACTGGGAAACAGTGAACAGAGAATGTATGAGTTTCTCAACATTGGTAACAGATAGAAACAAGAGAAAGTACACAGTGATTCATCTACCTAGAGAAGTTACAGAAGTTTACACAGAGAATTCCATGTATAAGTACAAGAAAATAAGAGAGACTTAGAAAACTGGTAAAACCTACATTGTGGATAGAGATGGGAGTACTTAGCACTGTGAAAACAGCACTTTCGCCGAAAGAAATTGACTTCTCTAAGACTGGGAAACAGTGAACAGTGAATGTATGAGTTTCTCAAGATTGGTAACAGATACAAACAAGAGAAAGTACACAGTGATTCATCTAAATAGAGAAGTTACAGAAGTTTACACAGAGAATTCCAACTATAAGTACAAGAAAATAAGAGAGACTTAGAAAACTGGTAAAACCTACATTGTGGATAGAGTTGGGAGTACTTAGCACTGTGAAAACAGCACTTTCGCCGAAGGAAATCGACTTCTCTAAGACTGGGAAACAGTGAACAGAGAATGTATGAGTTTCTCAAGATTGGTAACAGATAGAAACAAGAGAAAGTACACAGTGATTCATCTACCTAGAGAAGTTACAGAGGTTTACACAGAGAATTCCAAGTATAAGTACAAGCAAATAAGAGAGACTTACAAAACTGGTAAAACCTACATTGTGGATAGAGTTGGGAGTACTTAGCACTGTGTAAACAGCACTTTCTCCGAAAGAAATCAACTTCTCTAAGACTGGGAAGCAGTGAACAGTGAATGTATGAGTTTCTCAAGATTGGTAACAGATAGAAAGAAGAGAAAGCACACAGTGATTCATCTACCTAGAGAAGTTACAGAGGTTTACACAGAGAATTCCAAGTATAAGTACAAGCAAATAAGAGAGACTTAGAAAACTGGTAAAACCTACATTGTGGATAGAGTTGGGAGTACTTAGCACTGTGTAAACAGCACTTTCGCTGAAAGAAATCGACTTCTCTAAGAGTGGGAAAAGGTGAACAGTGAATGTATGAGTTTCTCAAGATTGGTAACAGATAGAAACAAGAGAAAGCATACAGTGATTCATCTACCTAGAGAAGTTACAGAGGTTTACACAGAGAATTCCAAGTAGAAGTACAAGCAAATAAGAGAGACTTAGAAAACTGGTAAAACCTACATTGTTGAGAGTTTTGGGAATACTTAGCTCTGTGAAAACAGCACTTTCGCCGCAGGAAATTTAGTTCTCTAAGTCCGTGAAACAGTGAAAACAGAATGTATGAGTTTCTCAAGATTGGTAACAGATAGAAACAAGAGAACCTACACAGTGATTCATCTACCTAGAGAAGTTACAGAGGTTTACACAGAGAATTCCAAGAATAAGTACAAGAAAATAAGAGAGACTTAGAAAACTGGTAAAACGTACATTGTTGACAGATTTGGGAGTACTAAGCACTGTGAAAACAGCACTTTCGCTGAAGGAAATTTAGTTCTCTAAGTCCGTGAAACAGTGAACAGAGAATGTATGAGTTTCTCAAGATTGGTAACAGATAGACAGAAGAGAAAGTACACAGTGATTCATCTACCTGGAAAAGTTACAGAGGTTTACACAGAGAATTCCAAGTATAAGTACAAGCAAATAAGAGAGACTTAGAAAACTGGTAAAACCTACATTGTTGACAGATTTGGGAGTACTTAGCACTGTGAAAACAGCACTTTCGCCGAAAGAAATTTAGTTCTCTAAGACTGGGAAACAGTGAACAGTGAATGTATGAGTTTCTCAAGATTGGTCACAGATAGAAAAAACAGAAAGCACACAGTAATTCATCTACCTAGAGAAGTTAAAGAGGTTTACACAGAGAATTCCAAGTATAAGTACAAGCAAATAAGCGAGACTTAGAAAACTGGTAAAACCTACATTGTGGATAGAGTTGGGAGTACTTAGCACTGTGTAAACAGCACTTTCGCTGAAAGAAATCGACTTCTCTAAGACTGGGAAAAGGTGAACAGTGAATGTATGAGTTTCTCAAGATTGGTAACAGATAGAAACAAGAGAAAGCACACAGTGATTCATCTACCTAGAGAAGTTACAGAGGTTTACACAGAGAATTCCAAGTATAAGTACAAGCAAATAAGAGAGACTTAGAAATCTGGTAAAACCTACATTGTGGATAGAGTTGGGAGTACTTAGCACTGTGAAAACAGCACTTTCGCTGAAAGAAATCGACTTCTCTAAGACTGGGAAACAGTGAACAGAGAATGTATGAGTTTCTCAAGATTGGTAACAGATAGAAACAAGAGAAAGTACACAGTGATTCATCTACCTAGAGAAGTTACAGAGGTTTACACAGAGAATTCCAAGTATAAGTACAAGCAAATAAGAGAGACTTAGAAAACTGGTAAAACCTACATTGTGGATAGAGTTGGGAGTACGTAGCACTGTGTAAACAGCACTTTCGCCGAAAGAAATCGACTTCTCTAAGACTGGGAAACAGTGAACAGTGAATGTATGGGTTTCTCAAGATTGGTAACAGATAGAAACAAGAGAAAGCACACAGTGATTCATCTACCTAGAGAAGTTACAGAGGTTTACACAGAGAATACCAAGTATAAGTACAAGCAAATAGGAGAGACTTAGAAAACTGGTAAAACCTACATTGTGGATAGAGTTGGGAGTACTTAGCACTGTGAAAACAGCACTTTCGCTGAAAGAAGTCGACTTCTCTAAGACTGGGAAACAGTGAACAGTGAATGTATGAGTTTCTCAAGATTGGTAACAGATAGAAACAAGAGAAAGTACACAGTGATTCATCTACCTAGTGAAGTTACAGAGGTTTACACAGAGAATTCCAAGTATAAGTACAAGCAAATAAGAGAGACTTAGAAAACTGGTAAAACCTACATTGTTGACAGATTTGGGAGTACTTAGCACTGTGAAAACAGCACTTTCGCCGAAGGAAATTTAGTTCTCTAAGACTGGGAAACAGTGAACAGAGAATGTATGAGTTTCTCAAGATTGGTAACAGATAGAAACAACAGAAAGCACACAGTAATTCATCTACCTAGAGAAGTTAAAGAGGTTTACACAGAGAATTCCAAGTATAAGTACAAGCAAATAAGAGAGACTTAGAAAACTGGTAAAACCTACATTGTGGATAGAGTTGGGAGTACTTAGCACTGTGTAAACAGCACTTTCGCTGAAAGAAATCGACTTCTCTAAGACTGGGAAAAGGTGAACAGTGAATGTATGAGTTTCTCAAGATTGGTAACAGATAGAAACAAGAGAAAGCACACAGTGATTCATCTACCTAGAGAAGTTACAGTGGTTTACACAGAGAATTCCAAGTATAAGTACAAGCAAATAAGAGAGACTTAGAAATCTGGTAAAACCTACATTGTGGATAGAGTTGGGAGTACTTAGCACTGTGAAAACAGCACTTTCGCTGAAAGAAATCGACTTCTCTAAGACTGGGAAACAGTGAACAGTGAATGTATGAGTTTCTCAAGATTGGTAACAGATAGAAACAAGAGAAAGCATACAGTGATTCATCTACCTAGAGAAGTTACAGAGGTTTACACAGAGAATTCCAAGTAGAAGTACAAGCAAATAAGAGAGACTTAGAAAACTGGTAAAACCTACATTGTTGAGAGTTTTGGGAATACTTAGCTCTGTGAAAACAGCACTTTCGCCGCAGGAAATTTAGTTCTCTAAGTCCGTGAAACAGTGAAAACAGAATGTATGAGTTTCTCAAGATTGGTAACAGATAGAAACAAGAGAACCTACACAGTGATTCATCTACCTAGAGAAGTTACAGAGGTTTACACAGAGAATTCCAAGAATAAGTACAAGAAAATAAGAGAGACTTAGAAAACTGGTAAAACGTACATTGTTGACAGATTTGGGAGTACTAAGCACTGTGAAAACAGCACTTTCGCTGAAGGAAATTTAGTTCTCTAAGTCCGTGAAACAGTGAACAGAGAATGTATGAGTTTCTCAAGATTGGTAACAGATAGACAGAAGAGAAAGTACACAGTGATTCATCTACCTGGAAAAGTTACAGAGGTTTACACAGAGAATTCCAAGTATAAGTACAAGCAAATAAGAGAGACTTAGAAAACTGGTAAAACCTACATTGTTGACAGATTTGGGAGTACTTAGCACTGTGAAAACAGCACTTTCGCCGAAAGAAATTTAGTTCTCTAAGACTGGGAAACAGTGAACAGTGAATGTATGAGTTTCTCAAGATTGGTCACAGATAGAAAAAACAGAAAGCACACAGTAATTCATCTACCTAGAGAAGTTAAAGAGGTTTACACAGAGAATTCCAAGTATAAGTACAAGCAAATAAGCGAGACATAGAAAACTGGTAAAACCTACATTGTGGATAGAGTTGGGAGTACTTAGCACTGTGTAAACAGCACTTTCGCTGAAAGAAATCGACTTCTCTAAGACTGGGAAAAGGTGAACAGTGAATGTATGAGTTTCTCAAGATTGGTAACAGATAGAAACAAGAGAAAGCACACAGTGATTCATCTACCTAGAGAAGTTACAGAGGTTTACACAGAGAATTCCAAGTATAAGTACAAGCAAATAAGAGAGACTTAGAAATCTGGTAAAACCTACATTGTGGATAGAGTTGGGAGTACTTAGCACTGTGAAAACAGCACTTTCGCTGAAAGAAATCGACTTCTCTAAGACTGGGAAACAGTGAACAGAGAATGTATGAGTTTCTCAAGATTGGTAACAGATAGAAACAAGAGAAAGTACACAGTGATTCATCTACCTAGAGAAGTTACAGAGGTTTACACAGAGAATTCCAAGTATAAGTACAAGCAAATAAGAGAGACTTAGAAAACTGGTAAAACCTACATTGTGGATAGAGTTGGGAGTACGTAGCACTGTGTAAACAGCACTTTCGCCGAAAGAAATCGACTTCTCTAAGACTGGGAAACAGTGAACAGTGAATGTATGGGTTTCTCAAGATTGGTAACAGATAGAAACAAGAGAAAGCACACAGTGATTCATCTACCTAGAGAAGTTACAGAGGTTTACACAGAGAATACCAAGTATAAGTACAAGCAAATAGGAGAGACTTAGAAAACTGGTAAAACCTACATTGTGGATAGAGTTGGGAGTACTTAGCACTGTGAAAACAGCACTTTCGCTGAAAGAAGTCGACTTCTCTAAGACTGGGAAACAGTGAACAGTGAATGTATGAGTTTCTCAAGATTGGTAACAGATAGAAACAAGAGAAAGTACACAGTGATTCATCTACCTAGTGAAGTTACAGAGGTTTACACAGAGAATTCCAAGTATAAGTACAAGCAAATAAGAGAGACTTAGAAAACTGGTAAAACCTACATTGTTGACAGATTTGGGAGTACTTAGCACTGTGAAAACAGCACTTTCGCCGAAGGAAATTTAGTTCTCTAAGACTGGGAAACAGTGAACAGAGAATGTATGAGTTTCTCAAGATTGGTAACAGATAGAAACAACAGAAAGCACACAGTAATTCATCTACCTAGAGAA
The DNA here is from genome assembly GCA_028571685.1 of Heterohyrax brucei. NCBI lineage: Eukaryota > Metazoa > Chordata > Mammalia > Hyracoidea > Procaviidae > Heterohyrax > Heterohyrax brucei. Next base: position 18,987,215 of record CM053162.1, read on the forward strand.
GTTAAAGAGGTTTACACAGAGAATTCCAAGTATAAGTACAAGCAAATAAGAGAGACTTAGAAAACTGGTAAAACCTACATTGTGGATAGAGTTGGGAGTACTTAGCACTGTGTAAACAGCACTTTCGCTGAAAGAAATCGACTTCTCTAAGACTGGGAAAAGGTGAACAGTGAATGTATGAGTTTCTCAAGATTGGTAACAGATAGAAACAAGAGAAAGCACACAGTGATTCATCTACCTAGAGAAGTTACAGTGGTTTACACAGAGAATTCCAAGTATAAGTACAAGCAAATAAGAGAGACTTAGAAATCTGGTAAAACCTACATTGTGGATAGAGTTGGGAGTACTTAGCACTGTGAAAACAGCACTTTCGCTGAAAGAAATCGACTTCTCTAAGACTGGGAAACAGTGAACAGTGAATGTATGAGTTTCTCAAGATTGGTAACAGATAGAAACAAGAGAAAGTACACAGTGATTCATCTACCTAGAGAAGTTACAAAGGTTTACACAGAGAATTCCAAGTATAAGTACAAGCAAATAAGAGAGACTTAGAAAACTGGTAAAACCTACATTGTTGATAGAGTTGGGAGTACTTAGCACTGTGAAAACAGCACTTTCGCCGCAGGAAATTTAGTTCTCTAAGTCCGTGAAACAGTGAAAAGAGAATGTATGAGTTTCTCAAGATTGGTAACAGATAGAAACAAGAGAACCTACACAGTGATTCATCTACCTAGAGAAGTTACAGAGGTTTACACAGAGAATTCCAAGTATAAGTACAAGAAAATAAGAGAGACTTAGAAAACTGGTAAAACGTACATTGTTGACAGATTTGGGAGTACTAAGCACTGTGAAAACAGCACTTTCGCTGAAGGAAATTTAGTTCTCTAAGTCCGTGAAACAGTGAACAGAGAATGTATGAGTTTCTCAAGATTGGTAACAGATAGACAGAAGAGAAAGTACACAGTGATTCATCTACCTGGAAAAGTTACAGAGGTTTACACAGAGAATTCCAAGTATAAGTACAAGCAAATAAGAGAGACTTAGAAAACTGGTAAAACCTACATTGTTGACAGATTTGGGAGTACTTAGCACTGTGAAAACAGCACTTTCGCCGAAAGAAATTTAGTTCTCTAAGACTGGGAAACAGTGAACAGTGAATGTATGAGTTTCTCAAGATTGGTAACAGATAGAAACAACAGAAAGCACACAGTAATTCATCTACCTAGAGAAGTTAAAGAGGTTTACACAGAGAATTCCAAGTATAAGTACAAGCAAATAAGAGAGACTTAGAAAACTGGTAAAACCTACATTGTGGATAGAGTTGGGAGTACTTAGCACTGTGTAAACAGCACTTTCGCTGAAAGAAATCGACTTCTCTAAGACTGGGAAAAGGTGAACAGTGAATGTATGAGTTTCTCAAGTTTGATAACAGAGAGAAACAAGAGAAAGCACACAGTGATTCATCTACCTAGAGAAGTTACAGAGGTTTACACAGAGAATTCCAAGTATAAGTACAAGCAAATAAGAGAGACTTAGAAATCTGGTAAAACCTACATTGTGGATAGAGTTGGGAGTACTTAGCACTGTGAAAACAGCACTTTCGCTGAAAGAAATCGACTTCTCTAAGACTGGGAAACAGTGAACAGAGAATGTATGAGTTTCTCAAGTTTGGTAACAGATAGAAACAAGAAAAAGTACACAGTGATTCATCTACCTAGAGAAGTTACAGAGGTTTACACAGAGAATTCCAAGTATAAGTACAAGCAAATAAGAGAGCCTTAGAAAACTGGTAAAACCTACATTGTGGATAGAGTTGGGAGTACGTAGCACTGTGTAAACAGCACTTTCGCCGAAAGAAATCGACTTCTCTAAGACTGGGAAACAGTGAACAGTGAATGTATGGGTTTCTCAAGATTGGTAACAGATAGAAACAAGAGAAAGCACACAGTGATTCATCTACCTAGAGAAGTTACAGAGGTTTACACAGAGAATACCAAGTATAAGTACAAGCAAATAGGAGAGACTTAGAAAACTGGTAAAACCTACATTGTGGATAGAGTTGGGAGTACTTAGCACTGTGAAAACAGCACTTTCGCTGAAAGAAGTCGACTTCTCTAAGACTGGGAAACAGTGAACAGTGAATGTATGAGTTTCTCAAGATTGGTAACAGATAGAAACAAGAGAAAGTACACAGTGATTCATCTACCTAGTGAAGTTACAGAGGTTTACACAGAGAATTCCAAGTATAAGTACAAGCAAATAAGAGAGACTTAGAAAACTGGTAAAACCTACATTGTTGACAGATTTGGGAGTACTTAGCACTGTGAAAACAGCACTTTCGCCGAAGGAAATTTACTTCTCTAAGACTGGGAAACAGTGAACAGAGAATGTATGAGTTTCTCAAGATTGGTAACAGATAGAAACAACAGAAAGCACACAGTAATTCATCTACCTAGAGAAGTTAAAGAGGTTTACACAGAGAATTCCAAGTATAAGTACAAGCAAATAAGAGAGACTTAGAAAACTGGTAAAACCTACATTGTGGATAGAGTTGGGAGTACTTAGCACTGTGTAAACAGCACTTTCGCTGAAAGAAATCGACTTCTCTAAGACTGGGAAAAGGTGAACAGTGAATGTATGAGTTTCTCAAGATTGGTAACAGATAGAAACAAGAGAAAGCACACAGTGATTCATCTACCTAGAGAAGTTACAGTGGTTTACACAGAGAATTCCAAGTATAAGTACAAGCAAATAAGAGAGACTTAGAAATCTGGTAAAACCTACATTGTGGATAGAGTTGGGAGTACTTAGCACTGTGAAAACAGCACTTTCGCTGAAAGAAATCGACTTCTCTAAGACTGGGAAACAGTGAACAGTGAATGTATGAGTTTCTCAAGATTGGTAACAGATAGAAACAAGAGAAAGTACACAGTGATTCATCTACCTAGAGAAGTTACAAAGGTTTACACAGAGAATTCCAAGTATAAGTACAAGCAAATAAGAGAGACTTAGAAAACTGGTAAAACCTACATTGTTGATAGAGTTGGGAGTACTTAGCACTGTGAAAACAGCACTTTTGCGGAAAGAAATCGACTTCTCTAAGACTGGGAAACAGTGAACAGAGAATGTATGAGTTTCTCAAGATTGGTAACAGATAGAAACAAGCGAAAGTACACGGTGATTCATCTACATAGAGAAGTTACAGAGGTTTACACAGAGAATTCCAAGTATAAGTACAAGCAAATAAGAGAGACTTAGAAATCTGGTAAAACCTACATTATGGATAGAGTTGGGAGTACTTAGCACTGTGAAAACAGCACTTTCGCAGAAAGAAATCGACTTCTCTAAGACTAGGAAAAGGTGAACAGTGAATGTATGAGTTTCTCAAGATTGGTAACAGATAGAAACAAGAGAAAGCACACAGTGATTCATCTACCTGGAAAAGTTACAGAGGTTTACACAGAGAATTCCAAGTATAAGTACAAGCAAATAAGAGAGACTTAGAAAACTGGTAAAACCTACATTGTTGACAGATTTGGGAGTACTTAGCACTGTGAAAACAGCACTTTCGCTGAAGGAAATTTAGTTCTCTAAGACTGAGAAACAGTGAACAGTGAATGTATGAGTTTCTCAAGATTGGTAACAGATAGAAACAACAGAAAGCACACAGTAATTCATCTACCTAGAGAAGTTAAAGAGGTTTACACAGAGAATTCCAAGTATAAGTACAAGCAAATAAGAGAGACTTAGAAAACTGGTAAAACCTACATTGTGGATAGAGTTGGGAGTACTTAGCCCTGTGTAAACAGCACTTTCGCTGAAAGAAATCGACTTCTCTAAGACTGGGAAAAGGTGAACAGTGAATGTATGAGTATCTCAAGATTGGTAACAGATAGAAACAAGAGAAAGCACACAGTGATTCATCTACCTAGAGAAGTTACAGTGGTTTACACAGAGAATTCCAAGTATAAGTACAAGCAAATAAGAGAGACTTAGAAATCTGGTAAAACCTACATTGTGGATAGAGTTGGGAGTACTTAGCACTGTGAAAACAGCACTTTCGCTGAAAGAAATCGACTTGTCTAAGACTGGGAAACAGTGAACAGTGAATGTATGAGTTTCCCAAGATTGGTAACAGATAGAAACAAGAGAAAGTACACAGTGATTCATCTACCTAGAGAAGTTACAGAGGTTTACACAGAGAATTCCAAGTATAAGTACAAGCAAATAAGAGAGACTTAGAAAACTGGTAAAACCTACATTGTTGATAGAGTTGGGAGTACTTAGCACTGTGAAAACAGCAATTTTGCCGAAAGAAATCGACTTCTCTAAGACTGGGAAACAGTGAACAGAGAATGTATGAGTTTCTCAAGATTGGTAACAGATAGAAACAAGAGAAAGTACACAGTGATTCATCTACCTAGAGAACTTACAGAGGTTTACACAGAGAATTCCAAGTATAACTACAAGCAAATAAGAGAGACTTAGAGAACTGGTAAAACCTACATTGTTGATAGAGTTGGGAGTACTTAGCACTGTGAAAACAGCACTTTTGCGGAAAGAAATCGACTTCTCTAAGACTGGGAAACAGTGAACAGAGAATGTATGAGTTTCTCAAGATTGGTAACAGATAGAAACAAGAGAAAGTACACGGTGATTCATCTACCTAGAGAAGTTACAGAGGTTTACACAGAGAATTCCAAGTGTAAGTACAAGCAAATAAGAGAGACGTAGAAAACTGGTAAAACCTACATTGTTTATAGAGTTGGGAGTACTTAGCAATGTGAAAACAGCACTTTTGTCGAAAGTAATCGACTTCTCTAAGACTGGGAAACACTGAACAGAGAATGTATGAGTTTCTCAAGATTGGTAACAGATAGAAACAAGAGAAAGTACACAGTGATTCATCTACCTAGAGAAGTTACAGAGGTTTACACAGAGAATTCCAAGTATAAGTACAAGCAAATAAGAGAGACTTAGAAAACTGGTAAAACCTACATTGTGGATAGAGTTGGGAGTACTTAGCACTGTGTAAACAGCACTTTCGCCGAAAGAAATCGACTTCTCTAAGACTGGGAAACAGTGAACAGTGAATGTATGAGTTTCTCAAGATTGGTAACAGATAGAAACAAGAGAAAGCACACAGTGATTCATCTACCTAGAGAAGTTACAGAGGTTTACACAGAGAATTCCAAGTATAAGTACAAGCAAATAAGAGAGACTTAGAAAACTGGTAAAACCTACATTGTTGACAGATTTGGGAGTACTTAGCACTGTGAAAACAGCACTTTCGCTGAAGGAAATTTAGTTCTCTAAGACTGAGAAACAGTGAACAGTGAATGTATGAGTTTCTCAAGATTGGTAACAGATAGAAACAACAGAAAGCACACAGTAATTCATCTACCTAGAGAAGTTAAAGAGGTTTACACAGAGAATTCCAAGTATAAGTACAAGCAAATAAGAGAGACTTAGAAAACTGGTAAAACCTACATTGTGGATAGAGTTGGGAGTACTTAGCCCTGTGTAAACAGCACTTTCGCTGAAAGAAATCGACTTCTCTAAGACTGGGAAAAGGTGAACAGTGAATGTATGAGTATCTCAAGATTGGTAACAGATAGAAACAAGAGAAAGCACACAGTGATTCATCTACCTAGAGAAGTTACAGTGGTTTACACAGAGAATTCCAAGTATAAGTACAAGCAAATAAGAGAGACTTAGAAATCTGGTAAAACCTACATTGTGGATAGAGTTGGGAGTACTTAGCACTGTGAAAACAGCACTTTCGCTGAAAGAAATCGACTTCTCTAAGACTGGGAAACAGTGAACAGTGAATGTATGAGTTTCCCAAGATTGGTAACAGATAGAAACAAGAGAAAGTACACAGTGATTCATCTACCTAGAGAAGTTACAGAGGTTTACACAGAGAATTCCAAGTATAAGTACAAGCAAATAAGAGAGACTTAGAAAACTGGTAAAACCTACATTGTTGATAGAGTTGGGAGTACTTAGCACTGTGAAAACAGCAATTTTGCCGAAAGAAATCGACTTCTCTAAGACTGGGAAACAGTGAACAGAGAATGTATGAGTTTCTCAAGATTGGTAACAGATAGAAACAAGAGAAAGTACACAGTGATTCATCTACCTAGAGAACTTACAGAGGTTTACACAGAGAATTCCAAGTATAACTACAAGCAAATAAGAGAGACTTAGAGAACTGGTAAAACCTACATTGTTGATAGAGTTGGGAGTACTTAGCACTGTGAAAACAGCACTTTTGCGGAAAGAAATCGACTTCTCTAAGACTGGGAAACAGTGAACAGAGAATGTATGAGTTTCTCAAGATTGGTAACAGATAGAAACAAGAGAAAGTACACGGTGATTCATCTACCTAGAGAAGTTACAGAGGTTTACACAGAGAATTCCAAGTGTAAGTACAAGCAAATAAGAGAGACGTAGAAAACTGGTAAAACCTACATTGTTTATAGAGTTGGGAGTACTTAGCAATGTGAAAACAGCACTTTTGTCGAAAGTAATCGACTTCTCTAAGACTGGGAAACACTGAACAGAGAATGTATGAGTTTCTCAAGATTGGTAACAGATAGAAACAAGAGAAAGTACACAGTGATTCATCTACCTAGAGAAGTTACAGAGGTTTACACAGAGAATTCCAAGTATAAGTACAAGCAAATAAGAGAGACTTAGAAAACTGGTAAAACCTACATTGTGGATAGAGTTGGGAGTACTTAGCACTGTGTAAACAGCACTTTCGCCGAAAGAAATCGACTTCTCTAAGACTGGGAAACAGTGAACAGTGAATGTATGAGTTTCTCAAGATTGGTAACAGATAGAAACAAGAGAAAGCACACAGTGATTCATCTACCTAGAGAAGTTACAGAGGTTTACACAGAGAATTCCAAGTATAAGTACAAGCAAATAAGAGAGACTTAGAAAACTGGTAAAATCTACATTGTGGATAGAGTTGGGAGTACTTAGCACTGTGTAAACAGCACTTTCGCTGAAAGAAATCGACTTCTCTAAGACTGGGAAAAGGTGAACAGTGAATGTATGAGTTTCTCAAGATTGGTAACAGATAGAAACAAGAGAAAGCACACAGTGATTCATCTACCTAGAGAAGTTACAGAGGTTTACACAGAGAATTCCAAGTATAAGTACAAGCAAATAAGAGAGACTTAGAAAACTGGTAAAATCTACATTGTGGATAGAGTTGGGAGTACTTAGCACTGTGTAAACAGCACTTTCGCTGAAAGAAATCGACTTCTCTAAGACTGGGAAAAGGTGAACAGTGAATGTATGAGTTTCTCAAGATTGGTAACAGATAGAAATAAGAGAAAGCACACAGTGATTCATCTACCTAGAGAAGTTACAGAGGTTTACACAGAGAATTCCAAGTATAAGTACAAGCAAATAAGACAGACTTAGAAAACTGGTAAAACCTACATTGTTAACAGATTTGGGAGTACTTAGCACTGTGAAAACAGCACTTTCGCCGAAAGAAATTTAGTTCTCTAAGACTGGGAAACAGTGAACAGTGAATGTATGAGTTTCTCAAGATTGGTAACAGATAGAAACAACAGAAAGCACACAGTAATTCATTTACCTAGAGAAGTTAAAGAGGTTTACACAGAGAATTCCAAGTATAAGTACAAGCAAATAAGAGAGACTTAGAAAACTGGTAAAACCTACATTGTGGATAGAGTTGGGAGTACTTAGCACTGTGTAAACAGCACTTTCGCTGAAAGAAATCGACTTCTCTAAGACTGGGAAAAGGTGAACAGTGAATGTATGAGTTTCTCAAGATTGGTAACAGATAGAAACAAGAGAAAGCACACAGTGATTCATCTACCTAGAGAAGTTACAGAGGTTTACACAGAGAATTCCAAGTATAAGTACAAGCAAATAAGAGAGACTTAGAAATCTGGTAAAACCTACATTGTGGATAGAGTTGGGAGTACTTAGCACTGTGAAAGCAGCACTTTCGCTGAAAGAAATCGACTTCTCTAAGACTGGGAAACAGTGAACAGAGAATGTATGAGTTTCTCAAGATTGGTAACAGATAGAAACAAGAGAAAGTACACAGTGATTCATCTACCTAGAGAAGTTACAGAGGTTTACACAGAGAATTCCAAGTATAAGTACAAGCAAATAAGATAGCCTTAGAAAACTGGTAAAACCTACATTGTGGATAGAGTTGGGAGTACTCAGCACTGTGTAAACAGCACTTTCGCCGAAAGAAATCGACTTCTCTAAGACTGGGAAACAGTGAACAGTGAATGTATGAGTTTCTCAAGATTGGTAACAGATAGAAACAAGAGAAAGCACACAGTGATTCATCTACCTAGAGAAGTTACAGAGGTTTACACAGAGAATACCAAGTATAAGTACAAGCAAATAGGAGAGACTTAGAAAACTGGTAAAACCTACATTGTGGATAGAGTTGGGAGTACTTAGCACTGTGAAAACAGCACTTTCGCTGAAAGAAGTCGACTTCTCTAAGACTGGGAAACAGTGAACAGTGAATGTATGAGTTTCTCAAGATTGGTAACAGATAGAAACAAGAGAAAGTACACAGTGATTCATCTACCTAGTGAAGTTACAGAGGTTTACACAGAGAATTCCAAGTATAAGTACAAGCAAATAAGAGAGACTTAGAAAACTGGTAAAACCTACATTGTTGACAGATTTGGGAGTACTTAGCACTGTGAAAACAGCACTTTCGCCGAAGGAAATTTAGTTCTCTAAGACTGGGAAACAGTGAACAGAGAATGTATGAGTTTCTCAAGATTGGTATCAGATAGAAACAACAGAAAGCACACAGTAATTCATCTACCTAGAGAAGTTAAAGAGGTTTACACAGAGAATTCCAAGTATCAGTACAAGCAAATAAGAGAGACTTAGAAAACTGGTAAAACCGACATTGTGGATAGAGTTGGGAGTACTTAGCACTGTGTAAACAGCACTTTCGCTGAAAGAAATCGACTTCTCTAAGACTGGGAAAAGGTGAACAGTGAATGTATGAGTTTCTCAAGATTGGTAACAGATAGAAACAAGAGAAAGCACACAGTGATTCATCTACCTAGAGAAGTTACAGTGGTTTACACAGAGAATTCCAAGTATAAGTACAAGCAAATAAGAGAGACTTAGAAATCTGGTAAAACCTACATTGTGGATAGAGTTGGGAGTACTTAGCACTGTGAAAACAGCACTTTCGCTGAAAGAAATCGACTTCTCTAAGACTGGGAAACAGTGAACAGTGAATGTATGAGTTTCTCAAGATTGGTAACAGATAGAAACAAGAGAAAGTACACAGTGATTCATCTACCTAGAGAAGTTACAAAGGTTTACACAGAGAATTCCAAGTATAAGTACAAGCAAATAAGAGAGACTTAGAAAACTGGTAAAACCTACATTGTTGATAGAGTTGGGAGTACTTAGCACTGTGAAAACAGCACTTTTGCGGAAAGAAATCGACTTCTCTAAGACTGGGAAACAGTGAACAGAGAATGTATGAGTTTCTCAAGATTGGTAACAGATAGAAACAAGCGAAAGTACACGGTGATTCATCTACATAGAGAAGTTACAGAGGTTTACACAGAGAATTCCAAGTATAAGTACAAGCAAATAAGAGAGACTTAGAAATCTGGTAAAACCTACATTATGGATAGAGTTGGGAGTACTTAGCACTGTGAAAACAGCACTTTCGCAGAAAGAAATCGACTTCTCTAAGACTAGGAAAAGGTGAACAGTGAATGTATGAGTTTCTCAAGATTGGTAACAGATAGAAACAAGAGAAAGCACACAGTGATTCATCTACCTGGAAAAGTTACAGAGGTTTACACAGAGAATTCCAAGTATAAGTACAAGCAAATAAGAGAGACTTAGAAAACTGGTAAAACCTACATTGTTGACAGATTTGGGAGTACTTAGCACTGTGAAAACAGCACTTTCGCTGAAGGAAATTTAGTTCTCTAAGACTGAGAAACAGTGAACAGTGAATGTATGAGTTTCTCAAGATTGGTAACAGATAGAAACAACAGAAAGCACACAGTAATTCATCTACCTAGAGAAGTTAAAGAGGTTTACACAGAGAATTCCAAGTATAAGTACAAGCAAATAAGAGAGACTTAGAAAACTGGTAAAACCTATATTGTGGATAGAGTTGGGAGTACTTAGCCCTGTGTAAACAGCACTTTCGCTGAAAGAAATCGACTTCTCTAAGACTGGGAAAAGGTGAACAGTGAATGTATGAGTATCTCAAGATTGGTAACAGATAGAAACAAGAGAAAGCACACAGTGATTCATCTACCTAGAGAAGTTACAGTGGTTTACACAGAGAATTCCAAGTATAAGTACAAGCAAATAAGAGAGACTTAGAAATCTGGTAAAACCTACATTGTGGATAGAGTTGGGAGTACTTAGCACTGTGAAAACAGCACTTTCGCTGAAAGAAATCGACTTGTCTAAGACTGGGAAACAGTGAACAGTGAATGTATGAGTTTCCCAAGATTGGTAACAGATAGAAACAAGAGAAAGTACACAGTGATTCATCTACCTAGAGAAGTTACAGAGGTTTACACAGAGAATTCCAAGTATAAGTACAAGCAAATAAGAGAGACTTAGAAAACTGGTAAAACCTACATTGTTGATAGAGTTGGGAGTACTTAGCACTGTGAAAACAGCAATTTTGCCGAAAGAAATCGACTTCTCTAAGACTGGGAAACAGTGAACAGAGAATGTATGAGTTTCTCAAGATTGGTAACAGATAGAAACAAGAGAAAGTACACAGTGATTCATCTACCTAGAGAACTTACAGAGGTTTACACAGAGAATTCCAAGTATAACTACAAGCAAATAAGAGAGACTTAGAGAACTGGTAAAACCTACATTGTTGATAGAGTTGGGAGTACTTAGCACTGTGAAAACAGCACTTTTGCGGAAAGAAATCGACTTCTCTAAGACTGGGAAACAGTGAACAGAGAATGTATGAGTTTCTCAAGATTGGTAACAGATAGAAACAAGAGAAAGTACACGGTGATTCATCTACCTAGAGAAGTTACAGAGGTTTACACAGAGAATTCCAAGTGTAAGTACAAGCAAATAAGAGAGACGTAGAAAACTGGTAAAACCTACATTGTTTATAGAGTTGGGAGTACTTAGCAATGTGAAAACAGCACTTTTGTCGAAAGTAATCGACTTCTCTAAGACTGGGAAACACTGAACAGAGAATGTATGAGTTTCTCAAGATTGGTAACAGATAGAAACAAGAGAAAGTACACAGTGATTCATCTACCTAGAGAAGTTACAGAGGTTTACACAGAGAATTCCAAGTATAAGTACAAGCAAATAAGAGAGACTTAGAAAACTGGTAAAACCTACATTGTGGATAGAGTTGGGAGTACTTAGCACTGTGTAAACAGCACTTTCGCCGAAAGAAATCGACTTCTCTAAGACTGGGAAACAGTGAACAGTGAATGTATGAGTTTCTCAAGATTGGTAACAGATAGAAACAAGAGAAAGCACACAGTGATTCATCTACCTAGAGAAGTTACAGAGGTTTACACAGAGAATTCCAAGTATAAGTACAAGCAAATAAGAGAGACTTAGAAAACTGGTAAAACCTACATTGTTGACAGATTTGGGAGTACTTAGCACTGTGAAAACAGCACTTTCGCTGAAGGAAATTTAGTTCTCTAAGACTGAGAAACAGTGAACAGTGAATGTATGAGTTTCTCAAGATTGGTAACAGATAGAAACAACAGAAAGCACACAGTAATTCATCTACCTAGAGAAGTTAAAGAGGTTTACACAGAGAATTCCAAGTATAAGTACAAGCAAATAAGAGAGACTTAGAAAACTGGTAAAACCTACATTGTGGATAGAGTTGGGAGTACTTAGCCCTGTGTAAACAGCACTTTCGCTGAAAGAAATCGACTTCTCTAAGACTGGGAAAAGGTGAACAGTGAATGTATGAGTATCTCAAGATTGGTAACAGATAGAAACAAGAGAAAGCACACAGTGATTCATCTACCTAGAGAAGTTACAGTGGTTTACACAGAGAATTCCAAGTATAAGTACAAGCAAATAAGAGAGACTTAGAAATCTGGTAAAACCTACATTGTGGATAGAGTTGGGAGTACTTAGCACTGTGAAAACAGCACTTTCGCTGAAAGAAATCGACTTCTCTAAGACTGGGAAACAGTGAACAGTGAATGTATGAGTTTCCCAAGATTGGTAACAGATAGAAACAAGAGAAAGTACACAGTGATTCATCTACCTAGAGAAGTTACAGAGGTTTACACAGAGAATTCCAAGTATAAGTACAAGCAAATAAGAGAGACTTAGAAAACTGGTAAAACCTACATTGTTGATAGAGTTGGGAGTACTTAGCACTGTGAAAACAGCAATTTTGCCGAAAGAAATCGACTTCTCTAAGACTGGGAAACAGTGAACAGAGAATGTATGAGTTTCTCAAGATTGGTAACAGATAGAAACAAGAGAAAGTACACAGTGATTCATCTACCTAGAGAACTTACAGAGGTTTACACAGAGAATTCCAAGTATAACTACAAGCAAATAAGAGAGACTTAGAGAACTGGTAAAACCTACATTGTTGATAGAGTTGGGAGTACTTAGCACTGTGAAAACAGCACTTTTGCGGAAAGAAATCGACTTCTCTAAGACTGGGAAACAGTGAACAGAGAATGTATGAGTTTCTCAAGATTGGTAACAGATAGAAACAAGAGAAAGTACACGGTGATTCATCTACCTAGAGAAGTTACAGAGGTTTACACAGAGAATTCCAAGTGTAAGTACAAGCAAATAAGAGAGACGTAGAAAACTGGTAAAACCTACATTGTTTATAGAGTTGGGAGTACTTAGCAATGTGAAAACAGCACTTTTGTCGAAAGTAATCGACTTCTCTAAGACTGGGAAACACTGAACAGAGAATGTATGAGTTTCTCAAGATTGGTAACAGATAGAAACAAGAGAAAGTACACAGTGATTCATCTACCTAGAGAAGTTACAGAGGTTTACACAGAGAATTCCAAGTATAAGTACAAGCAAATAAGAGAGACTTAGAAAACTGGTAAAACCTACATTGTGGATAGAGTTGGGAGTACTTAGCACTGTGTAAACAGCACTTTCGCCGAAAGAAATCGACTTCTCTAAGACTGGGAAACAGTGAACAGTGAATGTATGAGTTTCTCAAGATTGGTAACAGATAGAAACAAGAGAAAGCACACAGTGATTCATCTACCTAGAGAAGTTACAGAGGTTTACACAGAGAATTCCAAGTATAAGTACAAGCAAATAAGAGAGACTTAGAAAACTGGTAAAATCTACATTGTGGATAGAGTTGGGAGTACTTAGCACTGTGTAAACAGCACTTTCGCTGAAAGAAATCGACTTCTCTAAGACTGGGAAAAGGTGAACAGTGAATGTATGAGTTTCTCAAGATTGGTAACAGATAGAAACAAGAGAAAGCACACAGTGATTCATCTACCTAGAGAAGTTACAGAGGTTTACACAGAGAATTCCAAGTATAAGTACAAGCAAATAAGAGAGACTTAGAAAACTGGTAAAATCTACATTGTGGATAGAGTTGGGAGTACTTAGCACTGTGTAAACAGCACTTTCGCTGAAAGAAATCGACTTCTCTAAGACTGGGAAAAGGTGAACAGTGAATGTATGAGTTTCTCAAGATTGGTAACAGATAGAAATAAGAGAAAGCACACAGTGATTCATCTACCTAGAGAAGTTACAGAGGTTTACACAGAGAATTCCAAGTATAAGTACAAGCAAATAAGACAGACTTAGAAAACTGGTAAAACCTACATTGTTAACAGATTTGGGAGTACTTAGCACTGTGAAAACAGCACTTTCGCCGAAAGAAATTTAGTTCTCTAAGACTGGGAAACAGTGAACAGTGAATGTATGAGTTTCTCAAGATTGGTAACAGATAGAAACAACAGAAAGCACACAGTAATTCATTTACCTAGAGAAGTTAAAGAGGTTTACACAGAGAATTCCAAGTATAAGTACAAGCAAATAAGAGAGACTTAGAAAACTGGTAAAACCTACATTGTGGATAGAGTTGGGAGTACTTAGCACTGTGTAAACAGCACTTTCGCTGAAAGAAATCGACTTCTCTAAGACTGGGAAAAGGTGAACAGTGAATGTATGAGTTTCTCAAGATTGGTAACAGATAGAAACAAGAGAAAGCACACAGTGATTCATCTACCTAGAGAAGTTACAGAGGTTTACACAGAGAATTCCAAGTATAAGTACAAGCAAATAAGAGAGACTTAGAAATCTGGTAAAACCTACATTGTGGATAGAGTTGGGAGTACTTAGCACTGTGAAAGCAGCACTTTCGCTGAAAGAAATCGACTTCTCTAAGACTGGGAAACAGTGAACAGAGAATGTATGAGTTTCTCAAGATTGGTAACAGATAGAAACAAGAGAAAGTACACAGTGATTCATCTACCTAGAGAAGTTACAGAGGTTTACACAGAGAATTCCAAGTATAAGTACAAGCAAATAAGATAGCCTTAGAAAACTGGTAAAACCTACATTGTGGATAGAGTTGGGAGTACTCAGCACTGTGTAAACAGCACTTTCGCCGAAAGAAATCGACTTCTCTAAGACTGGGAAACAGTGAACAGTGAATGTATGAGTTTCTCAAGATTGGTAACAGATAGAAACAAGAGAAAGCACACAGTGATTCATCTACCTAGAGAAGTTACAGAGGTTTACACAGAGAATACCAAGTATAAGTACAAGCAAATAGGAGAGACTTAGAAAACTGGTAAAACCTACATTGTGGATAGAGTTGGGAGTACTTAGCACTGTGAAAACAGCACTTTCGCTGAAAGAAGTCGACTTCTCTAAGACTGGGAAACAGTGAACAGTGAATGTATGAGTTTCTCAAGATTGGTAACAGATAGAAACAAGAGAAAGTACACAGTGATTCATCTACCTAGTGAAGTTACAGAGGTTTACACAGAGAATTCCAAGTATAAGTACAAGCAAATAAGAGAGACTTAGAAAACTGGTAAAACCTACATTGTTGACAGATTTGGGAGTACTTAGCACTGTGAAAACAGCACTTTCGCCGAAGGAAATTTAGTTCTCTAAGACTGGGAAACAGTGAACAGAGAATGTATGAGTTTCTCAAGATTGGTATCAGATAGAAACAACAGAAAGCACACAGTAATTCATCTACCTAGAGAAGTTAAAGAGGTTTACACAGAGAATTCCAAGTATCAGTACAAGCAAATAAGAGAGACTTAGAAAACTGGTAAAACCGACATTGTGGATAGAGTTGGGAGTACTTAGCACTGTGTAAACAGCACTTTCGCTGAAAGAAATCGACTTCTCTAAGACTGGGAAAAGGTGAACAGTGAATGTATGAGTTTCTCAAGATTGGTAACAGATAGAAACAAGAGAAAGCACACAGTGATTCATCTACCTAGAGAAGTTACAGTGGTTTACACAGAGAATTCCAAGTATAAGTACAAGCAAATAAGAGAGACTTAGAAATCTGGTAAAACCTACATTGTGGATAGAGTTGGGAGTACTTAGCACTGTGAAAACAGCACTTTCGCTGAAAGAAATCGACTTCTCTAAGACTGGGAAACAGTGAACAGTGAATGTATGAGTTTCTCAAGATTGGTAACAGATAGTAACAAGAGAAAGTACACAGTGATTCATCTACCTAGAGAAGTTACAAAGGTTTACACAGAGAATTCCAAGTATAAGTACAAGCAAATAAGAGAGACTTAGAAAACTGGTAAAACCTACATTGTTGATAGAGTTGGGAGTACTTAGCACTGTGAAAACAGCAATTTGGCCGAAAGAAATCGACATCTCTAAGACTGGGAAACAGTTAACAGAGAATGTATGAGTTTCTCAAGATTGGTAACAGATAGAAACAAGAGAAAGTACACAGTGATTCATCTACCTAGAGAGGTTACAGAGGTTTACACAGAGAATTCCAAGTATAACTACAAGCAAATAAGAGAGACTTAGAGAACTGGTAAAACCTACATTGTTGATAGAGTTGGGAGTACTTAGCACTGTGAAAACAGCACTTTTGCGGAAAGAAATCGACTTCTCTAAGACTGGGAAACAGTGAACAGAGAATGTATGAGTTTCTCAAGATTGGTAACAGATAGAAACAAGCGAAAGTACACGGTGATTCATCTACATAGAGAAGTTACAGAGGTTTACACAGAGAATTCCAACTATAAGTACAAGCAAATAAGAGAGACTTAGAAAACTGGTAAAACCTACATTGTGGATAGAGATGGGAGTACTTAGCACTGTGAAAACAGCACTTTCGCCGAAAGAAATCGACTTCTCTAAGACTGGGAAACAGTGAACAGTGAATGTATGAGTTTCTCAAGATTGGTAACAGATACAAACAAGAGAAAGTACACAGTGATTCATCTAAATAGAGAAGTTACAGAAGTTTACACAGAGAATTCCAACTATAAGTACAAGCAAATAAGAGAGACTTAGAAAACTGGTAAAACCTACATTGTTGATAGAGTTGGGAGTACTTAGCACTGTGAAAACAGCACTTTCGCCGAAAGAAATCGACTTCTCTAAGACTGGGAAACAGTGAACAGAGAATGTATGAGTTTCTCAAGATTGGTAACAGATAGAAACAAGAGAAAGTACACAGTGATTCATCTACCTAGAGAAGTTACAGAGGTTTACACAGAGAATTCCAAGTATAAGTACAAGCAAATAAGAGAGACTTACAAAACTGGTAAAACCTACATTGTGGATAGAGTTGGGAGTACTTAGCACTGTGTAAACAGCACTTTCTCCGAAAGAAATCAACTTCTTTAAGACTGGGAAGCAGTGAACAGTGAATTTATGAGTTTCTCAAGATTGGTAACAGATAGAAAGAAGAGAAAGCACACAATGATTCATCTACCTAGAGAAGTTACAGAGGTTTACACAGAGAATTCCAAGTATAAGTACAAGCAAATAAGAGAGACTTAGAAAACTGTTAAAACCTACATTGTGGATAGAGTTGGGAGTACTTAGCACTGTGTAAACAGCACTTTCGCTGAAAGAAATCGACTTCTCTAAGAGTGGGAAAAGGTGAACAGTGAATGTATGAGTTTCTCAAGATTGGTAACAGATAGAAACAAGAGAAAGCATACAGTGATTCATCTACCTAGAGAAGTTACAGAGGTTTACACAGAGAATTCCAAGTAGAAGTACAAGCAAATAAGAGAGACTTAGAAAACTGGTAAAACCTACATTGTTGAGAGTTTTGGGAATACTTAGCACTGTGAAAACAGCACTTTCGCCGCAGGAAATTTAGTTCTCTAAGTCCGTGAAACAGTGAAAAGAGAATGTATGAGTTTCTCAAGATTGGTAACAGATAGAAACAAGAGAACCTACACAGTGATTCATCTACCTAGAGAAGTTACAGAGGTTTACACAGAGAATTCCAAGTATAAGTACAAGAAAATAAGAGAGACTTAGAAAACTGGTAAAACGTACATTGTTGACAGATTTGGGAGTACTAAGCACTGTGAAAACAGCACTTTCGCTGAAGGAAATTTAGTTCTCTAAGTCCGTGAAACAGTGAACAGAGAATGTATGAGTTTCTCAAGATTGGTAACAGATAGAAAGAAGAGAAAGTACACAGTGATTCATCTACCTGGAAAAGTTACAGAGGTTTACACAGAGAATTCCAAGTATAAGTACAAGCAAATAAGAGAGACTTAGAAAACTGGTAAAACCTACATTGTTGACAGATTTGGGAGTACTTAGCACTGTGAAAACAGCACTTTCGCTGAAGGAAATTTAGTTCTCTAAGACTGAGAAACAGTGAACAGTGAATGTATGAGTTTCTCAAGATGGGAAACAGATAGAAACAACAGAAAGCACACAGTAATTCATCTACCTAGAGAAGTTAAAGAGGTTTACACAGAGAATTCCAAGTATAAGTACAAGCAAATAAGAGAGACTTAGAAAACTGGTAAAACCTACATTGTGGATAGAGTTGGGAGTACTTAGCACTGTGTAAACAGCACTTTCGCTGAAAGAAATCGACTTCTCTAAGACTGGGAAAAGGTGAACAGTGAATGTATGAGTATCTCAAGATTGGTAACAGATAGAAACAAGAGAAAGCACACAGTGATTCATCTACCTAGAGAAGTTACAGTGGTTTACACAGAGAATTCCAAGTATAAGTACAAGCAAATAAGAGAGACTTAGAAATCTGGTAAAACCTACATTGTGGATAGAGTTGGGAGTACTTAGCACTGTGAAAACAGCACTTTCGCTGAAAGAAATCGACTTCTCTAAGACTGGGAAACAGTGAACAGTGAATGTATGAGTTTCCCAAGATTGGTAACAGATAGAAACAAGAGAAAGTACACAGTGATTCATCTACCTAGAGAAGTTACAGAGGTTTACACAGAGAATTCCAAGTATAAGTACAAGCAAATAAGAGAGACTTAGAAAACTGGTAAAACCTACATTGTTGATATAGTTGGGAGTACTTAGCACTGTGAAAAGAGCAATTTTGCCGAAAGAAATCGACTTCTCTAAGACTGGGAAACAGTGAACAGAGAATGTATGAGTTTCTCAAGATTGGTAACAGATAGAAACAAGAGAAAGTACACAGTGATTCATCTACCTAGAGAAGTTACAGAGGTTTACACAGAGAATTCCAAGTATAACTACAAGCAAATAAGAGAGACTTAGAGAACTGGTAAAACCTACATTGTTGATAGAGTTGGGAGTACTTAGCACTGTGAAAACAGCACTTTTGCGGAAAGAAATCGACTTCTCTAAGACTGGGAAACAGTGAACAGAGAATGTATGAGTTTCTCAAGATTGGTAACAGATAGAAACAAGAGAAAGTACACGGTGATTCATCTACCTAGAGAAGTTACAGAGGTTTACACAGAGAATTCCAAGTATAAGTACAAGCAAATAAGAGAGACTTAGAAAACTGGTAAAACCTACATTGTTTATAGAGTTGGGAGTACTTAGCAATGTGAAAACAGCACTTTTGTCGAAAGTAATCGACTTCTCCAAGACTGGGAAACACTGAACAGAGAATGTATGAGTTTCTCAAGATTGGTAACAGATAGAAACAAGAGAAAGTACACAGTGATTCATCTACCTAGAGAAGTTACAGAAGTTTACACAGAGAATTCCATGTATAAGTACAAGAAAATAAGAGAGACTTAGAAAACTGGTAAAACCTACATTGTGGATAGAGTTGGGAGTACTTAGCACTGTGAAAACAGCACTTTCACCGAAAGAAATCGACTTCTCTAAGACTGGGAAACAGTGAACAGAGAATGTATGAGTTTCTCAAGATTGGTAACAGATAGAAACAAGAGAAAGTACACAGTGATTCATCTAAATAGAGAAGTTACAGAAGTTTACACAGAGAATTCCATGTATAAGTACAAGAAAATAAGAGAGACTTCGAAAACTGGTAAAACCTAAATTGTTGATAGAGTTGGGAGTACTTAGCACTGTGAAAACAGCACTTTCGCCGAAGGAAATTTAGTTCTCTAAGACTGGGAAACAGTGAACAGAGAATGTATGAGTTTCTCAAGATTGGTAACAGATAGAAACAAGAGAAAGTACACAGTGATTCATCTACCTAGAGAAGTTACAGAAGTTTACACAGAGAATTCCATGTATAAGTACAAGAAAATAAGAGAGACTTAGAAAACTGGTAAAACCTACATTGTGGATAGAGATGGGAGTACTTAGCACTGTGAAAACAGCACTTTCGCCGAAAGAAATCGACTTCTCTAAGACTGGGAAACAGTGAACAGTGAATGTATGAGTTTCTCAAGATTGGTAACAGATAGAAACAAGAGAAAGTACACAGTGATTCATCTAAATAGAGAAGTTACAGAAGTTTACACAGAGAATTCCAAGTATAAGTACAAGCAAATAAGAGAGCCTTAGAAAACTGGTAAAACCTACATTGTGGATAGAGTTGGGAGTACTTAGCACTGTGAAAACAGCACTTTCGCCGAAAGAAATCGACTTCTCTAAGACTGGGAAACAGTGAACAGAGAATGTATGAGTTTCTCAAGATTGGTAACAGATAGAAACAAGAGAAAGTACACAGTGATTCATCTACCTAGAGAAGTTACAGAGGTTTACACAGAGAATTCCAAGTATAAGTACAAGCAAATAAGAGAGACTTACAAAACTGGTAAAACCTACATTGTTGAGAGATTTGGGAGTACTTAGCACTGTGAAAACAGCACTTTCGCCGGAGGAAATTTAGTTCTCTAAGTCCGTGAAACAGTGAAAAGAGAATGTATGAGTTTCTCAAGATTGGTAACAGATAGAAACAAGAGAACCTACACAGTGATTCATCTACCTAGAGAAGTTACAGAGGTTTACACAGAGAATTCCAAGTATAAGTACAAGAAAATAAGAGAGACTTAGAAAACTGGTAAAACGTATATTGTTGACAGATTTGGGAGTACTAAGCACTGTGAAAACAGCACTTTCGCTGAAGGAAATTTAGTTCTCTAAGTCCGTGAAACAGTGAACAGAGAATGTATGAGTTTCTCAAGATTGGTAACAGATAGAAACAAGAGAAAGTACACAGTGATTCACCTACCTGGAAAAGTTACAGAGGTTTACACAGAGAATTTCAAGTATAAGTACAAGAAAATAAGAGAGACTTAGATAACTGGTAAAACGTACAGTGTTGATAGAGTTGGGAGTACTTAGCACTGTGAAAACAGCACTTTCGCCGAAAGAAATCGACTGCTCTAATACTGGGAAACAGTGAACAGAGAATGTATGAGTTTCTCAAGATTGGTAACAGATAGAAACAAGAGAAAGTACACAGTGATTCATCTACCTAGAGAAGTTACAGAAGTTTACACAGAGAATTCCATGTATAAGTACAAGCAAATAAGAGAGACTTAGAAAACTGGTAAAACCTACATTGTGGATAGAGTTGGGAGTACTTAGCACTGTGTAAACAGCACTTTCGCCGAAGGAAATCGACT
Source organism: Heterohyrax brucei (assembly GCA_028571685.1). Lineage (NCBI taxonomy): Eukaryota > Metazoa > Chordata > Mammalia > Hyracoidea > Procaviidae > Heterohyrax > Heterohyrax brucei. The sequence continues at coordinate 19,008,268 of CM053162.1, forward strand.
TCTCTAAGACTGGGAAACAGTGAACAGTGAATGTATGAGTTTCTCAAGATTGGTAACAGATAGAAACAAGAGAAAGCACACAGTGATTCATCTACCTAGAGAAGTTACAGAGGTTTACACAGAGAATACCAAGTATAAGTACAAGCAAATAGGAGAGACTTAGAAAACTGGTAAAACCTACATTGTGGATAGAGTTGGGAGTACTTAGCACTGTGAAAACAGCACTTTCGCTGAAAGAAGTCGACTTCTCTAAGACTGGGTAACAGTGAACAGTGAATGTATGAGTTTCTCAAGATTGGTAACAGATAGAAACAAGAGAAAGTACACAGTGATTCATCTACCTAGTGAAGTTACAGAGGTTTACACAGAGAATTCCAAGTATAAGTACAAGCAAATAAGAGAGACTTAGAAAACTGGTAAAACCTACATTGTTGACAGATTTGGGAGTACTTAGCACTGTGAAAACAGCACTTTCGCCGAAGGAAATTTAGTTCTCTAAGACTGGGAAACAGTGAACAGAGAATGTATGAGTTTCTCAAGATTGGTAACAGATAGAAACAAGAGAAAGTACACGGTGATTCATCTACCTAGAGAAGTTACAGAGGTTTACACAGAGAATTCCAAGTGTAAGTACAAGCAAATAAGAGAGACTTAGAAAACTGGTAAAACCTACATTGTTTATAGAGTTGGGAGTACTTAGCAATGTGAAAACAGCACTTTTGTCGAAAGTAATCGACTTCTCTAAGACTGGGAAACAGTGAACAGAGAATGTATGAGTTTCTCAAGATTGGTAACAGATAGAAACAAGAGAAAGTACACAGTGATTCATCTACCTAGAGAAGTTACAGAGGTTTACACAGAGAATTCCAAGTATAAGTACAAGCAAATAAGAGAGACTTAGAAATCTGGTAAAACCTACATTGTAGATAGAGGTGGGAGTACTTAGCACTGTGTAAACAGCACTTACGCCGAAAGAAATCGACTTCTCTAAGACTGGGAAACAGTGAACAGTGAATGTATGAGTTTCTCAAGATTGGTAACAGATAGAAACAAGAGAAAGCACACAGTGATTCATCTACCTAGAGAAGTTACAGAGGTTTACACAGAGAATTCCAAGTATAAGTACAAGCAAATAAGAGAGACTTAGAAAACTGGTAAAATCTACATTGTGGATAGAGTTGGGAGTACTTAGCACTGTGTAAACAGCACTTTCGCTGAAAGAAATCGACTTCTCTAAGACTGGGAAAAGGTGAACAGTGAATGTATGAGTTTCTCAAGATTGGTAACAGATAGAAACAAGAGAAAGCACACAGTGATTCATCTACCTAGAAAAGTTACAGAAGTTTACACAGAGAATTCCAAGTATAAGTACAAGCAAATAAGAGAGACTTAGAAAACTGGTAAAATCTACATTGTGGATAGAGTTGGGAGTACTTAGCACTGTGTAAACAGCACTTTCGCTGAAAGAAATCGACTTCTCTAAGACTGGGAAAAGGTGAACAGTGAATGTATGAGTTTCTCAAGATTGGTAACAGATAGAAACAAGAGAAAGCACACAGTGATTCATCTACCTAGAGAAGTTACAGTGGTTTACACAGAGAATTCCAAGTATAAGTACAAGCAAATAAGAGAGACTTAGAAATCTGGTAAAACCTACATTGTGGATAGAGTTGGGAGTACTTAGCACTGTGAAAACAGCACTTTCGCTGAAAGAAATCGACTTCTCTAAGACTGGGAAACAGTGAACAGTGAATGTATGAGTTTCTCAAGATTGGTAACAGATAGAAACAAGAGAAAGTACACAGTGATTCATCTACCTAGAGAAGTTACAGAGGTTTACACAGAGAATTCCAAGTATAAGTACAAGCAAATAAGAGAGACTTAGAAAACTGGTAAAACCTACATTGTGGATAGAGTTGGGAATACTTAGCACTGGGTAAACAGCACTTTCTCCGAAAGAAATCAACTTCTCTAAGACTGGGAAGCAGTGAACAGTGAATGTATGAGTTTCTCAAGATTGGTAACAGATAGAAAGAAGAGAAAGCACACAGTGATTCATCTACCTAGAGAAGTTACAGAGGTTTACACAGAGAATTCCAAGTATAAGTACAAGCAAATAAGAGAGACTTAGAAAACTGGTAAAACCTACATTGTGGATAGAGTTGGGAGTACTTAGCACTGTGTGAACAGCACTTTCGCTGAAAGAAATCGACTTCTCTAAGAGTGGGAAAAGGTGAACAGTGAATGTATGAGTTTCTCAAGATTGGTAACAGATAGAAACAAGAGAAAGCATACAGTGATTCATCTACCTAGAGAACTTACAGAGGTTTACACAGAGAATTCCAAGTAGAAGTACAAGCAAATAAGAGAGACTTAGAAAACTGGTAAAACCTATATTGTTGAGAGTTTTTTGAATACTTAGCACTGTGAAAACAGCACTTTCGCCGCAGGAAATTTAGTTCTCTAAGTCCGTGAAACAGTGAAAAGAGAATGTATGAGTTTCTCAAGATTGGTAACAGATAGAAACAAGAGAACCTACACAGTGATTCATCTACCTAGAGAAGTTACAGAGGTTTACACAGAGAATTCCAAGTATAAGTACAAGAAAATAAGAGAGACTTAGAAAACTGGTAAAACGTACATTGTTGACAGATTTGGGAGTACTAAGCACTGTGAAAACAGCACTTTCCCTGAAGGAAATTTAGTTCTCTAAGACTGAGAAACAGTGAACAGTGAATGTATGAGTTTCTCAAGATTGGAAACAGATAGAAACAACAGAAAGCAAACAGTAATTCATCTACCTAGAGAAGTTAAAGAGGTTTACACAGAGAATTCCAAGTATAAGTACAAGCAAATAAGAGAGACTTAGAAAACTGGTAAAACCTACATTGTGGATAGAGTTGGGAGTACTTAGCACTGTGTAAACAGCACTTTCGCTGAAAGAAATCGACTTCTCTAAGACTGGGAAAAGGTGAACAGTGAATGTATGAGTTTCTCAAGATTGGTAACAGATAGAAACAAGAGAAAGCACACAGTGATTCATCTACCTAGAGAAGTTACAGTGGTTTACACAGAGAATTCCAAGTATAAGTACAAGCAAATAAGAGAGACTTAGAAATCTGGTAAAATCTACATTGTGGATAGAGTTGGGAGTACTTAGCACTGTGAAAACAGCACTTTCGCTGAAAGTAATCGACTTCTCTAAGACTGGGAAACAGTGAACAGTGAATGTATGAGTTTCCCAAGATTGGTAACAGATAGAAACAAGAGAAAGTACACAGTGATTCATCTACCTAGAGAAGTTACAGAGGTTTACACAGAGAATTCCAAGTATAAGTACAAGCAAATAAGAGAGACTTAGAAAACTGGTAAAACCTACATTGTTGATATAGTTGGGAGTACTTAGCACTGTGAAAACAGCAATTTTGCCGAAAGAAATCGACTTCTCTAAGACTGGGAAACAGTGAACAGAGAATGTATGAGTTTCTCAAGATTGGTAACAGATAGAAACAAGAGAAAGTACACAGTGATTCATCTACCTATAGAAGTTACAGAGGTTTACACAGAGAATTCCAAGTATAACTAGAAGCAAATAAGAGAGACTTAGAGAACTGGTAAAACCTACATTGTTGATAGAGTTGGGAGTACTTAGCACTGTGAAAACAGCACTTTTGCGGAACGAAATCGACTTCTCTAAGACTGGGAAACAGTGAACAGAGAATGTATGAGTTTCTCAAGATTGGTAACAGATAGAAACAAGAGAAAGTACACGGTGATTCATCTACCTAGAGAAGTTACAGAGGTTTACACAGAGAATTCCAAGTATAAGTACAAGCAAATAAGAGAGACTTAGAAAACTGGTAAAACCTACATTGTTTATAGAGTTGGGAGTACTTAGCAATGTGAAAACAGCAGTTTTGTCGAAAGTAATCGACTTCTCCAAGACTGGGAAACACTGAACAGAGAATGTATGAGTTTCTCAAGATTGGTAACAGATAGAAACAAGAGAAAGTACACAGTGATTCATCTACCTAGAGAAGTTACAGAGGTTTACACAGAGAATTCCAAGTATAAGTACAAGCAAATAAGAGAGACTTAGAAAACTGGTAAAACCTACATTGTGGATATTGTTGGGAGTACTTAGCACTGTGTAAACAGCACTTTCGCCGAAAGAAATCGACTTCTCTAAGACTGGGAAACAGTGAACAGTGAATGTATGAGTTTCTCAAGATTGGTAACAGATAGAAACAAGAGAAAGCACACAGTGATTCATCTACCTAGAGAAGTTACAGAGGTTTACACAGAGAATTCCAAGTATAAGTACAAGCAAATAAGAGAGACTTAGAAAACTGGTAAAATCTACATTGTGGATAGAGTTGGGAGTACTTTGCACTGTGTAAACAGCACTTTCGCTGAAAGTAATCGACTTCTCTAAGACTGGGAAAAGGTGAACAGTGAATGTATGAGTTTCTCAAGATTGGTAACAGATAGAAACAAGAGAAAGCACACAGTGATTCATCTACCTAGGGAAGTTACAGAGGTTTACACAGAGAATTCCAAGTATAAGTACAAGCAAATAAGAGAGACTTAGAAAACTGGTAAAACCTACATTGTTGATAGAGTTGGGAGTACTTAGCACTGTGAAAACAGCACTTTCGCCGAAGGAAATTTAGTTCTCTAAGACTGGGAAACAGTGAACAGAGAATGTATGAGTTTCTCAAGATTGGTAACAGATAGAAACAAGAGAAAGTACACAGTGATTCATCTACCTAGAGAAGTTACAGAGGTTTACACAGAGAATTCCAAGTATAAGTACAAGCAAATAAGAGAGACTTAGAAAACTGGTAAAACCTACATTGTGGATAGAGTTGGGAGTACTTAGCACTGTGAAAACAGCACTTTCGCTGAAAGAAGTCGACTTCTCTAAAACTGGGAAACAGTGAACAGTGAATGTATGAGTTTCTCAAGATTGGTAACAGATAGAAACAAGAGAAAGTACACAGTGATTCATCTACCTAGTGAAGTTACAGAGGTTTACACAGAGAATTCCAAGTATAAGTACAAGCAAAGAAGAGAGACTTAGAAAACTGGTAAAACCTACATTGTTGACAGATTTGGGAGTACTTAGCACTGTGAAAACAGCACTTTCGCCGAAGGAAATTTAGTTCTCTAAGACTGGGAAACAGTGAACAGAGAATGTATGAGTTTCTCAAGATTGGTAACAGATAGAAACAACAGAAAGCACACAGTAATTCATCTACCTAGAGAAGTTAAAGAGGTTTACACAGAGAATTTCAAGTATAAGTACAAGCAATTAAGAGAGACTTTGAAAACTGGTAAAACCTACATTGTGGATAGAGTTGGGAGTACTTAGCACTGTGTAAACAGCCCTTTCACTGAAAGAAATCGACTTCTCTAAGTATGGGAAACAGTGAACAGTGAATGTGTGAGTTTCTCATGATTGGTAACAGATAGAAACAAGAGAAAGCACACAGTGATTCATTTACCTAGAGAAGTTACAGAGGTTTACACAGAGAATTCCAAGTATAAGTACAAGCAAATAAGAGAGACTTAGAAAACTGGTAAAACCTACATTGCTGACAGATTTGGGAGTACTTAGCACTGTGAAAACAGCACTTTCGCCGAAGGAAATTTAGTTCTCTAAGACTGGGAAACAGTGAACAGAGAATGTATGAGTTTCTCAAGATTGGTAACAGATAGAAACAAGAGATAGTACACAGTGATTCATCTACCTAGAGAAGTTATAGAAGTTTACACAGAGAATTCCATGTATAAGTACAAGAAAATAAGAGAGACTTAGAAAACTGGTAAAACCTACATTGTGGATAGAGTTGGGAGTACTTAGCACTGTGAAAACAGCACTTTTGCCGAAAGAAATCGACTTCTCTAAGACTGGGAAACAGTGAACAGAGAATGTATGAGTTTCTCAAGATTGGTAACAGATAGAAACAAGAGAAAGTACACAGTGATTCATCTACCTAGAGAAGTTACAGAGGTTTACACAGAGAATTCCAAGTATAAGTACAAGGAAATAAGAGAGACTTAGAAAACTGGTAAAACCTACATTGTGGATAGAGTTGGGAGTACTTAGCACTGTGTAAACAGCACTTTCGCCGAAAGAAATCGACTTCTCTAAGACTGGGAAACAGTGAACAGTGAATGTATGAGTTTCTCAATATTGGTAACAGATAGAAACAACAGAAAGCACACAGTAATTCATCTACCTAGAGAAGTTAAAGAGGTTTACACAGAGAATTCCAAGTATAAGTACAAGCAATTAAGAGAGACTTTGAAAACTGGTAAAACTTACATTGTGGATAGAGTTGGGAGTACTTAGCACTGTGTAAACAGCCCTTTCGCTGAAAGAAATCGACTTCTCTAAGTATGGGAAACAGTGAACAGTGAATGTGTGAGTTTCTCATGATTGGTAACAGATAGAAACAAGAGAAAGCACACAGTGATTCATTTACCTAGAGAAGTTACAGAGGTTTACACAGAGAATTCCAAGTATAAGTACAAGCAAATAAGAGAGACTTAGAAAACTGGTAAAACCTACATTGCTGACAGATTTCGGAGTACTTAGCACTGTGAAAACAGCACTTTCGCCGAAGGAAATTTAGTTCTCTAAGTCCGTGAAACAGTGAACAGAGAATGTATGACTTTCTCAAGATTGGTAACAGATAGAAAGAAGACAAAGTACACAGTGATTCATCTACCTGGACAAGTTACAGAGGTTTACACAGAGAATTCCAAGTATAAGTACAAGAAAATAAGAGAGACTTAGAAAACTGGTAAAACCTACATTGTTGACAGATTTGGGAGTACTTAGCACTGTGAAAACAGCACTTTCGCCGCAGGATATTTAGTTCTCTAAGTCCGTGAAACAGTGAAAAGAGAATGTATGAGTTTCTCAAGATTGGTAACAGATAGAAACAAGAGAAAGTACACAGTGATTCATCTACCTATAGAAGTTACAGAGGTTTACACAGAGAATTCCAAGTATAACTAGAAGCAAATAAGAGAGACTTAGAGAACTGGTAAAACCTACATTGTTGATAGAGTTGGGAGTACTTAGCACTGTGAAAACAGCACTTTTGCGGAACGAAATCGACTTCTCTAAGACTGGGAAACAGTGAACAGAGAATGTATGAGTTTCTCAAGATTGGTAACAGATAGAAACAAGAGAAAGTACACGGTGATTCATCTACCTAGAGAAGTTACAGAGGTTTACACAGAGAATTCCAAGTATAAGTACAAGCAAATAAGAGAGACTTAGAAAACTGGTAAAACCTACATTGTTTATAGAGTTGGGAGTACTTAGCAATGTGAAAACAGCAGTTTTGTCGAAAGTAATCGACTTCTCCAAGACTGGGAAACACTGAACAGAGAATGTATGAGTTTCTCAAGATTGGTAACAGATAGAAACAAGAGAAAGTACACAGTGATTCATCTACCTAGAGAAGTTACAGAGGTTTACACAGAGAATTCCAAGTATAAGTACAAGCAAATAAGAGAGACTTAGAAAACTGGTAAAACCTACATTGTGGATATTGTTGGGAGTACTTAGCACTGTGTAAACAGCACTTTCGCCGAAAGAAATCGACTTCTCTAAGACTGGGAAACAGTGAACAGTGAATGTATGAGTTTCTCAAGATTGGTAACAGATAGAAACAAGAGAAAGCACACAGTGATTCATCTACCTAGAGAAGTTACAGAGGTTTACACAGAGAATTCCAAGTATAAGTACAAGCAAATAAGAGAGACTTAGAAAACTGGTAAAATCTACATTGTGGATAGAGTTGGGAGTACTTTGCACTGTGTAAACAGCACTTTCGCTGAAAGTAATCGACTTCTCTAAGACTGGGAAAAGGTGAACAGTGAATGTATGAGTTTCTCAAGATTGGTAACAGATAGAAACAAGAGAAAGCACACAGTGATTCATCTACCTAGGGAAGTTACAGAGGTTTACACAGAGAATTCCAAGTATAAGTACAAGCAAATAAGAGAGACTTAGAAAACTGGTAAAACCTACATTGTTGATAGAGTTGGGAGTACTTAGCACTGTGAAAACAGCACTTTCGCCGAAGGAAATTTAGTTCTCTAAGACTGGGAAACAGTGAACAGAGAATGTATGAGTTTCTCAAGATTGGTAACAGATAGAAACAAGAGAAAGTACACAGTGATTCATCTACCTAGAGAAGTTACAGAGGTTTACACAGAGAATTCCAAGTATAAGTACAAGCAAATAAGAGAGACTTAGAAAACTGGTAAAACCTACATTGTGGATAGAGTTGGGAGTACTTAGCACTGTGAAAACAGCACTTTCGCTGAAAGAAGTCGACTTCTCTAAAACTGGGAAACAGTGAACAGTGAATGTATGAGTTTCTCAAGATTGGTAACAGACAGAAACAAGAGAAAGTACACAGTGATTCATCTACCTAGTGAAGTTACAGAGGTTTACACAGAGAATTCCAAGTATAAGTACAAGCAAAGAAGAGAGACTTAGAAAACTGGTAAAACCTACATTGTTGACAGATTTGGGAGTACTTAGCACTGTGAAAACAGCACTTTCGCCGAAGGAAATTTAGTTCTCTAAGACTGGGAAACAGTGAACAGAGAATGTATGAGTTTCTCAAGATTGGTAACAGATAGAAACAACAGAAAGCACACAGTAATTCATCTACCTAGAGAAGTTAAAGAGGTTTACACAGAGAATTTCAAGTATAAGTACAAGCAATTAAGAGAGACTTTGAAAACTGGTAAAACCTACATTGTGGATAGAGTTGGGAGTACTTAGCACTGTGTAAACAGCCCTTTCACTGAAAGAAATCGACTTCTCTAAGTATGGGAAACAGTGAACAGTGAATGTGTGAGTTTCTCATGATTGGTAACAGATAGAAACAAGAGAAAGCACACAGTGATTCATTTACCTAGAGAAGTTACAGAGGTTTACACAGAGAATTCCAAGTATAAGTACAAGCAAATAAGAGAGACTTAGAAAACTGGTAAAACCTACATTGCTGACAGATTTGGGAGTACTTAGCACTGTGAAAACAGCACTTTCGCCGAAGGAAATTTAGTTCTCTAAGACTGGGAAACAGTGAACAGAGAATGTATGAGTTTCTCAAGATTGGTAACAGATAGAAACAAGAGATAGTACACAGTGATTCATCTACCTAGAGAAGTTATAGAAGTTTACACAGAGAATTCCATGTATAAGTACAAGAAAATAAGAGAGACTTAGAAAACTGGTAAAACCTACATTGTGGATAGAGTTGGGAGTACTTAGCACTGTGAAAACAGCACTTTTGCCGAAAGAAATCGACTTCTCTAAGACTGGGAAACAGTGAACAGAGAATGTATGAGTTTCTCAAGATTGGTAACAGATACAAACAAGAGAAAGTACACAGTGATTCATCTACCTAGAGAAGTTACAGAGGTTTACACAGAGAATTCCAAGTATAAGTACAAGGAAATAAGAGAGACTTAGAAAACTGGTAAAACCTACATTGTGGATAGAGTTGGGAGTACTTAGCACTGTGTAAACAGCACTTTCGCCGAAAGAAATCGACTTCTCTAAGACTGGGAAACAGTGAACAGTGAATGTATGAGTTTCTCAATATTGGTAACAGATAGAAACAACAGAAAGCACACAGTAATTCATCTACCTAGAGAAGTTAAAGAGGTTTACACAGAGAATTCCAAGTATAAGTACAAGCAATTAAGAGAGACTTTGAAAACTGGTAAAACTTACATTGTGGATAGAGTTGGGAGTACTTAGCACTGTGTAAACAGCCCTTTCGCTGAAAGAAATCGACTTCTCTAAGTATGGGAAACAGTGAACAGTGAATGTGTGAGTTTCTCATGATTGGTAACAGATAGAAACAAGAGAAAGCACACAGTGATTCATTTACCTAGAGAAGTTACAGAGGTTTACACAGAGAATTCCAAGTATAAGTACAAGCAAATAAGAGAGACTTAGAAAACTGGTAAAACCTACATTGCTGACAGATTTCGGAGTACTTAGCACTGTGAAAACAGCACTTTCGCCGAAGGAAATTTAGTTCTCTAAGTCCGTGAAACAGTGAACAGAGAATGTATGACTTTCTCAAGATTGGTAACAGATAGAAAGAAGACAAAGTACACAGTGATTCATCTACCTGGACAAGTTACAGAGGTTTACACAGAGAATTCCAAGTATAAGTACAAGAAAATAAGAGAGACTTAGAAAACTGGTAAAACCTACATTGTTGACAGATTTGGGAGTACTTAGCACTGTGAAAACAGCACTTTCGCCGCAGGATATTTAGTTCTCTAAGTCCGTGAAACAGTGAAAAGAGAATGTATGAGTTTCTCAAGATTGGTAACAGATAGAAACAAGAGAACCTACACAGTGATTCATCTACCTAGAGATGTTACAGAAGTTTACAAAGAGAATTCCAAGTATGAGTACAAGCAAATAAGAGACACTTAGAAAACTGGTAAAACCTACATTGTGGATAGAGTTGGGAGTACTTAGCACTGTGAAAACAGCACTTTCGCTGAAAGAAGTCGACTTCTCTAAGACTGGGAAACAGTGAACAGTGAATGTATGAGTTCCTCAAGATTGGTAACAGATAGAAACAAGAGAAAGCACACAGTGATTCATCTACCTAGAGAAGTTACAGAGGTTTACACAGAGAATTCCAAGTATAAGTACAAGCAAATAAGAGAGACTTAGAAAACTGGTAAAACCTACATTGTTGACAGATTTGGGAGTACTTAGCACTGTGAAAACAGCACTTTCGCCGAAGGAAATTTAGTTCTCTAAGACTGGGAAACAGTGAACACAGAATGAATGAGTTTCTCAAGATTGGTAACAGATAGAAACAAGAGAAAGTACACAGTGATTCATCTACCTAGAGAAGTTACAGAAGTTTACACAGAGAATTCCATGTATAAGTACAAGAAAATAAGAGAGACTTAGAAAACTGGTAAAACCTACATTGTTGATAGAGTTGGGAGTACTTAGCACTGTGAAAACAGCACTTTCGCCGAAAGAAATCGACTTCTCTAAGACTGGGAAACAGTGAACAGAGAATGTATGAGTTTCTCAAGATTGGTAACAGGTAGAAACAAGAGAAAGTACACAGTGATTCATCTACCTAGAGAAGTTACAGAGGTTTACACAGAGAATTCCAAGTATAAGTACAAGCAAATAAGAGAGACTTAGAAAACTGGTAAAACCTACATCGTGGATAGAGTTGGGAGTACTTAGCACTGTGTAAACAGCACTTTCGCTGAAAGAAATCGACTTCTCTAAGACTGGGAAACAGTGAACAGTGAATGTATGAGTTTCTCAAGATTGGTAACAGATAGAAACAAGAGAAAGTACACAGTGATTCATCTACCTAGAGAAGTTACAGAGGTTTACACAGAGAATTCCAAGTATAAGTACAAGCAAATAAGAGAGACTTAGAAAACTGGTAAAACCTACATTGTTGATAGAGTTGGGAGTACTTAGCACTGTGAAAACAGCACTTTTGCGGAAAGAAATCGACTTCTCTAAGACTGGGAAACAGTGAACAGAGAATTTATGAGTTTCTCAAGATTGGTAACAGATAGAAACAAGAGAAAGTACACGGTGATTCATCTACCTAGAGAAGTTACAGAGGTTTACACAGAGAATTCCAAGTATAAGTACAAGCAAATAAGAGAGACTTAGAAAACTGGTAAAACCTACATTGTTTATACAGTTGGGAGTACTTAGCAATGTGAAAACAGCACTTTTGTCGAAAGTAATCGACTTCTCTAAGACTGGGAAACAGTGAACAGAGAATGTATGAGTTTCTCAAGATTGGTAACAGATAGAAACAAGAGAAAGTACACAGTGATTCATCTACCTAGAGAAGTTACAGAGGTTTACACAGAGAATTCCAAGTATAAGTACAAGCAAAGAAGAGAGACTTAGAAATCTGGTAAAACCTACATTGTGGATAGAGTTGGGAGTACTTAGCACTGTGAAAACAGCACTTTCGCTGACAGAAATCGACTTCTCTAAGACTGGGAAACAATGAACAGAGAATGTATGAGTTTCTCAAGATTGGTAACAGATAGAAACAAGAGAAAGTACACAGTGATTCATCTACCTAGAGAAGTTACAGAGGATTACACAGAGAATTCCAAGTATAAGTACAAGCAAATAAGAGAGACTTAGAAAACTGGTAAAACCTACATTGTGGATAGAGTTGGGAGTACTTAGCACTGTGTAAACAGCACTTTTGTCGAAAGTAATCGACTTCTCTAAGACTGGGAAACAGTGAACAGAGAATGTATGAGTTTCTCAAGATTGGTAACAGATAGAAACAAGAGAAAGTACACAGTGATTCATCTACCTAGAGAAGTTACAGAGGTTTACACAGAGAATTCCAAGTATAAGTACAAGCAAATAAGAGAGACTTAGAAAACTGGTAAAACCTACATTGTTGATAGAGTTGGGAGTACTTAGCACTGTGAAAACAGCACTTTCGCAGAAAGAAATCGACTTCTCTAAGACTGGGAAAAGGTGAACAGTGAATGTATGAGTTTCTCAAGATTGGTAACAGATAGAAACAAGAGAAAGCACACAGTGATTCATCTACCTAGAGAAGTTACAGTGGTTTACACAGAGAATTCCAAGTATAAGTACAAGCAAATAAGAGAGACTTAGAAATCTGGTAAAACCTACATTGTGGATAGAGTTGGGAGTACTTAGTACTGTGAAAACAGCACTTTCGCTGAAAGAAATCGACTTCTCTAAGACTGGGAAACAGTGAACAGTGAATGTATGAGTTTCTCAAGATTGGTAACAGATAGAAACAAGAGAAAGTACACAGTGATTCATCTACCTAGAGAAGTTACAGAGGTTTACACAGAGAATTCCAAGTATAAGTACAAGCAAATAAGAGAGACTTAGAAAACTGGTAAAACCTACATTGTTGACAGATTTGGGAGTACTTAGCACTGTGAAAACAGCACTTTCACCGAAGGAAATTAGTTCTCTAAGTCCGTGAAACAGTGAAAAGAGAATGTATGAGTTTCCCAAGATTGGGAACAGATAGAAACAAGAGAAAGTACACAGTGATTCATGTACCTAGAGAAGTTAGAGAAGTTTACACAGAGAATTCCATGTATAAGTACAAGAAAATAAGAGAGACTTAGAAAACTGGTAAAACCTACATTGTTGATAGAGTTGGGAGTACTTAGCACTGTTAAAACAGCACTTTGGCAGAAAGAAATCGACTTCTCTAAGACTGGGAAACAGTGAACAGAGAATGTATGAGTTTCTCAAGATTGGTAACAGATAGAAACAAGAGAAAGTACACAGTGATTCATCTACCTAGAGAAGTTACAGAGGTTTACACAGAGAATTCCAAGTATAAGTACAAGCAAATAAGAGAGACTTAGAAAACTGGTAAAACCTACATTGCTGACAGATTTGGGAGTACTTAGCACTGTGAAAACAGCACTTTCGCCTAAGGAAATTTAGTTCTCTAAGTCCGTGAAAGAGTGAACAGAGAATGTATGAGTTTCTCAAGATTGGTAACAGATAGAAAGAAGACAAAGTACACAGTGATTCATCTACCTGGACAAGTTAAAGAGGTTTACACAGAGAATTCCAAGTATAAGTACAAGAAAATAAGAGGGACTTAGAAAACTGGTAAAACCTACATTGTTGACAGATTTGGGAGTACTTAGCACTGTGAAAACAGCACTTTTGTCGAAAGTAATCGACTTCTCTAAGACTGGGAAACAGTGAACAGAGAATGTATGAGTTTCTCAAGATTGGTAACAGATAGAAACAAGAGAAAGTACACAGTGATTCATCTACCTAGAGAAGTTACAGAGGTTTACACAGAGAATTCCAAGTATAAGTACAAGCAAAGAAGAGAGACTTAGAAATCTGGTAAAACCTACATTGTGGATAGAGTTGGGAGTACTTAGCACTGTGAAAACAGCACTTTCGCTGAAAGAAATCGACTTCTCTAAGACTGGGAAACAGTGAATAGAGAATGTATGAGTTTCTCAAGATTGGTAACAGATAGAAACAAGAGAAAGTACACAGTGATTCATCTACCTAGAGAAGTTACAGAGGTTTACACAGAGAATTCCAAGTATAAGTACAAGCAAATAAAGAGAGACTTAGAATACTGGTAAAACCTACATTGTGGATAGAGTTGGGAGTACTTAGCACTGTGTAAACAGCACTTTTGTCGAAAGCATTCGACTTCTCTAAGACTGGGAAACAGTGAACAGAGAATATATGAGTTTCTCAAGATTGGTGAGAGATAGAAACAAGAGAAAGTACACAGTGATTCATCTACCTAGAGAAGTTACAGAGGTTTACACAGAGAATTCCAAGTATAAGTACAAGCAAATAAGAGAGACTTAGAAAACTGGTAAAACCTACATTGTGGATATTGTTGGGAGTACTTAGCACTGTGTAAACAGCACTTTCGCCGAAAGAAATCGACTTCTCTAAGACTGGGAAACAGTGAACAGTGAATGTATGAGTTTCTCAAGATTGGTAACAGATAGAAACAAGAGAAAGCACACAGTGATTCATCTACCTAGAGAAGTTACAGAGGTTTCCACAGAGAATTCCAAGTATAAGTACAAGCAAATAAGAGAGACTTAGAAAACTGGTAAAATCTACATTGTGGATAGAGTTGGGAGTACTTAGCACTGTGTAAACAGCACTTTCGCTGAAAGTAATCGACTTCTCTAAGACTGGGAAAAGGTGAACAGTGAATGTATGAGTTTCTCAAGATTGGTAACAGATAGAAACAAGAGAAAGCACACAGTGATTCATCTACCTAGAGAAGTTACAGAGGTTTACACAGAGAATTCCAAGTATAAGTACAAGCAAATAAGAGAGACTTAGAAAACTGGTAAAACCTACATTGTGGATAGAGTTGGGAGTACTTAGCACTGTGAAAACAGCACTTTCGGCGAAAGAAATCGACTTCTCTAAGACTGGGAAACAGTGAACAGAGAATGTATGAGTTTCTCAAGATTGGTAACAGATAGAAACAAGAGAAAGTACACAGTGATTCATCTAAATAGAGAAGTTACAGAAGTTTACACAGAGAATTCCATGTATAAGTACAAGAAAATAAGAGAGACTTAGAAAACTGGTAAAACCTAAATTGTTGATAGAATTGGGAGTACTTAGCACTGTGAAAACAGCACTTTCGCCGAAGGAAATTTAGTTCTCTAAGACTGGGAAACAGTGAACAGAGAATGTATGAGTTTCTCAAGATTGGTAACAGATAGAAACAAGAGAAAGTACACAGTGATTCATCTACCTAGAGAAGTTACAGAAGTTTACACAGAGAATTCCATGTATAAGTACAAGAAAATAAGAGAGACTTAGAAAACTGGTAAAACCTACATTGTGGATAGAGATGGGAGTACTTAGCACTGTGAAAACAGCACTTTCGCCGAAAGAAATCGACTTCTCTAAGACTGGGAAACAGTGAACAGTGAATGTATGAGTTTCTCAAGATTGGTAACAGATAGAAACAAGAGAAAGTACACAGTGATTCATCTAAATAGAGAAGTTACAGAAGTTTACACAGAGAATTCCAAGTATAAGTACAAGCAAATAAGAGAGACTTAGAAAACTGGTAAAACCTACATTGTTGATAGAGTTGGGAGTACTTAGCACTGTGAAAACAGCACTTTCGCCGAAAGAAATCGACTTCTCTAAGACTGGGAAACAGTGAACAGAGAATGTATGAGTTTCTCAAGATTGGTAACAGATAGAAACAAGAGAAAGTACACAGTGATTCATCTACCTAGAGAAGTTACAGAGGTTTACACAGAGAATTCCAAGTATAAGTACAAGTAAATAAGAGAGACTTAGAAAACTGGTAAAACCTACATTGTTTATACAGTTGGGAGTACTTAGCAATGTGAAAACAGCACTTTTGTCGAAAGTAATCGACTTCTCTAAGACTGGGAAACAGTGAACAGAGAATGTATGAGTTTCTCAAGATTGGTAACAGATAGAAACAAGAGAAAGTACACAGTGATTCATCTACCTAGAGAAGTTACAGAGGTTTACACAGAGAATTCCAAGTATAAGTACAAGCAAAGAAGAGAGACTTAGAAATCTGGTAAAACCTACATTGTGGATAGAGTTGGGAGTACTTAGCACTGTGAAAACAGCACTTTCGCTGACAGAAATCGACTTCTCTAAGACTGGGAAACAATGAACAGAGAATGTATGAGTTTCTCAAGATTGGGAACAGATAGAAACAAGAGAAAGTACACAGTGATTCATCTACCTAGAGAAGTTACAGAGGTTTACACAGAGAATTCCAAGTATAAGTACAAGCAAATAAGAGAGACTTAGAAAACTGGTAAACCCTACATTGTGGATAGAGTTGGGAGTACTTAGCACTGTGTAAACAGCACTTTTGTCGAAAGTAATCGACTTCTCTAAGACTGGGAAACAGTGAACAGAGAATGTATGAGTTTCTCAAGATTGGTAACAGATAGAAACAAGAGAAAGTACACAGTGATTCATCTACCTAGAGAAGTTACAGAGGTTTACACAGAGAATTCCAAGTATAAGTACAAGCAAATAAGAGAGACTTAGAAAACTGGTAAAACCTACATTGTTGATAGAGTTGGGAGTACTTAGCACTGTGAAAACAGCACTTTCGCAGAAAGATATCGACTTCTCTAAGACTGGGAAAAGGTGAACAGTGAATGTATGAGTTTCTCAAGATTGGTAACAGATAGAAACAAGAGAAAGCACACAGTGATTCATCTACTTAGAGAAGTTACAGTGGTTTACACAGAGAATTCCAAGTATAAGTACAAGCAAATAAGAGAGACTTAGAAATCTGGTAAAACCTACATTGTGGATAGAGTTGGGAGTACTTAGTACTGTGAAAACAGCACTTTCGCTGAAAGAAATCGACTTCTCTAAGACTGGGAAACAGTGAACAGTGAATGTATGAGTTTCTCAAGATTGGTAACAGATAGAAACAAGAGAAAGTACACAGTGATTCATCTACCTAGAGAAGTTACAGAGGTTTACACAGAGAATTCCAAGTATAAGTACAAGCAAATAAGAGAGACTTAGAAAACTGGTAAAACCTACATTGTTGACAGATTTGGGAGTACTTAGCACTGTGAAAACAGCACTTTCACCGAAGGAAATTAGTTCTCTAAGTCCGTGAAACAGTGAAAAGAGAATGTATGAGTTTCTCAAGATTGGGAACAGATAGAAACAAGAGAAAGTACACAGTGATTCATGTACCTAGAGAAGTTACAGAAGTTTACACAGAGAATTCCATGTATAAGTACAAGAAAATAAGAGAGACTTAGAAAACTGGTAAAACCTACATTGTTGATAGAGTTGGGAGTACTTAGTACTGTGAAAACAGCACTTTGGCAGAAAGAAATCGACTTCTCTAAGAATGGGAAACAGTGAACAGAGAATGTATGAGTTTCTCAAGATTGGTAACAGATAGAAACAAGAGAAAGTACACAGTGATTCATCTACCTAGAGAAGTTACAGAGGTTTACACAGAGAATTCCAAGTATAAGTACAAGCAAATAAGAAAGACTTAGAAAACTGGTAAAACCTACATTGTTGACAGATTTGGGAGTACTTAGCACTGTGAAAACAGCACTTTCGCCGAAGGAAATTTAGTTCTCTAAGTCCGTGACACAGTGAACAGAGAATGTATGAGTTTCTCAAGATTGGTAACAGATAGAAACAAGAGAAAGTACACAGTGATTCATCTACCTAGAGAAGTTACAGAGGTTTACACAGAGAATTCCAAGTATAAGTACAAGCAAATAAGAGAGACTTAGAAAACTGGTAAAACCTACATTGTGGATAGAGTTGGGAGTACTTAGCACTGTGAAAACAGCACTTTCGCCGAAGGAAATTTATTTCTCTAAGACTGGGAAACAGTGAACAGAGAATGTATTAGTTTCTCAAGATTGGTAACAGATAGAAACAAGAGAAAGTACACAGTGATTCATCTACCTAGAGAAGTTATAGAAGTTTACACAGAGAATTCCATGTATAAGTACAAGAAAATAAGAGAGACTTAGAAAACTGGTAAAACGTACATTGTGGATAGAGTTGGGAGTACTTAGCACTGTGTAAACAGCACTTTCGCCGAAAGAAATCGACTTCTCTAAGACTGGGAAACAGTGAACAGTGAATGTATGAGTTTCTCAATATTGGTAACAGATAGAAACAACAGAAAGCACACAGTAATTCATCTACCTAGAGAAGTTAAAGAGGTTTACACAGAGAATTCCAAGTATAAGTACAAGCAATTAAGAGAGACTTTGAAAACTGGTAAAACTTACATTGTGGATAGAGTTGGGAGTACTTAGCACTGTGTAAACAGCCCTTTCGCTGAAAGAAATCGACTTCTCTAAGTATGGGAAACAGTGAACAGTGAATGTGTGAGTTTCTCATGATTGGTAACAGATAGAAACAAGAGAAAGCACACAGTGATTCATTTACCTAGAGAAGTTACAGAGGTTTACACAGAGAATTCCAAATATAAGTACAAGCAAATAAGAGAGACTTAGAAAACTGGTAAAACCTACATTGTGGATAGAGTTGGGAGTACTTAGCACTGTGAAAACAGCACTTTCACCGAAAGAAATCGACTTCTCTAAGACTGGGAAACAGTGAACAGAGAATGTATGAGTTTCTCAAGATTGGTAACAGATAGAAACAAGAGAAAGTACACAGTGATTCATCTAAATAGAGAAGTTACAGAAGTTTACACAGAGAATTCCATGTATAAGTACAAGAAAATAAGAGAGACTTAGAAAACTGGTAAAACCTAAATTGTTGATAGAGTTGGGAGTACTTAGCACTGTGAAAACAGCACTTTCGCCGAAGGAAATTTAGTTCTCTAAGACTGGGAAACAGTGAACAGAGAATGTATGAGTTTCTCAAGATTGGTAACAGATAGAAACAAGAGAAAGTACACAGTGATTCATCTACCTAGAGAAGTTACAGAAGTTTACACAGAGAATTCCATGTATAAGTACAAGAAAATAAGAGAGACTTAGAAAACTGGTAAAACCTACATTGTGGATAGAGATGGGAGTACTTAGCACTGTGAAAACAGCACTTTCGCCGAAAGAAATCGACTTCTCTAAGACTGGGAAACAGTGAACAGTGAATGTATGAGTTTCTCAAGATTGGTAACAGATAGAAACAAGAGAAAGTACACAGTGATTCATCTAAATAGAGAAGTTACAGAAGTTTACACAGAGAATTCCAAGTATAAGTACAAGCAAATAAGAGAGACTTAGAAAACTGGTAAAACCTACATTGTTGATACAGTTAGGAGTACTTAGCACTGTGAAAACAGCACTTTCGCCGAAAGAAATCGACTTCTCTAAGACTGGGAAACAGTGAACAGAGAATGTATGAGTTTCTCAAGATTGGTAACAGATAGAAACAAGAGAAAGTACACAGTGATTCATCTACCTAGAGAAGTTACAGAGGTTTACACAGAGAATTCCAAGTATAAGTACAAGCAAATAAGAGAGACTTAGAAAACTGGTAAAACCTACATTGTTTATACAGTTGGGAGTACTTAGCAATGTGAAAACAGCACTTTTGTCGAAAGTAATCGACTTCTCTAAGACTGGGAAACAGTGAACAGAGAATGTATGAGTTTCTCAAGATTGGTAACAGATAGAAACAAGAGAAAGTACACAGTGATTCATCTACCTAGAGAAGTTACAGAGGTTTACACTGAGAATTCCAAGTATAAGTACAAGCAAAGAAGAGAGACTTAGAAATCTGGTAAAACGTACATTGTGGATAGAGTTGGGAGTACTTAGCACTGTGAAAACAGCACTTTCGCTGACAGAAATCGACTTCTCTAAGACTGGGAAACAATGAACAGAGAATGTATGAGTTTCTCAAGATTGGTAACAGATAGAAACAAGAGAAAGTACACAGTGATTCATCTACCTAGAGAAGTTACAGAGGTTTACACAGAGAATTCCAAGTATAAGTACAAGCAAATAAGAGAGACTTAGAAAACTGGTAAAACCTACATTGTGGATAGAGTTGGGAGTACTTAGCACTGTGTAAACAGCACTTTTGTCGAAAGTAATCGACTTCTCTAAGACTGGGAAACAGTGAACAGAGAATGTATGAGTTTCTCAAGATTGGTAAAAGATAGAAACAAGAGAAAGTACACAGTGATTCATCTACCTAGAGAAGTTACAGAGGTTTACACAGAGAATTCCAAGTATAAGTACAAGCAAATAAGAGAGACTTAGAAAACTGGTAAAACCTACATTGTTGATAGAGTTGGGAGTACTTAGCACTGTGAAAACAGCACTTTCGCAGAAAGATATCGACTTCTCTAAGACTGGGAAAAGGTGAACAGTGAATGTATGAGTTTCTCAAGATTGGTAACAGATAGAAACAAGAGAAAGCACACAGTGATTCATCTACCTAGAGAAGTTACAGTGGTTTACACAGAGAATTCCAAGTATAAGTACAAGCAAATAAGAGAGACTTAGAAATCTGGTAAAACCTACATTGTGGATAGAGTTGGGAGTACTTAGTACTGTGAAAACAGCACTTTCGCTGAAAGAAATCGACTTCTCTAAGACTGGGAAACAGTGAACAGTGAATGTATGAGTTTCTCAAGATTGGTAACAGATAGAAACAAGAGAAAGTACACAGTGATTCATCTACCTAGAGAAGTTACAGAGGTTTACACAGAGAATTCCAAGTATAAGTACAAGCAAATAAGAGAGACTTAGAAAACTGGTAAAACCTACATTGTTGACAGATTTGGGAGTACTTAGCACTGTGAAAACAGCACTTTCACCGAAGGAAATTAGTTCTCTAAGTCCGTGAAACAGTGAAAAGAGAATGTATGAGTTTCTCAAGATTGTGAACAGATAGAAACAAGAGAAAGTACACAGTGATTCATGTACCTAGAGAAGTTACAGAAGTTTACACAGAGAATTCCATGTATAAGTACAAGAAAATAAGAGAGACTTAGAAAACTGGTAAAACCTACATTGTTGATAGAGTTGGGAGTACTTAGTACTGTGAAAACAGCACTTTGGCAGAAAGAAATCGACTTCTCTAAGAATGGGAAACAGTGAACAGAGAATGTATGAGTTTCTCAAGATTGGTAACAGATAGAAACAAGAGAAAGTACACAGTGATTCATCTACCTAGAGAAGTTACAGAGGTTTACACAGAGAATTCCAAGTATAAGTACAAGCAAATAAGAAAGACTTAGAAAACTGGTAAAACCTACATTGTTGACAGATTTGGGAGTACTTAGCACTGTGAAAACAGCACTTTCGCCGAAGGAAATTTAGTTCTCTAAGTCCGTGACACAGTGAACAGAGAATGTATGAGTTTCTCAAGATTGGTAACAGATAGAAACAAGAGAAAGTACACAGTGATTCATCTACATAGAGAAGTTACAGAGGTTTACACAGAGAATTCCAAGTATAAGTACAAGCAAATAAGAGAGACTTAGAAAACTGGTAAAACCTACATTGTGGATAGAGTTGGGAGTACTTAGCACTGTGAAAACAGCACTTTCGCCGAAGGAAATTTATTTCTCTAAGACTGAGAAACAGTGAACAGAGAATGTATTAGTTTCTCAAGATTGGTAACAGATAGAAACAAGAGAAAGTACACAGTGATTCATCTACCTAGAGAAGTTATAGAAGTTTACACAGAGAATTCCATGTATAAGTACAAGAAAATAAGAGAGACTTAGAAAACTGGTAAAACGTACATTGTGGATAGAGTTGGGAGTACTTAGCACTGTGAAAACAGCACTTTTGCCGAAAGAAATCGACTTGTCTAAGACTGGGAAACAGTGAACAGAGAATGTATGAGTTTCTCAAGATTGGTAACAGGTAGAAACAAGAGAAAGTACACAGTGATTCATCTACCTAGAGAAGTTACAGAAGTTTACACAGAGAATTCCATGTATAAGTACAAACAAATAAGAGAGACTTAGAAAACTGGTAAAACCTACATTGTTGATAGAGTTGGGAGTACTTAGCACTGTGAAAACAGCACTTTTGCCGAAAGAAATCGACTTCTCTAAGACTGGGAAACAGTGAACAGAGAATGTATGAGTTTCTAAAGATTGGTAACAGATAGAAATAAGAGAAAGTACACAGTGATTCATCTACCTAGAGAAGTTACAGAGGTTTACACAGAGAATTCCAAGTATAAGTACAAGCAAAGAAGAGAGACTTAGAAACCTGGTAAAACCTACATTGTGGATAGAGTTGGGAGTACTTAGCACTGTGAAAACAGCACTTTCGCTGAAAGAAATCGACTTCTGTAAGACTGGGAAAAGGTGAACAGTGAATGTATGAGTTTCTCAAGATTGGTAACAGATAGAAACAAGAGAAAGCACACAGTGATTCATCTACCTAGAGAAGTTACAGTGGTTTACACAGAGAATTCCAAGTATAAGTACAAGCAAATAAGAGAGACTTAGAAATCTGGTAAAACCTACATTGTTGACAGATTTGGGAGTACTTAGCACTGTGAAAACAGCACTTTCACCGAAGGAAATTAGTTCTCTAAGTCCGTGAAACAGTGAAAAGAGAATGTATGAGTTTCCCAAGATTGGGAACAGATAGAAACAAGAGAAAGTACACAGTGATTCATGTACCTAGAGAAGTTACAGAAGTTTACACAGAGAATTCCATGTATAAGTACAAGAAAATAAGAGAGACTTAGAAAACTGGTAAAACCTACATTGTTGATAGAGTTGGGAGTACTTAGCACTGTGAAAACAGCACTTTGGCAGAAAGAAATCGACTTCTCTAAGACTGGGAAACAGTGAACAGAGAATGTATGAGTTTCTCAAGATTGGTAACAGATAGAAACAAGAGAAAGTACACAGTGATTCATCTACCTAGAGAAGTTACAGAGGTTTACACAGAGAATTCCAAGTATAAGTACAAGCAAATAAGAGAGACTTAGAAAACTGGTAAAACCTACATTGTTGACAGATTTGGGAGTACTTAGCACTGTGAAAACAGCACTTTCGCCGAAGGAAATTTAGTTCTCTAAGTCCGTGACACAGTGAACAGAGAATGTATGAGTTTCTCAAGATTGGTAACAGATAGAAACAAGAGAAAGTACACAGTGATTCATCTACCTAGAGAAGTTACAGAGGTTTACACAGAGAATTCCAAGTATAAGTACAAGCAAATAAGAGAGACTTAGAAAACTGGTAAAACCTACATTGTGGATAGAGTTGGGAGTACTTAGCACTGTGAAAACAGCACTTTCGCCGAAGGAAATTTATTTCTCCAAGACTGGGAAACAGTGAACAGAGAATGTATTAGTTTCTCAAGATTGGTAACAGATAGAAACAAGAGAAAGTACACAGTGATTCATCTACCTAGAGAAGTTATAGAAGTTTACACAGAGAATTCCATGTATAAGTACAAGAAAATAAGAGAGACTTAGAAAACTGGTAAAACGTACATTGTGGATAGAGTTGGGAGTACTTAGCACTGTGAAAACAGCACTTTTGCCGAAAGAAATCGACTTCTCTAAGACTGGGAAACAGTGAACGGTGAATGTATGAGTTTCTCAAGATTGGTAACAGATAGAAACAACAGAAAGCACACAGTAATTCATCTACCTAGAGAAGTTAAAGAGGTTTACACAGAGAATTCCAAGTAGAAGTACAAGCAATTAAGAGAGACTTTGAAAACTGGTAAAACCTACATTGTGGATAGAGTTGGGAGTACTTAGCACTGTGTAAACAGCCCTTTCGCTGAAAGAAATCGACTTCTCTAAGTATGGGAAACAGTGAACAGTGAATGTGTGAGTTTCTCATGATTGGTAACAGATAGAAACCAGAGAAAGCACACAGTGATTCATTTACCTAGAGAAGTTACAGAGGTTTACACAGAGAATTCCAAGTATAAGTACAAGCAAATAAGAGAGACTTAGAAAACTGGTAAAACCTACATTGCTGACAGATTTGGGAGTACTTAGCACTGTGAAAACAGCACTTTCGCCTAAGGAAATTTAGTTCTCTAAGTCCGTGAAAGAGTGAACAGAGAATGTATGAGTTTCTCAAGATTGGTAACAGATAGAAAGAAGACAAAGTACACAGTGATTCATCTACCTGGACAAGTTAAAGAGGTTTACACAGAGAATTCCAAGTATAAGTACAAGAAAATAAGAGGGACTTAGAAAACTGGTAAAACCTACATTGTTGACAGATTTGGGAGTACTTAGCACTGTGAAAACAGCACTTTTGTCGAAAGTAATCGACTTCTCTAAGACTGGGAAACAGTGAACAGAGAATGTATGAGTTTCTCAAGATTGGTAACAGATAGAAACAAGAGAAAGTACACAGTGATTCATCTACCTAGAGAAGTTACAGAGGTTTACACAGAGAATTCCAAGTATAAGTACAAGCAAAGAAGAGAAACTTAGAAATCTGGTAAAACCTACATTGTGGATAGAGTTGGGAGTACTTAGCATTGTGAAAACAGCACTTTCGCTGAAAGAAATCGACTTCTCTAAGACTGGGAAACAGTGAACAGAGAATGTATGAGTTTCTCAAGATTGGTAACAGATAGAAACAAGAGAAAGTACACAGTGATTCATCTACCTAGAGAAGTTACAGAGGTTTACACAGAGAATTCCAAGTATAAGTACAAGCAAATAAGAGAGACTTAGAAAACTGGTAAAACCTACATTGTGGATAGAGTTGGGAGTACTTAGCACTGTGTAAACAGCACTTTTGTCGAAAGCATTCGACTTCTCTAAGACTGGGAAACAGTGAACAGAGAATGTATGAGTTTCTCAAGATTGGTGACAGATAGAAACAAGAGAAAGTACACAGTGATTCATCTACCTAGAGAAGTTACAGAGGTTTACACAGAGAAATCCAAGTATAAGTACAAGCAAATAAGAGAGACTTAGAAAACTGGTAAAACCTACATTGTTGATAGAGTTGGGAGTAGTTAGCACTGTGAAAACAGCACTTTTGTCGAAAGAAATCGACTTCTCTAAGACTGGGAAACAGTGAACAGAGAATGTATGAGTTTCTCAAGATTGGTAACAGATAGAAACAAGAGAAAGTACACAGTGATTCATCTACCTAGAGAAGTTACAGAGGTTTACACAGAGAATTCCAAGTATAAGTACAAGCAAATAAGAGAGACTTAGAAAACTGGTAAAACCTACATCGTGGATAGAGTTGGGAGTACTTAGCACTGTGTAAACAGCACTTTCGCTGAAAGAAATCGACTTTTCTAAGACTGGGAAACAGTGAACAGTGAATGTATGAGTTTCTCAAGATTGGTAACAGATAGAAACAAGAGAAAGTACACAGTGATTCATCTACCTAGAGAAGTTACAGAGGTTTACACAGAGAATTCCAAGTATAAGTACAAGCAAATAAGAGAGACTTAGAAAACTGGTAAAACCTACATTGTTGATGGAGTTGGGAGTACTTAGCACTGTGAAAACAGCACTTTTGCCGAAAGAAATCGACGTCTCTAAGACTGGGAAACAGTGAACAGAGAATGTATGAGTTTCTCAAGATTGGTAACAGATAGAAACAAGAGAAAGTACACAGTGATTCATCTACCTAGAGAAGTTACAGAGGTTTACACAGAGAATTCCAAGTATAAGTACAAGCAAATAAGAGAGACTTAGAAAACTGGTAAAACCTACATTGTTGACAGATTTGGGAGTACTTAGCACTGTGAAAACAGCACTTTCACCGAAGGAAATTAGTTCTCTAAGTCCGTGAAACAGTGAAAAGAGAATGTATGAGTTTCTCAAGATTGTGAACAGATAGAAACAAGAGAAAGTACACAGTGATTCATGTACCTAGAGAAGTTACAGAAGTTTACACAGAGAATTCCATGTATAAGTACAAGAAAATAAGAGAGACTTAGAAAACTGGTAAAACCTACATTGTTGATAGAGTTGGGAGTACTTAGTACTGTGAAAACAGCACTTTGGCAGAAAGAAATCGACTTCTCTAAGAATGGGAAACAGTGAACAGAGAATGTATGAGTTTCTCAAGATTGGTAACAGATAGAAACAAGAGAAAGTACACAGTGATTCATCTACCTAGAGAAGTTACAGAGGTTTACACAGAGAATTCCAAGTATAAGTACAAGCAAATAAGAAAGACTTAGAAAACTGGTAAAACCTACATTGTTGACAGATTTGGGAGTACTTAGCACTGTGAAAACAGCACTTTCGCCGAAGGAAATTTAGTTCTCTAAGTCCGTGACACAGTGAACAGAGAATGTATGAGTTTCTCAAGATTGGTAACAGATAGAAACAAGAGAAAGTACACAGTGATTCATCTACATAGAGAAGTTACAGAGGTTTACACAGAGAATTCCAAGTATAAGTACAAGCAAATAAGAGAGACTTAGAAAACTGGTAAAACCTACATTGTGGATAGAGTTGGGAGTACTTAGCACTGTGAAAACAGCACTTTCGCCGAAGGAAATTTATTTCTCTAAGACTGAGAAACAGTGAACAGAGAATGTATTAGTTTCTCAAGATTGGTAACAGATAGAAACAAGAGAAAGTACACAGTGATTCATCTACCTAGAGAAGTTATAGAAGTTTACACAGAGAATTCCATGTATAAGTACAAGAAAATAAGAGAGACTTAGAAAACTGGTAAAACGTACATTGTGGATAGAGTTGGGAGTACTTAGCACTGTGAAAACAGCACTTTTGCCGAAAGAAATCGACTTGTCTAAGACTGGGAAACAGTGAACAGAGAATGTATGAGTTTCTCAAGATTGGTAACAGGTAGAAACAAGAGAAAGTACACAGTGATTCATCTACCTAGAGAAGTTACAGAAGTTTACACAGAGAATTCCATGTATAAGTACAAACAAATAAGAGAGACTTAGAAAACTGGTAAAACCTACATTGTTGATAGAGTTGGGAGTACTTAGCACTGTGAAAACAGCACTTTTGCCGAAAGAAATCGACTTCTCTAAGACTGGGAAACAGTGAACAGAGAATGTATGAGTTTCTAAAGATTGGTAACAGATAGAAATAAGAGAAAGTACACAGTGATTCATCTACCTAGAGAAGTTACAGAGGTTTACACAGAGAATTCCAAGTATAAGTACAAGCAAAGAAGAGAGACTTAGAAACCTGGTAAAACCTACATTGTGGATAGAGTTGGGAGTACTTAGCACTGTGAAAACAGCACTTTCGCTGAAAGAAATCGACTTCTGTAAGACTGGGAAAAGGTGAACAGTGAATGTATGAGTTTCTCAAGATTGGTAACAGATAGAAACAAGAGAAAGCACACAGTGATTCATCTACCTAGAGAAGTTACAGTGGTTTACACAGAGAATTCCAAGTATAAGTACAAGCAAATAAGAGAGACTTAGAAATCTGGTAAAACCTACATTGTTGACAGATTTGGGAGTACTTAGCACTGTGAAAACAGCACTTTCACCGAAGGAAATTAGTTCTCTAAGTCCGTGAAACAGTGAAAAGAGAATGTATGAGTTTCCCAAGATTGGGAACAGATAGAAACAAGAGAAAGTACACAGTGATTCATGTACCTAGAGAAGTTACAGAAGTTTACACAGAGAATTCCATGTATAAGTACAAGAAAATAAGAGAGACTTAGAAAACTGGTAAAACCTACATTGTTGATAGAGTTGGGAGTACTTAGCACTGTGAAAACAGCACTTTGGCAGAAAGAAATCGACTTCTCTAAGACTGGGAAACAGTGAACAGAGAATGTATGAGTTTCTCAAGATTGGTAACAGATAGAAACAAGAGAAAGTACACAGTGATTCATCTACCTAGAGAAGTTACAGAGGTTTACACAGAGAATTCCAAGTATAAGTACAAGCAAATAAGAGAGACTTAGAAAACTGGTAAAACCTACATTGTTGACAGATTTGGGAGTACTTAGCACTGTGAAAACAGCACTTTCGCCGAAGGAAATTTAGTTCTCTAAGTCCGTGACACAGTGAACAGAGAATGTATGAGTTTCTCAAGATTGGTAACAGATAGAAACAAGAGAAAGTACACAGTGATTCATCTACCTAGAGAAGTTACAGAGGTTTACACAGAGAATTCCAAGTATAAGTACAAGCAAATAAGAGAGACTTAGAAAACTGGTAAAACCTACATTGTGGATAGAGTTGGGAGTACTTAGCACTGTGAAAACAGCACTTTCGCCGAAGGAAATTTATTTCTCCAAGACTGGGAAACAGTGAACAGAGAATGTATTAGTTTCTCAAGATTGGTAACAGATAGAAACAAGAGAAAGTACACAGTGATTCATCTACCTAGAGAAGTTATAGAAGTTTACACAGAGAATTCCATGTATAAGTACAAGAAAATAAGAGAGACTTAGAAAACTGGTAAAACGTACATTGTGGATAGAGTTGGGAGTACTTAGCACTGTGAAAACAGCACTTTTGCCGAAAGAAATCGACTTCTCTAAGACTGGGAAACAGTGAACGGTGAATGTATGAGTTTCTCAAGATTGGTAACAGATAGAAACAACAGAAAGCACACAGTAATTCATCTACCTAGAGAAGTTAAAGAGGTTTACACAGAGAATTCCAAGTAGAAGTACAAGCAATTAAGAGAGACTTAGAAAACTGGTAAAACCTACATTGTGGATAGAGTTGGGAGTACTTAGCACTGTGTAAACAGCCCTTTCGCTGAAAGAAATCGACTTCTCTAAGTATGGGAAACAGTGAACAGTGAATGTGTGAGTTTCTCATGATTGGTAACAGATAGAAACCAGAGAAAGCACACAGTGATTCATTTACCTAGAGAAGTTACAGAGGTTTACACAGAGAATTCCAAGTATAAGTACAAGCAAATAAGAGAGACTTAGAAAACTGGTAAAACCTACATTGCTGACAGATTTGGGAGTACTTAGCACTGTGAAAACAGCACTTTCGCCTAAGGAAATTTAGTTCTCTAAGTCCGTGAAAGAGTGAACAGAGAATGTATGAGTTTCTCAAGATTGGTAACAGATAGAAAGAAGACAAAGTACACAGTGATTCATCTACCTGGACAAGTTAAAGAGGTTTACACAGAGAATTCCAAGTATAAGTACAAGAAAATAAGAGGGACTTAGAAAACTGGTAAAACCTACATTGTTGACAGATTTGGGAGTACTTAGCACTGTGAAAACAGCACTTTTGTCGAAAGTAATCGACTTCTCTAAGACTGGGAAACAGTGAACAGAGAATGTATGAGTTTCTCAAGATTGGTAACAGATAGAAACAAGAGAAAGTACACAGTGATTCATCTACCTAGAGAAGTTACAGAGGTTTACACAGAGAATTCCAAGTATAAGTACAAGCAAAGAAGAGAAACTTAGAAATCTGGTAAAACCTACATTGTGGATAGAGTTGGGAGTACTTAGCATTGTGAAAACAGCACTTTCGCTGAAAGAAATCGACTTCTCTAAGACTGGGAAACAGTGAACAGAGAATGTATGAGTTTCTCAAGATTGGTAACAGATAGAAACAAGAGAAAGTACACAGTGATTCATCTACCTAGAGAAGTTACAGAGGTTTACACAGAGAATTCCAAGTATAAGTACAAGCAAATAAGAGAGACTTAGAAAACTGGTAAAACCTACATTGTGGATAGAGTTGGGAGTACTTAGCACTGTGTAAACAGCACTTTTGTCGAAAGCATTCGACTTCTCTAAGACTGGGAAACAGTGAACAGAGAATGTATGAGTTTCTCAAGATTGGTGACAGATAGAAACAAGAGAAAGTACACAGTGATTCATCTACCTAGAGAAGTTACAGAGGTTTACACAGAGAAATCCAAGTATAAGTACAAGCAAATAAGAGAGACTTAGAAAACTGGTAAAACCTACATTGTTGATAGAGTTGGGAGTAGTTAGCACTGTGAAAACAGCACTTTTGTCGAAAGAAATCGACTTCTCTAAGACTGGGAAACAGTGAACAGAGAATGTATGAGTTTCTCAAGATTGGTAACAGATAGAAACAAGAGAAAGTACACAGTGATTCATCTACCTAGAGAAGTTACAGAGGTTTACACAGAGAATTCCAAGTATAAGTACAAGCAAATAAGAGAGACTTAGAAAACTGGTAAAACCTACATCGTGGATAGAGTTGGGAGTACTTAGCACTGTGTAAACAGCACTTTCGCTGAAAGAAATCGACTTTTCTAAGACTGGGAAACAGTGAACAGTGAATGTATGAGTTTCTCAAGATTGGTAACAGATAGAAACAAGAGAAAGTACACAGTGATTCATCTACCTAGAGAAGTTACAGAGGTTTACACAGAGAATTCCAAGTATAAGTACAAGCAAATAAGAGAGACTTAGAAAACTGGTAAAACCTACATTGTTGATGGAGTTGGGAGTACTTAGCACTGTGAAAACAGCACTTTTGCCGAAAGAAATCGACGTCTCTAAGACTGGGAAACAGTGAACAGAGAATGTATGAGTTTCTCAAGATTGGTAACAGATAGAAACAAGAGAAAGTACACAGTGATTCATCTACCTAGAGAAGTTACAGAGGTTTACACAGAGAATTCCAAGTATAAGTACAAGCAAATAAGAGAGACTTAGAAAACTGGTAAAACCTACATTGTTTATACAGTTGGGAGTACTTAGCAATGTGAAAACAGCAATTTTGTCGAAAGTAATCGACTTCTCTAAGACTGGGAAACAGTGAACAGAGAATGTATGAGTTTCTCAAGATTGGTAACAGATAGAAACAAGAGAAAGTACACAGTGATTCATCTACCTAGAGAAGTTACAGAGGTTTACACAGAGAATTCCAAGTATAAGTACAAGCAAAGAAGAGAGACTTAGAAATCTGGTAAAACCTA
The DNA here is from genome assembly GCA_028571685.1 of Heterohyrax brucei. Taxonomy (NCBI): domain Eukaryota; kingdom Metazoa; phylum Chordata; class Mammalia; order Hyracoidea; family Procaviidae; genus Heterohyrax; species Heterohyrax brucei. Next base: position 19,039,193 of record CM053162.1, read on the forward strand.
CATTGTGGATAGAGTTGGGAGTACTTAGCACTGTGAAAACAGCACTTTCGCTGACAGAAATCGACTTCTCTAAGACTGGGAAACAATGAACAGAGAATGTATGAGTTTCTCAAGATTGGTAACAGATAGAAACAAGAGAAAGTACACAGTGATTCATCTACCTAGAGAAGTTACAGAGGTTTACACAGAGAATTCCAAGTATAAGTACAAGCAAATAAGAGAGACTTAGAAAACTGGTAAAACCTACATTGTGGATAGAGTTGGGAGTACTTAGCACTGTGTAAACAGCACTTTTGTCGAAAGTAATCGACTTCTCTAAGACTGGGAAACAGTGAACAGAGAATGTATGAGTTTCTCAAGATTGGTAACAGATAGAAACAAGAGAAAGTACACAGTGATTCATCTACCTAGAGAAGTTACAGAGGTTTACACAGAGAATTCCAAGTATAAGTACAAGCAAATAAGAGAGACTTAGAAAACTGGTAAAACCTACATTGTTGATAGAGTTGGGAGTACTTAGCACTGTGAAAACAGCACTTTCGCAGAAAGAAATCGACTTCTCTAAGACTGGGAAAAGGTGAACAGTGAATGTATGAGTTTCTCAAGATTGGTAACAGATAGAAACAAGAGAAAGCACACAGTGATTCATCTACCTAGAGAAGTTACAGTGGTTTACACAGAGAATTCCAAGTATAAGTACAAGCAAATAAGAGAGACTTAGAAATCTGGTAAAACCTACATTGTGGATAGAGTTGGGAGTACTTAGTACTGTGAAAACAGCACTTTCGCTGAAAGAAATCGACTTCTCTAAGACTGGGAAACAGTGAACAGTGAATGTATGAGTTTCTCAAGATTGGTAACAGATAGAAACAAGAGAAAGTACACAGTGATTCATCTACCTAGAGAAGTTACAGAGGTTTACACAGAGAATTCCAAGTATAAGTACAAGCAAATAAGAGAGACTTAGAAAACTTGTAAAACCTACATTGTTGACAGATTTGGGAGTACTTAGCACTGTGAAAACAGCACTTTCACCGAAGGAAATTAGTTCTCTAAGTCAGTGAAACAGTGAAAAGAGAATGTATGAGTTTCTCAAGATTGGGAACAGATAGAAACAAGAGAAAGTACACAGTGATTCATGTACCTAGAGAAGTTACAGAAGTTTACACAGAGAATTCCATGTATAAGTACAAGAAAATAAGAGAGACTTAGAAAACTGGTAAAACCTACATTGTTGATAGAGTTGGGAGTACTTAGTACTGTGAAAACAGCACTTTGGCAGAAAGAAATCGACTTCTCTAAGACTGGGAAACAGTGAACAGAGAATGTATGAGTTTCTCAAGATTGGTAACAGATAGAAACAAGAGAAAGTACACAGTGATTCATCTACCTAGAGAAGTTACAGAGGTTTACACAGAGAATTCCAAGTATAAGTACAAGCAAATAAGAGAGACTTAGAAAACTGGTAAAACCTACATTGTTGACAGATTTGGGAGTACTTAGCACTGTGAAAACAGCACTTTCGCCGAAGGAAATTTAGTTCTCTAAGTCCGTGACACAGTGAACAGAGAATGTATGAGTTTCTCAAGATTGGTAACAGATAGAAACAAGAGAAAGTACACAGTGATTCATCTACCTAGAGAAGTTACAGAGGTTTACACAGAGAATTCCAAGTATAAGTACAAGCAAATAAGAGAGACTTAGAAAACTGGTAAAACCTACATTGTGGATAGAGTTGGGAGTACTTAGCACTGTGAAAACAGCACTTTCGCCGAATGAAATTTATTTCTCTAAGACTGGGAAACAGTGAACAGAGAATGTATTAGTTTCTCAAGATTGGTAACAGATAGAAACAAGAGAAAGTACACAGTGATTCATCTACCTAGAGAAGTTATAGAAGTTTACACAGAGAATTCCATGTATAAGTACAAGAAAATAAGAGAGACTTAGAAAACTGGTAAAACGTACATTGTGGATAGAGTTGGGAGTACTTAGCACTGTGAAAACAGCACTTTTGCCAAAAGAAATCGACTTCTCTAAGACTGGGAAACAGTGAACAGAGAATGTATGAGTTTCTCAAGATTGGTAACAGGTAGAAACAAGAGAAAGTACACAGTGATTCATCTACCTAGAGAAGTTACAGAAGTTTACACAGAGAATTCCATGTATAAGTACAAGAAAATAAGAGAGACTTAGAAAACTGGTAAAACCTACATTGTTGATAGAGTTGGGAGTACTTAGCACTGTGAAAACAGCACTTTTGCCGAAAGAAATCGACTTCTCTAAGACTGGGAAACAGTGAACAGAGAATGTATGAGTTTCTCAAGATTGGTAACAGATAGAAACAAGAGAAAGTACACAGTGATTCATCTACCTAGAGAAGTTACAGAGGTTTACAAAGAGAATTCCAAGTATAAGTACAAGGAAATAAGAGAGACTTAGAAAACTGGTAAAACCTACATTGTGGATAGAGTTGGGAGTACCTACATTGTGGATAGAGTTGGGAGTACTTAGCACTGTGTAAACAGCACTTTCGCCGAAAGAAATCGACTTCTCTAAGACTGGGAAACAGTGAACAGTGAATGTATGAGTTTCTCAAGATTGGTAACAGATAGAAACAACAGAAAGCACAAAGTAATTCATCTACCTAGAGAAGTTAAAGAGGTTTACACAGAGAATTCCAAGTAGAAGTACAAGCAATTAAGAGAGACTTTGAAAACTGGTAAAACCTACATTGTTGATAGAGTTGGGAGTATTAGCACTGTGTAAACAGCCCTTTCGCTGAAAGAAATCGACTTCTCTAAGACTGGGAAACAGTGAACAGAGAATGTATGAGTTTCTCAAGATTGGTAACAGATAGAAACAAGAGAAAGTACACAGTGATTCATCTACCTAGAGAAGTTACAGAGGTTTACACAGAGAATTCCAAGTATAAGTACAAGCAAAGAAGAGAGACTTAGAAATCTGGTAAAACCTACATTGTGGATAGAGTTGGGAGTACTTAGCACTGTGAAAACAGCACTTTCGCTGAAAGAAATCGACTTCTCTAAGACTGGGAAACAGTGAACAGAGAATGTATGAGTTTCTCAAGATTGGTAACAGATAGAAACAAGAGAAAGTACACAGTGATTCATCTACCTAGAGAAGTTACAGAGGTTTACACAGAGAATTTCAAGTATAAGTACAAGCAAATAAGAGAGACTTAGAAAACTGGTAAAACCTACATTGTTGATAGAGTTGGGAGTACTTAGCACTGTGAAAACAGCACTTTCGCAGAAAGAAATCCACTTCTATAAGACTGGGAAAAGGTGAACAGTGAACGTATGAGTTTCTCAAGATTGGTAACAGATAGAAACAAGAGAAAGCACACAGTGATTCATCTACCTAGAGAAGTTACAGTGGTTTACACAAAGAATTCCATGTATAAGTACAAGCAAATAAGAGAGACTTAGAAATCTGGTAAAACCTACATTGTGGATAGAGTTGGGAGTACTTAGCAGTGTGAAAACAGCACTTTCGCTGAAAGAAATCGACTTCCCTAAGACTGGGAAACAGTGAACAGTGAATGTATGAGTTTCTCTAGATTGGTAACAGATAGAAACAAGAGAAAGTACACAGTGATTCATCTACCTAGAGAAGTTACAGAGGTTTACACAGAGAATTCCAAGTATAAGTACAAGCAAATAAGAGAGACTTAGAAAACTGGTAAAACCTACATTGTGGATAGAGTTGGGAGTACTTAGCACTGTGAAAACAGCCCTTTTGCCAAAAGAAATCGACTTCTCTAAGACTGGGAAACAGTGAACAGAGAATGTATGAATTTCTCAAGATTGGTAACAGATAGAAACAAGAGAAAGTACACAGTGATTCATCTACCTAGAGAAGTTACAGAGGTTTACACAGAGAATTCCAAGTATAACTACAAGCAAATAAGAGAGACTTAGAAAACTGGTAAAACCTACATTGTTTGTAGAGTTGGGAGTACTTAGCAATGTGAAAACAGCACTTTTGTCGAAAGTAATCGACTTCTCTAAGACTGGGAAACACTGAACAGAGAATGTATGAGTTTCTCAAGATTGGTAACAGATAGAAACAAGAGAAAGTACACAGTCATTCATCTACCTAGAGAAGTTACAGAGGTTTACACAGAGAATTCCAAGTATAAGTACAAGCAAATAAGAGAGACTTAGAAAACTGGTAAAACCTACATTGTGGATAGAGTTGGGAGTACTTAGCACTGTGTAAACAGCACTTTCGCCGAAAGAAATAGACTTCTCTAAGACTGGGAAACAGTGAACAGTGAATGTATGAGTTTCTCAAGATTGGTAACAGATAGAAACAAGAGAAAGCACACAGTGATTCATCTACCTAGAGAAGTTACAGAGGTTTACACAGAGAATTCCAAGTATAAGTACAAGCAAATAAGAGAGACTTAGAAAACTGGTAAAACCTACATTGTGGATAGAGTTGGGAGCACTTAGCACTGTGTAAACAGCACTTTCGACGAAAGAAATCGACTTCTCTAAGACTGGGAAACAGTGAACAGTGAATGTATGAGTTTCTCAAGATTAGTAACAGATAGAAACAAGAGAAAGCACACAGTGATTCATCTACCTAGAGAAGTTACAGGGGTTTACACAGAGAATTCCAAGTATAAGTACAAGCAAATAAGAGAGACTTAGAAATCTGGTAAAACCTACGTTGTGGATAGAGTTGGGAGTACTTAGCACTGTGAAAACAGCACTTTCGCTGAAGAAATCGACTTCTCTAAGACTGGGAAACAGTGAACAGTGAATGTATGAGTTTCTCAAGATTGGTAACAGATAGAAACAAGAGAAAGTACACAGTGATTCATCTACCTAGAGAAGTTACAGAGGTTTACACAGAGAATTCCAAGTATAAGTACAAGAAAATAAGAGAGATTTAGATAACTGGTAAAACCTACATTGTTGACAGATTTGGCAGTACTTAGCACTGTGAAAACAGCACATTCGCTGAAGGAAATTTAGTTCTCTAAGTCCGTGAAACAGTGAACAGAGAATGTATGAGTTTCTCAAGATAGGTAACAGATAGAAACAAGAGAAAGTACACAGTGATTCACCTACCTGGAAAAGTTACAGAGGTTTACACAGAGAATTCCAAGTATAAGTACAAGAAAATAAGAGAGACTTAGAAAACTGGTAAAACGTACATTGTGGATAGAGTTGGGAGCACTTAGCACTGTGAAAACAGCACTTTCGCCGAAAGAAATCGACTGCTCTAATACTGGGAAACAGTGAAGAGAGAATGTATGAGTTTCTCAAGATTGGTAACAGATAGAAACAAGAGAAAGTACACAGAGATTCATCTACCTAGAGAAGTTACAGAAGTTTACACAGAGAATTCCATGTATAAGTACAAGAAAATAAGAGAGACTTAGAAAACTGGTAAAACCTACCTTGTGGATAGAGTTGGGAGTACTTAGCCCTGTGAAAACAGCACTTTCGCCGAAAGAAATCGACTTCTCTAAGACTGGGAAACAGTGAACAGAGAATGTATGAGTTTCTCAAGATTGGTAACAGATAGAAACAAGAGAAAGTACACAGTGATTCATCTACCTAGAGAAGTTACAGAAGTTTACACAGAGAATTCCAAGTATAAGTACAAGCAAATAAGAGAGACTTAGAAAACTGGTAAAACCTACATTGTTGACAGATTTGGGAGTACTTAGCACTGTGAAAACAGCACTTTCGCCGAAGGAAATTTAGTTCTCTAAGACCGGGAAACAGTGAACAGAGAATGTATGGGTTTCTCAAGATAGGTAACAGATAGAAACAAGAGAAAGTACACAGTGATTCATCTACCTACAGAAGATACAGAAGTTTACACAGAGAATTCCATGTACAAGTACAAGAAAATAAGAGAGACTTAGAAAACTGGTAAAACCTACATTGTGGATAGAGTTGGGAGTACTTAGCACTGTGTAAACAGCACTTTCACTGAAAGAAATCGACTTCTCTAAGACTGGGAAGCCGTGAACAGTGAATGTATGAGTTTCTCAAGATTGGTAACAGATAGAAACAAGAGAAAGCACACAGTGATTCATCTACCTAGAGAAGTTACAGGGGTTTACACAGAGAATTCCAAGTATAAGTACAAGCAAATGAGAGAGACTTAGAAATCTGGTAAAACCTACGTTGTGGATAGAGTTGGGAGTACTTAGCACTGTGAAAACAGCACTTTCGCTGAAGAAATCGACTTCTCTAAGACTGGAAAACAGGGAACAGTGAATGTATGAGTTTCTCAAGATTGGTAACAGATAGAAACAAGAGAAAGTACACAGTGATTCATCTACCTAGAGAAGTTACAGAGGTTTACACAGAGAATTCCAAGTATAAGTACAAGCAAATAAGAGAGACTTAGAAAACTGGTAAAACCTGCATTGTTGATAGAGTTGGGAGTACTTAGCACTGTCAAAACAGCACTTTCTCCGAAAGAAATCGACTGCTCTACGACTGGGAAACAGTGAACAGAGAATGTATGAGTTTCTCAAGATTGGTAACAGATAGAAACAAGAGAAAGTACACAGTGATTCATCTACCTAGAGAAGTTACAGAGGTTTACACAGAGAATTCCAAGTATAAGTACAAGCAAATAAGAGAGACTTAGAAAACGGGTAAAACCTACATTGTGGATAGAGTTGGGAGTACTTAGCACTGTGAAAACAACACTTTCGCTGAAAGAAGTCGACTTCTCTAAGACTGGGAAACAGTGAACACTGAATGTATGAGTTTCTCAAGATTGGTAACAGATAGAAACAAGAGAAAGTACACAGTGATTCATCTACCTAGAGAAGTTACAGAAGTTTACACAGAGAATTCCATGTATAAGTACAAGAAAATAAGAGAGACTTAGAAAACTGGTAAAACCTACATTGTTGACAGATTTGGGAGTACTTAGCACTGTGAAAACAGCACTTTCGCTGAAGGAAATTTAGTTCTCTAAGTCCGTGAAACAGTGAACAGAGAATGTATGAGTTTCTCAAGATTGGTAACAGATAGAAACAAGAGAAAGTACACAGTGATTCACCTACCTGGAAAAGTTACAGAGGTTTACACAGAGAATTCCAAGTATAAGTACAAGAAAATAAGAGAGACTTAGAAAACTGGTAAAACGTACATTGTTGATAGAGTTGGGAGCACTTAGCACTGTGAAAACAGCACTTTCGCCGAAAGAAATCGACTGCTCTAATACTGGGAAACAGTGAAGAGAGAATGTATGAGTTTCTCAAGATTGGTAACAGATAGAAACAAGAGAAAGTACACAGTGATTCATCTACCTTGAGAAGTTACAGAAGTTTACACAGAGAATTCCATGTATAAGTACAAGAAAATAAGAGAGACTTAGAAAAGTGGTAAAACCTACATTGTGGATAGAGTTGGGAGTACTTAGTACTGTGAAAACAGCACTTTCGCCGAAAGAAATCGACTTCTCTAAGACTGGGAAACAGTGAACAGAGAATGTATGAGTTTCTCAAGATTGGTAACAGATAGAAACAAGAGAAAGTACACAGTGATTCATCTACCTAGAGAAGTTACAGAGGTTCACACAGAGAATTCCAGTATAAGTACAAGCAAATAAGAGAGACTTAGAAAACTGGTAAAACCTACATTGTTGACAGATTTGGGAGTACTTAGCACTGTGAAAACAGCACTTTCGTCGAAGGAAATTTAGTTCTCTAAGACTGGGAAACAGTGAACAGAGAATGTATGAGTTTCTCAAGATTGGTAACAGATAGAAACAAGAGAAAGTACACAGTGATTCATGTACCTAGAGAAGTTACAGAAGTTTACACAGAGAATTCCATGTACAAGTACAAGAAAATAAGAGAGACTTAGAAAACTGGTAAAACCTACATTGTGGATAGAGTTGGGAGTACTTAGCACTGTGTAAACAGCACTTTCACTGAAAGAAATCGACTTCTCTAAGACTGGGAAACAGTGAACAGTGAATGTATGAGTTTCTCAAGATTGGTAACAGATAGAAACAAGAGAAAGCACACAGTGATTCATCAACCTAGAGAAGTTACAGGGGTTTACACAGAGAATTCCAAGTATAAGTACAAGAAAATAAGAGAGACTTAGAAATCTGGTAAAACCTACGTTGTGGATAGAGTTGGGAGTACTTAGCACTGTGAAAACAGCACTTTCGCTGAAGAAATCGACTTCTCTAAGACTGGGAAACAGTGAACAGTGAATGTATGAGTTTCTCAAGATTGGTAACAGATAGAAACAAGAGAAAGTACACAGTGATTCATCTACCTAGAGAAGTTACAGAGGTTTACACAGAGAATTCAAGTATAAGTACAAGCAAATAAGAGAGACTTAGAAAACTGGTAAAACCTACATTGTTGACAGATTTGGCAGTACTTAGCACTGTGAAAACAGCACATTCGCTGAAGGAAATTTAGTTCTCTAAGTCCGTGAAACAGTGAACAGAGAATGTATGAGTTTCTCAAGATAGGTAACAGATAGAAACAAGAGAAAGTACACAGTGATTCACCTACCAGGAAAAGTTACAGAGGTTTACACAGAGAATTCCAAGTATAAGTACAAGAAAATAAGAGAGACTTAGAAAACTGGTAAAACGTACATTGTTGATAGAGTTGGGAGCACTTAGCACTGTGAAAACAGCACTTTCGCCGAAAGAAATCGACTGCTCTAATACTGGGAAACAGTGAAGAGAGAATGTATGAGTTTCTCAAGATTGGTAACAGATAGAAACAAGAGAAAGTACACAGAGATTCATCTACCTAGAGAAGTTACAGAAGTATACAGAGAGAATTCCATGTATAAGTACAAGAAAATAAGAGAGACTTAGAAAACTGGTAAAACCTACATTGTGGATAGAGTTGGGAGTACTTAGCACTGTGAAAACAGCACTTTCGCCGAAAGAAATCGACTTCTCTAAGACTGGGAAACAGTGAACAGAGAATGTATGAGTTTCTCAAGATTGGTAACAGATAGAAACAAGAGAAAGTACACAGTGATTCATCTACCTAGAGAAGTTACAGAGGTTTACACAGAGAATTCCAAGTATAAGTACAAGCAAATAAGAGAGACTTAGAAAACTGGTAAAACCTACATTGTTGACAGATTTGGGAGTACTTAGCACTGTGAAAACAGCACTTTCGCCGAACGAAATTTAGTTCTCTAAGACTGGGAAACAGTGAACAGAGAATGTATGAGTTTCTCAAGATTGGTAACAGATAGAAACAAGAGAGAGTACACAGTGATTCATCTACCTAGAGAAGTTACAGAAGTTTACACAGAGAATTCCATGTACAAGTACAAGAAAATAAGAGAGACTTAGAAAACTGGTAAAACCTACATTGTGGATAGAGTTGGGAGTACTTAGCACTGTGTAAACAGCACTTTCACTGAAAGAAATGGACTTCTCTAAGACTGGGAAACAGTGAACAGTGAATGTATGAGTTTCTCAAGATTGGTAACAGATAGAAACAAGAGAAAGCACACAGTGATTCATCTACCTAGAGAAGTTACAGGGGTTTACACAGAGAATTCCAAGTATAAGTAAAAGCAAATAAGAGAGACTTAGAAATCTGGTAAAACCTACATTGTGGATAGAGTTGGGAGTACTTAGCACTGTGAAAACAGCACTTTCGCTGAAGAAATCGACTTCTCTAAGACTGGGAAACAGTGAACAGTGAATGTATGAGTTTCTCAAGATTGGTAACAGATAGAAACAAGAGAAAGTACACAGTGATTCATCTACCTAGAGAAGTTACAGAGGTTTACACAGAGAATTCCAAGTATAAGTACAAGAAAATAAGAGAGACTTAGAAAACTGGTAAAACCTACATTGTTGACAGATTTGGCAGTACTTAGCACTGTGAAAACAGCACATTCGCTGAAGGAAATTTAGTTCTCTAAGTCCGTGAAACAGTGAACAGAGAATGTATGAGTTTCTCAAGATTGGTAACAGATAGAAACAAGAGAAAGTACACAGTGATTCACCTACCTAGAGAAGTTACAGAGGTTTACACAGAGAATTCCAAGTATAAGTACAAGAAAATAAGAGAGACTTAGAAAACTGGTAAAACGTACACTGTTGATAGAGTTGGGAGCACTTAGCACTGTGAAAACAGCACTTTCGTCGAAAGAAATCGACTGCTCTAATACTCGGAAACAGTGAACAGAGAATGTATGAGTTTCTCAAAATTGGTAACAGATAGAAACAAGAGAAAGTACACAGTGATTCATCTACCTAGAGAAGTTACAGAAGTTTACACAGAGAATTCCATGTATAAGTACAAGAAAATAAGAGAGACTTAGAAAACTGGTAAAACCTACATTGTTGACAGATTTGGGAGTACTTAGCACTGTGAAAACAGCACTTTCGCCGAAAGAAATCGACTATTCTAAGACTGGGAAACCGTGAACAGAGAATGTATGAGTTTCTCAAGATTGGTAACAGATAGAAACAAGAGAAAGTACACAGTGATTCATCTAAATAGAGAAGTTACAGAAGTTTACACAGAGAATTCCAAGTATAAGTACAAGAAAATAAGAGAGACTTAGAAAACTGGTAAAACCTAGATTGTTGACAGATTTGGTAGTACTTAGCACGTTGAAAACAGCACTTTCGCCGAAGGAAATTTAGTTCTCTAAGACAGGGAAACAGTGAACAGAGAATGTATGAGTTTCTCAAGATTGGTAACAGATAGAAACAAGAGAAAGTACAGAGTGATTCATCTACCTAGAGAAGTTACAGAAGTTTACACAGAGAATTCGATGTATAAGTACAAGAAAATAAGAGAGACTTAGAAAACTGGTAAAACCTACATTGTTGATAGAGTTGGGAGTACTTAGCACTGTGAAAACAGCACTTTCGCCGAAAGAAATCGACTTCTCTAATACTGGGAAACAGTGAACAGAGAATGTATGAGTTTCTCAAGATTGGTAACAGATAGAAACAAGAGAAAGTACACAGTGATTCATCTACCTAGAGAAGTTACAGAGGTTTACACAGAGAATTCCAAGTACAAGTACAAGCAAATAAGAGAGACTTAGAAAACTGGTAAAACCTACATTGTTGATAGAGTTGGGAGTACTTAGCACTGTGAAAACAGCACTTTTGCCGAAAGAAATCGACTTCTCTAAGACTGGGAAACAGTGAACAGAGAATGTATGAGTTTCTCAAGATTGGTAACAAATAGAAACAAGAGAAAGTACACAGTGATTCATCTACCTAGAGAAGTAACAGAGGTTTACACAGAGAATTCCAAGTATAAGTAGAAGCAAATAAGAGAGACTTAGAAAACTGGTAAAACCTACATTGTGGATAGAGTTGGGAGTACTTAGCAGTGTGTAAACAGCACTTTCGCTGAAAGAAATCGACTTCTCTAAGACTGGGAAACAGTGAACAGTGAATGTATGAGTTTCTCAAGATTGGTAACAGATAAAAACAAGAGAAAGCACACAGTGATTCATGTACCTAGAGAAGTTACAGAGGTTTACACAGAGAATTCCAAGTATAAGTACAAGAAAATAAGAGAGACTTAGAAAACTGGTAAAACATACATTGTTGACAGATTTGGCAGTACTTAGCACTGTGAAAACAGCACATTCGCTGAAGGAAATTTAGTTCTCTAAGTCCGTGAAACAGTGAACAGAGAATGTATGAGTTTCTCAAGATTGGTAACAGATAGAAACAAGAGAAAGTACACAGTGATTCATCTAAATAGAGAAGTTACAGAAGTTTACACAGAGAATTCCAAGTATAAGTACAAGCAAATAAGAGAGACTTAGAAAACTGGTAAAACCTAGATTGTTGACAGATTTGGGACTACTTAGCACTGTGAAAACAGCACTTTCGCTGAAGGAAATTTAGTTCTCTAAGACAGGGAAACAGTGAACAGAGAATATATGAGTTTCTCAAGATTGGTAACAGATAGAAATAAGAGAAAGTACAGAGTGATTCATCTACCTAGAGAAGTTACAGAAGTTTACACAGAGAATTCGATGTATAAGTACAAGAAAATAAGAGAGACTTAGAAAACTGGTAAAACCTACATTGTTGATAGAGTTGGGAGTACTTAGCACTGTGAAAACAGCACTTTCGCCGAAAGAAATCGACTTTTCTAATACTGGGAAACAGTAAACAGAGAATGTATGAGTTTCTCAAGATTGGTAACAGATAGAAACAAGAGAAAGTACACAGTGATTCATCTACCTAGAGAAGTTACAGAGGTTTACACAGAGAATTCCAAGTACAAGTACAAGCAAATAAGAGAGACTTAGAAAACTGGTAAAACCTACATTGTTGATAGAGTTGGGAGTACTTAGCACTGTGAAAACAGCACTTTTGCCGAAAGAAATCGACTTCTCTAAGACTGGGAAACAGTGAACAGAGAATGTATGAGTTTCTCAAGATTGGTAACAGATAGAAACAAGAGAAAGTACACAGTGATTCAGCTACCTAGAGAAGTAACAGAGGTTTACACAGAGAATTCCAAGTGTAAGTACAAGCAAATAAGAGAGACTTATAAAACTGGTAAAACCTACATTGTGGATAGAGTTGCGAGTACTTAACACTGTGTAAACAGCACTTTCGGCGAACGAAATCGACTTCTCTAAGACTGGGAAACAGTGAACAGTGAATGTATGAGTTTCTCAAGATTGGTAACAGATAGAAACAAGAGAAAGCACACAGTGATTCATTTACCTAGAGAAGTTACAGAGGTTTACACAGAGAATTCCAAGTATAAGTAGAAGCAAATAAAAGAGACTTAGAAAACTGGTAAAACCTACATTGTGGATAGAGTTGGGAGTACTTAGCAGTGTGTAAACAGCACTTTCGCTGAAAGAAATCGACTTCTCTAAGACTGGGAAACAGTGAACAGTGAATGTATGAGTTTCTCAAGATTGGTAACAGATAAAAACAAGAGAAAGCACACAGTGATTCATGTACCTAGAGAAGTTACAGAGGTTTACACAGAGAATTCCAAGTATAAGTACAAGCAAATAAGAGAGACTTAGAAAACTGGTAAAACCTACATTGTGGATAGAGTTGGGAGTACTTAGCACTGTGAAAACAGCAATTTCGCTGAAAGAAATCGACTTCTCTAAGACTGGGAAACAGTGAACAGTGAATGTATGAGTTTCTCAAGATTGGTAACAGATAGAAACAAGAGAAAGTACACAGTGATTCATCTACCTAGAGAAGATACAGAGGTTTACACAGAGAATTCCAAGTATAAGTACAAGCAAATAAGAGAGACTTAGAAAACTGGTAAAACCTACATTGTTGACAGATTTGGGAGTACTTAGCACTGTGAAAACAGCACTTTCGCCGAAGGAAATTTAGTTCTCTAAGACTGGGAAACAGTGAACAGAGAATGTATGAGTTTCTCAAGATTGGTAACAGGTAGAAACAAGAGAAAGTACACAGTGATTCATCTACCTAGAGAAGTTACAGAAGTTTACACAGAGAATTCCAGGTACAAGTACAAGAAAATAAGAGAGACTTAGAAAACTGGTAAAACCTACATTGTGGATAGAGTTGGGAGTACATAGCACTGTGTAAACACCACTTTCGCTGAAAGAAATCGACTTCTCTAAGACTGGGAAACAGTGAACAGTGAATGTATGAGTTTCTCAAGATTGGTAACAGATAGAAACAAGAGAAAGCGTACAGTGATTCATCTACCTAGAGAAATTACAGGGGTTTACACAGAGAATTCCAAGTATAAGTACAAGCAAATAAGACAGACTTAGAAATCTGGTAAAACCTACATTGTGGATACAGTTGGGAGTACCTAGCACTGTGAAAACAGCACTTTCGCTGAAGAAATCGACTTCTCTAAGACAGGGAAACAGTGAACAGAGAATGTATGAGTTTCTCAAGATTGGTAACAGATAGAAACAAGAGAAAGTACACAGTGATTCATCTACGTAGAGAAGTTACAGAGGTTTACACAGAGACTTCCAAGTATAAGTACAAGCAAATAAGAGAGACTTAGAAAACTGGTAAAACCTACATTTTTGACAGATTTGGCAGTACTTAGCACTGTGAAAACAGCACATTCGCTGAAGGAAATTTAGTTCTCTAAGTCCGTGAAACAGTGAACAGAGAATGTATGAGTTTCTCAAGATTGGTAACAGATAGAAACAAGAGAAAGTACACGGTGATTCATCTACCTAGAGAAGTTACAGAAGTTTACACAGAGAATTCCATGTATAAGTACAAGAAAATAAGAGAGACTTAGAAAAATGGTAAAACCTAAATTGTGGATAGAGTTGGGAGTACTTAGCACTGTGAAAACAGCACTTTCGCCGAAAGAAATCGACTTCTCTAAGACTGGGAAACAGTGAACAGGGAATGTATGAGTTTCTCAAGATTGGCAACAGATAGAAACAAGAGAAAGTACACAGTGATTCATCTACCTAGAGAAGTTACAGAGGTTTACACAGAGAATTCCAAGTATAAGTACAAGCAAATAAGATAGACTTAGAAAACTGGTAAAACCTACATTGTTGACAGATTTGGGAGTACTTAGCACTGTGAAAACAGCACTTTCGCTGAAGGAAATTTAGTTCTCTAAGTCCGTGAAACAGTGAACAGAGAATGTATGAGTTTCTCAAGATTGGTAACAGATAGAAAGAAGAGAAAGTACACAGTGATTCACCTACCTAGAGAAGTTACAGAGGTTTACACAGAGAATTCCAAGTATAAGTACAAGAAAATAAGAGAGACTTAGAAAACTGGTAAAACGTACACTGTTGATAGAGTTGGGAGCACTTAGCACTGTGAAAACAGCACTTTCGTCGAAAGAAATCGACTGCTCTAATACTCGGAAACAGTGAACAGAGAATGTATGAGTTTCTGAAAATTGGTAACAGATAGAAACAAGAGAAAGTACACAGTGATTCATCTACCTAGAGAAGTTACAGAAGTTTACACAGAGAATTCCATGTATAAGTACAAGAAAATAAGAGAGACTTAGAAAACTGGTAAAACCTACATTGTTGACAGATTTGGGAGTACTTAGCACTGTGAAAACAGCACTTTCGCCGAAGGAAATCGACTGCTCTAAGACTGGGAAACAGTGAACAGAGAATGTATGAGTTTCTCAAGATTGGTAACAGATAAAAACAAGAGAAAGTACACAGTGATTCATCTACCTAGAGAAGTTACAGAGGTTTACACAGAGAATTCCATGTATAAGTACAAGCAAATAAGAGACACTTAGAAAACTGGCAAAACCTACATTATTGACAGATTTAGGAGTACTTAGCACTGTGAAAACAGCACTTTCGCCGAACGAAATTTAGTTCTCTAAGACAGGGAAACAGTGAACAGAGAATGTATGAGTTTCTCAAGATTGGTAACAGATAGAAACAAGAGAAAGTACACAGTGATTCATCTACCTAGAGAAATTACAGAGGTTTACACAGAGAATTCCAAGTACAAGTACACGCAAATAAGAGAGACTTAGAAAACTGGTAAAACCTACATTGTGGATAGAGTTGGGAGTACTTAGCACTGTGAAAACAGCACTTTTGCCGAAAGAAATCGACTTCTCAAAGACTGGGAAACAGTGAACAGTGAATGTATGAGTTTCTCAAGATTGGTAACAGGTAGAAACAAGAGAAAGTACACAGTGATTCATCCACCTAGTGAAGTTACAGAGGTTTACACAGAGAATTCCAAGTATAAGTACAAGCAAATAAGAGAGACTTAGAAAACTGGTAAAACCTACATTGTTGACAGATTTGGGAGTACTTAGCACTGTGAAAACAGCACTTTCGCCGAAGGAAATTTAGTTCTCTAAGACAGGGAAACAGTGAACAGAGAATGTATGAGCTTCTCAAGATTGGTAATAGATAGAAACGAGAGAAAGTACACAGTGATTCATCTACCTAGAGAAGTTACAGAAGTTTACACAGAGAATTCCATGTATAAGTACAAGAAAATAAGAGAGACTTAGAAAACTGGTAAAACCTACATTGTGGATAGAGTTTGGAATACTTAGCACTGTGAAAACAGCACTTTCGCCGAAAGAAATCGACTTCTCTAAGACTGGGAAACAGTGAACAGAGAATGTATGAGTTTCTCAAGATTGGTAACTGATAGAAACAAGAGAAAGTACACAGTGATTCATCTAAATAGAGAAGTTACAGAAGTTTACACAGAGTATTCCATGTATCAGTACAAGAAAATAGGAGAGACTTAGAAAACTGGTAAAACCTACATTGTTGATAGAGTTGGGAGTAGTTAACACTGTGAAAACAGCACTTTCGCCGAAAGAAATCGACTTCTCTAAGACTGGGAAACAGTGAACAGAGAATGTATGAGTTTCTCAAAATTGGTAACAGATAGAAACAAGAGAAAGTACACAGTGATTTATCAACCTAGAGAAGTTACAGAGGTTTACACAGAGAATTCCAAGTATAAGTACAAGCAAATAAGAGAGACTTAGAAAACTGGTAAAACCTGCATTGTGGATAGAGTTGGGAGTACTTAGCACTGTGAAAACAGCAATTTTGCTGAAAGAAATCGACTTCTCTAAGAGTGGAAACAGTGAACAGTGAATGTATGAGTTTCTCAAGACTGGTAAAAGAGAGAAACAAGAGAAAGTACACAGTGATTCATCTACCTAGAGAAGATACAGAGGTTTACACAGAGAATTCCAAGTATAAGTACAAGCAAATAAGAGAGACTTAGAAAACTGGTAAAACCTACATTGTTGACAGATTTGGGAGTACTTAGCACTGTGAAAACAGCACTTTCGACGAAGGAAATTTAGTTCTCTAAGTCCGTGAAACATTGAACAGAGAATGTATGAGTTTCTCAAGATTGGTAACAGATAGAAACAAGAGAAAGTACACAGTGATTCACCTACCTGGAAAAGTTACAGAGGTTTACACACAGAATTTCAAATATAAGTACAAGAAAATAAGAGAGACTTAGAAAACTGGTAAAACGTAGATTGTTGATAGAGTTGGGAGTACTTAGCACTGTGAAAACAGCACTTTCGCAGAAAGAAATCTACTTCTCTAAGACTGGGAAACAGTGAACCGTGAATGTATGAGTTTCTCAAGATTGGTAACAGATAGAAACAAGAGAAAGTACACAGTGATTCATCTACCTAGTGAAGTTACAGAGGTTTACACAGAGAATTCCAAGTATAAGTACAAGCAAATAAGAGAGACTTAGAAAACTGGTAAAACCTACATTGTTGACAGGTTTGGGAGTACTTAGCACTGTGAAAACAGCAGTTTCGCCGAAGAAAATTTAGTTCTCTAAGACAGGGAAACAGTGAACAGAGAATGTATGAGTTTCTCAAGATTGGTAACAGATAGAAACAAGAGAAAGTAGACAGTGATTCATCTACCTAGAGAAGTTACAGAAGTTTACACAGAGAATTCCATGTATAAGTACAAGAAAATAAGAGAGACTTAGAAAACTGGTAAAACCTACATTGTGGATAGAGTTGGGAGTACTTAGCACTGTGAAAACAGCACTTTCGCCGAAAGGAATCGACTTCTCTAAGACTGGGAAAGAGTGAACAGAGAATGTATGAGTTTCTCCAGATTGGTAACAGATAAAAACAAGAGAAAGTACACAGTGATTCATCTACCTAGAGAAGTTACAGAAGTTTACACAGAGAATTTCAAGTATAAGTACAAGAAAATAAGACAGACTTAGAAAACTGGTAAAACCTACATTGTTGACAGATTTGGCAGTACTTAGCACGGTGAAAACAGCACATTCGCTGAAGGAAATTTAGTTCTCTAAGTCCGTGAAACAGTGAACAGAGAATGTATGAGTTTCTCAAGATTGGTAACAGATAGAAACAAGAGAAAGTACACAGTGATTCACCTACCTAGAGAAGTTACAGAGGTTTACACAGAGAATTCCAAGTATAAGTAAAAGAAAATAAGAGAGACTTAGAAAACTGGTAAAACCTGCATTGTTGATAGAGTTGGGAGTACTTAGCACTGTGAAAACAGCACTTTCGCCGAAAGAAATCGACTTCTCTAAGACTGGGAAACAGTGAACAGAGAATGTATGAGTTTCTCAAGATTGGTAACAGATAGAAACAAGAGAAAGTACACAGTGATTCATCTACCTAGAGAAGTTGCAGAAGTTTACACAGAGAATTCCATGTATAAGTACAAGAAAATAAGAGAGACTTAGAAAACTGGTAAAACCTACATTGTTGATAGAGTTGGGAGTACTTAGCACTGTGAAAACAGCACTTTCGCCGAAAGAAATCGACTTCTCTAAGACTGGGAAACAGTGAACAGAGAATGTATGAGTTTCTCAAGATTGGTAACAGATAGAAAGAAGAGAAAGTACACAGTGATTCATCTACCTAGAGAAGTTACAGAGGTTTACACAGAGAATTCCAAGTATAAGTACAAGCAAATAAGAGAGACTTAGAAAACTGGTAAAACCTACATTGTTGATAGAGTTGGGAGTACTTAGCACTGTGAACACAGCACTTTTGCCGAAAGAAATCGACTTCTCTAAGACTGGGAAACAGTGAACAGAGAATGTATGAGTTTCTCAAGATTGGTAACAGATAGAAACAAGAGAAAGTACACAGTGATTCATCTACCTAGAGAAGTTACAGAGGTTTACACAGAGAATTCCAAGTATAAGTACAAGCAAATAAGAGAGACTTAGAAAACTGGTAAAACCTACATTGTGGATAGAGTTGGGAGTACTTAACACTGTGTAAACAGCACTTTCGGCGAACGAAATCGACTTCTCTAAGACTGGGAAACAGTGAACAGTGAATGTATGAGTTTCTCAAGATTGGTAACAGATAGAAACAAGAGAAAGCACACAGTGATTCATCTACCTAGAGAAGTTACAGAGGTTTACACAGAGAATTCCAAGTATAAGTAGAAGCAAATAAGAGAGACTTAGAAAACTGGTAAAACCTACACTGTGGATAGAGTTGGGAGTACTTAGCACTGTGTAAACAGCACTTTCGCTGAAAGAAATCGACTTCTCTAAGACTGGGAAACAGTGAACAGTGAATGTATGAGTTTCTCAAGATTGGCAACAGATAAA
Organism: Heterohyrax brucei; assembly: GCA_028571685.1. Classification (NCBI taxonomy): domain Eukaryota; kingdom Metazoa; phylum Chordata; class Mammalia; order Hyracoidea; family Procaviidae; genus Heterohyrax; species Heterohyrax brucei. The sequence continues at coordinate 19,058,282 of CM053162.1, forward strand.
AACAAGAGAAAGCACACAGTGATTCCTGTACCTAGAGAAGTTACAGAGGTTTACACAGAGAATTCCAAGTATAAGTACAAGCAAATAAGAGAGACTTAGAAATCTGGCAAAACGTACATTGTGGATAGAGTTGGGAGTACTTAGCACTGTGAATAGAGCAATTTCGCTGAAAGAAATCGACTTCTCTAAGACTGGGAAACAGTGAACAGTGAATGTATGAGTTTCTCAAGATTGGTAACAGATAGAAACAAGAGAAAGTACACAGTGATTCATCTACCTAGTGAAGTTACAGAGGTTTACACAGAGAATTCCAAGTATAAGTACAAGCAAATAAGAGAGACATAGAAAACGGGTAAAACCTACATTGTTGACAGATTGGGAGTACTTAGCACTGTGAAAACAGCACTTTCGCCGAAGAAAATTTAGTTCTCTAAGACAGGGAAACAGTGAACAGAGAATGTATGAGTTTCTCAAGATTGGTAACAGATAGAAACAAGAGAAAGTACACAGTGATTCATCTAAATAGAGAAGTTACAGAAGTTTACACAGAGTATTCCATGTATAAGTACAAGACAATAAGATAGACTTAGAAAACTGGTAAAACCTACATTGTTGACAGATTTGGGAGTACTTAGCACTGTGAAAACAGCACTTTCGCAGAAGGAAATTTAGTTTTCTAAGACTGGGAAACAGTGAACAGAGAATGTATGAGTTTCTCAAGATTGGTAACAAATAGAAACAAGAGAAAGTACACAGTGATTCATCTACCTAGAGAAGTTACAGAAGTTTACACAGAGAATTCCATGTATAAGTACAAGAAAACAAGAGAGACTTAGAAAACTGGTAAAACCTACATTGTGGATAGAGTTGGGAGTACTTAGCACTGTGTAAACAGCACTTTCGCTGAAAGAAATCGACTTCTCTAAGACTGGGAAACAGTGAACAGACAATGTATGAGTTTCTCAAGATTGGTAACAGATAGAAACAAGAGGAAGCACACAGTGATTCATCTACCTAGAGAAGTTACAGAGGTTTACACAGAGAATTCCAAGTATAAGTACAAGCAAATAAGAGAGACTTAGAAAACTGGTAAAACCTACATTGTTGACAGATTTGGGAGTACTTAGCACTGTGAAAACCGCACTTTCGCCGAAGGAAATTTAGTTCTCAAAGACAGGGAAACAGTGAACAGAGAATGTATGAGTTTCTCAAGATTGGTAACAGATAGAAACAAGAGAAAGTACACAGTGATTCATCTACCTAGAGAAGTTACAGAGGTTTACACAGAGAATTTCAAGTATAAGTACAAGCAAATAAGAGAGACTTAGAAATCTGGTAAAACCTACATTGTGGATAGAGTTGGGAGTACTTAGCACTGTGAAAACAGCACTTTCGCTGAAAGAAGTCGACTTCTCTAAGACTGGGAAACAGTGAACAGTGAATGTATGAGTTTCTCAAGATTGGTAACAGATAGAAACAAGAGAAAGTACACAGTGATTCATACACCTAGTGAAGTTACAGAGGTTTACACAGAGAATTCCAAGTATCAGTACAAGAAAATAAGAGAGACTTAGAAAACTGGTAAAACCTACATTGTTGACAGGTTTGGGAGTACTTAGCACTGTGAAAACAGCAGTTTCGCCGAAGAAAATTTAGTTCTCTAAGACAGGGAAACAGTGAACAGAGAATGTATGAGTTTCTCAAGATTGGTAACAGATAGAAACAAGAGAAAGTAGACAGTGATTCATCTACCTAGAGAAGTTACAGAAGTTTACACAGAGAATTCCATATATAAGTACAAGAAAATAAGAGAGACTTAGAAAACTGGTAAAACCTACATTGTGGATAGAGTTGGGAGTACTTAGCACTGTGAAAACAGCACTTTCGCCGAAAGGAATCGACTTCTCTAAGACTGGGAAAGAGTGAACAGAGAATGTATGAGTTTCTCCAGATTGGTAACAGATAGAAAGAAGAGAAAGTACACAGTGATTCATCTACCTAGAGAAGTTACAGAAGTTTACACAGAGAATTTCAAGTATAAGTACAAGAAAATAAGACAGACTTAGAAAACTGGTAAAACCTACATTGTTGATAGAGTTGGGAGTACTTAGCACGGTGAAAACAGCACATTCGCTGAAGGAAATTTAGTTCTCCAAGTCCGTGAAACAGTGAACAGAGAATGTATGAGTTTCTCAAGATTGGTAACAGATAGAAACAAGAGAAAGTACACAGTGATTCACCTACCTAGAGAAGTTACAGAGGTTTACACAGAGAATTCCAAGTATAAGTAAAAGAAAATAAGAGAGACTTAGAAAACTGGTAAAACCTACATTGTTGATAGAGTTGGGAGTACTTAGCACTGTGAAAACAGCACTTTCGCCGAAAGAAATCGACTTCTCTAAGACTGGGAAACAGTGAACAGAGAATGTATGAGTTTCTCAAGATTGGTAACAGATAGAAACAAGAGAAAGTACACAGTGATTCATCTACCTAGAGAAGTTGCAGAAGTTTACACAGAGAATTCCATGTATAAGTACAAGAAAATAAGAGAGACTTAGAAAACTGGTAAAACCTACATTGTTGATAGAGTTGGGAGTACTTAGCACTGTGAAAACAGCACTTTCGCCGAAAGAAATCGACTTCTCTAAGACTGGGAAACAGTGAACAGAGAAGGTATGAGTTTCTCAAGATTGGTAACAGATAGAAAGAAGAGAAAGTACACAGTGATTCATCTACCTAGAGAAATTACAGAGGTTTACACAGAGAATTCCAAGTATAAGTACAAGCAAATAAGAGAGACTTAGAAAACTGGTAAAACCTACATTGTTGATAGAGTTGGGAGTACTTAGCACTGTGAACACAGCACTTTTGCCGAAAGAAATCGACTTCTCTAAGACTGGGAAACAGTGAACAGAGAATGTATGAGTTTCTCAAGATTGGTAACAGATAGAAACAAGAGAAAGTACACAGTGATTCATCTACCTAGAGAAGTTACAGAGGTTTACACAGAGAATTCCAAGTATAAGTACAAGCAAATAAGAGAGACTTAGAAAACTGGTAAAACCTACATTGTGGATAGAGTTGGGAGTACTTAACACTGTGTAAACAGCACTTTCGGCGAACGAAATCGACTTCTCTAAGACTGGGAAACAGTGAACAGTGAATGTATGAGTTTCTCAAGATTGGTAACAGATAGAAACAGGAGAAAGCACACAGTGATTCATCTACCTAGAGAAGTTACAGAGGTTTACACAGAGAATTCCAAGTATAAGTAGAAGCAAATAAGAGAGACTTAGAAAACTGGTAAAACCTACATTGTGGATAGAGTTGGGAGTACTTAGCACTGTGTAAACAGCACTTTCGCTGAAAGAAATCGACTTCTCTAAGACTGGGAAACAGTGAACAGTGAATGTATGAGTTTCTCAAGATTGGCAACAGATAAAAACAAGAGAAAGCACACAGTGATTCCTGTACCTAGAGAAGTTACAGAGGTTTACACAGAGAATTCCAAGTATAAGTACAAGCAAATAAGAGAGACTTAGAAATCTGGTAAAACGTACATTGTGGATAGAGTTGGGAGTACTTAGCACTGTGAATAGAGCAATTTCGCTGAAAGAAATCGACTTCTCTAAGACTGGGAAACAGTGAACAGTGAATGTATGAGTTTCTCAAGATTGGTAACAGATAGAAACAAGAGAAAGTACACAGTGATTCATCTACCTAGTGAAGTTACAGAGGTTTACACAGAGAATTCCAAGTATAAGTACAAGCAAATAAGAGAGACATAGAAAACTGGTAAAACCTACATTGTTGACAGATTGGGAGTACTTAGCACTGTGAAAACAGCACTTTTGCCGAAGAAAATTTAGTTCTCTAAGACAGGGAAACAGTGAACAGAGAATGTATGAGTTTCTCAAGATTGGTAACAGATAGAAACAAGAGAAAGTACAGAGTGATTCATCTACCTAGAGAAGTTACAGAAGTTTACACAGAGAATTCCATGTATAAGTACAAGAAAATAAGAGAGACTTAGAAAACTGGTAAAACCTACATTGTTGATAGAGTTGGGAGTACTTAGCACTGTGAAAACAGCACTGTCGCAGAAAGAAATCGACTTCTCTAAGACTGGGAAACAGTGAACAGAGAATGTATGAGTTTCTCAAGATTGGTAACAGATAGAAACAAGAGAAAGTACACAGTGATTCATCTAAATAGAGAAGTTACAGAAGTTTACACAGAGTATTCCATGTATAAGTACAAGAAAATAAGAGAGACTTAGAAAACTGGTAAAACCTACATTGTTGACAGATTTGGGAGTACTTAGCACTGTGAAAACAGCACTTTCGCAGAAGAAAATTTAGTTTTCTAAGACTGGGAAACAGTGAACAGAGAATGTATGAGTTTCTCAAGATTGGTAACAAATAGAAACAAGAGAAAGTACACAGTGATTCATCTACCTAGAGAAGTTACAGAAGTTTACACAGAGAATTCCATGTATAAGTACAAGAAAACAAGAGAGACTTAGAAAACTGGTAAAACCTACATTGTGGATACAGTTGGGAGTACTTAGCACTGTGTAAACAGCACTTTCGCTGAAAGAAATCGACTTCTCTAAGACTGGGAAACAGTGAACAGACAATGTATGAGTTTCTCAAGATTGGTAACAGATAGAAACAAGAGGAAGCACACAGTGATTCATCTACCTAGAGAAGTTACAGAGGTTTACACAGAGAATTCCAAGTATAAGTACAAGCAAATAAGAGAGACTTAGAAAACTGGTAAAACCTACATTGTTGACAGATTTGGGAGTACTTAGCACTGTGAAAACAGCACTTTCGCCGAAGGAAATTTAGTTCTCAAAGACAGGGAAACAGTGAACAGAGAATGTATGAGTTTCTCAAGATTGGTAACAGATAGAAAGAAGAGAAAGTACACAGTGATTCATCTACCTAGAGAAGTTACAGAGGTTTACACAGAGAATTTCAAGTATAAGTACAAGCAAATAAGAGAGACTTAGAAAACTGGTAAAACCTACATTGTGGATAGAGTTGGGAGTACTTAGCACTGTGAAAACAGCACTTTCGCTGAAAGAAATCGACTTCTCTAAGACTGGGAAACAGTGAACAGTGAATGTATGAGTTTCTCAAGATTGGTAACAGATAGAAACAAGAGAAAGTACACAGTGATTCATACACCTAGTGAAGTTACAGAGGTTTACACAGAGAATTCCAAGTATAAGTACAAGCAAATAAGAGAGACTTAGAAAACTGGTAAAACCTACATTGTGGATAGAGTTGGGAGTACTTAACACTGTGTAAACAGCACTTTCGGTGAACGAAATCGACTTCTCTAAGACTGGGAAACAGTGAACAGTGAATGTATGAGTTTCTCAAGATTGGTAACAGATAGAAACAGGAGAAAGCACACAGTGATTCATCTACCTAGAGAAGTTACAGAGGTTTACACAGAGAATTCCAAGTATAAGTAGAAGCAAATAAGAGAGACTTAGAAAACTGGTAAAACCTACATTGTGGATAGAGTTGGGAGTACTTAGCACTGTGTAAACAGCACTTTCGCTGAAAGAAATCGACTTCTCTAAGACTGGGAAACAGTGAACAGTGAATGTATGAGTTTCTCAAGATTGGCAACAGATAAAAACAAGAGAAAGCACACAGTGATTCCTGTACCTAGAGAAGTTACAGAGGTTTACACAGAGAATTCCAAGTATAAGTACAAGCAAATAAGAGAGACTTAGAAATCTGGTAAAACGTACATTGTGGATAGAGTTGGGAGTACTTAGCACTGTGAATAGAGCAATTTCGCTGAAAGAATTCGACTTCTCTAAGACTGGGAAACAGTGAACAGTGAATGTATGAGTTTCTCAAGATTGGTAACAGATAGAAACAAGAGAAAGTACACAGTGATTCATCTACCTAGTGAAGTTACAGAGGTTTACACAGAGAATTCCAAGTATAAGTACAAGCAAATAAGAGAGACATAGAAAACTGGTAAAACCTACATTGTTGACAGATTGGGAGTACTTAGCACTGTGAAAACAGCACTTTCGCCGAAGAAAATTTAGTTCTCTAAGACAGGGAAACAGTGAACAGAGAATGTATGAGTTTCTCAAGATTGGTAACAGATAGAAACAAGAGAAAGTACAGAGTGATTCATCTACCTAGAGAAGTTAAAGAAGTTTACACAGAGAATTCCATGTATAAGTACAAGCAAATAAGAGAGACTTAGAAAACTGGTAAAACCTACATTGTTGATAGAGTTGGGAGTACTTAGCACTGTGAAAACAGCACTGTCGCAGAAAGAAATCGACTTCTCTAAGACTGGGAAACAGTGAACAGAGAATGTATGAGTTTCTCAAGATTGGTAACAGATAGAAACAAGAGAAAGTACACAGTGATTCATCTAAATAGAGAAGTTACAGAAGTTTACACAGAGTATTCCATGTATAAGTACAAGAAAATAAGAGAGACTTAGAAAACTGGTAAAACCTACATTGTTGACAGATTTGGGAGTACTTAGCACTGTGAAAACAGCACTTTCGCCGAAGAAAATTTAGTTCTCTAAGACAGGGAAACAGTGAACAGAGAATGTATGAGTTTCTCAAGATTGGTAACAGATAGAAACAAGAGAAAGTACACAGTGATTCATCTACCTAGAAAAGTTACAGAAGTTTACACAGAGAATTCCATGTATAAGTACAAGAAAATAAGAGAGACTTAGAAAACTGGTAAAACCTACATTGTGGATAGAGTTGGGAGTACTTAGCACTGTGAAAACAGCACTTTCGCCGAAAGGAATCGACTTCTCTAAGACTGGGAAAGAGTGAACAGAGAATGTATGAGTTTCTCCAGATTGGTAACAGATAGAAACAAGAGAAAGTACACAGTGATTCATCTACCTAGAGAAGTTACAGAGGTTTACACAGAGAATTCCAAGTATAAGTACAAGAAAATAAGACAGACTTAGAAAACTGGTAAAACCTACATTGTTGACAGATTTGGCAGTACTTAGCACTGTGAAAACAGCACATTCGCTGAAGGAAATTTAGTTCTCTAAGTCCGTGAAACAGTGAACAGAGAATGTATGAGTTTCTCAAGATTGGTAACAGATAGAAACAAGAGAAAGTACACAGTGATTCACCTACCTAGAGAAGTTACAGAGGTTTACACAGAGAATTCCAAGTATAAGTACAAGAAAATAAGAGAGACTTAGAAAACTGGTAAAACGTACATTGTTGATAGAGTTGGGAGCCCTTAGCACTGTGAAAACAGCACTTTCGTCGAAAGAAATCGACTGCTCTAATACTGGGAAACAGTGAACAGAGAATGTATGAGTTTCTCAAGATTGGTAACAGATAGAAACAAGAGAAAGTACACAGTGATTCATCTAAATAGGGAAGTTACAGAAGTTTACACAGAGTATTCCATGTATAAGTACAAGAAAATAAGAGAGACTTGGAAAACTGGTAAAACCTACGTTGTTGATAGATTTGGGAGTACTTAGCACTGTGAAAACAGCACTTTCGCCGAAGGAAATTTAGTTCTCTAAGACAGGGAAACAGTGAACAGAGAATGTATGAGTTTCTCTAGATTGGTAACAGATAGAAACAAGAGAAAGTACAGAGTGACTCATCTACCTAGAGAAGTTACAGAAGTTTACACAGAGAATTCGATGTATAAGTACAAGAAAATAAGAGAAACTTAGAAAACTGGTAAAACCTACATTGTTGATAGAGTTGGGAGTACTTAGCACTGTGAAAACAGCACTTTCGCAGAAAGAAATCGACTTCTCTAAGACTGGGAAACAGTGAACAGAGAATGTATGAGTTTCTCAAGATTGGTAACAGATAGAAACAAGAGAAAGTACACTGTGATTCATCTACCTAGAGAAGTTACAGAGGTTTACACAGAGAATTCCAAGTATAAGTACAAGCAAATAAGAGAGACTTAGAAAACTGGTAAAACCTACATTGTTGACAGATTTGGGAGTACTTAGCACTGTGAAAACAGCACTTTCGCCGAAGGAAATTTAGTTCTCTAAGACTGGGAAACAGTGAACAGAGAATGTATGAGTTTCTCAAGATTGGTAACAGATAGAAACAAGAGAAAGTACACAGTGATTCATCTACCTAGAGAAGTTACAGAAGTTTACACAGAGAATTCCATGTATAAGTACAAGAAAATAAGAGAGACTTAGAAAACTGGTAAAACCTACATTGTGGATAGAGTTGGGAGTACGTAGCACTGTGAAAACAGCACTTTCGCCGAAAGAAATCGACTTCTCTACGACTGGGAAACAGTGAACAGAGAATGTATCAGTTTCTCAAGATTGGTAACAGATAGAAACAAGAGAAAGTACACAGTGATTCATCTAACTAGTAAAGTTACAGAGGTTTACACAGAGAATTCCAAGTATAAGTACAAGCAAATAAGAGAGACTTAGAAAACTGGTAAAACCTACATTGTTGACAGATTTGTGAGTACTTAGCACTGTGAAAACAGCACTTTCGCCGAAGAAAATTTAGTTCTCTAAGACAGGGAAACAGTGAACAGAGAATGTATGAGTTTCTCAAGATTGGTAACAGATAGAACCAAGAGAAAGTACACAGTAATTCATCTAAATAGAGAAGTTACAGAAGTTTACACAGAGTATTCCATGTATAAGTACAAGAAAATAAGAGAGATTTAGAAAACTGGTAAAACCTACATTGTTGACAGATTTGGGAGTACTTAGCACTGTGAAAACAGCACTTTCGCCGAAGGAAATTTAGTTTTCTAAGACTGGGAAACAGTGAACAGAGAATGTATGAGTTTCTCAAGATTGGTAACAGATAGAAACAAGAGAAAGTACACAGTGATTCATCTACCTAGAGAAGTTACAGAAGTTTACACAGAAAATTCCATGTAGAAGTACAAGAAAATAAGAGAGCCTTAGAAAAGTGGTAAAACGTACATTGTGGATAGAGTTGGGAGTACTTAGCACTGTGAAAACAGCACTTTCGCCGAAAGAAATCGACTTCTCTAAGACTGGGAAACAGTGAACAGAGAATGTATGAGTTTCTCAAGATTGGTAACAGATAGGAACAAGAGAAAGTACATAGTGATTCATCTAACTAGAGAAGTTACAGAGGTTTGCACAGAGAATTCCAAGTATAAGTACAAGCAAATAAGAGAGTTAGAAAACTGGTAAAACCTGCATTGTTGATAGAGTTGGGAGTACTTAGCACTGTGAAAACAGCACTTTCGCCGAAAGAAATCGACTGCTCTAAGACTGGGAAACAGTGAACAGAGAATGTATGAGTTTCTCAAGATTGGTAACAGATAGAAACAAGAGAAAGTACACAGTGATTCATCTACCTAGAGAAGTTACAGAGGTTTACACAGAGAATTCCAAGTATAAGTACAAGCAAATAAGAGAGACTTAGAAAACTGGTAAAACCTACATTGTGGATAGAGTTGGGAGTACTTAGCACTGTGAAAACAGCACTTTCGCTGAAAGAAGTCGACTTCTCTAAGACTGGGAAACAGTGAACAGTGAATGTATGAGTTTCTCAAGATTGGTAACAGATAGAAACAAGAGAAAGTACACAGTGATTCATCTACCTAGTGAAGTTACAGAGTTTTACACAGAGAAGTCCAAGTATAAGTACAAGCAAATAAGAGAGACTTAGAAAACTGGTAAAACCTACATTGTTGACAGATTTGGGAGTACTTAGCACTGTGAAAACAGCACTTTCGCCGAAGAAAATTTAGTTCTCTAAGACAGGGTAACAGTGAACAGAGAATGTATGAGTTTCTCAAGATTGGTAACCGATAGAAACAAGAGAGTGTACACAGTGATTCATCTAAACAGAGAAGTTACAGAAGTTTATACAGAGTATTCCATGTATAAGAACAAGAAAATAAGAGAGACTTAGAAAACTGGTAAAACCTACATTGTTGACAGATTTGGGAGTACTTAGCACTGTGAAAACAGCACTTTCGGAGAAGGAAATTTAGTTTTCTAAGACTGGGAAACAGTGATAGAGAATGTATGAGTTTCTCAAGATTGGTAACAGATAGAAACAAGAGAAAGTACACAGTGCTTCATCTACCTAGAGAAGTTACAGAAGTTTACACAGAGAATTCCATGTATAAGTACAAGAAAATAAGAGAGACTTAGAAAACTGGTAAAACTTACATTGTGGATAGAGTTGGGAGTACTTAGCACTGTGTAAACAGCACTTTCGCTGAAAGAAAGCGACTTCTCTAAGACTGGGAAACAGTGAACAGAGAATGTATGTGTTTCTCAAGATTGGTAACAGATAGAAACAAGAGAAAGCACACAGTGATTCATCTACCTAGAGAAGTTACAGAGGTTTACACAGAGAATTCCAAGTATAAGTACAAGCAAATAAGAGAGACTTAGAAAACTGGTAAAACCTACATTGTTGACAGATTTGGGAGTACTTAGCACTGTGAAAACAGCACTTTCGCCGAAGGAAATTTACTTCTCTAAGACAGGGAAACAGTGAACAGAGAATGTATGAGTTTCTCAAGATTGGTAACAGATAGAAACAAGAGAAAGTACACAGTGATTCATCTACCTAGAGAAGTTACAGAAGTTTACACAGAGAATTCCATGTATAAGTAGAAGAAAATAAGAGAGACTTAGAAAACTGGTAAAACCTACATTGTGGATAGAGTTGGGAGTACTTAGCACTGTGAAAACAGCACTTTCGCCGAAAGAAATCGACTTCTCTAAGACTGGGAAACAGTGAACAGAGAATGTATGAGTTTCTCAAGATTGGTAACAGATAGAAACAAGAGAAAGTACACAGTGATTCATCTACCTAGAGAAGTTACAGAGGTTTACACAGAGAATTCCAAGTATAAGTACAAGCAAATAAGAGAGACTTAGAAAACTGGTAAAACCTGCATTGTTGATAGAGTTAGGAGTACTTAGCACTGTGAAAACAGCACTTTCGCCGAAAGAACTCGACTGCTCTAAGACTGGGAAACAGTGAACAGAGAATGTATGAGTTTCTCAAGATTGGTAACAGATAGAAACAAGAGAAAGTACACAGTGATTCATCTACCTAGAGAAGTTACAGAAGTTTACCCAGAGAATTCCAAGTATAAGTACAAGCAAATAAGAGAGACTTAGAAAACTGGTAAAACCTACATTGTGGATAGAGTTGGGAGTACTTAGCACTGTGAAAACAGCACTTTCACTGAAATAAGTCGACTTCTCTGAGACTGGGAAACAGTGAACAGTGAATGTATGAGTTTCTCAAGATTGGTAACAGATAGAATCAAGAGAAAGTACACAGTGATTCATCTACCTAGTGAAGTTACAGAGGTTTACACAGAGAATTCCAAGTATAAGTACAAGCAAATAAGAGAGACTTAGAAAACTGGAAAAACCTACATTGTTGACAGATTTGGGAGTACTTAGCACTGTGAAAACAGCACTTTCGCCGAAGAAAATCTAGTTCTCTAAGACAGGGAAACAGTGAACAGAGAATGTATGAGTTTCTCAAGATTGGTAACAGATAGAAACAAGAGAAAGTACACAGTGATTCATCTAAATAGAGAAGTTACAGAAGTTTACACAGAGTATTCCATGTATAAGTACAAGAAAATAAGAGAGACTTAGAAAACTGGTAAAACCTACATTGTTGACAGATTTGGGAGTACTTAGCACTGTGAAAACAGCACTTTCGCCAAAGGAAATTTAGTTTTCTAAGACTGGGAAACAGTGAATAGAGAATGTATGAGTTTCTCAAGATTGGTAACAGATAGAAACAAGAGAAAGTACACAGTGATTCATCTACGTAGAGAAGTTACAGAAGTTTACACAGAGAATTCCATGTATAAGTACAAGAAAATAAGAGAGACTTAGAAAACTGGTAAAACCTACATTGTGGATAGAGTTGGGAGTACTTAGCACTGTGTACACAGCACTTTCGCTGAAAGAAATCGACTTCTCTAAGACTGGGAAACAGTGAACAGAGAATGTATGAGTTTCTCAAGATTGGTAACAGATAGAAACAAGAGAAAGCACACAGTGATTCATCTACCTAGAGAAGTTACAGAGGTTTACAAAGAGAATTCCAAGTATAAGTACAAGCAAATAAGAGAGACTTAGAAAACTGGTAAAACCTACATTGTTGACAGATTTGGGAGTACTTAGCACTGTGAAAACAGCACTTTCGCCGAAGGAAATTTAGTTCTCTAAGACAGGGAAACAGTGAACAGAGAATGTATGAGTTTCTCAAGATTGGTAACAGATAGAAACAAGAGAAAGTAAACAGTGATTCATCTACCTAGAGAAGTTAAAGAAGTTTACACAGAGAATTCCATGTATAAGTACAAGAAAATAAGAGAGACTTAGAAAACTGGTAAAACCTACATTGTGGATAGAGTTGGGAGTACTTAGCACTGTGAAAACAGCACTTTCGATGAAACAAATCGACTTCTCTAAGACTGGGAAACAGTGAACAGAGAATGTATGAGTTTCTCAAGATTGGTAACAGATAGAAACAAGAGAAAGTACACAGTGATTCACCTACCTAGAGAAGTTACAGAGGTTTACACAGAGAATTCCAAGTATAAGTACAAGCAAATAAGACAGACTTAGAAAACTGATAAAACCTGCATTGTTGATAGAGTTGGGAGTACTTAGCACTGTGAAAACAGCACTTTCGCCGAAAGAAATCGACTGCTCTAAGACTGGGAAACAGTGAACAGAGAATGTGTGAGTTTCTCAAGATTGGTAACAGATAGAAACAAGAGAAAGTACACAGTGATTCATCTACCTAGAGAAGTTACAGAGTTTTACACAGAGAATTCCAAGTATAAGTACAAGCAAATAAGAGAGACTTAGAAAACTGGTAAAACCTACATTGTTGACAGATTTGGGAGTACTTAGCACTGTGAAAACAGCACTTTCGCTGAAAGAAGTCGACTTCTCTAAGACTGGGAAACAGTGAACAGTGAATGTATGAGTTTCTCAAGATTGGTAACAGATAGAAACAAGAGAAAGTACACAGTGATTCATCTACCTAGTGAAGTTACAGAGGTTTACACAGAGAATTCCAAGTATAAGTACAAGCAAATAAGAGAGACTTAGAAAACTGGTAAAACCTACATTGTTGACAGATTTGGGAGTACTTAGCACTGTGAAAACAGCACTTTCGCCGAAGAAAATTTAGTTCTCTAAGACAGCGAAACAGTGAACAGAGAATGTATGAGTTTCTCAAGATTGGTAACAGATAGAAACAAGAGAAAGTACACAGTCATTCATCTAACTAGAGAAGTTACAGAAGTTTACACAGAGTATTCCATGTATAAGTACAAGAAAATAAGAGAGACTTAGAAAACTGGTAAAACCTACATTGTTGACAGATTTGGGCGTACTTAGCACTGTGAAAACAGCACTTTCGCCGAAAGAAATCGACTGCTCTAAGACTGGGAAACAGTGAACAGAGAATGTATGAGTTTCTCAAGATTGGTAACAGATAGAAACAAGAGAAAGTACACAGTGATTCACCTAAATAGAGAAATTACAGAAGTTTACACAGAGAATTCCATGTATAAGTACAAGAAAATAAGAGAGACTTAGAAAACTGGTAAAACCTACATTGTTGATAGAGTTGGGAGTACTTAGCACTGTGAAAACAGCACTTTTGCCGAAAGAAATCGACTTCTCTAACTGGAAAACAGTGAACAGAGAATGTATGAGTTTCTCAAGATTGGTAACAGATAGAAACAAGAGAAAGTACACAGTTATTCATCTACCTAGAGAAGTTACAGAAGTTTACTCAGAGAATTCCATGTATAAGTACAAGAAAATAAGAGAGACTTAGAAAACTGGTTAAACCTACATTGTGGATAGAGTTGGGAGTACTTAGCACTGTGAAAACAGCACTTTCGCTGAAAGAAATTGATTTCTCTAAGACTGGGAAACAGTGAACAGAGAATGTATGAGTTTCTCAAGATTGGTAACAGATAGAAACAAGAGAAAGTACACAGTGATTCATCTACCTAGAGAAGTTACAGAGGTTTACACAGAGAATTCCAAGTATAAGTACAAGCAAATAAGAGAGACTTAGAAAACTGGTAAAACCTACATTGTTGACAGATTTGTGAGTACTTAGCACTGTGAAAACAGCACTTTCGCCGAAGAAAATTTAGTTCTCTAAGACAGGGAAACAGTGAACAGAGAATGTATGAGTTTCTCAAGATTGGTAACAGATAGAAACAAGAGAAAGTACACAGTAATTCATCTAAATAGAGAAGTTACAGAAGTTTACACAGAGTATTCCATGTATAAGTACAAGAAAATAAGAGAGATTTAGAAAACTGGTAAAACCTACATTGTTGACACATTTGGGAGTACTTAGCACTGTGAAAACAGCACTTTCGCCGAAGGAAATTTAGTTTTCTAAGACTGGGAAACAGTGAACAGAGAATGTATGAGTTTCTCAAGATTGGTAACAGATAGAAACAAGAGAAAGTACACAGTGATTCATCTACCTAGAGAAGTTACAGAAGTTTACACAGAAAATTCCATGTAGAAGTACAAGAAAATAAGAGAGCCTTAGAAAAGTGGTAAAACGTACATTGTGGATAGAGTTGGGAGTACTTAGCACTGTGAAAACAGCACTTTCGCCGAAAGAAATCGACTTCTCTAAGACTGGGAAACAGTGAACAGAGAATGTATGAGTTTCTCAAGATTGGTAACAGATAGAAACAAGAGAAAGTACACAGTGATTCATCTAACTAGAGAAGTTACAGAGGTTTGCACAGAGAATTCCAAGTATAAGTACAAGCAAATAAGAGAGTTAGAAAACTGGTAAAACCTGCATTGTTGATAGAGTTGGGAGTACTTAGCACTGTGAAAACAGCACTTTCGCCGAAAGAAATCGACTGCTCTAAGACTGGGAAACAGTGAACAGAGAATGTATGAGTTTCTCAAGATTGGTAACAGATAGAAACAAGAGAAAGTACACAGTGATTCATCTACCTAGAGAAGTTACAGAGGTTTACACAGAGAATTCCAAGTATAAGTACAAGCAAATAAGAGAGACTTAGAAAACTGGTAAAACCTACATTGTGGATAGAGTTGGGAGTACTTAGCACTGTGAAAACAGCACTTTCGCTGAAAGAAGTCGACTTCTCTAAGACTGGGAAACAGTGAACAGTGAATGTATGAGTTTCTCAAGATTGGTAACAGATAGAAACAAGAGAAAGTACACAGTGATTCATCTACCTAGTGAAGTTACAGAGTTTTACACAGAGAAGTCCAAGTATAAGTACAAGCAAATAAGAGAGACTTAGAAAACTGGTAAAACCTACATTGTTGACAGATTTGGGAGTACTTAGCACTGTGAAAACAGCACTTTCGCCGAAGAAAATTTAGTTCTCTAAGACAGGGTAACAGTGAACAGAGAATGTATGAGTTTCTCAAGATTGGTAACAGATAGAAACAAGAGAAAGTACACAGTGATTCATCTAAACAGAGAAGTTACAGAAGTTTATACAGAGTATTCCATGTATAAGAACAAGAAAATAAGAGAGACTTAGAAAACTGGTAAAACCTACATTGTTGACAGATTTGGGAGTACTTAGCACTGTGAAAACAGCACTTTCGGAGAAGGAAATTTAGTTTTCTAAGACTGGGAAACAGTGATAGAGAATGTATGAGTTTCTCAAGATTGGTAACAGATAGAAACAAGAGAAAGTACACAGTGATTCATCTAACTAGAGAAGTTACAGAGGTTTGCACAGAGAATTCCAAGTATAAGTACAAGCAAATAAGAGAGTTAGAAAACTGGTAAAACCTGCATTGTTGATAGAGTTGGGAGTACTTAGCACTGTGAAAACAGCACTTTCGCCGAAAGAAATCGACTGCTCTAAGACTGGGAAACAGTGAACAGAGAATGTATGAGTTTCTCAAGATTGGTAACAGATAGAAACAAGAGAAAGTACACAGTGATTCATCTACCTAGAGAAGTTACAGAGGTTTACACAGAGAATTCCAAGTATAAGTACAAGCAAATAAGAGAGACTTAGAAAACTGGTAAAACCTACATTGTGGATAGAGTTGGGAGTACTTAGCACTGTGAAAACAGCACTTTCGCTGAAAGAAGTCGACTTCTCTAAGACTGGGAAACAGTGAACAGTGAATGTATGAGTTTCTCAAGATTGGTAACAGATAGAAACAAGAGAAAGTACACAGTGATTCATCTACCTAGTGAAGTTACAGAGTTTTACACAGAGAAGTCCAAGTATAAGTACAAGCAAATAAGAGAGACTTAGAAAACTGGTAAAACCTACATTGTTGACAGATTTGGGAGTACTTAGCACTGTGAAAACAGCACTTTCGCCGAAGAAAATTTAGTTCTCTAAGACAGGGTAACAGTGAACAGAGAATGTATGAGTTTCTCAAGATTGGTAACAGATAGAAACAAGAGAAAGTACACAGTGATTCATCTAAACAGAGAAGTTACAGAAGTTTATACAGAGTATTCCATGTATAAGAACAAGAAAATAAGAGAGACTTAGAAAACTGGTAAAACCTACATTGTTGACAGATTTGGGAGTACTTAGCACTGTGAAAACAGCACTTTCGGAGAAGGAAATTTAGTTTTCTAAGACTGGGAAACAGTGATAGAGAATGTATGAGTTTCTCAAGATTGGTAACAGATAGAAACAAGAGAAAGTACACAGTGCTTCATCTACCTAGAGAAGTTACAGAAGTTTACACAGAGAATTCCATGTATAAGTACAAGAAAATAAGACAGACTTAGAAAACTGGTAAAACTTACATTGTGGATAGAGTTGGGAGTACTTAGCACTGTGTAAACAGCACTTTCGCTGAAAGAAAGCGACTTCTCTAAGACTGGGAAACAGTGAACAGAGAATGTATGTGTTTCTCAAGATTGGTAACAGATAGAAACAAGAGAAAGCACACAGTGATTCATCTACCTAGAGAAGTTACAGAGGTTTACACAGAGAATTCCAAGTATAAGTACAAGCAAATAAGAGAGACTTAGAAAACTGGTAAAACCTACATTGTTGACAGATTTGGGAGTACTTAGCACTGTGAAAACAGCACTTTCGCCGAAGGAAATTTACTTCTCTAAGACAGGGAAACAGTGAACAGAGAATGTATGAGTTTCTCAAGATTGGTAACAGATAGAAACAAGAGAAAGTACACAGTGATTCATCTACCTAGAGAAGTTACAGAAGTTTACACAGAGAATTCCATGTATAAGTAGAAGAAAATAAGAGAGACTTAGAAAACTGGTAAAACCTACATTGTGGATAGAGTTGGGAGTACTTAGCACTGTGAAAACAGCACTTTCGCCGAAAGAAATCGACTTCTCTAAGACTGGGAAACAGTGAACAGAGAATGTATGAGTTTCTCAAGATTGGTAACAGATAGAAACAAGAGAAAGTACACAGTGATTCATCTACCTAGAGAAGTTACAGAGGTTTACACAGAGAATTCCAAGTATAAGTACAAGCAAATAAGAGAGACTTAGAAAACTGGTAAAACCTGCATTGTTGATAGAGTTAGGAGTACTTAGCACTGTGAAAACAGCACTTTCGCCGAAAGAACTCGACTGCTCTAAGACTGGGAAACAGTGAACAGAGAATGTATGAGTTTCTCAAGATTGGTAACAGATAGAAACAAGAGAAAGTACACAGTGATTCATCTACCTAGAGAAGTTACAGAAGTTTACCCAGAGAATTCCAAGTATAAGTACAAGCAAATAAGAGAGACTTAGAAAACTGGTAAAACCTACATTGTGGATAGAGTTGGGAGTACTTAGCACTGTGAAAACAGCACTTTCACTGAAATAAGTCGACTTCTCTGAGACTGGGAAACAGTGAACAGTGAATGTATGAGTTTCTCAAGATTGGTAACAGATAGAATCAAGAGAAAGTACACAGTGATTCATCTACCTAGTGAAGTTACAGAGGTTTACACAGAGAATTCCAAGTATAAGTACAAGCAAATAAGAGAGACTTAGAAAACTGGAAAAACCTACATTGTTGACAGATTTGGGAGTACTTAGCACTGTGAAAACAGCACTTTCGCCGAAGAAAATCTAGTTCTCTAAGACAGGGAAACAGTGAACAGAGAATGTATGAGTTTCTCAAGATTGGTAACAGATAGAAACAAGAGAAAGTACACAGTGATTCATCTAAATAGAGAAGTTACAGAAGTTTACACAGAGTATTCCATGTATAAGTACAAGAAAATAAGAGAGACTTAGAAAACTGGTAAAACCTACATTGTTGACAGATTTGGGAGTACTTAGCACTGTGAAAACAGCACTTTCGCCAAAGGAAATTTAGTTTTCTAAGACTGGGAAACAGTGAATAGAGAATGTATGAGTTTCTCAAGATTGGTAACAGATAGAAACAAGAGAAAGTACACAGTGATTCATCTACGTAGAGAAGTTACAGAAGTTTACACAGAGAATTCCATGTATAAGTACAAGAAAATAAGAGAGACTTAGAAAACTGGTAAAACCTACATTGTGGATAGAGTTTGGAGTACTTAGCACTGTGTACACAGCACTTTCGCTGAAAGAAATCGACTTCTCTAAGACTGGGAAACAGTGAACAGAGAATGTATGAGTTTCTCAAGATTGGTAACAGATAGAAACAAGAGAAAGCACACAGTGATTCATCTACCTAGAGAAGTTACAGAGGTTTACAAAGAGAATTCCAAGTATAAGTACAAGCAAATAAGAGAGACTTAGAAAACTGGTAAAACCTACATTGTTGACAGATTTGGGAGTACTTAGCACTGTGAAAACAGCACTTTCGCCGAAGGAAATTTAGTTCTCTAAGACAGGGAAACAGTGAACAGAGAATGTATGAGTTTCTCAAGATTGGTAACAGATAGAAACAAGAGAAAGTAAACAGTGATTCATCTACCTAGAGAAGTTAAAGAAGTTTACACAGAGAATTCCATGTATAAGTACAAGAAAATAAGAGAGACTTAGAAAACTGGTAAAACCTACATTGTGGATAGAGTTGGGAGTACTTAGCACTGTGAAAACAGCACTTTCGATGAAACAAATCGACTTCTCTAAGACTGGGAAACAGTGAACAGAGAATGTATGAGTTTCTCAAGATTGGTAACAGATAGAAACAAGAGAAAGTACACAGTGATTCACCTACCTAGAGAAGTTACAGAGGTTTACACAGAGAATTCCAAGTATAAGTACAAGCAAATAAGACAGACTTAGAAAACTGATAAAACCTGCATTGTTGATAGAGTTGGGAGTACTTAGCACTGTGAAAACAGCACTTTCGCCGAAAGAAATCGACTGCTCTAAGACTGGGAAACAGTGAACAGAGAATGTGTGAGTTTCTCAAGATTGGTAACAGATAGAAACAAGAGAAAGTACACAGTGATTCATCTACCTAGAGAAGTTACAGAGTTTTACACAGAGAATTCCAAGTATAAGTACAAGCAAATAAGAGAGACTTACAAAACTGGTAAAACCTACATTGTTGACAGATTTGGGAGTACTTAGCACTGTGAAAACAGCACTTTCGCTGAAAGAAGTCGACTTCTCTAAGACTGGGAAACAGTGAACAGTGAATGTATGAGTTTCTCAAGATTGGTAACAGATAGAAACAAGAGAAAGTACACAGTGATTCATCTACCTAGTGAAGTTACAGAGGTTTACACAGAGAATTCCAAGTATAAGTACAAGCAAATAAGAGAGACTTAGAAAACTGGTAAAACCTACATTGTTGACAGATTTGGGAGTACTTAGCACTGTGAAAACAGCACTTTCGCCGAAGAAAATTTAGTTCTCTAAGACAGCGAAACAGTGAACAGAGAATGTATGAGTTTCTCAAGATTGGTAACAGATAGAAACAAGAGAAAGTACACAGTCATTCATCTAACTAGAGAAGTTACAGAAGTTTACACAGAGTATTCCATGTATAAGTACAAGAAAATAAGAGAGACTTAGAAAACTGGTAAAACCTACATTGTTGACAGATTTGGGCGTACTTAGCACTGTGAAAACAGCACTTTCGCCGAAAGAAATCGACTGCTCTAAGACTGGGAAACAGTGAACAGAGAATGTATGAGTTTCTCAAGATTGGTAACAGATAGAAACAAGAGAAAGTACACAGTGATTCACCTAAATAGAGAAATTACAGAAGTTTACACAGAGAATTCCATGTATAAGTACAAGAAAATAAGAGAGACTTAGAAAACTGGTAAAACCTACATTGTTGATAGAGTTCGGAGTACTTAGCACTGTGAAAACAGCACTTTTGCCGAAAGAAATCGACTTCTCTAACTGGAAAACAGTGAACAGAGAATGTATGAGTTTCTCAAGATTGGTAACAGATAGAAACAAGAGAAAGTACACAGTTATTCATCTACCTAGAGAAGTTACAGAAGTTTACTCAGAGAATTCCATGTATAAGTACAAGAAAATAAGAGAGACTTAGAAAACTGGTTAAACCTACATTGTGGATAGAGTTGGGAGTACTTAGCACTGTGAAAACAGCACTTTCGCTGAAAGAAATTGATTTCTCTAAGACTGGGAAACAGTGAACAGAGAATGTATGAGTTTCTCAAGATTGGTAACAGATAGAAACAAGAGAAAGTACACAGTGATTCATCTACCTAGAGAAGTTACAGAGGTTTACACAGAGAATTCCAAGTATAAGTACAAGCAAATAAGAGAGACTTAGAAAACTGGTAAAACCTACATTGTTGACAGATTTGTGAGTACTTAGCACTGTGAAAACAGCACTTTCGCCGAAGAAAATTTAGTTCTCTAAGACAGGGAAACAGTGAACAGAGAATGTATGAGTTTCTCAAGATTGGTAACAGATAGAAACAAGAGAAAGTACACAGTAATTCATCTAAATAGAGAAGTTACAGAAGTTTACACAGAGTATTCCATGTATAAGTACAAGAAAATAAGAGAGATTTAGAAAACTGGTAAAACCTACATTGTTGACAGATTTGGGAGTACTTAGCACTGTGAAAACAGCACTTTCGCCGAAGGAAATTTAGTTTTCTAAGACTGGGAAACAGTGAACAGAGAATGTATGAGTTTCTCAAGATTGGTAACAGATAGAAACAAGAGAAAGTACACAGTGATTCATCTACCTAGAGAAGTTACAGAAGTTTACACAGAAAATTCCATGTAGAAGTACAAGAAAATAAGAGAGCCTTAGAAAAGTGGTAAAACGTACATTGTGGATAGAGTTGGGAGTACTTAGCACTGTGAAAACAGCACTTTCGCCGAAAGAAATCGACTTCTCTAAGACTGGGAAACAGTGAACAGAGAATGTATGAGTTTCTCAAGATTGGTAACAGATAGAAACAAGAGAAAGTACACAGTGATTCATCTAACTAGAGAAGTTACAGAGGTTTGCACAGAGAATTCCAAGTATAAGTACAAGCAAATAAGAGAGTTAGAAAACTGGTAAAACCTGCATTGTTGATAGAGTTGGGAGTACTTAGCACTGTGAAAACAGCACTTTCGCCGAAAGAAATCGACTGCTCTAAGACTGGGAAACAGTGAACAGAGAATGTATGAGTTTCTCAAGATTGGTAACAGATAGAAACAAGAGAAAGTACACAGTGATTCATCTACCTAGAGAAGTTACAGAGGTTTACACAGAGAATTCCAAGTATAAGTACAAGCAAATAAGAGAGACTTAGAAAACTGGTAAAACCTACATTGTGGATAGAGTTGGGAGTACTTAGCACTGTGAAAACAGCACTTTCGCTGAAAGAAGTCGACTTCTCTAAGACTGGGAAACAGTGAACAGTGAATGTATGAGTTTCTCAAGATTGGTAACAGATAGAAACAAGAGAAAGTACACAGTGATTCATCTACCTAGTGAAGTTACAGAGTTTTACACAGAGAAGTCCAAGTATAAGTACAAGCAAATAAGAGAGACTTAGAAAACTGGTAAAACCTACATTGTTGACAGATTTGGGAGTACTTAGCACTGTGAAAACAGCACTTTCGCCGAAGAAAATTTAGTTCTCTAAGACAGGGTAACAGTGAACAGAGAATGTATGAGTTTCTCAAGATTGGTAACAGATAGAAACAAGAGAAAGTACACAGTGATTCATCTAAACAGAGAAGTTACAGAAGTTTATACAGAGTATTCCATGTATAAGAACAAGAAAATAAGAGAGACTTAGAAAACTGGTAAAACCTACATTGTTGACAGATTTGGGAGTACTTAGCACTGTGAAAACAGCACTTTCGGAGAAGGAAATTTAGTTTTCTAAGACTGGGAAACAGTGATAGAGAATGTATGAGTTTCTCAAGATTGGTAACAGATAGAAACAAGAGAAAGTACACAGTGATTCATCTAACTAGAGAAGTTACAGAGGTTTGCACAGAGAATTCCAAGTATAAGTACAAGCAAATAAGAGAGTTAGAAAACTGGTAAAACCTGCATTGTTGATAGAGTTGGGAGTACTTAGCACTGTGAAAACAGCACTTTCGCCGAAAGAAATCGACTGCTCTAAGACTGGGAAACAGTGAACAGAGAATGTATGAGTTTCTCAAGATTGGTAACAGATAGAAACAAGAGAAAGTACACAGTGATTCATCTACCTAGAGAAGTTACAGAAGTTTACACAGAGAATTCCATGTATAAGTAGAAGAAAATAAGAGAGACTTAGAAAACTGGTAAAACCTACATTGTGGATAGAGTTGGGAGTACTTAGCACTGTAAAAACAGCACTTTCGCTGAAATAAGTCGACTTCTCTGAGACTGGGAAACAGTGAACAGTGAATGTATGAGTTTCTCAAGATTGGTAACAGATAGAATCAAGAGAAAGTACACAGTGATTCATCTACCTAGTGAAGTTACAGAGGTTTACACAGAGAATTCCAAGTATAAGTACAAGCAAATAAGAGAGACTTAGAAAACTGGAAAAACCTACATTGTTGACAGATTTGGGAGTACTTAGCACTGTGAAAACAGCACTTTCGCCGAAGAAAATCTAGTTCTCTAAGACAGGGAAACAGTGAACAGAGAATGTATGAGTTTCTCAAGATTGGTAACAGATAGAAACAAGAGAAAGTACACAGTGATTCATCTAAATAGAGAAGTTACAGAAGTTTACACAGAGTATTCCATGTATAAGTACAAGAAAATAAGAGAGACTTAGAAAACTGGTAAAACCTACATTGTTGACAGATTTGGGAGTACTTAGCACTGTGAAAACAGCACTTTCGCCAAAGGAAATTTAGTTTTCTAAGACTGGGAAACAGTGAATAGAGAATGTATGAGTTTCTCAAGATTGGTAACAGATAGAAACAAGAGAAAGTACACAGTGATTCATCTACGTAGAGAAGTTACAGAAGTTTACACAGAGAATTCCATGTATAAGTACAAGAAAATAAGAGAGACTTAGAAAACTGGTAAAACCTACATTGTGGATAGAGTTGGGAGTACTTAGCACTGTGTACACAGCACTTTCGCTGAAAGAAATCGACTTCTCTAAGACTGGGAAACAGTGAACAGAGAATGTATGAGTTTCTCAAGATTGGTAACAGATAGAAACAAGAGAAAGCACACAGTGATTCATCTACCTAGAGAAGTTACAGAGGTTTACAAAGAGAATTCCAAGTATAAGTACAAGCAAATAAGAGAGACTTAGAAAACTGGTAAAACCTACATTGTTGACAGATTTGGGAGTACTTAGCACTGTGAAAACAGCACTTTCGCCGAAGGAAATTTAGTTCTCTAAGACAGGGAAACAGTGAACAGAGAATGTATGAGTTTCTCAAGATTGGTAACAGATAGAAACAAGAGAAAGTAAACAGTGATTCATCTACCTAGAGAAGTTAAAGAAGTTTACACAGAGAATTCCATGTATAAGTACAAGAAAATAAGAGAGACTTAGAAAACTGGTAAAACCTACATTGTGGATAGAGTTGGGAGTACTTAGCACTGTGAAAACAGCACTTTCGATGAAACAAATCGACTTCTCTAAGACTGGGAAACAGTGAACAGAGAATGTATGAGTTTCTCAAGATTGGTAACAGATAGAAACAAGAGAAAGTACACAGTGATTCACCTACCTAGAGAAGTTACAGAGGTTTACACAGAGAATTCCAAGTATAAGTACAAGCAAATAAGACAGACTTAGAAAACTGATAAAACCTGCATTGTTGATAGAGTTGGGAGTACTTAGCACTGTGAAAACAGCACTTTCGCCGAAAGAAATCGACTGCTCTAAGACTGGGAAACAGTGAACAGAGAATGTGTGAGTTTCTCAAGATTGGTAACAGATAGAAACAAGAGAAAGTACACAGTGATTCATCTACCTAGAGAAGTTACAGAGTTTTACACAGAGAATTCCAAGTATAAGTACAAGCAAATAAGAGAGACTTAGAAAACTGGTAAAACCTACATTGTTGACAGATTTGGGAGTACTTAGCACTGTGAAAACAGCACTTTCGCTGAAAGAAGTCGACTTCTCTAAGACTGGGAAACAGTGAACAGTGAATGTATGAGTTTCTCAAGATTGGTAACAGATAGAAACAAGAGAAAGTACACAGTGATTCATCTACCTAGTGAAGTTACAGAGGTTTACACAGAGAATTCCAAGTATAAGTACAAGCAAATAAGAGAGACTTAGAAAACTGGTAAAACCTACATTGTTGACAGATTTGGGAGTACTTAGCACTGTGAAAACAGCACTTTCGCCGAAGAAAATTTAGTTCTCTAAGACAGCGAAACAGTGAACAGAGAATGTATGAGTTTCTCAAGATTGGTAACAGATAGAAACAAGAGAAAGTACACAGTCATTCATCTAACTAGAGAAGTTACAGAAGTTTACACAGAGTATTCCATGTATAAGTACAAGAAAATAAGAGAGACTTAGAAAACTGGTAAAACCTACATTGTTGACAGATTTGGGCGTACTTAGCACTGTGAAAACAGCACTTTCGCCGAAAGAAATCGACTGCTCTAAGACTGGGAAACAGTGAACAGAGAATGTATGAGTTTCTCAAGATTGGTAACAGATAGAAACAAGAGAAAGTACACAGTGATTCACCTAAATAGAGAAATTACAGAAGTTTACACAGAGAATTCCATGTATAAGTACAAGAAAATAAGAGAGACTTAGAAAACTGGTAAAACCTACATTGTTGATAGAGTTGGGAGTACTTAGCACTGTGAAAACAGCACTTTTGCCGAAAGAAATCGACTTCTCTAACTGGAAAACAGTGAACAGAGAATGTATGAGTTTCTCAAGATTGGTAACAGATAGAAACAAGAGAAAGTACACAGTTATTCATCTACCTAGAGAAGTTACAGAAGTTTACTCAGAGAATTCCATGTATAAGTACAAGAAAATAAGAGAGACTTAGAAAACTGGTTAAACCTACATTGTGGATAGAGTTGGGAGTACTTAGCACTGTGAAAACAGCACTTTCGCTGAAAGAAATTGATTTCTCTAAGACTGGGAAACAGTGAACAGAGAATGTATGAGTTTCTCAAGATTGGTAACAGATAGAAACAAGAGAAAGTACACAGTGATTCATCTACCTAGAGAAGTTACAGAGGTTTACACAGAGAATTCCAAGTATAAGTACAAGCAAATAAGAGAGACTTAGAGAACTGGTAAAACCTACATTGTTGACAGATTTGGGAGTACTTAGCACTGTGAAAACAGCACTTTCGCCGAAGGAAATTTAGTTCTCTAAGACTGGGAAACAGTGAACAGAGAATGTATGAGTTTCTCAAGATTGGTAACAGATAGAAACAAGAGAAAGCACACAGTCATTCATCTAACTAGAGAAGTTACAGGGGTTTACACAGAGAATTCCAAGTATAAGTACAAACAAATAAGAGAGACTTAGAAATCTGGTAAAACCTACATTTTGGATAGAGTTGGGAGTACTTAGCACTGTGAAAACAGCACTTTCGCTGAAGAAATCGACTTGTCTAAGACTGGGAAACAGTGAACAGTGAATGTATGAGTTTCTCAAGATTGGTAACAGATAGAAACAAGAGAAAGTACACAGTGATTCATCTACCTAGAGAAGTTACAGAGGTTTACACAGAGAATTCCAAGTATAAGTACAAGCAAATAAGAGAGACCTAGAAATCTGGTAAAACCTACATTGTTGACAGATTTGGGAGTACTTAGCACTGTGAAAACAGCACTTTCGCCGAGGAAATTTAGTTTTCTAAGACTGGGAAACAGTGAATAGAGAATGTATGAGTTTCTCAACATTGGAAACAGATAGAAACAAGAGAAAGTACACAGTGATTCATCTAAATAGAAAAGTTACAGAAGTTTACACAGAGTATTCCGTGTATAAGTACAAGAAAATAAGAGAGACTTAGAAAACTGGTAAAACCTACATTGTTGACAGATTTGGGAACACTTAGCACTGTGAAAACAGCACTTTCGCCGAAGGAAATTTAGTTTTCTAAGACTGGGAAACAGTGAATAGAGAATGTATGAGTTTCTCAAGATTGGTAACAGATAGAAACAAGAGAAAGTACACAGTGATTCACCTACCTGGAAAAGTTACAGAGGTTTACACAGAGAATTCCAAATATAAGTACAAGAAAATAAGAGAGACTTAGAAAACTGGTAAAATCTACATTGTGGATAGAGTTGGGAGTACTAAGCACTGTGAAAACAGCACTTTCGCCGAAAGAAATCGACTTCTCTAAGACTGGGAAACAGTGAACAGAGAATGTATGAGTTTCTCAAGATTGGTAACAGATAGAAACAAGAGAAAGTACACAGTGATTCATCTACCTAGAGAAGTTATAGAGGTTTACACAGAGAATTCCAAGTATAAGTACAAGCAAACAAGAGAGACTTAGAGAACTGGTAAAACCTGCATTGTTGATAGAGTTGGGAGTACTTAGCACTGTGAAAACAGCACTTTCTCCGAAAGAAATCGACTGCTCTAAGACTGGGAAACAATGAACAGAGAATGTATGAGTTTCTCAAGATTGGTAACAGATAGAAACAAGAGAGTGTACACAGTGATTCATCTACCTAGAGAAGTTACAGAAGTTTACACAGAGAATTCCATATATAAGTACAAGAAAATAAGAGAGACTTAGAAAACTGGTAAAATCTACATTGTGGATAGAGTGGGGAGTACTTAGCACCGTGAAAACAGCACTTTCGCCGAAAAAAATCGACTGCTCTAAGACTGGGAAACAGTGAACAGAGAATGTATGAGTTTCTCAAGATTGGTAACAGATAGAAACAAGAGCAAGTACACAGTGATTCATCTACCTAGAGAAGTTACAGAGGTTTACACAGAGAATTCCAAGTATAAGTACAAGCAAATAAGAGAGACTTAGAAAACTGGTAAATCCTACATTGTTGACAGATTTGGGAGTACTTAGCACTGTGAAAACAGCACTTTCGCCGAAGGAAATTTAGTTCTCTAAGTCCGTGAAACAGTGAACAGAGAATGTATGAGTTTCTCAAGATTGGTAACAGATAGAAACTAGAGAAAGTACACAGTGATTCACCTACCTGGAAAAGTTACAGAGGTTTACACAGAGAATTCCCAATATAAGTACAAGAAAATAAGAGAGACTTAGAAAACTGGTAATACGTACATTGTTGATAGAGTTGGGAGTACTTAGCACTGTGAAAACAGCACTTTCGCAGAAAGAAATCTACTTCTCTAAGACTGGGAAAGAGTGAACAGAGAATGTATGAGTTTCTCAAGATTGGTAACAGATAGAAACAAGAGAAAGTACAGAGTGATTCATCTACCTAGAGAAGTTACAGAAGTTTACACAGAGAATTCCATGTATAAGTAGAAGAAAATAAGAGAGACTTAGAAAACTGGTAAAATCTACATTGTGGATAGAGTTGGGAGTACTTAGCACTGTGAAAACAGCACTTTCGCCGAAAGAAATCGACTTCTCTAAGACTGGGAAACAGTGAACAGAGAATGTATGAGTTTCTCAAGATTGGTAACAGATAGAAACAAGAGAAAGTACACAGTGATTCATCTACCTAGAGAAGTTACAGAGGTTTACACAGAGAATTCCAAGTATAAGTACAAGCAAATAAGAGAGACTTAGAGAACTGGTAAAACCTACATTGTGGATAGAGTTGGGAGTACTTAGCACTGTGAAAACAGCACTTTCGCCGAAAGAAATCGACTTCTCTAAGACTGGGAAACAGTGAACAGAGAATGTATGAGTTTCTCAAGATTGGTAACAGATAGAAACAAGAGAAAGTACACAGTGATTCATCTACCTAGAGAAGTTACAGAGGTTTACGCAGAGAATTCCAAGTATAAGTACAAGCAAATAAGAGAGACTTAGAAAACTGGTAAAACTTGCATTGTTGATAGAGTTGGGAGTACTTAGCACTGTGAAAACAGCACTTTCGCCGAAAGAAATCGACTGCTCTAAGACTGGGAAACAGTCAACAGAGAATGTATGAGTTTCTCAAGATTGGTAACAGATAGAAACAAGAGAAAGTACACAGTGATTCATCTACGTAAAGAAGTTACAGAAGTTTACACAGAGAATTCCATGTATAAGTACAAGAAAATAAGAGAGACTTAGAAAAATGGTAAAACCTACATTGTGGATAGAGTTGGGAGTACTTAGCACTGTGTAAACAGCACTTTCGCTGAAAGAAATCGACTTCTCTAAGACTGGGAAACAGTGAACAGTGAATGTATGAGTTTCTCAAGATTGGTAACAGATAGAAACAAGAGAAAGCACACAGTGATTCATCTACCTAGAGAAGTTACAGAGGTTTACACAGAGAATTCCAAGTATAAGTACAAGCAAATAAGAGAGACTTAGAAAACTGGTAAAACCTACAATGTTGACAGATTTTGGAGTACTTAGCACTGTGAAAACAGCACTTTCGCCGAAGGAAATTTAGTTCTCTAAGACACGGAAACATTGAACAGAGAATGTATGAGTTTGTCAAGATTGGTAAGAGATAGAAACAAGAGAAAGTACACAGTGTTTCATCTACCTAGAGAAGTTACAGAGGTTTACACAGAGAATTCCAAGTATAAGTACAAGCAAATAAGACAGACTTAGAATACTGGTAAAACCTGCACTGTTGATAGAGTTGGGAGTACTTAGCACTGTGAAAACAGCACTTTCTCCGAAAGAAATCGACTGCTCTAAGACTGGGAAACAGTGAACAGAGAATGTATGAGTTTCTCAAGATTGGTAACAGATAGAAACAAGAGAAAATACACAGTGATTCATCTACCTAGAGAAGTTACAGAGGTTTACACAGAGAATTCCAGGTATAAGTACAAGCAAATAAGAGAGACTTAGAAAACTGGTAAAACCTACATTGTTGACAGATTTGGTAGTACGTAGCACTGTGAAAACAGCACTTTCGCCGAAGGAAATTTAGTTTTCTATGACTGGGAAACAGTGAACAGAGAATGTATGAGTTTCTCAAGATTGGTAACAGATAGAAACAAGAGAAAGTACACAGTGATTCATCTACCTAGAGAAGTTACAGAAGTTTACACAGAAAATTCCATGTATAAGTATAAGAAAATAAGAGAGACTTAGAAAACTGGTAAAACCTACATTGTGGATAGAGTTGGGAGTACTTAGCACTGTGAAAACAGCACTTTCGCCGAAAGAAATCGACTTCTCTAAGACTGGGAAACAGTGAACAGAGAATGTATGAGTTTCTCAAGATTGGTAACAGATAGAAACAAGAGAAAGTACACAGTGATTCATCTACCTAGAGAAGTTACAGAGGTTTACACAGAGAATTCCAAGTATAAGTACAAGCAAATAAGAGAGACTTAGAAAACTGGTAAAACCTACATTGTGGATAGAGTTGGGAGTACCTAGCACTGTGAAAACAGCACTTTCGCTGAAAGAAGTCGACTTCTCTAAGACTGGGAAACAGTGAACAGTGAATGTATGAATTTCTCAAGATTGGTAACAGATAGAAACAAGAGAAAGTACACAGTGATTCATCTACCTAGTGAAGTTACAGAGGTTTACACAGAGAATTCCAAGTATAAGTACAAGCAAATAAGAGAGACTTAGAAAACTGGTAAAAAATACATTGTTGACAGATTTGGGAGTACTTAGCACTGTGAAAACAGCACTTTCGCCGAAGGAAATTTAGTTCTCTAAGACTGGGAAACAGTGAACAGAGAATGTATGAGTTTCTCAAGATTGGTAACAGATAGAAACAAGAGAAAGTACACAGTGATTCATCTACCTAGAGAAGTTACAGAAGTTTACACAGAGAATTCCATGTATAAGTACAAGAAAAAAGAGAGACTTAGAAAAATGGTAAAACCTACATTGTGGATAGTGTTGGGAGTACTTAGCACTGTGAAAACAGCACTTTTGCCGAAAGAAATCGACTTCTCTAAGACTGGGAAACAGTGAACAGAAAATGTATGAGTTTCTCACGATTGGTAACAGATAGAAACAAGAGAAAGTACACAGTGATTCATCTACCTAGAGAAGTTACAGAGGTTTACACAGAGAATTCCAAGTATAAGTACAAGCAAATAAGAGAGACTTAGAAAACTGGTAAAACCTACATTGTTGACAGATTTGGGAGTACTTAGCACTGTGAAAACAGCACTTTCACCGAAGGAAATTAGTTCTCTAAGACTGGGAAACAGTGAAAAGAGAATGTATGAGTTTCTCAAGATTGGTAACAGATAGAAACAAGAGAAAGTACACAGTGATTCATCTACCTAGAGAAGTTACAGAAGTTTACACAGAGAATTCCATGTATAAGTACAAGAAAATAAGAGAGACTTAGAAAACTGGTAAAACCTACATTGTGGATAGAGTTGGGAGTACTTAGCACTGTGAAAACAGCACTTTCGCCGAAAGAAATCGACTTCTCTAAGACTGGGAAACAGTGAACAGAGAATGTCTGAGTTTCTCAAGATTGGTAACAGATAGAAACAAGAGAAAGTACACAGTGATTCATCTACCTACAGAAGTTACAGAGGTTTACACAGAGAATTCCAAGTATAAGTAAAAGCAAATAAGAGAGACTTAGAAAACTGGTAAAACCTACATTGTGGATAGAGTTGGGAGTACTTAGCACTGTGAAAACAGCACTTTCGCTGAAAGAAGTCGACTTCTCTAAGACCGGGAAACAGTGAACAGTGAATGTATGAGTTTCTCAAGATTGGTAACAGATAGAAACAAGAGAAAGTACACAGTGATTCATCTACCTAGTGAAGTTACAGAGGTTTACACAGATAATTCCAAGTAGAAGTACAAGCAAATAAGAGAGACTTAGAAAACTGGTAAAAAATACATTGTTGACAGATTTGGGAGTACTTAGCACTGTGAAAACAGCACTTTCGCCGAAGGAAATTTAGTTCTCTAAGACTGGGAAACAGTGAACAGAGAATGTATGAGTTTCTCAAGATTGGTAACAGATAGAAACAAGAGAAAGTACACAGTGATTCATCTACCTAGAGAAGTTACAGAAGTTTACACAGAGAATTCCATGTATAAGTAGAAGAAAAAAGAGAGACTTAGAAAAATGGTAAAACCTACATTGTGGATAGTGTTGGGAGTACTTAGCACTGTGAAAACAGCACTTTCGCCGAAAGAAATCGACTTCTCTAAGACTGGGAAACAGTGAACAGAGAATGTATGAGTTTCTCACAATTGGTAACAGTTAGAAACAAGAGAAAGTACACAGTGATTCATCTACCTAGAGAAGTTACAGAGGTTTACACAGAGAATTCCAAGTATAAATACAAGCAAATAAGAGAGACTTAGAAAACTGGTAAAATCTACATTGTTGACAGATTTGGGAGTACTTAGCACTGTGAAAACAGCACTTTCGGCGAAGGAAATTTAGTTCTCTAAGACTGGGAAACAGTGAACAGAGAATGTATGAGTTTCTCAAGATTGGTAACAGATAGAAACAAGAGAAAGTACACAGTGATTCATCTACCTAGAGAAGTTACAGAAGTTTACACAGAGAATTCCATGTATAAGTACAAGCAAATAAGACAGACTTAGAAAACTGGTAATACTTACATTGTTGACAGATTTGGCAGTACTTAGCATTGTGAAAACAGCACTTTCGCTGAAGGAAATTTAGTTCTCTAAGTCCGTGAAACAGTGAACAGAGAATGTATGACTTTCTCAAGATTGGTAACAGATAGAAACAAGAGAAAGTACACAGTGATTCACCTACCTGGAAAAGTTACAGAGGTGTACACAGAGAATTCCAAGTATAAGTACAAGAATATAAGAGAGACTTAGAAAACTGGTAAAACGTACATTGTTGATAGAGTTGGGAGTACTTAGCACTGTGAAAACAGCACTTTCGCCGAAAGCAATCGACTGCTCTAATACTGGGAAACAGTGAACAGAGAAAGTATGAGTTTCTCAAGATTGGTAACAGACAGAAACAAGAGAAAGTACACAGTGATTCATCTACCTAGAGAAGTTACAGAAGTTTACACAGAGAATTCCATGTATAAGTACAAGAAAATAAGAGAGACTTAGAAAACTGGTAAAACCTACATTGTGGATAGAGTTGGGAGTACTTAGCACTGTGAAAACAGCACTTTCGCCGAAAGAAATCGACTTCTCTAAGACTGGGAAACAGTGAACAGAGAATGTATGAGTTTCTCAAGATTGGTAACAGATAGAAACAAGAGAAACTACACAGTGATTCATCTACCTAGAGAAGTTACAGAGGTTTACACAGAGAATTCCAAGTATAAGTACAAGCAAATAAGAGAGACTTAGAAAACTGGTAAAACCTACATTGTTGATAGATTTGGGAGAACTTAGCACTGTGAAAACAGCACTTTCACCGAAGGAAATTAGTTCTCTAAGTCCGTGAAACAGTGAAAAGAGAATGTATGAGTTTCTCAAGATTGGTAACAGATAGAAACAAGAGAAAGTACGCAGCGATTCATCTACCTAGAGAAGTTACAGAGGTTTACACAGAGAATTCCAAGTATAAGTGCAAGCAAATAAGAGAGACTTAGAGAACTGGTAAAACCTGCATTGTTGATAGAGTTGGGAGTACTTAGCACTGTGAAAACTGCACTTTCGCCGAAAGAAATCGACTGCTCTAAGACTGGGAAACAGTGAACAGAGAATGTATGAGTTTCTCAAGGTTGGTAACAGATAGAAACAAGAGAAAGTACACAGTGATTCATCTACCTAGAGAAGTTACAGAGGTTTACACAGAGAATTCCAAGTATAAGTACAAGCAAATAAGAGAGACTTAGAAAACTGGTAAAACCTACATTGTGGATAGAGTTGGGAGTACTTAGCACTGTGAAAACAGCACTTCCGCTGAAAGAAGTCGACTTCTCTAAGACTGGGAAACAGTGAACAGTGAACAGTGAATGTATGAGTTTCTCAAGATTGGTAACAGATAGAAACAAGGGAAAGTACACAGTGATTCATCTACCTAGTAAAGTTACAGAGGTTTACACAGAGAATTCCAAGTATAAGAACAAAGAAATAAGAGAGACTTAGAAAACTGGTAAAACCTACATTGTTGACAGATTTGGGAGTACTTAGCACTGTGAAAACAGCACTTTCGCCGAAGGAAATTTAGTTCTCTAAGACAGGGAAACAGTGAACAGAGAATGTATGAGTTTCTCAAGATTGGTAACAGATAGAAACAAGAGAAAGTACAGAGTGATTCATCTACCTAGAGAAGTTACAGAAGTTTACACAGAGAATTCCATGTATAAGTACAAGAAAATAAGAGAGACTTAGAAAACTGGTAAAACCTACATTGTTGATAGAGTTGGGAGTACTTAGCACTGTGAAAACAGCACTTTCGCAGAAAGAAGTCGACTTCTCTAAGACTGGGAAACAGTGAACAGAGAATGTATGAGTTTCTCAAGATTGGTAACAGATAGAAACAAGAGAAAGTACACAGTGATTCATCTAAATAGAGAAGTTACAGATGTTTACACAGAGTATTCCATGTATAAGTACAAGAAAATAAGAGAGACTTAGAAAACTGGTAAAACCCACATTGTTGAAAGAGTTGGGAGTACTTAGCACTGTGAAAACAGCACATTCGCCGAAAGAAATCGACTTCTCTAAGACTGGGAAACAGTGAACAGAGAATGTATGAGTTTCTCAAGATTGGTAACAGATAGAAACAAGAGAAAGTACACAGTGATTCATCTACCTAGAGAAGTTACAGAGGTTTACACAGATAATTCCAAGTATAAGTAGAAGCAAATGAGAGAGACTTAGAAAACTGGTAAAACCTACATTGCTGATAGAGTTGGCAGTACTTAGCACTGTGAAAACAGCACTTTTGCCGAAAGAAATCGACTTCTCTAAGACTGGGAAACAGTGAACAGAGAATGTATGAGTTTCTCAAGATTGGTAACAGATAGAAACAAGAGAAAGTACACAGTGATTCATCTACCTAGAGAAGTTACAGAGGCTTACACAGAGAATTCCAAGTATAAGTAGAAGCAAATAAGAGAGACTTAGAAAACTGGTAAAACCTACATTGTGGATAGAGTTGGGAGTACTTAGCACTGTGAAAACAGCACTTTCGCTGAAAGAAGTCGACTTCTCTAAGACTGGGAATCAGTGAACAGTGAATGTATGAGTTTCTCAAGATTGGTAACAGATAGAAACAAGAGAAAGTACACAGTGATTCGTCTACCTAGTGAAGTTACAGAGGTTTACACAGAGAATTCCAAGTATAAGTACAAGCAAATAAGAGAGACTTAGAAAACTCGTAAAAAATACATTGTTGACAGATTTGGGAGTACTTAGCACTGTGAAAACAGCACTTTCGCCGAAGGAAATTTAGTTCTGTAAGACTGGGAAACAGTGAACAGAGAATGTATGAGTTTCTCAAGATTGGTAACAGATAGAAACAAGAGAAAGTACAGAGTGATTCATCTACCTAGAGAAGTTACAGAAGTTTACACAGAGAATTCCATATATAAGTACAAGAAAAAAGAGAGACTTAGAAAAATGGTAAAACCTACATTGTGGATAGAGTTGGGAGTACTTAGCACTGTGAAAACAGCTCTTTCGCCGAAAGAAATCGACTTCTCTAAGACTGGGAAACAGTGAACAGAGAATGTATGAGTTTCTCACGATTGGTAACAGATAGAAACAAGAGAAAGTAAACAGTGATTCATCTACCTAGAGAAGTTACAGAGGTTTACACAGAGAATTCCAAGTATAAGTACAAGCAAATAAGAGAGACTTAGAAAACTGGTAAAACCTACATTGTTGACACATTTGGGAGTACTTAGCACTGTGAAAACAGCACTTTCCCCGAAGGAAATTTAGTTATCTAAGACTGGGAAACAGTGAACAGAGAATGTATGAGTTTCTCAAGATTGGTAACAGATAGAAACAAGAGAAAGTACACAGTGATTCATCTACCTAGAGAAGTTACAGAGGTTTACACAGAGAATTCCATGTATAAGTACAAGAAAATAAGAGAGACTTAGAAAACTGGTAAAACCTACATTGTGGATAGAGTTGGGAGTACTTAGCACTGTGAAAACAGCACTTTAGCTGAAAGAATTCGACTTCTCTAAGACTGGGAAACAGTGAACAGTGAATGTATGAGTTTCTCAAGATTGGTAACAGATAGAACCAAGAGAAAGTACACAGTGATTCATCTACCTAGTGAAGTTACAGAGGTTTACACAGAGAATTCCAAGTATAAGTAGAAGCAAATAAGAGAGACTTAGAAAAGTGGTAAAATTTACATTGTTGACAGATTTGGCAGTACTTAGCATTGTGAAAACAGCACTTTCGCTGAAGGAAATTTAGTTCTCTAAGTCCGTGAAACAGTGAACAGAGAATGTATGAGTTTCTCAAGATTGGTAACAGATAGAAACAAGAGAAAGTACACAGTGATTCACCTACCTGGAAAAGTTACAGAGGTTTACACAGAGAATTCCAAGTATAAGTACAAGAATGTAAGAGAGACTTAGAAAACTGGTAAAACGTACATTGTTGATAGAGTTGGGAGTACTTAGCACTGTGAAAACAGCACTTTCGCCGAAAGCAATCGACTGCTCTAATACTGGGAAACAGTGAACAGAGAATGTATGAGTTTCTGAAGATTGGTAACAGATAGAAACAAGAGAAAGTACACAGTGATTCATCTACCTAGAGAAGTTACAGAAGTTTACACAGAGAATTCCATGTATAAGTACAAGAAAATAAGAGAGACTTAGAAAACTGGTAAAACCTACATTGTGGATAGAGTTGGGAGTACTTAGCACTGTGAAAACAGCACTTTCGCCGAAAGAAATCGACTTCTCTAATACTGGGAAACAGTGAACAGAGAATGTATGAGTTTCTCAAGATTGGTAACAGATAGAAACAAGAGAAAGTACCCAGTGATTCATCTACCTAGAGAAGTTACAGAGGTTTACACAGAGAATTCCAAGTATAAGTACAAGCAAATAAGAGAGACTTAGAGAACTGGTAAAACCTGCATTGTTGATAGAGTTGGGAGTACTTAGCACTGTGAAAACAGCACTTTCGCCGAAAGAAATCGACTGCTCTAAGACTGGGAAACAGTGAACAGAGAATGTATGAGTTTCTCAAGGTTGGTAACAGATAGAAACAAGAGAAAGTACACAGTGATTCATCTACCTAGAGAAGTTACAGAGGTTTACACAGAGAATTCCAAGTATAAGTACAAGCAAATAGGAGAGACGTAGAAAACTGGTAAAACCTACATTGTGGATAGAGTTGGGAGTACTTAGCACTGTGAAAACAGCACTTCCGCTGAAAGAAGTCGACTTCTCTAAGACTGGGAAACAGTGAACAGTGAATGTATGAGTTTCTCAAGATTGGTAACAGATAGAAACAAGAGAAAGTACACAGTGATTCATCTACCTAGTAAAGTTACAGAGGTTTACACAGAGAATTCCAAGTATAAGTACAAACAAATAAGAGAGACTTAGAAAACTGGTAAAACCTACATTGTTGACAGATTTGGGAGTACTTAGCACCTTGAAAACAGCACTTTCGCCGAAGGAAATTTAGTTCTCTAAGACAGGGAAACAGTGAACAGAGAATGTATGAGTTTCTCAAGATTGGTAACAGATAGAAACAAGAGAAAGTACAGAGTGATTCATCTACCTAGAGAAGTTACAGAAGTTTACACAGAGAATTCCATGTATAAGTACA
Organism: Heterohyrax brucei; assembly: GCA_028571685.1. Classification (NCBI taxonomy): domain Eukaryota; kingdom Metazoa; phylum Chordata; class Mammalia; order Hyracoidea; family Procaviidae; genus Heterohyrax; species Heterohyrax brucei. The sequence goes on from CM053162.1 coordinate 19,095,484, forward strand.
AGAAAATAAGAGAGACTTAGAAAACTGGTAAAACCTACATTGTTGATAGAGTTGGGAGTACTTAGCACTGTGAAAACAGCACTTTCGCATAAAGAAGTCGACTTCTCTAAGACTGGGAAACAGTGAACAGTGAATGTATGAGTTTCTCAAGATTGGTAACAGATTGAAACAAGAGAAAGTACACAGTGATTCATCTACCTAGTAAAGTTACAGAGGTTTACACAGAGAATTCCAAGTATAAGTACAAACAAATAAGACAGACTTAGAAAACTGGTAAAACCTACATTGTTGACAGATTTGGGAGTACTTAGCACTGTGAAAACAGCACTTTCGCCGAAGGAAATTTAGTTCTCTAAGACAGGGAAACAGTGAACAGAGAATGTATGAGTTTCTCAAGATTGGTAACAGATAGAAACAAGAGAAAGTACAGAGTGATTCATCTACCTAGAGAAGTTACAGAGGTTTACACAGAGAATTCCAAGTATAAGTACAAGCAAATAAGAGAGACTTAGAAAACTGGTAAAACCTACATTGTGGATAGAGTTGGGAGTACCTAGCACTGTGAAAACAGCACTTTCGCTGAAAGAAGTCGACTTCTCTAAGACTGGGAAACAGTGAACAGTGAATGTATGAATTTCTCAAGATTGGTAACAGATAGAAACAAGAGAAAGTACACAGTGATTCATCTACCTAGTGAAGTTACAGAGGTTTACACAGAGAATTCCAAGTATAAGTACAAGCAAATAAGAGAGACTTAGAAAACTGGTAAAAAATACATTGTTGACAGATTTGGGAGTACTTAGCACTGTGAAAACAGCACTTTCGCAGAAGGAAATTTAGTTCTCTAAGACTGGGAAACAGTGAACAGAGAATGTATGAGTTTCTCAAGATTGGTAACAGATAGAAACAAGAGAAAGTACACAGTGATTCATCTACCTAGAGAAGTTACAGAAGTTTACACAGAGAATTCCATGTATAAGTACAAGAAAAAAGAGAGACTTAGAAAAATGGTAAAACCTACATTGTGGATAGTGTTGGGAGTACTTAGCACTGTGAAAACAGCACTTTCGCCGAAAGAAATCGACTTCTCTAAGACTGGGAAACAGTGAACAGAAAATGTATGAGTTTCTCACGATTGGTAACAGATAGAAACAAGAGAAAGTACACAGTGATTCATCTACCTAGAGAAGTTACAGAGGTTTACACAGAGAATTCCAAGTATAAGTACAAGCAAATAAGAGAGACTTAGAAAACTGGTAAAACCTACATTGTTGACAGATTTGGGAGTACTTAGCACTGTGAAAACAGCACTTTCACCGAAGGAAATTAGTTCTCTAAGACTGGGAAACAGTGAAAAGAGAATGTATGAGTTTCTCAAGATTGGTAACAGATAGAAACAAGAGAAAGTACACAGTGATTCATCTACCTAGAGAAGTTACAGAAGTTTACACAGAGAATTCCATGTATAAGTACAAGAAAATAAGAGAGACTTAGAAAACTGGTAAAACCTACATTGTGGATAGAGTTGGGAGTACTTAGCACTGTGAAAACAGCACTTTCGCCGAAAGAAATCGACTTCTCTAAGACTGGGAAACAGTGAACAGAGAATGTCTGAGTTTCTCAAGATTGGTAACAGATAGAAACAAGAGAAAGTACACAGTGATTCATCTACCTACAGAAGTTACAGAGGTTTACACAGAGAATTCCAAGTATAAGTACAAGCAAATAAGAGAGACTTAGAAAACTGGTAAAACCTACATTGTGGATAGAGTTGGGAGTACTTAGCACTGTGAAAACAGCACTTTCGCTGAAAGAAGTCGACTTCTCTAAGACCGGGAAACAGTGAACAGTGAATGTATGAGTTTCTCAAGATTGGTAACAGATAGAAACAAGAGAAAGTACACAGTGATTCATCTACCTAGTGAAGTTACAGAGGTTTACACAGATAATTCCAAGTAGAAGTACAAGCAAATAAGAGAGACTTAGAAAACTGGTAAAAAATACATTGTTGACAGATTTGGGAGTACTTAGCACTGTGAAAACAGCACTTTCGCCGAAGGAAATTTAGTTCTCTAAGACTGGGAAACAGTGAACAGAGAATGTATGAGTTTCTCAAGATTGGTAACAGATAGAAACAAGAGAAAGTACACAGTGATTCATCTACCTAGAGAAGTTACAGAAGTTTACACAGAGAATTCCATGTATAAGTAGAAGAAAAAAGAGAGACTTAGAAAAATGGTAAAACCTACATTGTGGATAGTGTTGGGAGTACTTAGCACTGTGAAAACAGCACTTTCGCCGAAAGAAATCGACTTCTCTAAGACTGGGAAACAGTGAACAGAGAATGTATGAGTTTCTCACAATTGGTAACAGTTAGAAACAAGAGAAAGTACACAGTGATTCATCTACCTAGAGAAGTTACAGAGGTTTACACAGAGAATTCCAAGTATAAGTACAAGCAAATAAGAGAGACTTAGAAAACTGGTAAAATCTACATTGTTGACAGATTTGGGAGTACTTAGCACTGTGAAAACAGCACTTTCGGCGAAGGAAATTTAGTTCTCTAAGACTGGGAAACAGTGAACAGAGAATGTATGAGTTTCTCAAGATTGGTAACAGATAGAAACAAGAGAAAGTACACAGTGATTCATCTACCTAGAGAAGTTACAGAAGTTTACACAGAGAATTCCATGTATAAGTACAAGCAAATAAGACAGACTTAGAAAACTGGTAAAACTTACATTGTTGACAGATTTGGCAGTACTTAGCATTGTGAAAACAGCACTTTCGCTGAAGGAAATTTAGTTCTCTAAGTCCGTGAAACAGTGAACAGAGAATGTATGACTTTCTCAAGATTGGTAACAGATAGAAACAAGAGAAAGTACACAGTGATTCACCTACCTGGAAAAGTTACAGAGGTGTACACAGAGAATTCCAAGTATAAGTACAAGAATATAAGAGAGACTTAGAAAACTGGTAAAACGTACATTGTTGATAGAGTTGGGAGTACTTAGCACTGTGAAAACAGCACTTTCGCCGAAAGCAATCGACTGCTCTAATACTGGGAAACAGTGAACAGAGAAAGTATGAGTTTCTCAAGATTGGTAACAGACAGAAACAAGAGAAAGTACACAGTGATTCATCTACCTAGAGAAGTTACAGAAGTTTACACAGAGAATTCCATGTATAAGTACAAGAAAATAAGAGAGACTTAGAAAACTGGTAAAACCTACATTGTGGATAGAGTTGGGAGTACTTAGCACTGTGAAAACAGCACTTTCGCCGAAAGAAGTCGACTTCTCTAAGACTGGGAAACAGTGAACAGTGAACAGTGAATGTATGAGTTTCTCAAGATTGGTAACAGATAGAAACAAGAGAAAGTACACAGTGATTCATCTACCTAGTAAAGTTACAGAGGTTTACACAGAGAATTCCAAGTATAAGTACAAACAAATAAGAGAGACTTAGAAAACTGGTAAAACCTACATTGTTGACAGATTTGGGAGTACTTAGCACTGTGAAAACAGCACTTTCACCGAAGGAAATTTAGTTCTCTAAGTCCGTGAAACAGTGAAAAGAGAATGTATGAGTTTCTCAAGATTGGTAACAGATAGAAACAAGAGAAAGTACACAGTGATTCATCTAAATAGAGAAGTTACAGATGTTTACACAGAGTATTCCATGTATAAGTACAAGAAAATAAGAGAGACTTAGAAAACTGGTAAAACCCACATTGTTGAAAGAGTTGGGAGTACTTAGCACTGTGAAAACAGCACATTCGCCGAAAGAAATCGACTTCTCTAAGACTGGGAAACAGTGAACAGAGAATGTATGAGTTTCTCAAGATTGGTAACAGATAGAAACAAGAGAAAGTACACAGTGATTCATCTACCTAGAGAAGTTACAGAGGTTTACACAGATAATTCCAAGTATAAGTAGAAGCAAATGAGAGAGACTTAGAAAACTGGTAAAACCTACATTGCTGATAGAGTTGGCAGTACTTAGCACTGTGAAAACAGCACTTTTGCCGAAAGAAATCGACTTCTCTAAGACTGGGAAACAGTGAACAGAGAATGTATGAGTTTCTCAAGATTGGTAACAGATAGAAACAAGAGAAAGTACACAGTGATTCATCTACCTAGAGAAGTTACAGAGGCTTACACAGAGAATTCCAAGTATAAGTAGAAGCAAATAAGAGAGACTTAGAAAACTGGTAAAACCTACATTGTGGATAGAGTTGGGAGTACTTAGCACTGTGAAAACAGCACTTTCGCTGAAAGAAGTCGACTTCTCTAAGACTGGGAAACAGTGAACAGTGAATGTATGAGTTTCTCAAGATTGGTAACAGATAGAAACAAGAGAAAGTACACAGTGATTCGTCTACCTAGTGAAGTTACAGAGGTTTACACAGAGAATTCCAAGTATAAGTACAAGCAAATAAGAGAGACTTAGAAAACTCGTAAAAAATACATTGTTGACAGATTTGGGAGTACTTAGCACTGTGAAAACAGCACTTTCGCCGAAGGAAATTTAGTTCTGTAAGACTGGGAAACAGTGAACAGAGAATGTATGAGTTTCTCAAGATTGGTAACAGATAGAAACAAGAGAAAGTACAGAGTGATTCATCTACCTAGAGAAGTTACAGAAGTTTACACAGAGAATTCCATATATAAGTACAAGAAAAAAGAGAGACTTAGAAAAATGGTAAAACCTACATTGTGGATAGAGTTGGGAGTACTTAGCACTGTGAAAACAGCTCTTTCGCCGAAAGAAATCGACTTCTCTAAGACTGGGAAACAGTGAACAGAGAATGTATGAGTTTCTCACGATTGGTAACAGATAGAAACAAGAGAAAGTAAACAGTGATTCATCTACCTAGAGAAGTTACAGAGGTTTACACAGAGAATTCCAAGTATAAGTACAAGCAAATAAGAGAGACTTAGAAAACTGGTAAAACCTACATTGTTGACACATTTGGGAGTACTTAGCACTGTGAAAACAGCACTTTCCCCGAAGGAAATTTAGTTATCTAAGACTGGGAAACAGTGAACAGAGAATGTATGAGTTTCTCAAGATTGGTAACAGATAGAAACAAGAGAAAGTACACAGTGATTCATCTACCTAGAGAAGTTACAGAGGTTTACACAGAGAATTCCATGTATAAGTACAAGAAAATAAGAGAGACTTAGAAAACTGGTAAAACCTACATTGTGGATAGAGTTGGGAGTACTTAGCACTGTGAAAACAGCACTTTAGCTGAAAGAATTCGACTTCTCTAAGACTGGGAAACAGTGAACAGTGAATGTATGAGTTTCTCAAGATTGGTAACAGATAGAACCAAGAGAAAGTACACAGTGATTCATCTACCTAGTGAAGTTACAGTGGTTTACACAGAGAATTCCAAGTATAAGTAGAAGCAAATAAGAGAGACTTAGAAAAGTGGTAAAATTTACATTGTTGACAGATTTGGCAGTACTTAGCATTGTGAAAACAGCACTTTCGCTGAAGGAAATTTAGTTCTCTAAGTCCGTGAAACAGTGAACAGAGAATGTATGAGTTTCTCAAGATTGGTAACAGATAGAAACAAGAGAAAGTACACAGTGATTCACCTACCTGGAAAAGTTACAGAGGTTTACACAGAGAATTCCAAGTATAAGTACAAGAATGTAAGAGAGACTTAGAAAACTGGTAAAACGTACATTGTTGATAGAGTTGGGAGTACTTAGCACTGTGAAAACAGCACTTTCGCCGAAAGCAATCGACTGCTCTAATACTGGGAAACAGTGAACAGAGAATGTATGAGTTTCTGAAGATTGGTAACAGATAGAAACAAGAGAAAGTACACAGTGATTCATCTACCTAGAGAAGTTACAGAAGTTTACACAGAGAATTCCATGTATAAGTACAAGAAAATAAGAGAGACTTAGAAAACTGGTAAAACCTACATTGTGGATAGAGTTGGGAGTACTTAGCACTGTGAAAACAGCACTTTCGCCGAAAGAAATCGACTTCTCTAATACTGGGAAACAGTGAACAGAGAATGTATGAGTTTCTCAAGATTGGTAACAGATAGAAACAAGAGAAAGTACCCAGTGATTCATCTACCTAGAGAAGTTACAGAGGTTTACACAGAGAATTCCAAGTATAAGTACAAGCAAATAAGAGAGACTTAGAGAACTGGTAAAACCTGCATTGTTGATAGAGTTGGGAGTACTTAGCACTGTGAAAACAGCACTTTCGCCGAAAGAAATCGACTGCTCTAAGACTGGGAAACAGTGAACAGAGAATGTATGAGTTTCTCAAGGTTGGTAACAGATAGAAACAAGAGAAAGTACACAGTGATTCATCTACCTAGAGAAGTTACAGAGGTTTACACAGAGAATTCCAAGTATAAGTACAAGCAAATAGGAGAGACGTAGAAAACTGGTAAAACCTACATTGTGGATAGAGTTGGGAGTACTTAGCACTGTGAAAACAGCACTTCCGCTGAAAGAAGTCGACTTCTCTAAGACTGGGAAACAGTGAACAGTGAATGTATGAGTTTCTCAAGATTGGTAACAGATAGAAACAAGAGAAAGTACACAGTGATTCATCTACCTAGTAAAGTTACAGAGGTTTACACAGAGAATTCCAAGTATAAGTACAAACAAATAAGAGAGACTTAGAAAACTGGTAAAACCTACATTGTTGACAGATTTGGGAGTACTTAGCACCTTGAAAACAGCACTTTCGCCGAAGGAAATTTAGTTCTCTAAGACAGGGAAACAGTGAACAGAGAATGTATGAGTTTCTCAAGATTGGTAACAGATAGAAACAAGAGAAAGTACAGAGTGATTCATCTACCTAGAGAAGTTACAGAAGTTTACACAGAGAATTCCATGTATAAGTACAAGAAAATAAGAGAGACTTAGAAAACTGGTAAAACCTACATTGTTGATAGAGTTGGGAGTACTTAGCACTGTGAAAACAGCACTTTCGCATAAAGAAGTCGACTTCTCTAAGCCTGGGAAACAGTGAACAGTGAATGTATGAGTTTCTCAAGATTGGTAACAGATTGAAACAAGAGAAAGTACACAGTGATTCATCTACCTAGTAAAGTTACAGAGGTTTACACAGAGAATTCCAAGTATAAGTACAAACAAATAAGACAGACTTAGAAAACTGGTAAAACCTACATTGTTGACAGATTTGGGAGTACTTAGCACTGTGAAAACAGCACTTTCGCCGAAGGAAATTTAGTTCTCTAAGACAGGGAAACAGTGAACAGAGAATGTATGAGTTTCTCAAGATTGGTAACAGATAGAAACAAGAGAAAGTACAGAGTGATTCATCTACCTAGAGAAGTTACAGAAGTTTACACAGAGAATTCCATGTATAAGTACAAGAAAATAAGAGAGACTTAGAAAACTGGTAAAACCTACATTGTTGATAGAGTTGGGAGTACTTAGCACTGTGAAAACAGCACTTTCGCAGAAAGAAATCGAATTCTCTAAGACTGGGAAACAGTGAACAGAGAATGTATGAGTTTCTCAAGATTGGTAACAGATAGAAACAAGAGAAAGTACACAGTGATTCATCTAAATAGAGAAGTTACAGAAGTTTACACAGAGTATTCCATGTATAAGTACAAGAAAATAAGAGAGACTTAGAAAATTGGTAAAACCCACATTGTTGATAAAGTTGGGAGTACTTAGCACTGTGAAAACAGCACATTCGCCGAAAGAAATCGACTTCTCTAAGACTGGGAAACAGTGAACAGAGAATGTATGAGTTTCTCAAGATTGGTAACAGATAGAAACAAGAGAAAGTACACAGTGATTCATCTACCTAGAGAAGTTACAGAGGTTTACACAGAAAATTCCAAGTATAAGTAGAAGCAAATGAGAGAGACTTAGAAAACTGGTAAAACCTACATTGCTGATAGAGTTGGGAGTACTTAGCACTGTGAAAACAGCACTTTTGCCGAAAGAAATCGACTTCTCTAAGACTGGGAAACAGTGAACAGAGAATGTATGAGTTTCTCAAGATTGGTAACAGATAGAAACAAGAGAAAGTACACAGTGATTCACCTACCTGGAAAAGTTACAGAGGTTTAGACGGAGAATTCCAAGTATAAGTACAAGCAAATAAGAGAGACTTAGAAAACTCGTAAAAAATACATTGTTGACAGATTTGGGAGTACTTAGCACTGTGAAAACAGCACTTTCGCCAAAGGAAATTTAGTTCTGTAAGACTGGGAAACAGTGAACAGAGAATGTATGAGTTTCTCAAGATTGGTAACAGATAGAAACAAGAGAAAGTACAGAGTGATTCATCTACCTAGAGAAGTTACAGAAGTTTACACAGAGAATTCCATATATAAGTACAAGAAAAAAGAGAGACTTAGAAAAATGGTAAAACCTACATTGTGGATAGAGTTGGGAGTACTTAGCACTGTGAAAACAGCTCTTTCGCCGAAAGAAATCGACTTCTCTAAGACTGGGAAACAGTGAACAGAGAATGTATGAGTTTCTCACGATTGGTAACAGATAGAAACAAGAGAAAGTAAACAGTGATTCATCTACTTAGAGAAGTTACAGAGGTTTACACAGAGAATTCCAAGTATAAGTACAAGCAAATAAGAGAGACTTAGAAAACTGGTAAAACCTACATTGTTGACACATTTGGGAGTACTTAGCACTGTGAAAACAGCACTTTCCCCGAAGGAAATTTAGTTATCTAAGACTGGGAAACAGTGAACAGAGAATGTATGAGTTTCTCAAGATTGGTAACAGATAGAAACAAGAGAAAGTACACAGTGATTCATCTACCTAGAGAAGTTACAGAGGTTTACACAGAGAATTCCATGTATAAGTACAAGAAAATAAGAGAGACTTAGAAAACTGGTAAAACCTACATTGTGGATAGAGTTGGGAGTACTTAGCACTGTGAAAACAGCACTTTAGCTGAAAGAATTCGACTTCTCTAAGACTGGGAAACAGTGAACAGTGAATGTATGAGTTTCTCAAGATTGGTAACAGATAGAAACAAGAGAAAGTACACAGTGATTCATCTACCTAGTGAAGTTACAGAGGTTTACACAGAGAATTCCAAGTATAAGTAGAAGCAAATAAGAGAGACTTAGAAAAGTGGTAAAATTTACATTGTTGACAGATTTGGCAGTACTTAGCATTGTGAAAACAGCACTTTCGCTGAAGGAAATTTAGTTCTCTAAGTCCGTGAAACAGTGAACAGAGAATGTATGAGTTTCTCAAGATTGGTAACAGATAGAAACAAGAGAAAGTACACAGTGATTCACCTACCTGGAAAAGTTACAGAGGTTTACACAGAGAATTCCAAGTATAAGTACAAGAATGTAAGAGAGACTTAGAAAACTGGTAAAACGTACATTGTTGATAGAGTTGGGAGTACTTAGCACTGTGAAAACAGCACTTTCGCCGAAAGCAATCGACTGCTCTAATACTGGGAAACAGTGAACAGAGAATGTATGAGTTTCTGAAGATTGGTAACAGATAGAAACAAGAGAAAGTACACAGTGATTCATCTACCTAGAGAAGTTACAGAAGTTTACACAGAGAATTCCATGTATAAGTACAAGAAAATAAGAGAGACTTAGAAAACTGGTAAAACCTACATTGTGGATAGAGTTGGGAGTACTTAGCACTGTGAAAACAGCACTTTCGCCGAAAGAAATCGACTTCTCTAATACTGGGAAACAGTGAACAGAGAATGTATGAGTTTCTCAAGATTGGTAACAGATAGAAACAAGAGAAAGTACCCAGTGATTCATCTACCTAGAGAAGTTACAGAGGTTTACACAGAGAATTCCAAGTATAAGTACAAGCAAATAAGAGAGACTTAGAGAACTGGTAAAACCTGCATTGCTGATAGAGTTGGGAGTACTTAGCACTGTGAAAACAGCACTTTCGCCGAAAGAAATCGACTGCTCTAAGACTGGGAAACAGTGAACAGAGAATGTATGAGTTTCTCAAGGTTGGTAACAGATAGAAACAAGAGAAAGTACACAGTGATTCATCTACCTAGAGAAGTTACAGAGGTTTACACAGAGAATTCCAAGTATAAGTACAAGCAAATAGGAGAGACTTAGAAAACTGGTAAAACCTACATTGTGGATAGAGTTGGGAGTACTTAGCACTGTGAAAACAGCACTTCCGCTGAAAGAAGTCGACTTCTCTAAGACTGGGAAACAGTGAACAGTGAATGTATGAGTTTCTCAAGATTGGTAACAGATTGAAACAAGAGAAAGTACACAGTGATTCATCTACCTAGTAAAGTTACAGAGGTTTACACAGAGAATTCCAAGTATAAGTACAAACAAATAAGACAGACTTAGAAAACTGGTAAAACCTACATTGTTGACAGATTTGGGAGTACTTCGCACTGTGAAAACAGCACTTTCGCCGAAGGAAATTTAGTTGTCTAAGACAGGGAAACAGTGAACAGAGAATGTATGAGTTTCTCAAGATTGGTAACAGATAGAAACAAGAGAAAGTACAGAGTGATTCATCTACCTAGAGAAGTTACAGATGTTTACACAGAGAATTCCATGTATAAGTACAAGAAAATAAGAGAGACTTAGAAAACTGGTAAAACCTACATTGTTGATAGAGTTGGGAGTACTTAGCACTGTGAAAACAGCACTTTCGCAGAAAGAAATCGAATTCTCTAAGACTGGGAAACAGTGAACAGAGAATGTATGAGTTTCTCAAGATTGGTAACAGATAGAAACAAGAGAAAGTACACAGTGATTCATCTAAATAGAGAAGTTACAGAAGTTTACACAGATTATTCCATGTATAAGTACAAGAAAATAAGAGAGACTTAGAAAATTGGTAAAACCCACATTGTTGATAAAGTTGGGAGTACTTAGCACTGTGAAAACAGCACATTCGCCGAAAGAAATTGACTTCTCTAAGACTGGGAAACAGTGAACAGAGAATGTATGAGTTTCTCAAGATTGGTAACAGATAGAAACAAGACAAAGTACACAGTGATTCATCTACCTAGAGAAGTTACAGAGGTTTACACAGAAAATTCCAAGTATAAGTAGAAGCAAATGAGAGAGACTTAGAAAACTGGTAAAACCTACCTTGCTGATAGAGTTGGGAGTACATAGCACTGTGAAAACAGCACTTTTGCCGAAAGAAATCGACTTCTCTAAGACTGGGAAACAGTGAACAGAGAATGTATGAGTTTCTCAAGATTGGTAACAGATAGAAACAAGAGAAAGTACAGAGTGATTCATCTACCTAGAGAATGTACAGAAGTTTACACAGAGAATTCCATGTATAAGTACAAGAAAATAAGAGAGACTTAGAAAACTGGTAAAACCTACATTGTGGATAGAGTTGGGAGTACTTAGCACTGTGTAAACAGCACTTTCGCTGAAAGAAATCGACTTCTCTAAGACTGGGAAACAGTGAACAGTGAATGTATGAGTTTCTCAAGATTGGTAACAGATAAAAACAAGAGAAAGCACACAGTGATTCATCTACCTAGAGAAGTTACAGAGGTTTACACAGAGAATTCCAAGTATAAGTACAAGCAAATAAGAGAGACTTAGAAATCTGGTAAAACCTACATTGTGGATAGAGTTGGGAGTACTTAGCACTGTGAAAACAGCACTTTAGCTGAAAGAAATCGACTTCTCTAAGACTGGGAAACAGTGAACAGTGAATGTATGAGTTTCTCAAGATTGGTAACAGATAGAAACAAGAGAAAGTACACAGTGATTCATCTACCTAGAGAAGATACAGAGGTTTACACAGAGAATTCCAAGTATAAGTACAAGCAAATAAGAGAGACTTAGAAAACTGGTAAAACCTACATTGTTGACAGATTTGGGAGTACTTAGTACTGTGAAAATAGCACTTTGGCCGAAGGAAATTTAGTTCTCTAAGTCCGTGAAACAGTGAACAGAGAATGTATGAGTTTCTCAAGATTGGTAACAGATAGAAACAAGAGAAAGTACACAGTGATTCACCTACCTGGAAAAGTTACAGAGGTTTACACAGAGAATTCCATGTATAAGTACAAGAAAATAAGAGAGACTTAGAAAACTGGTAAAATCTACATTGTGGATAGAGTTGGGAGTACTTAGCACTGTGAAAACAGCACTTTCGCCGAAAGAAATCGACTTCTCTAAGACTGGGAAACAGTGAACAGAGAATGTATGAGTTTCTCAAGATTGGTAACAGATAGAAACAAGAGAAAGTACACAGTGATTCATCTACCTAGAGAAGTTACAGAGGTTTACACAGAGAATTCCAAGTATAAGTACAAGCAAATAAGAGAGACTTAGAAAACTGGTTAAACCTGCATTGTTGATAGAGTTGGGAGTACTTAGCACTGTGAAAACAGCACTTTCTCCGAAAGAAATCGACTGCTCTAAGACTGGGAAACAGTGAACAGAGAATGTATGAGTTTCTCAAGATTGGTAACAGATAGAAACAAGAGAAAGTACAGAGTGATTCATCTACCTAGAGAAGTTACAGAAGTTTACACAGAGAATTCCATGTATAAGTACAAGAAAATAAGAGAGACTTAGAAAACTGGTATAACCTACATTGTGGATAGAGTTGGGAGTACTTAGCACTGTGAAAACAGCACATTCGCCGAAAGAAATTGACTTATCTAAGACTGGGAAACAGTGAACAGAGAATGTATGAGTTTCTCAAGATTGGTAACAGATAGAAACAAGAGAAAGTACACAGTGATTCATCTACCTAGAGAAGTTACAGAGGTTTACACAGAGAATTCCAAGTATAAGTACAAGCAAATAAGAGAGACTTAGAAAACTGGTAAAACCTACATTGTTGACAGATTTGGGAGTACTTAGCACTGTGAAAACAGCACTTTCACCGAAGGAAATTAGTTGTCTAAGACTGGGAAACAGTGAAAAGAGAATGTATGAGTTTCTCAAGATTGGTAACAGACAGAAACAAGAGAAAGTACACAGTGATTCATCTACCTAGAGAAGTTACAGAAGTTTACACAGAGAATTCCATGTATAAGTACAAGAAAATAAGAGAGGCTTAGAAAACTGGTAAAACCTACATTGTGGATAGAGTTGGGAGTACTTAGCACTGTGAAAACTGCACTTTCGCCGAAAGAAATCGACTTCTCTAAGACTGGGAAACAGTGAACAGAGAATGTATGAGTTTCTCAAGATTGGTAACAGATAGAAACAAGAGAAAGTACACAGTGATTCATCTACCTAGAGAAGTTACAGAGGTTTACACACAGAATTCCAAGTATAAGTACAAGCAAATAAGAGAGACTTAGAGAACTGGTAAAACCTGCATTGTTGATAGGTTTGGGAGTACTTAGCACTGTGAAAACAGCACTTTCGCCGAAAGAAATCGACTGCTCTAAGACTGGGAAACAGTGAACAGAGAATGTATGAGTTTCTCAAGGTTGGTAACAGATAGAAACAAGAGAAAGTACACAGTGATTCATCTACCTAGAGAAGTTACAGAGGTTTACACAGAGAATTCCAAGTATAAGTACAAGCAAATAAGAGAGACTTAGAAAACTGGTAAAATCTACATTTTGGATAGAGTTGGGAGTACTTAGCACTGTGAAAACAGCACTTCCGCTGAAAGAAGTCGACTTCTCTAAGACTGGGAAACAGTGAACAGTGAATGTATGAGTTTCTCAAGATTGGTAACAGATAGAAACAAGAGAAAGTACACAGTGATTCATCTACCTAGTAAAGTTACAGTGGTTTACACAGAGAATTCCAAGTATAAGTACAAACAAATAAGAGAGACTTAGAAAACTGGTAAAACCTACATTGTTGACAGATTTGGGAGTACTTAGCACTGTGAAAACAGCACTTTCGCCGAAGGAAATTTAGTTCTCTAAGACAGGGAAACAGTGAACAGAGAATGTATGAGTTTCTCAAGATTGGTAACAGATAGAAACAAGAGAAAGTACAGAGTGATTCATCTACCTAGAGAAGTTACAGAAGTTTACACAGAGAATTCCATGTATAAGTACAAGAAAATAAGAGAGACTTAGAAAACTGGTAAAACCTACATTGTTGATAGAGTTGGGAGTACTTAGCACTGTGAAAACAGCACTTTCGCAGAAAGAAGTCGACTTCTCTAAGACTGGGAAACAGTGAACAGTGAATGTATGAGTTTCTCAAGATTGGTAACAGATAGAAACAAGAGAAAGTACACAGTGATTCATCTACCTAGTAAAGTTACAGAGGTTTACACAGAGAATTCCAAGTATAAGTACAAACAAATAAGACAGACTTAGAAAACTGGTAAAACCTACATTGTTGACAGATTTGGGAGTACTTAGCACTGTGAAAACAGCACTTTCGCCGAAGGAAATTTAGTTCTCTAAGACAGGGAAACAGTGAACAGAGAATGTATGAGTTTCTCAAGATTGGTAACAGATAGAAACAAGAGAAAGTACAGAGTGATTCATCTACCTAGAGAAGTTACAGAAGTTTACACAGAGAATTCCATGTATAAGTACAAGAAAATAAGAGAGACTTAGAAAACTGGGAAAACCTACATTGTTGATAGAGTTGGGAGTACTTAGCACTGTGAAAACAGCACTTTCGCAGAAAGAAATCGACTTCTCTAAGACTGGGAAACAGTGAACAGAGAATGTATGAGTTTCTCAAGTTTGGTAACAGATAGAAACAAGAGAAAGGACACAGTGATTCATCTACCTAGAGAAGTTAACGAGGTTTACACAGAGAATTCCAAGTATAAGTACAAGCAAATAAGAGAGACTTAGAAAACTGGTAAAACCTACATTGTGGATAGAGTTGGGAATACGTAGCACTGTGAAAACAGCACTTTCGCTGAAAGAAATCGACTTCTCTAAGACTGGGAAACAGTGAACAGTGAATGTATGAGTTTCTCAAGATTGGTAACAGATAGAAACAAAAGAAAGTACACAGTGATTCATCTACCTAGAGAAGTTACAGAGGTTTACACAGAGAATTCCAAGTAGAAGTACAAGCAAATAAGAGAGACTTAGAAAACTGGTAAAACCTACATTGTTGACAGATTTGGGAGTAATTAGCACTGTGAAAACAGCACTTTGCCGAAGGAAATTTAGTTCTCTAAGTCCGTGAAACAGTGAAAAGAGAATGTATGAGTTTCTCAAGATTGGTAACAGATAGAAACAAGAGAAAGTACACAGTGATTCACCTACCTGGAAAAGTTACAGAGGTTTACACAGAGAATTCCAAGTATAAGTACAAGAAAATAAGACAGACTTAGAAAACTGGTAAAACCTACATTGTGGACAGATTTTGGAGTACTTAGCACTGTGAAAACAGCACTTTCGCCGAAGGAAATTTAGTTCTCTAAGACAGGGAAACATTGAACAGAGAATGTATGAGTTTGTCAAGATTGGTAACAGATAGAAACAAGAGAAAGTACACAGTGATTCATCTACCTAGAGAAGTTACAGAGGTTTACACAGAGAATTCCAAGTATAAGTACAAGCAAATAAGAGAGACTTAGAATACTGGTAAAACCTGCATTGTTGATAGAGTTGGGAGTACTTAGCACTGTGAAAACAGCACTTTCTCCGAAAGAAATCGACTGCTCTAAGACTGGGAAACAGTGAACAGAGAATGTATGAGTTTCTCAAGATTGGTAACAGATAGAAACAAGAGAAAGTACACAGTGATTCATCTACCTAGAGAAGTTACAGAGGTTTACACAGATAATTCCAAGTATAAGTAGAAGCAAATGAGAGAGACTTAGAAAACTGGTAAAACCTACATTGCTGATAGAGTTGGGAGTACTTAGCATTGTGAAAACAGCACTTTTGCCGAAAGAAATCGACTTCTCTAAGACTGGGAAACAGTGAACAGAGAATGTATGAGTTTCTCAAGATTGGTAACAGATAGAAACAATAGAAAGGACACAGTGATTCATCTACCTAGAGAAGTTAACGAGGTTTACACAGAGAATTCCAAGTATAAGTACAAGCAAATAAGAGAGACTTAGAAAACTGGTAAAACCTACATTGTGCATAGAGTTGGGAGTACTTAACACTGTGTAAACAGGACTTTCGCCGAAAGAAATCGACTTCTTTAAGACTGGGAAACAGTGAACAGTGAATGTATGAGTTTCTCAAGATTGGTAACAGATAGAAACAAGAGAAAGCACACAGTGATTCATCTACCTAGAGAAGTTACAGAGGTTTACACAGAGAATTCCAAGTATAAGTGCAAGCAAATAAGAGAGACTTAGAAATCTGGTAAAACCTGCATTGTGGATAGAGTTGGGAGTAGTTAGCACTGTGAAAACAGCACTTTCGCTGAAAGAAATCGACTTCTCTAAGACTGGGAAACAGTGAACAGTGAATGTATGAGTTTCTCAAGATTGGTAACAGATAGAAACAAAAGAAAGTACACAGTGATTCATCTACCTAGAGAAGTTACAGAGGTTTACACAGAGAATTCCAAGTATAAGTACAAGCAAATAAGAGAGACTTAGAAAACTGGTAAAACTTACATTGTTGACAGTTGTGGCAGTACTTACCAATGTGAAAACAGCACTTTCCCCGAAGGAAATTTAGTTCTCTAAGTCCGTGAAACAGTGAACAGAGAATGTACGAGTTTCTCACGATTGGTAACAGATAGAAACAAGAGAAAGTACACAGTGATTCACCTACCTGGAAAAGTTACAGAGGTTTACACGGAGAATTCCAAGTATAAGTACAAGAATATAAGAGAGACTTAGAAAACTGGTAAAACGTACATTGTTGATAGAGTTGGGAGTACTTAGCACTGTGAAAACAGCACTTTCGCCGAAAGAAATCGACTGCTCTAATACTGGGAAACAGTGAACAGAGAATGTATGAGTTTCTCAAGATTGGTAACAGATAGAAACAAGGGAAAGTACACAGTGATTCATCTACCTAGAGAAGTTACAGAAGTTTACACAGAGAATTTAATGTATAAGTACAAGCAAATAAGAGAGACTTAGAAATCTGGTAAAACCTACATTGTGGATAGAGTTGGGAGTACTTAGCACTGTGAAAACAGCACTTTCGCTGAAAGAAATCGACTTCTCTAAGACTGGGAAACAGTGAACAGTGAATGTATGAGTTTCTCAAGATTGGTAACAGATAGAAACAAGAGAAAGTACACAGTGATTCATCTACCTAGAGAAGATACAGAGGTTTACACAGAGAATTCCAAGTATAAGTACAAGCAAATTAGAGAGACGTAGAAAACTGGTAAAACCTACATTGTTGACAGATTTGGGAGTACTTAGCACTGTGAAAACAGCACTTTGGCCGAAGGAAATTTAGTTCTCTAAGTCCGTGAAACAGTGAACAGAGAATGTATGAGTTTCTCAAGATTGGTAACAGATAGAAACAAGAGAAAGTACACAGTGATTCACCTACCTGGAAAAATTACAGAGGTTTACACAGAGAATTCCATGTATAAGTACAAGAAAATAAGAGAGACTTAGATAACTGGTAAAATCTACACTGTGGATAGAGTTGGGAGTACTTAGCACTGTGAAAACAGCACTTTCTCCGAAAGAATTCGACTGCTCTAAGACTGGGAAACAGTGAACAGAGAATGTATGAGTTTCTCAAATTGGTAACAGATAGAAACAAGAGAAAGTACACAGTGATTCATCTACCTAGAGAAGTTACAGAAGTTTACACAGAGAATTCCATGTATAAGTACAAGCAAATAAGAGAGACTTAGAAAACTGGTAAAACCTACATTGTGGATAGAGTTGGGAGTACTTAGCACTGTGAAAACAGCACTTTCGCCGAAAGAAATCGACTTCTCTAAGACTGGGAAACAGTGAACAGTGAATGTATGAGTTTCTCAAGATTGGTAACAGATAGAAACAAGAGAAAGTACACAGTGATTCATCTACCTAGAGAAGTTACAGAGGTTTACACAGAGAATTCCAAGTAGAAGTACAAGCAAATAAGAGAGACTTAGAAAAATGGTAAAACCTACATTGTTGACAGATTTGGGAGTACTTAGCACTGTGAAAACAGCACTTTGCCGAAGGAAATTTAGTTCTCTAAGTCCGTGAAACAGTGAACAGAGAATGTATGAGTTTCTCAAGATTGGTAACAGATAGAAACAAGAGAAAGTACACAGTGATTCACCTACCTGGAAAAGTTACAGAGGTTTACACAGAGAATTCCAAGTAGAAGTACAAGAAAATAAGAGAGACTTAGAAAACTGGTAAAACCTACATTGTGGATAGAGTTGGGAGTACTTAGCACTGTGAAAACAGCACTTTCGCCGAAAGAAATCAACTTCTCTAAGACTGGGAAACAGTGAACAGAGAATGTATAAGTTTCTCAAGATTGGTAACAGACAGAAACAAGAGAAAGTACACAGTGATTCATCTACCTAGAGAAGTTACATAGGTTTACACAGAGAATTCCAAGTATAAGTACAAGCAAATAAGAGAGACTTAGAAAACTGGTAAAACCTGCATTGTTGATAGAGTTGGGAGTAGTTAGCACTGTGAAAACAGCACTTTCGCCGAAAGAAATCTACTGCTCTAAGACTGGGAAACAGTGAACAGAGAATGTATGAGTTTCTCAAGATTGGTAACAGATAGAAACAAGAGAAAGTACACAGTGATTCATCTACCTAGAGAATTTACAGAAGTTTACACAGAGAATCCATGTATAAGTACAAGAGAATAAGAGAGACTTAGAAAACTGGTAAACCCTACATTGTGGATAGAGTTGGGAGTACTTAGCACTGTGAAAACAGCACTTTCGCCGAAGGAAATTTAGTTCTCTAAGTCCGTGAAACAGTGAACAGAGAATGTATGAGTTTCTCAAGATTGGTAACAGATAGAAACAAGAGAAAGCACACAGTGATTCATCTACTTAGAGAAGTTACAGAGGTTTACACAGAGAATTCCAAGTATAAGTACAAGCAAATAAGAGAGACTTAGAAAACTGGTAAAACCTACATTGTGGATAGAGTTGGGAGTACTTAGCACTGTGTAAACAGCACTTTCGCTGAAAGAAATCGACTTCTCTAAGACTGGGAAACAGTGAACAGTGAATGTATGAGTTTCTCAAGATTGGTAACAGATAAAAACAAGAGAAAGCACACAGTGATTCATCTACCTAGAGAAGTTACAGAGGTTTACCCAGAGAATTCCAAGTATAAGTACAAGCAAATAAGAGAGACTTAGATATCTGGTAAAACCTGCATTGTGGATAGAGTTGGGAGTACTTAGCACTGTGAAAACAGCACTTTCGCTGAAAGAAATCGACTTCTCTAAGACTGGGAAACAGTGAACAGTGAATGTATGAGTTTCTAAAGATTGGTAACAGATAGAAACAAGAGAAAGTACACAGTGATTCATCTACCTAGTGAAGTTACAGAGGTTTACACAGAGAATTCCAAGTATAAGTACAAGCAAATAAGAGAGACTTAGAAAACTGGTAAAACCTACATTGTTGACAGATTTGGGAGTACTTAGCACTGTGAAAACAGCACTTTCGCCAAAGGAAATTTAGTTCTCTAAGACAGGGAAACAGTGAACAGAGAATGTATGAGTTTCTCAAGATTGGTAACAGATAGAAACAAGGGAAAGTACAGAGTGATTCACCTTCCTAGAGAAGTTACAGAAGTTTACACAGAGAATTCCATGTATAAGTACAAGCAAATAAGAGAGACTTAGAAAACTGGTAAAACCTGCATTGTTGATAGAGTTGGGAGTACTTAGCACTGTGAAAACAGCACTTTCGCAGAAAGAAATCGACTTCTCTAAGACTGGGAAACAGTGAACAGAGAATGTATGAGTTTCTCAAGATTGGTAAGAGATAGAAACAAGAGAAAGTACACAGTGATTCACCTAAATAGAGAAGTTACAGAAGTTTACACAGAGAATTCCATGTATAAGTACAAGAAAATAAGAGAGACTTAGAAAACTGGTAAAACCTACATTGTTGATAGAGTTGGGAGTACTTAACACTGTGAAAACAGCACTTTCGCCGAAAGAAATCGACTTCTCTAAGACTGGGAAACAGTGAACAGAGAATGTATGAGTTTCTCAAGATTGGTAACAGATAGAAACAAGAGAAAGTACACAGTGATTCATCTACTTAGAGAAGTTACAGAGGTTTACACAGAGAATTCCATTAGAAGTACAAGCAAATAAGAGAGACTTAGAAAAATGGTAAAACCTACATTGTTGACAGATTTGGGAGTACTTAGCACTGTGAAAACAGCACTTTGCCGAAGGAAATTTAGTTCTCTAAGTCCGTGAAACAGTGAACAGAGAATGTATGAGTTTCTCAAGATTGGTAACAGATAGAAACAAGAGAAAGTACACAGTGATTCACCTACCTGGAAAAGTTACAGAGGTTTACACAGAGAATAACAAGTATAAGTACAAGAAAATAAGAGAGACTTAGAAAACTGGTAAAACCTACATTGTGGATAGAGTTGGGAGTACTTAGCACTGTGAAAACAGCACTTTCGCTGAAAGAAATCAACTTCTCTAACACTGGGAAACAGTGAACAGAGAATGTATGAGTTTCTCAAGATTGGTAACAGACAGAAACAAGAGAAAGTACACAGTGATTCATCTACCTAGAGAAGTTACAGAGGTTTACACAGAGAATTCCAAGTAGAAGTACAAGCAAATAAGAGAGACTTAGAAAAATGGTAAAAACTACATTGTTGACAGATTTGGGAGTACTTAGCACTGTGAAAACAGCACTTTGCCGAAGGAAATTTAGTTCTCTAAGTCCGTGAAACAGTGAACAGAGAATGTATGAGTTTCTCAAGATTGGTAACAGATAGAAACAAGAGAAAGTACACAGTGATTCACCTACCTGGAAAAGTTACAGAGGTTTACACAGAGAATTCCAAGTAGAAGTACAAGAAATTAAGAGAGACTTAGAAAACTGGTAAAACCTACATTGGGGATAGAGTTGGGAGTACTTAGCACTGTGAAAACAGCACTTTCGCCGAAAGAAATCAACTTCTCTAAGACTGGGAAACAGTGAACAGAGAATGTATGAGTTTCTCAAGATTGGTAACAGACAGAAACAAGAGAAAGTACACAGTGATTCATCTACCTAGAGAAGTTACAGAGGTTTACACAGAGAATTCCAAGTATAAGTACAAGCAAATAAGAGAGACTTAGAAAACTGGTAAAACCTGCATTGTTGATAGAGTTGGGAGTAGTTAACACTGTGAAAACAGCACTTTCGCCGAAAGAAATCGACTGCTCTAAGACTGGGAAACAGTGAACAGAGAATGTATGAGTTTCTCAAGATTGGTAACAGATAGAAACAAGAGAAAGTACACAGTGATTCATCTACCTAGAGAAGTTACAGAAGTTTACACAGAGAATTCCATGTATTAGTACAAGAAAATAAGAGAGACTTAGAAAACTGGTAAACCCTACATTGTGGATAGAGTTGGGAGTACTTAGCACTGTGAAAACAGCACTTTCGCCGAAAGAAATCGACATCTCTAAGACTGGGAAACAGTGAACAGAGAATGTATGAGTTTCTCAAGATTGGTAACAGATAGAAACAAGAGAAAGTACACAGTGATTCATCTACCTAGAGAATTTACAGAGGTTTACACAGAGAATTCCAAGTATAAGTACAAGCAAATAAGAGAGACTTAGAAAACTGGTAAAACCTACATTGTTGACAGATTTGGGAGTACTTAGCACTGTGAAAACAGCACTTTCGCCGAAGGAAATTTAGTTCTCTAAGACAGGGAAACATTGAACAGAGAATGTATGAGTTTGTCAAGATTGGTAACAGATAGAAACAAGAGAAAGTACACAGTGATTCATCTACCTAGAGAAGTTACAGAAGTTTACACAGAGAATTCCATGTATAACTACAAGAAAATAACAGAGACTTAGAAAAATGGTAAAACCTACATTGTTGATAGAGTTGGGAGTACTTAGCACTGTGAAAACAGCACTTTTGCCGAAAGAAATCGACTTCTCTAAGACTGGGAAACAGTGAACAGAGAATGTATGAGTTTCTCAAGATTGGTAACAGATAGAAACAAGAGAAAGTACACAGTGATTCATCTACTTAGAGAAGTTACAGAGGTTTACACAGAGAATTCCAAGTATAAGTACAAGAAAATAAGAGAGACTTAGAAAACTGGTAAAACCTATATTGTGGATAGAGTTGGGAGTACTTAACACTTTGTAAACAGCACTTTCGGCGAACGAAATCGACTTCTCTAAGACTGGGAAACAGTGAACAGTGAATGTATGAGATTATGAAGATTGGTAACAGATAGAAACAAGAGAAAGCACACAGTGATTCATCTACCTAGAGAAGTTACAGAGGTTTACACAGAGAATTCCAAGTATAAGTACAAGCAAATAAGAGAGACTTAGAAAACTGGTAAAACCTACATTGTGGATAGAGTTGGGAGTACTTAGCACTGTGTAAACAGCACTTTCGCTGAAAGAAATCGACTTCTCTAAGACTGGGAAACAGTGAACAGTGAATGTATGAGTTTCTCAAGATTGGTAACAGATAGAAACAAGAGGAAGCACACAGTGATTCATCTACCTAGAGAAGTTACAGAGGTTTACACAGAGAATTCCAAGTATAAGTACAAGCAAATAAGAGAGACTTAGAAATCTGGTAAAACCTACATTGTGGATAGAGTTGGGAGTACTTAGCACTGTGAAAACAGCACTTTCGCCGAAGGAAATTTAGTTCTCTAAGTCCGTGAAACAGTGAACAGAGAATGTATGAGTTTCTCAAGATTGGTAACAGATAGAAACAAGAGAAAGTACACAGTGATTCATCTACCTAGAGAAGTTACAGAGGTTTACACAGAGAATTCCAAGTATAAGTACAAGCAAATAAGACAGACTTAGAAAACTGGTAAAACCTGCATTGTTGATAGAGTTGGGAGTACTTAGCACTGTGAAAACAGCACTTTCGCCGAAAGAAATCGACTTCTCTAAGACTGGGAAACAGTGAACAGTGAATGTATGAGTTTCTCAAGATTGGTAACAGATAGAAACAAGAGAAAGTACACAGTGATTCATCTACCTAGTAAAGTCACAGAGGTTTACACAGAGAATTCCAAGTATAAGAACAAGCAAATAAGAGAGACTTAGAAAACTGGTAAAACCTACATTGTGGATAGAGTTGGGAGTACTTAGCACTGTGAAAACAGCACTTTTGCCGAAAGAAATCGACTTCTCTAAGACTGGGATACAGTGAACAGAGAATGTATGAGTTTCTCAAGATTGGTAACAGATAGAAACAAGAGAAAGCACACAGTGATTCATCTACTTAGAGAAGTTACAGAGGTTTACACAGAGAATTCCAAGTATAAGTACAAGCAAATAAAAGAGACTTAGAAAACTGGTAAAACCTACATTGTGGATAGAGTTGGGAGTACTTAGCACTGTGTAAACAGCACTTTCGCTGAAAGAAATCGACTGCTCTAAGACTGGGAAACAGTGAACAGTGAATGTATGAGTTTCTCAAGATTGGTAACAGATAAAAACAAGAGAAAGCACACAGTGATTCATCTACCTAGAGAAGTTACAGAGGTTTACACAGAGAATTCCAAGTATAAGTACAAGCAAATAAGAGAGACTTAGAAATCTGGTAAAACCTGCATTGTGGATAGAGTTGGGAGTACTTAGCACTGTGAAAACAGCACTTTCGCCGAAAGAAATCGACTTCTCTAAGACTGGGAAACAGTGAACAGTGAATGTATGAGTTTCTCAAGATTGGTAACAGATAGAAACAAGAGAAAGTACACAGTGATTCATCTACCTAGTGAAGTTACAGAGGTTTACACAGAGAATTCCAAGTATAAGTACAAGCAAATAAGAGAGACTTAGAAAACTGGTAAAACCTACATTGTTGACAGATTTGGGAGTAGTTAGCACTGTGAAAACAGCACTTTCGCCGAAGGAAATTTAGTTCTCTAAGACAGGGAAACAGTGAACAGAGAATGTATGAGTTTCTCAAGATTGGTAACAGATAGAAACAAGAGAAAGTACACAGTGATTCATCTACCTAGAGAAGTTACAGAAGTTTACACAGAGAATTCCATGTATAAGTACAAGAAAATAAGAGAGACTTAGAAAACTGGTAAAACCTACATTGTTGATAGAGTTGGGAGTTCTTAGCACTGTGAAAACAGCACTTTCGCAGAAAGAAATCGACTTCTCTAAGACTGGGAAACAGTGAACAGAGAATGTATGAGTTTCTCAAGATTGGTAACAGATAGAAACCAGAGAAAGTACACAGTGATTCATCTAAATAGAGAAGTTACAGAAGTTTACACAGAGTATTCCATGTATAAGTACAAGAAAATAAGAGAGACTTAGAAAACTGGTAAAACCTACATTGTGGATAGAGTTGGGAGTACTTAGCACTGTGTAAACAGCACTTTCGCTGAAAGAAATGGACTTCTCTAAGACTGGGAAACAGTGAACAGTGAATGTATGAGTTTCTCAAGATTGGTAACAGATAGAAACAAGATAAAGCACACAGTGATTCATCTACCTAGAGAAGTTACAGAGGTTTACACAGAGAATTCCAAGTATAAGTACAAGCAAATAAGAGAGAATTAGAAAACTGGTAAAACCTACATTGTTGACAGATTTGGGAGTACTTAGCACTGTGAAAACAGCACTTTGCCGAAGGAAATTTAGTTCTCTAAGTCCGTGAAACAGTGAAAAGATAATGTATGAGTTTCTCAAGATTGGTAAAAGATAGAAACAAGAGAAAGTACACAGTGATTCACCTCATGGAAAAGTTACAGAGGTTTACACAGAGAATTCCAAGTATAAGTACAAGAAAATAAGAGAGACTTAGAAAACTGGTAAAACCTACATTGTGGATAGAGTTGGGAGTACTTAGCACTGTGAAAACAGCACTTTCGCTGAAAGAAATCGACTTCTCTAAGACTGAGAAACAGTGAACAGAGAATGTATGAGTTTCTCAAGATTGGTAACAGATAGAAACAAGAGAAAGTACACAGTGATTCATCTACCTAGAGAAGTTACAGAGGTTTACACAGAGAATTCCAAGTATAAGTACAAGCAAATAAGAGAGACTTAGAAAACTGGTAAAACCTACATTGTTGACAGATTTGGGAGTACTTAGCACTGTGAAAACAGCACTTTCACCGAAGGAAATTAGTTCTCTAAGACTGGGAAACAGTGAACAGAGAATGTATGAGTTTCTCAAGATTGGTAACAGATAGAAACAAGAGAAAGTACACAGTGATTCATCTACCTAGAGAAGTTACAGAAGTTTACACAGAGAATTCCATGTATAAGTACAAGAAAATAAGAGAGACTTAGAAAACTGGTAAAACCTACATTGTGGATAGAGTTGGGAGTACTCAGCACTGTGAAAACAGCACTTTAGCCGAAAGAAATCGACTTCTCTAAGACTGGGAAACAGTGAACAGAGAATGTATGAGTTTCTCAAGATTGGTAACAGATAGAAACCAGAGAAAGTACACAGTGATTCATCTAAATAGAGAAGTTACAGAAGTTTACACAGAGTATTCCATGTATAAGTACAAGAAAATAAGAGAGACTTAGAAAACTGGTAAAACCTACATTGTGGATAGAGTTGGGAGTACTTAGCACTGTGTAAACAGCACTTTCGCTGAAAGAAATGGACTTCTCTAAGACTGGGAAACAGTGAACAGTGAATGTATGAGTTTCTCAAGATTGGTAACAGATAGAAACAAGATAAAGCACACAGTGATTCATCTACCTAGAGAAGTTACAGAGGTTTACACAGAGAATTCCAAGTATAAGTACAAGCAAATAAGAGAGAATTAGAAAACTGGTAAAACCTACATTGTTGACAGATTTGGGAGTACTTAGCACTGTGAAAACAGCACTTTGCCGAAGGAAATTTAGTTCTCTAAGTCCGTGAAACAGTGAAAAGATAAT
This sequence comes from Heterohyrax brucei, assembly GCA_028571685.1. Taxonomy (NCBI): domain Eukaryota; kingdom Metazoa; phylum Chordata; class Mammalia; order Hyracoidea; family Procaviidae; genus Heterohyrax; species Heterohyrax brucei. The sequence goes on from CM053162.1 coordinate 19,121,439, forward strand.
GTATGAGTTTCTCAAGATTGGTAAAAGATAGAAACAAGAGAAAGTACACAGTGATTCACCTACCTGGAAAAGTTACAGAGGTTTACACAGAGAATTCCAAGTATAAGTACAAGAAAATAAGAGAGACTTAGAAAACTGGTAAAACCTACATTGTGGATAGAGTTGGGAGTACTTAGCACTGTGAAAACAGCACTTTCGCCGAAAGAAATCGACTTCTCTAAGACTCGGAAACAGAGAACAGAGAATGTATGAGTTTCTTAAGATTGGTAACAGATAGAAACAAGAGAAAGTACACAGTGATTCATCTACCTAGAGAAGTTACAGAGGTTTACACAGAGAATTCCAAGTATAAGTACAAGCAAATAAGAGAGACTTAGAAAACTGGTAAAACCTGCATTGTTGATAGAGTTGGGAGTACTTAGCACTGTGAAAACAGCACTTTCGCCGAAAGAAATCGACTGCTCTAAGACTGGGAAACAGTGAACAGAGAATGTATGAGTTTCTCAAGATTGGTAACAGATAGAAACAAGAGAAAGTACACAGTGATTCACCTAAATAGAGAAGTTACAGAAGTTTACACAGAGAATTCCATGTATAAGTACAAGAAAATAAGAGAGACTTAGAAAACTGGTAAAACCTACATTGTTGATAGAGTTGGGAGTACTTAGCACTGTGAAAACAGCACTTTCGCCGAAAGAAATCGACTTCTCTAAGACTGGGAAACAGTGAATAGAGAATGTATGAGTTTCTCAAGATTGGTAACAGATAGAAACAAGAGAAAGTACACAGTGATTCATCTACCTAGAGAAGTTACAGAGGTTTACACAGAGAATTCCAAGTATAAGTACAAGCAAATAAGAGAGACTTAGAAAAATGGTAAAACCTACATTGTTGACAGATTTGGGAGTACTTAGCACTGTGAAAACAGCACTTTGCCGAAGGAAATTTAGTTCTCTAAGTCCGTGAAACAGTGAACAGAGAATGTATGAGTTTCTCAAGATTGGTAACAGATAGAAACAAGAGAAAGTACACAGTGATTCATCTACCTAGAGAATTTACAGAGGTTTACACAGAGAATTCCAAGTATAAGTACAAGCAAATAAGAGAGACTTAGAAAACTGGTAAAACCTACATTGTTGACAGATTTGGGAGTACTTAGCACAGTGAAAACAGCACTTTCGCCGAAGGAAATTTAGTTCTCTAAGACAGGGAAACATTGAACAGAGAATGTATGAGTTTGTCCAGATTGGTAACAGATAGAAACAAGAGAAAGTACACAGTGATTTATCTACCTAGAGAAGTTACAGAAGTTTACACAGAGAATTCCATGTATAAGTACAAGAAAATAACAGAGACTTAGAAAACTGGTAAAACCTACATTGTTGATAGAGTTGGGAGTACTTAGCACTGTGGAAACAGCACTTTTGCCGAAAGAAATCGACTTCTCTAAGACTGGGAAACAGTGAACAGAGAATGTATGAGTTTCTCAAGATTGGTAACAGATAGAAACAAGAGAAAGTACACAGTGATTCATCTACCTAGAGAAGTTACAGAGGTTTACACAGAGAATTCCAAGTATAAGTACAAGCAAATAAGAGAGACTTAGAAAACTGGTAAAACCTAGATTGTGGACAGAGTTGGGAGTACTTAGCACTGTGTAAACAGCACTTTCGGCGAACGAAATCGACTTCTCTAAGACTGGGAAACAGTGCACAGTGAATGTATGAGTTTCTCAAGATTGGTAACAGATAGAAACAAGAGAAAGCACACAGTGATTCATCTACCTAGAGAAGTTACAGAGGTTTACACAGAGAATGCCAAGTATAAGTACAAGCAAATAAGAGAGACTTAGAAAACTGGTAAAACCAACATTGTGGATAGAGTTGGGAGTACTTAGCACTGCGTAAACAGCACTTTCGCTGAAAGAAATCGACTTCTCTAAGACTGGGAAACAGTGAACAGTGAATGTATGAGTTTCTCAAGATTGGTAACAGATAACAACAAGAGAAAGCACACAGTGATTCATCTACCTAGAGAAGTTACAGAGGTTTACACAGAGAATTCCAAGTATAAGTACAAGCAAATAAGAGAGACTTAGAAATGTGGTAAAACCTACATTGTGGATAGAGTTGGGAGTACTTAGCACTGTGAAAACAGCACTTTCGCTGAAAGAAATCGACTTCTCTAAGACTGGGAAACAGTGAACAGTGAATGTATGAGTTTCTCAAGATTGGTAACAGATAGAAACAAGTGAAAGTACACAGTGATTCATCTACCTAGAGAAGATACAGAGGTTTACACAGAGAATTCCAAGTATAAGTACAAGCAAATAAGAGAGACTTAGAAAACTGGTAAAACCTACATTGTTGACAGATTTGGGAGTACTTAGCACTGTGAAAACAGCACTTTGGTCGAAGGAAATTTAGTTCTCTAAGTCCGTGAAACAGTGAACAGAGAATGTATGAGTTTCTCAAGATTGGTAACAGATAGAAACAAGAGAAAGTACACAGTGATTCACCTACCTGGAAAAGTTACAGAGGTTTACACAGAGAATTCCATGTATAAGTACAAGAAAATAAGAGAGACTTAGAAAACTGGTAAAACGTACATAGTTGATAGAGTTGGGAGTACTTAGCACTGTGAAAACAGCACTTTCGCAGAAAGAAATCTACTTCCCGAAGACTGGGAAACAGTGAACAGAGAAAGTTTGAGTTTCTCAAGATTGGTAACAGATAGAAACAAGAGAAAGTACACAGTGATTCAGGTACCTAGAGAAGTTACAGAAGTTTACACAGCGAATTCCATGTATAAGTACAAGAAAATAAGAGCGACTTAGAAAACTGGTAAAATCTACATTGTGGATAGAGTTGGGAGTACTTATCACTGTGAAAACAGCACTTTCGCCGAAAGAAATCGACTTATCTAAGACTGGGAAACAGTGAACAGAGAATGTATGAGTTTCTCAAGATTGGTAACAGATAGAAACAAGAGAAAGTACACAGTGATTCTTCTACCTAGAGAAGTTACAGAAGTTTACACAGAGAATTCCATGTATAAGTACAAGAAAATAAGAGAGACTTAGAAAACTGGTAAAACCTACATTGTGGATAGAGTTGGGAGTACTTAGCACTGTGAAAACAGCACTTTCGCCGAAAGAAATCGACTTCTCTAAGACTGGGAAACAGTGAACAGAGAATGTATGAGTTTCTCAAGATTGGTAACAGATAGAAACAAGAGAAAGTACACAGTGATTCATCTACCTAGAGAAGTTACAGAGGTTTACACAGAGAATTCCAAGTAGAAGTACAAGCAAATAAGAGAGTCTTAGAAAAATGGTAAAACCTACATTGTTGACAGATTTGGGAGTACTTAGCACTGTGAAAACAGCACTTTGCCGAAGGAAATTTAGTTCTCTAAGTCCGTGAAACAGTGAACAGAGAATGTATGAGTTTCTCAAGATTGGTAACAGATAGAAACAAGAGAAAGTACACAGTGATTCACCTACCTGGAAAAGTTACAGAGGTTTACACAGAGAATTCCAAGTATAAGTACAAGAAAATAAGAGAGAGTTAGAAAACTGGTAAAACCTACATTGTGGATAGAGTTGGGAGTACTTAGCAGTGTGAAAACAGCACTTTCACCGAAAGAAATCGACTTCTCTAAGACTGGGAAACAGTGAACAGAGAATGTATGAGTTTCTCAAGATTGGTAACAGACAGAAACAAGAAAAAGTACACAGTGATTCATCTACCTAGAGAAGTTACAGAGGTTTACACAGAGAATTCCAAGTATAAGTACAAGCAAATAAGAGAGACTTAGAAAACTGGTAAAACCTGCATTGTTGATAGAGTTGGGAGTAGTTAGCACTGTGAAAACAGCACTTTCGCCGAAAGAAATCGACTGCTCTAAGACTGGGAAACAGTGAACAGAGAATGTATGAGTTTCTCAAGATTGGTAACAGATAGAAACAAGAGAAAGTACACAGTGATTCATCTACCTAGAGAAGTTACAGAAGTTTACACAGAGAATTCTATGTATAAGTACAAGAAAATAAGAGAGACTTAGAAAACTGGTAAACCCTACATTGTGGATAGAGTTGGGAGTACTTAGCACTGTGAAAACAGCACTTTCGCCGAAAGAAATCGACATCTCTAAGACTGGGAAACAGTGAACAGACAATGTATGAGTTTCCCAAGATTGGTAACAGATAGAAACAAGAGAAAGTACACAGTGATTCATCTACATAGAGAATTTACAGAGGTTTACACAGAGAATTCCAAGTATAAGTACAAGCAAATAAGAGAGACTTAGAAAACTGGTAAAACCTACATTGTTGACAGATTTGGGAGTACTTAGCACTGTGAAAACAGCACTTTCGCCGAAGGAAATTTAGTTTTCTAAGACTGGGAAACAGTGAACAGAGAATGTATGAGTTTCTCAAGATAGATAACAGATAGAAACAAGAGAAAGTACACAGTGATTCATCTACCTAGAGAAGATACAGAGGTTTACACAGAGAATTCCAAGTAGAAGTACAAGCAAATAAGAGAGTCTTAGAAAAATGGTAAAACCTACATTGTTGACAGATTTGGGAATACTTAGCACTGTGAAAACAGCACTTTGCCGAAGGAAATTTAGTTCTCTAAGTCCGTGAAACAGTGAACAGAGAATGTATGAGTTTCTCAAGATTGGTAACAGATAGAAACAAGAGAAAGTACACAGTGATTCACCTACCTGGAAAAGTTTCAGAGGTTTACACAGAGAATTCCAAGTATAAGTACAAGAAAATAAGAGAGAATTAGAAAACTGGTAAAACCTACATTGTGGATAGAGTTGGGAGTACTTAGCACTGTGAAAACAGCACTTTCGTCGAAAGAAATCGACTTCTCTAAGACTGGGAAACAGTGAACAGAGAATGTATGAGTTTGTCAAGATTGGTAACAGATAGAAACAAGAGAAAGTACACAGTGATTCATCTAAATAGAGAAGTTACAGAAGTTTACACAGAGTATTCCATGTATAAGTACAAGAAAATAAGAGAGACTTAGAAAACTGGTAAAACCTACATTGTGGATAGAGTTGGGAGTACTTAGCACTGTGTAAACAGCACTTTCGCTGAAAGAAATGGACTTGTCTAAGACTGGGAAACAGTGAACAGTGAATTTATGAGTTTCTCAAAATTGGTAACAGATAGAAACAAGATAAAGCACACAGTGATTCATCTACCTAGAGAAGTTACAGAGGTTTACACAGAGAATTCCAAGTATAAGTACAAGCAAATAAGAGAGACTTAGAAAACTGGTAAACCCTACATTGTGGATAGAGTTGGGAGTACTTAGCACTGTGAAAACAGCACTTTCGCCGAAGGAAATTTAGTTCTCTAAGACAGGGAAACAGTGAACAGAGAATGTATGAGTTTCTCAAGATTGGTAACAGATAGAAACAAGAGAAAGTACACAGTGATTCATCTACCTAGAGAAGTTACAGAAGTTTACACAGAGAATTCCATGTATAAGTACAAGAAAATAAGAGAGACTTAGAAAACTGGTAAAACCTACATTGTTGATAGAGTTGGGAGTACTTAGCACTGTGAAAACAGCACTTTCGCAGAAAGAAATCGACTTCTGTAAGACTGGGAAACAGTGAACAGAGAATGTATGAGTTTCTCAAGATTGGTAACAGATAGAAACAAGAGAAAGTACACAGTGATTCACCTAAATAGAGAAGTTACAGAAGTTTACACAGAGAATTCCATGTATAAGTACAAGAAAATAAGAGAGACTTAGAAAACTGGTAAAACCTACATTGTTGATAGAGTTGGGAGTACTTAGCACTGTGAAAACAGCACTTTCGCCGAAAGAAATCGACTTCTCTAAGACTGGGAAACAGTGAACAGAGAATGTATGAGTTTCTCAAGATTGGTAACAGATAGAAACAAGAGAAAGTACACAGTGATTCATCTACCTAGAGAAGTTACAGAGGTTTACACAGAGAATTCCAAGTATAAGTACAAGCAAATAAGAGAGACTTAGAAAACTGGTAAAACCTAGATTGTGGACAGAGTTGGGAGTACTTAGCACTGTGTAAACAGCACTTTCGGCGAACGAAATCGACTTCTCTAAGACTGGGAAACAGTGCACAGCGAATGTATGAGTTTCTCAAGATTGGTAACAGATAGAAACAAGAGAAAGCACACAGTGATTCATCTACCTAGAGAAGTTACAGAGGTTTACACAGAGAATGCCAAGTATAAGTACAAGCAAATAAGAGAGACTTAGAAAACTGGTAACACCAACATTGTGGATAGAGTTGGGAGTACTTAGCACTGTGTAAACAGCACTTTCGCTGAAAGAAATCGACTTCTCTAAGACTGGGAAACAGTGAACAGTGAATGTATGAGTTTCTCAAGATTGGTAACAGATAAAAACAAGAGAAAGCACACAGTGATTCATCTACCTAGAGAAGATACAGAGGTTTACACAGAGAATTCCAAGTATAAGTACAAGCAAATAAGAGAGACTTAGAAAACTGGTAAAACCTACATTGTTGACAGATTTGGGAGTACTTAGCACTGTGAAAACAGCACTTTGGTCGAAGGAAATTTAGTTCTCTAAGTCCGTGAAACAGTGAACAGAGAATGTATGAGTTTCTCAAGATTGGTAACAGATAGAAACAAGAGAAAGTACACAGTGATTCACCTACCTGGAAAAGTTACAGAGGTTTACACAGAGAATTCCATGTATAAGTACAAGAAAATAAGAGAGACTTAGAAAACTGGTAAAACGTACATAGTTGATAGAGTTGGGAGTACTTAGCACTGTGAAAACAGCACTTTCGCAGAAAGAAATCTACTTCCCGAAGACTGGGAAACAGTGAACAGTGAATGTATGAGTTTCTCAAGATTGGTAACAGATAGAAACAAGAGAAAGCACACAGTGATTCATCTACCTAGAGAAGTTACAGAGGTTTACACAGAGAATTCCAAGTATAAGTACAAGCAAATAAGAGAGACTTAGAAAACTGGTAAAACCTACATTGTTGACAGATTTGGGAGTACTTAGCACTGTGAAAACAGCACTTTCGCCGAAGGAAATTTAGTTCTCTAAGACAGGGAAACATTGAACAGAGAATGTATGAGTTTGTCAAGATTGGTAACAGATAGAAACAAGAGAAAGTACACAGTGATTCATCTACCTAGAGAAGATACAGAGGTTTACACAGAGAATTACAAGTATAAGTACAAGCAAATAAGAGAGACTTAGAAAACTGGTAAAACCTACATTGTTGACAGATTTGGGAGTACTTAGCACTGTGAAAACAGAACTTTCGCAGAAAGAAATCTACTTCCCTAAGACTGGGAAACAGTGAACAGAGAAAGTATGAGTTTCTCAAGATTGGTAACAGATAGAAACAAGAGAAAGTACACAGTGATTCATCTACCTAGAGAAGATACAGAGGTTTACACAGAGAATTCCAAGTAGAAGTACAAGCAAATAAGAGAGTCTTAGAAAAATGGTAAAACCTACATTGTTGACAGATTTGGGAGTACTTAGCACTGTGAAAACAGCACTTTGTCGAAGGAAATTTAGTTCTCTAAGTCCGTGAAACAGTGAACAGAGAATGTATGAGTTTCTCAAGATTGGTAACAGATAGAAACAAGAGAAAGTACACAGTGATTCACCTACCTGGAAAAGTTTCAGAGGTTTACACAGAGAATTCCAAGTATAAGTACAAGAAAATAAGAGAGAATTAGAAAACTGGTAAAACCTACATTGTGGATAGAGTTGGGAGTACTTAGCACTGTGAAAACAGCACTTTCGTCGAAAGAAATCGACTTCTCTAAGACTGGGAAACAGTGCACAGAGAATGTATGAGTTTCTCAAGATTGGTAACAGACAGAAACAAGAGAAAGTACACAGTGATTCATCTACCTAGAGAAGTTACAGAGGTTTACACAGAGAATTCCAAGTATAAGTACAAGCAAATAAGAGAGACTTAGAAAACTGGTAAAACCTGCATTGTTGATAGAGTTGGGAGTAGTTAGCACTGTGAAAACAGCACTTTCGCCGAAAGAAATCGACTGCTCTAAGACTGGGAAACAGTGAACAGAGAATGTATGAGTTTCTCAAGATTGGTAACAGATAGAAACAAGAGAAAGTACACAGTGATTCATCAACCTAGAGAAGTTACAGAAGTTTACACAGAGAATTCCATGTATAAGTACAAGAAAATAAGAGAGACTCAGAAAACTGGTAAAACCTACATTGTGGATAGAGTTGGGAGTACTTAGCACTGTGTAAACAGCACTTTCGCTGAAAGAAATCGACTTCTCTAAGACTGGGAAACAGTGAACAGTGAATGTATGAGTTTCTCAAGATTGGTAACAGATAGAAACAAGAGAAAGCACACAATGATTCATCTACCTAGAGAAATTACAGAGGTTTACACAGAGAAATCCAAATATAAGTACAAGCAAATAAGAGAGACTTAGACAACTGGTAAAACCTACATTTCTGACAGATTTGGGAGTACTTAGCACTGTGAAAACAGCACTTTCGCCGAAGGAAATTTAGTTCTCTAAGACAGGGAAACATTGAACAGAGAATGTATGAGTTTGTCAAGATTGGTAACAGATAGAAACAAGAGAAAGTACACAGTGATTCATCTACCTAGAGAAGTTACAGAAGTTTACACAGAAAATTCCATGTATAAGTACAAGAAAATAAGAGAGACTTAGAAAACTGGTAAAACGTACATTGTTGATAGAGTTGGGAGTACATAGCACCGTGAAAACAGCACTTTCGCAGAAAGAAATCTACTTCTCTAAGACTGGGAAACAGGGAACAGAGAATGTATGAGTTTCTCAAGATTGGTAACAGATAGAAACAAGAGAAAGTACACAGTGATTCATGTACCTAGAGAAGTTACAGAAGTTTACACAGCGAATTCCATGTATAAGTACAAGAAAATAAGAGAGACTTAGAAAACTGGTAAAATCTACATTGTGGATAGAGTTGGCAGTACTTAGCACTGTGAAAACAGCACTTTCGCCGAAAGAAATCGACTTTTCTAAGACTGGGAAACAGTGAACAGAGAATGTATGAGTTTCTCAAGATTGGTAACAGATAGAAACAAGAGAAAGTACACAGTGATTCATCTACCTAGAGAAGATACAGAGGTTTACACAGAGAATTCCAAGTATAAGTACAAGCAAATAAGAGAGACTTAGAAAACTGGTAAAACCTACATTGTTGACAGATTTGGGAGTACTTAGCACTGTGAAAACAGAACTTTCGCCGAAGGAAATTTAGTTCTCTAAGACTGGGAAACAGTGAACAGAGAATGTATGAGTTTCTCAAGATTGGTAACAGATAGAAACAAGAGAAAGTACACAGTGATTCATCTACCTAGAGAAGTTACAGAAGTTTACACAGAGAATTCCATGTACAAGTACAAGAAAATAAGAGAGACTTAGAAAACTGGTAAAACCTATATTGTTGACAGATTTGGGAGTACTTAGCACTGTGTAAACAGCACTTTCGCTGAAAGAAATCGACTTCTCTAAGACTGAGAAACAGTGAACAGTGAATGTATGAGTTTCTCAAGATTGGTAACAGATAGAAACAAGAGAAAGCACACAGTGATTCATCTACCTAGAGAAGTTACAGGGGTTTACACAGAGAATTCCAAGTATAAGTACAAGCAAATAAGAGAGACTTAGAAAACTGGTAAAACCTGCATTGTTGACAGATTTGGGAGTACTTTGCACTGTGAAAACAGCACATTCGCTGAAGGAAATTTAGTTCTCTAAGTCCGTGAAACAGTGAACAGAGAATGTATGAGTTTCTCAAGATTGGTAACAGATAGAAACAAGAGAAAGTACACAGTGATTCACCTACCTGGAAAAGTTACAGAAGTTTACACAGCGAATTCCATGTATAAGTACAAGAAAATAAGAGAGACTTAGAAAACTGGTAAAACCTACATTGTGGATAGAGTTGGGAGTACTTAGCACTGTGAAAACAGCACTTTCGCCGAAAGAAATCGACTTCTCTAAGACTGGGAAACAGTGAACAGAGAATGCATGAGTTTCTCAAGATTGGTAACAGATAGAAACAAGAGAAAGTACACAGTGATTCATCTACCTAGAGAAGTTACAGAGGTTTACACAGAGAATTCCATGTATAAGTACAAGCAAATAAGAGAGACTTAGAAAACTGGTGAAACCTGCATTGTTGATAGAGTTGGGAGTACTTAGCACTGTGAAAACAGCACTTTCGCAGAAAGAAATCGACTTCTGTAAGACTGGGAAACAGTGAACAGAGAATGTATGAGTTTCTCAAGATTGGTAACAGATAGAAACAAGAGAAAGTACACAGTGATTCACCTAAATAGAGAAGTTACAGAAGTTTACACAGAGAATTCCATGTATAAGTACAAGAAAATAAGAGAGACTTAGAAAACTGGTAAAACCTACATTGTTGATAGAGTTGGGAGTACTTAGCACTGTGAAAACAGCACTTTCGCCGAAAGAAATCGACTTCTCTAAGACTGGGAAACAGTGAACAGAGAATGTATGAGTTTCTCAAGATTGGTAACAGATAGAAACAAGAGAAAGTACACAGTGATTCATCTACCTAGAGAAGTTACAGAGGTTTACACAGAGAATTCCAAGTATAAGTACAAGCAAATAAGAGAGACTTAGAAAAATGGTAAAACCTACATTGTTGACAGATTTGGGAGTACTTAGCACTGTGAAAACAGCACTTTGCCGAAGGAAATTTAGTTCTCTAAGTCCGTGAAACAGTGAACAGAGAATGTATGAGTTTCTCAAGATTGGTAACAGATAGAAACAAGAGAAAGTACACAGTGATTCATCTACCTAGAGAATTTACAGAGGTTTACACAGAGAATTCCAAGTATAAGTACAAGCAAATAAGAGAGACTTAGAAAACTGGTAAAACCTACATTGTTGACAGATTTGGGAGTACTTAGCACTGTGAAAACAGCACTTTCGCCGAAGGAAATTTAGTTCTCTAAGACAGGGAAACATTGAACAGAGAATGTATGAGTTTGTCAAGATTGGTAACAGATAGAAACAAGAGAAAGTACACAGTGATTTATCTACCTAGAGAAGTTACAGAAGTTTACACAGAGAATTCCATGTATAAGTACAAGAAAATAACAGAGACTTAGAAAACTGGTAAAACCTACATTGTTGATAGAGTTGGGAGTACTTAGCACTGTGGAAACAGCACTTTTGCCGAAAGAAATCGACTTCTCTAAGACTGGGAAACAGTGAACAGAGAATGTATGAGTTTCTCAAGATTGGTAACAGATAGAAACAAGAGAAAGTACACAGTGATTCATCTACCTAGAGAAGTTACAGAGGTTTACACAGAGAATTCCAAGTATAAGTACAAGCAAATAAGAGAGACTTAGAAAACTGGTAAAACCTAGATTGTGGACAGAGTTGGGAGTACTTAGCACTGTGTAAACAGCACTTTCGGCGAACGAAATCGACTTCTCTAAGACTGGGAAACAGTGCACAGCGAATGTATGAGTTTCTCAAGATTGGTAACAGATAGAAACAAGAGAAAGCACACAGTGATTCATCTACCTAGAGAAGTTACAGAGGTTTACACAGAGAATGCCAAGTATAAGTACAAGCAAATAAGAGAGACTTAGAAAACTGGTAACACCAACATTGTGGATAGAGTTGGGAGTACTTAGCACTGTGTAAACAGCACTTTCGCTGAAAGAAATCGACTTCTCTAAGACTGGGAAACAGTGAACAGTGAATGTATGAGTTTCTCAAGATTGGTAACAGATAAAAACAAGAGAAAGCACACAGTGATTCATCTACCTAGAGAAGATACAGAGGTTTACACAGAGAATTCCAAGTATAAGTACAAGCAAATAAGAGAGACTTAGAAAACTGGTAAAACCTACATTGTTGACAGATTTGGGAGTACTTAGCACTGTGAAAACAGCACTTTGGTCGAAGGAAATTTAGTTCTCTAAGTCCGTGAAACAGTGAACAGAGAATGTATGAGTTTCTCAAGATTGGTAACAGATAGAAACAAGAGAAAGTACACAGTGATTCACCTACCTGGAAAAGTTACAGAGGTTTACACAGAGAATTCCATGTATAAGTACAAGAAAATAAGAGAGACTTAGAAAACTGGTAAAACGTACATAGTTGATAGAGTTGGGAGTACTTAGCACTGTGAAAACAGCACTTTCGCAGAAAGAAATCTACTTCCCGAAGACTGGGAAACAGTGAACAGAGAAAGTATGAGTTTCTCAAGATTGGTAACAGATAGAAACAAGAGAAAGTACACAGTGATTCAGGTACCTAGAGAAGTTACAGAAGTTTACACAGCGAATTCCATGTATAAGTACAAGAAAATAAGAGCGACTTAGAAAACTGGTAAAATCTACATTGTGGATAGAGTTGGGAGTACTTAGCACTGTGAAAACAGCACTTTCGCCGAAAGAAATCGACTTATCTAAGACTGGGAAACAGTGAACAGAGAATGTCTGAGTTTCTCAAGATTGGTAACAGATAGAAACAAGAGAAAGTACACAGTGATTCATCTACCTAGAGAAGTTACAGAGGTTTACACAGAGAATTCCAAGTATAAGTACAAGCAAATAAGAGAGACTTAGAAAACTGGTAAAACCTGCATTGTTGATAGAGTTGGGAGTAGTTAGCACTGTGAAAACAGCACTTTCGCCGAAAGAAATCGACTGCTCTGAGACTGGGAAACAGTGAACAGAGAATGTATGAGTTTCTCAAGATTGGTAACAGATAGAAACAAGAGAAAGTACACAGTGATTCATCTACCTAGAGAAGTTACAGAAGTTTACACAGAGAATTCTATGTATAAGTACAAGAAAATAAGAGAGACTTAGAAAACTGGTAAACCCTACATTGTGGATAGAGTTGGGAGTACTTAGCACTGTGAAAACAGCACTTTCGCCGAAAGAAATCGACATCTCTAAGACTGGGAAACAGTGAACAGACAATGTATGAGTTTCTCAAGATTGGTAACAGATAGAAACAAGAGAAAGTACACAGTGATTCATCTACCTAGAGAATTTACAGAGGTTTACACAGAGAATTCCAAGTATAAGTACAAGCAAATAAGAGAGACTTAGAAAACTGGTAAAACCTACATTGTTGACAGATTTGGGAGTACTTAGCACTGTGAAAACAGAACTTTCGCAGAAAGAAATCTACTTCCCTAAGACTGGGAAACAGTGAACAGAGAAAGTATGAGTTTCTCAAGATTGGTAACAGATAGAAACAAGAGAAAGTACACAGTGATTCATCTACCTAGAGAAGATACAGAGGTTTACACAGAGAATTCCAAGTAGAAGTACAAGCAAATAAGAGAGTCTTAGAAAAATGGTAAAACCTACATTGTTGACAGATTTGGGAGTACTTAGCACTGTGAAAACAGCACTTTGTCGAAGGAAATTTAGTTCTCTAAGTCCGTGAAACAGTGAACAGAGAATGTATGAGTTTCTCAAGATTGGTAACAGATAGAAACAAGAGAAAGTACACAGTGATTCACCTACCTGGAAAAGTTTCAGAGGTTTACACAGAGAATTCCAAGTATAAGTACAAGAAAATAAGAGAGAATTAGAAAACTGGTAAAACCTACATTGTGGATAGAGTTGGGAGTACTTAGCACTGTGAAAACAGCACTTTCGTCGAAAGAAATCGACTTCTCTAAGACTGGGAAACAGTGCACAGAGAATGTATGAGTTTCTCAAGATTGGTAACAGACAGAAACAAGAGAAAGTACACAGTGATTCATCTACCTAGAGAAGTTACAGAGGTTTACACAGAGAATTCCAAGTATAAGTACAAGCAAATAAGAGAGACTTAGAAAACTGGTAAAACCTGCATTGTTGATAGAGTTGGGAGTAGTTAGCACTGTGAAAACAGCACTTTCGCCGAAAGAAATCGACTGCTCTAAGACTGGGAAACAGTGAACAGAGAATGTATGAGTTTCTCAAGATTGGTAACAGATAGAAACAAGAGAAAGTACACAGTGATTCATCAACCTAGAGAAGTTACAGAAGTTTACACAGAGAATTCCATGTATAAGTACAAGAAAATAAGAGAGACTCAGAAAACTGGTAAAACCTACATTGTGGATAGAGTTGGGAGTACTTAGCAATGTGTAAACAGCACTTTCGCTGAAAGAAATCGACTTCTCTAAGACTGGGAAACAGTGAACAGTGAATGTATGAGTTTCTCAAGATTGGTAACAGATAGAAACAAGAGAAAGCACACAATGATTCATCTACCTAGAGAAGTTACAGAGGTTTACACAGAGAAATCCAAATATAAGTACAAGCAAATAAGAGAGACTTAGACAACTGGTAAAACCTACATTGCTGACAGATTTGGGAGTACTTAGCACTGTGAAAACAGCACTTTCGCCGAAGGAAATTTAGTTCTCTAAGACAGGGAAACATTGAACAGAGAATGTATGAGTTTGTCAAGATTGGTAACAGATAGAAACAAGAGAAAGTACACAGTGATTCATCTACCTAGAGAAGTTACAGAAGTTTACACAGAAAATTCCATGTATAAGTACAAGAAAATAAGAGAGACTTAGAAAACTGGTAAAACGTACATTGTTGATAGAGTTGGGAGTACATAGCACCGTGAAAACAGCACTTTCGCAGAAAGAAATCTACTTCTCTAAGACTGGGAAACAGGGAACAGAGAATGTATGAGTTTCTCAAGATTGGTAACAGATAGAAACAAGAGAAAGTACACAGTGATTCATGTACCTAGAAAAGTTACAGAAGTTTACACAGCGAATTCCATGTATAAGTACAAGAAAATAAGAGAGACTTAGAAAACTGGTAAAATCTACATTGTGGATAGAGTTGGCAGTACTTAGCACTGTGAAAACAGCACTTTCGCCGAAAGAAATCGACTTTTCTAAGACTGGGAAACAGTGAACAGAGAATGTATGAGTTTCTCAAGATTGGTAACAGATAGAAACAAGAGAAAGTACACAGTGATTCATCTACCTAGAGAAGATACAGAGGTTTACACAGAGAATTCCAAGTATTAGTACAAGCAAACAAGAGAGACTTAGAAAACTGGTAAAACCTACATTGTTGACAGATTTGGGAGTACTTAGCACTGTGAAAACAGCACTTTCGCCGAAGGAAATTTAGTTCTCTAAGACTGGGAAACAGTGAACAGAGAATGTATGAGTTTCTCAAGATTGGTAACAGATAGAAACAAGAGAAAGTACACAGTGATTCATCTACCTAGAGAAGTTACAGAAGTTTACACAGAGAATTCCATGTACAAGTACAAGAAAATAAGAGAGACTTAGAAAACTGGTAAAACCTACATTGTTGACAGATTTGGGAGTACTTAGCACTGTGTAAACAGCACTTTCGCTGAAAGAAATCGACTTCTCTAAGACTGAGAAACAGTGAACAGTGAATGTATGAGTTTCTCAAGATTGGTAACAGATAGAAACAAGAGAAAGCACACAGTGATTCATCTACCTAGAGAAGTTACAGGGGTTTACACAGAGAATTCCAAGTATAAGTACAAGCAAATAAGAGAGACTTAGAAAACTGGTAAAACCTGCATTGTTGACAGATTTGGGAGTACTTTGCACTGTGAAAACAGCACATTCGCTGAAGGAAATTTAGTTCTCTAAGTCCGTGAAACAGTGAACAGAGAATGTATGAGTTTCTCAAGATTGGTAACAGATAGAAACAAGAGAAAGTACACAGTGATTCACCTACCTGGAAAAGTTACAGAAGTTTACACAGCGAATTCCATGTATAAGTACAAGAAAATAAGAGAGACTTAGAAAACTGGTAAAACCTACATTGTGGATAGAGTTGGGAGTACTTAGCACTGTGAAAACAGCACTTTCGCCGAAAGAAATCTACTTCTCTAAGACTGGGAAACAGTGAACAGAGAATGCATGAGTTTCTCAAGATTGGTAACAGATAGAAACAAGAGAAAGTACACAGTGATTCATCTACCTAGAGAAGTTACAGAGGTTTACACAGAGAATTCCATGTATAAGTACAAGCAAATAAGAGAGACTTAGAAAACTGGTGAAACCTGCATTGTTGATAGAGTTGGGAGTACTTAGCACTGTGAAAACAGCACTTTCGCCGAAAGAAATCGACTGCTCTAAGACCGGGAAACAGTGAACAGAGAATGTATGAGTTTCTCAAGATTGGTAACAGATAGAAACAATAGAAAGTACAGAGTGATTCATCTACCTAGAGAAGTTACAGAAGTTTACACAGAGAATTCCATGTATAAGTATAAGAAAATAAGAGAGACTTAGAAAACTGGTAAAACCTACATTGTTGATAGAGTTGGGAGTACTTAGCACTGTGAAAACAGCACTTTCGCCGAAAGAAATCGACTTCTCTAAGACTGGGAAACAGTGAACAGAGAATGTATGAGTTTCTCAAGATTGGTAACAGATAGAAACAAGAGAAAGTACACAGTGATTCATCTAAATAGAGAAGTTACAGAAGTTTACACAGAGTATTCCATGTATAAGTACAAGAAAATAAGAGAGACTTAGAAAACTGGTAAATCCTACATTGTTGATAGAGTTGGGAGTACTTAGCACTGTGTAAACAGCACTTTCGCTGAAAGAAATCGACTTCTCTAAGACTGGGAAACAGTGAACAGACAATGTATGAGTTTCTCAAGATTGGTAACAGATAGAAACAAGAGAAAGCACACAGTGATTCATCTACCTAGAGAAGTTACAGAGGTTTACACAGAGAATTCCAAGTATAAGTACAAGCAATAAGAGAGACTTAGAAAACTGGTAAAACCTACATTGTTGACAGATTTGGGAGTACTTAGCACTGTGAAAACAGCACTTTCGCCGAAGGAAATTTAGTTCTCTAAGACAGGGAAACAGTGAACAGAGAATGTATGAGTTTCTCAAGATTGGTAACAGATAGAAACAAGAGAAAGTACACAGTGATTCATCTACCTAGAGAAGTTACAGAAGTTTACAAAGAGAATTCCATGTATAAGTACAAGAAAATAAGAGAGACTTAGAAAAATGGTAAAACCTACATTGTTGATAGAGTTGGGAGTAGTTAGCACTGTGAAAACAGCACTTTCGCAGAAAGAAATCGACTTCTCTAAGACTGGGAAACAGTGAAAAGAGAATGTATGAGTTTCTCAAGATTGGTAACAGATACAAACAAGAGAAAGGACACAGTGATTCATCTACCTAGAGAAGTTACAGAAGTTTACACAGAGAATTCGATGTATAAGTACAAGAAAATAAGAGAGACTTAGAAAACCGGTAAAATCTACATTGTGGATAGAGTTGGGAGTACTTAGCACTGTGAAAACAGCACTTTCGCAGAAAGAAATCGACTTCTCTAAGACTGGGAAACAGTGAACAGAGAATGTATGAGTTTCTCAAGATTGGTAACAGATAGAAACAAGAGAAAGTACACAGTGATTCATCTACCTAGAGAAGTTACAGAGGTTTACACAGAGAATTCCAAGTAGAAGTACAAGCAAATAAGAGAGACTTAGAATACTGGTAAAACCTGCATTGTTGATAGAGTTGGGAGTACTTAGCACTGTGAAAACAGCACTTTCTCCGAAAGAAATCGACTGGTCTAAGACTGGGAAACAGTGAACAGAGAATGTATGAGTTTCTCAAGATTGGTAACAGATAGAAACAAGAGAAAGTACACAGTGATTCATCTACCTAGTGAAGTTACAGAGGTTTACACAGAGAATTCCAAGGATAAGTACAAGCAAATAAGAGAGACTTAGAAAACTGGTAAAACCTACATTGTTGACAGATTTGGGAGTCCTTAGCACTGTGAAAACAGCACTTTCGCCGAAGGAAATTTAGTTCTCTAAGACTGGGAATCAGTGAACAGAGAATGTATGAGTTTCTCAAGATTGGTAACAGATAGAAACAAGAGAAAGTACAGAGTGATTCATCTACCTAGAGAAGGTACAGAAGTTTACACAGAGAATTCCATGTATAAGTACAAGAAAATAGGACAGACTTAGAAAAATGGTAAAACCTACATTGTGGATAGAGTTGGGAGTACTTAGCACTGTGAAAACAGCACTTTCGCCGAAAGAAATCGACTTCTCTAAGACTGGGAAACAGTGAACAGAGAATGTATGAGTTTCTCAAGATTGGTAACAGATAGAAACAAGAGAAATTACACAGTGATTCATCTACCTAGAGAAGTTACAGAGGTTTACACAGAGAATTCCAAGTATAAGTACACGCAAATAAGAGAGACTTAGAAAACTGGTAAAACCTACATTGTTGACAGATTTGGGAGTACTTAGCACTGGGAAAACAGCACTTTCGCCGAAGGAAATTTAGTTCTCTAAGACTGGGAAACAGTGAACAGAGAATGGATGAGTTTCTCAAGATTGGTAACAGATAGAAACAAGAGAAAGTACACAGTGATTCATCTACCTAGAGAAGTTACAGAAGTTTACACAGAGAATTCCATGTATAAGTACAAGAAAAAAGAGAGACTTAGAAAAATGGTAAAACCTACATTGTGGATAGAGTTGGGAGTACTTAGCACTGTGAAAACAGCCGTTTCTCCGAAAGAAATCGACTGCTCTAAGACTGGGAAACAGTGAACAGAGAATGTATGAGTTTCTCAAGATTGGTAACAGATAGAAACAAGAGAAAGTACACAGTGATTCATCTACCTAGAGAAGTTACAGAAGTTTACACAGAGAATTCCATGTATAAGTACATGAAAAAAGAGAGACTTAGAAAAATGGTAAAACCTACATTGTGGATAGAGTTGGGAGTACTTAGCACTGTGAAAACAGCACTTTCGCCGAAAGAAATCGACTTCTCTAAGACTGGGAAACAGTGAACAGAGAATGTATGAGTTTCTCAAGATTGGTAACAGATAGAAACAAGAGAAAGTACACAGTGATTCATCTACCTAGAGAAGTTACAGAGGTTTACACAGAGAATTCCAAGTATAAGTACAAGCAAATAAGAGAGACTTAGATAACTGGTAAAACCTACATTGTTGACAGATTTGGGAGTACTTAGCACTGTGAAAACAGTACTTTCCCCGAAGGAAATTTAGTTCTCTAAGAGTGGGAAACAGTGAACAGAGAATGTATGAGTTTCTCAAGATTGGTAACAGACAGAAACAAGAGAAAGTACACAGTGATTCATCTACCTAGAGAAGTTACAGAAGTTTACACAGAGAATTCCATGTATAAGTACAAGGAAATAAGAGAGACTTAGAAATCTGGTAAAACCTACATTGTGGATAGAGTTGGGAGTACTTAGCACTGTGTAAACAGCACTTTCGCTGAAAGAAATCGACTTCTCTAAGACTGGGAAACAGTGAACAGTGAATGTATGAGTTTCTCAAGATTGGTAACAGATAGAAACAAGAGAAAGCACACAGTGATTCATCTACCTAGAGAAGTTACAGGGGTTTACACAGAGAATTCCAAGTATAAGTACAAGCAAATAAGAGAGACTTAGAAATCTGGTAAAACCTACATTGTGGATAGAGTTGGGAGTACTTAGCACTGTGAAAACAGCTCTTTCGCTGAAGAAATCGACTTCTCTAAGACTGGGAAACAGTGAACACTGAATGTATGAGTTTCTCAAGATTGGTAACAGATAGAAACAAGAGAAAGTACACAGTGATTCACCTACCTGGAAAAGTTACAGAGGTTTACACAGAGAATTCCAAGTATAAGTACAAGAATATAAGAGAGACTTAGAAAAGTGGTAAAACTTACATTGTTGACAGATTTGGCAGTACTTAGCATTGTGAAAACAGCACTTTCGCTGAAGGAAATTTAGTTCTCTAAGTCCGTGAAACAGTGAACAGAGAATGTATGAGTTTCTCAAGATTGGTAACAGATAGAAACAAGAGAAAGTACACAGTGATTCACCTACCTGGAAAAGTTACAGAGGTTTACACAGAGAATTCCAAGTATAAGTACAAGAATATAAGAGAGACTTAGAAAACTGGTAAAACGTACATTGTTGATAGAGTTGGGAGTACTTAGCACTGTGAAAACAGCACTTTCGCCGAAAGAAATCGACTGCTCTAATACTGGGAAACAGTGAACAGAGAATGTATGAGTTTCTCAAGATTGGTAACAGATAGAAACAAGAGAAAGTACACAGTGATTCATCTACCTAGAGAAGTTACAGAGGTTTACACAGAGAATTCCAAGTAGAAGTACAAGCAAATAAGAGAGACTTAGAAAACTGGTAAAACCTACATTGTTGACAGATTTGGGAGTACTTAGCACTGTGAAAACAGCACTTTGCCGAAGGAAATTTAGTTCTCTACGTCCGTGAAACAGTGAAAAGAGAATGTATGAGTTTCTCAAGATTGGTAACTGATAGAAACAAGAGAAAGTACACAGTGATTCACCTACCTGGAAAAGTTACAGAGGTTTACACAGAGAATTCCAAGTATAAGTACAAGAAAATAAGAGAGACTTAGAAAACTGGTAAAACCTACATTGTGGATAGAGTTGGGAGTACTTAGCACTGTGAAAACAGCACTTTCGCCGAAAGAAATCGACTTCTCCAAGACTGGGAAACAGTGAACAGAGAATGTATGAGTTTCTCAAGATTGGTAACAGATAGAAACAAGAGAAAGTACACAGTGATTGATCTACCTAGAGAAGTTACAGAGGTTTACACAGAGAATTCCAAGTATAAGTACAAGCAAATAAGAGAGATTTAGAAAACTGGTAAAACCTGCATTGTTGATAGAGTTGGGAGTACTTAGCACTGTGAAAGCAGCACTTTCGCCGAAAGAAATCGACTGCTCTAAGACTGGGAAACAGTGAACAGAGAATGTATGAGTTTCTCAAGATTGGTAACAGATAGAAACAAGAGAAAGTACACAGTGATTCATCTACCTAGTAAAGTTACAGAGGTTTACAGAGAGAATTCCAAGTAGAAGTACAAACAAATAAGAGAGACTTAGAAAACTGGTAAAACCTACATTGTTGACAGATTTGGGAGTACTTAGCACTGTGAAAACAGCACCTTCGCCGAAGGAAATTTAGTTCTCTAAGACAGGGAAACAGGGAACAGAGAATGTATGAGTTTGTCAAGATTGGTAACAGATAGAAACAAGAGAAAGTACAGAGTGATTCATCTACCTAGAGAAGTTACAGAAGTTTACACAGAGAACTCCATGTATAAGTACAAGAAAATAAGAGAGACTTAGAAAACTGGTAAAACCTACATTGTGGATAGAGTTGGGAGTACTTAGAACTGTGAAAACAGCACTTTAGCCGAAAGAAATCGACTTCTCTAAGACTGGGAAACAGTGAACAGAGAATGTATGAGTTTCTCAAGATTGGTAACAGATAGAAACAAGAGAAAGTACACAGTGATTCATCTACCTAGAGAAGTTACAGAAGTTTACACAGAGAATTCCATGTATAAGTACAAGAAAATAAGAGAGACTTAGAAAACTGGTAAAACCTACATTGTGGATAGAGTTGGGAGTACTCAGCACTGTGAAAACAGCACTTTAGCCGAAAGAAATCGACTTCTCTAAGACTGGGAAACAGTGAACAGAGAATGTATGAGTTTCTCAAGATTGGTAACAGATAGAAACCAGAGAAAGTACACAGTGATTCATCTAAATAGAGAAGTTACAGAAGTTTACACAGAGTATTCCATGTATAAGTACAAGAAAATAAGAGAGACTTAGAAAACTGGTAAAACCTACATTGTGGATAGAGTTGGGAGTACTTAGCACTGTGTAAACAGCACTTTCGCTGAAAGAAATGGACTTCTCTAAGACTGGGAAACAGTGAACAGTGAATGTATGAGTTTCTCAAGATTGGTAACAGATAGAAACAAGATAAAGCACACAGTGATTCATCTACCTAGAGAAGTTACAGAGGTTTACACAGAGAATTCCAAGTATAAGTACAAGCAAATAAGAGAGAATTAGAAAACTGGTAAAACCTACATTGTTGACAGATTTGGGAGTACTTAGCACTGTGAAAACAGCACTTTGCCGAAGGAAATTTAGTTCTCTAAGTCCGTGAAACAGTGAAAAGATAATGTATGAGTTTCTCAAGATTGGTAAAAGATAGAAACAAGAGAAAGTACACAGTGATTCACCTACCTGGAAAAGTTACAGAGGTTTACACAGAGAATTCCAAGTATAAGTACAAGAAAATAAGAGAGACTTAGAAAACTGGTAAAACCTACATTGTGGATAGAGTTGGGAGTACTTAGCACTGTGAAAACAGCACTTTCGCCGAAAGAAATCGACTTCTCTAAGACTCGGAAACAGAGAACAGAGAATGTATGAGTTTCTTAAGATTGGTAACAGATAGAAACAAGAGAAAGTACACAGTGATTCATCTACCTAGAGAAGTTACAGAGGTTTACACAGAGAATTCCAAGTATAAGTACAAGCAAATAAGAGAGACTTAGAAAACTGGTAAAACCTGCATTGTTGATAGAGTTGGGAGTACTTAGCACTGTGAAAACAGCACTTTCGCCGAAAGAAATCGACTGCTCTAAGACTGGGAAACAGTGAACAGAGAATGTATGAGTTTCTCAAGATTGGTAACAGATAGAAACAAGAGAAAGCACACAGTGATTCATCTACCTAGAGAAGTTACAGAGGTTTACACAGAGAATTCCAAGTATAAGTACAAGCAAATAAGAGAGACTTAGAAAACTGGTAAAACCTACATTGTTGACAAATTTGGGAGTACTTAGAACTGTGAAAACAGCACTTTCGCCGAAGGAAATTTAGTTTTCTAAGACTGGGAAACAGTGAACAGAGAATGTATGAGTTTCTCAAGATTGGTAACAGATAGAAACAAGAGAAAGTACACAGTGATTCATCTACCTAGAGAAGTTACAGAGGTTTACACAGAGAATTCCAAGTATAAGTACAAGCAAATAAGAGAGACTTAGATAACTGGTAAAACCTACATTGTTGACAGATTTGGGAGTACTTAGCACTGTGAAAACAGCACTTTCACCGAAGGAAATTAGTTCTCTAAGACTGGGAAATAGTGAACAGAGAATGTATGAGTTTCTCAAGATTGGTAACAGATAGAAACAAGAGAAAGTACACAGTGATTCATCTACCTAGAGAAGTTACAGAAGTTTACACAGAGAATTCCATGTATAAGTACAAGAAAATAAGAGAGACTTAGAAAACTGGTAAAACCTACATTGTGGATAGAGTTGGGAGTACTCAGCACTGTGAAAACAGCACTTTAGCCGAAAGAAATCGACCTCTCTAAGACTGGGAAACAGTGAACAGAGAATGTATGAGTTTCTCAAGATTGGTAACAGATAGAAACAAGAGAAAGTACACAGTGATTCATCTAAATAGAGAAGTTACAGAAGTTTACACAGAGTATTCCATGTATAAGTACAAGAAAATAAGAGAGACTTAGAAAACTGGTAAAACCTACATTGTGGATAGAGTTGGGAGTACTTAGCACTGTGTAAACAGCACTTTCGCTGAAAGAAATGGACTTCTCTAAGACTGGGAAACAGTGAACAGTGAATTTATGAGTTTCTCAAAATTGGTAACAGATAGAAACAAGATAAAGCACACAGTGATTCATATACCTAGACTAGTTACAGAGGTTTACACAGAGAATTCCAAGTATAAGTACAAGCAAATAAGAGAGACTTAGACAACTGGTAAAACCTACATTGCTGACAGATTTGGGAGTACTTAGCACTGTGAAAACAGCACTTTCGCCGAAGGAAATTTAGTTCTCTAAGACAGGGAAACATTGAACAGAGAATGTATGAGTTTGTCAAGATTGGTAACAGATAGAAACAAGAGAAAGTACACAGTGATTCATCTACCTAGAGAAGTTACAGAAGTTTACACAGAAAATTCCATGTATAAGTACAAGAAAATAAGAGAGACTTAGAAAACTGGTAAAACGTACATTGTTGATAGAGTTGGGAGTACATAGCACCGTGAAAACAGCACTTTCGCAGAAAGAAATCTACTTCTCTAAGACTGGGAAACAGGGAACAGAGAATGTATGAGTTTCTCAAGATTGGTAACAGATAGAAACAAGAGAAAGTACACAGTGATTCATGTACCTAGAAAAGTTACAGAAGTTTACACAGCGAATTCCATGTATAAGTACAAGAAAATAAGAGAGACTTAGAAAACTGGTAAAATCTACATTGTGGATAGAGTTGGCAGTACTTAGCACTGTGAAAACAGCACTTTCGCCGAAAGAAATCGACTTTTCTAAGACTGGGAAACAGTGAACAGAGAATGTATGAGTTTCTCAAGATTGGTAACAGATAGAAACAAGAGAAAGTACACAGTGATTCATCTACCTAGAGAAGATACAGAGGTTTACACAGAGAATTCCAAGTATAAGTACAAGCAAACAAGAGAGACTTAGAAAACTGGTAAAACCTACATTGTTGACAGATTTGGGAGTACTTAGCACTGTGAAAACAGCACTTTCGCCGAAGGAAATTTAGTTCTCTAAGACTGGGAAACAGTGAACAGAGAATGTATGAGTTTCTCAAGATTGGTAACAGATAGAAACAAGAGAAAGTACACAGTGATTCATCTACCTAGAGAATTTACAGAAGTTTACACAGAGAATTCCATGTACAAGTACAAGAAAATAAGAGAGACTTAGAAAACTGGTAAAACCTACATTGTTGACAGATTTGGGAGTACTTAGCACTGTGTAAACAGCACTTTCGCTGAAAGAAATCGACTTCTCTAAGACTGAGAAACAGTGAACAGTGAATGTATGAGTTTCTCAAGATTGGTAACAGATAGAAACAAGAGAAAGCACACAGTGATTCATCTACCTAGAGAAGTTACAGGGGTTTACACAGAGAATTCCAAGTATAAGTACAAGCAAATAAGAGAGACTTAGAAAACTGGTAAAACCTGCATTGTTGACAGATTTGGGAGTACTTTGCACTGTGAAAACAGCACATTCGCTGAAGGAAATTTAGTTTTCTAAGTCCGTGAAACAGTGAACAGAGAATGTATGAGTTTCTCAAGATTGGTAACAGATAGAAACAAGAGAAAGTACACAGTGATTCACCTACCTGGAAAAGTTACAGAAGTTTACACAGCGAATTCCATGTATAAGTACAAGAAAATAAGAGAGACTTAGAAAACTGGTAAAACCTACATTGTGGATAGAGTTGGGAGTACTTAGCACTGTGAAAACAGCACTTTCGCCGAAAGAAATCTACTTCTCTAAGACTGGGAAACAGTGAACAGAGAATGCATGAGTTTCTCAAGATTGGTAACAGATAGAAACAAGAGAAAGTACACAGTGATTCATCTACCTAGAGAAGTTACAGAGGTTTACACAGAGAATTCCATGTATAAGTACAAGCAAATAAGAGAGACTTAGAAAACTGGTGAAACCTGCATTGTTGATAGAGTTGGGAGTACTTAGCACTGTGAAAACAGCACTTTCGCCGAAAGAAATCGACTGCTCTAAGACCGGGAAACAGTGAACAGAGAATGTATGAGTTTCTCAAGATTGGTAACAGATAGAAACAAGAGAAAGTACAGAGTGATTCATCTACCTAGAGAAGTTACAGAAGTTTACACAGAGAATTCCATGTATAAGTATAAGAAAATAAGAGAGACTTAGAAAACTGGTAAAACCTACATTGTTGATAGAGTTGGGAGTACTTAGCACTGTGAAAACAGCACTTTCGCCGAAAGAAATCGACTTCTCTAAGACTGGGAAACAGTGAACAGAGAATGTATGAGTTTCTCAAGATTGGTAACAGATAGAAACAAGAGAAAGTACACAGTGATTCATCTAAATAGAGAAGTTACAGAAGTTTACACAGAGTATTCCATGTATAAGTACAAGAAAATAAGAGAGACTTAGAAAACTGGTAAATCCTACATTGTTGATAGAGTTGGGAGTACTTAGCACTGTGTAAACAGCACTTTCGCTGAAAGAAATCGACTTCTCTAAGACTGGGAAACAGTGAACAGACAATGTATGAGTTTCTCAAGATTGGTAACAGATAGAAACAAGAGAAAGCACACAGTGATTCATCTACCTAGAGAAGTTACAGAGGTTTACACAGAGAATTCCAAGTATAAGTACAAGCAATAAGAGAGACTTAGAAAACTGGTAAAACCTACATTGTTGACAGATTTGGGAGTACTTAGCACTGTGAAAACAGCACTTTCGCCGAAGGAAATTTAGTTCTCTAAGACAGGGAAACAGTGAACAGAGAATGTATGAGTTTCTCAAGATTGGTAACAGATAGAAACAAGAGAAAGTACACAGTGATTCATCTACCTAGAGAAGTTACAGAAGTTTACAAAGAGAATTCCATGTATAAGTACAAGAAAATAAGAGAGACTTAGAAAAATGGTAAAACCTACATTGTTGATAGAGTTGGGAGTAGTTAGCACTGTGAAAACAGCACTTTCGCAGAAAGAAATCGACTTCTCTAAGACTGGGAAACAGTGAACAGAGAATGTATGAGTTTCTCAAGATTGGTAACAGATACAAACAAGAGAAAGGACACAGTGATTCATCTACCTAGAGAAGTTACAGAAGTTTACACAGAGAATTCCATGTATAAGTACAAGAAAATAAGAGAGACTTAGAAAACCGGTAAAATCTACATTGTGGATAGAGTTGGGAGTACTTAGCACTGTGAAAACAGCACTTTCGCAGAAAGAAATCGACTTCTCTAAGACTGGGAAACAGTGAACAGAGAATGTATGAGTTTCTCAAGATTGGTAACAGATAGAAACAAGAGAAAGTACACAGTGATTCATCTACCTAGAGAAGTTACAGAGGTTTACACAGAGAATTCCAAGTAGAAGTACAAGCAAATAAGAGAGACTTAGAATACTGGTAAAACCTGCATTGTTGATAGAGTTGGGAGTACTTAGCACTGTGAAAACAGCACTTTCTCCGAAAGAAATCGACTGGTCTAAGACTGGGAAACAGTGAACAGAGAATGTATGAGTTTCTCAAGATTGGTAACAGATAGAAACAAGAGAAAGTACACAGTGATTCATCTACCTAGTGAAGTTACAGAGGTTTACACAGAGAATTCCAAGGATAAGTACAAGCAAATAAGAGAGACTTAGAAAACTGGAAAAACCTACATTGTTGACAGATTTGGGAGTCCTTAGCACTGTGAAAACAGCACTTTCGCCGAAGGAAATTTAGTTCTCTAAGACTGGGAAACAGTGAACAGAGAATGTATGAGTTTCTCAAGATTGGTAACAGATAGAAACAAGAGAAAGTACAGAGTGATTCATCTACCTAGAGAAGGTACAGAAGTTTACACAGAGAATTCCATGTATAAGTACAAGAAAATAGGACAGACTTAGAAAAATGGTAAAACCTACATTGTGGATAGAGTTGGGAGTACTTAGCACTGTGAAAACAGCACTTTCGCCGAAAGAAATCGACTTCTCTAAGACTGGGAAACAGTGAACAGAGAATGTATGAGTTTCTCAAGATTGGTAACAGATAGAAACAAGAGAAATTACACAGTGATTCATCTACCTAGAGAAGTTACAGAGGTTTACACAGAGAATACCAAGTATAAGTACAAGCAAATAAGAGAGACTTAGAAAACTGGTAAAACCTACATTGTTGACAGATTTGGGAGTACTTAGCACTGGGAAAACAGCACTTTCGCCGAAGGAAATTTAGTTCTCTAAGACTGGGAAACAGTGAACAGAGAATGGATGAGTTTCTCAAGATTGGTAACAGATAGAAACAAGAGAAAGTACACTGTGATTCATCTACCTAGAGAAGTTACAGAAGTTTACACAGAGAATTCCATGTATAAGTACAAGAAAAAAGAGAGACTTAGAAAAATGGTAAAACCTACATTGTGGATAGAGTTGGGAGTACTTAGCACTGTGAAAACAGCCGTTTCTCCGAAAGAAATCGACTGCTCTAAGACTGGGAAACAGTGAACAGAGAATGTATGAGTTTCTCAAGATTGGTAACAGATAGAAACAAGAGAAAGTACACAGTGATTCATCTACCTAGAGAAGTTACAGAAGTTTACACAGAGAATTCCATGTATAAGTACAAGAAAAAAGAGAGACTTAGAAAAATGGTAAAACCTACATTGTGGATAGAGTTGGGAGTACTTAGCACTGTGAAAACAGCACTTTCGCCGAAAGAAATCGACTTCTCTAAGACTGGGAAACAGTGAACAGAGAATGTATGAGTTTCTCAAGATTGGTAACAGATAGAAACAAGAGAAAGTACACAGTGATTCATCTACCTAGAGAAGTTACAGAGGTTTACACAGAGAATTCCAAGTATAAGTACAAGCAAATAAGAGAGACTTAGATAACTGGTAAAACCTACATTGTTGACAGATTTGGGAGTACTTAGCACTGTGAAAACAGTACTTTCCCCGAAGGAAATTTAGTTCTCTAAGAGTGGGAAACAGTGAACAGAGAATGTATGAGTTTCTCAAGATTGGTAACAGACAGAAACAAGAGAAAGTACACAGTGATTCATCTACCTAGAGAAGTTACAGAAGTTTACACAGAGAATTCCATGTATAAGTACAAGGAAATAAGAGAGACTTAGAAATCTGGTAAAACCTACATTGTGGATAGAGTTGGGAGTACTTAGCACTGTGTAAACAGCACTTTCGCTGAAAGAAATCGACTTCTCTAAGACTGGGAAACAGTGAACAGTGAATGTATGAGTTTCTCAAGATTGGTAACAGATAGAAACAAGAGAAAGCACACAGTGATTCATCTACCTAGAGAAGTTACAGGGGTTTACACAGAGAATTCCAAGTATAAGTACAAGCAAATAAGAGAGACTTAGAAATCTGGTAAAACCTACATTGTGGATAGAGTTGGGAGTACTTAGCACTGTGAAAACAGCTCTTTCGCTGAAGAAATCGACTTCTCTAAGACTGGGAAACAGTGAACACTGAATGTATGAGTTTCTCAAGATTGGTAACAGATAGAAACAAGAGAAAGTACACAGTGATTCACCTACCTGGAAAAGTTACAGAGGTTTACACAGAGAATTCCAAGTATAAGTACAAGAATATAAGAGAGACTTAGAAAAGTGGTAAAACTTACATTGTTGACAGATTTGGCAGTACTTAGCATTGTGAAAACAGCACTTTCGCTGAAGGAAATTTAGTTCTCTAAGTCCGTGAAACAGTGAACAGAGAATGTATGAGTTTCTCAAGATTGGTAACAGATAGAAACAAGAGAAAGTACACAGTGATTCACCTACCTGGAAAAGTTACAGAGGTTTACACAGAGAATTCCAAGTATAAGTACAAGAATATAAGAGAGACTTAGAAAACTGGTAAAACGTACATTGTTGATAGAGTTGGGAGTACTTAGCACTGTGAAAACAGCACTTTCGCCGAAAGAAATCGACTGCTCTAATACTGGGAAACAGTGAACAGAGAATGTATGAGTTTCTCAAGATTGGTAACAGATAGAAACAAGAGAAAGTACACAGTGATTCATCTACCTAGAGAAGTTACAGAGGTTTACACAGAGAATTCCAAGTAGAAGTACAAGCAAATAAGAGAGACTTAGAAAACTGGTAAAACCTACATTGTTGACAGATTTGGGAGTACTTAGCACTGTGAAAACAGCACTTTGCCGAAGGAAATTTAGTTCTCTACGTCCGTGAAACAGTGAAAAGAGAATGTATGAGTTTCTCAAGATTGGTAACTGATAGAAACAAGAGAAAGTACACAGTGATTCACCTACCTGGAAAAGTTACAGAGGTTTACACAGAGAATTCCAAGTATAAGTACAAGAAAATAAGAGAGACTTAGAAAACTGGTAAAACCTACATTGTGGATAGAGTTGGGAGTACTTAGCACTGTGAAAACAGCACTTTCGCCGAAAGAAATCGACTTCTCCAAGACTGGGAAACAGTGAACAGAGAATGTATGAGTTTCTCAAGATTGGTAACAGATAGAAACAAGAGAAAGTACACAGTGATTGATCTACCTAGAGAAGTTACAGAGGTTTACACAGAGAATTCCAAGTATAAGTACAAGCAAATAAGAGAGATTTAGAAAACTGGTAAAACCTGCATTGTTGATAGAGTTGGGAGTACTTAGCACTGTGAAAGCAGCACTTTCGCCGAAAGAAATCGACTGCTCTAAGACCGGGAAACAGTGAACAGAGAATGTATGAGTTTCTCAAGATTGGTAACAGATAGAAACAAGAGAAAGTACAGAGTGATTCATCTAAATAGAGAAGTTACAGAAGTTTACACAGAGTATTCCATGTATAAGTACAAGAAAATAAGAGAGACTTAGAAAACTGGTAAATCCTACATTGTTGATAGAGTTGGGAGTACTTAGCACTGTGTAAACAGCACTTTCGCTGAAAGAAATCGACTTCTCTAAGACTGGGAAACAGTGAACAGACAATGTATGAGTTTCTCAAGATTGGTAACAGATAGAAACAAGAGAAAGCACACAGTGATTCATCTACCTAGAGAAGTTACAGAGGTTTACACAGAGAATTCCAAGTATAAGTACAAGCAATAAGAGAGACTTAGAAAACTGGTAAAACCTACATTGTTGACAGATTTGGGAGTACTTAGCACTGTGAAAACAGCACTTTCGCCGAAGGAAATTTAGTTCTCTAAGACAGGGAAACAGTGAACAGAGAATGTATGAGTTTCTCAAGATTGGTAACAGATAGAAACAAGAGAAAGTACACAGTGATTCATCTACCTAGAGAAGTTACAGAAGTTTACAAAGAGAATTCCATGTATAAGTACAAGAAAATAAGAGAGACTTAGAAAAATGGTAAAACCTACATTGTTGATAGAGTTGGGAGTAGTTAGCACTGTGAAAACAGCACTTTCGCAGAAAGAAATCGACTTCTCTAAGACTGGGAAACAGTGAACAGAGAATGTATGAGTTTCTCAAGATTGGTAACAGATACAAACAAGAGAAAGGACACAGTGATTCATCTACCTAGAGAAGTTACAGAAGTTTACACAGAGAATTCCATGTATAAGTACAAGAAAATAAGAGAGACTTAGAAAACCGGTAAAATCTACATTGTGGATAGAGTTGGGAGTACTTAGCACTGTGAAAACAGCACTTTCGCAGAAAGAAATCGACTTCTCTAAGACTGGGAAACAGTGAACAGAGAATGTATGAGTTTCTCAAGATTGGTAACAGATAGAAACAAGAGAAAGTACACAGTGATTCATCTACCTAGAGAAGTTACAGAGGTTTACACAGAGAATTCCAAGTAGAAGTACAAGCAAATAAGAGAGACTTAGAATACTGGTAAAACCTGCATTGTTGATAGAGTTGGGAGTACTTAGCACTGTGAAAACAGCACTTTCTCCGAAAGAAATCGACTGGTCTAAGACTGGGAAACAGTGAACAGAGAATGTATGAGTTTCTCAAGATTGGTAACAGATAGAAACAAGAGAAAGTACACAGTGATTCATCTACCTAGTGAAGTTACAGAGGTTTACACAGAGAATTCCAAGGATAAGTACAAGCAAATAAGAGAGACTTAGAAAACTGGAAAAACCTACATTGTTGACAGATTTGGGAGTCCTTAGCACTGTGAAAACAGCACTTTCGCCGAAGGAAATTTAGTTCTCTAAGACTGGGAAACAGTGAACAGAGAATGTATGAGTTTCTCAAGATTGGTAACAGATAGAAACAAGAGAAAGTACAGAGTGATTCATCTACCTAGAGAAGGTACAGAAGTTTACACAGAGAATTCCATGTATAAGTACAAGAAAATAGGACAGACTTAGAAAAATGGTAAAACCTACATTGTGGATAGAGTTGGGAGTACTTAGCACTGTGAAAACAGCACTTTCGCCGAAAGAAATCGACTTCTCTAAGACTGGGAAACAGTGAACAGAGAATGTATGAGTTTCTCAAGATTGGTAACAGATAGAAACAAGAGAAATTACACAGTGATTCATCTACCTAGAGAAGTTACAGAGGTTTACACAGAGAATTCCAAGTATAAGTACAAGCAAATAAGAGAGACTTAGAAAACTGGTAAAACCTACATTGTTGACAGATTTGGGAGTACTTAGCACTGGGAAAACAGCACTTTCGCCGAAGGAAATTTAGTTCTCTAAGACTGGGAAACAGTGAACAGAGAATGGATGAGTTTCTCAAGATTGGTAACAGATAGAAACAAGAGAAAGTACACAGTGATTCATCTACCTAGAGAAGTTACAGAAGTTTACACAGAGAATTCCATGTATAAGTACAAGAAAAAAGAGAGAGTTAGAAAAATGGTAAAACCTACATTGTGGATAGAGTTGGGAGTACTTAGCACTGTGAAAACAGCACTTTCGCCGAAAGAAATCGACTTCTCTAAGACTGGGAAACAGTGAACAGAGAATGTATGAGTTTCTCAAGATTGGTAACAGATAGAAACAAGAGAAAGTACACAGTGATTCATCTACCTAGAGAAGTTACAGAGGTTTACACAGAGAATTCCAAGTATAAGTACAAGCAAATAAGAGAGACTTAGATAACTGGTAAAACCTACATTGTTGACAGATTTGGGAGTACTTAGCACTGTGAAAACAGTACTTTCCCCGAAGGAAATTTAGTTCTCTAAGACTGGGAAACAGTGAACAGAGAATGGATGAGTTTCTCAAGATTGGTAACAGATAGAAACAAGAGAAAGTACACAGTGATTCATCTACCTAGAGAAGTTACAGAAGTTTACACAGAGAATTCCATGTATAAGTACAAGGAAATAAGAGAGACTTAGAAATCTGGTAAAACCTACATTGTGGATAGAGTTGGGAGTACTTAGCACTGTGTAAACAGCACTTTCGCTGAAAGAAATCGACTTCTCTAAGACTGGGAAACAGTGAACAGTGAATGTATGAGTTTCTCAAGATTGGTAACAGATAGAAACAAGAGAAAGCACACAGTGATTCATCTACCTAGAGAAGTTACAGGGGTTTACACAGAGAATTCCAAGTATAAGTACAAGCAAATAAGAGAGACTTAGAAATCTGGTAAAACCTACATTGTGGATAGAGTTGGGAGTACTTAGCACTGTGAAAACAGCTCTTTCGCTGAAGAAATCGACTTCTCTAAGACTGGGAAACAGTGAACACTGAATGTATGAGTTTCTCAAGATTGGTAACAGATAGAAACAAGAGAAAGTACACAGTGATTCACCTACCTGGAAAAGTTACAGAGGTTTACACAGAGAATTCCAAGTATAAGTACAAGAATATAAGAGAGACTTAGAAAAGTGGTAAAACTTACATTGTTGACAGATTTGGCAGTACTTAGCATTGTGAAAACAGCACTTTCGCTGAAGGAAATTTAGTTCTCTAAGTCCGTGAAAAAGTGAACAGAGAATGTATGAGTTTCTCAAGATTGGTAACAGATAGAAACAAGAGAAAGTACACAGTGATTCACCTACCTGGAAAAGTTACAGAGGTTTACACAGAGAATTCCAAGTATAAGTACAAGAATATAAGAGAGACTTAGAAAACTGGTAAAACGTACATTGTTGATAGAGTTGGGAGTACTTAGCACTGTGAAAACAGCACTTTCGCCGAAAGAAATCGACTGCTCTAATACTGGGAAACAGTGAACAGAGAATGTATGAGTTTCTCAAGATTGGTAACAGATAGAAACAAGAGAAAGTACACAGTGATTCATCTACCTAGAGAAGTTACAGAGGTTTACACAGAGAATTCCAAGTAGAAGTACAAGCAAATAAGAGAGACTTAGAAAACTGGTAAAACCTACATTGTTGACAGATTTGGGAGTACTTAGCACTGTGAAAACAGCACTTTGCCGAAGGAAATTTAGTTCTCTACGTCCGTGAAACAGTGAAAAGAGAATGTATGAGTTTCTCAAGATTGGTAACTGATAGAAACAAGAGAAAGTACACAGTGATTCACCTACCTGGAAAAGTTACAGAGGTTTACACAGAGAATTCCAAGTATAAGTACAAGAAAATAAGAGAGACTTAGAAAACTGGTAAAACCTACATTGTGGATAGAGTTGGGAGTACTTAGCACTGTGAAAACAGCACTTTCGCCGAAAGAAATCGACTTCTCCAAGACTGGGAAACAGTGAACAGAGAATGTATGAGTTTCTCAAGATTGGTAACAGATAGAAACAAGAGAAAGTACACAGTGATTGATCTACCTAGAGAAGTTACAGAGGTTTACACAGAGAATTCCAAGTATAAGTACAAGCAAATAAGAGAGATTTAGAAAACTGGTAAAACCTGCATTGTTGATAGAGTTGGGAGTACTTAGCACTGTGAAAGCAGCACTTTCGCCGAAAGAAATCGACTGCTCTAAGACTGGGAAACAGTGAACAGAGAATGTATGAGTTTCTCAAGATTGGTAACAGATAGAAACAAGAGAAAGTACACAGTGATTCATCTACCTAGTAAAGTTACAGAGGTTTACAGAGAGAATTCCAAGTAGAAGTACAAACAAATAAGAGAGACTTAGAAAACTGGTAAAACCTACATTGTTGACAGATTTGGGAGTACTTAGCACTGTGAAAACAGCACCTTCGCCGAAGGAAATTTAGTTCTCTAAGACAGGGAAACAGGGAACAGAGAATGTATGAGTTTGTCAAGATTGGTAACAGATAGAAACAAGAGAAAGTACAGAGTGATTCATCTACCTAGAGAAGTTACAGAAGTTTACACAGAGAACTCCATGTATAAGTACAAGAAAATAAGAGAGACTTAGAAAACTGGTAAAACCTACATTGTGGATAGAGATGGGAGTACTTAGAACTGTGAAAACAGCACTTTCGCCGAAAGAAATCGACTTCTCTAAGACTGGGAAACAGTGAACAGAGAATGTATGAGTTTCTCAAGATTGGTAACAGATAGAAACAAGAGAAAGTACACAGTGATTCATCTACCTAGAGAAGTTACAGAGGTTTACACAGAGAATTCCAAGTATAAGTACAAGCAAATAAGAGAGACTTAGAAAACTGGTAAAACCTGCATTGTTGATAGAGTTGGGAGTACTTAGCACTGTGAAAACAGCACTTTCGCCGAAAGAAATCGACTGCTCTAAGACTGGGAAACAGTGACCAGAGAATTTATGAGTTTCTCAAGATTGGTAACAGATAGAAACAAGAGAAAGTACACAGTGATTCATCTACCTAGAGAAGTTACAGAAGTTTACACAGAGAATTCCATGTATAAGTAAAAGAAAATAAGAGAGACTTAGAAAACTGGTAAACCCTACATTGTGGATAGAGTTGGGAGTACTTAGCACTGTGAAAACAGCACTTCCGCCGAAAGAAATCGACTTCTCTAAGACTGGGAAACAGTGAACAGAGAATGTATGAGTTTCTCAAGATTGGTAACAGATAGAAACAGGAGAAAGTACACAGTGATTCATCTACCTAGAGAAGTTACAGAGGTTTACACAGAGAATTCCAAGTATAAGTACAAGCAAATAAGAGAGACTTAGAAAACTGGTAAAACCTACATTGTTGACAGATTTGGGAGTACTTAGCACTGTGAAAACAGCACTTTCGCCGAAGGAAATTTAGTTTTCTAAGACTGGGAAACAGTGAACAGAGAATGTATGAGTTTCTCAAGATTGGTAACAGATAGAAACAAGAGAAAGTACACAGTGATTCATCTACCTAGAGAAGTTACAGAGGTTTACACAGAGAATTCCAAGTACAAGTACAAGCAAATAAGAGAGACTTAGAAAACTGGTAAAACCTACATTGTTGACAGATTTGGGAGTAGTTGGCACTGTGAAAACAGCACTTTCGCCGAAG
The DNA here is from genome assembly GCA_028571685.1 of Heterohyrax brucei. Classification (NCBI taxonomy): domain Eukaryota; kingdom Metazoa; phylum Chordata; class Mammalia; order Hyracoidea; family Procaviidae; genus Heterohyrax; species Heterohyrax brucei. The sequence continues at coordinate 19,157,291 of CM053162.1, forward strand.
GAAATTTAGTTTTCTAAGACTGGGAAACAGTGAACAGAGAATGTATGAGTTTCTCAAGATTGGTAACAGATAGAAACAAGAGAAAGTACACAGTGATTCATCTACCTAGAGAAGTTACAGAAGTTTACACAGAGAATTCCATGTATAAGTACAAGAAAATAAGAGAGACTTAGAAAACTGGTAAAACCTACATTGTGGATAGAGTTGGGAGTACTTAGCACTGTGAAAACAGCACTTTCGCCAAAAGAAATCGACTTCTCTAAGACTGGGAAACAGTGAACAGAGAATGTATGAGTTTCTCAAGATTGGTAACAGATAGAAACAAGAGAAAGTACACAGTGATTCATCTCCCTAGAGAAGTTACAGAGGTTTACACAGAGAATTCCAAGTATAAGTACAAGCAAATAAGAGAGACTTAGAAAACTGGTAAAACCTACATTGTGGATAGAGTTGGGAGTACTTAGCACTGTGAAAACAGCACTTCCGCTGAAAGAAGTCGACTTCTCTAAGACTGTGAAACAGTGAACAGTGAATGTATGAGTTTCTCAAGATGGGTAACACATAGAAACAAGAGAAAGTACACAGTGATTCATCTACCTAGTAAAGTTACAGAGGTTTACAGAGAGAATTCCAAGTAGAAGTACAAACAAATAAGAGAGACTTAGAAAACTGGTAAAACCTACATTGTTGACAGATTTGGGAGTACTTAGCACTGTGAAAACAGCACCTTCGCCGAAGGAAATTTAGTTCTCTAAGACAGGGAAACAGGGAACAGAGAATGTATGAGTTTGTCAAGATTGGTAACAGATAGAAACAAGAGAAAGTACAGAGTGATTCATCTACCTAGAGAAGTTACAGAAGTTTACACAGAGAACTCCATGTATAAGTACAAGAAAATAAGAGAGACTTAGAAAACTGGTAAAACCTACATTGTTGATAGAGTTGGGAGTACATAGCACTGTGAAAACAGCAGTTTCGCCGAAAGAAATCGACTTCTCTAAGACTGGGAAACAGTGAACAGAGAATGTATGGGTTTCTCAAGATTGGTAACAGATAGAAACAAGAGAAAGTACACAGTGATTCATCTACCTAGAGAAGTTACAGAGGTTTACATAGAGAATTCCAAGTATAAGTACAAGCAAATAAGAGAGACTTAGAAAACTGGTAAAACCTACATTGCTGATAGAGCTGGGAGTACTTAGCACTGTGAAAAGAGCACTTTTGCCGAAAGAAATCGACTTCTCTAAGACTGGGAAACAGTGAACAGAGAATGTATGAGTTTCTCAAGATTGGTAACAGATAGTAACAAGAGAAAGGACACAGTGATTCATCTACCTAGAGAAGTTACAGAGGTTTACACAGAGAATTCCAAGTATAAGTACAAGGAAATAAGAGAGACTTAGAAAACTGGTAAAACCTACATTGTGGATAGAGTTGGGAGTACTTAGCACTGTGTAAACAGCACTTTCGCTGAAAGAAATCGACTTCTCTAAGACTGGGAAACAGTGAACAGTGAATGTATGAGTTTCTCAAGATTGGTAACAGATAGAAACAAGAGAAAGCACACAGTGATTCATCTACCTAGAGAAGTTACAGAGGTTTACACAGAGAATTCCAAGTATAAGTACAAGCAAATAAGAGAGACTTAGAAATCTGGTAAAACATACATTGTGGATAGAGTTGGGAGTACTTAGCACTGTGAAAAGAGCACTTTCGCCGAAGGAAATTTAGTTCTCTAAGTCCGTGAAACAGTGAACAGAGAATGTATGAGTTTCTCAAGATTGGTAACAGATAGAAACAAGAGAAAGGACACAGTGATTCATCTACCTAGTAAAGTTTCAGAGGTTTACACAGAGAATTCCAAGTATAAGTACAAACAAATAAGAGAGACTTAGAAAACTGGTAAAACCTACATTGTTGACAGATTTGGGAGTTCTTAGCACTGTGAAAACAGCACTTTCGCCGAAGGAAATTTAGTTCTCTAAGACAGTGAAACAGGGAACAGAGAATGTATGAGTTTCTCAAGATTGGTAACAGATAGAAACAAGAGAAAGTACAGAGTGATTCATCTACCTAGAGAAGTTACAGAAGTTTACACAGAGAATTCCATGTATAAGTACAAGAAAATGAGAGAGACTTAGAAAACTGGTAAAACCTACATTGTTGATAGATTTGGGAGTACATAGCACTGTGAAAACAGCACTTTCGCCGAAAGAAATCGACTTCTCTAAGACTGGGAAACAGTGAACAGAGAATGTATGAGTTTCTCAAGATTGGTAACAGATAGAAACAAGAGAAAGTACACAGTGATTCATCTACCTAGAGAAGATACAGAGGTTTACATAGAGAATTCCAAGTATAAGTACAAGCAAACAAGAGAGACTTAGAAAACTGGTAAAACCTACATTGTTGATAGAGTTGGGAGTACTTAGCACTGTGAAAACAGCACTTTTGCCGACAGAAATTGACTTCTCTAAGACTGGGAAACAGTGAACAGAGAATGTATGAGTTTCTCAAGATTGGTAACAGATAGAAACAAGAGAAAGGACACAGTGATTCATCTACCTAGAGAAGTTACAGAGGTTTACACAGAGAATTCCAAGTATAAGTACAAGCAAATAAGAGAGACTTAGAAAACTGGTAAAGCCTACATTGTGGATAGAGTTGGGAGTACTTAACACTGTGTAAACAGCACTTTCGCCGAAAGAAATCGACTTCTCTAAGACTGGGAAACAGTGAACAGTGAATGTATGAGTTTCTCAAGATTGGTAAAAGATAGAGACAAGAGAAAGCACACAGTGATTCATCTGCCTAGAGATGTTACAGAGGTTTATACAGAGAATTCCAAGTATAAATACAAGAAAATAAGAGAGACTTAGAAAACTGGTAAAACTTACATTGTGGATAGAGTTGGGAGTACATAGCACTGTGAAAACAGCACTTTCGCTGAAAGAAATCGACTTCTCTAAGACTGGGAAACAGTGAACAGTGAATGTATGAGTTTCTCAAGATTGGTAACAGATAGAAACAAGAGAAAGTACACAGTGATTCATCTACCTAGAGAAGTTACAGAGGTTTACACAGAGAATTCCAAGTAGAAGTACAAGTAAATAAGAGAGACTTAGAAAACTGGTAAAACCTACATTGTTGACAGATTTGGGAGTACTTAGCACTGTGAAAACAGCACTTTGCCGAAGGAAATTTAGTTCTCTAAGTCCGTGAAACACTGAACAGAGAATGTATGAGTTTCTCAAGATTGGTAACAGATAGAAACAAGAGAAAGTACACAGTGATTCACCTACCTGGAAAAGTTACAGAGGTTTACACAGAGAATTCCAAGTATAAGTACAAGAAAATAAGAGAGACTTAGAAAACTGGTAAAACGTACATTGTTGATAGAGTTGGGAGTACTTAGCAAAGTGAAAACAGCACTGTCGCCGAAAGAAATCGACTTCTCTAAGACTGGGAAACAGTGAACAGAGAATGTATTAGTCTCTCAAGATTGGTAACAGATAGAAACAAGAGAAAGTACACAGTGATTCATCTACCTAGAGAAGATACAGAGGTTTACACAGAGAATTCCAAGTATCAGTACAAGCAAATAAGAGAGACTTAGAAAACTGGTAAAACCTACATTGTTGACAGATTTGGGAGTACTTTGCACTGTGAAAACAGCACTTTCGCAGAAAGAAATCGACTTCTCTAAGACTTGGAAACAGTGAACAGAGAATGTATGAGTTTCTCAAGATTGGTAACAGATAGAAACAAGAGAAAGTACACAGTGATTCACCTAAATAGAGAAGTTACAGAAGTTTACACAGAGAATTCCATGTATAAGTACAAGAAAATAAGAGAGACTTAGAAAACTGGTAAAACCTACATTGTTGATAGAGTTGGGAGTACTTAGCACTGTGAAAACAGCACTTTCGCAGAAAGAAATCGACTTCTCTAAGACTGGGAAACAGTGAACAGAGAATGTATGAGTTGCTCAAGATTGGTAACAGATAGAAACAAGAGAAAGTACACAGTGATTCATCTACCTAGAGAAGTTACAGAGGTTTACACAGAGAATTCCAAGTATAAGTACAAGCAAATAAGAGAGACTTAGAAAACTGGTAAAACCTACATTGTGGATAGAGTTGGGAGTACATAGTACTGTGAAAACAGCACTTTTGCCGAAAGAAATCGACTTCTCTAAGACTGGGAAACAGTGAACAGAAAATGTATGAGTTTCTCAAGATTGGTAACAGATAGAAACAAGAGAAAGTACACAGTGATTCATCTACCTAGAGAAGTTACAGAGGTTTACACAGAGAATTCCAAGTATAAGTACAAGCAAATAAGAGAGACTTAGAAAACTGGTAAAACCTACATTGTGGATAGAGTTGGGAGTACTTAACACTGTGTAAACAGCACTTTCGGCGAACGAAATCGACTTCTCTAAGACTGGGAAACAGTGAACAGAGAATGTATGAGTTTCTCAAGATTGGTAACAGATAGAAACCAGAGAAAGTACACAGTGATTCATCTAAATAGAGAAGTTACAGAAGTTTACACAGAGTATTCCATGTATAAGTACAAGAAAATAAGAGAGACTTAGAAAACTGGTAAAACCTACATTGTGGATAGAGTTGGGAGTACTTAGCACTGTGTAAACAGCACTTTCGCTGAAAGAAATGGACTTCTCTAAGACTGGGAAACAGTGAACAGTGAATGTATGAGTTTCTCAAGATTGGTAACAGATAGAAACAAGATAAAGCACACAGTGATTCATCTACCTAGAGAAGTTACAGAGGTTTACACAGAGAATACCAAGTATAAGTACAAGCAAATAAGAGAGAATTAGAAAACTGGTAAAACCTACATTGTTGACAGATTTGGGAGTACTTAGCACTGTGAAAACAGCACTTTGCCGAAGGAAATTTAGTTCTCTAAGTCCGTGAAACAGTGAAAAGATAATGTATGAGTTTCTCAAGATTGGTAAAAGATAGAAACAAGAGAAAGTACACAGTGATTCACCTCATGGAAAAGTTACAGAGGTTTACACAGAGAATTCCAAGTGTAAGTACAAGAAAATAAGAGAGACTTAGAAAACTGGTAAAACCTACATTGTGGATAGAGTTGGGAGTACTTAGCACTGTGAAAACAGTACTTTCGCTGAAAGAAATCGACTTCTCTAAGACTGGGAAACAGTGAACAGAGAATGTATGAGTTTCTCAAGATTGGTAACAGATAGAAACAAGAGAAAGTACACAGTGATTCATCTACCTAGAGAAGTTACAGAAGTTTACACAGAGAATTCCATGTATAAGTACAAGAAAATAAGAGAGACTTAGAAAACTGGTAAAACCTACATTGTGGATAGAGTTGGGAGTACTCAGCACTGTGAAAACAGCACTTTAGCCGAAAGAAATCGACTTCTCTAAGACTGGGAAACAGTGAACAGAGAATGTATGAGTTTCTCAAGATTGGTAACAGATAGAAACCAGAGAAAGTACACAGTGATTCATCTAAATAGAGAAGTTACAGAAGTTTACACAGAGTATTCCATGTATAAGTACAAGAAAATAAGAGAGACTTAGAAAACTGGTAAAACCTACATTGTGGATAGAGTTGGGAGTACTTAGCACTGTGTAAACAGCACTTTCGCTGAAAGAAATGGACTTCTCTAAGACTGGGAAACAGTGAACAGTGAATGTATGAGTTTCTCAAGATTGGTAACAGATAGAAACAAGATAAAGCACACAGTGATTCATCTACCTAGAGAAGTTACAGAGGTTTACACAGAGAATTCCAAGTATAAGTACAAGCAAATAAGAGAGAATTAGAAAACTGGTAAAACCTACATTGTTGACAGATTTGGGAGTACTTAGCACTGTGAAAACAGCACTTTGCCGAAGGAAATTTAGTTCTCTAAGTCCGTGAAACAGTGAAAAGATAATGTATGAGTTTCTCAAGATTGGTAAAAGATAGAAACAAGAGAAAGTACACAGTGATTCACCTACCTGGAAAAGTTACAGAGGTTTACACAGAGAATTCCAAGTATAAGTACAAGAAAATAAGAGAGACTTAGAAAACTGGTAAAACCTACATTGTGGATAGAGTTGGGAGTACTTAGCACTGTGAAAACAGCACTTTCGCCGAAAGAAATCGACTTCTCTAAGACTCGGAAACAGAGAACAGAGAATGTATGAGTTTCTTAAGATTGGTAACAGATAGAAACAAGAGAAAGTACACAGTGATTCATCTACCTAGAGAAGTTACAGAGGTTTACACAGAGAATTCCAAGTATAAGTACAAGCAAATAAGAGAGACTTAGAAAACTGGTAAAACCTGCATTGTTGATAGAGTTGGGAGTACTTAGCACTGTGAAAACAGCACTTTCGCCGAAAGAAATCGACTGCTCTAAGACTGGGAAACAGTGAACAGAGAATGTATGAGTTTCTCAAGATTGGTAACAGATAGAAACAAGAGAAAGCACACAGTGATTCATCTACCTAGAGAAGTTACAGAGGTTTACACAGAGAATTCCAAGTATAAGTACAAGCAAATAAGAGAGACTTAGAAAACTGGTAAAACCTACATTGTTGACAAATTTGGGAGTACTTAGAACTGTGAAAACAGCACTTTCGCCGAAGGAAATTTAGTTTTCTAAGACTGGGAAACAGTGAACAGAGAATGTATGAGTTTCTCAAGATTGGTAACAGATAGAAACAAGAGAAAGTACACAGTGATTCATCTACCTAGAGAAGTTACAGAGGTTTACACAGAGAATTCCAAGTATAAGTACAAGCAAATAAGAGAGACTTAGATAACTGGTAAAACCTACATTGTTGACAGATTTGGGAGTACTTAGCACTGTGAAAACAGCACTTTCACCGAAGGAAATTAGTTCTCTAAGACTGGGAAATAGTGAACAGAGAATGTATGAGTTTCTCAAGATTGGTAACAGATAGAAACAAGAGAAAGTACACAGTGATTCATCTACCTAGAGAAGTTACAGAAGTTTACACAGAGAATTCCATGTATAAGTACAAGAAAATAAGAGAGACTTAGAAAACTGGTAAAACCTACATTGTGGATAGAGTTGGGAGTACTCAGCACTGTGAAAACAGCACTTTAGCCGAAAGAAATCGACCTCTCTAAGACTGGGAAACAGTGAACAGAGAATGTATGAGTTTCTCAAGATTGGTAACAGATAGAAACAAGAGAAAGTACACAGTGATTCATCTAAATAGAGAAGTTACAGAAGTTTACACAGAGTATTCCATGTATAAGTACAAGAAAATAAGAGAGACTTAGAAAACTGGTAAAACCTACATTGTGGATAGAGTTGGGAGTACTTAGCACTGTGTAAACAGCACTTTCGCTGAAATAAATGGACTTCTCTAAGACTGGGAAACAGTGAACAGTGAATTTATGAGTTTCTCAAAATTGGTAACAGATAGAAACAAGATAAAGCACACAGTGATTCATCTACCTAGACTAGTTACAGAGGTTTACACAGAGAATTCCAAGTATAAGTACAAGCAAATAAGAGAGACTTAGAAAACTGGTAAAACCTACATTGTTGACAGATTTGGGAGTACTTAGCACTGTGAAAACAGCACTTTCGCCGAAGGAAATTTAGTTCTCTAAGACAGGGAAACAGTGAACAGAGAATGTATGAGTTTCTCAAGATTGGTAACAGATAGAAACAAGAGAAAGTACACAGTGATTCATCTACCTAGAGAAGTTACAGAAGTTTACACAGAGAATTCCATGTATAAGTACAAGAAAATAAGAGAGACTTAGAAAACTGGTAAAACCTACATTGTTGATAGAGTTGGGAGTACTTAGCACTGTGAAAACAGCACTTTCGCAGAAAGAAATCGACTTCTGTAAGACTGGGAAACAGTGAACAGAGAATGTATGAGTTTCTCAAGATTGGTAACAGATAGAAACAAGAGAAAGTACACAGTGATTCACCTAAATAGAGAAGTTACAGAAGTTTACACAGAGAATTCCATGTATAAGTACAAGAAAATAAGAGAGACTTAGAAAACTGGTAAAACCTACATTGTTGATAGAGTTGGGAGTACTTAGCACTGTGAAAACAGCACTTTCGCCGAAAGAAATCGACTTCTCTAAGACTGGGAAACAGTGAATAGAGAATGTATGAGTTTCTCAAGATTGGTAACAGATAGAAACAAGAGAAAGTACACAGTGATTCATCTACCTAGAGAAGTTACAGAGGTTTACACAGAGAATTCCAAGTATAAGTACAAGCAAATAAGAGAGACTTAGAAAAATGGTAAAACCTACATTGTTGACAGATTTGGGAGTACTTAGCACTGTGAAAACAGCACTTTGCCGAAGGAAATTTAGTTCTCTAAGTCCGTGAAACAGTGAACAGAGAATGTATGAGTTTCTCAAGATTGGTAACAGATAGAAACAAGAGAAAGTACACAGTGATTCATCTACCTAGAGAAGTTACAGAGGTTTACACAGAGAATTCCAAGTATAAGTACAAGCAATAAGAGAGACTTAGAAAACTGGTAAAACCTACATTGTTGACAGATTTGGGAGTACTTAGCACTGTGAAAACAGCACTTTCGCCGAAGGAAATTTAGTTCTCTAAGACAGGGAAACAGTGAACAGAGAATGTATGAGTTTCTCAAGATTGGTAACAGATAGAAACAAGAGAAAGTACACAGTGATTCATCTACCTAGAGAAGTTACAGAAGTTTACAAAGAGAATTCCATGTATAAGTACAAGAAAATAAGAGAGACTTAGAAAAATGGTAAAACCTACATTGTTGATAGAGTTGGGAGTAGTTAGCACTGTGAAAACAGCACTTTCGCAGAAAGAAATCGACTTCTCTAAGACTGGGAAACAGTGAACAGAGAATGTATGAGTTTCTCAAGATTGGTAACAGATACAAACAAGAGAAAGGACACAGTGATTCATCTACCTAGAGAAGTTACAGAAGTTTACACAGAGAATTCCATGTATAAGTACAAGAAAATAAGAGAGACTTAGAAAACCGGTAAAATCTACATTGTGGATAGAGTTGGGAGTACTTAGCACTGTGAAAACAGCACTTTCGCAGAAAGAAATCGACTTCTCTAAGACTGGGAAACAGTGAACAGAGAATGTATGAGTTTCTCAAGATTGGTAACAGATAGAAACAAGAGAAAGTACACAGTGATTCATCTACCTAGAGAAGTTACAGAGGTTTACACAGAGAATTCCAAGTAGAAGTACAAGCAAATAAGAGAGACTTAGAATACTGGTAAAACCTGCATTGTTGATAGAGTTGGGAGTACTTAGCACTGTGAAAACAGCACTTTCTCCGAAAGAAATCGACTGGTCTAAGACTGGGAAACAGTGAACAGAGAATGTATGAGTTTCTCAAGATTGGTAACAGATAGAAACAAGAGAAAGTACACAGTGATTCATCTACCTAGTGAAGTTACAGAGGTTTACACAGAGAATTCCAAGGATAAGTACAAGCAAATAAGAGAGACTTAGAAAACTGGAAAAACCTACATTGTTGACAGATTTGGGAGTCCTTAGCACTGTGAAAACAGCACTTTCGCCGAAGGAAATTTAGTTCTCTAAGACTGGGAAACAGTGAACAGAGAATGTATGAGTTTCTCAAGATTGGTAACAGATAGAAACAAGAGAAAGTACAGAGTGATTCATCTACCTAGAGAAGGTACAGAAGTTTACACAGAGAATTCCATGTATAAGTACAAGAAAATAGGACAGACTTAGAAAAATGGTAAAACCTACATTGTGGATAGAGTTGGGAGTACTTAGCACTGTGAAAACAGCACTTTCGCCGAAAGAAATCGACTTCTCTAAGACTGGGAAACAGTGAACAGAGAATGTATGAGTTTCTCAAGATTGGTAACAGATAGAAACAAGAGAAATTACACAGTGATTCATCTACCTAGAGAAGTTACAGAGGTTTACACAGAGAATTCCAAGTATAAGTACAAGCAAATAAGAGAGACTTAGAAAACTGGTAAAACCTACATTGTTGACAGATTTGGGAGTACTTAGCACTGGGAAAACAGCACTTTCGCCGAAGGAAATTTAGTTCTCTAAGACTGGGAAACAGTGAACAGAGAATGGATGAGTTTCTCAAGATTGGTAACAGATAGAAACAAGAGAAAGTACACAGTGATTCATCTACCTAGAGAAGTTACAGAAGTTTACACAGAGAATTCCATGTATAAGTACAAGAAAAAAGAGAGAGTTAGAAAAATGGTAAAACCTACATTGTGGATAGAGTTGGGAGTACTTAGCACTGTGAAAACAGCACTTTCGCCGAAAGAAATCGACTTCTCTAAGACTGGGAAACAGTGAACAGAGAATGTATGAGTTTCTCAAGATTGGTAACAGATAGAAACAAGAGAAAGTACACAGTGATTCATCTACCTAGAGAAGTTACAGAGGTTTACACAGAGAATTCCAAGTATAAGTACAAGCAAATAAGAGAGACTTAGATAACTGGTAAAACCTACATTGTTGACAGATTTGGGAGTACTTAGCACTGTGAAAACAGTACTTTCCCCGAAGGAAATTTAGTTCTCTAAGACTGGGAAACAGTGAACAGAGAATGGATGAGTTTCTCAAGATTGGTAACAGATAGAAACAAGAGAAAGTACACAGTGATTCATCTACCTAGAGAAGTTACAGAAGTTTACACAGAGAATTCCATGTATAAGTACAAGGAAATAAGAGAGACTTAGAAATCTGGTAAAACCTACATTGTGGATAGAGTTGGGAGTACTTAGCACTGTGTAAACAGCACTTTCGCTGAAAGAAATCGACTTCTCTAAGACTGGGAAACAGTGAACAGTGAATGTATGAGTTTCTCAAGATTGGTAACAGATAGAAACAAGAGAAAGCACACAGTGATTCATCTACCTAGAGAAGTTACAGGGGTTTACACAGAGAATTCCAAGTATAAGTACAAGCAAATAAGAGAGACTTAGAAATCTGGTAAAACCTACATTGTGGATAGAGTTGGGAGTACTTAGCACTGTGAAAACAGCTCTTTCGCTGAAGAAATCGACTTCTCTAAGACTGGGAAACAGTGAACACTGAATGTATGAGTTTCTCAAGATTGGTAACAGATAGAAACAAGAGAAAGTACACAGTGATTCACCTACCTGGAAAAGTTACAGAGGTTTACACAGAGAATTCCAAGTATAAGTACAAGAATATAAGAGAGACTTAGAAAAGTGGTAAAACTTACATTGTTGACAGATTTGGCAGTACTTAGCATTGTGAAAACAGCACTTTCGCTGAAGGAAATTTAGTTCTCTAAGTCCGTGAAAAAGTGAACAGAGAATGTATGAGTTTCTCAAGATTGGTAACAGATAGAAACAAGAGAAAGTACACAGTGATTCACCTACCTGGAAAAGTTACAGAGGTTTACACAGAGAATTCCAAGTATAAGTACAAGAATATAAGAGAGACTTAGAAAACTGGTAAAACGTACATTGTTGATAGAGTTGGGAGTACTTAGCACTGTGAAAACAGCACTTTCGCCGAAAGAAATCGACTGCTCTAATACTGGGAAACAGTGAACAGAGAATGTATGAGTTTCTCAAGATTGGTAACAGATAGAAACAAGAGAAAGTACACAGTGATTCATCTACCTAGAGAAGTTACAGAGGTTTACACAGAGAATTCCAAGTAGAAGTACAAGCAAATAAGAGAGACTTAGAAAACTGGTAAAACCTACATTGTTGACAGATTTGGGAGTACTTAGCACTGTGAAAACAGCACTTTGCCGAAGGAAATTTAGTTCTCTACGTCCGTGAAACAGTGAAAAGAGAATGTATGAGTTTCTCAAGATTGGTAACTGATAGAAACAAGAGAAAGTACACAGTGATTCACCTACCTGGAAAAGTTACAGAGGTTTACACAGAGAATTCCAAGTATAAGTACAAGAAAATAAGAGAGACTTAGAAAACTGGTAAAACCTACATTGTGGATAGAGTTGGGAGTACTTAGCACTGTGAAAACAGCACTTTCGCCGAAAGAAATCGACTTCTCCAAGACTGGGAAACAGTGAACAGAGAATGTATGAGTTTCTCAAGATTGGTAACAGATAGAAACAAGAGAAAGTACACAGTGATTGATCTACCTAGAGAAGTTACAGAGGTTTACACAGAGAATTCCAAGTATAAGTACAAGCAAATAAGAGAGATTTAGAAAACTGGTAAAACCTGCATTGTTGATAGAGTTGGGAGTACTTAGCACTGTGAAAGCAGCACTTTCGCCGAAAGAAATCGACTGCTCTAAGACTGGGAAACAGTGAACAGAGAATGTATGAGTTTCTCAAGATTGGTAACAGATAGAAACAAGAGAAAGTACACAGTGATTCATCTACCTAGTAAAGTTACAGAGGTTTACAGAGAGAATTCCAAGTAGAAGTACAAACAAATAAGAGAGACTTAGAAAACTGGTAAAACCTACATTGTTGACAGATTTGGGAGTACTTAGCACTGTGAAAACAGCACCTTCGCCGAAGGAAATTTAGTTCTCTAAGACAGGGAAACAGGGAACAGAGAATGTATGAGTTTGTCAAGATTGGTAACAGATAGAAACAAGAGAAAGTACAGAGTGATTCATCTACCTAGAGAAGTTACAGAAGTTTACACAGAGAACTCCATGTATAAGTACAAGAAAATAAGAGAGACTTAGAAAACTGGTAAAACCTACATTGTGGATAGAGATGGGAGTACTTAGAACTGTGAAAACAGCACTTTCGCCGAAAGAAATCGACTTCTCTAAGACTGGGAAACAGTGAACAGAGAATGTATGAGTTTCTCAAGATTGGTAACAGATAGAAACAAGAGAAAGTACACAGTGATTCATCTACCTAGAGAAGTTACAGAGGTTTACACAGAGAATTCCAAGTATAAGTACAAGCAAATAAGAGAGACTTAGAAAACTGGTAAAACCTGCATTGTTGATAGAGTTGGGAGTACTTAGCACTGTGAAAACAGCACTTTCGCCGAAAGAAATCGACTGCTCTAAGACTGGGAAACAGTGACCAGAGAATTTATGAGTTTCTCAAGATTGGTAACAGATAGAAACAAGAGAAAGTACACAGTGATTCATCTACCTAGAGAAGTTACAGAAGTTTACACAGAGAATTCCATGTATAAGTAAAAGAAAATAAGAGAGACTTAGAAAACTGGTAAACCCTACATTGTGGATAGAGTTGGGAGTACTTAGCACTGTGAAAACAGCACTTCCGCCGAAAGAAATCGACTTCTCTAAGACTGGGAAACAGTGAACAGAGAATGTATGAGTTTCTCAAGATTGGTAACAGATAGAAACAGGAGAAAGTACACAGTGATTCATCTACCTAGAGAAGTTACAGAGGTTTACACAGAGAATTCCAAGTATAAGTACAAGCAAATAAGAGAGACTTAGAAAACTGGTAAAACCTACATTGTTGACAGATTTGGGAGTACTTAGCACTGTGAAAACAGCACTTTCGCCGAAGGAAATTTAGTTTTCTAAGACTGGGAAACAGTGAACAGAGAATGTATGAGTTTCTCAAGATTGGTAACAGATAGAAACAAGAGAAAGTACACAGTGATTCATCTACCTAGAGAAGTTACAGAGGTTTACACAGAGAATTCCAAGTACAAGTACAAGCAAATAAGAGAGACTTAGAAAACTGGTAAAACCTACATTGTTGACAGATTTGGGAGTAGTTGGCACTGTGAAAACAGCACTTTCGCCGAAGGAAATTTAGTTTTCTAAGACTGGGAAACAGTGAACAGAGAATGTATGAGTTTCTCAAGATTGGTAACAGATAGAAACAAGAGAAAGTACACAGTGATTCATCTACCTAGAGAAGTTACAGAAGTTTACACAGAGAATTCCATGTATAAGTACAAGAAAATAAGAGAGACTTAGAAAACTGGTAAAACCTACATTGTGGATAGAGTTGGGAGTACTTAGCACTGTGAAAACAGCACTTTCGCCAAAAGAAATCGACTTCTCTAAGACTGGGAAACAGTGAACAGAGAATGTATGAGTTTCTCAAGATTGGTAACAGATAGAAACAAGAGAAAGTACACAGTGATTCATCTCCCTAGAGAAGTTACAGAGGTTTACACAGAGAATTCCAAGTATAAGTACAAGCAAATAAGAGAGACTTAGAAAACTGGTAAAACCTACATTGTGGATAGAGTTGGGAGTACTTAGCACTGTGAAAACAGCACTTCCGCTGAAAGAAGTCGACTTCTCTAAGACTGTGAAACAGTGAACAGTGAATGTATGAGTTTCTCAAGATGGGTAACACATAGAAACAAGAGAAAGTACACAGTGATTCATCTACCTAGTAAAGTTACAGAGGTTTACAGAGAGAATTCCAAGTAGAAGTACAAACAAATAAGAGAGACTTAGAAAACTGGTAAAACCTACATTGTTGACAGATTTGGGAGTACTTAGCACTGTGAAAACAGCACCTTCGCCGAAGGAAATTTAGTTCTCTAAGACAGGGAAACAGGGAACAGAGAATGTATGAGTTTGTCAAGATTGGTAACAGATAGAAACAAGAGAAAGTACAGAGTGATTCATCTACCTAGAGAAGTTACAGAAGTTTACACAGAGAACTCCATGTATAAGTACAAGAAAATAAGAGAGACTTAGAAAACTGGTAAAACCTACATTGTTGATAGAGTTGGGAGTACATAGCACTGTGAAAACAGCAGTTTCGCCGAAAGAAATCGACTTCTCTAAGACTGGGAAACAGTGAACAGAGAATGTATGGGTTTCTCAAGATTGGTAACAGATAGAAACAAGAGAAAGTACACAGTGATTCATCTACCTAGAGAAGTTACAGAGGTTTACATAGAGAATTCCAAGTATAAGTACAAGCAAATAAGAGAGACTTAGAAAACTGGTAAAACCTACATTGCTGATAGAGCTGGGAGTACTTAGCACTGTGAAAAGAGCACTTTTGCCGAAAGAAATCGACTTCTCTAAGACTGGGAAACAGTGAACAGAGAATGTATGAGTTTCTCAAGATTGGTAACAGATAGTAACAAGAGAAAGGACACAGTGATTCATCTACCTAGAGAAGTTACAGAGGTTTACACAGAGAATTCCAAGTATAAGTACAAGGAAATAAGAGAGACTTAGAAAACTGGTAAAACCTACATTGTGGATAGAGTTGGGAGTACTTAGCACTGTGTAAACAGCACTTTCGCTGAAAGAAATCGACTTCTCTAAGACTGGGAAACAGTGAACAGTGAATGTATGAGTTTCTCAAGATTGGTAACAGATAGAAACAAGAGAAAGCACACAGTGATTCATCTACCTAGAGAAGTTACAGAGGTTTACACAGAGAATTCCAAGTATAAGTACAAGCAAATAAGAGAGACTTAGAAATCTGGTAAAACATACATTGTGGATAGAGTTGGGAGTACTTAGCACTGTGAAAAGAGCACTTTCGCCGAAGGAAATTTAGTTCTCTAAGTCCGTGAAACAGTGAACAGAGAATGTATGAGTTTCTCAAGATTGGTAACAGATAGAAACAAGAGAAAGGACACAGTGATTCATCTACCTAGTAAAGTTTCAGAGGTTTACACAGAGAATTCCAAGTATAAGTACAAACAAATAAGAGAGACTTAGAAAACTGGTAAAACCTACATTGTTGACAGATTTGGGAGTTCTTAGCACTGTGAAAACAGCACTTTCGCCGAAGGAAATTTAGTTCTCTAAGACAGTGAAACAGGGAACAGAGAATGTATGAGTTTCTCAAGATTGGTAACAGATAGAAACAAGAGAAAGTACAGAGTGATTCATCTACCTAGAGAAGTTACAGAAGTTTACACAGAGAATTCCATGTATAAGTACAAGAAAATGAGAGAGACTTAGAAAACTGGTAAAACCTACATTGTTGATAGATTTGGGAGTACATAGCACTGTGAAAACAGCACTTTCGCCGAAAGAAATCGACTTCTCTAAGACTGGGAAACAGTGAACAGAGAATGTATGAGTTTCTCAAGATTGGTAACAGATAGAAACAAGAGAAAGTACACAGTGATTCATCTACCTAGAGAAGATACAGAGGTTTACATAGAGAATTCCAAGTATAAGTACAAGCAAACAAGAGAGACTTAGAAAACTGGTAAAACCTACATTGTTGATAGAGTTGGGAGTACTTAGCACTGTGAAAACAGCACTTTTGCCGACAGAAATTGACTTCTCTAAGACTGGGAAACAGTGAACAGAGAATGTATGAGTTTCTCAAGATTGGTAACAGATAGAAACAAGAGAAAGGACACAGTGATTCATCTACCTAGAGAAGTTACAGAGGTTTACACAGAGAATTCCAAGTATAAGTACAAGCAAATAAGAGAGACTTAGAAAACTGGTAAAGCCTACATTGTGGATAGAGTTGGGAGTACTTAACACTGTGTAAACAGCACTTTCGCCGAAAGAAATCGACTTCTCTAAGACTGGGAAACAGTGAACAGTGAATGTATGAGTTTCTCAAGATTGGTAAAAGATAGAGACAAGAGAAAGCACACAGTGATTCATCTGCCTAGAGATGTTACAGAGGTTTATACAGAGAATTCCAAGTATAAATACAAGAAAATAAGAGAGACTTAGAAAACTGGTAAAACTTACATTGTGGATAGAGTTGGGAGTACATAGCACTGTGAAAACAGCACTTTCGCTGAAAGAAATCGACTTCTCTAAGACTGGGAAACAGTGAACAGTGAATGTATGAGTTTCTCAAGATTGGTAACAGATAGAAACAAGAGAAAGTACACAGTGATTCATCTACCTAGAGAAGTTACAGAGGTTTACACAGAGAATTCCAAGTAGAAGTACAAGTAAATAAGAGAGACTTAGAAAACTGGTAAAACCTACATTGTTGACAGATTTGGGAGTACTTAGCACTGTGAAAACAGCACTTTGCCGAAGGAAATTTAGTTCTCTAAGTCCGTGAAACACTGAACAGAGAATGTATGAGTTTCTCAAGATTGGTAACAGATAGAAACAAGAGAAAGTACACAGTGATTCACCTACCTGGAAAAGTTACAGAGGTTTACACAGAGAATTCCAAGTATAAGTACAAGAAAATAAGAGAGACTTAGAAAACTGGTAAAACGTACATTGTTGATAGAGTTGGGAGTACTTAGCAAAGTGAAAACAGCACTGTCGCCGAAAGAAATCGACTTCTCTAAGACTGGGAAACAGTGAACAGAGAATGTATTAGTCTCTCAAGATTGGTAACAGATAGAAACAAGAGAAAGTACACAGTGATTCATCTACCTAGAGAAGATACAGAGGTTTACACAGAGAATTCCAAGTATCAGTACAAGCAAATAAGAGAGACTTAGAAAACTGGTAAAACCTACATTGTTGACAGATTTGGGAGTACTTTGCACTGTGAAAACAGCACTTTCGCAGAAAGAAATCGACTTCTCTAAGACTTGGAAACAGTGAACAGAGAATGTATGAGTTTCTCAAGATTGGTAACAGATAGAAACAAGAGAAAGTACACAGTGATTCACCTAAATAGAGAAGTTACAGAAGTTTACACAGAGAATTCCATGTATAAGTACAAGAAAATAAGAGAGACTTAGAAAACTGGTAAAACCTACATTGTTGATAGAGTTGGGAGTACTTAGCACTGTGAAAACAGCACTTTCGCAGAAAGAAATCGACTTCTCTAAGACTGGGAAACAGTGAACAGAGAATGTATGAGTTGCTCAAGATTGGTAACAGATAGAAACAAGAGAAAGTACACAGTGATTCATCTACCTAGAGAAGTTACAGAGGTTTACACAGAGAATTCCAAGTATAAGTACAAGCAAATAAGAGAGACTTAGAAAACTGGTAAAACCTACATTGTGGATAGAGTTGGGAGTACATAGTACTGTGAAAACAGCACTTTTGCCGAAAGAAATCGACTTCTCTAAGACTGGGAAACAGTGAACAGAAAATGTATGAGTTTCTCAAGATTGGTAACAGATAGAAACAAGAGAAAGTACACAGTGATTCATCTACCTAGAGAAGTTACAGAGGTTTACACAGAGAATTCCAAGTATAAGTACAAGCAAATAAGAGAGACTTAGAAAACTGGTAAAACCTACATTGTGGATAGAGTTGGGAGTACTTAACACTGTGTAAACAGCACTTTCGGCGAACGAAATCGACTTCTCTAAGACTGGGAAACAGTGAACAGAGAATGTATGAGTTTCTCAAGATTGGTAACAGATAGAAACCAGAGAAAGTACACAGTGATTCATCTAAATAGAGAAGTTACAGAAGTTTACACAGAGTATTCCATGTATAAGTACAAGAAAATAAGAGAGACTTAGAAAACTGGTAAAACCTACATTGTGGATAGAGTTGGGAGTACTTAGCACTGTGTAAACAGCACTTTCGCTGAAAGAAATGGACTTCTCTAAGACTGGGAAACAGTGAACAGTGAATGTATGAGTTTCTCAAGATTGGTAACAGATAGAAACAAGATAAAGCACACAGTGATTCATCTACCTAGAGAAGTTACAGAGGTTTACACAGAGAATACCAAGTATAAGTACAAGCAAATAAGAGAGAATTAGAAAACTGGTAAAACCTACATTGTTGACAGATTTGGGAGTACTTAGCACTGTGAAAACAGCACTTTGCCGAAGGAAATTTAGTTCTCTAAGTCCGTGAAACAGTGAAAAGATAATGTATGAGTTTCTCAAGATTGGTAAAAGATAGAAACAAGAGAAAGTACACAGTGATTCACCTCATGGAAAAGTTACAGAGGTTTACACAGAGAATTCCAAGTATAAGTACAAGAAAATAAGAGAGACTTAGAAAACTGGTAAAACCTACATTGTGGATAGAGTTGGGAGTACTTAGCACTGTGAAAACAGTACTTTCGCTGAAAGAAATCGACTTCTCTAAGACTGGGAAACAGTGAACAGAGAATGTATGAGTTTCTCAAGATTGGTAACAGATAGAAACAAGAGAAAGTACACAGTGATTCATCTACCTAGAGAAGTTACAGAAGTTTACACAGAGAATTCCATGTATAAGTACAAGAAAATAAGAGAGACTTAGAAAACTGGTAAAACCTACATTGTGGATAGAGTTGGGAGTACTCAGCACTGTGAAAACAGCACTTTAGCCGAAAGAAATCGACTTCTCTAAGACTGGGAAACAGTGAACAGAGAATGTATGAGTTTCTCAAGATTGGTAACAGATAGAAACCAGAGAAAGTACACAGTGATTCATCTAAATAGAGAAGTTACAGAAGTTTACACAGAGTATTCCATGTATAAGTACAAGAAAATAAGAGAGACTTAGAAAACTGGTAAAACCTACATTGTGGATAGAGTTGGGAGTACTTAGCACTGTGTAAACAGCACTTTCGCTGAAAGAAATGGACTTCTCTAAGACTGGGAAACAGTGAACAGTGAATGTATGAGTTTCTCAAGATTGGTAACAGATAGAAACAAGATAAAGCACACAGTGATTCATCTACCTAGAGAAGTTACAGAGGTTTACACAGAGAATTCCAAGTATAAGTACAAGCAAATAAGAGAGAATTAGAAAACTGGTAAAACCTACATTGTTGACAGATTTGGGAGTACTTAGCACTGTGAAAACAGCACTTTGCCGAAGGAAATTTAGTTCTCTAAGTCCGTGAAACAGTGAAAAGATAATGTATGAGTTTCTCAAGATTGGTAAAAGATAGAAACAAGAGAAAGTACACAGTGATTCACCTACCTGGAAAAGTTACAGAGGTTTACACAGAGAATTCCAAGTATAAGTACAAGAAAATAAGAGAGACTTAGAAAACTGGTAAAACCTACATTGTGGATAGAGTTGGGAGTACTTAGCACTGTGAAAACAGCACTTTCGCCGAAAGAAATCGACTTCTCTAAGACTCGGAAACAGAGAACAGAGAATGTATGAGTTTCTTAAGATTGGTAACAGATAGAAACAAGAGAAAGTACACAGTGATTCATCTACCTAGAGAAGTTACAGAGGTTTACACAGAGAATTCCAAGTATAAGTACAAGCAAATAAGAGAGACTTAGAAAACTGGTAAAACCTGCATTGTTGATAGAGTTGGGAGTACTTAGCACTGTGAAAACAGCACTTTCGCCGAAAGAAATCGACTGCTCTAAGACTGGGAAACAGTGAACAGAGAATGTATGAGTTTCTCAAGATTGGTAACAGATAGAAACAAGAGAAAGCACACAGTGATTCATCTACCTAGAGAAGTTACAGAGGTTTACACAGAGAATTCCAAGTATAAGTACAAGCAAATAAGAGAGACTTAGAAAACTGGTAAAACCTACATTGTTGACAAATTTGGGAGTACTTAGAACTGTGAAAACAGCACTTTCGCCGAAGGAAATTTAGTTTTCTAAGACTGGGAAACAGTGAACAGAGAATGTATGAGTTTCTCAAGATTGGTAACAGATAGAAACAAGAGAAAGTACACAGTGATTCATCTACCTAGAGAAGTTACAGAGGTTTACACAGAGAATTCCAAGTATAAGTACAAGCAAATAAGAGAGACTTAGATAACTGGTAAAACCTACATTGTTGACAGATTTGGGAGTACTTAGCACTGTGAAAACAGCACTTTCACCGAAGGAAATTAGTTCTCTAAGACTGGGAAATAGTGAACAGAGAATGTATGAGTTTCTCAAGATTGGTAACAGATAGAAACAAGAGAAAGTACACAGTGATTCATCTACCTAGAGAAGTTACAGAAGTTTACACAGAGAATTCCATGTATAAGTACAAGAAAATAAGAGAGACTTAGAAAACTGGTAAAACCTACATTGTGGATAGAGTTGGGAGTACTCAGCACTGTGAAAACAGCACTTTAGCCGAAAGAAATCGACCTCTCTAAGACTGGGAAACAGTGAACAGAGAATGTATGAGTTTCTCAAGATTGGTAACAGATAGAAACAAGAGAAAGTACACAGTGATTCATCTAAATAGAGAAGTTACAGAAGTTTACACAGAGTATTCCATGTATAAGTACAAGAAAATAAGAGAGACTTAGAAAACTGGTAAAACCTACATTGTGGATAGAGTTGGGAGTACTTAGCACTGTGTAAACAGCACTTTCGCTGAAATAAATGGACTTCTCTAAGACTGGGAAACAGTGAACAGTGAATTTATGAGTTTCTCAAAATTGGTAACAGATAGAAACAAGATAAAGCACACAGTGATTCATCTACCTAGACTAGTTACAGAGGTTTACACAGAGAATTCCAAGTATAAGTACAAGCAAATAAGAGAGACTTAGAAAACTGGTAAAACCTACATTGTTGACAGATTTGGGAGTACTTAGCACTGTGAAAACAGCACTTTCGCCGAAGGAAATTTAGTTCTCTAAGACAGGGAAACAGTGAACAGAGAATGTATGAGTTTCTCAAGATTGGTAACAGATAGAAACAAGAGAAAGTACACAGTGATTCATCTACCTAGAGAAGTTACAGAAGTTTACACAGAGAATTCCATGTATAAGTACAAGAAAATAAGAGAGACTTAGAAAACTGGTAAAACCTACATTGTTGATAGAGTTGGGAGTACTTAGCACTGTGAAAACAGCACTTTCGCAGAAAGAAATCGACTTCTGTAAGACTGGGAAACAGTGAACAGAGAATGTATGAGTTTCTCAAGATTGGTAACAGATAGAAACAAGAGAAAGTACACAGTGATTCACCTAAATAGAGAAGTTACAGAAGTTTACACAGAGAATTCCATGTATAAGTACAAGAAAATAAGAGAGACTTAGAAAACTGGTAAAACCTACATTGTTGATAGAGTTGGGAGTACTTAGCACTGTGAAAACAGCACTTTCGCCGAAAGAAATCGACTTCTCTAAGACTGGGAAACAGTGAATAGAGAATGTATGAGTTTCTCAAGATTGGTAACAGATAGAAACAAGAGAAAGTACACAGTGATTCATCTACCTAGAGAAGTTACAGAGGTTTACACAGAGAATTCCAAGTATAAGTACAAGCAAATAAGAGAGACTTAGAAAAATGGTAAAACCTACATTGTTGACAGATTTGGGAGTACTTAGCACTGTGAAAACAGCACTTTGCCGAAGGAAATTTAGTTCTCTAAGTCCGTGAAACAGTGAACAGAGAATGTATGAGTTTCTCAAGATTGGTAACAGATAGAAACAAGAGAAAGTACACAGTGATTCATCTACCTAGAGAATTTACAGAGGTTTACACAGAGAATTCGAAGTATAAGTACAAGCAAATAAGAGAGACTTAGAAAACTGGTAAAACCTACATTGTTGACAGATTTGGGAGTACTTAGCACTGTGAAAACAGCACTTTCGCCGAAGGAAATTTAGTTCTCTAAGACAGGGAAACATTGAACAGAGAATGTATGAGTTTGTCAAGATTGGTAACAGATAGAAACAAGAGAAAGTACACAGTGATTTATCTACCTAGAGAAGTTACAGAAGTTTACACAGAGAATTCCATGTATAAGTACAAGAAAATAACAGAGACTTAGAAAACTGGTAAAACCTACATTGTTGATAGAGTTGGGAGTACTTAGCACTGTGGAAACAGCACTTTTGCCGAAAGAAATCGACTTCTCTAAGACTGGGAAACAGTGAACAGAGAATGTATGAGTTTCTCAAGATTGGTAACAGATAGAAACAAGAGAAAGTACACAGTGATTCATCTACCTAGAGAAGTTACAGAGGTTTACACAGAGAATTCCAAGTATAAGTACAAGCAAATAAGAGAGACTTAGAAAACTGGTAAAACCTAGATTGTGGACAGAGTTGGGAGTACTTAGCACTGTGTAAACAGCACTTTCGGCGAACGAAATCGACTTCTCTAAGACTGGGAAACAGTGCACAGTGAATGTATGAGTTTCTCAAGATTGGTAACAGATAGAAACAAGAGAAAGCACACAGTGATTCATCTACCTAGAGAAGTTACAGAGGTTTACACAGAGAATGCCAAGTATAAGTACAAGCAAATAAGAGAGACTTAGAAAACTGGTAAAACCAACATTGTGGATAGAGTTGGGAGTACTTAGTACTGTGTAAACAGCACTTTCGCTGAAAGAAATCGACTTCTCTAAGACTGGGAAACAGTGAACAGTGAATGTATGAGTTTCTCAAGATTGGTAACAGATAAAAACAAGAGAAAGCACACAGTGATTCATCTACCTAGAGAAGTTACAGAGGTTTACACAGAGAATTCCAAGTATAAGTACAAGCAAATAAGAGAGACTTAGAAATGTGGTAAAACCTACATTGTGGATAGAGTTGGGAGTACTTAGCACTGTGAAAACAGCACTTTCGCTGAAAGAAATCGACTTCTCTAAGACTGGGAAACAGTGAACAGTGAATGTATGAGTTTCTCAAGATTGGTAACAGATAGAAACAAGTGAAAGTACACAGTGATTCATCTACCTAGAGAAGATACAGAGGTTTACACAGAGAATTCCAAGTATAAGTACAAGCAAATAAGAGAGACTTAGAAAACTGGTAAAACCTACATTGTTGACAGATTTGGGAGTACTTAGCACTGTGAAAACAGCACTTTGGTCGAAGGAAATTTAGTTCTCTAAGTCCGTGAAACAGTGAACAGAGAATGTATGAGTTTCTCAAGATTGGTAACAGATAGAAACAAGAGAAAGTACACAGTGATTCACCTACCTGGAAAAGTTACAGAGGTTTACACAGAGATTCCATGTATAAGTACAAGAAAATAAGAGAGACTTAGAAAACTGGTAAAACGTACATAGTTGATAGAGTTGGGAGTACTTAGCACTGTGAAAACAGCACTTTCGCAGAAAGAAATCTACTTCCCGAAGACTGGGAAACAGTGAACAGAGAAAGTTTGAGTTTCTCAAGATTGGTAACAGATAGAAACAAGAGAAAGTACACAGTGATTCAGGTACCTAGAGAAGTTACAGAAGTTTACACAGCGAATTCCATGTATAAGTACAAGAAAATAAGAGCGACTTAGAAAACTGGTAAAATCTACATTGTGGATAGAGTTGGGAGTACTTAGCACTGTGAAAACAGCACTTTCGCTGAAAGAAATCGACTTCTCTAAGACTGGGAAACAGTGAACAGTGAATGTATGAGTTTCTCAAGATTGGTAACAGATAGAAACAAGAGAAAGCACACAGTGATTCATCTACCTAGAGAAGTTACAGAGGTTTACACAGAGAATTCCAAGTATAAGTACAAGCAAATAAGAGAGACTTAGAAAACTGGTAAAACCTACATTGTTGACAGATTTGGGAGTACTTAGCACTGTGAAAACAGCACTTTCGCCGAAGGAAATTTAGTTCTCTAAGACAGGGAAACATTGTACAGAGAATGTATGAGTTTGTCAAGATTGGTAACAGATAGAAACAAGAGAAAGTACACAGTGATTCATCTACCTAGAGAAGATACAGAGGTTTACACAGAGAATTCCAAGTATAAGTACAAGCAAATAAGAGAGACTTAGAAAACTGGTAAAACCTACATTGTTGACAGATTTGGGAGTACTTAGCACTGTGAAAACAGCACTTTCGCAGAAAGAAATCTACTTCCCTAAGACTGGGAAACAGTGAACAGAGAAAGTATGAGTTTCTCAAGATTGGTAACAGATAGAAACAAGAGAAAGTACACAGTGATTCATCTACCTAGAGAAGATACAGAGGTTTACACAGAGAATTCCAAGTAGAAGTACAAGCAAATAAGAGAGTCGTAGAAAAATGGTAAAACCTACATTGTTGACAGATTTGGGAATACTTAGCACTGTGAAAACAGCACTTTGCCGAAGGAAATTTAGTTCTCTAAGTCCGTGAAACAGTGAACAGAGAATGTATGAGTTTCTCAAGATTGGTAACAGATAGAAACAAGAGAAAGTACACAGTGATTCACCTACCTGGAAAAGTTTCAGAGGTTTACACAGAGAATTCCAAGTATAAGTACAAGAAAATAAGAGAGAATTAGAAAACTGGTAAAACCTACATTGTGGATAGAGTTGGGAGTACTTAGCACTGTGAAAACAGCACTTTCGTCGAAAGAAATCGACTTCTCTAAGACTGGGAAACAGTGAACAGAGAATGTATGAGTTTGTCAAGATTGGTAACAGATAGAAACAAGAGAAAGTACACAGTGATTCATCTAAATAGAGAAGTTACAGAAGTTTACACAGAGTATTCCATGTATAAGTACAAAAATAAGAGAGACTTAGAAAACTGGTAAAACCTAAATTGTGGATAGAGTTGTGAGTACTTAGCACTGTGTAAACAGCACTTTCGCTGAAAGAAATGGACTTCTCTAAGACTGGGAAACAGTGAACAGTGAATTTATGAGTTTCTCAAAATTGGTAACAGATAGAAACAAGATAAAGCACACAGTGATTCATCTACCTAGAGAAGTTACAGAGGTTTACACAGAGAATTCCAAGTATAAGTACAAGCAAATAAGAGAGACTTAGAAAACTGGTAAAACCTACATTGTTGACAGATTTGGGAGTACTTAGCACTGTGAAAACAGCACTTTCGCCGAAGGAAATTTAGTTCTCTAAGACAGGGAAACAGTGAACAGAGAATGTATGAGTTTCTCAAGATTGGTAACAGATAGAAACAAGAGAAAGTACACAGTGATTCATCTACCTAGAGAAGTTACAGAAGTTTACACAGAGAATTCCATGTATAAGTACAAGAAAATAAGAGAGACTTAGAAAACTGGTAAAACCTACATTGTTGATAGAGTTGGGAGTACTTAGCACTGTGAAAACAGCACTTTCGCAGAAAGAAATCGACTTCTGTAAGACTGGGAAACAGTGAACAGAGAATGTATGAGTTTCTCAAGATTGGTAACAGATAGAAACAAGAGAAAGTACACAGTGATTCACCTAAATAGAGAAGTTACAGAAGTTTACACAGAGAATTCCATGTATAAGTACAAGAAAATAAGAGAGACTTAGAAAACTGGTAAAACCTACATTGTTGATAGAGTTGGGAGTACTTAGCACTGTGAAAACAGCACTTTCGCCGAAAGAAATCGACTTCTCTAAGACTGGGAAACAGTGAACAGAGAATGTATGAGTTTCTCAAGATTGGTAACAGATAGAAACAAGAGAAAGTACACAGTCATTCATCTACCTAGAGAAGTTACAGAGGTTTACACAGAGAATTCCAAGTATAAGTACAAGCAAATAAGAGAGACTTAGAAAAATGGTAAAACCTACATTGTTGACAGATTTGGGAGTACTTAGCACTGTGAAAACAGCACTTTGCCGAAGGAAATTTAGTTCTCTAAGTCCGTGAAACAGTGAACAGAGAATGTATGAGTTTCTCAAGATTGGTAACAGATAGAAACAAGAGAAAGTACACAGTGATTCATCTACCTAGAGAATTTACAGAGGTTTACACAGAGAATTCCAAGTATAAGTACAAGCAAATAAGAGAGACTTAGAAAACTGGTAAAACCTACATTGTTGACAGATTTGGGAGTACTTAGCACTGTGAAAACAGCACTTTCGCCGAAGGAAATTTAGTTCTCTAAGACAGGGAAACATTGAACAGAGAATGTATGAGTTTGTCAAGATTGGTAACAGATAGAAACAAGAGAAAGTACACAGTGATTTATCTACCTAGAGAAGTTACAGAAGTTTACACAGAGAATTCCATGTATAAGTACAAGAAAATAACAGAGACTTAGAAAACTGGTAAAACCTACATTGTTGATAGAGTTGGGAGTACTTAGCACTGTGGAAACAGCACTTTTGCCGAAAGAAATCGACTTCTCTAAGACTGGGAAACAGTGAACAGAGAATGTATGAGTTTCTCAAGATTGGTAACAGATAGAAACAAGAGAAAGTACACAGTGATTCATCTACCTAGAGAAGGTACAGAGGTTTACACAGAGAATTCCAAGTATAAGTACAAGCAAATAAGAGAGACTTAGAAAACTGGTAAAACCTAGATTGTGGACAGAGTTGGGAGTACTTAGCACTGTGAAAACAGCACTTTCGCCGAAGGAAATTTAGTTCTCTAAGACAGGGAAACAGTGAACAGAGAATGTATGAGTTTCTCAAGATTGGTAACAGATAGAAACAAGAGAAAGTACACAGTGATTCATCTACCTAGAGAAGTTACAGAAGTTTACACAGAGAATTCCATGTATAAGTACAAGAAAATAAGAGAGACTTAGAAAACTGGTAAAACCTACATTGTTGATAGAGTTGGGAGTACTTAGCACTGTGAAAACAGCACTTTCGCAGAAAGAAATCGACTTCTGTAAGACTGGGAAACAGTGAACAGAGAATGTATGAGTTTCTCAAGATTGGTAACAGATAGAAACAAGAGAAAGTACACAGTGATTCACCTAAATAGAGAAGTTACAGAAGTTTACACAGAGAATTCCATGTATAAGTACAAGAAAATAAGAGAGACTTAGAAAACTGGTAAAACCTACATTGTTGATAGAGTTGGGAGTACTTAGCACTGTGAAAACAGCACTTTCGCCGAAAGAAATCGACTTCTCTAAGACTGGGAAACAGTGAACAGAGAATGTATGAGTTTCTCAAGATTGGTAACAGATAGAAACAAGAGAAAGTACACAGTGATTCATCTACCTAGAGAAGTTACAGAGGTTTACACAGAGAATTCCAAGTATAAGTACAAGCAAATAAGAGAGACTTAGAAAAATGGTAACACCTACATTGTTGACAGATTTGGGAGTACTTAGCACTGTGAAAACAGCACTTTGCCGAAGGAAATTTAGTTCTCTAAGTCCGTGAAGCAGTGAACAGAGAATGTATGAGTTTCTCAAGATTGGTAACAGATAGAAACAAGAGAAAGTACACAGTGATTCATCTACCTAGAGAATTTACAGAGGTTTACACAGAGAATTCCAAGTATAAGTACAAGCAAATAAGAGAGACTTAGAAAACTGGTAAAACCTACATTGTTGACAGATTTGGGAGTACTTAGCACTGTGAAAACAGCACTTTCGCCGAAGGAAATTTAGTTCTCTAAGACAGGGAAACATTGAACAGAGAATGTATGAGTTTGTCAAGATTGGTAACAGATAGAAACAAGAGAAAGTACACAGTGATTTATCTACCTAGAGAAGTTACAGAAGTTTACACAGAGAATTCCATGTATAAGTACAAGAAAATAACAGAGACTTAGAAAACTGGTAAAACCTACATTGTTGATAGAGTTGGGAGTACTTAGCACTGTGGAAACAGCACTTTTGCCGAAAGAAATCGACTTCTCTAAGACTGGGAAACAGTGAACAGAGAATGTATGAGTTTCTCAAGATTGGTAACAGATGGAAACAAGAGAAAGTACACAGTGATTCATCTACCTAGAGAAGTTACAGAGGTTTACACAGAGAATTCCAAGTATAAGTACAAGCAAATAAGAGAGACTTAGAAAACTGGTAAAACCTAGATTGTGGACAGAGTTGGGAGTACTTAGCACTGTGTAAACAGCACTTTCGGCGAACGAAATCGACTTCTCTAAGACTGGGAAACAGTGCACAGCGAATGTATGAGTTTCTCAAGATTGGTAACAGATAGAAACAAGAGAAAGCACACAGTGATTCATCTACCTAGAGAAGTTACAGAGGTTTACACAGAGAATGCCAAGTATAAGTACAAGCAAATAAGAGAGACTTAGAAAACTGGTAACACCAACATTGTGGATAGAGTTGGGAGTACTTAGCACTGTGTAAACAGCACTTTCGCTGAAAGAAATCGACTTCTCTAAGACTGGGAAACAGTGAACAGTGAATGTATGAGTTTCTCAAGATTGGTAACAGATAAAAACAAGAGAAAGCACACAGTGATTCATCTACCTAGAGAAGATACAGAGGTTTACACAGAGAATTCCAAGTATAAGTACAAGCAAATAAGAGAGACTTAGAAAACTGGTAAAACCTACATTGTTGACAGATTTGGGAGTACTTAGCACTGTGAAAACAGCACTTTGGTCGAAGGAAATTTAGTTCTCTAAGTCCGTGAAACAGTGAACAGAGAATGTATGAGTTTCTCAAGATTGGTAACAGATAGAAACAAGAGAAAGTACACAGTGATTCACCTACCTGGAAAAGTTACAGAGGTTTACACAGAGAATTCCATGTATAAGTACAAGAAAATAAGAGAGACTTAGAAAACTGGTAAAACGTACATAGTTGATAGAGTTGGGAGTACTTAGCACTGTGAAAACAGGACTTTCGCAGAAAGAAATCTACTTCCCGAAGACTGGGAAACAGTGAACATAGAAAGTATGAGTTTCTCAAGATTGGTAACAGATAGAAACAAGAGAAAGTACACAGTGATTCAGGTACCTAGAGAAGTTACAGAAGTTTACACAGCGAATTCCATGTATAAGTACAAGAAAATAAGAGCGACTTAGAAAACTGGTAAAATCTACATTGTGGATAGAGTTGGGAGTACTTAGCACTGTGAAAACAGCACTTTTGCTGAAAGAAATCGACTTATCTAAGACTGGGAAACAGTGAACAGAGAATGTCTGAGTTTCTCAAGATTGGTAACAGATAGAAACAAGAGAAAGTACACAGTGATTCATCTACCTAGAGAAGTTACAGAGGTTTACACAGAGAATTCCAAGTATAAGTACAAGCAAGTAAGAGAGACTTAGAAAACTGGTAAAACCTGCATTGTTGATAGAGTTGGGAGTACTTAGCACTGTGAAAACAGCACTTTCTCTGAAAGAAATCGACTTCTCTAAGACTGGGAAACAGTGAACAGAGAATGTATGAGTTTCTCAAGATTGGTAACAGATAGAAACAAGAGAAAGTACACAGTGATTCATCTACCTAGAGAAGTTACAGAGGTTTACACAGAGAATTCCAAGTAGAAGTACAAGCAAATAAGAGAGTCTTAGAAAAATGGTAAAACCTACATTGTTGACAGATTTGGGAGTACTTAGCACTGTGAAAACAGCACTTTGCCGAAGGAAATTTAGTTCTCTAAGTCCGTGAAACAGTGAACAGAGAATGTATGAGTTTCTCAAGATTGGTAACAGATAGAAACAAGAGAAAGTACACAGTGATTCACCTACCTGGAAAAGTTACAGAGGTTTACACAGAGAATTCCAAGTATAAGTACAAGAAAATAAGAGAGAGTTAGAAAACTGGTAAAACCTACATTGTGGATAGAGTTGGGAGTACTTAGCAGTGTGAAAACAGCACTTTCACCGAAAGAAATCGACTTCTCTAAGACTGGGAAACAGTGAACAGAGAATGTATGAGTTTCTCAAGATTGGTAACAGACAGAAACAAGAGAAAGTACACAGTGATTCATCTACCTAGAGAAGTTACAGAGGTTTACACAGAGAATTCCAAGTATAAGTACAAGCAAATAAGAGAGACTTAGAAAACTGGTAAAACCTGCATTGTTGATAGAGTTGGGAGTAGTTAGCACTGTGAAAACAGCACTTTCGCCGAAAGAAATCGACTGCTCTGAGACTGGGAAACAGTGAACAGAGAATGTATGAGTTTCTCAAGATTGGTAACAGATAGAAACAAGAGAAAGTACACAGTGATTCATCTACCTAGAGAAGTTACAGAAGTTTACACAGAGAATTCTATGTATAAGTACAAGAAAATAAGAGAGACTTAGAAAACTGGTAAACCCTACATTGTGGATAGAGTTGGGAGTACTTAGCACTGTGAAAACAGCACTTTCGCCGAAAGAAATCGACATCTCTAAGACTGGGAAACAGTGAAGAGACAATGTATGAGTTTCTCAAGATTGGTAACAGATAGAAACAAGAGAAAGTACACAGTGATTCATCTACCTAGAGAAGTTACAGAAGTTTACACAGAGAATTCCATGTATAAGTACAAGAAAATAAGAGAGACTCAGAAAACTGGTAAAACCTACATTGTGGATAGAGTTGGGAGTACTTAGCACTGTGTAAACAGCACTTTCGCTGAAAGAAATCGACTTCTCTAAGACTGGGAAACAGTGAACAGTGAATGTATGAGTTTCTCAAGATTGGTAACAGATAGAAACAAGAGAAAGCACACAGTGATTCATCTACCTAGAGAAGTTACAGAGGTTTACACAGAGAATTCCAAGTATAAGTACAAGCAAATAAGAGAGACTTAGAAAACTGGTAAAACCTACATTGTTGACAGATTTGGGAGTACTTAGCACTGTGAAAACAGCACTTTCGCCGAAGGAAATTTAGTTCTCTAAGACAGGGAAACATTGAACAGAGAATGTATGAGTTTGTCAAGATTGGTAACAGATAGAAACAAGAGAAAGTACACAGTGATTCATCTACCTAGAGAAGATACAGAGGTTTACACAGAGAATTCCAAGTATAAGTACAAGCAAATAAGAGAGACTTAGAAAACTGGTAAAACCTACATTGTTGACAGATTTGGGAGTACTTAGCACTGTGAAAACAGCACTTTCGCAGAAAGAAATCTACTTCCCTAAGACTGGGAAACAGTGAACAGAGAAAGTATGAGTTTCTCAAGATTGGTAACAGATAGAAACAAGAGAAAGTACACAGTGATTCATCTACCTAGAGAAGATACAGAGGTTTACACAGAGAATTCCAAGTAGAAGTACAAGCAAATAAGAGAGTCTTAGAAAAATGGTAAAACCTACATTGTTGACAGATTTGGGAGTACTTAGCACTGTGAAAACAGCACTTTGTCGAAGGAAATTTAGTTCTCTAAGTCCGTGAAACAGTGAACAGAGAATGTATGAGTTTCTCAAGATTGGTAACAGATAGAAACAAGAGAAAGTACACAGTGATTCACCTACCTGGAAAAGTTTCAGAGGTTTACACAGAGAATTCCAAGTATAAGTACAAGAAAATAAGAGAGAATTAGAAAACTGGTAAAACCTACATTGTGGATAGAGTTGGGAGTACTTAGCACTGTGAAAACAGCACTTTCGTCGAAAGAAATCGACTTCTCTAAGACTGGGAAACAGTGCACAGAGAATGTATGAGTTTCTCAAGATTGGTAACAGACAGAAACAAGAGAAAGTACACAGTGATTCATCTACCTAGAGAAGTTACAGAGGTTTACACAGAGAATTCCAAGTATAAGTACAAGCAAATAAGAGAGACTTAGAAAACTGGTAAAACCTGCATTGTTGATAGAGTTGGGAGTAGTTAGCACTGTGAAAACAGCACTTTCGCCGAAAGAAATCGACTGCTCTAAGACTGGGAAACAGTGAACAGAGAATGTATGAGTTTCTCAAGATTGGTAACAGATAGAAACAAGAGAAAGTACACAGTGATTCATCAACCTAGAGAAGTTACAGAAGTTTACACAGAGAATTCCATGTATAAGTACAAGAAAATAAGAGAGACTCAGAAAACTGGTAAAACCTACATTGTGGATAGAGTTGGGAGTACTTAGCACTGTGTAAACAGCACTTTCGCTGAAAGAAATCGACTTCTCTAAGACTGGGAAACAGTGAACAGTGAATGTATGAGTTTCTCAAGATTGGTAACAGATAGAAACAAGAGAAAGCACACAATGATTCATCTACCTAGAGAAGTTACAGAGGTTTACACAGAGAAATCCAAATATAAGTACAAGCAAATAAGAGAGACTTAGACAACTGGTAAAACCTACATTGCTGACAGATTTGGGAGTACTTAGCACTGTGAAAACAGCACTTTCGCCGAAGGAAATTTAGTTCTCTAAGACAGGGAAACATTGAACAGAGAATGTATGAGTTTGTCAAGATTGATAACAGATAGAAACAAGAGAAAGTACACAGTGATTCATCTACCTAGAGAAGTTACAGAAGTTTACACAGAAAATTCCATGTATAAGTACAAGAAAATAAGAGAGACTTAGAAAACTGGTAAAACGTACATTGTTGATAGAGTTGGGAGTACATAGCACTGTGAAAACAGCACTTTCGCAGAAAGAAATCTACTTCTCTAAGACTGGGAAACAGGGAACAGAGAATGTATGAGTTTCTCAAGATTGGTAACAGATAGAAACAAGAGAAAGTACACAGTGATTCATGTACCTAGAGAAGTTACAGAAGTTTACACAGCGAATTCCATGTATAAGTACAAGAAAATAAGAGAGACTTAGAAAACTGGTAAAATCTACATTGTGGATAGAGTTGGCAGTACTTAGCACTGTGAAAACAGCACTTTCGCCGAAAGAAATCGACTTTTCTAAGACTGGGAAACAGTGAACAGAGAATGTATGAGTTTCTCAAGATTGGTAACAGATAGAAACAAGAGAAAGTACACAGTGATTCATCTACCTAGAGAAGTTACAGAGGTTTACACAGAGAATTCCAAGTAGAAGTACAAGCAAATAAGAGAGACTTAGAATACTGGTAAAACCTGCATTGTTGATAGAGTTGGGAGTACTTAGCACTGTGAAAACAGCACTTTCTCCGAAAGAAATCGACTGCTCTAAGACTGGGAAACAGTGAACAGAGAATGTATGAGTTTCTCAAGATTGGTAACAGATAGAAACAAGAGAAAGTACACAGTGATTCATCTACCTAGTGAAGTTACAGAGGTTTACACAGAGAATTCCAAGGATAAGTACAAGCAAATAAGAGAGACTTAGAAAACTGGTAAAACCTACATTGTTGACAGATTTGGGAGTACTTAGCACTGTGAAAACAGCACTTTCGCCGAAGGAAATTTAGTTCTCTAAGACAGGGAAACAGGGAACAGAGAATGTATGAGTTTCTCAAGATTGGTAACAGATAGAAACAAGAGAAAGTACAGAGTGATTCATCTACCTAGAGAAAGTACAGAAGTTTACACAGAGAATTCCATGTATAAGTACAAGAAAATAGGACAGACTTAGAAAAATGGTAAACCCTACATTGTGGATAGAGTTGGGAGTACTTAGCACTGTGAAAACAGCACTTCCGCCGAAAGAAATCGACTTCTCTAAGACTGGGAAACAGTGAACAGAGAATGTATGAGTTTCTCAAGATTGGTAACAGATAGAAACAGGAGAAAGTACACAGTGATTCATCTACCTAGAGAAGTTACAGAGGTTTACACAGAGAATTCCAAGTATAAGTACAAGCAAATAAGAGAGACTTAGAAAACTGGTAAAACCTACATTGTGGATAGAGTTGGGAGTACTTAGCACTGTGAAAACAGCACTTTCGCTGAAAGAAGTCGACTTCTCTAAGACTGGGAAACAGTGAACAGTGAATGTATGAGTTTCTCAAGATTGGTAACAGATAGAAACAAGAGAAAGTACACAGTGATTCATCTACCTAGTGAAGTTACAGAGGTTTACACAGAGAATTCCAAGGATAAGTACAAGCAAATAAGAGAGACTTAGAAAACTGGTAAAACCTACATTGTTGACAGATTTGGGAGTACTTAGCACTGTGAAAACAGCACTTTCGCCGAAGGAAATTTAGTTCTCTAAGACTGGGAAACAGTGAACAGAGAATGTATGAGTTTCTCAAGATTGGTAACAGATAGAAACAAGAGAAAGTACAGAGTGATTCATCTACCTAGAGAAGGTACAGAAGTTTACACAGAGAATTCCATGTATAAGTACAAGCAAATAAGAGAGACTTAGAAAACTGGTAAAACCTACATTGTGGATAGAGTTGGGAGTACTTAGGACTGTGAAAACAGCACTTTCGCAGAAAGAAATCGACTTCTCTAAGACTGGGAAACAGTGAACAGAGAATGTATGAGTTTCTGAAGATTGGTAACAGATAGAAACAAGAGAAAGTACACAGTGATTCATCTAAATAGAGAAGTTACAGAAGTTTACACAGAGTATTCCATGTATAAGTACAAGAAAATAAGAGAGACTTAGAAAACTGGTAAAACCTACATTGTGGATAGAGTTGGGAGTACTTAGCACTGTGTAAACAGCAGTTTCGCTGAAAGAAATGGACTTCTCTGAGACTGGGAAAAAGTGACCAGTGAATGTATGAGTTTCTCAAGATTGGTAACAGATAGAAACAAGAGAAAGCACACAGTGATTCATCTACCTAGAGAAGTTACAGAGGTTTACACAGAGAATTCCAAGTATAAGTACAAGCAAATAAGAGAGACTTAGAAAACTGGTAAAACCTACATTGTGGATAGAGTTGGGAGTACTTAGCACTGTGAAAAGAGCACTTTTGCCGAAAGAAATCGACTTCTCTAAGACTGGGAAACAGTGAACAGAGAATGTATGAGTTACTCAAGATTGGTAACAGATAGAAACAAGAGAAAGTACACAGTGATTCATCTACCTAGAGAAGTTACAGAGGTTTACACAGAGAATTCCAAGTATAAGTAGAAGCAAATAAGAGAGACTTAGAAAACTGGTAAAACCTACATTGTGGATAGAGTTGGGAGTACTTAACACTGTGTAAACAGCACTTTCGGCGAACGAAATCGACTTCTCTAAGACTGGGAAACAGTGAACAGTGAATGTATGAGTTTCTCAAGATTGGTAACAGATAGAAACAAGAGAAAGCACACAGTGATTCATCTACCTAGAGAAGTTACAGAGGTTTACACAGAGAATTCCAAGTATAAGTACAAGCAAATAAGAGAGACTTAGAAAACTGGTAAAACCTACATTGTGGATAGAGTTGGGAGTACTTAGGACTGTGAAAACAGCACTTTCGCAGAAAGAAATCGACTTCTCTAAGACTGGGAAACAGTGAACAGAGAATGTATGAGTTTCTCAAGATTGGTAAAAGATAGAAACAAGAGAAAGTACACAGTGATTCATCTAAAAAGAGAAGTTACAGAAGTTTACACAGAGTATTCCATGTATAAGTACAAGAAAATAAGAGAGACTTAGAAAACTGGTAAAACCTACATTGTGGATAGAGTTGGGAGTACTTAGCACTGTGTAAACAGCAGTTTCGCTGAAAGAAATGGACTTCTCTGAGATTGGGAAACAGTGAACAGTGAATGTATGAGTTTCTCAAGATTGGTAACAGATAGAAACAAGAGAAAGCACACAGTGATTCATCTACCTAGAGACGTTACAGAGGTTTACACAGAGAATTCCAAGTATAAGTACAAGCAAATAAGAGAGACTTAGAAATCTGGTAAAACCTACATTGCTGATAGAGTTGGGAGTACTTAGCACTGTGAAAAGAGCACTTTTGCCGAAAGAAATCGACTTCTCTAAGACTGGGAAACAGTGAACAGAGAATGTATGAGTTTCTCAAGATTGGTAACAGATAGAAACAAGAGAAAGGACACAGTGATTCATCTACCTAGTAAAGTTACAGAGGTTTACACAGAGAATTCCAAGTAGAAGTACAAACAAATAAGAGAGACTTAGAAAACTGGTAAAACCTACATTGTTGACAGATTTGGGAGTTCTTAGCACTGTGAAAACAGCACTTTCGCCGAAGGAAATTTAGTTCTCTAAGACAGGGAAACAGGGAACAGAGAATGTATGAGTTTCTCAAGATTGGTAACAGATAGAAACAAGAGAAAGTACAGAGTGATTCATCTACCTAGAGAAGTTACAGAAGTTTACACAGAGAATTCCATGTATAAGTACAAGAAAATAAGAGAGACTTAGAAAACTGGTAAAACCTACATTGTTGATAGAGTTGGGAGTACTTAGCACTGTGAAAACAGCACTTTCGCCGAAAGAAATCGACTTCTCTAAGACTGGGAAACAGTGAACAGAGACTGTATGAGTTTCTCAAGATTGGTAACAGATAGAAACAAGAGAAAGTACACAGTGATTCATCTACCTAGTAAAGTTACAGAGGTTTACACAGAGAATTCCAAGTAGAAGTACAAACAAATAAGAGAGACTTAGAAAACTGGTAAAACCTACATTGTTGACAGATTTGGGAGTACTTAGCACTGTGAAAACAGCACCTTCGCCGAAGGAAATTTAGTTCTCTAAGACAGGGAAACAGGGAACAGAGAATGTATGAGTTTGTCAAGATTGGTAACAGATAGAAACAAGAGAAAGTACAGAGTGATTCATCTACCTAGAGAAGTTACAGAAGTTTACACAGAGAACTCCATGTATAAGTACAAGAAAATAAGAGAGACTTAGAAAACTGGTAAAACCTACATTGTTGATAGAGTTGGGAGTACATAGCACTGTGAAAACAGCACTTTCGCCGAAAGAAATCGACTTCTCTAAGACTGGGAAACAGTGAACAGAGAATGTATGGGTTTCTCAAGATTGGTAACAGATAGGAACAAGAGAAAGTACACAGTGATTCATCTACCTAGAGAAGTTACAGAGGTTTACATACAGAATTCCAAGTATAAGTACAAGCAAATAAGAGAGACTTAGAAAACTGGTAAAACCTACATTGCTGATAGAGTTGGGAGTACTTAGCACTGTGAAAAGAGCACTTTTGCCGAAAGAAATCGACTTCTCTAAGACTGGGAAACAGTGAACAGAGAATGTATGAGTTTCTCAAGATTGGTAACAGATAGTAACAAGAGAAAGGACACAGTGATTCATCTACCTAGAGAAGTTACAGAGGTTTACACAGAGAATTCCAAGTATAAGTACAAGGAAATAAGAGAGACTTAGAAAACTGGTAAAACCTACATTGTGGATAGAGTTGGGAGTACTTAGCACTGTGTAAACAGCACTTTCGCCGAAAGAAATCGACTTCTCTAAGACTGGGAAACAGTGAACAGAGAATGTATGAGTTTCTCAAGATTGGTAACAGATAGAAACAAGAGAAAGTACACAGTGATTCATCTACCTAGAGAAGATACAGAGGTTTACATAGAGAATTCCAAGTATAAGTACAAGCAAATAAGAGAGACTTAGAAAACTGGTAAAACCTACATTGTTGATAGAGTTGGGAGTACTTAGCACTGTGAAAACAGCACTTTTGCCGACAGAAATCGACTTCTCTAAGACTGGGAAACAGTGAACAGAGAATGTATGAGTTTCTCAAGATTGGTAACAGATAGAAACAAGAGAAAGGACACAGTGATTCATCTACCTAGAGAAGTTACAGAGGTTTACACAGAGAATTCCAAGTATAAGTACAAGCAAATAAGAGAGACTTAGAAAACTGGTAAAACCTACATTGTGGATAGAGTTGGGAGTACTTAACACTGTGTAAACAGCACTTTCGCCGAAAGAAATCGA
Organism: Heterohyrax brucei; assembly: GCA_028571685.1. Lineage (NCBI taxonomy): Eukaryota > Metazoa > Chordata > Mammalia > Hyracoidea > Procaviidae > Heterohyrax > Heterohyrax brucei. Next base: position 19,195,405 of record CM053162.1, read on the forward strand.
CTTCTCTAAGACTGGGAAACAGTGAACAGTGAATGTATGAGTTTCTCAAGATTGGTAAAAGATAGAGACAAGAGAAAGCACACAGTGATTCATCTACCTAGAGATGTTACAGAGGTTTATACAGAGAATTCCAAGTATAAATACAAGAAAATAAGAGAGACTTAGAAAACTGGTAAAACTTACATTGTGGATAGAGTTGGGAGTACTTAGCACTGTGAAAACAGCACTTTCGCTGAAAGAAATCGACTTCTCTAAGACTGGGAAACAGTGAACAGTGAATGTATGAGTTTCTCAAGATTGGTAACAGATAGAAACAAGAGAAAGTACACAGTGATTCATCTACCTAGAGAAGTTACAGAGGTTTACACAGAGAATTCCAAGTAGAAGTACAGGTAAATAAGAGAGACTTAGAAAACTGGTAAAACCTACATTGTTGACAGATTTGGGAGTACTTAGCACTGTGAAAACAGCACTTTGCCGAAGGAAATTTAGTTCTCTAAGTCCGTGAAGCACTGAACAGAGAATGTATGAGTTTCTCAAGATTGGTAACAGATAGAAACAAGAGAAAGTACACAGTGATTCACCTACCTGGAAAAGTTACAGAGGTTTACACAGAGAATTCCAAGTATAAGTACAAGAAAATAAGAGAGACTTAGAAAACTGGTAAAACGTACATTGTTGATAGAGTTGGGAGTACTTAGCAAAGTGAAAACAGCACTGTCGCCGAAAGAAATCGACTTCTCTAAGACTGGGAAACAGTGAACAGAGAATGTATTAGTTTCTCAAGATTGGTAACAGATAGAAACAAGAGAAAGTACACAGTGATTCATCTACCTAGAGAAGATACAGAGGTTTACACAGAGAATTCCAAGTATCAGTACAAGCAAATAAGAGAGACTTAGAAAACTGGTAAAACCTACATTGTTGACAGATTTGGGAGTACTTTGCACTGTGAAAACAGCACTTTCGCAGAAAGAAATCGACGTCTCTAAGACTTGGAAACAGTGAACAGAGAATGTATGAGTTTCTCAAGATTGGTAACAGATAGAAACAAGAGAAAGTACACAGTGATTCACCTAAATAGAGAAGTTACAGAAGTTTACACAGAGAATTCCATGTATAAGTACAAGAAAATAAGAGAGACTTAGAAAACTGGTAAAACCTACATTGTTGATAGAGTTGGGAGTACTTAGCACTGTGAAAACAGCACTTTCGCAGAAAGAAATCGACTTCTCTAAGACTGGGAAACAGTGAACAGAGAATGTATGAGTTGCTCAAGATTGGTAACAGATAGAAACAAGAGAAAGTACACAGTGATTCATCTACCTAGAGAAGTTACAGAGGTTTACACAGAGAATTCCAAGTATAAGTACAAGCAAATAAGAGAGACTTAGAAAACTGGTAAAACCTACATTGTGGATAGAGTTGGGAGTACTTAGCACTGTGAAAAGAGCACTTTTGCCGAAAGAAATCGACTTCTCTAAGACTGGGAAACAGTGAACAGAAAATGTATGAGTTTCTCAAGATTGGTAACAGATAGAAACAAGAGAAAGTACACAGTGATTCATCTACCTAGAGAAGTTACAGAGGTTTACACAGAGAATTCCAAGTATAAGTACAAGCAAATAAGAGAGACTTAGAAAACTGGTAAAACCTACATTGTGGATAGAGTTGGGAGTACTTAACACTGTGTAAACAGCACTTTCGGCGAACGAAATCGACTTCTCTAAGACTGGGAAACAGTGAACAGTGAATGTATGAGTTTCTCAAGATTGGTAACAGATAGAAACAAGAGAAAGTACACAGTGATTCACCTACCTAGAGAAGTTACAGAGGTTTACACAGAGAATTCCAAGTATAAGTACAAGCAAATAAGAGAGACTTAGAAAACTGGTAAAACTTACATTGTTGACAGATTTGGGAGTACTTAGCACTGTGAAAACAGCACTTTCGCCGAAGGAAATTTAGTTCTCTAAGACAGGGAAACAGTGAACAGAGAATGTATGAGTTTGTCAAGATTGGTAACAGATAGAAACAAGAGAAAGTACACAGTGATTCATCTACCTAGAGAAGTTACAGAAGTTTACACAGAGAATTCCATGTATCAGTACAAGAAAATAACAGAGACTTAGAAAACTGGTAAAACCTACATTGTTGATAGAGTTGGGAGTACATAGCACTGTGAAAACAGCACTTTTGCCAAAAGAAATCGACTTCTCTAAGACTGGGAAACAGTGAACAGTGAATGTATGAGTTTCTGAAGATTGGTAACATATAGAAACAAGAGAAAGCACACAGTGATTCATCTACCTAGAGAAGTTACAGAGGTTTACACAGAGAATTCCGAGTATAAGTACAAGCAAATAAGAGAGACTTAGAAAACTGGTAAAACCAACATTGTGAATAGAGTAGCGAGTACTTAGCACTGTGTAAACAGCACTTTCGCTGCAAGAAATCGACTTCTCTAAGACTGGGAAACAGTGAACAGAGAATGTATGAGTTTCTCACGATTGGTAACAGATAGAAACAAGAGAAAGTACACAGTGATTCATCTACCTAGAGAAGATACAGAGGATTACACAGAGAATTCCAAGTATAAGTACAAGCAAATAAGAGAGACTTAGAGAACTGGTAAAACCTACATTGTTCACAGATTTGGGAGTACTTAGCACTGTGAAAACAGCACTTTCGCCGAAAGAAATCGACTACTCTAAGACTGGGAAACAGTGAACAGAGAATGTATGAGTTTCTCAAGATTGGTAACAGATAGAAACAAGAGAAAGTACACAGTGATTCATCTAAATAGAGAAGTTACTGAAGTTTAAACAGAGTATTCCATGTATAAGTACAAGAAAATAAGAGAGACTTAGAAAACTGGTAAAACCAACATTGTGGATAGAGTTGGGAGTACTTAGCACTGTGAAAACAGCACTTTCGCAGAAAGAAATCGACTTCTCTAAGACTGGGAAACAGTGAACAGAGAATGTATGAGTTTCTCAAGATTGGTAACAGATAGAAACAAGAGAAAGTACACAGTGATTCATCTACCTAGAGAAGTTACAGAGCTTTACACAGAGAATTCCAAGTATAAGTACAAGCAAATAAGAGAGACTTAGAAAACTGGTAAAACCTACATTGTTGACAGATTTGGGAGTACTTAGCACTGTGAAAACAGCACTTTCGCCGAAGGAAATTTAGTTCTCTAAGACAGGGAAACAGTGAACAGAGAATGTATGAGTTTGTCAAGATTGGTAACAGATAGAAACAAGAGAAAGTACACAGTGATTCATCTACCTAGAGAAGTTACAGAAGTTTACACAGAGAATTCCATGTATAAGTACAAGAAAATAACAGAGACTTAGAAAACTGGTAAAAACCAACATTGTTGATAGAGTTGGGAGTACTTAGCACTGTGAAAACAGCACTTTTGCCAAAAGAAATCGACTTCTCTAAGACTGGGAAACAGTGAACAGAGAATGTATGAGTTTCTCAAGATTGGTAACAGATAGAAACAAGAGAAAGTACACAGTGATTCATCTTCCTAGAGAAGTTACAGAGGTTTACACAGAGAATTCCAAGTATAAGTACAAGCAAATAAGAGAGACTTAGAAAACTGGTAAAACCTACATTGTGGATAGAGTTGGGAGTACTTAACACTGTGTAAACAGCACATTCTGCGAACGAAATCGACTTCTCTAAGACTGGGAAACAGTGAACAGTGAATGTATGAGTTTCTGAAGATTGGTAACAGATAGAAACAAGAGAAAGCACACAGTGATTCATCTACCTAGAGAAGTTACAGAGGTTTACACAGAGAATTCCAAGTATAAGTACAAGGAAATAAGAGAGACTTAGAAAACTGGTAAAACCTGCATTGTTGATAGAGTTGGGAGTACTTAGCACTGTGAAAACAGCACTTTCTCCGAAAGAAATTGACTGCTCTAAGACTGGGAAACGGTGAACAGAGAATGTATGAGTTTCTCAAGATTGGTAACAGATAGAAACAAGAGAAAGTACACAGTGATTCATCTACCTAGAGAAGTTACAGAAGTTTACACAGAGAATTCCATGTATAAGTACAAGAAAATAAGAGAGACTTAGAAAAATGGTAAAACCTACATTGTTGATAGAGTTGGGAGTACTTAGCACTGTGAAAACAGCACTTTCGCAGAAAGAAATCGACTTCTCTAAGACTGGGAAACAGTGAACAGAGAATGTATGAGTTTCTCAAGATTGGTAACAGATAGAAACAAGAGAAAGTACACAGTGATTCATCTAAATAGTGAAGTTACAGAAGTTTACACAGAGTATTCCATGTATAAGTACAAGAAAATAAGAGAGACTTAGAAAACTGGTAAAACCTACATTGTGGATAGAGTTGGGAGTACTTAGCACTGTGAAAACAGCACTTTCGCCGAAAGAAATCGACTTCTCTAAGACTGGGAAACAGTGAACAGAGAATGTATGAGTTTCTCAAGATTGGTAACAGATAGAAACAAGAGAAAGTACACAGTGATTCATCTACCTAGAGAAGATACAGAGGTTTACATAGAGAATTCCAAGTATAAGTACAAGCAAATAAGAGAGACTTAGAAAACTGGTAAAACCTACATTGTTGATAGAGTTGGGAGTACTTAGCACTGTGAAAACAGCACTTTTGCCGACAGAAATCGACTTCTCTAAGACTGGGAAACAGTGAACAGAGAATGTATGAGTTTCTCAAGATTGGTAACAGATAGAAACAAGAGAAAGGACACAGTGATTCATCTACCTAGAGAAGTTACAGAGGTTTACACAGAGAATTCCAAGTATAAGTACAAGCAAATAAGAGAGACTTACAAAACTGGTAAAACCTACATTGTGGATAGAGTTGGGAGTACTTAACACTGTGTAAACAGCACTTTCGCCGAAAGAAATCGACTTCTCTAAGACTGGGAAACAGTGAACAGTGAATGTATGAGTTTCTCAAGATTGGTAAAAGATAGAGACAAGAGAAAGCACACAGTGATTCATCTACCTAGAGATGTTACAGAGGTTTATACAGAGAATTCCAAGTATAAGTACAAGAAAATAAGAGAGACTTAGAAAACTGGTAAAACTTACATTGTGGATAGAGTTGGGAGTACTTAGCACTGTGAAAACAGCACTTTCGCTGAAAGACATCGACTTCTCTAACACTGGGAAACAGTGAACAGTGAATGTATGAGTTTCTCAAGATTGGTAAGAGATAGAAACAAGAGAAAGCACACAGTGATTCATCTACCTAGAGAAGTTACAGAGGTTTACACAGAGAATTCCAAATATAAGTACAAGCAAATAAGAGAGACTTAGAAATCTGGTAAAACCTACATTGTGGATGGAGTTGGGAGTACTTAGCACTGTGAAAACAGCACTTTCGCTGAAAGAAATCGACTTCTCTAAGACTGGGAAACAGTGAACAGTGAATGTATGAGTTTCTCAAGATTGGTAACAGATAGAAACAAGAGAAAGTACACAGTGATTCATCTACCTAGAGAAGGTACAGAGGTTTACACAGAGAATTCCAAGTAGAAGTACAAGCAAATAAGAGAGACTTAGAAAACTGGTAAAACCTACATTGTTGACAGATTTGGGAGTACTTAGCACTGTGAAAACAGCACTTTGCCGAAGGAAATTTAGTTCTCTAAGTCCGTGAAACACTGAACAGAGAATGTATAAGTTTCTCAAGATTGGTAACAGATAGAAACAAGAGAAAGTACACAGTGATTCACCTACCTGGAAAAGTTACAGAGGTTTACACAGAGAATTCCAAGTATAAGTACAAGAAAATAAGAGAGACTTAGAAAACTGGTAAAACGTACATTGTTGATAGAGTTGGGAGTACTTAGCAATGTGAAAACAGCACTGTCGCCGAAAGAAATCGACTTCTCTAAGACTGGGAAACAGTGAACAGAGAATGTATTAGTTTCTCAAGATTGGTAACAGATAGAAAGAAGAGAAAGTACACAGTGATTCATCTACCTAGAGAAGATACAGAGGTTTACACAGAGAATTCCAAGTATCAGTAGAAGCAAATAAGAGAGACTTAGAAAACTGATAAAACCTACATTGTTGACAGATTTGGGAGTACTTTGCACTGTGAAAACAGCACTTTCGCAGAAAGAAATCGACTTCTCTAAGACTGGGAAACAGTGAACAGAGAATGTATGAGTTTCTCAAGATTGGTAACAGATAGAAACAAGAGAAAGTACACAGTGATTCACCTAAATAGAGAAGTTACAGAGGTTTACACAGAGAATTCCAAGTATAAGTACAAGCAAATAAGAGAGACTTAGAAAACTGGTAAAACCTACATTGTTGACAGATTTGGGAGTACTTAGCACTGTGAAAACAGCACTTTCGCCGAAGGAAATTTAGTTCTCTAAGACAGGGAAACAGTGAACAGAGAATGTATGAGTTTGTCAAGATTTGTAACAGATAGAAACAAGAGAAAGTACACAGTGATTCATCTACCTAGAGAAGTTACAGAAGTTTACACAAGAATTCCATGTATCAGTACAAGGAAATAACAGAGACTTAGAAAACTGGTAAAACCTACATTGTTGATAGAGTTGGGAGTACATAGCACTGTGAAAACAGCACTTTTGCCAAAAGAAATCGACTTCTCTAAGACTGGGAAACAGTGAACAGAGAATGTATGAGTTTCTCAAGATTGGTAACAGATAGAAACAAGAGAAAGTACACAGTGATTCATCTACCTAGACAAGTTACAGAGGTTTACACAGAGAATTCCAAGTATAAGTACAAGAAAATAAGAGAGACTTAGAAAACTGGTAAAAACTACATTGTGGATAGAGTTGGGAGTACTTAACACTGTGTAAACAGCACTTTCGGCGAACGAAATCGATTTCTCTAAGACTGGGAAACAGTGAACAGTGAATGTATGAGTTTCTCAAGATTGGTAACAGATAGAAACAAGAGAAAGCACACAGTGATTCATCTACCTAGAGAAGTTACAGAGGTTTACACAGAGAATTCCAAGTATAAGTAGAAGCAAATAAGAGAGACTTAGAAAACTGGTAAAACCAACATTGTGGATAGAGTTGGGAGTACTTAGCACTGTGTAAACAGCACTTTCACTGAAAGAAATCGACTTCTCTAAGACTGGGAAACAGTGAACAGTGAAAGTATGAGTTTCTCAAGATTGGTAACAGATAGAAACAAGAGAAAGTACACAGTGATTCATCTACCTAGAGAAGATACAGAGGTTTACACAGAGAATTCCAAGTATAAGTACAAGCAAATAAGAGAGACTTAGAAAACTGGTAAAACCTACATTGTTGACAGATTTGGGAGTACTTAGCACTGTGAAAACAGCACTTTCGCCAAAGGAAATTTAGTTTTCTAAGAGTGGGAAACAGTGAACAGAGAATGTATGAGTTTCTCAAGATTGGTAACAGATAGAAACAAGAGAAAGTACACAGTGATTCATCTACCTAGAGAAGTTACAGAAGTTTACACAGAGAATTCCATGTATAAGTACAAGAAAATAAGAGAGACTTAGAAAACTGGTAAAACCTACATTGTGGATAGAGTTGGGAGTACTTAGAACTGTGAAAACAGCACTTTCGCCGAAAGAAATCGACTTCTCTAAGACTGGGAAACAGTGAACAGAGAATGTATGAGTTTCTCAAGATTGGTAACAGATAGAAACAAGAGAATGTACACAGTGATTCATCTACCTAGAGAAGTTACAGAGGTTTACACAGAGAATTCCAGGTATAAGTACAAGCAAATAAGAGAGACTTAGAAAACTGGTAAAACCTGCATTGTTGATAGAGTTGGGAGTACTTAGCACTGGGAAAACAGCACTTTCGCAGAAAGAAATCGACTGCTCTAAGACTGGGAAACAGTGACCAGAGAATGTATGAGTTTCTCAAGATTGGTAACAGATAGAAACAAGAGAAAGTACACAGTGATTCATCTACCTAGAGAAGTTACAGAAGTTTACACAGAGAATTCCATGTATAAGTAAAAGAAAATAAGAGAGACTTAGAAAACTGGTAAACCCTACATTGTGGATAGAGTTGGGAGTACTTAGCACTGTGAAAACAGCACTTCCGCCGAAAGAAATCGACTTCTCTAAGACTGGGAAACAGTGAACAGAGAATGTATGAGTTTCTCAAGATTGGTAACAGATAGAAACAGGAGAAAGTACACAGTGATTCATCTACCTAGAGAAGTTACAGAGGTTTACACAGAGAATTCCAAGTATAAGTACAAGCAAATAAGAGAGACTTAGAAAACTGGTAAAACCTACATTGTGGATAGAGTTGGGAGTACTTAGCACTGTGAAAACAGCACTTTCGCTGAAAGAAGTCGACTTCTCTAAGACTGGGAAACAGTGAACAGTGAATGTATGAGTTTCTCAAGATTGGTAACAGATAGAAACAAGAGAAAGTACACAGTGATTCATCTACCTACTGAAGTTACAGAGGTTTACACAGAGAATTCCAAGTATAAGTACAAGCAAATAAGAGAGACTTAGAAAACTGGTAAAACCTACATTGTGGATAGAGTTGGGAGTACTTAGCACTGTGAAAACAGCACTTTTGCCGAAAGAAATCGACTTCTCTAAGACTGGGAAACAGTGAACAGAGAATGTATGAGTTACTCAAGATTGGTAACAGATAGAAACAAGAGAAAGTACACAGTGATTCATCTACCTAGAGAAGTTACAGAGGTTTACACAGAGAATTCCAAGTATAAGTAGAAGCAAATAAGAGAGACTTAGAAAACTGGTAAAACCTACATTGTGGATAGAGTTGGGAGTACTTAACACTGTGTAAACAGCACTTTCGGCGAACGAAATCGACTTCTCTAAGACTGGGAAACAGTGAACAGTGAATGTATGAGTTTCTCAAGATTGGTAACAGATAGAAACAAGAGAAAGCACACAGTGATTCATCTACCTAGTGAAGTTACAGAGGTTTACACAGAGAATTCCAAGTATAAGTACAAGCAAATAAGAGAGACTTAGAAAACTGGTAAAACCTACATTGTGGATAGAGTTGGGAGTACTTAGGACTGTGAAAACAGCACTTTCGCAGAAAGAAATCGACTTCTCTAAGACTGGGAAACAGTGAACAGAAAATGTATGAGTTTCTCAAGATTGGTAAAAGATAGAAACAAGAGAAAGTACACAGTGATTCATCTAAATAGAGAAGTTACAGAAGTTTACACAGAGTATTCCATGTATAAGTACAAGAAAATAAGAGAGACTTAGAAAACTGGTAAAACCTACATTGTGGATAGAGTTGGGAGTACTTAGCACTGTGTAAACAGCAGTTTCGCTGAAAGAAATGGACTTCTCTGAGACTGGGAAACAGTGAACAGTGAATGTATGAGTTTCTCAAGATTGGTAACAGATAGAAACAAGAGAAAGCACACAGTGATTCATCTACCTAGAGACGTTACAGAGGTTTACACAGAGAATTCCAAGTATAAGTACAAGCAAATAAGAGAGACTTAGAAATCTGGTAAAACCTACATTGCTGATAGAGTTGGGAGTACTTAGCACTGTGAAAAGAGCACTTTTGCCGAAAGAAATCGACTTCTCTAAGACTGGGAAACAGTGAACAGAGAATGTATGAGTTTCTCAAGATTGGTAACAGATAGAAACAAGAGAAAGGACACAGTGATTCATCTACCTAGTAAAGTTACAGAGGTTTACACAGAGAATTCCAAGTAGAAGTACAAACAAATAAGAGAGACTTAGAAAACTGGTAAAACCTACATTGTTGACAGATTTGGGAGTTCTTAGCACTGTGAAAACAGCACTTTCGCCGAAGGAAATTTAGTTCTCTAAGACAGGGAAACAGGGAACAGAGAATGTATGAGTTTCTCAAGATTGGTAACAGATAGAAACAAGAGAAAGTACAGAGTGATTCATCTACCTAGAGAAGTTACAGAAGTTTACACAGAGAATTCCATGTATAAGTACAAGAAAATAAGAGAGACTTAGAAAACTGGTAAACCCTACATTGTGGATAGAGTTGGGAGTACTTAGCACTGTGAAAACAGCACTTCCGCCGAAAGAAATCGACTTCTCTAAGACTGGGAAACAGTGAACAGAGAATGTATGAGTTTCTCAAGATTGGTAACAGATAGAAACAGGAGAAAGTACACAGTGATTCATCTACCTAGAGAAGTTACAGAGGTTTACACAGAGAATTCCAAGTATAAGTACAAGCAAATAAGAGAGACTTAGAAAACTGGTAAAACCTACATTGTGGATAGAGTTGGGAGTACTTAGCACTGTGAAAACAGCACTTTCGCTGAAAGAAGTCGACTTCTCTAAGACTGGGAAACAGTGAACAGTGAATGTATGAGTTTCTCAAGATTGGTAACAGATAGAAACAAGAGAAAGTACACAGTGATTCATCTACCTAGTGAAGTTACAGAGGTTTACACAGAGAATTCCAAGGATAAGTACAAGCAAATAAGAGAGACTTAGAAAACTGGTAAAACCTACATTGTTGACAGATTTGGGAGTACTTAGCACTGTGAAAACAGCACTTTCGCCGAAGGAAATTTAGTTCTCTAAGACTGGGAAACAGTGAACAGAGAATGTATGAGTTTCTCAAGATTGGTAACAGATAGAAACAAGAGAAAGTACAGAGTGATTCATCTACCTAGAGAAGGTACAGAAGTTTACACAGAGAATTTCATGTATAAGTACAAGCAAATAAGAGAGACTTAGAAAACTGGTAAAACCTACATTGTGGATAGAGTTGGGAGTACTTAGGACTGTGAAAACAGCACTTTCGCAGAAAGAAATCGACTTCTCTAAGACTGGGAAACAGTGAACAGAGAATGTATGAGTTTCTGAAGATTGGTAACAGATAGAAACAAGAGAAAGTACACAGTGATTCATCTAAATAGAGAAGTTACAGAAGTTTACACAGAGTATTCCATGTATAAGTACAAGAAAATAAGAGAGACTTAGAAAACTGGTAAAACCTACATTGTGGATAGAGTTGGGAGTACTTAGCACTGTGTAAACAGCAGTTTCGCTGAAAGAAATGGACTTCTCTGAGACTGGGAAAAAGTGACCAGTGAATGTATGAGTTTCTCAAGATTGGTAACAGATAGAAACAAGAGAAAGCACACAGTGATTCATCTACCTAGAGAAGTTACAGAGGTTTACACAGAGAATTCCAAGTATAAGTACAAGCAAATAAGAGAGACTTAGAAAACTGGTAAAACCTACATTGTGGATAGAGTTGGGAGTACTTAGCACTGTGAAAACAGCACTTTTGCCGAAAGAAATCGACTTCTCTAAGACTGGGAAACAGTGAACAGAGAATGTATGAGTTACTCAAGATTGGTAACAGATAGAAACAAGAGAAAGTACACAGTGATTCATCTACCTAGAGAAGTTACAGAGGTTTACACAGAGAATTCCAAGTATAAGTAGAAGCAAATAAGAGAGACTTAGAAAACTGGTAAAACCTACATTGTGGATAGAGTTGGGAGTACTTAACACTGTGTAAACAGCACTTTCGGCGAACGAAATCGACTTCTCTAAGACTGGGAAACAGTGAACAGTGAATGTATGAGTTTCTCAAGATTGGTAACAGATAGAAACAAGAGAAAGCACACAGTGATTCATCTACCTAGAGAAGTTACAGAGGTTTACACAGAGAATTCCAAGTATAAGTACAAGCAAATAAGAGAGACTTAGAAAACTGGTAAAACCTACATTGTGGATAGAGTTGGGAGTACTTAGGACTGTGAAAACAGCACTTTCGCAGAAAGAAATCGACTTCTCTAAGACTGGGAAACAGTGAACAGAGAATGTATGAGTTTCTCAAGATTGGTAAAAGATAGAAACAAGAGAAAGTACACAGTGATTCATCTAAATAGAGAAGTTACAGAAGTTTACACAGAGTATTCCATGTATAAGTACAAGAAAATAAGAGAGACTTAGAAAACTGGTAAAACCTACATTGTGGATAGAGTTGGGAGTACTTAGCACTGTGTAAACAGCAGTTTCGCTGAAAGAAATGGACTTCTCTGAGACTGGGAAACAGTGAACAGTGAATGTATGAGTTTCTCAAGATTGGTAACAGATAGAAACAAGAGAAAGCACACAGTGATTCATCTACCTAGAGACGTTACAGAGGTTTACACAGAGAATTCCAAGTATAAGTACAAGCAAATAAGAGAGACTTAGAAATCTGGTAAAACCTACATTGCTGATAGAGTTGGGAGTACTTAGCACTGTGAAAAGAGCACTTTTGCCGAAAGAAATCGACTTCTCTAAGACTGGGAAACAGTGAACAGAGAATGTATGAGTTTCTCAAGATTGGTAACAGATAGAAACAAGAGAAAGGACACAGTGATTCATCTACCTAGTAAAGTTACAGAGGTTTACACAGAGAATTCCAAGTAGAAGTACAAACAAATAAGAGAGACTTAGAAAACTGGTAAAACCTACATTGTTGACAGATTTGGGAGTTCTTAGCACTGTGAAAACAGCACTTTCGCCGAAGGAAATTTAGTTCTCTAAGACAGGGAAACAGGGAACAGAGAATGTATGAGTTTCTCAAGATTGGTAACAGATAGAAACAAGAGAAAGTACACAGTGATTCATCTACCTAGAGAAGTTACAGAAGTTTACACAGAGAATTCCATGTATAAGTACAAGAAAATAAGAGAGACTTAGAAAACTGGTAAACCCTACATTGTGGATAGAGTTGGGAGTACTTAGCACTGTGAAAACAGCACTTCCGCCGAAAGAAATCGACTTCTCTAAGACTGGGAAACAGTGAACAGAGAATGTATGAGTTTCTCAAGATTGGTAACAGATAGAAACAGGAGAAAGTACACAGTGATTCATCTACCTAGAGAAGTTACAGAGGTTTACACAGAGAATTCCAAGTATAAGTACAAGCAAATAAGAGAGACTTAGAAAACTGGTAAAACCTACATTGTGGATAGAGTTGGGAGTACTTAGCACTGTGAAAACAGCACTTTCGCTGAAAGAAGTCGACTTCTCTAAGACTGGGAAACAGTGAACAGTGAATGTATGAGTTTCTCAAGATTGGTAACAGATAGAAACAAGAGAAAGTACACAGTGATTCATCTACCTAGTGAAGTTACAGAGGTTTACACAGAGAATTCCAAGGATAAGTACAAGCAAATAAGAGAGACTTAGAAAACTGGTAAAACCTACATTGTTGACAGATTTGGGAGTACTTAGCACTGTGAAAACAGCACTTTCGCCGAAGGAAATTTAGTTCTCTAAGACTGGGAAACAGTGAACAGAGAATGTATGAGTTTCTCAAGATTGGTAACAGATAGAAACAAGAGAAAGTACAGAGTGATTCATCTACCTAGAGAAGGTACAGAAGTTTACACAGAGAATTCCATGTATAAGTACAAGCAAATAAGAGAGACTTAGAAAACTGGTAAAACCTACATTGTGGATAGAGTTGGGAGTACTTAGGACTGTGAAAACAGCACTTTCGCAGAAAGAAATCGACTTCTCTAAGACTGGGAAACAGTGAACAGAGAATGTATGAGTTTCTGAAGATTGGTAACAGATAGAAACAAGAGAAAGTACACAGTGATTCATCTAAATAGAGAAGTTACAGAAGTTTACACAGAGTATTCCATGTATAAGTACAAGAAAATAAGAGAGACTTAGAAAACTGGTAAAACCTACATTGTGGATAGAGTTGGGAGTACTTAGCACTGTGTAAACAGCACTTTCGCCGAAAGAAATCGACTTCTCTAAGACTGGGAAACAGTGAACAGAGAATGTATGAGTTTCTCAAGATTGGTAACAGATAGAAACAAGAGAAAGTACAGAGTGATTCATCTACCTAGAGAAGTTACAGAAGTTTACACAGAGAATTCCATGTATAAGTACAAGAAAATGAGAGAGACTTAGAAAACTGGTAAAACCTACATTGTTGATAGAGTTGGGAGTACTTAGCACTGTGAAAACAGCACTTTCGCCGAAAGAAATCGACTTCTCTAAGACTGGGAAACAGTGAACAGAGAATGTATGAGTTTCTCAAGATTGGTAACAGATAGAAACAAGAGAAAGTACACAGTGATTCATCTACCTAGAGAAGTTACAGAGGTTTACACAGAGAATTCCAAGTATAAGTACAAGCAAATAAGAGAGACTTAGAAAACTGGTAAAACCTACATTGTGGATAGAGTTGGGAGTACTTAGCACTGTGAAAACAGCACTTTCGCTGAAAGAAATCGACTTCTCTAAGAGAGGAAACAGTGAACAAAGAATGTATGAGTTTCTCAAGATTGGTAACAGATAGAAACAAGAGAAAGTACACAGTGACTCATCAACCTAGAGAAGATACAGAGGTTTACACAGAGAATTCCAAGTATAAGTACAAGCAAATAAGAGAGACTAAGAAATCTGGTAAAACCTACATTGTGGATAGAGTTGAGAGTACTTAACACTGTGTAAACAGCACTTTTGGCGAACGAAATCGACTTCTCTAAGACTGGGAAACAGTGAACAGTCAATGTATGAGTTTCTCAAGATTGGTAACAGATAGATACAAGAGAAAGCACACAGTGATTCATCTACCTAGAGAAGTTACAGAGGTTTACACAGAGAATTCCAAGTATAAGTACAAGCAAATAAGAGAGACCTAGAAAACTGGTAAAACCAACATTGTGGATAGAGTTGGGAGTACTTAGCACTGTGAAAACAGCACTTTCGCCGAAAGAAATCGACTGCTCTAAGACTGGGAAACAGTGAACAGAGAATGTATGAGTTTCTCAAGATTGGTAACAGATAGAAACAAGAGAAAGTACACAGTGATTCATCTACCTAGAGAAGTTACAGAGGTTTACACAGAGAATTCCAAGTATAAGTACAAGCAAATAAGAGAGACTTAGAAAACTGGTAAAACCTACATTCTGGATAGAGTTGGGAGTACTTAGCACTGTGAAAACAGCACTTCCGCTGAAAGAAGTCGACTTCTCTAAGACTGTGAAACAGTGAACAGTGAATGTATGAGTTTCTCAAGATGGGTAACAGATAGAAACAAGAGAAAGTACACAGTGATTCATCTACCTAGTAAAGTTACAGAGGTTTACACAGAGAATTCCAAGTAGAAGTACAAAGAAATAAGAGAGACTTAGAAAACTGGTAAAACCTACATTGTTGACAGATTTGGGAGTACTTAGCACTGTGAAAACAGCACCTTCGCCGAAGGAAATTTAGTTCTCTAAGACAGGGAAACAGGGAACAGAGAATGTATGAGTTTGTCAAGATTGGTAACAGATAGAAACAAGAGAAAGTACAGAGTGATTCATCTACCTAGAGAAGTTACAGAAGTTTACACAGAGAACTCCATGTATAAGTACAAGAAAATAAGAGAGACTTAGAAAACTGGTAAAACTTACATTGTTGATAGAGTTGGGAGTACATAGCACTGTGAAAACAGCACTTTCGCCGAAAGAAATCGACTTCTCTAAGACTGGGAAACAGTGAACAGAGAATGTATGGGTTTCTCAAGATTGGTAACAGATAGGAACAAGAGAAAGTACACAGTGATTCATCTACCTAGAGAAGTTACAGAGGTTTACATAGAGAATTCCAAGTATAAGTACAAGCAAATAAGAGAGACTTAGAAAACTGGTAAAACCTACATTGCTGATAGAGTTGGGAGTACTTACCACTGTGAAAAGAGCACTTTTGCCGAAAGAAATCGACTTCTCTAAGACTGGGAAACAGTGAACAGAGAATGTATGAGTTTCTCAAGATTGGTAACAGATAGTAACAAGAGAAAGGACACAGTGATTCATCTACCTAGAGAAGTTACAGAGGTTTACACAGAGAATTCCAAGTATAAGTACAAGGAAATAAGAGAGACTTAGAAAACTGGTAAAACCTACATTGTGGATAGAGTTGGGAGTACTTAGCACTGTGTAAACAGCACTTTCGCCGAAAGAAATCGACTTCTCTAAGACTGGGAAACAGTGAACAGAGAATGTATGAGTTTCTCAAGATTGGTAACAGATAGAAACAAGAGAAAGTACACAGTGATTCATCTACCTAGAGAAGATACAGAGGTTTACATAGAGAATTCCAAGTATAAGTACAAGCAAATAAGAGAGACTTAGAAAACTGGTAAAACCTACATTGTTGATAGAGTTGGGAGTACTTAGCACTGTGAAAACAGCACTTTTGCCGACAGAAATCGACTTCTCTAAGACTGGGAAACAGTGAACAGAGAATGTATGAGTTTCTCAAGATTGGTAACAGATAGAAACAAGAGAAAGGACACAGTGATTCATCTACCTAGAGAAGTTACAGAGGTTTACACAGAGAATTCCAAGTATAAGTACAAGCAAATAAGAGAGACTTAGAAAACTGGTAAAACCTACATTGTGGATAGAGTTGGGAGTACTTAACACTGTGTAAACAGCACTTTCGCCGAAAGAAATCGACTTCTCTAAGACTGGGAAACAGTGAACAGTGAATGTATGAGTTTCTCAAGATTGGTAAAAGATAGAGACAAGAGAAAGCACACAGTGATTCATCTACCTAGAGATGTTACAGAGGTTTATACAGAGAATTCCAAGTATAAGTACAAGAAAATAAGAGAGACTTAGAAAACTGGTAAAACTTACATTGTGGATAGAGTTGGGAGTACTTAGCACTGTGAAAACAGCACTTTCGCTGAAAGACATCGACTTCTCTAACACTGGGAAACAGTGAACAGTGAATGTATGAGTTTCTCAAGATTGGTAAGAGATAGAAACAAGAGAAAGCACACAGTGATTCATCTACCTAGAGAAGTTACAGAGGTTTACACAGAGAATTCCAAATATAAGTACAAGCAAATAAGAGAGACTTAGAAATCTGGTAAAACCTACATTGTGGATGGAGTTGGGAGTACTTAGCACTGTGAAAACAGCACTTTCGCTGAAAGAAATCGACTTCTCTAAGACTGGGAAACAGTGAACAGTGAATGTATGAGTTTCTCAAGATTGGTAACAGATAGAAACAAGAGAAAGTACACAGTGATTCATCTACCTAGAGAAGGTACAGAGGTTTACACAGAGAATTCCAAGTAGAAGTACAAGCAAATAAGAGAGACTTAGAAAACTGGTAAAACCTCCATTGTTGACAGATTTGGGAGTACTTAGCACTGTGAAAACAGCACTTTGCCGAAGGAAATTTAGTTCTCTAAGTCCGTGAAACACTGAACAGAGAATGTATGAGTTTCTCAAGATTGGTAACAGATAGAAACAAGAGAAAGTACACAGTGATTCACCTACCTGGAAAAGTTACAGAGGTTTACACAGAGAATTCCAAGTATAAGTACAAGAAAATAAGAGAGACTTAGAAAACTGGTAAAACGTACATTGTTGATAGAGTTGGGAGTACTTAGCAATGTGAAAACAGCACTGTCGCCGAAAGAAATCGACTTCTCTAAGACTGGGAAACAGTGAACAGAGAATGTATTAGTTTCTCAAGATTGGTAACAGATAGAAAGAAGAGAAAGTACACAGTGATTCATCTACCTAGAGAAGATACAGAGGTTTACACAGAGAATTCCAAGTATCAGTAGAAGCAAATAAGAGAGACTTAGAAAACTGGTAAAACCTACATTGTTGACAGATTTGGGAGTACTTTGCACTGTGAAAACAGCACTTTCGCAGAAAGAAATCGACTTCTCTAAGACTGGGAAACAGTGAACAGAGAATGTATGAGTTTCTCAAGATTGGTAACAGATAGAAACAAGAGAAAGTACACAGTGATTCACCTAAATAGAGAAGTTACAGAGGTTTACACAGAGAATTCCAAGTATAAGTACAAGCAAATAAGAGAGACTTAGAAAACTGGTAAAACCTACATTGTTGACAGATTTGGGAGTACTTAGCACTGTGAAAACAGCACTTTCGCCGAAGGAAATTTAGTTCTCTAAGACAGGGAAACAGTGAACAGAGAATGTATGAGTTTGTCAAGATTTGTAACAGATAGAAACAAGAGAAAGTACACAGTGATTCATCTACCTAGAGAAGTTACAGAAGTTTACACAGAGAATTCCATGTATCAGTACAAGGAAATAACAGAGACTTAGAAAACTGATAAAACCTACATTGTTGATAGAGTTGGGAGTACATAGCACTGTGAAAACAGCACTTTTGCCAAAAGAAATCGACTTCTCTAAGACTGGGAAACAGTGAACAGAGAATGTATGAGTTTCTCAAGATTGGTAACAGATAGAAACAAGAGAAAGTACACAGTGATTCATCTACCTAGACAAGTTACAGAGGTTTACACAGAGAATTCCAAGTATAAGTACAAGAAAATAAGAGAGACTTAGAAAACTGGTAAAAACTACATTGTGGATAGAGTTGGGAGTACTTAACACTGTGTAAACAGCACTTTCGGCGAACGAAATCGATTTCTCTAAGACTGGGAAACAGTGAACAGTGAATGTATGAGTTTCTCAAGATTGGTAACAGATAGAAACAAGAGAAAGCACACAGTGATTCATCTACCTAGAGAAGTTACAGAGGTTTACACAGAGAATTCCAAGTATAAGTACAAGCAAATAAGAGAGACTTAGAAAACTGGTAAAACCAACATTGTGGATAGAGTTGGGAGTACTTAGCACTGTGTAAACAGCACTTTCACTGAAAGAAATCGACTTCTCTAAGACTGGGAAACAGTGAACAGTGAAAGTATGAGTTTCTCAAGATTGGTAACAGATAGAAACAAGAGAAAGTACACAGTGATTCATCTACCTAGAGAAGATACAGAGGTTTACACAGAGAATTCCAAGTATAAGTACAAGCAAATAAGAGAGACTTAGAAAACTGGTAAAACCTACATTGTTGACAGATTTGGGAGTACTTAGCACTGTGAAAACAGCACTTTCGCCAAAGGAAATTTAGTTTTCTAAGAGTGGGAAACAGTGAACAGAGAATGTATGAGTTTCTCAAGATTGGTAACAGATAGAAACAAGAGAAAGTACAGAGTGATTCATCTACCTAGAGAAGTTACAGAAGTTTACACAGAGAATTCCATGTATAAGTACAAGAAAATAAGAGAGACTTAGAAAACTGGTAAAACCTACATTGTGGATAGAGTTGGGAGTACTTAGAACTGTGAAAACAGCACTTTCGCCGAAAGAAATCGACTTCTCTAAGACTGGGAAACAGTGAACAGAGAATGTATGAGTTTCTCAAGATTGGTAACAGATAGAAACAAGAGAATGTACACAGTGATTCATCTACCTAGAGAAGTTACAGAGGTTTACACAGAGAATTCCAGGTATAAGTACAAGCAAATAAGAGAGACTTAGAAAACTGGTA
The DNA here is from genome assembly GCA_028571685.1 of Heterohyrax brucei. Classification (NCBI taxonomy): domain Eukaryota; kingdom Metazoa; phylum Chordata; class Mammalia; order Hyracoidea; family Procaviidae; genus Heterohyrax; species Heterohyrax brucei. The sequence goes on from CM053162.1 coordinate 19,214,764, forward strand.
AAACCTGCATTGTTGATAGAGTTGGGAGTACTTAGCACTGGGAAAACAGCACTTTCGCAGAAAGAAATCGACTGCTCTAAGACTGGGAAACAGTGACCAGAGAATGTATGAGTTTCTCAAGATTGGTAACAGATAGAAACAAGAGAAAGTACACAGTGATTCATCTACCTAGAGAAGTTACAGAAGTTTACACAGAGAATTCCATGTATAAGTAAAAGAAAATAAGAGAGACTTAGAAAACTGGTAAACCCTACATTGTGGATAGAGTTGGGAGTACTTAGCACTGTGAAAACACCACTTCCGCCGAAAGAAATCGACTTCTCTAAGACTGGGAAACAGTGAACAGAGAATGTATGAGTTTCTCAAGATTGGTAACAGATAGAAACAGGAGAAAGTACACAGTGATTCATCTACCTAGAGAAGTTACAGAGGTTTACACAGAGAATTCCAAGTATAAGTACAAGCAAATAAGAGAGACTTAGAAAACTGGTAAAACCTACATTGTGGATAGAGTTGGGAGTACTTAGCACTGTGAAAACAGCACTTTCGCTGAAAGAAGTCGACTTCTCTAAGACTGGGAAACAGTGAACAGTGAATGTATGAGTTTCTCAAGATTGGTAACAGATAGAAACAAGAGAAAGTACACAGTGATTCATCTACCTACTGAAGTTACAGAGGTTTACACAGAGAATTCCAAGGATAAGTACAAGCAAATAAGAGAGACTTAGAAAACTGGTAAAACCTACATTGTTGACAGATTTGGGAGTACTTAGCACTGTGAAAACAGCACTTTCGCCGAAGGAAATTTAGTTCTCTAAGACTGGGAAACAGTGAACAGAGAATGTATGAGTTTCTCAAGATTGGTAACAGATAGAAACAAGAGAAAGTACAGAGTGATTCATCTACCTAGAGAAGGTACAGAAGTTTACACAGAGAATTCCATGTATAAGTACAAGCAAATAAGAGAGACTTAGAAAACTGGTAAAACCTACATTGTGGATAGAGTTGGGAGTACTTAGGACTGTGAAAACAGCACTTTCGCAGAAAGAAATCGACTTCTCTAAGACTGGGAAACAGTGAACAGAGAATGTATGAGTTTCTGAAGATTGGTAACAGATAGAAACAAGAGAAAGTACACAGTGATTCATCTAAATAGAGAAGTTACAGAAGTTTACACAGAGTATTCCATGTATAAGTACAAGAAAATAAGAGAGACTTAGAAAACTGGTAAAACCTACATTGTGGATAGAGTTGGGAGTACTTAGCACTGTGTAAACAGCAGTTTCGCTGAAAGAAATGGACTTCTCTGAGACTGGGAAAAAGTGACCAGTGAATGTATGAGTTTCTCAAGATTGGTAACAGATAGAAACAAGAGAAAGCACACAGTGATTCATCTACCTAGAGAAGTTACAGAGGTTTACACAGAGAATTCCAAGTATAAGTACAAGCAAATAAGAGAGACTTAGAAAACTGGTAAAACCTACATTGTGGATAGAGTTGGGAGTACTTAGCACTGTGAAAACAGCACTTTTGCCGAAAGAAATCGACTTCTCTAAGACTGGGAAACAGTGAACAGAGAATGTATGAGTTACTCAAGATTGGTAACAGATAGAAACAAGAGAAAGTACACAGTGATTCATCTACCTAGAGAAGTTACAGAGGTTTACACAGAGAATTCCAAGTATAAGTAGAAGCAAATAAGAGAGACTTAGAAAACTGGTAAAACCTACATTGTGGATAGAGTTGGGAGTACTTAACACTGTGTAAACAGCACTTTCGGCGAACGAAATCGACTTCTCTAAGACTGGGAAACAGTGAACAGTGAATGTATGAGTTTCTCAAGATTGGTAACAGATAGAAACAAGAGAAAGCACACAGTGATTCATCTACCTAGAGAAGTTACAGAGGTTTACACAGAGAATTCCAAGTATAAGTACAAGCAAATAAGAGAGACTTAGAAAACTGGTAAAACCTACATTGTGGATAGAGTTGGGAGTACTTAGGACTGTGAAAACAGCACTTTCGCAGAAAGAAATCGACTTCTCTAAGACTGGGAAACAGTGAACAGAAAATGTATGAGTTTCTCAAGATTGGTAAAAGATAGAAACAAGAGAAAGTACACAGTGATTCATCTAAATAGAGAAGTTACAGAAGTTTACACAGAGTATTCCATGTATAAGTACAAGAAAATAAGAGAGACTTAGAAAACTGGTAAAACCTACATTGTGGATAGAGTTGGGAGTACTTAGCACTGTGTAAACAGCAGTTTCGCTGAAAGAAATGGACTTCTCTGAGACTGGGAAACAGTGAACAGTGAATGTATGAGTTTCTCAAGATTGGTAACAGATAGAAACAAGAGAAAGCACACAGTGATTCATCTACCTAGAGACGTTACAGAGGTTTACACAGAGAATTCCAAGTATAAGTACAAGCAAATAAGAGAGACTTAGAAATCTGGTAAAACCTACATTGCTGATAGAGTTGGGAGTACTTAGCACTGTGAAAAGAGCACTTTTGCCGAAAGAAATCGACTTCTCTAAGACTGGGAAACAGTGAACAGAGAATGTATGAGTTTCTCAAGATTGGTAACAGATAGAAACAAGAGAAAGGACACAGTGATTCATCTACCTAGTAAAGTTACAGAGGTTTACACAGAGAATTCCAAGTAGAAGTACAAACAAATAAGAGAGACTTAGAAAACTGGTAAAACCTACATTGTTGACAGATTTGGGAGTTCTTAGCACTGTGAAAACAGCACTTTCGCCGAAGGAAATTTAGTTCTCTAAGACAGGGAAACAGGGAACAGAGAATGTATGAGTTTCTCAAGATTGGTAACAGATAGAAACAAGAGAAAGTACAGAGTGATTCATCTACCTAGAGAAGTTACAGAAGTTTACACAGAGAATTCCATGTATAAGTACAAGAAAATAAGAGAGACTTAGAAAACTGGTAAACCCTACATTGTGGATAGAGTTGGGAGTACTTAGCACTGTGAAAACAGCACTTCCGCCGAAAGAAATCGACTTCTCTAAGACTGGGAAACAGTGAACAGAGAATGTATGAGTTTCTCAAGATTGGTAACAGATAGAAACAGGAGAAAGTACACAGTGATTCATCTACCTAGAGAAGTTACAGAGGTTTACACAGAGAATTCCAAGTATAAGTACAAGCAAATAAGAGAGACTTAGAAAACTGGTAAAACCTACATTGTGGATAGAGTTGGGAGTACTTAGCACTGTGAAAACAGCACTTTCGCTGAAAGAAGTCGACTTCTCTAAGACTGGGAAACAGTGAACAGTGAATGTATGAGTTTCTCAAGATTGGTAACAGATAGAAACAAGAGAAAGTACACAGTGATTCATCTACCTAGTGAAGTTACAGAGGTTTACACAGAGAATTCCAAGGATAAGTACAAGCAAATAAGAGAGACTTAGAAAACTGGTAAAACCTACATTGTTGACAGATTTGGGAGTACTTAGCACTGTGAAAACAGCACTTTCGCCGAAGGAAATTTAGTTCTCTAAGACTGGGAAACAGTGAACAGAGAATGTATGAGTTTCTCAAGATTGGTAACAGATAGAAACAAGAGAAAGTACAGAGTGATTCATCTACCTAGAGAAGGTACAGAAGTTTACACAGAGAATTCCATGTATAAGTACAAGCAAATAAGAGAGACTTAGAAAACTGGTAAAACCTACATTGTGGATAGAGTTGGGAGTACTTAGGACTGTGAAAACAGCACTTTCGCAGAAAGAAATCGACTTCTCTAAGACTGGGAAACAGTGAACAGAGAATGTATGAGTTTCTGAAGATTGGTAACAGATAGAAACAAGAGAAAGTACACAGTGATTCATCTAAATAGAGAAGTTACAGAAGTTTACACAGAGTATTCCATGTATAAGTACAAGAAAATAAGAGAGACTTAGAAAACTGGTAAAACCTACATTGTGGATAGAGTTGGGAGTACTTAGCACTGTGTAAACAGCAGTTTCGCTGAAAGAAATGGACTTCTCTGAGACTGGGAAAAAGTGACCAGTGAATGTATGAGTTTCTCAAGATTGGTAACAGATAGAAACAAGAGAAAGCACACAGTGATTCATCTACCTAGAGAAGTTACAGAGGTTTACACAGAGAATTCCAAGTATAAGTACAAGCAAATAAGAGAGACTTAGAAAACTGGTAAAACCTACATTGTGGATAGAGTTGGGAGTACTTAGCACTGTGAAAACAGCACTTTTGCCGAAAGAAATCGACTTCTCTAAGACTGGGAAACAGTGAACAGAGAATGTATGAGTTACTCAAGATTGGTAACAGATAGAAACAAGAGAAAGTACACAGTGATTCATCTACCTAGAGAAGTTACAGAGGTTTACACAGAGAATTCCAAGTATAAGTAGAAGCAAATAAGAGAGACTTAGAAAACTGGTAAAACCTACATTGTGGATAGAGTTGGGAGTACTTAACACTGTGTAAACAGCACTTTCGGCGAACGAAATCGACTTCTCTAAGACTGGGAAACAGTGAACAGTGAATGTATGAGTTTCTCAAGATTGGTAACAGATAGAAACAAGAGAAAGCACACAGTGATTCATCTACCTAGAGAAGTTACAGAGGTTTACACAGAGAATTCCAAGTATAAGTACAAGCAAATAAGAGAGACTTAGAAAACTGGTAAAACCTACATTGTGGATAGAGTTGGGAGTACTTAGGACTGTGAAAACAGCACTTTCGCAGAAAGAAATCGACTTCTCTAAGACTGGGAAACAGTGAACAGAGAATGTATGAGTTTCTCAAGATTGGTAAAAGATAGAAACAAGAGAAAGTACACAGTGATTCATCTAAATAGAGAAGTTACAGAAGTTTACACAGAGTATTCCATGTATAAGTACAAGAAAATAAGAGAGACTTAGAAAACTGGTAAAACCTACATTGTGGATAGAGTTGGGAGTACTTAGCACTGTGTAAACAGCAGTTTCGCTGAAAGAAATGGACTTCTCTGAGACTGGGAAACAGTGAACAGTGAATGTATGAGTTTCTCAAGATTGGTAACAGATAGAAACAAGAGAAAGCACACAGTGATTCATCTACCTAGAGACGTTACAGAGGTTTACACAGAGAATTCCAAGTATAAGTACAAGCAAATAAGAGAGACTTAGAAATCTGGTAAAACCTACATTGCTGATAGAGTTGGGAGTACTTAGCACTGTGAAAAGAGCACTTTTGCCGAAAGAAATCGACTTCTCTAAGACTGGGAAACAGTGAACAGAGAATGTATGAGTTTCTCAAGATTGGTAACAGATAGAAACAAGAGAAAGGACACAGTGATTCATCTACCTAGTAAAGTTACAGAGGTTTACACAGAGAATTCCAAGTAGAAGTACAAACAAATAAGAGAGACTTAGAAAACTGGTAAAACCTACATTGTTGACAGATTTGGGAGTTCTTAGCACTGTGAAAACAGCACTTTCGCCGAAGGAAATTTAGTTCTCTAAGACAGGGAAACAGGGAACAGAGAATGTATGAGTTTCTCAAGATTGGTAACAGATAGAAACAAGAGAAAGTACAGAGTGATTCATCTACCTAGAGAAGTTACAGAAGTTTACACAGAGAATTCCATGTATAAGTACAAGAAAATAAGAGAGACTTAGAAAACTGGTAAACCCTACATTGTGGATAGAGTTGGGAGTACTTAGCACTGTGAAAACAGCACTTCCGCCGAAAGAAATCGACTTCTCTAAGACTGGGAAACAGTGAACAGAGAATGTATGAGTTTCTCAAGATTGGTAACAGATAGAAACAGGAGAAAGTACACAGTGATTCATCTACCTAGAGAAGTTACAGAGGTTTACACAGAGAATTCCAAGTATAAGTACAAGCAAATAAGAGAGACTTAGAAAACTGGTAAAACCTACATTGTGGATAGAGTTGGGAGTACTTAGCACTGTGAAAACAGCACTTTCGCTGAAAGAAGTCGACTTCTCTAAGACTGGGAAACAGTGAACAGTGAATGTATGAGTTTCTCAAGATTGGTAACAGATAGAAACAAGAGAAAGTACACAGTGATTCATCTACCTAGTGAAGTTACAGAGGTTTACACAGAGAATTCCAAGGATAAGTACAAGCAAATAAGAGAGACTTAGAAAACTGGTAAAACCTACATTGTTGACAGATTTGGGAGTACTTAGCACTGTGAAAACAGCACTTTCGCCGAAGGAAATTTAGTTCTCTAAGACTGGGAAACAGTGAACAGAGAATGTATGAGTTTCTCAAGATTGGTAACAGATAGAAACAAGAGAAAGTACAGAGTGATTCATCTACCTAGAGAAGGTACAGAAGTTTACACAGAGAATTCCATGTATAAGTACAAGCAAATAAGAGAGACTTAGAAAACTGGTAAAACCTACATTGTGGATAGAGTTGGGAGTACTTAGGACTGTGAAAACAGCACTTTCGCAGAAAGAAATCGACTTCTCTAAGACTGGGAAACAGTGAACAGAGAATGTATGAGTTTCTGAAGATTGGTAACAGATAGAAACAAGAGAAAGTACACAGTGATTCATCTAAATAGAGAAGTTACAGAAGTTTACACAGAGTATTCCATGTATAAGTACAAGAAAATAAGAGAGACTTAGAAAACTGGTAAAACCTACATTGTGGATAGAGTTGGGAGTACTTAGCACTGTGTAAACAGCACTTTCGCCGAAAGAAATCGACTTCTCTAAGACTGGGAAACAGTGAACAGAGACTGTATGAGTTTCTCAAGATTGGTAACAGATAGAAACAAGAGAAAGTACACAGTGATTCATCTAAATAGAGAAGTTACAGAAGTTTACACAGAGTATTCCAGGTATAAGTACAAGAAAATAAGAGAGACTTAGAAAACTGGTAAAACCCACATTGTTGATAGAGTTGGGAGTACTTAGCACTGTGAAAACAGCACTTTCGCCGAAAGAAATCGACTTCTCTAAGACTGGGAAACAGTGAACAGAGAATGTATGAGTTTCTCAAGATTGGTAACAGATAGAAACAAGAGAAAGTACAGAGTGATTCATCTACCTAGAGAAGTTACAGAAGTTTACACAGAGAATTCCATGTATAAGTACAAGAAAATGAGAGAGACTTAGAAAACTGGTAAAACCTACATTGTTGATAGAGTTGGGAGTACTTAGCACTGTGAAAACAGCACTTTCGCCGAAAGAAATCGACTTCTCTAAGACTGGGAAACAGTGAACAGAGAATGTATGAGTTTCTCAAGATTGGTAACAGATAGAAACAAGAGAAAGTACACAGTGATTCATCTACCTAGAGAAGTTACAGAGGTTTACACAGAGAATTCCAAGTATAAGTACAAGCAAATAAGAGAGACTTAGAAAACTGGTAAAACCTACATTGTGGATAGAGTTGGGAGTACTTAGCACTGTGAAAACAGCACTTTCGCTGAAAGAAATCGACTTCTCTAAGAGAGGAAACAGTGAACAAAGAATGTATGAGTTTCTCAAGATTGGTAACAGATAGAAACAAGAGAAAGTACACAGTGACTCATCAACCTAGAGAAGATACAGAGGTTTACACAGAGAATTCCAAGTATAAGTACAAGCAAATAAGAGAGACTAAGAAATCTGGTAAAACCTACATTGTGGATAGAGTTGAGAGTACTTAACACTGTGTAAACAGCACTTTTGGCGAACGAAATCGACTTCTCTAAGACTGGGAAACAGTGAACAGTCAATGTATGAGTTTCTCAAGATTGGTAACAGATAGATACAAGAGAAAGCACACAGTGATTCATCTACCTAGAGAAGTTACAGAGGTTTACACAGAGAATTCCAAGTATAAGTACAAGCAAATAAGAGAGACCTAGAAAACTGGTAAAACCAACATTGTGGATAGAGTTGGGAGTACTTAGCACTGTGAAAACAGCACTTTCGCCGAAAGAAATCGACTGCTCTAAGACTGGGAAACAGTGAACAGAGAATGTATGAGTTTCTCAAGATTGGTAACAGATAGAAACAAGAGAAAGTACACAGTGATTCATCTACCTAGAGAAGTTACAGAGGTTTACACAGAGAATTCCAAGTATAAGTACAAGCAAATAAGAGAGACTTAGAAAACTGGTAAAACCTACATTGTGGATAGAGTTGGGAGTACTTAGCACTGTGAAAACAGCACTTCCGCTGAAAGAAGTCGACTTCTCTAAGACTGTGAAACAGTGAACAGTGAATGTATGAGTTTCTCAAGATGGGTAACAGATAGAAACAAGAGAAAGTACACAGTGATTCATCTACCTAGTAAAGTTACAGAGGTTTACACCTAGAATTCCAAGTAGAAGTACAAACAAATAAGAGAGACTTAGAAAACTGGTAAAACCTACATTGTTGACAGATTTGGGAGTACTTAGCACTGTGAAAACAGCACCTTCGCCGAAGGAAATTTAGTTCTCTAAGACAGGGAAACAGGGAACAGAGAATGTATGAGTTTGTCAAGATTGGTAACAGATAGAAACAAGAGAAAGTACAGAGGGATTCATCTACCTAGAGAAGTTACAGAAGTTTACACAGAGAACTCCATGTATAAGTACAAGAAAATAAGAGAGACTTAGAAAACTGGTAAAACCTACATTGTTGATAGAGTTGGGAGTACATAGCACTGTGAAAACAGCACTTTCGCCGAAAGAAATCGACTTCTCTAAGACTGGGAAACAGTGAACAGAGAATGTATGGGTTTCTCAAGATTGGTAACAGATAGGAACAAGAGAAAGTACACAGTGATTCATCTACCTAGAGAAGTTACAGAGGTTTACATAGAGAATTCCAAGTATAAGTACAAGCAAATAAGAGAGACTTAGAAAACTGGTAAAACCTACATTGCTGATAGAGTTGGGAGTACTTACCACTGTGAAAAGAGCACTTTTGCCGAAAGAAATCGACTTCTCTAAGACTGGGAAACAGTGAACAGAGAATGTATGAGTTTCTCAAGATTGGTAACAGATAGTAACAAGAGAAAGGACACAGTGATTCATCTACCTAGAGAAGTTACAGAGGTTTACACAGAGAATTCCAAGTATAAGTACAAGGAAATAAGAGAGACTTAGAAAACTGGTAAAACCTACATTGTGGATAGAGTTGGGAGTACTTAGCACTGTGTAAACAGCACTTTCGCCGAAAGAAATCGACTTCTCTAAGACTGGGAAACAGTGAACAGAGAATGTATGAGTTTCTCAAGATTGGTAACAGATAGAAACAAGAGAAAGTACACAGTGATTCATCTACCTAGAGAAGATACAGAGGTTTACATAGAGAATTCCAAGTATAAGTACAAGCAAATAAGAGAGACTTAGAAAACTGGTAAAAGCTACATTGTTGATAGAGTTGGGAGTACTTAGCACTGTGAAAACAGCACTTTTGCCGACAGAAATCGACTTCTCTAAGACTGGGAAACAGTGAACAGAGAATGTATGAGTTTCTCAAGATTGGTAACAGATAGAAACAAGAGAAAGGACACAGTGATTCATCTACCTAGAGAAGTTACAGAGGTTTACACAGAGAATTCCAAGTATAAGTACAAGCAAATAAGAGAGACTTAGAAAACTGGTAAAACCTACATTGTGGATAGAGTTGGGAGTACTTAACACTGTGTAAACAGCACTTTCGCCGAAAGAAATCGACTTCTCTAAGACTGGGAAACAGTGAACAGTGAATGTATGAGTTTCTCAAGATTGGTAAAAGATAGAGACAAGAGAAAGCACACAGTGATTCATCTACCTAGAGATGTTACAGAAGTTTATACAGAGAATTCCAAGTATAAATACAAGAAAATAAGAGAGACTTAGAAAACTGGTAAAACTTACATTGTGGATAGAGTTGGGAGTACTTAGCACTGTGAAAACAGCACTTTCGCTGAAAGAAATCGACTTCTCTAAGACTGGGAAACAGTGAACAGTGAATGTATGAGTTTCTCAAGATTGGTAACAGATAGAAACAAGAGAAAGTACACAGTGATTCATCTACCTAGAGAAGTTACAGAGGTTTACACAGAGAATTCCAAGTAGAAGTACAAGTAAATAAGAGAGACTTAGAAAACTGGTAAAACCTACATTGTTGACAGATTTGGGAGTACTTAGCACTGTGAAAACAGCACTTTGCCGAAGGAAATTTAGTTCTCTAAGTCCGTGAAACACTGAACAGAGAATGTATGAGTTTCTCAAGATTGGTAACAGATAGAAACAAGAGAAAGTACACAGTGATTCACCTACCTGGAAAAGTTACAGAGGTTTACACAGAGAATTCCAAGTATAAGTACAAGAAAATAAGAGAGACTTAGAAAACTGGTAAAACGTACATTGTTGATAGAGTTGGGAGTACTTAGCAAAGTGAAAACAGCACTGTCGCCGAAAGAAATCGACTTCTCTAAGACTGGGAAACAGTGAACAGAGAATGTATTAGTTTCTCAAGATTGGTAACAGATAGAAACAAGAGAAAGTACACAGTGATTCATCTACCTAGAGAAGATACAGAGGTTTACACAGAGAATTCCAAGTATCAGTACAAGCAAATAAGAGAGACTTAGAAAACTGGTAAAACCTACATTGTTGACAGATTTGGGAGTACTTTGCACTGTGAAAACAGCACTTTCGCAGAAAGAAATCGACGTCTCTAAGACTTGGAAACAGTGAACAGAGAATGTATGAGTTTCTCAAGATTGGTAACAGATAGAAACAAGAGAAAGTACACAGTGATTCACCTAAATAGAGAAGTTACAGAAGTTTACACAGAGAATTCCATGTATAAGTACAAGAAAATAAGAGAGACTTAGAAAACTGGTAAAACCTACATTGTTGATAGAGTTGGGAGTACTTAGCACTGTGAAAACAGCACTTTCGCAGAAAGAAATCGACTTCTCTAAGACTGGGAAACAGTGAACAGAGAATGTATGAGTTGCTCAAGATTGGTAACAGATAGAAACAAGAGAAAGTACACAGTGATTCATCTACCTAGAGAAGTTACAGAGGTTTACACAGAGAATTCCAAGTATAAGTACAAGCAAATAAGAGAGACTTAGAAAACTGGTAAAACCTACATTGTGGATAGAGTTGGGAGTACTTAGCACTGTGAAAAGAGCACTTTTGCCGAAAGAAATCGACTTCTCTAAGACTGGGAAACAGTGAACAGAAAATGTATGAGTTTCTCAAGATTGGTAACAGATAGAAACAAGAGAAAGTACACAGTGATTCATCTACCTAGAGAAGTTACAGAGGTTTACACAGAGAATTCCAAGTATAAGTACAAGCAAATAAGAGAGACTTAGAAAACTGGTAAAACCTACATTGTGGATAGAGTTGGGAGTACTTAACACTGTGTAAACAGCACTTTCGGCGAACGAAATCGACTTCTCTAAGACTGGGAAACAGTGAACAGTGAATGTATGAGTTTCTCAAGATTGGTAACAGATAGAAACAAGAGAAAGTACACAGTGATTCACCTACCTAGAGAAGTTACAGAGGTTTACACAGAGAATTCCAAGTATAAGTACAAGCAAATAAGAGAGACTTAGAAAACTGGTAAAACCTACATTGTTGACAGATTTGGGAGTACTTAGCACTGTGAAAACAGCACTTTCGCCGAAGGAAATTTAGTTCTCTAAGACAGGGAAACAGTGAACAGAGAATGTATGAGTTTGTCAAGATTGGTAACAGATAGAAACAAGAGAAAGTACACAGTGATTCATCTACCTAGAGAAGTTACAGAAGTTTACACAGAGAATTCCATGTATAAGTACAAGAAAATGAGAGAGACTTAGAAAACTGGTAAAACCTACATTGTTGATAGAGTTGGGAGTACATAGCACTGTGAAAACAGCACTTTCGCCGAAAGAAATCGACTTCTCTAAGACTGGGAAACAGTGAACAGAGAATGTATGAGTTTCTCAAGATTGGTAACAGATAGAAACAAGAGAAAGTACACAGTGATTCATCTACCTAGAGAAGATACAGAGGTTTACATAGAGAATTCCAAGTATAAGTACAAGCAAATAAGAGAGACTTAGAAAACTGGTAAAACCTACATTGTTGATAGAGTTGGGAGTACTTAGCACTGTGAAAACAGCACTTTTGCCGACAGAAATCGACTTCTCTAAGTCTGGGAAACAGTGAACAGAGAATGTATGAGTTTCTCAAGATTGGTAACAGATAGAAACAAGAGAAAGGACACAGTGATTCATCTACCTAGAGAAGTTACAGAGCTTTACACAGAGAATTCCAAGTATAAGTACAAGCAAATAAGAGAGACTTAGAAAACTGGTAAAACCTACATTGTGGATACAGTTGGGAGTACTTAACACTGTGTAAACAGCACTTTCGCCGAAAGAAATCGACTTCTCTAAGACTGGGAAACAGTGAACAGTGAATGTATGAGTTTCTCAAGATTGGTAAAAGATAGAGACAAGAGAAAGCACACAGTGATTCATCTACCTAGAGATGTTACAGAGGTTTATACAGAGAATTCCAAGTATAAATACAAGAAAATAAGAGAGACTTAGAAAACTGGTAAAACTTACATTGTGGATAGAGTTGGGAGTACTTAGCACTGTGAAAACAGCACTTTCGCTGAAAGAAATCGACTTCTCTAAGACTGGGAAACAGTGAACAGTGAATGTATGAGTTTCTCAAGATTGGTAACAGATAGAAACAAGAGAAAGTACACAGTGATTCATCTACCTAGAGAAGTTACAGAGGTTTACACAGAGAATTCCAAGTATAAGTACAAGAAAATAAGAGAGACTTAGAAAACTGGTAAAACGTACATTGTTGATAGAGTTGGGAGTACTTAGCAATGTGAAAACAGCACTGTCGCCGAAAGAAATCGACTTCTCTAAGACTGGGAAACAGTGAACAGAGAATGTATTAGTTTCTCAAGATTGGTAACAGATAGAAACAAGAGAAAGTACACAGTGATTCATCTACCTAGAGAAGATACAGAGGTTTACACAGAGAATTCCAAGTATCAGTACAAGCAAATAAGAGAGACTTAGAAAACTGGTAAAACCTACATTGTTGACAGATTTGGGAGTACTTTGCACTGTGAAAACAGCACTTTCGCAGAAAGAAATCGACTTCTCTAAGACTGGGAAACAGTGAACAGAGAATGTATGAGTTGCTCAAGATTGGTAACAGATAGAAACAAGAGAAAGTACACAGTGATTCATCTACCTAGAGAAGTTACAGAGGTTTACACAGAGAATTCCAAGTATAAGTACAAGCAAATAAGAGAGACTTGGAAAACTGGTAAAACCTACATTGTGGATAGAGTTGGGAGTACTTAGCACTGTGAAAACAGCACTTTTGCCGAAAGAAATCGACTTCTCTAAGACTGGGAAACAGTGAACAGAAAATGTATGAGTTTCTCAAGATTGGTAACAGATAGAAACAAGAGAAAGTACACAGTGATTCATCTACCTAGAGAAGGTACAGAGGTTTACACAGAGAATTCCAAGTATAAGTACAAGCAAATAAGAGAGACTTAGAAAACTGGTAAAACCTACATTGTGGATAGAGTTGGGAGTACTTAACACTGTGTAAACAGCACTTTCGGCGAACGAAATCGACTTCTCTAAGACTGGGAAACAGTGAACAGTGAATGTATGAGTTTCTCAAGATTGGTAACAGATAGAAACAAGAGAAAGCACACAGTGATTCATCTACCTAGAGAAGTTACAGAGGTTTACACAGAGAATTCCAAGTATAAGTAGAAGCAAATAAGAGAGACTTAGAAAACTGGTAAAACCAACATTGTGGATAGAGTTGGGTGTACTTAGCACTGTGTAAACAGCACTTTCACTGAAAGAAATCGACTTCTCTAAGACTGGGAAACAGTGAACAGTGAATGTATGAGTTTCTCAAGATTGGTAACAGATAGAAACAAGAGAAAGTACACAGTGATTCATCTACCTAGAGAAGATACAGAGATTTACACAGAGAATTCCAAGTATAAGTACAAGCAAATAAGAGAGAGTTAGAAAACTGGTAAAACCTACATTGTTGACAGATTTGGGAGTTCTTAGCACTGTGAAAACAGCACTTTCGCCGAAGGAAATTTAGTTCTCTAAGACAGTGAAACAGGGAACAGAGAAGGTATGAGTTTCTCAAGATTGGTAACAGATAGAAACAAGAGAAAGTACAGAGTGATTCATCTACCTAGAGAACTTACAGAAGTTTACACAGAGAATTCCATGTATAAGTACAAGAAAATGAGAGAGACTTAGAAAACTGGTAAAACCTACATTGTTATTAGAGTTGGGAGTACTTAGCACTGTGAAAACAGCACTTTCGCCGAAAGAAATCGACTTCTCTAAGACTGGGAAACAGTGAACAGAGACTGTATGAGTTTCTCAAGATTGGTAACAGATAGAAACAAGAGAAAGTACACAGTGATTCATCTAAATAGAGAAGTTACAGAAGTTTACACAGAGAATTCCAAGTATAAGTACAAGAAAATAAGAGAGACTTAGAAAACTGGTAAAACCCACATTGTTGATAGAGTTGGGAGTACTTAGCACTGTGAAAACAGCACTTTCGCCGAAAGAAATCGACTTCTCTAAGACTGGGAAACAGTGAACAGAGAATGTATGGGTTTCTCAAGATTGTTAACAGATAGAAACAAGAGAAAGTACACAGTGATTCATCTACCTAGAGAAGTTACAGAGGTTTACATAGAGAATTCCAAGTATAAGTACAAGCAAATAAGAGAGACTTAGAAAACTGGTAAAACCTACATTGCTGATAGAGTTGGGAGTACTTAGCACTGTGAAAAGAGCACTTTTGCCGAAAGAAATCGACTTCTCTAAGACTGGGAAACAGTGAACAGAGAATGTATGAGTTTCTCAAGATTGGTAACAGATAGAAACAAGAGAAAGGACACAGTGATTCATCTACCTAGTAAAGTTACAGAGGTTTACACAGAGAATTCCAAGTATAAGTACAAACAAATAAGAGAGACTTAGAAAACTGTAAAACCTACATTGTTGACAGATTTGGGAGTTCTTAGCACTGTGAAAACAGCACTTTCGCCGAAGGAAATTTAGTTCTCTAAGACAGGGAAACAGGGAACAGAGAATGTATGAGTTTCTCAAGATTGGTAACAGATAGAAACAAGAGAAAGTACAGAGTGATTCATCTACCTAGAGAAGTTACAGAAGTTTACACAGAGAATTCCATGTATAAGTACAAGAAAATGAGAGAGACTTAGAAAACTGGTAAAACCTACATTGTTGATAGAGTTGGGAGTACTTAGCACTGTGAAAACAGCACTTTCGCCGAAAGAAATCGACTTCTCTAAGACTGGGAAACAGTGAACAGAGAATGTATGAGTTTCTCAAGATTGGTAACAGATAGAAACAAGAGAAAGTACACAGTGATTCATCTACCTAGAGAAGTTACAGAGGTTTACACAGAGAATTCCAAGTATAAGTACAAGCAAATAAGAGAGACTTAGAAAACTGGTAAAACCTACATTGTGGATAGAGTTGGGAGTACTTAGCACTGTGAAAACAGCACTTTCGCTGAAAGAAATCGACTTCTCTAAGACAGGAAACAGTGAACAGAGAATGTATGAGTTTCTCAAGATTGGTAACAGATAGAAACAAGAGAAAGTACACAGTGATTCATCAACCTAGAGAAGATACAGAGGTTTACACAGAGAATTCCAAGTATAAGTACAAGCAAATAAGAGAGACTTAGAAATCTGGTAAAACCTACATTGTGGATAGAGTTGAGAGTACTTAACACTGTGTAAACAGCACTTTCGGCGAACGAAATCCACTTCTCTAAGACTGGGAAACAGTGAACAGTCAATGTATGAGTTTCTCAAGATTGGTAACAGATAGATACAAGAGAAAGCACACAGTGATTCATCTACCTAGAGAAGTTACAGAGGTTTACACAGAGAATTCCAAGTATAAGTACAAGCAAATAAGAGAGACCTAGAAAACTGGTAAAACCAACATTGTGGATAGAGTTGGGAGTACTTAGCACTGTGAAAACAGCACTTTCGCCGAAAGAAATCGACTGCTCTAAGACTGGGAAACAGTGAACAGAGAATGTATGAGTTTCTCAAGATTGGTAACAGATAGAAACAAGAGAAAGTACACAGTGATTCATCTACCTAGAGAAGTTACAGAGGTTTACACAGAGAATTCCAAGTATAAGTACAAGCAAATAAGAGAGACTTAGAAAACTGGTAAAACCTACATTGTGGATAGAGTTGGGAGTACTTAGCACTGTGAAAACAGCACTTCCGCTGAAAGAAGTCGACTTCTCTAAGACTGTGAAACAGTGAACAGTGAATGTATGAGTTTCTCAACATGGGTAACAGATAGAAACAAGAGAAAGTACACAGTGATTCATCTACCTAGTAAAGTTACAGAGGTTTACACAGAGAATTCCAAGTAGAAGTACAAACAAATAAGAGAGACTTAGAAAACTGGTAAAACCTACATTGTTGACAGATTTGGGAGTACTTAGCACTGTGAAAACAGCACTTTCGCCGAAGGAAATTTAGTTCTCTAAGACAGGGAAACAGGGAACAGAGAATGTATGAGTTTGTCAAGATTGGTAACAGATAGAAACAAGAGAAAGTACAGAGTGATTCATCTACCTAGAGAAGTTACAGAAGTTTACACAGAGAACTCCATGTATAAGTACAAGAAAATAAGAGAGACTTAGAAAACTGGTAAAACCTACATTGTTGATAGAGTTGGGAGTACATAGCACTGTGAAAACAGCACTTTCGCCGAAAGAAATCGACTTCTCTAAGACTGGGAAACAGTGAACAGAGAATGTATGGGTTTCTCAAGATTGGTAACAGATAGAAACAAGAGAAAGTACACAGTGATTCATCTACCTAGAGAAGTTACAGAGGTTTACATAGAGAATTCCAAGTATAAGTACAAGCAAATAAGAGAGACTTAGAAAACTGGTAAAACCTACATTGCTGATAGAGTTGGGAGTACTTAGCACTGTGAAAAGAGCACTTTTGCCGAAAGAAATCGACTTCTCTAAGACTGGGAAACAGTGAACAGAGAATGTATGAGTTTCTCAAGATTGGTAACAGATAGTAACAAGAGAAAGGACACAGTGATTCATCTACGTAGAGAAGTTACAGAGGTTTACACAGAGAATTCCAAGTATAAGTACAAGGAAATAAGATAGACTTAGAAAACTGGTAAAACCTACATTGTGGATAGAGTTGGGAGTACTTAGCACTGTGTAAACAGCACTTTCGCTGAAAGAAATCGACTTCTCTAAGACTGGGAAACAGTGAACAGTGAATGTATGAGTTTCTCAAGATTGGTAACAGATAGAAACAAGAGAAAGCACACAGTGATTCATCTACCTAGAGAAGTTACAGAGGTTTACACAGAGAATTCCAAGTATAAGTACAAGCAAATAAGAGAGACTTAGAAATCTGGTAAAACCTACATTGTGGATAGAGTTGGGAGTACTTAGCACTGTGAAAAGAGCACTTTCGCCGACGGAAATTTAGTTCTCTAAGTCCGTGAAACAGTGAACAGAGAATGTATGAGTTTCTCAAGATTGGTAACAGATAGAAACAAGAGAAAGGACACAGTGATTCATCTACCTAGTAAAGTTACAGAGGTTTACACAGAGAATTCCAAGTATAAGTACAAACAAATAAGAGAGACTTAGAAAACTGGTAAAACCTACATTGTTGACAGATTTGGGAGTTCTTAGCACTGTGAAAACAGCACTTTCGCCGAAGGAAATTTAGTTCTCTAAGACAGTGAAACAGGGAACAGAGAATGTATGAGTTTCTCAAGATTGGTAACAGATAGAAACAAGAGAAAGTACAGAGTGATTCATCTACCTAGAGAAGTTACAGAAGTTTACACAGAGAATTCCATGTATAAGTACAAGAAAATGAGAGAGACTTAGAAAACTGGTAAAACCTACATTGTTGATAGAGTTGGGAGTACATAGCACTGTGAAAACAGCACTTTCGCCGAAAGAAATCGACTTCTCTAAGACTGGGAAACAGTGAACAGAGAATGTATGAGTTTCTCAAGATTGGTAACAGATAGAAACAAGAGAAAGTACACAGTGATTCATCTACCTAGAGAAGATACAGAGGTTTACATAGAGAATTCCAAGTATAAGTACAAGCAAATAAGAGAGACTTAGAAAACTGGTAAAACCTACATTGTTGATAGAGTTGGGAGTACTTAGCACTGTGAAAACAGCACTTTTGCCGACCGAAATCGACTTCTCTAAGACTGGGAAACAGTGAACAGAGAATGTATGAGTTTCTCAAGATTGGTAACAGATAGAAACAAGAGAAAGGACACAGTGATTCATCTACCTAGAGAAGTTACAGAGGTTTACACAGAGAATTCCAAGTATAAGTACAAGCAAATAAGAGAGACTTAGAAAACTGGTAAAACCTACATTGTGGATAGAGTTGGGAGTACTTAACACTGTGTAAACAGCACTTTCGCCGAAAGAAATCGACTTCTCTAAGACTGGGAAACAGTGAACAGTGAATGTATGAGTTTCTCAAGATTGGTAAAAGATAGAGACAAGAGAAAGCACACAGTGATTCATCTACCTAGAGATGTTACAGAGGTTTATACAGAGAATTCCAAGTATAAATACAAGAAAATAAGAGAGACTTAGAAAACTGGTAAAACTTACATTGTGGATAGAGTTGGGAGTACTTAGCACTGTGAAAACAGCACTTTCGCTGAAAGAAATCGACTTCTCTAAGACTGGGAAACAGTGAACAGTGAATGTATGAGTTTCTCAAGATTGGTAACAGATAGAAACAAGAGAAAGTACACAGTGATTCATCTACCTAGAGAAGTTACAGAGGTTTACACAGAGAATTCCAAGTAGAAGTACAAGCAAAGAAGAGAGACTTAGAAAACTGGTAAAACCTACATTGTTGACAGATTTGGGAGTACTTAGCACTGTGAAAACAGCACTTTGCCGAAGGAAATTTAGTTCTCTAAGTCCGTGAAACACTGAACAGAGAATGTATGAGTTTCTCAAGATTGGTAACAGATAGAAACAAGAGAAAGTACACAGTGATTCACCTACCTGGAAAAGTTACAGAGGTTTACACAGAGAATTCCAAGTATAAGTACAAGAAAATAAGAGAGACTTAGAAAACTGGTAAAACGTACATTGTTGATAGAGTTGGGAGTACTTAGCAATGTGAAAACAGCACTGTCGCCGAAAGAAATCGACTTCTCTAAGACTGGGAAACAGTGAACAGAGAATGTATTAGTTTCTCAAGATTGGTAACACATAGAAACAAGAGAAAGTACACAGTGATTCATCTACCTAGAGAAGATACAGAGGTTTACACAGAGAATTCCAAGTATCAGTACAAGCAAATAAGAGAGACTTAGAAAACTGGTAAAACCTACATTGTTGACAGATTTGGGAGTACTTTGCACTGTGAAAACAGCACTTTCGCAGAAAGAAATCGACTTCTCTAAGACTTGGAAACAGTGAACAGAGAATGTATGAGTTTCTCAAGATTGGTAACAGATAGAAACAAGAGAAAGTACACAGTGATTCACCTAAATAGAGAAGTTACAGAAGTTTACACAGAGAATTCCATGTATAAGTACAAGAAAATAAGAGAGACTTAGAAAACTGGTAAAACCTACATTGTTGATAGAGTTGGGAGTACTTAGCACTGTGAAAACAGCACTTTCGCAGAAAGAAATCGACTTCTCTAAGACTGGGAAACAGTGAACAGAGAATGTATGAGTTGCTCAAGATTGGTAACAGATAGAAACAAGAGAAAGTACACAGTGATTCATCTACCTAGAGAAGTTACAGAGGTTTACACAGAGAATTCCAAGTATAAGTACAAGCAAATAAGAGAGACTTAGAAAACTGGTAAAACCTACATTGTGGATAGAGTTGGGAGTACTTAGCACTGTGAAAACAGCACTTTTGCCGAAAGAAATCGACTTCTCTAAGACTGGGAAACAGTGAACAGAAAATGTATGAGTTTCTCAAGATTGGTAACAGATAGAAACAAGAGAAAGTACACAGTGATTCATCTACCTAGAGAAGTTACAGAGGTTTACACAGAGAATTCCAAGTATAAGTACAAGCAAATAAGAGAGACTTAGAAAACTGGTAAAACCTACATTGTGGATAGAGTTGGGAGTACTTAACACTGTGTAAACAGCACTTTCGGCGAACGAAATCCACTTCTCTAAGACTGGGAAACAGTGAACAGTGAATGTATGAGTTTGTCAAGATTGGTAACAGATAGAAACAAGAGAAAGCACACAGTGATTCATCTACCTAGAGAAGTTACAGAGGTTTACACAGAGAATTCCAAGTATAAGTAGAAGTAAATAAGAGAGACTTAGAAAACTGGTAAAACCAACATTGTGGATAGAGTTGGGTGTACTTAGCACTGTGTAAACAGCACTTTCACTGAAAGAAATCGACTTCTCTAAGACTGGGAAACAGTGAACAGTGAATGTATGAGTTTCTCAAGATTGGTAACAGATAGAAACAAGAGAAAGTACACAGTGATTCATCTACCTAGAGAAGATACAGAGATTTACACAGAGAATTCCAAGTATAAGTACAAGCAAATAAGAGAGAGTTAGAAAACTGGTAAAACCTACATTGTTGACAGATTTGGGAGTACTTAGCACTGTGAAAACAGCACTTTCGCAGAAAGAAATCGACTTCTCTAAGATTGGGAAACAGTGAACAGAGAATGTATGAGTTTCTCAAGATTGGTAACAGATAGAAACAAGAGAAAGTACACAGTGATTCATCTAAATAGAGAAGTTACAGAAGTTTACACAGAGTATTCCATGTATAAGTACAAGAAAATAAGAGAGACTTAGAAAACTGGTAAAACCTACATTGTGGATAGAGTTGGGAGTACTTAGCACTGTGAAAACAGCACTTTCGCCGAAAGAAATCGACTTCTCTAAGACTGGGAAACAGTGAACAGAGAATGTATGAGTTTCTCAAGATTGGTAACAGATAGAAACAAGAGAAAGTACACAGTGATTCACCTACCTAGAGAAGTTACAGAGGTTTACACAGAGAATTCCAAGTATAACTACAAGCAAATAAGAGAGACTTAGAAAACTGGTAAAACCTACATTGTTGACAGATTTTGGAGTACTTAGCACTGTGAAAACAGCACTTTCGCCGAAGGAAATTTAGTTCTCTAAGACAGGGAAACAGTGAACAGAGAATGTATGAGTTTGTCAAGATTGGTAACAGATAGAAACAAGAGAAAGTACACAGTGATTCATCTACCTAGAGAAGTTACAGAAGTTTACACAGAGAATTCCATGTATCAGTACAAGGAAATAACAGAGACTTAGAAAACTGGTAAAACCTACATTGTTGATAGAGTTGGGAGTACATAGCACTGTGAAAACAGCACTTTTGCCAAAAGAAATCGACTTCTCTAAGACTGGGAAACAGTGAACAGTGAATGTATGAGTTTCTGAAGATTGGTAACATATAGAAACAAGAGAAAGCACACAGTGATTCATCTACCTAGAGAAGTTACAGAGGTTTACACAGAGAATTCCAAGTATAAGTACAAGCAAATAAGAGAGACTTAGAAAACTGGTAAAACCAACATTGTGAATAGAGTTACGAGTACTTAGCACTGTGTAAACAGCACTTTCGCTGCAAGAAATCGACTTCTCTAAGACTGGGAAACAGTGAACAGAGAATGTATGAGTTTCTCACGATTGGTAACAGATAGAAACAAGAGAAAGTACACAGTGATTCATCTACCTAGAGAAGATACAGAGGTTTACACAGAGAATTCCAAGTATAAGTACAAGCAAATAAGAGAGACTTAGAGAACTGGTAAAACCTACATTGTTGACAGATTTGGGAGTACTTAGCACTGTGAAAACAGCACTTTCGCCGAAAGAAAAAGACTTCTCTAAGACTGGGAAACAGTGAACAGAGAATGTATGAGTTTCTCAAGATTGGTAACAGATAGAAACAAGAGAAAGTACACAGTGATTCATCTAAATAGAGAAGTTACTGAAGTTTAAACAGAGTATTCCAAGTATAAGTACAAGCAAATAAGAGAGACTTAGAAAACTGGTAAAACCTGCATTGTTGATAGAGTTGGGAGTAGTTAGCACTGTGAAAACAGCACTTTCGCCGAAAGAAATCGACTGCTCTAAGACTGGGAAACAGTGAACAGAGAATGTATGAGTTTCTCAAGATTGGTAACAGATAGAAACAAGAGAAAGTACACAGTGATTCATCAACCTAGAGAAGTTACAGAAGTTTACACAGAGAATTCCATGTATAAGTACAAGAAAATAAGAGAGACTCAGAAAACTGGTAAAACCTACATTGTGGATAGAGTTGGGAGTACTTAGCACTGTGTAAACAGCACTTTCGTTGAAAGAAATCGACTTCTCTAAGACTGGGAAACAGTGAACAGTGAATGTATGAGTTTCTCAAGATTGGTAACAGATAGAAACAAGAGAAAGCACACAATGATTCATCTACCTAGAGAAGTTACAGAGGTTTACACAGAGAAATCCAAATATAAGTACAAGCAAATAAGAGAGACTTAGACAACTGGTAAAACCTACATTGCTGACAGATTTGGGAGTACTTAGCTCTGTGAAAACAGCACTTTCGCCGAAGGAAATTTAGTTCTCTAAGACAGGGAAACATTGAACAGAGAATGTATGAGTTTGTCAAGATTGGTAACAGATAGAAACAAGAGAAAGTACACAGTGATTCATCTACCTAGAGAAGTTACAGAAGTTTACACAGAAAATTCCATGTATAAGTACAAGAAAATAAGAGAGACTTAGAAAACTGGTAAAACGTACATTGTTGATAGAGTTGGGAGTACATAGCACCGTGAAAACAGCACTTTCGCAGAAAGAAATCTACTTCTCTAAGACTGGGAAACAGGGAACAGAGAATGTATGAGTTTCTCAAGATTGGTAACAGATAGAAACAAGAGAAAGTACACAGTGATTCATGTACCTAGAGAAGTTACAGAAGTTTACACAGCGAATTCCATGTATAAGTACAAGAAAATAAGAGAGACTTAGAAAACTGGTAAAATCTACATTGTGGATAGAGTTGGCAGTACTTAGCACTGTGAAAACAGCACTTTCGCCGAAAGAAATCGACTTTTCTAAGACTGGGAAACAGTGAACAGAGAATGTATGAGTTTCTCAAGATTGGTAACAGATAGAAACAAGAGAAAGTACACAGTGATTCATCTACCTAGAGAAGATACAGAGGTTTACACAGAGAATTCCAAGTATAAGTACAAGCAAATAAGAGAGACTTAGAAAACTGGTAAAACCTATATTGTTGACAGATTTGGGAGTACTTAGCACTGTGAAAACAGCACTTTCGCCGAAGGAAATTTAGTTCTCTAAGACTGGGAAACAGTGAACAGAGAATGTATGAGTTTCTCAAGATTGGTAACAGATAGAAACAAGAGAAAGTACACAGTGATTCATCTACCTAGAGAAGTTACAGAAGTTTACACAGAGAATTCCATGTACAAGTACAAGAAAATAAGAGAGACTTAGAAAACTGGTAAAACCTACATTGTTGACAGATTCGGGAGTACTTAGCACTGTGTAAACAGCACTTTCGCTGAAAGAAATCGACTTCTCTAAGACTGAGAAACAGTGAACAGTGAATGTATGAGTTTCTCAAGATTGGTAACAGATAGAAACAAGAGAAAGCACACAGTGATTCATCTACCTAGAGAAGTTACAGGGGTTTACACAGAGAATTCCAAGTATAAGTACAAGCAAATAAGAGAGACTTAGAAAACTGGTAAAACCTGCATTGTTGACAGATTTGGGAGTACTTTGCACTGTGAAAACAGCACATTCGCTGAAGGAAATTTAGTTCTCTAAGTCCGTGAAACAGTGAACAGAGAATGTATGAGTTTCTCAAGATTGGTAACAGATAGAAACAAGAGAAAGTACACAGTGATTCACCTACCTGGAAAAGTTAGAGAAGTTTACACAGCGAATTCCATGTATAAGTACAAGAAAATAAGAGAGACTTAGAAAACTGGTAAAACCTACATTGTGGATAGAGTTGGGAGTACTTAGCACTGTGAAAACAGCACTTTCGCCGAAAGAAATCGACTTCTCTAAGACTGGGAAACAGTGAACAGAGAATGCATGAGTTTCTCAAGATTGGTAACAGATAGAAACAAGAGAAAGTACACAGTGATTCATCTACCTAGAGAAGTTACAGAGGTTTACACAGAGAATTCCATGTATAAGTACAAGCAAATAAGAGAGACTTAGAAAACTGGTGAAACCTGCATTGTTGATAGAGTTGGGAGTACTTAGCACTGTGAAAACAGCACTTTCGCCGAAAGAAATCGACTGCTCTAAGACCGGGAAACAGTGAACAGAGAATGTATGAGTTTCTCAAGATTGGTAACAGATAGAAACAAGAGAAAGTACAGAGTGATTCATCTACCTAGAGAAGTTACAGAAGTTTACACAGAGAATTCCATGTATAAGTATAAGAAAATAAGAGAGACTTAGAAAACTGGTAAAACCTACATTGTTGATAGAGTTGGGAGTACTTAGCACTGTGAAAACAGCACTTTCGCCGAAAGAAATCGACTTCTCTAAGACTGGGAAACAGTGAACAGAGAATGTATGAGTTTCTCAAGATTGGTAACAGATAGAAACAAGAGAAAGTACACAGTGATTCATCTAAATAGAGAAGTTACAGAAGTTTACACAGAGTATTCCATGTATAAGTACAAGAAAATAAGAGAGACTTAGAAAACTGGTAAATCCTACATTGTTGATAGAGTTGGGAGTACTTAGCACTGTGTAAACAGCACTTTCGCTGAAAGAAATCGACTTCTCTAAGACTGGGAAACAGTGAACAGACAATGTATGAGTTTCTCAAGATTGGTAACAGATAGAAACAAGAGAAAGCACACAGTGATTCATCTACCTAGAGAAGTTACAGAGGTTTACACAGAGAATTCCAAGTATAAGTACAAGCAAATAAGAGAGACTTAGAAAACTGGTAAAACCTACATTGTTGACAGATTTGGGAGTACTTAGCACTGTGAAAACAGCACTTTCGCCGAAGGAAATTTAGTTCTCTAAGACAGGGAAACAGTGAACAGAGAATGTATGAGTTTCTCAAGATTGGTAACAGATAGAAACAAGAGAAAGTACACAGTGATTCATCTACCTAGAGAAGTTACAGAAGTTTACAAAGAGAATTCCATGTATAAGTACAAGAAAATAAGAGAGACTTAGAAAACTGGTAAAACCTACATTGTTGATAGAGTTGGGAGTAGTTAGCACTGTGAAAACAGCACTTTCGCAGAAAGAAATCGACTTCTCTAAGACTGGGAAACAGTGAACAGAGAATGTATGAGTTTCTCAAGATTGGTAACAGATACAAACAAGAGAAAGGACACAGTGATTCATCTACCTAGAGAAGTTACAGAAGTTTACACAGAGAATTCCATGTATAAGTACAAGAAAATAAGAGAGACTTAGAAAACCGGTAAAATCTACATTGTGGATAGAGTTGGGAGTACTTAGCACTGTGAAAACAGCACTTTCGCAGAAAGAAATCGACTTCTCTAAGACTGGGAAACAGTGAACAGAGAATGTATGAGTTTCTCAAGATTGGTAACAGATAGAAACAAGAGAAAGTACACAGTGATTCATCTACCTAGAGAAGTTACAGAGGTTTACACAGAGAATTCCAAGTAGAAGTACAAGCAAATAAGAGAGACTTAGAATACTGGTAAAACCTGCATTGTTGATAGAGTTGGGAGTACTTAGCACTGTGAAAACAGCACTTTCTCCGAAAGAAATCGACTGGTCTAAGACTGGGAAACAGTGAACAGAGAATGTATGAGTTTCTCAAGATTGGTAACAGATAGAAACAAGAGAAAGTACACAGTGATTCATCTACCTAGTGAAGTTACAGAGGTTTACACAGAGAATTCCAAGGATAAGTACAAGCAAATAAGAGAGACTTAGAAAACTGGTAAAACCTACATTGTTGACAGATTTGGGAGTACTTAGCACTGTGAAAACAGCACTTTCGCCGAAGGAAATTTAGTTCTCTAAGACTGGGAAACAGTGAACAGAGAATGTATGAGTTTCTCAAGATTGGTAACAGATAGAAACAAGAGAAAGTACAGAGTGATTCATCTACCTAGAGAAGGTACAGAAGTTTACACAGAGAATTCCATGTATAAGTACAAGAAAATAGGACAGACTTAGAAAAATGGTAAAACCTACATTGTGGATAGAGTTGGGAGTACTTAGCACTGTGAAAACAGCACTTTCGCCGAAAGAATTCGACTTCTCTAAGACTGGGAAACAGTGAACAGAGAATGTATGAGTTTCTCAAGATTGGTAACAGATAGAAACAAGAGAAATTACACAGTGATTCATCTACCTAGAGAAGTTACAGAGGTTTACACAGAGAATTCCAAGTATAAGTACAAGCAAATAAGAGAGACTTAGAAAACTGGTAAAACCTACATTGTTGACAGATTTAGGAGTACTTAGCACTGGGAAAACAGCACTTTCGCCGAAGGAAATTTAGTTCTCTAAGACTGGGAAACAGTGAACAGAGAATGGATGAGTTTCTCAAGATTGGTAACAGATAGAAACAAGAGAAAGTACACAGTGATTCATCTACCTAGAGAAGTTACAGAAGTTTACACAGAGAATTCCATGTACAAGTACAAGAAAATAAGAGAGACTTAGAAAACTGGTAAAACCTACATTGTTGACAGATTCGGGAGTACTTAGCACTGTGTAAACAGCACTTTCGCTGAAAGAAATCGACTTCTCTAAGACTGAGAAACAGTGAACAGTGAATGTATGAGTTTCTCAAGATTGGTAACAGATAGAAACAAGAGAAAGCACACAGTGATTCATCTACCTAGAAAAGTTACAGGGGTTTACACAGAGAATTCCAAGTATAAGTACAAGCAAATAAGAGAGACTTAGAAAACTGGTAAAACCTGCATTGTTGACAGATTTGGGAGTACTTTGCACTGTGAAAACAGCACATTCGCTGAAGGAAATTTAGTTCTCTAAGTCCGTGAAACAGTGAACAGAGAATGTATGAGTTTCTCAAGATTGGTAACAGATAGAAACAAGAGAAAGTACACAGTGATTCACCTACCTGGAAAAGTTAGAGAAGTTTACACAGCGAATTCCATGTATAAGTACAAGAAAATAAGAGAGACTTAGAAAACTGGTAAAACCTACATTGTGGATAGAGTTGGGAGTACTTAGCACTGTGAAAACAGCACTTTCGCCGAAAGAAATCGACTTCTCTAAGACTGGGAAACAGTGAACAGAGAATGCATGAGTTTCTCAAGATTGGTAACAGATAGAAACAAGAGAAAGTACACAGTGATTCATCTACCTAGAGAAGTTACAGAGGTTTACACAGAGAATTCCATGTATAAGTACAAGCAAATAAGAGAGACTTAGAAAACTGGTAAAACCTACATTGTTGATAGAGTTGGGAGTACTTAGCACTGTGAAAACAGCACTTTCGCCGAAAGAAATCGACTTCTCTAAGACTGGGAAACAGTGAACAGAGAATGTATGAGTTTCTCAAGATTGGTAACAGATAGAAACAAGAGAAAGTACACAGTGATTCATCTGCCTAGAGAAGTTACAGAGGTTTACACAGAGAATTCCAAGTATAAGTACAAGCAAATAAGAGAGACTTAGAAAAATGGTAAAACCTACATTGTTGACAGATTTGGGAGTACTTAGCACTGTGAAAACAGCACTTTGCCGAAGGAAATTTAGTTCTCTAAGTCCGTGAAACAGTGAACAGAGAATGTATGAGTTTCTCAAGATTGGTAACAGATAGAAACAAGAGAAAGTACACAGTGATTCATCTACCTAGAGAATTTACAGAGGTTTACACAGAGAATTCCAAGTATAAGTACAAGCAAATAAGAGAGACTTAGAAAACTGGTAAAACCTACATTGTTGACAGATTTGGGAGTACTTAGCACTGTGAAAACAGCACTTTCGCCGAAGGAAATTTAGTTCTCTAAGACAGGGAAACATTGAACAGAGAATGTATGAGTTTGTCAAGATTGGTAACAGATAGAAACAAGAGAAAGTACACAGTGATTCATCTACCTAGAGTAGTTACAGAAGTTTACACAGAGAATTCCATGTATAAGTACAAGAAAATAACAGAGACTTAGAAAACTGGTAAAACCTACATTGTTGATAGAGTTGGGAGTACTTAGCACTGTGGAAACAGCACTTTTGCCGAAAGAAATCGACTTCTCTAAGACTGGGAAACAGTGAACAGAGAATGTATGAGTTTCTCAAGATTGGTAACAGATAGAAACAAGAGAAAGTACACAGTGATTCATCTACCTAGAGAAGTTACAGAGGTTTACACAGAGAATTCCAAGTATAAGTACAAGCAAATAAGAGAGACTTAGAAAACTGGTAAAACCTAGATTGTGGACAGAGTTGGGAGTACTTAGCACTGTGTAAACAGCACTTTCGGCGAACGAAATCGACTTCTCTAAGACTGGGAAACAGTGCACAGCGAATGTATGAGTTTCTCAAGATTGGTAACAGATAGAAACAAGAGAAAGCACACAGTGATTCATCTACCTAGAGAAGTTACAGAGGTTTACACAGAGAATGCCAAGTATAAGTACAAGCAAATAAGAGAGACTTAGAAAACTGGTAACACCAACATTGTGGATAGAGTTGGGAGTACTTAGCACTGTGTAAACAGCACTTTCGCTGAAAGAAATCGACTTCTCTAAGACTGGGAAACAGTGAACAGTGAATGTATGAGTTTCTCAAGATTGGTAACAGATAAAAACAAGAGAAAGCACACAGTGATTCATCTACCTAGAGAAGATACAGAGGTTTACACAGAGAATTCCAAGTATAAGTACAAGCAAATAAGAGAGACTTAGAAAACTGGTAAAACCTACATTGTTGACAGATTTGGGAGTACTTAGCACTGTGAAAACAGCACTTTGGTCGAAGGAAATTTAGTTCTCTAAGTCCGTGAAACAGTGAACAGAGAATGTATGAGTTTCTCAAGATTGGTAACAGATAGAAACAAGAGAAAGTACACAGTGATTCACCTACCTGGAAAAGTTACAGAGGTTTACACAGAGAATTCCATGTATAAGTACAAGAAAATAAGAGAGACTTAGAAAACTGGTAAAACGTACATAGTTGATAGAGTTGGGAGTACTTAGCACTGTGAAAACAGGACTTTCGCAGAAAGAAATCTACTTCCCGAAGACTGGGAAACAGTGAACATAGAAAGTATGAGTTTCTCAAGATTGGTAACAGATAGAAACAAGAGAAAGTACACAGTGATTCAGGTACCTAGAGAAGTTACAGAAGTTTACACAGCGAATTCCATGTATAAGTACAAGAAAATAAGAGCGACTTAGAAAACTGGTAAACTCTACATTGTGGATAGAGTTGGGAGTACTTAGCACTGTGAAAACAGCACTTTCGCCGAAAGAAATCGACTTATCTAAGACTGGGAAACAGTGAACAGAGAATGTCTGAGTTTCTCAAGATTGGTAACAGATAGAA
This sequence comes from Heterohyrax brucei, assembly GCA_028571685.1. Classification (NCBI taxonomy): domain Eukaryota; kingdom Metazoa; phylum Chordata; class Mammalia; order Hyracoidea; family Procaviidae; genus Heterohyrax; species Heterohyrax brucei. Next base: position 19,244,416 of record CM053162.1, read on the forward strand.
ACAAGAGAAAGTACACAGTGATTCATCTACCTAGAGAAGTTACAGAGGTTTACACAGAGAATTCCAAGTATAAGTACAAGCAAATAAGAGAGACTTAGAAAACTGGTAAAACCTGCATTGTTGATAGAGTTGGGAGTACTTAGCACTGTGAAAACAGCACTTTCTCTGAAAGAAATCGACTTCTCTAAGACTGGGAAACAGTGAACAGAGAATGTATGAGTTTCTCAAGATTGGTAACAGATAGAAACAAGAGAAAGTACACAGTGATTCATCTACCTAGAGAAGTTACAGAAGTTTACACAGAGAATTCCATGTATAAGTACAAGAAAATAAGAGAGACTTAGAAAACTGGTAAAACCTACATTGTGGATAGAGTTGGGAGTACTTAGCACTGTGAAAACAGCACTTTCGCCGAAAGAAATCGACTTGTCTAAGACTGGGAAACAGTGAACAGAGAATGTATGAGTTTCTCAAGATTGGTAACAGATAGAAACAAGAGAAAGTACACAGTGATTCATCTACCTAGAGAAGTTACAGAGGTTTACACAGAGAATTCCAAGTAGAAGTACAAGCAAATAAGAGAGTCTTAGAAAAATGGTAAAACCTACATTGTTGACAGATTTGGGAGTACTTAGCACTGTGAAAAGAGCACTTTGCCGAAGGAAATTTAGTTCTCTAAGTCCGTGAAACAGTGAACAGAGAATGTATGAGTTTCTCAAGATTGGTAACAGATAGAAACAAGAGAAAGTACACAGTGATTCACCTACCTGGAAAAGTTACAGAGGTTTACACAGAGAATTCCAAGTATAAGTACAAGAAAATAAGAGAGAGTTAGAAAACTGGTAAAACCTACATTGTGGATTGAGTTGGGAGTACTTAGCAGTGTGAAAACAGCACTTTCACCGAAAGAAATCGACTTCTCTAAGACTGGGAAACAGTGAACAGAGAATGTATGAGTTTCTCAAGATTGGTAACAGACAGAAACAAGAGAAAGTACACAGTGATTCATCTACCTAGAGAAGTTACAGAGGTTTACACAGAGAATTCCAAGTATAAGTACAAGCAAATAAGAGAGACTTAGAAAACTGGTAAAACCTGCATTGTTGATAGAGTTGGGAGTAGTTAGCACTGTGAAAACAGCACTTTCACCGAAAGAAATCGACTGCTCTGAGACTGGGAAACAGTGAACAGAGAATGTATGAGTTTCTCAAGATTGGTAACAGATAGAAACAAGAGAAAGTACACAGTGATTCATCTACCTAGAGAAGTTACAGAAGTTTACACAGAGAATTCTATGTATAAGTACAAGAAAATAAGAGAGACTTAGAAAACTGGTAAACCCTACATTGTGGATAGAGTTGGGAGTACTTAGCACTGTGAAAACAGCACTTTCGCCGAAAGAAATCGACATCTCTAAGACTGGGAAACAGTGAAGAGACAATGTATGAGTTTCTCAAGATTGGTAACAGATAGAAACAAGAGAAAGTACACAGTGATTCATCTACCTAGAGAATTTACAGAGGTTTACACAGAGAATTCCAAGTATAAGTACAAGCAAATAAGAGAGACTTAGAAAACTGGTAAAACCTACATTGTTGACAGATTTGGGAGTACTTAGCACTGTGAAAACAGCACTTTCGCCGAAGGAAATTTAGTTTTCTAAGACTGGGAAACAGTGAACAGAGAATGTATGAGTTTCTCAAGATTGGTAACAGATAGAAACAAGAGAAAGTACACAGTGATTCATCTACCTAGAGAAGTTACAGAAGTTTACACAGAGAATTCCATGTATAAGTACAAGAAAATAAGAGAGACTCAGAAAACTGGTAAAACCTACATTGTGGATAGAGTTGGGAGTACTTAGCACTGTGTAAACAGCACTTTCGCTGAAAGAAATCGACTTCTCTAAGACTGGGAAATAGTGAACAGAGAATGTATGAGTTTCTCAAGATTGGTAACAGATAGAAACAAGAGAAAGCACACAGTGATTCATCTACCTCGAGAAGTTACAGAGGTTTACACAGAGAATTCCAAGTATAAGTACAAGCAAATAAGAGAGACTTAGAAAACTGGTAAAACCTACATTGTTGACAGATTTGGGAGTACTTAGCACTGTGAAAACAGCACTTTCGCCGAAGGAAATTTAGTTCTCTAAGACAGGGAAACATTGAACAGAGAATGTATGAGTTTGTCAAGATTGGTAACAGATAGAAACAAGAGAAAGTACACAGTGATTCATCTACCTAGAGAAGATACAGAGGTTTACACAGAGAATTCCAAGTATAAGTACAAGCAAATAAGAGAGACTTAGAAAACTGGTAAAACCTACATTGTTGACAGATTTGGGAGTACTTAGCACTGTGAAAACAGCACTTTCGCAGAAAGAAATCTACTTCCCTAAGACTGGGAAACAGTGAACAGAGAAACTATGAGTTTCTCAAGATTGGTAACAGATAGAAACAAGAGAAAGTACACAGTGATTCATCTACCTAGAGAAGATACAGAGGTTTACACAGAGAATTCCAAGTAGAAGTACAAGCAAATAAGAGAGTCTTAGAAAAATGGTAAAACCTACATTGTTGACAGATTTGGGAGTACTTAGCACTGTGAAAACAGCACTTTGTCGAAGGAAATTTAGTTCTCTAAGTCCGTGAAACAGTGAACAGAGAATGTATGAGTTTCTCAAGATTGGTAACAGATAGAAACAAGAGAAAGTACACAGTGATTCACCTACCTGGAAAAGTTTCAGAGGTTTACACAGAGAATTCCAAGTATAAGTACAAGAAAATAAGAGAGAATTAGAAAACTGGTAAAACCTACATTGTGGATAGAGTTGGGAGTACTTAGCACTGTAAAAACAGCACTTTCGTCGAAAGAAATCGACTTCTCTAAGACTGGGAAACAGTGCACAGAGAATGTATGAGTTTCTCAAGATTGGTAACAGACAGAAACAAGAGAAAGTACACAGTGATTCATCTACCTAGAGAAGTTACAGAGGTTTACACAGAGAATTCCAAGTATAAGTACAAGCAAATAAGAGAGACTTAGAAAACTGGTAAAACCTGCATTGTTGATAGAGTTGGGAGTAGTTAGCACTGTGAAAACAGCACTTTCGCCGAAAGAAATCGACTGCTCTAAGACTGGGAAACAGTGAACAGAGAATGTATGAGTTTCTCAAGATTGGTAACAGATAGAAACAAGAGAAAGTACACAGTGATTCATCAACCTAGAGAAGTTACAGAAGTTTACACAGAGAATTCCATGTATAAGTACAAGAAAATAAGAGAGACTCAGAAAACTGGTAAAACCTACATTGTGGATAGAGTTGGGAGTACTTAGCACTGTGTAAACAGCACTTTCGCTGAAAGAAATCGACTTCTCTAAGACTGGGAAACAGTGAACAGTGAATGTATGAGTTTCTCAAGATTGGTAACAGATAGAAACAAGAGAAAGCACACAATGATTCATCTACCTAGAGAAGTTACAGAGGTTTACACAGAGAAATCCAAATATAAGTACAAGCAAATAAGAGAGACTTAGACAACTGGTAAAACCTACATTGCTGACAGATTTGGGAGTACTTAGCACTGTGAAAACAGCACTTTCGCCGAAGGAAATTTAGTTCTCTAAGACAGGGAAACATTGAACAGAGAATGTATGAGTTTGTCAAGATTGATAACAGATAGAAACAAGAGAAAGTACACAGTGATTCATCTACCTAGAGAAGTTACAGAAGTTTACACAGAAAATTCCATGTATAAGTACAAGAAAATAAGAGAGACTTAGAAAACTGGTAAAACGTACATTGTTGATAGAGTTGGGAGTACATAGCACTGTGAAAACAGCACTTTCGCAGAAAGAAATCTACTTCTCTAAGACTGGGAAACAGGGAACAGAGAATGTATGAGTTTCTCAAGATTGGTAACAGATAGAAACAAGAGAAAGTACACAGTGATTCATGTACCTAGAGAAGTTACAGAAGTTTACACAGCGAATTCCATGTATAAGTACAAGAAAATAAGAGAGACTTAGAAAACTGGTAAAATCTACATTGTGGATAGAGTTGGCAGTACTTAGCACTGTGAAAACAGCACTTTCGCCGAAAGAAATCGACTTTTCTAAGACTGGGAAACAGTGAACAGAGAATGTATGAGTTTCTCAAGATTGGTAACAGATAGAAACAAGAGAAAGTACACAGTGATTCATCTACCTAGATAAGTTACAGAGGTTTACACAGAGAATTCCAAGTAGAAGTACAAGCAAATAAGAGAGACTTAGAATACTGGTAAAACCTGCATTGTTGATAGAGTTGGGAGTACTTAGCACTGTGAAAACAGCACTTTCTCCGAAAGAAATCGACTGCTCTAAGACTGGGAAACAGTGAACAGAGAATGTATGAGTTTCTCAAGATTGGTAACAGATAGAAACAAGAGAAAGTACACAGTGATTCATCTACCTAGTGAAGTTACAGAGGTTTACACAGAGAATTCCAAGGATAAGTACAAGCAAATAAGAGAGACTTAGAAAACTGGTAAAACCTACATTGTTGACAGATTTGGGAGTACTTAGCACTGTGAAAACAGCACTTTCGCCGAAGGAAATTTAGTTCTCTAAGACTGGGAAACAGTGAACAGAGAATGTATGAGTTTCTCAAGATTGGTAACAGATAGAAACAAGAGAAAGTACAGAGTGATTCATCTACCTAGAGAAAGTACAGAAGTTTACACAGAGAATTCCATGTATAAGTACAAGAAAATAGGACAGACTTAGAAAAATGGTAAAACCTACATTGTGGATAGAGTTGGGAGTACTTAGCACTGTGAAAACAGCACTTTCGCCGAAAGAAATCGACTTCTCTAAGACTGGGAAACAGTGAACAGAGAATGTATGAGTTTCTCAAGATTGGTAACAGATAGAAACAAGAGAAATTACACAGTGATTCATCTACCTAGAGAAGTTACAGAGGTTTACACAGAGAATTCCAAGTATAAGTACAAGCAAATAAGAGAGACTTAGAAAACTGGTAAAACCTACATTGTTGACAGATTTGGGAGTACTTAGCACTGGGAAAACAGCACTTTCGCCGAAGGAAATTTAGTTCTCTAAGACTGGGAAACAGTGAACAGAGAATGGATGAGTTTCTCAAGATTGGTAACAGATAGAAACAAGAGAAAGTACACAGTGATTCATCTACCTAGAGAAGTTACAGAAGTTTACACAGAGAATTCCATGTATAAGTACAAGAAAAAAGAGAGACTTAGAAAAATGGTAAAACCTACATTGTGGATAGAGTTGGGAGTACTTAGCACTGTGAAAACAGCACTTTCGCCGAAAGAAATCGACTTCTCTAAGACTGGGAAACAGTGAACAGAGAATGTATGAGTTTCTCAAGATTGGTAACAGATAGAAACAAGAGAAAGTACACAGTGATTCATCTACCTAGAGAAGTTACAGAGGTTTACACAGAGAATTCCAAGTATAAGTACAAGCAAATAAGAGAGACTTAGATAACTGGTAAAACCTACATTGTTGACAGATTTGGGAGTACTTAGCACTGTGAAAACAGTACTTTCCCCGAAGGAAATTTAGTTCTCTAAGAGTGGGAAACAGTGAACAGAGAATGTATGAGTTTCTCAAGATTGGTAACAGACAGAAACAAGAGAAAGTACACAGTGATTCATCTACCTAGAGAAGTTACAGAAGTTTTCACAGAGAATTCCATGTATAAGTACAAGGAAATAAGAGAGACTTAGAAATCTGGTAAAACCTACATTGTGGATAGAGTTGGGAGTACTTAGCACTGTGTAAACAGCACTTTCGCTGAAAGAAATCGACTTCTCTAAGACTGGGAAACAGTGAACAGTGAATGTATGAGTTTCTCAAGATTGGTAACAGATAGAAACAAGAGAAAGCACACAGTGATTCATCTACCTAGAGAAGTTACAGGGGTTTACACAGAGAATTCCAAGTATAAGTACAAGCAAATAAGAGAGACTTAGAAATCTGGTAAAACCTACATTGTGGATAGAGTTGGGAGTACTTAGCACTGTGAAAACAGCTCTTTCGCTGAAGAAATCGACTTCTCTAAGACTGGGAAACAGTGAACACTGAATGTATGAGTTTCTCAAGATTGGTAACAGATAGAAACAAGAGAAAGTACACAGTGATTCACCTACCTGGAAAAGTTACAGAGGTTTACACAGAGAATTCCAAGTATAAGTACAAGAATATAAGAGAGACTTAGAAAACTGGTAAAACTTACATTGTTGACAGATTTGGCAGTACTTAGCACTGTGAAAACAGCACTTTGCCGAAGGAAATTTAGTTCTCTACGTCCGTGAAACAGTGAAAAGAGAATGTATGAGTTTCTCAAGATTGGTAACTGATAGAAACAAGAGAAAGTACACAGTGATTCACCTACCTGGAAAAGTTACAGAGATTTACACAGAGAATTCCAAGTATAAGTACAAGAAAATAAGAGAGACTTAGAAAACTGGTAAAACCTACATTGTGGATAGAGTTGGGAGTACTTAGCACTGTGAAAACAGCACTTTCGCCGAAAGAAATCGACTTCTCCAAGACTGGGAAACAGTGAACAGAGAATGTATGAGTTTCTCAAGATTGGTAACAGATAGAAACAAGAGAAAGTACACAGTGATTGATCTACCTAGAGAAGTTACAGAGGTTTACACAGAGAATTCCAAGTATAAGTACAAGCAAATAAGAGAGATTTAGAAAACTGGTAAAACCTGCATAGTTGATAGAGTTGGGAGTACTTAGCACTGTGAAAGCAGCACTTTCGCCGAAAGAAATCGACTGCTCTAAGACTGGGAAACAGTGAACAGAGAATGTATGAGTTTCTCAAGATTGGTAACAGATAGAAACAAGAGAAAGTACACAGTGATTCATCTACCTACAGAAGTTACAGAGGTTTACACAGAGAATTCCATGTATAAGTACAAGAAAATAAGAGAGACTTAGAAAACTGGTAAACCCTACATTGTGGATAGAGTTGGGAGTATTTAGTACTGTGAAAACAGCACTTCCGCCGAAAGAAATCGACTTCTCTAAGACTGGGAAACAGTGAACAGAGAATGTATGAGTTTCTCAAGATTGGTAACAGATAGAAACAGGAGAAAGTACACAGTGATTCATCTACCTAGAGAAGTTACAGAGGTTTACACAGAGAATTCCAAGTATAAGTACAAGCAAATAAGAGAGACTTAGAAAACTGGTAAAACCTACATTGTTGACAGATTTGGGAGTACTTAGCACTGTGAAAACAGCACTTTCGCCGAAGGAAATTTAGTTTTCTAAGACTGGGAAACAGTGAACAGAGAATGTATGAGTTTCTCAAGATTGGTAACAGATAGAAACAAGAGAAAGTACACAGTGATTCATCTACCTAGAGAAGTTACAGAGGTTTACACAGAGAATTCCAAGTACAAGTACAAGCAAATAAGAGAGACTTAGAAAACTGGTAAAACCTACATTTTTGACAGATTTGGGAGTAGTTAGCACTGTGAAAACAGCACTTTCGCCGAAGGAAATTTAGTTTTCTAAGTCTGGGAAACAGTGAACAGAGAATGTATGAGTTTCTCAAGATTGGTAACAGATAGAAACAAGAGAAAGTACACAGTGATTCATCTACCTAGAGAAGTTACAGAAGTTTACACAGAGAATTCCATGTATAAGTACAAGAAAATAAGAGAGACTTAGAAAACTGGTAAAACCTACATTGTGGATAGAGTTGGGAGTACTTAGAACTGTGAAAACAACCCTTTCGCCGAAAGAAATCGACTTCTCTAAGACTGGGAAACAGTGAACAGAGAATGTATGAGTTTCTCAAGATTGGTAACAGATAGAAAAAAGAGAAAGTACACAGTGATTCATCTACCTAGAGAAGTTACAGAGGTTTACACAGAGAATTCCAAGTATAAGTACAAGCAAATAAGAGAGACTTAGAAAACTGGTAAAACCTGCATTGTTGATAGAGTTGGGAGTACTTAGCACTGTGAAAACAGCACTTTCGCCGAAAGAAATCGACTGCTCTAAGACTGGGAAACAGTGACCAGAGAATTTATGAGTTTCTCAAGATTGGTAACAGATAGAAACAAGAGAAAGTACACAGTGATTCATCTACCTAGAGAAGTTACAGAAGTTTACACAGAGAATTCCATGTTTAAGTAAAAGAAAATAAGAGAGACTTAGATAACTGGTAAACCCTACATTGTGGATAGAGTTGGGAGTACTTAGCACTGTGAAAACAGCACTTCCGCCGAAAGAAATCGACTTCTCTAAGACTGGGAAACAGTGAACAGAGAATGTATGAGTTTCTCAAGATTGGTAACAGATAGAAACAGGAGAAAGTACACAGTGATTCATCTACCTAGAGAAGTTACAGAGGTTTACACAGAGAATTCCAAGTATAAGTACAAGCAAATAAGAGAGACTTAGAAAACTGGTAAAACCTACATTGTTGACAGATTTGGGAGTACTTAGCACTGTGAAAACAGCACTTTCGCCGAAGGAAATTTAGTTTTCTAAGACTGGGAAACAGTGAACAGAGAATGTATGAGTTTCTCAAGATTGGTAACAGATAGAAACAAGAGAAAGTACACAGTGATTCATCTACCTAGAGAAGTTACAGAGGTTTACACAGAGAATTCCAGGTACAAGTACAAGCAAATAAGAGAGACTTAGAAAACTGGTAAAACCTACATTGTTGACAGATTTGGGAGTAGTTAGCACTGTGAAAACAGCACTTTCGCCGAAGGAAATTTAGTTTTCTAAGACTGGGAAACAGTGAACAGAGAATGTATGAGTTTCTCAAGATTGGTAACAGATAGAAACAAGAGAAAGTACACAGTGATTCATCTACCTAGAGAAGTTACAGAAGTTTACACAGAGAATTCCATGTATAAGTACAAGAAAATAAGAGAGACTTAGAAAACTGGTAAAACCTACATTGTGGATAGAGTTGGGAGTACTTAGCACTGTGAAAACAGCACTTTCGCCAAAAGAAATCGACTTCTCTAAGACTGGGAAACAGTGAACAGAGAATGTATGAGTTTCTCAAGATTGGTAACAGATAGAAACAAGAGAAAGTACACAGTGATTCATCTCCCTAGAGAAGTTACAGAGGTTTACACAGAGAATTCCAAGTATAATTACAAGCAAATAAGAGAGACTTAGAAAACTGGTAAAACTTGCATTGTTGATAGAGTTGGGAGTACTTAGCACTGTGAAAACAGCACTTTCGCCGAAAGAAATCGACTGCTCTAAGACTGGGAAACAGTGAACAGAGAATGTATGAGTTTCTCAAGATTGGTAACAGATAGAAACAAGAGAAAGCACACAGTGATTCATCTACCTAGAGAAGTTACAGAGGTTTACACAGAGAATTCCAAGTATAAGTACAAGCAAATAAGAGAGACTTAGAAATCTGGTAAAACCTACATTGTGGATAGAGTTGGGAGTACTTAGCACTGTGAAAACAGCACTTTCGCTGAAAGAAATCGACTTCTCTAAGACTGGGAAAGAGTGAACAGTGAATGTATGAGTTTCTCAAGATTGGTAACAGATAGAAACAAGAGAAAGTACACAGTGATTCATCTACCTAGAGAAGTTACAGAGGTTTACACAGAGAATTCCAAGTAGAAGTACAAGCAAATAAGAGAGACTTAGAAAACTGGTAAAACCTACATTGTTGACAGATTTGGGAGTACTTAGCACTGTGAAAACAGCACTTTGCCGAAGGAAATTTAGTTCTCTATGTCCGTGAAACAGTGAAAAGAGAATGTATGAGTTTCTCAAGATTGGTAACAGATAGAAACAAGAGAAAGTACACAGTGATTCACCTACCTGGAAAAGTTACAGAGGTTTACACAGAGAATTCCAGGTATAAGTACAAGCAAATAAGAGAGACTTAGAAAACTGGTAAAACCTGCATTGTTGATAGAGTTGGGAGTACTTAGCACTGTGAAAACAGCACTTTCGCCGAAAGAAATCGACTGCTCTAAGACTGGGAAACAGTGACCAGAGAATGTATGAGTTTCTCAAGATTGGTAACAGATAGAAACAAGAGAAAGTACACAGTGATTCATCTACCTAGAGAAGTTACAGAAGTTTCCACAGAGAATTCCATGTATAAGTAAAAGAAAATAAGAGAGACTTAGAAAACTGGTAAACCCTACATTGTGGATAGAGTTGGGAGTACTTAGCACTGTGAAAACAGCACTTCCGCCGAAAGAAATCGACTTCTCTAAGACTGGGAAACAGTGAACAGAGAATGTATGAGTTTCTCAAGATTGGTAACAGATAGAAACAGGAGAAAGTACACAGTGATTCATCTACCTAGAGAAGTTACAGAGGTTTACACAGAGAATTCCAAGTATAAGTAGAAGCAAATAAGAGAGACTTAGAAAACTGGTAAAACCTACATTGTGGATAGAGTTGGGAGTACTTAACACTGTGTAAACAGCACTTTCGGCGAACGAAATCGACTTCTCTAAGACTGGGAAACAGTGAACAGTGAATGTACGAGTTTCTCAAGATTGGTAACAGATAGAAACAAGAGAAAGCACACAGTGATTCATCTACCTAGAGAAGTTACAGAGGTTTACACAGAGAATTCCAAGTATAAGTACAAGCAAATAAGAGAGACTTAGAAAACTGGTAAAACCTACATTGTGGATAGAGTTGGGAGTACTTAGGACTGTGAAAACAGCACTTTCGCAGAAAGAAATCGACTTCTCTAAGACTGGGAAACAGTGAACAGAGAATGTATGAGTTTCTCAAGATTGGTAAAAGATAGAAACAAGAGAAAGTACACAGTGATTCATCTAAATAGAGAAGTTACAGAAGTTTACACAGAGTATTCCATGTATAAGTTCAAGAAAATAAGAGAGACTTAGAAAACTGGTAAAACCTACATTGTGGATAGAGTTGGGAGTACTTAGCACTGTGTAAACAGCAGTTTCGCTGAAAGAAATGGACTTCTCTGAGACTGGGAAACAGTGAACAGTGAATGTATGAGTTTCTCAAGATTGGTAACAGATAGAAACAAGAGAAAGCACACAGTGATTCATCTACCTAGAGACGTTACAGAGGTTTACACAGAGAATTCCAAGTATAAGTACAAGCAAATAAGAGAGACTTAGAAATCTGGTAAAACCTACATTGCTGATAGAGTTGGGAGTACTTAGCACTGTGAAAAGAGCACTTTTGCCGAAAGAAATCGACTTCTCTAAGACTGGGAAACAGTGAACAGAGAATGTATGAGTTTCTCAAGATTGGTAACAGATAGAAACAAGAGAAAGGACACAGTGATTCATCTACCTAGTAAAGTTACAGAGGTTTACACAGAGAATTCCAAGTAGAAGTACAAACAAATAAGAGAGACTTAGAAAACTGGTAAAACCTACATTGTTGACAGATTTGGGAGTTCTTAGCACTGTGAAAACAGCACTTTCGCCGAAGGAAATTTAGTTCTCTAAGACAGGGAAACAGGGAACAGAGAATGTATGAGTTTCTCAAGATTGGTAACAGATAGAAACAAGAGAAAGTACAGAGTGATTCATCTACCTAGAGAAGTTACAGAAGTTTACACAGAGAATTCCATGTATAAGTACAAGAAAATAAGAGAGACTTAGAAAACTGGTAAACCCTACATTGTGGATAGAGTTGGGAGTACTTAGCACTGTGAAAACAGCACTTCCGCCGAAAGAAATCGACTTCTCTAAGACTGGGAAACAGTGAACAGAGAATGTATGAGTTTCTCAAGATTGGTAACAGATAGTAACAAGAGAAAGGACACAGTGATTCATCTACCTAGAGAAGTTACAGAGGTTTACACAGAGAATTCCAAGTATAAGTACAAGGAAATAAGAGAGACTTAGAAAACTGGTAAAACCTACATTGTGGATAGAGTTGGGAGTACTTAGCACTGTGTAAACAGCACTTTCGCCGAAAGAAATCGACTTCTCTAAGACTGGGAAACAGTGAACAGAGAATGTATGAGTTTCTCAAGATTGGTAACAGATAGAAACAAGAGAAAGTACACAGTGATTCATCTACCTAGAGAAGATACAGAGGTTTACATAGAGAATTCCAAGTATAAGTACAAGCAAATAAGAGAGACTTAGAAAACTGGTAAAACCTACATTGTTGATAGAGTTGGGAGTACCTAGCACTGTGAAAACAGCACTTTTGCCGACAGAAATCGACTTCTCTAAGACTGGGAAACAGTGAACAGAGAATGTATGAGTTTCTCAAGATTGGTAACAGATAGAAACAAGAGAAAGGACACAGTGATTCATCTACCTAGAGAAGTTACGGAGGTTTACACAGAGAATTCCAAGTATAAGTACAAGCAAATAAGAGAGACTTAGAAAACTGGTAAAACCTACATTGTGGATAGAGTTGGGAGTACTTAACACTGTGTAAACAGCACTTTCGCCGAAAGAAATCGACTTCTCTAAGACTGGGAAACAGTGAACAGTGAATGTATGAGTTTCTCAAGATTGGTAAAAGATAGAGACAAGAGAAAGCACACAGTGATTCATCTACCTAGAGATGTTACAGAGGTTTATACAGAGAATTCCAAGTATAAATACAAGAAAATAAGAGAGACTTAGAAAACTGGTAAAACTTACATTGTGGATAGAGTTGGGAGTACTTAGCACTGTGAAAACAGCACTTTCGCTGAAAGAAATCGACTTCTCTAAGAATGGGAAACAGTGAACAGTGAATGTATGAGTTTCTCAAGATTGGTAACAGATAGAAACAAGAGAAAGTACACAGTGATTCATCTACCTAGAGAAGTTACAGAGGTTTACACAGAGAATTCCAAGTAGAAATACAAGTAAATAAGAGAGACTTAGAAAACTGGTAAAACCTACATTGTTGACAGATTTGGGAGTACTTAGCACTGTGAAAACAGCACTTTGCCGAAGGAAATTTAGTTCTCTAAGTCCGTGAAACACTGAACAGAGAATGTATGAGTTTCTCAAGATTGGTAACAGATAGAAACAAGAGAAAGTACACAGTGATTCACCTACCTGGAAAAGTTACAGAGGTTTACACAGAGAATTCCAAGTATAAGTACAAGAAAATAAGAGAGACTTAGAAAACTGGTAAAACGTACATTGTTGATAGAGTTGGGAGTACTTAGCAAAGTGAAAACAGCACTGTCGCCGAAAGAAATCGACTTTTCTAAGACTGGGAAACAGTGAACAGAGAATGTATTAGTTTCTCAAGATTGGTAACAGATAGAAACAAGAGAAAGTACACAGTGATTCATCTACCTAGAGAAGATACAGAGGTTTACACAGAGAATTCCAAGTATCAGTACAAGCAAATAAGAGAGACTTAGAAAACTGGTAAAACCTACATTGTTGACAGATTTGGGAGTACTTTGCACTGTGAAAACAGCACTTTCGCAGAAAGAAATCGACGTCTCTAAGACTTGGAAACAGTGAACAGAGAATGTATGAGTTTCTCAAGATTGGTAACAGATAGAAACAAGAGAAAGTACACAGTGATTCACCTAAATAGAGAAGTTACAGAAGTTTACACAGAGAATTCCATGTATAAGTACAAGAAAATAAGAGAGACTTAGAAAACTGGTAAAACCTACATTGTTGATAGAGTTGGGAGTACTTAGCACTGTGAAAACAGCACTTTCGCAGAAAGAAATCGACTTCTCTAAGACTGGGAAACAGTGAACAGAGAATGTATGAGTTGCTCAAGATTGGTAACAGATAGAAACAAGAGAAAGTACACAGTGATTCATCTACCTAGAGAAGTTACAGAGGTTTACACAGAGAATTCCAAGTATAAGTACAAGCAAATAAGAGAGACTTAGAAAACTGGTAAAACCTACATTGTGGATAGAGTTGGGAGTACTTAACACTGTGTAAACAGCACTTTCGGCGAACGAAATCGACTTCTCTAAGACTGGGAAACAGTGAACAGTGAATGTATGAGTTTCTCAAGATTGGTAACAGATAGAAACAAGAGAAAGTACACAGTGATTCACCTACCTAGAGAAGTTACAGAGGTTTACACAGAGAATTCCAAGTATAAGTACAAGCAAATAAGAGAGACTTAGAAAACTGGTAAAACCTACATTGTTGACAGATTTGGGAGTACTTAGCACTGTGAAAACAGCACTTTCGCCGAAGGAAATTTAGTTCTCTAAGACAGGGAAACAGTGAACAGAGAATGTATGAGTTTGTCAAGATTGGTAACAGATAGAAACAAGAGAAAGTACACAGTGATTCATCTACCTAGAGAAGTTACAGAAGTTTACACAGAGAATTCCATGTATCAGTACAAGAAAATAACAGAGACTTAGAAAACTGGTAAAACCTACATTGTTGATAGAGTTGGGAGTACATAGCACTGTGAAAACAGCACTTTTGCCAAAAGAAATCGACTTCTCTAAGACTGGGAAACAGTGAACAGTGAATGTATGAGTTTCTGAAGATTGGTAACATATAGAAACAAGAGAAAGCACACAGTGATTCATCTACCTAGAGAAGTTACAGAGGTTTACACAGAGAATTCCAAGTATAAGTACAAGCAAATAAGAGAGACTTAGAAAACTGGTAAAACCAACATTGTGAATAGAGTAGCGAGTACTTAGCACTGTGTAAACAGCACTTTCGCTGCAAGAAATCGACTTCTCTAAGACTGGGAAACAGTGAACAGAGAATGTATGAGTTTCTCACGATTGGTAACAGATAGAAACAAGAGAAAGTACACAGTGATTCATCTATCTAGAGAAGATACAGAGGATTACACAGAGAATTCCAAGTATAAGTACAAGCAAATAAGAGAGACTTAGAGAACTGGTAAAACCTACATTGTTGACAGATTTGGGAGTACTTAGCACTGTGAAAACAGCACTTTCGCCGAAAGAAATCGACTTCTCTAAGACTGGGAAACAGTGAACAGAGAATGTATGAGTTTCTCAAGATTGGTAACAGATAGAAACAAGAGAAAGTACACAGTGATTCATCTAAATAGAGAAGTTACTGAAGTTTAAACAGAGTATTCCATGTATAAGTACAAGAAAATAAGAGAGACTTAGAAAACTGGTAAAACCAACATTGTGGATAGAGTTGGGAGTACTTAGCACTGTGAAAACAGCACTTTCGCAGAAAGAAATCGACTTCTCTAAGACTGGGAAACAGTGAACAGAGAATGTATGAGTTTCTCAAGATTGGTAACAGATAGAAACAAGAGAAAGTACACAGTGATTCATCTACCTAGAGAAGTTACAGAGCTTTACACAGAGAATTCCAAGTATAAGTACAAGCAAATAAGAGAGACTTAGAAAACTGGTAAAACCTACATTGTTGACAGATTTGGGAGTACTTAGCACTGTGAAAACAGCACTTTCGCCGAAGGAAATTTAGTTCTCTAAGACAGGGAAACAGTGAACAGAGAATGTATGAGTTTGTCAAGATTGGTAACAGATAGAAACAAGAGAAAGTACACAGTGATTCATCTACCTAGAGAAGTTACAGAAGTTTACACAGAGAATTCCATGTATAAGTACAAGAAAATAACAGAGACTTAGAAAACTGGTAAAACCTACATTGTTGATAGAGTTGGGAGTACTTAGCACTGTGAAAACAGCACTTTTGCCAAAAGAAATCGACTTCTCTAAGACTGGGAAACAGTGAACAGAGAATGTATGAGTTTCTCAAGATTGGTAACAGATAGAAACAAGAGAAAGTACACAGTGATTCATCTTCCTAGAGAAGTTACAGAGGTTTACACAGAGAATTCCAAGTATAAGTACAAGAAAATAAGAGAGACTTAGAAAACTGGTAAAACCTACATTGTGGATAGATTTGGGAGTACTTAACACTGTGTAAACAGCACATTCTGCGAACGAAATCGACTTCTCTAAGACTGGGAAACAGTGAACAGTGAATGTATGAGTTTCTGAAGATTGGTAACAGATAGAAACAAGAGAAAGCACACAGTGATTCATCTACCTAGAGAAGTTACAGAGGTTTACACAGAGAATTCCAAGTATAAGTACAAGGAAATAAGAGAGACTTAGAAAACTGGTAAAACCTGCATTGTTGATAGAGTTGGGAGTACTTAGCACTGTGAAAACAGCACTTTCTCCGAAAGAAATTGACTGCTCTAAGACTGGGAAACGGTGAACAGAGAATGTATGAGTTTCTCAAGATTGGTAACAGATAGAAACAAGAGAAAGTACACAGTGATTCATCTACCTAGAGAAGTTACAGAAGTTTACACAGAGAATTCCATGTATAAGTACAAGAAAATAAGAGAGACTTAGAAAAATGGTAAAACCTACATTGTTGATAGAGTTGGGAGTACTTAGCACTGTGAAAACAGCACTTTCGCAGAAAGAAATCGACTTCTCTAAGACTGGGAAACAGTGAACAGAGAATGTATGAGTTTCTCAAGATTGGTAACAGATAGAAACAAGAGAAAGTACACAGTGATTCATCTAAATAGTGAAGTTACAGAAGTTTACACAGAGTATTCCATGTATAAGTACAAGAAAATAAGAGAGACTTAGAAAACTGGTAAAACCTACATTGTGGATAGAGTTGGGAGTACTTAGCACTGTGAAAACAGCACTTTCGCCGAAAGAAATCGACTTCTCTAAGACTGGGAAACAGTGAACAGAGAATGTATGAGTTTCTCAAGATTGGTAACAGATAGAAACAAGAGAAAGTACACAGTGATTCATCTACCTAGAGAAGATACAGAGGTTTACATAGAGAATTCCAAGTATAAGTACAAGCAAATAAGAGAGACTTAGAAAACTGGTAAAACCTACATTGTTGATAGAGTTGGGAGTACTTAGCACTGTGAAAACAGCACTTTTGCCGACAGAAATCGACTTCTCTAAGACTGGGAAACAGTGAACAGAGAATGTATGAGTTTCTCAAGATTGGTAACAGATAGAAACAAGAGAAAGGACACAGTGATTCATCTACCTAGAGAAGTTACAGAGGTTTACACAGAGAATTCCAAGTATAAGTACAAGCAAATAAGAGAGACTTAGAAAACTGGTAAAACCTACATTGTGGATAGAGTTGGGAGTACTTAACACTGTGTAAACAGCACTTTCGCCGAAAGAAATCGACTTCTCTAAGACTGGGAAACAGTGAACAGTGAATGTATGAGTTTCTCAAGATTGGTAAAAGATAGAGACAAGAGAAAGCACACAGTGATTCATCTACCTAGAGATGTTACAGAGGTTTATACAGAGAATTCCAAGTATAAGTACAAGAAAATAAGAGAGACTTAGAAAACTGGTAAAACTTACATTGTGGATAGAGTTGGGAGTACTTAGCACTGTGAAAACAGCACTTTCGCTGAAAGACATCGACTTCTCTAACACTGGGAAACAGTGAACAGTGAATGTATGAGTTTCTCAAGATTGGTAAGAGATAGAAACAAGAGAAAGCACACAGTGATTCATCTACCTAGAGAAGTTACAGAGGTTTACACAGAGAATTCCAAATATAAGTACAAGCAAATAAGAGAGACTTAGAAATCTGGTAAAACCTACATTGTGGATGGAGTTGGGAGTACTTAGCACTGTGAAAACAGCACTTTCGCTGAAAGAAATCGACTTCTCTAAGACTGGGAAACACTGAACAGTGAATGTATGAGTTTCTCAAGATTGGTAACAGATAGAAACAAGAGAAAGTACACAGTGATTCATCTACCTAGAGAAGGTACAGAGGTTTACACAGAGAATTCCAAGTAGAAGTACAAGCAAATAAGAGAGACTTAGAAAACTGGTAAAACCTCCATTGTTGACAGATTTGGGAGTACTTAGCACTGTGAAAACAGCACTTTGCCGAAGGAAATTTAGTTCTCTAAGTCCGTGAAACACTGAACAGAGAATGTATGAGTTTCTCAAGATTGGTAACAGATAGAAACAAGAGAAAGTACACAGTGATTCACCTACCTGGAAAAGTTACAGAGGTTTACACAGAGAATTCCAAGTATAAGTACAAGAAAATAAGAGAGACTTAGAAAACTGGTAAAACGTACATTGTTGATAGAGTTGGGAGTACTTAGCAATGTGAAAACAGCACTGTCGCCGAAAGAAATCGACTTCTCTAAGACTGGGAAACAGTGAACAGAGAATGTATTAGTTTCTCAAGATTGGTAACAGATAGAAAGAAGAGAAAGTACACAGTGATTCATCTACCTAGAGAAGATACAGAGGTTTACACAGAGAATTCCAAGTATCAGTAGAAGCAAATAAGAGAGACTTAGAAAACTGGTAAAACCTACATTGTTGACAGATTTGGGAGTACTTTGCACTGTGAAAACAGCACTTTCGCAGAAAGAAATCGACTTCTCTAAGACTGGGAAACAGTGAACAGAGAATGTATGAGTTTCTCAAGATTGGTAACAGATAGAAACAAGAGAAAGTACACAGTGATTCACCTAAATAGAGAAGTTACAGAGGTTTACACAGAGAATTCCAAGTATAAGTACAAGCAAATAAGAGAGACTTAGAAAACTGGTAAAACCTACATTGTTGACAGATTTGGGAGTACTTCGCACTGTGAAAACAGCACTTTCGCCGAAGGAAATTTAGTTCTCTAAGACAGGGAAACAGTGAACAGAGAATGTATGAGTTTGTCAAGATTTGTAACAGATAGAAACAAGAGAAAGTACACAGTGATTCATCTACCTAGAGAAGTTACAGAAGTTTACACAGAGAATTCCATGTATCAGTACAAGGAAATAACAGAGACTTAGAAAACTGGTAAAACCTACATTGTTGATAGAGTTGGGAGTACATAGCACTGTGAAAACAGCACTTTTGCCAAAAGAAATCGACTTCTCTAAGACTGGGAAACAGTGAACAGAGAATGTATGAGTTTCTCAAGATTGGTAACAGATAGAAACAAGAGAAAGTACACAGTGATTCATCTACCTAGACAAGTTACAGAGGTTTACACAGAGAATTCCAAGTATAAGTACAAGAAAATAAGAGAGACTTAGAAAACTGGTAAAAACTACATTGTGGATAGAGTTGGGAGTACTTAACACTGTGTAAACAGCACTTTCGGCGAACGAAATCGATTTCTCTAAGACTGGGAAACAGTGAACAGTGAATGTATGAGTTTCTCAAGATTGGTAACAGATAGAAACAAGAGAAAGCACACAGTGATTCATCTACCTAGAGAAGTTACAGAGGTTTACACAGAGAATTCCAAGTATAAGTAGAAGCAAATAAGAGAGACTTAGAAAACTGGTAAAACCAACATTGTGGATAGAGTTGGGAGTACTTAGCACTGTGTAAACAGCACTTTCACTGAAAGAAATCGACTTCTCTAAGACTGGGAAACAGTGAACAGTGAAAGTATGAGTTTCTCAAGATTGGTAACAGATAGAAACAAGAGAAAGTACACAGTGATTCATCTACCTAGAGAAGATACAGAGGTTTACACAGAGAATTCCAAGTATAAGTACAAGCAAATAAGAGAGAGTTAGAAAACTGGTAAAACCTACATTGTTGACAGATTTGGGAGTACTTTGCACTGTGAAAACAGCACTTTCGCAGAAAGAAATCGACTTCTCTAAGACTGGGAAACAGTGAACAGAGAATGTATGAGTTTCTCAAGATTGGTAACAGATAGAAACAAGAGAAAGTACACAGTGATTCATCTAAATAGATAAGTTACAGAAGTTTACACAGAGTATTCCATGTATAAGTACAAGAAAATAAGAGAGACTTAGAAAACTGGTAAAACCTACATTGTGTATAGAGTTGGGAGTACTTAGCACTGTGAAAACAGCACTTTCGCCGAAAGAAATCGACTTCTCTAAGACTGGGAAACAGTGAACAGAGAATGTATGAGTTTCTCAAGATTGGTAACAGATAGAAACAAGAGAAAGTACACAGTGATTCACCTACCTAGAGAAGTTACAGAGGTTTACACAGAGAATTCCAAGTATAAGTACAAGCAAATAAGAGAGACTTAGAAAACTGGTAAAACCTACATTGTTGACAGATTTGGGAGTACTTAGCACTGTGAAAACAGCACTTTCGCCGAAGGAAATTTGGTTCTCTAAGACAGGGAAACAGTGAACAGAGAATGTATGAGTTTGTCAAGATTGGTAACAGATAGAAACAAGAGAAAGTACACAGCGATTCATCTACCTAGAGAAGTTACAGAAGTTTACACAGAGAATTCCATGTATCAGTACAAGAAAATAACAGAGACTTAGAAAACTGGTAAAACCTACATTGTTGATAGAGTTGGGAGTACATAGCACTGTGAAAACAGCACTTTTGCCAAAAGAAATCGACTTCTCTAAGAATGGGAAAAGGTGAACAGAGAATGTATGAGTTTCTCAAGATTGGTAACAGATATAAACAAGAGAAAGTACACAGTGATTCATCTACCTAGAGAAGTTACAGAAGTTTACACAGAGAATTCCAAGTATAAGTACAAGAAAATAAGAGAGACTTAGAAAACTGGTAAAACCTACATTGTGGATAGAGTTGAGAGTACTTAACACTGTGTAAACAGCACATTCTGCGAACGAAATCGACTTCTCTAAGACTGGGAAACAGTGAACAGTGAATGTATGAGTTTCTGAAGATTGGTAACATATAGAAACAAGAGAAAGCACACAGTGATTCATCTACCTAGAGAAGTTACAGAGGTTTACACAGAGAATTCCAAGTATAAGTACAAGCAAATAAGAGAGACTTAGAAAACTGGTAAAACCAACATTGTGAATAGAGTTGCGAGTACTTAGCACTGTGTAAACAGCACTTTCGCTGCAAGAAATCGACTTCTCTAAGACTGGGAAACAGTGAACAGTGAATGTATGAGTTTCTCAAGATTGGTAACAGATAGAAACAAGAGAAAGTACACAGTGATTCATCTACCTAGAGAAGATACAGAGGTTTACACAGAGAATTCCAAGTAGAAGTACAAGCAAATAAGAGAGACTTAGAGAACTGGTAAAACCTACATTGTTGACAGATTTGGGAGTACTTAGCACTGTGAAAACAGCACTTTCGCAGAAAGAAATCGACTTCTCTAAGACTGGGAAACAGTGAACAGAGAATGTATGAGTTTCTCAAGATTGGTAACAGATAGAAACAAGAGAAAGTACACAGTGATTCATCTACCTAGAGAAGTTACAGAGGTTTACACAGAGAATTCCAAGTATAAGTACAAGCAAATAAGAGAGACTTAGAAAACGGGTAAAACCTGCATTGTTGATAGAGTTGGGAGTACTTAGCACTGTGAAAACAGCACTTTCGCCGAAAGAAATCGACTGCTCTAAGACTGGGAAACAGTGAACAGAGAATGTATGAGTTTCTCAAGATTGGTAACAGATAGAAACAAGAGAAAGTACACAGTGATTCATTTACCTAGAGAACTTACAGAAGTTTACACAGAGAATTCCATGTATAAGTACAAGAAAATAAGAGAGACTTAGAAAACTGGTAAAACCTACATTGTTGATAGAGTTGGAGTACTTAGCACTGTGAAAACAGCACTTTCGCCGAAAGAAATCGACTTCTCTAAGACTGGGAAACAGTGAACAGAGAATGTATGAGTTTCTCAAGATTGGTAACAGATAGAAACAAGAGAAAGTACACAGTGATTCATCTAAATAGAGAAGTTACAGAAGTTTAAACAGAGTATTCCATGTATAAGTACAAGAAAATAAGAGAGACTTAGAAAACTGGTAAAACCAACATTGTTGATAGGGTTGGGAGTACTTAGCACTGTGAAAACAGCACTTTCGCAGAAAGAAATCGACTTCTCTAAGACTGGGAAACAGTGAACAGAGAATGTATGAGTTTCTCAAGATTGGTAACAGATAGAAACAAGAGAAAGTACACAGTGATTCATCTACCTAGAGAAGTTACAGAGGTTTACACAGAGAATTCCAAGTATAAGTACAAGCAAATAAGAGAGACTTAGAAAACTGGTAAAACCTACATTGTTGACAGATTTGGGAGTACTTAGCACTGTGAAAACAGCACTTTCGCCGTAGGAAATTTAGTTCTCTAAGACAGGGAAACAGTGAACAGAGAATGTATGAGTTTGTCAAGATTGGTAACAGATAGAAACAAGAGAAAGTACACAGTGATTCATCTACCTAGAGAAGTTACAGAAGTTTACACAGAGAATTCCATGTATAAGTACAAGAAAATAACAGAGACTTAGAAAACTGGTAAAACCTACATTGTTGATAGAGTTGGGAGTACTTAGCACTGTGAAAACAGCACATATGCCAAAAGAAATCGACTTCTCTAAGACTGGGAAACAGTGAACAGAGAATGTATGAGTTTCTCAAGATTGGTAACAGATAGAAACAAGAGAAAGGACACAGTGATTCATCTACCTAGAGAAGTTACAGAGGTTTACACAGAGAATTCCAAGTATAAGTACAAGCAAATAAGAGAGACTTAGAAAACTGGTAAAACCTACATTGTGGATACAGTTGGGAGTACTTAACACTGTGTAAACAGCACTTTCGCCGAAAGAAATCGACTTCTCTAAGACTGGGAAACAGTGAACAGTGAATGTATGAGTTTCTCAAGATTGGTAAAAGATAGAGACAAGAGAAAGCACACAGTGATTCATCTACCTAGAGATGTTACAGAGGTTTATACAGAGAATTCCAAGTATAAATAGAAGAAAATAAGAGAGACTTTGAAAACTGGTAAAACTTACATTGTGGATAGAGTTGGGAGTACTTAGCACTGTGAAAACAGCACTTTCGCTGAAAGAAATCGACTTCTCTAAGACTGGGAAACAGTGAACAGTGAATGTATGAGTTTCTCAAGATTGGTAACAGATAGAAACAAGAGAAAGTACACAGTGATTCATCTACCTAGAGAAGTTACAGAGGTTTACACAGAGAATTCCAAGTATAAGTACAAGAAAATAAGAGAGACTTAGAAAACTGGTAAAACGTACATTGTTGATAGAGTTGGGAGTACTTAGCAATGTGAAAACAGCACTGTCGCCGAAAGAAATCGACTTCTCTAAGACTGGGAAACAGTGAACAGAGAATGTATTAGTTTCTCAAGATTGGTAACAGATAGAAACAAGAGAAAGTACACAGTGATTCATCTACCTAGAGAAGATACAGAGGTTTACACAGAGAATTCCAAGTATCAGTACAAGCAAATAAGAGAGACTTAGAAAACTGGTAAAACCTACATTGTTGACAGATTTGGGAGTACTTTGCACTGTGAAAACAGCACTTTCGCAGAAAGAAATCGACTTCTCTAAGACTTGGAAACAGTGAACAGAGAATGTATGAGTTTCTCAAGATTGGTAACAGATAGAAACAAGAGAAAGTACACAGTGATTCACCTAAATAGAGAAGTTACAGAAGTTTACACAGAGAATTCCATGTATAAGTACAAGAAAATAAGAGAGACTTAGAAAACTGGTAAAACCTACATTGTTGATAGAGTTGGGAGTACTTAGCACTGTGAAAACAGCACTTTCGCAGAAAGAAATCGACTTCTCTAAGACTGGGAAACAGTGAACAGAGAATGTATGAGTTGCTCAAGATTGGTAACAGATAGAAACAAGAGAAAGTACACAGTGATTCATCTACCTAGAGAAGTTACAGAGGTTTACACAGAGAATTCCAAGTATAAGTACAAGCAAATAAGAGAGACTTAGAAAACTGGTAAAACCTACATTGTGGATAGAGTTGGGAGTACTTAGCACTGTGAAAACAGCACTTTTGCCGAAAGAAATCGACTTCTCTAAGACTGGGAAACAGTGAACAGAAAATGTATGAGTTTCTCAAGATTGGTAACAGATAGAAACAAGAGAAAGTACACAGTGATTCATCTACCTAGAGAAGTTACAGAGGTTTACACAGAGAATTCCAAGTATAAGTACAAGCAAATAAGAGAGACTTAGAAAACTGGTAAAACCTACATTGTGGATAGAGTTGGGAGTACTTAACACTGTGTAAACAGCACTTTCGGCGAACGAAATCGACTTCTCTAAGACTGGGAAACAGTGAACAGTGAATGTATGAGTTTCTCAAGATTGGTAACAGATAGAAACAAGAGAAAGCACACAGTGATTCATCTACCTAGAGAAGTTACAGAGGTTTACACAGAGAATTCCAAGTATAAGTAGAAGCAAATAAGAGAGACTTAGAAAACTGGTAAAACCAACATTGTGGATAGAGTTGGGTGTACTTAGCACTGTGTAAACAGCACTTTCACTGAAAGAAATCGACTTCTCTAAGACTGGGAAACAGTGAACAGTGAATGTATGAGTTTCTCAAGATTGGTAACAGATAGAAACAAGAGAAAGTACACAGTGATTCATCTACCTAGAGAAGATACAGAGATTTACACAGGGAATTCCAAGTAAAAGTACAAGCAAATAAGAGAGAGTTAGAAAACTGGTAAAACCTACATTGTTGACAGATTTGGGAGTTCTTAGCACTGTGAAAACAGCACTTTCGCCGAAGGAAATTTAGTTCTCTAAGACAGTGAAACAGGGAACAGAGAAGGTATGAGTTTCTCAAGATTGGTAACAGATAGAAACAAGAGAAAGTACAGAGTGATTCATCTACCTAGAGAACTTACAGAAGTTTACACAGAGAATTCCATGTATAAGTACAAGAAAATGAGAGAGACTTAGAAAACTGGTAAAACCTACATTGTTGATAGAGTTGGGAGTACTTAGCACTGTGAAAACAGCACTTTCGCTGAAAGAAATCGACTTCT
Source organism: Heterohyrax brucei (assembly GCA_028571685.1). NCBI lineage: Eukaryota > Metazoa > Chordata > Mammalia > Hyracoidea > Procaviidae > Heterohyrax > Heterohyrax brucei. The sequence continues at coordinate 19,269,191 of CM053162.1, forward strand.
CTAAGACTGGGAAACAGTGAACAGAGACTGTATGAGTTTCTCAAGATTGGTAACAGATAGAAACAAGAGAAAGTACACAGTGATTCATTTACCTAGAGAACTTACAGAAGTTTACACAGAGAATTCCAAGTATAAGTACAAGAAAATAAGAGAGACTTAGAAAACTGGTAAAACCCACATTGTTGATAGAGTTGGGAGTACTTAGCACTGTGAAAACAGCACTTTCGCCGAAAGAAATCGACTTCTCTAAGACTGGGAAACAGTGAACAGAGAATGTATGGGTTTCTCAAGATTGTTAACAGATAGAAACAAGAGAAAGTACACAGTGATTCATCTACCTAGAGAAGTTACAGAGGTTTACATAGAGAATTCCAAGTATAAGTACAAGCAAATAAGAGAGACTTAGAAAACTGGTAAAACCTACATTGCTGATAGAGTTGGGAGTACTTAGCACTGTGAAAAGAGCACTTTTGCCGAAAGAAATCGACTTCTCTAAGACTGGGAAACAGTGAACAGAGAATGTATGAGTTTCTCAAGATTGGTAACAGATAGAAACAAGAGAAAGGACACAGTGATTCATCTACCTAGTAAAGTTACAGAGGTTTACACAGAGAATTCCAAGTATAAGTACAAACAAATAAGAGAGACTTAGAAAACTGGTAAAACCTACATTGTTGACAGATTTGGGAGTTCTTAGCACTGTGAAAACAGCACTTTCGCCGAAGGAAATTTAGTTCTCTAAGACAGGGAAACAGGGAACAGAGAATGTATGAGTTTCTCAAGATTGGTAACAGATAGAAACAAGAGAAAGTACAGAGTGATTCATCTACCTAGAGAAGTTATAGAAGTTTACACAGAGAATTCCATGTATAAGTACAAGAAAATGAGAGAGACTTAGAAAACTGGTAAAACCTACATTGTTGATAGAGTTGGGAGTACTTAGCACTGTGAAAACAGCACTTTCGCCGAAAGAAATCGACTTCTCTAAGACTGGGAAACAGTGAACAGAGAATGTATGAGTTTCTCAAGATTGGTAACAGATAGAAACAAGAGAAAGTACACAGTGATTCATCTACCTAGAGAAGTTACAGAGGTTTACACAGAGAATTCCAAGTATAAGTACAAGCAAATAAGAGAGACTTAGAAAACTGGTAAAACCTACATTGTGGATAGAGTTGGGAGTACTTAGCACTGTGAAAACAGCACTTTCGCTGAAAGAAATCGACTTCTCTAAGACAGGAAACAGTGAACAGAGAATGTATGAGTTTCTCAAGATTGGTAACAGATAGAAACAAGAGAAAGTACACAGTGATTCATCAACCTAGAGAAGATACAGAGGTTTACACAGAGAATTCCAAGTATAAGTACAAGCAAATAAGAGAGACTTAGAAATCTGGTAAAACCTACATTGTGGATAGAGTTGAGAGTACTTAACACTGTGTAAACAGCACTTTCGGCGAACGAAATCGACTTCTCTAAGACTGGGAAACAGTGAACAGTCAATGTATGAGTTTCTCAAGATTGGTAACAGATAGATACAAGAGAAAGCACACAGTGATTCATCTACCTAGAGAAGTTACAGAGGTTTACACAGAGAATTCCAAGTATAAGTACAAGCAAATAAGAGAGACCTAGAAAACTGGTAAAACCAACATTGTGGATAGAGTTGGGAGTACTTAGCACTGTGAAAACAGCACTTTCGCCGAAAGAAATCGACTGCTCTAAGACTGGGAAACAGTGAACAGAGAATGTATGAGTTTCTCAAGATTGGTAACAGATAGAAACAAGAGAAAGTACACAGTGATTCATCTACCTAGAGAAGTTACAGAGGTTTACACAGAGAATTCCAAGTATAAGTACAAGCAAATAAGAGAGACTTAGAAAACTGGTAAAACCTACATTGTGGATAGAGTTGGGAGTACTTAGCACTGTGAAAACAGCACTTCCGCTGAAAGAAGTCGACTTCTCTAAGACTGTGAAACAGTGAACAGTGAATGTATGAGTTTCTCAACATGGGTAACAGATAGAAACAAGAGAAAGTACACAGTGATTCATCTACCTAGTAAAGTTACAGAGGTTTACACAGAGAATTCCAAGTAGAAGTACAAACAAATAAGAGAGACTTAGAAAACTGGTAAAACCTACATTGTTGACAGATTTGGGAGTACTTAGCACTGTGAAAACAGCACCTTCGCCGAAGGAAATTTAGTTCTCTAAGACAGGGAAACAGGGAACAGAGAATGTATGAGTTTGTCAAGATTGGTAACAGATAGAAACAAGAGAAAGTACAGAGTGATTCATCTACCTAGAGAAGTTACAGAAGTTTACACAGAGAACTCCATGTATAAGTACAAGAAAATAAGAGAGACTTAGAAAACTGGTAAAACCTACATTGTTGATAGAGTTGGGAGTACATAGCACTGTGAAAACAGCACTTTCGCCGAAAGAAATCGACTTCTCTAAGACTGGGAAACAGTGAACAGAGAATGTATGGGTTTCTCAAGATTGGTAACAGATAGAAACAAGAGAAAGTACACAGTGATTCATCTACCTAGAGAAGTTACAGAGGTTTACATAGAGAATTCCAAGTATAAGTACAAGCAAATAAGAGAGACTTAGAAAACTGGTAAAACCTACATTGCTGATAGAGTTGGGAGTACTTAGCACTGTGAAAAGAGCACTTTTGCCGAAAGAAATCGACTTCTCTAAGACTGGGAAACAGTGAACAGAGAATGTATGAGTTTCTCAAGATTGGTAACAGATAGTAACAAGAGAAAGGACACAGTGATTCATCTACCTAGAGAAGTTACAGAGGTTTACACAGAGAATTCCAAGTATAAGTACAAGGAAATAAGAGAGACTTAGAAAACTGGTAAAACCTACATTGTGGATAGAGTTGGGAGTACTTAGCACTGTGTAAACAGCACTTTCGCTGAAAGAAATCGACTTCTCTAAGACTGGGAAACAGTGAACAGTGAATGTATGAGTTTCTCAAGATTGGTAACAGATAGAAACAAGAGAAAGCACACAGTGATTCATCTACCTAGAGAAGTTACAGAGGTTTACACAGAGAATTCCAAGTATAAGTACAAGCAAATAAGAGAGACTTAGAAATCTGGTAAAACCTACATTGTGGATAGAGTTGGGAGTACTTAGCACTGTGAAAAGAGCACTTTCGCCGACGGAAATTTAGTTCTCTAAGTCCGTGAAACAGTGAACAGAGAATGTATGAGTTTCTCAAGATTGGTAACAGATAGAAACAAGAGAAAGGACACAGTGATTCATCTACCTAGTAAAGTTACAGAGGTTTACACAGAGAATTCCAAGTATAAGTACAAACAAATAAGAGAGACTTAGAAAACTGGTAAAACCTACATTGTTGACAGATTTGGGAGTTCTTAGCACTGTGAAAACAGCACTTTCGCCGAAGGAAATTTAGTTCTCTAAGACAGTGAAACAGGGAACAGAGAATGTATGAGTTTCTCAAGATTGGTAACAGATAGAAACAAGAGAAAGTACAGAGTGATTCATCTACCTAGAGAAGTTACAGAAGTTTACACAGAGAATTCCATGTATAAGTACAAGAAAATGAGAGAGACTTAGAAAACTGGTAAAACCTACATTGTTGATAGAGTTGGGAGTACATAGCACTGTGAAAACAGCACTTTCGCCGAAAGAAATCGACTTCTCTAAGACTGGGAAACAGTGAACAGAGAATGTATGAGTTTCTCAAGATTGGTAACAGATAGAAACAAGAGAAAGTACACAGTGATTCATCTACCTAGAGAAGATACAGAGGTTTACATAGAGAATTCCAAGTATAAGTACAAGCAAATAAGAGAGACTTAGAAAACTGGTAAAACCTACATTGTTGATAGAGTTGGGAGTACTTAGCACTGTGAAAACAGCACTTTTGCCGACCGAAATCGACTTCTCTAAGACTGGGAAACAGTGAACAGAGAATGTATGAGTTTCTCAAGATTGGTAACAGATAGAAACAAGAGAAAGGACACAGTGATTCATCTACCTAGAGAAGTTACAGAGGTTTACACAGAGAATTCCAAGTATAAGTACAAGCAAATAAGAGAGACTTAGAAAACTGGTAAAACCTACATTGTGGATAGAGTTGGGAGTACTTAACACTGTGTAAACAGCACTTTCGCCGAAAGAAATCGACTTCTCTAAGACTGGGAAACAGTGAACAGTGAATGTATGAGTTTCTCAAGATTGGTAAAAGATAGAGACAAGAGAAAGCACACAGTGATTCATCTACCTAGAGATGTTACAGAGGTTTATACAGAGAATTCCAAGTATAAATACAAGAAAATAAGAGAGACTTAGAAAACTGGTAAAACTTACATTGTGGATAGAGTTGGGAGTACTTAGCACTGTGAAAACAGCACTTTCGCTGAAAGAAATCGACTTCTCTAAGACTGGGAAACAGTGAACAGTGAATGTATGAGTTTCTCAAGATTGGTAACAGATAGAAACAAGAGAAAGTACACAGTGATTCATCTACCTAGAGAAGTTACAGAGGTTTACACAGAGAATTCCAAGTAGAAGTACAAGCAAAGAAGAGAGACTTAGAAAACTGGTAAAACCTACATTGTTGACAGATTTGGGAGTACTTAGCACTGTGAAAACAGCACTTTGCCGAAGGAAATTTAGTTCTCTAAGTCCGTGAAACACTGAACAGAGAATGTATGAGTTTCTCAAGATTGGTAACAGATAGAAACAAGAGAAAGTACACAGTGATTCACCTACCTGGAAAAGTTACAGAGGTTTACACAGAGAATTCCAAGTATAAGTACAAGAAAATAAGAGAGACTTAGAAAACTGGTAAAACGTACATTGTTGATAGAGTTGGGAGTACTTAGCAATGTGAAAACAGCACTGTCGCCGAAAGAAATCGACTTCTCTAAGACTGGGAAACAGTGAACAGAGAATGTATTAGTTTCTCAAGATTGGTAACAGATAGAAACAAGAGAAAGTACACAGTGATTCATCTACCTAGAGAAGATACAGAGGTTTACACAGAGAATTCCAAGTATCAGTAGAAGCAAATAAGAGAGACTTAGAAAACTGGTAAAACCTACATTGTTGACAGATTTGGGAGTACTTTGCACTGTGAAAACAGCACTTTCGCAGAAAGAAATCGACTTCTCTAAGACTTGGAAACAGTGAACAGAGAATGTATGAGTTTGTCAAGATTGGTAACAGATAGAAACAAGAGAAAGTACACAGTGATTCATCTACCTAGAGAAGTTACAGAAGTTTACACAGAGAATTCCATGTATCAGTACAAGGAAATAACAGAGACTTAGAAAACTGGTAAAACCTACATTGTTGATAGAGTTGGGAGTACATAGCACTGTGAAAACAGCACTTTTGCCAAAAGAAATCGACTTCTCTAAGACTGGGAAACAGTGAACAGTGAATGTATGAGTTTCTGAAGATTGGTAACATATAGAAACAAGAGAAAGCACACAGTGATTCATCTACCTAGAGAAGTTACAGAGGTTTACACAGAGAATTCCAAGTATAAGTACAAGCAAATAAGAGAGACTTAGAAAACTGGTAAAACCAACATTGTGAATAGAGTTACGAGTACTTAGCACCGTGTAAACAGCACTTTCGCTGCAAGAAATCGACTTCTCTAAGACTGGGAAACAGTGAACAGAGAATGTATGAGTCTCTCACGATTGGTAACAGATAGAAACAAGAGAAAGTACACAGTGATTCATCTACCTAGAGAAGATACAGAGGTTTACACAGAGAATTCCAAGTATAAGTACAAGCAAATAAGAGAGACTTAGAGAACTGGTAAAACCTACATTGTTGACAGATTTGGGAGTACTTAGCACTGTGAAAACAGCACTTTCGCCGAAAGAAAAAGACTTCTCTAAGACTGGGAAACAGTGAACAGAGAATGTATGAGTTTCTCAAGATTGGTAACAGATAGAAACAAGAGAAAGTACACAGTGATTCATCTAAATAGAGAAGTTACTGAAGTTTAAACAGAGTATTCCATGTATAAGTACAAGCAAATAAGAGAGACTTAGAAAACTGGTAAAACCAACATTGTGGATAGAGTTGGGAGTACTTAGCACTGTGAAAACAGCACTTTCGCAGAAAGAAATCGACTTCTCTAAGACTGGGAAACAGTGAACAGAGAATGTATGAGTTTCTCAAGATTGGTAACAGATAGAAACAAGAGAAAGTACACAGTGATTCATCTACCCAGAGAAGTTACAGAGCTTTACACAGAGAATTCCAAGTATAAGTACAAGCAAATAAGAGAGACTTAGAAAACTGGTAAAACCTACATTGTTGACAGATTTGGGAGTACTTAGCACTGTGAAAACAGCACTTTCGTCGAAGGAAATTTAGTTCTCTAAGACAGGGAAACAGTGAACAGAGAATGTATGAGTTTGTCAAGATTGGTAACAGATAGAAACAAGAGAAAGTACACAGTGATTCATCTACCTAGAGAAGTTACAGAAGTTTACACAGAGAATTCCATGTATAAGTACAAGAAAATAACAGAGACTTAGAAAACTGGTAAAACCTACATTGTTGATAGAGTTGGGAGTACTTAGCACTGTGAAAACAGCACTTTTGCCAAAAGAAATCGACTTCTCTAAGACTGGGAAACAGTGAACAGAGAATGTATGAGTTTCTCAAGATTGGTAACAGATAGAAACAAGAGAAAGTACACAGTGATTCATCTTCCTAGAGAAGTTACAGAGGTTTACACAGAGAATTCCAAGTATAAGTACAAGAAAATAAGAGAGACTTAGAAAACTGGTAAAACCTACATTGTGGATAGAGTTGGGAGTACTTAACACTGTGTAAACAGCACATTCTGCGAACGAAATCGACTTCTCTAAGACTGGGAAACAGTGAACAGTGAATGTATGAGTTTCTGAAGATTGGTAAGAGATAGAAACAAGAGAAAGCACACAGTGATTCATCTACCTAGAGAAGTTACAGAGGTTTACACAGAGAATTCCAAGTATAAGTACAAGCAAATAAGAGAGACTTAGAAAACTGGTAAAACCTGCATTGTTGATAGAGTTGGGAGTACTTAGCACTGTGAAAACAGCACTTTCTCCGAAAGAAATTGACTGCTCTAAGACTGGGAAACGGTGAACAGAGAATGTATGAGTTTCTCAAGATTGGTAACAGATAGAAACAAGAGAAATTACACAGTGATTCATCTACCTAGAGAAGTTACAGAAGTTTACACAGAGAATTCCATGTATAAGTACAAGAAAATAAGAGAGACTTAGAAAAATGGTAAAACCTACATTGTTGATAGAGTTGGGAGTACTTAGCACTGTGAAAACAGCACTTTCGCAGAAAGAAATCGACTTCTCTAAGACTGGGAAACAGTGAACAGAGAATGTATGAGTTTCTCAAGATTGGTAACAGATAGAAACAAGAGAAAGTACACAGTGATTCATCTAAATAGTGAAGTTACAGAAGTTTACACAGAGTATTCCATGTATAAGTAGAAGAAAATAAGAGAGACTTAGAAAACTGGTAAAACCTACATTGTGCATAGAGTTGGGAGTACTTAGCACTGTGAAAACAGCACTTTCGCCGAAAGAAATCGACTTCTCTAAGACTGGGAAACAGTGAACAGAGAATGTATGAGTTTCTCAAGGTTGGTAACAGATAGAAACAAGAGAAAGTACACAGTGATTCATCTACCTAGAGAAGATACAGAGGTTTACATAGAGAATTCCAAGTATAAGTACAAGCAAATAAGAGAGACTTAGAAAACTGGTAAAACCTACATTGTTGATAGAGTTGGGAGTACTTAGCACTGTGAAAACAGCACTTTTGCCGACAGAAATCGACTTCTCTAAGACTGGGAAACAGTGAACAGAGAATGTATGAGTTTCTCAAGATTGGTAACAGATAGAAACAAGAGAAAGGACACAGTGATTCATCTACCTAGAGAAGTTACAGAGGTTTACACAGAGAATTCCAAGTATAAGTACAAGCAAATAAGAGAGACTTAGAAAACTGGTAAAACCTACATTGTGGATAGAGTTGGGAGTACTTAACACTGTGTAAACAGCACTTTCGCCGAAAGAAATCGACTTCTCTAAGACTGGGAAACAGTGAACAGTGAATGTATGAGTTTCTCAAGATTGGTAAAAGATAGAGACAAGAGAAAGCACACAGTGATTCAACTACCTAGAGATGTTACAGAGGTTTATACAGAGAATTCCAAGTATAAGTACAAGAAAATAAGAGAGACTTAGAAAACTGGTAAAACTTACATTGTGGATAGAGTTGGGAGTACTTAGCACTGTGAAAACAGCACTTTCGCTGAAAGACATCGACTTCTCTAACACTGGGAAACAGTGAACAGTGAATGTATGAGTTTCTCAAGATTGGTAAGAGATAGAAACAAGAGAAAGCACACAGTGATTTATCTACCTAGAGAAGTTACAGAGGTTTACACAGAGAATTCCAAATATAAGTACAAGCAAATAAGAGAGACTTAGAAATCTGGTAAAACCTACATTGTGGATGGAGTTGGGAGTACTTAGCACTGTGAAAACAGCACTTTCGCTGAAAGAAATCGACTTCTCTAAGACTGGGAAACAGTGAACAGTGAATGTATGAGTTTGTCAAGATTGGTAACAGATAGAAACAAGAGAAAGTACACAGTGATTCATCTACCTAGAGAAGTTACAGAGGTTTACACAGAGAATTCCAAGTAGAAGTACAAGCAAATAAGAGAGACTTAGAAAACTGGTAAAACCTACATTGTTGACAGATTTGGGAGTACTTAGCACTGTGAAAACAGCACTTTGCCGAAGGAAATTTAGTTCTCTAAGTCCGTGAAACACTGAACAGAGAATGTATGAGTTTCTCAAGATTGGTAACAGATAGAAACAAGAGAAAGTACACAGTGATTCACCTACCTGGAAAAGTTACAGAGGTTTACACAGAGAATTCCAAGTATAAGTACAAGAAAATAAGAGAGACTTAGAAAACTGGTAAAACGTACATTGTTGATAGAGTTGGGAGTACTTAGCAATGTGAAAACAGCACTGTCGCCGAAAGAAATCGACTTCTCTAAGACTGGGAAACAGTGAACAGAGAATGTATTAGTTTCTCAAGATTCGTAACAGATAGAAAGAAGAGAAAGTACACAGTGATTCATCTACCTAGAGAAGATACAGAGGTTTACACAGAGAATTCCAAGTATCAGTACAAGCAAATAAGAGAGACTTAGAAAACTGGTAAAACCTACATTGTTGACAGATTTGGGAGTACTTTGCACTGTGAAAACAGCACTTTCGCAGAAAGAAATCGACTTCTCTAAGACTGGGAAACAGTGAACAGAGAATGTATGAGTTTCTCAAGATTGGTAACAGATAGAAACAAGAGAAAGTACACAGTGATTCACCTAAATAGAGAAGTTACAGAGGTTTACACAGAGAATTCCAAGTATAAGTACAAGCAAATAAGAGAGACTTAGAAAACTGGTAAAACCTACATTGTTGACAGATTTGGGAGTACTTAGCACTGTGAAAACAGCACTTTCGCCGAAGGAAATTTAGTTCTCTAAGACAGGGAAACAGTGAACAGAGAATGTATGAGTTTGTCAAGATTTGTAACAGATAGAAACAAGAGAAAGTACACAGTGATTCATCTACCTAGAGAAGTTACAGAAGTTTACACAGAGAATTCCATGTATCAGTACAAGAAAATAACAGAGACTTAGAAAACTGGTAAAACCTACATTGTTGATAGAGTTGGGAGTACATAGCACTGTGAAAACAGCACTTTTGCCAAGAGAAATCGACTTCTCTAAGACTGGGAAACAGTGAACAGAGAATGTATGAGTTTCTCAAGATTGGTAACAGATAGAAACAAGAGAAAGTACACAGTGATTCATCTACCTAGAGAAGTTACAGAGGTTTACACAGAGAATTCCAAGTATAAGTACAAGAAAATAAGAGAGACTTAGAAAACTGGTAAAAACTACATTGTGGATAGAGTTGGGAGTACTTAACACTGTGTAAACAGCACTTTCGGCGAACGAAATCGACTTCTCTAAGACTGGGAAACAGTGAACAGTGAATGTATGAGTTTCTCAAGATTGGTAACAGATAGAAACAAGAGAAAGCACACAGTGATTCATCTACCTAGAGAAGTTACAGAGATTTACACAGAGAATTCCAAGTATAAGTAGAAGCAAATAAGAGAGACTTAGAAAACTGGTAAAACCAACATTGTGGATAGAGTTGGGAGTACTTAGCACTGTGTAAACAGCACTTTCACTGAAAGAAATCGACTTCTCTAAGACTGGGAAACAGTGAACAGTGAAAGTATGAGTTTCTCAAGATTGGTAACAGATAGAAACAAGAGAAAGTACACAGTGATTCATCTACCTAGAGAAGATACAGAGGTTTACACAGAGAATTCCAAGTATAAGTACAAGCAAATAAGAGAGAGTTAGAAAACTGGTAAAACCTACATTGTTGACAGATTTGGGAGTACTTAGCACTGTGAAAACAGCACTTTCGCAGAAAGAAATCGACTTCTCTAAGACTGGGAAACAGTGAACAGAGAATGTATGAGTTTCTCAAGATTGGTAACAGATAGAAACAAGAGAAAGTACACAGTGATTCATCTACCCAGAGAAGTTACAGAGCTTTACACAGAGAATTCCAAGTATAAGTACAAGCAAATAAGAGAGACTTAGAAAACTGGTAAAACCTACATTGTTGACAGATTTGGGAGTACTTAGCACTGTGAAAACAGCACTTTCGCCGAAGGAAATTTAGTTCTCTAAGACAGGGAAACAGTGAACAGAGAATGTATGAGTTTGTCAAGATTGGTAACAGATAGAAACAAGAGAAAGTACACAGTGATTCATCTACCTAGAGAAGTTACAGAAGTTTACACAGAGAATTCCATGTATAAGTACAAGAAAATAACAGAGACTTAGAAAACTGGTAAAACCTACATTGTTGATAGAGTTGGGAGTACTTAGCACTGTGAAAACAGCACTTTTGCCAAAAGAAATCGACTTCTCTAAGACTGGGAAACAGTGAACAGAGAATGTATGAGTTTCTCAAGATTGGTAACAGATAGAAACAAGAGAAAGTACACAGTGATTCATCTTCCTAGAGAAGTTACAGAGGTTTACACAGAGAATTCCAAGTATAAGTACAAGAAAATAAGAGAGACTTAGAAAACTGGTAAAACCTACATTGTGGATAGAGTTGGGAGTACTTAACACTGTGTAAACAGCACATTCTGCGAACGAAATCGACTTCTCTAAGACTGGGAAACAGTGAACAGTGAATGTATGAGTTTCTGAAGATTGGTAAGAGATAGAAACAAGAGAAAGCACACAGTGATTCATCTACCTAGAGAAGTTACAGAGGTTTACACAGAGAATTCCAAGTATAAGTACAAGCAAATAAGAGAGACTTAGAAAACTGGTAAAACCTGCATTGTTGATAGAGTTGGGAGTACTTAGCACTGTGAAAACAGCACTTTCTCCGAAAGAAATTGACTGCTCTAAGACTGGGAAACGGTGAACAGAGAATGTATGAGTTTCTCAAGATTGGTAACAGATAGAAACAAGAGAAATTACACAGTGATTCATCTACCTAGAGAAGTTACAGAAGTTTACACAGAGAATTCCATGTATAAGTACAAGAAAATAAGAGAGACTTAGAAAAATGGTAAAACCTACATTGTTGATAGAGTTGGGAGTACTTAGCACTGTGAAAACAGCACTTTCGCAGAAAGAAATCGACTTCTCTAAGACTGGGAAACAGTGAACAGAGAATGTATGAGTTTCTCAAGATTGGTAACAGATAGAAACAAGAGAAAGTACACAGTGATTCATCTAAATAGTGAAGTTACAGAAGTTTACACAGAGTATTCCATGTATAAGTAGAAGAAAATAAGAGAGACTTAGAAAACTGGTAAAACCTACATTGTGGATAGAGTTGGGAGTACTTAGCACTGTGAAAACAGCACTTTCGCCGAAAGAAATCGACTTCTCTAAGACTGGGAAACAGTGAACAGAGAATGTATGAGTTTCTCAAGATTGGTAACAGATAGAAACAAGAGAAAGTACCCAGTGATTCATCTACCTAGAGAAGATACAGAGGTTTACATAGAGAATTCCAAGTATAAGTACAAGCAAATAAGAGAGACTTAGAAAACTGGTAAAACCTACATTGTTGATAGAGTTGGGAGTACTTAGCACTGTGAAAACAGCACTTTTGCCGACAGAAATCGACTTCTCTAAGACTGGGAAACAGTGAACAGAGAATGTATGAGTTTCTCAAGATTGGTAACAGATAGAAACAAGAGAAAGGACACAGTGATTCATCTACCTAGAGAAGTTACAGAGGTTTACACAGAGAATTCCAAGTATAAGTACAAGCAAATAAGAGAGACTTAGAAAACAAAACCTACATTGTGGATAGAGTTGGGAGTACTTAACACTGTGTAAACAGCACTTTCGCCGAAAGAAATCGACTTCTCTAAGACTGGGAAACAGTGAACAGTGAATGTATGAGTTTCTCAAGATTGGTAAAAGATAGAGACAAGAGAAAGCACACAGTGATTCATCTACCTAGAGATGTTACAGAGGTTTATACAGAGAATTCCAAGTATAAGTACAAGAAAATAAGAGAGACTTAGAAAACTGGTAAAACTTACATTGTGGATAGAGTTGGGAGTACTTAGCACTGTGAAAACAGCACTTTCGCTGAAAGACATCGACTTCTCTAAGACTGGGAAACAGTGAACAGTGAATGTATGAGTTTCTGAAGATTGGTAAGAGATAGAAACAAGAGAAAGCACACAGTGATTCATCTACCTAGAGAAGTTACAGAGGTTTACACAGAGAATTCCAAGTATAAGTACAAGCAAATAAGAGAGACTTAGAAAACTGGTAAAACCTGCATTGTTGATAGAGTTGGGAGTACTTAGCACTGTGAAAACAGCACTTTCTCCGAAAGAAATTGACTGCTCTAAGACTGGGAAACGGTGAACAGAGAATGTATGAGTTTCTCAAGATTGGTAACAGATAGAAACAAGAGAAATTACACAGTGATTCATCTACCTAGAGAAGTTACAGAAGTTTACACAGAGAATTCCATGTATAAGTACAAGAAAATAAGAGAGACTTAGAAAAATGGTAAAACCTACATTGTTGATAGAGTTGGGAGTACTTAGCACTGTGAAAACAGCACTTTCGCAGAAAGAAATCGACTTCTCTAAGACTGGGAAACAGTGAACAGAGAATGTATGAGTTTCTCAAGATTGGTAACAGATAGAAACAAGAGAAAGTACACAGTGATTCATCTAAATAGTGAAGTTACAGAAGTTTACACAGAGTATTCCATGTATAAGTAGAAGAAAATAAGAGAGACTTAGAAAACTGGTAAAACCTACATTGTGGATAGAGTTGGGAGTACTTAGCACTGTGAAAACAGCAGTTTCGCCGAAAGAAATCGACTTCTCTAAGACTGGGAAACAGTGAACAGAGAATGTATGAGTTTCTCAAGATTGGTAACAGATAGAAACAAGAGAAAGTACACAGTGATTCATCTACCTAGAGAAGATACAGAGGTTTACATAGAGAATTCCAAGTATAAGTACAAGCAAATAAGAGAGACTTAGAAAACTGGTAAAACCTACATTGTTGATAGAGTTGGGAGTACTTAGCACTGTGAAAACAGCACTTTTGCCGACAGAAATCGACTTCTCTAAGACTGGGAAACAGTGAACAGAGAATGTATGAGTTTCTCAAGATTGGTAACAGATAGAAACAAGAGAAAGGACACAGTGATTCATCTACCTAGAGAAGTTACAGAGGTTTACACAGAGAATTCCAAGTATAAGTACAAGCAAATAAGAGAGACTTAGAAAACTGGTAAAACCTACATTGTGGATAGAGTTGGGAGTACTTAACACTGTGTAAACAGCACTTTCGCCGAAAGAAATCGACTTCTCTAAGACTGGGAAACAGTGAACAGTGAATGTATGAGTTTCTCAAGATTGGTAAAAGATAGAGACAAGAGAAAGCACACAGTGATTCATCTACCTAGAGATGTTACAGAGGTTTATACAGAGAATTCCAAGTATAAGTACAAGAAAATAAGAGAGACTTAGAAAACTGGTAAAACTTACATTGTGGATAGAGTTGGGAGTACTTAGCACTGTGAAAACAGCACTTTCGCTGAAAGACATCGACTTCTCTAACACTGGGAAACAGTGAACAGTGAATGTATGAGTTTCTCAAGATTGGTAAGAGATAGAAACAAGAGAAAGCACACAGTGATTTATCTACCTAGAGAAGTTACAGAGGTTTACACAGAGAATTCCAAATATAAGTACAAGCAAATAAGAGAGACTTAGAAATCTGGTAAAACCTACATTGTGGATGGAGTTGGGAGTACTTAGCACTGTGAAAACAGCACTTTCGCTGAAAGAAATCGACTTCTCTAAGACTGGGAAACAGTGAACAGTGAATGTATGAGTTTGTCAAGATTGGTAACAGATAGAAAAAAGAGAAAGTACACAGTGATTCATCTACCTAGAGAAGTTACAGAGGTTTACACAGAGAATTCCAAGTAGAAGTACAAGCAAATAAGAGAGACTTAGAAAACTGGTAAAACCTACATTGTTGACAGATTTGGGAGTACTTAGCACTGTGAAAACAGCACTTTGCCGAAGGAAATTTAGTTCTCTAAGTCCGTGAAACACTGAACAGAGAATGTATGAGTTTCTCAAGATTGGTAACAGATAGAAACAAGAGAAAGTACACAGTGATTCACCTACCTGGAAAAGTTACAGAGGTTTACACAGAGAATTCCAAGTATAAGTACAAGAAAATAAGAGAGACTTAGAAAACTGGTAAAACGTACATTGTTGATAGAGTTGGGAGTACTTAGCAATGTGAAAACAGCACTGTCGCCGAAAGAAATCGACTTCTCTAAGACTGGGAAACAGTGAACAGAGAATGTATTAGTTTCTCAAGATTCGTAACAGATAGAAAGAAGAGAAAGTACACAGTGATTCATCTACCTAGAGAAGATACAGAGGTTTACACAGAGAATTCCAAGTATCAGTACAAGCAAATAAGAGAGACTTAGAAAACTGGTAAAACCTACATTGTTGACAGATTTGGGAGTACTTTGCACTGTGAAAACAGCACTTTCGCAGAAAGAAATCGACTTCTCTAAGACTGGGAAACAGTGAACAGAGAATGTATGAGTTTCTCAAGATTGGTAACAGATAGAAACAAGAGAAAGTACACAGTGATTCATCTACCCAGAGAAGTTACAGAGGTTTACACAGAGAATTCCAAGTATAAGTACAAGCAAATAAGAGAGACTTAGAAAACTGGTAAAACCTACATTGTTGACAGATTTGGGAGTACTTAGCACTGTGAAAACAGCACTTTCGCCGAAGGAAATTTAGTTCTCTAAGACAGGGAAACAGTGAACAGAGAATGTATGAGTTTGTCAAGATTTGTAACAGATAGAAACAAGAGAAAGTACACAGTGATTCATCTACCTAGAGAAGTTACAGAAGTTTACACAGAGAATTCCATGTATCAGTACAAGAAAATAACAGAGACTTAGAAAACTGGTAAAACCTACATTGTTGATAGAGTTGGGAGTACATAGCACTGTGAAAACAGCACTTTTGCCAAAAGAAATCGACTTCTCTAAGACTGGGAAACAGTGAACAGAGAATGTATGAGTTTCTCAAGATTGGTAACAGATAGAAACAAGAGAAAGTACACAGTGATTCATCTACCTAGAGAAGTTACAGAGGTTTACACAGAGAATTCCAAGTATAAGTACAAGAAAATAAGAGAGACTTAGAAAACTGGTAAAAACTACATTGTGGATAGAGTTGGGAGTACTTAACACTGTGTAAACAGCACTTTCGGCGAACGAAATCGAATTCTCTAAGACTGGGAAACAGTGAACAGTGAATGTATGAGTTTCTCAAGATTGGTAACACATAGAAACAAGAGAAAGCACACAGTGATTCATCTACCTAGAGAAGTTACAGAGATTTACACAGAGAATTCCAAGTATAAGTAGAAGCAAATAAGAGAGACTTAGAAAACTGGTAAAACCAACATTGTGGATAGAGTTGGGAGTACTTAGCACTGTGTAAACAGCACTTTCACTGAAAGAAATCGACTTCTCTAAGACTGGGAAACAGTGAACAGTGAAAGTATGAGTTTCTCAAGATTGGTAACAGATAGAAACAAGAGAAAGTACACAGTGATTCATCTACCTAGAGAAGATACAGAGGTTTACACAGAGAATTCCAAGTATAAGTACAAGCAAATAAGAGAGAGTTAGAAAACTGGTAAAACCTACATTGTTGACAGATTTGGGAGTACTTAGCACTGTGAAAACAGCACTTTCGCAGAAAGAAATCGACTTCTCTAAGACTGGGAAACAGTGAACAGAGAATGTATGAGTTTCTCAAGATTGGTAACAGATAGAAACAAGAGAAAGTACACAGTGATTCATCAAAATAGATAAGTTACAGAAGTTTACACAGAGTATTCCATGTATAAGTACAAGAAAATAAGAGAGACTTAGAAAACTGGTAAAACCTACATTGTGTATAGAGTTGGGAGTACTTAGCACTGTGAAAACAGCACTTTCGCCGAAAGAAATCGACTTCTCTAAGACTGGGAAACAGTGAACAGAGAATGTATGAGTTTCTCAAGATTGGTAACAGATAGAAACAAGAGAAAGTACACAGTGATTCACCTACCTAGAGAAGTTACAGAGGTTTACACAGAGAATTGCAAGTATAAGTACAAGCAAATAAGAGAGACTTAGAAAACTGGTAAAACCTACATTGTTGACAGATTTGGGAGTACTTAGCACTGTGAAAACAGCACTTTCGCCGAAGGAAATTTAGTTCTCTAAGACAGGGAAACAGTGAACAGAGAATGTATGAGTTTGTCAAGATTGGTAACAGATAGAAACAAGAGAAAGTACACAGCGATTCATCTACCTAGAGAAGTTACAGAAGTTTACACAGAGAATTCCATGTATCAGTACAAGAAAATAACAGAGACTTAGAAAACTGGTAAAACCTACATTGTTGATAGAGTTGGGAGTACATAGCACTGTGAAAACAGCACTTTTGCCAAAAGAAATCGACTTCTCTAAGACTGGGAAACAGTGAACAGAGAATGTATGAGTTTCTCAAGATTGGTAACAGATATAAACAAGAGAAAGTACACAGTGATTCATCTACCTAGAGAAGTTACAGAGGTTTACACAGAGAATTCCAAGTATAAGTACAAGAAAATAAGAGAGACTTAGAAAACTGGTAAAACCTACATTGTGGATAGAGTTGGGAGTACTTAACACTGTGTAAACAGCACATTCTGCGAACGAAATCGACTTCTCTAAGACTGGGAAACAGTGAACAGTGAATGTATGAGTTTCTGAAGATTGGTAACATATAGAAACAAGAGAAAGCACACAGTGATTCATCTACCTAGAGAAGTTACAGAGGTTTACACAGAGAATTCCAAGTATAAGTACAAGCAAATAAGAGAGACTTAGAAAACTGGTAAAACCAACATTGTGAATAGAGTTGCGAGTACTTAGCACTGTGTAAACAGCACATTCGCTGCAAGAAATCGACTTCTCTAAGACTGGGAAACAGTGAACAGTGAATGTATGAGTTTCTCAAGATTGGTAACAGATAGAAACAAGAGAAAGTACACAGTGATTCATCTACCTAGAGAAGATACAGAGGTTTACACAGAGAATTCCAAGTATAAGTACAAGCAAATAAGAGAGACTTAGAGAACTGGTAAAACCTACATTGTTGACAGATTTGGGAGTACTTAGCACTGTGAAAACAGCACTTTCGCAGAAAGAAATCGACTTCTCTAAGACTGGGAAACAGTGAACAGAGAATGTATGAGTTTCTCAATATTGGTAACAGATAGAAACAAGAGAAAGTACACAGTGATTCATCTACCTAGAGAAGTTACAGAGGTTTACACAGAGAATTCCAAGTATAAGTACAAGCAAATAAGAGAAACTTAGAAAACTGGTAAAACCTCCATTGTTGATAGAGTTGGGAGTACTTAGCACTGTGAAAACAGCACTTTCGCCGAAAGAAATCGACTTCTCTAAGACTGGGAAACAGTGAACAGAGAATGTATGAGTTTCTCAAGATTGGTAACAGATAGAAACAAGAGAAAGTACACAGTGATTCATCTAAATAGAGAAGTTACAGAAGTTTAAACAGAGTATTCCATGTATAAGTACAAGAAAATAAGAGAGACTTAGAAAACTGGTAAAACCAACATTGTTGATAGGGTTGGGAGTACTTAGCACTGTGAAAACAGCACTTTCGCAGAAAGAAATCGACTTCTCTAAGACTGGGAAACAGTGAACAGAGAATGTATGAGTTTCTCAAGATTGGTAACAGATAGAAACAAGAGAAAGTACACAGTGATTCATCTACCTAGAGAAGTTACAGAGGTTTACACAGAGAATTCCAAGTATAAGTACAAGCAAATAAGAGAGACTTAGAAAACTGGTAAAACCTACATTGTTGACAGATTTGGGAGTACTTAGCACTGTGAAAACAGCACTTTCGCCGAAGGAAATTTAGTTCTCTAAGACAGGGAAACAGTGAACAGAGAATGTATGAGTTTGTCAAGATTGGTAACAGATAGAAACAAGAGAAAGTACACAGTGATTCATCTACCTAGAGAAGTTACAGAAGTTTACACAGAGAATTCCATGTATAAGTACAAGAAAATAACAGAGACTTAGAAAACTGGTAAAACCTACATTGTTGATAGAGTTGGGAGTACTTAGCACTGTGAAAACAGCACATATGCCAAAAGAAATCGACTTCTCTAAGACTGGGAAACAGTGAACAGAGAATGTATGAGTTTCTCAAGATTGGTAACAGATAGAAACAAGAGAAAGTACACAGTGATTCATCTACCTAGAGAAGTTACAGAGGTTTACACAGAGAATTCCAAGTATAAGTGCAAGAAAATAAGAGAGACTTAGAAAACTGGTAAAACCTACATTGTGGATAGAGTTGGGAGTACTTAACACTGTGTAAACAGCACATTCTGCGAACGAAATCGACTTCTCTAAGACTGGGAAACAGTGAACAGTGAATGTATGAGTTTCTGAAGATTGGTAACAGAAACAAGAGAAAGCACACAGTGATTCATCTACCTAGAGAAGTTACAGAGGTTTACACAGAGAATTCCAAGTATAAGTACAAGCAAATAAGAGAGACTTAGAAAACTGGTAAAACCTGCATTGTTGATAGAGTTGGGAGTACTTAGCACTGTGAAAACAGCACTTTCGCAGAAAGAAATCGACTTCTCTAAGACTGGGAAACAGTTAACAGAGAATGTATGAGTTTCTCAAGATTGGTAACAGATAGAAACAAGAGAAAGTACACAGTGATTCATCTACCTAGAGAAGTTACAGAAGTTTACACAGAGAATTCCATGTATAAGTACAAGAAAATAAGAGAGACTTAGAAAAATGGTAAAACCTACATTGTTGATAGAGTTGGGAGTACTTAGCACTGTGAAAACAGCACTTTCGCAGAAAGAAATCGACTTCTCTAAGACTGGGAAACAGTGAACAGAGAATGTATGAGTTTCTCAAGATTGGTAACAGATAGAAACAAGAGAAAGTACACAGTGATTCATCTAAATAGAGAAGTTACAGAAGTTTACACAGAGTATTCCATGTATAAGTACAAGAAAATAAGAGAGACTTAGAAAACTGGTAAAACCTACATTGTGGATAGAGTTGGGAGTACTTAGCACTGTGAAAACAGCACTTTCGCTGAAAGAAATCGACTTCTCTAAGACTGGGAAACAGTGAACAGAGAATGTATGAGTTTCTCAAGATTGGTAACAGATAGAAACAAGAGAAAGTACACAGTGATTCATCTACCTAGAGAAGATACAGAGGTTTACATAGAGAATTCCAAGTATAAGTACAAGCAAATAAGAGAGACTTAGAAAACTGGTAAAACCTACATTGTTGATAGAGTTGGGAGTACTTAGCACTGTGAAAACAGCACTTTTGCCGACAGAAATCCACTTCTCTAAGACTGGGAAACAGTGAACAGAGAATGTATGAGTTTCTCAAGATTGGTAACAGATAGAAACAAGAGAAAGGACACAGTGATTCATCTACCTAGAGAAGTTACAGAGGTTTACACAGAGAATTCCAAGTATAAGTACAAGCAAATAAGAGAGACTTAGAAAACTGGTAAAACCTACATTGTGGATAGAGTTGGGAGTACTTAACACTGTGTAAACAGCACTTTCGCCGAAAGAAATCGACTTCTCTAAGACTGGGAAACAGTGAACAGTGAATGTATGAGTTTCTCAAGATTGGTAAAAGATAGAGACAAGAGAAAGCACACAGTGATTCATCTACCTAGAGATGTTACAGAGGTTTATACAGAGAATTCCAAGTATAAGTACAAGAAAATAAGAGAGACTTAGAAAACTGGTAAAACTTACATTGTGGATAGAGTTGGGAGTACTTAGCACTGTGAAAACAGCACTTTCGCTGAAAGACATCGACTTCTCTAACACTGGGAAACAGTGAACAGTGAATGTATGAGTTTCTCAAGATTGGTAAGAGATAGAAACAAGAGAAAGCACACAGTGATTCATCTACCTAGAGAAGTTACAGAGGTTTACACAGAGAATTCCAAATATAAGTACAAGCAAATAAGAGAGACTTAGAAATCTGGTAAAACCTACATTGTGGATGGAGTTGGGAGTACTTAGCACTGTGAAAACAGCACTTTCGCTGAAAGAAATCGACTTCTCTAAGACTGGGAAACAGTGAACAGTGAATGTATGAGTTTCTCAAGATTGGTAACAGATAGAAACAAGAGAAAGTACACAGTGATTCATCTACCTAGAGAAGTTACAGAGGTTTACACAGAGAATTCCAAGTAGAAGTACAAGCAAATAAGAGAGACTTAGAAAACTGGTAAAACCTACATTGTTGACAGATTTGGGAGTACTTAGCACTGTGAAAACAGCACTTTGCCGAAGGAAATTTAGTTCTCTAAGTCCGTGAAATACTGAACAGAGAATGTATGAGTTTCTCAAGATTGGTAACAGATAGAAACAAGAGAAAGTACACAGTGATTCACCTACCTGGAAAAGTTACAGAGGTTTACACAGAGAATTCCAAGTATAAGTACAAGAAAATAAGAGAGACTTAGAAAACTGGTAAAACGTACATTGTTGATAGAGTTGGGAGTACTTAGCAATGTGAAAACAGCACTGTCGCCGAAAGAAATCGACTTCTCTAAGACTGGGAAACAGTGAACAGAGAATGTATTAGTTTCTCAAGATTGGTAACAGATAGAAACAAGAGAAAGTACACAGTGATTCATCTACCTAGAGAAGATACAGAGGTTTACACAGAGAATTCCAAGTATCAGTACAAGCAAATAAGAGAGACTTAGAAAACTGGTAAAACCTACATTGTTGACAGATTTGGGAGTACTTAGCACTGTGAAAACAGCACTTTCGCCGAAGGAAATTTAGTTCTCTAAGACAGGGAAACAGTGAACAGAGAATGTATGAGTTTGTCAAGATTGGTAACAGATAGAAACAAGAGAAAGTACACAGTGATTCATCTACCTAGAGAAGTTACAGAGGTTTACACAGAGAATTCCAAGTATAAGTACAAGCAAATAAGAGAGACTTAGAAAACTGGTAAAACCTACATTGTGGATAGAGTTGTTAGTACTTAGCACTGTGAAAACAGCACTTTTGCCGAAAGAAATCGACTTCTCTAAGACTGGGAAACAGTGAACAGAGAATGTATGAGTTTCTCAAGATTGGTAACAGATAGAAACAAGAGAAAGTACACAGTGATTCATCTACCTAGAGAAGTTACAGAGGTTTACACAGAGAATTCCAAGTATAAGTACAAGCAAATAAGAGAGACTTAGAAAACTGGTAAAACCTACATTGTGGATAGAGTTGGGAGTACTTAACACTGTGTAAATAGCACTTTCGCCGAAAGAAATCGACTTCTCTAAGACTGGGAAACAGTGAACAGTGAATGTATGAGTTTCTCAAGATTGGTAACAGATAGAAACAAGAGAAAGCACACAGTGATTCATCTACCTAGAGAAGTTACAGAGGTTTACACAGAGAATTCCAAGTAGAAGTACAAGCAAATAAGAGAGACTTAGAAAACTGGTAAAACCTACATTGTTGACAGATTTGGGAGTACTTAGCACTGTGAAAACAGCACTTTGCCGAAGGAAATTTAGTTCTCTAAGTCCGTGAAACAGTGAACAGAGAATGTATGAGTTTCTCAAGATTGGTAACAGATAGAAACAAGAGAAAGTACACAGTGATTCACCTACCTGGAAAAGTTACAGAGGTTTACACAGAGAATTCCAAGTATAAGTACAAGAAAATAAGAGAGACTTAGAAAACTGGTAAAACGTACATTGTGGATAGAGTTGGGAGTACTTAGCACTGTGAAAACAGCTCTTTCGCAGAAAGAAATCTACCTCTCTAAGACTGGGAAACAGTGAACAGAGAATGTATGAGTTTCTCAAGATTGGTAACAGATAGAAACAAGAGAAAGTACACAGTGCTTCATCTACCTAGAGAAGTTACAGAAGTTTAGTCAGAGAATTCCATGTATAAGTACAAGAAAACAACAGAGACTTAGAAAACTGGTAAAACCTACATTGTGGATAGAGTTGGGAGTACTTAGCACTGTGAAAACAGCTCTTTCGCAGAAAGAAATCTACCTCTCTAAGACTGGGAAACAGTGAACAGAGAATGTATGAGTTTCTCAAGATTGGTAACAGATAGAAACAAGAGAAAGTACACAGTGATTCATCTAAATAGAGAAGTTACAGAAGTTTACACAGAGTATTCCATGTATAAGTACAAGAAAATAGGAGATACTTAGAAAACTGGTAAAACCTACATTGTGGATAGAGTTGGGAGTACTTAGCACTGTGTAAACAGCACTTTCGCTGAAAGAAATGGACTTCTCTAAGACTGGGAAACAGTGAACAGAGAATGTATGAGTTTCTCAAGATTGGTAACAGATAGAAACAAGAGAAAGTACACAGTGATTCACTTAAATAGAGAAGTTACAGAAGTTTACACAGAGAATTCCATGTATAAGTACAAGAAAATAAGAGAGACTTAGAAAACTGGTAAAACCTACATTGTTGATAGAGTTGGGAGTACTTAGCACTGTGAAAACAGCACTTTCGCAGAAAGAAATCGACTTCTCTAAGACTGGGAAACAGTGAACAGAGAATGTATGAGTTTCTCAAGATTGGTAACAGATAGAAACAAGAGAAAGTACACAGTGATTCATCTAAATAGAGAAGTTACAGAAGTTTACACAGAGTATTCCATGTATAAGTACAAGAGAATAAGAGAGACTTAGAAAACTGGTAAAACCTACATTGTGGATAGAGTTGGGAGTACTTAGCACTGTGTAAACAGCACTTTCGCTTAAGGAAATCGACTTCTCTAAAACTGGGAAACAGTGAACAGTGAATGTATGAGTTTCTCAAGATTGGTAACAGATAGAAACAAGAGAAAGCACACAGTGATTCATCTACCTAGAGAAGTTACAGAGGTTTACACAGAGAATTCCAAGTATAAGTACAAGCAAATAAGAGAGACTTAGAAATCTGGTAAAACCTACATTGTGGATAGAGTTGGGAGTACTTAGCACTGTGAAAACAGCACTTTCGCTGAAAGAAATCGACTTCTCTAAGACTGGGAAACAGTGAACAGTGAATGTATGAGTTTCTCAAGATTGCTAACAGAGAGAAACAAGAGAAAGCACACAGTGATTCATCTACCTAGAGAAGTTACAGAGGTTTACACATAGAATTCCAAGTAGAAGTACAAGCAAATAAGAGAGACTTAGAAAACTGGTAAAACCTACATTGTTGACAGATTTGGGAGTACTTAGCACTGTGAAAACAGCACTTTGCCGAAGGAAATTTAGTTCTCTAAGTCCGTGAAACAGTGAACAGAGAATGTATGAGTTTCTCAATATTGGTAACAGATAGAAACAAGAGAAAGTACACAGTGATTCACCTACCTGGAAAAGTTACAGAGGTTTACACAGAGAATTCCAAGTATAAGTACAAGAAAATAAGAGAGACTTAGAAAACTGGTAAAACGTACATTGTTGATACAGTTGGGAGTACTTAGCACTGTGAAAACAGCACTTTCGCCGAAAGAAATCGACTTCTCTAAGACTGGGAAACAGTGAACAGAGAATGTATGAGTTTCTCAAGATTGGTAACAGATAGAAACAAGAGAAAGTACACAGTGATTCATCTACCTAGAGAAGTTACAGAGGTTTACACAGAGAATTCCAAGTATAAGTACAAGCAAATAAGAGAGACTTAGAAAACTGGTAAAAGCTGCATTGTTGATAGAGTTGGGAGTACTTAGCACTGTGAAAACAGCACTTTCGCTGAAAGAAACCCACTGCTCTAAGACTGGGAAACAGTGAACAGAGAATGTATGAGTTTCTCAAGATTGGTAACAGATAGAAACAAGAGAAAGTACACAGTGATTCACCTAAATAGAGAAGTTACAGAAGTTTACACAGAGAATTCCATGTATAAGTACAAGAAAATAAGAGAGACTTAGAAAACTGGTAAAAGCTACATTGTTGATAGAGTTGGGAGTACTTAGCACTGTGAAAACAGCACTTTCGCAGAAAGAAATCGACTTCTCTAAGACTGGGAAACAGTGAACAGAGAATGTATGAGTTGCTCAAGATTGGTAACAGAGAGAAACAAGAGAAAGTACACAGTGATTCATCTACCTAGAGAAGTTACAGAGGTTTACACAGAGAATTCCAAGTATAAGTACAAGCAAATAAGAGAGACTTAGAAAACTGGTAAAACCTGCATTGTTGATAGAGTTGGGAGTACTTAGCACTGTGAAAACAGCACATTCTCCGAAAGAAATCGACTTCTCTAAGACTGGGAAACAGTGAACAGAGAATGTATGAGTTTCTCAAGATTGGTAACAGATAGAAACAAGAGAAAGTACACAGTGATTCATCTACCTACAGAAGTTACAGAGGTTTACACAGAGAATTCCAAGTATAAGTACAAGCAAATAAGAGAGACTTAGAAAACTGGTAAAACCTACATTGTGGATAGAGTTGGAAGTACTTAACACTGTGTAAACAGCACATTCGGCGAACGAAATCGACTTCTCTAAGACTGGGAAACAGTCAACAGTTAATGTATGAGTTTCTGAAGATTGGTAACAGATAGAAACAAGAGAAAGCACACAGTGATTCATCTACCTAGAGAAGTTACAGTGGTTTACACAGAGAATTCCAAGTATAAGTACAAGCAAATAAGAGAGACTTAGAAAACTGGTAAAGCCTACATTGTGGATAGAGTTGGGAGTACTTAGCACTGTGTAAACAGCACTTTCGCTGAAAGAAATCGACTTCTCTAAGACTGCGAAACAGTGAACAGTGAATGTATGAGTTTCTCAAGATTGGTAACAGATAGAAACAAGAGAAAGCACACAGTGATTCATCTACCTAGAGAAGTTACAGAGGTTTACACAGAGAATTCCAAGTATAAGTACAAGCAAATAAGAGAGACTTAGAAATCTGGTAAAACCTACATTGTGGATAGAGTTGGGAGTACTTAGCACTGTGAAAACAGCACTTTCGCCGAAGGAAATTTAGTTCTCTAAGTCCGTGAAACAGTGAACAGAGAATGTATGAGTTTCTCAAGATTGGTAACAGATAGAAACAAGAGAAAGTACACAGTGATTCACCTATCTGGAAAAGTTACAGAGGTTTACACAGAGAATTCCAAGTATAAGTACAAGAAAATAAGAGAGACTTAGAAAACTGGTAAAACCTACATTGTTGATAGAGTTGGGAGTACTTAGCACTGTGAAAACAGCACTTTCGCAGAATGAAATCGACTTCTCTAAGACTGGGAAACAGTGAACAGAGAATGTATGAGTTTCTCAAGATTGGTAACAGATAGAAACAAGAGAAAGTACACAGTGATTCATCTACCTAGAGAAGTTACAGAAGTTTACACAGAGAATTCCATGTATAAGTACAAGAAAATAAGAGAGACTTAGAAAACTGGTAAAACCCACATTGTTGATAGAGTTGGGAGTACTTAGCACTGTGAAAACAGCACTTTCGCAGAAAGAAATCGACTTCTCTAAGACTGGGAAACAGTGAACAGAGAATGTATGAGTTTCTCAAGATTGGTAACAGATAGAAACAAGAGAAAGTACACAGTGATTCATCTAAATAGAGAAGTTATAGAAGTTTACACAGAGTATTCCATGTATAAGTACAAGAAAATAAGAGAGACTTAGAAAACTGGTAAAACCTACATTGTGGATAGAGTTGGGAGTACTTAGCACTGTGTAAACAGGACTTTCGCGGAAAGAAATGGACTTCTCTAAGACTGGGAAACAGTGAACAGTGAATGTATGAGTTTCTCAAGATTGGTAACAGATAGAAACAAGAGAAAGCACACAGTGATTCATCTACCTAGAGAAGTAACAGAGGTTTACACAGAGAATTCCAAGTATAAGTACAAGCAAATAAGAGAGACTTAGAAAAGTGGTAAAACCTACATTGTTGACAGATTTGGGAGTACTTAGCACTGTGAAAACAGCAATTTCGCCGAAGGAAATTTAGTTCTCTAAGACAGGGAAACAGTGAACAGAGAATGTATGAGTTTCTCAAGATTGCTAACAGACAGAAACAAGAGAAATTACACAGTGATTCATCTACCTAGAGAAGTTACAGAAGTTTACACAGAGAATTCCATGTATAAGTACAAGAAAATAAGAGAGACTTAGAAAACTGGTAAAACCTACATTGTTGATAGAGTTGGGAGTACTTAGCACTGTGAAAACAGCACTTTCGCAGAAAGAAATCGACTTCTCTAAGACTGGGAAACAGTGAACAGAGAATGTATGAGTTTCTCAAGATTGGTAACAGATAGAAACAAGAGACAGTACACAGTGATTCATCTAAATAGAGAAGTTACAGAAGTTTACACAGAGTATTCCATTTATAAGTACAAGAAAATAAGAGAGACTTAGAAAACTGGTAAAACCTACATTGTGGATAGAGTTGGGAGTACTTAGCACTGTGTAAACAGGACTTTCGCTGAAAGAAATGGACTTGTCTAAGACTGGGAAACAGTGAACAGTGAATGTATGAGTTTCTCAAGATTGGTAACAGATAGAAACAAGAGAAAGCACACAGTGATTCATCTACCTAGAGAAGTTACAGAGGTTTACACAGAGAATTCCAAGTATAAGTACAAGGAAATAAGAGAGACTTCGAAAACTGGTAAAACCTACATTGTTGACAGATTTGGGAGTACTTAGCACTGTGAAAACAGCAGTTTCGCCGAAGGAAATTTAGTTCTCTAAGACAGGGAAACAGTGAACAGAGAATGTATGAGTTTCTCAAGATTGGTAACAGATAGAAACAAGAGAAAGTACACAGTGATTCATCTACCTAGAGAAGTTACAGAAGTTTACACAGAGAATTCCATGTATAAGTACAAGAAAATAAGAGAGACTTAGAAAACTGGTAAAACCTACATTGTTGATAGAGTTGGGAGTACATAGCACTGTGAAAACAGCACTTTCACAGAAAGAAATCGACTTCTCTAAGACTGGGAAACAGTGAACAGAGAATGTATGAGTTTCTCAAGATTGGTAACAGATAGAAACAAGAGAAAGTACACAGAGATTCACCTAAATAGAGAAGTTACAGAAGTTTACACAGAGAATTCCATGTATAAGTACAAGAAAATAAGAGAGACTTAGAAAACTGGTAAAACCTACATTGTTGATAGAGTTGGGAGTACTTAGCACTGTGAAAACAGCACTTTCGCCGAAAGAAATCGACTTCTCTAAGACTGGGAAACGGTGAACAGAGAATGTATGAGTTTCTCAAGATTGGTAACAGATAGAAACAAGAGAAAGTACACAGTGATTCACCTACTTGGAAAAGTTACAGAGGTTTACACAGAGAATTCCAAGTATAAGTACAAGAAAATAAGAGAGACTTAGAAAACTGGTAAAACGTACATTGTTCATAGAGTTGGGAGTACTTAGCACTGTGAAAACAGCACTTCCGCCGAAAGAAATCGACTGCTCTAATACTGGGAAACAGTGAATAGAGAATGTATGAGTTTCTCAAGATTGGTAACAGATAGAAACAAGAGAAAGTACACAGTGATTCATCTACCTAGAGAAGTTACAGAAGTTTACACAGAGAATTCTATGTATAAGTACAAGAAAATAAGAGAGACTTAGAAAACTGGTAAAACCTACATTGTGGATAGAGTTGGGAGTACTTAGCACTGTGAAAACAGCACTTTCGCCGAACGAAATCGACTTCTCTAAGACTGGGAAACAGTGAACAGAGAATGTATGAGTTTCTCACGATTGGTAACAGATAGAAACAAGAGAAAGTACACAGTGATTCATCTACCTAGAAAAGTTACAGAGGTTTACACAGAGAATTCCAAGTATAAGTACAAGCAAATAAGAGAGACTTAGAAAACTGGTAAAACCTACATTGTGGATAGAGTTGGGAGTACTTAGCACTGTGTAAACAGCACTTTCACTGAAAGAAATCGATTTCTCTAAGACTGGGAAACAGTGAACAGTGAATGTATGAGTTTCTCAAGATTGGTAACAGATAGAAACAAGAGAAAGCACACAGTGATTCATCTACCTAGAGAAGTTACAGAGGTTTACACAGAGAATTCCAAGTATAAGTACAAGGAAATAAGAGAGACTTAGAAATCTGGTAAAACCTACATTGTGGATAGAGTTGGGAGTACTTCACACTGTGAAAACAGCACTTTCGCTGAACGAAATCGACTTCTCTAAGACTGGGAAACAGTGAACAGTGAATGTATGAGTTTCTCAAGATTGGTAACAGATAGAAACTAGAGAAAGTACACAGTGATTCATCTACCTAGAGAAGTTACAGAAGTTTACACAGAGAATTCCATGTATAAGTACAAGAAAATAAGAGAGACTTAGAAAACTGGTAAAACCTACATTGTGGATAGAGTTCGGAGTACTTAGCACTGTGAAAACAGCACTTTCGCCGAACGAAATCGACTTCTCTAAGACTGGGAAACAGTGAACAGAGAATGTATGAGTTTCTCAAGATTGGTAACAGATAGAAACAAGAGAAAGTACACAGTGATTCATCTACCTAGAGAAGTTACAGAGGTTTACACAGAGAATTCCAAGTATAAGTACAAGCAAATAAGAGAGACTTAGAAAACTGGTAAAACCTGCATTGTTGATAGGGTTGGGAGTACTTAGCACTGTGAAAACAGCACTTTCGCCGAAAGAAATCGACTGCTCTAAGACTGGGAAACAGTGAACATAGAATGTATGAGTTTCTCAAGATTGGTAACAGATAGAAACAAGAGAAAGTACACAGTGATTCATCTACCTAGAGAAGTTACAGAGGTTTACACAGAGAATTCCAAGTATAAGTACAAGCAAATAAGAGAGACTTAGAAAACTGGTAAAACCTACATTGTGGATAGAGTTGGGAGTACGTAGCACTGTGAAAACAGCACTTTCGCTGAAAGAAGTCGACTTCTCTAAGACTGGGAAACAGTGAACAGTGAATGTATGAGTTTCTCAAGATTGGTAACAGATAGAAACAAGAGAAAGTACACAGTGATTCATCTACCTAGTGAAGTTACAGAGGTTTACACAGAGAATTCCAAGTATAAGTACAAGCAAATAAGAGAGAATTAGAAAACTGGTAAAACCTATATTGTTGACAGATTTGGGAGTACTTAGCACTCTGAAAACAGCACTTTCGCCGAAGGAAATTTAGTTCTCTAAGACAGGGAAACAGTGAACAGAGAATATATGAGTTTCTCAAGATTGGTAACAGATAGAAACAAGAGAAAGTACACAGTGATTCATCTACCTAGAGAAGTTACAGAAGTTTACACAGAGAATTCCATGTATAAGTACAAGAAAATAAGAGAGACTTAGAAAACTGGTAAAAGCTACATTGTGGATAGAGTTGGTAGTACTTAGCACTGTGTAAACAGCACTTTCGCTGAAAGAAATGGACTTCTCTAAGACTGGGAAACAGTGAACAGTGAATGTATGAGTTTGTCAAGATTGGTAACAGATAGAAACAAGAGAAAGCACACAGTGATTCATCTACCTAGAGAAGTTACAGAGGTTTACACAGAGAATTCCAAGTATAAGTACAAGCAAATAAGAGACACTTAGAAAACTGGTAAAACCTACATTGTTGACAGATTTGGGAGTACTTAGCACTGGGAAAACAGCACTTTCCCCGAAGGAAATTTAGTTCTCTAAGACTGGGAAACAGTGAACAGAGAATGTAAGAGTTTCTCAAGATTGGTGACAGATAGAAACAAGAGAAAGCACACAGTGATTCATCTACCTAGAGAAGTTACAGAGGTTTACACAGAGAATTCCAAGTATAAGTACAAGCAAATAAGAGACACTTAGAAATCTGGTAAAACCTACATTGTGGATAGGGTTGGGAGTACTTAGCACTGTGAAAACAGCACTTTCGCTGAAAGAAATCGACTTCTCTAAGATTGGGAAACAGTGAACAGTGAATGTATGAGTTTCTCAAGATTGGTAACAGACAGAAACAAGAGAAAGTACACAGTGATTCATCTACCTAGAGAAGATACAGAGATTTACACAGAGAATTCCAAGTATAAGTACAAGCAAATAAGAGAGACTTACAAAACTGCTAAAACCTACATTGTTGACAGATTTGGGAGTACTTAGCACTGTGAAAACAGCACTTTCGCCGAAGGAAATTTAGTTCTCTAACACAGGGAAACAGTGAACAGAGAATGTATGAGTTTCTCAAGAGTGGTAACAGATAGAAACAAGAGAAAGTACAGAGTGATTCATCTACCTAGAGAAGTTACAGAAGTTTACACAGAGAATTCCATGTATAAGTACAAGAAAATAAGAGAGACTTAGAAAACTGGTAAAACCTACATTGTTGATAGAGTTGGGAGTACTTAGCACTGTGAAAACAGCACTTTCGCAGAAAGAAATCGACTTCTCTAAGACTGGGAAACAGTGAACAGAGAATGTATGAGTTTCTCAATATTGGTAACAGATAGAAACAAGAGAAAGTACACAGTGATTCATCTAAATAGAGAAGTTACAGAAGTTTACACAGAGTAATCCATGTATAAGTACAAGAAAATAAGAGAGACTTAGAAAACTGGTAAAACCTACTTTGTTGATAGAGTTGGGAGTACTTAGCACTGTGAAAACAGCACTTTCGCCCAAAGAAATCGACTTCTCTAAGACTGGGAAACAGTGAACAGAGAATGTATGAGTTTCTCAAGATTGGTAACAGATAGAAACAAGAGAAAGTACACAGTGATTCATCTATCTAGAGAATTTACAGAGGTTTACACAGAGAATTCCAAGTATAAGTACAAGCAAATAAGAGAGACTTAGAAAACTGGTAAAACCTACGTTGTTGACAGATTTGGGAGTACTTAGCACTGTGAAAACAGCACTTTCGCCGAAGGAAATTTAGTTCTCTAAGACTGGGAAACAGTGAACAGAGAATGTATGAGTTTCTCAAGATTGGTAACAGATAGAAACAAGAGAAAGTACACAGTGATTCATCTACCTAGAGAAGTTACAGAAGTTTACACAGAGAATTCCATGTATAAGTACAAGAAAATAAGAGAGACTTAGAAAACTGGTAAAACCTAAATTGTGGATAGAGTTGGGAGTACTTAGCACTATGAAAACAGCACTTTCGCAGAAAGAAATCGACTTCTCTAAGACTGAGAAACAGTGAACAGAGAATGTATGAGTTTCTCAAGATTGGTAAAAGATAGAAACAAGAGAAAGTACACAGTGATTCATCTACCTAGAGAAGTTACAGACGTTTACACAGAGAATTCCAAGTATAAGTACAAGCAAATAAGAGAGACTTAGATAACTGGTAAAACCTACATTGTGGATAGAGTTGGGAGTACTTAGCACTGTGTAAACAGCACTTTCGCTGAAAGAAATTGATTTCTCTAAGACTGGGAAACAGTGAACAGTGAATGTATGAGTTTCTCAAGATTGGTAACAGATAAAAACAAGAGAAAGCACACAGTGATTCATCTACCTAGAGAAGTTACAGAGGTTTACACAGAGAATTCCAAGTATAAGTACAAGCAAATAAGAGAGACTTAGAAATCCGGTAAAACCTACATTGTGGATAGAGTTGGGAGTACTTAGCACTGTGAAAACAGCACTTTCGCTGAAAGAAATCGACTTCTCTAAGACTGGGAAACAGTGAACAGTGAATGCATGAGTTTCTCAAGATTGGTAACAGATAGAAACAAGAGAAAGTACACAGTGATTCATCTACCTAGAGAAGTTACAGAGGTTTACACAGAGAATTCCAAGTATAAGTACAAGCAAATAAGAGAGACTTAGAAAACTGGTAAAACCTACATTGTTGACAGATTTGGGAGTACTTAGCACTGTGAAAACAGCACTTTCGCCGTAGGAAATTTAGTTCTCTAAGTCCGTGAAACAGTGAACAGAGAATGTATGAGTTTCTCAAGATTGGTAACAGATAGAAACAAGAGAAAGTACACAGTGATTCACCTACCTGGAAAAGTTACAGAGGTTTACACAGAGAATTCCAAGTATAAGTACAAGAAAATAAGAGAGACTTAGAAAACTGGTAAAACCTACATTGTGGATAGAGTTGGGAGTACTTAGCACTGTGAAAACAGCACTTTCGCCGAAAGAAATCGACTTCTCTAAGACTGGGAAACAGTGAACAAAGAATGTATGAGTTTCTCAAGATTGGTAACAGATAGAAACAAGAGAAAGTACTCAGTGATTCATCTACCTAGAGAAGTTACAGAGGTTTACACAGACAGTTCCAAGTATAAGTACAAGCAAATAAGAGAGACTTAGAAAACTGGTAAAATCTACATTGATGACAGATTCGGGAGTACTTAGCACTGTGAAAACAGCACTTTCGCCAAAGGAAATTTAGTTCTCTAAGACTGGGAAACAGTGAACAGAGAATGTATGAGTTTCTCAAGATTGGTAACAGATAGGAACAAGAGAAAGTACACAGTGATTCATCTAAATAGAGAAGTTACAGAAGTTTACACAGAGTATTCCATGTATAAGTACAAGAAAATAAGAGAGACTTAGAAAACTGGTAAAACCTACATTGTGGATAGAGTTGGGAGTACTTAGCACTGTGTAAACAGCAATTTCGCTGAAGGAAATTTAGTTCTCTAAGTCCGTGAAACAGTGAACAGTGAATGTATGAGTTTCTCAAGATTGGTAACAGATAGAAACAAGAGAAAGTACACAGTGATTCACCTACCTGGAAAAGTTACAGAGGTTTACACAGAGAATTCCAAGTATAAGCACAAGCAAATAAGAGAGACTTAGAAAACTGGCAAAACCTACATTGTTGACAGAATTTGGAGTACTTAGCAGTGTGAAAACAGCACTTTCGCCGTAGGAAATTTAGTTCTCTAAGTCCGTGAAACAGTGAACAGAGAATGTATGAGTTTCTCAAGATTGGTAACAGATAGAAACAAGAGAAAGTACACAGTGATTCACCTACCTGGAAAAGTTACAGAGGTTTACACAAAGAATTCCAAGTATAAGTACAAGAAAATAAGAGAGACTTAGAAAACTGGTAAAACGTACACTGTGGATAGAGTTGGGAGTACTTAGCACTGTGAAAACAGCACTTTCGCAGAAAGAAATCTACTTCTCTAAGACTGGGAAACAGTGAACAGAGAATGTATGAGTTTCTCAAGATTGGTAACAGATAGAAACAAGAGAAAGTACACAGTGATTCACCTACCTGGAAAAGTTACAGAGGTTTACACAGAGAATTCCAAGTATAAGCACAAGCAAATAAGAGAGACTTAGAAAACTGGCAAAACCTACATTGTTGACAGAATTTGGAGTACTTAACAGTGTGAAAACAGCACTTTCGCCGTAGGAAATTTAGTTCTCTAAGTCCGTGAAACAGTGAACAGAGAATGTATGAGTTTCTCAAGATTGGTAACAGATAGAAACAAAAGAAAGTACACAGTGATTCACCTACCTGGAAAAGTTACAGAGGTTTACACAAAGAATTCCAAGTATAAGTACAAGAAAATAAGAGAGACTTAGAAAACTGGTAAAACGTACACTGTGGATAGAGTTGGGAGTACTTAGCACTGTGAAAACAGCACTTTCGCAGAAAGAAATCGACTTCTCTAAGACTGGGAAACAGTGAACAGAGAATGTATGAGTTTCTCAAGATTGGTAACAGATAGAAACAAGAGAAAGTACACAGTGATTCATCTACCTAGAGAAGTTACAGAGGTTTACACAGAGAATTCCAAGTATAAGTACAAGCAAATAAGAGAGACTTAGAAAACTGCTAAAACCTGCATTGTTGATAGAGTTGGGAGTACTTAGCACTGTGAAAACAGCACTTTCTCCGAAAGAAATCGACTGCTCTAAGACTGGGAAACAGTCAACAGAAAATGTATGAGTTTCTCAAGATTGGTAACAGATAGAAACAAGAGAAAGTACACAGTGATTCATCTACCTAGAGAAGTTACAGAAGTTTACACAGAGAATTCCATGTATAAGTACAAGAAAATAAGAGAGATTTAGAAAACTGTTAAAACCTACATTGTGGATAGAGTTGGGAGTACTGAGCACTGTGAAAACAGCACTTTCGCAGAAAGAAATCTACTTCTCTAAGACTGGAAAACAGTGAACAGAGAATGTATGAGTTTCTCAAGATTGGTAACAGATAGAAACAAGAGAAAGTACACAGTGATTCATCTACCTAGAGAAGTTACAGAGGTTTACACCGAGAATTGCAACTATAAGTACAAGAAAATAAGAGAGACTTAGAAAACTGGTAAAACCTACATTGTTGATAGAGTTGGGAGTAATTAGCACTGTGAAAACAGCACTTTCGCCAAAAGAAATTTAGTTCTCTAATTCCGTGAAACAGTGAACAGAGAATCTGTGAGTATCTCAAGATTGGTAACAGATAGAAACAAGAGAAAGTACACAGTGATTCATCTACCTAGAAAAGTTATAGAGGTTTACAAAGAGAATTCCACGTTTAAGTACAAGAAAATAAAAGAGACTTAGAAAACTGGTAAAACCTACATGGTTGATAGAGTTGGGAGTACTTAGCACTGTGAAAACAGCACTTTTGCAGAAAGAAATCTACTTCTCTAAGAATGGGAATAACTGAACAGAGAATGTATGAGTTTCTCAAGATTGGTAACAGATAGAAACAAGAGAAAGTACACAGTGATTCATCTACCTAGAAAAGTTACAGAGGTTTACATAGGAAATTCCAAGTATAAGTAAAATAAAATAAGAGAGACTTAGAAAACTGGTAAAACCTACATTGTTGATACATTTTGGAGTACTTAGCAGTGTGAAAACAGCACTTTCGCCAAAAGAAATTTAGTTCTCTAAGTCCGTGAAACAGTGAACAGAGAATGTATGAGTTTCTCAAAATTGGTAACAGATAGAAACAATATATATTACACAGTGATTCATCTACCTAGAAAAGTTACAGAGGTTTACACAGAGAATTCCAAGTATAAGTACAAGAAAATAAGAGAGACTTAGAAAACTGGTAAAACCTACATTGTTGATAGAGTTGGGAGTACTTAGCACTGTGAAAACAGCACTTTCGCCGAAGGAAATCGACTTCTCTAAGACTGGGAAACAGTGAACAGTGAATGTATGAGTTTCTCAAGATTGGTAACAGATCGAAACAAGAGAAAGTACACAGGGATTCATCTACCTAGAGAGGTTACAGAGGTTTACACAGAGAATTCCAAGTACAAGTACAAGAAAATAAGAGAGACTTAGAAAACTGGTAAAACCTACATTCTTGATAGAGTTGGGAGTACTTAGCACTGTGAAAACCGTACTTTCGCAGAAAGAAATCTACTTCTCTAAGACTGGGAAACAGTCAACAGAGAATGTATGAGTTTCTCAAGATTGGTAACAGATAGAAACAAGAGAAAGTACACAGTGATTGATCTACCTGGAGAAGTTACAGAGCTTTACATAGAGAATTCCAAGTATAAGAACAAGAAAATAAGAGAGACTTAGAAAACTGGTAAAACCTCCATTGTGGATAGAGTTGGGAGTACTTAGCACTGTGAAAACAGCACTTTCACAGAAAGAAATTTAGTTCTTTAAGTCCGTGAAACAGTGAACAGAGAATGTATGAGTTTCTCAAGATTCGTAACAGATAGAAACAAGAGAAAGTACACAGTGATTCATCTACCTAGAAAAGTTACAGAGGTTTACACAGAGAATTCCAAGTATTAGTACAAGAAAATAAGAGAGACTTAGAAAACAAGTAAAACCTACATTGTTGATAGAGTTGGGAGTACTTAGCACTGTGAAAACAGCACTTTCTCTGAAAGAAATTCAGTTCTCTAAGTCCGTGAAACAGTGAACAGAGAATGTATGAGTTTCTCAAGATTGGTAACAGATAGAAACAAGAGAAAGTACACAGTGATTCATCTACCTAGAAAAGTTACAGAGGTTTACACAGAGAATTCCAAGTATAAGTACAAGAAAGTAAGAGAGACTTAGAAAACTGGTAAAACCTACATTGTTGATAGAGTTGGGAGTACTAGCACTGTGAAAACCGCACTTTCGGCGACAGAAATTTAGTTCTCTAGTCCGGGAAACAGTGAACAGAGAATGTATGAGTTTCTCAAGATTGGTAACAGATAGAAACAAGAGAATGTACACAGTGCTTCATCTACCTAGAGAAGTTACAGAGGTTTACACAGAGAATTCCAAGTATAAGTACAAGAAAATAAGAGAGACTTAGAAAACTGGTAAAACCTACATTGTGGATAGAGTTGGAGTACTTACCACTGTGAAAATAGCACTTTCGCAGAAAGAAATCTACTTCTTTAGGACTGGGAAACAGGGAACAGAGAATGCATGAGTTTCTCAAGATT
The DNA here is from genome assembly GCA_028571685.1 of Heterohyrax brucei. Lineage (NCBI taxonomy): Eukaryota > Metazoa > Chordata > Mammalia > Hyracoidea > Procaviidae > Heterohyrax > Heterohyrax brucei. The sequence goes on from CM053162.1 coordinate 19,306,367, forward strand.
GGTAACAGATAGAAACAAGAGAATGTACACAGTGCTTCATCTACCTAGAGAAGTTACAGAGGTTTACACAGAGAATTCCAAGTATAAGTACAAGAAAATAAGAAAGACTTAGAAAACTGGTAAAACCTACATTGTGGATAGAGTTGGGAGTACTTACCACTGTGAAAATAGCACTTTCGCAGAAAGAAATCTACTTCTTTAGGACTGGGAAACAGGGAACAGAGAATGCATGAGTTTCTCAAGATTGGTAACAGATAGAAACAAGAGAATGTACACAGTGATTCATCTACCTAGAGAAGTTACAGAGGTTTACACAGAGAATTCCAAGTATAAGTACAAGAAAATAAGAGAGACTTAGAAAACTGGTAAAATCTACATTGTGGATAGAGTTGGGAGTACTTAGCACTGTGAAAACAGCACTTTCGGCGACAGAAATTTAGTTCTCTAGTCCGGGAAACAGTGAACAGAGAATGTATGAGTTTCTCAAGATTGGTAACAGATAGAAACAAGAGAAAGTACACAGTCATTCATCTACCTAAAGAAATTACCGAGGTTTATAGAGACAACTCCAAATATAAGTACAAGAAAATAAGAGGGACTTAGAAAACTGGTAAAACCTACATTGTTCATAGAGTTGGGAGTACTTAGCACTGTGAAAATAGCACTTTCGCAGAAAGAAATCTACTTCTCTAAGAATGGGAATAACTCAAAGGAGAATGTATGAGTTTCTCAAGATTGGTAACAGATAGAAACAAGAGAAAGTACTCAGTGACTCATCTACCTAGAAAAGTTACAGAGGTTTACAAGAGAATTCCAAGTTTAAGTAGAAGAAAATAAGAGGGACTTAGAAAACTGGTAAAACCTACATTGTTGATAGAGTTGGGAGTACTTAGCACTATGAAAACAGCACTTTCGCAGAAAGAAATCTACTTCTCTAAGACTGGGAAACAGTGAAGAGAGAATGCATGAGTTTCTCAAGATTTGTAACAGATAGAAACAAGAGAAAGTACACAGTGATTCATCTACCTAGAAAAGTCACAGAGGTTTACACAGAGAATTCGAAGTATAAGTACAAGAAAATAAGAGAGACTTAGAAAACTGTTAAAATCAACATTGTTGATAGAATTGGTAGTACTTAGCACTGTGAAAACAGCACTTTCGCAGAAAGAAATCTACTTCTCTAAGAATGGGAATAACTGAACAGAGAATGTATCAGATTCTCAAGATTGGTAACAGATAGAAACAAGAGAAAGTACACAGTGATTCATCTACCTACAAAAGTTACAGAGGTTTACACCGAGAATTCCAAGTATAAGTACAAGAAAATAAGAGAGACTTAGAAAACTGGGAAAACCTACATTGTTGATAGAGTTGGGAGTAATTAGCACTGTGAAAACAGCACTTTCGCCGAAAGAAATTTAGTTCTCTATGTCCGTGAAACAGTGAAAAGAGAATCTATGAGTTTCACAAGATTGGTATCAGATAGAAACAAGAGAAAATACACAGTGATTCATCTAACTAGAAAAGTTACAGAGGTTTACAAAGAGAATTCCAAGTTTAAGTACAAGAAAATGAGAGACTTAGAAAACTGGAAAAACCTACATTGTTGATAGAGTTGGGAGTACTTAGCACTGTGAAAACAGCACTTTCGCAGAAAGAAATCTACTTCTCTAAGAATGGGAATAACTGAACAGAGAATGTATGAGTTTCTCAAGATTGGTAACAGATAGAAACAAGAGAAAGTACACAGTGATTCATCTACCTAGAAAAGTTACAGAGGTTTACACAGAAAATTCCAACTATAAGTACAAGAAAATAAGAGAGACTTAGAAAACTGGTAAAACCTACATTGTAGATAGAGTTGGGAGTACGTAGCGCTGTGAAAACAGCACTTTCGCCGAAAGAAATTTAGTTCACTAAGTCCGTGAAACAGTGAACAGAGAATGTATGAGTTTCTGAAGATTGGTAACAGATACAAACAAGAGAAAGTACACAGTGATTCATCTATCTAGAAAAGTTACAGAGGTTTCCACAGAGAATTCCAAGTATAAGTCCAAGAAAGTAAGAGAGACTTAGAAAACTAGTAAAGCCTACATTGTTGATAGAGTTGGGAGTACTTAGCACTGTGAAAACAGCAGTTTCGCCGAAAGAAATTTAGTTCTCTAAGTCCGTGAAACAGTGAACAGAGAAAGTATGAGTTTGTCAAGATTGGTAACAGATAGAAACAAGAGAAAGTACACAGTGATTCATCTACCTAAAAAAGTTACAGAAGTTTACACAGAGAATTCCAAGTACAATTACAAGAAAATAAGACAGGCTTACAAAACTGGTAAAACCTACATTGTTGATAGATTTGGCAGTACTTAGCACTGGGAAAACAGCACTTTCGCAGAAAGAAATCTACTTCTCTAAGACTGGGAAACAGTGAACAGAGAATGTATGAGTTTCTCAAGATTGGTAACAGATAGAAACAAGAGAAAGTACACAGTGATTCATCTACCTACAAAAGTTACAGAGGTTTACACAGCGAATTCCAAGTATAAGTACAAGAAAATAAGAGAGACTTAGAAAATTAGTAAAACCTACATTGTTGATAGAGTTGGCAGTACTTAGCACTGTGAAAACAGCGCTTTTGCAGAAAGAAATCTATTTCTCTAAGACTGGGAAACAGTGAACAGAGAATGTATGAGTTTCTCAAGATTGGTAACAGATAGAAACAAGAGAAAGTAAACAGTGTTTCATCTACCTAGAGAAGATACAGAAGTTTACACAGAGAATTCCATGTATAAGTACAAGAAAATAAGAGAGACTTAGAAAACTGGTAAAACCTACATTGTGGATAGAGTTGGGAGTACTTAGCACTGTGAAAACAGCACTTTCGCAGAAAGAAATCTACTTCTCTCAGACTGGGGAACAGTTAACAGAGAATGTATGAGTTTCTCAAGATTGGTAACAGATAGAAACAAGAGAAATTACACAGTGATTCACCTACCTATACAAGTTACAGAGCTTTACACAGAGAATTCCAAGTATAAGTACAAGAAAATAAGAGAGACTTAGAAAACTGGTAAAACCTACATTGTTGATAGAGTAGGGAGTACTTAGCACTGTGAAAACAGCACTTTCGCCGAAAGAAATTTAGTTCTCTAAGTCCGTGAAACAGTGAACAGAGAATGTATGAGTATCTCAAGATTGGTAACAGATAGAAACAAGAGAAAGTACACAGTGATTCATCTACCTAGAAAAGTTACAGAGGTTTACACAGAGAATTCCAAGTATAAGTACAAGAAAGTAAGAGAGACTTAGAAAACTGGTAATACCTACATTGTTGATAGAGTTGGGAGTACTTAGCACTGTGAAAACAGCACATTCGCAGAAAGAAATCCACTTCTCTAAGACTGGGAAACAGTTAACAGAGAATGTAAGAGTTTCTCAAGATTGGTAACAGATAGAAACAAGAGAAAGTACACAGTGATTCATCTACCTAGAGGAGTTACAGAGCTTTACACAGAGAATTCCATGTATAAGAACAGGAAAATAAGAGAGACTTAGAAAACTGGTAAAACCTACATTGTGGATAGAGTTGGGAGTACTGAGCACTGTGAAAACAGCACTTTCGCAGAAAGAAATCTGCTTCTCTAAGACTGGGAAACAGTGAACAGAGAATATATGAGTTTCTCAAGATTGGTAACAGATAGAAACAAGAGAAAGTACACAGTGATTCATCTACCAAGAGAAGTTACAGAGGTTTACACAGAGAATTCCAAGTATAAGTACAAGAAAATAAGAGAGACTTAGAAAACTGGTAAAACCTACATTGTTGATACATTTTGGAGTACTTAGCACTGTGAAAACAGCACTTTCGCCAAAAGAAATTTAGTTCTCTAAGTCCGTGAAACAGTGAACAGAGAATGTATGAGTTTCTCAAAATTGGTAACAGATAGAAACAATAGATATTACACAGCGATTCATCTACCTAGAAAAGTTACAGAGGTTTACACAGAGAATTCCAAGTATAAGTACAAGAAAATAAGAGAGACTTAGAAAACTGGTAAAACCTACAATGTTGATAGATTTGGGAGTACTTAGCACTGTGAAAACAGCACTTTCGCCGAAAGAAATCGACATCTCTAAGACTGGGAAACAGTGAACAGTGAATGTATGAGTTTCTCAAGATTGGTAACAGATCGAAACAAGAGAAAGTACACAGGGATTCATCTACCTAGAGAGGTTACAGAAGTTTACACAGAGAATTCCACGTACAAGTACAAGAAAATAAGAGAGACTTAGAAAACTGGTAAAACCTACATTCTTGATAGAGTTGGGAGTACTTAGCACTGTGAAAACCGTACTTTCGCAGAAAGAAATCTACTTCTCTAAGACTGGGAAACAGTCAACAGAGAATGTATGAGTTTCTCAAGATTGGTAACAGATAGAAACAAGAGAAAGTACACAGTGATTGATCTACCTGGAGAAGTTACAGAGCTTTACATAGAGAATTCCAAGTATAAGAACAAGAAAATAAGAGAGACTTAGATAACTGGTAAAACCTCCATTGTGGATAGAGTTGGGAGTACTTAGCACTGTGAAAACAGCACTTTCACAGAAAGAAATTTAGTTCTTTAAGTCCGGGAAACAGTGAACAGAGAATGTATGAGTTTCTCAAGATTCGTAACAGATAGAAACAAGAGAAAGTACACAGTGATTCATCTACCTAGAAAAGTTACAGAGGTTTACACAGAGAATTCCAAGTATAAGTACAAGAAAATAAGAGAGACTTAGAAAACTGGTTAAACCTACATTGTTGATAGAGTTGGGAGTACTTAGCACTGTGAAAACAGCACTTTCTCTGAAAGAAATTCAGTTCTCTAAGTCCGTGAAACAGTGAACAGAGAATGTATGAGTTTCTCAAGATTGGTAACAGATAGAAACAAGAGAAAGTACACAGTGATTCATCTACCTAGAAAAGTTACAGAGGTTTACACAGAGAATTCCAAGTATAAGTACAAGAAAGTAAGAGAGACTTAGAAAACTGGTAATACCTACATGGTTGATAGAGTTGGGAGTACTTAGCACTGTGAAAACAGCACTTTCGCAGAAAGATATCTACTTCTCTAAGACTGGGAAACAGTTACCAGAGAATGTAAAAGTTTCTCAAGATTGGTAACAGATAGAAACAAGAGAAAGTACACAGTGATTCATCTACCTAGAGGAGTTACAGAGCTTTACACACAGAATTCCAAGTATAAGAACAAGAAAATAAGAGAGACTTAGAAAACTAGTAAAACCTACATGGTGGATAGAGTTGGGAGTACTGAGCACTGTGAAAACAGCACTTTCGCAGAAAGAAATCTACTTCTCTAAGACTGGGAAACAGTGAACAGTGAATGTATGAGTTTCTCAAGATTGGTAACAGATAGAAACAAGAGAAAGTACACAGTGATTCATCTACCTATAAAAGTTACAGAGGTTTACACCGAGAATTCCAAGTACAAGTACAAGAAAATAAGAGAGACTTAGAAAACTGGTAAAACCTACATTGGTGATAGGGTTGGGAGTAATTAGCACTGTGAAAACAGCACTTTCTCCGAAAGAAATTTAGTTCTCTAAGTCCTTGAAACAGTGAACAGAGAATCTATGAGTTTCTCAAGATTGGTAACAGATAGAAACAAGAGAAAGTACACAGTGATTCATCTACCTAGAAAAGTTATAGAGGTTTACAAAGAGAATTCCACCTTTAAGTACAAGCAAATAAGAGAGACTGAGAAACCTGGTAAAACCTACATTGTTGATAGAGTTGGGAGTACTAGCACTGTGAAAACCGCACTTTCGGCGACAGAAATTTAGTTCTCTAGTCCAGGAAACAGTGAAGAGAGAATGTATGAGTTCCTCAAGATTGGTAACAGATAGAAACAAGAGAATGTACACAGTGCTTCATCTACCTAGAGAAGTTACAGAGGTTTACACAGAGAATTCCAAGTATAAGTACAAGAAAATAAGAGAGACTTAGAAAACTGGTAAAACCTACATTGTGGATAGAGTTGGGAGTACTTACCACTGTGAAAATAGCACTTTCGCAGAAAGAAATCTACTTTTTTAGGACTGGGAAACAGGGAACAGAGAATGCATGAGTTTCTCAGGATTGGTAAGAGATAGAAACAAGAGAATGTACACAGTGCTTCATCTACCTAGAGAAGTTACAGAGGTTTACACAGAGAATTCCAAGTATAAGTACAAGAAAATAAGAGAGACTTAGAAAACTGGTAAAACCTACATTGTGGATAGAGTTGGGAGTACTTACCACTGTGAAAATAGCACTTTCGCATAAAGAAATCTACTTCTTTAGGACTGGGAAACAGGGAACAGAGAATGCATGAGTTTCTCAAGATTGGTAACAGATAGAAACAAGAGAACGTACACAGTGATTCATCTACCTAGAGAAGTTACAGAGGTTTACACAGAGAATTCCAAGTATAAGTACAAGAAAATAAGAGAGACTTAGAAAACTGGTAAAATCTACATTGTTGATAGAGTTGGGAGTACTTAGCACTGTGAAAACAACACTTTCGGCGACAGAAATTTAGTTCTCTAGTCCGGGAAACAGTGAACAGAGAATGTATGAGTTTCTCAAGATTGGTAACAGATAGAAACAAGAGAAAGTACACAGTCATTCATCTACCTAAAGAAATTACCGAGGTTTATAGAGAGAACTCCAAAATTAAGTACAAGAAAATAAGAGGGACTTAGAAAACTGGTAAAACCTACATTGTTCATAGAGTTGGGAGTACTTAGCACTGTGAAAATAGCACTTTCGCAGAAAGAAATCAACTTCTATAAGAATGGGAATAACTCAAAGGAGAATGTATGAGTTTCTCAAGATTGGTAACAGATAGAAACAAGAGAAAGTACTCAGTGACTCATCTACCTAGAAAAGTTACAGAGGTTTACAAAGAGAATTCCAAGTTTAAGTAGAAGAAAATAAGAGGGACTTAGAAAACTGGTAAAACCTACATTGTTGATAGAGTTGGGAGTACTTAGCACTATGAAAACAGCACTTTCGCAGAAAGAAATCTACTTCTCTAAGACTGGGAAACAGTGAACAGAGAATGCATGAGTTTCTCAAGATTTGTAACAGATAGATACAAGAGAAAGTACACAGTGATTCATCTACCTAGAAAAGTCACAGAGGTTTACACAGAGAATTCGAAGTATAAGTACAAGAAAATAAGAGAGACTTAGAAAACTGTTAAAACCAACATTGTTGATAGAATTGGGAGTACTTAGCACTGTGAAAACAGCACTTTCGCAGAAAGAAATCTACTTCTCTAAGAATGGGAATAACTGAACAGAGAATGTATCAGATTCTCAAGATTGGTAACAGATAGAAACAAGAGAAAGTACACAGTGATTCATCTACCTACAAACGTTACAGAGGTTTACACCGAGAATTCCAAGTATAAGTACAAGAAAATAAGAGAGACTTAGAAAACTGGGAAAACCTACATTGTTGATAGAGTTGGGAGTAATTAGCACTGTGAAAACAGCACTTTCGCCGTAAGAAATTTAGTTCTCTATGTCCGTGAAACAGTGGAAAGAGAATCTATGAGTTTCACAAGATTGGTATCAGATAGAAACAAGAGAAAATACACAGTGACTCATCTAACTAGAAAAGTTACAGAGGTTTACAAAGAGAATTCCAAGTTTAAGTACAAGAAAATAAGAGAGACTTAGAAAACTGGAAAAACCTACATTGTTGATAGAGTTGGGAGTACTTGGCACTGTGAAAACAGCACTTTCGCAGAAAGAAATCTACTTCTCTAAGAATGGGAATAACTGAACAGAGAATGTATGAGTTTCTCAAGATTGGTAACAGATAGAAACAAGAGAAAGTACACAGTGATTCATCTACCTAGAAAAGTTACAGAGGTTTACACAGAAAATTCCAACTATAAGTACAAGAAAATAAGAGAGACTTAGAAAACTGGTAAAACCTACATTGTAGATAGAGTTGGGAGTACTTAGCGCTGTGAAAACAGCACTTTCGCCGAAAGAAATTTAGTTCACTAAGTCCGTGAAGCAGTGAACAGAGAATGTATGAGTTTCTGAAGATTGGTAACAGATAGAAACAAGAGAAAGTACACAGTGATTCATCTATCTAGAAAAGTTACAGAGGTTTCCACAGAGAATTCCAAGTATAAGTACAGGAAAGTAAGAGAGACTTAGAAAACTAGTAAAACCTACATTGTTGATAGAGTTGGGAGTACTTAGCACTGTGAAAACAGCAGTTTCGCCGAAAGAAATTTAGTTCTCTAAGTCCGTGAAACAGTGAACAGACAAAGTATGAGTTTGTCAAGATTGGTAACAGATAGAAACAAGAGAAAGTACACAGTGATTCATCTACCTAAAAAAGTTACAGAAGTTTACACAGAGAATTCCAAGTACAATTACAAGAAAATAGGACAGGCTTACAAAACTGGTAAAACCTACATTGTTGATAGATTTGGCAGTACTTATCACTGGGAAAACAGCACTTTCGCAGAAAGAAATCTACTTCTCTAAGACTGCGAAACAGTGAACAGAGAATGTATGAGTTTCTCAAGATTGGTAACAGATAGAAACAAGAGAAAGTACACAGTGATTCATCTACCTACAAAAGTTACAGAGGTTTACACAGCGAATTCCAAGTATAAGTACAAGAAAATAAGAGAGACTTAGAAAATTAGTAAAACCTACATTGTTGATAGAGTTGGCAGTACTTAGCACTGTGAAAACAGCGCTTTTGCAGAAAGAAATCTATTTCTCTAAGACTGGGAAACAGTGAACAGAGAATGTATGAGTTTCTCAAGATTGGTAACAGATAGAAACAAGAGAAAGTAAACAGTGTTTCATCTACCTAGAGAAGATACAGAAGTTTACACAGAGAATTCCATGTATAAGTACAAGAAAATAAGAGAGACTTAGAAAACTGGTAAAACCTACATTGTGGATAGAGTTGGGAGTACTTAGCACTGTGAAAACAGCACTTTCGCAGAAAGAAATCTACTTCTCTCAGACTGGGGAACAGTTAACAGAGAATGTATGAGTTTCTCAAGATTGGTAACAGATAGAAACAAGAGAAATTACACAGTGATTCACCTACCTATACAAGTTACAGAGCTTTACACAGAGAATTCCAAGTATAAGTACAAGAAAATAAGAGAGACTTAGAAAACTGGTAAAACCTACATTGTTGGTAGAGTAGGGAGTACTTAGCACTGTGAAAACAGCACTTTCGCCGAAAGAAATTTAGTTCTCTAAGTCCGTGAAACAGTGAACAAAGGATGTATGAGTATCTCAAGATTGGTAACAGATAGAAACAAGAGAAAGTACACAGTGATGCATCTACCTAGAAAAGTTACAGAGGTTTACACAGAGAATTCCAAGTATAAGTACAAGAAAGTAAGAGAGACTTAGAAAACTGGTAAAACCTACACTGTTGATAGAGTTGGGATTACTTAGCATTGTGAAAACAGCACTTTTGCAGAAAGAAATCTACTTCTGTAGGACTGGGAAACAGTGAACAGAGAATGTATGAGTTTCTCAAGATTGGTAACAGATAGAAACAACAGAAAGTACACAGTGATTCATCTACCTAGAGAAGTTACAGAGGGTTACAGAGAGAACTCCAAATTTAAGTACAAGAAAATAAGAGGAACTTAGAAAACGGGGAAAACCTACATTGTTGATAGAGTTGAGAGTACTTAGCACTGTGAAAACAGCACTTTCGCAGAAAGAAATCTACTTCTCTAAGACTGGGAAACAGTGAACAGAGAATGTATGAGTTTCTCAAGATTGGTAACAGATAGAAACAAGAGAAAGTACAGAGTGATTCATTTACCTTGAGAGGTTACAGAGGTTTACACAGAGAATTCCAAGTATAAGTACAAGAAAATAAGAGAGACTTAGAAAACTGGTAAAACCTACATTGTTGATAGAGTTGGGAGTACTTAGCACTGTGAAAACAGCACTTTCGCCGAAGGAAATTTAGTTCTCTAAGTCCGTGAAACAGAGAACAGAGAATGTATGAGTTTCTCAAGATTGGTGACAGATAGAAACAAGAGAAAGTACACAGTGGTTCATCTACCTAGAAAAGTTACAGAGGTTTACACAGAGAATTCCAAGTATAAGTACAAGAAAATAAGAGGGACTTAGAAAACTGGTAAAACCTACATTGTTGATAGAGTTGGGATTACTTAGCACTGTGAAAATAGTCCTTTCGCAGAAAGAAATCTACTTCTCTAAGAATGGGAATAACTGAAGAGAGAATGTATCAGTTTCTCAAGATTGGTAACAGATAGAAACAAGAGAAAGTACACAGTCATTCATCTACCTAGAAAAGTTAGAGGTTTACAAAGAGAATTCCAAGTTTAAGTACAAGAAAATAAGAGAGACTTAGAAAACTGGTAAAACCAACATTGTTGATAGAGTTGGGAGTACTTAGCACTCTGAAAAGAGCACTTTCGCCGAAAGAAATTCAGTTCTCTAAGTCCGTGAAACAGTGAACAGAGAATGTATGAGTTTCTCAAGATTGGTAAGAGATAGAAACAAGAGAAAGTACAAAGTGATTCATCTACCTAGAAAAGTTATAGAAGTTTACACAGAGAATTCCAAGTATAAGTACAAGAAAATAAGAGAGACTTAGAAAACTGGTAAAACCTACATTGTTGATAGAGTTGGGATTACTTAGCACTGTGAAAACAGCCCTTTCGCAGAAAGAAATCTACTTCTCTAAGACTGGGAAACAGTGAACAGAGAATGTATGGGTTTCTCAAGATTGGTAACAGATAGAAACAAGAGAAAGTGCACAGTGATTCATCTACCTACAGAAGTTACAGAGGTTTACACAGAGAATTCCAAGTATAAGAAAATAAGAGAGACTTAGAAAACTGGTAAAACCTACATTGTGGATAGAGTTGGGAGTACTTAGCACTGTGAAAACAGCACTTTCGCTGAAAGAAATTTTGTTCTCTAAGTCCGTGAAACAGTGAACAGAGAATGTATGAGTTTCTCAAGATTGGTAACAGATAGAAACAAGAGAAAGTACACAGTGATTCATCTACCTAGAAAAGTTACAGAGGTTTACACAGAGAATTCCAAGTATAAGTACAAGGATATAAGAGAGACTTAGAAAACTGGTAAAACCTACATTGTTGATAGAGTTGGGAGTACTTAGCACTGTGAAAACAGCACTTTCGCCGAAAGGAATTTAGTTCTAAAAGTCCGTGAAACCGTGAACGGACAATGTATGACTTTCTGAAGATTGGTAATAGATAGAAACAAGAGAAAGTAAACAGTGATTCATCTACCTAGAGAGGTTACAGAGGTTTACACAGAGAATTCCAAGTATAAGTATAAAAAAATAAGAGAGACTTAGAAAACTGGTAAAACCTACATTGTTGATAGAGTTGGGAGTACTTAGCACTTTGAAAACAGCGCTTTTGCAGAAAGAAATCTATTTCTCTAACACTGGGAAACAGTTAACAGAGAATGTATGAGTTTCTCAAGATTGGTAACAGATAGAAACAAGAGAAAGTACACAGTGATTCATCCACCTGGAGAAGTTACAGAGCTTTACATAGAGAATTCCAAGTATAAGAACAAGAAAATAAGAGAGACTTAGAAAACTGGTAAAACCTCCATTGTGGATAGAGTTGGGAGTACTTAGCACTGTGAAAACAGCACTTTCGCAGAAAGAAATCTACTTCTCTAAGACTAGGAAACAGTTAACAGAGAATGTATGAGTTTCTCAAGTTTGGTAACAGATAGAAACAAGAGAAGGTACACAGTGATTCATCTACCTAGAGAAGTTACAGAGGTTTACACCGAGAATTCCAAATATAAGTATAAGAAAATAAGAGTGACTTAGAAAACTGGTAAAACCTACATTGTTGATAGAGTTGGGAGTACTTAGCACTGTGAAAACAGCACTTTCGCAGAAAGAAATTTAGTTCTCTAAGTCCGTGAAACAGTGAACAGAGAAAGTATGAGATTCTCAAGATTGGTAACAGATAGAAACAAGAGAAATTACACAGTGATTCATCTACCTAGAGAAGTTACAGAGGTTTACAGAGAGAATTCCAAGTATAAGTACAAGAAAATAAGAGAGACTTCGAAAACTAGTAAAACCTACATTGTTGATAGAGTTGGCAGTACGTAGCACTGTGAAAACAGCGCTTTTGCAGAAAGAAATCTATTTCTCTAAGACTGGGAAACAGTTACCAGAGAATGTAAAAGTTTCTCAAGATTGGTAACAGATAGAAACAAGAGAAAGTACACAGTGATTCATCTACCTAGAGGAGTTACAGAGCTTTACACAGAGAATTCCAAGTATAAGAACAAGAAAATAAGAGAGACTTAGAAAACTGGTAAAACCTACATTGTGGATAGAGTTGGGAGTACTGAGCACTGTGAAAACAGCACTTTTGCAGAAAGAAATCTACTTCTCTAAGACTGGGAAACAGTGAACAGAGAATGTATGAGTTTCTCAAGATTGGTAACAGATAGAAACAAGAGAAAGTACACAGTGATTCATCTACCTATAAAAGTTACAGAGGTTTACACCGAGAATTCCAAGTATAAGCACAAGAAAATAAGAGAGACTTAGAAAACTGGTAAAACCTACATTGGTGATAGGGTTGGGAGTAATTAGCACTGTGAAAACAGCACTTTCTCCGAAAGAAATTTAGTTCTCTAAGTCCGTGAAACAGTGAACAGAGAATCTATGAGTTTCTCAAGATTGGTAACAGATAGAAACAAGAGAAAGTACACAGTGATTCATCTACCTAGAAAAGTTATAGAGGTTTACAAAGAGAATTCCACCTTTAAGTACAAGCAAATAAGAGAGACTGAGAAGCCTGGTAAAACCTACATTGTTGATAGAGTTGGGAGTACTAGCACTGTGAAAACCGCACTTTCGGCGACAGAAATTTAGTTCTCTAGTCCGGGAAACAGTGAACAGAGAATGTATGAGTTTCTCAAGATTGGTAACAGATAGAAACAAGAGAATGTACACAGTGCTTCATCTACCTAGAGAAGTTACAGAGGTTTACACAGAGAATTCCAAGTATAAGTACAAGAAAATAAGAGAGACTTAGAAAACTGGTAAAACCTACATTGTGGATAGAGTTGGGAGTACTTACCACTGTGAAAATAGCACTTTCGCAGAAAGAAATCTACTTCTTTAGGACTGGGAAACAGGGAACAGAGAATGCATGAGTTTCTCAAGATTGGTAACAGATAGAAACAAGAGAATGTACACAGTGCTTCATCTACCTAGAGAAGTTACAGAGGTTTACACAGAGAATTCCAAGTATAAGTACAAGAAAATAAGAGAGACTTAGAAAACTGGTAAAACCTACATTGTTGATAGAGTTGGGATTACTTAGCACTGTGAAAACAGCCCTTTCGCAGAAAGAAATCTACTTCTCTAAGACTGGGAAACAGTGAACAGAGAATGTATGGGTTTCTCAAGATTGGTAACAGATAGAAACAAGAGAAAGTGCACAGTGATTCATCTACCTACAGAAGTTACAGAGGTTTACACAGAGAATTCCAAGTATAAGAAAATAAGAGAGACTTAGAAAACTGGTAAAACCTACATTGTGGATAGAGTTGGGAGTACTTAGCACTGTGAAAACAGCACTTTCGCTGAAAGACATTTTGTTCTCTAAGTCCGTGAAACAGTGAACAGAGAATGTATGAGTTTCTCAAGATTGGTAACAGATAGAAACAAGAGAAAGTACACAGTGATTCATCTACCTAGAAAAGTTACAGAGGTTTACACAGAGAATTCCAAGTATAAGTACAAGGATATAAGAGAGACTTAGAAAACTGGTAAAACCTACATTGTTGATAGAGTTGGGAGTACTTAGCACTGTGAAAACAGCACTTTCGCCGAAAGGAATTTAGTTCTAAAAGTCCGTGAAACCGTGAACGGACAATGTATGACTTTCTGAAGATTGGTAATAGATAGAAACAAGAGAAAGTAAACAGTGATTCATCTACCTAGAGAGGTTACAGAGGTTTACACAGAGAATTCCAAGTATAAGTATAAAAAAATAAGAGAGACTTAGAAAACTGGTAAAACCTACATTGTTGATAGAGTTCGGAGTACTTAGCACTTTGAAAACAGCGCTTTTGCAGAAAGAAATCTATTTCTCTAACACTGGGAAACAGTTAACAGAGAATGTATGAGTTTCTCAAGATTGGTAACAGATAGAAACAAGAGAAAGTAGACAGTGATTCATCCACCTGGAGAAGTTACAGAGCTTTACATAGAGAATTCCAAGTATAAGAACAAGAAAATAAGAGAGACTTAGAAAACTGGTAAAACCTCCATTGTGGATAGAGTTGGGAGTACTTAGCACTGTGAAAACAGCACTTTCGCAGAAAGAAATCTACTTCTCTAAGACTGGGAAACAGTTAACAGAGAATGTATGAGTTTCTCAAGTTTGGTAACAGATAGAAACAAGAGAAGGTACACAGTGATTCATCTACCTAGAGAAGTTACAGAGGTTTACACCGAGAATTTCAAATATAAGTATAAGAAAATAAGAGTGACTTAGAAAACTGGTAAAACCTACATTGTTGATAGAGTTGGGAGTACTTAGCACTGTGAAAACAGCACTTTCGCAGAAAGAAATTTAGTTCTCTAAGTCCGTGAAACAGTGAACAGAGAAAGTATGAGATTCTCAAGATTGGTAACAGATAGAAACAAGAGAAATTACACAGTGATTCATCTACCTACAAAAGTTACAGAGGTTTACAGAGAGAATTCCAAGTATAAGTACAAGAAAATAAGAGAGACTTCGAAAACTAGTAAAACCTACATTGTTGATAGAGTTGGCAGTACTTAGCACTGTGAAAACAGCGCTTTTGCAGAAAGAAATCTATTTCTCTAAGACTGGGAAACAGTTACCAGAGAATGTAAAAGTTTCTCAAGATTGGTAACAGATAGAAACAAGAGAAAGTACACAGTGATTCATCTACCTAGAGGAGTTACAGAGCTTTACACAGAGAATTCCAAGTATAAGAACAAGAAAATAAGAGAGACTTAGAAAACTGGTAAAACCTACATTGTGGATAGAGTTGGGAGTACTGAGCACTGTGAAAACAGCACTTTTGCAGAAAGAAATCTACTTCTCTAAGACTGGGAAACAGTGAACAGAGAATGTATGAGTTTCTCAAGATTGGTAACAGATAGAAACAAGAGAAAGTACACAGTGATTCATCTACCTATAAAAGTTACAGAGGTTTACACCGAGAATTCCAAGTATAAGCACAAGAAAATAAGAGAGACTTAGAAAACTGGTAAAACCTACATTGGTGATAGGGTTGGGAGTAATTAGCACTGTGAAAACAGCACTTTCTCCGAAAGAAATTTAGTTCTCTAAGTCCGTGAAACAGTGAACAGAGAATCTATGAGTTTCTCAAGATTGGTAACAGATAGAAACAAGAGAAAGTACACAGTGATTCATCTACCTAGAAAAGTTATAGAGGTTTACAAAGAGAATTCCACCTTTAAGTACAAGCAAATAAGAGAGACTGAGAAGCCTGGTAAAACCTACATTGTTGATAGAGTTGGGAGTACTAGCACTGTGAAAACCGCACTTTCGGCGACAGAAATTTAGTTCTCTAGTCCGGGAAACAGTGAACAGAGAATGTATGAGTTTCTCAAGATTGGTAACAGATAGAAACAAGAGAATGTACACAGTGCTTCATCTACCTAGAGAAGTTACAGAGGTTTACACAGAGAATTCCAAGTATAAGTACAAGAAAATAAGAGAGACTTAGAAAACTGGTAAAACCTACATTGTGGATAGAGTTGAGAGTACTTACCACTGTGAAAATAGCACTTTCGCAGAAAGAAATCTACTTCTTTAGGACTGGGAAACAGGGAACAGAGAATGCATGAGTTTCTCAAGATTGGTAACAGATAGAAACAAGAGAATGTACACAGTGCTTCATCTACCTAGAGAAGTTACAGAGGTTTACACAGAGAATTCCAAGTATAAGTACAAGAAAATAAGAGAGACTTAGAAAACTGGTAAAACCTACATTGTGGATAGAGTTGGGAGTACTTACCACTGTGAAAATAGCACTTTCGCAGAAAGAAATCTACTTCTTTAGGACTGGGAAACAGGGAACAGAGAATGCATGAGTTTCTCAAGATTGGTAACAGATAGAAACAAGAGAATGTACACAGTGATTCATCTACCTAGAGAAGTTACAGAGGTTTACACAGAGAATTCCAAGTATAAGTACAAGAAAATAAGAGAGACTTAGAAAACTGGTAAAATCTACATTGTTGATAGAGTTGGGAGTACTTAGCACTGTGAAAACAGCACTTTCGGCGACAGAAATTTAGTTCTCTAGTCCGGGAAACAGTGAACAGAGAATGTATGAGTTTCTCAAGATTGGTAACAGATAGAAAGAAGAGAAAGTACACAGTCATTCATCTACCTAAAGAAATTACCGAGGTTTATAGAGAGAACTCCAAATTTAAGTACAAGAAAATAAGAGGGACTTAGAAAACTGGTAAAACCTACATTGTGGATAGAGTTGGGAGTACTTAGCACTGTGAAAACAGCACTTTCGCAGTAAGAAATCTACTTCTCTAAGACTGGGAAACAGTTAACAGAGAATGTATGAGTTTCTCAAGATTGGTAACAGATAGAAACAAGAGAACGTACACAGTGATTCATCTACCTAGAGAAGTTACAGAGGTTTACACAGAGAATTCCAAGTATAAGTACAAGAAAATAAGAGAGACTTAGAAAACTGGTAAAACCTACATTGTTGATAGAGTTGGGAGTACTTAGCACTGTGAAAACAGCACTTTCGCAGAAAGAAATCTACTTCTCTAATACTGGGAAACAGTGAACAGAGAATGTATGAGTTTCTCAAGATTGGTAACAGATACAAACAACAGAAAGTACACAGTGATTCATCTACCTAGAGAAGTTACAGAGGTTTACAGAGAGAATTCCAAGTATAAGTACAAGAAAATAAGGGAGACTTATAAAACGCGTAAAACCTACATTGTTGATAGAGTTGGCAGTACTTAGCACTGTGAAAACAGCACTTTCGCCGAAAGAAATTTAGTTCTTTAAGTCCGTGAAACAGTGAATAGAGAATGTATGAGTTTCTCAAGATTGGTAACAGATAGAAACAAGAGAAAGTACACAGTGATTCATCTACCTAGAAAATTTACAGAGGTTTACACAGAGAATTCCAAGTACAAGTATAAGAATATAAGAGAGACTTAGAATACTGGTAAAACCTACATTGTTGATAGAGTTGGGAGTACTTAGCACTGTGAAAACAGCACTTTCGCCGAAAGAAATCGACTTCTCTAAGACTTGGAAACAGTGAACAGAGAATTTATGAGTTTCTCAAGATTGGTAACAGATAGAAACAAGAGAATGTACACAGTGATTCATCTACCTAGAGAGGTTACAGAGGTTTACACAGAGAATTCCAAGTATAAGTACAAGAAAATAAGAGAGACTTAGAAAACTGTTAAAACCTACATTGTTGATAGAGTTGGTAGTACTTAGAGCTGTGAAAACAGCACTTTCGCCGAAGGATATTTAGTTCTCTAAGTCCGTGAAACAGTGAACAGAGAATGTATGAGTTTCTCCAGATTGGTAACAGATAGAAACAAGAGAATGTACACAGTGATTCATCTACCTAGAAGAGTTACAGGGATTTACACAGAGAATTCCAAGTATAAGTACAAGAAAATAAGAGAGACTTAGAAAACTGGTAAAACCTACATTGTTGATAGAGTTGGGATTACTTAGCACTGTGAAAACAGCACTTTCGCAGAATGAAATCTACTTCTCTAAGAATGGGAATAACTGAACAGAGAATGTATCAGTTTCTCAAGATTGGTAATCGATAGAAACAAGAGAAAGAACACAGTGATTCATCTCCCGAGAGAAGTGACAGAGGTTTACACAGAGAATTCCAGGTATAACTCTAACAACATAAGAGAGACTTAGGAAACTGGTAAAAACTACATTGTTGATAGAGTTGGGAGTACTTAGCACTGTGAAAACATCACTTTCGCAGGAAGAAATCTACTTCTATAAGACCACGAAACAGTGAATAGAGAATGTATGAGTTTCTCAGGATTGGGAACAGACAGAATCAAGAGAAACTACACAGTGATTCATCTACGTAGAGAAGTTACTGAGGTTTACACAGAGAATTCCAAGTATAAGTACAAGAATGTAAGACAGACTTAGAAAACTGGTAAAACCTACATTGTTGATAGAGTTGGGAGTACTTAGCACTGTGAAAACCGCACTTTTGCAAAAAGAAATCTACTTCTCTAAGACCGAGAAACAGTGAACAGAGAATGTATGAGTTTCTGAAGATTGGTAACAGATACAAACAAGAGAAAGAACACACTGATTCATCGACCTAGAGAAGTTACAGAGGTTTACATAGAGAATTCCAAGTATAAGTACAAGAAAATAAGAGAGACTTAGAAAACGCGTAAAACCTATATTGTTGATAGAGTTGGGAGTACTTAGCACTGTGAAAACAGCACTTTTGCAGGAAGAAAATTACTTTTCTAAGACCGCGAAACAGTGAAAAGAGAATGTATGAGTTTCTCAAGATTGGTAACAGATAGAAGCAAGAGAAAGTACACAGTGATTCACCTACCTAGAGAAGTTACAGAGGTTTACACAGGGAATTCCAAGTATAAGTACAAGAAAATTACAGAGACTAAGAAAACTGGTAAAACCTACATTGTTGATAGAGTTGGGAGTACTTGATACTGTGAAAACAGCACTTTCACAGAAAGAAATCTACTTCTGTAAGACCGGGAAACAGTGAACAGAGAAAGTATGAGTTTCTCAAGATTGGTAACAGATATAAAGAAGAGAAAGTACACAGTGATTCATCTACCTAGAGAAGTTACAGAGGTTTACACAGAGAATTCCAAGTGTAACTCCAAGAAAATAAGAGAGACTTAGAAAACTGGTAAAACCTACATTGTTGATAGAGTTGGGTAGTGCTTAGCACTGTGAAAACATCAATATCGCAGAAAGAAATCTACTTCTCTAAGACCGCGAAACAGTGAATAGAAAATGTATGAATTTCTAAAGATTGGTAACAGATAGAAACAAGAGAAAGAACACAGTGATTGATCTACCTAGAGAAGTTACTGAGGTTTACACTGAGAATTCCAAGTATAAGTACAAGAAAATAAGAGAGACTTAGAAAACTGGTTAAACCTACAATGTTGATAGAGTTGGGAGTACTTAGCACTGTGAAAACAGCACTTTCACAGGAAGAAATCTACTTCTCTAAGACCGTGAAACAGTGAACAGAGAATGTATGAGTTTCTCAAGATTGGTAACCGATAGAAACAAGAGAAAGTACACAGTGATTCATCTACCTACAGAAGTTACAGAGGTTTACACAGAGAATTCCAAGTATAAGTACAAGAAAATAAGAGACACTTAGAAAACTGGTAAAACCTACATTGTTGATAGAGTTGGGAGTACTTAGCACTGTGAAAACAGCACTTTCGCCGAAAGAAATTTAGTTCTCTCAGTCCGTGAAACAGTGAACAGAGAATGTATGAGTTTCTCAAGATTGGTAACAGATAGAAACAAGAGAAAGTACACAGTGATTCATCTACCTAGATAAGTTACAGAGGTTTACACAGAGAATTCCACGTATAAGTACAAGAAAATAAGAGAGACTTAGAAAACTGGTAAAACCTACATTGTTGATAGAGTTGGGAGTACTTTGCACTGTGAAAACAGCATTTTCGCAGAAAGAAATGTACTTCTCTAAGACTGGGAAACAGTGAACAGAGAATGTATGAGTTTCTCAAGATTGGTAACAGATAGGAAGAAGAGAAAGTACACAGTGATTCACCTACCTAGAGAAGTTACAGAGGTTTACAGAGGGAATTCCAGGTGTAACTCCAAGAAAATAAGAGAGACTTAGAAAACTGGTAATACCTACATTGTTGATAGAGTTGGGTAGTACTTAGCACTGTGAAAACTTCAATATCGCAGAAAGAAATCTACTTCTCTAAGACGGCGAAACACTGAATAGAGAATGTATGAGTTTCTCAAGATTGGTAACAGATAGAAACAAGAGAAAGTACACAGTGATTCATCTACCTAGAAAAGTTTCAGTGGTTTACACAGAGAATTCCAAGTTAAAGTACAAGAAAATAAGAGAGACTTAGAAAACTGGTAAAACCTACATTGTTGATAGAGTTGGGAGAACTTAGCACTGTGAAAACAGCACTTTCGCAGAAAGAAATCTACTTCTCTGAGATTAGGAAACAGTGAACAGAGAATGTATGAGTTTCTCAAGATTGGTAACAGATAGAAACAAGAGAAAGTACACAGTGATTCATCTACCTAGAGAAGTCACAGAGGTTTACACAGAGCATTCCAAGTATAAGTACAAGAAAATAAGAGAGACTTAGAAAACTGGTAAAACCTACATTGTTGATAGAGTGGGGAATACTTAGCACTGTGAAAACTGCACTTTCGCTGAAAGAACTTTCGTTCTCTAAGTCCGTGAAACAGTGAACAGAGAATGTATGAGTTTCTCAAGATTGGTAACAGATAGAAACAAGAGAAAGTACACAGTGATTCATCTACCTAGAGAAGTTACAGAGGTTTACACAGAGCATTCCAAGTATAAGTACAAGAAAATAAGAGAGACTTAGAAAACTGGTAAAACCTACATTGTTGATAGAGTTGGGAGTACTTAGCACTGTGAAAACAGCACTTTCGCCAAAAGAAATTTAGTTCTCTAAGTCCGTGAAACATTGAGCAGAGAATGTATGAGTTTCTCAAGATTGATAACAGATAGAAACAAGAGAAAGTACACAGCGATTCATCTACCTAGAAAAGTTTCAGAGGTTTACACAGAGAATTCCAAGTTAAAGTACAAGAACATAAGAGAGACTTAGAAAATTGGTAAAACCTACATTATTGATAGAGTTGGGAATACTTAGCACTGCGAAAACAGCACTTTCGCGAAAGAAATCTACTTCTCTAAGTCTGGGAAACAGTGAACAGAGAATGTATGAGTTTCTCAAGATTGGTAACAGATAGAAACAAGAGAAAGTACACAGTGATTCATGTACCTAGAAAAGCTGCAGTGGTTTACACAGAGAATTCCAAGTTAAAGTACAAGAAAATAAGAGAGAGTTAGAAAACTGGTAAAACCTACATTGTTGATAGAGTTGGGAGTACTTAGCACTGTGAAAACAGCACTTTCATAGAAAGAAATATACTTCTCTAAGACTGGGAAACAGTGAACAGAGAATGTATGAGTTTCTCAAGATTGGTAACAGATAGAAACAAGAGAAAGTACACAGTGATTCATCTACCTATAGAAGTTACAGAAGTTTACACAGAGAATTCCAAGTATAAGTAGAAGAAAATAAGAGAGACTTAGAAAACTGGTAAAACCTACATTGTGGATAGAGTTGGGAGTACTTAGCACTGTGAAAACAGCACTTTCGCAGATAGAAATCTACTTCTCTAAGACTGGGAAACAGTCAACAGAGAATGCATGAGTTTCTCAAGATTGGTAACAAATAGAAAAAAGAGAAAGTACACAGTGATTCATCTACCTAGAAAAGTTACAGAGGTTTACACAGAGAATTCCAAGTATAAGTACAAGAAAATAAGAGAGACTTAGAAAACTGGTAAAACCTACATTGTTGATAGAGTTGGGAGTACTTAGCACTGTGAAAACAGCACTTTAGCCGAAAGAAATTTAGTTCTCTAAGTCCGTGAAACAGTGAACAGAGAATGTATGAGTTTCTCAAGATTGTTAACAGATAGAAAGAGGAGAAAGTACACAGTGATTCATCTACCTAGAAAAGTTACAGATGTTTACACAGAGAATTCCAAGTAAAATTACAAGAAAATAAGAGAGACTTAGAAAACTGGTAAAACCTACATGTTGATAGAGTTGGGAGTACTTAGCACTGTGAAAACAGCACTTTCGCCAAAAGAAATCTAGTTCTCTAAGTCCGTGAAACATTGAACAGAGAATGTATGAGTTTCTCAAGATTGGTAACAGATAGAAACAAGAGAAGGTACACAGTGTTTCATCTACCTAGAGAAGTTACAGAGGTTTACACA
Source organism: Heterohyrax brucei (assembly GCA_028571685.1). Classification (NCBI taxonomy): domain Eukaryota; kingdom Metazoa; phylum Chordata; class Mammalia; order Hyracoidea; family Procaviidae; genus Heterohyrax; species Heterohyrax brucei. The sequence goes on from CM053162.1 coordinate 19,328,551, forward strand.
GAGGATTCCAAGTATAAGTACAAGAAAATAAGAGAGACTTAGAAAACTGGTAATACCTACATTGTTGATAGAGTTGGGAGTACTTAGCACTGTGAAAACAGCACTTTCGCCGAAAGAAATCTACTTCTCTAAGAATGGGAATAACTGCCCACAGAATGTATGAGTTTCTCAAGATTGGTAACAGATAGAAACAAGAGAAAGTACACAGTGATTCATCTACCTAGAGAATTTACAGTGGTTTACACAGAGAATTCCATGTATAAGTATAAGAAAATAAGAGAGACTTAGAATACTGGTAAAACCTACATTGTTGATAGAGTTCGGAGTACTTAGCACTGTGAAAACAGCACTTTTGCAGAAAGAAATCTACTTCTCTAAGACTGGGAAACAGTGAATAGAGAATGTATGAGTTTCTCATGATTGGTAACAGATAGAAACAAGAGAAAGTACACAGTGATTCATCTACCTAGAGAAGTTACAGAGGTTGACAGAGAGAATTCCAAGTTTAAGTACAAGAAAATAAGAGAGACTTAGAAAACTGGTAAAATCTACATTGTTGATAGAGTTAGGAGTACTTAGCACTGTGAAAACCGCACATTCGCCGAAAGAAATCGACATCTCTAAGACTGCGAAACAGTGAACAGAGAATGTGTGAGTTTCTCAAGATTGGGAACAGATAGAAACAAGAGAAAGTACATAGTGATTCATCTACCTAGAGAAGTTACAGAGGTTTACAGAGAGAATTCCAATTTTAAGTAAAAGAAAATAACAGAGACTTAGAAAACTGGTAAATCCTACATTGTTGATAGAGTTGGGAGTACTTAGCACTGTGAAAACAGCACTTTCGCAGAAGGATATTTAGTTCTCTAAGTCCGTGAAACAGTGAACAGAGAATGTATGAGATTCTCAAGATTGGTAACAGATAGAAACAAGAGAAAGTACACAGTGATTCATCTACCTAGAAAAGTTACAGAGGTTTACAAAGAGAATTCCAAGTTTAAGTACAAGAAAATAAGAAAGACTTAGAAAACTGGTAAAACGTACATTGTTGATAGAGTTGGGAGTACTTAGCACTGTGAAAACAGCACTTTAGAAGAAAGAAATCTACTTCTCTAAGAATGGGAAAAACTGAACAGAGAATGTATGAGTTTCTCAAGATTGGTAACAGATAGAAACAAGAGAAAGTACACAGTGATTCACCTACCTAGAAAGTTACAGAGGTTTACAAAGAAAATTACAAGTATAAGTACAAGAAAAAAAGAGAGACTTAGAAAACTGGTAAAACCTACATTGTTGATAGAGTTGGGAGTACTTAGCACTGTGAAAACAGCATTTTTGCAGAAAGAAATGTACTTCTCTAACTCTGGGAAACAGTGAACAGAGAATGTATGAGTTTTGCAAGATTGGTAACAGATAGAAACAAGAGAAAGTACACAGTGATTCATCTACCTAGAGAAGTTACAGAGGTTTACACAGAGATTCCAAGTATAAGTACAAGAAAATAAGAGAGACTTAGAAAACTGGGAAAACCTACATTGTGGATAGAGTTGGGAGTACTTAGCTCTGTGAAAACAGCAATTTCGCCGAAAGAAATTTAGTTCTCTAAGTCCGTGAAACAGTGAACAGACAATGTATGAGTTTCTCAAGATTGGTAACAGATAGAAACAAGAGAAAGTACACACTGATTCATCTATCTAGAAAAGTTACAGAGGTTTACACAGAGAATTCCAAGTATAAGTACAAGAAAACAAGAGATACTTAGAAAACTGGTAAAACCTACATTGTGGATAGAGTTGGGAGTACTCAGCAATGTGTAACCAGCATTTTCGCCGAAAGGATTTTAGTTCTCTAAGTCCGTGAAACCGTGAACAGAAAATGGATGAGTCTCTCAATATTGGTAACAGATAGAAACAAGAGAAGGTACACAGTGATTCATCTACCTACAGATGTTACAGAAGTTTACACAGAGAATTCCAAGTATAAGTACAAGAAAATAAGAGAGACTTAGAAAACTGGTAAAACCTACATTGTGGATAGAGTTGGGAGTACTTAGCACTGTGAAAACAGCAATTTCGCAGTAAGAAATCTACTTCTCTAAGACTGGGAAACAGTTAACAGAGAATGTATGAGTTTCTCAAGATTGGTAACAGATAGAAACAAGAGAAAGTACACAGTGATTCATCTACCTAGAGAAGTTACAGAGGTTTACACAGAGAATTACAAGTATAAGTACAAGAAAATAAGAGAGACTTAGAAAACTGGTAAAACCTACATTGTTGATAGAGTTGGGAGTACTTACCACTGTGAAAACAGCACTTTCGCAGAATGAAATCTACTTCTCTAGGACCGCGAAACAGTGATCAGAGAATTTATGAGTTTCTCAAGATTGGTAACAGGTAGAAAGAAGAGAAAGTACAAAGTGATTCATCTACCTAGAGAAGTTACAGAGGGTTACACAGAGAATTCCAAGTGTAACTCCAATAAAATAAGAGAGACTTAGAAAACTGGTAAAACCCACATTAATGATAGAGTTGGGAGTACTTAGCACTGTGAAAACATCACTTTCGCAGAAAGAAATCTACTTCTTTAAGACCGCGAAACACTGAACAGAGAATGTATGAGTTTCTCAAGATTGGTAACAAAGAGAAACAAGAGAAAGTAAACCGTGATTCTAATACCTAGAGAAGTTAAGAGGTTTACACAGAGAATTCCAAGTATAATTCTAAGAAAATAAGACTTATAAAACTGGTAAGACCTACATTGTTGATAGATTTGGGAGTACTTACCACTGTGAAAACAGCCCTTTCGGCGGAAGAATTCTACTTTTTAGGACCGCGAAACAGTGAACAGAGAATGTATGAGTTTCTCAAGATTGGTAACAGATAGAAGCAAGAGAAAGTACACAGTGATTCACCTACCTAGAGAAGTTACAGACGTTTACACAGGGAATTCCAAGTATAAGTACAAGAAAATTACAGAGACTAAGAAAACTGGTAAAACCTACATTGTTGATAGAGTTGGGAGTACTTGATACTGTGAAAACAGCACTTTCACAGAAAGAAATCTACTTCTGTAAGACCGGGAAACAGTGAACAGAGAATGTATGAGTTTCTCAAGATTGGTAACAGATACAAAGAAGAGAAAGTACACAGTGATTCATCTACCTAGAGAAGTTATAGAGGTTTGCACAGAGAATTCCAAGTGTAACTCCAAGAAAATAAGAGAGACTTAGAAAACTGGTAAAACCTACATTGTTGATAGAGTTGGGTAGTACTTAGCACTGTGAAAACATCAATATCGCAGAAAGAAATCTACTTCTCTAAGACCGCGAAATAGTGAATAGAAAATGTATGAATTTCTAAAGATTGGTAACAGATAGAAACAAGAGAAAGAACACAGTGATTGATCTACTTAGAGAAGTTACTGAGGTTTACACTGAGAATTCCAAGTATAAGTACAAGCAAATAAGAGAGACTTAGAAAACTGGTTAAACCTACATTGTTGATAGAGTTGGGAGTACTTAGCACTGTGAAAACAGCACTTTCGCAGGAAGAAATTTACTTCTCTAAGACCGTGAAACAGTGAACAGAGAATGTATGAGTTTCTCAAGATTGGTAACCGATAGAAACAAGAGAAAGTACACAGTGATTCATCTACCTACAGAAGTTACAGAGGTTTACACAGAGAATTCCAAGTATAAGTACAAGAAAATAAGAGAGACTTAGAAAACTGGTAAAACCTACATTGTTGATAGAGTTGGGAGTACTTAGCACTGTGAAAACAGCACTTTCTGAGGAAGATCTACTTCGCTAAGACCGCGAAACAGTGAACAGAGAATGTATGTGTTTCTCAAGATTGGTAACAGATAAAAAGAAGAGAAAGTACACAGTGATTAATCAACCCAGAGAAATTACAGAGGTTTACACAGAGAATTCCAAGTATAATTCTAAGAAAATAAGAGAGACTTATAAAACTGGTAAGACCTACATTGTTGACAGATTTGGGAGTACTTTCCACTGTGAAAACAGCACTTTCGGCGGAAGAATTCTACTTTCTAGGTCCGCGAAACAGTGAACAGAGAATGTATGAGTTTCTCAAGATTGGTAACAGATAGAAAGAAGAGAAAGTACATAGTGATTCATATACCTAGAGAAGTCACAGAGGTTTACACAGAGAATTCCAAGTATAAGTACAAGAAAATAAGAGACACTTAGAAAACTGGTAAAACCTACATTGTTGATAGAGTTGGGAGTACTTAGCACTGTGAAAACAGCACTTTCGCCGAAAGAAATTCAGTTCTCTCAGTCCGTTAAACAGTGAACAGAGAATGTATGAGTTTCTCAAGATTGGTAACAGATAGAAACAAGAGAAAGTACACAGTGATTCATCTACCTAGAAGAGTTACAGAGGTTTACACACAGAATTCCAAGTATAAGTAAAAGAAAATAAGAGAGACTTAGAAAACTGGTAAAACCTACATTGTTGATAGAGTTGGGAGGACTTTGCACTGTGAAAACAGCATTTTCGCAGAAAGAAATGTACTTCTCTAAGACTGGGAAACAGTGAACAGAGAATGTATGAGTTTCTCAAGATTGGTAACAGATAGAAAGAAGAGAAAGTACACAGTGATTCACCTACCTAGAGAAGTTACAGAGGTTTACACAGAGAATTCCAAGTATAAGTACAAGAAAATAAGAGAGACTTAGAAAACAGGTAAAACTTACATTGTTGATAGGGTTCGGAGTACTTGGTACTGTGAAAACAGCACTTTCACAGAAAGAAATCTACTTCTGTAAGACCGGGAAACAGTGAACAGAGAATGTATGAGTTTCTCAAGATTGGTAACAGATACAAAGAAGAGAAAGTACACAGTGATTCATCTACCTAGAGAAGTTATAGAGGTTTACAGAGGGAATTCCAGGTGTAACTCCAAGAAAATAAGAGAGACTTAGAAAACTGGTAATACCTACATTGTTGATAGAGTTGGGTAGTACTTAGCACTGTGAAAACGTCAATATCGCAGAAAGAAATCTACTTCTCTAAGACGGCGAAACACTGAATAGAGAATGTATGAGTTTCTCAAGATTGGTAACAGATAGAAACAAGAGAAAGTACACAGTGATTCACCTACCTAGAAAAGTTACAGGGGTTTACACAGAGAATTCCAAGTATAAGAACAAGCAAATAAGAGAGACTTAGAAAACTGGTAAAACCTACATTGTTGATAGAGTTGGGATTACTTAGCACTGTGAAAACAGCACTTTCGCAGAATGAAATCTACTTCTCTAAGAATGGGAATAACTGAACAGAGAATGTATCAGTTTCTCAAGATTGGTAATCGATAGAAACAAGAGAAAGAACACAGTGATTCATCTCCCGAGAGAAGTGACAGAGGTTTACACAGAGAATTCCAGGTATAACTCTAAGAACATAAGAGAGACTTAGGAAACTGGTAAAAACTACATTGTTGATAGAGTTGGGAGTACTTAGCACTGTGAAAACATCACTTTCGCAGGAAGAAATCTACTTCTATAAGACCACGAAACAGTGAATAGAGAATGTATGAGTTTCTCACGATTGGGAACAGACAGAAACAAGAGAAAGAACCCAGTGATTCATCTACGTAGAGAAGTTACTGAGGTTTACACAGAGAATTCCAAGTATAAGTACAAGAATATAAGACAGACTTAGAAAACTGGTAAAACCTACATTGTTGATAGAGTTGGGAGTACTTAGCACTGTGAAAACCGCACTTTTGCAAAAAAAAATCTACTTCTCTAAGACCGAGAAACAGTGAACAGAGAATGTATGAGTTTCTGAAGATTGGTAACAGATAGAAACAAGAGAAAGAACACACTGATTCATCGACCTAGAGAAGTTACAGAGGTTTACACAGAGAATTCCAAGTATAAGTACAAGAAAATAAGAGAGACTTAGAAAACGAGTAAAACCTATATTGTTGATAGAGTTGGGAGTACTTAGCACTGTGAAAACAGCACTTTTGCAGGAAGAAAATTACTTTTCTAAGACCGCGAAACAGTGAACAGAGAATGTATGAGTTTCTCAAGATTGGTAACAGATAGAAGCAAGAGAAAGTACACAGTGATTCACCTACCTAGAGAAGTTACAGAGGTTTACACAGGGAATTCCAAGTATAAGTACAAGAAAATTACAGAGACTAAGAAAACTGGTAAAACCTACATTGTTGATAGAGTTGGGAGTACTTGATACTGTGAAAACAGCACTTTCACAGAAAGAAATCTACTTCTGTAAGACCGGGAAACAGTGAACAGAGAATGTATGAGTTTCTCAAGATTGGTAACAGATACAAAGAAGAGAAAGTACACAGTGATTCATCTACCTAGAGAAGTTACAGAGGTTTACACAGAGAATTCCAAGTGTAACTCCAAGAAAATAAGAGAGACTTAGAAAACTGGTAAAACCTACATTGTTGATAGAGTTGGGTAGTACTTAGCACTGTGAAAACATCAATATCGCAGAAAGAAATCTACTTCTCTAAGACCACGAAACAGTGAATAGAAAATGTATGAATTTCTAAAGATTGGTAACAGATAGAAACAAGAGAAAGAACACAGTGATTGATCTACCTAGAGAAGTTACTGAGGTTTACACTGAGAATTCCAAGTATAAGTACAAGAAAATAAGAGAGACTTAGAAAACTGGTTAAACCTACAATGTCGATAGAGTTGGGAGTACTTAGCACTGTGAAAACAGCACTTTCGCAGAAAGAAATCTACTTCTCTAAGACTGGGAAACAGTGAACAGAGAATGTATGAGTTTCTCAAGATTGGTAACAGATAGAAACAAGAGAAAGAACACAGTGATTCACCTAGCTAGAGAAGTTACAGAGGTTTACACAGAGAATTCCAAGTATAAGTACAAGAAAATAAGAGAGACTTAGAAAACTGGTAAAACCTACGTGGTTGATAGAGTTCGGAGTACTGAGCACTGTGAGAACAGCACTTTCGCAGAAAGAAATCTATTTCTCTAGGACTGGGAAACAGTGAACAGAGAATGTATGAGTTTCTCAAGACTGGTAACAGATAGAAACAAGAGGAAGTACACAGTGATTCATCTACCTAGAGAAGTTACAGAGGTTTACACAGAGAATTCCAAGTATAAGTACAAGAAAATAAGAGAGACTTATAAAACTGGTAAAACCTACATTGTTGATAGAGTTGGGAGTACTTAGCACTGTGAAAACAGCACTTTCGCCGAAAGAAATTTAGTTCTCTCAGTCCGTGAAACAGTGAACAGAGAATGTATGAGTTTCTCAAGATTGGTAACAGATAGAAACAAGAGAAAGTACACAGTGATTCATCTACCTAGATAAGTTACAGAGGTTTACACAGAGAATTCCAAGTATAAGTACAAGAAAATAAGAGAGACTTAGAAAACTGGTAAAACCTACATTGTTGATAGAGTTGGGAGTACTTTGCACTGTGAAAACAGCATTTTCGCAGAAAGAAATGTACTTCTCTAAGACTGGGAAACAGTGAACAGAGAATGTATGAGTTTCTCAAGATTGGTAACAGATAGAAAGAAGAGAAAGTACACAGTGATTCACCTACCTAGAGAAGTTACAGAGGTTTACACAGAGAATTCCAAGTATAAGTACAAGAAAATAAGAGAGACTTAGAAAACTGGTAAAACCTACATTGTTGATAGAGTTGGGAGTACTTGGTACTGTGAAAACAGCACTTTCACAGAAAGAAATCTACTTCTGTAAGACCGGGAAACAGTAAACAGAGAAGGTATGAGTTTCTCAAGATTGGTAACAGATACAAAGAAGACAAAGTACACAGTGATTCATCTACCTAGAGAAGTTACAGAGGTTTATAGAGGTATTCCAGGTGTAACTCCAAGAAAATAAGAGAGACTTAGAAAACTGGTAATACCTACATTGTTGATAGAGTTGGGTAGTACTTAGCACTGTGAAAACTTCAATATCGCAGAAAGAAATCTACTTCTCTAAGACGGCGAAACACTGAATAGAGAATGTATGAGTTTCTCAAGATTGGTAACAGATAGAAACAAGAGAAAGTACACAGTGATTCATCTACCTAGAAAAGTTTCAGTGGTTTACACAGAGAATTCCAAGTTAAAGTACAAGAAAATAAGAGAGACTTAGAAAACTGGTAAAACCTACATTGTTGATAGAGTTGGGAGTACTTAGCACTGTGAAAACAGCACTTTCGCAGAAAGAAATCTACTTCTCTGAGATTAGGAAACAGTGAACAGAGAATGTATGAGTTTCTCAAGATTGGTAACAGATAGAAACAAGAGAAAGTACACAGTGATTCATCTACCTAGAGAAGTCACAGAGGTTTACACAGAGAATTCCAAGTATAAGTACAAGGAAATAAGAGAGACTTAGAAAACTGGTAAAACCTACATTGTTGATAGAGTGGGGAATACTTAGCACTGTGTAAACTGCACTTTCGCCGAAAGAAATTTCGTTCTCTAAGTCCGTGAAACAGTGAACAGAGAATGTATGAGTTTCTCAAGATTGGTAACAGATAGAAACAAGAGAAAGTACACAGTGATTCATCTACCTAGAGAAGTTACAGAGGTTTATAGAGAGAATTCCAAGTTTAAGTACAAGAAAATAAGAGAGACTTAAAAACTGGTAAAACCTACATTGCTGATAGACTTGGGAGTACTTAGCACTGTGAATACCGCACTTTCGCCGAAAGAAATCGACTTCTCTAAGACTGGGAAACAGTGAACAGAGAATGTTTGAGTTTCTCAAGATTGGTAACAGATAGAAACAAGAGAAAGTACACAGTGATTCATCTATTTAGAGAGGTTACAGAGGTTTACACAGAGAATTCCAAGTATAAGTACAAGAAAATAAGAGAGACTTAGAAAACTGGAAAAACCTACATTGTTGATAGAGTTGGGAGTACTTAGCACTGTGAAAACAGCACTTTCGCCGAAGGAAATTTAGTTCTCTAAGTCCGTGAAACAGTGAACAGAGAATGTATGAGTTTCTCAAGTTTAGTAACAGATAGAAACAAGAGAAAGTACACAGTGATTCATCTACCTAGAGAAGTTACAGAAGTTTACACAGAGAATTCGAAGTATAAGTACAAGAAAATAAGAGAGACTTAGAAAACTGGTAAAACCTACATTGTTGATAGAGTTGGGAGTACTTACCACTGTGAAAACAGCACTTTCGCAGAATGAAATCTACTTCTCTAGGACCGCGAAACAGTGATCAAAGAATTTATGAGTTTCTCAAGATTGGTAACAGGTAGAAAGAAGAGAAAGTACAAAGTGATTCATCTACCTAGAGAAGTTACAGAGGGTTACACAGAGAATTCCAAGTGTAACTCCAATAAAATAAGAGAGACTTAGAAAACTGGTAAAACCCACATTAATGATAGAGTTGGGAGTACTTAGCACTGTGAAAACATCACTTTCGCAGAAAGAAATCTACTTCTTTAAGACCGCGAAACACTGAACAGAGAATGTATGACTTTCTCAAGATTGGTAACAAAGAGAAACAAGAGAAAGTAAACCGTGATTCTAATACCTAGAGAAGTTAAGAGGTTTACACAGAGAATTCCAAGTATAATTCTAAGAAAATAAGACTTATAAAACTAGTAAGACCTACATTGTTGATAGAGTTGGGAGTACTTACCACTGTGAAAACAGCCCTTTCGGCGGAAGAATTCTACTTTCTAGGACCGCGAAACAGTGAACAGAGAATGTATGAGTTTCTCAAGATTGGTAACAGATAGAAGCAAGAGAAAGTACACAGTGATTCACCTACCTAGAGAAGTTACAGACGTTTACACAGGGAATTCCAAGTATAAGTACAAGAAAATTACAGAGACTAAGAAAACTGGTAAAACCTACATTGTTGATAGAGTTGGGAGTACTTGATACTGTGAAAACAGCACTTTCACAGAAAGAAATCTACTTCTGTAAGACCGGGAAACAGTGAACAGAGAATGTATGAGTTTCTCAAGATTGGTAACAGATACAAAGAAGAGAAAGTACACAGTGATTCATCTACCTAGAGAAGTTATAGAGGTTTACACAGAGAATTCCAAGTGTAACTCCAAGAAAATAATAAGAGACTTAGAAAACTGGTAAAACCTACATTGTTGATAGAGTTGGGTAGTACTTAGCACTGTGAAAACATCAATATCGCAGAAAGAAATCTACTTCTCTAAGACCGCGAAACAGTGAATAGAAAATGTATGAATTTCTAAAGATTGGTAACAGATAGAAACAAGAGAAAGAACACAGTGATTGATCTACTTAGAGAAGTTACTGAGGTTTACACTGAGAATTCCAAGTATAAGTACAAGCAAATAAGAGAGACTTAGAAAACTGGTTAAACCTACATTGTTGATAGAGTTGGGAGTACTTAGCACTGTGAAAACAGCACTTTCGCAGGAAGAAATTTACTTCTCTAAGACCGTGAAACAGTGAACAGAGAATGTATGAGTTTCTCAAGATTGGTAACCGATAGAAACAAGAGAAAGTACACAGTGATTCATCTACCTACAGAAGTTACAGAGGTTTACACAGAGAATTCCAAGTATAAGTACAAGAAAATAAGAGAGACTTAGAAAACTGGTAAAACCTACATTGTTGATAGAGTTGGGAGTACTTAGCACTGTGAAAACAGCACTTTCTGAGGAAGATCTACTTCGCTAAGACCGCGAAACAGTGAACAGAGAATGTATGTGTTTCTCAAGATTGGTAACAGATAAAAAGAAGAGAAAGTACACAGTGATTAATCAACCCAGAGAAATTACAGAGGTTTACACAGAGAATTCCAAGTATAATTCTAAGAAAATAAGAGAGACTTATAAAACTGGTAAGACCTACATTGTTGACAGATTTGGGAGTACTTTCCACTGTGAAAACAGCACTTTCGGCGGAAGAATTCTACTTTCTAGGTCCGCGAAACAGTGAACAGAGAATGTATGAGTTTCTCAAGATTGGTAACAGATAGAAAGAAGAGAAAGTACATAGTGATTCATATACCTAGAGAAGTCACAGAGGTTTACACAGAGAATTCCAAGTATAAGTACAAGAAAATAAGAGACACTTAGAAAACTGGTAAAACCTACATTGTTGATAGAGTTGGGAGTACTTAGCACTGTGAAAACAGCACTTTCGCCGAAAGAAATTCAGTTCTCTCAGTCCGTTAAACAGTGAACAGAGAATGTATGAGTTTCTCAAGATTGGTAACAGATAGAAACAAGAGAAAGTACACAGTGATTCATCTACCTAGAAGAGTTACAGAGGTTTACACACAGAATTCCAAGTATAAGTAAAAGAAAATAAGAGAGACTTAGAAAACTGGTAAAACCTACATTGTTGATAGAGTTGGGAGGACTTTGCACTGTGAAAACAGCATTTTCGCAGAAAGAAATGTACTTCTCTAAGACTGGGAAACAGTGAACAGAGAATGTATGAGTTTCTCAAGATTGGTAACAGATAGAAAGAAGAGAAAGTACACAGTGATTCACCTACCTAGAGAAGTTACAGAGGTTTACACAGAGAATTCCAAGTATAAGTACAAGAAAATAAGAGAGACTTAGAAAACAGGTAAAACTTACATTGTTGATAGAGTTCGGAGTACTTGGTACTGTGAAAACAGCACTTTCACAGAAAGAAATCTACTTCTGTAAGACCGGGAAACAGTGAACAGAGAATGTATGAGTTTCTCAAGATTGGTAACAGATACAAAGAAGAGAAAGTACACAGTGATTCATCTACCTAGAGAAGTTATAGAGGTTTACAGAGGGAATTCCAGGTGTAACTCCAAGAAAATAAGAGAGACTTAGAAAACTGGTAATACCTACATTGTTGATAGAGTTGGGTAGTACTTAGCACTGTGAAAACGTCAATATCGCAGAAAGAAATCTACTTCTCTAAGACGGCGAAACACTGAATAGAGGATGTATGAGTTTCTCAAGATTGGTAACAGATAGAAACAAGAGAAAGTACACAGTGATTCACCTACCTAGAAAAGTTACAGGGGTTTACACAGAGAATTCCAAGTATAAGAACAAGCAAATAAGAGAGACTTAGAAAACTGGTAAAACCTACATTGTTGATAGAGTTGGGATTACTTAGCACTGTGAAAACAGCACTTTCGCAGAATGAAATCTACTTCTCTAAGAATGGGAATAACTGAACAGAGAATGTATCAGTTTCTCAAGATTGGTAATCGATAGAAACAAGAGAAAGAACACAGTGATTCATCTCCCGAGAGAAGTGACAGAGGTTTACACAGAGAATTCCAGGTATAACTCTAAGAACATAAGAGAGACTTAGGAAACTGGTAAAAACTACATTGTTGATAGAGTTGGGAGTACTTAGCACTGTGAAAACATCACTTTCGCAGGAAGAAATCTACTTCTATAAGACCACGAAACAGTGAATAGAGAATGTATGAGTTTCTCAGGATTGGGAACAGACAGAAACAAGAGAAAGAACCCAGTGATTCATCTACGTAGAGAAGTTACTGAGGTTTACACAGAGAATTCCAAGTATAAGTACAAGAATATAAGACAGACTTAGAAAACTGGTAAAACCTACATTGTTGATAGAGTTGGGAGTACTTAGCACTGTGAAAACCGCACTTTTGCAAAAAAAAATCTACTTCTCTAAGACCGAGAAACAGTGAACAGAGAATGTATGAGTTTCTGAAGATTGGTAACAGATAGAAACAAGAGAAAGAACACACTGATTCATCGACCTAGAGAAGTTACAGAGGTTTACACAGAGAATTCCAAGTATAAGTACAAGAAAATAAGAGAGACTTAGAAAACGAGTAAAACCTATATTGTTGATAGAGTTGGGAGTACTTAGCACTGTGAAAACAGCACTTTTGCAGGAAGAAAATTACTTTTCTAAGACCGCGAAACAGTGAACAGAGAATGTATGAGTTTCTCAAGATTGGTAACAGATAGAAGCAAGAGAAAGTACACAGTGATTCACCTACCTAGAGAAGTTACAGAGGTTTACACAGGGAATTCCAAGTATAAGTACAAGAAAATTACAGAGACTAAGAAAACTGGTAAAACCTACATTGTTGATAGAGTTGGGAGTACTTGATACTGTGAAAACAGCACTTTCACAGAAAGAAATCTACTTCTGTAAGACCGGGAAACAGTGAACAGAGAATGTATGAGTTTCTCAAGATTGGTAACAGATACAAAGAAGAGAAAGTACACAGTGATTCATCTACCTAGAGAAGTTACAGAGGTTTACACAGGGAATTCCAAGTGTAACTCCAAGAAAATAAGAGAGACTTAGAAAACTGGTAAAACCTACATTGTTGATAGAGTTGGGTAGTACTTAGCACTGTGAAAACATCAATATCGCAGAAAGAAATCTACTTCTCTAAGACCACGAAACAGTGAATAGAAAATGTATGAATTTCTAAAGATTGGTAACAGATAGAAACAAGAGAAAGAACACAGTGATTGATCTACCTAGAGAAGTTACTGAGGTTTACACTGAGAATTCCAAGTATAAGTACAAGAAAATAAGAGAGACTTAGAAAACTGGTTAAACCTACAATGTTGATAGAGTTGGGAGTACTTAGCACTGTGAAAACAGCACTTTCGCAGAAAGAAATCTACTTCTCTAAGACTGGGAAACAGTGAACAGAGAATGTATGAGTTTCTCAAGATTGGTAACAGATAGAAACAAGAGAAAGAACACAGTGATTCACCTAGCTAGAGAAGTTACAGAGGTTTACACAGAGAATTCCAAGTATAAGTACAAGAAAATAAGAGAGACTTAGAAAACTGGTAAAACCTACGTGGTTGATAGAGTTCGGAGTACTGAGCACTGTGAGAACAGCACTTTCGCAGAAAGAAATCTATTTCTCTAGGACTGGGAAACAGTGAACAGAGAATGTATGAGTTTCTCAAGACTGGTAACAGATAGAAACAAGAGGAAGTACACAGTGATTCATCTACCTAGAGAAGTTACAGAGGTTTACACAGAGAATTCCAAGTATAAGTACAAGAAAATAAGAGAGACTTATAAAACTGGTAAAACCTACATTGTTGATAGAGTTGGGAGTACTTAGCACTGTGAAAACAGCACTTTCGCCGAAAGAAATTTAGTTCTCTCAGTCCGTGAAACAGTGAACAGAGAATGTATGAGTTTCTCAAGATTGGTAACAGATAGAAACAAGAGAAAGTACACAGTGATTCATCTACCTAGATAAGTTACAGAGGTTTACACAGAGAATTCCAAGTATAAGTACAAGAAAATAAGAGAGACTTAGAAAACTGGTAAAACCTACATTGTTGATAGAGTTGGGAGTACTTTGCACTGTGAAAACAGCATTTTCGCAGAAAGAAATGTACTTCTCTAAGACTGGGAAACAGTGAACAGAGAATGTATGAGTTTCTCAAGATTGGTAACAGATAGAAGGAAGAGAAAGTACACAGTGATTCACCTACCTAGAGAAGTTACAGAGGTTTACACAGAGAATTCCAAGTATAAGTACAAGAAAATAAGAGAGACTTAGAAAACTGGTAAAACCTACATTGTTGATAGAGTTGGGAGTACTTGGTACTGTGAAAACAGCACTTTCACAGAAAGAAATCTACTTCTGTAAGACCGGGAAACAGTAAACAGAGAAGGTATGAGTTTCTCAAGATTGGTAACAGATACAAAGAAGACAAAGTACACAGTGATTCATCTACCTAGAGAAGTTACAGAGGTTTATAGAGGTATTCCAGGTGTAACTCCAAGAAAATAAGAGAGACTTAGAAAACTGGTAATACCTACATTGTTGATAGAGTTGGGTAGTACTTAGCACTGTGAAAACTTCAATATCGCAGAAAGAAATCTACTTCTCTAAGACGGCGAAACACTGAATAGAGAATGTATGAGTTTCTCAAGATTGGTAACAGATAGAAACAAGAGAAAGTACACAGTGATTCATCTACCTAGAAAAGTTTCAGTGGTTTACACAGAGAATTCCAAGTTAAAGTACAAGAAAATAAGAGAGACTTAGAAAACTGGTAAAACCTACATTGTTGATAGAGTTGGGAGTACTTAGCACTGTGAAAACAGCACTTTCGCAGAAAGAAATCTACTTCTCTGAGATTAGGAAACAGTGAACAGAGAATGTATGAGTTTCTCAAGATTGGTAACAGATAGAAACAAGAGAAAGTACACAGTGATTCATCTACCTAGAGAAGTCACAGAGGTTTACACAGAGAATTCCAAGTATAAGTACAAGGAAATAAGAGAGACTTAGAAAACTGGTAAAACCTACATTGTTGATAGAGTGGGGAATACTTAGCACTGTGTAAACTGCACTTTCGCCGAAAGAAATTTCGTTCTCTAAGTCCGTGAAACAGTGAACAGAGAATGTATGAGTTTCTCAAGATTGGTAACAGATAGAAACAAGAGAAAGTACACAGTGATTCATCTACCTAGAGAAGTTACAGAGGTTTATAGAGAGAATTCCAAGTTTAAGTACAAGAAAATAAGAGAGACTTAAAAACTGGTAAAACCTACATTGCTGATAGACTTGGGAGTACTTAGCACTGTGAATACCGCACTTTCGCCGAAAGAAATCGACTTCTCTAAGACTGGGAAACAGTGAACAGAGAATGTTTGAGTTTCTCAAGATTGGTAACAGATAGAAACAAGAGAAAGTACACAGTGATTCATCTATTTAGAGAGGTTACAGAGGTTTACACAGAGAATTCCAAGTATAAGTACAAGAAAATAAGAGAGACTTAGAAAACTGGAAAAACCTACATTGTTGATAGAGTTGGGAGTACTTAGCACTGTGAAAACAGCACTTTCGCCGAAGGAAATTTAGTTCTCTAAGTCCGTGAAACAGTGAACAGAGAATGTATGAGTTTCTCAAGTTTAGTAACAGATAGAAACAAGAGAAAGTACACAGTGATTCATCTACCTAGAGAAGTTACAGAGGGTTACACAGAGAATTCCAAGTGTAACTCCAATAAAATAAGAGAGACTTAGAAAACTGGTAAAACCTACATTGTTGATAGAGTTGGGAGTACTTAGCACTGTGAAAACATCACTTTCGCAGAAAGAAATCTACTTCTTTAAGACCGCGAAACACTGAACAGAGAATGTATGACTTTCTCAAGATTGGTAACAAAGAGAAACAAGAGAAAGTAAACCGTGATTCTAATACCTAGAGAAGTTAAGAGGTTTACACAGAGAATTCCAAGTATAATTCTAAGAAAATAAGACTTATAAAACTAGTAAGACCTACATTGTTGATAGAGTTGGGAGTACTTACCACTGTGAAAACAGCCCTTTCGGCGGAAGAATTCTACTTTCTAGGACCGCGAAACAGTGAACAGAGAATGTATGAGTTTCTCAAGATTGGTAACAGATAGAAGCAAGAGAAAGTACACAGTGATTCACCTACCTAGAGAAGTTACAGACGTTTACACAGGGAATTCCAAGTATAAGTACAAGAAAATTACAGAGACTAAGAAAACTGGTAAAACCTACATTGTTGATAGAGTTGGGAGTACTTGATACTGTGAAAACAGCACTTTCACAGAAAGAAATCTACTTCTGTAAGACCGGGAAACAGTGAACAGAGAATGTATGAGTTTCTCAAGATTGGTAACAGATACAAAGAAGAGAAAGTACACAGTGATTCATCTACCTAGAGAAGTTATAGAGGTTTACACAGAGAATTCCAAGTGTAACTCCAAGAAAATAATAAGAGACTTAGAAAACTGGTAAAACCTACATTGTTGATAGAGTTGGGTAGTACTTAGCACTGTGAAAACATCAATATCGCAGAAAGAAATCTACTTCTCTAAGACCGCGAAACAGTGAATAGAAAATGTATGAATTTCTAAAGATTGGTAACAGATAGAAACAAGAGAAAGAACACAGTGATTGATCTACTTAGAGAAGTTACTGAGGTTTACACTGAGAATTCCAAGTATAAGTACAAGCAAATAAGAGAGACTTAGAAAACTGGTTAAACCTACATTGTTGATAGAGTTGGGAGTACTTAGCACTGTGAAAACAGCACTTTCGCAGGAAGAAATTTACTTCTCTAAGACCGTGAAACAGTGAACAGAGAATGTATGAGTTTCTCAAGATTGGTAACCGATAGAAACAAGAGAAAGTACACAGTGATTCATCTACCTACAGAAGTTACAGAGGTTTACACAGAGAATTCCAAGTATAAGTACAAGAAAATAAGAGAGACTTAGAAAACTGGTAAAACCTACATTGTTGATAGAGTTGGGAGTACTTAGCACTGTGAAAACAGCACTTTCTGAGGAAGATCTACTTCGCTAAGACCGCGAAACAGTGAACAGAGAATGTATCTGTTTCTCAAGATTGGTAACAGATAAAAAGAAGAGAAAGTACACAGTGATTAATCAACCCAGAGAAATTACAGAGGTTTACACAGAGAATTCCAAGTATAATTTTAAGAAAATAAGAGAGACTTATAAAACTGGTAAGACCTACATTGTTGACAGATTTGGGAGTACTTTCCACTGTGAAAACAGCACTTTCGGCGGAAGAATTCTACTTTCTAGGTCCGCGAAACAGTGAACAGAGAATGTATGAGTTTCTCAAGATTGGTAACAGATAGAAAGAAGAGAAAGTACATAGTGATTCATATACCTAGAGAAGTCACAGAGGTTTACACAGAGAATTCCAAGTATAAGTACAAGAAAATAAGAGACACTTAGAAAACTGGTAAAACCTACATTGTTGATAGAGTTGGGAGTACTTAGCACTGTGAAAACAGCACTTTCGCCGAAAGAAATTCAGTTCTCTCAGTCCGTTAAACAGTGAACAGAGAATGTATGAGTTTCTCAAGATTGGTAACAGATAGAAACAAGAGAAAGTACACAGTGATTCATCTACCTAGAAGAGTTACAGAGGTTTACACACAGAATTCCAAGTATAAGTACAAGAAAATAAGAGAGACTTAGAAAACTGGTAAAACCTACATTGTTGATAGAGTTGGGAGGACTTTGCACTGTGAAAACAGCATTTTCGCAGAAAGAAATGTACTTCTCTAAGACTGGGAAACAGTGAACAGAGAATGTATGAGTATCTCAAGATTGGTAACAGATAGAAAGAAGAGAAAGTACACAGTGATTCACCTACCTAGAGAAGTTACAGAGGTTTACACAGAGAATTCCAAGTATAAGTACAAGAAAATAAGAGAGACTTAGAAAACAGGTAAAACTTACATTGTTGATAGAGTTCGGAGTACTTGGTACTGTGAAAATAGCACTTTCACAGAAAGAAATCTACTTCTGTAAGACCGGGAAACAGTGAACAGAGAATGTATGAGTTTCTCAAGATTGGTAACAGATACAAAGAAGAGAAAGTACACAGTGATTCATCTACCTAGAGAAGTTATAGAGGTTTACAGAGGGAATTCCAGGTGTAACTCCAAGAAAATAAGAGAGACTTAGAAAACTGGTAATACCTACATTGTTGATAGAGTTGGGTAGTACTTAGCACTGTGAAAACGTCAATATCGCAGAAAGAAATCTACTTCTCTAAGACGGCGAAACACTGAATAGAGAATGTATGAGTTTCTCAAGATTGGTAACAGATAGAAACAAGAGAAAGTACACAGTGATTCACCTACCTAGAAAAGTTACAGGGGTTTACACAGAGAATTCCAAGTATAAGAACAAGCAAATAAGAGAGACTTAGAAAACTGGTAAAACCTACATTGTTGATAGAGTTGGGATTACTTAGCACTGTGAAAACAGCACTTTCGCAGAATGAAATCTACTTCTCTAAGAATGGGAATAACTGAACAGAGAATGTATCAGTTTCTCAAGATTGGTAATCGATAGAAACAAGAGAAAGAACACAGTGATTCATCTCCCGAGAGAAGTGACAGAGGTTTACACAGAGAATTCCAGGTATAACTCTAAGAACATAAGAGAGACTTAGGAAACTGGTAAAAACTACATTGTTGATAGAGTTGGGAGTACTTAGCACTGTGAAAACATCACTTTCGCAGGAAGAAATCTACTTCTATAAGACCACGAAACAGTGAATAGAGAATGTATGAGTTTCTCAGGATTGGGAACAGACAGAAACAAGAGAAAGAACCCAGTGATTCATCTACGTAGAGAAGTTACTGAGGTTTACACAGAGAATTCCAAGTATAAGTACAAGAATATAAGACAGACTTAGAAAACTGGTAAAACCTACATTGTTGATAGAGTTGGGAGTACTTAGCACTGTGAAAACCGCACTTTTGCAAAAAAAAATCTACTTCTCTAAGACCGAGAAACAGTGAACAGAGAATGTATGAGTTTCTGAAGATTGGTAACAGATAGAAACAAGAGAAAGAA
The DNA here is from genome assembly GCA_028571685.1 of Heterohyrax brucei. Classification (NCBI taxonomy): domain Eukaryota; kingdom Metazoa; phylum Chordata; class Mammalia; order Hyracoidea; family Procaviidae; genus Heterohyrax; species Heterohyrax brucei. The sequence continues at coordinate 19,347,921 of CM053162.1, forward strand.
CACACTGATTCATCGACCTAGAGAAGTTACAGAGGTTTACACAGAGAATTCCAAGTATAAGTACAAGAAAATAAGAGAGACTTAGAAAACGAGTAAAACCTATATTGTTGATAGAGTTGGGAGTACTTAGCACTGTGAAAACAGCACTTTTGCAGGAAGAAAATTACTTTTCTAAGACCGCGAAACAGTGAACAGAGAATGTATGAGTTTCTCAAGATTGGTAACAGATAGAAGCAAGAGAAAGTACACAGTGATTCACCTACCTTGAGAAGTTACAGAGGTTTACACAGGGAATTCCAAGTATAAGTACAAGAAAATTACAGAGACAAAGAAAACTGGTAAAACCTACATTGTTGATAGAGTTGGGAGTACTTGATACTGTGAAAACAGCACTTTCACAGAAAGAAATCTACTTCTGTAAGACCGGGAAACAGTGAACAGAGAATGTATGAGTTTCTCAAGATTGGTAACAGATACAAAGAAGAGAAAGTACACAGTGATTCATCTACCTAGAGAAGTTACAGAGGTTTACACAGAGAATTCCAAGTGTAACTCCAAGAAAATAAGAGAGACTTAGAAAACTGGTAAAACCTACATTGTTGATAGAGTTGGGTAGTACTTAGCACTGTGAAAACATCAATATCGCAGAAAGAAATCTACTTCTCTAAGACCACGAAACAGTGAATAGAAAATGTATGAATTTCTAAAGATTGGTAACAGATAGAAACAAGAGAAAGAACACAGTGATTGATCTACCTAGAGAAGTTACTGAGGTTTACACTGAGAATTCCAAGTATAAGTACAAGAAAATAAGAGAGACTTAGAAAACTGGTTAAACCTACAATATTGATAGAGTTGGGAGTACTTAGCACTGTGAAAACAGCACTTTCGCAGAAAGGAATCTACTTCTCTAAGACTGGGAAACAGTGAACAGAGAATGTATGAGTTTCTCAAGATTGGTAACTGATAGAAACAAGAGAAAGAACACAGTGATTCACCTAGCTAGAGAAGTTACAGAGGTTTACACAGAGAATTCCAAGTATAAGTACAAGAAAATAAGAGAGACTTAGAAAACTGGTAAAACCTACGTGGTTGATAGAGTTCGGAGTACTGAGCACTGTGAGAACAGCACTTTCGCAGAAAGAAATCTATTTCTCTAGGACTGGGAAACAGTGAACAGAGAATGTATGAGTTTCTCAAGACTGGTAACAGATAGAAACAAGAGGAAGTACACAGTGATTCATCTACCTAGAGAAGTTACAGAGGTTTACACAGAGAATTCCAAGTATAAGTACAAGAAAATAAGAGAGACTTATAAAACTGGTAAAACCTACATTGTTGATAGAGTTGGGAGTACTTAGCACTGTGAAAACAGCACTTTCGCCGAAAGAAATTTAGTTCTCTCAGTCCGTGAAACAGTGAACAGAGAATGTATGAGTTTCTCAAGATTGGTAACAGATAGAAACAAGAGAAAGTACACAGTGATTCATCTACCTAGATAAGTTACAGAGGTTTACACAGAGAATTCCAAGTATAAGTACAAGAAAATAAGAGAGACTTAGAAAACTGGTAAAACCTACATTGTTGATAGAGTTGGGAGTACTTGGTACTGTGAAAACAGCACTTTCACAGAAAGAAATCTACTTCTGTAAGACCGGGAAACAGTGAACAGAGAAGGTATGAGTTTCTCAAGATTGGTAACAGATACAAAGAAGACAAAGTACACAGTGATTCATCTACCTAGAGAAGTTACAGAGGTTTATAGAGGTATTCCAGGTGTAACTCCAAGAAAATAAGAGAGACTTAGAAAACTGGTAATACCTACATTGTTGATAGAGTTGGGTAGTACTTAGCACTGTGAAAACTTCAATATCGCAGAAAGAAATCTACTTCTCTAAGACGGCGAAACACTGAATAGAGAATGTATGAGTTTCTCAAGATTGGTAACAGATAGAAACAAGAGAAAGTACACAGTGATTCATCTACCTAGAAAAGTTTCAGTGGTTTACACAGAGAATTCCAAGTTAAAGTACAAGAAAATAAGAGAGACCTAGAAAACTGGTAAAACCTACATTGTTGATAGAGTTGGGAGTACTTAGCACTGTGAAAACAGCACTTTCGCAGAAAGAAATCTACTTCTCTGAGATTAGGAAACAGTGAACAGAGAATGTATGAGTTTCTCAAGATTGGTAACAGATAGAAACAAGAGAAAGTACACAGTGATTCATCTACCTAGAGAAGTCACAGAGGTTTACACAGAGAATTCCAAGTATAAGTACAAGGAAATAAGAGAGACTTAGAAAACTGGTAAAACCTACATTGTTGATAGAGTGGGGAATACTTATCACTGTGTAAACTGCACTTTCGCCGAAAGAAATTTCGTTCTCTAAGTCCGTGAAACAGTGAACAGAGAATGTATGAGTTTCTCAAGATTGGTAACAGATAGAAACAAGAGAAAGTACACAGTGATTCATCTACCTAGAGAAGTTACAGAGGTTTATAGAGAGAATTCCAAGTTTAAGTACAAGAAAATAAGAGAGACTTAAAAACTGGTAAAACCTACATTGCTGATAGACTTGGGAGTACTTAGCACTGTGAATACCGCACTTTCGCCGAAAGAAATCGACTTCTCTAAGACTGGGAAACAGTGAACAGAGAATGTTTGAGTTTCTCAAGATTGGTAACAGATAGAAACAAGAGAAAGTACACAGTGATTCATCTATTTAGAGAGGTTACAGAGGTTTACACAGAGAATTCCAAGTATAAGTACAAGAAAATAAGAGAGACTTAGAAAACTGGAAAAACCTACATTGTTGATAGAGTTGGGAGTACTTAGCACTGTGAAAACAGCACTTTCGCCGAAGGAAATTTAGTTCTCTAAGTCCGTGAAACAGTGAACAGAGAATGTATGAGTTTCTCAAGTTTAGTAACAGATAGAAACAAGAGAAAGTACACAGTGATTCATCTACCTAGAGAAGTTACAGAAGTTTACACAGAGAATTCCAAGTATAAGTACAAGAAAATAAGAGAGACTTAGAAAACTGGTAAAACCTACATTGTTGATAGAGTTGGGAGTACTTACCACTGTGAAAACAGCACTTTCGCAGAATGAAATCTACTTCTCTAGGACCGCGAAACACTGATCAGAGAATTTATGAGTTTCTCAAGATTGGTAACAGGTAGAAAGAAGAGAAAGTACAAAGTGATTCATCTACCTAGAGAAGTTACAGAGGGTTACACAGAGAATTCCAAGTGTAACTCCAATAAAATAAGAGAGACTTAGAAAACTGGTAAAACCCACATTAATGATAGAGTTGGGAGTACTTAGCACTGTGAAAACATCACTTTCGCAGAAAGAAATCTACTTCTTTAAGACCGCGAAACACTGAACAGAGAATGTATGACTTTCTCAAGATTGGTAACAAAGAGAAACAAGAGAAAGTAAACCGTGATTCTAATACCTAGAGAAGTTAAGAGGTTTACACAGAGAATTCCAAGTATAATTCTAAGAAAATAAGACTTATAAAACTAGTAAGACCTACATTGTTGATAGAGTTGGGAGTACTTACCACTGTGAAAACAGCCCTTTCGGCGGAAGAATTCTACTTTCTAGGACCGCGAAACAGTGAACAGAGAATGTATGAGTTTCTCAAGATTGGTAACAGATAGAAGCAAGAGAAAGTACACAGTGATTCACCTACCTAGAGAAGTTACAGACGTTTACACAGGGAATTCCAAGTATAAGTACAAGAAAATTACAGAGACTAAGAAAACTGGTAAAACCTACATTGTTGATAGAGTTGGGAGTACTTGATACTGTGAAAACAGCACTTTCACAGAAAGAAATCTACTTCTGTAAGACCGGGAAACAGTGAACAGAGAATGTATGAGTTTCTCAAGATTGGTAACAGATACAAAGAAGAGAAAGTACACAGTGATTCATCTACCTAGAGAAGTTATAGAGGTTTACACAGAGAATTCCAAGTGTAACTCCAAGAAAATAATAAGAGACTTAGAAAACTGGTAAAACCTACATTGTTGATAGAGTTGGGTAGTACTTAGCACTGTGAAAACATCAATATCGCAGAAAGAAATCTACTTCTCTAAGACCGTGAAACAGTGAATAGAAAATGTATGAATTTCTAAAGATTGGTAACAGATAGAAACAAGAGAAAGAACACAGTGATTGATCTACTTAGAGAAGTTACTGAGGTTTACACTGAGAATTCCAAGTATAAGTACAAGCAAATAAGAGAGACTTAGAAAACTGGTTAAACCTACATTGTTGATAGAGTTGGGAGTACTTAGCACTGTGAAAACAGCACTTTCGCAGGAAGAAATTTACTTCTCTAAGACCGTGAAACAGTGAACAGAGAATGTATGAGTTTCTCAAGATTGGTAACCGATAGAAACAAGAGAAAGTACACAGTGATTCATCTACCTACAGAAGTTACAGAGGTTTACACAGAGAATTCCAAGTATAAGTACAAGAAAATAAGAGAGACTTAGAAAACTGGTAAAACCTACATTGTTGATAGAGTTGGGAGTACTTAGCACTGTGAAAACAGCACTTTCTGAGGAAGATCTACTTCGCTAAGACCGCGAAACAGTGAACAGAGAATGTATGTGTTTCTCAAGATTGGTAACAGATAAAAAGAAGAGAAAGTACACAGTGATTAATTAACCCAGAGAAATTACAGAGGTTTACACAGAGAATTCCAAGTATAATTCTAAGAAAATAAGAGAGACTTATAAAACTGGTAAGACCTACATTGTTGACAGATTTGGGAGTACTTTCCACTGTGAAAACAGCACTTTCGGCGGAAGAATTCTACTTTCTAGGTCCGCGAAACAGTGAACAGAGAATGTATGAGTTTCTCAAGATTGGTAACAGATAGAAAGAAGAGAAAGTACATAGTGATTCATATACCTAGAGAAGTCACAGAGGTTTACACAGAGAATTCCAAGTATAAGTACAAGAAAATAAGAGACACTTAGAAAACTGGTAAAACCTACATTGTTGATAGAGTTGGGAGTACTTAGCACTGTGAAAACAGCACTTTCGCCGAAAGAAATTCAGTTCTCTCAGTCCGTTAAACAGTGAACAGAGAATGTATGAGTTTCTCAAGATTGGTAACAGATAGAAACAAGAGAAAGTACACAGTGATTCATCTACCTAGAAGAGTTACAGAGGTTTACACACAGAATTCCAAGTATAAGTACAAGAAAATAAGAGAGACTTAGAAAACTGGTAAAACCTACATTGTTGATAGAGTTGGGAGGACTTTGCACTGTGAAAACAGCATTTTCGCAGAAAGAAATGTACTTCTCTAAGACTGGGAAACAGTGAACAGAGAATGTATGAGTATCTCAAGATTGGTAACAGATAGAAAGAAGAGAAAGTACACAGTGATTCACCTACCTAGAGAAGTTACAGAGGTTTACACAGAGAATTCCAAGTATAAGTACAAGAAAATAAGAGAGACTTAGAAAACAGGTAAAACTTACATTGTTGATAGAGTTCGGAGTACTTGGTACTGTGAAAATAGCACTTTCACAGAAAGAAATCTACTTCTGTAAGACCGGGAAACAGTGAACAGAGAATGTATGAGTTTCTCAAGATTGGTAACAGATACAAAGAAGAGAAAGTACACAGTGATTCATCTACCTAGAGAAGTTATAGAGGTTTACAGAGGGAATTCCAGGTGTAACTCCAAGAAAATAAGAGAGACTTAGAAAACTGGTAATACCTACATTGTTGATAGAGTTGGGTAGTACTTAGCACTGTGAAAACGTCAATATCGCAGAAAGAAATCTACTTCTCTAAGACGGCGAAACACTGAATAGAGAATGTATGAGTTTCTCAAGATTGGTAACAGATAGAAACAAGAGAAAGTACACAGTGATTCACCTACCTAGAAAAGTTACAGGGGTTTACACAGAGAATTCCAAGTATAAGAACAAGCAAATAAGAGAGACTTAGAAAACTGGTAAAACCTACATTGTTGATAGAGTTGGGATTACTTAGCACTGTGAAAACAGCACTTTCGCAGAATGAAATCTACTTCTCTAAGAATGGGAATAACTGAACAGAGAATGTATCAGTTTCTCAAGATTGGTAATCGATAGAAACAAGAGAAAGAACACAGTGATTCATCTCCCGAGAGAAGTGACAGAGGTTTACACAGAGAATTCCAGGTATAACTCTAAGAACATAAGAGAGACTTAGGAAACTGGTAAAAACTACATTGTTGATAGAGTTGGGAGTAGTTAGCACTGTGAAAACATCACTTTCGCAGGAAGAAATCTACTTCTATAAGACCACGAAACAGTGAATAGAGAATGTATGAGTTTCTCAGGATTGGGAACAGACAGAAACAAGAGAAAGAACCCAGTGATTCATCTACGTAGAGAAGTTACTGAGGTTTACACAGAGAATTCCAAGTATAAGTACAAGAATATAAGACAGACTTAGAAAACTGGTAAAACCTACATTGTTGATAGAGTTGGGAGTACTTAGCACTGTGAAAACCGCACTTTTGCAAAAAAAAATCTACTTCTCTAAGACCGAGAAACAGTGAACAGAGAATGTATGAGTTTCTGAAGATTGGTAACAGATAGAAACAAGAGAAAGAACACACTGATTCATCGACCTAGAGAAGTTACAGAGGTTTACACAGAGAATTCCAAGTATAAGTACAAGAAAATAAGAGAGACTTAGAAAACGAGTAAAACCTATATTGTTGATAGAGTTGGGAGTACTTAGCACTGTGAAAACAGCACTTTTGCAGGAAGAAAATTACTTTTCTAAGACCGCGAAACAGTGAACAGAGAATGTATGAGTTTCTCAAGATTGGTAACAGATAGAAGCAAGAGAAAGTACACAGTGATTCACCTACCTTGAGAAGTTACAGAGGTTTACACAGGGAATTCCAAGTATAAGTACAAGAAAATTACAGAGACAAAGAAAACTGGTAAAACCTACATTGTTGATAGAGTTGGGAGTACTTGATACTGTGAAAACAGCACTTTCACAGAAAGAAATCTACTTCTGTAAGACCGGGAAACAGTGAACAGAGAATGTATGAGTTTCTCAAGATTGGTAACAGATACAAAGAAGAGAAAGTACACAGTGATTCATCTACCTAGAGAAGTTACAGAGGTTTACACAGAGAATTCCAAGTGTAACTCCAAGAAAATAAGAGAGACTTAGAAAACTGGTAAAACCTACATTGTTGATAGAGTTGGGTAGTACTTAGCACTGTGAAAACATCAATATCGCAGAAAGAAATCTACTTCTCTAAGACCACGAAACAGTGAATAGAAAATGTATGAATTTCTAAAGATTGGTAACAGATAGAAACAAGAGAAAGAACACAGTGATTGATCTACCTAGAGAAGTTACTGAGGTTTACACTGAGAATTCCAAGTATAAGTACAAGAAAATAAGAGAGACTTAGAAAACTGGTTAAACCTACAATGTTGATAGAGTTGGGAGTACTTAGCACTGTGAAAACAGCACTTTCGCAGAAAGAAATCTACTTCTCTAAGACTGGGAAACAGTGAACAGAGAATGTATGAGTTTCTCAAGATTGGTAACAGATAGAAACAAGAGAAAGAACACAGTGATTCACCTAGCTAGAGAAGTTACAGAGGTTTACACAGAGAATTCCAAGTATAAGTACAAGAAAATAAGAGAGACTTAGAAAACTGGTAAAACCTACGTGGTTGATAGAGTTCGGAGTACTGAGCACTGTGAGAACAGCACTTTCGCAGAAAGAAATCTATTTCTCTAGGACTGGGAAACAGTGAACAGAGAATGTATGAGTTTCTCAAGACTGGTAACAGATAGAAACAAGAGGAAGTACACAGTGATTCATCTACCTAGAGAAGTTACAGAGGTTTACACAGAGAATTCCAAGTATAAGTACAAGAAAATAAGAGAGACTTATAAAACTGGTAAAACCTACATTGTTGATAGAGTTGGGAGTACTTAGCACTGTGAAAACAGCACTTTCGCCGAAAGAAATTTAGTTCTCTCAGTCCGTGAAACAGTGAACAGAGAATGTATGAGTTTCTCAAGATTGGTAACAGATAGAAACAAGAGAAAGTACACAGTGATTCATCTACCTAGATAAGTTACAGAGGTTTACACAGAGAATTCCAAGTATAAGTACAAGAAAATAAGAGAGACTTAGAAAACTGGTAAAACCTACATTGTTGATAGAGTTGGGAGTACTTTGCACTGTGAAAACAGCATTTTCGCAGAAAGAAATGTACTTCTCTAAGACTGGGAAACAGTGAACAGAGAATGTATGAGTTTCTCAAGATTGGTAACAGATAGAAAGAAGAGAAAGTACACAGTGATTCACCTACCTAGAGAAGTTACAGAGGTTTACACAGAGAATTCCAAGTATAAGTACAAGAAAATAAGAGAGACTTAGAAAACTGGTAAAACCTACATTGTTGATAGAGTTGGGAGTACTTGGTACTGTGAAAACAGCACTTTCACAGAAAGAAATCTACTTCTGTAAGACCGGGAAACAGTGAACAGAGAAGGTATGAGTTTCTCAAGATTGGTAACAGATACAAAGAAGACAAAGTACACAGTGATTCATCTACCTAGAGAAGTTACAGAGGTTTATAGAGGTATTCCAGGTGTAACTCCAAGAAAATAAGAGAGACTTAGAAAACTGGTAATACCTACATTGTTGATAGAGTTGGGTAGTACTTAGCACTGTGAAAACTTCAATATCGCAGAAAGAAATCTACTTCTCTAAGACGGCGAAACACTGAATAGAGAATGTATGAGTTTCTCAAGATTGGTAACAGATAGAAACAAGAGAAAGTACACAGTGATTCATCTACCTAGAAAAGTTTCAGTGGTTTACACAGAGAATTCCAAGTTAAAGTACAAGAAAATAAGAGAGACTTAGAAAACTGGTAAAACCTACATTGTTGATAGAGTTGGGAGTACTTAGCACTGTGAAAACAGCACTTTCGCAGAAAGAAATCTACTTCTCTGAGATTAGGAAACAGTGAACAGAGAATGTATGAGTTTCTCAAGATTGGTAACAGATAGAAACAAGAGAAAGTACACAGTGATTCATCTACCTAGAGAAGTCACAGAGGTTTACACAGAGAATTCCAAGTATAAGTACAAGGAAATAAGAGAGACTTAGAAAACTGGTAAAACCTACATTGTTGATAGAGTGGGGAATACTTAGCACTGTGTAAACTGCACTTTCGCCGAAAGAAATTTCGTTCTCTAAGTCCGTGAAACAGTGAACAGAGAATGTATGAGTTTCTCAAGATTGGTAACAGATAGAAACAAGAGAAAGTACACAGTGATTCATCTACCTAGAGAAGTTACAGAGGTTTATAGAGAGAATTCCAAGTTTAAGTACAAGAAAATAAGAGAGACTTAAAAACTGGTAAAACCTACATTGCTGATAGACTTGGGAGTACTTAGCACTGTGAATACCGCACTTTCGCCGAAAGAAATCGACTTCTCTAAGACTGGGAAACAGTGAACAGAGAATGTTTGAGTTTCTCAAGATTGGTAACAGATAGAAACAAGAGAAAGTACACAGTGATTCATCTATTTAGAGAGGTTACAGAGGTTTACACAGAGAATTCCAAGTATAAGTACAAGAAAATAAGAGAGACTTAGAAAACTGGAAAAACCTACATTGTTGATAGAGTTGGGAGTACTTAGCACTGTGAAAACAGCACTTTCGCCGAAGGAAATTTAGTTCTCTAAGTCCGTGAAACAGTGAACAGAGAATGTATGAGTTTCTCAAGTTTAGTAACAGATAGAAACAAGAGAAAGTACACAGTGATTCATCTACCTAGAGAAGTTACAGAAGTTTACACAGAGAATTCCAAGTATAAGTACAAGAAAATAAGAGAGACTTAGAAAACTGGTAAAACCTACATTGTTGATAGAGTTGGGAGTACTTACCACTGTGAAAACAGCACTTTCGCAGAATGAAATCTACTTCTCTAGGACCGCGAAACACTGATCAGAGAATTTATGAGTTTCTCAAGATTGGTAACAGGTAGAAAGAAGAGAAAGTACAAAGTGATTCATCTACCTAGAGAAGTTACAGAGGGTTACACAGAGAATTCCAAGTGTAACTCCAATAAAATAAGAGAGACTTAGAAAACTGGTAAAACCCACATTAATGATAGAGTTGGGAGTACTTAGCACTGTGAAAACATCACTTTCGCAGAAAGAAATCTACTTCTTTAAGACCGCGAAACACTGAACAGAGAATGTATGAGTTTCTCAAGATTGGTAACAAAGAGAAACAAGAGAAAGTAAACCGTGATTCTAATACCTAGAGAAGTTAAGAGGTTTACACAGAGAGTTCCAAGTATAATTCTAAGAAAATAAGACTTATAAAACTAGTAAGACCTACATTGTTGATAGAGTTGGGAGTACTTACCACTGTGAAAACAGCCCTTTCGGCGGAAGAATTCTACTTTCTAGGGCCGCGAAACAGTGAACAGAGAATGTATGAGTTTCTCAAGATTGGTAACAGATAGAAGCAAGAGAAAGTACACAGTGATTCACCTACCTAGAGAAGTTACAGACGTTTACACAGGGAATTCCAAGTATAAGTACAAGAAAATTACAGAGACTAAGAAAACTGGTAAAACCTACATTGTGGATAGAGTTGGGTAGTACTTAGCACTGTGAAAACATCAATATCGCAGAAAGAAATCTACTTCTCTAAGACCGCGAAACAGTGAATAGAAAATGTATGAATTTCTAAAGATTGGTAACAGATAGAAACAAGAGAAAGAACACAGTGATTGATCTACTTAGAGAAGTTACTGAGGTTTACACTGAGAATTCCAAGTATAAGTACAAGCAAATAAGAGAGACTTAGAAAACTGGTTAATCCTACAATGTTGATAGAGTTGGGAGTACTTAGCACTGTGAAAACAGCACTTTCGCAGGAAGAAATTTACTTCTCTAAGACCGTGAAACAGTGAACAGAGAATGTATGAGTTTCTCAAGATTGGTAACCGATAGAAACAAGAGAAAGTACACAGTGATTCATCTACCTACAGAAGTTACAGAGGTTTACACAGAGAATTCCAAGTATAAGTACAAGAAAATAAGAGAGACTTAGAAAACTGGTAAAACCTACATTGTTGATAGAGTTGGGAGTACTTAGCACTGTGAAAACAGCACTTTCTGAGGAAGATCTACTTCGCTAAGACCGCGAAACAGTGAACAGAGAATGTATGTGTTTCTCAAGATTGGTAACAGATAAAAAGAAGAGAAAGTACACAGTGATTAATCAACCCAGAGAAATTACAGAGGTTTACACAGAGAATTCCAAGTATAATTCTAAGAAAATAAGAGAGACTTATAAAACTGGTAAGACCTACATTGTTGACAGATTTGGGAGTACTTTCCACTGTGAAAACAGCACTTTCGGCGGAAGAATTCTACTTTCTAGGTCCGCGAAACAGTGAACAGAGATTGTATGAATTTCTCAAGATTGGTAACAGATAGAAAGAAGAGAAAGTACATAGTGATTCATCTACCTAGAGAAGTCACAGAGGTTTACACAGAGAATTCCAAGTATAAGTACAAGAAATAAGAGACACTTAGAAAACTGGTAAAACCTACATTGTTGATAGAGTTGGGAGTACTTAGCACTGTGAAAACAGCACTTTCGCCGAAAGAAATTTAGTTCTCTCAGTCCGTTAAACAGTGAACAGAGAATGTATGAGTTTCTCAAGATTGGTAACAGATAGAAACAAGAGAAAGTACACAGTGATTCATCTACCTAGAAGAGTTACAGAGGTTTACACACAGAATTCCAAGTATAAGTACAAGCAAATAAGAGAGACTTAGAAAACTGGCAAAACCTACATTGTTGAAAGAGTTGGGAGTACTTAGCATTGTGAAAACATCACTTTCGCAGAAGGAAATCTACTTCTCTAAGACCGCGAAACAGTGAACAGAGAATGTATGAGTTTCTCAAGATTGGTAACAGATAGTAACAAGAGAAAGTACACTGTGATTAATCTACCTAGAGAAGTTACAGATGTGTACACAGAGAATTCGAAATATAACTCCAGGAAAATAAGAGATTCTTAGAAAACTGGCAAAACCTACATTATTCTTAGAGTTGGGAGTACTTAGAATTGGGAAAACATCACTTTCCCAGAAAGAAGTCTACTTCTCTAAGACCAGGAAATAGTGAACAGAGAATTTATGAGTTTCTCAAGATTGGTAACAGATAGAAACAAGAGAAAAGACACAGTGATTTATCTACCTAGAGAAGTTACAGAGATTTTCTCAGAGAAGTCCAGGTATAAGTAGAAGTTAATATGAGAGACTTAGAAAACTGGTAAAACCTACATTGCTGATAGAGTTGGGAGTACTTATCATTGTGAAAACATCACTTTCCCAGAAAGAAGTCTACTTCTCTAAGACCAGGAAATAGTGAACAGAGAATGTATGAGTTTCTCAAGATTGGTAACAGATAGAAACAAGAGAAAGTACACAGTGATTCATCTACCTAGAGAAGTTACAGAGATTTACACAGAGAATTCCAAGTATGACTCCAAGAAAATAAGAGAGACTTATAATACTGCTAAAACTTACATTGTTGGTAGAGTTGGGAGTACTTAGCATTGTGAAAACATCACTTTCTCAGAAAGAAATCTACTTCTCTAAGACCGCGAAACAGTGAATAGAGAATCTATGAGTTTCTCAAGATTGGTAACAGATAGAAACAAGAGAAAGTACACAGTGATTCATCTACCTAGAGAAGTTACAGAGGTTTAGACAGAGAATTCCAAGTTCAACTCCAAGAAAATAAGAGATTCTTAGAAAACTGGCAAAACCTACATTATTGGTCGAGTTGAGAGTCCTTAGCTTTGGGAAAAAATCACTTTCGCAAAAAGAAATCTACTTCTCTAGGAAAGCGAAACAGTGAACAGAGAATGTATGAGTTTCTCAAGATTGGTAACAGATAGAAACAAGAGAAAAGACACAGTGATTTATCTACCTAGAGAAGTTACAGAGATTTTCTCAGAGAAGTCCAGGTATAAGTAGAAGTTAATATGAGAGACTTAGAAAACTGGTAAAACCTACATTGTTGATAGAGTTGGGAGTACTTAGCATTGTGAAAACATCACTTTCCCAGAAAGAAGTCTACTTCTCTAAGACCAGGAAATAGTGAACAGAGAATGTATGAGTTTCTCAAGATTGGTAACAGATAGAAACAAGAGAAAGTACACAGTGATTCATCTTCCTGGAGAAGTTACAGAGGTTTACACAGAGAATTCCAAGTATGACTCCAAGAAAATTAGAGAGACTTATAATACTGGTAAAACTTACATTGTTGGTAGAGTTGGGAGTACTTAGCATTGTGAAAACATCACTTTCTCAGAAAGAAATCTACTTCTCTAAGACCCCGAAACAGTGAACAGAGAATCTATGAGTTTCTCAAGATTGGTAACAGATAGAAACAAGAGAAAGTACACAGTGATTCATCTACCTAGAGAAGTTACAGAGGTTTAGACAGAGAATTCCAAGTTCAACTCCAAGAAAATAAGAGATTCTTAGAAAACTGGCAAAACCTACATTATTGGTCGAGTTGAGAGTACTTAGCATTGTGAAAACATCACTTTCCCAGAAAGAAGTCTACTTCTCTAAGACCGGGAAATAGTGAACAGAGAATGTGTGAGTTTCTCAAGATTGGTAACAGATAGAAAGAAGAGAAAGTACACAGTGATTCATCTACCTAGAGAAGTTACAGAGGTTTACAGAGAGAATTCCAAGTAGAACTCTAAGAAAATAAGAGAGACTTATAATACTGGTAAAACCTACATTGTTGGTAGAATTGGGAGTACTTAGCATTGGGAAAACATCACTTTCGCAGAAAGAAATCGACTTCTCTAAGACCGCGAAACAGTGAACAGAGAATGTATGGGTTTCTCAAGATTGGTACCAGGTAGAAACAAGAGAAAGTACACAGTGATTCATCTACCTAGAGAAATTACAGAGGTTTACACAGAAAATTCCAAGTATAACTCTAAGAAAATAAGAGAGATTTATAAAACTGATAAAACCTACATTCTTGGTAGATTTGGGAGTACTTAGCATTGTGAATACATCAGTTTCTCAGTAAGAAATCTACTTGTCTAGGACCGCGAAACAGTGAACAGAGAATTTATTAGTTTCTCAAGATTGGTAGCAGATAGAAACAAGAGAAAGTACACAGTGATTCATCTACCTAGAGAAGTTACCGTGATTTACTCAGAGAAGTCCAGGTATAAGTACAAGTTAATAAGAGAGACTTAGAAAACTGGTAAAACCTACATTGTTGATAGAGTTGGAAGTACTTAGCATTGTGAAAACATCACTTTCGCAGAATGAAATCTACTTCTCTAAGACCGCGAAACAGTGAACAGAGAATGTATGAGTTTCTCAAGTTTGGTAACCGTTTGAAACAAGAGAAAGTACTCAGTGATTCAGCTACCTAGAGAAGTTACAGAGGTTTACGCAGAGAACTTCAGGTATAACTAGAAGATAATAAGAGACACTTAGATAACTGGCAAAATCTAACTTGTTCATGAAGTTGGCAATACTTAGCAATGTGAAAACATCACTTTCGCACAAAGAAATGTACTTCGGTGAGACAGTGATACACTGAACAGAGAAAATAATTGTTTCTTACGATTGAGAACAGATAGAAACAAGAGAAAGTACATATTGATTTATCTACCCAGAGAAGTTACAGAGGTTAACACAGAGAACTTCAGCTATAACTACAAGAAAATAACAGAGACTTAGAAAACTGGCAATATCTACGTTGTTCATGGAGTTGGGCGTACTTAGCATTCTGAAGACATCGCTTTCACAGGAAGAAATCTAGTTGTCTAACACAACGATACAGTGAACAGAGAAAGTATTTATTTCTTAAGATACAGAACAGATAGAAATAAAACAATGTACATAGTGATTCATCTACCCAGGAAAGTTACAGAAGTTTACAGAGAGAACACCCTGCTCTAAGTACAAGAAACTAAGGGACTTAAATAACCGGTAAAATCTACATTGTTCATGGATTTGGGAGTATTTAGCATTGTGAAAACATCACTTTTGCATAAGGAATTGTACTTCTCTGAGACAACGATACAGTGAACAGAGAAAGTATCAGTTTCTTAAGATTTACAACAGATAGAAAGAAAACAAAGTACATAGTGATTGATTTACCCAGAGAAGGTACAGAAGTTTACACAGAGAACTGCCAGCTATAACTACAAGAAATTAAGAGAGACTTTCGTAAGTGGCAAAATCTACGTTGTTCATGGAGGTGGAAGTTCTTAGCATTGTGAAAACAACACTTTCGCAGAAAGAAATTTACTTCTATAAGAGAATGATACAGTGAAAAGAGAAAAGATTGGTTTGTTAAGATGTAGAACAGATAGAAACAAGAAAATGTACACAGTGATTCATCTCCCCAGAGAAGTTACAGAGGTTTACCCAGAGAACTCCCAGCTATAGCGATAAGAAAATAAGAGACTTTGAGAAGTCGCAAAATCTACATTGTTCATGGAGTTGGGAGTACTAAGCATTGTGAAAACATCACTTTCGCAGAAAGAAATCTACTTCTCTAAGCCAGCAATACTGTGAACAGAGAATGTATTATTGTCTTAAGATTTAGAACAGATGGAAACAGCACAAAGTACATAGTGATTTATGTTCCCAGAGAAGTTACAGAAGTTTACACAGAGAACTCCCAGCTATATCTACAAGAAAATAAGAGAGACTTTGATAAGTGACAAAATCTACGTTGTTCATGGAGTTGGGAGTACTTAGGCCTATGAAAACATCACTTTCACAGAAAGAAATCTACTACTCTAAGACAACAAGGCAGTGTAATGAGAAAGTGGGAGTTTCTTAAGATTTAGAACAGATAGAAACAGGAGAAAGTACATAGTGATTCATCTACCCAGAAAAGTTACAGAGGTTTACACAGAGAACTGCCAGCTATAACTACAAGAAACTAAGAGAGACTTGGATTACTGGCAAAATCTAAGTTGTTCATGGAGTTGGGAGTACTTAGCATTCTGAAAACATCACTTTCGCAGAAAAAAATCTACTTTTCTAATGCGAGACACTGAACTGAGAAAGTATGAGTTTCTTAAGATTTATAACAGATATAAACTAGAGAAAGTACATAGCGAGGGGTTTACACAGAGAAATCCCAGGTATAACTATACGAAAATAAGAGAGTATTAGATAACTGGGAAAATGTATGTTGGTCATGGAGTTGGGAGTTGTTAGCATTCTGAAAACATCACTTTCGCTGAAAGAAATCTACTTCTCTAAGAGAACGAGACAGTGAATAGAGAAATTTTGAGTTTCTTATGATATAGAACACATAGAAATAAGACAAAGTACATAGTCATTCGTCTACCCAGAGAAGTTACAGAGATTTACACAGAAAACTCCCAGCTATAACTACAAGAAAACGAGACTTAGATAACTGGCAAAATGTAAGTTGTTCGTCGAGTTGGGAGTACTTAGCATTGTGAAAATACCTCTTTCCCAGAAAGAAATTTACTTCTCTAAGACAGCGAGGTAGTGAACATACAATGTATGCGTTTCATACGATTTAGAATAGAGAGTAACAAGAGAAAGTACATAGTGATTGATCTGACCAGAGAAGTTACAGAGATTCACACAGAGAACTCCCAGTTATACCTACAAGTAAATAAGAGACACTTAGATAACTGGAAAATCTACGTTATTCATCAAGTTGGGAGTACTTAGCATTGTGAAAAAACCTCTTTGCCAGAAAGAAATCTACTTCTAAAAGACAACGAGACTCTGAACATAACAGTATGGGCTTCCTATGATTTAGAACAGGTAGTAACAAGACAAACTACATAGTGATTGATCTACCCAGAGAATTTACAGAGATTTATACGGAGAACTCCCAGCTATAACTACAAGAAAATAAGAGAGACTTAGATAACTGACAAAATCTACGTTGTTTATGGAGTTGGGAGTACTTACCATTGTGAAATCATCTCTTTCGCAGAATGAAATCTAGTTCTATAAGACAGCGACACATTGAACATGCAATGTATGAGTTTCATACGATTTAGAACACAGAGTAACAAGAGAAAGTACATAATGTTTCATCTACCCAGAGAAGTTACAGAGATTTACACAGAGAACTCCCAGCTATACCTAGAAGAAAATAGGAGAGACTTAGATAACTGACAAAATCTATGTTGTTCATCGAGTTCGGAGTATTTAGCATTGTGAAAACAACTCTTCCCCAGAAAGAAATTTACTTCTGTAAGACGATGATTTAGTGTACATACAAAGTATGCGTTTCATACGATTTAGAACAGAGAGTAACAAGAGAAAGTACATAATGATTCAGCTACCCAGAGAAGTTACAGAGATTACACAGAGAACTTCTAGCCATAAGTAGAAGAAAATAAGAGAGACTGAGATAACTGACAAAATTAATGCTATTCATGGAGTTGGGAGTACTTAGCATTGTGAAAACATCTCTTTCACAGAAACAAATCTATTTCTATAGGACAACGAAACAGTGCACATAGAAAGGATGAGTTTCATAAGATTTAAAACAGCTAGTAAGAAGAAAAAGTACAGAGTGATTCATCTACCCAGAGAAGTTACAGAGATTTATACGGAGAACTCCCAGCTATACCTACAAGAAAATGAGAGAGACTTAGATAAGTAGCAAAGTCTAAGTTGTTCGTCGAGTTGGGAGTACTTAGCTTTGTGAAATCATCTCTTTCCCAGAATAAAATCTAGTTCTATAAGACAGCGAGACATTGAACATACAATGTATGAGTTTCATACGATTTAGAACACAGAGTAACAAGAGAAAGTACACAGTGATTCATCTACCCAGAGATGTTACAGAGGTTTACACACAGAACTCCCAGCTACAACTACAAGAAAATGAGAGAGACTGAAATTACTGACAAAATCAACGTTATTCATGGAGCTGGGAGTATGTAGCATTGTGAAAACATCTGTTTCCCTGATACAAATCTAGTTCTATAAGACAACGAAACAGTGAACATAGAAAGGATGAGTTTCATACGATTTAGACCAGATGGTAGCAAGGGAAAGTACAGAGTGATTCATCTCCCCAGGGAAGTTACATACATTTGCACAGAGAACTCGCAGCTACAACTACAAGAAAGTAAGAGAGACTTAGATAACTGGCAAAATCTACGTTGTTCATCGAGTTGGGAGTAGTTAGCATTGTGAAAAGTTCTCTTTCCCAGAAAGGAACCTACTTCTATAAGGTCTTCCCAGTACAAGTTCCAGGATCATTCTTTCCTTCTTAGCAGATGAAACCATTGTACAGGCCGAGAATCGCAAAGATTTCATAAGTAAACCCTCTAACTGATAGGGCAGTAGAGCCAAGTCACCGGATTAAAGAGAAACTTAGGAAAATCAAACGGATTCCTTGACAGCAACAAGGGAACGAGAAAAACAGCATTGCCATACCATCTACCACAGAAATTAACCACACAATGTACATAGTGATTCTTCTAGCCAGAGAAGTCACACAGAGAATTCCAAGTCCTAGATGCAAGAAACTAAGAGAGATTTAGAGAAATGGCAAAATCAATGCTATTCTTGGAGTTAGGCCTACTTAGCATTGTGAAAACATCTCTTTGCCAGAAAGGAACCTACTGCGATAAAGCATTCCCAGTACACGTTCCTGCATCATTCTTTCCTTCTTAGCAGATGAAACGATTGTACATGCCGAGAATCCCAAGGAATTTATAAGTACACCCGCTAACTTATACGAGAGTACAGCAAAGTCACCGGATTCAAGAGAAACTTAGGTAAATCCAACGGATTCTTTGAGAGCAAGAACAGGTGAACAAAGAAATTCGCATTTCCAAAGGATTTACCACAGATACTAAGAAGAGAAAGGACAGTGATTCTTCTACCCGGAGAAGTTCCACAGTTCCGCAGAAAGAACTCCCGGCCCTAATTTAAAGAAACTAAGAGAGATTTAGAGAAATGGCTAAATCTACGCTGTTGATGGAGATAGGAGTACTCAGCATTGTGAAAAGATCCCTTTCCCAGAAAGGAACCAACTTCTGTATATCGCTCCCAGTAGACGTTCCGGGATTATTGTTTCCTTCTTAGCAGATGAAACGATTGTACATGCCGAGAATCACAGGGAATTTAGAAGTACACCCGCTAACTGATAGGGGAGTACAGCAAAATCACAGGATACAAGAGAAACTTAGGTAAATCAAACGGCTTCCTTGACAGAAAATCAAGTGAATGAAGAAAGCAGCATTTCCATACAATTGAACAGAGATGTTAACAAGAGAAAGGAGCTAGTGATTCTTCTAGCCAGAGAAATTACACAGTTTTACAGAGAGAACTCCCAGCGCTAACTCCAAGAAACTAAGAGAGATTTAGAGAAATGGCAAAATCTACGCTGTTCTTGAGATAGGAGTACTTAGGATTGTGAAAACATCGCTTTCCCAGAACGGAGCCGACTTCTATAAAGCATTCAAAGTAAAAGTTCGAGCACCATTCTTTCCTTCTTCGCAGATGAAACCATGGTAGATGCCGAGAATCGCAAGGAATTTCGAAGTACACCCTCTAACTGACAGTGGACAACTGCAAAGTCACTGGCTACAAGAGAAACTTAGGTAAAACAAACGGATTCCTTGACAGCAACAAGTCAACGAGAAAAACAGCATTTCCATACCATCTATCACAGATATTAACAAGAGAATAGACATAGTGATTCTTCTACCCAGAGAAGTTATACAGTTTTATTGAGAGAATTCCGAGCTCTAAATGCAAGAAACTAAGAGAGCTTTAGAGACAGGGCAAAATCTACGCTGTTCATGGAGATAGGAGTACTTAGCACTGGGAAAGGATCTCTTTCCCAGAAAGGAACCTACTTCTATAAAGCATTCCCAGTACAAGTTCCAGCATCATTCTTTCCTTCTTAGCAGATGAAACGATTCTACATGCCGAGAATCGCAAAGAACTGATAAGTAAACCCTCTAACTGATAGGGCAGTAGAGCAAAGTCACCGGATTGAAAAGAAACTTAAGAAAATCAATCGGATTCCTTGACAGCATCAAGTGAACGAGAAAAACAGCATTGCCATACCATCTACGACAGAAATTAACCACACAATGTACATAGTGATTCTTCTAGGCAGAGAAGTTACACAGTTTTACAGAGAGAATTCAGAGCCCTAAATGGAAGAAACCAAGAGAGATTTAGAGAAATGGCAAAATCAATGCTGTCCTTGGAGTTAGGCCTACTTAGCATTGTGAAAACATCTCTTTCCCAGAAAGGAACCTACTGCAATAAAGCATTCCCAGTTCACGTTCCTGCATCATTCTTTCCTTCTTAGCAGATGAAACGATTGTACATGCCGAGAATCCCAAGGAATTTATAAGTACACCCGCTAACTTATACGGGAGTACAGCAAAGTCACTGGATTCAAGAGAAACTTAGGTAAATCCAACGGATTCCTTGAGAGCAACATCAAGGGAACAAGGAAATCTTCATTTCCAAACTATTTACCACAGATATTAAGCAAAGAAAGGACATAGTGATCCTTCTAGCAGGAGAAGTTACACAGTTCCACAGAGAGAACTCCCAGCCCTAACTGCAGCAAACTAACAAAGATTTAGAGAAACGGAAAATCTACGCTGTTTATGGAGATAGGAGTTCTTAGCATTGTGAAAAGATTTCTTTCTCAGAAAGGAACCTACTTCTATAAAGCATTCCCAGTACAAGCTCCAGCAGCATTCGTTCCTTCTTAGTGGATGAAACGATTGTACATGCCGAGAATCGCAAGGAATTTTATATATATTTTTGTTATGTATTGAGAAATGTACAATACTTGCTGTCATGATTTGAATTGTGTCCCCCCAAAATGTGTGCAGCCACGTGGCTGGGTATGGTTCCCAGTATCTTGGGACTGTCCTCCATTGTGTGGTTTTGCTAACCCGTATGTTAAAGGATTAGGGTGGGGCGGTAAATTCCTGCTGTAGGGGGAGTTTCCCTGGAGTATGGCTTGCCCCACCCTTAATGCTTTTAGCTTGCAAGGAATAAAAGGAAAAAGAAACAAAGGACAATTTGAGAACCTCGCTACCATCAAGCCAGCAGCACCGGGAGCAGAGCACGTCCTTCAGACCAGAGGTTCTTGCGTCAGGACACTCCCTGGACAAATACTGATGCAATACTGGACTTTCCTCCAGAGCCGACAAGGGGAAAGTCTTTCCCTGGAGCGGACACCCTGAATATGGACTTGCAACCTACCGGACTGTGTAAGGATAAATCTTTCTTTGTTAAAGCCATCCACTCTGTGGTATTTCTGTTAGAGCGGCCCCAGCTGACTAAAACACTTGCCTTAAAGAATGTGTAGGTTAGCTAAAGTGACAAGGCAACACATTTGTGAAACAACTGTGGAATAATACAGATTAGTATGTTACCTATTACTATTAGCATAGTTAATTAGGTTAGAAAATACTCAGGAACAGGTAGAGAAGAGTTCATATAACTCAATATATAAAGAACTAGACTCATTTTTCCTGACTCTCAGACTTTTGTTTAACTGTAATTCTTGGTAAGTGTGAGTTTATTGCTGTCATTTTGCAGTGTTTCATCTCTTCTTTCCTCCCATCTTTCCTTTTTGTGATGGTAAAATTTCTTTATTCCTCTTACTCTCCTATACTGAGTTCCTTTTTTGTGGACTTTTTTTTCCCATTTCTTTTCTTTTTTGTGGATTTTGTTTACACTGACCAAAGCCAAGTGCCGTAAAGTCAGATCCCACTCCTCACTTTGTTTTTACTCTTTATTTTGACTACTACGTATGTTAATTTCTCTGTGGTGATCTTGAATTTACCCTTAGCTCTCTTAGTTTAAACCAGTCTTTTATTACTTAACATCAACCTTCCTTCTTCTCCATTTGAAAGTTCTATGCTGACACCATTCATTCCCCTTTTTTTATTGTTCTGATATTAGCATTTATAAATTAACTTCTCTGATTCACTGTTGAAAGTCTTTTCATTTGGATTAATCCTTGAGGAGCAGAGTCAAGATGGAGGACTAAGAAGACATCTTTCTAAATCCCTCTGGAAACCAAGACCTGAACTGATAATTAAATGGAGCCTTGTGGTCACCTAGTGAGCCCCAGGACATGGCATAGGGCTGATAATTTGGACTTCATATCACTGAATGAAAAACGTCCTCTCTTTAGCTGAATCCTACTCCTGGCCAGTCCTGGCTTTCACGGATTGAGGGCAACTCATCATTTTGACTTTTTTTTCTGTCTTGGCTGGCCAGCAGAGCTGGATCTTGACTGGCAGTTTGACTCAGATTCACTGCTGGTGGGATTGGCAGGTGAAATTGCCATATTTTGAGAGCCCAGCTTAGGACTCTGTGCATCTTACCACTTTTGGCCTCTCCTTCTGTCTTTGCCATAATGTAGTTTGTACAGAGGCACTGGGCAGTTAGCTTGTGAGGGATGCCATCTTGAAAATGTAGGCCCCAGCTGGACCTAATTATTAGCCTGAGAGGCAGCGCCTGCCCCCAGGCGAGTGCTTTTCTGGCAGAAAGGCAGTAGTTTACACAGTATCACCTACGGCTGGGGCCCAGCAACAGAGACTGTGGACTCTGTGCATCTCGGCACCTTTGGTCTCTCTTTCCACCTCCACCATAGTGTAGCTGTACAGGAGTGCCAGGCAGTGAGCTTGTGTGGGACACCATCTTGGATATGGAGGCTTCAGAGAAACCTAATAGCTAGGCTCAGAGGCAGTGCTTCCCAGCAGGACAGCACTTTGCTGGCAGAAAAGCAGTATTTTACACAGTGTTGACTATGGCTGGGGCCTGTAAACAGAGGCCAACAGGACAGTAGCCTTGCTGTAATTTGAATTATTTCATAACATCTGGGGTTATATATAGTGGTGCTTACTTTGCCATTTTGGAAGAGGACCCTATACACCTGAAAAACCTGACTGACCTGGGAAGTGGTCAGATACCTTCCATTTTAAGAAAATTTAGTCGGATCCGACTCGACGGCACTTGACTTTTGGCTAGCGAAACAAATGATTCATCCTCACAGTGTCTCTCCCAGCCTTTATTGACTCACATGAAGCCCAAAAAGAAACAGACTCTGGAGAAAACTGTAACCAGTAAATCACCGATGGCTTCAGAAGGCCCCCAAAAGAAACAACGAGAGCTTTCTGGACAAAGAAACTTTTCTGAGATTATTGGAAGGTGAATACAAAAAGATTATATAGACAGCCCTCCTAGACCTCATACAAAATACAGCAGAGCAAAATGAAAAATTAAGGAAGCTGTTTGATCTGATGGAACACCAGTTCTCTGAAATTCAACAGATTAAGAATAAAATAAAAATATAGCAACTTCAATACAAAACCAAGAAAACACGATGGAACAAATGGAACATAGACTTTCTAACTTGGAAGACAGAACTACCAACTCCAGCATCCATGTGAAGAAATCAGAAAAAAGAAACAAGAAAAATGCAATAGCATTAAAAGCATGCAGATCTCTATTAAGAGGAACAATTTATGATATTAATTGCAGTCCCTGAAAAGGGTGAGACACCTGAGAGCACAGAGTATTGTTGCTGAGCTGTTGATAGACAGCTTTTGAGAAATCATTAAGGAAGAGAATATAGGTATCCAAGATGCATATAGAATGCCACTCAATATAAAGCTCAAAAGAAAGAGTCCAAGACATATTCTAATCAAGCTTAACAAAATGAAACATAAGTAGAAACTCTTAAAGGCAGCAAGACTCAAAGCAAAACTAACATTCAGAGGAAAACCTTGTAGGCATTCGTTGGATTTCTCAGCAGAAACAATGCTGTCATGGAGACAGTAGCATGACATGTTCAAAGCCTTGAAGGAGAAGAACTTCCAACCGAAAATTATATACCTTACAAAACTATCTTTCAAATATGAAAATGAAATTAAGACATTCACAGATAAACAGAAACTCAGAGACCTTGTAAAAACCAAACTAAGCTACAAGAAATAATGAAAGAATCTCTTGGATTTGGCTTAGAAGAACAAAACCGCTAACTTTATATTTTAGAAGGACACATCATCCAGAATCCTACTAAGTTAGGGAAGGCTCCAAACTCAATCAAAGCTATACTAGTGAAAGAAATAATACAGTGATGATACCATGAAAACTATGATGTCATTGTATTAAAAAGAGGGGCGTACTACAGTCATTATAGTCCTACCAGATGGAGAGGAACTTGACAACACTGGTAGTAATCAAAATTTGGTTTATACATAGTTTATTAACAGGATCATATGGGCAGCCATAAAGCCCAACAAACAAACAACATATCATAACAAGAAATGTAATACAGGAGTCTCAACAACCCCAAACCCAACTCTGAAGAAGGTGAAAATTCAACTCACAAATAAGAATGTCTCAGAACGGATTAATAAGAACAACAGAGAAAACAGCAACACAAAAATAAACATATCACAATGGCAGCATTGAACACATACCTATCAATCATTACATTGAATGTGAATGGACTGAACATTCCAGTAAAGAGACATCGAATGACATCTTGGATCAAAAGACATGACCCACCCATATGTTGCCTATAAGAAACTCACCTTAGACTTAAAAATGTGAACAAACTAAAAATTAAGTATGGAAGCTAACAATGAACAAAAAAGAGCAAGTGTGGCAATTCTAATCTTAGAACAAGGATGGACAAGGATAGACTGAAAGTTTCAATACACAAGCAGGACTTAACAATATTAAATATTTAGGTACCTAATATTAGAGCACCTAAATACGTCTAAGAAACACTGACTGCACTCAAAAAGGAGATAGATCATTCCACAATAATAGTGGGAGACTTCAACACTCCCCTGTCAATATTGGACAGATCACCTCAAAAAAAGCTCAATAAAGACACCTAGGACCTTACTGCCACAATTAACCAAATAGACCTCATCGACATACACAGAACTTTCTATACATCAGCAGACAAGTATACCTTCTTCTTCAGTGCATAGGGAACATTCTCCAGAATAGACCATCTGTTGAGACATAGGAATTCTCAACAAAATCAATACCACTGAATTAATGCAAAGCATCTTCTCAGATCATAAAGCCATCAAAGTCAAAATCCCTAGCAGAAAAAACATAGATAGAAAGTGAAACTCATGGAAACTGAACAACACCTTGCTCAGAAAACCATGGGTTATAGAAGAAATCAAGGACGAAATAAAGAAATCTATGGATTCCAATGAGAATGAACACACTTCCTACCAGAACCTATGGGATACAGCCAAAGCAGTGCTCAGAGGTCAGTTTATCTCCATAAATGCACACATTTGGAAGGAAGAAACCAATTCAAAGAATTAACCCTACAGCTTGAACAAGTAGAGAGAGAACAACAGAGGAACCCCTCAGCCACCAGAAGAAAACAGATCCTAAAGATTAGAGCAGAACTAAATGAGTTCGAGCATAGAACAGTTGAAAAACTTGAAAAAACTGAAAGCTGGTTTTTTTGAAAAGATCAACAAAATGGGCAAGCTGTTGATTAAACTTACTGAAGAAAAACAGGAAAAGA
The DNA here is from genome assembly GCA_028571685.1 of Heterohyrax brucei. Classification (NCBI taxonomy): domain Eukaryota; kingdom Metazoa; phylum Chordata; class Mammalia; order Hyracoidea; family Procaviidae; genus Heterohyrax; species Heterohyrax brucei. The sequence goes on from CM053162.1 coordinate 19,373,594, forward strand.
AATAAATAACCCAAATAAGAAATGAGAGGAAGTTCTCATAACACATCCAACAGAAATGAAAAATATCATAACACAATACCATGAAAGACTGTACTTTAACAAATTTGAAAACCTAGAGAAAATGGACAAATTCCTTGATTCATATCACCTACCAAAATTATCACAAGGTGAAGCAGAACAACATAATAAACCCATCACAGAGGAAGATATTGAAAAAGTCATCAAAAAACTGCCAACCAAAAAAAGCCTGGGCCCAGATGGCTTCACCACAGAATTCTACTAAGCTTTTAGAGAAGAGTTATCTCCAATACTGCTTAGGTTATTTCACAGTATAGAAAGGGATAGAATACTACCAAATTCTTTCTATGAAGCCAGCCTTACCCTGGTACTAAAGCCAGGGAAAGACTCAACGGAAAAGGAGATCTACAGACCTATATCACTTATGAATCTAGATGCAAAAATCTTCAAGAAAATTCTTGCCAACAGAATGCAACAACATATCCAAAAAATCATCCATCATGACCAAGTTGGATTCATTCCAGGGCTGCAAGGCTGGTCCAGCTTCAGAAAAACAATTAATGTGATCAGTCACATAAATAACACAAGAGACAAGAATCACCTGATCTTGTCTATTGACACCTGAAAGGCATTTGATAAAGTCCAATACCCATTCATGCTAAAAACTCTCAGCAAAATAGGAATAGATGGCCAAATCCTCAATGCAGTAAGGGCTATTTATACAAAGACAACTGTCTCCATCATCCTGAATGGAGAGAAACAGAAACAGTTTCCCTTGAGAACAGGAACTAGACAAGGATGCCCACTCTCACATCTCCTATTCAACGTTGTACTAGAAATGCTAGACAGAGCAATTAGACAAGGCCAAGAAATAAAGGGCATCTGCAGTGGCAAAGAAGTAGTAAAACTCTCCCTATTTGCAGATGACATGATTGTATACGCAGAGAATCCCAAAGAATCCATGTTAACTACTCAGACTGATAGAACAGTTCAGCAAAGTCTCAGGATACAAGATAAAGATATAAGCAAATCAGTAGGATTCCTTTATACCAACAATGAGATTATTAAAGAAGAAATCACCAAGTCAGTACTATTTACTATAGCCCCTAAAAAGATAAAGTACCTAGGAATAAATCTAACCAGAGCAACGACAGATGTTTACAAAGAGAACTACAAGTCTATAAATGTTTACAAAGAGAACTACAAGAGCTACAACTACTAAGAGAGAGTTACATAAATAGAGAAACCAACCTTGCTAATGGATAGGAAGACTTAACTTTGTGAAAATGTATACTTTACCCCAAACAATCAACTTATATAGTGCAACCCCAATAAAAGTTCCAGTGACATTTTTTAACGAGATGCAGAAACAAATTACCAACTTTCTCCAGAAAGGTAAGGAGCCCTGGATAAGTAAAGCCCTACTGAAAAAGAAGAACACACTGGGAGGCCTCTCACTACCGAATTTTAGAAGCTATTACACTGCTGCAGTAGTCAAAACAACTTGGTCCTGGTACAAAAAAAAGACAGATAGATGAATGGAACAGAATCAAGACCCCAGAGATGACACCATCTTCCTATGAACAGTTGTTTGACAAAGGCCGTAAGATATTTAACTGGGGTAGAAACAATCCCTTCAACAAATGGTGAAGGCACAATTGGATATCCATCTGCAATAGTTTGAAACAAGACTCATCTCTTACATGTTATACAAAAACCTACTCAAACTGGATAAAAAACCTAAATATCAAATCTAAAATAATAAAGGTCATCCAAGAAAAAGTAGGAACAACAATGGAAAGTTTAATACACAACATAGACAGACTTCAAAATCTGTCAAACAAACCACAATCATCAGAAAGAAAATAGATAAATGGGAACTACTAAGAAAACACTTTTACTCATCCAGAGACTTTATTAATAGAACGAAAAGACCACCTACAGAATGGGAAAAAATATTTGGCAACTGTAGGTCAGACTGACGCCTTTTCTCTATAATCTGTAAGATACTCCAAAATATGAACAAGAAAAAGATAAGTCAGACAATTAAGCGATGGGCAAAAGAGATGGACAGACACTTCTCTAAAGAGGAGATCCAGGCAGCCAAAATACACATGCAGACATGCTCACAATAATTAGCTATTAAATAAACTCAAATAGAAATGACAGTGAGATACCATCTCACCCCAAAAAGATTGGCATGATCCAAAAAATTCAAAACAACAAACGCTGGAGAGGCTGTGGAGAAATTGGAATGCTACTACACTGTTAGTGGAATTGCAAAATGGTGCAATCTCTTTGGAAAGCAATCTGGCACTACCTTAAAAACCTGGGTATAGATATACCATTTGAACCAATAGTTCCACTGCTTGGAACATATCCTACAGAACCAAGGCCTTCCACACCAAGTGATACACGCACACGAATGTTCATCACAGCACAGTCCACAATAGCAAAAAGATGGAATCATCCTAGATGCCCAGCAACAGAGAAATGGATAGGTAAACTATGTTATATATACTCAGTGGAGCACTATGCAATGATAAAAAATAACAATGATTTCAGAAAACATCTCATAACCTGGTTTCAACTGGAGGACATTATGTAGAGTGAAAGCAGTCAGCAACAAAAGGACAAGTATTGTATGAAATCCCTATGATAAGAATTTAAAAGCAGACTCATGCATAGAAGAAAAGACTCTTTGAGGGCTGCAAGGGTGGGAAGGACAGGAGGGTGGGGGAGAGGGTTTAGATTAGATAGTTGGAAGAAATTTGGTTGAGTGAAACCGGTGACAGCACACACTAGTAAGAAAATCAATATTAACTGGACTTCAACTCAACTTGAACACTCCTCCCATCTTAACTCAATATTGCAAGCACAGATTAGCTGAGGTGGGAGACTGGGGACCATGCTTTCAGGTGAAATCCAGGCCAACTGGCACAACTAGCATTCTGCTAATGAGATATCTCTGCACCCCACATTGGTGAATAGCGTCTGGGGTCTTAAAAGCTACCAAGCTGCCATCTGAGGGTACAGTAATCTGTGAGTACTGCCATCTGAGGGTCCCAACTCAGCAGGAATGATGATCATTAAGATCCATAACGACATGGGGGAAAGAGAACCCAGAAGACAGAGCAACCCACATGAGTGGGTGTCTACATCTACTTGTGACCGAAAGAACTGTATGGTGCCTGTCCAACACCAGTGATAGCTGCGATGGAGCTCACAAAGTTGAGTCTCACTGGCGACACAAGAATAAATAGGGGTGCACCCTGAGATCTCCACTGAAAGACTGCAATTGATGGTACAGGAGCTTTGGGGTTCCCCTGGGAGCATGGCCCCTGGCCCTGATGCTGAGTGTGTCCATAAATCATTATGAATGTCAATTCTTCAGAGAACAATGAATTGGATGTGGCGATGCAGAGTGACCATATTTTCTGGACACTTTATGGTTCTACGCATCTATAGGATATCATCCTGCTGACCTCTTACTGGAGGAAGGGAATTGGATGAAGAGGAGAGGATAGGCGACTGTTACGAGGAAAGGACATGTATGGAGCAGAGAGGAAGAGTGTACTGTCACTGGGCAGGGAGACCAGTGGGAGCTGCATATAGGTAAGCATGCAAATTTATACGGGAATGTACATTTTCATTCAGTCATAAGAAAAAATAATCCTTGGTACTTGGCTGATGCAGTCTTGTGTCCTAGATTCAGGCTGTCATCTGATGTTGTTTATTCTCAAATGAAGATTCCCTTTAATAATTTTTCTAAGTGTGGTTTTTATATGTTTCCTTAATTTCTGTTTTTTTGGAAAATTTCCTAATTTCACTATAACTGAGCAAGAGTTTTGTAAGATATATTATTGTTAGTTGGAATTTTTTTTCTTTCACTGTTGTATATATGTCATTCTATTGCTTTCCTGCCAGCATGTTTTCTGCTAATGAGAGCTTAGTCTTATGTTTCCACGCCATACATTCTTTTCATTATTTCTTGAGTTGTTCTCAAGATTCTTTCTTTGTCTTCGGTTTTAGCAATTGTTATTGCAATATGCCTTGGTGATTTCCTTTTGGCTTGTATCCTGTATGGGGTTCACTCAGCTTCTTGGATGGTCAGTTTCTTATTTTTCCCCCCCTCAGATTGTCACCTCTTCATCTCTCATGATTTTAGGGAAGTTTTCTCTCAGCAGTGCTCTCTGTGTTTCCTGTTTTCTCCCTCACTTACGGAAAGTCACTTGGGTTTTTATTATTATTATTTTGCTTTTGATTCTATCCCACATCATTCTCATGGTTTCTTGTTCTTTCTTCTGATTTTTCCTGCACCGAATTTGTATCCAAGTGTTTGTCTTCAATTTTATTGATTGTCTCTTCAGTTGTTTCATACCTGCTCCTCAGATGTTCTATGACCCTGTCTATTTCCAAAACCTTGTTTATATTTTGGATTTCTTACCACTGTTTTTGTATGATTTCTGGTTGGAAATTTATTTGGATATTTTATTCTTGTATTATTTTTTGAATCCTTCCATTATTTTGTCTTTCTTTTACATGATTTTGTTTATTTTTTCTTCATCTTTTCCTCTTTTCCCTTTAACTCTCAGATGACTCTGAATATTAGAGATTTTAATTCTTTAACAGGTAGTTCCAGCATCTTCTGCTGGGAGGTCATCTGATGTTTTATTTTTGATGTCTACTGGAGATATCCTGTCATGTTTTTCTATGTGTTTTGATACTGTCTACTGTCTTTGGGATATTCAGTAGTCATTTTCTTTGTTTATTGATTGTAGATTTGTTTTATCCTACTTTTTTATTTACTTATGTCTGAGCAGGTGGGCTGTGTATTCTTGGTTGTTTACTCATCTTTGGGCACAATTATTTTCAACACCTTGTCCAATGAGCATGGTTACTTTTTCAGCTATGGTATCATGTGACAGGTCCACTGGAAGGGGTGGGGCTGTGATGGACTGTTTGTGGTGTGTGTATGGCAGTGCAGAGCAGGTGCTGGTAGACCATGCCTCTGCTGCTCGGGGTGTCATGTTCAATGTACAGTGCAGATCGATGGGGTGGAGGAGGTTGTGGTGTGTAGATGTAATCGGATGTTAGAAAAAAGAGAAAAACAAGAATAACAGAAAAAGTGCTGACAGGGCTTTTTGAATGGCACAGACCTGGGAAAGCTGCGTACTGGTGGTATATAGCCAGTTGTGAAGCACAGACTGTCAAGAAAGGGTAGATATGGCACACACAGACAACTGAGTGGATAAAGGAAAGGAAAGAAGGGAGAGACAGATAAGAAACTAGATTCAGAAAAAAGAAAGGGACAGAGAAAAGCACATGCTTCTAGGTTTTTGGGAGAAAGAAATGGGAGGAGTGTAGAGAAACAAAAAACTTTTTTTAGAAAAAGTATGCCAAGTGGTTAGGAGGAAGAAAAGGAAAAGAGGCAGAGAGAGGCAAGAAACTGAGGGGGTGGGTGGGTAGGCAAGAAAAAAGCATAAGAAGAAGAAAGACAGAAAATAAAATGTGTCCTGAAGGAGCCCAAAGGGAGTAGGTCATGAACTACATGGCATTGCATAACTCATCAAAAATGAGCAGAGATAGCACATGGTTCTAGATGTTTATGAGTAGGGTAAGGTAAGGTAGAGAGAGAGACAAGCAACTGAAAAAAGAGAAGGGAGGAAGCAAGAGAGAAAGAGAAAGCAAGCAAGCAAACAAGAAAGGAAGTAAGGAAGAAAAAAAAGGAAAATAAAGCTACAACAGCAATGAAGATAGGATGCTGAAGGATCTCGCTGGTGTGAGCAAGGCAAATCTAAGTGGCATGGAGCCTGTGACTCCCTAGAAGTAGCGGAGATCAAGCAAGGAGAAGAGCAGAGGTGTGAAAACGTGTATTACTGGTTACCCAGTGCTCTGTCTCCTACTGGGAGTTCCGTGAAGCTGCTTTTCTTTGCAGATTGAGTGGCTGAGGGAGGAGTCCAAGATAATGAATCTGTCCTGCATTAGCTGAAGTGGAAACTGTATTCCATATTTCTCCTCACTGTTTGTTCTCTGTAAGTTTTTTATTCCATTCTGTGTCTGGTTGAGATCTTTATGTCTTCATTTAATGCTTGGGATTCCAGGATTGATGTTTGTCTTTGTTTTACTTAATTTTGGGGTCTTTGTTGTGGAGGGATGGCACGGTGTTTCTGTCTATAGCACCACGTTCAAATATTCCACCAATCCTGATGCCACTTTCTTCTTCATATAGTCCAGCTTCTCAGGTTATTTGCTCAGCATATGGATTGAAAAAGTAGGGCGAAAGGATGCAACCCTAACACATATCTTTCTTGATCTTAAACCATGCAATATCCCCTTGCTCTGTTTAAACAACTGCCTCCATGTCATCACATAGTTTCAACACAAGCACAATTAAGTGTTCTGAAATTCTCATTCTTCAGAATGTTATCCATAATGTGTTATCATCCACACAGTCAAATGTCTTTGTATAGTCAATAAAGCACAGGTACTCATCTTTCTGGTATTCTTTTCTTTCAGCCAAGATCCATCTGAACTTAGCAATGGTATTATTCATTACATGTCTACTTCTGAATTTGGCTTGAATTTGTGGCAGTCTTAATATGTTGCTGTGGTTGCAGCAGTTTTCATATGTATGATTTAATAAAACCAATCATATATATTGTGTTGTACAATAAGCAATATCTGGAGAGGAATGTGCTATCACATCATAGGGTGAGCAACTAGGATCACATAACGACGAGTGTATACATTTTTGTATGAAAAACTGACTAGAATTATAATATTTCACTTAAAGCACAATTTAAAAAATTTCTATCCTTACAAACAAAAACTCAATAATATCTAAACAGTGATTTGCCATAGCCACTATTAAACCCTACTGTCTGTACATTTGCCTACCATAGGTACTTTATACTAGTGAAAGTATGTAGTATTTGCCCTTTTGTGATTGCCTAATTTTGCTCTACATGTTTTCAAGGTTCATGCATGTTGTGGTACATGTGAGGACTTAGTATTTCTTTATAGCAGAGTGACATTCAATTAGAAACCTTGGTGGCACAAGTGGTTAAGTGCTGGATTACTAACCAGAAGGTAAGCAGTTCAAAATCTGCTTCTGAGCTGGTAAAAGCTTGACATTCTGCTTCTATAAAGAATTACAGTTTTGGAAACCCTATGGGGCAGTTCTACTCTGTCCAATACAATTACTATGTGTTGGAATTCAACTCAAGAGCAATAGGCTTAATAATCACATTATTCATATACATTAAAGAATCATGTTTTGTACTGTGCTGAGAAGTGATTGAAAGAGACAAGAGAGGAGATAAGGAAGCAGGTAGGCTATCACTGAGTAGAGGCAAGGTATGATGGAGTTTGGACTACAAAAAATTAATAAGTAATTTGTACATGTTTAAAAACTGCAGTCAAACATCTTGCAGTCCACTCTAGTGAAAGCTTCTCAGAATACACAGGTGATTTAAGTACAGACAAGGAGATATTTCTTACTATTTTATATAATACCTTGGTTCCTTTGGAGCTGTCAATTCATTGCTTACAGTGGTTTTTAGAAAGAGATGCTGTTTTTAAAGATATTCAGAAAAAGTATAAAGTTATGCAGAAAAATAAATTCAATGAGAGGTTGGCAAGTGGGGTATATTTTCATCTCAAAGGTTTGCTTTTATCCTCTTTAGATGTGAAAAAACACATTGTGCTCCAGTCTATGCTCACAAAAAGGTTTATAGGTAGATGTTTTTAAGTAGGGTGAGATCTAAGGGTTCCAAGTTATAATATGGAAGGAATAAGATGTGAATTTTATTTTTTCATATCAACAGGAAATGTGTGAAAAAATACATATGCACTTTGTGTTTTAAGTATCTATCACATAGATAAAGGAATTTGGCCAGCTGGAAAGCCTGGGCTCTGGCCCAAATCAGATCAGGATTGGTTTCACACTTCTACTCTGTAAGAGCTGTTTGATTTGGGGAGAGTTATTAAACATCACTGAGCCTCATTTTTCATCATCCTTAAAGCTGGATTCCTTTATGTAAACTTTTTATAGAGAATAGTGTTCATATACAAAAAGTATATAACAAACAGTATGTGGCACACAAATTGCCCTCAATAAGGAGTCCCAGGATGGTGAAAATAACATGCTGAGCTGTTAACTGAAATTTTGGAGGTTTGAGTCCACTCACAGGTGCCTCAGAAGAAAGACATGGCAATGTTATCCCCCAAAATCAGCCATTAAAAATCCTGTGAAGCACAGTTCTACTCTGACACACATGGGGTCTCCATGATTAAGAATCAACTCAATGACAACTTTTTATTTTTTTAAAGAAGTAACTGCATATTACTGTTATTGTTGGCATCACTCAGTTACTAAACCACTAACTCTCAGAGAGGGAAGACATGTAATATAGTCTCAGCTTGTACTGTGTAAAAATCTGAGAATAAAATATCACTCCCTGTCAATTTCTACTTTGTACTAAGCTGTTTCAGACCAGCATAGATGGGTGCTTAAGATCCATATACCCAGAGAAAAACTTGGTTCTTGAATAGGTGTGCTGTACATGTCATTTTAAATCACTGAGTCCTGGAAGATACTTCAGTCCCTTTGAAGAACTGATTACAAGGAAACAAAGATTCTTAGACCTCTGATTTCTTGACCCAAGATCTTACCGTCTCTTTCATTGTTCACAGAACATTCGCCCATATTGACTTAATAGAATATTTTCCCCTTGCTGACCTAATTTATTCCACCTAGGGGGCAAATATTTATCTCAGGAAAATTAAATCCTCTTTGAAATATCTTCTATTAGAAGTGTTTGTTGGCACTATTTAAGAAGTTGTTCAAGTAGTACAAAGAAAGCAGGGTTCAAATTCAAACGCCTAGTTTGGAAGTAGGGTTTTCTCCTCATTGCTGACTTGTGTCACTAAGGATGTTTACTCCACTTCTCAGAGTTTTACTTTCTGAACTGGAAAGAGTAATACTAACCTAACAAAAGCTACTTGCCATCTAGTTGATTCTAACTTAGGGAAACCCTACGTGTGTCAGAGTAGAACTGTATTCCATATGTTTTACAAGGGCTGATTTGAGAAAAGGTAATGAAGCTTTCTTCTGAGACATCTCTGCCAACCAACCAGCCAGCCAGTCAGCCAGCCAATCAACCAACTGACCAACCCAGTGCTGTCGAGTTGATTCTGAATCATAGTGACCCCATAGGGCAGAGCAAAACTACTCTATAGAATTTCCAAAGAGCACCTGGTAGATTTGAACTGCCAACCTTTACTTGAGCAGATGTAATACTTAAAGATTACACCACCAGGGCTTCCAGAGACATCTCTGTGTGGACTCAAACCAAAGGCCTTTAAGTTATCAGCCTAGAGCATTAACCCTTTGCACCATTCAGGAATGCTTGCCCAACAGTATTCTTAGAAAGACTTCGTTGGTTTTTTTCCCCCCAAATGATACCACTATGTTTTTCTTGTTGTTGTTATTGAGAATATACAGAACATACACCACTCCAACAGTTTCTACATGTACATTTCAGTATATTCATTATACTCTTCAAGTTGTATAACCATTCCTACCCTCTTTTCCTGAATTGTCCTTTTCCTTTTAACATAAACTTATTGCCACCTAAGTTTCCTATGCAATCTATCCAGTGACTCTTGTCAGTTGCATCCCCAATAAAAAGCAAAATGCTCAAAGCAGATATTCTTTACTTCATGCTGAACTAATGTTTGGTTTTGAGAAGGCTTCAGGAGATATTTTTGGCTTAAGGTCCAAAGTTTATTTCAGGCCATAGTTTTCAGGGCTCATCCAGCCTTCACGGATACAGAAAGTCTGGGTTCCACCAGAATTTGAAATTCTGTTCTGAACTTTAGCCCTCTTGATCAGTATTGCTCTATAAAATCTATGACCAAAACATTCACTGGTGGTAGGTGGGCAGCGTCCAGCTTTAACTTCGAGGCAAAGGAAGTTGTCTATGGAGTCAACGAGGCACTCCCTCCATCTCTTCTTCCTTTTCTTACCTGTCTTCCTTCCTCTGTTGCTCCAGGTAAATAGAGGCTAGCTGTTGCTCCTGGGCTATTACCATGCTTTATAGTCAGGATGACTGAACATCAGTGATTCCATAAGGTCCACCTAATTAGATTACATGTTAATGAGCTGATTTACTAGCATCTAAATTAAAAATCAAACAAAATGAATAAGGAATAATAACTTTGTTATTGACACTAAGTTTTGCTTATAATTCTTATTAATAAGCACAGTTGATATGGCTTACTGAGCACTTATGTTTGACTTATTGAAACTCAGTATGTCAGTTAATCCCTCAACCACCCTAGGGCAAGGGGAAGGTTTGAAACAATATGCCAAAGGTGACAAAACTTGGAATTGGTTAAGTCAAAATCTTAAATCTGGTAATCTGATACCAGAGGCCAAATTCTTACTGATTATACCTTACTGCCTCTACAGCAGGTTCAATTACAGAAACAAAGGGTATTACTTTTGGAGGCATGAAGTCTGAGTTGGCAACTGCTCCTCAGTTTTGTTCCCTGTTTTTTCTGAACCACGCCTAGGAATGAATTAAGCCTGAATCATTTTACCGCTGAAGCAACATCGTTGCCATCCTTCTCCATCTCTTTCTATCAGCATTGCAAAAGAACTTTAGTTATTCATACAGATGTAAAAACCCATTTGAGTTCCTTAACCACAAAAGAAAGGCCTGCCTATTTTAAAATTCTATTAGGAAATGCATCCTGAGGTTAAGAAGTGATGTAGTCAGGTCATGCATGAATCCACTGCTGGACAGAGGACGGACTAGACTTCCTCTGATAATGTGAGGAACATGGTTTAGCAAAAATGTATGTCTGTAAAAGCAGCATAAAGAGACTCTGAGGGAAGGTCTAAAGCTCCCGTTGCTCAGGAGGCTGTAATTCATAACTCCAATAACAAAGACCACAAGGCTGAAGCTAAATTAAGAGAAAGAAAAGTACAGTTCTCTAAGGAAAAGTAACTCAAGTTCAAAGATGTTACTTGGGAGACGTTGCGGAGGGAAAAACCAGTATATTTTTTCGTGTTTCTTAGTAACCTGAATTCTTTTCGTGTAATAGGAGAACATGAAAAGAAATTGTATTTGTGCTTCACAATGCCCTTCCTAATTGGTGCTGCACACAATTAATACAGGCTAAATTATGACTAATTTTGCCCTATATAATTGAAACAAACCCAAATTCAGTGATGCAATACAGTTGTTCCCTTGGGAAAGTGGAAGGCACAAGGGACCCACAGCAAAATAGGTCATGTGTGTTTGTGCTCCAGAACTAGCTCCTCCATTAATCAAGTTGATAGGCATAAATAAATAAATAAATAAAGGAGAAGCTCTGTGAAGATTCTTGACTACAATAGAAACCACTTTTGAGAAAGGAAATGAAGTTTGAATGAGGATGAAATTAAAGTTTGTATTCCAGATGTACTATGGGCTTTGAATGTTCCGTATTCACTTAGCCAGCATCTCTTTACTCTAGCAAATAGAAAAATTCTGCTGATGAGCTCACCAGTTTTCTTTTATACTCTTCTACAGACAGTTTTCCAGTCACACTGTATAGATAAATCACTTAAGGAGTTATCTAAATGAGGATTCCTTAGCCTCAGGCTCACAGACTCTAACTGGATCTGTTGGGGTTGAAACTCAGGAATCAGTAATTTATCAAGCATCTCAACTATTCGGATGCATGTGAGTTTTGCATCATAATTTTACAAGCACCAGTAACGGCAATTTGTGTATCACACGTTACCATTTCTATTCATTGAGTGTAGCCTGTTTAGTATTCAACACAAATGCTATCACAAGAAATGTTGTCACCAAGTTCCCTATTCTGACCGCACACTCTCTCACCACTATCTCCAGAATGAAAATAAGATTGAGTCTGTAATCACAAATGATAAATCTGCAGTATCTAGTATTTGAATATTTTGTGTAATTTATGACTGAATATTATCTATGTCCTCTAGATTATCTTTAAGTCAGTTTCTAGATATTAATCATTGGCATAATTGTTGATTCTCAGATTTGATCAAAGATTTCAATCTAACAGTGATTCTTATTTTTCATAGTTTCTTGGATTTATAAGGTGAAAGTTTTTATGTTTACCATTCAATTTTCTCTATATATTTTTAAAATGTAATTAATCTTTCATCATAGAAAGTTTATAATAAAATTTCTTTCACATTTCCAATCTCAGGAGTGCACGAAATACAAATAAAGTACACTGAGAAAGAACTAAATGAATTTACAGCTGTGACAACTCAGGTAAGGATCACTCATAGTTCATTTCAGTCTATAAACCACTGCATGGAAACTTACCACTAGGTGAGTGGTGAGTATGGAATAGGCTTACAAAAAGGAACAATTCTATACTGTCCCTTAACAAAGTCTTCACTGTCATTATTATTTTGTTCACAAATTTAGAAAGAAAACACAGTTTCAAAATGATACCTGTCTTAGTCATCTAGGGCTGCTGTAACAGAAATACCACAAATGAATGGCTTCAACAAACAGAAGTTTATCCTCTCATAATCTAGTAGGCTAGAAGTCTGAATTCTGGTTGTCACTTCCAGGGCTCTATTGACAAGTCCTTGTCATCAGTCTTCTCCTGCACTAGGATCTTCTCCAAGCAGGAATCCCTGGCACAAAGGACATGCTCTGTTCCCAGAACTCCTTTCTTGATGTTATGAAGTGTGGGATCCCTTTCTCTGCCCACTTCTCTCTTTTATTTTCCAAAAGGGATTGATTCAAGATACAATCCAATCGCTTAGACTGAGTTTTTTCTCTTTAAACTGCCACCTATCCCACCTCATTAACATCATAAAGGCAGGATTTACAACACATAGGAAAATCATATTAAGAGAAAAAATGGTGCACATCCTGGTGATATAGTAGTTAAATGCTATGATTGCTAACTAAAAGCAGTTCAAATCCACCAGGTACAACTTGGAAACTCTACAGAGCAGTTCTGCTCTGTCCTCTCGGGTCTGTACAAGTCAGAATCAATTCAATGGCAATGGGTTTTTTAAAAAAAATATATTTTATTATGAATTAAGGACAATTTTACAATCTATATCACATTGCTATATAACACTCGGCACTTGCACCACTACTCTGTTCTAGCTGCACCCCCCACCACACACATGACAGCACACTTCCCATTGTGTTCAGAACTTCCCATGACCTTTGACCAAGGTCTGGCCCTCCTCACCGAATCATCTCAACTCCAGGGAAGAACCTCTCAGACAACCCCATGTACATGTTTAAAGATTTGTTTGTCTCCAGTCTCAAATGTATGTTTTGCATAGTTCAAGTCATTCTTTGTCTGGGGAGGTGGCTGATGTGCTGGATGCAGTTTGGGACTAGATAGTTCAGGGGCCATGCTCCCAGGGACTCCTCCATTCAAAAAGACCATCAAGTGTGGTCTTTTCGTAGAGTTCTAGCTCTGCCCTCTACTCCATCACCTGCTATGTCCAAGGCTCTGTTCTGTGTACCCCGTTCCAGCTGTCATCGGTAGTGGTTGGGCAGCCTCTAGTTCTTTTGGTGTCATGCTGAAACAGGCTATGGGTCTTACAGCCCCTTACATCTGGTGGGCTCACAATTTACTCCTGTCCTCAATGTCCACTATTTACCTTTGGTCCAGGTGGATTGGGACAATTTGGTACTATTTAGATGGCAGCCTCCTAGATTTTAAGACCCCAGCTGCTGCTCACCCAGGTGGACTGCAGAGTGTTATCTTAAGGGAGAGAGAGAAAAAAAAAAGCTTTGTGATGTTATTTAGTCTGGAAGACCTCTAAATACGTAGTCCCCTGGGACCCTGTTTCTGTGTCCTTCCAAACAGGTGGGCCACATTAGGGGGACAAATTGGTTTTGAAATTGAGAAGTTGTAGGTAACCCACTTCTAGTGCATGCTGTCACATCCTATACATCTTACACCCTAATCCCAAGAACTATCTAATTTGTAAAAATCTTTCTCCCTCCCTCTTTACACTTATAACTATCAAAGATTGATTTCTTCAGTGCTTAATTGGTTTGTTTTGTCGTTATAATAATGGTCTCATACAAAATTTGTCTTTTCTTGTCTGGCTATTTCACTCAGCTTAATTTCCTCTAGATGGTCCCACATTGACAGGTGTAGTATTCCATTGAGTGAATATACCATAGTTTCTTTAACCACTTGTCTGTTGATAAGCATCTAGGTTGCTTCCAAATTTTTGCTATTGTGGAGAGAGTTGCAACAAATACCGGCATGTATGTATCTGTTTGAGTGATGGCCATTATTTCTTTAGGATATAGTCCAATGAATGGGATTACTTGATTGTATGGTATTTGTATTTCTAGTTTCTTAAGAAGTGCCAAATCAATTTCTATAGTGGTTGAACCATTTCACAGTCACACTAACAGTATGAAAGAGTTCCAATCTCTCCACATCCTCTCCAGAATTTATTATTCTGTGTTTTTTGGATTATTGCCTGCTTTGTTGGGGTGAGATAGCATCTCATTGTGGTTTTGATTTGAATTTCTATGATGGCTAGCAATCATGAGCATTTCCTCACACATCTGTTGGCCTTCTTTGGTGAAGTGCCTGCTCATGTCCCTTGCCCATTTTTTTTTATTGTGATTAAGTGAAAGTATACAATCCAAATTAAATTTCCATGCCCACCTATCTGCAGCTCCTTTGCTCTTCTTGCCCAGTGATAGCACACTCCTTTTTGTTCTGTATATGTCATATCCTCTTAACAATCTTGCTGGGTTTTAATTGGGTTATTTGTCTTTTTCTTGTTGAGGTTTTGCAGTATCTTGTAGATTAGAGAGACTAGACAGTGGTAAGAAACATGGTGGGTAAATATTCGTTCCCACTCTGTAGGCAATCTTTTTACTTGTTTGGTGAGGGCTTTGAATGAGCATAAGTGTTTAATTTTTAAGAGTTCTCAATTATCTAGTTTCATTTTTGACTGAGGGTTGTTGATGGTTTTGGTAAACTGTTGATGCCGTGGGTTAGGGCTTCCCAATTTTTTCTTGGGTTTGGGTTTTTATGGTTTTATCACGTATAACTGGGAATCATGGCCTAGCCTAACTGATGCACATATTTTGGGAGAACAAAATTCAATCCATGACAATATTTAATTTATCTATATGTGTGTATATACATTTATACGTATATACATATCTATATATATGTACATATATACATACATATGAAATCTAAGATAATGTCCCACAATAGGAAATAGAAGAATGATAAGTGTCTTAGCATAGTTGAGAAAGGTCACATTGTGCCTTCAAAGAGACATAATAACAAAAAGTGTCCCTTTGCCTTATAGCATCCTAAGTGATCAAAATTTACAAGTATTATGTTCTAACGTAAATGGGAGTCATACAAAAATGGAATCTTATTTTCTAATTGAGAGGTATTTGCTCCAGAGTAATAAAGGCAAAGAGGCTTTGGATTTAAGGATAGCACATAGAAGAAGGTACTTGTGATGTCCTGGAAAGAAAACGTTCATTAAATTAAAAATTAAGCTCTGAATGGAGAGCTTCAGTCCCTTTTATTTACTGGCTCCAGAATGTTAACCAAGAGGCTTGTATATTCTTCATTCCCAGGTAAAAAAGACAAGAAAATATTACTCCAAAAAAACCTGAATAATTCTGAGAAATGAACTATGTGTAATATTATTTGACAGTTCTTGATTAACATAAAGAAAGATGGGAACCCAACCGCTGTTCCACAATGCAACTCACAAGTCCTGAAAACATTCCTTATATCTTCTGTTTTTAATATCCATTTTAGTGTCTCAGTCTTTAATATCTCACTCTTAAATATCTACATATACACACAAGGTCATGAATTAGTTAATAAAAGCATCCAAAGCAAGTGCCATCAAGTCCAACAAGACGAAAACCCACTGCCGTTAAGTTGTATCTGACTCATAGTGATCCTACAGGCCAGGGTAGGATTGCCTCGTAGAGTTTCCAAGGAGCACTTGGGGGATTTGAACTGCCAATCTTTTGGTTAGTAGACATAGCACTTAACCCACTCTGCCACTAACAAGACTACTTTTCCCCAAAATGGAATAAATGCATACAAAAAGAGAGGACACATAATCAGTACAGAAAAGGAGCATAAAAGGCAAATGAGATACAATGAAAAAGGTCTAGCATATATACTCTGAGTACCAGGAAGAAAAGAGGGTACTGGGGAAGAAGTAATATCTTAAGACATTCTAACTAAAACATTTTTCAAATCTGAATTAAACAGATTTAAAGATCTGCAAAACTCGGACAGCAGAGTCAAGATGGCAGACTAAATGCACATCTCCCTAAACCCCTCTGGAAACCAAGACCTGAAGTGATAATTAAACAGAGCCTCCAGGACACTTCATGAGCCCTGGGATACAGCAAAGGGCTGTTAATTTGGACTTCATGCCAATGAACGAAAAATCTCCTCTCTTTCATTGAACCGACTGTTGGTGAGCGCATGTTTACACAGACCAAAGAAAACTCACCATTTTGATGTTTTTTTCCTTTGTCTTGGTTGGTGGCCAGAACTGGGACTTGACTAGCTGCTGGTCTCAGATGAACTGCTGGTGGGACAGGCAAGTGTAATTGCCAGGTACTGAGAGCCTGGTTTTGGACTTTATACATCTCAGCTCCTGTGGCCTATTGGGAAACAGAGAAGCACAGGTAGAATCCCTGGCTTGACTTGGTTCTTAGGCTGGAGGGTGGCTCCTGCTGGGGGTAGAGTGCTTTTCTAGCAAGGAGGTGGTGTTTTGCTTATTTTGAGCATTTTGGCAGTCTTGGCCTCTCCGCCGGAAGCCTGGTCCCAGCCAACTGGCGAACTCATGGGAGACACCATCTTGTTTTGCTGGGAGGCAGGGTCATCCACATGGAAGCCTCAGCTTCACCTAATTCCTGGGCTGGGAGGTAGTGCTTACCCAAAAAAGACTGCTTTTTCAACAGAAAAGCAGAATTCCACACAGTATCACCTACAGCTGGGGTCTGACAGCAGAGGCCAGCAGGGCAGTAGCCTTTCTGTATTTTGAGCTAGTTTCTAACATTTGATGTTCAGTATAGAGGTGGTTACTTTGCTAGCTGCAAAAAGGGACATATACACCTGAAAACCTAATTGACTTTGGAAGTTGTCAAATACCTTTTACTTCTCATTTTAAGATGGCCTAGAGAAACAACTTTGGTCCATCTTCCCAGCATCTCTCCCAGACTCTACTGACCCACACGAAGCCCATAAAGCAACAAATGTTGAAGAAGACGGTAACCCTGAAGTCACCAATGGCATCAGAAGTCCCTCAAGAGAAACCACCTCAGAACTTCCCAGATGAAGAAGCTTTTCTGAAACTATCAGAAGATAAGTATAAAAGGATTATATATAGAGCCCTCCTAGACCTTATACAAAATGCAGCCACAGCAAAATGAAAAATTAAGCAAGCTGTTCAATCTGATGGAACATCAGTACTCAGAAATCCAACAGATCAAGAACAAAATCAAAGACATAGAAACTTCAAAGCCAAGAAAACAGAATGAAATGAATGGAAAAGAGAATTTCTGATTTGGAAGACAGAGCTAATGACTCCAGCATCTATGAGGAGAAATCAGAAAAAAAGAAACAGGAAAAAATTAAGAAGCATGTGGAACTCTATTATGAATAGCAATGTATCATTAATTGGAGTTTGTGAACAGGGAGAAACACCTGAGAACACAGAGAGTATTGTTGCTGAGCTGCTGACAGAAAACTTTCCAGAATTTAGGAAAGAAGAGAATATAGATAACCAAGATACATACTGAACACCACTCAATATACATCTCAAAATAAACACTCCAGGACATATTCTAATCAAGCTTAACAAAATGAAACCTAAGCAGAAACTCTTAAAGGTAGCAAGACTCAAAGCAAAGCTGACATTCAGAGGGAAACCCTGTAGGTTTTTGTCAGATTTCTCAGCAGAGACAATGCTGGCACGGAGACAGTGGCATGACACATTTAAAGCCTTCTCCTTGAAGGAGAAGAACTTCCAACCAAGAATTATATATTCTGCAAAACTATCTTTCAAATATGAAAATGAAATTAAGACATTCAGACAAACAGAAGCTCAGAGACTTTGTAAAAACCAAACCAAACTACAAGAAATAATGAAAGAACCTCTTGACTTGGAACAACAAAACCATTCACTAACTTTTTATTTCAGAAGGACACATCATCCAGAATCCTACTCAGTTAGGAAAGGTTCCAACCACAATCAAAGCTGTAATAGTGAAACAATCCAGTGATCATATTATGTAAACTATGATATCATCATACTAAAAAGAGGGATGTACTATAGTTGTTATAGTCCTTCCAGATGGAGACAAAGTTGGCAAGACTGGTAGCAATCAAAATTGGGGTTATATATAGTTTATTAAATGGGATCATAGGGACAGCCATAAAGCACAATAAAGAAGCGACACACCAAATCAAGAAATGTAACACAGGAGTCTCAACAACTACAAAAGCAATCCTGAAAAAGATGAAAAATCAACACAGAAAGAAGATTGCAGAACAGATTAATAAGAACAACAGAGAAAACATCAACACAACAATAAACATCACAATGGCGGCACTGAACACATACCTATGAATAATTACATTGAATGTGAATAGACTGAATGCTCCAGTAAAGAGACATCGAGTGACAACTTGGATCAAAAGACATGACCCATCTATATGTTCCCTACAAGATATTCACCTTAGACTTAAAGACATGAACAAACTGAAAATCAAAGGATGGAAGAATACACATGAAGCTAACAATGAACAAACAAGAGCAGGTTTGGCAATTCTAATCTCAGATAAAACAGATTTTCATGTAAAATCCACCATCGTGGACAAGGATGGACACTATAGCTGAGAGGTTCAGTGCACAAGCAGGAGTTAGCAATATTAAATATTTATGCACCTAGTATTAGAGCACCTAAATACATCAAAGAAACACCGACTACACTCAAAAAGGAGGTAGATGAATCCAATAGTAGGGAATTTCAACACTGCATTCCCAATATTGCACAGATTGTCTAGAAAAAAGCTCAATAAAGACACCTAAGACCTTATGCCACAATTAGCCAACTAGACCCTATCAACATATACAGAACTTTCCATCAGTGGACAACAACACCTTCTTCTCCAGCATCACATGGAACATTCTCCAGAATAGACCATGTGTTAGGACATAAAGCAATTCTCAACAAAGTTCATATCATTGAATTAATGCAAAGCATCTTCTCAAATCATAAAGCAATAACAGTCAAAATTAATAGCAGAAAAAACATAGAAAGTGAAACTCATGGAAACTGAACAACACCTTGGCTAAAAAACCATGGGTCATAGAAGAAATCAAGGATGAAATAAAGAAATTT
Organism: Heterohyrax brucei; assembly: GCA_028571685.1. Taxonomy (NCBI): domain Eukaryota; kingdom Metazoa; phylum Chordata; class Mammalia; order Hyracoidea; family Procaviidae; genus Heterohyrax; species Heterohyrax brucei. The sequence continues at coordinate 19,393,066 of CM053162.1, forward strand.
ATGGATTCCAATGAGAATGAAAATACTTCCTACCAGAACCTGTGGGATACAGCCAAAGCAGCACTCAGAGGTCACTTTATCTCCATAAATGCACACATCTGGAAGGAAGAAAGAAACCAAATCAAACTCACCCTGCAGCTTGAACAAGTACAGAGAGATCAACAAAGAAACCCCTAAGATACTAGAAGAAAACAGATTATAAAGATCAGAGCAGAACTAAATGAATTAGAAAATAAAAGAACAACTGAAAAAATGGAAAAGACCAAAATCTGGTTTTTTGAAAGGATTAACAAAATTGACAGACCACTGGGTAACCTTTCTAAAGAAAAACAGGAAACAAATAACCCAAACAAGAAATGAGAGGGAGTTGTCATAACAGATCCAGCAGAAATAAAAAATATCATAATTGAATACTGTGAAAGACTGTATTCTAAGAAATTTGAAAACCTAGAGGAAATGGGCAAATTCCTTCATTCATATCACCTACCAGAGTCATGACAAGGTGAAGCAGAACAACTTAATAAACCCATCACAAAGGAAGAAATTGAAAAAGTCTTCCAAAAACTACCAACCAAAAAAAAAGCCCAGGCCCAGATGGCTTCACTTCAGAATTCTACTAAGCTTTTAGAGAAGAATTATCTCCAATACTATTGAGACTATTTCACTGTATAGAAAGGTATGGAATACTCCCAAATTCATTCTATGAAGCCAGCATAATCCTGATACCAAAGCCAGGGAAAGACCCAGCCAAAAAGGAGATATACAGACCGATATCCCTCATGAATCTAGATGCAAAAATCTTTAACAAAATTCTTGCCAATAGAATACAACAACGTATCAAAAAAATAATCCATCATGACCAAGTTGGATTCACTCCAAGAATGTAAGGCTGGTTGAACCACAGAAAGACAATTAATGTGATCAAGCACCTAAATACCAGAAAAGACAACAATCACCTGATCTTGTCTACTGATGCAGGAAAAGCATTTGATAAAGTCCAACATTCATTCATACTAAAAACTCAGAGCAAAGTAAGAACAGATGGCCAATTCCTCAGTGGAATAAAGGCCATTTATTCAAAGCCAACTGCCTACATCATCTTGAATGGAGAGAGACTGAAACAGTTTCCCTTGAGAACAGGAACTAGACAAGGATGCCCACTCTCACCTCCCCTATCCAACATTGTACTAGAAGTTCTAGCCAGAGCAATTAGATAAGGCCAAAGATTAAAAGGTGTCATGGATCAAATTATGTCCCCCAAAAAATATGTGTAGCCTTGTGGCTGGGACATGGTTCCGAGTATCCTGTGACTGTACTCCATTTTATGGTTTTCCTGAGCTGTATATTAAAGGTTTAGGGTGGGGCTATGAATCCCTTCATAGGATTACCTCCCTGCTCCACTATAAAGGTAGTTTCCCTGGAGTTCGGCTTGCCCCACCCTTCATCCTTTCTTCCTATGAGAGATAGATAAAAGGACAGAGAAGCAGGCAGAGAATTGGGAACCTCCTACCATCAAGCAAGAAACACTGGGAGAAGAGCGCGTTCTTCAGACCTGAGGTTCCTGCACCAAGATGCTCCCTAGACAAAGGCTGATGCAATACCAGACTTTCCTCCAGAGCCAACAAGGGAAAGCCTTCCCCTGGAGTGGACACCCTGAATATGGACTTGCAGCCTACCGGACTATGTAAGAATAAATCTTCCTTTGTTAAAGCCATCCATTCTGTGGTATTTCTGTTAGAGCAGCCCTAGCTGACTAAAACAAAAGGCATCTACATCTCCAAAGAAGAACTAAAAATCTTCCTATTTCCAGACTGTATATGCAGAGAATCCCAAAGAATCCATAATTAAACTATTCAAACTGATAGAAGAGTTCAGCAGTCTCAGGATACAAGATAAACATATGTTAATCAGTAGGATTCCTTTATACCAACAATGAGATTATTAAGGAAGAAATCATCAGCAAGTCAACTCAAGTGCTGTCGAATTGGATAGGACTCATGGCGACCATAGGGCCAGAGTAGAACTGACCCCCAGAGTATTCAAGGAGCGCCTGGTGGATTTGAACTGTTGACCTTATGGTTAGCAGTGGTAGCACTTAACCCACTAAAGTCAATACCATTTACTATAGCCCCTAAGAAAATAAACTACCTAGGAATAAATCTAACCAGAGCAATAACAGACATTTATAAAGAGAACTACAAACCCTTACTACAAGAAACTAAGAGAGACTTAAGTAAATGGAAAAACCTACCCTGCTCATGGATAGGAAGACTTAACATTGTGAAAATGTCTATTTTACTCAAAGCAATCTACTTATATAATGCAATCCCAGTACAAGTTCCAGTGACTTTTTTTTAATGAGATGGAGGAACAAACTACCAACTTTGTCTGGAAAGGGAAGAAGCCCTGGATAAGTAAAGCGTTACCAAAGCAGAAGAACACAGTGGGAGGCCTCTCATTACCCGACCTTAGAACCTATTACACTGCCATAGTAGTCAAAACAGCCGAGTATTTGTACAAAAACAGACAGATAAATCAACGGAACAGAATGGAGACCCAAGAGAAGGGTCCATCTGCCTATGAACACCTGATATTCAACAAAGGCCCTAAGACATTAAACTGGGGTAAAAACAATCTCTTCGACAAATGGTGCTGGCAAAATTGAATATCCATCTGCACTAAACTAAAACAAGACCTGTATCTTATACCTTAGACAAAAAACAACTCAAACTGGATAAAAGACCTAAATATCAAATCTAAAACAATAAAAGTCATCCAAGAAAAAGTAAGAACAACAATGGAAGTTTTAATAAACAATGAAGACAGGCTTCAAAATCTGTCAAGCAAACCACAATCAACAGAAGAGAAAATAAATAAATGGGAACTACTAAGAATCAATCACTTTTGCTCATCCAAAGACTTTATCAATAGAATTAAAAGGCCACCTACAGAAGGGGAAAAAATATTTGGCAACTCTATATCAGATCGCCGCCTGATCTTCACAATCTGTGAGGTGCTACAAAATGTCAATCAGAAAAAGATAAATCATCCAATTAAGTGATGGGCAAAGGAGATTGACAGACACTTCTCTAAAGAGCTGATCCAGGCAGCCAAATAACACATGTGGACATGCTCATGATCATTAGCTATTAAAGAAATTCTAATCGAAACAATAATGAGACACCACCTCACCCCAAAAAGGTTGGTCATGATCCCAAAACCACAAAACTAAATGCTGGAGAGGCTGTGGAGAGATTGGAACTCTCCTACACTCTTGAGATTCCAAAATTGTGCAACCTCTTTGGAAAGCAATCTGGCGCTACATTAAAATAATGGGTATAGATATACCATTTGACCCAGGAATTCCACTGCTTGGAATACATCCTACAGAATCAAGACCATTCACACCAACTGATACATGCACACAAACGTTCATCACAGCAGAGTCCACAACAGCAAAAAGATGAAATCAACCGAGATGCCCAACAACAGAAGACTGAATGGGTAAACTGTGATATATATACTCAGTGGAACACTATGCAATGATAAAGAACAATTATGATAGCAGGAAACATCTCTTAACCTGGTTTCAACTGGAGGACATTATGTTAAGTGAAAATAGTAAGCTACAGAAGGACCAATATTGTACGAGACCCCTACGATAAGAACTTAAAATCAGACTCATGCATAGAAGAAAAGACTCTTTGATGGCTGCAAGTATGCGGAGGGCAGGAGGGCGAGGGGGAGGGTTTAGATTAGATAGTTGAAAGAAATTTGGTTGAGTGAAACTGATAATGGCACACGCTAGTAAGAAGATCAATATTAACGGGACTTCATCACAACTTGTGTACTTCTCCCATCTTAGCTCACCATTGCAATGACAGAGTAGCAGAGGCATGGGGCTGGGGACCGTGTTCTCCGGGGAACTGAGGCCAATTGGCACAACTAGTATTTTGCTAATGAGGACTCTCCACAGCCCACATTGGTGAGTGGCTTCTGGGTCTTAAAAGCTGACAATCTGCCATCTGAGGGTACAGCAAATTGTCCCAACTTAGCAGGAACAGATGATCACCAAGGTCCATAATGACATGGGGGAAAGAGAATCCAGAAGACAGAGAGACACACGTGAGTGGATGTCTACATCGACTTGTGACCAGAAGAATCAGATGGTGCCTGGCCACCACCACTGATAGCCATGACGGAGCTCACAAAGTTGAGTCTCACTGACAACACCAGTATAAACAAGGGTGCACCCTGCAATCTCCACTAAAAAACCACAATTGATGGTCCAGGGTCTTCGGGGTTCCCCTGGGAGCATGGTCTCTGGCTCTGATGCTGCCCTGTCCATAAATCATAATGAAGGTCAACTTTTTGGACAGCAATGGATTGGACTTGGTGATGCAGAGGGACCATATTGTATGGGCACTTTATGGTTTTAGGCATCTATAAGAGGTTGTCCTGTTGATCTCATACTGGAGGAAGGTGAATGGGTACAGGGGAGAAGATAGGAGCTATTCAGAGGAAAAGACACGTATGGAGCAGAGAGAAAGAGTGTTCTGTCACCATGCAGGGAGAGCAGTGGAAGCTGCATGAAGGTCAGCATGCAAATTTATACGGGAATGTACATTTTGATTCAATCATAGTAATAATAATAATAAAAAATCAGATCTACAAAACCCAAGAGTTACAAGCATATAGCATATCTCATGTAGCCAAGCCAAAGACAAGTGTAAGCATACCATATTAAAACTCTGGACAGTCAAATATAGGAGAAAATCTAAAAGTATTACCTCAAAAGTAGAATTACAAGACTGACAGCTGCCTTGTGACTAGAAGAAAATGAAAATTGGAGGACAATGGAATGTCTATAAAATAGAAAACATAACACTCAACTGTTAATTCTATACTCAGTAAAAATAAATTGCACAGATAAAGGCAAAAGGTGCTTTAGAAAATCAAAAATTCAGAGATCGCTTCACCAGCATTGTTGTTGCCTTCGTATCAGCACTGACTCACGGCAAACCTAAGTATGACAGAAAGAAACGAGGCCTGATATTATGTCATCACACCTTCACCAAAATAAATTCACAATAAAACAGTTTTGGGTGAAAGAAAAGTTATTCCACATTCATAACAGTAATCAAAGGAAAAGATATTTACTTCTGTAAAACTCAGACTATTAATGACTTCAAATCATAATAAAATGTCCTGTGAGGTTTGTGATTGTTGTTGCTATTGTTAGGTGTCATTGAATTGCTTTCAACTCACAGCAACCTTACATAAAACTGAATGAAACACTGCTCAGTACTATACCATGCCCATACTTGTTATGTTTGAGTCTATTGTTGTAGCAACTTCAGCAGTTTACCTTGTTGAGAGTCTTTCACTTTTTCATTGACGTTCTATTTGCCAAGCATGATGTCCTTCTCCAGAGACTGATCTCACCTGACAACATCCCTGATTTTTAAGAACAGGTCTGACTGTACTTCCAAGACAGATCTGGTAGATCTTTTAGCAGTCAATGGTGTTGCTATGAGTCAAAATAGACTTGACAACAGTGGTTTTGGTGTGTGTGTTTGCCACTCTTCACCAACACCACAATTCAGATATCAATTCCTCTGTCTTCCTTATTTATTGTCCAGCTGTAGCATGCATATGTTGCAATTGAAAATGCCATGGCCTTGATCAGGTGCACCTTAGTCTTTGAGGTGACATCTTTGCTTTACAACACTTTAAAGAGATCTTTCACAGTAGGTTTTCCTAATGCAATGCATCCTTTGATTTGTTAACTGCTGCTTCTATGGATCTTTATTGTTTGAGGTTTAGAATATGTAGTAACTAAAATATGTCAATATATAGTATAAAAGTTACTAAAAGATTAAATGTTCTACAGTCTTTGCATTGTGAATGTTAAAAATTAAGGACAGTATCAATATATATTTCAATAGGAGCCCTGGTGGCACAATGGTTAAGTCCTATGGCTGTTAACTGAAGGGTCTGTGGCTTAAATCCGTCAGCCACTCTTGGAAACTCTATAGAGAAATTTTACTCTGACTCAGGGTCACTCTGAGAACTGACTTAGCAGTAATGGGTTTTTTTAGACTTTAACTGGAAGTGGGTGGATAGAATCATTAAAGTAGTGTTTGGAATAGTAAATATAAGAAAAATGAAAGAAAATGAATGAGTGAAATAGCAAAGAACATTTAAACATTCTAAAAGTCAGTAAAAAAGAAAAGAAACAGAAAGCATATTAGAAAAGTAGAAAACATGTTACGACACTGTAGATACAAAATGCAGCATACCTGTAATGGCATTAAGTATCATGTATTAAATACTTTAACATGCAAGAATTATCCAACTGGATGACATAATAAAACCCAACTACATTCTTTTACAAGAGACATACTTCAAAGATATGAACACAAGAAGATTGTAAATAAAAGGATGAGAAATAAAGATTACCACACAAATGCTAACAGAAACCATGTAATCTAATGAGAAAATTGTGCTATAATGAAGGATTGGTAGAAATAATGACATTTCACAATAATAAAGAGTTCACTGAACATGAAAACACAGTAATATAAACCCTTATATACTTAAAAGTGTAAGCTTAAAATGTATTCAAGAGGTTAAATGTATAGAAAGGAGAAAAGAGGATCACAAGTAAGAAAAGGAAATTCTAATGTATTTCTTTTACCACCTTATAAATAGCTGATATAAAAATTAGTAAACATAAGTAACACTTCAATAAGATGATTAATGGTAGGATCCTAACTGACATACATAGAACAGTGCACTCAATGATTAAAGAATTCACATCTTTCAAGGGCATGCAGAATGTGCTCCAGAACAGATTACATGGTGAATCATGCAGTCAGATCATTTTTTTAACCCCAGTAGAATTAGGCTAGAATCATTAAAGAAAGATAACCACAAAAATCTCTGAATGTTTGGCAGCTGTTGTTGTTGTTAAATGCCATTAAGTCAGTTTCAACTCATAGTGATCCCATGAAAAACAGTAAAAAATGCTGCCTGGTTATAAGGTATGCCCACAATTGTTTTTATGTTTAAGCCCATTGTTGCATACACTGTGTGAATCCATCTTCTTGAGGGTCTTCCTCATTTTTGCTGACCTTCTATTTTTCCAAGCACAATATCCCTCCTGACAACATGCACAGAGTATGTAAGATGAAACCTCACGATCCTTGCTTTCAAGGAGATCTTTGATTGTACCCTTTCAGGACAGATCTGTTTGTTCTTTCTGCAGTTCATGGTATATTCAATATTCTTCTTAAACACCAGAATTCAAAGTTATCAGTTCTTGTTCTGTATTCCTTATGTGTTGTGCAGCTTTCACATACATATGATACAACTAAAAATACCATGGCTTGAGACAGGTGTACCTTAGTCTTCAAGGTGGTATCTTTACTTTTCAGCACTTTAAGGAGGTCGTTTGTGGCAGATATTCACAGTGTAATGTGTCTTCTGATTTATCGGCCACTGTTTCCATGGGCATTGATTGCAGAAGCAAGTAAAAGGAAATCCATGACAACCTCAGTCTTTTCTCCATTTATCATGATGCTGCTTACTAGTCCCATTGTGGGGATATTTGTTTTCTTGATGTTGAAGGCTGTGGTGTTTGATTGTTATCAATAAGTGCTCAAAGCCTCTTCACTTTCAGCAAGAAAAGTTGTGTCATCTGCCTAACACAGGTTGTTAATGAGTCATCCTCCAATCCTGATTCCTTGTTCTTCTTCAGATAGTCCAGCTTCTCAGATTATTTGCTAGGCACACAGATTGAAAAGATACAATGAAAGGTTACAATTCTGATGCACACATTCCCTAACTTTTAAACCATGCAGAAATTACAATGCACTTTCATCTCAGTGACATTAAAAAGCATACTTTGGGGAAAAGAAAGGAGTATAGTTAAAGTAGTAAGTGGAGAGAAATTTACAGCTTTAAATGTATGCATTAGAAAACAGAAAAGACTAAAAAATCATTAACTTAGGTGTCCACGTAAATAAAGCAGAAGTAGATTATCAAACTGAACCAAGATCAAGAGAAGGGAAAGCTCAGTGAAATGAAAACAGGCGTAAAATAAAGTAGCAAAGCTAAATGTTGACTCTTTAGAAGCATTAATTAAAAGAAATAATAGCAACCTTAGTGAGGCTGACCAAGAATAAAAGAGAGAGAACACAAATTATCTTTGTATCATTACTGATACAAAGCGACTAAGAAGATAGTGTGAATCTATTTGTGTCAAATTTGAATATTTGAAAAAAAGTAGATTTATTGCAAAATGTAATTTACCAAAACCAAAAAAATAAATGGAAAATTTGAATATTCCTACATCTATTATAGAAATTGAATCCCTAAGTAAATGTTTTTATAAAAAGAAAACTCTTAAGTCCAAGTCATCTTCAGCAGCAAATTCTTCCAAATGTTTATGAAGAAAATAAAACACATTTTTCATAAAATCTTTCAAAGAATAGAGTATTTCTAAACACAATTTGTTTTACTTTGTTTTTATTTTACTTTAGATGAAGTTTTGCCAAACAAAACATTTTCTCATTAAACCGTTAGTACATATAGTGTTTTATAGCATTGGTTAACAACACCAAGACACATCAACACTCTCCTTTCTCAACCTTGGCTTCCCTATTACTAACTTTCCTGACCCCTCTTGCCTTCTGGTCCTTGCCCTGGACTGGTGGGCTCTTTTAGTCTCATTTTGTTTTATCAGCCTGTCTAATCTTTGGCTGAAGGGTGAACCTCAGGAGAGACTTCACTAGTGAATGGAAAAGATGTCCAGAGGCCATACTTCTGGGTGTTGTCTAATCTCTGTCAGGCCAGTAAGTCTGTGTGTGTGCATGTATGTGTATATGTGTGTGTGTGAGAGAGAGAGAGACAGAGAGAGAGAGAGGATTTTATCCTACTTTTTTTCCCAGGTTTATCCAGGACCCTCTATTGTGATCTCCGTCACAGCAGAGACTTGGGCACCATCTAGTTTTACCATATTCCATCTCATGGAATCTGTGATGGCTGTGGTTCATTAGTGCCTTGGGCTAATCTTTCCTTGATATCTTTAATTTTCTTTATTCTCTGTTGCTTCTGTAAAAATAAGACCAGTGGAGTATCTTAGATGGCTACTCACAGGCTTTTAAGACCCCCCACACTGCCCACCAAAGTTAAAAGTAGAATATTTTGTTTATCAAATATATTATGCCAGCTGAGCTAGATGTTCCCCAAGACCATGGTCTCTGTAACCTTCAACCCAGTAATTTGGTTTTACAGGGAGTCTATGGACCTTGCATGACTTTGCCTTAATCAAGCATACTGGCTTTCCCAGTATTGTGTATTATTTTACCCTTCACCAAAGGTAACACTTTTCTATTATCCATTTAGTGGGTTTTCATTTCCATCCCTTCCATTCTTCATAGCCATCAAAGATTATTTCTTTCTGTGGAAAGCTTTTCATGAGTTTTTATGGTAGCGGTCTTGTATAACATTCATCCTTTTGTGATTGACTTATGTCATCCTGCATAGGACCCTTCAGATTCATTCACGTTATGGGGTACTTTGCAGATTCATCACTGTTCTTTATTGTTGTGTAATACTCCATTGTGTCAACACTCATTTTTCAAGGTGTTTATAAAACTTGACAAGAAAGCATGATAAAATATTTTTAAGAAGCAAGGCCAAGAAGGCAGAACAGTCAGGCACTTCCTATTGCCCCTCTTAAAACAAAGACCTGAAAAAACAAGTGAAATAATCCTACATGACAGTCTAAGAGACCTGGTCATCAAAGACAAAGCTGAGGAGTCTAACTGAGTTGCAGGGGGAAGGAGAGGCAGTTTACAAGCAGCAAAGAATTGCAAGTTGTAAGGTTGCCAACACCCTGCTGGCTGGTGCATGCTGTCTGGGCCAGCCAGTGAATGCTGGCTGAGGCAAGCAATAGTGTTTGGAAGGCATTTTACCACACCAGGAGAGAGTGGGTAGCATAGAGTCTGCACAAGCCTCCACAGCCTAAACCAGTTAAAATTAAAATGCAATTATCTAACCTACCATGCAGGATCAAAATAACTGTTTTTCCACCAGGCTTTTCACAGTAGAGAAGTGCCACTCTCCCCTCACCCACCTCTACTCTACTATTCTCTGACACTGGTCTGACACAACTCAACAACTGTCACTCCCCACTAATCCATAATACAAGGTTAAATGTGCCCTAATTAGCCTTGTGTCATTAAAACACAACACAACAAAACACAACACAACAAAAAAGCCAAGCCACCTAAACTGGAAAATTAGTAGTGTCTGCACCTACAGAACCCTTGGAACTTTACAATATCACCACATTCCCTAAACCGGGAACTCAGAGCAGCCACTACCCCTTTGGTTTTACACTGGCAAAAGCAGTCCACAAATTTATAGAGCCCTTCACCCTTGCCTAGACCTGTGTGGAATGATTCAGTACTTCAAACCCTCATTAGCATACAGCAATAATGCGTGCACCTGAATCCTATTTCAACTACAGCAGCCAAGGAAGAGTTACAGATCTGTAACATTTGAAACCACCCTACCTATTAAGCAGAGACTTCACCTAACCACACCAGGGACCTGAGGGCTGCCACTATCAACTAGCCACCCACTACAGAGGTCTGAGAATAAGTGTTGCCTCCGAGTCCCTAAAGCCGGCAGCATTGGGTGTCCAAAGATTTGCTGTAAAATCCACACCCATGTGCTCTAGGGGACAGGAATACACCCTCTACCCAGGCATCAGGTGGTAGCTGTCAGCCACCTCCCTACTGTGCTCAGCACATAGCCTCCTATTCCAGCCAGATACATGTGCCTGTTCCAATCACCTGTCATCTACCGTCTAGGACTGTAGGTGAGAGCATGCACCAAACACTTGGTGACTGATGACATAGACACCTGAGTCACATCCCACTAGAAGAATGAACAGATTCCTGGGCTCATAAATCCTGCAGATGTCCTAACCACATTGGGAGAGGATGTGAGAGCTGCAAAGATACCAATAATCAAAGCAGCTCACACACCCAGTTTACTCGGGTATATCTAAACAAAACCAAACAGAAAGTTAGAATGCAGTCAGCATACGTATGGTGAAAAAAAAAAAAAAAAACCAAAGTAATTTATTGATGGCTTGGAGACAATAGTCGATATCAATTTACATATAGAAGCAAGTCAAGATGGCTCCAGCAAATAACCACAATTAAGAACCAAGGGACCTACTGGAGAAAGAGAGTTTCTTGAAATTACCAGAGGTGGAATTCAAAGGTTAATATACAAAGCTCTTCAAGAAATCAGGAAGGGGATAAGGTAAAACTCAGACCAAGCCATGGAACACACAGACAAAACAATAGAGGACTTCTGGAGAGCAACACAAGAGCAGAACAACAAATATAACAGGCTGCTAGAAACTGTAGAGAGATAGCAACAAGAAATTCAAAAGATTTACAATAAAATTTCAGAATTAGACAACTCAATAGGTTATAGGAGCAGACCTGAGGAAAAGGAATTCAAAAGTAGTGACATTGAAAACAAATCCCAAATCAGCAACAAGAATTTAAAAAGGAAAAAGAAATCCTAATAATTATATGGGACAATATCAAGAGGAAAAAACATAAGAGTGATTGGAGCACCAGAATTGGAGATGGGGAATAACAGAAAATACAGTGAGAAATGTTGACGATTTGCTGGCAGAAAGCTTCCCTGATACTGTGAAAGATGAAAATACATCTATCCAAGATACTCAAAGAACCCCACACAGGGTAGATCTTAAATGAAAATCATCAAGTCATATTATAATCAAACTTGCCAAAACCAAAGATAAAGATAGAATCCTGAGTGTAGCTAAGAATAAAAAAAAAGTCGCTAACATAAACTCTGACTATTTAGCAGAAATCACACAAGCAAGAATGCATTGGGATGACAAATAGAAAGCCTGGAAGGAAAAACATTTTCAGCCAAGAATTACATATCCAGCAAATCTGTACCTCCTCAGATATGATGGTACACATAGGACATTTCCAGGTAATTAGAAATTAAGGGAATTTAAAAAAAAAATTAAAAAAATTACAAGAAATATTACAAGGAGTCCTTCATTTATAGAATGAGCAGTATTAAACAGCAATCCAAAACTAGAATACAGAGCAATCAGATAAAATCATAAAAAAGTCAAAGGTTAAAGATTGAAAACAGTGAACAGAGTCAACAATATGTAAAAAATGACATTAAGACAAAACATAGGGAATGAAAAGTGCAGCCTTAGAACTTACATATGGAGAGGTGAGGTGATATCAAGAATATAAGAGATTATTTTAAACTTAGAAAAATAGAGGTAAATTTTAGGTTAACCACAAAGGAAGGTAACAAATATACCAAACAAAATTAGAAACATAGAGACTAAGCAAACATAAAATCAAACAATAATTAAAAAGGTAAAAAGAAAATCCATAAGGAAAAATAACTCAACAAATTAAGTGAAACAATCAACAGTGTAAAAAAAGATTCAAATTGCCAGCAGTAAACTCATGCCTATTGACATGGAAATGTCCTACACTTACCATTTTATGTGAGGTACAGATTTGCTAGATATGTAATTTTTTATTATCATCACTACTAAGTGAAAAATGTACATTCCAACGTGAATTTGCATGCCCAGCTATATGCAGCTCCCACTGCTCTCCCTGCCCAGTGACAGCACACTCTTCCTCTCTGCTCCATACATGCCTTATCCTCCTAACAATCTCCTATCCCTTCCTCTCCATCACTCCCCCACCTCCAGTAAAAGGTCAGCAGGATGACATCCTATGGATGTGTAGAAGCATAAAGTGCACATACAATATACTCATTCTGTGTCATGAAGTCCAATACATTCCTGATCAAAGAGTTGACCTCCATTATGATTTATGGACAGGGGCATTATCAGGGCCAGGGGCCATGCTCCCAAGGGAACTCTGAGGCCCCTGGACCATCATTTGTGGTCTTTTAGTAGAGATCCCAGGTTGCACCCCTTTTTATTCTTGTGTTGCCAATAAGACTGAACTTTGTGAGCTCCATCACATCTATCACCGGTGGTGGTTGGCGCCATCTGATTCCTCTGGTCACAAGTCAATGTAGTCACCCACTCACGTGGTCTCTCTGTCTTCTGGATTCTCTTTCCCCCATGTTGTTTTGGTCCTTGGTGATCATCTGTTTCTGCAGAGTTGGGACCATTTGCTGTACCTTCAGATGGCAATTTGGCAGCTTTTAAGAACCAATGTGGGGCACAGAAGGCTATCTTAGCAAAACGCTAGTTGTGATAATTTGGCCTCGATTTCTTCTGAGAGTGTGGTCCTCAGCTCCCTGCAGCAGCTACTCTGTCCTTGCAATATTGGGTTAAGATGGGAGGAGTAATCATGTTATTTTGAAGTCCAGTTAATATTGATCTTCTTTCTAAATTGTGCTGCCACAGATTTCACCCAACCGAATTTCTATCAACTATCTAATCTAAACCCTCCACCCATTGCTCTCTCTTCCTCCCCACTCTTGCAGCCATCAGAGTCTTTTCTTCTATGCATGAGTCTGCTTGTAAGTTCTTGTTGTAAGGGTTTCCTACAATATTTGTCCTTCTGTTGCTGACTACTTTCACTCAACATAATGTCCTCCAACTGAAACCAGGTTATAAGACATTTCTTAAAATCATCATTTTTTTTATCATTCTGTGGTGTTCCACTGAGTATACATATCATAGTTTACCTATCCATTCCTCTGTTGTGGGGCATCTGGGTTGATTCCATCTTACTGGAGAAGAACGTGTAGTTGTCCGCTGATGGATAGGAAGTTATGTATATGTTGATGAGGTCTCGTTGGTTAATTGTGTCAATAGGGTCTTCTTTGTCTTTATTTATTTATTTTTTGATGATCTGTTCAATATCAAGAGTGGAGTATTGAAGTCTCTCACCATTATTGTGGAGTGATATACCTCATTTTAAAGTGTAACCAGTGTTTCTTCGATGTATTTAGGTGCTGTAATATTAGGTGCATAAATATTTAATATTATTAAGTCCTGCCTGTGTGTTGACTTTCAACAATAGTGTCCATCCTTGTCCACGATGGTGGATTTTACGTTAAAATTGATTTTATCTGAGATTAGAATTGCCACACCTGCTCTTCTTTGTGTATTGTTAGCTTGATATATACTCTTCCATCCTTCAATTTTCAGTTTGTTCATATCTTTAAGTCTAAGATGAGGAGACAACATATAGATGGGTTGTGTCTTTTGATCTAAGATGTCAATTTCTGTCTCTTTACTGGAATGTTCAGTCCACTCACATTCAGTGTAATTATTGATAGGTATGTGTTTAGTGCTGTCATTGTGATAGGTTTCTTTTTGTGTTGATGTATTCTCTGATGCTCTTATTAATCGGTTCTGGGACTTTCTTCTTTGTGAGATGATTTTTCACCTTTTTCAGGGTTGGTTTTGTGGTTGTAGAGACTCCTGTATTAAGTTTCTTGATTTAATATGTTGCATCTTTACTGCACTTTACAGGTGCCCCTATGATCCCTCTTAATAAACTATGTATAAACTCAATTTTAACCACTACTAGTCTTACTAACTTCCTCTCCATCTGGAAGGACTGTAATGACTTTAGTACATCTGTCTTTTTAATATGACATCATATTTTTCATGATATCATCACTGGATTATTTCTTTCACTGTTATAGCTTTGATAGAATTTGGAGACTTCCCTAACAGAGTAGGTTTCTGGGTGATGTGTCCTGCATTTGCTTCTAAAATATAAAGTTAGTGGTTTTGTTCTCCTGAACCAAGAGACTCTTTCAGTATTTCTTGTAGCCTTAGTTTGATTTTTACAAAGTCTCTGAGTTTCTGTTTATCTGTGAATGTCTTAATTTTGTTTTCATATTTGAAAGACAGTTTTCCAGGATATAGAATACTCGGTTGGAAATTCTTCTCCTTCAAAGCTTTGAATGTGTCACGCCACAGTCTCCATGGCCAGCATTGTTTCTGCTAAGAAATCTGACAAAAGCCTACAGAGTTTTCCTCTGAATGTCAACTTTGCTTTGAGTCTTGCTGCCTTTAAGAGTTTCTGCCTATGTTTCACTTTGTTAAGCTTGATTAGAATATGTCTTGGAGTCTTTCTTTTGAGATCTATACTTGGTGGTGTTCAATTTACATCTTGGATATCTATATTCTCTTCTTTCCTAATTTCTGGAAAGTTTTCTGTCAGCAGCGCAGCGACAATACTCTGTGTTCTCAGATGTCTCGCCCTGTTAACAAACTCCAATTAATCATAGATTGCTCCTCTTAATAGAGTTTCACATGCTTCTTAATTCTTCTTCATTTTTCTTGTTTCCTTTTTCTGATTTCTCTTCATAGATGCTGGAGTCATAGATGCTCTAAGTCAGAAGGTCTCTTTTCCATTTCTTCCATTCTGTTTTCTTGGCTTTGAATTGAAGTTTCTATGTCTTTGATTTTGCTCTTGATCTGTGGGATTTCCAAGTACTGATGTTTGATCAGATCGAACAGCTTGCTTGGCTTTTCATTTTGCTCTGTTGCATTTTGTATAAGGTCTAGGTCTCTCTATATAATCCTTTTGTATTCACCTTCTGATAGTTTCAGAAAGGTTTCTTCATCTGGGAAGTTCTTTGATTGTTTCTTTTGGGGGCCTTCTGAAGCCATGGGTGATTCCTTGGTTGAGCTTTTATCTAGAGTTTGCTGTTTTTTTGCATTATGTGAGTCAACAGAGGCTGGGAGAGATGCTGTGAGACTGGACCAAAGTTGTTTCTCTATGCTGCCTTAAAATGAAAGGTAAAAGGTATCTGACAACTTCCAAAGTCAGTCAGGTTTTCAGGTGTGCAGGTCCCTCTTCCCAGATGGCAAGTAAGCACCTCTGTATCCAACCCCAGATGTTATAAACTAGTTCAAAATACAGAAAGGTTACTGCCCTGCTGCCCTCTGCTGCTGGGCCCCAGCCATAGACTACACTGTGTAAAATACTGCTTTTCTGCGAGAAAAGTACCTTCCTCCAGACAGGTGCTGCCTGCCAGCCTAGGAATTAGGTCCAGCTGAGGCCTCTGTATAGGTATACAGTTCCCACTGGAACAAGATGGCATTCCACACAAGCTCCCCACCTGCCTCCTTACTGACTACTCAATGGCCTAGGCGGAAAGAGAAGCTAAAGGTGCCAAGATGCACAGACTCCAAAGCCGGGCTCTCAAAATGTGACAATTTTGCCTGCTATTCCCACCAGCAGTGTGTCTGAGGTTAGCTGCTAGTCAAGTCCCAGCTCCACCCCTGGGTAAGTCAGAGAAAAGAGTTAAAATGGCTAGTTACCTTTGGTCTGTTAAAGCCAGCACTCACCAAGAGTGGGGGACTGTGAAAGAGAGGAGGTTTTTCATTCAGTAGTATGAAGTCCAAATTAAGACAACTATGCCTTGTCCTAGGGCTCACTAGGTATCTGTTTCATTATCAGTTCAGGTCTTGGTTTCCAGAGGGATTTAGACAGACATGTGTTTAGTTCACCATCTTGACTTTGCCATTCTAGATATGTAATTCTTGACTCACAATTTAATTGTGTCTCTCTAAAAATTAGCATTATAATTTGAGTGAACCGTTATTCCCAGTATCATGTGATTACCCTTCATTTTGTGATTTTCCTATGCTGTAAGTCTTAATTTCCTCCTGTGTTTAATAGACTAAATTATGTTTAAGAGGTTTAGGGTGAGACCATAACACCTTCCTAATGTCACCTCCCTGCTCCACTGTAAAAGGAGTTTCCCTGGAGTGTGGCTTAAACCATCTTTTATCCTTTTAACCTACAAGAAATAAAAGGAAATGAGAGCAAGCAGAGAACTGGGAACCTCATATCATCAAAGATGCAGACTGAGGTTTCTGCACCAAGATGCTGCTTGAGCAAAGAAAACTGATGCAACACAAGGAGCTTCCAGAGTCAACAGAGAATACTTTACCTGGAGCCAGAACCCTGAATCTGGACTTCTAGACTACTGAACTGTGTGAGAATAAATTTTCTTTGCTAAAGTCACCTACTTGTGGTATTTCAGTTAGAGCAGTACCAGATGACCAAAACGTCTGTTAGTAATTACTCTGAATGTAAATGGAATAAATGCACCAATAAAGAGACAAAGAGTAGCAGAGGGGATTTTAAAAAAAATCCATTTACATGCTGCCTATAAGAGACATACCTTAGATTCAAAGATTTAAACAAACTAGAACTCAAAGAATGGAAAAAAAATCAAGCAAATGACAACCAAGCAAAGAACAAGAGTGGAAATATTTATCTCTGAAGGCATAGATTTTACTGCAAAATCTACCACAAAGAATAAGGAAGGAAATCATGTAGTGATTAAAGGGTGGATACATGAGGAGTACATAACCATAATAAACAAATACGTCCCCAATGACAGGACTCCAAAATACATAAAATGAAGTCTAACACCATTGGAGAGAACTAGATAGTGCCACAATAATAGTAGGAGACTTCAACACACCACTTTCAGTAAGGATAAAACATTTAAAAAGAAACTCCATAAAGACATAGATCTAAATGTCATAATCATATTGACCTCATAGATATATATAAGGTCTAACAATGACATTTGTGAACTCATCCTAGAAAAAGAATCACATACCTCATTGCTGGATATCACTGCAGTCACTTTCAAAGCATTCCCCTTGGGAAGCTATGCACCCATGCTAGCACCTACCCTACCCTTCAAAGTAATTTTGGAGCCTTTTTCTGGAATGGCCATCGGAGCCATCATTTTATTACCCTTGATGTCGTGAATGTCATCCATGTATCTTCCTTTCAATATTTGTTTTATCTTCAGGTAAAGAAAAAAGTCATTAGGGGCCAGATCAGGTGAGTAGGGAGGATGTACCAATACAGTTATTTATTTACTGACTAAAAACTACCTCACAGATAACTATACAATTAAGTCCATGAGCTTGCCACCATGCCATCATGTGCAATGGCCGTTCCAGAAAGTGTTCTTAGTGTTTGAAGGGTAGGGACTAGGCACTGGCATCACTGCATAACTTCCCAAGGGAAGTGCTTTGAAAGTGACTGTAGTGATTAATATTCAGCAATGGTTAATGTAGCACTTAGAACAATTAAGTTCACCAACTTACTTGCAAACTTGTACAGAGCACTCAATACAACAGTGAAGTATACATTCTTTTCCAGTGCTCATGGAACATTATCCAGAATATACCAATTTTATGGCACGGAGTGAGCCTTAATGAAATCCAAAATGCTGAATTATTACAAAGCATTTTCTCTGAACATAACAAAGCCCTAAAAGTAGAAATCAATAGCAGCAAAAACAACTATGGTTAAGTCCACCTGGTGTATTGAATCTTTAATCATTATGTAATGTTCTTTCTTAACTTTTGTGGTGAATTTTGCTTTCATTAATATTACCACTCTTTTTTGTTATTGTTTACTTGATAAGTTTTTCCTCTCCTTTGAGATTTAGCTTATGTTTTTGTGCCTAAGGTGTGTCTCTTGTAAATAATATATAGATGGTCCATGTTTTTAATCTATGCTACCATTCTCTGTCTCTCTACCGGTACCTTTTAGTCCATTTACATTCAGTACAGTTATTGATACATATGAGTCTACTTCTGTCATATTGATGTGTGCACATGTATGTGTTACTGTGTCTTTATTCCACTTAATTTTCTGTGCTGAGTTCTTTTTGTTATGTATTTTCTTTTCATCTCACTCATTATTACTGGTTTCCTGTTTCCTGAGTTTTTGTATTTTTATTTTGATGGCTAGACTTATTAGTTTCTTTTGTGTTTATCTAGAAATTTACCTTTATTTTTCTAAGCTTAAACCAGTGTTTTATTTCTTGATATCACCTTGACTTCCTCTGTACATGGAAGTTCTAAGAATACACCATTTACTCCCTCTTATTGTGTTGATGTTGTTGTTTACATATTAAATGTCTCTGGATCATTATTTTCAGTGTTTTGACTTCTTTTATTTTTTAGAATTTCCTATCTGGATTAGTATCTGGTTGATCTGTACTATGTCCTAGTCTTGGATTGTTGCCTGGTGTTAGTTTTCCAACCCGAGGACTCTCTTTAATATTTCTTATAATTTTAGTTTGGGTATTTACAAATTCACTTAATTTCTGCTTATCTGGAAATGACCTTATTTTGTCATTGTATCTGACAGACAATTTTTCTGTATATTTCATTTATGCCTGATAATTTTTTTTTCCTTCAAGGCTTTATATATGTCATCTCATTGCCTTCTTGCTGGTATGGCTTCTGTTGAGTAAATTGCATTTATTCTTTTATTGATTCTTCTTTGAAGGTGATTTTTCATTTATCCCTAGCTGCTCTCAGAGTCTTTGACTTTGGTTTTGGCAAGTTTGGTTAAGTCTTGTTGACTTCCTTTGGGTTCTGTCCTCTGTGGAAGTTTTTAAAGTTCTTGTATAGATATGTTTCTATCTTTCATGGCATCAGGGAAGTTTTATGCCAGTAAATACTAAACAATCTTCTCTATGTTTTTTGTTGTCTCCCTTCCTGTTCTGGTACAATCATTCTTTGTAGGTTTTTCCTCTTAAAGCTGTCTCACATAAGTTTTTTGTTTTTCATTTTTCTCCCATTCTTCTTTACTCATTTTGCTTCAAACAAGTTTGTGTCAGGGAATTTATTCACAATCTTACTAACTCTGACTTCACTGTCTCAATTCTGTTCCTATGGCTACATATTTAGTTATTTATTCTGAAATTTTATTAATTTTTTAAAGTGTCTAATCACTACCTCTATGGTTTCTAGCAGATTGTTTATTCTTTCACTTTGTTCTTCTACTGTTTTCCTGAATTCTTCTGTTGATTTATCTGTTTTTTTTCCCATGGTTTGGTCTGTGTTTTGTCTAATCTCCTTCTAGATGTCTTAGAGAGCTTTGTGTATTAGTCTTCCAAATTCTCTACCAGATAGTTCTTTTGCTTTTTCTCCTTCTGGAATGTTTTCTGGCTCTTTGATTGCTTGCTGGAGCCATCTTTCTTGCCTCTTTAACTGATTTACTATTGACTTTTGTCTCTGTGGTATCAATAGCTTATTATATTTATTTGTTTATTCATTTTCACTACATCTAATATTTTTGTTTTATAAGTAGGCTAGGAGTGTGTGCTACTCTAATCATTGGCATAACTGATGCTCTTGCACCCTGTTTCTAAGTGGTCAAAGCAACTACAAGGTATGTGAGTACAGGAGACTGTTTACTATCTTTGCTGGGGTACAGTCATTTGGGTCACAGGTGCCCAGACTGTCACTTACCAAAAGTGTCATGTGTGGACTCTCACCTACAGTCCAAGGTGAGCAAGACTGCATGGGGTCATTCAGAGCAGGCATACATCTTTGACAGCTGTCAGGGGTGTAGGAGGTTGAGGTGGAGGGCAAGGCTGGGCTGTTGGCTGCCTCCAGATGCCCAGTGGAGAATGTGTCCCTGCCTGCTAAAGTGTGCAGTGGGGGTGAGTGATTGTTATCATTTGCTGTGAGAACTGAAAGTCACCAATAATTCTCAAGCCCCTGTTGCAGAAGTCTAGACAATTGGGTGGTATCACTGACCCTGAGGCCTCCAGTGTGTGTTGGTGAGACCCCTTCTTATAGGGTAGGGTGGTGTTTAATATCACAAGTCTGCAGCTTCCATTTGGCTACTATTGGAAATGTACTTCAGGTAAATGCCCTACCTTTGTTGTCCTAATGAAGGCGTATGGTGTTTGGATTTGCCTAAAAATTGCTGGAGTGTGGATGAAGGGTTGGGGTGAAAGTCACTGCAAGTCTATGAACCTCCTACATCAGTGGCTAGGTGAAGGAGCTGGGTTCTTCACCCAGTTGCGAGTACCTGGCCTATGAGGCTTGCAACTGTAGAGTGTTGCTGGACTGGGGTCAGAGAAGAGAGGGAGATGAGTCGGGGGAGGCCAGTGCTCCTTGGCTGTGGAGCTCTGGTGGTAGAAGGGCACAGTGTGTGTTAGGAGCTTACCCTTAACATAGACAGATCTGGTGTTGTTCTTGTTTTGTTCTAGATTTGTGTGCAGATTTGTTGCTGCTTGGCTGCACCAGATAGGGTAGGTTTGGCCTTGGCATGTTTCTACTTGTCTCAGCCTGTGTGTACTGTGAAGATTCAGTTAAAAGGACACTAGTGACTCTAGGCTCTGTAATTCACCATTTCTGCTGTTTTTGAATTATCTCTCTTGCCACTTCCTGCTGAGGCTTATTCTTCAGCTATATCTTTGATGATTATGGTTATTATAGATGTATGATTGTTATATATATATGATTCATTTGTTTTTTCATGTCCTTATTGTAACAGCAATGACACAAAGTAGCTCTTCTGTCATCTTGGCCTTTCTTCCCAGATACGAAGTCTTACTACATGCTACAACATGGATGGAGCTTGTTAAGTGAAATAAGTTAATTATAAAGGGAAAAATATTGTGTGATCTCACTTACATAAGGAAAACCTGGTTGCATAGTGGTTAAATGCTATGGTTGTTAACAAAAGTTCACAGTTTGTATCCACCAGGTGCTCCTTGGAAACTCTATGGAGCAGTTCTACTCTGTGCTAAAGCATTGCTATGAGTCAGAATTAACTTGACAGCAGCCAGTTTGGCTTTGCTTCATTTACATAAATGGACATAAACAGGTAAATGCACAGAAAACAGTTTCTTAGAGTTAACAGGGATAGAAGGAGTGAAATGGAGAAATTGTTGTCTATAGATTACTGAATTTTGGTTTACTATGATGGGAAAATCATATTGATTAAAGTAATGTTGCACAGCCAATTGTAAGTTCTGTCAATAAGTTGTACATCTGTAAAAACTTGAGTTGGCAAAAGTTATGTGACAGACATATTTACAACAATGACCAAAAAAAAAAAAAAAAAAGAGTAGTTTATACGGATGCTTATGTACAAGCAAACACCTCATGGAATTTGGTTTCTTGGTTTGGAAAGAACCACATAACATGCTTTCATGTGATGTTTTAGTTGGTTAGATTAATAACATATTTAGTCCTTCCATTCCTCTTATTTCAGTGTATAGTTCCTGAGATCTTAAAGCTTGCAAGAAGCCATTCAAAACAGAGCAATTGGCTGTTATTCATCTGGAATAACAGAGAAGGAAGGAGAGTGAGGAATGGAAGGAAAAAATAAAATGTTTGGTTAACTACCTCCATGAACAACAGCATGTGTTAAAATGACACTGAAAGAATTGGGTTGTGCCCAGCAACCATTTTGACAGATGATTCTATAGAAGAATCCTGTTCTAAAGGAGGAAACTGCAGAACAGAATTTCAAATGCTCATGGAATCCAGACTTTCTGGAGTTGTGGAGGGTGCATAACCCTGAAACTAAAGCCCTGAGATAATCTTTAAACCTTAAACCAAAATATTCACTGAAAACTGTTGCCGTGGAATCAGTTCTGACACATAACAACCCCATTGGACAGATTAAAAAGGCCTCATATAATTTTCAGAGCCATAATTTTTATGGAAGCAGATTGCCATGTTTTTCTCTTTCTGAGTGGCTCTTAGATTTGAACCACTGACTTTTCAGTTAGCCACTACATCCTTAACTACTAGGCTACCAAAGAACCAATCTTACGTTGGTACATTTGGTACAACTAATGAACCAATATTGACCCATTATTATTAAATAAATTCTGTACTTGTGATTGCATTTGTTTCTTCCATAATCTCTTTTCCTGTTCCAGGATCCCATGTGGAACACCACACTGTATTTAGCCTTCATGTCTCTTGAGACTCCTTTTGCTGTGTCAGCTCCTCAAAATTCCATGTTTCTCATGACCTTACAGTTTTGAAGAGTTCTGGTCAGGTATTCTATAGAACGTCTTTATTTATTTATTTATTTCCTCGTGATTAGATATGGGTTATGGGTTTTTAAGAGGCAGATCACAAAGGTGAAATGTCATCTCCACCACCTCATATCAAGGGTGTATGGGATCAATACTATTTATCACTGATGATGTTAATCTTTATTACACAGCAAAGGTTGTTTGCCAGATTTCTCCACTATTTTTCTTCTCTACATACTGTACTCCTTGAAAAGTCAGAGAGAATTTCATACTTAAGAGACAGAGTTATATGTTTCACTTCTTTGAAGATGTCTTTGTTATCTAGTGGCGCTATAACAGAAATATCACAAGTAGATGGCTTTAATGAAGAGAATTTTATTCTCTGATAGTTTTTTGTTTTGGCTGTTGTCAGGTGCTGTCAAGTTGGTTCCAACTCATAGCAACCCTGTCAACAATGGAATGAAACATTGCCCAGTCTTGCACCATGTCCACAATCGTTTTTATGCTTACGCTCATTGTTGCTGCCACTGTGTGAATCTATCTCATTGAGAGTCTTTCTCTTTCTCATTGACCTGCCACTCTATCAAGCGTGATGTCTTTCCCCAGGGACTGATTATTCCTGACAATATGTCCAAAGTATGTAAGACACAGTCTTGCCACTTTTCTTCAAAGGAGCACTCTGGTTGTACTTCTTCTAGAACAGATCTGTTTGTTCTTTTGGCAGTCCATGGTACATGCCACACTCTTCTCCAACCCCACGGTTCAAAGGCATCAATTCTTCTTCTGTCTTCTTTGTTCATAGTCCAGCTTTCACATGCATGTGATGCAATTGAAAATACTATGGCTTGGGTCAGGCACACCTTAGTCTTCAAGATGACATCTTTACGTTTTAATATTTGAAAGAGGTCCTTTCAAGCAGATTTTCCCAATGCAATGTGTCTTTTGATTTCTTGACTGCTGTTTACATGGACATTGATTGTGGACTCAAGTAAAAAGAAATCCTTGACAACCTCAATCTTTTCTCCATTTGTCATAATGATGCTTACTGGCCCAGTTGTGAGGCTTTTGTTTTCTTGATGTTGAGGTGTAATCCATACTGAAGACTGTGGTCTCTGATCTTCATCAGTTAGTGTTTCAAATCCTCTTCATTTCCAGCAAGCAAGGTTGTGTCATCTGCATAATGCAGGTTGTTAATGAGTCTTCCACCAATCTTGATGCCTCATTCTTCTTCATGTAGTCTAACTTCTTGGATTAGTTGCTCAACACACAGATTGAAAGTGTGTGATGAAAGGATACATCCCTGATGTACACCTTTCTTGACTTTAAACCTTACAGAGTCTCCTTGTTCTGTTCACATCAACTGCCTCTTGATCAAATACAGATTCCTTAAAAACACAAGTAAATGTTATGGGATTCCCATTCTCTGAAATTTTATCCATAATTTGTAATGATCCACACAGCCAAATGCCTTTGCATAGTCAATGAAATACAAGTAAGCGTCTTTCTGGTATTCTCTGCTTTCAGCCAAGATCCATCTCACATCAGCAATGATATCTCTGGTTCCATGTCCTCTGAATCTAGCTTGACTCTCTGGCAGTTCCTTGCCAATATACTCTTGCGTCCACCTTTGAATGATCTTGAGCAAAATTTTACTAGCATGTCATATTAAAGATATTGTTTGATAATTTCTGCATTCAGTAGGATCACCTTTGGAATGGGCATAAATATGGATCTCTTCCAATCAGTTGCCCAAGTAGCTGTCCTCCTAATTTCTTGGCATGGATAAGTGAGCACTTCCAGCGCTGCATCTCTTTGTTGAAATATCTCAATTTATACTTTAGTAGGCTAAAAGTCCAAATTTATGGCTTCAGCTGCAGGTGTGGGCTTTCTCTCTGTAAGCTCAGGAGAAAGGTTTTTGTCATCAATCTTCCCTTGGTCTGGGAGTGTCTTAGTGCATCAACCTCATTTCCAACACAAATATTCTGCTCCTGGCCCTGCTTCCCTGGGGATGTGAGGTTCTCACATCTCTGCTCACTTGTCTCTTTTGTATCTCAAAAGAGATTAACTTAAGACACTATCTAATCTTGTAGATCTCATCCATACAACTTTCAGTAACTTATCTCATTACATTATAGTGACAGAATTTAGAACAGATAGGGAAGTCACATCAGATGACAAAATACTAAAAAATTACATGACACAGGGAATCACGACATAGCCAGGCTGACATATTTTAGGGGAACATAATCCAATCCATGGCAGAAGGTATAGTGTGTATATAAATTATCTGGAATTCTTCTAAGAAATTTGTTTTCTCACCCTCATTTAAGTGTTTAGGCATTTGTTTATCTCAATATGGACTCATGGGTATTTATTTTATATTCTAGCTGCAGTCCTGAAACCAGTTGCCATCTATTTGACCCTGACTCCAGGCAATCCCATGTGCATCAGAGTAGAACTGTTTTCCATGGGGTTTTCAGGGACTAATTTTTCAGAAGTACCATATTTTTACCCAAATAACTCACATCTTCTATGTTCACTTGTCAACAATGCTTTCCTCCCATATTTTTATAAGTACATTATATTTCTACACCAAAAGTCACATGTTATTTGAATAAAAGTATAGTAGACTGCCAGTCCTTTCTTCTGTGGTATCTTTGGATTAACTCAAACCTCTAGGTTTGTAGTTAGTAGCCAAGTATGCTAGCCATTTTCACTGGCTCTCCCCCTGCCACAGAAAATGTGTTATTTATTTTGTTACACAATTTTTTCCAGTTTGGGCAACTGGTGGCTCTTTCAGGTGGATTCTGTGTCCCTTTGGCATACCCTTATCATTGTTTTTCTTTTGTTTCAGCATTTCCCCACTTTCTTGCACAAGATAGTCCAAGTCCGACTTATATATTGCCTCCCTGGTCCTAGAAGCTACCATGTTTCAATATACTGAGCCATGCATGTACAAACATCAGTACTTATTTTTGCATCTATTCAACAGTGCCTGTTTTAAATTAAATATCAGTTCATACTCAGTCTCTGACTCAAATCAAGCACATGTTTCATTCTTGCCTCCCCTCATCTTGATTATTTGAAACTCATGCCAATAATAAGGAACCTGGCTATTACCGATCACTGTTCATTCACTTATTTGTACAATTCCATTTTCAGAGCTATTAACACATACATGAGAAGCAACTGTTTGAATCAGAGCACAAAGCTTATGTGTGAGCCCTTTTGTCCTTATTCCTAAAGTTTCTGTCATACCCAAAGTTGCTGAGGTCAGCAACTTTTCCCTACTCACTTCAGTGATTGTATATAATACATTTTTAATACAGTTACATTATTTTGTCATAATCTATATTTTAGTCTCTGATCTTCCATCCTCCAAATAGCTTTGTTTTTTTCAATTTGCATACATATAGGCTCACTTGGGTTTCAAAATCTATGAGCTTCGATATAACACTATGGGATTTGTCATTTGACTATCCAGTTTGACTACAGATAGTATCCTTTATCCATGACTATTGTAACACACAAAAGAGTTTCACTACCATACAAAACTCCCAGTGTTTCACCTAGTCAAATCTCCTTTCTCTCCAAACCTCTGTTGACCTTTCATCTGTTTTCCATTTCTTTTTTTTGTCTTTTCCTAATGTCATGTAAATGCGATCATAAATCAAATCATACAATATTCTATTCTGAAACTTTTTTTTGTTTTTACTTTATAACTATATTTAAGATTTATTCGTGTTGTCACCTCAGTTAGCAGCTCATTCCTTTTGGTCACTGAATAGTATTCCTTATTATAGTTGTACCACATTTTGTCTATTCACTTGTTGATGGACATTTTGATCACTTTAGTTTCTACAAATTACAAAAGAAACCACTGCAAATGTTCCCATGAGGTGTGCATGAGTACAAGATTATTGAAACATATAACAAGACTGTTTCCCTTTATAAAATGTGTGGAGTATATGAGAACACTCTACAGTATCTTTGTAACTTTGCTGTAAGTCTAAAAGTGTTCTCAAATGACTTATTTAAATTAAAAAGATAGAATGGGTTTGAAAATTTGTAGAGAAAATCTCTGAGGAAGTAGAATAGATACAAAAGAGAAAGAAAGAGAGAGAGAGAGAGAGAGAAAGAAAGAAAAAAGAAAACTATAGGGAAAATTATTGGATGCATAGTTATACGTCCAACTTATAGGTCTTTTCCACTGAAACAGAATAAAGAAAATTATGAGAGGAAATTATTAAAGTACCAATTCAAGGCAAATATTTCCAGACTTGAAAAATATGATTTAAATTGAGAAGTTTCAACAAGTGAAAAGAAGAAGAAAAAAACATGCTTATAGGAAAAAAAGGCAGTTAGGGGTAAGGAGGGCACAGAATCACATTTCCAGAACTGGAGGATAAATGACAAGGGATGAATATCTTCAAAGTGCTAAGGAAAATAATTTTAACTTAAAATTCTATACCCAGCCAAACTAAGAATCTAGAATAAAAATTTTTCAAAAACTAAAGACTTAAAACACTCTTTTAATGTTTTAGTTGGCTGAAGAAGCTATGGAATAATGTGCTATGCTAAAGTAAGAGGAAAGAAAGAACAAACAGGTAATTCAACCTAGGACTGTGAAGGCACCATTCACGATATTTGCAGAAGAAAGCCCTATAATTAGAAAACAATTCTGTGCTTTAGATCTTCAGAGCAACAGTGCAGATGGATCTGGGGCACTAGGAGAATATTTCAAAGGAAATAAAGGAATGTTAAATGAACTGATAGGTGTACTCACATGGAAAACTGCACCAACTGACTAGTCTAAAAAGCTGCTAGTGTGAAAAGTTTGGTTGAAGATTCAAATAAAACTAAGAAAAAAACAGAGAGAAAGCACAGCAGTTCATTTCCTTGAGGTCAGTAGTGGAGAAATTCTTGCTTATGAAAGGGATTGTAAAATAACGTCCAATAAGGCACCACAGTAAATAGTGTTTGCCAGCCAAGTGTTTACATGATCATAAAAGAGAATAATAAAAGTGGAATTAACCAAATATTGAAATATTATTATATTTTCAGATGGAAAAGTGGAAGGAGGATTTAATAGAACTACCATAATAGGTAGGGCACTGGCAATGTCTAAAATTGACATGTTAATAGATTGCAGTATAACCATGGCAAATATAAATATTAAGGTAAAAACAAGAAAATAACAGAGAATTGAAGTTTGTTCCCTGTCAAACCCGTGGTGTTGACACAATTCCAAATTATGGTGTCCTCACTGGTCAGAGTAGGACTGCTCCATCACTTTTTGAAGGAGCATCTGATGAATTTGAACTGCTGACCTTCTGTTCACAACCAAGCTCTTTAACTACTTCACCACCAGGGTTCCATAGTCTCTCTAGGACACAAGAAATGGGTGAAGAGTAATAATGAAAGAGAACTGATGATTTTTTGTTGTTACTACTTTTAAAAGTCTTTAGCACTTTCTGATTTTGTAAAACTATGTTCACATATTTAGACTGGTTGACTAAGAGAGGTATAACAGACCAAGAAAACATCAACAGAGAAACAGAAAAATCTCAACTGAAAATCTTGGCATGAGAAAGGGGCATGAACAAAAGCAATGGAGAGTCAGTTTGACAAGACATTTTGGAGACGCAGGACAATGTTTGGGCTGTGTTATTATTGGTGACGAAACATGGGTTTACTAATATGACCCTTAAACAGAGCGTCAAAGTGCATGATGGAAGTCAGCTAATTCTCCAGGACCAAAAAATTCCATCAGTCTAAATCAAGTCGCAATATGTAGCTAAACTTTTTTCATATCAAAGTGTTTATTCATTATGAATTTGTACCAACTGGACAAATAGTTAGCCAAGTTTACTATTTGGAAGTGTTGAAAAGACTGTGTGAGAAAAGATGGATGAAAACTACCTGAATTTTCTGCCAGCAGCTCATGGCTTTTACATCATGGAAATGCACCAGTTCTCATGGCACTGTCTGTGAGGGAGTTTTTAGCTAATAAACAAACAATTGTTTTGGAATACCCTCCCTACTCACCTTATCCGGCCTCCAATGACTTTTTTCTTTACCCCCAAATACAGGAAATATTGAAAGGAAGACATTTTGATGACATTCAGGATGCCAAGGATAATATGACAACATTTCTGATGGTCATTCCAGAAAAAGAATTCCAAAATGGCAATGAAGGGTGGACTAGGCACTGACACTGGTGCACAGCTTCCAAATAAGAGTACTATGAAGGTGAATCACAGTGCTATTAAGCAATGAGGTATGTAGCACTTGTTCCAAGGTGAGTTCGCGAACTTAATTGGCAGACCTCATAGTTGGTTCCTGACAGAAAGGGGAAAAGTGTTGAATGTAATTGCAAAATCTCAAAGGATCCAAACTTTCTGAACTCATTGACTGGAGGAATTCCTGACACTATTGTCTTGAGATATCCTTTAAACATTGAGTAGAAACTATGCCCTGAAACCATGTTTTAACTAAATAGCAGGTTACTTTAAATAGCAAAGAATTTCATACCTGAGAACCCCACTATTCTTAGAAATTATCTATATGAGATCAAACTGACAACAATTACTTTATTACATAGCTGACAAGAGTAGGAGACAGTGATAATTAATGGGACTGGAACAACTAGTATAGTAATAGTGAAAATGTTGATGAAAAATAAGAATGTAACTAGTGTCACTAAACATTGTGTGCAGAAATTGTTGAATGGGAATCTGTTTTGCTTTTTAATACTTTTTGCCAATACAGCAAAATATTAAAAAATAAGACAAAACCAAACCCCATAAAAAACAATTCTACTCTGGCACATATGCGGTTACCATGAGTGTGAATTCCCTCTACAGCAACTGGTTTTTAGTATGCCTTTGATCTGAATAGTTAATCTTAGTTGCTTACCTTTAACATTGGTGCTAACCAATCTAGAAATCTCATTTTCTAGTTCTTTCTACTTTTCTGGCTCTTTTTACTCCTGTTCATCTATTATGGAATAAAAACCATTCCATTGCTGTTGAGTCAATTCTGACCTATAGTGACCCTATAGGGCAGAGTAGAACTATCCCATAGGGTTTCTAAGGAGCAGCTGGGGGCTTTGATTTTCCACCATTTTGGTTAGCAACTGTAGCTGTTAAAACTATTGTGCCACCATGGCTCCTTACACAAACTACTCCACTCTAACTTCAGCTCCTTGGAATCTGAGCCCTGAAATGGGCAACTCAGATAGCACTCTTTATACATATATATGCCATATATATATGGGTGTGTGTGTGTATATATATATATATATATAAAGTGGACAAAATTTAAATGAAATGGTCAAAATAGTATAAAATTTAATAATAGACTAAAGAACATGGGAAGTTCACCTGCTTCACTCTGCAGATTTGTGAGATTAGTGAGAAGTCATCCATGCCTAACAGTCTCCTAAAGAGATTCTCCAGTCAAGTCTGTAATCTTTTCCAATGTTTAACACCTAGCATTGCTTAGTGACTTCTTTTTCTTTTATTTTTTTTAAGAAGACAACCTGCAGAGTGTATGAATAATTCATTTGCTTTCACATTTGCATGCTCCTCATTTGGTTACATTTTGCTGTTTTTGACTTTTCAGCATTTTTAGCTTTAGTTGTTCTTGAATTAATACTGAGATTAATGTCAGCAATATGCTGAGAAAAAAGATAGGGAATCCTTACTTCCAAATGGGATTTCTAATACTAAAAGTTCAAAGATACTTCTTCCATCATAAATATGCAGTGACCAGACTCATCAACTTAATACTGAGCTGGCTAATGTCCACACATAGCTACTTTATTTCTTCTTTGCCCTGTATTTCTATCTGGGGTGTCCGACGCTGTTTTCCACGCTCCTTCTGTGAAACCTTTGAGGATGGAAGTACAGATACCACTAGGGTGATTACAGCCAATGGAAAATAGGATAAATTGGTCTCCAACTCCTGCTTCATCTTTTCTTTTGATTTAGATTTGCCATTAAGAAATGAAATTGGTTGGCATGGGGATGTTCACCTGATTTTTCATAGTAATAGTAAAAAGCCACATTATAGGGTACTCAATATTGGGGAAAGAAACAGATGTTCACAATCTTAGATATTCAAGGCATGGAAACTCAAAAATCCTCTATGAGTGCTATTCTCCCCCCCCCCCCCCCCCACTGGCAAGTGGCTTTTTTATGGAAATAGATTAACATAACATCTGAAACAGAGGATCAGACATTTGGGAAACCAGGACGTCATCTCTCTTTTGGGGGAAATTACAGTGTGTGACTTGGTATTAAGCTTGTACAGATATATTATGCTTTTCTGTGAGCCAATCTACCAGATATTTTTTAATCTCACTCCTTTGCCTACACTTCCTGGTATGATTCAGGCAGAGTCTACATAAACCAGGAATTTCTCATCACTCTTCAAATATCTTGGCTGGATAGCTGCTACTTCATTTTCTCACTCAGGAAAGAAGCTCAACTTCTCAATTCCTTCAAGAAAGTCAATATTAGGTGAGACAATTTAGGATGCCATCTTTGACACATACATGATGAGGCTTCTCTGGTAGTCCCTGGATGATTGAGTCAAATCATGAACCCAGTTTCCTCAAAAGGAGCCCAAAAAACTATTCTTTAAATTGGAAAGTAATAAGGACAATTTCAAATTTTCTACATTGTAGATAATCTACTTCAAAAAGTTAATACTGAGTCTCTTTCTTCTTGCCATTCGACATGCATGTGTTTCCTGGAAACACAAGTTCATTTTAATACTAGGCTAAGGGAAAAAGAGGAAACAATGCATAGTTGTTATTATACTCTAAAGCCAAATATACATGACTTTGGGATCTTTCTACATCTTTATTTCTCTCTGTCAGAGTAGATAACCAAATATTGGCATCAATTTCAGGGGAAAGTTGGAAATGATATAAATACATGTTTGTGTTCCTAGAGTTTCTTGGCTGATTCAGTGCTACAGTGCTATAAATTGTCATGTTATAAATCTCTTTGAAATGAAAATGCTTCAGTTACTAAACTAGCAAGAGTCTTCCCAAATATCCCAATGAAAGAACCCAGCATGGCAAAGGAAGATTAGCTTAAAATAAATTAATAACACATGTGGGAGCTCCAGTGTCCTTGAA
Source organism: Heterohyrax brucei (assembly GCA_028571685.1). NCBI lineage: Eukaryota > Metazoa > Chordata > Mammalia > Hyracoidea > Procaviidae > Heterohyrax > Heterohyrax brucei. The sequence continues at coordinate 19,425,098 of CM053162.1, forward strand.
AACTGTCCATTCCTTTTTTTTTTATTATGACTGAGTGAAAATGTACATTCCCATATAAATTTACATGCCCGGCTATATGCAGCTTCCACTGCTCTCCCTGTCCGGTGACTGCACACTATTCCTCTCTGCTCCATACATGTCTCATCCTCCCAACAGTCTCCTTTCCCCTCCTCTCCACCCACCCCCCTTCCTCCAGCCAGAGGTCAGCAGGATGATATCCTATGGATACATAGAACCAAAAAGTACATCCAATATATGGTCACTCTGCATCGTCGAGTCCAATCCATTCGTGTCTGAAGAGTGGACCTTCGTTATGATTTATGGGCAAGGGCAGCCTCAGGGTCAGGGACCATTTTGAAATGCTTCATATTATCATCATCACCACCTCAGTAAATGATTTGGAAGTTGGACCCAGTAATCATCCGTGCCAGCCAAGCCAAATACTATCGGATCTGACCGTGACATCATTCATTTTTCAATAATATCACGATATTTCTGTGTGTGTGTGTATATGTGTGTGTGTATCTGTAATGTTTTAATGTGAAGTTTTAAAAAGTTATTTTGTCTAATGAAATAATTATTAAAATCTAATCTGAGGTCTTATGTGTTTCCTTGTTGTAGTCACATTTCAAGTGTCTCTGGTATAAAATAATAAGTAAACTATATTAAATTTGAGAAATAAATGCTATTCTAACATGTCTGTCCTGAAAGAATCTATAGTTGCTATGGGCTAGTGACTGCTATGTATCTCCCAATTCATCCTTTCCTTTTCATCATATTGGTCCAACTCCATCTTTTATAATGATCCCACAGGGTTGCAAGGGGTTACACAGCCTGCCGCCAACTGAAAGTTTAGCATTTCTAACCTCCCCCAAAAATTCTCAGGAGAAAGACCTGATGATTTGATTTGCTCCCATAAAGATTGCAGTCTAAAAGTACCTGTAAGGCTCTTATCAGTCTGTCACACGGGGTTATTATGAACTGCAATTGACTTGACATTTAGCAACAAATGTGTGCTGGATTATGAATGCATCAACTTTTCCTTTGGGAAAATAGATTTCAAAATATAAGGTCAGATGACAATCTTATAACAACATAACTATCTCTAGAAATCAACAGAAAGTAAGTTTGATATTGAAATATAATTTTTTGTTTCTCAGGCTCATTACTTAGCTCTACTTTTCCTCTTTATGCCCACTCACCCCTGGAGTGACATTCTTATGCTTTCCTATATCAGAAGATAATTGTAACATTTGGTGAAACCGGGTGAGAATGGAAGTTGTTCCTTAACACTATTTCTAATCTGCATAAATCCTACTAAATCCTTTCAACGTCAAAGGGATACATTGATCCTCTATGTGGTATTACATTATTACCAAATTAAGATGCCCTTTGGGACTCAATTTAATTATATAAGTCATTTAAATGTTATATGGAGAGTAGGTTTAAACTCAGTACTAACGTCTTTAAGTTTGTGTGGGAAATCACCACTACCTATTCTAGTCTCTTGCCAGTTCTCTGCAGTTCTGACTCTCAAATAAGGAAAGGTGTTTCTGTATGAGAGTCATGCACAAATCCAATTAAATAAAGTCTTGCAAGCTCATGAGTGTAATATCTTTCCCTCTCAAAAAAATTCAAGTTAACTTAAGACAAAGAAAATGAAAACCTTTTTAACTCTATTCCTAGTTTGACTAATTAGTGACAGATGCCCAACACCTCTTAGTATGTCTCCAGTTCTGGCTGAACAAATAATTTCTAAAGTTTCTAAGATATCAACTTAAAGTTAACTGAACTGCTGCTAATGTTCTTGGTCTTCAGAAGGGTGACATCAAGATCAGACCCTCTTTGTATTTTATGACAACAATGCTGTTACCAAGAGTTTGCAATTTCCATAGCCCTCTTCACAACATGGTTCCCACAGGTTTGCAGAATAACTAAACTAACACTGCTATTTTGTCACATTTCTGCTAGGTGAGGAGAAAAAAAAAAAAGAACCACTATCTTCAAAATGTGTCTCTCAGTCTTAGAATTAAATAAAATGTGCAGAGTAAAGTACATTTCTGCCACTCTCCCCTCCCCTCATTTAACACCTTGCTGTCTCCTTCAGGACTGCTCCAGGTGATTTGTGACTTAGAATATTTTTCAGAGGTTCTGGTCCAGTAGAATTGTAGAATTTTTTTTGCCATGAGCATTTTTTCCCATTCTTCTGAAAAGAAATTGCAGTAGCACATTTCTGACTCATTTCTGCTTAAATCATCAAAATGTTGACTTCTGGGAGCTTTCTGATGTCCAGCTAGACTAAGTTGCCTTTTAATGAGCTTTTAAATTACATTTTCCTTGAAAGCAGAAAATCACAGAATGCTTACCGTCTCACTTATTACGCAAAGTAAGTGTAACTGAAAATTATAATACTAACTGTAAATTGTATTCCATGTCTATTTTTTCCCATAAAATCTATTTCTTCAAATTTTTAAGAATGCTTTTATAACGCCATTATGTCTTCCCTGTGCTCTTTTTCATCTATCCTCACTTTCCTTTTGGCATTTATGACTAAAATTTAAGTCACCCTTCTGGCTCATGTCAGATATTTCAGTACTTTCAACAACAGGTTCAAAATACCAAGATTTCTTTAAATAATGAGTTCGTTAAGTTTGTCTAGGACCTTCATATTTTTTTTAGGTCAAGTCACTGTGCTTCATTCAATCCCCTTCTTATTTTTTACCTCACTTCTGGTTCTGTTCCTGGCCTCCAGCAAGTTAGCTGTTCTTTTAACACCACTGTGACTGTGCCACTGTGACCCAGGCGATGCACATATGGATGACAGGAACAAGATGAGACGAAATAATGGAAATGATCCACAGTCACTGCAAGCACTTACACATTGTAGAATTTCTATTCCATGAACTGTGCCTCTCACTGGTTATCAAAGGGCACCTTTTCCTTGTATCAATGGATAAGCTTTCAGTCCACCTGAAACAGATTTTTTTCATGAGAGAAGTCTCAACCAGAAATCAAAAGACCTGTATTTTAGATCAATTTCTGTCATTAATTGTTATTCTGACTTACTAGTAACAGACAACATTACTTCTGTATCAAATGTACTTTAGGCGGTCACTGGGAGCTGCAAACAGTTAAGTACTTGGCTGCTAACTGAAAGGTTAGAGGTTGGAGTTTGTCCAGAGGTATCTCTGAAAAAGTCCTAGTGATCTACCTCCAAAACATCAACCTTTGAAAACCCTGGGGTGGGTAGTTCTGCTCTGACACACGTGGTGTTGTCATGAGTTACGGTCAGCTCAGTATCAGCTGGTTTATACTCTAGGAATTGTATGACTGCTCAAATAACTTATTAAAATAACTACTGTTACCACTATCATTTTATAGATTAAAAAACTCAGGCTAAGAGAGGTTAGGTAGTATCAAAGTTGTGATCTGAACCCAAGCGCTCTGGCACTAGAATGCTTGCCATTAACCATTAGTCTTCAATCTTCCATAATTAACTATTAGTTGGAACATTAAGTATACTAATGCAAAAAATAAAAACATTCAACTAGACGTTACTTGACTGGCTTGGCTAGTGACATGCATTCGTATACATTTATCACCTGCATGCCATGTCCAAATGCTTTTCTAAAAAATGAAAATCAAATAGCAAACAACACATGCAGAGTTTCTTTGTCCATTGGACTTATATTTTAATACCATCTATTTAAATTTTAGTTGTTGTTCCACATATAATTCAACTTCTACCTCCCTGATGAAGATTTATTCTGGTTATGTTTACTCTTGGTGATGTCTCTATTTTGAACAATTATCATTTGTTTTCTATTACACTACCACTTAACAGGTGCATTTGCATCAGGTCTCCATAATAAAGTTTGAAAGTTATCAGAAGATGAAAAATTTATGACAAATAAAAATGTGTTACATGCAACTGGCTTCAATAAATACTATTTCTAGGTCACCTGATGACAGGACTTTCTAGAATATTTATCCTTGTTTTTTATATTCCCTTTTTCCTGGAGTTTCTGTCTCTGTTTTATTTTTTTCAGCTACTATGTGGTTAATCATGCTTCCTTGACTCCTCTCCAAAACCCCATGTATTCCCCCAAATCTTAAATTTATTCATTCAGCAAATCCTCATAAAGTTTCTCTTTGGAGCCAGGTACCAGCTGTTGCTGCTGTTGATACTGCCACCAAGTCCATTTTGACTCATAACAACTCTACGTACAATTGAATGAAACATTACCATATCCTGCACTGTACCTACAATCTTCTTTATGCTTAAGGTCATTGTTGTAGCCACTAGGTCAGTTAACCTTGTTGAGATTCTTCCTCTTTTTCACTGAAATACTTAACCAAGAATATTCCTTCTCCAGAGACTGATTCCTCCTGACAACATGTCCAAAGTATGTAAGATGCAGTCTCACCATCCTTGCTTCCAAGGAGTCCTCTAGTTTTACTTCTTCCAGAACAGATTTGTTTGTTCTGTGACAGTCCATGGTATATTCAATATTTTTCTCCAATACCACAATTCAAAGGCATCAATGCTTCTTCTGTCTTTCTTATTCATTTTTGAGCTTTCACATACATATGATGTGATTTTTAAAAAATGTTATGAATTGAATTGTCTCTCCCAAGAAATGTGTGTAGTGATTTGGCTGGGCCATGATTCCCAGTATTGTGTGATTGTCCTCCTCTCTGTGGTTTTCCTGTGCTGTAAATCCTGATCTCAGTTTGTGATTATGTTAAGAAGGATTAGGGTGGGACGGTAATACCTTTCCTAAGGTCACCTCCCTGCTCCAACGTGGAATTTTTCTGGAGTGTGACTTGTACCGTCTCTTATCTTTTAACCCTACAAGAGATAAAAAGAAAGAGAAGAAGCAGAGAGTGGGGACCCCATATCAAGACAGTAGCACCAGGAGCAGAGCATAGCTTCCAACCTCAGGTTCCTATTTCAAGATGCTCTCAGACCAAAGGAAGACTGATGCAACACACAAGGACCTTCCTCAAAAGCTGACAGAAACAGAATGTGTTGCCCTATAGCCAAGCCAAGCCAAGTACTGTCGAATTGGATCCAACTCATGGCGACCCTAGGGGCCAGAGTAGAACTGACCCCCAGAGTATTCAAGGAACGCCTGGTAGCCAGCATCCTACATTCAAACTTCTAGCCTACTGGACTGAGAGAGAATAAACTTCTCTTTGGTAAAGTCACCCATTTGCAGTGTTTCTGTTAGAGCAATACCAGATCACAAAAACAAATACCACAGCCTGGGTCAGGTGCATCTTGGTCTTCAAGGTGACGTATTTACTTTTCAACACTTTAAAGAGGTCTTTTGTGGCAGATTTTCCCAGTGCAATATGTCTTTGGGTTCTTGACTGCTACTTCTATGGGCATTAGTTATGGATCCGAGTAAAATCAAATCCATGACAACCTCTAAATCTTTTTTCCATTTAGCATGGATGTTACTTACTGGTCCAGTTGTGAAGATTTCTGTTTTCTTGATGTTGGGGTGCAACCCATATTGAAGGCTGTGGTTTTTGCTCTTTGTCAGTAAGCATTTCAAATCTTCACTTTCAGAAAGCAAGGTTGTGTCACCTGCCTAATGCAGGTTGTTAATGAGCCTTCCTCTCATCCTTATGTCTGTTCTTCTTCATATAGTCCAGCGTCTCAGATTACTTGGCGTACACATTGAAAAACTACGGTGAAAGGCTACAACTCTGATGCACACTTTTCCTCACTTCAAACCATTCATTGTCCCCTTGTTCTATTTGAATGACTGCCTCTTGATTCACATACAGATTCCTCATGAGCACAATTAAGTATTCTCAAATTCCCGTTCTCTAAAATGTTATTCATAATTTGTAATGACCCACATAGTGAAACGTGTTTGCACAGTCAATAAAACATAGGTAAACATCTTTCTGATATTGTCTGTTTTCAGCCAAGATCCGTCAGACACCAGCAATGATATCCCTGGTTCCACATCATATTCTGAAATATGGCTTTAATTTCTGGAAGTTTCCTGTCAATATACTGCTGCAGTCAGTTTTGAATGACCCTTAACAAAATTTTACTTGAGGATGATATTAATGCTACAGTTTGATGATTTACACATTTAGTTGAATCACCTTTCCTGAGAATAGGCATAAATATTGATCTCATACAGTCAGTTCGCCAGGTAGCTGTCTTCCAGATTTCTTGGCATAGATGAACACGCATTTCCAGCACTGCATCCATTTGTTGAAACATCTCAATTGGTATTTCACCACTTACTGGAGCCTTGTTTTTCAGCAACATCTTCAGTGCAGGTTCAATTTCTTTCTTCAGTACCATTGATTTATGATCACATCCACCTTTTAAATGGTTGACTTGAACTTTGACTAGTTCTTTTTGGCATAATGACCATGTATTTCTTCCATATTCTTTCTATGCGTCCTGAGTCATTTAATCTGTAGAATACTTCACTATTGCAACTTGAAGTCTAAATTTTTTCTTCAGTTCTTTCAGCTTAAGAAATTTTGAGTATGTTCTTCCCTTTTAGTTATGTCTTCAGCTCTTTGCACTTTATTTTGTCTTCTCTAGCCACCCTTTGAAATCTTCTGGTCAGTTCTTTACTTCATCATACCTTCCTTTTGCTTTAGCTACTCAACATTCAAAAACAAGTTTCAGAGTCTTTTCTGACATCCAATTTGATCTTTTCTTTCTCTCCTGTCTTTTTAATGACCTCTTGCTTTCTTCATATGTGATGTCTTTGATGTCATTTCACAACTTATCTGGTCTTGGATTATTAAGCTAACCACATCAAATCTGTTTTTGAGGTGGTCTTGTAACTCAGGTGGGATATATTTCAGGTCATAATTTCCTCTCATGGACTTGTTCTAATTTTCTTTAGTTTCAATTTGTCCTTGCATATGAACAATTTATAGTCTATGCTGCAGTCAGTACCTGGCCTTATTCTGACTGATGATATTGAGCTTTTCCATCATCTCTTTCCACAGATGTAGTCAGTTTGATTCCTGTGTATTCTACCCAGCAAAACCCATGTGTATAGTCACTGTTACATTGGTGAAAAAAGGCATTTGCAATAATGAAGTTGTCAGGATGGCAAAATTCTATCATGTGATCTCTAGCATAATTTCTATTACCAAAACCATATTTTCCAACTCCTGATCCTTCATCTTTGTTTCTGACTTTCACATTCAAAACACCAAGTAATTATCAATGCATCCTGATTCCGTGTTTGATCAATTTCAAACTGCAAAAGCTTGTTTAAAAAAATAAATAACTAAAACTTCAATTTCTTCATCTTTGGCCTTAGTGATTGGTGTATAATGTTTAATAATAACCATATGACGTGTTCTTCCTGGTACTCGTATAGGGTATTATCTTATCACTAATGTATCATACTTCAGGATGGCTCTTGAAATGTTCTTTTTGACAGTGAATGCACACCATTGTTCTTCAAGTTGTCATTCCCAGTGTAGTCCAAATCCACTGCCTTCAAGAAGATTCCAACTCATAGCAACTCTACAGAACAGAGTAGAACTGCCCCATAGCATTTCTAAGGAGTGCCTGGTGGATTCCAACTTCCAACTTTTTGATTAGCAGCTGTAGCACTTAACCACCACAAGAGCAGGGTTTCCCGTAGCATAGTAGACTACGTAACTTTCCTTTTCAAAATGGCCGGTCTAGTCCATTTCAGCTCTCTAATGACTAGTATATCAATGTTTACGTGTTCCATTTCATTTCTGATGATTTCCAGTTTTCCTAGATTCATATTACATACATTCCAGTTCTGATTTTTAATGGATCTTTGTAGCTGTTTTTTTCTCATTTCAAGTCATGCTGCATCAACAAATGAAGATCCTGGAAGCTTGATTCCATTGACATCATGAAGGTTGACTCCACTTTGAGGAGGCAGCTCTTCCCCAGTCATCTTTTTCCAGTGCTGTATCAGACAATATTCTGCTGCTATTCATAAAATTTTCACTGGTTAATTCTTTTCAGAAGTAGGCTGCTGGCTCTTTCTTCCTAGTATATCTTGGTCTGGAAGCTCAGCAGAAACCTGCCTGCTATAGGTGATCCTGCTGGTATCTGAATATAAGTAGCATGGCTTCCAGTGTCACAGGAATATAAGAGCCCCCACCATTTGACAAACTGAGACGTGAGAGAGGTAGCAGGCAGGATAACATAAAGATATACATATATTTTTAATTCCTTTAGACATTAAGGTAATTACAACAGTAGGAGACAGACATGTAAATAACTAAGTTTCACTACAATGTGGTATGGACTGTACAAGAATAAGATAACAAATTTCTCAAGCAGAATCCACTACTAACTGGAAGGGAGAAATGACTTCACTAAAGAGGTGAAATCTAGGTCTTGTTGCGAATGAGAAATAAAAATTTTCTTGGTTGGTAAATAAAGCCAAAAAAAATTAGATGGTAGGAACAGAATGTGAAAGAGACTTTGTGGCAAGACAACCGTTTGACAGGGAACAAACATTTGTGAGTGGCTAGAGACAAGGCTGCACACTATGTTGAGGCATTGTTGACAAGCTTTATGAGATAAACTGAATGCATATACAGTGAGAACAGAGCAGAGGTTCATAAAGAGATGAGTCCCTTTGCAAAAAATAAAGCACCAAGACTTTCTACTTCAGATTCATATTTGCCCAAGTTGGCTAGTGGCTAAATTTCATGGCTACAAATAGCTTACAGAAGGTAAATACTTCTCCTTGGGGTTCATTTAATTTGTGAAATGGGTATGTACTGGGTTTATTTTGTTAATATGACTGCTATAATAGGATGCCTATGTTTGAAAGGAGACACAGACAGAGTAGTTATTTAATTATCATGAGACAAATAAGACTCAACTTAGTGACATACAATTTGTCAATGTTCCTCAAGATTGATTTGACCTGGTCTGGATGCACATCACTCTACCTAGGGATTCATGTAAGCTTTGTCTATGTACAGCCATTTCTCTAGTTGTGGCTATGTGCTTGGGATTGGGAGTGACAGAAGTGAGGGTTAGGGCTGTGAAGAACTGCTACATAGTTGAACAGTGTTTGTTTTCCTAAGGAATGGAGTCTAGCAAACTAATATCACATGCATTCAAACTTCTAATTCCAAATAGCTCCTGTTTTAACTATCAGTTGTACCATAAATCGCCACCACAACAAGAACATGTGCTTCCTTCCCATTCCTGAGGACAAAATGTCAAAGAGACATCTTTTTATTCCATTTAGTCTCATGCATTTCCTACTCCAACATTGATGGATGATAATCTTTTGTGTTCTGATGTACAAAACACCAGTACGTTATATAAACTATTGAAACTCTTTTATAGGACAATTTAACTGGGATTTAGGGGTAAATAATGCTTTCATTTAAGATTAGGAAGAGATGCAGTTCCTTGGAATGTACCTACCTATTTATGGTAGATAAATAGGTAGATTTATGGTATGTAATGGAATGTATGTATGGAATGTATCTACCTATTTATGGTAGATAAATGAAAACATTAAGAAAAATCAAAGAAAAAACTGTTGCCTTTGAGTGAATTCCAGCTCATGGAGACTCCATCTGTTACAGAACAAAACTGCTCCAATGGGTTTTCTTGGCTATAATCTTTATACAAGCACATCACCAAACTTTCTTCCACAAAATCGTCAAGTAAGTGTGAACCTTTCTGTTACCAGCCTAGTACAAATCATTTACATCATCCAGAAAACTTAACTGAAAGCATTAAAAAAAAAAAAAAGAGGCAATTCTGACTCATAGGGAACCTATAGGACAGAACAGAACTGTTTCACAAGTTTCCAAGGAGAGTCTGAACTGCTGACCTGGTTAATAGCCAAATGAAATCTTTACATACCCACAAATTTACAAAAGATGATAATTGAAAGTAAAGAAAATAATCCCAGTTATCATATAGTGAGTTGGCAACAGCTCATACAATGTACTGCCTCTTTCTAAATCAGGAAAGAAAAGACTCTTTACCCTGGAAGTGAAATGAATTCTTTGATAGTTCATTAGTTGGGAAGATTTCAGCATCAAGTAAAAGAAAACTCTGAAATTGGTTTGCCAAGTAAGCCAAGTGCCGTTGAGTTGGATCTGACTCATGGCGACCCTAGGGGCCAGCGTAGAACTGACCCCCAGAGTATTCAAGGAGCGCCTGGTAAATTTGAACTGAAATTGGTTTAAACAGTTGTTTATTATTTAATAAAATAAAAAATTTATAAGTAGAACACAGCCCTAGTCACAGTCCTCAAAAGTCTAGGTACCATTTTCTTAATTTTGTCCTCCTTGGTGTGCTGACTTCACCCTCAGACTTATAGTGAGATGGTTCCTGAAATTCCACTTCTTACATGCAGGTATGTATTGAGATATCACAATGGTTGCTTTTTTAGTGTTTCTTAATGACAAGGAAACTTTTTCTGAATTTTTCCAAATGAATCTTTTCTTCTTTCCTCCCCCTACCCCATCACTTTCCAGGAACAAGTCACATGTCATACCTAAATCATAGTCAGAGATGTGAATCGTTATGTCTTGTCAATGGTTAGAGCAGAAACAGTGTTCACCATCCTTTGAATCATACAGAGTTATAAGAATAAGTCAACAAAATTGAAATTCTGTTAGGAAAGAAAAAGAGTTCTTGGAAGGAGTGGAATGGATTTTGTGTATCAATCTAGAGTGTTAGCTACTTAGTAAATTTGACTAACCCTAGTTCTGCTTCTTAAGTGTCTCTACATCCTATTGTCTTTGCTAAGCTGGTGGTGAGATTGTGATTTAGTGTTTGGGGGCTAGAGTAAAATGTTCTTGTCTACCAGATTTGGGAAGAAATCTAGTGAAATCCCTATCTAAAACTGTGTAAAGATGCTGGTATATTTTTCCCCAGTGAATCATTGTGTCATTAACCATCATAAGAAACCTGGTGAAGCACGTATTCCACAGTGTCTATGTTTCAGCAATGGACTTTAAAGCCATGTCAACCCCTTAAGGCCAAGATAGATAACTTGTCCTCTGACACCAGATAGACTACAGTGTATGGTGCTTTGTAGAGACAATACTGTCTAGCAGACTCTGAGTTCTCATACAAGGAGGCCTGAGGGAGAGTCCTGTGTATTTGGCCTCTCCCATTTCTTGATATTCTTCTGGGTCTAGATCTTAACATCCTGCTACATTTTTCCTCACCTATGCTAATAACAACTACAGTGTGTTACCAAGAACTAGAACCTTGTCAATTATCTCCTGACCTTCAGTGTAATATCTGAGTCCTAAAAAGAAATGCTGATTGAGAACAGTGCTTACAACTTCTTTTTTTCTACTTACCAAAGGTCATCACAGATTTTTTCTTTTTAAAAAAACAAACAACGTATCTGGATGGGATGGAGTCAAGTTGGCAGACTAAACACACTCCTCCCTAAATCCCTCAAGAAACAAGACCTTAACTGATGATTTAAAAGCCTTCTGGACACCTAGTGAGCCCTAGAACATGGCACAGGGCTGTCAATTTGGACTTCACACCACTGAACAGAAAACTTACTCTCTTTTGCTGACCCCCACTCTTGGCAAGTGCTGGCTTTCAGGGACCAAAGGTAACTCGCCATTTTGACTTTTTTTTTCCTTTTTTTCTGTCTTAGCTGGTGGATGGAGCTGAGACTTGACTAGTAGCTTATCTCAGATGCACTGCAAGTGGGATTGGTAGGTGAAATTGCCAGACTTTGAGAGCCTGGCTTTAGACTCTGTGCATCTCGGCACCTTTGGTTTCTCTTTTAGCCTCCATCATTGAATAGCCTGTACTGAGGCAGGAGAGGAGCTTGTGTGGGACACCATCTTGTTCCAATGGGGGGCAGAGATACCCATACGGAGGCCCCAGAAGGACCTAATTCCTAGGTTAGGAGGGAGCACCTGCCTGGAGGCAACAGTGTGACCTATGGCTGGGGCCTGACACCAGAAACCAGCAGAGGAGTAGCCTTTCTGTATTTTGAGCTAGTTTCTAACATCTGGTGTTCAATATAGAGGTGCTTACTTGGCCAGCTGGGAAGAGGGAACTATACACTTGAAAACCTGACCAACTTTGGAAGTTGTAAGATATCTTTTCCCTCTCTTTTAAGACAGTGTAGAGAAACAACTGTGGTCCATCTTCACAGCATCTCTTTCAGCCTCTATTGAATCACATGATGTCTAAAATGCAACAAACTCTGGATAAAGCGTAACCAAGAAATCATCCATGGCCTCATAAGGCCCTCAAAAGAAACAACCAAAAGAACTTCCCAGATGAAAAAACCTTTCTGAAACTATCGGAAAGTGAACACAAAAAGATTATATAGAGAGCCCTCCTAGACTTTACACAAAATGCGGCAGAACAAAATGAAAAATCAAGCAAGCTGTTCAATATGATTGATCACCAGTACTCTGAAAACCAACAGATTGGCTGGCTGGAGGAAGGAGAGTCAGTGGAGAGGAGGGGAAAGGAGACTGTTGGGAGGATGAGGTGTATATGGAGCAGAAAGGAATAGTGTGTTGTCGCTGGACAGGGAGAGCAGTGGAAGCTACATATAGGTGGGCATGTAAATTTATATGGGAAAGTACATTTTCATTCAGTCATAAAAAAAAGAACAAAATCAAAGCCAAGAAAACAAAATGGAACAAATGGAAAATAAACTTTCTGATTTGGAAGACAGAGCCACTGACTCCAGCATCTAAGAGGAGAAATCAGAAAAAGAAACAAGAAAATTGAAGAAGCATTAATAGGCATGTGGTACTCTACTAAGAGGGATAATCTGTGATAAATTGGAGTTCATGAGCAGGGCAAGACACCTGAGAACACAGAATATTGTTGCTGAGTTGCTGACAGAAATTATGATAGAAGAGAATATAGATATCCAAGATGCATATCTAATGCCACTTAATATAGATCTCAAAAGAAAGACTCCAGGACATATTGTAACCAAGCTTAACAAAATGAAACATAAGTAGAAACTCTTAACAGCAGTAAGACTCAAAGCAAAACTAACATTCAGAGGGAAAACCTGTAAGCTTTTGTCAGATTTCTCAGCAGAAACAACACTGCCACAGAGATACTGGTATGATGCATTCAAAGCCTTGAAGGAGAACTTCCAACCAAAGATTAGATGTTCTGAAAAACTATCTTTCAAATATGAAAATGAAATTAAGACATTCGCAGAAACAGTAACTTGGAGACTTTGTAAAAACCAAACCGAAGATTCAAGAAATGCTGGAAGAATCCCTTGGCTTAGAAGAAAAAAACCACTAACTTTATATTTTAGAAGCAATATAGGACACATCAACCCGAAACCTACTCAGTTAAGGAAAGGTCCAAACTCAGTCAAAGCTATAATAGTGAAAGAAATGATCCAGTAATCATATCATGAAAACTATGATGTCATCATATTGAAAAGAGGGATGTACTACAGTCGCTAGAGTCCTTGCAGGTGGAGAGGAAGTTAATGGGACTTGCTGTAGTTAAAATTGGGTTTAAACATAGACTATTAAGGGGCGGTCACAGGGCCAGCCACAAAGCACAATAAAGATGCCATGTATCCAATCAAGAAATGTAATACAGGAGTCTCTACAACCACAAAATCAATCCTGAAAAAGGTGAAAAATCAACTCACAAAGAAGAATCTCCCAGAACAGATTAATTAGAACAACAGAGAAAACATCAACACAAGAATAAACATATCACAATGACACCACTAAACACATATCTATCGATAATTACATTGAGTGAATGTGATTCATTGAATTCAATGAATTACATTGAATTACACTGACTGAATGCTCCGGTAAAGAGACCTAGAGTGACATCTTGGATCAAAAGACATGACCCACCTGTATGTTGCCTACAAGAAACTCACATTAGACTTAAAGATATGAACAAACTGAAAATTAAAGTACAGAAAAATATATATCAAGATAACAATACACAAAGAAGAGCATGTGTGGCAATTCTAATCTCAAATAAAATCAATTTTAATGTAAAATCCACCATTGTGGACAAGAATGGACATTATTGCTGAAAGGTTAAATACACAAACAGGATTTAACAATATTAAATATTTACACACCTAATGTTAGAGCACCTAACACATTGAAGAAATACTGACTACACTCAAAAAGGAGATAGATCATCCACAACAATAGTGGGAGACTTCAACAGTCCACTCTCAATACTGGACAGACCATCTCAATAAACGCTCCATAAAGACACAGAAGACCTTATTGCCACAATTAACCAACTTGATCTCATCAACATATACCGAACTTTCTATCAATCAGTGGACAACTACCCCTTCTTCTCCAGCGCACATGAAACATCCTCCAGAATAGACCATGTGTTAGGACATAAAGCAATTCTCAACAAAATCCACACCATTGAATTAAGACAAAGCATCTTCTCAGATCATAAAGCCATGAAAGTAGAAATCAAAGCAGAAAAAGCATAGAGAGAAAGTGGAACTCATGGAAACTGAACAACATCATTCTCAAAAAGCCGAGGGTTATAGAAGAAATCAAGGCTAAAATCAAGAAATTCATGGACTCGAATGAGAATGAAAACACTTCCTACCAGAACCTATGGGATACACAGCTCAGAGGTCAGTTTATCTCCATAAATGCACATACTTGGAAGCAGGAAAGAAACCAAACCAAACAGCTAACTCTACAGCTTGAATAAGTAGAGAGAGAACAACAGAGGAACCCCTCAGTTACCAGAAGAAAACAGATCATAAAGTTTAGAGCAGAACTAAACAAATTAGAGAACACAAGAATAATGGAAAAATTTGAAAAGACCAAAAGCTGGTTTTTTGGAAAGATCAACAAAATTGACAAATCCTTGGCTAAACTTACTAAAAAAAAAAAACAGGAAAGGAAACAAATAACCCAAATAAGAAATGAGAGGGGATTTGTCACAACAAATCCAACAGAAATAAAAAATATCATAGCTGAATATCATGAAAGACTGTATCCTAACAAATTTGAAAACCTAGAAGAAATGGCCAAATTCCTTGATTCATATCACCTACCCAAATTATCACAAGACAAAGCAGAACAACTTACTAAGGAAGACAACTTACAAAGGAAGACATTGAAAAGGTCATCAAAAAACTGCCAACCAAAAAAAGCCCAGGCACAGATGGCTTCACCCCAGAATTCTACCCAGCTTTTAGAGAAGAGTTACCTCCAATACTACCGAGGTTATTTCACAGTATAGAAAGGGATGGAATACTCCCAAATTCATTCTAGGAAGCCTGCATAATACTGATACCAAAGCCAGGGAAAGATCCAACAAGAAAGAACTACAGACTGATATCACTCGTGAATCTGGAGGCAAAAATCTTCAAGAAAACTCTTGCCAACAGAATACAACAACATATCCAAAAAATAATCCATCATGACCAAGTTGGATTCATACCAGGGATGCAAGCCTGCTTCAACATCAGAAAAATGACTAATGTGATCAACCACATAAATAACACAAAAGACAAGAATCACCTGATCTTGTCTATTGATGCAGAAAAGACACTTGATAAAGTCCAACATCCATTCATGCTAAAAACTCTTAGCAAAATAGGAATAGATGGACAATTCCTCATTGCAATAAGGGCCACTTGTACAAAGCCAACTGCCTACGTCATGCTGAGTGGAGAGAGACTGAAACAATTTCCTTTGAGAATGGGAACTAGACAAGGATGCCTCTCAGTTCTCACCTCTCCTATTCAACATTGTACTAGAAGTTCTAGCCAGAACAGTTACACAAGACCAAGAAATAAAGGGCATCTGCACAGACAAAGAAGAACTAAAAATCTCCCTATTTGCAGATAATAGGGTTGTGTATGCAGAGTATCCTAAATAATTCATGAGTATACTACTCAAACTGATAGAAGAGTTCAGCAAAGTCTCAGGACACAAGATAAACGTAAGTAAATCAGTAGGATTCCTTTATACCAACGAGATTATTAAGGAAGAAATCACCAAATCAATATCATTTGCTGTGGCCACTAAGAAGATAAAGTACCTAGGATAAATCTAACCAGAGAAATAACAGACCTGTAGAAAGAGAACTACAAGCCCTTACTACAAGAAACTAAGAGAGACTTATATAAATGGAGAAACTTACCCTGCTCACAGGTAGGAAGACTTAACATTGTGAAAGTGTCTATTTTACCCAAAGCAATCTACTTACATAATGCAATCTCAATGCAAATTCCAGTGACATTTTTTAATGAGATCACCATTAAAAATCACCAACTTTGTTTGGAAAGGGAATAAGCCCTGGATAAGTAAAGCACTACTGAAGAAGAAGAACAAACTGGGAGGCCTCTCACCACCTGACATTAAACCTACTGCACTGCCACAGTAGTCAAAAACAGCCTGGTACTGGTACAAAAAGATACAGCTAGATCAACGGAACAGAACTGAGATCTCAGAGATGACCCTGTCTTCCTACGAACAGTTGATATTTGACGAAGTTCTTAAGACATTAAACTGGGGTAAAAACAATCTCTTCAACAAATGGTGCTTGCAAAATCAGATATCTATCTGCAATAAATTGAAACAAGACCCATGTCTTACACTTTATACAAAAACCCACTCAAACTGGACAAAAGGCCTAAATATCAAATCTAAAACAATAAAGCTCATCCAAGAAAAAGTAGGAACAACAATGGAAGTTTTAATATACAATGTAGACAGACTTAAAAATCTGTCAAACCACAATCAACAGAAGAGAAAATAGATAAATGGGAACTATTAAGAATCAAACACTTTTGCTCATCCAAAGACTTTATTAATAGAATTAAAAGATCACCTACAGGATGAAAGAAAATATTTGGCAACTATATGTCAGACTGATGCCTGATCTGCATAATCTATAAGGTACTACAAAATATCAACAAGAAAAAGATGAATCATTCAATTAAGCAATGGGCAAAGGAGATGGACAGACACTTCTCTAAAGAGGAGACCCAGGAAGCCAAAAAAATACATGTGGATATGCTCATGATCTTTAGCTATTAAAGAAATTCAAATCAAAACTACAATGAAATACCATTTCACCCCAACAAGTTTGGTCATGATCCAAAAAACACAAACAACTAATACTGGAGAGGCAAGGAGAAATTGGAATGCTCCTACACTGCTGGTGGGATTGCAAAATGGTGTAATCTCTTTAGAAAGTAATCTGGCTCTTCCTTAAAAAGCTGGAGCTAGATATACCATTTACCCAGTAATTCCACTGTGTGTAATATATCCTACAGAATCCAGGCAATTCACACCAACTGATATGTACCCATGAATGTTCATCGCAGCACAGTCCACAATAGCAAAAAGATGGAATCAACCCAGATGCCCAACAACAGAGGAATGGATAGGTAAACTATGGTATATACGCTCAATAGAACACTACACAATGATAAAGAACAAAGATGATTTTAGGAAACATCTCATAACCTTGTTTCAATTGGAGGACATTATGCTGAGTGAAATTAGCCAACGACAAGAGCACAAATTTCGTAGGAGACACCTACGATAAGAGCTTAAAAACAGGCTCACGCATAGAAGAAAAGACTCTCTGATGGCTGCAAGAGTTGGAGGGAGGGAAGTAAGGAGGGAGGTGTGAGGGGGAGGGTTTAGATTAGATAGTTCATATAAATTTGGTTGGGTGAAGTCTGCGACACCACAGGTTAGAAGGAAAATCAATATTAACTGGACTTCAACATAACATGATTACTCCTCCCATCTTGATCCAATATTAGAAGCACAGAGTAGCTGGAGGTGGGGGCTGGGGACTATGAGCTCATGGAAATTGAGGCCAACTGGCACAACTAACAGCCTTCTGCACCCCACATTGGTGAGTGTTGTACTGGGTCTTAAAAGCTGCCAGCAAATGGTCCCAACTTAGCAGGAAGCAATGATCACCAAAGACCAAATCAACATGGGAGAAAGAGAACTCAGAAGACAGAGAGACCCACGTGAGTGGGTGACTACATCGACTTGTGAATGGAAGAACTGGATGGTGCCCGGCCACCACCAGGGATAGCCGTGATGGAGCTCACAAAGTTGAGTCTCACTGCCAACACAAGAATAAAAAGGGGCACACTCCAAGATCTCCATTAAAAGACTGCAATTGATGGTCCATGAGCCTTGGGGTTCCCTTGGGAGCAAGGCCCCTGGCCCTGTTGATGCCCCTGTCCATAAATCACAATGTAAGTCAACTTTCAGCAAGCAATTGATTGGACTTGGAGACGCAGAGTGAGCATATCATGTGTGCTCTTTATGGTTCTAGGCATCTATAGGATGTCATCCTGCTGGCCTCTTACTAGAGGAAGGAGAGTGGGTGGAGAAGAGGGGATAGGAGTTTGTTGGGAAGATAAGCATGTATGGAGCAGAGAAGAAGAGTGTGCTGTCACTGGGCAGGGAGAGCTGTGGGAGCTGCATAGTCGGATTCATACCAGGGATGCAAGCCTGCTTCAACATCAGAAAAATGACTAATGTGATCAACCACATAAATAACACAAAAGACAAGAATCACCTGATCTTGTCTATTGATGCAGAAAAGACACTTGATAAAGTCCAACATCCATTCATGCTAAAAACTCTTAGCAAAATAGGAATAGATGGACAATTCCTCATTGCAATAAGGGCCATGCAAATTTATATGGGAATGTATGTTTCCATTCAGTCATAATAATAATAATAATAAGTAAAAAGAAAAAGAAACTTATCTAGCCTGAGGAACACCAGTACAAGTTAGAAAAACAAAGCAGTTTACCAATCGCTTCATGCCTACATGACAAAGATTGGGTGTTTTCCAGCTCAGAACTCACACTGTCCACCACCTCATCTCAACTCAGACTATTTCATATTTTAAGCTTAATCATTTGCCATGCCTTACTTGGAGGTACCTATTTGTCTACTAGTGTGAATCATTTTGGTTCTGATTTTAAAAATCCGTATTAAAATAGACTTTCAGAAAACAAATAAATACAATATATTGTCCTGTTTGACCAGAAACCCAAGGAATGTTCAGGCTTTGGGCACCGCTGGATTCATGGCGGCAAAGCCTGCCACCGGGAGGCTGATTCTTCTGCTGCCTCTTGACTCTCCTCTTCTTTGCATGCTGGAACATTCTCAGTCTACTAGGTTCTTTCTCTGTCAGGAAGGATGGTTTCTGGCAGTCCCAAGTCTACATTTTTAAGACTTGCAATCCAAAACAAAGAGCAACCATCTGTCTTCCATATCCATGTATCACATCTATCCACATCTCTGCTCTGATGAAATTACTGAGGTCATGTTTTTCCACTTGCAAAACTCATCTTAATCAAGGGGAAGGAACATGTGTGATTAAACCAGACTGAGTCACATGGTGCCCATTCTTGTGGAAGGGGTAATGGACACCTATAGAGACACATAATATTACAGTGATGATGACAACAGATTCTCAAGATAGAGGTGCTGGGGAGACAAAGTCTGTTCACTATAGGTAGAGAGGAAGCTTGGGTCTCATGTCCCCTATCCATAACTTGTATCATTAAAAGTTCCCCAACTCCATCCTGCTCTCTTAACATTCAACAGCTGACTTATGCTGTGTGGGAAGAAGCATTTGTCCAGTAAGTAAAAACAGTCATATGGATGGAACTTTAAGAGTTCTTCAGATGAATGTTGCTTTCCAAGTGTGAAATGCTATTATGAGAAAACCTCTGATACTTGAAGTTCCTTTATGCAAAGGGAAGGTGGGGGTTAAAAGCAGCAATATACAACCATTTCTCAAGCTGTCTTTTTCACAGCTTCCATTAAAACACTCCCTAAACCCCTCTAAAGAAAAAAGAAAAAAAAAAAAAACCTGAGGAAAGAAAAAAAAAAGCACAGCATAAAGCTCACTGTTTGTCTTCCCAACAATGCTGCTTTCCATCTTCCTGATTTTTCCTTTGAGCAGATCGTGTGAAAGCATTAATGATTGCACAATGCATGGGGTTACTAAGGTAAGTGGAGCTCATAATTACCTCATTTACATTCTTTTATTCACTGAAACAGAATTCTCAATGACTTTTATGTGAAATGCAGGGTAATCAGCACAAATGAAGCTCTCTGGTGCAGGATGGAAAAGTGAGCCAAGTAGTTGCCTCTCAGCAGAAAATGCCTGACGAATGGTGCAACAAAAGAACTCAGCTTAGAGCCCTGGGATGTTATGTCTGAAGAGAGTGGCACAGTTCCGCTGAGGTCTGCAGTGCAAGGCTGAAAGGCAGAAAGATTTGGTGGGATTTTACCATCTCCTTCGCTTTTCATAGAAGACTTTGCTCCAAGTCCTTGGATGGCACAAATGGTTAAGTACTTGACTACTAACCTAAAGGCTGTCAGTTAAAAGTCTCTCAGGTCCTCAGAACACAGATCCAGCTACCTGCTTCTGAAAGATCACATAGCCTTGAAAACCGCATGGAGCAATTCTACTTTGCACATACGATGTCAACATGAGTCAGAATCCACTCAACAGCAATTAATAATAATAACCTTGTAGGATAAAGAAAACTAAGCAATAAATGAAGAAACCTGCATTTTAGCCCTGGCTTCAGTACAACTAGCTGTAAAATATTAAATAAACTATTCACCTCTTCGGACCACAGATTGTCCACTTGACAAACAAAAGAAGTGTGCTTCAGAGTTACCTGGAGAACTTCCTAAAAACAAACTTGTTTAACATTTTTAGTATCTAGTAGATCAGTATCTTTTGGGAAGAATTACAGTAATTTTGTTTTGAATAAAAACCCCAGATCACCCTTATTTATTAAACAGTACGATAAGTGATCCATTGACTCAATTTGTTGTGTGGGGTTAAGATCCCCACTGGAACTAACTTTATGAATCCATGGGGATAAAAATTCATGGGAGCAAGAAGCTCCTTAAATTTGGGTTAAAATAAGTCTCAAAGTTTTGAAAGGATGAAAAAAGCAGCCAGTACAATAAGTGTACCTATAGAAGCATGGGATAAATACCTCAGATCTACAGCAATCATAAAACCAAAACCAAACCTATTGCTGTTCAGTCAGTTCTAACTTATGAGGACTGACAGTTAAGATTGAGAACTCATCCTAGAAAAAGTGTCACATACCTCACTGTTGAGTATCACTACGGTCATCTTCAAAATACTCCCCTTGGGAAGCTGTCCACTGATATCAGTACCTAGTCCACTCTTCATGGCAATTTTGACCTCTTTTTCTGGAATGGCCATCAGAGCTGTCATTGTATTACCCTTGGTGAACTGAATATCACCAAAATGTCTTATTTATCTTTGGGTAAAGAAAAAAGTCACTGAGGGCCAGGTCAGGTAAGTAGTGGGGTGTTCTAATACAGTTATTTGTTTACTAGCTAAAAACTCCCTCATAGACAACTATACATTTAGGTTTATATACTTGCCACCGTGCCACTGCGTGCAGTGGCTATTTCAGGAAGAGTTCCAAAATGGCTTTCAAGGGCAGACTAGGTACTGGTGTCTGTGTGTTACTCCCCAAGGGGAGTACTTTGAAGGTGACATTAGTGATACTCAGCAATGAGGTATGCAGCCCTTAGAACAATTAAGTTTGCTGGCTTGTCAGACCTTGTAAAGTAGTTCTGTAAGACAGAGCACAGCTGCCCCATAAGGGTTTTCCAAAGAGCTGCTGGTGGATTTGAACTGCCAGCCTTTCGGTTGGCAGTCAAGCTCTTAACCATTGTGGTACCAGACTGAATTTTAATTATAGTATGAGTAAGCCACAATGGAGGAAAGTGACCATTTCCTATTATGAAAGAACTTTAACGTTTCAGAAGGCCTCCCCCAAAGCTGTTGTCTGGGTGGGGAAGATGGGCATTCATTTGCACTGAGCAATTCAGCCCAGTTTCTGTCTCTCTCCTAGTCCACTTAAAGCAGTCAGGCTTGCATTCTAGACTGTAGAATCACTGAGGGTGCAGGTCTCAAACTGCCTGTTTTCTGCCAGTGTTTACAGAATGCATACATCAATTTATATCCTCTCTGGATCCTTTCCATCTCTGATATATTGTTGCTGTGTTGGAACATGGACACAATGTTGTAAGCCATTTTAATTACTTTAGAAGTATTCAATAATAATTCAATAACTTTAGAGGTTGCCATGACGGCACTTGGCTTTTTTAACTTTAGAGGTATTCAAAGTTTTTCATGAACACAATGCTAATTTATTTTCTTTCTTTTTTATTATTTTACTTTAGATGAAAGTTTATGAAACAAACTAGCTTCTCATTAAACTGTTAGTACAAATATTATTTTGAGACATTGGTTACCAATCCCATGACATGTCAACACTCCCCCCTTCTTGACCTAGGGTTCCCTGTTACCAGCTATCCTGTCCCCTCTGGTCTTCTTGTTCTTGCCACTGGAATGGTATGCCCTTTTAGTCTTGTTTTATTTTAGGGCCCTATCTAATCTTTGCCTGAAGGGTGAACCTTGAAAGTGACTTCATTATTGAACTAAAAGTGTCCGGGGACCATGTTCGTCAGGTTTCTCCAGTCTCTGTCAGTCTAGTAAGCCTGATCTTTTATGAGAGTTAGAATTGTGTTCTACATTTTTCTTTAGCTCTGTCTGATCCCAGTCAGAGAAGTCAGTGGTGGTGGCCAGGTACTATCTAGTTGTAATGAACTCAGTGTGGTGGAGGTGGTGATCATTATGGTCTGCTAGTTCTTTTGACTAATTTTTATGTTGTATCTTTGGTTTTCTTCATTCTCCCTTGCTCCAGATGGGGTGATACCACTGGATTGCCTTAGCTGATCATTCACAGAACTTGAAGACCCCTACACTAGTCACCGAAGTACAATGTAGAACACTTTCTTCATGAACCCTGTTGTGCTCATTGAGCTAGCTATTCCCTGAGACCATAGTCCCCAGAGCTCCCAGCCCAGTAATTCAGTCCCACAGGGAGTTAGGATCTATCTATTGAGCTTTCGTCACCTTGCCTTGTTCATGCTGTGCTAGCTTCCCCAGTACAGTGTACTGCCTTACTCGTCACCGAAGTTACCACTTTTCTGTTGTCTGTTCAGTATTTTTCCATCCTCACCCTTTTCTCCCTCATAACCATCAAAGATTGTTTCTTTTTGTGTGTAAACCTTTTCATGAGTTTTCATAGTAGTGGTCTCATATAATATTTGTTCTTCTGTAATTGACTTATTTCACTCTGCATAATTGCCCTCCAGATTCACCCTTGTTGTGAGATGTTTCGCAGACTCATCATTCTTTATCTTTGCACAGTTCTCCATTGTGCGTATGTACTATAGTTTGTTTATCCATTCATATGCTGATGGGCGTGGAGATTGTGTATATCTTTTTCCTATCCACCAGGCTCTCCTTGAATACTCTGGGGGTCAGTTCTACCCTGGCCCCTAGGGTTGCCATGAGTCGGATCTGACTCGACGGCACTTGGCTATTGTGAACAATGCTGCGATGAATACAGGTATACATAGTGTATTCGTGTGTAGGCTCTTGTTTCTGTAGGATATACTCCCAGGAGTGGGATTGCTAGATCATACAGTATTTCTATGTCTAGCTTTCTAAAGAAGCACCATATGATTTTCCAAAATGGCTGTACCACTTTGCATTCCCACCAGCAGTACAAGGCTCATTTTTGAGTGCTGGGGTGATACCACTGGATTGCCTTAGCTGATCATTCACAGAACTTGAAGACCCCTACACTAGTCACCGAAGTACAATGTAGAACACTTTTTAGGATCCTGTCTGTCAGTTTGTTGTGCTGTGGTGGTTTGTACTATGATTTGTTACTATGATGCTGAAAACTATGCCATTGATATTTCAAATACCAGAGGAGTTATACAGGACAGATAGGTTTCAGTGGAGCTTCCAGATCAAGACAGACTAGGAGCCAAGAACTAGCTATCTATTTTCAAGAATTAAACAATGAAAAGCCTATGGATCACAACTGAATATTGTCTGTTACGGTGCTAGAAGATGAGCCTCTTAGATTTGAAGACACTCAAAATACACAGTAATCACAACAACGGACTCAAGTGTACCAATTATTATGAAGATCGCAAGACCAGGCAGCATTTGTTCTGTTGTACATGGAGTTACCATGAGTCAGAGCTGACCCAATATCAAACAAAAAATAAAATTATTTTTAGACACTCAAAATTTTTATCCCAGATATTGTGAATCAAAGTATATTTTGTGTGTCACATATTGATATCATTTATTTATTGTTGTTTTGGTTAGTTGCCATCAAGCTGGTCACAACTTGTAGTGACCCCATGCATAATGGGATCTAGTTATTTTGATGAAGGTTTTAATTGGTTGATTTTCAATAGATAGTCAAGCCTTTCCTCTTAGTTCATCTTAGTCTGGAAGCTCAGCTGAAGCCGTGTATCCACATACAGGTGACAGATGACCATAAGGAACTTTGCAAAAATCAAACTTGAGTCTCTCAGGTAATTTAGGATCCTGTCAGTTTGTTGTGCTGTGGTAGTTTGCATGTTACTATGATGTTGGAAACTGTGCCACTGGTATTTCAAATACCAGCAGAGTTATACATGATGGACAGGTTTCAGGGTAGCATGGGAATTCTGCCACCAAACCACCACTTCCCACCTTGTATTTAGACAGTAATAAAGTAATATGCATTAAGAAATCTTATCCATAACATTTTAATATTCCTTGACAGATAATTGTGTCTGCCTAACCCCAAGAACTCTAAAACCAAGATGTGACTAATATCTCCATGAATTTCTCTATGCTATTCATGAGCTAAATTATGAGCAAGTATGGCCAGTGTGGGAAGTGGAATCACCAGTCTATGTAAGTAAAAACCATTAAGACAGTATGGTAACCAACATGGTTAATTACTCAGCCTCTCACTCACCAGATAACAGTGTTGTGCTCTGAATATTATGGCTAGGAACACATTGAACAAGTGATGAGTTGGTGTGTTCCCTTCCCTACACTGCTGCAGAACAACTCTGCTTCATTATCAAAACTTCTCCTAGTGACTGTTGTATTTCTCTCTTTTCCCTCTGATCATTGTTTTCCCTCCTACCAACCCACCCCGTTATATCTGCCTTGCCAAAAACTCATGGCTGTGAAGTCAATTCTGACTCCTAGTGACTCTGTAGGACTGGATAGAACTGTCCCATGGCATTTCCAACACTAAATCTTTGTAGAAATGGATCGTCACATGTTTTTTTCTGCCAAGTAGAGGGTAGGTTCAAACTGCTGACCTTTTGGCTAGCAACAGAGCACTTTAACCACTGAACCATCAGGTAGCAGTCCTTACTATGTCTGCACTTAATGATTTAAGTAAATGCTGTAGCCTGGCACTCTGCAATATGTCTTATACCTCTCAGGACTATAGTGAGATAGCTTTGGCTTGCTGGAGCAGGCAGATATGAGACTTGGAAGTTGGTCTGAAAGAGGTTAGACAGTGGTCAGAGGAAGTGTGCATAGACGTCTCTAATACCATATATTAAGCAAGCAGAGAGTCGGTTCAGGGGAGAGGACGTTTGATAGCTAAGTAAGGCAAAACTAAATAGAGACCGTTTTTGTAGCAAGATGCTCAGCAATAGTTTAAGTTGCCGCATTCTGTGGTAAACTGCAGAAACACCACATCTCTACCATTACCGGGTTAGTAACAGAATGAATTACGATGAGGATGCAGGCACAGAGACTGTGGCTAGTCTGCAGTTCAACTACCTTGATTGACACGCAGCAAAAATTATGTCCAATCTTTTCCAGCTGGCTTAATCTCTTGCAAATGTTTCTGGGAGGTGATAAGTTACTGCCTCATGTTTGTTTAGAGAGTCGGGGAAAAAAAGGTCATCACATATGCACACTGAGAAAACTAACATTTGGACTTTTCAGCAGCAACAACGAGAGCAAAGAATCAATGGACAAATGTCTTCGATTTTAAATGGAATTTTCATTCTATGCAAACTGTCAATCCAGTGTAAAGAAAATAAAGACATTTAGACTTGCAAAATCTTAACAATTTATATTGCTAGCACTCTTTGTAAGGAAATTATTGTAATTATTGTAAAACTAGTGAGTAAATCACAAAGAGAAAGAGATAGGATCCAGGAAAAGCCTACTTAAGGTGATGGGGAAAGTAGACCTAAACCAACAGTTACACAGCACCCACTCCAGATTGTAGAGAAAGACTGGAGAAAAGCAGGTGAGAAATTTGTTTTCAGCCTCCTTAAGTTTTTATTTGTTTGAAAAAGTACTTATCTTTTCTTCACTTTGGAAAGATAATTGAAATAGATGTAGAATTGCATAGAAATCTAACTATAGTTTGACTTTTGTTTCCTTTTAATATTTTAAACATTTTACTGTACTGTTCTTGCTTTGTATCTGTCAAGAATTCTGCTGCAATTCTTATGCTTGTTCCTCAATAGGAAACCCTGGTGGCTTAATGGTTGAACGTATAACTGCTAACTAAAAGCTTGTCAAGTTCCACTCTGTCCTATAGGGTCACTATGAGTTGGAATTGACTCAACAGCAATGGGTTTTTTGTTCTTTTGTAAGTAATGTGTCCCTCAATTCTGACTTATTTCTGAAGTTTGAAAATGATATGATTAGGTACATATATATATATGTATGTGTGTATATATACACCAAAACCAAAGAAACAAACTCATTGCTATCAAGTTGATTCTGAATCATAGGGATCCTATAGTACAAAATAGAATCTCATCACAGGATTTTCAAACAGTAGCTGGTAGATTTAAACTGCCAACCTTTACGTTAACAGCTATAGCTTTTAACCACTAAGCCACCAGGGCTTCATGTATGTGTAACCCACTTGATGTTCTCTGAGCTTCTTGTATCTGCGGTTCTATACCTGTCATTAATTTGGGGGATTTCTGTGCCATTATAATTTCAAATGCTTCCTCTCCTTCATGTTCTCTTTCTTCCTTTTGAGTTCTAATTATGTGTGTTACATCTTTTTATATTGTCTCACAGTTCTCAAATGTTATAGTCAGGGCTTTCTTTTTTTCTGTCTTTTTATTTAAGTTTACAAAGTTTCTGTTGACCTGTGTTCAATGCCACTGACACTTTCCTTGGCCCTGTCCATCTACTGATGAGCTCATTGAAGACATACTTCATTTATGTTACAATATTTCTCATTTCTACCATTTTCTTTTGATTATTTTTTATATTTTTTAATCTCTCAGCTCATACTGCCCATCTGTTCTTCCGTACTGTCTCCCATATCCATTAGAATTATCAATATTTTAATTATAGTCTGTCCAATAATACCAACATCTGTGTAATATTTGAATCTGGTTTTGGTGTTTGCTTTGTCTCTTCAGACTGTTTTTCTTTGCCTTTTTTTTTTACATGCATGGGGATTTTTTGTACTATTTATTTTCACTGAAGATACACGTAGCAGAATACACAGTCATTGAACAATTTCTGTACTTAAATGACATTGGTAACAATATGTATACTGTCATGAGTCTATCTCTACCCATGTTGTTTCACGACCATTAACTTAGATTCTGACCATTATATTTCTCATATAGACTTAAAGATTATTGCTGCCAGTTTCATTTCATATAGATAATTATTTAAAGAGCATGGTGGTCAAGGTGAACATTTTTTACTAATTCAACTAAACTGTCTTAGGTAGGGTTCTCTAGAAAAGAAAAATCAGTGAAACACATACATATATATGTATGCATATAAAAACACTGCCATTGAGTAATTTCTGACTCACAGCAACCATATAGGACTCAAGAAGCATCTGGCAGATCTGGTTAGCGGATGTGGCACTGAACCACTATGCCACTAGGGTTTCCATAGAGAGAAAGAGAGATTTATCTTAAATGGCTCCTGTGCTTCTAGAGGCTGTCAAGCCCCAAGGCCGTAGGCCAAGTGTCAGACATCTGGAAGGAGACCACTCTGCACTCATGTAGTTGTAGGGGCTCAGGAATCTAAGATCCGCGGGACAGGTGATAGGCTTCTGACATGGCTGCAAAGGTTGAGGAATACAGTATCAGCCAGTAAGATGGCAAGCTGCTGACCTAAGTCCCAACAGCAGAGGTGGGATTCAGGACCCAGAGCCAATAAAAGCCAGTGAACTTTGCCAGAAGGTTCACATATATCAGATACAGGCTACACCCCAAAGGAAATTCTCTTTCAGCAGATGTCATCACGCAGGTAATCATACTAGATCTCATCATAGAGATGACTACATCATTATACGACTGTCATACTATACCATAACTGCCAAACCAGTGAGAATCATAACCTAGTAAAGTTAACACACAAATTTAATGAACATATTATTGGTAGTTGGGCACCATCCAGTTCTTCTGGTCTCATGGAAGTGGAGGCATTAGTTCATAGAGTCAAGTAGACCTTCAGTCCAATTGCTTCTCCAATTCCTAAGTCTCATTCCTCTGCTGTTCCAGGTGTGTGTGAGCAAGGGTCCTGATCTTCCTATAGATTCATCCACTGAGTTATGGTAGTTAGGAACCATCTAGTTCTTCTGGTCTCATAGAAATGGAGGCATTAGTTCATGGACTTGACTAGATCTTCAGTCCATTTCCATCTCAAATTAATAGATCTCCTTCCTCTGCTGCACCAGGTGAGTAGAGACCCATTGTTGTATCTTGGGTGACCACTGTCAGTTTATAAGAACCTAAGAACCCTTAATGGAACTTTTGAGAGGGGTGTAGAAAAGAAACTCTAAAAATAATATTAGCCTTTGGCTGAAAAGTTGCACAAAGCTATGACACTACATTTTGGAATCAAGACAATTGATCCCATGAAATGGTTGGTTAACCCTATGGAAGCAGCAGGAAGCAGCAGTCAATAAATCAAAAGGCACATTGCATTGGGAAACTAAGGATACCTTTAAAGCATGGAAAAGTAATGATGTCACCTTGAAGACTAAAGTGTGCCTGACCCAAGCTGTGGTATTTTCATTTGTAGCATGTGCATGTGAAAGCTGGACAATGAACAAAGAAGACAGAAGAAAAATTGATGCCTTTGAATTGTGGCGTTGGAGAAAAATGTTGAGTGCACCATGGACCGACAAAAGAACAAACAGATCTGTTCTGGAAGAAGTACAACCAGAGTGCTTCTTGGAAGCAAAGATGGCAAGATGGTTTCTTACATACTTTGGGGATGTTGTCAGGAAGTATCAGTCCCTGGAGAAGGTGATCATGATTGGTAGAGTGGAGGGTCAGTCAAAAAGAGGAGGACAGTCGAGGAGAAGGATTGACACAATGGGCTTGAGCATAAAAATGATTGTGGACATGGTGCAAGACCAGGCAGTGTTTCATTCTGTTGTATACAGGGTCACTATGAATCAGAACCGACTTTATGGCATCTAACAACATCAGCAATTGGATCCTATTTTTATTTTTGATTGTTGTTGTAAAATTTTGTATAACCCTACATTTGTCTTTTCAGTCTCTTTTTCTGGTGTTCATCTTAGTTATGTCATTTATATTACACAAGGTATATAACCATTACTCTTAATTAATGCCAAATTTTGCACCACAGTAGAAAAAAATTTACTGCTTCAAAAGAGTGATTTCCTCTCTTTCCTCCATCCTACCCCAGGTAGCCGCTAATAACTGTTGCTCTCTATATGCTTGCCCATTCTCATCATTTCACTTAAATGAGGTCATACTTGTTCTTTTGTGGTTGATTTATTTCACTCATGATGTCTTCAAGTTTCATTCATTTTATAATGTGCATCAGAATTTTGTTTCTCTTCATGACCAAATAATATTTTGTTGTATGTATGTATCACATTTTGTTTATAAATTTATCCATCTGAGGGTGTTATGATTGTTTCCATATTTTGCAAATGTGAGAAGTGATACTGTGAATATAGGTATTTACATATCTGTGGCAGGAATTGCTAGGTTGTATGATAATTCTGACATAATGTTTTTGAGGAATCATATACCATTTCTATAGTGATGGTACCATTTTTTACCTTTCTACTAGCATGGGCAAGGGTCCTGACTGTCCCGTATCCTTGCCAACATTTGTTTGTTTTCTGTTTGTTTTTTGTTGGTTGGTTGATTGGTTGTCATTGTCATTATAGTAGGGGTGAAGTGACATCTTCTTGTAGTTTTTAATATGTATCTCTCTAATGGTCAGTGATGAATCCCTAGTGGCACAGTGGTTAAAGGCTCAGCTGCTAACTAAACCAAAAGGTCAGCAATTCAAATCCACCAACTGATCCTTGAAAAGCTTGTGGCACAGTTCTACTCTGGCCAATGGGTCCACTATGAGTTTGAAACAAATGGAAGTCACCTAATAACAATAACAAACAGCATATTTTTTGTGTTTGTTGACTTGTGTAAATAACCTCTTTGATGAAGTATCTGCTCTTGTTTGCCCATTTTCTTGATTGGATTATTTGTCTTCTTGTTAAAATGTAGTAGTTTTATATGTATTTTGGGTATTAGACTCTTGCTAAATGTATGATTTCTAAAGATTTTTCCCTGGTTTGTAGTTTGTCTTTGTATTATTCTGATAAAGTCTTTAATGAACATGTGTATTTAATTATCCATTTTACTCTCCACTGTTCAGGCATTTGTTATTTTATTTGATAGATTTGTGATTAAAAAATAATAATAATAACTACGTTCCATAGCTTCATCCCTATATTTTCTTACCAGAACACATGGTTTCAGGCTTAACATTTAGGCCTTGATTCATTTTAGATTAGTTTTTGTGTATACTGTGAAGTATGGGTCCTATTACATGTTTTTGCATGAGGAAATCCAATTTTGCCAGTACCATTTACTGAATAAACTGTTCCTTCCCCTGTTAGGTGTACTAATTTTAAACATTCTTGCAGTTTTGGCAAGTTACGTGTTTTCTGTTTGTTTAAAGTTGTGCATGTTGTGTTGGGGAATAGAAATTCAGATAAATAGACTTTCAGTGTGAGGATCTGTGTTAACCGGGCTAAAAACTGGGCTGCATTTAATGTCTTTTATAACTATTATTGGCAAAGAACCATTCCTCCAGTGTTCTTGCTTTTGTCTTTCCTCTTGACCTCCCTAAATATTCCTTGAGAGTCTATGTCTTGCAGCCCCTGCAGTTATAACACACTGTTATTATTAGGGATCCCTGTTGAGAAGGTGGAAAGGTTTAAGAGGGGAAATCCTTCTGCTACCTCCAGCTTAAATCTCAGTTATCTGGTGGGCCTTCCCAGAACCACAACCTTCATAAGTGTTTCTGGAGTGCTATATAGCTTTCTTCCACAGCGACCACTACTTTCTCCCCTTTCTTCAGTGTTCCGTCTACTTCCCTGTTGACTATGCAAGGCTAAAGGGAGCTGATCTCAGAAAAACACCATTCCTCCATCCAGGTTACAGTTCTAATAAATTTCTTTCCTCTTTGTTATAAAGAAGACACTACATATATTTCACAGTGATTACTTTCCAATCTTCTAGCTAGAGCCAATGGAATATTTCTCAGATCTTCATCATGATATACTGGAGCTTGGAGACTTCTGGAAGTAAGCCTCAAAAAGTGTGGGGACCTCCCTGGGATGGGTTACCCAGTTAGCAAGTTACTTACAAGCTTACTAGTGCTTGTTTACTAATCTGTAGTGCACATCTCTGATGCGGTGAAATGCACGTGAAATTGTCCACTACAGATTAGTAAGTAAATACAATTAAACCCCTGTGTACCTTGTTTACTATAAACCTGTGTTTGTCGTACTTACTGGCTAATCTGACCCTGGGCCCTCAAAACATAGTAGTCTCCAGGAATTTATCATTCTTATGCTAGTCCACACTTGGCCTACAACAATTAATCAGGATCACCATTTAAACACCCCCTACCAACGTAATGGAGACCCCAGTAGGGGAATGATTAAGTGCTACATTTGCTAACCAAGAAGTCAGCAGTTCAAATCTGCCAGGTGCTCCTACTTTGACCTATAGGTTCAGCATAAGTCGGAATGGCTCTGATGACAGTGTCTACCAAAGTACTGATTAAGTCCTATGGTTGCTAATCAAAATTTCGGGAGTTCAAATCCACCAGGAGCTTCTTGTAAATTATGGGACAGTTCTACTCTGCCCTTCTAGTCTCTGTGAGTCAGAATCGACTTGATGGAAGTGAGTTTGATTTTGGGGGGTCTATCAACTAGTAGTTCTAATAATTTCTTTCTAGGTAATCAGATCTTGCTGAATCCTCTCAGTCTAGTGTCTCCAGATGCTCAACAGTCTCCAGACTAGGAGGTGGTTGTTTGCTCTCCTACTTCAGTTCTCTGGTGTCCAGTAGAAGTCATTGCTTTTCTGTTTTCCAGCTGTCTCTTGTTTTGTGAATGAAAGTGATTACTTCCAAGCCCTTTACATGTGGAGTTAAAGCTGGATGTTTTATTACACTTTTTAAGGTTTTACTCTTTTTCCAGTATCAACAAGTATAACATATCCTTTACTTCTTGTATTAGATAGATTTCATGTCCAATTTAGACAACCACCAAAACAATAGCAAGTACTGTTACTCTGTTCCAGCCTTGCTAACAATGGCTACGCAGATTTTCTGCAACCCTGTGCTACAAAAAATCATTAAAAAGGAAAAGCTTTTGCCTCCCTTAACACATGCTGAGCAAAACAGAGAAAAATAATGTCTACTGCCATTGCCAAAGTATTCCAGTAATGGTTTTCTACAACTTTTAAAAGACATTCTATTGAGTAAACTGAATAATTGTCCTTTTTCCTCTAAATTGGGAAAGATTAATAAAAGCCCAGTGACATAAGTACCTGTTATTCAGTGCCCATTGTTTGTATCTGCCATCTACTACATCTACAGGGTCACTATGAGTCGACAGGAGTGGGATTTTAGTTTTGGTACCTATATTTACCGTCAGAACTATACAGTTTTTTTCAATGTTGTAATACAATGTACAAAAATGACTTGAAGGAATTTCAAAAAGGAAATCGCTATTAGTATATACCCATCTATCTACCTGCGTACCTACCTGTCATCAATCTATGTATCTTCCTTAGTTAGCTAGTGCAACTGTTAACAGAAACAGATGATTTTGATGAATAGAAATTTATTTTCTATCAGTTTAGCCAAAACCAAACCAAATCCACTGCTGAGGAGTTGAGTCCAACTTTTAGTGACCCTGTATGTCAGAGTAGAACTGCGCCATAGAGTTTCCAAGGAGTATCTGATGGCTTTGAACTGCCAGCTGTTTGGTTAGCAGGCATAACATTTATCCCACTACACTACCAGGGTTTCCTCTCACAGTTTAGGAGGTTACAATTCTGAATTCAGAGTGTCAGCTCTAGAGGAAGATTTTCTGTCGATGTTGGCTCTGGAAGAAGGTTTTTGTGTCTTCGATTTTAATTCCCAATTCCTTAGCTATATCCATGTGGCTTAATTCTTAACCTATCTCTACTACTCTGGCTTCTTTATTCAATGTCATTAGGGTATCTATGAAACAGAAACAACACAATTGTAGTGGCTTTGTTTTATTGTTTTTTTATACCTCAAAAGAGAATGATTTAAGACACACCCTGCACTAATCCTGTCTCATTAACATAAGAAAGATTAGCCATTCCCAAATGGAATTATAACCACAGGCAGAGAGGTTGGAATTTACAACACGTAAATCCATATTACTCTACTCTTTAGCCCCCAGTTCACATCTTTGTCACATATAAAACACATTCACCCCATCACATCATGGCAAAAATCTTAAATCAATTCAAAGTCCAAAGTCTCATCTTCTGAAGCATCTAAATTAAATATGGTGAGACTTTTGGTGTTTTCCATCATGGGGCAAAATTCGTCTTCATCTATGAACCTATGAAAACTAGAATAAAGTTGTTTTCTTCCAGAGAACAATGGTACAATACCTACAAGGTAGACGTTACAAAAGGGAGAAACTGGAGGTAAAGAGGATAATATGCACTAACAAGTCCAAAATCCAGCAGAATAAACTGGATTAGCTTTCAAGGCTTAAAAAGACTTCTGTCTTATCTGAAACAATATGAGCAAACATCCCACCATCCACAGTATGAGCGCTGGCCACACCCCTGTCCATGTGATAGGCCCTTGACCCAGGGCTTCAGTTTCATCTCCCAGGCCCACTGCAACTCTTTAACGTTGGGTGGCCTCATTCTTCCAGTCCATCTGAATGTTGACTGCACTTTTTAGCACTGGCAGACCCTGTTTTCCTGTCCACTGGACATAGCAATTATACTGTGTCAGGTGTGTGCAGCAGCTCCATCCCCATGGCACACCTTAACAGCATCTCCACACAGTGGAACTGGGTTGGCAAAGATCCAACTCTTTCAAATCTAAGAGGTTGTGGCTCCACCCTTTGCAACCGAGACAGCCCTGCTTTCCATGCTCCTTCTTGTAGGTATTATGATCTCCAAGCTTCTCCAGGGAAGGTCGTTTTATTTTCTTGGTGGACAGCAGCTGTACCCATTTTTATGCAAATAACATGTGTCTTTTATGTTTGTTTGCCAAGCTTCTATGATATAGTTCATAAGTGGCCTAAGATATAGTTTTATATATGTATATATATATATACATACACACTCATATATATATATATACTTTTTTTAGGAAAAACTTGTAAATAAATTTGGTATACCAAAAGCCAAGCCAAGTGCGGTCGAGTCAGATAGTGGTGATAATAAAAATACTTTGCAGGGAAAGGATGAAGCTGGCAAACAGAGAAGATGCACACTATTTGTACAAAAATTCAGCAGTTCCTTTGGCTTGTTTCCTGTCTATGAAAGTCTGAGAGGCAGACAGGGTTATTTCTTTTCCTTCTTTCTTTGTTCCTTTAGTCTAACCTGATGAGTTTTCTTCTGCGGTGGTTGGTTACAGGCTTAATCTGTTTAACAAAAGATTGTGTAGCCAGTTATTTGGTGAACATTTTAGGACATGTGTCCTTAATTTGTACAACAGAATTTTCAAAATCTTTAAGTTTTGTTTTCATTTTACATACTTCATTTTTTTTATTGTGTTTAAGCAAAAGTTTACAGTTATGATTGGTTTCTCATACAAAAACTTACACACACTTTACCCTAACTACTCTCCCCAACTGTAACAGCACACTCTTCTCTTCCAACCCATATTTCTCATGTCCACATGACCAGCTCCTATACTTCTTGGACATTTCTCTCTTGCCTCCAAGCAGAAGCTGTCCGGTTAGTCCCTGTATGGGCACAAGCCAAGAAACATACTCTTCACCATTGTTGTTTTATGTCTTGTATATGAGTTCAGTCTTTGTCTGAAGAGTTGGCTTCCAGAGTGGTTTCCGTTCTAGGTTAACTGAGAGTTTGGGGCCATGGCTTTTGGGGACCCTCCAGTCCACCGGACCATCAAGTCTGGTTTTTCACTAGATTTTAGGTTCTGCATCTCGCATTTCTCAAGGACTCTGTTAAATTCCATATCAGAGCAATCTTTGATGGTGGCTGGGCACCGTCTAGTATTTCTTGTCTAATGTTGATGTTGTCTCTGTTGTATGTTGCCCTTTCTGTATTCTGGGCTTGCATTTTCCTCTTGTCATTGGTGCACTTCTTTCTCTTTTCCCCAGTTGGGTTCAGACCAATTAATGATTCTTCGACAGCCACTTTTTAGCTTTTAAGACCGTGGACACCACTCACCAAAGTGGCATGCAGAGCATTCTCTTAAAAAACTTTGTTATGCCAATTGACCTAGATATTGCCTGAAGCCACGACCCCCGATTCCCTGACCCTGGCACTACATTCTTGGAAGTGTTTGGCCTTAACTGAAAATATTTCTACTCTTTAGGTGTAATCCATTTGTGTACCTAAAATTATTCTAGTCAATTATCTAGTTAGTGAATACTCTCTCCCTCCTAACCCCATCATAACCATCAATGAATGTTTTTTTCCGTGTTTAAACCAATTCTTGAGTCCTTATAATAGTGATCTCATACATTTGTCCTTTTGCAGTTGATTAATTTTACTCAGCATAATGTCCTCTAGATTCTTCTGTTTCATGAGATGTTTCTTAAATTCATTGTTTTTCTTTATCATTGCATAGTATTCCATTGTGTGAATATACTGTAGTTTATTGATTCTCCCACTGAGAGGAACAGAGGTTTATTACACCTTTTTTGCTGTTGTGAGCAGTACTGTGATGAACACTGATATGTGTATATCTATATGTGAGGTAAAAAAAAAAAAAAAAAGCAGTGTCATCAAGGTGATTCCAACTCGTAGTGACCCTACAGGGAAGAGTAGAACTGCTCCATAGAATTTCCAAGGAGCACCTGGAAGATTTGAACTGTCGACATTTTTGGTTAGCAGATGCAGCAATTTAACACTGCACCACCAAGGTTTTAGCTCTTACTTATCTATGATATATTTTAAGAAGTGGAATTGCTGTATCATACGATATTTCTATTTCTAGCTTTTTAAGGAAGTGCCAGAATCATCTGCAAAGCGGTTGTATCATTTTACACTCCCATTAGCAGTGTAGGAGAATTCCAGGCTCTCCATAACCTCTCCATCATTGATTATTTTGTGTTTTGGGGGTTAATCCCAGGCTTGTTGGACTGAGGTCATACTTCATTGTAGTTTTAATTTGTATTTCTCTGATTGTAATGATCAAGAGCATTTTATCACATATCTGTTAGATATATGAATGCCTTCTTTGATAAAGTGTCTGTTCATCTCCTGTGCCCATTATTTAATGGGATTATTGTTTTTTTTACTGTTCAGTTTTGCAATACTTTCTAAATTATAGAGATTAGATGCTGACTAGATTTGTGGTAGCCCCAAATTTTTTCCCGGCTTGTAGGCTGTCATTTTACTCTTTTGGTAAAGTATTTGGAAGAACATAAATGCTTGATTTTCAGAAGTTCCCAGTTACCTTTTTGTCTTCTGGTATTTGTGTATTTTGTAATCTGTTAATGCTTTTCATTAAAGTTCCCAGAGTCTACATTTTCTTCTATGATTTTGTATCATTTTAGATTTTATGTATAGGTCTTTGATCCATTTTTAACTGGTTTTTGTACATGGTATGAGATACGGGTCTTGTTTGATTTTCTTTTTTTTTTTTTTTTTTTGCATGTGGACATCCAGTTATGCCAACACCATTTGTTAGAGATCATCTTTTCTCCAGTTTTCAGAATTCGGGCTTTTGTCAAATTATCAGTTGCATGTGGGTGGATGATTTCATGCCTGCATTCTCAGTTATCTCCCATTGGTTTTTGGGTTTGTTCTTGTAACTGTGCAATACATTCTAAGTTTGGGTAGTACAAATCTTCCCACTTTGTTCTTTTTCTTCAGTATTGCTTTACTTATGTGGGGTTTCTTCTTTTTCCAAATAAAATTGGTGATTTTTTCTAAATCATCTCAGTAAAAAAATGCCATTGAAATTTGGATTGAGATTGCATTGTGTCTATAGATTACTTTAGGTAAAATAGACATTTGCACAATGTTGAAAAGTGGGTTTCTCCACTTACGTAGGTCTCTTGGTTTCTTCCAGTAGAGTCTTACAGTTTCCTTTGTACAAGTCTTTTCTACCTGTGGTTAGATTTATTCCTACTTATGTTATCTTCCTCTGAGCTATTCTATATAGTACCTGCCATGGATTGACCTGTGTCCCACCAGAAATGTGTGTAGCCAGGTGACTGGGCCAGAATTCCCAATATTTTATGATTTTGCTATGCTGTGTGTTAGAGGATTAGGGTGGGACTGTACATCCCTTCATAAGATCACCTCCCTGCTCCACTGGAGCCGTACTCCAGTTTCCCTGGAGTACAGCTTGTACCACCTTTCATATCCTCTCGTCCTAAAGAAAGAAAAGGAAAGGGAAGCAAGCAAAGAGTTGGGAACCTCACACCATCAAAAAAGCAGCACTGAGAGAAGAGTGTGTCTTTCAGACCTCAGGTTCCTGCGCAAAGATACTGCCCATGCAGACCGATGCAACACGAGGACTTTCCTTCAGAGCTCACAAGGCGAAAAGTCTTCCCCTAGAGTGGACATCCTGAATTTGGAATAGTAGCCTACTGGACTGTGCAAGAATAAACTTTTGTTTGCTGAAACCATGCACTCTGTAGTATTTCTGATAGAGTAGCATCAGATAACTAAAACAGTACCAATTCATTGACTTCTTCTTTGATGATCTCTTTGTTCATGTAGAAGAATTTAACTCATTTTTGTATGCTTTTCTTAAATCCTGATTATTTTATGAATTCTTCTGTAAGTTCCAGTCATTTTTTGTGGGTTCTTTGGGGATTTCAGTATATACAATAACCTCATCTGTGAATAAAGATAATTTTACCACTTCCTTACCAATTTGAATGTCCTGAATTTCTTTATCTTACCTTATTGCTCTGGCTAGAACCTCCAGCACTTGTTGAGCAGATGTGGTGACAGAGGACATCCTTGTCTGGTTCCTGTTCTCAAGGAGAATGTCTCCATTTAGAATGATGTTGACTATTGGCTTTGCATGAGCCAAAGTGCCGTTGAGTTGGATCTGACTCATGATGACCCTAGAGGCCAGAGTAGAACTGACCCCCCAGAGTATTCAAGGAGCGCCTAGTAGATTTGAACTGCATACCTTGTGGTTAGCTTTGCGTGCCAGTCAAGTGCTGCCGACTCGGATCCAACTCATGGGCATGCCAGCCAAGTGCCGTCGAGTCATAGATGCCCCTTATTATGCTGACAGATTTCTTTTCTGTTTCTAGTTTACTGAGAGTTTTGCTCATGAATAGGTGTTGGAACTTGTCAAATGTCTTTTTTATACCAATTGATAAAATTAAGTAGTTCTTGTCTTTTGTTTTATTTATGTATTGGATTACATTGGTTGTTTTTCTAATGTTGAATCACTCTTATATTCCTGGTAGGAATCTCATTGATCATGGTTAATTTTGTTTTGGTATGTTGTTAAATTGTATTCTCTGGAATTTTGTTCAAGACTTTTGCATCTCAGTTCGTGAGAGATACTGGTCTGTAATTATCCTTCATTGTGGTATCTTTATCTAGTTTTTTTTTTTTTTTAATCAGGATTATTCTAGCTTCATAGAATGAGATTGGGAGTATCCCTTCCTTTTCTATGCTCTAAAATACATTTTGTAATAGTGGTGTTAACTCTTCTCTGAAAATTTGGTAAAACTCTCCAGTGAAGCCACCAGGGCAGAGCTTTTTGGGGGTGGGAGTGGGAGGCTGTTTAATTATCTTTTCAATTTTTACTTTTGTTATGGTTTTATTCAGCTGTTCAACCTCTGTGTTAGTTTTGGTGGGCAGTACATTTCTAAAAACTTACCCATTTACTTCAGGCTTTCAAATTTGTTAAAGTCTAACTTTTCATAGTATTTTGTTATGACTTTTTTAAATCTCAGTTGGGTCTACTGTGCTATCCCCCACCTCATTTTTTAGGTTGTTTGTTTCCTATCCTGTTTTTCTTTTGTCAGTTTGTCAATTTGTCAATTTTATTGATTTTTTCAATGAAACAGCTCTTGGTGTGGTTAACTCTTTCAATTGCTTTTTTCTATTTTCAATTCCTTTAGTTCTGCTGTAGTATTTATTATTTGCTTTCTTCCATTGCCCAACAGTTCTTTTGCTGCTCTTTTTCTACTTGTACTAGTTGAAGAGTTAACACTGTGATTTGGACTCTTTTTTTTTTAGATATGTGCATTTATTGAGACAAATTGACCTCTGAGAACTGCTTTTATTGTGTCCTTAGGTTCTGGTAGATGTGCTGTCATTCTCTTTTTGTTTATGAATATCTTTCTTCCTTGCTTTATTTCTTCTATAATCCTGCAGTTTTTGAGTCAGGTGTTTTTCAGTTACCATGTGTTTGATTTTTCACCCTTGCTTTTTCTGCTGTTGATTTGGTTTAAATAGATATTGTGCAATGGGAAAGAAGGTATACATGTCTGCTGTTGGGTGGAGTTTTCCATATATGTCTATGGGACCAACCTGGTAGAACGTGGCATTTAAATCCTCCTTGTCTTTATTGAGCTTCTTTCTGGATATTCTATCCATCACTGACACTGGTGTGTTGAAGTCTCCTACTTTCATTATGGCAGTGTATATTTCATTTTTTGATACTGATAGAAATTGTTTGATGCATTTAGAGGCACTACGGTTGGGTGCTTAAATATTCAATATAGTATGTTCTCCTAATGTAACAATCCTTTAATCAGTAGGAGGTGTCCTTCCTTGTCCACTGTGGTGGATTTTACTTCAAAGTTTATTTTATCTGAAATAAATATTGTCACACTTTCTCTGTTTGGAATGTTGCTTGCTTGGAGTATATTTTTCCATCCTTTGAGTTTCAATTTGTTTGTATCTGTAAGTCTAAGGTGTATCTGTTGTAGGCAGCATATGGATGCATCATTTTTTTTAATTATGGTTGAAAGAAAATGTACATTCCCACCTAAATTTGCATGCCCACCTATATGCAGTTCCCACTGCTCTCCCTGCCCAGTGACAGCACACTCTTCCCCTCTGCTCCATACATATCTTATCCTCACAACAAACTCCTATCCCCTCTTCTCCATCCACTCTCTTTCTTCTAGGAAGAGGTTACCAGGATAGCATCCTATAGATTCATAGAACCATACAGTGCGCACATTGATGCGGCCACTCCGTGTCACTAAGTCCAATCGATTCCTGTCTGAGAGTTGACCTCCATTATGATCTATGGACAGGGGTGGCATCAGGTCCAGGGGCCATGCTCCCAGGGGAACCATCAGGCTAGTGGACCATCAATTGCAGTCTTTTAATGGAGATCTCAGGGTGCACCCCTTTTTATTCCTGTGTTGCCAGTGAGACTCAACTTTGTGAGCTCCATCACAGCTATCCCTGGTGGTGGCTGGGCACCATCCGATTCTTTGGTCACAAGTCAATGTAGTCACACACTCACGTGGTCTTTCTGTTTTCTGGGTTCTCTTTAACCCATGTCATTTTAGTCCTTAGTGATCACCCATTACTGCTAAGTTGGGATCATTTGATATACCATCAGATGGCAGCTTGGCAACTTTTAAGACCCTGGACGCCACTCACCAATGCAGGGTGAAGAAGGATCTCTTGGCAAAAAGCTGGTTGTATCAATTGGCCTCAGTTTCCCCTGAGAGCATGGTCTCTGGCCACCCACCCCAGCTACTCTGTCCTTGTAATATTGGATTAAGATGGGAGGAGTAATCATGTTACATTGAAGTCCAGTTAATATTGATTTTCTTTCTAATATGTGCTGTCACTGATTTCACCCAACCAAATTTCTATCAACTATCTAATCTAAACCCTCCCCCCACAACCTCCCTCCCTCCCCACCCTTGCAGCAATCAAAGAGTATTTTTTTCTACACATGAGTCTGTTTTTAAGTTCTTATGATAGAGGTCTCATGCAATATTTGTTCTTTTTAATGTCCTCCAATTGAAACCAGGTTATGAGATGTTTCCTAAAATCACTGTTGTTCTTTATCAATGCATAGTGTTCCATTGAGCATACACACCACAGTTTACCTACCCATTCCTCTGTTGTTGGGCATTTGGGTTGATTCAGTCTTTTTGCTATTGTGTACTGTGCTGCGATGAACATTTGTAGGTACGTGTCAATTGGTGTAAATAGCCTGAATTCTGTAGGATATATTCCGAGCAGTGAAATTACTGGGTAAAATGGTATATCTAGATCCAGCTTTTTAAGGAAGCACCAGACTGCTTTCCAAAGAGGTTGCACCATTTTGCAATCTCACCAACAGTGTAGGAGCATTCCAATTTCTCCACAGCCTCTCCAGTATTTGTTGTTTTTTGTTTTTTGGATCACGGCCAACCTTGTTGGTGTGAGATGGTATTTCATTGTAGTTTTGATTTGAATTTCTTTAATAGCTAATGATCATGAGTATGTCCACATGTGTTTTTTGGCTTCCTGAGTCTCCTCTTTAGAGAAGTGTCTGTCCATCTCCTTTGCCCAACTCTTAATTGGATGATTTATCTTTTTCTTAGTACTGTATAGATTATGGACATCAGGCATTGGTCTGACATACAGTTACCAAATATATTTTCCCATTCTGTAGGTGGCCTGTTAATCCAATTAATAATGTCTTTGGATGCCACGAGTCTGATCCGACTTGACGGCACTTGGCTTGGCTTTTGGATGAGCTTCTTAATAGTTTCCATTTATCTCTTTTCTCTATCTGTTTGTAGTTTGTTTGAAGTCTGTCTACGTTGTGTATTAAAACCTCCATTGTTGTTTCTACTTTTTTGTGGATGAGCTTTACTGTTTTAAGTTTGATATTTAGATCTTTTATCCAGTTTGAGTTGGTTTTTGTATAAGGTGTAAGATATGGGTCTTGTTTCAATTTTTTGCAGATGGATATCCAATTTTGCCAGCATCATTTGTTGAAGAGACTGTTTTTACCGCAGTTTAATGTCTTAGGGCCTTTGTCGAATATCAACTGTTCATAGGCAGATGATGTCATTTCTGTTGTCTTGATTCTGTTCCACTGATCTATCTGTTTTTGTACCAGTACCAGGCTGTTTTGACTACTGTGGCACTGTAATAGATTCTAAAGTTGGGTAGTGAGAGACCTCCCAGTGTGTTCTTCTTTCCCAGTAGTGCTTTATTTATCCAGGGTTTCTTCACTTTCCAGAGAAAGCTGGTAATTTCTATCTCAATCTCATTAAAAATTGTCACTGGAATTTGTATTCGGGTTGCATTATATAAGTAGACTGCTTTGGGTAAAATAGACACTTCACAATGCTAAGTCTTCTTATCCATGAGCAGGGTAGCTTTCTCTGTTTATGTAAGTATCTCTTAGTTTCTTGTAGAAAGGACGTGTAATTCTCTCTGTAAAGGTCTGTTATTTCTCTGGTTAGATTTATTCCCATGTAGTTTATCTTCTTAGGGGCTATAGCAAATGATATTGATTTGGTGATTTCTTCCTTAATAATCTCATTGTTGGGATAAAGGAATCTTACAGATTAATTTATGCTTATCTTGTATCCTGAGACTTTACTCAACTATTCTTTAGGGTTCTTTGTGTATACAATCC
Source organism: Heterohyrax brucei (assembly GCA_028571685.1). Taxonomy (NCBI): domain Eukaryota; kingdom Metazoa; phylum Chordata; class Mammalia; order Hyracoidea; family Procaviidae; genus Heterohyrax; species Heterohyrax brucei. The sequence continues at coordinate 19,468,119 of CM053162.1, forward strand.
TACCATCTGCAAATGGGGAGATTTTTAGTTCATCTTTGCTGATGCAGATGCCCTTTATTTCTTGGTCTTGTCTAATTGCTCTGGTTAGAACTTCTAGTACAATGTTGAATAGGAGAGATGAGAGTGGGCATCCTTGTCTAGTTTCTGTTCTCAAGGGAAACTGTTTCAGTCTCTCTGCATTCAGGATGGTGTAGGAAGTTGGCTTTGTGTAAATGGCCCTTATTGCTTGGATGAATTGGCCATCTATTCCTATTTTGCTAAGAGTTATTAGCATGAATGGGTGTGGGACTTTATCAAATGTCTTTTTTGCATCAGTAGACAAGATCAGGTGATTCTTGTCTTTTACATTATTTATGTGGTTGATCGCATAAATTGTTTTTCTAATGTTGAACCAGCCTTATGTCCCTGGTATGAATCCACCTTGGTCATGATGGATGATTCTTTTGATATGTTGTTGGATTCTATTGGCAAGAATTTTGTTGAAGATTTTTGCATCTAGATTCATGAGTGATATTGGTCTGTAGTTCTCCTTTTTGGTTGAGTCTTTCCTTGGCTTTGGTACCAGGGTTATGCTGGCATCATAGAATGAATTTGAGAGTATTCCTTCCCTTTCTATACTGTGAAATAGTAGTATTGGAGATAACTCTTCTCTAAAAGCTTGATAGAATTCTGCAGTGAAGTCATCTGGGTCCGGGCTTTTACAATTGGCAGTTTTTTGATTACCCTTTCATTCTCTTCCTTTGTGATGGGTTTATTAAGTTGCTCTGCTTCACCTTGTGATAATTTTGGTAGGTAATATGAATCAAGGAATTTGTCCATTTCCTCTAGGTTTTCAAATTGGTTAGAGTACAGTCTTTCATAGTAATCTGTTATGACATTTTCTATTTCTGTTGGATCTGTGGTAACAACTCCCTCTCATTTCTTCTTTGGGTTCTTTGTTTTCTTTCCTGTTTTTCTTTAGTTAGTTTAGCCAATGGTTGGTCAATTTTGTTCATTTATTCAAAAAACCAGCTTTCGGTCTTTACAATTTTTTCAATTGTTCTTCTATTCTTTTATTCATTTTGCTCTGTTCTAATCATTATGATCTGTTTCCTTTCAGTGCCTGAGGGGTTACTCTGTTGTTCTCTGTCTACTTGTTCAAGGTGTAGGGTCAGTTCTTTAATTTGGTTTCTTTCTTCCTTCCAGATGTTTGCATTTATGAAGACAAACTGACCTCTGAGCACTGCTTTGGCTGTATCCCATAGGTTCTGGTAGGATGTGTTTTCATACTTGTTGGAGTCCATGAATTTCTTGATTTCATCCTTGATTTGTTCTATAACCCATTGCTTTTTTAGCAAGATGTTGTTCAATTTCCATGAATTTCACTTTCTCTCTATGCTTTTTCTGCTACTGATTTGTACTTTTATAGCTTTGTGATCTGAGAAGATGCTTTGCATTAATTCAACGGTGGATTTTGTTGAGAACTGCTTTATGTCCTAACACAAGGTCTAATCTGGAGAATGTTCCAAGTACAGTGGAGAAGAAGGTGTAGTTGTCCATTGATGATTAGAAAGTTCTGTATATGTCAATGAGGTCTGGTTGATTAATTGTGGCAATAAGATCTTCTGTGTCTTTATGGAGCTTTTTTCGACATGGTCTGTCCACTATTGAGAGTGGGGTGTTGAAGTCTTCCACTATTGTTGTGGAGTGATCTATTTCCTTTTTGAGTGTAGTCAATGTTTCTTTGATGTATTTAGGTGCTCTAGTATTAGGTGCATAAGTATTTAATATTGTTAAGTCCTATTTGTGTATTGAACCTTTTAGCAACAAACAGTGTCCACCCTTGTCCATGATGGTGGATTTTGCATTAAAATCTATTTTATCTGAAATTAGAATTGCCGCACTGCTATTCTTTGTGTATTGTAGCTTGATATATATTCTTCTATCCTTTAATTTTTGGTTTGCTCGTATCTTTAAGTCCAAAGTGAGTTCTTTATTGACAACATGTGGATGGGTTGTGTCTTTTGAACCAAGAAGTCATTTGCTATCTCTTTACTTGAGTGTTCAGTAAACTCACATGCAATGTGATTATTGATAGGCATTTGTCCAATGCTGCCATTGTGGCATGTTTATTTTTGTGTTGATATTTTCTCTATTGTTCTTATTAATCAGTTCTGGAACATTCTTCATTGTGAGTTGAGTTTTCACCTTTTTCAGGGTTGGTTTTGTGGTTGTTGAGACTCCTGTATTACATTGCTTGATTTGATACGTTGCATCTTTATTGTGCTTTATGTCTGCTCCTGAGAGTCCCCTTAGTAAACTATGTATAAATACAATTTCAGCTACAACCATTCTTATGAACTTCCTTTCCATCTGGAACAACTATAACGAATATAGTACATCCCTTTTGAAACGATGATGTCATAGTTTTCATGATATGATCACTGGATTATTTCTTTCACTATTATAGCTTTGAGTTTGCAGCCTTCCCTAAATGAGTGGGATTCTGGGTGATATGTCCTGTATTTGCTTCTAAAATACAAAGTTAGTGGTTTTGTTCTTCTAAGCCAAGAGATTCTTTCAGTATTTCTTGTAGCTTTGGTTTGGTTTTTACAAAGTCTCTGAGTTTCTGTTTATCTGTGAATGTCTTAATTTCATTTTCATTTTCATATTTGAACGATAGTTTTGAAGGATATACAATTCTTGGTTGGAAGTTCTTCTCCTTCAAGGCCCTGAATGTGTCATGCCTCTGTATCCAAGCCAGCATTGTTTCTGCTGAGAAATCCAATGAAAGCTTACAGGGTTTCCCTCTGAATGTCAGCTTTGCTTTGAGTCTTGCTGCCTTTAAGACTTTCTGTTTGTGTTTCATTTTGTTAAGCTTGATTAGATTAAACAGCTTGTTTGGTTTTTCATTTTGTTCTGCTGCGTTTTGCTTAAGGTCTAGGAGGGCTCTGTATATAATCACTTTGCATTCACCTTCCAATAGTTTCAGAAAGGTTTCTTCATCTGGGAAGTTCTTTGATTGTTTCTTTTGGGGGCCTTCTGAAGCCATAGGTGATTTCTTGGTTACGCTTCTATCCAGAGTTTGTTGCCTTTGGGGCATTATGTGAGTCAATAGAGGTTGGGAGAGATGCTGTGGTGATGGACCACATTTGTTTCTCTAAGCCACTTAAAAGGAAAGGTAAAAGGTATCTGACAACTTCCAAAGTCAGACAAGTTTTCAGGTGTATATGTCCTTCTTCCTAGCTGGCAAAGTAAGTAACTCTATATTCAGCCCCAGATGTTATAAACTGGCTCAAAATACAGAAAGGCTACTGCCCTGCTTGCTTCTGCGGCTAGGCTCCAGACATAGGTGACACTGTCTAGAATATTGCTTTTCTGCTGGGAAAGTGCTCTCCTCCAGGCAGGTGTTGCCTCCCAGCCTAGGAATGAGGTCCAGCTGAGGCTTCTGTATGGGTATAACTACCTCCCTGTGTAACAAACTGATGTCCCACACAAGCTCACCACCTGGCTGTGACCAAAACAGTGGCCAAAGGTGCACAGAGTTCACAGCCTCTGTTGTCAGGCCCCAACCATAGGTGACACTGTGTAAAATACTGCTTTTCTGCCAGAAAAGTGCTCTTAGGAACTAAGTCCAACTGGGGCCTCTGTAAGGGTGTCTCCACCTCCCAATGGAACAGGATGGTGCCCCACACAGCTTGCCACTGTCTCAATACTGGCTAGTATATGGCAGAGGCAGAAAGAGAGGCCAAATGCGCCGAGATGTGCAGAGTCCAAAGCTGAGCTCTCAAAATATGGCAGTTTTACTTCCCAATCCCACCAGCAGTGCATCTGAGCTTAGTGGCTAGTCAAGTCCCAGCTGCATCTGTCAGCCAAAATAGAGGAAAAAAAATTAACGTTGTGAGTTACCTTCAGTCCATGCAAGCCTGTGCTCGCCTAGAGTGGGGTCAGCGAAAGATAGGAGGTTTTTCACTCAGTGGTATGAAGTCCAAATTAACAGCCCTATGCTGTGTCCTACGGCTCACTAAGTGTCCAGAAGGCTCTGTTTAATTATCGATTCAGGTCTTGGTTTCCAAGGTGATTTAGGGAGACCTGTGTTTAGTCCACCATCTTGACTCTCCCTCCAACAATGGATGTTTTAATACACAATTTAGACAGACTTCAAAATCTTTGGTCTGTGAAAGCCAGCTCTCACAAAGAGCAGAGTCAGTGAAAGAAAGGAGGTTTTCCTTTCAGTGGTATGAAGTCCAAATTAACAGCCCTATGCCATGTCCTAAGGATCACTAGGTGTCCAGCCTGGCCAAGTGCCGTCGAGTCCGAGGCTTTGTTTAATTATCAGTTCAGGTCTTGGTTTCCAGAGGGATTTAGAGAGACATGTATTTAGCCCATCATCTTGACTTCAACCCCCCTGCATCATGTTTTTTATCCATTGCACTACTCTTTTTATTGGTGCATATAACCCACTTACATTATGCATAAATATCTATCAGTATGAATTTAATGCTGTCATTTTACTTGCTTTTTCTGTGTGTGTTGGCTGTTCCTTTATTTCACTTAATTTTCTCTATTGCATTGGCTTCCTTTATGGGTTTTCATCTTTTTCATTGTTGTTGGTTTTGTTTTTTCTTTTGATATGTAGGATTGTTAACTTCCCTTGTGATTACCTTAATATTTATTCCTTCTATTATTCTAAATTAAAGCCAGTCTTTACTGTCTTTGTATCACCTTGACTTCCTCTCCACATGAAATATGTATGAGTATTTAGTCTTTGATATGGTGTTGTCATCTTTTACATAGTGATATCTCTGTTCCCCTCCTTTTAGTGTTTAATTTTGATTTCTTTTTGCGGTTTCCTTGTCTATGTTGATATCCAGAAGCTCTGTCTTGTGCTGTAGGCTTCAGTTTTTGTCTGATGTTATTGACTTTTGAAATGAAGAGTTACTTCAGTGCTTCTTGTAATTTTGATTTTGTTTTTTGCAAACTTGCTAAACTTCTGGGAATGTCCTAAGATTTCCATCATATTTGAAAGGCAATTTAGTAGTATATGTAATTCTTGGTTGGCAATTTTTGTTCTTTCGAGGCTTTCTATATCTCATCCCATTGCATTCTTACCCACGTCTTTCCTGCTGAGTAGTCTGAGCTTAATCTTATTGACTCTCCTCTGAGGTTATTTTTCATTTAACCCTAACTACCTTTAAAAAGCATCTTCTTTAGTTTTAGTAAATTTTATTACAACATGCCATGTCTGTCTCCTGGAATTTACCTATGTCAAGGAAATTTTCTGTGAACAAATCTTCAACAATTCTCTCTATATTTTCCATTACTCCCATCCCCTCCCCCATTCTGGTATGCCAATCACTCATAAAATGTTCCACTTGACAGTGTATGTAACACTTAGTGTTTTCATTTTTAGAATTATTTTCTCTGATATTCCCTCTAGTATGTTGGTGTCAGCTCCTTACTCTTCAGTTTCACTCATTCTGCCTTCCATTGCCTCAATTCTGTTCCTTCAACTTTCTATTGAATTATATTATTCTATAATTTTATTTTTAATCTGCTGAATTTCAGATCACTGTTCCTCAACTATTTCTTGCAGCCTGTTTAATTTTTCACTATATTCTGCTGTGCTTTTCCTGGCCTCCTTCCTGACCTCTTGAAGATCTCTAAAAATTAGTCTTTTGTATTCTACCTCCAATAATTCCAGGAAGTCATCTTTGACTGGAAAATTTTTTTCTGTTTCTTTTTTTTATTTAATATGACTGAGTGAAAATGTACATTCCTGTATACATTTACATGCCCACCTACATGCAGCTTCCACTGTTCTCCCTGTCCAGTGACAGCACACTATTCCTCTCTGCTCCATACATGTCTCGTCCTCCCAACAGTCTCCTTTCCCCTCCTCTCCAGCCACTCTCCTTCCTCCAACCAGAAGTCAGCAGGCTGATATCACAGATGTATAGAATCATAAAGTGCATACAATATATGGTCACTCTGCATTGCCAAGTCCAATCCATTCTTGTCCAAAGAGTGGATCTTCATTATGATTTATGGGCAAGGGCAGCATCAGGGCCAGAGGCCATGCTCCCAGTCGAACCCTGAAAGTGACTGGAAAATATTTTGATTGTTTGTTGTGGGAATTTTGTGAAGGCACAGTGGTCTGCTTTTTTAAATGATTTACTAGTGACCATTGTCTCTGAGCCATCAGAATGTTGTAAATGTTTTGTTTGGTTAGTATGTTCTAAGTTATATAGGTACATCTTTTTTATTTTGGTTTTGAATGTCCAGATAGGCTGATCATGTGAACTGGTTTGAATGTCTTACATAGTCCATTCAGTTGTTTTTCTGAATCTTTGTTGTTAGAGAGATCACAGGATGCATGTGGCTACCAGGCCATCTTAGCATCACCTACATACTTCATTTTTGTCTATCTCTTTCCTGTCATATTTTACTATAAGTAGCAAAAAGAAAAAACATGGCCCTTTTAAAATCTTTTAAGATCTTGCTTAGAAGTCTTATTAGCAAATTATCCAAGTTCTACCTTCTTTCAAACACACAAACATAATTCACATATGTTCATGCTACTGTATAAAAAATGTCCCCCTTGCTCAATTATTTAATCACAAGTTCATCATTTTCCTTGAAAAGCTCACCAGAAATACTTTTAATGTTCACATTTCTACCAACATTCAGTTGCAAGAGCCATATATGTATTCTCCAACATGAAGGAGGCTTTCTCTATAGCTCTTCTGACTTCCTACTAAGACCAGCCTTCAACAAAATTGCCTCTGACACCCACACTTCTGCTAATAACCCTTTCAAAACAATCTAGGCTTTTACTATTAAGCCTGTGGCCATTGAGTTGATGCTGACTTATAGCAACACTATAGGACAGAGTAGAACAGCTCCATAGAGTTCCCAAGGAGCAGCTGGTGGATTTCAACCACTTTTAGTTAGCAGACATAGCACTTAACCACTATACCACCAAGGTTTCCAAAAGCTGAGCCCAACTATTAGACATCTTAAAAATTCTTTCAGCCTCTACCCATTACCTCATTCTATAACTACTTCCATATTCATATTCATATTCATAGTAGACCACATGACTATCCAATTCCAAATGGCCAATACCAGTTCATTTGAGTTCAATAAGCTCTAGGATACCAATTGTCTTAGGCTGGGTTTTCTAGGGAAGCAAAACCAGTAACACGTGTAGGTATAAGGAAAGATTTATAATATATATATATATATAGACAGATAGATAGATACAAATATAGGAAACAGCTCACGTAATCACAGAAGCTGAATGTCCCAAGCTCTGGCACAAGCCTCACATGTCCACGGAAGCTGAGGAACCCAAGGTCAGCAAGTCAGAGACCAGAGTTGCAGATCACCGGTTGTGTGGGTCAGTGGATCCCAAGCTGGCGGCGAGACGATGCAACAGAGGCTGGAGGTCGGTGGATCCCAAGCTGGTGGCGAGGCGAAGTGACAGAGGCTGGAGAACCCAGGATCGGCAGGTCAGGGAGCAGGACTGAGCAGAGGCTGGCGAGCGCAGGATTGGCAGGTCAGGGAGCAGGACTCTCACGTGCCGACTGTAAGGACTGATGAGCCCAACAGCCGCTAGCTCAAGTCCCGGAACCAGACGCTGGAACAAGAGAGCAGGAGCTCCTGGCCACGTGAGCGATCAGCAGCTGTAGTCCAGGGTCACGAGATGAGAGCCGAGGGGCAGGGAGCCACCACAAACCCCGCCCTGCCACTTAATACAGCAGCCAAATAGGTAGTAGCCAAGTTGACATAATCCTGACCACCACAGTCCACCCCTTGTCAACTTGGCATCTGCACACATCTCACCTTACCATGCACAGTCTCTGAAGGGGTACAGTTACAAAGTCATACTTATGTCAACATGATATAACTAACACATGTACAACTGAAAATGCATTAACCCATTTACATCTTATGTTTCATAAGTAAACAAAATATCCAATACACACATACAAAGCAGGAATACTCATAGCAATTACAGTCCTCGTTTCTGCAACTGGTCGCGTGGCCGTAACTGATATTTAGAACTACCTTCTTCTACAACCCATTCTGTATTCCCTTTGCCCTCAGCAAGTACCTCAGCTGGTTGTGGTTCCTTGCCTGGTGAGGTGACCCAAACCTTCATTCCTGAAGGGTCTGGGCTATTATCACTCATTTTGGAGTTGGGTTGCTATAGTTTTCCATTGACCTTAATCACAGGACATGGTAGTACTAGGAGGCATCCTAAGGGATCTCCTGAATTCCAAACATACTCTTCTTTACTTCCGTTATGTAATGTCAATCCAATTTCATCTTCATAGTCAGGATCAATCACACCGGCCAGTATTGTAACTCCCTTCTTTGTCTGTTGATCCAGAGGTACAAGGAGCCCAAAATGGCCTGGCGGCAATTTTAGCTTCCAGTTCAGTGGAATCGTTGATGTGTCTCCAGGCGGCAGCATTCCTCCCTTCGGAACTAAGACATTTAGTCCTGCAGAACATAAAGTCATGGGGACAGGAAGCAAAAATCTTGCAAGTGGGTCACTAGGGGTAACAGTGAGTGGTGCCACTCCCGTTTCCACCCCTTGATTCCTGGACCCATGAATCCTGGCGATAGGAGAAACAGCACCGTATATTGGACGCTGGTTTAGAGCATACACAGCCTCCTGGAGAACATTTCCCCAACCCTGCAAGGTACTGCCACCTAGCTGGCAGCGTAATTGTGTCTTCAGGAGACCATTCCATCGTTCTATCAAGCCAGCTGCTTCAGGATGATGGGGAACATGGTAAGACCAGTGAATTCCGTGAGCATGGGCCCACTGCCGCACTTCATTTGCTGTGAAGTGAGTCCCTTGATCAGAGGCAATGCTGTGTGGGATTCCATGACGGTGGATGAGGCATTCTGTAAGTCCACGGATGGTAGTTTTGGCAGAAGCATGTCGTGCTGGGTAGGCAAATCCATATCCAGAGTAAGTATCTGGATGTCATGGTTTGAATTGTGTCCCCCCAAAAATGTGTGCAGCCACGTGGCTTGGATATGGTTCCCAGTATCTTGGGACTGTCCTCCATTGTGTGGTTTTGCTAACCTGTATGTTAAAGGATTAGGGTGGGGCTGTGAATTCCTGCTATGGGGGAAGTTTCCCTGGAGTATGGCTTGCCCCACCCTTAATGCTTTTAGCTTGCAAGGAATAAAAGGGAAAAGAACCAAGGACAATTTGAGAACCTCGCTACCATCAAGCAAGCAGCACTGGGAGCAGAGCGCGTCGTTCAGACCAGAGGTTCTTGAGTTAGGACACTCCCTGGACAATGACTGATGCAATACCGGACTTTCCTCCAGAGCTGTCAAGGGGAAAGTCTTTCCCTGGAGCGGACACCCTGAATATGGACTTGCAACCTACCGGACTGTGTAAGAATAAATCTTTTTTTGTTAAAGCCATCCACTCTGTGGTATTTCTGTTAGAGCAGCCCTAGCTGACTAAAACAGAATTGGTACCGTGGGAGTGGGGTGCTGCTCTAGCAAATACCTAAAATGTGGAAGCCACTTTGAAACTGCGAATGGATAGAAGATTCAGAAGGAACGAAGAAGGCGCAGATGGTGAGAAACAACGGAGGACTGGCAGCAGCGGCAGCGGCAGCAGCAGAACCAGAGGCAGCGCTGGAGCCAACCCGTGGAGCGAGAGAGGTCAGTGCCTGCGCAGAGCTTTGCTCGCGGAACGGGGTGCCTCTGGGCACTTGAATCGGTGAGCTGGCCTTGCTGACCCACGGAGTGAGAGAGTTGAGTGCCTTTGGGCAGGACGCTTTCCAGCAAGAGTGGGGTGCCTCCGGGCACTTAAACCAGTGGAGCTACAGAGCTTTGGAATACTTGCCCGGCAGGGCAGATGTGGGCCTGAGGCCCAGGCCATGCGGCCATAGGAAGCTGAAGCTGAAGAGGCAGATAGCGTGAGAAGCTGAGCTGCCTCAGTCTCAAGAGGTATGGCCATGACCTCAGGGATTTGAAAGGGTGGAACCATGGCATGCTGTGTTCGTAAGGGTGGAATTGCCACTCAGTTGGGCTTAGGGTGCTCCTAAAGCCAATGGGACAGAGTTTCTGTCCAAGTGGGCCTTGAAGGCAGAGTTGTAGCACAGGGCTGTAGGTCTCCACTCAGAAACCTGAGAGTGTGGCCGATACCTAGAGTCTGGAGAGCATTGCTGTTGTGTAGAATGTCTCAGAAAATGTAAGAGTATTTCCAAAGCTTTGAGGGCTAATGTAATGTGTTCTGTTGACTTGCCTGTTGCCTGTTAATGCCTTCTAAGTTTCACAGATGTAGAAGAGTTTTTGTATTTTGGACTTGGAGCTGATTTAAGACTTCTGTTATATGGATGGACATAATTTTGCTATGGTGAGATGAATGTGTTAAATGTTTTTGTGATGTGATTTTCGGGTTGTCAAAGGGTGGGATGTCATGGTTTGAATTGTGTCCCCCCAAAAATGTGTGCAGCCACATGGCTGGGATATGGTTCCCAGTATCTTGGGACTGTCCTCCATTGTGTGGTTTTGCTAACCTGTATGTTAAAGGATTAGGGTGGGGCTGAGAATTCCTGCTATGGGGGAAGTTTCCCTGGAGTATGGCTTGCCCCACCCTTAATGCTTTTAGCTTGCAAGGAATAAAAGGAAAAAGAACCAAGGACAATTTGAGAACCTCGCTACCATCAAGCAAGCAGCACCGGGAGCAGAGCGCGTCGTTCAGACCAGAGGTTCTTGCGTTAGGACACTCCCTGGACAATGACTGATGCAATACCGGACTTTCCTCCAGAGCCGTCAAGGGGAAAGTCTTTCCCTGGAGCGGACACCCTGAATATGGACTTGCAACCTACCGGACTGTGTAAGAATAAATCTTTTTTTGTTAAAGCCATCCACTCTGTGGTATTTCTGTTAGAGCAGCCCTAGCTGACTAAAACACCAATGTTTATCTGTTCTGTTTCATTTCTGATGATTTCCAATTTTTCTAGATTCATTCTTCATACATTTCATATTCTGATTATTAATGGATGTTTGCAGCTTTTTTCCTTCTCATTTTGAGTCACATCACATCAGCAAATGAAGGTCCTGCAAGTTTTACTCCATCCACATCATTAAGGTTGACTCTACTTTGAGGAGGCAGCTCTTCCCTAGTCATCTCTCTAGTGTCTTCCAGCCTGGTGGGCTCATTTTCTGCTCCTGTATCTGACAACATTCTGTTGGTATTCATAAACTTTTCATGGGTTAATTCTTTTTGGAAGTCAACTTCTGGGTCCTTCTTCCTAGTCTGTTTTAGTCAAGGAGCTCAGCTGAAACCTATCCTCCATGGGTGACCCTACTGGTATTTGAATACCAGTGGCATAACTTCCAGCATTATAGCAACATCCAAGTCCCCACAGTATGAAAACCTGACAGACAAGTGGGTGCAGGTAATTGTTACAAAATAGATAACTTTGTAATAATCCAAACCTACTACCATTGAGTTGATTCCAACTCATGGTGACTCTATAGATCATGGTAGAGCTGACTTATAAAGTTTCCAAGGAGTCCCTGCCAGATTTGAACTGCTGACCCTTTGGTTAGCATATGTGGAACTTAACCACTATGACACCATAGTAGCACAATTAAAACTATATATATGATTATATATGTATGTATAAATGTGTGTATGTATATAGATATATCTATATACCTATGTGTATGTATATATGTGTATGTATGTGTGCGTTTATGGATACACACATATGCGAGTGCATGCATATTTATTTGCCTATATGATAAACACATAGAGGCACAGTTACAGATACAGCAAGATACTTTGAGGGATTGACTTTTCTGGGTTTGAAGGATAAGAACTATAGGCTTGTGGGACAACTTGGTCAATTGGCATAATATAGTTCATAAAATTTATGTTCTGGGGCAGAGTCAAGACGGTGGACTAAATGCACGTCTCCCTAAATCCCTCTGGAAACCAAGACCTGAAATGATAATTAAACAGAGTCTTCCAGATACCTAGCAAGCCCTGAGATGCAGCAGAGTGTGGTTAATTTGAACTTCATACTACTGAAAGCAAAACCTCCTCTCTTTCACTGACCCCACTCTCAGGGAGCAGAAGCTTGAACAGACCAAAGGTAACTCACCATTTTGATTTTTTTTCCCTCTTTCTTGGCCGGTGGGCAGAGCTGGGATTTGACTAGCTGCTGGTCTCAAATGCACTGCTGGTGGGAATGGCAAGCATAATTAGCAGATTCTGAGAGCCTGGCTTTGGGCTCTACACATCTCGGCTTCCCTGGCCTACCTTTCTGCCCGTATCATGTGGCAGCCGTACAGATGCGCTTGCACAGGACACCATCTTGATCCACTGGGAAATGGAGAAGTCCAGGCAGAGGACCCGGCCAGACTTGGTTCCTAGGCTGGGAGGTGGTGCCTGCTGGGGGAAGACTGTTTTTCCAGCAGGGAGGTGGTGTTCTGCACAGTGTCAGCTGCGGCAGGGTCCCAGCGGTGGAGGCTATCGACTTTGGGCATTTTGGCACTCTTGGCCTCTCTTTCTGCTGGGATCCTGTGCCCAGTTGGTTGGCAAGCTTGTGGGGGACGCCATCTTGCTTTGCTAGGAGGCAGAGTCATCCATACAGAAGCCTCAGCTGGACCTAATTCCTGGTCCAGGAAGAGACTGTTATTCCAACAGAAAATCAGAATTCTACACAGTATCACCTACAGCTGGGGCCCAAAAGCAGAGGCCAGCCGGCCAGTAGCCTTTCTGTCTTTTGAGCTAGTTTATAACATCTGGATTTCAACATAGAGGTGCTTACTTTGCCAGCTGCAAAGGGGGACATATACACCTGAAAACCAGATTGACTTTGGACGCTGTCAAATACTTTTTACTTCTCGTTTTAGGACAACCTAGAGAAACAACTGTGGTCCACCTTCACAGCATCTCTCCCAGACTCTACTGACCCACATGAAGCCCCAGAAAAAACAAATATTGGAGAAGACAGTAACCCACAAATCACCCATGGCATCGGAAGGCCCCCAAAAGAAACCTTCTCAGAACTTGCTAGATGAAGAAGGTTTTCTGAAACTATCAGAAGGTGAATACAAAACGATTATATAGAGAGCCCTCCTAGGCCTTATACATTAATGCAGTCAAAGCAAAACGAAAAATTAAGCAAGCTGTTCGATCTGGTGGAACACCAGTACTCAGAAATCCAACAGATCAAGAAAAAAATCAAAGACATAGAAACTTCAATTCAAAACCAAGAAAGCAGAATGGAGCAAATGGAAAAGAGAATTTCTGATTTGGAAGACAGAGCTACTGACTCCAGCATCTATGAGGAGAAATTAGAAAAAAGAAACAAGAAAAATGAAGAAGCATTAAGAAGCATGGGGGACTCTATTAAGAAGAACAATCTATGATTAATTGGAGTTCCTGAACAGGGCGAGACACTTGAGAACACAGAGAGTATTGTTGCTGAGCTGCTGACAGAAAACTTTCCAGATATTTGAAAGAAGAGAATATAGATATCCAAGATACATATCGAACTGCACTCAATATAGATCTCATAAGAAAGACTCCAAGACATATTCTAATCAAGCTTAACAAAATGAACATAAGCAGAAACTCTTAAAGGCAGCAAGACTCAAAGCAAAGCTGACATTCAGAGGGAAACCCTGTAGGCTTTTGTTGGATTTTCCAGCAAAAACAATGCTGGCTTGGAGACAGTGGCATGACACATTCAAAGCCTCCAAGGAGAAGAACTTTCAACCAAAAATTGTATATCCTGCAAAACTATCTTTCAAATATGAAAATGAAATTAACACATTCGCAGATAAACAGAAACTCAGAGACTTTGTAAAAACCAAACCAAAGCTACAAGAAACACCAAAAGAATTTTTTGGCTTGAAAGAACAAAACTGCTAACCTTATATTTTAGAAGGACACATTATCCAGAATCCCACTTAGTTAGGGAAGGCTAAAAACACAATCAAAGTTATAATAGTGAAAGAAACGATCTAGTGATCATATCATGTAAACTATGATATCATCATACTAAAAAGAGGGAAGTACTACAGTAGTTATAGTCCTTCCAGATGTAGAGGAAGTTGACAAGACTGGTAGCAATCAAAATTGGGTTTATATATAGTTTATTAAGCAGGATCATAGAGGCAGCCATAAAGCACAATAAAAAAAGCAGCATACCTTATCAAGAAATGTAATACAGGAGTTCCAACAACCACGAAACCACCCCTGAAAAAAAGTGAAAAATCAACTCACGAAGAAGAAGGTCACGGAACAGATTAGTAAGCACAACAGAGAAAACATCAACACAAAAATAAACATATCACAATGGCAGCACTAAACACATACCTACCAATAATTACATTGAATGTGAATGGACTGAATGCTAAAGTAACGAAACATCGAGCGACATCTTGGATCAAAAGACATGACCCATCTATATGTTGCCTACAAAAAACTCACCTTAAACTTAAAGATAGGAACAAACTGAAAATTAGAGAATGGAAGAATATATATCAAGCTAACAATGAACAAAGAAGAGCAGGTGTGGCAATTCCAATCTCAGATAAAATCAATTTTAATATAAAATCCACCATAATGGACAAGAATGCTCACTATCTATTGCTGAAAGGTTCAATACACAAGCAGGAGTTAACAATATTAAATATTTATGTACTTAATATTAGAGCACCTAAATACGTCAAAGAAACACTGACTACACTCAAAAAGGAAATAGCTCACTCCACAATAATAGTAGGAGACGTCAGCACTCCACTCTCGATACTGGACAGATCATCTCAAAAAAAGCTCCATAAGGACACAGAAGACCTTATTGCCACTATTAACCAACTACACTTCATTAACACATACAGAACTTTCTATCCATCAGCAGACAACTACACCTTCTTCTACAGTGCCCATGGAACATTCTCCAGAATAGACCATGTGTTAAGACATAAAGCAATTCTCAACAACATCCATACCACTGAATTAATGCCAGTCATCTTATCAGATCACAAAGCTACAAAAGTTGAAATCAGTAGCAGAAAAAACATAGGTAGAAAGTGGAACTGACGGAAACTGAACAACATCTTGCTCAGAAAATCATGGTTGGGTCATAGAAGAAATCAAGGGTGAAATCAAGAAATTTATGTATTCCAACAGGAACGAAAACACTTCCTACCAGAACCTATGGGATACAGCCAAGGCAGTGCTCAGAGGTCAGTTTATCTCCATAAATACACACATCTGGAAGGAAGAAAGAAACCAAATCAAAGGTCTGACCCTACACCTTGAACAAGTAGAGAGAGAACAACAGAGTAACCCCTCAGGCACTGGAAGGAAACAGATCATAACGATTAGAACAGAGCAAAATGAATAGAAGAACAATAGAAAAAATTGTAAAGACCGAAAGCTGGTTTTTTGAATAAATGAACAAAATTGACCAACCATTGGCTAAACTAACTAAAGAAAAACAGGAAAGAAAACAAAGAACCCAAAGAAGAAATGAGAGGGAGTTGTTACCACAGATCCAACAGAAATAAAATATGTCATAACAGAATACGATGAAAGACTATACTCTAACCAATTTGAAAACCTAGAGGAAATGGACAAATTCCTTGAGTCATATCACCTACCAAAATTATCACAAGGTGAAGCAGAACAACTTAATAAACCCATCACAAAGGAAGAGAATGAAAAGGTAATCAAAAAACTGCCAACTGTAAAAGCCCGGACCCAGATGACTTCACTGCAGAATTCTATCAAGCTTTTAGAGAAGAGTTATCTCCAATACTACTATTTCACAGTATAGAAAGGGAAGGAATACTCTCAATTTCATTCTATGATGCCAGCATAACCCTGGTACCAAAGCCAAGGAAAGACTCAACCAAAAAGGAGAACTACAGACCAATATCACTCATGAATCTAGATGCAAAAATCTTCAACAAAATTCTTGCCAATAGAATCCAACAACATATCAAAAGAATCATCCATCATGACCAAGGTGGATTCATACCAGGGATGCAAGGCTGGTTCAACATCAGAGAAACAATTAATGTGATCAACCACAGAAATACCACAAAAGACAAGAACCACTTTATCTTGTCTATTGATGCAGAAAAGGCATTTGATAAAGTCCAACACCCATTCATACTAAAAACTCTCAGCAAAATAGGAATAGACGGCCAATTCCTCAATGCAATAAGGGCTATTTATACAAAGCCAACTGCCTCCATCATCCCGAATGGAGAGAGACTGAAACAGTTTCCCTTGAGAACAGGAACTAGACAAGGATGCCCACTCTCATCTCTCCTATTCAACGTTGTACTAGAATTTCTAGCCAGAGGAATTAGACAAGACCAAGAAATAAAGGGCATCTGCATCAGCAAAGAAGAACTAAAATTCCCCCTATTTGCTGGTGATATGATTGTATATGCAGAGAATCTCAAAGAATCCATAAGAAAACTACTCAAACTGATAGAAGAGTTTGACAAAGTCTCAGGATACAAGATAAACATAAGTAAATCAGTAGGATTCCTTTATACCAACAAAGAGATTATTAAGGAAGAAATCACCAAGTCAATACTATTTACCATAGCCCCTAACAAGATAAAGTACCTAGGAGTACATTTAACCAGAGAAATAACAGAACTTTACAAAGAGAACTACAAACCCTTACTACAAGAAACTAAGAGAGACTTACATAAATGGAGAAACCTACCCTGCTCGTGGATAGGAAGACTTAATATTGGGAAAATGTCTGCTTTACCCAAAGCAATCTGCTTATATAATGGAATTCCAATACAAGTTCCAGGGACATTTTTTAATGAGATGGAAGAACAAATTACCAACTTTTTCTGGAAAGGCAAGAAGCCCCAGATAATAAAGCATTGCTAAAGAAGAAGAACACACTGGGAGGCCTCTCATTGCCTGATCTTAGAACCTATTACACTGCCACAGTAGTCAAAACAGCCGGGTACTGGTACAAAAACAGACAGATAGATCAGTGGAACAGAATCAAGACCCCAGAAATGCCATCATCTACTTATGAGCAGTTGATATTCGGCAAAGGCCCTAAGACATTAAACTGAGGAAAAAACAATCTGTTCAACAAATGGTGCTGGCAAAATTGGATATCCACCTACACTAAATGAAAACAAGACCGATATCTTACACCTTATACAAAAAAAACCAATTCAAGCTGGATAAAAGACCTACATATCAAATCTAAAATGATAAAGCTCATCCAAGAGAAAGCAGGAACAACAATGGAAGGTTTAATACACAACACAGACAGACTTCAAAATCTGTCAAACATACTGCAATCATCAGAAGAGAAAATAGATAAATGGGAACTGCTAAAAATCAATCAGTTCTGTTCATCCAAAGACTTTATTAACAGAATTAAAAGGTCACCTACAGAATGGGAAAAAATACTTGGCAACTGTATGTCAGACTGACACCTGATCTCCATAATCTATAATGTACTACAGAATATCAATAAGAAAAAGATAAATCATTCAATTAAACAATGGGTAAAGGAGATGAACAGACACTTCTTTAAAGAGGAGATCCAGGCAGCAAAAAAAACACATGTGGACAAGCTCACGATCATCAGCTATTAAAGAAATTCAAATCAAAATGACAATGAGATACCATCTCACCCCAACAAAGTTGGCCATGATTAAAAAAACGCAAAACAACAAATGCTGGAGAGGCTGTGAGGAGATTGGAACTCTTCTACACTGTTGGTGGGATTACAAAATGGTGCAACTTCTTTGGACAGCAATCTGGCACTTTCTTAGAAAGCTGGATCTAGATATAGCATTTGACCCAGTAATTCCACTGCTTGGAATATATCCTACAGAATCAAGGCCATTCACACCAAGTGATACATGCACACGAATGTTCATCACAGCACAGTCCACAATAACAAAAAGATGGAATCAACTCAGATGCCCAACAACAGAGGAATGGATAGGTAAACTATGTTATGTATACTCAGTAGAACACTATGCAATGATAAAGAACAGCGATGACTGCAGGAAACATCTCTTAACCTGGTTTCAACTGGAGGATATCGTGCTGAGTGAAAGTAGTCAGCGACAGAAGGACAAATATTGTATGAGATCCTTATGACAAGAACTTAAAACAAACTCATGCATACAAGAAAAGACTCTTTGAAAGCTGCAAGGGTGGGGACAGTGCGAGGGTGGGGGGAAAGGTTTAGATTAGTATAGTTAATAGAAATTTGGTTGGGTGAAATCGGTGACAACATACATTAGAAAGGGGATCAATAATAACTGAACTGCAAAACAATTTGAGTACGGCTCCCATTTTAACCCAATATTGCAAGGACAGTATAGCTGGGATGGGGGGCCAAAGACCGTATTCTCAGGGGAAATCAAAGCCAACTGGCACAGCTAGTGTTTTGCTAATGAGGACTCTCTGCTCCTTTCATTGGTGAGTAGCATCTGGGGTCTTAAAGGCTGCCAAGCTGCCATCTGAGTGTGCAGCAAATGGTCCCAACTCAACAGGAAAGGATAATAACCGAGAACAAGAATGACATGAGGAAAAGAGAACCCAGAAGACAGAGGGACCCACTTGAGTGGGTCTCTACATGTACTTGTGACCAGAAGAACCAGATGGTATCTGGTCACCACCAGTAACAGTCACGATGGAACTCACAAAGTTGAGTCTCACTGGCAACAAGAGAATAAATAGGGGTGTACTCCGAGATCTCCAATAAAAGACCACAATAGATGTTCCGGAGGCTTCGGGGTTCCCCTGGGATCATGGACCCTGGACCTGATGCTGCTCCTGTCCATAAATCATAATGAAGGCCAACTTTTCAGACAGCACTGATTGGATTTGGTGACGGAGAGTGACTTTATCTTGTGGGAATTTTATGGTTCTGTGCATCTATAGGATGCCATCCTGCTGACCTGGAGGAAGGGGAGTGCATGGAGAGGAGGGGATAGGATGCTGTTGGCAGGATAGGACATGTATGGAGCAAAGAGGAGTGGTGTGCTGTCACTGGGCAGGGAAAGCAGTGGGAGCTGCATATAGGTGAGCATGCGAATTTATATGGGAATGTACATTTTCATTCAATCATAATAAAAAAAAAGAAAATGGAAGGAATACACAGAGTCATACCAGAAATAACTGGTCAACATTCAACCACTTCAAGAAGCAGCATATTTTCAGGAAGCAATGTTATTGAAGGAAGATGCCAAAGCTGTATTGAAGGCACTGGCAAAAAACAAAGCTCCAAGAATTGATGGAATATCAGTTGAGTTGTTTCAACAAATGGATGCAGCATTGGAAGTGCTCATTTATCTATGCCATGGAATTTGTAAGACAGCTACCTGGCCAATCTACTGGAAGAGATCCATATTTGTGCCTATTCCCAATAAATGTGATTCAACCAAGGGCAGAAATTATTAAACAATATCATTGATTTCACAAACAAGTAAAATTTTGCTCAAGATCATTCAAAAGTGACTGTAACAGTATATTGACAGGGAAAAGTTGAAAATTTCAAGATGGATTCAGAAGACAACAGAATCAGGGATACCATTATTGGTGTCAGATGGGTCTTAGCAGAAAGCAGACAATGTCAGAAAGATCTTTACTGATGTTTCATCAATGATGTAAAGGTATTTGATTTATTCTTAGTTAATTATGGACAACATTGAGGAATCTGTACATGTTTGCAGTCATGTGAAGAGAACAAGGGGACACTGCATGGTTTCAAGTCAGGAAATGTGTGTGTCAGCACTATATCCTTTCACCATACATTTTCAATTAGTATGCCAAGGAAATAATCAGGGAAACTGGACTATGAAAGAAGAATGAGACATGAAGATTGGAGGAAGACTCATTAACGAAATGTGTTATGCAGTTGACACCATCTTGCTTGCACATCAATGTCAAGAAAACAAAAATCTTCATAACTGGATCAGTAAGCAATGTCATGATAAATGGAGAAAGGACTGCGGTTATCAAGTATTTCACTTTCTTTTGATCCACAATCTGTATCCACGGAAGCATCAGTCAAGAAATAGAAAGACACATTGCACTAGAAAATTCTGCTGCAAAAGACCTCTTTGAAATGTTGAAAAGTAAAGACACCACCTTGGAAACTAAAGTTCACCTGACCCAAGTCATGGTAATTTTTTTTTTTAATTTTCATTGTGATTAAGTGGCAGTTTACAATCGAAGTAAATTTTCCATATAAAACCCTGAGTACCTGTCTCTGCAATTCTGTCTACTTTTGCCACCCTGTGACAGCACACTCTTCTTTCTCACTCCTTACTTCCAGTATCCACTCAACCAATACTTGACCTCATCTCCAGTCTCTCCCTCTCTCTCTTCTTCCCCATCCTTGTCACCAGCAAGGAGTATTTTCTTCTGTGCATAAATCCTTGTAATACTGGCCTCATGCAATACTTATCCTTTTGCATCTGACTGATTTCATTCAGCCTAATGCTTGCCAAGTCATGGTATTTTCAATCATATCTTATAAGTGCTAAGACTGGACAAAGCTGGAAGACAGAAGAATTGATGCTTTGGGATTGCAGTGTTGGGGATTATTGAATGTACCACGGACTGCCAAAAGATCTTTCTGGAAGAAGTACAACCAGAGTGTTCCTTGGAAGCAAGGGTGGCAAGACTGTGTTGTATATACATTGGCCATGTTGTCAGATAGAATGATTCCCTGAAGAAGGACATCATGCTTGATAAAGTGGAAGGTCAGCAAAGAAGAGGAAGACCCTCAAGGAAATGAATTGACACAGTGGCTGCAACAATAGGTTTAAGCATATAAGCAATTGTGGGCATAGCGTAGGATTGGACAGTGTTTTATTCTGTTGTATATAGGTCTCTATGAGTTGAAACAATGCCTTGCAGACTTATCCATGTTATATATTTTTGACCTTGTCAAAAATATTATTCTACACAGGTGTGTAGTACTTCACTGTATTTAGATATCGCATTTTGTATATCTATTCATCTATTGATGGAATTTAGATTGTTCCATCCTTCTGTTACTGTGAATAATGCTGCAATGAATAGAAGTATATAATATCTATTCATGCTGTTGCTACTAGAGCCCTAGAATACATACCTCAGAGTGGGATTGCTAGGTCATAAGGTGGTGTTATATTTTCTCCTAGTCTTTTTTTAGGAAGTGTCATATCATATTCCACAGTGGTTGTACCATTTTATGATCCTATCAGCAATGGATAAGAATTCCAATATTCCAATTTCCTCACTAGCAATTTTTATTTTCTATTTTTTTATCAGTACCATTTTAGCAGGATGTGTGACAGTATTTCACTGTATTTCTGATTTGCATCTCTCTAATAGTGAATAATTGCAAAAATCTTCTCTTGTGTTGTTGGCTAATTGAATGTCCTTTTTCATGAAGCATCTGTCTATGTCCTTTGCCCATTTTTTAATTGTACTCTTGGTTGACTTGTTCTTCAATTGTTGACATTTTCTCTATATTAGAGGTTAAGCCCTTATCTGATATGTCACTTCCAAAAGTTTTTTTTCCCAGTTTCTAGGCCATCTTTTACTCTTTCATCCTTCATTTCTTGAAGAGCTGAAATATTTAATTTCTTGAGGCTCCAGTTAGCTAATTTGCATTCTACTATTTGTGCATTTGTAGTTATGTTTGATAGTCTGTTTTTTAAACGGAGTTCCGTAGTTTTGTTCCTATGTTTTCTTCTACGTTAGGTTAATCATATATATCTTTGTTCAGTTTTGAGTTAGTTTTTATGTATGATGTGAGGTGTGTTTCCTGCTTCATTTATATGCTAATGGATATCCAGTTTTGCCAGCATCACTTATTAAAGGGAACGTTTCTTCCCTTTTGAATCAAATTTGACTACTTGTTGATGATCAGTTTCCCATAGGTGGAATGGATTTATTTCTGGGTCCTCAATTCTGTTCCACTGGTCTATGTGTCCATCATTGAACTGGCACCAGGATGTTTTGATTACTGTACATGTATGGTATGTTTTGAGATTGGGGAATGTGCCGCCTCCTATTTTGTTCTTCTTTATATTTCTTTGGCTATTTGAGGCCTGTTTGCTTTTTCATACAAAGTTGCTAATTAGTTTTGTTTTGTTTTTTTTTCCATTTCAGTAGGGAATGTTGGAATTGAATTATATCTATAGATCTTTTTGAGTACTAATTGTCGGGAGCGAAAAGAAACTGCGCCATAAAGATGGCGCTGGCAGGAAGAACCGCGCCCTTGTTTTGCACCACCGCTGAGGCATTGCCTGCCTAGCAACAGAGTAAGAACAACACCCATTGGACAATCATTACCCAATCAATGTCATTTCCCTGCTACTATATAAGCAACTGAAATAGGAAATAAAGGGTTCTGCTTCCTGTCTCCTGACGGAGTGGTGTCTCGATCTTCTCCTTTGCGGGCAGAGGGGTTTTGGCTGGGACATCCTGGCGCCCGAACACGGACCGGAAGCGATCCTCACCTCGGGGACGCTCGGAAAGGTGAGCTGGCACTGTCCAGGGGCCGGTATAGACCGGGGACTGGCATAGACCAGGGACTAGCATAAGCTAGGGGAATAGGGCACAATGGGGAACCAGCCTTCTAGTCAGCGGCTGTTGGACTCCCTGCGGGCTCTTATGAAGCAGAGAAATGTAGAAATTAGGAAGCGCACTTTGGAAGGCTTTTTGCAGGCTGTGGAGGAGGTCGCCCTGTGGTTCCTTGCCTCAGGTCACCTCACGGTGTCTGCTTGGAACAAGCTCGGAGGAGACCTCACTCGTGCAGATACTGCGGGCCGTCTCTCTCCAGGGGTTATGGGAATCTGGATTTTAATTCTTAACTGCTTGGAGGATGAGTCAGGTATTTTTGAGAAGGTGCTAATGAAGGGTCAGGATGCTTTTGAGCAAGTGCAGGAGGAGGCGTCACAGAAGGGGAGCGAGCAAGCTAGTCAGGAGGGGGAAAGTGAAAGTGACGATGATTTGGGAGATTACCATCCAAACTCTCCTGAGAGAGGTTTTAGAAGCGCGGGGCCCCCCGATCCCGGAGGTGTAGCACACCAGTTGCGGGAAATGAGCTTAGATCCTCCATCCGCGTCGAAAGACGCGGAGGGAGGGGCGAAGACTGACGTCGTTCCCCCTCCATACAATCCCACGGCCCCGCCCTTGCTTGGCCGGAGCCATTTCCCGGAGCTCTGGGACCAGCATCCCAGTGCGTTTCTGGTGTATCTGGATGCCCAAGGCCAACGCTATCATGAGCTTCTGGACTGGAAAGTAGTTAAAAGCATAGCAGAGGGAGTTAAGACTTATGGGACAGCGGCCCCCTTTGTTCAAGGGATGCTGGAGAGCCTGCATAAGCTTGCTATGACTCCTAGTGACTGGCAACACTTGGCAAGGACGTGTCTTAGTTCCGGACAATTCCTAGATTGGAAGTCCATGGCACAGGATTTAGCTATAGAGCAAGCAGCCACTAATGCTCGCCCTCCCATAAACCAACCGGCATGGAATGTAGACATGCTTATGGGCTATGGTAATTTCGTCAATGCTCAGACCGGTTATCCTCCTCAGGTGTATGATCAGATAAATCAGATCTGCACCCGTGCGTGGAAATCCCTCCCTAACCGGGGAGAGCCCACTGGCAATTTAACAAAAATCATTCAGGGTCCCAATGAGCCATTTTCAGACTTCGTGGCTCGCATGATTGATAGTGCTTCAAAGATTTTTGGTGACCCTCACACAGCTATGCCTCTAGTGAAGCAGCTTGTCTATGAGCAGTGCACAAAAGAGTGCCGCAACGCAATAAATCCCCATAAGCGCAAGGGCATCGAAGTGTGGATGCGAGTCTGTCGAGAACTGGGAGGAAATTTAACCAACTCTGGTCTGGTCGCAGCATTGGTCGCTGCTATGCGAGCTCCCCCTGCAGGGAATGCCCCGGGATCCACAAAAACAGGCTGCTTTAGTTGTGGCCAACCGGGTCATTTCAAGCGGGAGTGCCCTCAGCGAAAATCGCAGAGGGCGCTCAGACAGAATGAGAACCCCTCGCCACCTGCGGCGGAGAGCCAAGTATGCCCCTGCTGTCGACGAGGGTCTCATAGTGCCTCTGCATGTTTTTCTAAAACAACTATTGAGGGTCACCCATTGCCTTCTCCCGGTGGGCCTGGTGCACGCCCAAAAAACGTGACACGGGGCCCCAGGCATCAGGGCCCCCAAATATATGGTGCCTATGCTCCGCAACCCGAAGCAACGGTCAGCCTCACGAAACCAGGTCAGGGTCAGCCGTTACAGCCCCAACGCCTCGGCGAGCCACAGCCGGGAGTGCTGGATTGGACCTCTGTACCTCTGTACCACCACCAGACTCGTACTAACCCCCGAAATGGGAGTCCGGCCCGTACCCTCTGACATGTCAGGACCCCTTCCAAAAGATACAGTGGGTCTGATCCTGGGTCGGAGCAGCGCTACATTAAAGGGACTTGTCATCCACCCGGGGGTAATTGATTCAGACTTTACCGGTGTTATTAAGATTATGATTTCATCGCCTAGGGGTATTGCTGCCATCTCCCCGGGAGATCGGATTGCTCAATTACTTGTGCTTCCCAGTTGGCATTCCTTATACCCAGCCGAGTCTCGTTCTCAGGGGACCCAGGGTTTCGGGTCAACTGGAGACACGCTAGCCATGCTGTCACTTGAATTGGGACAACGCCCTGTTCATACTCTAAAAGTGAACGAGCATGTCATGATAGGGCTGCTTGACACCGGAGCTGACATAAGTATTATCTCCCTGAAGGATTGGCCCAGAGCCTGGCCTTTAGAGTCCTCCTCCGATTTGTTAAGAGGTATTGGCTATGCTTCTACACCTCAAAAGAGTGCCCAGCAATTGCATTGGGCGGATGACGAAGGACATCAAGGAACTTTCCAACCATATGTCCTTGACACCCCCATTACCTTATGGGGAAGGGAGGTCCTTAACTGCCTGGGCCTCCGCCTCACTAATGAAGAGGCACCCACAAGTCCATCTCAGGACGTTGCCCAGCAAATCATGTTAAAGTCAGGTTACATGCCGGGGAGAGGTTTAGGTAAGAAACTTCAAGGGATACCCAGGCCGATTGACACGCAAGGCAATAAAGGCAGAACGGGCCTGGGTTTTCGGTCAGGGCCACTGAGCAAATAAAGATAAATTGGATTACCACGCAGCCGGTGTGGGTGACTCAGTGGCCCCTTCCAATGGAAAAGTTAGAGGCTGCCCAACATTTAGTCAGGGAACAGGTCGCTCAGGGCCATCTGCGACCCTCGACTTCCCCATGGAATACGCCAATTTTTGTAATCCGAAAAAGATCAGGAAAATGGAGATTGCTACAGGACCTCCGTGCTGTTAATGCAGCCATGGAAGTGATGGGTCCGATCCAGCGTGGCCTACCCAGCCTTGCGGCTATCCCCAAAAGATGGAAAATTATAGTATTGGATATTAAAGATTGTTTTTTCTCTATCCCATTACATCCCGATGATTCACCACATTTTGCATTCACCTTGCCATCTATAAACCACGCCACCCCGGATCAGCGATACGAATGGGTAGTACTACCACAGAGCATGGCCAACAGCCCTACACTCTGTCAATTATTTGTCTTTAAAGTCTTACAACCAGTACTTCTAAAGTGGCCCCAGGTTACCTGCATCCATTATATGGATGATGTCCTCCTTGCCGCTGCTACTCTTGACCCCCTAGAACAATGCTTTATAGCCCTCTCTGAGGCAATGGCTGGCGCGGGACTCCACATTGCCCCTGAAAAGGTGCAGCGAGGCAGCACCGTCGACTTCCTAGGATCTAAGATTTCACCTACCGCTATTCAACCTCAAAAAATCACACTGCGGAAAGACCAGCTCAATACTCTTAATGATTTCCAGAAGCTCCTGGGGGACATTCAGTGGATTCGACCATACCTGTCGCTCACAAATTCTGAGCTTTCCCCTCTTTATGACATTCTTAAAGGTGACTCGGGGCTGTCCTCTCCTCGAGAGTTGACCCCCGAGGCGAGGAGGGCCCTAGAAAAAGTCGAGGTCGCTCTTCCCATGGCCTCGCTTAACCGTAGAGACCCTACACTCCCCCTTTTATTATGCATTCTTGCTACAGTGAACCAACCCACTGGGGTGCTGTGGCAGGGTGGCCCCCTCCGCTGGGTCCACCCTCGCATTTCGACCCAGCGCAGCATAGAATGGTATCCCGGTGCTGTAGCTCGATTGGCTTTGATTGGGCTGTCAGAAGCTGTGCAATTCATAGGGCATAGCCCATCAAAATTAATCATCCCATATGACAAAGCTCAGATACAAACCCTGGCTGCCACCTCTGATGACTGGGCAGTCCTCTTGTGCTCCTTTGCTGGGGTCATTGATAACCATTACCCCAAGGACCCGTTGCTGCAATTCCACACTCGGCACCCAATTATTTTCCCAAAGATTACCTCTAAAAAGCCGATACCAGATGCCATTTCGGTGTTCACCGATGGCTCCAGCTCTGGCTTGGGCAGTATTTACATTCCTGGTCAATCCTCTCAAAGCTACCTATTTCCAAACTGCTCAGCACAGATTGTGGAGCTGAAAGTGGTTGAATTGGTTTTCCAACAAATCCACTGCCCTCTTAATATAATTTCTGACTCTGCCTATGTTGTGAATGCAGTAAACTGTTTAGAAGCAGCAGGTATGATAAGCTCTACCTCCCCTGCAACACCTGTGTTCACTAATATCCAGAACCTTATTCTGTCCCGTTATCACCCCTTTTTTATTGCTCAACACCGAGCACACCAGTCTCTTCCGGGTCCAATAACTGAAGGTAATGCTGCCGCCGATCGTTTAACACGCATGCCCATTATCCTATCCGCATTGGAGCAGGCCTTAACTTTCCATAAACAATTCCATGTCAACTCTAAGACTCTTGTTCACCATTTTGGGATCTCCAGAGCGGCCGCCCGCAATATTGTTCGTAATTGTACTGCCTGTGCCCCACACATCCCAGCCCCGCAACTGGGTGTCAATCCGCGAGGTCTTCGTCCATGCCACCTTTGGCAAATGGACGTTACTCACGTTGCCGAATTTGGCAGGCTAAAATATGTACATGTTTCTGTAGATACCTTTTCTGGAGTAATTTTTGCCAGTGCCCATGTGGGAGAAACTGCTCGACATGTTATCTCCCACTGTCTCGCTGCCTGGGCAGCATGGGGTGCCCCCTTGAGTATTAAGACAGACAATGGTCCTGCTTATACCAGTCACTCCTTTAAAACTTTCCTAACCACCATGCGCATTCATTGCACTCACGGCATACCTTATAATCCCCAGGGCCAGGGTATAGTAGAAAGAGCCCATCACACCCTAAAATCTTGTTTACAAAAACAAAAAGGGGGAATTGGTGAGGGACATACTCCACACAACAGACTGGCCTTAGCTCTTTTTACCTTAAGTTTTCTTTCACTCGACCAAGAGGGGCGATCGGCAGCGGAGCGCCACTGTGGAACAGGGGCGCACCGATCCCGCTCAGTGATGTGGAAAGATGCTATCTCGGGCAAATGGCATGGTCCCGCCCCTGTTATAACTGTCGCCCGAGGGGCAGTCTGTATCTTCCCACAGGACGCTGACTGCCCTTTGTGGATCCCGGAACGCCTCACCCGGACCGTCCAGGATGAGTCCACAGCTGTACCTTCTCGCACTGTTGCTAATCCCCCTACGGAGAGCGGAGGAGACGGCGGAGAAGGATGAGTACTGGGGGCTCATAGACACCCTGCCCCTGCCGATCCCTGTCCATCATACCTCCCAAATTATGCCTCGGTTTTTTAGATCTCCTCCTCCCAAAACATTACCTTTTCCCCGACTCCCGTGTGTGTTCAGCCCCCTTTTATGTTCTTACTATATAATGATTCAATAGCAAATTCCTCCATCGCTTGTTGTAATGCCACCTGCTTTTACTCTCTTTGCTGGAATGCAACTATCTTTCCCACAGCGCTGGTGACCAGGCTACCAAGATATGTCCCCTGGCCTATGAAGTCCCCGTCACCCGAGGAACTGTGGAGATCTAAGCGAGATTTCGGCCTAACTGCGGCGATCGTCGCCGCCGTTACTGCATCTGTGGCTGCGGCCGCCACGGCGGCTGTAGCTCTTACCCAGAACATTGAGACCGCGGCTGTGGTCAATAATATGGCGGAAAGCACTGCAACCGCCTTACAGACACAGTTGGCGGTGAATGGTGAAATGCTTGGAGCCATTCACATTTTGAACCACCGTATAGACCTGGTGCAAGAACAGGTGGACTCTTTAGTACAGATATCACAATTGGGGTGTGCATGGCGTCTCCCTAGCTTATGTGTTACTTCGGCGCGTTTTGACAATATTTCTCGGGCCGCGAACATGTCTCGAAGGCTCTCTGCACAACTTGCAGGCAATTGGTCCAAAGAAATGGACAATCTCCTGAAGCAATTACGGGTAGAAATCACACGAGTCAACTCTACCCGGGTCGACCCAAGGATGGCCCGCTCCCTGCGCCAGTGGCTCCAAAAAGCAGTCGATTTCCTGCAGCATTGGGCTGGCACCGGCCCACTTGCCATTGTTCTTGTTGCCTTAATCGCCTGTCTCCTTTGGCTGATATGCAAATGGAGGCGGCGAGATGCAGTGCGATATAACCTTTTGGTTCAAGCTTTTGCCCGAGTGGCAGACGACTCAGAGGGTGGTCAGATCTGGCTATCAATGCTTGAGGGCAGCCAGTGACGGGCAACTTTCTCGAAGCATGGAGTAACCTAAGACAGGGACCCCATGAGCAACATTGCGTGTGGGTCGCCAATGACGGGTAAACCCTTGCTTGGCGGAGAATGACCCAAGACAGGCGCCTCTTGCTGATTTAGAAAAAACAAAAGGGGGAGATGTCGGGAGCGAAAAGAAACTGCGCCATAAAGATGGCGCTGGCAGGAAGAACCTCGCCCTTGTTTTGCACCACCGCTGAGGCATTGCCTGCCTAGCAACAGAGTAAGAACAACACCCATTGGACAATCATTACCCAATCAATGTCATTTCCCTGCTACTATATAAGCAACTGAAATAGGAAATAAAGGGTTCTGCTTCCTGTCTCCTGACGGAGTGGTGTCTCAGTCTTCTCCTTTGCGGGCAGAGGGGTTTCGGCTGGGACAACTAATGACATTTACATGGTTTTAAATCTTCTGTCTGAAGAACACAGAATATCCTTCTATCTGCGTAGGTCTCTTTTAGTCACTTCTAGTAGCAGTTTATAGTTTTCATTGTATGAGTCCTTTACATCCCTGGTTAGGTTTAATCCTAAATATTTTATCATTTGGGAGCTATTGTAAATGGTATTGCATTCTTGATTTTTTTTTTCTCAAAGTTCTCCTTGTTAGTATAAAGGAACCCTATTGATATGTGTTGTGTTGATCTTGCACACTGCAACATTGTTAAACTCTTCTTTGAATTTAGTAGTTTTCTTGTGAAATCTTTGTTTCTGTGTACAGGATCAAGGTCCTGCACCTCCCTCAGTCAAGGTCTTGTGTTTATTCCTCAGAGATTAGTATTATTCCAAAAATCAATGCATATCAGGATCAAGTAATCTGTGAATGGAGATTTATATCTTTCTTACCAATAAAGTTGTCTTTTATTTTGCTTGCTTCTTTTCTTACTCTGACTAGAATTTCCAGTAAGTACAATGTCAAATAGAAGTGGTTATAGAGGTCTTCCTTGTCTTTTGCCAGTTCTCAGTGGGGAAGATTCTCAGTCTGTCTCTACTGAGAATAATGTTTGTTGTTGGTTTTGCATACATGCCTTTGATTATACTGAGGAAGTTCCCTTCTGTTCCTATTTTGCTAAGACTTTATCAGGAAAGAATGTTGGGTTTTATGAAATTCCTTTCCTGTACAATGAAAAATGATTATGTGATTCTTTTCATTTATTTATGGGGTAAATTACATTGATTGATTTTATAATGTTTAAGTACCCTTGCATTTGTAGTATGATTCTGAGTTGATTGCGATGTACAATTTTCTTAACACGTTGAATTTTGTTGAGAATTTTTGTATCCATATTCATGAAGTGTGGTGGTCTGTTGTTTTCTTTTTTTGTGAAGTCTTTACCTGGTTTAGGTATAAAGGTGTTCCTGGCTTCAAACATGAGTTAGGGAATATTTCTTCCACTTATGTGTTTTATGGAAACCCTGGTGCTGTAGTGGTTAAGTGCCATGTCTGCTAACCAAAAAGTCAGCAGTTTGAGTTTGCCAGACGCTCCTTGGAAACTCTATCAGAGTGCTGTACTTTGTTCTACAGGGTCGCTATGAGTCAGAATCAGCTAGACAGCAGAGAGTTTTATACGGTTTATAAATGTTTGAGTAGAATTGGTGCTGAAAAATGAAGCTTTTCTTTCTTTCTTTTTTTTTTTTAATTAAGTAAGAATCATAGGGTTTCCAAGCAGTGGCTGGTGGTTTTGAACTGCCCACATTTTGGTTAGAAATTGAACTTTTAACCACTGTGCAGCCAGACGTCCTCCAAACAGATTATGGTTTTAAACAATTATATGCAGAAAATTATAGAAAACATGTTACATATTATGGATGTTTTTGTACCCAGTATCCAGATTTGTCTTCTGTAAAATTTCTTGCCATTAAATGTTAATGTTTTCATAAGGAATAAAGCATTAGATAAATCCATATCACTTCTCACACTCCCTCAGTGAAGGGTCTGTATTTATTCCTCAGAGATTAGTGCTATTCCAAAACTCAGTATTCTCATCCATGAATTATATATTATTTTTCTGATTTTAAATGTTATATGTGCTTGTAATATGCATATTTTTTGCAACTTACTATTTTCCTTTAGTATTTTGATATTTATTCATATCAACAAACATTTATTTTGTTCTTGCTAGTTGGTATTTATCGTTCTTTTGATTAAACGTACTACAGTTTAGTCACTGCCCTGTTTTTAGACCTTGAGGGTATTTCCAGTGTATAAGCAATGCCACAATAAATATACTTGTAAATGTCTTTTGGGACACATTTTAAAGTGTTTTTAGTGTATGTAACTTGAAATAGAATCATTGAGGTATAATATGTGTCTTAAATTTTACTAGATAATCCCTACTTGCTCTCCAAAGTACTTGATCAATTTATGCTTTTACTGGAAGTTTCAGGTTTTCTTTCTTTCTTTTCTTAACTAAATGTTTACTGATTACAAGCAAAATAAAATGAGAAAGAAGACAAAAGTAGCTTTAGAAGTAATTTGACTTAAATGAAGAAAATTTCATATGCCTAAAATGGAACCTATATTAACAGTTCAGAAAATGAATGGGTCAATTTAACACCAAGTAATGTGTTAATGGAAACCCTGGTGGTGTAGTGGTTAAATGCTATATCTGCTAACCAAAAAGTCAGCAGTTTGAATCCACCAGGCTCTCCTTGGAAACTGTGGAGCAGTTCTACTCTGTCCTCTAGGATAGCTATGAGTTAGAATTGACTAAAGAGCAGTAAATTTGGGTTTTGGGATTTTGATTAATGTGTATATGGTATAATAATGGAAAGTAATAATATTTCTTTATAGGATTATAATATTTTCTTTATAGGATTTTTATAACAGACCAAGATGGCTTAGGCCCACTATAGCCCACCTCTTGCACTAATTACACTAAAAACTGTGAACAGAATGTGAAAAGCAACCACTTCTGCAATTTGAAACAATCATTAGGAGATGGGAAGTCAAAACTGCAGAATAACTAGTTTGGAGTACAGGATCTTTTTTTTTAACTTTTCCAAGTGGCTACAATGGGGAGGCAACCACAATGATAGAATTATAGAACTGCATAGCAGTTATACACAGGTACAATTCCAAAGAAAAAAACACAGATAAGTAGGGAAATGGACTCCCATGAGTGTATTGGAAGAATCCTTCTCCCCTCCACCTTTATGTTTTCCTTTCTGATCCTACAGCAAGGGTAGAGGTAAAAACTACTGTATTTAAAAACAAAACAAAATGACAAAAAGCCCTGTTGCCATTGACTCAGTTTGTAACATGGCAACCCCAGGTATGGCAGAGTAAAGCTGCTCCATAGGATTTTCGTGGTCATTATCTTTGCAGCAAAAGATCACCAAGCCTTTCTTCTTTCAAACCACTGCTAGGTGGTTTGAACTGCCAACCTTAGTTGGTAGTAGAGTATCAATCATTTCAATCACTCAACCTATTATCATCAAGTAGAATCCAACCCATAGGGAGCCTAAAGGACACTGTAGAACTGCTCCCATATGGTTTCCAAGGAGTATCTGGTGGATTTGAACTGCTCACCCTTTGGTTACCAGCCATGACTGTTAACTACTAAGACATCAGGATTTCCCGTAGTCCTAATGTAACTTGGGTCCTAATCTACTATAGAAATCAGACGAATGCATGAGTGACCCATACATGGAGAAGACAAGAATAAAGGCTTTGAAAACTGGGCTCATGTTGAAATCATCATCCACAGAATGAACACAGAACTTTCAGTGTGATTCTTTATGATCTGAGAAGATCCTTTGCAGTAATTCAGTGATAGGGATTTTGTTGAGAATTGCTTTATGTCCTAACACATCGTCTATTCTGGAGAATGTTCCTGTGCAGTGGAGAAGAAGGGGTAGTTGTCTGCTGATGGATAGGAAGTTCTGTGTATGTCAATGAGGTCTAGCTGGTTAATTGTGGAAAAAGGTCTCCTGTGTCTTTACTGAGTGTTTTTCTAGACCATCTGTCCAATATTGAGACTGAAGTGTTGAAGTCTCCCACTATTATTGTGGAGTGATCTATCTCATTTCTGAGTGTAGTCAGTGTTTCTTCGATGTATTTAGGTGCTCTAATACTAGGTGCATAGCCAGCCAGCCAAGTATTTAAAATTAAGTCCTCCTTGTATATTGAACCTTTCAGCAACAGTGTCCATCCTTGTCCAAGATGGTGGATTTTACATTAAAATTGATTTTATCTGAGATTAGAATTGCCACACATGCTCTTCTTGTGTATTGTTAGCTTGATACATATTCTTCCATACTTTAATTTTCAGTTTGTTCATATCTTTAAATCTAAGTTGAGTTTCTTGTAGACCACATATGGATGGATGGTGTCTTTTGATCTGAGATGTCACTTGATGTCTCTTTACTGGAGTGTTCAGTCCTTTCACACTCAATGTAATTGTCAATAGGTATGTGTTTAGTGGTGTCACTGTGATATGTTTATTTTTGAGTTGATGTTTTCTCTGTGGTTCTTATTAATTGATTCTGGGACATTTTTCTTTGTCAGTTGATTTTTTCACCTTTCTCAGGATTGGTTTTGTGGTTGTTGAGACTTCTGTATTATGTTCGTTATTTGACATGTTGTGTCTTTATTATGCTTTACACCTGCCACCATCATCCTCCTTAATAAACTATGTATAAACACAATTTTAATTACAATCATTCTTATTAACTTCCTCTCCATCTGGAAGGGTAATAACAACTGCAGTACATCTCTCCTTTTAATATGATGATATCATAGTTTTCATGATATGATCACTAGATCATTTCTTTCACTATTATAGCTTTGAGTTTGGAGCCTTCCATAACTGAGTAGGTTTCTGAGCAATATGCCCTGTATTTGCTTCTAAAATATAAAGTTAGTGATTTTGTTCTTCTAAGCCAAGAGAGTCTTTCAGTATTTCTTGTAGCTTTGGTTTGGTTTTTACAAAGTCTCTGAGTTTCTGTTTATCTGTGAATGTCTTAATTTCATTTTCATATTTGAAAAATAGTTTTACAGGGTGTGTGATTCTTGGTTGGAAGTTTTTCTCCTTCAAGTCTTTGAATACATCATGCCAGTGTCTCTGTGCCAGCATTGTTTCTGCTGAGAAGTCTGACAAAAGCCTACAGGCTTTCCCCCTGAATGTTAGCTTTGCTTTGAGTCTTGCTGCCTTTAAGAGTTTCTGCTTATGTTTCACTTTGTTAAAGCATAATTAGAATATGTCTTGGAGTCTTTCTTTTAAGATCTGTATTGAGTGATATTCAACATGCATCTTGGATATCTATATTCTCTTCTTTCATAATTTCTGGGAAATTTTCTGTCAGCAGTTCAGCAACAATATAAAAATATTCTCTGTGTTCTTAGGTATCTCGCCCTGTTTACAAACTCCAGTTAATCATAGGTTGCTCCTCTTAATAGACTCCCACATGCTTCTTAACCCTTCTTCATTTTTCTTGTTTCTTTTTTCTGATTTCTCCTCATAGGTACTTGAGTCAGTAGCTCTATCTTCCGAGTTAGAAAGCGTGTTTTCCACTTGTTCCATTCTGTTTTTTTGACTTTAAATTAAAGTTTGTATGTCTTTGATTTTGTTCTTCATCTGTTGGATTTCAGAGTACTCATGTTCTTTCAGATCAAACACCTTGCTTGAATTTTCATTTTTGCTCTGCTGCATTATGTATAAGGTCTAGGAGTGGTCTTTGTATAATCCTTTTGATTCGTCTTCCAATAGTTTCAGAAAGATTTCTTCATCTCGGAAATTCTTTTGGTTGTTTCTTTCGGGGGCCTTCTTAAGCCATGGGTGATTTCTTGGTTAGGTTTTTATCCAGATTTTGTTGCTTTTTGGGCATCCTGTGAGTCAGTAAGGGCTGGGAGAGATGCTGTGAGGATGGACCACAGTTGTTTCTCTAGGTTGTCTTAAAATGAAAGATAAAAGTTATCTGACAACTTCCAAAGTCAGTCAGGTTTTCAGGTGTACAGGTCCCTCTTCCCAGCTGGCAAAGTAAACACCTCTATATCCAACCCCAGATGTTATAAAGTTGTTCAAAATATAGAAAGGCTACTGTCCTGCTGGCCTCTGCTGCCAGACCCCAGCCATAAGCAACACTGTCTAGAATACTGCTTTTCTGCTGGGAAATTGCTCTCCTCCAGGCAGGTGCTGCCTCCCAGCCCAGGAATTAGGTCCAGCTGAGGCCTGAGTATAGATATCCACCTCCCAGTGGAACAAGATAGCATCCCGCACAACCTCCCTACCTACTTCAGTTCTGACTACTTAATGGCGCCAGCAGAAAGAAAGGCCAAAGATGCTGAGACTCACAGAGTCCAAATCCAGGCTCCAAAGTATAGTAATTTTGCCTGCCAGTCTCACCAGCAGTGCATCTGAGACTAGCTGCTAGTCAAGTCCCCACTCTGCCCACCAGCTAAGACAGAGGAAAAAAATTAAAATGGTGACTTACCTTCAGTCTGTGAAAGCCAGCACTCGCCAAGAGTGGGGGTTGGCAAAAGGGAGGAAGTTTTCTTTTCAGTGGTATAAAGTCCAAATTAACAGCCCTATGCTGTGTCCTAGGGCTCACTAGGTGTCCAGAAGGCTCCATTTAATTATCAATTTAGGTCTTGCCTTCCAGGGGATTTAGGAAGACATGTGTTTAGTCTGTCATCTTGACTCTTCCCCCTGTCAGTCTGATTCTAATGAGGTTTAGTATCTTTTAAAACAAACACCACATTAGCATGTTTTTTTAGAGGATTGAAACAAGACCCTGAATCTCAGAGTGTAATATTCTAAATGCCCAGGATACAATAGCTATTGAACATATGAAACACAAATAACATTGACTAATTCTCAAGGTAAAAGACATTGAATAGATGCTATGGTCACTGATCACAACATCTGTTGTTTACATAGTTATTTCTGGATTAAAGAGCCACCAGGTAATTTTGCACATCATACAGTTACAGTTAATATACCATACTAACTTAAACTTGAACCATACTGTTGGGGTACTAGTGTTATTTAACTCAGTTGTGCTGACACACCTCTGTGCATGTTGGGATGGTCCAAAGTAAGGCAATATCATTGAGCATGTCTTAATGCTTATTTTAGCCTTTCAGATCTCCTGCCCCTGGAACTGCTTATTCAATCTTTTGATGTTTTTTTCTGTTCCACAGCTGACATTTCTCTTGTGAGCTTTAAATGAGTTCTTCAGTTATTCAAAGTATTTGCCTTTATTAGTAATGTACTAAGTCAATGTCTTTTTCCATTGTAATTTGTCTTCCAATACTGTTCATAGCATCATTCAGCGGTTGTATTTTTCTTTTAAATGTGGTGAAATGCAGTCTTTCCCTTTGTTGATTATTTATGTATTGTTTCATGTCTTTTAAAGAAATATCTTCTTACTATGATATTACACATATGTACTCTTATTTTTTTCTTAAAATGTTTTAAAATTTTGCCTTTCACGTTTAGATCTTAAACCAAATGTAATTATTTTTCTGTTTTGTGTGAGGTAGGGATATAGTTCTACTTTTTCTTTTAATATAGTTATCTAAACAGCTTAACATAATGGACTAAATACTTCTTCCTTTCCCCAAGAACCTGCATAGTGACCACTTTCATTTAGAAATAACCACATACATACAGGCTGATTTGAGGTTTTAACTTTGTTTTACAGGCTCATATAACTATTTCTGAACCCAAATTACTAATATTTTAGTGACTCTAAGCACATATCCTTGAAACCATGGTGGCATAGTGGATTAAGTGCTACTTCTAACTGAACGGTCAGCAGCTAAAATCCACCAGGTGCTCCCAAAAAACTCTATGGAGCAGTTGTACTCTGACCTAGGGTCACTATGAGTTGGACCCGACTTGATGGCAGTGTTTTTTTTTTGTTGTTGTTGTTAAGCACATTTACTAAGCTCAATACAGAGAATCCCACTTTCTTGTCTTCTTCAGAATTGCCTTGGTGATTCCTGATAATTATTATTCCATACAAATTTCAGAGGCAATCATGTTGAGATTTTCAATTGTATTTTATTGAGTTTGGGGTTAATTCTATGAGTTCTTACATTCATAAATATGGTCTATAACTACTTTTATTACATTTTTAAATTACCTTTAATAAAGTTATGTAATTTTTACTGCACAGATGTATATTTTGTTTGATGAGTTCTTAGATATTTTATTGGTTTGTTTATTCTGTGCTATTGTGAACGGATACCAGTGTTATTAAAATTACAACTGTAACATCTAAGTAGTTGTTGCCAAAGTATAGTCTTAGCAAATTCTCTTTTTAATTCAATTTTTTAAATAAATTATCTTATATTTTGTGAAAATTGGATTGCTTAATTTAAAGTATTAACATTAAATGATGATTTAACTTACATTCCTCTTTAGTTTGTTTTTCTTGTCTTATTATATTATACATGATTTCCAGTATAATTAAGAGTAAACATGATTGTAGCAGATATTCCTGACTATTTCTGACTTTTCCTTGTCTTTGTAAGGAATGCTTTGAATTTTTTGAGAGTTTAATATATTTGCGGTATTGATGGTGTCACTTTTTAAAAATAAGGATATCTCCTCCTTAGTTTTTAGAAATTTTCATTATAAGTAGGTATGAAATTTTATCAAAATGTTTTCCTGTTTCTCTTGAGATAATCATATTTTTCTCTTAATCTTTAAAGTGATACATTTAAAACAATGTTCCCTAAGTATATAAATATAACAACTGCATGGCAATCAACAGCTTCTCTGTCTTCTTACAGCCCATTTATTCCCACTAATTGGGAGCATTAGGCAATTTTTACTATGTGAAGAAACCACCTTGAAAGGCCTGGTTCTATGGAGTGGCATCCAAGTCTGATCGAATTTGTAATAAAGCTCTTTTCACATTTGCTCAAAGGAAAAGAGTACATTTTTATTTTTATTTTTTTACTTTTGCATGGATGATTTGCCCTTCTCAGTTTTCAAAGATTGATCTGAGGAATAATTCTCTTGGATCATAAGATCAAACGGCTGTTTGGAACAAATTGCATTCACTTCATATTTTAATGTTAAGCTTTGATTGTATAGAATGTTCACAAACTGAATCACTATGGTTAAAGTTCTAGGAAATCCACCTTCATCTGTAAGTACTGCATTTTTACCCAAATAACATACACCTTCTGTGTTTGTTTGTCAGCCAGCTACATCATCTGGTAGCTGGTTTGGTCTTTGGGGTGGCTCACTCACTCGCTGCACCCTAAAGACTGAACTAGAGGTGACTGGACAGATACAATAGCTTTAACGTGAAAGCTTACTTGCTTGGTAAGTTTGCCTTGCTCAAGCAGAGAGAAAGCAGAGATTGATTCTCCCTCACTGTAAGAAGTCCACAGAGTCTTGCCAGGTATAACCATGTCTTTATAACTAAAGTAAACCCAACAAAGAGTATGCTATGGTGAGAAGCTTAGGAATACAGTTTTCTTGGCAGCCTTCGTCACATTCCAGATGACTTTCATTTGGTTTTCACAGTACCTACACACAGGACAGGCAGTATTCACAGCCTACTGAAGAGCTGCAGGTCCACTTTGAGCCAACCTTGTTAGGGAAGGTATGATTGCTGGTAGCTTTCAAATCAGTCTCTGGAGAGAACTGAAGAAGCAGGGTCACCTTAGCCCTATATCAGTCCCCCAAAATGCCACCCCACACCAGCACATAGACTCAATATGCCTTTAAATGTAATCTATGTCTCTTTTCATCTAATGTAAGAGAACTGAATACTTTTCAAAGTTACTACAATAACAGAAATAAACAAACGAAAAACGTCTCCAGCCCCTTTTTTTAAAGACTCCTTGCTATCTCGGGGGGGGGTGGGGGTGTCTTATTTATTTATTTATTTTTGAGTACTTTGGCTTTGTTCACTTTCTGTCAATTAGAATGTAAGTCCAATCTGGGTAATACTTCTTTAGTACTGTTTTGTTATTGCTCTCTCCATAGAAAAATGCCTGGAATGGAGTCCCTCGATAGCGGACAAAGTTAAGGGGCTTGGCTCCTAACAAAAATGTTGAAGGTTCAAGTCTACCCAGAGATGCCTTGCAAAAAAGGCCCGGTAATTATTTCTGAAATAAACTAACAATTGAAAACCCTATGGAGTACAGTTTTAACTTGACGCACATAGTGTCATCATGAGTCAGATTCATTTCAAAGATCTGTTGAATGAACCATGAATGAAATAGTGTTTTCTTCCACAGTATCCAATGTGGTACTTAATAGTCAAATACTAGCTATAGAGAATTATGAAAAGGAGACTTAATTCTGAAACTTCTATGGTCTCAAATCTCTTGTCTGTGCTAAACTCTCCTGAGGAATGTAACAACCCAACCTAGAACATTTGGTAGCTGGTGTCTCTCAAAATTGATAATACTTAAGTAAAATGAAAACATCATTGGGTAAGGATAAAAGACAGGGCATTTGGGTTCTAATTAACTCTGTTTATCTTTCCAAACTGCTTCCCTATGGTCCTAATTCCGGAAGTGGCTATACATCCAGTATTATGGGGACAGGTAGGTTCTGTGCATAGCCCCTGATTAACCTGAGACTCTCTGAAGAGAAACTTGAGGCCTACTGGAACTTATCCTTTAGCAAAGAGGAAATTAATGTGAATAGGTCTAATCCAGGCCTAATTTCTTGGAAAGTTTTTGAGACATCTGATTTCCTTAAGATTTAGTGTTGTTAAAAAAAAAAATCCATTGCTGTGAGTCAATTCTGACTCATAGCAACTCTGCAGGATAGGTTAGAACTGCCCCCACAGTGTATCCGTAACTTCTCCATAACTTTGCCAAAGCAGACTGCCACATCTTTCTTCCACGGAGTAGCTGGTGGATTCCAACAGCTGAACTTAAGTTAGCAGTTGAACACTATAAGCAATGAGCCATCAGGACTTGTTATTAAATACAAACTTACAAAAAGATTTAGATGACCAAGTTAAAGTTCCATGAGGAAACTGACCCACTGGCCTTCTAATTATTCCATTCAGTGTTCACTGAAGAAGAAAAAGCATTTGTCACTATTTTGTCCCTGTGATGAACTCTCCCAGAAAGACAAAAGATGTAGTGTAGTAAATATCAGGTACAATTTTTTTCCCCAAATATCAGGAAATAATTTTTTTTCATGTGAACTGTGGTTCCCTGTCCTTGTATCTGTGCAATGAATATGTGTGACTGTGTCTACGTAGCATGTAAGTGTGTTCCTAAAATGTATGTGTGCAAATGTTCATTTATTCAACAAATAATTGCCTATTACGTGCCTAACAGAAACCCTGGTGGCATGGTGGTCAAGAGATACAGTTTAAACCCACAAGCTCCTCCTTGGAAACCCTATAGGGCAATTTCATATTGAGTCAACGGCAAAGCATCTCTTTTTTTTTCTTGTTGGTTATATGCTGTAACATATTTTTGGGTATAGAGACAGAGCAGTGAGCACTGGACATGTTTCCTGTTTGTAAATTCTTTAAGTTAGTATATTTTAGTTAAATGAGTTGTAAACTTGTATTTCTCTTTGAATGTCTTAAAGCACATATGCATAGACTTTTCTTGACTCACATCAAAGTGTCATTGGAGACAACAAAATCTGAAGAAAAGCAGAAGAATGTGTAATCAAAGCTCTGAGTTTCAAGTTTGGTTTTCAAATTAGAACTCATGGTTTTGGGAAAGCACTATAGATTTCTTTTCAGTCTCCATAAGAATCACCTCTGTTGCTATAAGAAAATGGTAGGTCAATGAGAGAGACAGGCCTATACACGGTGAGCGGAGGAGCACTGACAAAAGAAGAACTCCCCGAAGTATTTCACCTCATAAGCATTTGAGGAATGTTGAGATTTGTACTGCCAGAATTTCATTTCTTTATGTTTCTCATGGCCTCTATTAAAACTCATATAATCCAGAGAGTAAGATTTTAAGTTGCTGCAAATTAATAATACCTTTATGTGATTAGCTTATTAACATCTCTCCAGCAGACAGCTGTCTATGTGCAGACCTCAACAGGGAGGAGAAAAAGACTCTCTCCACAGGGCAATGTGCTATAATGGAATTCACTTGGCTGAAAGGCTGACCTAGGCAGAGGAGCCAGAAAGCACATGAGGAGAGAGAAAGGGATGGAGCAAGGGGAATGTAGGAGCAGTTCTGATGCACAATACAACTTATTAGCTATACGGGGATCATACTTTTCTTTTTGTTTTTTATGATCAGGAGTCCAAGAACAGCACAGTAAACATTATTATGAAATCATGTGTGTTTGCAATTATCGTATTATACTAACAAAATCAGAAGGAGCCATTTGTTAAGCAGCAAATGAAGAAAATGTATTCTCTTTCAAGACTCCGTATTAAAGAGACTACAGATTGCTAGGTAAGAATGCAGCAAATGAAGAAAATGTATTCTCTTTCAAGACTCCGTATTAAAGAGACTACAGATTGCTAGGTAAGAATTTGTATATTTCACAGTGTTGTAAGATTATTGTGTACAAAATTCAAGGCAAATATAAGAGGTCTTATTGTACATCAAGTGTGAGATACTCTGAAGGAGACAGCTAGGCTAATTAGAAACTGAACTCTGTTTCAAAATCAGAATGCCAATCTATTGATTTACAAGAGTAACTGTGACTCCAAGGTAAATGAAAACCAGTCTGTTTGCTCCCTGTAAGAGAGTTACATTGAAATGAAGGGATCTAACAGAATTCGCCAGACCTGGATGTGAAGCCTAGATGTGCCTCTTACCAGCTTGTAAACTGGGGGATTTATAACCTCTCTACACCTCATATAACCTGGGGGGTTTATAACCTCTCTACACCTTATATTTGTTTCACGTTTTCTGCAAAATGGAGGAAACAATGCTTACCCTGGAGGGTTAGCCCTATGTCATGTGTGTAAAGACACTACTATGTCATGTACATGAAGAGCGGAACACAATATGGATGCAGCTTGAGCATGTCCGCATGTGTTTTTTGGCTGCCTGGATCTCTTCTTTAGAGAAGTGTCTGTCAATATCCTTTGCCCAATGCTTGGATTATTTACCTTTTTCTTATTGATATTTTGTAGTACTTTATAGATTATGGAGATAAGGCATTGGTCTGATATATAGTTGCCAAACATTGTTTCCCAATGTGTAGCTGGCTTTTTGATTCTGTTAATAAAGTCTTTGAATGAGCAAAAGTATTTGACTCTTAATAGTTCCCGTTTATCTTTTTTTTTCTTTTGTTGTTTGTGGTTTATTTCACAGATTTTGAAGTCTGTCTTCGTTGAGCACTAAAACTTCCATTGTTGTTCCTACTTTTTCTTGAATGAGCTTTGTTACCTTACATTTGATATTTAGGTCTTTTATCCAGTTTTAGTTGCTTTTTGTGTAAGATGTCAGATACAGGTCTTGTTTCATTTTTTTGCAGATGAATATCCAATTTTGCCAGCACCATTTGTTGAAGAGATTGTTTTTACCTCAGGTGAATGTCTTAGGGCCTTTGTCAAAAATCAGCTGTCCATAGGAAGCTTGTGTCATCTCTGGGGTCTCAAGTCTGTTTCATTGGTCTATCTGTCTCTTTTTGTACCAGCACCAAGCTGTTTTGACTACTGTGGCAGTGCAATAGCTTCTAAAGCTGAGAAGTGAGAGGCCTCCCAGTGTGTTCTTCTTCTTCAGTAGTGCTTTACTTATCTGGGGCTTCTTAGCTTTCCAAAGTTGGTGATTTCTTTCTCTGTCTGCTTAAAGAATGTCACTGGAATTTGTATTAGGGTTGCCTTATATAAGTAGATTGCTTTGGGCAAAATAGGCATTTTCACAATGTTAAGTCTTCCTATCTGTGAGCAGGGTAGGTTTCTCCATTTATGTAAGTCTCTCTTAGTTTGTTATAGTAAGGACTTGTAGTTCTCTCTGTAAAGGTCTGTTATTTCTCAGTCAGATTTATTCCTACATACTTTATCTTCTTAGGGGCTATAATAAATGGTATTGATTCAGTGATTTCTTCATTAAAAATCTCGTTGTTGGTATAAAGGAATCCTACTGACTTACTTATGTTTGTCTGTGTCCTGAGACTTTGCTGAACTCTTCTATTGGTCTGAGTAGTTTACTTATGGATTCTTTAGGATTCTCTGCACATACAATCCAGTCATCTGCAAATAGGGAGATTTTTACTTCTGCTTTGCCAATGCAGATGCCTTTTATTTCTTGGTCTTGTCTAATTGCTCTGGCTAGAACTTCAACATTCTAGTACAATGCTGAGTAGGAGCAATGAGAGTGGGCATCCTTGTCTAGTTCCCGTTCTTAAGGGAAGCTGTTTCAGTCTCTCTCCATTCAGGATGACGGAGGCAGTTGGCTTTGTATAAATGGCCTTTATTGCATTGAGGAATTGGCAGTCTATTCCCATTTTGCTGACTGTTTTTTGCACAAATGGGTGTTGAATTTTATCAAATACCTTTTCTGCATCAATAGACAAAATAAAGTGATTCTTATCTTTTGTGTTATTTATGTGGTTGATCACAATGTTTTTCTCATGTTGAACCAGGTTTGCATCCCTTGTATGAATCCACTTAGTCACAATGGATTATTTTTTTGATATGTTGTTGTATTCTATTGGCAAGAAGTTTGGTGAAGATTTTGCATCTAGATTTATGAGTGATATCAGTCTGTAGTTCTCTTTTTTCGTTAGTCTTTCTCTGGCCTTGGTACCAGGGTTATGCAGGCTTCATTGAATGAATTTGGAAGTATTCTATCCCTTTCTATATTGTGAAATAGTCTTAGTAGTATTGGAGATAACCCTTCTCTAAAAGCTTGGTAGAATTCTGTGGTGAAGCTGTCTGGGCCTGGGTTTTTTTTCGTTGATAGCTTTTGGATGACTTTTTCAATCTCTTCCTTTGTGATGTGTTTATTAAGTTGTTCTGCTTCGCCTTTGATAATTTTGGTAGATGATACAAATCTAGGAATTTGTCCATTTCCTCTAGGTTTTCAAATTGGTTAGAGTGTTTCATAGTATTCTGTTATGATATTTTTGATTTCTGTTGGATCTGTTATGACAACTCCTTCTCATTTCTTATTTGGGTTATTTGTTTTCTTTCCTGCTTTTCTTTAGTCAGTGTAGCCAATGGTATAGCCATTTTGTCAATCTTTTCAAAAAAACCAGCTTTTGGTCTTTACAAGTTTTTCAGTTGTTCTTATGTTCTCTAATTCGTTTAGTTCTGCTCTAATCTTTATGATCTGTTTTCTTCCAGTGCCTGAGGGCTTTCCCCGTTGTTCTCTCTACTTGTTCAAGCTGTAAGGTTAGTACTTTGGTTTGGTTTCTTTTTCCTTACAGATGTGTGCATTTATGGAGACAAACTGACCTCTGAACACTGCTTTGGCTGTATCCCATAGGTTATGGTGGGAAGTGATTTCATTCTCATGGGGATCCATAAATATATTTATTTCGTCCTTG
Source organism: Heterohyrax brucei (assembly GCA_028571685.1). Classification (NCBI taxonomy): domain Eukaryota; kingdom Metazoa; phylum Chordata; class Mammalia; order Hyracoidea; family Procaviidae; genus Heterohyrax; species Heterohyrax brucei. The sequence goes on from CM053162.1 coordinate 19,512,334, forward strand.
ATTTCTTCTATAACCCATGGCTTTTTGAGCAAGATGTTCAGTTTCCATGAGTTCCACTTTCTATCAGTGTTTCTTCTGCTATCGATTTTGACTTTTATGGCTTTATGATCTGAGAAGATGCTTTGCGTTCATTCAATGGTATGGATTTTGTTGAGAATTGCTTTGTGTCCTAACACATCGTCTATTCTAGAGAATGTTCCATTTGCAGTGGAGAAGAAAGTGTAGTTGCCTGCTGATGGATAGAAAGTTCTGTATATGTCAATGAGTTCTAGTTGGTTAATTGTGGCAATAAGGTCTTCTGTGTCTTTATTGAACTTTTTTTCTAGACTATCTGTATAGTATTGAGAGTGGAATGTTGAAGTCTCCCACTATTATTGTGGAGTGATCTATCTCCTTTTTGAGTGTAGTCAGTGTTTCTTTAATGTATTTAGGTGCTCTAATATTAGGTACCTAAATATTTAATATTGTTAAGTCCTGCTTGTGTATTGAACCTGTCAGCTCTAAATAGTGTCCATCCTTGTCAATGATGGTGGATTTTACATTAAAATTGATTTTATCTGAGATTGGAAATTCACACCTGCTCTTCTTTGTTCATTGTTAGCTTGATATATATTCTTCCATCCTTTAATTTTCAGTTTGTTTATATCTTTAAGTCCAAGATGAGTTTCTTGTAGGCAGCATACGTATGTGTCCTGTCTTTTGATCCAAGATGTCATTCGGTGTCTCTTTACTGGAGTATACAGTCCATTCACATTCAATGTAATGATTGATAGGTATGTGGTCATTGCTGCCATTGTGATATGTTTATTTTTGTGTTGACTTTTTCTCTCTTATTCTTTTTAATTGGTTGTGGGACACTCTTCATTGTGAGTTGATTTTTCACCGTTGTCATGGTTGGTTTTGTGATTGTTGAGACTCATGTATTGCATTTCTTGATTTGATATGTTGCTTTTTTATTTTTTTTATGGCTGGCCCTATGATCCCCCTTAATAAACTATGTATAAACACAATTTTAATTGCTGTCAGCTTCATCAACTTCCTCTCCATCTGGAAGGAGTATAATGACTATAGCACGTCCCTCTTTTTAGTATGGTGACACCATAGTTTTCATGATATGATTACCGGATCATTTCTTTCACTATTATAGCTTTCAGTTTGAAGCCACCCTTAGCTGAGTAGGATGCTCAGTGATGTACCCTGTATTTGCTTCTAAAATATACAGTTAGTGGTTTTGTTCTTCTAAGCCAAGAGAGTCTTTCAGTATTTCTTGTAGCTTTGGTTTGATTTTTACAAAGTCTCTGAGTTTCTATTTATCTGGGAATGTCTTAATTTCACTTTCATATTTGAAAGATAGTTTTTCAGGATATATAATTCTTGGTTGGATGTTCTTCTCCTTCAAGGTTTTGAATGTGTCATGCCATTCTCTCCTTGCCAGCATTGTTTCTGCTGAGAAATCTGACAAAAGCCTACAGAATTTCCCTCTGAATGTTCACTTTGCTTTGAGTCTTGCTGCTGTTAAGAGTTTCTGCTTAGGTTTCATTTTGTTAAGCTTGATTAGAATTTGTCTTGGTGTCTTTCTTTTGAGATCTGTATTGAGTGGCATTAGATATGCATCTTAGGTATCTATATTCTCTTCTTTCATAATTTCTGGGAAGTTTACTGTCAGCAGCTCAGCAACAATATTCTCTGTGTTCTCAGGTGTCTCTCCCTGTTTAGGAACTCCAATTAATCATAGATTGTTCCTCTTAATAGAGTCCCACATGCTTCTTAATACTTCTTCATTTTTCTTGTTTCTTTTTTTGTGTTTTCTTCTCATAGATGCTCAAGTCAGTAGCTCTGTCTTCCATATCAGGAAGTCTCTTTTACATTTGTTCCATTCTGTTTTCTTGGCTTTGAATTGACGTTTCTATTTCTTTGATTTTGTTCTTGATATGTTGGATTTCAGAGTACTGGTGTTCTTTCAGATCAAACAGCTTGCCTAATTTTTCATTTTGCTCTGCTGAATTTTGTATAAGATCTAGGAAGTTTCTCTATATAATCCTTTCGTATTTACCTTCCAATTGTTTCAGGAATGTTTCTTCATCTGGGAAATTCTTTGGTATTTTCTTTTGGGGGCCTGCTGAAGCCATGGGTGATTTCTTTGTTATGGTTTTCTCCAGAGTTTGCTGCTTTTTGTGCATCATGTGAGTCAATAGAGGCTGAGAGAGGTGTTGTGGGGATGGACTACAGTTGGTTTCACCAGGTTGTCTTAAAATTAAAGGTAAAAAGTATCCGACAACTTCTAAAGGCAGTCAGGTTTTCATGCGTATAGGTCCTTCTTCCCAGTTGGCAAAGTAAACACAGCTATATCAAACCCCAGATTTTATAAACTAGCTCAAAATACAGAAAAGGCTACTTCCCTGCTTTCTTCTGCTGTCAGGCCCTAGTCATAGGCAACACTGTGTGGAATGCTGCTTGTCTGGTTGAGAAACACTCTCCTCTGAGTAGGCGCTGTCTCCCACCTCAGGAATTAGTTCCAGCTGAGACCCCCATATGGCTATCTTCACCTACCAGTGGAACAAGATGGCATCCTGCACAAGTTCCCTGCCTGACTCGGTATAGGCTACTCTACGGCAGAGGCAGAAGGAGAGGCCAAAGGTGCTGAGATACACGAAGTCCAAAGCCGGGTTCTCAAAATATGGCAATTTCGCCTGTCAATCCTTCTAGCATTGTGTCTGAGATTAGCTAGTAGTCAAGTCACAGCTCCATGCACCAGCTAAGACAGAGAAAAAAATGTAAAATGGTGACTTACTGTTGGTCCTTGAAAGCCTGCACTCACCAAGAGTAGGGTCAGTGAAAGAGAGGAGGTTTTCCATTCAGTGGTGTGAAGTCCAAATTAAGGGCCCTGTGCCGTGTCCTAGGGCTCACTAGGTGTCCAGAATGCTCTGTTTAATTATCAATTCGGGTCTTCGCTTCCAGAGGAATTTAGGGAGACCTGTGTTTAGTCCATCATCTTGACTCTGCCCCTGGATGCAGCTTGGGTGCTTGAACTAAATAGACAACAACATTTACCTCTGATAACCAAATGTGCCCGTGAAACTAAAAAGCCCTTTTCTCCCAAATCAGTGTTTAGACAGAAACTTAATGATGTTTAATGACTTGTGTCAGTAATGGATTTACACCTTTAAATTTTGCCACTCCTCTGATTCGTGCACTCAGTTTAGTGTTTGATGTGGAATTGTGAAAAGATTACAGCAGCAGCTGGATAGAATTTTGTTGCTGATTTGCTAGGAACACCATGCAATGCCAGTATACAGGTACAATGCTCATATTCAAAAATCTAATCTCAGTGCAAAGAACTTGGTTGGTGAAGTAGAGAGCCACAAGAATGAGGGAAATCCTCAATGAGATGGATTGACACATAACCACAACAATAGGTTTGAACATTCCAATGATCATGAAGATGGTACAGGATCATGAAGATGACAGTTACACATGAGGTTGCCAACTCAGTGGCGACTAACAACAAGAAGTCTGAGCTCTCTGATGGCAGAAAATACTGCTTGTCATTGTCCTAATTTGATTGGAACGATAGAAACATTCTAATGCTAACTAAACTCATAAAAGAATGATCAATCAGTTGTAGAGGTTCTTTCCGGACACAAGGATATTCAGGTCTTTTGTTCAAGGCATATTTTTTCCTCATGAAATCCATGCTTTGTAGTCTGTGGGAGCTGACTGAAGCAATAGGAAGTTAATTATCAAGAGAAGTGCCCCATACAGACCTCAATGAGGTCTAAAGAAACACTCCTGCCCCAAAGCAGGGAAGTGCAGTCACCTTTCTAGTCAATAAATAGTTACTATACTCCAAGGAATCAATGTCTAGTTTCTAGGTAAGGTGTGAAACAAACTGCCTCTTGACTCAGTGGATTATCATGATTAAGCTTTTATTTAGCTCTCTAGTACATGAATCAGCAGTTTTGTTTGGTTCAGCAGGTTCATTCTCCTGGTCTCAGGATAGTTCACCCTGATGTCTAGTAGATGGTAGTTGGTAAACTGAGGTTATAAGAGTAAGGCTGAGCCACATATCTGCCATTCTCAAGCAAGGAACACTATCTCCCACTGTACAGCCAGAGGTCAAGAATTGCTGACCCCCAAATGCAAGTACATTTCAATTGCTTCTTATGTCATACTTGCTAACATCTCATTGCCCAACTCAAATCACATGGCCAAGTGTAAGAAGACACTAAAATGTTGCAAAGCAAGGGTAATAGATACAAGGAATTAAGAATTAAGGCTATTCATGAAAACTGTCTCCCATGCTTTAATTTAGGGCTCTCTGATTTTGACTCTGTGATATCTAATCTTTCTAAGTTTACTGTTGACCTTTTAATATAAAATTAATATAACCTCTTATGATTAAATATAATAATACAAAGTACTTGTGGAAAACTTGAAAAAAATAAAACTATCTCACCACCTAGAGGTCATCACTGCTAACTTTTTAACATGAATCTTTGCAGTTTATTCTCTCTGTGTTTTTTACTTAAATGTGATATATATTTTCCGTGAAATTCTTAAAAATTCAAACACTACTATGAAGAAAATTATAATGATCCATAATTACAACTCCATGAAATAACCACTATTAGCATTTTATCACATTCCATCTGGTATTTTTCTCTCTATATATGAATGCATATGTATATATATTTGCATATATTATCACACTGCATATAAAATTTTGTATCTTGTTTTCTTAAAAATTTTTACACAAATAAACATTTTCCATTTAAAATTCTTCCAAACATTGATTTTAGTATGTACATTTAATTTTATGGATACACTGTAATTTACCTGAATATTCCTCAACTGTGATACACTGGGTTGTAGCCAATCAGTAGTGTCACCATTCCACCAACATTTTGCACCATCTTCTAAGTGTTAGGCTCTGTTCTTGGCAGTGGAAATAAAATGGTGAATATGACAGTGACAGTTCCTGTTCTAATGTGTGGTATTAAATAAGATCATAGTATGTGTATCTTAGTTCACATTTCTTATTATCTTTAGGATAAATTCCTATAAGTAACATTATCAGATCAAAAGATATGAATTTTTTCACTATTCCTTTTAGCTACTATGCACCTGCATTCCCAAAGAACTGTATCAGCTTACATATGTGTGTGTGAATGAATGTTTATCTCATTAGGCCTGTACATTGTATATCTAATTTTAAAATGTTATTTATTTCTTTGGTTTCATTTTTTGATTACTATTTGAACACATTTTTCACATATTTGCATTAATTACCTTTATTGTCTTTTTGTACTAACTGTTTTAACCACTTTCTCATTGATTTATATGAATTTTTTATATTTTAAATATATTATGTTCCTGCCATAGGTATTACAAATTATTTCACCCTTTATTATTTGTTGTTTATGGTTTTGATATAACAGAACTGTGAATTTTTATAGAGTTATGTAGGCTGATTGCTTTTTGAGGTATCTCATTGATTTTAAGCATGATAATATTGCCTTATCAAGGACTGAACACTTATACTTCTTAATAGAAGGTTTTAATTTATTTAGATTTTATTTTGATGTTTGGTTTCATAGGAAGATGTGAACTGATTTCTTTTTCCTTATAAACCTAGCCTGCTATCTCAGCACAATTTATTGAATAATTGATTGATGAATCAATTTGTAATGCTTCTGTACCACATATTAACGTTGAACATACATGCCTGTATCTACTTTGGGTGACTGTTTATTGGTAGATTTTAGTACACCCTGGATATCGGCACTTGGCTTGGCTTTGGGTATTAAGTGGTGACACAGAATTCTCTTTATTTTCCTAAGAATGTAAACTTGTAAATAGAAAAAAAAATCATGGTTTGAGGAACAAAAATACATACATGTGCATTCAAACCCTGGCTCTACAATCTACTATCTGAACTTAAGCAACACAGTCAAAGTTTCTGAATTTCACTGTCCTCATTCATAATGCAGTGAAAATAGTACCATCTTGATGTGTTGTTCTGTGTAACCAGTGAGGTAATATATGTGCAACAGCTCTGTGGAATGTAAACCACTTTACCAATATTACCACTTGCCACTGAATCTATTCCAATTCATAGCAACCATACAGGACATAGCAATCCTATAGGGAAGAGTAGAATTGCCCCATGTGGTATCCAAGGTTGTAATCTTTACAAAATCAGATTGCCACATCTTTCTCTCTCACAGCTGCTAGTGGGTTCAAATCACTGGCCTTTTGATTACCAGCTGAGTGTTTAGCCTTTCTGCCACCAGGGCTCCTTAACCAATGTTAAATTTTAGTTAATATACATGTAATCTGCACTTCTTTGCAAAACTCTACTGGATATGCATGTTTTCAAGCTGACATACCCTGGGTGACACCAACTTGTAATTAAGCACCTAGCTACTTACTAAAAGATTTGAGATTTGAGTCCACCCAGTGGCACTGCAGAAGAAAGACCTGGTGATATACTTCTAAAAATAATCAGCCGTTGAAAACACTACAGATAGTTCTACTCTGACACACATAGGTTTGTTACCAGTCATCTATGACTTGACAGCAACCTGTGTACATTCAGGTGAAGAAAGAAAGTAAAAGCCATCAGAAGTTTTCTCTCTTCTGCAGGAAGGATGGTCCTGAATCATCTTCTAAAGTGCATTTCCCAATGTTGCTCTAGGCAACTGAAAATCAGTGTTGTAAATACCAAACAGGATGAGCATAAATTAATGAGGTCATGGGTAAATGTCTTTAGATGGGGGGGGCAAAAAGTAGGGCAATTATTGAACACTCTATAGAAAGTAGCTTAAATAGAGGCAGCACACACACACACAAAAGTAAGCATATCAGTCTAGCCTTGAGAAAATGCTTTCCTATGAAGTAAGCAGCAAGTAAGGAAAATTGTGTTCCCTTCGAACCTGTGAACTTGAAGTGAGCTGAGACACAGCACACATGGCCAAACATTTCCTCTCAACAAAAACAGTCACCCTCAAACTTAATGAGTTTAATAAGTCAAGATGAAACAAGTTTTACTTTTACACTTCCCTTCAGATCTGTTTTTGTTGTTGTTAGTTTCCAGCAAATTGGCTCATACTCACAGAGACTTTATGCATGACAGAATGAAACCTTGTGTGGTCCTGCACCATCTCCTCATTGTTTTTATGTTTGAGTCCATTGATCCCATTATTTTGTCAATTCATCTCACTTTAAGTTTCCTTAATTTCTGCTGACCATCTATTTTCTAGCAATTGGTCTTTCTTGATTCCTTGTCCAAAATGAGCAAGCCAAAATATCACTATTCTTACTTCAAAGAAACATTCTGGTTGTATTTTTTATTTGTTTATTCTTCTGGCAGACCATGATTTATCCAATATTTTCACCAATGCCACAGTTTATCAGTTCTTCTGTTTTTCTTTTTTGGATCTAGATTAAGAGAAGAAAGTGTCCTCTGGTGTTTAGCATTCTCTTTAAGTTCCAACCTAAAAACAAAGCATTACAAAAAATCCTCAGTGGTCTGACTGATGAAGATAAGATTCCTCTCACAACTGACATAAGTTCCCTGAAGCAAGTTTGGTGCCCACAGATAAAGCACAAATAAGCTATCACACACGTATATATGTTCAAGTTTGAATCTGTTTAGTGATCAATGCTAAAATTAACACTGTACCACAAAGGGCACACAGTAGATACTCAATTCATAAGTGTTGAATTGAATTCAATACTGTAGTTTCACACAAATTATGCAGAGCCTTCTATATTTCTTTGCAACCAAGCCCCTCCACTATGTGATATTTTCATAGATGTGATATGCTAATTTTTTATAGCAATGTGGAAGAAAAGAGGCATAAAGTCTGTTACTAAAAGAATTCACAGGGAGGGGTGTAGTTGGCAAACAAATGTAGAAAGTGCACGTTATTTGTGTAAAAAATACAGTAAATTATATAATCTCTAGGTTCATTTATATCATTGTTTACTAAGTATATTCTGTGTAATGACACTTATAGGCATGGTAGGGATACAGAGATAAATCAGACTTACATTTTTTGTTCCTAGGGTCTGAAGCTTAGTACTAAAAACCCAAACTCAGTGCCCTCAAGTCGATTCTAATTCATAATGATCCTACAGGACAGAGTAGAACTGCCCCATAGAGTTTCCAAAGAGCACCTGGTAGATTTGAACTGCTGACCTTTTGGTTAACAGACATAGCACTTAACCGCTACACCACCACAGTTTCTCCAGCTTAGTAGAGGAGATGATATATACATTCACAAGTATAACAAAAGATAAAATACTACAGATGGAGTAAACATGGTATAGACAGTTACTGTATGAATTCAGAGGAAGGGAAGACATATAGGCATGGGGGAAGCATAGAAATATTTATGGTAGAACAGAAATTTGATCTTTTCCTGAAATGAGAAAGAGAGAGGCATTTGTGATAGAAAATACAACAAAAGTAATGGTGTGGTGGTATAATGGTAGAACAAATGTAAAGAGGAAAGTGAACAAATAAAATGAATTGTTAGTTTGTAAAGGGGCTTCTAACAAGTTCCTAGGAAGTTATATACAAGCTTCACCTGGGTATCTTGTTAAAATGTAGATTCTGGTTCAGTATATCTGTAGTCAAAATGTAAATTCTAAGCAGGGAATTTGTTAGAAACACAAATTTGCACCAAGAGTTCCAACCAGAATGAATCTGTTGGAATCCACATCTGGCAGAAAGCAAATAGCAGTATCTATCCTGTGATATTCTTAATGATTAAATAAATAGTGTAGATAAAACTACTTAATAATCTGTAAAGCATCAAACAAATGAAAAAGATCACACATGGCAATAACATAACATCTTTTCAGACAATCTTTGTTTCTACTGCCCTTCAATTATTTCTGCTATTTATGCATAGCCATTTCCTAGCTTGGTGTTCCAAATGCTTAGTTGTTAGATGCAGGTGTACCACCCATAGAAGAAAATAAGAGAAATTCATGAAATAACAGAGATTTTATTACTCACAGGTCCTAGAGAGGGGTTCACAGCATGCCTTGAGAAACCTGGTGGGAAGGACCCTGCTGGGTGGGCTCAGTCACACGGGAGGGGAGCCAGGGAGACGGAGAATCTGTGGGTAGAAGCCTGTATAAAGGTTTAGGGTAGGATGTTTAAAATAGCACACAAGTGGAAGAAATTGCTAATTTTGAATGTTATTGAATTGGCAGGCACAAAATGAGGAACAGGGCCTTATTATTAAGGGGCACTCGGTTGTGGCTGTGGGTGGTTTATATTCGCCCTACACAGAAGTTAGGGGATACTGAGGCAGCAGAAGGTGTTGGTTTGGGCCTTACGGCATTGGTGGTGCAATGTTAGAAGTCTCGTCTTCCATACAGGAGACCCCATTTGATTCTTACCTAATCCACCTCATACTCAGTGGCCACCTGTCCATAAATGGAAGCTGGGGTCAGATTACCCAACAAGTCAACACAGGCTCACTTATGCTTAGGTACTACCTGCAGTGCACAACTTCATGTGAGTTTCACCACATCTTTGATGGGGGAAGAACAGGTGAAATTGCACAGTACAAATTAGTATTTACACACAAGTAAGCCTGTGTTTACTTTGCCTATTGGGTAATCCATCCCTTTCAGAAACTGAATTTGAAAAGGAACTTTGATTTCTGTAGGAAGGTGCTGTGGTTGAGGGAGAGAGAGAGAGACACCAGTCATACGAGGTCTGACAATTAAGTCCATGAACTTTAGTTGTTCTAAGTGCTATATACTTCATTGTGGAACATCACTACAGTCACCTCTGATGTATTTGGGAAGCTATGCGCTGATGCCAGTGCCTAGACTACCCTTCAAAGCAATTTTGGAACTCTTTCTGGAATGGTTATTGTGCACAGCGGCAAGGTGGCAAGTTTGCAAACTCAATTTTATAGTTGTCTGTGTGAGAGTTTTTGGTGAGAAAACAAGTAACTGTATTGAAACACCCTCCCTACTCACCTGATCTGACCCCCAGTGACTTTTTTCTTTACTCACAGACAAAAGAAATATTGAAAGGAAGACATTTTGATGGCATCCAGAACATCAAGGGACTATGACATCAGCTCTGGTGGCCATTCCAGAAAGTGCTCCAAAATTGTTTGGAAGTGTGGATAAGGCACTAGCACCAGTGCATAGCTTCCCAAAGGGAGCACTTCAAAGATGACTGTAGTAATATTCAGTAGTGAGGTATCATCATGGATTGAATTTTGTTCCTTGAAAAATCTGTACCGATTTGGCTGGGCCAGGATTCTGGTATTGTGTGATATTCCTCCATGTTGGAATTCCTACTTTCTGATACTAACAAGGGAGGACGAGTGACAGTTGTGCTGGTGGGGCAGGACTCTGTAAGATTGTTTTGTGCCTTGAAGCAATCTCTTGAGATATAAAAGAAAGAAGTTAGCAGAGAGATTTGGGGAACCTCACACCATAAGAAAAGCAGCACCAGAAGTAGAGCATGTCCTTCAGACTTGAGGTTCCTGCAAGTACAGCACACTCTTCAGACCTGAGGTTCCTGCACCAAGATGCTTCCTGACCAAAGAAAGTTCATTGGAAACCGACAGAGAGGCAAGTCTTACCCTGGAGCAGACACCCTGAGTTTGGACTTGTAGCCTACTGGACTGTGTAAGAATGAGCTTTTCTGTCTTAAATCCATTCACTTTGTGGTATTTCTGTTAAAGCAGTAGCAGGTGACTAAAACATGTATGTAGCACCTTTCCTAGGATGAGTTCATGAACTTTTTTGGCAGAACTCATACTTAGAATCCTTGATGTGGTCAAAAAAATGTGAAATTGTTCACTATAGGTGATTTGGTAAGCAAAGTAAACATTATACTTAGCTTGCCTATTGGATGGCCTACCCCTGATGGCAGCCTGCACGTTGCTGTGATACTGAACAAGGCTCAGGGGAGCTTCCAAACTAAGACAGGCTAGGAATGGGACCTATAAATCTCTTTCTGAATTCCATTCAATGAAAACCCTATGGATCACAATGATCCTGTCTACACCATGCTAGTCATTCCACTACGTATAAGGCCACCATGAGTCAATGTCACCTGGAGAACAGCAACAGCAGCATTGGACTACCTGGTGTGATAGCCATGCTGTGGTCCTGGGCTAACCCCACATTTTTAGATGTTTCAGTATCTGGAAGGTAAGATGCTACTTCAATTTGGAATAAAAAAAAAAAACATATCTTCAGGCTTTTGACTCACACTTCTCTAACAACCTGCAGATCTCTTGACAGCCTCAGGAAAGTTGTCCTTTCTTTTCTTGACAGTCTAGGTTTTGGCATAAACTCTTTTGAGAGGTTGTTCTTGGGCACTTGATCATCTAGTTCAATGAGCAATAACCCATTTGCCCAGCTTGGTTTTCCATGTATCTATTTACTCTCAGTTTTCTACATATACCTTTATTTTCTCTTAGCTTACCAACCTAGTCAACTGCTTTCCAATATCTCATCATCATTTCTTTATAAGGATATTATCCCATAGTGTACACTAATGATGCTGATATTGTTAATTCTATTTAACATGGATTTAGCATGCTCCCTAAAACTGAGTGCTGTAAACTATTTTATCACCTAAATAAATGTACTAAATAATATTCATTGGGAGCTTACTATGTATCAGTCACTGTAGTGGATTTTGTTTCAATTAATATCTGGCCTCTAGAGTCGCCATAAGTCAGATCTGATTCGACGGCACGGGGTTTTTTTTTTTTTTTTTCCTAATAACATTTCTGAAAATTATGTACTACTAGTCTCATTCTGTAAATGAGAAATTTGAAACAAAGCAAAGTGGTTTGTTCAGTATCACAAAATGTGAAATGAAAAAGCTAGAATTTGAATTCACATCTTACTCCAAAGCTTCAGCTCTTTCCATTGCATCCTAGTGTGTTAAAAAGAAAAAAAAAAAGAAAGAAAGTCATTATCACTGACTCATAGCCACAGGAGAAAGCTGAGCTATCTCATGCAGTTTCCAATAAGTTGCTGGTGGACTCAAACTGACAGCCTTCTGGCTAGCAGCCTGAGCTCTTAACCACTGCACCACTAGGGCTCCTTAGCATGTTAGGTAACTAGTGTTTGACTTTGAGGAGACCTTTAAGCTCCCATACTAGACTCTCTGAGATAGTGACTCTTCAATCTGTTATTACTTCTGAGGGGCAGTTACTGTGCCTTTTGGAGCCAAAGAGGACAAAAATGGAAATGGTTAGACAGCTTATCATTTTTGCTGAGGATACATACAAGATATTTGGGAGGTCAGAAGAAAGTAACATCAAACAGGAAACAGCGATGAGACCCATTGTGTGTTATCTATGCTCATCTCTCCAACTCAGTAATAACTTACTAGGGCATGTGTCTTCTGGAAAGAGAGATTCCTTACATAGCTCAGCACTAAAGAATCAAGTGTTGGGCAATACTCAGGAATTATCCCGCTGTGACATCAAGATCTCACCTTAATCAGGGCCTATCTAGGCTGATTAGTGTTCTAACAGGGGCCAGCTGTTTCACTGGTCAGTCAGACAAGCCTTCAGCAAGTTCATGGGCAACAGGTCCTACTGCCTATTGGGTAAGCCTGACTATATATCCACAGAGAGCAGGCTTAGATTTGAGCATGTGAGGTATGCTCACATGCTTCTTGCTGAGAATGAAAGGTGATGGCTTAACAGAGCTCACCATTCTTTTCAGTCCTCCAATAACTGTCCAAGTCATAAAGACAATTGTGACTGTCTCATTAAAGGGAAAATGATAAGTAAGGTTACAGCAGAGCAGCAAAATAGACAGATACAAAATGACAGGTGGAACGTGGTGAAGTGGCATAGCTAAAATGCCCCTAAAAATGTTTAATAAATATTAATTTTTAATTGTTTTTAATTTTTAAAAAATTCAGGACATAAGTGGTATACTCACATATACTTTTATATAGCATATATAATCATACCATTTCCAAGGAGTACCTGGCACATTCAAACTGCCAACATTTTGGTTAGCACAACCACTGTGCCAGCAGCATTTCCAGTAAGAAGAAAATCATAAAGATTTCATGATTGTTCTCTGTGATTTCTCCGCAAATAATATAATGATTACAAAGGCCATTCTCGTAAACACTATTCTACTCTCCATTCCTCTTCCTCAGATGGAGAGTTTTACCTGAGTAGATGTCACAGTACCATACTCAGATGGGTTGTATGACAGCATGCTATTGATGGAGCAGGATTAAAAGTGAATTGGATTTGAGAGTCAAAGTTCTGCCTAGTCCCTGGTTCTGCTACACACTGACTGGAAAATCTTAGGCAGTTTTTTATCCATGACTCACTTTCTCATTTAAAAATAGGGAGAAAGACTTTGCACCCAAAAGCTAAGCATTATGGGATATCACATAGAGGGACAGCTTAGTATGGTGCTCAGTACACAGTAAGCCCTTGATGAATTTTAATTTCTTTCCTTCTTCTCTCATTAACTTCTACCTAGGTCATCATCCATAGTGTTCAGAGTCAACCGTAAATAAATTACGGAAGTATAAAGGTTAGAACTCTGAGTACCTTAAAAAGCATCAAGTTCACCCCTCTTGTTTTGGGACAAGAAACAGAGAGCCAGAGACATAAAGAACAGCCACAGAAAATGTGACTCAAGCCAGGTGTCTGGAATCACAAGAAAAATCACCCTCAGTATCTTTCTCAAAGGCAGCCTGGTGGTGACACTGTAACAGAATGACACTGCCCTTTCATAAGCATATAAGATAGCCAGGGGCATACAGCATGAGGAAAGCTAACTCTTCATTTCTGTTCTCTCACTCCAACCACCAAATACAAAGACAAAAACTATGTTTAAGTTTACTGAGCTGGCAACAAAAGGTCAGTTAAATCCCCTGAGTTTTCTTTCTGCCTGCCAGATATATCAGAAACCTAGAACTCTCTCTTCCCAAGAGTGACATCACAAGCAAAAACACCAACATGGCAGAAAAGTAGAAAAAAGATGGAAGGTATGTCTTCTTTATGTACATATTGAACCGATAACTATACATGTACACATAGAGAAACATATATACTACATACAAAGTCAGAACACATGTCACTGTGCAGACAATGGGGTCCATTTCCTTAGGAGGAGGGTATTTAAAAAGGACCATGGCTCAGATGGAAACTCTAGCGGCATAGTGGTTAAGGGCTACAACTGCTAACCAAAATTTCAGCAGTTCACATCCACTGGGCACTCCTTGGAAACTTCACAGGACAGTTTTACTCTGGCTGTAGTCACAATGAATTGCAATCGACTTGACAGTAGTGGCTTTATGATTTAGCTGGCTGCAGACAATAAAATTCTGTATTCCAATGCCGGGACAAGGATAAATGTTCAATGAAGGCATAGGTATGGAGGGCACTGCCACAAAAACTTTCAGCTATTGAGGGAGAATGTGGCCTTCTCTTTATGAAAGTGTGACAAGCACATCTGTCCTCTCCCAGTTCCAGAAAACATTACTTTGAAATATTCAGACACACTTATCTAAATACCTTTATCACATATTCTTGAGAAAGAGAAAACAGGTCCCTCTAGACCACGCTATCTTTTACATCTTCTTTTGCCACAATGGAAGGGTCTCCAATTTCTGAAGTTGTTTTCAGTAATTCTTGTGATTTCTGTCTTAGCCTCTCTGGAGATACCTTGTCAGACAGCGGCACTTGGCAACTCTATTATCTTCTTCCATGCAGGGTTGCATTTGTTTTTATTTCTTACCTCTACTTCTTACTAAATAGTGCCATTGGAGACTGACAGGAGTCTAAAATGATTTACTAGAATTTCTTAGGCAGAAAACATCTTTTCAGACTATCAGAGAGTATTACCAGAGTAATTACTTTCTAAAACTGAATTTTTTTAATGCTTGGAATATAATCTTAAGAGAAAGAAAGGAGCATGCAAAGTAATACATAAAATGATAATCGATAAAACATGAATGCATGTAGGTGAGTCTGGAAAGGTACAGGAACAAAAGGTACAGCCTTTTTTTGCGTGGTGAGACAAAGGTTGGTTGGTTTTGTTTGTTTTGCTTATTTCATTGGTGTTTTTTTTTCAG
Organism: Heterohyrax brucei; assembly: GCA_028571685.1. Taxonomy (NCBI): domain Eukaryota; kingdom Metazoa; phylum Chordata; class Mammalia; order Hyracoidea; family Procaviidae; genus Heterohyrax; species Heterohyrax brucei. Next base: position 19,527,452 of record CM053162.1, read on the forward strand.
AGAAAACCTAGTATTGTCATTGCTAATTAATATTCTAATTTAAAAATACTTTAAATGCTTTCCAGGGTTGGTTGTTATGATCCTGCACAAAGAGATTACAAAGAATCCATAAGAAGGCTCCTAGATCTAATAAACGAATTCAGCAAGTTGGTAGAATACCAGGTCAAAAAAGAAAAACCAGTCAGGTTTTCACATGTTGGCAATAAACAAGTTGAAAAGGCAATTAACCAAACAAACCCATTTACAATAGAATCTAAATGAGTAAAATACCTAAGAATAAATTTAACCCTCATAGGGGAAGACTTATACACAGAAAATTATAAAAGATTACTAAAATAAATTAAGGATGACCTAAATAAATGTAAGGACATTTCATATTTATGGATTTGAAGACTCATAAATGTCAAAATTTCAATACTATCTAAAGCAATCCATGAATTCAATGCAATCTCACTCAAAAACTCCTACAGTGTTCTTTACCAAAATGGAAAAAACACTTCCCAAATTTACATAGAACTGCAGAAAGCCCCAAATAGCTAAAGTAAACTTTAAAAAGAACAATAGAGTTAGACACAGTTATCCAAACACTCAGTGCTGGTATACTGGTAGGCATATAGACCAATGAAATAGAATTGAGAGCCCAGAGTTAGTGCACATATCTGCAGTCAACTGATCTTCACAAGAGTGTTAAATCCTTTAAACGGGGAAAACTGGCCTTTTTAATAAATAATAGAGGGGTAATTACATTTCCACAGGCAAGAGAATGAACGTAGGCTCATCATACTTTACACCATACACAAAAACTTACTCAAAATATGTGAAAGACTTAAATTTATGACCTAAAACAGAAATCTCTTAGAAGAAAGTGTCAGTACAATTTCAAGACCTAGTCTTCAAGAACAGATTCCTGGACATGACACTGAAGGCACAAAGAACAAAAGAGAAAATAGATAAATGGGCTCTTTAAAACTAAAACCTTTTGTTCATCACACACATTTTTCAAAAAAAGTAAAGGCAACATGAAGATGGGGGCAAAAGTTTTAAAGACTATATAGCAAAGGCTTTACATCCAGAATATATAAAGTACTAAAAAACAAAGCTGTTGAGTCAATTCCAACTCACAGTGTCTCTATAGAATAGAAGAAGCCTGTAGTGTTTCCAAGCAGCACATAATGAATTTGAACTGCAAACCTTTTGGTTAGCAGTCGTAGCACTTAATCACTATACCACCAGAGTTTGTATATAAAACACTGCTACTCATTTTATCAATAATATGAATAGTAGCTGATCTTTTTGAGAAATTATTATATCCTGGGAAAGTCCAGGATTGTAAAATATCAGTCCTTTTTCTGATTAACCAGAGTTGCATCCACAGTCAGTGGAAGAAAAAACTGAAACAGAGCACTAACCATTAAATTATATGTTTTAGGCACAGTCAAGTCAGTTACCACTCAACGATCCCATATGCAACAAAACTAAACATTGCAGGTCCTGCACTATTCTCACAGCCATTGCTATGTTTGAGCCCATTCTTGTAGCCACTGTGTTCATCTGTCTCTTTAAGGGTCTTTCTCTTTTTTGCTGACCCTCTGCTTTATGACGGAATACTATGCAAAAAATAAAGAACAATGATGGGTGCATGAAACATCTCACAACATGGATAAATGTGAAGAGTATTTTGCTGAATGAAATTGTTGTTGTTGGGTGCTATAAAGTCAGTTCCTACTCGTAACAACTGTATACACAACAGAATGAAACACTGACAGATCTTGTGCCATCCATACAGTTGTTGCTATGCTTGGGCCTGCTATTGCAGCCACTGTGTCAGTCCACCTGTTTGAGAGCTTTCCCCTTCTTGGCTGACCCTCTACTTTACGAATCATAATGTGCTTCTTAGAGGACTAATTCCTCCTGACAACACTTCCAAAGTATTTGAGACTTAGTCTTGTCATCCTTGTTTCTAAGGAGCATTCTGGTTGTACTTCTTCCAAGACAGATTTGTTTAGTGTTTTGGCAGTCTGTGATATGCTCAGTATTCTACATCAATACCACAATTCAAAGGCATCAGGTCTTCTTCAGTCTTCTTTATTCATCATCCAGCTTTCAAGTACATATGAGGCAGTTTAAATTACTCTAGCTTAGGTCAGGTGGTCAGGTGCACCTTAGTCCTCAAGGTGATTTCATAATTATTTTTGCTTTTTAACGCTTTAAACAGGTTTCTTTGCAGCAGCTTTGCCTAATGCAATACGTCTTTTGGTTTCTTGACTGCTGCTTCACAGGCATTGATTGTGGATCCAAATAAGATGAAATCTTTGACAACTTCAGTATTTTCTGTTTATCATAATATTTTTCTTCATCCAATTGTGAGGATTTCTGTTTTTCTATTTTCTTTTTGATGAAGTGTAATCTGTACTGAAGGCTGTGGTTTCTGATCTTTATCAGTAAGTGCTTCAAGTCCTCTTCACTTTCAGCAAGTAAAGTTGTATCACCTGCATGTCACAGATTGCTAGTAAGTCTTGTTACAATCTTGATGCCACATTCTCCTTCATACGGTCTGGCTTCTCAGATTATTTGCTCAGTGTACAGACTGAATAATTATGAAATCACATATATTGACCTTAAACTGCAAACTATGAAAAGTCACTCAAAAGTAGAATTTACGTCACAGTTTAGTCCAACGTTTGGAAGCCGTGTTAATTACAGTTGAGTATCTTGGAGACTTGAAAGAATGAATACAATTTACAAGGACACGTAACTTTAAACAGGATGGGAATTAGAATGTTGCGTCTTTGCCACATACTAAACGCAGAATTAGACTATAGTATAGTTGTTCTCAGAAAACAGAAAAAAGCAAACAAAATAATTTTCCTTTATACTTTATTGTTCCTTTTCAGAATCAGTTACTTTTTGCTTTAACAGAGATTTGAGGGCTCAGAGGCTCCTTTGTTTTGCTGTAGGAGAATATATCTGTGTAGCTCATTCTACTCGATCTTCCTAGATCTGAGCATTGCATCTTTCACTTCTGAACTTCCTGTAACCCTAAAGAACAGTCCAGGCCGAAAAGAGCATCTTTAGACCAGCTACTAGCATGCAAAATTCCTGGTGCCACAGTGGTTAAGCAGCCAGCTGATAACCAAAATGTCAGCAGTTCAAATCTACTAGCAGCTCCTTGGAAATCCTTTGAGGAATTTCTTTAGGGTTACTATGGGTAAGAATTGACTTGATGGAAACAAGTTTTGTTTTGTTTTTTAATAGCATGGTAGATGGCTAGCAAATAATTTGAAGCTATGCTAATATTCCAATTTCTCCTGTTACTGCTTTAAGGTAAAAATATACCCCCCTTAGCAATTCAAACTGAAAATTCAGGCTACCATTAACATTGTCTTCTAATGAAAAGTGGCATGGTCTATTGGACTTCATCTGCAGCAGGTACAATACAGCCTGTTTCCATAAGCAATATTTGTACCTGATTCTGATATGCATACCTAACTCCAGTAGCCAATCAAGTATATCATCTACCAGAATGGAACTCTGAATATCAACTACTCTTCTTAGTGATGTGACTTCAGAACAGGGACTTGAGCTTGCCCTGAGTCAAAAGCTACAAAGTATACCATGAGTCATGCTCTGCTTATCTTTTCTGTCTTTTAATCCTGCCTGTCTAGAATGTCCTTTTAGCCATTTTGTCTTGATGGACAAAAATAGTAGTAATAAAAAAAGGACTTTGCTTATACATAATAACACAACATGTGGAAAACTCAGATCTTAGTAATATATTCGATTCTTAAGAAATATTTATTAAGCATTTCTTCTAGCACTATATATATTTATGACTTCAAGAAATTCAAAGTCAAGAGAAGGTAAATAAATATTCCAAATATTTTATACAGAGTTGTGCAATAGAACTTTCTGCAATGGTGGGAATGTTTTATGACTCAGCAATTCAATCTGGTAACCACTAGCCACATGCAACTACTGAGAACTAAAAATGTGGTTAGTGTAACCTTAGACTCAAAAATACAAACAAATTGAAAATCAAAGAATGGAAAACAACAACACACAAAGAACAGCAGGAACGGCAAGACAAATCTCAGATACAATAGATTCTAATGTAAAATCCACCATCATGGACAAGGATAGTCACTATTTATTGCTGAAAGGGTCAGTACTTAAGCAAGACATAACAATATTAAATATTTATAAACCTAATACTAGAGGATCTAAATACATTGAGCAAACACTGACAACATTGAAAAATGAGATAGATCAGTACACAATAATAGCTGGAGATTTCAACACTACATTTCAGAAATGGACAGATCATCCAGAAACAAAAGCTCAGCACAGATACAGAAGATATTATTGTGACAATCATCCAACTAGACATCATTGACATATACAGAATTTTTTTACCCAACAACATATAAGTACACCCTCTTTTCCAATGCACATGAAACATTTTCCAGAACAGACCATGTATTAGGTCCTAAAGCAAGTGTCTACAAAATCCAAACCACTGAATTACTGAGAAGCATCTCCTTGGACCATAAAGCCATAAAAGTTTCAATCAATAGTAGAAAAAAACAGAGGTAGAAATTTGAACTCATGGAAACTGACCAACACCTTGCTCAAAAAGCCACGAGTTTTAGAAGAAATCAAGGACAAAATAAACAAACTTATGGAAGCAAATCAGAATGAAAATACATCCTACCTGAACATATTAGATAGAGCAAAGTAATGCTAAGAGGTCAATTTATCTCTATAAATGTACATATCTGGAAAGAAGACAGGTCCCAAACCAAAGAATTAACCCTGGAGCTTGAACAAGTAGAAAGAGAGCAACAGAGGAACCCCTCAGGCACCAGAAGAAAACAGATACTAAAGATCAGAGCAGACCTAAATGAATTAGAGAACAGAAGAACAACTGAAAAAAATTAACAAGACAAAAAACTTTTTTAAAAGATAAACAAAATTGACTAAACTAACACAAGAAAAAGAGGAGAGGAAACAAATAACCCAAAAAAGAAAGGAGATGGGAGATGTCAGAACAGACCCAAATGAAATAAAAAGTATCATAATAGAATACTATGCAAAACTGTACTCTAACACATTTGAAAACCTAGAGGAAATATATACTTTTCTAGATTTGCATCACCTATCAAAACTCACACAAGAGTAAATAGAATAATTTAATAAACCCACTGCAAAAGAAGAGATTGAAAAAGTAACTAAAAAATTACCAACCAAAAATGTTCTGGCCCAGATGACTCCACTGGAGAATTCTACCAAAGTTTTATAGAGGCGTTAAGTTCAATATGACTGAGGTTTTTTACAACATAGAAAGGGATGGAATACTTCCATCTATGAAGCCAACATAGCCCTGATACCAAAGCTAGGGAAAGATCCCACAAACAAAGAAAATTATAGACCAATATCTCTCATGAACCTAGATGCAAAAATCTTCAGCAAAATCTTTACCAATAGAATTCAACAGCATATCAAAAAAATAATTCACCATGACCAAGCTGGATTCCTACCAGGTGATACAAGGCTGGTTCAACATCAGAAAAACAATTAATGAGATCAACCACGTAAATAACACAAAGATAAGAATCACCTGATTTTGTCAATTGATGCAGAAAAGGCATTTGACAAAGTCCAATACCATTCACACTAAAAATTCTCAGCAACATAGGAGTAGAGGGCAAATTCCTTGATGCAATAAGGGGCATCTATGGCACTTGGCTTTGGCATGCAAAGGCACCTGCCTACATCATCCTAAATGGAGAGAGACTGAAAGAACTCCCCTTGAGAATGGGAACTAGACAAGGATGCCCAGTCTCACCAATTCCATTCAACATTGTGGTAGATGTTCTAGCCAGAGCAATTAGACAAGATAAAGAAATAAAGGGCATCTGCTTCAGCAAAAAAAAAGTAAAAATATCTGTATTTGTAGATGATGTGCTCATATCCAGAGAGAACTACTGGAACTAACAGAAGAATCAGCTAAGTATCAGGATATAAGATAAAGATAAATAAATCAGTACAGTTCCTTTATACCAATAAAGAGATCATCAAAGAGGAATTCATCAAATCAATACCGTTTACTATAGCCCCTAAAAAAATAAAATACCTACTAATAAATCTAACCACAGAAATAAAAGGAGAGAGGTGAAGCCAAGACGGCAGACTAAACACGCATCTCCTTAATTCCCTGTGAAACTTAAGGCCTGGATTGATAATTGAACAGAGCATTCTAGACACCCAGTGAGTCTTAGGGCACAGTATAGCATTGTCAGATTGAACTACATGCCACCAAATGGGAAATTTACCTTCTCTTGCTTGGCCCCATTCCTGCTGACTCACCACTTGTGCAGACTGCAAATATTGACAGTTTTAATTTTTTATCTTTCTGTTGGCTGGTAGGTGGGGAATGGGCATGTGCCGGCAGCTATACAGAGCTGGAGTGCTGAAGTGAACAGTGTGTAGTGAAATGGAGAGACAGTGTGTGGGTTAGCCACGTTTTGAGAGCCCGGAGGCAGATTGAGGGCACCATAGTCCCTCCAACATCTCTTTTCTAAGCTCTGTCAGAGATTCTACTGTTTCACAGTGGGAGGGCCAGCTTGACCAGGATGCCATCTTGGTTGGTTGGGAGGTGGACCACCCAACCAGAGGCCTCACCAAAGGCTAATTCCCAGGCTGGGCCATAGTGCCAGTCCAGGGTGCACTTTTCTAGCAGAAAGACTGCATTTAGCACAGTGTTAACTTATGGGTAGGGCCCAGCTGAGTATGGCAGCTGGGTCATAGCACCTCCCTACTTTGAATAACATTGTAGCATCTGGGGATGCCTGAAGAGGTGCTTCCATGGTCCGTCAGAAGGTGGGGCCTGCTATACCTGACAGCCTGATTGATTTTGGAAGTCTTCAGATAGCTTTTAGCTTTTTAAGATACAACTTCCTGGGGAAATATCTACTGAGCAGCTCTATACCATCTTTTCCAGCCAATACTGACCTACATCATAGGGTCAGTTGATGGCCCCCCAGTGACTCCATAAGTAAGGTGGTGTTTTTGCCACAAAAGAGGTGGAGTCTGCCACCCAAGAGAGTCCATTGGGGCCAGTCACTGGAGTACAGAGAGGTGGCTGGTTACCAACTGTCTTCTCAGAACTACACCTCAGCTCCTGTTGAGGTAACACCAGAGAAACTAAACAGCCTCTAAATGACCCAAAGGCAACAGACTACCACTAATCATTTAAGAAAACAGCCCACCATGTCTCTTGAAAACTCACAAAGTAATCAAAAAACTCCTAGATGAAGACAGCTTTCTGAAACTATTGGAGGTTGAGTACAAAATAATTATAAATAGAGCCCTTCTAGAGATTAACAAACTACAGCAGAACAAAATGAAAAATTCAACAAGCTGTTCAAAGTGATGGAGCATCAACATCCTGAAATCCAGCAGATCGATAACAAAATTACAAAATTAGACAATTCAATACAAAGTCAAAAGAGCAGAATTGAGGATATGGAAGTCCGACTTAGTGATCTTGAAGACAGAGCAACTAACACCAGCATTTATAGGGAGAAATCAGAGAAAATAAGAAAAATAAAAAAGCATTAAGAAACGTGTGGGACTCTATCAAGACAAATAATCTACGATTAACTGAAGTTCCTGAATAGGGAGGGATAGCTGAAAACACAGACAGTATTGTTGTTGAGTTGCTGACAGAAAATTTCCCAAAAATTATGAAAGAAGAGAACATAAGACATTCAAGACGTGTGTTGAACGCCAAAAAAACAAGACCCTTAAAGAAAGACACCAAGACACATTATAATCAATCTTAACAAAATGAAACATAAGCAAAAACTCTTACAAGGCAGTAAGAATGAAAGCAAAGCTAACATTTAGAGGGAAGCTCTGTAGGCATTCTTCTGACTTCTTGGCAGAAATGTTGTTGGCAAGAAGGCTATGAGACGACAGATTCAAAGCCTTGAAAGAGAAAAACTTCCAACCAAGAACTATATATCTTGCAAAACTATCTTTCAAATACAAAGATGAAAGTAAGACATTTTTAGATAAACAGAAGCTTATAGACTTCGTAAAAACCAAACCAGAACTACAAGAAATACTAAAAGAAGCTCTTTGCTTAGAAAAACAAAACTGTTAACTCTATACTTATGGAGGCAATGCAGGACACAACATCCAGAAACCTACCCAGTTAGGGAAGGCACAAAATTCAATGAAAACTACAATATTAAAAGAAAGGAACCGTGATCATATCATGAAAACTATGATGCAAGTGCACTCAAAAGAGCAATGTACAACAGTAGTTGTAGTCCTTGGAGAGAAAGTTAAAAAGATATGCAGAAGTTAAAATTGGATTTAAACTTAGAATAGTAAGAGTGTTCACAGAGTGGCCACACAGAACAATAACAATGCAACACATCAAAATAAGAAATGCAATGCAGGAGTCTCAACAAACACAAAACCAACACCAAAAAAGATGAAACGTTAACCCATAAAGAGGAGAGATCCAGGACAGAATATTAAGAGCAACAGAGAAAACATCAACACAAAAATAAATACATCAGAATGACAGCACTAAATGCATACCTCTCAATAATTACACTGAATATAAAGAGACAATGAGTGACATTTTGCAACAAAAGACATGACCCGTCTATATGTTGCTTAGAAGAAACACATCTTAGACTTAAAGATAGGGACAAACTGAAAATTAAAGGATGGAATAACACACACCAAGCTAACAACATACAAAGAAGAGAAGGCGTGGCAATTCTAATCTCAGATAAAATAGATCTTAATGTAAAATCCACCATCATGGACAAGGATGGTCACTATTTATTGTTGAAAGTTTCAGTACACAAGCAGAACTTAACATTACTAAATATTTATGCACCCAATACTAGCCAAGTGCCATCGAGTCAGATCTGACTCATGGACTAGAACATCTAAATACATCAAACAAACACTGACTGCATTGAAAAACAAGATAGATCATGACAATAGTTGGAGACTTCAACTCTCCACTTTCAGTAATGGACAGATCATCTAGAAAAAAGCTCAGTAAAGACACAAGATCTTATTGCCACAGTTACTCAGTTAAGCTGCATTGATATATACAGACTTTCTATTCATCAACAGATTAATACACCTTCTCCAATACATGTGGAGTAGTTTAGAATAGATCATGTATTAGGAATAAAACAAATCTCAACAAAATCCAAACAACTGAATTATTGCAAAGGATCTTCTTGGAACATAAAGTCATAAAAGTCTAAATCAATAACAGAAAAACATAAATAGATACTGGAACTCACGGACAGTGAACAACAGCTTGCTCAAAAAGCTGTGGGTTGTAGAAGAAATCAAGGACAAAATAAAGAAATTTATGGAATTACAGACCAATATTACTCATGAGTCAGATCCAACTCAACAGCAATTGGCTTGGCTTTATCACTCATGAATGTAGATGCAAAAATCTTCAACAGAATCCTTTCCAGTGGAATTCAACAACATATCAAAACAATAATTCGTCATGACCAAGTTGGATTCATACAAGGGATGCAAGGCTAGTTCAACATCAGAAAAATAATTAATGTGATCAACCACATAAATAACAGAAAAGACAAGAATCACCCGATTTTGTCAATTGATGCAGGAAAGGCATTTGACAAAGTCCAACACCAATTCATGCTAAAACTCTCAGCCAAACAGCAATAGAAGATAAATTCCTCAGTGCAATAAGGGGCGTTTACTGAAAACCAACTGCCTACGTCATCCTGAATGGAAAGAGACAGAAAGAACTCCCCTTGAGAATGGTAACTAGACAAGGATGCCCACTCTTACCATGTCTACTCAACATTTTACTAGAGTTCTGGCCAGACCAATCAGACAGGACAAAGAAATAAAGGGCATCCATATTGGCAATAAGAAAGTAAAAATCTCTCTATTTTTAGATGATGTGATTGTGTACCCAGAGAATCCTAAAGGATCCATAAGTAAACTACAGGAAGTGATAGAAGAGTTCAGCAAAGTATCATGACATAAGATAAACATAAATAAATCAGTAGGATTCCTTTGTACCAACAAAGATATCATTAGGGAAGAAATCACCAAATCAATATCATTTACTATAGAAGATAAAATAGCTAGGAAAAAAATCTAACTAGATAAATAAAAGACCTATACAAAGAGAATTACAAGACCTTACTATAAGAAACTAAGAGAGACTTACATAAACGGAGAAACCTACCCTGCTTACAGATAGGAAGACTTAACATTGTGAAAATGTCTATCTTACCCAAAGTGAAATCCCAATACAAATGCCAATGTCATTTTTTAATGAGATGGAGAAACAAATCACCAACTTTGTTTGGAGAGGGAAGAAACCCCAGATAAGCAAAACACTACTAAAGAAGAGGAATGTAGTGGGAGGCCTCACACTACCTGACCTTAAATCCTATTACTCTGCAGCAGTAGTCAAGACAGCCTGGTACGAGTTTAAAACAAAAGAGAGAGACAGAGATACATGTAGACCAATGGAATAGAGTTGAGACCACAGAGATATCACCATTCTCCTATGAACAGTTGACATTTGACAAAGGCCCTAAGATTGTAAACTGGTGTAAAAACCATCTCTTTAACAAACGCTGCTGACAAAATTGGATAGCCATCTGCAAAAAATTGAAACAAGACTCATAGCTCACACTTTACCCAAAAACTAACTCAAAATGGATCAAAGACCTAAATGTCAAACGTAAGATTATAAAGATCATGAAAAAAAAAAAAAAAACTAGGGTCAAAAACGGAAGCCCTAATACATGGCTTAGATAGACTACAAAATCTGACCAACAATGCAAGAACAACAGAAGAAAAAAATAGGTGCATGGGAACTACTAAGAATCAAACACTTCTTGCTCATCCAAGAACTTTATCAAAAGAATTAAAAGACCATCTATAGAATAGGAAAAAATATTTGAGAACTACATGTCCAATTGACACCTGCTTTCCATAGTCTACACGGTAGTGTAAAATGTCAACAAGAAAAAGGTAAAAACCCAATAAGAAATCAGCAAAGGAGATGGGTACATGCTTCACCAAGGATGGCATCCAGGCAGCCAAAAGACACATGAGGAAATGTTCATGATCATTAGCTATTAGAGAAATCCAAATCAAAACTTCATTGAGATACCATCTCACCCCAATATGGCTGGTGATAATCCAAAATGCAGAAAATAACGAATGCTGGAGAGGCTGAGGAGAGACTGGAACTTGACTACACTGCTGGTGGGAACGCAAAATGGTACAACCTCTTTGGAAAGCAATTTGACACTTTATTAAAGAGCTAGAAATAGAAATAACATATGATCCAACAATCTCACTGCTTGGAATACATCCTACAGAAATCTAGGTGGTCACATGAACAGATACTTGCACAAGAATGTTCATTGTAGTACTGTCAACATTAGCAAGTAGATGGAATCAACTTAGGTGACCACCAACAGGTGAAAGGATAAACAAGCTATGGTACATATACTCAGTAGAACACTGTGCAATGATAACAAACAGTGATGATTTTTGGAAACATCTCATAAGCTGGTTTCAACTAGCAGACATGATGCTGAATGAAATCAATCAGCAGCAAAAGGACAAGTATTGTATGAGACCTCTGCTATAAGGACTGAAAAGTAGACTTATGTACAGAAGAAAAGACTCTCTGATGGCTAGAAGGGTGGGCAGGGGACAGGGTTGGTCACAGTTTAAATAGTAGATATATAAGAATTTCATTTGGTGAAAGCAGTGACAGCACACAGTAGAGAGCAGATCAGCATAACTGGACTATACCATAAATTGAAAGGTTTTCTAAATGCAACCCAATATTTTAAATGATAAAGTAGTGGATATCTAGGGACCATGTTTTCAGGGGACATCGAGGTTAGTTGGTACAACCAGTCTTTTGCTAAGAGAATCTTCTGCAACCCATTTTCATGAGTGGCGTCTGGGGTCTTAAAAGCTTGCAAGCTGCCATCTGAGGTACACTGAATGGTCCCAACTCATCTGGAACAGATGATGACTGAGAACAACAAAGACAAGAAGAGACAAGAGACCAGGAGACAGAAGGACCCATACGAATGGAAGACCATATCAACAAGAGACCAGAAGAACCAGATGGTACCTGGCAGCTGTGATGGGGGACATGAGATAAGGTCCCTAAGGCAACACAAGAAAAAGTGGTGTGCAGCTTAAGAACTCTACTAAAATAACACGACTGATGGTTCAACAGCCTGAAGGGTCCCCTGGCTACATGGCCCCTAGACCTGATGCTGGCCCTGACCAGAAACTAGTACTAAGGTCAACTGTTCAGACAACAATGAACTGGACTTGCGGGCACAGTATGACCACATGGTGTATGTACTGTATGGTTCTATACATCTGTAGGAGGCTGTCCTTCTGGTTTCTTTCTAGATAGGAGAGAAGAGGGTAGAGAGGAGGGGACAGGTGCTCAGTAAGAGGATACTAGACATATAGAGTGAGAAGGAGGAATATGCTGTTACTGGGTGAAGAGACCAAATGGAGCTGCAGATAGGCAGGCATGCAAAATCAATTTGGATTGTATATTTTCACTTTACCAAGATTAATTTTTTTTTAAATGTGGCTAGTGTAACTGATAAACTTTTAGTTAGCTTTATTATTAGTTGTAAATACCTGCACATGGATAGTGGCTATTAAACATATGATAAGGCTATGAGAGAAAAATGTGTAAGGTGAGATGAGGAAATCTAGAAAGACATTTTACTTAAACTGGAGCTGTAGGCATGATTCCCGGAAGCTGAAGCTTGGACAGAGTGTAGAAGAGTAAGTAACAGTTAACAAGTAAGAGAAAACTGCTTCATGTGGATGAACTGTCTATGTAAAGGCAGTGGAGTGTGTGAGAATGTGGTATGCTTTAGTGACTGCTAATGGTGCTCCACAGCTACATCTCAGGGGGACTGTGAATTTAGCACAGGATGAGTCAGGGGAGGAACCAGATTCTCAGGAGCCTTATTTTTTACGGTTTAAGAAACAATATCATCATCACATATATCACTGTCAAAAACCAAACCAAACTTACTGCCATTGAGTGGATTCTAACTCATAGAGACCCTATAGGACAAAACAGAACTGTTCCACAGGGTTTCCAAGGAGTGACTGGTATATTTAAACTGCTGACCTTTTGGTTAGCAGATATGGCTCTCTGTGGCTCTTAACCACTGTACTGCCAGGGCTGCATGTCATCATCAGAGTTGCTTTTTAGAAAGATCACCCTAGTAGTAGTACAGAGAATGGATCCAATGTGGAAGAAACTGGAGTTCAAGAAGTCCAACTAACAGGTTAGTGAAATAATCCTGGTTGTAGGTGGCAAAGAACTGAACTAAGATGATAGTACACCTGGTAGTTACAGAAACACTAATAATCTGTCAGTATTTTTCTCAAACTGTGCTACTACAATGAGTCACAGGAAATCTTGCACTCTATCGCTTCTAAGAGTAAATGAGTCCAAGTTACATGCTGTCCTTTGTATTTTAGTGGAAGAGTAGATGAGGGAGAAACAAAGTGCACCTTTTCCACTATACTATATTATAGTGAATGTTTGCCTTGATCTCAATAGTTTCTATCACCTTTCTGCCCCATTTAATACAGTACTGTCCTTTACTATGGAAGGCATTTTATTGTGAGAAGAGGCGATGAGGAAGATACTATGGATTCAAGAAATATACTCAGTTCAACCTATGTATGATAAAGATTAAGCCACCTCCAAGCATCTTTCTAAGAGTCAGCTTCAATGTTACTTCCTCAGGGAAGTCTTCCCTATCAGACATCATTAGGCCTCTCTATCAAACACTCTCCAGCAATCCAGACTTCTGAGTGTGTCACATGATTGACATTAGGCCATAGTTTGTGCCTTCTTTGTGTAACATCTGCCTTCCCTGCAATTATATAAGCTCCGTGAAGCCTGACGCTGGTTTCTCTTGCATATCACTGCATCCTAGAACATCACCTAGTGGCCTGTGCATCATAAAATGTCTTTGCAGCTGAATGCTGCACGCTAAAAGTGCATGAGAATTCTATTGTTTCCAACACCATGTGCAGTTTTATTCTCAATGGCTAATAAAACTTGACTCTATGAAATTCCAAAAAGTCACTCAAGCTTCAAGAGCTAGAGGACCAACATTCTCTTGTCCATGTGTCTGGAGTAGTTAATCAAACAATAACAACAACAAAATACTGTTGTACATTCCATTTTTAGCACTGTGGTTATTGTTGACATACCTGCACCACAGAAAATGTTTTTTGTTAAAAAGTCAGAAGCTAAAAAATGACAGTAACATAGCTATAGGCTTCTCATGTTATGCTACATTAAACAGACTGTAGGCACATGAGCTGATACACTTAGTGTTCCAGTTGAGTATTGAGATGAATTAAAATTTTGGCTCTACATCCTGCATTTTTCTTTCAGGTTATAAAGGATGTAAGTCCAGGAAAAGAACATATTTGTGTGGATTTTTTTTTCCTCCAAAGGAATAATAACAAATATTTATGCCTTGAGCAAGGACTTCAGAGGACTCTCCTCTTTTGCAGGAAAATCCCACATGCTGGTCAAGGCTAGAAGATTTGTCAGAGCCTTTGGGACTAGGACTGGGAGATACTGTGTGATACTGAGCCAAGTATGCTATGAGACCACTGCATGGTTAAAAAGATGGAGGGCCCCCTGAAAGAGTACAGACCCAGGGTCTGAATAAACACCTACACCACCCCTGGCCTCTGCGTTCAGGTATGTGAATCCAAAATGCCTAACAGTCCAACTGCTGGAATTCCACAAGGTTCGACTTCCAATAGAGAGAGCTGAGTCCTTTTAATTTGCAAGGAACATTCCTCTCCAACTCTGTAAGACTGAGATATAAATGTCTTAAGATTTATTTTGTCTATTATAATGTATGGTGTATAAATTTGGAATGAGAAGATATGAGGTCAAGTAAAGATTCCATATACTTTCTCAACATTGCCAAAGGATTCACATTTTAAATTTATTTAGAGCTTGTGCTAAGAGAGATCTAGAGGTCACGGTGGTAATAAGCCAAAGAAGGCAATAGCTCTGCTCAGTTACAACTTGATGGACATCAGGAACATAAAGCTGGAGACAGAAGAAGTCCCTAACTCAGCTCAACAGGTCAAACTGTGACAGGCAGATGGTTGTGGTTCAGTCAGTGACAAATAAAGCAATTAAAAGCATCAGAATATAAAAGGCTTCAATGTTGTTGGAAAACTGTATAATCTAGCAATTTGTGAATTTTAGTAGCTATCTTTCTAAACTTTGCCTAGAAATTTTTAACACTGCATGACTGATACTGATTTTCCCTTCAAAAGACTGTAAATTCTACAAGAGCCAGTAATCTTTTTTTCTACTCTATTTATGGTGCCTGTGGGGAGTGCCTGAAACATAGCAGGCGGGCATAAACAGTCACTGAATTAATGAACAAATAGAACAAATGAGAGGACTTTGCACACTATGTACATTTTCAAGGCTAACCTTCCAGCAGGTTTCAAGTAATCCTACCAAACTCCCAAGAATGCATGTGTGTTTGTGTGTATTTGCATCATACACACTCCTACCTTATATTGAGATTATATCATAAAGCTTGGAATACAACATGTTTACTGCTCTTAACCATATATTTCAGTCCTGTGCCTTATCTGACACCTCTGGTTTCACTGAAGAAAACTCTAATGCTTTCCAAGCTCTGTAGAGTAGGTCTGTGCTAATCTACTCAGTCAACATGCACACCCAAATATTTGGCTTGCATTCATACATACACACACAGTGTGGAAACTACATTAGCAATTTCAGTTCTTATCAATCCTTGCTTAGAAGGCCACAGTGGAAGAAAATTTAGTGCACAGACCCAGACACGCCTATCGATTTGTTCCTGGCATAGTGCATGCCTACTCTCTCCCCAGCGAATGCTTCACACTGTGCAGGCTAATAGAAGGCAAGGTAAGGCATCCAAGGAAGTAGGTTTTCCAGGCATCTTGGAATGCACTGCTCTTTGAGATCTTTCTTTACCAAGAGAGTTTAGATTACTTTTAGCCATAAAAGCTGTGTTACTAGAATAGGAGCTAAGAAGAATGACATTTTATAAGGCAGTGTCTGGGTTAAGACATCTTTTCATCCTAGAAAAAAAATCCCAGTATGCTATGATGATAATAGCTGTTTATGAATTGAATGAGAAAAGACAAAATCTACTGTAGTTTTCCCCTCAATTCATATTCTTCATATATGAACAGGAGCTCTTCACAATTTAGGGTATTAAAGAAAAAGGTACAAATAACTTCTTTCCAGCCATTTCCTTTTTTTGTCCTGAAGACTGAGGTATTAAATCTAGTCAAAACTCAAGTTCAACTGATCTTTCAAGAATGTCTTTGGAAAGAATAGAAGAAACGATACAGGAAAAGGACAAGCAAGACAAAGCAATCATTCCTCAACAACATTTCTGTAGGGAACGTCAGTAGAGTAAGTCCTTGGGTCACAAATATCAGACTTATGGACAACTTCACCTTGCCCTTTAATGTCTTATAAATTGCTCTCGCCTTGAAAATATTAAACCAGGGCATCAAACTAGTTCTTTCTGGTTCAGATTTCTGCTGAGAACTTGCATTTACACCTCAGATATATTGAGTCAGAATGTATATTTTACCAAGATCCCTATGTGATTGTTATGTATAGTAAACATCAAGAACCCTTGCTCTACTAAGTGGTTCTTAGAAGTGGTCTGTAACCAGCGCTGTTAACAACACCTGAGAACTTACTAGAAATGCAGACTCTCAGCAGCTGTTTCAACCGGAAGGAAACAATTACAAGCCTTGGAATGAACCAAGCCCTACTTGCAACAAATTCTTCAACACAACCCCCTTCACTTGCTGCACATGTAGCTTTTAAATCATTGCAAAAGTTTAGAGCCTTTTCTTGCATGTGAATATGCACATACACGTACAAAACTGTTTGCATCAAATCAGTTGTAACCCACAGCAACCCTATAGGACAGAATAGAACTTCCCCACAGAGTTTTCAAGGAGCACATGGTGAATTCTGACCTCCAAGCTTCTGGTTAGCAGCTGTAGCTTGTAACCACTGCATTACTAGGGTTTCCACTGCACTAAAGTAAGGCTGAACAAGATCTGCATGCACCTACAAATTCAGCTTAAAGGCAGGTTTACTAATGAATCTCATTCATAACTTGGTGAGAGGCTGTAATGTGAACTGTCCTTTCCTTCACCCACTCATTTCAGTAAGCTATGGATACCTACAAAGGTCATCAGAATGGAAAGATAATTAAGAAATTGATATCATTTTGCTCCCATCTCTCTAGTTTCCATAGTCTTTATTGACAATATATATACATATATAATATATAAAATTTATATGGACTGCTCTACAAATCCACATGTCATCCTTGCTCAGGGGCCATGCTAAGCTCTTCTGTATCATCCCAATTTTAGTATATGTACTGCCAAAGCAAGTATTCATTTTGTTCTTTCAGTGGATACTCAACACTGGAAATTTATTGTAAAACAGACCTATGCTTCCAAAATAAAGCACACAGATTTTAGTAAATACAAAAGTTCTGGACAATATTTAGGGCTACAAATGAGTCCATTAAACTCAAAGGGTGTTGAACATACAGTTTTGCGTGTTTTGATATAAGGATATTCTGACTTGTAACTCTCAACGTTAAAGGAGTTGCTTTGCATTTGAAATGTAGAAAGACAAACCATTTCAAAATATTAGTGTATTAAGAGTGAGTAATACAATCACCAAAGACCTCAATGCAACAGCACATGCTTCATTTTGTCAATATGATAAATGCACATAACTAGTTTGTAAAATATATGTGTATAATTATATCAATGATGTAAATTAAAACACATATCCAGTTAATCCAAGAAACTGTTAATGAGCCCCAAAGCTTACCATTTTCAGTATTATAAAGAAAATCTTTTTTTAAAAAATATACAACCAATGTCTTTTTTCTTAAGTTTGTATTAATCATTTTCCATTCGAAATGAAAATTACCTCAAGCCGTTTGGTTGGGGAAATGTAATTACTAGTATTCTGATTGTTATTGATAAATAAGACTAATCATAAACCCTCTCCCTTGTGACTTTGGATAAGTAGTTTCTAGAACAGCTCTGCTACCACCTAAAGTTGTTACCTTAGGGAAGTAATTTAACTCCAGCGCATTTTGTCATTTGCAAGACAAAGGAGTCAGTGTTGAGACTCTGTCAGGCTCCTGCTGGACTGACTATTCTAAATACCCATGATCTATGACTCTAACTAATTTCTTTGATTTAAAAGGCAATGTCAATTTTTGACCTGTTTTCTTCTCTGCTGTTGTAATTATTATTGATCTTTCAGAAATACTCTGTCTAAAGCCTTTTGAAGTTGTTGTAAAATGGAAATATAAGTGCTATGAAGAAACAAAATGGACATAAGTTTCTGTAATAATGAATATTTCATTCCATTCTCTGGTCAACGCCTTCCAATACGTTCCTCTCAGTTTCCCAGGAACCAATGTTAGGGCTCTACCCACTGATTACAGGGCTCTAACCGCACAGGATTCAGTAGTGAGTCTTCCTACCCTGCCTTCTAGCCTCCTCCCATTGAGTGAGCAAGCTCAGTTGTAATTAGGTCTGGTCTAGGTGAAGGCAAGAATGTATTTCTGAGCTAATCCGAAGTCTACGGAAACCCTTTGCATTGATGTCCTTTGCTGCCCTGCTGAACAGCTCTGCTTCCATCTTTCCTGGTAGCAGACTCAGTCATGCTTGAACTGGCCATGGAAAAATGGAGGATTTGGCTTCCCGAGATTTTGGCTCCCTGTGCTTTACAGCTCTTCTCAGCTTGATTGGCACAGCTCTGGATAGCAACACCACCCACTTCTTTCTCTTTTTGCCTCCTGTTTCTGTCAGCCTTCTTTGAGCTTCCTGTTTTGACATATACAGAGGTAAAATCTGACTCCATGGCCAGTAATTCTGAGCACAGGAATTCTTGGCTTTCTCTAAGCAGCTCCAGAAGGACTTGTCTTTCCAACTGATAATGGGCTCTTTTTAACAAAGAATGTCCCTCTCCCTACTCCACCTCCATTCAGAATAGAAGTGCAAAGTGATTCAATCTCTAATTGTTCTAAATGTTTATTCAAAAGATCCACAAGGAGACACAGCTGACTGTCTAACTGGTAATTACAGAGTGATTAAGACTGACATTTCCAGAGTATTAGGTGAAAAACCTACTAGACTCTGGTAGGGTCAAAAGACTAGGTACCTTTTTGAATTTCAACACTGCAGTACTCATCTGGCTAGTGGATGAGATATATTAGCAATATTCTCAAATTTTAAAAGGAGTTTATGCTAATGGACTATTAAACATTCAATGCTCTGTTAACAAATGGTTATTTCTCCATTAAGCACCATCACGACCTATGCATAGTTTATGAACATTTGTGTTGTCCTTGAGAGAAAATCACATACTGTAAGGGCTAAAAATAGCAGCCATGTGAAGAACAGAGTGTAATTTGTATGGGGAGTTTAGCTGACATCTCAGACTCTGAAGCTTGTTCTCAGGGTCCAGACTCAGGAAAAGTAGGGCTGTGAACTATTCATTCTGGTTTGAGCCCCTGTCATTTCCAGTCCAGATACACTGAATCTGAATTCACAAGATCCTGAGGTTATTCTTATGTATAACTTCCTGACAACCTGATTGGTGAAAAACAGGCAAAACTGAGCAACACACATTAGTAAGCGCAGTTAAGCCTGTACATACCTTGCTTACTGGGTAATCCATCCCTGGTTCCAACATTTCACCAAAGCCAAAAGTTCTGAAAATGACTAAGTCCATTCCTTTCTGGGAGCTAGTCTGAAATTGTGTAACATTAACTTCTCCTTTAGGTAAGTACATAGAATGATTTTCATCCAGTCTCAGACTTAGACTCTTCTCTACTGTCTACATTCTGTTGATCGGCTGACAGCTCCTTCTCTATCCAGCAAGAAACTAACTCCCTATACTCCTTTCACCTTAGAGAGCCATAGGAAACAAATGAAGTTGAAATCCATTTTAACATTTATCCTTCTTAATTTTCTATTTGAATAATACAGCAAGTGAGAAGGGAAGTACCTGAAGTACAGCCACACTGTGTATAGACCCTGAGTTACATTTCTGTTTAAACAGATCACTATTCTTTCTTATTTTCCTTCTACATACTTAAGTGGTATTGCTCCTTCAAAAGCCACCTCCTCCTTGAAGCCTGTCATGATCATTCCAATTTCATAACAACTTGTGATACTTCCTGACTTTAGATTTGCTATTATTTGATAACGATGAATTTAAACAGACCCTCATTTTAAATGATGCAGTTAAGATAGATAGCTGAGGAAAATGGGAAAAGGAAAAAACATAAGAGAAGCAGGTTAAATAAGGGGGTCTCAGATCATGCTGACAGTAGCTAAATACAACTTTGGCTGACAAAAAAATCAAGAAAACAGTTTTGTTTCATCTCCCTTATCCAGGCCTGCTCCTGCTAAGTTGCTGCCTGAATACTAACCCAAACCCAACCCACTGCTGTCCAGTCAATGGTGACTCATAGCTGACTGAGTCGTTATCCTAAAATGCACATTGACATATTATTTCTCTCCCCTAAGTAATAATATTCTTCTATTTGATCATAATGGCTACAATTAGGTCAAAATTCTTCTTCAGAGAAAGCCAGGCCCTGATACTGTGGTGCGTATTACATCTTCTTCATTATCTCTGACAGTTGCTGCCTTGCCCTTTGTTTCCCAGTAACACTGAAGTTTCTATATCCCTCCCCTCTAGTACAGTGTTTCAGATGTCATTGTCTTCATTCATCCTAGTCTCTTAGTCGTTTTCCATTTCCCATCTGTCTTGTCTGGGCTCTTACACATCCCTCAGACTCTGCTGAGGGATCTTCTGCCTCTGAAACCCTTCTCTTAACCTCCAGGTTTAGCTGCCCCCTTTGATTCCCAACTGTCCACTGAATCTACTCCTGTGAAGACACAAAACACACAGGGGCTGTGTCTATATCTCCCAGCACAGCACTGAAGCCAACACCCAACAAATGTAACAACAAAGGTATATTTGGGGGGGTGGGAGGTGGGGAGATGGAGAGGAGTCCCCTGAGAATTTGATTTCAAATATGGCTATATAGAAATAACTGCATTGGTGGCTGTGATAGCATGAAATTTCGTCTTTAAATATTTGTGCTTAGTTGTCCATAGTGACTTACAACATGAAGAATTTTTTCATTGTGATTTCTACCCATCTTTCACTATCAGGTGTTATTTTATAATTCTCTTCATAAACTATATAGTGTTATACAACTCAGAGTATATTTACTCTCCTTATTGATTTCACAATTTGAATCTAGACTGAAGTAATCTAAAACTTAACTAATCATGATCAAATAAATGGCACTGACTAACACTATAAAGGAATTGTTGGTGGTATAGTGGTTATGTGCTATGGCTGTTAACCAAAAGATCAGCAGTTCAAATCTGCCAGATGCCCCTTGGAAATTCTATGGGGGCAATTATACCCTGTCTTTCAGGATCACTGTGACTTAGAATCAACCTGATGGCTATAGGTTTGTTTTTTGTTTCCTTTTGGAAAAAAAAAAAAAAAAAAAAAAAAACTGTAAGAGAGTAGGAAACAGAAATAAGACAGTTATTTGTCTGTTCAAGTCCCAGTATGGGCAATGGGCAGGTAGTCAATCACAAGACTTTTTACTAATTTATTAAGGACTTCCATGTATGATTTTGTTATATGATTTGATTAGTAAGTGATGTTTCCCTTGAGAAGCTGACACTGCCTTTTTTCTTGAAGATCAAGATGTTATTCAGGCACTGAGTAGGTTTTACTATCTGCTGACTCTTTTCTGTGGACTATAAAGGGTCTCAATATGTTTCTATATGCCACAACTACTCCTGTCTAGTGCTACAATTTTTCACCCTTTTTTATGTTTGGAGTAACTCTCAACTGATTTTAACCAATGGAATTCCTGAGTGAAAGGTTGCCTATTCAAACTCAATCAGAGGTTCCTTGGAAGAAAGGCCTGGAAATTTCTTTCTGAAAAGTCACAGCCATAAAAACACTATGAAGTATTTCTACTTTGCACACATGGGATGTCATGAGTTTGAGTCAATTTGATGGCAAATGGTTACTGATTAATTTTAAGAAAAACAAGATCTTTTCTATACAAGAGTCTAGACACATACCCTTCTTGGGAAATCTTGTGTAGGGACAATACAATATGTAAGGTGTCTTTTTCAGGCCTGCATAGAAGTGATTCAGCACTGTGACATATCCCATTTATGCTCATCTTGGTCTTGAGGGCTCAAATCCGGCTGCAAGCCACCTTTGTGTAAAGCTTATGTATTAGGTTACTGTGCCATGAGGGATTGTCTTGAAGGGTCCTGCTTGCTACTGCCTGGATGTGTGTCTTTGCTACTGCCTGTTGTTAACTAAGTGTGCTGCCTGTCTGCTGCCTGCCAAAAGTTATCACTGCCTTGAGCCTTGGAACCAACAAACCTATCATGACCACACCTGGTGATCCTCCATTACTGGTCTGCCTGAATCTCAAACGTGCATTCCTGACCTTGAGGACCTGCATTTTGACACTTAGTTAAGTGTTACAACTGCAAGCCAAAAGGTCAACAGTTTGAATCCACCAGGTGCTCATTGTAAACCCTGTTGGACAGTTCTCCTCTGTCCTATAAGGTTACTGTAGGGTCACTATGAGTCAGAATTGACTGGATAGCAATGAGTTTTATACCCTTCTTGATTTTATTTTCCAAGAGACACATTTATCATATATTATGTGGCATTCACTGTGCTAAGTACTTTAATATATCTTCTATATCATCAAATACTTTCTCACATTTTATATAATGTTTAGCATTCAAAAATGTATACTAAGTACAGTCTTTCTTCTCCATCTTTTTCTGCAATGCCAATTAGCTAACTTACTGATTTAATCATACGGGAATGGCGTCAGACAAATGTAGAAACTACATTGATTAATAAGTGGTGTTTTGAAGGGAATGGGGCCAAGACAGCAGACTAGATGCAAGTTTCTTCAATTCCTTCTGAGAATTAAGGCCTGGAATGATAATTGAATGGAGCAGCCTGGGCATCCATGGAACCCTAGGATCTGGCATAGAGTTGTCAGATTGGACTAGGCTCCAATAACAGGACAACAACTTCTCTCAAAGACAAGGCAGCAGCATGCTGAGTTATGCTTCTGCTGACTCACCATCTGGGATGGCTGCAGGTCCTGACTCCTTCTTTATTATCCCCAAAGCAGGGACTGAGCTAGTTAATACACTGAACTGCAGTGCTTCAGTAAACAGCATATAGTGCAACAGAAAGACTGTGAGTGGGATAGCCACAGTTTGAGATCCCAGCTGCTGACTGAGGGCACCACTGCCCCTCCACCCTCTCTATTCTGAGCTGTGCCATAGATTCTGCTATTTCAGGGCAGGAAGGACCTTTAAAGTGGAACACAGTCTTGATCAGCTTGGAGATGGAGTTAGCCACCTGGAGAGTTCAGAAGGGGCTAATTCTCACACTGAGCAGCAGTCCTTGTCTGGATAGTGCTTCTACAGCACTAAAGCTGTGTTTAGGTTGGTGGTGCCTAGAGCTATGACTGGGGACTGGCGGAGGATGGCAGGATGGCTGTAACTGCTCACTACTTTGAACCATGTCATAGCATCTGGGCACAGCCTAGGAGGTGCTTTCACTGTCAGTCGGATGGCAGGACCTGCCACAACTGAGGGCCTGACTGATTTTGGAAGCTGTTGGAAAGATCCTCCCTTAGCAATAAAGGACTTTTTTAAACTAAGACCACCTGGTGAGCTGACTACTGAGGAATCCAGCAACATCTCCACCCTTCACTGATCCACATCACAGCATTGGCTGGTGGCCCCCCAGTGACTCCATAAGTAGGGCACCATCTTTGTCAGCCAGGAGGGAGAGCCTTCCACACCAGAGAATCCAGTTGGGGCCACTAAGTGGAGTACACAGAGGTAGCCATGAAGAACTTCTCTCTTAGAATTATGCCTCAGCTCCTGTTGAGGTAACACCAGGGAACTGAACAGCTTCTAGATGGCACAAAGACAACAATCAATAGCTAACCATTTAAAGAAGCAGACCAAAATGGCTCCAGAAAACTCCCAAAATAAAGACTCAAAAAACTTCTGAGATGAAAATGTCATTCTGAAGTTATTAGAGGTCAAATATGAAAGAAATATATAGAGAGTCCTCCTAGAGATTAAACAAAATGCAGCAGAACAAAATGAAAAATTAAGTAAGATATTGTAACTGATGGCATGTCAACAATCTGAAATCCAGCAGATCAGTAATATATTTACAGAATTAGACAATTCAATCCAAAGCCAAAAGAGCAGAATTGAGGAGATGGAATCCAGAGTTAGTGAACTTAAGGATAGAGCGACTGACACCAACATTGAGGATAGAGCAACTGACACCAGCATTGAGGACAAATCAGAAAAAACAAACAAGAAAAAATGAAGAAACATTAAGAAACATGTGGAACTCTATTAAGAGGAATAATCTAAGAATAACTGGAGTTCCTGCATAGTGAGGGGTATCTGAAAATACTGAGAGTATTGCTGAGTTGCTGATGGAAAACTTCCCTGAAATTGTGAAAGAGACTACAGATTTCCAAGACACATTATTGAACACCACAAAAACCAGATCCCAAAAGAAAGACAACAGACATATTATGAACAAGCTTAATAAAATGAAACATAAATAGATTCTTTTAAAGGTAGCAAGGCTTAAAGCAAAGATAGCATTCAAAGAGAAGCCCTGCAGGCTTTTGTCTGACTTCTTGGCAGAAGTGATGTTAGCAAGAAGGCAGTGGGATGACACATTCAAAGCCTTCGAAGCAAGAGTTATGCATCCTGTAAAATGGTCTCTCAAATATGACAGTGAAATTAAGACATTCTCAGATCAACAGAAGCTTAGAGACTTTGTAATAACCCAATCAAAATGGCAAGAAATACTGAAAGAAGCTCTTGCATAGAAAAACAAACATATTAAATGTATGCTTAAGGAGGCAATGCAAGACACAGAATCCAGTGTTCTACTCAGGGAAGACAGAAAGCTGAATCAAAGCTACAATATTAAAAGAAAGGAACCAATGATATTAACACAAAAACTATCACATCATCACACTAAAAAGAGGGATATATTACACTAAGTATAACCTTTACAAATGGAGAGGAAATTAAAAAGATATTCAAAAGTTAAAGTCTGGTTTAAACTTAGAATATTAAGGGGCACCATAGGTGTAGCTGAAAAGCAAAATAACAATATGACCTATCAAAACAGGAACCATAATATAGGAGTCTCAAAACACACAAAACCAACACTGAAAAAGGTGAAAAGTCAATGCATAAAGAAAAATGAACCGGAACATAATATTAAGAACAATATAAAATATTAACAACACAAAAACTAAATGCATCAGAATGACAGCACAAAATACATACTTATCAATAATTACACTGAATGCAAATGGACTGAATACTACAATAAACAGAAAGTGAGTGACATGCTGGATCAAAAGACAAAACTCATCTATATGTTGCTTACAAGAAACACATCTTGGACTCAAAGATATGAACAAACTGAAGAACAAAGAATGGGAAAATACATACCAAGCCAGCAACACACAAAGAACAGCTGGAGTGGCAATACTAAACTCAGATAAAATAGACTTTAATGTAAAATTCATCACTGTGGGCAAGGATGGTCATTATTTACTACTGAAAAGTTCAATACATAACCAAGACATAACAATGTCAAATATTTATGCACCCAATACCAGAGCATCGAAAAACAACAAACACTGACAACACTGAAAAATGGGATAGATCACTCCACAATAATAGTTGGAGATTTCAACATTCCACTTTGTGTAATGGACACAGCATCCAGAAAAACCTCAGTAAAGATACAGAAGATATTATTGCAACAACCAACCAACTGGACCTCATTGAACTTTTTACCCATCAACAGATAAGTGCACTTTCTTCAATGAACATGGAACATTTTCCAAAACAGACCATGTGTTAGGACATAAAGCAAATCTCCATGACACTTGGCTATAAAATCCAAACCACTGAACTATTTCAAAGCATCTTCTCTGACCATAAAGCCATAAAAGCTGAAACCAATAGCAGAAAAAAGTAGAGGAAGAAATTTGAACTAATGGAAAATCAACAATATCCTGCTCAAAGATCCACAAGTTACAGAAGAAATCAAGGACAAAATAAAGAAATTTATGGAATCAAATGCGAATGAAAACACATCCTACTAGAACCTACAGGGTACAGCAAATGCAATGCACAGAGGTCAACTGATCTCTATAAATGCACACATCCAGAATGAAGAAAGAACCCAAGCCAAAGAATTAACCCTACAATTTGAACAAGTAGAAAGACAGCAAAAGAGGAACACCTCAGGAACAGGGGGGCGGGAGGCAGGGGGGACAGATAACAAACAGTAGAGCAGAACTAATTGAAATAGAGAATAGAAGAACAACTGAAAAAATTAACAAGACCAAATCTGGTTCTTTGAAAAGATCAACAAAATTTATAAAACATTGGCTAAACTCAAGAAAAACAAGAGAGGAAACAAATTTAAAAAATACAAAATAAGATGGAAGATGTCACAGTAGATCCAACTGAAATAAAAAATATCACAAGAAAATACTATGAAAGTCTGCACTCTAACAGATTTGAAAACCTAGAGGAAATGGACAAATTTCTAGATTCATATTACCTACCAAAACTGTCACAAGGAGATGTATAACAACTTAATAAACCCATCATAAAGGAAGAGATTGAAAAAGTCATCAAAAAACTACCAGCCAAAAAAAAGTCCTGGCCCAAATGACTCCACCAGAGAATTCTACCAAACTTTTAGAGCAGAGTTAACTCCAATGCTACTGAGACTATTTCAGACCATAGAAAGGGATAGAATACTCCCAAATTCATTCTATGTAGCCAACATAACCTTGATATCAAAGTCAGAGAAAGATCCTGCAAAAAAATATTACAGATCAATATCACTGGTGAACCTAGTTGCAAAAATCTTCAACAAAATCCTAGCCAATATAATTTAACAATACATACATACATATATGTATATATATATATATATATAATAATTCATCTTGACCAACTTGGATTCATACCAGGGATGAAGGCCTGGTTCAACATCAGATAAACAATTAATATGTTCAACCACAGCCTGATTTGGTCAGCTGATGCAGAAAGTACATTTGACAAACTCCAACACCCATTCATGCTAAAAACTCCCAGCAAAATAGGAATAAAGGGGAAACTCCTCAACTCTGTAATGGGCATCTACTGAAAGCCAACAGCTTACATCATCCTGAATGAAGAGAGACAAAGAATTCCTCCTGAGAACAGGAACCAGACAAGGATGCCCACTATCACCACTTCTCTTCCATATTGTTCTAGAGATTCTAACCAGAGCAATTAGACAAAACAAAGAAATAAAGGGCATCCTCGTTAGCAAAGAAAAAGCTAAAATCTCCCTATTTGCAGATGATACAATTATATATGCAGAGAATCCTAAAGAATCTGTAAGTAAACTACTGGAACTAATAGAAGAGTTCAGCAAAGTATCAGATTATAAGATCAACATTAATAAATCAGTAGGATTTCTTTATACTGACAAAGAGATTGTCAAAGAATCAACAAATCACTACCATTTACTAGAGCTCCCAAGAAGATAAAATACCTAGGAATAAATCTAACTAGTGAAATAACAGATCTGTACAAAGAGAACTACAAGACCTTACTACAAGAAAATAAGAGACATCTACAGAAACGGAGAAACCTGTCCTGCTCATGGCTAGGAAGAGTTAACATTATGAAAATGTCTATTTTACCCAAAGTGATCTACATATACAATGCAATTCCAGTACAAATTCCAGTGACATTTTTCAATGAGATGGAAAAACAAATCACAGACTATGTTTGGAAAGAGAAGAAACCTCGGCTAAGTACAGCACAACTGAAGAAGAGGAACACAGTTTAAGGTGTCACACTATCTGACCTTAGATCCTATTACATTGTCACAATAGTCAAAACAGCCTGGTACTGGTACAAAGACAGACATATAGACCAATGGAACAGAATCGAGACCCCAGACATGTCACCATGATCTTATAAATAGTTGATATTTGACAAAGATCCAAAGGTCATAAACTGTGTAAAAGCAGTGTCTTTAACAACTTGTGTTGGCAAAATTGGATCTCCATCTGCAAAAATCTGAAACAAGACCCATATCTCATACCTCACACAAAGATTAACTCAAAATCTATGAAAGACCTAAATATCAAACCTAAAGCAATAAAGATCATTCAACAGTGGAAGTTTTAATACACAGCTTAGATAGTTTTCAAAATCTGACAAAGAAAGCACAAACAACAGAAAAGAGATAAATAGGAAGTAATAAGAGTCAAATACTTCTGCTTGTCAAAAGACTTTATCAAAAAAGAGGTATATTGCCCTGTAAATTGTGGTAGTGGTACCAAGAATAAAAAATTAACCCCCAAATCCCAGTGCTGTCAAGTCGAAATTAAGGAATTTGTAACTTTAAAAAGAAAGAGTTAAAAGATCAGTGACCAAATGTGAAAAAATATCTGTCAGCTACATGTGGGACCAATTTATGACCTCCATAATCTACAAGGTACTGCAAAATATCAACAAGAAAAAGGTAAATGACTCAATTAAGTGATGGGCTAGTGAGATGGCCAGACACTTCACTGCAGAGGACATCCAGGCAGCCAAAACACACATGAGGAAATGCTCATGATCATTATAGCTAGCAGAGAAATCCAAATCAAAACTACAATGAGATACCATCTCACCCTAACCAAGTAGGCCATGACCCCAAAAACCTAAAACAACAAATGCTGGAGAGGCTGTGGATGGGTCAGAATGCTCCTGTACTGCCGGTGGGATTACAAAATGGTACAATCTCTTTGAAAAGCAATTTGGCACTGTCTTAAAAAGCGGGAGGTAGACCATTTGATCCAGTTATCCCACTGCTAAGAACATACTTTAAAGAAACAGAAGCTGTCTCGTGAACAGATGCATGCACACAAATGTTCACTGAAACACAGTCCACAATAGCAAAAAGATGGAATCAACCCAGATGCCTAGCAACAGAACAAATAAACAAACTATGATACATACACTCAACGGAACACTATGCAATGTTAAAGAACAATGATGATTTCAGGAAGCATCTCATAACTTTGGTTTCAATTGGAAGATGTTGTGTGTTGAGTGAAATCAGTCAGCAGCACAAGGACAAATATTGTACGAGACTGCCACTATAGAGACTTAAAAACAGACTCACATACAGAAGAAGATTCTTTGACAGTTACAAGGGTGGGGATAGAGGGTGACCGTTGGTCATAGATTAGATAGTTGATAGAAATTTGGCTAGGTGAAAGCAGTAACAGTATACAGCAGAAGGTAAATCAACTTATCTGGACCTCACCATAAGCTGAAAGCTCCTCTAATCTCAACCCAATATTGCAAGGATAGAGTAGCAGGGAAGAGGCCTGGGGACCATGCTCTCGGGTGACACTGAGGCCACCTGGCATAACTAGCCTATTGCTAAGAGAGTCTTCTGCATTCAGTACTGGTG
This sequence comes from Heterohyrax brucei, assembly GCA_028571685.1. Taxonomy (NCBI): domain Eukaryota; kingdom Metazoa; phylum Chordata; class Mammalia; order Hyracoidea; family Procaviidae; genus Heterohyrax; species Heterohyrax brucei. The sequence continues at coordinate 19,557,300 of CM053162.1, forward strand.
AGTGGTGTTTGGGTTCTTAAAATCTAGCAAGCTGCCGTCTGAGGTACACCAAACTTTCCCAGCTCATCCAGTACAGATGATCACTGAGAACCACAAAGATGTGAGAAAAAAAGAGCTCATGGCATAGAAGGACTCATATGAACGGGAGACTGTATCAACATGTGATCGGAAGAACCAGATGGTTCCTCGCCACCAGAGACAGCCATGATGGGGCATACAGGGTTGAGTCCCTGTGACAACACGAGAAAAAGAGGGGTGCAGTTCAAGAACTCTACTAAAAGACCACAGCTGATGGTCCAACAGCCTGGGGGGTCCCATGGGAGCAAGACCCCTAGACCTGCTGCTGCCCCTGACCAGAAAACACGACAGAGGTCAACTCTTTGGACAAAAATGAACTGGACACAGGGACACCATGTGCCCGTGTGGTGTGTGTACTTTACGGGTCTGTGCATTTATAGGATGCTCTTTCTAGGTGGGAGAAAAGAGGGTGGAGAAGAGAATACAGGAGCTTGTTAAGATGGTATGATATGAGAAGTATCAAATGAAAAGGAGGAGTGTGCTATCACTGGGCCTGGAGAGCAGGAGCTGCAGATAGGTGGGCATGCAAAATCAATTTGGATTGTATTTTTTCACTTAATCACAATAAAAAATAAGTAAGTAAATGATGTTTTCCAAGCCTTCCAGTTGTGTACCACCAAGTAATAGCTTCTGATCACAACCATACTAACTCAGTTGGATGCAGAAAGCCACATGTTATACATGATGTCCATTTATCCTGTGTTTTCTCTTTTGGTTAACTTTCACTGTGTATTCCATTTTTGAAGCGTTTTTTGTTGGTTATCCCCAATGAATCTTTGTGCAGTTTGATCTGGTCTCCATACTTTAGTGTCTTAACACTTCTTTATACTCACTTTGGTCAAATTATTTCATTTTACACGTATGTATATATAATATATATAAAAGTTTTATATTAACTCTTTATATGTTAGACTTTAACATGTCTTTTAATTGCTGTTTTTTTCTATTTTAAAAATTTTTTGAAAGTGTAGCCGTTATCAAATTTTATAGGTTTTAAATAATCTACACTCAACTGCGTTTTTCCTCTACCTTGCAATTTTTAGAGCAAAATTTTTCAGTATATTAGGAATACACATATGGAAGAAATTCTTAAACTTACCACCACATGCTAAACATAACCACAGGCATTATTTCAAAATTCTGTGAACGTCTAGGGTTACACAGGGTAAGGAGCGTGTGTGTGTGTGTGTGCATGCGTGTGTGAGTGAGTGCACATGGGTATGCACCTACATATACTTATTCAAATAGTCTAAATCCTACCTCTAGACAATCATAAGGTGTCAGGACTGGGGTAACTGCTCAGATCTCACTGGACACAGTGCCTTCTATAGAGGGAACCCCTGGCTTCAATCCCAGTGTTCGGCGCAGCTGCACTGAGTACTTACAGCAGCGACCATGCCCAGTTCAGATAACTCCAGCCTCACCAGTTCGAATGGACTAATGGAGGACAGATCTCAGGCAGTGGTAAATACCTCCATAATAAACTGAAATGTTTTGCTGTTTGAACTATTGCCAGTTTTTATAACAATTTCCATCTTAAGCTGGCTCAATACATATTTAATGAATCCTTCTATAAAACCTTTAAAAGCCCTCAATTCATTTCAAGTGGCAAATGACTAAGCAGTTTGGAATGATGAACTTGATGCTGCCACTGTATTCATTACCTGAGAAGAGAAAGTGATTTTTTTAACACGAAAATAATTGGGTTTTTCCCTTGTGCTCACATTCATGTCACATGGAAGTATTTAAGTCTGCCAGTCTTCTTGCGATTTAACAAGAAGCATGCTGCAAGCTTTTGCTATTGAAGGGTTGTGATATATTTTACAACAAGATGTGTAATATTTGTTGTTATATGTCGTTAAGCCCTAATGACTGCTTAATATGTACTTCCCTCATTCTATTCAACAATTACTGGGAAAGACTCCATAGGTCCTATGAAAAAAACAAAGGAAAATTAGTTAAAGATATTTGCCTCAAGGCATTTTGATTTTGGGGATACTGCTTCCATGGGCATTGATTGTGGATCCAAGTAAAACAAAATCACATTTTGATACACATACGATATTACAAGGTACTAAATAAATGTATACAAGCAGAGTAATGATTTTTGATTTACAGTTGGTACCATACATATTATGCTGTGGTTCTGCAAACTCTGGAAGATTAAACTACTAGGATTCCTACTAGGGCTTGGAACTAGCTCAAACCCCTAGTTCAAACCCCTGCTGAGAATTTGTGTTTCTTGTAAGTTTCCAGGCAGTGATAATGTTGCCTGGTTAGGAGACAATTCTGAGAACCATTAGTATAGCAGTGGGTCTCAAAATGTTTTATACATAAGAATCATCAGGGGCTATTGTTAAAATGTAGATTTTAATTCAGTATATCAGGGGTTGTTGTTGTTAGGTGCCATCCATTCCCTTTTGACTCAGAGTGACCCTACGGGCAAAGGAAAAAACACTGCCTTGTCCTGTGCTGTCCTCACAATTGTTGCTATGCCTGAGCTTGTTATTGTGACCACTAAGTCAATCCATCTCATTAAAGGTCTTCCTTTTTTTCACTGATCCTCTACTTTACCAACGATGATGTCTTTCACCAGTGACTGATTCTTCCTGGTAACAAGTCCAAAAGAGAGGAGATATCATCTTGCCATCCATGCTTCTAAGGAGCATTCTGTTTAGACTGCTTCCAAGATAGATTTGTTCATTCTTTTGACAGTCTATGACATATTCAATATTATTTGCCAGTACCACAATTCAAAGGCATCAATTCTTCCATCTTCTTACTCATCACTCAGCTTTCAAATGCATATGAGGCGATTGAAAATGCCATGGCTTGGGTCAGGTGCACCTTAATGCTGAAGGGGATATCTTTGCTCTTCAACACTTTAAAGAGGTCTTTTGCAGCTGATTTGCCCAGTGCAATGTGTCCTTTGATTTTGGAGGTACTGCTTCCATGGGCATTGATTGTAGATCCAAGTAAAATGAAATCATATCTGGGTTCAAATTCAAATTCTCAGCAGATATTCAAACCAGATGAAACAGTTTGAAGCCCTGATGCGTATTGACATTTGACATAAATCTTTTTTTATCTTGAAGCCTCTCTCCTACTGCAATCCTAAATGAATAATAGGGCACCCCATGTTCACACAGACATAAACACACACATGTGCATTTTCATAGATACATGTACAATTCCCAAACCCTTGGCTACCACCCTAGTCTCATCTACTACTTTTCTTTGCCCTCAGTTGGTTCCTACCATTGCTCTACTGTGCTTCTGTTCCAGAGTCCTTATACTTGCTGTTCCCTTACATGGATTCTTTCTCCCTTAAATACTTACATGATTCACTGCTTCATCAACTTTTTGATTCAAAAGTTATCTTATCAGTGACTATTCTATTTAAAATATCCCTCCCGATACTCTCTCTCTCTTTTGCCCCAATTTTTCTACATGTAACTTACCAATTCTGTCATGTTACATATTTTACTTGTTATTATTTGATATTTCTAGCCTTTCTTTCCCAGTAATTAGAACAGTACTGCCAATATAGCCAATGCTAATCATTTTCTGAATGAATGAATAAATCAATACATATATACACCTACATTCACATGTATTTTCTTTACTATACAATTTTCCACACCTGAGAGTGGAAAATTACACTTCCTATCACATGTGCAGAGAAAAGAGAATTATTAGTGTGGGAGCTATAGATAAGTTATCATAGTAAAAAACAGTGAGCTTCAAAATCCAACCTATGTTTTACTTTATAAGTCATAGTCATCATTGAACACACCCTCTCCAGCCTGTCTGGAGATTTTGTTTTCTATGAAATGATGTTAACAGCCTATTTTATAAACATGTCTTCCATAGTTTGTATATATTTAAATATCACTCTCAAAAAGTCCCTAAATGTAACTGTTTTATATAAAATAGAAGAAACAAAATAGGGCAGTTGATGGCAAGTATATACCCAAGCCAAGACCTCTAGGTGTTGGAGCATTTTCTAAGCGGCACAGGAATTCCTTAGACAGCCATTCCCCCAAATTCAGTACCAGTCATTTTTTGAGAAGTAGCTTGGAGATGCTATCTGTTTGGCCTCACAGACAACCATAAAATGTTAGTAAGTACAGTGGCTTCTTCCCTTTACTGATACCATGTCCTCTGTGTTATATGTGTTTCTAAGATTTGTAGATGAAGAAACCAAAGAATTCCTTTTTAAATGAAAGTAGGTTAAACTTCTAAGATTTATAGACTGAGAAACCAAATAACTCCTTCTTAAATGGAGGTAAGTTAAGAATGAAAAAGGAAAAAATGAATTCTAGTCTAGTCTGTAATATGCCTTTTTTCTGCCTTGTTACGTGTTTTCCATTTGTCTAATCTGTGGGGAAAAGAACCTGCTCAGTGATGGCAAGCAGTATGTAGTACTCTTCTTCTCTGTGACAGTCTTATTGAAATAAGCCCCTTCAAAGGGAACTTTTCCATGATTATTCCTTCAGCAATCTGTAATCACACATTAGCTAGTTAATGGCTAGCCAAATAGAGGGGAGTTGTTACCTAATAAATTATGTTTTTCATGTGCCATTGCTCTGTAAGTTAGTGGGAGGTCAAGTGGTCCTGTAAACCTTGATGGACTCCTGCTCAACTGGAGAGGCAATTTTATTGTGGTTTACTAATTTTTTTATTCCTTCATCGCCACTGTGAGTTGCAAGGTTGCTCAGTACCTCTGTACACCTGCTGGATTACTACCTTCACTCAACAAAAGCAAAACTTACTGTAGAATGAACTATCAATCCCTTTACTGGAATGCTAACTTTCAGTCACCTTGTGATATACTCCTTTATAAAAATAACAACATTTGCAAAGATTTTCAGCTTAAAGTTTCACAGAAATACCTGGACATGTACCAGAGATGAGGCAAATTCTTCTGAGTACAGCAGGTTTAGGGAATGAGATCACAGTATTCAAAACTAGGGCCAGCTCTAGTGAGTGAGATCTTTTCCAGAATCACATCCTCAGTTCTCTTCTGCTGCTCTGTTTGTGTTTGAAATCACAGTAGAAAAGGGCTTGGTTTCTCTGACGTGTTCTACTTCATTGCAACTGGCCTCCCAGCATATTCTAAAGCTGTTCACACTGATGAACTAGTAGTGAATTTACTGCCATTTGCAGGACACTCTCTTGTACTTTCTTCTGGGGAAATACCAGGACTGCGAACTAAGTTCCTGAACTCACCCTGGAAAAAGTGCTACATACTTCCTTGGAGAATATTACTAGAGTCACCTTCAAAATACTCCCCTTGGGAAGCTATGCACTGACACCAGCACTTGGTCCACCCATCAAACAATTTTGGAACTCTTCCTGGAATGGCCATCAGAACTGCAATTGTATTATCCTTGATGTTCTTAATGTCATCAAAATGTCTTCCTTCCAGTATCTCCTTTATCTTTGGGTCAAGAAAAAAGTCACTGGGAGCCAGATCAGTTGAGCAGGGAGGATGTTCCAGTACAGTTATTTGTTTACTAACTAAACCCCCCCTCACAGACAACTCTACAATGAAGTTCATGAACTTGCCACTGTAAACGGCCACGCACAATGGCCGTTCCAGAAAGAGTTCCAAAACTTTTTCGAAGGGTGGACTAGGCACTGGCTTTGGTTCATAACCTTCCAAGGGGAGTACTTTGCCCTTTCATGACATGTACTGGGAAAATATTCATCCTTCAATGCCCAACCCAAACCCTCCTCTCTATCAAGTAAGTTTCGCCTAAAACCAAACCAAAACAAAAAACAAAAGACCCATTGCCCGTGGAGTCGGATCCGACTCATGGCGGCCCTAGAGGCCAGAGTAGAACTGCCCCCTTGGGTATTCAAGGAGTGCCTGCTTCCCTCAAATAAATTTTGGTATTCATTTTTCTGTGCTCTCATTGTAATTATACATATCATCAAGATAGAGGTAAAATTCTCTTGTTTTCTGTATCTATCTCCTTTTCTAAGTAGTAAAATTCTTAAGAAGTACACTTTCTTGCCTTAATTTACTAATGCTGCAAGAGTGCCTGACACAGAGCAAGAACAGTATAAAAAATTTCATAGAATGAATGAATGAATTCTTTTAATCTTCTGAGACTCAGGAATGATAATTACTTTATTATTTTCTAATCTTTTTAAAAAAAATCTTTCCCAAGCCCAAGGAGTGATAGATAAGTATTCTAAGTTAGAAAGAGTAGAGGTATTAAATTTAAGAGCACAGTGCCAGGGCACCAACTGGCAAAAGCAGAGACCTATTTAGATGAAGCAGAGTTCCTGGTCTCTTTAATTCTAGAAGTCACCTTTCTTGGCCCCAAGGATGAGCACAACTGAAGTTGTAGAACTCTGTGGAAACTTTACTCTCTAGTCTCACTTCTCCTATTGCCACCTGTAAATGAGTAATCAGCAGATGGCTTGTCTATATTTGTAGACTAGAATTAAAGTGCAGAAATTGAAAGGGGGAAAAAAAATCTTGCAACTAGTTCCTGAGTGTAAAGAAGCTATCTTTGTCTTTATGTAGATAAAACTTTGACAGTGGACTGAGGTCATGAGAGGTCAGCTTTGAAGAGCAGGTGAGTTGATTTTCTCAAGAGGTGAAATGTTTGGTCCATGAATTCCTGGCATGGTTTAGAAACATTTATAGTACTGTCATCAATAAGCAGGAGGAACACCAGAGGATGGTGCTGGTGCTAATATGAACATTAACGATAGAGGGAGTCACCACCTGGTGACTACCGATAGCTGTTTTGGGAGGTGTGCTGGACATTCAGGTCATACCAATGACGTGGAGATTCTTTCTACAAATTGCCACGTTATCATGGGGTATTTTGCCATTTAAGGATGAAAGCAGTCCTCCCCAATATTATTGATTTTTAATGAGCATTAATGAAGCTATTCTTAGCCTTCTAGATGTACACATTTTGCTGAGCCCAATATGAACTACTTGTATTAGGCCAGATGTAAATAACTCATTCCTTAAAAAAAAAAAAGGCATTTTAGTTTACAGGCTTCACACATTCTTTCTCCTTTTGTAGCAGACCATAATTTACTGATAGAAACAACAGAGGTGATGTAGATACTACTGCATAATGCACAGACAACACCAGTGCACTATATTTTTAGGTGTTGCCTTTAAAGCAATCCAAAGAATAAGATAATCTTCTTCACTTTTCTTAAAAACTTTCTTCAGGTCCCTGAGAAGTAAACTGAATACTGAAGAGCCATAAAGAGAACTGGATTTTCAGTTTATTGTAACCACAGCTTATAAAGACAAGACAGGTCTCTTATAAATCCTTAATTTTTTTCTATCAAACAAGTACTGTAGAAATTAATTGACTCCCAACCCCTTGCATATATTTTTCATAGGGAATGGGGCCAAGCTTCTGAGAAATCTATCATGTTGAATTGGGCTGTTCCACATTCAAGAGGCTGCGGGAGAACCAAAATAGGTTTAGCTGAACAAATACCATAGTAAGTTGTTATAGTGTACAAGTTTCTCTTAGATTACATGGCACTAATGGACTAATGTGTGCTGTGAGCTATGTAAAAGAAAAGTTCATTACAACTTGTTAAAAATGAATACAATTTTAAATCAATTCCCATTAGTTAAAGTGTAGATGTGGTTTATGTCTTGGACAATTTGGCTATAAATTCGTGCTAATCCTGTGAGTAGTAGTGGTTAGTCTAAGTCTCCTTCTGTAATAAAAACAAACAAGAGATTGCATTCAGTACTTTCTTACGAAATGAAATATTTAAAAGATGTCATCTTGCTTCTTATGACAGTGTCCTGATTATGTCAAGTCAAATTAATCAAGCATATAAATTGGAGTGTACAGATATGAGAGACAAATGAAATGCATGGGGACACACCCGTGAAAACAGTCTATGGACTACATACTAGGTAAAAATCACATACCACCATCTAGGTATCCAAAAGAAGAAGAAGCCAAAATGCAAATGGTATTATGTCTATGCCAACATTCTACTTTTCTCTCCCACTTTGTGCCATCTGTTTGCTTTTTTTCTACCCTATGCTCTATGAAGATAAATGGAAGAGTTGAGAGAAGACAGAAATTTTTCTTTCTTTCTTTTTCCTTCTTTGTATTATTTAATCAATTCTAGTCCTACTCTTTCTTTGAAAAACTGACACTTCATGGAATTAATAGAATGCTATCTCTAATATCAGGTGATGAATATTTTCAGATTTTGATTTGTGAATTGTCCTTTCCTAACTTAACCTTTCTGCTACATATCTGTCAGTTTGTCCTATTGTAGGGGCTTGTGTGGTGCTGTGATGCTGGAAGTTAGGTCACTGCTATTCAGATATCATCAAGGTTATCCATGGTGAACAGATTTCAGCTGAGCTTCCAGACTAAGACACACTGGGAAGAAGGACCCGGCAGTCTACTTCTGAAAAGAATTAGACAATTAAAACCTTATGAATAGCAGTAGAACATTGTCAGATATAGTGCTGGAAAATGAGCCACCTGTGTGCAATGGCCCTCAGAAAACAACTGCGGAAGACTTGCCTCTTCAAAGTAGAGCTGACCTTAATGACATGCATGGAGCAAAGCCTTTAGGATCTTCGTTTGCTGATGTGGCACAACTGAAAATGAGAAGCACCTGTAAACATCCATTAATAACTGACACATGAAATGTACAAAGTATGAATCTAGGAAAATCGGAAATCATCAAAATGAAATGGAATGCATAAACACTGATATCCTGGACATTAGTGAGCTGAAATGGACCAGTATTGACCATTTTGAATCAATCGTACGGTCCACTGTTCTGGGAACAAAAACTTTAGGAGGCATGGTATTGCATTTGTTGTTAAAAGCAACATTTCAAGATCTGTCCCGAAGTGTAATGCTGCCAGTGATAGGATAATATCCATATGCCTACAAGGAAAGCCAGTTAATAAGACTATTATTCAAATTTATATACCAAGCACTAAGGCCAAAGATGAAGAAATTGAAGATTTTTACCAGCTTCTGCAGTCTGAAATTGGTCATAGATGAAATTGGGATGCATTGATTATTACTGGTGATTGGAATTTAAAAGTTGGAAACAAAGAAGAAAGACCATTAATTGGAATACATGGGCTTGGTGCTAGAAATGAAGCCACAGATTACATGATAGAATTTTGCAAAATCAATTAACTTCTTCACTGCAAAAACCTTTTTCCACCAATACAGTGACCCCCATACACATAGACCTCACTAGATGGAATACATAGGAATCAAATTAACTACATATGTGGAAAAAGACAACGGAAAAGCTCCATGTCAGCAGTCAAAACAAGGTGCTGACTGGCATAGGCCATCAGTTGCTGATATACAAATTCAAACTGAAACTAAGAAAATCAGAACAAGTCCATGAGAGCCAAAGTATGACCTTGAATATAGCCTACCTGAGTTTAGAGATTGTCTCAAGAACAGATTCAACGTGTTGAATACTAACTACTAAAGATCAGGTGAATTGTGAAATGACATCAGAGATATCATCCATGCAGAAAGCAAGAAGTCATTAAACAGACATGAAAGAAAGAAGAGACCAAACTGGATGTCAGAAAGGATTCTGAAATTTGCTCTGGAACATTGAGTAGCTGAAGCAAAATGAATGAATAACCAAGTAAAAGAACTGAACAGAAGATTTCAAAGGGCACCTTGAGAAGACAAAGTTTCGTAATGACACATGCAAAGAGCTAGAAATAGAGAACCAAAAGGGAAGAACGTGTTCTGCATTTCTCAAGCTGAAAGAACTGAAGAAAAAATTCGAGCCTCGAGTGGCAGTAGTGAAGGATTCTACAGTGAAAATATTAAACAACTCAGGGAGCGTCAAAAGAAGATGAAAGGAATACACAGAACAATTGTACCAGGAAGGACTGGTCAGTGTTCAGCCATTTGAAGAAGGAGCATACGACCAGAAACTGATGGTGCTGAAAGAAAAAGTCAAAGCTGCATTGAAGACACTGGCAAAAAATAAGGATTCAGGAATTGAAGGAATACCAATTGAGATATTTCAACAAATGGGTGCAGCGCTGGAAGTGCACACGTGTCTATGCTAGGAAATTTGGAGGATGGGCAACTGACTGTAAGAGATCCATATTTATTCCCATTCCAAATAAAGGTGATCAAATCAAATGCAGAAATTACCAAACAGTGTTGTTAGTATTACACACAAGTAAAATTTTGCTCAAGATCATTCAAAAGTGACTGCAACAGTATACTGACAGGGAACTGCCAGAAGGTCAAGCAGGATTCAGAAGAGGACATGGAACCAGGGATATCACTGCTGATTTCAGATAGATCTTGGCTAAAGGCAGAGAATATCAGAAAGACATTTACCTGTATTTCATTCACTATGCAAAAGCATTCGACTATGTGAATCATAACAAATCATGGCTAACACTGCCCAGAATGGTTACTTCAGAACACTTAATTGTGCTCATGAGGAATCTGTGTACAGCTCAAGAGGCAGTCATGTGAACAGAACAAGGGGGACACTTCGTGGTTTAAAGTCAGGAAAGGCAGGCATCAGGGTTATATCCTTTTACCATATCTTTTCAATCTGCATGCTGAGCAAATAATCTAAGAAACTGGACTATATGAAGAAGAACAAGGCATTAGGATCAGATGACAACTCTAACAATCTGTGTCATGCAGCTGACACAACCCTGCTTTCTGAAAGTGAAAAGGATTTGAAACACTGATGCAGATCAAAGACCACACACCCTTCAGTATGACTTGCACCTCAACATCAAGAAAACAAAAATCCTCACAACTGGACCAGTAAGCAACATCGTCATAAATGGAGAAGGACTGAGGTTGTCAAGGATTTAATTTTACTTGGGCCCACAATCAATACCCGTGGAAGCAGTAGTCAAGAAATCAAAAGACACATTGCATTGGGAAAATCTGCTGCCAAGAACCTTTTTCAATCCCTTAAGAAGGTCATCTTGCTTGGTAAAGTAGAGGGTTAGCCCAAAAAGAAGAAGATCCTAAAGAAGATGGGTTGACACAGTGGTTGACACAATGGGCTTAAGCATAAAAATGTTTGTGGGCAGTGTTTCATTACATTGTTCCCAGGGTCGCTATGAGTAGGAAGCAACTTGACAGCACCTAACAACAACACAAATGCAATACTGTATCAAGAATGAACCTCAAATGTAATGCTATGAAAAAGAAGTCAAACACAAGACACTATGTACTATATGTACTATTCTATTTATGTGAAATATCCAGAAAAGGCAAATTTATAAAGATGAAAAGTAAGTTAGTTGTTGGCAGTGTTGGAAACAGGAACTAGCTATCAATAACCAGTTGCCAGCCAGTTGGCTCTAACTCATGGCAACCCTGTGTGAGTCAGAGTAAAAGTCTGCCCCCTAGAGTTTTCAATAGATGGCATACTAGAAGTAGATTGCCAGGCCTTTCTTCCGAGGTACTCTGGGTGCACTTGAATCTCCAAGCTTTCTGTTAGCAGTGAGCAGTGTTCAACATTTGCATTATTAGCTGTAATTACGGAAGAAGAAAATGTTCTAAAACTGATTTATAATTTTAGTTGTACCACTTGACAAAATTACTAAAAGTCATTGCATTTTACACTTGAATAGATTTTGTATCTAAAATAGACCTCTATAGGTAGTTCTGTTCTGACCTCTAGGATAGCCATGAGTAGGACCTGAATCAATGGCAGTGGGCTAACATGACATCAATTAAGCTTTTAGTTTTCTTTTTTCCATCTGTCAAGTCCTGGCCTTATTATTTACTTATCTTTATTGTGCTTCAGGTAAAAGTTCATAGAAAAAATTAGTTTCTGATAAAATAATTAATACATCTATTGTTTTGTGACATTGGTTGCCAACACTTCAACTTGCCAGCACTCTTCCACTTCCTAACTTAGGTTCCCCATTTCCGTTATTCCATTTCCTCAGTCCTTTCCTGCCTTTTCCTGCCGTTTCAACCTTACTCTTGGACTGGTGTGCCCATTTAATCTCATACGTGTAGATAAACCACGTGTGTTATTGTTTGTTTTATAGGGTGTCTAATCTTTGGTTGAAGGGCGAACCTCAGGGGTGACTTCAGTACTGGATTAAAATGGTTTCTGAGGACCGTACTCTCAGGATTTCTCCAGTCTCCATCAGACCAGTTAGTCTGGTCTTCTGTTTTGTTTTGTTTTGGTATAACTGAATTTTGTACTATATTTTTCTCTGTCTCTCTCTGGGACCCTCTGTTGTAATGCTTGTCAGAGCAATCAGAGGTGGTAGCTGGGTATCATCTAATTGTTCTGGAATCTGGTAGAGCCTGTGGTAGTTGTAGTTCATTAGTCCTTTGGACTTATCCTTCCCTTGTGTGTTTTGTTTCCTTTGTTCTTCCTTGCTCCAAATGGGATAAGACCAGTAAATATATCTCAGATGGCCACTAACAATTTAAAACCCTAGAAGCTACTCAGTGAAGTAGGACTTAGAACATATTCTCTATACACTATACTAAGCCAGTTGAGCTAGATGTCCCCAGAGGCCAGGGTCTCTACTTCTCAGTCCAGTAATTTGATCCTTCAGGGAGTTTGAATATGTCTATGAAGCTTCTATGACTTTGCCTTGGTCAAGTTGTCCTGACTTCCCCAGTATCATATGCTGTTTCACCCGTCACCGAAGTTGCCCCTTATCTGCTGTCTAGCTACTGTTTTTCCCTCCCCACCCATTTCCTCCTTCATAGTCATTTCTTTCTGGTTAGACCTTTTTTAGTAAATGTTTATAATAGTGGTCTCGTACAGTGTTTGTCCTCTTGTGATAGGCTTATTTGATGGCCTCCAGATTTATCCATGTTGGGAGATGTTTTGCAGATTCATCCTTGTTCTTTACTGTTGTGTCATATTCCATTACGTGTATGTGCCATAGTTTGTTCATTCATCTATTGGTAGGCAGATCGGTTGTTTCCACTTTTTCTCTATTGTGAATAAGCTGTGATGTGCCTATTGTGCCTATCTGTTTGTGTAACAACTGTGATTTCTCTAGGATATATTCGTGGGAATGGGGTTGCTGGATCATGCAATGTTTCTATGTCTAGCTTTTTAAGGAAGCATCTTACCATTTTCCTAAGTAGTTGTACTACTTTGCATTCCCACCAGGAGTGCATCAGAGTTCCAACCTGCCTGTAGCCTAACATGTTATTATTATTTTTTTTTAATTTTTGATTCCTGTCAGTAATGTCAGCATGAGATGCTAGCTCATTGTAATTTGGGTTTGCGTTTCTTTAATGGTTAGTGATCACAATTATTTGCTTGTGTGACTCTTACCCCTGAATGTTTTCTTTGGTGAAGTGTCTATTCATATCTTTTCACCATTTTTTAATTGGATTATTTGCCATTTTATTGTAGAGTTGTTGGGTTTTCTCATAGTTTTCAGAAATTAAACCTTTGTCAGATAGCTCATAGCCCCATTTTTTTTTTTTTCCATTCTGTAGTTTCTCTTCTTACTCTTTTGGTGAATTCTTTCCATAACAGTAAATGTTTAATTTTTAAAGGATCACCTCTATGTAGCTCATCTTCTGACTTTTTTTTAACATTTTTATTTTTTATTAATTACAGTAAAAGAATACAATTTCTAACATCTATCAATTATCTCATCTATGATAAACCCTCAGCCCTCCCACCCCCCGCCATGTAGCCAACACAGCCATTTTGTTCTGTGGATAATTCTCTTGTTAAGTCCTCACAACAGGTGTCACATGCAAAGTTTGTCCTTTAGACACTGATTGATTTCACTCAGCATGATCTCTTCCAAATGACACCATGTTATGTGATGTTTCCTAAAACTGTCTATGTTGTATTTTCTATCATATCATAGTGTTCCACTGAGTATATGTACCATAGTTTGCTTATCCACTCATCTGTTGATGGCATCAGGGTTGATTCCAATTTTTGGCTATTGTGGACTGTGCTGCAACAAACATTTGTGTACATGTGTCTGTGTGATAACCATGGTTTCTGAAGGATAAATTCTGTGCAGCGGAATTACAAGATCAAATGGTATATCTATCTCCAGCTTTTGAAGGGAGTACTAGATTGTTTTCCAAAGAGGTTGTACCATTTTGCAATCCCACCAGCAGTGTAGGAGAGTTCCAATTTCTCCACAGCCTCTCCAGCATTTGTTGTTTTGTGTTTTTTGGATCATGGCCAACCTCAGTGGGGTGAGATGGTACCTCATTGTAGTTTTGATTTGAATGTCTTTAATAGCTAATGATTGTAAGCCGTTCTGCATGTGTCATTCAGCTGTCTGGATATCCCCTTTAGAGAAATGTCTGTCCATCTCCTTTGTCCATTGCTTAATTGGATTATTTATCCTTTTCTTGTTGATATTTTGTAATACCTTACAGGTTATGGAGATCAGACCTCGGTCTGACAGAGAGTTGCCAAATACTTTTTCCCATTCTGTAGATGGCCTTTTAATTCTTTCAATGAAGTCTTTGGATGAGCAAAAGGGTTTGATTCTTAGTAGTTCCCATTTATTTATTTTCTGTTGAATGTGCTTTGTTTGTCAGATTTTGAAGTCTCACTACATTGTGTATTAAAACTTTCATTGTTGATCCTGTTTTATCTTGGATGAGCTTTATCGTTTTAGATTTGATATGTAGGTCTTTTATCCAGTTGAGTTGGTTTTTGTATAAAGTGTGAGATATGGGTCTTGTTTCAATTTTTTGCAGGTTGACATCCAATTTTGCCAGCACCATTTGTTAAATAGACTGTTCTTACCCCAGTTTAAAATCTTGGGGGCTTTCTCAAGTATCAGCTGTTCATAGGAGGATGGTGGCATCCCTGGGGTCTCAACTCTGTTCCAGTGGTCTATCTGTCTGTTTTTGTACCAGTACCAGGCTGTTTTGACTATGGTGGCAGTGTCATAGATTCTAAAGTCAGGTAGTGAGAGGCCTCCCAGTGTGTTCTTAGTCTTCAGTAGTGCTTCACTTATCTGAGATTTCTTCCCTTTTCAAACAAAGTTGACGATTTGTTTCTCCATCTCATTTAAAAATGTCACTGGAATTTGACTTTTTTGCATTACTAATTAAGTTTTATATCCTGTTTATGTCATATATTAGGGCTCTTAGTGTTTACCCTATTTTTATTTCTATGCTGTTTATAGGTTTTCAATTTATAATTAGGTCTTTGGTCCATTTTGAATTAGTTTTTGTGTGTGGTGTGAGGTATGGGCCCTGTTTCACTTTTTTTTACAGATGGCTATCCAGTTTTGTTGGCATCATTTGTTTAAAAAACTATTTTTTACCCATTTAATAGACTTCAATTATTTGTCAAAGATTGGAAGATCATAGGATGAAGGATTTATATCTGTGTTCTTAGTTCTGTTCCAGTTGTCAGTGTATCTGTCATTGTACCAGTACTAGGCTGTTCTGAATATTGCTGTTATTTGTTGTTAGGTGCCATTGTGTTGGTTCTCACTCATAGTGACCCTAAGCACAACAGAAATAAACACTGCCTGGTCTTGCACCATGTCCACAAACGTTTTTATGCTTAAGCCCATTGTTGCGGCCACTGTGTCAGTCCATCTCATTGAAGGTCTTCTTTTTCTCTGACCTGCCAGTCTACCAAGCAAGATGTCTTTTTCCAGGGGCTGATGCTTTCTGACAACATGTCCAAAGTATATGATACAATCTTGCCTTCTTTGCTTCTGAGGAGCATTCTGGCTGTACTCCTTCCAGAACAGATTTTTTGTTCTTTTGGCAGCCCGTAGTACATTCAACATTCTTCACCAATACCACAATTCAGAAGCATCAATTCTTCTTCTGTCTTCTTTGTTCATTGTCCAGCTTTCCCACGCACATGGTACAAATGAAAATACCACAGCTTGGGTCAGGCGCACTTCAGTCTTCAAGGTGCCACAGAGATCCTTTGCAGCGGATTTTCCCAGTGCAATGTGTCTTTTGATTTCTTGACTGCTGCTTCCATGGCATTGAATGTGGACCCAAGTAAGATGAAATCCTTGACAACCTCAATCCTTTTTCCACTTATGATTATTTTGCTTACTGGTCCAGTTGTGAGGATTTTTGTTTCCTTGATGTTGAGTAATCCATTCTGAAGGCTGTGGTCCTTGATCTTCATCAGTTAGTGTTTCAAATCTTCACTTCCAACAAGTAGGGTGGTGTCATCTGCATAACACAGTTTGTTAGAGTCATCCTCCAATCCTGATGCCTCATTCTTCTTTGTATAATCCAGCCTCTTGGATGATTTGCTAGGCAAGCAGATTGAAAAGGTATGGTCAAATGATACAACCCTGATGCACACCTATTTCTGGCTTTCAATCATTCAGTGTCCCTTTGTTCTGTTTGCACAATTGCCTCTTGATCCATATATGGACTCTAGTAGCACCATTAAATGTTCTGGAATTTCCATTATCTGCAGAGTCAGCCATAATTTGTTATGATCCACAGAGTTGAATGCCTTTGCATAGTTAATGAAACACAGGTAAACATCTTTCTGGTGTTCTCTGCTTTCAGTCAAGATCCATCTGACATCAGCAATGATATCCCTGGTTCTACCTCCTCATCTGAACATTGTGGCTATGTAGTAGGTTCTAAGCTCAGGCAGCAGAAAGCCTGCTACATTGTACTTTTTGAATAATACGTTACTTAGCCAGAGTCCCTTCCTTTCCATATGAAGTTAATGGTAAGTTCTATCAACTGATTGAAGAATGCTGTTGGAATCTGGATCAGGAGTATCTTGTATTTGTTGGTTTCCTTGGGTAGTAAATTTGACATTTTCTCAATATTTAGTCCACCTTTTCATGAGTTTGTTCCCTTTCCCCATTTATATTATGTCTCTTTTTGTTTCTTGCAGTAGTATCTTGTAGTTTTCCTTGTATATGTCTCTTATAGTCCTGGTTAGATTTTATTGCTAAGTTTTTTTTTGTTGTTGTTGTTTTTAGGGACTAATATAAATTGTTTTGCTTTCATGAGGCTTGGCTTCATGATTTCTTTTTCAAAGTTCTCTTTGTTGGTGTATAGGAATCCAACTGCTTTCTGTATGTTTATCTTCTATGCTGTTACTTGGATAAATCTACTAGTCTAGTAGTTTTCTTGTGAAATATTTTAGATTCTTTATATATAGTATCAGAAACCCTGGTGGTATAGTGGTTAATAATTCAGCTGCTAACTAAAAAGTTGGCAGTTCAAATACAACAGATGCTTCCAAACCCTATGGGGTAGTTCTTCTCTGTCACTATGAGTTGGAATTGACTTGATGGCAATGAATTTGGTAATTTGGATTTTTATGTATAGTGTCATAGCATCAACAAATCAGAATAGTTTAATTTCTTCCTTATCAATTTGAATGCCTTTTAATTTTACCTTTTTTTTCTATTTTTTGCCCTATTACTCTAACAAAGATGACCAGCATGTTTAACAGGAGTGGTGATAAATGTATTCTGGTCTTTTACCTGTTCTCAGGGCTAGTGTTTTCAGCCTCTTTCTATTGAGAATGATGTTGCCTGTAGTTTTTTGCATACCTGTTGCTGTCTAATCAACACCAACACATAGCAGCTGTACAGGACAGAGTAGAGCTGTGCCATAGGCATTCTAAGGAGCTACTGGTGGATTTGAACTGCCAGCCTCTTGGTTAGCAACTAAGTTCTTAACCATTGTGCAATGAGAGCTCCTTGGTTTTCTGTAGATGTCCTTTACTATGTTGAATAATTTCTCTTTTATTCCTATATTAGCCCATTTCTGTGAAGTCAGTCCTGACTCACATTGACCCTGCAACACAAGAGTGGCTAGTAGATTTGATCTACCAGCCTTTTGGTAAGATGTGTTTTCATTCTAGTTTGATTGTATGAATTTTTGTGTCTCATTCTTTATCTTCTATTGCTCAGTAGTTTTGAAGTGAGGCATTGTTCCATATCTGTTTATTTGATTTTTTTTCTTTCTGTTTCTACTATTGGAAACCCTGGTGGTACAGTAGTTAAATGCTATTTATGCTAATCAAGGTAGTTAAATGCTATTTCTGCTAACTGAGTCCTCCAGGTGCTCCTTGGAAACTCTATGAAGCGGTTCTCCCTGGTCCTATAGGGTCACTATGAGTTGGAAGCAACTTAATGGCAGTGGGTTTAGTTGGTTTTGGTTTCTATTATTGCTTTCTGTTTTGTTGGTATTATGATCAGGGGAGATGCTTCATTTTATTTTGATGTTCTTGATATTGTTGAGGCTTTTTTTTTTTACTAAAATGTAGTCTAACTTGGAGAATGTCCCATGTACAGTGGAAAATGAATATAGGCTTTGCTGCTGCTGTGTGAAGTGTTTTGTGTACGTCTATAAGGTCAAGTTGATTTACTGACTTTCTTTTTAGAGGTTCTTAGTTTTTCTGTCCTTCACAGAAATTGTTGTGTTGAAGCCTCCTACTATTATTGTGGAACTGTCAGTTTCTCTTTTCAAGGCTGTTAGAGTGTGTTTCATGTATCTTGAAACCCTGTCATTGGGTGCATAGATATTTATTACTCACACGTCAGCATGGTTCATTATACCTTTGATCATTGTATAATGTTCATCCTTGTCTTTCTTGGTGGATTCTGTCTTAAAGTCTGTTTTATTTGAGATTAGTATTGCTAATTAGTATTGCGACTCTTACTCTTTTTTGGTTGCTACTTCCTTCATTATTTTTTCTACTCATTGAATTTCAATATATGTATATCTGTTTCTAAGACATATCTCTTGTAGACAACATATTGATGGGGCCTGTTGTTTTCACCCGGTCTATCACTCTCTGTCTCTTTAGAGATACATTTAAGTCATTTACATTCAATGTGATTGATGATAGGTATGAGTTTATTGCTTTTTGTGTATGTGTGTATAGTGTTGACATGTTTGTTTTGTTTAGTTTGTCTTACTGTCATGTTGATTTTCTTTTGTTTGAAGACTTTCTTTAAATTTTGTAGATTCTGTGTTTACCATTTGACATCAAGTCAGTTCTAAGCTGTTTCAAAACACATGTCAGTTCTACATACTATGGGGCAGGGTAGAATTGCCCCATAAAGTTTCTAAATAGTGACCAGTAGATTTGAACTGCTGAGCTTTCAGTTAGCAATCAAAGGTGCAACCACTGTATCACCAGGGCTCCAGGTTTTGTGTTTACTGAGACTGTATGTCTTTCTTCTTTATTTTGATAAGTATGTTAGTTAACTTTTTTTGTGGTTACCATGAATTCACCCCTCTCTTCCTAAGTTTGAACCAGTCTTCTATTATTTGATATCACCTTGACTTCTCTATTTGAAAGTTCTATACCTACACTCTTTATTCTTCCTTTTATTGTCCTGTTGTAGCCATTTGCAGATTCTCATCTCAGTTTTCCTGTTGTAAATCTTTTTATTTTGTTTTATACTTGATAGCTCATTATCTCACTGGTATCTGGCTGATGTGGTCCTCTTCCCTAGATTCACGTTGTTGTCTGACATTACCGGCCTCTGAGTGAAGAACTCCCTTTAGTAATTATTTTAAATTTCATTTGGTTTTTATGTATTCCATTAACTTTTGTTTAACTGGAAATGTTCTATTTTTGCTATCTTATTTGAACAAGAGTTTTTCAGGAGATATTATCCTTGATTGGCAATTATTTTTCTTTCAAAGTTTTATGTATATAATCCTCTTGCCTCCTTGCCTGCATGGTTTGTGCTGAGTAATCAGAGAGTAGTCTCATTTTTTCTCCTTTGTATGCAATGCTTCATTTTTCTTGAACTGCTCTTAGAATTCTTTCTTTGTCTTTTGTTTCAGCAAATGTGATTATGATATGTCTTGGTGATTTTCTTTTGAGGTCTGCCTTATGTGAGTTTCACTGATTTTGGTCAGCTTTTTCTCTTTCATAATACTAGAGAATTTTTCCATAAGCAGATTTTGTCTTTTACATTTTCTCATCCTCTTTTGGAACTCCAGTCACACCTAAAACTTTGCTCTTCGTTGTATCCAGTAGGTTTTCTTTGTTTTTTTTCTTTGATTTTTCCTCAAACAATGTGATAGACAAGAATTTGTTTCGGATTTCACTGATATTGTTGTCCATAGTTTCAAATTTGCTCCTAAAATTTTCTATTGTTTTTTCCATTTCTGAAATCTTGTTCTTTACCTTTTGGATTTCTAAGTGCTGTTTTTGCATGATTTCTATTTACTTATTTTGACATTTTATTCTTGCATTATTTTTCTGGAAACATTGGTAGCATAGTGGTTAAGTGCTACAGTTGCTAACCAAAAGTTAGCAGTTTGAATCCACCAGGTACACCTTGAAAACTCATACGTTTTCCTATTGCTTTGTCTGTGTTTTCCATGATCCTGTGTATTTTTTCCCTAGTTTTTTCTGTGTTTTCCTTTATCCCGTTCCTAATCTCTTGCAGAGCTCTGAATATTAGACTTCTTAATTCTAGTGCTTTTCCTTCTACTGGAAGGTCATTGGTGTTTTGTTTCAGTTGTTTACTGGAGCCTTCTGTTGTTTTTTGTTTTTTTTTCCATAAGTTTTGATATTGTCTGTTCTCTTGTAGACATCCAGGAATTATTTTCTTTGCTTATTGACAGTAGGTTTGTTTGCTGCTGCTTCTTCTTCTTCTTTTTTTTTTGGTTAGCTCTAGGCACACAGGCTGGACATGATTTTTTGCTTGCTCATCTAATGACATGATAGTTCTCACCAATTTGCCTAGATGGGCAGAGCTGATCAATCACCTGTGCTTCAGTAGGGCAGACTCAACACAGATGTGGAGGGTCATGGATGACTGGTTTGCAGCACAAACTTGGCTAGTATGATGGATCTAGTGGCAGTATGGCAAGGAAGGATCTAGTGGTCCAGAGGTATGCCTCAGTACCATTAGGGATGTGGTGATCATTGGGGTAGGGAGAGCAACAGAGGTAGCATTTGGTGAAGGCCAAAGATCATTGCTAGTGCTACTTGGAACAGTGCAATTAGCAGGTTTGGGCCAAGGTGCAGTATGGAGCAAGGTACAAGAGTCTGACCTAGTGCCACATTGTGACCCGGTGCTTGGCAAGGTAGAACAGAAGGACAGTGCATGTCAGGGTGCAGATGTATGTGTCAGTAAACTTGAAGGTTGAACACTCAGTGGACTGCACTGAGGGGGAATGCAGTAGGGCCCAGGGGTCTGGAAATCCATGCAAGTACCACTCAGGGGCATAGTTCTTGGCATGAAGCACAGAGAGGCAGGAGGCAAGGCAAGAGTTGTGATGTGTGGAGTGCATACTCTGTTTCCTGTTGAGAACTCCATGAAGCTGCTTTTTTGTATTCCCCATCTAGGGATTTTGTCAGCTGTGTTCCAAGATGGTAAATCTATTCCACATTACCTAGCAGGTGACTTTTATTCCATAGATTTCCTTGTTCTCTGTCAGTTTATTTTTCTATTTGGTGCTTTATCTAGTTCCTTTTCCCTTCATTTGCTATTTAAGCTTTCAGGATTTGTATCTGTATCTGTTCTACTTAGTTTCTCAGGTCTTTGCTACAGAGGGATAGCATGGTGCATCTGCCCTGTGGTACCTTTGTCATATAGTGCCATGTTGGCTCTGTCTCTCCCAATGAAGTTTTTAAGTCAAAAGTTAATTATAAGAACTAAATAATATAATTTCTCGGAAAACGTTCAATATTTTTACTCTCTTCTTCATCTTAATGTGTTTCACAAGCAGCATAAAGAGTACCACACTTCATCCTCCTCACTCCTGTCATAGAATTATTTTTTTACATTAAAAAAAGAGATGAGGTAGCTCCCAGTTATTGCCTAGCAAAAAAACACCAAATTTTGGACAGCAGCTAGGGTGTTGGAAAGTCAAGAGTCTGGAAATAGGGTAGAGGAGAAATGAGGTGACACAGAACCTGAGAGATCCTAGCCTCTGACAATTGGAGAACTTTATTTATCCCAGCCATTTTTGGATGGGAATGGTCAACACTCAGAACAAAGAACATAGGATGGGTGCTAAACAAAGGAAGCTGTAACTCAATTGGCTAATGCAGATGCTGTGGGAGTTCATAGGCCCCATACTTGGGTGGGAGTGAAGGGAAGCTCAGGCACTATGAATGCGATTGAAACTCTCTGACACTTGAGGTGTATGGATGCAGGACGCATACATCCTGAAAAGTTGCCCAATTCAGCCTTTAGCCAGGACAAGGGAAATATATCAGACAGCAACCACAGAGAGAAACAACTGAGTCCCTGTGCACAGTGAAACACTGTGGAAAATCTTGTACAGGGGTGTTCATGAGGAAAGGACATAATGTACTCCCCACCTTCCCCATGGGAAAACAGAGACCCACAGCTTACATCTGAATCCCTGGACAGTGATAAACCTCTGCCTGTGCACATTGAGCTGCAGAGGAAAAGCTGTCCCAGACTCCATGTAAGAGAGTGGAGGAAGCCAACTACACGACTATACTTAGTCAGAAGTATAGCCAAAACTTCAGAAGATGGAGGGCGCCTAACACGTCAGCAAAATCAGCTACCTCAGGGAGTACCAGACAGAATAATGACACAGAGAGTTAATCACTCAGACTAAAATCTCAGACAGAGCACCCAACTCACCAATTTTAAAAAGGATGAGAGTGCCTCCTAATGGTGTATTCAGGAAGATAATGCAAGTAAATCTAACAAGTATTCAAAAAACCCATCAAATCCATTGCTATCGAACTGGCTCCAACTCATAGCAACCCAATAGGACAGAGTAGAACTTCCCCATAGGATTTTCAAGAGCAGCTGGTGGATTCAAACTGCTAACCAGTGAAAATCAGAAAATTTAGACTTCTGAAATAATAAAATGATACAAAATATCCCACATTCTGCACAAAATGGTAAGACCCAAAATCACAAGGTAAGAAAGACAATGATAATGAAAACACAGAGTAGAAGAACTTTATCCTATGGAGTCCAGACTAATGGAAAAAACTGGAAAACTTTCAGAAAATGGTGCTAAGTATTTTTTTTCTTTTTAAAGGAAAAAGCCTACAGAAAACAATTTAAAAGGGAAAAGGAAACAAACTGAAGAACAAAAGTAAAAGCTCAGTAAGGAAATAGAAAACATTTTTAAAAAGTTATTGCAACTGAAGTATAAAGCAACTGATTAGAAAATGCAAGTGAAAGAACACTACAGTAGAACAAACAGAAGACATAATAAGTGAACTAGAACCTAGAGTAACTTAAATGATGAAGTATCAAGAGAAATAAGAGAAAAGAACAAGGACTAGGAGAGAATTCTAAAAGCAGCAAGAGAAAACCATAACTGTCTTAGTTAGCTAGTGCTGTTTGACAGAAGTATCAGAAGTGGATGGCTTTAACAAACAAAAATTTATTCTCTCACAGTTTAGGTGGCTAGATGCAGGAATTCAGTGTGCCAGCTACAGCAAATGTTTTCTTTCTATATGTGCTCTGTGGGAAGGCCTTGGTATCAATCTTCCCCTGGATCTAGGAATTTCTCAGTGCCAGAACACAAAGTCCAAAGGATCCTTTCTGCTCCCAGCCCTTCTTTCTGGTTTTAGGAGGTGTCTCTCTTCTCATTTCTCTTTCACGTTTCAAAGGAGATTGGTTTAAGATGCAAACTAATTCTGTGGATTAGGTCATAGAGGTTAGGATTTACAACACATAGGATAATTACACCAGGTCACATGATGGAAGAGAACTATGTAATACTGGAATTCTGGCCTAGCCACGCTGACACACACTTTTGGGAGAATACAATTCAATACATGATAATAACATACCAAAGATCCTTAATAAGAATGAATGTATGTTTCTTTCCATAAATTCTAGAGAACAGAAGACACTGGAGCACCATATATAAAATACTGAATGAAAACAACTGCAATCCAAAACGTCTTTTTTTAAAAATTTGAGACAAATTAAATAATTGTCTTTATGACATGTAAAATTAAGAACAGTGGTATGTCACTCTATTTATTCTCCAGTTATCTCTCTTTATGCATTTTCTAATTCTGTAAATATTGATCATATGTAACTCTCTAACCTGATTTTCCATACATTTCTTAATAGGTTACTTTTTATTTTTATCTTTTGTGATAAAGTAAAAGTATACAATCCAAATTAAAATTGCATGCCTGCCTATTTGCAGGGGCCTCTACTCTCCTTGCCCAGTGACAGCATACCACTCTTTATCATTCTATACTTATCATGTCCTCTTAACAAGCTCCTGTTAAGCTCCACAAGCTCCCTTCTTTCCTCTCCCATCTAGAAAGAGGCCAGTAGGACAGCATCCTATAAATGCACAGAATCATAAATGACACACACCATATGGTTACACTGTGTCCCTGAGTCCAGTCCATTTTTGTCCAAAGAGTTGGCCTCAGTAGTGTCTTCTGGACAAGGGCAGCAGCAGGTCTAGGGACCATGCTCCCACAGGATCCTACAGGTCACTGAACCATCAATTTTGGTCTTTCAGTAGAGTTCTTGGCCTTCACATCTCTTTTTCACATGCTGCCAGAGACTCAACATTGTGTGCACCATCACAGTTGCCTTTGGAGGTGGTCAGACACCATCTAGTCCTACTGGTCACATGTTGATACAATCTCCCGTTCTCATGGGTCCTTCTGTCTCCTGGGCTCCTTTTCCTCATGTCTTTGTTGTTCTTTTTGAACAACTCACCTGTTCCAGATGAGTTGGAACCATTTGGTGTACCTCAGATGGCAGCTTGCTAACTTTTAAGACCTTAGACTCCACTCATCAATCTGGGTTGCAGAAGACTCTCTTATCAATAGGCTAGTTAGGCCAATTAGCCCCGATACCACCCCCCAAAATCTTGGTCTCCAGAACCCACCCTTGCTACTCTATCCTTGCAATATTGGTTTAAGATTAGAAGAGTTTTCAGTTTATGATGAAGGCCAATTAAGTTGATCTACCTTCTACAATGTACTGTTACTGCTTTCATCTAAACAAATTTCTATCAATTATCTAACTATGACCAACCCTCTCCCCCCGTCCACCCTTGTAGCCATCAAAGAGTCTTCTGTACATAAATCTATATTTAAGTCATTATAATAGGGGTCTCATACAATATTTGTCCTTTTGCCACTGACTGATTTCAGTCAGCATAATGTCTTCCAATTGAAACTGGGTTATGAGATGCTTCCTAAAATCATCATTGTTCTTTATTACCACATAGTACTCAATTGAGTGTATGTACCATAGTTTGTTTATCCATTCGTCTGTTGCTGGACATCTAGGTTGATTATATCTTCTTGCTATTATGTGCTGCAGTAAACATTCATGTGCATGTATGTGTTCTTGTGATAGTCTTTGTTTATTTGGGTTATATTCCCAGCAATGCAATTACTGGATCAAATGGTATGTCTATTTCCAGCTTTTTAAGGAAGTGCCAAATTGCTTCCTAAAAAGGCTGTACAATTTTGCAATCCTACCAGCAGCACAGGAGAGTTCCAGTCTCTCCACAGCTCTCCAGCATTTGGTGTTTTGTGTTTTTTGGATCACGGCCAACCTTGCTGGGGGGAGATGATATCTCATTGTAGTTTTGATTTGGATTTCTCTAATAGCTAATGATTGCGAGCATCTCCTCATGTGTCTTTTGGCTTCCTGGGTGTCCTCTTTGGTGAAGTGCCTGTCCATCTCCTGTCCCATTGCTCAACTAGCTTATTTACCTTTTTCTTGTTGATATATTGCAGTACCTTGTAGATTATGGAGAACAGATGTTGGTCCAACACATAGTTGCCAAGTATTTTTTTCCCATCCTATAGGTGGTCTTTTAACTCTTTTGATAGTCTTTGCATGAGCAAAAGTACTTTATTGTTATTAGTTCTCATTTATCTACTTTCTTTTCTGTTGATTGTGCTTTGTTTATCAGATTTTGAAGTCTATGTAAGCTGTGTATTAGAACTTTCATTGTTGACCCTATATTTTCTTGCGTGATTCTTATTGTTTTAGATTTGATATTTAGGTCTTCGATCCATTTTCAGTTGGTTTTTGTGTAAGGTGTGAGATATGGGTCTCATTTCATTTTTTGCAGATGGATATCCAATTTTGCCAACACCATTTGTTAAAGAGACTGTTTTTACTCCAGTTTACAATCTTAGGGCCTTTGTTGGATATCAACTGTTCATAAGAAGGTGGTAGCATTTCTGGGGTCTGAAATTTGTTTCATTGGTCTATATGTCTCTTTTTGTATGAGTACGAGCATGTTTTCACTACTATGATGGTGTAACAAGTTCTAAGGCTGGGTAGTGTGAGGCCTTCCACTGTGTTCCTCTTCTTCAGCAGTGTATTACATACCCAAAACTTCTTCCCTTTCTAAAGTTGGTGACTTTTTTTTCATCTCATTAAAAAATAACACTGGAATTTGTATTGAGATGCAATCCAAAATTTCTTTACCCAACAGAGCTGTCATTCAAAAATGAGGGAGAAATCAAGCCATTCCTAAATTAAATAAGCTTTGGGCATTTACCATCACCAGACCAGCTCTGCAATTATTACTCAAGGCAGTTCTTTAAATGGAGAGCCATGACATTTAACAAGTACCTGAATCTATACTTGGGAAAATATGTGTATAAAAGAAAGACAGGGACAGATTGCCAAAAAAACACAGCAACATAAAAAATCATAAGGAAAAATACACAATACTATTAGGCAATGAACTCAGTGATTTACTCCTACAAGCAATTCAACATAAAGTTCCCAAGAGGTAAGTACAAAGTAAACCTATCAGATATAGGATATGCCAAGCCAAGTGCCATATAGGATATACAATAATGTTAATGGAGATTCACCAACAGAAATGGGGAAGGGTGAAAATAATCATGAAGAGGTTTAATATGTCAGCACTGTATGTTGCCTGTTCATATATTAAGTGGCATCACAACTGCAAGTTCAATAACGTAGTAGGTATGGTAATTGTCATGGGTTGAACTGTGTCCCCCCAAACATATGTGTAGCCACATGGGTGGGATATGGTTCCCAGTATCTTGGGACTGTCCTTCATTGTGTGGTTTCGCTAAACTGTATGTTGAAGGATTGGGGTAGGGCTGTAAATTCCTGCATAGGATTACTTCCTTGCTTTGCTGTAGGGGGAGTTTCCCTGTAGTATGGCTTGCCCCACCCTTAATGCTTTCAGCCTGCAAGAGATAGAAAGGGAAAAAGAAACAAGGAGAATTGGGAGCGTCATTACCATCAAGAGAGCAGCACCAGGAGAGGAGCGCGTCCTTCAGATCTGAGGTTCCGGTGCCGGGACGCTCCCTGGACAAAGACTGATGCTATGCCAGACTTCCCTCCAGAGCCAACAAGGAGAAAGCCTTCCCTGGAGCGGTCACCATGAATATGGATTTGCAACCTACTGGACTGTGTAATTACCCGGAATATGGACTTGCAACCTACCGGACTGTGTAAGAATAAACCTTCCTGTGTTAAAGCCATCCACTCTGTGGTATTTCTGTTAGAGCAGCCCTAGCTGACTAAGACAGTAATCCACTAGGAAATCCACTAGAAAAATTATATAGATAAGAAGCATGAAGAAACAAAAAAAGCCAAGTAAAAGTGAGTCAAAACGAGAATAAAAAGACAAAGATAAAAAGCAAAACAAACAAACAAAAACAGCAAAATAAATGAAGTACACACTTTCTTTTCAATAACAACTTTAAATGTTCTAAATTCTCCATGCAAAAGGTGAGGAGCAGCAGAATGGATATAATAAAAGAAAGTAAAAACACAATCCATCACTTGGCTATCTATGAGAAATACACCTTGGATGTGAGGACACAAACAGACTGAAAATAAAAAGATGAAAAAAAAAATTTCATGCAATCAGTACAAAAAGAATAAAAAAGGAGCAATGATGGTAACACTTGTATCAGATGGAAAGTCTTAAGTAAAAATCTATTACAAAAAATAAAGGACATTACAAAAAGGGTTAATCCAGCAAGAATATATAGCAGTTACAAATATATGAACACCAGAATGCAATGCTCCAAAATACATGAAACAAATATTGGCAAATATACAATAATAGCAGGAAACTTCCACATATCACTTTCAATTCTAGACAGAACACCTGAAAGGAAGATCATGACAGACACTGAGAACTTAAATAAAACCATAAGCCAACTGAACCTAATAAGAATATACAGAACATCCTACTCATCATGAGACCAAAACATACTTTTTCCTAGCTCACGTGGATCATTTTCCAGACTAGACCATATGCCAGGGCACAAATAAGTCTCTACAAATTTTAAAAGATTGAAATTGTACAAAGCATTTTCTCTGACCATTGTGGTATGAATCTGTAAACCAACAAAAGAAAACTAAATAAATAAATACATGGAAACTAAATAGTGAACTGCTGTAAAAAAAAAAATCACAGAAGAAATCAAAAGTGAAGAAGAACTTGGTTCTTTGAAAGGATCAGTAAAATAGAAAACCAGAAGCTAGACTGTTGAAAGAATAAAAACGGCAGAAACAAATCACCAAATTAAGAAATGAAACTAGAGACATTGCAACATATTCAGCTACAACAGACTGCTATGAAGCAAATGTACGTCAACAAATTTGATAACCTAGACAAAATTGACAAATTTTTAGAAACATACTTACCTAAATTAACACAAACAGAATTAGAAAACCTAATCAGATCCATTACAAAAGAAGATATTGAAGATATCATTAAAAAGAAACCAAAGACCAGATGACCATAAAAGAGGAAGGAACACACCCTAACTCTTTCTATGAAGCCAGCATCACACTGGTATCCAAATCAAGCAAAGACATCTCAAAACAAAGAAAAGAGAAATAAAATTACAGCTCAGAATGATTAATGAATATAGGTACAAAAAGTTCCAACAAAATTTAAACCGACAAAATTCAGAAACATATTTAAAAAAAAAATACCATTATCAATCATGATTCATATCACAATTACAAAGATGGTTTGACATTACAAAAATCTCCAATGCACTCTACCATATTCATAAAGGAAAAGAGTTGCGTGATATATCAATTAATACATAACAGGCATTTCACAAAATTCTGCACCATTTTCTGATAAAATCGGTCAGCAAAATAGGAATTAAAAAAAAAAAAAAAACCTATGGCCATCTAGTCTACACTGACTTACAGCAATTGTATAGGATATAGTAGAACTTCCCTCTCAGATTTCCAAGAGACACCTTTTGGCTAGCAGCCAAGGCACTTAACCACTAGACTACCAAGGCTTCCAAAAGATAAATACAAGGGCAATTTCTAAGCAAAATTAAGGGCATATATGTAAAACCAACAGTCAACTTTATACTCAGTGGAAAAAGATGGTGAGCCTTCCCTTTGAGAATGGGAAAGAGACGAGTAGGCCCACTATCACTGCTATTATTTGACATGGTATTGGAAGATCTAGCCAGAGCAAGAAAGTGAAAGAAGATGTATCCAAAGTAAAAAGGAACAAGTTGAACTATATATGTACATGACATGGTCCTATACATGGAAGATGCTAAAAATTCATGAGAAAACTACCAAAACTAACAGAAAGTTTTGCAAATGTTTCAGGTTACGAGGTCAACACACAAAAATCAGCTGGGTTCCTTTGCATTAACAAGGAGTAAAGAAAACAATACCATCTACGATAGTCCCCAAAATGGTAAAATACCTAGGAACCTATCTAATCAAGAACATACGAGACTTATACAATGAAAAGTATAAAACAAACTGTACTATAAGAGTTTAAATGTGACCTACGTAAATGGAAGGATGTTTTGTGCTCATGGATTAGAAAATTAAAATAGTGAAAATATCAATTCTACCTAAAGTGATCTACAGAGGCAATGCAATCCACATACAAATCTCAACAACATATTTTACTGACATAGAAAAACTAATTACCACCTTCTTATAGAAAAGAAAGAAACTCTGAATAGCCAACGAATTACTGAAGAAGAAGAATAAGCAGGATGCTTTCCATTCCTTAATATCAAAACATGTGATGTAGCCACTGCAATCAAAACAGCCTGGTATTGGTTCAATGATAGACAAGTATACCAGTGAAATGGAATTGAAAATCCAGAAATAAATTCAGTCATCTACTGAAAACTGATCTTCAACAAGGGGTCGAAGGCCTTTCAACAGTCTGTTTAACAAATGGTGCTGATAAAAAACTGAAGATCCGCTTTCACAAAAATGAAACCGTATCCATTTCTCACATTATACAAGAAAAGTAATTCAAAATGGATTAGTATTATAAATGTTAAAATCATAATTGTTGGGAGAAAAGTATGAAACGTAATATTTGTAAAAATCAGATAACAAACATAAAAACAAACATGTGGCAGAAGAAAAATTAGGTAAATGAGACCTCATAAAAATTAAAAATATATGCTTATTGCAAGTGTCATGGATTGAATTATGTCCCCTCAAAATATCTGTCAACTTGGCTGGGTCATAATTTCCAGTATTATACGATTGTCTACCATTTTGTCATCTGATGCAATTTCCCTATGTGTTGTATGTAAATCCTATTATTATGATATAATGAGATGGATCAGCGGTAGTTATATTGATGAGCTCTACAAGATCAGATCATACTTTAAGCCAATCTCTTTTGATACTAAAGAGAGAAGTAAGCTGAGACATGCAGGGCCCTCATACCACCGAGAAAGCAGTGTTAGGAGCAGAGCATATTCTTTGGACCTGAGGTTCCTGTGCTGAGATATTCCCAGACCAAGGGAGAACTGATGACAAGGACTTTCTTCCTGAGCTGACACAGACAGAAAGCCTTCCCCTGGAGATGATGCCCTGAATTTGGACTTGGAGCCTACTAGACTGTGAAAGAATAAGTTTCTCTTTACTAAAGCCATCTGCTAATGGTTTTTCTGATAGCAGTACCAGATGGTTAAGACAAAAAGACTATCAGAAGAGTATAAAAACTTACAGACTGGTAACAATCTTCAGAAATGACATATCCAGTAACAGTCTAATCTCTAAAATTTATTCAGTTCATCTAAATAATAAAAAGTCAACAACAAAAAAAGAAACCAATTGTAAATGAGCAAATGACTTAAACAACTTTCATCAAAAAGCCCATCCAAGTGACTAACAAGCACATGAAAAATTGCTGTGATCCTCAGCCATTAAGAAACACAAGTCAAAACTACAATGAGAAGTCATCTCACTCCAGCTAAAATGACACTGATGAAAAAAAGACAACAACGAATGTTGCTGAAAGTGTGGGAAAATTGGAACAGCTATCCATTGCTGGTGGAACTTTACAGTGGGGTAAATACTATGGAAAACAATATCGCACTTCTTCAGAAAACTAAAAATAAAACTATGCTATGACCCAGCAAGGAAACCCTGGTGGTATAGTGATTAAGTGCTTTGTCTGTTAGCCAAAAGATTGGCAGTTCGAATCCACCAAGCACTCCTTGGAGACTCTATAGAGCAGTTCTCTTCTGACCTATAGGGTTTCTATAAGTTGGAATCGACTTGACAGCATTGGCTTTTGGCTGGCTGGTTATGATCCATCAATTTTACTCCTACGTGTATACTCTAAGGACCTAAATGTAGTGACATGAATAGACATATACACATCTATGCTCCCTACAACATTTTTCACGATAGTTAAAGAAAGTGGAGGAACAACTAAGTGTCCATCAACAGATGAATAAATAAAAAAAATGTGATACACACATACAATGGAATACTATATAGTCATAAAGAACAAGGATGAGACTGCAAAGTACATAACATGAATGGAATTGGAGGGCATAATGCTAAGTGATGTAAGTCAAGTACAGAAGGACAAATATTGTATGATCTCTCTTTTGTAAGACGTCAAAAGCAGATATATACAAGTAATTTAATGTTTGTTGGTAGTTACCAGGGAGAACTGGGATGGCAGGAGAAATACCTACAGTTTTTGAACTGTGTTATTTTGGGTGATGGGAAAAGTGATAATGTGGATGCAATGAGCAGAGCATGATTAAAGTAAATGATGTCACTGAAAAATGCTCAAGGGAAAAGAACACCCATAATGAAGAATTTGACATATATGATACGGCAACAACTTCAACAAAAACAAAAAATGAGTGGATGATCATACATGAATTGGTATGGTCATATAGGCATAGGAATAGGTAGAAGTATGTACATGTATGTGTGTGTAAATACTTCTGTGTGTGGAAAGGCACATATATTCATTGAAGACACAACTACAGATACTCCTCAGACATAGCTAACCCTACGAGACTGGTTTTCTAGGTATGAAGGACCATAGTCCCATGGAACAATTCAGTCAACTTGGTAATATATGGTTCATTAAGTTCATGTTCTTCGTCCTAGTGAAGTGAGTAGCTTCTGGGGTCTTAAAAGCTTGTGGGTGGCCATTTAAAACACAACTGTTGATCTCTATTCATTACAAGCAAAACAGTGAAAAGGTAACAAAAATCTTAGAGAAGAAACAAATCTATAATACTGAGAGCCAGCACAAGCCACAGCCTCAGCTACCCTAGACCAAAACAATTAATTGGTGCCTGGCTACTCAAATAGCAATAGATGATCCTGGAAAGAAAGGGAGAAAAATGCAGAATGAAACTCTTTTTTTTTTTAAAGGTCAGACTGACTGGACCAGCTGAGATCAAAGGACTCATCACTGAGACCATCACCCTGAGACATTCTTCAAACCTTGATCCAAAACTATTTGCTGAGATCAGCAAAGTGACACACTGATAAGAATGGTGCTCTATTAAAAAGCAATCTACATGAGACCAAAAGGAACCCTTATGGCACCATGGTTAAGAGAAAGTCTGCTAACAAAAAGATCAGAGGTTTGAAGCCACCAGCCACACCTTGGAAACCCTGTGCACTAGTTCTACTCTGTCCTATAGGGTCACTATGAATCAGAATCAACTCCATGGTAATGAGTACTACCCCCGCCCCCCACAGCCGGGTGAGATCAAAAGTTCAAAACTTACACTAAAGCAAAGATGAGAAGGTGAGCAGGCAGGGAAACTAGAGCACCATATGTGGGAAAAGCAGAACACAGTTAAACAGAAAGCCAACACATTGTGAAAAACGTAACTAATGTTACTGAATAACTTGTATGGAAATTGGCAAATGACAATGTAACTTGCTGTGTAAAGTTCCAGCAAAACACAGTAAAATATATTTTACAAAAAAAGTAGAGACAAATTAAGTGATCAGTCACTTTTTACTCTTAAAAAAATGTTTTCACTATGTAGTCCAGATAGAGGGCTCTGAGAAAGCAAATCTGAATAACAGCTTTCTGTCTTGAACAGCCTGTTCTTCCCACCTTTCCTCTTTCCTTATGACAGCACAGATGCTCAGGACAGGGCCCAGCTGAAGGAGTCCAATGTCGCTGGCTTTGCTGATCTGCTGGGCGAAGACGCTGGCTTCAGCATGTTAGCAATCCTCGTTTTCTGGCTCTAAAAGACACATTTTGCCCCCAGCAAAAAGTAACAAGTAGTTAATAAGTATAATGAGCAGTAGCAGAGAATTAATGGCCTCTTCATTACGAGAGATGAAGTCCAGTGCTCCTGTTCTTGCATAGGAAAATTGTTTTTTAGGCAAAATTAACTGGAGAGACATTATCTACCCAATTTTAAGGTAATATGTGTTTTGGCCACTCCCAGTGCCGTCAAGTCAGGTCTGACTCATGATGTCAGTAAATGGAGAAAGGAAGATCCCAGGTAAGGTCTGAGCCACTTATATGGCATTTTCTCAGTCACCAAAGAGAAGGACAGTTTTGCCTTTACTGTAGCAGTTGAAAGAGTGACTACCTACATCTCCTTGAAAAGGGGGAACAAAGAGGACTTTCTCTCTGGGTGCATTTGAGCTTGATTTTAGTTTACCTTTTGGATCACACATTATTTTTTTTTTTCCCAAGGGTGCTGAAATGATCCGGAGATTCAAGGTGATCATCTCCGTTCGCTCTTAGGTATGGATCGTTTGGGTAAGGATCCTTCCTTGCTTTGCTGTTGCTGTGACTCCTGCTTTATCGTAAACTGCCCTGAAAATGCTGGGCTAGACCGCAGCTGGCCAGTTCCTAGAGAAAGCAGATTTGGAACTGTGTATCGATGGGAACTCTATAGACTTGGATTTTAGGAATGTTCTCAGCAGTAAAGTATTAGTTCATTTGACAGACATATTGGGCTAGATAGTAGTCATGCAGCCATTTGTCTCTCTTTAAGCTGTTTCCAAACAAAAGCACCATAGCAAAACTACAGGAGAAGTAGCTGAAAGAGTGTTAAGCAATTTCAGAGTCCTCAAGTCAGATCACTAAAGCTGACCCAGGAAATATGGGATTGAAACACATGGAAAGAGGCCATAAAAAGAAAGAGGTCCTGCTAAACCACTTTCTCTGCTCTCTCTATGCCTTACAGTTGTCATTGTTTGGACAAAGCTCATCTTCATTTTATGACAGTTCTTGTGGAAGAACTAAGCCAAACTTCAACAGCCAACTACATTTAGCTAAAGTTTTATTTTTTTAAGTTTGTTTGTTTGCATCATCAGTTTACATTTTTACTTCTTAGGAATAATCAGATGATGTGCTAAGCACTGTGCTGAGTTTGACAGGATAGTGGAGACACCGTCACAAACCGCACAAATCTCACTGGCTTTCCCAGTTAAACAAGAGGCCCACAGGGAGCTTTAAGGGAAAACATGCTAAGGGCCTTCAAAGCAGTTCAAACAAATAGAGTGACCATTAAATGGATGCAAAAAGACTGCACAGACAAGGTACTAACTGCAACATTCTTAAAAAAAATATAAGTATGAAAGAAAAGACTTCTCAGAGACAATTCAAAAGGAAGAAAATAGCACAAAGAGGGCTTAGAGACAGGAAAAGCCAGAGGTTTCCATGGAACAGCTGTGTAACTTTTCCATGACATTCTTGTAGAAGGTATGCGGACAATCAGGTGCAACAGGTTGTAGGCAGTCTGAGATGGTAGGCAAAGCAGTTGTATAATTAAATCCCTTTGTTCAAAGATTTTAAGTATGGAGTCACATGGAATGAGCTGTATATTAATACCACTAATCTAGTGGTCATATATAGAGTGGATTTTAATGTGGAGTGTCAAAAGAAAGAGAGTACAGTTGGGAAGCTATGGATTACATGAAGATTATAATAGTGGCTGAAGATGGTTTGGTATAAGATGAACTCACAGAGATAAAGCTTAGAAACCACTGTAGCAATTCACACATAAGATACTAACTTGGAACCAAATTGTGAGGTAAGTTAGGTAGAAATGAAAAGACAAAGAAGGGGAACATGAATAAATAATTTTGGAGGTAAGATGTAGTTCAAACTCCTGATTGAGAAAATGGTGACGTTATTCACAAAAACTCATTTCTGGCACAGATCAAGTACCCGTTTTCACTTCTCATGTCAAATCTTTTTTGTTGGTATCTTTTCCTAAGTGTCTCTTACCTTTTAGTGCATTTTCTACCGAGGAAAAAAATGGTAACAAGCTTCTAGCCTCTAATTCCTTTCTCCCTACTAAACACTAAAAAATGTAATACAAAAGAATGTCCTTCAGTAAAGGCATTAGACGAACTCCCTATGCCTTGAGGGGCAGCCAACTTTAGCATTTTTCATGTTTATACGACATGGTCTGAGACGCAATAAATTTTCAGTAAACAATGGCTGAATAAAGTAATGAAGACACAGTTTTTTTGTAGCTCAGTGCGAATTAACGGGAACTAATTAGAGCAGCTGTCGTCTCTTTGAAAGATCCCATAATAAATGAAATAATCTTCCTCTTCCCACTCAGAGCAACATGAACGACAACAGCTAACGTTTACCAGGCATCTTCTATGCTCCAGTCAGTGTTAGATGTGTTCATCCCACGGACTGTGCCCGCCTCCACTTTCACAGCTGCCTCTCACATGGCAGAGTGAAAACCAGTGGGGGAAACTAATCTGGACACAGCATGGCCAGTGAAATTTTGAGAGGGAAAGAAATGAATTGTCTTGAGTGCCATCTAACAAAGCTTTCTTTCCATAAAAACAGTTCCCCAACAAAATACAACAGTTGTCAAGACTGGCCCCACTATCGAACAGTTCCCACTGCATTCCTTGAACTGCTTTTCACTTTAGGAATGAAGACACAAGGATAAAATATCATGAAATTCTAGGATACAAACAGCATGTTAGCCCCAGAGCTCTGAAGAACAAGAAGAAAGGTGCCACAGAGGTGACGGGGTTTGAATGGAACTTCCAGATATAATCAGCTTGATCACACAGGCAGATACTAACGGATTTGTCAAAATGTCAGAGTACGGGTAGTGCCAATGTATTTGCTTTTCAATGCATGAGTCTGTTTAAAAGTCTGTACCTAATGTGACATTGGATCTACATACACATATCCAAATGTACACATATATGTGTACATTTATATATATGTATGTATGTTTGTATATGTACATTTGCATGTATGTGTGTGTCTCTCTCTCTCTTTCTCTATAGACACACACACCTGGCCATCACATTTTTCTGCTGGGAAATACTGTATGGTGGCTTTCTTTTGGGGTGAATTTTATAAATAAAGACTTCCTTCTACACAGAGTAGAAGATTACTTGTGTGTTTGCTTACTTATTTTAGGAAGAGTCCAGAAATATTCCTTCACTGTGCTCAACCTGAAACTAACTGAAAGGAATTACGGAGAGAATAGAAGTTTTAGCACACAACAGAGATTTGAACCCCTACATAGCAAGGACTATACAGTATCCTGCTCCTGTGCTGAAGTTCAGTAAGTCGACCTACTACTTGTCCTCATCGTGATACTCATAGAATATTCCCGATATTCAGGTTAGACCATCAGCTCTAGGGAAGTTTGACCTCATTTTACCATGGATGATTTATTTTATTCAGAATCCCAACGTGTTTGATCACCTAAAATGGAAAAGATGAATCACTCTTCTAAAATGACACAGCGTTCACACATCTACAGCTTAACATTAAAATTATAGTTTTTTGGATAAGAAGTAGAAAAGAAAAACAACCTGTTGCTCCTCAAATACATTTTAGGGCAAGTGGGGAAAAAATGTTTTAAAAATGCTATGAAACACTCTCACACAAGGAAAACCTCTTGTTTTCTCCCCAAAACAATGCTGCTAACTAGTTTATGCTCTCTACTGGTGCGCTGCTTTTTTTTTTTTTTTTTTTTCAGGCCAATGGAGAAGAATCTACCCAGAGCCCCTCTGTCCACATGCAACTCTCCTCGGCCCACGTGTAACCCTCCTCTGCCTACATACACTTTGACTGCCATTCTGCCTTGGGGTTCTTGTCTTCTGAAAGAAGTTAAGATTTCTCCAGACAATAACATAACGCATTTTCAGAAATCCCAGTTTGGTTCATCCAAAGCTCTGGACTTGGACAAGGAGTTTGTGTGCTAGCTCCTTAACAGCATATAAACTTATCTAAGTATTGAAAACCCTGGGTC
Organism: Heterohyrax brucei; assembly: GCA_028571685.1. Classification (NCBI taxonomy): domain Eukaryota; kingdom Metazoa; phylum Chordata; class Mammalia; order Hyracoidea; family Procaviidae; genus Heterohyrax; species Heterohyrax brucei. The sequence continues at coordinate 19,594,827 of CM053162.1, forward strand.
TCTTTTTCTTTACATGTAGATCAAGATAATTACAATTTATAACAACAAATATTTAATAAGTATCAGGTACTGTTTTAAGTGTTTATGTATATCAATCCATTATTCCCTCTAACTTTGAGGTAAGTATCATAAACTTTATTTTACCAATGAGGACACTGAGGTCCACAGAGCTAAATCATCTACCCCAAGTGTAGACAAATTGTGATAAAAATTGGAAAAGCATGCATGATGTTGAGGGAGGGGCTCAGTAAATATCCTCCTTCCCTGCCTTCTTTCTCCTGCCCTCTCACTTCATTCTTAGTTTTCATTTCTTTACAAAAGCTTTTCCATGAACCTAAAAAGAACTCTAAATATGGGTCAAAGTGCAGTACATCCAGAATTCTGCCATTTTTGCTAAAGGCACAAAATATGCAGTCACAGGTGAAGCCCAGTCATTTTGGAATGGCAGCAGCAGCTTTTCCTTGTGTCTAAGTCTAGGTTGATGCCTTAGTAGCATTGTACAAAGTTTGGAACAGCAAGAGTGCTCTGATATAGTAGCATCAGGCTGGGATGAGGAGGTTGGTAGATGCCTCTGCTCTGTCACTGCTTTCAACAAATAGATCCCTGGTTGTTCAGAGGGTAGATGGAAATTATTTAGTCTCAGTTTACCCATCTATCTAGTGATGTTGGGAATCATTTCTCTCATCTAGCTCACATAAGAATGAAATAACACAATAAAGATGAAAGTAACTTGTAAGTAGAAGCAACTTTTAACTTGAAAGCAATTATTATTACTGTGTGAGGAACAAGTGTGCAAATGGTAAAATTACATTCAACTCTTCCAGCGAAGGGGAAGCACAGCTAATATGTCCTTTTTACCACTAGAAACTCTGTTCTGAGCATTGGCCAGTTACAGTGAGCTGACCAATTGCCATTTCAAGCTGAACTTCAAGGGCCAGTTATACATCTTGGCTCAGTTTGCAGTTTTACCAGTCCCCATGGATATGTCACCATGTTATAGAGCCAGTGGCTAGTATCGAATTCAGCTCAAAAGGTGGAAGATGAAAACAGATCTATGTTCAAAATACAAGTAAAAGACAAGCTGTGACATCTTCATTCCCATAAATGGAAAGCTAGAGGCTTCCTGGGATTTCTACAAACATAATTCTTGCAAAGCAGTTTTGGAGAAAGACAGGTAATAGGACAGTGGCAGCTATAGTGCATCTAGCTTAAACCATGGGAACACACTGGGGTTATGGATGAAAAGAGAGTCCATCTAAATGCATAAAATCAGCATCCACGCAGGATACCTGAGACTCGCATTCTTACCAGACTCAGCCAGCTGAGGAAGGGGACCAGGAAATGAGATTTCACTGTCAGCTTCTCATGGCAGAAAACAAGAGGAAAGCAACAATGAGTCTTCCAGAAGACAAAGTGAAGAAATGTACTCTTTAAGAAAGGATATCAATGATAGCCAAGCCAGCCAAATGCCGTCGGGGCAGATCCAATATGAATGATAGGGGCTGTTTTTTCTTCCTTCCTTCCTTCTTTTCTTCTTTCATTTGATATTCATCCTGCAAAATGGTATGATAGCCTATGTGTACGTCCCTACGTAATCAAGTTGAGGAACAATAACTCATACAAAGCCCTCTAAATTTCAGATATTTCAAAATATTGCTTCCTTCAGCTCAGATCAACGCAGTGTATTGTTGTGCTGTTTTTGATATTATGACAGTGAAGTTTAATCCATCCTCTCAGACCCTTAGTCCAGGTCTCCTTCATGAAACTGTGAGCACTATTTTATAGGGTAGCTAAAGAAATGACCTACAGAATGGAGGCAATACTCGGAGAAAAGCTCCAGATTGTATCCTTACCTGGATCCTTTTCTAGCATTCCTCATATTCAGAAGCTATTTCCAATAAATGAGCCTTGTCCTATCACTACTATAACTTAAAGTAGCTGTGAAAATTTGCAAGGGATGGGAACTCTTATGGATTGAATTGTGCCACCCCACCTCCTTAAAAAAATGTATGTAACAATTTGGCTGGGCCATGATTCCAAGTATTTTGTGATTGCCCTCCATTTGTGATTTTCTTATTCTGTAAATCCTAATTTCTGCCTGTGGTTAATAAATTAAAGTATGTTAAAGAGGATTAGGGTAAGACTCTTAAAACTATTCCTAAAGTCACTTCCCTGCTCCATGTGATTCTCTAGAATGTGGCTTGCACCACCTTTTATCTTACAAGAGATAAAAGGGAAGCAAGCAGAGAGTTGGCAACTTCATACTCTCAAGAAAGCAGTACTGAGAACAGAGTGCATCCTTCAGATCTGAGGTTCCTGTACTGAGATGCTCTCAGACCCAAGAAAGACTGGTGCAACACAAGGACCTGCCTCTAGAGCTGACAGAAAGTGCATTTCCCTGGAGTTGGCACGCTGAATTCAGACTTCTAGCTTCCTGCAATGTGTAAGAAGAAACTTTTTGTTACAGCCATCCACTCATGGTGTTTCTGTTAAAGTAGTGACTAAAACAGGAAGAAATTGTACTGTTGGTCAGTAGAAATTCTCAGGGCAATCTATATCACTTAGCACTTATGTTGTTATTATCAATATCATAAAATAATCACCTCTCTCATGCCCAGCAGTCTTGGGATGAATTCTGAACTTTCACCTGCTCTATACTTCATTGTTCTTTCATCCTGCTTTTCTTATATCTCTTGGCAACCAACCTCCCAGTCTGTTTAATATTTGCTTTCTCTTCATGCTGCTGAGGCTTATGCCATCACTCACATCCTCCCACCTACTTCTTCAGCTGTTTTCCTTGGCTCTTGTTCACTATGGATGACTTTAGAGAGTAGGTCTTGTCATGGGTTGAATCATGCCCCCTTAAAAATATGTATGTCAATTTGGTTGAGTCATGATTCCCAGTATTTGTGATTGTCCAGTGTTTTGTCATTTGGTGGAATCTTCCCATGTGTTTCAAATTCTATCACTATGATTTAATAAGACAGATTAGTGACAGTTATATTGATGAGGTCTACAAAATTGGATAGCGTCTTGAGCCAATCTCTTCTGAGATGTAGAACACAGAAGTGAGTGGAGAGACATGGAGACATACTAACAAGAACATAGTGCCAGGAACCAAGAGTGTCTATCGGAATTATGGTCCCTGTGCTGAGGCATTCCCAGACAAGGGAAGACTGACACATTACAAGGATCTTCCTCCCAAGCCAACTGAGACCGTATGTTTTCCCCTAGAGCTAACACCTTGAATTTGGATTCATAGCCAACCGGGCTGTGAGAGAACAGAATTTCTATTTGTTAAAGCCATCTTCTTGTGATATTTAGGTTATAGCAGTACTAGATGACTAAGACAGGCCTTGGCTTTGTGTGGTCTTCCATATTTCCTTGGCCCCTTCCTCACACTCAGATCCATGTCCACTTAATGAGACTGAATGACATGATAGAAATATGAAACAAGTCACTGTTTTGGTACATCTAGTGCTGCTGTAACAGAAACACCTCAAATGGATGGGTTTAACAAAGAGAAATTTTATTCTATCACAGTTCAGAAGGTTATAATCCCAAATTCAGGGCATCAGTGCCAGGGGAAGACTTTCTCTGTTGGCACTGGAGGAAGGTCTTTGGTGTAAATCTTGCCCTGGACTGGGAGCTTCTGAGGCACAGGGACCTTGGGTCTCAAGGACACACTCTGCTCCCAATGATGCTTCTTTGTGGAATGGGATGTCCAACTCTTTGTTTTCTCTCCCTTATATACCAAAAGATTGCCTTATAGCACAGTACAATATTACACACATTTTAGGGGGAACACACTTCAATCCATAACAGTCACCAAGTAATAAAATTATTGTGTATTTATTACCCTTAAAGTACTCTCCTAGCTAGTATGAGGCTATTGAAGTTCATAAAATTGTCACTGGCATTGAAAAAAAAACAGAGTTTATCTGGCAAGCAAGTATCATATGCAAAATTTGATTCCAGTAAATGCTCCCTTTACAATACACATAACATATACTTTCCCTGCTATGAGGCATTTAAACAACAATAGCAACCACACTAAACAATACTTCAATATATATATATATTTTACTGATTGAATAAAAATATACATTTCCATATAAATTTCCATGCTGAACTACATGCAGCTTCCACTGCTCTCCATGCACAGTGACAGCACACTCCTCCTCTCTGCTCCATACATGTCTTATCGTCCCAACAGTCTCCCCTTCCTCGAATATGAGGTCAACAGGACGACTTCAACAGATGCCTAGAACCATAAAGTTCCCACACAATATGGTCACTCTGTGTCACCAAGTCCAATCCATTGTTGTCTGAAAAGCTGACCTTCATTATGATTTATGGATAGTGGCAGCATCAGGGCCAGGGGCCCTGCTCTCAGGAGAACTCTGAGGCCTATGGACCATCAATTATGGTCTTTTAGTGGAGATCTCAGGGTGCACCTCTATTTATACTTGACAACACTTCAATATTAAGCAGTAACAAAGGCCATAAAGCACAAGATGCCACATGGCAGTGTGTGATTAGTTGCTGACTGAGAGACTGAAGAAGGCTTGAGTCAGAAGTGGATAGGTCACTGTGTACTATAAAGTTTCACATCATGGATGATGCCTTGGGAGGCCACTGGAGCAGTCTTTCCAGAAAACATTAGAAGTCAAGGTTGTAATATATCATCGAAGAAAAAGTGCTGATAGAGTAGCCAGGGAAGCAGACCCCCAGGAAGTCATCACTCCAGGAATCAGTTCTGTTATGGAAATTTAATATACTTTTTAAGACTAAAGTTAAATTCAATTTACTTGTGGCTTTGTGGTTTCTATAAATATAAATAATAAGAAACCCCATAAAATCTTTCATAACTCCAGGAACTTTTATTGTATTTTAAGCTCTTTCAACCAGGGCATAAGGAATTATTTATTTTGCAAATGGCCTTTCAGATTGCTTAATCTTTGGATTTGTCTTCCAAGCAGTGTTTCATAGTAGGGAAGGCATGAAGAGCAGCAAAATGCCACCATTAGAAACTTGAAAACTCTATTCTAGATCGATGGTCAGTCTACTTAACACATTCTTGAGTACTATGAGCCTTGTCTTTCTGATTTTACTGTTTTAAAGCCTAATAACTTTCCTTGATACATTCTCACTACTTTTACCTCAAGTTATTTGATCACTCGCAAATCATAAATACTCTGATCTTGAAATTTCCAAAGCAGCCACTTACCTAATATGATCTTTAAGCAGCTTTTGTATTGGAACTTCTTACTTGGCTTCTTCCATAAAGCTGCGCTAAGAGAACCTTGAGCCTTTCCTCTACTGGGATGTGATAAACGGCTGCAAAGATCAGACTGCAGCTAGAACTGCATTCTCTATGTAAGCACAGTTAAAGTCTGCTTTCTTGATTTTAAAAATAGCGTTTTGTATTTTAATAAACCTGTGAGACCCTCTACGTACCATCCCACAGCTCAAAACAGCTGGTTTCAACAAGGACCAAAAAAAACAAACCATTGGTTGTCAAGTCAATTCTAACTCATAGTAACATTATAGGTCAGTGTATAGCTTCTCCATAGAGTTTCCACAGAGTGTTTGTTGTTAGGTGCCATTGAGTCAGTTCCAAATCATAGCAACCCTATGAACAACAAACGAAATACTTCCCAACCTTGAACCATGTCCACAACTGTTTTTATGCTTAAGCCCATTGCTGCAGCCACTGTGTCAGTCCTTCTCATCGAGGGTCTTCCTCTTTTTCTTTGACCTTCCGCTCTACCAAGCATGATGTCCTTCCCCAGGGACTGATCTTTCCAGACAACATGTCCAAAATAAATAAGACTCAGTCTTGCCATCTTTGCATCCAAGGAGCACTTCAGTTGTACTTCTTCCAGAACAGATCTGTTTGTTCTTTGGGTAGTCCATGGTACATTCAACATTTTTCTCCAACACCACAACTCAGAGACATCAATTCTTCTGTCTTCTCTGTTTGCTGTACAGCTTTTGCATGCATATGATACAAACAAAAATACCACAGCTTGGGTCAGGGGCACTTTAGTCTTCAAGGTGACATCCTTACTTTTGAACACCTGAAAGAGATCCTTTGCAGCAGATTTTCCCAATGCAATGCAACTTTTGATTTCTTGAGACTGCTGCTTCCATGGGCATTGATTGTGGACACAAGTAAAAGGAAATCCTTGACAATCTCAATCTTCTCTCCATTTATGAAAATGTTGCAATCCATACTGAAGGCTGTGGTCTTGATCTTCATCAGTAAACATCTCAAATCTTCATTTCCAGAAAGTTAGTTGCTGCCTCTTGATTCATGTACAAATTCCTTAAGAGCACAACTAGGTGTTCTGGAATTCCCATTCTCCACAATGTTAGCTATAATTTAGTATGATCCACACAGTCAAATGCTTTTGCATAGTCAATGAAACACAAGTAAACATTTTTCTGGTATTCTTTGCTTTTAGCCAAGATCCACCTGACATCAGCGATGATATCCCTGATTTCACATTTCTTCTGAATCCATTTTGAATTCCTGTCACTTCCTTGTCAATATACTGTTGTAGTTGCTTTTGAACGATCTTGAGCAAAATTTTACTTGCATGTGGTATCAATGACATTGTTCAGTAATTTTGACATTCAGTTGGATCATCTTTCTTTGGAATAGGTATAAGTATAAATCTCTTTCAATTCGTTGGCCAGGTAGCCATCCTCCAAATTTCTTGGCATAGATGAGTAAGCACTTCTAGCACTGCATCTGTTTGTTGAAATATCTCAGTTGACATTCAATCAATTCATGGAACCTTGCTTTTGCCAGTACCTTCAATGCAGCTTCAACTTCTTCCTTCAGTATCATTGGTTCCTGATCACATGCTACATCTTCAAAAGGCTGGACATCCACCAGTTCTTTCTGGTATAATGACTCTGTATATTCCTTCCATCTTATTGTGATGCTCCCTGAGTTGTTTAACAGTTTCCCTCTAGAATCCTTCACTATGTCAACTCAAGGCTAATTTTTTTCTTCCTTTCTTTCGGCTTGAGAAATGCAGAACGTTTTCTTTCCTTTTGGTTTTCTATTTCCAGTTCTTTGAATACGTAATTATAAAACACTGTCTTCTTGAAATACCCTTTGAAATCTTCTGTTAAGTTCTTTTACTTCATTATTCATTCATTTTGCCTTAGCTGCTCAACATTCAAGAGCAAGTTTCAGTCTCTTCTGACATCCAGTTTGGTCTTTTCTTTCTTTCTTGGTTTTTTTAGTGACTTCTTGCTCTCTCCATGGATGATGTGTTAGATGTCATTCCACAGTTTGTCTGGTCTTTGGTCATTAGTGATCAACACATCAAATCTGTTCTTGAGATGGTCATTAAACTCAGGAGGGATATACTCAAGGTCATACTTTGGGTTTTGTAGGCTTGTTCTAATTCTCTTCAGTTTTAATTTGAATTTGCACATTAGCAGTTGATGATCTGTGCCATAGTCAGCACCTGGTATTCGTGTGACTGCTGATATAGAGCTTTTCCATCATCTTTTTCCACAGATGTAGTCAATTTGGTTCCTGTGTATTCCATCTGGTGAGCTCCCTGGGTACAGTCACCATTTGTGTTGATTAAAAAAGATATTTGCAATGAAAAAGTCATTAGCCTTGCAAAATTCTATCACACGATCTCCAGCACTATTTCTATCACCAAGGCTGTATATTCCAACTACCGATCCTTCTTTGTTTCCAATGTTTGCATTCCAGTAACCAGTAATTGTAGATATATGCTGATTGCATGTTCAATCAATTTCAGACTGCAGAAGAAAGTAAAAATCTTTGACCTCTTCACCTGTGCCATTAGTGGTTGGTGCATAAATTTGAATAACAGTCATTAATTGGCCTCCCTCATAAGCATATGGATATTATCCTATCACTGACAGCATTGTGCTTGAGGACAGATCTTGAAATCTTCCTTTTGATGATGAATGCAACACTGTTCCTCTTCAAATTTATGTTCCCAGCACAGGAGACTGTATGATTATCAGATTCAAAACAGCCAAAACTGATCCATTTCAGCTCATTAATGCCTACAATGCGTAAATTTATGCTTTCCATTTTTTTTTCCAGCTTTCCTAGATTCACACTTCATACACTCCATGTCTGATTATTAGTGGATGTTTGCAGCTGTTTCTTTTCATTTTGAGTCATGCCACAACAGCAAACAAAGATCCCAAATGTCTTACTCCCTCCGTGTTGTTAAGATTGACTCTACTTTGAGGAGGCAGCTCTTCCCCGGTCGTCTTCCCAGTGCCTTCCAACCTGGGGGCGCTTACATTCTGGCACCATACCTGACAATGCTTGGCTGCTGTTCATAAGGTTTTCCCTGGCTAATTTCTTTCAGAAGTAGACTGCCAGGTCCTTCTTCCTAGTCTGTCTTAGCCTGGAGGCTCAGCTGAAATCTGTTCACCATGGATAAATTTGATGGTATCTAAATACCAGTGACGTAGCTTCCCACATCACAGAAACAAGCAAGTGTCCACTGACAGACAAGTGAGAGCTGTTCACTGCGTCTTTACCCTCCTTACCTGATGCTGTTATCCTGCTTGCCTGGTGCCATGATCCTCCTTACCTAATGCTATTATTGTCCTTACCTGATGGTATTACCTTCCTTGCCTGATGCTGTTACCCTCCTTGCTGGATGCTGTTATCCTCCCTACCTGATATTGTTACTTATCAAAAGGAAAGCAACATCCTTGAAAACTGTGATGTATGCTATAGCTTATAACAGCAATGTATAAACAAAGAAGCATTTGAAATTTTTCCAAAGCACTAAAAACTTTAAAAAATCTTGTATATAAATTCATATAGGTGATTTCATTATCGCCAGCCAAGCCAAGTGCCATCGAGTCGGATCCAACTCATGGTGACCCTAGGGTCCAAGGTAGAACTGACCTTCAGAGATTTCATTATACACGATACAAATTACACCCTCAAATTACTTAGCGGTAATACAGACCTTATGCCAAAAAATAATAATCTAGATATTAATCAGAACTGCACAAATCTAATGAAAATGTAAATAAGCATTTGACATAGAATATAAGGAGTAGCAGTGTTTTAGTCAGGTAGGGTTGCTGTAACAGAAATACCACAGAATGGATGGCTTTAACAAAGGAAGTTTAATTCTTACACAATCCAGTAGGCTACAAGTCCATATTCAGGGTGTCCACTCCAGGGGAAGGCTTTCCCCTAGTCAGCTCAGGAGAAAAGTCCGGTATCGCATCAGTCTTTGTCCAGGGAGCATCTTGGCGCAGGAACTTTGGGTCTGAAGGATGCGATCTTCTCCCGGTGCTGCTTGCTTGATGGTACCAGGTTCCCAGTTCTCTGCCTGCTTCTCTGTCCTTTTCTCTCTCACAGGATGAAAGGATTAAGGGTGGGGCAAGCCATACTCCAGGGAAACTCCCTTCACAGAGGAGCAGGGAGGTGATCCTATGAAGGGATTTGCAGCCCCACCCTAATCCTTTAACATACAGCATAGGAAAACCACAGAATGGAGGACGATCGCAAGATACTGGGAATCATGGCCCAGCCACATGGCTACACCTATTTTTAGGGGGACACAGTTCAATCCATGACAAGCACTATACCAGACTAATACTTCACAAATAAAGCATAACAGTCCTGTTTCATTCTATGACTGGTAAGGAATGAAGGAAAATTCCCAGACTGTTCTTGTAGCTCTGCAGACTGCCTAAACTGACTCACAGAGAGCTCGGTGGCTTCAGATTGCAAACTGCTTGGTTTGCAGACCTAGCACTTAACTACTATGCAACCAGGGTTTCCTTTCAAAAAGGAAGGTGGTAAAAATGCAATGCAAACACAACCTGGCACAGCTGTGATAAATGTGTCTTTCTCAGGGTAGTGCCAGCAACAGGTTCCAAACTCACAAATCTGCTATTGGGTAGCTGCATAAATTCAGACGGGTGTGTTATCAACAGCAGAGGGCACAGGGAACTGGTGAGGAGGAGTCTGCCTCTAAATCATGGCAAAGTTAAATAAATATCCTTAGACTAGATGATCATCCTTTTAGAAGGTGGCCTGTGGGGACAGATTTATTGACCCTGTACTAAAAGCCATGAGAACAAAAAGAAACTCCAATATCCAATCATTTTTTCACGCAGGTGGGACCAGAATAGACTAAACCTATGCCTCAGTATTTTGAGAGAATATATTACGTTTTCTTTTGTTCTTTCATGGCAAGTTGAGGCACTACAATTATATCTTAAAATAATTCAGTTACCATAGATTTTCACAAAAATAAAGTCATAAGTCTGGAAGGAAAATCTCCTAAATTTTGTCACAGGTAATTCACAGACACCATAAGCTAGAAACCTCCTGCTATGGCAAGTTCTGCCTGTATGAGAAGCAAGAGCTTTTCTCTACGCCTTTTCTGCTCTCTGGCAGGAAGCAAGGGAAAAAGAAAAACATCATGAAACTTATGTTCAGCAGTTTCAATTTCTCTTCTTATCATTACATATCCATGACAAAAATGATTACAATAATTCTACTAATTTTTTATATTCCATTTTACATTTCATAAACTGTAGATTAGTGTTACATGCATAATAAAAGGATGGTAATTATTATCCCCATTTCTCAGGTAAGAAAATTATGATAGGAGAGAACAAGAAAATTATGCAAGGTTATAGGTGAGTAAATAGTTGATCCGAGCTAGCCACAAGATCATGTGCTGTCCCAGGAGACTTAGAGTCTCCCTGGTCTCAGTATCTACTGGAGAAACAAAGGGATAACAAGGGAAAAATTCAGCTACAGTGAAAACTTCCAAAGGCTCAAGCACCAATTTACTTTGAACGGCATTGATAGATACAAGACTGTCTAGTTAAAAACAAAGAGACTTCAAAGCTAGCAAAAGGCAAGTTACACTTACCTAGATCAGGACACTGTGTACTTTTCCTTTGATGTACTTCTCAGTTAAAAATTTATATTTAATTGTGTGATCGCTTAATTAATCTCTCTCTCACTGGATGGAAAGTTCCATTAGAACACAGGTTTTATTTCCTCTTTTACTCACCATTTTTTTCCCCACACCCAGCAGTGTCTGGCACTAAATAAATACTAATTGAAAGGTTCAATGAATGATCTAATGAGGAGACCCAGAAACTGAAGAAGGATAGAGAAAAACAACTAGCAACAAGGGGTCTGAGGGTCTACAAGTGGGATGAATTAACACACTGTTCAACACAGTTCACTTATTCTTTTCTAGTTTTTTTTTATTGTAATTAAGTGAAAGTTTACAATTCAAGTCAATTTGCCATATAAATCCCTGAACACATGCTTCTGTGTAACTCTGTCTGTTCTCCTAACCCTGGGAAAACACGCTCCTCCTTTCCATCCTGTACTTCAGATATACACTCAACCAACACTTCTCCACCCCTCTCCACTCTCTCCTCTAGTCTCTAAAGAGGAACCAGTTGTACAGGCTCATATATATAGATATTAATCTGAGAAGAACAGACACCACCTGCATCACTATAAGTCCTGTAGTCAAGTCCAATCTTCGTCTGAAGAGTTGGCTTCAGTACTATTTTCAGCTCTGGGTTATCAGCAAGTCCAGGGTTGATGTTCACAGGGGACCCTCCGGGGTGTCAGACAATCAAGTCTGGCTTTTCAATAGAGTTGTAGATCTGCACTCCCCTTCTTCTCATGTTTCATCATAGAATTCACATTGGGTTCCCTGTCAGGGCAGCCTTTGGTGGTGGCCAGGCACCATCGAGTTCTTCTGATCTCATACTGATGTAGTCTCCCAATCATACAGACCCTTCTGTCTCCTGGGCTCATATTCTCATGTATTTGATGTTCTTGGTTTTCATCTGCTCTGGGTGGGTTGGGACAAATTGATGTTCCTTAGATACAGCCCACTTCTTTTATTCTGAATATTTCAGAATAGAGTCATATCCTTGTGTCTTTTACCTTCATCTGCTGGCACCTCATTATGGATTTTTTTTTTTCAAGTCAACTCTACCGAGGATTAAAAGTGAAAAGGGGCAGAGATGTAGCCTGACTGAAGAATCAATAAAATTTTTGGCTTGCTGGGGTAGCTCCAATTACAGAAAATGTTACTGTTTTAGTCAGCTAGGGCTGCTCTAATAGAAATACCAGAGTGGAAGGCTTTAACAAAGAAAGATTTATTCTTACACAGTCCGGTAGGTTGCAAGTCCATATTCAGGGTGTCCGCTCCAGGGAAAGACTTTCCCCTTGACGGCTCTGGAGGAAAGTCCGGTATTGCATCAGTCATTGTCCAGGGAGTGTCCTAACTCAAGAACCTCTGGTCTGAACGACGCGCTCTGCTCCCGGTGCTGCTTGCTTGATGGTAGCGAGGTTCTCAAATTGTCCTTGGTTCTTTTTCCTTTTATTCCTTGCAAGCTAAAAGCATTAAGGGTGGGGCAAGCCATACTCCAGGGAAACTTCCCCCATAGCAGGAATTCACAGCCCCACCCTAATCCTTTAACATACAGGTTAGCAAAACCACACAATGGAGGACAGTCCCAAGATACTGGGAACCATATCCCAGCCATGTGGCTGCACACATTTTTGGGGGGACACAATTCAAACCATGACAGTTACTTTCCAAAATGTTCAGTTGGAAATAGCTAATGTTATCACTGCTTTTCAAAGAGATTGCCATAACTCTAGTCCTAGCATTCATAGTACATGGTGGTTCTTTCCTCTCTAGCTCTATCTATTTCAAGGTGGATACTCAGGTTGGTGGCATAGTGGTTAAGTGCTACTTCTGCTAACCAAAAAATCAGCAGTTCAAATCCACCAGGCACTCCTTCGAAATTCTATTGGGCAATTCTACTCGGACCTGTAGGGTTGCTAAGAGTCAGAATCAACTTGACAGCAGTGGCTTCTTCTACCCAGGTTTGTTGTAAGAATGTGTAGTCAGGGAAGCAGGTAAAGTTAACTAGTTGGAGTGGAGTTTAACCTCCAACCCTGGCTTTAACTTCACTAAATTGAGTCAAATGCTTCTGTTCCAAGTCCAGCTTCTATATTTTTTCTCCCTTGTTTGTTTTTTCCTAATTTCAGTATTAACAAGGTTATTGTAAGGTCTGGTTGATACATGAAGCATCTGAAAACTTCAAATGCCCTGAAATGAGTGTAATGATAGCCAGGTACACAGCACTAGCACTACTGATTTCTTGTAAAAGAATATTAGTCATTATGAAGTAGTAGAATATTCCTGTAAGCCTTTAAATCTGTTCCTCCTGACCACCAAAATTCTAATTTACTCCTTTATTGCTATTGTTATTAGGTGCTATTGAGTAAATTTCCAGTCATAACCACCCTATTTACAAAAGAATGAAATACCACCTGGTCCTGCACCATCCTCACAATCACTGCTATCCTTGAGCCCATTGCTGCAGCCACTGTGACAATCTGCCTCATTAGGGGTCTTTTTCTTTTCACTGTCTCTCTACTTTGTCAGGTGTGATGTACTAACTCCTGGGACTGATCCCTCTTTGTAATGTGTCTGCCTTAGACTGGATTCGCTAGAGAAGCAAAAGCAGTACAGTGCACGCCTTGGTTTTCACCAGTGTCTTCCACGTAGCTTGGACTTCTTCCTCCAGTATCGTCAGTTCCTGATCATATGTGACCTCTTGAAATGGTTGAACATAGGCCAGTTCTTTTGGGATAATGATTCTGTGAATTTCTTCCATCTTCTTTTGATGGTTCCTGTATCATTTAATATTTTCGTGGTTGAATCCTTCACTATTGCAACTTGAGGCTTGAATTTTTTTTTAGTTCCTTCAGCTTAAGTAATGCTGAACATGCTCTTCCCTTCTGGTTTTCTGTCTCCAGCTGCTTGCACAAGTCATTATAATTCCTGACTGTCTTCTCAAGCCACCCTTTGAAATCGTCAGCTCTTTATATCATCATTTCTTCCTTTTGCTTTGGCTCCTCAACATTCAAGAGCAAGTTTCAGAATATTTTCTGACATCCAGTTTGGTTTTTTTTCTTTCTTGTCTTTTCTTTTTTTCTTTTTTCTTTAACATGACTGAGTGAAAATGTACATTCCCGTATAAATTTACATGCCCACCTATATGCAGCTTCTACTGCTCTCCCTGTCCGGTGACAGCACACTCTTCCTCTCTGCTCCATACATGTTTCATCCTCCCAACAGACTCCTTTCTGCTCCTCTCCACCCACTCTCCTTCCTCCAGCCAGAGATCAGCAGGATGATATCCTATAGATGTATAAAACCATAAACTGTAACCAATATATGGTCACTCTGCATTGACAAGTCCAATCCATTCCTGTCCAAAGAGTGGACCTTTGTTATAATTTATGGGTAAGGGCAGCATCAGGGCCGGGGGCCATGCTCTCGGGGAACCCCAAAACCACTGGACCATCAGTTGAGGTCTTTTAGTGGAGATCTCAGGATGCACCCCTTTTTATTCTTGTGTTGCCAGTGAGACTCAACTTAGTGAGCTTCATCGTGGCTATCACTGGTGGTGGCCGGGCACCATCCGGTTCTTCCAGTCCCAAGTCGATGAAGGCACCCACTCTTGCAGGTCTCTCTGTCTTCTAGGTTGTCTTTACCCCATGTCATTTTGGTCCTCGGTGAGCATCTGCTCCTGCTGAGTTGGGACCATCCGGCTGAGTTGTCTTCAGATGGCAGCTTGGCAGCTTTTAAGACCCTAGACGCCACTCACTAATGTGGGGTGCAGAGAGCTCTCTGAGCAAAATGCTAGTTGTGCCAATTGGCCTCGATTTCGCCTAAGAGCATGACCTCCTGCCCCCCACCCCAGCTACTCTATCCTTGCAATATTGGGTTAAGATGGAAGGAGTATTCAAGTTATGCTGAAGTCCACTTAATGTTGTTCTTGTTTCTAATGTGTGCTATCACCGCTTTCTCCCAACCAGATTTCTAGCAACTATCTAATCTAAACCGTCCCCCGTCCCCCCTCCTTCCCCTCCCTTGCAGCTGTCAAAGAGTCTTTTCTTCTATACACAAGCCTGTTTTTGAGATCTTATCGTAGAGGTCTCATACAGTATTTGTCCTCTTGTCGCTGACTACTTTCACTCAACATAATGTCTTCCAGTTGAAACCAGGTTAGGAGATGTTTCCTGGGATCATCGTTATTCTTTATCATTGCGTAGTGCTCCATTGAGTATATGTACCATAGTTTACCTATCCATTCTTCTGTTGTTGGGCATCTGGGTTGATTCCATCTTTTTGCTATTGTGGACTGTGCTGCGATAAACATTCTCGTGCATGTGTCCGTTGGTGTGAAAGGCCTTGATTCTGTCAGATATATTCCAAGTAGTGGAATTACTGGGTCAAATGGTATATCAATATCCATTTTTTTTAAAGAATCTTTCTTGTCTTTTTAATGACCTTTTGCCTTTTTCATATGTGGTATCCTTGACATCATTCCACAACTCACCTAGTCTTCAGTCATCAGTGTTCAGTTCTTCAAATCTACTCTTTAGATGGTCTCTAAACTCAGGTGGTAGGTATTCAAGGTCATACTTCGGTTTTCATAGACTTCTTCTAATTTTCTTTAGTTTCTGTTTGAACTTGCATATAGGTAATAAATGGATTGTTCCACAGCTGGCCCTTAGCCATGTTCTGACTGATGATATTTAGCTTTTCCATCATCTCTTTCCAGAAATGTAGTCAGTATGATTCCTGCATATTTCATTTGGTGAGGGCCACATGAGATCCATACTGTTAATACTGGTGGAAAACTGTATTTTGCAATCAAGAAATCATTGGTCTTACAAAATTCTATCATCATTTCTATCACGATGGCCGTATTTTCCAACTACAGTTACTTCTTTGTTTTCAACATTCACATTCCAATCACCAGCAATTATCAGTACATACTGATTGCATGTTTGAACAATTTCAGACTTCAGAAGCTATACAAATCTTCAATTTCTTTATCTTTGGCTTTAGTGGTTGGTGAATGAATTTGAATGATAGTTTCGTTAAGTACTTTCCTTGTAGCACATGGATATTATCCTGTCACTGTCAGGGTTGTAAGTCAGGATAGATCTTGAATTATTCTTTTTGATGATGAATTCAACGCCATTCCTCTTCAAGTTCCTGGTATAGTAGATATAGTCATTCCTGGTATAGTAGATCATATGATTGTCTATGTTTAAAATGGCCAATACCAGTCAGTTTCACTTCACTAATGCATAGGATATCAATGTTTATGTACTCCATTTCATTTTTGATGATCTCCAATTTTCCTGGATTCATATTTTGTACATCATACTTTCAGAATATTAATGGATATTTGCAGCTATTTCTTCTCATTCTGAGTTGTGCTACATCAGCAAATGAAAATACCAAAAGCTCAACTCCATCCACCTCATTAGGGTGAACTCTACTTTGAGGAGGCAGCTCTTCTCCAGCTGTCTTTTGAGTGCCTTCCAACCAGGAGGCTCATCTTCCAGCTCTATGTCAGACAATATTCAGCTGGTATTTATAAAGATTTCACTGGCTAATTCTTTTCAGAAGTAGACTTCCACTTCCTTCTTCCTAGTCTGTTTTAGTCTGGAAGCTCAGCTGAGATCTCTGTCCATGGGGGTATCTCCTATTAGGTCAGGTAAAATTTTTGCTTCAGTAAGAAGTTCATTTATAGGTAAATTTATAACTATAAAAGTATCTTTTTGCTTTTAAGTTTGAGCAACAGGTTGGGGTAGAGATTTTGATTTTCCAAATGTAACTACTAATATAAAAACTGTCTTTGTGACACTTTTATTCAGCTTCCTGGGGAGTTAATATTAATATTTGCTCATAAGACCTCCCTTTAAATCTTCAGAATAATATTAATTCTCATATTTTCCACTTATAACATATATTCACTTATACTTCATGCATTAATTTGTTCTTTCTGAAAAAATTCTAATTGTAATTTTATCTTTTATATTTAGAGTGCTATGAATCAAACACTATAGCCTTCAATATGGGATACCTAAACATGAAATAAAAATCCTTACAACTGAATCAACACCATAATGAATGGCAAAGAAATTGATGGTGTCACAGCTTTCATTCTACTTGGGTCAAAAATCAGTGCCCATGGAATCAGCCATTAAGAGATCAATCAACATATTGCAATGGGAAAATATGTTGTAAAAGTCCTCTTTAAAGTGTTAAAAAAACAAAAACAAAAACAAAATGTCACTTTGAGGGTTATAGTGCTTCTGATCTAAGTCATCAAACTTTCCTTCATCTCAGATATATGTGAAGGTTGGACAATAATTAAGGAAGACTGAAGACTAATTGACACATTTGAATTATGATGTTGGCAAAGAATACTGAACATACCAGGGACTGCCAGAAGAAGGAACAAACCAGTCTTGGAGCAAATACAACCAGAATGCTCCTTAGAAGTGAGTATGGTCTGGCTTGTGTTGGACATATCATCAAAAAGACCAATTGCTGAAAAAGGACATCATGTCCAGTAAAAAAGAGGGTCAATAAAAATATGGGAAAATTTACATACAATGCAGTAGCATATCTACAATATTGCCTCAGCCCTGGGCACATGGCAACACTAAATAGTCTCTATTAACCAGGGATGGCCCAATGTCCTTCCTCAAACATGGTAATGTGTTAATTAAAAGATTAACAAGCTTGACTTGTATTTTTAAGTTGATATAACACTAAAATTGTCTAAAAGAGAGGTGTCTGACATTTGGGCAGGGGTGCAATTTCAGGGCTTGCCATTGCTCCATTTTCCATAAATATATCGCCATTCCAGATTAATGAATATATTCAAGGTTAATAAACATACAGCCATTCCAGGTTAATAGAAACTACTCAGTAGCACAAGCTCAGAGCCAGTGCAATATCTCCTATACATGCCATGAGCTACTTTTGCCTCTAAATTATTGACACAATGGCTGCAACAGTGTGCTCAAGTATACCAATGATTGTGAGGAAGTAACAGGGCTGAGCAATATTTTGTTCTGTTGTATATAAGGTCACTATCAGTCAGAGCTAACTAGCAATAACAGCATGAAATTGATTAACCTTGTTTACCTTTTTTTTTTATTTGAACTTCATGTCACTTTGTGGAAATGGTAGAGAAACATGTCTCTAAATTGTAGTGATTATGGAGAAAAGTGGCCTATTAGCTATATGTGAAAATGTGTCTGAAAATTAGATATTTGTCATCCTCAGTGACTTCCTTTACCTATTGTGGCTCACTTCTGGTGCCTTTCTTTGTGCCATCCCCTAACTTCTTTCTTCTCACATGACTCATTATCCTAGGTCCCCATTTCAAGGTTTCAAAGTGCTTACTACAGAACCAAATACATACTAGGTGCTCTAAAGAAATAGATTACATAATTCAGTTAATAGTGAAGGTAAACCCTGAGAGCCAACTGAAGTTATATTCCTTCCTGGAGAGTTTGACTGACATGAAAAGTGTGCTGTGAGTTAAGGCACCAGATGTGAGTTTCCCTCAGGAACTGAACAGAACTCTAATAAAGGACTCATTATTATATTGTTCCTAACAGGTGTTTTCATCCATCTCTGGAACACCAAATCATGATCTTTTGAGAATTCTTCAATGAAGAATTATAAACAGGCTGCAGCATGTTTATAAAACATTCTGAGATTTTCTGAGAGTCATTAAGGAGTGAAATGTTAGTAGCAGTTCTAGCCCAGCTGGAAGTCAAGTTCATCAAACATTACGAGGAAGAATTCTCCTGCTAATTGACATTTCTTGTTTTCCAACACCTGCCAGAACTTTTCACACCAACAGGTCCTTCAATATAAATTCTTGATTTTTTTCATCTGTCTTGTCAGACTTTCCCAGAAAACATCCCTTCCTTCAGTCTGTTCATGCTCTAAACACTGCCAAGAAATGTGGTGATGGGAGGGATTGAATGAAGTTTTAGGGGAGCCGTTTTGAATTGAGGTCCTCTAAGGAAAGGTTCTGGAGCCCTGGTTGCTCAGTGGTGAACAGCTCTGCTGCTAGCCACAAGTTTGGTGGTTTGAATCCAATAGCTGCTCCTTGGAAACCCTATGGGGTAAGTTCTACTCTATCCTATAGGGCCACTATGGGTTGGAATTGACTTGACAGACATAGATAATTGATTTTAAGGGATGATTTAGGAGCTCTGGCTGTGCAATGGTTGAGCACTTGGTTTTTTGAACCCACCAGCTGTTTCATGGCAGAAATATGCATCAGTCTGTCTCAGTAAACAACCTTGGAAACCCTATTGGACAGTCCTACTTTGTCTTACAAGGTCACTATGAGCCAATGCCAACTTTACAACAATGGGTTTGGTGTTTGATTTAAGGAAAGATTTGTTCTTCATATAACGAATTTGGCAGAGTTGGAACAAGAACCCAGATCAGTTGCACACTGAGCAATGAAAAGGAATCTCCTGGTTGATGTTACTGTTCATATTTATAAGCAATAAAAGTCAAGGGGCAACATGAAGATACCTGCTGGTATGTTATGATGGAGTTTGAGCTCAGTGTGGTCATCAGCTCAAGAAAAAAAGAGATCTAATTTTGCATGTTCAAGACTCTTGCTGATCTTTAGCCCTGTGGATACTGGAACAAATTTTCTGATATCACATGTTGGTCACCCATTGCCTCATTAAGTGACTGTAGATCAAAGAGCATGCAGAATCAGAAGACAATTCCATCCTAGGGAAGGCAAACTGCAGTCCAACTTCAAAGCAACACACCTGACCTCTTACAAAAGTGTCCCAGTTTATTACTTTGCATGACTATGTTTTCAATTTATTACACTGCTGACTTACCTTGTATTGCTCTGTGTTCAATTATGTATTTCCTCCTTCTCATTACAGACCTTCAAACGACCCCCCAAATATATTCATTTAATGCTTTTTCTGTACTTTTAAAATTTTTATCACTCAGAAAAGAGGAAGAAAATGGTTTGAGCATTAGCACTGGGTATAAATTCAAGATTGATTGAATGTGCTTAATTTACTCAGACAATTGGAGCAAAGAAACTGTTACACCTGAAATAGCTGGATGATATCTAGACAAATATATCTGGGGTCTTAACAATTTAGGTATTTTGCATATACTAACATACCTAATACATAATTCAGTACAAGAAAAAATGTGTGTCATGTAAAATTTTGGAGGCCCAAAGTGATCCAGTGTACCAGGATAGAGCTCTGGAAAGAAATGGGGCAACAAAATGAGAGATTTATAGTCTAATTAAGAGTCTTAAATAACTAGGTTTGTGATTTGGTGAGTATTAATTGTAGGAAAAGGTGGTTTATGTAATTGTTCACCATTCTTAAATATTGCTCCTATTCCTATTATTTTAAAAGGCACAATTAACCCAACCCAAAGTAACTGTTAGAAAAATGCATATGACAAACAACATTGGGGGCAGGGTCTCTCTTAGACCATAATGAAATAAGCAAAAGGAGAAACCTCTAGACTTTGTCTCATACCAGAGTTGATACCTGCCAGTGTGTTTTGACTTAAGTGACAAAAAACAAAGCACATATATTATTACTATCTCTCCTTTCTGATATTTCAGATATATTTATTGAAGAACAATAATGAATTAAGGCTTAATGCTAATATTTCTGAGAGAAGTTATCCAGTAATTTACATTTATCTTAAGAATCAAATGAATGATTTCAAAGCCTACCACTAAGAAAAGAAAAAAGAGAGAAGATGGGGAAAAATAGGTTCTTGAGAAGCAGTAGTAAAACGTGTCAGACAGCAGAAAAAGAAAAATGGCAATTCTGCTCTGACCTATAGGGTCGCTGTGAGATAGAATCAATTTGACTGGAGTGTTTTTTTTTGTGTGTGTGTGTGTTTGTTTTTTAGTGTGAAGAGAGCAGTGGTGTTTCAGTGGTAGAATTTTCACCTTGCATACAGGAGAAATGGGTTTTATTTCTAGCAAACACACCACATAAGTAGCCACCACTTGTCTGTGAATGGAGGTTTACATGTTGCTATGGTGCAGAGCAGGTTTCAGTGGAGCTCCCAGAATATGATAGGCTAGGAAGAAAGGCTTGGTAATATGCTTCTGAAAGTCAGCCATGGAAATACTCTATTGGTCACAATGATCCTATCCACAATTAATCAGGGGGAGGTTGCAGAACTGACCAAATTTTTTTCCTTGTGCTTGGGGTCACCATCAAGTGGGATCTAATTCTACTGCAGCTAACAATAATAACCTAGTATGAAGAACAAATTAATTTTGAACAATTTGATCTGTCAGCTGCTAGGACAAAGTCAGTTGAGACAGAAAAAACGTTAACTACCATGTGACAGCTCAACTGATACCAATTTGACTTCCAAACCAAAAGTAAATAAATAAATAAACCCACTGCTGTTGATTCCTATTTATAGCAATTCTATAGCAGAGAGTAGAAATGCCCCATGGAGTTTCCAAGGAGCACTTGGTGTATTTCAATGGTTGTTTTAGTTAGCAACCAAAGCACTTAACCACTGTGCCATCAAGTCTTCCGTTTGATTACCAGCATTGTTTAAGTAGCTATTCTGCTTTCCTTTCTATATAAACATGGAAATGGAAACTACAAATGAATTTTAGATTTTCTATAATCTGAGCTTCTGAACCATTGGCTTAATGCACAGAGCTATAATTAAAGTCAACTCTTCTTCCCATGACCATAAAATTCCTCTGCTCCACAACCTCTTTCTCTTGTTGCCAATGTTCAAGAAATTTTATGTCTAAAGAGTATCAGACATTTTTTCATGGGATATCCACTGGTGGTCCTTTTCTCTTCACTCTTTAAAGTATAAACATCTGTTTTTTAAAAATGTTGTGAAAGTATTCCTTAAGAACTGATAAAAAAGTAATTTTTAACATTATGTCTAAGGTTGGATTCTCTAGAGAAGCACAATCAGTGAGGCATGTACATATATCTATCTATATAGAATTTTGTTGGTGGTAGTAGGTGCCACTGAGTAGCTTTCTACTCACAGTGACCCAGAACAAAACACTGGCCAGTCCTGGCCCATTCTAACAACCACTGTTGGGCCAGAGTCCATTATTAGCAGCTACTTTGTCAGTCCATCTTATTAAGGGTCTTCCTCTTTTTTGCTGACTCTCTACTTTACCAAGCATGATGGCCTTTTCCAGGGACTGATCCCTCCTGGCAACATGTGCAAAGTATATAAGACATAGTGTCATCATCCCTTGCATGTAAGGAGCACTCTGGTTGTACTTTTTCCAAGACAGATCAGCTTGTTCTTTTGGCTGTCCATTCAATACTCTTTTCTAATACCACAATTCGAAGGCATTAATTCTTCTTCTATCTTCCTTACTCATTGTCCAGCTTTAACATTCATCTGATATGAATGAAAATACCATCGCTTGGGTCAGGCGCACCATAGTCTTCAAGGTGGAATCTTTACTTTTCAACACTTTAAAGAGGTGTTTTATAGAAGATTTGACCAGTGCAATGTGTCTTTTGATTTCTTGAATGCTGCTTCCATGGGTGCTGATTGTGGATCCAAGTAAATTACATCCTTGACGACTCAGTCTTTTCTCCATTTATCACACTATTGTTTTTTGCTTCAGTTGTGAGGATTTCTGTTTTCTTTACATAGAGGTGTAATCCACACTGGATGCTGTGATCTTTGATCTTCATCAGTAAGTGTGTCAAGTCTTTCTCACTTCCAGTCAACAAGGTTGTGTCATCTGCATAACATGGATATTAATGAATCTTCCTCCAATTCTGCTATTTTTCTGCTAGTCTAGCTTCTTCAATATTTCCTCAGTGTACAGACTGAATAGCTATGGTGAGAAAACACAATCTTGGTACACACTTTTCCTAACTTTAAACCATTCAGTGTTCCCTTGTTCTGTTTGAATAAGTGTCTCTTGATCCATGAACATATTCCTCATGAGCACAAATAAGAGTTCTGGAAATTCCATTCTCCACAATGTTATCCATATTTTGTTATGATACACACAACTGAATGGCTTTGCATAGTCAATAAAACACAGGCAATCACCATTCTGGTATCCTCTGCTTTCAGCCAAGAACCATCTGACATCAGCATTGGCATCCCTAGTTTCACGTACTTCTCTCAATCCAACCTGAATTTCTGGCAGTTCCCTGTCAATATAATGTTGCAGCTGCTTTTGAATGATCTTCAAAAAAATTTATTAGCATGTGATATTTATGAAACTGGTAATTTCAGTTTGGAGTTGGATCACCTTTTTGGGAATAGGCATAAATATGGATCTCTTTCAGTTGGTTGGCCAGGTAGCTGTCTTACAAATTTCTTGGCATAGATGAGTGAGCACTTGCAGACCTCCATTCATTTATTGAAATGTCTCAGTTGATACTCCATCAATTCCTGGAACCTCGTTTTTCACCAGTGCAACTTAGACTTCTTCCTTCAACACCATCAGTTCCTGATCATATGCTACCTGTTGAAATGGTTGAACATGAACCAATTCTTTTTGGCTTATGACGATGTATTCCTTCTATCTTCTTTTGATGCTTCTTGCATCATTTAATATTTTTCCCATAACCTTATTGCTGTTGAGTCTGGTCCCCTTTATTATTGCAACTCGAGGCTTGAAATTTTTCTTTAGTTCTTTCAGTTAGGGAAATTCTCAATATGTTCTTCCATTTTGATTTTCTATTCACAGGTCTTTGCGCATGTCGTTATAATACTTTGTCTTCTCAAGCTGTTCAGTTCTTTTATTTCATCATTTCTTCCTTTTGCTTCAGCCACTCAGTCTTCAAGAGAAAGTTTCATAGTCTTTTCTGACATCCTATTTGGTCTTTTCTTTCTTTCCTATCTTTGGAACTAAGACCTCTAGACCAACAGAGCACGTGGTCATAGTGGCAGGAAGCTAAAATTTTATGTGTGAGTCACTAGAGGTAAAAGTGCCACTCTCATTTTCACCCCTCGATTTCTGGACACATGAATCCTGGCCTTGTGAGAAACAGTATCCTATATTTGACACCGGTTTAAAGCATATATAGCTTCCTAGAGAACTTTGTCCCAATTCTACAAGGTATTACCACTTAGCTCATGCATTACTTGTGCCATTAGAAGTCCATTTCCTCTTTCCATCAAGCCTGCTGCTCTAAAATTATGGGGATGATGGTAAGACCACTGAATTCCATGAACATTGACACATTGCTGCACTCCATTTGCTGTAAAGTTAGTTTCTTGACTCTAGATGATTCTGTGTGGACTACTATGATGTTGATTATGATAGTAGATTAGGATTTCTGTAAGTCCATGGATGGCAGTTTTACCAGCAAGTCCAGAATCATTGACATTTCTTCCTTGCTAGGTCTGATGAACATAATGTCTTTATTGCAATGGACCAGTACGATGTCTTCTGGACTGGGAAGGTGACTAAAGGACTTAGGGACTAAATTTTGACATAGTGCCAGAGAATTGATATATCCTTGAGATAAGACAGTGAAGTGGTATCAGTGGCCTTTCCAGGTAAAGGTAAGTTGCTTTTTGTGGTCCTCTAAAACAGGTATGGAGAAACAGAAATTAACCTGATAGACCCTTACCAGTTACCACGAGATACGTCAATTTGTTCAAGCAAGTAGGATTAGTAGTTGGAAAATATGGCCTTGGGGACAGAAATAATTCTGGAGATCGCATGATAGAATTTTGTTTAAGACTAATGACTTCTTCATTGCAAATACTATTTTTAACCAACATAAACTGTGATATACACGTGGACCTCATCAGATGAACTAAACAGGAGTGAAATTGACTACATCTGTGGAAAAAGATGAAGGAAAAGCTCTATATTAGCAGTCAGAACAAGACCTGGTGCTTGCTGTGGCAAAGATCATCAACTGCTCACATGCAAATTTAAATTGAAACTGAAGAAAATGAGAACAAGTCCACAATAGTCAAAGTATGGCCTTGAGTATATCCTCCTTGAGTTCAAAGACCACCTCAAGAGCAGGTTTGATGTGTTTATCACTAATAATTGAAGACCAGAAAAATTGTGGAATGACATCAAAGATGTCATTGATGAAGAGAGCAAGAGCTCATTAAAAAGACAGGAAAGAAAGAAAAGACCAAACTGGATGCCAGAAGAGACTGAAAATTGCTCTTGAATGCTGAGCAGCTAAAGCAAGAGGAAGGAATGGCAAAGTAAAAGACCTAAACATAAGACTTCAAAGAGCAACCAGAGAACAAAAAAACCAAGCCAAACCAGAAAGGAAGTATAATGATTTGCACAAAGAACTGGAAATGGAAAACCAGAAGGGAAGAACATGTCCTGCATTTTTCAAGCCAAAAAAACTGAAGAAAAAATTCAAGCTTTGTGTTGTAATAGTGAAGAATTCTACAGGGAAGCTATTAAATGACTCAGTGAGCATCAAAACAGGGTGGAAGGAATGCACAAAGTCATTATACAAGAAAGAACTTGTTAATGTTCAGCTATTTGAAGAGGTAGCTATGATCAGGAACCAACGATACTGAAGGAAGAAGCTGAAGCTGTGTTGAAGGCATTGGCAAAGAACAAGGCTCCAGGAATTGAAGGAATACCAACTGAGACATTTCAAAAAACAGATGCAGCGCTAGAAGTGTTCACCTGTCTATGCCAAGAAATTTGGAGGAGAGCCACCTGGTCAACTAACTGAAATACATATCTATGCCTATTACACAGAAAGGTGATCCAATGGAATGTGGAAATTACCAAACAATATCGTTGATGTCACAAATGAGTAAAATGTTGCTCAAGATCATTTAAAAGTGACTGCAACAGTACTTTGACAAGGAATGGTTAGAAATTCAAGCTGAATTCAGAAGAAGGCACGGAACCTGGCATATCATCACTGATGTCACATGGGTCCAGGCTGAAAGCAAAGAACACCAGAAAGATGTTTATTTGTGTTTCATTGACTATGCAAAAGCATTCAACTGTGTGGATCATACCAAATTATGGCTCATACTGTGGAGAATGGGAATCCCACAAGACCTAACTGTGCTTTTAAGGAATCTGTATACAGATCAAGAGGCAGTTGTATGAACAGAACAAGGGGACACTGCATGGTTTAAAGTCAGGAAAGATGTGTGTCAGGGTTGTATCCTTCCTGTATGCTGAGCAAATAATCTGAGAAACTGGATTCTATGAAGAAGAATGAGGCATCAGGTTTGGTGGAAAAGTCATTACCAACCTTTGTTACACAGATGACACCACCTTATTTGCTGAAAGTGAAGAAGGTTTGAGACACTTATTGTTGAAAATCAAGAACCACAGCCTTCAGTATGGATTACACCTCAACATCAGGAAAACAAAAATCTTCATAACTGGATCAGTAAGAACACTGTCATAAATGAAGAACAGACTGAGATTGTCAAGAATTTCCTTTTACTTGGGTAAAATGGCCATGGAAGCAACAGTCAAGAAATCAAAGGACACATTGAATTGGGAAAATCTTCTGCAAAGGATTACTTTATAAAGTATTGAAAAGTAAAGATGTCATGTTGGGGCCTGAACCAAGCCATAGTATTTTCATATGCATGCAAAGGCTGTACAGTGAACAAAGAAGACAGAAGAAGAATTGATACCTTTGAATTATGGTGTTGGAAAAGAATGTGGACTGTACCACTGACTGCCCAAAGAACAAACAGATCTGTCCTGAAAGAAGTACAACCAGAGTGCTCCTTGGAAGCAAAGGTGGCAAGACTGAGTCTTACATGTTTTGGACATGGTGCCAGGAGGGACCAGTCACCAGAGAAGGACATCATGCTTGGTAGAGTAGAGGGTCAATAAAAAAGAGGAAGACCCTCAATGAGATGGGTTGACACAGTGACTGCAACAATGGGCTTAAGCATGAAAATGATTGTGGACGTGGCGCAAGATGAGACACTGTTTCGTTCTGTTGTTCATAGAGTTGCAATGAGTCAGAACCCACTCAGCAGCATATAACAACAACAATGAGACTACATATGAAACAACAGCTGAAATTGGAGTCACAACCTGGTTAAGTTATTGATAATTGACTGTTGTTCTCCAAGATCCACTTGGGTTTTCCACAGGCCAAGTAGGCAATTTGAATGGGAAAATGGTAGGAATCACTGCCCCTGCATCCTTCAAGTGCTTGATGTGGCAGTCATCTCTGCAGTTTCTCCAGGAACATGATATTACTTTTAGTTTACCAATTTCCTAGGCAGGGATAGCTCAAATAGCTTTCACTTGGCTTTTCCTATCATAACAGCCATTACTTCACTTCTCAGGAATCCATTGTGGGGGTTCTGCCAGTTGCTGGACATGTCTCCACTACTTATGCACTCTGGAACTGGGAAAATTACTACCAGATGGGCTTGGGGAATCCCTGGACCCACTGGGAGCTGAACTTGAACTAAGACTTCAGTAATAATCTGACCTCCATATTTCCGTACTTTGTCTGGTGGGCCATAGTGATGACTGGGGTCTTGTGGAATTAGTGGCAGTTTAGAGCCAGTATCTTGTAGGCCCAAACAGTTTGATGATTTACTTTTACTTAATCAACAGTCAATTTCATAAAAGGCTGTATATTGCTTTGGGGAAAGTTAGGAGAAAGAATGACAGCATAATATTTGGTAGTAGAGTGGGGTCCTCCTTCAAGGGGTCCTGGCTGTCCCTTCATTCAAGGCATTGTGGATCTGTAACCTTGCTCAAATCTGGGACTTGACTGAGGGACTGTGACTCTATTCTGGTAATCCAAGCTACAGTGCCATTAACTTCATCTAGAATTCTTTTGGTTTTTACAGATCAAAAAAATATTTAGTAGCTTTCCCGTCTATTTCAATCCTAGTGACACTGTGACTAAGTAGACAGCACCGTAGTCCATGTGAATGGGACTATTTTGATTATTGCTTTACTTTGATGGTAGCTATACCTGTCTTATCCTTGTGGATCAAGTGACAGGCACTTGGCCCCGGCCACTCCAGGGTCCAATCAGCCTCACTGTAGTCAGGTGGTTCCCACTGTTAAATGTGACTTACATAAAATAGAAATCACGGAAGTCTCCAAGCATGGTGGGGTTCCCCTTATAAATTTGTTATTTAATGATAAATGGCGTGTCCTTTGGACATTCCCTGAGTGAGTTGATGGGTCTCACCTGATAAGGACACCTTAACATGCCAAGACGCAAAACTAGTGATGCATGGAGAGAAACATAGAGAGATTTTTATTAAGGAAATGACTCACGTGATTATAGACGTTAGAAAATCCCAAGTCTGTGGGTCAGTCTGGTGGCTTCTCCTGACTTATGAAACCATTGCTGAAGGATTTACTAACTCATGACAGGCAACTCAGACATCAGACCTCTGCTTCACAGGTTGTGGATTTGTGAATCCTAGGACTGGCAGCTAAGTGGAGGCCACTGGTTCACAGGCTCCAGAGGCTGATGAATCCCCAAACTGGCAGTTACCTCAAGACCCAAGAACCAGAAGTTAGAGCAGGATCCAGTGTAAGCAAAAGCCAGCAATCTTTATCAAAATGTACACATATATGGGATGCAAGCCACACTCTAAAAGACACGCACTTTCAACTGATTGGCTGCTCATAGCAGATCTCATCATGGAAGTGATTATGTTATGTCTGATCTCACAACAAAAATGATTACTTCATTATCTAGGTGCCACACTGCATCATCACTCCCAAACTACAGAGAATCATGGGCCAGTAAAGTTGACACACAACCATAACCACTGTACCTTATTAATCAAACAGTATGTCATTCATCATTTTGAGTTGAACCAAATGATATCATCCCTATGAGAATATCATGATGTTAGGACCCATTACTAGAATCATTAAGTCAAAGCAAGAGGTAGAATATAAAAATGATTGGGTACACAGGCATTTGTTTAGACAACTACACAATGACAAGTAGTTTATTCCTTCTCCTGACTATTTTTCCTAATTTAATTGCGTTTAGAGGTAGTAAACCCCATTTGTCCATGGATAGTGCCAACATATTGTGTTTGACTACTAAGCCAAAAGTTAGTGGCTCAAACTCACTCAGCAGCATGGAAGAGAGGCCTGGTCATCTGTTTCAGTAAAGGGTACAGCAAAAACAGGACAAGCCAAAAAGCCCTGTGGAGTACAATTCTACTCTATAAGAAATTGCCGTGAGTCAGGATCAATTTAACAGCAAATAGTAAATCTCATGCATAGTATCTTACTCTATCATATAATTTATTATCACTTTCTTCATTCATTGTTTATTTTCCTGATACACAGTAATGAATTTTTATAATCTTGCTAAGTAGTATGTGAGGGGCTTGGAAAATGGAGATCAAAGGGGTGGGTCCCTGACAATGTCCTCTGCTACTGTTCAGATTCCGAGGTTGTAATCACCCTCTAATGCCCTCTTGCCCCTCACCTCTATGACAGTGTAAGAAGGAAACCTAGGACTTCCTGGATTAAGCAGTTTTCCAGGGACATTGTAACAAATATACAGCACGCCTATTATCCAGAGCTTTACCACGAAGCTATTTTGCATTTCTGCTGACCCCTAATTTCATTTCTAGTTCACCTTGACTTAAAATATCTGTTTTTGATTTAAATCAGTCTTATTCTGATCCCCCCTTTTTCAATATCACAAAGCTACGCTTCAGCGTCACCCAGCTGTGCCGACTCTTTGCCACCTTCTTGAGGTGAAACCCTTTCAGTGGTGTGCAAATAAGGCAACCTCCTTGAAAGGCAAAGGCACAATCTGGAACTGCCTTTGCTGAGAAACTCTCTTCATTATAAAGACACACTATAACCTATTTTGAAATATAAAACAGGCCTTCTGGCTGCAGTTGAAAACATAGCATTTTAAGATTTGTCTTGAATGCCTCCTTTCAAGGGCTGCCTAATGAATTCCTGGAGTTTAGAAGAGACAGAGAAAAAAGTATTCTCCTTGTTTTCTCTTTGTTCCCTTAAGAAATTAATGTACACTATGATTTATGAAGGCTATTCCAATGCTTAGTTTATCTAAAATCCCATTTACCAGGCACATCTTGCAGTGATTTATTTCTAGAACTATCTTCAGGGATGGACAGTGTGTTCTGCAGTCTCCCACCAATGACAGATGGCACAGCCAAAGCAGGATAATTCACAGACTCTTCATCTATAGAAAGACTTCAAAAATATGGATGGGGCATCAGGAAAACAATGGGATAGCACAGGAAGTTTAGGCTAGAAGGGCACCTGGTGGGACTGAAGAAACCAGGGAAAAGCAAGGTTCTCAGAACCTAAAAGAAGAGAAATTCGTGTAAGCATACTGTTCAGAAACTCAGAGTGACATCCTCTGAAAGGACACAGCCAGTCATATGCAACATTTTAGGGAAGAAGTCAAAGCAGTAAATACTCCCTCCCTTGACCTACTGCTGGGTGTCTCCTATGACTACACTCACTATGAAGTCATAGGACACAGATGCCCATAAAAGCAACAACAGAGGTCAGGTCCTGGGACACAGAGCAAGGTGGAGAATGGCAGAACATTGTTTCAAAGGGCAAATGGAGAACGTGTGGTGCAAGAACAAAGCATGCCACCTTGCTATCACTGCTCATGGTTGTAGCAGCATCCAGCTGGTCTCCCCGCTTCAGGGTACACATATGTCTCAGTTTTTATGGCATAATCTCTTTTAGATCTACCCAAATTATTAATAGCGTCAACTTTCACTTTCGTAAGTGCTCTGGCTTGGGTAGCAAACTACATGATCACCTTACTCTGTTTCAACTCTTGATTTCAAAGGCTGTTCTCTAACAGCTATCAGAATAATCATTTAAAATAGTAAACTGGATTATCCCTTTGATGACTAGCAGAACACATGGTTCCCAACATTTTATGTTTCTGGAATTATTTGTGAAGGCAGTGGTCAGTTTTTAGCACATTTAACCTCAAGATGAGAGCCTTTTGAAATATGTGACACTCAAGAACTCCAAGTTGGAGTCTCATTATTGTGCAGAGCGAGCATTGTGCCAGGTGATACCTCCTGGGTGCATAGATTTTGTAAACTTTTGACAGATTTGCTTTTATTTCTTTGAGATAAGCCTCCTTACTGTGTATCTCAGTTACTATGTTCCCTGAGAATGTACTAGTTATAAGAATAAGCTTTATTCAGTTGTAGGGGCATTTTCTCCCTGATGTCATTCACCAATTCCAGGTATTACTGGGTCCTTGCTCTGCATTGAGTCTTTGTTTTGTAGTGTTAAGAGATTGCTTTTCTAGCTTCTTAACAGTAAGTAGCACCACTGCAATAAGTAACAATGCATGTTTCAAGAGGCTTGAACTTCTGTGAATTATTCTCACTCTGTGTTCAGTTGGCCCAATTACTGCTTCCACACATAGCAGGTGGAATTCACTGCTGTGAACAGGTCTGCAGTATCCCAAGGTAGCTGTTTCTGCTTCTTAGCTGTTAGTACTGCTTTTGTTACAAAGAATACGTAGCACTGATAATTTTTCTGAGATTCAAATTCCCTTTTGTTCTGTTTATTTGGGCTGCACCACCTACTTTTGCAGTAATATAGACTTCATTGTACTGTGTTTTGCAAGGTTTCATGAAAAATAAGGAAAGGCTAAGAAGGAGGGTATGTATGGGCAGTCATTCCCAGGTACCCTCATGTTTTGCTAATTTTGAAGAAATAAAGTTCAATAAATGATTTTTATTACTGATTCACATTGGTTAGATTTATTACATCCAGTTTGTGCTGGGACATACATTATCCCAGATAATGGATATCAGAATCCATAAATCCTTTATGTTAACAAAAGCACATGGTAAATTCCAAGGAGTAAATAATTGGCTCACCAAAGGGTTATGTAAACCATTTATTCAAAACTGCATGACTTCTTACATCACTCACAAAATGCCAAACATGCAGCTCACAAGGTCCAAATATTCTAACTCTTCCCTGTCTCTCTGATCTTGTCTCTTATCACTTTCTCCTTGTTTTATATGCTCCTTCAGCAGTGATGTCTCTTTTCTCCTTGAGCCAGTTACACTCCCACCAAGGCCTTTGCACTTACTATTCTGTCAGAAAAGCTATTCTCCAATATCCCCACTAACTTACTCTCTCTTATTTCTCTTACATCTCTAATGGAAAAAAAAAAGAAAGAAAGAAAAGTCATCTATTGAAGAAGTCTTCCTTGACCACCAGTTTTAACCATTGTCCCCTCCAGAGTCAAATTTTTGTCCATCCTTGTTTTATTTGGCTTACTAGCATTTCACACAGTTTGCATATTGCATATTTATTTGACTATTATCTTTCTCCACTACAGTAGAATTTGCCTGAGAAAAGAGCAATTCCTTCTGGTAACCTTGTATTTCTACAGTTTAAAAGAGTGCCTGATACCTATTGTATGTTCAACAAACATTCGTTGTATGTATAAAAATGAATGAACGCTATATACATAGAAGAAAGAGTTGGGCTTCAATCTATGAAGAAAGAGTGATGTAAGCTTGTTAAATTAGGGAAAAAACTGAAAAATGTGTGTTGTAAGTTAAATAAATTGTAAGGCATAATGTGAAATAAGGGTGATTGCTAATATCGTTCTTATGACTACCATCAGGCCACAGGCTAAGTGGATAGACTAAATTTGTTATTGTTGCTAGGTGCTGTCAAGTTAGTTTGGACTCTAACAGACCCCATGAACTACAGAATGAAACACTGTGCCATGCCCACAACTGTTTTTACTCTTATGATCATTGCTACAGCCACTGTGCCAATCCACCTTGTTGAGGGTTTTCTTCTTTTTCACTGACCTTCTACTTTTACCGAGTATGATGACCTTCTTCAGGGAGTAATATATCCTGACATCACGTCCAAAGTATGTAAGATGCAGTCTCACCATCCTTGCTTCCAAAGTTGTACTCCTTCCGAAGCAGATCTGTTTATTCCTTCGGCAGTACCTGGTATATTCACTGTTTTTCTCCAGTATCACATTTCAAAGACATCAGTTCCTCTTGTTTCTTCTTTATTCATTGTTCAGCTTTCGCATGCATATGCTACAATTGAAAATGCCATGGTTTGGGTCAGGTGCACCTTAGTCTTCAAGGCAATATCTTTACTTTTCAACACTTTAAAGAGTTATTCTGCAGCAGATTTTCCCAGTGCAATGTCTTTTGATTTCTTGACTGCTGCTGCCATGGGCATTGATTGTGGATTCAAGGAAATAAAATCCTTGACAACCACAGTCCTTTTCTCCATTTATCATGATGTTGCTTACTGGTCACGTTGTGAAGATTTTTGTTTTCTTGACGTTCAAATTCAATCCATACCAAAGAAAGTGTTTAAAATCCTCTTCAGTTTCAGCAAGCACGGTCATGACAACTGTATAATGCAGGTTGCTAATGAGTCTTCCTCCAAACCTGATGCCTCGTTCTTCATATAGCCCAGCTTCTCAAATTAGCGACTCAGAATTCAGATTGAAAAGACATAGTGGAATGATACAACATCGATACACACCTTTCCTTTCTTTAAACAATGCAGTTTCCCTTTGTTCTATTTACATGACTGCTTCATCCATGTACAGCTTCTTCATAAGGACAATTAAGTATCCTGCAATTTGCATTCTCCACAATTTTATCCACAACTTTTTATGATCTATACAGTTGAATGCCTTTGCATAGTCAGTAAAACATAGGTAAGCATTTCATTTGGTATTTTCTGCTTTAAGCCAAGATCCATCTGACATCAGCAATGATATCCCTGGTTCTGTATCCCTTTTTGAATCTGGCTTGAATTTCTGGCAATTCTCTGTCATTATACTGCTGCAACAACTTTTGAAAGGTCTTTAGCAAAATTTTACTTGCATGTGGTATTAATGATATTGTTCAATAGTTTCTGCATTCAGTTGGATCACTTGCTAGGTATAAATATGAATCTCTTCCAGTCAGTTGGCCAGGTAGCTGTCTTCCAAATTTCTTGACATATGTGAGCAAGCATTTTCAGGACTATGCTTGTTTGTTGAAATATCTCAACTGATATTCCATCAGTTCTCGAGACTTTGTTTTTTGCCACTGCTATCAGTGTAGCTTGGACTTTTCAGTACCATTGGTTCCTGATCATAATCTACCTCTTGAAATGGCTGATGTTCCAAGAGTTCTTTTTGATATGTTGACTCTCTGTATTTCATCTTCTTTTGATGCTTGCTGTATCATGTAATATTTTCTCTGTAGAATCACTATTGCAACTCAAGGCTTGAATTTTTTCTTCCATTCTTTCAGCTTCAGAAATGCCCAGTATGTTCTCCCTTTTTGGTTTTCTATCTCCAGCGCTTTCCACATGTCATTGTAATTCTTTACTTGGTCTTTTCAAGCCACTCTTTAAAATCTTCTTTTCATTTCTTTTACTTCATGATTTCTTTCTTTTGTTTTAGCTACTCGACATTCAATAGCAAGCTTTAGAGTCTCTTTTGACATGCAACTTTGCTGTTCCTGTCTTTCCTGTCTGTTGAATGACCTCTTGCTTTCTTCATTTATGATGTCTTTGATGTCATTCCACAATTCTGGTCTTGGATCATTAGTGTTCAACACATGAAGTCTGTTCTTGAGATGGTCTGTAAACTCAGTGGGACATACTCAGGGTAGTACTTTGGCTCTGTGGACTTCTAATTTTCTTCAGTTTTGGTTTGAACTTGTGTATGGACAATAGATGGTCTGTGCGACAGTTGGTTCTTGGCCTTGTTCTGACTGATGATACTGACCTTTTTCTTCATCTCCTTCCACAGATGTAGTAGATTTGATTACTATGTATTCCATCTGGCAACATCATGTATATAGTTACAGCTTATGTTGGTGAAAAAGGTATTTGCAGTGAAGAAGTTGTCAGTCTTGTGATCTCCAGCATCATTTCTATAACCAAGCCATATTTTCCAACTACTAATCCTTCTTTGTTTTCAACTTGTGCATTCCCATCACCAGTAATTATCAAAGCATTCAGATTGCATATTTGATCTATTTCAGACTGTAAAAGCTGGTAAAAAAATCTTCAGTTTCTTTGGCATTAGTAGTTGGTGCATAAATTTGAATAACGATCTTATTAACTGGACTTCCTTGTAGGTGTATGGATATTATACTATCACTGACAGCATTGTACTTCAGAACACTTATTGAAATGTTCTGTTTGAGGATGAATGTAATATCATTCCTTTTCAAGTTTCCATTCCTAGAGTAGTAGACTACATGATTGCTCAATTCAAAATGGCCAATGCCAGCTTACTTCAATCCCCCAATGCTTAGTTTATTGATGTTTATGTTTTCCATTTCATTTTTTATGATTTCCAATCTTCCTAGATTTGTACTTCATACATCCTATATTCCAATTATTACTGGAGTTTCACAGCCATTTCTTCTCTTCTTGAGTCATGCCATATCAACAAAAAATGGTCCTGAAAGCTCATGACTCCACCCACAACACTAAGGTTGATTCTAATTTGGGGGAAAACTCCAGTGGCTTACAGGTTAAGTGCTATTTCTGCTAATCAAAAGGTGGGCAGTTCAAATCCACCAAGTGCTCCTTGGAAACTCTATGGGGAAGCTCTACCCTGACCTATAGGGTCACTGTGAGTTGGAATTGACTCAAAGGCAGTGGTTTTGCCTTTTTTGGCTACTCTGAAGAGACATCTCTTTCCCAGTGTCTTTTGAGTGCCTTCCAAACTGGCAGGCTCATGGTCCAGCACTGTATCTTGCAAGGTTTTGTTGCTGTTGGTAAGATTTTCACTAGTTAATTCTTCTAAGAAGTAGACTGCTGGGTCCTTCTTCCTCGTCTGTCTTAGTCCAGAAGCTCAACTGAAACCTGTCCACCACAGATGATCCTGCTGGTATCTGAATACAAGTGGCATAGCTTTCAGCATCACAGCAACACACAAACCTCCACAATATGACAAACTGACAGAAAAGAGGAGGGAGAGTAAATTACATTTCAAAATTCATTCATTCATAATGTCTCCTTGCTTATAGCTATTTTTTTCTAAGTTCTCTGAGAATATTTCTAATGAGAAATCCCTTTTCCAGGTAAGTGGGTACTTAATTCATTAAAATATTTACAAACAATATTGAGAATACAGTAATTTTGAGTTAGCTAACTTAGACTTCAAGAGGTTGATAGAATTATATCAGGCCACACACCACACCAAGGATGAATATGAAAATAAAATATAATAAAAAGAACTTTGTTTCCAAAGAGGAAACTGACAATGGTCAAAATGAGACAAAGGTTTGCTTTAAGAAAGTTAAAGCTCACATAGTAGATCATCCCACTGGGAGGACTGGTATATCAATATTATTTCATCAATGCTATTCTTCAGGAAAGGGGTTCATTTGTTATTATTCGACCAAATGCAGCAGACTACACAACATTTTACCATCCTAAACATGGAGAACAAAGTAGTATTATGTCTATACTGTCCACATTTTAACAACTAAGACATTCTGTAAATTTGGAAAAATATTTCATATATTTGGAAAGATTTTTGAACCAAAATTATGGTTGGATTTGTTATTAAATAAAAAATCAATTAGCCTATAATTATGATCACCTAGAGCTTTCTGTTGCCTGTATTCTGGTTCTTGAGTTAAAGGAAAGTCATATCTTTAAAATATTAGTTGGTAAAAGAGGTCCTAGTGGTGCAGTAGGTAAGTGTTTGGCTGTAAACCAAAAGATCGGTAGTTCACATCCATAGAGTGCCTGCCTTAGGTCTAAATTTTCTCATTAAGTGTTGTTGTTTTCATTTTTGCATATGAAAATGTTGAAACCCAGCCCAGTTACATCATTTGCCCATAACTACTCAAAAATACAGTGTTTTATGCCAAGACAAGCCAAGTGCATATCTAACTCTAAAAATCATGATTTTTTTACTCAAGCTATAAACTGTTTTTGTTTTATTGGCTTTTATTTACCTTGTTATCATACTTTACATGAAGCTTTGTAGAACAAACTAGCTTCTCATTAAACAATTAGAACACATATAGTTTTGTGGCATTGGTTACCAACCCTCCAACGTGTCAACACACTCCTTTCTTGAATTTAGGTTCCCTATTACCAGCTTTCCTGTCCCCACTTGCTTCCCTGCACCTGAGCAACTGTGCCCCTTTAGTCTAGTTTTGTTTTATGGGCCTGTCTAATTTTTTGCTGAAAGGTAAACCTCACTAGTGACTTCATTATTGAGCTAAAAATGTGTTCATGGACCATATTGTCAGTGTTTCTCCAATTTCTGTCAGTCCGGTATGACTAGTCTTTTTGTGTGAGTTAGAATTTTGTTTAACACTTTCTTCCAGCTCTGTCAGGGATATTCTATTGTGATATCTGTCAGTGGTGGTAGCAAGATACCGTTCAGTTTGATAGAGGCTGGGGTAGCTGTGGTCCGTTAGCTTTTTGAAATAATCTTGGCTTGTTTTTGGTTGTCTCCATTTCTCTTTGCTCCTTAGGCGGTGAGACCAGAGAAGTATCTTAGATGGACACGTACATGCATTTAAGACTTCAGATGCTACTTACCAAAGCAGAACTTTAGAGCAATTTCCACATAAACTCTGTACTCCCATAGAGTTAGTTGTTCCCCAAGACTGTGGTCCACACAGCCCTCAGACTAGTAATTCAGTCCCTCAATGAGTTTGGATGTGTCTAGAAAGCTTCCATGACCTTGACTTGGATGACATATCATGACTCCCCAAGATGGTGTACTATCTTATCCTTCACCAAGTCACCTCTTGTTTATTGAGTGTTTTTCCATCCCCATCTCTTCCTATCTTTCTTAACCATCAAAGATGGTTTCTTTTTATATGTAAACCTTTTCATGAGTTTTTACAGTAGTAGTTTCTTATAATATTTGCCCTTTTGTGATTGACTTATTTTACTCAGCATAATACCCTCCAGCTTTATCTTTGTTGTGAGATTCTTCAAAGATCATCATTGTTCTTTATCATTGTATAGTACTCAACTGTGGGTATGTACCAGAGCTAGTTTACCCATTCATCTGTTGATGGGCATCCAGGTTGTTTCCATCTTTTTGCTATTGTCAACAATACTGCAAAGAACAGCTAAGTGCTGTCGAGTCGATGGGTGTGCATATGTCTATTGGCATGACTGCTCTGATTTCTCTAAGACATCTTCCTAGTAGTGAGGTTGCTGGATTATATGGATCATAGCTATCTATTTCTAGATAGCTCAGGAAATGCCATTATCACTTCTGGAAATGATTTTCCATTTTTACATTCCCACCAGCAGTGTATAAGAGTTCAAATCTCCCCACAGTCTCTGACACTTGTTATTTTCTGTTGTTTTTTTTTTTCCCTTTATTTGTGTCAGTTGTGTTTTGGTGAGAGATTGTATCTCATTGTGGTTTTGATTTGCATTTTTCTAGTGGTTAGTGGGAAACCCTGGCAGCATGATGGTTAAGTGCTATGGCTGCTAACCAAAAGGTTGCCAGTTCAAATCTATCAGCTGCTCCTTAGAAACTATGGGACAACTCTACTCTGCCCTATAAGTCACTAGTTGGAATAGACCTAAGGGCAGTGGGTTTGGCTTTTGGTTTAGTGATTAGTGATCACTAGCATTTCCTCATGTGTTTGTTAGCCATCTGAAATGTCTTCTCTGGTAAAATGTCTGTTTATTTCCTTTTCCCAGATTTGAAATACCCCATTTTTTTTCTAGTGTGTAGGTTCTCTTTTTACTCTTCTGGTGAAGTCTTTCTCTGAGCCTAAATGTTTACATTTTAGAAGATCCCAGTTATTTAGCTTATCTTCTGGTGTTTGTGTGCTGTAACTTATGGTTTAGATCTTTTTAATGTCATGTATTAGGTTCTCTAGCACTGATACTGTTTTTTCTTCTATGTTCTTCAGAGTTTTCGCGGTTGTATTTATGTCTTTAATACGTTTTGAATCAGTTTTTGTGCACGCGGTGAGATACAGATCCTGTTTTTTTTGTAGATGGACATTAAGTTTTGGTAGCACAGTTTGATAAAGAGATTGTTTTTTTCCCCATTTAATGCATTTGTATCTTTGTGGAAGATCAGGTGAACTTAGGTGGGCGGATTTACATATGAGTTCTCCATTCTTCTCCATTAGTCAGTGTATCTGTCACTGTACTACTACCAGACTGTGTTGACCACTAACACTGTATAGTAAGTTCTGAAGTCAGATAAATGCAAGTCCTCCTACTTTATTCTTCTCTTTCAATAGTTTTTTTTTTTTTTTATCCAGGGCCTCTTCCCTTTGCATAAAAAGTTAATAATTAGTTTTTCCATCTCTTTAAAGAATGCCATTTAAAGAATTTCCCTTCCGCCCCCACAGAGTGCCTGGGCCATGATCCCTGATATTGTGTGATGCTCCTAAATACATTAAAACTGCTGCCTCTATGACATTAATTAGAGAAGATTGGCATCATTTGTGTTGGTTGGACAGGATGCAATGTGTAAAATTGTAGTGTACGTTGCAGCAATATTTTGGAATGTAAAGGAAAGGGAAGCAAGCTGAGAGTTGGGGATCTCATACCACCAAGAAGCAGTGCTGGGAGCACAATGTATTCTCTGGAAAGGAACCAGGGTCCTTGTACCTTAGAAGCTTCCAGTCCAGGAGAAGATTGACAACAATGATGTTCCTTTGGAGCTAACAGAGAAAGACTTCCCCTAGAGCTGATGGCTTGAATATGGACTTCTAACCTACTTTTCTGTGACAAAATAAATTTATTTTTTTAAAGGCATCCACTTGTGGTATTTTGTTAGAGCAGTATCAGGTGACTAGACAATATGTCATTCCATTACTTTTTTGCCTGCATGGTTTCTGCTGAGTAGTCCAAGCTTAGTTTTATTCACTCTCCTTTGCTGAAAACCATGGTGGCAGAGTGGTTAAGAGCTACAGCTGCTAACTGAAAGGTAGGCAAAGGAAGGCAGATCAAATTCACCAGGTGCTCCCTGGAAAATCTATGGGTGGTTCTGCTCTGTTCTATAGGTTCTCTGTGAGTTGGAATCAACTGGAAGGCAGTGGGTTTTTGCTTTTGGTATCAGTATTTGGATTAAAGTTGTATCATATTTGTAGATTGCTTTGAGTTGAGTTGACATTTTCACAGTGTTGAGGCTACCTTCTGTTAACATAGTATGTTTTTCTGTCTATGTTACCTTTTGATTTCTTGAAATACTGTTGTAGTTTTCTTTGTATAGGTCTTTTACAGCCCTGGTTAGATATTTTATTGTGTTAGGGGCTCTTATAAATGATACTCTGTTTCTTATTTACTTTTCATTGTTCTCTTTATTGGTATATAGTAGTCCAACTGATCTTTGAATATTTATCTTACATTCTTCTACATGGCTGGATCTTTCTATTAGTTCTGTTAGTTTTCTTGTGGAGTCTTTTGCATTTTGTGTATGTAGTATCATGTCCTTTACAAACAGGGACAGTTTTACTTCTTCCTTACCAATTCAGATGCCTTTTATTTATTTTTCTTGCCTCATTGCTCTAATACATACAGAATTTACATATTCTTGCTCACTTCTCTAATTCTTAATTAATTTCTGAATAGTGCTAGAACTTCCAACACAACGTTAAATGTAAGTGGTGATAAACAGAATTCTTGGAGAGAAGTTTTCAGCTTCTCTCCAATAAGAATGATGTTGGCTACTCATTTTGTATGGATGCCTTTTATTATGTTGAGGAATTTCCTTGATATTCCTATTTTATTTAAAGTTTTTATCAGTGTCAGGTGTTGGACTTTGTCAAAACTCTTTTCCACATCAATTGATCTTGTTGTACTTTTACTTTGTTCATGAGGTGGATTACATTGATTAATTTTCTAATGTTGAACCAGCCTTGTGTACCTGGTATGAATAACACTTGGTCATGGTATATTGTATACATATATATGATTCTGAATTCTATTAGATAGAATTTTATTGAGAATTTTTGCTTTATATTCATGAAAGATATTGGTCTGTAATATTATTTTTTGGGGATGTCATTGGTTTGGGTGTTAGAGTAATGTTGACTTCATAAAAATGAATTTGGAAGTGTCCTTTCCTTTTCTATGTTCTCAGAGAATTTGGGGTTAAAACAGTCTCTAATAAATGGTGCTGGCAAAATCAGATATCAGTCTTCAAAAAAAAAGAAAAAGAAACTAGACCCATATTTCACACCTTATACAAAAAGCAACTCAAACTGGATACAAGACCTCAATATCAAAACTAGAATGACAAAGGTCACCCAAACAGTGGAAGTTTCAATACACAATGCAGGCAGACTTCAAAATCTGCCAAAGTATGATCAGCAGAAGATAAATAAATGAGAATTACTAAGAATCACTTTTGCTCATCCAAAGACTTTATCAAAATAATTAAAAGACCACCTACAGGGGTGGAGTTGAGATGGCAGACAAAGCACATGTCTCCCTAAATCCCTCTGGAAATCAAGACCTGAGATGATAATTAAATGGAGCCCTCTGGACATCTAGTGAGCCCTAGTACATGGCATAGGCCTGTTAATATGGACTTCATGCCACTGAATAGAAAACTTCCTCTCTTTCACTGACCTCTGCTCTTGGTGAGTGCTGGCTTTCATGGACCGAAGGAAACTCACCATTTTAACTTTTTTTTCTCTGTCTTAGCCAATGGGCAAAGCAGGGACTTGACTAGCTGCTAATCTCAGATGCACTGCTAGTGGGATCTGCAGGTGAAACTGCCATATTTTGAGAGCCCGGCTTTGGACTCTGTGCATCTCGGCACCTTTGGCCTTTCTTTCTGCCTCCACCATTGAGTAACCAGTACTGAGGCAGGCAGGGAGCTTGTGAGGGATGCCATCTTATTCCACTGGGAGATGGATATATCCATACAGAGGCCTCAGCTGGACCTAATTCCTAGGCTGGGAAGTAGTGCCTGCCCAGAGGAGAGTGCAGTTTTTGGCAGAAAAGCAGTATTCTACACAGTGTAGCCTATGGCAGGAGCCTGACAGCAGAGGCCAGCAGGGCAGTAGCCTTCCTGTATTTTGAAGTAGTTTATAACATCTAGGGTTGGATATAGAGGTGCTTACTTTGCCAGCCTGGGAGACGGACCTGTACACCTAAAAACCTGACTGACTTTGGAAGTTGTCAGATACCTCTTACCTTTC
This sequence comes from Heterohyrax brucei, assembly GCA_028571685.1. NCBI lineage: Eukaryota > Metazoa > Chordata > Mammalia > Hyracoidea > Procaviidae > Heterohyrax > Heterohyrax brucei. Next base: position 19,636,904 of record CM053162.1, read on the forward strand.
ATTTTAAGATGCTCTAGAGAAACAACAGTGGTCCATCCTCACAGCATCTCTCCCAGCCTCTACTGACTCACACAATGCCCCCAAAGCAACAAACTATGGAGAAAAGCATAACTAGGAAAACACCTGTGGCTTCAGAAGACCCCCCAAAGAAAGCACCTCAGAACTTCGAGAGGAAGAAATCTCTCTTAAACTATCATAAGGTGAATACAAAAGGATTATATATAGAGCCCTTCTAAATCTTATACAAAATGCAGCAGAGCAAAATGAAAAATTAAGCAAGTTGTTTGACCTGATGGAACACCAGTACTCTGAAATCCAACAGATCAAGAACAAAATCAAAGACATGGAAACTTTAATCCAAAGGCAAGAAAACAGAATGGAACAAATGGAAAAGAAACTTTCTGACTTGGAAGACAGAGCTACTGACTCCAGCATCTATGAGGAGAAATCAGAAAAAAGAAACAAGAAAAATGAAGAGGCATTAAGAAGCATGTGGGATCCTATTAAGAGAAACAAACTATGATTAATTGGAGTTCCTGAACAGAGCAAGACACCTGAGAACACAGAGAATATTGTTGCTGAACTGCTGTCAGAAAGCTTCCTAGAAATTATGAAATATAGATCTCAAAAGAAAGACTTCAAGACATATTCTAATAAAGCTTAACAAAATGAAACATAAGCAGAAACTCTTAAAGACAGCAAGCCTCAAAGCAAAGCTAACATTCAGAGGGAAACCCTGTAGGCGTTTGTCAGATTTCTCAGCAAAAGACTACCTACAGAATTGGAAAAAAAAAATATATTTGGCAACTATATGTCAGACCAATACCTGAGCTTGATAATCTACAAGGCACTAAAAAATATCAACAAGAAAAGGATAAATAATCCAATTAAGTGATGGGTGAAGGAGATGGACAGACATTTCTCTAAAGAGGATATCCAGACAGCACACGTGGAAATGCTCATGATTATTAGCAGTTAAAGAAACCCAAATCAAAACAATGATGAGAGATCATCTCACCCCAACAAGGTTGATCATGATCCAAAAAACACAGAACAACAAATTCTGGAGAGGCTGTGTAGAAACTGGAACTCTTTACACTGCTGACGGGATTGCAAAATGGTACAACCTCTTTGGAAAGCAATATGTTGCTTCCTTAAGAAGCTGGAATAGATATACTATTTGATCAAGTAATCCCACTTCTTGGAATATATCCTACAGATGCAAGGGCAGTCACATGAACAGATACATGCACATGAATGCTTCTTGTAGCACAGTCCACTATAGCAAAAACTTGGAATCAACTTAGACGCCCAACAACAGATGAATGGATAAACAAACTGTGGTATATATACTCAGTGGAACACTATGCAATGAAAAAGAACAATCATGATTTTAGGAAGCATGTCATTACCTGGTTTCAATTGGAAGACATTATGTTGAGTGAAATGCATCAGCAGCACAAGGACAAATATTGTATGAGACCCCCACTATGAGGACTTAAAAACAGACTCATGTACAGAAGAAAAGACTCTTTTATGGCTGCATGGGAGGGGAGGAAGGGAGAAAGAGGGCTGGTTATAGATTAGATAGTTGATAGAAATTTGGTTGGGTGAAATCCGTGACAGCACACATTATAAAGAAGATCAATGTAACTGGACTTCAACATAACCTGGAAGTTTTCCCAATCTTAACCCAATGTTGCAAGGACAGAGTAGCAGGGGCAAGGGTCCAGGGACCATGCTCTCAGGGGACATCAAGGCCATTTGGCATTATTAGCCTATTGCTAAGAGAGTCTTCTACACCCCATATTGGTGAGTGGCATCTGGGTTCATAAAAGCTAGCCAGATGCCATATGAGATACACTAAATGGTCCCAACTCAGCAGGAACAGATGATCACCAAGGACAAAAATGACAAGAGGGAAAGAGAACACAGAAGACAGAAAGACCCACGTGAATGGGTGACTACATTAACATGTGACCAGAAGAACCAGATGGTAGCAAGCCACCTCCAGTGACAGCCGTGATGGGTTCTCACAAAGTTGAGTCCCAGTGGCAATACAAGAATAAAAAGGGGTGCACCCTGAGAACTCCACTAAAAGATCACAGTTGATGGTCTGAAGCCCTGAAGGTTCCCCTGGGAGCATGGCCCCTAGACCTGTCGCTGCCCTTGTTCATAAATCATTACTTAGGTCAACTCCTTGAACAGGAATGGATTGGACTCAGCAGCACAAAATGACCATATTATGTGTGCAGTTGAGGTTCTATGTATCTGTAGGATGTTGTCCTACTGGCCTCTTAGTGGAAGGGAGTGGAGAGGGTGGAGAAGAGGGGACAGGATATTGTTAAGAGAATATGACTTGTATAGAAGAGAAAGGAAGGGTGTGCTGTCACCAGGCAAGGAGAGCAGTAGGAGCTGCATGTGGGTGGGCATGTGAATTTAAACTGGATTGTACACTTTCACTCACAATAAATAAATAGCCAGTCAGCCAAGTGCAATAAAAAAAACATTTTTGAAAGAAAGAAGGGAAGAAGGAAAGAAAGGGAAAGAAAGACAGACAGACAGAGTTTGAGTAGTAGTAGTATAAACTCTTCTCGGTATATTGTGCAGAATTCTCCAGTAAAGCCACCTGGGTCAGGGCTCAGCGCTTTTTTGTTGTTGGGAGTTTTGTTGTTGTTGTTGTTGTTTTTTACCATTTCAATATTTTTCTCTTGTTAAGGGTCTGATCAGTCTTTTTAACTCATTTTGTGTTACTTTGGGTAGGTAATTTGTTTCTAGAAAACTCACCATTTCTTCTAGGTTTTCAAACTTGTTGGAATATAGTTTTTCATGGTATTGTATTATGATTCTTTTGGGGTCTGTTATAATGTCCCCCATTTCATTTCATACTTGGGTTATTTATGTCCTTCCCTGTTTTTCTTTGGTCAGTTTGACCAGTGGTCTCTCAATTTTGTTTATCCTTTCAAAGAACCAACATTTGGCTTAATTGATTCTTCCTATTGTTTTTCTATTCTGTGTGTCATTTCTTTCTGTTCTGATCTTTGTTAGTTCCTTTCTTCTGGTGGGGGGCAGCTTCGTTTGTTCTTTCTTTTTCTTTTGCTTGAGTTGTGTAGCTAATGTTTTGATTCTGTCTTTTTCTTTTTTGATTTGTGCATCTGTTCCTATAAATTGGCCTCTGAGGACTGCTTTTCCTGTGTCTCAAAGGTTTTGGTATGATGTCTTTTCACTCATATGTGATTCTAGAAATTTTTTCTATTCCGTGTTTGATTACTTTTATTAACTGGTGCTTTTGAAACAGGATGTTATTTGGTTTCCTTGTAACTGATTCTTTTCCTTCTTATTCTTGTTGCAGATTTGTACTTTGATGGTGCTATGATCAGAGAAGACACTTTGTATTATCTCAAAGTTTTGGATTTTGTTGAGGGTTGCTTTGTGGCCTAACCTGTGCTCTACTTTGCAGCTGTTTGGTGGTGTGTTCTATATATGTCTTTGTGGTTAAGTTGGCTGATTGTGATGTTTAGATCTTCTGCATGCTTGTTGAGCTTCTTTTTAGATGTTCTGTCTTTTCCCAAGAGTGTTGTATTGAAGTCTCCAACTATTATTGTGGAACTGTCAGTATCTCTTTTCAGTTCTATTAGAATGTATTTTGGAGTGGTGTTATTGAGGGCTTAAATATTTATTATGACTATGTCTTTATAATAGATTGCCCCTTTAATCATTACATAATAGCATTCTTTGTCTTTTATGGTGGGTTTTATTTTAAAGTCTACTTTATTTGAAGTTAGTTTGCCACTGCTACTCTTTTTTGGTAGCTATTTGCTTGATATATTTTTCTGCCCTTTGACTTTAATAAATTTATGTCTTTGTTTCTAAGTTGTGTGTCTTGCAGACAGCACATTGATGAATCCTGTTATTTGTTTGTTTGTTTTATCCTTTCTGTCACTCTCTGTCTCTCTATGGTTGCATTTGGGTTACTAACATTCAGTCTAATTATTGACAAGTATGTTTTATTGCTGACTTCTTAGTGGTTTTTTCTCTCTTCTTTTTTTGTATGCTGATGTTTTTGTTTTCTTTGTTCCTTTTGCTCTCCTATGCTGAATTCATTTTTTTTTTTGTGGATTTTTTTCATTTCTCCTGTTTTTGCAGTTTTTATATTTATTGAGACTTCATTTTTCTTCTTATTTTGATGAGTAGGTTTATTAACTTTCTTTGTGGTTACCTTGAAATTTATCCTTATTTTCTTAAGTTTGAACCAGTCTTTCATTACTTGACATCACCTTGTCTTCTTCGTTTGAAAGTTTTATATCTACACCATTTATTCCTCCTTTTATCATTCTGACATTGTTGTCATTTACAGATAAATTTCTCTGATTCTGTTGTAAATCTTTCAGTTTTGATTATTTCTTGAAAGTTCCTTGCCTACGTTGGTATCTGACTGGTGCTGTCTTGTATCCTAGATTCAGGCTGTCATCTAATTTTTTTTTTTCTCAAACTAAACCAAACCGAAAACCAAACCTACTGCTGTTGAGTCAGGTCTGACTCATAGTAACCCTAGAGGTCAAGTTGAACTGCCCCATAGGGTTTCTAAGGAGCACCTGGTAGGTTTGAACTATCAACCTTTTGGTTAACAGACATAGTCCTTAATCAACTACGCCATCAGGGATTTCTCTCAAACCAAGGACTCCCTTTAATAATCCTTGTGAGTTTGATTTGTTTTTTAACATATTCCCTTAATTTCTGTTCATCTGGAAATGTCCTAATTCTGTCATCATATCTGAGTGAGAGTTTTGCAGAATATGTTATTCCTGGCTACAGCTTTGTCTGACAGAGGACCTCCACATTGTATCTCTCCTTGCTGTCTCTTCTCTGTCATCTTCTTATTCCATTTGATGTTTGTTGGCAGTTTTTTATCTCTCATGTGATGCTTAATGTTCCAGAATTGACATTTGTTTCTGTTTTACTTAGTGTTTCAGGTCTGTGCTGTAGAGGTATCGTATGGTGCTTCTGTCTATAACACGATGTTGGTTCCATATCCACATCACACAGCTTTTACACCTTTTCTAAAATCCCAGACTCATGGAACAAAAGCACATTTTACAACAAATGACTGAGTCAAGTTCATGCCCAAATCATGCCCAGACTCTAGAAGTTGAGTGAGCTAAAGTAATTTCAAAGAATCAAAATTAACTCCATTAAATTTAGCACTAATCTGTTTCCATTTTACTGATGGGGAAGAGCATCAGCTATCACTATCCTCACTATCAGACTTCATCACTTACAAGGGGCCACAACTTGCCTTACTCTCAGTTAATTCTAATAATTCTTAGATTGTCATTCTAAGCCCCAAACAGAGGCTATAAGTGCACACAGGTAGAGATAATCTCTTTACATTGCAAATTTTAGTATTTACCCTTCTATAGCAATATCTTGGGGTAGAGCATCTGTTAATGAATATCTCACTCTTAAATTCTGTTTTTCATGCTACAAAATGGTAGTTGAACATAAAATATCTGTCTAGAGATTAGCTTTAACTTAGAACTTCACATCTTCTTTCCTAACACCAAAAATATAGTTTATCTTTAAGAAACCAAACAGTATTCTAGTTTGTTTTTATTTTTTTAGGAACTTACTAAGGTTAATAGCTATTTGTTAGTACCAACTACTATGTGTTTGCTGCAGTACAGTGGGAAAATTATGATGCTATCCATTACTCCCAGAGAATTTAAATTTCTCAGGAAAGCTAGGAAATATACACATATAAGGAAAATTTCTAGTTTAGGAAATTTTCCTGAATGTCCAAACAGTTTATGGTGTAGTGCATTGTCTGTGCAGGAGACCTATAGACTATAGATATCAAGTGAACACTTGATGGAACTTGGCTAGACAATGATAAAGGGTAGAATTTAGTTTTCCTGCATCCTCGGAAATGTCTCAGAGACATTCCTTCTTCCCCATTCTTACTACCATGACTGTAGTATAGACTCTTCTTATCTGACATTTAGCCCTTTCCTACTAAAAATTTCAGAAAGTTTCTTAGAAATGTAAAATCAAATACTGCATTTAGCAATATCCCCAGGTAAGCCAAGTATACCTTACAATATGAGAAGTACTTATGTAAGTTATTGCAATAACCTTTATAAAATATATCCAGTCTCAAAGTTTGTCTGTTTTCCACAAACTTAGAAGAATAATCTTTCTAACATGCAGTTCTGATCTGGTCATTCCCCACATAAAACATAGCAAAAACTCCCCTGCTTTCGGTGCCAAACTCCATGACTTGGTATATATGTCTCTTTATGATCACCCTACCTATCTGGGCTCACCAGTTTCTCCCAGTCATGCTCTACATACTTCCCATTCCAACTCCTATACTTTGGGAAACTTTTTGAACATTTGTATACATTCACACATTCTTGCTTTTATAGTAAAATAACTTTATCCAGTTGTGCAAACTCTTCTTCCCTTCTCAGTATTCCACATTTTTCTTAATGTTCATATTCCTGGTCTGTTACCACACTCTCTGTGGAAATCGTGAGGTTTCTTCATTCAGAACTGATCATTTCCAAGATGCTTTATTTATTCTTCATTTGTTCTATTTACTCCAGACTTTGTCCAGGATGAGATGTAGGAATAAATACATCTGATTTTCCTGTTCAGCTGGATAAATGGTAGTCATCATTATGCATTGATTTATTAGTTACATTCTAGTAGAATAGCTGGGTTTGCATAGGAAAAATTGAATTTCAACTTTTAGGCAATTAACTAGTTTTCTATATCCATTTTTTTTAGCATGATGCAATGGAAATAGCATAGGAATTTGAAGCTATAAGACTCCCTTCCTCTGTTCCTAGCTGCATAATCTTGGACAATTACCCTCTCTGAACAGTACTTTCATCATCTTTAAAACAGAAATAATAATTACAGTTGTATACCAAGGTAATTGCAAGAATTAAAAGAGATGATTGATATGAAAGCATTTGGATAACTGAAACGCATTGTATACATAGTACTTATTATTTTTCATTTATTTATTCCTTTCATATACTTTGAACATTTATTATTTCTTGCAAACTGCACTAGTATCAGAATTATCAAGATTATTCAGATATGGTAGCACTTCAGATAACAAAGTATATCAGAAGAGGCACACCCAAATAAAAAAAACATGTGGAAGTTGTCACTCTAGCAATATGCAAAATAGTTAAGCACAGGAAATTTTGGAAAAGGGTCCACAGAGGAGGTGACATTCCAGATAACCTATCCCGCCACCAAAACAGCGACAGCAAATCCTGATGACAGCCAAGCCACCAACTCTGGGGATCCTGACGACAGAATTATGAAAAATCCTCAATTAGAAAAATTTATAATTATTGGCTCCTGCTTTACTTGTTTAGACAGATACTCCATTAAAAATAAAATAAAATACACTTGATGGCTATCTTTTGCCCCTAGAATAAAATTCAAGTGTCTTAACCTTAATTCATACACTTCTGAAATTTTAAGATGTTCTATATCCTGAGACGGCATTCAGAGGACGACCTTTCTTCCTCTTCACCCAGACACTGTTCTGACAGTGCAAGGATACCTCCCACTACCCCTTCTTACTTTTTGTGCTTCTAGCACTTCCTTCCATTTTTTCTCATTACAGTACAGCTATGCTCTATTTACTGCTGATTCTAAGTTTGGGCCAATGTTCCCTGTGTGTGCATTGCCCTGATGCTTCATCTTTGAGAATTGAAATGTCTTTCTCAAGCCAACTCACTTCAAGCTCTAATGTACTCCTGTGGTTTCCTTGCTTGTTTCTGCTTTTAGGAATTTCTGCAATTCTCACCTGTGTCCCCAATTATGTAACTAAATCATACACAGAGCACTGCTACTTTCCTGGCTCGTTTATGTCATTTGTGCAGATGGGTTGAAAACTCCATGAAGGAAATTGTTACCTTAGTGTTGCTTCAACGTGATTCTTCTGTTGTCTTACGGTGAGATCTTGAAGAGGACTCCTGCACTCATCCAACTTAAGTTTTCTGTGCCTGTTTTCCTCATTATTAAAAATAAATTGGACTCCAAGATTTTATTAGATGATTTCCAAGTTTTCTTATTGCTGAAACACTCTTAATATCAGACAATTCTCACTTCATCTTCATAAAATGTCCCTTCTAGTGCAAAACTGAGCTCACTTTTGAAACTAAATTCATATACATCTCAACCCTATCTCTATCCTTACAAGCAAAGAAAATAATGCAGTCTATTTTGCAGACCCTGTCACCATTCTACCTCATAACATCCTATTGTTCTTCTGAAACGAAAGATTGAGTTTCCCAGTATGTCTGACTGAAGGCCCAATATCACCAAATATATAACCATTTGCCTGCAATTCTTGTGGTGAAGGTTATTAACAACAACTTAGACCCTGATAAATGACTAAGTTTCTAAGGTAGAGATTTACATCAAGGTTCCTAAAGACACATCATTTAAATTTACTCAGACGGGCACGTGTCAAATAAACAGAAGTTGACTATTAAAAACACATTCATTCTTAGGCAAGAGACTACTGGGTAACTCCAGATATGCTGAATTGCTCACTTGTCTGAAACTCACGAATACATTTAATAATAAGTACTTGTTCCTCATTATCTTTTTAAAAATACTAACAGTATTTCAGAGAAGGAAAACTGGCTCACTGGTTGTCACCTTCAAGCCGGAAACCTACATGGTGGCTTGGTATTTAAGGCCCCTAAACAAACAAGCAAAACTACTGTTACCAAGTCAATTTGTAAGTTTTGGAAGTAGATTACCAGGCTTCTCTTCCTTGTTCACCTTAGTTTGGAAGCTCTGCTAAAAACAGTTGAGCATCATACAACACACAAAGTTCCGTGAACAGATAGCTGGTAGCTGCTCATGAGGTGCAACAAACAATAAACCTATTGATATCAAGTCAATTCTAACTCATAGGGACTCTACAGGACAGAGTAAAACTGCCCATAGGAATTACAAAGAGCATCTGGTAGGTTTACTGTGGATTCAAACTGTCAGCCTTTAGGTTAGCAAGTGTAGCTCTTAACCACTATGTACCACCAGCATTTTCCATTCATGAGGTACACCGTAAAGCCAAGTCTCCCACATGCAAAGTGAGAATTCTCCTACGGAATCACCACTGTCCCCTAACTTGAGTTTTACCAGCGGTAAAATAGGATTGTATTTATGTGATTGAATTATTTTAAAGATTACCTGTCATAAGGTATAAAAAGTATACAATGCTCAATGTAAAGAAAATGCTCAAACATGCCTCTTTCCTGCAAAACCTCGGCAATGAATAAGGAATAACAAAGAATAATTGATGCATTTGAATTATTGGCAAAAAATATTGAAATGCACCGTGGACTTTCGAAAGAGCAAACAAATCTACCTGAGAAGAAGTACTGTCAGAGTGTTTCTTGGAAGCAAGGATGGTGAGTCTTAATCTCATGTACTTTACACATGTTATTAGAAGGGACCAGTCCCTGAAGAAGGACATCATGCTTGGTAGAGGATCAGTGAAAATGGAGAAGACACTGGGTGAGATGCATTCACACAATGGCTACAACAATGGGCTCAAATATAGCAATGATTTTGAGGATGACTCAGGACCAGGCACTGTTTTGTTCTGTCGTACATAGGGTTACTGAGTTGGAACCAATTTGACAGCATCTAATAATAGCAGTAGCAGTGGACCTCACATGAAACAGGACACAGCTACATTTCTTCTCTTTTATGAAGGTAGCTATAACATCTTGTCAGAGTCCTCTCTTTTGCGCAATTAACAGTACCAATCAATTTCAGCATAGTGCTACATGTGGAAAACCTTCTTTCCTTCAACATTCCAGCTGTTCGTCTCTGATAGCCTTTGGTTCATATACATCTCTTGTAAAAGGAAGTGTGCATCAGTCGATATAATATCCCTGGAATGGACCAACAAACATAGGATAAAGTGAAACTATGGTCTTTACTTTAGCAGATACTATAGTCACAGCAATGAAATCCAAGCTCTTAGTGTTTGTACTATTAAGTCTATCAAAAGTTCAGTAAATCTCCCCTGATATTGTTGAATACAGAGTAGATAAAATTTTAAATGCATGTATGAATGAACAATGAATGGATAGATCAACCATTTAATAAATGGATATGTGACTGAGCAAAGAAAGACACACACTCACATCCACTGCCATCGAGTCGAGTCCGACTGATAGCAACCCTATAGTCAGAGTAGAACTGCCCCATAGAGGTTCCAAAGAGAACCTGGTGGATTTGAACTGCCAAATCAATAAAAGGGAAGAAATAGGAGTTTTGCAGAAGCCTAGGGGGTAAGCTATACTGTCTTGACTTTCACAGTAAAGGAAGGAGCCCTCTCACGTGTTGTTAAGGGTACCTTGCCTTAACGTAAAGAATTCCAAAGGTTCACTTGCTCCTCCTGGTGTGGCTGTGCCATTTGGTTTGAGAAAGTGCATTATCTCATCTCCTTCAGTTTCTATCTTTTGTACTCTTTCTACCCCATTTTATCAAAGGCTACTTTTATATGTCCTTCACTTCTTCCCCATGACAACCCCTCCTCTGATCCTGTAGTGCATTATTAACACCTTTTCTATATCCCTGCTGTCGTCACCTTCTACCCAAAAGGTAATTTTGTAGTCCAGTGCTACATAAGGACTCAATATAGCTATTGCTTTGACCATGTTTCTAAGATGGGAACAGAACATTCCAACATTTTTAAAAATCAGGCACAATTTAGAACATGAAAGGTGAACAAATTAAACAATTATGTTAACCAGGTCACTTTCCCTTGAAGAACTGATAGATATTAATCTGATTCAATTAGTCAAAATATTTCCTCTGGGTAGCCCTGTCCTCTCTGCTCCCTTCAGTGTTGACTCTGCAGATCTTTTGTGAAAGCTCCATTCTGGAGAACCTTGTCCTGGAGATGGGAGACAAGAAGAGGTGTTGTAAGAATTGTCTGTGGTGGGAACTGATGTATTCTATGATTGTAAATGGATCATTAAAGACCCAGCATAATGAAACACTAATTACCTAAGAAGCGATAGACTCAGTGAGATTTTCTAGGCTAAGTGATTTGCATGGTATAGTATAGCAGTTATTAAGCTAAAGTAATCACAGGAACGTTGCACTTGACTGGCTACAAGTTTTCCATTCTTTCCTTCCTTCGCTCCTTCCTCTTTTCCTCCCTCCCTCCCTTCTTTTCATTCTCTTTTCCTTCTTTTCTTTTTTAATTATATATATCACTTGAGGTTTAAATTGCTGGGCATTTTGAACTCTTTGATAAAGACTGATGTTTGCATTGTCTTTAGAATTGCTCACAATGTACACATACTTCATAGCAGCATGTAGTTTTTAAGGTTTGTGTGTTATAGAATAAACTTTCAGTGAGGCATCACATCTGCCTGTTACATTGTCAGAATATTAATGAGAGACATATGCAACAATATTAGTTGGTAGAGGAGACAGAGTTCATTCCAACTCATGGCCTCTGTGGGTTACAGTGCAGTTTAGATGCTCTATATCCATACCCATTAAATGAAATTTAGTTTCATTCTTCAACATCAAAGGCTAAGAAAACAGAACAGCTATTTGAGCCTCCAAATCACCCCTTGGATTTAATCTGTCACTAAGTGAGAAGTTCTAGAACTGGACAACAGATGCGTATCTACTGGGATATACTGGGCATCATAGAATGGTTTGTAATGTATTTTATTCTTGATAGGAAGCATTCTCTTGAGGATATCTTGTTGTGTTAGTAAGGTATTTATCTCATTGACAGAAACCAAAATGAATACATGATGTGTCAGGAGGCAAAGCCGGCAGCTAGATCCAAGACTTAGTTTTGATTGCAACTCCTGGTTGCATTTTCTGTCCTTGCCTCCTAGTGTTCCTTTGTCTTGACTCTCAGCTTGACTGAAAGAGTTCTCTCTTGTACTGTATTGAGCTTACCTCTTCTTTGCTGTCTTTCCTGCTAGAATGACCTTCCCATGCATTTTTGCTAAAATCATTCTTTTCAGTTACTTACAAATTGTACTTCAGCATCACAGAACAGTCAAGCAATCAAATCATGCCAGTCTTCCCTGAACGACACATTGATCTTCCTCCACAATTATAAACAAGTAGATAAACAGGTAAAGGGTAGTTTAGATATATATTAAAATTGAATTTAGGAGAATATAAGGAACTTCTGGTTTCAAGAGACAGAATTCAAAGCAACTTAGAAAAAGTAAAGACATCATTGGCTCTCTTTACCCTGACGAGGGCATAATCAGAGATGGGATTTAGGAAAACTAAACGTTGAGAACCAAACACTGCAGAGATGTGATCTGCGTTTGTGCTTCTCTCTGCACATCAACCTTATCCTTTCAGATCGGTTTTCTCCACATGGCAGGAAACAGTCATTCCTTCCTTCTTTCATTTATTCTTTCAACAATACGTTCAGCATTGTTCTAGGCACTGGGAATAATATATAAGTGAATAGAACAAAGCTCTGCTGCCCTGTGGTCATCAATAGCTGCCAAGTCTACTATTTAAGAATCAATGCACACACACACATGAAGTACAATCATTTTTCTGGTCGTAAATAAGTCCTGTAACATGATTATGATTGGTCATGTTTATATTAAATATCAGGTCTTCACTCTTGAACCAGTGACCGAATCTAAAGGGATCTTTAAGCTACAACAGAGGCCAGAGTAAATAGCAGTTCTCGTTTAAACCTCTTAGATAAAAAGTTGCATTTCTTAGAAATAGGGATTAATTTTACAGCTGCAAGATATCACACGGATATTAATATGACTGCTCATATAATTTCTGAGAAGGCAGAGGGTATAAGTTTTTCACATTTTGAAAAGTCTTCGTGATTTCTCCACCTTGCTCAGTGTTCAGGAAGTAATCAAAACATTTTGTGGTTATGTCTCCTGCAGGAAGACACAACCAGAGCAGACATGCACAGCTTTTGTGATTTTTCTTTGTCTTGAATGCTGCTTTATTGTAAACACAAGGTCACTGTTTTAGTCAGCAAGTGCTGCTTTAATAGAAATACTACAAGTGGACAGTTTCAGAAAAGAAAGGTTTGTTCCCACACAGTCCAGTAGGCTACGTGTCTGAATTCAGGATGTCCACTCCAGGTGAGAAGCTTTCCCTCTCTGTCAGCTCTGGAGGAAATTCTTTGTGTTTCATCAGTCTTTGGACAGGAAGCATCTTGGTGTGGGAACCTCGGGTCTGAAGGATGTGTTCTACTCCGGGTGCTGCTTCCTTGATGGTGTGTGGCTCCCAACTTTCTGCTTGCTCCCTTTCCTTTTATCTCTTGTAGGATGAAAGGATAAAATGTGGTGCAAGCCACATCCAGAGAAACTCCTCTTGCACTGGAGCAGGAAGGTGATCTTATGAAGGTTTTTACAATCCTGCCCTAATCCCTTTACGTAATCCTATCTATCAACCACAAGCAGAGATTGGGATTTGAAGCATAAGAAAATCACAGAATGGAGGGCAACCGTGGAATACAAGGAATCAAGACCAGCAAGTTACTACACATATTTTGGGGAGCCACCGTTCAATCTACGATAGTCTCATTCTGTCCACTTTGTGTAAACAGTTATTGTAGGGTGTAATCTTAACACAAAATTAACAAAAAGGGTAGGGTGGAGGCAAGGAAGAAGATGTTAAAGACTAGATCAACGGGAAAAAGTGGGACTTGTGTTGTTGTTGTTCGGTGCCATCAGATCATTTCACACTCATAGTGACCTTATGAACAACAGAATGAACTACCCCTGGGTCCTGCACTACCCTGCCAATTGTTGTTATGCTTGAGCCTATTATTTCCTACACAGTGTCAATCTTTCTTGTTGACAGTATTCATCTTTTGCACTGACCCTCTGCAAAGCATGAAGTCCTTCTTCAGGGACTGACTCCTTCTGATAACATGTCCAGTGTGTGTGAGACATAGTCATGCTATCCTTATTTCTAAGGAACATTCTGGTTGTACTTATTCTGAAACAGATGTATTCATTGTTTTGGCTGTCCATAGTATATTCAATATTCTTCAACACTGCAATTCAAAGGGGTCTATTCTTCTTTGGTCTTCATTATTCATTGTCCAGGCTTTTCTGCATATGAGGTAATTGAAAACACCACGCTAGGGTCATGCACATCTTAGTCTTCAAGGTGACACCTTTGCTTTTCAACACTTTTTAAAGCGATCTTCTGCACCAGTTTTCTCAGCGCCATGCATCTTTTGTTGTCTTAACTGGTGCTTCCATGGATATTGATTGTAGATCCCAGTAAAATGAAATCCTGACACCTTCAGTCCTTTCTCCATTTATCATAATGTTGCTTACTGATCCAGTTGTGAGGATTTTTGTTTTGGTTATGTAGAGGTATAATCCATACTGAAGGCTGTGGTCTTTGATCTTCATCAGCAAGTGCTTCAAGTCCTCTTCATTTTCAGCAAGCAAGGTTATATCATGTGCATAATGTGGGTTGTTGGTAAATCTTTCTCCAATCCTGATGCCCCATTCTTCTTTACAGAGTCCAACTTGTCTGATTATTTGATCAACACAGAGACTGAATAGGTATGGTAAAATGATCAAATCCTGACACACACATTTCCTGAATTTAGACTGTGCAGTATCCTCTTTGTTCTATTCAAACTACTGCCTCTTGTGCTCGTCTCATGAGCACAGGTAAGATTTCTGGATTCCTATTTTATGCCATGTTGTCCATCATTTGTTATGATCCACACTGTAAAAAACAAACAAACAAACAAACAAAAACACAGGTAAACATCTTTCTGGTATTCCCTGCTTTCAGCCAGGATCCGTTGGACATCAGTGATGATATCCCTGGTTCTACATCCTCTTCTGAATCTGGCTGGAATCTATTGCAGTTCCGTGTTGATATGCTGCCATTGCCACTTCTGAATGATCTTCAGAAAAACTTTATTTGTATGTGATGTTAATGAAATTGCTCAATAATTTCCACATTGAATGTGATCACCTTTCTTAGGAATATGCATAAATATGAATCTCTTCTAGTCAGTTGGCCTGGTAATTGTCTTCCAAATTTTTTGGCATAGATTAGTGAGCATTCCAGTGCAGATATTTGTTGAAATATCTCAATCGGTATTCTGTCAATTTCTGGAAACTTGTATCACCGATGCCTTCAGTACAGCTTAGACTTCTTCTTTTAGTACCGTGGATCCCTGATAATATACTGCTTCCTAAGATGGCTGCATGTTGACCAGTTATTTTGGTGTAGTCACTCTGTGTTCTATCTTCTTTTGATTCAGCGAGTACGAAAAGAAGATAGATTAATTGACAGACAAGGGCAGTTTTGTAGCTCGGAGTGCCCTACGGTCTGACTGGCTAAACCAGTCATAGTTGCCCTATGTCAGCAGCTAAAGATCTGGCCAGCTTCAGGAGAATTTAGAAGAAATGGACTTCCAGATAGGGAGCCACACGTTTGGCAAGGGCTAGACTTCCAGCGACTCCAGAGAGACACTGTGAAAGTACACATTTTGCATACCTTAAAAGACAGTATGCTATACCAGAAAGAGAACAGTATTTAAAATCAAGCAATGTGAGGTGAAATCTTTGCAACAACATTTACTCTCTGTGTTACCCAAAGAAAATCAATGAGCCTATCTGTTCAACAGTTTCCAAAACTGTAAAAAAGGGAAGACAATAATCTACTCACTTTCTCCACTTCACAGAATTGTTTTATCTGTAATAAATGAAAATTCTCATGAAAACTGGCCATAGCTTCATATTGCATCTATCCTATACCCATCACTAAGAATCAGTTACCATCAAGTCACCTTTGACCCTATGTGTGTCAGAGTATAACTGTGTTCCGCAGGGTTTTCAGTTAATGATTTTTCAGAAATAGACCACTGGGCCTTTCTCCCAAGGCACCTGTGAGTCAACTCAAGCCTCCGGTCTTTTGGTGAACAGCCATGTGCCTTAAATGTGTAACCCATGGACTTTACATGTCACTAGTCCTTTGTGTATTAAAAGGAGATTTTGAAGAATTGCATAAAACTTAGTGCAAAGCCTACAGTCCCTTGGAAGAAACCCTAATCCTCCACAGGCACCAGAATAAGTTATTCCAAAGGTGTAACCAGCATATGGATAATGAAAACAAAAGCCGGGGCTAATGGTGATTTGGGAATATCCTCCTACCACATACTGCTCTGGGAACATATATTACCAAGCTTGCAGTCTACCTGTTTTCTTTTATACACCCTTAACAGTGATGGCTGCAAGTCATAGCCAGCTAGGAATTTTACCCATATCTGTAACAAGCTCTTGAAATTCTTTGGGTTCTACTAGAAGAAAGACACCAAAAAAAAAAAAGATACAATTACTCCACATACATTTTTTAAAAAATCTCTTTGACAAAGTAACAGTATTTGATGCATTTTCAATTTCTTGGCAGGCATGATGCCCATGTGGTTTTTGTTTTCCCATTATGTGCTATAGTAGACAGATTAGCTCACATATGAGGGGAAGCATTGGAGACCTGCCTCAATATAGAGGAGTGAAGTCACTATCGATTTCATGGAGAAAGACTGCAGTTTCAGTCAAGCTCATTACCTATTAGTATGCAGTGTCAATTCTCAGGGTTAAAAATAGTCTACTCTGATGTCTTCTAATAGGATAAAGTTTCACTGGAGCTATAATGGAAAATAAATGATATGAGACTCTAACACAGTTTAGCAATTGTAGTGTGCATCTGCACTTTCACGGGGAGTGTGTTGCTGAATTGGATTTGATAAATATCAGAAGAGTCATGCCAACCGTGAATTGTTCATGGCTTCTATGATTGACAGCTGTCAGGTACAGTGACAAATCAGGTTGTCTTTTAGGAGAAGCATGATTCAAAAACCTCATTAGAGGTGAATGGATAGTGTATGGAAACTGGAGTTGAGTGTCTGGGTGTTTATTCTTTGAGACACCAATAGGGAGTACATACTTGTATAACTGACCAAGGCAATCTCTTTACCTACTGCATTCAATTACCTTTCTTCTGTCTACTGAACTCCTGTCTAGCTAACAGCTGGGACTACATGTCTAACCAACTCAAGCAACTGTTTGTATAAAGAGGCTTCACATCAGTGGACTTGTTTACATGTCTCCGTCCTTGTGCTATTTATCTCTCAGCTCACTGTATCTGCCTGTTGATTTTTTCTGTTGTTCTCAGAATACTGCAATGAAGTAAGAATTTAGAAAAAGAGGTAAAATTAGATTTCTCATGTCCTGAAAGATGGCTAGGTGTGCTGGGTCCTGTTTCAGTGTGAATTACACGCTTTCCTTCATGCCAGGTATATGACCAAATGCTCAAGGAAGTTTATCATACAATGTAGATCAAAGCACAGCTGCAGTACGAAGAAGGCAATGAGAAGAAAAGGAAAGAGCTAAAGAACAGAAGAAAATGTCTCTGTCCGCAGTCTCTAGTGTGGTATTTAGTGGACATATGAAACTAGTTACAATTTTTTTTTTTGTTAATTTAAACAGTAAATATGCAACTTGATTTTGGTTTAAAAATCTATGAATTATTTAGCCCTGTAGGCTACCAGGTGTTGAGAATAGTGTCTCTGAAAGAAATCACCTCTTTAGTGGTATAAAACTATCTCAGGGGAGTCAAAGCGGTCCACTAATTCTCAGACCTATCCTTCTCCAGCAGCAGCTTGACCTTAAACATCAGGTAGAAAAGGACATTGTGTAAAGCAATACGGTGAATCTACTTCAGCATTCTCTGGGTTAGAATGTTTCTGACCAAACTTGTTAAGTTTGGAAAAGAATTCTCCTATATTTTTTAAATATGGTGAGGAACTTGACTTATTGGAACCCTGATGAATACATCCTCTAGGAATTTAAAAACCATAATACACTAATGGTTAAAAGTAAGTCTAATCAGAGTCCATTTCAGATTTCCTAGAAGCTTAGCGGTTTTATTAATTGCAATGAGAGTCAGTCTTATTTCTGACCCTAACATATCTTCTGTAGTTGTTCTGGGAAGGTTTCCAGACACACTGCCCTCATTTTAAACAAACTACTTTGCAGAATACCATAAATTATGCCCCATTTTATTATTGTCATTTTTAATAATAATATACACATGTAGTACTTCTAGAGGAAACCGTGGTAGTGTAGTGGGTTAAGTGCTAAATCTGCTAACCAAAAGGTCAGCAGTTCAAATCCACCAGATGCTCCTTGGAAACTCTATGGGTAGTTCTACTCTGACCTCTAGGGTCACTACTAATTGGGCTCAGCTTGATGGCAGTGGGTTTGTTTGTTTTTTGTTATATTCAAATACCTTACTGTAGTTTAATCTCTTAATAACTTTAGAAAACAGGGCTTCTATTATTATTCAGTTGACAGGGATGTGGAAACTAAGCTCAATTCTATTATATGAATGCAATGGCAACCAGCTAACTAATGGCAAAGGTAGAACCTGAGCCTGAATTTCTTGATCCCTCAAAAAGCAAAACAAAAATTCTTCACCACTGAGTCAATTCAATTCAAACTCATAGCAGCCATGCAAGACAAAGTAGAACCGCCCTATAGCGCTTCCATGGAACAGCTCATAGATTTAAACAGTTGACATTTTTACTAGCAGCCTTAGCTCTTTACTACTTTGCAACCAGGCTCTTCTTGATTTCCACCAAGCTTTTTTTTTTTTTCTCTTTCTCTCCTTATATCATGAGGGTTCACAAAATACTGACATGATCAGAGAGGGACAGTCATCACTGTGAAAGTGTACGTAAGAATTTTTATATGAGCGTAATCTGCCAATGAACTAGAAAGTGTTGCTGCTTGTTTTCCAAACTTTAGTGGAAAATTTATTCTGAGGTACAGAAAGACTGGTTACTAGAAAGTAGCTGTCAGTCCTTATTCTGGTCACCTGCAACCACACTTCCACAAGGAGCAGGCAAATGAAGATAGCTCTTCTGAAAAGTGAGATCAAATCTAGGAAATAGAATGTATGTAAATGTTTATTTAATAAGCATGTTGATCAATTACTTTGAGTCCCCAAACTTAGTAGCGCAGTGAGATCTCAAAAGTGAAAACCAGATACCAAAAAAAAAAAAAAAAAAAAAAGCTTGAGGCATTTTTGGTGTAAATCATTTACCATGTAACAAGTATATTGGAAAGGATTAAAGATTCAGTTACCTTTGCATTGTTATTTTTCTAGCTGTAAAATCGAATAATGAAAGCAAAGAGGATACTGTTAACATTGACAGCCTAAATGCTATGTAACCACTGATGCTTATTCTATGCACAGTTTTTGAGCAGGTTGATGAAATCTGTGGGTACATCCTGGAGGAGAGTGTTAGAGACTGAATTGCGACCCCCCTCCTGCCCCCAGATGTTGTAAACTGTGGATGTAATAGTAAATTGTGGATGTAATGCTTTTCGGAAGCAAGGCTTGCTTTGTTGCGTCAAGGAAGCCATATCAATGTCGGTTGTGTTTAAGTGAATCACTTTTGAGACATAGAAAGTGTAGACAGAGCTCACAAGCAAGGAAGCACAAATGGAGAAAGACTGATTCCAAGTAAAGATCATCAAGGCACTAAGGAAAGAACTGAAAAGCTGAAAAGAGACAAGGACCCAGAGCCAACAGAGAAAGCTTTCTCCTATGAACACTGAACTGATGCTTCTAGGTTCCTGATCGTGACAAAATAAATTACTGTTCAATGCAGCCACCCACTTGTGGTATTTCAGTTATAGCAGCTCTAGGAAACCAAGACTATGCCCCTCTTACACTCATTCCATTCTCCTCAGCAGAGTTATACATGAAGATACACTCCTTTATGGGCCATCACAATGAATCATATTCTTGGCACGTTATTCTAGCCTCCCAGTTGGCCTCATTGGCTTTCTTTACTCTCTTTCTTTATTATGCTGTAATTCCCTCATTAGAAGGAGGCATGCCTTGTACATGGCAGGTGCACAAAAATACTTTGTTGAATGAATGAATAAATAAATCTGTGTCCTCCTTGTCTAGTATAGCAATGACTATGCCAAATCTTAAAAGCAAAACATGAATGTGTATTAGTGAAAAAGAAAATCATCTGCAAAGACAGGAAGTGTTATTGGGGAGAGGACAAGAAAACTGTCAATTACCTTGAATTTGAATATCCTGTTTTATCTTTCTTTTGCCCTAGCCATGTGATTTATCAAAGCTACAGGAATCTATAGTATCCATCATGCTAAATTCTGCAGTTAATTTATATTTTAAAGGAAAAAAAGAAAAGCTCCCATAGCTATCACTTACTCATAAATATGTAGTTAGTTTCAAGTCAAACTGTTAGTAAAATGCTATTTCCTATAGAATTGGCTACTGTGAATATCTGAAATCATTCAAGATCATTCAAGAGATAAATATTCAAGGTTATTTGAGAAATAAACTTGAAAATTGACTAAAGAGGGCAGAAAGGTTGGATTGTAAGACATCTAATGGTCTATCTACATGACTTGGATTATCTAGGTAGTATTTCAGGTTCCTACATGTTCTAGCAGTATGGACACTGTTCAGAGCATAATTTGGAATTATCAGACCATGTCTTGTCACTATCTAAGAGTTTCTGGGTGATACAAACAATTTATACTTGTTTATTAGCCTAGAGGCTGTTAATTAAATGCCCACTCCCTCCCCCCACACACCAGTGGCACTATAGAAGAAAGGTCTGGTGTTATGCTCCCATAAAAATTGTATTTGAGAAAACCCTACAGAACAGGAACAGTTCTACTCTGTAACAACTGGGGTAGCCAACATTCATAACTGTCTCAGCAGCAGTGTAGTGTTTGCATGTACATGTGCCTTCCCAAATTCTGAAACTATAACATATTCCATGAAGGTTAACTTCTAGAAGCAAATGCCTTCAGAAGGATTCAAGAGATTCTGAAGCAGGCAGAGGACTAACTACACTTTACCTGTTTTTCTTAAAACTTCTGTCTTTCTAGCACTACCTGGTCCTGGAAAACACACATTAACTTGTAAGAACCATCAGGATAAAACCTTTACAGCCTTTTTCTTAAAATCACCAAATAAGTGGAGGCACCAGTCAACTACCATGAGCACCTCTGAACAACAGTTCCCAGTGGGTATCTTCTCACAAGATGCCACAGTTTGCCCACATTCTTCTTATTCCTAATGTTTGCCCTTACCTACCCAATTAAAATCCTAATTGAGCCTAACTGAAGAAATTATACAGGCTCTGAGGACCCAAATTCTCCCTGTCCCTCTGCATTCTGGATTACAAATAAAGCTCTTGGTCATTTGCTTGACCTGGGCCAGTGTTGGCTTTTATGGCAGGTAGCATAAACCTGTGTTTTACAGTAACAATTCCAGATCCCAAACTACTCAAGTCCCCAAAGTGAGACAATGTCAGTAGCCCTGCTGTATATACTGTTGTTGAGTTTTTGCTGTTTTTCATGTTTTTCCTTATTTTTTAAGGAAGTTAACAATGAGGTTTCTTTCTTGAGGATCAGTATTAATTCTGCAACCAATAGTCAGTCTGAGCAACTACTGTCACCCATCTGATGAAGATTTATATATCGAACTGGAAAACACGATTTCTTGGGTGACAGATAGCTTCATCTGTCAGATAGAAAGTCTAAGAAGAGCCAGGATTAGAGGAAAGAGAAAACAGAATGAGACTCAAGTTTCATCTGAGGAAAGGTATTTTGTCAAGCAGACAGCAAAAAAAAAAAAAAAAAAACACATTATTTCAATAATCATACTGAAAGTGCTACAAATACCATATCATTACTAAGTTCCCCTGACTCTCCACTGAAGTTCTTCCGGTGAGAGTCATCTAAAACAGCAGAATTAATTATGTCAGCTAAGAAAAATCCCTTATGAACTGATCTAATACCAGACTCCAAAATTTTCTTCAAATATTTTTTCACAGTATAATCTAAGGCTCTCTATACCTGGTACATACCAGCAAGGCACAACCTTTACTCATCTCTGCTTACTGAAAGTCTTCTCTGTCATAGCCCAGCCCAGGTACATGCTCTCTAAGTTTTCCTTAAAGCTTTCAATCTGTGGTAGTCATTCTTTCTACTACATTTTGCACTACTCATTTGTTCAAGAAATAATTTTAGTAACTATTACACATTTCCAGCCTTCATTTGTCTATGCATCATACTATGTTGGCTTGAATATTGCTGTGATTCTAGAAGCTAAGCCACAGGATTTCAAATACCGGGGGTCATCCATGGTGTACAAGTTTCAGAGGAGCTTCTAGACTAAGACAGACTAGGAAGAAAGGTCTGGTGATCTACTCCCAAATATTAGCCAATGAAAACCGTATGGATCACAACAGAATATCACTGGACTCACTTGCTTTGGATACATTATAGGGAAAGATCAGTCCTTACAGGAGGTCACTGTCTTTGGTAAAGGACAAGGCCAGTGAGGATGTGGGAGACTCTCAGAAAAATGGATAGGTACAACAGCCACAATGCTGGATTCAAACAATCTGACGATTTTGAGGGTTACACAAACTGGGTAATGTTTTGTTTGGTTGTACTTAAAGTCACTGTGAGTTGGATTGAATCAGAGACTTAACAACACCTATGCATGTGACATTGTATGAAGCCCTGTATAGTGGGAACTAAGTAAAACAGGTCCATCTTTTTACAGATCTTAGCACTAGTAACTTCCACTCACACCAGCAACTACAACACAATGGTGAGGACTACAGTAGAAGTAGGCACAAAATTCTGTACCATCCTAAGTTTGGGTACAGTAATGTTGGGCCTAAACTTTAAGGATGATTAACAGTTCAACAAAGAAGTGCTACAGCTATGCAAAATAGATCGTCTGTGTAAAGATTTGAGATAAGAGAATATACCAAGAGTATAAGTAATCCAATATGGCTGTAGTATAGGAGTAACTGAGTAAAAAGGAGACTGGAACTGAAAAGGTAGACAGGAGTCATGTCATAAAGGATCTAGCAAGCCACTGGAAGATAGTCAAGTTTTACCCTAGATACAAGGAGTCATTGAACACTTTTAACCATGGAGGCAATAATGTGACATTTGCATGTTTTACAAAGACAAGTAATCTGGTGGCCATGTGCTGGGTGGTTTAGCATGAGACTGGAGGTAAGGAGATCAGTTTAGAAACTATTGTTAGCCGATACAAAAGAGGTAAAGGAAATCTGCAAATTAGGGAAATGACAATAGGAATAGAGAAAAGAAATTAATTCAATGGATTCAAAATTGCATCACTTCAAGCATTTATTTTCCACCTTAAGATTATTTCAGTGTATGTTATCTGTGCCCTACTTTAAAGCGCAAGATCTTTGAGGGTAATGGTGAGTTTTTATCATCCTGTTAGCTACAATGCTTAAGAGAGTTATGTTGAACATAATTGAAGCTAAGAAATATATGCTACAACCTATCATCTATCAAATAGCCCTGTTCTGCATGCTAAAGTAGTCAACTGTAGACACGGGCCACTGTGTTATGGTTTAATGTCAGTTAGTGTGCATGGATAAGGAGATATGTTCTGTAATCTTAGGAAAAAAAAAGCTGAAATCGGCTATAATACCAAAAGTCAATAATCTGACTTTGTCTTACATGAATTATTTGTTTTGGTAGAGAAGATACAAGGCAGTGAACTGACAAGTTAGCTCTGCACCTTGGTCTCTTTTCATGTTTGAACTCTAGAATGGAGCCAATATTCTCAAGGGAATGGCAATTGGAGCTTCAGAACTGGGTCACTTCCCATCACCATCATTAGGCAGGAAAGAGCAAGGCCTCACTGGGAATTCACTGGAAACTGCAGTCACAAAACTAAAACAGATTGTGTGCTGTTTCTCCCCTGGAAATCATGTACTAAGTTGAACAGGTTGTATCTCTGAGGGTTCTTGAGGGAAATGAAAACAGTGTTACTCTTTGTGAAAGTG
Organism: Heterohyrax brucei; assembly: GCA_028571685.1. Taxonomy (NCBI): domain Eukaryota; kingdom Metazoa; phylum Chordata; class Mammalia; order Hyracoidea; family Procaviidae; genus Heterohyrax; species Heterohyrax brucei. Next base: position 19,660,860 of record CM053162.1, read on the forward strand.
CAAAATAATTAATCCATCTCAACAGGAAATGAAAGGCAGATGTACTATTAGTAGATGGGATACATCTCTACGTACTATAAACATTATAAAAATAATCAACCTTTTCAGATATGTGTGCTTCCATTGTGTATGCATACTGTAGCATTGCGAGTCCTATTGTGGTTGCCTTGTTGAATACTTGTGGAACTTTCTAAAAAATTAGCCATGATTTTCTGCCTATATAAGGGATCAATAGAAAACAACATAAAAAAGGCTTTTGAATAATTTCTTTAGAATTTACACATTCAGACATGGGTCTACAAAATAATCTAATCATGGAGCTATATATACTTACTTGAATGTACTCATATTGTGCAAATAACTATTGGCCATCCTCATTAAGCCTTGTCTTGAAAGTTAACCAAGTGCCAGGTTTAAAAAAAAATGAAAAATGACTCCATCAATGTTAGGTTAGTCACATTTCATATATATCCTGATTCACTTTTACTCTGAAGACCAGAAATGATGCTAAGCCACAAATGTAGACATAGAGCACGTATATATACATATATTAAACAAAAAAAATAGAGGTAGTCATTAAGTGCATGAGAACATAAGACAGTTTCTATCACAATCTCTTTCAAATAATACCATGGCAGTGATAAGCACTGGTACGTGCAATACCGTAAGAACTGTGCCCATTTCTGTGGTGTTTGTCTACCTCCAGCACTAAGCAGAGTCTCAGTCATATTAAGTAACTAGTTCATATTTACTGAATTATTACTTTTCCTGCTTGTTGCTTTCTGTTTGCCATGTGTCACTTCCTTGGATCAAAATATTTCTTGCTTGTTGTTGCTATTGCTAGCTAGCCCACTGCCTTTTTTCCCATAGAGTGAGAAGTACTTCCTCCCAACTAGAAAGTAACTTAAGTAGACACATGGGAAACCGGTAACATTTACTTATACATAGGGAGATAATACACAGTGAACTCTAAAATTGAATAATTAGGAATCCAATGGAGGAATAAATGGAGTTGAGTAATGAGATATTCAAAAGTACTCTATGAAACCAAATTTTGAAGATTGAAAGAGTCTGATGATTTGCACATGTTTTATAAATATACTGAATATTATAATTTAGGGAACTGGAATGAGAATATTTCAGTAAGATATCTTATTCAGGTCCAAATTTAGTAATCAAGTCTTTACTGATTGTCTTCTATGGCCCAATGCTGAGTTGAATGCTTCAGGAATTTCTCCTTGCCTGAACGAATGCAATGTTTAGTTGGGGCAAAAATATCTAATTTTTACACCATCTGTCCTGATGCACCACTAATCTGCAAATGACCAAAATAGAAGATGATTGTCCATTTTATCATCCATATATGTTTAAATAGGTTCTAGTATGAAATCTCATTACTGTTTGTGGATGGGAGATGAGAAGAAAGAATAAATCAGAGTAATAAAATCAATAAGCTCATTCATTCCAGGTGGTTCTCATAGATGCAGTTTCACTACAGATGGAGCCCAAGACAGTTTATCTCATGAATATTGTTTTAGTAATATGAACAACAAAAATCATAGAAAACTGGTCTGCTTAAGATGAAAGTAGGCAAGTCATCTTGCCAAAGGAAACAGCTCTATTGTTCTACTGTGTTGTTGTATACTGTCAAGCTGATTCCAACTTATATAATGACTCCAGCCTCAAAATCCCCCCAAACAAAAACTTGTTGCCCTCCAGTTGATTTTGACTCCAAGTCTCCAAGTGGTCCTATAGGACAGGGTAGAATTGACAGAGTAGAATTCCAGGGCTATAAACTTTTATGGAAGCTGACTGCCACACCTTTCTCCTGCAGAGTAGCTGATGGATTTGAACTGCTAAAATTTGTAGCTCAGAACTTAACCACTGCTCCACCAGACCTCCTTTCTTCTATTGTAGCAGATAATAATCATTGCTATTCAGGGTAATGGCTCAATTCCAAAACCAATTGAAGTTTAAGAATTCCTTAGGAACAGAAGAAAAACTCAGAGGTCCAGGGCTCAATAAGAACCCAAATTCACCTTTCTTAATGCTTTAGTCAGCCCTATTGATGGTGCAGGACCAGGCAGTGTTCCTCTCTACCAAGTTCTAATTTTTTGCCTCTGTTCCATAGATGTACATCGCAAAAGCATTCCTTACTCAAAGTCCTTCATGTTCAGCTCTTCCTTAGAGTCTGCTTCCTGGAAAAGTCAGCTCTCACAACTGCTGCACTAATAGAATTTATTTAACAATCTTATCTCTCGGAAGATTCTCATATGCTGATAAGGTATAGCTGATGGGAAAGGAATATTGAGGGAAACCACAGGGAAATGTCAAGACAGGGAGCCCAACAATTAGTAAAGATTCACTTTCAACCCATTGGGTGGCCTGCCATTAACAGTCTTGGGATCCACGAGTATAGCATCATTGAGCTTTTTAATTTGCAGTTAAACTATCCCTGACATCTCTTATGCCATACCAGGTAAGGAAAAATCTATAAGTGAGATTCATTGCTTGTGAGGGTAGGGGAGAGAGAAGAGTTAAGATTTATTGCCAGCCATCTTTCAGATGCATTCATTTGAAATGAAGCATTCACAGCTAGAATGAAGCTTTGTTCCACACACTCTACAGCCCTGTGGATCTCATTCCTGTTCTTGGTCTCCAAATCCAATCCAAAAAAAGAAGACTCCTTGGGTGGTGGGATACTTTTGAGAGATCCTGGACTTGACAGCACTTGGCTGGCTATTGAGAATTCTAAGATGCCCATACTATTTGTATGCACTAATTATTCCCGAGGAGTAAAGGGCCAAGAGGTAGAAATAATAGCATATTGGAAAGTAGGCATATAACAGTTCAAAGCTCTTAATATCATGCGCGTAAAATAATATTTCGTATTGCATTGTGCTCTCTCTTACTGTCTCTCATCAGTACAGTTCCACTAAAACACAATGTTTGGTGTCACTGCTGATCTGCAAAACCCTACCAAGTTATATCATACAAATAAAGCCCATGTTTTCTTTCACAAAGTAGCCTCAATTTAATTCTAAGTGGTGTTTAATACAATAAATTTATTTTAAATGGCCAGTAGTTCTATGCAGTCTAGTCATAGCTTGCCATGTGATGTAGAGTCTTTAAACACTAACATTCTTTCAAAGGCCAAATCACAGAGATTCTGCATCCTAAGGGAGGAAGGGAAAGGTTCTATAAGGACAAGGCTTTTGAAAGGAGAAGAGACATGAAACTAATATTTAACGAAAAAGAGTCATAGCGTTCTACAAATCATGAAGTCAGTACACCTGCCTTCAGGTCAGTCTCACTGAATAGGGCCACAGTTCACAAAAAATTCAGCTTTCTCAAAAGTACTATAAGTGGGTTAGTTTCTCTGGGTTGTCTGATGGTCTTTGACTGCCAGACTACATTTTCTAAAAATCAACACCCCCCCAAAAGTTACCAAGATGCCACCCCATTTCATTATCTATTTCTCTTCTCCCTTTGCATTCACTTCTCCTTTTTTTTAGTCTACAAATTGGGAATTTATTTTATTTTTTAATATTTTATTTATTATGATTGAGTGAAAGTATACAATCCAGTTTAAATTTGCATGTCCTCCTCTGTGCAGCTCCTACTGCTCTCCTTGCCTGGTGACAGCATACTCCTCCTTTCTGTTCTACATACGTCATATCCTCTTAACAATCTACTGTCCCCTCTTTTCCCTCCTCTCTACTTCACTCTAGTAAGAGACCAGGAGGACAGCATCCTATAGATGCATACAACCATTAAGTGCACACATGGTATGGTTGCATCCACTTCTGAACTTACAGGAATCTGATTCATTACAATTGTGTATTGAAAAGAAAATATTACTAGAGTTTGGGTTGGTAGCTTATAATTTGTCTGAGTCTGGGTTCTCTAGAGAAGCAAAAAAAAAAAAAAAAAGATTCAGAAAGAGATAGAGAGTTTTATGTCAAGGAAATGATTCAATGCGTCATAGAGGCTGACAAGTTCCAAGTCTATGGGTCAAGCATCAGACTAGAGGCTTCTTCTGACTCATGTAGCTGTAAAGGCTGACACATCCAAGATCAGCAGGCTGCTGGCTGAAGTCCCAAGAACTTGAGGTCATGTGATGAATCCAGTCCCAAGTACTTGAGGTCACAAAGAATCCAGGGAAAGAAAACCCAGCAAGCTTTGCTGGAATGTCCATATATATTGGATTAAGGCCACATCCCCTATATCTTATAAATGATTACTTGACCACATCAGATGACATCACGGAGGTAATAGCACTATATCATTACATAATTGTCAAACTCCATCATTACATAACTGCCAAACCCCTGAGATCATGCACCAGCCAAGGTGATATACAACCTTAGCCATCATACCACTGATCAGGTAAAGCAACTGCTTCCAACTGAAGTATGTATCAGAATCACATCAAAAACAGCTGGGATATATTCCCCTGGGGTTTAATTCAGATGCTAGCATATGTTTCTACGGAAACTCATGGTACTGAATGAAGAAGTCCAAGCTATTCTGAAGACATTGGAAAAAAAATAAGCTTCCAGTAATTGATGGTGTACCAACTGAGATGTTTCAGTAGATACAAACTGGAAATACTCATCTCTGTGAAGAAGTTTGCAGGGGTGGAGTCAAGATGGTGGACTAAACACATGTCTCCCTAAGTCCCTCTGGAAACCAAGATGTGAACTGATAATTAAACAGAGCCTTCTGGACACCTAGTGAGCCCTAGGACACAGCACAGGGTTGTTAATTTGGACATCATACCACTGAACAGAAAATCTCCTCTCTTTCAAAAACCCTGCACTTTGCAAGAGTTGGCTTTCATGACCAAAGCTAACTCACCATGTTAACTTTCTTTTCTCCATCTTAGCTGATGGGCGGAGCTGGGACTTGACTGGTAGCTAACCTCAGATGCACTGCTAATGTGACTAACAGGCAAAAATGCCATATTTGAAAAGCCCAGCTTTGGACTCGGTGTATCTGGGCACCTTTAGCCTCTCTTTCCACGTAGCTTGTATGGAGGCAGGTGCTGAGCTTGTCTGGGATGCCATCGTGTTCCATTGGGAGGAAGAGGTGCCTATACGGAGGCTCCAGCTGGACCTAGTTCCTAGGCTGGGAGGCAGTGCCTGGGCAGAGGACAGTGCTTTTCTGGAAGAAAAACAGTATATTTTACAGTGTTACCTGCAGCAGGGGTTCAGCAACAGAGGCTGTGGGCTGTATGCATCTCGGCACCTTTGGCCTCCCTTTCTACCTCCGATATAGAGAAGCCTGGACCCAGTCAGGCAGTGAGCTTGTGCAGGGCACCTTCTTGTTCCACTGGGAGGCAGAATACTCTTATGGAGGCCTCAGCAGGACTGAGTTCCTGGGCTGGGAGGCAGCGCCTGCTTAGAGCAGAACTCTTTTCTGGCAGAAAGTCAGTATTCTACACAGTGTTGGCTACAACTGGGGCCTGACAGCAGAGGCCAGTAGGGCAGCAGCCTTTCTGTATTTTGAGCTAGTTTATAACATCTATGGTTCTATGTATATAGAGGTGCTTACTTTGTCTACTGGGAAGAGAGACCAGTACACCTGCAAACCTGACTGACTTTGGAAATTGTCAGATACCTTTTATCTTTCAGCTGAAGACAGCATAGAAAAACAACTGTGGTCCATCCTCACAGCATCTCTCCCAGCCTCCACTGACTCATATGATGCCCCAAAAGCAACAAACTCTGGAGAAAGCGATAACCAAGAAATCACCCTTGGCTTCAGAAAGCCCCCAAAAGGAAGCACCACAAAACTTCCCAAAGAAACCTGTATGAAACTATTGGAAGATGAATATAAAAGGATTATGTATAGAGCACTACTAGACTTTATACAAAGTGCAGCAGAGCAAAATGAAAAATTAAGCAAGCTGTTCTATCTGATGCACACAAGTACTCTGAAATCCAACAGATCAAGAACAAAATCAAAGACATAGAAACTTCAATTCAAAGCCAAGAAAATAGAATGGAACAAATGGAAAACGGAATTTCTGATTTGGAAGACAGAGATACTGACTCCAGCATCTATGAGGAAAAGTCAGAAAAAAGAAACAAGAAAAATGAAAAAGCATTAAGAAGCATGTGGGACCCTATTAAGAGGAACAATCTATGATTAATTGACATTCCTGAGTAGGGCAAGAAACCTGAGAACACAGAGTATTGTTGCTGAGTTGCTGACAGAAAACTCCCCAGAAATCAGGAAAGAAGAGAATATAGATATCCAAGATGCATATCTAATGTCACTCAATATAGGTCTCAAAAGATAGACTGAGAGACATATTCTTGTCAAGTTTAACAAAAGACACATAAGCAGAAACTTTTAAAGGCAACAAGACTCAAAGCAAAGCTCACATTCTGAGGGAAACCCTGTAGGTTTTGTTGGATTTCTCAGCAGAAACAATGCTGGCATGAAGACAGTGGCATGACACATTCGAAGTCTTGAAAGAGAAGAACTTCCAACCAAGAATTATATATCCTGCAAAACTATCTTTCAAATATGAAAATGAAATCAAGACATTCACAGATAAACAGAAACTCAGATATTTTGTAAAAACCAAACCAAAGCTACAAGAAATACTGAAAGAATCTCTTGGCTTATATTTTAGAAGCAAATACTGGACACATCACCCAGAATCCTACTCAATTAGGGAAGGCTCCAAAGCTATCATAGTGACAGAAATGATCCAGTGATTATATCATGAAAACTGTGATGGCATCATACTAAAAAGAGGGATGTACTAAAGTCATTATAGTCCTTCCAGATGGAGAAGAAGTTGATAATAATGGTAGCAATTAAAATTAGTTTTATACTTAATTTACTGAAGGGGACCATAGGGACAGCTGTAAAGCACAATAAAGATACAACATATCAAATCAAGAAATGTAATACAGGAGTCTCAGCAACCATAAAACCAGCTCTGAAAAAGATGAAAAATCAACTCACAAAGAAGAATGTCCTAGAACAGATTAATAAGAACAGAGAAAATATCAACATGAAAATAAACATATCACGATGGCAGCACTGAACACATATCTATCAATGTTCACATTGAATGTGAACAGACTGAAAGCTCCAGTAAAGAGACATCAAGCAACATCTTGGATCAAAAGACACAGCCCATCCATATGTTGCCTGCAAGAAACTCACCTTAGACTTAAAGATATGAACAAACTGAAAATTAAAGGATGGAAGAATATGTATCAAGCTAACAATACACAAAGAAGAGCTGCGGAGGTCTGCCATCAGCTTTGTAGACAAAGTCATGACGGGCTGAAGCATCTCACCTGTGACATGTTTTCTAGCCTACTGCCCTTGATATTATTTGGCTTCCTAATCAAATTTTCTTCAAGAAGATACCCCCTCCTCTCCTGGCACAAGGATCAGGGGAGATGCCTTCTGAGAGGGGCCCTTTACTACCCCCTTGGTTTATGAAATAATATTGGGAAAACCTGTACAGGAATTTCTGGGGAAAAGAGCTCAGAGGAATGATTTCTAACACAGCCAGCTTGAGAGAAGCAAGGCCGGCCCAACCCCTGCTGACTTCCCCCAACTGCACATCCCCACCCATGTGAAAAGAATTATCCTTTTTAGAACAGCTTAAGAAAGGCATAGGGTGGGGGACAGTAGATATTTACTGTCCCCACAGGAGGAGATAAAATAAAGAGCAAAGTAGGAACAAATAGAGATCATAAACTTTAGACCCTTCCTTGTGTACCTTTTAACCTTGAGGTATAAGTAGGGCTGATTGAGCTCGAGGCATAACCTTGTTTTCACTGTCAATTACACACCTGCCTCAGGCCATTATCTAGAAAGCCTTGACAATTAAAAGGATCACAAGGTTTTGGTTAGCTCATGTGGTCAGGGGGCAGGGTAAAAATTACATCACCTCAAGATCACGAGGTTTTGGTTTCAAATTAGCCAACAGATTGTGTGGTCAGTGGGCAGGGTAAAAGTCACGTCACTTTTACTATAAAAACAATAAAGACAGACAGCTCACTCTCTTGCTCTCTGAGTAGGGCTGCCATGAACCAGAAAATTCTTTCCTGTCTCTCTTGATTCTTTTCCTGCCGCGCCTCTCCCTCTCTCCATGCATGACTCTGTAAAGTGTCGGAGCTGGCTCCCGGCAAAGAGCAGGTGTAACAAGTCTAATCTCAGATAAAGCAGACTTTAATGTAAAAATCCACCATCTTGGGTAAGGATGGACACTATTTATTGCTGAAAGGTTCAATACACAAACGGGACGTAACAATATTAAATATATATGCACCTAATATTAGAGCACCAAAATACGTCGAAGAAATACTGACTACACTCAAAAATGAGATAGATCACTCCACAATAATAGTGGGAGACTTCAACACTCCACTCTCAAAATTGGACATATTATCTACAAAAAAGCTCAATAAAGACATAGAAGAACTTATAGATACAATTAACCAACTAGACCTCATCAACATATACAGAACTTTCTATCCATCAGCAGACAACTACACTGTCTTCTCCAGTGCGCATGGAACATTCTCCAGAATAGACCATGTGTTAGGACATAAAGCAGTTTTCAACAAAATCCATACCACTGAATTAATGCAAAGCATCTTCTCAGATCATAAAACCATAAAAGTCAGAATCAATAGCAGAAAAAGCATGGATAGAAAGTGAAACTCATGGAAACTGAACAACATCTTGCTCAAGAAACCATGGGTTATAGAAGAAACCTAGGATGAAATAAAGAAATGTATGGATTCCAGTAAGCATGAAAACACTTGCAATCAGAATCTATGGGATGTAGCCAAAGCAGTGCTCAGAGGTCTGCTTATCTCCATAAATGCGCACATCTGGAAGTAAGAAAGAAACCATACCAGAGAACTAACCCTACGGCTTGAAAAAGTAGAGAGAGAACAAAAGAGGAACCCCTCAGGCAACAGAAGAAGAAAGATCATAAAGATTAGAGAAGAACTAAACGAATTAGAGAATAGAAGAACAATTGAAAAAATCAAAAAGACCAAAAGCTGGATCAACAAAAGTGACAAACCATTGGCTAAACTTACTAAAGAAAAACAAGAAAGGAAACAAATAAGCCAATAAGAAATGAGAGGGAAGTTGTCACAACAGATCCAAAAGAAACCAAAAATATCATAACAAAATACTATAAAAGACTGTACTCTATCAAATTTGAAAACCTAGAAGAAATGGACAAATTCCTTGATTCATATCACTTAGCAAAATTATCACAAGGTGAAGCAGAATAACTTAATAAACCCATCACAAAGGAAGAGATTGAAAAAGTCATCCAAAAACTGCCAAACCAAAAAAGCTTAGGCCCAGATGGCTTGATGCAGAACTCTACCAAGCTTTTAGAGAAGAGTTATCTCCAGTACTACTGAGATGATTTCACAGTATAGAAAGGGATGGAATACTCCCAAACTCATTCTGTAGAGCCAGCATAACCCTGATATCAAAACCAGGAAAAAGACCCAACAAAAAAGGAAAACTACAGACCGGTATCATTCATGAATCCAGATGCAAAAATCTTCAAATTCTTGCCAATAGAATACAACAACATATTGAAAAATAATCCATCATGCCCAAGTTGGATTCATACTAAGGATGCAAGGTGGTTCAACATCAGAAAAACAATTATTGTGATCAGCCACATAAATAACATGGAAGACAAGAATCACCTGATTTGGTCTACTGATGCAGAAAAGGCATTTGATAAAGTCCAAAACCCATTCATGCTGAAAACTCTGAGCAAAATAGGAATAGACAGCAAATTCCTCAATGTAATAAGGGTCATTTATACAAAGAGAACTGTCAGTGTCATCCTCAATGGAGGGAAACTGAAACAGTTTTCTTTGAGGGCAGGAACTAAAGACGGATGTCCACTCTCACCTCTCCTATTCAACATTGTACTAGAAGTTCTAGCCAGAGCAATTAGACAAGACCAAGAAATAAAGGGCATCTGCAATGGCAAAGAAGAACTAAACATCTCCCTATTTGCAGATGATATGATTGTATACACGAGAACCCTGAAGAATAGTTCAGCAAAGTCTCAGGATACAAGACAAACATAAGTAACTCAGTAGAGTTCCTTTATACCAACAAGATTATTAAGGAAGAAATCACCAAATCAATACTGATTACTACAGACCTTAAAATGATAAAGTATCTAGGAATAAATCTAAACAGAGAAATAACAAACCTTTACAAAGAGAACTACACGCCCTTACTACAAGAAACTAAGAGAGACTTACATAAGCGGAGAAACCTACCCTGCTCATAGATACAAAGACTTAACATTACGAAAATGTCTATATTACCCAGAGCAATCTACTTATATAATGCAATCCCAATACAAATTCCAGTGACATTTTTTAATGAGATGGAGAAACAACTCACCAACTTTGTTTGGAAAATGAAGAAGCCCAGGATAAGTAAAGCTCTACTGAAGAAGTACACACTAGGAGTTCTCTCATTACTCAATTTTAGAACCAATTACACTGCCATAGTAGCCAAAACAGCCCGGTACTGGTACAAAAAGAGACAGATAGATCAATGGAATGGAATCAAGACCCCAGAGATGACACCACCCTATAGTAAACAGTTGATATTTGACAAAGGCCTTAAGACATTAAACTGGGGTAAAAACAATCTCTTTAATAAATGGTGCCAGTAAAACTGGATATCCATCTGCAATCAACTGAAACAAGACCCATGTCTTACACCCTATACAAAAACCAACTCAAACTGGATAAAAGACCTAAATATCAAATCTAAAACAATAAAGCTCATCCAAGAAAAAGCAGGAACAACAATGAACGCTTTAGTATACAATGTTGACAGACTTCAAAATCTGTCAAACAAACTGCAAACAACAGAAGAGAAAATAGATAAATAGGAACTATTAAGAATCAAACAGTTTTGCTCATGTAAAGACTTTGTTAATAGAATTAAAAGTCCACCTACAGAACGAGAAAAAATACTTGGCAACTATATGTCAAACTAACACCTGATCTCCATAATCTATAAGGTATTGCAAAATATCAATAAGAAAGAGACAAATCATCCAATTAAGCAATGGGTGAAAGAGATGGACAGACACTTCTCTAAAGAGGGGATCCAGGCAGCCAGAAAACACATGCAGACATGCTGACAATCATTAGCTGTTAAAGAAATTCAAATCAAAACTACAATGGGACACCATCTCACCCCAACAAGGTTGGCCGTGATCCAGAAAACACAAAAAAACAAATACTGGAGGGACTATGGAGAAATTGGAACCCTCCTACACTGTTGGTGGAATTGCAAAATGGTGCAACCTCTTTGGAAAGCAATCTGGCGCTTCCTTAAAAAGCTGGATATAGATATATAGATATACCATTTGACCCAGTAATTCCACTGCTTGGAACATGTCCTGCAGAATCCAGGGCATTTACACCAACTGATACATGCACACGAATGTTTATCGCAGCACAGTCCACAGTAGCAGAAAGATGGAATCAACCCAGATGCCCAACAACAGGGGAATGGATAGGTAAACTAGGGTATATATACTCAGTGGAATACTATGCAATGATAAAGAACAATGATTCTAGGAAAAATCTTGTAACCTGGTTTCAACTGGAGGACATTATGCTGAGTGAAAGTAGTCAGCGGCAAAAGGACAAATATTGTATGAAACCCCTACGGTAAGAACTTAAAAACAGACTCATGCATAGAAGAAAAGAATCTTTGACAGCTGTAAGGGTGGGAAGAGAGGAAGGGTGAGGGGAGATGGTCTAGATTAGATAGTTGATAGAAATTTCCTTGGATGAAATTGGTGACAGCACACATTACAAAGAAGATCACTATTAACTGGACTTAAACATAACATGATTACTCCTCCCATCTTAACCCAATATTGCAAGGACAGAATAGCTGGGGCAGGGGGCTGGGGACCATGCTCTCAGGGGAAATAGAGGCCAATTGGCACAACTAGCATTTTGCTAAGAGTGGCATTTGCACGCCACGTTGGTGAGTGGTGTCTGGGGTCTTAAAAGCTGCCAAGCTGCCATTTGAGGGTACAGCAAATGGTCCCAATTCAGCAAGAATGGATGATCACTAAGGACCAAAATGAAAGGGGGGATGGAGAACCCAGAAGACAGAGAGACCCACGTGATTGGCTGACTATATCGACTTGTGACTGGAAGAACTGGTTGGTGCCTGGCTACCACCAGTGATAGCTGTGATGAAGTTCACAAAGTTGAGCCTCACTGGCAACACAAGAATATAAAGGGATGCACCCTGAGATCTCCATGAAAAGACTGCAACTGATGGACCAGAGGCTTTGGGGTTCCTCTGGGAGCATGACTCCTGGCCCTGTCCATAAATCACAATGGAGGCCAACTCTGCATACAGGAATGGATTGCACTTGGCGACACAGAGTGACCATATCATGTGTGCACTTTACGGTTCTATGCATCTATAGGATATCATACTGCTGACCTCTTACTGGAGGAGAGGTGGGAATAGGAGATTTTGGGGAGGATAGGACATGTATGGATCAGCGATGAAGGGTGTGCTGCCATCCATCAGGGAGAGCAATGGTGGCTGCATATAGGTGGGCATGCAAATTTATATTGAAATGTACATTTTCATTCAATCATTAAAAAAAAGAAATATAAAACTAAGGAATTATTAGAAGAAACTATAAATTTAAAAAAAAGTTTAGAAGACAGCTACCTGGCTAACCAACCGAAAGAGGTCCATGCTTATATCTATTGCAAAGAATGCAGAAATTATCAAACTAATATCATTAACATCATGTATAAGTAAAACTTTGCTGAAGATAATTCAAAAGTGGCAGCAGCAGTATCTCAACAGGAAATTGCCAGAAATTCAAGCTGTATTCAAAAGAGGACATGGAACGAGGGATTTCATTGTTGATGTCAGATAGAACCTGGCTGAAATCAGATAATATCAGAAAGATTTTTGCCTGAATTTCATCAATTATGCATAAGCAATTGACTATGCAGATCATAACAAATTAGGGATAACATTGTGAAGAATCAGAATTCCAGAACATTTCATAGTGTTCACAAGAAATGTGTACACGGATCATGAAGTGTTTGTTAGGAAAGAACAAGGAGACACTGCGTAGTTTACAGTCAGGAAAGCTGTATGTTAAGTTTGTATCCCTTCACCATATTTATTCAGTCTGTATGTTGATCAAATAATCAGAGAAGTTGGATTCTGTGAAGAACAACAGGACATTAAGAAGTGAGGCAGACTCATTAACAACCTGGTTTATGCAGGTGACACAGCCTTGCTTGCTGAAAATAAAGAGAACCTGAATCATTTATTGATGAAGCTGAAAGATCACACAGCCTTCAGTGTGGATTACACTTTAACAAAATGAAAATAAAAACACTCATTGAGCGAATAAGCAACATCACAATAAATGGAGAAAACACTGAAGTGTCAAGGATTTCATTTTACTAGGATCCACAGTCAACACCCATAAAAGCAGCAGCCAAGAAATCAAATACTGCATTGCATTGGGCATTGGGCAAATCTGATGCGAAAGACCTCTTTAACGGTGTTGTAAAGCAAGCCATGGTGCTTTCAGCTGCCTCATACACATGTGAAAGCCAGACAATGAATAAGGAAGACAAAGAAGAAATGCTACCTGTATTGAAGAATATTGAGTACACCATGGATTTTTAAAGAACAAATGAATTTGTCTTGGAAAAACTACAACCAGAACATTTCTTAGAAGTAAGGAATAGTGAGACTAAAGCTAACATACTTCGGACATGCTGTCAGGAGAGATCAGTCCCTGGAGAACATCACGCTTGGTAAAGAAGAGTGTCATCAAAAAAGAGGAAGACCCTCAATGAGACGGATGGACACCGTTGTTGCAACAATGGATTTAAGCATAACAACAGTTGTGAGGATAGTGCTACACCAGGCAGTATTTTATTCTATTGTATGTAGGGTCACCGTAAATTAGAGTCAACTAGATGACATCTAGCAACAACAATAATAAGATGGGGTTGGAAATTTGCATTTCTAGCAAACTATAAGGAATTGCTAATGCTATAAGGACAACATTCTGGAAACTTTTGCCTTAAAGAATCAGAGAAGCTTGTCTAGGCTGTTTTGTGCTAAGCAAAGTGATGAGAGTACAAGCATGAAAGGATCAATGAGAATACAGTTTCTTCAGTAATAGCCCATTATGGAGAAAAAGAAAGAAAGGAAAGCCTGACTATAAAAAGACCGTGCACCCTTCCATAGGTTTTTAGTTGCCATTGAGTTGACTCCAACACATGGGACCCCAGATGTATCAGAGTAGAGCTGTGCTTCACAGGGTTTTAAATGGCTAAGTTTTTGAAAGTAGATTGTCAAGTCTTCCATTTTAAGCCCTGTCATGCACCAAATTCTGTCCCTCAAAAAATGTGTGTAGCAATTTGTCTGGGCCATGATTCTTAATATTATGTGATATTCCTAAACGTTGTAAACCTTGCCTCTGTGATGTTAATAAGGGAGGATGGGAAGCAGTTGTATTGGCGGTGCAGGACTCAATGTGTAAGATTTATCACGTCCTGAGGCAATCTCTTGGGATATAAAGCAAATAAGCAGAGAGTTGGTGACCTCATACCATCAGGAAAGAAGCAGCGTTAGTGCAGAGCAATCCCTTGGAAAGGACCTGTGCCCGTGCCTCAGAAGCCCCCAGCACAGGAGAAGCTTGATGGCAAGGACCTTCTGCCAGAGTCAACAGAGAAAGCCTTCCCCTGGATCTCATGCCTTGAATTTAGACTTGTAGCCTACTGGGCTGTGACAGAACAAATTTGCTTTTTAAAGCCATTCATTTGTGGTATTTCTGTTACAGTAGCACTAGATGACTAAGACTGGGTGTCTTTGAGTGAACTAAACTTTGAGATAGGGTTGAGTGATCACAAAAATTCAGAAGATGCCCTTCAAGCTCAGACCTCAGCCATATAGTACAGCATGTACTACCTTATTACTGAGAATTATAGTAGACAAGCTCTTCCTTATACCACATGACTGATATCTTTTTGAGTGGGAGTTGGACCATTGTGCAGGTGTAGAGCATGTGCAGAAGATGATGGACTGATCTGGAGCCGAATCCAGCCCAAAGGAAGGGAGGCCAATGAAACAGAAGCCTTCAAAGGCAACACCACGCCTGTGGCTCCATCTTGAAGGCTGAATGTGCACACATCTAATTATAATAGCCCCACCCTTTCTAGGGAAAACTATGAATAAAGCATAACTTCTTTGTCATTGCTAAGCTATACAACACCTTGTAGCTGAGCCACAAGCAGAGTCAGTTTTTAGGGGTGGCAGAATTGATAAGAGTTGAATTGTGGTGTTGCAGAAGAATATTAAATGTAGTATGGAGTGTGAAAAGAAAAAACAGATCTGTTCAGAGAGAAGTACAACCAGAGTGCTCTTTGAAAGCAAAAAAAATGAGACTGTGTTTTACATACTTTGGACATGTTGCTAGGAGGGATCAGCCCCTGGAGAAGGACATTATGGTTGGTAGAGTGGAGGATCAGTGAAAAAGAAGGTCCTCAATCAGCTGGACTGATACAGTGACTGCAACAATGGGCTTAAGCATAAAAACAATTGTGGGCACCGCACAAAACTTGGCAGTGTTGTACTCTGTTGTGCATAGGGTTTCTGTGAGTTGAAAGCAACTCGATGGCACCTAACAACATCAGCATGACCACCAACTGACTCCTTTTACCCATTACAAGTAAAATAAATTTGCTAGAACTGAGTCCCAAATTTTCTCCTCTGCATATTCTAGTGAGAGAAAAGACATGGACCCTTTGTGTCCCAGAAGCTTGAAGCACTGGTGGTGTTACCTCCAAGGTATCTGTTAACAGCTAAGTGTGTTCATTATTTGTATTTTGAAGGGACTCTTCCCATAGATTAAGAATCTGTTACAACAGGTGGTGTGTGCATGACTACAGCATGGTAGGTTCTCAGTGAATTAACCAGTTATAAAAACAGAGGCTAAAAAAGGTGCCATGTGAGAAGTGCTCAAGATCAGGGGCCCAAGAGGCTTTGTTTCAGATCACCCCGATTCACAGGGAAAGACATGGCCTCCATGTTTCATAAGCCCCAGAAAGTGACACTAGGGTGAGGCCCTCGTAGAACCACTATAGATTCAGTGAACTGTAAACCCTGGTGGCTGTAGTGACTAAGTGCTATGGCTGTTAGCCAAAAGGTCAGTAGTTCAAATCCACCTTGGAAACTCATTGGGCAGTTCTAATCTGTCCTATAGGGTCCTCTGTGTCAGAACTGATTCCACAGAAGTGGATTTGTTTTTTTTAATAAGCAATGAATGACTCCTCTTATTCTGATAATTGAACTCATCTAATTCTTTTACCTAATGTCTAATGATAAAAGAAATTAGGCAGGGGAGACAGGAAAGCAACTTGTGTTTAAGCATTCTTCTTTCAGATTACTGGCCAAATGACACCACTTTGTTTTCTTGATTGCTGGTGATGGCTTCCCAGGTTGTGAAGCAGAGACTTCCACCCAGAGGACCCCTCACATACCCCTCCTAACTGTCCCCATTGTTCTCATGAGACTTCTGTGCTTAGGCGCCCTTTGTTCCATATATAACCCCGGGTTTGGCCTACCAAGTTTGGACAGCCCTGGAGATTCAAATGTATCTGTCTCCCATGTTCTAGCAGAACACAGTTAGTAGACTTGCCCTTTAATCACTCGTCAAAAGCTGTCTCAGAGATTGGCTATTCGGGGTAGGTAAGAGAACCCGGAGTTTTGTCCAGTAACAATTGCCATCGAGTCAGAATGGCGTCATTTCTGAGTCATTCAACTCTAACTCAACAGCAACCCAATAGGACTGAGTAGAACTGCCCCATCGTATTTCCAAGGAGTGGCTGGTGGATTCAAACTGGAGACGTTATGGTTAGCAGCTGAGCTCCTAACCACTAGGCTATCACGGCTCCCCATTTTGTTTAAATTTTACAAGAAAAAGGAAATTAAGAAAGTGTGACTTCTCCCTAAAGAGAATACATGTTTGGAGAGGCAAATTACACAAGAATAGAAAGCAGATATAACCTGGGAGCTAAGTAACAAAATCAAAAGAACACTGACTCCTCCCTTCCTCCAATCTCATGCTACAAATTGAAATGGGGTAAGAATAAATGCTACAATGTAATTTAGCAGCTTTGCAAATTCTTTAAGTTTTCATAACAGCAGTAGGATCCCTTTGTAATACTTGAATTTCATCTCACCTTTGTGCCTTTAAGGGAACATAACTTATTTATACTTTTCTCCTTCCCTCTAATTTACTGACTTCTTCCATCTCCTGTGCTCTTCCTTTCAACTGGAAACAATAGGGTTTTGAAGATGGATATGTAGTAACAGCAGCATCTTCAGTTCTCGCTAAGACTCCTCATTATAAGGTTATTTTCTTGTGTTTTCAAACAGAAATACTGCCTTTGATGCTACCGTTTAAATTTCTTTTCTTCTTTTTCTAAAGAAAGTGTCCCCTACTTATTACCTAGCCTTGTCACCTTGGCACAATGAGGTAAATAGCATTCTAAATAAATATTTTCTAGTATGCCTTCAAGTACACCTTTCCTTTTGAGGGCAAATAGGATAATTGGACAGAAAAGAAGAAAGCATCATTGAATACCCTGTTTCAAGGGGGGAGGAGGTGGTTTTTGTTTAGCCACTCTGATGGAGGGCTCATCAGCAATTTCCAGGAGAGCTGGGTGAGTTCATGAACAGAGATTTTACATTCAGGCTGCCTGCATTTTAATCTCAGCAAGGACGAAGATTTGAGGCACTCCTGACGAGAGACAGAGTTCTGCTGTACATCTCATCTTTCCTGTGCTTTTTTTTTTCTTCCCTAGCTTTTTCTGCTTTTCATGACTCATTTCTATTGGCTCTTTCATGCTGCACTGTTTCCTATATGTACACATTTAACTCTCTCCCCTTCCTTTCCCAAAACTCAGTTCCCTTCCCTACCTATGTGCCTCTCTGCCTTTTTTTTCTCCTTCTGTCTGTTTTATGTTTCTACTGACAAAAAAAAAAAAAAAGAAATCTACTCAACTTGCTACTGAGGAAATGCTTTTGGTTTCCAGACAGACGACACAAGGCGCTGCCACCCTGTGAGGCAGGAAGAGGCAGGCATATGTTAATAGAGGGAGGTGTGGGAGCAGATGAGCTGTTGCCATGTTCACGTACAAGTTACTTAATTAAAAGCCAAAACCTCTTAGCTCTCATTGTCACTTTTCTCTTTTGAGATCACATTCAGCCTTTGGTGTATTGCTTTTGAGTAGCACCTGCCTGGGCTCCTCTTAGTTCTGTGAAGTGGAATCTAGTCTTTCCACCTGACAGGCAACAGGCATAGGAGAAAAAAATCAAAGAGGAAACTGGAAACTGGAAAAATAGAACATCATTTTACACATCGTTGAACCACAGGCCAGAAACCAAAGTATTAGACTTACTACATAGTCAGCAGACATCTACTGTGTACCTACTATGTTCCAGCCACCGTCTCAGTAGAATATTAGATCAATAAGACCATGTATGTGCTTATGGAAGCCTGGGTTACATTCAAGGAATCAGATAAACATGTAGGAACTTTATTATCCACTGCAAGAGTTTCGGTTTGAGCTCTGCCTTCGTTTTCTAGCCTCCATTGAAGCCAAGCTTGTTCCCTACACATTATTTACTGATTTCATTTCTACTCTTTGAATCTTAATTCAAGCACTCTTCCCATGGGTCAAGGGTGACCAACTCATTTCATTTTTCCTGGAACTTGCCCAGTTTTAACTCCAGAAGTCCCAGATCCTAGGAAACTCCTCAGGTCCAGGCAAAACAGGACAGACAATCACGCTAGTCAAATCCCTTGATGAAAATCAATTATTTTTTAAATTAACAGTTTGGGATACAGCTCATGTACCCAAAAGGCCACCTTTTAAAATGTACAGTTAACCAGATTTGTTTTGGGTTTTGTTTTGTACTGTATATGGGTTCCCTGGGGGTCACAAATGGTATGTGCTTGATTAGTAGCCTAAAAGTTAACAGTTCAAACTCGCCTGCCATAGAAGAAAGACCTGAACACCAGCTTTCATAAAGATGACAGCAAAATAAAACCCTGTGAAGCAGTTCTACTTTGTAACACATGGGGTTGTCATAAGTCAGAAATGACTCAATGGCAACAGGATTTTTTGTTTTCTAAAGTATTTCATTGTGACGATTTATAGGCAAAAGTACCTTCCCTTTTAACAAATTTTGTACAAATTGTTCTGTGCCTTTGGTTGCAATTTTTACAAGGTATCAACATTCTCATTATTTCCATTCTGTTTGTTCTGTTTGCACTGATTTAACTTTTCTTCCCCCCCTTGCCTTCTCATCTTTGCCTTTGGATGAATGTAGAGGTTTGGTCTCAGCAAGAGAATTATTTAAGGAAGCACAGTACTCATGGATGATATTGTTTCTTTTATTAGCCAATCTATAGTTTGACTGAAAGTTTATTTACAGAAATAGCTTCATTTCCAAGATCAGATGGTATCTTAGGGCGATAGTCTCAGGAGTTTCTTTAGTCTCTGTTGGTCTAGTAAATCTGGCTTTTTTTTAGGAGTGTAAGTTTTGTTCTACGCTTTTCTCCCATTCTATCCTGGACCTCCTATTGTGTTCCTGGTCAGAATGGTTGGTAGTGGTAGCTGAGGACCATTTGGTTGCTTTAATCTCAGGCTGGAAAGTCCTGTGGTTCATGTATGCTGTTAGTCCCGTGGGCTTGTTTCTTCTTTGAGTGTTTTTTGTTTTGCTCTATTTTCATTCTCTTTTGCTCCAGACCAGTAGAGACCAACCACTATAACTTAGATGACTGGTTGCAAGCTTTTAGTACTTGTCTCAGTCATACAGTGCTGCTCTAACAGAAATACAGTGTAAATGAATGGCTTTAACAACAGGAAGTTTATTCTCTCACAGTCCAGTAGGCTAGAAGTCTGAATTAAGGGTCCCAGCTTCAGAAGGCTTCTGTCTCTGTTAGTTCTGAGGAAAGTCCTTGTGATGCATGAGTCTTCTCCTGCACTGGGAGCGTCTCAGAACAGAAATCTCAGGTCTAAAGGACATGCTCTGCTCCCAGCACAGCTGTCTTGGGGATATGATGTCCTCAACTCTCTGCTTGCTTCCCTTTCATCTCTTGTACAATAAAAATATAAAAGGTGATATAGGCCACACCCCAGGGAAATTCCTTTTATATTGGACCAGAAATGTGACTTTATTGAGGGTGTTACAGTCCCACCCTAGTCCACTCTAATGTAATCCAATCTTGCCCTTTCAACCACAGGCAGAGATTAGGATTTACAACATGTACAAAATCACACACTCATGACCCAGCCAGATAGTCACACACATTTTGGGGAGACACAGTTCAGTCCATGACAGAGTCCAGTCACTACTCACCAAACTAAGATGTAGAACATTGTATTTGTGCAGTATGTTATGCCAGTCGAATAAGTTGTCTCCTGAGAATATGGTTCTAAGCTTTTAACCCGCAAACCAAGCCCTCCAGTTCTTTGGATATGTCTAGGAAGCCTCCATAACTATACTCTCTGTGCGGTTTGTTATGTATGTAGCACACACCAAAATGTATGTATGTATGTATATCTGAAGATTCACCTACACATGCACATGCCTTTACTCACATATGTTTTCCTATGCATCCATATGTATGCATACCTACGTACGCAAACACACACTTTTTTTTTTTTTTTTTTTGGTTATTTTTAAGTTGTTGCAAAATTTTCTGTGGTGTGGCATTTACCAAAATTGCCTCTTTGTTCATGTAGTTCTTCGTGTGTTTATTTATCTTGGTAAAGTTTAAAGTTGTGTTGACTTCACCCATATTTGAGACTGACTTTCCTATCACCAAATGTAACAACTGACTACTGTGTAGAAAGTGATTTGGATTTATTTTTAATACATCTATAAAATTGTTCAATCATGACAACTATCTAATTTTAGAACATTTTCATCAACCTAAAAAGAAACCTTGAATCCATCAGGAGTAGTTCCCTATTCCCTTCTTCTCGCCTTTGCTCCTGGAAATCACTAATCTAGTTTCCATTCCTATGAATTTACCCATTCTGTATGTTCAGGAAAATAGAATTCTGCAGTATGTCACCTCCTGTGACTGGCTTCTTTCACTTGGCATGTGTTCAAATTTATTCATGTGTACCATTCATTCCATTTTATGACAAAATAATATCCCATTGGATGGATATGCTGTGTATTGTTTACCCCTTCACAAATTCGTAACCATTTAAGCTATACTCACTTTTTGGCTACTATGACCAGGGCTGCTGTGAACATTCATCTCTAAGCTTTTGTGTGGCTATATGTTTTCATTTCTCTTGATATATACTTTATAATATAATTGCTTGGTCATTTGGTAGCGTCATACTAAACATTCTGAAGAACCTCTGGACGGAATTCCAAAGCAGTTACACTGATTTTTTTTTTTTTTTGTATTGCAATTGATTGGATATATAACACAAATTAAATTTGCATGCCTACCTATCTGCAGCTCCTTCTGCTCTCCTTGCCCAGTGACAGCACATTCCTCCTTACCATTCAATACATGTCATATCTTCTTAACAATCTCCTGTCCTCTCCTATCCTCTCACTCCTCTCCCTTATATAAAGACACCAGTAGGATAGCATCCTATAGGTGCATTGAACCATAAAGTGCACACATTATATGATCACCTTTTGTCCCCATGTCTAATCCATTCCTGTATAAAGAGTTGACCAACTCTGCAATGTTTTATGATCAGGGGCAGTAGCAAGTCTAGGGGCCACGGTCCCAGGGAAGCTCCTAGCCTTCAGACCATCAATTGCAGTCTTTTAGTGGTGTTATTGAGGTACACTTTTCTTTTTCTCATGTTGCCACTGGAACTCAACGTTGTGTGCTCCATTACTGCTGCGATTGGTGGTGGCTGGTCACCATCTGGTTCTTCTGATCACATGTTGTTATAGTCACCCATTCAGGTGGTTCCTTCTCTCTTCTGGGCTCTTTTTGACTTCATGTCATTGCTGTCCTTGGTGATCATCTGTTCTGGCTGAGTTGGGACCATTTGGTATACCTTAGATGGCAGCTTGCTAGCTTTTAAGACCCAAGTGCCAGTACCCAATATGGGGTGCAGAAGACTTAGTATAGGCTAGCTGTGCCAATTAGCCTCAGTGTCCACTGAGAGCATGGGTCCTGGAACCCCGCCATTACTACTCTACCCTTCAATATTAGGTTAATATTGGAAGAGTTTTCAGTTTATGTTGTTCAGTTAAGTTGATCTTCTTTCTAATGTGTGCTGTGACTGCTTACCCAACCAAGTTTATATCAACTATCTTAATCTATAACCAGCCTTCTCCCTCCCTCCCTCCCTTCCCTTGCAGCCATCAAAGAGTCTTTTCTTCTGTACATGAGTCTGTTTCTAAGTCCTTCTAGTAGGGGTCTTATGCGATATTTGTCCTTGTGCCGCTGACTGACTTCACTCAGCATAATGTCTTCCAGTTGAACGCAGGTTATGAGATGCTTCCTAAACTCATCTTTGTTCTTTCTCATTGCATAGTGTTCCAGTGAGTATATGTACCATAGTTTGTTTATTCATTAGTCTGTTGTTGAGCATCTGGGTTGATCCCATCTTTTTGCTATTGTGGACTGGGTTGCAACAAACATTCTTGTGCATGTATCTGTTGGTGTGACTGCCCTTGATTCTGTAGGATATATTCCAAGCAGTGGGAATACTGGGTCCAAAGGTATATCTATTTCCAGCTTTTTAAGAATACACCAGACTGCTTTCCAAAGAGGTTGTTCCATTTTGCAATCCCACCAACAGTATAGGGGAGTTTCAGTTTCTCCACAGTCTCTCCAGCATTTGCAGTTCTGTAGTTTTTGAATCATGGCCAACATTGTTGGGGTGAGATGGTATCTCATTGTAGTTTTGATTTGGATTTCCTTAATATAGCTAATTATTGTGAGCATTTCCTCATGTGTCTTTTGGCTGCCTGGATGTCTGCTTTGGTGACGTGTCTGCCCATCTCTTTGCCCCATGTTTAATTGTGTTATTTGCCCTTTCCTTGTTGATATTTTGCAGTACCTTGTAGATCATGGAGCTCAGATGTCTAACTGACATATAGTTGCCAAATATTTTTTCACAATCTATAGGTGGTCTTTTAATTCTTTTGATAAAGTCTTTGGATAAGAAAAAGTGTTTGATTCTAAGTAGTTCCCATTTATCTATTTTCTGTTGATCATACTTTGTCAGATTTTGAAGTTTGTCTAAGCTATGTATTAAAACTTTCATTGTTGGGGCTATATTTTCTTGCACAATCTTTATAGTTTTAGGTTTGACATTTAGATCTTTCATCCAGTTTGAGTTGATTTTTCTGTAAGGTGTGAGATATGGATCTTGTACCAGGCTGTTTTGACTACTGTGGCAGTCCAAGGTTTTCTCAGGTTGAGTAGTGAGAGGCCTCCCACTGTGTTCTTCTGCTTCAGAAGTGCTTTGCTTACCCGGGATTTCTTCTTTTTCCAAAGTTGGTGATTTGTTTCTCCATCTCATTAAAACATATCACTGGAATTTGTATTGGGATTGTACTGTACATGTAGATTGCTTGGGGGTAAAATAGGGAATTTCACAATGTTAAGTTTTCCTATCCATCATCAGGATAGGTTTCTCCATTTATGTAAGTCTCTCTTAGTTTCTACCTGTACAGTCTTATAGTTCTCTTTGTATAGGTCTCTTATTTCTCTACTTAGATTTACTCCTAGGTATTTTACTTTAGTGGGGGCTGTAGTAAAGGTATTGGTTTGGTAATTTCTTCCCTAATGATCATTTTGTTGTATAAAGGAATCCTACTGATTTACTTAACTTTATTTTATATCCTCATAGTTTGCCGAACTCTTCTATTGGTTTGAGTAGTTTACTTATGGATTCTTTAGGATTTTCTGCACATACAATTGTATTGTTTGCAAATAGAAATATTTTTAGTTATTCTTTGCCAATGCAGATGCCCTTTATTTCTTTGTCTTGTCTGATTGCTCTGGCCAGAACTTCTAGTACAATGTTGTATAGAATTGGTGAGAGTGGACGCTAGTTCCTGTTCTCAAGGGGAATTCTTTCAGTCTGTCTCCATTCAGGATCACGTAGGTGATTGGCTTTGTGTAGATGCCCCTTATTATGTTGAGGAATTTGCCTTCTATTCCTATTTTGCTGAGAGTTTTCAGTATGAATGGGTGTTGAACTTTGTCAAATGCCTGTTCTGCATCAGTTGACAAACTCAGGAGATTCTTATCCTTTGTGTTACATGTTTGATCACATTAATTGTCTTTCTGATGGTGAACCAGCCTTGCATCCCTGGTGTGAATCCAACTTGGTCAGGATGAATTACTTTTTTA
This sequence comes from Heterohyrax brucei, assembly GCA_028571685.1. NCBI lineage: Eukaryota > Metazoa > Chordata > Mammalia > Hyracoidea > Procaviidae > Heterohyrax > Heterohyrax brucei. The sequence continues at coordinate 19,685,353 of CM053162.1, forward strand.
TGTGTTGTTGAATTCTATTGGCAAGGATTTTGTTAAAGATTTTTGCATCTAGGTTTGTGAGTGTTACTGGTCTGTAATTTTCCTTTTTATTGGATCTTTCACAGGGTTATGCTGGTGTCATAGAATGAATTGGGGAGTATTCCATCCCTTTCTATGCTGTGAAATAATTTCAGTAGTATTGGAGTTAACTCCTCTCTAGAAGATTGGTAGAATTCTGCAGTGAAGCCGTCTGGGCCAGGGCATTTTTTGGTTGATAGGATTTTGGTGGCATTTTCAATCTCTTCCTTTGTGATGGGTTTATTAAGTTGTTCTAATTCTCCTTGTGATAATCTTGTAGGTGATATGAACCTAGGAATTTGTCCATTTCCTCGAGGTTTTCAAATCTATTACAGTACAGTCTTTCATAGTATTCTGTTACAACACTTTTGATTTCCATTGGATCTATTGACACATCTCCCATCTCTTTTCTTATTTGAGTTGTTTCTTATCCTGTTTTTCTTTAGTAAATTTAGCCAATGGTTTGTCAATTTGTTGATCTTTTCAAAAGCCAGCTGTTGGTTTTATCAGTTTTTTCAATTGTTCTTCTACTCTCCAACTCATTTAGTTCTGCTCGCTCAGCGGCACTTGGCTTGGCTTGGCTAGTCTTTATGACCTGTTTTCTTCTGGTGCCTGAGGGGTTCCTCTGTTGGTCTCTTTCTACTTGTTCAAGCTGTAGGGTTAATTCTCTGGTTTGGGTCCTTTTTACCTTCTAGATGTGTACATTTATGGTGATGAATTGACCTCTGACCACTGCTTTGGCTATATCCCATAGATTCTGATAGGATGTGTTTTCCTTCTCATTTGAATTCATAAATTTATTTATTTCATCTTTGATTTCTTCTATGACCCATGGGTTTTTGAGCAAGGTGTTGTTCAGTTTCCATGAATTCCAATTTCTATGTTTTTTCTGCTATTGATTTTAACTTTTTTGGTTTTATGGTTTGAGAAGATGCTTTGCAATAATGCAGCGGTTTGGATTTTGTTGAGATTTCCTCTATGTCTTAACACATGGTCTATTCTTGAAAATGTTCCATATGCATTGGACAGGAAGATATACTTATCCGTTGATAGGTAAAAAGTTCTGTATATTTCAATGAGGTCTAACTGGTTAAGTGTTGCAGTAAGATCTTCTGTGTCTTTACTGAGCTTTTTTCCAGATGATCTGTCCATTTTTGAAAGTGGAGTGTTGAAGTCTGAAACTTTTATTGTGAAGTGATCCATCTCACTTTTCAATGTAGTCAGTGTTTGTTCTATGTATTTAGATGCTGTATTACTGGGTACATAAATATTTAATGTTGTAAAGTCCTGCTTGCATGTTGAACCATTCAGCAATATATAGTGACCATTCTTGTCCATGATAGTAGACTTTACATTAAAATCTGTTTTATTTGAGATTAATATTGCCCCACCTGTCCTTCTTTGTATATTGTTGGCTTGGTCTATATTATTCCATTCTCTAATTTTCAGTTTTTTCACATCTGTAAGTCTAAGGTGTGTCTCTTGTAAGCAGCTTATAGACGAGTCATGTTTTTTTGATCCAAGATGTCACTCATTGTCTCTTACATTCATTGTAATTATTGAGAGGTATATTGGTAGTGCTGTCATTTTGTTGTATTTAGTTTTGTATTGGTGTTTTCTTTGTTGCTCTTAATAGTCTGTTATGGGTCATTCTTCTTCATAAGTTGACTTTTCATCTTTTTCAGTGTTGGTTTTGTGTTTGTTGAGACTCCTGTATTATGTTTCTTGTTTTGACATGTTGCATTGTTGCTGTTCTTTGCAGCTACCCTTATGATTCCCCTTACTATTCTATGTTTAAACTCAATTTTAACTTCTTTTTTATTGTTATTTATTGTGATTCAGTGAAAGTGTACAATCCAAGGTAAATTTGTATATGCATCTATGTGCAGTTCTCACTGTTCTCCCTGCCCAGGGACAGCACACTCCTCCTATACATGTCATATCCTCCGAACAATCTCCTGTCTCCTGATTTCCCCCTCTCCACTCACCTCCAGTAAGAGGCCAGCAGAACAACATCCTATAGATGCATAGAACCATAAAGTACACACACAATATGGTTGCTCTGTGTTGCCCAGTCCAATCCATTTCTGTCTGAATAGTTGACCTCAGTAATGATTTATGGACAGGAGCAGCATCAGGACCAGAGGCCATGCTCCCAGGGGAACCCCAAAGCCCTGGACCATCAATTGTAGTCTTTTAGTGGAGTTCTCAGGGTACACCCTTTTTTATTCTCATGTTGTCAATGAGACTCAACTTTGTGAACCTCATCATGGCTATCACTGGTGGTGGCCAGGCACCATTTGTTTTCTGCAGTCACATGTCAATGCAGTCACCCACTCACATGGGTCTCTCTGTCTTCTGTGTTCTCTTTCACCCATGTTGTTTTGGACCTTGCTAAGAGTCTGTTCCTTCTGAGCTGGGACCATCTGATATGCCTCAGATGGCAGCTTGCTAGCTTTTAAGACCTCAGGTACCACTCACCAGTATGGGGTGTAGAAGACACTCTTAGCAATATGCTAGTTATGCCAGTCGGCCTCAGTGTTCCCTGAGAGCACAGTCCCGAGACCCCCACCCCTGCTAGTTTGTCCTTGCATTGGGTTAAGATTGGAGTAGTATTCCTGTTACATTGAAGTCCAGTTAAGTTGTTCTTTCTAATGTGTGCTGTCACAGATTTCACCCAACGAAATTTCTATGAACTATCTAATCTATAGCCAACTCCCCAATTTTAACTTCTACATATCTTATTAACTTTCTCTTCATCTGAAAGGACTATAACTACTGTACTATATCCTTCTTTTAATGTGATAGTGTCTTAGTTTTCTTGATATGATCACTGGTTTCCTTTTAATAGTATAGTTTTGATTGTGTTTTGTGCCTTCCCTGACTGAGTAGGTTTCTGAATATTGTGTCCTGCATTGCCTCCTTAAATATACATTTAGTGGCTTTGTTTTTCTAAGCAAAGAGCTTCTTTCAGTGTTTTTTTGTAGTTCTGGTTGAGTTTTTACAAAGTCTATAAGCTTCTGCTCATCTGCAAACGCCTTAATTTTGTGTTCATATTTGATAGACAGTTTGCAGGTTATACAATTCTTTTTCTCCTTCAAAGCTTCGAATGTGTCATCCCACTGCCTCCATGCCAACGTTGTTTCTGCTGAGAAGTCAGACAAAAGCCTACAAGGCTTCCCTCTGACTGTCAGCTTTGCTTTGAGTCTTGCTGCCTTTAAGAGTTTCTGCTTATGTTTCATTTTATTAAATTTGATTATAATATGTCTTGGTGGCTTTCTTTTGGGTCTAGTTTTTGTGGCATTCAATAAACATCTTGGATATCTATGTTCTCTTCTTTCATAATTTCAGGGAAGTTTTCTGTCCACAATTCATCAACAATACTCTCAACATTTTCAGCTCTTCTTTCCTGTTCTGAAACTCCAATTAATCATAGATTATTACTTTTGATAGAGTCCCATAAATAGTGCTTCTTCATTTTTCTTATTTCTTTTCTCTGATTTCTCCTCATAAATGCTGATGTCAGGAGCTCTGTCTTCAAGGTCACTAAGTCTAACTTGCAGTTCTTCAATTCTGCTCTTTTGGCTTTGAATTGAATTGCCTAATTCTGTAATTTTGTTTTTGATCTGGTGGATTTCAGAATTATTGATATTTCATCAAAATTAAGCTTGCTTAATTTTTCAATTTGCTCTGCTGCATTTTGTTTAATCTCTAGGAGAGCTGTGTATGTAATTCTTTTGTACTTGATCTCTGATAGTTTTAGAAAGTCTTCCTCATCTGGGAACTTTTTTGATTCTTTATTTTCAGAGTTTTCTAGAGTCATAGTGGGTTGTTTGTTTAAATGGTTGGTGATAGTCTATTGCTTTGGGGACATTTATAGGCTGTTTAGTTTCTCTGGTGTTGCCTCAACAGTAGCTGAGGTGCAGTTCTGAGAAGGGAGTTAGTCACCAGCCACTTCTGTGTACTCTAGTGACTATCTCAGTGGACTCTCTGGGGCGACATGCTCCACCTCTTAGCTAGCAAAGACACCATCCTACTTATGGAGTTACTGGGGGGGCTGTCAAATGACCCTATGATGTGGGTCAGTAATGGCTGGGAGAAATGCCATTGGGCTCCACAGTAGCTATTTTTCCAGGCAGTCTTATTGTAGAAAGCTAAAAACTATTTCACAGTTTCCAGAGTCAATCAAGCCGTCAGGAGTGGTAGGCCCCTCCTTCTGGGTGACAATGGAGGCACCTGTTCAGCCATCCCCAGATGTTGTCATGTAGTTCTAAGTAAGGAGCAGCTAGTGCCTTGCTGCCATTGCCAGCCTGGCCCTCTCCATAAGACAACACTGTGCTAAACACAGCCTTTCTGCAGGAAAAGCACTACCTGGACTGGCAGTGCCTCCCAGCTTGGGATTTAGCCCCTGCTAAGGCCTCTGGTTGGGTAACTCTACCTCCCAGCTGACCAACATGGCATCCCAGTCAAGCTACCCCTCCTGCCATGAAACAGCCAAATCTATGGCCAGCCAAGCCAAGTGCCGTCGAGTCAGATCCGACTCAGAGACCTGTAAAGAAAGGGTGGAGGGACTGTAGTGCCCTCAGTCCACCTCCAGGATTTCAAAAAACAGCTCTCCCATACACTGTCTCTCTGCTGCGGCACACGCTGTTCACTTCAACATTGCAGCTCAGTGTATCTGCTGGCTCATGCCCATTCCGTGCCTACTGACAAACAAAAAGGAAAAAGTTAGAAGTGTCAGTACCTTCAGTCCACACAAGCAGCCATTCAGCAGAAGTCGGGCTCAATGAGAGAAAGGATGTTTCCTGTTTAGTGACATGTAATCCAAAGTGACAGCCCTATGCCATGTCCTAGGGCTCTCTGGGTATACAGAAAGCTCTGTTCAATTATCAGTCCAAGCCTTAGTTTTCAGAGGGAATTAAGGAGGTGTGCGTCTAGTCCACTATTTTGACTCTGCCCCCAGGTATGCCAAGTTTGTAATTCAATCACAAGCGTATGATTGTGTATGTGTGATGTTTTCTTTTATTCTACCACTGTAGTGTATTACATTGATTTTTGTATGTTAAACCAATCTTGCATTTCTGAAATAAACCACATGTGATAAAGGTGTATAATTCTTTTTATACATTGCTGGATTTTGTTTACTTGTATTTCTTTCTTTTGTTTTTTTTTTTAAATTATGCTTTAAATAAAAGTTTATAGAGCAAGTTAATTTCTTATTCAAAGCTACTAGTACTTCTTGAAGTTGTTTTTATCTCCATCCATAAGGAATATAAGTCTACTACTGTCTTTCTTATGATGTCTTTGTCTGGTTTTCGAATCAGGACAATATTGGCCACATAGAATGACTTGGAAAGTGTTCACTTTGATTTTAAATTTCAATATATGGATTTTAATTTTTCTTTAAATACTTGATGAAATTCAACAGTGAAGCCGTTTGAGCCTGAATATTCTATGCAGAGGTATTTAATTAACAAAATCTCTTTATTTGTTATAGCTCTATTCAGATTTTATATTTTATACTGAGTTAATTTTACTAATTTCTGTCTTTCTACACACCTGTGTATTTTGTCTGTGAATTTCAGGATTATATAATTTCTTGATATACAATTGTTCTTAGTGTGCTTCATTAATCTATTTCTTCTGTGTAATAAGTCTTTTTATTCTACTCTTCTATTATTGTACCCGTTTATGTAAAATAGATAATTTTTAGTACACAATTTACATTCCTTTATTGTTTCTGAAGCCCCAGTGGTGAAGTGGTTAAGAGCTTGGATTACTCTTAAATCTGTGGAGCAGTCCTACTCTGTCCAATAGGGTCACTATGAGTCAGAATGGACTCAGCAACAATGTGTTTATTGTTTCTTTACAATATATCATTTTCTTAGCAGTTACTGTGGAGATCGCAATTAACATTTTAAAACAATCTAGTTTTATTAATATCATCTAAATTTCAATAATATAACAACTTTGTTGCAATATAGCTCCATTCCCTCTTCTTCATTTGTGCTATTTTTTGCATATTATATCTTTACGCATTAAAAATTAATTGACAAAATTTTTGTAATTATTTCTTTATGTAGTTTTGTTTTAAAATCACAGGTAAAGTTACTGATTTGACTCAGTGTGACATCTTCCAATTAAAAATTTTATGAGTTGTTTCCTAAAATCATCATTGTTCTTTATCATTGAATAGTGTTCCATTGAGTACATGTATGATAGTTTGTTCACCCAGTTTTCTATTGATGAGCATCTGAGTTGATTCCATCTTTTTGCTATTGTGTACTGTGCTGCAATAAACATTCATGTGCATGTATCCATCCATGTGACTGCCCTTGCTGCTGTAAGATATATTCTGAGAAGTGGAATTAGTGGATCAAATGGTATATTTATTTCTAGCTTTTTAAGGAATTGCCAAATTCCTTAAAAGAGGTTGTACCACTTTGCAATCCCACCAGCAGTATAAGACAGTTCCATTCTCTCCACAGACTGTCCAATATTTGTTGTTTTGTGTTTTTTGGATCATGGCCAACCTTGTTGGGGTGAGGTGGTATCTCATTGTAGTTTTGATTTGGATTTCTCTGATAGCTAATGATCGTGAGCATTTCCTCATGTGTTTTTGTCTGGCTGGCTATCCTCTTTGGTGGAGCGCCTCTCCAAGTCCTTTGCCCATCGCTTAATTAGGTTATTTACCTTTTTCTTGTTGATATTTTGCAATACCCTGTAGATTATGGAGATCAGACGTCAGTCTGACATACAGTTGCCAAATATCCTTTCCCATTCTGTAGGTGGTCTTTTAACTCTTTTGATAAAGTGTCTGGATGAGCAATAGTGTTTGATTCTCTTCTGTTGATCATGCTTGTTTGTCAGATTTTAAAGTTTGTCTTAGAACTTCCATTGTTGAGTCTATTCTGTCTTGCATGATCTTCATTGTTTTTGGTTTGATATTTAGGTCTTTGATCCACTTTGAGTTAGTTTTTGTGTAAGGTGTGAGATAAAGGTCTTGTTTCTTTTCTTTTTCTTTTTTTTTTTGGTAGAATATCCAATTCTGCCAACAACATTTGTTAAAGAGATTGTTTTTACCCTGGTTAACAACCTTAGGGCCTTTGTTGAATATCAACTGTTCCTAAGAGGATGGTGGCATCTCTGGGGTCTCAATTCAATTCCACTGGTTTATAAGTCTCTTTTGGTACCAGTACCAGGTTGTTTTGATTACTGTGGCAGTGTAATAGGTTCTATAGTCAGGTAGTGTGAGGCCTCCCAGTGTTCCTCTTCTTCAGTAGTGATTTATTTATCCAGAGTTTCATCCCTTCCCAAAGTTGGTGATTTTTTTTTCTCATTAAAAACTGTCACTGGAATTTGTATTGGGATTGCATTGTATATGTAGATAACTTTGGGTAAAATAGACATTTTCAGTGTTAAGTCTTCCTATCCACGAGCAGGATAGCTTTCTCCATTTATGTTAGTCTCTTGATTTCTTGCAGAAACGTCTTGTAGTTGTCTTTGTATAGGTCCCTTATTTCTCTGGTTAGATTTATTCCTAGGTATTTTATCTTCTTGGTACTGACTTGGTGATTTCTTCCTTGATGATCTCTTTGTTGGCATACTTACATTTATCTTACATCCTGTTTTTTTTTTAATTATTATTATGACTGAGTGAAAATGTACATTCCCATATAAATTTACATGCCCACCTATATGCAGCTTCCACTGCTCTCCCTGCCCAGTAACAGTATACTCTTCCTCTCTGCTCTATACATGTGTTATCCTCTCAACAGTCTTCTTTCTCCTCTCCACCCACTCCCCTTACTTCAGCCAGAGGTCAGCAGGATGATATCCTATAGATGCATAGAACCATAAAGTGTATCCAATATATAGTCATTCTGCATCACCAAGTCCAATCCATTCATGTCCAAAGAGTGGACCTTTGTTATGATTTACGGGCAACGTAGCATCAGGGCCAGGGGCTATGTTCCCAGAGGAACCCCAAAGCTGCTGGATCATCAATTGAGGTCTTTTAGTGGAGATCTCAGGGCATGCCCCTTTTTATTCTTGTATTGCCAGTGAGACTCAACTTAGTGAGCTCCATCATGGCTATTATTGGTGGTGGCCAGGCACCATCTGGTTCTTCCAGTCCCAAGTCTACGTAGGCACCCACTCATGTGGGTCTTTCTATCTTCTGGGTTGTCTTTACCCCACGTCATTTTGGTCCTTGGTGATCATCTGTTCCTGCTGAGTTGGGACCATTTGCTCTGCCCTCAGATGGCAGCTTTTAAGACACCAGATGCCACTCACCAATGTAGAGTGCAGAGAGCCCTGTTAGAAAAATGCTAGTTGTGCCAATTGGCCTGGATTTCACCTAAGAGCATGGTCTCCTGCCCTCTGCCCCAGCTACTCTGTCCTTGCAATATTGGGTTAAGATGGAAGGAGTATTCAAGTTATGCTGAAGTCCACTTAATATTGTTCTTGTTTCTAATGTGTGCTATCACTGATTTCACCCAACCAAATTTCTACCAACTATCTAATCTAAACCCTCCCCCCTGTCCTCCCTTCCTCCTCTTCCTTGCAGCCATCAAAGAGTCTTGTCTTCTATACAAAAGTCTGTTTTTGAGATCTTATCGTAGGGGTATCATACAATATTTGTCCTTTTGTTGCTGACTACTTATGCTCAACATAATGTCTTCCAGCTGAAACCAGGTTAGGAGATGTTTCTTGGAATCATCATTGTTCTTTATCATTGCATAGTGCTCCATTGAGTATACATACCATAGTTTACCTATCCATTCCTCTGTTGTTGGGCATCTGGGTTGATTCCATGTTTTTGCTATCGTAGACTGTGCTGCGATAAACATTCTTGTGCATGTATTAATTGGTGTGAAAGGCCTTGATTCTGTAGGATATATTCCAAGTAGTTATTAAAGAAATGCAAATCAAGACTACAGTGAGATACCATGTCACCCCGACAAGGTTGACCATGGTCTAAAAAACGCAATAAAACAAATGCTGGAGAGGCTGTGGAGAAAGTGGAACTCTCCTACACTGTTGGTAGGGTCGCAAAATGGTCCAGCCTCTCTGGAAAGCAATCTGGCGCTTCCTTCAAAAAATGAATATAGATATACCATTTGACTTACAAATCCTTTAGGATTCTCTGCATATAAAATCATATCATCTGCAAATAAGGAGATTTTTTACATCTTCTTTGCCAGTGTGGATGCCTTTTATTTCTTTGTCTTGTCTAACTTGCTCTGGCAGTGTTGATTGGAAGTGTGAAACTGGGCATCCTTATCTAGTTCCTGTTCTCCTTGGGAATTCTTTCAGTCTCTGCATTCAGGATGATGTAGGCAGTTGGCTTTGTGTAGATGCCCCTCTTTGCATTGAAGAATTTCTCCTGTATTCCTATTTTGCTGATATTTTTTGGCTTGAATTAGTGTTGGACTTTGTTGAATACCTTTTCTGTATCAATTGACAACATCAGGTGATTCTTAAACTTTGTATTGTTTATGTGGTTGATCACAATTGTTTTCCTGAGGTTGAAGCAGCCTTGCATCCCTAGTATGAATCTAACTTGGTCATGATCAATTAATCAATTATTTGTCTGATATGTTGTTGAATTCTATTGGCCATGGTTTTGTTGAAGATTTTTGCATTTATGTCAATGAGTGATAAACCAAACCAATGAGTGATGTTGGTCTGTAATTTACTTTTTTTAGAGATTTTTATCCCTGAATTTGACATCAGGGTTATGCTGGCTTCGTAGAATGGATTTGGGAGTATCCATCCCTTTCTATGCTGTGAAATAGTTTCAGTAGTATTGGAGTTAACTCCTCTCTAAAAGTTTGGTAGAATTCTCCAGTGAAGCCATCTGGGCCAGGACTTTTTTGGTTGGTGATTTTTTTAATGACTTTTCAATCTCTTCCTTTGTGATGGGTTATTGGTAGCTGATGTAAATACAGAAATTTGTCCATTTCCTCTAGGTTTTGAAATCCGTTAGAGTACAATCTTTTGTAGTATTCTGTTATGATACTTTTGATTTGTGACATCGCCCATCTCATTCCTTATTTGGGTTGTCTCTTTCCTCCCCTGTTTTTCCTTTGTAAGTTTAGTCAATGGTTTATCAATTTTGTTGATCTTTCCAAAGACCCAGCTTTTGGTTTGGTTAGTTTTTCAGTTGTTCTATTTTCTGATTCATTCAGTTCTGCTCATATCTTTATTATATGTTTTCTTCTGGTGCCTTAAGGATTCCTCTATTGCTCTCTTTCTATTTGTGCTGTAGGGATAATTATTTGGTTTTGGCCCTTTCTTCATTCCAGATGTGTACATTTATAGAGAAAAACTTACCTCTGAGCACTGCTTTGGCTGTATCCCATGGGTTCCGGTAGGATGTGTTTTCATATTCATTCGATTCCATAAATTTCTTTATTTTGTCCTTGATTTCTTCTATAACCCATAGATTTTTGAACAAGGTGTTGCTCAGTCTCCAAGATTTTAAATTTCTACCTATTTTTTTTTCTGGTATTGATTTTGACTTTTATCGCTTTATGGTCCAAGAAAATGCTTTGCAATAATTTAGTGGTTAAGATTTTGTTAAGACTTGTTTTATGTCCTAACACACAGTCTATTCTGCAGAATGTTCTGTGTGTGTTGGAGAAGAAGGCATACTTATCTGTTGATGGGTAAAAGGTTATGTGTATGTCAGTGAAGCCTAGTTGGTGAATTGTTGTAATAGATCTTCCATATCTTTACAAAGCTTTTTTCTAGATATCTGACCATTACCAAGTGGAGTGTTGAAGTCTCCAACTATTATTGTGCAGTAATCTATCTCTTTATTCAATGTCATCGGTGTTTGTTTGATGTATTTAGATGCACTGGTATTGGGTACCTAAATATTCAATATTGTTACGTCCTGTTCATGTATTGAAGCTTTCAGCAATAAACAGTGACCATCCTTGTCCATGATGATAGATTTTAAGTTAAAGTCTATTTATCTGAGATTAGCATTGGCATTCCTGCTCTTTTTTTGTATGTTATTGGCTTGATACATATTTTTCCATCCTTTAATTTTCAGTTTCTTCATATCTTTGAGTCTAAGGTGTGTTTCTTGTAAGCAACATATAGACAGGTCATGTCTTTTGATCCAGAATGCCACTCCGTCTTTTTTATTACAGCATTCAATTCTTTTACATTCAGTGTAATTATTGATAGGTATGTGTTTAGTGTTATCATTTTGATGCATTTATTTTTGTGTTGTTGATATTTTCTATGTTGCTCTTAATATTCTGTTCTGGGTCATTCTTTATGGGTTGACTTTTTACCTTTTTCAGTGTTTGTTTCATGTTTGTTGAGCCTCCTGTATTATGTTTCTTGTTTTGATATGCTCATTGTTATTTTACTTTGAGGCTACCTGTATAATTCCACTTACTGTTCTAAGTATAAACCAGACTTCAACTTCTGCATGTCTTTTTAAATTCTTCATCTCAGAGGGCTATAACTACAGTAATATAACCCTCTTTTTCATGTAATGATATCATAGTTTTTGTGATATAATTACTGGTTCCCTTCTTTTAATATTGTAGCTTTGTTGGAGCCTTCTGACTTCCCTAACTGAGTAGGAGTCTCGATTCTGTGTCCTGCATTGCCTCCTTAAATATACACTTAATAATTTTGTTTTTCTAAACAAACAGCTTCTTCTAGTATTTCTTGTAGTTTTGGTTTGGTTTTTACTAAGTCTCTAAGCCTCTATTTATCTGTGAATGTCTTAATTTCATCTTCATATCTGAGAGACAATTTTTGCAGGATATGCAATTCTTGGATGGAAGTTTTTCTCCATCAAGGCTTTGAATATGTCATCCCACTGCCTCCATGCCAACATCATTTCTGATGAGAAGTCAGATGAAAGCCTACAAGTGTTCCCTTTGAATGTTCATTTTTCTTTGAGTCTCGCTGCCTTCAGAGACTCTGCTTATGTTTTATTTTTTTAAGCTTGTTTAAAATGTGTCTTGGTGTGTTTCTTTGGGGGAACTATTTTTTGTGGTGTTTGGTACATATCTTGGAAATCTATGTTTTCTTTGTATAATTTCAGGGAAGTTTTCTGTCAGAACTCAACAACAATACTCTCTGTGTTTTCAGTCATCCCTCCCTACTCAGGTACTCCAGTTATTCATAGACAATTTCTCTTAGTAGAGTCCCCCATGTTCATTAATGCTTCTTCATTTGTCTTATTTTTTTTCTCTGATTTCTTCCCATAAATGCTGGTGTCAGTTGCTTTGTCCTCAAAGTCACTAAGTCTGACTTCTATCTCTTCAATTCTGCTCTTTTGGCTTTGTATTGAATTGTCTAATTCTGTAATTTTGTTATTGATCTGTTGGATTTCAGATCATTGATGTTACATCAGTTCAAATAGGTTGTTTAATTTTTCATTGTTCTGCTGCACTTTGTTTACTCTCTAGAAGGGTTGTATATAAATTCTTTTATAGTTGAACTCCACTAGTTCCAGAAAGACTTGGTCATTTGGGAAGTGTTTTGATTCTTTATTTTGGTAGTTTTTCAGAGCCATGGTGGACTGTTTCTTTAAATAGTTAGCTATGGACTGTTGCCTTTGTGACATCTAGAAGCTGTTTGGTTTGTCTGGTGTTTTCTCAGCAGAAACTGATATGTAGTTCTAATAGGAGAGTTGGTCACCAGCTGCCTTTATGTACTCTAGTGATTAGCCCCAGCTGGATTTTCTGGGATGGCAGGCTCTGTCTCCTAGCTGGAAAAGATGGCATCTGACTTTTGGGGTCACTGGGGGGGCTGTCAGTCCATGCTAAGATGTGGCTCAGTGGAGGGTGAAGGAGATGCTGCAGGACACTAAGCTATCAGTTCTCCAGGTGATGTTGTTTTAAAGAGGTAAGTTATGAGCTGTCCAACAGCTGCCGAAATCAGTCAGGCCCTCGGGTGTGGTAGGTCCTGCCTTCTGTTTAACAATGAAGTACCTCATAGGCAGTCCCCATATGCTATAACATGGTTCAAAGTAAGGAGAGGATACGGCCTGCTGCTGTCCTCTGCCAGGCCCTGCCCATAACTCTAGAGGCTCCACTGTTGTAAACCCAGCCCTGCTTTTTGGCACAAATATTAACCACAGCTAAGGCTTCCAGGTGGGTGACTCTAACTCTCAGCTGACCGTCCTACCCAAGCTGCCCTTTCTGCCATGAAACAGCAGAATCTGTGGAACAGCTCAGAAATGAGAGGACAAAGGGGCAGCGTTGCCCTCAGTCAGCAGCTGAGTCTAAATATGTGACTATCCCATGCCCTTTCTTGGCTGTGCCATATGCTGTTTAGTTAAACACTGCAGTTCAGCATATTAGCTGCCTCACAGCCAGTCCTGTCCTCTTGGATAACAAGAGGACCTTCAGTCCTCCCAAATGGTGAGTCAGCTGAAGCAACATTCAGCATGCACTGTCTCATGATAGAGGGAGGTAGTTTCCCATATACTGGTGCATAGTCCAATCTGACAACTCTATGCCAGATCCTAGGGCTCCCTGGATATCCATGCTGCTCTGTTCAGTTATCAATCTAGGACTTAGTTCTCAGAAGGAATTGAGAAGACATGTGTCTAGTCTGCCATCCTGGCTCCTGTTGTTGTATTTTTGTGCTTTTGTGTGTGTGTGTGTGTATGGTGTTAATAGTTTATTTGTTCCTGTTACTTTCCTGTGCTGAATTATTTTTGTTTGTGAATTTCTTTTCTTTTGTAATTATAAATTTTGTCTTCACTGCAACTTTATATTTTCTTCTTTTTTTATTCTGATAAGCAAGTTTGCTAATTTTCTATGTGGTTACCTTGAAATTTATCTCATTTTCCTTTGTTTGAACTACCTTTTTAATATTTCACATCAGTCTGACTTTCTTGCCATTTGAAGTTACTCTACCTACACCACTTACTCTCCCTTTTTATTGTTTTCATATTGTCATCATATTGACATCTCTGTTTCTCTGTTTTAAATCTTTTACATTTCTTTTATAATTGAGAGTCATTTACCTGGGTTGGTATCTGACTGCTGCTGTCCTGTGTCCTAGATTCCAGTTGTTGCTTCTTTAACTGATAGACTCCTCTTAACATTTCTTCTTGTTTTTTTTTTTTTTTTTTTTTTTTTTTTATAAATTCTTTTATTGTCTGTTTGTCTGGAAATATCCCAATTCCTCTATCACATTTGAGAAGCTTTGAAGGATACATTAGTCTTATTAGGCAGTTTTCTTTTCCTTTCAGCATTTATATGTCATTCCATTGCTTTCTTGGCTGTATAGCTTTTGCTGAGTAATTGGAGTTTAACCATTTCTTTTCCTTTGTAAGTGACTTTGTTCATTTTCTTGAGCTGCTTTCAGGATTCTTTCTTTGTCTGTGGTTTTTGCACATGTAATTATGTCTTGGTGACTTTCCTGTGGAGTTTATTCTGTATGAGATCCACTGAGTATCTTCAATGGTCAACTTCTTGTGTTTCATCACATGTGAAAGGTTCTGGCAAGCAAACATTCAGTAAACTCCTCTGTGTTTTCCATTTTCTCCCACCTGGTGTCCAAGTCTGATAATACAAATATTTTTGTTTTTGATTCTTTCCTGCATAATTCTCACATTTTTTTTCATTTTCTCTGATTTTTCCTCAAAGAGAGTAGCATCAAGGATTTGTTTCTAGTCTCACTGATTCTGTGCTCCATTATTTCAAATTTTCTCCTAAACATTCTGTTAAGTTGTTTCACTTCTGACACTGATTTCCAGTTGTTCTTTTTTTATAATTTCTGTTTATGTATTTCAATATTTTGTTCTTGTATTATTTTAATGAATCCTTTTATTGCTTTGTGTTTTCTCTGATTTGGGCTATGTTTTGGTTGGCTTTTTTTGTGTTTTCCTTGGTTACATCTGCATTTTCCTTGATCTCATTCATAATCTCTTGAAGAATCCTAAATGTTAGTCTTCTGAATTGCATATTAATTACTTGCACTGTTTTTTCTTCTATAGGAGGGTCATATAATTATTTTCGTCACTTGTCAGAGCCATCCTGCTTAAATACACCTCTCACTCTGGCCTGGGGATGATGGGCATCTGTGTGGGTGAAGAAAGCCTATGAGTTCGGGCAACTGCAACAAGAGCTGAAGGAGGAAAATCCTGATCCACTGAGCAGCTGGGATGTGGTGTGAGATCTATACAGAGGGATTTACATTAAGAGAATATCTCCTGGTATAATAGAGGCTGCAACATCCCAAGTCTGTGGATTAGCTGGAGGTTTCTGATTTACATAGCCATAGATGTGGGTGAACCCAAGATCAGCAAATTGGACAGCAGGGTTCAGGTACACAGCTTGAGAATACTGGAAAATCCTAAGATCAGTGAGTAAGACAGAAAGCATGTGGCTAGCCTGAGTCCCAAGTACTGGACAGCAGAGGAGCACAGCCAACTGCAGGATCCAGTGAAAACAAAAGCCCTCAAGCCTCTCCAGAAATCCCACCTATGTTGGTGCAGGTCACATCCCCCCAAGAACACTCCTTTTCAACTGATCAGCTGCTCATAGTAGAATACATCATGGGAGCGATCACATAATTATGCAACTGCCAAACCATGGAAAATCATTCCTAACCATGTTAACACTCAACCTTAACCATCACAACATTTTTTTTTCCTTTTAATTTTATGAAAATATTTAAAATAGCTGATTTAAAGTCTTTGTCTAGTAAGTCTAGCATCTGGGTTTTCTTGGGAAGTTTCTCTCACCTCATTTTTTTTATAGATTATAGACCATACTTACCTGTTTATCTGAATATTTCCAATAAAGACAGTTCCTGTGAGGTTAACTTTTCAGGGAGCTACCAAACAAGTCAAATAGTCACAATTCTCTAGGAAAGCAGCTTTTAGAGAACTCCAAACACCTTTTGCTCCCTCCTGTGCCTGCTAGTCTACTAGTTTTCACAACTACCATACTCACAAGGCTGCTAGGAATTAGATAAGTTAAAATACCTCAAAGTTCACTGATATTCCCAAGAGCTACCTTGTTTTGAATAAATTCTCCTCAGATTTTTGCAAACTTATGGTTGATTTTATGAGTTCTGAAAATGTTTAGTTTGATAATGTTTGCTGATATGTTTGTTGTTTTTTATGGAGGAATGGGCTTTTCAAAGTCCTTACTCTGTCCTTCCAGAAGTGCTTCTCTTACTGTTAAACTCTCATAGCACTGTGTATACCTCCTTATTCTTTTTTAAGCACAAATATTTTAAAGCACTATTTTAAGCTTTTTAAAAATATTTGCATGGATGTATCAGTTACAATTTTACTTACAGTTTGATTAATTCTATTACCCTCATTAAATTGAAGTGCTGTGAGAATGGGATAGACTTTCTTTGGTTACCATAATATCCCAAGATCTTTACACTGTATCTGACATATAGCTGGAGTTCAATAATATTTCATTATTGATTGAATGAATAATAAATTCTTATTATAACACAGAAGATATACAGAATCAGAGACATACTGAAAGCATAGACCCTATCAGGACCTATTACAGTGTGATAAAGTAGATTTGGTAGAAAGGCACAAGGTGATTCAGGAATTGCAAAAATACCAGCAGGAGGACTATATACCTCTGTTTGCCAGATTTGTTCCAACTATAACGAGTACAAATTGAACCGGACTGAATTCTTTGGTATCTTGCCCCTAAAGTTTCACAGAATGCTTTGTTATTGCTTCTGAAATAGTTAACAGCTGCTAAAAGACCTAAATTATTTCCATTTCAAATACTTTCTTCTTTTTTGAAGTTCTTCATCAGAATCACTGTATGACAAACATTCACCAGGAATGTAGTGTTTTAGAAGAGGGAGTTAACTCAAAGCTGTCATACAGTCTTCCTTGAAGATGAAATTGTAGCAGCATTACAGACTGGCAAAATTCTCTGTGAAATTCTCAGTGCATATTCTACTTTCCTTCTCTCTTTGTTACTGTTTCATTTATAATGTACGGTAGATTTTGATCACTGAACACCAGATATGGAAAGATTCAAGCTTTCCTCTTAGGTAAATAGTCTGTATTTTGTAGAATTATCTCTGCTGCTTTATTATGGAAGTATAGAGCAGGCAAGGACAGTTACCTAAGTATTTCAGCCCCAAAGAAAGCAGCATCACAGCCTGCTTTCGAAAAGCAATCCAATGTTGTAACTACTAATGAAAGGTGTGAATTGAATAATGACATTGAAATAGAGAAAAAAAGTAGTTATTTTAAGGGACTGGCATTGTGAGCTGATTAACACCTTGGCATGGATTGTCAGGGAAATGCAGGCACTCCGGGAAACCCTAAAGCCTTGATTGGCCCATGATAAACCTCACTGGAAAGCAAGGAATCTCTGGCCGTAGCTACATTTTTGCTTTTTATAAATTACAAGCAAACCATTTCATCAAATGCGTGAAAATTCCATTCATTTTTCAGGTCCTCAAACACTTCAGTGTTAGCAGGCAACATTTTCTAGGCAACCTTTCATATTTTCATTGCGGATAACAACTCTTACGCATTCAGTTTTTTCATAACAGTAAGAAACATATTTGTCATGGTGAATCTCTTAGTGCAGGGAGAGTAAAGGGGCTCTAGAAATGAAAGAAATTATTCACACATCTTTAAAATACTTGCTGGGCCACTTCTTCCATTAGTTGGGAAAATAAAGCAAACCTAGCAAGATTTCAGGCAGTAATAGAGGTCCTGCAACTAGAAAGATTTCTCTGGAAGAGTAAAGGAAAAGGCTGGCTGACTCAAGAATTTTCACATATGTGAGTTCTACAAATAGCAGAAGCTAGTGGTTATTAAGTATAATTCTGCAGCCAATGGTGTGGAATAAGCAGCACACAGTGTTAAAAGTGAAATACTGTATTACAAGTAAAATATTGTGTTGCAATTGATTTATTTTTTTAATGTATATTAGATTTGATTCAAAACTATCTGTATGACAATGTCAGTCTCCACATGTTGCATAGGAGGGTTCTTATATTTGGAGGAAACATTTGTGTCTTTATTTTCAAACTCTTTTGTGCACTGTTTAGATGCATTTTAATTTTAAGCACTTAACTGTAATTTATGAGTTCATGCTGTGCTACTTTATTCCGTCATCTGCACTTAATTACATTTAAAGCCAGAGTGAGGTTGTATTTGATTAATTTAACCTGCAGGATTAAAAGTGAAAAAGAGAAATCTTTTGGGGCTTCAAGCTATGATATTAAAGGACATAAGTAATTATTGTGTAAATATATTTTTAAGTTATTCAAACTATTTCTTGAAATGTCTCAATGGGTGAGAAATACAAGTTCAAAAAAATAAGAGTCCATGTCAACATCTAATTTGAAGTGAGACAAAGCAGATAATTTGATAACAAGTAATCCTTAGCTGGTCTCTTGAAAACAATTTTTATTTACAGAACCATATTGGGATAAGTAATATGGTTGCCAAGGGAAACTCTTTGCTGATTAGAAGAGAGGTCATCACAGGTTTTTATAAAGTAGAAAGAAGGAATGATTTTATTTCCTAAGAGATTTTTTATTTTTTTTTAATCTGATCTTTCAGTGGAAGAAAAAAAGAACTAGAAGCAAAAATTGCCGTGTCTTCTCCTTATTCACCTTGTGATTTTGTAGAAAGTCTCTGGGTAATGAGCCTCCAGTGATGTTCAAGCCCTATGACAATTATTTTCTTGGCTTCATTTGCATCATTATTTAAATGTGATATTGTTTACTTCTGTGTTTATGCTTGGTTTCAATTTGAATCTATATTACTTACAATTAAGAACTACATGTTACAATTGTTGTTACTCAAGTGTCTGCTGTGTAATTAAGCAGTTAAACATCAAAAAAATGCATTGGTTTTGATGTTGCTGTATTCAATCCATTATACTTTTGAATATAGAAAGAGTAATTTTGAATGGAAATATGAGCTATTCCTGTGTCTCTCTAGTAACTGCTTAGTTAAATTAACATCAGTTGGATCCATAGACTCATAAGCTTCCCCCTGTGTCTGCCTGGTTCACTACTACCCATATTGATGGCTGTGGAACAGGGTCTGGCACATATATATTGGCTTTTTAAACTGTTACATGAGTTGGATCCGACTCAACGGCACTTGGTTTGGCAAACTGTTCCATGAATGGATCCTTTTCTTTCTGATTGTAACTGGTGGGTGCGCAAGTACAGAGTCAAGGAAAAACATGTCTTTATATTCAGATTGACTTACAATTAAAAAATAACCAAGGCAATCTGGCCAACATGGTGCCATAATAGAAGCATCACATCATTTCCCCACAGCAAAGACCCAAAAACTTAAGTAAAAGAGAGACAAACATCAATCCTGGAATCTAAAGTGCCAAATGAAGATATAAAGATCTCTGCCAAACACTGAATGGAAAAAAAAAAAAAAAAAAACTGACAGAGAACAGAGAATGAGAGAAAATGCAAGCAGCAGTCTCCTATCAGCTAAGCTAGAATAGATTTGTGATTGTGGACTCCTGTTGGAGATCAGCAAACAGAGCAGAGGAAGGCAGATTCATGGAAATCCCTGCAGAAGACAAAGCTTCTGGTAATCCATGATACAAGCTTTCCAACCCTCTATCATCTCTCGGTTGTTCTACGTTCAATGCTTCCTTGCTAGCTGTGGTGGTTCAGCCAACAGGGAAGTGGTTGACCTTACTCACATCAGAGATCAGCAGATGAGGAATACCAAAAAGCATTTTCAGGAGCTCCTGGGAGGACACAGATCATCTACTCCCTTAGTCTCTCTTTCTCTCTCTCTCTTTTTCCCCCTTAATTTTGGCTGTTCTACACTTTCTTTTCTCTCTCATAGCCGTCTTAGCTCCATACATCAAAACCTCTCCACTCCTACCCACATACCTATACTGTGTGCTGGATATCACATCCTCCAGTAGCATAGGCACAGCCTACTGGAACATGTCTAGCACTGATTCCTGGCCTACCCTGTTGGCAATAATACATGCCACAAACAACCCACCCCAGACCCTCCCTTTTAGCTGAACTTGCTCTACTGTAACATAGTGGAAAAACTGGCCTAATCCATTGGACAAGGAGGTGAACAGTATTCCGACCACAGATAAGCAAACAACAGAGAACACACAGCCTGCCTGTTTTGACATAACCAAGTTAAAAACAAACAAACAAAACAAAACAAAACAAAAAACCAGGAAGGAAAACAAAAACAATAAGTTTCCAGCAAATATCTAAAATGAAACACCAGACAACTTTCCAGTAGAAGAAAGGGCATTAGAATTACTTGATAGGTAATTTAAATCTTTAAATATTCAGAGCTATCTAAGAATTGAAGCAAAAAGCAGACCAAAAAAAAAAAAAAAAAAAAGGCAGGGGGGACAGACAAATTTGTAGAAGAATTCATGAAAACAATATAGGAGCAAAATGCCAAAATAAATTCACAAATAGAAATCACACAGAAACAATTAGAAATACAAAAGATGAACAAGATTTCAAAAATGTACAGTGTCATAAAAGGGCTGAGGAGCAGGTTTGAATAGATGGATCAACAGAATTGAGGACAAATACTTGGATACAACCTGTTTGTAGAAAAAACAGAGAAAGGAATGAATACAAATGAACAAAACCAGAGAATTATGTGCGGTATAATTAAAAGCAAAAATTTGTGAGAGATCAGAGTTCCAGAACAGGGGAGAACACAAAAAAACACAGAGAATCTTTGAAGAATTGCTGACAAAAAACTTCACTAATATCATGAGAGGTGAAAAGCTGACTGTTCAGGAAGCTTAATGAACCCCATATAAAATAGACCACAAAAGAAAATCTCCAAGGCATATGATAATCACGCTCACTAAAACTAAAGACAAAGTTGTTAGAGCAGCTCTAGAAAAACAAAATGTCACATACCAAGGAGAAACAATAAGACTAGGCTCTGATTATTCAGCAGAAGCCGTGCCTTCAAGAAGGCAATACATTGTATACATAAAACTTGGAAAGAAAAAAATTGCTAGCCAAGAATACCATATCCTGCAAAACTCTTGTTCAAACATGGTGGTGAAATTAGGATATTTTTAGACAAACAGAAATTAAGGGAATATGTAAAAGCAAAATCAATATTAAAGAATTATTAAAGGAGTTCTTTGGTCTGAAAGCAAACATCAGACTACAGCTAAATCTAGGACACAAAGTTCAGATACCAGCCTAGGACTATCCAAAACCAAGAGAACTACAACAGAGAACCACAGAGGCTGAGCTTTAAATGACAGTAACATCAGTACAATAAAAAAGGGACTCTATGTGCAGATATAGAACTTTCTGATGGAGTAGAAAGCAAGGGGACAACAGATAATAATAGACTGGTTCAGAACTTGGAAGAGAAGGGAAAATTTCAAGCTAACTACAAAGAAATTTAACAAAATTACTCACCAAGATAGAGAAGAAAAACATAAATCTCCGTGAAAATAAAATCTACAAATTCAAAAGAAATGAAAAATAAATCCACAAACCAAAGAAATTCAGCACAGCTGAGCAAAAGAGACAAAGAAAATGTCAATACCACAATAAAGTCAATACAAAATGACAGCAATAAATTCACATCTATTAAAAATTATATTGAATGTAAATGGCCTAAATGCATCCATAAAGAGATGGAGAGTGATAGAATGGATTTAATTAAAAAAAAAAAAATCCATCAATATGCTCTCTATGGAATACCATCCTAGAAGCAAAGAAGTGAATTTGCTAAAAATTAAAGGAGAGAAAAAACCAAAATATCACGTGAATAGCACCAAAAAAGTGCAGGAGTGGCAGTAACACGAGGACTGCCAATTCAGTTTGCAAACTCATCCTAGAAAAAGTGCTCATACCTCATTGCTGACTATCACTACTATCACCTTCAAAGTACTCTTCTCGGGAAGCTGTGCACTGACATTGGTGCCTAGTCCACCCTTCAAAGCAATTTTGGAACTCCTTTTTTGAAATGGCCATAAAAACTATTGTCATATTATCCTTGCTCTCCTGAATGTCATCAAAATATCATCTTTTCAGTATTTCCTTTATCTTTGGGTAAAGAGAAAAGTCACTGGGAGCCTGATCAGGTGAGTTGGGGTAGGGGAAGTTGTTCTAAAACAGTTGTTTGTTTACTGGCTAAAACTTCCTCAAATACAACTATACAACCAAGTTCATGAAATTGCCACCATGCCACTGTGCACAATGGCCATTTGAGAAAGAGTTCCACAATTGCTTTGAAGGGTGCACTAGGTGCTAGCATCAGTGCATAGCTTTCCAAAGGGAGTACTTCAAAGATGACTGGTAACTGTACTGATATTCCGTAATGAGGTATGTATCACTTAGAACAATTAAGTTCATGGACTTAATTGTCAGACCTTGTAACTTCAGACAGAATAGACTTTAAAACAAAATCCATTGCAAAATGCAAAGGCAGCTACTGTATGATGATTAAAGGGACAATCCATCATGAAGATTTAACCATAATAAACACATGCACATCCAGCATAGGGTTCCAAAATATGTAAAACAAACTCTAACAACACTGAAAAGAGAAAGTGGTAGCTCTACAGTATTACTAGGAGACGTCAACACACCACTCTTAGCAAAGGACAGAACATCTAGAAAGAAACTCAGCAAACATACAGAAAAGCTAAAGGGCACAATAAGCCAACTTGACCTCATAAATATATGTAGAATACCCAAGATCTACAAAGTATGCATTCTTTTCTTTTGTACATGGAACATTCTCCAGAATAGATGACATGTTAGGCCACAGAGCAACCTTTAACAAAACCCTGAACCTGAGTTAATACAAAATGTCTTCTCGGAATACAACACAGCACAAGCAGAAATTAACAACAGGAAGAGAAAGGAAAAAAATCAATTACACAAATAATACCTTGCTTGGGGATTTTGAGTAAGAGAAGAAATCAAAGACGGAATACAAAAATTCCTGGAATTAAATGATAATGAAAATGCATCATACTAAAACCTCTGGAACACAGCAAAGGCAATCTGCATAGGTCAGTTTACAGCAATAGATACACAAATTAAAAAAAGAAGAAAAGAACAAAATCAAAATATTAGCTATGCAACTCAGACAAACAGAAAAGGAACAGCAAAAGAAACACCTCCAGAAGAAAGGAAATAATTAAGATCAGAGCAGAAAGAAATGAAACAGGGAATAGAAAAACAACAGGAGCAACAAAACCAAGAAGCCGATTCTTTGAAAGGATAAAGAGAACTAACAAACTACTGCTAACATTAACAAAAGCAAGATAGAATTCAAATGACCCAAGTAAGAAATGGCATAGGGGATATCGGAACAGACCCAAATGAAATAAAAAGGGTCATTAATACAGCATTTTAAAAAATACTATAACAAATTTGAATACCTAGAGGAAATGGACAAGTTTCTAGAAACACACTACATACCCACACTAACTCAAAATGATGTTGAAAATCTGAACGTACCCATAGCAAGAGAAGATACTGAAAAGGTAATTTAAAAAACAAAAGAAACCAAAAAAAAAAAAAAAAAAAACTCCTCCCAAAAAAGCCCTGGTCCAGACTGGCTTAACTTGAGAATTCTACCAAACATTTGGAGAAGAGTTTATATGTTTATACTGGTACGACTCTATTTCAGAACATAGATAAAGATAGCATACTTCTGAATTCATTCTATGAAGCCAGCATAACCTTGATAGCAACATCATGCAAACACACCACAAAATAAATATGTAAATAAAATTACAGATCAATACTTTATAAAGATAGATGCAAAACTTCTCAATAAAATTGTAGACAATAGAATCCAGCACCATATCACTAAAATAAGACACCACAATCACATAAGATTCATAATAGGCCTGCAAGGATGGTTCAACATTACAAAATCAATCAGCATAATTCACCACATAAATAAAAAAGAATCACATGATCGTATCAAATGATGCAGAAAAGGCTGCAACAAAGTCTGATACCCTTTCCTGATTAAAAAAAAAAAAAGGAAAGAAAGAAACTTGATAAAGTAGGTATAGAAGGGAAATTTCTCAACATGATAAAGGGCCTCTATAATGCAGAGTAGCTGAAAACACTCCCCGTGAGATCTGGAACAAAACAAGGATGCCCTCTATCACCACTCCTACATAACCTGTTTTAGAAGACTTGGCTAGAGCAATAAGAAAAAGAAAAGAAATACAGGGCATCCAAATTGGTAATGGAGAAGTTAAACAGCCTCTATTTGTGAATGGTATGATACTATATATAGAAAACCCAAAAGACTCCATGAGAAAATTAGAAGAACTAACAGAAAGATTCAGCAGATGAGCAGGATATAAGACAAACAAACATGCAACAATTACTTGGGTTCCTATACATCAATAAAGAGAACGATAACAAGGAAAACAATACCATTTATAATAGCTCCTAAAAAATATAAAATACTTAGGAATAAATCTAACCAGAAATGCAAAAGACCTATACAAAGAAAACTACAAAATGCTACTGCAGTAAATCACAAGAGATCTACATAAATGGAAAAAATGTAACATGCTTATGGATAGACTCAACACTGTAAAAATGACAGTTCTGTTCAAAGTGATTTACAAATACAATGCAATTCCCATCCAAATAACAATGACATTCTTTAAAAACATGTAAAAACTATCATTAACCCTGTATAGAGGGAAGAAGCCCCAGAAAAGAAGAAAAAAGTAGGAGGACTTGAACTACTTGACCTCAGCACCTAATATACTACGGTAGCCAAAACAGCCAGTACTGGTAAAACAACAGATGCCCTTTCCAATAGAACAAAATTGAGAATGCATTCACCTATGGTCACCTGATGTTTGACAAGGGCCTAAAATGCATGAAATGTGGAAAAGACAGCCCTTTTAGCAAAGGGCAGTGACAAAACTTGCTATCCGTCTGTGAAAAAAAGAAAACAGGGCCCATACCTCATATACAAAAATGAATTAAAAATGAATCAAAGACATAAACATAAGCCAAAGCCAAGTGCCGTCTATCAAGTTCACAGAACAACAACAACAACAACAAAAGTAGAATCAATACTAGAACCCCTAACATATGACTTAATAGGATACAAGCCATAATCAACAACACACAAACTCCAAAATATAAACTAGATAATTGGGATCTTCTAAAAATTAAAAACTTATATTCATCAAAAGACATCACCAAAAGAGTAAAAAGAGAACCTACAGACAGAAATTTTTTTTTGTCTGTTATAAGTCAGACAAAATTCTAATCTCTGAGAAGCAGCTATTAGGGGACTATCTCTTTAAAAAGAGCCAAAATTGTATTGTACTTACCTGAGAACTTGTCTTTATGATATGGTGACAAGTTTGTTTTCCTTTGAACTGACTGCTTTTAAGAACATTTTATACTACGCTTCTATTTAATCTTGAAGATAATGCCTTGGCTGAAAGATTTGCTGGAGTCTAGCTTACATTATTCATACTCAGACAGTGGGAGGCCCAAGGAATGAATCTGTTAATAAAAAATTCTAAGTACTAGTTTTCACTCAGGACTTGGAAGATGAATTCCGTATCCTGGTCCCAGGCCATAGGATATAGCATCAATTACATAAGGGTATCAATG
Organism: Heterohyrax brucei; assembly: GCA_028571685.1. NCBI lineage: Eukaryota > Metazoa > Chordata > Mammalia > Hyracoidea > Procaviidae > Heterohyrax > Heterohyrax brucei. The sequence goes on from CM053162.1 coordinate 19,711,033, forward strand.
AGACTGAGGGAATAGATGGACTAACATTAGAAATTATCCTTTATGAGCACTTACTTGGTGCCAAAGATCACTGAAAACATTTTAGCTGTTATTACAAATCCATATGATAAAATTATGAGGTAGAAATTACTGTAACTGTTGCACAAAAGGAGGAATCAAGTCTTAGGTATGTGAAGTGACTTACTTACAAATACTTTAAAGTGATCATGTTAAGATTTGAGTTCAGGTCTATCTGGCTATAGAATCCAAGCCCCAAGGTTTATCCTCTGCACTACAAAGGCTTCTTCTAAAATCATTTATCAGAACAACTACTAAGCTTCAGCTAAGTAGTCTTTCACTAATCTTACATAGATAGACAGGTATGAATCTATGAGTATAGGAAAGCACATGTGAGTATATGCAAATACATGTATGGCTGTAGCTGTAGGCATATTTATATATGTATGTGCTTGTGTGTGCTGCACAAATTCATATATATATATATATACACACACACATACGTATATATGCACAGAGAAGGTACAGTTACCAAGATTTCATTTCTCGTTACTGGCCATGCTGCCCTCTCCTCATCAGTGATACTTTCTTTCCCCTCAGAAAAACATTTAATCCATTTGTACACTGCCGTTTTCTTCCTAGCATTATCCCTATAAACTTGGACTAACATGTCCCCAATTTCACTTCCACTGTTGCCAATAATGTCTAACAACCTAACACCTCGTGGAATTGGTTTAATGAGTTTAGAGGCCTGGGAACAGTTTCGTGGGACAACTTAGTCAACTGGCATAACATAGTTTATAAATTTATGTTTTATATCCTAGTTCAGTGAGTGATGTCTGGGGTCCTAAAAACTTGTGAGCAAGCATCTAAGATGCAATTATTGGTCTGTACTTGTTAGGAGCTAAAGAAAAAGAAAAAAGTGAAAATCAAGGACTCAAAGAAGAAACTACTCTATAACCCACAGGAACCACATCCTCATCTACCTTTGGACCAGAAAAACTAGACAGCACCTGGCTGCCACTACCGATGTTCTGACCCAGAACATAATACACAATAGATGGGTCTGGAGAGAGTGGGAGAAAAATAAAGAACAAAGCGCAAATTGTTTTTTTTAAAAAAGAAAGTCCAGAATTACTAGACTGGTAGAGACAGAGGAACCCTGAGAGTATTGTCCTGACATATCCTTTAAACTTGGAACTGAAACTAGTCACAGAGGTACCTTTCAGCTAAATAACAGATTAGGTGATAAAGTAAACAGTATCACTGGTGAGTTCTGAACTCTTAAGTAATTGTCCAGATGAGAACAAAGAGTGAAAAGTTAGGAGTGGGAAATGACTGTAGGAGGTCTGAAAACTAAGTCTGTGAACTTGCCACCATGGGCTTACACTGGCAGCATTGTACAAACAACTTGGTACGGTTTCACAACCTTGGTATATCAGTGTCTGACAGCTGTGTTAGTGTCAACATGTGGCCAAGTCTTGTTGAGTGGTGTTCACTATTGTTGTTGAATGTTTCTGTGTACCATCTCAAGAATGTCAGAACTTGAATTGGAGCGAAAAACAAAGATTAATTTTCTTACTAAACTTGGCAACAGTGGAAGTGAAATCAGGGACATGTTAGTCCAAATTTATGGGGATAATGCTATGAAGAAAATGGCAGTGTACAAATGGATTAAATGTTTCTCTGAGGGGAAAGAAAGTATCACTGATGAAGAGAGGTCAGCATAGCCAGTAATGAGGAATGACAAAAAACACTGCAGAAGTTTGTACTCACTGGACAAACAGTTAACCAAATTTACTATTTGGGAGTGCCAAAAAGGCCACATGATAAAAGTCAGACAAAAAAGACCTGAGCTTTTTGCCAATAGCTCACGGCTCTTGCATCATGACAATGTACCAGATCACATGGCACTGTCTGTGAAGGAGTTTTTAGCCAATAAACATATAACTCTATTTGAACATCCTACCTACCCAGTTTATCTATCCCCCAGTGACTTTTCTTTACCTGAAGATAAAGGAAATACTCAAAGGAAAGCATTTGGATTACATTCAGGACATCAAAGGTAATACAATGATAGCTCGGGTGGACACTTGAGAAAAGGAGTTCCAAAATTGCTTTGAAGGGTTGACCAGGCACCGGTGTCAGTGCATAGCTTCCCAAGGAAAGTGCTTCAAAGGTGACCATAATGATGTCAGCAATGAGGTATGCAGCATATTTTCTAGGATGAATTCATGAACTTAATTGACAGAACTCGTAGAGTAATGGAAATGGAACAACCAGAATGAAAATAAAGAATGTTGACGTGTTGTGAAAAGTATAACAAAGGTCACTGAACAATATATACAGAAATTGTTAAATGTGAAGCCTAGTTGGCTCTGTAAACATTCACCAAAACACAACAAAATATTGCTTAAAAGGAGAAATGAATGTGTCAGTAACCCATGATAAAGCTGTTGCACTAGACATGGTGCACCAAGACAAAATGATGGGCTTAGAAAGTAGGCCAAAGAGAACCATATGTTGTTCTTCCCTTTTATACATTGATTTTTTTCTTCACAGATGAAGAAAGTAAAAAAACAAACTTGTGAAGTCTTGTGGCATACTGGATATTTTTCATAATTTTACATACATTAATTCAGTTAATTCTCATAATATTCCAATAAAATTACCCATCCCAGGAGTCAGAAAAAGCTATGGTCCATGAATCCAGATAACTGCTTATTTTGTTATTGCCTGTGAGCTAGGACTGGTTTTTACATTTTTAAATGCTGAAACTTTAAATGGCTATGTAAAGATTTAGTCTCTTGGCCCACAAAATTGGAAATATTTATTATGTGAACCTTTGAGTTAAAGTTTACCAAACATTTAATTGTATTACCATCCCTGAGCTATGAATGAAAAAATTGAACCAGTCAGTTCTCTTCTGTTTCGAAGTAGAACTAGGATTTGAACTTTCACAGTCTGATTCTAGAATACCATTGTTAACTGCTATCTTACACTGTTTCTAAGAGATGAGAGAAACCATGAAAGACAGAAGGTGGGACTTGAGTGAAGGCCATAGGATAATCTAGGACAGGTACAAAATAAATGAAGTATGGTCAACATACTATAGTCTGGATTTCATCAAGGAGTCTTAGGAAATAAAAGGAAAGTTTAGGGCAATAATGAAGACTGTCCTGTTTTTGATTTTTCATTATAACTCATTTTAAACTTTCACAAAGCTCAGCTTTTTCACTTTTGGTTTTTAGTCAGAATCTGAAATTAATTTCTATGATTACTATGAGTCTTGCTGTTGTACATGATTTTTATGCCAATTTTTTCTTCATAGTAAGAGTCAAAGACAAATGTTGCATAAAGAACATGAGACTCTCCAATGAGGTTGCATGGAGATCGGTAGAAGCTTTCAACTACTCCGATTGTGGCGACAACCAAAGCTATCTCCCAAAAGAAGAGAATATTTCTTTGCCGACCAAAATCAGTTCTGAAACCAACACCCAGTGAAGCTTTCCCTCCTTTAGAACCTGTTTTATGCCTGTGCTTCATCTTATTTCTTGTTAAAGAGTCCTTTATGATTCTTCAAGTAACAGGCTTGTTGTTAGTTGCCGTCAAATCAGCTCTAACTCACGATGACCACACGTGCAACAGATTGAAATGTTGCACCACCCTGCACCATTCTTGGTATACTTCACAGTTGTTGATAAACTTAAGTCCATCATTTTGTCCACTCTGTATTTTGAATGCCTTCCAAACAAGGGGGCTCATCTTCCAGCACTCTATCAGACGGTATTCTACTATGCTACATGGAATTGTCACTGGCTAATTTTCAGTAGACTGCCAGGTCTTTCTTCCTAGTCTTTCTTCATCTGAAGTCTCCAATGAACCTCCCACCATGGATCACCTTGCTGGTATCCTAAATATCAGTGGCATAGCTTCTCGCATTATAGCAACAGACAAGCCACCACGGTAGGACAAAGTGACAGATTGGGAGTAGTCAAGAAACATAGACTTTATGAAGAAGAAGTCCATATTCCAGCACTTTTCTGAGTCTACAAAGAAACGCTCTAAAGTTATGTGGTGCTGGACACTGTGACTGTGTTAATCTGTAAGCAAACAACGGCAACATACAGAGAGAGATAGGAACAGAGCCAGGCTCGGTGGCTACATACTCAACAGCAAGACAACCTCTCCTCCAAGGTCCTTCTGCCTTGAAGATGTGGTTCCGGGTATGATCATTAGTTTCAGTTTTTCTGTAATTGAAACAAATATGAGCATTTCAGAAGTAAATAAAAAGAAGTGAGAGAGTCAAAACTAAGATAAACTAGATCTTCTTAACCTCTGGATGAGTCACGCAGACCAGCCCGCTTTAACAGGGTTGCCTAATTCCACTGAGCCTCAGTTATTTCATTTGTAATATGACCATAATGGTCTGTAACTCACAGAGAATTTGTTATAAAAAGTAAAACACTTTTGACAGAATTTTTGGTATATGGAAGGATCTTGGTAAAGGCTATGTTTATTACACGAAAATGCCTTCAGTAATTCCTTTCTTAAAAATATCCAAGGCAAATCACACAATCTCTTTATAAAGACATTAATTGCATCCTGTCTGCTTCAGGAAGTTTTAGAGTCTGTATAAGCATTAAATGGCTTAGAAAGTAGGAGAGTCCAAGTTGAAATTCTCTTCTGCCTCAGTGTGCTCTGGCACACTTTGGGCTCCTCTGAAATGAAGCCTGTTCTCTGGGCCCAACAGTCAGATTCCTGTTTTCACCAACGAGGCAAGGCAAAACGCTTTGATTTACACTGTCACTATCTGCTTTAGCAGGAAGTTTTGTTTGAACTGCACTTTAGAATGGAGAAAAGGATAGCTCAAGAAAATCATGATTCCTCCTTTTTAACCTATTTTTTTTCCTTTAGACAAATAATTAAAAAGAGGGAGAGAAAAGATCAATAAAATGCTGTAAGCTCAAAATTATTGATCTTTCTCCAACACTTCACCTTGCATCAAAAGAAACTTATGACAGAGCAGGAAAAAGTAAAGAATAAATAAAACAAGATAAAATTTATAAATAGGTGAGGAAAATTATGTTCCATAGAGGGGAAAAACTGATTCTGGATGGACAGACTGAAAAAAATTTTTTTCTGTTTTATCTGCCTTTGTTCCACATTAGCTTCCAGGTACACAGAATTTCCTGGAAGTTCTTGTATTCCCTGGAATTGTATCTCTTTTATTGTAATGAAGAAATAAATTAACACTGGATACATGCTTAAGTCTTACACAAGCCTAATTATTCCCTGACTGAGTGGCGTTCATTGACCAGTTTTCTGTACATTTGTCTTATTTTCCCTATCTTTAAATAACTAAAACAATTTACACAAGCAGAAGAATACGGTGCCAGCATAAGACAAGCCAATTAAAGAGTATCAGTTTGGTGTTTGGGGGGGGGGGGTGGGGGAGGGCGTGGTGCGGAGTGGGGGAGGATTCAAACATTCTTTAATTGCACATATTGTTCTCATTTTTCCTAAAACTCATTCTGTGTGTCATCAGCAGTGAAAGTAGCAGAAGCCAGTTTTAGTGTCTTCCTTTGGAGAACTTAAAATCTAACATTCAGTCTTCTGTGTTGAGGAGGCTCTTACTGCATGCAGCTGGTGTTGGGCACCTGACACACTGAGGTCTTAATTCCAAGAAATATTCTGAAGCATGAATGACTTGCTTTTCTTAGCCAAGTTGTCTCAGTACAGGTTGTTCTCAGTGATGTCCTGTGTACTTTGGTTTGGCTGATCTCCACAGCAAGTTTCTAAGATAGAACCATTGAAATGACTAACAGAAAGCAGCTCAGTAGTTCAGACTCTTGGATAAGGAGAGGGACCAAGCCTCTCCTTATCTGAAGACTGAAGAACTGACTTGCTGATTTTCTGGAGGGCAGAGCGTTTTGTTTTGCCCAAAATTCACACTCAACTTAAGGCAAAGAATGGGAACTAGAATTTGAGTCTCCTGTGTCTCTGTCCCAAACACTTTGCAAGACAGTATGTTACTTAGACCTTTCCCCCAGCACCTCCAGGAGGCACATAGGTTTGTTACTGGTTTCTGTGGAAATGCATAGATGTGCCTACATGCACACATGTGCACATACCCCCAACCCCACTTTCTTGGGATAGTTTCTTTCCTTCCACAGATTAGTAACGTTCAACCTTTGGTTCATCACAGCAAAGCTTTTGGCAGATGGCAGATCAGCCTTGGGCTTGATGTCAGTTTTTAGTTAAGAAGAGCTCCCCTGGTATCCCTCCAGTTCCCTCTCTGGAGGCTGTCTGTCAGGCTGGTTCCATCTGCTCCCACTGTTTTTCAGGAATTGTATGTATCTGGGTTTCACATAGGGCTGCTATGTGCCTGGGAGCATTTTTCTTGAATACATTGCTTATGCTCATTTCCTTCTTTGGCTCTCTCTAGAGCAAATGTTTCAACATCTTCCTCAATTAAACATTTAATAAGAGAAAGATTTCATTTTCCCACCACCCAACTCACCAACTCACCTTAAATCTGTACCTGTACTTTCCTTTCCTTCCTCTTTCAGTGTAAGCTTTCTGCTGCTGCTAAAAGCCAAACCCATCACTTGAACATTGGAAAACATCTCCCTGAGACTTTCAAAGACTCCTCTTTCTTATGCTTCATCAATTTAATCCTTCCTAGTGACCTCTGGCGACATAGTTGTTAAGCGGTGTGGCTGCTAATCCAAGGTCAGAAGTTCAAATTCAGCATCCTCTCCTTGGAAACCCTGTGGGACAGTTCTTCTCTATCCTATAGGGTCACTATGAGTCAGAATAGACTCAGTGACAACAGGTTGAGTGGTTGGTTGGTAGTGGTCATTCCACTAACATGCTATTTTACACAGTGGTATCACCTACGTTAAAATGCAAACCCACTCCACCAGGTACCACCCAATAATGTTATCACTCTTCAAAAAGTGGTTTGTATTTATGACTTTCGCTTCCTCACCACAAATATCCTTTTTTTCCCCTCCCTTTGGACCTTTGGACCTAATCTACTTGCTACAATATTGGCATTTCCCAAGTACATTCTTTGACCCTATCATCTCTATTAAACTCTTTCTGAGTAATCTCATCCAGATGTATGGATTTAGACTACTCTCCCTGGAGCCCCATACTTGTACATCCATCTCCCCATCTAAACCTTAATTCTTCAAAATGACAAATAAGCCTTTAATATCATACCCCACCCTCTAATTGATTCCACTTGTAGTTTTCTCTGCTTCAGAAAATTTTCTACCATTCTCTTAGTTGCTCAGGTAAAACAAAAAGGAGTATGGGGAGTTCTTCCCTTCATATTTTAATCCATAAGCAAGTCTTATTTATTCGTGCTTCAAAAATTCTCCCATATGCAACCAATACATTTTTTATTTCTGTCACCACTGTACCATCTCTCACTTGGATTAGTCTAAAATTTTCACATACTTTATATATTCTTCCTGCTTTTCCTCCACATAACAACTGCAGTTGTCTTCTTAACAACTGAGAAGATAGAGAGGCCTACATGAGTGGGTGCCGATGTCGACTTGGGACCAGAAGAACCAGATGGTGCCCAGCCACTACCAGCAATAGCCGCAATGGAGCTCACTAAGTTGAGTCTCACTGGCAATACAAGAATAAAAAGGGGTGCACCCTGAGATCTCCACTAAAAGACCACAATTGATGGTCCAGTGGTTTTGGGGTTCCCCTGGGGGTATGGCCCCTGGTCCATTGATGCTGCCCTTGCCCATAAATCATAACGAAGGTCCACTCTTTGGACACGAATGGATTGGACTTGGTGATGTGGAGTGACCGTATATTGGATGCACTTTATGGATTTATGCATCTTTAGGACATCATCCTGCTGACCTCTGGCTGGAGGAAGGAGAGTGGGTGGAGAGGAGGGGAAAGGAGGCTGTTGGGAGGATGAGACATGTATGGAGCAGAGAGGAATAGTGTGCTGTCACTGGGCGGGGAGAGCAGTGGAAGCTGCATATAGGTGGGCATGTAAATTTATATGGGAATGTACATTTTCACTCAGTCATAATAAAAAAAAAAAAGCTTAAGTTCACATAAAAACCTGTACGCAAATGGCCATAGCAGCTCTCTTCATGATCATCAGAAAAATGGAAACAACCCAACTGTTGTTCAGTGGTTGAAGAGATAAAATGTATTCTATGGACAATTATTCAGCCATAAAAGAGAACAAACTATGATTACATGCAAAAAAAAAAAAAAAAACCTGCATAAAAAACAAATTCATTCATGCTTAGAGTATAATTATGTTGTTGTTGCTGTTAGGTGCTGTTGCGCTGGTCCCAACTCACAGTGACCCTGTGAACAACAGAATGAAACACTGCCCAGTATTGTGCCATGCCCACAATCATTTTTATGCTTAAGCCCGTTGTTGCGACTTCTGTGTCAATCCATCTCATAAACAGTCTCCCTCTTTTTTGCTGGCCCTCCATGCTACGAAGCATGATGTCCTTCTCCAGGGGCTGATCTTACCCAATGACATGTCCAAAGTACGTAAGACAGTCTTGCCATCTTGGATTCCAAGGAGCACTCTGGTTGTACATCTTCCAGAACAGATTTGTTTGTTCTTTTGGTGGTCATGGTACATTTCACATTCTTCTCCAACACCACAATTCAAAGGCATCAATTCTTCTGTCTTCTTTGTTCATTGCCCAGCTTTTGCATACATATGATGCAGCTGAAAATACCATGGTGTTTTAGTGACCTGTTGCTTATTGGTTCAATTGTGAGGATTTTTCTTTTTTGATGTTAATAAAAAGAAACTACTGACACAGTCCAGTAAGTCACAGATTCTTTTAAGAGTTATGAGTCCATTTAATAGGATAAATTGTCACAGTCTGGTAGGCTCAGTCCAAGTTCAAGGAGAGCATCTCAGCACAGGAACTTCAGGTCCAAAGGACGTGCTCTGCTCTCGATCTTGGTGGTACAAGATTCCCAGCTCTCTCTGCTCACTTCTCTCCCTTATTTCCCACAGCTGGTAACTTGAGTCCTGCCTCATCAGCACAACTGCTGCCCATTCTCCATCATCAGTATCACAGAGGCAAGATTCACAATACATGGGGGGAACTGCACCATATTGGGTTTCATAGCCAAATCAGATGAATACATACATTTGTGAGGGAACACAATGCAATCCATGACACATGGCTTGGGTTAGGTGCACTTTAGTCTTCGAGGTGACATCTTTACTTTTCAATACTTACAAGAGGTCCTTGGCAGCAGATTTTCCCATAGCAATGCACCTTTTGATTTCTTGACTTCTGCTTCCATGAGCATTGATTGTGGAATCAGTGAAAATGAAATCCTTGACAGCCTCAATCCTCTTTCTATTTATGATTATGTTGCTTATTGGTTCAATTGTGAGGATTTTTCTTTTTTGATGTTGAGGTGTAATCCATACTGAAGGCTGTGGTCCTTCATCTTAATCCATACATGTTTAAAATCTTCTTCACTTCCAGCAAGTAAGGTGGTGGTGTCTGCATAAAGCAGGTTGTTAAAGAATTGTCCTCCAATCCTGATGCCTTATTCTTCTTTGCATAATCCAGCTTCTCAGATTATTTGATCAGCATAGAAATTGAAAAGGTATGGTGAAAGGACACAACCCTGCCTCACACTTTTCCTGACTTTAACCCATGCAGTTTTCCCTTGTTCTATTCATACAACTGCCTCTTGATCCATGTGCAGATTCCTGGTGAGCACAACTAAGTGTTCTAGAATTCCCATTTTATACAACATTAGCCATAATTTAGTGTGATCCACACAGTGCAATGCCTTTGCATAGTCGATGAAACTCAGGTAAAGATCTTTCTGATATTCTCTGCTTTCAGCCAAGATCCATCTGACATCAGCAATGATATCCCTTGTTCCACATCCTCTTCTGAATCCAGCTTGAAGAATACAATTATGGCCCTATAAAATCTTACCCACATCTATCTTTTTTTATCTCTTTTCTTATGCTTCTCAACTAACTTTTCCTGTAATAAGAGGACTGCCAATTAAGTTTCATGAACTCATCCTAGAAATAGTGCTAACATACCTCATCGCTGAATATCGCTATGATCACCTTCAAAGTACTCCCCTTGGGAACTGTGCACTGACACCAGGGCCTAGTCCACCCTTCAGAGTAATTTTGGAGCTCTTTATCAGAGCTCTTGCCATGTTACTCTTGATATCCTGAACATCATCCAGATGCCTTCCTTTCAATGTTTCCTTATCTTCAGTTAAAGAAAAAAGTCATTGGGGGCCAGATCAGGTGAATAGAGATAGGTGTTTCAATACAGCTTTTTGTTTACTAGTAAAAATTCCCTTACAGACAACTATACAATTAAGTTCACGAACTTGCCACTGTGCCACCATGAGTAAGGACCATTCTGGAACGAGTTTCAAAATTGCTCTGAAAGGTGGACTACATGCTGGTGTTTGTGCGTAGCTTCCCAAGGGGGGTACTTTGAAGGTGACTGTAGTGATAATTCATCAATGAGTTATATAACACTTAGAACAATAAGTTTGTGGACTTGTCGGCCTTGTAATTTCTGAAGTTCTTTAATACCTCAAGCTAATTCCTACCTCAGGGCTTTTGCATTTTCTAGTTTCTGTCCTTGAAATAGGGAACACAGTCCCCTCAGATCTTCACATAGGCTGCTCCCTCACTTCATTCAGAACCTTCCTTAAATTGTACATGTTAAGAGAGGACTTCCATACCCCCATATTAAAAATAATCTTCATATTTCACTTTATCCCATTATCTTTTTCCTTACAGATCGAATGTATTTTATATTCATACTAGCTGTCTGGAATTATATTATGATATGTTTATGTTAACATAATTGTTCCTTTTATGTTTAGTTTAAAATAGTCCTCAAGGGAAAAGGATCTTCTCATTTTCCACTGGGTCTCCTGAATCTAGAACAGTATTTATCACATAATAACTGCTCAAAAACAGTATGTTAGAAAAAAATAGCTGAATAAATTATTTTAAATATGCTATTATGAACCAGGGAAACCTGGTGGCATATTGTTTAAGAAGTATGGCTGTTAACCAAAAGGCTGAAAGTTCAATTCTACAGGCACTCCATGGAAACTGCATGAGGCAGTTCTTCTCTGTCCTGTAGGGTCGCTATGAGTCAGAATTGACTCTCTGGCAATAGGTTTGGTTTGTTTTTTTGATAGTAAGAACCATGCTGCAGATTATTCAGTGTGAAGTATCTAAGTTAAGAATTATTAATAAGATCTAGGTTAAGGATAAAAGAATGACTGCTGTGATATGTGATAGTCCCTATAACACGCTTATTCAAAGATTTCTTCCTAAATGAGCCAGGAAAGGCTTTCATAAGATGGGGGGGTGGAATAGACTTGAGGAACACCTTCTCTATGGATTACCCTGTGTTTGTCATTTTCTAAAAAAATGAAATGCAGCATATTGATGCTATTTTTATTTGACTTTATAAGATACAATCCATACTTTTCCGACTTGACAGACCAATATCACTTCTTAACACCTGTAACTTTCTTGTCTTTGGTTACTTCTGTTCTATCATTATTTGTCCTAAAAACAGCCTGGTTTCTATATGAGTATATATTTGCATAAACTATGCCCTAAATATAGCGTATTCTCTTACCTCTTGAGAGCCTGACAGCACAGCATCCTCCCATCCTTTGTGCTGATAGCACATCCTCTACAAAGCTGGTCCTATTGCTCATTTTCAGTGCTTCCGTAGTAACTTCAATTTTACTTAAGTCACTTTTTTTCACAACATATACTAATATATTTTTCATTCAAAAGTATACATTTAGGAAACATTATGTATTCTTAAAGTAGAGAATGTATTATTGGATCCCCATCAACTAGCTCCCTAACAAAGCGTAGATGTTCAATGAGCCATGATTGAACAAATACATGAGTCAATAAATAGATGAAAACATGGTGAACGTAATAAAACTAAATTCAATCTGCAATTAACAGGTAGGATGAAGGAACAGTAGACTAGGTTAGCATTTGTCCCTTTGAGAGGACTCTGACAAGACTTATGGCTTATGGTGCTGACTAACAAGCAGTCAAGTACCTACAGACTCCGAGGAGAGTGGATTTGGGTATGCCTGTGTATGTGTTTGTGTGAGTAGTGGTGACAAAAGTCACAGAGGTCTTCAGCCTAATAAACATTCTTTCTCAGTTTTGGTCAAAGAAAGAAATTCTGTATCTGTTTTCCAGGTAAGAACTCAACTTCTTAACAAATTTATGAGGAAACCTTGTGCTTTTCACACAGAAAATCATCTTGCCCATTCTCTCTGTGGCCCTTGCTTAGCAAGCTGCCCCATCTGTTAAGGAAAAGTTGATCAGCTTCACATGGTTAAGGTCTGAATTGGACAGTATTGTTGTCCCAGGCTTGTCAGCATTCCTTTTCATGCACTTCACAGACAGGAAAGAAGATCTTAAGTCTTTGGACACACTTTAGTTCTCATCAGCACAGATTTTCACTATTTACTGTCATTTTAAGGGCTTACTTTTGGTGGTCTGCCCAAGAGTATGAAATCATGAAAAAAAAGTCACAGAATAATGAGGCTTAAATGAACAAAAGACAGAAACTAATTTTTAGAGCACTGCTGGTACAGTGGTTAAAGCGTTTAAAACATTAGATTGCTGACCAAAACACCAGCAATCTGAATCAGTTCTACGCTGCCCCGTAAGGTCAACATGACTCAGAAGCCACTCAGATGTGATGGGTTTATTTATTTATTTATTGTGGCACTTCACTCTCCAGGCAGAACCACACATAAATAACTCAGAAATATTGAAGGGGGAACAATCATATTGGAAACAGTTACAACCACAAATTTCATACATTACACTTCTTAGAGCATCTTACACAAGTTTCTTATTCTGTTTGTAAACTCACGATTGTTTTCAACATACGAGCAGTTTTGAATGCTAATAACCATTGTAGTTATTAAATATCTAACTTGAAATCTGTACATCAGTAGAAAAATGTAGCATGTCAAAGTGGCTGGCCGGTGGACAGACAAGTGGACAGACTCTGAAGTCAAAGGGGGTGATGGGACATTTTTCCAATGACTTTTACAATGTCCTCACACACTTTTTCTAGCGTATAATATTTCAGTCTTTACCCCCAATACCACACCTGATTCTTTGAAAACACGTAGTAAAGGGAAGTCACAGAGCTATTACTTTTACTTGGGAATTGAAGGTGAAAAGCTTGAACCGCAATGGAGAAACCAATTTACAAGATGAAATGACCCTTAACAGGAAAGCTAGCTAACTAGTCCCTTTGGAAATTCCTGTCCTTGAAATGTTAAGCTGAGGGCTGGTCTCAGCTCTACAGTGTTAGATAAAGGGAGTAACCTTGCTCTATTTCTAAGGAAGTTAACCCTTTTGATCATTACAGCATTTAGAATTGAGGAAGAAAAAAAAAGCACCACAATCTGACTACATGCAGCAAAATCCCTACATTTCTTAAGGATTAATAGTAAAGCTTTAACAAAGTGTTTCAGATTCCAAGTTAATCTTAGAACATTGGTGTACTTTCCCAAATGGCAGATCCAGACATTTTCTGGCTGAGCTATATTTTATCGGTACATGAACAGATATTTTTGTGTAGACAGAACAGTCCTCCAAGCAACTCCTTCCTTCTTTGGATAAGTTAGCTATAGAACGTCCTATCATCTGAACAGAATAGAAAATGTTCTTGAGTTGCTTGAGTTCCTAGACAGGACTGCAAAAGGAAAAAGAACGTATTTCCTAAATAGCTTATTGGGTAATAGTTCTATTTTTCACTTGAAGAATCTGTAGAGATATTTCTCCTTTGTGTGGAATTTTCACAATGGGCTCTTTTTAAGGCAGTGCTGAGGCCTATTGTTGCTCAACAGGCTCGTAAATTCAAGGCTGACCCAAAGTGGTTAAGTGTTACATCTGCTAATCCAAAGATCGCAGTTCAAATCTGGCAAGTGCTCCTTGGAAACTCTATGGGGCAGTTCTGCTCTGTTCTGTAGAGTTGCTATGAGTCAGAACTGACTTGACAAAGTGGGTTTGATTTGGGTTTAATGCCTCCAAATCCGTTTGTCTGCAGTTCTGACAGGTGCCACCAAGTGGCCTCTGTGACTCTGTAATAGTAGTATATGGTCCATCATGCATGTCTAAGAGAGGTAGATATGCCCAATCCAGGCTGGTCTAGAAAAATAGCTAAGTAGAGAAAGAGCTATATATACATACAAACATGTATGAGACAGACAGAACAAAATGTCACCCAGTCCTGTGTCATTCTCACAAATGCCAGCATATCTGATTTCATCTTTGTGGTTATTGTGCCAGTCCTTCTCACTGAAGATCTTCCTTGCCCTCACTGTTTCTCTATTTCACCAGACGTGGTATCATTCTCCACCAATTGATCCCTCTTGATAACATCTCCAGAGTAAGCAAGTTGGACAGTGTTCTGCTGTTATCCATGAGGTTTTCACTGGCTGTTTTTTGGAAGTAAATTTCCAGGCCTTCCTTTCCGATCTGGAAACTCCACTGAAATCTGTTCACCATGGGTGACCCTGATGGTATTTGAAAGACCCGTGGCATAGCTTCCAGCATCATAGCGACATGCCAGCCACAGCAGTATGACAAACTTACAGATGGGTGGAGGAGACAACTACAATGCCTGTTTTAATATGCACTTAATTCTGGTAGCAAAAAGCAAAAACAAAATCCATTGCTGTGGAATCAATTCTGACTCATAGCACCCTAAAAGACAGAGTAGAACTGCCCCACAGAGTTTCCAAGGAGGACCTGGCCCATTCAAACTGCCAAACTTTCCTTCAGCAGATGCAGCTCTTAACCACTACACCACCAGGGTTTGTATGTATACATTTAATGTGTGTTTTGTTTTTGTTTTTGTCTTCCACCTTCAGAAATATGTTTTGGTGATGTATTCTAAAACTTATTGCATCTTAGAGTACAGAGAATATGGTACGACCCTCCATTTAAGAAGCAAAATTATAATTAGTGAATATAATAATATAAAGAAGAAAGTATAAGAAACAAAACAGCCATATGTGCATAGGCTTGGTAAACTTTACAGTGCATCTTAATATAAAAGTTAGAGTTGTCCCCTAAATCTCATAAATTTGCCTCATGTCTTTTCCTTTAGTCTAAAATCAGAGCACTCCTAAAGGATCCACTTTCTCAGATGCTACTGTCTTCTTCAGAAATGGTTGTTTGAAAGTTTTATTTCTAGTGTTCCTGTATTTTAGGCTTGAAGTCTTTCCATTATCTTACTTATCTGACCTTTACTAGGATCACATCTGCTCTACATCTCCAGCATTTCTGATCCCAGAACCACCTCCAGGCTTCCCTCCACTCTGTGGTGAGAAAACAACTCAATTTCCAGGTTTCTCTCAGGGTTCAAGTCCCAAAGAGCTCCACTTAAATCCCAGTGCATTATCACCTCTCCTGTGACTCCCTAAGGAAAACTTGGGAAGTAATTCTGGTCCTCAGTTTTCTACTGTCTCTTACTTCACTTTTTCTAACTTGGACAAGCTGACCCCACCTGGGGACCTAGCTTCCCTTTAACATTAACTCCTGCAAACAGCTGAGGCTCCATTATGAACTGCTTGCACATGGAACAACTTTTAAGTATAAATGCTCCTGGGTATTTGCATTTTAAGTGTTTTAACTTTGATTACAAAAATAGAAAAACAAAATTAAAAACTTGTATTCCTAGTTGAACTCCAGGCATCAGCATGTCAAGAAAAACTAGACAGATTTGACACTAACCCTAATCATAAACTAGTCTTTTCAATAAATGTAAAGGCAGCCTGAGCATAAATTACTGAGTGTCTTTTTTGTGCAGTAGGTGAGATCGAGTAGAAATAAAATAAAATATATGGTGTATACCCACTCCTCTTGCAAAAGACCTACCAGGTTGAACCAGCTATGATCACTTCAGCTCTAACTGTTCTTGGGAACCAGTTGAGTTAGCAGATACTTCTTGTTGCTGACTTAGGAAGTGGGCCTATTCACCACCACTGAACTTTATGACAGATGGAAACTCAGCCTGCTGTGGTCTGGGTCTAGAACAGTATTCCCCAAATGTGATTCGTTATGACTGCACTGAGTTTCTTTGGGAATATATATCCTGGTAAAGAGGCTAGGTGTCTACATTTTAATGAGACACTTTGGTGATCATTATATACACTAAATTTTAAAAACCACTGCCCTGTTCACACACCTAAACGTTCTCCCATTCATCTCTTTCTACTCTAATTGAGTATAACTCATTCTTGCCTTTAGTTTGCCACAGAATTTATAGATGTCAGTCATGCAAACCCTTTGTAATTTTGCCTGTTCTTTGCTCCACTCCTTATACTGACCTACTTGCAGGAGTTTATATTCTCACTCCCAGCACAAATGTAGCCGGTTTTGTGATTTCAACACTGGAGAACCTAAGACACTGTGAGTATGACAAAGAGAAAAAGCTGAATGCATTCTCCAAGATCAACCCAGTTAAACAGAATACACTAAAACAAACAAACAAACAAAAATATATATATAAATATTCAGGGATTGTTCTCCTATAGCCAGTGATTGTAAGAGAGAAGACACAAATGAAATATGGCTATTAAGGTCTTGGATATAGGGTCTTTGTTTTATATGGATGGATGAGGACTCAGTATGTAGATGGTGTGAACTGACGCTGATTTATATTGAGGAGCTGCTTTTTATTAGTATAAAATACAGACGTTTTGTGTAAGTACAGTGCTAATTAATGTCATTGATATCCACCATTTACAATATTCACCTAATTGCTATGTAGAATGTGTTATGCATACCCTAATTATGTACTATTTTTGTTTTCATTAGTTTTTAAATTTCTTAGGGCAAGGATATAAGCCTTTCATATCTCTGCACCCTCCAGGCCACTGTGGCTTACATGTCTTACATTTTCAGAAAATATTTAATGAATTAATTACTCTGTTCGCATTATACTCATGTTACATTTGTGTCTACACATGTTTACACAAATGGCCCCAAGAAATTACACGGTCCCTCTCTGCTACAGACACGTACTCACCTTTAGCAATTTTCCAAATAATGTCAGAAATAGAGGGTGAGGCCCTTTATCATAAGGCTGTTATAAAAGGGAAGCAGAAGAGGAAGACTATAGACAGGGAAAGGTAAAGAGTGTTATATTTGGAATAGTAATACACAGAAAATGTTCTCCAACACACACGTTGTTGTTTAGTTGTCGTCAAGTGGGCTCTGATTCATTGGTGACCCAATGTGCAGCAAAAAGAAACGTGGACCAGCTCTGCCCCACCTTGGTCCTCTTGTGTATGTGTCATCTGGTGTGTATGCTCATGTCCACTGTCACAGCCAGTCTGTATTTTGAGTACTGTCCAATCTCTGAGGTTTAGCTTTTAACCCATCATTGTTATGGGTTGTGAGCCACAGGATATTCGTTGGTTAATTTTTAGGAGTACATTGGTGGGAGTGAAGATGTATAGAAATGTTCCAGTGCGAGTGGGAGGAGGCAGGTGTCAAGTGACACTAATCCCAATGGGTATCCTTCAGGAATTCAAATTCAAGCCTGCCATTGACAGCTAACCAGTGTCTCTAATCCACTGATTATGAATTTTCTTTTGTTCCAAATTATCTTTTTGTTTATCCCTTGCCATCATCTACCCCTTAACATGCTTCTAACCTTAACATGGTGAGACATTGCTTTCTACCCCTCTCAAATCCATCCATTTCCTAACAACACCACAAATCATCTCTCTGCCATAATTCATGAACATAAGTTTTATGCTTACTTGATTAGAGGCCTGAGTCTATGCATGCTTAAGCTTCAGAGACAGTGCCTGTATAACATGATTATCTGCTCATAACTTAAAAAAAACAAAGAAATAAAATGAATACTGCTTATGACTCTGTTCTTCCAAATCAAGGAAAATTTCCTTTGGCTACCTTAGCAACCTGAATGCCAGTCATTCTCTTGCTCTGTCAAATCCCTTTAGATTTCACGTAAAGTGAGATTTTTTAAACAGAATTATTTCACATTCTATTTAACTTCTCAAGTTTGTTAAAAATTAATTTCCTACTAACTTAAACACCTTCTTAAAGAAACCAACATGCCTTTTTAAACAAACATTTTGAAGTTATTTATATAAAACATACAAGTTAATTTTAAGTACAATTTCAGTATTCATGCAGACATCAAAAAAGTCTTCATACACAGAAAAGAATACAGTTCCTATTCTATGTATGTAGTCATAGGGTATGAAGATTATGCAATGATTCAGTGGTAAAACATGAATTAACTGAATACAAGCAAGTTATCTTCTTTTATTATAGATGTAATCATGCTTAATGGAAACATGGAAGCATTCAGCAAATATTCAAAAGGACAAAACTATAAGGCCACAACTCAGAAATGAAACACTTAGGTTTCTAATAGTCTTCCCTACATACACTGATTCATAATACAATACAGTTTTGAATTCCTATTTTGTATTAATATTAAGTTAAATAATTTTAATACCTGAGTTTAGGTCATTATGTGTATTGATTCTCTTTATTGCTGTTTTGCTGTTTATTTTTCCCCTTATGAATATGTGGTAGACATTTTGCCTGAAAATTGTTATTTTTTTCAGGATAGAGTAGTAAAAATGGAATTTCTGGGTCCATGGGTATGGGCTTTGTTATAGGTACACTCTTGGCCACATATTTTTCCAGAGCATTTTACTAACTTATGCATTTTTGAGAAGTATATGAATATTTGAATAACTACAACATCCCCAGCAGTTTCATCTACCTCTATATATTTCTGTTTATTTCCCAATTAAATAGGTAAAACACTTATAATACTTTGCTAGGTTTTGTAATTTGTTTTTACATACATTGGATTTCCAATAACTCATTTCATCTGTTTCTTAGCTATTATTATGTATGAATCTGTAAGTGAGATGTTAAAACTGTGTCCTTTTATTAATATTAATGCTCCTTAATACAACAACAAACTATTAAGTTCATTCTTAAATATTTAATTGTTTTATTTGCTATAGGGAAAACGAATTTTCTTTTATCTATAATAGTTTTAACTAACTTTCTAAGTGTTTATTGGTCACTCAACGTTCCTCTTTTATGATGTGCTTTATTAGGTACATATATTAATGCTCTTTACTTTTTGATTTATGTATTATATATTCTGACTAGTAATCTTTCATTATTTTGCACCTTTTGAATGTGTTCTAAGCAACAACTTAGTAATTTTTGTTTGTTTAGGGTATCTTTTCTTTTCAGAAAGAAGCTTTAAAGTTTCATGCATACATATTATTTGATGTGTGACATTAAGATGTGTACTTTTTGCATCTTGCTTAAATAATCTTCCCCTACATCAAAGGTGAAAGTTAGCATATTAAGTTTTCTGGTAAATATTTTAAGGTTTCCTTCTGACAGCACTGGGTTTTGTTTTGTTTTTTTTTCTGATATATACATATCTTTAATTCAACTGACCTTTATTTCTAGGTAGATATGAGGTAGTAATCTAATTTTTTTATGTAGATAATTAGTCATCTTAACATTACTTAACCCTGTTATAACTACTTTATTTTTTGATCTGTACATCAATAACACACTGTTTTAATTAGTTAAAAGCAACAATAACAATAATAAAACCTGTAAGTCTTGATTTATGATAGGGCAAGTTACAACATTATTTTTTTTTCAAAGATGATTTTATCTTTAGCACTTACTTCTCTGTATAAACTTTAGAATCAACTTCTTAACAAAAGGAAAACAGAATGTGTTTAGACTTTAATAAGGATTGAATTAAATTTACAGATTATCATGGGGAGAATGTCGTCTTTAAGACAGTGATTTGTCTCTGACTCCATAAACATGACAGATCTCTCAAGTTACTGTAATCACTTTTAATTCTTTTAATAATGTTTTGATTATTGTCAACATAAATGTCTTAGACAGAATTCTTACATTTTTTTCAGTTTTGTACCCTATCTCTGATAGTTTTTAATTGCCATGATTAATGGGATTTTTTTTCTTTATATTTTGCCACGGCCTGTTGCAGAGATACACAAAAACTATTGATTTACAAGGACGTCCAGTTAAGTCTGTTAACTCATCCTAGAAAAAGTGCTATACACTTCACTGCTGAATATCTCTATGGTTACCTTCGAAGTACTTCCCTTGGGAAACTTTGCGCTGATGCCAGCACCTAGTCTACCCTTCCAAGCAGTTTGGGATCTCTTTCTAGAATGGCAATCAGAACCATCACCATATTACCCTTGATATCCTGAATGTCATCCAAATATCATCCTTTCAATATTGCATTTATCTATGGGTAAAGAAAAAAGTCATTGGGGACCAGATCAAGGGAGTAGAGAGGGTGTTGCAATCCAGTTATTTGTTTACTGGCTAAAAACTGCCTCACAGACAACTATACAATTCAGTTCATGAACTTGTTACCATACCACCCTGCACAAGGGCCATTTCAGAAAGAGTTCCAAAACTGCTTTGAAGGGTGGACTAGGCACTGGTGTTGGTGTGTAGCTTTCCAAGGTGAGTACTTTAAAGGTGACAGTAGTGAAATTCAGGAATGAGATAGCACTTAGAACAGTTAAGTTTGTGGACTTGTCAGACCATATATTTATGTTGATATTGGATCTAGCAATTCATTAACCTGAGAGTTCATGTGTAAAGCCTCTTCAATTTTTCTGTTTAACTTAAGCACATTATTTGTTAATAGTGATAGTTTTGGCACTTTTTAATTCTAATATTTTAAGTACTTTTTTTCTATTTAGTTGATTTAGATCTCTGTACAATGTGAAATAAATTCTTTGAATGCAGACATTCATCTCTTACTACTACATTTTAAGACGTAAAATGATACTTAAATTTTGATAGATGAAGTCAACCGTAAGAGAGAAATATTTCACTGCATAGTGACTTGAATAGAATCACTTTGGAAGGCATACACGTATCTACTATCCTTTGTTTTGAATATTCAAACATTAACTTGTAATCAAACCTTCAGCTGCTCTGAAATGCTAACATATTTCTTTCAGTTAGGTGATGAAAATTAAAATAGCAGGAATTAAAAAAAAACTTTGAAATACAGTAGCTCTCCCTTACCTAGGTGGTGTATGTTTCAAGACCTTCCATGGATGTTTTGAAACTACAGATAGCACCATATCCAATATATAAGAAATGCATTGTAATAGAAGTTACGTGAATGATGCAGTGGGACAGCACGAGATTTCATAGTGTTACACACATTCATTTTAACGCTTCTGAAACACAATTTACCACAAGGTAACTGAAACTGTAAGAAGTGAAATTGTCTATTAAAGGGGTGGGGAACAACTGTAGTACTAGGAACACACTTAAGACCAGACAACATGAGAAATAAACAAAGTTTAAGCTGTGTAATTTGACAAAAAAATATTACATGAGTACTATGGTAATTAGCTTTGTAGTGATTATATTATCATGCTTCTTCTCTTAAAGGTATATGAAGCACGTACCTTTTTTGTTTTATATATGTGTGTGTATATGTGTGTGTGTGTATATATATGTATAGCTAAAACAACAGCAACAAAAAACCGTTGCCCTTGGGTCCATTCCAACTCATAGTGACTGTACGGGATGAAGTAGAACTGCTCCATCAGGTTCCCAAGGCACTCCTGGTAGAGTTGACCTGCAAACTTCTTGGTTAGCCGCTATAAGCTCTTAACCACCATACAACCAGGATTCATGTGAAGCATATAGAAGAATATAAAACATCCTATTTTTAAAATTAATGGTTACTCTCACAATCATGCTTAAATATTGTAATATAGGTTCATGTTTATTTATTTATTTATTTAAAAAGTAGTATTTGTGGGAAGGCAGAGCCAACATGTATCCCAGCTGTCCCTCTGAAATAAATACTCAAAAACTAAGTAAAACAGACAAAAACATCAATCCTGGAACCCTAAGCATCAAATGAAGGAATCAAGAAACAGATCAAACACAGAATGGAAGAAAAAACTGAAACAAGACAGAGAATGAGAGGAGTTACAGAATGGAAGTCTTTTCCCAGCTAATATAGTACAGTGTCTCCATCAGAGCCCAGCCATCAATCACCCTAGAAAGTGAGTAGGGGAAGGCAGCTCACCAGAGTGCCCAACAGGCAGCATGCCCAGAAACCGGAGAAACGTGCTTACATACCCCTTACCCTTCTTTCTCATATGCCACTTCCAACCCTCCCAAAAGGCCACATCATACCACCTTGGCTGGAGACACACTGGCTTGCTTCCAGCCTGGCTCTGCCCTGTGCACACACAGCCAGCTCCTGTCATGACTTTTTTTTTTTCTTTTTCACTTTTTTGCCCCATTCTCCTTTCCTTTCTCCCTCCTTCCTAGCCCAGTACCCAACCAAGCTACACTGGACTACTTTGGTAAGAGAGATACTCACCCTCTGCTAGACCGGGACTACTCTGCCCCTAACTATTGTCTACTGCTGCAACATTTTATTATTATTATTTTCTGTCTTTACTCATTTTCTTTCTCCCTCCTATTTCACTCAGAGCTCACCTCTAACCCTTTTTGCTGAGGCATGCCATTCCACTTTGACTAGAGACAATGGCTTGCTTATAGCTTAGGTTGGCCCTGTCTCAACTGAACAACTCCTGCTGTGACATTTATTTTTATTATTTTCTTTCTTCCTTTTGCTTTTCCTTTCCCTTTTCCCACCCACCTAGCTCTGTATTTCACCTTTACCTTCCTGCTGAGCTGCCTTGACTAGAGTGACACTAACACACACTAGACAGGGCCTCTCAGACCTAACCTGCCTGCTCTAGTCAAGCCGAATTTTTTGTTTTCATTTTATGTTGTAATGTTTTTTCTGTTTTTATTTTTTCTCCCTCCCACTGAGCCCTACACCCCACTGAGCCCTAAACCCCACCTCTACTGAGCTATGCCATGCTGCCTTGACTAGAGACACACAAGCCTAACAACAACCCAAGTCTACCCAATCCCCATCTGTCACTTCTTTCATGTTTTTTTTCCCCTCCCTTTATTCCTTTTCTTTCTCACTCCCACCTAGCCCTGTACTGCACATCTACCCCTTCCTGCCAAGCTACACTGTGCCACCTTGGCTAGAGTGACACTAACACACCACCAGCCAGGGTCTATCCAGTTACCACCTGTCAGCTCCTGTTCAAGACTGTGTGTCATTGTGGCTGAGCCGTGGTTCTCAGTGGTTAGGCAGTTATGATTTAGTTTGGTAGTCATATGACGTGATCACCCTCATGATGGAATCTGCTGTGAGCAGCCAGTCAATTGAAAGGGAGTTTCCTTGTGTGTATGGTCTGCATCTAATGCAAGTAGACATTCTGGCAAGGCTCATGTTGCTTTTGTTTCAGCTAGTTCCTGTTCTTCTGACCTCCAGAGTTTGGGAATTGAGCTAACAGCTTACTTGCAGTCTCTTCTGCCAGTCTTAGGATTCATTAATCTTTGCAGCATGTGAGCAAGAGCCCTTCTCTTTCACTCGCTAACCTTGGGTTTATCTGCCCGAGTGAGTACATGACTTAGGAGACGTCCCTCTCCTGACTCACAGACTTGAGATGTTCCAGCCTCTACAAAAGTATGAGCCATTTCCCAGATATTAATCTCTGTCTGTGTATATTTATATGCTTTGTGGGCTTTGCTTCTCTAGGAAACCCAACCCAAGTCACACATTCCACTTATTTTCTTTCTTTCCTTTCTTTCTCTATCCCACTGGGCCCTGTATGACATTTCTACTTCTTTCCTCCAAGCCAGAGCTACTGGCCTGCTGCCACACCAAGCCCTACCCATCCTCACCTTCCAGCCCTTGCTATGCCATTATTTTATTTTATTTTATTTTATGTATTTGTTTTCTTTTGTTTCTCTCTACCTAGTCCCATAAGCTACCTCCCTCCCTTCCTATCAAGCCTCACCAAACCATATAGATGGAGAGCTACCGGCCTGCTGCCACCCTGGTTACCACCTGTCCCCACTTACTCCTATCCTTCTCTACCCATCAGCTCCCACCATATTTTACTTATCTATTTATTTTTCTTTCCCTTTGGTGTACCCCAGTAAGCCACCTCCCTCTCTTCTCACTGAGACATGTATCACCACTGCAGCTAAAGAGCCATTGGCCCACCACTTTTTACCTCCCACCTAACCAAGTACACCATCTTACCCTTCTTCTGCCATTTCCCAGGTCCACCACGCCCCCATCTATCAGCTGTCTCCTTGTTTTATATATCTATCTCTTTTCTCCTCTTTGTTTCCCCTACCTAGGGCTGTATACCATCCCTACCATCCATAGCTGGGCTGGTGTAACTATAGCACCTATGGCTCAGGCCCACCACTGTACCAGATCTACATTGCACTTGCCCAGCCCCTACCAGGCCAGCTGCTGAATTGAAGGATGAAAGTCCATACTACTTCCTATATGATACTACTGCCTCTATAATAAGTGGGTGTGAATGCTCTCACACTGCTGGACCAACATCAGGAAGCAGGCAGAGCCTGCCAGTAAACCATCACTCACCACAACAAACCAGTGTATAGCAAAGCAGGCTCATGCTGCCTGTCCTGTCTTGCCAGCTCAGGCAAGTGGTGAAGTCTGTTGTCCCCAGAGACAAAGAAACAACAAAGCATGACTGGCCAGCCAACCCTGATGAATCAAAACAAAATAAAGAAGGACAGACCAAATAAACATACAATCAAAGAAAATATGTTAATATTTCAGAGACATCAGACAATATCAAAATAAGTTTTTAAAAAGCAGGACAAGATGGCTTCATCAAGTTTCCAGAAAAATAAATAAATAAAAAGAATCAGACAACCTCATAGCAGAAAAAAGTAGTGAAATTTTGATGTGAAATTCAAGAGAATAATATTTAGGTCTTTTCAAGAGATTGGAAAGGAAGAAGGAAAGTACAGACAAAACCAAAGAAGACAGAGACAAAATCATGGAAAACAAAGATAAAAACACAGCCAAAATTAAGGAAGACAAAGACAAAGAAGTAGATTTCAGGAAAGCAATACAAGAACAAATTCTCAAAATAAATAAAAAATTAGAAATTATACAAAAACAGAAACTAGAAATCCAAAAGATAAACAAGAAAATACCAGGAAAAAAACTGAATCAACGGTGTTAAGAGCAAATTTGAAACAAAGGAAGACAGAATCAATGAGATGGAAAAGAAATCCATGGACATCACTTTGTTTGAAGAAAAATCAGAGAAAACAATGAAGAAAACTTAAGAATTACATGAGATACAAATCAAGAGCAAAAATTTACAGGTCATCAATGTTCCAGAACACAGGTGGAAAATAGAAAGTACAGAGAAGATGGTTGGAGAAACAATAGAACTAAACTGATTATTCAATAGAAGCTATGTAAACAAGAAGGCAATGGGATGACATACATAAAATCTTGGGGGAAGAAAAACCTGCCAATGGAAAATAACACATCCTGCAAAACTCTCAGGTACAATGGAGAAATCAGCACATTTACAGATAAGCAGAAATTGACAGAATTTGTAAACCTCTAAAGTTATATATTAAAAAAAAGCAAGTCCTTTAGTTAGAGAATCAATGACATCAGACAATTGGAATCTAAGACATAATCAGTCAGACACCAACTTAGATAAACAACTCTCAATAATAAAACAAATCTAAAAGACTTAAAACAGGGAAATAGAGAGCAATCTGTAAATGACTTCAATGTCAACACAATTACAGGTAAAGTAAATGGTGCAGGTGTAGAAGTTTCAAAGGAAAAGGAAGTCAAAGACAGTATCAAGTAATAAAAGACTGACTCAGACTAAGGAAGATAATTGCATACTTCAAGGTAGCCACAAAGTAAGTAAGCAAATTTACTCATCATAATAAAAAAGAAGAAAAATATAAAGTCTTGGTAAGCAGAAAATCTGTAATAACAAAAGAAAAGAAAATCCACAAACAAAAGAAACTCAGCACAGGAAAATGAAAAGAACAGCAATAATGTCAGAACCACCAATAAAAAGCATAACAATATAAACCATAAACATATTAAAAATAAAAGAATGGAAGAGAAATATATCAAGAAAACAGGAACCATAAAAAGAGCAGGAATGCCAAAAATAATCTCAGATAAAATAGATTTTAAGGCAAAACCTACCATAAAAGGCAAGTAAAGGCATTATATAATTACTAAAGGGACAGTCTACCAAGACAACAACCTTAATAAATATTTATGCACTCAATGACAAAGCTCCAAATTATATAAAATTCTAAGAATACTGACAAGAGAAATAAATCCACAGTACCAGTAGGAGACCTCAATATGCCACTCTAGGAAAAGGACAGAACATCTTGACCTCATAGACCTGTATAGAACACTCCACCCAACAGCAGCAAAGTATACATCCTTTCCCAAAGCACTTGCAACATTCTCCAGAACAGACTATATTTTAGGCCACCAAGTAATGCTCACTAAAATCAAAAACCTTCCAAAGAAAATCAAGAGAACAGTGTTAGTTACAATAGTACCCCAAAATGTATAATACTTAGGAATAAATCTAACCAGAGATGTAAAAGACGTATACAAAAAAACTACAAAACACTATTACAAGAAACCAAGTAAGATTTCCAGATCTGGAAAAACATACCATGCTCATGGATAGAAAGAGTCAACTTGTAAAAATATCAATCCTAGCAGTGGAATTACAGGATCAAATTGTATATCTGCTTCCAGCTTTTTAAGGAAGCACCAGATTGTTTATCAAAGAGGCTGTACCATTTTGCAATCCCACCAGCAGTGTAGGAGAATTTCTCCACAGCCTCTCCAGCATTTGTTGTTTTCTGTTTTGGGGATCATGGCCAACCTTGTTGGTGTGAGATGGTATCTCATTGTAGCTTTGATTTGAATGTCTTTAATAGCTAATGATCATGGGTAATTCTGCATGTGTCGCTCAGCCGCCTGGATATCCTCTTTTGAGAAATGTCTGTCCATGTCCTTCGCCCATCGCTTAATTGGATTATTTATCCTTTCCTTGTT
The DNA here is from genome assembly GCA_028571685.1 of Heterohyrax brucei. Lineage (NCBI taxonomy): Eukaryota > Metazoa > Chordata > Mammalia > Hyracoidea > Procaviidae > Heterohyrax > Heterohyrax brucei. Next base: position 19,738,161 of record CM053162.1, read on the forward strand.
GACATTTGGTAACTCCTTATAGATTATGGAGATTAGACGTCTGTCTGACACAGAGTTGCCAAATATTTTTTCTCCTTCTGTAAGTGGTCTTTTAATTCTTTTGATGAAATCCTTGGATGAGCAAAAGTGTTTGATTCTTAGTAGTTCCCATTTATCTATTTTCTCTACTGTTGAATGTGCTTTGTGAGATTTTGAAGTCTGTCTACATTGTGTATTAAAACTTCCTTTGTTGATTCTATTTTATCTTGGATGAGCTTTATCATTTTAGATTTTATATTTAGGTCTTATATCCAATTTGAATTGGTTTTTGTATGACGTGTGAGATATAGGTCTTATTTCAATTTTTTGCGACTCGATGGCACTTGGCTTGGCATGGCTTCAATTTTTTGCAGATGGATATCCAATTTTGCCAGCACTATTTGTTAAAGAGACTGTTCTTACCCCAATTTAAAATGTTGGGGGCTTTGTCAAATGTATATATATTTATCCTTCAGAAACAAAAGTTGTCACATGAACAGAAACATGTACATGAATGTTTGTTGTAGCACAGTCCACAATAGCAAAAAGTTGGAATCAGTCCTGATGCCCATCAACAGATGAATGGATAAGCAACCTATGGTACTCAATGGAACACAATGGTATGATAACAAACAAAGACAATTTTAGAAAACATCTCATAACATGGTCTCATTTGGAAGAGATCATGGTGAGTGAAATCAATCAGTGTCAAAAGGACAAATTTTGTGTGAGACTCCTGTTATAAGGGCTTAACAAAATAATTATCCATAGAAGAAAATGACTGTGTTGGCTACAAGGGTGGGGGGGGGTACTGAGGATTTATCATAGATAAGTGATAGATGTTAGAAAATTTTATTCTTTTATTGTAATTAATAAAAAATAAAAAATTTGGAAAAAAATCAATTTTACCCAAAATAATCTACAGATATGATGCAGTCCGGACCCAAATACCAACAGCATTATTTAATGAGGTAGAAAAACTGAACACCAACTTTATATGGAAAGGAAAGGGGACCATATAAATAAAACATTATTGATGAAAAAGAACAAAGTTGGAGAAGTCATACTACCTGAGATAAGTACCCATTACACAATCATGCAGTTTGGGTAGCATAGCATTTAAGCATTTGGTTGTTAACCAAAGACTTAGCAGTCCAAATACATCAGGCACTCTTTGGAAAACCTATGGGGCAGTTCTACTCTGTTCTATAGGGTTGTTGTAAGAATCTACTGTTCAGCAACAGGTTTGGTTTTATATACAGTCATTATAGTCAAAATAGCCTGGTACTGGTACAATTACAGACACAAAGATCAATAGAATGGAATCAAGAATCCAGCTGATCTTTGGCAAAGCACAAAAGTTCACTTATATAGAAAATACAGTCTTTTTAACTAATGATGCTGACAAAACTGAATGTCCAAATAAAAAAAAAAAGAAACAGGATGCCTACTTCACACCATACACAAAAGCTAACTCAAAATGTATCAAAGAACTAAATAAAACCTTAAAATGATGACGATCATGGAATCAAAAATAGAAACAATACTAAAGGCCCTAAAATATTGCTTAAATATAATGCAAACAACAGCTGTTGTTGTTGTTAGGTGACATCAAGTTGGTTGTGATTCATAGTGACCCTATGAACAACAGAACAAAATGCTGCCCAGTCTTGTGCCATGTCCACTATCATTTTCACATTAGGCTCATTGTTGCGGCCACTGTGTCAATCTGTCTTGTCGAGGGTCTTCTGCTTCTTCACTAACCCTCCACTCTACCAAGGATGATGTCCTTCTCCAGGGACTGATATTTCTTGACAACATGTCCAAGCTATGTAAGACACAGTCTTGTCATCTTTGCTTCCGAGGAGCACCTTGGTTGTATTTCTTCCAGAACAGATCTACTTGTTCTTTTGTCAGTCGTGGGACATTCAACCTTATTCTCCAACACCACAATTCAAAGACATCAATTCTTCTGTCTTATTTGTTCATTGTCCAGCTTTCACATGATACAATGCGATTGCAAATACCATGGTTAGGGTCAGACACATTTTAGTTTTCAAGGTAACATCCTTACTTTTAAACACTTTAAAGAGGTCCTTTGCAGCAGATTTTCCCAGTGCAGTGTGTCTTTTGATTTCTTGACTGCTGCTTCCATGGACATCGAATGTGGACCCAAGTAAAATGAAATTCTTGATACCTTCAATCTTTTCTCCATTTATGACATTGTTTTTACTGGTCCAGTTGTGAGGATTTCTGTTTTCCTGATACTGAGGAGCAATCCATACTGAAGGCTGTGGTCCTTGATCTTCATCAGTAAGTGTCTCAAATCTTATTCATTTCCAGCAAGTAAGGTGGTGTCGTCTGTGAAATGCAGGCTGTTAGTGAGTTGTCCTCTAATCCTGATAACTCATTCATCTTTGTATAATCAAGCTTCTCAGATTATTTGTTCGGTGTACACATTAAAATGTTATAGTGAAAAGATACAACCCTGACACACACCTTTCCTGACTTTAAACCATGCAGCGTCCCTTGTTCTGTTCACATGACTCCCTCTTGATCCATATACAGATTCCTTAAGAGCCACAAGTAGGTGTTCTGGAAATCCCATTCTCCACAACGTTAGCTATAATTTAGTATGATCCATAGTCAGATGCTTTTGCATAGTCAGTGAAACACAAGTAAACGTCTTACTGGTATTCTTTGCTTTTAGCCAAGAGCAAAATGACATCAGCAATGATATCCCTGGTTCCACATCCTCTTCTGAACCCAGCTTGAATTTCTGGCTGTTCCTTGTCAACATACTGTTGCATTCTCTTTTGAATGATCTTGAGCAAAATTTTAGTTACATGTGAAAGCAATGATATTGTTTGGTAATTTTAACATTCTGTTGGATCACCTTTCTTTGCAATGGGCATAAATACAGATCTTTTCCAGTCAGTTGGCCCGGTAGCTGTCCTCCAAATCTCTTGACGTAGACGAGTGAGTACTTTCAGCATTGCATCTGTTTGTTGAAATATCTCAATTGATGTTTCATCAATTCCTGGAGCTTTTTTTTTTTTGCCAGTGCTTTCAATGAAGCTTTGACTTCTTCCTTCAGTGCCATTGGTTCCTGATCATATGCTGCCTCTTCAAATGGCTGAACATAGACATTTTATTTCTGGTATAATGACTCAGTGTATTCCTTCCATCTTGTTTTGATAATCCCTGAGTCATTTAATAGATTCCCTGTAGAATTCTTCACTACTGCAACTGAGGCTTGAGTTTTCTTTTCAGTTCTTTCAGCTTGAGAAATGCAGAATGTGTTATTTCCTTGTAGTTTTCCATTTCCAGCTCTCTACAAGTGTCATTATAATACTTTCTTTTGTCTTCTCAAGCTGCTCTTTGAAATGATAGCTAACAGTACACAAACACCAGAAAGAAAACTAGTTAACTGGGTGTTCCTAAAAATCAAACACAGATGCCCATCAAAAGATTTCACCAAAAGAGGCACATATTTTACCAAGGATGACATCCAGGCATCCAAAAGACACATGAATAAATGCTCACAATCATTAGCTATTAGAGAAATCCAAATAAAAACTATAAGGAGATACCATCTCCCCCCACCAAGTTGGGCCATAATCCAAAAAAGACAAAACAACAGATGCTGGAGAGGATGTGGAGAGATTGGAACTCTTCTACACTGCTGGCAGGATTGCAAAATGGTGTAACCTCTTTGGAAAGAAATTTGTTGCTTCTTTAAAAAGCTACAAATAGAAATACCATTTGATCTAGTAATCCCATAGCTTGGAATATATCCTACAGAAATAAGGTAGTCACAAGAAAAGATATATACATAGCAATGTTTATTGTAGCACTGTCCACAATAGCAAAAAGATGGAATCAAGCTAAACGCCCATTCACAGATGAGTGGATAAACTATGGTATACATATTCAGTGGAACACTACACAATAATAAACAACGCTAATGATTTCAGGAAGCATCTTTTAACCTCTTTTAACAGGAAGTGTTATGCTGAGTGAAATTAGTTAGCTGCTGAAGGACAAATAGACTTATGCACAGAAGAAAAGACCCTTTGATGGCTACAAGGCTGGGAATGGAGGGAAACGTTTAGGCACAGATTAAGTAGTCGATAAAATTTTGGTTAGATGAAAGCAGTGACAGCACACAGTAGAGAACAGTTCAAATTAACTGGACTTCACCATAAACTAAAATGTTTTCTAAGCTCAACCCAATATTGCAAAGGATAGAGTACCAGGGACTAGGGTGTGGGAATCATGTATTCAGGGGACACTGAGGCCAATTGGCATAATTATTCTATTGCTAAGAGAGTCTTCTGCAACCCAGATTGGTGAGTGGTGTTTGGGTTCTTGAAAGCTAGCAAGCTGATATCTAAGATACACCAAATGGTCCCAACTCATCCGGAACAGATGATCACCAAGAACAAAGATGCAATGAACAAAGAGCCCAGGAGACAGAAGGACCCACATGAGTGGGTGACTGCATCAACATGAGATCAGAAGAACTAAATGGTGCCCGGTCACCACCAAGACAGCCGTGATGGGGGACAAAATGTAGAGGCCTGGAGGCAACATGAGAAAAAGAGGGGTGTGGCCTAAGAACTCTACTAAAAGACCTGAATTTATAGTCCAACAGCCTGGAGAGTCCCCTGGGATCATGGCTGCTAGACCTGCTGCTGTCCGTAACAGGAAACCAGTAATGAATCAACTCTTCGTACAAGAATGAACTGGATTTGGGGCCATATTGTGTGTGTAATTTGTGGTTCTATGCATTTACAAGAGGCTGTCCTACTGGTCTCTTTCTACACAGGAGAGATGACAGTGGAGAGTGGGGACAGATGCTTGTCAAGAAGATACTAGATATACAGAATGAAAAGGAGAAGTGTGTTGTTGCCATGTGGGGAGAGCAGAATGAGCTGTAGATATGGGGGCATGGAAAACCAATTTTGATTGTATACTTTCACTTAATCACAACTAAAAAAAAAAAAAAAAAAAAAAGATTTCTCCAAGAAGAGTACATAGAGAACTCACAGACTAGGAAACAAACAAAGAAAAACTTCTGTTTTTTAGACTATGAAAAATCTTTTGACTGCTGCATAGAAACAATAGTAAACATTCTTTTCTTTTCCTTTGAACTCCTTATTTATATGTTTTTCCCATTTTTGTGTGATATTGTTTCTATTTTTTTTAATTGAAAATATTGGCTCCTTACAAGTTAAAGAAATCAGCTTCTGACTTTCATAAATTTTGCAAAGTTTCTGCCCCATTGTTTTTCGTTGTTACAGTTAGTTTTTGATATTAGTCCTGAAGAGATTTTTTGGGTTGTTTCTGCTTTTTAACTGTAATAAAATTAACCTTGTTATTTATTTACTTTATTGTTTCCAGGATAATTTCATAAAAGTTTATCAAAACACATTTAATGACTTCATTATTTGACGTCAACCAAAGTTCCAGAATCGTAGCTGCTCCCACATGATGGAAAACATAAGAATCAAATCAACTATATCTAGAGAAAGACATGCTGAAAAAATTTAATATATCTCAGAACAGGGCCCAGGGCCAAATGTGGAACAGACCATCAATTGTTCTTGTGCAAATTCAAGTTGAAGGTTAATAAAATGAAAATAAGTCCCTCACAGCCAAAATACAAGCATGAATACATCTCATCTGAATCTGAAGATGACCTCAAGTGATTTGTGAAGAACATTAATGACTGAAGATCAAGCAAATTATGAAACGACATCAAGGACATGAAGAGAGCAAGAGGTCAATAAAAGACAGAAAAGAGAGAAAAGACCAAAACGGATAGCAGAACAGACTCTGAAACTTGCTCTTGAATGTTAAGTAGCTAAAGTAAATGGAAAAAATGACGATGCAAAAGAACTAAACAGAAGATTTTAAAGGGTGGCTCAAAAAAATAAAGTAAAATATTATAATGACAGGTGTAAAGAAAACTGAAAGACAAAAATACCATTAGCATTTCTCTAGCTGAAAGAACTGAGAAAAAAAATGATTCAGTTGATGGAGTATCAACTAAGATAATTCAACAAATGAATACAGAGCTTGAGATGCCCACTGTTCTATGCCAACCGACTGAAAGAGGTCCATATTTTTGCTCATTCCAAAGAAAGATGATCTAATAGAACATAGAAGTGGTGGAACATGCAAGTCAACTTGTGATGAAGAGCATTCAAAAGTGGTTGCAGCAAAGAACTGAAGAAAAATTCAAGTCTTGAGTTGCAGTTTTATAGGATTCTATGCACATAATATTAAACAGTGTAAGAAGCATGGAAAAAAGAGGGAAAGTATACACAGACTCACTATACCAGGAAGAACTGGCTACTGTCTACCACCACTGTTTGCTCTGACAGGGATTGTTTTAAACAAAGCTGGATAAAAATGTAGGGAAGGAAAAAAAAAAAAAAAAAACCAACTAACTCACAAAAAAGACTAGACTTACTGACCTGATAGATACTGGAGAAACATTGAAAGTTTGGTCTCAGAAAACATTTTAGTACAGTATTGAAGTAATTCCTGAGTTTCCCTCTTCAGTCAAAGATTAGACAGGGCTAGCAGCGTAGCAGCCCAGGCAGAAGGACTAGAGAAAAGGAGGGGACAAGAAAGCTGATAATAGGAAACGTAGGGTAGAGAAGAGAGTGTTGACATGGCTTGGTGTTGGTAACCAATGTCACAAAACAATGTGTGTACTAACTGTTTAATGAGAACCCAGTTTTTCCATAAACCTTCCTCTGAAGTACAGTGCTTTTTTAAAAAGAAAAATCAGTTTTTTAAAAAAAATAGCAAAAAGCCTGTTACCATGGAGTTGATTTATAATGACCTTAAGGGACAGAGTAGAATTGCTCCACAGGTTTTCCAAGAAGAGAAAACAAACAAACAAACAAACAAAAAGATCAGTATTCACCCACTTAAAGACGGAGCATATGATCAAGAACCAACGGTACTGAAGAAAGAACTGCAAGTTCCACTGAAAACATCATTCAAAAATAACCATCCAGGAATTGGCAGGATATTGACTGAGATAATTCAGCAAGTGCATACAGCTCTGGAAATGCTCATTCTTCTATGCTGAGAGATTTGTAATGTAGCCAACTGGTCAATTGACTAGAAGAGATCCATGTTTGTGTCCAGTCCCAACAAAAGTAATCTAACAAAATACATTGAACTTCAGGACAGATCTTCAAATGTTCTTTTTGATGAAGAGATTAAAGATTTTTACCAGCTTCTGCAGTCTGGAATTGATCAAACATGCAATCAGGAAGCATTGATAATTATGGGTCACTGAAATGCACAGTTGGAAACAAAGAGGGATTGGTAACTGGGAAAAATTTCTTTTTGACAGAAATAATGCCAGAGGTTGCATGATAGAATTTTGTAAGATTAGCGAGTTCTTTATTACAAATACCATTTTTAACCAACACAAACGGTGACTGTACACACGGACCTCACCAGATGGAATACGCAGGAATCAAATAGACTATATCTGTGGGAAAAGATGATGGAAAGGCTCCATATCAGCAGTCAGAACAAGACCAGGGGCTTATCGTGTTACCACAGAGACACCTGAGTTTGTGCCACCTGCTGCGAGGCCAATCTCTGAGACAGGAGGCCAGAGTGAATTAAATCAAAGATTTTATTTGTGTGCTAGGTTACACAAAGTGACAGAGGGGACAGCTGCTCTGGAAATCTGCCCAACCTATTGTTTCATGCAAGGGATTTTAAAGAGTGAAGCTACATACTAAGATCAGTGGAAGGGAATTCAAGGGCTTAGGGAATATGCTTTGAAGAGGAATCTGGGCTTCTTCAATCCTTTTGATCTTTCTAGGCTGTTCGAGTGATAAGGTACCAGCTGCCACCTGTGTCTGAAGTCTCACAGGTCATGAGCATCGATTCAGATGCCAGTTCAGCCACAAGCCTCCAGGAATTGACAGAATATCGATTGAGATATTTCAACAAACAGATGCAATGCTGGAAGTACTCACTCATTTATGCCAGGAAATTTGGAGGGCAGCTACCTGGCCAACTGACTGGAAGAGATCCATACTTATGCCCATTCCAAACAAAGGTGATCCAATGGAATGTGGAAATTACCAAACAATATAGCTAATATCATATGCAAGTAAAATTTTGCTCAAGATCATTCAAAAGAGAATGCAACAGTATGTTGACAAGGAACAGCCAGAAGTTCAAGCTGGATGTAGAAGAGGATGTGGAACCAGGGATATCATTGCTGATGTCTGATGGATCTTGGCTGAAAGCACAGAATACCAGAAAGATGTTTACTTGTATTTCATTGACTATGCAAAAGCATCTGACTGTGTGAATCATAACAAACTATGGTTAACATTGTGGAGAATGGAAATTCCACAACACCTGATTGTGCTTGTAAAGAATCTGCATATGGATCAAAAGGCAGCTCTGCAAACAGAACAAGAGGACACTAAATGGTTTAAAGTATGAAAAGGTGTGCATCTCAGTTGTATCCTTCCACTATAGTTTTCAATCTGTATGCTGAGCAAATAATCCAAGAAACTGGATTATATGAAGAACAAGGTATCAGGATTGGAGGATGACTCATTAACAACCTGTGTTACACAGAAAACACTACCTCAGTTGCTGGAAGTGAAGAAGATTTGAAATACTTCCTGATAAAGATCAAGGACCACCACTCAGCATCAAGAAAACAAAAATCCTCACAAGTGGATGAGTAAGCAACATTGTCACAAATGGAGAAAGGATTGAGATTGTCAAGGATTTCATTTTACCTGGGTCCACAGTCAATGCCCGTGAAAGCAGCTGTCAAGAAATCAAAAGACACACTAACTGATGCATGCACACAAATGTTTATTGCAGCATAGTCCACAGTAGCAGAAAGATAGAATCAACTCAGATGCCCAACAACAGAGGAATGAATAGGTAAACTATAGTATATATACTCAATGGAACACTATGCAATGATAAAGAACAATGATGATTTCAGGAAACATCTCAGAACCTGGTTTCAGCTGGAGGACATCATGCTGGGTGAAAGTAGTCAGTGGCAAAAGGACAAATATTGTATGAGACCCCTACCATAAGAACTTAGAAACAGACTCATGCATAGAAGAAAAGACTCTTTGACTCTGCAATGGTGGAAGGCAGGTGAGGTGAGGGGAGAGGGTCTAAATTAGATAGCTGACAGAAATTTGGTTGTGTGAAATTGGTGACAGCACACATTAGAAAGAAGATCAATATTAACTGGACTTCAACATAGCGTGATTACTCCTCCCATCTTAGCCCAATATTGAAAGGACAAAGTAGCTGGGGTTGAGGGGGTGGGGACCATGCTCTTAGGGGAAATTGAGTTCAGTGGGCACAACTAGCATTTTGCTAAGGGAGCCTTCTGAATCCCACATTGGTGAGTTGTGTCTGCGGTTTTCAAAGCTGCCAGGCTGCCGTCTGAGGGTACAGCAAATTGTCCCAACTCAGCAGGAGTGGATGGTCACTATGGACGAAAACAACATGGGGGAAAGAGAACCCAGAAGTCAGAGAGACCCATGTGAGCGGATGATTACATCGACTTGTGACCAGAAGAACCAGACAGTGCCTGGCCACCACCAGGGATAGCCATGATGGAGCTCACAAAGTTGAGTCTCACTGCCAACACAAGAATAAAAAGGGGTGCACCCTGAGATCTAGACTATAAGACTGCAATTGATGGTCCAGGGGCCTCAGAGTTCCCCTGGGAACATGGCCCCTGACCCTGATGCTGCCCCTGTATATAAATCATAATGGAGGTCAACAATTCGGGCAGGAATGGATTGGACTGGTGACACAGAGTGACTATATCATGTGTGCACTTCATGGTTCTACGCATCTATAGAGTGTCATCCTGCTGACCTCTTACTGGAAGCAGGGGAATAGGTGGGGAGGAAGGGATAGGAGATTGTGAGAAGGATAAGACAAGTATGAAGTGGAGAGGAAGAGTGTGCTGTTACTGGGAAGTGAGAGCAGTGGGAGCTGCATATAGGAGGATATGCAAATTTATATGAGAATGTACATTTTCATTCAATCATAAAGAAAAACAAGTAATAAATAAATAAATGTACATGAAATCAAAAGACACATTGCATTGGGACAATCTGTTACAAAGGACCTCTTTCCAATACTGAAAAGTAAAGATGTCACCTCGACGATTAAAGTGCGCCTGACCCAAGCCGTGGTATTTTCAATCACATCATATGCTTGCAAAAACTGGACAATGAACAAAGAAGACAGAAGAAGAATTGATGCTTTTGAACTGTGATGCTGGAGAAGTATGCTAAATGTACCATGGACTGACAAAAGAACAAACAGATCTGTTCTGGAAGGAATGCAACTAGAGTGCTTCTTGGAAGCAAAGATGGCAAGACTGCATCTTACACACTTTGGACATGTTGTTAGGAACAATGGGTCCCTGGAGAAGGACATCATGCTTGGTAGAGTGGAGGGTCTGTGAAAAAGAGGAAGACCCTCGGCAAGATGGATTGACACAGTGGCTGCGTCAATGGGCTTAAGCATAAAAACGATTGTGGACATGGCGCAAGGTCAGGCACATTTTGTTCTGTTGTTCATAGGGTCGCTATGAGTTGGCACCTAGCAATGACAACAACAACAACAGAATGCAGAAATGACAGAACTATATAATTAATAGCACGGGCAAGTCAACTTGTGATGAAGATCATTTAGAAGTGGTTGCAATAGTACATTGACAAGAAACTGTCAAAACTTCAAGAAATTTCCCAAATTGAGAAAATGAGTTGGAAGGAGGGATATCATTGCTGATGTCAGATGGATTCTGAATGAAAACTCACAATTCCAGAGAGTTCTTTACCTGTGGTTTTTGAATACTCAAAGGCATTTGATTATGTGGATAATTACAAATTTTGGATAACAATTCAAACAGGAATTCCAGGGCTCCTATTTGTGCTCATGAAGAGCTTGCACATAGATCAAGAGGCAGTCATTTAAACAAAACAAGGAGATATTTTATGGTTTAAAATCAAGAAAGGTGTGCACTAGAGTTGTATCCTTTCACCACACTTACTCAGTTTGCATGCTGAGCAAATAATCCAAGAGGTTAGACTATGTGAAGAAAGAAATTGGAACCAGGAGTGAGGGAAGACTCATCAACAACTTCAGATATGCAGATAACACAGCCTTGCTTGCTGAAGGTGAGGAGCTGAAGCACTTGCTGGTAAAGATCAAAGAGGACTGACTCCAGTATGGATTATATTTCAACATAAAGAAGAAAATCTTGCAACTAAGCCAAAAACAACATGATGATAAAAGGAGAAAAGACTGAAATTGTCAAGAATTTCATTTTACTTGAAATCACAATCAGTGACCATAAAAGCAATAGTCAGGAAATCAAATAATGTACTACACTGGACAAATGTGCTGCAAAGGAATCTCTTTCAAGTATTAAAACGCAAAAATGTCATTTGAAGGACTAAAGTGCAACTGACCAAAGCATGGTATTTTCTATACTCCCACATGTCTGTGAAAGTTGGACAATGAATGTAGAAGACTGTAGAAGAATTGATGCCTTTAAGTTATGGTGTTGGTGAAGAATACTGAATATACCATGAAATAATAGAACTAGCAAGTCGTTCTTGGAGAAATACAGCCAGAGTGCTCCTTGGTAAGCAAGGATGGTGAGATTTTGTGTCACCTACTTTGGAACATGTTGAGGTGGGACCAGTCCCTGGAAAAGAACTCATGCTGGGTAAAGTAGAAGGTGAGTGAAAAAAACGGAGACCCTCAATGACATTGACTGACAGAATAGCTGCAACAATGGGCTCAAACAATAATGATTGTTAGGATGGTTCTGGACCAGGTGGTATTTTTTTCTGCTGCACATAGGGTTGCTATGAGGCGATCATGCGATCCTAATGCATGTAACCTAACAACAACAACAGTTTCAGTTTGTAAACTAGAATCTCCTGTCTCTAGCCACTGTGTATATAACTCTTTGCTAATGTTCTCAGAAGCTCTATAGGTACAGTGGTTAAAGTTCTCACTGCTAACCCAAAGGTCAGTGGTTCACATTTACTAGCTGCTCTGGTAGTAAAGATCTGACGATCTGCTCCCATAAGGATTTCTTCCTGGGAAAACCTATGGGGCATTTTTACTCTGTCATGCAGAATTTCTGTGAGTTAGAATTGACTCAATAGCACACAAAAGTGCAATAACAACAACTGCTGTTTTTATCTCTTTGTCCTCTTATTCTGCATATTAGGAGGAAGTCTGCAGTGTGTCTTTCACGTTTCTGGTCTGACTCTCATAAGTATCCATCTACTGATTTTTTTGAAAATTTCTTTGTAGTCAGTACTTTCATCAGTCAGCTTCAATGAATCTCTGACTTCGTTCTAGCATATTCTTTTACTGTATTTTCTCTTCACATTCTGCAAAGGTCAAAATGTGTTTTTCTACAGACTTCAAGTCAGAATCTCACTTATTCACAGGTGTTACTTCTTTTAGAAGCTATTTTTCTGACATTTTCTTTCAGGTTTTCAGCGATATGTCTCTTTCCTCCTTACACTGTAATACATTTTCCCTAAGTCCCTCTTTCTATTGTGTCAGTTTTTTGTTTATTTATTCAAGGTAGGTGTAAGACCTACTCAAGCTTTGTATTTTCCTGACTATGGGGGATGAAGGGGTCGCTAGTGGCCTTGGCTCCTTTCAGTGACCTCATAAGATGTTAGTACCAAGTGGACATCAGATCTAGATGTGAAAGTCACATAGACATATAAACTCCTGAATCAGCTATGATTTTTTGCATATGTTATTTGCTGTGAGTCTACCACTGTTCCTGTTATTACTACTATGCTTTCTAAAAAAAGAAAAAAATCACCTGCTTATTGCAACCTTAGCCAAGCCAAGTGCCATTGACCTTAGAATCATGCAAAATATAAAAAGTCACTCTTTCTAGTCTTCCTCTCTGCCCTTGCTTTTAACATTTTACCTTAAATGAAAAGGATTCTAGAACGCAAATAACACTGCCATAAAACAAAATGAAGTCCTCATCCATGTCTTAACCTGGATGAGTCTCAAAACCATGCTGAGTGAAATTTAAAAAACAAATAAACAAACCAAACCCATTGCCATTAGCTTCATTCTGACTCACGGCAACCCTACAGAACTATTTCATAGAGTTTCCAAGGTGTGCCTGGATGATTGAAACTGCTGATCGTTTGGTTAGAAGCAAAGCTTCATTACACCATCAGTCAGTCACAATAGAACAAATATTGCATGATCTCACTATTAAGAAATACCTAGAATAAGAAAATACATACAGATCGGAGTTCGTATTTACCAAGAAGAGATCACTAGCAGTGATTACCAAAGGTGACAGGGAGAAGGAAAGGAAAAGCATTGTCTTGAGAATACTGAGTTTCTTCTTACAGGAACAGAAAATTTGGAAATGGATATTGTTGATGGTTGTTTAACATGATTGATGTATTTGGTCTCAGTTAATTATATACATGAGGAATGTTGAATTTACAAGTGTTTTATCTATTTCTACAACAGCAGTATTCATTAAATGAGAAATAATTCTTCTTCTGTCTCACTCTCATCCTCCTTCTTGGTATGTGTACACTGAGTATTTTCACCTCTGGCATATGTGGAAAGGTATCTGCTGATGAGAGTCCAAACACTGAGTTTCTGCCTCTGGATGGCTCATTCATGCATGAGTGAAGGATGATGTCTCATTTGCCCAACAGTGCAATCCCTGTACTCAGGACTTGGAGGCATTAAAAAAAAAAAAAAAAAAAGGTAAATTGTATCATTAGTTCACTTTCTCAGACACCTTTGGACAGACATACGTGAAGGTATGTTTCCACTGGTATATAGCTCTATCCATCCCCTTCAATAGGGCAGTTAATAAAAAAATTCTTGAGCACTGACAAATAATCTGCTCTTTGGTTTATAATTCTGTTGTTATTAAAAGTAATTTTATGTATTACCATGAGTTACAAAAAATTTCAAAGATGTGTATCAGGCATAACTGATGTTAACCTGAAAACCAAGCATATACCATCAATAGACAACAAAAAAAAATTCCCAAATTTCCTGTAAGCATCATGTCAGTTAACAAAAGCAACAGACTGTTTCAACGTCTGAGGCTATTGTGAAGACCCATACTACATTCTGAGTCCACTGAAAATTATGTGTGTATGTGTTTTAAAATATGACCTGGCTATACCTAACAGATTTTGAATATCACCCAAGAGATGTGGTTTTCCTGCTGGTACTAATTGTTGGATTTACTGTGTGTATTGTTGAAAGCAGTGCTATGATCTCTATTAATTCTAGTGGATTTTATTTTATTTTTTTAATGTAACAAGTGAAAGCAAGTGGAGTAGGTGTTCCATGTACCACAAATTTCAAATCACTTATTTAAAGGACATAAATGAATATGAGTTATGTGTTAATGATGGAGTATGTTATGAAAACATATTTCTTAGAAGCATAAAGTCAGGCAATGTGGAAATGACAGAGTCAGAAAATTAGAATACTCAACTCTTTCTGCCTTCTAAGCTCCTGTAACACAGAGAAAAAACATGTAGTTTCTGTCTTTCAGAAGCTTACCTTCTATGTGGTGGCACTCTCTTGTAACACAACAAATACCCTAATAAAGGTTTCAGAGCACTAAAGGAACCACTAGACAGGGGTTCAGAAGCCACATGGTCAATAATCCTTGAGTTGAATAAACAGAAGTTCAGAAGGTAGACCAGTTGAACTGAGTTTCTTTAGTGCACGTCTGGAGATTTGTCAATGAAATAGTGGTTTGCTACAGGATGTTAAGACAGTTGGTATAACTAAAGCCTGAGAAAATAAGGCCAATAATACTGTAAGTGTAAACAAGTGAGAAGCCTTATATACCGTGTGAAGGATTTAGTGTCAGTCTTTGAAGTAGCAAAAGTCTCTAATCAATCCAAATGCACAACAAGAAAATACAAAAAAATTGTTCAATGGACTACTACACCAAGAAAAGTGAATGACCTACAACTTTGCTCATCAACAAGAGTGAATCTTAGCCAGATAGAGTGAAAAGGCAAACCATAAAACTGCCATATATGTCCCTCATATGATGTCATTTAAAAATATTCTGCTAAACAATTTAAGCATTTTTTTATTTAATATGACTAGGTGAAAGTGTACATTCCCATATAAATTTACATGCGCCCCTATATGCAGCTTCCACTGCTCTCCCTGTCCAGTGACCACACACAATTCCTCTCCACTCCGTACATGTCTCATCCTCCCAACAGTCTCCTTTCCCCTTCTCTCCTCCCACTCTCCTTCCTCCAGCAAAGTGCTTGCAATATAGGGTCACTCTGCATTGCCAAGTCCAACACATTCTTGTCCAAAGAGTGGGCCTTCGTTGTGATTTATGGGCAAGGGCAGCATCAGGGCCAGGGGCCATGCTCTCAGTGGAACCCTGAAACCATCTGGACCATCAATTGAGGTCTTTTAGTGGAGGTCTCCAGATGCACCCCTTTTTATTCCTGTATTGCCAGTGAGACTCAACTTAGTGAGCTCCATTGCAGCTATCACTGGTAGTGGCTGGGCACCATCAGGTTCTTCTGCTCCCAAGTCGATGTAGGCACCCACTCATGTGGGTCTCTCTATCTTCTCTTTTGTCTTTACCCCATGTCATTTTGGTCCTCGGTGAGCATCCGTTCCTGCTGAGTTGGGACCATTTGCTGTGTCCTCGGATGGCAGCTTGGCAGCTTTTAAGACCCCAGACGCCACTCACCAATGTGGGGTGCAGAGAGCCCTCTTAGCAAAATGCTAATTGTGCCAATTGGCCTCGATTTTGCCTAAGAGCATGGTCTCCTGTCCCCCGCCCCAGCTACTCTATCTTTGCAATATTGAGTTAAGATGGAAGGAGTACTCAAGTTATGCTGAAGTCCACTTAATGTTGTTCTTGTTTCTAATGTGTGCTATCACAGATTACTCCAACCAGATTTCTAGCAACTATCTAATCTAAACCCTTCCCCCCTTGCCCTTCCTCCCTTCCCTCCCTTGCAGCTGTCAAAGTGTCTCTTCTTCTATATACAAGTCTGTTTTTGAGATCTTATCGTCGAGGTCTCATACAATATTTGTCCTTTTGTCGCTGACTACTTTAACTCAGCATAATGTCTTCCAGTTGAAACCAGGTTAGGAGGTGTTTCCTGGGATCATTGTTATTCTTTATCATTGAGTAGTGCTCCATTGAGTATATGTAACATAGTTTACCTATCCATTCTTCTGTTGTTGGGCATCTGGGTTGATTCCATCTTTTTGCTATTGTGGACTGTGCTGTGATAAACATTCTGGTGCATGTGTCTGTTGGTGTGAAAGGCCTTGATTCTGTAGGATATATTCCAAGTAGTGGAATTACTGGGTCAAATGGTATATCAGTATCCATTTGTTTAAGGAAGCGCCAGATTGCTTTCCAAAGAGGCTGGACCATTTTGAAACCTCACCAACAGTGTAGGACGGTTCCACTTTCTCCACAGCCTCTTCAGCATTTGTTGTTTTGTGTTTCTTTGGATCATAGCCAATCTTGTTGGGGTGAGATGGTATCTCGTCGTAGCCCTGATTTGAATTTCTTTAATAACTGAAGATCGTGAACATGTCCGGATATGTTTTTTGGCTGCCTGGATCTCCTCTTTAGTGAAATGTCTGTCCATCTCCCTTGCCCATATCTTGATTGGATGGTTTATCTTCTTCTTATTGATATTTTATAGTATCTTATAGATTATGGAGATCAGGTGTCAGTCTGACATAGAGTTGTGAAATATTTTTTCCCATTCTGTGGGTGTTCTTTTAATTCTATTAATAAAGTCTTTGGATGAGCAAAAGTGTTTGATTCTTAATAGTTCCCATTTATCTATTGTCTCTTCTGTTGATTGTGGTTTGTTTGACAGATTTTGGAGTCTGTCCACACTGTTTATTAAAACTTCCATTGTTGTGCCTCCCTTTTCTTGGATGAGCTTTATCATTTTAGGTTTGATATTTAGGTCTTTTATCCAATTGGAGTTGGTTTTTGTATAAGGTATAAGATATTCATCTTGATTCAGTTTAATGCAGACGGATATCCAATTTTGCCAGCATCATTTGTTGAAGTACTGTTTTCACCCCAGTTTAATGTCTTAGGGCCTTTGTCAAATACCAACTCTTTATAGGCAGATGGTGTCATCTCTGGGGTCTCAATTCTGTTCCATTGATGGATCTGTCTGTTCTTGTACTAGCGCCAGGCTGTTTTGACCACTGTGGCAGTGTAGTATGTTCTAAGGTCGGGTAATGAGAGGCCTCCCAGTGTGTTCTTCTTCTTTAGTAGTACCAGACTTATCCAGGGCTTCTTCCCTTTCCAAACAAATTTGGTGATTTGTTTCTCAATCTCATTAAAAAATGATACTGGAGCTTGTATTGGGATTGCATTATATAAGCAGATTGCTTTGGGCAAAATAGACATTTTCATAATGTTAAGTCTTCCTATCTACGAGCAGGGTAGGTTTTTCCGTTTATCTAAGTCTCTCTTAGTTTCTTGTAGTAAGGGCTTGTAATTCTCTTTGTAAAGGTGTGTTATTTCTCTGGTTAGATTAATTCCTAGGTACTTTATCTTCTTAGGGGCTATCATAAATGGTATTGATTTGATAATTTCTTCCTTAACAGTCTCGTTGTTTGTATAAAGGAATCCTACTGATTCACTTATGTTTATCTTGTGTCCTGAGACTTTGCTGAACTCTGCTATCAGTTTGAGTAGTTTACTTATAGATTCCTTAGGATTCTCTGCATATACAATCATGTCGTCTGCAAACAGGGGGATTTTAACTTCTTCTTTGCCAATGCAGATGCCCTTTATTTCTTGGTCTTCTCTAATTGCTCTGGCTAGAACTTCTAGTACCATGTTGAATAGGAGAGGTGAGAGTGGGCATTCTTGTCTAGTTCCTCATCTCAAGGGAAAGTCTTTCAGTCTCTCTCCATTCAGGATGATGTGGGCAATTGGCTTTGCACAAATGGTTCTTATTGTGTTGAGGAATTTGCTGTCTATGCCTATTTTGCTAAGAGTTTTTAGCATGAATGGGTGTTGGATTTTATTAAATGCCCTTTCGGCATCAATGGACAAAATCAGGTGATTCTTGTCTTTTGTGTTATTTATGTGGTTAATCACATTAATTGTTTTTCTGACATTGAACCAGCCTTGCATCCCTGGTATGAATCCCACTTGGTCATGATGAATTATTTTCTTGATACGTTGTTGTATTCTATTGTCAACAATTTTGTTGAAGATTTTTGCATCTAGATTCATCAATGATATTGGTCCTTAGTTCTCCTTCTTTGTTGGGTCTTTCCCTGGTTTTGGTGTCAGGGTTATGCTGGCTTCATAGAATGAATTTGGGAGTACTCCATTCCTTTCTGTACTGTGAAATAGTCTCAGTAGTGTTGGAGATAACTCTTCTCTAAATGGTTGGTAAAATTCTGCAGTGAAGCCATCTGGGCCCGGGCTTGTTTTGGTTGGCAGTGTTTTGATGACATTTTCAATCTCTTCCTTTGTGATGGATTTATTAAGTTGTTCTGCTTCACGTTGTGATAATTTGGGTAGGTGGTATGAGTCACAGAATGTGTCCACTTCCTCTAGGTTTTCAAATTAGTTAGAGTACAGTCTTTCATAGAATTCTGTTATGATATTTTTGATTTCTGTTGCATCTGTGATGACAACTCCGCTCTCATTTGTAATTTGGGTTATTTGTTTCCTTTCCTGCTTTTCTTTAGTAAGTTTAGCCAGTGGTTTGTCAATTTTGTTGATCTTTTGAAAAAACCAGCTTTTGGTATTTTCCATTTTTCCAATTGTTTTTCTATTCTCTAATTCATTTAGCTCTGCTCTAATCTTTATGATCTCAGTTCTTCTGGTGTCTGAGGGGTTCCTCTGTTGTTCTTTTCCTACTTGTTCAAGCTATAGGGTTTGTTCCTTGATTTGGTTTCTTTTTTCCTTCCAGATGTATGCATTTATGGAGATAAACGGACCTCTGAGCACTGCTTTGGCAGTATCCCATAGGTTCTGGTAGGAAGTGTCTTCGTTCTCATTGGAATCCATGAATTTCTTTATTTCATTCTTGATTTCTTCTATAACCCATGTTTTTTTGAGCAAGATGCTGTTCTGTTTCCAAGATTTCCACTTTCTATCTATGTTTTTTCTGCTACTGATTTCAACTTTTATGGCTTTGTGATCTAAGAAGATGCTTTGCAGTAATTCAATGGTATGGATTTTGTTGAGCATTGCATTATGTCCTAACACATGGTCAATTCTGGAGAATGTTCCATGTGCACTGGAGAAGGTGTAGTTGTCTGCTGATGGATGGAAAGTTCCGTATATATCAATGAGGTTTAGTTGGTTAATTGTGGCAATGAGGTCTTCTGTATCTTTACTGAGCTTTTTTCTAGATGATCTGTCCAATATTGAGAGTGGAGTGTTGAAGTCTCCCACTATTATTGTAGAGTCATCTAACTCACTTTTAAGTGTAGTCAGTGTTTTTCAACGTATTTAGGTGCTCTGATATTAGGTGCATAAATATTTAATATAGTTAAGTCTTGCTTGTGTACTGAACCTTTCAACAGTAAATAGTGTCCATTTTTGTCCACGATGGTGGATTTGACATTAAAATTGATTTTGTCTGAGATTAGAATTGCTACCCCTTTTCTTCTTTGTTCATTGTTAGCTTGATATATATGCTTCCATCCTTTAATTTTCAGTTTGTTCCTATCTTTAGGCCTCAAGTGAGTTTCTTGTAGACAACATATGGATGGATCATGTCTTTTCATCCAGAATGTCACTCGATGTCTCTTTACTGGAGTATTCAGTCCATTCACATTCAATGTAATTATTGATAAGTATGTGTTCACTGCTGCCACTGTGATATGTTTATTTTTATGTTGATGTTTTCTCTGTTGTTCTTATTAGTCTGTTCTGGGACATTTTTTTTTTTTTGTGAGTTGATTTTTCACTTTTTTCAGAGTTGGTTTCGTAGTTGTTGAGACTCCTGTTACATATCTTAATATGGTGTGATACATCTTTGTTGTGCTTTACAGCTGCCCCTATGATCCCCCTTAATAGACTATATATAAACAGAATTTTAATTACTACCAGTCTTGTCATCTTCCTCTCCATCTGGAAGGACTATAACAACTGTAGTACATCCCTCTTTTTAATATGATGGCACCATAGTTTTCATGATGATCACTGTATTGTTTCTTTCTGTATTAAAGCTGTGATTGACTTTGGAGCCTTCTCTAACTGAGTAGAGTTTTGAGTAGTGTGTCGTTCTATAATATACAATTAGTGGTTTCGTTCTTCTAAGCCAGAGCCAAGAACTTCTTTCAGTATTTCTTGTAGTTTTGGTCTCTGAGTTTCTGTTTATCTGGGAACGTCTTAATTTCATTTTCGTATTTGAAAGATAGTTTTGCAGGATATATAATTCTTGGTTGGAAGTTCTTCTCCTTCAAGGCTTTGAATGTGTCGTGACACTGTCTCTATGCCATCACGGTTTCTGCTGAGAAATCTGACGAGAGCCTACAGGGTTTCCCCCTGAGTGTTAGCTTTGCTTTGAGTCTTGCTGCCTTTAAGAGTTGCTGCTTATGTTTCATTTTGTTAAGCTTGATTATAATATGTCTTGGAGTCTTTCTTTTGAGATCTATATTGAGTGGCATATGATATGCATCTGAGATGTCCATATTCTCTTCCTTCATGATT
Organism: Heterohyrax brucei; assembly: GCA_028571685.1. Lineage (NCBI taxonomy): Eukaryota > Metazoa > Chordata > Mammalia > Hyracoidea > Procaviidae > Heterohyrax > Heterohyrax brucei. Next base: position 19,758,982 of record CM053162.1, read on the forward strand.
TCTGGGAAGTTTTCTTTCAGCAGCTCAGCAACGATACTCTCTGTGTTCTCAGATGTCTCACCCTGTTCAGGGACTCCAATTAATCGAAGATTGTTCCTCTTAATAGAGTCTCACATGCTTCTTAATGTTTCTTCATTTTTCTTGTTTCTTTTTTCTGATTTCTGCTTATAGACGCTGGCATCAGTAGCTCTGTCTTCCAAGTCAGAAATTCTTTTTTCCATGTGTTCCACTCTGTTTTCTTGGCTTTGAATGGAAGTTTCTATGTCTTTGATTTTGTTCTTGATCTGTTGGATTTCAGCTCACTGGTATTCCATCAGATTGAGCAGCTTGCTTAATTTTCCATTTTGTTCTGCTGCATTTTGTATAAGGTTTAGAAGGGCTCTGTATACAATCATTTTTGTATTCACTTTCTGACGCTTTCATAAAAGTTTCTTCATCTGGAAAACTCCTTGGTTGCTTTGTTTGGGAGCCTTCTGAAGCCTTGGGTGATTTCATGTATGCCACACATGTCTGTTGCTTTTTGGGTCCTATGTGAGTAAGCAGAAGCTGGAAGAGGTACTGTGAGGATGGACTGCAGATGTTTCTCTAGGCTGTCTTAAAATGTAAAGCAAAAGGTATCTGACCACTTCCCAAGTCAGTTAGGTTTTCAGGCGTAGAGGTCCCTCTTCTCAACAGGCAAATTAAGCACCACTATATCCCACCCTAGATGATAGAAACTAGTTCAGAATACAGCAATGCTACTGCCCTGTTGGCCTCTGCCGACAGGGCACAGCCTTAGGTGACTCTGTAAAGTACTGCTTTTCTGGTAGAAACGTGCTCTCCTGTGGGCAAGCTCCAGCTCCCAAGCTAAGAATTAGGTCCAGCTTTGGCCACCATATCCAAGATGACATCCTCCATACAGGCAGCAGATAGAGGGGCTAAAGGTGCCGAGAGGTAGTAATTCCTCTGCTTGTGTTGCGGGGCCTGCAACATAGGTGGCACTGTAAATTACTGCTTTTCTGTTGGCAAAGCGCTGTCCTGTTTGCAGGCACTGGCTCCCAGGCTAAGAATTAGGTTCTGCTAAAATCTCTGTACCCAACATGGCATCCTGCACACTGACTGTGAAATTCCGTACAAACCCCACTGTTGCAGAGACAAAATGACAGGCCCAAAGTCACTAGATTACTGAGTCCTAAGCCTGGCTCTCAAAATATGGGAATTTTGCCTGCCTATCCCCCCAGCGGCAAGTCTGAGTCTAGCCGCTAGGCAAGACCCAGCTGCGCCTGTCATCCAAGACAGAGGAAACAAAGTCAAAATGGTGCGTTCACCTTCAGTCCGTGAGAGCCAGGGCTAGCCAGGAGCGGGAGTCAGTGAAAGAGAGATTTTTCGCTCCGTAGTATGAAGTCCAAAGTAACAGCCGTGTGTCGTATCCCGGGGCTATTAGATGATCAGAAAGCTCCGTTTGATTATCAATTGAGGTCTTGGTTTCCAGAGGGATATAAGGAGATGTGTGCTTAGTCCACCATCTTGACTCTGCCCCTCAGCATTTTTTTTTTAAATTAGGGGTACATATAACCAAACTATAGGGTCACTAGGAGGCAGAATTGACTCCATGGCAATGGTGTTATAAATTTTTTTTTCGAATAGCCTAAATCAGTTGCTGTTGAGTTCACTGGGAGTCATGAAAATCCAATGTGTGTTAGAACAGAATTGTGTGCCATAGGGTTTTCAGTGGCTGATTTTTCAGAAGCATGTCACCAGACCTTCTGAGGCACTTCTGGGTGTATCTGAACCTCCAGTCCTTCTGTTAGCAGAAGGATGTGTTAACTAGGTGAACCAATGGGGAACTCCAAAGATACATAGATGGATAATTAGGGAGAGACAGAGACAGAGATAGAGATAGTTAAAGGGAAAAATAGATCCAGATTTCAGGACAGTGGTTACTACTAAGGGAAGAAGAAAGGAACGTGACCTAGAGAACCAGGAGTCAGGGGGAATGCAAAGGGACAGGTATTAGTCTGTATCTTAGACTGAGTGGTAGCTACCTTGGTGCTTATTTTGTATGTACATAAATATAATATTGCATATACATTTATATATAATTAAATGGCTTTTTGTATTTTTGAAAACTTAATGACAGCACTAAAAATTTCTTGTCCTAAAGCTAATCACCCACCCAAAGTAGCTTTGCAGTTTCAAAGAAAAGCAACTTATTGTGAGTTCTAATTCCAATTATAATGAAATTTTTAATAGTTAAAACTCCTCTGATGCCCAGAAAGTTAATCTAAATGTTCAAGAGATTTTTTAAAGCCTTCTGTTTCAAAATAGAATATAAAGAAGTGAAGGAAAAGCCTTAAAGTGTCAAAGACAGTGAAGCTGGATGGCTGAGAATTCTAAAGCCCTTGATTGTATTGTGGGTTCATAGCTTTGGCCGAGGAAGAGACTTCACCTTTACATTCAACGGACAAAGAAAATGTAAATTCGTTCTTGATCACAATACCCTCAGTATTAAATTTAGTAAAAGAAAATTTCACTAAGAGCTGAATTTTAGGCTTTACTCCAAGATATGCTTTTTTTTTTTTTTGGTATGGAATTGATCATCTCAAACAGAGAGCTCATGACTGGGAAAATGACAGAGTTGGCTATAGCCTGGTTCTAAATGTTAATGGTGCCGGTGCCCACTCTGACACTAATTTCACAGTCAGTGTTCCCTCTGATTGTCTAGCAAAACCAGCATTCTGACTTTACATCCCTGCGAGCAAGGCAGCTACAGGATAGGGTCTGTTTGGTATTAACCATTGCAGTCTCCCAGCTAGCCCTGTGCAAATGCAGTAGACCATGTTGAGAATGAAGAGAAGTGATTAAAGAAAACATAAAAATGTGATACAACATCCACTTTGTCAGACACCCTCCTTTGATGTTCTTAGATTGTCTTCTGTCATTTATTTTAGCATCTCTATGGAAGTAATGGGTTTCTGGGTGAGGCTAACAGTTGAGTGTTTAGCTACTTGCCAAAAGGTTGGTGGTTGAACCCATTCAGAGGCACCTAGGAAAATAGGCCTGACAATCAGCTTCTGAAATTTCAGGATCAAGACCGACAGGAAATTGGACTGTGGTGGGACAGGCTGATAAATGGAGCTGGTAGCACAGGAAATAGAGAAGAAAGGATTCTTTCAATTTCTATTTGCTGAAAAGATTCTTTTGATCTTCATTTGCTCTTTATTCGTAACTACAAGTAACAAAATCTTGTGGAAGATACATGCTGACTTGCACTGACACCAGTCTAAGATCGGCATGTGATAATGGGTTTTGCAGAAACAAGGCAACCAACTGAAGCAGAATGGTCAGAACCAAACCCTAACACATCTACATGTTTGATGAGCTTGTCCTCTAAATGACCCCGAGGCATCAATATGGCAATCCTGGGAAAGAAAAATGCAGGCACGTGACAGCCCATAATAGGTGCCCACAACCAGACCAGAAGCTCTTACACTACAATCTGTCCTGAAAACCCAGATTCCATCTTGGACTTAGTATGCCTGCACATCCTGTGCCAGCCAAGTGCTGTCGAGTCGGATTCAACTCATGGAGACCAGTGGTGTAGCAGGTTAAGTGCACATCCTGCAGGAATGTGCAAAACAGTGTGTCAGCCCTCTGCAGGAATGTATGAAGCAAGATTCTGTGATTTATCAATAAACCAACAAAGTAGGTCACTCGCACTTGCCTGACCCACCCATGATGAAACTGCCTCATAAAAGCCTGACAATCCCTTCATCATTTTAAAAGTCTCTCACTGACTGCCTGTGGTCAGTGTGCTTTCCCTTTGCAAAGGTTTTCCTTAATAAACTCTTTAGCTAAGCTTTAAACTTTCTAGTTTCTTTGTGTAAAATACCCAGTGCTGTTACCTTCTGGTTGGTAATGACAGTCTTGAAAATTCTAGGGAGGACAGTTTTATTCTGCACACATGAGATCACCACAAGTTGGAATTAACTCAATGGCAGCTAACAACCAGACCAATAATGGATATAATATTATGTGGGTGGTTATTTCCATGTTTCCAAATAGTATCCCCAACCTCTTTTATTTTAAATAATGTTTACAGAATATTCTCAACAGCACAGTGAGTATGATAAGTTACTCCTGAAATTGATTACTGGACAGAAATCAAAGTTCATGATGTGTGCTTGTAAGGCTGCTTAATTATATTCAGTGCAATACGGCTTGCGTCACTGGCACAAAACTAAAACCATCCAGCCTTTTTCAACACTTTTCATCTTAGAAAAACTGTCACTTCAATCTCTTAACTAAATGGTCTTGCATTTACAGACAGTGACCTGGACAGTTTAAAAACACAGTGCACGGGAGGTAGACATGATGGGAGCTTAGACTGGAAGTTAGAATTGCTCAAGGGGACTTGGTAAGATTCTGTTGAGCGTCATAATTGGTAGTGGAAAATGAATCAGAGTAAGCAGGTTCACTGGCTAGGAATTAACATGTATTTGGAACAAAAGAGACTGAGAATAAAAGTAAGTAGGAATGAGAAAGTAAAAGAAAGTTTGTACTGAGATGTTAGAAAGAAGCATACTTAAATAGCTAGAGAATCGTTTCATAGTTGCACTTACTACTTTCATTTATTTTCAATAGGACTGTTTGTTAATACTCATTGCCCCTTATCATTATTTTTCTTTTGGTTTCTGTCTAATTTATAACGTCTTTTTACATTCCAGAAATTTACTTTTGTCTATCACATGTATGACATATTTTTTCTGAGTCTGTTGTTTGCTTCTGTTAGTATTTTCCATCTTGAAGGTTTTAATTTTCATTGTGATAAATTGTGTTAACATTTTCCCTTATAGATAAGTTTTTAAAGTCAGTTATTGACTACTATTTTTAGTTCCACATATGGGTGCTGTTCTTCCTCAACTATCCTATAAACTCATTGAGAAATATGTCTTCCTCTTCTCTTGTACCTTTTAAGATGCACTTTACACATATTGAGCTAATGGCCCCAAACCAATTTACATGTTCAAAAGCTACCTGACTTGAAAATGAAGAGGTGATGTTGCAGACACCAAATGATAGTTTAGCAGAAGCACTGTTCCAAATGCCTGAGTATACATACAGGAAACAACCATGCTCATGGAAGTTTCCTGATAGTGTTATTGTAGTCTTATTTTTTGCCTTTTTTTTTTTTTTTTTAATGAAATGTCTTTCCATTCTGGCCTCCTAATAAAAATGTATTCTTCAGCAATTCGAAATCAGGTTTCCTGTAGCTACCTGCAGTTGAGTTCAGCTTGTCACCGGATCTCAAGGCTTTCTTTAATATTTAACCTCCAAGCGATACTTTAAAGGCCACTGTCTTCTTCTTCAGATTTACAAAGTCTGGGATGCAAAACTTCTAGTTGAGAGCTTTGAAATGCATCCTGTGAGGTGTATTTGACAAAGTCTAGTTAAAAGAGGATGCAAATTAAGTCTTCATTGCAAAGTTATTTCTGTAGCAATGTTTTACATTTACATGGTGCAGTGTACTTATAACATGCGCCTAATCTCATATGGTCCTTCAATATCCCTTGAGATAGGAACACAGTTTTAATTTTTCTCATTTATCAAGTGAGATAACAGAGGCTGAGAGTCATTAAATGCCTTGTCATATTATGTCTGTCAAATATTTATCGACAATATACCATATCCTATGGGAGGACTGTCACTTAAGCCTTCCGAATCCCAGAGAAAAAAGATTTTACTACTATATATGAGATATATGGTTATTATGCAAATAACTCTATTAGACAGCAGAGTGGGAATGACTTATGGAAAGGATAAGAATCCCATGATGTTCTTAAGCAAAGGAGAATTTGAGCACGAAACTTCTCATTAGAAATTTATCTTGGGCAGGAATTTTACTTTCTATGAGACTCAGTTTCTGTATGTATGAAATGGGTTGTCAATAAAATAGACCTTGTTTGCAGTAACATAGATCTTGTTTGCAGTCAGCCACTACTAATTTTCAGCTCTCTAAATTTTGGCAAGTTCCTGAATCTCTACATAGTCTGTTTTTATTTCTCATGCATATTAATGAAATAAAGCTTTAGTGTGCCTACTGCCTAGCAAATACTTTATGTGTGCCACTACTATCATTATTCTAGCACTACCAATAATATGTTTGGAACTACAAAATGATTTGATTGACAATCTGACACTGCAAGGGTTTTGAAAAGAGGATTGGATGATGACTGGCAGGGAGAAAAAGGGAACAACTACTTGAAATCTGGGGCATATTTAAAGAACACTAAGTTTTCCTCTTGACTGATAAATAGATACTGGTAGGTTACTAGTGAGATATGTATTAAATGATGATGAAGACTTTTGAATGGTAGCTTAAAAGTGTGTGATTATTTGAGTAGGCAGGCAGGAATCTCTGATGAATTCTCATCAACAGTTGATATCGTCAGACTTTGAAAGATTTGCCAGTATGACTGACGTAACAAGGTGTCTCTTTGTCTTGTTAATGTGGCTTTTCTTGATTAGTAATAAGATTAGGAATCTTTTCACACAGATACTGCCAGTAATCCTAGAATTTATCATGGGTTTCTTACACACAGAGGCACCTAATACACAATTATTGAATAAATGAATTAAAGCATAAGTGATTGAAATAAATGCTAACTCATTGTCAGTGAGTTGATTGCAACTCCTTACAGTCCTATAGGACTCTGCTCCATAGAATTTTCAAGGAGGGCCTGACAAATTCAAACCATTGACTCTTTGGTTAGCAGACATAGGACTTGGACTCCACCAGGATTTCTGAAATAAATGCTCCACTTTTCCTTTTTTTCTGACATCAAAGGCACTTTTAACAGACACATAGAGAGACAACATGCTAGCCATTCTGAGACAAAGGTGTGACTTCAGTGATGACTCTCTCAAACTGAAAGAGAGATAACTGTGAAATATCTATCCAGAACATTCCCTTAGGGGAATGAATGACTTTCCAATGGAGACATCCACCTTTATAACTTCTGTAAAAGATTGGTCTCTTCTCAGAAATGAGATTCATGATACCAGTAACAGGCATCACTGGTTGAAAGAGGTTGACCATTATCAACCTGCTGTTTTGTCATAATCTGATTTTGGACCATCAATATCAAATAGAGTGATCTTGTTGTTGTTTCACATGTTCTCAGGTGATTTCTGACTCATAGCTAACCTATAGTACACCAGAATGAAATACCACCTGGCCTTAAGCCATCTTCACCACTGTTGTTATGCTTGAGCCCATTGTTGTGACCACTGTGTCAGTCCATCCTGTTGAGGACCTTCCTCCTTTTCACTGATTACAGTGCTGTCCAACCCACGGGGCTCATCTTCCAGCACTGTATCAGATAATGTTCCTTTCTAGTCATAAGATCCCCACCACACACATACACTGGTTGTTTATTTTTCAGAAGTAGACGACCTGATCATTTGTCCTAATCTGTCTTAGTCTGGAAGCTCAGATGAAACCACTTTACCATAGGTGACCTGCTGCTATTTGAAATAACTTTGGGGCAGCTTTCAATATCACAACAACACACAACACATAGTTAAACAAACCGACATATGTGTGGAGAGTATAGCTTTAGTGAGAGAGTTTAGTCTTTGCAAATGGATTCCTTGGGTCTTGCCCTCCTTAGTGCCTGTACTCAGAAGACAATGAAACATTCACCACAGTACTCCACAAGATAGAACCATTTCAGAGCCTGACTTACTCTTCTATATTAAGGGAAGCTGATGGACTAACAGTAACTATTACTCATCAAAAATCTAGTATAGGCTGTATTTTGAGCTAAATGCTTATACTTATTTCACGAAACTGGATGTTAGCATCATAAACAAAAGATACAGACTGCCTCAAAATATTTTCAAAGCTGCCACATGGAAGAGAGAGTAGAGATTGGCTCTGATATCCACTAGGCAGAATGAGGACCAAATGGTGAAAGACATGGAGAGACAGAACTCAGCTCTACATATGAAAAACAGTATGACAGAAGAAAGATGTAAAATGGAGCAAAACGTCATATACATAAAGAAGTTTCCATCAGAATAAGAGCACTCTGTAGAGAGAATTCCTGCATTGACTAGAATTTTAAACCAAGTGATTTCTAGGGTACTATTAGCTGTAAGATCTTAGCTTCACAAATATTTTCATATTCATAAAACCTTTTAGATATTAGAGGTATTCCGAAAGTAAAATTTGGTGCAATGCTTAATGGCTGAGAGTCAAAAGTAATTTGGGCATAAGGCTGTACTGAACTTTTAGAATATAGAAAATACTTAGAAATTTTATCTTTATCTCACCTCTTGAGTAATCTCAGGTTTATATCCCAATACTCAGTATCAACAAAGCAGTTAGCTAAAATGGAGGGATCTGTCAAGGACTAAATTGTGTCCTTCATAAAATATGTGTAGCCATTTGGTCATTACGATTCCCTGTATTGCGTGATGTTCCTATATATTATAGATCCTGCCTCTATGATGTTAATGAGGGAGGATGGGGGTTGTTGCATTGGTGGGGCAGAACTGAATCTGTAAAACTGTTTGGGGCCTCGAGGTAATGTTTTGGGACATAAAGGAAAAGAAAACCAGCAGAGAATTGTGGATCTCATAGCACCAAGAAAGCAGTGCCAGGAGCAGGGCGCATTCCTTGAACCTAAAGTCCCTGTGCCTAGAGTTTCCTAGCAAGAAGTCTGACAACAAGGATATTCCCCCAGAGCCAACAAAGACTTTCCTGAAGCTGATGCCCTGAATTTGGACTTGTAGACTATTGTATTGTGACAGAATAAAATTTCTCTCTGTTAAAGCCATCCACTTGTGCTACTTCTGTTATACCAGCATACCACCACTAGATGACTAAAATGAGGTTAGATCAGTTTCACTTTCATACCAAAGAGAAACTGTAGTTGTAGTCAAGATTTAAGTTAAAGTATCTACAAACATTTTGTTTAACAGTAAAGCTCATCTTTTACCCTTAGTTTGTCAGTTCTGCATATTTAATTAACTGGCTGACTTAAAGTATTTTGTATGAAAAAGAAATTGTAAAATGGTTAAGTATGTGCAGGTATGTCCCTGTTTATATAAAACCTAGGTCAGAAGACAAAGCTAAATTGTGGCAATTGCCATATTTTAAAGATTCTAAGATTTGCCTGTCTAAAATTTTTACTTTCTAATGCATTATTTTTTAAGGATTAAATTCATCAAAACACAAATGTATCTTCCTCCATAAATGTCCGTAGTTTAAAAAGTGAAAGTATGGAATTTCACCACAGTGTATCTCACACTTGTGAAAATGTTATTGTTTCTTGTCCTAACTGCCAGTTGTTTAATGGTCCTCAAATATTTCCATCCTACACAGTTCCCTCTTCAATAAGAACCATAGGAAAATGATTTGCCCTTAATAACTATCATTATGCCCAAAGTCAGCAGCCTGCGTAGTTTCTGTATTGTATGTGGTGGCCCATTACTTCCAGCTATCGCCTTAGTGTTCTATGTCGCCTAGCAAAGTGTCTGATCTGTAGTAGCTGCTCAGTAAGTATTTAATGAGTGCTGAATACCCAAAATCTCTCTCTTATTTGGAAGATTTCAAAGTCAAGAATGAAAACAGATTATGCCTGAAAAATGCAGATGCTTAATTTATTCCATTCATTTAATTTACCATTTGTTATCACCAGTTACTGCTTTGCAATAACATCTCCAAATCACCAGACCAAAGTAACCAGGAAAAGAGTCAGTGGGGCAGAATCAAGAGACATTTCTGGCTCTTGAGCTTTAAGCAAATACAAGAAAGCAAACCAGAATACCTAATAAGGTGGAGATGTCTGTAACTCCAGGACCTTGCCTATGTAAGCTGTCACCAGTGCCAGTACTAAGAACTCTAGCTTTGGGGGGACTTTTTTTTCTTGTTGGTTTTCTGGACATCATGGGAGTTTGGTGAATAGATTTCTCTGCCTTAACTCAAAAATGAACATTGTATACATGACTTACATAATAATTAGAGTAATTATTTCCACCATAAACTGGTTGTAATCAAGCTGACCCACATGAGGTACATTGACCCAGAATAGAAATCAGGACTCTTACATGGAAAGCAAGATTTCTACCACTGAACAACTACCCTCTCACATAAGTCATAACATTAGTCAAATTAAATTCTGTAAATTTTGGTCACATCAGTATTTATGGATGCAAAGTCACAGATTCCAAGAGTTGACCTCCGCTCATGGTGACCCATGCATGTTAGAATAGAATCATGATTCAAAAGATTTTCAATAGCTGATTTTTTTTAATAGTAGGTGGAGAGGCTTTTCCTTCTGAGAAGACTCTGACTGGAGTTGAACCTCCCACCTTTCTGCTAGTAGCTAAGCACGTTAACTGCTTTTCATCACCCAGATACTCCACTTTCACTGTGATACTTTAGAACCACTTCCTAGTTTTTGTCTTTTCCACATGATAACAGCCACACCATACACTGAGGTAAGAGTGTCCACAGTGATCCAAAAACTTTGTGTTAACTGAAAGTTTGGAGTTCATCATGAGTTCACTAAGAGGCACCTTAGAAGAAAGCCCTGACAATCTACTTCTGAAAAGCTACGCATTGAAAACACTATGGATCTGACACATGTGGGGTTGTTATGAGTCAGATTTAACTCTGTGCCACTGATTTTTATATTGAACTACAGAGAAAATAAGCAATAAAGATATTGAACTTTTTTTAAATTTAATATGACTGAGTGAAAAATGCATTCCCATACAAATTTACATGCCCACCTATATGCAGCTTCCACTGCTCTCCCTGTCCGGTGACAGCACACTATTCCTCTCTGCTCCATACATGTCTCATCCTCCCAATAGTCTCCTTTCCCCTCCTCTGCACCCACTCTGCTTCCTCCAGCCTGAGGTCAGCAGGATGATATCTTATAAATGTATAGAACCATGAAGTGCATCCAATATATGATCACTCTGCATCACCAAGTCCAATCCATTCGTGTCCGAAGAGTAGACCTTTGTTATGATTTATGGGCAAGGGCAGCATCAGGGCCAGGGGCCATGCTCCCAGGGGAACCCTGAAACCGCTGGACCATCAATTTCAATCTTTTAGTGGAGATCTCAGGATGTACCCCTTTTTATTCTTGTGTTGTCAGTGAGACTCAACTTAGTGAGCTCCATTGCGGCTATCACTGGTGGTGGCTGGGCATCATCCGGTTCTTCCAGTCCCAAGTCTGTGTAGGCACCCACTCATGTGGGTCTCTCTAAAGATATTGAACTTTATTCTGAGCTCAGAAACATTTACCTTTAAGTTCCTCCATCAGATCTTGGAATCTGTGATTTTTGCACCCATAAATACTGATGTAGCTCAAATATGCAGAATATAATTTGACTAATGTTAAACAAGTTATGGGGGAGAGTGGTGGTTCAGTGGTAGAAATCTTGCCTTCCATGTAGGAGACATGAGTTCTATTCTGGGTCAATGTACTTCATGCATAGACACCACCCATTTGTCAATGGTAATTTGCAGTTGATATGATGCTGAGCAGGTTTCTGAGAAGCTCCAAGGCTAAGACAGACTAGAAAGACCTCATGATATACTTCTGAAAATGAGCCAATGAAAACTTTATCACAAGGGCTCAACCTGCAACTGATAATGGGGATGACATAGGACTGGACAGTGTTTCATTTCAGTATGCGTGGCATCAAAGTGGGTCAGGGTCAACCTAATGTCAGGTAAGCAAAACCTTATGACTTGGGGTGTCCACTTGATGACCATAATCAATGGGCCATGCACATACAGAAATTACATGTATTATAACTATTTAACAGAACATGAAAGGGAAGATATTCTAATTCCACAACAAAATTATGTTTTCATATAATTAATTTATTTGATTAAACAAAATGCCAGAACCTTCACTTGCAGATAAATAGAAACAAGAGACACTTTGACTCCAGATCCGTGTTTTTATACCTGGAATCCTGTAATAGATCTAAATGATAATAAAAGGAACCATCATCAGAGGACAGTGGAAAAAAATTAAAAGATGGAATCAAGGATCAAAAGTGAAAGCCAAATGTCTATGGTAAGAACAAGAAGTGTGCCATAGGATGAGGAGTCAAGTAACTTAAAACAAGAGAAATAAACAAACAAATCTTGTGCCATCAAGTTGATTTTCACTCACAGTGACCCTACAGGGAAAGTTAGAACTGCCCCATAAGTTTCCAAAGAGTAGCTGATGGATTCAAACTGTCAATCTTTCAGTCAATAGCTGTAGCTCTTAACCACTACACCACTGGATGTGCCAAAATAGAGAATAGGCAGGACAAAAGCACAGGGTATATTACTAAAGGAATCCTTGCTGTTTAAAACGGATTTCTTTTCTATTTAATTACATTCAGTGTTTTCTAAGGAAGCATCTGACATTAACAGGTGATTATTTCATGATGAAGTGAATGATGATGATAACAATAATAATGGCCACCTTCACAACACACAATAGATACTCCAGTGAACTTTAAGTCTTCTAGGCCAGCAAGGTTTCCTCATCGAGAAGGCTATTTGTCATCCACTGAAATTATTACTAAGTACAGCAGGATTTCCAATTTCTCTTGTACATATACATCTGCCATCTGTGAAAATATGTAGTCAGTCTCTCCATATATATATATGTATGCTTAAATATCTATAAATTATCTCATTTAGGTTTCAGAGAAACCACATAAGGCTGATATTTTAATTGTCATTTCATATGCAAACTAACTGGCACAACACCAAGCAGTATTTCTGCTCTACATGTGGATGCTATGAGTAGGAACCTACTTGATGGAAAAGAACAACATGCAAAATAACAAAAGTTCAAGCAGTATTGAGTGATCCCCAACTGGAAAACTGGTAATCACCAGTAGTATAAGAATTCAGACCCATGTGCCTAGCTCCATGTCCTATTCTACCTAAGGGGGGAAGATTGGATAAATTTTACAATTTTATGAAAGATGAAATATTATCACTACCCAGTTTCCTCTGTTCGATGGTCAATCTGCAGCCCCAGGGTATCATGAGTTGATTAAGAAATTATATTCATACAGAGCTGATACAATTCCTCATACCAGAACTGAAAATAGCGTATCATCGTAAAGGAAAATTTTATTAAATATGTGTCCAAGGCAAGTCACTTACTCTCAATAAGACTCATTTTCTCATTTGTAGAGATAATAAAAGTCATCTAATAAGGTTGTGGTGAGAACAATCTATACAGTGCCTGATATGTTAATGAAGAATGTAAAGAGCCAAATATAGTGCCTAGCATATCAAGTGATCATTAAAAAATCTGCTGCAATTACTTATGTTGTTGTTGATGTTGTTCAAATAATACATATTGTGCCCAAACTGTGGAGACTTAGTGAGGTGTCCTAGAATTAAAGCAATATTTTTTCACTTACTAGTTTTAATATAGACAACATAGTATAAAGTAGACACCTAACCTTTCTAAATTCTGTGAGTGTCTGTGTAGTTAAGACAATACTGGAATATCTGCTATCAGAAGAGACACAATCCCAGCTATAGAAGTGGCACAGACTAGGAAAATAGAAGATGATTAAAAAGAAAAAGAAATACAGTGTAGAGTCTCTAGAAGAGTGGAGAAATTGACACATTTATGGATGCTCTGTGACACAAGCTGTATTTAGCACCTCTGCTGCCTTGTGCCAGTTGATTAAGACTGGGAACGTTTTCCTAAGTTGTAAAGGAGAAGCACAGCTGTCGTGTTCAGGATCTTGAGTAAGAAACGTATGCTTCCTGCCAAGCTTCCACTGGGTGAAAACTCAAAGTTTCATGAAAACAAGCAGTTTTAAAAAATGATTGGAAAGACTCATTCCCCCTGACAGATGGAAAGTATCACAGACAAGGGAAGCATGTCTGTGTGTGGCACACATATGTATGTATGTATGTGTACATGCCCACACACGCACACATGCATTTGGTGAGGAGGCTAAAACTTGGACACCTTAACAGGAGCTTTGAGTTTCTCTGGAACCACATTATGTTTTCTCACAAACTAATTTTCTTTAATGAATAATAATAACAATAATTTTCCCACAGGCCTGCATGATTGGAGACTGCTCCTTTTCCGTGGCCTTCACATATGTATTATAATAGTTCATAGAAATTATTTCAATAGCTAAACACACCCACACATGCAAACACAGGAAAAAAAAATATACAAACATGTAATCTTTCCATCCTGCCACATGAACCTGCAAAATGGCACATCAACTCTGCTTTTATAACAAGGAAAACGGACCTTACCTTCAGTCTGAAAAAATATTGGGGAGCTCTCTCTGTTGAAAATGAAAGAGAGATAATTTTTTCCCCTGGATCTTTCTATGCTTTGGATATTTTAATCTCACCTCCCATGTGGAATGATTAGATCAGTCAAGGTAACCATGACAACAGTCAATCCCAGAATCGAAGTCTTGCCTAAAGTTTAGCCAATCGCAGACTATATCATTGCCTCTATCCCTTTTTGGAATTGGAAGAGCAATTGTAGGCAGTCCCATGCATTTGATGTGACCAATGTGATTAGGGGCTGTTCTGAGAGACAGTCTTTAATTGTTCTGAAATCTTGAAGTTAAACCAGAGAGAAAAAAATTACTGCTCCTGGAATCAGAAACTATAAATGTACATGTCATCTAATCATAAGAGCACCTCTCTTAGAATGACTTCTTGGCAGCCTACTGAGTCATCGGTGGCTGCACTGTAATTATAAAATGGATATTTGTTATTGGTCTAATAATGCCACCAAAAGTTGGCACCCAGTTGTGTCAGTGCTTATAGCATTGATGAATGTTATGATAATCATTCCTTTGTGTAAGTACTAAATCTCCCTAGTTTACATGAAATGAGAGTTGTCACTTTGGCTTTTAGCAAACTGGTTTAAGGATAAGCAAATAATCTGCAGGGGTGGAAATATTTCAAATACTACTAATCTCATGGCATCTGTGGAAAAAATATGGATTAAAAGTCATTGTCTCTGACTTATTTAATCATAGAATCATTCCTTTATCTGTAAGCAGAGGAGACAAAGATCCTTCAAGCTCTTATTTGAAAGTTCTGGGAAGTTTAGAAGCAGCTCTCAACTAGAGACAGACTATTACTAAAGCTGGAATCTGTCCTTGACTCTACTTAGTCTTTGACTTGATTAAAGTGTTCATCCTCCTCTTCTCCATTTCTAACAGGGAAAAATGTCAATAATCTCTGGTTGAAAATAACATATTTATTAGCTGCTACTTTTTTTAAAAAAGGTAAAAATTTGAAATAGTTTTAGTATGCATGCAAAGTGACAGAATCAAATAACTAAAAATGGAAGAGAAAAAAGGATAAAATGGAAGGAAGCTCTCAGGTATGCCAGATACTGGAGTTATCAGGGAAAAAAACACTTGCAAGTGACTAAAACTAATATACTTCAGAAAATAAATAGTTGAATGAAAATAGATGAAAAGATAGAGGCTTTAAATAAAACTTAAATAATAGTTATGAAACTGAAAAAGATGACATGTCTGAAATCGATTACTCAGTGCATAGATTTAGTAGCATACTGAAAGAGCAGAAGATATAATTAATGCATAGGAAAACAGATCCACGTGAAGTAGAGGGAAAAAATAATGAAAAAAAAAGCAGAACAGAATGTAAAAGATACAGAGAAACAGTCAAGCAGTTTAGCATACATGAGTATGGGGTCCCTGAATGAATCAAGAAAAAATATGTGAAAGAAGCAAAATTTGAAGACTGAGACATTGAAAAATTGATTGCAATTTCTTTTTCAAAATTTACAGAAGATAGACAGCCAGCCAAGTGCCGTCACAATTCCAAATTCTAAAAAAACAAAATGAACTTCAGGTGCATGAATAAAGAAAAAGCTGTGCTTAAACCTATCATAATAGAATTTCTAAAAAACAAAGACTAAATGAAAACATTAACAGCAGTCAAAGCACAGCAATAAGACTAACCATTTTGTTTTCAACAGAGATTATGGAAGCCAGAAAAATGGAATGTATAATTTAAATTATATTGAACATTAAATTAATTGCAAATCTGGACCATTGAATATACCCAT
The DNA here is from genome assembly GCA_028571685.1 of Heterohyrax brucei. Classification (NCBI taxonomy): domain Eukaryota; kingdom Metazoa; phylum Chordata; class Mammalia; order Hyracoidea; family Procaviidae; genus Heterohyrax; species Heterohyrax brucei. Next base: position 19,775,100 of record CM053162.1, read on the forward strand.
GGGGAAAAAAAATTCTATGAAGATGTTTGCAGGGAAAAAGAAAAAATAATCCAGTTACTAATAGACCTCAATTAAAATACACTTTTCATTTTGCATATAATAATACAAAATATTAAAATAAAAAATTATACTATGCAAACATTAAACAGAGATGGTGTCACTATACAAACAGTAAACAAAGTAAACTTTAAGGCAAAAATTGTCCAGTTAATATGAGTAAAAGAATAAATCAACCGGAAAGATCTCATTAATATAAATTAATAGGGGCCCAGCAACATGTCTTTATTCTAAATAAATCATGTAACAGAAATAAAAGAGGAACAGACAACTATGCAAATACAGTGGGAGATGTTTTACATGCTTCTCAGGAGACAAAATACCATTCAGGACATACATAATTTGAACAACAAAATTAACACAGCTGAGTCTAATCAGGTATGTAAAACACGATACTCAACAATAACAGAATTCGTATTTTTCCAAGTACACTTAAATTGCAACTCAAAGTGACCATATGCTGGTCCATCAAGAAACCCTCAACAATTTTCAAAGGAATTTAATTATTCAGAGTATTCTCTACAACAACAGTAGGATTAGATAAAAGTAATAACAAAAAGAAAACTAAAAATACCCAATTTCTTAAAAATTATTCAGTACAGTCCTAAAGAGTTGATAGGCTAAAGAAGCTATTATACAAGAAATGAAATCTGAATAATAATGAAAGTACATCATATCAAAGCTAAGATAAATCTGTGCTAAGAAAGAATTTATAGACATAAATGCATATATTTAAAAAAATTAAATTTATTGATCTAAGTTTCCATTTAAAGAAACAGGAAAGGAAGAGCATAATAAACCTAAAGAACATGACACAAAAAGATCCAAACATAAGCGAAACATAAAAATTGAATTTACTTTTAATGTTTTCAATAGACAATGCAAGTATTAAGAGAGTAAAATGACAATCCATATCAGGGGTAAAGATACTTTTAATATATATTACATATACATATATATACATAATACATATATCTCACATACAAATACAAAATCCTTTCCACATACAAAAGAACTCTTACTAATTAATAAGAAGTAGGAAAACAAACCAACATAAAAAAATAGCCAAATATAGGTATAAACCCTACAAAAAGATATCAAATTGATAGTAAAAAAGTATTAAAAAATTCTCAATTCTGTTAACCATCAGGGAAATGAAACTTAATGTCACAGTACTATACATACAATTACATGAATGCCAAAATGCTGAAATGGAAAAGACAACTAATAACAAATCTTTATAAAAATGTTTAAAAACTGTATGTAGTGTAAGCTGTTGGTGAGATTTCAATTGATACAATTGCTATCAAAATAGGTTTGGCATATTTAGTAAAGCTGAGCATAAAATAGCCAGACAGTTCACTCTTAGGTGTGTACTCCACAGATACGTATATATATATTTCCAAAATATACATGTAATAATACTCACAGAAATGTTATTTATAACAGCCATACTTAGAAACTTCCCCCAAACTGACAGAATTAGAATGGATATAAAAAAGGCATATCCATAATATAAATGAATTATTTACAACAAACATAGAAGATACTCACTAGCACCTTACAGAGCCAATGAAATTAGACCAAATGTATGATTACATTTTTATAAAGTTCAAAAACAGATAAAAGTTAACTGTTGTCTTAGATGCTAGGATAGCAATTTCATTTCAGAGGAAAGGGGTAATAACAATAAAAGGATATGAGAATTGTGTCTCAGAGGCCAAAAATATGTTTCCTCATCTGGATGCCTGTTTCACGTTTGTGTATTTTCAGATAATTCATCAAAGTATGACTTAGATGCTTTTCTGTAAATATTTTATAATTTAATAAAAAGTATTCAACAATTAAAATAAAAAAAACTAAAGTTGTTAGAGGAAACTCTGGTGGTGTAGTGGTGAAGTGCTGTAGCGGCTAACCTGCAGGATGGCAGTAAAAATATACGAGACAAGTGGAGCTTAGATGGTGGACTACACACACCTCCTCAATTCCCTCTGAAAACTAAAGCCTCTATTGATAATTGAACAGAGCATTCTGGATCCTCAGGGAGCCCTTGGATATGGGATAGTGTTGTCAGATTGGACTCTGCACTACAAAATGGGAAATTTCCTCTCTCTGGCACAAGCCAGCATGTACTGAGCCATTTGGGAGGACTTCAGGTATTTATACTTTTTATTGTTGCTGTTGTCTGGGAGGCAGCAGATGGCATGAGCCTGCAAATACACTGAACTGTAGTGCTGAAGTAAACAGCATATAGTGCAGCAGAGAGATAGTATATGGGATAGCCACATTTTGAGAGCCTGGCTGCTGATTTAGGGCATCACTGACCCTCCACCCTCTCTTTTCTGAGCTCCTCCATAGATTCTGTTTTTCATGGCAGGAAGGACAGCAAGGCTGGGACACCATCTTGGTGGACTGGGAGGCAGAGTCACCCAACCAGAGGCCTCAGCAGGGCCTAATTCCCAAGCTGGGAAGAAGTGCCATTCTGGAAAGCACTTTTCCAGCAGAAAGGCTTTGTTTAGTACTGTTACCTTATGGGTAGGGACTGAGGACGGCAACAAGGCCATAACCCACCCCTACTTTTAACTACATCACAGCATCTGGGAATGGCCAAGGAGGTGCTTCTGTTGTAAGCCAGAAGGCAAGGCCTGCCTCACCAGATGGCCAGACTGATTTTTACAGCTGTGAGACAGCTCTTACATTTTTAAAATAAGACTGCCTGGAGAAAAATGGCTGAAGGGGCAGGTGGAATCTTTTGGAGCCTTGAATGACTCACACCATAGGGTCAGTTGAAGGACCCCCATGGTCTCCATAAGTAGGGTGCTGTCCTAGCCAGCTAGGATGCAGAGCCTGCCACCACAGAGAGTCAACGGGGGCCAGTCACTACAGTATATAGAGGTGACTGGCAACCAACTCCTCTCTTAGAATTATGCCTCAGCTCCTGTCAAGGTAACACCAGAGAAACTAAACAGCCTCTAGATGGCCTGAAGGAAACAAACCATCACTAGTCATTAAAGAAATAGTCCACCATGGCTTCAGAAGGCTCCCAAAATAAAGAACCAGAAAACTTCCCAGATGAAGAAGACTTCCTGAAACTATCAGAGGTCGAGTACAGAAGGACTATATAGAGAGCCCCTCTAGAGATTAAACAAAAGGCAGTAGAGAAAAATGAAACATTAAGCAAACTATTTGAACTGATGGAACATCATTGACCTGAAATGCAACAGATCAATAACAAAATTACAGAATTAGGCAATTCAATCCAAAGTGAAAAGAACAAAATTGAGGAGATGGAAGTCAGAATTAGCGACCTTGAGGGTAGAGCAACTGACACCAGCATTTATGAGGTGAAATCAGTGAAGAGAAACAAGAAAAATGAAGAAGTATTAAGAAACATGTGGGATTCTGTTAAGAGGAATAAGCTACAGTTAACTGGACTTCCTGAGCAAGGAAAGATAGCTGAAAACACAGAGTATTGCTGTTGAGTTGCTGACAGAAAACATCCCTGAAATTATGAAAGAAGAAAACATAGATATCCAAGACATTTATTAAATGCCACAAAAATTAGACCCCAAAATAAAGACACCAAGACATACTATAATCAACCTTAATAAAAGGAATCATAAATAGATTCTCTTAAAGGCAGTGAGGCTCAAAGCAAAGTTAACATTCAGAGAGAAACCCTGTAGGTTTTTGTCTGACTTCTCCACAGAAACAACATGCAAAGAGGCAATGCGATGATATATTCAAAAGTCTTGAGGGAGAAAAACTTCCAACCAAGAATTATATATCCTGCAAAACTGTCTCTGAAACATGAAGATGAAATTAAGATATTTTTAGATAAGCAGAAGCCTAGATGCTTTCTAAAAACCAAATCAAAAGTACAAAAAAATACTAAAAAACTCTTTGTTTAGAAAACAAAACCATTAAGTGTATATTTAAGAAGGCAATTCAGGACACAGCATCCAGAAACCTACTCAATTAGGGAAGTAACAAAACTCAGTCTTAGCTACAATAGTCAAAGTAGGGAACTGGTGATCATATCATGAAAACTGTGGCACTATTATACTAAAAAGATGGATATATCACAGTAGACATAGTCCTTTCACATGTAAATGAAGTTGAAAAGATATGCAGAAGTTAAAATTGTGTTTAAACTTATAATAGCAAGGGGAATCATTGGGGTAGCCACAAAGTATAATAACAATGCAACATATCAAATCAAGAAATGTAAGACAGGACTCTCAACAAATACAGAATCAACACTGAAAAAGATGAAGAGTCAACCCATTAAAAGAATGACCCAGGACAGAATATTAAGAGCAACCTAGAAAACACCAACACAAAAATAAATACATCAAAATGTCAGCACTAAACACATACCTATCAATAATTAAATTGAATATAAATGGACCAAATACTCCAATAAAGAGACAACAAGTGACATCTTGGACCAAAAGACATGACCTGTCTACATGTTGCTTACAAGAAACACACCTTAGACTCAAACAAATGAAAAACTGAAAATAAAAATAGAATAGTATATACCAAGCTAACAATATACAAAGAAGAGCAGATGTGGCAATACTAAACTCAGATAAAATAGATTTTAAATGAACTCTACCACTGAGGAAAAGGATGGTCAAGATTTATTGCTGACAGGTTCATTACACAAACAGAACTTAACAATATTAAAGATTTATGTACATAATACTATAGCATCTAAATACATCAAACACAATGACTACACTGGAAAATGAGATAGATCACTCTACAATAATAGTGGGAAACTTCAGCATTTCACTTTCAGTAATGGACAGATTATCCAGGAACAAAGCTCAGCAAAGACACAGAAGAGTTTTTTGTGACAATTAACCAACTAGACCTCATCAACATATACAAAACTTTTTACCCATCAGCAGATAAGTACACTTTCTTCTCCAGGGCACATGGAACATTTTCCACAATAGACCATGTGCTGTGACATAAAGCAAATCTCAACGAAATCCATTATCACTGAATTATTGCAAAGCATCTTCTTGGACCATAAATCCATTAAAATCTAAATCAACAGCAGAAGAAATATAGTTAGAAGTTGGAACTCATGGAAACTGAATAACCTCTTGCTCAAAAAGTCATGGGTTATAAATGAAATCAAGGCCTAAAGAAATCTATAGAATCAAATGAGAATGAAAACATTCTAACAAAATCTGTGGGATACAGCCAAAACAGAGCTCAGAGGTCAATTTCTCTCTATAAATGTACACATCCAAAAGGAAGAAAGACCCCAAAACAAAGAATTAACCCTATAGGTTGAACAGGTTGAAAGAGAACAACACAGGAACCCCTCAGTAACCAGAAGAAAACAGATAATAAAGACTTGAGCAAAACTAAATGAATTAGAAAACAGAACAACTGAAAAACTTAACAAAACCAAAAGCTGATTTTTTTTGAAAATATCAAGAAAACTGACAAACCATTGGTTAAACTTACAAAAGAAAACAGGAGAGAAAATGACTTGAATAAGAAACGAGATGGGACATGTCACAACATACCCCACTGAAATCAAAAGTATCATAACAGAATACTATGAAAGAGTATACTCTAACAAAATTGAAAACCTAGAGGAAACGGATAAATTGCTAGATTCATATCACCTACCAGAATTATTACAAGAAGGAGAACAACTTAATAACCCACCACAAAGCACAAGATTGAAAAAGTCATCAAAAACTACCAATCAAAAAAACCCCTGGCCCAGATGGCTTCACCAGAGAATTCTACCAAACTATTAGAGAAAAGTTAACTCCAGTTCTACTGAGACTATTTCACAGCATAGAAAGGGATGGAATACTCGAAAATTCATTCTATGAAGCCAGCATAACCCTGATACCAAAGCCAGGGAAAGATCCCTCAAAAAAGGAAAATTACAAACCAGTATCACTCATGAACTGAGATGCAAAAATCTTCAACAAAATCCTTGCCGATAGAATTCAACAACATATCAAAAAAATAATTAATCATAACCAAGTTGGATTTATACAAAGGATGCAATGTTAGTTCAACATAAGAAAACAATGTGATCAACCTCATAAATAACACAAAAGATAAGAATCACCTGATTTTGACAACTGGTGCAGAAAAGGCATTGAACAAAGTCCAACACTAATTCATGTGGAAAACTCTCAGAAAACTAGAAATAGAAGTAAATTTCTCAACTTACTAAGGGGTATCTATGCAAAGCCAACCGCTAACCTCATCCTGAATGGTGAGAGACAGAAGGAATTCTCCTTGAGAATGGGAACTAGACAAGGATGCCCATGCTCACCATGTCTACTCAACATTTCACTAGAAGCTCTGGCCAGAGCAATTAGATAAGACAAAGAAATAAATGACATTCACATTGACAAAGAAGTAAAGATCTCCCTATTTGCAGATGATATGATTGTATACACACAGAATCCTAAAGAATCCATAAGTAAACTACTTGACCTAATAAAAAGAGTTAGGCAAAGTAGCACAATAAAAGATAAACATGAGTAAATCATTAGGATTCCTTTATATCAACAAAGAGATCACCAAAAAAGAAATCACTAAATCAATACCACTTACAGTAGCTCCCAATAAGATGAAATACTTAGGAATAAATCTAACTAGAGAAATAAGAGACCTATACAAAGAGAAATACAAGACCTTACTGCAAGAAACCAAGATAGACTTACATAAATGGAGAAACAAATTTTTAATGAGATGGAGAAACAAATCACCAACTTCATCTGGAAAGGGAGGAAACTCAAGGTAAATAAATCACTACTCAACTCAGTGGAAATGAGTTTTTGGAATGTTGTTAGAAGTCAAAAGAGTAGTTATGGTGGGGCTGGATAATGACTTGACTAGAGGAGTGTAGTAAATGTGGCTTTAAAAAAAATGATGTATTTCTTGAGACGTGTCCTGGGCACAATTTTGTGGTCATCCTGCAAAAAACATGCTGAGATACATATTTATTATTTCTGTGTGTATATTATAAAATTATTATGTTAGCTTAAAACACAGATCTGTGTCACCTGCTACAAAGCCAATACTGGGACAGAGGTGAGGCGGGTGATCAGGAGGTTCATTTTGTTTATCGATATACAAGGGATGGGGGAATCAAGTCCCCAGGGCCTGTCAACCATCTTAGTGAGGATGAGGTTTTCTATTGAGTAGCTAAGGATAAATATTTAGGTGTGAGGGGTGGACGATTGTGGGCAATTCATGGTGGGAGTCTGGAGATGGGCATCCAGAGCCCAGAAGGGATCTGGACATAGTCATCTGGAGGAGATAGGCATCTGGAGCCTGGAGAGGATCTACCCAGAGATAGGCATCTGGGGTCCAGACAAGGTCCTCCAGGGATTTCCAGTGGTGGTTATCTGTGCAGGTCAGTCTGTGACTGGTGCCTCCACCTGTTTTGATGATCCGGACAGAATCTTAAACAAACCAGTTGCAAAGAATTTATCTGTGTGACAGGGGTATCTCCTCCCTTCCTCATAGACCTAGTGGGTCACCAGTTAATATGTAATTTCCCTGGGGCTAGGTAGAGGTATGAAGTCAGGACCTCAAAAAAAAAAGGTATACGTGAAAAGAAACAGAACAAGTCTGATTATTCAGTTCTTTATGCCGCCTACTTCAGTTATATATTATAAGAAAAAAATACCAACTATACAATAAGTTTATAGATTAAATTATATACATGTTGTATTAGCTTTGTTGTTAAATGACAGGTCATAAAGAAAATATCCAACAATTACAAAACCATGATCAATGTTATGCAGCAGTTAAATCAAATAAATAAATGCAATATATTACTTACAACAAAAAAGTTTGAGAGACTTGTAACTTAAGGCAAAAGTTTGAATGAATTATTAATGGCTGTGTTTGGAAAGGCATTTAAAAGAGAGATAAGCTCAGTAAAGATGGGATGTTAGCAAGAATAATGAAAGGGAATAAGATTTGAGGAAGAGCACTGAATAGTTGAAAACCAACTTTTCCTGATGTCAAAGGAAATGTCACATTGTACACATTTTTTGGAAACCCTGGTGGTGAAGTGGGTTAAGCGCTACATCTGCTAACCAAAAGGTTGACTGCTTAAATCTGCCAGGCACTCCTTGGAAACTCTATGGGGCAGTTCTGCTCTGACCTCTAGGGTTGCTATGACTTGGACCCGAATCGATGGCTGTGGGGTAAACATTTTTAGAACAAATGTAAATAATGCAATCAAATTAGATAATTAAATTGCATCAAGACAGACATCATATTAAGAATATGATGCTTAGTAAAACTTTTCAGTTGGATAAAGTGACTCAAAATAAAACTCAGCATCTATAGGTTTTCCTTATTAAATAAGAGAATGTGATTTCAGTGTGAGAAATCAAACTAATTTCTCAAAAATTCTGTTTATCAAAGAAAATAGAGTGTGTTCTAGAACAAGAAAGTAATAGGGAGTAAACAGTTAAGAAGCACACTAATTCTGTCAAGTAACTGTGTTGCCAAATTACATTTTCTTATAACTATATCTTCTTAACATAATTTCAGAACAACAGGAGCTTGTTACTGCTATACGTCCTCCAATATACACTTTTGCAAGTGGATGTTTTATTGCATTTATCTTAGCTACATGTTGTGATGTGCATATAACTTATATTTTTAATTCAGAATATTTTGCATTTTATTCTTGGATATTGGCTACCACTGCTAACCACAAAGTCGGCAGTTCAAATCCACCAGGCGCTCCTTGAATACTCTGGAGGGCAGTTCTACTCTGGCCTCTGGGTTGCCATGAGTCAGATCTGACTCAAAGGCACTTGACTAGTGGCATTGGGTTTTGAGATGGGTGCAGTGATTGGAAACAATTTTGGATTGTCTCACTCATGCAAAGTTTGAACGCATTCTATGTGTAATAAGAAGGGAAAAGTAGGGTTGTTGACCAGAAAGACAGAGCATGGTATACAAAAGCAATGCTTTCCAAATGTCTATGTGCTCAGGGGGTGGAGGAAGATGGCAAAGTAAGTGGATGCTCTCATTTACCACTCCCCCAACAACTAACCCAAGTAACAACAAGTAAAAACAACCAGAGATCTCAGAGCTCCAGATGGCAGCCAGTGTGTTGGAGAGTCAGACGAGAAACAAGGGTTCAGAGATGGCACAGAAGTTGGTAGAAACTGCCTGCTAATATCTTGTGTGCTCTGTTTAGGACAGGGTTGGACAATGGTCCAAATAAGGAAGACAGAAAGGGAACTAAACCAAGGAAGTGGAAGCCTAATTTTTTAAGGTGGAATGAATTGGTTGTGGGAGCTCATAAGCAACACAATCGTGAGGAAGTGAAGGGAGAATGCGATGTTTCAAGAGAGTGATAACGAATCACACTAAGGGCCAAGACAGAAGTGTGTTAAGTCAGGGATAAACTACAAGAGCATCATGGTAAGAGAAATAACTCAGATGGGTAAAACAGAGGGAAATGGATATTTCCTTGCCCACAGGGGAATGCTGTGGTAAAGCCTCTCCAAAGGGGTGCTGTGAGGAAAGGACATGGAGAGCCCTCACCTTGACCACACAGAAGTTGAGCCTAACCACTTACATTCACATCTGTGAGGTGCTAAACCTCCACCTCCCTACCAGTGCTTATTGAATTCCACAGATCAAGTGTCCAGAACTCCTGAGTCATCACTGGGAAAAAAAAACAGAAACAAACAAAGCTTAAGGGTAAGTCTGTCTTCTAGTAGTTCTTGGAAGATGCCAAGCATACTGTCAATAGTTCAATTCTGAATCATAGCAACCCTGTGAGGCAGAGTGGAGTTGCCCCACTGGGTACTTAGGACTGAGTTCATCCAGAGGCAGATTGTCACATATTTCACCCATGGAGCAGTTGGGTGCAGGATCCAGCTTTTTAGCTGGCACCCAGGTGCTTCTTACCGCATGACCAGGGCACTGAATCACAAAATTTTATGACAAAAATTTGAATTCAAAATTTCAAAACAAAAAAAAAAAAAGATGAAGACTATCAACTACATTCCCAAACTCATCCTAGGAAAAGCGCTACATATATCACAGCTGAAAATCACTACAGTCACCTTTAAACTACTCCCCTTGGAAGCTATGCACTGACACTGGTACTGAGTCCACCCTTTCAAAGCAGTTTTGGAATCTTTCTCTGGAATAGCCATCAGAGCTGTTGTAATATTATTGCTGACAACTTGAATGTCATCAAATGTTTTCCTTTCAATATTTCCTTTGCCAAGTGCCGTCATTATCTTTGGATAAAGAAAAAAGTCACTGGGGGCCAGATCAGGTGAATAGGAAAGATGTTCCAATACAATTATATGTTTACTGGCTAAAAACTCCCTCACAGACAACTATACAATTACGTTTACAAACTTGCCACTTTGTCAGCATGCACAATGGCCATTCCAGAAAGAGTTTCATAATTGCTTTGAAGGGCGGACTAGGCACTGGCATGGATGCATAGCTTCCTAAGGGGAGTACTTCAAAGGTGACAGTGATACTCAGCAATGAGGTATGTAGCATTTAGAAAAATTAAGTTCACAGACTTAATCGTCAGGCTTTGTATAACGGCCCCACTGAAATCAAAATAGTAAGATGCACAAAATCCCAAGAAAAAGACCAATCAAAAAGAAAACATTAATAAGATAAAATTTTTCCTATGAATGTCAAAGTAATGAAAAAAAAATGAAAGTGTTTACACTGTGGTACTAAACATGTCTTTAAAAAAAAAAAAAACGAACAAAAAACAAAAAAAACACCACAGAGAAAACAACCTAGCAGAGATCAGGAAATAAATGGAGGAATAAAATGACAGACTCAGCAAGCAAACTGAAAACATTTTTTTTTTTTTTTTAAAAAAAGAGAAAAACTAGAATGAAGAACAAAGCAACTGGATTAGAAAAAGAAAAAGAAACACTCAACAATAGAGTGGAACATACAGAAGGTAAAATCAATCAACTAGAAGACAAAATAACTGAACTTAACAACTCTCAAGATAAAAGAACAAAGAAAATGAACACCACCAAGCAGAAATACGATATTCCAGTACAAAACCTAACATTAGATATATTGGAATCCCAGGCCACTATGACAATAGTAAGGCCTGTACTTTTCAAGAGATAATCAGGGACAATTTCCCAGCTGGCACAGATTAAAAAGGCTGCAAAAACAAAAGTTACACAAACCATGGTTAGAAGTATCCTTGTTATCTAGGGCTACTTTAACAAGAAAACCACAAGTGGATTACTTTAACAAACAGAAATACACTATCTTACAATTTAGGTGCCCAATAGTTTAAATTCTGTGTGCCAGCTCCAGGGGAAGGCATTCTTTCTGTGTCAGTTCTGAGAGAAGTCCTTGTCATCAATCTTCCCTTGCTCTAGGAGCTTCTCAGTACAGCAGTCCCAAGTCCGAAAGATATGCATGCTCCTGAATCTTCTTTCTTTATGATAATGAGATCTCCCTGTCTACCTGCACAATTTTCATTTTATATCTCAAAAGACTTGACTTAAGGTACAACCTAATCTTGCAGACTGTCTGATTTCATTAACATGACTGCTTCTAATCCTGTCTCGTTAATATCACAGGGGGAAAATTTACAACAAACAGAAAAATCACATCAGATGACAGAATAGTGGACAATCACACAATACGGGGAATCATGCCCTACTCATAGTGACACACACTTTGGAGGGACACAATTCAATTCATGACAGAAGTAATACAAACATATCAACTCTACATCTTATCCTAATGAAATTTTCAAAAACTAAAGACAAGAGAATTCTGAAAGCCATAAGAGAAAAATGTTAATGATAGTAAGGAACTTCCATAAAAATCAGTGTGGATTTCTCTCCAGAAACTCTAAAGGCCAGAAGACAATGAAGTTGTTGTTATTGTTTTTGTCGTTAGGTGCCATCGAGTTGGTTCTAACTCATAGTGACTCTACGCACAACAGAATGAAACACTGCCAAGTCTTGTGCCATGTCCACAATTGTTTTTATGCTTAAGCCCATTGTTGCAGCCACTTTACCAATCCATCTTGTTGAGGGTTGTCATGGATTGAATTGTGTCCCCTCAAAAATATACGTAGTCACGTGGCTGGGCCATGATTCCCAGTATCTTGTGACTGTCCTCCATTTTGTGGTTTTCCTATGCTGTACGTTAAAGGATTAGGGTGGGGCTGTAAATCCCTTCATAGGATCACCTCCCTGCTCTACTGTAAAGGGAGCTTTCCTGGAGTATGGCTTGCCCAACTCTTATCCTTTCATCTCGCAAGAGATAAAAGGAAAGGGAAGCAGGCTGAGAACTGGGAATCTTGTACCATCAAGAAAGCAGCACTAAGAGAAGACCGTGTCCTTCAGAACTGAGGTTCCTGTACCAAGATGCTCCCTGGACAAAGACTGATACAATACTTGACTTTCCTCTAGTGCCTACTTCCCCTGGAACAGACATCCTGAATTTGGACTTGTAACCTACCAGACTGTGTAAGAATAAACCTTCCTTAACAAAGGCTTTAACAAAAGCCATCCACTTTGTGGTATTTCTGTTAGAGCAGCCCTAGCTGACTAAAACAAGGGTCTTCCTCTTGTCCCTGAGCCTCCACTCTACCAATCTTGATGTCCTTCTTCAGGGACTCATCCTCCCTTATGATGTGTCCAAAATATGTAGGATTCAGTCTCTCCATCTTTGCTTCCAAGGAACACACTGGTTGTACTTCTAAAAGGGATCTGTTTGTTCTTACAGCAGTCCATGGTACATTCAATATTGTTCTCCAATATCACAATTTAAAGTCATCAGTTGTTCTGTCTTCCTTATTCACTGCTGTCTTCCTTATTCACTGTCCAGCTTTCACATGTGTAGGAAGTGACTGAAAAAACTGTGGCTTGGGTCAGGTGCACCTTAGCCTTCAAAGTGACATCTTTATTTTCAATACTTAAAAGAAACCCTTTGCAGCAGATTTTCCCATTGCACTGTTCTTTTTGATTTCTTAACTGCTGTTTCCATGGGTGTTGATTGTGGAACCAAGTAAAATAAAATCCTTGACAATCTCAGTCCTTTCTCCGTTTATCACAAAGTTGCTTACTGGTCCAGTTGTGAGGATTTTTGTTTTCTTGATGTTAAGGTGTGATCCATACTGAAGGCTATGCTCTTTGATCTTCATCAATAAGCCTTTCAAATCCTCATGACTTTCAGCAAGCAAGATGGTGTCATCTGAATAATGCTGGTTGTTAATTAGTCTTCCTCCAATCCTAATGCCTCATTCTTCTTCATATAGTCCAACTTCTCAGGTTATTAACTCAGCACATAGACTGAAAAATTATGGTGAAAGGATATAACCCTGGCACATATCTTTCCTGACTTTAAATATGTAATATCCCTTTGTTCTGTTCATATAACTGCTTCTTAATCCATGTACAGATTCCTTAAGAGCACAATTAAGTGTTCCAGAATTCCCATTCTCTGCAACGTTAGCCATAATTTGTTATGATCCACATATTCAAATCAAACACCTTTGCATGGTCAGTGTAACACAGGTAAACATGTTTCTGGTATTCTCTGCTTTCAGCTAAGATCCATCAGACATTAGCAATGAGATCCCTGGTTCCATGTTCTCTTCTGAGTCTGGCTTGAATTTCTAGCAGTTCTTTGTCAATATCCTATGGCAATCACTTTTGAATGAGCTTAAGCAAAATTTTCTTGGGTGTGATGTTAATGATACCGTCCAGTATTTCCACATTCAATTGGCTCACCTTTCTCTGGAATGGGCATAAATATGGATCCCTTCCAGTCAGTTCGCCAGGTAGCTCTTCTCCAAATTTCTTGGCATAGATGAGTGACTGCTTCCAGGGCTGCATCCATTTTCTGGAATATCTCAACTGACATTCCATCAATTTCTGGAGCCTTTTTTTAAGCCAATGCCTTCAAAGCAGTTTCAATTGTTTCTTTCAGTACCATCAGTTCCTGATCATATGCTGTCTCTTCAAACAGCTGAACATCGATCGGCTCTTTCTGATATAATGATTCCGAATCTTCCATCTTCTTCTGATATTGCATTAGCTGTTTAATATTTTACCTATAGAATCCTTCATGGTTGCAACTTGAGGCTTGAGTTTTTTCTTCAGTTTGTTCAGCTTGAGAAATGCACAACATATTCTTCCCTTTCGCTTTTTTATTTCCAGCTCTTTGCATATGTCATTGTAATATTTTATTTTGTCTTCTCAAGCTGCCCTTTGAAATATTCTATTCAGTTCTTTTAATTTATCATTCTTTTCTTTTGCTTTGTCATTGCTGTTGTTGTTATTAGGTGCCTTTGAGTCAGTTCGAATACATAGCAATCCTATGAACAACAGAATGAAACACTGCCTGGTCTTGCACCACGTCCACAATCATTTTTATGCTTAAGTCCACTGTTGCGGCCACTGTGTCAATCCAGTTCATTGAGGGTCTTCCTCTTTTATGCTGACCCTCCAATCTGCTGAGCATGATGTCCTTTTCCAGGGACTGATCCTTGCTGACAATATGTCTGAAGTGTGTAAGACACAGTCCTGTCATCTTTGCTTCCAAGGAGCACTCTGGTTGTACCTCTTCTAGAACAGAGCTGTTTGTTATTTTGGCAGTCTGTGATACATTCAACGTTCTTCTCCAACACCACAATTTGAAGGCATCAATTCTTCTGTTATCTTTGTTCATGGTCCAGCTTTTGCATGTATATGATGAGATTGAAAATACTGTGGCTCGGGCAGTTACACTTCAGTCTTCAAGTTGATATCTTTACTTTTCAACATGTTCCATTGATGTGTTCCACTGATGTGTTCCATCAATTGTGTTCCATTGATGGTCTGTGCTGCAGGCAGCACCTGGTCTTCTTCTGACTGCTGATTTGGAGCTTTTCCGTAGTCTCTTTCAATAGATATAGTCTATTGGATTACTGTGTATCCAGTTTGGCAAGGTGCATATGTATAGTCTCTATTTATGTTGGTGAAAAAGGTATTTGCAATGACGAACTCACTAGTCTTGCAAAATTCTGTCATATGATCTCCAGAATAATTTCTGTCACAAGGTTTTATTTTTCTAACTGCTGATCCTTCTTCTTTGTTTCCAACTTTTGTATTCCAATCCCAGTAATTATCAAAGCATCCTGATTGCCTGTTCAATCAATTTCAGATTGCAGATGCTGGTAAAAATCTTCAGTTTCCTCAACTTTGGCCTTAACGATTGGTGCATAAATTTGCATAATAGTCATACTAACTGGCCTTCCACTGACAACATTGTACTTCAGGACAGACCTTGAACTGTTCTCTTTGTCAATTGAACACAGCACCATTTCTCTTCAAGTTTTCATTCCTAGCATTGTAGAGCATACGATTGTCTGGTTTCAAATGGCCAATATCCATCTATTTACCTCACTAATGCCTAACATATCAATGTTTGTGTGTTACATCTCATGTGTGATGATTTCCTATTTTCCTAGATTCATATTTTGCACATTTCATGCTCAGATTATTAGTGGATGTTTTCAGCTGTTTCTTCTCATTTTGAGTCATGCCCCATCAGCAAATGAAGATCCCAAAGGCTTTACTCCATCTGCTTCAGTAAGGTCAACTCTACTTTGAGGAGGCAGCCAGAGGACAAGGAAGTAGCATACATAAAATATTGAATTAAACAATTTCCAATATGAAATCCCTCACCCAACAAAGGTAACGTTCAAAGACAAGTGAGAAATCAAGATATTCTCGAACAACCAGAAGCTCTGGGTGTTTGTCTCTATCAGACCAGCTTCACAAGTATTATCCAAAAAAGCAATCTAAGCAGAAAAGCAAGAGCATTGAATTAATATCTGTACCTACTCACAGGAAAAGAATAAGGAAAAATAAGAGAGCAATAGATATCTCCAAAAAATGCAACAAGACCGGAGATAAAATATTTTAAGGGAATAAATTTAATAATTAATTCCCACAAACAATACAAAATCGTATTTGTAGGAACAAAGTACAAAGTAAGCTTATCAAACATAGGTTATATATTAATGTCAATGGAGAAAGAACCAGTAGGAATGGTGGAGAGGCAAGCATATCAGGGATAGATCTAATATGTTAAGGTTTTATGTTAACCACTTGTCATGGATTGAACTGCACCCTCCCAAAATATGTATAGCCATGTGGCTGGGCCATGATTCCCAGTATGTTGTGATTGTCCTCCATTTGTGATTTTCCTGTGCTGTATGTTAAAGAATTAGGGTGGGACTGTAAATCCCTTCATATGATTACCTTCTTGCTCCCTTGCAAAGGGAGTTTCCCTGGAGTATGGCATGCCCCACCCTTAATCCTTTCCTCCTACAAGAGATGAAAGGAAAGAGAATCAGGCAGAGGATTGGGAACCTCACACCAACAAGAAAGCAGCACAGGGAGAAGAGCATATCCTTCAGACCTGAGGTTCCTGTGCCAAGATGATCCCAGGACAAAGACTGATGCAATACTGGACTTTCCTTCAGAGCCAACCAGGGGAAAAGACTTCCTCTGGAGTGGACATCCTGAATTTGGACTTGCAGCCTACCAGATTATATAAGAATAAACCTTCATTTTTTAAAAGCAATCCACTCTGTCTCCCTGTTAGAGCAGCACTAGCTGACTAAAATACCACTGTTCATAGGTTAAATATTGTAATTGTGAATTGTATGATGTAATGTCTGTGATAACCACTAAGAAATAACCAAGAAAACACACTAAGAAGTGGAGGAAGGCAAAAAGGCTCATCACAAGAAAGCAGCAAAATACAAAGAAAAAAACACAACTAAAAAAACAAAGATGTAAAATCTTCGAAAAACAAATAACATGAGCAAGGTAAACACTTTATCACCATTAATAAACTTAAATATAAGTTATATAAATATCCCTCAGAAAAAGACAGAGAGAAACTGAATGGATTAAAAAACAAGATTGAGAAAACATGATCTATCCTTTTGTTGTCTATAGGAAAAACACCTTAGACATAAGGACACAAACAGACTGAAAATAAAAGGGTAGACTATTCTATGCAGTGAGTACACAATGAGCCAGTGTGGCCAAACTTGTATCAGATAAAATAGACTCTAAATCAAAATACAAAAATAAAAAAAAGAAACAGTGAACAAAAATATTACATAATAATAAAATGGTTGATCCAGCAAGAGGATATAACTACTAAACATGCATTTGCACCTAATAGTAATGCTACAGAATATATGAAACAAGTATTAGCATGAAAGAAGAAACAGAAAACTCTACAATAATACTAAAGGACTTCAAAATACCACTTTTAATTCTAGACAGAGCATCTAAAATGAAGATATCAAGACACTGAGGACATAAACAAAACCATAAGCCAATCTGACCTGATCTACATGTATAAAACTCCTCAACCAGCATCAGAACAATACAAATTCTTCTCCAGTGGACTTGGTTCATTTTCCAGAATAGACCATATGCTAGGGAACACATTTCAAAAAATTTAAAAAGAGATTGAAATCATAGAAAATATCTTCTCTAGAAGCCCAGATAAGTAAGGTACTACTAAAGAAGAAGAACACACTGGGAGGCCTCTCATTACCGAACTTTAGAACATGCTACACTGCCACAGTGGTCAAAACAGCCTGGTACTGGTACAAGAACAGACAGATGGATCAATGGAACAGAATTGAGACCCCTGAGATGACACCATCTGTCTGTGAACAGTTGATATTCGACAAAGGCCCTAAGACATTAAACTGGGGTAAAAACAGTATCTTCAACAAATGATGCTGGCAGAATTGGTTATCCATCTGCAATACACTGAATCAAGATCCATATCTTATACCTTATACAAAAACCAACTCCAGCTGGATAAAAGACCTAAATATCAAACCTAAAATGATAAAGTTCATCCAAGAAAAGGTAGGAACAACAATGGAAGTTTTAATACACAATGAGGACAGACTCCAAAATCTGTCAAGGAAACCACAATCAACAGAAGAGAAAATAGATAAGTGGGAACTATTAAGAATCAAACACTTTTGCTCATCCAAAGACTTTATTAATAGAATTAGAAGAACACCCACAGAATGGGAAAAAATATTTGGCAACTCTATGTCAGACTGACACCTGATCTCCATAATCTAGAAGATACTACAAGATACCAATAAGAAGAAGATAAACCATTAAATTAAGCGATAGGCAAAGGAGATGGACAGACATTTCACTAAAGAGGAGATCCAGGCAGCAAAAAAACACATGCAGACATGTTCACGATCTTTAGTTATTAAAAAATTCAAATCAAGATGACAATGACATACCATCTAACCCCAACAAGATTGGCCATGATCCAGAAAACACAAAACAACAAATGCTGGAGAGGCTGTGGAGAAAGAGGAACCCTCCTACACTCTTGGTGGGGTTTCAAAATGGTCCAGCCTCTTTGGAAAGCAATCTGGCGCTTCCTTAAAAAAATGGATAGCGATATACCGTTTGACCCAGTAATTCCACTACTTGGAATATATCCTACAGAATCAAGGCCTTTCACACCAACAGACACATGCACCAGAATGTTTATCGCAGCACAGTCCATGATAGCAAAAAGATGGAATCAACCCAGATGCCCAACAACAGAAGAATGGATAGGTAAACTATGGTACATATACTCAATGGAACACTACGCAATAATAAAGGATAACGATGATTCCAGGAAACATCTTCTATCATGGTTTCAACTGGAACACATTATGTTGAGTGAAAGTAGTCAGTGACAAAAGGACAAATACTGTATGAGACCTCTATGATAAGTTCTCAAAAACAGACTTGTGTATAGAAGAAAAGACTCTTTGACAGCTGCAAGGGAGGGGAGGGAGGGAGGGTGAGGGGGAAGGGCTTAGTTTAGATAGTTGCTGGAAATCTGGTTGGGAGAAATCGGTGATAGCACACATTAGGAACAAGAACAACATTAAGTGGACTTCAGCATAACTTGAGTACTCCTTCCATCTTAACTCAATATTGCAAGGACAGAGTAGCTGGGGCAGGGGGCAGGGGACTATGCTCTTAGGTGAAATCAAGGCCAATTGGCACAACTAGTGTTTTGCTAAGACAGCTCTCTGCACCCCACGTTGGTGAGTGGCGTCTGGGGACTTAAAATCTGCCAAGCTGCCATCCGAGGACACAGCAAATGGTCCCAACTCAGCAAGAACGGACGCTCACTGAGGACCAAAATGACATGCGTTAAAGACAACCTAGAAGACAGAGAGACCCACAAGAGTGGGTGCCTACATTGACTTGGGACTGGAAGAACCAGATGGTGCCTAGCCACCGCCAGTGATAGCCACAATGGAGCTCACTAGGTTGAGTCTCACTGGCAACACAAGAATAAAAAGGGTGCATCATGAGATCTCCACTAAAAGACCTCAACTGATGGTCCAGATGGTTTTGGGGTTCCCCTGAGAGCATGGCCCCCGGCCCTGATGCTGCCCTTACCCATAAATGATAATGAAGGTCCACTCTTTGGACAGAAATGGATTGGACTTGGCAATGCAGAGTGACCATATATTGGTTGCACTTTATGGTTCTGTACATCTACAGGATATCATCCTGCTGACCTCTGGCTGGAGGAAGGAGAGTGGGTGGAGAGGAGCGGAAAGAAGGTTGTTGGGAGGATGAGACATGTACGGAGCAGAGAGGAATAGCGTGCTGTCACCGGACAGGGAGAGCAGTGGAAGCTGCATATAGGTGGGCATGTAAATTTATATGGGAATGTACATTTTCACTCAGTCATATTAAATAAAAAAAAAAAATATCTTCTCTGACCATAATAGTATAAAGCTAGATACCAACAGCAGCAGAAATATGAAAAAATAAGGAAAACTAAATAATATAGCACTAAAAACTATTTGGTAATAGAAGAAATAAAAAGTGATATTAAAAATTCCTGGAATTAAATGAAAATGAAAACATAACACAGAAAAATCTTTGGCATATACAGAAGAAGTACTGAGAGGGCAATTCATAGTGATAAATGTCTATGTTGAAATAGAAGCAATATTTAAAATCATTAGCTTAAACTGACAACTTGTATACATAAAAAAGGAGGCTTGAAAGAAGATGAAAGCTACTAGAAAAAGGAAAACATAAAAAATGAGAGCAGAAATAAATAACAGTAAAAAAAGGAAGAATCAACAAAAATAGAAGTTGATTCTTTGAATGTATTAATGAAATAGACAAATCAGTAGCTAGACTGACCTAAGGATAAAAAAAGCAAATAAACAAATTAGGACACACAACTGGTGACATTATATATGATCCAAAAGGGATAAAGAAGATCATCACAGATTACTGTGAAAAATTATACAAAAAAAATTTGACAAAATGGATGAATTTCTAGAGACACACTACAAACACAAACTAACAAACAGAAGTAGAGAATTTAAAAAGGTATATTATAAAGGAGATAAAGGACATCATTTTTAAAACAAACAGACAAAAATAAAAGCTGGTTTGGCAAGAATCCCCTGGACAAATGGCAAAATGTGGAAATTCTACCAAAAACTGAGAGAAAAGTTGACACCAAATCTACTCATTCTCTTCAAAACATAGAATTGAAATCAATATCACTGTGCAGTTTCTATGAAGCCAGAATAACCCTGATATCTAAAGCAGGCAAAGATGTAACAAAAAGAGAGAGAGAGAGTGCAAGAGAAAGAGAAGAGAGAAAAGAAAATTAGATCTTATGAACATAGATGCAAAATTTTTCAACAACATTCTAGTCAACAGACAACAGGAATATATCAAAAAACCATATAATGTGACCAAGTGTGATTCGTACTAGGATTACAAGAGTGGTTCAGCATCTGAAAATCAATCAATGAAATTCACTACATAAATCAAACCAATGAAAAGAACCATAAGATCATACCAACTGATGCAGAAAAGATTTTTGATGAGATTTCCTGATAAAAAATGTTTGACACATAGGAGTAGAAAGCAAATATCTTGACATAATTAAAGACGTACATGAAAAACTAACAGCCAAAATTATATTCAATGAAGAAAGGCTGACAGCCTTTCGTCTGAGATCAGAAAAGAGACAGGCATGCTCATTATCACCACTCTTATTCAACACTGTCCTTGAGGTCCAAGCCAAAACAATATGACAATAAATGAAATGAAAGATATCCAAATCAAAAAGGAAGAAATAAAAACTCTATTTGCACATGACAGGATCTTATACAGAAAAGATCCTAAAGATCCCACAAGAAAACTTCTGCAACCAATGGAGGAGTTTAGAGATGTTGTAGGGTACAAGATAAACATGCAGAAAGCAGTTGATTTATGGGCTTTAATCAAGAATACTCCCTAGGGTCACCAGATCTGACTCAATGGCACTTGGCTGGCTAAAAAAGTAATCAAGAAAACAATATAAGAGGTGGGGCCAAAATGGTGGACTAGTCACACATCTCCAAGGCCTACAAAAACAACTGAATGGAACAAACTGGACGTTTAAGAGCTCCAAGATCAGCCAGAAAGCTGCAAAGATTGGGCTGGGCAACAGGAAGGGGAACAACTACCTTCGTCAGAAGACAGACAGCAGCACAAAGGGTCCCTCTTCTGCTGGTGCAGCAACAGACGGTTGCACCAGTACAGATGCCATCTCTGTCAGCCGGGAGGCTAAGACTAGGGCTGCCATGTCTGACAGCCTAGCTGGGACAGGCTGCCATGCTGAGCAACAGCGCCTGAATAGATTATGTCTCTCTCAATAGAGAAGCTGTGCTTAAGACAGTTGCACCTGGAAAGCATAGCAGTGGCTGGTGGCTGAGTTCAACAGCTCCTTTCCTCACGCCCTTCTCTGAGATATGCTGTAGCTTCTGCTAACATGGCAATGGAGAGGCTGCACAGGAAGGACAGGTTAAGCCAACAGATTAAGACTGGGACTGCCACATCTGAAAATCTGGTTAGGGCTGGCTGCCATGCTGAGTGGCAGTGCCCAGCATCACTTTCAACAGTGAAGCTGTGCTTAAGTCAGCCAAACCTAGAGCACACAACTGTGGCTGGAGGTCAAGTACAGCACTGCCTTTCCCCACTTCCATCTCTGAGCTATGCCATTCTGATGCACTAACTTGACTGGAGCTGAGATTGTATGTGAATGCCATGAGCTTTTTCCCAGGACTCAGGAGGGAAGCAAGGGATGGGCAGAAGTCAGTCTCCCTGAGCGAGGTGACTACTGTATCTATCTATAAGTGCTCTGGATACCTTGGGGCTCAATCCTTTCCTACATGCTGATTTCCCTCCCTGACTTCAGCCTTTCCTAACCCTTCTGTACTTTACACTTTGGGCTAAATTCTGGTACACTATCTAGGCAGAAGTAGGGCATCTTACTTGTGTGCACTGAGGTTTTCTCCCAGACTCAGAGAGGGAAACAAAGGAGGGATAGACGAAATGTTCCACCAGCTCCTCAGAGATACAGATTACTGTGTTTACTGTAGCATTGCTAGGAAAGTGCATGTCAGCTTTCATAATTCAAACATTTGCTATGCACTACTTCACCCCATATATCCAGCAGTTTCCCTTTCCCTTCTGTACTGTGTACCAGATGTAAATTCTAGAGCAGGACAGAAGTGAAGTATTTTATGTGTGTGGCCTGAGTTTTTCTCCAGGATCTGGTGAGGGAAACAAAGGAAGGACTCAAAGAAGAGTTCTGCTGGCTCCACTGAGCCAGCAAATCTTGATACATCTGTAAGTGAAGTTATCAGTCCAACCGTTATGTGACAGGGCATCAGAATTATTAATGCTCAAATAACCTCTCTAGCTCCAATGACTACACTAATTGAACAGTCAAAACCAAGTTGACACATGTATTTATATGTATATACGCGTATGCATATATGTTAGATTGCAATAACCTAAAAAATCACAACAGCTTTCAGATGGCTTAGAGACAGCAACCAGTCTCTAACTTTTTAAAGAAGTAGACCAAAATGGCTCCAGAACACTCCCCAAATAAAGAATTAAAAAATTAAATTAAAAATGTACCATGCATTGACCAGGGTTAGACTAGACACACATCTCCTCAATTGCCTCTGAGAACTAAGGCCTGGAATGATAACTAAATGGAACAGTGGATATCTGGGGAGCCTTGTGGTCTGGCATAGTGTTATCAGATTTGACTAGGCACCAGTAATGGACTAAACCACGCTTCTCAAAGATGAGCCAGTGGTCACTGACCCTGCTCCTGCTGAGTCATCATTTTGAAAGACTGCAGGTGTTGATGCCTTCTTTGTTACCCAGGAGGCAAGGACTAGGCATGAACTTACAAATATGCCAAACTGTAGTACTTAAGTAAACAATGTATAGCAAATCAGAGAGACTATGTGTAGGATAGACACATATTGAGAGCACTATTGCCCATTCATTTCTCTTTTCTGAGCTGTGCCATAGATTGCTGTTTCATGGAAGGAAGTGCAGCTCGGCTGGGATGCCACACTGGTTGACTGGGAAGTGGAGTCACCCAGCAAGGGACCTTAGCTGCAGCTGATTCTTAAGCAGAGCAGCAACCCATCTGGCAAGTGCTTCACCAGCAGAAAATTAGTAGTTGAGACAATTTGTGTCTAGATTTATGGGTGGGGCCTGGCAGAGGACTGCAGTAAGGCCTTAATCTTTCCCTACTTTGAACCACATCTTAGCATCTGGTGATGATGGTGTATGAGGTACTTTCATTGTCAGCAGGAAGGCAGGGCCTGCCACACCTGAGGGCTTGACTGTTATTGGCAGCTGTTAGACACCTCCCTGCTCAAAAGTAATGTACACTTTTAAATAAGACCACCTGATGAACTGCTGAGAGGTCTACCAACATCTCCTTCACCTTTCACAGATCCACACCATAGAGTCAGCTGATGGCCCCGCAGTGAGTAGATAAGTAGGGCACTATTTCTGTCAGCCAGGAAGCAAAGCCTGGCATCCAGGTAGTCTACCTGGGGCCTGTAACTAGAGTACATATGGATGGTTGGCAACCAACTACCTCTTAGAACTACGCTTCAGCTCCTATTAAGGTAACACTAGACAAATAAGCTTCTAGATGGTATGCAGACAACAGTCCACAGCTAACCATTTAAAGAAGCAGTCCACCATGGCTTCGGAAAATTCCCAAAACAAAGAACCAAAAAGCTTCTCAGATGAAGAAGCCTTTCTGAAACTAACAGAGATCGAGTACAAAAGAATTACATATGGAGCTCAACTAGATATTAAGCAAAATTCAGCAGAATGAGATGAAAAACTAAGTAAGCTATTTAAACTGAAGAAACATCAATGATCTGAAATCCAGCAGATCAATAATAAAATTACAGAATTAGACAATTCAATCCAAATCCAAAAGAGAATTGAAGAGATGGAAGTCAAGCTTAGTGACCCTGAGGATAGCCACTGAGACCAGCATTTACGAGGAGAAATCAGAGAAAAGAAATAAGAAAAATGAAGCATTAAGAAACATGTGGGACTCTATTAAGAGGAATCATCTATGAATAACTGGAATTCCTGAACAAGCAGGGATACAAGAAAATACAAAGAGCTTTGCTGTAGCGTTACTGAGAGAAAATTTCACTGAAATTATGAAAGAAGACAATATACCCAAGACATATATGGAAAGTCACAAAAACTGGATCCCACAAAACAACATCAGCCAGCCAAGTGCCGTCTAGTCGGATCTGACTCATGGCGACCCTAGGGGCCAGGGTAGAACTGGCCCACAAAACAATATCAAGGCATATTATAATCAAGCTTAATAAAATGTAACATAAGCAGAAAATCTAAAGGCAACAAGACTCAAAGCAAACCTAACATTCAGAGGGAAGCCTGATAGGCTTTAGTCTTACTCCTCAGCAGAAATGATGTTGGCAAGAAAGCAGTGGGATGACACATTGAAAGCCCTGAAGGAGAAAAACTTCCAACTAAGAGTTATATATCCTGCAAAATTGCCTCTCAACTATGACAGTGAAATTAAGACATTTTCAGGTAGACATAAGCTTAAAGATTTTGTAAAAACCAAACCCAAACTCCAAGAAATACTGAAAGAAGTTCCTTGAGTATAAAAACAAAAACATTAAGTGTAAACTTAAGGAAGCAATGCAGGACACAGCACTGAGAATCCGACTCAAGGAAGTCAATAAGCACAATCAAAACTGTGTTACTAGGAGAAGGGGACCAGTGACCATAATATGAAAACTATGACATCATCACACTAAAAAGAGGGATATATTACAGTAGTCATAACTCTTTTAGATGGAGAGGAAATTAAAAATACATGCAGAAGTAAAAGTCTTATACTTAGAATAGTAAGAGCAATCATAGTGATAGCCACAGATCGAAATAAGAATGTGACATATCAAAATAAGACACATAATACAGGAGTCTCAACAAACACAAAACCAATGATAAAAAGTCAATCCATAAAGAAGACAACCCAGAACAGAATATTAAGAAAAGCGGAGAAAACATGAACAACATAAAAATAAATGCCTCACAATGACAGCACTAAACATATACTTATCAATAATTTCACTGAATGAAACACAGCAGTGACATCATGGATCAAAAGACATGACTCATCTATATGTTGCTTACAAGAAAGACACCTAAGACTCAAAGATATGCACAAACTGAAAGATCAATGGATGGAAAAATATAAAACAACCCGACAACATATACAGAAGAGCAAGAATGGCAATACTAATTTCAGATAAAATAGACTATAATGTGTAAAATCCATCATTATGGACAGGGATGGTCACTACTTATCAAGAAAGGTTCAATACATGAGCAGCATGTAGCAATATTAAATATTTATGCACCCAATGCCATAGCATCTAAATACATAGAACAAACACCGGCAACATTTAAAAAATGAGATAGATCACTCTACCATAATGGTTGGAGACTTCAACCCTGTACCTTCAGTAATGGACAGATCATCCAGAATAAACTCAGTAAAAATACAGAATATATTATTGAGACAATTAACCTGCTAGACCTTATTAACATATCCGTAACTTTTTATCCATCAACAGATAAGTACACCTTCTTCTCCAATGCACATGGAACAGTTTCCAGAGTAGACCACATGTTAGGACATAAAGGAAGTCTCAACAAAATCCAAAACACTGAATTATTGCAAAGCATCTTCTTGGACCATAAAGCTATAAATGTTTAAATCAACAGCAGAAAAATCATAAGTAAAAATTTGAACTCATGGAAACTGAACAACACTTTGCTCAAAACTCAATGGGTTATAGATGAAATCAAGAAGGAAATAAAGAAATTTATGGTATCAAATGAGAATGAAAACACATTCTACCAGAACCTATGGGATACAGCAAAAGCAGTGCTCAGAGGTCAATTTATCTCTGTAAATGTGCACATCCAGAAGGAAGAAAGGATCCAAACCAAAGAATTAACCATACAGCTTGAACAAGAAGAAAGAGGGCAGCAGAGAAACCTCTCATGCACCAGAAGAAAACAGATAATAAAGATTAAAACAGAACTAAATGAATTAGAGAATAGAAGAACAAATGAAAAAATTAACAAAACCAAAAGCTGGTTGTTTTCAAAGATCAAGAAAATTGATAAACCATTAGCTAAATTTACAAAAGAAATCTAGGAGAGGAAACAAAAAGCAGGAAATAGAGATACCATTTGATCCAGTAATCCCACTGCTTGAAATTTATCCTACAGAAACAAAGGCTGTCAAATGCACAGATACATGCACATGAATGTTTACTGCAGCTTAATCCACAAATCAAAAAGATGGAATTAACCCAGATGCCCATCAAAGATGAATAAACATACTATAGTATGTATACACAATGGAACACTATGCAATGATAAAGAACAATGATGATTTTAGGAATTATCTCATAACCTGGTTTCAAGCGGAAGACTTTATGGTGAGTGAAATCAGTCAGCAGCAGAAGGATAAATATTTTATGAGACCACTGCTATAGGGACTTAAAATAGACTTACCTACAGAAGAAAAGACTTTGATGGCTTGCAAGAGCAGGAAGAGGGGAAGAGAGCTGGTCACAGATTAGATAGCTGATACAAATTTTGTTAGAGGTGATAGCAGTGACAGCACACAATATAAAGTAGATCAACTTAAGTGGATTTCACCATAAACTGAAAGTCCTAATTTCAGTGCAATATTACAAGGATAGAGCAGCAGGGGCAGGGTCTGGGGATCATGCTGTTAAGGGACATAGAGGTCAGTTGGCATAATTAGCCTATTGCTAATAAAGTCTTCTGCACCCCTTATTGGTGAGTGGTATTTGGGATCTTAAAAGCCAGTAAGCTGCCATCTGGGGTACACCAAATGGTCCCAGTTCCTCTGGAACAGGTGATCACTGAGAACACCAAAGATACAAGGATAAAAGAGCCTAGGAGAAAGAAGAACCTGTGCAAATGGGTGACTGTATCAACACATGACCAGAAGAACCAGATAGTGCATGGCCACTACCAAAGACAGCCATGATGGAGCACACAGTGTTGAGTCCCAGTGGCAACATTAAAAAAAGAGGGGTGCACCTCAAAACTCTACTAAAAAACCGCAGTTGATGGTCCAGTGGCCTGGGGGATCCCTTGGGAGCATGGCCTATGGACCTGCTGCTGTGCCTGACTAGAAAATACTACTGAGGTGAACTCTTCAGACAAAATGGACTAGACTTGGGGACACAATGTGACCATATGCTGGGTGTACTTTATGGTTCCATGCATTTACAAGAGTCTGTCCTTGTGGTCTCTTTCTAGATAGGAGAGTAGAGGGTAGAGAAGAGAGTACAGGACCTTGTTCAGAAGATATTACAAATATAAAATGAAAAGAAGATGTGTGTCATCACTAGGCAAGGAGAGTAGAGAAGCTGTAGATAGGTGGGCATGCAAAACTGATTTGGATTGTATACTTACACTTCATCACAGTAAAAAAAAAATTATCAGATGAAGAACCTTTCCTGAACTTATCAGAGGTAGAATTTAAAATAATTATATATAGAGCACTTCTAAATCTTAGGATGGAGGTTAAAAAAGTGCAGGAGAAACAAATGGAAAGTTAAACAAGATGTGTGAATTGCTAGAATAACAACAATCTGAAATCTGGCAGATCGATAATAAAATCATAGAGGTGGACAATTCACTTGAAAGCTAAGGGAGAGAGATTACGGAAATGGAATACAGAATAAGAAAAATGAAGAAGAAGCATCTGACACCAGCATTTATGGGGAGACATCAGATAAAATAATCAGGAAAAATGAAGAATCACTAAGAGTTATGTGGGGCTCTACAAGAGGAACACTTTATTAATAACTGGAGTATCAGAACAGGGATGGAGAGTAGAAAATACAGAGAATTGTAAAAGAGTTGATGACAATAAACTTCTCTGACATCATGAATGATGAGAAGATATTCATCCAAGATGCTCATCAAACTCTAAAAAAAGGAATCCCCCAAAAAGACACCACGACATATTAAAATCAAGCTTAATAAAATGAAACATAAGGAAAAGCTCTTAAAGGCAGTAAGGATTAAACCAAATCTAACTTCAAAGGAAAGTCTAATCTCAGATAAAACAGATTTTAAAGTAAAATCTACTACTGTGGACAAGGATGGTCACTATTTATTGATTAAAGTTTCAAGCATAAGGAGGATATAAAAATATTGTACAATTTATGCCCCCAATATCAAAGAGTCTAAATACATTGAACAAACACTGACAACATCAAAAAATGAGATAGACCACTCCACAATAATAGTAAGAGACTTTAACACTCCACTTAAAGTAATGGACAGGCCACCCAGAAAAAAACTCAATAAAGATACAGAAGATCTTATTGAAACAGTCAACCAACTCAATTTCATTGACATATACAGAACTGTCCACCTAACAACAGACAAGTACACCTTCTTTTCCAACACACATGGGACATTCTCTAGAATAGACCACGTATTATGCCACAAAGCAAGTCTCAATGAAATCCAAACCATTGAAGTATTGCAAAGCATCTTCTCAGACCATAAAGGCCATAGTGGTTGAAATCAATAGCAGAAACAAACATGGATAGAAACTTGAACTCATGGAAACTGAACAAGATCTTGCTCAAAAGTTCATGGGTTATGAAAGAAATCAAGAATGCAACAACAAAATTTATGGAATCAAACAAGAATGAAAACGTATCCTACCAGAACCTATGGATACAGCAAAACAGTGCACAGAGGTCCATTTATTTCTATAAATGCACACATCCAAAATGAAGAAAGTGTCCAAACCAAAGAATCAACCCTATAAGTCAAACAAGTAGAAAGAGAACAATAAAATAACCCTGTGGTTACCAGAAGAGAACAGATAATAAAAATTAGAGCAGTATTAAGAAAATTAGAGAACAGAAATACAATTGAAAGAATTAACACAACCAAAAGAAGTTTTTTGAAGAGATCAACAAAACTGATACACCACTGGCTAAACTAACAAAAGAAAAACAGGACAGCAAACACATAACCCAAATAAGAAATGGGACAGGAGATGTCACAACAGAAACAACTGAAATTAAAGCAATCGTAACAGAAGACTATGAAAAATTATACTGTAACAGATTTAACAACCTAGAGGAAACGGACAAATTTCTGGAATCACATTACCTACCAAATTATCACAAAGTACAACAACTTAATAAACCCATCACAAAAGAAAAGATTGAAAAAGTATTAAAAAAAATACATACTGACCAAAAAAAGTCCTGGCCCAGATGGCTTCACTGGAGAACTCTACCAAACTTTTATATAGTAGTTAATTCCCATACTATTGAAGATATTTCACAACATAGAAAAGGATAGAACACTCCCGAATCCATTCTATGAAGCAAGCATAATGGGTAAAGCTACCACACAAACACACACACACATGAAAATCCCAGACCAATGTCTCTCATGAACCTAGATGCAAAAATCCTCAACAAAATCTTAGCAAACAGGATTTGATAACATATTTAAAAAAAGTAATTTGCTATGACCAATAGAATCTGTACCAGGGTTGCAGCGATAGTTCTACATCAGAAAAACAATTAATGTAATCAATCACATAAGTAAAACAAAAGAATCACTGGATTTTATCAATTGATGCAAAAAGGCATTTGACAAATTCCAACACCCATTCATGGTAAAAACTCTCGGCAAAATAGGAATAGAAGGGAAACTTCTGAACATACTATGGGGTATCTATGCAAAGTGAACAGTCAAAATCAACCTCATTGGAGAGAGACTGAAAAATTCCTCCTGAGAATGGGAACCAAACAAAGATGCCCAATGTCACCACTTTTATTCAACATCGTGCTGGAGGTTCTAGCTAGAGCAGTCAGACAAGACAAAGAAATAAAGGACATCCACATCGGTAAAGAAGAAGTAAGTATCTCCATTTGCAAATAATATGATCCTATACACAGAAAACTCTAAAGAATCCATTAATAAACTACTGGAACTATTAGGAGAGTTTAGCAAAGTGTTGGGATATAGCCTCAACATAAATAAATCAGTAGGATTCTTTTACAACAATAAAGTTATCACCAAAGAGGAAATCACCAAATCAACACCACTGACAATAGTCTCCAAGAAGATAAAATACCCAGGAGTAAATCAATAAATCTGACTAGAGATGGAAGAGACCTATACAGAGAAAATTACAAAACACACTGCAGGAAACCAAAAGAGACTTACATAAGTGGAGAAACCTACCTTGTTCATGGACAGCAGACTCAACATTGTGAAAATGTTTGTTTTACCCAAAACAATCTATTCATACACTACAATCCCAAATATAAATTCCACTATCATTTTTTTAATGAGATGGAGAAACAAATCACCAACTTTGTTTGGAAAGGGAAGAAACTCTGGATAAGTAAAGCACTATTGAAGAAGAGAAACACTGTGGGAGGCCTCACACTACATGTCCTTAAAACTTATTACACTGCTACAGTAGTCAAAATAGTCTGGTACTGGTAAAAAAAACAAAAAAACAAAAAACAAAAACAAAGCAGATACATAGACCAAGGGAATAGAATAGAGAATCCAGAAATAACACTATCCACCTGTGAATAGCTTATATTTCACAAAAGTACAAAGACAGCAAACTGGTGAAGAAAGTCTCTTTAAGAAATGGTAATGGCAAAATTGGATATCTATCTACAAATAACTGAAATAAGACCCATATCTTACATCTTACACACAAAAAGTAACTCAGAATGGATCCAAGACCTGCATATCAAATCTAAAATAATAAAGATTATAGAAGAAAAACATAGAGACAACACTGGAAGCTCGAATACACGATTTAAATAGACTTCAAAATCTCACTAAGAATGCACAATGACAAAACAGATAAATGGGAACTACTAAAAATTTAGTGCTTATCCTCATCCAAAGACTATATTAAAAGTGTAAAAAGACTGTCTACAGACTAGGAAAAACAATATTTGGCAACCATGTATCTGACTGACATCTAATTTTCATGATCTACAATATACTGCAGAATATCAACAAGAGAAAGACAAATAACTCAATATAAGAATCAGCAAAGGATATGGGCAGACCCTTTACTGAAGAAGACATCCAGTCGGCCAAAAGACATATGAAGAAATGCTCATGATCATTAACCATTAGAGAAATTCAAATTAAAACTACAATGATATATACTATCTCACCCCAATAAGGTTGGCACTAATTCAAAAAACACAAGACAACAAGTGTTAGACAAGCTGTGGAGAGACTGAAAATCTCCTACACTGCTAGCAGAAGTGTAAAATGGTACAACCTCTTTGGAAGACAATTTGGCACTTTCTTAACTACTTGACTACTGCCACAGTAGTCAAAACAGCCTGGTAATGGTACAAAAAGAAAAAGAAAAAGAAAGACCAATGGAACACAGTTGAGGTCCCAGAGATGTCACCATCCTTCTATGAACAGCTGATATTTGAAAAAGGCCCCAAGATTTTAGACTGGGATAAGAACAGTCTCTTTAGCAAAGGGTGCTGGCAAAACTGAGTATCCATCTGCAAAAAATTGAAACAAGACCCATATCTCACACCTTATACAAAAACCAACTTAAACTGGATAAAAGATTTAAATATAAAATCTGAAATGGTAAAGCTCATCCAAGATAAAACAGGGTCAACAACGGAAGTTTTAATACACAGTGTAGACAGACTTCAAAGTGTGACAAACAGCACAATCAGCAGAAAACAGATAAATGGGAACTACAAAGAATCAAACACTTTTACTCATCCAAAGACTTCATCAAAAGAATTAAAAGACAAACCTACAGAATGGAAAAACATATTTGGCAACTCTATGACAGATCAATGCCTGATCTCCATAATCTATAAGGTATTACAAAATATCAACAAGAAGAGGATAAATAATCCAATTAAGTGATGGGCAAAGGAGATACACGTTTCTCTAAAGAGGATATTCAGGTGGCTGAAAGACACATGCAGAATTGCTCACAATCATTAGCTATTAAATAAATTCAAATCCAAATTATGATGAGATATTATCTCACCCCAGCAAGATTGTCCATGACCCAAGAAACACAAACCAACAAGTGCTGGAGAGGCTGTAGAGAAACTGGAACTCTCCTACACTGCTTGTGGGATTGCAAAATGGCACAACCTCTTCGGAAAGCAATCTGTTGCTTCCTTAAAAAGCTGGAAATAGATGTACCATTAGATCCTGTAATTCCACTGCTTGGAATTTATCCTTCAGAAACAAAGGTTGTCACACAAACAGATATGCACACGGATGTTTGCTGCAGCACAGTCCACAACAGCAAAAAGTTAGAATCAACTCCAATGCCCATCAACAGATCAATGGATAAACAAACTATGGTACACATACTCAGTAGAACACTATGCTATGATAAAAAACAATGATGATTTTAGAAAACATCTCATAACGTGGTCTCATTTGGAAGAGATCATGCTGAGTGAAATCAATCGGTGTCAAAAGGACAAATTTTTTACGAAACCCTTGTTACAAGGAGTTAACAAGAATGTTATCTACAGAAGAAAATGGCTGTGTTGACAACATGGATGGGTGGGAGGGCTGAGGGTTTATCATAGATGAGCTAATTGACAGATGTTAGAAATTTTATTCTTTTACTATAATTAATAAAATAATAAAAAAATAGAAAAAATTAGTAATAGAAGTACCACATGATCCAGCAATGCCACCACCTGGAATATATTCTACTGAAATAAAGGCCATCACACAAACAGACACATGCACACAAATGTTTATTGTAGCACTGTCCACAATAACAAAAAGATGGAAGCAGCCTAGGTGCCCATCTACAGATGAATGGAGAAACAAACTATGATGATTGTGTGGACACACACACACACAATGCAGCGCAATGATAAAGGACAATGATGATTTCAAGAAACATTCCATAACGTAGAATCAACTGGAAGACATTATGCTGAATGAAATCAGTCAGCTGGGAAAGGACAAATATTATATAAGACCACTATTAGAAGGACTTCAGAAAAGACTTACATATAGAAGAAAACATTTTTTGATGGCTACAAGGATGGGGAGGAGTGTGTTATTTATAGATTAGTTATACAATAGGAATTCAGTTAGGTGAAAGGAGTGACAGCATGCAGTAGAGGGTAGACCAGCATAACTAGACTATACAGCAATTTAAAACGTTTTCTAAATTCAATCCAATATTTCAAAGGACAGAGTAGCAAGGACAAGGGTCTGGGGCCATGCTTTCAGGGAACATTGTGGTGAACTGCCATAACAGTCTTTTTTTAAGAAAGTCTTCTGTATCCCGTGTTGATTAGTAGCATTTGAGGTCTTAAAAGCCAGAAAGCTGCTATCTGAGGTACATCAGTTGGTCCCAACCCACCTGGAACAGATGACAACTGAAACATCAAAGGCGTTAGAGAAAATGCGCTCGGGAGACAGAAGGATCCCTATGCTTGGCAGACTGTATCAGCATGAGACCAGAAGAACTAGATGGTTCCCAGGCACCACCAAAGACAGCCCTGATAGAACACAATGCAGAGTTTCTGATGTAGTACACGATAAAAAGGTGTACAGATTAACTACTCTATTAAAAGACCAGAATTGATGGTCTGACAACCTAGAGGGTCCCCTGAAGGCATGGCCTCTAAACTTGCTGCTAACCCAAATCTGAAACCAGCACTGAAGCCAACACTTCAGACAAAGAATAAACTGGACTTCAGGACACAGAGTGATGCATGTGGAATGTGTACTTTTTGGTTTAATACATGTGTAAAGCTGTCCTACTGGTTTATTTTTAGAAGAGAAACAAGAGGGTGAAGAGGAGCAGGCAGTATTGCTGACTGCATACTGGAAGTAAAACAAGTAAAAGTGAAGAATGTACTGTACCAGGGTGAGGAGAGCAGACAGAGATGCAGAGATGTGGGTATTCAAGGTTTTATATGGAAAATTGAGCTGGATTGTAAACTTTCACTTAATCACAATAAAAAAAATTTTTTTCAAATAAAAAAATGCAATTTATAATAGCTCCCAAATTGATAAAATAACTAGGAATTAACCTAACCATGGCACAAAATACTTAAATCTACTGCTGTCAAGCTAATTCTGACTCCTGGTAACCCTACAGGACAAAGTAGTACTACCCCATAGCATTTCCAAGGAGTGTCTGGGGGATTTGAACTGCTGACCATTCAGTTAGCAGATGTGAAACTTAAGAAGTACGCTACTAGGGTTTCCATAAAATACTTATACAATGAAAATTACAACGACACTAAAAGAGACCTATAGAACAGGTGCCAAGGGCAACTCACAAGTGCTTACAAGACTGGAGAAGTAGTCTGCTGTTCAGGTAACGGTAAATGTAACTAGAGGAGAACGGAAGCCAGTCACTGGCAAACTGGACTCGCATTCGTTCAACACACTGAGCTCTTTCTATGTATTCCGTGCTATATAATGTGGATACAGAGATAAATGAGCAACAGCTGTGCTTTCATGTAGTTCATGGTCTAAATTCCAGGTAGGAGATAGCATCTCGTGCTCTTGGGCTGGAAGATCTGATATAGTGAATATGTCAGTAATACCTAAAGCAATGTATGGGTGCATTGCAATCCTGACGCAAATACCAGTAACATTATTTGCTGAATGGAAAACTAATTTCCAAATTTATATGAAAAGTATAGAAACCTCTAACAGCCAGACTACACTGAAGAAAAAGAACAGCAGACCTCACACTCCCCAATATCAAAACACGCTATAAAACTAAAAAAAAACCCCAGTGCTATTGAGTCTATTCTGACTCAGAATCCACAAGACCGTCCTTGGAAACTCTATGGAGCAGTTCTACTGTGTCCTATAGAGTTGTTATGAGTCAGAAAACATACCATACAAGTAATATAATCAAAACAACCTGATGTTGTTTCAGTGTTAGATAACTACCCAAAGCTAAACCCATTGCTGTTGAGTCAATTCCAGCTCTTAATGACCTAGAGTTTCCAAGGAGTGTCTGGAAGAATTGAATTACCAGCCTTTGGGTTAGCAGCTGTAGCATGTAACTACTACAACACCAGGATTTCCTTTACGGATATAGACCTGTGGAATAGAACTGAGAACTTAGAATTAAACACAGTCATCGATGGACAACTGATTTTTGAGATTCTTCAGTAAACAGTATTGGCAAAATTAGATACTGACCTGCAGAAAAATGCAACAGGACCCATACCTTGTACCACACATAAAAATTTAACTCAAAATGAATCAAAGGCCTAAATACTAAACCTGTTGTTGTTACAGCTGTTCTCTCTTGTAGCAAACCTATGTAGAAAGGAACGAAACACTGCTTGGTCGTGTGTTATTCTCACAAGTGTTATTCTCACAAGAGCCCAGCACTGCAAGCTACTGTGTCAATCATCTGGTTGAGAGTCTTCTCTTTCACTGACACTTTGATTTATTAAGCATGATGTCCTTCTTGAGGGAATGGTCCCTGCTAATCCTCACTTCTAAGGAGCATACTAGTAGTGCTTCTTCTAAAAAAAAGAAAAATTTATTCATTCCTATGGCAGTCCATGATATATTGTGTATTCTTCATCAGCACTGTAATTCAAAGCTACCAGTTCTTCTTTGGTATTCCCTTATTCATTGTTCAGCTTTCACATGCATGTGAGATGATCAAAAATACTTTGACTTGAATCAGGCACATCTTAGTCTTCAAAGTCATGTCTTGGCTTTTTAACATTTTAAAGAGGTCTTTTTGTAGCAGATATACCCAATGCAATACATTGTCTGATTTCTTGTCTATTGCTTCCATGAGTGCTAATTGTGGATCCAAACAAAATGAATTCCTTAACAACTTTAATCCTTTCTCCACTTACCATGGAGTTGCTTATTGATCCATTTGTAAAGATTTTTGTTTTCTTTATGTTGAGATGTAATCCATACTGTAGTCATTGATTTTCATCACTAAGTGCTTCACATCCTAAGCAAGCAAGTTGTGTCATCTACATATGTGTCATCTATATATTGGAGGTTGTTAATGAGTACTTTTTCAAACCTGATGCCCCATTCTTCTTCATATAGTCTAGCCTCTCAGATTATTTGCTCAGCATATAGACTGAATAAGCACAATGAAAGGATACAACTCTGACATATGTTTCCTGATGTTATACAACACAGTATCTCCTTGTTTTGTTGGAATGATTGCTTCTTGGTCTATGCAGAGGTTGTTCATGAACAGAGGTGTTCTGAAATTTCCGCTTTTTGCAATGCTATACATAATTTGTTGTAAACCACACAGTCAAATACCTTTGCAGTCAAAAAAAAAAAAAAACAAAAAAAAAACCTCAGGTAAATTTTGTGAAGGTTAAGATTGTATGTCAACTTGACTGGACTATGATTTGCAGTGTTTTGGCAGATAGATACAGTGGAAGGGGCAGGTACCATGGTGGTTCACCACCCCCTCAGCCTTCATCTCTATACCTTCCACCACCTAATTCTTGTCTTCTCATTTTGCCAAGGTTTTGGTTTGTTATAGATCCAGCAGCTGCTCATCTCTTGTCTTCTTACATTAGGTTCTCGGGACTCAAACTAGCAGCTCTTGGCGTTCATCAATCTTTACACACTGTAAGAGCCCTGTTCCCTGACCTGCTGATTCTGGGTTTGCCAGCCCCTGAAGCTACCTGAGTCAGCAGAAACCTTTCTGTCTTGCTCACCATCTCGGGATTCACCAGCCTACACAGCCTTTGAGCTGGAACTCTAATCTCTCACCTGCAGATCCTGGGTTTGTCAGCTTCCATGGCTGTGTGAGGCTTGTATTCTGATCCAGGACTTGTGATGTTTCAGCCTCTACAGTGAGCTGTTTCCTTCATATAAATCTTCTTCTCTATATATTCATATCCTTTACTGGTTTTACTTCTCTGGAGAATCCAGCCTAAGATAAATATCTTTCTGGTATTCTCTGCTGTCAGCCAGGTTGCATCTGACATCAGCAGTTATATCCCTGCTTCAAAATTCTCTTCTGTATCTGGCTTGAATTTCTGGCAGTTCTCTGTCAATATATTGCTGCAACTGCTTTTGAGTTTTCTTCAGAAAAATTTTATTTGTGTATAGTATTAATGATATTATTCAATAATTTCCACAGTGGTTAAATGACCTTTCTTTGGAAGGGGCATGAGTATAAATATTTTCCAGTTGATTAACCAGGTAGCTTTCTTCCAAATTTCTTGGACTAGACAAGTGCACACTTCCCTGTTGCACCCAGTTGTTGAAATGTATCAATTGTTATTCCATCAATTCCTAGATCCTTGTTTTTCTTCAATACTTTCTGTGAAGCTTAGACTTCTTTATTAGTTACCATCTGTCCTTGATCATATACTACCTCCTGAAAAGACTGAACACTGACCAATTCTTTTTAGCACAATGATTGTACTACTTTTATCTTCCTGTGATGCCTCCTATGTCATTCCATTTTTAGGATTAATTTTGTTCTCAGTTCTTTTAGCTTTAGAAATGCTGAACACTTTCTTCCCTTTTGATTTTCTAGCTCCAGGTGTTTCCCTATTTCATTATAATACTTTACTTTGCCTTCTCAAGCTGCCTTTTGAAATGTTCAGTTCTTTTACTTCATTTTTTTCAAACCACTTTAGCTGCAATGTGTTTAAGAGCAAGCTTCATTCTCTTTTTACATGCATTTTTATCATTTTCTTTGTTTCCTGTCTTCTTAATGACGTTTTGCATTCTTCACATATGATATCCTTGATGTCATTCCACAACTTGTCTGTTTTTTGGTTATTGTTGTTCAGTGTGTTAAATCTGTCCTTGAGATGGCCTCTAAGGACATGTACAAACAGGAATGTACATTTGTTGGGATATGTACAGGGATATATACAAGGTTTCATTTTGCTGTTACGGGCTTTTTAACTTTCTTAAGCTTCAACCCAAACTTGCATATGAGCAACTGATGGTCTATTCTGCAGTGTGTTCCTGACCTTATTCTGGTCGATGATATTGAGCTTCTCAAGTGACTCCACAGATGTACACAATTTTATTCCTGTGTATTCCACCTAGCAAGGTACACATGTATGGTCACTATTTGTATTGTTGAAGGAAGGTTACTTGCAATGAACGAGTTGTTGGTCATGCAAAATCCTACTGTGCAATCTCTGGTGCTATTTCTGTCAAGAAGGTCATATTTTCCAACTACAGATGTATCTTTGTTTCTGACTCTTGAATTCCAGTCACCAAGAATTATTAATGCATAATAATTGAATATTTAATCAATTTCAAACTGTAGAAGTCGATAAAAATTTTCAGTTTGTTCATCTTTGTCATTAGTGGTTTGTACATAAATGTGAATAATAGTTTTATTACTTGCCCTTCTTTGGAGGTGTATGGATGTCTCCCTATCACTGACAGTGTTATACTTTGTACTTCTGGACAGACCTTGAAGTGTTATTTTTCACTATTAATGCTACACTATTCCTCCTCAGTGTTTTGTTCCTAGTGGAGTAGACCATAGGATCCTTTATTTCAAAACAGCCAATATCACTCTATTTCCAACCATTAATGCCTGCAATATTGATCTTAATGCATTAAATTTCATTTTTAATGACTTTCAGTTTCCCAGATTCATACTTCATGCATTCCATGTTCTAATTATCAATGGTTGTTTGCGGCTGTTTATTCTCATTTTGACTCACAGTACATCCATAAATTAAAGTCTTGAAATATTTACTTCATCTGCATCATTAAGGCAAACTCTACTTTATGAGGCAGCTCTTCCCCACTTGTACTGTCAGTGCCTTCTGTCCTGAGAGGCTCTTCTTCTGGTCAAATACCAGACAATATTCTGCTGCTATTCTTAAGGTTTTCACTGGCTAAGTTTTTCAAAAGTAGACTGCCACATCCTTCTTCCTTGTCTGTCTTAGTCTGGAAGCTCAGGTGAAACCTGCCCACCACAGATAAACCTGATAATATTTGAAATACCAGAGGCATAGCTCCCAGCATCACAACAACACACGAATTACCACAGTACCACAAATGTATAGATGAATGACAGGTGTTGAGCCTAAACCCATAAAATTCCTGGAAAAAACTAGGAAACCTAATCTTGTGGTAAAAATAGGCTAAGAAACTTAACAACAAAGTTCACAACTAGAAGCAAACAAAATAGATGAATAAGACCTCATAAAAGTTAAAAACTTTCATCAAAAGATTTTATTAAAACAGTAAATAGACCACTTACAGATTTAGAAAAGAACTTCAGGAATGTAAAGGTATAATCGATAAAATACACAGAAAATTCCAACAACTGCTCCACCAGGACTCCCTATAAGTCCTAGAAACCCAAACCCTAGAGTTCTAAAGAAAACATTCTTTGATGGTTATAAGCATGGGGAGGGAGGAAGAAGTGTATTCATAAACTAAATAGTAGATACGAATTATTTATGGTGAAAGGAAGGACAACCCATATATACAGGGTAATGCAGAACAACTGGACTAAACCAAAAGGTAAGAAGATTCCTTAATCTAACCAAACACTTTTAGGAACAAAATAGCAGGGGTAGGGGTTGGGAAGCATGGTGACAGGAGACTTCTAGGTCAATTGGCATAGCAAAGTTTACTAAGAAAACATGTTGCATTGCACTTTGATGAATAGTGTCTTGGATCTTAAAAGCTAGGAAGCAGCCGTTTAAAATGTATCTATTTGTCCCAACCAACCTAGATCAAGGGCCAAGCCAAGTGCCATAGAGTTGGATCCGACTCATGGAGATCAAGGGAGAATAATTAAAAAAAAAAAAAAAAAATCAAAGGCATAGCAAATTCTGAACCTCGATGACAGAAAGAACCACACAAACTAGAGGCTTCATTAGCCTGAGACTAAAAGAACTTGATAGTTGCCAGCCATCACCAATGATAGTCCTGGCAGAAAATGCAACAAAGAGTTCCCGAGGGAAGGGGAGAAAAGTGAAATGCAGAACTCAAATTCTAGTATAAAGAATAGACTTGACAGTCTGACTGAGACTGGAGGGACCCTGAAAGACATGGCCACCAGACTCTGTGTTAGCCCCAAACAAAAACCATTCCTGAAGCCAACTCTTCATCAAAGATTAGACTGGATTGTAAGACATAAAATGACACTGATGAAGAGTGTGTTTCTTGACTTAAGTAGATTCATGAGACTAAATGAGAATCTCTTATCCAGTGGGGAGATGAGAAGACAGGAGACAGGAATTGGTTGAATGGACATGAGAAACACAGGGTGGAGAAGAAGTGAGCTGCCACATCATAGGAAGAGTAACTAGGGTCACATAATAACAAGTGTATAAGCTTTCTTACAATAAACTTACGAGTTGTAAGCTTTGACTCATGGCACAATAAACAAAATTATGTAAACATCCATTGGTAATCAAATTATAAAAGGAACAAAGTATAGATCAAGGAAAATTGAATGTTTTCAGAATAAAATGGCATGCTTGAAGATTGATATCCCAGGTGTTAATTAGCTAAAATGGACTACTATTAGCCATTTTGAATCAAGTATGTTCTACTATGTTAAGAATGACAACTTGAAGATAAATGGCACTGCATTCATCCTCAAAAAGAACATTTCAAAGTTTATGCAGAAGCACAACAGCATCAGTGATGTCAGCCAAGTAGGATAGGACAGTAATCACCTTCCTACAAGAAAGACAATACGAATATTGTTCAAATTTATGTACCAATCACTAACGACAAAGATGAAAAAAATAAAGATTTTTTACTAGGTTTTGCAGTCTAAAATTGATCAAATACACAGTCAAGATGCACTGATAATTACTGGTGATCAGAATCCAAAAGATGGAAACCAAGAAGGATAAATAGTTAGAAAATATGAATGTAGTGATAGAAATGATGCTATAGATAATGTGATAGAATTTTGCAGAACCAAAGATTGATTCATTACAAATACCTGTTTTCAAAACATAAATGGCAACTGTACTCGTGAACTTTGCTGGATGGAATGGCCAAGTGCCGTCGAGTCGGATCCGACTCATGCTGGATGGAATACATATTAATAAAATTGATTGCATCCATGGAAAGACGATGGACAAAATTAGTAACATTAGTCAGAACAAGACCATAGGATGACGTTGGAAGAGATCATGTCGATTGCTCAATTGTAAGTTGAAGAGGAAGAAAATGAAAACAAGCCCATAAGAGCCAAAGTAGATCTTGCAGCATATCTTATTTGAATTCAGAGAATGTTTCAAATCCAGAAATAATGTATTGAACACTAATGACTTAAGGCCAGCTGAGTTGTAAGAAGACATCAAGGATACAATGTATCAAAAGATTATTAAAAGATAGTAAAAAAAAATATGTCAAAAGAGACTGTGAAACTTGTTCTTGAACACAGAGTAGCTAAAGTGAACAGGTGCAATGATGAAAGAAAAATGATGAAGTAAAAAAGTCCAAAAGAAAATTTCAAAGGGCAGCTTCAGAAGGCAAAGTAAACCATTATAATGAAATGTGCAAAAACCTATAATCAGAAAAATCAAAAGAGAATAATATGCCCAGCATTTCTGAAACTAAAGGAACTGAAGAAAAGAATCCAAGCCTCCAGTTGCAGTACTGAAGGATTTTGTGTGCCCAAAATTGAACATCAGAGGAAGCAGGACAAGCAGATGGAAGGAATACAGAGTCAAAAAGAGTGGTCAACATTCAACCATTTCACGAGGTAGCATATGGACAAGAATTGGTAGTGTTAAAAGAAGAAGCACAAGCTATGTCAAAGACATTGGTGAAAAATAAACCTTTGGGAACTGATGGGATACCAATTGAGATATCTCAACAACTAGATGCAATGGGGAAGTGCTCACTCTTCTATGCCAAGAAATTTGGAAAACAGCTACCTGGCTAATAACAGTAGAAAAGGGAGTCACTGTATCACAAAGAACTGGTTGATGTTCAAGTATATCAGGAGGTAGTATATAACCAGGAACCAATGATATTGATGAAAGAGGTACAAGTTACACTGAAGGCTCCAAGAAAATTGAAAGACAGCTACCTGATCAACCAACTTGAAAAAAGTCCATATTTATGCCTATTCCAAAGAATGGGGATCCAGTAGCATGTGGGAGTTATTCAACAACATCATACACAAGTAAAATTTCATTGAAGATCATTCAAAAATGATTGCAGCAGTACATCAACAGGGAATTCCTCAAATTCAATTCAAATTCAGAAGTGGATATGGAAACAGAGATATCATTGTGATGTGAGATGGATCCTTGCTGAAATCAAAGAATACCAAAAACATATTTACCTGTGGTGCATTGACTATGCAAAGGCATTCAACTGCATGGATCATAAGAAATTATGGATAACATTAC
This sequence comes from Heterohyrax brucei, assembly GCA_028571685.1. Classification (NCBI taxonomy): domain Eukaryota; kingdom Metazoa; phylum Chordata; class Mammalia; order Hyracoidea; family Procaviidae; genus Heterohyrax; species Heterohyrax brucei. Next base: position 19,818,103 of record CM053162.1, read on the forward strand.
AAAGAATGAGAATGTGGCAGAACATTTTATTGTGCTCATGAGGTATCTGTACATAGATTAAGAGGCAGTGATTTAAAAAAAATAGGGAGATACTACATGGTTTAAAACAGGAAAGGTGTTCCTTGGTGTTCCATCTTCTCACCACACCTGTTCCATGTACACGCTGAGCAAATAATCCAGAAAACTGCATTACAAAAGGATTGGAAGAAGACTCATTAACAATGTGTGTTATGCAGATGATACAATCTTGATCTCTGAAAGTGAGGAGGACTTGAACCTCCTGATGAAAATCAAAATCCTTAGCTTTTAGTATGGATTATACCCAGTCTAAAGAAAATAAAAGTCCTCACAACTGAAACAATAAGCAACAGCATGATAAAAAGGAACAAAAAATACATTGAAGTTGTCAATGCTTTCACTTTAAGCAGATCTGTAATCAACACTCACGGAGGTAGCAGTCAAGAAATTAAGCAACGCATTGCATTGGGCAAGTCTACTCCAGAAGACCTCTTCAAAGTGTTAAAAAGCAAAGACATCACCTTGAAGACTAGGGTGCACCTGACCAGTGTTATAGTATATTCAATTACCTTATACGCATATGAAAGCTCTATGGTGAATAAGGAAGAATGAAGAACTGACACCTTGAATAATAGTGTTGGTGAAGAATATTAAATATACTATAAACTGTCAGAAGAATTAATAAATGTTTTGGGAGACGTACAACTGAATGATCCTTAGAAGCAAGGATAGCTAGACAGCATCTCACAACTTTGGACATGTTATCAAGAAGATCAGTCCTTGGAGGACACCATGCTTGGTAAAGTAGAGAGTCATGGAAAAAGAGAAAGACCTTCAGTGAGACGAGTTGACACAGTGGCTGTAACAATGAGTTCAAGCATAGCAATGATTGTGAGGATGGCACAGGGTTGGGCAGTTAAGTCCTTCTGTTGGAAATAGATAGGGTCTTTATAAGTTGGAATTGACATGACAGCTCCTCACAACAACATACACACACATACACAAAAATAGTATACATGCTTTTGGCTATATTGCCAAAAAAAAAAAAAAAAGGATATTCTACCTTTAGAAAATGTAACTCACCCTTCTAAAAAGCTAGGAATGGTGACATTTTTCTGTAAAAGACTAGGTAAAATTGTAGATATTGTGGTCCATATCTGAGTCAGAGTCTACTTGATGGCAGTGGATTTAGTTTTTTCTTTTTTCCCCAATGATTTCTGTCATGACTACTCCTCTCTGTCACTACATCATGAAAACACCTATAGACGACATATAAAAACAAATAGGTATGGCTTGTACCAACATTATTTTAACATTATGAAACTAAGCAGTTATCCATATAGGATCTACGGACTATTGTTAGAAAAACTTGTAATAAAATAAAATAAATTAAAACAATAATCATCCTAGTAGATACCTATGCAATATTAGATGAAGTTCAAGTTAAAATTGTTAGCATGGAGACAGGACTTTTGGAATGGCAGAGTAAGGAGCTTATCATACACTCTTCTCAGCAAAACCACAATTTAACAGGTGAAAAATACTATTTAAAATGTCAACATTTAAAGTCTCTGAAAATTGTCTTAAGATTAGCATATAGTAAGTAAGGTAACATTCCATCAAGATAATCCAAGAAATTTCATCAAGAAGAACAATAATTGATACATTTGTGCCACATATGCTCTCTTTTCCCATCCCTGGCTCTATATTTTTGAAGATCTATCCCGGAGGGTCTATGTCCTACAAATATGGCCAAGACAGACACTCTCTCTCTCCCCAGGTTCCAGTTTTTGCTATAGGTTCACTTCAAGACAGCTTTCAGTGTTTCTCTTTTCTCAAGCCCTGTGTTACAGAAACTACGTTCTGGACGAACCTTCCAGAGAAGATCTATATTTCTTCCACCCAGCCTCAAACTGTAGTGAAGAAACTATTTCAAATGTAGATTAAGAAAGAATACTGAGCCCAAGTTGTTCTTACCCCAGGTTACTTATAAGATGAAATTTCCAGGCTAGTAAGCAAAAACTGAGAAGACCATCACTGTCTTCCCTTCAGTGTTCAGTAATAGGATAGCCACACCGTTTCAGGAATAGAAGGCACCCACACTCAGCTTTCAGGCATTGGTGTTTGGGTTCTATCCAGGAGGGAAGAGAGTCCTTAAGAATGAAAAATTCTGCAGCTCTACTTGAGAGGACTAAGTTTATTTGGAAAATAATATGAAGAACTCTGTGTCCACCCAAAATTAAAACCAAACCCATGCTCTCAAGCCAGTTCTGATTTATAACAACCTACAGGACAGGATAGAACTATCCCATAGAATGTCTAAGGAGTGCCTTGTGGGTTCATACCACTGATCTTTAGGTTAGCAGAAAAAGCACTTAACCACCATGTCCCCAGAGTTTCCTCTGCACCTACAGGCATTGCAAACACAACTGAGTTATTATTGGAGAGAAATTAAAGGAAGTTTTGTAGCATTATAATACCAGGAAAATGGCAGAGCAGCCACAAGTTTAACAGAGAAAAACAGAAAGAGGTAGTCAAGGAGAGGTGTTTGGGGATAACTGCCAATTCTAGAGATCAGAAAGGCTGTGCATATATGCTGGACTGCACCCACACTAGAGTGGTCAGACCTGTATATACATCAGATTTGAAAGCATTCTGAAGCCACAAAGACACTCATCAACACAGAGTGAATGCTTCATTAGCATACAATGTTTAAACACAGTCTCTAACAAAATGCTGCCTGAACAATAAACTGCTCAGACCCAGGAATGACTCTTATTAAATGAAACCACAGTCATCCACGGCATTCTGGATGATTGTGATCTTGAGTAAATTTGTGCCCTCTCAAGAGTGATCACAGAGGAAACTTTCCGCTACTAGTCCCCACCTTAATTTGGAGCAAAAAATTCATAAACTCTCTGAACTATGCTAACAACTACTAAGCCACACACATACACACACACAAACACACACACACACACACTCTCTCTCTCTCCTTCATCAAAAAGAGTGAGTGAAAATCCAACTAGTTAAGGGGTCTGAAGTGCAACCTGGGAAATATAAGCAGTTTAAGTTGAAACTTAACTATCAGATGGTCCCTGACTAGTGGTGATTCCATGCACAATGGGATCATACCACTGTGATCCACAGTATTTCCACTGGCTGATTTTTCTGAAGTACAGAACCAAATTTTTCTTTCTAGTCTATCTTACTGTGAAAGCTCCACTGAAACTTTTTAAGCATTATAACAATGTCTCATTGTGACAAGTCTCCAATGAGAGATGAAGAGTGGCTGCCATTTAAGTGCACTGGCCAGGAATCCAACTCAGGTCTTTTCCACTGAGGTGAGAATACTACTATTGAACCACCACTGACTGCTAGGTAGCCAGGCTAAGATACAAAAACAACTGGCAAAAACTCACACTATGGGGAAAGTAGACATCACAAAAGTAGGTCAAAAGTTTAAGCCACTAAACAAGCAAATGACCAAACATCAAAAAAAAAAAAAAAAAAAAAAGTTAAATCAAGGGAAGGAGCTGAACAGTACGCATATTTGCTATATTTATTGTTCAAATGGTATAGTTAAAAAAAAGGTGTGACCCATACCAAAAAACCAACAGAAAAGACAATAAAAACCGCCTTGAATGAAACCTGAAAGATGGACTTAGCAGATAAAGACTCAAAAGCAGGTGTTTTAAATATGTTTAAAGAACGAAGTGAAATCACATATACAGAATTAAAGAAAATCGGGTGATAATACCTTATCATAGACAATAACAATGAGAATATGTAAGTTGTTAAAAACAATCAACTGGAAATTGTGGAGCTGAAAAGTAAAGTAACAGAATAAAAATTTTAGCAAAGAGTTTTAACTGCAGATTTAGGATTAAAAAGAATCAATGAAGAGGCAGGGCCAAGATGATGGACTAGTTGAATGTCTCCTTGATTCCCTCTGAGAACTGAGGCCTAGAAAAATAATTGAATGGAACAATATGGACATTCCGGGAGCCCAAAGATCAGGCATAGGATTGTGAAATCAGACTGGGCAACAGGAAGAGGGAAACTACCTCTGTTTGAGGTAAGACAGTAGTGCAGGGAGTCCTGCTTCTGCTGGTGCAGCAGGTGAGAGGACTACAGGTACCTATGTTTTCTTTGTTAACTGGGAAACTACTTTCTCACAATGTGCAGCCTCTGGTGCCCATGGTCTGAGTTTTTATTGCTTGTTTTTATATCTTAGCCTGGCTACCTCAAAGTCAGTGGTGGTTCAGCGGTAGTATTCTCACCTCCATGGATAAGACCTGAGATGAATTCCTGGTCAGTGCACTTAAGAGAGCCAGGCATGGCCTGGCTACTATGCTGAGCTGCAGTCCCTAAGTAAACAGTGTATCCCACAACAGAGAGGCCATTTATGGGTAAGTCACATCTAGAGAACCCTGAAGTGGGTGGTGACTGAGGGTGCCCGTGCCCCTCCTCCTTCTTTGAGCTGAGCCATAGCTACTGCTGACTCACTGCAGGAGAGGCAACTCAGGCAGGATGTCATCTTGGTCATCTGAGAGCTGGAGTCAGCCATGCCTAAGGACTTGGCTGGGACTAACTCCCAAGCTGAGCAATGGTGCCTGCCTCTCCCAGCAGAAAAGCTGTTTTTAAGTCAATCATACCTACAGAACATAGTGACAGCTGGCAGCTGAGTGTGGTGGTGGCCCCCTCCTTCTCTGAACTGTGCCATAGATACTGCTGACTAACTGCAGGAGAGGCAGCTCAGGCAGGGTGCTATCTTGGTCAGCTGAGAGATAGTCAGCCACACCTGAGGACTCGACTAGGGCTAACTCCCATGCTGAGAAACAGTGTCTGCTTGGACAGTGCTTCCCCCAGCTAAAAAGCTATTTTTAAGACAATTGTACCTAGAGAATGTAGTGGTGGCTGGCGGCCAAGTGTGGCAGTGTCCTAACTCCTCCTTTCTTTGAGCCACTCCATAATGTCTGCTGATGGCCCCTGAGAGACTCTGTGAGTAGCGTGCCACCTCCATCAGCCAGAAGGTGCAGCCTGCCACCCCTGAGGGCTTGGCTGCTATTGGCTGACACTGGTCAAAGCTTCTTTCAGGAGAAAAGCAGTTTTTAAGGTAAGGGGATCTAGAGAATGCAGCAGTCCCTGAGAGCCAAGTGTGGGGCATCCTCTCTCTTCCCTTCCTTGAGCTATGCCATAGTCTCAATTAGTGTGATGCAGGAGAGTTGGCGTAAGTAGGTCACCATCTTTATCTGCCACTAGGCAAGGCCTACCACCCCTGAGGACAAGCTGGGGCCAGCTGCCAAACTGAGCAGCATCGTAGAGTCTGATAGCATTTCAATTACCAGAAAAGTAGTACATGAGTCAGCTGCACCTGGAGAACACAGTGGCAGCAGTCAGCCAAGTCTAGCAGTGCCTTTACTCACTCCCTTCTTAAAAGCTTTGTGATAGTTCCTACTGGTGTAACACTGGAAAAACTAAACAGTTTTTTGATGACAATAAGACAGCAATCAATACTTAACCATTTAAAGAAGCAGATCACTTAGGTTCTGGAAAACTGCCAAAATAAAGAATTAAAAAACTTCCCAGATGAAGAAGTCTTTGTGAAATCACCAGGTAGAATACAAAAGAATTATGCATAGAGCCCTTCTAGAGATTAAGCAAAGTGTAGCACAACAAAATGAAAAATTGTGTAACTTACATGAACTGCTAGAATATCAATGATTGGAAATCCAGAAGATCTATGATAACATTACAAAGTTAAACAATTCATTGCAAAGCCTAAATAACAGGCTTGAGGAAATGGAATGCAGAATTAGCGAAATTGAAGGTAAAGCAATTAATACTAGCATTCACAAGGAGAAATCAGATAAAATACCCAATAAAAATGAAGCAGCATTAAGAAGCATGTGGGACTCTATCAAGAGGAATAATCTACAAATAATGGGGATTCCTGAACAGGGAGGGATAGCAGAAAATACAGAGAGAATTGTTTAAGAGTTAGTCACCAGAAAACTTCCTTGACATCATGAAAGATGATATTCAAGATGCTTATTGAACACCATAAAAGGCACATCCCAAAAGAAAGACACTGTTTTAGTCAACTGGTACTACTCTAACAGAAAATACCACTAGTGGATGGTTTCATGAAGACAAACATTATTGTCACAGTTTGTTAAGCCACAAATCCATTTATGAGCTACAAGTTCATTCAATAAAAGAATTTATCACAGTCTGGCGGGCTGAATTCAAATTCAATGAGATCACCTCGGCACAGAAACCTCAGGTTCAAAGGATGTACCCTACTCTCGTTGCTGCCTTCTAGGTGGCATGAGGTTCCCAGCTTACTCTACTAACTTCTCTCCCTTATATCCCACAAGCTGGTAACTTGAGTCCTGCCTCACCAACAAAACTGCTGTCCATTTTCTGTCATCAGCATCACAGGTAGGATTCACAACACATGAGAGGAATTGCACCATATTGGGACTCCTAGCCAAGTCAAATCAATATATACATTTTAGGGGGCCATAATGCAATCCATGACAGATGCAAAGACATATAATCAAACTTAATAAAATGAAACATAAAGAGAGGTTCTTAAAGGCAGCTGGGCTTAGAACAAAACTAACATACAAAGGGAAGCCCTGTAGGCTTTTCTCTGCATTCTCAGCAGAAACCATGTTGGGAAGAAGGGAGTGGGATGATACATATGAAATGCTGAAGTAGAAAAACTTCCAACCAAGAATTATATATCCTGCAAAACTGTCTCTCAAATATGGTGGTGAAACTAAGACATTCTCAGATAAACAGAAGCTTACAGATTTTGCAAAAAACAAACCAAAACTACAAGAAATACTGGAAGAAGCTATTAGTTTAGAGAGTTAATAACATCAAACGTATACTGAATGATGCAGTGTAGGATACAGCATCCACAGTCCTGCTCAGTTAGGGAAGTCACAAAGCTCAATCAAAGCTAAAATACTAAAAGAAGGGAACTAGAAATCTTAACAAGTAAACTATGACATCACTGCACTATAAAAATGAGTGTATTACAGTGGTTATAGCCCTTTCAGGTGGAGATGTAGTTAAGGAGATATACAGAAGTGAAAGACTGGCTTAAACTTAGAATGTTAAAGGGATCAAATGGATAACCACACAGCAAACTAGCAATGCTACATATCAAGCCAAGAAACATATAATAAAGGAGTTTCAAAAAACAAAACCAACATTGAAAATGAGAAAAAGAAAACTCATAAAGAAAAACGACCCAGAAGAAAATGTTAAGTAGAGCAAAGAAAACATCAACAACACAAAAATAAAGGCACCAAAATAACAGCACTAAACACACATCTATCAATAATTACATTAAATGTAAGTGAATTGAATGCTTCCATAAAGAGGCAGAAACTAACAACTTGGATCAAAAAACATTATCTGTCTATATGTTGCTTTCGAGAAACACACCTTGGACTCAAAGATGAACAAAATGAAAATCAAAGGATGGAAAAATACAAACCAAGCTAACAGTATGCAAAGAAAAGCAGGAGTGGCAATACTAACCTCAGATGAAATAGACTTTAATGTAAAATACACCATCATGGACAAAGCTGGCCACTATTTATTGCATAAAGGTTCAATACATAAGCAAGATATAACAATACCAAATACTTATGCTCCCAATATCAGAGCATCAAAATAAATAAAACAAATGCTACCAACATTGAAAGATGAGACAGATCACTCCACAGTAACTGTAGGAGACTTCCACACTACACTTTTGGTAATGGATAGATCACCTAGAAAAACGCTCAGTAAAGATACAGAAGATCTTGTCATAAGAATAAACCAACCAGACCTCACTAACGTATACAGACTTTTTACTCAACAACAGATAAATATGCCTTCTTTTTCAATGCACAGGCAACATTCTCCAGAATAGATCATGTATTGGGTTACAAAGCAAGTCTCAACAAAATCCAAACCACTGAATTATTGCAAAGCATTCTCTTGGAACTTAAAGCTATAAAAATCAAAATCAACAGTAGAAAAAACATGGGGACAAATTCAAACTTACGGACACTGAACAACATCTTGCTTGAAAATTCATGGGTTATAGAAAAAATCAAAGATGCAATAAAGAGATTCATGGAACCAAACGAGAATGAAAACACATCCTACCAGAACCTATGAGATACAACAAAGCAGTGCTCAGAGGTAAGTTTGTCTCTATAAACGCACACATTGAGTGCAAAGAAAGGGACCAAACCAAAGAATTAACCCTACAGATTGAACAATTAGAAAGAGAACAACAAAAGAGCCTCTGGGCACAGCAGAAAACCAATAGTAAAGGTTAGAGCAGAACTAAATGAATTAGTTAACAGAAGAACAATTGCAAAAATTAACAAAACCAAAAGCTGTTTTGTTGAAAAGATCAACAAAATTGATAAACTACTGACTAAACTTACAAAAGAAAAACAGGGGAGGAAACAGATAACTCAGATAGGAAATGATATGGGAGACCTCACAGCAGACTCAACCAAAATCAAAACTGTAATAACAGAACACTATGAAAAGTTGTACTCTAACAATGTGAAAACTAGAGGAAATGGACAGATTTATATATTCACATCACCTACTAAAATTGTCACAAGGAGAAGTAGAACAACTTAACAAACTTATCACAATGGAAAAGACTGAAAAATTAATTGGAAAACTACTAACAAACAAAAGTCCTGGCTCAGATGACTTCACCTGGGAATTGTACCAAACTTTTAGAGATAAGTGAATTCCAGTACTACTGACGCTAATTCACAGCATAGGAAACAAAGCCAACAGAGCAAAATTGAGGAAATGGAAGCCAGAGTGAGCTAGAGGACAGAGCAACTGACACCAGCATTTATGAGGAGAAATCAGAGAAAAGAAATAAGAAAAATGAAGAAGCACTAAGAAACATGTAGGACTCTATTAAGAGGAATAGTCTATGAGTAATTGGAGTTCCTGAATAGGGAGGGATAATTGAAAATACAGACAGCATTGTTGTAGAGTTGCTGACATCATGAAATCATGAAATCATGAAATCATGAAAGAAGAGAACAGAAATCTAAAATGTATATCAGATGCTGCAAAAACAAGACCCCCAAAGAAAGACACCAAGATATATTATAATCAGGTTTCATGAAGTAAATCACAAAAAGAAGGCCTTAAAAGCAGCGAGGCTTAAAGCAAAGCTAATGTACAAAGGAAAGGCCTGTAGGCATCCATCTGACTTTTTGGCAGAAACAGTGTTGGCAAGAAGGCAATGGGATGATATATTCAAAGCCTAGAAGGACAAAAACTTCCAAACAAGAATTACATATCATGAAAACCATATTTCAGATATGAAGGTGAAATTAATAGAAGCTTAGAGACGTTGTGAAAACTGAACCCAAACTACCACAAATACTGAAAGAAGCTCTACATTTAGAAAAAGAAGAACATAAAGTGTATGCTTAAGCATGCAATGCAGAACACAACATCCGGAATCCTAGTTGGTTAGGAAAGTCACAAAGCTCAATTAAAGCTAGAGTATGAAGAGAGCCAGGGATATAATACACTAGGTAAAACCCTTTCAGGTGGAGAGGAAATTAAAAAGATATGCAGAAGTTAAAGTCTGGTTTAAACTTAGAATAGTAAGGGGGATTGTAGGGGTAACCTCAAAGTAAAATAACAACGTGACACAACAACACAAGAAACATATTTCAGGAGTCTCAACAAGCACAAAATCAACAATGAAAAAGATGAAAAGTCAACTCATAAGGAAAAATGATCAAGAGCAGAGAATCAACAGCTACACAACATTAATCTATACATCCAAGAAATTCCAAGTAGGATAAGTACAAAGAATTTCATGCACGCACACACACAACTATCAAAAGTTGAAAGTTAAAGATTAAATAAAACATCTCCATAGTGAAAAGAGAAAAATGATTCTTTACATACAAGGGAACCCTAAAATAAGGTTAATAGCAGGCTTCTGATCAAGAAAAAAATGAAAGAAAGGACAGAAAGAATTGGAACGACATACTCAAAGTGCTGAAAGTAAACACTTCCTACCAAGAGTCTTATTCAGTAAAACTATTTCTCTAAAATGAAGATAAAATAAAAATGTCCTCAAATAAACCAAATTTAAGAGAAATTGTTCTGACAGAGCTGCCTTATAAGCAAGATGAAGGGAAGTTATTTAGCTGAAGGCAAGTGACACCAGACAGTAACTCAAGTCCATGTGACAAAACAAAGAGCACAATTGAAGATAATTATATAGGTAATGACAAATTAGGCAGGGAGTTAGAAAGTTAGAGAGGGATGGAGAGGGGAGGAAGAGAAGAAGGGAGGAATAAAGGGAGGAACGGTGAGAGGGAGGGAGGGAAGGAGGGAGTGAGGATAGGAAGGAGGAAAGAAGGGAGGGAGGAAAGATAATAGCACACTTTTTTCTTGGCTGATTTAAGGAGAAATTGCATAAAAATATGTATACAACTGGATTGCTGAACACAAATACACAGAGAAATGTGATGCATTTCATGTTAAGGTAGGTGGTGGTGATGTTGGCAGGTGCCTTTCAGTCAATTCTGGCTAACAGCAACACTATGTACAACAGAACAAAACAAGACTCAGTCCTGCGCCATGATCACACCCTTTTTTATTCTTAAACCCATTGCAGCCACTTTGTTGATTCATCTCATTGAGGGTGTTTCTCTTTCCTGCTGACCCTGTACTCTATCAAGCATGATGTCTTTTTCCAGAAATTGATCCATCCTGACATATCCAAAGTATGGCATAGTCTTGCCATTCTTGTTTTCTAAGTGCACTCTGGTTGTACTTCTGCCAGGACAGGTCTGTTTGTTCTTTTGACAGGCTGTGATAAATTCAAAGCTATGCAGAAGAAATGACCTTAATTCACAGAAAGAGATGTAGGAAAGCAGAGAGGACAAAACATTAATCTAAAAAGCTCTATAACCATGAACTTGCTCTCCTCTCAGTTTCAATAAGAGATTTCATAAAGTAATAACTATAAAATGTACACTTTTTTCTAGCATTTATAGACAGGCTATATATGACAATAATATCACAAAAGAGGTGTGACAGGAATGGAGCTATATAAGATTAGAATTTCTATGTAGAATTTGTATTAGAATTTCCATGGAACTAAATTTTAACTTAAATAGATCATGATACGTTATAATAAAACTACCAAATTCTAGAAAAATCACTAAGAAAAAACAAAAAAAATCTCAAAATTATTTTAAAAAACTGTGTCACATAAAAATAAATTTCTACGTTAGAAAATATCCAATTCATATAAAAGAAGGCAATGATGAGGAAAAGAAGAACAAATAACATGTGACTCATATAGAAATCAAAAAAGTAAAATGGCAGATATAAATTCAACCGCATCAACAGTAGCAATAAATGGATTGTTACGGGTTGTAATGGATTGTTAATAGATTAAACAATCCAGTTGTTAGCTTGGATTTAATAAAAAAAAGTCTCAGCTATGTTGAATAAGGCATCACCTTTCATACACAAAAATAATAACAATTTGAAAGAGAATGAATAAAAAAAGACGTATCATGCCAAAAAAAGGAAGCATGAAGAGCTAATATTAGACAAAATGAACTTTAAAACAGAAGATTGCTAGAGATAGAATGAGATATTTCATGATGATAAAATTATTGATCTGTCAGGGAGGTAAAACAAAGACAAATGTATATGCATCTGACAAATCCAAAATGACAGAAAAATAGATGCCAGCCACAGTAGCTTGAGACTGCAAAACTCCACGTTTAATAAGTGACAGGTCAAGTAGGCACAAGATTAACAAGTAAACAGAATGATAAGCAACACTATAAACAAACTACCTCTAGAACAGATATTTATGGAAACTCCCACCTAATGGCAGCAGAATACACATTCTTTTCATGTGTATGTGGAATATTATTCAGGATAGAACAGATGCTAAACCACAAAAAAACTTCAATAAATTTAAAAGGGCTGAAATTTCTGACAGCAATGAAATGCAATACATTACTTTGAAATCAATAACAGAATGAAATCAAGGAAGTTAAAAATATGTAAAAGTTAAACAATACACTCAGTAATCAGTGGGTTAAAGAAGAAATAACAAGGGTAATTAGAAAATAGTTGGAGATAAAAACAAAATCAACACATAGCAAAATTTATGGTATTTTTGTAAACAGAGTGCGCATAGAAAGCGGCCCGCTGCTAAGCTAAAGGTCAGTGGTTTGAACCCACCAGCCATTCTGTGGGAAAAAGATGTGGGTGATTACATACAACACTGGAAACCCTATGAGGCAACTCGACTCTGTCCTCTAGTGTTGCTAACGAATCAGAATTGATTAGATGGCAACAGCTTTGGTTTGTTGTTATTTTTCATAAGTTAAACAGTTGCATAACATGGTGGATGTTATCTGTGTCTATGAATTGTACATGTGATAAATGTTGACTTGGCAAACATGTTATTTGCATTTTATTACTAAAAAAATAAAATACGAAGAAGTAAATTTTCAATTCACTAACCTAACTTTACAAGTTATAAAAGTAGTAAAAGAAGAGTCAGGTTCAAAACTATCAGAAGGAAGAAACTATTAAAGACTGTAGTGTAAATAAAACAGAGAACTCACAGAGAATATAAAATTTTAAAAAGTTTGTTCTTGAAAAATTTTTATCTAGACTGTTTTTATCCAGACTGACCAAGGAAATAAGAGATGGAACTCAATCAATAAAACTAGAAAGGAAAGAAAGGAAAGAAAAAAGCTGTGTGCACCTACTATGTGGCACAAATTAGATAATTTACATGAAATGGACAAAGCCTCTGGCGGCCAGTTACCAAAATTGACTCAAAAACATATGGAAAGTCTTAAGAGAGCTATAATAAGTAAGGGGGTCGAATTAGTAACTTAGTTTAAAGCAAAGGCCTAGATGGATTCACCGGGAAATTCCACCAAACATCTGAAGAAGAACTAATACCAATCTTTCCAAAACGTAGAAGAGGATGGGACACTTTTTGATTCATGTGTGAGGGCAGCACTGCTATAATGACAGAATCAGACAAATACAAAGAAATCTATAGTCACTGATTATATTTCTTATAAATATAACTCAAAATGTCTTCAACAAAGTACAAGCAAGCAGAATTCAGCTACACATGATCAAGTGGAACGCAAGGTAAATTTAACGTCCTAAAATAAATTGAGTTATATATCACATTAATAACGAACTAAAGCCATCTGATTTTTAAAGTATTTTAAATTTCAAAACTTTTTCAAATTAAAATGCTAAACATATTAGGACTACAAAATAACTTCCTTAATTCAGTGAAGGAATCCTATGAAGGGCATCTGTGAAAAAACCTACAGCTAATACCATACATAACATTGAAAGATTGCTTTATCTCTAAGTTCTGAAACAAAAACAATATATCCACTGTTGTCATTTCTATTCAACACTGTACTAGAGATTCTGGCCAGGGCACAAAAATGTAAAGATAAGTATTTACAGCAGCATTATTCATAATAGTCAAAAATAGAAGCAATTAATATGTCATCAATTAATAAGAGAAATAGAATGTGTTTGTGGCTTGATTCTGTTGAATTCGTTCCTACTTACAGAGACCCTATGTACAATAGAATGAAACAGTGACTTGTCCTGCCCCATCCGCAGAACCATTGTTATCCTTGAGCCCCTTGTTACAGCCCTGTCAATCCATCTCGTGGAGGGACTTCCTCTTTCTCACTGACAGTCTACCAAGCACAACGTCCTTTTCCAAGAACTGAACCCTCCTCATAACATGTCCAAAGTGTGTGAGACAGTTTCTCCATCCTGGCTTCTAAGGAACAATCTGTATATACTTTTCCAAGACTTTTCCAAGACTTTTGCTAGTCTATAGTATATTCAGTATTCTTTTCCAATATCACAAGGTTGTCAGTTCTTCATTCTTCCTTATTTATCTTTCAGCTTTTGCATTTGTATGAGGCAACTGAAAATGCCATCTCTTGGGTCAGGCACAACTTAGTCTTTCAGGTAACATCTTTGCTTTCCAACACTTTAAAGAGATCTTTTGCAGCAGAATGTGGTATAACTATCCAACTTAATGATACTCAGCAATAAAAAAGAATGAAATATTGATACCTGCTACAATGGCAATGGACCTTGAAAACACTGTGCTAATTGAAATAAGCCCACAAAATATGTTGACAAAAGACCACAAGCTGTATGATTCCATTTATATGCTATGTCTCCTTAAGCAAACCTAAAGAACGTGCTGATTAACAGTTGTATACGGCAGATGTCAGTAGAAGAATTTATTTAGTTACTATTAATAGACTGAATGCAGAAACTCTGTTGGTATAGTGGTTAATACACAGAAGTTTTATTTAGGGTAGAGGTATAGAAATGTCTTAAAATTAGATTGTGGGAATAGTTGCTCAACTCTGCAAATATACTAAAAAAGATTGAATTGTGCACTACAAGTAAGCAAATTATAAGGTATGCAAATTATTATCTAAAGAAAGCTGTTAGAAAAAAAATCTTACTGTGAACTGATAAGTAAATTCCTTAATTTGATAATATATATTAAAAACCAAAATGTATCTAATAATTAATGCTAAAAGTTGTGAAGTGTTTTCTCCATTACTGTGAAACAAATTATCAAAAAACCTTAGCAGCTGTAAAAGCCTGTATTAATCTTCTCACAGTTTCTTGTAAATTAGCAAAGTGTGTATGGTTTAACTGCTCTCTGTTTCATAGTCTTCCATAGGCTGCAATCAAAGTCATGCATCATTATATACAGTCTCATACAAAGGTTCAGCCAGGGGAGGATCTGCTTGCAAGCCTTCTCAGTGGTTGTTGACAGCATTTAACTACTCACATTTCTTGCTAGGTGGTGACTGAAGGCTTCCCTCTCTGCCATGACATATGTCTGTTTTCAGCATGGTAGCTTGCTACATGAAAGCATGATACTCAAGGAGTCAATAGAGGGTTTCTTCTAGCAGGATAGAAGTGACAATCCTCTCCCTCTTCAGTGAAAATATACACAGTAGAACATGTACTTATTCAATAACTTGAACATGTACAACTCAGTAACATTGGTTAAATTCCTCACATTATATTACCATTCTTGCTATCTCTACCCATATTGTTTCACTAACACTGTAATTTACTAATTTACTAAACTTATCATCTATGATTTAGTATTACTGTTGTCAATTTGATTTCATCAAATAGTGCTTTAATAGAGTTCAGTGCTCCAGGTGAATATTCTTTACTATTTTACTGAAAGTATGATTTAGTTTAAAAATGATTTCAGGGGATAGTTTGGTTCAAGGGTTAAAGATTCCCTCGGGGTAATAGATTCAGCAGTTTTGTCAGTTCCAGTGGGTACAGTAAGTCTGGATTTCATACAAAGTGGAAATTCTATTCCTCATTTTTCTTCATTTTCATCAGGCCTTATTTTTGAATCCTGGATCTAAATACTCGTAATGGGAGTTAGGCACTATCCAGTTCTTCTGGCCTCATGTCAAAGGAAGCAATTCATAGAGAAAGGAAGGAGTGGGTCATAGAGAAAACCAGACCTGACAATCTGCTTCCATAAACAAATCCAGTTCCTTCACAGATTCCTGAGTCTTCTTCCTCTGCTGCATCAGGCAGACAGAAACCAATGGTTGTACCCTGGATTTTCATTTGCGAACTTTTAAGATGCAAATGCTACTCATTAACTAGAATGTAAAATAAAAACTTCAAAAACACGTTAGGTCAATTGACTAGACAGCCCTAGGAAACCATGAGCTTAAATTGTCTAACTAAAAGGACTAATCACAATCTTTTAGAGAATAATTAAATGCATTTAACTAACATTCCTTCAAATTTGTATGCTACTGGTTAGAATCAAGTGAGTGGGTCCAGGCCACACTAAAGGGTAGAAAATTACACAAGGACTTAAATTCCAGGAGTTAGGGATTTAGGGCCAGTTTAGAAGTCAGACTCTTTCAGAAAGCTTCACCTTTGATATCAAGAAAATTCCATAATGGTCACCATCATTATAACCACTACTTCTGCACAACATTTTACTGGAGGTGTTAGTAGTTTCAATATGGAGCACACAAGCACATTAAAAAAAATGATACAAGACTAAATCAAGAATAAATTTCCTATTGTTTGCAAAGGAAATTAATGTGCAAGTAGTGATCTATAGATAAAACATTGCAATAAAAATGCAAAATAAAATTGCTGAGTATAAAATCAGTACATAGAAACTCATGATATTCTTTTTAAAAAGTGGCAATTTGAAGATTAAAATAAATATGCCATTTAAGGAAACTGTAAAACTATAAAGTACTTAGGAAAAAAAATCTATGGGGAGAAGACTACGGGAAAAATTATGGACTAAAACGGTAAAACTTTACTAAAATAGTTTAAAGTGGACCTAAATAAATGGAGACATATTCATTGTTACATAGCTCAATGTTTGAAAGAGGTCAATTTTTCCAGCCTTTTGGTCACTAATCCCTTTTCTTTTTTTTCCTACATATACAAAACAATTTTCAAGTAGATACCAAAGTGCACAATATGCCAAACAAGTTCACAAATTTATCTTAGAAAAAGTAACACATACTTCATTACTGAGCATCACTATGGTCACCTTGAAAGTATTCCCCTTGAGAAGCTATGCACTGATGCCAATGCTTGGTCCACTGTCACCCTTCAAAGAGATTTTGGAACACATTTTCTGGAGTGGCCATCAGAGCTGTTGTCGCACTACCCTTGATGTCCTGAGTGTCATCAAAATGTCTTCCTTTCAATATTTCCTTTATCTCTGTGTAAAGAAAAAAGTCACTGGGGGCCAGATCATGAGTAGAAGGATGTTCCAATATGGTTATCTGTTTACTGGCTAAAATCTCCCAAACAAACAACTATACAATTAAGCTTGTGAACTTGCTGCCTTGCCACCATGCAATGGCCATTCCAAAAAGAGTTACAGAATTGCTTTGAAGGGTGGACTAGGTTCTGGCATCATTACATAGCTTCACAGGGGGAGTACTGTGAAGATGACCATAGTGATATTCAGCAATGAGGTATGTAGTGCTTAGAACAATTAAGGTTACTAATTTAATTATTGGATCTCATATGTTATGAAGATATACTAATTTAGATGTCTTGGGATTGGTAAAAAATACACCAGTGGGATGCAAAATAAAGCCCACAAACTGACCCAAGTACATAAGTGCACCTACTTATTGATAATGGTCCGTGTGTGGCACAGTTTGTGATCAGCTGCCAACCTCAACATTAGCAGTGTGAGCCCACCAGAAGTGCCGTGAATGAAAGGCCCAACAATCTGCTTCCATAAAGATTATAGCCAGAAAACTCCCTCAAAAGCAGTTGTACTCTGTAACACATGGAGTTGTCGTGAGTCAATAAACTCAACAGCAATGGGTTGTTATTGTTTGGTGTCATCAAGTAGTTCAGATTCATTGGAAACCTATGTACAACAGAAGGAAACACTACCCTGTCCTGCACCATCCTCACAGTCATTGTTATGCTTGAGTCTATCGTTGTAGCCAGTGCAGCAATCCATCTCATTGAGGTCTTCTTTTTGTTTGGTGACCCTCTGCTTTACCAAACATGGTGTCCTACTCCAAGGACCAGTCCCTTCTGATAACATGTCCAAAGCGCATGACACATAGTCTAGCCATCCTGCTACTAAAGAGCACTCTGGCTGTGCTTCACTCAAGACAGATCTGTTTGTTCTTTTGACAGTCCGTGGTATAGTCAGTACTGTTCACCAACATCACAACTAAAAGGTGTCAACTCTTCTTTGTTCTTCCTTAGTCATCTGTCAGCTTTCACACGCATCTGAAGCAGTTGAAAAGACCAAGGCTCGGGTCAAGTGCACTTAGTCTTCAAAGTGACATCATTGTTTTTTAATTCGATTGGAATCCAAGTAAAATGAAATCCTTGACAATCTCAATCTTTTCTCTGATTACTGTGATGCTGCTTATTGATCCAGTTGTGAGAATTTTTGCTTTATGTTGAGATTTAATCCACATTGAAAGCTGTAGTCTTGGCATATCAGTAAGTGCTCCAAGTCCTCTTCATTTTCAACAAGCAAGGTTGTGTTATCTGCATAAGGCTGGTTGTTAGTGAGTCTTTCTCCAATCCCGATGTCCCATTCTTCTTCAAATAGTCCAGCTTCCCAGATTATTTGTTCAGTACACAGACTGAATAAGTATTTTGAAAGGATACAACCCTGACACACACCTTTCTTGACCTTAAACCATGCAGTATCCCCTTGTTCTGCTCAAATGACAGCCTCTTGATCTATGGACAGGTTCTTCATGTGGAAAATTAAGTGTTCTGGAATTTCCATTCTTCACAATGTTACCCATAATTTGTTATTATCTACGAAGTTGAATGCCTTTGTATAATCAATACAACACAGATAAACGTCTTTCTGATATTCTGTTTTCAGCCAGGATCCATCTGACATCAACAATGATATCCTTGGTTCTACATCCTCTTCTGAATGTAGCTTAAATTTCTGGCAGTTCCCTATGTATTGCTGCAGCTCCTTTTGAATAATCTCCAGCAAAATTTTACTGGTGTGTGATATTAATGACATTGTTCAGTAATTTCTACTTTCTGTTGGCAATGGCTGAGGTTTAGGTTACATACTTTCAGACAGAGATGGCATTCAGATCAATAAGACAGGCTGCACTTGCAATAAATGTTTTGGAAACCATTGCATAAGAAAGAGAAAGAAATTGAAGCCCTGTCTCATAATACACACAAAAACAAATGCAAGATGGATTAAAGAATTTATACCAAAAATAAAAATATAAAGGTTTTAAAAGACAGTATAGGAAAATGTATTACTCATATCAACATAAGGAATGATTTATTTATTAAAAAAAGAAAGCTTTAATGAGAAACTGAAAGCTGGATAGCTCAATTACGTTATATTGAAAAATCTGTTCATTGAAAAACACAATAAGGAAAGTAGAAAAGAAATACACAAAGTAGTTGAATCTCTTTGTAATTAATAGAACTGACAATGGGTTTGGCATTTACAGAGCATAAGAAAAAAAAGACAGTACAAAAATAAAATACGAGATGTTAACAGACACTCCACAAAAGCAGAAATCCAAATGGTTAACAAACATATTAAAAAGTACCTCATTTTACTAGCAAACAAGAAAACGCAAATTAAAACCACAATAAAATACCATTGAGCCACAAGAGATATCATCCGATAGCCAAAAATCAAAACATTTTTATTGAAAAGGTATAATTATTTGGGAACAGAAACCCTAGTGGCTTAGTGGTTAAGAGATACAGCGGATAACCAAAAGGTTGGCACTTCAAATCTACCAGGTGTTTCTTGGAAACCCTATGAGACAGTTCTACTCTGTCCTATAAAGTCACTATGAGTTAGAATCCACTTGACAGCAATTAGATTTCATTTTGGTTTTGATTACTTGAGAAAAAGAGTTTGGCATTATTTAGTGAATTTAAATGTACCTGAACCCAGTTGTTTAATGTGTCATCAGGTTGACTCACACTCGTACCCCACCCCCCAGCAAAAAAAATTCTGTTGCCATCTAGTTGATTCTGACTCACACAGACCTTGCAGAACAGAGTAGGCCTGTCCCATAGGGTTCTTTGGGCTATTGTCTTTGCTAGAGCAGATTATTAGTTCTCTTCACTCATGGAGGACTGGGTGAGTTCACTTAGCTTCTGAGCACTTAATCACTGCACTACTAGGATTCCTTGTCCACATCCTATTTTAAAAATAAAACAAAAAGCCAAAGCCAAACCAAAAAAAAAGGGTCCTTTTCTTTCTGTGCGCCATGGTGCACAAACATGACTACTGACAGTAGCATTCTTTGTCAACAGTAGAATGAATAATTAGGACATAGTACATAGAAATGAAAATAAAGAAATAAAGTTATTTGTGACACCATGAAGGAATATCAATTACACTGTAGTAAGTGAACGCAGTTAGGCTCAAAATCATACATAAATATTACCACAATCATATTGAGAACAAAAATAAGTCATAACAACAAAACACAAGCGGTCATTGCTGTCAAGTCAATTCTGACTCATAGCAGCCCTATTGGATGGAGTAGAACTTCCCCATAGGGCTTCCAAGGAGTGGCTAGTGGATTTGAATTGCTAATTTTTGGTTAACAATCAATCTTTTAACTACAAAGCCACATGTATGTAAATATACAAGGTCCAACAATTAAGTCTGTGAACTTAATTGTTCTAAGTTCTGCATACCTCATTGCTGACTATCACTACAGTTATCTACAAAGTACTTCCCTTGGAAAGCTATGCACTGATGCCAGCACCTAGTCCCACTTCACAGCTGTTCTGGAACTGTTTCTGGAATGGCCATTGCACATGGTGGCAAGGTGGCGAGTTGACAAATTTAGTAGCATATCTGTCTGTGAGGGAGTTTTTAGCCAGTAAACAAATAACCGTGTTGGAGCACCCTCCCTACCCACCTGATTTAGCCCTCAGTGACTTTTTTCCTACCCAGAGACAGAAAATATTGAAGGGAAGACATTTTTATTACATTCAGGACACCAAGGGTAACATGACAATAGCTCTGATGGCCATTCCAGGAAAAGAGTTCCAAAACTGTTTTGAAGGGTGGACTAGGTGCTGGTACCAGTCTGTGTGTAGCTTCCCAAGGTGACTTTGAAGGTGACTGTATTAGTACTCAGCAACGAAGTTATGTAGCACTTTTTCTAGGATGAATTAGTGAATTTAATTGTGAGACCTCATATATGTTGTTAGGTTCTATCTAGCTTATTCTGACTCATGGTGACACCTTGTGGGCAGAGCAGAACTTTTCTATAGGGCTTTCAAGGCTGTGACCTTTTAAAAGCAGATTACCAGGGCTGTGTTTTGAGGCACCTGGGGAAATCCTGGTTGCATAGTGGTTAATTGCTACAGTGTATACCAAAAGGTTGGCAGTTCAAATCTACCAGGCACTCCTTGGAAACTATGTTACAGTTCTCCTCTGACCTAAAGGTGTTGCTATGAGTCAGAGTCCACTCAACAACAGTCAGTTTTGTTTTTTTGTGTGTTGGTAAATTCAAAGTTCCAACTATTTCACTAGTAGTCATGCACTTCATCATTTTCACCACACAAAGATACACACACCCCTCCCTGGTGCAAATGATTATATGATAAACACATATATATATTTATGCATGTATATATGTATAAACATAGACATATGTGTTTGTGTTTATTTATACATGTATTTTTTCATATGTATATTTATATCTATATATATTCATAATATAAATATACATGCACACATACATAGAAATAAAAAGGACATATACTGTATTAGCTGTTGTTAGTTGACATCAAGTCCAACTCAGATTAACCTTAAGTAAAATAGAACAAATATTGGGAAAAGGTTTTAAAAGAGATCAGAAAGTAGTAAAAACTCTAAGAGAAAGGAAGAATGGGGTTGTGTTCATCACTGCAGTCAGACAGGTGTTAGAAATAGTCTATCTTGATTTACTTCTTTGCTCAAGAAATAAGTATAGGTATTAGCCATACGATAATATGCTAAACTGGACATATGCTTTATTTTTATACTTGTGTTATACTACACCTAAAAGGAAAAAAAAATACTTAGCCACACAAATTTTACCTTTTATTGGGAATTGAGAGGGTACAGTGTGTGGGGAGGACACCAGTACATTCAAAAGTATAGGCAAATTGTGGGTTTTGGGGTGATTTATGCTAAACACATGGCTTGGCATTCATAGTTTAATATACATAATGTGTATGTTTTTGTTTGTGGGAATTATGTTATAATTAACAAACAAAAGATTCTAAGCAAGAAAAATAAAGTATATAGCACAGTCCCTGGTGTACAACAACCACTTGAAAATTATTAGCTCTTACTACAAATTATATGTTACAAAATAATTTGACTCACCAAGTTCCCTCCACCTCAAAAGCAGTGGTCAGCAAACTACAACCTACAGCCCAAATATGGCCCACTACCTGATAATGACCGTAAAAAGAAGGATATTTACATTTTAAATGGATGAAAATAATGAAAAGAATCATATTTGTGATGCATCAGAATATTATGAAATTCAAAGTTTACTGTCAGTAAATAAAGTTTTACTGCTTATTTGCTTATATATTATATTGTCTGTATCTACATTTGCTAAAACAGTAAAGGAGTTGCAACAGAGACTGTGTGGCCTAAAAGATGACAACCTTCACTCTTTGTCCTGGGCCCTTACAGAAAAAGTATGCTGGCTCTGCTCTAGAAGGCTTTCTTTTCCCTTCTCAGTTTCAGGTTGACCTCTGCAGTTAGGCTAGAAAAGCTGCAGTTGGAAGGCCAGCTGTGGTCAATTACTCCCCATTAGTTAAGCTGTCTGAAAACAAAACAAACAAAAAAACCCCACTGCTGCCAAGTCAATTCCAACTCACAGTGACCCTATAGGACAGAGTAGATCTGCCCGATAGAGTTTCCAAGGAGCACCACGGACTCAAACTGCCAACCTTTTGGTTAGCAGTCATAGCACTTAGCCACTACACTACGAGTTTCCAAGCTACCTGAAAGAGGATTCTTATCTTACTTCAGGGGAGTTTGTGTGGAGACAGAAGTCCCTGCTGATGTAAACAGCTGAACTTTTGGGGTGGCATTTTGAATCAACCCAGAGGTGCCTGAGTAGAATGGCCTGGCTCATTACTTCCAAAAACTCAGCCATTGAAAATCCTGTGGACCACTGTTTATTCTGACACATATCAAATCACCATTAATAATCCTGTCATCTGAAACAGGGGCATTTCCGAAAATCTCCTTCAGCCTCCATTTCTCTGTCCCATCTCTCCACCCGCAGCTGTCACAAGAACTTATAGGGAATCAAGGGCTGTCTCTCAGAGCTTAGTACCCAATAATTTCTCCTGAGGATGCTTCTCTATAAAGATTTGGGCAAAGTTGAGAACACAGAAAAAAAAGCAGGGCTTCTATGTTTGAATCCTAATGCTGTGGCTTAATAACTATGAAGCACATGAAATTTGTATTAATGCTTATGGTTTGGTGTTTCTTCTTCTACAAAATGGAGCTAAGACTTATTTTTTTAAAAAAATATGTATTTTAGGGATAATATATGCAAAATCCCTGCAAATAGTAGACAATTAATAGAAGATATTACTACTCATCGTCATCAGTTCAGGAGGTGTCAAGGCAATAGGAAAAAACCCCTCAAACTAGCCCCTTGTGATATTAAAGGTCTCAGGTGCCAGAAACTGGTAGAAGAGTATCATTAATTAATTCAGGATGAAAGGGGCAGGAAGTCTCAGATCAGCTCTTTATCATCCTAAGTGATTTACCAGACCCTTACCCTGCTGTGGTCTGAATTCAGCTTGATAGAAACCCTCCCAAGGCACTTATGCACCTCTTACTTGAATATCAGTACTCACTTTACAACTTCAGTCAACCCTCATTCTATCTAGGGCACTTAGGTTAAGAGCCAAGGTTTCAGCATCTTAGTAAGAAAAATAAAAAAGGTCGTAGAAGAAAACCTTTCTGTTGAAAGAGAATTCATCAGACAGTGGTTTGTCCTTTAGGGTCACTGAAGAAACGCATCATGAGGTGTGAGAGAGCAGAACCAGTGGAATTAACCATTTGTTCAGTTTAAAATATTTGATAATTAAGGCAAAACATGGGCATCTGAATGATTGCAATTAAAATAAGAGAAAATTCAATTTGCTTTCAACTGGACTAGGTATAAAATTAGATAATTAAAGTATCAAAACATAAGCCAAGGCCAAGTGCCTAATGTAGTAAATTATCCCTTGCTGATAACTGTCTTAGTCATCTAGTGCTGCTGTCACAAAAATACCACAAGTCATTGGCTTTAACAAAGATAAATTTATTTATTTTTGGTAAAGTAGACTTAAAGTCTAAATTCAGAGTATGAAGTCCAGAGTATGGTTTTCTCTGTTGGTTCTGGAGGAATGTCCTTGTCATCAATCTTCCCCTGCACTGGAAAGTTCTCAGGCACACAGACCCTGAATCCAAAGGAGACTCTTTGCTCCAGTTTTTCTTTTTGGTGGTATGTGTTATCCCTGTCTCTCTGCTCATTTCTTTCTTATATGTCCCAAAAGATTGCCTCAACACAATCCAAGCTTGTAGATTGAGTCCCACCTCACTAACACAACTAAAACCCCATTCTCCTTCATTAACACTGTAGAGGGAGGATTTATAACATACGAGAAAATTCATAGGATGTGGGAATCATAGCCCAACCCAATTGATACACATTTTTGGGAGGACACAGTTCAATTCATAACAGTAATTCTTTGAATTCTGCATTAGAAGGCTTGTTTAAAAGGACTGGATTTAAATGAGAAAGTGTTTCAAAATTATTGCAGAGAAGGGGCAGTGCCAAGATGGTAGACTAGATACTCATCTCCTCGGTTCCTTTTGAGAACTAATGCCTGAAGTGATAATTATACAGAGCACTCTATACATCCTGGAAGCCCTAGGATATGACATATGGTTGTCAGTTTGGACTATGAACTACTAAATGGGAAACTACTTCTCCATAACATGGCAGTTCTCATTCATCCCTGCTCCAGCTGCCTCCCTGCTTGGGTGGACTGCAGATACTGACATCTTTCTTGTTATCCGGGTGGTGGGGACTGGGCATGAGCCAGCAAATACACTGAGCTGCAGTGCTAAAGTAAGTAGCAGAGACATCATGCTTGGGATAGCCACATTTTAAGAGTGCAGCTGCTGACTGAGGGAACTGTTGCACCACCACCCTCTCTTTTCTGAGCTGTACCACAGATTCTGCTGTTTTGTGGCAGGAAGGGCAGCTCAGGTGACATGTCAGCTTGGTCAGCTGGGAGGCAGAGTTACACAACCTTAGGTCTCAGGAGGGGCTAATTCCCAATCTGAGAAGCAGTGCCAGTCCAGAAAGGTTGTATTTAGCACAGGATTACCTCACAGGTGAGGCCCAGCTGAGAATGGCAACGAGGACATAATGCCTCTCTACTTTAAACTATGTTGTAGCATCTGGAGATGGCCAAAGAGTTGCTTCCACTGTCAGCCAGAAGGCAGATACTGCTACACCTGAGGCCCTGACTGATATTGGTAGCTGTTGGACAGCTCTCAGGTTGACAGTAAAGTACCCTTTAAAATAAGACAGCCTGGACCAATAACTGCGGAGTGGCCTGACAGTATCTCCTCCAGTCTTCACTGCCCACATCGTAGGGTCAGCTGATGACCCCGAATTTGTCCAGAAGTAGGGTACCATCTTTGCCAGCTGGAAGCAGAGTCTACCACCTCACAGAGTCCACTGGAGCCAATAAGTAGGGTGCATAGAGGTGACTGGTTACCAATTGCTGTCTTAGAACTATGCCTCAGCTCCTGCCAAGGTAATGGACAGTCCCTAGATAACCTGAGGGCAACAAACAATTGTTATCCATTTAAGGAAGCAGTCTACCACAGCTCCAGAAAACTCCCAAAGAATAAAAAAACCTCCTGATGAAGCCTTTCTGAAACTATCAGAGGTTGAGTAAAAAAGAATTATATAGAGAGCCCTCCTAGAGATTAAAAAAAATGCAGCAGAACAAAATGAAAAAGTAAGCAACCTATTTGAACTGATGAAACATCAATAATCTGAAATCCAGCAGACTAATAACCAAATTACAAAATTAGCCAATTTAATCACAATCCAAAAGAACAGAATTGAGGAGATGGAATTCAGACTTACTGACCTTGAGGAAAAACTGATACAGACCTTGAGGAAAAACTGACACCAGAAACTATAAGGAGAAAACTGAAGAAACATGTGGGATACAATTAAGAGGAATAATCTATGATTAACTTGAGTTTCTGAAGAGGGAGAGATAGCTGAAAACACAGAGAATATTGTTGTGGAGGTGTTGACAGAAAACTTCCCTGAAATGATGAAAGAAGAGAACATAGATATCCAAGATGTGCATCAAATGCCACAAAAAAATAGATCCCCAAACCAAGACACCAAGACATATTATAATCAAGCTTAATAAAATAAAATGTAAGCAAACACTCTTATAGGCAGTGAGACTCAAAGCAAAGCTAACATTCAGCGGGAAACCCTATAGGTTTTTGTCTGACTTCTCAGCAGAAATGATGTTGGCATGGAGGCAGTGGGACAACACATTCAAAGCCCTGAAGAAGAAAAACTTTCAACCAAGAATTAAATATACTGCAAAACTGTCTCTCAAATATGAAGATAAAATTAAGACAGTCACAGATCAACAGAAGCTTAGAGACGTTGTAAAAACCAAACCCAAACTACAAGAAATACTAAAAGATGCTCTTTGCTTAGGAAAACAAAACCATTAAGTATATATTTAAGGAGGCAATGCAGGACTCAACATCCAGAACCCTACTCAGTTAGGGAAGTCACAAAGCTCAATCAAAATTACAATATTAAAAGAAGGGCACCAGTGATCATATCATGTAAACTATGACATCATCACACTAAAAAGACGAATATATTATAGTAGTTAGACCTCTTTTGGATGAAGGAGGAATTAAAAAGATATACAGAAGTTAAAACTGGGTTTACACTTAGTATATTAAGGGGGATCAAAGGGGTAGCCACAAAGCACAATAACAATGCAGCATATGAAAACAAGAAAGGTAATATAATACAGGAGGCTCAAAAAAACCAGCACTAAAAAGATGAAAAGTCAACCCATAAAGAAGAATGACCCAGAACAGAATATTAAGAGCAACATAGAAAGCACTAGCACAAAAATAAAGGCATCAAAATGACAGCACTAAACACTACCTATCAATAATTACACTGAATGTTAATGGACTGAATGCTCCATTTAAGAAACAGAGAGTGACATCTTGGATCAAAAGACAAGATCTGACAGTATGTTGCTTACAAGAAACACACTACAAACTCAAAGACATGAACAAACTGAAAATAAATAGATGGAAAAATACATACCAAGCTAACAATTTAGAAAGAAGAGCAGGAGTAGCAATACTAAACTCAGATAAAATAGATTTTAATGTAAAATCTACCATCATGGACAAGGATGGTCACTATTTATTGCTGAAAGGTTCAGTACTTAAGCAGGACTTAACAATGTTAAACATTTATGCAGCCAATACCAGAGCATCTAAATACACTGAACAAATACTGACTACATTGAAAAATGAAATAGATCACTCCACAACAACAGTAGGAGACTTTGACACTCCACTTTCAGTAATGGATGGATCATCTAGATAAAAGCTCAGTAAAGACACAGATCTTTCTGTGACAATCAACCAATTAGACCTCATTGACATGCATAGAACTTATTATCCATCAACAGATAAGTACGCCTTCTTCTCCAATATACGTGGAACATTTTTCAGAATAGATCATGTGTTAGGACATAAAGCAAATCTCAACAAAATCCAAACAATTGAATTATTGCAAGGTATCTTTTCAGACCATAAAGGCATAATAGCAAAAAAAAGTAGGTAGAAGTTTGAACTCATGGAGACCAAACAATACCTTGCTCAAAAATCCATGGGTTATAGAAGAAAACAAGGATGAAACAAAGAAATTTATGGTGTCAAATGAGAATGAAAACACATCCTACCAAAATGTATGGGATAGAGCCAATTTAAAGGTCAATTTATTTCTATAAGCACACATCAAGAAGGAAGAAAGGAGCTAAACCAAAGAATTAACCCTACAGCTTGAACAAATAGGAAGAGTGCAACAGAAGAACCCCTCAGGCACCAGAAGAAAACAGATAACAAAGATTAGAGCAGAATTAAATGAATTAAGAGAATAGAAGAACAGTTGAAAAAATTAACGAAATCAAACGCTAGTTTTCTGAAAAGATCAACAAAATTAATAAGCCATTGGCTAAACGTAACAAAAGAAAAACAGGAGCGGAAACAAATAGCCTGAATAAGAAATGCGATAGGAGTTGCCAAAAGAGAATCAGCTGAAATCGAATGTATCATAACAGAATATTTCAAAAGACTGTACTCTAACAGATGTGAAAACCTAGAGGAAATGGACAAATTTCTAGATTCATATTACCTACCAAAATCATCACAAGGAGAAGCAGAACAATTTAATAACCCATCACACAGGAAGAGATTGAAAAGTCATCAAAAAACTACCAACTGTCCACCCAATATTGGTGAGTAGTGTCTGGGGTCTTAAAAGCTATCAAGCTGTCATCTGAGGTACACCAAGTGGTCCGAACACAGCAGGAATAGAAGATGATCACCAAGGACAAAAGTAAAATGGAGGGAAGAGAATGCAGAAGACAGAAAAACCCATGTGAATGGGTGACTGCATACATACGTGACTGGAAGAACTGGCCACCTCCACTGACAGCTGTGATGGGGCTCACAAAGTTGAGTCCCAGTGGCAATACAAGAATAAAAAGGGGTACACCCTCAGAACTTCAGTAAGGACCACAACTGATGGTCCAAAGGCCTGAAGGTCCCCCTGGGAGCATGGCCCCTGATGCTGCCTCTGATGATAAATCATTACTGAAGTTAACTCCTCGGACTGGAGTAGATTGGATTTGGTGACACACAATGACCATGTCGTGTGTGCACTTTATCTTTCTATGTGTCTATAGCTTGTCTTCCTACTAACATCTTACTAGAAGGGAGAGGAGAGGGGAGAGAAGAGGGACATAAGAGGTTATGACTTATATAGAACAGAAAGGAGGAGTGTGCTGTCACCGGGCAAGGAGAGCAGTAGGAGCTGCGCATAGGTGGGCACCTGAATTTAAACCAGATTGTAGTCTTTCACTCAATCACAGTTAATAAGTGAATGAATGAATTAATTAATTAAAAAACCCTACCAACCAAAAAGTCCTGGCCCAGATGACTTCACCGGAGAACTCTACCAAGCTTTTAGAGAGGAGTTAACTCCAATACTACTAAGAGTATTTCACAGCATAGAAAGGGATGGAATACCCCCAAATTCATTCTATGAAGCCAGCATAACCCTGATACCAAAGCCAGGGAAGGATCCCACAAAAAAAGAAAATTGCTACCAGTATGTCTCATGAACCTAGATGCAAAACTCTTCAATAAAATCCCTGCCAATAGAATTCAACAACATACCAAAAAAATAATTCATCATGACCAAGCAGGATTCATGCCAGGGATGCAAGGCTTGTTCAACATCAGAAAAACAATTAATACGATCAATCACATAAATAATACAAAAGATAAGAATCACCTGATTTTGTCAATTGATACAGAAAAGACATTCAACAAAGTCCAGTACCCATTCATGCTAAAAACTCTTAGCAAAATAGGAATTCTGGGGAAATTCCTGAATGCAATAAAGGGCGTCTACACAAAGCCAACTGCCTACACCATCCAGAATGGAAAGAGATAGAAAGAATTGCCAGTGAGACTGAGAACTAGACAAGGGTGCCCAATCTCACCACTTCTGTTCAACATTCTACTAGAGGCTCTAGCCAGAGCAATTAAACAAGACAAAAAATAAAATGTGTCTATGTCAGCAAAGAAGAAATAAAAATCTCCCCGTTTGCAGAGAATATGATGGTGTATGTAGAGAATCCTAATCCATAGGTAAACTACTGGAACTAATAGAAGAGTTCAGCAGAGTATCAGGATATACGATAAACATAACTAATTCAGTAGGACTCCTTTATATTAACAAAGAGATCATCAAAGAAGAAATCACCAAATCAATGGCATTTACTATAGCACCCCAAAATATAAAATACCTAGGAATAAATCTAACTAGAGAAATAAGAGACCTATACAGAAATAACTACAAGACCTTACTGCAAGAAACCAAAAGAGACTTACATAAATGGAGAAACATACCCTGCTCATGGATGGGAAAACTTAACATTGTGAAAATGTCTGTTTTACCCAAAGCGATCTACGTATACCATGCAATCCCGATATAAATTCACATGTCACTTTTTAATGAGATGGAGAAACAAATAACCAAATTTATTTGGAAAAGGGAGAAACCCCAGATAACTAAAGCACCAGTGAAGAAGAGGAACATAGTGAGAGACCTCACACTTCCTAACTTTAGAATCTATTACACTGCCACAGTAGTCAAAACAGCCTGGTACTGTTACAAAAAGAGACATATAGACAAATGGAACAGAGTTGAGATCCCAGAGATGCCACTATCCTCTTATGAACAATGGATATTCAACAAAAGCTCTAAGATTGTAAACTGGGGTGAAAAAAGCTCTTCACCAAGTCATGTTGGTAAAATTGGATATTCATCTGCAAAAAATGGAAACAAGACCCATATCTCACACTTTACACAAAAACTAACTGAAAGTGGATAAAAGACCTAAATGTTAAACCCAAAATGATAAAGATCATGCTAGAAAAAATAGGGTCAACAAAGGAAGTTTCAATGCGTGGCTTAGACTTCAAAATCTGACAAAGCACGATCAACAGAAGAGAAAATAGATAAATAGGAACTACTAAGAATCAAACACTTTTGCTCCTCCAAAGACTTTATCAAGAGAGTTAAAAGACCACCTACAGAATGGGACAAAAATATTTGGCAACTACGTGTTGTATCAATGTCTGTCTCCATAATCTGCAAGGTGCAACAATATACCAACAATGAAAAGGTAAATAACCCGGTTAAATGTTGGGCAAAGGAGATGAACAGATGCTTCACCAAGGAGGACATCCAGGCAGCTAGAACACACAAGGAAATGCTCATGGTCATTAGCTATCAGAGAAATCCAAAACAAAACTACAATGAGATACAAGGTTGGCCATAATCCAAAAAACACAAAACAACAAATGCTGCAGAGGCTGAGGAGAGATTGGAACTTTTCTACACTGCTGATCGGATTGCAAAATGGTACAACCACTCTCAAAAGCAATTTGGCACTTCCTTAAAAAATTGGATAGTGATTTATCATTTGATCCAGTAATCCCACTGTTTGGAATATACCCTACAGAAACAAAGGCTGTCACCTGAACAGATACATGCAGACGAATGTTTATTGCAGCACAGTCCACAATAGCAAAAAGATGGAAGCAATCCAGATGCCCATCAACAGCTGAATGGATAAACAGACTATGGTGCATATACTCCATGGAACACTATGCAATTATAAAGAACAATGATGATTTTAGGAAGCATTTGATAACCTGGTTTCAATTGCGAGATATGCTGAGTGAAGTCAGTCAGTAGCAAAAGGACAAATATTGTATGAGACCTCTCTATAGGGACTTAAAAATAGATTTATGTGCAGAAGAAAAGACTCTTTGATGGTTGCAAGTGTGGGGAAGGAGGGAGAGGGATGATCATAGATCATACAGTTAATAGAAGTTTGGTTGGGTGAAAGCAGTGTCAGCACACAGTGAAAAGCAGACCAACTTAACTGGACTTCAACATAAACTGAAAACTCTTCTAATCTTAATCCAGTATCAAGAATAGAGTTGCAGGGGTAGGAGTCTGGGGACCATGTCTCAGGGGACATGGAGGACAATTGGCATAACTAGCCTATTGCTAAGAGAGTCTTCTGTAACCTATGCTGGTGAGTGGCATCTGGGGTCTTAAAAGCTAGCAGGCTGCCATCTGAGATACACCAAATGTTTCCAACTCGTGCAGAACAGATAATCACCAAGTACAACAAGAACACAAGGAAAAAGAGCCCAGGAGACAGAAGGACCCGTGTGAATAGCTAACTGTATTAACATGTGATCAAAAGAAGAGATGGTGCCTGGCCACCACCAAAGACAGCCATGATGGGGCATACAATGTTGAGTCCCAGTGGCAACACAAATGAAAGAGGGGTGCACCTCAAAAACTCCATTAAAAGACCACAACTGATGGCCCAGCAGCCTGGGGCTTCCCCTAAGCATGGCTCCTCGACCCACTGTTGCCTTTGACCAGAAACATTACTGAGGTCAACCCTTCATACAGAACAGACTGGACTCAAGGACACAATGTGACCATACGGCGTGTGTACTTTATGGTTATATGCATTTATAGGAAGCTATCCTACTAGCCTCTTACTGGAGGGGAAAGGAGAGGGTGGAGAAGAGGAGACTGGACATTGTTAAGAGAATATGACATATATAGAATGAATGGGAGGAGTGTGCTGTCACAGGGAAAGGAGAGCAGAGGGAGCTGCAAATAGGCGGGCACTCAAATTTAATTTGGATTGTATTCTTTTCCTTAATCACAATAAAAAATTTACTTCAGAAAAAGCAAGACATCAAGCAGAGACAAGTGTAAAAGTCCTGGTTTTTTGGTACAGAAGGACATAATTTGCGTATGTGAATGCACTAAATGATCCAACCTAAATACCAGATTAAGAGCATTTGAGTAGAACCACAACTAGGGCACAGCTACAGTGTGCTGCTAGAATGTGCTCAGTTGGGTCCTTGGAAATAAAGAGACAGTCTTCTTAGATGCTTAGGGATCAAGTGTGGACAATAAGTGGAGATATCTCTACCTCCATCATTCCTCTGAGACGTCTAGAAGAAAACATAGCCTCCAATTTGCCTTCCTGCTTCTCATGAGTCAAAGAAAGACTGATGGCCTTTCCATGGTTCTCAAGAGCTTGAGATAGGAAATAAGTTTAATTGGAACACTATGAGGTCTGACAATTAAGTTTGCAAACCAGTCTCCATGTGCTTATGTTGGCAGAATTGTAAGAATAACTTGGTAAGGTTTCATAACCTTGGTGTATCAGTGTCTCACAGCTGTGTTTATGTTGACAGATAGCCGTATCCTGTTGAATTGTATTCATTATTGTTGTTGAGTGTTTTTGCGTGTCATTATAAGAATGTTGGAGATTGAATGACAGCAAGAACAAACATTTAATTTCTTATTAAAGCTGACAAGAGTAACAGTGAAATCAGGGACATGTTAGTCCAAGATTATGGGGATAATATCATGAAGAAAACGGTAATGTACAACTGGATTAAACATTTGTCTGAGGGGAGAGAAAGCATCACTGATGAAGAGAGGTCAGGGTGGACAGTAGCAAGCAGAATGGATGAAAAAATTGCAAATTTTTTTCAAATTGTGTGTCAAAATTGTCAGCTGACTGTGAGAAGCACAGCAAACCAAGTAAACTTTGATAGAGAAGCAATTAGGAAAATCTAAACTGAAATTCTTGGCATAAGAAAGATGTGTGCTAAAATGGTCCCAAAAGAGCTCACTGGTGAGCAAAAGCAAAGGAGAGTCGAAGTTTATCAAGACCTTTTGAACATGTCAGCATGTGTTTTTTGGCTGCCTGGATCTCCTCTTCAGTGAAGTGTCTGTCCATCTCCTTTGTCCATCGCTTAATTGGATGGTTTATCTTCTTCTTATTGATATTTTGTAGTATCTTATAGATTATGGAGATCAGGTGTCGGTCTGACATAGAGTTGCCAAATATTTTTTCCCATTCTGTGGGTGTTCTTTTAATTCTATTAATAAACTCTTCAGATGAGCAAAAGTGTTCGATTCTTAATAGTTCCCATTTATCTATTTTCTCTTGTGCTGATTGAGGTTTCTTTGACAGATTTTGGAGTCTGTCCTCATTGTGTATTAAAACTTCCATTGCTGTTCCTACCTTTTCTTGGATGAGCTTTATCAAGACCTTTTGGAAAGGCAAGATCATGTTTTGAGTCATGTTATCACTGGTGATAAAACCGGAGTATACCAATATGACTCTGAAACCAATCATCAAAGTGTACGAATCTCCAAACAGCCAAATCTTCATCAATGAAAAAGTTCTGTCAGCCCAACTCAAGAGTCACAACAATGTTGCTAACCTTTTTGGATATCAGGGGGATTGTTCATACGAATTTGTACCATTTGGACAAACAGCTAAGTTTACTATTTGGATGTGCTGAAAATGCTGCGTGATAATGTTAGACAAAAATGACCTGAAGTTTTTGCCAACAACTTGTGACTCTTGCATCACGACAATATACCAGCTCCTGTAGCCCTGTCTGTGAGGAGGTTTTTAGCCAGTAAATGAATAACTGTATTGGAACACCCTCCCTACTCACCTGATCTGGCCACAATGACATTTTTCTTTATCCAGAGATAAAGGAGATATTGAAAGGAAGATACTTTGATGACATTCAGGACAACAGTTATGACGGCCATTCCAGGAAAAAAGTTCCAAAATTGCTTTGAAGGGTAGACTAGATACAGGTGTCAGTGAATAGTTTCTCAGGGGGAGTACTTCAAAGGTGACCATAGTGATGTTCAGCAACACATAGGATGAATTCATCAACTTAATTGTCAGACTTAGGTAACAACAATAAGCATAACTAATATTCCCTAGGTGTTCACAATGCTGGAAACCCTGGTGGCATAGTGGTTAAGTGCTACATCTGCTACCCAAAAGGTCAGCAGTTTGAATCCACCAGGTGCTCCTTGGGAACTCTGTGGCACAGTTCTACTCTGTCCTACAGGGTCTCTATGATTTGAAACTGACTTGATGGAAAAGGGTTTTGTTTGTGTTTTCACACTGCTAGGACTTGGGCTAAGTTTTTTACAGCACTATTTTGTTTCATCTTAAAGCATCTTTATAACGTCCTAAAAATGCTCTTGTGTACCCATGAGCAAACCAAAGCTTGGTGAGGTGAAGTTACCTAAGGTCACACAGCCAACCAATGACATTCAGTTTAAAACTCTTGTCTTCAAAGCCACTTCTCATGCCTCTGTATTATCCCCTACCATCTGAGACTCTCATCTTCAGCCTCTCTGATACATATTCACCTTCACCTTTATTATACAAGATGGTTTTGTTTGATAAATGCCACATACTGTAATATCTGAATTTATTCAACTCAAGTTTTTTTTTGTCATTTTGTTTGTTTTACATGATCTGTACCCATAAATGTTCATGACACTACTTATAAATTATTGGAAGTGCAGGGATTTTGTTTAAAGGTCATTCTTTGTATACCATTTAGCATAGTGACACACAGAAAGAGATAAGTATGCTTTCTGCCTAGAAGATGTGCTTTCAATTTTCATTCCTTAGCTCCATAGTTCAGCTGGATTCTCCATAGGGAATAAAAAACGGAGAGGCTTTACCAGATCGCAGCAGACACAGACTGCCTGCTTCTCAACTGTAATGTCCTCTGAGCATGTTAGAGAATCTGGCTGTATGGTAGACCAGTAGATGGCCTTAACCGATTGAATAGCTATACCCAAAAGAACTGACCAAGAAGTGACAGCAGTCTGAAACTAGGACTGAGTTCTGCTACCGTCACATACCACATATGTAATCTCAGGAGAGTTACTTAATCCACCCAAGCCTATGTTTTCATATGCAAATTGGAAGGAGGATTCTTTGGTTCATGGCCACATTATTCATCTTAATGGGATTTAGGCTAAACTTCCTACAGTGGTGGATGATGTGAACACCTCTCCAATAGACTTAGCACCTGCACTCCAGTCCCCATGTGTCTGAAGCTAACCATCAGTGCATTTCACAAAGAACATTTAAAAGTATACACAGGCCTTCTGCAGAGGCCAACAGAAGCCCAGGTAGGCTAACGCATGCCCTGTCTGTTCAATTTTACAGTACTGATGCTCATTGCTGGCATGAGACCATCACACACACTGACTTCCTGCTAGATGCCAAATGAGGAAAGGGTACTTACTCCTTGATTTTCATCTGCGTACTAAGCCTAGCTAATTCACCCATTCCAAGCTGCTGTGAGTCAGAGCTGACATGACGGCAACTAACAGCAACAACAATAGGGATACATATAGAGTCCTTGGATGACACAAGCAGTTAGCATGTTTGCTGGTAATCGAAAGGTTGGCAGTCTGATTTTACCAGAGGTACCTTGAAAGAAATTCCTGAGATCTACTTAAAAAAAAAAAATCCACTTAATTGTAGGTTGTTGCCTCTGTCCATAAACCATAATGGAGGACAACTCTGCCAACAGGAATTGATTGGACTTGGTGACACAGAGTGACCGTATCACGTGTGCACTTTATGATTCCATGCATCTAGAGGATGTTGTCCTGCTGACCTCTTACTGGAGGCGGGGGAGTGGGTAGAGGGGGGAGACAGGAGATTGTTGGGAGGATGGGACATGTACGGAGCAGAGAGGAAGAGTGTGCTGTCACTGGGCAGGGAGAGCAGTGCGAGCTGAGTGTAGGTGGGCATGCAAATTTACACAGGGATGTACATTTTCATTCAATCATAAGGAAAAAAAAAATCAGGCACTGAAAACCCTATGGAGAATATGAAGTTCTATGGAGTTGCCATGAATTGAAATCTCGATGCCTACTGGCTGGCTGAGTTTCACATATCGAACTCCATCTTTCCCTTATAATGTCTCCTCTGTTTCTCACATTTTCCCTTCTAGAAGAGGTCTCATTTTCCTCTCTTCTCCCTGCATCATATCCTGCACACATGACAGGTGGCCTTCACCTCCCATTCTCAAGGATTCTAATGGCAGACAGGCTACCAGAGAATATGATTTATGACCAAGAGGATGGGGAGGATGAAAAACATAACACACTTAATTTTCAAGCTGTTATTTTCATTGCACACATTTTTCATGCTAAACCCATGGCTGCTAACCAAAATATTGTCAGTTGAATTCACCTGGCACTCCTTGGAAACTGTATGGGGCAGTTCTAATCCATCCTATAGGGTTTCTCTGAGCTGGAATCAGCTCTGTGATGGGTTTGGGTTTCTTTGGTTTGTTTTATTTTTAGACATAGTAACACAGGGAAATGAGTCATATCATCCCCCTTTTAGAAAGAAAGGGCTCTAGGTGGTGCCTTGGTGGCACAGAGGTTGAGAGCTAACCAAAAACATCTGGCAGTTTGAGTCTACCAGGAACTCCTTGGAAACTCTACGGGGGCAATTCTATTCGGTCACTATGAGTCAGAGTAGACTGAATGGCAACAGGTTTGGTTTTTATTAACTTAACGGTTGAAATTCAAACCAAGGCAGTAGAACTAAGGAGAAAAGGCCTTGCAAACCACTTCTGTGAAGATCACAGCCAAGAGAATTCCATGGATCAGTTCTAATCTGTAACACATGGGGCTGCCCTGAGTTGGAAGTGGCTCAGTGACAACGAGTTCTTCATTTACTCTGGTTCATAAAGAACCGTAGGCTGAGGGTGACTATCCTGTCTAGGTTACACAGTGCTTGAACATCATTTTGTCTAACTACCAAGACCTGGCTCTTTCTAATCTACAACCCCACCTCACACCCCTGAAGATATTCAAGTAGAGGCCAAACACCCACTTACCATGTCTGTTATTTAAGGGACTAAACCTCCCATCACAGACTTGAAGGCAACAACGTCTGAGGTCTTTCAGGACTGAAATTCAGTCATTCTGTTTCTCTGTCTGTTGTGAGGGTTTGCAGATACCATTGACTCTTTTGACTTTTCCCTCTTCGTAGAATGCCTGAAAGGCTCCAAATGATTGAATTGGATCCCCTGCACTAGTATCATACCAGCCACATAAGATCTTGAGAGGAGACGTTTCCCTATAATTCACTGAGTGGCTGGAGCTGGACAAGAGATACATAATTTATACAGGCAATTACACATCAATTGGTTATTAAAAGTGCCCTCATTGAGATGTACTGTATTAAGGACACAGAGAAAAATCTGGTTCCCCAGGTAACCAGCTCTAGCTCACAGAAGGCAAAATTTGTGATTTTGGATTGGCATGACTTCTCTTGACCCTGCTGTTCTTCTTTGCCTACCATGTGCTGCTCTGCCTGCATGTGGGTGGCTGAAGACAGGAACAGTGGCAAGAAAGCCTCAGCACAGACGCTAGTCAGGTGCTTTTCTTAAAGCTCATTCCTTCTGGGAAAAATAATTATTTTCCTAATTAATTAAAAATTCACCCAAAATTCATTCATTTGTTTGAATAATAACTAACTACTAGGCCAGATGCTACAGCAGACTTAGACTTGGAAGTTGACATTATCCCCACCTTTGGAGAGCTGACCATCTAGTGCGAAAAGACACAGACCCACAAATAACTTCAAACATTGAAATCTGTGGAGAAACAGAGAAGCACAAATGACAACGTAGTGGAGCGAGTCGTTTGGTCTCCCCAGGGCTGTTGAGAAGGGCTATACCTAGAAGATCAGAAATGGCAGAGCCCTACAATTATAAATGAGTCTACCAGATAGAATGTGGAGAGACAATGAACAGAGAAGGGCAAGGGTGTCCCAAAGAGGCAGCATTATCTGTCTGATGATGGAGATAAGATATAACTGACAGAAAATGCCATAAAAAATACTGGTACATTTATACCTCTGGCCAGCGACAGGAGAACACCTAGTGATTCTATGGTTCATAGACTTGACTGGTTATACACCAAAAGTTTCTGGGGAAGTTTTTTTGTTGTTGATGTCTTGTTTCTAAAGACAGAAACTTTGATTCAGTGGGTCTAGCGCTGGGCATATGAATCTGTATTTTAAAAGTTCTCTGGGTGACTCTTTTGAAAGTGGGGCTCAAACAGCACCTGAAAAACAATTGGGTTGGTTCCTAGCCTTCTAGCTTGCTCCATTCTCTCTTTGATGCCTGGGCTGGGATGTGGAGGCCACATTTAGTCATCAGCTCCCAAGCAGTTTGCTTAATGTTATCCAGTCAGTTGTATCCCCAAAAGAACCTAATGTTTTCCAGTTGTGTTTAAGACTTGGGAGGATGCCAGACAGGCTGACAGTCTTTTGGCACTAGCTCTCAATGAGCTTCCTCAGAAACATGACAGCGGGGGATCCAGAGATCCAGGCATTCCAGAGGCACAAAGGAGGAGGGCACGTCTGTCTTTACAGTGTAAGCTATGCTCTAAATTTCCACAGGGGAGACCAAATATAAGGCTAATGGGTTAAACAGGTTGGGATGAAAGGGAGTTTCTCCTTATAAAGCATAACATGAAAAGCTTAGCAAAATTCATTAAACAAATGGTGAACAGAATAGCTTGCATACCTCCACACTGAGATATTATAGGTGACACAAGTAGCTTTTATAACTGAATTTCCAAGTGGTTTTTATATCTGGTTGGGGGGATACCATACAAACATATGAAAAACAACTGTAGCAACTGCACAATCAAATAATGACATGCTTTTAGTAGTCCCTGATAAGATTGGTTAATGCCTTGGGAAAAAAACTGTAGTGACTATATGTATGCATATATACTACTATATATATATATATATATATATATATATATATGGAGACTTGGTACCAAAATGATTAAGAGAGAAAACTGCTAACTCGAAGTTCAGCAGTTCAAATCCACCAGCCGCTCCTTGGAAACATTACAGGGCAGCTGTACTCTGTCCTATAGGTTCACTGCAATAGCAACTACAACAGCAACCTATCTATGTGTATGTATGAGTATAGATATAGAAATACAATATTCTTAAAATGGAAATCCTGGTGATGACATGGTTAAGGGCTCAAACTGCTAACCAAAATAACGGCAGTTCCAATCCACCAGGCACTACTTGGAAACCCTATGGGGCAGTTATACGTTGTCCTATAGGGTTGCTATGAGTCAGAATTGACTCAACAGCAATGTTTTCTTTTAAGTACCCAGAAGCAAGCGCTGACAAGAATTCACAAAAAAATAATATCCCCATGAGCTGTTGCTGTGAAAATGTGCTATTTGTAGCTTGTTTCTTCTTTGGTTTTATTGGCTATTAAAGTAAAAAGAAAGGAATTAACATTTGTTGAATGCTTATTATGTGACAAGCAACAAGCTAAGTGCTTATTGTATACATTATTTCATTGTAGACTTTCAAAGACCTAGGGAAGTTGGTATTATCAATCTCTAGAGATGAAAAAGCTTATTTTCACACTTACAGATATTACTGGGGGTCACTGCCCAGAGAGTCAGTGGGAGACCTAGGAGTACCCGATCCATACTGTTTTCCTTATATAGATGCCTGTGCAGTAGCTTTCTGTGACACTTCCCCCATTACAGCTAAACAACATAGGCAGTTAGGCTGGCAGAGGGCAGTGCTGGTTCTGTGGTAGAATTCTAACCTTCCAAGTAAGGGACTCATGTTCTGATTTCCTGCCAATAGACTGCATTCTCAGTAACCATCTATCTGTCAGTGGAGGCTTGTGAGTTGCTCTGGTTTTGAACACAGTTTGGTGGAGTCTCCAGACTAAGTTAGACTAGGAAGAAAGTGTTGGTGATCTACTTCTGAAAAACCAGCTGATGAAAACCTGATCAATCACAATGGTCCATTCCACTACTGAAGTGATGTTTTGTTCCCTTGTATATGGGGTGCCTATAAATTGGGGACCAATTTGAGGATTGCTAACAACAACCCTGGTGGCACAGTAGTTAAGAGTTTAGCTGCTAACCAAAAGGTCAGTTCTTCAAATCCACCAGCCACTCCTTGGAAACTCTATGTGGCAGTTCTACTCTGTGCTGTAGGGTCACTAGGTGTCAGAATCAATTCTACAGCATTTTTTTTTTTTCCTTTTTCTGTTTTGGAACACAGACAACAACAGATGGCACTGAAGGATCCCTAATAGCCTGTGCATCTCTTATGTGATTAGAACAGGATGTAGAACCATGTAGCACTCTACAGCTGTAAGTAAGCAAGCATTCAGTGGTTTTGTACAACAAAAATTGCATTCCTTGCAGTTTTCTAGAGGCATGGATTATACAGTGAACATGATATTTTAAAAACTCTGTCCTCATGGAGCTTACATTTTAGTGGAGGGTGACCAACAAAATGTAATAAACACCATGAATAGAGACAGTATATAACATGCTAGAATGAAAGTGCTATGGGAAAATAAAGAACAGTGACCTCAAAGCCAATCTCAGCTCCTTTCACCTTTAGAGAATCAGAATTGCTACACTGGGCTGATGTAATTCCAAGAGAAAAGATTCAAGACAATTTATTTAAGCTAGTATAGCCCTCCACACACACATACACACACTCTCTCTCTTTCTCTCTCACACACATACACCCACTCTCTCTCTCTTTCTCTCTCTCACACACACACAGTGTTTGAAAAAGTAAAAAGAAAAAATAGTTGACAGGCCCTGTAATTACTTTTATGAATCTCTAGGTTGGGAATCACTTGTCTATTTGTCTTTACTTCATTTAGTCATCGAATCCCAGATGCCACGGAATCAGAGATGGAAAAACATGGGGTGGGTGGGGGGAGTGGGAAGATGAAGACTAGCAGGAGGGAAGAAGACAAAATTCTACATAATGTGGGGCCCAAATGCATGCCCATGCAAGCCATTCCTTCATTAAAACTCTATCTTTCACTCCTCTGGTCTACAGTGAAAGATATACAAGTTATTTTATTCTAGTCACAAAAAATACAGGGGGACAAGATAGTTTCCATTAAGCACACTTAGACAAGAAATCCAGTTTACTGTCAAAGACATTTGCTTTCCACAAGTAGTTGCCCCATTAACCCTTGGAACTAGGAAAAAACAAACAAACAAAACAAAAAACTCTGAACAGAAGGTTGGTTCTAGCCTCTAGTTCTCACCTAAACTTAAGGGGCAGCCCAGCAATGTGGTCACAATTCAAGATAGATTTTGTGTGGAAAGTCTATGGAAGCCAAGATCAGGAGCAAACTTATTAGCAGAGAGAAGGATCAAGAAGAAAAACTGAATCTGGGTTGGGTCCAAAAATGAAAATAAGAAGGGGGGAGGCTTTCTCTTTGTGGGATAAGGGGAGAACTTAATCCTTCCTCTAACTCACCACTTGAAGGACCCTAAGCCCTATCCCTCCCAGAAATGGGTCTTATCCCTGGAGTATTTCTTTAAGAATACATAAAGAATATTGAATGAGCTCTCAAAACCCAACACTCAATATGAAAGGAGAGAAATAAGCTGATTTTTTTTTCCTGCTTGAAAGTCTCCTGTGGTGCAAAGGAACTCGATTAGCTGGAGAAGGTAAATCAGAATAATTCAGTCTTCTGTACCATTTCCCTGTGGCCTTCCTCCCAGGACTGTTTGTCGCTAGGTGTTTTTGAAGAGTAGGCTCCCCTTGGCCTCAGATCTCTTTCATCCCTCCGTGTGCTGGGCGAAGTATGCTAAATGTGTTGGGGAAAGGCAGACACACTTTACCAGGCAGGAAGCTAAAAGCAAGCAACTAGAGGCAAATGCAATCCTCAGTTCTGGGGTCTCCTTGGCCCTCAGTCTCAGAGCCCGGATCCCTCTTTTCTCTGATGCCTTTTCACTTTGGCATCTGGAATTACCACTTCTCAACCACTCCCTTCCCTACACTCGCCTGAATTTAGACCATTTTGATAGACTCACCTGCTCACCCTAACCTGATCTTACTTACTTTTTTTTTTTTTTCATAGCACTTTTGATTTTCTTTTGTCTTAGTGCTTAAGTGTCAAGGCTGCTAACCAAAAGGATGGCAGTTGGAAGCCACCAGGCACTCCTTGGCAACTCTGTGGAGCAGTTCTACTTTGTCCTGTGGAGTCACTATGAATCAGAATCAAATGGACCCAAACTTTTTTTTTTAATCTTCTAATGGACTCAGCAGTCTCCACCTCTTTCTCAGACAGAGTTCTGGATGGTGCAAATGATTAAGTGCTGAACTGTTAACTGAAGTCTTGGCACTTCAAACTTACCCAGAGGGGCCTTGGCAGTAAAGTGCAGTAATCTATTTTTAAAAACACACAGCCTTGAAAAGCCTTTGAAGTAGTTCTACTCTGCATATTTGGGGTCACCATGAGTCAGTATGGTGAGAGGGCAACTCGCAGCAACAACAACAGACATAACTGCACTACAGAAACAATGGAAGATCAAAGGTACGCTAATTAGAGAATCCCAACAGAACAAAATCCGTAACATATTTGTCTGCGCTGTAAGGGCCTGTGTATGTAATAGTTACTGCGGGAGGGGAAGGGTAATTAGTCATGCATAGTTTAATGGGTGTCACAAATGACCTTAATTAGCACACATTTTCTCAAACAAATCTAGTATAATTTTCTTACTTTGTTGTTACTTGTTTAACTTCAATGGATGGTAACAGATTTTCCCGATACCATGGTCAGTTAGGATTCTCTGGCTCATGCAAACAGCTAACCTGCTTGGTGTTTGGGCAATAACTAAAAAGGCTGAAGGTTTGAGTGCATCCACAGGAGCCTCAGAAGAAAGACTTGGCTGTCTACTTCAGAAACACTAGCCCTTGGTAACCCTAAGGAGCATTTCTGGTCTGACAAACTTGGGTC
The DNA here is from genome assembly GCA_028571685.1 of Heterohyrax brucei. Lineage (NCBI taxonomy): Eukaryota > Metazoa > Chordata > Mammalia > Hyracoidea > Procaviidae > Heterohyrax > Heterohyrax brucei. The sequence goes on from CM053162.1 coordinate 19,861,412, forward strand.
ACTGGACAATAAAAGTGGCTGGTTTTTATGTTCAATGAAATCTTCACTTCACACTCGGTGACTAGATGGCACTCACCATACTGAAGAATATATGCTCTGGCTCTGAAATGTCCCATTTCAGTACTAGGCAGCCTGCCTCAAGAGACTCGAGGGACCTCCTGGGGCCCAAGAGGCCCCAGCAGTCTCCACCGTTGTCATTGACCTCTGGGATTTTCCTCAGTGCTGGCTCTTTCTTCTATTGTCTCACCCACATCACCTGACTGCACTCATTCTCACCTCTGAACAATGGTATCCCGCTGAGGAGCGGAAAAGCAAAAGGAACAGAGAGAGTGGAGGCGCATCCACAATAAGCTTGTTCACCTATATCCTATTCTGTCGAAGGCTGACCTCTAAATCTCCAAATATGCTTGGATAAATAAAAGCTGTAGTCAGAGGTTTTGCTTTTTTGACCTTCACGCCTGAGCAGCAATCTAACAGAGAAACTGCTAATAACTACTACTCTTAAATCACTCTGAATGTGGCCTTCTACTAAAGCCCTCACTCAAAACTTTAATTATTAAGCTTCTCTGGACAATCATCGTCTCCTCTTATTCTTCTCCCCTCGAGAGCTGCACCTTCTGGAAAAGCCCGAGAGCTTGCCATCTGGGGATACAGGTGTTCTGCGTGTGACAGCATGAAGTTAAATCAGAGGTGACAGCACCTTGAGGGAAAACATAAAAACAGCTCCCATAAATTTCCAGGAGAAAACCATGAAAAATACTGCTTTATGAGACTTGCTCTGAAAAGCTAATAGTTTTGGCCTACACTTGCATATCATTTTATCACTTGCACAGTGTTTCCTTCTACTTTTCTTATCCAGTTACAGCACAGAGAAAAGTGAGGCTTTGAGAGGTCGAATAATGTGCTTAAGGGCATACAGCTGAACAGGACTGGTTACATAATGTGCAGGGCCATTTGCAAAAGGAAAGTGTAGGGCCTCATGTACAACATGGCAACAGCAGAGGATAAGTCAAGTGTGGACACCCCGAGAGCAAGGCCTTATGCGAGAGCACTAGTCACACAGCCAAGAAGAGACTGGCCACTAGATTTTGATGGAGCCAGGGCTCAAATTCACATCTTTTAGGTCTATGCCTATCTTTTACGTTACTCTCTAGCTGGATCAGGTTTCCTTTACCAGACCTACCTCCAATGATTCTAGTGTCTTTGCCTGCAAACAGCTTACCCTGCACAGCCCTTTATCACGACTGTAAGCTGGGACACACATCCTTGTGTGCCTACTATAAACTGATATATCAGTGGAAAGAATCATTGTAGTTGCTTTCCTCTCAAAAGTTCTATGGCCTTTTCTTCCTAGATGCTTGGGATTTGGTGGACAACCATCTCTAACTGAGAATGAAGACAAAGAATCTTGTGGATGACTTTCTCTGTGGTTTTAAAAAGTCTGTATGTTTTTTCTGGGTGGTACAAATGGTTTGTACTTGACTACTAACTGAAAAGGTGGTGGTTTGAACCCACCCATAGGTACCATGGAAGAAAGGTCTGGCAATATGCTTACATAAAGAATACAGGCAAGAAAACTTTATGGTTCAATTCTACTCTGTGACACATGGGTTTGTCAGGAGTCACAATCAACAAGACAGTAATGGGTTTAGTTTCTTGGTTACATATCTTCTATTCTTTGCAAATGCCTTTTCTCATACCCACCTCTCCCTCCTATCTTAATTTAAACTCTTTAAGTTTGATAATTTGAAAAGAGGAAATGGAAAAAAGCTAGAGAGAGAGAAAGAAAAAAGAAGGCTGCAAGTCTCGTGCTGTGCAGATGTTACCAGATCTCCACTCTGTTCTATCATCCACAGACTTCACTCCAGGGATGATACACTCTGCAATTTGTATGGCAAAGACACAGTTTTGCAACCAAACTAGTTATTATTGTGGAGGCTCCTGCCTCAAGCAACCATCTAAATGTTTTTCTCCCTGAAATCTGAACATATTCATCAAACTGTGCTGTGCTCCTGGACTTGCAATTAATCACGGCTCGTTTCAAGCTTTGTTAATTAATACCAAGGCTAGGGACCCAATGCAGTCCTGAAATTTAATCTGCAGTATCTTAAAAATTATTATAATCTACTAGAGGAAGAGCTGTTGGATTTTAAATAGCTTATTATTATTATTATTTATCCCAAATTGCTTTGCCAAAGAATTAAGAGAAAAAATATGATAGCCCTGGTAAAGCCCCCATCCTGAAATAGCTTCATTTTTCAGCTGTGAGGCAGTATCTGGCCAGCAGAGGGAGTCAAGTTGAACTAGAAACACTTGTTTACAGAGCTAAACAGAGTCAATAATTTTAAAGACACAGAAAATCCGCTGCTAAACCCACTGCCGTCGAGTTGATTCTGACTCATAGCAACCCTGTGAGACAACCAAAATGAGATCATTAGGCAGCTTCTGTCAGTTACAGATTCAACTTACAAGAACACAGGCAGTGGAATCTCGTTTTGAGAACACCAGAAAGAAATACGGTTTTTCTCTCTCCTCACCTCTGATCTAAAAATGAAAAGATTTCCTGAGAATGATTTTTACCCAGTGAGAGGCACTGTCAAAATGAAACGAAGGTCTAAGAAAACAGTTTATCTCCAATTACATTTGCTGGTTACTCACTAAATTGAAAATACTATTGCCTTCCCTGCTTTATTGTCTTGGATCACTCTTCTCCCTAAACCGAAGACAGACAGGCCCGGCCCTGTTCTGATGAGCATTCACTTTTCACAGTCAGAACGTTTGTAGCAACAGTGTCTGGCCACAGTTCACACATCGTTTTCTACCAGCGCTCCCTGTGTTGATTGCTGAAAAACTTGGTTTTGAAACGACTCTTAGGGAAGACAAATTATCTCACATTATTAATAGAGGAACACCACAGTATTCTAGAAAAAAAAAAAAAAAGAAATTCCTTTATGTGTAAAGACCGCTGAGGGAAGGACTTTGAAAAGTCCTTAGCATGTGTCCTTATTCATTGCCTTTGAGTCAGTTCTGACTCAGAGCAACCCCGTGCACAACAGAAGAAAACATTTCCCAGTCCTGCATTATCTTGGTTATTACTGATGATTCTGAATTAATTTCTGTGGGTGTTCTGTATTCTGAGTTCTTTCCAACCTAGTTTTGTTTTTTAGTGTAGTTGAATTGATCCTGCCTCATAGTGAACCCATGTGATGGAGTAGAACTGCCCCATACGATCCTCTTGCCTGTAACCTTTTCAGAAGCAGATCACCAGGTCTTTTTTTCCTGCAGAGATGCTGGGTGGGCTTAAACCATCAACTTTTCTTAGCAGCTGAGCCTTTCTTTCAACCTACATACACGCATGGACATACACACACATCATCACCATCATGTGGTCAATTCCAACCCACAGCAACTCTGTAAGGTAAAGTAGAACTGCTCCTCGGGGTCTCCACAGAGTGCCTGGTGGATTCGAACGGCTACCCTTTGGTTTAGCAGCTGTAGCTGTGAACTACTTGCAATTAGGATTTCCTAGCCACATATACAGGGCCACAGTAATCCTCATTTTGGAGACATCTGCAGCCTTCTTTTTCCTGTTTTCTGCCACATTCTAACTATTCCAAACTTCCCACATCCCTGACTTTTATGCCTCTATGAAGTTTCCAAAAGCTTGAATCCCACTGAAGTTCCGTTTATATCTCAAAACACTCTGAAACCTCATCTTTCTGTGAAGCTCACTGTCACCTACAAGACTGAGCCCATAATGATTCCACTTAATGATGTCAAAATTTCTGGTACTTATTTATCCTTGCTCTTATTACACTGTTTCTAAATATGTGTATTTATTTTTCTTTATTATACATGTGTGTGCTGTTGGATTACAATGTTGTTGTTAAGTGCCATCAAGTCAGTTCCAACTCATAGTGACCCTGTGAACAACAGAACAAACACTACCTTGTCTTGTGTCACAACTATTTTTATGCTTAAGCCCATTGGTGCGGCCACTGTGTCAATCCACCTCATTGACAGTCTTCCTCTTTTTCACTGACTCTCCACTCTACTAAGCACGATGTCCTTCTTCAGGGATTGATCCTCTTTGACAACATGTCCAAAGTACATAAGACACAGTTTTACCATCTTTGTTTCCAAGGAGCACTCTGGTTGTACTTCCAGAACAGATCATGGTACATTCAATGTTCTTCTCCAACACCACAATTCAAAGGCATTGATTCTTCTTCTGTCTTCTTTGTTCACTGTCCAGCTTTGGATGCATATGATTCAATTGAAAATACCATGGTGTGGGTCAGGTACACCTTAGTCTTCAAGGTGATATCTTTTCTTTTTCTTTTTTTTTATTCTGATTGAAAATGTATATTCCCGTGTAAATTTGCATGCTTACCTATATGTGGTTCCCACTGCCCTCCCTGCCCGGTGACAGCACACTCTTCCTCTCTCCTCAGTAGATGTCCTATCTTCCCAACAGTCTCCTATCCCTTCCTTTCTACCCACTCCCCTTCTTCCAGTGAGAGGTCAGCAGGATGATATCCTATAGAAGCATAGAACCATAAAGTGCTCAGAAAATATGGTCACTCTGTGTCGCCACGTTCAATCAATTGCTGTCTGAAGAGTTGATCTTCATTATGAGTTTCTAGATAGGGGCAGCGTCAGGGCCAGCGGCCATACTGACAGGGGAACCCTGAAACCCCTGGACCATCAGTTGTGGCCTTTTAGTGGAGATCTCAGGGTGCATCCCTATAAAGTCTTGTGTTGCCAGTGAGACTCAACTTTGTGAGCTCTATTGCAGCTATCACTGGTGGTGGCTGGGTACCATTCAGTTGTTTTGGTCACATGTTGATGTAGTCACCCACTCACATGGGTCTCCCTGTCTTTTAGGTTCTCCTTCCCCCAAGTCATTATGGACCTCGGTGATCATCCTTTCCTGCTGAGCTGGGACCATTTGCTGTACCCTCAGATGGCAGCCTGGGCAGCTTTTAAGACCCAGATACAACTCACCAATGTTGGGTGCAGAGAAACCTCATAAGCAAAATGCTAGTTGTGCCAATTGTCCTTGATTTCACCTGAGGGCATGGTTCTCAGCCCCCGGCCCCAGCTACTCTGTCCTTGTAATATTGAGTTAAGATGGGAGGAGTACTCAAGTTGTGTTGAAGTCCAGTTAATATTGATCTTCTTACTAATGTGTGCTTTCACTGATTTCACGCAACCAAATTTCTAACAACTATCTAATCTAAACCCCACACTCCACCTTTCCACTCTCCCCAACATTGCAGCTGTCAGAGTATTTTCTTCTATGCATGAGTCTGATTTTAAGTTTTTATCATAGCAGTCTCATACAATATTTGTTCTTTTGTCACTGACTACTTTCACTTAGCATAATGTCCTCCAGTTGAAACCAGTTTATGAGATGTTTCCTGAAATCATCGTTGTTCTTTATCATTGCATAGTGTTTCATTGACTATATGTACCATAGTTTACCTATCCATTCCTCTGTTGTTGGGCATCTGGGTTGATTCCATCTTTTTGCTGTTGTGGACTGTGCTGTGATAAACATGCATGTGCATGTATCAGTTGGTGTGAATGGCCTGACACCTTTACTTTTCAATACTTTAAAGAGGTCCTTTGCAGTAGATGTCCCCAGTGCAACACACCTTTTGATTTCTTGACTGCTGCTTCCATGAACATTCATTGTAAATCCAAGTAAAGTGAAATCCTTGACAACCTCAATCCTTTCTCCATTTGTGATGATGTTGCTTACTGGTTCAGTTGTGAGGATTTTTGTTTTCTTGATATTGGTGCAATCCACACTGAAGGCTGTGGTCTTTGATCTTCACCAGCAAGTGTTTCAAGTCTTCTTCACTTCCAGCAAGTAGGGTGGTGTCATCTGTGTAATGCAGGTTGTTAATGAGTCATCCTCCATTTCTGATGCTGTGTTCTTCTTCGTATAATCCAGCTTCTCTGATGATTTGCTTATATTCACATATCTGTATGCCAAATATGGATGGAAAATGTACAGTGAAAGAATACAACCCTGACACACTCCTTTCTTGACTTTAAACCAAGCACTGTGCCCTTGTTCTTTCCACACGACTACCTCTTGATCTATGTACAAATTTCTGAAGAGCACAATCAGGTGTTCTGGAATTCCCATTCTCTGCAATGTTAGCCATAATTTATTATGATCCATACAGTAGAATTCCTTTGCAGTCAATGAAACACGGGTAAACATGCTTCTGATTCTCTCCTTTCAGCCAGGATCCATCTGACATCAGCAATGATATCCCTGGTTCCACGTTTTCTTCTGAATCCATCTTGAATTTCTGGCAGTTCCTTTTCAATATACTGTTGCAGTTGCTTTTGAATGATCTTGAGCAAAATTTTACTTGCGTGTGATATTAATCATATTGTTCATTGATTTCCACAATCGGTTGGATCATCTTTCTTTGGAATGGGCATAAATAAGGATCTCTTCCAGTCAGTTGGCCAGGTAGCTGTCCTCCAGATTTCTTGGTATAGGTGAGTGAAGTCTTCCAGTGCTGCATCTGTTTGTTGACATATCTCAATGTTTCATTTGATATTCCGTCAATTCCTGGAGTCTGTATTTTGCCAAGGCCTTCAATGTAGTTTCAGGGTCTTCCTTTGTTACTGTCAGTTCCACCTCATATGCTACTTAATACAGCTGAACGTGAACTAGTTCTTTCTGGTATAATGACTCTGTGTATTCGTTCCATCTTCTTTTGATGCCCCCTGAGTTGTTTAGTATTTTTCTGATAGAATCCTTCACTGTTGCAACTGAAGACTTGATTTTTTTCTTCAGTTCTTTCAACCTGAGAAACACAGAACATGTTCTTCCCTTCTGTTTTTCTGCTTCCACCTGTTTGCACATGTCATTATAATACTTATTTTGTCTTCTCTAGTGGTTCTTTGAAATCTTCTGTTTAGGTCTTTTACTAAGCCATTTCCTCCTTTTTCTTTAGCTGCTCCATGTTCATGGGCAAATTTCAGAGTCTCTTCTGACATCCAAATTGGTTTTTTCTTTTTTTCCTGTCTTTTAAACAACCTCTTGCTCTCTTCATGGATGATGTCTTTGATATCAGTTCACAATTTGTCGGGTCTTAGGTCATTAGTGATCAACACATCAAATCTGTTCTTGAAATGGTCTTTAAACTCAGGAGGGATACACTCAAGGTCATACTTTGGCTCTCATGGACTTTTTCTGATTTTCTTCAGTTTCAATTTGAATTTGCACATGAGCAGTTTCTGATCCCTGCCATGGTCAGCACCTGGTCTTGTTCTGACTGCTGATACGGAAATTTTCCAATGTCTTTTTCCACAGACATAGTCAATTTTGTTCCTGTGTATTCCATCTGGTGAGGTCCATGTCTGTAGTCTCCATTTGTGTTGGTTAAAAAAGATATTCACAATAAAGAAGTCATTAGTCTTGCAACATTCCATCACACAATCACTGGCATTATTTCTATCACAAGGGTAATAGACTACATAATAGAAATACAGATTTAAAAATCTAAGTCATAACATTCAGACTTTAAAACACCTAAGAATGTGCTTTTTGTTGTCTTCTCCACTTTTTGTATACTCAGCCCTTTGGACAGTGATGGACAGTGATGGACTATAGTAGGTTCTTGAATTGTCTGACTATGAATGAACAACTTGAATGCACAAGTAGAGGTGAGCCTAAGTGGCAGTTTTATTTTATAAAAGGAAAATGAAGCATTAGCAGGGCAAATTAGTTGTCTAAAGTCACACAATTAATTATCAAATGCATTTGGCATAATTCCAAGCCACAGAGTGCTCATTTCCATAAGTAGACAGCTCAGACCAATTTATATTCTTTAGAGCTCCTTATCTCCAAGAAACCATACAAATGTGTTCTTTTCGCATCTCTTTCCATATGTCTCTTTTCCCACCTACTACCCAGAGGACCTTCTGTTTTGGCCATTGGCAAAAGATAGGGATGGAACCTCTGTCTTTCTTAAAGGATTCTAGAGTTTCCCTCAGAGACACATTCTGGTGTTTCCAAAGCACTAGCCTGATGTGCTTAATGGATTTAAATCAGGTCAGTTCTGACTCATGCCAGCATCATGTGTGGCAGGGTAAAACTGTGCTGCGTGGGAATTTTGATGGCTGATTTTTCAGAAGTAGATTTCAAGACCTTTCCTCTAAGGTGCCTCCAGGTAGATTAAACCACCAACCTTTCAGTTAATAACCATGAACTTAACAATTTGCCCCCACCCAGGGACCCAGCTTAATGGATTTACCAATTACCATCAAGTCAATTTGGACTTGTAGCCACCCTGTAGGAGTAGAACTTCTCCACAGTGTTCCCAAGGCTGTGATCTTTACAAGACTGCCACATCTCTCCTGTGGAACAGCTGGTGGGTTCTAACTGAGGATGCCTTAGGTTAGCAGAGAAGTGCTTAACCACTGTACCATCATGGTTCCTTTAGATAGTTTTAGACAAAACAAACAAAATCCAAACTCATTGCTCTGGAGTTGATTTTGACTCATAGTGACCCCTTATGATGACACCTAAATTCAGAGATTTCCTGTGTCTGCCTTGTCACACCTCTACTAAGACAAGCCCAAACCTAATTATCTTCTTGGCATTATCTGTTTCAATAGCAAGGGGCAGTAGAAGAGAAAAAAAGGGGCATACAGCAGAAAACAAAATATATGCATATAATAATTAAAATATATCATCATAACAGTAATACAGGTGAGGAATGTGCTTCTTAGTTCAGTCAAATATATGAGACCAAATGGACAATGCCTGCCCCAGAGCAAAGAGACAGCAAGAAGGAAGATAAATCTGGAAGAAAGGAAGTGGTGAACTATAATGTAAAAGGAAAACGGAGAGTGCTCACATTGCGGGGATTACAACCAGCATCACAAAAAAATTTGCGTATAAATTTTTGAATGAGAAACTAATATGTATTGTAAATTTTCATTTAAAACACTGAAAATATATATATATGTATATATACATACATGTGTACACACACACACATGTACACACACGTCATCCTGCCACAATCACTGGGAGGGGAAAAAAGCTAAAGCTCAGTCTCCCACAAAATAAATTAGATCCATAACCTGGGTCTGGGACCTGAACAGCAGATCTAAAGATTTGCTTTAAAACCAGTGTTCCTGTCCTACAGGACTGAACATGAATGACACGTGCCCATGAGCAGCAAGAGCTATTTAAGAGCGTCCAATTCTCTCTTCTCTCTGACAGAGCTCTTCACCCACTATGGAAAGAAAACAGGTTGCAAAGCCGCCCAAATTCACCCTTGTAAACCAATAAAGAAGGTTTTGATTGGATTTCTGACTGAATGGTCAAAGAGAAGGCTTGCTGAAATCCAGTGGGATAAGGGAGATGAGAACAGGGTAGGGTGGTAAGGGAATGCCACTGTGAGACCAGGCCTAAGCAAAGGGTCTCTGCGGGAGCTGCTGATTAGGGCCACTGTTTTCTCATCCTAACTGGCTCCCTCCTGATGCAAAGGCCTTGTACGAATCCCACCTTCTTCTAAGCCCCATTATTCCTGGAGCCTCATGCAGTGTCAGGAGAAAAAGCAACTGCTGAGTAAAGAAAGTAACAAGCCTCAAGGTAAGAGAGCACATCATAGCTGAGTTTTGACGATGCATTAAAAGTTTCACTGGAGAGAGGCAATGCCCATGACCACCCCTGTCAGTCCTCTCCATCCCTGAACCCTGCACCCACCCATTGTAAAGAAGTGCCTTCAGGAAAAATGCTTGAGGGTTTAGAGTGTGAATTTCAACCTGTGATTTGAGGGATAAATGAAGGCTTCCCTAATGCTCAAAGTAGCCCTGCTGCATCAGACAAGCATCACTCTGGGATAAGGTCAAGTCTTCATGGATCCCCAAGATGTATGAAATACACATCTTAGGTACAGGACAAGCACCTTCAACTAAGACGTATATTTCATACACATGCATATTTGCATGTATGTACATGTGTGTGTGTTTATGTATATGTGTATGTATGTATGTATACATGAACTGCTAGAGCAACAAACAAGTTGGTCTTAGAGGAAGTACAGCCAGAATGCTCCTAACGAGCAAGGATGGTGAAATTTTGTCTTGCCTACTTTGGACAGGTCATCATCAGAAGGGTCCAATGCTGGAAACAGGCATCATGTTTGATAGGGGAGTCAGTAAGAACTGTAGTAAGAAGGACTGACATAGTGGCTGTGACAATGAGCTCAGATACAGCAACAATTGTGAAGATGCTGCAGGACAAGACATTTCATTCTGTTACATATCAGGGCTCATGAGTTGCCGCTGACTCAAAGGCATCTAACAATAACAAGTGTATATATGCACGTATGTATGCGTATTTATGAATGTGTATATGTAATATCTGTTCCAGTTAAGAGTATTTCTGTATTTTTACTCATGTACAGATATTGTGCTTTAATATTTTGTTTGTAGTTTGGCTAAAAAGATTTTGGATTTAGAATCAAAACCCATAGGTCTGAATCTTAGACAACACACTTAAATTCCCTCAACTTTTTAGAAGAGTCCCTGGCACACAATAAACACTCAACAAATGATAGTTATCTTTGTTGTGTTTTTATTATCATTACAGTGATTATTATTAAGTGGAGGTAGTGGTACATACTTCACATGGGTAGGTGGCTTCCAAAGTCATACTACCTCACTAACTTGTGTCAATATTTACTAATTTGTATGTCTACTACATGGATGCTGTATCTTCAGCATCTTTCCCTTCCAATTTATGCTACATGCCATTTCCAACATTGTCTTTATAAAATGGATGTTCGTTCACCATGTAGTCTCCTCCCACAGACACCTCCTCCAAAATCACTTTTGAATATAGAATGTACTCTAACCTCAGCTGAAGGGTGGTCACAAAATATTTGTTTAATCTCTAAATAGGAGGAATAGAGTCATACATAAATTTAGATTTTTACTTTTAACACTTCTTATTAATACCCAGAAACATAAAAACTATAACCTAAATATGCCCAAGAATAGTTTATTCATTCATTCAAATTAAGCGTCTACCTATGCATCAAGTACTAGAAACACAGCAGTAAAAAATATAAAAAATGACTGGTCTTTAGAGAGTTTATATTCTAGTGGGAAGGAGAGAGATAAACAGACAAATAAGTAGATAGTGACAGCAAGTGATCACAAACACTTTAAACAATGGATTCTGAATCCTTCTCGTGGCAGAGATCCAAGCACTGCCAGTGAATCCAGGCATTGATCCAAGTGGACACAAGTGATGAAACATAGTGGTCATATTTCACCATAGTCTTTTTTTTTTTTTTTTCTTTTTCTCCTGCAGGATTAGTTCTCAGGGGCCTGAACCAATTTTGATTCTCTAAAGCATTGCTACACATTGTTAAGTGCACGTGCATGTGTATTTGTGTGTGTGTGTGTGTGTTGATGAACATGCATTACTGAAAATGGAAACACTAACTGAGTAGTGTTGTGTGGGTCCTTAGAACAGTGTCATTATGAAAACACCTTTTTCTGGGCCCCTGAACTAGAGAAATCACCTTCTGCTGCTTGGAAAATGTCCTGAAGTCTCTGCCTCTGGCCATAATTTCTTATTTATTTATTTTATTATTACGATTGAGTGAAAATGTACATTCCCATATAAATGTGAACGCTCTTCTATGTGCAGCTACCACTGCTCTCCCTGTCTGGTGACAGCACACTCTTCCTCTCTGTTCTATACGTGTCATATCCTCCTAATAATCTCCTATCGTCTCCTTTCCACCCTCTCCCCAGTCTCCAGTAAAAGGTCAGCAGGATGGTATCCTATAGATGCATAGAACCATAAACTGCACACATGATATGGTCACCCTGTGTCACCAAGTCCAATCCATTCCTGTCCAAAGAGTCGACCTCCATTATGATTTATCGACAGGGGCAGCATCAGGGCCAGAGGACATACTCCCAGGGGAACCCTGAGGCCCCTGGACCATCAACTGTTGTCTTTTAGTGGAGATCTCAGGGTGTACTCCTTTTTATTCTTGTGTTGCTGGTGAGACTCAAATTTGTGAGTTCTGTCACGGCTATCACTTGTGCTGGCTTGGCACCATCCAGTTCTTCTAGTCACATGTCGATGTAGTCCCCATCATCGAGGGTCTCTCTGTCTTCTGGGTTTTCTTTCCCTCATGTCATTTTGGTACTTGGTGATCATTCATTCCTGTTGAGTTGGGACCATCTGTCATATCTCAGGTGGCAGCTTGGCAGCTTTTAACACCCCAGACGTCACTCACCAATGTGGGGTGCAGAAGACTCTCTTAGTGATATACTAGTTGTGCCAGTTGGCCTCAGTTTCTCCTGACAGCATGGTCCTCAGCCCCCTATTCCAGCTACTCTGTCCTTGCAGTATTGGGTTATGCTGAAGTCCAGTTAAAACTTATCTTCTTTCTAATGTGTGCTGTCACTGATTTCAACCAACAAAATTTCTATCACCTGTCTAATTTATACCCCACCCTCTACCTTCTTCCCTAACCACTATAGCAGGCATCAAAGAGTCTTTTCTTCTATGCATGAGTCTGTTGTTAAGTTCTTATTATAGGGGTCTCATACAATATTTGTCCTTTTGTCTTTGACTACATTCACTGAACATAATGTCCTCCAGTTGAAACTGGGTTATGAGATGTTTCCTAAAATCTTCATTGTTCTTTATGATTGCATAGTGTTCCATTGAATATATATATATAATAGTTTACCTATCCATTCCTCAGTTGTTGGGCATCTGGGTTGATTTCATCTTTTATGCTGCAATAAGCATTTATGTGCATGTATCAATTGGTGTGAATGGCCTTGATTCTGTAGGATAGATTCCAAGCAGTGGAACTGCTAGATCAAATTGTGTATCTATTTCCATCTTTTTAAGGAACTACCAAACTGCTTTCCAAAGAGGTTACACCATTTTGCAATCCCACCAACTGTGTAGAAGAGTTCCAATTTCTCCACAGCCTCTCCAGCATTTGTTGTTTTGCTGTTTTGGGATCATGGTCAACCTTGTTGGGGTGAGGTGGCATCTCATCATAGTATTCATTTGAATTTCTTTAATAGCTAATAATTATGAGCAGGTCCACATGTGTTTTTTGGCTGCCTGGATCTCCTCTTTAAAGAAATGTCCGTCCATCTCCTTTGTCCATCACTGAATTGGATTATTTATCTTTTTCTTACTGATATTTAGTAGTACCTTATAGATTACAGAAATCAGACCTCAGTCTGACATACACTTGCCAAATATTTTTTCTCATGCTGTAGGTGGTCTTTTAATTCTTTTGATGAAGTCTTTAGATGAGAAAAAGTGTTTGATTCTTAGTAGTGCCCATGTATCTATTTTCTCTTCTACTGATTGTGCTTTGTCAGATTTTGAAACCTGTTTACATTGGGTATTAAAACTTCCATTGTCGATCCTGTTTTTTCTTGGATGAGCTTTATTGTTTTAGATCTGTTATTTAGGTCTTTCATCCAGTTTGAGTTGGTTTTTGAATAAGGTATGAGATATGGGTCTTGTTTCAATTTTTTTTCAGTGGGATATCCAATTTTGCTGGCACCATTTGTTGAAGAGATTGCTTTTACCCCATTTTAATGTCTTAGAGCCTTTGTTGAACATCAACTGTTCGTAGGAGAATGGTGTCACCTCTTGAGTCTCAACTCTGTACCATTGATTTATCTGTCTCTTTTAGTAAAAGTACCGGGCTGTTTTGACAACTGTGGCAGTACAATAGGTTCTAAAGTCGGGTAGTGAGAGGCCTCCCAGTGTGTTCTTCTTCTTCAGTAGTGCTTTACTTATCTGGGGTTTCTTCCCATTCCAAACAAAGCTGGTGATTTGTTTCTCTATCTCTTCAAAAAATGTCACTGGAATTTGTGTTGGGATTGCTTTACATAGCTATATTGCTTTGTGTAAAATAGACATTTCACAACATTAACTCTTCCCATCCATGAGCAGGGTAGGTTTCTCCATTTATGTAAGTCTCTCTTAGTTTCTTGTATTACGATTTTGTAGTTCTCTTTGTAAAGGCCTGTTATTTCTATGGTTAGATTTATTCCTAAGTATTTTATCTTGTTGGGGGCTATAGAAAATAGTATTGATTTGGTGATTTCTGCTTTAATAATCTCATTGTTGGTATAAAGGAATCCTACTGATTTACTTGTTTATCTTGTATCCTGAGACTTTGCTGAACTCTTCTATCAGTTTGAGTTTACTTATGTATTCTTTAGAATTCTCTGTGTATACAGTCATATCACCTACAAATAGGGAGCTTTTACTTCATCTTTGCTGATGCAGATGCCCTTTATTTCTTTGTCTTGTTTAACTGCTCTTGCTAGAATTTCCAGTGCAATGTTGAATAGGAGCGATGAGAGTGGGCATCCTTGTCTAGTTCCTGTTCTTAAGGGAAGCTGTTTCAGTCTCTCTCCATTCAGGATGACGGAGGCAGTTGGCTTTGTACAAATGGCCCTTATTGCATTGAGGAACTGGCCGTCTTTTCCTATTTTGCTGAGAGTTTTTAGCATGAATGGGTGTTGGAATTTGTCAAATGTCTTTTCTGCCTCAATAGACAAAATCAGGTGATTTTTGTCTTTTATGTTATTTTTGTGGCTGATCACACTGTTTTTCTGATGTTGAACCAGCCTTCCATCCCTGGTATGAATCCAATTTGGTTGTGATAAATTATTATTATTTTTTTTTGGTATGTTGTGGTATTCTATTGGCAAGAATTTTGTTGAAGATTTTTCCCTCTCAGTACATAAGTGATATTGATCTGTAGTTCTCCTCTTTTGAGAGGGTCTTTCCCTGGCTTTAGTACCAGGGTTCTGCTGGCTGAATTTGGGAGTATTCCATTCCTTTCTATACTGTGAAATAATCTCAGCAGTATTGGAGATAACTCTTCTCTGAAAGTTTGGTAGAATTCTGCGGTGAAGCCATCTGTGCCTGGGCTTTTTTTGGTTGGTAGTTTTTTGATGACTTTTTCAATCTCTTACCTTGTGATGGGTTTATTAAGTTATTCTGCTTCACCTTGTGATAATTCTGGTAGATGATATGAATCAAGGAATCTGTCCATTTCCTCTAGGTTTTCAAATTTGTTAGAATACAATCTTTCATAGTATTCTGTTATAATATTTTTGATTTCTGTTGGACCTGTTATGACAACTCTCCTTGCATTTCGTATTTGGGTTGTTTCCTTTCCTGTTTTTCTTTAGTAAATTTAGCTAGTGGTTTGTTCATTTTGTTGATCTTTTCAAAAAAACAGCTTTTGGTCTTTTCAATTTTTCAATTGTTCTTTTACTCTCTAATTCATTTAGTTCTGCTCTAATCTTTATGATCTGCTTTCTTCTGGTGCCTGAGGGGTTCCTCTGTTGTGCTCTCTCTGCTTGTTCAAGCTGTAGGGTTATTTCCTTGGTTTGGTTTCCTTCTTCCTTCCAGATGTGTGCATTTATGGAGATAAACTGACTTCTGAGCACTGCTTTGGCTGTATCCCATAGATTCTGGCAGGAAGCATTTTCATTCTTGTTGGAATCCATAAATTTCTTAATTTCATCTTTGATTTCTTCTATAAACCATGGGTTTTTGAGCAAGATGTTATTCGGTTTCCATGAGTTCCACTTTCTGTCTATGTTTTTTCTGCTATTGGTTTCGACTTTTATGGCTTTATGATCTGAGAAGATGCTTTGCAATAATTCAATGGTATGGATTTTGTTGAGATTTGCTTTATGTCCTAACACATGGTCTATTCTGGAGACTGTTCCATGTGTACTGGAGAAGAAGGGGTAGTTGCCTGCTGATGGAAAGTTCTGTACATGTGGATGACATCTAGTTGGTTAATTGTTACAATAAGATCTTCTGTGTCTTTATTGAGCTTGTTTCTAGACGATCCGTCCAATATTGACAGTGGAGTGTTGAAGTCTCCCACTATTATTGTGGAGTGATCTATCTCGTTTTTGAGTGTAGTCAGTGTTTTTTTGATGTATGTAAGTGCTCTAGTATTGGGTGCATAAATATTTAATTTTGTTAAGTCTTGCTTGCATATTGAAACTTGCAGCAATAAATAGTGTCCATCCTTGTCCACGATGGTGGATTTTACACTAAAATCTATTTTATCTGATGTTAATATTGCCCCGCCTGCTGTTCTTTGTGTACTGTTAGCTTGATATATATTCTTACATCTTTTAATTTTCAGTTTGTTCACATTATTAAGTCTAAGGTGAGTTTCTTGTAGGCAAGATAAAGACTGGTCATGTCTTTCGATCCAAAATATCACTCATTGTCTCTTTACTGGAGCATTTCATCCACTTGCATTCAACGTAATTATTGATAGGTACGTGTTTTGTGCTGTCATTGTGATGTTTGTTTTTGTGTTGATGTTTTCTCTGTTATTCTTATCTATCTGTTCTGGGACATTCTTCTTTATTAATCGAGTTTTCAGCTTTTTCAGTGTTGGTTTGTAGTTTTTGAGACTTCCGTATTACATTTCTTGATTTGATATGTTGTGCCTTTTTTGCGCTTTGCAGCTGCCCCTATGATCTCCCTTAATAACCTATGTTTAAACCCCATTTTAATTACTGCAAATCTTATTAACTTCATCTCCATCTGGAAGGACTATAATGACTACAGTACATCCCTTGTTTTAATATGATGACATCATGGTTTTCATGATACGATCACTGGATCACTTTTTTTTTAATTTATAACTTTCATTGAGTTTGGAGCCTTCCCTAACTGAGTAGGTTTCTGGATGATGCATCCTTTATTTCCTCTTAAAATATAAACTTAGTGGTTTTGTTCTTCTAAGCCAAGACCTCTGTTCAATATTTCTTGTAGCTTTGGTTTGGTTTTTATGAAGTCTGTGAGTTTCTGTTTGTCTGCAAATGTCTTGATTTCATTTTCATATTTGAAAGATAGTTTTTTGCAGGATATCTGAATCTTGATTGGAAGTCCTTCTCCTTCAAGGCTTTGAATGTGTCATCCCACTGTCTCCATGCCAGCATTGTTTCTGCTAAGAAATGAGACGAAAGCCTACAAAGTTTCCCTCTGAGTGTTAGCTTTGGTTTGAGTCTTGCTGCATTTAAGACTTTCTGCTTATGTCTTATTTTGTTAAGCTTGATTATAATACATCTTGGAGTCTTTCTTTTGAGATCTATATTGAGTGGCATTTGGTGTGTATCTTGCTTATCTACATTCTTGTCTTTCATAATTTCTGGGAAGTTCTCTATCAGCAGCTCAGTAGCTATACTCTCTGTGTTCTCAGGTGTCCTGCCTTGTTCAGGAACTGCAATTAATTGTAGATTGTTCTTCTTAATAGAGTCCCACATACTTCTTAATGCTTCTTCATTTTTTTTTTTTGTTTGTTTCATTTTTCTGATTTCTCCTCTTAGATGCTGGAGTCAGTAGCTCTGACTTCCAAGTCAGAAATTCTCTTTTCCATTTGTTCCGTTCTGTTTTCTTGGCTTTGAATTGAATTGTCTATCTCTTTGATTTTGTTCTTGATCTGTTGGATTTCAGAGTATTTGTGTTACATCAAATCAAACAACTTGCTTAATTTTTCATTTTACTCTGCTGCATTTTGTATAAGGTCTAGGAGGGCTCTCTATATAATCCTTTTGTACTCGCCTTCCCACAGTTTCAGAAAGGTTTCTTCATCTGGGAAGTTCTTTGAATCTTTCTTTTGTGGGACTTCTGAAGCCATAGGTAAATTCTTCCTAATGTTCTGGTCCAAAGTTTGTTGCTTTGGGGGCATCTGGATGTTGTTTTGTTTCTCCAGCATCACCTTAACAGGATCTAAAGGTTAGTCTGAAAAGGAAGCTGATCACCAGACACCTCTATGTACTCCAGAGACTGGGCTTAGTCCTATCTTTGGAGTAGCAGGCTCTACCTCCTGATTGGCAAAGACATGGCTCTACTTACAGAGTCACTGGGGAGCTGTCAATTGGCCCTATAATGTGAGAGCCGGCAAAGTAAACACCTCTATATCCAACCCCAGATGCTGTAAACTAGTTCAAAATATGGAAAGGCTACTGCCCTGCTGTCTTCTGGTGGCCACACTGTGCAAAAGACTGCTTTTCTGTCAGAAAAGCACTCTTTGGGCAAGCCCTGCCTTCCAGCCTGGGAATTAGGTCCAGCTGAGGTCTTTGTATGAGTAACTTCACCTCCCAGACAATCAAGACAGTGTCCCCCACAAGCTCTCCCACCTGCCTTGGAATAATATTCAATGGCAGAGATTAGGGGAGAGAAGCCAAAGAGTGCTGAGGTGCACAGATTCCGAGGCTGGGTTCTCCAAATGTGGCAACTCCGCTTGCCGATCCCATCAGTAGTACGTCCGAGTCCTGCTGCCAGTCAAGCCTCAGTCCCACCTGCTGGCCAAGACAGAGGGAAAAAAAGTTAAAATAGCACCTTACCTTCAATCCAGGAGAGCTGGCAGTCACTTAAGGGTTGGGGTCAACAAAAGAGAAGTTTCCCACTAGTGGTATGTAGTCCAAATACACAGCCCTATGATGTGTCCTATGGTTACTAGGTGTCCAGAAGGCTCTGTTTAATCATCAGTTCAGGCCTTGGTTTCCAGAGGAATTTAGGGAGACATATATTTAGTCGGCCCTCTTGACTCCGCCCACCTGGCCATTATTTCTTAAAGCTGCCTTTCATTCATTTATTTTGATCACCCTTTCTAGACTTTTAGAAGTCTTTCATGATGTCAAAGGACTTCTACCAATTCCTAACTGCCTACAAGAAGAATAATAGGACTATGGGACACTAGGTAGTAGAGCCTGGAGTTCTTGCCAGCACAAACACAGTGTTCATTATGACTTGGACGCCTCTTAAGTATCCACGTTCCTGAATATTTACAAATTACTCCCTCAAGTTTTCCTCCTGATTCTGCTCTGTTGCTTCATTAATCTTTATGACAGAGCTTCCTTATAGACAGTCCCTAACTGCAACCCTCCTCACACCAATGCAATGCCATCTGAGGACCTGGTCAGCCTTCTCCCTCTGTAAATTGGACACAGCACTGCTGTCTTCCCTAATCCCTGTGACTTGTTGCAGGACTGTGGTGAATGAACCTAACAAATGAAACCACCTTGCAAGGATTTGGGTGTTGCTTACCATCTAGAATCTCAGAGCTGTTCCTTACCTGAGTGATTGAAATATTGAGCTTTCTTTTAATTTTCAAAACATTCTTGCAAGAATAAGTATTGATAGCTCACATTTTATAGATGGACACAGAGCTCAAAGAGGTTTGATAATTCTTCCAAAGTATCATGTCTAATAATGTTGGAGGGACTGCTTGATAACTAATTGATGTGATGATACCACGAGGCCAAGATATCAGCTACTGAAGACTGTACACTATAGTGTTAGAGAAAAGAACCTTCAACCAGGCAGCCAGGATCTAGATTCCTGCTCTGCCACATGCCAGCTGTGTAAACTTGGGCTAAGCAACTCAGGTTACTTAACCTTCTTGAGTCTTGGTCTTCCCGTTTGTAAAACAGAGATAATAGCAATGCCTGATGTACACAGTTGATATGAATAAAGAATTATAAGAGATAGCCCAGGCAAAACACTTAGCACAGTGACTAGAACACGTTATGGAGCAAATATCATGTATTTTATTCATTAGCAATATCACTATTGTTATTATTGTTACCACCCTGACTTCCTGAGTTAACATTAACTTCATAAACATAATGGGAACCTTTTTCTGAAGCCATAACGCCCTTGCTCTCCTTCCTCCTCTATCTGTTTGCCATACTTAGTGACCGATTCAAAATTAAATTCTTCCTAAAACTTTGGGGAATCTTTCCCACCAGCCAACAATGAGATAAGAAAACATGGAAAGGAAACACCATATAGAGAACAGGGCCTAAGTGCAGCACCAACACAGGCTGATAGTATTAACAGAGAGCTGCCTTGGGCCATGGGATATTGCAAAGTAGCAAATACTTAATTGGTTGCTTTCCCAACTCCTTCCAGGTATTTCCAGCAGTGCAAACTGTGAAATGAGCCAGCTGGTGTTAGACACAAAAGTCAGAGGGAGTTACACCTCACTTTTAAAACAAACATTTGATGAAAACATGTTTCATTTTACAACAATGGGACATATAAACAGGCAAAAATAAACATTGGATTAATTATTTTCTGTATAACATGACATTAGCACAGAACATGTTTTATTATGTTGGTAACTGACATCTTTTAAGTCCAGGCTCCAAAATGCAATTCTGTCCTGCATAATTCCAAGGAAGACATTTCAAATGACATAGCTTAGAGTTCTCCTGTGAAAGAATATCACGTCATTTGTTGTCTCTACTGCTCATATGGCACTTATCGTGTTCTTCTTATATTGCAGACAGTTTTGCTTATGCCTAGTCTCTTGTACTTAATTTTAAGTTCCTGAAAGTCAGAGCCTATGTCTTGCTTATCTCTACCTAATGTCATAGAACCCATTAAAAAGGTATATACATATTAACCATGCAGTTAATGGTTTCCAAACAACTGCTACAAACTGAACAACTATATCGGGGACTTTGGAGTCTACCTATCTTCCATTTAGTTTGACCATTATCTCTGCTTGTAAATAACTTTGTAACAAAATAATACTCAGAGTTGTTGTGAAGTAGAATGAGGTTTGTAAAATACAATTTTAGTGTCTGTCATATAGTGGGTGAACTATCATAATAGTTATTATTGTAATTATACATGACACAATGAAAAATCTATCTTTTTCCTTTCTCTTCACTATTCTCCAAAGTGAATTCTGGGTTTCCCTCTCAATTTTTTTATCTCCAATCTTCTAAAAAGAGTTATGTTTTGCCACAATAACTCATCTGAGTTCTTTCTAGGGCAGAATTGGTAGAGGAGAAATGGAAGAAAAACAAATCACTCTTAGACTAAGACTACGGAGAAGTCTTTTTTTTTTTGGAAGCAGGGAGTGATGGAAGTAAATAGAGGAGGAAAAGAGAACTGGAGAAATACTGGTCATCCTATCCCTTGGCATTTTTAAGTAGGCTCATATCTTCACCTGCTGCTAATTGTTGTCTGGTAAATTTCAAGTAATGGAATTAAAAAACACACCAAAAAGCTGCCATCAAGTTGATTCTGAATTGCAGCAACCCCCTATGTGTCACAGCGCAACTTTGTTCCATAGGATTTCCAGTGGCTGAATTTTTGAAAGTAGATCACCAGGTTTGCTCCCAAGAAGCCTCTGGATAGACTCAAAGCTTCAGCTTTTTGGTCAGCAGCCTATTGGGTTCACTTTTTATAACACTCATCAATCCCTCTATAGTCTACATGTTCCATTCTGAAAGTATTCAGTTATTTTGAAATCACTTCTTCAGCCAGTTTGAGATTGAAACCTTCAGGTCACACACTTTTAAATAGTATCATATAAACTTGAATGATAAATTTTCCAAAACACCTCAACTGTAGTATATCAACAGGAACACACAGGTGCTAAGAAATAGAACAGTGTGTATACTTTGAAGTAAACCCATCTCCATGAGGACAAACATGCACAAAACATGTCTCCTCTACCCACCACTCCAGGAGACTGACAAAGGATCCTGGTGGCGGGCATGTAGTGAACAACAGTAAGAATTTCCTTGAGATCTCTGTGTATTGCTGGAATTCTTCCTCCATCAGCTTGGAGTTACATTTTTGGATTCCACGTTTTTAACCTTGAAAAGTTTTAACCTCCCTAGACCATTCAGTGAAGCCTTAATGAGTAAAATGTATAATGTAAGAAAGAACTGACAGCAGAACAGAAGATATCAATTGTCATCTTCTGAATATTCAGCAGGTTTTCATGTCATAAATTATCACATATTAACAGAAATCCCAGGACCCTGTGATATGGCTTTTATCCATGTTCATTCATTCACCAAATATTAACTGAGATTATGCTGTAGACATTGCCATATTAATTAGTATATGTTCTTACACTTAATCCTCCAAACAATGTCATGCTGCAGATAATACTACCATTCCTATTGTAATGATTGGAAGCCCTGGTGACATAGAGGTTAAACTCTTCATCTGCTAGCCAAAAGGTTAGTAGTTCAAATCCACCAGGCACTCCTTAGAAACTCTATGGGGCAGTTCTACTATGTCCTGTGAGGTTGCTATGAATAGGAATAGACTCAATGGCAGTGAATTTTGGTATTACAAAGGTTGGAACCCCTAGTGGCATAGTGGTTAAATGCTACTGCTGGTCACCAGAAGTTCAGAAGTTCAAATCTGCCAGGTGGTCCTTGGAAATGCTAAGAAACAATTCTACTCTGTCTATAGGGTAGTTGTAAGTCAGAATCTACTCAATGGAAATGAGGGTTTTTTTTTGTTGTTGTTGTTGTTTCTTTAAACAGAAAACAAGAAACAGGCTCCAAGATAGGGAGTAACTCAACTTTCATAAATCAGCTAGTAAGAGATGAAGGACTTGATTTCAGAGCACAGGGTCCCAACGATGTGGGGTTCTGACCATGAGGAAATGGTAATTAAGTATAATTAGAAATATCCTGGAGAACACCTAGGGACCAGTGCAAAATGAACATGAAGACCCCTTATTTCTGAACCATTAAGAATTCCAAGTTGAAGATGGCAGAGTATTGAACTCATCCGGGATCCCTTCTCAGTGTGGTGCTCTGTACTTTCCTGATTCAGTCATCTAAAATTTATCCTATGACCTTAACTTCTACAAGGACAAGAGGCCAAATTATGAAATTCTGGTTCTTTTTCATTCAGTCTGTTTAATCTTATCCTCTGGCTTCTTTTAATTCAAAGGCATTAATTCTTTTTCTTTCTTTCTTTCTTTTTTTTTTTTTTTTGGTCTTTTTTCACAGTATAGCATTCCTATGTATATGAGGCAGCCGAAAATACTATGGTTTGGGTCGGGTGCACCTTAAACCTCAAAGGAACATCTTTGCTTTTCAACACTTTAAAGAAGTCTTCTGCAGCAGATTTTCCCAAATGCAATGCATCATTTGCTTTCTTGACTGTTGCTTCCATGGGTATTGACTGCGGAAACAAGCAAACTGAAAGACTTGACAATTTCAGTCTTTTCTCTGTATATCACGATGTCACTTACTGGTCTAGTTGTAAGGAGTTTTGTTTTCTCTATGCTGAGGAATGTAATCTATACTAAAGGCTGTAGTCTTTGAACTTCATTAGCATGTGCTTCAAGTCTTCTTCACTTTCAACAAGGAAGATTATGTTATCTGCATATACCACGTTGTTAATGATTCTTCCTCCAATCCTGATGCCATCTTCTTCTTCTCACAGCCCAGCTTCTTGAATTATTTGCTCAGCATAAAGATTGAATAAATGCTGTAAGATGATACAACCCTGATGCTAGCCTGTCCTGATTTTAAGCCATTCAGAACCCCCTTGTTCTGTTTGAACAACTGTCTTTTGGTCAATGTACAGGTTCTTCATGATCACAGTTAAGGGTTCTGAAATTCCCATTCTTCTCAAATGTCTTAGGCTGGCTTCTCTAGAGAAGCAAAACTAGTGAAGCATATAAATACATATGAAGAGAAATTTACATTAGTGAAATGACTCACATGGTTGTAGAGGCTAGAACAACATCTAAAGTCTTGTGAGTAATGCTGTAGCCTTTTCCTGATTCATAACAGCTGCAAAGGCTGGCAAAAACAAGTTCGGCAAATCAGGTAGACGGGATCTGGCTCACAGGCTGAAAAGACCAAAAAGTTCCAAGATCAACAGGTAAGACAGCAGGTAAGCTGCTAGCTCAAGTCTCAAGATCCAGAAGATGGAGAAACAGGAGGCTGTTGCAGGACCTGCAGTGAGCAAAAGCTGATGACCCTTGCAGAAAGTTTACCGCCCTAAGGAAACTCTCTTTCATCTGGTTGGCCCCTCACAGAAGTCTCCATCACAGAAGTGATCACATTATATCAAATCTCATCATAGAGGTGACTACACTACTATTCAACTGCTACATTGTATACTAACTGCGAAGCCATTGAAAATTATGCCCGAGCTAAGGTGACACACAGGTATAATGATCTCAGTATTGTTATCCATAAACTATTATGATCCATACAGTCAAAGGCCTTTGCATAGTCAGTAAAACACTAGCAAACTTCTTTCTGGAAATCTCTGCTTTCAGTCAAGATTCATCTGACATCAACAGTGGTATCCCTTATTCTGTGTCCTCTTCTGAATCCAGTTTGAATTTTTGGCAGTTCGATGTACTGCTGCAACTGTTTTTGAGTAATCATCAGCAAAATTTTACTTCCATGTGATATTAATGATGTTGCTATATAATGTCTACCTTCTACTGGATCATCTTTCTCTGGAATGGGCATAAATATGGAAATCTCTTCCAGTTCATCAGCTGGGTACCTATCCTTGTATTTGCTAGGTTGGGGAGAACTAAAAGTACAAATAAAACTTTTTATTGATGAGAAAGATTAGCCCCTCAACTCTGTAGAACAAAAACAATGCTCTTGACTGCTTAAGCTGTCCGGTACAGCAAGCAGCACGGCAATTTCACCACATGCACACACTGCCACCTGACAGCCATTACATCTGCTGAGATTTGAGCTTTAAGGATGCTCTGTATTATTACATTAGTAGTACCCTTAATACACAACAGTGCTGTATTTTGAGCAGAGCCATCTAAGTTGATAGAATATTGTGTCAATATAACCCTTTTTTGCAACTGTATTTATTCATTTATTTTATAGGATACATTCCTTGAGTACATCATGCTTTGGCAGCTAGAAGCTATTACAAAATTTAAGGGACACTTATATTATCAACAGCTGTCTACAACTATTAGCATTAAAATTCTGGTTACTACCACACCACAGGACTTTTTCCTACCAGGTTTATCAGAAATCAGGGTTATTACTGAACTATTTCTTCCCAGCCTTTGCTTTCACAACCCATCCCAAAAGCTTCGATTCTAGCCAGCTCAAGAAGTCCAAAGGAGCCATTAGGGTATAAATCTTAAAACAGAGAGCATTACTAAAATCAATAGAATTTGGCAGGACCCAGCATATATCAAAGAATGCAGAAAACAGGAAAGAAGTAACACTCACCCTCCCTCTGTGACTTTAAACTATAGCTCATTCACCTGTCACTCAAGCAAGTCTCCAAGCTGGGAAATGTTCTTGCCTTATCCCTGCAATGATCATGTATTATGGGTTTCAAATATTCTGTACCATTGTCCCCCTAAGTGTACTTGGACTTGTCAAACCTTGTGTCCTGATATTTGGTTGAGAAAATATGTTCTCTGTGCTTGTCTCTCATCATGTCCATAGTGAAACTGAGTCATGTAACCTTGCAAGAGTTTCTTACAACTGAGTGAGACTCCAGATTGCTTATCTGAAAAGTGTCAGATAACTAAGAGGGCTGAGTAAGTCCATTATATTAAAATTGCTTAGCTCTAGCATACATTTTAAATAGCATCTTGTATGTTGCCATTGAGTCTATTCTAACTCTTAATGATCCCTTTTGACAGAGTAGAACTGCCTCATTAGGCTTCCTAAACTGTAATCTTGAATTGAGCAGATTACCAGGTCTTTTCTACCTTAGACGGGCTGGTTTGTTCAAACTACTGACATTTAGGTTAACATCCAAGCACTTAAGGGGTACATATTAGACAAAAATCACGATATGTAGCACCAATGAAAGTGGAGATGTTCTGTTTGAAGTGGGGAGGGGAGGAGCACTGATTCACACACACACTTGAGATATACATCCTGTATACCACCTGTTAAACTTTAGACTCTGAGACACAAGGTCTGACAATTAAGACTGCAAACATAACTGTTCTAAGTTCTACACATTTCATTGCTGAATGTCCCTGAGGTCACCTTTGAAGTTCTCCCCTTGGGAAGCTATGCAGTGACAGTAGTGCTTAGTCCACCTTTTAAAGCAATTTTGGAACTCTTCTTGGAATGGCCGTTGTGCATGGTGGCAAGTCGGCAAGTTCATGAACTTAATTGTATAGTTGTCTGTGAGGGAATTTAAGCCAGTAAACAACTTACTGTATTGGAAGACCCTCCCTACTCATCTGATCTGGCTACCAATGACTCTTTTCTTTACTGGAAGGTAAAGGAAATATTGAAAGGAAGACATTTTGATGACATTCAGGATACCAAGGGTAAGGCGATGGCAATGCTGATGGCCATTCCAGAGAAAGAGTTTCAAAATTGCTTTGAAGGGTGGGCTAGGCACTTGCGTTGGTGCATAGCTTCTCAAAGTGGGTGTTTTGAAGGTGGCTTTAGTGGAATTCAGCAATGAGGTATGTAGCACCTTTTCTAAGACGAGTTTATGAGCTTAATTGGCTATCTTCATATGCCATGTAGAAATCTTTAGATAGGTGATCTCTAAGTCTTCTTTCAACTCTAGCCTATAATTCAGGACTATGGAAAGCCAGCTGATGTCAAAGGTTCTAGTGATCAGTCACAAGCAAAATTAGAAGGAAAGGTGGAGATCAGCAGTCATGGATCCATTGAGGATCTCTTGTCCACATTAACTGATAATCATAAATGTATGTAAGTTTTCTGGTGCACTGAATCACTGGAGGCATGTCTTGTGATTTACCTGGAAGCACAAAAGCTGTGTGGATCAATAGGAAGACTGTGAGAGCTGAGTGATAGGCTTAGTTCTGCCACACACCACCTTGACAACTTACGTAACTTGCTTGGATTTTCATTTCTTACAACTATGAAATTGCTACTTTATAATATGTAATTAGCAAGGTCTCTTCCACCTTCAACAAATTTCATGATTACACTAAAAGATGTAAAATATCTTACTAGGAGTTAAACCCCATTATAAATTTTAAGTAGCAGAAACAAGCAAACAAATAAATAGCATGCATTCTTTTTTCTCATTTTCATCCCAACCCAACTGTCTGCTCTGTTCCATTGCTTCATATATTCTGACTGCCCTTGCCTGAGGTTCGAAAGAAGTAAGCAGTAGTTTCACAGGAAAAAAAAAATTCCCTCATACTTCGTAGAAAGGCAAAAAATAAAGAAAACAAGATTTGGAGTCAGATAAACTGGAATTCCAAAATTTACCTCTTGGAGAACCTTGGGAGGACCCTCATGCTAACCCTCCTTGTTGTTGGTTACCATCAAGCTGGCTCCAGCTCCTGCTGATCCCTGCAGCACAGGACAGAACGTTGCCTTGACCCACACCACCTTCACGACTGATGCTATGCTGAAGTCCGTTCTTGGGGCCACTGTGCATTTTCAGTGCTTCCCGAACCTGGAACCTTATCTAGTGTTCTTTTGGACAGTATCAGGTTGTGAGCCACAGAGTTTTCATTGGTTAATTTTAGAGGCAGATTGATAGGCCTTTTCTCCTAGCCTGTCTTAATTTAGAAGTCCTGCTGAAATCTGTCCTCCATATGTACCTTCTGGTATTTGAAATACCAGTAGCACATCTTCTGTCACAGCAAGACACAAGCTGCTACAGTACAACAAACTGACAGAAGAGTAGTGGTCAGATTCTTACTGTTCTGTAATCCTGTTTTTTTTTTCTTTTGTAAAAATTATTCCCAACTAAAGAGAAAGATAATTCAGTAATACAAGTGCAATCTGCAAAACAGATTCAAGAGCATTACCTTATTCATACATCAGCAGAATAATATAAACCTGTAACCCATTATCACTGAGATAGTCCTGACTCATACTCACCCTATATGACAAGGTAGTACTGCCCCATAGGGTTTCCAAGGAGTGCTTGGCATATCTTAGTTGCCAACATTTTGGTTAACAGCTGAATTCTTTTTTGTTTTTTATAATAATGTATTTTATTCAACCAAATCTAAACAAAACATTGTTATTTCAACTTATTATCAGTATAAATATTTTTAATGAGAGATCTTGCTTTCTTTTGTACCAGGTCTTTGGAGTTCAATGTGGCCTTTACAATTATAGCATATTTCAATTCAGATTAAACACACTTCAAGTGCTCAGTAGACACATGTGGTTAATAGCTGCCACATCAGACACAACAATTCTGGAGCTAAATAGCAATTTTTAAGACAATTAGAGAACAGAGGGATATGTTACAGAATACCACAAAGATACAGCCAGGGAAAACAATATGGAATGTGGAAATTTCTTTAGGACAATGAGTTGGTTTCTTTTTCTCTCTCTTTTTTCCCTAGTTGCTCTCCCTACAAAGGGACAGCATACTCCTCCTCTCCACCTTGTATTTCCTGGCTCCACTCAACCAGCACCTGTACCCTTCTGCCTTCTCATCTCACCTCCAGACAGGAACTTCCCATTTACTCACTTGTATGCACGCAAGAAGCACACTCTTCACCAATATTGTCTTATGCCTTGTAGTCCAGTCTAACTTTTGAAGAGTTGGCTTCAGGACTGGTTTCAGTTCTGGGCTAACAGAGAGTCTGACAGCCATGTCTTTCAGGGACCCTCCAGTCTGTAAAGTCTGATCTTTTTACTAGAGTTTGCGTTCTGCACCTGACATTTTTCCTCCTTCTTCAGGGACTTTGCTGTGTCTCATGCAAGGAGGTCATTAGTGATAGTCAGACAACATATATCTCTTTTAGTCTCATGTATAGGTAGGTATTCTCTGGTTTACGTGGTCATATCTGTCCCTTGGCTCATATTTTTCTTGTGTCTTTGGTGTTCTTCATTCTCTTTTGCTGCATCTGAGTTGGGACAACTAAATGCCTCTTAGATGGCCAACTGCTAGCATTTAAGACTTCAGATACCAGTCAACAAAGTGAAATGCAGAACATTTTCTTAATAACTTTTGTTACATCAGTTGATCTAGATGATCCTGAAACCATGGTCCCCAGAACCCCGCCCCTACTACTCTGTCCCTCAAAGTGTTTGGTTGTTTTCAACAAACTTCTCAGCTCATGGTTCCAGTTGTACTGTCTTCTGCTATACTGTATGTTGTCCTTCCTGTCATCTAAAATAATATTTGTCTACAGTCTAGATAGTGAATACCCCTGACCCTTCCTCCCTACCCTCCCTACCCACCAAAGAATGTTTTCTTCTGTGTTTAAACCTTCTCTGAGTCCCTATAACAGTGGTCTCACACAATGTTTGTCCTTTTGCCACTAATTTCACTTAGCATAATGTCTTCCAAATTCCTCCATGTTAAGAGATGTTTCACAGATTCATCACTGTTCTTTATCTTTGCACTGTCTTCTATTATGTAAACATACCGTAGTTGATTTACCCATTCATCTGTTAATGGGCACCTAGTATGTTTCTGTCTTCTTGTTATTGTGAACAGTGCCACAACGAACATGGGTGTGCATCTATCTATTCATGTGACAGCTTTAATTTCACTAGGATATATTCCAAGAAGTGAAATTCTTAAATTGTGTGGTACTTTTATTTCTAGCTTTTTAAGTAAGCACAAAATTGATTGACAAAGTAGTTGTACAATTTTACCTTCCCACCAGCAGTATGTTAGTGTTCCAGTCTTTCCATAGCCTCTCCAACATGTATTATTTTGTGTTTTTTGCATTAATGCTGGCCTTGTAGGTGTGAGATGGTATCTCATTGTAGTTTTGATTTGCATTCCTCTAATGCCTAATGAACATGAACGTTTCCTCACAGATCTCTTAGCAGTCTGAATGTCTTCTTTGGTAAAGTGCCTGTTCATATTTTTTGCTCATTTTTCTTTAAATTGGGTTATTTGTCTTTTTATTGTTGTGGTTTTGCAGCATCTTGTAGATTTTAGAGATCAGACACTGGTCAAATTTGTCATATTCAATTTTTTCCCCCAGTCTGTAGGTTGTCATTTTACCCTTCTGATGAAGTATTTGGGTGAGCATGTTTGATTTTTAGTTTCCCATTGTCTATTTTCTCCTCTGGTGTTTCTGCATTGTTGGTAACGTTTTATGTTTTTGTGGCGTGTATCAGGGCTCCTCACATGGTCCCTGTTTTTTCTTCCATGATCTTTATCATTTTAGATTTTATATTTAGATCTTTAATCCATTTTAAATTACTTCTTGTGAATGATGTATGATATCAGTCTTTTTTTTTTTTTTTTTTTTTGGCAAATGGATATCCAGTTATACCAGTACCATTTGTTAAAGAGATTGTCTTTTCCCCAGTTTACAGACTTTGGGCCTTTTTCAAATATGAGTTGCTCATAGGTAGATGATTTTAGGTCTGGATTTTCAATTCTGTTTCATTTGTCTATGTACCTATTGTGCCAGTACCAGGCTGTTTTGTCTACCAAGGCAGTATAATAGGTCCTAAACTGAGATACTATGAAGCCTCCCACTTTGTTCTTCTTCTTCAGTAATGATTTACTTATCCAGAGCCTCTTCTCTCTCCCCTTTCCGTACGAAGCTGGTAAAAAAATGCCATTGGAATTTGAATTGGGACTGCATTGTATGTATGTATTTCCTTGGGTAGAAGAGACGTGCTCACAGTGTTGAGTCTCCTACCCATGAACAAAGTAGGTTTCTCCACTTATGTAGATCTCTTTCGGTTTCTTGCACTAATGTCTTGTAGTTTTTCTTGTATAGGTCTTTTAGATGGCTGGTTAGATTTATTCCAAAATATTTTATTTTCTTAGAGGCTATCGTAAATGGTATTGATTTGGTGATTTCCTCTTCAACATTATCTCTGCTGGTTATAAGAATCTAACCTATTTTTTACATGCTTATTTTGTATCCTGCCACTTTGCTGAACTCTTCTATTAGCTCCAATAGTTTGTTGTTGTTGTTGTTGTGTGTGTGTGTGTATTCTTAAGGATTTTCAGTGTATAAGATCATACAATCTACATGTAGAGATATTTTTACTTCTTCGTTACCAGTGGGAGGCCCCCTTTTTTTTTCTAGCCTAATTATTCTGTTTAGAACCTCCAGTACAATGTTGAATAAAAAGTGATGACAACCACTATGTCACCAGGGTTTCCAAGGTTTAATTGGCCAGAGGCACTGGCTCTGATTGTATACAGTGCGTGAGACCCAAGGAGAATTTATACTAGTACTTGGATTGAATCAGCTCAATTCCCTCTTCCTAGTCAAACCTATTGTATGGATACATTTCTGCCAAATATCATTAGTAACAGATACTGGTGTCATCAACAAGCTCAATCCTCAGGCAATTCTTGTTCCTGCTAGTGGATGGCATAGTCAACCAACAAATGTGGAGATTCAGAAGTTGAATGTGTCACTAGGTAATAGTGTTCCCCAAGACCATCTGCTAACTTGATGTGCTTTAAGATCATTCATGAAATTCATCATAGTTAAGTGTGACATTTTATACAGACAAAACAGAGTGCTCATGTATCTGTGGTGGTTTTTAAAAAGAAAAATCCCTCCAAACACATTGGGTCTTTACGACTTCTTAGTTTGGCTATGATATTACACAACTGGAAGAAGCCTAAAACAGCATTTCTCAAACATGAATGTTTGTAAGAATGACCTAGAAAATTTTGACAAAATGTATATTGTGAATCAGTACATCTTGGCAGGACCCCAATACTGCATTTCTAACAAACTCTTGGTGATACTGATGTTGGTCAGTAACCATGCTTTGAACGTTGTTGATGATGGTAGTTGTGAGGAGTCAATTCCGATCCATGGCATCTCCATGTGTTGCAGGATAGAATTGCTCCATAGGGTTTTCTCGGCTGCTATCTTTACTTTAAAGTAATATTTTATTGTGTTTTCAGTGAAAGTGCACACAGAAACTTTGATTTCCATTTGACAATTTCTATACATATTTTTCAGTGATATTAGTTACATTTTTTCACAATGTGTCAACATTCTTTTTATTGCTTTCTGGTTGTTCTGTTCTAGTTTCCCTGCCTCTTTATTGTCTAATCTTTGCTTTAGAGTAATTACTGACCTTTTGTTCTCACATAGGTAGTTTCCTAATGGTGCACCATACTCACAAGTAATACCCTTTATTTTGTATGCCCATCTGTTGTTTCACTAAAAGATGACCTCAAGGAATAGTTTCAGTTCAAAGTGCTGCTATAACACAAATAACACAAATGAATGGCTTTAACAGGGAGAATTTTATTCTATCTCAGCCTGGTAGGCTACAAGTCCAAATTCAAGGTGTCAGCTTCAGGGGAAAGTTTTCTCTGTTGGTTCTGGAGGATGGTCATTGCTGTCAAGCTTCCCCAGGACAGGGAACTTCTGAGGTGCAGGAATCTGGGGTCCAAAGGTACTGCTCTGCTTTAGGCACTGCTTCTTTCCTGATGATACAAGTTAACAACTCTTTGCTTGCTTGTCTTTCATTTACATCCCAAGATATTTCTTCAAGGCACAGCAAATCTTACGTTTTGAGTCCTACCCAACCAGCACAATGGCTGCCTATCCTCCCTTATTAACACTATAGAGGCAAGACTTACAACATCACACAATACCAGGAATCACGGCCCAGCAAATTGCTACACACTTTTTGGGGGGGGGTAGGGGGTGACACGATTCAACCCATGCCAGATAGTTGAAGGGTATTCTCTAGTCTCAACTGGTCCAGAAAGTCTGAGATTTTTTAGAATCTGAGTTCTGTTCCACATTTTTCTTGTGCTATAACAGGGTCCATCTATTTTGGCCCTAATCAGAATGTTCATAATAGTAGCCAGGCATAGTATAGTTCTTCTGGTCTCAGTCTGTGGCCTATGCAGACTATTAGCCTTTTACACTATTTTCTTCTCTGAGTCTGTTATTTCCTTCTTTCTCTTTTGATCTGAATGAGTAGAGACCAATAGTTGTATCTTAGATGGCTGATTGCAAGCTTTTATTACCCCAGATTCTACTCACCCCACTAGGATGCAGAACATGAACTTCGTGAATTATATTACACCAATTGATTAAGTTGTACCACTTGCTGTTATCTTAGTTGGAGCTAGATCACCAAGCTATTTCTTTGGTGGTACCAGTGGATAGGTTCAAAACATCAACCTTTAGATTACCAGCTGAGGGCAAACCATTTGCTCAGCAAGGCTCAGAGTCTGTCAGTTTTAAGATTCTGTTATTCTATAATCCATTATCATTATTTAATAGTGTATTGATGTATAGGCCCTATAGACAGACTGCTCAAATTCAAATCCAAGATCTTTAACTTACTATTAACATGATTGGGTAAGTTATTAACTGTTCTCTATCTTAGTTTCCTCACATTGTTTGTGGTAATGCACAAATTAGTACACATATAAAATCCAAAACCAAACCCATTGCCACTGAGTCAAGTTCAGACCCATTGACCCTGTAGGACAGAATACAACTGACCCCATAGGTTTGTCAAAGAGTGGCTGGTAGATTCAAATTGGTAAGCTTTTAGTTAACAACTGACCTCATAACCATTGCTCCACTAGGGCTAGTACTGCCTGACACACAATAAGAGCTTCATAAGTATTAACTGTTATTAATTCAAATGTAGGCTTTTTAAACCTCCTTTGAAATGGTAGTAGATATTATGGTGCCTGGAAATCAGGGTTGAGAAATACATATTTCATCTGTGCTGCTTTATTCTGAAATGTTTTAAGGCATCTAGTGGTTAACTGATTTCCTCAAGTGCCCATTTCCAAGACAGCTGGAGTGAATGTAAGCATATATAAAGTATAAAAAAACTATTACATAGTGTGCGTATCTCAAAAGATAGATACACTCTAGGTGAAGAGTAAACTGCTAATATTTTTCCACTGGCTAAGCCATGAGTCGGATCTGACTCGACGGCACTTGGCTTAGCAATCTTAAAGTATTTAATTGGTTGTTTTGAGTAAGATACTAAACCTATTACGCTTAACTTATTTTCAGAAATTTTGCATTCTTTGGATTCCAGTTAAGGTTCAGTTTCAGAACTTACTGAGGAATAAACTGCTTTTGTGTTTTGTTCTCAAACACACAATTTTCCCAATATTAAGATCACATGAGGAACATTGGCAAGCTTCAGTTGTATATTTGATGACCAAGAATTCTGGTGATGTAGAATTCTGGGCAGAAGAATCAAGGAACTGAACAGTACAGTCTGGGAGTAAAGATGTGGATGGCAAAATCCAGCTTGAAGTTTTCACTATGGACAGGATTTCTGTGTCAGCAAAAAGTTATAAATGTGGTTTCACTGAACAAATATATAGTTTATTTGAGGCATCAGGACCTGGAGGCTAAAACATAAGTCTAGAAGTACTAAATTCCTTTACCAATCCAGAACAGTGATCTGAGGCGTGGTTACTTTTAAATCATTTCGTCTCTCAGTTCCCTATGTGCAAAGCAAGGATTAAAGATGCCCATCTCATTTCAGCAAAGCTCCAGCTCAAATTAATTACAGTTTATAAACGGTTTAAAAGGGCTATCAACACGAACTGCATATGACAAAGGGCTGTTTACACAACAAACCAAGTTCTGTTGGAACATAAGTAAATGCCAGAGAGAATTGATGATAAATACAGGGCAAAGTATTAACTCTAGGAATGAGAGAGAGGTGGAGAATTCAAGACTTAGGCTCTTAGTCTTGTAGACAGACCCCAGTTGCTATCAATCTGAAGTGGCATAATTAAATACAGGTTGCAAGAAAGCTGTTCATTACTTCATTTTCTCAGCAGACGTACTTGACAGCCAAGAATGAGCCAAGTGGTATTTTTTGAAAACATGAAGTCAAGTGAGACATTGACTATCTTCCATTTCAAGAAGCCCACAGTTCAGAGGTAGAGGCAAACTTGCAAAATGATGACCAGAACAGTTATCATAAGTGCCATGGCAGAATCATACACACAGGTGATGCTAGAGCAGTGAAGAGCTGCATCAGTCAAAATCAGACTCAGTGATGGGAGAAAGGTTTCTGGACATGATACTTGAACTGAATTTGAAGGATGAAACAGAGTTTGGCTGGTTGGTGGGTTCAGAGCATGAAAGAGCTCTCAGCCAGCAAAGCTGAGTAACTAACAGGTTGAAGTTCCACTTCCCAGTGCTTAAACTTTTACACGAGCTCATCATCATCTCTCTCTTTTTCTCTTTCTCTCTCCCTCTCTTCCTCTCTATCTCTCTCTCTCATAACAGAGGTGGATACTTGACGAAAACTGTTTCAAAAGGAGGCAGGTATACAAGTAATCAGGGCTTCTAAATGTTTCAGATGTTTTCAGCTTATAAGTTCTGTAAAACACGTTTAGTGCCTCTTCTGCCTACCTCTTCCTCCACAGTAAGAAGAACTCCAACTTTTCCTCTTTTGCATTTTGGTCCTATGAGAGTTTCATTCAAAAAGAACTCTGAGGCTAATTAAAGGTTAAGAATCATTGTATGATGTTCAGGGAAACCTTGACCTAATAAAGAAATAGGCCATCTGGTTGAGTGTAAGTCTCCCTTTTGCCAGCATCTGTCTTGCTCAAGGTCCTCATGATTCTTCTTGATTGCCCAGGCCTATCTGCTTCCCACTCTTTCTGTGAGCCACATTGACACCTACCACAACTTTATTGCAGCAGCAAAGAACTCTTCACATCCACATATTTTCTTCTGAAATGCTCAACTTTTCTTTTTTGCTAGAACTGTGTTATGAATTAAATTGTGTGCCCTAGATATGTTGAATTCCTAACTCCTGCAACCTGTGAGGAGTCCTGGCTGCAGTAGCTAAAAGCTCAGCTGCTAACCAAATCCACCAGTTGCACCTCAGAAATCATATAGAGCAATTCTACTCTGTCCTATGGGGCCATTATGAGTTGAAATCAGCTGAACAGCAACAGTTTTTGTTGTTTTCTTGTACCCACGAACTCGACCTTGTTTGGAAATAGGTCTTTTGAAATGGTAAGTGTTGGGTTAACATGAAATCATATTATAGTAAGGTAGGTCCTAATCCAATATGACTGTTGTCCCTATAAAAGAAGAGAGGACACACTGAGACAGAGAGAAGGATTTCATGCGAAGATACATCTAGAAGCGAAGGAACACCTCTGGATACCAGAAGCTGGGAGACAGAAGAAAGGATTTTTCTCTAGGGACTGAAGAGGGATCTGGATGCATCGATTAGGACTGTTAGCCTCCAAAACTGTGAGGCAGTAAATTGCTCTTCTTATAAACCACCTAGTTTGTGGTAATTTGTTGTAGCAGCCCTGGGAAGCCAACAGAGATGGTGTTAGCGAGCGACAGCAGCTTCCTGTTTTACCCCTCCAAGAGAGCACGTGTGCTTTGTTTTTCTGAGCACCAAATTTTCACTCAAAGAAGTGAGAATACAGCATTCAGACACTGAGCAGGTCCATGGAGAAGATGACTTAAATGCTATACTTAACAAAAGCCACACTCTCCATTTATTACAAGTGGGCCCTAGATGGACATCCAAGGACCGTCCGGTTTGCACCTGCCTGAGAGCCTTCAGGTCTTGATGAACTTGCTAGTCAGGACTTTACTGCTTGCCATGTACAGAGAGAAGAAAGAAGAAGCATAGAGAGTGGGGATGAGGAGGAGAAGCCAAGATGGACCACAAAAAGAGAGGAATTGATACCAGAGAAAAGATATTCAGAGAGTTTATTAGGTTACCTCAATAACCAGAAATTCAGTTGCCATCAAGTCAACTCTGACTCATGGCAACCCCATGCAGGTCAGAGAAGAACAGTGATTCACAGAGTTTTCGATGGCTGACTCTTTGTGAATACATCACCAGATCCTTTCTTCTGAGATGCCTCTAAATGTAATGACATCTCCAGCCTTTTGGTGAGCAGCCAAGCACATTAACTCTTTGCAATACTCAGGGACTCCTGACGTCTAGTAAGGAAGGGTACCCAAAGAGAAAGGTGTAGCTTATACTATACCATAGTTTGTATGTGCTACAAAATTGGTACCCAGTGGAACAAGGGAATTGTGAGGCAGAGAGAAGGTAAGAGAAAGAAAGAGGGTTGACAGGGACAGAAAGAGACAGAGAAAAAGAGAGAATATAGCTTCCCCACCAAATTGCTTTTACTTAACCGTGTAGGTCAGTTTCAACTAGGTCACAAGGATGTGTGTATCTTCAGAATAAAGTCTTTAATCGGCTGATGGATATGAAAAAATAAATTACTGTGGCAAAATGTAATAAATGTTAAAGGGAAAATGATGAGGGTAATATAACTACATTGATTTAACTGGGATGATATAGAGGAATTGTCTGTTTTATAGGTTTCTAGATGTCTATTAGTGGCTCTGTATTAAGGAATAGGGCTGTTCTCCTGATATACTTAAGAGCTGTCAGTAATTCCTATTTCACAGTCCACTGCTTCAATTCAGAAAGTGTGTTCCAGCCCTTGGTGACCCCATCCTGGAGGCACTGGAGGGTGACCAGCTGCCAAAGATTTGCGTTCAGGCAGCTGTCAGGTAAGCTGCTGTATTATTCAAAATTGGGCTGCATTTAAGAGGAGCCAATCACTTCAGTCACCTCCTTCCTGCCCTGCCACCTTGTGGGACTGCAGTGTCATTTGTTTTAATCACTCCTGGCATTGGACTTATTATGCCCTGATCTTCTCTGCTGAGAGAAGCCTCCTTGGTGGATTCGAATGGAAATTGAGGACACCTAGGGAGAGAGCAACATGCCAGTCCCTGGGGACACATGTCCCCCAGAGATAAGGTACCTTCCTAGGAGAAACCAACGCTTCAGGTAGAATGTCACTTTTCTATTATGATAATGTCACTGACTTACTAAAAACTACCCTACTATTCTCAATGGAGCACTGAATTCAGCCCAACTATTATCAGGGAAAGCAAGAGAAAGGAAATAATTTCTGGTCATCTACAAGGCACTACACATGGTGCCAGGTACTTTCCCTGTTAACTCACTTCATGCTCACATTAATGCCTTTAAGCAGGATGGCATTTGTGACTCTTCCTATCAGAGACCCAGTCTAATATTTCTTACTCCTTCATACCTAAGTTTCTTTCATAGTATTTTTCTTACTCCTTCCACTTAATGTTGCAAAGACAACTTGGCTGCTTTTCAAGTTTTTAGACAAGATAAAAGCACTGGAAGGGACTAGATCTGTCTCTAGAGCTTCAAACCATGTGACCTTGGGCCAGAATCTTAGCCTCTCTGGACTTTAGTAACATTATAAGCTCATGCAATGATGTTGGATTAAAGCAGTAGTTCTCAACCACGGTATCACTGCTGCTTTCTCTTTATTTCTCGTGTGCTGGCCATGTATCAGAATCGATTTCATGGCAAGTGACAACTAACAAAAACAGCTAATCTTAGCTATTCCCTCTCCCTTTATGTTCTAAAACATGTTTTCCTTTACCCCCTTTTTTTAATGCTGTTCCCAGGTTTAAAATGCCATCCCTTTTCACATCCACTAATGAGATACTCTACTTTCAGCCAAGATCCATTAGACATCAGCAATGATATCTTTGATTCCACACCCTCTTCTGAATCTAGCCTGAATTTCTGGCAGTTCCCTACCAATGTGAGAATTGCCAATTAAATTTGCGAACTCATCCTAGAAAAAGTGCTACATACCTCATTGCTGAATATCACTACAGTCAGCTTCAAAGTATTCCCACTGGGAAGCTATGCACCAACAACAGTGTCTAGTCCACCCTTCAAAGCAGTTTTGGAACTCTTTCTGGAATGGTCATTGCACATGACAGCAAGGTGGCAAGTTTGTAAACTTAGTTGTCTAGTTGTCTGTGAGGGAGTTTTTAGCCAGCAAACAAATAGCTGTTTTGGAACACTCTCCCTACTCAGCTGATCTGGCCTCAAATGCCTTTTTTCTTTAACAGAAGATAAGGAAAATATTGAAAGGAAGATATTTTGATGACATTCATGACATGAGAGGTAATATGCTGACACCTCTGACAGCCATTTCAGAAACAGAAAACAATTAAATTCACGCACTTAATTGTCAGAACCTCACATATCATTGCATTCGCTTTTGAATGTGATTCATTAACTCCTCAAAGCGTTCAACTGTGTGCTTCAAAACAAATAATGACTAACATTGTGGAGAATGGGAATTCCAGAACACTTAACTGTGCTTTGAAGGAATCTGTACACATTTAAAGAGGCAGTCATGCAAACATAACAAGGGGATGCTGCATGGTTTAAAGTCAAGAAAGGTGTGCATCAGGGCTGTATCTTTTCACCACTTATTTTCAATCTCTATGCTGAACAAATAATCTGAGAAGCTGGATTCTATAAAGAAGTATGAGGCACCAGACTTGACAAAGACTCATTAACGACCTGTGTTAGGAATGACACAGCCTTGCTTGCTGGAGGTGAAGGTGCTTTGAAACAAGTACTGATGAAGATCAAAGCCCACAGCCTTCAGTGCAGATTGCACCTCAATATCAAGAAAACAAAAACCTCACAACTGGACCAGTAAGCATCACTATGACAAATGGAGAAAGGATTGAGGTTGTCAAGAATTTTATTTAACTTGGTTCCATACAATGCCCATGGAAGGAGCAGTCAAGAAATCAAAATAAGCATTGCTGGGGAAATCGACTGCAAATGTCCTCTTTAAAGTATTGAAAAGTAAAGATGTCATCTTGGAGACTAAGGTATGTCTGACCCAAGCCATAGTATTTTCTGTTGCATCATATGCGTGTGAAAGCTAGACAATGAATAAAGAAGAGAGAAGAAGAATTGATGCCTTTGAATTGTGGTGTTGGAGATTATTGAATGTACCATAGACTGCTGAAAGAACCAACAGATCCATTCTGGAAGAAGTACAACCAGAGGGCTCCTTGGAAGCAAAGATAACAAGACTGTCTTACATACTTTGGATGTGTTGTCAAGAGGGATCAGTCCGTGGTGAAGTACATCATGCTCAGTAGAGTGGAAGGTCAGTGAAAAAGATGAAGACCTTTAATGAGATGGATTGACACAGTGGCTGCAACGATGAGCTTAAGCATAGTAACGATTGTGGGCATGGTGCAAAACTGTGCATTGTGTTGTGCATAGAGTCACTGTGAGTCGGAACCAACTGGACAGTGTCTAACAACAAATGGCCTATCTCAAATAAAAGTAAGTTTCTTTTTCTCT
The DNA here is from genome assembly GCA_028571685.1 of Heterohyrax brucei. Taxonomy (NCBI): domain Eukaryota; kingdom Metazoa; phylum Chordata; class Mammalia; order Hyracoidea; family Procaviidae; genus Heterohyrax; species Heterohyrax brucei. The sequence goes on from CM053162.1 coordinate 19,901,378, forward strand.
CCTACTTGTGAATCAGGTTCACACTGCCTCAGAACAAATGAAGCCTGTTTTGACTGCACACCTAATGGACTGGCTAAAATCCAAACACTGACAACACTGAATGCCAGTGAGGCTCTAAAGCAAAATGAACTCTCACTCACTGTTTGTAGGCATGTGAAACAGCACAGTCACTTTGGAAGATAGTCCATCAGTTTCTTATAAAACCAAATGCAGGCTTAATGTATAATCCAGTAATCATGTTCCTAGCTGTTGAAGCAAATGAATTGAAAACATATGTCCACATAAAAACTTGCACACTCTTTATAGCAACTTTATTCATAATTGTCAAAAGCTGGAATCAACTAAGATACCTTCAATAGGGAAGTGGGTAAAGAAATTTGAGTACATCTATGCAATTATTTATTCATTGACAAAAATTATTAAACTACAAGAAGACATGAAAGAACTTTGACTGCATATTGGTAGGTGAAAGAAGCCACTCTGAAAAAGTTACGTACTATATAGTTCCAACCATATGGCATTCTGGAAAAGGCAACAGTAGAGAGACAGTGAAAAAAAATCAGTGGCTGCCAGAATTCAGGAGGAGATGGGGGAACTGAACAGGTACAGTACAGGGGATTTGGTGGGGAGTCAAATTATTCTGCAGGCTACTGTAATGGTGTCAGAACTCACAGAGCTGTACAACAGAGTGAACCCTACAGTAAATGACAAACTGTAGTTCAATACACTACGTCAATTTAGGTTCACAAACTATAACAATGTACCACACAAATGCCACATGCTAACAGTAGGAGAAACAGGGTGCAGCACAGGGAAAGGGAGCCGTGTATCATGCACAATTTTTATGTAAAACTAAAATTGCTCTTCCAAAAGTCTTTTACTAATTACCTGGCTAAAGAAGAAAAACTTGTTTTGGAACTTTGTGATTGAAAAAGGTAGTTTTTCAATTTTTATCTGTTGTTGAACGCCATCTTCTAATGTTAATGGTAGGCATAGCACAAACAGTTTACACGCTGTGGCTAACGCAAGGTGGGAAGTTTGAGTCTACCCAGAGGTACCCCAGAAGAAAGTCTTAGCAATCTACTTCTGAAAAATCAGCCATTGGAAATACTCCAGAACAGAATTCTGTTCTGACATATACACCGTAAATCAGGTAGACTCAATGGCAACTGGTTTAACTGCTGTTTATTACATCACACTATATGCAGTTTCTTTTAAAAGGTACATCATTTAGTATTTACATAGTCCTGCAGCACAAATAATCCCCCATTTTATAGGCTGGCTACTGAAATTCAGATAAGTTGGATAATTTATACAAGGTAACCTTTGATATCTTGGTGCATTATTTAATTCTGAGCATTAAAAAGTAGCCAGTTCTGGATTCAAACACAGATATATCTGTGTCCCAGTCCCCTTAAGTTCTTCCCACTCTGCAGCAAGGACTCTTACTACCAGTAATTTTATAGAAAATACAGGCTACTTAAACTGCTTAAATTAAGTCATCATCCAAAGGTGTTGCTAGGGGCTATTTAGTAAAACTGTCCTTAGATAAGGTTACCTCAGAGGTCTACACACATAACTCCCATAGATATCAGTGTAGAGTGTAGATTTGAGGGCAGGGAAAAAAATATTTAACCCTTCTTCTAAAAGGACAAAAAATAGAAAAATCTTTCTACTATTGTAGCAAATTTAATCACAGGGATTATCAGACAGTTCCCAGAAGAAACAAACTGGTTGATAATGGAGAACTCTGTTGCTACATTAAAAAGAAAGAGAGAGAAATCTTAAAACTTACTGCACTGCAGTCACAATGAATGTAGCCCCATGCACAACAGGACAGAACACTGCCCAGCCCACATCTCCATGATTGCATTGCTGATCTGATGGTTGCAATCCGTTCGGTATTCACTGGCTGATTTTTCAAAAGTAGACCATCAGCCTTTCTTCTTAGGCCTGCTTAGTCTAGAAGTTCCACTGAAACCTGTTCAGCAGAACACCAACACACAAGCCTCTGCTGACCGATATCTGACAGGTGGGCATGAGGGGCATTGGCCAGGGATAGACCTTGGGCCTCCTGCATGGATAGTAAGAATTCAGCCATGGAACTAACCACTGCCTCCAAGTAAGGAATAAAACCAAAAACTAAACTCATTGCTGTCAAGTAAACTCTAACTTGCAGAGACCCTGTAAGACAGAATACAACTGCCCCATAGGATTTCCAAGGAGCACCTGGTAGATTCCAACTGCTGACCTTTGCTTAGCAGACAAGTTCTTAACTACTGCACCACCAGGATTCCAGTCAAGTAAGTGAGACAGGCTGGGAATAGAAAACAGCAAAGCAAAATAAAATGTTATTTTGTTTTGATCATTATTTTGTTTATTTTTCCCATGAAGAGACATGAAGGGAGTTTTGGTGAGATGTGAGCCTCTGAAAGAGAGAAAGCTTTAAAGTAGGCAAAGCTACTGGAAATCCTAGAGTTCCCTATAAAACAGAAAGCAAAAGGATTACAGCTTGAAAAACCAGGATGGGGTGGCTAATTTTAGCAGAGTAATAATAGTTCTGTTCAAAAGAGTAAAAAGAGAGAAGTATTTAGTCCTTGTAAGACTTCATATATTCCGTAGAGTCATATGAAAGTTGGGGAACTAAAGCGAAAAGAGTATATGTGAATACCTATGTGTGTTGTATGTATGTATGTGCATATATATATATGTATTTGTGTTATAGTGTTTCCCATACCCACTATGAAAAGGAAATACTGTCCCAGTTCTGCATTATGTGACCAAGGCCATTTAGGACATTCTCTTACCCATATGCAGCCAGCATAACGCAATGCTAATATAACATACATGCTGTACAATGTTTTCTATGAATTAAATTTCTTAATAGAATAACACATCCAAGTAAAATTTTGCTGAAGTAATTGAAAAATGTTTACAGCAGTACATTGACAGGGGACAGGTGGAAATACAAGTCAAATTCAGGGGAGGATATGGAATGAGGGACATCATTGTGACATCAGATGCATCTTGGCTGAAAACAGAGAATACCAGAGGATGTTTCCCTGTGTTTTATTGACTATACAAAGGTATCTGACTGTGTGAACCATAACAAATTATAGATAACATTGGGAATTCCCCAAACTTAACTGTACTCATGTGGAACCTGTACATAGACCAAGAAGCAGTCTTTTGATTATAATTAGGGGATAATATGTGATTTAAAATCAGGAAAAGTGAACATCATCATTTTATCATTTTACCATACTTATTCAATCTGTTTGCTGGGCAAATAACCCGAGGAACTGGACTATATGAAGAAGAGCATGGCATCAGAACTGGAAGAAGACTTATTAACAACCTGTGATATGTAGATGGCACAGCCTTGCTTCCTGAAAGCAAAGAGGAATTGAAACACTTTGGTATAGATCAACGACTACAGATTTCAGTACAGATTACACACCAGCATAAAGGAAACAAAAATTCTCACAACCGGGCTAATAAGAAATATGATGATAAGTGGAGAAAACATAGAAATCATCAAGGATTTCATTTTACTGACACTCACAATCAATGCCCATGGACACAAAAGTCAAGAAATCAGATGACATATTGCATTGAACAAAAGGGCTATAAATGATTTCTGCCAAGTGTTAAAAAATGAAGATATTACCTTGAGGACTGACATGCCCCTGACCCAAACCTGTATTTTTACGGCCTCACATGTATGGGAAAACTGACAATTAATAACCAAGACCAAAGAAGAATTGATATATTTCACTTATGGTGCCGGTGAAGAATACTGAATATACAATAGGCTGGCAGAGAAACGGACATATAGTCTTGGAAAGAGTATAACCAAAATGCTCCTTAAAAGTGAAGACGGTGAGACTTTGTCTCACATCCACTGGGTGTGTTATTAGGATACCAGTCCCTGGAGGCATACATCATGCTTGGTAGAAGAGAAAATCAGTATAAAAGAGGAAGACTCTCAAAAAGCTGGATCAACACAGTATCTGCAACAATGGGCTCCAGCAGCTATAACTGTATGGGTAGTGTGAGACCAGGCTGTGTCTTGATCTATTATACATAGGGTCACTGTAAGTTGGAATTGACTCAGCAGCACCTAACAATAACAATCATATAATTTTGTATTATTATTACAGTGGTACTTTTCTGACATTTTAGATGTTATACAGATCTTTGTTCAAGGGTAACTTGCCATGCTTACTATCCCATGAAGCTTATTACAGTGGAGAAGTTGTGGGGGGGAAGGGGCTGCATAAAAAAGTGAAAATTAGTAACAGGAAGAAGAGTTATCACAGTACTAGAGGTCAGACAGAGGCAGAACGGCTTGGTTAATATTAGAGACTCTGTAGTTACAATGCCTGGGGTATGACTCATAAATCTATCATCTACTCATATTATTTCATTTTGCCGTGCCACATTTTCTTGATCTAAATGTCATAATATTAATAGCACTTCGTTGGGATCTTTAAGTGAGCTAACACAGGTGCAGTGACTGGCACAAAGCAAACTGCGTGCTTTCAATACTTGTTTGTTATTATTCCAGCAGAGTTAGTTCATATAATTCAAAACTATTATCTCTTTTGAATTTTGTTTTGCCGTAAGTGACTGAATTCAATGCAGAGATACAAATAATTTACTAGAGATACAAATAATTTACTAGAGATGCAGAGATACAAATAATTTTACTACTAATAAGTGTTGGACTCCAGCAGCCTTCTTATCTTTCAGAAAAAATACTTCATATAACCTGTATTCATTGCCACTGAGTCAACTCTGACTCATAGCAACAATATAAGACAGCATAGAATTTCCCCACAGAGTTTTGAAGGCTGTCATCTTCCACAGAGCAGCTTGCAAATTCAAATTGCTGACCTTTTGTTTATCAGTCAAGCATTTAACCACTTCACTACCAGGGCTGTATACTTCCTATATCCATGGATGATAAGCCAAGTCTCACTCAAAAGAACCCCATATGACAGAGTAGAACTACTTCACAGGGTTTCCAAGGAGTGGCTGCTAGATTCAGACTGCTGACCTTTTGGTTAGCAACCATAGCTCTCAACTATGGTGACACCAGGATTCCATACTTCACAGAACGAACCACAAAATTACTACCTGGGTGGCACAGTTAACAATCAGCTGACAACCTAAAGATCAGTTATTCAAAACCATCCAGTGGTGCCATGCAAGGAAGTCTTGGCAATCTGCTTCGGTAAAGATTATTACAGCCAAGGGGGCGGAGTCAAGATGGCCGACTAAGCACACGTCTCCTTATATCCCTCTGGAAACCAAGACCCGAACTGACAATCAAACAGAGCCTTCTGATCACCTAAGCAGCCTCAGGACACGGCACAGAGCTGTTAATTGGGACTTCATACCACTCAGCGAAAAACCTCCTCTCTTTCGCTGACTCCCGCTCCTGACTAGCCCCAGCTCTCACAGATGGAAGGTAAACGCACCATTTTGACTATTTTTTTTTCCTCTGTCTCGGCTGGCGGGTGGAGCTGGGCCTTGCCTGGCGGCTGGACTCAGACGCGCTACTGGGGGGATAGGCAGGCGAAATTCCCATACTCTGAGAGTCAGGCTCGGGACTCTGTTAATCTAGACACTTTGAGCCTTTCGTTTTATAGCTGCCTCAGTGCAGTTTGCGCGGAGCTCCGCGGTCAGGGTGTGGGACGCCATGTTGGTACTGAGATTTTAGCGACAGCTCGTTCTTAGCCTGGGAGCCAGCGCCTGCAAACGGGACAGCGCTTCTCCATCAGAAAAGTAGTGACTTTGCACAGTGCTGTCTACGTTGGGGGCCCTGCAACAGAAGCAGAGGAATCGCTGCCTCGCGGCACCGTTAGCCCCTCTGCCTGCTGCCTGGGTGGAGGACGCCATTTTGGGTACGGTGGCCGCAGCTGGACCTAATTCTTAGCTTGGGAGCCAGAGCCTGCCCACAAGAGAGCACTTTTCTATCACAAAACCAGTACTTGACGCAGTGTTGGACAAGGCTAGGCCCTGTCAGCAGAGGCCACCAGGGCACTAGCAGTGCTGTATTCTGAACTAGTTTGTTATCATCTGGGGTGGGATATAGTGGCACTTACTTCGTCAGATGAGAAGAGGGACCTCTACACCTGAAAACTTAACTGACTTGTGAACCGGTCAGATACCTTTTGCTTTACATTTGAAGACAGCGTAGAGAAACATTTGCAATCCATCCTCACAGTACCTCTTCCAGCCTCTATATACTCACATGGGACCCAAAAAGCAACAGACAATTGTGGCATACAAGCAATCACTCATGGCTTCAGAAGGCTCCCAAACAAAACAACCAAGGAGTTTTCCAGATGAAGAAACTTTTATGAAAGCATCAGGAAGTGAATACAAATTGATTATATACAGACCCCTTCTAGACCTTATACAAAATGCAGCAGAACAAAATGAAAAATTAAGCAAGTTGTTCGACCTGATGGAACACCAGTACTCTGAAATCCAACAGATCAAGAAGAAAATCAAAGACATAGAAACTTCCATGCAAAGCCAAGAAAACAGAATGGAACAAATGGAAAAAAGAATTTCTGACTTGGAAGACAGAGCTACTGATGCCAGTGTCTATGAGCAGAAATCAGAAAAAAGAAGCAAGAAAAATGAAGAAACATTAAGAAACATGTGGGACTCTATTAAGAGGAACAACCTTCGATTAATCGGAGTCCCTGAACAGGGTGAGACATCTGAGAACACAGAGAGTATTATTGCTGAGCTGCTGAAAGAAAACTTCCCAGAAATCATGAAGGAAGAGAATATAGACATCTCAGATGCATATCGTACGCCACCCAATATAGATCTCAAAAGAAAGACTCCAAGACATATTATAATCAAGCTTAACAAATTGAAACATAAGCAGACTCAAGGCAAAGCTAACATTCAGAGGGAAACCCTGTAGGCTCTCATCAGATTTCTCAGCAGAAACCATGCTGGCACGGAGACAGTGGCACGACACATTCAAAGTCTTGAAGGAGAAGAACTTCCAACCAAGAATTATATATCCTGCAAAACTGTCTTTCAAACATGCAAATGAAATTAAGACATTTCCAGATAAACAGAAACTCAGAGACTTTGTAAAAACCAAACCCAAACTACAAGAAATACTGAAAGAAGTTCTTGGCTTTGGCTTAGAAGAACAAAACCACTAACTTTATATTTTAGAATGACACACTACTCAATACTCATTTAGGGAAGGCTCCAAAGTAAATCACAGCTTTGATTTGGAAAGAAGCAATCCAGTGATCATCATGAAAACTATGGTGTCATCATAATAAAAGAGGGATGTACTACAGTTGTTATAGTCCTTCCAGATGGAGAGGAAGATGACCAGACTGGTAGTAATTAAAATTGGGTTTATAAATAGTTTATTAAGGGGGTTCATAGGGGCAGCTGTAAAGCACAACAAAGATGTATCATACCATTTCAAGAAATCTAACACACGAGTCTCAACAACTATAAAACCAGCTCTGAAAAAGGTGAAAAATCAACTCACAAAAAAGAGTGTCTCAGAACAGACTAATAAGAACAACAGAGAAAACATCAACATAAAAATAAACATATCACAATGGCAGCAGTGAACACACACCTATCAATAATTACATTGAATGTGAATGGACTGAATGCTCCAGTAAAGAGACACCGAGTGTCATCTTGGATCAAAAGACACGACCCATCCATATGTTGTCTACAAGAAACTCAATTGAGACCTAAAGACAGGAACAAACTGAAAATTAAAGGATGGAAGAATATATATCAAGCTAACAATGAACAAAGAAGAGCAGGGGTGGCAATTCTAATCTCAGACAAAATCAATTTTAATGTCAAATCCACCATCGTGGACAAAGATGGACACTATTTATTGCTGAAAGGTTCAGTACACAAGCAAGACTTAACTATATTAAACATTTATGCACCTAATGTCAGAGCACCTAAATATGTTGAAGAAACACTGACTACGCTCAAAAGAGAGTTAGATGACTCTACAATAATAGTGGGAGACTTTAACACTTCACTCTCATTAGTAGACAGATCATCTAGAAAAAAGCTCAGTAAAGATACAGAAGACCTCATTAACACAATTAACCAACTAAACCTCACTGATATATACAGAACTTTCCACCCATCAGCAGACAACTACACCTTCTTCTCCAGTGCAAAGATTATTACAGCCAAGAAAACCCTATGGAGCAGTTTTACTCTGTAACACACGGGGTCACCATGAATTGAAATCAGCTCAAGGGCAATGGTTTGTTTTTTGCTGTTGTTTGTTTTCACAGGTGCCTTGGAAGACAGCCCTGAAGACGAGTTTCTGAAAGTTCAAAGCATTGACAACCTCTATGGAGCAGTTCACCTCTGTACACACAGGGTCTCCACGAGTCAGAATTGACTTCATGGCAACTAACAACAGCAATTACGGTGGTACAGTACCACTCCCTGGTGGCAGCACAGTTAAACTTGCAACTGTCTGCAAAAGGAGCCATCTTTTCTAGGTTGAAACCTCAACAAACTATCATGGGGTGACAATTCTGCAATAGTCAGAGCTGTAGTTACACAAACTGCATATTCCTAGAAGAAACAGAGAGCACTGAAAGCACTATTTTGGGGAGCCTTAATTAACAGTCTCAGGGGAGCTAGTGAACTGGTTTTAACAAACAGTATAGGTGGCCTAGCCTCTCTGCATTCAGATTCAACAAGTTGTCCCTACTAAAACCTGTCATCCTAAATCCTTTCCAGGATAGACTAGGTCCATATATCTGGCAAGAATAAGGTATTTGGTGTCACCCATAAAATCAAAAGAACACTTTTCTCGGTTTCTTTGCAACGCCTTTAGCAGAGTCAGAGCTGGAGTGCTGAGAAAGCTGAGACCTATGACGCCCTCTCTGCACAGTCTGTGCTTTCAGCCAGTCCCAGGACTCAGATTTCACAGATTCTCCATTCCATGTGTTCTTGAGTGACTGCAAGTTAAACTGATGAAAGGAAGGTAACAATTATGTCTCAGACATGTTCTTGTGGATGGCAGTTGGTCTCCAATGCCGTTTCTCTTTTAGTCTCTTAGCTGTCGTTTACTGCTATCGTGCTGGAGAGTGAAGTGATACTGAAGAAAGATGTGGATGACAAAAGAAAGGGCTCCTGGAGTTTAGGACATTTCCTCCTCTACCAACTTGGATCAAAACTGTATGATTGAGTGCACTCACTTAACTAGCCTTAGGATGCTTTTTGAGCCCTGAACCCTCTCTCCCAACCACCCATAAGAAATCACCTATCCTTTACTTCAAAATATACTAAAAGATAATTCCAGCATCTCCTGGGTCCTCAAGGTACTAGATTTTAAACAAGATGTATATTAGAATTGCCTGAAGAGTATTTGCAAGCTATGTGTGTGTGAACCCTCTCGCCTCAACAAACAAACACCTACTTCAGAATTCAAAATGTGTAGTCCAGGAATATGTATTTCATGAAGCACTCTAGGAGTTTCTGATGAACAAGCCTTCTTAAGATAGAATGATACTCATCTCCCTGAGTGGCAGAACCTTGTTCCCAAAGACCCAGGCCAGGATGCAGGATAACCTGCTCTGCTCACCTGCTGCATCTGTGAGTGATGTTATGTCTCTCTGCTTCAGAGAAGATGCCAGCTATACTTGTCTTCCTTTTGCAATTCCTTTTTCCAATCATTTTTAAAATTTTTTTCCAGACACAAAAGAAAGCAACAGCTTGCAATTCTCAGTACATGAGCAGACTAATTGCATTCAGAAATGTGTGCTGTAACAAACATAACTAGTATTCACGTAATCAGAGGTATTTGATCAGGTTAAGAGTTACAGCTCAAGAATTAAAGAATAAGAAGCCTGTAAAGAAGCCCTGGTGATGCCATGGTTAAGTATTCAGCTGTTAACTGAAGGGTTGTCTGTATATCCCCCTCACAGTGGCTCCACCGGAGAAAGACCTGAAAATACACTTCCTTAAAGATTGCAGCCTAGAAAACCCTGAGAGACAGTCCAACTCTGTATCCTGGAGTCTGCACTGGGTGGAAAATTGACTCAGATGGAACAACAATAACAACAAAGACTTTAACTCCAACACCTACTGCCACTGAGTCAATTCTGACTCATGGTGAATCCATTGGACAGAGTAGAACTGCTCCAGACAGTTTCCAGGGAGCACTTAGTGGATTTGAACTGCTGAACTTTTGGTTAGCAGATGTAGCATTTAACCACTGTGCCACCAAGGTTTCCAACAAAGACATTTGTATTTGGTAATGCAGAAGGTCAGTGAAAATGAGGGAAACTCTCAAGAAGATGGGTTGACACAGTGGTTGCAGCAATGGGTTCAAGCTTACCAACAATCATGAAGATTGCTTAGGACTGGGTGACATTTTGTTCTGTTATATGGGAGTCTCCATGAGTTGGACTGACTCAATGGCAACTAACAACAAACACTTTCAAAAATTATCTGCTGCAGGATTTCCAAACAACATTATACTATGGCAGCAATTCTCAAAACAGTTCTGTAGGCCCCAAGGGTTGTTTAAGACCTTCTCAGTGATCCATGAGATCATGAAACTTGGTTTCACAAAACCAAGACCTTTTTTTCATTTTTTATTGTGTTAACATTTGCATCACCGGGTCTAAAGCAATGTGGCAGCCTAACCAACACTAAGGTATTGGCATTAAACTTTACTTGTCATTGTATTTTTCAATGTCATATGTACTCACTAAAAGAACAAGAAATGCCAGTTTCCCGTAAGAATGACCTTTACAGAAGTAGCAAAAATTATTAATCACATTAAATGCTGACCTTTGATTACATGTCTTCATCATTCTTTCGGACAAAATTGTGGTGCATGTGAAGGCCTTTTACTATAAAGCCATGCACAACAGTTTTCTTAAGGAAGTGAGTGTGTTTATGCAACTGTTTGAGTTACAAGCTAAACTAGATGCTTTCTTTTAATGGAACACCCATTTTTCTTGAAAGAATGATTGACAGGGAGACCACAATTATTCAAAATTAAGCATATGACATGACAGGTGTATTTTTGAAAATGAATGAAATAAGCTTGTTATCTCAAGGATAAAAATTGACTGTATTTATGCCAATGATAAAATTGAAGTATTCAAGAGAAATAGAAATCTTGGAGAATGCTACTGGGAGCTTGACACACACCCAGTACTAATGAGTGCATTGTCTTTTTATGTTTTATAATGAAACGTGCCAGCATTTGCAAGATCTATGTAAATTAACAAACTGTTGTTTGCAAAGTGACAAACACATTGATGTTGTAAAATCATGGAGGGATAACAATTTTCCTCAAAGTACAAGAGGTATCCATGAATTCTACCGCAGCAGATTATAAAGCACTCATTGATATAGTTTCAGATTCTGCACTGCAACTAATCTTTAAGAAAATAACCCTTCGGGAATTTTGATTTTGCATCAAAGAAGAATATCTACAATTATTCAAAAAAGCTACTGAAGAACTTCTCCCTGTTTCAACTGCATATTTTGAGATTAAAAGCAAAAGCAAATATGAAAATCCTATTATTTATTAAGCCTGGCATTGGCAACACTCTCAAAAACTATAATGCCATTCTCCTCATTGTTTTTATTTTGAAAAGTTTGATCATTTTTTCTTAATGTATGTCATTTATATTTACATGCATTTGGTTTATTTTTATTTTAATTAATATATTTTTTAATTTATGATTTTAAAATTTCTATTACTATGCATATCACTAGATAATATTCATATAAATAAAAATTCCTCAAGAATTTTTATGATACAAAATAACCCACAAAATGTTTATATTCACAAAGAAAAAATCTTTAAAGATTCTGAGGAGGGGGAGGAGTGGGAAGGGGGAAACACTAACTAGGCAACAGATTAGTAGTAACTTTGATGATGGGTAAAGAAGATGGAGTGAAAAATAAAAAACTAAAAATAATTTTTTTTAATAGAAAAATATCCTGAAACCAAAAAGTCTGAGAAACACTGTGCTTGGAGTGACAAACTATTTAAATTTTCAACCGCAAAACTTGGCTGTGAAAAAAAAAAGGAAGCAATGAAAAGAAAGGTAAAAGAATTGAGCTTCACCTATTCTTACTGAGAGAGACTCAGGAGAAAGTTGGCAGGTACTAAAATTTGCCTAGAGGTTCCTCAGCAATCAACAAGGAAACAATACTAGTGTTGTTAGTAAAGGAGCCCTGGTGGTATAGTGGTTAATTACTCAGCTGCCCAGCAAAAGGTCAGCAGTTCAGCTCCCCCAATCAGTCCACAAAAGGGCGTAGCAGTCTGCTTTTCTAAAGATTTACAGCCTTGAAAACCCTGCAAGGCTGCTCTACTGTGTCCGATAGCATCACTATGAGTCAGAGTCACCTTGACAGCAATGGGTTTGTTTTATTGGGTTTGTTGTTAGTTACTATCAAGTTGATTCCAGCTCACAGCTACTCCATGAATGTAGAGTAGAAGTGTGCTCCATAGCATTTTCAGTGCTGCCAACTTTTGGAAGCTTAGTGCCAGGCCTGTCATCTGAGCTGCTTCTGGGTTTGGCTAGTAGTCGCGTTAGACCATTTACACTACCCAGGGACTCCTTGGGAAGTGATTCTAACATGTATCAATATCCATCTGATATCTGAATGCTTGTACAGCACCTCTATCAGGTGGCCAATGAGTCTGGGAAAACTTAAAAAGTGGAAGTTTGGGATGCTTAAAAGAAACTCTCCTATCTTGGAAGTGTCTCACTATTAATTATTTCTCAAAACTTAATGTTCTTACAATTTTCTCATGTTAGTCTGTATTTAGCTTGAGACCGTGCAGCATAGAAAGAATCTTTTCATATTAACTTTTCAAATTTTTCAAAAGGAGTTCTCACATTTTTCTGATACAATATTCCCAGTGTCTTAGTTATCTAGTGTTGCTGCTGTAACAGAAATACAAGGTCTGACAATTCAGTCCAAGAATTCATCCTAGAAAGAGAGCTACATAGGTCATTGCTGAATATCACTATGGTTACCTATGATGTACCCCCCCCCCCCCAGGAAGCTATGCACCTACACCAGCACCTAGTCCACCTTCAAAGCGATTTTGGAACTCTATTTCTGGAATGGTCATCAGAAATGTCATTGTATTTCCCTTGATGTCCTGAATGCCATCCAAATGTCTTTCTTTCAATATTTCCTTTATTTCTGAGTAAAGAAAAAGTCATTGGGGGGCCAGATCAGCTGAGAAAGGAGGGTGTTACAACACAATTATTCATTTACTGGCTAAAAACTCCCTCACAGACAGTGCCACGTGAGTTGGTGTGTTGTTGTGATGCAACAGCCATAAGATGCTGGTGAAAAAGTTCATGTAATTTTTGTGTAACTTTTTCACTGAGCCTTTTCAGCACTTCCACATAGTAAACTTAGCTAACCAGCTATCCAGTTGGTACAAATTCATAAAGAACAATCCCTTCAATATCATAAAATGTTACCAACATCATTTGGACCCTAGATTTGGACTGACAATTTTTTTTGTCATGGAGAATTAGCTGACTTCTATTATGCACTTTGATGCTTTGTTTCAGGATCCTATCAGTATACTCATGTTTCATCACCAGTGATAACACAGCCCAAAACATTGTTGTGTTTCCAGAAAGTCTTGGCAAACTTCAACCCTCCTTTGCTTTTGTTCATCAGTGAGATCCTTTGGGATCAGTTTTATACACCCCTTTCTCATGCCAAGATTTTCAGTTAAGATTTTCCTGTTTCTCTATTGATGTTTACTTGGTCTGCCATGCTTCTCACAGTCAGTCAGTTGATGATTTTGATGCACAGTTTGATGAATTTTTTTTCCATGTTTTCATCAGTTCTGCTCATTACTGGCTTCCCTGATCTCTCTTCATCAGTGACACTTTCTTACCCTCAGCAAAACAGCTAATCCATTTGTATACTGCCTTTTACTTCACGGCATTATTCCCATAAACTTATACTAACATGTCATTGATTTCACTTCCACTCTTGCCAGCTTTAACAAGAAATTTAATGTTTGTTCATTACTCTAATTCAAGGTCTGACATTCTTACAGCAGCCCACAAAACCTCCTAACAACAATAATGAATGCTGCTCAGCAAGACACTGCCACGTGTCAACACAAACACAGCTGTGAGACACTGATATACCAAGGTTATGAAACCTTATTGAGTTGTTTGTACAGTGCTGCCAATGTGCACACACAATAGCAACTTAATTGCCAGATCCTGTACCACAAGTTGAATGGCTTTAACAAAGATGAGTTTACTTCTCACAATCTAGGAGGCTACAAGTAAAACTCTGAGGCGTCAACTCTAAGGGAAAGTTTTCTCTGTTGGTTGCTAGAAAAGGCTCTTGTCATCACACTTTCTGTTGTTGAGGAGCTTCTCAGCACAGGAACACCAGGCCCAAAGGACACACTATCCTCCTGGCTCTCATTTCTTGGTGGTATGAGATCCCCATGTTTCTCTGCTCATTTCTGTCTTCTATATACCAAAAGAGATTCACTAAAGACACAGTCCGGTCTTGCAGATTAAGCCCCACTTCATTAAAATTACTGCTACTAATCCCGTCTCATCAACAGTATAGAGATACAATATACAACACAAAGGAAAAATCACATAAGGTGACGAAATAGTGGGCAATCACACAATACTGGAAGTTATGCCTTAACCTGATTTATACACATATCGTAGGGATGCAATTCAATCCATGACACTCAATTTCTGAAACTGTATATCATTCATAAAACAGTATGTGGTTCTGAATATCCCTGTATTATTATTTTGGGAACCTTGGTGGTGTAGCGGTTAAGAGCTACAGCTGCTAAATTAAGAGCTACAGCTGCTAAACAAAAGGTTGCTGGTTTGAACCACCAGTTGCTCCTCCTTAGAAACCTAATGGAACAGTTCTACTCTGGCCTTTAGGGTTGCTAGGAGTTATAATTGACTCGACAGCAATGGGTTAGATTTTTATATTGCTTTTCTTTAAATGTACTCTATTCAGGGTATATCACTTAAGATTACCAAAGAAAACATAACGCTTCAGACATAGTTTGATGTTTACAGAATAAGATTATCATCCCTCTTCTCTGAGACTCCATCAGGCTTTTTTGTCAGACACACATACCTTTTAATTCACCTTGTACTTGCCACTTCAAATATCTCTAAGTTCCTTCGCACAGTTGTTTGTTTCACATGTTTCCAGTAAATCTTATCTTACCCGTGAACCAATCTCAGCGAATCAGTTAGATTGTATTTTTTTTTATATATTTAGGGACCTCGCACTCACCTCTATTAAATGTTACCGTGTTACAATTGACATGTCACTATAATTCATTTAAATCTCTTTGGATCTCTGTTCTGTCCATTCAATACATCATGTAACTTTCAGGTATGAAGCATTTATAGATTCAATGTTTATCTGAGTCACTGATAAAATATTTACCAGGGTAAGACTCTTCAATACTCCACTAAAAGCTCACTCCCTCATGAGTTGAGCACAGCACAGAGAGGTCCAGATAAACAAGCCTCACAGCATGCCTCAGGTTCACCAAGGAAAAATTCTTAGATTTGAAAATTGCAAATAAATGTGCTGATTATCTGTTTTTTAGTGTTCCTTTCATTCTTCAAATTCCTCAAAACTTTCCAATTATTTTACTGTAGTTTCAACCTTGTTTCTACATATCCCTAATTCATTTCAACGATTAAGACAGATATAAATGCTCTTATAAGTATCTTGATGGCTTTCCGTTTCCTCTTATAATTATCGGGTTTCCATTTTCAGCATAGAGATTTCTATTTTTGACACAGAAGGGAACATTTGAGAATTAAACAAGTTGTAATTTTGGTCTCTGTTGCATATGATAGAGTTTTATCCAAGCTGTGAGTCTGTCCCCTTTTAGCCTCATTTTTTATCCAAAAGGTTGCCATTGACCATACCTCATGCTGAAATTGAGCCAACTCTCTTTCTTAGTTACTCCTTAGCTCCTCTCTGCTGGATGGTGCCTGGAGAACTCTTTATGCAACAGCCCTGATTTTAAGTGCTTCTTTTCTTGTTTTGACAGATTCCATCCCAATTTCTTTTGGGTTCTCTTGTAAGGTGATGTCTATCTTTAATCTGAAAGTTTTTCAGAGCTGTATTCTAAAATTCTAGAACATTCCACTGCCTCAGTCCAGCTTTTTCCTCTGTGGACTTTGAGAACACCAGGATGATATGGCCATGGTCTCTCAAATTTCTATCAGTTTTACATCATAACAAATCTTATCTCTATGCTGTTGATGAGATGTGATTAGTGTTTTATAGATGCTGCATAACCTATGGGTTTCTTTAGTCTACACACAATTAAATGAACAGAGATGCAAGTGTTTATTTATTATACCTTTTGGTTTTAGCCACATGGAACGTCCAAGAATGTGTACATACTTAAAGTGTTCTGTTGTCAGTGCGTCTGACTTTTTTGCTGGTTAGTACAGTACAAGAAATGTTCTTTTAGTTCCCTAGGGCTGCTGTAACAGAAATATTGTAAGTGGGTGGCTGTAAAGAACAGAAATTTGTTTTCTCACAGTTCAGACGGCTAGACATCTGAATTTAGGGTACTGGTTTTAGGGGAGGCTCTCTCTCCCCATTGTATCTAGGAGAACAGCTTGTCACATCTGTAGCTGTAGCATCTTCCTTGGTTCCTTAATGATCTTCTTGTGGCATCTCTGCTCCCCCTCCCACACTTTTGCTTACTTCCGTATCTAATCTGCTCTTTTTAAAACTGATAAGTGATCATGTTTAGGAAACACCCTGCACTGAAATAACTTCATTAACATAAGAAATAAAACCCTATTTTCAAACAGAACTACATGCACAGGGCTAGGGATTAGGATTCCAACCCTTAATTTGGGGGTGACAATTCAGTTCTTGACACGTCCCATCAAATACTTCTGCCAGCTTGGGCAATTTGCTATATATTGCCACAAAGATGTCCTTCTATTCCATTTCTCTGTAATTCTTACCCAAATAGTCTCCTTTCTGGGAAGTTCCTATGTTCAGCATTTTGTCTTTCTAGCACGTGCATCTTCCTGCCATATAAAACTACACCTACTGCTAGTAGCAGCACAGTCTGTCTCCTGAGCCATATTTCTCATTTTGCCCTTGTACTCCAGCCTTGCATTGTATCAGTGCTACACCTTAGTGTCCTAAGGCTGCTGTAAGTGTGCATGTTCAAACTTTCCTTCTCATTGTGACTGACCCAAATTCTATGCAGTGACATTTTCTCACCTAAACCTGTGAGAGTTATTTTCAAATCTCCTTTCCATTCACGTGAATTGATAGCTCCCAGTATTGCTACTTATTTCTATGAACCCTACCTACAACTGTTCTGTTTGGGAATATCTGTTAGGACTTCTGATTGTTCAGAGACAGAGGAGTCCTTTGTTGTCTCATTAGGACCTTACAAGGCCTAGAGACCCCTTGTCAGAATTAGTGGCTTAGAAGTAAAAGTAAGTACTGGGGTTAACCAGACAGGTACCATCAACATTAACAGAGAAAATGAAACAAGGATGGGTGGGCAAACCAGAACATGTTTTTGTTAATCGTTATTTACAAACGTGTCTTCAAATACTGAGCTTTAGAAGGCTCAACAGAAATAGCACTTTCATAATTTTTATGGCGTATCTGTGGTAGATCAGAATATTTCTTAGCCTGTCATTAACTTCAATCAAGCCTCTGAGGCCACGGATTGTAGGTGAGCATCCCAGCCTAGGAATACTTTATCCCAAATGACCCATTCTTCCAGGCCTAGAGGAGGGCACAGCTGGCCTGTTATGATAGCACTCTATTACTGCTGTCGTCACCATCAGCATCTGAAGCTGCCATTCACCGCATGTGAGGCACAGAGTGATATTCTTGTCTGGAAGCTCGTGACATGCAGCATCACTAGCAGACTGTGTTTTCAAGTCTCATTTTTATAGAAGAAAGAAGTACTTCATGAAGGCATGGGAGAGCGCTTTGGTTATTAAATGGAATGCCAATGATTTATCTTCCAACGGACCCCAGCAGATTTTGAAACCTTGAAATATTTTGCAAACTATCAGTGGTAATCTTTTTTGACCTAGGGTCCTAGAATGAAGCATTCAATATGTGACAATGCTGTACATACACCACTTGGATCAATACAACGGATTCCATTAACTTGTGCTCAGCATCCTGCTTCCTAATTACCCTTGGTGACCTCCTGTATCAGATCCCACTCTTAGGCACCGTGCAAGGGATTTATTCAGTGGCCCAAAGCAGGGAGAATATCTGCAATTCTCACTCCTTTTTCAGAGCCCTGAGCTTGGGAGTCAGAGTGAGTGGTACTGTAAACCAAAGCCATTGCTGTCGAGTTGATTTCGACTTATAGCAAGCCTATAGGTCAGGGTAGAGTTGCCCTATAGAGTTTCCAAGGAGTGCCCGGCAGATTTGGACTGCTGACCCTTTGGCTAGCAGCCATAGCACTAAACCAGTACACTACCAGGGTTTCCAAATGGTACTATGGGTCCACAGAAATGAGGCTGCATATAGAATATCATTTTTTAAATAAGAATAACGAGGTAATTTTTTGTAAATTGATGAAAAGCCACAGGAAATGACTTCAAACTTCTATTTCCCTATATCTATCCAAGGTGGCACAATGGAACAATGATTTTCACTTTATCTGTTTACTTTCCTGGAAAAACACTTTGTAAAACTTCTTTCTGTATATTTCCATCCTCCATCCCTCCATTCCTCCTTCCTTCTCTCTTCCTTTTCTTCCTGCTTCCTTCCTTTCTTAGTTGCTGATTTTATTGGTCACTGTTTTTCTTTCACCTATCTTCCTTCCTCTCTGCTGTTGTTGTTGTATAGGGGATGGACAATAGGTCACTATATCTTTTCTGAAGTTGCGCTTTATCTGAAAGTTTACTGTTCAAGTCAGTTTATCACACGAAAACTCATACACATGCTGTTATATGATCAAAGTTGCTTTCCCCACACTGTGACAGTATATTCCTCCTCTCCACTCATTCTGTGACAGTACATTCCTCCTCTCCACTCTGTATTTCCGGAGTTCATCCAACCAACTTGTGTTCACCTCTGCTTTCTTATCTCACTCCAGAGAGGAGCTGCCCCGTTAGTCTCACGTATACACTTAAACCAAGAAGCACACTCTGTCAGTATTATTTTGTCTTATTGTCTTATTGTCCATTCCAAACCCCCAGAGTGGGTTTCAGTTCCAGGATAACAAAGAGTCTAGGGGCCATGTCATCCAGGGAACCTTCAGTCAGTTAGACTGTCAAGTCTGATCTTTTAACTAGATTTGGAGTTCTGCACCCATGTTCTCCCAGTTCATCAGGGATTCTTTGTGGTGCTTCTCATCAGGGTAGTCACTGGTAGGCAGCCACCATCTAATTCTTCTTGTCTCATGCAGATGTCCTCTGGCTTACGTGGCCTTTCTTGAATCTTGAGCTCATGTATTCCCTATGTCTTTAGTGCTCTTCATTCTCTTTGCTCCAGGTGGGATGGGGCCAGCTGATGCTTCTTAGATGGTCATTTGCCATCTTTTAAGACCCTGGATGCCACTCACCAAAGCAGAATGTGGAAAATTTTCTTAGCAAACTTTTTTAAACCAGTTGACTTAGATTGCCTCTGAAACCACGGTCCTCAGACCCCTGTCCCTGTTACTCTGTCCCTCAGAGTTTGCTTGTAATCAGTAAACTTCTTAGTTTTTGGTTTAGTCCAGTTATTCTCAGTTCTCCTGTATTAAATGTCATCCTTATCCTCCCTTAAAATAGTTCTTATCTGCTACCTAGTTAGCAAATATCCCTGTACCTATGCCTACCCTCTTAACCTTCAAGAAATGTTTTCTTCTGTGTTTAAAACTTTTCTTGAGTTCTTATGATTGTACTCTTATACAGTATTTTCTCCTTTTGACACTGATTAATTTTACTCAGCATAATGCCTTCCATATTCTTCCATATTATATTTCACAAATTCATTATTCTTTATTATTGAGTAGTATTCCGTTGTGTGAATATACCATAATTTGTTTATCCATTCACCCATTGATGGACACCTAGGTTGATTCTATCCCTTTGCTACTGTGAACAGTGCTTCAATGAACACGTGCATATCTAGTTGTGTGACAGCTTTTACTTCTCTAGGATATATTCCAGTGAGGGAGGTTGCTGGATCATATGGGATTTCCACTTCCAGCTTTTTAAGGAAGTGCTAAATTGATTTCCGAAGTGGTTGCAGAGTTATACATTCCCACCAACAGAGTAGAAATGTTCCAGTGTCTTCATAGCTTCTCCAACACTTACTATTTTGTGTTTTCTGGATTAATACCACCACGTAGGGTTGAGATGGTATCTAATTGTAGTTTTGATTTGCATTTCTCTAGTGATTAATGATCATTGTATCTGTTAGCTGTCTGGATGTCTTATTTGGTGAAGTGTCTGTTCATATCCTTTGCATACTTTTAATTGGGTTATTTGTCTTTTTGTTGTTGAGATTTTTCAGTATTATGCAGATTTTGGAGACTAGACACAGATCAGACTTACCATATCCACAAAATTTTTCCAGTCTTTACGTTGTCTTTTCATTCATTTGGTGAAAACTGTGGATGAACATAAGTGTTTGGTTATCTATTTTCTCTTGTGTTTGTGTATTGTTAATAATGTTTCAAATTATATTAATACCATGTATGAGGGCTCCCAGTATTGTCTCTTTTTTCCTCCATGATTTTTACTGTTTTAGATTTTATATTTAGGTCCTTGATCTATTTTGAATCAGTTTTTGTGTATCATTTGAGGAATGGGTCTTGTTTCTTTTTTTTTTTTTTTTTTTGCTGGTGGATATTCAGTTATGTCAACATCATTTCTTAAAAAGAATGTATTTTCCCCCAATTAATGGACTTTAGGCCTTTGTGAATTGTCTGCTTTTCGTGAGCAGATGATTTAGGTCTGAATTCTCAGTTCTGTTGCATTTCTCTGTGTATCTATTGTTACACCAGTACCAGGCTCTTTTGACTACTGCAGTGGTATAATACGTTCTAAAGTCAGGTAATGCAAGGCCACCTACTTTTGTTGTTCTTTTTCAGTAACGCTTTACTTATCCAGGGATTCTTTCTTTACCATACGAAGTTGGTGACTTGTTTTTCCTTCTCATTTAAATATGCCACTGAAATCTGGGTTGAGATTGCATTGTATCTGTAGATCATGTTGAGTAGAACTGATATTTTCACAATGCTGGGTCTTCCTATCCATGAGCAAGGTATGTTCCTCTGCTTGAGTACTTCTCTCTTGTTTTCTGGCAGGAGTGTCATAATTTTCTTTGTATAGATCTTTTATCTCTCTAATTAGATTTATTCCTGAACATTTTATCTTCTGGAAACCCTGGTGGCATAGTGATTAAGTGCTAAGGCCGCTAAACATTTGAACCTGCTAAGTGCTCCTTGGAACTCTATGGGGCAGTTCTACTCTGTCCTATGGGGTCACTATGAGTCAAAACTGACTCAGTGGCAGTGGATGTGGTTTTTGGTTTATTTTATCTTCTTGAGGGCTACTGTAAGTGATACTGATGTATTGACTTCCTCATCAATGTTGTTTTTGTTGGTGCTGGTTAATTTTTCCATATATTTATGAGCCCTGTTGTTGTGTATGTAAGTATTGAATATGGGTATGTCCTCCTGAAGTGTTGACCCCTTAATCATTGTATAGTGTCCTTTCTTATCCATTATAGTCAATTTTACTTTAAAGTCTATTTTGTCAGAAATTAACATTGCCGCTCATGCTCTTTTTGGAATGTTGTTTGCTTGATACATTTTTTTCTCACCATTTGAATTTTAGTTTGTATCTTTGTGTCTAACGTGTTTGTCTTCTAAGCAGAATATAGATGGATCTTATTTATTTTTCATTCTTCCACTGTCTCTACTGGTGCATTTAATTCATTGACATTCAGCATAATTATTGGTAGGTATGAGTTTAGCACTGCTTTTTTGATGCCTTTCTTTGTGGGTTTTCGACAGTTTCTCTCTTCTACTTTATTTTAGTTGTTTTTCTTTATATATTTTCATCTTTTTCACTGCTGGTTTTATATTTTCTGAGTCTTTATGTTTTCTTGTTTTTTGTTTGTATAGGATTGTTAGTTTTATGTGTGAATACCTTAATATTTTCCCCAATATTCTAAGTTTAAAGCAGGCTTGTATTTCTTTATACTGCCTTGACTTCCCCTTCATAGAAAAAATCTGTGATTACATTTTTTAGTTTCTCATCTTTGTTATAATGTTGTCATCTGTTGCATATTTATATTTACATTTCCCTGTTTTTAGTGTTTTAGCTTCAATATATTTTTGTGATAACCATATTAGAATTGATATCTGGATGCTCTGAGCTGTGTACCAGTCCTGGATTTTTATTTGATATTATTGATTTTCAAACCAAAGGACTCCCCCTAGTCTTTCTTGTAATTTTGTTGGGTTTTGCAAATTCCCTAAGTTTCTGTTTAATTGCAAAAGTCTTCATTTTGCCATCACATTTGAGAGCCAGTTTTCCTAGTTATATAATTCCTGGTTGGCAGGGTTTTTTTTTCTCCCCCCATTCCATTGTCTTTTTGCTTGCATGATTTCTGATGAATAGTTTAAGCTTAGCCTTATTGACTCTCCTTTGTATATGACTTCTCATTTATCCCTAGCCTCTTTTAAATTTCTCTGTTTGGTTTTGGCAAGTTTGATTATAACATGTCCTGTCATTTTTTTGGAGGCTTTACCTTGTGTGGAGTTTGATAAGCACCTTTGATAGATATCTTTTTGTCTTTCACAATATAAGGGAAGTCTTCTACCAACAAATCTTCAATAATCCTTTCTGTATTTTCTGTTATCCCTCCCAAATCTTGTACTTTGGTCACTCATAGATTACTTCTCTTGATAGAGTTCCCACATAGTTCTTATGATTTCTTCATTTTTTTTCTAATTATTTACCTGATTTTTCATCAGATACATTGGTGTCAAGTACTTCATCTTCATTCATTGATTCAGACTTCCATTGCCTTAGTTCTGCTTCTTTGGCTTTCTCTTAAAGTTTTCTAATTCTGAAATTTTATTACTAAATCTTCTTGTTTTTGTTTGCTGTCTCTCTCTGGATTCTTAAAGCCTGTTCACTTCATCATTACGCTCTGCCCTAAACTTCTTAAATTTCTTAGTTGCCATGTCTGTGTCTTTCTTGGCCTGTTCTGTATTTTGCTTGATCTCCTTCCTGATCTCTTGCATATTAATTTTTTGTATTTTACATCCAGTAATTCCAGAGTTCTCTTCATCTGGAAGATTTCTTGATTCTTTGTTTCATGATCTTTTTTGAAGCCATTGTGGTTTGCTTCTTTGTGTGATTTGAATTTGATTACTGTTTCTAAGTCATCAATAATTTATTTAGTTTATTTTGTTTGCTTATGGTGTCCTGTCTTCTTGTTTGTTTTGTTTTGAAATGCCTATGTAGGCTGATCATTTGAGCCAGTTTGATATTGTTGCCTGTGAAGCTCTAATATCCTGTCACCAGATAGGTGAACTCACTCATAGGTATGTGAGATGAAAAATCCACTTAGTTTTCCTGCATGGATTCAGTTCATGTATCCAGGTAGTCAGTCACCAAGTATGTGATGCAGGTTCTTGCATACAGTACTACACAAGTAGGGGTGATTGGTGCAGGCTCAGGTATCTGGCTGCATATGCTGAGGAAAGTGGGGGGTTGTGCTACATTTGAGTGTCTATAAGGAAAGTATGTCCTTGTCCCTTAGAGGATGTATGTAGGTTGACTTTGCAGCTGGACTATGGAAATCTGGTATTATCGGTTATAATGACTAGGAGGCATCACTTTTTCTTGGACCTCTGTTGCAAGTGGCTTGGTTTTATAAGTAGAGCCACCAATCCTCAGTCTCCTGCTGTGGGTTTGTGAGGGTCCTGCTTAGTAGGCAACATAGCATCAAATGTCAGGAGCCTGGCTTTCCACCATACACCTGATGTAATAAAATTAGTTTTCAGCTATATACCCTATTGTACTGTGCTAATGAAAGCCTATGCTGTCGCAGTGGACCCACAGAGATACATGCAGGCGTGAAAGTCATTCAAAATCAATGGACCCCTTATGCCTGTACCTAGGCAAAGGAGCTGTTTCTGCCCTGAGTTTCCAGCTTAGAGGTGCCGAAAGTTTGTTTTTTCCCTGTTTGTTAGTTTGTTCCTTCTCTGAGACTGGGAGAATGGCTCAGAGCAAGTAAAGGGTCTTACTTCCATCCCAGTCTCTGGGGCCAACTCTTGCCCAGTGAAGAGTGGGAGGAGAGCAGGCACAGTGGGGACAGTTTATCCCAAAGGAAAGTTTTCTGAGCCATGTGTGGTATGTTAGACACAAGTTACTTTACTTTTGACAAGTGAGTGCAGCTTTTCACTGCTTCTGGAAATGTGAGTGAATTGTGTTCTGCTAGATGTCGCTCAATGTAGAAAACATATTCCAAATGCCACTGTTCACCTCATTATTCTGGTGCCAGCAGATCCACCTGTAGCCTGTCATTTCCTGTGAGGTCGGATCTGGCTAGTCCTAGCCAGAAGGTCCCGTACCACTCAGTTCATTTTCTGAACTTTGCCTTTGATGTTCAGGGCTCCTAGAATGTCATATATAATTAATTCATTTGTTTTTTGAATCTTTATTGCAAGAAGGATCACAGGAAGCGTCTAACTGCTCTGCCGTCTTGGCTCTGGCTCCAAGCTGCTATAACTTTTCACATTTCACTTAAAACTATACACTATTGCCCTAGAAATTTTTTTGACATATGCAAATATTTTCATTGAATTACAAGTGGTTTAAAACATATTGTGTCCATTGAAGACTTCCTAGTGGTTCCATGAACCCTAAATTCTAGGGGCTTTTCTGTGGAACACTTAGAACTTCATGATGGAAACATAGCATCCATTTGGAAGGAAGCGAGTTAAAAAAAAAAAGCTTTCTACCAACATTTTAAGTATCAGGTTTGTTGTGTTACACATGATTCCCATACAATAAAATTCACCCTTTATAGGACCAGCATAGTCAAAATGTAGATTTCCATTACCTACGGCCCACTTTGTACTTGTATTCCGTTATTCCCACTTCCCCTCACCATCTACTCCTGGTAACTATTAATCCTTACTTCGAAATTTGCGCCTTGTAAAGAATGGCATCTAAATGGACTCATATATTACACGGCCTATTGTGTCTTTATTCACTTAACCTCATGCTTTTTATCTTATATCTTTACTAAGGTAAAAAATAAAATAAATGGAGAATTACTGTTTGAGATTATTACCTTGGAGACATTAATCTGATGTCAGTCCATTAGACTTTTCATCAAGTTACTGCATGTACGTAGTTACTGGGTCCAGTCTCTTCTCAAGAGATGCCTGCTGATTTCTTGGTGCCTAGGAGTGAAAATCAAAGCTGCTCCAAGGGAATATAAGGCAAGCTGCCCAACTAATTATTGCTGAGGTAGAAACTCTTAAGTAGATCTACTTCAGTAGCTCATTCTTTTTAATTACTAAGAAGTATTCTGTTGTACGAATGTATCTGAATTTGTTAACCTTTTGTTTGTTGTTATTGTTGTTGTTAGGTGCTGTTGAGTCGTTTCCAACTCATAGTAACACTATGCACAGCAGAACCAAACACTGCCTGATTCTGCACCATCCTTACAATTATACTGGAGCCCACTGATGCAGCCACTGTGACAGTCTGTCTCATCGGGGGTCCCCTTCTTTTCTGGTGACTCTGTACTTTACCAAGACGGATGTCCT
Organism: Heterohyrax brucei; assembly: GCA_028571685.1. Lineage (NCBI taxonomy): Eukaryota > Metazoa > Chordata > Mammalia > Hyracoidea > Procaviidae > Heterohyrax > Heterohyrax brucei. The sequence goes on from CM053162.1 coordinate 19,927,248, forward strand.
TTTCCAGAGACTAGTCCCTCTTAATAACATGTCCAAAGTGTATGAGATAAAGTCTTGCCATCCTTGCTTCTAATGAGCATTCTGAGTTGTACTTCTTCCAAGATCAATTTGTTTATTCTTCTGGAAAACCATGGTATATTCAATATTCTAATCTAGCAACATAATACAAAGGCATCAATTCTCCTTCTATCTTCCTTATTCATTGTTTAGCCTTCACGTGCACAATGAAGTGATTGAGAAACACCCCGGCTTGGGTCAGGCACACTGTTCAGATAAGCCAGAATGCTCTAGATGCTCTAAGAGAAAGGTCTCCTTTAAATCCAGCAAAGGGTTGGAGGGCTTTCTTGGGACTTCTTCAGTTCAAACAGATAATTTTGAATCAGTTATTCAGTCCACCAAAGCCCTCAGTGAGGCACAGTGGATCCCCCACAGATCCCCAAACAGAAAGAGCTATTGGGATGCAGGAAGGAGAGCATATGTGAGAATTAGTAGAGCTCAGGATGAAACAAACCCTGTCCCTCACTCTTGTGGCCTGAAGGTTAACATTCAACAGTCCTAAGGTCTAAGAAATTGCCTTCTTTGCCTGAATTAAATGAAATCTAATGAAACAGAAATCCAGGTCAGTGTAGTTCACTGTCAAACCTTCAGTCCCTGCATTGCTGGCAGCAGCCTTGCAATAATTAAACAGAAAGTCATAGGTAGGCGACAGTAAAATCCACTGCTATTCTTGCCCCTCATCAGCCTATCATCGTAAATGTTCCTTAATTAAGGCTTCTAAATGCTTCTGCATTCCCTCTGCACCCAGAGTACTAAAATGAAGCTGAGGGCTTCAGGGATGCCCATCAACCAGAGGTGGAAGGTCTTCTAGAGGTATTTCTCATCCAGAACAATAAAAACTAGAGATAAGAGCCAATAGAGAAAATGCAAGGGAATAGCAAGGATGGGGACTGTGAGGGTTGAGAGGGGATTTTTTTTTTCTAGAGGATTTCACTTTAAGGATTCTGAAGGCATATCACTGGCTTTATCACGGCTTCTCCAACACACCAGGGAGTGAATGAAACAGCTGTCACATTTAAACACACACAGCGGTAATCCTCCACTGAGCACAATGCCAGGATAGAACAGAAAATCTATCAACACTTACAATGCATTCTATTTATTTAGCAACTCATCCCTTCACCAGAAGTCCCATCTGGGGGGTTGAAGCTGGGGCCACATGCCACTGGTGGCTTTTTGTGGTTTGGCAGTGACTGAGGGAGGGAGTATGGGAAGTGGTCAAATTTTTAGGTGGGTGTTTAAATGCTGTTACAATCACAGAACTGGGAATCTAGGACAATCAAAAGTCTGTGGCAAAACAAACTTACAGGATCTTCACATTAAGAGGCAAAAGGAATGTAAGAAATGTCCCTACTTCAACTTTCCTTTCTTTTCTAAGGTCTTCATTTTAAAACACCTAGATCTCTATTCCATCTCTATCCACGGGTCCAGTCTCTTCTCTGGAGATGCCTGCTGACTTCTTGGTGCCTAGAGGGAAAACAGAATTGCTCCAAGGGAACATAAGGCAAGCTGCCAAACCAAGTATTGCTGAGATAGAAATGCTGAAGTGTAAGATCTAGATTCATTTACTTATTAACAGTGACATATTAGCAATGACAACTGTATGTAATAGAGCTGGGTGTTCTTGCTGCTATTAACTGCATCAAATTTTCCCCCAATTTATGACAACCCAATCCAGATGCAGATAGAAGGTCATGCATGGTCCTGGACTGGGTGGTTACAGGTCGGACTATTGTGACCAATACAGTGTACACTGGCTGATTTGGGAAACAGTTTACAAAGTCTTTCTTCTTAGTCCATCTTAATGTGAAGCTCCACTGAAGATTGTTCAGCATCACAGAAACACATAAGTTTCCACAGAGTCAGGTGGCGCCTAGGGTGCATTTGTTAGGAATTGAACCCAGATTTCCAACACAAAAGGCAAGGATTCTACTACTGAGTCACAAATCACTTGTGCAATTCTCTGACTGAAAAAAATGAGGAAATGAAAATCTAGAGAAGTTGTGGTTTCCCTGACACCCATCTCAACTCTCCAGCTAACGAGGAGCAGAGATAGAGCCAGAATCTATAACTCCTGAGGTCTGGCTTAGGGGTTACTCCAAGAACTGTATGTGTGCCAGCATTATGAAATGTGAGAAAGGGAGAAGTTGTCCACAGGGAGATCTCAAGTGGAAAACGAGGTAGGTACAGAGAACATAAAAATAGATGATCAAGGAACATTTTAAAACAAATGTAACATCATGGGCTATGAAAGTGTTCTCTGTTGGGTCCAACTCTGGACCCTCGATAATTTCAGGGAACAAGTGGAGGAGCTGAGAGTCAGGAACTCAGAGATTATTAAAGGGCTGAGAAACAGAACAAGCAAATTAAACTCTACACACTAGTCTTCTGAAGGATCAGTTCTTAATAGTTTTATAAAAGCATGTTCAACTTAATTCAATTATGTTCAAGGACCTTGAATTCAAATAATACTTTTTTCACCCACTTTGTGTGAGGTGTTGTACCATCACTGTAGGGGATACAAAGGGAAAAATGCACAGCTCCTCTTCCAAGGGTTTCAATCTAGAATGCCAGAATGGAATTTTAACTAGTAGAGCGGTACGGCACAGAACACTCTGCACTTGGATTCAGCGAGACACAAGTTTGAATCTTGGCTCTGGCACATTCTACCATGTGCTGTCAGGCAAGTCAGTCTCTGTTCTCTCACCCTGCACATCAAAGACTTCATATGACAGCCAAAGGGAAAGAATAAGTGAAGAGCTATACAAAGTTCTGTCTCTTAGCAAGCACAATAACCATCAGCTCCTGTCATGGATTGAATTGTGTCCCCTCCAAAATATGTGTAGCCATGTGGCTGGACCATGATTCCCAGTATCTTGTGACTGTCCTCCATTCTATGGTTTTCCACAGAATGCTGTATGTTAAAGGATTAGGATGGGATTGTAAATCCCTTTATAAGATCACCTCCTTGCTCCACTGTAAAGGGGTCTTCCCTGGAGTATGGCTTGCACCACCCTTAATTCTTTCATCCTATGAGAGATAAAAGGAATGGGAAGCAGACTGAGAGTTGGGAACCTCATACCATCAAGAAAGCAGCACCGGGAGAAGTGTGCGTCCTTCAGACCTGAGGTTGCTGCGCCAAGATGCTCCCTGGACAAAGACTGATGCAAGACCAGACTTTCCTCCAGAGCCGACAAGGGGGAAAGCCTTCCCCTGGAGCAGACATCCTGAATTTGGACTTGTAGCCTGTCGGACTGTGTAAGAATAAACCTTCCTTCGTTAAAGCCATCCACGCTGTAGTATTTCTGTTAGAGCAGCCCTAGCTGACTAAAACAGCTCCCTTTTCCTCACAAATAATATACTATAAGGAAATAAAGGACAGTGCATGTTAGGAACAAATTGGTGGTTAACTTTGGCTAGAACACGAGATTTGTGAGTAGAAGGAAGTCAGGTAGAAGCATAGACTGAGAACAACATACGCAGAGTCTTGAATGCCAAGCTGCGTGTTACAACCTGACCAAGTAGGGAGTCAGGGAGTTCATAAAGATTTTTGCTTATATCAGTGATGACATCAGAGTTGGACTTCATGAAGAGAAATGAAATCCAAGCTAAAAAACTATTGTCCAAGTCCAGGTTAGAATTTATGAGTTTTTAGTAACTCCCAGATCCCTGGTGGTACAGTGGTTAAGAGTTCAGCTACTAACCAGAAGGTCTACAGTTCTCATACACAAGCTACTCTTATGGGAAAGTTTTCCTTTGTTCTATAGGGTCATCATGAGCAGAAATTGAGAAACTGTCTGAATGGCAACAGTCTTTTTTTTTTTTTTTTGGTTTTAATATTTCCCAGTCCTCCTTAATCTGCTCTATTGATGTTAATTGCTGTCAAGTCAGTTTTGATTTATGGCATCCCCTAGTATAGCAAGACAACACTACCCAGTCCCTCCACCAGCCTCATGGTCAGCTGTATGTTTAAATCCACTGTTGCAGCCATGCATCAACCCACCTAATTGAGGATTTCCCTTGCCTTCCCTGGCCTCCACTTTACAAAAAATGATATCCTCCAGAAATCAGTTCCTCCTGGTGACAAGTCCAAAATAAGCATGTCAAAGTCTCAGATCTAGAGGGCTTTCACTGGTAGAGCTTTAGAAGCAGATATCAATCCTTTCTTCCAGCCTATCTTCGTGTGGAAGCTCTGCTGAAACTAGTTTGGAATCTTTACCATGGGTGACCCTGCTGGTGTTTGAAATTCTGGTAGCATAACTTCCAACATCACAGCAATAAAGAAGCCACCCCAGTATGACAGCCTGACAGACAGACACTTCACTCTACCTTTTATTTACCCCTTAGTGACTCTTGCCTTCTACCACACTTCACTAACTACCCGTTTATAAAGTAAGCCCCTTGAGGGCAGAGATCTTAGTTTTGTTAACGCAGCACCAAAATCAAACCCACTGCCATCAAATCAATTCCAACTCACAGCAACCCTATAGGACAGAGTAGAATTGCCTCCATAGAGTTTTCAAGGAGCGCCTGGTGGATTCAAACTGCCAACTTTTTGGTTAACAGCTGTAGTACTTAACCACTATGCATCAGGGTTTCTGTTAACATAGTAGAAACTCATTAAATACTCCTTGGAATGAAAAGAAAGGGAAAAGTATGAGGTGACCTGATGAGTCTGTGCCTGTGGAGGCAGAAGAATGGTCATTACAGACAACTATACAGAAAGGGCAGGTGAACAAACTAATGTAGACAGCAAGCTGACTGCCTATCTTCTACTTCCTCTCCACAAAAGCAGCTTAAATGCAATTGTGGGAGATTGGAATTAGGTTAAAGATTTTCCAGGCTGAGTTCTGCTGTGTGTTTCTATGGTGGAGCCAGAGGGACATAGGGAGTGGGTCTCTGAGCGGGGCCTTGACCATGTTATATGCTCTGGCATCTGATACACAGAGGGTCTGTTTAATAGGTCGAGGTAGAGAAGAATAGTCAGGTGTCTGGTCTTCTGCTTATCCTCCCAAAACAAGCTGCTGCTTTCTGAGCAGTTCTGCATAAGAAATGTAATTGCCATCCTTGTCATTGGGTACCCCACACAGAGTGCATCGAGGCTGAGGGCCTAGCTGCAAGGGGTCCTGGTTTTGTCTGTCTCTGCTTGTTACACTCCTCTCTGTACCACCCCCATTAACAGCTTTGGAAATTGGAACACACTGTAAACCTTAACTCCACTGTTTTGAAATGTCCCTGCCTAGCTATAATAATCATCTTACAAACAACCTAGAACAAGCTCTAATTGCTTCTAATGTTGTATTACGGCTGGGATATGGAGACAGCAGAGACACGCTGCCTGTCACAGCACTGCACTGATTACAGGGTACCTCAGGGAGCATTTTCACGTAGGAAAAGGCAACAAGCTTTTTTTTTTTTTTTTTTTTTTTTGAGCCAGCTCAGTGGAGACCTTCCCACACCCAGACATCGAAAGGGAGAGGCACCAGAACCTTCTGTCTGCCCAACTGAAAGGAGAATAATTTGATACACAGAGAAAATGTCCTCACAAATTCTCACTTCTCTTCCAGACTGCCAGTGGTAATGCTTATAAGCTAGCCACTTCTACCCAAAACCTCATTGCTGTCAAGTCAATTCTGGACACATCCCCTAGAGGACAGAGTAGACTGGGCCCACAGGGTTTCCAATGCTCTAATCTGTATGTAAGTAGACTGTCACATCTTCCTCATGCTGAACTGCTGGTGAGTTCAAGCCATCAATGCTTCAGTTAGTGGCTGAGTGCAGTATCACTGTGCTATCACGGCTTCTTATGGCTCCTTTTACCACTGAACAATTCTTTAACTATTAATGGCACCAAACCAAGGCTGTCAGATATTCTCATTCAATGAGAGAATAAATAAATACATGGACCACTGACTGAGCCAACTCCTACTGAGAGCTACAAATGACTGTATTTGCCCCTTCCTACAGCTCTACCACGCAAGTTCTAAATCCATGCCCATTGTATACACGAGGAAGCTAGTACTAAGAAAGTTAAGTTAAGGATCATAAAAAGCATTGTGAGTGGAAGAATTAGGATCAGGTACAAAGCCTGAACTGTTACTGTTACATCACATTACTTTCTTTAAAATGACGTGAGGAGATTGGTCGGGATGTGGTTCAGATAGTCATCTCTGGGACCATCACAAGATAGGTTCTCAGATTTGCCTCAGAACTCTCTTCTCTCTCCCCAGGAGCTAGCACTGCACTGTAAATTAACCTGCAGCATTTCTTTCCTCTTCCATGGCACACAATTCCTTACCTCTGAAGCCACGGCAAGGAGGCTCATTTTCCTGCCTTGAACAGCCTGTTCCACATCCCTGAATGGCAGAAATGGTTTGCACTCAACTGGTAGCCATGAGGTTGGCAGTTCAAACCTACCCAGTGGCACCATGACCAAAAAGTTTTAGCAATATGTTTTTTTAAAGACTACAGCCAAGAAAACCCTTTGGAGAAGTTCTATTCTATAACACATGGGGCCACCATGAGCTGAGACTGACTCAGCAGCACAAGACAACAACAACCAACCCAAACCCAAACCCAAACCCAAACCCACTGCCATCAAGTTGGGCCCAGCTCATAGTGACCCTAGAGGTCAGAGTAGAACTGCCCCATAGAGTTTCCAAGGAGCACCCGGCAGATTTGAACTGCCAACATTTTGGTTAGCAGATGCAGCACTTAACCTACTATAACACAACAACTGTAACAATCTCTGCTTCAGCCTTCAGTTCTCTCCATGATTATCAAAAGACAAACAAATGCATTTGTATATCCACATATAGTTTTCACCTTTCAAAGAACTTTCCTAATTATTATTATATCTTTTTATTATTATCTTCACAACAAACTTGTATGGGTTTGAAGAGTCACTGACAACTGTTTCCATATTTTTGGCAAGAAGTTTGAGGCCCAGAAAAGTTAAATTACTTGCCATGTGGCAAGTTAGTGACAAAATCAGGACCTGCACCCCAAAACCATAGGTACCAGAGTTGATTCTTTCACACACACATCACATTCAGTTCTAGACCAAATTCACCCTGACCTCCAGCTCCAGAGCATAAGGCTATTTGAGTAAAAGGGATAGAATACAGAATCGTTTGGAAAAGTTGAGACTAGATTGCGAGAATTGATAGGAGGGTTTTAAACGCTGGCCAGATTCTCTGCACCACAATGTCTACCTGCTATAGGCAATTTCCTATCCAGGGAAAAATAAAATCAAAGTCCTTAAGAAATTTGTGGAAATAAAACTTGTACCATCAGAGTACTTTTCCCTGCTTAGCTGTAATTGAGATGAACTAGAGAGGTTACACTTGTGAGATGGCAAAGCTTTGTTTCACAGTTTCCCTGTGACATTCTCCCACTGAGACATAGTTCCTTCAGGGAGACTGAGCACCCAGAACCCAGCAAGGACAGGTGTCCTGGAGCTTTTCTAGCCTTACCGAGACCCAGATCCTGAGCCTGGCAGACTGACTCTGAGGTCCCTGGCTCCTAGCTCCGTGTAGAAGCCATGTCATAAAGGCAGAGCAGTAATTATTTATTCTGCTATTCACACAGCACTAACCATTTCCCTCTGTCCTCCAAGTACCTTGCAGATGGTAACCCATTCCGGCTCTGCTGGCAAAACAATGCGATGATACAAAAGGAACTCATTAAACCAGCATTCCATTGGAAGAGTCTCCCTACAGGATTCACAATTTACAATGTGATACACTGAAGTGTGAAAGTCTCTTGTCTTCAGTATTTGACAAGTTGGGGATATCATGAAAGTTGTCTAGCTCCAGGTACAAATTTCACAAATATTTATTGCTTGCCTTCTGTGTACCAGGTACACTTTTAACAAAGGTTGGGATAGTGGCTGGCTCATGAGTAGTATAAACTGCTACAGTCCTTTTAAAACTTATTATGCACCCATCATGGAGTGGATTGTGTCTCCCCAAAACATGTGTCAATTTGGCTAGGCCATGATTCCTAGTATTGTGCAGTTTCTGTCCAGTTTGTGATCTGATGAAATTACCTTTCATTTTGTGATATGTTTTAAATCCTAGTCTCTATTTGCCTAAGCTCTTATGGCCCCATTTGAGAGGGAATTGTTCATTATGTTAACAGGACAGGATTGGGATGCGATGCATCTTGAGTCACTGTCTTCCTCGAAGAAATGACTCAAATTACTACCCCTTGCCCTGTAACCACCCTTACCATTCATTATTTAAGTCACATCCTTACTTAAGGCATAACTTTTATCTTAGAAAAGATGAAAAAGGATAGAAGTAAGAAGAGACAGAGACCTTAAGATCACCAAGAACAGACAGGAGTAGAGCACATCTTTGGACCTCAGGTCTCTGTGCTGAAAATGTCCTATGACCATGAGACAGAGAGAAAACTGAAGACAGTGGGACGAAGCAGAGGTGGAGAAATGGTAGCAGCAGAACCAGGAGACCAGCACAAGGTGGCACAAGAGCACACCCACAGGATGAGACAGAGCTGCGTGCCTTTGGGCAGAAGGCTACCTACCAGTGTGGGGTGCGTGTAGACAGTTAATGGTGGATCTAAAAAGCTTTGCAACATTGGCTTGAACAGAGCAGATGCCAGGCTGAGAGGTTAAGGAGCCAAGGTGCTGATGGCCTAAGAGAGGACTGCCTGCAGAAACAACTGTGAAGAGACTGTTCTAATCTACTTAAGCCTTCCCCCAGAACCAACAGAGAAAGTCTTCAGACTTCTAGCCTCCTAAACTGTGAGAAAATAAAATTTCTGCTTGTTAAAGTCATCCACCTGTGATATTTTTGTTACCCCAGCACTAGATTACTAAGAAAGCACCTATTTGAGACTTTGAACTCTTAGTAAGGCCCAGAGCAGTTTGGAAACCAGATTGTTAAAAAGAACACAATGCTCAGAAAACACTTACCTACAAATGACATGCAAAATCTCCCCCAGCCTTGCTGGAGGAATACACACACACACACACACACACACACACACACACACACACACACACATAAATGAGAATAAACAAATAAAAAAAACCCAACTCCTGTCAGCTGACACCTCCCATAATCCATTGCAAAGTCAACTAGTGTCGACATGCACAAAAGGGCTCTTTTCATTTGCCATGGTGGAAGAATGTATCAACCTTTGAATCTCATTCATGTACTTAAGCTAATATGTCAAAACAATTATCTGTTATAGACAGGGACTAGCAACATAGTTTTTTTTTCCCTCTTTTAAGTTTCCTTTGAGCAGCATGATCAGGGAAGTTGTTTATAGAATGTGGAGACCTTGTTTCAATTCCGCTTTTCTTTAAAAAAAGCCACCACACCGCTCAACACCTGGGGACCTCAATGCCTGCAATTCTATCCCACTGATACTCAGTGAGGTGAGAGCTGGTGTCATGGACGTGTGTGATGCTAGGTGTGTGAGCTACAGCAGAGCAATTTGGCAAACAATCCAGGGTAGTGAGGGGAGCAATCCTTTTCTAAATGAATACATTCTGTTGATGGCTGGAAAGCAAAGGCATCTGGTGAGCTGAGCAAATAGAAAAAGCTGCCAAGTCAAGTTGAGGCGTTTTGACACAAGAGCTCTGAATGCTACAACAATCTATTACTATAGGAAGCATCCTCCACTCTAGGTGTTTGTTTGTTATAAATCACTTTGATTCCTTTCCTTTCTCCTGCAGTTAATACATTTTCTTTCAGCAGATATTATTTGCTGCACATTACCAGCTGTGTTCAGCTGTTAACATTGTGTCTGTAGTTAGCACTTTATTCAACTAATATTTTCATTCAGTAACAGTCACCACTCATCACTTTTATTCCCATCATATTTACTAAGAATATTTGCTTCCATTAGTATTTGTTCCTCCTGTTAAGGTTTTTATTTTCTGGATAATTTTTTTTTACATATATATTACAAGGGCTTTCAGCTTTAGCTGGCCTTACAAGAAATTCCAATCACTTACTACAGTGTACTCTGAGTTAGTGGGTTCTTCCAGATACGTCTGACTGGGCCTTCAGTCTTTGGTGTCATTAAAATGGGTGGGGTGGAAAAAAAATGGGTGGGGGGGGAGGATAATAACAGTGCTGTGAAGGTAGGTGAGTCAACTGCAGTCAGCACATCCAAAGATGCTGAATTAAAGTATATATGTTTACATAGTTCAAATAATGGGAGGGAAAACTGAGAACAAAGGAATGGGAATCCCAGAGAAGCCCATGTTATTCAACTCAGTCTAAGAAGAAACAGAACTCTGTAAAAATAGGATTTGTTGCCTTGGGAAACACAAAAGGCATTACAGTATGGTTTCCAATTTCATTGGACATCAGCATCACTCAGAATGTGAGCTGAAACAGAACTTTAGATTCAGTTTGTCTGGGTAGGACCTGAAAACGTGCTTTTCTGCCAAGTTCTCAGATGATGCTGATGATGTTGGAGAACCACTAACCTGATGATCATTTGGCACCGTTGCACCCTAAAGAAAAAGCTCCCTCCTTTCTTCTCTCCCTCTCCAGAAGTTTCCCATGCTCTTTCCTTCAGCAGCTTTTTGCCTCTTTTATGCCTTGACTTTCTAGGAGATGGACATCTCAAAGAGTTGTCAAGGACATTCTCGAGAAGGACTGGACAAGGAACCAGGTCTGAATGGCAGAGGCAATGAGAGGACATCGGGGGGCAGGAAATAGACAAAATATTTCCAGCACTGTATAGAGGGAAGAAAGTCCAGTTTATTTTATACTGTTTGCAAGCCCTTTGCCTTTTTTCCCCCCTTCTTCTTTAATGTTGATAGCCTATAAGATCTATTACCAAGTAAAAATGCCTGCTTTTTGTCCCCAGTGCCTAATGAGTTTCTCTGCACTATTACATGAAGATGTCCATGGCACCTTCTGCCCACCTCCCTTCCCATGCTATCTGCATTATTACTACTGTCCGGGTTTCCCCAGGCCTTTCTTTAGGACTCATGATCAGAGATGTTCCTGCTCAGACCAGTGTCTTATTTTAAGCTTTGCAGAAGAGTTTTTCAGATGAGATGAGAGATACCTCCTGAGAGACTTTCCTGTTTTAAGATTGTCTGCTTCTGTACCAAGATAGAAACTCAGGGAATCAGTGCCATAGTCTCTGAATGCCGCTGTAACAGAAGTACCACTAGTTAGTGGTTTTAAAAGAACAGAAGCCTATTTTTTCATGGTTCAGCTTGTGCTGTTGCTCTTGTCAGTTGCCAGTGAGATGATTCCAACTCACAATGACTCCCTTTGTGCAGAGTAGAACTGTGTTCCATGGGGCTTTGAAGGCTGTAAGCCTTCGGAATCAGATACCAGGCCTGTCTTCTGAGGTGCTTCTGGGTGAGTCTGAACCCTCAGGGTCTCAGCTAACAGCTGAGTGCTCAGGAGGCTGAGTCTGAATATAGAATGTATCTTCATAAGGGAGGTCCTTCCTATCTTTTTTGCTTCTAGCAGCTGCCAACGATCCTGGCAGCTCCTGGACTTGTAGATGCATCTGTCTCTATTATCTTGAGACAGTACTGTCCTCCCCCGCAGGAGTTTGTCTCTGTGCCTCATCTGTTCTTTGTCTCTCTCTCAAATGATTAGGTTTAAGATATCCTGCATTGCTGTGGCCATATTAACATAACAAATTAACTTCTGTTCCTAAATGTGGTTACATCCTCAGGTATAGCTTGTACATTCCAACTCATAGAGATCCTATAAGGCAGAGTAGAGCCTTCCCAGATGGTTTCCAAGAAGTGGCCAGTGGATTTAGATTGTTGACTTCTGGGTTAGCAGCCAGCTACTTTACCCCTGCACCACCAGGGCTCCTTCCAAAGGTATGTAGGCTAGGATTCCTGTGCGTATTTTAGGGAAACAGTATTTATTCCATAGCAATTACAAAGGTGACTTAGGTATGCTATGCCAGCTGGGACCCAGGACATTATCTCTGATGTTCAACACATACTTGGAAAGTTATCGGAGTTACGAAGCTGAGCTGTCACAGGGAGAAACTTTGAACTTCCCTCCAAAAACGTTATAACACTGAAGCTTTCATGTTCCGTCCCACCCAGTGGTTTGTTTCCCGAAATCTCTGTTGGAGATGGATCCCAGACCACTCACCTGGTGTAAGAGGAGAGTACCAAAGCCACACTTAGACCATGCCAGGCCTATTCCATTGGAAGTAAGGCAGTACCAGATGGGAACAAATGGAAGTGTGGCTTTCCTCCGAGCAAGAGGTCTGAGTGAGGCCACATGCGGATACAAGCAGTGATAAAAAAAAGAGGAGGAAAACTGGTGGCCAACTGCCCTTTGAAAGTGTACATTCTGGCATTCTGGCAAGTACAATCACAGAGCTGACCCTGAGTTTAAGATGACATTAGAAAGCTGCAGCCTCCAATTAGATCCTGGCAGACTGTGCTAGGATTTTGGCTTGACGAGAGAATTCCCTCTCCCTCTTCTTGTTCCGCTGTGTTTACCACCTCTGACTCTTACCCACAATCCCAAGCAAAATACATCCATTGTTGATCTGCAGAACTCTAACTACAAAATACACCCCAAAACACAGACTAAGTAGGACTTTAGGGTGCTGTCAGATACCTTTTTTCTCAGGCATCTGTTGCTTAGAAATAGGGCAGTACTCTATACCCCAGGAGAAGGAAGCCTGTGTCATCTCTACGTAGGCCTCACGTCCGATGTTCTAAGATGCTTGCTGAACATTAATAAAACCAATGTAATTCTCCAGACATAGCACCCCTTGGGTGTTTTCTGTATGTTCTCTTTTGCATCTCTCGGCTTGTTGACATTGCTTCTCTGTCAAAATCATTTCCTTGAGGCTGTTAGGAAATCTGGGCAGGGAGCCTCCAGGCATGTGAATTCTGCTTATCACAGTGGAACACATCTACTGAAGGTACTGGGAAAAGGGTGATTTTCAGAAAGACCTTGGGAGGGAGGGAGGTTGGGAGAATGGTTGTGAGGATGGTAACGCAAGCTGAGAACAGCTAGTTTATGTGCAGACTGATACAGATCCCAGATTTCATAAAACTTATTAAAGACAGGTAGGAAGCAAAAATGTGTGCCTGAGGTGAGCAACCTCTCTCCTTTCCATTCCTGATATAAGTAGTCATTTAGATTCAGGCATTTCCTAGGTCTGTATCTTTCTTCTGTATAACGTTAAGGTGTTTATTATGATATACTAGAGAAAGCATCCTTCTGGGTACATACTCCCATATTATTTAATTCTCAATTCTAATGCTGGCTATATCATTTACTAGTTCTGTGATTTTTGAGCAAATTATTCAACCTCTGTGTATCTCAGTCTTAACATCTGTAAAATGGAAAGTAATAATGCCTAACAGCACAGGGTTGTTGAGAAATCTATGATGCCACTGTTGTAAAATGCTTTTACATTCCATGCCAGGAAATCAGACCATCGGATTCCTCCTCCCCATGTCTACCTCTTTATTCATAGGAAGCAGATTTATCCTCAAAACATAGATTTTCTGATTCACTGCTTTCCCTTCTTAAAAGAATGAATAATCCATATCTACATGTGTTAGGAATGCATTTGGCTGCAAGTAACAGGAAACCTTAGTATCATAACGACATGGAATTTCTTTTTTCACATAAGAAGCTGACTGGGGCTTTTGCTGACATTGTCATAGTAGCTCCAAGAGTCAGAGTTGATGTCTTTGAGTTTTCTCATGTAAGAAACTAGATGAAGTTTTTCTTGACATTGGATCAGTAACTCTGTGAGTCAGAGGTGATGTCTCTGCGGTTCCCTTAATCCTTCTTCCACAGAGCAAAATTGATGTGGCATCATTAAATGCAATGGCCACACTCAAGCTAAAACTAGAAAGGTAAAGACGTGTCTTTCTCTTTAATTAGGAAAATCAACAGCCTACCTGGAGCCCTGAGGAGACTTTGACTTCTATCTCCTAGATCAGAACTACGCTACAAGAGAGGCTTTAAAAAATTGTGTTTAATTTCCCCTACCTTCAAATTTTGATCAGGAGGCAGTCATGTGAACGGAACAAAAGGACACTGCATGGTTTAAAGTCAGGAAAGGTATGAGTCAGGGTTGTATTATTTCACCATACTTTTTGAATCTGTATGCTGAATAAATAATACAAGAAGCTGGTTTATACAAAGAAGAACAAGGCATCAGAAATGGAGGAAGACTCATTAACAACCTGCATCACACAGATGACACCACCTTTCTTGCTGGAACGGAAGATGATTTGAAACGCTTACTGATGAAGATCAAGGACCATAGTCTTCAGTGTGGATTGTACCTCATCATCAAGAAAACAAAAATCCTCACAACTGGTCCAGTAAGCAACACTGTCATAAAAGGAGAAAGGATTGAGGTTGTCAAGAATTTCAGTTTACATAGGTCCACAATCAACACCGATGGAAACAGAAGTCAAGAAACCAAAAGACACATTGCATTGGGAAAATCTGCCACAAAAGACCTCTTTAAAGTATTGAAAAGTAAAGATGTTACCTTGAAGACTAAAATGCGCCTGACCCAAGTCATGGTGTTTTCAATTGCATCATATGCATGTGAAAACTGGACAATGAACAATGAAGACAGAAGAATTGATGCCCTTAAATTGTGGTGCTGGAGAAGAATATTGAATGTACCATGGACTGCCAAAAGAACCAACAGATCTGTTCCAAAAGAAGTACAACCAGAGTGCTCCTTGGAAGTGAAGATGGCAAGATTGTATCTTACATACTTTGGCCACGGTGTCAGGAAGGATCAGTCCCTGGAGAAGGACATCAGGCTTGGGAGAGTGGAGGATCAGTGAAAAAGAGGAAGACCTTCGATGAGATGGATTGCCACAGTGGCCACAACAACAAGCTTAGGAACAAAAACAATTGTGGACACGGTACAAGACCGGGCAGTGTTTCACATTGTCGTTGTGAGTCAGAACTGACTTGACAGCATTTAACAACAATAAACAGAACCTTTAAATTTTGGCAGATAAGGACAAAGAAGATTAGTATCAAGCAATAAACAGTGTCTACCATATGCTCAGCAGAATGAGACCTCTTTTTTTCTGGTGCAACTATATACATGGTGTATACACACACACATACAGCTAAATACACGGTTCAAGTATAGGAGACAGGGCAACCTCTTGGAAGGCAGCTGCTGTGAATATGATTACTGGTCACAGAAAGAACAGCTACTGCCAAGAAAAGAGGTAATATTTAGCAGTATTACACAGAAATTGTCATATGTTTTGTTTGCTGATATAACGGAAAGACTGTTATCTGCTTTGCATTTCCTTCCCCTGGCAAAAACACTTTGGTAGCAATAATCAGCATTTATTTCATTTCAGTGACATAGATTATTTATTCTCTTAAGAAAAGAAGGCAGTGGGTCAGTTATGCTTAGTCTTTCACTTATGTTATTTTATTTATTTCCTCAAAATAAGAGGTAGGTATAAATACCATAAGAAATCTCATGAATGGGAGGCTAAAAGAGAAGTCAGAGCACATACTGAAAGGCAGGGAGAGCATATAGAAATAAGCAAAACTTCTAAATAATTGGGTGCTAATGAGTGGGGGTTAAGAACATTGAATGTGGAGTTAGACAGACCTAGGTTATAATGTCAATCTGCTGTATATTTCTATGGACTGAACACTTGTTACTTATCTACTCTGGATTTATATTTCCTGATCAATAGAATGGGAATTATGACAATAACTATGTCATAAGTTTTCTGTAAATTAACTGAGATACCAATATTAAACCTTCCATAGCACATTTTGCATGCCCCTCACTGGTCTAACCACTGAGCCATACTCTATGAGAAGCTCTTACTATCCTCATTTTAAAAATGGAAAAGATGAAGCATAGAAATACTAGTATTTTAAGTAGTAACATTACCTAGTTCATGCTAGGCAACCACTATACTATACTGATATTACAATACTGATTTTTCACAAAGATTTCATATAAAAAATGACCTAACAGAGCATTCAATGTATACTTTTACTATTCTCTTTCTTAGTTTTATCATTTTTTATTTTCCAGTGATCTTTGAATAAATGCCTTTAGACCAGCAGTTCTCAACTAGGAACGATTTTGCCCTGAGGAGATATTTGGCAATATCTTCAGACATTTTTGTTTATTACACTGGAGGGGCTAGAGTGTAGAGATACTCCTGGCATTTAGTGGGTACAGTTCCACAGTGCACACAACAGCTGCCCGCAACAACATATCATCTGGTCAAGAATGTCTGTAGTTCCAGTGATAAGAAACCCTGCAATAGACTAAGAACTCTCTGAAGGCAGTGATCAAGATGATGTCTTAAGGAATTTACTAATACAAATCAGGGAGAAATAAGACTTCAGATGGGCCAGATAGAGGCTATTCTCCTAGCTAGGTCTGAGGGTGAACTAGTGAGAAGAGTTGAACACTGATATGAAAGTCCTGCTGTGAAACTTAAACTTTATGGCACAGGTTTATGCCCAAATGAAATGTGTAGTAAAATGTATATTATTCACAGGCCCAAGCGCAGGCTAATGCCATCTCACAATACACCTTTCATTGTGTTAAAAAATCTTCTGAGTTAAAATATTCTGCTCCGGGTTTCTTTGAAAATAACTCTCTGAACTGAATTTATGAGGTGACGATTTGAACCAGTCAACATTTTGGTGCCCAGACAGGGCAAGGCATGCAAAGAGCACTATTCATAGAAACATTGTAGCAAGATTTTTTTCAGACTGAGTTTTCTAAGTGCCACATAAGATTGAGAGTGGCCCTAAACAAAAGTCTCCATGGTATATTTTGGTGTCTGTAGGTGGTTATTCTGCAAGATATATGACATACTCTTTTGGAAGGGACAGTGTGTCCCTGAGTGAAGCATGATTTCTAGTGCTGAATGGAAGATTTCCAGGAGTAGCTCATGAAGACAAGGTAGTGTTATAATGAAATATGCGAAGGGGCAGAGTCAAGATGGTGGACTAAACACACGTCTCCCTAAATCCCTCTGGAAACCAAGACCTGAATTGGTAATTAAACAGAGCCTTCTGGACAGCTAGTGAGCCCTAGGATGAGGCATAGGCTTATTAATTTGGGCTTCATACCACTATAAGCAAAACCTCCTCTCTTTCGCTGACCCCACTCTCAGCGAGCACAGGCTTGCATGGACCAAAGGTAATTCATGGTTTTAATTTTTTTTTCTCTGTCTTAGCTAGCGAGCAGAGCTAGAACTTGACTAGCCGCTAATCTCAGACACACTGCTGGTAGGATCAGCAAATGCAACTGCCATATTCTGATAGCCTGGCTTTGGACTTTGTGTATCTCAGCACCTTTGGCTTATCTTTCTACCTCCACCATATAGTAGCCATATGAAAGTGGGGCAAGCTTCTGCAGGATGCCATCCTGATTCATCGGGAGACAGAGACATCCATACAGAGGCCCCAGCTAGACTTAGTTCCTCTGCTTGGATGCAGTGCCTGCCAAGGGGAGAGTGCTGTTCTGGTAGAGGGGTGGTGTTTTGCACAGTGTCGCCTGAGGCTGGGGCTCAGCAACAGAAGTTGTAGATTTTGAGCATCTCGGGACCTTCAGCCTCTCTCTGCCAGTAGCCTGGTCCCAGCCAGGTGGTGAGATTGTGCAGGACACCATATTGTTCCACTGGGAGGTGGATATATCCATAGGGAAACCTGAACTGGACCTTATTCCTGGACTGGGAGGCAGCACCCACCAGGAAGAGAGCACTTTCCTGGCAGAAAAGCAGAATTCTCCATAGTGTCACCTACAGCTGGGGCCTGACAGCAAAGGACAGCAGGGCAATAGCCTTTCTGTATTTTGAGGTAGTCTATAACAACTGGGGTTGGATATAGAGGAGCTTACCTTGCCAGCTGGGAAGAGGGACCTATGCTTCTGAAAACCTGACTGACTTCGGAAGTTGTCAGATAATTCTTACCTATCATTTTAAGATAGCCTAGAGAAACAACTGCAGTTCATCCTCACAGCATCTCTGCCAACCTCTATTGATTCACATGAAGCCCCAAAATCAAAAAACTCTAGAGAAAAGCATAACCAAGAAATCACCCATGGCATCAGAAGGCCTCCAAAAGAAACCACCTCAGAACTTCCCAGACAAAGAAGTTTTTCTGAAACTATTGGAAGGTGACTACAAAAGGATTATATAGAGGGCCATTCCAGATCTTATACAGAATGCATCAGAGCAAAATGAAAAATTAAGCAAGCTGTTCAATCTGATGGAACACCAGTATTCTAAAATCCAACAGATCAAGAATAATATCAAAAACATAGAACCTTCAATTCAAACCCAAGAAAACAGAATGGAACAAGTTGAAAAGAGACTTTCTTATTTGGAAGACAGAACTACTGACTCCAGCATCTATGAGAAGAAATCAGAAGAAAGAAACAAGAAAAATGAAGAAGCATGTGGGACTCTATTAAGAGGTACAATCTATGATTAACTGGAGTCCCTGAACAAGGCGAGACACCGGAGAACACAGATAGTATTGTTGCTGAGCTGATGACAGAAAACTTCCCAGAAACTGTGAAAGACAATATATGTATCGAAATATAGATCTCAAGACTCCAAGACATATTATAATCAACCTTAATAAAATGAAACATAAGCAGAAACACTTAAAGGCAGCAAGACTCAAAGAAAAGCTAACATTCAGAGGGAAACCCTGTAGGCTTTCTTTGGATTTCTCAACAGAAACAATGCTGGCACGGAGACAGTGGCATGACACATTCAAAGTCTTGAAGGAGAACTTCCAACCAAGAATTATATATACTGCAAAACTATCTTTCAAATATGAAAATGAAATCAAGACATTCACAGATAAGCAGAAACTCACAGATTTTATAAAAACAAAACCAAAGCTACAAGAAATACTGAAAGAATCTCTTGGCTTAGAATAACTAAACCACTAACTTTATATATTAGAAGCAGTTACAGGGCACATCACCCAGAATCCTACTCAGGTGGGGAAGGCTCCAAACTCAGTCAAAGCTACAATAGTGAAAGAAATGATCCAGTGATCACATTGTGAAAACTATGATGGCATTATATTAAAAAGAGGGATGTACTACAGCTGTTATAGTCATTCCAGATGGAGTGGAAGTTGATAAGACTGGTAGTAATTGAAACTGGGATTATACATAGTTTATTAAGAGGAATCTTAGGGGGTAGCCGTAATGCACAATAAATGTGCAACATATCAAATCAGGAAATGAAATACAGGAGTCTGAACAACCACAAAACCAACCCTGAAAAAGGTGAAAAATCAACTCACAAAGAAGAATGTCCAAGAATAGATTAAAAGGAACAACAAAGAAAACATCAACAGAAAAATAAACATACCACAATGGCAGCACTGAACACATACCTATTAATAATCACA
Source organism: Heterohyrax brucei (assembly GCA_028571685.1). Classification (NCBI taxonomy): domain Eukaryota; kingdom Metazoa; phylum Chordata; class Mammalia; order Hyracoidea; family Procaviidae; genus Heterohyrax; species Heterohyrax brucei. The sequence continues at coordinate 19,946,711 of CM053162.1, forward strand.
CTAAATGTGAATGGACTGAACGCTTCAGTAAAGAGGCATCGAGTGACATCCTGGATCAAAAGACACGACTCATCCATGTGTTCCCTACAAGAAACCCACCTTAGACTCAAAGACAGGAACAAAGTGAAAATTGAAGGATGGATATATCAAGCAAACAATACACAAAGAAGAGCAGGTGTGGCATTTCTAATCTCACATAAAATAGATTTTAATGTAAAATCCACCATAGTGGACAAGGATGAACACTATTTATTGCTGAAAGGTTCAGTACACAAAAAGGACTTAGCAATACTAAATATTTATGCACCTAATATTAGAGCACCTAAATACATTGAAGAAACACTGACTACACTCAAAAGGAGATAGATCACTCCACAATAATAGTGGGAGACTTCAACACTCCACTCTCATTGTTTGACAGATTATCTGCAAAAAAGGTCAATAAAGACACAGAAGACCTTATTGCCACAATTAACCAACTAGACCTCATTGACATATACAGAAATTTCTATCCATCAGCAGACAATTACACCTTCTTCTCCAGTGCAAATGGAATGTTTTCCAGAACAGACCACGTATAAGGACATAAAGCAATTCTCAACAAAATCCATACCATTCAACTAATGCAAAGCATCTTCTCAGATCAGAAAGCCATAAAAGTTGAAACCAATAGTTGAAAAAACATAGACAAAAATTGGAACTCATGGAAACTGAACAACACTTTGCTCAAAAAACCGTGGGTTACAGAAGAAATCAAACATGAAACAAATTTATGGATTCCAATGAGAATGAAAACACTTCCTATCAGAACCTACGGGACACAGCCAAACAGTGCTCAGAGGTCAGTTTATCTCCATGAATGCACACATCTGGAAGGAAGGAAGAATCTGAATTAAAGAACTAACCCTACAGCTTGAACAAGTAGAGATAGAACAACAGAGAAACCCCTCAAACACCAGAAGAAAACAGATCATAAAGATTAGAGCAAAACTAAGCAAATTAGAGAAGTACAATTGAAAAAATTAAAAATTAAAAAGACTGAAAGTTGATGTTTTGAAGAGATGAAGAAAATGGACAAACCACTCCTAAACTTACTGAAGAAAAACAGGAAAGGAAACAAATAACCCAAATAAGAAATGAGAGGGAAGTTGTCTTAACAGATCCAACAGAAATAAAAAAATGTCGTAACAGAATACTATGAAAGACTATACTCTAACAAGTTTGAAAACCTAGAGGAAATGGACAAATTCCTTGATTCATATCACCTACCCAAATTATCACAAGATGAAACAGAACAACGTAATAAACCCATCACAAAGGAAAAGACTGAAAAAGTCATCCAAAACCTACCAATGAAAAAAAGCCCAGGCCCAGACGGCTTCACTGCAGAATTTCACCAAGCTTTTACAAAAGAGTTATCTCTAATATTGCTGAGGCTATTTCACAGCATAGAAAGGGATGGAATACTCCCAAATTCATTCTAGGAAGCCAGCATAATCCTGATACCAAAGCCAGGGAAAGACCCAACAAAAAGGAGATCTACAGACCAATATCACTCACGAATCTAGATGCAAAAATCTTCAACAAAATTCTTGTCAATAGAATAGAACAACATATTAAAAAAAAAATCCATCATGACCAAGTTGGATTCATACCAGGGATGCAAGGCTGTGTCAACATCAGAAAAACAATTAATGTGATCAACCACAGAAATAACATAAAAGACAAGAATCACCTGATTTTGTCTGATGCAGAATAGGCATTTGACAAAGTCCAACACCTTTTCATGCTAAAAACTCTAAGCAAAATAGGAATAGATGGTAAATTCCTCAAAGCAATAAGGGACATCTATACAAAGCCAACTGCCTACACTATCCTGAATGGAGAGAGACTGAAACAATTTCTCTTGAGAACGGGAACTAGACAAGGATGCCCACTCTCACCTCTCCTATTCAACATTGTACTAGAAGTTCTACCCAGAGAAATTAGACAAGACCAAGAAACAAAGGGCATCTGCATCAGCAATCCGGAATTAAAAATCTCCCTATTTGCAGATGATATGATTGTATATACAGAGAATCCTAAAGAATCCATAAGTAAACTACTCAAACTGCTAGAAGAGTTCCACAAAGTCTCAGGATACAAGATAAATGTAAGTAAATCAGCAGGATTCCTTTATACCAACAAAGAGATTGTTAAAGAAGAAATTATCAAATCAATACCATTTACTATAGCCCCTAACAAGATAAAGTACCTAGGAATAAATATAACCAGAGAAATAACATACCTTTACAAAGAGAACTACAAGTCCTTATAACAAGAAACTAAGAGAGATTTACATAAATGGAGAAACCTACCCAGCTCATGGATAGGAAGACTTAACGTTGTGAAAATGTCTATTTTGCCTAAATCAATCTACTTATATAGTTCAATCACAATACAAATTTCAGTGACATTTTTAATGAGATGGAGAAACAAATTACCTACTTTGTTTGGAAACGGAAAAAGCCCTGGATAAGAAAGGCACTACTGAAGAAGAACAACACACTGGGAGGCCTCTCACTACCCGATTTTAGAATCTATTACAGTGCTACAGTAGTCAAAACAGCCTGGTACTGATACAAAAAGAGAGAGATCAATGAAACAGAACTGAGATGCCAAAGATGACACCATCTTCCTGTGAACAGTAGATACTTGACAAAGGCCCTAAGACATTAAACTGGGGTAAAAGCAATCTCTTCAACAAATGGTCTGGCAAAATTGCATATCCACCTGCTAAAAATTGAAACAAGACCCATGTTTTACAACTTATACAAAAACCAATTCAAACTGGATAAAAGACCTAAATATCAAACTGAAAATGATAAAGCTCATCCAAGAAAAAGTAGGGAACAACAATGGAAGTTTGAATACACAACCTAGAGACTTCCAAATCTGTCAAACAAACCACAAATGACAGAAAATAGATAAATGGGAAGTAATAAGAATCAAATATTTTTGCTCATCTAAAGACTTTATTAACACAATTAACAGGCCACCTACAGAATGGGAAAAAATATTTGGCAACTATATATTTGATGGATGCCCGATCACCATCATCTATAAGGTACCATAAAATATCAATAAGGAAAAGACAAATCATCCAATTAAGTAATGGGCAAAGGAAATGGACAGACACTTGTCTGAAGAGGAGATCCAGGCAGCCAAAAAACACATGGGGACACACAATGATGATTTTAGGAAACATATCATAACCTGGTTTCAATTGGAGAACATTATGTTGAGTGAAAGTAGTTGGAGACAGAAGGAGAAATATTATATGAGATCACTACGATAAGAACTTAAAATCAGACTCATGCATAGAAGAAAAGACTCTTTGACAGCTGCCGGGCGGGTAGGGAGGGCAGACGAGGTGGGGAGTGTTTAGGTAGTTGATAGAAACCTGGTTGGGTGAAATCTGGGACAGCACACATTAGAAAGAAGATCAACATTAACTGGATTTCAACATAACATGATTACTCCTCCCATCTTAATCCAATATTACAAGGACAGAATAGTTGGGGTGGAGGTGTGGGGACCATGCTCTCAGAGGAAATTGAGACCAGTTGGCACAACTAGCACTTTGCTAAGAGAGGCCTCTGCATCCCACACTGGTGAGTGACATCTGGGGTCTTAAAAGCTGCCAAGCTGCCATCTGAGGGTACAGCAAATGGTCGCAAGTTAGCAGAAACGGATGATCACCAAGGACCAAAACGACATGAGAGAAAGAGAATCCAGAAGACAGAGAGACCCATGTGAGTGGGTGACTACATTGACTTGTGACTGGAACGATCAGATGGTGCCTGGCCATCACCAGTGATAGGCATGATGGAGCTCACAAAGTTCAGTCTTACTGGCAACACAAGAATAAAAAGGGATGTACCCTGAGATCTCTGTTAAAAGACTGCAATTGATGGTCCACAGGCCTTCGAGTTCCCCTGGAAGCATGGCCCCTGGCCCTGATGCTGCCCCGTCCATAAATCACAATATAGGTCAACTCTCAGACAGAAATGGATTGGACTTGGTGACACAGAGTGATCATATCTGTGTGCACTTTATGTGTCTAGGCATCTATAGGATGTCATCCTGCTGACCTCTTACTGGAGGACGGGGAATGGGTGGAGAGGAGGGGTAGGAGATTGTTGGGAGGAGAAGTCATGTATGGAGCAGAGAGGAAGAGTGTGCTGTCACTGGGCAGGGAGAGAAGTGGGAGTTGCAAATAGTTGGGAATGTAAATTTATACAGGAATGTACATTTTCATTCAATCATAATAAAAATAAATAAATTAAAAAAATAAAAAAATGTGTGAAAACTAGGAGTTATAAAATCAAAAGAGAGAAGCAGACTTGGCATTCATTTCTCAAGCTGAAATAACTGCAGAAAAAAATTCAATCCTGGAGTTGCAATATTGAAGTTTTCTCTGAGCAACAATTACTGTTAACATTTATGGGATACATGTTACAGACTACATTGTGATGAAATTTTTATACTAACTAGCTCTAATCTTTTAACAGATATATGTTGTTGGTACTGTTACATGTTTTATATGGAAACTAAAGCACAGTAGTCAGATAACTTGCCCAAAATGACCTAAGAAATGAGTTTTCTAGCACTGATATAAATTTAAGCAATCAGATTCCAGAATCCATGTTCATAGACATGACTCTACACTGTATCTTTCTTCACTTCTATATAGAGTACTTAATTGGATCCAACGGTATGGAGTGTGGAATAGATATATTCCCCTTTTCATGCCAGTTAAGAAAAGCAATCAAACATGAGTCTTCCACTATCTCTGGGACCCACTGACAGTATTCTGTCTCACAGGGATAGTATCGTATAATCAAATATTAACTCCAAAATCTTGTCTTTTTCCACGGCCAATCACTGAGTCTATCCCAGCTTAGCTGAATCTTTAACATTTTACTTGGTCTGCCTTTAGGGGAAATGAATTCTTTAAGTTTGCTTTCAGCTGGGAACTAAATTTTCTTTGTACCAGCAACTTATTTACTAGTTCGCAGGGTGGCCCTCTTTCTTTCATAGTGAAGCCTTCTGGAATAGTTTCCACATACCTATTTCTGTGCCCTCCAACTATACTGGAGTGCTCATTTGTCATTTTGTCACACTATGGTGGTTTGCATGCTACAGTGATGCTAGAAGCTATGTCACAGGTATTTCAAACACCAGATGAGTCACCCATAGTGGACAGGTTTCAGCAGAGTTTCCAAACTAAGAAAGACTAGAAAGAGGGACCTGGCAATCTGCTCCTTATAAAAATTGGCCAGTGAAAACTTTATGAATAGCAGCAGAACATTGTCTAACATAGAGCCAAATGATGAACCCTCATGTCATAAGGCACTCCAACTGAGACTTGAGAAACACCTGCCTCCTCAAAGTCAAGTCAAACTTATTGATGCAGATGGATGGAAAAATTACTGATGCTGTGAATGATTTCATTTTACTTGGATCCACAATCAAAAACCATGGAAGAAACAATCAAGAAACCAAATGAAATGTTGTACTGGGCAAATCTGTTGCAAAAAAACCTCTTTAATGTTCTAAAAAACAAAGATTTCACTCTGAGGACTAAAGTGCACCTGATGCCATGGTATTTTAATTGCCTCATATGTATGCAAAACCTGAACAATAAACAAAGCAGACTGAAGAAAAATTGGTGTATTTTAATTAGTGTTGTTGAAGGATACTGATTATAACAGAAAAATGAACAAAACTGTCCTAAAAGTACAGCCAGAATACTTTCCAGAAGCGAGGATGGTGAGACTTCATCTTACATACTTTGGACATATTTTCAGGAGAGACCAGTCCTTAGAGAAAGATTTCACGGCTTAGTAAAATAGACAGTGAAGAAAGAGGAAGTCCTGCAATGAGACGGAGTGACGAAAGTGGCTGCAACAATGGTCTCTAACATACTGACAACTGTAAAGATTGTGTAAGAACAGGAAGTGTTTTTTTCTGTTGTGCATGGGCTCTCCGTGAGTCAGAATGGAATCAACATCATCTAAGAACAATAACGAAAACCAAATGGTTTATTTTCGTTATCCATCTCTTAACCTCCTTGATCCCTATGTGAACCTTCTCTGATTATGCTCAGTTCTGTTTCAAAAAATACCAGAAGACCCAGAGCACATGTGGAGCACTTGGCCAGTGTGCAGCATCCTGGACACCAGATCCCTCTACATGGTAAAATCTACCCTTTTTAAGGTGTTTTTACCAACACCCGGAATATGGTAGCATGAAGCTACAAGCACTTGGAAGAATATCACGTGCTTCTATATCATTTACTTCTATAATGATAGATGAAGAAAGGAGTGGATAGATGAAGAAAGGCGTAGAGTTCATTGATAAGGAAGCACTGTAATATTTACCCTGCATATCTCATCTAACTTAACCCTCACAACCACTCTGGAAAATAAGTTGTGTTGAGTTTACTTAACAAGCAAGGAGATAGAGATTTGGAAAGATGACATAAGTGGTCCAAGACTACTCAGTAAGGGTAGACTCAGGATGTAAACTGGGAATGTACTGTCTTCTACACCACATTGACTCTAGTGTGACCAGAGAAGAACAGGTAGGGGTGAATATATGTATTTCACTTGGTGGCATCCTTTAAATTAATTAAAATCCAGGGTAACTGGAGTGGATTGTACCCCATTTGTACAATCAAGAGTGTTTGTACCTTCTTCACCCTGTTCTTTAAGAAGTCCTTCATATCTTTAGAACAGGGATGCTACTTACAGGACAAACTCACAATATACCATAGTCAAATTTTCTCTTATTAAGCAAACTTGAAAAGAAGGTGCAGCTGTCTGCCACCTAAAGGGAGAGATTATCCAGAGATGTGATGAAGTTTAAAAAGTTAGCTGTTGATGGTAAAGTGTTTACAAGCATTCACCATAATCCTCATTCATTACCCATTTAGGACATAGGCATTTGTGCTATAACAAGTTACTCTCAAACAGAAGCCTTTTGCTGTATTTTTTATCTAATGCTTACAACTATGGTTCATGCAGAGTTCTCAGAACTTTAAATGTGTCAGCCCACTTAATCCTCAAGCCACCCTATGCTATTTGTAGTAATTGTCAATTTTTGACTCATAATGACTCAATGTGACAGAATAAGACTGCTCGTTGGATTTCTTGGCTGTAATCTTTTCTGAAGGAGATTTCTAGGTCCTTGTCCCATGGACCCTATGGATGGATGGGTTTGAAATGTCAACCTCCGGTTAGTAGTCAAGTGTTAAACCACTATGCAGGTACTGCTATCATTTATTTCTATTTTACAAATAAGCAGCTTGTGATGCTGAAAAGTTAAGTAGCTTGCCTAAGACCACCCAACAAGTAAATTTGCAGGACTGAAATCTGAACCAGGGTAATCTGGATCCATAGTCTGGACTCCTTGCTACAGAACATTGCCTAAGCAAAGTAGCTCATGTGGGGTGGAAGTATGAGCTGAACTTCCTCAGCAGTCCCATTAGCAAAACCGGAGGTTGAGACAGAGGGAGACCGAACTTGGGAAAGCTCCGGATTTTGATAACTGGGATTCTGCCTTATGTCCCAAACCCAGTCCTCTCTTGCCCTTTATGTCACACCTATGACCACTTGCACTAATAGGCCTTTTGTTGCTTTATTTCACTATGTCCAATCGTGTGTTGTCACAACCTTCCCAATTTCTGTGACCCTGTGGACCTAAGACTTTAACTTGCGTTATTCCCATATCCTCACTTCCTTTTCCAGACACTGAGGTCCTCCCTCTATGCTCCAGACCGGCAGACAGTAAAGTGGAATAGTACAGCACCTGATAGCTTCTTCTTCTTTCTTTCTTTGTTTTGCCTTTCTTGACTTCTGAATATTGCCCATTCCAGGAATTCCCTGTCTGCTGAGGCACACCACTGCCAGTCCTAAGCCTTCTGGGTGATCCAGGTCCATCGTGTGCGACATTCCAGTAGACCAGGCTGGATAAAGTCTGAAGGCCAAATGTGGACAAGTAAAAGGATGAGAAATCTCACTCATGCATGAACACATGTCACTCACACAAGAACAAATAAAGACATCACACAAGATAAAGTTGGGGCCAGATGGGACCATGATCTCTGATGGAGAATCACGGACCCTTTTCTCCTACCACAAGCTTTATTTATAGGCTTAATAGGTAAGGAGTCAGCAGAGCTGGACATTGCCAAAAGTGGTCATGGTCTTTGTATTTTGATTGGTTACAGAGTGCAGAAAATTTTTGCCTTCAAACAAAGGACAGGCACATGCAAATTCTTTTAAATTGAGCCATTAACCTGCAAGGAAATAGCTCTAGCTTAGTCGGATCCGACTTGATGGCACTTGGCTTGGCCAGGGCCTATTATATTACAGATAGCTTAGTCTGGGCTAATAGCTTCGAGGAATAGTTCTTATTATTCTGTAAATAGTTTCAAAGCCCCAAGCAGAGAGGTACAAAACATGGGGAGAAGGAGGAGGGGGCTAGGGGGCTATGACACAGGAGCTTCCAGTCCACAGCACAGGTCTCTGCTGGCCTTGTTGCCTCTGACCAGAGCCCAGGAATGCTGTGCTCCAGTCCACAGTGTGGGCACATCGTCTTGTCTACTGAACCAACTTTCTCCCACTAGCAGCTGCCTCACCAAATGGGCAGATCTGGCTGTAGGTGTCAGAACATCTGTTAGTTATAATTAATCCTTAATGAAAACACATACAGTCACACCATGGGCTTAGGTAGAATAAAGGAATTAAAAATCAAGCATTATGAGAAAGAACATGATACTCTTTGAGGGTTTTAAAGAAGCTTTGATTTCTCTTTGGGATTTGTGCTATTCTGATAACTGCTTGGCCTGTTTTAAAGGCATCTGTCAGCATCTATTTTTATGTTTGTGTCTATAGCTTTCATTTGCACTATGAAAGTTTTCAGCTTCAGAAAAAACTTTGGTTTTAGAGCCTGAAAGGCCCAGGGTGGTGCACAGAAGACAGAGAGTAGAAAGCATGCTTGTAAACTTTTCCTCAACTTAAAGAGGAGAAGTAAAGCAAAGCATCAAGAATACCTTTAGACTGTCACGTAATTTCGTCAGAAAAAAGAAAATAGAGGAGCGTGGGGCAAATGCTATTGCCAGGAACAAAAAGATAAATTCAAATTTAAGACTAATCGTGAGCCTGGAAAGAGGAAAAGGAAGCCAAACACATAGAAAATGCATACTTGAATTTCCAAAATGGAAATAGAGAAAGTAAGCATTTTAAACCCCAGTTTAAGGAAATCAATGTAACCAAGTATCAGGATATACAAAAACAGTCTTACAGTAGACAAAGAATACGATGGAACATCATCTGCTGTAACATCATCTTCTCAGAGAACACCTTCAATGAGACCCATTAACTCAGAGAACTGCTGTGAGAATGAACCAAAAATTTTACACAACAGACATAGTGACTGGAACGTCTTCAGCATTCACTTTAGCAAGTGATTATTAGCACGATAATTACTGAGCATAGTGGTTATTATTGTCTTGAAGAAAGGCAACGATTTTGAGCCATCTCATTCTGTTCTTCAACAACTCTAATTGTTAGAAAGCTCCTCTTTAATCAGTTCACATTAGCTTCCCTATAATTTCTGTTCACTGGTCTTAGTTCTACTACCTGAAATAACACAAAACAAATATGCTACTAAATTTCTGTGACAAGTCTTCAACTATCTAAAGACAAATCTCTAATGCTCTTAACATTTTTTTTTTCCTTTCAAGCAATTTTTTTCCTTGCCATATTCCAGTTGTTAACAACAGCTAATTAACACCCCAGGGACAACTATGAATTGCTCCCTTTTGTCTTGTATAAGTGTCCCAGTAATTTTGTTTTTTCCTATGTTTGTGAGCTGACTAATAAGACCAGCAGAGTAAAGGAAGATGCCTGGTCTGGGCGGAGATCCATTTAAAAGGGAAAAGGAAGATGCTGAGTGGCCCTCACCTAATTTACAAGCTTGAGTCACAGTCTTCTACATGCCATTAAAATAAGAATGTATCTCATGGCAGCAGAATAGAATGTCCAATATAGCAGATGGTCACCTAATGAACAAATTCCAAGTGACAGGCCAGTGTGCCAGTTGGTAGGGTTTCAAGTAGCAGTGAGAAAACCATGCTTTAGTATCTCAGCTTTAAGCATGTGGCTAGCTCTAGAAAAGGTCTGGAAGATCTTTGGGATGGTATTAACAATGATAAAAATAGGAAGAGCTGGTAAGTACTGAGTCATTGAGATGAGTTAAGTTATATACAATACCTTCTTTAGGATTCACAACTACTATGATGTTGTAGTTAGGTGCCATTTTGTTGACTGTTACACATAGCAACTCTACAAACAACAGAACGAAACACTGTTTGGTCCTGTACCATCCTCACGAGTGTTGCTACACCTGAGCCCATTTTTTCAGTCACTGTGTCAGTCTGTGTTGTTGAGGGTCTTCGTCTTTTTCACTGACCCCCTGCTTCACCAACCATGATATTCTTCTTGAAAGACTTGTCTCTCCTGGTAACATGTCCAAAGTATGCGAGATGTAGTCTTCTAAAGAACATTCTGGTTGTACTTCTTCCAGGGCAGATTTGTTTACTCTTTTAGCAGTCCGTATTCTGTATTCTTTGCCAATACCACAATTCCAAGGCATCAATTCTTCTTCAGTCTTCCTTATTCATTGTCCAACTAATTACTATGATAGCCACCATTTTACCAATAAGGATTTGACACTTACAGAGATTAATAAATAGTATGAGTGCAATTTCACCCCAGCTGTGACTCCAAATGCCTTATTCTTGATATCTGTACTAATCTTGTTTCCTCACTGTCTAGAGTTTGGGGCATGCTCTGTGTTATAAAAAAGTAAACTATTAGGTAGGTCAATCAGATATGCTAGAAAGAAGGAAATCAAAGCAGAAACTCAGCAAAAAAAGAGAAGGCTTCATAGGCACACCAGAGGTTTGGACACAGCTCAGATATTTCCAGTTACCCAGTGCTCACTCTGCATTACTTCCAACTTTAGCCTCATTGGCAGCAAAGACAACCAGGAACAGACATACTGAAAAGTCCACAGCAGTGGCAGATCCACTAGATCCAAAGTTTCATTGATCAGCATTGACATGTCTTGCCCTTATTACTTGCCTTTGGCCACCTTGAAAATTAGATCAGGAGCCCAAACAGTCTGAGTCTGCAGTCATGGCATACCGACAAGCCAGGGTGCAGGGAACTGGGCAAGAACAAACAATAGGGAATGTTGCAGAGGCTGACCTGCCCTGGTATATGGACATCTTAGACTAGACCATCTTAATCCTTTACCCTGTTATGTTCTCTTGAAAATAGCACAATACAGGTTGCATCATAGAGCTTGAAGACAATTTAGTTTTTCAGTTTCACGAAGGCACACTATGCTTCCTTCCACTAACTGCATTTTGAAGTTCTTTGGTCAGGTCAGCAACCCTCCTCCCATATCACATGTGAGGTGAGCACCACCTCTTGCCAGAACTCTTTGTTCTAGAAAGCCACAGGCTAAGAAAACAAGTCCTGCTTTGACACCGTCTACATAGCCAGCTATTCCTTGTAGAGATCTTGCTTATCTAGCCATAGTGAAAATCTCCAATTAGAAAACAAGTTGAAAAAACAGCACTTTTTATTACCACTGTTTCTTTCTTTCTTTTTTAACTATCTCTCCAAAACTTCAGAATAACTGGAGATAAACCTGTCAGATTTCTTATGTTTACTTCATTTGGTCTTCTTTTAATCATCACAAAGGAAAAGTTAATGGATTCAATGCATCTTGGAAAACTACCTATTTATGTATTCCTTTGACTACCTACTCCAGGTACCATGTGGAGTCAGCCACGTCAGTCTTTCTTCAAGTCATCAACCTCCCTGAAATAGAAAGGTGTCAACTATTATAATTCTTCTTTCCCATCTGTAAGATAACGAAGGATACCATTTAGTCCTTGCATCTGTATAATTCTTAAACCTACCTACGAAGCACATGGAACCCTGGTGGCATAGTAGGTAAGAGCTTGGCTTCTAACCAGAAAGTTGGCTGTTTGAATCTACCAGTCACTCCTTGGAAACCCTATGGGACAGATCTACTCTGTGCTATAGAGTCATTAGGATCTGAAATTAACTCAACAGCAATGGGTTTGGGGATGTGTGTGTGTGTGTGTGTGCACGCGCACACGTGTGTGCACCTGCACGTGTGTGCACATGTGAATGAAGCACACACACTTATTCCCCAAGACCCAAATGACATTCCCTGGAAGATCTGCATACTCACTATAGTGTTTCATTAGATAGTTTTTCTTGCTCCTGATTGAGTTAAGAAGTGACAGGATTTAGGTGGTCAGAGAGGATGGGAGAAGGAATTCTAGTTGATGTCACCCACATGATAGCTAGTTTTAAGATAGCAAATACCCAGTATGCTGGGAAGACCATCAGGAATTTAGACCAGTTGGAAAAGTCTGTGTTGAACAACAGTAGGAAGTAAGGTTGGCTATACAATGTGCCTATGACTTTTTTGAGCTTGCATGCAAGTGTGACATGTCTGGGCTTTGCAAATAACTGAATAATGAGTGTTTGAAAGCGTATCAGTAGGAGCGGTGCTTGGTAAGTAATGTTTCTGAAAGATTTCTCAGGGATTATGCAGAATTCAGGGACAAATCTGGAGAATAAATGGAGAGGAGAGAAAAAGAGTTAGAAAGCCCCTCCAGGGAGGCTGTGCTTCTAAACAAAATCAGAGACATGGAATGAAGTGAAAGATACAAGCAGATGAGAGTGTGGTTTAGTGTTAATTACTTGTTCTTGTTGGATGCAATCCAATCAGCTCCAACTCATGGTAACTTTGTACATAACAAGGAAACATTGCCTGTCCACCTTCAGGATCTTTGATGTGTCTGAGCCCATTGTTGTGATGACTGAGTCAATCCATTTTATGGAAGGTTGTCCTCGTTTTTGTTGACTCTTTATTTTTTCAAAGGTGATGTTCTTTTCTAAGGATCAGTCTTTTCTAATGATGTGTCCAAAGTAAGCAAGATGAAGTTTCACCATCCCTGTTTCTAGGGGGCATTCTGATTTTATTTCTTCTAATAAATATTGCAAAGCAGTTAATTACCTAAAAAGTACCTAGTATGAAAACATAAAAAGGGTATAGGAAATGTTTCATCTGTTTTACCCAGGGTGTTGCCCTTTATATTCTAAATGACAGAACAAAGACATATTGAGAATATCCTTTGCAAACTCAATGAAGGTTGTCAGCTCTTGAGATTCTGCATTCAATCCCATGTTATATGCAAACAAGCACTTGACAAATAATATTTTTCCATGAGGAGAAGTGTGATCATTTCTGGACTTGATCTCTGATCTGTTTTCTACCTTCCCCTTGATATCATGGCTGAGGCATGCCCCAGGACTTCTTGCTTCTCCAGAACAAGGCATCCTACCCACACATGAGCACATTTACCCACAATGCAAGGAACATTTGCTCTAAGTATTTATATCTAATAGCAATACATCTGTATCTTATTATTGTTCGACTCCCAAGAGATGATTCAAAAACAGGCTTATTGTTCTGGTTTGTTAGTACACCTGAACAAATGGACCAAACGCTTCCAGGACTGAGTGTGATTTATCACCAATTACTGGTGTTCCAAAGGCAGTATGTGCTATTAGAGACCATCTTACCGAAGAACACTGTGTCACTGAAGGAGCCACTGGAGAGTTGTTCTCCTGTCAGAGACCCTCACAGCTCAGGAGGAGGAACAGAAAGGCAATGCTTCATGGCAATGACTGCCCTCTTGTCTCAGCTTTTTCACTTCCTCAGACCCATTATCTAGAAATTGGATGTATATGCTGTATGATTTTTTGACAGCTTAAAGTTGTTCAAGAAGGCAAAAATAAAAGTATTTGGACATGAGTTTCTTTTGCTACAAGCTGAACTGAAGGTTTATTTAAAAGTGGGAAGTAGCTTCTGCTGTCAGGAGGCTGTGTTAAAAATGGCTAAAACACAAACTCTGTAGTTAGTCAAGTCTATGCCCTGATATCCTCAGATACAGTCAATGGAACACTATACAATAATAAAGAACAATGATGATTTTAGAAAGTATTTAATAACCTGGTTTCAACTAGATGACATTATGCTCAGTGAAATCAGTCAGTGGCAAAAGGACAAGTAGTATATAAGACCTCTGTTATAAGGACTGAAAACTAGATTTACATACAGAAGACTTTTTTTTTTTATTATGGAACACTGGACAAACAAATGAGTTATTTAACTTGAATTTCTCCATCGGCAGATTACAACAGTTACTTGTAAAATCTCTGCAAGCATTACAATCATTAGTTATTAGAGAAATTCAAATCAAAAGAACGATAGATACCATCTTACCCCAACAAGGTTGGCAATGATCCAAAAAATGGAAAACAACAAATGCTGGAGAGGCTGTGGAGAGACTGGAACTTTGCCACACTGCTAGTGGGAGTGCAAAATGGTACAACTTCTTTCAAAAGCAATTTGGTGCTATCTTAAAAAGCTAGAAATAGAAATGCCATATGAACCAGCAATCCCACTGCTTAGAATATGTCATTCAGAAGCAAAGGCTGTCACATGAACAGATATGTACACATGAATGTTTATTGCAGCACTGTCAACAACAACAAAAAGATGGAATCAACCTAGGTGCCTATCAACAGAGGAATGGGTAAACAAACTATGGTACATATACTTAATGGAATATTGTGCAATGATAAAAGACAAAGATGATTTTAGGAAGCATTTCATAATCTGCTTTAAAGACATTATGGTGAGTGAAGTAAGTCAGTGGCAAAAGGACAAGAATTGTATAAGAACTCTGTTATAAGAACTGAAAACTAGACTTAAGTATGGAAGACTCTTAGGTGGCTACAAGGATGGAGAGAGATAGAGAAGGCTTATCATAGATTATATAGTAGATAGGAATTTGGTTAGGTGAAAGCAGTGACAATACGTAGTAGAGAACAGATCAACATAATTGGATTACATCATAAACTGAAAGATTTTCTAAACTTAATCCAATATTTCAAAAGATACAGTAGCAGGGATCAGTGTCTATGGACCATATTTTCAGGGGATATTGCAGCCAGTTGGTATAACCAGCGTTTTGCTAAGAGAGTCTTCTGCACCCGATATTGGTGAGTGGTGTCTGGGGTCTTAAAAGCAAGCAAGCTGCCATCTGAGGTACATCAAATGGTCCCAACTTATCCAGAGGAGATGATGATGGAGAATAACAAAGACATGAGGAAAAAAGAGCCCAGGAGACAGAAGGATCCATGTGAATGGGAGACTGTGTTAGCAGGAGAACAGAAGAACCAGATGGTATCTGGCCACCATCAAAGGCAGCTGTGATGGTGGACACAATGTAGAGTCCCTGAGGCAACACAAGAAAAAGAGGGGTACATCTTAAGAACTCTACTAAAAGATCATAATTTGAATGTCTGACATCCTGAAGGGTCCCCTGGGAACCCTAGACCTGGTTCTGATCATTACCAGAAACCAGTACTGAGGTCAACTCTTCAGACAAGAATGGACTGAACTCAGGAACATAGTGTGACTATGTGATGTGTATACTGTATGCTGCTATACATTTATGGGAGACTGTCCTACTGGTTTCTCTCTGGATGGGACAGAGGAGGGTGGACAGGAAGGGACAGGTGCTTGTTAGGAGGACACTAGAAATGTAGAGTGAAAGGGAGGAGTGTGCTGTTGCTGGGAGAGGAGAGCACATGGAACTGCAGATTGGCAGGCATGCAAAATTGATTAGGATTGTGTACTTTCACTTAAAATAAAAATAATTGTGTGGGTATTAAATGAGGTCATGTATATAAATCACCCACATATTTGAATATAAAATTTGATAGACTTAGCCACACAGTAATAGGTACTCAGTAAGCCAACTGTAGGCTGCTCTACTTTATAAAGTATGCCTTGTAGAACTTTGACATATAGAATAATACAGAATGCAGATTCTTTGAAGCAGAGAGATATGAAAACGAAAAGGCAGAAGAGCTCAGTATGCAGCTGTCTATTGAGTTACTCCTTCACCTCCTTCATGGGACTGAGTGGGTTTGGGGCAGAGAAAGACCAGAACAACCTTAATGTATATTCACTTAACCTTTTCACAGAAATACAAGGAATAATAAATGAGTTCCCTGTGGAAACAATAATATATGCTGGTTTTTAGAAGACTTTTATTTAAAACCATACATATTTTCCTGTGTTTTTACAGTTGTTCTGTAGATACCACTTCTAGTAAACGCAAACCTTCCAACACTTGGGTAATTTATTTAACCATGCACCTGCTATTGAATATTTAATTAGTTTCCAGTCTTTTGTTATGACAACACTGTGGTGAATACCTATACATATAAATCTTTGTCTTCATTTCTGATTACTTTAGGATAAATTTATGTGAGTGGAATTACTAGATCAAGAATGATTTTAAGATTCTTACTGCATTATGCCACTTGTAGCAAAAGAGAAGTTTCAAGTTATAGTCTCAAAAACAGTAAGTGAAGTTGCTAATCTCACAAGCATCTGCCTAGAACTTAATATTATTTTTAACAAATCAATGTGATTTTATCTGTAATTTTACTTGCAATAAGTATTCATAGTCATTCAAATCTGTATTTTTATTTGACTCTGTATTTTCCTTATATTTATTATCCATTAGCCCCAAATTTTTAGTGCTAGAATTCTTCTTTTTCCTTTATAGTTCACAAGCATTTTGAATGTATTAATTAAGATTTTTGACAAGTGGAGAAATCATTATGGAGCAATGTTACTGAGACTGATAAAACTACAGATTTTAGATATTGGAAACATTTTACGGAAGATCCTAAGTATGTACAACAGGTTGTTCAATGCACTAAGAATAGTACCCATATGAGAATGCAGTAAAAACAGAGATTTGAAAATTTGGAGGATGATATTGTGCAGCTTTTTAAATGCAAGATAAGAAAGTGGGATTTTATTTCATGTTTGGTAAGGAAACACAAAATCTTCTCTCATGACCTGAGTCTGTGCTTCCAAACTTTGCTTGCACATTAACAGTACGGGAGCTTTTAAAATTACCACTATGTGGAGCCCATCCTTGGCCAATAAAATCAGAACTTTTACAGATGTTTGCACTGGTACACATATTTAAAAGAAAAAAAAAATCTTAGCAGGTGAATGGTGATTCTATGTGCAACCAAGACTGAGAAGACATCTTTTGTAAGATAGTGAAGATACAACTAAATTTACCTAATTGAAGTCATCGAAAGGAAAATGATTAAACAGAACAGAGTAGAGTAGGCAGACAGCTTAAAAGAAGAGGGGACTTAGAAATAATAAAATGCCTTTGAGTCCATCCCAGCTGAAGTCAACTCCATGTGTGCCAGAGTAGAACTGTGATCTATGGGATTTCAGTGGCTTATTTTTCAGAGGTAGACCACCAGCTGTGTCTTTTTAGCTGCATCTTGGTGGACCTGTGTCTTATTCACCTAGTGCTGCTATAACAGAAATATCACAAGTGGATGACTTTAAAAAGAAAATTTATCTGTCACAGTCCAGTAAGCTAAAAGTCCAAATTCAGGGTGTCAGCTTCAGGGCAAGGCTTTCTCTGCTGACTCTGGATGAAGGTCCTTGTCATCAACCTTCCCCTGGACTGGAAGTTTCCAAGGCTTAGAGACCCCAGACCTTTCTGAAGGAAGGACTCAATTACCAACACTTCTTCTTAGTGGCATTGAACTCTCTACTAGCTTCTTTCCTTTATAGCTCAAGAGACTGCCTCAAGGCCCAAAAAAGCTACCAACTGCTGCCCATCCACCCTCATTAACATCATGGAGGCAGGGTTCACAACATGGAGGAACACCACACAATACCAAGAAGCATGGCCCAACCAAACCCGCACACATTTTGGGGAACACATTACAATCCACGATAACATGAACCTCCAACTTTTCATTTAGCGTCTGAGGGACTTAACCTTTTGTCCCATCAAGGAAGTCCCAGACACAAGTTAAAGAATATTTAAAAAATACATGACTTGATTTCCTTAAATCTTTCTAATATTGTTTATAAATTGTGGTTCTGCTTATGCATTTTTATTTGTTTTTTTTTTTTAATTTAAGTCTTTGAAGAAAAACACATTTAATTTTGAACATTATTGCTGGTATTAGTTTCCATCAAGTCAATTCTTACAGATGGAAACCTCACATACAACAGAACAAAGGTTACCCAGCCCCCTGTCACCATCGTGATCACTGGTACGTTTGAGTCCATTGTTGTGGCTATTGTGTCACTCTGTCTCATAGAAGGTTTTCCTCATTTCACTGACTCTCCATTTTACCAACCATGATGTTCTTTTCTACTGACTGTCTTTTAAAGTAGGCTGGGTATAAATATCAGGAAAGGAGAAGGATAGGCAAATATAATGAAAAAAAGAAAGGATGAAAAGAAAAAAATAAACTGTAAACACTTCATTGTGATTGCATATGAGACTTGGAGTCTGACCATAAATTCATGATTGGAATCTGGATCTTGATACTATGCAACTCACATATGCTTTTGATAGCCTTGTAAAGTCCCAGTTTGTTGGAAACATTATATGAAGCCTGAAATCCATAAAGAAGCAGTAGTATGAACTTGCAAATCAGAACACAATGTTTAAAAGAGGACATGCATAA
Organism: Heterohyrax brucei; assembly: GCA_028571685.1. Taxonomy (NCBI): domain Eukaryota; kingdom Metazoa; phylum Chordata; class Mammalia; order Hyracoidea; family Procaviidae; genus Heterohyrax; species Heterohyrax brucei. Next base: position 19,965,475 of record CM053162.1, read on the forward strand.
ATGAGTGCATTTTGGTAGGTAAAGAGAAACAACTCAGATGTTCTGATGAATGATGGAATATAGTTTTTAAATAGGGGAGAGAGAAAAAGAGGTTTAGGGGCAAAGGAAGAACACTGGAATCTTTTTCATCAAGGGATCATATTTAACCAAATTTTGGCAATTTAGGAACAATGAAGAAATACAAGTTTTTATAGGAAAGAAAAAAAATCTCATAGAACAGAGTAAATTAGGGATGGAAATCACACCATTAATATATTAGAGAAGGTTTCTTTAATGAGGTTTTTTATTGTGATAAGTTAAACATGAAGTCCTTAATTGAATTTCTCAGAACCTAATATGCATTGATGAAATAAAAGAAACATCTAGCCTGCTCATAATATTTATAGTCTAAAGAACAGAATGACCCTGTAATTTATTGCCCAAACCTGGACATTTCTAGAGTAAAAGGAAGCACCTTTAATAATCTGCTAGGACAACAGCATAAATCAAGACTATTCCAAGCAAAATGTAATTTAATGTCATCCTACTAATGGAAAAGATAGACAATAAATAAGTAAACAAACAAATAAATATGTAATTACAAGTTTACAAGTCCTGTAAAGGAAACAAAATTTATTTGCAATACAATGATCAGGAATGAGCTCTTTGGGGAGGTGAGATTAACTAAAACCTAAAAAATGAAAAGGAAGTATTCATGTGAAGAGGAAACAGTATGATGGTTTAATAAAAATTGTGCTGGGAAATAGCTCAGTCTATTCAAGGGACTGAAATGGGTGTAGTGTTGTTGGAGCACACCATGAGAAGACTAGAACCAGAGGGGGTTGAAAGAGGGCTCAGGAAGTAGATTACACAGAATTTTAGTCTAAGTGCCACAGGGAGGTATTGGAGGAGTTTAGTCTGTTGAGATTATCCAATTTATGTTAAAAATGTTGGGTATGAAAGGCCACCTACAGAATGGGAAAAAATATTGGCAACTGTATGTCAGACTGATGCCTAATCTCCATAATCTATAAGGTACTACAAAATATGAACAAGAAAAAGATAAATCATCTAATTAAGTGACAGGCAAAGGAGATGGATAGACACTTCTCTAAAGAGGAGATCCAGGCAGCCAAACAACACATGCAGACATGCTCACAACCATTAGCTATTAAAGAAATTCAAATCAAAACAACAATAAGATACCATCTCACCCCAACAAGGTTGGCCATGATACAAAAAATGCAAAACACTAAATGCTGGAGAGGCTGTGGAGAGATTGGAACTCTCCTACACTGTTGGTAGGATTGCAAAATGGTGCAACCTCTTTGGAAAGCAATCTGGTGCCACCTTAAAATAATGGTTATAGATTTACCATTTGACCCAGTAATTCCACTGTTTGGAATATATCCTACAGAATCAAGGTCAGTCACAACAACTGATACATGCACACGAATGTTCATCGCAGCACAGTCCACAATAGCAAAACGATGGAATCAACCCAGATGCCCAACAACAGAGAATGGATAGGTAAACTATGGTATATATACTCAGTGGAACACTATGCAGTGACAAAGAATGATGATAGCAGGAAACATCTCTTAACCTGGTTTCAACTGGAGGACATTATGTTGAGTGAAAGTAGTCAGCAACAGAAGGACAAATACTGTATGAGACCCCTACAATAAGAACTTAAAAGCAGACTCATGAATAACAGAGAAGACTCTTTGAGGGCTGCAAGGTTGGGGAGGGTGGGAGGGGGAGGAGGGAGGGTCTAGATTAGACAGTTGTTAGAAATTTGGTTGGGTGAAGTTGGTGACAGCATACATCAGTAAGGAGATCAATATTAACGGGGCTTCAACACAACTTCTGTAGTCCTTCCATCTTAACCCAATATTGCAAGGACAGAGTAGCTGGAGTGGGAGGCCGGGGACCATGCTCTCAGGGGAAATTGAGGCCAATTGACACAACTAGGGTTTTGCTAGTGAGGACTCTCCGCACCCCACATTGGTGAGTGGCGTCTGGGGTCTTAAAAGCTGCCAAGCTGCCATCCAAAGGTACAGCAAATGGCCCAAACTCAACAGGAATGGATGATCGCAAAGGTCCATAACGACATGGGGGAAAGAGAATCCAGAAGACAGACAGACCCATGTGAGTGGATGTCTACATTGGCTTGTGACTGGAAGAACAATATGGTGCCCGGCTACCACCAGTGATAGCCACGATGGAGCTCACAAAGTTGAGACTCACTGGCAACACAAGTATAAATAGGGGTGAGCCCTGATATCTCCATTAAAAGACCACAATTGGTGGTCCAGGGGCCTCAAAGTTCTCCTGGGAGCAAGGCCCCAGGCCCTGATGCTATTCCTTTTCATAAATCATATTGAAGGTCAGACAGCAATGGATTGGACTTGGTGACGCAGAGTGACCATATTGTGTGGGCACTGTATAGTTCTAGGCATCTATAGGAGCTCGTCCTGTTGACCTCACACTGGAAGAAGGGGATTGGGTGGAGAGGAGAAGACAGGAGACTGCTGGGAAGATAAGACATGTATGCAGCAGAGAGAAAGAGTGTGCTGTCACTGTGCAGGGAGAGCAGTGGAAGCTGAATGTAGATCAGCGTGCAAATTTATATGGGACTGTACATTTCATTTAATCATAATAAAAAAGTTGGGTATGGTAGCTGTTGTGTAGACAAAAAATTATAGGGGGAAAAGAGTGATAGGGAAGACTGAGACAAGCAAACAGACTCTAAATGTACTCTGGATAAAAACAAGGAAAGATCTACTGATGGATAAATATAGGGGGCAATAAAAAAAAAGAAAGAAAGGAAGAATTGACTTTCAGTCACTGAGTGGATAGTGGTGACAATTCCTGGGATGGAGAATATTTTCAGACAAGGAGCCATCTAAACTGGAGAGCTGAAAGCATCAATTCTAAATTTAAGGCTAATTGAGTTTTTCTCCTCCAGTTTGAAACCAGGAACAAAAATGCCCACATTATCAGTTAGAGTTCTTGGTTGAAAGCAACAGAAATTGACTCAGGATGAAAGCTAATGTGGATTCACAGAATCAATGGAGGACTGGGAAAAGAAGCTTGGAAAGCAGCATAAACAAAGTACTTCTGGAGAAAAGAAACACAAGTGACTTCACAGGTCACATCTTGAATGAAATGAGACACCAATTGTTTTCAGTCTTTTTGTGTCTCTACTCAAGAGATTATTTTCAGAAAGGCAGTATTTGATGGATTTAGTTAGCATCATGTGCCCCCGCCTTCGCCAGAAATGCAAAGGATGGTTATGAACGTTAGGCAGACAAAACCAACAAGGGCTTTGTTGAAAGGAGAAAATATTGAAATTACCAGTGGTTCAGCAGCAACCAGACATTCAATCAGCCACCTGGGAAAATCTGACATGGGGATAAGTTTACAGAGTAGAACATTCCCTAAATTATACTCAAAAAGGTAATGAACACAGGTACAAGATCATGCTTTCCTGGACACAAAGGGAAAGAGTTCTTTCCTACAAAATTTTACCCTGATACAAAAGCTGCAAAAACACTAGCATTTTTATCAGATGTATTTAATTTCCTGTTTGATCTGCACTTGGTGATAATCCAGGGGAATTAGTGAACCTGGGTTCTCTTCACTACAGTGCGCTGATTTAGGTAATGATCTGTTAATGAGTTGTTAATCACTTGTTCAGATTGGGAGGGTTGGATGACTGAGCAGGCGCTGAACCTGAAGGAAGAATCTCCTGCAATAAAACTTTCCAACTGCTATTTTACTGGGAGCAGAATTTTCCTACCTCACTCCTAATTCCCCCCACTGCCCATACACACATGTTTTGGCAGGATCTTGAAGAAACTTGGCTCTTGATGTGTCCGGAAGTGCTGATAGTTGGAATCTATGAGATATGAATTCTATAGTTGTGTGTGAAGACAAAAATCATTGTAAACCATTTTGGCTATATCAATTGTAAAACTACTGATCTTCAGAAAAGTAATAATTGATCTATCAATAATTCTTCTGACAACAACAAACTGTGAAATTCTATACAATTGTATAGAACTATATGGTATATAAAAATAAGTTTCAAGGCATATTCTCATTTGATCAACAAGAAAGGTAAATGGGACAGTATTGTCCAGATGATGAGATAGGGAATAGGGAGGTGGAGAGACTTCCCCAAGGTCATTGGACTTACAAGCAACAGAAACTAAATTTCAATCCAAGTATGACTGACTCCAAATTTCATTTACTTTCACTAGACCTCATTACCTCTCCTAGAAGCTGAAGTACACACTATAAATAACATAAAATTGATGCATATATTTTGTGAATGAAACACATGCATTTTATTCCTTATTTTAGTGCTTATTAAATTACGGCCAGGAGAAGACCTCTTCAAACATCATAACTATAGCACATTGGTTAAAATGACAGTTCCTTAGCTCCATTCCAGACCTACTGAATCAAAATCTCTGGGAGTGGCTCTCACAAATCTGCCTGGTATACTTTCCCCTGTTGGTATTTATGTGCACTGAAGTACAGGAGTTTTGATTTCTCATTGAGTTGCTTTATGCATTACAATGGCCAACACATTTAATAAGATTAATAATCTAGTCTCTCTGCCTCAGAGTATATTGGAAGCATAATTAAAAGATGAAATGGGAAAGAAAAGAAAAGGCTCTTTGGGGATGATACAATAATATCAGGAGAGGTGATATGTCACAAACTACTATTGAGAACTAGCAAAAGAGAACTAAAAGTAGATATAGTCCTATATTCATTACAAAAAACAACAATCATGGTTGTTAATATAATTAAGCTCAGCTTGACTCTGAAAATGTAAAACTGTTTAAATTCTATTCAGTATCCTTTCACTCTGAAAACCAGAAGTCCTAATTAATGTTAAAAGATATTTGTAAAACAACTTTAGATGAACGTTGACTGGTAGCAGAAATACCAGAAAGATATTTACCTGTGTTTTATTGACTATGCAAAGGCATCTGACTATGTGGATCATAACAAATTACAGATAACATGGCAAAGAACGGTAATTTCAGAACGGTTAACTGTGCTCTTGAGGAAGATTACTTAGATCAACAGGCAACATTCAGAGAGAACAAGGGGATACTGCATATTTAAAAATCCAGAAAGTTGTGCATCAGGACTATATCCTTTCATTATACTTATATTCAATTTGCATGCTGAGCAAATAATGTGAGACGCTGGGCTATATGAAGAACATATATCAGAATTGAAGGAAGACTCATTAACAACCTGAGATATATAGATGACATGTTTCTGGCTGAAAGTAAAGAATTAAAGCACTTACTGATGAAGATCAAAGATTATGCCTCAATATGAAGAAAACAAAATTCCTCACACCTGGACCAATAAGCAACATCACGACGAACAGAGAAAATATTGAAGTTGTCAAGAATTTCACTTGGATCCACAATCAAGGCCCACAGAAGCAACATTCAAGAAATCAAAGAACATATTGCATTGGGCAAATTCACTGCAGAAGACCTCTTTCAAGCATTAAAAAAAAGCAAACATGTTTCGAGGACTAAGGTTTGCCTGTTCCATGCCATGATATTCTCAGCAACCTCATACACCAAGGAAAGTTGGACAACGAATAAAGAGACCTGAAGAAGAATTGATGCCTTTGAATTACAGTACTGGTGAAGAGTATTTTATATACTGTGGACTGCCAGGGTGGATAACTCTGTTTTGGAACAAGTACAACCAGAATATTACTTAGAAGCAAAATAACAAGACTTCATCTCACACACTTTGAACATGTTATAAAGAGAGACCAGTCCCTAAAGAATATCATTCTTGGTAAAGCAGAGTATCAGAAAAAAAGAGAAAGATTCTCAATGAGATGTATTGATACTGGCTGCAATTACAGGTTTAAGGATGACAAAGAGAGTGAGGATAGCACAGGATCAGCTAGCATTTTGTTCTGTCATAGATAAGATCACTATGAGTCAAAACTGATCCAGTGTCACATAACAGCAACACAGTTTATGTGAGATTAAATATCTTACATAGATACTCAGATCTACCAGCTGACCAACCGATTGGTTAACAGACACATGTATGGACGGATGAACAGGCAGAGCAAGCAGAGTGGATATGGCCACACGATAATGCCAACGAAATAAAACACCTGGATTTTTGTACTTCTGGCTTCCATCCCTAATCAAAATGAGTACCCCTGGGGGAAAAAATACCTTTACATACTTACTATAAATTTGATTAATTTTAGAATAGGCTGAGAAGTCCCCACTAGATATCTATCAAAAGATCATGTCTCAGTGGTAATGGAAAATATCTTGAAAACTCTTTGGATATTCCTGCTCTCTAGATATAAAACATTATTATAAGGCATGAAAAGTAATTTCATTAAGTGGTTGATCTTATGAATTTGTAGGTGATACAGACTACTTGTATAATTACTTCTTTTAAAAATTGAACATAACATTTCTAAAGCAATCATCCTGTTGACAAGTTCTTTGGAAGATTTTCGGAGTTTGCTTCAAAGTGTTCTTTAGGGGACTATAAGAATGTGTCTATTTGTTTTTCCTCTTTTGTTTTCCAAGTTTGGATTATTTATTTGCTGATTCAATGTTTCTTCAAATCACTGACCTCAACAGAATTTAACAAAGACAAAGTTTCAGGTGAGAAATATTTTTAAATTCTTTATTTTTCCTCTAAGCACTAAATTTTATCGTCTTCTAGAGTACAAGAAAGCTTGGGGCTTAGTGATCAGCAAGGTTTGTTCAATACAGCAGAAACTTTTTTTTTTTTAAGCCGAAGGAACCAAGGATAAACCTGTTATTCCAACAATATGTGCTGCTAGTTTATTCTTTTCTCAACTCCTTGAGTGAAGTGAAATTTAAGTAAACATAAGATCCACATCTTCAAATAAACATATTTTTTCATTTAAAAATGTTTGTCTGGTATATGTTTTTCAGATTTCTTTTCCTCATGGTTTTAATGTGTTTAATACATTTTATATTTCTTCTAGAACCAGGAAGTCAATTCCATTCTTTAAACATATCATCCAATAATACTCACATTAAACCACTTTGACAGCCTTCTAAGTATTAAATTTTGAACATTATATCGCAGTTAAAGAACTAAAATTGCCTGTTAAATTCTCTTTCAAGGTCATTGGCTAGTGTTAGACAAATAAGGGCCATAATTCCAAGTGGTTAACCAAAATCCCCAAACAAATTATTTTTTAAAGGTGTGAAGAGGTCTGGCTAAGGGACCTTCACTTTTCTTCTGTGTTGGAAAAGTCTACTAACTTCCATCCTTCAAGGATAAATGCATTCATTACATTAATCAGAGCAAGGGCTGTAGTGAAAATAAATGAAAGTTATTAAAGAGAGAAAGATCAATGGCAATCGAGGCATCCATTTGTTTTACCACCAACAAATTCACTTCCAGAAAAAGCCCTTATCAATTTCTAGGGAATGGCTTGTTCTGTCACGGTGGATGCAGTGTTAATGTTCTTTACAGCTCTCTCAGAGCCAGTGCAGTGACACCAATCTAAATAAGGGAGAAGGCAAGACTTAATCACTCCTGTCACTGACCAGTTATTAACATTTCCAACAAGGGCATTAGAGGCAAAATTCAGAGAGGTCAATTTGTGTTTCAAGAGTATAGCCAAAAGACAGAAAATATACTTTAAAGCAATGTGCTTATGGCAACAGCAGGTGTGTCTAGTCCGTTTTAATTTGGTAAGTCTTTACGAAGCATTTGTATTCTTTCTGGGTTCTTGGTTCTTTGAGTAGTTCATTGTCTGGGAGGCAAACTGATGACGCAAAATTAAATTCAATAAGCATTTGTCAAAAGAGTTTTAACACACATATATATGCAAGATTTCAAGGAGAAATCGATTAATGTTTCCTGCAAAAGTGGGAACAAGGAAAGTGTCGAATTAAAAGTAAGGTTGTTATAGATAAACTGTCAGATAAAACTGGTGGCAGAGAAACTTCAGACGTAAGGAGCATCATGGGTGAAGTTTCAGAGGTATAAAGCAGCATGGAAGATGCTGGGAAACATGATTATATGTTGTTGGGGTATCACATTCTATGTGAAGAAAGAAGTTGGGATCCTATTAAGCAGAACTTTATGCTGGGAAGTCACTGACAGATTTTTTGAAGAGGAGTTGTATGAGCAGATTTGCATTAGAGAAATGTTGTTTAGGCAACATTGTAGAAAATGGATTTAGAGAGATTGAGAGTAGAGACATGACAATCAGAAGAATAACATAAAATTTAAAGGCAAGAAATTTGGTGTACTAAATTAAGGCATGGTAATGGAATCAAAGAAACCCTGGTGGCATAATGGTTAAGTATGATTGCTACTCACCATAAGGTCAGCAGTTCGAATCCGTCAGGCCCTCCTTGGAAACTGCATGAGGCAGTTCTAGCCTGTCCTGTAGGGTCACTATGAGTCGGAATCAACTCGATAGCACTGGGTTTGATTTTATGGATCAAGGATTAACACAATGATAAACAAGAAATGTTTCTAATTTCCAGATTTAAGTTTTGCTTTGATATAGATTGATGTAAGCTAGATCCTCATATTTTAAAAAGTGATCACTGAACCTAAATCCACAATGCCTAGTATAGGAGGACTGCCAATTACCTTGGCAAACATCCTAGAAAAGGTGCTACATACCTCATTGCTAAATATCCCTGCAGTCACCTTTGAAGTATTCCCCTTGGGAAGCTATGCACCAATGCCAGCACTAGCCCACTCCTCACAGCAATTTTGGAACTCATTCTGGAATGACCATCAGAGGTGTCATCATATTACCTTTAATGTCCTGAATGTCATCAAAATGCTTGCCTTTCAGTATTTATTTTCTCTTCTGGTAAAGAGAAAAGCTACCATGGACCAAGTCAGGTGAGTAGGTAGGGTGTTTCAGTACAGTTATTTGTGTACTGAATAAAAACTCCCTCACAAACAACTATACAATTAAATTTACAAACTTGCCACCATGTGTAACAACCATTCCAGAAAGAGTCCCAAAGTGCTTTGAAGGGTAGACTAGGTAGTGGCATTGGGGCATAGCTGCCCAAGGGCAGTACTTTGGAGGTGACTGTAGTGATATTCAGCAGTGAGATACGTAGTACTTACAGCAATTCAGTTCACAGACTTAGTTGTCAGATCCTGTATGCCCTTCTGACTATCTGTGCTCCTTGGTACCATTACAGCTAGTTCCTTAATCCTCCATAAGCCTCCTATTTCCAAATCAGTCTTCTAAACCCTCTGGTACTGCCAATTCTGCTGAATGTGTGAATTTTTTTTAGAATATGTTCACTACCTCCTTGTCTTGCTCGGCACCCCATTTCTACCTAGAATCCTTTCCAGTAGAAGGTGGTTGTTTTCTCAAATTCATTTTTATTTGGGGTAAAGTATGGGTATGTTCCTTTTGGACCCCTGTGATACTGTTTTGTACCTCTTATTATATTGTCCGCTTTGAAGTTTCTACCTCTTGGTTGTAAACAGATGGATAGATATTAAATAGATAGCTGTTGTCAAATCAGCTTTGATTCATGGTGACCTGTGTGTCACAGAAGAAAATGTTGCCTGGCCCTGAGTCATCCTCAAGATCACTGGCATGACTGAGTTCATTACTATACCTGTTGTGTTAATCCGTCTCACTGAGGGTCTCCTTCACTCTCCCTGGAACCACTACTTTACCAAATGCAATGTCCTTCTCTAATGATTGATCTCTCTTAGTGATATGTTCAAAGCAAGTGAGTGACACGTTGACTCACAAGATTTTTTCTTACTAATTTTCATAAATAGAACATTAAACCTTTTTTGAAATCTGTCTTGGTCTGGAAATGTCACTGAAACTTGTCTACCATGGGTGACTCTCCTGATATTTATAATATCAGTGGTGTAGCTTCCAGCATCAGAGCAACTCGTAAGTCACCACAGTACAACAAACTGACAGATGCATGGCTATCAACCATAATAATGAGTGAATGAACTACTATTCAATCATAAAAATGAACTACTTATACATGCTAAATATGAATGAACCTCAAAAATACTACGCCAAATAAAACAAATCAAACACATAAGAACACATGCTATCTGATTCAATGTTTATGAAATATACAGAATAAATATCTAGAATAAATAAATCTAGACAGATAGTTAAGAAATTGATATCAAGGATTTCATTCTACTTGGATCAACAATCATTGTCCATGGAAGCAGTTCATGATATCAAATGAAGCATTGCATTACGCTAATCTTTCCTGTTTAACGCCTTAAATAGCAAGGATGTCATTCTGATGACAAAATGTGTCTGACTCCAGATATGAAGTCAGTTACTGAGGTCTGACAATTAAGTTCTTGAAATTGCCATTGTACAGTTACACTGACAATGTTGTATAAATAACTCAGTAAGGTGTCATAAGCTTGGTATATCAGTGTCTCACAGCTGTGTGCATGTCAGTGTGTGGTGGTGTCTTGCTGAGTGTCATTCATTATTGCTGTTGGGTGTTTTTGTGTGCCATCTAGAGAACATCCGATCTAGAATTAGAGCAACCAACAAATGTTAAATTCTTGTTAAACTTAGAAAGGGTGAAAATTAAATTAGGGATATGTTAGTCCAAGCTCGTGAGGATAATGCCTTGAAGAAAATAGCAGTGTACAAACAGATTAACGTTTTGCTGAGGAGCGAGGAAGTATCAATGATGAAGAGAGGTCAGGGTGGCCAGTAATCAGTAGAACTGACAAAAATATTGCAAAAATTCATGGAATTGTGCATCTAAATTGCCAATTGACTGTGAAAAGCATAGCAGACCAAGTAAACGTTGATAGAGAAACAGGAAAATCTTAACTGAAAATCGTGAGATGAGAAGTGTGCATGCAAAAATGATTCCAAAGGAGACCACTGATAAACAAAAACAAAGGAGAGCTGAAGTTTGCTGAGACCTTTTGGAGAGGCAAGACTATATTTTACGGAGTGCTATCACTGGTGATGAGACACGAGTGTACCAATACGACCCTGAAACAAACCATGAAAATGCACAGTGGAAGTCAGCCAGTTCCCCACAACCCAGAAAGTTCAGTCAGTCCAAGTTAAGAATCACAATGATGTTGCTAACCTTTTTTTTTATACACCAGAGCAATTGTTCATTACGAATTTGCAACATGATTCAGAAGTGCTGAAAAGGCTTCAAGAAAAAGTTAGATAAAAGTGACCTGACTTTTTTGCCAGCAACTCATGGCTCTTGCATCACAACAATGCACCAGCTCACACAGCACTGTTTGTGAGAGAGTTTTTAGCCAGTAAAGAAATAACCGTATTGGAACACTCTCCATTCTCACATGATCTGGACCCCCAATGCCTTATTTCTTTACCAAAAGTTAAAGAAAATACTGAAAGGAAGACATTTTGTTGATATTCAGGACATCAAAGGTAATACAACAAGAGCTCTGATGGCCATTCCAGAAGGGGAGTTCCCAAATTGTTTTAAAGAGGGGGCTAGGCACTGGTGTTGGTGTATAGCTTCCCAAGGGAGTATGCCACAGGTGATCATATTAATATTTAGCAACGAGATATATAGCACTTTTTTGAGGATGAGTCCACAAACTTAACTTTCAGACCCTTATACACCTCACAATTAAAAAGGCAGAAAGAATTGATTCACTCAAATGATGGTATTAGAAAAAAAATGTTGGCTGTATTGTGAACTGCCAGAACAAACAAACCAGTCTTGGAGGAAGTACAGACAGAACTCTTCTTAGAAGCGAGGATAGTGCGACTTTGTCTGGCTTACTTTGGGCTCCTCATTAGAAGAAACCATTAGCTGTAGAAAGATACAATGCTTGCCCAAGTAGATGGTCAGCAGAAAAGTTGGGAAATCCCCAGTAAGATGGACCGACACAGTGACTGCAACAAACACTGTATGAAAATTAGTGATTTATAAAAATATGAAATGTATATAGTTTATAAAATATAATAAAATACAATTTTATTTTTATATTATTTTATATATAATCTTTATTTTATATAATATATAAAATATTACAAAACATATATACATTATTTGTTTTATAAAATACAGTGTTGCTCAAATCAACAACAATTGTGAGACTAGCACAGGACTGGGCAATGTTTGTCACTGTGAACTGGAGCCAACTCAACAGTCCCATCCCCCCAAAATAGAAGCAGTAAGTACATCCAGACACCAGGGACAGAAGGTAATAGGAAACAACTGCTTAATTATTATGGTGTTTCTTTTAGGGATGACAAAAAAGTTTTGAAATTAACTAGAAGGGGCACTTATTCAACATTTTGAATACACTAAATGCCACCAAATTGTTCAATTTATATCAATTTTTTCCGCAACATTTTTAATCACCTGTTTATAGAAATCCCCATTATTGACCATACCTACCAACTTAAAATGATTTCCCTTTCTAGTCTCCTTACCAGTATCCTCTATTATTTTTCATCTTTCTCTAATCACTTTTTCCCAGTCTTTTTGGCCCAAGTACATATTTCTGCCAGGCTAAATAAAGGAATGCCTCAGAGTCCTATATCCTGTCTTTTTTTTTTTTTTAATTCTCATATGGTATTCTCTTATTAGAGAATCTCACTGAATTTCACTATGATTCTAAAATCTCCATTTATGGCATTGGTTTTTCCACAAGTTTCATACTTTCATAGCCAAATAGCAAATAGTTCAAACACACAATTTCTTCTAACTCGGCAAATTTAAATTCAAATACATTATCTTATTTCATCCTATTCTTTCTCCTATTTTCTCTAATTTATTTGGTGATAGCACCATGCGTCTTGTGATTCAAGAATAAAACCTGTGATCTGTTCTTTCACTGTTTTCTTTGCATTCTATTTGTTCATTTAGTGAACAATTTTGAGTGTCCACTACGTGCCAGCCACTGTGTTAATTGCTAGGATTATGCTGATGTGTGTCATGAGAGGGACACAGAGAGACAAATAGACACAGAGAGAAAGAGAATACTATTGCTGTCCTCATACAGCTTGAAATTCTTGTCAAGATACACAGTGATATTCAAATTACAAAAATAAATGTGGTCTGTTCAAGAGCAATTTTAATACAGGTAATTAATAGCGAAAAGTCAAAGACAACTATGTTAAGAAAGTAATGGGCCTAGTTCAAAGAAAACTTTGTTAAGAAAGTGACGGGCCTAAGGAAGGCCTAGGAGTTAGCTAAATAAAATGAAACTCAATATATACCAAGGCTCTGGGGAATGAGATATTGTGGGGTAGCCAAGGGGCTGAAACAAAGTCAATTGTAGCAAGAATATGCAGAGTTTTAAAAGATGCTGGAATAACAGGCAGAGGCCAAAATTTTAGTCTTTACCTACAGGTCAGCTTTAAGCAAGTGAGCACTGAGAAGGCATGGAGCTGAACAAACATACATATCGAAAAGAATATTTTTAGCTATAGAGTGAATAATGGCTTTGGAGAAAAACTACTAGAGTAAATGTGGGAATACAGTAAAACTATATTTAATTAGCTAAGGTGAGAGGTAATGGCTGCTTAAATGATGAGACTGTGGAAGTCCAGGGGGGAATATAAATGTAAATACAGTTCAGAGAAATTTGGGGCAATATAAAAATGAAAAATCATCTCTGGGGAGTGAAGTAAAGAACTGAGTAACACTGAAGGAAGACCAGCTCTGTGGTTATTGTTTTGCTTTGTTTTGATTTTTTTTTGCTACATGGGATACGTGAAGTGGGAGCAATAGGAGTTTGGCTTTAAATAGTCACATCTATTCATTTACTCATTCATCTTGACTTCTACTGGGTGCTAAGCATTTTACTACTCTTGTTATACAGTAGAGAATAGAACAGACAACCACTGACCTCTTAGAGCCATGAGAGGAGGTGAACGCTAAAAATTAAGTACACTAAGTAAATCAGATAGCATCTTAGAAATTGATTTGTTCTCTGAAATAGACATGGAATAGAGTGAGGGGGGTTGGGACTGTCAAGGTCTGGAAGACACACTTGTAAATGTGGTAGTTGGGGTAATTTTCATTAAGAAAATGACATTTGATCAAAGAATTAAAGGAGATTAGTTATCCAGGAGCAGGGTATTTTAGCAGAGGGAAAGCCCAGTGCAAAGGCCCTGGAGCAGAAGCCTGCTCAACATAACGCAGATTCAAAGAACATCAAGGAGGCTGTGTGGGTGAATGAACAATGAAGGAGATAGAGAAAATTTCATGACTTAAATCAGTAAGTGGGAGTGTATATCATCCCTACACATAATTCCAGGTTTGAGTCAGGGACTTATGGGCCTTTATAAGGATGAAATTTCATTTATAATCATTAGAATTTATGCTGAGTTTGTGGTTCTTTACAGACGTTCCAAGAATTTTGTTTTTCTTTTCCTGGTAAGAAATAATTTTCTTTATTTCCTTCTTTTCTTTTTTTTTTAATTATGATTGAATGAAAATATACATTCCCATATAAATTTGCATGCCTACCTATATGCAACTCGCACTGCTCTCCCTGCTCGATGACAGCACACTCTTCCTCTACACTCCATACATGTCTTATCCTCTCAGCAATCTCCTATCTCCTCCTCTCCACCCACTCCATCTCCAGTAAGAGGTCAGCAGGACGACGTCCTATTGATGCACAGAACCATCAAGTGCACACATGATATGGTCACTCTGTGTCGCCAAGTCCAATGTACTCCTGCTGGAAGAATTGACCTCCATTATGATTTATGGACAGGGCAGCATCGGGGCCAGGATCCATGCTCCCAGGTGAACTCCTAGTCCCCTGGACCATCAATTGCTGTCTTTTAGTAGAGATCTCAGGGGGCACCTGTTTGTATTCTTGTGTTGCCAGTGAGACTCAACTTTGTGAGCTCCATCTGGCTATCACTGGTGCTGGCCGGGTATCATTCAGTTCTTCTGATCACAAGTCAATGTAGCCACGCACTTGCATGGGTCTCTCTGTCTTCTGGGTTCTCTATCCCCCATGTCATTTTGGTCCTTGGTGATGATCAGTTCCTGCTGAGTTGGGACCATCTGCTGTACCCTCAGATGGTAGCTTGGCAGCTTTTAAGACCCTAGACACCACTCACCAATGTGGGTGCAGAAGGCTGTCTTTGTAAAACACTAGTTGTACAAGTTCCAAGAAATATTTGATGGTTTATCTCTAAGTAGAAACTGAATCCATCAGTATTATGTAGAACAGGAGTCAGCAAATAGGGCAAATAATGATTTTGTGAAAACAGTTTTATGAAACACATGCATCCCCGTTCATTTACATATTATCTATGGCTGCTTTCACACTGTCTATGCAGAGTTGAGTCGTTGTGGCAAAGATTGTATGGCCTGCAAAGCCTGCAATGGCTGATAGATGATCCTTTGCAGTAAATGTTTTCTTATCCTTAAACTAGAGGCACAACACAGTTTGAAAAAGAAGTAGGCTTGTAAACGAGTCTTGGGGAATCCCAGGGCTTACTTGCTCAGGAGAGTAGACCAAATACGTAAAAGAGTAAGACATCAAGCAGCCATAGAATTAGGTAAAAAAAAAACAGTACAAAGTCTAGAGAAGAGGATGTGAAAACACCAAACTGTGATCAACTAAAATGAAGACTGGGATACATTGCTTGAATTTAGTGAATTGTAGGTTACCAGTTTTCTTAGTAAGAGCTCTTTCATTGGAAGGATGAGTGTTAGCATTATAGTCAACTAGAAGTGGTTTGAGGAGTGAATGTGTCTGAAGAAATTATGTAAGGATTACAGATATCTTTTGGGTATGTTTGCCAGTAGGAGGATAAATGGCACTTTCTTGTTGCTAGTCCCTGTTAAGTTGGTTCTGACTCATCACAACTCTATGTACAACACACAAAAGAAACATGACTCAATCTTATGTCAGCCTTATTATGCTTGAGCTCATCATTACAGACACAGTGTCAATCCACCTTGGTGAAGTTTGTCTTAAGCTGGGTTATCTACAGAAGCAAAACCAATAAAGCATATAAATGTACAGTGATGACAACATTAAACAACTGCCAAAACACTGAGAATCATGGCCCATCCAAGTTGATGGACAACCTTAACCATCATAAAGTTCTTCCTCTTTTTCACTAACTCTCTAATTTACCATGCACAAGGTCCTACTCAAGGGACTGGTCTCTCCTGATAATATGTCCAAAGTACATCAGACAAAGACTCAGCATTGTTGGTTCTATGCAGAATCAGCTATATATCTTCCAAGACAGATATATTCGTTCTTCTGGAGGGCCACAGGATATTCAATATTCTTCACCAATACCGTAAATTGAATGTATCAGTTTTCTTCAGACTTCCTTATTTGTTACTAACTCTCACATGCAAATGAGGCAACTCAAAACATTATAACTTGGGTCATGTACACTTTAGTCCTCAAAGTTATGTCTTTGCTTTTCAACAATTTAAAGAGGGATTTTGCAGCAGATTTCCCCAAAGCAATATATCATTTGATTTCCCGACTACTGCTTCTTTAGAAGTTGACTATGGATCCAAGTAAAATGAAGTCCTTGACAACTTCAGTACTTTCTCTGATTATGATAATGTTGCTTCTTAGTCCACTTTTGAAGATTCTTGTTTTCTTTTTGTTGAGGTACAATCCATACTGAAGGCTATAGTCTTTGATCTTCACCCATAAGTGCTTTAATTCCTTTATAGAAATATTTCTGTATTTATACCAACTAAATCAGTAAAATAAACCTTTTTCTGTATTATTTAGTCCTCTTTTGTAAGTCCCTAACCTTTTGAAACTCTTTAAGGATAGCCATGCTTTTTATTCCACTTAATATTAAGACTATTATAACTTACTATAACTTGTCTGGGAAAGTTTCCTTAAACCAGATTCTCTCTCTCTCAGTGCATGCATGTTTTTAATACTAATCCTAGATCAAGCAGTCCTGGTTGTACAGTCGTTAAGTGTTAGGCTGCTAATGGTATAAGGTCAGAGTTTTTTAACCCAAAAGCTGCTTCATGGGAGAAAAGACCTGCCAATCTTCTTCTATAAGGATTACAGCCTTGAAAACACTATGGGGCAGTTCTACTGCGTCATATAAGTTCATTCACTGTGATTCTAAATTAACTTTGTGGCAAACCACACCCTGAAGGTTTTTAAAATTGCCCTTGCTTCTTCAGAGCTACACTACATTTTTCCTGTCTCAAGCTATTTTCTTAGGGATCTAGGTTATTTTTAAGCAAAGTTTATTAGAGAGCAAATTGTATGCTAGGAGTGAAAATTAGTGTTGCTGATTAGAAAAAGTGCTGTGGCTGATGCTGCTTCACAGTTAGAGTCAGAGTTCAAAGATATTCCTCTTAGGTTCAAGTAGCTGTTTTCTTTTTCCCAATTTAACATATGTTAATGTTCTCTGCTTTGTGTGGGGAGGGGAGCACTATGATTTTTAGACACACCATTCTGTGGAAGAAAGACATAACATTTTGCTCATGTAAAGATTACAATCTTGGAAACACTATGGGGATGTTCAATTCTGTCCTGTAGGGTCACTATGAGTCAGCATTGACTCTACAACAGTGGGTTTTAAAGACTTCTATTACAAAACCACTTTAAGTTAATTTCATGTTAAAAGTAAATTGCTATCAGCATCATTTACTTTGTACAAAAGAAAACCATAATAATAAAAACAAAACAAACAAACCATTTAGAATACCTGAAAATTTTCCTTAGGAAAATTTTATTAATCTAAATATTTATAAAAGAAAATCTAAATCCTGGTAAGAACAGCAAGCCTGTGACACATGAACATGGTCTACTAACTGCTTCCTTCAGCTCAGCATGATGTAAATTCCACTGAGGGTGGATGTGGCCAAGAGAAGGGAGCTTGTTCTCTCCATAGCTCATAGTCAAGAGCTGTAGTATCTCCCTGTGAAGAATAGGGCACAGGCATTTCTCATTTCTCTGATCTCTATGTTGCAGAGGCTAAATCCAGGTAAGTACAAATGAGGGATAAGCAGCTATCTTCTTTCTCTCAGCCCTTGTTTATAAAAATGAAATGTCTAGTCACAACTGGCTCATAATATTGCACCACTGATGACTCTTGAACCAGCTCATGTGTAGGGAGAACGTTTCAAGCTAGGAGAGGCAAATCTACTGTGCCCATCTGGTGCTCAGAAAACCAGAATCAGCCAAATCAATCTAGAAAAAGAAGAAAAATTTGGAGTGTTCGTAGTTCTGTTTTCAAACTCATTACAAAGTTACAATATTTAAAACAATGTAGTACTGGCATAAGAATAGACACACAGCTGAATGAATAGAATTTAGCATCCAGATGTGAGGAAAATGATAGTCTTTTCAAATAATGGTATGAAACAACTGAATACTCATCTGTAGAACATCTACATTAAATCCCTATCTTGTAAAATGAACAAAAATTAACCACAAATGGTTCAAAGACCTAAATGTACAACGGAAAACTTGGAATGTAAAACAATGGCAGAAATAGGAGAAGCAGGGCCAAAAGGGCATAGAAGACAGATATTTCCCCTTAAACCCTCTAACGACCAAAACCAAAAAGAACAAAGGAATCCAGTACATATGACATCCTAGGTGCTCTGAACATCAAAGGGGAAGTTGAGAAATTGGACTGAACAATGAGGAAGTGAGAATAATGGCAAAACTACACAGGATTCCACAGACCTGACTTGCCAGGAAATGGCTGTAGCTACCACAATGCCAAGCATTGAGGTTAGTAGGCTCAGTTCCCTGCTCAAGAGTAATTATTTGGAGAAACCACTCATGTCTCCAAAACCAGTGAGAGATAGCACCAGATTGTTGGAGGCTAAGTCATTGTATATAACCTGCTATATGTGGATCTGAATCTTTTCTATCAGATGGGCCTGTCTCCCATCTAATACAATTTACAAATGGCTCTGAAACAGCGGTACATATCAAAGCACTTAAAGGGGCAGGCTAATGATCTCTTCCAAAAGCTTCCAACACAAAATCTCAAATTTTCCAGAGGAAGAGAACTTCCTGAAATTACCAGAAGTAAAGTACAAAAGATTAATATTTAGAACTCTTCAAGAGATGAGGAAGTAAATAAGGCAAAATACAACAGAGCATAATGTCAAATTGAACAAGCTGCAAGAAATCATTGAAAAGCAAGAATTAGAAATTCAGAAAATTAATAATAAAATTACAAAATTACACAACTCAGTATAAAGTCAAAGGAGCAAAACTAAGACAATGGAAGGACAAATTAGTGAGACTGACGTTAAACCACATGATATTATCATATTACAAAGAGAATTGTCAGAAATTTGCTGACTAAAACCTTCCATGATGTCATAAAAGATGAGAAGATACCTATCCAAGACATTCATCAAACACCACACAAGGTAGACACCAAAAGGAAGACACCAAAGCATATTATAATAAAACTTGCTAAAACTAAAGATAAGGAGATATCTTTTAAAGTGGCTAGTAATAAACAAACAAACAAAAATGACCAGCAAAGGAAAATCAGTAAGATTAAGCTTGGTTTAGTCATGGAAACCATGTAGATAAGAAAGCAATGGGATGACATATACAAAGCCTAGAAGGAAAATAATTACCAGCCAAGAATTACATATACAGCAAAACTGACTCTCAAACATGATGGCAAAATTAGGACATTTCCAGATAAGCAAAAATTTAGGGAATTTGCAAAAACCAAACCAAAATTACAGGAAATACTAGAGTTCTTTGGTTAGAAAATCAATAACACAAGATAAAAACCTAAGACGAGAATGCAGAATGGAGTAAATGGATTTCAAACCAAATAGAGGAATCACAAGAAAAAATGAAAGGTCAAATACTGAAAATAGGGGAACAGAGATGTTGTTATGTAAACATTATAATGAAAAGACAGATCCAAAAGAAAATGTAGTCATAGATCTTTCACATGGCAAGAAAGTGAAGGCACTATACAGAATTAAAGACTAGTTTAAATTTGGAAAAAAACGGGAGTAACTATAAACATAACCACAAAAGAAATTATCGATTCTAAGGATCAAAATAAAAATGAAGAAAAAACATCAAGTCTCAGCAAATACAAAACCACCAACACTGAAAAATATGAAAAGAAAACATATTTAAAAAAAGACTCAGCACAGAAAATTAAATGGAACAGAAGAATTATCTACAACACACACAAAAAGACATCAAAATGACAGCACTAAGCTCATACCTATCAATAACCATACTGGATGTAAATGAACTAAACACACCAATAAAGAGTTGGAGAGTGGCAGACTGGATTAAAAAACACAACCCTTCTATATGCTGCTGACAGGATGAATTTTTGGCTACCATGAATCCAATCAGCATTTAATCTTCATAATGTACAAGGTACTCCAAAGCTCCAACAAGAAAAAGACAAATAACTCAATTAAAACAATGGGCAAAATATATGAACAGGCACCTTCACCAAAGAAGGATGCTACCAGATACATGAGGAAGTGCTTGTGATTATCAGCCCTTAGAGGAACCCAAAGCAAAACTATAATGAGGTACTATCTCACCGCAACAAGGCTGGCGTTAATACAAAAAACACAAAATAATAAATGTTGGAGAGGTTATGGAGAGACTGAAACTTTGTGCTGCTAGTGGGAATGCAAAATGGAACAACCACTTTGGAAATCAATATGGCACTTTCTTAAAAAGCAACCAACAGAAATACCACCACCTGATTCAGTGATTTCCTTTTTTGCAATATACTCTAGATAAATAAGGGCTATCACACCAACAGATACATACACATCAATGTTTATTGCAACACTGTCCACAATGGCAAAAAGATCGAATCAACCCAGATGCCGATCAACAGATGAATGGATAAACTATGATATATTCACACAATGGATTACTATGCAATGATAAAGAACAACAATGATCTTAGGAAATATCTGTTAACATGGACTGATCTGAAAGACATTATGAGGACTTCTGATTAAGTTTGCTAACTCAACCGAGAAAAAGTGCTACATACTTCATTGCTGAATATCACTATGGTCTCCTTTGAAGTATTCCCCTTGGGAAGCTATGCACCAATGTCAGCACCCAGTTAACCCTTGAAAGCAATTTTGGAGCTCTTTTTCTGGAAGGGCCACTGTGCACGGCGGCAGGTGGCAGGGTGACAAGTTTGCAAACTTAATTGTGTAGCTGTCTGTGAGGGAGTTTTCAGCCAATAATCAAATAACTGTATTAGAACAGCCTATCTACTCACCTGATCTGGCCCCAATGACTTTTTTTTTTTTTAACCAGAAGATAAAGGCAATACTGCAAAGAAGACATATTGATGATATTCAGGACATCAGGGGTAATACAATGACAGCACTTAACACAATTAAGTTTGTGGATTTAGTTGTCAGACCTCATAATTTAAGTGAAATTAGTTGCAAAAGGACAAATATTGTCTGATACCACTGTTATGCCAAGTGCTGTCAAGTCGGAATATCACTGTTATAAGGACTTAAAAAGTTTAAGTACACAAACAAATTATCTTTGATAACCATCAAGGGTGGGGAGGGAGGGATAAGGATATTTATAGGTTAGATATTAGATAGTGTCATGGATCGAATTGTGTCCCCCCAAAAATATGTGTAGCCATGTGGCTGGGCCATGATTCCCAGTATCTTGTGACTGTCCTGCATTTTGCGGTTTTCCTAAGCTGTACATTAAAGGATTAGGGTGGGGCTGTAAATTGCTTCATAGGATTACCTTTCTGCTCCACTGTAAAAGGAGTTTCCCTGGAGTATGACTTGCCCCACACTTAATCCTTTCATCCTACAAGAGATAAAAGGACAGAGAAGCAGGCAGAGAATTGGGAACCTCGCACTATCAAGAAATCTGCACCCGGAGAAGAGTGCATCCTTCAGACCTGAGATTCCTGCATCAAGATGTTCCCTGAACAAAAACTGATGCAATACCAGACTTTCCTCCTGAGCCGATAAGGGGAAAGCCTTCCCCTGGAGCGGACACCCTTAATATGGACTTGCAGCCTACCGGGCTATGTAAGAATAAACCTTCCTCTGTTAAAGCCATCCACTCTGTGGTATTGCTGTTAGAGCAGTCCTAGCTGATTAAAACAAATAGAAACTGGGTTAGGTGAAGGGAGTGACAGCATTAAACCAAAAGCTTAGAAGTGTTCTAAACGCAACCTAACATTTTGACGGACAGAGTAGGGACAGGGGTCTGAGAACCAGGTTTTTAGGGGACATACAGGCTAACTGGCATAATGTTATTTTTTTTTGGTTGTTTGTTTGTTTTTTAAGAAAATATTTTGTATACAACTTTGGTGAATGGCATCTGGGATCTTAAATGTCAGAAAGCTACTATCTAAGTAGTATCAATTGGTCTAAATCCACCTGGAGTACAGAAGAAAGGACATCAAAGACATGAGCAAAATATCAGCCTCGGGGGCAGAAGGTGCTGTACGATCCAGAGACAACATCAGCTTGTGACCAGAAAAACTAGGTGGTTCCCTGCCACCACCAATAACTTCCCTGACAGTGAACACAACGGAAAGTCCCTGGCGTAGTGGGAGAAAATGGGTGTGCAGCAATGGAACTCAATTAGAAGACCAGACTTGATGGTCCATCAGATTGGAGGGCCCCCTGAGGACATGGCCCTCAGACTCTGTTATCCCAGAGCTGAAATCTGCGCTAAAGCCAATTCTTCAGACAAAGATTGGACTGGACTACATGACATAGAGTGGTGTTGGCAAAGAATGTACTTTTTGGCTTAAATGTAGACACTAAGCTGTCTGAGTAGGTCTTGTCCAGAGAAAGGTGAGAGGGCGGAGGGGGACAGAGTTGTATGAATGGATGTGGGAAGTACAGGGTGGAAAGCAGAAATATGCTGTCATGGGAGTGGGGTGGGGGTGCTAGAGAGCAGTTGTAGTTACATATTTGTGTAGGGGGTTTCATACGGCAAATTTATTTGAATTGTAACCCATCACTTAAGCACAATGAAATACTTCTTTTTAATAAATAAATAAATAAATAAATAAATAATGGCAGAAAAAGAAGCTCTGCAGGTCCATTCCTCCCGCAAAACAACAATTCAACTGGAAAGAGCAGTAAAAATTGACTGTTTTGGAACTGTGGAACCTGATCTGACACTTACATAAACCAAAGGAGTGCTTGATGATGGAACAGACTGCTGATCTTACAGTTCAGTGCATATTCTAGTCATCTACCAATCCCCAGTCCTCAGCCCAGCATTGGTGATGAGAATGGCAGCTGTGTTCCTACACCACTTGGCTGGTTTCTAGGGGAGAAATGGGTAATGGGAACATTGTCCTCCAGGAATTTGGAGTTTCCCATTTGTTTTTTTTCTGATGGTGCCCTGAAGATGATTGCCATGGTTTTGACCTTTTCACAATAGCAGTTTCACCTGGAAATAGTAGCTTAAAGGGAAAAATGCACTTTCTTTTTCCTTTTTCATGAGATGAGTCAGGCTGCTACTTTACAGTTGATATAAGAGAGTGGAAACTTCACTGACCACACACTAGTAGACTATGCAATCTGCAGAAAGTGTCTGGAAAAAATTACTACACAAAGGACCAATTGCAACCTTCATCAAGTAGTGACAGCAATTACTAAAGGAGCAGCAGAATCAAATGTCCAGAGCTACCGTAATATAATATCCAGAGTGATCAGTTCTCAAACAGAAAATTACAAAACATGCAAAGAAACAAGAAGCCATGATCCATTAATGAGGAAAAAAAAATAACTTGACAGAAATCATTGCCTAGGAAGCCCAGACATTGAAACTGCTAGTTAGAAACGTTAAGTCACAATCAAGGGCTGTAGTAGCCTCCCATGAAGGATAGGCCACAGGTAGTCTCATTCTCCTCAGCTTTGCACTGTAGTGGCTAAATTCCAGCTAAGAATGCCTGAAAGGTCAGAAATTGTCTTGTCCTTCACTTAGCCTTCAACCTTGAAGGGGAGGATGTTTAGGTCAAGAATCTTAAATATATTTGATGAGCTAAAGGAAAAAGGAAATTATAGAGAAAAAACTAAAGGAAGTTGGATTAAGAATGTATGAATAGTATCAATAAAAAAGATAGAAATTCAAGAAATCAAACAAAAATTCTGGAATTCTAAGGGACAACTGAGATGAAAATTTTACTATATGAGTTCAGTTGTAGATTAGAGCCAGCAGAAATTATCAGTGAACCGAAATCTAAGAAAATTGAAATTATAGAGCCTGAGGAGCAGAAATAAAAAAAAAAAAAAAAAGAATGAAGAAAAGTGAGTAGACATTTGTGGCACTTTTAGATAAACAAAAGCTGAATGATGTATCCTCCACAAAAAATGCTAATGAGAGTTCTTCAGGGTTAAATGAAAAGATACTAGATAGTAATTCAGAGGCATAATAAGAAATGAAGAATACTAGTATAGGTAACTTCATAGGTAATTATAAAAGCCAGCTTTGTTTTACTCTTGTTTTACAGTTCTTTTTTCTTTCATATATGATTTAAAGGATAAATATGTACAGCAATGAGTACAAATCTATGTTAAAGGGAACACAATGTATAAAAATGCAATTTGTAACAAAAACAATGTAAATACAGTGGGATATATGTGCTATAATACTATATTCATTTTGTATTAAAAAGTTAGGTGATCATAAGTTTAAGACGTTAACTTTAATTCTCAAGGTACCAATTAAGACAATAGCTAAAAATTATACAGTAAAAGAGACAATCAAAATTATATACTTCAAAACTTCAACTAATTATCCAAAAAAAGAAGCAGCAGAGGAATTGAGAAAAAAAAATTATAAAACCCAAAAGGTAGATAAATGGCAGAAGTATATTATTCCTTATCAGTAATTCTTTAGATTTAAGTGGATCAATCTCATCTATTAAAAGGTAGAGACTGGAAATTGGATTTAAATAAACATGCTCTACCTATACACTGTTTATAAGAAATTCACTTTAGATACAAAGACACTAAGAGGATGAACATAAAAAGAATGGTGCTTTGGATTAAATGGTGTCTGCTCTTCCCCCACACCACCACCCCCTCAGAAAACATGTCAGAATTCTAAACTCTGTACCTGTGAATGTAATCCTGTTTGGAAATTGAATTTTATTTACTATGTTAAGTAGATTATATCTGAGTAGTAAGAGTTTTAAATCTAACTACTTCCACACACATGAGGAAGACAAGCTCCAAAGAACATCAGTGAATGTGAAGCATTACAAGCAGAAACCAGAAACTAAGAGAAAGACTCACAGAAATAATTAGTGCAGCTGAGATCCTGAGTTGGCCTTTTAGTCTCCAGAACTGTGAGAAAATAAATAGGAAACCATGATAGAAGGGAAAAGATATGCTTAAATAGTTACAGAGAACAAAGGTAGCTATATTATTACTAAACAAAATAGGCTTTTAATAAAAAAAATCTACAGGAAACAAAAAGTTATTAATTGATAAAAGATTGCGTTCAGCAAGAAGATATAAAGGCATAAACATATATACATGTGCCCAACAGCAGAGCCCCAAAATCTATGAATCAAAATATGACAGACTTGAATAAATAAACAGTTTAACAATAATAGTTGGAGACTTCAATGCACCAGCTTCAATGTAGATAAAACAATGAGACAGAAATTCAGTACAGTAATGAAGGAACTGAATAATATTAAACCAACTAGACTTAACAGATTGCACTAAAATTAATTATTTTTATGTGCCAATTTAACTTTAGAGGTAGTGTGGTAAAGCATCTCACAGAATGTGGAAATCTGGCATATATTTGACCTCTACCTCATAGGAATTGGTTTTGTGCTGATCCTTACATTTCAAGTTATTTGTACAGTTGATATCCATTACAGTGACATTTGCTGCATTGGCCTAGACTCACTGGAAAATATGATTTGGGAAAAAGAGGATAAATGGGTGGACACTGAGAAATAAGTAACATCTGGATGGGATACAATATGCTCATAGTTGGAAGCAGATCTCATGCTGCAATCAGTTACTCAGGACAAAAATTTCATGGGAAACAAGAATGGCAGATACAACTCCCAAGGAATTGTCTCACTGGCCGTTGTTATAGATTGAATTATATCTTCTAAAAATATGTATGTTGTAAATTCTAACCTCTATGCCTATAGTCATGATCTCTTTTGGGAATGAGTTGTCTTTGTCATGTTAATGAGGATGGTTTAACTTAGGGTGTCTCTTGAGTCATTCTTTTCAGTTATAGAAGAGATTAAACAAGGGGGCAGAAGAAAGATGAGATAAAATAGAAGCAAAGACACGTGGAGATTTCCAAGGACCTTTCTTCAGAACTGACACAGAGAAAGTCTTGCCTGCACTCTGAATTCAGATTCTAGCCTTCTAAACTATGAGAAAATAAATTTCTATTTGTTAAAGCCGTCCATCTGTGGTAGTTCTGTTATAGCAGAACTAGACAACTGATACACAAACATAGGGAAATATAGAGAAATAGGGTAAGGGTGAGATATATCAATTACTTCATTGCTGTTATCAGAAATAGCTACAATGGCAGGGAAAGAGAATGTGTGATGGATTCCTGAGTGATGGAATGTGGCATGGCATGAATGCCCAAGTCAAGTCTAGTCAGAGCTATGACCATTAATTTCAAGGCCAACCTCAGTGTGGAATATTGTGTTATCAAGACAGAAAGTACCTCTATGACTACTAGTCACCAAGAAGGTACCCTGGCAAGGAAATGGGCAAAAGCAAGAAACTACTGAAACAGGAAATGTAATTTGCAGTTCGATACCATTTGATTCCAAAGGATTCTACCATGAATTGTGAGTGAAACTAATTTAGGGGCTGTGTCTTCAGTTTTGAATTTATGAACAAATGAGTATGTTTGGATTAATGTAAGACTGACAAATCACTATGAAACAGTCACAAAGATCTGTTGGCTCACAAGAACCAGTTACACAGTACATTATCACAGAGGCGACAGACATCCTGCTAGACTATACAAAATTTCCAATGAGTTTTGTTTATCTTGAGAAAGGGAACTGCCCTCTCCCTCTCTAAATATCCAGTGGAACTTACCATAGGAAGTAGCTGATAATGCTGCTTATACAAACCAAGCTGGATTAACTTTAAAATGATCAGGCAATTAATCTAATAACCACACCCTTTACACAGGTCATGGTTAGATAGGGTGATTAAAAGGGGCTGTTCTACATGGGCATCAGATGTACCCTTACTGCTGTGAGACAAAGTAACAATCCTAGAAACCTTGTCAGACCTGCTGGCACAGACTTTTCTCATGGGTCTTACAAATGTAAAACCAGTAAAGGCTGTTACCGGGAGATTGAAAAGTACAGAAAGGGAGGGAGGAAAAAAGATACAGCCCTGCAGGAAGAAAGTTTGTAGAATAAGTTGCTGTTGCTACCTACCTGCAAAACTTAGCAGGAGGTCCAATGTTTGGTTGGTCTGTCTGTATTTTAGAAAACTTATATTCCAAGTCTGGGAACACTTCTGACTTCCATCCATAAAATCACTCAGAAGAAAACCACATACAAATGGGGACCCGAGCAACATCAGGCTATGTCTGAATTATAAACAGTGCTACCCCTAGGACCCACAAACATGATTTGGGAGGCTTTTGTCATACATGATTATGTAGACTGGAACCTATGCCAAAAACCTGAGAACCTCACCCTACCACGACTGATGAGATTCTGAATTAGAAAGTTTCCAGATGCTACAGTACCATAACCATTTGAAAAGGAATTACTCATTTGCTATTGGGCATTGATGAAGACTGCCTCAGTGACAGAGGAAGATTATGCTAATACCCTAGGAGGCTCAAAGCAAGGGAATAATATTCTCAGCTAAATTTTGTCAGGCTCCAGACAGGATGAAGCTGAGAAAACATTCTAGAGAACACGAGCAGATCAAACAGATACCTGAGGCAGACCTGAGTAGCTGTTACCTGAATGACTTAACACTGAAAATTTTTAACTCTAACAACTGACTGAATATTACTGACTGATATGGACTGATAAAATGTAAATATGTAAAGAACTCATGATCAGAAGGCCAGAAAGTGGACTTTCGTAAACGAGATCCTTTATGTGAATTCTTGCCTTGGAGTTTTAGAAAAGTATTTTCAGAGATTTTTCCCTCTAAAATACAAGGAAACACCTTTGCCCTGGTCTTCTATCCCAGAGGATTTGTTACTTTTGTCCAGATTGATTGACATTTCCTGTGAACTCTACCAAACTGATTTTCTTCTGCCCGTGGACTGTGGCCTGACCTTTAATTGGTATACATCTTGCAAGAACTGGTAAATATACTATACAAATGAAGTGACTATAGACGATGCCAGTGAGATACTATAGCATACTATGCAAATGAAGTGCTTGGCTTACTGAGAAGCATTAGTCAGTCTGTGGCTCTGGTAGGAAAGATACGATTTGACATTGAGCTTGCTTATATACGGAGCCAATCTCATAGAGGCTGCAAGACAGAAAAAGGAAAGAAACAGAAAGGAGAATGGGTAAGAAAAGCAAGAAGAGTGAAGAAGTAGAGAAATGCAAGGGGAAAGGAATCTTTTAGAAGATCTGTAACATGGGTCTAGGACTGTAATACTGAAGACAAGGAGAGGCCTGGAAGGGTCCTACAGCAGTGTCAGTGGGGATGGCAAGGAGATCTTCGCTGAGGAGAATGAAAGGCATTCTGTTCTTTAGGGTCTCAGAGAAGCCTGTCTTGAGGGGACTGAAAGGAAGTCTGTCCTTTGGGAACCTAGAGAAAACCTATGAGACAAGCACAGCAGAGAGTTAGGGCTTACTTTTTGCAGCTAAGAGAATTGTCCTGCACTAAAGAAGAGAGGGATATGTTCTCCTCTTCACGGAAGCCTTCCAGACTTTGCCTGCACACTTTCTGATCCTGATCTGAGCTGTGGCCTGTTGATCCTAATCCTGAGTTGCACCCTGTTACTTCCTTAATAAATCACTTAACTTTAAGTACAGTTTGTGAGTTCTGTGAAACATTACAACTAATTTCCAAACCCAAAACGAAGAAGGTAAAGTGCAGAGGGGAGGGAGAGTGTCTAACGTTGGAGATAGAGTTTGGAGAATGTGGAACTCTGGGATATATTTGATATTTATCTCATAGGAATTGGCTTTGTGCTGATTCTTGTATTTGAAGTTAGTTGTAGGCAGACACAGATACAGAAAACTCTACCTAACAAAAGCAGAATATTTTCTTAGCTAGAGCATAGAATATTGTTCAGGATACATCATATATTAGGACATAGAATAAGTCTTAATACATTTAAAAAGACTGAAATCATGCAAAGTATCTTCCCCGAGAACAGTGGAATGAAAGTAGAAATCAGTAACAGAAGAAAAACCAGAAAGTTCACAAATACGTACATAAACATTATAAATAAATTTACAAATAAAGAACACATTGTTAAAGAACCAAAAGACCAAAGTAAAAATTGAAAAGGAAACAAGAAAATACTTGAGATAAATGAAAACCAAACATTAAAAGAAAAGGAAAATTATAGGATGCAGCAAAATCAGTATCAAGAGAATAACTTATAGCTGTAAATGCTTACATTAGAAAGAAAAATCTCAAATCAATCAGTGAATGTTGCAGCTTAAAGAAATAGAAAATAAAGAATAAATTAGACCCCAAGGTGGAGAAGGAAGAGCAGAACAGAGATAAACGAAGAAGAGAAAAACAATACAAAAAAATCAATAATATGAAAATTTTGATTCCTTGGCTTGGCTGGCTGAAAAGATCCACAAAATTGTAAAATTTTGGAAAGTACCAGGATAATAACCTTTACATTTTCACTCAGTAATAATAATAATAAAAAAATTCACTACAAAATACTGGCAATACAAGCCCAATAGTATATCGAAAGGATTATATACCAGGACCAACAGTGCTTGAATATACATAAACCAATCCATCTATTACATAGAAATATAGTAAATGAGAATAACAACAACAGAAAAGAATGATCATCTGTATTAATGTAGAAATGCATTTGGCAAAATGCAATCTATTTTCATGACAAAAGTATTTAACAAATGCCTTAGTCATCTAGTAGAGTTGTAACAGAAATACCACCAATGGGTGGCTTCAGAAAGAGAAACTTTAGGAAGCAGGGCCAAGAAGGCAGAGTAGTCAGATGCTTCCTTTGGCTCCTGTAACAAACAAGACCCAAAAGAGCAAATGAATCCATGACATCCTAGGAGACCAGAGTATCAAAAGGAAAGTTGAGAAATCAGACTGAACAACAGGGAAGAGAGAGTAGGATTCCCTAAACCTGCCCCACCAGGTAACAGCTGGGGACAGTGTGGTGAGCTAATAAGCATGGTGGTTGGAGGGTGTCCTCCTGAGCAGGAGAAACTGACTGGAGAATTGACTCACGCCTCTAGAACCAGTGAGAAACACCACAGATAGTCAAAAGTTAACTCTTTTCATGTGACCTACTACACACCTGAGTATAAATCTTTCCCTTGGGATAGAGGAGTAAGACACCTGCTCTGTACCATTCTCCAAGATAGAGAAGGAACAATTTAACAAACAGGAAGAAGAGGGAAAGAAAAAAAGCTTGCTGACTCCCCTGGGCTGAAAGTGTTTCTTTTCCTATATTCAGGTGTAAGGGAATGCATCATTCTCATAGACTCTCAGGAATAGCTGTCAGAACTCTGCCTTTCTTTGTGGCTGCAGCCAGCTACCTGTGCCTACAGCAATCATTCCTGTCTGTTTAGGACAGTAGGGAAGAATCTGCACAACACACCTGGTGGCTGACTACCTGGACACTTCAGCTGAACCCATACAAGAAAAATAAACAGACTCTTGGGGTCACTTGTATAGCAACTGCTCTAACCATCTGGTGACAGGATGTTAGACCTTCAAAGGCACCAATAACCAAACTAGCACATAGGACCAGTCCATTCTGGTGTTTCAAACAAAACAAAAACTAAAACACAGAAGGCAAACATAAAAGAAATAAGTCCAACATCTTACTGATGGCTCAGAGATAACAGTCAATATCAAATCACTTAAAGAGACAGACCATAATGACTTCAGAAAGCTCTCCAAATAAAGATTTAGGTTTTCCAGAGGAAGACAACTTCCTGGAATTATCAGATATAGAATACAAAATATTAATATCTAGAACTCTTCAAGAGATAACAAGGGAGATGAGACAAAATACAACAGAGCATAAGGACAAATTGAACAGGTGCAAGAAAGCACAGAGTGACCAGAAATAGAAATTCAGAAAATTAATAACAAAATTACAGAATTAGACATCTCAATAGAAAGCCAAAGGAGCAAAGGAGCAGAACTGAGCAATGGAAAGCCAAATTGGTGAGACTGAAGATAAAGCATGTGTTATCAACATGTCTGAGAAAAAAATCAAATAACAGTACTTTAAAAAATCAAGAAATTTTAACAGCTACAATCTATGAGTGACTGGAGTAACAGAAAATACAGAGAATTATCAAAGATTTACTAACAGAAAACTTCCCTAGTATCATGAAAGATGAGAAGACATCTATCAAAGATGTTCGTTAAACTCCACACAAGGTAGCCCAAAGGAAATACACCAAGGCATGTTATAATCAAACTTGCCAAAACTAAAGATAAGGAGATAATTACAAAAATGGCTAGAGATAAATGAAAAATAACCTACATAGCCAAGCCAAGCCAAGTGCTGTCGAAGAAAATCAGTAAGACTAAATTTGGATGGCTTAGCAGAAACCATACTGGCAAGAAGGCAATGGGGGGACATATACAAAACATTAAAGGAAAATTATTCTGAGGCAAGAATTATATAGCCAATAAAACTGTCCCTCATGTATGATGGTGAAATTAGAACATTTCCAGATAAACAGAAATTCAGGAAATTTGCAACAAACCAAACCAAAATTACAAGAAATACACACAATCAATGACAATCAGGTAAAATACCAAGACTAGAACAGAGAATAGAGCTAATGAATATCAACTGAAAAAAGGGAAGCATTAAAATAAATAGGGAAACAGATATTATTATATACAACGTAACACAAAAAAGGACTAAAAAGAAAATTTAGTCATAGATCTTTCATATAGAAAGAAATAATGATTATATAAAGAAATTAAGGGGGTGGAGTTAACATGGAGGACTAGATGCATGTCTCCTTGATTCCCTCTGAAAACTAAGATTTGGACTGGTAATTGAACAGAGCTTTCTAGACACCCAGTGACCACCTAGGACATGGCACAGGACTGTCACTCTGGAATATACGACACTAAGTGGGAAACTTCCTCTCTGCTGCTGAATTCCACTCTGGCTGAGAGGATGGGTCTTGTGACCCAAAGGTACCTAGCACTTTTAACATTTTTTTTTTTTCATTTTGTTGGCTGGCAGGTGGAGGAGGGGCATGGGCCAGCAGTTACTCTGAAATACAATCCTAAAGTGAACTTCATGTTCTGCAGTGGAGGGACAGTGTGTGGATAGCCACATTTTGAGAGCCCAGCAGTGGGGACACCACAGCCCCTCCAGCCTCCCTTTTTGGAGCCCCACTATAGATTCTCCTCTTTCTCAGTGGGAGCGGTAGCTTGACCAGGATGCTAACTTGTTCCCCTGGGAGGAGGAGTTACCCAATTGGAGGCCTCACCAGGGGCTGATTTCCAGGCTGTGAGACGGTGCCAGCCCAGAGAGTGCTTTTTTAGCAGAGGGGCTGTGTTTAGCACAGTGTTGCCTCTCTGGTGGAACACAGCAGGTGGCGTTTGCAGAGCAGTGGCCTATCCCTGTTGTGATCTGCAGTACAGTATCTCTGGACAGCCAGGGAAGAGCCCTTTGTCAGCCAGAAGGAGGGGCCTGCAACACCTGGCAGCCTCATTGATTTTGATTAGCACTCAGGTAGCTTTTAGCTTTTAAAATAAAACTGCCTACAGTAATAACTGTGGTGCAGTCTGATCACATCTCTTCCAGCTTTCACTGACCCACATGATAAAGTTGACTGATAGCCCCCCCATGTCTCCATAAGAAGGGTGGTGTCTTTGACAGCCAGGAGGCAGAGGCTGCCACCGAGGGAGTCCACTGGGCCCAGTCACATGAGTACAAACAGGTGGCTGGTGACCAACTTCCTTCTCAGGGACTTCGCAAAAGCCAAACCTAAACTACAAGAGATAATGAAAGAAGCCCCTTGCTTAGAAAAACAAAATCATTAAGTGTGTATTTAAGGAAGCAAAGCAGGATACAACATACAGAAACATACTCAGTTAGAAAAGGCACAAAATTCAATCAGAGCTACAACACTAAAAGAAGGGAACTAGTTAACTTATGATGAAAACTAAGATATCATCACAATAAAAGAGGGATATATTACAGTAGTTATAGTCCTTTTAAATGGAGATGAAGTTAATAAGATTTGTAGAAGCTAAAATTGGTTTAAACTCAGATTATTAAGGGGGTTATAGGTGTTGCCGCAAAGCTTAATAACAATGCAACACACCAAAACAAGAACTGTAATACAGGGGTCTCAACAAACACAAAACCAACACTGAAACTCATGAAAATTTAATGCGTAAAGAATGACCCAGAACAGAGTATTAAGAGCAACAGAGAAAACTCCAACACAAAAATAATCACATCAAAATGACAGCACTAAATACATATCCATCAATAATTACACTGAACATAAACAGTCTGAATGCTTCAGTAAAGAGACAACAAGTGATATCTTGGATAAAAGACATGACCCATCTATACATTGCTTTCAAGAAACACACAGCAGACTTGAAGATATGAACAAACTGAAAATTAAAGGATGGTACAATATGTACCTATATAACAACGTACTAAGAAGAGGAGGTGTGGCAATACTAGTCTCAGATAAAATAGATTTTAATGTAAAATCCACCATCATGGACAAGGATGGCCACTATTTGTTGCTGAAAGGTTCAATACACAAGCAAGATTTAACAATATTAAATACTTATGCACCCAATACCAGAGAACCTAAATACGTTGAACAAACATTGACTACATGGAAAAATGAAATAGATAATGCCACAATAATAGTTGGAGATTTCAACATTCCACTTTCAGTAGTGGACAGATCATCTAGAAAAAAGCTCAGTAAGGACACAGAAAGTCATATTGCAACAGTTAACCAATTAGACTTTATCAACACATACAGAACTTTTTATCCATCAACAGATAACTACACCTTCTTCTCCAATACACATGGAACAATTTCCATAAGAGATCATTTATGAGCATGTAAAGTAATTCTCAAAAAATCCAAACCAATAAATTATTGCAAAGCATATTCTCATACCATAAAGCCATAAAAGTTGAAATCAGTAGCAGAAAAAACATAGACAGAAATTTTGAAGCTTATGGAAACTGAACAACACTTTGCTCAAAAAACCACGGGTTATAGAAGAAATTAAGGATGAAATAAAGAAATTTATAGCCAGCCAAGTGCCGTCGAGTTGGATCCAACTCATGGCGACCCTAGGGGCTAAGGTAAAACTGACCCCCAGAGTATTCAAGGAGCACCTACCAGAACCTCTGTGATACGGCCAAAGCAGTGTGCAGAGGTCAATTTATCTCTATAAATGCACCCAACCGGAAGTAAGAAAGGACCCAAACTAAAGAATTAACCATACACCTTGAACAAATAGAAAGAGAGCAACAGAGGAACCCCTAAGGCACCAGTAGAAAACAGATCGTAAAGATTAGAGCAGAACTAAATGAATTTGAGAATAGAAGAACAATTGAAAAACTTGATAAAATCAAAAGCTGTTTTTTGAAAACATCAACAAAATTGGCAAACTATTAGCTAAACTTACTAAAGAGAAACAGGAGTGGAAACAAATAACCTGAATAAGAAATGAGAAGGGAGAAGTCTTGACAGATCCAATAGAAATCAAAAGTATCATAACAGAATACTATGAAAGACTGTACTCTGACAGATTTGAAAACCTGGAGGAAATGGACAAATTCCTAGATTTATATCCAACCCACTGCTGTCAAGTCACTTCTGACTCATAGCGACACTAGATGTCAGAGTAAAACTGCCCCACAGAGTTTCCAAGGAGGGCCTGGCAGATTTGAACTGCTGACCTTTCAGTTTGCAGATGTAACTAACACTTAACCCACTATGTCATCAGGGTTTCCAGATTCATATCACCTACCAAAATTATCAGAAGGAGAAGTAAAACAACTTTATAAGCCCATCACAAAGGAAGAGACTGAAAAACGCATAAAAATATTACCAACCAAAAAAACCCCAGGCCCAGATGGCTTCACCAAAGAATTCTACTAAGCTGTAAGAGAAGAGTTAACTCCAGTACTACTAAGTCTATTTCAATCATAGAAAGGGATGGAATACTCCCAAATTCATTCCATATAGCAGCATAACCATGATACCAAAGCCAGGGAAAGAGTCCACATAAAACGAAAACTACACACCAGTATCACTCATGAACTCAGATGCAAAAATTTTCAACAACATCCTAACCAATAGAATACAACAACATTTCAAAAATATAATTTATCACTACTTAGTTGGATTTATAACTGGGATACAAAGCTGGTTCAACATCAGAAAAACAATTAATGTTATCAACTACATAAATAACACAAAAGATAAGAATCACCTGATTTTGTGAATTGATGCAGAAAAGACATTTGATAAAGTCCAATAACCATTCATACTAAAACTCTCAGCAAAATAGGAATAGAAGGCAAATTCCTCAATGCAATGAGCGGCATCTGTGCAAAGTCTACTGCCTACGTCATCCTGAATGGAGAGAGACTGAAAGAATTTCATCTTCAAATATGAAGATGAAATTAAGACATTTACAGAATGTCTTAATTAATTGAAAACGGGAACTAGAGAAGGATGCCCATTCTCACCACTTCTATTCAACATTGTACTGTAAGTTCTGGCCAGAGCAATTGGACAAGACCAAGAAATAAAGGGCATCCACATCAGCAAAGAAGAAGTAAAAATCTTCATATTTGCAGATGATATGATTGTATACACAGAGAATCCTAAAGAATCCATAAGTAAACTACTTGAACTAATAGAACAGTTTAGCAAAGTATCAGGATATAAAATAAACATAACAAAAGAAGTAGGATTCCTTTATACAAACGAAGAGATCATTCAAGAAGAAATCACCAAATCAATACCCAAGAAGATTAAATACTTAGGAATAAATCTAACTAGAGAAATAAGAAACCTATACAAAGAGGACTACAAGATCTTACCATTAGAAACCAAGAGAAAATTACATAAATGGAGAAACCTACCCTGCTCATGCATAGGAAGACTTAACACTGTGAAATACTCTATTTTATACAAAACTGCCTTTCAAATATGAAGATGAAATTAAGACATTCACAGATAAACAGAAGTCACCTACAAATACAATGTAATCTGAATACAAATTCCAGTGACATCTTTTAATGAAATGGAGAAACAAATCACCAACTTTGTTTGGAAAGTGAAGAAACACTGCATAAGCATAAGAAAAGCACTACTGAAGAATAATATAGGAGGCCTCTCACTACCCAAATTTGGAACCTATTACACTGCTACAGTAGTCCGAACAGCCTGGCACTGATACAAAAAGAGACATATAGACCAATAGCATAGAGGCGAGACCCTGGAGATGCCATCCTCCTATGAACAGCTGATATTTGACAAAGGTCCTAAGACTCTAAAGTGGAGTAAAAAAAAAAACTTTCTTTAACAAATGATGTTGGCAAAATTGATCAGCCATCTGCAAAAAATTGAAACAAGATCCATATCTCACAAAAACCAACTCAAACTGGATAAAAGACCTAAATAACAAACATAAAATGATAAAGATTATCCAAGAAAAAATAGGATCAACAATGGAAGATTTAATACACAGTTTAGACAGACTTCAAAATCCGGTAAACCTCTATCAGTAGAAGAAAAAATGGATAAATTGCAACTACTAAGAATCAAACACTACTAAGACTCAAACATGTTTGCTCATCCAAAGACTTAAATACCACCCAAAGACTTGAAGAATTAAAAGACCACCTACAGAATGCTAAAAAATACTTAGCAACAATATATTTGATCAACATCAGAGCTCCATAATGTACAAGATACTGCAAAATTTCAACACGAAAAAAGTGAATAACCCAATTAAGTGATGGACAAAGGAGATGAGCAGACACTTGACTAAAGAAGACACCTAGGTAGCCAAAAGACATGTGAGGAAATGCTTATGATCATTAGCTATTACAGAAATCGGAATCAAACCTACAATGAGATATCATCTCACTCCAACAAAGTTAGCCATGATCCCAAAAGCACAAAACAACAAATGCTGGAGAGGCTGTGGAGAAACTGGAACCCTCCTACACTGCTGGTAGGATTGCAAAATGGTACATCCTCTTTGGAAAGCAACCTGGCACTTCTTTAAAAAGCTGGAAAGAGATATACCATTTGATCCAGTAATCCCACTGCTTGGAATATATCCTACAGAATGAAGGGCAGTCACATGAACAGATACATGCACAGGAATATTATTTCAGGACAGTTCACAATTGCAAAAAAGATGGAATTGGCCTGGATGCCCAACAACAGATGACTGGATAAACAAACTATGGTACACTACTACAAAATGATAAAGAACAATGATGATTTCAGGAAGTATCTCATAACCTGGTTTCAACTGGAAGACATGTTGTTTGAAATCATTCAGAAGCACAAGGACAAATATTGTATGAGACACTTACTATAAGGACTTAAAAATAGACTCACATACAGAAGAAAAGATACTTTGATGGCTATAAGGGAGGGGAGGGAAAGAGGGAAAGGGATGGATATCGATTACATAGCTGATAGAAATTTGGTTGGGTGAAAGCAGTGATAGTACACACCAGAAAGAAGATCATCTTGAGGGGTGGAGTCAAGATGGCAGACTAAACACACGTCTCCCTAAATCTCTCTGAAAACTAAGATCTGAACTGACAATTAAACAGAGCCTTCTGGACACCTAGTAATCCCGAGGACACAGCATAGGGCTGTTAATTTGGATTTCATACCACTGAATGGAAAACTTCCTCTCTTTCGCTGACCACTCACTTGGTGAGGGCTGGCATTCACGGACCAAAGGTTACTCACCATTTTAACTTTTTTTTCTCTGTCTTAGCTGGTGGGTGGAGCTGGGACTTGACTAGCAACTAATCTCAGATGCACTGTTGGTGGAATTGGCAGGCAAAATTGCCATATTTTGAAAGCCTGGCTTTGGACTGTGTTCATCTCAGAACCTTTGGCGTCTCTTTCCAAATCCTGCGCCACTGAGTAGCCTGTACCGAGGCTGGTGGGGGGCTTGTGTGGGATGCCATCTCACTCCACTGGGAGGCAGATTACCCATACAGAGGCCTCAGTGAGATCTAATTCCTAGGCTGGGAGGTAGCATCTGCCTGGAGGAGAATGCTTTTCTGGCAGAAAAGCTGTATTCTACACAGTGTCACTTATTGCTGGGGCCCAACAGCAGAAGCCAGTAGGCAGTAGCCTTTCTGTATTTTGAACTAGTTTATAACATCTGGGGTTGGATATAGAGGTACTTACTTTACCAAGTGTGAAGAGGGTCCTGTACACCTGAAAACCTGACTGACTTTGGAAGCTATCAGATACCTTTTATCTTTCATTTTAAGATGGCCTAGAGTAACAACTGTGGTCCATCCTCACCGTATTCTCCCAGCCTCTGTTGATTCACATGATGCCCCCAAAGCAACAAACTCTAGATAAAAGCATAACCAAGAAATCACCTATGGCTTAAGAAGGCCCCCAAAGGAAAGCACCAAAAAACTTCCCAGACTAAGAAACTTTTCTGAAACTCTCAGAAGGTGAATACAAAAGGATTATGTGTAAAGCCCTTCTAGACCTTATACAAAATGCAGCCGAGCAAAAGGAAAAATTAGGCAAGCTGTTCAGTCTGGTACTCTGAAATTCAACAGATCAAGAACAAAATCAAAGATATAGAAATGTCAACTCAAAGCCAAGAAAACAGAAAGGAACAAATGGAAAACAGACTTTCTGACTTGGGAGACAGAGCTACTGACTCCAGCATCTATGAGGAGAAATCAGAAAAAAGAAACAAGAACAATGAAAAAGCATTAAAAAACATGTGAGACTCTATTAAGAGGAATGATCTACCATTAACTGAAGTTCCTGAACAGGGAGAGACACCTGAGAATACAGAAACTATAGTGCCTGAGCTGGTGACAGAAAACTTCCCAGAAATTATGAAAGAAGAGAATATAGATATGGAATGCCACTCAATACAGATCTCAAAAGAAAGATTCCAAGACATGTTCTAATCAAGCTTAACAAAATGAAACACAAGGAGAACCTCTTAAAGGCAGCAAGACTCAAAGCAAAGCTTACATGCAGAGGGAAACTCTGCAAGTTTTGTCAGATTTCTCAGCAGAAACAATGCTGGCATGGAGACAGTGACATGGCAAATTCAAAGCCTTGTAGGAGAAGAACTTCCAAAGAAGAATAATATGCCTTGAAAAATTGTCTTTCAAACATGAAAATGAATTTAAGATGTTCACAGATAAACAGAAACTCAGAGACACTGTAAAAAACCAAACCAGGACTACAAGAAATACTGAAAGAATCTCTTGGCTTAGAAGAACAAAACCACTGAATTTATATTTTAGAAGCAAAGACAAGACACATCACCTAGAATCCTACTCAGCTAGGGAAGGCTTCAAACTCAATCAAAGCTGTAGTAGTGAAAGAAATGACCCAGTGGTCATATCATGAAAACTATGATGTCATAGTATTTAAAGAGGGATGTACTAAAGTTGCTATAGTCCTTCCGGATGGAGAGGAAGTTAGTAAGACTAGTAGTAATTAAAATTGGGGTTATATGTAGCTTATTAAGAGGAATCATAGGGGCAGCTATAAAGCACAATAAAGATGGAACATGTCAAATCAAGAAATGTAGTCCAGGAGTCTCAATGACCACAAAACCAACCCTGAAAATGGTGAAAAATAAACTCATGAAAAGGAATGTCCCATCAGCATAAAAATAACCATACCACAATGATAACCCTAAACACATACCTATCAATAATTACATTGAATGTGAGTGGACTGAATACTCCAGTAAAGAGATACTGAGTGACATTTTGGATCAAAAGACACGACTCATCCATATGTTGCCTACAAGAAACTCACCTTAGATTTAAAGATAGGAACAAACTGAAAATTAAAGGATGGAAGAATATATATCAAGCTAACAATGAACAAAAAGAGCAGGTGTGACAATTCTAACCTCATATAAAATAGATTTTAATGTAAAATCCACCATCGTGGACAAGGATGGACACTGTTTATTGCTGAAAGCTTCAATGCACAAACAGGACTTAACAATATTAAATATTTATGCACCTAATATTAGAGCACCTAAATACATCAAAGAAATACTGACTACACTCAAAAATAAGATACATCACTCCACAATAATAGTGGAAAACCCCAACACTCCACCCTCAATACTGGACAGATCACCTAGAAAACAGCTCAGTAAAGACACAGAAGACCTTATTGCCACAACTGACCAACTAGACCTCATCGACATACACAGAACTTTCCATCCATTAGTGGGCATCTATAACTTCTTCTTCAATGCACAAGGAACATTCTCCAGAATAGACCATGAGTTAGGGCATAAAGCAATTCTCAACAAAATCCATACCATTGAATTAATGCAAAGCATCTTCTCAGACAATAGAGCCATAGAAGTTGAAATCAATAGTAGAAAAAAACACAGATAGAAAACAGAACTCATGGAAACTGAACAATATCTTGCTGAAAAAGCCATGGGTTAGAGAAGAAATCAAGGAGGAAATAAAGAAATTTATGGATTCCAATGAGAACAAAAACACTTCCTACGTGAATTTATGGGATACAGCCAAAGCAGTGCTCAGAGGTCAGTTTATCTCCATAAATGCATACATCTGGAAGGAAGAAAGAAACCAAACGAAAGAACTAATCCTACAGCTTGAACAAGTAGAGAGAGAACAACAGAGAACCTCTCAGGCATCAGAAGAAAACAGACCATAAAGATTAGAGCAGAAATAAATGAATTACAGAACAGAAGAACAACTGAAAAAGACGGTTTTTTGAAAAGTTCAACCAAATTGATAAACCATTGACTAAACTTACCAAAGCAAAACAGGAAACAACTCAAATAAGAAATGAAAGAGGAGTTGTCATAACAGATCCAACACAAATCAAAAATATCTTAACAGAATATTATGAAAGACTGTACTCTAACAAATTTGAAAACCTACAGGAAATGGACAAATTCCTTGATGCATTTCACGTACCAAAATGATCACATGATGAAGCGGAAGAACTTAATAAATCCATCACAAAGGAAGAGATTGAAAAAGTCATCAAAAACTGCCAACCAAAAGAAAGTCCAGGCCCAGATGGCTTCACCACCAAATTCTACCAAGCTTTTAGAGAAGAGTTATCTCCAATAATCCTGAAACTATTTCACAGTATAGAAAGGGATGGAATACTCCCAAATTCATTCTAGGAAGCCAGCATAATCCTGGTATAAAAGCCAGGGAAAGAACCAACAAAAAAGGAGAACTACAGACCAATAGCACTCATGAATCTTGATGCAAAAATCTCCAACAAAATTCTTGCCAATAGAATACAACAACATATCCAATAAATAATGTATCATGACCAAGTTGGATTCATACAAGGGTCACAAGACTGGTTCAGCATCAGAAAAACAATTAAGGTGATCAACCACATAAATAACACAAAAGACAAGAATCACCTGATCTTGTCTATTGATGCAGAAAAGGCATTTGATAAAGTCCAACACCCACTGATGCTAAAAACTCAGCAAAATAGGAATAGATGGCAAATTCCTCAATGCAATAAGGGCCATTTATACAAAGCCAACTGCCATTGTCATTCTGAATGGAGAGAGACTGAAACAGTTTCCCTTGAGAACAGGAATTAGACAAGCATGCCCACTCTCACCTCTCCTATTCAACATTATACTGGAAGTTCTAGCCAGAGCAATTAGACAAGACCAAGAAATAAAGGACATCTGCAGCAGCAAAGAAGTCAAAATATCCTTATTTGCAGATGGTATGATTGTATGTGCAGAGAATCCTGAAGAATCTGTAAGTAAACTACTCAAACTGATAGAAAAGTTCAGCCAAGTCAAGTAAATCAGTCGAATTCCTTTATACCAACAACGAGATTATTAAGGAAGAAATCCCAAATCAATACTATTTACTACAGCCCCCAAGAAGATAAAATGCCTAGGAATAAATCTAACCAGAGAAATAACAGACCTCTACAAAGAGAACTACAAAACCTTATTAGAAGAAACTAAGAGAGACTTATACAAATGGAGAAACCTACCCTGCTTATGGATAGGAAGACTTAACATTGTGAAACTGTCTATTTTGACCAAAGCACTCTACCTACATAATTCAATTCCAATGTAAATTACAGTGACGTTTTTTAATGAGATGGAGAACAAATCACCAACTTTGGAAAGGAAAGAAGCCCCAGATAAGTAAAGCACTACTGAAGAAGAAGAACGTACTGGGAGGCCTCTCACTACCCAACTTTAGAACTACTACACTGCCACAGTAGTCAAAACAGCCTAGCACTGGTACCAAAACAGACAAGTAGATCAATGGAACAGATTTGAGACCCCAGAGATGACCCCATCTTCCTGTGAACTGTTGATATTCGACAAAGCCCCTAAGACATTAAACTGGGGTAAAAGCAATCTATTTAACAATGAACATTGTTGGGAGGATAAGCCACATGTGGAGCAGAAAGGAGGAGTGTGCTGTCACCGGGCAGGGAGAGCAGTAGGAGCTGCATATAGGTGGGCATGCAAATTTATATGGGAATGTACATTTTCATTCTATCATAATACTGAAAAAAAGATCATCTTCACTAGACTTCAACATAAACGGAAAACTCTTCTGTTCGTAGCCTAATATCAAAAGCATAGATTAGCAGGGGTAGGGGTCCGGGGACCATGCTCTCAGGGCATCGAGGTCAATTGGCATAACCAGCCTATTGCTGAGAAAGTCTTCTGCAACCCATATTGTTGAATGGCATCTGGGGTGATAAAAGCTAGCATGCTGCCATCTGAGGTGCACTAAATTTTCCCATCTCAGCTGTATCAGATGATCACCAAGGATAACAAAGACATAAAAGAAAAAGAGCCCAGAGGACAGAAGTACCCACATGTATGGATGACTGTATCAGCGTGTGATCAGAACTGGATGGTACCCAGCCATTACCAATGATAGCTGTGATGGGACACAGAGTGTTGGTTCCCAGTGGCAATGCAAAAAAGAGGGGTGCACCTCAAAAACTCCACTAAAAGCCCACAATTGATGGCCAAAGGCCTTGGAGTTCCCCTGGAAGCATGGCCTCTAGACCTGCTGCTGCTCCTGAATACATTATTGAGGTCAATTCTTCGGACAGGAATGGATTGGACTCTGGTCCAATTTATGGTTCTGCGTATCTACAGGATGCCATCCTATTGGCCTCTTATGACAAGGGAGACGAGAAAGTGGAAAAGAGGGGATAGGGGATTGTTAGCAGGATGTGACATGCATAGAACGGAAAGGAAGAGTTTGTTGTCACCAGCAAGGAAACCAGAGGGAACTGAAGGCAGGCAGGCATGCAAATTTAACTTGGATTGTATACTACTTTCACTCAATCACAATTAAAAAAGAAAGAAAGAAAGAAATTAAAGACTGGTTTAAATTTAGAAAAAATAGGGGTAAATATTGAGCTAACCACAAAAGAAACTGTCAATTGTATGCATTCAAATAAATATATATATATATGAAGTCTCAACCAAAGTAATATCAACCAACATAGAAAAAGAAGATAAGAAAACACATAAAGAAATGCAACTCAAAACAGAAGATTAAGTGAAATGAAAGAATTGTCTTTAAAGCACAGAAAAAGATACCAAAATGACAGCACTAAACTCATATTTATCAATAACTCCAGTGAATGTAAATGGATTAAATGCACCAATAAGGAGAGATACAGCAGCAGACTGGATTAAAAAAACCCACGACATGCTTCCTACACGAAACATATCTTAGACTCAAAAACACAAACAAACTAAGAATCAAAGATGGAAAA
Organism: Heterohyrax brucei; assembly: GCA_028571685.1. Taxonomy (NCBI): domain Eukaryota; kingdom Metazoa; phylum Chordata; class Mammalia; order Hyracoidea; family Procaviidae; genus Heterohyrax; species Heterohyrax brucei. Next base: position 20,009,720 of record CM053162.1, read on the forward strand.
AGTACATCAAGCTAACAATATTCAAAGAAGAGTAGAAGTGGCAATATTAATCTCTGGTAAAATAGACTTTAAAGTAAAATCTACCTTTTTGGATAAGGAAGGACACTATATAGTGATTAAAGATCAGTACACTGGGAAGGCATAGCCATATTAAATGTGTATGTGCACACAACAGAGCCCCAAAATACTTGAAAGAAATGCTAACCGTATTCAAAACAGAAATAGCCCCACAATAATTGTAGGAGACTTTAACACAACACTTTCAGTGAAGGCCAGATGTGTAGGAAAAAGCTCAATAAAGACATGGAAGATTTAAATGCAGCAATTGACCAATCTGACCTCATAGACATATACAGAATACTCCACTCAAAGAAGCCAAGTATACTTTCTTTTCCAGCGCACATGGAGCATTTACCAGAATCGACCACATATTAGACCGCAAGCAGTCCTTAACAAAATTAGAAGTATTTAAACATTACAAAGCATCTTTTCAGAAGATAAATCCATATAAGCAGAAATCAATTACAGAAAAAAGAAGGCAAAAATAACAAGCACATGGAGACTGAATACCTTATTGAAAAACTACCAGATTATAGAAAAAATCAAAGATGAATAAAAAAAAAATCACAGAATCAAAAGAGAACACATCTTACCAGAATCTATGTGAGACAGCAGAAGCAGTGCTTGGAGGTCAATTTATCTCATAAAAGCACATATCCAGAAAGGAATTTACCTTACAACTCAAACAGGCGGAAAGAGAGCAGCAGAAGAACCTTTCTGGCACAAGAAGAAAGCAAATAAAAATTAGAGCAAAACTAAATGAACTAGAGAACTGAAAAGTGCTTGAAATATTTAACAAGATCAAAGATCATTTTTTGAAAATATCAACAAAATTAATAATCTAACAAAATAAAAACAGGAGAGGAACCAAATACCTCAAATAAGAAATGAGATAGATGATACTACAGCAGACCCAAAATAAATTAAAAGAATCAGAATACTGTCATGGATTGAAGTATGTCCCCCAAAAATATGTGTAGCCATGTGTCTGGGCCATGACTCCCAATATTTTATGATTGTCCTTCATTTTGTGATCGTCCTATACTGTATGTTAAAGGATTAGGGTGGGACTGTAAATCCCTTTATAAGATCACCTCCCTGCTCCACTGTAAAGGGAGTTTCCCTGGAGTGTGCCTTGCCCCACCGTTAATCCTTTCATCCTACAAGAGGTAAAAGGAAAGGAAAGCAAGTAGAGAATTGGGAACCTCACACCATTAAGAAAGAAGCACCAGGAGAAGAGCATGTCCTTCAGAAGTGAGGTTCCTACACCAAGATGCTCCCTGGACAAGGATTGTTGCAATACTGGATTTTTCCTGCAGAGGCAACAACAGGGTAAGCATTCCCCTGGAGCAGACATCCTGAATTTGGACTTGTAGCCTACTGGACTGTGTAAGAACAAACCTTCCCTTGTTAAGGCCATCCACTTTGTGGTATTTCTGTTAGAGCAGCACTAGCTGACTGAAATAAATGTACACTAATAAAATTAAAAACCTAGAGGAAAGATAAAAAAATCTGGAGGCAGAGTCAAGATGGCAGACTAAGCACAAGTCTCCCTATGTCCCTCTGGAAACCAAGACCTGAATTGATAATTAAACAGAGCCTTCTGGTCACCTAATCAGCCCCAGGACACGGCACAGGGCTGTTATTTTGGACTTCATTCTACTGAGCAAAAAACCTCCTCTCTGTAGCTGACTCCCGTGCCTGGCTAGCCCTGGCTCTCAAGGACTGAAGACAGCCTAGAGAAACATCTGCAGTCCATCCTCACAGTACCTCTTCCAGCCTCTACATACTCACATGGGTCCCAAAAAGGAACAGGCAATGGTGGCATACAGGGAATCAGCCATGGCTTCAGAAGGCTCCCAAACAAAGAAACCAAGGAGTTTTCCAGATGAAGAAACTTTTATGAAAGCATCAGAAAGTGAATACAAAATGATTATATACAGAGCCCTTCTAGACCTTATACAAAATGCAGCACAACAAAATGAAAAATTAAGTAAGATGTTCGATCTGATGAAACACCAGTACTGTGAAATCCAACAGATCAAGAAGAAAATCAAAGACATAGAAACTTCCATGCAAAGCCAAGAAAACAGAATGGAACAAATGGAAAAAAGAATTTCTGACTTGGAAGACAGAGCTACTGAGGCCAGCATCTATGAGCAGGAATCAGAAAAAAGAAACAAGAAAATAGAGGAAACATTAGAAGCATATGGGACTCTATTAAGAGGAACAACCTTTGATTAATTGGAGTCTCTGAACAGGGTGAGACATCTGAGAACACAAAGAGTATCACTGCTGAAATGCTGACAGAACACTTCCCAGAAATCATGTAAGCCAAGCCAAGTAGGAAGAGAATATAGACATCTCAGATGCATATCGCACGCCACCCAATATAGATCTCAAAAGAAAGACTCCAAGACATATTATAATCAAGCTCAACAAAATGAAACATAAGCAGCAACTCTTAAAGGCAGTAAGACTCAAAGGAAAGCTAACATTCAGAAGGAAACTCTGTAGGCTCTCTTCAGATTTCTCAGCAGAAACCATGCTGGCACGGAGACAGTGGCATGACACATTCAAAGCCTTGAAGGAGAAGAACTTCCAACCAAGAATTATATATCCTGCAAAACTATCTTCCAAATACGAAAATGAAATTAAGACATTCCCAGATAAACAGAAACTCAGAGATTTTGTAAAAACCAAACCAAAACTACAAGAAATATTGAAAGAAGTTCTTGGCTCGGGCTTAGAAGAACATAACCACTAACTTGATATTTTAGAACGACTTTACTACCCAAAACTCTACTCAGTTAGGAAATTCTCCAAAGCCAATCACAGCTTTGATAAGGAAAGAAGCAATCCAGTGATCATCATGAAAACTATGGTGTCATCATATTAAAAAGAGGGATGTACTACAGTTGTTATAGTCCTTCCAGATGGAGAGGAAGATGATAAGACAGGTAGTAATTAAAATTCAGTTTCTATATACTTTATTAAGGGGGATCATAGGGACAGCTGTAAAGCACAACAAAGATGTATCATACCATTTCAAGAAATGTAACACAGGAGTATCAAAAACCACAAAACCAGCTCTGAAAAAGGTGAAGAATCAACTCACAAAAAAGCAAGTCCCAAAACAAACTAATAAGAACAACAGAGAAAACATCAACATAAAAATAAACACATCACAATGGCAGCACTGAACACATACCTATCAATAATTACATTGAATGTGAATGGACTGAATGCTCCAGTAAAGAGACATTGAGTTACATCTTGGATCAAAAGACACGACCCATCCATATGTTGTCTACAAGAAACTCACTTGAGACCTAAAGATAGGAAAAAATTGAAAATTAAAGGTTGGAAGAATATATATCAAGCTAACAATGAACAAAGAAGAGCAGGGGTGGCAATTCTAATCTCAGAAAAAATCAATTTTAATGTCAAACCCACCATCGTGGACAAAGATGGACACTATTTATTGCTGAAAGGTTCAGTACACAAGCAAAGACTTAACTATATTAAGTATTTATGCACCTAATATCAGAGCACCTAAATACGTCGAAGAAACTCTGACTACACCCAAAAGAGAGTTAGATTAATCCACCATAATAGTGGGAGACTTCAACACTCCACTCTCAATACTACACAGATCAGCTAGAAAAAAACTCAGTAAAGATACAGAAGACCTCATTGACACAATTAACCAACTAAACTTCATTGATATATACAGAACTTTCCACCCATCAGCAGACAACTACACCTTCTTCTCCAGTGCACATGAAACATTCTCCAGAATTGACCTTGTGATAGGCCATAATACAATGCTCAACAAAATCCATACCATTGAATTACTGCAAAGCATCTTCTCAGATCATAAAGCCATAAAAGTTGAAATCAATAGCAGAAAAAACATAGATAGAAAGTGGAACTCTTGGAAACTGAACAACATATTGCTCAAAAAAACATGGGTTATAGAGGAAATCAAGGATGAATTAAAGAAATTCATGGATTCCAATGAGAATGAAAACACTTCCTACCAGAACCTATGGGATACAGCCAAAGCAGTGCTCAGAGGTCTGTTTATCTCCATAAATGTACACATCTGGAAGGAAGAAAGAAACCAAATCAAGGAACTAACCATACAGCTTAAACAAGTAGAAAGAGAACAACAGAGGAACTCCTCAGACACCGGAGGAAATGAGATCATAAAGATTAGAGCAGAGCTAAATGAATTAGAGAATAGAAAAACAATTGAAAAAATGGAAAAGATCAAAAGCTGTTTTTTTGAGAAGATCAATAAAATTGACAAACCACTGGCTAAACTTACTAAAGAAAAGCAGGAAAGGAAACAAATAACCCAAATTAGAAATGAGAGGGGGGTTGTCACCACAGATGCAACAGAAATCAAAAATATTATAACAATGCTATGAAAGACTGTACATTAACAAATTTGAAAACCTAGGGAAAATGGACCAATTCCTTGACTCATACCACCTACCCAAATTATCACAACGTGAAGCAGAACAACTTAATAAATCCATTACAAAGGAAGAGATTGAAAAAGTCATCAAAACACTGCCAACCAAAAAAGTCCGGGTCCAGATGGCTTCACTGCAGGATTCTACCAAGCATTTAGAGAAGAGTTATCTCCAATACTACTGAAACTATTTCACAGTATAGAAAGGGATGTAGTACTCCCAAACTCATTGTATGAAGCCAGCATAACACTGATACCTAAGCCAGGGAAAGACCCGACAATGATGCAAAAATCTTCAACAAATTCTTGCCAATAGAATACAACAACATATCAAGAAAATAATCCATCATGACCAAGTGGGATTCATACCAGGGATGCAAGGCTGGTTCAACATCAGAAAAACAATTAATGTGATTAACCACATAAATAACACAAAAGACAAGGATCACTTGATTTTGTCCATTGATGCTGAAAAGGCATTTGATAAAGTCCAACACCCATTCATGCTAAAAACTCTTAGCAAAATGGGCATAGATGGCAAATTCCAACACAATAAGGGCCATTTATACAAAGCCAATTGCCCATGTCATCCTGAATGGAGAGAGACTGAAAGACTTTCCCCTGAGTACAGGAACTAGACAAGGACGCCCACTATCACCTCTTCTATTCAACATTGTGCTAGAAGTTTTAGCCAGAGTAACTAGACAAGACCAAGAAATAAAGGGCGTCTTCATTGGCAAAGAGGAAGTTAACATCTCCCTGTTTTCAGATGATATGATTGTATATGCAGAGAATCCCAAGGAATCTATACGTAAACTACTCAAACTGACGGAAGAGTTCAGCAAAGTCTCAGGATACAAGATAAACATAAGTAAATCAGTAGCATTCCTTTATACCAACAACGAGACTGTTAAGGAAGAAATTATCAAATCAATACCATTTACGATAGCCCCTAAGAAGATAAAGTACCTAGGAATTAATCTAACCAGAGAAACAACAGACCTTTACAAAGAGAACTACAAGCCCTTACTACAAGAAACTAAGAGACACTTAGATAAATGGAAAAACCTACCCTGCTCATGGATAGGAAGACTTAACATTGTGAAAAATGTCTATTTTACCCCAAAAGCAATCTATTTATATAATGCAATCCCAATACAAGTTCCAGTGACATTTTTTAATGAGATGGAGGAACAAATCACCAAATTTGTTTGCAAAGGGAAGAAGCCCTGGTTAAGCAAGGTACTACTAAAGAAGAAGAACATACTGGGAGGCCTCTCATTACCTGACTTTAGAACATATTACACTGCCACGGTGGTCAAAACAGCTTGGCACTGGTATAAGAAAAGACAGTTCGATCAGTGGAACAGAACTGAGACCCCAGAGATGACACCATCTGCCTATGAACAGTTGATATTCAACAAAGGCCCTAAGACATTAAACTTGGGTAAAAACAGTATCTTCAAAAAATGGTGCTGGCAAAATTGGATATCCATCTGCAAGAAACTGAAACAAGATCCATATCTTACACCTTATACAAAAACCAACTCCAACTGGATAAAAGACCTAAATATCAAACCTAAAATGATAAAGCTCATCCAAGAAAAGGTAGGCACAACAATGGAAGTTTTAATACACAGTGTGGACAGACTCCAAAATCTGTCAAACAAACCACAATCATCAGAAGAGAAAATAGATAAATGGGATCTACTAAGAATTAAACACTTTTGCTCATCTGAAGACTTTATTAATAGAATTAAAAGAACACCTACAGAATGGGAAAAAATATTTGGAAACTCTATGTCAGACTGACCCCTGATTTCCATAATCTATAAGATACTACAAAATATCAATAAGAAGAAGATAAATCATCCAATTAAGTGATGAGCAAAGGAGATGGACAGACATTTCACTAAAGAAGAGATCCAGGCAGCCAAAAAACACATGCGGACATGTTCATGATCTTTAGTTATTAAAGAAATTCAAATCAAGACGACAGTGAGATACCATCTCACCCCAACAAGGTTGGCCATGATCCAAAAAACACAAAACAACAAATGCTGGAGAGGCTGTGGAGAAAGTGGAATCCTCCTACACTGTTGGTGGGGTTGCAAAATGGTCCAGCCTCTTTGGAAAGTAATCTGGTGCTTCCTTAAAAAAATGGATATTGATATACCATTTGACCCAGTAATTCCACTACTTGGAATATATCCTACAGAATCAAGGCCTTTCACACCAACGGACACATGCACCAGAATGTTTATTGCAGCACAGTCCACCATAGCAAAAAGATGGAATCAACCCAGATGCCCAACAACGGAAGAATGGATAGGTAAACTATGGTATATATACTCAGTGGAGCACTATGCAATGATAAAGAACAACAATGACTTCAGAAAACATCTCATGACCTGGTTTCAACCGGAAGACATTATGTTGAGTGAAAGTAGTCAGCGACAAAAGGACAAATATTGTATGAGACCTCTACGAGAAGATCTCAAAAACAGACTTGTGTATAGAAGAAAAGACTCTGACAGCTGCAAGGAAGAGGAGGAAGGGGGGGAGGGTTTAGATTTGTTGCTAGGTATCTGGTTGGGTGAAATCGGTGATAGCACACATTAGAAACAAGAACAATATTAAGTGGACTTTAGCATAACTTGAGGACTCCTTCCATCTTAACCCAATATTGCAAGGATAGAGTAGCTGGGGCAGGGGGCAGGGGACCTTGCTCTTAGGCGAAAGCGAGGCCAATTGTCACAACTAGCGTTTTCCTAAGAGGGCTCTCTGCACCCCACGTTGGTGAGTGGCGTCTGGGGTCTTAAAAGCTGCCAAGCTGCCATCCGAGGGCACAGCAAATGGTCCCAACTCAACAGGAATGGATGCTCACCGAGGACCAAAATGACATGGGGGAAAGACAATCCAGAAGACAAAGAGACCCACATCAGTGGGTGCCTACATCGACTTGGGACCGGAAGAACCAGATGGTGCCTGGACACCACCAGTGATAGTCGCGATGGAGCTCACTAAGTTGAGTCTCACTGGCAACACAAGAATAAAAAGGGGTGCATCCTGAGATCCCCACTAAAAGACCTCAATTGATGGTCCAGTGGTTTCGGGGTTCCCCTGGGAGCATGGACCCTCACCCTGATGCTACCTTTGACCATAAATCATAACGAAGGTCCACGCTTCAGACAGGGATGGATTGGACTTGGTGATGCAGTGACCATATATTGGATGCACTTTATGGTTCTATACATCTACAGGATGTCATCCTGCTGACCCCTAGCTGGAGTAAGGAGAGTGGGTGGAGAGGAGGGAAAAAAGAGACTGTTGGGAGAACAAGACATGTATGGATCAGAGAGGAATAGTGTGCTGTCACCAGGCAGGGAGAGCAGTGGAAGCTGCATATAGGTGGGTATGTAAATTTATACGGGAATGTACATTTTCACTCAGTTATATGAAATAAAAAATTAAAAAAAAAAAACCTAGAGGAAATGGACAAATTTCTGTATGCATACTACCTACCAAAACTAACACAAACAGAAGTAGAAGAACTAAATAATCTCATCACTAAATAAGAGACCAAAGCCAAGCCAAGCCAAGTGCCGTCGAGTCGGATCCAACTCATGGCGACCCTAGGACCAAAAGGTAATTTAAAAATATGTAACCGAAAAGTACTTTGACCCTAGTAGCTTCACTGGGGAATTCTCCCAAACATTTAGAGAAGAGTTATCACCAGTATTACAAAAGGTATTTCAGAGCATAGGAAATGATGAAATACTACTCCTCCCATCTTAACCCAATATTGCAAGGACAGAGTAGCTGGGCCGTGGGGCCAGGAACCATGCCCTCAGGAAAAATTGAGGCCACTTGGCACATCTAGCATTTTGTTTATGAGGTCTCTCTGCACCCCACATTGGTGAGTGGTGTCTGGGTTCTTAAAAGCTTCCAAGCTACCATCTGAGGGTACAGCTAGTGGTCCCAACTCAGCAGGAACTTATGATCATTGAGGTCCGTAAACTTCTGGGAAAGAGAACCCAGAAAACAGAGAGATCCATGTGAGTGGGTGTCTACATGGACTTGTGACCGGAAGAACTGGATGGTGCCTGGCCACTACCAGTGATAGCCGCAGTGGAGCTCACAAAGTTAGGTCTCACTGGCAAGACAAGAATAAATAAGAGTGTACCCTGATATCTCCACTAAAAGACCACAACTGATGGTCCAGGGGCTTCAGTGTTCCCCTGGGAGTGTGGCCCCTGGCCCTGAAGCTGCCCTTGTCCATAAATCATAATGAAGTTCAACTCTTCAAACAGCAATGGATTGGAAGTGGTGACACAGAGTGACCATATTTTCTGGGCACTTTATGGTTCTATGCATCTATAGGAAATCATCCTGTTGACTTCTTACTGGAGGAAGGGGAGTGGGTGGAGAGGAGGGGATAGGAGACTGTTGGGAGGATAGGACATGTGTAGAGCAGAGAGGAAGAGTGGGCTGCACTGGGCAGGTAGAGCAGTGGGAGCTGCATATAGGTGAGCATACAAATTTATATGGGAATGTACATTTTCATGCAATCATCATAATAAAAAAACTGTTGAAATACTGTCAAATTCTTTCAATGAAGCCAACATAACCCTGATACGAAAACCAGATACAGACAGCACACAAAAAATAAAATTACACACAAATATCTCTTATAAACTTAGATGCAAAAATCCTCAACAAAATTCCAGGTAATAGAATTTAACAACATAAAAAAAAATTTTGCAATGGCCAACTGGGTTTAATACTAGAAAAACAGGTAATGTAAACAACCACATAAATAAAACAAAAGACGAGAAGCATTTGATTTTATCAGTTGATACAGGAAAGGCATTTGATGAAGTCCAACACACAGTTATGTTAAAAACTCTCAGCAAAACAGGAATAGAAGGGAAATTCCTCAGCATAATAAGGGGCATATATGCAATGCCAACAGCTGAGATCATCCTAAGTAGAAACAGTCTGAAAGCATTAACTTTGAGAACAGGAACCAGAAAAGGAAGCCCATTGTCACAACTTTTATTCAACATTGTGCTGGAGTTTCTAGTCAGAGCAATACAGCAAGATAAGAAAATAAAGGGCATCAAATTGGTAAGAAAGAAGCAAAAATATCACTATTGGCAGATGATATGATCTGTTTATACACAGAAAACCCTAAGGAATCCTTAAAAAAAAAAAAAAAAAAGCTATAGAAACTAATAGAAGAGGTCAGCAAAGTACCAGGACATACCACAAAGATGCATAAATCAATTGGAATTCTTTACACCAACAAAGAGATTATCATAGAGGAAATCACCAAGTTAAGACAATTTACAATAGCCCGCAAGAAGATAAAATACTTAGGAATAAATCTAACCAGAGATGTAAAAAAAACTCTACAAAGAAAATTACACAATTCTACAACAGAGAAACAACAGAGACCTACATAAGTGCAGAAAACCACCTTACTCATGGACAGAAAGATTTAAAATTGTGAAAATATCTATTCTACCCAAAATGATGTATAGATTCAATGCAATCTGAACACAAATTCCAAAGGCACTTTTTAAAGAGCTGTATAAAAAAGTCACCAACTTTATATGGAAGGGGAAGAAGCCTCGCATAAGTAAAGCATCACTGAAGGAAAAAGTGAGAGGCCTCACACTACGTGACTTTAGAAATTATTACATTGCCGTAGTACTAGAAACAGCCTCGTACTGGTACAACAGATACATAGACCAATAAAACAGAAATGATAATTCAGACATAACATCATGAACCTACGAGCAGCTGATATTTGACAAATTTCCAAAGTCTGTAAGCTGGGGAAAAGAGAGTCTCTTTAATAAATAGTGTTGGCATAACTGGATATCCATATGGAAAAAAATAAAACAAGACACATATTTCACACAATGCACAAAAACTAATGCTAAATGGATCCAAAAACTAAATGTAAAATCTAAACCAATCAAGATAATGGAAGAAAAAATAGAGACAAGGCTAGCAGCCCTAACACATAGCATAAACAGACTGCAAAATATTACTAACAATGCACAAACACTACAGTAAAAAAGTAGATGATAGGAATTTCTAAAAAATCAAACACCTTTGCTTATCCAAAGCCTTCCCTAATAGAGTAAAAAGAGAAGCTACTGACTGCCAAAGAGTTTTTGGCTACCAGAAATCTGATCAGAATCTAATCTCTACAATCTACAAAGTAGTACAAAACTTTAACAAGATAAAGACAAATAACCAAATTAAAAGATGTACAAAGTATATCAATAGACATTTTACTAAAGAAAACATCCAGGACACTAACAAATACATGAGGAAATGTTCACTATCATTACCATTAGAGACATCCAAATCAAAACTACAATGAGATACCATCTCACCCCCAAAAGGCTGGCATGAATCCAAAACATGAGTAATTGTAAGTGTTGCAGAGACACTGAAATTCTTCTATATTGCTGATGGGTATATAAAATGATACTTTAGAAATCAACATGGCTCTTTCTTAAAAGCTAGAAATGGAAATACTGTATGATCCAGCTATCCTACTTCTTGGAATACATCCTAGAATTATAAAATCTGTCACAAGGATACATGCACACCAATGTTTATTGCAGCACTGTCCACAATGGCAAAAAGGTAAAACCAACCTAGCTGCCTATCTGCAGATGACTAGATAAACAAACTGTGGTATATTCACACAATGGAATAATATGCAATGATGAAGAACAATGATACTCGTGGAATCATCTGGAAGACACTACGCTGAGTGAAATTAGTCAGGAGCAAAAAGGACAAATATTGTATGAGACCACTGTTGTAAGGACTTAACAAAAGGTTTATGCACAGAAGAAAATAAACTTTGAAGGCTGCAAGGGTGGTGAGGGAGAGAGAGAAATATTCATAGATTAGATATTAGGTAGGAACTGAGTTAGGTGAAGGGAATGACAGTATGCAATAGAAAGGAGAAGAACACTGGTAGACTATAACAAAAGCTAAGAGTTTTCTTATATACAATCCAACTGTTCAAAGACAGAGTAGCAGGGGCAAAGGTCTGGAGATCATGGTTTCAGGGGACATTTAGGTTAGTTGGTATAATTAAGTTCATTTCATTTATTTATTTATTTATTTTGAGAAAACTTTGCATCCTACTTTGGTGAATAGTGTCTGGGGTCTTGAAAGCTAGAAAGCTGCCATCTAAGTAGCATCAACTGACCCAAATCCACCTGGAGCCCAGAAGAATGAAGGACATCAAAGATATGAGGAACATATGAGATCAGAAGAGAATGGGCCATATGATCCAGAGGCTGTAATAGCAGGAGATCAGAAGAATTAGATAGTGCCCAGCCACCATCAATGGCTGCCCTGACAGAAAACACAACATGGTAGTAGAAAAATTGTTGCACAGAACTAGATCTCTATTCAAAGGCCAGACGTAAGGACATGGACCCTGGACTCTGTTATCCCAGAGCTGAAACATATTCTGAAGCCAACTTTTCAGACAAAGATTGGACTGCACTGAAAGACATAGAGTCTCATTAAAAAAAAAAAAAGATAATGGAATTTGTACTGAGATTGCATTGTATAAGTAGATAGCTTTGGGTAAAATAGACAGTTTCACAATGTTGAGTCTTCCTATCCATGAGCAGCACAGGTTTCTCCATTTATGTAAGTCTCTTGGTTTCTTGCAGTAAGGTCTTGTAGTTCTCTTTGTACTGATCTCTTATTTCTCTAATTAGATTTATTCCTAGATATTTTGTCTTCATGGAGGCTATAGTAAATGGTATTGATATGTGATTTCTTCTTTGATGATCTCCTTGTTGGTATAAAGGAATCCTACTGATTCACTTGTGTTTTTCTTATATGCTGATACTTTGCTGAACTCTTCTGTCAGTTCCAGGAATTTACTTATGGATTGTTTAGGATTCTCTGCATATATGATCATGTTATCTGCATATAATGAGAATTTTACTTCTTTGCCAATGTAAATGCCCTTTATTTCTTTGTATTGTCTAATTGTTCTGACTAGCACCTCTAAGCACAATATTGAATAGAAGCGGTGAGAGTGAGCATCCTTATCTAGTTCCCATCCTCATGGGGAATTCTTTCAGTCATTCTCCATTCAGGATGATGTAGGCGGTTGGCTTTGCTAGATGCTCTTTATGGCACTGAGGAATTTCCCCCTCTATTCATATCCTGCTGAGAAATTTTACCGTGAACGAATGTTGAACTTTGCCAAATGCCTTTTCTGCATCAATTGATAAAATCAGGTGATTCTTATTCTTTGTGTTGTTTATGTGGTTGATCACATTAACTGTTTTCTGATGTTGAACCAGCCTGGCACCCCTAGTATGAATTCAACTTGGTCATGATGAACTGTTTTTTTGGTATGTTGCTGAATTCTATTGGCTAGGATTTTGTTGAAGATTTTTCCATCTAGGTTCATGAATGATAGTGGTCTGTAATTTTCTTTTTTGTGTGGGATCTTTCCCTGGCTTTGGTATCAGGGTTATGCTGGCTTCATAGGATAAATTTGGGAGTATTCCATCCCCTTTCTATGCTGTGTAATAGCCCCAGTAGTACTGGAGTTAACTCATCTCTAAAAGTTTGGTAGAATTCTCCAGTTGAAGCCTTCTGGGGCAAGACTTTTCTTGGTTGGTAGTTTTTGACCATGTTTTCAGTCTCTTCCTTTGTGATGGTTTTATTATGCTGTGCTATTTCTCCTTGTGATACTTTTAGTAAGTGATATGAATCTGGAAATTTGTCCATTTCCTCTAGGTTTTCAAAACTGTTAGAGTACAGTCTTTCACAGTATTCTATTATGATGCTTTTGATTTTGGTTGGGTCTGTTGTGACATCTCCCATCCCCATCTTATTTCTTATTTGAGTTATTTGTTTCCCCTCCTTTTTTTGTTTTGTAAGTTTAGCCAACGGTTCAGCTTTATTGATCTTCTTAAAGAACCAGCTTTTGCTTTTGTTAATTTTTTTTCAATTGTTCTTCTATTCTCTAATTCATTTAGTTCTGCTCTAATCTTTATTATCTGTTTTCATCTGGTGCCTGAGGGATTCTTCTGTTACTCTCTTTCTACTTGTTCAAGCTTTAGGGTTAATTCTTTGGTTTGGGTCTGTCCTTCTGGACGTGTGCATTTATAGAGATAAATTGACCTCTGAGCACTGCTTTGGCTGTATTCCATAGTTCCTAGTACAACGTTTTTCTGTTCTCATTTGATTCTGCAGATTTCTTTATTTTATCCTTGATTTCTTGTATAATCCATGGATTTTTGAGCAAGATGTGGTTCAGTTTCCATGAGTCTCAATTTCTACCTATGTTTTCTCTGCTATTGATTTCAACTTTTACGGCTTTATGGTCTGAGAAGACACTTTGCAATAATTCACTGGTTTAGATTTTGTTGAGACTTGCTTTATGTGCTAACACACATGGTTTATTCTGGAAAATGTTCCATGTGCATTGGATAAGAAGGTGTACTTATTGGTTGATAGGTAAAAAGTTCTGTATAAGTTGTTGAGGTCTAGTTGTTTAATTGTCTCAATAAAATCTTCTGTATCTTTACTGAGCTTTTTTCTTGATGATCTGTTCAGTACTGAAAGTGGAGTGATGCCTCCAGCTATTACTGTGGAGTGATCTATCTCATTTTTCATTGTTGTCAGTGTTTGTTCAATGTATTAAGGTACTCTAGTACTGGGTGCACAAATACTTAATATTGTTATGTCCTACTGATGTATTAAATCTTTCAATAGTAAATAGCAACCATTCTTGCCCATGATGGTGGCTCTTACATTAAGTCTATTTCATCTAAGATTAATATTGCCTCTCCTGCTCTTCTTCGTATGTTGTTGTCTTGGTACATATTTTTCCATCCTTTGATTTTCAGTTTGTTCATGTCTAAGGTGTGTTTCATGTAAGCAACATATAGATGGATCATGTTTTTTGATCTAGGATGTAACTCGCTGCCTCTTTATTGGAGCATTCAGTCTGTTTATATTCAGTGTAATTATTGATAGGTATGTGTTCAGTGCTGTTGTTTTGATGCCTTTATTTTTGTGTTGTTGATGTTTTCTGTGTTGTTCTTAATATTCTGTTCTGGGTCATTCTTTTCTATGAGTTGACTTTTCATCTTTATCAGTGTTGGTTTTGTGTTTGTTGAGACTCCTGTATTATGTTTCTGGTTTTGATGTGTCACATTGTTATTTTGTCTTTGTGGCTTCCACTGTGATTCCCCTTGTTATTCTAAGTTTAAACCAGACTTCAACTTCAGTATATCTTTTTTTTCCCTCTTAGCATGAATTCTCTTTGTTGAAAAAAATCAGTAATCAGTAACATCCAAACAAAAGAAGTTGATCTTGTCCTTCTCTGGGACAATCATGTGCTTGCTCTCAAAACACATATGACCTCCTCCTGCGGTCTCCATCATGTTGTGTCACTAGAAGTTTCCTAGGCTGCAGTCCTTAGGAGAGCAAAGCTCCATGTCTTTTCTCCTGGGAGCTACTGGTGGCTTAGAATCAGTAACTTTTCAGGTAGCAGCCAAGAGTGCCACCGGGGCTCATTTGGGTTTCTTAAGAACCTGTTGTCATCAAGTTTCGAACCACAGCTGTCCTTGGGACAGAGTAGAACAGCATCCGTAGGGTTTGCAAGGAGTGGCTGGTGGATTTGAACAGCTGACTTTTCATTCAGTAGCTGAGCTCTTAACCACCTTGAGTTTACAAAGACCTGAAATCCCTGAATGTTATGCAATCCATTATGTGATTGTAATTAAGCCATTACTTTTTTCCAAATGTATCCTATAAGTGATGTGTGTTCTCTGAATCAAAAAATAACACTGATACTGTCAGATAAGTAAATACAGATCCCAACACTTGTTGCAGCTATTGTTTCACTTTGGTTTCTGTTGAATCTGTTGTGACAACTCCCCTCTCATTTCTTATTTGGGTTGTTTGTTTCCTTTTCTGTTTTTCTTTAGTAAGTTTAGCCAATGATTTTTCACTTTTGTTGATGTTTTCAAAAAACCAGCTTTTGCTCTTTTTGATTTTTTCAATTGTTCTTCAATTCTCTAATTCATTTAGTTCTGCTCTGATCTTTACGATCTGTTTTTTTCTGGTGCCTGAGGGGTTCCTCTGTTGTTCTATCTCTATTTGTTCAAGCTGTAGGGTCAGTTCTTTGATTTGGTTTCTTTCTTCCTTCCAGATGTGTGCATTTATGGAGATAAACAGACCTCTGAGCACTGCTTTGGCTGTATCCCATAAGTTCTGGTAGGAAGTGTTTTTGTTCTCATTGGAATCCATAGATTTCTTTATTTCATCCTTGATTTCTTCTATAACTCATGTTTTTTTGAGCAAGGTGTTGTTCAGTTTCCATGAGTTCCACTTTCTGTGTTTTTTTCTGCTATTGATTTCAACTTTCATGTCTTCATGATCTGAGAAAATGCTTTGCATTAATTCAATGGTATGGATTTTGTTGAGAATTGCTTTATGTCCTGACACATGGTCTATTCTGGAGAATGTTCCATGTGCACTAGAGAAGAAGGTGTAGTTGTCTGCTGATGGACAGAAAGTTCTGTATATGTCGATGAGGTCTAGTTGGTCAATTGTAGCAATGAGGTCTTCTGTGTCTTTATTGGGCTTTTTTCTAGACAATCTGTCCAATATTGAGAGAGGAGTATCGAAGTCTTCTGCTATTATTGTGGAGTGATCTATCTCCTTTTTGAGTGTAGTCAGTGTTTCTTTGATGTATTTAGATGCTCTAATATTAGGTGCATAAATACATAATATTGCTAAGTCCTGCCTGTGCACTGAAATTTTCAGCAATAAATAGTGTCCATTCTTGTCCATGATGGTGGATTTTACATTAAAATTGATTTTATCTGAGATTAAAATTGCCACACCTGCTCTTCTTTGTTCATTGTTAGCTTGATATATTTTCTTCTATGCTTTAATTTTCACTTTGTTCCTATCTTTAAGTCTAAGGTGAGTTTCTTGTAGGCAGCATATAGATGGGTCATGTTTTTTGATCCAAGATGTCACTCAATGTCTCTTTACTGGAGCATTCAGTCCATTCACATTCAATGTAATTATTGATAAGTATGTGTTCAGTGCTGCACTTGTGATACGTTTATTTTTCTGTTGATGTTTTCTCTGTTCTTATTAATCTGTTCTGTGACCTTCTTCTTTGTGAGTTGATTTTTTATTTTTTTCAGGGTTGGTTTTGTGGTTGTTGAGACTCCTGTATTACGTTTCTTGATATGGTATATTGCTTTTCTATTATACTTTATGGCTGCCCCTATGATCCTGCTTAATAAAATATACATAACCCCAATTTTCATTGCTACCAGTCTTGTCAACTTCCTCTCCATCTGGAAGGACCATAATGACTGTAGTACATCCCTCTTTTTAATATGATGATATCATAGTTTACATGATATGATTACTAGATCATTTCACTATTACAGCTTTGATTGTGTTTGGAGCCTTCCCTAACTGAGTAGGATTCTGGATAATATGTCCTTCTAAAATATAAAGTTAGCAGTTTCATTCTTCCAAGCCAAGAGATTCCGTCAGTATTTCTTGTAGCTTTGGTTTGGTTTTTACAAAGTCTCTGAGTTTCTGTTTATCTGTGAATGTCTTAATTCCATTTTCATATTTGAAAGATAGTTTTGCAGGTTATAGAATTTCGGTTGGAAGTACTTCTCCTTCAAGGCTTTGAATATGTCATGAAGCTGTCTCTGTGCCAGTATCATTTCTGCTATAAATCTGATGAAAGGCTACAGAGTTTCCCTCTGAACGTTAGCTTTACCTTTAGTCTTGCTGCCTTTAAGAGTTTTGCTTATGTTTTATTTTGTTAAGCTTGATTATAATATGTGTTGGAGTCTTTCTTTTGAGATCTATATTGAGTGGTGTTCGATACATATCTTGGATATCTATATTCTCTTCTTTCATAATTTCTAGGAAATTTTCGTCAGCAGCTCAGCAATAATACTCTCTGTGCTCTCAGGTGTCTCACCCTGTTCAAGAACTTCAATTAATCATAGATTGTTCTTCTTAAAAGAGTCTCACATGCTTCTTAATGCTTCTTCATTTTTCTTGTTTCTTTTCTCTGATTTCTCCTCATAGACACTGGAGTCAGTAGCTTTGGTTTCCAAGTCAGAAATTCTCTTTTCCATTTGTTCCACTGTGTTTTCTTGGCTTTGAAGTGAAGTTTCTATGTCTTTGATTTTGTTCTTGATCTGTTGGATTTCAGAGTACTGGTGTTCCATCAGATTGAACAGATTGCTTATTTTTTCATTTTGCTCTGCTGCATTTTATATAAGGTCTAGGAGAGCTCTCTTTATAATCCTTTTGTATTCACCTTCTGATAGTTTCAGAAAAGCTTCTTTGTCTGGGAAGTTCTGAGGTGGTTTCTTTTGGGAGCCTTCTTATGCCATGGGTGATTTCCAGGTTACTGTCTTCCCCAGTGTTTGTTGCTTTTTGGGCTTCATGTGGGTCAATAGAGGCTGGGAGAGATGCTGTGAAAATGGACGACAGTTGTTTCTCTAGGCCATCTTAAAGTGAGAAGTAAGAAGTATTTGACCACTTCCAAAGTCAGTCAGGTTTTCAGGTACATACATCCCTCTTCCCACTTGGCAAATCAAGCACCTCTATATTGAACTCCAGATGTTATAAACTTGCTTAAAATACAGAAAGGCTACTGGCCTGCTGGCCTCTGTTGTTGGCTCCAGCTGTAGGCGATACTCTGTAGATTTCTGCTTTTCTGTTTGAAAAGTGGTCTCCTCTGGATAGGCACTGCCTCTAAGCCCAGGAATTAGGTCCAGCTGAGGCTTCTGTATGGATGACTCCACCTCCCAGCAAAACAAGATGGCGTCCTGCACAAGCTCACCAGCTGTCAGGGACCAGTCTCCCAGAGAAAAGAGAAGCCAAGAGTGCCAAAATGCCCAGAGTCAACAGCTTCTGCCACTAGGCCCCAGCCCCAGGCAACACTGTGCAAAACACTGCCTCCCTACTGGAAAAGCACTCTCGCCCTAGCAGATGCCACCTCCCAACCTAGGAACCAAGTCTCGCCAGGGCCTCTGGCTGGGCTTCTCTGTTTCCCAGTGGACCAAAATAGCGTGCTGCACAAGCACATCCTTACAGCTACCACATGGCAGAGGCAGAGAGGCCAGAGGAGCCTAGGCATATAGAGTCCAAAGCCAGGCTCTCACAACCTGGCAATTATGCTTGCTGGTCCCACCAGCAGTGTGTCTGAGACCAGCAGCAAGTATAGTGCCAGCTCTGCCTGCTGGCCAAGACAGAGGAAAAGAAATCAAAATGGTGAGTTACCTTTGGTCTGTGCAAGCCTGTGCTCCACGAGCATGGAGTCAGTGAAAGAGTTTTGTGTTCAGTGGTATGAAGTCCAAATTAACAGCCCTATGCTTCATTCCAGGGCTCAGTAGGTGTATAGAAGGCTCCATTTAATTATCATTTCAGGTCTTGGTTTCCAGAGGGACTTAGGGAGACATGCGTTTAGTCCACCATCTTGACACCACCCCCTCGACATATCTTTTTAAACTTACTCTCCACCTAAAAAGGTTATAACTATTGTAGTAGATCTCTTTTTTTAGTGTGATGACATCATAGTTTTTGTGTTACGATCACTGGTTCCCTTCTTTTAATATTGTAAATTTGATTGAGCTTTCTGACTTCCCTAACTGTGTAGGATTCTAGATGTTGAGTCCTACATTGCCTCCTTAAGTATCCACTTAATATTTTTGTACTCTAGGGGTCAGCTCTACACTGGCCCCTAGGGTCGCCATGAGTCGGATCTGACTTGACAGCACTTGGCTTTGGCTAAGCAAAGAGTTTCTTTAAATTTTTCTTGTAGTTTTGGATTGGTTTTTACATAGACTCTAAGCTTCTGTTTACCTTCACATGTGTTAATTTCACCATCGTATTTGAGAGACAATTTTGCAGGATATGTGAGTCTTATTTGGAAGTTTTTTTTCCTTCAGGGCTTTGAATGTGTCATCCTACTGCCTCCATGCCAACATTGTTTCTGCTGAGAAGTCAGACAAAAGCCTACAGGGCTTCCCTCTGAATGTTAGCTTTGCTTTAAGCCTCGCTGCCTTTAAGTGCCTCTGTTTATGTTTCATTTCATTAAGCTTGATTATAATTTGTCTTGATGTCTCTCTTTTGGGGTCTTCTTTTTGTGACATTTGATACACATCTTGGATATTTATGTTCTCTTCTTTCATAATTTCGGGGAAGTTTCCTGTCAGCAACTCTACAACAATACTCTGTATTTTCAGCTATCCCTCCCTGTTCAGGAACTCCAATTAATTGTATATTATTCTTCTTAATAGAATCCCACATATTTCTTAATGTTTCTTCATCTGTCTTATTTCTTTTTCCTGATTTCGCCTGATAAATACTGGTGTCAATTGCTCTAGCCTCAAGCTTAATAACTCTGGCTTCGTTCTCCTCAATTCTTTTCTTTTGGCTTTGAATTGAATTGTCTAATTCTCTGACTTTTCTTTATGGATTTTAGATGACTGATGTTCCAACAGTGCAAATACCTTATTTAATTTTTCATTTTTCTCCAGTGTATTTTGTTTAATTTCTAGGAGGACTCTCTACATAATTCCTTTGTACTTGACCTCCAATAGTTTCAAAAAGGTTTCTTCATCTGGGAAGTTTTTTGATTTTTTATTCTAGGAGCTTTCTGGAGCCATGGTGGACTGCTTCTTTAAATGGTTAGCTATCGATTGTTATCTGTGAACCATCTAGAAGGTGTTTGTTTTGTTCTGAGAGAAAAGTTAGTCCCCAGCCATTCCTGTGATCTCTTGTGACTGGCCACAGGTAGATTCTCTGGGGTGGAAGACTCCATTTGCTAGCTAGCAAAGACAGCACCCTACTTTTGGAGTCACTGTGGAAGCATCAGACAATGTATGATGTGGATCGCTGAAGGGCTGGGCCACTCAGCAGTCACTTCTCCAGGTGGTCTTATTTTAAAAAGATACTTTACTGCTAAGCCAGGAGCTGTTCAACAGCTGCTGAAATTGGTCAGGCCTTCAGGTGCGGCTGGCTCCACTTTCCAGCTGACAGTAAAACAACTCATTGGCCATTCCTAGATGCTATGACTTGATTCAAAGTAAGGACGGGTTAGGGCCTTCCTGCCATCCTCTGCCAGGCCCCACACATAACTCTAGTCACCACTGTCCTAAACACAGCTTTTCCACTGGAGAAGCACTTTCCAGACATCCCTGATTCTCTGCTTTTATATTAGCCACAGCTAAAGCTTACAGATGGGTGCATCAACTAGCTGACCAAGATGGTGTCCCACCTGGGCTGTCCTTCCTGCAGTGAAACTGTAGAATCTACAGCGCAGCTCAGAAAAGAGAGGGTGGTGGGGCAGTGGTACCCTCAGTCCGCAGCTGGACTCTCAATATGTGGCTGTCCCACACACAGTCTCTCTGCTGCACTGGATGCTGTTTACTTAAGAACTGCAGTTCAGCCTATTAGCCAGCTGATGTCTAGTCCCCACCTCTTGGATAACAAAGAAGGTGTCAGTACCTGCAGTCATCCCAAATGGTGAGTCAGCATAAATAGGACTCAGTGTGACGATGCCTGGTCTTTGAGAGAGGTAGTTACCCTGTCACTGGCACCTAGATCTTAGGGCTATGCTAGGTCCTAGGGCTCATCAGATGTTCATGCTTCTCCATTCAGTTATCATTCTAGGCCTTAGTTCTTGGAGGGAAATGAGAAGACACGTGTCTAGTCTGCCATCTTGGCCCTGCCCCCTCAAAATATATATTTTCTTAAAGAGAAATTTTATTGTCACAGTCAGGTAGGCTACAAGTCCAAATTCAAAGCATCAGCTCCAAGGGGAGGCTTTCTTTGTTGGCTCTAGAGGAAGGTTCTTATTGCCAATCTTCCCCCCCTGTACTGGGAGCTTCTGAGGTGCAGGGACCCCCAAGTCCTTTTCAAGAGACACATTCTACCTCAGCAGTTGTTCTTGGTGGTATGAGGTCCCCAAATCTCTCTGCTATTTTTTCTCCTTTATGTATCAAGAGATGGCCTCAAGGCACAATACAACTTAACACATTGAATTCTGCCCCACCAATATAACTGTGTCACATCCCCCCTCATTAATATAATAGAGGCAGAATTTACAGAGTATAGAAACATGATACAATACCAAGAATAGAGGCCTAGCCAAATTTTTACACACATTTTTTGGGGGACAATATTCAACCCATGATAGTGAATTAAGTAATACAGGAAACTTTCTCAACATGATAAAGGTCATATATAAAATTTCAATATTTTTGTCAGACTCAGTGATGAAGAGTGGAAGCTTTTCCCCTAAGACTGGGAACAAGAAAAAGACATCAATGTGCACTACTTCTATTCTGGAAATTACATCCAGAACATTGGACCACAAATAAGTAAATAAACTAGAAGAAGAAATAAGAGACATCTAAAAAAAAAAAGACAGTACAATTGTCTGTCACAGAAACATTATGTTATATGCAGGTTTAAAAAAAAAAGTCAGAAAAGATACAAGCTACAGAGTGAACATATAAAAATCAATTGTCTTTCTGTATAGCATCAAGGACAAACAAAAACAAAGTTAAGAAAACAATTTCATTCATAATAACACCCCCCAAAATTATATTCTTAGGAAGAAATTCAATCAAAAGTAAAAGACTTGTACAATGAGAACTACAGAACATTGCTGAAAGTAATTAAAGAAGATCTAAATAAAGGGATTGGAAAATTTAGTGTTGTTAAAATGGAAATAATCTCTAAAGCAATATGCACATTAAACATAATCCCTGTCAAAATCTCCAAGGTATTTTTCAAAGAAATAGAAAAAGCAATCCTAAAATTGGTATGCCATTTCAGGTAATCCTAAATAGCCAAAACAATTCTGAAAAAGAATGAAGATGGAAGACTCACATACTCAATTTCAAAATGTATTATATTACAAAGATACAGTAATTAAAGCAATGTGATACCATTCTTCGGAGCCCAGAAATAAATATGAAGTAAACCATCGCATATATAGTGAATTTATTTTCAACAAGAGTGTCAAGACTATTCAATGAAGAAAAGAGAGTGTTGGAAAAAAAAATTGTTCTTGGAATAGCCCACATTCAAGAGAATAAAACTGGATCCTTAACTAATATCACATGCAAAAATCCACTTATAACAAATCAAAGAACTAAATCTAAGAGCTAAAGCTATCCAATTCTTAGGCAAAAAAAAATAAAATAAGTGCTAAGACTGCTAAACAAATGGTCAGCAGTTCAAACCCAATAAGTGCTCACAGGAAACTCTGTGAGGCAGTTCTACTTTGTCCTGTCAGGTCCCTATGAGTTGGAGTCAACTCAACAGCAGTGGGTTTTTTTTTTTTTTCATGACCTTGGATATGGAAATGGATTCTTATAGCACTGAACATAGACAATAATAGATAAAAAATGGCTGAACAGTGTTTTATTAAAATTAAAGACTGTTATACATCAAGGGAAACTTGGAAGAGAGTAAAGAGACAACCAATAGAACAGGAGAAATACTTGCATATCATATATTTAATAAAGAGAATAATATCTAGAATATCTCAAGAGCACTTACAACAACTCAGTAGGGGGAAAAAAAGAATGGTAAAGGATTTGAAAAGCCATTTCCCACAGAAGATATACAGATGGCCAATAAGCAAATGAAAAGATGCTCAACATTATTAATCATTAGGAAAATGCAAATCAAAACCATCAAGAGATACTACTTCATATTTACTAGGATAACAATGATCAAAAAAAAAAAATAAAACAACAAGAGTTTAAAAAAGATATAAAGATAAAGGAATTCTCATCCATTGTTTCTGTTGTTAGGTGCTGTTAAGTCAGTACCAACTCATAGAGACCTTATACATAAGAGAACAAAACACTGCTCAGTCTTGTAAAATACCCACAATTTTTTTTTAATTTAATATAACTGAGTGAAAATGTACATTCCCGTATAAATTTACATGCCCACCTATACGCAGCTTCCACTACTCTCCCTGTCCGGTGACAGCACACTATTTGTCTCTGCTCCATACATGTCTCATCCTCCCAACAGCCTTCTTTCCCCTCCTTTCCATCCACTCCCCTTCCTCCAGCCAGAGGTCAGCAGGATGATATCCTATAGATGTATAGAACCATAAAGTGCATCCAATATATGGTCACTCTGCATTGCCAAGTCCAATCCATTCCTGTCCAAAGAGTGGACCTTCGTTATGATTTATGGGCAAGGGCAGCATCAGGGCAAGGGGCCATGCTCCCAGGGGAACCCCAAAACCGCTGGACCATCAATTGAGGTCTTTTAGTGGAGATCTCAGGATGCACCCTTTTTTATTCTTGTGTTGCCAGTGAGACTCAACCTAGTGAGCTCCATCATGGCTATCACTGGTGGTAGCTGGGCACCATCTGGTTCTTCCGGTCTCAAGTTGATGTAGGCACCCACTCTTGTGGGTCTCTCTGTCTTCTAGGTTGTCTTTACCCCATGTCATTTTGGTCCTTGGTGAGCATCTGTTCCTGCTGAGTTGGGACTATTTGCCGTGTCCTCGGATGGCAGCTTGGCAGCTTTTAAGACCCCAGACACCACTCACCAATGTAGGGTGCAGAGAGCCCTCCTAGCAAAATGCTAGTTGTGCCAATTGGCCTTGATTTCACCTAAAAGCATGGTCCCCTGCCCCCTGACCCAGCTACTCTATGCTTGCAATATTGGGTTAAGATGGAAGGAGTCCTCAAGTTATGCTAAAGTCCACTTAATGTTGTTCTCATTTCTAATGTGTGCTATCACCGATTTCTCTCAAACAGATTTCTAGCAACTATCTAATCTAAACCCTCCCCCCGCCTCCCTTGCAGCTGTCAAAGAGTCTTTTCTTCTATACACAAGTCTGTTTTTGAGATCTTATCGTAGAGGTCTCATACAATATTTGTCCGTTTGTCGCTGACTCTTTCACTCAACATAATGTCTTCCAGTTGAAACCAGGTTATGAGATGTTTCCTGGAATCATCATTATTCTTTATCATTGTGTGGTGCTCCATGGAGTATATGTACCATGGTTTACCTATCCATGCTTCTGTTGTTGGGCATCTGGGTTGATTCCATCTTTTTGCTATCGTGGATTGTGCTGCTATAAACATTCTGGTGCATGGGTCCATTGGTGTAAAAGGCCTTGATTCTGTAGGATATATTCCAAGTAGTGGAATTACTGGGTCAAATGGTATATCGATATCCATTTTTTTAAGGAAGCACCAGATTGCTTTCCAAAGAGGCTGGACCATTTTGCAACCCCACCAACAGTGTAGTAGGGTTCCACTTTCTCCACAGCCTCTCCAGCATTTGTTGTCTTGTGTTTTTTGGATTTTTTTGTTTAAATCCATTGTTGGAACCACTGTATCAATCCAATTCCTTGGGGGTTTCTTCTTTTTTCATTGACCCTCTAACCAATCATGATGTCCTTCTCCAGGAACTGATGCCTCCTGGCAACATGTCTGAAGTATGTAAGATGCAGTCTTGCCATCTTTGCTTCCAAGGAGCACTCTGGTTATATCTCTTCCAGGACAGATCTATTTGTTCTTTTGGCAGTCCATGGTGCGTATATTCAACATTCTTCTCCATTGCCACTATTCAAAGGTGTCAATTCTTCTGTCTTGCTTATTCCTGTTCAGCTTTCACATGCATATATGATTGAAAATATCATGGCTTGGGTCAGGCACACCTTAGTCTTCAAGGTGAGATCTTTAGTTTTTTAATACTTTAAAAAGGTCCTTTGCTGTGGACTCTCCCAACACAATACATCTTTTGATTTCTTGAAGGCTGTGTTCATGGGTGTTGATTGTGGAACTAAGTAAAATGAAATCCTTGATAAACTCAATCATTTCTCCATTCATCATAATGTTGCTTACTGGTCTAGTTGTGAGGATTTATGTCTTTTCGATGTTTAAGCGCAATCCATACTGAAGGCTGTGGTCTTTGATGCTCATCAGTGACTGTTTCAAATCCTCTTCACTTTCAGAAACCAGGCTTGTGCTGCCTACATGGTACAGGCTGTTACTGAGTCTTCCTCCAATCCTTATGCCTTGTTCTTCTTCATATAGTCCAACTTCTTGGATTATTTGCTCGGCATATAAATTGAAAAGGTATGGTGAAAGGATATAACCCTGACACACACCTTTCCTGATTTTAAACCATGCCATCTCCCTTTGTTCAGTTTGCACAAGTATCTCTTGATTCACCTACAAATCTCTCATGAGCACAATTAGGTGCTTTGGAATTACCATTCACCACAACGGTATCCATAATTTGTTACGATCCACACAATCTAATGCCTTTTCATAGTCAATTAAACAGAGGTAAACATCTTCCTGGTATTCTCCACTTTCAGCCAAGATCCATCTTACATCAGCCATGATATCCCCGGTTCCCCATCCTCCTATGACTCTGGCTTGAATTTTTGTCAGTTACCTGTCAATACACTGTTACAGTCACTTTTGAACGATCTTTAGCAAAATTTTACTTGCATGTGATACTGATGATATTGTTTAACAGTTTTTGCATTTGATTGGATCACCTTTCTTAGAAACAGGCATAAACATGGATCTTTTCCAGTCAGTTGGCCAGGTAGCTATTTTCTGAATTTCTTGGCACAGATGAGTGAGTCCTTCCAGCACTGCATCTGTTTGCTGAAACATCTTAATTAATAGTCCATGAATTCCTGAAGCCTTGTTTTTTGCCAGTGCCTTCAGTGCAGCTTTGACTTCTTTATGCAGCACCATCAGTTCCTGATCATATGCTACCTCTTGAAGCGGTTGAGTGTTGATTGGTTCTTTCTGTGTATTCCTTCCATCTTCTTTCGATGCTTCATGAATTGTTTAATATTTTCCTTGTAGAATTCTTCCCTACTGCAATTCGAAGCTTGAAATTTTTCTTCAGTTCCTTCAGCTTGAGAACTGCAGAGTATGTTTTTCTCTTTTGATTTTCTATGTCCATCTCTTTACACATGTCATTATAACATTTTGTTTTCTTCAGCCACCACATGAAATTTTCTGTCCACTTCCTTTACTTCATCATTTCTTCTTCTTGCTTTAGTCACTTGACATTCAAGAGCAAGTTGCAGAGTCTTCCAGTATCCACTTTGGTCTTTTTTTTCTTTGCTGTCTTTTTAATGACCTCTTGCTTTCTTCATGTATAATGTCTTTGACGTCATTCCACAACTCGTCTCATCTTGGGTCATTAGTGTTCAACACATCAAATCTGTACTTGAGATGGTGTCTAAACTCAGGTGGGATATACACAAGGTCATCCTTTGGCTATCATGAACTTATTACAATTTTCTCCAGTTTCATTTTGAACTTGCATGTCAGCAATTGATGTTCTGTGCTGCAATCAGCATCTGGTCTTGTTCTGGCTGCTTGTATTGATCTTTTCCTTTATCTCTTTCCACAGACGTAGTTGATCTGATTCCTGTGTATTCCATCTCATGATGTCCATGTGTAGAGCCACCATTTATGTTGGCAAAAAAAGGTACTTGCAATGAAGAAGTAACTGTTCTTGCAAAATTCTATCATGTAATTGCCAACATCATTTCTGTCACCAAGGCCGTATTTTCCAACAATTGATCCTTCTCTTTTGTTTCAAACTTTTGCATTCCAATCACAGATAATTATCAATGCATTATGATTGCATGTTTGATCAATTTCAGATTGCAGAAGCTGGAAAAATCTTCAATTTCTTAATCTTTGACCTTTTGTGGTTGGTGGGTAAATTTGAATAATACTTGCATTAACTGGCCTTCCTTGTAGTCATATGGATATTATCCCATCATAGACAGCATGGTACTTCAAAATAGATCTTAAAATCTTCTTTGTGACAAAGAATGCAACATCATGCTTCTTCAAGTTTTCGTCCCTGACATAGTAGACCACATGACTGTCTGATTTTAAATGGCTAATACTAGTCCATTTCAGCTCACTGATACCTAGGGTATTGATGCTTACACATTTCATTTCATTTTTTTGGTAATTTCCAATTTTCCTAGAATCATATTTCATACATTCTATGTTCTGAATATTAATGGATGTTTGCACCTGTTTATTCTCATTTTCAGTTGTGCCACATCTGCAAATGAAGGCCCTGAAAGTTTGACTCCATCTACATCATGAAGGTCAACTCTACACTGAGAGGGCAACTCTTCCTCAGTCATCTTTTGAGTGCCTTCCAACTTGGAAGACTCATTTTCCAGCACTGTATCTGACAATCCAGTGTTAGTGGAAACGAAAAATGGTTCTTCAGGAAGTTAAACCTAGAAGTACCATTTCATTCAGCAATTTTACTCCCAAGTATATACCCAGATCTTTAAAGCGAGACTCAATTAGATTCTTGAATAGTGACTCATAGCATTATTATTCATAATAGTCAAAGGTGAAAATAATCATCATAAAATGAGCAAACAAAACTGATGCATACATACAATGGAATATTATACAACCATGAAAAGAATGATGTTCTGATCAGTGTTACAGTGTGGTATGAACCCCAAAGACATTGTGTTTAATGAAGTAAGTCCCATGCACAAAGACTTTTTTTACTCCATTTATGTGAAGTAAGAAAAATAGGCAAACTCATGGAGAAAGAAAATAAAATAGAGCTTGCTGGAGGCTGGGGAGAGGACTGAATGAGGAATTACTGTTTTATGGGTATAGCTTTCTGTTTGGGATGATGAAAACAGAGACAGAAATAGTAGTGATGGTTACACAACATCCTGAAGATACTTAATGCCACTGAATTGCACACTCTAAAATGCTTAAAATGGTAAATTTCATGCTACGTGTAGTTTGCTATAATGTAAAAAAAAATGCTATGATACACATGAAAAGAGCTGTGATAACTGCATCAGGAGAAATCAAGGATTAGGCCCAGATTTCTGGCATAATGGCACAGTGGTATCCTAACCAGTAACAAATTGACCAGTAAGCAAGGTGCAGCAAAAGTAAGCCTTTTCACACCTTGCTTACTGAGCAGCCAATCCCCGACCCTAACTAACAAGTCAAGTAGATTATATAGGAGGAAAGTTCAGCTAGAAAAAGGTAAAAAAAAAAAAATTGCTACTTGAAGATCGTGTACATTCCTTATTCATCTAGGAGCCCCAACATATAGCACAGTGCAAATCAAATAGCTGAGTGGGCAAATTGCAGCAGTGCTATAATTCCAAATTAGTGTCCAGAGGCTCAGGTTCCTGGTGGGACAATTCCCAAAAGCCTAAAAAAAGTGGCCAACGTTTGGGGCAATGTGGGGCGTAATGGCCAAGCATTCTATTAGTTTCCAAGACTGCCTGGCATTCCTTATAATGAGGTGCTTGCCAAGGTTCATGATGACAAAATTGCAGAGGAGAGAAGAATGTTACTGGAGTGGAAAAGGGAAATGCTTTGCAGAATTTTGATTTAGAGTCTCAGCTGTAAATGCCAGTTGTTCCACTAACTTCATTTTGCTAATGCAAGAACAGCTTTTGCAGTAATAACATATTTCAATGTGAATGTCTTTTTAATAATCCTTAATTTGAGTCTTAATTCCCTTGATAGCCACTCTGAGGAGACAACTGCACTTCCAAAAGTAACACTGCATGAGCACATTTGAGAAAAGATCAAACATATGTGAGCCCCGCCACAAAAACACACATACTCAGAGAGAGACGCTATGTATATTTTAACACATTATCATATTTCTTAAATTCAGTGTCATCAAAAGAAGGCCCTGAATGTTTTAATGAGCAATTCTCAGAATTTCATAGCAATCATCGATTAACAGCACATACCTTATCATCAGTCAGATTCTTAGTAGGATGTGGATGGGAAGCGACGATGCTTTGATAGACAGCAATAACAAAGAAAGACAAATAGAGACTAAAGCACAACTTATAACATAGCCACAGAAACCATGGTAAATCTGCTGTAATGGTTAGAACTATGTATTTTTCCATGGGATATGTTGTGGATTCAACTGCATCCTCTACAATGTGGGTCAACTTGGCTATGCCCTGATTCTCAGCATTGTGTAATGGGCCAACATTTTGTTATATGATCTGATTTTCCTGTGTGTTTTAAATTCTACCTTTGTGGTGTTTGTGGGGCAAGATTAACAGAACCAAACACACTGTTGTAGAATGGATTTCAACTCCTACTGACACTTTGGACAGAGTAGCACTGCCTCATAGAGTTTCCAAGGAGTAACCAGTGGATTTGAACTGCCAACCCGTGTGTTAGCATCCACATGCTTAACCACCATGTCACCAAGGTTTCTTAGACAAGATTAGAGGCAGTTATATTAGTGAGGCAGGACTCAATCCACAACATTAGGTTGTATCTTGCATCAACTTCTTCTGAGATAGGGAACAAAAAAAATGAGCAGAGACAGGGGGATCTCCTAACACTGAAAAAGTAGAACCAGGAGTGGAGCAAATCCTTTTAACCCTGGCTCCCTGTACTGACAATTTCCTGGAATAGAGGAAAATTGATGACAAGAACCTTCTCCCAGAACCAACAGAGGGAAAGAGCCTTCCCCCTGGAGGTGGCACCCTGATGTTGGACTTGTAGTCTCCTAAACCGTGAAGAAATAAGTTTATCTTTGTTAAAGCCATCCATTTGTGGTATTTCTGGTATAGCGGCACTAGGTAACTCAGACAAGATCCAATATAATTTAACACTTTTTTTTTTATTAAGTGGAGAGAGCCAAGAAGCTAAATTGTCATTAATGAGTTGACATTGATCGAACCAGAATAATGAAAATAAGTGCCAAAAATATAAATGCCTTTCTACTGCTGAGTCATTGATAGAACAAATTTATTTTTGTTTTAAGTAAAAGTGTTCTACTTTTATACAAAAGTAGCACTCCGACACTTCTCATCTGTTCTCAACTGTCTTCCATTCCTCTTACCTGGAGCACTTCTTTATTCTTCTGAAAATAGCTTCATAAAGAAAGCCTTGCAGTTTGGGCTAGAAGTCTCAAAGAGGCATTGTCATTGTTGATTGCCTTTTAGTAAGCACCTAATCATGAGAACCACATTCATAACAAAGTAAAGCACCTGGTCTGCACCATCTTCATAATTCTTGGTATGTTTGTGTCTACTGGTGCAGCTACTATGTGAACCCATCTCACTGACAGTTTCTTTTGTTTTTGATGACCCTCTACTTACCAAGAACAATTACTCTTCCCTGGCGATAACGTCCAAAGTAAGTGAACAAAAGCCTTGCCATTCTCACTTCTAAAGAGTATCCTGGATTTATTTCTTCTAACACTGATGTATTCAGTCTTCCTGTCATCTATGGTGTACTCAACAGTCCTCACCAATACCACAGTTCTAGACACCATGACAGAAACATCAGCTGTGCCTTATGCTTACACAGCACACTTTAACTAAGAAAGTGGGAAGAGAAGCCAGTTAATAAAAAAGGGCTAAACAGAAAATCCACACAATGGTATAGTTTATTCTTCCTTCCACTGTGCTCTACCCACTACCTGTTGAGTCCTTATGTTATTAGGGTTTTTCTGTGTTTATTATTCTGTATTCCTCCTGTATTGCACTTAAAATTTGTCCTCGACTATTCAATTCTGTAGGTATTTATACTTTTTCCCTGACTGTATCTCCAAGAAAACAGAAAAAATATAGATGTTGTTTAGAAATCTCTTCTTAGAATCTATGGACATTTAATAAAAGTACATGTAGGGGTGAAAGGAGGTAGACATGGATGGAAAAAAGGATAAAAGATAAAGAGAAGGAAGTAGGAAGGAAGAGACATTTGTTAAAGCTAACACTTTTCTCAGGTGGTTTGTTTCTATATGTTTTATAAGTATTTGATCACCCCACAAGAGTTTTTACCTGCATGTAAAAGGAATGGATATTTATGATTTAAGTACCATTTTTCCTAGTAAATGCCTGCATTTCTACATCCATTAGGGTGGGCAATAGAAGGGATAATCAGCTTTACAATCTCTGTAAATATTTGAAAACAAAGCAAAGCATAGCAAAGAGATGTTTAATAAAATATTAAAAGAAGTATAATTTTATTTGGCCACAGTTCTTTACCCAGTCTACTGGGTAATTTTGTTGCCTATGTGTCAGTCTGAAAGTAGCTAAATTCACAAAGAACAGTCTCGAACATCAAGAAAAATCACACAAGTGGCAAAAGAATGATTTTTTGCTTTTAAAGTCTGAACAGGTGCAAAATCCTTTATAGTGGTCACTTTAAGGTAAACACTTCCTTTCAAGTTTCCCAGAGTATATAAGTACTATAGCACTGATCCAACAGAACTTTCTTCAATGATGAAAATATGTTTTATCTGTGCTGATACCAGTATTGTAGCCATAAGCCACATGTAGGCATCAAGTACTCGAAATGTGGCTGATGCAACCAAAGAATTAAACCTTAAACTAATTTTGTTTAATTTAAACTAATTTGCATTTAAATTTAAATAACCACACATAGCTAGGTGTAAGACCAAAACAACTTAGCTAAGAGGAAGCTAACTTTTGCCTCATACAATTCCAAAAGTAAACATGAGTAGCCACTTTTGACAACATCTGAGTCTGTTTAAACTGATAAGCCAGTAACTGCAGATATATTAAATATATACAAATAGATCTTAATCCCACCTCTTTTACCTTGATTTAAATATCCATCACTGTAATCACTGCTGCGGTTTACACAATTAAGAACAGGGACATTGTCTCTAAAATGCTAATGTTAAAATGCATATGCTTTATGTGGAAGGAAAGGAATAGCTAAATTCCCTGGTGAATTGAGGTGGTACCAGATGTGGAAAACATTCTCTGGTAGGATGGATAAACAGAGATTTAGAAGGTTCAAAATGAGAGAAGTAGGGTGGTCAGTTTGCATTCTGTATCTTGCAAAACAAAGAGGTAGAAGGGCAGCGGGTAATCATTTTCTTAAGCACTAAGCAGAGGGGAGGTTAACAGACTGTGTACTAGTGAAACTGAGACAGGGTGCCTCCACTAGCACGGCAGGCTATTAACCCATGTGGCATAGAACAACAAATTCCTACCAGATAAGCACCTCTAAGAATGCAAATAAGTTTTGGGAATTATCAGAAAACTTTAGTTGGCCATATTCATACTCCTCTTGTTTCCTCTTTTCCCTGTCTCTCTCTCTTTCTGTCTCTGTCATCTCTCCCTTATCTTTCTGCCGTATGTCTTTACTTGGCTATCTTTTATGTCCTAGGCTGCATATGAAGCACTACAGATATGCCTATATACTAGTCCCAGATTTTAACCTTAAGAAAGTCACATTGGATTGGGGACCTAAATAAGTAAACAGTATTAAAATGCTATATTTTAATCATAAGAAATCAACTTAAAAAAAAAAAACCTTGCTCTTTTGCTAAATGACAGTTGGAATAAGCACATGGTATTGATTGTAGGCCCAGAGAGCACTACTACCAAGTTCACAGTCCTGCCAACACACCCACAAACACACATGAGCCTTTTCATACTTCAGTGATGAAAAGCATGATGCGAAAATGACATGATGGCCTTGTTTTTCTCCTTTTTTTGTCTTGTTTTATAGAAAATATCCAGGTAATGACTTTCGCAGTTTTTCAACAGCAACCACTATATAAAAGAATTTTCATTAATTCATTTGATTTTACTTCCTATTTTGCATAGGTAATGGTACCACGCATTGATCAATGGGATAGGAAGAGAAATAGACAAAGATCTTGACGCTACCCTACAGGATTACAAGCTCTGCAGCCACACACATTTGAGAAAAGCATTAACTTGGCCATTGGTATTGGGTTTTGACACTAATTTGGAGAAGGGTAATGTGTGGTCCTGACACACTTATGTTCCAGAGGGAACTGCTGATTTTATAATTGAGTTGAGTTTAAAATATGAAACAGATTGGCTTTGCTGGAAAACTCAAAGCACAGGTGTGTTTACTTGTTTATAAAAACAACAGTACTCCTAAACAAAGGCCTGGGACCACAGATGGACCTCCTGTTGCTCTCTGAACAGCCTTCTCTTCTGAACCACAGATATAAACCTCAACTCATTTCTTACTCCAGCTATTCCTCTCTTAGTCTTGCCTACTTACCAGTAGATATTACTGAGTTATTTTTCAAGAACCTGTATCTTCTTTATTTCTATTAGCTTACTAGCAGGGCATTGAAGTTTGTCATTGTTGGTGGTGGTAGTGTTTTTTAATAATCCAAGGCCTCATGTGAATGAATAGTTCTCTTCAGTAAAGGAAGTACCATCAATTTCTAGAATTTCCTTTAGTGAAATTACTGTCTTTGGCTTATCTGACCTTTATCCTCATCATCACATTGTCTTTTCATAATGTTCCTTTCCCATATGCCATTTCATTCCGACCAAAGTCATTTCACTTCCCCAACTTTTCTAATAATGTATTAAATAAGCAGGATGCAAATCTCTGTTTATAACTCAAAGCACTCATAAACCACTGTGATTTGGGGGAAAAAACTAATATTTACATGTTGGAGCCCTGGCAGACTACATAACCAAAAGTTACACACCATTTGTTTCTCAGAAACCCTATGGGGCAGTTCTACTCTGTCCTTATAAGAGTCACTATGAGTCAGAACCATCTTGATGGCAACTGGTTTGTGTGGTGGTGTAGTGGGTTAAGTGCTACCACTGCTAACCACAAGGTTGGCAGTTCAAATCCACCAGGCGCTCCTTGAATACTCTGGGGGTCAGTTCTACCCTGGCCCCTAGGGTTGCCATGAGTCGGATCCAACTCAACAGCACATGGCTGGCCGGCTATGTCATTGAGGAGACCATGACGTGAAGATCTTGTTTCAGAACAACTTACATTAAATAAAGGTAAATATACATACAATAGCAGTTGTGTGTGATGAATATAATAATGAAAGCATTATATCAAATCTGGAAAGCACACTTGAGGAAGGAAAGCGTAACTCACTTTGGATGACTGTTAGTCATCCAGTGCTGCTGTAACAGAGATGCCAAAAGCAGATGGCTTTAACAAAGAGAAATTTATTCTCTCATTATTTGTGGGGCTAGAAGTCCAAGGTGAGGATGTCAGCTCTGGGAAAAGTCTTTGTCATCAATCTTCTCCTGGCCTAGGAGCTTCTCAGCACAGGCATCCCAGGTCCAAAGGACACCCTCTCAACCTGGCACTACTTTCTTGGTGGTATGACATTCCACTGTGTTTCTGCTCCTTTTTTTCTTTTATATCTTAAAAGAGATTGACATAGGACAAACTCTAATCTTATAGATTAAGTTCTGTCTCCTTAACATAACTGCCTCTAATCTTGCCTCATTAACATCATAGAGGTAGGATTTACAACACATAGAAAAATCACATCAGATAACAAAATGATAGACCATCACATAGCACTGAGAATTATAGTCTAGGCATGTTGACACACATTGTGGGGAGATATAATTCAATCCATGACAAGGACCAAGAAAGCTTCAGAGAGGAGGCTATTCCTTCTTAAGGTTTAATAGAAATATACGAGAACAGTAAGGCAGTCCTTCAAAAAACTAGAACTACCTATGCTCTAGCAGTTCTAACACTAGCTATGTATTCTAGAGATCTAATAGAAGTGATACAGACAGCCATATGCATACCTATGTTCACGGTGGCATTGTTCACAGTAGCAGAAAGATCAAAGCAACCTAAGTGTCCATCAACGGATTAATACATAAACAAAATGTATATATACAACCAAGGAATATTATAGAACCTTAAAGAAGAATGAGGAATCCTCAAAACATCTTATAATGTAGATGAATCTGGAGAATATTATGCTGAATGAAAAAAGTGAACCGCAGAAGAACAAATACTACACAATCTCACTTTCATAAAAAGTCCCAAATATATATACATACAGAAATCAAAGTTCATTGGGGGTTACTAGGGATAGGTGGATGGGGAGAAGGGCAATCATTCTTTAGATAGCACACAGCTGATAATTTTGGTGATCCACACTGAACATGGATAAAACACAAGTAGCTTTACCAAGGGAAATGCTATCACTAAGAAGCGCGCACATGCATGAGCGCACACACGCGCACGCACACACATACACACACACACACAGAGTTCTTTGGTAAATACAACAAATCTTACATGGGTAGTTACAGATGTATGTAAGTACGCGCATGTGTACAGCCATATATACATGTGTGCTTATTTACACATGGAGCTATGTGTATATGTGCATGTATGCCTGAGTGTATATTCATTTTGGTATATACATAACACAAAAGGTGTGCATATGTTTTAGACATAACCAAGCAGCTTGTTGAAT
Source organism: Heterohyrax brucei (assembly GCA_028571685.1). Classification (NCBI taxonomy): domain Eukaryota; kingdom Metazoa; phylum Chordata; class Mammalia; order Hyracoidea; family Procaviidae; genus Heterohyrax; species Heterohyrax brucei. Next base: position 20,045,643 of record CM053162.1, read on the forward strand.
TCATGCTCATAGTTTAAAGTCTTAGTACCACTGTCTTTAGGGACCAAAAAATCAAAACCTGTTGCCATCAGTTGATTCCAACTCACAGTGACCCTACAGGGCAAAGAAGAACTGCCTCACAGAGTTTTGAAGGAACACCTGGTAGATTTGTAGTTAAGAGCTACAGCTGCTAATCAAAAAGTCAGCAGTTTAAATCTACCAGGTCCTCTTTCAGAAAATCTACAAGACAAGTCTGCTCTGTCCTATTGCTAGGCTATGAGTCAGAATCAACATGACAACAATAGGTTTAGTCTTCTTGTAGAAAAGCTTGGTTAGTTAGCATAGCATAGTTCATAAAGCAGAATTTGGGACCTTTAAAACTTGCAAACAACTTAAGATACAACTGTTGGTCTCACATAATTTGGAGGAAAAGAGAAGGAATCCAAAGATTCAGAGAAGAAGCTACTAATAGTCAAAACAAACCTTGGCCTGATCCACCCTGAGATCAGAAAAACTAGATGCTTCCTGGCTACCACTAATGTTCAATCCAATCAGGCCCACAGTAGATAGAACCTGACAGAAGGGGACAAACTGTGGAACAGAATTCAAATTCTTAAAAATTTCAGACTTATTGCATGGGTTGAGACTAGAGGATTCCCTGAAATGATCACACTGAGTTACTACATAAATGTTGAACCAAAACTACCCCTTGAGGGTAACTTTTGGCTACACATCGTATGGCTCGTAAGGAATATTGCCAGTCAGTATTTCACACCTGTCAAAAATCACCAGTATGAGAGCAAATAGTCAACACTTACTCTAAAGCAAAGATGAAAGACAGGGAAAATGAGGCAAAATTGGAGTAACAAGAAGGGAATTGATGAGAATCTCAAAACACTGTGATAAATGTAACCAGTATCTTTGAGCAATTTGTGTAGCAATTGTTAAATAGGAACCTAGTTTCTGTGCCAACTTTAACCCAAAACATAATAAAACATAATTTTATTACAATAAATTTCCAGGAAACTTCTGGCAAAGTTATGTTGAGGATAAAGTTAAACTCTCCCTGACTTTCCAGGCTCTTGGCTCTGGAAGTCAGTCCAAAGTCAAGAAAGCCAAAAGTGCTGTTCCTGGTCATTAGGTTTATCAACTCTCTGTATCTACTATACGCTCCATTAAGCGAGCTGTGTGATGTCTAAAACAGAAACAAAACAACAGTCAGGATGACAGTAGCTGCAGCTCTGAAAATAATAGAACTACATCCTTAGGGGGAAAAATCTTAAAAGTTAACACATTTTCTTATTTAGTTATCTACACCCATTTTTCACGCAAAAGACATTATTCACACTAAAGTAAACAGCAGGAGAAACACAATTTACTCTACAAGGAGTGAACAGATTCTAGCTTTATACAAGATGCTCATCTCCAGATCCCTGTGGTTATTACTCTTCAAACTGGTTCTTGGGAATTAAACTGATGTCTCATTGCCATGCTGGTTAGCTTTGGAGGTTAGATCATAGTGCCAAGAAGGCTAGGTTCATAGGCAAGATATCAGAGTTGCCCCATCAGTCATGCTTTGTCCCTTTCCATTTACTCCATAGACTTTTATTGATTTTTTACTAGATGTCAGATCACATGATAGGCAATAAAGAAAACTGAAAAGAACCCCGTTCTCACTCTGAAGGAACTTAGAGCAAAGTAATAGAAACAGAAAAAGTCATCATTGGGCAGATTATCTAAGTGTTCCAATGGCAGTACTTAGGAGCACTTCCAAGGCCTTTCTTGTTGTTATGAAAAGGTAGTATCCTCAAAAGATGAATTAACTGTACATTGAATAAATGATGTGTCCCACCAGCCTTCAGGACACTCTGAAGTCATGCACATTTCTATGGACATAAATTACTAAATACCTTCCAAGAAACATGTATTAAAACTTGTGAAGGAGTTGTGACTAATTCCATGATTGCTTGAGATTACAATTGTATAACAATCCAGGAGTTTTTAACTAAAACTAGCACCAAGTGAGTAAGTTTCAACATCTGGAGTGAAAAGACATTTACCCAATGCTAGAAGTTCCTCTTTCAAAGACTTGCTAGAGTTAGTGAGGTTCTTCACCCTAAGTCCTTTCATACCTAAACTCATTGGGTATGACTCTTACCCTTACAGTTTTTGAAGACACTGACCTTCCTAACCCATGTGTAAGCATACTGAGCATCAGATTATTAGTATAGATTCCCAACCTGGTCTCTAACAGCACCACAGAAAACTATACCCCATCATCCAAAAAGGCAGAATAAGAAAGCTGCTATCTATCTGATTTCTATAAAGTATGAACAGATGGATGCGGACCAAGCACTACTGCACAAGGCAACTCAGATGACACATTAGACAAAAAACACACGTAGTATGAAGAAATATAGTGCTCTAATCAAATTATACTACTTCATGTATATGACACTGAGTCGTAGGAATGACTTACACAAAGATCAAAGTTCAGAAGTAAGGAAACCAAGATTGCCAGTAAACATGGTTGCACTAGCGTAAGGAGACAAAAACTCTGTCCATAGCAGCTGGCTGATAATGTAGAGCTGAGAGGATTCTTGGACCAAGCTCCATACAGTCTTACCACTTAGCTCCAGTTCAGCCACGTACCCACTGCATTACTTAAAGAAAGTTTACCAAATGTTCCCTTGTCTTAGGTCTTTATTTGTAAAATGGCCATATTTGTAAAATAGAAGTAATAATAATTCTATCATCACAGAATGGTCATGAGGATTAAATAAGAAATTGAATGCAAAGTGTCTCAGATGACTCAAAGCAGAAATAAATACGTGTTAGTGGCCTTCTTTCATTTTGTTTCCCTCTCAAAATCGGTGACCCACCTTCTTGGATCTATAAAGCTTTGAAAACTGAATGATAGGCCTTCTTCAGCTCTCGTATTATTCTGATATTCAGATGATCTCTTTACACCAGGCCAACAGGTGACATGGGCTGCATTAAGAATCTCCATTACCTTGCTCCTACTAACCTCTAGTCCTCCAAAACACAGGAGGGTTGAGATAACTAGTGCATTGTATGTGCTAGAAACAGACAGCTCACATTCAGAGTGAAGGTTAAACCATGCCTACCTATAAGCAGGGTCTGGTTCCCAACTCTCGCGTGTTAACCGTGGCTGTTTAGCTAGCCTCGGTGCTGTAATTATTACCTGAAGCAAATAATATAGCCAGCATCTTAGAAGAGGTACAGATTTCTAACATTTCCTTTGGTTCTCAGAGCAGTACCATTAATTATGATGATTTTGTCTGATATTCGTGTGACTGTGGTAGGTAATTCCTTAGATATTCCTCTGCAGTTTGACATCAGTCATTGTCCACTTAGCATAAATTAGGGCCAAGACTCCATGGCTGAATTTCACCAATTATTATGCCTCTTTCAGGGAAGTTAATTCCCTTTTAAAGTATGTATTAAATTGTTTTTAAGAGGGGATGTTTTCAGGGCTCCAGTTCTGTTACTCCCCATTCATAGCACTCTTGCCAGAGATTTTTAGCCAGCCTTGCAGCTTCCCAAGAAAGATAAATTTCCTGAAACAGCCCTGGGACTTCCAGATTCTCTCAGTTAACATATCCCACCCCTGTGTTCCTTTTATCCATTGCCTCTCACTAATTCACAACTCATTACACAAGCCAGATAAGTTTGATTCTCATTAATTGAAAATCTGTGAAAGTACTGGAGTGTTGATTGCTTCTTTTCATTGAATTTAAACTCTTAGACTACATATATCTCAGGAAGGAAGAACAAAGTGGTAGTGCCTGCACTTAGCAGTCATGGAACATAGGACACAGGGCAGAGGTCCCTTAGGAAATATGTCTGACCTCTTCATTTCTTCCTTGCCTCCCAAGGATTAGAAATCACTGAGAATCTCTGAGAAAATGGCTGAAATCTCCCTAGCATAACAGGGTGAAGGAATCTCTTCACTTATCTAAACTTGCATGTAAACTTGGAAAAATTACATGGTTTCTAAGATATGATAAGGAATCAGTATGCGTAGATACACTGAATTAAATAAGGCACTGTTGACGCTCTGTGAGTGTGAGGTACAGCCACTAAAGACCATGCAGAATGGCGCACAATGAGCTTGCAATCGCAAAACAGATGACAAATAGAACAATGGCCACAGCTCAGTTGTCTGGGATTGACAATAGCTTTTGTACTTCATCAGAGATAGAAGAAATCATGATTCTTGAGCAATAAGTGAGCACTTTTTTAAAATCTTCAAATTTGAGTTGAAGCCTGAAGAATTTCTACTGGGACAGGATTGTTGGGAAGGGTGGATATCACGGATAAGCACAGAACGCTGAGAGCAAGTAGGCAGGTGAGAAGAAGAGTGGTGCGTGAAACTCATACCAAATGGCAAGGAGGCTGATCCAGGCTGGAATGACGGCCTGACTGAGAGTAAAATTCTGAATGAGTTTGCTGAGACCAAACTCACAATGTTCATATTCTTTCAAATCTGTAGTTATTGTTAGCTGTGGTCAAATTACCCGCTAACTCATACCAACTCCATGCACAATGGAACAAAACACTGCCCGGGCTGCACATTCCCATGAGTGGTTGTGGTCCATAGGGTTTTGTTCGCTGATTTTCAGATTTAGATCACCAGGGCTTTCTTACTAGTTCTTTTAGTCTGGAAGCTCTACTGAAACCTGTTCAGGATCATAGCAACACACAAGTCTCCACTGACAGATAGCGGAAGCTGTGCCTGAGGTTCATCGACTGGGAATCAAACTTAGATCTCCTATAAGAGAGGCAAGAATTCCAGTGCTCTCTCTTTCAAACCTAGGACCATAAAACAAGAGAAATGCTACAAGCTGAAGGAGAGGGAGAAGGAATTTCTGTTTATTAGACAAGGAAGATATTCTAATAACCACTCCATGGAAATATCTCACAACTAGAGAACGTAAATAACACTGGCTATTTAACCTGAGTAAACAAATAAAGACAACTAGACTTTAAGGTAATGAAACTCTAACTTTTCATTTTACAGATGAAACTGGGCCCAGCACCTTGAGTGATTTATTAAAGGTCACATACTCTGTTGGTGGCTGAGAAGAACTGTGTTTGCTAACTCTCAGCCCAGGGTTTGATTTATTCTCTCACCACTCTCTACTCATTCCAACTTGCTCTTCTCTCTTAGGAAGAAAAGACTTTCTACCTATCACTTAACAAGTCTGTCCATTGATCTACAGGGTCCTTCTTCCATTTCAGCTTATAAAGTTCTCACCATTTTCTAGGGTTTAGCTTCAAAGATCTCTTCCTTAAAGAAGACTTTGCAGATTCTGGGAAATGGCCAGGAGATCTCTCCACTTCTAATCCTCAACTCTTTGGTGCTGGTTCTAGTTAAGTCTCATTCTTAGCTACTTAGGCATTTTTTATCTCCTCTTCTACAGTATAACTCCCTTCAGGCTGAAACCTGCACTTTTCATCTTGGTATCCTCTGTGAGCTTAGCACAATGTCTTAACACACTGGACTCCCTAAATACTTAATGAATTTGTTGAACTGTTACACCAAGTACAATTACATTTACTAGTAGCCCTTAAATGCAGGATGTCTGAACCATAAGTAATATGGTAACATGAAATTTGACAAAAATTGATGATTCTGAAGTACATTTCAAAGCATTCCCTAATATAGGTAGCCTAGAACATAATACAAACAATTGTTGTTGTTGCCTATAATGTGGTATGAATTTACGGACATTCTACCTATAAAGGAGGTACCATTTAAAACAAGCTATACTCCCCTCTAAATTTGCTCTGTGAAATGTTGGCAGGTCTGATGGATTTGCCAAACTAAGCTGGCTTTGGCGGGGCCTGAAATAATTTGTCAAATTCCAAGGGGTTGTGAACATGATGTGCTTGGGAGAGAAAGTTTAATGTTGCCTGGAACGGGCATCCAGAAGTTTTAGCCAAGGCCAGACAAACCAGAAAGGAAATAGCCCAAGGACACTAAACTGGGCAACACAAATTCCTGTGCAATTGGCTCTGGTTAAAGACTGACAGCAGGAAAGACTGACATCCTTGATTTATAGGCAATGGGAATGCCAGGTTCCTATCAAAATGGGATCCAGCCTCAAATTCAAACAGCTACTTATAGGCATGAGAGGGGAACCGAGTCCCTAGACTAGTACTCTAGACCTTGGCCTGTCTTCTGAAGCTTCAAGTGTTTGGGGAAAATGCATGCAGAGTCTGGGAACTGCATGTAACCGGAACAAGAGCTACCTGCTGGTAAGTAGCTATGGGTCTGGAATCTCTTTCTTCAAGAAGGTATACACTATAAAAAAGGGCTGAGATCACAAATAGAGGAATAAGATCTGAATAGATGGGAAGATGCACTGAAAGCAAGGGGAAATCTGGCATGGGTCCATATGATTTGGAGAAGATTTTGAAGGTAGAGATGGGCTGAGCACAGGAAGAATAGTACTGATGCCCCAGGAACTGCCAAGCCACTATCCTGTGCCCACTGTGGGCACTTAGTAAGTGTGCTGTATTATCATCCCCTAACTCTCAGCATCATGGGTTAATTCATCCAAATGTCTTCCAAGTCCTCCTTAGGTTACCATTGTGGTTGGGAATGACAGGAGGATTTTCCAGCATGTCTCTGTTGAACCCTGTCAGCAAAGGTAGTAATTATAAATAGTATTTATCAGCTATTTACTCTGACATGAGTATTGTTCTAGACTTTTCACATTAACTTATTTAGTCCATATAAAAATGCAGGAAATAACATTGTCCGTCATTTACTTATGATAAAAGTGATACACAAAAAGGCTAGGTAACCTAATCAAGGCGACACAGTTGGTAAGTAAAGGAGCTGAGATGATTCTAACTCAGGCATTCTGACTCCAGCGCCTGTACTCTTAAGACATATGGCACATAGTTGCCACAGCCAGGTCTGCCAGCAGCTGTGTCCTCCCTGAAGTAGACGGGTTTATGGCAAGTTCTCCCGGACACCTGGAGAAACCAGTCAGCCCATTTGCAACACCTAGACACTGTGTCTGGGAACCCAGATTAATGAAACCCACTCCTGCAACAACTGCAAACATGATGATGGTAACTCTTCAGGGAACATTCTTTAGTTTTCTCTCATAATAGTGGAGCTTGTAATTTATACCCTAAGTTCTATAGAGGTGAGGCAGGTACAATACATTTCTTGAATAGTAAAACATCTGGAGTTATTTTTACTATTATATGTGCACAGTAGTGATGTGGTCACACATGGAAAAACACTAACTTTATATGCCCACGGCAGCAAGCAAAACGATTCCACATTATGGCTGAGTGGTGTTTTGAACAACACCACAGAAGCCACTGAAGAGTCTAATTTTGGTCATTTGTTTTTCCTACTCTATCCTCTCATCACCATTACACTTTTTGGAAGAGCTGATAAGTATTAGTCATTTATTCTATCAACATCAACAGATTTGTATAATTTATTAAGCATCTACTAAGATCAGGTACTTTATTTGGTCCTTTGGAATACAGGCTAGCGAACAAAACATTTAAGAATAACTCTGGTTGGGGACAGTGTTGGGGGGGAGGGCATGTTCAGGCACTAGCCATAACTTTACAAAAACTTCTACATTGTGTCTGTTGATGACTGGTGCTATGAAGAATAATCAGGATATGGATCAGGGATACAATGTGAAAGAGACAAAGAATTAAATGCTATTTTATTAGAGACCTAAATGAAGTGAAGAACTGGGTCAAAGCAGGGATCTGGAAAAAGAGCTTTCCAGGCAGGGCAGGTCGAAACACTGGTGGTATAGTGGTTAAGTGCTACGTCTGCTAACCAAAAGGCTGGCACTTCAAATCTGCCAGGCCCTCCTCGGAAACTCAATGGGGCAGGTCTACTCTGTCCTATAGGATCTCTATGAGTCAGAATCAACTCGATGGCAGTCGGCTTGGTTGTTGGTTTCGAAGATCAGGTACAAAGGACCTGAGGGCCTAGGCAGGAAAACAGAAAGAGGCTAATATTCCAGAACAAAGTGAACTCTAGGGGAGGAGTGTAGGAGATATAAACAGTGAAGTATCTGTGAATCATATCATACATAAGACCTTGTAAACCAAACCTGCCATCAAGTCAATTCCAACTCATAACGACCCTAGAGTTCAGAGAAGAACTGCCCCATAGAATTATCAAAGATTGTCTGGTAGATTTGAACTGCTGAACTTTTTTGGTTAACAGATGTAGCACTTAACCGCTATGCCACCAGAGTTTCCACAAGACCTTATAAGATCTGGTAAATTGCAAACCTGAAATACAATGTAAACTACCTGAATCATTACTCAAGGAAGCTTACTTTGTAGATCGTGATATCTTTGAATCTTGTTTTGGACTGAACTGAACCTCATAGCATCTCCAAAACTGTGCATCAACTTGGCTAGGCCATGATTCCCCATTTTGTGTGATTGTCCATCATTTTGTCATCTGATATGATTTTCCTATACATTATAAATCCTGCCTGTGTGATGTCGATGAGATAGGTTTAGTGACAATTATGGTAATAAGGCAGGACTCATTAGGTTGTGTTTTAAGACAATCTCTTCTGAGATACAAAAAAGAAAAGGGAGCAGAGGCATATGAGGACCTCCAAGAAGCAAGAGTCAGGAAAACATCACATCCTTTGGACCTAGGGCCCCTGCGTTGAGAAGCTCCTTGATTGGGGAATATTGATGACAAGGACCTTCCTCCAGAGCTAACACAGAATGAAAGCCTTTCTTTGGAGCTAGCATCCTGAATTCAGACCTCTAGCTTCCTAGACTGTGAGAGAATAAATTCCAATTTGGTAAAGCCATCCGCTTATGTTATTCTAGTTAGTAGCTACTTCTTCTCTCAATTCAATTTTTTTGTCTTTGTTATTTATGCTTCATTTGTACTGCCATCCTTCTATTTCTAAACATGCAAGGCCCTACTCGACCTCTGGACATTTGCACCAGCCACAAATCATCTCTCCTTTATCCAAAGCATTTCTAACTAGTCCTCCTCTGTAGCCCTCTATATTCTCTAAATATAAGTGAGAAAATGATACTCCATGTCCTGAAGCTGCAGATGACTTACAGGTGTCTTATCCAGGAAGATTCATAGGATTCACCCGGATCTCTCAAAATTTCTCCTCACAAAAACTTTTCTTACCTCAACATTTGACTTCTTTCTAGTGGTTCTGTGAGGGAGGGAACAAGTCCTACTTCGCAAGTCCTCTACAGGGTCCTGGCATTTCACTTTGAAATTTTATATTGTAATACTTCTGCACTTGAGTCAATATTGTCAATTCAACATCCTATTAGATTGAATAAAATTTAAGCCAACCAACTAGGTGCTGTCAAATTAATTCTGACTCATGATGACTCTGTGTGTCAGATATTGAGCACTTACTATGTGCCAGACACTACTGTAAACGTTTTAGATGTTATCTAAATTAAACTCCAAAATAATCCCATGAAATAAGTAGTAAGAATATATTTTAAAGATAAAGATACTGTGGTGGTCAGGATTGTGTCAACTTGGCAACTCTACGTTTGGCTGCTGTATCAAGTGGCAGGGTGGAGCCTGTGGTGGCTTCCCTCCCCTCAGCTCTAATCTCTCCACCTCCCACCACCTACTTCCTGTCTGCTCACTTCACCAGCAGCTCCTGCTCTCTTTTGGCTTCTGGTTCCTCGACCTGAACTAGCAACTGATGGATTCATTAACCCTTACAGCTGGTGCTTGGGAGTCCTGTTCCCCGACCTGCTGATCCCGGGTTTGCCAGCCTCCCTACCTCTGTGAGTCAGCAGAGACCTTGCAGTCTTGCTGCCTGCTCGGGATCTGTCAACCTGCACAACCAGTGATCTAGAATTCTGATCTCTTCACCAGCTCCTGTGGCCACGTGAGGCTTGTGCCGGACTTGGGGCGTTCAGCTTCTACAGTTGTGCGATGTTTCCTTTGTACATAAATCCTTCCTTGTACTTGTATCTAATCTTTTCTTGTACATATACTTGTTACTGGTTTTGCTTCTCTGAAAATCCAAATTAAGACAGATACCAAGACCTAAATTTTAAACCCAGTTCTGTGTAAACTCTGAGCTGTTAGTCATTTTGAGCAAAGGAAAGGACCACTACATAACCTGTCTACATTTGTTATCTGTACCCTTTTACCCTGCAGCCCATTCCAATCCGACTTTCACCCCTCCCAATCTCTTCAAAACAGCTTTTTTAGAAATCACTAGGGAACTCTTTTTTTGTTAAGTCTAAACACTTGACAAAGTTGGACGCTCCCATTGTTTGAAACGTGTTCTGCAGGATTTCATGACACTGTACCTTTCTGCTCCTCTTCCTGTGTCATGGCTGCTCCTTGCCAACTGCCCCTTTGCTACTTCTCTAAATGCCCCTGAAATGTTGAAATGACCTGGATCTCCATTCTGAGTCCTTTTCCCTTCCTTTCCTAGTGATTGTCCCCAGTGGGATATCTTACTGATATTGATAGCTCCGATATTGTTTTCTCCTTCCCTGGCCTCTGTCAGTACCATTCATTGTTTCAATCAAAGATCGTAATAGGTATTTCTGTCCAATATAGAGCTTTTTCCAACCCATTCCTCATTCAGTTCTTCACTATGCCTCCCAACTCACCCAGTTTTTTCATTTAAAAAATGACATCATAATGCTTCCAGCCAAATATAGTTATCACATCCCCCTTAAATACACTGTATCCTCATTCTCCACTTTTCCTCCAGCATCCAATCCTGGTTGGTTTTGTTCTCAGTTATATCTCAAATACATACAGTTCTCTCCAGCTTCATTATTACCACTTTCATTCAAGTCACTATCTTCTTTTGCTCCAATTTTACTGTGATAGACTTCTAAGTAATTGCCTTATTATACTTTCGTCTGAAGGATCCCTAGTGCCCCACTGGTTAAGGGCTTGGCTGCTGAATAAGAGGTCAGTGGTTCAAACTCACTAGCCACTCTACTAGAGAAAGGTGTGGCAGTCTGCTTTTGTAAAGGCTACAGTCCTGGAAACTTTATGTGACAGTTCTACTCAATCCTAGAGGGGTGCTATGAGTCGGAATCGACTTGACTCAGTGGGTTTGGGACACCTTGGTCTCATCGTGATCTAGTTTTCATATGGTAGCTAATCTCTTACAAGTTCAAATCTTATTTACCATATCCTGACTTAGAAGCTCTCGGCACTTTCCCATTGCCCTTAGACAAACTCTCAGCTTGGTTATACAGCTCTTCTTACTTCTGTCATCTCAGGTTTTTTTTTTTCTCCCTTTCTTTATACCAATGCTTCAATCCTGCTCTGTTATCCCTTTATTTCGAAACCCACCGGGCCCTACTCAACCCCTGGACATTTACACCAGGCATTTACTGTCACTGAAATAGTCTTGTTCCAGTTCTATGCAGGCCTAGGGTCGCCATGAGTCGGATCCGACTCGATGGCACGTGGCTGGCTTGGCAGTGCCTTCTTCCTCAAAGAACTCAGATAGCACTTTCTGTAAAGGCTTTGCTTTGTTAGTACCAATGGCCAGTAATTATACATATATATATGTACATATACACGCATATATATATGTTTGAAATTGTTTTATCCTCTTTCATGCAAAATAAATACATTTTTTTAAATGTATTGCTTTTAAGTGACTCGAACAGACTCATGCTTGAGTCATGTTCATTGCAGCATCAGTCCCAATGACTATGACCCAGTTTTGTATCAAATGGATTCCTGCAGTTATTATCCCTCACTCTTTATAGCCTATCACAGTTGCTAAGTCCCTTGTCTATCTATAAGCTTATTTAACTACTTGTCTCCCCCATTAGTCAGTACCTTCCATGAGGACAGGGATTTTGGCTATCTCATTGCCTGCTATAGCCACATAATTCCTCATACGGTAAGTACTCACTACATGTTTTTAATTGAATGAATAAATGAGAAAATCATACAATGAAAAATAGGAATGTGCTTCAAAATTTATATAGATAGATGAAACATACTATAAAGCGAGACACAACAAAGCCTTTGATCTGACAAAATGACACCCCACAAAACATTAAGTGGAAATACCACACTGCGTTTAAAATTCTTTACTTCACATTTCTCAGGTAGCTTGGCCCCTATAGCAGCTGAAACCAAAGACTCTCCCCCAGCTAGGGCTCAGGTGAAGGCACAGAGCAGGACATTCGGGGAATCTGAGGAGCCTGAGGCATCCCAAAGAATGGCGGCAGCAGGGGAAAGTATCCTTCTCTTCAGAACAAAAAGTCACTGGCAACCTTGGGATTTTGAATAATCTCAGCACCTAAGGCCCAACTTGTAAGGTTCTAATTCCAGACAAACAGTTTTTAATACATAGCATGCTGTGGGGATATTTGTTTTGGAGCAGATTGAGTTTAAGTCAAATATTCTGCATTTACAAATCCAGCTGGTTAATAAGCAGGCACAGAATTTTGGTCTTTCTCTATAATGGATGGATTTTATTATTATACTTATTATTTTTATCAACAAAAAGTAAAACAAAAAGAAAAAAGAAAAAGATTTCTCCTATCCTTCCCAAGCTATAAAATGAGAGCAGCAGTATGATAATTTATTGCTGGAAAGAGATGCAATTGTAGAGAATTATAAATCATATTCTTTTGTGTGGTTGGCATGTTTTGTTTGTTTCTAATGCAAAGAACAGGAGATTTACCATAATTTGCACTCTATAACCTGCAGTACCCATGACAACAGAAAACAAAAAATCTATTGACAAAAATGTGTTTTGCTTCTCTGGGCCAAAAGTAAAATAGCACTGAGGTGAAATACACATCTCTTTGTCCTGCTAGAGTTTATTCCTCTCATTGATGGGCCCCTACCTTTGAAAAACAGGCACAAACTATTAGTAAGCCTCCCCCAAATATGCTGGTCAATATATAAAGCATTTCTTCTAGTTTTCTCCTTACAGATCATTTATAATTTGGTGATGTGCTTTTTCCCAAGGAGGAGAAAGAGTATTTCTCTTAGGTTTTGTTTATAAAACAAAACATGTGTAAGTATATTTTTCACAGAGTCTAAAAGAGGGAAAAGAATAACAGGTAAATACCTCTGCAGCAATATATCCACCCAAAGAAGGAACGCTGTGTAAGGGAGAAATATTCAAGTGAGTGTCCACATGCTCTGTGTTCTGAGACAACATTTCGTGGCGGCATTCAAGTCTGTGATAGAATAATGCATGAGTGGTGTTAACAGGTGTTGTGATCATTTTCTCTGTATCCACTCAAGAGGAGTCAAGGGACTATATGTCTAACTTAAAATATTAAATATTGGAAAGATTTAATACTACAAGGATAAGAAGATATGAGACTGTGTTCTGGAGGGAGTCTTGATAATACAGTCCATTTGAAAAGACTGTAGTTCTGTGTTATACATCCAGTGAAGACAAATATAAAAAAAACTCAACTAACATGTGTCTTTGGAATTTACACATTTACATAGTTGAGTCACCATGATTCGGATCCAACTCGATGGCACTTGGCCCTTGGCTACACAAAGATGCACTGAGAGATATACAAATACGAGCAGAAAATATTTATAATAAAAGAACAGCCAAAACAAGATATCTGAGATTTTTATGGCAAAATGAGTTTCAGTCCTGTGTGACGTGATAGAGAAATGACAGAATGAAACTAGGAAGAGATAGGGACTACTAGTTCTGAAGAAAATTTCATTAAACATGGTGTCCAACCTGTAATCAAAGATTAGAGGCATTCAGAAGGGAGAGGGGGCTTGGCAGGGAAAGTCAAGGACTAAAAGTTCCCCCCAGGAACTGACATAAATCAAGCAGAAGATGTTTTGCTACACAAAGCAATTGAGGGTAAATCACTAAAGGAAGTTCCAGAAGTATCATCAAAGGGGTAGAAAACAATTTTTAAATGAAATCCAGTATAATCTTAAATTTGATTGTCCTCAAGACACACTCATGCTGGCTGTAGCTCCTTAGCTCTGTAAGGCACTGCCTATGCTCTTACAATTTTGTAGGTTGACTGGCTAATTTTTGGTTGGTATGAACTTAATTAAAGCAGGAGGAGGTTTCTTCTAGTGAACACACACACAAACACTTCAATTCTAATATATTTATGCTTTAATATCCTGTTGTTCTGATTATTTATAGCTATATAACAAACCAACTAAAAACTTATTTTTTATTATACTTATGGATTTTATGTATAAAAAATTTGTACAGGACACTGTGGAGGTGACCTGTCCTATTCTATGATATGTGGAGTTCCAACTGGAAAAATTTATAGTCTGGGGTGACTTGCTGGCAGGAGCTTGGAATCACCTGGAGGTACCTTCAATCACAAGTGTGACAGTTGATATGAGCTATCTGCTAGGACTTCAGATAACTGTCAGCAAGCGCAGCCACACCTGGCCTCTCTAGGCAGCCTGTGTGTATGGGCTACATTAGGGTTCCTCACAATCTGAAGACTGAGTTCCAAGACTGAATGTTCCAAGAAAGGAAGGTGGAAGTGTATAACATTTTTATACAATAGCCTTAGAAATCACATTGCAACACTTCTGTAGTATTCTTTTGGCTGAGGCACTCAGAAGCTCTGCTCAAGTTCAAAAGGAAGGATATGAACATCACCACATGGTAGAAGAAATATCAATGTCAAATTGGAGAACAGCATGTGAAATGGAAGATAGTGTTGTGGCCATCTTTGGAAAGTACCAGCTGCAACACCAGCAAAGCAGTACTTAGAGAAGAAGAGATAATTGGTAAGAGTGAACAACTATTGTATAAAAGAAAGCTGGCCTTTAAAAAATCATCAGTATTGAGCTAATAGTGAGATAGACTTAAAAATGCTCTCACAGCAGAATTTGACTGAACATTTTACTAAATCAGAGTCAACACCCTTTTATACCTGAAAAACTGCATTTTACTGCACTGATGGGCCATTGCTGAGAATCAAATTGCTGAAAGGGGTGATTCTGCACATACTTGCTTTGAAAGATTGAAGACTCAGGTTTATTCTTTTGCACTTACGAAAGTAAGATGGTTTGCCAAGTGGGTCAGCCTTCAAAAGAACCTGGGGCAAAGAAGAAGCATGGAGAAGTGAAGTTGAGAGAGTAATAAATAAACAGATCCCTTCAGATAGACTAGACACATCGCTTAGGACACACTAGTTTATTCATCTCCCACATGCACTGAGGAATTAAGATCCTGGCTGACACTCTTCACATCCATATGAATGTCATTATTCTAGGAGATATCAGTTCCACCTGGACCACCTCTTTGGCATCTTAGCCATTGAAACTCCTAAATTCATCGTTTCACCCCCAGTAATATTTTCCTTTCCACTTAAGCTATGCATTCCCATAGTTACATTTTGAGCCTTGTCATTATTCATAACTACTCAGTCTCAAAATCTTCCACCTTCCTTTTCAAACTACTTGAGACTTTCAATTAACCCTCAACTTTCAACTAATCCATTACTTATTATCTTTTTTTAATCTATCTCAAATTGCTCCTTTATTTCTCATCTCAGATTATATGACTCATCTTTTAAATGATATTCCTCTCAATATTTTTAAACTGTATTCTTCCTTATTTAGCCTCCATTCTCCCAAGGATTTAGCTTTTTGGACGCTCAAACCAGGAAGATTTCTTTGATCCCATCCTCTTTGAACCTCTCCTTGTGTAATACTTGAGTAGAAGTAAACAAAAGAGAGAAAAAGATTGAAACAAGAGTTGAGTATAGAACAGAGAGAAGGAGTGTGCTGTCACTGGGCAGAGAGAGCAGGGGGAGCTGCCCATAGGCGGGCATGCAAATGTATATGGGATTGGACATTTTCACTCAATCATAATAAAAATAATTTTTAAATATAAAATAAAACAAGAGTGGACTAATATTTCAAAGTGTATACATCCACACACATTATTTCAAATGATGTTTCCAAAATTAGATTGCTGAATATGCTGAAGAAAAAGTTAAGGTCATAGAGCATGCAACAGTAAACTTCACTCTTCCCTGATCAAGAGTCAACAGGGACAGGGTACCAGCTTCTGAATGTTAAGACAATGGTGTCCATCCCTCCTCTTGATACTTACACTTCAAGTCAGCCATCCCGACCCCCACTGCCAAGGAAAGGTGGATGGCTTAGCTTTCCCTCTTTTTATGTGCACTTTTCATCATCTAGTCATAGGGTGACTTATGTTTTTAGCAGTTCCCTTGATGATGATTTATTTTTCTCTAATTTTACCTGAAAATGAATAACAGTTTTTGTGTGCATAGGACATGAAGTACAGTGAGGGGGGAAACAGAAAATTCCTCTACACTCAGGCTCCCACGGGTTGCACCTTGGCTCTTCAGTGGCACACCAGCCCCGCCCAACAGCAGCAGCAGAAATGGTCATGTATGCAGGTGATGGTGTTAAACAAACCTGACATTCATTCTCTGCTAGCTTGGAAAAAGAACATTAACTTCTAAGCATAAGTAGTCTCTTTCTGGAAGTTAATGTGAAACAGTTATCCATTTTGAAAGATGAAAAAAAAATGAAGGCAATATCCTGTTACTATTAAGAACTGGCAGCAAATCATGAGTGTTGACACCCAGGGCCTTTTCACTTTTCCACCAGATGAGCTGATCCATTCACATTTGCTGACAACTATCTACAGAACATTGCCCTCTTCTGTAGCAAAGTCAATATGCACTGGAATATTGGTCTCTCAAGTGAGTGCCTAAGGGAAGTTTACAACCTTCTCCCTTTCAAAATCATCTCTCTTCCTCATTTATCTCCCAGTACCAAATCTGCTAGGCACCAGAGACTGGGAGGAGTGAGATAACTATGAGGCCCCATCTCTGTGTATGGCCTGCCAGCTGCCAACATGGGTCCATGGTAGCTGTCCTTCTATCTGTATTAAAAATCACAGCAATCCATTTAAGCACCACTGTTCCTTCCAGGCAAATGTGTGATAAGACAGTTGGCCCATTAACATTGCAGCTGCATAGCAGATTAGTCATATTGTGCTGTGCCACCTGGTTAAAGCATCCACGACCCACTTATGGAATTAGGGGCTGGCATTGCTGCAATGAGCTGGTGCACTGTTTGCAATAATTTCCCAGCACAGATAACAGAATCTTGGTTTTCTGTGTAGGCTGGGTTGCTGAAAACATCTCCCACTGCACTGATACTTTCTAGACGGTTCCAGAGAGAGAAAAAAGCCTAGTGGGTACTCATTAGGGATAGATTCCATCAACTGAGCTGATGATTTCATCAGCTGAGCTATAGTTTCATAATCATATGGTTTTCGATTGGTCATAATGTAGCCTGAAAATCTCACAGGGTGAAAACTGTGTGATTCTCCTTCTGCAGAATCAAATACCATAGTATATGCTAATAGACTGATTTTAATTTATCCTGAGATAAATACTCATGTGTGAACTTTTTAAAGACGCCACTTCTGCTTTTACCACATGTCTTAAATGCAGAGGAAAAATGAACTAAGCACAAAGGCTGAGCGTGTCTCCAAATCCTCAGTGAGACCAACTTCTTTGGTCCTCTCACTGACACACAGTGCAGATTGTGAAGTAGATTCAAGTGCAAAAATAACTGACAACAACCGAAGGAGCTGGCCTGATGATGATGGCCAATACCTTGCCCTGTGGTCTAAGGATGAAATCTAGTCATAGTTCTCATGTTTCTAAATTTGGAACAAAATAAAATATAACATAAGAGTCAGAGAGATGGAGGAAAAAGTCAGCTTCATTATTGTTACATGTCTAAGAACTCTCCTTAAACATAGCCACATCTGGATTTCCTAATACCTTCTCCAAAGTGAACTGACGTACTCAGCGCTGCCATCGTGTAGAACTCCACGCACATCCTCCCACAGAGCAGGCTACTTTTCTTCTAGGAAGATCAAAGGCATCATTTTTCCTGTAGACAGCTTAGCTCAATGTTTCTCAATACTGGCCTGCACATTAGAATCAACTAATGGGCTTTTAAAACAATCAGCACTCAGCGCTCCACCCAGATAAATTAAAGTATAATCTCTAGGGGTAAGGTCTGAACTTCAGCAGTTTTTTAAAGTTCACTTGGTGATGATAGCATATATTCAGGTGAGATCCGTTGGATTAACCCAAAAGAGGCAGAGAGGACATTGCTGATAGACATATCCTCAATTCTTTTTGCATTCTCACCAACCAGACAAGACTCTGCTTCTCTCCAGTGAATAAAAAAATAATGAAAAGACCAACAATAGGAGACCAACTGGGCAGCACTTGCCCAGAAGCATGATGAGAAGACAGGAGCTGTTTAAATGGACACGGAAAATACGAGGTGGAGGGGCAGAGTGTGCTGTCACAGTGTGAGGAGGACAGCTAGGGAATAACCAAGGTGTGTAAGTTTTTGTATGAGAAGCTGACTTGAATTGTAAACTTTCACTTAAGACACAAGGAAAAATATAAAAATTAAAAAACAAAATTAAAGAAAGGGCTATCAAGCAGAGGAGAAGTCACTTTCCCAATAACATTTCCTCCTGAGTGGAAGGGAAGTTTCTGGGTCAAGGCAGCATATCGGGAAAAGGAAGTGAGGACTCTTGTTATCTTTCCTTATTCCTGGATCTTTACTCCATGGTCCTAGACTCTGGCCCCAAATCAAAACCATATCTGTTGCCATAGAGTCAATTTCAAATAATGGCAACCCAGAGTAGAACTGCCCTAGTGGGGTTTCCAAGAAGCAGCTGGTGTGTTTAAACTGCTGACCTTTTTGTCAGTAACTGAGCTATTAACCACTGTACCACCAGAGCTCCCAGACCTCTGGCAAACATTATTAATTCATCACCATGCTCTTTCCCACTGAGTACCAATTCAGCCTGAGAATCTTTCTCGATAGAGCATTCTAGGTATAACTGATTATTTGGAGTTAGAACAGAAAAGAAGAAGTATTTTCCATCCTTCAGCTGGTCCTGCCTGCTGAGTCACTAAGTTTGGGTTTAGTTAAGCTGAAGTTCTGGAGTCATGTGCACCAAATAATTCATCAGGCTAAATTAGGAAATGAGAACTGGGATCAAATCAGTGGGCTCAGTCAGAAACACATGGAAGAAGAGGATTGCTTTTAAGTGTCCCTCTTCCAAGAAAACAAGCAACAGAAGAACGTGAGAGATCAATTACGGAGTTGAGGGAAGGTATTATGATTCAACCTACAATTGAGAAGAAGATACGTTGAGTTCCAAGAAACCAAGATGCAGAGATTCAAAGAAGTAACAAATAGGCTTTACGATTAGAAAACTGCTAGTTCAATTTTTGTTTTCCTCCATTATTTCCTGGGTAATTTGGGGCCAATTTACAAATTCATTGGAAAAATAGTTATTGAGTGTCCCCTGAACACCTGCTTAACCAGATAATATTCTAGGTACTAGAGATGGGAGCCAGGGTAAACAAGCTGGAAACTTCTAGTAGTAGAGGCAAACAATGTAAAAGATATATAAGTGAAACACAGTATGTTGGAGATGGAACTTCTGAATAAAAGCACTGCTGGTAGAAACGACAGCCAAAATAAAGCCTTTGGTGCAGAGGAAGGGGAGAAACCAGTGTGGTGGAGCAGGGTGGGGGAGGAGGAGAGGAGCCACGTCAACCTCTTGAAACTTTCTGGTTTTGTTTTCAATTTGTTAAGAGAAGGATGATGATAATGTCTATCATAATGGAAATATTGGGAGGTGCCTAACAATATCATTGCTGTTAGCTGCCTTCAAATCACTACCAACTCCTAGATGCCATGCCCAATGGAACAAAATGCTGCGTCATCATGCGCTATCCCCAGATCAGCTGTGGATTATTCGGCTGTGAACCTAACCTATACAGTTTTCAGTAGTTAAATTTTTGAAAGTGCATTGGCAGGCATTTCTATCTTAGTTCAGAAGTCTTGCTGAAGTCTGTTCAGGGCTCCACTCAAGACTCCACTGACAGACAGGTCGTGGCTGTCCATGAGGTTCCTTGAGAATCAAACCTGGATCTCCCGTAAAACATGGAAGGTGAGAATTCCACCGCTGATCCGCCACTGCCCTCATAGCTAACATGTATTAGACATCAGATAGCTCTAACTTCTTCCCTTCCCCCACCTCACCACCTGATCAAACCCTGTAGATGTGTTTCTGCTGACTAAATCCGTTTGTTCGGAAAATGCCCTGACATCTGGTAGAGAACACCTAGGGGATGGCCTTTCTCTAATAATCAGCTCTCATACTTCAGGGCACAGGCATGACCCTCTGAAACTTTCACCCCAGACCATCTCACTGAGCTGCAAATTGTTCCTTCTGGTCCTTGCACAAGACATTTATAGACCATGGAAAGCTGATATTTAGTTCTCTATTCCCTAAACCCCTTCTGGCAACTGGATCTGAATTCTGGGCAGTCACTCAAAGCATTAGGAATCCACTAAGGCAAGACATTTTACTTCTCCACAGCAGGCTGACTTCAGCAACCACCAAGAATTCATTACTGTTCTAGTTGTTTACACTTGCTAGGAATAAACACTATTGTGAATTATTTGGTGATATTGCATTCTCAATACATTGGCTTCAAACTCTGCTTCTAATTTATAGACCAGTCTCAGGAGTTTCTTAATTTTTCCCTTTACTTCCTTAGACAAATGGATCCACAGGCACCTCTCTTTAGAGAGCACAAATAGAAAAAAAACAAGATTGAATGTAAACTGTTTTTGATAAATCGCATCCTCCTTTATACTTGTTTGCATGTATTTGCAAAGTTCTTTTAGTTTCATCTGCAGATGACTGACAGTTAAAACCTACTCCTGCCTCTTTAACTTTGAAAATCTCTGCCCTCAAATTCTGTTCTGTGGAGGATTTCTATACTGTATAATAAATAATCTAAGGGTTATTTATTCTATTCTATTCTATTTCTATACTGTATAATAAATAATCTAAGGAAAATGACTACTTAGAAGACCCATGAGTTAAGCTTGTAAAATTAAGGGAGGAAATTGCCTTTTCAAATGCTAAGATAGATAGAGGCCATCAAATCAACTCTGACTCATGGCGACCTTATATACAACAGAACAGAACCCTGCCTCATCCTGCTTCATCCTCATAATCGCCAGCATGATTGAATCCACATTTTCAAGTATTATGCCAATCCATCTGAAGGAGCGTCTTATTTGCGACTGTAGGCCCTCTGCTTCACCAAACAAGTTGTCTTCCAGTGACCTATTCCTCTTGATAAATGAGTCAATGTCTTAGTTATCTACTGCTGCTATAATAGAAACAACCCAAATATATGGCTTTAACAAACAGAAATTTATCATCTCACAATTTAAGAGGTTGGATGTCTGAATTAAGGGCATCAGTTCCAAGGGAAGTCTTTCTCTCTCTGTTGGTTCTGGGGAAGGTCCTTGTCATCATTCTCCCCCTAGATCTAGAAATTTCTCAGTACAGAGACTGCAAATCCAAACAAATGCACTGTGCTCCTGGGGCTTTCTTGGTAGCAGGAGGTTCTTCTTTCTACTTGCTTCTCTCTTTTAAATATGAAAGAGATTGACTGCAGATACAACCTAATCCTATAGATTGTGTTCTGCTTCATTAACATAACTGCCTCCAATCCTGCCTTATTAATATCTCAGAGGTTAGGATTTACAACACATAGGATAAATATATCAGATCACATAAAATGGAGGACAACCAAAAATACTGATAATCATGGCTTAGCCAAGTGTTTTAGTCAGCTAGGGCTGCTCTAACAGAAATACCACAGAGTGGATGGCTTTAACAAAGAAAGATTTATTCTTACACAGTCTGGTAGGTTGCAAGTCCATATTCAGGGTGTCCACTCCAGGGAAAGACTTTCCCCTTGTCGGCTCTGGAGGAAAGTCCTGTATTGCATCAGTCTTTGTCCAGGGAGCGTCCTGACGCAAGAAACTCTGGTCTGAAAGACGCGCTCTGCTCCTGGTGCTGCTTGCTTGATGGTAGCGAGGTTCTCAAATTGTCCTTTGTTTCTTTTTCCCTTTACTCCTTGCAAGCTAAAAGCATTAAGGGTGGGGCAAGCCATACTCCAGGGAAACTCCCCCTACAGCAGGAATTTACAGCCCCACCCTAATCCTTTAACATACAGGTTAGCAAAACCACACAATGGAGAACAGTCCCAAGATACTGGGAACCATATCCCAGCCACATGGCTGCACACATTTTTGCGGGGGACACAATTCCAACCATGACACCAAGTTGATACACATTTTGGGAGCACCCAGTTCAATCCATGACATTTCATTCTTTGGCCCCCCAAGTTCACGTCCTTGTCATGTACAAAACATACCACATTATATCATCTCAAGAGTCATAAATTAACTCCAATTCCAAAGCCTTATCATCAGCAAAATTCCTCTTTATCTGTGAAATCTAGAACACAAGTTATTTGTTTCTAAAGCACAATGGTTGAATAGTCACAAGGCACATGTTTCCAACTGGAGAGAAAAAAGGGATTAAAAGCATCTAGCAAGTGAGCATAACACATGAGGTTAACTCTCAAGGCTTGACAATTATCCTCTGTTGTATGAGACAATTTAGGCAATAGCCATGCCCTCCAGAGTGTTGGCTATAGTCTCTGGATTCCAGATGGTGGCCCCTCATCCCTGGGATTCAGCTTTTCCTTTCAGGCCCACTAGAATTACAACTGTGTTTCCTGAATTTGGTTAGCCTCTCTGAGTGGCTACCCTCCTTCCTTGGCCTCAAGGAGGCTCCCTTCTTCTGCCCCTTGGCCATGGCAGCCTTGCCCCCTCAACATAGAGCAGTGGATCTAGCCCCATCCCACTGGCACTCTTAAGCAGCAGCCCCACATTAAGAAACAGAGTTGGTCAAGATCTCATTCTTTGAAACCTAGGAGACAGTGACCCCACCCATTGAGATCCAGCAGGCCATGGTCCACTCTCTGAGACCCCAGAGGCTCTACCCTTTGAGACTGAGGTAGCTGTGCTTCCTGTGCTACTTGTCTCTTCAGCTTCTGCTTCCTGTTTCCTTGTCTTCTCAGCCCCTCAGCCCCTTGGCCTATCAGTCTTCTTGAGCTGGTGAGTCTTCTTCCATACTTGAGCAAGTGTTCCATAGCTCTTTAGCCATACTAGTATGTGCCCAAAGCACCTCACTCCACCAATAAGCCTTCTGCCCAATGGCATTCAACATTCACTCTTGGATTGGCTCCTGCACCATCTCACAGTAGTCTCCTGGTTCTGCTGCTGCTGTTTCTCTGCTGTTGCTTTTCACCATCCACACTACTTCTGGTGTTACAGCTCTCTGAACTTCCTTCTAAGCCCTCACTAGAATTGTCTTGGACATCTATAATTCCCCCCAACAGTCTCTTCAAGACAATCAAGGCTTTCACTAAAAGGCAACTTTGAACTCTTCCAGCCTCTATCCATTCACAGTTTCAAATATCCTTCCACAGTCAGAGTCTGTGTTAGAGCAGCACTCCACTGCCAGAACCAAATTATAATTTATCTTTGTTATATAATGCTACTATAACAGAAATACTGTAAGTGAGTGGCTTTAACAAACAGAAATCTATCTTCAAACAACTTAGGAGTCTAAAAGTCCAAATTGAGGGTGTTAATTCCAGAGGAAAACTTTCTCTGTCTGCTTTGGGGAAAGTTCTTGTCATTAACCTTCCCCTGAGTCCAGGAGTGTCTCAGCACAGGAGAAACCTAGGAGACAGTGGAGAATGAGATTCACTCTTGGCTCTTCTTTCTTGGTGATAGGAGATCCTTCTCCGTTGGACTCTCTTTTACATCTCAGAAGAAATTGACTGAAGGTACAACTGAATCCTGTAAATTGTATCCTGCCTCATTAACATAACTGCCTTTAATTGTGCCTCATTAACATTATTGTTGTTGGTAGGTGATTATAAGTTGGTTCCAACTCATAGAGACCTATGTACAACAGAACAAAACACTGGTCCTGTGCCAACCTTACAATCATCATTATGCTTGAGCACATTGTTGCAACCCCTGTATCAATCCATCTTGCTGAGGGTCTTCCTCCTTTTCCCTCACCTTCTACTCTACCAGACTTGATATCTTTCTCCAGGTACTCATCTTTCTTCACAATATATCCAAAGTATAAGAGATTAAGTTTCACCATTCTTGATTCTAAGGAGTGTTCTGGTGACTCTTCTTCCAAGACAGATTTGTCATTCTTCTCATTATCTGTGTCTTCAATATTCTTTGCTAATACCGTAATTCAACAGCATCTTTTCTTCTTAGGTCTTATTCATTGTCTAGTTTCACGTGCAGATGAGGTGACTGAAAATACTATGGCTTAAGTCAGATTCACCTTAGTCCTCAAAGTGACATCTTTGCTTATTAATGTTTTAAAGAGTTCTTTGTCAGCATATTTCCCCCAATGTAACGTGTCATTTGAATTTTTTGACTGTTGCTTCCGTGGGCATTGATTATGGTTCCAATAAAATTACATTCTTGACTTCAGTATTTTCTCTGCTTATCACAATGTTGCTTATTTGTCCGTGAGGGTTTTTTGCTTATGTTGAGATGTAATCCATGCTAAATGCTATAGTCTTTGATCTTCATCACTAAGTGCTTCAAACTTCTTTTCACTTTCATCAAGCAAAGTTGTATTATCTGCACTTTGCAAGTTGTTAGTGAGTCTTCCTCCAATCCTCTCACTCTATGCTTCTTTGACAATTAAGTCCATAAACATAATTTGTTCTAAGTGCTACACATCTCATTGCTGAATATTACTATGGTCACCTTTAAAGTATTCCCCTTGGGAAGCTATGCACCGATGCCAGCACCTAGTCCACCCTTCAAAGCAATTTTGGAACTCTTTCTGGAATAGCCATTGGGCATGGTGGCACAGTGGCAAGTTTGTGAATTTATTTGTTATAGTTGTTGATGAGGAAGTATTAGCCTGTAAACAAATAACTCTACTGGAATACCCTACCTACTCATCTGATCTGGCCTCAAATGACTTTTTCTTTACCTGAAGATAAAGGAAATGTTGAAAGGAAGGCATTTCAATGACTTTCAGGACACCAAGGGTAATACGATGACAACTCTGATGGCCCTTCCAGATAAAGAGTTCCAAAATTGCTTTGAAAGGTGGACTAGATGCTGTTATCAGCACACAGCTTCCAAAAGGGAGTACTTCAAAGCTGACTGTAATAGTATTCAGCAATGAGGTATGTAGTACTTCTTCTAGGGTGAGCTCATGAACATAACTGGCAATCCTTGGATATTCCAGCTTCTCAGATTATCTGCTCAGCACACAGATTGAAGAAGTATCATGAAAGGATAAAAACCAGGCACACATCTTTCCTGACTTTAAACAGTGTAACATCCATTGTTTTATCTGAATGACAGCTTCCCTTGCTCTGTGTATATGCACCTACACAAGTAGGTGTTCTGGAACTCCCATTCTTCACAATGTTGTCATAATTTATCATGATCCACACAGTCAAATGACTTTGCCTGACCAATAAAAGAAAGCTAAGCATCTTTCTGGTATTCTCTGCTTTCAGATATAATCCATCTGACATAAAAAATGGTGCCCTTCATTTCATATCCTCATCTGAATCCAGCTTGAACCTGGAATCTGCTGTTGATGTACAGCTGCAACCACTTTTGAATGATCTCCAGCAAAATTTTATTTCCATGCGATAGTAATGATATTTTTTGATAAATTCTGCATTTCATTGGATCACCTTTCTTTGGAATGGTCAAAAATATGGATCTCTTCCAGTTGTATGGCCATGAAGCTGTTTGCCAAATTTCTTGACATAGATGAATGAGCACCTCCAGCACTACATACGTTTGCTGTACTGTCTTAGTTGGTATTCCGTTAGTTCCTAGAGCCTTGTTTGACTCCACTCTGTTCAGTGTAGCTTGGACATCTCTTTCAGTACTGTTAGTTCTTGATCATACTACCTGTGAAATGGTTGAATGTCAGCCAGTTATTTTTGGTACAGTGACTCTCTACATTCCTGTATCTTCTTTTGGTGTTGCCTATATTATTCAATATTTCCCCCCATAGAATTATTCAGTATTGCAGCTTGAGGCTTGAATTTTTTCTTCATTTTTTTCAGTTTGAGTAATACCCAATGTGTTCTTCCCTTTTGATTTTCTAATTCCAGATATTTTCAAATGTCATTGTAATACCTTACTTTGTATTACAATGGTTAGGGTTTACATCATGAAAGTTAAGATTTACAACACTCACGATAAATACGTCAGATCACAAAATGGACCACACAATATTAGGAATCACAGCCTAGACACACTGACTAACATTTTGGAGGGGAGCATGATTCAACCCACAACAGGTAGACAGTGTTCTTTTGTGAGTTACAAGGTTTCATTGGCTAATTTTGAGAAGTAGGTCACCAGATCTTCTTTTCTATTCTGTGTTAATTAGCTGGGAAGCTATACTGAACTCTGCCCATCCTGGAAGATCCTATTTGAAATCCTGGTTTCATAGCAACACACAAGTCACCACAGTACAGCAAACTGACAGAAAGGTGGTGATAATATAGTTAGAAATTGTGATTATTGTGTTTTTATTGAGCATATGAAGTAGGTAGCATCTATTAAAGTCAGCTTTGCAGGTGGTTAAATTACAAATCTCCTGGGGCCTGACCTCTCACCTCCAGCACACATCCAACCCAAACTTAGCATGTTATCCGTGGAAGCAAGACTGAGAATATGAAAAAATACAGCACTGTGTTTATTTTTCCCATTCTTTGGGGAAAATTCTGATAGAGCAGAAATTACAAATCAGACAGTCTATTTCTGTATCTTCTTAGTGAAAACAATAAATAATGTTTATCTGTGTTCTGCATAACAGAAAAGTTTAAAGAGGCCTCAGAAATGAATTGATGGTTTCAGCAGTTGATACGCACCCATCCTGCATTCATCAAATAAATCTTAAAGAAAAATTCCTTGCAAATGCTGAGAAGTAGGAAGCAACCCCGGCTCTATGCTGGGTAGCCAAGCACTGGGTAGTGACCCTAAAACAAGATCTCCTACAGACATGCCACGTGAGAAAGTCCTGGTCTGTGAAGACAAAAGCAGGAATATTTTTTTCTCAGTATTTGCTCATGAAGTTTTCATTTGAATTTTGTTCATATGAATCTCTAATTTTATTTAGAAGACTTTAATATTTCTACTTTGACTCTACACCTCAAAAACATCCCAGATGTCAGGCAGACTATGAAAATTTCTCGCATTACCTGTTGCACCTATTATACCCAACTGGTCATCCTCCTACCAATCTTCTCTCCTCTCTAGCACCAGAGGGTTTAGTGGTAATAAGCCCAATTTTGATAAGATCTCATGCATTCCTTTTCCAAAGTACAGCTCTCTATGGCTTTTTCCTTCCAGAGTCTCATTTTCCACCCTTGTGAAACCAAAGTGAAGTAACAATTTACATTGTGATGAATGGAGCCATTAGAAAGCATCCATTCAACAAATGGTTACAGTATTTCCTTTGAGTACCAAGAACTGTGTGTTCACTGGCTGCTGCTTACATTAGAGAAATGCCCACAACATTAACACAGTCATGAATCAGTTTCACATCCATTGGAAAATAATCCTCTCCAGGAGGAGTTTATGTCTTACTCATCTCTTCATCTTGGCATAGAGCCTGGCATATAGTAGCCTCTGGGTAGACCTCAGTTATTCAAACCTGGGCAACAGGACACCTGGGTTTTAATCAGGTGTTAGCTATTTATGTGAAATTTGGATATATCACTTAGTTCATCTTGAAATGAATGGGAATATTAAACTGGCTAATTTCTATGGCACCCTGTTGGCTCAGTGGTTAAGAGCAATGGGTACTAACTAAAAGGTCAACAGTTTGAATCCACCAGCCACTTCTTGGACCCTAGGGTGCAGTTCTACTCTGTTCCATAGGGTCACTATGAGTCACAACTCAGTGGTGATGGGCATGATTTATATGATGGGAAAATATCTGTATGACTAACAACAGCAGTGGATTGGAACAGCAGAGGAAGACAGAGAGAGATAACAGCTAGTTTTTCATTTAATTAAATTAACTGGAGTGTAATTCATCACCTACTATGTGGCAGGAAATGTACCAGTTATTAGGATTCAGAGAGATAAAGCAAGGCTCTGCCGTGAGGAAGTTCTGTTTTAAGCACATGGTTGGCATGGTATAGAGTAAGCTTACCTACAAGAGGTGGTAGTTACACAGATGTCTTAATTTCTTCTAAAGAGTCAAATATTAAAGCTCTGCCTTCATTTACATGTTTTTCAGAGAATTTTAAAACACCCTTTTTCCAGAGGTGCCACAAATCACAGTAAGAATAAAGAAAGTAAAATAGAAGCCCAAACTGAAAGAGCAATGTCAATATTTAATCACAGCAAGGTAAGGGTTATTGAAGCATGATGCCAAATGTAATTTAATCCAAGTATCCTGCTTCTTAATGTTGGGGAGAGGTAGGGGAAAGGTCTAGTCTCTAGGGTATCGCCCTCCCACAGCCTGCCGGGATGTCTCCTAAGTAGATTGTGCCTATTAGGAACACATCAAATCAACACCCTAGGAAGGCTTAGTGTGTACAGGAGAGAAAGACACCTCAGGTCATTGCACCTCATGTACAAATTAGCTTCTTAGTCCTATAGTACAGAAAAATTTTCATTCTACAAAATGGATACCACAGAAGAATTATCTAGCTAGCATACTAACAGTGGGAAATAAAAGGGACTGGGAAAACACTTTGCAAACCTCCGTGTCTAATTTGGGAATTCAAGACTTTGTGTACTACAGAGACACAGTAAAGACATTATTAAACAAATGTAATACATGAGACATATTGCATCAAGGATACAGGATATATTTTTATACTTACTACTTATCTCAGTACCTTTCATTCATGATCTCAGAGTGCATTTCTATGCTAATACTGTTATCGTACTCTGAACAGAGTTGTGTGAGGGTTTCCTTTTCTTATAGAAGGATTGCCTTCATGGCCTCTTTTCCTAATCATCCTAGTTTAATAACTCTGTATTCTGGGCATTCTTGCTCAGCTGAGCTTTATGATCTTCTTTTCTGAACACTAGTTTAATAATGTTTTCTACTCTGAGCCATACACAATGGTTTCTACAGTGTTTACACTTTTCCTTCTGGAGGAGAGCTTAATTACAGTGTTAACTATGGTTGTGTGTGTATATGATAGAAAAATGCATGGATGGATGGATGGGTGGGTAGATGTATGGGTAGATGGACAGATGGATGGGTGGGTGGATGGATGGATGGATGGGTGGATGGGTGGATGGGTGGACAGACATATACATGGAAGAAAGAATAAGATCTCATATGTGGACCTGCAAGTTCCCTGAGCTTTAAAGTTTAGTGACCATGGCTACTTTCCTGGCCCATAATCACAGGCTGACTTCTCCATCTATAAAGTGTTTATGGATCTGTAGGACATAGTCATACATTTAACAGAAACAGACACAGAACAAAAAAACAAAAATACTTTGTAAGTAAAAATGAGTCATAGCGACCCCAGTCTCAGGGACAACCACATGGTGGATGGCCCAAGCATTAGTCACCAGATACTCTTGAGTGAGGACAGTGACACTCACAGATGACCACAGGAGCCCACAACATATTGCCCTAGTAATATAATGTGAATCAGGAGCAAAATCTGATTTCCCCCATAACTTTTCTCTTTGCCAGAATTGTATTCTGATGTGATACTCAAAATATACAGCCAAAAACATGTTTTGCAATCTGCTGGACCAATGTTATCTAAGAAGTGTTTTTCCAGAGAAAGAAAAATTCTAAATAGATGATACATACCCACTGGCACAGTTAATTACATTAGATTCAAATGTTTTCATCTCCACTGCAAAAAATATTGAGACACTGGGCAAGAAACACAACTTTTTTGTGTCTTTGTTTCTCCGCATGTAAAATAGAGCAGAAATTCCCATTAAGGGAAAGACAATTTGTATATCATGTACACTGCATACAGTGGCAAACCAAGTACGTATGGATTTGAGTTTATGTGTTCTATTTACCCATTTTTAAAGGTACTTTTTAAATAAGGAAAACAACAGTGGGTATTTAAGTAATACAGAGATATGAATTTCCTTTCTTCCCTTAATTATGGGAGGGGCATACATTCTGCTATGATATCATATTTATTGTGTTTCCAACGCATACTAGTTTATACATAGATGCTGTGGGGGATCTAAAATATATGAGATTACTCTAGGACACAGAGAGAGCATCTTCAGTAATTCATAGTAAGAACTTGCTGTCTCCAGAGTCATCTAAAATATTCTCAGTGACAATGTAGACCTCTAGGCTCTCAGCCTTCTCTCCCTGGAATCTGAGGTGTTTGGGGTTATTATAGGACATATGGAAGGTCTTGGCTGGCTGGCTGTGTTTTCTGGAATTCAGAGGGGTGTGTAGCCTCACTCTGGGATACACTGGTTGGGTCATGAAAAAAGTGCCCCCAATTTGTCAAATAGAACAGAAGTAGTGTCTGTGTCGGGCAAGCTAGTCAGGAATTTGCAATTTCGAGTTGAGTTCAGAGTGGAACTTCCCAGAAGAAAATCAGATATTTGCTTGACAAATAATTGAATAATCTGATTTTATAGATATCTTAGAGATGATCTAATCCAATCTCATACTCTTACAGATCAGGTTACAGGGGTCCTAGGAAGTTAACTTACTTGCCAAGCCACATTGTTAATAAATGACAAAGGAAGAATCAATATCAAATCTTCTGGCTCAGAATCCAGTATCTTCTCTCACAATATCACCCTGCCTGCTGCAGACTCTGAGTTCTCTGCTAGAATCTGACATCATGAAGATTCATCCAGTCTGCTTGGGGTTGTTTGTCCAATTTAGCTGTTGCAAGAAAGGGGTCACATTATACTTTGCCCTGCCTACCTGCCCATGGCTTGCTATTGCTATGGCATCTTTATTCATGCACTGATTAGCTCAGCAAATATCTATGGGGCATATACTTTGTATCAGTTATCGTGATCGACTTGAAGATAAAAGTTGACAAGAAATTAGCCACGGCTGCTGAAAAGATCACAATTTAATAAAGGATTTAGACAACTAGAAAAAATAAAGTTCTGTGGAAAGAGGCAAACACAGATGGTGATAACAGCACACCCAAGAAGCTTATTGCCAGATGTGAAAGCTGGGTAAGACTTACAGGAGGAGCCGACAGGAAGCTGAGTTTTAAAGGAGGAATATAAGACAGACAAATGGAGAAGAAAGTAAAACCACTGTGGCCAGAGACAACAGTTTAGTGGCAAAGAATGATAACACAGGAATGCAAAGAGCAGTGTGCTCAGGAAAACAAGTATTGCATGTGGCTGGAAGGTGGGTGTGATGAAATATGAGGCTTGGCAAATAGGTAAGTGACAAAATACTTAGAAACTTGTATGTCACACTGTTAGTCAGCTTCAACTGTAATTGGAAAGCAACAGGAAACCATTGCAATGATATAATTAAGTATCTTTTCTAAAAGATTCATTCTAGCCACTGTGTGAGAATAGATTTGGGAAGAGAGAAACTGGAAACCCAGAAAGACAAGGCAGGAA
Source organism: Heterohyrax brucei (assembly GCA_028571685.1). Lineage (NCBI taxonomy): Eukaryota > Metazoa > Chordata > Mammalia > Hyracoidea > Procaviidae > Heterohyrax > Heterohyrax brucei. Next base: position 20,077,234 of record CM053162.1, read on the forward strand.
GTTGTTTAACAAGAGATCCAAAAAACGTGTGGTGGATGCGTGTGGTATCAGGCCTAAAATTAAGGCCCAGTGCTATTTTTGACTTGACATCTGATAAAATCAGCAGAGTTACAAATGGCCTAACTTCAAGTTCCTCAGGCCGCTGTGCTCCTGCCGATAAGGTCTCCTGGCCAAACAACACTCTACGAAACGACCAGATGCCATTCCTGCTTATTCCTGTGTGACAGGCTTCAGCTCCCTGTCAGCCTGAAAATCTACCTCAAAAGGCCAAACATAGCCTTCCATGTGTACCAAGTGGTACTCCATCCTCTTGATACTACAAAGCCTGCCTGATACAGCACTTGGTTGTTCATTTTATTCCCAAAAGCAACCCCTGTGTGCTGTCTTCCTCTCACAGGCTGTGAGTAAATGTGACTAATAAACTTCAGTCAGCTTCTTCCATCCAGTGCCCAGTGCTGTGCGTTCAGCCTTCGTCATAACCTGAAGGCAGGAATCTTGCCCTCACCAGATGGATGGCTAGGAGACTATTAAAACAATTGGTTTCATGAATACAATGACCCAACTATAAGGAAAGACATCTGAGCAGCTTTGGCTAGCTGCTCTTGGGTTATTAATTGACTCTGACATGGCTCCCTAGGAAGGAATGGCCCACTGTGGACCGATTTGCACTTTGGCCTGCAGTTGGCACTACGTTGTGATCAGGTGTTGTCTTCTCTTCCCGCTTCAAAATGTTCTCTTTCCAAGACAATAACTGTTTTTAATTGACTGTACCCAGCTGGATGTGCTGCCAGGTCTGGCTTGTGTGCCAGGTGGGGCCTAGGTAAAGACCTGTGAAGTTGGTGACAACATAGCATCTCAAGTGGTTGGCATGTAAGTCCCAAAATGTTAAGGTTTGGAGTAGAACTTTCTGGTCACTGCACTAGCACACTGACTGTCATTGGCTGCTTTGAGCAGACACATGGACATTGTTTATCACATTGTGCCTCCAAAATGGGCCTAGGGATGGCCTTTGGTGAGATTTACAGAAGTGATGGAGACCACCACCCTGAGGAGAATTACGCGTGGCACCCTAGTACCTCATAAGACATATTGTCCAGGCAAGGGGCACAGTCTTGCTCATCACCTGCACTTCTGCTTGCATTGCTGCCATCACACACACATGCACACGTGTGTGCGCACACACACACACACACACACACACGCTTTCATGAGGTGCACATTCACAAAGCTCATGGCCCAGGTGCCAATGAGAAAAAGCACAAAGGCATTTGGTTCCAACCTTTTCTGAAACACCAGAGATGACAGCTCAAGCTCGCAATGTAAAATCTTCTTAGGACAGTTGTTCATCAACGTGCCAAAGAGCAAATCTTGCCTTCCGTGGGACTTGCTGGACTCCATGCAGACTCATAGATAAAATGTTTTACTGGATGCGGACCTAACCCCAGGGAGACTGACTGGCATACTTCTAAGGGAGAGACAGCTGCACACAGGGCACACGCCTGGGCTCCTAAACTTTTATCTGTAATAACTAAGAAGGTTCACACCATAGGTGATCAGTCTAAGACAGAAAATGAAAGTTGTAGCTTCACATGACTACAAATCCAAAATAGTCTGGGGGAATTTTTACAGAAAGAGAGAGAGAGAGGAAGAAACAAAACTGCACACAGCGGAAAAGGCAGGGCCCCAGCAAAGAGTGATTCCAACTCATCAGGCTCTGGGTTATGTGTCCACAACTCTTCCACTGCGCAGGTTGCTGCCTGTGCCTTAGCTGCAACGAAGATCTTGGCCTTCGTAATCACAAGGAAAAACATTCATAGCACCCCTCTGGTACAGAAAAGGAGTAGATTCCAACCAAACTTAAGCCGGGGTCCTTAAACCTTATAAAAAGGGTAGGCCCCTACTCTGATGTCACCGATTGGAAGTTCTCTAGAGAAAGAAATTTTAAATATGGGTGGAGAGAACTTCCCTACCCAAAGTATATTGAATGATTTTAAAAGCGAGAAAAAAGGAAGGGACAGAAACCTGGATAAATTGGAGAATGGAAAAAAGGTCTATAATTTGTTATAAACAGAAAACCAAAGTTTACTACAGGAATTTATACAGCAAAAAAGTTAAAACGGCCTTGATTGTCTTTTATCTCTTTATAATGTAGATTCTAAATTAACTTACACATCTTCGGAAATGTGCCATTTGGCATTCTTTCAGGGACTTAATACATGTGCTGAATTTACAATTTTACCTGGGGATTCTACTACATTCAAACATCATTTTTAAGTACTACTCAGTCAGTTATAACTCATTGTGGCCTTATGTACAATGGAAAGAAACCCCACCTGGTCCTCTACCATCCTCACAATCGTTGCTATGCTTAAACTGATCATTTCAGCCATTTTCTTCCATCATAGGTGATCCAGAGAATCCAGGAAGCGTGAAAGTCTTGCTCAAGACTTTACAATGAAGGAGTGTCTGAGGGTACTAACAGGTGTGGCTGTTGATGGTGATCTGTACCGATCCTAGGACCTTTCTTATAAAGAGCTGTATTCAAGGTAGTCCAATATGACAGTAGGAGCACAAATGGGTTTAACTAAAAGTTGTAAATGAAACTATGTTACCTCCAGAATCTAAAGGACTTAAAGAAGCTGGGCTTTTATTAATATTGTGCTGCTGAGATAGTTTGGAGCTGTTTAACAATGCATAACAATGGCCCGTTCTTTTTGTCAGCTCTTTTATGAGTATTGTGTGTTCTTCCTGAGTGTATCAAAGTAGTCTCCTTGAAGGAGCATGTCATCAGTGTACTGTCCCACCTGTGCTCCTGGGAAAAAGCAGATGCAGTTAATATCTTGCCTGCAGAGACCGCGATGGCAAAGCTGATGATGTACCCTATGTGTACCCTAGGAAATGTAGGTAAATTATGTACCTTCAGAAGTGAGGGCAAACTTTGGCTGACAGCTTGTTGAAATAGACAGTGACTAGAACATATTAATCAAATCTACCATAGTAAAATATTTGTCATTGACAAGATACAGTTGGACACTTCAATAACATCAGGCAAAGGGACTTTAGTGAATGGGAGCCACAGCATTAAGATTGCAACAATCCACTATGAGGCATTATTAATTATTTCCAGGTTTAAGAGCAGGCCAAATGGAAAAGAAGTGGAGATAATCACCCCTTTACTCATTAAGCTTTCTTTGGATTTACATTTCACCATATTAGCTATTTTATTTTTTAGCTATTAGCTATTTTTTATTTGCTTCTTTTTTTTTTTCTGATGTGCTACCAAGACTTCCCATCAAAAACAAAGAACATGTGCCAGAAGACAGACCTTATCTGTTAGACTTCTTTAACAATTACCTTTGCTGAGAAAAACTGTCTTGTTCAAGGACAAACATGTAATGACTATTTAGTATAGGGTACTAGCTTGTTCATCACATGCTGTTGTAACAGAAATACCACAGGTGAATGCCTTTATCAAAGAGAAATTTATTCTCTCAAATTCTAGGATGCTAGAATTCCAAATTTAGGGTACCAGTTCCAGGGAAAGGCTTCGTCTCTCTGTCAGCTTTGGAGAAATGTCATTGCCATAGTATTCTTTAGATCAGAAGCTGAAGACATCGTAACAGAATACTGTGAAAAATTGTACTCTAAGAAATTTAAAGCCTAGAGGAAATAGACAAATTTCTAGAAATGTGCTACCTAAACTAAAACAAACAGAGGTAGAACAACTAAATAAACCCATGAGAAGAGATTGAAGAGATAATTTTAAAAAAATCCTAACAAAAACAATAAAAAAAGACCTGGCTCTAACTTCTTCTTTGGCGAATTCTACCAAAATTTCAGAGGAGAGTTAACACCGCTATTACTAATAGTATCTAAGAACAGACAAAACAATGGAATACTTCCAAAGTTATTCTATAAAAGCACAAATAATCCTCATACCCAAATGAAATAAAGATAGCACAAAAAAGGGAAAATTATAGACCATTATCTCTCATGAACCTAAATGCAAGAATCCTCAACAAAATTCTAGCCAATAGAATTCAACAACATCAAAAAAATAATCCACCAGAATCAAATAGTATTCATACCAGGGATGCAGGAATGGTTCAACAACAGAAAAACAATCAGTGTAATGAAATAAAACAAGAGACAAGAACCTCTTGATTTTATCAATTGATGTAGAAAAGGCATCTGACAAAATCGAACACCTGTTAATGTTAAAAAAGAAAACAAAACCTCTGTGCAGTGTGGGAATAGAAGGCAAATTCCTCAGCAGGATAAAGCGCATTTATAAAAGGCATTCCCCTGGAGAACAGGAACTGGAAAATGATGACCTCTGTCACCACTTTTATTTAACATTGTGCTGGAGGTTCTAGCCAGAGCACTCAATGTAGAAACAAATAAAGGGCATCCAAATTGATAAGGAAGAAGTAAAAGTATCTCTATTTGTAGACAATATAATCTTATATACAAAAAACCCTAAAGAATCCATTTAAAAAAATTACTAGAATGAGCAAAAGGATTTAGTAAAGTACCAGGATAAAAATAATCATATGAAAATTGATAAGATTCCTCTACATTGACAAAAAACATCGAAGAGGAAATCACTGAATCAATACCATTTGCAATTGTACCCAGGAGGATAAAATACTAATGGATAAATCTAGCCAGAGATGTAAAAGACCTATACAAAGAAAACTACTGCAAGAAACCAATACAGATCCACATAAGTGGAAAAACCTACCTTACTTATCAATAGGAAGACTCACCGTTGTGAAAATGTCTATTCTGCCTAAAGCAATCTATAGATACAGTGCAATCTCATACAAATTCCAAAAGCACTTTTTTTTTAATGAGTGGAAGAAACAAATCACCAACTTCCTACTGAAGGGGAAGAAGACTTGGATAAGTAAAGCATTGCCAAAGAGGAAGAACAAAGTGGGAGACCTCACTACCTGACTTCAAAACTTATTATACCACCACCGTAGGAAAAACAAACTGTTACTGGTACAACAGTAGATACATAAATCAAGGGAAAAGAACTGAGAATCCAGACCTGAAATCATCTATCTATGAGCAGCTAATATTTGGCAAAGGGCCAAAATCAGTTAGTTGGGGAAAAGACAATCCTTGTAACAAATGTGTTAACATAAATGGATATCCATCTGCAAAAAAAAAAAAAAAAGAAAGAAAGAAAGAAACAAGACCCATATCTCATACCATGCACAAAAGCTATAGTAAAATGGATCAAAGACCTAAACACAAAATCTAAAGTAATAAAGACCATGGAAGAAAATTAGGGACAATACTGGGAGCCCTGATACATGGCATAAACAGAATACAAAACATTACTATCAGGACACAAGCACCAGAAGAAAAAATAGGTAACTAGGAACTCTTGAAAACCACTTATGCTTATCTGTACACTTCACCCGAAGAGTAAAATGCATACTAGAGACTGGGAAAAATTTTTTGGCGATAGTAAATCCAGTCAGCATTTAATCTATAAAATCTACAAAATCCCAACAGAACCCATTGTTGCTGTGTCAATTCCAACTCATAGTGACCTTATAGGACAGAGTAGAACTTACCTATTGAGTTTCCAAGGAGTTTGAACGGCTGACAAGATAAAATCAAAGCTCAACAACAAAAATAACCCAATTAAAAAATGGATAAAGAATACGAACAGACACTTCACTGAAGAAGACATTCAGGCAGCTAACAGATACATGGGGAAATGCTTATAGTCATTAGTCATTAGAGAAAGGCAAATCAAAGTATAATGAGAACCTTCTCACTCCAATAAGACCAGCATTAATCCAAAAATCACAAAATAATAAATGTTGGAGAGGTTATGGAGAGACCAGAACACTTACACACTGCTTTTAGAAATGCAGAGTAGTACAACCACTTTGGAAATTTATCTGACACTGCCCTAAAAAGCTAGAAATAGAAACAGTGTAAGATCCAGCAATCCTACTTCTTCAAATATATCCTAGGGAAATGAGAGTTGTCACACAAACAGAATCATACACACCAGTATTCATCACAGCACTGTCCACAATAGCAAAAGGGTAGAATCAACCTAGGTGTCCATCAGTGGAAGAATAAACTATTATATACTCACACAATAGAATATTATGCAATGATAACGAATTACAGTGAATTTGGGAAACATCTCAGCATGGAGAAATCTGGAAGGCATATGCAGAGCGAAACTGGTCAGTTTCAAAAGGACAAGTATTTCATTGCCATCCAGCCAAGTGCCGTCGAGTCGGATCCAGTTAGACAACTATTATAAAGACTTGAGAAAATGTTTAGACACAGAAGAAAAGTCTTTGATGGTTGTGAAGGTGGGGAGGGAGAGGGGTATTTTCTAATTACATAATAGATAAGAATTGTTTTAGGTGAAGGGAGGGACAGCAGACAGTAGTGGAGAAGTAAGCACAAATGGACTAAATCAAAAGCTAGGAAGTTTTCTAAATATAACCAAACACTTTGAGGGACAGAGTAGCAGCTACAGGGGGCTGGAAACCATGGTGTCAGGGGACATCTAGATCAATTGGAATAATGAAGTCTATTAAAATGTTTTGCATCCACATTGGTGAGTGGTATCTAGGGTCTTGAAACCTAGAAAAAGGACATCTAAGAAGCATCGGTTGGTCTCAGTTTATCTGGAACAAAGCAGAGTGAAAAACATCAAAAACGCAAGAAAATATAAGCACAAGAGATGGAACGGGCCTCATAAACCAGAGACTACATCCACAAGAGTCTGGAAGAACCAGACGGTGCCCTGCTACCACTAATGACTGACCTTACAGGGAACTCAGCAAAGAGTCCCTGATGGAGTGGGGGAAAGGTGGAGCACTGAATTCGAACAATAGTGAAAAGAGCAGATTTGATGGTCTGGCAGACTGGAGGGTCCCTGTAAGACATGGCACCTGGACTCTCTGTTAGCCCAGAACTGAAACCATTCTGGAAACCAACTCCTCAGACAAGGATTGAACTGGTATGTAGGACATAAAATGCAGAGTGAAGAATGTGCTTCTTGGCTGAAGCAGACACAGGAGACTAACTGAGAAGCTCCTCTTCAGAGGCAAAGCAAAAAGACAGAGGAGGGCAAAGGAACCAGCTGAATGGACACAAGAAATACAGGGTAGAGGAGAGGAGGGTTCTGTCAGTTTGGGGAGAGCAGCTAGGGCCATATAACAAAGTGTGTGCAAGTTTTTATAAGAGAAACAGACTCAAATTGTATATCTATACATAAAACACAATGAAAAAATTAATACTAAAATCTTCCCCAGTTGAGGAGCTTCTGAGCACAGCAATCCCAGGTCCAAAGGATTTGTTATTCTCCTGATTCTTGTTTTTTGGGGATACAAAGTAGGTCCCCATGACTCTGCTAATTTCTCTCTTTTATGTCTTAAAAAAGGTTGACATAAAACCCAGTCTAATCTTAGAGATTGAGTCCTGCCTCATTAACATGACGGCTTCTAATCCTGCCTCATTAGTATCATAGAGGTAGGATTTACAGCACATAGAAAAATCCCATGGGATGACAAAATAATGTAAAATCTTATGATGCTGGGAATCATGGACTAGCCAATATGACAAACAGATTTTGAAAGGACACAATTCAATTCATAACAGGTACAAAGTTTAACATATAGCATTAGACTGAATGAGGAAACAAAGCCCAAAATACACTTATGAAAGAACTGATATGCAAGGTGAGAGTGGATCTAGAGTTGACCAGTACACTACGATGGTGGGCATGAAAAGCAGAGGCAAGGAGTCTGAGGGTGATTGGTTCAAGGCAGCTTGGTCTCTCTCTCCCTCCTCCACCTACACCTAGCAGTCACAGCACAGGTACCCATCCTCACACACAGGTAATTGTGATGGGTGGAGGGGAGAAAAGGACTAGTGCCTTGTGTCTGGTGATAAAAAGGAAGAAGCATGCATGGTGTCATCTCACCAGAAGAATAGTTATCATGACATCTACCTCAGAATACCAGCCACTTAAACGTGCAAAAAGAAATTTCTAACGAAGAACAACAGCAGAGAGAGAGGCATTAAAATCAATAGATGAAGTTGTTGATTTTTGCTTGTTTATAAACATCAGCATAATACGACAAGACTTTGCATTTATAGAATAAGGACAAATTAAGATCCTTAAATAAAAAGGCAAAGTTAGAATGGTAAACTGAACAGAGGAACAGAGTGGACCTAGCTGTAGAGCCAACTGAGATGAGACATTTCGTTAAGAAATCACCCCACAAATGCAGGAAAATTTAGGAGACGTGGACAACAGATTCAGAAGTCTTACTATATATTTCATGAGAAATTCAGAAAGAAGAAATAGAGAAATCTCAGAAAACCAAAGAAAAGCATGACAGCTTATGGATGTTTCTTAAAAGATGACATATGAACAAAGGAGGAGATAGAGAAAAAATTTTAGCAACAGTATAACTTGTTCTAAAAAGACAATGGAGACCATCTCTAAATTAATGAGACAAAAGATTCTAAACAGAACATATCCCCAGTCATATTCTCATTCAAGCAGGAGAACTAAAGAAAAATATTTCCAGACATAAAGAGTCTCAGAAATTGTATTGCTCTATGTGAGTGTATTATGAATTCAGGTGAATAAACTTCTTGAGGCTTGAGAAAACTGAATCCCAAAGGGACAGGAGAGAAGGCCAAGAACAAACCCAATTTATATCAGAATCTCCAAAAGACTCAATAATTGAGGAAACCAGACACGCTAGAAGTCAAGCCGAAAGGAAAGAGCTAAGTGAATGAGGACTATTTAAATTTCTACTTAAGAAGCAGTCAGATCTTCTCACTAACTCAGCTTCTCTTGTTGGCAGTCTTACCCTCCTGATAATAAAACAGTAAAGATGCATGTTTTGAGAGACTACAACAGCAGCTGTCAGTACTGGTGGGCACCAGTCATGGTTAAGACAGAGTCAGCACACTAAAAACGGGAAGGAAGTGTAAGGATGGCACTGGATGCTGACAGCCCCTGTCCTATTTTTCTATTCATCTCCAAGAATGCTGGCAACCAGCTCTCTACCCGCTACACAAGACAGTAGTAGAACCTCTTGGAAATAAGGTTGGCCCAAGGGAAAATATATAAAGAAACTGTCATGGATTGAGTTGTGCCACCAAAAAATAAATGCATCAAAATTTGGCTGGCCGTGATTCCCAGTACTGTGTTATTGTCCACTATTTTCTCATCTTATGTGATTTTCCTATGTGTTATAAATTCTATTACTATGATATTAAGGAGACACATTAGCAGCGATTGTATTGATGGGATCTACAAGATTAGATTATGTTAAAGATGACTATAGTGGGTTTGTAGCTCTCATACTAAGGTCGCATCCCTGATCTAATGTAAAGAGAAGTTCCCTCGAGTGTAACCTATACCACCTCAAAGATTACAAGAGGTAAAGGAAAGAAAAGGAAGAGTTACAGGACCTCATAATACCAAGAAGGAACCACCAGGAACAGAGTGTGTTCTTTGGACCCAGGGTTCCTGCAGAGAGAAGCTCATAGCCTGTGGGAAGATTGATGACAAGGATCTTTCTCCACAGCTGACAGAGAAAGCCTAACCCTGGAGCTGATATTCTGAATCTGGACTTGTGTCCTACTAGACTGTGAGAGAACAAGCTTCAGCTTGCTGAAGCCTTCAAATTGTGTTACGTCTGTCATAACAGCATTAGAAAATTAGGACAAAAAACAGCACGTGAGGTTTCCTAGCTAAGCGGTCCAGCTAGACGCCCTAAGGACTGCAAGCCATGGCCTACCCTCAGAGATTCCAGTCAGCTTTGTGATGACTACTCCAAGACATGAATTGGAAACCAATTACCAAATAGTTAAGGAAAATTTATAATATGCAATATAGATATCCAGGAAATATAAATACATGTAGTATAGAGGAAATACGTGAAGCAGGGGGAAAAAATCTTGTTAGCTCTCTGCTTTGAAATAAGAGTGCAACTATAAATCAGTAAACAAAAACTAAACGCACTGCCCTGGAGTCGAGGTCAACTCATAGTGAGCCTATGAGTGGAACTACCCCATAGTGTTTCCAAGGAGTGCCTGGCAGATTTGAACTGCTGACCTTTTGGTTAGCAGCTGTAGCACTTAGACACTAAGCCACCACGGTTTCAATAAAACAATAATGGGGTGCCATATTGGTGAGTGGTGTCTGGGGTCTTAAAAGCTAGCAAGCTACCATCTGAGGTATACCAAATGGTCCCAATTTAGCTGGAACAGATGATCACCAAGGACAGCAATGACACAAGAGAGAAAGAACCCGGGAGACAGAAAGACGCACATGTATGGGTGACTGTATCAACATGTGACCAAAAGAAGCAGATGATGCCTGGCCACCACAAATGACAGTCTTGATGGGGCTCACAATGTTGAGCTCCATGGGCAACAAGAGAAAAAAAAAAGGGTGCACCCTAAGAACTCCACTAAAAGACTGCCATTGATGGTCTAAAGGCCTCGGAGTTCCCGTGGCAGCCTGGCCACTAAACCTGATCATAAATCATTACTGAAGTCAACTTTTTAGACAGGAATGGATCGGACTCAGGGACACAGAGGGATCATATGATGTGTGCACTTTATGGTTCTATGCTTGGCAAGGAGAGAAGAAGGAGCCACAGCTAGGTGGGCATGAAAATTTAAATTTGTACACTTTCACTCAATCACAATAAAAACAAAAAAAAAAACAATAATGGGGTGCAAAATAATGAAACACTGATGCCCCCAAAGGATGTCCTGGGAAGTACCAAAGTAGTATGACAAAACTGAAAAAAAACAAAACATGATTTTTGTTGTAAGATGCTGTCGAATCAGTTCCAACTCATAGCAACCCTATGTACATCAGCACGGAACACTGCCCATTCCTGTACCATACCCACCATTATTTTCATGCTTTAAGTCCATCATCACAGCCACTGCATCCATCCATCCTGTTGATGGTCTTCCTCTTTTCAGCTGACCATACACTTTGCCAAGAATGGTGTCCTTCCCCGCTGATTAATCCTTCCTGACAACATGTCCTAAGTATATGAGATGCAGCCTCTCCATTTTTTGCTTCCAGGGAGCATTCTGGTTGTACGTCTTCCAGGACAGATCTGTTTGTTTCTTTTGGTAGTCTATGGCACTTTCAGTGTTCTTCTCCAACACCACAATTCAAAGGCATCAGTTGTTCTTCTGTCTTCCTTATTCATTGTCCAGCTTTTGCATGCATGTTATGCCATGGAAAATATGTCTTGCATCAGGTGCACCTTAGTCTTCAAGGTGACATATTAACTTTTCAATACTATAAGAGGTCTTTTGCAGTAGATTTTACTAATGCAAAGTGTTTTCTGATTTCCTGAGTGTTGCTTCCATGGGCATTGATTGTGGAGCCAAGCAAAATTAAACCCTTTATTACCTCAATCCTTCCTCCATTTATCATGATGTTGCTTACTGGTTCAGTTGTGAGGATTTTTGTTTTCTCAGTGTTGAGTTACAATCTATACAGGAGGCTGTTGTCTTTGAGCTTCATCAGTGTCTAAAAGCTTTGCTTCCAGCCAACAGGACTGTGTCACTGACATAACACAGGTTGTTAATGAGCCTTCCTCCAATCCTGATGCCTTGTTTTTCTTCATATAGTCCAGCTTCTCAAACTATTAACTCAGCATACAGCTTGAAAAGATATGATGAAAGGATACTATCCTGACACACACCTTTCCTGACTTTAAACAAGGCAGTGTCCTCCTGTTCTGTTCACATGACTGCCTCTTGACTCATATACTCAGATTGCTCGTGAGCACGATTAAGTGTTCTGAATTGCCATTCTCCACAGTGTTACCCATAATTTGTTATGATCCACACAGTCAAATGACTTTGCACAATCAATGAAACACAGGTAATCATCTATCTGGCATTCTTTGCTTTCAGCAAAGATCCATCTGATATCAGCTATCACATCCCTGTTTCCATGTCCTCTTCTGAAACTGGCTTAAATTTCTGGCAGTTCCCTGTTAGTATATGATGAATAGTTGTTCTTCTGTTCTATTGTTGCAGTCACTTTTGAATGGTCTTTAACAAAATTTTACTTGCCCGTGATATTGATGATATCATTCAGTAATTTCCCCATATGATTGCATCACCCTTCTTTGGAATGGATATGGATCTCTTCCAATCAGTTGGCCTAATTTCTTGGCACAGACAAATGAGCACTTCCAGTGCTGCATCCATTTGTTGAAACATTTCAGTTGATATTTCATCAATCCCTGGAGACTTGATTTTCACAAATGCTTCAATTTCTTCCTTCAGTACCATTAGTTCCTGTTCATACAAGGTCTGGTGACCAGTTCTTTCAGGTACAATGACTCTGTGTTCTTGCATCTTCTTTTGATGCTTACTGAGTTGTTTAATATTCTCCCCATAGAATCCTTCATTATTTCAACTCGAAGCTTAAATTTTTTTCTTCAGCTCTTTCATCCTGAAAAATGCAGAACACATTCTTCCCTTTTGGTTTTCTATTTTCAGCTCTTTGCACATGTCATTGTGATACTTCAGGTTGTCTTCTTGACTCACCCTCTGAAATCTTCTCTTCAGTTCATTTACTTTGTCATTTCTTTCTTTTGCTTTAGCTACTTAATATTCAAGGGCAACTTTCAGGGTCTCTTCTAGCATTCAATTTGGTCTTTTCTTTCTTTCCTGTCTTTTTAATGATCTCACACTTTCTTTATGGATGAAGTCTTCAACATCATTCCACAGCTTGTCTACTCTTTGGTTATTACCATTCAATACATGAAATCCATTCTTTTTTAGTTGGTCTCTAAACTCAAGTGGGATATACTTAAGGTTGTACTTTGACTCTCATGGACTTGCTCTGATTTTCTTCAGTTTCACTTTGAACTTGTACATGAGTAGATGATGGTCTGTGTCACAGTCAACATCTGGTCTTATTCTGACTGATTATACTGAATTGTCTCTCTCCACTGATGTACTTGAGTTGATTCTTGTATATTCTACCTAGTGAGGTCTATGTATGAAGTCACCATTTATGTTGGTGAAAGAAGGTATTTCCAAGGAAGGAGTTGTTGGTCTTGTTAAATTCTATCATGCATTCTCTGCCATCATTTCTATCACCAAGGCCATGTATTCCAAATACTGATCCTTCTCCTGTTTCCAAGTTTTGCATTCCAATCACCAGTAATTATCAATGCATCCTAATTGCATGTTTGATTGATTTTTGACTGCAGAAGTTCTTAACTATCAATTTCTTCATCTTTGGCCTTAGAGATTGGTGTGTAAATTTGAATAATAGTTGCATTAGCTGACCTTCCTTGTAGGCATATGAATATTGTCCTATCACTGGCAGCATAGTGCTTCAGGATGGATCTTGAAGTGTTCTTTTGGACAATCAATGCCAACACCATTCTTTCTTAAGTTTTCATTCCCCACATAGTAGACCATCTGATTGCCCAGTTCAAAATGACTAAAACCAGTCCATTTTAGCTCACTAATTCATAGGATATCAATGTTTATGATTTCAATTTCATTTTAGAAGATTTCCAATTTTCCTAGATTCATACTTCATGCATTCCACATTTCTGATTATTAATGGATGTTTGGAGCTGTTTTTTCTGATTTTGAATGTTGCCACATCAACAAATGAAGGTCCCAAATGCTTTATTCCACCCTGTCATTAAGGTTAACTCTACTTTGAGGAGGCAGTTTTTCCCCCGTCATCTTTTGACTGCCTTACAACCTGGGGGGCTCATTTTCTGGCACTACATCTGATAATGTTCTGCTGTTATTCATAAAGTTTTATTTTCAGAAGCAGATTGCCAGTCTATCTTAGGCTGGAAGCTCAGTTGAAATCTGTCTACCATGGGTGATTCTGCTGGTATCTGAATACCAGCTGCGTAGCTTCCAGCATCACAGCAGCACACGAGCTCCCACGGTATGACAAACTAACAAGCACTATTTTTTAGAGAGAGCATTGAGAAATCCTCACAGTATACATAGCAAAAAGAAAAAAGAGAGTGAAAGAAAAGGTAAGAAAGTTACAGGACTCAAAGATTATGTGGTTCGGATTACAGGCTTAGAGGCCCTTATGAAGGTATTTGCATAAGTAAGGAATACCTCGCTCTATGTGTGTATAGTATTAATTCAGGTGAAGAAACTTCTCGAGAGATGGGAAAACTAAATCCTTAACAGGCATCAGAGAAAGCCAAGAACAAACTCAGTTTATACCAGAAACTCCAAAAGACTCAGTAACTGGGGAAACCAGACACACTATAAGTCATATTCTTGTGAAAGCAAAGGACGTAAATTGTGAGGTATTTGAGCAAGTGAGTTAAGAGGATACAAGTGGGAAGAAAACACGCAAAGAATGGTGTCAGAAAAAACACAAGAAGACAGAGAATTTAACTTTCACACTCTCATGCTGTAGCAAGATCATACAAAATAAAGATGGAAAAGTGATCATTAAATGTAGCAATTAGCAGGCCATTGGTTGTTAGGGCCTTGACTATCAAAGCTGTATTTCAACCATAAGGGCAGAATCCAGATGACCCTAGCCTGAGTACTCATGACTGGGAAATGAAAAAGTAGAAAAAGTGACTGTTGGTCCCCTTTTAAACTTTTCGTTCTCATTGGAATCCATGAATTTCTTTAATTGATCCCTGATTTCCTCTATAACCCATGTTTTTATGAGCAAGATGTTGTTCAGTTTCCAAGAGTTCCACTTTCTATCTCTGTTTTTTCTGCTATTGATTTCAACTTTGATGGCTTTATGATCTGAGAAGATGCTTTGCAATAATTCAATGGTATGGATTTTGTTGAGCATTGCATTATGGCCTATCACATGGTCAATTCTGGAGAATGTTCCATGTGCCCTGGAGAAGAAGGTGTAGTTGTCTGCTGATGGGTGGAAAGTTCTGTATATATCAATGAGGTTTAGTTGGTTAATTGTGTCAATGAGGTCTTCTGTATCTTTACTGAGCTTTTTTTCTAGATGATCTGTCTAGTAATGAGAGTGGAGTGTTAAAGTCTCCCACTATTATTGTGGAGTCATCTAACTCTCTTTTGAGCATAGCCAGTGTTTCTTCGACATATTTAGGTGCTCTGACATTAGGTGCATAAATGTTTAATATAGTTAAGTCTTGCTTGTGTACTGAAACTTTCAGCAATAAATAGTGTCCACCTTTGTCCACGATGGTGGATTTGACATTAAAGTTGATTTTGTCTGAGATTAGAATTGCCACCCCTGCTCTTCTTTGTTCATTGTTAGCTTGATATCTATTCTTCCATCCTTTAATTTTCAGTTTGTTCCTGTCTTTAGGTCTCAAGTGAGTTTCTTGTAGAGAACATATGGATGGGTCGTGTCTTTTGATCCAAGATGACGCTCAGTGTCTCTTTACTGGAGCATTCAGTCCATTCACATTCAATGTAATTATTGATAGGTATGTGTTCACTGCTGCCATTGTGATATGTTTATTTTTATGTTGATGTTTTCTCTGTTGTTCTTATTAGTCTGTTCTGAGACACTCTTTTTTGTGAGTTGATTTTTCACCTTTTTCAGAGCTGGTTTTATAGTTGTTGAGACTCGTGTGTTAGATTTCTTGAAATGGTATGATACATCTTTGTTGTGCTTTACAGCTGCCCAGATGAACCCCCTTAATAAACTATTTATAAACCCAATTTTAATTACTACCAGTCTGGTCATCTTCCTCTCCATCTGGAAGGACTATAACGACTGTAGTACATCCCTCTTTTACTATGATGACACCATAGTTTTCATGATGATCACTGGATTGCTTCATTCCTTATCAAAGCTGTGATTTACTTTGGAGCCTTCCCTAAATGAGTATTGAGTAGTGTGTCATTCTAAAATATAAAGTTAGTGGTTTTGTTCTTCTAAGCCAAAGCCAAGAACTTCGTTCAGTATTTCTTGTAGTTTGGGTTTGGTTTTTACAAAGTCTCTGAGTTTCTGTTTATCTGGAAATGTCTTAATTTCATTTTCATGTTTGAAAGACAGTTTTGCAGGATATATAATTCTTGGTTGGAAGTTCTTCTCCTTCAAGACTTTGAATGTGTCGTGCCACAGTCTCTGTGCCAGCATGGTTTCTGCTGAGAAATCTGATGAGAGCCTACAGGGTTTCCCTCTGAATGTTAGCTTTGCCTTGAGTCTTGCTGCCTTTAAGAGTTGCTGCTTATGTTTCATTTTGTTAAGCTTGATTATAATATGTCTTGGAGTCTTTCTTTTGAGATCTATATTGGGTGGCGTACGATATGCATCTGAGATGTCTATATTCTCTTCCTTCATGATTTCTGGGAAGTTTTCTTTCAGCAGCTCAGCAACAATACTCTCTGTGTTCTCAGATGTCTCACCCTGTTCAGGGACTCCAATTAATCGAAGGTTGTTCCTCTTAATAGAGTCCCACATGCTTCTTAATGTTTCTTCATTTTTCTTGTTTCTTTTTTCTGATTTCTGCTCATAGACACTGGCATCAGTAGCTCTGTCTTCCAAGTCAGAAATTCTTTTTTCCATTTGTTCCATTCTGTTTTCTTGGGTTTGCATGGAAGTTTCTATGTCTTTGATTTTCTTCATGATCTGTTGGATTTCAGAGTACTGGTGTTCCATCAGATCGAACAACTTGCTTAATTTTTCATTTTGTTCTGCTGCATTTTGTATAAGGCCTAGAAGGGCCCTGTATATAATCAATTTGTATTCACTTCCTGATGCTTTCATAAAATTTCTTCATCTGGAAAACTCCTTGGTTGCTTTGTTTGGGAGCCTTCTGAAGCCATGAGTGATTGCTTGTATGCCACAATTGTCTGTTGCTTTTTGGGTCCCATGTGAGTATACAGAGGCTGGAAGAGGTACTGTGAGGATGGATTGTAAATGTTTCTCTAGGCTGTCTTCAAATGTAAAGCAAAAGGTATCTGACCAGTTCACAAGTCAGTTAAGTTTTCAGGTATAGAGGTCCCTCTTCCCGTCTGACAAAGTAATCGCCACTGTATCCAACCCCAGATGATAACAAACTAGTTCAGAATACAGCACTGCTAGTGCCCTGGTGGCCTCTGCTGACAGGGCCTAGCCTTATCCAACACTGTGTCGAGTACTGGTTTTGTGATAGAAAAGCGCTCTCTTGTGGGCAGGCTCTGGCTCCCAAGATAAGAATTAGGTCCAGCTGCGGCCACCGTACCCAAGATGGCGCCCTCCACACAAGCAGCAGACAGGGGGGCTAAAGGTGCCCAGAGGCAGCGATTCCTCTGCTTCTGTTGCAGGGCCCCCAATGTAGGCAGCACTATGCAAAATCACTACTTTTCTGATGGAGAAGCGCTGTCCCGTTTGCAGGCGCTGGCTCCCAGGCTAAGAACGAGGTCCCGCTAAAATCTCGGTACCAACATGGCATCCCGCACCCTGACCACGGAGTTCCGCACAAACCCCACTGAGGCAGCTACAAAACGAAAGGCTCAAAGTGTCTAGATTAACAGAGTCCCGAGCCTGGCTCTCAGAATATGGGAATTTCGCCTACCTATCCCCCCAGCAGCGTGTCTGAGTCCAGCCGCCGGGCAAGGCCCAGCTCCCCCCGCCAGCCAAGACAGACGAAAAAAAAAGTCAAAATGGTGCGTTTACCTTCCGTCCGTGAGAGCCGGGGCTAGCCAGGAGCGGGAGTCAGCGAAAGAGAGGAGATTTTTCGCCGAATGGTATAAAGTCCCAATTAACAGCTCTGTGCCGTGTCCTGAGGCTGATTAGGTGCTCAGAAGGCTCTGTTTGATTGTCAATTCAGGTCTTGGTTTCCAGAGGGATAGAAAGAGACGTGGGCTTAATCTGCCATCTTGACTCCGCCCCCCCACCTTTTAAACTTTTAATTTTAAAGTTGTAGTTGAGAATAGTTAACATGCTATGTAGATGCTCAACGGGAACAGTAACAAAGTACGATGAATCTGTTTAACTTCACTGTCAGCCAGAATGAAACTTTGCTATGAAGCCTGCACGAAAGACTATAGAAACCCACGGATTCTGCACTGTGTCTACAGTGCACTGATGTGTTTCAGAAACCAAACACAACAAAACATATGAGAAAAGTCATGTCCCACCCGAGGGAGAAAGTCTATGAGCATGCTCTTGTTAGAAAAACTCTGCTCACAGGTTCAGCCAGAGGAAAACCATAAATACTCTTTTGCTCTGAATACTGTTGCTTTTGGAATACTTCTAGGATATGTCTACTGAATCTCCTTGAAGCTACCTTGACAATTAAACATTGCAGACTTTTTACCACAGATTTGCAGTCTTTTACTCGTTTCTTGTTATTGTTAGCTGCCACTAAGTTGGACCCAAGCTGGGCCTTTCCGTGGAAGCCTGTTCAGCATCATAGCAATTTGCAAGCTTCCACTGACAGATTGATGGTAGCTTTGCATGAGGTGCGTTGGCCAAAAATTGAACCGAGATCTCCTTCACGAAAGGTGACAGTTCCCCTGTTCAACCACCAAAGATCTCTTTGCTTTCACCTTTCAACATTTCAGACTTTTCTTTGCTTCTTGACTCATCTGCATTTATAATCTGGAGACCAACACCCTTTATTTCGTGTTCACACCAGCAGAAACTGCCCACTGGACCGCTAAGCCTGGCAGCTAGGATACAGGCTTATAGCAACTGTAGCCCCTAAACCAACTGAGAAAGGAGACAAAAGAGTTGAAAAGGAGGCAAACTTTGCTAAAGTGATAAAGCAAATAATGAGAAGAGAGGGGTTAAAGAAAGGGCTGCTACTACTTGATGCTAACCCGGGCACACCACAAGGACAACCTCAGATGATCCCTTTTAAAATATTCATCACAGTGCTTTGTATATAGCAAACACAAGCTAACCATCAGTTGCTACTGCTGTTTTTGTTGTTGTTTCTATTCAGAGAGAGCACTCAGTTGCTTACCAGCAGAGATAGAAAAAGGATAGGCTCACAAAGAGGTGAAAGAAGGCATGACATCTGAAGGTATCATTGTATGCCAGGCTACTTGCATCAATTTTTTATTCCCTCTAAGCTTCATAGTAATGTTGCAAGTTACCTATTACATCTCCAAGTTTATTGATGATGAAAATAAGACTTAGGGAAGGATGAAGCTTGCCCAGAGCTGCAACATGGCTAAGCCAAGATTTGAGCCAGTCTGTGTGCTCCTGTGCCATGAAGGAAGAATTTTACAATTTATGCAGATGCGACTACAGCATCTTATTTTTCAGGCATTTGCTTTTCCTATTAATGTAACCTTCCAGATCCAGTTATAACATCCCTAGTCTGGACAAAAATAAACTGATGACTCTTTAAGAGGTGAATGAGCCAAAGATATTCTGGGGGCATTTTGTTCTCCAGCTGCCGCTTGAGAAGGGACCATCAGATTACAGAATCTGGCCTGGAGGCATTCATTGCCCTCCCCTTTTCCATTTCTTCCTAACTTAGTTTTCATTTCATAACAGACATTAGCTGAGCTCTGGGAATGAAGTGTAAAAATTTCCCCTCACCTCAGAGCCCTTGCTGGCAGCAGTTCCTCGAAATTCTGGCAATCAGAGTTCCATTTAAGTATCAAAACCTCATCGATTAGGCCCCCAAATTTGGGAACCATGTGGCCTGTAGGTCGCACTGAGGCAGCCATGGAGCAGGACCAGAGGACCTATTACAGGCCTTGAGCTTTTGTGAAATTCCTGAATAAGCAGCATTCCTGTAGAGCAACTGCAAAATGGCTGCATTTTCCCCCAGGGCTTTAACAACCGCTTTTACGGACAATTTACGACTATGGGTTGCCAACTGTGTTAACGCCTGACCACTGCCGCCCACCGCCCCCCAAGCCCTGAGATGTCACACTTTATGAAATGGCCCTCAGGTGTAGAAGCCATGCTGCTCTATTCCTAAGAAAATATCTCCACCTTTGTTAACCTCCAAGATCCAGGTCTCCCTGCTAAAGACAAAGAAAGAGGTCTCTTCACAGTTTCTGCCTACCTGTGTATGTACCCAGACATCTGCCCACACTACCCAGCTACTTACAGCAGGACTCATTCTAAGGAATGGAACAACTGGGAACAGTCTATATCCCCAACACTTTCCAATTGTTACTGAGAGGAAACTGGAAAAGGGCTGATGCCCAAAGGCTAAGCCTTCTCTTAGTGGCAGAGAAGGTGAAGTGGAAGAGCTGGAGGCAGAGTATAGTTTGGGCCTTTAAAACTTTGTTTGGAGTCTCTACACTGGAGGGGCAATTTCAGCATATTTGTCCCATTTGCCCTTGTCAGACCTAAGAGATGTCCATATCTTAGGTATTGTCAGGTTCTTCCAGGTAAGCCCCAGATAAGGGGCTCAGATTCAAGGTTGGCCTCTTAGTGTTACAGATGAAGTGCTGGATTTTAGCAGTTTGCTCAGTTTTGATGAGATTCTATCTAAAGAGTTCTAATATATGGATCACGTTTCTGTCAAGCTTACTGAAAAATCAGCCTGCCATTTAATTTGTAGTAATGGGGGAGGAGGGATATGCCAAAAATAAAAGAATACTTGGGTCCCATGGCTTGTTTATTCTAAACCTCAAGTAAGATAGCAAACAGAGTAGAAAGGAAAAGAGAAAAAGTAGCATGAAATCTATTTCAAATACATGAAACACTTAGAAAATTTGAAGCCGCAATTCTAAGGAAGCCTTAACTAAGAAAATCTCTAGAACTATAGACAAAGATTAATTTAAAGTTGTGTTATTTATTTTAAATATCTAACATTTTTAAAATGACTAAACAGTTACAAATAGATGACTAATACTTACAATTATGATTTAGCCATTAATATTAAACTTTAAATGAATATTCATGCTGTAGAAATACAGCATCGTACTCTAAGTTAATGTGTAGGTGATAGACTTTAGATTCATGTCATATGTCAGCATAAATAACCTGAACAAAACTCCTACTGAAAAAAGTTCTGGGTAGAATACATTTAAAATAATCTATCAAGGGACTAAAAACAACGAACAACCAAAGATAATGAGGGTCAAACTGTCCAGATTGTGGTTTTAAAATATTATTTTCCACTGAGAGAAAATAAGACTTGCTGGACAAAAAGCTGATTGTCAGTCTGGGATAGTAGATGGGCCTTTAACATCTGTAGTCCTGTTAGAAGGGCTTTCGAGATGACTTGAAGAGGCTTTCACTGTCCAAAGTCAAAATTTTTGCCTCAGTAAGAATAATATTTTCAATGAAAATGTGTAAAATATATTCAAATCTATGAGTTCATAATTATATACACACTAGTCATTTTAAAAAAAGATACCTTCAAGTCAATTTTGACTCATAGACTAATTAGTCATGTTCATGTCAATAAGAATTCAATTCATTACTGTAAAAATTGATACGTAGGAGGAAGAATCAAGCATTTCTTCTGACTCCTTTAGGTAAACTGTATCACTAGGTAACCAACTAACTGATGAGAAGATTTTCTTTATAAAATTATTTCAACCAATAAAGGCAAATTAAATGATAATTTAAGGATCTCACCATTTACAATCTTCCATCAATGGATTGAGCATAGATAGATATAGTATCACATAAAGAGAGACAATCAGATAGTATAACCACCTGCAGACCTGATTAATGGTTGTTCTTATGTTAAGTGTGAAACCTGATGCAGTCTCTGAATCCAGCTAACAACTACAGAATTAAAGAGGACAGAGATACATTATGAATATCACCATGAAAATGTAATTAGAAAAACCTATTCTGTGCATATTTGTTTTCAATAAACAAATTGCAAGAAAAACATGGAGGATGGAGGGACAACTTCTAAATTTAAAGACCTGAAGGACCAAACTAAATTGTTGTGCCTAGGAATGCACCTGCATAGAAGTACAAGGAAGTTATGACAATAAATGTCAAGAAAACAGCTATTTGGGGGGAGAAATGTAAGGACTGTAACTGAGACAGAGAAAATGCAAGGGCTTCTGAGGTGGCTGCTAAAAGTTTTATTTCTTGACCTCAGTGTTAGTGTAATGGTGTTCACTTTATAATAATTTATTAAGATATGTATTTTTTTGCAGTTCTCTGTATCTGTGTTCACTTTTCCAATAAAAGGTTAATATATATCAAATGTATCACTGAGTTGGTATTGAAACAAAGAAAATCTTGAAAGTCCAAAAATGGAATAAAAGGGAAAATCCATAGAGGTCAGTGAGTACTGAAGCCAGCATTCAGCCTGAGGACAAATACTGTTTTTCTTTTTTCTCAGACAGTTTTCACCACTATACAGTCATATTGATGATACTTTTTTTTTCTTAAAAATTTACAATATTCTTGAAAAATCTTTCTTTCGTTTTGTTTCTTTTTCACAGACAGGCAAAACAATCACTTTACAAAAGATATTTTCAGTAAAACACAGGAACGTCTTTATTTTCTTTTTTAAACTTTGTTGTGCTATAATATATGCAACATAAAACTTGTCATTTTAATTATTTTTAAGCATACAATTCAGTGGCATTAATTACATTAATAATGTCACCATCACCACTATTTCCAAAACTTTTTCATCACCCCAGACAGATACCCTTAGCTGTACTTTTTAAATTATGTGCTTTGTTTTGTTTTCCCAAATGCTGAACTTCATGTCTTTGATTTTTCTGTTTTAAGGACAGTATAAAGCACAGCATCAGTAACACTTACTGGTCCTTGTCAGAAGAAAATTAAAATCCTCTTTAAAAGAACAGAGCTTCAAATCAGACATTCAAAAGTTCCCACAGATAAAGTTTCACAGAACATTGATAAGCTCATAGTAAAAATGTCAAAACCCATAAGACAACAGAAGCTATAAATGGAAGATAGCAAAATCAGGCCTGCAAAGTATCAGATGCTGAAATTAGAAGAAATCAATAGACAATAAAGCCAAGTGCACGCTTAAAATATTTAAAGAAAATAAGAATATTGAAAATCTGACTAAACACTATTTAAAAACATCAAATAAAGCTCTAGTAAGGAAAAAAAAAAGAAAGTGAAAGGTACACAGTCTAACAATTATGTCCACAAACGAAACTATTCTGAGTGCTATGTACCTCATTGTTGAAAAGCACTATGGTCACCTTTAGGAAGCTATGCACCAATGCCAGCAGCTAGTCCACCCTTCAAAGCTATTTTAAAATTCTTTCTGGAATGGCCATTACATCTGGTGGCAAGGAGATAAATTTGGGAACTTAACTGTACAGTTGTCTGTGAGGGAGTTTTTAGCCAGTGAACAAATAAGTGCTCACCTGATCTGGCACTAGTGATTTTTTTCTTTACCTGGAGATAAAGGATATCCTGAAAGGAAGACATTTTGATGGCATTCAGAACATCAAGGGTAATACAATGTCAATTCTGATGGCCATTCTAGAAAAAGAGTTCCAAAATTGCTTTGGAGGGTGAGTTAGGTTCTGGTGTTGATGCAAAGCTTCCCGAGGGATGTACTTCAAAGGTGACCATAGTGATATTCAACAATGAGGTATGTAGCAATTTTTTTTAGGATGAGTTCACAAACTTAATTGTCAGTCCTCATATGACACAACAGAGGGACATCCCACAAGGGTGATAGAAAAAATCACTTACCAAGATACCCTATAAAAGCAGAATAATACACACAAATACCTATTGGAAGAACTCTTAGATCTAATAAAGTGACCAATTTTTCAGGGGGCAAAATTTTGGAAAGACAGAATTTTAGGAACAATTGAACCAGTATTCTGCAGCAGAATATTTTTACCTTAAGAAATTTGCTAATTAGAGGTACAGAACAAGAATCTGCTCATCCCAGCAAAGAGTTTATGCAGAGGGACATGACCAAAAGGCAGAGAAAACAGGACAGCTTTGGGTAGTCTAGTGGATTACACAAAGAAAGTTATAGATTTGATGGGCCAGAGCTTGAATGAAAAGGAGGAGTAAGGATCTAAACCTAACACTGCCATCTTTCCCCTCAAGAGGTATGCCAAATTCTGAAGCTGTTTGGAGCATGAAGCTAACAAAGCAAGAAAAAACCACTATGAAAGTAGAGAAACACTTTTAGTGGTCTCACATTGCTGAGAAGGAAAGAATTAGATTTTGGAGCTACCACTGGAAAGAGGCTTTAGTGACTATTCCAGCCTGTCATTTGGGAAACCTGGAGCAAGAGCCAACTAGAGGATGATCAAGGCTTTTAAAAATCATAACTCAATAACTCAGTCTTGAGACAGTTCAGTCTCTCTAGGGATTAAGGAGGAACAGGTCTACTCTATTTGTCTCATAAAGAAAAGTGTGAAACACCATCTGATCCTTCATTATAATTAATACACGATGTATGGCATTTAATCAAAAATATCCAGGAATGTACACAGGCAGGATCAAATAACCAAAATCCAATAGAAAGAAAAAATGATAATAGAAAAAGACCTGTAAATGAGTTGATATTAGAGATAGCAGAAAGACATTTCAAAATTAGTGATAACATGATCAAGAAAACACGGTAGGTAATGGCGAGAATTTAAATACATAAGTAGAATCTGTAAAAAAGAATAAAATGAGATTTACAAAACAGAAAAATACAATGGATAGAACAAGGATTCAGATGAATTTTATTGTGAATTATTCACAACAAAAGAGGGGATTTATTGTGTCTTTAATATAATAGAATGCATCCAACTTAGAGCACACAAGGAAGAAAAGTGGTAAAATACGAAAAAGGTCTCAGAAGAGACAGAATTGAAGTAACAAAAATATCTGAAGAATAATGACTAAGAATTTCTCAAACAGAAGACATTATGTCACATTGTCAAGAAATTTCAGTGTTTAAGTACAAAGAAAACAACACCCAAGTATTGCTTAAAACTAAGAACAGGGGTGGAGTCAAAATGGCAGACTAAACACACATCTCCCTAAATCCCCCAGGAAACCAAGAGACTTCTGGATACCTAGTAAGCCTTAAGACACAGCATAGGGCTGTTAATTTGGACTTCATATCACTGAACGAGAAACTTCCTCACTTTCACTGACCCTGCTTTTCACGAGTGCTGGCTTTCACAGACCAAAGGTAACTCAGCATTTTAACTTTTTCTTTCTCTGCCTTAGCTGATAGGCGGATATAGGACTTCACTAGCAGCTAACTTCAGACACTGTTAGTGTGATCGGCAGGTGAAATTGCCATATTTTGAGAGCCTGGCTTTGGACTCTGTGCATCTTGGCACCTGTGGCCTGTTTTTCCGTGTAGCTGGTACGGAGGCAGGCGCTGAGCTTGTGCTGATGCCATCTTGTTCCACTGGGAAGTAGAGACAACTATACGGAGTCCCCAGCTGAACATAGTTCCTAGACTGGGAGAGAACGCTTCTGTGGCAGAAAAGCAGTATTTTACACAGTGTCACCTACGGCTGGGGCCCCACAACAGAGGCTGTGTACTCTGTGTATCTTGGCATGTTTGGCCTCTCTTTCCACCTCAGACATAGAGCAGCCTGCACCCAGCCAGGCAGCGAGCTTGTGTGGGACACCATCTTGTTCCACTAGGAGGCTGAATACACTTACGGAGGCCTCAGCTCGACCTAATTACTGGCTAGGAGGCAGCGTCTGACCAGAGCAGAGCACTTTTCTGGCAGAAAATCAGGATTCTATACAGTGCCACCTACAGCTGAGGCCCGATAGCAGAGGCCAGCTGGGCAGTAACCTTTCTGTATTTTGAGCTAGTCTATAACATCTGGGGTTTGATATAGAGGTGCTTACTTTGTCAGCTGGGAAGAGGGACCTATACACCTGAAAACCTGACTGACTTTGGAAGTTCCTAGATACCTTTTACCTTTCATTTTAAGACAACCTAGAGAAACAACTATGATCCCACCTCACAGCATCTCTCCCAGCCTCTGTTGACTCACATGATGCCCAAAGAGCAATAAACTCTGGAGAAAACTGCAACCAATAAATCACCCACGGCTTCAGAAAGCTCTCAAAAGAAAGCACTGCAAAACTTCTCAGATGAATAAACCTTTCTGAAACTATCAGAAGGTGAATACAAAAGGATTATGTATAGAGCCCTCCTAGATCTTATAAAAAAATGCAGCAGAGCAAAATGAAAAATTAAAAAAGATGTTCTATCTGATGCAGCACCAGTATTGTGAAATCTGACAGATCAAGAATAAAATCTAACACATAGAAACTTCAATTCAAGGCCAAGAAAACAGAATGGAACAAGTGGAAAACAGACTTTCTGATTTGGAAGACAGAGTTACTGTGAGGAGAAATCAGAAGAAAGAAACAAGAAAAATGAAGAAGCATTAAGAAGCAGGTGGGACTCTATTAAGAGGAACAACCCACAACTAACTGGAGTTCCTGAACAAGGCAAGACACCCGAGAACACAGAGTATTGTTGCTGAGCTCCTGACAGAAAATTTCCCAGCAATTATGAAAGAAGAGAATATAGACATCCAAGATGCATATCAAATGCACCTCAATACAGATCTCAAAAGAAAGACTCCAAGATGTATTCTGATCAAGCTTAAGAAAATGAAACATAAGCAGAAACTCTTAAAGACAGCAAGACTCAAAGTATAGCTAACATTCAGAGGGAAACCCAGTAGGCTTTCATTGGATTTCTCAGCAGGAATAATGCTGGCACAGAGACAGTGACATGACACAATCAAAGCCTTGAACTTCCAAACAAAAATTATATGTCCTACAAAACTGTCTTTCTAGCCTGAAAATGAAATTAAGGCAATCATGGATAAACAGAAACTCAGAGATTTTGTAAAAAGGAAATCAAAGCTGCAAGAAATACTAAAAGAAGCTCTTGGTTTAGAAGAACAGAACCACTAACTTTATACTTTAGAAGCAAATACAGGCCACATCACCCAGAATCCTACTCAGTTAGGGAAGGCACCAAACACAATCAAAGCTATAATATTGAAAGAAATAATCTAGTGATTATATCACAAAAACTATGATGTAATCATATCGAAAACAGAGATGTACTAAAGTTGTTATGGTCCTTCCAGATGGAGAGGAAGTTGATAAGAATAGCAGTAATTAAAATTGGGTTTAATCATAGTTTACTAAGGGGGATCATAGCAGCAGTCATAAAGCTCAATAAAGATCCGATATACCAAATCAAGAAATGTAATACAGGATTCTCAACAACCACAACACCAACCCTGAAAAAAGTGAAAAATCAACTCACAAAGAAGAATGTCATACAATAGATTAATAAGGACAACAGAGAAATCATCAACACAAAAATAAACACATCACAATGGCAGCATTGAACACATACATATCAATAATTACATTGAATGTGAGTGGGCTGAACACTCCAGTAAAGAGACATCAAGTGACTTCTGAAATCAAGACACAGCCCATCCAAATGTTGCCTACAAGAAACTCACCTTAGACTTAAAGCTATGAACAAACTGAAAATTAAAGAATAGAAAAATATATATGAAGCTAACAACACACAAAGAAGAGCAGGTGTGGGAATTCTAATCTTAGATAAAATAGATTTTAATGTAAAATCCACCATAGTGAACAAGTGTGAACACTATCTATTGCTGAAAGTTTCAATACACAAGCAGGACTTAACAACATTAAATGTTTATGCACCTAATATTAGAACACTTAAATACATTAAAGAAACACTGACTACACTCAGAAATGAGGTGCATCACCCCACAGTAGTGGGATACTTCAACACTCCAATCTCAGTGTTAGACAGATCATCTAGAAAAATTCTCAGTAAAGACACAGAAGACCTTATTGCTACAATTAACCAACTAGACCTCATTCACATGTACAGGACTTTCTATCCATCAACAGACAACTACACCTTCTTTTCTAGTGCGCAAGGAACATTCTCCAGAACAGACCGTGTGTTAGGACATAAAGTATTTCTCAACAAAATCCATACCATTGAATTAATACAAAGACTCTTCTCAGATCATAAAGCCATAAAAGTCTAAATAAATAGCATAAAAAACATAGATAGAAAGCGGAACACATGGAAACTGAACAACATCTTGCTCAAAAACCCATGGGTTCTGAAGAAATCAAGGAGCAAATAAGGAAATTTACGGATTCCAATGAAAACGAAAACACTTCCTACCAGAACCTATGGGATAGAGCCAAAGCAGTGCTCAGACATCAGTTTATCTCCATAAATGCACACATCCTGAAGGAAGAAAGAAACCAAATAAAAAAACTAACCCTACAGCTGGAACAAGTAGAGAGAGAACAACAGAGGAATCCCTCAGTCACCAGAAGAAAACAGATCATAAAGACTAGAACATAACTAAATGAATTAGAGAATAGAAGAATAATTGAAAAACTGAAAAGACCAAAAGCTGATTTTTTGAAAAAATCAACAACACTGATAAACCATTGGCTAAACTTACCAAAGAAAAACAGGAAAGGAAACAAATAACCCAAATTAGAAATGAGAGGGGAGCGGTCACAACAGATCCAACAGAAATAAAAAATTTCAAAACAGAATACTATGAAAGACTATATTCTTACAAATTTGAAAATCTAGAGGAACTGGACAAATTCCTTGATTCATATCACCTACCCAAATTATCACAAGGTGAAGCAGAACAACTTAGTAAGCCTATTACAAAAGAAGAGATTGAAAAAGTCATCAAAAAGCTGCCAAACAAAAAAAAGCCTGTCCGACATGACTTCACCACAGAATTCTACCAAGCTTTTAGAGAAGATTTATTTCTAATATCACTAAGATTATTTCACAGTGTAGAAAGGGATGGAATATTCCCAAATTCATTCTAGGAAGCCAGCATAACCCTGATACCAAAGCCAGGAAAAGACCCAACAAAAAGGAGAACTACAGACTGATATCACTCATGAATCTTGATATAAAAATCTCCAACAAAATTCTTGCCAATATACTACAAAAACATATCCAAAAAATAATCCATTATGACCAAATTGGATTCATACCAGGGATGCAAGGCTGGTTCAACATCAGAAAAACAGTTAATCAGCCACATAATAACATAAAAGACAAGAATCACCTAATCTTGTCTATTGATGCAGAAAAGCCATTTGATAAGGTCCAACAGCCATTCGTGCTAAAAACTCTCAGCAAAGTATGAATAGATGGCAAACTCCTCAATGCAATAAGGGCCATTTATACAAAACCAACTGCCACTGTCATCCTGAATGGAGAGAGACTGAAACAGTTTCCTTTGAGAACAGGAACTAGACAAGGATGTCACTCTTACCTCTCCTATTCAACATTGTACTAGAAGTTCTAGCCAGAGCAATTAGACAAGACCAAGAAATAAAGGGCATCTGCATGGGCAAAGAAGAAGTCAAAAATCTCACTATTTGCAGATGATATGATTGTATATGCAGAGAATCCTAAAGAATCCATAAACTACTCAAACTGATAGAAGAGTTCAGCAAAGTCTCAGGATACAAGATAAACGTAAGTAAATCAGTCAGATTCCTTTATAACAACAATGAGATTATTAAGGAAAAAATCATCAAAGCAATACCATTTACTGTAGCCCCCAAGAAGATAAAGTACCTAAGAATAAATCTAACCAGAGAAATATAAAGAGAAGTACAAGCCCTGACTACAAGAAACTAAGAGAGACTTACATAAATGGAGAAACCTACCCTGCTCATGGATAGGAAGACTTAACATTGTAAAAGTGTCTATTTTACCCAAAGCTGTCTACTTACATAACGCAATCACAATACAAATTCATGTGACATTTTTTAATGAGATGGAGATACAAATCACCAACTTTGTTCGGAAAGGGAAGAAGCCCCAGATAAGTAAAGCACTACTGAAGAAGAACAACACACTGGGAGGTCTCTCATTGCCTAACTTTAGAATCTATTACACTGCTACAGTAGTCAAAACAGCCTGGCACTAGTACAAAAAGATAGATCAATGGAACAGAATTGAGACACCAGAGACGACACTGTCTGCCTATAAACAGCTGATATTCGACAAAGGCCCTAAGACATTAAACTGAGGTAAAAACAATCTCTTCAACAAATGGTGCTGGCATAACTGGATATCCATCTGCAATAAAATGAAACAAGACCCATGTCTTATACCTTATACAAAAACTAACTCAAACTGGATAAAAGGTCTAAATATCAAATCTAAAATGATAAGGCTCATCCAAGAAAAAGTAGGAATAACAATGGAAGTTTTAATACACAATAGACACTTTTAAATCTGTCAAACAAGCCACAAACAACAGAGGAGAAAATAGTTAAGTGGGAACTCTTAGGAATCAAACACTTTTGCTCATCTAAAGACTTTTTTAACAGAATTTAAAGGCCACCTTCAGGGAAAAAATATTTGGCTATTACATGTCAGGCTGACCCCTGATATCCATAATCTATGGGGTACTGCAAGATATCAATAAAAAAAAGATAAATCATCCAATTAAGAGAAGGGCAAAGTGATGGACAGATACTTTTCTAAGGAGGAGATCCAGGCAGCCAAAAAACACATGCAGACATGCTCATGATCATTATCTATTAAAGAAATTCAAATCAAAACTACAATGAGATACCATCTCACCCCAACAAGG
The DNA here is from genome assembly GCA_028571685.1 of Heterohyrax brucei. Taxonomy (NCBI): domain Eukaryota; kingdom Metazoa; phylum Chordata; class Mammalia; order Hyracoidea; family Procaviidae; genus Heterohyrax; species Heterohyrax brucei. Next base: position 20,107,819 of record CM053162.1, read on the forward strand.
TTGGCCATGATCCAAAAAATGCAAAACACTAAATGCTGGAGAGGCTGTGGAGAGACTGGAACTGTCCTACACTGCTGGTGTGATTGCAAAATGGTGCAACCTCTTTGGCAAGCAATCTGGCACTTCCTTAGTAAGCCAGATATAAATAGACCATTTGACCCAGTAGTTCCACTGCTCAGAACATATCCTACAGAATCAAGACTATTCACACCAGCTGATACATGCACACAAATGTTTGTCACAGCATAGTCCACAATAGCAAAAGATGGAATCAACCCAGATGCCCAACAACAGAGGAATGGTAAACTATGGTATATATAGTCAAGGGAACATTATGCAATGGTAAAGAACAATTATGATTTTAGGAAACATCTCATAACCTAGTTTCAACTGGAGGACATTATGTTGAGTGAAAGTAGTCATCAACAAAAGGACAAGTATTGTATGAGACCCCTATGATAAGAACTTAAAAACAGACTCAGGCATAGAAGAAAAGACTCTGACTGCTGCAAGGGTGGAGAAAGGTAGGCAGTTAAGGGGGGGCAGGTTTAGATTAGATAGTTGGTAGAAGTTTGGTTGTGTGAAATCTGTGACAGTACACATTAGAAAGAAGATCAATAATAACTGGACTTCAACACAAGTTGAGTACTCCTCCCATCTTAACCCAATATTGCAAGGACAGAGTAGCCGGGGCGGGAGGCCAGGGACCATGCTCTTATGAGAAATCGAGGCCTATTGGCACAACTAGCATTTTCCTAAGAGAGCCCTCTGCACCCCACATTGGTGAGTGGCATCTGTTAAGCTTCTGTTAAGTCTTAAAAGCTGCCAAGCTGCCATCTGAGGGTACAGCAAATGGTCCCAACTCAGCAGGAACAGATGTTCACCACGGACCAAAACAACATGGGAGATACAGAATGCAGAAGACAGAGACACCCATGTAAGTGGGTGACTACATCAACTTGGCAGTAGAAGAAACGGATGGTGCCCGGCCACCACCAGTGATAGCTGCCATGGAGCTCACCAAGTTGGGTCTCACTGGCAACACAAGAATAAAAACAAGTACACCCTAAGATTTCCACTAAAAGACTGCAGTTGATGGTCCAGGGCCTTCGGGGTTCCCCTGGGAGCATGGCCTCTGGTCTAGATGCTGCCCCTGTCCATAAATCGTAAAGGAGATCAACTCTTTGGACAGGAATGGATTGAACTTGGTGACACAGAGTGACCATATCATGTGGGCACTTCGTAGTTTTGTGCATCTATAGGATGTCATCCTGCTGGCCTCTACTGGAGGAAGGGGTATGAGTGGAGAGGTGGGGAAAGAAGATTGTTGGGAGGACAGGACATGTATGGAGCAGAGAGGAAAGGTGTGTTGTCACTGGGCAGGGAGAGCAGTGGGAGCTACATATCGGTGGGCCTGCAGACGTATATTGGAATGTATATTTTCATTCGATCATAATAAAATAAAATAATAATGAAAAAGAACAAAGCTAAACTTCTTAAAAGTAGCCAGAGAAAAAAGATACATCATATTCAGAAGACTGATCATAAGACAAATGTTTTCACAGAAACAACGGAAGTAATAAAATGACAGAAGAAATCTTTAAATGTTGAAAGAAAATTACAGCTATTCTAGAATGCTGTAACTAATGAAAATATATTTTAAAAATAAAACTGAATAGGCCAGAAATACAGTCATATATTTGTCAACACACTAGAAATACGGCCAATATTGACAAATACAGTCCACAAACTTTGTTGAAACAACAAAGGCAATCCAATGGAGAAATGAGAGACTGAAACCAAGAACAAGCAGGAGGGAGAGGGAAAACGAGAGTCTATCGCTCATGGGACACTAAGCTTCTGTTAAGTCTTATTGAATAATTTTAAAATAGATATTGGTGATAGTTGAACAGCATGATAAAAACTAGTGTAATTGAAAGTTAGCAAATGTTTTGTGGCATATATTACCACAAACAAAAAACAAATAGTAGGCACTCATTTACTGTTGAATCAATTAATTAAAATTTTAAAAGTATAATAAAAAGCAATCTTGAACAAAATTTAACTCAAAATGAATCATCAAAGTTCTAAATCTAAGGTGTAAAGCTATACTAAGTCTGGAAGATAATGTAGTCAATCTACGTGACTTTGTTTATGACAATGACTTTTAAGTATAACACCAAAAGAGTAGTCCATTAAAAAAAATTGTTAAGTTGGACTTCCTTAAAACTAACAACATCTGCTCTGTATAAAACACTACTAAGAGAATGAAGGCAAGTCAAATATTTGCAAAATACATACCTGACTGAAAACACTAGTATCCAAATATTCAAGCCAAGCCAGGTGCCGTCAAGTCGGATCCGACTCATGGAAAGAGCTCTTAAAACATAAAAAATACTGACAGAAATAACCCAATTACAAAATGGGCAAAATATCTAAACAGATACTTCACCAAAGAAGATACACACATAGGAAATAAGCACATGAAAAGATTCCCATCAGAATATGGCATTAAATAATTGAAAATAGTATCAACAACAAAATACCATACACACATATTATAATGACTAAAACTTGTAACACTGAAAACATTACACAGTGTGGAGCATCGGAAACTCTCACTTATTGATTGTGGGAATGCAAAATGGTACAATTAGCTTGGAAAACAGTCTAGCAATTTCTTATCAAGCTAAACATAGGCTTATCATATGTCTAGCAACTGTGTTCCTAAGTATTTATCCAAGTGCACTGAAAACATATGCTCCCATAAAAACTGGCACAGGAGGGTTTATAAGAGCTTTATTTATAATTGCCAAAAATCTAAAGCAGCTAAGATGTCCTTCAGTGGGTGAATGGATAAACAAACTGTGGTACATCTATGTAATAGTGTATTAGTCAGTGATAAAAAAGAAATGCCTTCTCAAGCCATGAAAAGACAGAGAGGACCTTAAATGCACACTGCTGTGCCAAGGAAGCCAGTACAAAAAAGCTACATACTGTGTGATTCCAGCTACCTGACATACTGGAGAAGAATAAAACTACAAAGATAATAAAAAGATCAGTGGTTGCCAAGGATACAAGGGGAGGGGAGAGGGATGAACAGGTGGTACACAGGGCATGTGTAGGGCAGTGAAATTATTTTGTGTAATGCTATAATGTATAATACTGTAATAGCAGATAGGTGACATTATGAATTTGTCAAAACCCATAGAAATGTACAACACAAAGACTGAACCCCAATGTAAACTGCTGATGTCTGTTAATAATAATATGTCAGTATTGGTTTATCAAATATAACAAATCTGCCATGTTAATTCAATATGTTAATAAGGCTCGAAGAAAGTGTAGGAGGAAGAAGAGTATGTAGGAAAAAATTCTTTATACTTTCTGCACTATTTTTCTGTAAATCAAAAACTGCCCTAAAAACCAAAGCAACTAAAAAAGAAATAGCTGAAATTAAGATTTCTGTCTGGTAAATAAAAACAGAGTATTCATTGCTAGCAAACTTATATTCAATGAAAAAATAAGGACTTTTCCATCAACGAAGGAAAACTTTTCCAGAAGGAAAATTTTTCCAGAAGGAAGTGCAGAAATGAAGAAATGAGAAATAAAAGAGAAAAATATACTGCTAACTGTAAATAGAAATTGACAATACAAAACTGTAACAATGTAGTTTTTGAATAGACTGAGATAATATGCATAATTAAAAGAAAGATAATAACATTAAGTTCTACTGGTTTCATGGAAGGATACTGTTTTATTCTGTTTTTATAGTGTTGCTGTGAGTCAGAATCAAATTGACAAGACCTAACAACATATATATGAAATATAAAGTGATTAAAAATATTTCAGTAATCTAAAATTAGGCAAAAAGGGATACAAAAGTAATATTAAACAAAGATAAATAGTAAGAAAGTGAATATTCACCGAACTGTGCTAGTAATTGCATTAAATGTGGACTCTGGCTCATGATGACCCTATGTGAATCAGAATAGAACTGGGTTCCATAAGGTTTTCAATGACTGATTTTTTTGAGGTAGACTAACAGGACTTTCTTCCAAGGTGCCCTAAGATGGACTTGAACCTCCAACATTTTGGTTAGTAGTATCAACATTTAAATCATTTGTACTATCCAGTGTTTTCTCATTAAATGTAAGTTAGCCTAAATTCAAGAAGCAGATACAAGTATAAGAAGACTAAGAATAGATTATAATTATCAGAACTGGGCAGGGTAGTAGGGTGGAAAACAAATTTATGTTACTTAGAGGAGACATGACTCAAATATAAAAACACAGGAATATTAAACATATAAAACACACTCCAAGCAAACACTAACCCAAATGCCACACTATTAAATGGAAGTAGTGTTAAAATATTTTACAACATAGACTTTAAAACAAGTAATAATACAAGAAATAACCAAGGCATTTTATAATAATAACAAGTTCAACCTACCTAAAAGGTATCACAATCATGCATCTATATGCAATCAGTAACATGGTTTCAAAATATACAAACCAACAATTGGTAGAAATGAAAGGATAGGTGAATTTGCAATCATACAAGACTTAAAAAGAGCTCTTCCTGTAGATGGTAAAACAAGCAGGACAAATTACAAAAGTATAAAACCACAAATCCCAGTGCTGTTCAAATCTGAATAATAAAAGTAATAAACTTGATGCAATTTACAGAAAGATGATCTAATAATCTAAAGATTGCAAACTTTCTTCCTAATGTTGCAGATTGTAAACGTTTAAGCTTGCTTCCCACAGTATCTCTGTTGCAACTATTCAACTCTGCCACAGTAGTGTGAAAGAAGACATAGGCAATATGGAAATGAGTAAACATGGCTGTGTTTCCATAGGACTTCATTTACAAAAATAGTGAATCAGAAAAGCACATAAGGGGTTCAATATCATTAGTCATTAATGAAAAAATCAAACCCTTGCTAACTCAAACTGTTTAGGACAAGACTATTTAAAACCACAAAGAGACTAGTACTTCATACCTAGGAAGATGTAGAGAAATCTCTCGTATATTTCTGATGGGGATGTAAAATGGTACAGCCACTGTAGAAAACAGTTTGGCGGTTCTTCAAAAAGTTAAACATGGATTTAGCATATGCCCTGGCACTGTCACTCCTAGGTATATACCCCCCAAAGCTGAAAGCAGTGATCCGAATAGACTTAGATACACTAACGTACACAGCTGCATTATTGGCAATAACCAAAAGGTGGAAACAATCCAAGCACCCATCAACAGATGAATAAATAAACAAAAAATATACTACAAATATACAATTAAGTATAAAGGAAGTTCTGATACATGCCACCACATGGATGAACCTTAAAAACTTTATGTTCTGGTGAGGCCAAGATGGCAGACTAGACACAGGTCTCCTCAATTCTAAGAACTAAGGCCCAGAAAAATAATTGGACAGATCAATGTGGACATTCTTGGAGACAAAAGACCTGGCATAGGGTTGTGAGATTGGACTGGATGACAAGAAGGGGGAAACTACCTCTGTCAGAGGCAAAGCAGTAACACACTGAGTCCTGCTTCTGCTGGCTCAATCATTTGAGAGGATTACAGGTACATACACCTTGTTTGTTAACCAGAAGACTGGGACAGGGACTGTGGAGTCTGTGAGCCTGGCATGAGTCAGCTGCTTCAATGAACAGCAGTGCTTATGCAAACAGCGTATCCTGTAGCAGAGTGACTATGCTTTGTACAGCCACATCTAGAGAACCCAACTGTGGCTACTGACCAAGGGCACTAGTGCCCCCTGCTTCTTTGTGCTATGGTATAAATACCACTGAGTCAGTGCAGGAAAGGCAGCTCAGGTGGTCACCACCTTGGTCAGTGGATAGGCAGAGTTAGCCATGCCTGAGGTCTCACCTGGGGCTAATTCCCACACTGAGCAATAGTGCCTCTCTGGATAGGCTTCTCCCAGCAGAAAAGTTGTTTTAAAGATGCTGATACCTAAGGATCATAGTAAGGGCTGGTGACCCTGTGGGGCAATGTCCTAACTTCTCCCCTCCTTGAGCCACACCATACCATCTGAGGATGGCCTACCAGGACCTGTCTCTGTCATCAAGGAGGCAGGGCCTGCTACCCCTGCAGGCCTGGCTGCTTTCAGCTGCTAGTGATCACTGCCTCTCTCAGCAGAAAGGCAGCTTGTATGTTAAGAGCAGCTACAGAATGTAGCAGTGACTGGTGCCTGACTGTAGCAGTGCCATTTTCACCACCATTCACTGAACCACATTATAACATCATATGACAGCCCCCCAGAGACTCCATAAGGAACTATCTTTGCCAGCCAGGAGGTGGGGCCTGCCACCTCTGAGGATCTGACTGTTTTCAGCAGCTGCTGGACAGTGCCCCTCTTAGCAGAAGAGCAGTTTTTAAGACAAACACATCTAGACAAGGCAACAGTCCCTGGCAGTCAAATGTAAATGGCATCCTTCTCTCCTCCCTTCCCTGAGCTACATGATAGTCTCAATTGGTGTGACAACGGACAGTCACCACAAGTAGCTTGCCACCTTCAGCAGCCAGGAGCTGAGGGTCCAGCTGGGGCCAGTCCGTAAGTTGGGCAGCATCACAGGGCTTGATAGAGTCTGTATTGCCAGAGAAGATATGCATAAGTCAGCTGCACAGAGAGAATACAGTGATGGCTGGTGACCAAATCTAGCAGTACCCTTACCTGCTCACTTCTTAGAACTATGCCACAGCTTGCGTTGGTGTAACACTAAGGAAACTGAACAGCTTCTTGATGGTGCAAAGACAACAATCAATTTATAACCATTTAAAGAAGTACATCGCCATGGCTCTAGAAAACTCCCCAATCAAACAACTTCCCAGAGGAAGAACCCTTTCTGAAACTGTTGAAGATAGAATACAAAAGAATTATGTATAGAGCCCTTCTAGAGGTTCAGTGCAAAGCCAAAAGAACAGGATCCAGGAAATGGAATACAGAATTAGTGAGCTTGAAGATAAAGCAACTGACATCAGAACTTATATGGAAAAATCAGAAAAAAGAAACAAGAAAAATGAAGAAGCATTAAGAAACATGTAGGACTCTATTAAGTGAACCAACTGGAGTTTCTGAACAGGGAGGGATAACAGAAAATACAGAGAAATTGTTGAAGAGTTGCTGACAGAAAACGTCCCTGTAATCATGAAAGAAGAGAATATAGATAGTCAAGATTCTTGGCAAACACCACAAAAACTAGACCTCAAAAAAAAAAAAAAGACACCAAGGCATATTATAATCAGGCTTAATAAAATGAAACATAAAAGAGAGGCTCCTATAGGCAGCAAGGCTTAAAGCAAAACTAATAGACAAAAGGAAGCCTTGTACACTTTTGTCTGACTTCTTGGCAGAAACCATGTTGGCTAGAAGACAGTGGGATGACACATGCAAAGCCTTGAAGGAGAAAAACTTCCAACTAAGAATTAAATATCCTGCAAAATCGTCTCTCAAATGTGATGGTGAAATCAACATATTCACAGATAAACAGAAGCTTAGAGATTTTGCTAAAACCAAACCAAAACTACAAGAAATACTGAAAGAAGCTCTATGTTTAGAAAAACAGTAACATCAAATGTATGCAACAGTGCAATACAGAACACAATATCCAGAGGCTTACATGCCAGGGGCAGCCTCGGCAGAGTCTGGGATCACAAAGGGATGGGTGGCGTTGGCGAAGAAGAAATGATGAGATTGAGACAACCAGGAATCTGGAGATCGGCAGCCTGTTGGGGCCTGCCTTTCTTTATTTTTTCATACAATCAGTAACACGATTTCACCCTGCCCCCTTGACCACACAAGCTGTTGGCTAACAAAGAACTGATACCTTGTGGCCTTTTTTCATGTTGATTATTGGGGCCTACTGGATAATGGCCTGAGACAAGTGGTCTCTTTACATGTTAATCATTAGGGCCTTCTAGGTAATGGCCCGAGACAAGTGTATTGTGATTATAATCAACAGTGAAAACAAAAGTTATGCCTTGAGCTTAATCAGTTCTATCTATGCTTCAAGGTCAAGAGGTGCAGGGAGTGGAAAGGCTGTGTGTGGGGTCATCCCTGGGGAGCTTCCCAGGGCCTTTCTGCAATCTCGTATTTAACATGTGGAGGGAGATGTACAGTTGGGGGAAGCCAGCGGGGATGGGCCGGCCTTGGCATTCCTGGGCTGGGTGTTCCCAGGCTGCGTGTTCCCAGGCTGGGCGTCCTCAGAAGGCATCCTAATCTTTGTGCCAGGAGATGAGAGGGTATTTTTGAGGAAGATTTAATTAGGATGCAAAATATCATCAGGAAGAGTACAGCCAAAAATATGTCACGGGTGAAATGCCTCCGCCCGCCATCACATAGGCTTGTAGCTTTGCTCACAGAGGCCTTTGTGGATGATGGGCCTCGGCATCTACATAGTTAGAGAAGTTGCTAAGGTTAATCAAAGCTAAAATATTGAAAGTAGGGAACCAGTGATCTTAACATGAAAACTATGACATCATCACACTATAAACAGGAGTATATTACAGTAGATAAAGTCTTTCAGATGGGGAGAGGAAATTCAGAAGATGTACTGAGGTTAAAGATTAGTTTATGCTTAGAACATTAAGGGAGATCAAAGGGGTAGCTGCAAGGCAAACTAACAATGTGGTATATTGAAAAAAGAAACACGATACAGGAGTTTCAACAAACACAAAAGCAACACTGAAAAAGATGAAAACTAAACCCATAAAGAAAAACAACCTAGAACAGAATATTAAGAGGAACAAAGAAAATATCAACAACACACAAATAAAGGCATCAAAATGACAGCACTAAACACATACCTATCAATAATTACACTGAATGTAAATGGATTGAGTGCTCCTTTTAAGAGGCAGAGCATGACAGCCTGGATCAAAAGACATAGTCCTTCTATATTTTCCTTACAAAAAATACACCTTAGATTCAAAGATATGAATAAACTGAAAATCAAAGGATGGAAAAATATATAACAAACTAACAATATACAAAGAAGAGCCAGCCAAGTGCTGTCGAGTCGGATCCAACTCATGGTGACCCTAGAGGCCAGAGTAGAACTGCCCTCTATTATACAAAGACAAGCAGTAGAGTTTAATAATCTCAGAAAAAATAGATTTTAATGTAAAATCCACCACTGTAGACAAGGATGGTCACGATTGCTGAAAGGTTCGCTACTTAAGCAGGATATAACAATATTAAACACTTATGCACCCAATACTATAGCATTTAAATACATCAAACAGATGCTGACAACACTGAAAAATGAGGGAAATCACTCCCCAATAATAATAGGAGACTTCAGCACTCTACCTTCAGTAATGTATAGATCATTCAGAAAAAAATCTCACTAGAGATGCAGAAGATCTTATTGCGACAGTCAGCCAACTACACCTCATCAACATTTACAGAACTTTTTACCCAACAACAGATAAACACAACTTTTTTCCAATGCACCTGGAACATTCTCTAGAAGAGACCACATATTAGATCATAAGGCAAGTCTCAAAAAATCCAAACCATTGAATTATTGCAAGACATCTTCTTGGATCATGAAGTCATAACAGTTGAAATCAATAGCAGAAAAGATACAGCAGAAATTTGAACTCATGGAAACTGAGCAATACCTTGCTCCAAAATCCATTGGCTGCTGAAGAAATCAATGATGCAATAAAGAAATTTATGGAATCATGTGAAAATGAAAAACTTTATACTCACTGAAATAAGTCAGGTAAAAAAAATACTGTACAATCCCATATACATGAAATATCTATAATAGAAAATCCATCAAGAAAAAAGAATATTTATGGTTGCCAGGTGCTGAAGAGAGAGATGGGGGTGTGTGGGACAGTGGTTGTTTAAAAATCCATTACATAAAGTATTGAAATAATACTTTTTCCTCCCTGATATGCTTTCTATTTTGTTTCTGTTTTAACAAATATGTATATGTATACACACACATATATATGCCAAGCCAGCCAAGTGCCGTCGAGTCGGTGTATCTTCAGAAAATGGATATTATTTAATAACCAAGTATGGATTAATTATTCACGCAAAAGGACTTCTTAACACTTTGTTAAGCCACTGCACAAATCTCAACAGATTTTTAAGAAATGAGAGCAATTAGAGTATGTTGTCTGACCTCAGTAAAATTAAGATAGATCAAAGAGTATACTTTAAACAGAAGGGTAAAATTGACAGACCTCTGGCAACTTCTTATGAAATTATGTAGTACTAGATAAACTATAGGTAAAAGGAAGTAACATAAATAATTGAAGCCAAGTGCCGTCGAGTCGGATCCGACTAAGAGCTAATAAAAATGCCACACACCAACACTTATATGATTCAGTAAAATTGTGCTTAAGAGATATTTGTAGAAAAAATAAATTATCCAAGAATCTATCTCAAGGAATTAGACAAAGAACTGTAAGTAAAACTCTTGAAAGCTAGATGAAAGTAATAAGTATAGGTGCATAATTAAATATTTTATAAAAATGTAACAGAAAAAATTGAACAAAACTAAACATTTATACTTTAAACAGAAGAGTAAAATTGACAGACCTCTGGCAAGCTTAAAAATGGAAACAAAAGGAGAGAAAAGGCACAGATTAACAAAATCAGACATGAAAAGGGGTGTATTACTAACAAATTATAAGACACTAAATACATAATATATATTTAAAACTTTTTTTTTAAGCTTATAAGAAATATGAAATTTTTGGTGAAATGCACCCTCCCCTGGTAGCAGACACCACTTTTTTCCTGGCTTGATCATGCCATAGTTTACAGTCTTTGGTATAAGCATCCCACAACACTGATGCTGGGCCGAGTTACAGGCCTTCATTTGTCCAGTGAAATGTGAAATAATGCCAAGTGAGCAGCAGCTTTAAATGTGTTTTCACATGATTTGGCTTTCTCTCTTGTTCCTTTTCCATCAACCATAAAAACTGGCTCTACATAGACTCAAAAGTCCGTGAGTGGTACAAACAGTTAATGTGTTCATTTGTTAATCAAAAGTTTAGAAAATAGAGTCCACCAAGAGGCACCTTGGAATAAAAACCTGGTGATCTAGTTCTGAAAAATCGTCTATTGAAACCCCATGAGTACAGTTGTACTTTGACAAACATGGGGTCATCATGATTCAGAGTTCACTGAATGGCAACTCAGTTATGTTGGTTCTGAACGAGATTTGTGGAGCCAACCTCAACTTATTCTATAGCCAGAAGCCAAGCCCAGCTGAGTTCAGAAGAATAACATCGGAACTACAGATCTGTGAAAAGTAGCAACAAAGCATTGTAGTAAGTTCCATAGAGCTGTTTATGGGTGTTTAACATCATTGAAATCAGAGTTGAGTAATAAATACTTGAAAATATATTGTAATAACATTGAAAAATAGAACTTAAGTATTTCTATATTTAGAAATTATATTTATATTCCATATAAAGAAGAGTGTGATTTAAATATAAAATTAATATAAGAATCTTCCTTAGGCCTTAATGAATTTATCAATAAATTCTAAATTATTTAGGGAAATACATTACCAGTGTTAAAAAATTCTCCCACAGAACAGAAAAAGAGATACTTTATAACTAATTTTTTAAAGCCAGTGTTACTTAGATTCCAAATTCTGACAAGGGTATTACAAAGCAAAAGTGTAGACCAATCTCTTTCATGAAGATAGATGGAAAAATAGGTAATAAAATTTTAGCAAATAGAATCCAGTGATACATGAAGTGGATAGTATATCATGGAGCACGTAAAGTTTATTCCAAGTACGCAATGTTGGTTAAACTTCATCAGAATAGTTCACCACAGGGAGAGGACAGGAAAAATCATTTAACCATTGCGATAGAGGCAGAAAAAGCAGTTGACAAAATTCAAATCAGTTAATGATAAAAAACACTTAGCCAAGCCAGCCACTTAGAAGATTTAAAAGAAAGCTTTCTTATTATGGTAAATGTTATATTAAAAAATATCATTGGTCTGTGAAATATTGAAAACCTCCACATAAATTCAGATCCGACTCGACGGCACTTGGCTGGCCACATAAATTTGAGAAGAAAGTAGTGTGTATGTTATTGCCAGTTCTAATTAGCACTGGGTTCCAGGATCTAATTAGTATAACAAGTAAAGCAGAGAAACAAAAAAGTTTAAAAATTAGAAAAGAAGAAATATAACTGTAATGATTCGGAGATGATTTGATTGTGCATAATGAAAAAAGTGATCCATGGACAGCTTGTTATAATTAATAAGTGAATTTAGAAATATTACTGAATAAAATCAACAAAAACTCTTCATTAGACTAAAATTTTAAACAAACTTGGCTCGGCTTACTGTTTATAAGAGTATCAAAAATTTGAACTGGAAATAAGTCTAATAAATGACATGTAGGAGCTTTATAATAAAAAACAAAAAATTACTGAGACAAATTTTAAATAGCTAAATAAATGGATAAATAACCCTTTCAAAAATTAGAAGACTGAAAATCATAAAGGTACTAATTATTCTCAAATTGATCTATGTATTTGTATAAATAAAAAATTACAGCATGTGTATGTATGTGTATGGAAATGAACAAGCTACCTTTACAACTTACATAGAAATAGAAAAGTGAGATGTAGCCAAGGTGATTTGAAAACATAAAACAAAGACTTACAATACAACGTGGTGTTATAAATCTGCAAAAACAACAGTTTAATATTCAGACAAACATAGACAAATGAATCAAAGAAACTGGTCAGTAGATTTATGGCAAAGTTGACAGGTGGAATGCAGAAAGTCTAGTCTTTTCAATAAAAATGTGCTGGGTCAATTGGATAGCCATATAAACACAATGAACACTAACCACTACCTCATACCATATGTAATTTTGGATGAACCATGGCTCTAGAGGTAAGAGATGTAATAAAGCTTTTAGAAAGTATAAGAGGATATTCTCATGACCTTGTGTTAGCAAATAATTCTTTGTCAACACAAAATCATCAACCACAAATAACACAATTGGTGTATTATACTACATTAAACCTAAGAAATTATATTCCTCAGAAGATAGTTGAGTTTGACAAAGTAAGCCACACATTGAGAGAACATATTTGTAACATCCAACAAAAGACTCTTGTCTAAACTTTTTATAAATCAGTATGAAAAAGTAGTCAATGAAAATCTTGAATAGGCATTTCCCAAAAGCAGATACCCAAACATCCAGTGAAACTATAAAAATGGGTTCAATTTTATTAGTCAAAAAATGACAATTAAAGCCACACTCTCCAGAAGGCTATTATTAAAAAGACAGACAACTCCATGCTCAAGAATTTAAGCACTTGGAAAACTGTTTTGGGGGGGCAAAGAACTTAATTTGGCCTTTGTGTTTGATTTCTTGAAAGATAATCCTTAGAGTTTCCCAGGAATCAAGGTGCATTTATTTTCCACAACAGCCAGGTCACACTTAAACCTGTGTAAATAAATTGGGGACCTCCTACAGTGCATTTGGCAACAAGTCTCAGGAGGGGAGAGAGTTTGATATAATCAATCATGAACATCAGTTGGTTGAATCAATTGTGGTTATTCCTTGAGAACTCAATCATTCATATACATTGAGGCCCCAAAACTATGATAAAAGACCCTGAACACAAAAGAGATTGGGTTTTCTGAAATGGTGAAAAATATCTATATGTGACAGAAGAAACATGTCCCTGGGAACAATGGAGGTCCTGTCCTGGGACTCCTACCAAATATCTCCTGATGCAAATCTTCATTTGTATCCTTTCTGGTTATAATAGAAGGGTAACTGTAAGAACAGGTAGTCTCTGAAAATTTTGTGAGCCATTTTACAGAATTAAGAAAGCCACAGGACAGGGGATAGCCAGAAGTTCAGCAGTATTAGTGTGATGTAAAACTCCCCAAGATTGTGACTGTTATCTTGAAGGAATAGTTAGTAAATAGTCCCAAACTTGTGACCTAAAGAAGAAAGTTGGGATGTTGTATGTACTTCCCAACTTGGAGTTTACATCTGACTATTTGGTACCCTGAAAGGGATGAGGTCCCTTTAACTGATGAGTCTGAAGCCTAACTCTGAGACATTAAGGGCAGAAGAGGTAAAGTGCCACAGGGATGGTTGGTGCTGTAGAAAAGTGAGAGAATTGAATTCATTTCAGACAATAATTGAATTCATGTTGATCCTTTGCACATGGTTAGCAATAAAGGTGAAAGTAGCCCACCTTGTCTCTTGTCTGGGAGTTCCTGGTAGAGCAAATGGTTAAGTACTAAACTACTTAACCCAACCCCAAGGCAGAGGCCTGGTAATTTTCTCACAAAAGGTCACAGCCTCGAAAACCCTGTGAAGCAATTCTACTCTGCACATAGGCAGCTGGAGTCAACTTGACACTACTGACAACAACAGCATTTTGTTTATTACTACATTGCTGATGGAAGTATAAACTGGTACAAGAACTTTGGAAAAATGTTGGTAGTATCTGTTAAAACTAAATATTCCAAATAACTATGAATTAGCAATTCTGCTGGATTACAATGGAAACACATGCATGTGTATACCAAAAAATACATATATGAAAGCTCATGGCAACATTTCTATAATAGACAGACACTGAAATTTACCCAAATGTGTATCCATCGTAGAATGGATGAAAACCACAGAACAGTCTCTACCCAAGAGAATGAAGAAAATCCATTTGCAAGCAACATGATGTGTCCCATCAACAAATCTTTGAGTAAATAAAACAACTATTTAAAAATGATCTACTGTATTATTCCCTCTATACGAAGTTCAAACATGAAAAGTTAATTTATGCTTTTAGAACACCGGAAATTTGCCAAATTTCGGGAGGGTTATTTAAGAGGACAGATCATGAGGAGAGCCTCTATGTTACCGTAAAATTCTATTTCTTGGTTATGTACTGGCTACATTAGTGTGTTAATTTTTTAAAATTTCCTCAAACTAGACATTTACAGCTCTTGAACTTTTAAGTTAACATAATATTACCTCAGTAAAAATTTTAAAGCAAGTTAAAAACTTTTCCAGGAGGTAAGGCCAAGATGGTGGAGTAGTCAGATTCTTCCTTTTACAACAAAGATGCAAAAAACAAGCTACTAAATTATCTGTGAGACTCTAGAAGACCTGAACATCAAAGGCAAAGTTGAGGAATCAAACTGAGTGGCAACAGGAAGGACAGACGTTTCAGAGGCAGTGAGAAGTTTCCAGACCTCGTTTGGTGGGAAATAGCACCTACAAAAGTCAATCCACTGGTGTGAAGAGTTGAGGCAAGTCATGGTGTTCAGGATGAGTTTTCCTCATCAGGAGAGATCTTGAGGTGAGTCTACTCAGGCTTCCAGAACCAGTAAAAAGCCTCACTTGTTTGGGAAAGAATAAGTATCTTACATCTGTCCTGCATTGTGATCAAAACCACCACTTGAAGAGAAAACCTCTCTGCTTGCTCTGCACTGAGTCTGAGCCAGCTTTAGAGACTGACATGTCACCTAGGCCAGAAGTATGATTCACCATGTTCCTGGAGACATTGCTCTATCGTGGATAGGGAACAAATTAACAAACAGGGGAAAAAACAATCTGCCAGCTTTCCTAAGCCAGGAAGACAAGGCAGTAACAGTTCATTTGTCTAGGTACAGACAGAAGAGGTCCACAGATTTTGAATGCCCTTCAGCCCTGCACAGACCTATATGGATCCATTTCCACAGCGTAGGGCCTCATTAGCACAGTACAACAGGTTATATACCTGAGATCTAACCTTGACTATTTTAGCTATTTGGTGGAGAAGCAGGTTAATGATATTTTACACTTTTCTGTCTATCAAATAAGGTCCTCACCTACCCATATCAGGGGCCTGAGGACTAGTGACTCCATATATGCCATGTAACCTTAACAAGAGTCAAAGAATAAGTGGTACCTCCCAGTCCTTACAGCCAACAATAATGGATGTCCATAGTCCAGCTGGAAAACCCACCCACCTATGTGCTCTAGAGGACAGTGACATGTTTTCCACACACAACTTCAGAAGCAGCTGTCAATTTGCTGCCTTGCTAAGTGCATGACACCCTGTGGCAGCAAGATACCTGTGGCTACACCAACCACCCCACCCCATTTAGAATTGTATGTGAGAGCACACATCCCATACTGGGGGGCTGACCACATGGACACGCGAACTGAATTCATACAAGAAAAGTAAATAGATTTGTGGGCTCACATACCTCATAACCACTTGGTGACAGGATGTTAGAAGTTAAAAGATCTCAGTAATCAAACTAGCTCATATGAGCAGTCCATCTGAGCATAAAAAGCAACACAATACAAGAAGCTGAGACACAATAAAACATCAATAAATACAATAACTTATTGATGGGCTCAACAACAGCAGTCAATAAAAAAATCACACAAAGATGCACACTGTAGAGTTTTCATCAAGTTCCCAAATAATCAAGAAATCTCCGTGATGACTATAACTTCCTTTGTCCAGATAACAAGATTAATATACAGAACTTCATCAAGATAAATATACAGAATTCTTCAAGTTATCAGGAAAAGGATCAGACAAAATGTAGAACAAGTCAAGAAAGACACAGCTATAGCAATTAAGGTACTCAAGAACTTGAAAGCAGAGCATAACGACAAATTGAATAGGCTCCAAGAATCCAAAGAGAGTCAGAAAATAGCAATTCAGAAGATAAACAATAAAATTACTGAAGTTGGTGTTTCAATAGAAAGTCAAAAGAGCACTCCTAGGCAATGAATGTCAGAATTCATAAAACTGAAGATAAAACACTTGATACCAAGATATATGGGCAAGTCAGATAATTTTTAAAAATGAAGAAATTCTAGGAATTATGTGAAACTCTAATAAAAGGAATAACCTAAGAGTGACTGGAGTTCCAGAACAGGAGAAGACAGTAGAAAACACAGAGGGAATTTTTGAAAATCTTTTAGCAGGAAAACTTCTCTAGTATCATGAAAGATGAAAAATTATCTCATCCAAAGTGTTTGTCACACTACCCAGATCTCAAAAGAAAGTCACAAAGATCTATTATAATCAAACTTGTGAAAAGCAAAGACAGAGGGTTTTCAGAGTGGCTAGGGATAAACAACAACAAAAATCTACAAAAGAGTCAATAAGATTAAACTTGGATTGCTCAGTGGAAACTAAGCAGGCAAGAAGGCAATTAGATAACATTTTTGAAGCCTTCAAGGAAAAAAATGGTCATTCAAGAATTTTAGGTAATTTGCAGAAGCCAAACCAAAATTGTTATAAGAAATACTAAAGATAATCCTTTACACAGCCACTACCAGTGATAGTCATGATGGAGCTCACAAAGTTGAGTCTCACTGGCAACACAAGAATAAAAAGGGGTGCACCCTGAGATCTCCGCTAAAGGACCACAGTTGATGGCCCAGGGGCCTTAGAGTTCCCCTAGGAACATGGCCTCTGGTCCTGATGCTGCCCCCATCTGTAAATCATTACTGAGGTCAACTCTTAGGACAGGAATGGATTGGACTTCATGACACAGAGTGACCAAATCATGTGTGCACTTTACGGTTCTATGCACTATAGGATGTCATCCTGCTGGCCTCTTACTGGGGGTGGGGAGAGAGGGTGGGAGGAAGGAGACAGGAGGTTATTAGGAGGATATGACATCTACAGAACAGATAGGAAGACTGTGCTGTCATCAGGCAGAGACAGCAGTGGGAGCTGCACATAGGCAGGTATGCAAATTTATATTGGATTGTACACTTTCACTCAATCACAATAAAAAAAAGGAGAGTCTTTCATTCAGTTAGATAATCAGTAGCATCAGATAACAACTCAACACTAGAACTCAGGACAGAACAATCAGGTATAATTTCAGAGATGGAACTCACAAAAATAAATCAAAAATAAAACACAGAAAGTAGAAAAACTTAGATGTCATTATGTAAAAGATGACATTATAAGAGTAAAGAGAGACTAAAAACTGTATTCATAGATCTTTCATATAGACAAGAAGTCAAGATGATATAAAGAAATAAAAGACTGGATTAAATTTAGAAAAATAGGAGTAAATATTAAGGCAATCACAGTGCAAACTAACAATCCCACACATGAAAACGAAAAACAAAAAGACTTAGCAGGCATAAAACCAACAATGAAAAAATATTTAAAGAAAATGCACAAAGAAAAAAGGCTCAGCATAGAAAATTAAATGGAACAACAGAACTGTCAACAACACACAAAACAAGCATCAAAATAACAGCACTAAACTCACGTTTATCAACAATTACACTTAATGTAGATAGACTAAACCCAGTTATAAAGAGAGAGAGCGTGGAGAAAGAATTTAAAAAACTACAATCTGTCTATACGCTGCCTACAAGATACACACACAAAGACACAAAGTAAAACTCAAAGAAATGGAAAAATATATCAAGCAAACAGCATTAAAAAATTGACAGAGTATCAATACTTATTTCTGATAAAATAAACTACAAAAGAAATCTGCTACAATGAATAAGGATGGACACTATATAATGATTAAAAGATCAATATACTGGAAAGATATAACCATATTAAATATTTATGCTCCCAACTACAGAGCTCCTAAATATATAAAACATACTCTTTGAAATAGACAGCTCCACAATAGTATAGGAGACTTCAACAAACCACTTTTAGTGAAAGACAGAACACCCAGAAAGGTCAATGAAAATACAGAAGATCTAAACACCACAATCAACCAACTTGAGCTCATAGACACAAACAGACCACTCCATCCAATAACAAACAAGTATTTCTTTTCTAAAACACAATCAGCATTCTCCAAAACATACCACACATTAGGCTACAAAGCAAGCCTTAACAGAATCCAAAACATCAAAATATTACAAAGCATATTATTTGACCATACAACCATGAAAGTAGAAATTAATAACAGAAAAAGCAAGGAAAACAAAAATAAACAGACACTGAATAACACCTTGCTCAAAAACTACTGTGTTATAGAAGAAATTAAGGACAGAATAAACAAATTAACAGAATCAAATGAGAATGAAAACATCTATTTTAGTCATCTAGTACTGCTATGAGAGAAATACTACAAGTGGATGGTTTAACAAAGAGTTTATTTCTTCACAGTCCAGTAGAGTACAAGTCCAAATTCAAGGCATTGACTCCAGGGAAAGGCTTTCTTTTTCTGGAGGAAGGTCCTCGTGGTGCACCAGTCTTCCCTTAGTCTGAGAGCATCTCAGCACAGGAGCTTGAGATCCATAGAATGAGTTCTGTCCTGGCAAAGCTTTCTTCATGGTATGTGGCTCCAAACTCTACTTGATTCCCTTTCCTTCTATCCCTTGTAGGATATAAAGTAGTAAAAGCCACATCCCAGGGAAACACACTTTACATTGGAACAGGGAGGAGATCCAGGTAAGTATGTTACAATCCCACTACCATCCTCTTTAACATAACCCAGTCTTGCCCTACTATCCACAGGCAGAGATTAGGATTTACAGCACAGGAAAATAAAAAATAGAGGACAACCACATAGCACTGGAAAACATGGCCTGGGTAAATTTTATACGTTTTGTGGTATATAACACAATCTATGATAACTTGTTACCAGAGACTTTGGGACACAGCAAAATTAGTGCTTAGAGGTCAATTTATACAAATAAATACATGCATCCAAAAAGAAGAAAGGGCTCAAATCAAAACATTAACCCTACAACTCAAATAGAGCATGGTAAAAGAAGCCCTTGGACACCAGAGAAAGTCAAATAACGAAAATTAAAGCAGAACTGAATGAAATAGAGAACACAGAAATAATTGGAAGTATTAAGAAGACCAAAAGCTACTTCTTGGAAAAGATCAACAAAATTGAGAAGCCATGGCCAAGCTGACAAAAGGAAAACAGGAAAAGAAGCAAATAATCTAAATAAGAAATTAGATGGGTGTTATCACAATGGACTCAAATGAAACTTAAACAATTATTACACTATGAAAAATTGCACTCTATCCAAGTTGAAAAACTTAGAGGAAATGGAGAAATTTCTAGAACCGCACTACCTACCTAGACCACACTACCTACCTAAACTAATACATACAGAGGTAGAAAAAGAAGAGATTGAAACGGTACTAAAAAACTCTCTCAGCCAGTTAAAAGTCCTGGCCCTGACAATCCTGGAAAATTCTATCAAACCTTCAGTAAATAGTCAACACCACTACTACTAAAGGTATTTCAGAGCATAGAAAAGGATGGAATTCAGAGTATGGATGAAGTTTCAGAGTAACTCATTCTGTGAAGCAAGCATAACCCTGATAACTAAACCAAGTTTAAAAAATAAAACAACAAAAAAGAAAACACCAAACCCATTGTTACTGAGACAATTTTGCCTCATAGCAATCCTATAGGACAGAGTAGAACTGTCCCATAGAATTACAGAGCTACCTTTTGGTTAGTAGCCATATCACTTAACCACTATACTACCAGGGTTAAAGACACAAAAACAAAGACAGAGAAGAAAGACGGAGAGAGAAACAAAGAGAGAGAAAGAAAGAAAAAGACGAATATCCTTCATGAACTTAGATGCAAAAATTCTCAACAAGATTCCAGCCAATAAAACTAAAAAAAAAAAAAAAAATACCATGACCAAGTATGATTTATACCAGATATGCAAGGATGGCTCAACATTAGGAAAAAAATCAATGTAATCATTCATGTAAGGAAAAGAATAGACAAGAATCACATGATTTTATCAAATGATGCAGAAAAGGCACTTGACAAAGTTCAACACACATTCATGATAAAAACTGTCAGCCAGATAGGAATAAAGGGAAATTCTTCAGCATACCAAAACCAAACCCAGTGCCACTGTGTCTATGCTGACTCATAGCAGCCCTGGAGGACAGATTAGAACTGCCTCCATAGATTTTTCCATGGAGCACCTGGTGGATTTGAACTGCTGATCTTCTGGTTAGCAGCTGCAGCACCTAACCACTATGGCACTAGGGTTTCCTTCTCAACATAATAATAAACAGCAAGTATACAAAGCCAACAGCCAACATCATTCTAGATGGAGAGAATCTGAAAGCATTTCTCTTGAGAAAGGAAAATAGAAAAAAATGCCCCTTGTCATCTCACTCAACATTGTCCTGGAGTTCCTAGCCAAAGCAATCAAGATGGAAAAGAAATAAAAGGCATTCAAACTGGTAAGAAAGAAGTATCTCTATTTGCAGATGATATGATATGATCTTATACACAGGAAACCCTAAAGAATCCACACACACACACACACACACACACACACACACACACACACACACACACACACACACACAAAACACTATCAGAACCAATAAAAGAGTTCTAAACTATACAAAATAAGCATACAAAAATCAGTTGTATGAGTCTGCTTTTAAGTTCTTATCGTAGGGGTCTCATACAATATTTGTCCTTCTATCACTGACTACTTCACTCAACAGAATGTCCTTCAGTTGAAACCAGGTTAAGAAATGTTTCCTGCTATCATCATTGTTCTTTATCATTGCATAATGTTCCATTGAGTATATAACATAGTTTACCTACCCATTCTTCTGTTGGGCATCTGGGTTGATTCCATCTTTTTGCTACTGTGGACTGTGCTGCAGTGAACATTTGTGCACATATATCAGTTGGTGTGAATGGCCTTGATTCTGTAGAATATATTCCAAGCAGTGGAATTACTGGGTCAAATTGTGTATCTATATCGATTTTTTTTTAAGGTAACGCCAGATCGCTTTCCAAAGAGGTTGCACCATCTTGCAATCCCACCAACAGCGTAGGAGAGTTCCAATCTCTCCACAGCCTCTCCAGCATTTAGTGTTTTGGGTTTTTTGGATTATGGCCAACCTTGCTGGGGAGAGATGGTATCTCACTGTAGTTTTGATTTGGATTTCTTTAATAACTAATAATCGTGAGAATGTCCACATGTGGTTTTTGGCTGCCTGGGTATCCTCTTTAGAGAAGTGTCTGTCCATCTCCTTTGCCCACCACCTAATTGGATGATTTATCTTTTTCTGATTGATATTTTGTAGTATCTTATAGATTATGGAGCTCAGACTTCAGTCTGACATAGAGTTGACAAATATTTTTTCCCATTCTATAGGTGGTCTTTTAATTCTGTTGATGAAGTCTTTGGATGAACAGAAGTGTTTCATTCTTAGTAATTCCCGTTTATCTATTTTGTCTTCTGATGAATGTGCTTTCTTTGTCAGATTTTGAAGTCTGTCTACATTGTGTATTAAAACTTCCATTGTTGACCCTATTTTATCTTGGATGAGCTTTATCGTTTTAGATTTTATATTTAGTTCTTTTATCGAATTTGAGTTGATTTTTGTATAAGGTGTGAGATATGGGTCTTGCTTCAGTTTTTTGCAGATGGATATCCAATTATGCCAGCACCATTTGTTAAAGAGACTGTTCTTATACCAGTTTAAAATCATAGGGCCTTTGTCAAATATCAGCTGTTCATAGGAGGATGGTAGCATCTCTGGGGTCTCTACTCTGTTCCATTGGTCTATATGTCTCTTTTTGCGCCAGTACCAAGCTATTTTGACAGCTGTGGCAGTGTAATAGGTTCTAAAGTCAGGTAGTGAGAGGCCTCCCAGTGTGTTCTTCTTCAGTAGTGCTTTACTTATCTGGGGCTTCTTCCCTTTACAAACAAAGCTGATGATTTGTTTCTCCATCTCATTAAAAAATGTTGCTGGAATTTGTATTGGGATTGCACTACATAAGTAGATTGTTTTGGGCAAGAGTGGGGAGGGTGGAAAGATGAGGGGCGAGAATTTAAACTAGATAGTTGTTAAATTCATTTTTAATTTATGATTCATTTATGTATATTGGTAATATTATACAACAGCACTTGGCTTTGACATGGCTAAAAATAATAAAAATGAAATAAAATATTTGATGTTGAAAAAAATAAAATAAAATAAAATTCCTTTTAAAAAAAATCAGCTGTATTCCTCTGCACCAATAAAGAGAATGCTGAAGAGGAAATCAACAAAACAATATCCCATACAACGGCCCAAAAGAAGATAAAATACTTAGAAAAAATACTTAAGCCTCACACTACATGACTTCAGAGCCTGTTATACCACCATGGTAGTCAAAACAGCCTGGAATTGCTACAGCAAAAGATACACAGACTAATAGAACAAAATTGAGAATCCAGAACCTAAAGTCAGCTACCTCTGAATAGCTGCTATTTGACAAAGGCCCCAAATCCATTTCTAGGGAAAAAAGCAGTCACTTTATCAGACAGTGCTTGCATAACTGATTATCCATTTGCCAGGAAAAAAAAAAAAAAATGAATCGAGACTCATATCTCCACCAAGCACAAAAACTAATTCAAAATGAATCAAAGGCCTAAGCATAAAGTCTAATACAATGAAGATCATGGAAGAAAAAAAGACACAAGGTTAAGAGCCCTAATACACGGCATAAACAGCATACAAAGCATTACTAGCGATTCTTGAACACCGGAAGAGAAAAAAGGTAACTGGGAACTCCCAAATATCAAACAGTTATGTTCATTCAAAGACTTCACCAAAACAGTAAAAAAGACAACCTACAGTCCAGGAAAAAAAATTCGGACACAACAAGTCCAATCGGCGTATAATCTCTAAAATCTGTAAGACATGGTGAAACTTCAACAGTAAAAAGATGAATACTGATATTAAAAATGGGCAGAGGTTATAAACAGGCACTTCACCAAACATGATATTCAAATAGGTAACAGATACACGAGGAAATACTCAAAATCATTAGTAATTAGAAAAATGTAAACCAAAACTACAACAAGATACCATTTCACCCCAAGACTAGCATTAATCCAAAAAGCACAAAACACTAAATGTTGGAGACAATGTGTAGAGCCTCACATACATAGATACTGTTGGTGGGAATGTAAAATGATGTAACCACTTTGAAAATTGACTTTGTGCTTCCTTTAAAAAGTTGGAAATAGAAATACTATATGATCCAGCAATCTGACTCCTTGGAATATATCCCAGAGAAATAAAAACAATCACACAAATAGATATATACATATCCATGTTCTTTGCAGCATTGTTCACAATAATAAAAAGACAGAAACAACCTAGGTGCCGGTCAACTGATGAATGGATAAGCAAGTTATGGTATATTCACACAATGGAATCCTATGCAACAATAAAGAACAATGATGAATCTATGAAACATCTCATAATGTGGAGGAATTTGGAAGCCATTACACTGACTGAAATTAGTCAACTGAAAAAGAATATATATTGTATGAGACAGCTATTATAAGGATTCAAGAAAAGGTTTAAACACAGAAGAAAACATTATTTGATAGTTACGAGGGTGGGTAGGAGGGAGAAAGGTATTCAGTAATTAGGTAATACTGTTGTTGCTGTTAGGTGACATTCAGTCAGTTCCAACTCATTTAGATCCTATGAACAATAGAACGAAACATTGCCAGGTCTTGTGCCATGTCCACAATTGTTTTCATGCTTAAGCCCATTGTTGCGGCCACTGTGTCAACTCATCTCATCAAGGGTCTTTCTCTTTTTCTCTGACCCTCCACTCTACCAAGCATGATGTTGTTTACTAAGGACTGACGCTGCTTGACAACAGGTCCAAAGTATGTAAGATGCAGTCTTGCCATCTTTGCTTCCAAGGAGCACTCTAGTTGTACTTCTACCAGAATAGATCTGTTTGTTCTTTTGGCAGTCCATGGTACTTCTCCAACACCACAATTGAAAGGCATCAATTCGTCTTCTGTCTTCTTTGTTCATCGTCCAGATTTTGTTTGCACAATTGAAAACACCATGGCTTGGGTCAGGCATACTTTAGTCTTCCAGGTGACATCTTTACTTTTCAAAACGTCAAAGACATCGTTTGCAACCAATTTTCCCAACGCAGTGCATCTTTTAATTTCTTGACTGCTGCCTCCATGGGTGTTGATTGTGGACCCAGGTAAAATCAAATACTTGACAACCTCAGTTCTTTCTCCATTTATGACAACATTGCTTACCGGTCCAGCTGTGAGAAGTTTTTTTTTCTTTATGTTGAGGTGCAGCGCATACTGAAAGCTGTGTTCCTTGGTCTTCATCAGTTAAGTGTTTCAGATCTTCTTCACTTCCAGCAAGTAAGGTGGTGTCTGTGTAATTCAGGTTGCTGATGAGTCATCCTCCAATCCTGATGCCTGTTCTTCTTTGTATAATCCGGTTTCTAGTAGCATTTGCTCAGTATACAGACTGAAAATGTATGGTGAAAATACACAACCCTGACACACACCTTTCCTGACTTTAAACCATGCAATGTCCCCTTGTTCTGTTTGCATCACTGCGTCTTGATCCATACTCACATTTCTTAAAAGCACAATTAAGTGTTTTGGAATTCCCATTCTCTGCAATGTTAGCCATAATTTATTATGATCCACTCAGCTGAAGGCCTTTGCAGTCAATGAAACACAAGCAAACATCCTTCTGGTATTCTCTGCTTTCAGCCAAGATCCATCTGACATCAGCAATGGTATCCCTAGTTACATGTCCTCTTCTGAATCCAGCTTGAATTTCTGGTAGTTACTTGTCCATATACTGTTGCAGTCACTCTTGAATGATCTTGAGCAAAATTTTACTTGTGTGTGACATTAACGATACTGTACAGTAATTTCCACATTCAGTTGGATCACCTTTCTTTGTAATGGGCATAAATATGGATCTCTTCCAGTCAGCTGCTCAGGTAGCTGTCTTCCAAACTTCTTGGCATAGTTGAGTGAGCACTTCTAGCACTGCATCTGTTTGTTGAAATATCTCATTTGATATTCCATCAATTCCTGAGCCTTGTTTTTACCATTGCCTTTAATGCAGCTTCAGACTCTCCCTTCACTATCATTGGTTCCTGATCATATCCGACCTCTTCAAATATCTGAACATCAACCAGTTCTTTCAGGTATAATGACTCTGTGTATTCCTTCCATCTTCTTCTGATGATCCCTGAGTCACTTAATATTTTCCCTGTAGAATCCTTCACTATCGCAACTTGAGGCTTGAATTTTTTGTTTGGTTCTTTCAGCTTAAGAAATGTACATGTTCTTCCCTTCCAGCTTTTCGTTTCCAGCTCTTCACACATGTCATTATAATTCCTTATTTTGTCTTCTCAAGCTAGTATTTGAAATCTTCTGTTTAGATATTTTACTTCACTTTAGCTGCTCAGCATTCAAGATCAAATTTCATTCTCTTCTGATACTCAGTTTGGTCTTTTATTTCTTTCCTGTTTGCTCTCTTTGTGGACGACGTCTTTGGTATTAGTGCACAACTTGTCTAGTCTTGGGTCATTAGTGATGAACACATCAAATCTGTTCTTGAGATGGTCTTTAACCTCAGGCAGGATATACTCAAGGTCATACTTTGGCTCTTGTGGACTTGTCCTAATTTTCTTCAGTTTCGATTTGAATTTGCGTATGAGCAATTATTTTAGGTGAAGGGAAAGACAACACACAGTGAAGAAGTCAGCACAACTGGGCTAAATAAAAAGCTAAGATATTTTCAGAATACAACCCAAGACTTCAGGGAACTGAGTAGCAGTAACAGGTATCTGAGAACCATGATTTCAGGGGACATCTAGGCCAAATGGCATAGCAAAGCTAACTAAGAAAGTGTTCTGTGCCACACTTTGGTTAGCAGTGTCTAGGTCTTAAAAAGCTAACAAATGGATATCTAAAAAGCATCAATTGGTCCTAACCTACGTGGGGGAAAGGAGAATGAAGAACACCAAAGATATAAGGAAAATATGAACTCAAGAGACAGAAAAGACCTCATAAGCCAGAGACTACATCAGCATAAGATCAGAAGAAATAGATGATGCCCAGCTACCACCAATGACTGCCCTGACAGGGAACACAACACACAGTCACTTGAGAAATGAAAGAAAAACAGAGTATAGAGTTTGAACTCTGGTGGAAAGACAAAAGTTGATGGTTTGACAAACTAGAGAGGCCCTGGAAGACATCGGTTTCTACTCTCTGTTAGCCCAGGACTGAATTCATTCCTGAAGCCAAGTCTTCAGACAAAGATTAGGCCGGACTACAGGACAAAAAGTGATACTGGTGGAGAGTGTGCTTCTTGGCTCAAGGAAATACATGAGACTAAATTGGCAGCTCCTGTCTAGAGGTGAGATGAGAAGGCAGAAGGAGACAAGAATTGGTTGAATGAGCATGGGAAATGCAGGGTGGAGAGGAGGAGTATATTGTCACATTGCAGGGAGATCAACTAGAGTCACATAACAATGTGTTTTTGTAAGTTTTTGTACGTTTTGTAAGTTTTTGTATGAAAAACTGACTTGAATTGTAAACTTTTATTTAAAACACAATACAAGAAGAAATGCCCAATAAGACCATCTGAGAGTATAACATTTAGAGATCATATGTAAAATAATCTCTGCTGTATGCTTAAAAAAAGTAAAATGATTCCAGGCAGAGGATCTAAACTGGAAGAAAAACAATTATCTCCTAGACCCCAAGTAAAAGGAATCAGTAAACAGATTAAATCTAAACACATACTGGTTTGTTAAAACAATGATATATAATTAATTGACTTGTAAACTGTATCAATGAGGTATAACTAAATTACTGAATAAAAATAGTATTTAAAAAGAGAGGTGATCAAAAAAGGTTTCTGATCCTTTTATTGTTCATAGAGAATGTGATATACTAAATTTAGTGATTTCAATTATTATATGTGATACAACACTGAATAACCTCAGAAGAATGGAAAAATTATATATAATTTTCAAGGTAGTAACTAGAGAGGAAATATTGAAATAAAGAAACAGACACAGTATTATTTATTGTTGCACCAAGTATTACCTCATGGTTAAGCTAGGAACAACATTTATTATAATGTATTTTCTATAGTGCCAGATTCCATTAAAGACTTAGTTGTCTAATTCTAGGTCAGCAGCTCTTACATGAATACAGTCAAGATGCTGTCCAGAATTACATGTAATCTGAAGATGTGACTGGGACTGGAGGATCAGCTTTCAGGATTACTTAGGTGACTTTTGGGAGCTAGCCTTAATTCCATACCGGCTGTTGACCAAAGCCGTAGTTCATTTCTAAAGGGGTCTCTGTGGAGGGGCTTGCAACACAGCAATTGACTTTCCCAAAGTGGGTCATCAGCATGTGAGAAATAAAGTGAATAAGATCCAATTCACAATGTCTCATTTTGAGGAATGAGAGATAAGTGGGATGTAGAATTCAAACTCTAGTGAAAAGACCAAACTTTCTGGTTTGACAAACTAGAGGGTCCCCAACAGACAAGGCCTCTGAATTTTCTATTAGCCCAGGACTAAAATCATTCCTGAAGCCAACTCTTCTGACAAAGATTAGACTGGACTACAAAACATAAAATGATACTGGTGAAGAGTGTGCTTCTTTGTTCAAGTGGATACATGAGAGTAAATCAGCAGCTCTGAACTGACTACATATTTGAAGCAACTATCATTTCATTCATGTTGTTTTGGTCACATGCATCAACACTGGTACAATGCAATATGAAATTATACAGGGAGAAGAATACACAGGGGGAAGAACATAGAGAAAGGAGCATCATTTTGGAGACTTCTTATTATAAACGATTCACTGAAAAAAGACAGAGAAGAAAAAATAGAGGAAGATAGGAAATATAAGATGAGAGAGACAAAGAGAAAGAATATCACATTATAAAAATCAGATAGGAAATACCAGCAATCACAATAAATATAAACACAGTCATTTTTTTCTGCTAAAAGTGGGGATTACCAAGTGGATAAAAACATAAAATTCAGTGCTATGCTCTTTGTCAGATATATCCCTAAATATAAAGATGTTAGCAGTTTTAAAATTATAGTATTTATCAGAAAAGAATCATTAGTATTATAATTTGCAATATCAGAAAAAAATAGATTTCTACACAAAACATTACTTGCTATAAAAAATTAGTTTATAATGAAACATTTTCAAGAAAGATACAACAACTCAGGAGAGAATTATAGCTTTGCATGAAGAAGTATAAAGTAAATTTCAATAAAATCTCAGTGGTAAATTGATAGATTATCCATTGGTTCGGGAAATTTTAATGACAAGCCTAGTAATTAATATAAGAAAATCAGTAAAGATGTAGACTGTAGGGTCGCCATGAGTCAGATCCGACTCAACACACTTGGCTTCGCTTGGCTATTTTAACGATAAAATTATAAAGCTGGTTTAATGGATTCTTAGAACGTACCAGCCAATAACTGGAGAATACACTTTTTTTTTAAGCAAACATGAAATGTTTACAAATATTTACCACCTACTGAGCCTAAAACCAAATACTGGTAAATGTCAGAAAATGAGAAATGTTACCATAAAAAAGTTAAGCTGAAAATTAATAAGAAATACATAATTGGAAAAGTCTCTATTAATTTGAAAATTCAAATGAATAGGCACCAAAGACAAAAATTGCAACAGAGCAGTTCACATTGAATTAAAACCCCAACAGGATCCTTTTTGTTTTTAATCAAATTTGCTGCTAATTTTTTATTTTATTTTTTGGTAAATATCCAAGAATAGATAAGACACTCCTGAATTAGTCAGATATGTTAAGGGAACGTTTCCTACCAAGTGTCAGAATTTTTATAAATAATCATAAGACTGCAGTAACAGATCAATATAAAAATCAGAGTAACATGAAGAGGCTAGAACATGACCTGTCCATAAATGGAAACTTGATATATGCCAGAGTGAGCATTACCTATTAGTGAAGAAAGCATAGAGTTTTAAATAGTTTATTTTGAAACAATTAGTTTTTCATTTGAAGAAAAAGACATTGATATCTTAAGTCTGATTACACCTGATTTTATCCTAGTTGGAATAAATCTTGTACAATTTTTTTGAAAGGACAGTATAGTTTATATAGGAAATGCATAGATAATTCAGCTGGTATCTGAAGATGTTTATAACAGCTGACATAGGATTAACATAGAAAATATATAAAGAATGACTGACTATAAATCAGTAAGAAAAAGACAAATCAAAAACGGCAAAAGGCATTCCACAGTAGCAAAAAAGTGATTGGCCACAAACATAAAAAAAAGAAAAATTGCTCTGCATTATTAATAAGGAGGCACACACAAACTTAAACCACAATATTATAGAATTTTACATTCACCGAACAGAGAAACATTAATAAGTCTGGCAATGTCAGAGAACAGGAAATAACAGGAATATACACACTGCCATCAGGACAAATTGATCACTTTTATATTTTTCTAGAATCCAAGAACCCCAGTCCTAGCCATACTATAGCACACGTACACCAGGAGATCTGTACAAGAATAACAAAAATCTTCCAAGAAATTGATCCATAAACTGGAGTTCATTCATGTAATGAAACACTATACAAGCAATAAATATGAATGGACTCTAGTATGTGATAAACCTCAGATATACAGTGTAGCACTGGAGAAAAAAACCAATTACACAAGAAGTACCATGGGTGTCCATTGTGATTGTCACAAAAACTTTGAAAGGACTAGCTCAGAGAAGGTAACTAGAGTGTTTAAGTCTAAATGGCTAAGGAGAGTTCAGTTCACATTTTAAATCCAGCTGCCTTTGACTTCCTTAACTGCTGCTACTTAATGAAACAGAGAGCTTTTAATCATGAATTAATCAACCAGATCACTATGGACAGGTTTCAGATGACCCATGAACATACTGGAATTGTAAGCAAAATTTTATTTGTACTTGACGGTTTCTGGGGAGAGAGACTACGCCTTTTGTAATAAAGGCCTCTTATTCACTCTCAGCAGAAACCCTAGTTGCGTAGTGAGTTAAGTGCTATGTCTGCTAATCAAAAGTTTGGCAGTTTAAATCTGACAGATGCTCCTTAGAAACTCTATGGGGCAGTTCTATTCTGACTTCTAGAGTTGCCATGAGTCAATCTGACTCGACGGCAGTGAGTATCTACTCTCAAAAGGAAGCATGGATTCAAAGAAGAGAGATAATTACTTTTGTGCTTCTACTAATTTCTAGCTGCAGAAGACAATATAACTTCCCATACTGCTTACTATCCTGTCTTCCCCACCCTTGACTCTTGACTCTATCAGCTTCTAGCAGTTTCTTTAAGAAGTAACAGGTGGCTGCTCTGTGAAGCTGTCTCTCCTGATTTTGGTGGCCTTTGGCTTTATGTGTAGATAGCACAGGTCCAGGCATGGGTAGTTGAGGAGGACTGATTGCAGCCCAGTGTGTATCCATGTACCCAATACCAGGATATACTATTTCATCAACAAAGATGCCAATTAGGGCAATACTCAGATTTTTACTCTTACTTTCCTGACTCAATATCTTTTTTCCATGTCCTCTTTTGCCTTCTTCCATTAACTTGCCTTCTTTTCTTCTTTTTGCCCCTTTTATAACATCTACTCTTTGTCCTTCTATTCTAATTTTGAATAAAACATGCCCACTATCTAATGAAAACATGTGAGGGGACTATGCACCTTTATAGACAACTGGCTGAGATTATCTGCAGGAGAAATTTACTGCAAATGAAACCACTGCTAATTTGGGCAACAGTAATGAAAAATAAAACTATCCCACTTGTTATTCAAGGGAATAAGCAGATTACTCATTAAATTTTTTCTCTATAGCCCCAAACTGTGCTTTTTAAATTTTAGGTCACATACAACTCATCAACATAAAGATTCTTACCTATCATTTCTGAGGTGGACTCGAAGAGCATGCCCAAGATCATATTCATGATGTGCTGGGCCCAGCACAAAATGAAAATGCAAGACTCAAAAAGCTGAAAATGGCAACAATCAAGCATGGAATCAAGGTGGAGCCCTTCCCAACTTATGGTCCTATGAGACTGATCAAGACTCACACTAACGAAGCCAGTCCTGGGCTTGCATTTCTAACAAGTTCCCACGTAAAGCTGCTGCTGATGATCCACGGACCATATTTTGTGTAAGAAGGATCTAAATACCACCCTCACCACCAAAAAAAAAAAAAAAATGCTGTTATCAAGTTTATCCTGACTCTGGGCAACCTCATGTATTACAGAACAGAAGTGCTCCATAGGATTTTCTTCTCTCTGCTCTTAGGAAAGAAGATCCTTAGACCTATCTTCTTTGACACTACTGAGTGGATTTGAACTGCTAGCCCTTCAGTTAGTAGCTGAGAACAAACCACCCAAGCATCTTGAGGGTCTAATAGTATTCTGAATTCTCTGCCCTCCATTTGAGACTTATAATTTTGTTTGTTGGTTGCTTAGCTCTTGATTTTCCTTGCCATAATATACTCATTTGGAAATTTTACCAAGAAATATGGATGTTAGAATTATCTAGGGACCAATATTTGATTTTGCTGTAGGATGTTCAATAAATATTTGTTGAATTAATGATTACTGTGGTTCATACGACTACTGCAGTATAAATATGTAATAGACTTGCTAATTTGTCTCCCTCCCTCTTTTCATTCCTTCATTCCAACTTCCTATCCCTTTCTTTCTAACCCAAATTCTCTACTTGAAGTACCTGTATAGAAATCTTCTTATCACCTTATCTACTTTCAGTTCTATTCACATTCTTTTCTTCTAGGAAGTCCATGTTACTGTCATTGCTGTATACAAGCTTGTATGTGATATGGCTCTTCATCAGTTACATTCAGAAATATATGAATAATAGGCATAATTTCTAGAGAGAAGAAATTTGCATCCTTAAGTATCCTTAATTTTTAAAACCATTCCATTATGGGAATATTTCTAAAATATATTGCACATATCCACAGCCTTTCAAACTGAAGAGCATCAGCTAGCTTCTGGGGCTGAATAAATATTTTATGAATGTCTTACTTACTCTTACACAAAATAATCCAGACCACTGAAATTTTGACTTCTTGCATATGTAGCTTCTAATTGTTGCCCAAAAGCATTACCTGTAACTTCTTAGTGTTTGCCTAAAACAGTTTCCATTATCTAACTTTATATTTTTGTTATTGCAGTTTTGAAGAGTCATATAAGCTGAGGTGGCACCAAGATGGCAGGTAGAGAGCTGTTTTCTGTGACCCCATGTCATGGATTGAGTGTGTTTGCTAAAAAAATGTATAACAATTTGGCTGTGTCATAAGTCCTAGTATTGTGTGATATTCCTTCATGTTGGATGAGCAGCAGTTGTGTTGGTAGAGCAAAATTCAATGTGTAAGTTTTTTTTGTACCTTGAGCTATAAAGGGAAAAATCTGGCAGAGAGATTTGGGAACCTCACACCACCAATAAAGCAGCACCAGAAGAAGAGCACATCCTTCAGACCTGAGGTTCCTGTGCCAAGATGCTCCCTGAACGGAAACTGATGCAACACAAGGAGTTTCCTCAAGAGCCGACAATAGGGAAAGCCTTCCCCTGGAGTGGATATCCTAAATCTGGACTTGCAGCCAACTAGTATGTGTAAGAATAAACTTTCCTTTGTTAAAGCTGTCCACTTGTGGTATTTCTGTCAAAGCAGCACTAGCTGACTAAAACACCCCCTAACAGCAAAGACCTAAAAGTACAAATGAATACATTACATATGATATTCTAGGAGCCCTGAACATCAAAGGAAAAGTAGAAAAATTGAAATAAGGATTGGAAAGGGAGAATGGCACCAGAAGTATACAGGATTCTACAGACCTGACCTGCTGGGAAACTGCTGCAGCAACCACATGGTGGCCCAAGCATGAAAGGTGGTGGGCATCCTCCTCAGCAGGAGTAATTGTCTGGAGAATCCACTCTCAACTCCAGAACCGGTAGAAACAACACACCAGATTGCCTAAAGCTAAGTCTTCGTGTGTTACATACTGCACGTGGATCAAAATCTTTCCTTCAAGATAGGTCTATCTCCCTTCTCTCAGTACTGACCCTCCCTATTCCACACTGTGCCCGACTCTGGAGTCTCACACCATTAACCGATCAGGGGGTAGGACTCCTTAAGCCTGCCTTGATCCATTCTCAGAGATTCAAAGGGGAACAATTTAACAAACTTAGAAGTGTGAAAGAATTCTGCCAACTCCCTTAAGCTGGAAAATCAGGGCATATGCTGTTCATTTAAATTCAGACATAAGGAGATAAACCATTCTCACAGACACTCAGAGACAGCTGTTAACCCCCTGTCTTTCTCAGTGGTAGTAGCCAGACATCTGTGCCCCTACCAATCACCCCTGTCAATCTAGGACAGTAGTTGAGAGCCTGTGCCATGCTCTTGGTGACTGAATACCTGGACACCTGAGCTAAATTCATATAAGAAAAGTAAATGAATTTCTGGGCTTCACTGTCTGGTAACAGATTTAACTATCTGGTGAGAGGACATTAGAGCTTCAAAGACATCAATAACCAAACTATCACAGAAGGCCAGCCTATCTGTACATCTCAAAACAACAAGCTGGGCCACAGTAAAAAGAAAGAAAAAACTGTTATCAAGTCAATTCTAACTTATAGCAACACTAGACAAACATACAATAAAAAAAAATCAGTTTACTGATGGTTCAGAAACAGCAGTCCATTGGTCCATACAAAAGCAATGAAAGAAGTAGAACATGATTTCTTCAGAAGGCTCCCAAAACAAAGAAGCAAATTTTTCAGAGGAAGAAAACTTCCTGGAATTATCAGAGGTAGACTACAGAATTCATATTTAGAACTTTTCATGAGACGAGAAACAAGATGAGGCAAAATGCAGCAAAGCATAATCAAAAATTGAAGAAGTTGGAAGAAAGCATAGAGTGGCAAGAATTACTAATTTGGAAAATTAATAATAAAAGTAAAGAATTAGACAACTCAATAGAAAGTCAAAGGAGCAGAATTGAGGCAATGGAAGACCAAAGTCATGTGACTGAAGATAAAGCACGTGACATCAACACATTTGAGGAAAAAATCAGATAAAAGAATTTTATAAATAAATAAATAAGGAGACAATTAAGACCTACGTGGAACTCTATGAAGAGGAATAATCTATGAGTGATTGGAGTACCAGAACATGGAGAATAACAGAAAATAGAGAGAAATGTTGAAAATAAGCTGACAGAAAGCTTCCCTGATATCATGAAATATGAGAAGATATCTATGAAGACACTCATGAAACTACACAAGGTAGATCCCAAATGTAAGACACCAAGTCATGTTATAATCAAACTTGCCAGCACTAAAGACAAGGAGACACTTTTAAAAGTGGCAAACGATAAATAAAAAATAACCTACAAAGGAAAATATTTAACAGTAAGCTCAGACTACTTAGCAGAAACCATGTAGGCAAGAAGGAAACAGGAGGGCATATACAGAGACTTGAAGGGAAATAATTACCGGTCAATAACTATATATACAGTAAAATTATTTCTCAAATATGATGGTAAAATTAAGAAGTTCCCAGATAAAAAGATATTTAGGGAATTTGCAAAAACCAAATCAAAATTCCAACAAATACTAAATGGAGTCTTTTAGTTAGAAAATTAGTAACACCTGGTGACTACCCAAGACCACAGAGCAACTATCAACCCAAATAGAGGAATCATAAAAATAAATCATAGGAAAAACACTGAACATAGGAAAACAGAGGTATTATTACATAAACATTATAACAAAAAAGGACTCAAAAGAAAATGTAGTCACTAATCTTTCATATGGAGAGGAAGTCAAGACAATATGAAGAAATTAAGGAAGATTTTAAATTTAGAAAAATAAAGACTAAGTATAAAGGTAAGGACAAAGGAATCTATCAGTCCTATGCATCAAAATAAAACACAATAACAATATGAAGTCTCAGCAAACACAAAACCACCAACATTGAAAATGATGAAAAAAAAAACATAAAGAAAAAAGACTTAGCACAGGAAATGAAATGGAACAAAGAAATTGCTCATAACACACACAAAGACATGAAAATAGCAGGATTAAGGTCATACTTAGAAATACTCATGCTGATTGCAAATGCATTAAACGCACCAGTAAAGAAACAGAGTGTCAGATTGGATTAGAAAAAAAAAATGACCCATGTATATACAGCCCATGGGAGACACATCTTAGACTCAAAAACTTAAATTAAATTCAAAAGATGGAAAAAATGTATACATATCAAGCTAACAACTTTCGAAAAGAATAGGAGTGGCAATGTTAATCTCTGATAAAATAGACTTTAAAGTAAAATCCAGCGCATTGGGTAAGGAAGGATATTACATAATAATTAAAGGATCAATACTCTGGGAGGACATAACCATATTAAATATCTAGGCACCCAATGGCAGGGCTCCAAACTACATAAAACAAGCACTAGCTGCATTGAAAATAGGAATAGCTCCACAATAATTGTAGGATACTTCAACACACTACTTTCAGTGAAGGGCAGAACACCTAGAAAAACAGCTCAACAAAGACGTGGAGGATATGAATGCCACAATCAGCCAACTCAACCTCATATACATATATGGAACACCCCATCCAACAGCAGCCAAGCATACTTTCTTTTCCAATGCACATGGAATGCTCTCTTGAACTGATCACCTATTAGGCCACAAAGCAATCCTTAATGAAATTCAAAATACTGAAATATAACAAAGCATCTTTTTTGTCCTATAAAGCCATAAAAGCAGAAATCAATAACAGAAAAAAGTAAAACATGTGGAAACTCAACAACACCTTACTCAAAAACAAAAGAGTTAAGGAAGAAATCAAAGACAAAATAAAGAAATGCATAGAACTGGATGGAATGAAAACACTTCCTACAAGAATCTATGAGACAGGGCAAATGCAGTGCTCAGATGTAAATTTATCTTAATAAATGCACATACCCCCAAAGAAGAAAGGGACCGAGTCAAAGAATTTACTCTGTAACTCCAAGAGTGGAAAAAGCAGCAAAAGAAGCCTTTGGGCACCAGAAGAAAGCAAATAATAAAAATTAAAGCAAAACTAAATTAGAGAATAGAAAAACTGGAAGAGCTAACAAGTCCAAAAGCTGTTTTTTTTAAAGATCAATAAAATTGATAAACCATTGACCAAACTGACAAAAGAAAAACAGAGAAGGAAACAAATAACTTGAATAAGAAATGAGATGGGTGCTATTACAACAGACTTATCTGAAATTACAAGATCATAACGGAACTATGAAAAATTGTACTCTAATAAATTGAGAACCTAGAGGAAATGGACAAATATCTAGAAATACACTACCTACCCAAACTAGCACAAACGGAAGTAGAAAAACTAAATAAACCCAAAACAAAAGAAGATTTTGAAAAGCTAATTTTAAAACTCCTAAAAAAAAAACAGCCAAGAAGAAGGCTTCACTGGAGAATTCTACCAAACTTTCAGAGAAGCAATAGCACCACTACCATTAAAGTGTTTCAAAGCATAGTGAAGGATGGAATACTCTCAAATGCATTCTATGAAGTCAGCATAACACTGGTACTAAAAGCATGTAAAGACAACACAAAAAAAATGGAAAACTGGAGACCAATGTCTCTCGTGAACTCAGATGCAAACATTCTCAACAAAAATTTTAGTTGACAGAATTCAATAACATATCAAAAAACAATAATAATAATGATTCACTATATTCAAGTGAGATTCACATTAGTTATGCTGGGAGGGTTAAACATTAGGAAAACAATTAATATAATCAGCCACGTAAATAAAACAAAAGACAAGAGCCATTGAATTTTATTAATTGATGCAGAACGGTCATTTGACATAGTCCAACACCCAGGCATGTTAAAAATCCTCAGCTGAACAGGCAAAGAAGAGAAACTCCTTGACATAATAAGGGACATCTATGCAAAACCTACAGCCACCGTCATTCTAAATAGACAGAGTCTGAAAGTATTCCACTTGAGAACAGGAACTTGACAAGGATTCCCCATTGTTACCACTTATATTCAACATTGTTCTGGAGGTTCTTGCCACAGTAATTAGGCAAGATAAAGAAATAAAGGGCATCCTAATTGGTAAGGAAGAAGTATAAGTATTTCTGTTTGTAGACGATATGATCTTTTACACAGAAAATGTCAAAGAATACACACACACACACACACACACACATACACATACACAAAGAAAAACACTACAGTAAGGAGTACAAAGGAGGAGTGTGCTGTCACAGGGTGAGGGGAGCAGATGGAGTTGCAGATAGGCAGGCATGCAAAATTGATGTGGATTATGTACTTTCACTTAATCATAATAAAAAATAAAACTACTGGAAATAAAAGAGTTCAGCAGTGTATCAGGATACAAGATAAATGCACATAAATCAGTTGGAGTCCTTTACAACAACAAACAGACTGTCAAAGTGGAAATCATCTAATCAATACCATTTACAATAGCCCCCAAGAAGACAAAAATGCCTAGGAGTAAATCTATCTGGACATATAAAAGACCCACACAAAGAAAATTACAAGACTCTACTACAATAAACCAACAAAAGCCTACATTATGTGGGAAACTTACTTTGTTCTTGAATAGGAAGATTTACACGATGAAAATGTCTATTTTACCCAAAGCGATCTATAAATACAATGGAATTCCAACACAAATTCCAATAGCATTTTTTAATGAGATAAAAAAACAAATCATCAACTTCACTTGGAAAGGGAGGAAGCACTGGATAGGTAAAGCATTACTGACAAAGAAATACAAAGTGAGAGGCCTCACACTATCTGACTTTAGAACTTACTGCAATACCACAGCAGTCAAAACAGCCTGGTAGTGTTATAAAAACACATACATACGTAAGTAGAATAGAATAGAATAGATCATCCAGAGATAACATCACTCACCTATGAGCAGTTGATATT
This sequence comes from Heterohyrax brucei, assembly GCA_028571685.1. NCBI lineage: Eukaryota > Metazoa > Chordata > Mammalia > Hyracoidea > Procaviidae > Heterohyrax > Heterohyrax brucei. Next base: position 20,146,684 of record CM053162.1, read on the forward strand.
TGACAAAGATCCAAAGTGTGTAAACTGGGGAAAAAGACAGTCTTTTCACCAAATGGTTTTGGCCTAACTGAGCAGCCATCTGAAAAAAAAAAGGAAACAAGACCCATATCTCACACCATGAACAAACAGTAACTCAAAATAGATCAAAAACTTAATATAAAATCTAAAACAATAAACTTCATGGAAGAAAAATTAGGGACAACACTGGGAGCCCTAATACACAGTATAAACACTACAAAATACTACCAACAATGCACAAACACCTGAAGAGAAAATAGATAACTGAGAACTCCCAAAAACCAAACAGTTATGCTCATCCAAAGACTTTACGGAAAGAAAAGCAGATTACCTCCAAACTGGGGATAAATTTTGGCTATCACGAATTCTGTCAGGATCTAGTCTCCATAATCTGCAAGGTACTACAAAACCTCAACAAGAAAAAGACAACACAATTAAACAATGGGCGAAAGATATGATCAGGCACTTCACTGAAGAAGACATCTAGGAAGATCTTTCACTAAAGAAGAGATCTTACCTCAGTGAGCGGCACTAAGCCAAATAATAATTATAATAAACGTTGGAGAAGTTGAGAGACTAAAACTCTTCTACACAGCTAGTAGGAACGTAAAATGGTACCATCACTTTAGAAATCAATTTGGTGCTTTCTTAAAAAGCTGGAAATAGAAATATTTTATAATGCAGCATTCCACTGCTTGGCATATATTCTAGAGAAATTAGGGCTGTCATACAAACAGAAACATGCACAATAATGCTTTTTGCAACACTGTCTACAATAGCTAAAAAATAGAATCAACTTAGATGCCCATCAACAAACTATAAACAAACTATGGTATATTTGCACAATGGAATACTATATAAAGAATAATAATTATTTTAGGAAACATCTCTTAACATCTGAAAAATTATGCTGAGTGCGATAAGTCAACTGCACAAGGACAAATATTCTATAAGAACACTAAGGACTTAAGAAAAGATTTAACCACAGAAAACAACCTTTGATGGTTACAAGGGTAAGAGTGGGAAGGGAAGGAAAATGGTATTCACAGATTAGAGATAGTGATTGAGTTAAGGAGATAGGAGAAGAGAGTGACAGCACACAGCAGAAGGGAAGCTAGCACAATTAGAATACACCAAAAACAGTTTCCTAAATACAGCCCAACATTTTGAAGGACAGAGTAGCAGGGACAGGGGTCTGGGAACCATGGATTCAGAGGACATCTAGGCTAATTGGCATAACTTAGGTTTTTTTTTAAGACAGTAATGTGTATACCACTTTGGTGAGGGGTGTCTGGGGTTTTAATAGCCAGCAATTGGCCATCTAAGTAGCACTAATTGTTCCCAACCCTTCTGGAACAGAGGAGAAATGAAGGACATCAAAGACATGGGAAAAATATGAGCCCAGGTGTCATAAGGTGCCATATGATCCACAGACTACATTGGCATGAGACGATAAGACCTAGATGGTGCCCGGTTACCACTGATGACTGGCTTAACAGGGACTACAGTGTAAAGTCTCCGATGTAGCAGGAGAAAAATGGGTGTGCTTAACTTGAACTCTATTAAAAGACCACACTTCATAGTCCCTCAGCCTTCAGGGTCCCCTGAGGACATGGTCCCTGAATTCCCTGTTGGCCTAGAGCTGAAACCAATATTAAAGTTAACTCTTCGAAGACTGTACTGGACTGCAAAACATAGAGGGATGCTGATGAAGAATGTGCTTCTTTGCTTAAACACATCACAAAGCTGTCTGAGCAGCCGGAGGTGAAATGAGAGGGTAGAAGTGGACTGGAATTTGTTGAATGGAAAGGAGGGCTGTGCTGTTACAGAGGAGGGGGATAGCCGTTACCGTTGCTTAGTAGTGTGTGTGCAGGGTTTTACACAGCAAATTGCTTTAGATCATAAACTTTCACTTAAAACACAGTATTTTTTGAAAATCACTTTGGTGATTTTAAAAGAAGCCATTGCCTTTAAAATTTCCTCATAGGCATGTGAAATCTGGACAATGAAAAAGGAAGGCAGAAGCAGTGATTCATTCAAATCTTAATATTGGTGAAGAATCGAATATACTGTAGACCGCCAGAAGAATGAACAATTCAGAATACTCCTTATAAATGAAGATGGTGAGACTTAACTTACTTATTTTGAACACATCATTGGGAAAGATTAATTTCTTGAAAGGAGCATCAGGTCTAAAGTAGAGAGTCACTGAAAATGAGGGAAGCCCTCCATGCGATGGATTAATACACCAGCCACAACACTGGACTTACACATACCAATGACTAGAAAAATGATACAAGACCGGGAAATGTTTCATTCTATTGTACATAAGGTCACCATGAGTTAAAGCTGATTCAATGACAGCTAACAACAATTGATTGCTAATTTAGGAAATTCACTTACGATTGTTGTTTTTAGGGGCCATCAAGTTGAATTTGATTCACAGAGAGCCTGTTTATTACAGAATGAAATGCTGCCCCATCCTACACCATTCTCATAACTGTTGCTATGCTTGAGCCTATTGTTACAGCCACTGTGTCAGTCCATCTCATAAGGGTCTTACTTTTTAACTGTCACTGTTTACCTTACCAAGCTTAATGACTTTCTCCAGGGATTGATCCTTCCTGACAACTTGTCTAAAGTATGTGAGACATAGTCCTGTCATTCTGACTTCTGAGCAGCGTTGTGGTTATACTTTTCCCAAGGAAGATTTGTTCATTCTGCTGGCAATTCATCGTATATTCAACATTGTTTGTCAATACTGTAAGTCAAAGTTGTCAGTTCTTACTTGGTCTTCTACATTCATTTTCTAATTTTTATATGCATCTGTGGCAACTGAAAACACCATGGCCTGGATCAAGCACACCTTCATCTTCAGTGCGACAACTTTGCTTTTAACACTTTAAAGAGGCCCTTTGAAGCAGATTTGCCCAATGCAGTGCCTTTTGGTTTCTTGACTGCTACTTCCACAGGTGTTGATTACAGATCCAAGTAAAATGAAATCCTTGACAACTTCAAACTTTCCTCTGTTTATTATTATACTGCTTTTTGGCCCAGTAGTGAGGTTTTTGTTTCTTTATGTTAAGGTGTGGTCCATACCAAATTTTTGTTTTCTTTAAATTAAGGCATAATCCATACTGAAGGCTGTGATCTTTGATCTTCATCAATAGGTGCTTCAATTACTGTTCACTTTGAGCAATCAAGGTTGTGTTATCTGTGTATCTCAGGTTGTCACCAAGTCCTGATGCCTCACTCTTCTTCATATAGCCCAGTGTCTCTGTTTGCTCAGCATACAGACTGAATAGTAGGGTGAAAGGATACAATCTTAATGTAACCTTTCCTGAATTCAAGCCATAAAGTATCCCCTTGTTTTTTTTGAACTACTGCTTCCTGATTTACGCACAGATTCCTCATGAGCACAGTCATATGTTACTGAATTCCCATCCTTTGAAAATGTATCCATAATTTATTGTTATCCACACAGTCAAATGCTTTTGCATGTCAACAAAAAACTGGTAAACATATTTCATCCAGGCATCCATCTGACATCTGCAATGATACCCCTGGTTCCACATCATCTTCTCATTGTGGCGGGAATGTCTGACAGTTCCCTGCTAATGCAGTGGTGCAGCCACTTTTAAATGAATTTTAGTAAAGTTTTCCTTTTGTGTGATATTAATGGTATTGTTCCACAATTTCTGAATTTAGTTGGATGACTTATGATTAAAGAACTAAATTTTTGGTTTTAGTACATCGATTCTGAGACGTGTATTTTGGACACTTAGGGAACTTCTTTATTTTTAATTCTGTATTCTCAGTAAGACTATCATCAGAAGTTCAAGTAGTTACAGTCTTTCTGTGAGTGTTCTTAAAAAAAAGAAAAAAGTTCTCATTTTAATTTACATTTGAGTTCTAACTCATCATTAGAATTCTGTGTATATTTTGAAGGGATTAATCTGTAGTTTCCAAGTTTTTTAAGTTTCTTGGAAAATATAAAGTAGCTTTAGCCCTGTCTTTAAAAGTCTCTAAGTTCATGTGTGATAAACTACCAAGCCCATCCCACTGCCATCGAATCAATTGCAACTCATAGTGGCTCCTCAGAGTTTCCAAAGCATAAGTCTCTACAGAAGCTGACTGCCACATCTTTCTCCATGGAGCTGCTCGTGTTTTCAAACTGCCAACCTTCTAGTCAGCAAGTGAGAGCTTTAACCACTGTGTTACCAGGGTACCTTGTGAGCAATAAAGAACTCTTTCATTGTCCAAAGATCAGTTTTCTTCCACTACTTAGAGTAAATATGCTACTATGTTAATAACTAAAAAAAAAAAAAAAAAAAAAAAAAACAATGTTTAAGCGTCTACTTGGCTTTCACAACAAATCTCAAATAGGTTGAACTTGATAGAAAACCTTGGTACACATGGTGAAGCAGAGAAATGTAGGCAAGCATGCTGATGCTTTTGCTCCAGATCTACAGTGAAGGCTCTAATTGAGAAAATCTTGGAAGGAGCATTCTGAAGGCATAGCTGAAAGCTTTAAGAAGCAGTTACCTCTAATAGGCAGATGTATAGTATTTATCGCTTTTCCTTAATTTTTAGGTTAATGATGAGAATATATATTACATACCCTGGCCCCTAGGGTCGCCATACACACATATGCACAAATGCATATGTACAGAAATACATATATAAACACATATATAAACACATCTATACATATTACTCACCTTAAAAATAAACTAGAGAAATGAGAAAAGGGAATTCCTAAGGAGGGTAATTTGGGGGGAAAGGGTGAGCTGGCAAAAGCGGTAGTTCCTATTCCTCTTCAGCTTGTGCTCCCATCAGGATTACTGAGGCACTTCCAAGTAGAATACTAAAAATTTTCAGAGAACAGAAAAACTGTCCAAGTTTGCTCAAGGAAAACAAACCAAACATAACCTGTGAAACAACAGAGAACCTTTTGGGGCTAGGGCAGGAGCGGGGCAGACAGAGGGGAGCGGCAGGGCAGCGGGGGCGGGGCAGTTCAGAGTGAGAGTCCCTCTCTATCAATGACACAAAAGGCCAGAACCAGAAATGTAAAAAGATAACAGTCCAAATAAGTTATCTGTGCTAAGGAGACTAAAAAGTCCCAAAATTACCCAAGCAGAGAAGGAAACTTGATACGTCTACACTCAGATCAGATGTATCAGCAGCAGCACCATTTTCTCTGCAAAAGTTCTTAGAGATTCCTATCAGAAATCCTGTCGTTTTCTAAATCCCTCTGCTTTCATTCTTTGTCACCTCAAAGAACTCTGAGTTTGTGCCCTCAGGAGCAAAGAAATGGTTTGGTCGGGGAGCCAAACAGGGTGCACACGTCTATCAGGAGCTCTTCCTAAATCAACTGTGAGCAGCAGAAGGAACGGCTGAGGAGAAAACTCAGACAGCAGCTACAGTCTTTTTTCTTCTTTCCCTCCTTCCTCCCAACCCTCCTTCGCTCCCTTCCTCGCTTCCTCCCTTCCTCCCGCCCTCTCGTTCTTGTATCTTAGGACCACTAGATGGCGATGTTTCGGATCAATTGTTGGAGCCTCGCTATGCAGGGAGTGTGAGAAATGGAAGAAGTGTTAGTTAAAGCTAATCATGAAGTGTGTGGATGTCTGTGTCTCTAACATCAAATGCCGTGCAAGAAAAACAGCAACCTAAAGGTTGACATGGCTTTACTTGTAAAACTCATTCAGCAATAGCAAGAATCTGCAAAGCAGATACTGTGAGGTTGGATCAGTTTGACGCCATCCTGGCCATCAGTAGTGAAGCCAAAGACGTTTGCAGAGAACCAAGACCAGGATTACAGTGAAGGGTCAGAGGACCTCTCCAGAGCAAGAGATAAAAAGTAATGAACTCAGGAGAAGTAATCAAAACGACGCTGGAGAATCACATGTCACTGTTTTCTGCTTTTTCTTTCTTTCCACTGCCAGGGTCTTTCCCACCAACTCTGAATGCAACCCATCACTTCACCCTATTCAGTGTATGCAGTCACTCACATTGGAAAGTGCAAATGTTGCAGAATTAACCCGTAACCACACTGGACAACCAAAGAAAGTGACCATTGATTTCCTGTGTTGTAGATTGACCTAGATAATTTCTATGACTTACGGGGCTCATTAACTCACTAATGTGAAATAATCTGAACATAAAATGAGTTAAAGTTTTCTCTTGCCCAATGTCCATATTCATTTAACTTAATTGCTTGCAGCACTGTGTTGAGGAGGCCAGAGCTCAATTTTCAATATCTATTTGATTTTATTATGCACCATGCCATATTCCTTGCTTACAGCCCTGGCTATCTGCCTAGGATTAAGTTCAGAAGAAGTTAAGCACTGGACAAGGAAAAGAGAATGTAGATAGAGAAACGCAAACATATCCCAATTACTGAGGAAAAAGATGCAAAATCCGCTCAGTGGCATGGTTCCAGGAAAGCTTTAGTAAGCAAGCTCAATCCAGCCTGTCTGCGCTACTGAATGCAGCTGCAAAGCCTGTGCAGAGTGATAGGGCTCCTTTCTGAGGTTGCTGAAAAGTAAATCATTGTAGGACAGTTGGGAAAGATGACTGAAATTCAAAATACTACTAAACTGGCAGGAAGTTTCACGTTTTCCTCTGCTATCCTCTGGTGATACCCTTTGAACTACATCCCAACAAGTGTCCCCAACCCCTCTTAGGGAAGGTAATGTGGTATTAACAGAAACAACTCAGGCTGGATGCCTGCTCCTGATTCTCCCACTCATGATGCTTTTTTTATGATTCTTGAATTAACCTTTCTAGCACCATCTTCCTCGGGTATCTAATGGGAATGCATTTAGAACTTGCCAGGTAGATTTGTAGAAAGGTACAAATGCAGTCAGTTGTGTGAATATCTTGTACATTTTAGTCTTTCAGTAACAGTTGACTCAGCCAGTAGACCACTTACTCATTCGTTTATTCCTTTACTGACTCAGAACATCTCATAGCCTTGGCTTGGTACCCTGACTCATGAAGTTATTAACAGTTAAAAGAATTGTTCAGTGGTGAAGAGCTGGAAGGAGCCCTGGTGGCACATTGGTAAAGCTTGAACCCACTAGCCTCACCATGGGAGAAAGATGTGACAGTTGGCTTTTGTGAAGATTATAGCCTTGGAAATCCTATGGAGCTGTTCTATCTTCTCCCATAGAGTTGCTGTAAGATGGAATTGACTCAATGGCATTTTTTCTTTTTTGTTTTTCCTTTTTTAAAAAAAAAATCTTTTCTGAGGATATTTAAAGGACATTGTAAGAATGGTTTAGTGATTTGATTCTTAAAGGTCCTAGCCACTGAAAACTCTATGGAGCAGTTAAGCTCTGCACGCATGGGGTTGCAATGATTCACAAAAACAACAGTGAGAGTTTTCCTTAGCCCTTAGTATAAACTTGTGACAGCATAAAATCTGGGCTGCAGAAAGTACTTCAGGAGAAGCCCTCTAGCTCTGGCTTGAGGAAAAGGAGTGATGTCTCCTAACACTCATAAAATGCGAATTCCCTCATTTTCCCTTTCTTTCTTTCTCCCTCTTTCTTTCTTCCTTCCTTTCCCTCTCCTTCTTCCTTCCTTTTTTCTTTCTTTTTCCTGTCTTTCTTTCTTTCTCTCTTTTTCCCTCCCTCTCACCCTTTCTCCCTTCCTTTCTTTTTCCTACTTTCTCTCACACTCCAAAGTAGAAGCAGCAACAGCCACTGAGAGGTTCCCCAGGCTACCAAAACTCTGAAAAAGGAGAACCTTCCTACTTCATTGGAGGAGTCTTATGAAGTAAGAAACTATCACTGTAGGGGGTATTATTTTTGGTTTTTGCTTTCTGCCTTCACCACCACATCAAGTTGCACAGCATAGAAAGGTAACTAAGCCTCATCTAGAGACATGAAAATTATAGGAATATCAGAGGATGGAGTCAAGCTGGCAGACTAAACACGTGTCTCCCTAAATCCCTCTGGAAACCAAGACCTGAATTGTTAATTAAATGGAGGCTTCTGGACATCTAGTGAGCCCTAAGACACGTCATAGGGCTGTCAATTTGGAATTCATACCACTGAACACGAATCCTCTTCTCTTTCTCCAACCCTCACCCTTGTTGAGTGCCGGCTCTCAGAGATCACAGGTAACTCAAAAGTTTAACTTTTTGCCCTCTGTCTTAGCTGGTGGGCGGGGCTGAGGCTTGGCTAGCACCTAAGCTCAAATATACTGCTGGTGGGATTGGCAGGCAGAATTGCCACATTTTATGAGCCCAGCTTTGGACTCTGTGCACCTTGGCACCTGTGGCCTCTCTCTGCAAGCCTCCATCATTGAGTAGCTTGTTCTGAGGCAGGTGGGGGAGCTTGTGTGGTATGCCATCTTATTTGGCTGGAAGGTGGAGATACCCACATGAAGGCCTCAACTAGACCTAATTCCCAGGCTGGGAGGCAGTGCCTCACAAGAAGGGAGTGCTTTTCCAGCAGAAAAGCAGTATTTTGCACAGTGTGGCCTACAGGGGGCCTGGCAGCAGATGACAGCAAGGCAGCAGCCTTCCTGTATTTTGAACTAGTTTACAGTATCTGGGGTTGGATATAGCGGTGCTTGCTTTGCCAGCTTGGAAGACAGACTTGTACGTCTCAAAGCCTAACTGACTTTGGAAGCTGTCAGATACTTTTTACCTTTCATTACAAGACTGCCTAGAGAAAGAACTGCAGTGCATCCTAACAGCATCTCTTTCAGCCTTTATTGACTCACATTGTCAGGTCAGCTGATGGCTTCCCAGTGACTGTATAGGTAGGGCTGTGTCTTTGCCAATCAGGAGGTAGAGCCTGCTGCCCCAGAGATTCCACTGAGCCCAGTCACTGGAGTACACAGAGGTGTCTGGTAATCACTTTCCTTTTCAGACTGAGCTTTAGATCTTGTAAGTTAACCTGAGAAACAAAACAACCTCCAGATGCCCCAAAGCAACAAACTTTGGATAAAAATGTAAAGAAGGACTCACCTATGGCTCCAGAAGGCCCACAAAAGAAAGAACCAAAAAACTTCCCAGACGAAGAAGCCTTTCTGAAACTATAGGGGCGTGACTACAAAAGGATTATGTAGAGAGCCCTCCTAGACCTTATACAAAATGCAGCAGAGCAAAATGAAAAATTAAGGACGCTGTTCAATCTGATCAAATATCAATACTCTGAAATCCAACAGATCAAAAACAAAATCAAAGAGATAGAAACTTCAGTTCAAAGCTGAGGAAACAGAATTCAACAAAGAGCAGTAGGTTTTCTGGTTTGGAAGACAGAGCTACTGACTGCAGCATCTATGAGGAGAAATCAGAGAAAAGAAACAAGAAAAATGAAGAAGCACTAAGAAACACGTGGGACTCTATTAAGAGGAACAATCTGTGATTAATTGGAACTCCCGAACAGGGCAGGATACCCGAGAACACAGAGAGTATTGTTGTTGAGCTGCTGACAGAAAACTTCCCAGAAATTATCAAAGAAGAGAATATAGATGTCCAAGATGCATATTGAATGGCACTCAACACAGATCTCAAAAGAAAGACTCCAAGACATATTCTAATCAAGCTTAACAAAATGAAACATAAGCAGAAACTCTTAAAGGGAGCAAGACTCAAAGCAAAGCTAACATTCAGAGGGAAACCTTGTAAGCTTTTGTCTGACATCTCGGCAGAAACAATGCTGGAACTGAGATAAGGGGATGACACATTCAAAGCCTTGAAGGAGAAAAACTTCCAACCAAGAACTATAGACCCTGCAAAATTATTGTTCAAGTATGAAAATGAAATGAAGACATTCGCAGATAAATAGAAACTGAGAGACTTTGTAAAAACCAAACCAAAGCTTCAAGAAATACTAAAAGAAGCTCTTGGCTTAGAAAAACAAAAACATTAACTCTATAACTTAAGAGGAAATACAAGATACATCATCCAGAAACCTACGCAGTTAGTAAAAGCTCCAAACTCAATCAAAGCTGTAATATTGAAGGAAGCAATCCAGTGATCATATCATAAAAGCTATGACATCATCATATTAAAAAGAGGGATGTACTACAGTCGTTATAGTCCTTCCAGATGGAGAGGAAGTTAATAAAACTTGCAGTAGTTAAAATTGGGTTTAAACATAGATTATTAAAGGGGATTATAGGAGTAGCCACAAAGCACAATAAAGATGCAACATACCAAATCAAGAAATGTAATACAGGAGTCTCAACAATCACAAAACCAACACTGAAAAGGAGAAAAATCAGCTAATAAAGAAGAATGTCCCAGAAAAGAATAGTAACAACAGAGAAAACATCAAAACAAAAATAAACATATCACAATGACAGCACTAAACACATACCTATCAATAATTACATTGAATGTGAATGGACTGAATGCTCCAGCAAAGACACAGCAAGTGACACTGTGGATCAAAAAACATGACCTGTCTATATGTTACTTAAAAGAAACTCACCTGAGACTTAAAGATATGAACAAACTGAAAACGAAAGGATGGAAGAATATGTATCAAGCCAACAATACATGAAGAAGAGAAAGTGTGGCAATACTAATCTCAGATAAAACAGATTTTAATGTAAAACCACCATTGTGGACAAAGAGGGACACTGTTTCTGAAAGTGTCAATACACAAGCAGAACTTAACAATATTAAGTATTTATGCACCCGATACTGGAGCATCTAAATACATCAAAGAAATGCTGACTACGTTAAAAAATGAGATAGATCTCTCAACAGTAATAGTGGGAGACTTCAACACTCCACTCTCAATATTGGACAGATTGAGTAGAAAAAAGCTTAATGAAGACACAAAAGATCTTATTGCCACAATTAACCAACTAGACCTCATCGACATATACAGAATTTTCTATGCACCAACAGACAACTACACCTTTTCCTCCAGTGCACATGGAACATTCTCCAGAATAGACCATGTGTTAGGACATAAAGCAAGTCTTGACAAAATCTGTAACATTGAATTATTGCAAAGAATCTTCTCAGACCATTAAATCATAAAAATTGAAATCAATAGCAGAAAAAACATAGATAGAAAGTGGAACTTACGGAAAGTGAACAACATCTTGCTCAAAAAGCCATAGGTTTATAGAAGAAATCAAAGGTGAAATAAGGAAATTTATGGATCCCAATGAGAATGAAACACTTCCTACCAGAACCTACAGAATACAGCCAAAGCAGTGCTCAGAGGTCAGTTTATCTCCATAAATGCACACATCTGGAAGGAATTAAAAAAGCAAACCAAAGAACTAACCCTACAGCTTGAACAAGCAGAGAGAGAACAACAGAGGAATGACTCAGGCACTAGAAGAAAACATATAATAAAGATTAGAGCAGAACTAAAAGAATTAGAGAACAGACGAACAACTGAAAAAACTGAAAAGACCAAAAGCTGGTTATTTGAAAAGATCAACAGCATTGACAAACCATTGGCTAAACTTACTAAAAAAAAACAGGAAACAAATAACCTAAATAAGAAATCAGAGGGGAGTTGTCACAACAGAACTAAAAGAAATAAAAAAATATCATAACAGAATACTACAAAAGACTGTACCCTAACAAATTTGAAAATCTAGAGGAAATGGATGAATTCCTAGATTCATATCACCCACCAATATTATCACAACATGAAACAGAACAACTTAATAAACACATCACAAAGGAAGAAATTGAAATAGTCATTAAAAAAATACCAAATACAAAAAACCCTGGCCCAGATGACCTCACTCCAGAATTCCACCAAGCTTTTAGAGAAGAGTTATCTCCAATACTACTGAGACCACTTCACAGCATAGAACGGGGTTGGAATACTCCTGAATTCATTCTATGAAGTCAGCACAACACTACTACCAAAGCCAAGGAAAGTCTCAACAAAAAAGAACTACAGACTGATAATTACTCATGAATCTAGATGCAAAAATCTTCAACAAAATTCTCGCCAATAGAATACAGCATATCAAAAAAATAATTCATCAGGACCAAGTTGGATTCATACGAAGGATGCAAGGCTGGTTCAACTTTAGAAAAACAATTAATGTGATCAACTACATAAATAACACAAAAAACAAGAATCACCTGATTTTGTCCATTGATGCAGAAAAGGCATTTGATAAAGTCCAACACTCATTCATGCTAAAAACTCTCAAGAAAACAGGAATAGATGGCAAATTCCTCAATACAATAAGAGCCATTTATACAAAGCCAACTGCATATGTCATAGTGACTGGAGAGAGACAGAAACAATTCCCCTTGAGGATGGGAACTAGACAAGACTACCCATTCTCACCTCTCCTATTCAGCATCATACTAGAAGTTCTAGCCAGAGCAATTAGAAAAGACCAAGAAATAAGGGCATTTGCATTGGCAAAGAGGAAGTAAAAATCTCCCTATTTGCAGATAATATGATTGTATACACAGAGAATCCTAAAGAATCCATAAGTTAACTACTCAAACTGATAGAAGACTTCAGCCAAATGTCAGCATACAAGATAAACATAAGTAAATCAGTAGGATTCCTTCCTACCATCATCAAGATTATTAAGAAAGAAATCACCAAACCAATACCACTTTCTGTAGCCCTCAAGAAGATAAAATATCTAGGAATAAATCAAACCAGAGAAATAACAGACCTTTACAAACAGAACTACAAAATCTTACTACCAGTAAGTAACAGAGACTTACGTAAGTAGAGAAACCTATCCTGCTTGTGGATAGGAAAAATTAACATTGTGAAAATGTCTCTCTTACTGAAAGCAATCTACTTATATAACGCATTCCCAATACAAATTCCTGTGACATTTTTTTAATGACATGGAGAAAAAAATCCCTAACTTTGTTTGGAAAGAGATGAAGCCTGGAATAAGTGAAGCACTACTGAAGAAGAACACACTGGGAGGCCTCTCACTATCCAACTTAAGAACATATTACATTGCTACAGTTGTCAAAACAGCCTGGTACTGGTACAGAAAGAGACAAATATATCAATGGAACAGAGTTGAGACCCCAGAGATGTCACCATCCTCTTACGAACAGTTGATATTCGACAAAGGCCCTCAGACATCGAACTGGGGTAAAAGCAATCTCTTCGACAATGGAGTTAGCAAAATTGGACATACATCTGTAATAAATTGAAATAAGACCTATATCTCACACCTTATACAAAACCAAACTGGTTAAAAGACCTAAATATCAAATCTAAAATGATAAAACTCATCCAAGAAAAAATAGCATCAACAATGGAAGTTTTAATACACAACATAGACAGACTTCAAAAGTGGACAAACAAAGCACAATCAACAGAAAATAGATAAATGGAAACTACTGAGAATCAAACACTTTTGCTAGTCCAAAGACTTTATCAGTAGAATTAAAAGACCACCTACAGAAAGGGAAAAAATGTTTGCCAACTGTATGTCAGACCCACACCTGATCTCCATGATCTACAAGGTACTACAAAATGTCAATAAGAAAAAGATAAATCATCCAATTAAGCAATGGGTGAAGGAGATGGACACACACTTCTCTAAAGAGGAGATCCAGGCAGATGAAAGACACATGAGGACATGTTTACTATTATTAGAAATTCAAATCAAAACTATGATGAGATACCATCTCACCCTAACAAGGTTGGCCATGATCCAGAAAGCACAAAACAATAAATGCTGGAGAGGCTGTGGAGAAATTCAAACTCTCCTACACTGTTGGTCGAATTGCAAAATGGTGCAACCTCTTTGGAAAGCAACCTGGTGCTTCCTTGGAAAGATGGATCTAGATATACCATTTGATCCAGGAATTCTACTGCTTGGAATATATGTTACCAAATCAAGGCCATTCACACCAACTGATACATGCACACGAATGTTTATCGCAGCATGGTCCATAATAGAAAAAAGATGGAATCAACCCAGATGCCTGACAACAGAGGAATGGATAGGTAAACTATGGTATATATGCTCAATGGAACATTATGCAATGATAAAGGACAACAATGATTTCAGGAAACATCTCCTAACCTGATTTCAACTGGAGGATGTTATGTTGAGTGAAATTAGTCAGTGACAAAAGGACAAATATTATAGGAGACTCCTACAATAAGGACTTAAAAACAGACTCACGCATAGAAGAATAGACTCTTTGATGGCTGCAAGGGTGGGGAGGGAGGACAGAAGGTGGGGCATAGATTAGATAGTTGATAGAAATTTGGTTGGGTGAAATCTGTGACAGCACACATTAAAAGAAGATCAATTTTAACTGGACTTCAGCATAACATGATTACTTCTCCCATTTTAACCCAATATTGCAAGGACTGAGTAGCCGTGGTGGAGGGCCACAGACCATATTCTCATGGGAAATCGAGGCCAACTGGCACAACTAGCATTTTACTAAGAGAGTCTCCTGCACCCCACATTGACGAGTGGTGTCTGAGTTCTTAAAAGCTGCCAAGCTGTCATCTGAAGTACACCAAATGGTCCCAAATGAGCAGGAACGGATGATCACCAAAGGCCAAAGCAACATGTGGGAAAGAGAACCCAGAAGACAGACCCGTGTGAGTTGGTTACTACATTGACCTATGACTGGAAGAACCAGGTAGTGTGCAGCCACCACCAGCAATAGCCATGATGGGGCTCACATAGTTGAGTCACACTGGCAACACAAGAATAAAAAGGGGTGCACCCTGAGATCTCCACTAAAAGACCGCAATTCATGGCCCGGGGGCCTTGGGGTTCTCTTGGGAATGTGGCCCCTGACCCTGATGCTGCCCCTGTCCATAAATCATAATGGAAGTCAACTCTTCAGAGAGGAATGGGTTGGACTTGACGACACAGAGTGACCACATCATGTGTGCATTTTATGGTTCTATGCATCTATAGGATGTCATCCTGCTAACAACTTACTGGAGGCAGGGGAGAGGGTGAAGATGATGGAATAGGAGATTGTTAGGAGGATATGACATGTATAGAACAGAGAAGAGTGTGCTGTTACCGGGCAGGCAGAGCAGGGGGAGCTGCACATAGGAGGGCATGCAAATTTATATGGGAATGTACATTTTCATTCAATCATTATAATAATAAGAAGAAGAACAAAATTATAGGGATATTGTGAAAAGGGAGGAACCAAACACTGATTTCATCCAAAGACTGGGAACAAGGTAGGGGTGTTGGTTCTCTTCAGTCCTATGTAATATCATACTTGAAGTCCTAGCCAGTACAGTAACATAAAAAGGAGAAATTAAAGGATTTTATATTGGAAAGTAAGAAATGAAACTATTGTTATTAATGAATTATATGATTGTTTTTTAAAAAAACTCAAGATATTGTCAAAAATAATTCCTAGAAATAATGAGTTTAGCAAATTCACAGGGTATAAGGCTAATACACAAAAATTGTCTTGCAATAGAGTGGCAACAAATAATGGCATCGGGAATGAAAAACAATTTACAGCAGCTTCAAATAAACATAAAATACTATAGGGTCACTATGAGTATGAATTGACTCAACAGCAACTTTTTTTGGTATGTATATATTAATCTGACAGAAGCTGTAGAGTCTTTACACCAAACACTATGAAATACTGATGAAAGAAATCAAAGACCTAAATAAATAAAGAAATATATACTGTTCATAGATTGGGAAATATAGTGACAATGTCAATTTTCCTCATATTGATTGATAGCTAACACTATTCCAATAATAAGAAAACAGCAGCCCAATAAAATATAGACAAAAGGTTTGGACATTTCGTCTAAGCGAATATGTTGTTGTTAATTGCCACCTAGTGGGTTGTAACTCATAGCAAGCCTGTGTACAACTAAATGAAGCACTGCCTAGTCTTGAGCCGTTCTCACAATTGTTGCTATGTTTGAGCACACTGTTGCAGAGACTGGGTCAGTCCATCCTGTTGAGAATATTCCTCTTTTTCACTGAGCTCTACCTTCACAGGCATGATATTCTTCTACAGGGATCAGTCCTGTCTGAAAACATGTACAAAACACATGTTGAAGCCATCATCATTTCCAAGGATCATTTTGACTGTACTTCTTCCAGGACGTCTTTTTTCTGACATTTCGTGGTGTAGTCAACATTCTCCACTAATGCCATAATTCAGATGCATTAATCTTTCTTCAGTCTTTGTTCAGCTTTTCTGAATGTACTAGGAGATTGAAAATATCATGGCTTGAGTCAGACCTATCTTTTACTTTTAAAAAAAATTTTTTTACTTAATATGACTGAGTGAAAATGTACATTCCTGTATAAATTTACATGCCCACCTATATGCAGCTTCCACTGCTCTCCCTGTCCAGTGACAGCACACTATTCCTCTATGCTCCATACATGTCTCATCCTCCCAACAGTCTCCTTTCTCCTCCTCCTTAAGGTGACATCTTTGCTTTTTAACAGTTTATAGAAGTCATTTGTAGCAGATTTGTCCAATACAATATGTTCTTTGGTTTCTTGACTGCTGCTCCCATGGGCTTTGGTTGTGGGTCCAGGTAAAGTGAAATCCTTGACAACATCAGTATTTTCTCTGTTTATCATGATGTTGTTCACTGGTCCAGTTGCAAGAATTTTTATTTTTTTTTAATATTGAGGTATAGTCCATACTGAAGGCTGTAGTCTTTGGCCTTCCTCAGTAAATGTGTCAGTTATTCTTTCCTTTTAACAATCAATGTTGTGTCAACTGCTTATCTTCAGTTGTTAATGAGTCTGTCATTAATTCTGATGCTATGTTTTCCATGTAGTCCAGCTTCTCAGGTTATTTGCTCAACATGCAGATTGAGTAAATATGGTAAATGATGTCACCCTGAAATGCACTCCTTTCTTGATGACTGTCTCTTGATCTATTACAAGTTCCTCATTTGCACAGTTAAGTGTTTTGGAGTTGCTATTCTTTGAAATATTGCCCATAATTTATTATGATGCACAGAGTTGAATACCTTTGCATACACAAGCATGTATCTTTCTGGTAGACTCTATTTTCAGCCAAGATCCATCTGACACCAGCAGTGTTATTTGTTGTTCTGAATCTAGTTTGAACTTCTGGCAGTTTCTTGTCGATGTACTGATACAACTGGTCTTTTTTTTTATAATCGTTAGCTAAATTTTACTTATGTGTGATGTTAATGATATTGTTCAATAATTCTTACATTCTGGTTGATCATCTTTCTTTATATCTCTTCCAGTCCTTTGACCAGATAGTTACCTTCCAAATTTCTTGGTGTAGATGAGTGAGTACTTCCAGCTTCGCATCCTTTCACTGAAAGATTTAATTGGTATTCTGTGAATTCCTTGAGCCTTAGTTTTGCCTGTCTTTTCAGTGCAGATTGGACTTCTTACTTCACTGTCATAGGTTCTTGATCATATATTACCTCCTGGAGTGGTTGAAGTCAACCAATTATTTTGTTATAGTATCTCCATGTGCATTCCCTCTATTTTCTTTTATGCTTCCTGTGTTGTTCAATATTTTGCCCATAAAATTCTTCAAAATTTCCACTTAAGGCCTGGATTTTTCCTTCATTTCTTACAGGTTGAGAAATGCTGAATGTGTTCTACTCTTTAACTTCAGGTCTTTTCACATTTCATTACAATACTGCCATCTCAAGCTGCCCTTTTAAATTTTCTCTTCAGATCTTTTAGCTCATTATTTCTTTTTTCAGCTTTAGCCACTCTGTGTTAAAGTTTCAGATCCTCTCCTGATATTTATTTTTGGTGTCTTCTTTCTTTCACATCATATCTTAATGACCTTTTGCTTTCTTTGTCTCTTCATGTCTTTGATGTCATTTCACAGCTCATCTTGTCTTCATACATCAGTGAGTCAAATCTGTTCTCAAGATGTTCTCCAAACTCAGGTGGGATACACTCAAGGTAGTATTTGGTTATTATGGACACTTTTTATTTTCTTCAGTTTCAATATGAACTCACCTATGAGCAATTGATAGTGTGTTCTGCAGTTGGCCCCTGCCCTTTTACTGACTGATGATACTGAGCTTAAATATTGTCTCGTTTCACAGATTATGGTCAATTTGACTCCTGTGTTTTCCATCTGATGAAGTGCACAAGTATAGTCATTTATGATGTTGACTCATGGTATTTTCAATGAATAAATCATTGGCTTTGTAAAACTGTATCATGTGATCTCTGGCATCCTTTCTATGATTAAGGCCACATTTTTCAACTAGAGAAAATTCTTCTTTTCCAACTTTTGCATTCTAAACGTAAGTGGTTATACATGCATCTTGATTGCATGTTTGATCAAATTCAGACTGCAAAAGTTTATAAAAACCTCATTTTGGTATTCCTCATTTTTGGTATTCATAGGTAGTGCATGTCTTTGAATAACAATCTTATTAACAGGTTTTCCTTGTATAAATATGTGTATTATCCTAACACTGACAGCACAATACTTCAGAATTAATTTTGAAATGTTCTTTTTGACCATGAATGTGATGTCATTTCTTTTAATTGTCTTTCCTGAAATAGCAAACCAAAAAAGTGAGTTTCAATCCATTTTAGTTCACTGATGTCTAGGATGTTGATTTTTATATGTTCCTTTCCACTTTTAACTACTACTTATTTGGAAAAATGTATACACGCACACATAGCACAAAGAAGCATGGTAAATTGGTCACATCATTAACCATTGTCTTAGTTATTCAGTGTTGCTACAACAGAAATGCTACATGTGGATGGCTTCAACAGAATTTTATTCTCTAACAGTTTGGGAGACTAGAGTTCCACATTTAGGGTGCCAGCTTCAGGAGAAGGCTTTCTGCCTCTGTCAGCTCTGGGCAAAGATCTTTATCATCAAGTTGGTAAATTGAGTTCTATCACATTAATACAACTGCCACTAATCTCACCTCATTAACATCATAGATGTAGGATTTACAGCACACATGAAAATCGTATTAGGTGACAAAATGGTGACAATCACACAGTATTGGGAGCCATGGCCTAGCCAACTTCACAAACATTTTGGGGGAACAGAATTCAGTCCATGACATTCATTAAAAGTGCAAATTAAAACATGATAAGATAATGCTACACACCTATTTCAGTGGTCAAAATAAAACACAGCAATAGCAACAAATGTTGATTAGCATATGAGCAATTAGAAGTCCCATGTATTGCTAGTGGGAATATAAAATGACACAGGCACGCTAGAAAATAGCCTGGCAGTTTTTTATTAAGTTAAACATGTATTTGCCATATAGCCCAGAAAACCCACCCATGGATATTTTACCCTAGAGATAGGAAAATTTATAATTACACATACACAAAAAGTACACTAAATATTGAAATCCTTGTGGTTTAGTGGTTAAGTACTACAGCTACCATACCAAAATATTAGAAGCTTGAATCCACCAACTGCTCCTTGGAAACTCTATGGGGCAGTTCTACTCTGTCCTATAGGGTCACTTTGCATTAGAATCAACCTGAGAGTAGCAGATTCAAGATATATATATATATATAGCCTATATATACATATGTGATTATATTTATATGTACTATTTGCACATATGGAAACCCTGGTGGTGTAATGGTTAAGTGCTACATCTGCTAACCCAAAGATCAGCAGTTCAAATCCACCAGGAACTCCTTGGAAACTCTGTAGGGCAGTTCTACTCTGACCTGTAAGGTCACTGTGAATTGGAATCAGCTTGACAGCCCTGAGTTTGGTTTTTTGGTTTTGTATATATATATATATATATATATACACACACACCCCTATATACTTTTGGGGATACTATATACACATACCAAACCCACTATGATGTTTATATGCATATATACATATACTACACACATACACACACACACATCTGGTTGCCAAACCTGGAGACAACCCAGATGTCATTCATCGAGTGAATAGATTAATTAACAATGACACATCCATCTATGCAAAACAATTCATCAACAAAAATGGAACAAACTGT
This sequence comes from Heterohyrax brucei, assembly GCA_028571685.1. Lineage (NCBI taxonomy): Eukaryota > Metazoa > Chordata > Mammalia > Hyracoidea > Procaviidae > Heterohyrax > Heterohyrax brucei. The sequence goes on from CM053162.1 coordinate 20,166,642, forward strand.
TGATACACACAATAACTTGGGCAAATATCAAACGCAAACTGTTGCATGTCACAAGAGGCTAGTCTCGAAAGGTTATATAATACACAATTAAATTTTCATTATATCCTCAAAAAGACAAACTATAGTGATATCAGTGGTGGTGTGGATGTAGGGCCATCAAGTATCTAGAAGACAATAGCACAAGGAGTCTTTTGAATGTGATAGAACTGTTCCGAATTCTAATCTGTTTGTACTAATGTACAAATGTGTTAAAATTAATGGGACAGTAGTCCTCCTAAGGATTCTGTAACACCTACTCAGTGTGCCTGAAGGGAAGCGTATTTTACCCTACAGGGAAAAAGTCTACAAAGAAAATACATTTTCCACACCTACTATGCTCCAGAGACTTTATGTGTGCTATCTCATTTAATCTGTGCAACTATTTCATTGGTTAAGTTTTATTATTCTCATTTTAATATGAGACATAGGCATTCAGAACAGTTAGATCAAGTGTCCAAGGTCAGGCAGCTGATGAGTAAAAGAATACAAATTGGAAAAGACATTTATCTGCTTTCAAAGATTATGTACATAACTGTTGTGATTTATCTTTCCCAGTACATAATTAGAGGATGTATGTTAACATTACTTAAAATATACAATCGATTGAACCTTTAAAGTAAACATTACTACATGTACAGTAAGTAGGGTAATAGTAATCTACATCGATGTGTGGAACACATTGACACAGTTCAGATAGAATTGTTCTAGCTCTCTATTCCAAAGAAAAGAGATACTGCATGCCAAATTCCCACCACCTTGTTACACAGCATTCGTGGCCAAAACTCTCAACTGAAGCATTAAATTTAATATCTTCTGTTAACAGACATGTTTATTTTTGCCACTCAACATGCTGACTAGGTGCTGGGGATCTGGCTTCGCTTGTACAGAAGTAGAAGAATCTAAAGAAAGCAAAAATCAAACTGCTGATGAAGAAACCCCACATATGCCATTGTAGTTAAAGGTTGGGTCCAATTCTTACTCATCTGTAGAGAAAACAAAGAACAGTCAGATGAAAATCCACAGACAAGCTCGTATGTCTGCGTGACTCTGCCATACGAATTTAGGTGAGAGAGATTTGTTAAACATATAAATTGTTCTTGACTTACAGTCCAACAAGAAAAAAGTGTCAGGGATGGGCAGAGTTGAAATTCTTAATATAATTAAGCATATGGTCATTCCTTTCCTATATAGCTTTTCTTTTACTCATCTAGGGAGAATAAAGAAGGTTCAGGCACAGGTGACTGCTATGGCCCCAAGTCTCCCTCTTCAGCTGAAAAGCTCACTTGCTGTCTTTCTTATGGAGATACTAAGAAAGAAACAAGTATAAGAATTTTTTTTTTAATCTCACTATCTGTTCCCTTTGTACCTGTTATAGCTGACGTGCTTGGCAGTTCCAACTCAAACTGTCAAACTGTCTTATTATTTATAAACTTATCCTCCTGTCTTCAATTTTTCCTCATAGCCACAATGCCAGTGATATATTTTGAAATCTCAAATCAATTAATACACTTCAATATTTAAAAATTTTGAATGGATAGTAAAGAAGCCAGACTCTAAAGAAAAACATTCAGTTCTCTTCAAAAGCAAAATCCAGTGTGCCTGTCCAATATTGCCTCTTGCTAGACTCTTCTGTATATCCCATGATTTAAAACTGTTTCCTGCTAGTTTTCTAGTTTTCTCTGTAAACCCCATGATTTACTCACAGAAGTGTTCTTACATTCTCTGAAAACACTTCAGTTTCATTTTCTTGTCTTTCTTATCACATTACTTCTGCCAGGAAGGACTTTTTGCCATTCTACCACTTGGTGAAACACTATTTGGTCTAAAACACTTAACTAATATTCTAACCTTAAAGGAGAGTCCCTCATCACCTATAGTTTGAAAGAGTTAAATAACACTACTACGCAAAGTACGCATCATACCTTGCAATCACTATAAACCCAGTGCCTTTGAGTCAGATCTGACTCATGATGACCCATAGGTGCCAAATAAGTAATAGTGGTTTTAAGTAAGTCTTATTTTATTCTCTCATAGTATTTCCTCCTTCTGTCATAGATCTTGTCTCAGTGTGTTATAAGTAGTTGTATGTATGTCTGCTTTCTGGTTAGAGTAGGATCTTTTTGAGGGAATAAAGTACTATTTATGTTTGCTAGTATGTATCATGGATCCTTGAGCCCTAATGATGCAGTGGTTAAGAAGTCAGAGGTTCAAATCCACCAACTGCTCTTATGTGGCAGCTCTACTCAGTCCTGTAGGGTTGCTATGAGTCAGAATTGACTCATCTGCAGTGGGTGTTATAGAGCCTAGCATATAGGAGATGCTCCATAAATGTTGAGGGAAGGAAAAAGAAGAAAAGATTTGGGGGAAAAGAGCTTGCTGGATAGGTGAACTATCTCCCATTTGTTCTGAATGGATGAGCACACAAAGAGTATAACATTTCAGAAATTACTCCATAAGACATTGTTAGTATCTTTAAATGATCTTCTACTTTAAGAACAAGATGTAATGGTTGTCAAACCTTTGAAGTAAAGCATAAATGCAGCAAGTAGAGCAATAGTAATCTCTTCGATTTACCAGTGCCAGGGAAGCAGGTAGAGTGAGCCATCCTGGCTTGTCTGTCAGTGGAGGCTTGTTTGTTTCTGTGATGCTGGAAGCCATGCCACTGGTATTTGGGTACCAGCAGGGCCACCTATGGTAGACAGGCTTCAGCTGAGCTTCCAGACTAACACAGACTAGGAAGAAGGTCCCAGCAGTCTACTTCTGAAAAGAATTAACCAGGGAAAACCTTATGAATAGCAACAGAATATTGTCAGATATATTACCAGAAAATGAGCTCTCCAGGTTGGAAGGCATTCAGAAGATGACTGGGGAAGAGCTTCCTCCCCAAAGTTAAGGCAAACTTAATGACATGAATGGAGCAGAGCTTTCAGGATCTTCACTCACTTATGTGGCATGACTCAAAATAAGAAGGAAACATCTGCAAACATCCATTAATAATTGGAACATGTAATGTATGAAGTGTGAATCTAGGAAAATTGGAAATAGTTCAAATGAAATGGAATGCATAAACATTGATATCCTAGGTATTAGTGAGCTAAAGTGGACCAGCATGGGCCATTTTGAATCTGACAGTTATATGGCCTACCATGCTGGGAATGAAAAACAGGAATGGTATTGTGTTCATCATCAAAAAGAACATTTCAAGATATGTCCTGAAGTACAATGCTGTCAGTTATATGATAATATCCACATGCCTACAAGGAAAGCCAGTTCATATAATTATTATTCAGTTTTACACACCAACCACTCAGGCCAAAGATGAAGAGATTCAATATTTTTACCAGTTTCTGTAGTCTGAAATTGATCAAACATACAATCAGGATTCATTGATAATTACTGGTGACTGAAATGCAGAAGTTGGATTCAAGGAAGAAGCATTGGTAGTTGGAAAATACCGCCTTGGCAACAGAAATAATGCCAGAGATTGCATGATAGAATTTTGCAAGTCTAATGACCTCTTCATTGAAAATACCTTTTTTTAACCAATGCAAACAGAGACTGTACACATAGACCTCACCAGATGGAATACACAGGAACAAAATTGACTATGTCTGTGGAAAAAGACAATAGAAAAGCAGTCAGAAAAAGATCAGGTGCTGACTGTTGCACAAATCACCTATTGCTCATATGCTAATTCAGACTGAAACTGAAAAAAATTGGAACAAGTACAAGAGCCGAAGTATGAACTTCAGTATATCTATCCTGAGTTTAAAAGCCATCTCAAGAATAGATTCGGTGTGTTGACCGCTAATGACTGCAGACCAGATGAATTGTGGAATGACATCAAAGATATCATACATGAAGAGAGCAATAGGTCATTAAAAAGGCAGGAAAGAAAGAAAAGACCCATTTGGATGTCAGAAGAGACTCTGAAACTTGCTATCAAATATTGAGCAGCTAAAGCAAGAGGAAGGAATGGCAAAGTAAAAGACTTAAACAGCAGATTTTAAAGAGCATCTCGAGAAGACAAAATAAACTATTATAGCGACATGTGCAAAGAGCTGGAACTGGAAAACCAGAAGGGAAGGACAAGTTCTGCATTTCTCAAGCCAAAAGAACAGAAGACAAAATTCAAGGCTGGAGTTGCAATAGTGAAGGATTCTACAGGCAAAATATTAAATAACTCAGGGAGCATCAAAAGAAGATGGAAAGAATACACAGAATCTTTATACCAGAAAGAACTGGTAGATATTCAGCCATTTGAAGAGGTAACATATAATCTGGAACCAATAGTAGTGAAGGAAGAAGTTGAAGCTACACTGAAGGCATTAGCAAAAAACAAGCCTCTCAGACTCGAAAAAGTAAACCTTAGAAGTAAAAGTAAACTGCACTTCTACGCCGGGAGCTGTCCAGGTGCTGAATTGGGAGCTGGAAGCTGTCCAACAAGCGGGCCTGAACAGGCAGTGGGGAACAGCAGACTTCACCGGCCCCCTTATAATGAAAGTATGTTACCGTTACTGGCCATTTGCAGAAGCTGCAGTTCTCTGTTACAATGTAGCAGCAGAAGCAGAGGTCAAACTGTCCCTGGATTGTTTTTGAGAGACTAGCCCAATACCGTTGACCAGTCAAATATGTTAGGTCCCAAGGCTTCTCAGGTATTCGATGCTCCATAAAAAATATCATCTAGGCCTGAGTTCTCAGAAAGAAATGAGGAGACGTCTGTTTACTCTGCCATCTTGTAATGGAATTAAAAAACAAGATATTTCAATAAACAGATGCAATGCTAGAAGTGCTTATTGATCTATGTCAACAAATTTGGAGGACAGCTACCTGGCCAACTGACAGGAAGAGATCCATATTTATGCCTATTGCAAAGAAAGATGATCCAACTGAATGCAGAAATTACTGAAAAATATCATTAATATCACATGCAAGTAAAATTTTGCTCAAGATCATTCAAAAGCAACTGCAACAGTATATTAACAAGAAACTGCCAGAAGTTCAAGCGGGATTCAGAAGAGGATGTGGAACCAGAGATAGTGTTGCTGATATCAGATGGATCTTGGTTGAAAGCAGAGCGTTTCAGAAAGATGTTTACCTCTGTTTCTTTCACTATACAAAGACTTTCCACTGTGCAGATCCTAATAATTTATGGCTAACATTGTGGAGAATAAGAATTCCAGAACACTGAATTGTGATCTTATGGAGTCTGTATATGGATCAAGAGGCAGTCATGCACAAAGAAGAAGGGACACTGCGTGTTTTAAAGTCAGGAAAGGTGTGCGTCAGTGTTGTATCCTTTCATCATACCTTTTCAATCTGTATGCTGAGCAAATAATACTAGAAGCTGGATTATATGAAAAAGAGTGAGGCATCAGGATTCGAGGATGACTCATTAACAACCTGCATCACGCAGACGACATCACCTTACTTGCTGGAAGTGAATAAGATTTGAAACACTTACTGATGAAGATCAAGGACCACATCCTTCAGTATAGGCTGCACATCAATGTCAAGAAAACAACAGATAAGAATCACTTTATTTTAACGATTGATTCAGAAAAAGCATTTTACAAAGTCCAGCATCCATTAGTGTTGAAAATCCTCAGCAGAATAGTAGTAGAAAAGAAATTCTTCAACATAATAGGAAACTCTGGTGGCACAGTGGTTAAGTGCTACATCTTCTAGCCAAAAGGTTGGCAGCTGGAATTCATCAGGTGCTCCTTGGAAATTCTATTAGGCAGTTCTACTTTCTCCTGCAAGGTTGCTATTAGTCAGAATCAACTAGATGGCAATGGGCTTAGTTTTTTTGGTTTTGTACAACAGCAACAGTCAATAGCATTCTAAATGGAAAGAGTCTGAAAGCATTATTCTTGAGACAAGGATAAGACAAGGATGCCCATTATCATCAGTTTTATTCAACATTATGCTGGAGATTCTAGCCAGTGCAATCAGACGGGATAAAGAAATAAAAAGCTGTCAGATTGGTAAGGAAGAAGTAAAGTTATTTCTGTTTGCAGAGAGCATGATCTTATACACAGAAAACTCCAAATAAAAAGATACCATGATTTCATACACAGAAACACCCAAAGAATTCATGGGGGAGAGGTAAAAAAAAAAAAAAAAAAAAACACTACTGGAACTAATAGGAGACTTCAGCCAAGTATCAACATAAGGTAAATGTACTTAAATCAGCTGAATTCTTTTACAACAACAATGAGACCATCAAAGAAGAGGTCACCAAATCAAGGCCATTTATAATAGCCCTGAGGAAGGGGAAATACTTAGGATTAAATCCAATCACAGATGAAAAAGACCTATACAAAGAAAATCACAAGACTCTACTGCAAGAAACAAACAGACCTATATAAATGGATAAACTTACCTTGCTCATGGATAGGAAGACTTAACATAGTGAAAATGTCTTTTCCACCACAGTGTTCTATAGATACAATGCAATCCCAATACAAATTCCAATGCCATTGTTTAAGAAGATGGAGAAACAACTAACCAACTTCATATGGAAAGGTAAGAAGCCCCAGATAAGTATTACTGACAAAGAAGAACAAAGTGGAGACCTCACATTACCTGAATTTAGAAACTATTACACTCCCACAGTAGTCAAAACAGTCTGGTACTGTTACAAAAACAGACACATAGATCAATGGAACACAATAAAGAATCTAGATATAACATCATCCACTTACAAGCAGCGGATACTTGACAAAGGCTGAAAGTCAGTGAACTGGGGTGAAAAAAACGTCCCTTCAACAAATCGTCTTGGCAAAATTGGATACCCATCTCCAAAAAAATGAAACACAAGTCACAGCTCACACCATGCACAAAAACTAACTCAAAGTGGATCAAAGGCCTAAGTATAAAATCTAGAACAATAAAGATCTTCAAAGAAAAAATTGGGACAACTCTGGGATCCCAAAATATGGCATAAACTGGCTATAAAATATTACAAACTATGCAAACAACAGAAGAGAGAATACGTAACTCTGAATGCCTAAAAATCAGACACTTATGCTCATTGAAAGACTTCACCCAAAGAGTAGAAAACGATCAACAGACTGCGGTAAAAATCGCCACCATGAAACTGATCAGCATCTACTGTATAATCTACAAAGTACCACAAAAAAAAAGACAAATAGCCCAGTTAAAAAATAGGAAAAGAGTACGAACAGACATTTCATCAAAGAAGACATCCAGGATGTTAACAGATGCATGAGGAAATGCTCACCATCATTAGCCATTAGAAAAACGAAAATCAAAACTACGGTGAAATATCACCTCACCACAAGTATGGCTATGGCTTTAATTTAAATGAATAACTAAATATTACAGAGGTTGTGGAACTCTTCTATACAGCTGGTGGGAATCAAAAATGTTACAGCCACACTGGAAACAGATGTGATGCTTTCTAAAAAAGCTAGAAATAGATATTTGACAAAGGTCCTAAGATTTTGAACTGGGGTAAGAACAGTCTCTTTAACAAATGGTGCTGGCATACTTGGATATCCATCTACAAAAATTTGAAACAAGACCCATATCTCACACCTTATACAAAAATCAACTCAAATTCGATAAAAGACCTGAATATAAAAGCTAAAACAATAAAGCTCTTCCAAGATAAGATAGGGTCAACAATGTACGTTTTAATACACAATATAGACAGACTTCAAAATCTGACAAACAAAACACATTCATCAGAAGAGAAAATAGATAAATGGGAATTAATAAGAATCAAACACTTCTGCTCATCCAAAGACTTCATCAAAAGAATAAAAAGACCAGCTACGGAATGGGAAAAAGTATTTGGCAACTCTATGGCAGACCAACGCCTGATTTCCATAATCTATAAGGTTCTACAAAATATCAATAAGAAAAAGACAAATCATCCAATTAAGCAATGGGCAAAGGAGATGGACAGACACTTCTCTAAAGAGGAGATTCAGGCAGCCAAAAAACACATGCAGACATGTTCACAATCATTAATTATTAAAGAAATTCAAATCACCTCACCCCAACAAGATTGGCCATGATCCAAAAAATGCAAAACAATAAATGTTGGAGAGGCTGTGAAAAGACTGGAACTCTCTTTCACTGTTGGTGGGATTGCAGAATGGTGCAACCTCTTTGGAAAGCAATTTAGCATTACCTTATAATAATGGATATAGATATACCATTAGACCCAGTAATTCCTCTGCTCGGAATATATCCTACAAAATCAAGGCCATTCACACCAACTGATACATGCACACGAATGTTCATTGCAGCACAGTCCACTATAGCAAAAAGTTGGAATCAACCCAGATGCTCAACACCAGAAGAATGGATGGGTAAACTTTGGTATATATACTCCATGGAGTACTATACACTGATAAAGAACAACCATGATAGCAGAAAACATCTCTCAATTTGGTCTCGACTGGAGGACATTATGTTGAATGAAACTAGTCAGCAACAGAAGGACAATTATTATATGAGACCCGTACGATAAAAACTTAAAAGCATACTCATACATAATAGAAAAGACTCTTTGATGGCTACAAGGGTGGGGAGGGTGGGAGGGAGGGAGGGAAATGGGTGGTGTTTAGATTAGGTAGTTGTTAGAAATTTGGTTAGGTGACATTGGTGACAATACACATTAGTAAGAAGATCAATATTAATGGGACTTCAACACAACTTGTGTACTCCTCCTCTCTTAACCCAGTACTGTAAGCACAGAGTAAGCACTTTCATTTTTCATTTAGTAATAAAAAAGTCTTAAAAAATAAAAGCTAGAAATAGAAATACCGTATGATTCCACAGTTCTACTGCTTGGAATGTATCCTAGAGAATTAAGGGCTATTACATGAATAGATACATGCACATCAACATTTATTGCAGTACTGTCCACAATAGCAAAAAGATAGAATCAACCTCAGTGTCTATCAACAGACTAATAGGTAAACAAACTATAGTATATTCACACAAAGAAATTCTATGTAATAATAAAGAACATTCACAATTTTAGGAAACATGACATGGAGTCATCTGGAAGACATTATGCTGAGTGAAGTTAGTCACAAAATTTCAACTATTGTATGAGACCACTATTGTAGGTACTCAAGAAAAGGCTTAAGCACAGAAGAAAATAATCTTTGATCACTACAAGGGAGTGGAAGGATGGAGAAGGTATTCATAGTAGATAACAAATAGGAATTGTGTTAAGTGAAGGAAGTGGCAGCACGCAATAGAAGACAGATTAACACTACTCGACTACACCAAAAGCTAAGAGATTCTCTAACTATAACTCAATATTTTGAAGGTCAGAGTAGCAGGGACAAGGGTCTGGGGACCATGACTTCAGGGAAAATCAAGGTCATTTGGCATAACAAAGTTTTTTGTTTATTGTTTAAGAAAATGTTCTGCACTCCCATTTCAGTAAGTGGCTCCTGGAATCTGAAAAGCTAGCAAGTTGCTATTTGTTGGTGTTGATAGATGCTATCAACTCAGTTCCACCTCATAGTGTCACAACAGAAAGAAACACTGCCCAGGTCTGCATAATGCCCACAATCATTCTTATGCTTAAACCCATTGTTGCAGCCACCGTTTCAATCCATCTTCTTCAGGATGTTCATTTTTTTATCCTGACCCACTACTTGAGAAAGCATGATATCCTTCTATGGGGATAGGTCCCTCATGACAACATGTCTGAAGTATACAAGACACAGTTGCACAGTCTTCACATCCAAGGAACCCTTTCGTTTGTGTCTTCCAGTACAGACCTATTTGTTCTTTTGGCAGTTTGTGGCACATTCAACATTCTTCTTCAACACAATTAGAAGCTATCAATTTTTATTCTGTCTTCCTTACTCATTGCCCAGGTTTCACATTCATATGATGCAATTAAAAAATACCATGGCTTGGGTCAGGCGTACTGTAGTCTTCAAGGTGATGCCTTTACTCTGCAATTCTTTAAAGAGGTCCTTTGCAGTAGATTCTCCCAGTGCAACTCATCTTTTGATTTCTTGACTGCTGCTTTCTAAAGGCATTGATTGTGGAACTAAGTAAAACAAAGTCCTTGACAAATTCAATCCTTTCTCCATTTATCATGACATTGCTTACTGGTCCAGTTGTGAGGATTTCTTTTTTCTTGTTTTTGAAGTACAATCCGTACTGAAGACTGTGGTCTTTGATCTTCATCAGCAAGTGCTTCAAATCTTCATTCTAGCAAGGAGGTTTGTGTCATCTGCACAATACAGGTTGTTAATGAGTCTTCCTCCAATTCTGATGCTTCGTTGTTCTTCATATAGGCCAGCTTCTCAGATTATTCTCTTGGTATACAAATTGAAAAGATACAACCCTCATGCACACTTTAGCTTACTTTAAAGGATGCAATGTCCCTTTGTTCTATTGGAACCACTGTCTCTTGATCCATATACAGACTCCATAAGATCACAATTCAGTGTTCTGGAATTCTCATGCTCTGTGGTGTTACCATAATTTGCTATGATTCACATAGTCAAGTGCCTTTGAATAGCCAAAAACCACAGATAAACATCTTTCTGATATTCTTTACTTTCAGCCAAGATCCATCTGACATCAACAGTGATATCACTGGTTCTATATCTTCTTCTGAATCCTGCTTGAATTTCTTTTAGTTTCCTGTCAACATGCTGTTGCAGTTTCTTTTGAGTGATGTTAGCAAAGTTTTACTTGTGTGTGGTATTAATGAAATCGTTCAGGGAGTGGAGTCACAATGGCAGACTAAACACACATCCCCCTAAATCCCTCTGGAAACCAAGACCTGAACTGATAACTAAATGGAGCCTTCTGGACACCTAGTAAGCCCTAGGACACAGCACAGGGCTGTTAATTTGAATGTCATACCATTCTCTGACTTTTGCTCTTGGTGAGTGCTGACTTTCATGGATTGAGGATAACTTGTAATTTTGACTTTTTTTTCTCTGTCTTGGGACTTGACTGGCGGCTGGTCTCTGGCACACTACTGGTGGAATCGGTGGGAGAAGTTGCCACACTTTGAGAGCTCGGCTTTGGACTCTGTGTTATCTTGACACTTTTGGTCTCTCTTTCCACCTCCACCATTAAGTGGCTTGTGCCACGGCAGGAGGGGAGCTTGTGCAGAATGCCATCTTGATTCACAGGGAGGCAGAGATATCCATAAGGAGGCTTCAGGTGGACCTAATTCCTAGGCTGGAAGGCAGCACCTTCCTGGAGGAGAGTGCTTTTCTAGCAGAAAAGCAATATTCTACATAGTGTCACCTACAGCTGGGGGCTGGTGGCAGAGGGCAGTAGCCTTTCTGTATTTTGAACTAGTTTATAACATCTGGGGTTGGATATACAGGTGCTTACTTGTCAGCTGGGAAGAGGGACCTGTACACCCGAAAACCTGACTGACTTTGGAAGTTCTCAAATACCTTTTATCTTCCATTTTAAGATGTCCTAGAGAAACAATGTGAGTCAGATCCAACTCGACGGCACTTGGCTGGCTTGGCTAGAGAAACAACTGCCGTCCACCCTCACAGCATCTCTCCCAGCCTTTATTGACTCACATGATGCCCCCAAAGCAAAAAAAAGCATAACCAAGAAATCAACCACAGCTTCAGAGGACCCCCAGAAGAAACAACCAAAGAACTTTCTAGATGTAGAAATCTTTATGAAACTATTGCAAGGTGAATACAATTGGATTATATACAGAGCCCTTCTAGACCTTATACAAAATGCATCAGAGCAAAACAAAAAATTAAGCAAGCTGTTTGATGTGATGGAACACCAGTACTCTGAGATCCAACAGATCAAGAACAAAATCAAAGAGATAGAAACTTCAATTCAAACCCAAGAAAACAGAATGGAACAAATGGAAAAAAGACTTTCTAACTTGGAAGACAGAACTACTGACTCCAGTGTCTATGAGGAGAAATCAGAAAAAGAGAAACAAGAAAAGTGAAGAAGCATTAAGAAGCATGTGGGACTCTATTAAGAGGAAAAATCTATGATTAACTGGAGTCCCTGCACAGGGCGAGACACCGGAGAACATAGAGCATATTGTTGCTGAACTGCTGACAGAAACTTCCCAGATATTATGAAAGAAGAAAATATAGATATCCAAGATATGTATAGAACACCACTCAACATAGATCTCAAAAGAGAGACTAAGAGACATTCTAATCAAGCTTAACAAAATAAAACTTAAGCAGAAACTCTTAAAGGCAGCAACACTCAAACCAAAGCTAACATTCAGAGGGAAACCCTGAAGCTTTTGTCAGCTTTCTTAGCAGAAACCATGCTGACGTGGAGACACTGGCATGACACATTCAAAGCCTTGAAGGAGAAGAACTTGCAACCAATAATTCTATACCCTGCTAAACTATCTTGCAAGTCTGAAAATGAAATTAAGACATTTGCAGATAAACAGAAACTCAGAGACTTTATAAAAACTGAACCAAACCTATGAGAAATACTGCAAGAATCTCTTGTCTTAGAAGAACAAAACCACCAACTTTATATTTTATGAAGCAACCACAGGACACATCACCCAGAAACCTACTCAGTTGGGGAAGGCTTCCAATTCAGTCAAAGCTATATAGTCAGAGAAATGATCCAGTGATCATATCATGAAAACTATGATGTCATCATATTAAAAAGAGGGATGTACTACAGTCGCTATAGTCCTTCCAGAAGGAGAGGAAGTTAATAAGAATGGTAGTAATTAAAATTGGATTCTTTGGCTTGGCTTTACATAGTTTATTAAGAGGGATCATAGGGGCAGCCATAAAGCACAATAAAGATGCAACATATCAAATCAAGAAACGTACTACAGAAGTCTCAACAACCACAAAAAGCAACCCTGAAAAAGATGAAAAGTCAACTCACAAAGAAGAATGTCCCAGAACAGAGTAATAAGAACAGAGAAAACATCAACACAAAAATAAATGCATCACAATGACAGCACCAAACACACACCTATCAATAATTACATTGAATGTGAATGGACTGAACTCCCCAGTAAAAAGACATCAAGTGACATCTTGGATCAAAAGACACAACGAATCCATATGTTGCCTACAAAAAACTCACCTCAGACATAAAGATATGAACAAACTGAAAACTAAAGGATGAAAGAATATATATCAAGCTAACAATACACAAAGAACAACAGGTGTGGCAATACTAATCTAAGATAAAATAGATTTTAATGTAAAATCTACTGTTGTGGAAAAGGAAGGACATTATTTATTGCTGAAAGGTTCAATGCAGAAGCAGGACTTAACAATATTAAATATTTATATACCTAATATTAGAACACCTGAATACACTGAAGAAACACTGACTACACTCAAAAAGGAGATAGATCACTCTGCAGTAATAATGGCAGACTTCAACACTGCACTCTCAATATAGGACAGATTGTCTTGAAAAAAAGCTCAGTAAACACACAGAAGACCTTATTGCCACAATTAACCAACTAGACCTCATCAACATATACAGAACTTTCTATCCATCAGCAGACAACTACACCTTCTTCTCAAATGATAAAGAACAGTGATGATTTTAGGAAACATCTCTTAACCTGGTTTCAATTGGAGGACATTATGCTGAGGGAAAGCAGTCAGCGACCAAAAGACAAGTGTTACATGAGACCCCAATGACAAGAACTTAAAAGCAGACTCATGCATAGAAGAAAAGACTCTTTGACTGCTGCAAGGGCAGGGAGGGAGGAAGGATGAGGGGTAGAGGGTTTAGACAAGATACCTGATAGAAATTTGGTTGGGTGAAATCTGTGACAGCACACATCAGAAAGAAGATCAATATTAAATTGACTTCAGCATAACATGAGTACTCCCCGTCTTAACCCAATATTGCAAGGACAGAGTAGCTGGGGTAGGGGGCTGGGGACCATGCTCTCAGGGAAAATCAAGGCCTATTGGCAAAACTAGCATTTTGCTGAGAGCCTCTGCACCCCACATTGGTGAGTTGTATCCGGGATCTTAAAAGCTGCCATCTGAGGGTACAGCAAATGGTCCCAATTCAACAGGAACAGATGATCACCAAGGACCAAAACAACATGGTGGAAAGAGAACCCAGAAGACAGAGAGATCCATGTGAGTGGGTGACTACATTGACTTGTGATGGGAAGAACTGGATGGTGCCCGTCCACCACCACTGAGAGCCATGAAGGGGCTCACAAAGTTGAGTCTCACTGGCCAACACAAGAATAAAAACAAAGGTACCTTAAAATCTCCACTAAGAGAACTCAATTGATGGTGTGGAGGACTCAGGGTTCTCCCGGGAGCATAGCCCCTGACCCTGATACTGCCCCTGTCCATAAATCATAATAGAGGTCAACTCTCTGAACAGGAATGGATTGGACTTGGTTACACAGGGTAACCCTATTGTGTGTGCACTTTATGGTTCTTTGCATCTATGGGATGTTGTCCTGCTGACCTCTTACTGGAGGCGGGAGAGTGGGTGGAGAGGAGGGGATAGAAGATTGTTGGGAGGATAACACATGTACGGAGCCGAGAGGAAATGTGTGCTGTCACAGGACAGAGAGAGCAGTGGGAGCTGCCTATAGGTGGGCATGAAAATTTATACGGGAATGTACATTTTCACTCAATCATAATAAAAAAGAAAGAAAAAGAATTTGTTCAATAATTTCTGCATTTGGTTGGATTACCTTTCTTGTGAATAGGTGTAAATATGTATGTCTTCCAGGCCAGGTAGCTGTACTCCAAATTTCTTAGCATATATGAATGAGCACTTCCAGTGGTGCATCTGCTTGTTGAAACACTTCAACTGGTATTCCATTAATTCTTTTCCTATAATCTTGTTTTTTACCAATGCCTTCAATGCAGCCTCAACTTCTTCCTTCAGTACCATCAGTTCCTGACTATAAGCTACCTGTTGAAGTGGTTGAATATCAACCAGTTCTTTCTGGTGTAATAACTCTGTGTGTTCCTTCCATCTTCTTTTGGTGTTTCCTGAGTCGTTTTCTTATTTTCCATGTAGAATTCTTCACTATTTTAACTTGAGACTTGAAGTTTTTCTTCAGCTCTTTTAGCTTGAGAAATGAAAAGCAAATTCTTCCCTTTTGATTTTCTATTTCCAGCTCTTTGCACATGTTGTTATAATACACGTCTTCTTGATTTGCCCTTTGAATTCTTCTCTTTAGCTCTTTTACCTTTTCCTTCCATCCTTTTGCTTTGGAAACTCAACATTCAAGAGCAAGTTTCAGAGTCTCTCTGACATCCAATTTAGTCTTCTCTATCTTTGCTGTCTTTTTAAAGATCTCCTGCTTTCTTCGTGGATAATGTTTTTGATGTCATTCCACAATTCACCTGATGTTTTGTCATTACTGTTCAACACACCAAATCTGTTCTTGAGATGGTTTCTTATCTTAGTTGGGATATATTCAAGGTCATACTTTGAGTATCATGAACATGTTCTAATTTTCTTCAGTTTCGATTTGATCTTACAAGTGAGACAGTCTGTGCCAAAGTCAGCACCTGGTCTTGTTCTGACTGATCATACTGAGCTTTTCAATCATCTCTTTCCATAGATGTAATTGATTTTATTCCTATGCATTCCATCTGGTGAGGTCCATGTATGTTGCTGAAGAAAGATATTTGCAATGAGGGAGTGAATCTTGCAAAAATTCTATCATGAAATCTCTGGTATCATTTCTATCACCAAGGCTGTGTCTTCCAACTACTGATCCTTCTTTATCACTTCCAATATTTGCATTCCAGTCACCCAGTAATGACCAGTACATGCTCATTACATGCTTGATCAATTTAGACTGCAGAAGTTGGCAAAAATCTTCAATTTTTTCATCTTTGGCCTGAGAGAGAGAGATCTGCCATCCAAGGAGCATCAATTGGTCCCAATTCTTCTGTGGAGTGGAGAACAAGGACATTAAAAACTTGAGAAAAAAATGAGCCTGGGTGACAGACGGAGCCATATAATCAGGAGACTACATCAGCATGAAACCAGAAGAACTAGATGGTGCCTTTGCCACCAACAATGCCTTCCCTGACAGGCTACAGAATGGGCTTAAAAACAGGAATCATTATGAGGTGGCATAGGGCCAGGCAGTGTTTTATGTTGTGTCTACGGTCCCTATGCTTATGAACTGGCTCAATGGCATCTAACTACACACACACACACACACACACACACACACATGTTTTTATTTTTACCATACATTCTGTCTTAGGCATCTGGTACTACTCTAACAGAAATACTCTGAGTGGATGGTTTAGTAAAGAAAAGTTTATTCTTATACAATCCGGTAGGCTACAAGTCTGAATTCAGGGAGTCCATTCCAGGGAAAGGTTTTCCCTCTTTGTTGGCTCTGGAGGAAGGTTCTTGTCTTTCTGTTGCATCAGTCTTTGGTCAGGGAGCATCTTGGTGTAGGAGCTTCAGGTCTGAAGGATGTGCTCCACTCCCGGTGCTGCTTTCTTGATGGTGTGAGTTTCCCAACTCTTTCCTTGCTTCCTTTTCCTTTTATGTTTTGTAGGATAAAAGCTGGTATAAGCCACAGTCCCGAGAGACTCCCATTACAATGGACCAGGGAGGTGACCTTAGGAAGAGTTTTGGAGCCCCACCCTAATCCTCCTTAACATAACACAGTCTAATAACCACAGGTGGAGACTGGAATTCATTGCCTAAGAATATCACAAAATGGAAGGCAATCACACAATACTTAGAATGACAGATCAGCCAAATTGCCACACACTTTTTCTGGGGGACACAATTCAGTTCATGACACCCCCATAAATGACAATATTAATTACTAGTAATAAAAGATTAGTGTTATAATGGCATCACTTGTGCACCTACAGTATATGCAGACACTGTGGAAAGCTTCTTCTAAACCTTACATGAGAGGCAATGGAAACCAAGACATAATTTCTCTTTATCATGGTTGAGCAGCTGTTTGCTTTTTGTCTAGAAATTCAGTGCCATAGATTCAGTTTTGACTTGGAGGAATCCTATAGGACAGAGTAGCTGCCCCATAGAGTTTCCAAGGAGCACCTGGCAGACTTGAACTGCAGACTTATGGGTAGCAGCCACAGCACCTAACCATCAGACTACCAGGGTTTCCAAACACCAAGCCTCTTGCAGTACAGCCGGTGACTGTGAACCACCAACTTTCAAGTTAGTGGTCAAGTACAAGCCACCTGTGCCACCCAGGGACCTCACTTTTTGACTTGTGAACCCCAATACATAGATGACCCTTAATTCAAAGTACAGGAGAGGCAGCATCATATGAAGGAAGAGTGCTGTGCTGAGGAAAGCAGAATAGTAGGCTCTGGTTTGCTGTATTACATCAGCGAGTAACTCCCCATATTAGAGCCACACTTTTCTGATCTATAAAATGAGAAGTTTGGTCTACAATAATGCTTCTCACACCTCAATGTGCATGTGAATCACTTGCGTACCTTGTTAAAAGCCATGGTCTGATCCAGTAGGTCTGAGAAGGAGATCTACATCCTAACAAGCTCCCTACTGATGTCCATGTTGCTGTTTTAGGGGCCCCTTTTCAATAACAAGGAATTTGGTAATTTGTAAGGTAACACTTAGCTCTAAAGTTCTGAACTAAAGAAGAGGTGATCAGGAGACCACATGTAAGTTTCTGGATCACAGTTTCATGAACTTTACCCATAGCGACAGGAAAGAATGAGCAAGATCTTTCCTTTGGCATCTAGGAGTCAACAGGGCTGCCAAGCCAGCCAAGTGCTGTCGAGATGCAAAAATTTGCCCCATCCATCCAACTCTCAACAATGAAAGCCATTGGAAAGAAAACAGAAATGTGAATGTTTTAGAACCTGCTCTAATTTCAGTGATTTCTAATGACACATTCCTTGCCATGAAAATTCTATAACCCATTCCAAAAATCTTATTTTTAATTCTAGAATCCTTTTTTCACTGCCTCCCACCCACAGTGCCACTCAATCCAGTTTCTTTTAAACAGCCCTGAGAGGCAAAACAGAGCTCAGACTATGTTTAGGGCTAGGAGCCTGTCAAGATGTGACTAGCTCAAACTCCATTTTTTTTTTTTTTTAAATTCTAATCTTGGCCTACTCTGACACTTCATAGACTGTGGCTCATTAAGAAAGGAAGAAGAATTTCTAAGCTCCATCTTTTCTTTCAATTCCCAAATCAGTGGCTTTCCAAAAAAATCACTATCCAAATTACTTGATGACAGCAACTTTACAGAAACATAGGCACATGAATGAAAAAAAAACAATAAAAAAGAAAAAAAATGAATTAATGAATACTCCAGAACCATAAAACCAGTCATCCTTACTTATTACATGTTAGTAATTAATTAGAAACCAGCAAATCTATGATCTATGAGAATAATACCTTTAAATATTTATATGTGTTTATATGTGTGTATATTTCGATCTTCACCTGACATTTCATTTGTTCAGGAAGATTCTTTCTCTCTCTCTTTCTGTCTCCTGTCAAGAGATATTGACACAACTGTGTAATCAACTTTTTCTTTCCATCTGGCAAGGGCTATTAGGTGTTAAGATAGGATATGTTCAGTACCTCCACCATGGATTTTGATACACAGCATATAGCTATATAGAGGTAAAGGGGAAAGTTCCAGATGAGTTGGATATACAGCATGTGGATATACAGAGGTAAAGTGGGAAGTTCTTAAGTAGACCTGTCAGCTCTTGAAAGTGACCTGTTTGAATACTATTCAAACTGTCTAACTCCTCCAGTGCTCTCTCCTGGTATTTGCAAAGCAGAAGGAATTAAGCAAAAGCCGAATGTATTTTTCAGTCTACAAATGTCATTCCTATGTGAGATATCTCCATTCCTTCCTCTGGAAAATGGTGACAGAAATGATCTATCTTATTTATTCACTGTTTATAATACTTGATTAGCTCCTCAGGCCAAACAATCTAGGATTGGCTAAGAATGGAAAGTCCTCTAAATGGGGCTTTTTACCTTCCCTGCTTCTGGGAGAGATTCAGTATGCTCCAGTACAGCTAATAACTGCACAGTGGATTTTACTCCCATCTAGCCTGGATGGATGGAAAGTAGAGAACTGGGGGGAGTTAAAAATGATCCAAAGTTCAACCAGGCTCAAAGGAGAGTGGAAATGAACAAACCAAAATAATGCATATTTTTAAATAATAAATAGGCCATCAAAATCAAGTGCTCTGGCACAAGTCTGGCCACAAATTCATGGCCATCCTTGCATTTTTAATGCATTGTACTTTACTGTATGAGGAAAATAAAAGGGAGTATTATTAGGTAGTTACTCT
Organism: Heterohyrax brucei; assembly: GCA_028571685.1. Classification (NCBI taxonomy): domain Eukaryota; kingdom Metazoa; phylum Chordata; class Mammalia; order Hyracoidea; family Procaviidae; genus Heterohyrax; species Heterohyrax brucei. Next base: position 20,185,982 of record CM053162.1, read on the forward strand.
GCATTCTAAAAGAAGTAAAGAATATAAGCAATTACTCTGCTTAACTTAAAATGGTAATTAACTCTAATCATTTGTGCATTTCAGACAATGAATTACGTATTCTTAACTGCCTAGTCCCAATAAAAATTATCTGAGTAAAAAAATGCTGTGATCCTAAACACTTCGTTGTACAGATAAACTAAGTTCTCAGCTTTCTCACTTAGAAATCAACTATTAAAACTTCCCATACCTACATGCCCTGACGATAAGTTGAAAGTTATATCCATGATTTTTAGAAATTTACAAATCCTAACTGACAACTGGAAATCCTGGTGGCATAGTGGGTTAAGTACTATGTCTGCGAACCAAAAGTCAGCAGTTTGGTGTTCTTCAGAAAACCAAGGGGGCAGTTCTGCTCTGATTTCTAGGTTCCTATGAATCGGACCCGACTTGATGGCAGTGGGTTTGGTTTTTTTGGAATTGGCAGCTGCACTAAGTACTAGCCCTCTGAAAGTTTAGGATTGGGGCACTTAGTCTATCTTGTGAAAGTAGCATTTGAATAGAGAGCTGACGGATAACGAGGTGGTCTCTAGGAAAAGCAGGTGGTGAGAGGATTGACAATGAGAACAAACAGCAAGTACAAAAGCCTTATGCTGGAAAAGAGGGTAGTATTTCCTGTGGCCATCTAATCCATTCTGATTCACAGCAACCCGATAGGATGGAGAAGAACTGCCCTATATGGTTTCCAAGGAGTGCCTGCTGGATTCAAACTGCCAACTTTTCCTAGCTGCCATAGCTCTCAAACACTATGTTACCAAAGCTACTAGTGTATTAGATGTACTGAAAAAGAGACTGGAATCTGCTTTTATGTTTCACTAACTGTACAAGCAAAAAGTGCTATCAGCCCTCAGAGGAGGGAGTGACTTCATTCAGGAAAGGTGATCAGCAAAAGCTTACTAGGGTTAAAAAAAAAAAAAAGAGAGAGAGAGAGAGAGAGAGAGAGATTCAGAGCTCATTTTAAAGAAAGGGAAGATTTTAAATAACAGAAAGTACCAGCTACTTAGGGCAGTTGACACAGGAAAAACAAAGGCATGGAAATAAGAAAACATAAAATATATTCATCTCCTTTTTATTGCATTTTTTAAAACAATTAGGTATATATTGCCTTATTTATCTTAAAATATGTACCTTGCTATTTTTTAAAGTTGACTTTACATAGAATCCTAAAATGAAATGTAATTGTCCTTCTTATCCAAAAATTAACTTAAAATGGATTATAGACTGAAGGGTAAAACTATAAAATGTTTAGGAAAAAAAAATGGAGAATATTTGCAGGATCTAAGGCTAGAAGAAGTGAGTTTTTAGACTTGACAACAGAAGCATGATCTATAGAAGGAAAAATTGATAAATTATATCTGATTGAATTAAAAATTGTATTCTGTGAAAGCTCATGGGAGGAGTATGAGAAAACAAGTAATGGGAAAAAATATTTTCAAGGGAAAAAAATATTTTTGAATGACATATCCAGCAAAAGAATAAAACCAGACCAAGCTTGTTACTGTCTAGTTGATTCCAACTCACAGTGATGTTATGTAATGGAGCAGAACTACCTCATAGGGTTTCCAAGGAGCAGAAGATGGATTTGAATTGTTGACTTCTTGGTTGGCAGCCAAACACTTAACCATAGCCCACCCAGGGTTTCTGCAAACAACAAGTAAGTTGCATCTGGAGTATATGAAGAATTCCAAACAATCAATTTTTTTTTTTTAAAAAAAGAAAGGACAAAAATCAGAAACAGACATTTCCTGAAAAGGATATACAGATGGAAAATAAGCATTTGAAAAGATATTTAATGTATTACCAATTAGGTGAATGCAGATTAAAACCACAATGAGAAATGACTATACATTTATTAGAATTACTAAAATAATTTTTTTTTAATGACAACACTAAATGTTGACAAGGATATGTGTAAATCTAGATCACTCATACATTGCTAATCGGGGTGTAAAATGGTACAACCACTTTAGAAAACAGCTTCATGATTGCTTATAAAACTAAACATGAAATCACCATTTGCATTCTGGAACACTTATCCAAAATAAATGAAAACTTATATTTTCACAAAGCCACAAATGTTAATAGAAGCTTTATTAAAAAATATATATGAAACCAAAACAGAGATACTTCAAAGAATAGTTACACAGTAACTGTAAAATATCTAGATTGAACATTAATAAATAGAGAAATTGAACACTATAAACCAACTAGACCCAAGGCAGGCATGCAAAATATTCTGACTAGTACTAACAGAATAGACATTCTTCTTAAGAGGACGTGGAACATTTTTCAGGATGGACTATATATTAGGCCTTAAATAACTCTCAGTAAATTAAGAAAAGATTGAAATAAAACATCTCTTCCCCAATGATGGTGGAATGAAGTTAAATCAATAATTTAACTTCAATAATTACAGAAGAAAAATAGGAATTTTCACAATATGTAGAAATGAAATAGTACTCTCTTTAACAATGAATTAAAGAAGAAAAATGATGGAAGTTAGAAATTATTTTAAGATGCATAAGAGTGAAAACACAATGTACAAAAAATTATAGGATGCAGAGAAACACTGTTCAAAGGAAAATCTATAGCTGTACCTTAAAAAAGAAGAAAGATCTTAAATGGAAAATTTTACTTTAGACATTAAAGAATGTGATAAAGAGAATACAAAACCCAAAGCCAGAAGAATAAGGGAAATATTAAAACACAAAGCAAAGATAAATGAAGCACATCATAGAAAATCAATACAGAATATCAGCAAAATGAAAACTGGATCTTTGAAAAGATCAACAAATACACAAACCTTTAGTTTGACTGACTAATAAAAGAGAATATGGAAATAGTCTCAGAAAAGAAGGTGTGAGACATTACTATGGACCTTATAGAAGATAAAAGGGTTATTAGAAAATAATGTGAACAATAGTATGCTAACAAAATAATCTAGAGGAAACGAACATTTGCTTGTGAATATAAAATCAATGCTAACTCAAGATAAAATAAAAGATATCAACAAATCTATGTAAATCTATACCAGGTACAAAGATTAAACTAGAAGTGGAGCCAATATAGGGCCCTAGACAGAAGCGTCATGCCATTTCTCTGCAGCAAAGACACCAAAAATTACAAAACTCTTCTTAAATGATAGAAAATTGAGAAAGAGACTCAGCAAAAATACAGAAGATCTAAAGCTCAAAATTAACTTACCAGACCTAACAGACATGCTCAGAACACTCCACCCAATTGAAACAGAAGTATACATGTATTCCATCACACATGGAACACTCTCCAGAACAGATCACATTTTAGGCCACAAAGAAACCCTCAGTACAAAGTAAAACATCAAAACAATATGAAGTATTCTTTCTGATCACGATTCTATAAAAGAAGAACCTAAGAACAGAGTAAGAGAAAAAAAATCATATATTTAAGAACTTCCTTAGAAACACTTTAGAAGAAATCAAAGAGGGAATGAAAAATTCCTAGAATCAACTAAGAATGAAAACATATCATACCAAAACCTTTGGGACACCAAATGCACTGTTCAGAGGTCAATTTATAGCTATAAGCACACACACCAAAAAAGAAGAATGGACCAAAATTAAAATGTTAGCCCTATGACTCCAACAAATTGAAAGAGAAGAGCAAAATGAACTCACTGCCACTAGAAGAAAGGAGATAGTAAAGATTAGGGCAAAAATAAACAAAATAGAGAACTGAAAAACAGAGCAGTCAACAAGACCAAAAGTTAGTTCTTTGAAAAGATTTTAAAAATCAACAAATCACTGGGCAAGCTGAGAAAAGAAAAATGAGAGAGAAGCAAACAACGCAAATAAGAAATGAGACGAGGGACATTACAATAGAACCAACTGAAATAAAAAGGATTGTAACAGAGTACTATGAAGAACTGCACTCCAACAAATTTGAGAATCTAGAGGAAGTGGACAAATTTCTGGAAACACGTTACCTACCAAAACTAACACAAACTGAGACGGAAAATCCAAACAGAATCCAGACAAGAGATTGAAAAGATGATAAACAAAAACTTCCAACAAAAAAGCCCTGGCACAGATAGCTTCACTGGAGAATTCTACCAAACATCGAGAGGAGAGCTCTCACAAATACTATTTAAACTATTTCAGAGCGTAGGTTGAAAAAAATGAATACTCCCAAAGTCACGGTATAAAGCAAAAGTAACCCTGATAACAAAGAAAGGCAAAGACACCAAAAAAAAAAAGATAATTTTACAAACTGATATACCTCATGAATTTGTTATTGTTGTTAGATGCTGTTAATTAATTTCCAATTCATAGTGACACCATGCACAACAGAAAGAAACACTGCGTGGTCCTGTGCCATCCTCACAATTGCTATTATGCTTGAGTTCCCTGTTGCAGCCACTGTAACAATTCAACTAACTGAGGGCCTTCCTGATTCTTGTTGGTCCAATACCAAGCATGATATCCTTCTCCAGGAACCGGTTCCTCCTGATAACATGCCCATATAGGACAGATGAAGTCTCATCATCCTTGCTTCTAAGGCACATTCTGGCTATATACTTCTTCCAAGACAGACTTGTTCCTTCTTTTGGCAGATCATGGTATGTTTAATATTCTTCACCAACAAGCACTGTAATTCAAAAAATCTATTTTACTGGGCCCTTCCTATCCATTTCCCAGCTTTCACAAATACATGAAACAATGGAAGACAACATGGCTTGGATCAGGCACTCCTAAATTCTTAAAGTTGTTGGTATCTTTGCTTTTTAACACTTTAAATAAATCTTTTCCAGAAAATTTGCCCAATGAAATGCATCGTTTGATTTCTTGACCATTGTTTCCATGGGCACTGGTTGCAGATTCAAGTAAAATGAAATCCTTTACAGCTTCAATACTTTCTCTATTTATCGTGTGTTGCTTATAGGTCTTGAGTATTTTTGTTTTCTTTATGTTGAGGCATGATCCGTACTGCAGGCTGTGGTCTTTGATCGTCATCAGTAAATGCTTAAAGTTCTCTTCATTTTCAGCCAGCAAAATTGTGTCATCTGTGTAACACTGATAGCTAATGAGTTCCTGCAATCCTGATGTGGCATTCTACTTCGTATAGTCCAGCTTCTTGGATTATTTGCTTAACATAAATACTGAATAAGTATGACGAAAGGCTACCACCCTGAAGCACCACCCTGACTTTAAACCATGTTATATTCCCTTGTTCTGTCTGAACACTGCCTCCTTGTCAAAGTACAACTTTCTCACGAGCACAGTTAAGTTTTCTGGAATCCCATTCTTCACATGTTATTCATAACTTGTTATGATACATGCTGTCAAATGCCTTTGGGTAGTTAGTAAAACACACATAAACATATTTCTTGTATTTTCTGCTTTCAGTCAGGATCCATCTGACACCAGCAAACATGTCATATCTGACATATCCCCCATTTCAAGTCCTCTTCTGAATCTGCCTTAAATTTCCATCAATTTCCTGTCAATGTACTGCTACAATTGCTTTTGAATTTTCAGCAACTTTTAACTTGTGTGTAATATTAATGATATTGTCCAAGAATTTCCTAATTTTTTGGATTACTTTCTTTGGAATGTGCATGAATACAGATCTCTTTTAGTGGATTATCCAGGTACCCGTCTTCTAAACTTTCTGACATAGATTAGTGAGCACTTCCAGTGCTGTATCAATTCATTGAAACATCTCAATTGATATTTCATCAATTCCTCGAACCTTGTTTTTCATCAAGGACTTCAGTGCATTTTGAATTTGTTCCTTCAGTATCTTCAGTTCTTGACTACATGCTACCTCCTGGAATAATTAAATATCAACCAATTCTTTTTGGTACAGTGATTTTGAGTATTTCTTTCATCTTCTTTTGATGCTTCCTGCATCCTTGAGTATTTTCTCCCAAAAAATCCTCAGTATTGCAACTCAGGGCATAAATTCATGAATATGTATGTAAAAATTCTCCACAAAATTGTAGCCAACAGCATTCAGCATCATATCGAAAAATCAGGTAGTATTCATACTACCTATGCAAGAATAGTTCAGTGTTAGAAAATCAACCAATGTAATTCACAACATAAATAAAACAAAAGAATCACATAATCATGTCAGTCAATGCAGAAAAACTATTTGATAAGTTCAACACTCATGTCTGATTAAAAACTTTCAATAAAATACAAATAAAAGGGAAATTGCTTAACATAATAAAGCCCACGTACATAAAACTGACAGGTAATATCATTCTCAAAGAAGAAGCTGAAAGAATTAAATGGAAACAGGTAATGATGGCTTTTATTACCACTTCTATTTAACATTGCACTGGAAGTCCTAGCTAGAGCAATAAGGCAAGAAAAAGAAATAAAGGACATCGAAATTGGAAAGAAATAAGCCAAACTATCCCTAAACACAAATATTTCACAAGAAAACTACCAGAATTAATAGATTCAGTAGAGAGGCAGAATACAAGATCAACATACAACAATCAGTTGAATTCCCATACACCAACAAAGAGAACTTCAAAAAGGTAGTTGAAAAAACAATGCCATTTATAATAGCCCCTAAAAAGATAAAATACTTAGGGAACTGAAGTCACTCCCAAAACTTACTTTTCAGTCAAAGATTAAACAGCCCTATAAAAGGAAAAATAACCCCTGTGAGGAAGTGCTCCCTAGTTCAAACAGTTCCAAATGGGCAACACCTTGTCAAAAGCAAGGATGAAAAAGCAGTAAGGACAGAAAAACTCTTTTTTCTTTTTTTAAAATATTCATTCTATGTAATTCCCCCCATTTTATCTCTGAAGAATTTCCCCCGGAGGTATCCACCCTTCTTCAATCTGAAATGGTTGTTCCCTAAATCTGCCCTTGTGAAAGGTAAGCATGTGTGTGCTCAAATGTTTTAAAAAATATTGTATACCATTTAACTGATATCTTTTTTTGATTGTGAAAGTTTACTTTGACCATCATTTTTACCAAGATATTTGAAGGCATTTTCCATATTGTTATTAATTGAATTGTGGCTCCCCAAAATGTGTGTTAGTCAACTTGGCTAGGGAATGATTCCATTATAGTGAAATTGTTCAACATTTTGTCATCTGATGTGATTTTCCTATGTGGTATAAATCTTATCTCCATGATGTTAATAAGATGAGATTCAATCTAAAAAAATAGGTTATTTAAATCAGTATTTTTCAAGACATAAAAGAGAGAAGTAAGCAGAGAAACATGGGGACCTCATACCCCTAAGAAACAAGAACTCAGAGAATAGTATATCCTTTGGACTCAAGTTCCCTGCTCTAAAATCTCCTTGACAAGGGAAGAATTAAGACTGGACCTTCTCCCAGAGCCAAATGAGATAGAGAGTATTCTCATGGAGCTGGAAGCATTCTTACAGCCTCACTCTTACAGTCTCACTGAGAGAGTACATTTCTCTTTGTTAAAGCCATATACTTGTGGTATTTTTGCTACAGCAACACTAGATGAGCAAGACACACATCATCTTCCAAGTATTCAGGGTTGTCAGTGACTACTCAATTTCATTGTATCTGGGCCTAGTTTCGTCTCCCTCCATCTTGTCTTCCTTACTCTCTTCTCCACCTCTTTCTTCTCCTTTACTATGGTAATACTCTTTGCCTCCAACTGCTTCTTCTTTGTCAGTATTTCTCCTCTGCTTTTCCATGATGAATTTTCAATTTGTTGGATGCTAGATTTTCATTGTTAATTACCTATTGTCATTCTTTGTTTTCCAAATATTTACCTTTATTATTTTTATAATAAATTTTGGACAATTTTCTCAGTGTTAATGTTTATACCTTCTATTATGTGTTTATATTTCAGCCATAATAGTAGTTTTTTTCCTTAAATTTTCAGTTCTTTCTTGCTCTATGACTGTTCCATTCCTACAGCATTTTGTTCTTATTTTAGCAATGAAATATATTCTTCTGTCTGAGAATGTTTATTTATGTGTGTATCTCTATGTAGTGGTTTTAAAAATATATCTACAAATTCTTTGACACTCCATCCTTCAAAAAATAGACTAACTCTTTTTTCTCTGGAAGGTAGTGTGAACTTAGTGACTCACATCTAATTAAACAGAATATGGCAGAAGTTAAGTTAGCAATAAAACGGTAAGCTAGTTTATGACAAAATGGAAAAAGTTTAACATCTAGAAGTACCAATGTGTGTGGGCTGAAGTGTCATTTTTATGCTCTCAAATTGTGGAGTAAATTTTTGTAATGATACTTAGAGGGCATGTTCAACTTAAATACTGGTTTCAGTATTTTAGAAAGAGAATATAGCTTTAAAAAGTACAGACATGTTTATTATGAGTTTAAATTCCATAAACTACTGAAGGTAGTTTGTACAAAGCTAAGTAAAAAAAATTTCCTTTTTGGCCGATGAAACAAATATATCCTAAAACCCAAAGAGGAAAATAAAATAAATATGTAATTACTGGGCATATGTCATGCCAAGTAGAGCAGACAGATAGATGACTGTCTGAAACTAGAACAACTCAGATCTGGTGGTAGAAATATTGTAGAAAAACTAAAAGGACTTGTGTCTTCGCCACCCTTTAGATCTGATGCACTATTGGAATCTTTGCTAACATAATGATAAGTATTACTAGTATAAGTTACTAGTTGTTGATAGTAATTCACATTTTTTAAAAATGTTCTTGTCATTTGCCCCTGAGCAGAGTGCTATAGCTAGGATAGTGAGCAAGAATTGGAAATGGGTTCCATTTTGAAATTAATATTCTTCAGAGAGGTGAAAACATTAATCACATAATTACACAAATAATTATTTGACTAGGTCAGCATTTCTACAACATTTGAAAACAGAATGTTTAAAAGTGAAAATGTGTTGTTGTAACACCCTCACAAGATCATAAGATACAGTGCAAGAGTGAATAAAAGTACATAGCAAGAGAGGGTACCACAAATTACTTAATTACTGAAAGAAACTAATAATGTGATGCATAATAAATAATCAACAAGACTTTAAAGCAATCATAACAGAAGTCCCTCTTGCAGATATCCCAACTCTAACTATCTTATCTGACCAAGCATCAATTAGATGGTTATTGGCTTGTTTCCAACGAACCTCAAAAGAAAACAGCAAGCCACCAATCTCAACTGACCACATACCCCCGAAACTCAATCATGGTAAAGCCTCTGATTTTCTATTTTTTTTTTTAATTAAATTAAAAAAAACTGAAAGTGTACATACTCTGTGCTTACAATACTGGGTTAAGAGAGGAGGAGTACACAAGTTGTGTCGAAGTCCCGTTAATATTGATCTTCTTACTAATGTGTATTGTCACCAATTTCACCCAACCAAATTTCTAACAACTATCTAATCTAAATCCTCACCCCTTGCACTCCCACCCTCCCACCCTCCGCATCCTTGTAGCCATCAAAGAGTCTTTTCTATTATGTATGAGTATGCTTTTAAGTTTTTATTGCAGGGCTCTCATATAATTGTCCTTCTGTTGCTGACTAGTTTCATTCAACATAATGTCCCCCAGTAAAGACCAAATTGAGAGATGTCTTCTGCTATCATCGTTGTTCTTTATCAGTGTATAGTACTCCATGGAGTATATATACCAAAGTTTACCCATCCATTCTTCTGTCATTGGGCATCTAGGTCAATTCCAACTTTTTGCTATCGTGAACTGTGCTGCAATGAACGTTCGTGTGCATGTATCAGTTGGTGTGAATGGCCTTGATTTTGTAGAATATATTCCGAGCAGAGGAATTACTGGGTCAAATGGCATATCTATATCCATTATTATAAGGTAATGCCAAATTGCTTTCCAAAGAGGTGGCACCATTCTGCAATCCCACCAGCAGTGAAGGTGAGTTCCAATCTTTTCACAGCCTCTCCAACATTTATTGTTTTGCGTTTTTTGGATCATGGCCGATCTTGTTGGGGTGAGGTGGTATCTCCTTGTTGTTTTGATTTGAATTTCTTTAATAATTAATGATTGTGAACATGTCTGCGTGTGCTTTTTGGCTGCCTGGATCTCCTCTTTAGAGAAGTGTCTGTCCATCTCCTTTGCCCATCGCCTAATTGAATAATTTGTCTTTTTCTTATTGATGTTTTGTAGAACCTTAGACTCGACGGCACTTGGCTTGGCTTTTTTATAGATTATGGAGATCAGGCGTCAGTCTGACATAGAGTTGCCAAATACTTTTTCCCATTCTGTAGGTGGTCTTTTAAATCTTTTGATGAAGTCTTTGGATGAGCCGAAGTGTTTGATTCTTATTAATTCCCATTTATCTATTTTCTCTTCTGATGAATGTGTTTTGTTTGTCAGATTTTGTAGTCTGTCTATATTGTGTATTGAAACGTACATTGTTGACCCTATCTTATCTTGGATGAGCTTTATCATTTTAGCTTTTATATTCAGGTCTTTTATCGAATTTGAGTTGATTTTTGTGTAAGGTGTGAGATATGGGTCTTGTTTCAATTTTTGCAGATGGATATCCAATTATGCCAGCACCATTTGTTAAAGAGACTGTTCTTACCCCCAGTTCAAAATCTTAGGACCTTTGTCAAATATCAGCTGTTCATAAGAGGATGGTCACATCTCTGGGGTCTCTACTTTGTTCCATTGGTCTATATGTCTCTTTTTGTACCAATACCAGGCTGTTTTGACTACAGTGGCGGTGTAATATGTTTTAAAGTCAGGTAGTGCGAAGCCTCCCAAATTGTTCTTCTTTTACAGTAGTGCTTTACTTATTCGGGGTTTCTTCCCTTTCCAAATAAAGCTGATAATTTGTTTCGACCCGACGACACTTGGCTTGGCTGGCATCTCATTAAAAAATGTCGCTGGAATTTGTATTGGCATTGCATTATATAAGTAGAGTGCTTTGGGCAAAATAGACATTTTCACAATAGTGAGTCTTCCTATCTATCAGCAGGGCAGATTACTCCACTTATGTAAGTCCCTCCTAGTTTCTTGTAGCAATGTCTTGTAGTTTTCACTGTAAAGATCTCTTATTTCTCTAGTTAGATTTATTACTAGGTATTTTACCTTCTTGGGGCCTATAGTAAATGGAATTGATTTGGTGATTTCTTCATTAATAATTTCATGGTTGGTATAAAGGAATCCTACTGATTTAGTTATGTTTATCTTGTATCCCGATACTTTGCCGAATTCTTCTATTAGCTCTAATAGTTTACTTACGGATTTCTTTGGATTCTCTGTATAAACAATCAAATCATCTGCAAAGAGGTAAATCTTTGCTTCTTCAGTGCCAATATGGATGCCTTTTATTTCTTTGTCTTGTCTAATTGCTCTGGCTAGAAAAATCTAAACCACCTTTGATTTTTCCAAATCACTAATAAGACAATCAGAATATTATGTTGTTAGCTCCTGGCTTAACAATATAAACACTGCCTAGATTCCTGTAACTGCTGGGAGAGTATAATTTTACTTTATGGGCTATGCTTACCCCACTTTAAGTACTGTATCACTTTCAGTGAATGTGTTTTTATTCTTAATGGAGTGAGAGGTTTGCTCTCCAACAGTAGGGACCACATTTTGTTTATCCATTCATCTGCTGATGTACAGTTACTTTTGTTGTTGTTTCTACTTTGGGGCTATTGTGAATAGTGCTGCAGTGAATATTGGTATACAAGTCTCTGAGTCTGTTTTCAAGCCTTTGGGATATATATAGGAGTAGAATTGCTAGGTTATATAGCGGTTCTGTTTTTATTGTATCTGAGGGTCCTACACAAAGTTTCCCACAGTAGTTCTGCAGTATCCATTCCCATCAGTAATGGATATTGTTGCTGTTGTTAGGTGCATCAAATTGATTCAGATTCATACAAATCAGATGAACAACAGAATAAAACACTTCCTGGTGTTGTGCCATGCCTAAATTTGTTTTTATGTTTAAACTGATTGTTGCAGCCACTATGTCAATCTATTTCTTTGAGTCTTCCTCTTTTTAGCTGACATTCTACATTACCAAGCATGATGTTCTTCTCAAGGGATTAATCCCTCGTGACAGCATGTCCAAAGTATACAAGACAAAGTCTCATTGTCCTTGTTTCCAAGGAAAACTCTGGTTGTACTTCTTCCAGAACAGATCTGTTTGTTCTTCTGGCAGTCCATGGTACATTCAACATTCTTCCCAAACACCACAACTCAAAGGCATCAATCCTTGTCTGTCTTCCCTATTCATTTTCCAGCTTTTTCATGCACACAATGCAATTGAAAATACCATGGCTTGGGTCAGGCACACCTTAGTTTTCAAGGTGACATCTTTACTTCTCAACACTTTCAAGAGTTCTCTAGGAGCAGATTTTCCCAGTGCAACATGCCTTTTGATTTCTTGGCTGTTGCTTGCAAGTCTATTGATCGCAGAACCAAGTAAAATGAAACCCTTGGCAATCTAATTCTTTCTTCATTTATTATGATGGTGGTTATGGGTCCAGTTGTGAGGATTTTGTTTTCTTGATGTTGAGGGCTGTGGTCTTTGATATTCATCAGTAAGTGTGTTTCAAATCCTCTTCACTGTCAGCTAGTAGAGTTGTGTCATCTGCATAAGACAAGTTGTTAATAAGTCTTCCTCCAGTTCTGATTCCCAGTTCTGCTTCATTTAGTCCAGTTTCTCAGATTATTCACTGAGCATAAAGTTTGAAAAGGTATGGTGAAGGTATACAATCGTGACGCACAACTTTCTTGACTTTAAATCATGCACTGTCCCCTTGTTCTGTTCACACAACTGCCACTTGATCTATATACAGATTCCTTATGAGTACAATTAAGTGTTCTGGAATTCCCATTCTCCACAATATTATCCATAATTTACTATGATCCACAGAGTTAAATGCCTTGGCATAGTCAATATAATGGAAGTAAACATCTTTCTGGTGTTCTCTGCCTTTAGCCTAGATCCATGTGACATAAGCAATAATATCCCTGGATCCAAGTCCTCTTCTGAACCTGGCTTGAATTTATGGCAGTTTCCTATCAATATATTACTGTAATCACTTATGAATGATCTTTAGGAAAGTTTGACTTGAATGTGATTTTAAAGATATTGTTCAATAATTTCCACATTTGGTTGGATCACCTTTCTTGGGTATAGGCATAAATATGGACCTCTTCCAATTAGCTGGTCGGGTAGCTGTCTTCCAAATTCCTTGGCATAGATGAGTGAGAATTTCCAGTGCTGCTCCATTTGTTGAAACATTTCGACTAATATTATATCAGTTCTTTTCCTGGAGTGTTGTTTCTCACTAATGCCATCAATGTAGTTTCGACCTCTTCCTTCAGTACCATTGGTTCCTGATCGTATACTATCTCTTGAAATGGTTGAATGCTGACCAGTTGATTCTGGTATAATGATTCTGTGTATTCCTTTCATCTTGTTTTGATGCTTCCTGAGTCATTTAATACTTCCCTATAGACCCAACTCGATAGCGGTGGTTTCGGATAGAATCCTTCATTATTGCAACTTAAGGATTGACATTTTTTCTTCAGTTCTTTCAGCTTGACAAATGTTCTTCCCTTATGGTTTTCTATCTCCAGTTGTTAGCACATGTCATTATAATACTTTACTTTGTCTTCTTGCAGCATCCTTTGAATTCTTCCAGTCAGTTCTTCTACTTTGCCATTCCTTCCTTTTGCTTTAGCTACTCAAAGAATAAGAGCAAGTTCCAAAGTCTCTTCTGACACCCAATTTGATCTTTTCTTTATTTCCTGTCTTTTTAATGATCTCTTGCTTTCTTCATGGGCAATGTCTTTGATGATATTGCACAACTTGTCTCGTCATTAGTGCTCAATGCATCAAATCTACTCTTACAGTGGTCTTTAAACTCATGAGGACTATACTCATAGAAGTATTTTGACACTTCTGGTCTTATTCTAATTTTCTTGAGTTTCATTTTGAATTGGCATATGAAAAATTGATGACGTATGCCACAGTCAGCACCTGCTCTTCTTCTCACTGCTGATATTGAGCTTTTCCATCATTTCTTTATACAGATGTAGTCAATTTGAGTCTTGTGTATTCTATTTGGTGAGGTCCATTACTACAGTCACCTTTTATGTTGGTGAAGAAAGGTATTTGCATTGTCAAAGAAGCACATTCTGTATCAGCATCATTTTGTCTTACAGTCTAGTGCAGTCTTTGAAGAGTTGGCTTTGGTACTGGTTTCAGCTTTGGGTTATCAAAGAGTACAAGGACCATGTCTTCAGGGAATCCTCCAGTTTGATGGACCATCAAGTCTGCATTTTTAATAGAGGTCTAGCTCTGCACACTCATTTCTATCCTCCTACTTCCCAGACTTTACATTGTGTTCCCTGTAAGTGCAGTCATTGGGAGTAGCTGGATGCCATCTAGTTCTGGTTGCACACTAATGTAGTCTCTGGATCATATGGCACCTTCTGTCTGTTATATTTTCCTCATGTCTTTGATGTCCTTCATTCTCTTCTGCTCCAGGTGTGTTGCACAAATTGCTTCAAGATAGATGGCTACTTGCCAGCTTTTAAGACCCCAGATGCCACTCACCAAAGTGGTATGCAAAACCTTTTCTGGAAAAAAAGAAGAAAACTTAGTTTTGCCAATTAGCCTAGAGGTTCCCTGTAACCGTGATCCTGATCCCTATCTCTGCTATGCTGTTCTTCCAAACCCTGGCATATATTTAGAAAATCTTTTAGTTTTTGGTGTATTCTAGCTGGGTTCACATCCTTTCTGTTGAGTGTTGTCATTCCCTTCACCTAATCCAATTCCTATCTACTACCTAATCTGTGAATACACTTCACTCTCCCTCCTCACTCTTGTAACCATCAAAGATTATTCTGTGTTTAAAACTTTTCTGAAGTCTTTATAACAGTGGACTCATAGCGCATTTGTCTTATTACAACTAAACTCACTCATCATAGTGTTTTGCAGATGACTGCATATTATGAAATGTTTGCCAAGATCTTCATTGTTCTTTACCATTGTGTAGTACTCCATTGCGCAGTTCTACCATCAAATGTTCATCCATTCATCTGCTGATAGATATCTGTGTTAATTCCATCTTTTTGCTATTGTGGACAATGCTGCAATAAACATTGGTGTGCATGTATCTGTTCAAGTGAAAGCCTTTATTTTTCTAGGATCTATTCCAAGCAGTGGGATCGCTGGATCATACAGTATTTCTATTACTGGTTTTCAAACCTCCACTGGTCTGTCAGTTTGTCATACTGTGGATACTTGTGTGTTGCTGCAGTGCTGGAAGCTATGCCACTGGTATTCAGATACCAGCAGGGTCACCCACAGCAGACAGGTTTCAACTTAGCTTCAAGACTAAGGCAGACCAAGAAGAAAGACCCAGAAGCTTAATATGAAAAGAATTAGCCAGTGCAATTCTTACAAATAACAGGGGAACATTGCCAGATATAGTGCTGGAAAATGAGCACCCCAGATTGGAAGGCTCTCAAAAGATGATGGGGGGAGAGGTGCCTCCTCAAAGTAAAGTCAGTCTTAATGACATGGGTGGAATAAGCCTTTGTAACCTTCATTTGCTGATATAGCATGACTCAAAATGAGAAGAAAGAGCTGAAAACATCTATTAATAATTAGAACACTGAATGTAAAAAATCCAAATCTAGGAAAAATTGGAAATCATGAAAAATAAAATGGCATGCATAAACACTGATATCCTAGGTATTAGGGAACTGAAATCAGACAATCATATGGGCTATTATGTCAGGAAAGAAAAATTGAAAAGGAATGGTGTTAGAGTCATCATCAACAAGAACATTTCAAGATCTATCCTGAAGTACAATTCTGTATATAATATTCATATGCCCACAAAGGAAGACCAGTTAATACAACTATTATTCAAATTCACCCACCAACCACTAAGGCCAGAGATGAAGAAATTGAAGACTTTTACCTGGTACTGCAGTTTGAAATTGATCAAACATGCAGTCAAGAATACAAAAGTTGGAAACAATGAAGAAGGATCAGTAGTAGTTCGAAAATACAGTCTTGTTGATTGTGTTAGTCAGCTGGCATTGCTCTAACAGAAACTCACAAGTAGATGAATGTAACAAAGAAAAGTGTATTCTTACACCGTCCAGTAGGCTACAAGTCTGAATTCAGGGTGTGCACTCCAGGGGAAGGCTTTCCCTCTTTGTCAGCTCTGGAGGAAGGTGTTTGTATAGTATCAGTCTTTGGTCAGGGAGCATCTTGGAGCAGGAAACCCGGGTCTGAAGGACATGATCTACTCCCGGTGTTGCTTTCTTGATGGTATGAGGTTCCCAACTCTCTGCTTGCTTCCCTTTTGTTTTATCTCTTGTAGGATAAAAGATAGTATAAGCCACACTTCAGGGAAATTCTATTTACATTGGAGCTGGAAGATGACCTTAAGAAGAATGTTACATTCTCACCCTAATCCTCTCTGTCATAATCCAGTCTGTTAATCACAGGCAGAGAATAAGATTTAGAATATAGGAATATGACAAAATGGAAGACAATCATAAAATACTGGGAATCATGGACCAGCCAGATGGCTACACATTTTTGGGGGTACGCAACTCAATCTATGACAATGATAGAAACAATGCCAGCGACTGTATGATAGAATTTTGCAATACCAATGCCTTCTTTGTTGTAAATACTGTTTTTCCACCAATATAAATGGTGACTATACACATGACTCGACGGCACTTGGCTCAGCTTGGCATACACATGAACCTCATCAGATGGAACACACATGAATCAAATCAACTACATCTGTGGAAAGAAATGACAGAAAAGCTCGATATCAGCAGTCATAACAAGAAGAGGTGCTGACTATGGCACAGACCATCTATTTTTCATATGCAAGTTCAAACTGAAACTCAAGAAAATTAGAGTGAATGCAAGAGCGCCGAAGTATGGCTTTGAGTATATCCCATTTGAGTTTAGAGACCATCTCTAGAACAGATTTGATACACTGAATACTAATGACCAAAGAATAGGCAAGTTGTGGAAGGACATTAAAGATATCATCCATGAAAAAAACAAGAGGTCATTTAAAAGACAGGAAATAAAGAAAAGACCAAACTGGATGTCAGAAGAGACTCTGAAACTTGCTCTTGAACATCAAGTAACTAAAGAAAAAGGAAGGAATTACAAAGTAGAACTGAACAGAAGATTTCAAAGAATGGCTTGAAAAGACAAAGTCTTACAAAGACATGTGCAAAGAGCTAGAGATAGAAAACCAAAATAGAAGTACATGTTATACATTGCACAAGCTGAAAGAATTGAAGAAAAAAATTCGATCCTCAAGTTACAATAGTGAAAAATTCTACAGGGAAAATATTAAATGATTCAGGAAGTATCAAACAGGATGGAAGGAATACAAAGGTACAATGGCAGAACAGGAGCAAGTTAGACATACCATTACAAATGAGAGAAATTGCAGGGAAAGAAGGCATTAACAGGCAACAAGTGAGTCAGCAGAACACATGACCTTAGCCCTCAAAGCTTTGGAAACAATTTTTCACTTTCTGAGACATTTTACACAATGGCCCTGTCCTCCAGACACTAGGTATTGGCCACACTCTCCGGTTTCTGAGTGGAGACCCCCAGCCCAGTACTACAACTCTACCTTCAAGGCCCTCTTGGACAGAAACTCTGCCCCATCAGCTTTAGCTGCACCCTAAGCCCAACTGAGTGGCAATTCTACCCTTACAAACACAGGATGTCCTGGTTCCACCCTTTCAAACCCCTGAGGTCATGGCCATACTTTCTGAGACTGAGGCAGCTCAGCATCTCACACTGCTTGTCTCTTCAGCTTCTGCTTCTTATGGATGCATGGCCAGGGCCTCCGGCCCACATCTGCCCTGCTGGGGCAAGTGTTCCAAAGCTCTGTAGCTCCACTGATTCAAGTGCCTGGAGGCACCCTATTATGATTGGAAAGTGTCCTGCACAAAGACACTCAGCTGTCTCACTCTGTGGGTCAGCAAGTCTAGCTCCACAGATTCAAGTGCCTGGAGGCACCCTGTTCCATAAGGAAAATTCTGTGCACAGGCACTTAGCTCTCTTACTCCATGGATTGGCTCCAGCACTGCCTCTAGCTCTGTTGTTGCCACTGCTGCTGCCACTGGTTCTCTGTTGTGTCTCACTGTCTGTGCTTTCTTTGTTCCTTCTGAATCCTCTATTGATTCACAGCTTCAAAATGGCTCCCGCATTTTAGGTATTTGCTACAGCAGCACCCCACTCCCAGTACCAAATTTTGTTTTAGTCAGCTAGTGTTGCTTTTAGCGTAAATACCACAGAGTGGATGACTTTAGAAAATAAAGGTTTATTCTTACACAGTCCGGTAGGTTACAAGTCCAAACTCTGGATGTCAGCTCCAGGAGAAAGCTTTCCCCCTAGTCAGCTCTGCAAGAAAGTCCAGTATTTAAGGTTCCAGGAACTGATGGAGTATCAGTTGAGCGCTAGAAGTACTCACTCATCCACGCCAAGAAACTTGGTAGATAGGTACCTGGCCAACCAACTAAAAGAAATCCATGTTTATACCCTTTCCCAAGAAGAGAGATCCAACTAAACATGACAATTATCAAACAATATCATTAATATCACTTGCAAGTAAAATTTTGCTACAGGTTATTCAAAGGTCACAGCTGCACAATACTGATAGGGAATTGCCAGAAATTCAAGCTGGATTCACAAGAGGACTTGGAACCAGGAATATCATTGCAGACATCAGATGGATCTTGGTTAAAAGCAGAGAACATGATAAAGATGTTTATCTGTATTTCATTTACCCTGCAAAGGCATTTGACTGCACAAATCATAACAAATTACAGATAATGTTTCAGAGAATGGGATTTCCATAACACTTAGTTGTGCTCATGAGGAATCTGTACATGGATCAAGCGGCAGTTGTGACAACAGAGGAAGGGGATACTGCATGGTTAAAAGTCAGGAAAGGTGGGATCAGAGTTGTGTACTTCAACCATTCCTTTCCAAACTTTAAGCTGAGTAAATAATTCAAGAAGCTGAACTATTTGAAGAAGAACAAGGCACCAGGATTAGGGAAAGCTCATTAACAACCTGTATTATGCAAATGACACAAATTTGCTTGTTGGGGAAGTGAAGAAAATTTGAAACACTTGCTGATGAATATCAAAGACCATAGCCTTCAGTATGGATTGCACCTCAACACTAAGGAAACAAAAATCATCACAACTGGACAGGTAAGCAACATCAGAAAGGATTGAGGTTGTCAAGGATTTCATTTTCTTTGTTTCCATAGTCAATGCCAATGGAAGCAGCAGTTAAGAAATCAAAAGACACATTGCACTGGGAAAATCTGCTGCAGAGGACTTTTTGAAAGTGTTGAAAAGTAAAGATGTCACTTAGAAGACCAAGGCGCACCTGACCCAAGCCATGGTATTTTCAGTCACATCATAGGCATTTGAAAGCTGGACAATGAATAAGGAGGACAGAAGAAAAATCGATGCCTTTGAATTGTGATGTTGGAGAAGAATATTAAATGTATCATGGACTGCCAAAAGAACAACCAAATTTGTTCTGGAAGGAGAACAACCAGATTATTCCTTGGAAGCAAAGAAGGAGAGACTGCATCTCACATACTTTGGACCTGGAGTCAGGAGGTCTCAGTCCCTGGAGAAGAGCATCATGCTTGGTAAAGTAGAAGTCAACAAAAAAGAGGAAGACCCTCAACAAAATGGACTGACACATTGTAACAATGTGTCATTGTTACTTCATTCTGTTGCGCGTAGGGTGGCGACGCGTCAGACTCAACTGAATATCACTTAATGAGAACAACAAAAGCTTTTAAGAAAGTGCCGAATCAATTTCCAAAATGATTTTATATTCCCATCCAAAGTGTGGAAGAATTTCCAATCTTTCCACAACCTCTTCAACATTTATTATTTTGTGTTTTTTAGATTAACGCCAGCATTGTTGGAGCCAGATAGTATCTTATTGTAGTTTTGATTTGGATTCTGGTGGCTAACAGAAAGCTGGACAAAGAACAAAGAAGACAGAAGAAGAACCGATGCCTTTGAATTGTGGTATTGGAGAAAAATGTTGATGTACCATCGACTGCCAAAAGAACAAACAGATTTGTTCTGGAAGAACTACAACCAGAATGCTTCTTAGCAGCAAATATGGCCAGACTCCTTCTTACATACTTTGAACATGTTGTCAGGAAGGATCAATCCCTGGAGAAGGACAACATGCCTGGTAGAGTTGAGGGTCAGTGAAAAAGAGGAAGACCCTCAACCAGATGGATTGACACAGTGACCGTAACAATGGGCTTAAGCATAAAAACGATTGTGGACGTGGTGCAAAACCAGATAGTGTTTTGTTCTGTTGTTCACAGGGTCGCTATGAGTCAGAACTGACTTGACAGCGCCTAACAACAACAACAGTGGGTAATCACCTTGAGCATTTCCTCATGTATCTGTTAGCATCCTGGGTGTTGTCTTAGGTGAAGTACCTGTTTATATCATTTGCTCAATTGTTTAATTGTGTTATTTGTCTTTTCTTGTTGAGGTGTTGTGCCAGCCAAGTTAGTACCTTGTAAATTATGGAGATTAGATGCTGCACTATGCCACCAAGGGTTTCATTCAATGTACTGTAGCCAAATAATCTTTTCCAGTGTGTAGTCTCTTGACTCTTTTGGTGAAACCTTTAGATAAGCATCAATGTTTAATTTTTAGGAGTTCTCAGTTACCTGTTTTGTCTTCTGGTAGTTGCATTCTTATTAATATTTTGTCACCTGTTTAAGCCATGGATTAGGCTTCCCAGCACTGTCCCTGTATTAACTTCCATGGTCTTTAGTGTTTTAGATACATTTTGGAACCATCTTTGCCTGGTTGCATTTTGAGTTAGTTTTTGTGTATTATGATGTGAGATATAGGTCTTTTTTCTTTTCTTTCTTTCTTTTTTTTTTTTTTTTGGAAGATGGATAGCCAGTTACGCCAACATCATTTGTTAAAGAGACTGTCCTTTCCCAAGTTTACAGACTTTGGACCTTTGCTCATTATCTGCTACTTATATGCGGATGACACTATAACTGGATTCTCAATTCTGTTCCATTGGTCTATGTATCTGTTTTTGTACCAGTACCAGGCTGTTTGGACAACCGTGGCAGAGCAACGGGTTCTAAAGTCAAGTAGTATGAAGACTCCTAATTTGTTTTTCTTCTTCATTAATGCTTTACTTATCTGGAGTCTTTTCCGTTTCCATGTGAAGTTGGTGATTTCCTTCTCCATCTCATTAAAAAGAAACACCATTGCAATTTGAATTGTGATCCTGCTGTAATCTGTAAATCACTTTGGGGAGAACAAACATTTTCTTGAAGTTACAAGGTAGGTTTACCCACTTACACAGGTCTCTTACGGTTTCTTGTAGTAGAGTCCTACAATTTTCTTTTCATAGGTCTTTTATGACAGATTATATTTATTCCCATGTACTTTATCTTCTTGGGTGCAATTGTTAATGGTAATGATTTTGTGATTTCCTCTTTGATGGTGTCTTTGTTTATATACAGGAATCTGATTTTTCTGTTTATCTTATATCCTAATACTTTGCTGAACTCATATGTTAGTTCTAGTAGTTTTTTCTTTTGTGGATTCTTTAGGGTTTTCTGTGTCTACAATCATATTATCTACTTGGATGTCCTTTATTTCTTTATCTTGCCTGATTGCTTTACTCAGGACAATGTTAAATATAAGTGATGTCAATGGGCACCCTTGTCTGATTCTTGTTCTAATGGGATTGAATGCTTTCAGACTCTATTTAGGATGATGTTGGCTGTTGACTTTGCATAGATGTTCCTTGTTAGGTTTAGGATTTTTCCCTTCTACACCTAATTTGCTGAGAGTTTTTAACATGAATGGATGTTGGAATTTCTCAAGTACTTTTTCTGCATCAGTTGACAACATCAACTGTTCTTCATCCTTTTTTTTTATTTATGTGGTTGATAACATTAATTCTTTTCCAGTGTTGAGACACCACTGCATCCCTAGTATAAATCCCACTTAGTTATGGTGAAATATTTTTTTGATATATTATTGAGTTCTATTGGCTAGAATTTTGTTAAGAATATTTGCATTTCATTTCATGAGAATTATTGGTCTGTAATTTTCCCTTTATGTGATATCTTTACCTGGTTTGGGCAGCAGGGTTATGCTGGCTTCATACAATGAATTTGGTAATATTCCACCCTTTTCCACTTTCTGGAACATCTTTAGTAATAGTGATGTTAAGTTCTCTCTGAAAATTTGATTGAATAATCTAGTGAAGCCATTGAGGCCAGGATCTTTTTCAGTTGAGAGATTTTTAATTACCTTTTCAGTCTCTTCCTTTGTGATAATTTTATTTAGCTGTGCTAACTTAGTTTGTGTTAGTTTTGTGTGTTTCAAGAAATTTGTCCATTTCCTCCAGGTTTTCAAATTTGTTAGAGTACAATTTTTCATAGTTATGTTTTGGTTCCTTCAATTTAAGTTGGGTCTGTCATGATACTACCCAACTCATTTCTTATTTGAGTTGGATGCTTCTTTTCCTCTTTTTATTTTGTCAGTTTGACCAGTGGTTTATCACTTTTGCTTCTTTTTAAAATACCAGCTTTTGGTCTTATTAACTCTTTCAATCTTTTTTATATTCTCTGTTTCATATAGTTCTATTGTCATTTTTATAGTTTGCTTTCTTCTGGTCGCCATGAGTCGGATCCGACTCGAGGGCACTTGGCTTTGGCTGGTGCCTGAGGGATTCTTTCCTACTCTCTTTCCACTTATTTGAATTGAAGAGTTAATTTATGATTTGAGCCATTTCTACTTTTCTAATATGTGCATTTAGTGAGATAAGTTGACCTGCAAACACTGCTTTTGCTGCATTCCATCAATTCTGATAGGATGCATATTCTTTCTCATTTTATTCTATGAATTTCTTTGTCCTATTCCTGAGCTCTTATATGTTGTTGTTGTTATAGGCCATCAAATCAGTTCTGACTCATAGTGGCTGTCATAGATTGAACAATTTCACCCCCAAAACATGTGTAGTAATTTGGCTGGTCCAGAATCCCCTGTATTCTGTGATTGCTGTCCATTTTGTGGCTTCTAATGCTGTAAATCCTAATCTCTGTTTGTGATTAACAGAGCGGATTATGTTATAGAAGATTGGGGTGGGATTGTAAATCCTCACTCCACTGTAAAGGGAGTTTCCCTGGAGTATGGCTTGCATCACACCTTATCCTTTCATCCTACAAGAGACAAAAGGAGAGGAAAAATCACAGGGAATTGGGGACCTCATACCATCAAGAAAGCAGCACCAGGAGAAGAGCACGTCCTTCAGACTAGAGGTTCCCATGCCAAGACGCTCGCTGACCCAAAACTGATACAACGAAAGGACTTTCTTCCAGAGCTGACAGAGGGAAAGACCTTTCCCTGGAGTTGGCACCTTGAATACAGACTTGCAACCTACCAGACTGTATAAGAGTAAACCTTCCTTTGTTAAAGCCATCCACTCTGTGGTATTTCTGTTAGAGAAGTGACTATGAATGACAGAATAAAACACTCTAGTCGTGCATCATGCCCACAATTTTTTTTTTTTTATTAAGTCCATTGTTGCAGCCATTGTGTCAATCCATTTCCTTGAGGGTCTTCATCTTTTTCACTGACTCTCTATTTCACCTGGTATGATGGGTCATCAAAAAACAGTAACTTCTTCAAGGACATGGATTTCTTCTATAAGCCAGTCATTTTTGAAAAAGGTATCATTCAGTTTCCATGTGTTTTATTTTTCTCCCTTCCTTTTCCTGTCATTGATTTCTGTTTTTCAGGCTTTACGGTGTGAAAAGATGCTTTGTTATATTTCAGTATTTTGAATTTTGTTAAAGATTGCTTTGTCACCTAATATTGTCCAGGTAGTCAGTCACCAAGTATGTGGTGCAGGCTCTCAACTACTATCCTAAATTGGCAAGGGGGGTTGATACAGACACAGGTATCTGGCTGCAGCCGCTGAGAGAGGCAAGGAACTAATAGCTGTTCCTGAGTGTCTATGAGGATGTCATATTCCCTTAAGTCTGGATCTAGGTGAAGGAACAGTTTCTGCCCTGATTTTTTGGCTTAGAGGAGTTGGTAGAATTTTATTTTTCCTTATCCCCTTTTCCCTGAGTTCGTTAAATTGTTCCCCCTCTGAATCTCAGAGAAGGCTCAAGGCAGGCTTGAGTAGTCCCGCTTCTAGCTGAGTTAAGGGGATCAAACTCTAGCCGTGGGCTAGCACAGAGAACGGGAGGAGGAGTGCTGGAAGAAAGGAAATAGGCCCATCAGGA
Source organism: Heterohyrax brucei (assembly GCA_028571685.1). NCBI lineage: Eukaryota > Metazoa > Chordata > Mammalia > Hyracoidea > Procaviidae > Heterohyrax > Heterohyrax brucei. The sequence goes on from CM053162.1 coordinate 20,210,329, forward strand.
AGGAAAGGTTTAGATCTAGGAATGGTAGGTTTTATGCAAAGACTTAGCTTTCAACCATCTGGTGCTGTTTCTCACTGGTTCTGGAGGAGTGAGTGGATTCTCCAGACAATTTACTCCTGCTGAGAAGGACACCCACCAACCTCCATGCTTGGCTAACCACGTGGTTGCTGTGGCTGTTTTCTGCCAGTTCAAGTTGTGGAATTCTGGCACTACTCTTCCTTTCCCATTGTTCAGTGAGATTAGTGAATTTTCCCTTTGACATTCAGGCTCCTAAGATGTCTTATGTACTGGATTTATATGTGTGGGGGGACATTTGTTGTTAGAGGGCCCATGGGAAGCGTCCATCTACTCCACAATACTGACCCCACCGCTCACCAGTCATCTTTTGAGTGCCTTCCAACCTGGGGGCTCATGTTCTCTCACTATGTCAGACAATATTCTGTTGCTGTTCATAAGGTTTTCTCTGGTTGTTTCTTTCCAGAAGTAGACTGTCTGGTCCTTCTTCTTAGTCTGGAAGCTCTGCTGAAACCTGTCTGTCATGAGTTACTCTACTGGTATCTGAATACCAGTGGCATAGTTTCCAGCCTCACAGCCTATACAAGCCCTAACAGTACAGTAGACTGACAGACAAGTGCTATAAGGGTTCGAGCACGGATAAGAGTTCCAATCTCCCCACAGCCTCACGTATTTGTTTTTTGTTGTCATTGTTGTTGTTTTTTCCTATCTTAGTCATGGTCTTGTTGTGGTTTTAATTGGCATCTCTCTGATGTCTAAAGATATTGAGCATCTTTCTTTTGTCTAATGGTCATTTTATTGAACTCTTTGGTGAAATATCTATTCTGGTCCTTTTCTGACAGCATGACTGAGTTATTTGTCTTTTAGTTGTTCAGTCGTTCAAGTTTTATATACTTTATGGTTATTTGAGTCTTATTTAGATATCTGTTTTCTGAAGATATTCTCCCAGTCAGTAACTTCTGTTTTCAAGCTTTTGGTGTTTTGTTGAAAAATAGTTTTTAAATTTTATGCAGTCTTAGTTTTTATTTTTTGTCTTTTGTTGTTATACTTTTGTTGTTATATTAGATAATCCACTGTTGACAGCTAGGTCTGACAGTATTGCCCATGCATTTTCTTCTAAGAATTCTATGGTTTCAGTTTGAACATTTAGATCCTTAACTCACTTTGAATTTGTTTTTGTGTATGATATGAGATATGGATTCTGTTTCATTTTTCTGTATTTGGAAATCCACTTTTCCCGATACTATATATTGAGGAGATTTTTCTTTCTCCATAGAATGGACCAACTACTCTTGCCAAAAAGCGGCTGACCATATGTGTGTGTATTTATTTTCAGACTTTGAATTCTATTCTGTTGGCTTATGTGTCTATTGTTATACCACTACCAAGCTTTTTTGATTACTGTAGCTATATAATATGTTTTAAAATTAAAAAGTATAGGTCTTCCTACTTTGTTCTTTTCTTTCAACATTGCTTTAGGTATTTGTGACTTACCGACATTTTTTTGTAAAGTTGAGGATTCCTTTTTCTATTTCTACTAGCAAGACCATTGGAATTTTAACTGGGGTTACACTGTATCTATAGATCTTTTTGGGTAGTACTGACATCTTAAGAATACTAAGTCTTCTAATCTGTGAAAAAGGAACATCATTTCATTTTCATCTTTCATTTGTCATAGCCAAAAGGTTTTTTCAAGTCTGTAGGTTCTATTTTTATTCTACTGGTGAAGTTTTTGACAAGCATTAAGTACTGGATTTTTAGGAGCTCCCAGTTGTCTAGTTACTTTTCTGGCATCTCTGCTTTCTTAGTTATGGTTTGTTTCCTGTTTATGCCATGTCTTAGGACTTCCAGCACTGTTCCTTTTTTTCCCATAATATTTAACATTTTAGATTTTATGTTTAGGTCTTTGTTCCATTTTGAGTTAGTTTTTTCACATAGTGTGAGCTATGGGACTTGTTTCATTTTTTTTTTTTTTTTTATTTGCAGATGGACATCCAATTATGCCAGTACCACTTGTTAAAGAGATTGTCTTTTCCACCATTTCATGGATTTTGGACCTTTGTGAAATATCAGCTGCCCATAGGTGGATGAATTTACATCTGGATTCTTAATTCTGTACCATTGGTCTGTATCTATTGTTGTACCAGTACCAGGTTCTTTTAACTACCATGTACAATCAGTTCTAAATTCAAGTAGTGTGAGGCTTCCAACTTTGTTCTCCTTCTTTAGTAATATTTTACTAATCCAGGGTCTTTTCCCTTTCCATATAAAGTTGCTGATTTGTTTCTCTATCTCATTAAAAAATGTCATTGCAATTTGGATTGGGATTGCATTGTGTCTGTAAATTAATTTGAGTAGAACTGACATTTTCACAATGTTGAATCTTCCTATGCATGAGCAAGGTATGATTTTCCACTTATATAGATCTTGCTTAGTTCCTTGCAGTAGCATCTTGTAGTTTGTTTTGTGTAGGTCTTTTATGTCTCTGGTTAGATTTATTCTTAAGTATTTTATCTTCTTGGAGGCTATTGTAAATGGTGTTGATTTGGTGATTTTTTTCTTCAGAGTTCTCTTTGTTAGTTTAGAGGAATTCAACTGAGTTTTGTATGTTTATCTCATATTCTGACGCTTTGTTGAAAAGTTCTATTAGTTCCAGTAGTTTTCTTGTGGATTTTTATGTATTTTATGTATATAAGCTCATATCATCTGCAAATAGGGGTACTTTCACTTCTTTTTTCCCAGTTTGTATGCTCTTCTAGCCTGATTCTTTTGCTACAACTTCCAGCACAATGTTGAATAAAAGTGGTGATAAAGGACATCCCTTTCAGGGTCCTTTTCTCCAGGGGCATGAGACTTTCCCTGTTAGAGGCTCCCCCCATTTAGGTTGATGTTGACTGTTGACTTCGTAAAAATGCCCTTCATTAAGTTAAGGAATTTCCTTTCTATTTCTATTTTCTTCAGAGTTTTTGTTATGAATGGCTGTTTGGACTTTGTCAAATACTTTTTTGAAATCAATCAATAAAATCATGCTTTTCCTGTATTTTATTTTCTGTAATGGATTATATGATTGGTTTTCTAACATTAAACCAATCCTGCATACCTGATATGACTCCCACTAGGTTGTGATGAATTGCTTTTTTGATATGTTGTTGAATTCTATTGCTAGAATTTTGTTTGTAATTATTGCATCTGTTTATGAGTAGATTTGGTCTATAATTCTCTCTCTCTCTCTCTGTGGTATCTTTATAAGGTTTTGTTATTAGGGTTGTGCTGGCTTCATAGGATGAGTTTCAGGAGTATCCTATCTTTTTCTATGCTCTGAAATACTGTTAGTAGTACTGATGTTAACTCTTCTCTGAAAGTTGGGTAGAATCTTCTAGTGAAGCTGTCAGGGCTGGGGCTTTCGTTGTCATTGTTGAAAGTCTTGTAGTTATCTTTTCAATCTCGTTTTTCGTTATAACTCTGTGTTAGTTTAAGTAGGTGGTGTGTTTCTGAAAATCTGTCTATTTTCTCTAGGTTTTCAAATTTGTTAGAGCACAATATTTCATAGTATTCTGTTATGATTCTTTTAATTTCACTTAGGTCTGCTGTGATATTGCCCATCATGTTTCTTATCTGGGTTATTTGCTTCCTTTTGAGTATTTTCATTGTTAGTTTGGTGAGTGGTTTATCAATATTGTTGATCTTTTTAAAGAAACAGCTTTTGGTCTTATTAACTCTTTCAATTGTTTTTCTATTCCCTATTTCATTTAATTCTGTTTTAATTTTTATTATTTCCATTCCTCTGTTGCCCAAGGGTTGCTGTTGCTGCTCTCATTGTATTTGTTTAAGTTGTAGGGTTAATGTTTTGATTTTGGTCCTTGCTTCTTTTTCGAATGTGTGGATGTAATTTTGGTTTCTTGCTGTAGTGTCTTGCAGTTTTCCTTGTAGAGTTCTTTTCTGTCTGGATTTACTCCTAAGTATATATTGCTGTAAATTGAGCTCTGAGCATTGCTATTTCCATGTCCCAAAGGTTCTGGTGGGATGTGTTTCCATTCTCATTTGATTCTGTGAATTTCTTTATTCCATCCTTAACTTGATTTATAACCTACTAGTTTTTGAGGAAGGTGTTGTTCATTTTCAATATATTTGATTTTTTTCCCTTGCTTTTTCTGTTATTGATTTCTACTATTATGGCTGTGATGATTAAGACTGTATGTCACCTTGGCTGGGCCATGATTCTCTGTGTTTTGGCAGCTGTATTATGTTACAGTCACTGCCATGATGGGATGTGCTGTGGTACATGTAGAGGTAGGGTGTGCAATGGCTCAGTGCCCTCTCAGCCTTCATCTCTGTTTTCTGCTGCCTACTTTCTGCCTGCTCACCCTGTCAAGGTTTTAGCTTGTCAATCCAGGACTCTTGCCTTCTGATGTCCAGTTCTTGGGCATGAAATAGTAGCTGCTGGGATTCATTGATTTTTATAGCCTGCCAATAAGAGTCCTGTTCTCCAACTTACTCATCCTTGGTTCATTAGTACCTGCAGCTATGTGAATCAGGAGAAACTTTACAGTCGTGTTTTCCATTTTGGAATTTACTGATCTTAACAGCCTGTGAGCAGGACCATTTCTCTCTGACCTGCTTGTCTTTAGTTTACCAACTTCTACAGTTGCATGAAGCTTCTATTCCAATCCAGGGCTTGGGATGTAGCAACTTCCACAAGCTTCCACAATCTACCTCTACATATACATACATATTTATAAGCTTTACTCATTGTCGTTCTCTAGAGAATCCAGCCTAAGATGTTGACAGCTCTGCTGTCAGCAGTAAACAGTGCCCTGCTAATCCACAGGGTGAGGTGATGATATACATATGCAAAATATCAACACCAGCAGATCAGGTATTGATAGAAGGTGAGGCTCTGGATGAACACATGTGTCACATCTTTCTGCAGTTGTGTGAGAATAAGAAGTATAAGGAATCTGTTTATTTGGTCCTACTTTTACTAGATAAACTAGTAAAAGAGATGAGCTCAGAGTTTCAGACTCAAGCTCAAGTGTGGCACAGGTGACTTCAAAGGTTCCACTTGCACTTTGAAAGAAAACCTCATTTCCTGTAGTAGCAGAGCTGATATTGCTGAAAGCCAACCCAGACTTGGTTGAATTACAACACCAGCTCAACTGCCAATTAACTAGACTTAGGTCTCAGCGAGCCCCAAAAGGTAAAGTACAAACTGTGACACAGGAGGAGATATGCTACACTCCAAAAGAACTATTTGACTTTTCTAATATGTACACAGAAAATCCTGGGGAGTATGCATGAGAATGGCTAATAAGTGTGTGCAGTAATGGATCAAGGAACATAAAGATGGATCAGTTCAAAATTATTGATATGGACTCACTAAGCACAAATTCTTCAATATTTCATCTTAGGAAATGTTCTAATAGTTTGTTTCACTGGTATGCTGAAACATGGACTAACCAGTGGCCTGCACTAAGTCAAATTTAAGTACTAGACCCACCCTGGTATACTGTAGAAGAAGATATTCAAAGTTTTAAAGAAATTGGCATGCCACAATGGATTTATGAGGTTAGACCCACAGATCCACACTCAAAATGCCCAGAGAACACACCTTTTACCACAACTGTAAAGAACAAATTCATAAAGGGAGCTCCAGCATCCTTGAACACTACCATGATTGCTATTTTATGTAAATCAAATTTGACAGTGGAAACTGTACTAATTAAGACACCTAGCTGCAGTGTGGCTAATTGGACCCCACAGTAGTAGATGCCAAGTGGCTGCACTCAATCTACAAAGACAAGGTGGGTATGGTTACAATAATGGACAGTGGAGTTGAAACAGTAATCAGAACAGTCTGACTTATGTGAACTCATAGTGTCTATAGGAGTGAAATAGAAGCCTACTAAATATTTACTTGATCTGAATGAGTGGATGATGCCAGAATAGAGAGATGATTGCCAGAATAGAGAGTCATAGTCTCTCAATAAATCCCAAGATTTGAGCAAGTTTAAAGACCCACAACCTCTTAAATTAAGTGGAGGCTGGGTCCTCTTAAGGAAGGACTCTAATACCCTGAGAAGAATTTAGGCCATTAGTATTTCTCCTACCCATCTCCAAAGGGATCTACTGTCTTTTATGAGAGTGACTGTTCATTGGAGAAAACCAAATAACTAGACTTTGGGGGTAAACTTGGATACTGGCTCTGAATTGACTCTAATTCCAGGACAACAAAAATGCCACTGTGGCCCACCAGTCAGTGTGGGGTGTATGGAGGTCAGGTTCTTAATGGAGTCTTGGCTTGAGTTTGTCTTGCAGTAGGTTCAACAGGTCCCCAAACCTATCCTGCAGTTATTTCACCAGTTCTAGAATACATAATTGGAATAGACATACTCAGCAACTGGCAGAACCCCCACAATGGATCCCTGACAAATGGACTAAAGGCTGTCACTAGGAGAAGCCACCAGAACTGCTACTACATAGGAAAATAGTACACCAAAAGCAATAGCATGTTCTCAGTGGGATTACAGAGATTACTGTTGCCATTAAGGGCCTGAAGGATGCAAGGATGCTGATTCCCACCACATATACATTCAATTCACATATTTGTCCTTTGCAGAAAACATACAGATCTTGAAGAATGACAGTAGATTGTCAAAAACTTAACCACACAGTGACTCTAACTACAGCTGCATTCCAGCTGTAGTTTCATTGCATGAGCAAATTAATACATCTTCTGGTATCTGGTATGCAGCTATTGATCTGGCTATTGCCGTCTTATCCATACCTGTTTCAAAGGACCACCAGAAGCAGTTTACATTCAGCTGTCATGGCAAGCAATACACTTTCACTTCCCTACCTTAGAGCTATACTAATTCTTAGCCCTATGTCATAATTTAGTCAACAGGAACATTGATCGCCTCTCTCTTCCATAGATGTCACACTGGTCCTTATGTTGATGACATTATGCTGATTGAACCTAGTAAGGAAGAAATGTCAATGACTCTGGACTTATTGTTCAAATACTTGCATTGCTAGAAAGTGAGAAATTAGTCCCACAAAAATTTGCACGCCTTCCACTTCAGTGATGAAATTTATAGGGTTCCAGTGGTGTGGGATACATCAAGGTATTTATTCTAAAGTGAAGGATAAGTTGCTGCACTTGGTTGATTCCACATTTAAAACAGGAGGCTCAGCACTCAGTAGGTGTCTTTGAATTTTGGAGGCAACATATTCCTCATTTGGGTGTGCTGCTACAGCCTAATTATCAAGTGACTTGAAAAACTGCAAATTTTGAGTGGGGTCCAAAACAAGAGAAATCACTCTAACAGGTTCAGGCTGCTGTGCAAGCTGCTCTGTCACTTGGGTCATATGATTCAGCTGATCCAATGGTGTCTGAAATGTCAGTGGCAGATAGAGATGTTATTTGGAGTCTTTCACAAGCCCCTTTTGGTGAATCACAGTGCAGGCCTTTAGAATTTTGGAGCAAAGAACTGCCATCATCTCCAGAAAACTACTCTCCTTTTCAGAAACAGCTTTTGGCTTGTTAGTAGGCATTAGTAGAAACTGAACACTTAACCACCAAGCATCCTGAGGTGTCTATCATGAAGCGAGTGCTGTCTCACCCACGGAGTCGTGAAGTTGGACATGTACAGCAGCACTCCATCATTAAATGGAAGTGATATATACAAGATCAGGCCTGAGCAGGACATGAAGGCATAAGTAAGTTACATGAGGAGGTGGCCCAAATGCCCATGGTCTCTGCTTCTGTCACATTACAATCCATCTCCCAGATTGCACCTAACGCCTCAGAAGGAGTTCCTTATGACCAGTTGACTGAAGAAGAGAAAACTTGTGCCTGTTTTACAGACTTTTCTATGTGATACACTGGTACTACTTGAAAGTGGAGAGGGGTAGCACTACAGCCCCTTCTGGGGACCTCTCTGAAGGACAATGATGAAGGGAAATCCTCCCAGTGGGCAGAACTTCAAGCAACGCACCTGCTTATTCACTTTGCTTGGAAGAAGAAATGGCCTATAAGTGATCGTATACTCATTCATGGGCTGTGGTCAATGGCTTGGCTGGTGTTCAAGGACTTAGAAAGAACATGATTGGAAAATTGGTGACAAGGATTTATAGGAAATAGGTATATAAATACTCCTCTCTGACTGGGAAAAAGAAGTGAATTTATTTGTGTCTTATGTGAAAGCTCATCAAAGGGTGAACTTAGCAGAGGATAAGTTTAACAATCGAGTGGATAGGATGATGTTTTCTGTGGAAACCAGTCATCTTTTTTCCCAGCTACTTCCATCATTGTTCAATGGGATCGTGAACTAAGTGGCCATGGTGGCAGGCATGGGGATTATGCATGGGACCAGTGACACGGACTTTCACTCTCCAAGGCTGACTTGGCCCCAGTGACTGCTGAGTGCTCAATCTGTTGGTGACAGAGGCCAAAACTGGGTCAGTGATATGATACCATCCATCACGGTGATCAGCTAGCAACCTGGTGGGAAGATCACACTGGACAACTTCCATCATGGAAAGGACAGCATTTTGTCTTTACAGGAATAAATGCTTATTCTGGATATGGCTTTGCATTCCCTGAATGACATGCTTCTGCCCAAACTATCATCTGTAGTTTTACAGAATGCCTTATCCACCATCATGGTGGCCTGCACAGCATTGTGTCTGATCAAAGGCTCACTTCACAGGAAAGGAAGTATAGCAGTGGGCCCATGCTGATGGAATTCACTGGTCTTACCATGCTCCATATCATCCTGAAGCAGCTGGCTTGATAAAATAACGGAATGGCCTCCTAAAGACAGTTACAGCACTAACTAGTGCAAATACCTTCCACGGTTGGGGAAATGTTCTCCAGGAGGCTGAATATGCTGTAAACCAATGTCCAATACATGACACTGTTTCTCCCATAGCCAGAATTCATGGATTCAGGAATCTGGGGTGGAAAAGGAAGCAGCACCACTCAGTATTACCTTGAGTGACTCACTTGAAAGATTTTTCTTCCTATCCCCATGACCTTATGTTCTGCAGGTCTAGAGGTATTCTCCCACCTGGAGACACATCACTGATCCCATTGAATGGGAAGTTGAAAATGCCACTGGTCCACTTTAGCTCCTTATGTCTCTGGATCAACAGGCAAAGAAGGGAGTTACCAAACTGGCTGGTGTGATTGATCCTGACTACCAAGAGAAAATCAGATTGATGTCACACAATGGAGGTAAAGAAAAATATGTCTGGAAAGCATGAGACCCCTTAGGTAGCCCCTTAGTACTACCACATACTGTAATTAAAGTCAATGGAAAACTACAGTAACCCAATTCTGACAGGACTTCTAATAGCCAAGTCTCTTCACGAACTAAAGTTTGGGTCACCTCGCCAAGCAAGGAACCAGGATGAGCTGAGGTATTCACTGAGGGCGAAGGGAATACAGAATGGGTTGTGGAAGAAGGTAGTTCTAAATACCAGTTATGGCCACGTGACCAGTTGCAGCGAGAAGGACTGTAATTATTTAAGTATTTTTGCTTTGCATGTGGAAATCAGCTAACGAAACTAGTGTGTTTTTGGTTGTACATGTTAGTTGTACCCTGTTAGACACAAGGATGACTTTGTAATTGTGTTTGTTGGGAGATTATGTGTGGCAAGTGAAGATGAGTAAAGACTCCAAGCTAACAAGAGGTGGAACGCGATTGATTACAATTATGTGTCACCTTGGTTGGGCCATGATTCTCAGTGTTTTGCTGTTGTATAGTGTTATGATCACTTCCATAATGGAATGTGCTATGGCACCAACAGGGGCAGGGCCTGTGGTGGCTCACTGCCCCCTCAGCTTTAGTGGCTGCCTTCTACCACCTGCTTCCTGCCTGCTCACCTTGCCAAGGTTTTGGCTTGTGGATCGAGCAGCTGCAGCACTCTTGTCTTCTGATATCCAGTTCTCGGGACTTGAGTTAGCAGGTCTTGGGATACATCGATTTTCATAGCCTGCAAATAAAAGTCATGTTCCTCAGCCTGCTGAACCCGGGCTTACCAGTCCCCTCAGCTACGTGAACCAGAAGAAACCTTGCGGTATTGACTGCCATCAACCTTCACAGCCTCTGAGCAGGAAATTTGCTGCCTAACTTGCTTACCTCTGGTTCACCAGGTTCTGCCACTGCATGTGGCTTGTATTCTGATCCAGGGCTTGAGGTGTTTCAGCCTCTAAAATTGAATGAGCTGTTTCCTTATATAAATTTCTCTTTCTCTATGTGTTTATATGCTTTACTGGTTTTGCGTCTCTACAGAGTCCAGCTTAAGACAATGACTTAATGGTCAGAAATGATACTTTGTAATATTTTAATGTTTTCAATTCTGTCAAGGTTTGCTTTATGGCTAATATATGGTTTCCTCTGGAAAATGTTCCATATGCATTAACAAAGAAAATATGCTTGCTGTTGTTGGGAGGAGTGTTATGCTTGTCTTTGAGATCAAGCTGGTTGACTGTGGCATTTAGATCTTCCATGTTATGGCCCTAATGCCTCACAACAGGCTTTCTCCTTTTTCAATGAGTTTTTGAGAACTTGATGTAGCTAATACCATAATTATATCATAAGTAAGCTGTAAATGTTTTTTATTGCACAAGCTGCCTTGGCTCTTCCAGAGGAATGTGGAACCCTCTTTGCTCTTGTTCCCTTGGTCTTCTTCTTCATTGTCTTGAGCAATGGCTTTCAGACTATTAGACAGTGTTTAGGAAGGCTGCTTCAAGCTTTTTATCTACAACTTTCACGTTCCTTATCTTAGTCAGGGAAACCGTGGTGGCATAGTGGTGAAATGCTACCTCTGCTAACCAAAAGATTGGCAGTTCACATCTGCCAGGTGCTCCTTGGAAACTCTATGGAGCAGTTCTGCTTTGTCCTGTAGGGTCTCTGTGAGTTGAAATAGACTATGGCAGTAGGTTTGGTTTTTTGTTTTTATTTTAGAGTGGTCTTGACAGGGCAGCTCCACTAGCCAAGAGAGTTTCATTTAACTTTTTTTCTTTGCTTGTTACAAACATACAGATTAGAGTCTGGGTGTCCAGCGTGCATATCTTTAGTTTAATAAAGACCTTCTTGTGTTTGTTTTGTGACTTAATACAGCCCATATGGGGCCTATGCCATTAAAAACATTAGATAATCCTTGCCAAAATTAAACATAAATTCTGATGTAAATATTGTCTTTTCAGATTCCACAGAGATAGTCTGCACTGTGGTTGGGTCTCCATTGGTGTCATATCTCTTAATAAATCTTTTCTCTCTTTCTAACTTGAAGTACACTGGCTCAACTGTTCCAGGGCCTGGACCCCAATCAGGTAACATCTGTATTGAGCTTCTTCCTGGATGTCCTTCACTGAAAGTTGTGAGTTGAATTCTTGTACTATAATTGCCAAGCTGTCTATTACTCTTTTCAATGCTGTTAGGGTTTGTTTTTATGTATTTTAGAGCCTAATCATCAAGCACATAGATAGTTATCAAGGTCACCTGTTCCTGGTGTGTTTCTTTTATCATGATACAGTATCCGTCCTTATCTTTGTGGTAGATTTTTCTTTAAAGTCTGTTTTGGTAGAGATTGATATTGCTAGTCTTTTGCTTGTTTTGTTGTTGTTTCTCAGTACACTGTTTTCATCCTTTGATTTTTAGTGTATTTTTGTCTCTAAGTCTAAGGTGTGTCTCTTGTAGATTACATGTAGGTGGATTATGTTTATTTAATCCATTCTGCTACTGTTTATCTCTTTATTGGTTTATTTAGTCAATTTACATTCAGCATAATTATTGGTAAGTATGAATTTTAGTGCTGTCATTTTGATGTCTTTTTTATATGTGTTGTCAGTTTTTGTTCCAGTTAATGTTCTTGCTGAGTCATTTTTCTTTACATATTTTCTTTTCATCTTTCTCATTGTTGTAGATTTTGTATTTTCTGAGTCTTCATGTTTTTCTTGTTTTTTATTTTGGTATGTAGGATTGTTAGTTTTCTTTGCGTTTACTTTAGTACTTATCCCTATTTTTCTATGTTTAAAACCAATCCTTTATTTCTTTGTATTACCTTGCCTTCCTTTCCATATGAAAACTCTATGACTACACTTTTTAGTTCCTCTTTTATATTTTAATGTTATTATCTTTTATGTATTAACATATCCAATTCCCTATTTTCAGTGTTTTAGCTCTGATTTATTTTTGTGACTTACCTATATGAGTTGATATCTGGTTGCTGTGTCCTGTGTTCTAGTCTTGGGTCGTTCTCTGATGTTATTGATTTTTCTAACCAGAAGACTTCTTCTAATATTTCTTATAATTTTGGTTTAGTTTTTACATTTCCTTGAACTTTTACTTATCTAGAAATGTCATAATTTTAACACCGTATTCAGAGACAGTTTTGCCGGGTATATAATTCTTGGCTAGGAGTTTGTTTCCTTCAAGGCTTTATATATGTAATCCTATTGCTTTCTTGCATACATGGTCTGTGCTATTTCTTAATGACTTTCCTTTGTAGGTAACTTTTTGTTTATTTCTACAGACTCTTAAAATTGTCTCCTTATCTTTAGTTTTGACAGTTTTGATTATGTCTTTGTGACTTTCTTTTGGAATCTACCTTGTGCATAATTTGATGAGTTTCTTCAATAAATATCTTCTCATCTTTCATGATATCAGGCAATTTTTCTGTCAATTAATCTTCAACAATTCTCTCTCTATTCTCTGTTATTCTATTTCTGTATCGAATCACTAGAGAGTTATTCCTCTTGACAGAATCCAAAATCAAACCTGTTACCATTGAGTTGATTCAGACTCAGCAACCCTAAACAGAGAAGAACTGCCCCCACAGAGTTTCCAAGGAGCACCTGGTGTATTTGAGCCACCCGTCTTTTGGTTAGCAGCTGTAAGTCTTAACCATTATGCTGCCAAGGTTTCTGACAGAGTCTTACATAATTCTTATAGTTTCTTCATTTTTTTTTAATATTCTTTTTTCCCAGATAAGCTGACGGCAAGTGCTTTATCTCCAGTCTCGTTAATTCTGATGTCCATTGCCTCAGTTTTGCTCCAATGACTTTTTTTGAGTTGTCTAATTCTGATATTTATTGTTAATCTTCTGAATTTCTGTTTGGTGTCTCTCAGTGGATTCTTGTAGCCCATTTGTCATTATGCTCTGCTATAATCTTCGTAAGTTCCCCTGTTGCATTCTCTCTGTGTTTCTTGTCTTTTTCTGCATTTTGCTTGATCATCTTTCTGACTTCTTAAAGGGTTCTACATGTTAGTCTTTTCAATCCTACCTTTGGTAATTCCAAGAAGCTCTCTTCCTCTGGAAGGTTTCTTTATTTTAAGTTTTAATAGCTTGCTGCAGCCCTCATGGTCTGTCTCTTTGTGATTTGATATTGACTGATGTCTCTGAGTTACTAACAAGTTATTTATATTCATTTATTGCATGTTTAGCTACTGTGTCCTACCTTCTAGTTTTGTTTTGTCTTGATACTGGCACTGGGTTTTATACCCAATAGGCTGGTCTTGTGAACTAGCTTGGAAATTCTAGTGGCATAACGATTAAGTGCTACAGTGTTAACCAAATGATTGGCAGTTCAAACCACCAGAACTCCTTAGAAGCTCTATGAGGCAATTCTATTCTGTCCTATAGAATTGCTGAGTTGAAACCAACTTGATGGCAAGAGGATTGGTTTTTGGTTTGTTGTGACCTGACTTGATTATTAGCATCTTTGAAATCCTCACATCTTGTCACTAGGTAGCTAGAGCTGTTGCTAGGAATGCAAGCCCAGGAGTTTGTTTACTTTTTCTTGTGTACATTCAGCTCAATTATCATAGCTATCAGTCACTGAGTATGTGGCCCAAACTCCCACCTACAGTTCTAGACGGATAAGGTGATCCCAGCAGGCACAAGTATCTGGCTGCAGTAAGGGATCACGCACTGAGCAAGGCAGAGAGCTGACTGCTGCCTTTAAGCAACTGGGTTAAAGGCATATCCCTCCTCCCAAGAGTCCACTGTTAGGTGGGTTTTGCAACCTGAATATGAGCATCCAATGCTGCTGGCTATAAGGATAGAGAGTCATAATTTATTCTTGAACCCTTGTCACGCATAGCTTGGTGGAGTGGGCACAACCTCGAGTCCTCAGGCTCCTGATATAGGTGGATGAGGACCCTGCTTAATGGGTAGGACAGTGTTAAACATCATGAATCTGCCACTCTCCATTATGGAAGATACAGATCCAAATAGGCTTCAAGTATATACCCTGTTACACTGTGCTAACAAGGGCCTGTACTGTTGAAATGGGACCAGCCTAGTCTCTGCAGGGGTGAAAGGCATTCAAAGTCTGTGGATCCTTACGTACACGCCTATTCAAAGGGGTTGTGCTTGCCTTGCTTAAAAGAGCTGGCCAATTATCTTTTCCTGCTGTTCTTTTATTCTCTCTCCATATCTGGGAGAAAGGATCAGGGTGCACAATGGGGCCTACTTCTGGCTCAATGAGCATAGCAATTTTTAAAACAGACTGAGACCTAGAGAGGAATGTGGATGGGCAGGAAATTGGGAGAGAGGTACTTCCCACAATTTTTTTTTTCAATCCTGTGGTAGGTTAGATATTTGTACTTATTTTTGCCAATTCAGTACTGTTTCTCACTGGTTCTGGAGGTTTGAACACACTTTCCACTGCTCAGTCTCACCCTATGTGGAAAATATATCCCAAGCACCACTGCTTGCCACACTGCTGGTTGTATCATATGTTGCCTGCAGGATACTAGTGCTGGCCAGGTCAGGTTTGGCAGCTTCCTACTGCTTCTAAACCATCTCTCTCTTGCCCTGTGGCTCAGTCCAACTCCTCAACTTTGTCTTTGATGCCTATGGCTCCTATATTTATTTGTTTTATTCAGATCTTTGTTCTAATAAGAATCACAGGTAATGTCTGATTACTCTGCCATCTTGGCGACCTATAAGGACAGATTTTATTATTTTTAACAAAATAGTTCCTCTATCTAATTTGAATTTTATGAAACCCTGGTAGCATAGTGTGTTACATGCTACATCTGCTAACCAAAAGTTCAGTAGTTCAAGTCCACCAGGCACTCTTTGGAAACTCTATGGGGCAGTTCTACCCTGACCTATAGAGTCACTTGACTGCAAGTGGGTTTTGGTTTGGGTTGAACTGGATTTTTGATTTTTAGCATTTTACAATTAAAACAACACAATAAACCAACACAACACAAACATAAGCACTAGTAAAAGAAAAAGACAAAAAGGTTTAACACACACACAGAAGTCAATCATTTCTTATCAGTAATTACAGTGAATGTAAATATACTAAATGCTTCAATCAAAAGGTACAAACTGGCAGAATGGATAAAAAAAACATGATTCAACTATATGCTGTTTATGAGAGTTACACCTGAGACTCAGGGAAAAAATAAGTTGAAAGATAAAAAGATAGAAAAATACTGTACGCAATTGATAACCCAAAGAGAGCTAGACTGGTAATATAGTAGCAGACCAAATAGACTTCAGGATAATATCTGTTAGAAGACACAAAGATGTACATTATGTTGTGATAAAGGGTCAATTAATCAAGAAGATTTAATAATTATAAATTATATGTGTGAGACATTGGAGTACTTAAGTAAATTAAGCAAACCCTGACAAAATTGAAACAAGAAAAAGATACCACCAATATAATAGTTAAAGAATTTAATATACCACTTTCACTATTAGACAGAATATCTAGAAAGAAGATCAACAGGGAAACAGAGGATCAACAGTTTGGGGAAATTGTGTGCTCCTACAATTTTGTTCATTTCATCTAGATTATCCATCTTGTTGCCATACAGTTGTTCATAATATGCTAGACTTAACACAACTAGACATAGCAGACATATAGAACACTCCATCCAACAATAGCACAATATACAGTCTTTTCCAGTGCACATGGATCATTCTCCAGGATAGACCACATGATAGGTCACAAAGCAAGTCTCAATAAACTTAAAAAGATTGAAATCATGCAAACTATTTTCTCTGATCACAATTGAATGAAGCTAACAATCGATAACAGAAAAAGTAGAAAATACACAAACATATGTAAATTAAACAACACACTAGTAAACTTCCAATAGATCAAGGAAGAAATCATAAATTTCTTAAAGCCAAATGAAAATAAAAGCACAACATGCCAAAATGTAAGGAATGCAGCTGAGGCAGTACTCAGAGGAAAACCTAGAGAAATAAAAGTCTGTGTGGTAAAGCAAAGAAATCTCAAATCAACAGCCAAACTCGACAACCCACGAAGCCAGAAAGAAAAGAGTGAATTAAGCTTAAACCTACCAGAAAAAAGAAAATAACAAAGATCAGAGAAGAAATAAAGTAAATAGGAAAACATCAGAGATAATCAATAAAGCCGGAAGATGGTTCTTTGAAAAGATTAATAAAACTGACAAATGTGACAAAGACTGATAAAGAAAAAAAAGAGAAAGATGTAAATAGTCAAAATAAGAAGAAAAAGAGGAAACATTACAAGTGGCCCAACGGAGAGACGATTATGACAGAATATTATGAACAGCTGTACAGCAACAAGATGGATAAGCTAGATGAAATTAACAAAATCTTAGGACCATATGATTTACCCAAACTGACTAAGTGGAAAATAGAAAGTCTCAGCAGACCCAAAACAAGTGAAGAAATTGAATCAGCGACCAAAAACCTTCCAACAAAAAATCTTCTGGACCAGATAGCTTCATTGGGTGATTTTATCAAACATTTAGAGAAGAATGGACACTAATGTTGTTTAAATTCTTACAAAAGATACAGAAGGAAAGAATGCTCTCTAGTTTATTCTGTAAAGTGTATATAACCCTGGTACCCAAACGAGTCAAAGATACTGCATGAAAGAAAACTACAGGCCAATATCTCCTATGAACACAGCCGAAAATATCCTCAGCAAAATACAGCAAATTGAATCTAACAACATATTAAAAGAGTCATACACATGACAAAATAAAAAAAACCCTTGCCCTGAGGTTGATTCCGCCTCATGACAACTCTGTAGGATATAATACAACTGCGACATAGGGTTTCCAAGGAATTGCTGGTGTTTTCAAACTGTTGACCTTTTGGTTAGCAGCTGTGGACTTTATTCCAAGAATCTAGGCATAGTTTGGCATTAGAAGATCAATCTAGTTGCCATACAGTTGTTCATAATACTCTGTCATAATTATCATTGAGTCAATTGTAATGTTGCCTCTTTTGCTTCAACATTCGAAATTCAATTGATGTAACACACCACATCGGTAGAAAACAGGAAAGAACATCATATTCATCTCCATAGATGCAGAAAAAACATTTGAGTAAAATCTAACACTCCTTCTTTCCTTTTTTTAAAAAATTTATATTCTTTGTGTTTAATCTTCATAAATCTTTTCTGTGTTTTTACAGAATCCTCAGATTGATAGTTTTGGTGGTTTCATAATACTTAGGAGTATACATATATGTCCTGATTAATTTTATTCTTCACTGGAAGCTGAATTTTGAGTTATCTCCAGTTTTCTAGTCTTTCACATAATTTTTTTGTAATGTTTTATTGTGATTCAAGTGAAAGTTTGCAACCCAAATCAATTTGCCTCACATTCACAACTATGCAACTCTAATTGCTCTTCCCTTCCATCTCTCAACACACTTCTTGATAAAAACCTTAAAGAAGATTGAAATATAAGAAAAATTCCTCATTTTGATTCCAGGAATCCATGAAAAGCTAACAGGCAACATTATATTGAATGGAGAAAGACTGAGAACTTGCCCCTTGAAAGTGAGAACAAGACAGTGGTACTCGCTTTTGCCACACCTATGCAAATTTGTAATTGTATTGAAAGTTCTAGTCAGATCAAGACTAAGAAAATTAAATAAAAGGTCTCTCAATTCAAAAAGAAGTAAAATTATCCTTATTCATGAATGATATAATCCCATGTAGAAAATTCCAAAGAGTCCACAAGAAAACATCTAGAGATAATAGATAAGTTTAGCAAAGTGGCAGGTACAAATCAATGCAACTGCAAAACAAAATTCACTAGTAATGATAAATCTAAAAGGAAAATTAGAGAAAAAATTATTTACATTAGTAGGTAAGAGAATAAAATATCTAGGCAAAAAATCTAACCAGGAATGTGAAGGGTCTAATCTCTAAAATCTACAAGATACTGCAAATCTTCAATCACAAAAACAAAAACAAAAAAAACAACACCCTAATTAAAAAATAGGCAAATGGCTCTGTACCTCACATTGGTGAGTGGCATCCGGGGTCTTAAAAGCTGCCAAGCTGCCATCTGAGGGTACAGTAAATGGTCCCAACTCAGCATGAATGGATGATCACCAAGCATCAAACGACATGGGGAAAAGAGAACCTGGTGCCTGGCCACCACCAGTGATAGCCATGATAGAGCTCATAAAGTCGAGTCTCACCGGCAACACAAGAATAAAAAGGGGTGCACTCTGAGAGCTCCATTAAAAGATCACAACTGATGATCCACAGGCCTCAGCATTCCCCTGGAAGCATGGCCCCTGGCCCTGATGCTGCCCCTGTCCATAAATCATAATGGAGGTCAACTCTTGGACAGAAACAGATTGGACTTGGCTACACGGAGTGGCCATATCATGTGTGCACTTTATGGTTCTATGCATCTATAGTATGTTGTCTTGCTGACCTCTTTTTGGAGGAAGTGGAGTGGGTGGAGAGGAGGGGATAGGAGATTGTTGGAAAGATAAGACATGTATGGCATAGAAAGAAAGTGTGCTGTCACTAGGCAGGGAGAACAGTGGGAGCTGTATATAAGTGGGCATCAAATTTATACAGGAATGTACATTTTCATTCAATCATAATAAAAAATGGGCAAATGATATGAACAGGGATTTCACTAAAGCAGACATTCAGGCAACTGACAAATGCATAAGGAAATGCTCAGGATCCAACACAGAAATTCAGATCAAAATTACAATGAGATACCACCTCACCCCAACAAGGTGAGTATTAATACAAAATAATAAATGTTGAGGTGTTACATAGAGACTGGAACATTAATACACTACTCATAGAAATGTAAAATGGTATAACCACTCTGGAAATCAATTTGGCTCTTCATTAAAAAACTAGAAATAGAAGTCACACAGGATCTAGCAATTGCACTTCCTGTAATATATCCTAGAGAAATGAATAGATATGTTCATACCCATGTTCACTGCATCATTTTTCACAATAACAAAAAAGATATAGACAGCTTAGATGACCACCAATAGAGGAATAAACAAATTATGGTATATTCACACAGTGGAATACACCAAACAAACAAACCCACTGGCTTTGAGTTGATTCCAACTCATAGTGACCCTGCAGGACAGAATAGAGCTGCACCACAGGACTCTCAAGGAGTGCCTCGTGCACTCAAACTGCCTAACTTTTGGGTAGCAGCCATAGCTTTTAGCTACTATACTACCAGGGTTTCCACATTGGAATACTAAGCAATAATAAAGAACAATGATGAATCCACAAAACATCTCATAACAGGGATGAATCTGGAAGACATTATGCTGAGTCAAATTAGTCAGTTACGAAAGGTCAAATATTGTATGAGATCTGCAGCAAGTATAAGAACAAAGAAAGGGGTTTAAACACAGAAGAAGACATTCTTTGATGGTTATGAGGATGGGGAGGGATAGAGACAAGGATTCACTAACTGGATAGTAGGAGAAGAATTATCTTAAGTGAATGGAAGAACAGCAGACAATACAGGTGAAGTTAGCACAAGTGGACTAAACCAAAAACTAAGTAGTTTCCTAAATTCAACCAAACACTTTGTGAGACAGTGTGCCAGGGGTGAGGGTTTGAGGAACATGGTTTCAGGAGACATCTGGGTAAACTGGCATGACAAAATTGATTAAGATAATATTCTGCAACGTACTTTAGTGAGTGGTATCTGGGGTATTAAAAATTAGCGAGAGACCATCTAAGATAGATCAGTTTGTTTCTTTCCACCTTGAGCAAAAGGGAATAATGATTACTAAAGACATAGGGAAAATACTAGCCCAAGAGACAAAAGAGGCCACATAAACCAGAGGTTCCATCAGTGTGAAACCAGACCTAGATGGTGCCTGACTACCCTCAATGACTACTCTGACAGGAAACACAACACAGATTCTTTGAAGAAGCAAGAGAAAAGTGGGGCTTAGAACTCGGATTCTAGTGAAAAGACCACACTTCATCATTTGACTGAGACTGGAGGAACCCCAGAAGACGTGGCCACCAGATCTCTGTTAAGCCAGATCTAAAATTATTCCTGATGCCCATTCTTCAGATGAAAAATAGACTGGACCATAAGACATAAAATGGTATTCATGAAAACTGTGTCTCTTAGCTCAAGTAGATCCATGAGATTAAATGGGCAGCTCCTGTCCAAAGACAAGATAAGATGGCACAAAGGGGTAGGAGCTGGCTGAATGGATATGGGAAATCCTGGGTGGAAAAGAGAAATGTCTGGTCACATTATAAAGGTAGCAACTAGTCACATAAAAATGAATGTGTGCTGAAAATTTTGTATGAGAAACTCACCTAAGCTGTAGACTTTCACTGAAACCACAAGTTTAAAAAGGAAAAGAAAATAATGAAGTATCACAATGTGTGTTTAAAAAAAAGACAAGGTACATAAACTAGCATAAGATAGGCCAACAAATACAAAATAGACCATATACATCAATTTGATAGTTGAAAAATGCAGCCAGTGGAGTGTTAAATTCACAAAGTGAATTTCAGTCATTCATGCGTCAGATGATCAATCACGTAGCATCTTGGCATTCTGTATGATAGCACCCCATTCCTTAAAAGACAGACTACTGCATAGTAAAATAAACAAAGATATAAATGTTCTTAATATTCTTCATACATATACATTTAAAAAAATACTTTTAGTAAGGAAATATAGTCTGTGTATCACATTCTTTTTTCATAAACATTCCTCCCACACTCACCCCCACCCGTGTATCAAGTATTTGTTGAGGCTGTCTGCATAGGAACCAATGGAAAACTCCTTGGTAGAACATATTTGAACTTTTTATACAGTAACAAAATGACAGAATAGGTATGAATATATAGACCACTTCAGTTAAAAATCATACTAGAAAAAAGATGAAATTCAAATTTTTCAAAAAATTGCAGTATTCTAGAGACAAAAATATCAGCCTTACACTGAAATTACGACACTTCAAAAAATTCCTGTCGGAGGATGTCGTCCGGCTGACCTCTTACTGGACTCAGGGGAGAGGGTGGAGAGGAAAGGAGAGGAGATTGTTAGGAGGATATGACATGCACAGAATGGAGAGGACGAGTGTGTGTCATCAGGCAGGGAGAGCAGTGGGAGCCACTCACTGGCAAGTATGCAAATTTATATGGGATTGTATATTTTCACTCAATCATAATAAAAAAAATTAGCATTAGACAATCATATAGTATCTGCCTCGAAGTTTTCACATATGTACTCATTCAATCATTCATTTATGTGTGATAAATACTAACAAACTACTTTGGTTTTGCTAGAGATTATGGGGATTCAAAGACTCAGAAAACATGGCCTTCTAAGACCATGAGCAGCGCACAACTTAATAGTGAATGATAAGACTAACAATGAAGCAATAACTCATGTGGCTGACGTGTACTATGGCAGAGGGAAAAGAAAGTATTACGGAATAAGACATTCAGTATTGGTTCTCAACTTCATAAAACTATGATAAAACTATGTGACTTTTTATTCTCAGTGATTTTGGTACAGAAGGATAGCATTCCAGGTAAAAGAACTAGATCACATCAATGGAGGCATATAGGTAAATTACCACTACATACTTTCAGAACCACTTAGTTATTCAGTTTGGGTGAGGCTAATACGTCTTTTTTTCTTTACTAGGTTTTATATATTTCTCGCAACCAACATAACTATTATATCTTGCAACCCTGAAACTTTTCTTGTTTCATTTTTAATCTCTCCTTCCTCTTCCAGCTTCCATGAACCCTCGGGAATCATTAATCTGCAGTCACTATATACCAGGTTACATTTTTTCTAAAATATTACATTTATGGAATTATGCAATAAACACCTTTTATCTTTGTTTGTATTCTTTCATTCAGCATGATTGAGAGTTATCTGTGTTTCTGGATGTGTCAGTATTTCATTCTTCATAATTGCTGAGTAATATTCTATTGTTAGAACAGACTGCTCCTTAGAAATTAGGATAGCAAGCTTTTAGCTCACTTACTTTGGACAAATCATTAGGAAAGATCTACACCTAAAAAAGCACTTTATATTTAGTAAAGAAGAGGGCCTGTGAATATGAAGGAAACCTTTAATGGGATGAATTGTCATATAGTATGCTTGATGACAGTGGATTCAAACATACTACAGATTATAAAGATGACACAGGATGCAAAACATTTTGTTTTACATAAAATTACCATGAGTTGGAGTCAACTGGATAGCAACTAACAGCAACAACAACAACGAAATATTCTTTGTAAGGATAAGCCATAATCTGTTTTTCCATTCACTTATTGATACATATTTTGGTTATTTCCAAAAGAAAAAGACAAAACCAAACCCAAACCCACTGTTATCAAGTTGATACTTATTCACAGCAACCTCATAGGATTTCCAAGGCTGTAAATCTCTATAGAAACAGATTGCTACATCTTTCTGCTACACATAAAGCTACTGTAGACATTTGTGTACAAGTCTTTATATAGGTGTATGCTTATTATTATTGTTCTATCAATAGAGGTAGAAAGACTGGGATGAATGCTGTTTATATGTTTACATATTTAAGAAACTTCCAAACTCTTTTCCAAAATATGTATACCACTTTACATCTCTGGAAACTCTCGTGGTGTAGCGGTTAAGAGCTACGGTTGCTAACCAACAGGTCAGCAGGCAGTCCTTGGAACCTGTATGGGTAAGCTCTGCTCTGTCCCATAGGATCACTCTGAGTCAGAATTGATTCAGTGGCAACAGGCTTGTTTTGTTTTTTAATATCTCTGGCAACAATGCATGAGTATTCCTTTTTTCATTGTGGTCAGTCCTCCATTTTAGATATCTTAATAGGTGTGTATTAACTGGCCTTCCTTGTAGGAGTGTGGGTATTATCCTATCACTGACAGCATTACACTTCAGGACAGATCTTGAAGTGTTCTTTTTGACTATGAAGATCACAAAATTCCTCTTCAAGTTAACATTCCAGACACAGTAGACCACATGACTGTTCAGTTCAAAATGGCCAATACCAGGCCCTTTCAGCTGACTAATGCCTAGGATACTGATGCTCATGTGTTCTATCTCATTTCTGATGATTCCTGGTTTTCCTAGATTCAGTTTGTACATTCCATGTTCTGATTAATGGATGTTTGCAGCTGTTTCTTCTCATTTTGAGTTGTGCTGCATTAGGGAATCAAAGTCCTGAAGGGTATACTCCATCCACATAGTTAAGGTTGACTCTATTTTGAGGAGGCAGCTCTTCCCTGGTTGTCTTTTGGGTGGCTTCCAACCTGGGAGGTCATTTTCCATCACTATATCTGACAATGTCCCTCTGTTATTCATAGGGTTTTCACTGGCTAATTTTTTCAGAAGTAGACTGCTGAGTCCTTCTTCCCAGTCTGAATTAGTCTGGAAGCTCAGCTGAAAGCTGTCCACCATGAGTAACCCTGCTGGTGTGTGAATACAGAACCGATGGTATCCGATGGAAGCAGTCCACTGTGGGTGATGCTGCTGCTATCTGAATTCAGAACACATGGTACTGAAGAAGTCGAAGTTGCACTGAAGGCATTGGCAAAAAACAAGGCTCCAGGAAAAGACTTGATGGAGTATCAGTTGGAATGTTTCAACAAAGACATGCAGCACTGGAAGTGCCCCCTCATCTATGCCAAGAAATTTGGAGGACAGCTATCTGGCCAACTAACTGGAAGAGATCTGTGTTTATGGCTATCCTCAAGACCAGTGATCCAACAAAATGAGGAAATTATCGAACAGTATTCATACCACACACAAGTAAAATTTTGCTAAAGATTACTGAAAAGCAACTGCAACAGTACACTGACAGAGAACTGCTAGAAATTCAAGCTGGTTTCAGAAGATGTGGAATAAGGATATCATTGCTGATGTAAGACGGATAATGGCTGAAAGCAGAGAATATCAGAAAGATGTTTACCTGGGTTTTGTTAACTATGTAAAGTTATTCAACTGTGTGAATCCTAACAAATTATGGCTAACATTGTGGTGGATGGGAATTCCAGAATGTTTAACTGTGCTCATGAGGAATCTGTAATACAGATCAAGAGCAGTTGTGCAAACGGAAGAAGGGATACTGCATGGCTTAAAGTCAGGAAGGGTGTGTGTCAGGGTGACAGCCTTTCACCATATCTTTTCAACCTGTAGGCTGAGCAAATAATCCAAGAAGCTGGGCTAGACAAAGAAAGAGGCATTAGGATTGGAGGAAGACTCCTTAACAACTTCCATTATGCGGATGACACAACTTTTCTTCCTGGTATTGAAGAGGGTTTGAAACACGAGCTGATGAATATCAAAGACCACAGCTTTCAGTATGGATTGCACATTAATATCAAGAAAACAAAAGTCCTCACAACTGGACCCATAAGCAACATCATGATAAAGAGAGAAAAGATTGAGATTGTCCAGGATTTCATTTTACTTCATTCTAGAATGAGTGCCCCTGGTAGCAACCGTCAAGAAATATCAAAAGACGCACTGCATTAGGAAAATCTGCTGCAAGAAACCTCTTTAAAGTGTGGAAAAGCAAAGATGTCACCTTGAAGACTAAGATGCGTCTGACCCAAACTATGGTATTTTCAATCACATTATAAGCATGCGAACACAAGAATTGATGACTTGAATTGTAGTATTGGAGAAAAATACTGAATATAGCATGGACTGCCAAAAGAACAAATATCTGTTCTGAAAGAAACACAACCAGAGTGCTTCTTGGAAGAAAAGAAGGCAAGACTGCATCTTACATGCATGTTGTCAGGAGCTATCAGTCCCTGGAGAAGGACATCATGCTTAGTAGAGAGTCTGCAAAAGGACAAAGACCCTCAACAAGATGGATTGACGCAGTGGTTGCAACAATGGGCTTAAGCATAAAAATGATTGTGGGCACCATACAGGACTGGGCAGAATGAAACAATTTCGTTCTGTTGTGCGTAGAGTCTCTATGAGTTGGAACTGTCTTGACAGCACCTAACAACAATAGGTATGTAATAGTATCTCAGTATAGTTTTAATTACCATATCCTTATTAACCAATGGAAATGCTGGTGAGTAGTGGTTAGTGCTACATCTGCTAATCATAAGCTTGGCAGTTCATATTCACCAAGTACTCCTTGGAAACTCTGAGGGGCAGTTCTACTCTGTCTATGGGGTCGCTATGAATCAGAATCAACTTGACGGCAGTGAGTTTTGTTTTGGTTGGTTTTTAACTAATGGTGGTAACCATGGTTTAACATGTTTATGTACCACTCATATATATTTTGCTTATTTTGATTTAGTTTTCTTACTGAGTTTGAAAGTTCTTTATATTTTATGCAGGCAAGTCCTTTATTAAAAATGTGATTCACCAGGATTTTCTCCAATCTGTGACTAGTGTTTTACTTCTCTTAACAGTGTCAGTTAATGAATATGAGTTCCTAATTTTGAGGTTTTTATTTTTAAACATATTGTGTTTTTTAATGTAGATAATTGCTTTATCGTGGCCATGAGTCGGATCCGACTCGACGGCACTTGGCTTGGCTGGCATCTGAAGTAGAGATAAACACATTTTTTCTCTAAAGGGTCAAATGTAAGTGTTTTAGGCTTTGGAACAATACAGTCCCTATGACAAATAATCAACTCTGCCATTGTAATGCAAAACCAACCATAAGCAGTCTGTAAACAAATCGGGATGACTGTATTCCCATAAGCTTTATTTACCAAAAATCGCAGTGGGTCTGATGTGGCCTATGAGGCACAGTTGGCTGATTCTTAATCTAGGGTACGATCTGTCTTGGCAAATGCTCTGTGTATGATTATAAGAACATGTATTCTCTTGTCGCAAGAATTTTTCTATAAACGTCAATTAAGTTAAGTTGATTTATAGTGCTGTTCAACTCTTTCATAGGCCTATAGTCTTTCTGATTTGCTGTCTGCTTCTTCTATCAGTTCTTGAGAGAGGTGCATGGAAATAATTCTTTATCAGTTGTTTTTTCACATATTTTTGTAGCTGTATTATTAAATGAAAATATTTAGGATTATGTTCACTGATCGTAAACATTTATTCTTATAATATTATGAAATGACCCCTTTTATTTCTGAAGATTATTTTCATTCTAGATATACTTTGTCGTTTATATAGCCTCTCCAGCTTTTTTTTTTTTATCACTAGGCCTTCCTACACTTTCATTTTTGCCTTACTGTGTCTTTATATTTAAATTGCGTATCTTGTCAGTTGCAAATAATTTTTTTCTAATCTGACAATCTGTTTTAATTGGGTTTTTTTGGACCACTTGCAATTAATGTAATTATGGATAGCTGGGTTTACATATCCTGCTATTTGTTTTCTATTTGTCTAATCTGTTCTTCACTCTCCTTTTTTCTGTTTTTCTGTCTCACTTTATATTAATTATCATTTTATGCTTCCATTTTTGTTTTCTTATCACCTGCGTTGTATTATATTTAGTAGTTCTGGTATGTATTTTTTTAACTTCTTAACTTACCAGAATCTACTTTCAATTGATGGTATACTTCTTCAAGTATAGCAAAGAAACTTACAGTCATGTGCTTCCATCTCTTCCTGAACCACTTTTATGCTATTGTCATATTTTTTTTATCATTATGACTGAATGAAAATGTACATTTCCATATAAATTTACATGCCCACCAGTGCGCTTCCACTGCTCTTCCTGCCCGGTGAAGCACACTCTTCCTCTATACTCCATAGGTATCTCATCCTCCCAACAGTCTACTTTCCCCTCCTCTCCACCCACTCTCTTTCTTCTAGCCAGAGGCCAGCAGGGTAATAACTTATAGATGCATAGAAACCTAAAGTGCATCCAACATATGATCACTCTGCATAGCCAAGTCCAATCCATTCCTGTCCAAAGAGTGGACTTTCACTATGATTTATGGGTAAGGGCAGTGTCATGGTTGGAATTGTGTCCCCCTAAAAATGTGTGCAGCCACGTGGCTGGGATATGGTTCTCAGTATCTTGGGACTGTTCTCCATTGAGTGGTTTTGCTAACCAGTATGTTAAAGGATTAGGGTGGGGCTGTGAATTCCTGCTGTGGGGGGAGTTTCCCTGAAGTATGGCTTGCCCCACCCTTAATGCCTTTAGCTTGCAAGTAATAAAAGGAAAAAGAAACAAAGGACAATTTGAAAACCTCTCTACCATCAAGCAAGCAGCACCGGGAGCAGAGCGCGTCCTTCAGACCGGAGGTTCTTGCGTGAGGACGCTCCCTGGACAAAAACTGATGCAATACCGGACTTTCCTCCACAGCCGACAGGGCGAAAGTCTTTCCCTGGAGCGGACACCCTGAATATGGACTTGCAACCTACCAGACTGTGTAAGAATAAATCTTTCTTTGTTAAAGCCATCCACTCTGTGGTATTTCTGTTAGAGCAGCCTAGCTGACTAAAACAGGCAGCATCGGGGCCAGAGGCCATGATCCCAGGGGAATCCCAAAGCCGCTGGACCGTTAACTGGAGTCTTTGGTGGAGATCTCAAGGGTACACCCCTTTTTTATTCTTGTGTTGCCAGTGAGACTCAACTTAGTGAACTCCATCGCAGCTATCACTGGATCACAATCTGGTTATTCCAGTCCCAAGTCGATATAAACACACACTCATGTGAGTCTCTCTATCTCCGGGTTCATCCGTTCCTGCTGAGTTGGGACCATTTGCTGTGCCCTCGATGGCAGCTTGGCAGCTTTTAAGACCCCAGATGCCACTCACCATTGTGGGGTGCAGAGAGTCCTCTTAGCAAAATGCTAGTTGTGTCAATTGGCCTGGATTTCCCGGAAGAGCATTGTCTCCTGCCCCCTGCCGCATCTACTCTGTCCTTGCAATATTGGGTTAAGGTGGAAGAAGTATTAAAGTTATGTTGAAGTCCACTTAATATTGTTCTTGTTTCTAATGTGTGCTGTGGTGGTCAGGATTATGTCAACTTGGCTACTACCTATTTGGCTGCTGTATTAAGTGGCAGGGCGGGGTTTGTGGTGGCTCCCTGCCCCTCGGCTCTCATCTCGTGACCCTGGACTACAGCTGCTGATCGCTCACGTGGCCAGGAGCTCCTGCTCTCTTGTTCCAGCGTCTGGTTCCGGGACTTGAGCTAGCGGCTGTTGGGCTCATCAGTCCTTACAGTCGGCACGTGAGAGTCCTGCTCCCTGACCTGCCAATCCTGCGCTCGCCAGCCTCTGCTCAGTCCTGCTCCCTGACCTGCCGATCCTGGGTTCTCCAGCCTCTGTCACTTCGCCTCGCCACCAGCTTGGGATCCACTGACCCACACAACCGGTGATCTGCAACTCTGGTCTCTGACTTGCTGATCTTGGGTTCCTCAGCTTCCGTGGACACGTGAGGCTTGTGCCAGAGCTTGGGACATTCAGCTTCTGTGATTACGTGAGCTGTTTCCTATATTTGTATCTATCTATCTGTCTATATATATATATTATAAATCTTTCCTTATACCTACACGTGTTACTGGTTTTGCTTCCCTAGAAAACCCAGCCTAAGACAATTTGGTACCGGGAGTGGTTCTAGGGAAACAAAATTGTAAAAATGAATCCTTTCAAGTGGTTCTTGAGTCTGGCTAGTAGTAACACTGTTGCTAACTCTGCTCCTGCCGGTAAAAATCCGTGGGCTGAGGTGGCGGTACATATCCGCAAAATAGCCCCACCGATAGATCAGATATTGGTGAAAGGTGACCCTCAGGGTGAAAACATGTGTGATAACTTTTCGAAATTATGTGTGGATGAGCAGTACAAGGAAGTTGGGTGGCTGGTCCTACTTGCATTAGATAAGCTGGTGAAGGAAAAAGATGAGCTAAGGGCCTTGGAATCAAAGCTCTCGTGTCGTGTAAGAGACCTCAAAGCTGCTGCTTGTGCTTTAAAAGAAAACCTCATTACTTGTAATAGCAGAGCCGAAACTGCTGAAAGCCAAACCCAGATGCTTATCGTTAGAGTGGCGGAATTGCAACGCCAGCTCAATTGCCAATCTCAAGAAGTATCTGAAATTAAAGTGAGGGCATTGATTGGGCAGAAATGGGACCCTGCAACTTGGAATGGAGACATATGGGAGGATGATATGGAAGCTGGGGACGCTGAGCCCCTCACTTCCAGTAAAGCTCTCCTGTCAGCTGAATCACACCCATGTGAAGGGATTACTTCGCCTTTGTCTGCGAAACCGCCCAGCCCAGTAAAGCCATTATCCCCTGGGTTCCAACCTAATGAGATTAGCTGCAGCCCCCCTGCCGCTGAAGAGCGCCTGCCAGAGCCATTGCCTGGGGCGCGGCCTAAGGCAGAGGTTTTACGAGAGCCTGCTGAAGATTCTAAGAACTCTTCGGCAGTGCCGATTTTGGCTTCTAGGCCTGTAACTAGACTTAAATCCAAGCAAGCTCCAAAAGGTGAAGTACAAAGTGTGATCCAGGAGGAGATACGCTATACTCCAAAGGAACTACTTGACTTTTCTAACACATACAAACAGAAACCTGGGGAATATGCTTGGGAATGGCTGTTAAGGGTGTGGGATAATGGTGCAAGGAACATAAAGCTGGATCAGTCTGAATTTCTTGACCTGGGTCCACTGAGCACAGACCCTTCATTCAATGTTTCAGCTCGAGAAGTTAGGAGAGGACCTAACAGTTTGTTTGACTGGATTGCTGAAGCATGGCTGATGCGGTGGCCTACATTAAATCAAGTTGAATTGCCAGACTTGTCTTGGGGTACTGTAGAAGAGGGTATCCAAAGACTTAGGGAAATTGGCATGCTAGAGTGGATTTATTCAGTTAGGCCTTCAAATCCACACATAGCATGTCCAGAGGACACAACTTTCACCACAACCGTGAGAAACAAATTTGTGAAGGGAGCTCCGGGATCCTTGAAGACTGCTGTGATTGCCATTTTATGTAAATCAGACATGACAGTGGGAGCTGCCCTAGCTGAATTAAGACACCTAACTACAATGGGGCTAACTGGATCCCGTGGTGGTAAGAGTCAAGTGGCTGCACTCAGTCGACAAAGACGAGGTGGGCGTGTTTACAGTAATGGACAGCAGAGGCAAAATAGTAATCGTGATAATCTGACTCGTGCGGACATGTGGAACTGGCTCCTTAGTCATGGTGTCCCTAGCAGTGCAATAGATGATCAGCCTACTAAGTATTTTCGTGATATGTATGAAAGGATGAACTCTAGGTCAGGTGAACAGCAGTCTAACTCAAATCGCCAGAAGAGAGAGTCTCGGTCCCTCAATCAATTCCCAGACTTGAGCGAGTTTAAGGACCCACAGCCCCTTGAATGAAGGGGAGGCCAGGTCCCTTTGAGGAAGAATTCTGATACCCTGCCAAAACTTTACACTGTTAATCTTTCTCCTGCCCTTCCCCAAAGGGATCTACGGCCTTTTACGAGAGTGACTGTTCACTGGGGAAAAGGAAATAATCAGACTTTTCGGGGACTACTGGATACTGGCTCTGAACTGACACTAATTCCAGGAGACCCAAAACGTCACTGTGGCCCACCAGTAAGAGTGGGGGCATATGGAGGTCAGGTTATTGATGGAGTCTTGGCTCATGTTCGTCTCACAGTGGGTCCAGTGGGTCCCCGAACCCATCCTGTAGTAATTTCCCCAGTTCCAGAATGCATAATTGGAATAGATATACTCAGCAATTGGCAGAACTCTCACGTTGGATCCCTGACAAGTGGAGTGAGAGCTATTATGGTGGGAATAGCCAAATGGAAGCCACTAGAACTGCCACTGCCTAGGAAAATAGTGAACCAAAAGCAATATCGTATTCCTGGAGGAATTGCTGAAATTACTGCCACCATTAAGGACTTGAAGGACTCAGGGGTGGTGATTCTCACCACATCCCCATTCAATTCGCCTATTTGGCCTGTGCGAAAAACAGATGGATCTTGGAGAATGACAGTAGATTATCGCAAACTTAACGAGGTGGTAACCCCCATTGCAGCTGCTGTTCCAGATGTAGTTTCACTGCTTGAGCAAATTAATACATCTCCTGGTACTTGGTATGCAGCTATTGATCTGGCTAATGCTTTCTTCTCCATACCGGTTCCCAAGGACCACCAGAAGCAGTTTGCATTCACCTGGCAAGGCCAACAATACACTTTCACTTGCCTGCCTCAGGGCTACATTAACTCTCCAGCCCTATGTCATAATCTAGTCCGCAGGGACCTTGATTGCTTCTCTCTTCCACAAGATGTGACACTGGTCCATTATATAGATGACATTATGCTGATTGGACCTAGTAAGGAAGAAATATCAGTGACTCTGGACTTACTAGTTCAACATTTGCATGCTAGAGGGTGGGAAATTAATCCCACAAAAATTCAGGCACCTTCCAACTCAGTGAAATTCCTAGGGGTCCAGTGGTGTGGGGCATGTTGCGACATCCCTTCTAAAGTGAAGGATAAATTATTGCACCTGGCTGTTCCGACAACTAAAAAAGAGGCACAGTGCCTAGTGGGTCTCTTTGGATTTTGGAGGCAACATATTCCTCATTTGGGTGTGCTACTTCGGCCTATTTATCAAGTGACTAGAAAGGCTGCTATTTTTGATTGGGGCCCAGAACAGGAGAAGGCTCTGCAACAGGTTCAGGCTGCTGTGCAGGCTGCCCTGCCACTTGGGCCATACGATCCAGCTGATCCAATGGTGCTCGAGGTGTCAGTGGCAG
Source organism: Heterohyrax brucei (assembly GCA_028571685.1). NCBI lineage: Eukaryota > Metazoa > Chordata > Mammalia > Hyracoidea > Procaviidae > Heterohyrax > Heterohyrax brucei. The sequence continues at coordinate 20,242,324 of CM053162.1, forward strand.
ATAGAGATGCTGTTTGGAGTCTTTGGCAGGCCCCTATTGGCGAATCACAGCGCAGACCTTTAGGATTTTGGAGCAAAGCTCTGCCATCCTCTGCAGATAACTACTCTCCTTTTGAAAAACAACTTTTGGCTTGTTACTGGGCCTTAGTAGAGACTGAGCGCTTAACCATGGGACACCAGGTCACCATGCGTCCTGAGCTGCCTATCATGAACTGGGTATTGTCTGACCCACAGAGTCATAAAGTTGGACGAGCACAGCAGCACTCCATCATTAAATGGAAGTGGTATATACGAGATCGGGCCCGTGCAGGACCTGAAGGCACAAGTAAATTGCATGAGGAAGTGGCCCAAATGCCCATGGTCTCCACTCCTGTAACATTACCTCCTGTCTCCCAGTTTGCACCTATGGCCTCATGGGGGATTCCTTATGACCAGCTGACCGAGGCAGAGAAAACTCGTGCTTGGTTTACAGATGGTTCTGCGCGGTATGCCGGCACCACTCGAAAGTGGACAGCAGCAGCACTACAGCCCCTTTCTGGGACCATTTGCTGTGCCCTCGATGGCAGCTTGGCAGCTTTTAAGACCCCAGATGCCACTCACCATTGTGGGGTGCAGAGAGCCCTCTTAGCAAAATGCTAGTTGTGTCAATTGGCCTGGATTTCCCGGAAGAGCATTGTCTCCTGCCCCCTGCCGCATCTACTCTGTCCTTGCAATATTGGGTTAAGGTGGAAGAAGTATTAAAGTTATGTTGAAGTCCACTTAATATTGTTCTTGTTTCTAATGTGTGCCATCACCGATTTCACCCAAACAAATTTCTACCAACTATCTAATCTAAACCCTCCTTCCTCACTCTCCCTCCCTTTCCTCCCTTGCAGCCACCAAAGAGTCTTTTCTCTACACATAAGTCTGTTTTTGAGATCATGTCGTAGGAGTCTCATACAACATTTGTCATTTTGTCTCTGACTACTTTGACTTAGCATAATGTCTTCCAGTTAACCAGAAACCAGGTTATGAGATGTTTCTGGGAATTATCACTATTCTTTATCATTGCATAGTGCTCCATTGAACATATATACAATAGTTTACCTATACATTCCTCTGTTGTTGGGCATCTGGGTTGATTCCATCTTTTTGCTATTGTGTACTGTGCTGTGATAAACATTCTTGTGCATTTATCCATTGGTGTGAATGGCCTTGATTCTGTAGGACATATTCCAAGTAGTGGAATTCCTGGGTCAAATGGTATATCTAGATCCATTTTTTTTTAATTTTTTAATTTTTAATTTTTTAATTTTTATTTAACATGACTGAGTGAAAATGTACATTCATGTATAAATTTACATGCCCACCTATATGTAGCTTCCACTGCTCTTCCTGCTCGGTGATTGCGCGCTATTCCTCTCTGTTCCATACATGTCTCATCCGCCCAACAGCCTCCCTTCCCCTCCTCTCCATCCATTCCCCTTCCTCCAGCCAGAGGTCAGCAAGATGATATCCTATAGATGTAGAGAACCATAAAGTGCTTCCAATATATGGTCACTCTGTATTGCCAAGTCCAATGCATTCCTGTCCAAAGAGTGGACCTTTGTTACAATTTATGGGAAAGGGCAGCATCAGGGCCAGAGGCCATGCTCTCAGAGGAACCTCAAAACCGCTGGACCATCAATTGAGGCCTTTTAGTGGAGATCTCATGATGCACCCCTTTTTATTCTTATCTTGCCAGTGAGACTCAACTTAGTGAGCTCCATCATGGCTATCACTGGTGGTGGCCAGGCACGATCCGGTTCTTCCAGTCCCAAGTCAATGTAGGCACCGACTCTGGTGGGTCTCTCTGTCTTCTCAGTTGTCTTTACCGCATGTCATTTTGGTCCTCGGTGAGCATCCATTCCTGCTGAGTTGGGATCATTTGCTGTGTCCTCGGATGTCAGCTTGGCAGCTTTTAAGACCCCCGACACCACTCACCAATGTGGGTGCAGAGCGCTCTATTAGCAAAACGCTAGTTGTGCCAATTGGCCTGGAATTCGTCTAAGAGCATGGTCCCCTGCCCCCTGCCCCAGCTACTCTATCGTTGCAGTATTGAGTTAAGATGGAAGGAGTACTCAAGTTATCCTGAAGTCCACTTAATGTTGTTCTTGTTTCTAATGTGTGCTATCACCGCTTTCTCCCAACTAGATTTCTAGTAACTATCTAAACTAAACCCTCCCCCGTCACCTTCCCTCCCTCCCCTCCCTTGCAGCTGTCAAAGAGTCTTTTCTTCTATACACCAGTCTGTTTTTGAGATCTTATCATAGAGGTCTCATATAGTATTTGTCCTTTTGTTGCTGACTACTTTCACTCAACATAAAGTCTTCCAGTTGAAACCAAGTTAGGAGATGTTTCCTGGAATCATCTTTATTCTTTACCATTGCATAGTGCTCCATTGAGTATATGTAATATAGTTTACCTATCCATTCTTCTATTGTTGGGCATCTGGGTTAATTCCATCTTTTTGCTATCGTGGACTGTGCTGTGATAAACATTCTGGTGCATGTTCCGTTGGTGTGAAAGGCCTTGAATCTGTAGGATATATTCCAAGTAGTGGAATTACTGGGTCAAACGGTATATCAATATCCATTTATTTAAGAAAGTGCCAGATTGCCTTCCAAAGAGGCTGGACCATTTTGCAACCCCACCAACAGTGTAGGAGGGTTCCTCTTTCTCCACAGCCTCTCCAGCATTTGTTGTTTTGTGTTTTCTGGATCATGGCCAATTTTGTTGGGGTGAGATGGTATCTCATTGTTGTCTCGATTTGAATTTCTTTAATAACTAAAGATCGTGAACATGTCCGCATGTGTTTTTTGGCTGCCTGGATCTCCTCTTTAGTGAAGTGTCTGTCCATTTCCTTTGCCCATCGCTTAATTGGATGGTTTATCTTCCTCTTATTGATATTTTGTAGTATCTTATAGATTATGGAGATCAGGCGTCGGTCTGACATAGAGTTGCCAAATATTTTTTCTCATTCTGTGGGTGTTCTTTTAATTCTATTAATAAAGTCTTTGGATGAGCAAAAGTGCTGGATTCTTAATAGTTCCCATTTATCTATTTTCTCTTCTGTTGGTTGAGGTTTCTTTGATAGATTTTGGAGTCTGTCCTCATTGTATATTAAAACTTCCATTGTTTTTCCTACCTTTTCTTGGATGAGCTTTATCGTTTTAGGTTTGATATTTAGGTGTTTTATCCAGTTCGAGATGGTTTTTGTATAAGGTGTAAGACATGGATCTTGATTCAGTTTATTGTGGATGGTTAACCAATTTTGCTAGCACCATTTGTTGAAGATACTGTTTTTACCCCAGTTTAATGTTTTAGGGCCTTTGTTGAATATCAACTGATCATAGGCAGATGGTGTCATCACTGGGGTCTCAATTCTGTTCCACTGATCGATCTGTCTGTTCTTGTACCAGTACCAGGCTGTTTTGACCACTGTGGCAGTGTAGTATGTTCTATCTAAGGTCGGGTAATGAGAGGCCTCCCATTGTGTTCTTCTTCTTTAGTAGTACCTTATTTATCCGGGGCTTCTTCCCTTTCCAAACAAAATTGGTGATTCGTTTCTCCATCTCATTAAAAAATGATGCTGGACCCCTTGCTTTACATTTGAAGACAGCCTAGAGAAACATTTGCAATCCATCCTCACAGTACCTCTTCTAGCCTCTATATACTCACATGGGACCCAAAAAGCAACAGACAATTGTGGCATACAAGCAATCACTCATGGCTTCAGAAGGTTACCAAACAAAGCAACCAAGGAGTTTTCCAGATGAAGAAACTTTTATGAAAGCATCAGGAAGTGAATACAAATTGATTATATACAGAGCTCTTCTAGACCTTATACAAAATGCAGCACAACAAAATGAAAAATTAAGCAAGTTGTTCGATCTGATGGAACACCAGTACTCTGAAATCCAACAGATCAAGAAGAAAATCAAAGACATAGAAACTTCCATGCAAAGCCAAGAAAACAGAATGGAACAAATGGAAAAAAGAATTTCTGACTTGGAAGACAGAGCTACTGATGCCAGCGTCTATGAGCAGAAATCAGAAAAAAGAAACAAGAAAAATGAAGAAACATTAAGAAGCATGTGGGACTGTATTAAGAGGAACAACCTTCGATTAATTGGAGTCCCTGAACAGGGTGAGGCATCTGAGAACACAGAGAGTATTGTTGCTGAGCTGCTGAAAGAAAACTTCCCAGAAATTATGAAGGAAGAGAATATAGACATCTCAGATGCATATCGTATGCCACCCAATATAGATCTCAAAGGAAAGACTCCAAGACATATTATAATCAAGCTTAACAAAATGAAACATAAGCAGCAACTCTTAAAGGCAGCAAGACTCAAGGCAAAGCTAACATTCAGAGGGAAACCCTGTAGGCTCTCGTCAGATTTCTCAGCAGAAACCATGCTGGCACGGAGACAGTGGCACGACACATTCAAAGTCTTGAAGGAGAAGAACTTCCAACCAAGAATTATATATCCTGCAAAACTATCTTCCAAATATGAAAATGAAATTAAGACATTCCCAGATAAAGAGAAACTCAGAGACTTTATAAAAACCAAACCCAAACTACAAGAAATACTGAAAGAAGTCCTTGGCTTTGGCTTAGAAGAGCGAAACCACTAACTTTATATTTTAGAACGACACACTACTCAATACTCTACTCATTTATGGAAGGCTCCAAAGTAAATCACGGCTTTGATTTGGAAAGAAGCAATCTAGTGATCATCATGAAAATTATGGTGTCATCATAATAAAAGAGGGATGTACTACAGTCGGTATAGTCCTTCCAGATGGAGAGGAAGATGACAAGACTGGTAGTAATTAATATTGGGTTTATAAATAGTTTATTAAGGGGATTCATAAGGGCAGCTGTAAAACACAACAAAGATGTATCATACCATTTCAAGAAATCTAACACACGAGTCTCAACAACTATAAAACCAGCTCTGAAAAAGGTGAAAAATCAACTCACAAAAAAGTGTCCCAGAACAGACTAATAAGAACAACAGAGAAAACATCAACATAAAAATAAACATATCAGAATGGCAGCAGTGAACACACACCTATCAATAATTACATTGAATGTGAATGGACTGAATGCTCCAGTAAAGAGACACCGAGTGTCATCTTGGATCAAAAGACACGACCCATCCATATGTTCTCTACAAGAAACTCACTTGAGACCTAAAGACAGGAACAAACTGAAAATTAAAGGATGGATGAATATATATCAAGCTAACAATGAACAAAGAAGAGCAGGGGTGGCAATTCTAATCTCAGACAAAATCAATTTTAATGTCAAATCCAGCATTGTGGACAAAGATGGACACTATTTATTGCTGAAAGGTTCAGTACATAAAAAATGATGCTGGAACTTGTATTGGGATTGCATTATATAAATAAACTGCTTTGGGTAAAAGCAACATTTTCACAATGTTAAGTCTTCCTATCCATGAGCAGGGTAGGTTTTTCCATTTATCTAAGTCTCTCTTAGTTTCTTGTAGTAAGGGCTTGTAGTTCTCTTTGTAAAGATCTGCTGTTTCTCTGGTTAGATTAATTCCTAAGTACTTTATCTTCCTACGGGCTATCGTAAATGGTATTGATTTGATAATTTCCTCCCTAACAGTCTCGTTGTTCGTATAAAGGAATCCTACTGATTTACTTAATGTTTATCTTGTATCCTGAGACTTTGCTGAACTCTTCTATCAATTTAAGTAGCTTACTTATAGATTCCTTGGGGTTCTCTGCATATACAATCATATCATCTTCGAACAGGGAGATTTTAACTTCCTTTTGCGGATGGAGATGCCCTTTATTTCTTCGTCTTGTCTAATTGCTCTGGCTAGAACTTCTAGCACAATGTTGAATAGGAAAGGTGACAGTGGGCATCCTTGTTTAGTTCCTGATCTCAAGGGAAAGTCTTTCAGTCTCTCTCCATTCAGGATGATGTGGGCAATTGGCTTTGTATAAATGGCCCTTATTGTGTTGAGGAATTTGCTGTGTATGCCTATTTTGCTAAGAGTTTTTAGCATGAATGGGTGTTGGACTTTATTAAATGCCTTTTCAGCATCAATGGACAAAATCAGGTGATCCTTGTCTTTTGTGTTATTTATGTGGTTAATCACATGGATTGTTTTCCTGATGTTGAACCAGCCTTGCATCCCTGGTATGAATCCCACTTCGTCATGATGGATTATTTTCTTGATATGTTGTTGTATTCTGTTGGCAAGAATTTTGTTAAAGATTTTTGCATCTAGGTTCATGAGTGAAATCGGTCTGTAGTTCTCTGTCTTTGTTGGATCTTTCCCTGGCTTAGGTATCAGGGTTATGCTGGCTTCATAGAATGAGTTTGGGAGTACTCCACCCCTTTCTATACTGTGAAATAGTCTCAGTAGTATTGGGGATAACTCTTCTCTAAATGCTTGGTAGAATTCTGCCGTGAAGCCATCTGGGCCCGGACTTTTTTTTGGTTGGCAATATTCTGATGACCCTTTCAATCTCTTCCTTTGTGATGGGTTTATTAAGTTGTTCTGCTTCACGTTGTGATAATTTGGGTAGGTGATATGAGTCAAGGAATTTGTCCATTTCCCCTAGGTTTTCAAATTTGTTAGAGTACAGTCTTTCATAGTATTCTGTTATGATATTTTTGATTTCTGTTGCATCTGTGGTCACCACTCCCCTCTCATTTCTAATTTGGGTTATTTGTTTCCTTTCCTGCTTTTCTTTAGTAAGTTTAGCCAGTGGTTTATCAATTTGGTTGATCTTTTCAAAAAACCAGCTTTTGGTCTTTTCAATTGTTTTTCTATTCTCTAATTCATTTAGCTCTGCTCTAATCTTTATGATCTCGTTTCTTCCAATGTCTGAGGGGTTCCTCTGTTGTTCTCTTTCTACTTGTTCAAGCTGTAGAGTTAGTTCCTTGATTTGGTTTCTTTCTTCCTTCTAGATGTGTGCATTTATGGAGATAAACAGACCTCTGAGCACTGCTTTGGCTGTATCCCGTAGGTTCTGGTCGGAAGTGTTTTCGTTCTCATTGGAATCCATGAATTTCTTTAATTCATCCTTGATTTCCTCTATAACCCATGTTTTTTTGAGCAAGATGTTGTTCAGTTTCCAAGAGTTCCACTTTCTATCTATGTTTTTTCTGTTATTGACTTCAGCTTTTATGGCTTTATGATCTGAGAAGATACTTTGCAGTAATTCAATGGTATGGATTTTGTTGAGCATTGCATTATGGCCTATCACGTGGTCAATTCTGGAGAATGTGCACTGGATAAGAACGTGTAGTTGTCTGCTGATGGGTGGAAAGTTCTGTATATATCAATGAGGTTTAGTTGGTTAATTATGTCAATGAGGTCTTCTGTATCTTTACTGAGCTTTTTTCTAGATGATCTGTCTAGTGAAGACAGTGGAGTGTTAAAGTCTCCCACTATTATTGTGGAGTCATCTAACTCTCTTTTGAGTGTAGTCAGTGTTTCTTTGACATATTTAGGTGCTCTGACATTAGGTGCATAAATATTTAATATAGTTAAGCCTTGCTTGTGTACTGAACCTTTCAGCAATGAATAGTGTACATCTTTGCCCACGATGATGGATTTGACATTAAAATTGATTTTGTCTGAGATTAGAATTGCCACCCCTGCTCTTCTTTGTTCATTGTTAGCTTTACTTATCCAGGGCTTCTTCTCTTTCCTAACAAAATTGGTGATTTGTTTCCCCATCTCATTAAAAAATGACAGTGGAACTTGTATTGGGAATTGCATTATATAAGTAGATTGCTTTGGGTAAAATAGACATTTTCCAATGTTAAGTCTTCCTATCCACAAGCAGAGTAGGTTTCTCCATGTATCTAAGTCTCTCTTAAGTTCTTGTAGTAAGGGCTTGTACTTCTCTTTGTAAAGGTCAGTTATTTCTCTGGCTAGATTAATTCCTAGGTACTTTATCTTCTTAGGGGCTATAATAAATTGATTTGATGATTTTTTCATTAACAGTCGCGTTGTTGGTATAAAGGAATCCTACTGATTTACTTAATGTTTATCTTGTATCATGAGACTTTGCTGAACTCTTCTATTGGTTTGAGTAGTTTACTTACAGATTCTTTGGGATTCTCTGAATATACAATCATATCATCAGCAAACAGGGAGACTTTGACTTCTTCTTTGCCAATGCAGATGCCCATTGTTTCTTGTCTTGTCTAATTGCTCTGGCTAGAACTTCTAGTACAGTGTTGAATAGGAGAGGTGAGAGTGCACATCTTTGTCTAGTTCCTGTTCTCAAGGGAAAGTCTTTCAGTCTCTCTTCATTCAGGATGACACAGACAGTTGGCTTTGTATAAATGGCGCTTATTGCCTTCAGGAACTTTCCGTCTATGCCTATTTTGCTAAGAGTTTTTAGCATGAATGGGTGTTGGACTTTTCCAAATGCCTTTTCTGCATCAATGGACAACATGAGGTGATTATTGTCTTTTGTGATGTTTATGTGGTTGATCACATTGTTTTGCTGATGTTGAACCAGCCTTGTATCTCCGGTATGAATCCAACTTGGTCATGATGGATGATTCTTTTGATATGTTGTTGTATTCCATTGGTAAAAATTTTGTTGAAGATTTTTGCATCTAGATTTCATGAGTGTTATTGTTCTGTAGTTCTCCTTTTTGGTTGAGTCTTTCCCTGGCTTTGGTATCAGGGTTATGCTGGCTTCATAGAATGAGTTTGGGAGTACTCCATCCCTTTCTATACTGTGAAATAGTCTCAGTAGTATTGGAAATAGGCCAAGCCAAGCCAAGTGCCGAAATAACTCTTCTCTAAAAGCTTGGTGAAATTCTGCAATGAAGCCATCTTGGTCTGGGCTTTTTTTTTGGTTGGCAATGTTTTGATGACATTTTCAATCTCTTCCTTTGTGATGGGTTTATTAAGTTGTTCTGCTTCACGTTGTGACAATTTGGGTAGGTGGTATGAATCAAGGAATTTGTCCATTTCCTGTAGATTTTCCAATTTGTTAGAGTACAGTCTTTCATAGTATTCTGCTATGACCTTTTTGATTTATGTTGGATCTGTTGTGACAACTCCCCTCTCATTTCTAATTTGTGTTATTTGTTTCCCTTTCTGTTTTTCTTTAGTAAGTTTATCCAGTGGTTTGTCAATTTTGTTGATCTTTTCAAAAAACCAGCTTTTGGTCTTTTCCATTTTTTCAATTTAGCTCTACTCTAATCTACTCTTTTTTCATTTAGCTCTACTCTAATCTTTATGATCTGTTTTCTTCTGGTGCCTGAGGGGTTCCTCTGTTGTTCTCTCTCTACTTGTTCAAGCTGTAGGGTTAGTTCCTTGATTTGATTTCTTTCTTCCTTCCAGATGTGTGTATTTATGGAGATAAACAGACCTCTGAGCACTGCTTTGGCTGTATCCCATAGGTTTTGTTAGGAAGTCTTTTTATTCCCATTGGAATCCATGAATGTCTTATTTCATCCTTGATTTCTTCTATAACCCATGGTTTTTTGAGCAAGATGTTGTTCAGTTTCTGTGAGTTCTACTTTCTATCTATGTTTTTTCTGCTATTCATTTTGACTTTTAGAGCTTCATGATCTGAGAAGATGATTTGCATGAATTCAATGGTATGGATTTTCTTGAGAATTGCATTATGTCCTAACACATGGTCAATTCTTGAGAATGTTCCATGTGCACTGGAGAAGAAGGTGTAATTGTCTGCTGACGGGTAGAAAGTTCTGTATATATTGATGAAGTTTCATTGGTTAATTGTAGCAATAAGGTCTTCTGTATCTTTACTGAGCTTTTTTCTAGATGATCTGTCCAATATTGAAAGTGGAGTGTTGAAGTCTCCCACGATTATTGTGGAGTCATTTAACTCTTTTTTGAGTGTAGTCTATGTTTCTTTGATGTATTTGGGTGCTGTGATATTAGATGCATAAATATTTATTATAGTTAAGTTGTGCTTGCGTACTGAATCTTTCAGCAATAAATAGTGTCCATCTTTGTCCATGATGGTGGATTTTATGTTAGAATTTATTTTGTCTGAGAACAGAGTTGCGATACCTGCTCTTCTTAGTTCATTGTTAGCTTGATATATATTCTTCCATCCTTTAATTTTCAGTTTGTTCCTATTTTAGGTCTCAGGTGAGTTTCTTGTAGACAACATATGGACGGGTCATGCATTTTGATCCAAGATGTCACTCGATGTCTTTTTACTGGAGCATTCAGTCCGTTCACATTCAGTGTAATTATTGATAGGTACGTGTTCTGTGTTTCCATTGTGATATGTTTATTTTGTGTTGATGTTTTCTCTGTTGTTCTTATTAGTCTGTTCAGGGACATTCTTTTTTGTGAGTTGATTTTTCAGAGCTGCTTTTGTAGTTGCTGAGACTCCTGCTCTCCATCTGGAAGGACTATAACAACTGTAGTACATCCCTCTTTTTAATATGATGGCACCATAGTTTTCATGATAATCATTGGATTGCTTCTTTCAGTATTAAAGCTGTCATTGAATTTGGAGCCTTCCCTAACTGCATAGAGTTCTGAATAATGTGTCATTCTAAAACATAAAGTTAATGGTTTTGTTCTTCTAAGCGAAAGCCAAGAACTTCTTTCAGTATTTCTTGTAGTTTGGGTTTGGTTTTCACAGTCTCTGAGTTTCTGTTTATCTGGGAATGTCTTAATTTCATTTTCATATTTGAAAGATAGTTTTGCATAATATATAATTCTCAGCTGGAAGTTTTTCTCCTTCAAGGCTTTGAATGTGTCATGCTGCTGTCTCTGTGCCAGCATGGTTTCTGCTGAGAAATCTGCTGAAAGCCCATAGAGTTTCCCTCTGACTGTTAGCTTTACTTTGAGTCTTGCTGCCTTTAAGAGTTGCTGCTTAAGTTTCACTTCATTAAGCTTGATTATAATATGTCTTAGAGTCTTTCTGCTGAGATCTATACTTTGAGTCTTGCTGCCTTTAAGAGTTGCTGCTTAAGTTTCACTTCATTAAGCTTGATTATAATATGTCTTAGAGTCTTTCTGCTGAGATCTATGTTGGGTGGCATACGATATGCATCTGAGATGTCTATATTCTCTTCCTTCATGATTTCTGGGAAGTTTTCTTTCAGCAGCTCAGCAACGATACTCTCTGTGTTCTCAGGTGTCTCATCCTGTTTAGGAACTCTAATTAATCGAAGGTTGTTCCTCTTAATAGAGTCCCACATGCTTCTTAATGCTTCTTCATTTTTCTTGTTTCTTTTTTTGATTTCTGCTCATAGACGCTGGATTCAGTAGCTCCGTTTTCCAAAGTCAGAAATTCCTTTTTCCATTTGTTCCATTCTGTTTTCTTGGTTTTGAATGGAAGTTTCTATGCCTTTGATTTTGTTCTTGATCTGTTGGATTTCAGAGTACTGGTGTTCCATCAGATCAAATAGCTTCCTTAGTTTTTCCTTTTGTTCTGCTGCATTGTGTATAAGGTCTAGAAGGGCTCTGTATATAATCGTTTTGTATTCACCTGATGATTTCAGAAGAGTTTCTTCATCTGGAAAGCTCCTTGGTTGTTTTGTTTAGGAGCCTTCTGAAGCCATGGGTGATTTCTTGTATGTCACAAGTGTCTGTTGCTTTTTGGATCCCATGTGAATAAGTAGAGGCTGGGAGAGATACTGTGAGGATGGACCACAGATGTTTCTCTAGGCTGTCTTAAAATGTAAAGCAAAAGATATCTCACCACTTCCCAAATCAGTCAGTTTTTCAGGTGTAGAGGTCCCTCTTCTCAGCTGGCAAAGTAAGCACCTCCATATCTAACCCCAGATGATACAAACTAGTTCAAAATACAGCAATGCTACTGCTCTGTTGGCCTCTGCTGACAGGGCCCAGCCTTAGGCAACACTGTGTAAACTACTGCTTTTCTGGTAGAAAAGTGCTCTCCTGTGGGCAGTCTCTGGCTCCCAAGCTAAGAAATAGGTCCAGCTGCAGCCACCGTATCTAAGATGGCGCCCTCCACAGGTTCAGCAGATAGAGGGGCTAAAGGTGCCAAGAGGTAGTGAGTCCTCTCCCACTGTTCCCAGGTTCCCATCATAGGCAACACTGTAAAGTAATTCTTTTCTGTCAGAGAAGCACTGTGCTGTTTGCAGGCACTGGCTCCCAGGCTAGTAATTAGGTTCTGCTAAAATCTCCATATCCAACATGGCATCTCGCACACTGGCAGCATGGTTCCATACAAACCCCACTGTGGCAGTGGTAAAAAGAGAGGCCCAAGGCAGCTAGATTAACAGAGTCCTAAGCCTGGCTCTCAAAATATGGGAATTTCACCTGCCTATCCCACCAGCAGTGTGTCTGAGTCTAGCCATTAGGCAAGACCCAGCTTCACCTCCCAGCCAAGACAGAGAGGAAAAAAAAGCCAAAATGGTGCATTTACCTTCAGTCCATGAGAGCCAGGGCTAGCCAGGAGTGGGAGTCAGCAAAAGAGAGGAGGTTTTTTGTTCAGTGGTATAAAGTCCAAATTAACAGCCCTGTGCCATGTCCTGGGTGCTCACTAGGTGACCAGAAGGCTTCGGTTGATTATCAGTTCAGGTCTTGGTTTCCAGAGGGATATAAGGAGAAGTGTTGTTAGTCCACCATCTTGATTCCACCCTCATCATATTTTATTTGTAAATATATGAAAAATCTCACCACATATTATTATATTTGCCTTAAACATTCAGTTACCATTTAAAGTGATTTGAATAACAAAAAACTATTTATATTTACCCACATAATTACCATTTTTAGTGTTCTCTATTCCTTTTTGTAGTTCCAGCTTTCTGTCCAGTATCATGTTATTTCTGCTAAAAGACCTTCCATTAACATTTATTATAATGTAGATCTGCTGATGAAAAATTCTTCATGACCTTATATGTCTGAAATAGCTATTTCATTTTAATTCCTTAAAGACAGTGTGAGTGGGTAAAGAATTCTAAGCTGACAGTTTTTTAATTGATTGCTTGTTTTCTTTCTGTTTGGAGATCAAAGACACTCAGTAAAAAGATTTTTATCCATTACCTATAGTCTGTACTTTTTTTTGACAACAAATCTGAAAAATTTATTTTCTTTGTCGTTTTTTTTCCCTCTGACTACTGTTAAGATTTTCTCTTTAATGCTGACTATAAGCAAATTCATTGTGAAGTATTATGTTGTTTTCGTCATGCTTCTTGTGCCTGTAGTTCACTAGGCTTCTTGGATACATGGGGTTTAGCGTTCATGGAATTTCAAATATTTAATTTCCCTAGCTTCCTAGGTCTCTACAGACTCTCAGCAACATTTCTTCAACTCAGGAGAACTCGAGGCTTTCCTTGTTTGTTTGTTTTTCCTTTTCTTTTTTTCTTTTTTTGCTGTTGTTGTTGTATGTTTTCCCATGACATATCATGGAATTTTTTCTTGATCAGTAGTCTCAGACAAGCATAGCACTTACCTCATTTGTTTTCCACCTCTCAGTAATCTCTATCTTTTGCTGACTTATGTCAAATACCTCAAACACCATTTATCTTCATATATTGTACATTTCTTTAGTTCTATCAGGTGATAGAATAGTTCAGTCCCTATTAAACTATTTGCCCAGAGACAGGAGTTCAAACCATGGTTATGTAAAGCTCTTTTGTTTGATTTCTAATTTTACTGCATTGTGGTTGGAGCTCTAGTGGCACAGTAGTTAAGAATTCAGCTACTAACCAAAGGGTTGACAGTTCAAATTTAATGGCTACTCCTTGGAAAGCCTACACTGTCCTATGTAGTCTCTTTGAGGCAGCATAGATTCAGTGGTGAGAGTTTTGGTTTGGTTTTCTTTTTAGTTAGTAGTTCTCCCTCCTGTCACCTCCCATCCCTAGAAACCATTTTTTTTATTCATGATTTAGTCACATGTTATAATGTTCATGGTTTATTCATGTGTCATAATGTTCTCCAAATCTATGTTATGAGATGTTTTGCAACTTTATCATTGTTCTTTACTGTGTAATATTCCATTACGTGTATATACCACAAGATTTTCATCTGTTTATGGGAATTTAGGTTGTTTTCCGTATTTTTTCTATTTTGAGTAATGCTAAAATGAACGTAGCTGCCTTGGGCTGGGTTCTCCAGAGAAGCAAAATCTGTCAATCATAAATATAGAGATTTGTCTTGAGAAATGACTCACCCAGTTGTAGAGACTGGCAAATTCTAATTCCGTGGATCAGGCATCAGATATCAGAGCAGGATCTTCTCCTGACTCACATAGCTGCAGGGGCTGATGAATTCAAGATCAGCAAGTCAGAAGGCAGGTTGCTGACCCAGAAGTCAGATGCTGCTGATCAGAATGTAGAATCCAGAGCAGAGCAAAAGCAAGGGAGCCTTGCTAGAAAGTTCACATATACTGAATCCAGGCCATACCCTCGAGGGAACTCTTTTTCAAATGATTGGCTACTCACAGAATATCCCTTCATGCATATGATCACTACCCATGAGCAATGGAAACCCTGGTTGCATAACGGATAAGTGGTATGGCTGCTAACCAAAAAGTCAGGAGTTCACATTCTTCAGAAGGTCCTCAGAAACTCCGTGGGGAAGTTCTACTCTTTCCTATGAGGTTGCTATGAGTCAGAATCTACTCAACACCAATAGGCATTTGTTTTTTATTTATTTTCATTTTTTATTTTTTTGGTTTATCCATGAACATGGATGCTTTTTCTATTTATGTAGGTGTCTTAGTCATCTAGTGCTGCTTTAACATAAATACTGTAAGTGGATGGCTTCAAAAAGAAAATTTTATTCTGTCACAGTCCAGGAGGCTACAAGTTCAAATTCAAGGCATCAGTACCAGGGTAAGGCTCTCTCTGTTGGTTCTGAAGGAAGGCCTTTGTTGTCAATTTTACCCTTACTGGGAGCTCCTGAGGTCCAGTGATCCTGGGTGCTTTTTGAATGATGTAGCACTCTGTTCACAGCACTGATTTCTTGGTGGTACGAGATCTCTCAAATTCTGCTTGTATCCCTGTCCTTTAGGTTCCCTCAATACATAATATAGTCTTACGTATTGAGTCCTGCTGCTCCCACACAACTGCTGCATATTCTTCCTCTTGCCATTGTAGACACAGGATTTACAACATGGAGAAACATCATGCAGTACTGTGAATCATGGCTTAGCCAAATGGCTACACATATTTGAGGGGGACACTATTCAATCTATGACATTCCGTCCACCTTTTAGACCCCCAAAAATCACGTCCTTGCAACATGCAAAGCATATTCACCACATCATAGCAAAAGTCTTAGAGTCCAAGTTCAAAATCCAGGCATTCTTCTTTGACTGTGAAATCTACTACACAAGTTACATGCTTCCAAAATACAAAGGCAGAACAGATGCAGTGTATACATTTCCATTACAAACGGGAGAAATTACAGAGTAAGTAGACATACAGGCAACAAGCAAATCAGCAGAACATAGCACATTAGCTCTCAAAGATTTGAAAATAATCTTCAGTTCTCTGAGACATTTTACCCAATGGCCCTGCCCACCATCCTCCCCACCCCCTACCTCCAGACTTTAATCACTGGCCATGCACTCCAGATTACGAGTGGAAGATCCTTGACCCAGGGCTGTAGTTCCACCTTCCATGTCCACTGGAACAGTAACTCTGCTTCCTTGGCTTTAGGAACACCATTTTCCTACTCCAACTGAGTGGCAATATCAGAGGCCATGGCTCCACCCTTGGAGATTCCCGAGGTCAAGGCAATACCTTCTGAAACTAAGGTAGCTCAGTTTCTCATGCTCCTGGTCTCTTCAACTTTTTCCTCCTGTGGCCTCATGGGCCAGGTCTCACACCCACATCGGCCTTACTGCCCTTAAGTGTTCTAAAGCTCTGTGCTCCACCAATTTAAGTGCCCAGAGATATTCCACTCTACCAGGAAGCCTCCTGCACATAGGTACTCAGCTCTCTAGTTCCACAGGTCTGCTCCAGCACTGTCTGATGCTGAGCTCCTGGTTCTGCTGCTGCTCATCCTCTGCTTCTCATCATCTGTCCCACCTCCAGTATTAACAGTTTTCCTCAGTGCCTTCTGAGTTTTCAATCAATTCAGTTTAAAACTACTTCTACATTTTAGGTATCTGTTGCAGCAGCACACCACTCCTAGTACCAAAATCTTTTAGTCATCCAGTGCTGCTATAACAAAAATACCACAGGTGGATAGCTTTATAAAAGAGAAATTTTATTTGTCACAGTGTAATAGGATAAAAGTCTGAATTCAGGAAGTCAGCTCCAGAGGAAGGCTTTCCCTGTTGGTTCTGGAGGAAGGTCCTTGTCATCAACTTTTACTATCCCTTTAACTGGACTGGGAGCTTCTGATGCAAAGGAATCCTGAGTCCCGTCTAAAAGATGTGCTCTGCTCCTACCAAAGCCAGGAGAAAACACCACAAAGATAGTTTGAGGTCCCCAAATCACTCTGCTAGGTTCTTTGATAATTCCGGAGATTCCCACAAGGCACAGTACAAATCTTACACATCGAGTCTTGCCCCACTAACACAACTGCTGCACATCATCCCTCATTAAAGTCATAGAGACAAGTTTTACAGCATATAGAAACATCAACAATACCAGGAATCATGGCTTAGTCAAATGGCTACACACATTTGCTGGTCTCTTTTGGTTTCTTACAATAGTGTTTTGTAGTTTTCTTTGTATTGGTCTTTTACACCCCTGGCTAGTTATTTGCCCTTTGAAGTAGAAGATTTCCTTTTTGGTGTAGAGGAATCTAGCTGATTTTTGTGTGTTAATCTTGTATCCTGCTACATTGATGAATCCTTCTATTAGTTCTAGTAGGTTCCTTGTGGAATCTTTGGGATTTTCTATGTATAAAATTATATTATCTGCAAGTAAGGAAAGTTTTACTTCTTCCTTATGAATTTTGATGCCTTTTATTTCATTTTCTTGCTTTATTGCCCTAGCTAGGACACCCAATACAATATTAAATAAGACTGATGACCAGATGCAGTCTTGTCTAATTCCTTTTCTCAAAGGAAATACTTTCAGTATCCCTCCATTGAGAATAATTTTGACTGTTGGTTTTGTATAACCCAATGCTGTTGAGTTGATTCTCACTCATAGCAACCTATAGGACAGATTAGAACTGTACCGTACAGTTTCTAAGGAGCATCTGGTGAATTTGAACTGCTGACCTTTTGGTTAGCAGTTGCCATTCTTCAATAACATATCACCAGAGGCTCCAAATAAATGCCCCTATTATGCTGAGGAATTTTCCTTCTATTACTATTTTATGGAGAGTTTATATTAAGAACAGTTTTGGGACTTTTTCAAATGACTTTTCTAAATGATCATGTGATTCTTGTCATTTGTTTATTTATGTGGTGGATTATGTTGATTGATTTCCTAATGACACATATTGCACACCTGGTATGAATCCCACTTGGTCATATGTGCATATATATACATATGTGCACACACACACATGTACATATATATGATATACGTATATATAGTATATGTAAACATATGGTGTTGAATTTATTGGCCAGGAGTTTGGTGAGAGGGATAGTGGTGTGAAATTTTCTTTCTTTGTGGTATTTTCACCCGGCTTTGGTATCAGGATTATGCTGGTTTCACAGAATGAGTTCTGAAGTATTTCTTCCTTTTCTGTGTTCTAAAATAGTTTGAGTAGTATTGGTGAGCACTGTTCTGTAAATATTTTGTACAATTCTCCAGCAAAGCTGTCAATACCAGGGTTCTTAGAGTTATTGGAATTTTTTTTTATTACTTCTTAAATATCTTCTTCTGTTGAGTTTATTCAGGCTTTCTACCTCAGTTTGAGTTAATTTAGGTAGATAGCGTGTTTCTAGATGATTGATCATCTCCTCTAGGTACTCACACTTGTTGGAATACAGTTTTGCATAGCACACTGTTACGATTCTTTTTATTTCTGTTTATTCTGCTATGAAGTCACCCATATCATTTGTTATCTGCGTATCTGCTTCTTTTCCTGTTTCTGTGTAGTCACTTTGACCAGCATTTTGTGAAAGAACCAACTTCTGCTTCTGTTGATTGTTTCTATGGTTTTTCTGTTCTAATTAATTTATTTCTGCTCTAATCTTTATTGTTTCTTTTTAAGGTAACTTTGAGCTTCTTTTGCTGATCTCCTTCTATATCTTCAAGATGTAGAGTAAATTCTTTGATTTTTTGCCCTTCTTTTTTTGGCTTGTGCATTTTTTGCTATAAATTGACCTCTGTTGACTCTTTTACTGTGTCCCAAAAGTATGCTGTGTTTTCATTCTCATTTTGATTCTAGGAAGTTTTTATTTCATCTTTGATTTTTCTATCATTCAGTGATTTTTAAGCAAACTGTTATTCAGTTTCCTTTTTTATCCCCCATTGCTCTTCTGTTACTGACTTCTACTTTCATAGTGTTGTAATCAGAGAAGAAGCTTTGTCTTATTTCAATGTTTTGGAATTTATGGAGACTTCTTATGTGGCCAAAAATGTGATCCATTCTGGAAAATGATCCATGTGCATTGGGAAAGAGTATGTACTTTGCTCCTGCTGGGTAAATTGTATGATTATGAGGTTGAATTTGTTAATTTATGACATTTACGTCTTCTTCCTTTTTTTGTTTCTGGTTCTTCTATCCTTCACCTTGTCAATGCTTTAAGAGTTTGTTTTGATTTTTGGAGCCCTGTCATTAAGTGTGTATGTATTTGTTACGGTTATGTCCTCTGGGTGAATTGACCCTTGAATCATCATTACATAATGTCCTTTCTTATCTTTTACCATTGTTATTATTATGCTATAGGTGAAAGTTTACAGCTAAAGTTAATTTCTCATACAAAAATTTATACACATATTGTTATGTGCCACTAGTTTTAACCCCTATAACGTGACAGCAGACTCTCTTATACCACTTCCCATTTCCTGGGTCCATCATACCAGCTCTTGTCCCCTACTGACTTCTAATGCTGCCTCTGAACAGAAGTCATCCATTTGCTGGAAATGAGAAGTACACTGCTTACACATGCTACTTCATGCTTTTTCATCCAATCTAATCTTTGTCTGAAGAGTTGGCTTCAGGAATGGTTTTAGTTCTGGTTTAACAGAGCATCCTAGAGCCTTGTTTTTGTGGGTTCCTCTGCTCTGAGTCAGGCCATTAACTCTGGTCTTTTTACATGAATCTGAGTTCTGCTCCACACTTTCTTCCTCCTCTGTCAGAGACTCTGTAGTGTTCCAAGTTAGGACAGTCCTTGTTGGTAGCCAGATACCATCTAGTTCTTCTGGTCTCACATTGATAGAGTTGCTGGTTTATGTTGTCTTTTGTCTGTTGGACTAATATTTTCCTTGCATCTTTGATGTTGTTCATTCTCCTTTGCTTCAAGTGAGTTGGAACCAATTGATGCATCTTGGATGGCTGCTCACTAGCTTTTAAGATCCCAGACATCAGTCACCAAAGTGCGATGCAGAACATTTTCTTAATAAACTTTATTGTGCCAGTTCACCCAGAAGTCCTCAGAAGTCATGATTCCCAGATGTCAACCTAAGCAACTATATTCCACAAGACATTGTTTAGGGAAATTCTTAGCATTTGGTTTAAATCCGTTGTACCGACTTTCCTGTATTACGTATTGTTGTTCCCCTAAGATGATTCTTGTTTATTATCTAGTTAGTGAATCCCCCTTCCCCATCCCTCACCCTCATAACCATCAAAAGATATTTTCTTCTTTGTTTAAACCTTCTATTGAGTTCTTTTGATAACGGTCTTGCACAATGTTTGTCCTTTTACAACTGAATAATTTCACTCAGTATAATGTCCCCCAGATTCATTCATGTTGTCAGATGTTTCAAGTATTCATCATTGCTCTTTGTCATCACTTAGGATCCTGTAGGGTGTATGTACTGTAATTTGTTCACCCATTTGTCTGTTGATGGACACCTACACTGTCACCATTTTTTGCTATTGTAAGCAGTGCTTCAGTGAACACAGGAGTGCATATATTTGAGTGACAGCTCTTATTTCTCCAGGGTGTAGTCCAAGAAACAAAATTGCTGGATTGTGTAGTACTTCTATTCCTAGTTGTTTTTCTTTCTTTCTTTCTTTTTTTTTAAAAAAAGCACCAATTTGATTTTGAAAGTGGATGGACCATTTTCCCTTTCTACTACTAGTGCCTGAGTGTTCTAGTCTCTCCACAACTTTTCCAACATTTGTTAGTTTTGTTTTTTGTCAGCCTGTGGAGTGAGATGGTATCTCACTATAGTTTGGGTTTGCATTTCTCTAATGGCTAATGATCATGAACATTTCCTCATGTATCTGTTAGTTGTTTGAATATCTTCTTTGCTAAAGTGCCTATTCATATCTTTTGCCCATGTATTTTAATCAGGTTATTTGTCTTTTGGTTGTTGAAGTTTTGCAGTGTCTTGTAGATTTTAGAGATTAGATACTTACTGGATATGTTGTAGGCTTTTTTTTTCCCCCTGGCCTGTAGGTTGTCTTTTTACTCTTGGTGAAGTCTTTGGATGAGTGTGTTTGATTTTTCGGGGCTCCTAGTTATGCAGTTTCTCTTCTGCTGCTTGTGCTCTGTTAATTATGGTTTGTTTTCTGTTTATGCTATGTATTAGGGCTTCTGGCGTTGTCCCTGTATTTTCTTCCATGATCTTATGCTGACTTAGGTCTTTGATCCAGTTTGAGTTAGTTTTTGCATGTAGTGTAATGTATGGATTTATTTTCATATTTTTGCAGATGGATGCCCAGTTTTGCCAGCTCCATTTGTTAAAGAAATTGTTCCCATTTAACAGACTTTTGAGACTTTGTCAAATATCAGTGGCTCATATGTGGATGAATTAGCATGTCCATTCTTGATTATGCTCCCTTGGTCTATGTATCTGTTGTGGTACCAGTACCAGCCTATTTTGACTACAGAGCAGTATATAATAAGTTCTCAAATTGGATAGTGTGATGCCTCCATTTTATTTATCTGAGTCCCCTTCCCTTTCCATATGAAGTTGGTGATATCTTCTCCATTTTGTGAAAGAATGTCACTGAAATTTATATTGGGATTGCATTTTATCTGTACATAGATTTGGGTAGACTTTATATTTTCACAATGTCGAGTCTCCTTTCCATGAGCATGGTACATTTTTTCACTTACGTTTGTCTCTTTTGGTTTCTTGAAGTAGTGTCTTTGTATATGCACTTTATGCAGTTTTCTTTGCATATGCACTTTATGTTTCTGGTTATATTTGTTCCTAAGTATTTTATCTTCTTGGTGGTAATTGTGAATGGTATTGATTTGGTGACTTCTTCTTTGATGATCTCTTTGTTAGTATAAAAGGATCCAACTGACTTATTTAAGTTTATCTTATATCCTGATATTTGCTGAACTCTTCTATTAGTTCCAGTAGGTTTTGGGAGGGGGGGATACTTCAGGGTTTTCTCAGTGTGTATAAGATCATATCAT
Source organism: Heterohyrax brucei (assembly GCA_028571685.1). Lineage (NCBI taxonomy): Eukaryota > Metazoa > Chordata > Mammalia > Hyracoidea > Procaviidae > Heterohyrax > Heterohyrax brucei. The sequence continues at coordinate 20,263,788 of CM053162.1, forward strand.
CTGCAAATAGAGATACTTTTACTTCTCCCTTGCCAATTTGATGCCTTTTGTTTGTTTATCTTGTCTGATTTCTCTAGCTAGAACTTCCAACACAGTGTTGAATAAAAGTGGTGATAATATTCATCCTTGTCTGGCTCCTTTTCTCACAGGGAATGTTTTCAGTCACTCTCCATTTAAGATGGTGTGAGCTATTGACTTTGCATAAATGCCCCTTATGTTGAGGAATTTTCTTCCTGTTCCTAATTTCTTGAGAGTTTTTAACATGAATTGGTGTTTGGATTTTGTCAAAAGCCTTTTCTGCATCAAACGATAAAATCAGGTGATTCTTTTGGTTTATTTCTGTGGTTGATTGCATTCCTGGTATAAATCCTAGTTGGTCATGCTGAATTAATTTTTTGTTGTGTTGTTGAATTCTATTGGCTAGAATTCTGTTAAGGGTTTTTGCATCTCAGTTCCTGAGACATAATTGGTCTAGTTTTCCTTTTTTGTGAAGTCTTTACCTGGCTTTGTTATCAGGTTTATACTAGCTTCGTAGAATGAATTTATATTTGCTCCTTTCCTATACTGTGAAGTACCTTTAGTAATAGTGGTGATAACTCTTCTCTAAAAGTTTGTCTTCTGCAGTGAAGCTCTCTGCCAGGAATGTTTTGTGGTGGGAGTTTTTAAATTATTTTTTTAATCTCATCTTTTATGATAGCCTTATTAAGTCATTCTGCTTCGGATTGTGTTAGTTTGGGTAGGTAGTGTGTTTCTAGGAATTCATCCCTTTCCTCTGGGTGTTCAAATTTATTAGAGAACAGTTTTTCATAGTATTTTGATATGATTTTTTTTCTTAATTTCGGTTGGTCAGTTGTGATTTTGCCCATCTCATTTCTTATTAAAGTTTTGTTGTTGCTGTGGTTGCTCTCCTGTTTTTTCTTTTGTGAGTTTTGGCGGTAGTTTGTTGACCTTTTTAAAATTCCAGCTTTTGGTCTTGTAACTCTTTCAATTGTTTTTCTAGTCTCTAATTCATTTAGTTCTGCTCTAATATTTATTATCTGCTTTCTTTTGGTGGTTGAGGGATTCCTTTGTTGCTCTGTTTCTACTTTTTTGAGTTGTAGGGTTAATTCTTTAATTTGGGCCCTTCTTTTTGGATATGTGCTTTTATTGAGATAAACTGAACTCTGAGTGTTGCTTTTGCTGTGTTCCATAAATTCTAATAGCACATGTTTTCATCTCATTTTATTCTATGAATTTCTTTAGTCCATATTTGACTTCTTCTGCAACTCAAAAGTATTTGAGCACACTGTTGTTTATTTTGAAAGTGTTTGATTTTTGATGCTTGCTTTTTCTACTGTTGACTTTGCTTCCATGGCTTTATGGTCTGAGAAAAAGCTTTGCAATTTAAGTGTTTTGGATTTTGATAAGACTTGCTCTATGGCCTACTATGTGGTCTGTTCCGGAAAATGTTCTGTGTGCATTGGAAAAGAAGTTACACTTGCGTGTGAGGTGTTCTATCTATGTCTGTGAGGTTGAGTTATTTGACTGGGGCATTCAGGTCTTCCATGCCTTTATTGAGCTTCTTTCTAGTTGTTCTGTCCATCACTGAAAGTGGTGTATTTAAGTCTCCTACCATTATAGTGGAACTGTCTATCTCACTTTTCAATGACATTAGAGTTCATTTGATATATCTAGCATCTCTGTCAATGGGTCTGTAAATATATAAAATGTTATGTCCTCCTGATGTGTTAACCCTTTGAGTCGTATACACTGACTTTCCTTCTTCCCTGGGGAGGATTTTACTTTAAAGTCTATTTTATTTGAATTTAATATTGCCACACCTGCCCTTTCTAGAATGCTGTTAGTCTGGTATATACTCTTCCATCGTTTAAATTTCAGTTTGTTTATATCTTTAAGTCTAGGGTGTGTCTCTTATAAGAAGCATATGGATGGGTCCTGGGTTTTTTTTTGTTTTTTGTTTTTTTTAACCATTCTGTTACTGTCATCCCTTTATTGGTGCATTTAATCCACTTCCATTTAATATAATTATTGCTATGTAAGAATTTGTGTTGTCATTTTTATGGCTTTTTTGGTGAATTGTTGAGACACTCTTTGTTCCACTTAATTTTGTGTGCTGAGTCATTTTTCTTTGTGGGTTTTCTTTTTATTATTTTCATTGTTGTTGGTTTTATGTCTGTTGAGATGTCTTGATTTTGATGTATAAGATTTTTAGCTTTCTTTGTTGTTACCCTTTACGTTTACTCTTACTGTTCTAAGTTTAAACCAGTCTTTAACTTCATCACATCTCTTTAACTTCCTCTCCATCTGAAAGAGATATGAACACATCAACTTATCCCTCTTACAGTACAATGTTGTCATCATTTACTTAGTGAGATGTCTGTTTCCCTGTTTTTAGTGATGCAGCTTTAGTTTATTTTGGGGGCTTCTCTATTCATGTTAATATGTTGATGCTCTGTCCTGCCTTGTATTTATAAGCATGTGTCAGATGTTATTGTTTTTCTAATCAAAGAACTTCCTTCATTGTTTCTTGTAACATAGTTTCTTGTAACTTTGTCTAAACTTCTGTTTATCTGAAATGTCCTAATTTCCCTGTCCTATTTGAGAGACAGTTTTGCAGGATACACAGGAGTGACAGTTACATTCACAAACTCATCCTAGAAAAAGTGCTAATACCTCATTGCTGAATATCACTACAGTTACCTTCAAACTATTCTCTTTGGGAAGCTATGCACCAATGTCTGTGCCTGGTACACTATTCAAAGCAATTTTGGAATTCTTTCTCTGGAATGGCCATCAGAGCTGTCGTCATATGTCCTTTTATGTCCTGAAGGTCATCAAAATTTCTTCCTTTCAATGTTGCCTTTATCTTGGGGTAAAGAAAAAAGTCTTTGGGAGCCAGATCAGGTGAATAAGTAGTGTGTTCCCATACTGCTATTTGTTTACGGCTAAAAACTGCCTCACAAACAACTATACAGTTAAGTTCACCAACTTGCCACCTTGCCATCAGGCTCAATGGCCATTCCAGAAAGAGTTCCAAAATTGCTTTGAAGGGTGGACTAGGCACTGGTGGTGGGGCACAATTTCCCAAGGGGATTCCTTTGAAGGTAATTGTAGTGATATTCAGTAATAAAGTATGTAGACTTAGAACAACTAAGTTCGCAGATTTGTCAGACCTCATATAATTCCTGGTTGACAGTGTTTTTCCTCCAAGAGTTTGTATATGTCATACAATTGCCTCCATGACAACATTATTTTGGGTGAATACTCAGAGCAAGTTCTCAGAGACTGACGTTTGCGCGTTATTTTTTGTCTACATTTTGATGCAGTTAAAAGTTGATCTTTGTCCTTAATGTCATTAAGTTTGATGATAATATGCCTTGGTGTCTTTCTTTTGGAGTTCTAGCTTGTGTGGAGTTTGATGAGCATCTTGGGTGGAGATTTTCTCATCTTTCATAATGTAAGGAAAATTTTCTATCAATGCATCTTCAACAATTCTCTCTGTGTTTTTTGGCATCTCACTCTGTTCTGGAACTCTAATCAATTGTAGATTCCTCCTCTTGATAGAGTCCCATATAATTCTCAGTAATTCTTTGGATTTTTTGTTTGTTTGTTTGGTTTTTGATAATATTTTATCTGATTTTTCCTCCAATATGTTGCTTTTAGTTGTTTCATCTTTGTTCTCACTGTTTCTGCATTCTGCTGCCTTGATTCTACTCCTCTCGCTTTCTACTGAGTCATATAAATTGGTAATTTTATTGTTAATCTAATACATTTCAGATCATTATTGCTCAAGAACTTCTTGCAGCCTTTTTAGTTTTTCAGCGTGCTCTGTTGCAGTTTGTCTAATTTCCTTCCTAATGTCTAGGAGAGCTCAAAATATAACTCTTTTGTATTCTACCTCTGATAGTTGCAGGAATTCTTCTTCCGGAAAGTTTTTTTTTAATTCTTTGTCTTGGGAGTTTTCTGAAATCATGGTGGTCTGCTTCTTTAAATGATTTGAAATAGATTGTTGCCTCTGAGCCGTCAAAAGATTGTTTTAATTTCAGTTACTGTGTTCTGAACTAATTGTGTGTGGCTGTAAATATATATTTAGTTTTTTAAGTGTCCAAGTAGGTAGTTGAGTGCACTGTTTTGTTAGTGGGAGCCCCAGAAATTTTGAAACCTTATTACCGAATGGTTAGTACTGTAACTGGGCATCAGGACCCCTGAATAAGTTTATTTTTCTTTTGTGTGTTCAGCCCAGGCATGCAGTCTGTTGGCCCCAAGTGTGCAGTGTGCATGAGGGAATGCTCAGGTTGCTGGTTGCATGTGCTGAGAAAGTTAAGGTGCCTGCCCATCCCCAGAAAGGTGAGTGATCTGCAGATCTGAGCCTAGGGAAACTTCCTGCTTCTGTCCGTAGCTTCCTTTGTTAGGTGTTGACTGTTGCATCAGGACCACATCAGAGTCAGGTCTCTAGCAGCACAGTACAGAAAGGAAGGGAGGGAGTCCCCTGGGGAAGAGAGAGATATTTTCTTCCCTAAAGAAAAATAAAAAGTTTTGATCCACACTCAACTGCCTAAATTTATTTCTTGGCATTCATACGGAAGATGCTGGAATTCTGTTGTCACTGTCTGTCTGAAGCTTGGCTTTTCTGCTGAGAAAAACATTCTCTTGATGTGACTGTGTTCTTGGACACTGGCTATGTTTTCAGTGCTGGTGCAAGGACCCTCCTGGAGAGGGCTTATTTCTACCCACACCCCTCTCTCTGTTGGCTAGGTATTCCCCTGGCTTCTCTCTAGTAATCAGGGCTCCAGGAGTGGCCAATTTAATCCATTGTGTTGTTTTTCTGTGTCTTTGTTGTTAGAGGGATTGAAGTATGGATCTGGTTACTCTACCATGTCATCCTGTCCCTTAACTGCTTGTTTTGTTTTGATATGCCCAAATAGATATGGTGTGTGAGCTTCTTTGATTATTGGTATGTTTAAAGCTCTCATATTTTGTCACCAGATGTGTGAGCTTCTATTAGGTGTAGAAGCCCAGAAGTACATTTACTTTTCTGTTGTAGATTCAGCTCAAGTGTCCAGATTGTTGGCCACCAAATCTGTGGTACAGGCTCTCACCTACAGTCTAAGACCATAGGTGACTGAAGCAGGCACAGATATCTGGCTGCAGTAGGAAGTTACATGCTGAGCAAGGTAGGGAGCTGATGGCTGACCTAGAGCACCTAGATGGAAGGTGTGTCCCCTAGATCACATATGTGGGTAAGTTTTGTAGTCAGATTTGGGGCACCAATTATGTTGGTGTAAGGACTAGGAGGCACCACATTTTCTTGAACTCTTGTGAGTGGCTAAGTGGACTGGGTTAAGCCACTAGTCCTCAGGCCTCTGATGTGGGTAGGTGAGGGTCCTCCTTAATGGCAGAGAGTTGTCAAAGTTAACAGATCTGTCACTGTCACTTAGCTTTTATGGTCAAAAATAGACTTGGGTGTCTACTGTGTTGTACTATGCTAATGAGACCTACACTGTTGAATGGGCCCACACTGGCCTAGGCAATGGTGAAAAGACATTCAAAGTCCATGGATCCCTTATGCTTGCATATACACAAAGGGACATTACCTTCCTTGAGCTCCTGGCTTAGGGGCCATGGCAATTTTTCAAAGCCACAAGACTAGTTTGGGTGCAGTTAGCCCTGAACTTCCAACTTCAGAGAGCTAGTGGCCTCCAATGTTTGTTTTCTCCCTCCCTGAAGCTGGTGGACTGTATGTTGTGTGACTTCCAGTGCAGGGTGGGACAATGACTAACAGACTGGCAGTGCAGTAGAGTGGGGAGGTTGCAGATGAAGTAAATAGAAGCACTTTTCCTTTACAGAAGTCCTATATGGGAAAGGGTTATTTTGATTCAAGTTTAGACATTTGCACTTAACTTTCACAGATCCAGCCCTGGCTCCAGAGGCTTCCACTGACTCTCTACCACCCTGTATCTCCCATTGTGGCAAAACACGTCCCAAGTGCCATGACTTTCTTCAGCCCATATTCACCAAAGAATCTAGCTTACTGGCTTACTGCTTTGGAATTGTATCTCCCCCACCACACTGTTTGACTCCTCATTTCATCTTTGATGTTCAGGATTCCTTATTGACTCACTTATTTTTTCAGGTCTTCAATGTAAGAGAGACCTCAAGAAGTGTCTGACTACTTTGTTATCTTGGTCCCACCTCTCCTTTCCTTTCTTTGATGGTGGATTTTTCCTAAAAGTTAATTTTACCAGATATTAATATTACCACTCCAGCTGTCATTGGTTATTTTTAAATGTATATTATAATGACATGTGCAAAGACCTAGAGCTAGAAAATCAAAAAGGACTAAAAAACCCAGAATTTCACAAACTGACATAGATGAAGAAAAAAAAATGCAAGCCTTGAGCTGCAATATTGAATGATTCTGTATTCCTTCTATCTTCTTTTGATGCTTCCTGCATTGTTTAATATCTTCCCAAGAAATACTCTCAGTGAGATTTATTGACACAGTAGCTGCAATGATTGTGAGGATCAAACAGAACCCAGCAGTGACTTTGTTCTGTTATACATAGAGTCTTTATGATTCCAAACTAACTTGATGATAGCTAACAACAACACTTGTCTATCAGTTTGTCATACCGTGGGGGCTTGCATGCTGCTGTGATGCTGGAAGCTATGCTACTGTTATTCAGATATGAGCAGGGTCTCCCATGGTGGACAGGTTTTAGCTGATCTTCCAGACTAGGACAGACTAGAAAAAAGGATCTGGCAGTCTACTTCTGAAAAGAACTAGCCAGTGAAAATGTTATATCAATGGAACATATTCAGATATAATGCTGGAAAATGAGCCCCCCATGTTGGAGGCACTCAAAACATGACTGCAGAAGACCTGCTTCCTCAAAGTAAAGTTAATCTGAATGACATGGATAGAGTAAGCCTTCAGGAACTTTGTTCACTGATGTGGGAGAACTCAAAAAGAGAAGAAACAGCTGCAATCATACGTTAATAACTGGAACATGGAATGTAAGAAGTATGAAACTAGGAAAATAAGAAATCATCAAAAATGAAACACATAAACGTAGATATCCAAAGCATTAGTGAGTTCAAATCTGCTGATGTTGACCATTGGCCATTTTGAGACAATCATACAGTCTACTATTCCAGGCACAAAAACTTGAAGAGGAATGGTGTTTGTTTTAGTCAGCTAGTGCTGCTCTACAGAAATACCACAGAGTGGATGGCTTTAACAAAGGAAGATTTATTCTGACACAGTCTAGCAGGCTACAAGTCCAAATTCAGGATGTCCACTCCAGGGGGAAATTTTTCCCCTTGTTGGCTCTGGGGGAAAGTCCAGTACTGCATCAGTCTGTCTTGGGGAGCATCTTGGTGCAGGAACCTCAGATCTGAAGGACACCTTTTTCTCCTGGTGCTGCTTTCTTGATGGTGTGATGTTCCCAATTCTCTGCCTGCTTCCCTTTTCTTTTATCTCTTTTAGGATGAAAGGATTAAGGGTGGAGAAAGCCTCCAGGGAAATTCCCTTTATAGTGGAGCAGGGAGGTGATCTCATAAAGGAATTTACAGTTCCACCCTAATCCTTTAACATACTCATGAAACAGAGGACAATAGAATACTGTGAATCATGGCCCAGGCAAATGACTACACATATTTTGGGGGGTACACAATTCAATCCATGGCAGTGTTGCATTCATTGTCAAAAAGAACATTTTGGGGAGTGGGCAAGATGGAGGACTAGACACATGTTTCCTAGATTCCCTTGGAGAACTAAGGCCTGGAATGATAATTGAACAGAACATTGTGGACATCCAAAGACCCCCAGGATCTGGCATGCAGTTATCAGATTCAACTGGTCACCAGTAAAGGGGAAATCATCTCTCTAACAAGAGGCAGCTGCACACCGAGTACTGCTTCTGCTGACTCACTGTTTGGGAGGACTGTAGGTACTGATGTTTTCCAGGGTGTGGGGACTGTGCATGTGCTGCCAAATACTCTGAACTGCAGTGCTTAATTAACAGCCTATGGCACAAGAGAGTGACTGTGCTTGGGATAGCCATATTTTGAAAGCCTAGATGCTTTCTGAGGGTACTACTGCCCCTCCCCCTGCCATTTCTGTGATGCACTATAGATTCAGCTATTTCATAGCAGGAAGGGCAGCTAAGGCATGATTCCATCTTGGTCAGCTAGAAGGCAGAGTCACCCACCAAGAGATCTTAGCTAAGCCTAATATTCATGCTGAGAAGCAGAGTCTGTCAGGAAAGTGCCTTTCCAGGAGAAAAGATAGGTTTAGGACAGTGGTGCCTAGAGTTACAGGTGGGGCCTGGCAGAGGATGGCAGCAAGTCCATAACCCCTCCTTACTTAGAACCATGTCATAGCATCTTGGGATGGCCTATGAGTGCTTCTGTTGTCAGTCAGAAGGCAGGGCTTGCCACACTTGAAGGCCTGGATAATTTTGGCAGCTGTTGGACACCTCCTCACTCAGCATAAAGTACCTTTTTAAAACAAGATCACCTGGAGACAAGACTGCTAAGCAGCCTGGCAGCATCTCCACCACCCTTCACTGATCCATACCTTAGCATTGGCTAATGACCCTGCAGTGATTCCATAAGTAGGGCACCAAGAGGCAGAGCCTGAAACCCCAAAGAGCCTTGGGCCAGTCATTAGAGTACACAGAGGTGGCTGGTGACCAGCTCCCCTCTTAGAACTATGCCTCAGCTCCTGTTGAGGTAACACCAGAGAAATCAAACAGCTTCTAGATGACACAAAGGCAACAACTAATAGCTAACTGTTTAAATAAGTAGTCCACCAGGGCTCCAGAAAACTCCCAAAATAAAAAATCAAATACTTACTAAATGAAGAAGACTTTCTAAAAACTATTGGAGGTCAAATACAAAATAATTACATATAGAGCCTGCCTAGAGATTTAACAAAATGCAACAGAACAAAATGAAAAATTAAGTCAGCTATTTGAACTGATGGAACATCAACAATCTGAAATCCAGCAGACCAATAATAAAACTACAGAATCAGACAATTCAATGCAAAGGGAAAAGAGCAGAACTGAGCAGGAGGAAGCCAGAGTTAGTGAGCTTGAGGATAGAGCAATTGACACCAGCATTTAGGAGGAGAAATCAGAGAAAAGGAATAAGAAAAATGAAGAGCATTGAAAAACATGTGAGACTCTATTAAGAGGAATAATCTACAAATAATTGGAGTTCCTGAGCAAGGAAAAATAGCTGAAAATAAAGAGTATTGTTATAGTTACTGACAGAAAACGTCCCTGAAATTATGAAAGAAAAGAACATAGATTTCCAAAATCCTTATCAAATGCCACACAAACTAGACCCCAAAAGAAAGACACTAAGACACATTATAATGAAGCTTAATAAAATGAAACATAAACAGAGGCACTCAAAGGCAGTGAGGCTTAAAGCAAAGCTAACATACAGAGGGAAGCCCTGTAGATTTTCATCAGATTTCTTGGCAGAAACAATGTTGGAAGAAGGTAGTGGGATGACACATTCAAAGTCTTGAAAGACAAAAACTTCCAAGCAAGGATTATATATCCTGCAAAATAGTCTCTCAGATACGATTACGAAATTAAGACATGCACAGATAAACAGAAGGTTAGAGATCTTGTAAAAACCAATCCAAAACTGCAAGAAATACTGAAAGAAGCTCTTTGCTTAGAAATACAAAAACATCAAGTGTATACTTAAGGAGGCAGTGCAGGACACAGAACCTAGAAGCCTATTCAGTTAGGGAAGTCAGTAAGCTCAATCAAAGCTACAATATTAAAAGAAGGAAACAGGTGGTCATAACACAAAAACTATGACACCATCACACTGAAAAGAAGGATATATTACAATAGTTATAATCTTTTCAGATGAAGAAGAAATTAAAAAAGATATGTAGAAGTTAAAGTCTGGTTTAAACTTAGAATAGTAAGGGGGAATCATAGGGGCAGCCACAAAGCAAAATAACAATGCAACATATCAAAACAAGAAGCATAACACAGGAGTCTCAACAAACAGAAAACCAACACTGAAAAAGATGAAAAGTCAACCCATAAAGAATGACCCAGAACATAATATTAAGAGCAACATGGAAACATCAACAACATACAAAAACAGTGTATCAAAATGATAGCACTGAATACATACCTGCCAATAATTATACTTAACATAAACAGACTCAATGCTCCAATAAAGAGACAATGAGTGACATCTTGATCAAAAGACATTATCCGTCTATATGTTACTTACAAGAAACCCACTTTAGACTCAGAGATATGAACAGACTGAAAATCACAGGATGGAAAAATACATACCAAACTACCAACATACAAAGAACAACAGGAGTGGCAATACTAATCTCAGGTAAAATAGACTTTAATGTAAAATCAACCATCATGGACAAAGATGGTCACTATTTATTTCTGAAAGGTTCAAAACACTTATAGGACATAAAAATATTAAGTATTTATGCACCCAATACATGCACATCTAAATACATCAAACAAACACTGACAACATTAAAAACTAAGACAGATCAATCCACAATAATATTTGGAGACTTCAACACTCTGCTTTCAGTAACGGACAGATCATCCAGAAAAAAGTCTCAGTAAAGATACAGAAGATCTTACTGTGACAATTAACCAACTAAACCATATCAACATATACAGAACTTTTAAGTCATCAACGGATAAATACAACTTTTTCTTCAATGTACGTGGAACATTTTGCAAACCAGACCATGTGTTAAGACATAAAGCAGGTCTCAACAAAATCCAAATCACTGAATTATTGCAAAGCACCTTCTCAGAACATAAAGCCACAAAAGTTGAAATTAACAGCAGAAAAAACAGGTAGAAATTTGAATTCATGGAAACTAAACACCTTGCTCAAAAATCTATAGGTTATAGAAGAAATCAAGGATAAAATAAAGAAACTTAAGGAATCAAATGAAAATGAAAACAAATCCTACCAGAACTATGGAATACAGGAAAAGCAGTGCTGAGAGGTCAATTTATCTCTATAAATGCACAAATCCAGAAGGAAGAAAGAACTCAAAGTAAAGAATTAACACTGCAGCTTGAACAAATAGAAAGAGAGCAACAGACGAATAATCCCTCAGGCATGAGAAGAAAACAGATAATAAAGATTAGGACAAAGCTAAATGACTGAGGGAATAGAAGGACAATAAAAAAAATAGCAGAACCAAAAGCTGATTTTTTGAAAAGATCAACAGAATTAATAAACTATTGCCTAAACTTACAAAAGAAAAACAGGAGAGGAAACAAATAACCCTAATAAGAAATGAGATAAGAGATGTCATAAGAGACTGAACTGAAATCAAAAGTATCATAACACAATACTATGAAAGACTATAACAGATTTGAAAACCTAGAGGAAATAGAAAAGTTTCCAGATTCATATAACCTACCAAAATTATCGTGAGAAGTAGAACAACTTGATAAACCCATCACAAAGAAAGAGATTGAAAAAGTTATCAAAATCTACCAACCAAAAAAAGCCCCTGCACAGATGGCTTCACTGGAGAATTCTACCAAACTTTTAAAGAAATGTTAACTCCAATCTGACTGAGAATTTTTCACAGCATGGAAAGGGGTGGAATATTCCTGGATTCATTCTATGAAGCCAGCATGACCCTGATGTCAAAGCCAGGGAAAGATCTCACAAAAAAAGGAAAATTACAGACCAATATCATGCACGAACCTTCATGCAAAAATCTTCAACAAAGTCCTCACCAATAGAATTCAACAACATAGCAAAAAAAAAAAAAAAAAGAAGTCATCATGACCACATTGGATTCATACCAGGGATGCAACGCCGCTTCAGCACCAGACAAACAATTAATGTGATCAACAACATAAATAATGCAAAAGATAAGAATCACCTGATTTTGACAACTGATGCAGAAAAGGCATTCAGCAAAGTCTAACACCCACTGATGCCAAAAACTCTCAGCAAAATAGACATAGAAGGGAAATTCCTCAATGCAATAAGGGGCATCTACACAAAGTCAATTGCCTATGTCATCCTAAATGGAGAGAGGCTGAAAGAGTTTCCCTTGATAATGGGAACTAAGCAAGGATGACTACAATCACCACTTCTATTCAACATTGTGATAGAGTTCTAGCCAGAGCGATTAGACAAGACAAAGAAATAAAGGGCAACTGCATTGACAAAGAGTAAGTAAACATCTCCCTATTTGCAGATGCTATGATTGTATATGCAGAAATTCCTAAAAAATCCATAGGTAAACTACTCAAACTAATAGAAGAGTTCAGCAAAGTATCAGGATATAAGATAAACTTAAGTAAATCAGTAGGATTCCGTTATACCAACAAAGAGATCATCAAAGAAGAAATTATCAAATCAATACCACTTACTTTAGCCCCAAAGAAGATAAAATGCCTAGGAATAAATCTAACTAGAGAAAAAAGAGACCTATACAGACAGATAAGAAACCAAGAGAAACTTATATAAATGGAAAAACCTACACTGCTCATGCACAGGAAGACTTAACATTGTGAAAACATCTATTTTACCCAAAGTGATCTATATACATGATGCAATCCTAACACAAATTCCAGTGACATTGGCACTTGGCATAGAAACAAGTTACCAACTTATTTGGAAGAGGAAGAAACCCCGGAGAAGCAAAGCACTACTGAAGAACAGGAACACACTACCCAATCTTACACTACCCGACCTTAGAAAGTGGTACATTGCGACAGTAGTTGAAATAGCCTGGTGCTAGTACAAACAAAGATATATAGACCAACAGAACAGAGTTGAGACCCCAGAGATGCCCCATCCTCTTAAAAACAGTTGATATTCAACAAAGGCCCTAAAATTGTAACAGGGGTAAAAACTATCTCTTTAACAAATGGTGCTGGCAAAATTGGATAGCCATCTGCAAAAAACTGAAACCAGACCCATATCTTACACCTTACACAAAAAATAACTCTAACTGGATAAAAGACCTAATTATCAAACCTAAAACGATCATTCAAGAAAAAATAGGCTCAACAATGGAAGTTTTAATACCCTGCTTAGGCAGACTTCCAAATCTGACAAAACACAATCAACAGAAGAGAAAATACATAAATAGAAATACTAAGAATCAAACAATTTTGCTCATCCAAAGATGTTATCAAAAGAATTAAAAGACCACCTATAGAATGGGAAAAAAATATTTGGCAACTACATGTTGGACCAATGTCTGATCTCCATAATCTACAAGATACTGCAAAATATCAACAAGAATAAGGTAAATAAGCCAATTAAGCATGGGCAAAGGAGATGGATGGATACTTCACCAAATAGGATGTCCAGGCAGCCAAAAGAAACATGAGGAAATACTCACAATCATTGGCTATTAGAGAAATCCAAATCAAAACTACATTGAGATACCATCTCACTCCAACAAGGTTGGCCACGATCTAAAAAACACAAAATAACAAATGCTGGAGAGGCTGTGGAGAAATTGAAACTCTCCTACACCGCTGGTGGGATTGCAAAATGGTACAACCTCTTTGGAAAGCAATTTGGAGCTTCCTTAAAAAGCTGGAAATAGATATACTATTTGATCCAGTTATCCCACTGCTCAGAATATATCCTACAGAATCAAGGTCACTCACATGATCAGATATATGCACAGAAATGTTTATTGTGTCACAAGCCACAATGGCAAAAAGATGCAGTCAACCCAGATGCCCTACCACAGAAGAATGGATAAACAAACTATGGTACACATACTCAATGGAACACTATGCAATGACAAAGAGCAATGATGATTTTAGGAAGCAACTCATAACCTGGTTTCAATTGGAAGACATTAGGCTGAGTGAAATCCATCAGCAGCAAAAGGACAAACACTGTATGAGACCTCTACTAGAAGGACTTAACAATAGAGTTATGTACAGAAGAAAAAGCTCTTTGACAGTTGCAAGAGTAGGGAGGGAGGGAGAGGGGTGGTCATAGATTAGAGAGTTGATACAAGTTTGGATGGGTGAAATCACTGACAGCACACATTAGAAAGAAGATCATCTTAACCGGACTTCAACATAAACTGAATACTCTTCTAATTTTACCCTGATATTGCAAAGTTAGAGTAGCAAGTTCAGGGGTCTGGGGACCATGCTGTCATGCGACATCAAGGCCAACAGGCATAACTAGTCTATTGCTAAGAGAGTCTTCTGCACCCCATATTGGTGAGTAGTGCCTGGGGTCTTAAAAGCTAGCAAGCTGCCATCTGAGGTACACCAAATTGTCCCAACTCATCCAGAACAGATGATCACCAAGAACAACAAAGACGCAAGAGAAAAAGGGCCCAGGAGACATTAGAACCCATGTGAATGTGTGTTTTAGTCAGATAGTGCTGCTCTAACAGAAAAACCATGAAGTGGATGGCTTTGACAAAGGAAGGTTTACTCTTACACAGTCTGGTAGGCTACAAGTCCAAATTCAGGATGTCTGCTCTAGAGGAAGCCTTTTCCCAAGGTTAGCGCTTAGAGAAAGTCTAGTATTGCATAAGTCTTTGTCCGAGGAGCGTCTTGGCACAGGAACCTCAGATCTGAAGGACGTGCTCTTCTCCTGGTGCTGCTTTCTTGATTGTGTGAGGTTCCCAATTCTCTGATTGCTTCTCTTTCCTTTTATATCCTGTAGGATGAAAGGATTAAGGGTGGAGAAAGCCATACTCCAGGGAAACTCCCTTTTCAATGGAGCAGGGAGATAATCTTGTGAAGGGATTTACAGACCCACCCTAATCCTTTAACACAACAGCCAAGTGCTGTCGAGTCAGATACAGCACAGCAAAATCACAAAATGGAGGACAATCTTAGAATACAGGGAATCATGGCCCAAGCAAATGGCTACACATATTTTTGGGGGGGACACCATTCAATCCATGACATCGGGTGACCGTATCAACATGCGACCAGAAGAACCAGATGGTGCCTGGCCACCACCAAAGACAGCTACGATGGGGCACACAATGTTTAGTCCTAGTGGCAACATGAGAAAATGAGGGGTAGACCTCAAGAATTTGACTAAAAGACCACAAATAATGGTCTGGCAGCCTGTGGGTTCCCCTGGGAGCATGGGCCCTAGACCTGCTGCTGCCCCTTATGAAAAAACATACTGAGGTCAACTCTTTGGAGAGTAACGGACTGGATGCAGGGACACAGTGCGACCATATGGTGAATGTACATCATGGCTCTGTGCATCTACAGGGTGCTATCCTACTGGCCTCTTACTAGAAGGGAGAGGAGAAAGGAAAGAGGATGGGACAGGAGATGGTTAAGAGGATATGACATATGTAGAACTAAAAAGACGAGTGTGCTGTCCCCAGACAAGGAGAGCAGAAGGAGCTGCAAATAGGTGGCACGCAAATTTAATTTGGATTGCATACTTTCACTCAATCACAATAAAATATTTAAAAAAAGAAAGAAAGAGAGGAAGGAACAGGGAGGGAGGAAGGGAGGGATGAAAACAGGGAGAGTAGGAAGAGAGAGAGGGAGAAAGAGACAGAAAGGGAGAAAGGAAGAGAGAGAGACAGAGAGAAAGAAAGAAAAAGAGAGAGAACGAAAAAAAAGGCATCTGTATTGGTTAAGAAGTAAAAGTATCCCTATATGCAGACGGTATGATCTTACAGACAGAAAACCCTAAAGAATCCAGAAATAAACTATTAGAATGTAAGAGTTCAGCAAAGTATCAGGATATAACATAAACAAATAAATCAGTAGGATTCCTTTACACTAACAAAGAGATTGCCAAAGAGGAAATCACAGAATTAGTACCATTTACAATAGCTTCCAAGAAGATGAAATACCTAGAAATAAATCTAGCCAGAGAGGTAAGAGACCTATACAGCGAGAACTATAAGACCTTACTGCAAAACACCAAAAGAGACTTTCACAGGTGCAGAAACCTACACTACTCATAGATAAGAAGACTGAACATTATAAAAATGTCTTTTCTACCTGTCATGGATTGAATTGTGCCCCCACAAAAATGTATGTGTTGATTTGACTTGGCTAGGACTCCCAATATGGTGCCATTCCTCCCATGTGTTGTGAATCCTGCCTTCGTGATGCTGGTGAGGGAGAATGGGCGAGGGAGAATGGGCAGCAGTTGTGTTGGTGAGGCAGGATTCAAGCTACGAGCTTGTGGGATGTATGCAGAGAAGTGAGCAAAGGAGGTGGGAACCTCCCACTACCAAGAGAGCAGCACCAAGAACAGAGCACTTCCTTTGGACCTGAGGTTCCTGTGTAAACTAGGGTAAAAACTGTGTCTTTAACAACTGGTGGGGGCAAAATTGGATATCCACCTGCAAAAAACTGAAACAAGATCCATATGTCACACCTTACACAAAAACTAACTCAAAATGGATCAAAGATCTAAATATCAAACCTAAAACAATAAAGATTATGAAAGAAATATAGGAACAACACTGGAATTTGTAATACACGGCTTAGACAGACTACAGATTTTACTAACAATGCACAAACAACAGAAGAGAAAATAGATAAATGGGAAACACTAAAAATCAAAGACTTACACTCATCCAAAGACTTTATCAATAGATTTAAAAGACTGCCTATAGAACGGGGAAAAATATTTGGCAACTATATACTGGATCAAGGTCTGATCTCCATAATCTACAAGGTATTGCAAAATATCAACAAGAAAAAGACATATAACCCAACTAAGCAATGGGCAAAAGAGATGAATAGACACTTCACCAAAGAAGACATTTAGGCAGCCAAAAGACACATGAGGTAATTCTCATAATTATTAGCTATAATCTAAGAAACATAATACAACAAATGCTGGAGAGGCTGTGGAGAGAATGGAACTCTCCTACACTGCTGGTAGGAATGCAAAATGGTACAACCTCTTTGGAAAGCTAAAAATAGAAATACCATATGATCCAACAATCCCACTACTTAGAATAAGTCCTACAGAAATAAGGGCTGTCAAATGGACAGATACATGCATGTGGATATTTACTGCAGCACTGTTCACAATAGCAAAAGCATGGAATCAACCTAGGTGTCCATCAAGAGATGAATGGATAAACAAACTACGGTATGTATACACAATAGACAGCTATGCAATGATAAAGAACAACGATGATTTTAGGAAGCGTCTCACAACCTGGTGTCAACTATAGGACATTATATTGAGTGAAATAAGTCAATTGCAAAAGGACAAACATTGTTATTAGACCACTATTATAAGAATTTAAAAAAAGACTTATGCTCGGAAGGCTTTGATGGCTACAAGGGTGAGGAGGGAGGGAGAGGGTTGTAAACGGATTAGATAACCAATACGAATTTGGTTCAGTGAAGTGCGTGATAGCATGCAATAAAAGCCAGGTCAGTATAACCAGATTACACCACAAGCTAAAAGGTTTCCTAGATTCAAACCAACATTTCAAAGGACAGAGTAGCAGGGACAGGGGTCTGGGGACCATGTTCTTGAGGGACATCAAGCTTAACTGCATAATAAGTCTTTTGCTGAGAAAGGGTTCTGCTCTTCATTTGGTGAGTGGTGTCTGGGTCTTAAAGCCAGCAGGTTGCCATCTGAGGAACATCAATTTTTCCCACCCCACCTGGCATATGACAACTGAGAGCATCAAACACACAAGGAAAAATGAGCTCAGGAGACAGAAGGACCCACGTGATTGAGAGACTGTGTTAACATGAGACCAGAAGAAAGCAGATGGTGCCCAGCCCCCACTAAAGACAGCCCTGACAGACAACCCAAGGCAGAATCCCTGACATAGCACAAGAAAAAGAGTTGTGCAGATCAAGAACTCTATTAAAAGACTTGAATTGATGGTCCGACAGCCTGGATTGTCCCCTGGGAATGTGGACCCTAGATTTGCTGCTATCCCAGACCTGAAACTAGTACGGACATCAAACAAACAGTACAGACTTGAGATAAAGAATGGACTGGGGACGGAGAGTGAGCATGTGCTGTGTGTACTTGATAGTTTTATACGGATATAGGAGTCTGTGCTACTGGTTTCTCTCTAGAGTGGAGAGGAAAGGGTGGAGAAGAGGGGATTGGTGTTTATTAAATGGATACTAGAAGTAAAGAGTAAAGAGGAGGAGTGTGCTATCACAGGGTCCTCACCCCCTGACAGATAGAGCTGCAGATAGGCAGGCAAGCAAAACTGACTTGGATTGTATACTTTCACTTAATTAAAACAAAAAGAAAGAGAGAGACAGAAAGAAAGGGAAGACAGGGAGGGAGAGGGGAGGAAGAAGGGGAGAGGGAAAGGAGGGGGAGTGTTAAGACACAGAGTTTTTGCTGAATAATCAGAGCTTAGTCTTTCTGGTCCCTTTTTTAGATGATTTTTTACTTTTCCTGAGATGCTCTCAGAATTCTTTGTCTTTAGTTTTGCAAGTTTGATCATGAAGTTTTCATGGTTTTCTTTTGAGGTCTACTGTGTACGGGGCTTGTTGAGTTTCTTGGATGAATATTTTCTCATCATTTCTTTATATTGGGGAATTTTTCTGCCAGCAAATATTTGCCAGTTCTCTCTCTTAGTCCCTTCCCTCTGTGTCCCTCTTCCTTCATCCCTCTCTCTCTCTCTGTGTATGTGTGTGTGTTGCCTCCTTCTGTTTTGGAATTCTGATCACACATAATTTTTCACCTCAACAGTGTCTCGTGTAATTTCTTTACTTTTTTCGTTTGTTTTTGTTGTTGCTTTTCCTCAAACAAATTGCTGTCAAGGTCTTTGGCCTATACTTTGCTGATTCTTTCCTCCAGCAATCCAGTTCTGCTCGTATGTCCTTCTATTAAGTCATCTCTTTCAGGAATTTTATCACTCATCTTTTAGATGTCTAGTAGCTGTTTTTGTATAATTTCTAAGGTTTTTGTTTTTTTTTTTGCTTTGTCCTTGTATTTTTTTCCTGAATACTTTTATTACTATGCCTGTGTTTTCTTTGATTTTTTTTCCTTTTTCTCGTTTTTGTTCTGTTTTCCTTGACATCTTGGAAAATCCTATATACTAGTCTTTCAAACTCTTCATCAGGTTGTTTCATTAATACGTCTTGCTCCAGAAGGTTTTCTGTTTGTTTGTTTGTTTTTGCTTTGATTATTTGCTGGAGCCATCTTGTCCTGCTTCTTTATGTGATTTGATATTGTCTGTTGTCTCCAAGGCATTAAGGTCTTATTAAGTTTATTTATTCATTGTATGTTTGTTGTATCCTGATTTCTGTTGTTTGGTTTTGATACATCTGAGTAGATAGGCTATGCGTGCTGCTCTGGTCACTTGTATGGACACGCTGGAATTCTCACTACTTGTCTCTGGGTGGGTAGGGCAGCTGCTGGGTGGGTGTTCACTGGTCTTGTGGGGATGCTGAAGATGTACTAGTGTTGCTGGTTAGGTGATATATCTGTCCAGTAACCTGGGTGTGAGTGTAGGGAGCATTGTCACTTGTCATTGATGAGAGTGAGAGTTCATTGGTTGTCAGAAACTGTCAGAAACTCTCTGATAGGCCAGCAGGGCTGTGCATGGGTAGTTGGAATGGGCACAAGCCTCTAGCTGTAGTGTGGTGATTGGTGTGAGGAATGAAGCAAGGAGGGTATTACCAGTACACAGGTGCCCACTAGGAGTGCCCCTGTCCACTGCAGCATGACACAAAGGAGGGTGTACTGCTGATCTTTAGGACCCCAGTGCAGGTGACAGGAAGAAGTAGGATATGGTACCGGTCTTCACATCCCTAGTGTGGGGACATGGGACCAGGCATCTCCAGTTTGCAGGCTCCTAAAATGGCACTGGTCTGTGGGCCAAGGTGCAGGCAGCTGGGCATAGGAGAAGGTGCCAATGATCATCTGGATTTATTCCAGCACAGCTGATGTATAGAAAATTCCCAGATCCCAAGTGCTGGTGGTCAGGTAGAGATGAGGATGCCACTGGTGCATGGGCCCAGGCTCAGGTGGCTAGGCATAGGAACACGCACTGGGGGTCCACAGGCCTCCAGCACAGCTGGGTATACAGAACAGGGGTTGTAACCACATCACAGGCTTTTAGTATTAGTTGGTGTTTTAGTTATCTAGTGCAGCATTGACAGAAATACCACAAGTGAATGGCTTTAAAAAGTCCAGTAAGTTAGAAGTCCAAATTCATGGTGTCAGCTCCAAGGGAAGACTTCTCCACTGGCACTGGAGGAAGGGTCTTGTCATCAATCTTCCTCTGGACTGCAGGGACCCTAGTCCTTTCCAAAGGACATGCTCAACTCCCAGCACTGCTTTCTTTCTTGATGGTACGAGGTCCCCAGATCTGAGCTTGTCTCCCTTTCTTTTTCTATCTCAAGAGACTGCCTCAAAGTGCAAAACAATTTTGTGCGTTAAACTCTGCCCCACCAACACAACAGTATCCATCTATTCTCATTAACATCATAGAGGCAGGAATTCCAACCTCCAGGAACATCACACAATATCAGGAATGATGGCCTAGCCAAATTCCTATGGACGTTTGGGAAACACACGTGATGTCGGGTGAATGAAAGAATGGACACAACCCACCAGTGGGCTCCCAGTGAATGTGGCTGAGTAGGGAACAGGTGCTGCTAGATCACAGGCCCCAAGGCCAGTTGGGTTGGCAGAAGAGGCAGACACGGCTGGTCTGTGGGTGCACTGCACTGGTGGAAAGATGCAGAAACAGGTACTGCTGTTCCATGGGCCCCCAGCACTGGTGACTGAGCTAACAGTCAGGCCCTGCCAATCCCTGGGTTTCCAGTAGTTGTGACCGAGCAAAGGTGCAGGTGTCTCCGGCTCATGGATGCCTGGCCACAGTGAGTGCAACCAGACTGTGGTGGTGCTTCGGGGTGATCTACCAGAGGAGGTACTGTGGGTCCACGGGCTTCCGTTGTGGGGCTCAGAGGAACACAGTGAGTGAGATGAATACACTTAGCTTTTACAGGGTGGAGAGTACTCCTGACTGGCTTTGGATATGGGTGTTGTTCCTACTTGGTTGCACCAGGTGATAGGGACTTTGGCTGAGAATGCTGTTTTGTTTTGGTTTGGTTTGGTTTTATGCAGGTTTGGCTGGCAAGGTTCTAGTAATCTGTAATTGTCTTCTCCCACTTGGCATTTGGTGTAACTATTCAGCCTTGCCCTTCCTTACTGCCCAGGATTCCAAAGTTGTTTTCTGTATTCAATTTACTTGTTTTCTCAGGTCTTTGTTATAAGAGGGATATTCTAAATTATCTGACTACACTGTCATCTTAGACTGCCTCTTGGCTGTAATCTTATGGAAACAATCTCAAGGCTTTTCTTTGGTGGCAGTTCTGAGTAAGTCCAACAGCAAAAACCATTTATTCCACCTAGAAACTTTTTATAGATAGTGATTGTTGTTGCTGATGTCATAAACTTCCACCATTCATCTGGGAAAAACTTCATCTTAGAAAGCTTGTTGTGAGTTGATTACAGAGGATTTATTAGAAATGACTTTTTTTAAAGAAGCAGTCTTCTAACCCTAAGTTCCCAACCTACCAATTCATTCAAGGTGTCTTTACTTGTCATAGAGATTTTGTTGTTGTTGTTAGTGGTGATGACTTAAATGTAAGGATTCTTAGACACGAGGGAGAGGGACTGTCTCCCAAAACAAAAGAACATGGTAGGATATTCCAGGACCTAACATTCTGCAATAAATAAGTCAGCCATTATAATTAGCAATTGAGATATCCTGGTCTTATATTGGCTTATAGCTTTTTTTCTGTCTCTTACTGCAAATAACTTGTGGGTTGTTTTTTTTTTTTTTTTTGTAAATGTTTACAACAGGTCATTCATGACTCATATGTGGCTCCAGTTAATTTCACTTAACTACTTAAGTAAGAGTACGTTGTAGCTATTTTCTCATATTCTTTGTAAGTTGACATTTTAAGCATTGCCTGTATTGTAAGCAACTGGAGTCTTCCCACCTTTTAAGGCAATTAGAACTTTCCCAGAAACTTGTGAGGTGGCATACTAAAAGAAAATGATAGTTTGAATCTTGGAAAATCTGCCAGATCACCTAGTACCATATTGTGTATCTCATTTGGTATATTTCTAACCTTTATTTCTGCCTGTACTCTTGCATGTCATCTGGGATATTTTTTCTCTGCTTTTTCCATTGTACCAAATCACTGAGAATATATCATATCTCTACTACCCACTCCAGGAAACTTAATTCACTATACTTTGCTTTCTATAAGAATTTACCAGTCACAAGATATAAAACCTAGTTCTGAAAAACACAAAGTTCTGTTGGTATTGGGTTCCCTCATGTAATGATTATCCAAAATCTACTTTACAGGCAAATTCTAATTCCAGTTAAGACAGAATAAGCACACTGTATTCCAACTCTCCCATCAAATGAAATTGTGTGCAATAATTCTATATCTATATTTAAAAATAAAGGCAAAATAAAGATACTCTGATGATGCAAAACCAAGAGAATCTATCACCAGTACACAGGCTCTGAGAGAAACGCTCAAGTACAAGTGGAAAGGAAGGGTTATCAAAGGAAGACTTGGTATTTCAGCAATGAAGAGAAGCGCAACAGAATTTTAAAATATCTTAATATATATAATAGACTAATTATATTTAGTCCCTTAAAATATGAATGACAGTATAAAAATTGTAACATTTTCTAGTGGGTTTATTAATTTACATTGATATCTACAACACAAAAGTAGAGTAAAAGCGCATATATGATGGTAAAACTTTACACTCAGTACATTACAATATTAACTTTCAGTTGACTGTAAAAGTTACATATAAATAGTGTACCCCATGAACAATCATTGTAAAAAACTATATACAAAGAGGTAAAGTAAAAGGAAAAAAAAAGATAGAAGACATAAATAGCAAACCATGCTACATTTGTGGATTGGAGTACTTAATATGGTAAAGATGTTTCTTCTTCCAAGATTGTTCTATATACATTCAATACAATTCCAATTAAAAACCAAGTGTTGTTTTTTGAGGGGGGAGGTAGATACAGACAAGTGGACTCAAATTCATATGGAAAAGCAAATACACTAGAATCACCACAACGATTTGGGAAAATAACAAAATTAGAGGGCAAACACTGCTTAGTTTTAACATTCATTATATAGTTACAGTAATTAAAACAGTCTGACATTCGGTAGAAAGACAGAATTAGATTAACTGGACAATAGAGAATTCACAAATATATGATTAATTTTTCAGAAAGATGCGAAGACAATTCAATGAGTAAATGAAGGCATTTTCAACAAACAGTATTCAAGATGTTGTATAGGAAACAAATGAACTTAGAACTACGCCTCACTTTTCATACAAAAACTAATTTAAAATAGATCATAGGTTTATACATAAAACGTAGAATAAAACTTCTAGAAGAAAACACATTCTTTTGTGTTAGGCAAGTGATTAGTAAACATGATACATAAACATATATACACACATATAATTAAAAATGGTGAACTGGACACCAATAAAATTAAAATAGTTAATTTGCAGAAAACAGTATTAAAAAACGAAGACAAGAAAAATTTTGTAAGTCAAATATACAACAAAATACTTGTATTTGGAGTATATAATACTCTCAAAATTTAAAATTGAGAAAACAATCTACTTAAAAAAATTAAGCAAAGGATTTGAAAGACACTTCAGCAAAGAAGATACACAGATGACAAGTACATGAATAAATTGTTAGTAGCATTAGACATTAAAAATAATAATAATAACTCATTGCCATTGTGTAGATTCTTACACATGGTGGCTGCATGTGTAGCAAAATAAAACTAACTGTTCCATAGGATTTCCTTGGCTGTAATCTTTATGGCAGAAGTACTGGTGGCGTAATAGCTCAACCCTTCATCTGCCCTGTGGGAGAAAGATGTGACCGTCAGCTTTCATAAAGTTTACAGCCTTGAAAACCATATGAGGATGTTCTAGTCTGTCCTGGAGGGTTACTCTGAGTTGAAACTGACTCAGTGGCAATGTGTTGTTTTGCTTAATCTTTATAGGGGAAGGTTGCTAAGCCTTTCTTCCATAGTGTTACTGAGTGGATTCAAACTGTCAACAATCAGGTTAGCAGTTGAATGAAAACTGTTTGCACCAAACAGGGACCTTAGGCAAATGCAATGAAAACCATCACAAGATGTTAACATACACTCGTTAGAATAGATGTAATTTAAAAAAGAAAAAACTGACAATATCAAATGCTGAGGAGCCTACAGAGCAATCAGATCTCTCTTCTGTTGTTGCTGGGAATGCAAAATGGTACTGTCATTTTGAAAAATAGTTTGACAATTTCTTATCAAGTTAGATATGTGGTTATGATATGACCTATTAATCACACTCTTATTTACCCTAGAAAAATGAAAATTCATGTCCACACAAAACACACATGAAAACATTTCATCACCTTATTCATAATTTCCAGAAACTGGAAACAATCTGTTTTAGTTATTTAGTGCTACTTTAACAGAAATACCACAAGTAGATGACTTAAAAAAAAAAAATTATTTGTCACAGTTTAGTAGACTAAAAGTCCAAATTCAAGATACTAGCTCTGGGGGAAAGCTTTCTTTGCTAGCACTAGAGGAAGGTCCTTGTCATCACTCTTCTCCAGAACTAGAAGCTTTTGAGGCACGCAAGGACCCCAGTCTTTTCCAAAGGATGTGCTCAGCTTGCAGTACTGCTTTTTGGTGGTATGAGCCCCCCAAAGGCCTCAGCTAGCTTCTTTTAATCTCAAGAGACCACCTCATGGCACAAAACTTACACACTGAATCTTGCTTTACCAACACAGCTGTCACACATCCATCATCCTTAACATCACAGAGGAAAGAATTCCAACATAAAGGAATGTGACACAATACCAGAAATTATAGCCTAGATAAATTGCTGTAGATTTTTTTGGAGAACAAAATTTAATTCATGCCAAGTCAAGTGCTGTCGAGTCAGATTTAATCCATGATACAACCTAAATGTTCTTTAAACCAAATCAAAAATCCTCAGCCATTGCTTCGAAGTGCCAGCCATTTGGTTAGCAGCCGTAGCATTTAACTACTACACCAGCAAGAGGTAAGTAACTCAGGTATACCCATATTGTGGAATACTACTTCGAGCTCAGTTCTCTGGCACCCATGGGGTTGCCTTGAGTTGGAGGTGACTCAACAGTAATGCGTGGTGATAGGGAGAAATAATAAAGAATGTTTAAGGAGAGCTCATCTCTAGCTGTGACTTATGTTTAAGGACAGTTTGTTTCTAGCTGTGACTTATTTCCCCATGCTGTATTAGGACAGTGAGTTTGGGGCCAGCAGAGTCAAATTTGAGGTCCTGGAAAATCTCATAGGTCTGCCATAAGGTCATAAAAAAGCATCCCTTCTTTCTCAGATCATAATTTTCTCTTTGGTATTTAGTTTATGTTGCTGCACCACTCAGAAGTGATTCCATGGAAAATCGACAAGGATTTTGTTGAGTACATTCAGTGTTCAGGGTGCTGGACAAGTGTGAAAATCACTTTCATATTTTCTGTGACCTGTTCTCTAGTCAGTGTAAGGGTAGCAGTATTTGCCATTTCTGGAGACAATGTTGATAAGTAAACTAAATAAATTGGAATAAGCATCTCTGTAGAGATCCTTCTTCCATTTTTTTTTTTTTCCAGCAGCCAGACCATGACTGTGGTCCCAGGGGATAGAGTGTAGCATTTCACATCCAAGCAACACATAACAAAATAGCTTCTTTCTTACCAGCTTCTTCCCCCTAGGACTTGACCGCTACAAGACAATGAAACACCCTCATAGAGACAGGCTAAGTAGGTTTTTCTGATCTGTGTTTTTGTTTCGTTTTACTGCAGTTTTTTTCTACTGTGTGGAGACCTGGCTTGGGGGTATTGGATAAATGCTAAATAATAATCAAACCAAGAAAAAGAAATGGATTTCCCAGCATAGTGAGTATAAAGAGAATAGGCTTAATTATTGATTCTCGCTCCTGCCTTGTTCACACCTCAGCTCACATTGAAATAACTTGAGGGAAAAATAGTTCAGAATCTAGTAAAGCAGAAACTATTCTAAAGCTGTTAAGGTGCCAATTCCATTTTTCCTTTAATTTTGAAATGCATTTCTGTGGGGTCTACTAGGTCAATAAAGAAAATACAGGAAACAAGTTTACTGATACGTAGTCTAGCTGCTGAAGTTGTAGCTTCCCAGATAGAAGATTAAGCAAGTATGGTGTCAGAGGAGGATCTTGTCATGGGAAGTTCCAAGGGCACTCTTCTATAGGCTTTTACCTTACTTCAGTTGAGAAACATGTACTTTTAACTCCTAGTTAGAAATCTCAAAGAAATCTTTGGGGAAGTGGTATGGATTTTTCCTTGGCTTTTTTTAAACAGTGAGTTTTAAACTGGTCTGTTTTTGTTTTTTTATTACTGATCCCATATTAAAAATTAAAGTCTCTCCAATTTAGGAAAATAGTTCCAAACAATTTCATGGTCTGTAAGGGTCAAATCCAGTGAGTTAATTTGCATGGCAAATTAGGTCCAACAGGCACACTGCCTTTCCACTTTCCACATGAAATACTGGATTCATGCTTTTCAGTGAAAAAACAAAAAGCTTAAGTCACACGAATAATAGGGACATGTTTGTAATTGTTCCATGAGCTTGCCTTTCAAAATGTTTCTACAGAAGCACAGTGAAAAAGAGAACTGACGCAATTATACATTCAATCTAGATGTCAGCTGAGGTCAATCTGTCCTCTGAGATTTACATAGAATTAACTTTAACCACTATTCTCATCTTTAATAAGAAATCCAATATCCTCTCCTAGATATTTTGCGCACATCTGAAATGCACTTTCTTAGGGTTATCTGTATTTTTAATTAACTATTCCTATTGAACTTGCACCTTCTCCATGACTGTTGCATTCTTTTTGCCCAGGGCCAACATCAACACAGCTCCTTATCCTTTTATTTCCTAAAACCATTCTCACAAGGCACTTCTATGGAGAAAATGACTATAGCACTGGAGCAATACACAGAAATAACTTTTAAATTAAGTGCATTACACGTATTTGTTCCTAAAACTCCTCAGCCAATGCTGCCTCCAGGAAAGTCTCACCACTCAGTGTTTCTCCTTGGAACTCTTCTCACATACATTCAAGCTTCTCCCAAATTGTTTGGCCCTGTCCCCTTTCCTCAGAACTCCTCTAGCACTCTTCCTTTTTGTTTCTTCAAATCATTCAGGCAGAATAATTTAACTGACCCTTCCTTTCATGGTCTTCTTCCACAGCTTCATGATCTTAGAGCTTTGTCTTCCACATGTGTTGGCTGATTGAGATAATTTGCTAAACAAAAGGTGATCCTCTTAGGAAAGAATCTATGCCTTTCCTCTAGGAAGCAAAATGACGGTAATCGCTGTGGTTTTGACATACTTCTTTTTTTGTTACATCGAAATAAAACAGAAAATGAAGTCAAGAACTCTCAGTGACTAGATATTTTAGAGTCCAGATTAAGGTAGTCTGAATTAACCAATAAAGTTTCAGCTCTCAGCTGCTTATTTCACATGATGCCGACCTCCAACAGACAACTTCAGTAATTCAACCCATCAAAATGATACAGAATTGAATGTGAGCTCCCATTAAATACAAATGAGTGAACATGAGATCCTTTTTCTAAAAATAAACAAATGAAATTTTATTTATCTGAGTTACAGTTAGGAGCAGAGTTTAAGTTGCTAGAGAATGAGAATGTGTTTCACTCCAACTTGTTCTGTACGGGAAACCCTAGTGGTATAGTGGTTACATGCTATGTCTGCTAACCGAAAGGTCAGCAGCTCGAATCTGCCAGGCACTCCTTGGAAACTCTATGGAGTAGTTCTATTTTGTCTTATAGGGTCACTCTAAGTTGGAAATGACTTTACAGCAGTGAGTTGTTCTATATGATTACAGTTACATTAAGATAAGGAACAAATCATAAGCTCTTAGTGTTTGGAAAGAACTTAACTTAAAAAATGAATCCACTGCCATTGAGTCAATTATGACTAACAGTAACTCTATAGAATAGAGCGGAACTGCCCATAGGGTTTCCAAGAAGCACCTGGTGGATTTGAACTGCCATTGTTTTGGTTACCAGCAAAACTCTTCAACTACTATACCATCAGGGTTTCCAATAATGACTCCATAAGGTTTCCAAGGTTGTAAATCTCTATAGAAGTAGTCACATTTTTCTCCCTTATAGCAGCTGATGATTTTTAATCACCAACACCTTTACCACTGTGGCACCAAGGCTTCTTAGACGATATCAAATCCGAGGGGCAGAGCCATGATGGTGGACTAAGCACACATCTCCTTATATCCCTCTGGATACCAAGACCTGAATTGATAATCAAACAGAGACTTCTGGTCACCTAGTGAGCCCCAGGACACTGCACAGGGCTGTTAATTTGAACTTCATACCACTGAAGGGAAAAACTCCTATCTTTCACTGACTCCCACTTCTGGCCAGTCCTGGCTCTCACAGACTGAGCGTAATGCACAATTTTGACTTTTTTTCCTCTGTCTTGGCCAGTGGGCGGAGCTGGGTCTTGCCTAGTGGCTGGTCTCAGATACACTGCTGGTGGGATAGGCAGGTGAAATTGCCATATTTTGAAAGCCATGCCTTGGACTCTGTTCATCTAGCCACTTTGGGCCTGTCTTTTTGTCTCTGCCACAGCATAGTTTGTACAGAACCAGTGGCGCCTATGTGTGGGACGTCATGTTGGATGTGGAGATTTTAGGGAGACCTAATTCTTAGTCTGGGAGCCAGCGCCTGCAAACAGCACAGCGCTTCTCTGACAGAAAAGCAGTAGTTTCCACAGTGTCACCTATGGTGGGGGCCTGGCAACAGAGGCTGAAGACTCACTACATCTCAGCACCTTTAGCCCCTCTATCCACCGATCTAGTGGAGGGTGCTTTCTTAGATATGGTGGCCGCAGCTGGACCTATTTCTTAGCTTGGGAGTCAGAGCCTGCCCACAGGAGAGCGCTTTTGTACCAGAAAAGCAATAATTTACACAGCGTCACCTAAGGCTGGACCATGTCAGCAGAGGCCAACAGAGCAGTAGCATTGCTATATTTTGAACTAGTTCATATCATCTGGGGTCGGATATAGAGGTACTTACTTTGCCAGTTGGGAAAATGGACCTCTACACCTGAAAACCCTACTGACTTGGGAAGTGGTCAGATACCTTTTGTTTTATCTTTTAAGATAGTCTAGAGAAACATCTGCAGTCTATGCTCACAATGTCTCCCCAAGCCTTTGCTTACTCACATGAAACTGAAAAAGCAACAGATGCTAATGGCATATAAGAAATCACCCATGGCTTCAGAAGTCTCCCAAACAAAACAACCAAGGAATTTTCCAGATGAATAAACTTTTCTGAAATCATAAGAAGGTGAATACAAAATGATTATATACAGAGCCCTTCTAGACCTTATACAGAATGCAGCACAACAAAAGGAAAAATTAAGCAAGCTGTTCAATCTGATGGAACACCAGTACTCTAAAATCCAATAGATCAAGAACAAAATCAAAGACATAGAAACTTCCATTCAAAACCAAGAAAACAGAATGAAACAAATGGAAAAAGGAATTTCTGACTTGAAGGCGGAGCTACTGATGCCAGCATCTACGCAAAAATCAAAAGAAGAAACAAGAAAAGTGAAGAAGCATTAAGAAGCATGTGGGACTCTATTAAGGGGAACAACCTTTGATTAATTGGAATCCCTGAACAGGATGAGACACTTGAGAACACAGAGAGTATTGTTGCTGAGCTGCTGACAGAAAACTTCCCAGAAATCATGAAGGAAGAGAATCTAGACATCTCAGATGAATATCCTTCACCACCCAATATAGATCTCAGAAGAAAGACTCTAAGATATGTTATAATCAAGACAAAATGAAACATAAGCGCTCTTAAAGGCAGCAAGACTCAAAGCAAAGCTAACATTCAGAGGGAAACCCTGTGGGCTTTTGGCAGATTTCTCAGTAGAAACCATGCTGGCATGGAGACAGTGGCATGACACATTCAAAGCCTTGAAGGAGAAGAACTTCCAACCAAGAATTATATATCCTACAAAACTATCTTTCACTTATGAAAATGAAATTAAGACATTCCCAGATAAACAGAAACTCAGAGATTTTGTGAAAACCAAAACAAAACTACAAGAAATACTGAAAGAAGTTCTTGGCTTTGGCTTAGAAGAACAAAACCACTAACTTTATATTTTAGTACAACACATCATCCAGAACTCTACTCAGTTAGGGAAGGCTCCAAACTCAATCATAGCTTTAATACTGATTATCAAGAAAACTATGATGCCATCATATTAAAAAGAGGGATGTACTATAGTCGTTACACTCCTTCCAGATGGAGAGGAAGTTGGTAAGGCTGGTAGTGACTAAAATTGGGCTTATATATAGTTTATTAAGGGGGATCATAGGGACCGCCGTAAAGCACAACAAAGATGCAACATATCATATCAAGAAATGTAACACGGGAGTCTCAATAACTACAAAACCAGCTGTGAAAAAGGTGAAAAATCAGCTCACAAAAAAGAATGTCACACATCACAATGGCAGCACAGGACACATACCTATCAGTAATTACATTGAATGTGAATGGACCGAATGCTCCAGTAAAGAAATATCGAGTGACATCTTGGGTGAAAAGATATGACTCTTCCATATGTTGTCTACAAGAAACTCACTTCAGACTTAAAGATAGGAACAAACTGAAAATTAAAGGATGGAAGGATATATATCAAACTAACAATGAACAAAGAAGAGCAGGCGTGGCAATTCTAATCACAGAGAAAATCAGTTTTAATGTAAAATCCACCATCGTGGACAAACATGGCACTATTTATTGCTGAAAGATTCAGTACACAAGCAAGACTTAACTATATTAAATATTTATGCATCTAATTTCAGAGCATCTAAATACATTGAAGAAACACTGACTATGCTCAAAAAAGAGTTAGATTACTCCACAATAATAGTGGGAGACTTCGACACTCCACTCTCAATATTGGGCAGATATCATCTAGAAAAAAGCTCAATAAAGATACAGAAGACCTTATTGCCACAATTAACCAATTAAATGTCATCGATATATACAGAACTTTCTACCCATCAGTGGACAACTACACCTTCTCCTCCAGTGCACATGGAACATTCTCAGACTTGACCATGTGTAAGGACATAATGCAATTCTCAACAATATTGACACCATTGAATTAGTGCAAAGCATCTTCTCAGATCATAAAGCCATAAAAGTTGAAATCAATAGCAGAAAAAACATAGATAGAAAGTGGAACTCTTGGAAACTGAAATAAAGAAATTCATGGATCCCAATGAGAATGAAAAGATTTCCTACCAGAACCTATGGGATACAGCCAAAGCAGTACCCAGAGGTCTGTTTATCTCCATAAATGCACACATCTGGAAGGAAGAAAGAAACCAAATCAAGGAACTGACCCTGCAGCTTAAACAAGTAGAGAAAGAACAACAGAGGAACCTCTCAGGCACCAGAAGAAAACAGATCATAAAGATTAAAACAGAACTAAATAAATTAGAGAATAGAAAAACAATTGAAAAAACTGAAAAGTCCAAAAACTGATTTTTTTGAAAAGATCAACAAAATTGACTAACCACTGGCTAAACTTCCTAAAGAAAAACAGGAGAGGAAACAAATAACCTGAATAAGAAATGAGAAGGGAGAAGTCTTGACAGATCCAATAGAAATCAAAAGTATCATAACAGAATATTATGAAAGACTGTACTCTAACAGATTTGAAAACCTAGAGGAAATGGACAAATTCCTTGATTCACACCACCTACCCAAACTGTCACAACGTGAAGCAGAACAACTTAATAAACCCATCACAAAGGAAAAGATTGAAACCGTCGTAAAAAAACTGCCAACCAAAAAAAAAAGGCCGGGCCCAGATGGCTTCACTGCAGAATTCTCCCAAGCTTTTAGAGAAGAGTTATTTCCAATACTACTGAGACTATTTCACAGAAATAGAAAGGGATGGAGTACTCCCAAACTCATTCTGTGAAGCCAGCATAACCCTGATAGCAAATCCAGGGAAAGACCCAACCAAAAGGAGAGAACTACAGACCGATATCACTCATGAATCTAGATGCAAAATTCTTCAACAAAATTCTTGCCAATAGAATACAACAACATATCAAAAGAATCACCCATCATGACCAAGTTGGATTCATACCAGGGATGCAAGGCTGGTTCAGCATCAGAAAAATAATTAATGTGATCAACCACATAAATATCACAAAAGATAAGAATCACCTGATTTTGTCCATTGATGCAGAAAAAGCATTTGATAAAATACAACACCCATTCCTGCTAAAAACTCTTAACAAAATGGAAAATTCCTCAATGTGATAGGGCTATTTATAGAAAGCCAACTGCCTACATCATTCTAAATGGAGTGAGACTGAAGGAGTTTCCCTTGAGAACAGGAACTAGACAAGGATGTCCACTCTCACCTCTCCTATTCAACATTGTACTAGAAGTTCTAGCCAGAGCAATTAGACAAGACCAAGAAATAAAGGGCATCTGCATCAGCAAGGAACAAGTCAAAATCTCCCTGTTTGCTGATGATATGATTGTATATGCAGAGAATCCCAGAGAATCTATAAGTAAGCTACTCAAACTGATAGAAGAGTTCAGCAAAGTCTCAGGATGCAAGATGAACATAAGTATATCAGTAGGATTCCTTTACACCAACAACGAGACTGTTAATGAAGAAATCATCAAATCAATTTATTATAGCCCCTAAGAAGATAAAGTACCTAGGAATTAATCTAGCCAGAGAAATAACAGACCATTACAAAGAGAAGTACAAGCCCTTACTACAAGAAATTAAGAGAGACTAAGATACACGGAGAAACCTACTCTGCTCATGGACAGGAAGACTTAACATTGTGAAAATGTCTGTTTTACCCAAAGCAATCTACTTATATAATGCAATCCCAACACAATTTGCAGTGTCATTTTTTAATGAGATGGAGAAACAAATCACCAATTTTGTTTGGAAAGAGAGTAGCCCTGGATAAGTAAAGTACTACCAAAGAAGAAGAACACACTGGGAGACCTCTCATTACCCGACTTCAGAACCTATTACACTGCCACAGTGGTCAAAACAGCCTGGTACTGGTACAAGAACAGACAGATCGATCAATGAAACTGCATTAAGACCCCAGAGATGACACCATCTGCCTATGAATGGTTGATATTCGACAAAGGCCCTAAGACATTAAACTGGGGTAAAAAAAATCTCTTCAACAACTGGTGCTGACAAAATTGGATATCCATCTGCAATAAATTGAAACAAGATCCATATCTTACACCTTATACAAAAACCAACTCCAACTGGATAAAAGACCTAAATATCAAACCTAAAATGATAAAGCTCATCCGAGAAAAAGTAGGAACAAAAATGAAAGTTTTATTATACAGCGTAGACAGACTTCAAAATCTATCAAATGAACCACAATCAACAGAAGAGGAAATACATGAATGGGAACCATTAATAACCAAACATGTTTACTCATCCAAAGACTTTATTAATAGAATTAAAAGGACACCTACAGAATGGGAAAAAATATTTGGCAACTATATGTCAGACCAACGCCTGATCTCCATAACCTATAAGATACTACAAAATACCAATAAGAAGAGGATAAATCATCCAGTTAAGTGATTGGCAAAGGAGATGGACAGACACTTCTCTAAAGAGGAGATCCAGGCAGCCAGAAAACACATGCAGACATGTTCACGATCTTTAGTTATTAAAGAGATTAAAAACAAAACTACAATGAGATACCATCTCACCCCAACAAGGTTGGCCATGATCCAAAAAACACAAAACAACAAATGCTGGAAAGACTGTGGAGAAATTGGAACTCTCTTGCACTGCCGGTGGGGTTGCAAAATGGTCCATCCTCTTTGGAAAGCAATCTGGTGCTTCCTAAAAAAAATGGATCTAGATATACCATTTGGCCCAGTAATTCCACTACTTGGAATATATCCTACAGAATCAAGGGCTTTCACACCAACAGATACATGCACCAGAATGTTTATCGCAGCACAGTCCACAATAGCAAAAAGATGGAATCAACCCAGGTGCCCAACAACAGAGGAATGATAGGTAAACTGTGGTATATATACTCAGTGGAGCACTATGCAATAATAAAGAATAACGATGATTCCAGGAAACATCTCATAACATGGTTTCAATGGTAAGACATTATGTTGAGTGAAAGTAGTCAGAGACAAAAGGATAAATACTCAAAAACAGACTTACGCATAGAAGAAAAGACTCTTTGATGGCTGCAAGGAAGGGGAGGAAGGGAGGGTGAGGGGGGAAGGTTTAGATTAGATAGTTGGTAGAAATTTGGTTGGGTGAAATCGGTGATAACACATATTACAGACAAGAACAATATTAAGTGGACTTCAACATAACCTGAGTACTCCTTCTGTCTTACCCAAATATTGCAAGGGCAGAGTAGCTGAGGCACGAGGCAAGGGACCATGGTCTTAGGCAAAATCGAGGCCAGTTGGTACAACTAATGTTTTGCCAAGAGGGCTCTCTGCACACCACATTGGTGAGTGGCATCTGGGGTCTTAAAAGCTGCTAAGCTGCCATCGAGGGCGCAGCAAATTGTCCCAACTCAGCAGGAACAGATGCTCACCGAGGGCCCAAACCACATGGGGGAAAGACAACCCAGAAGACAGAGAGACCCATGTGAGTGGGTGCCTACATTTACTTGGGACCAGAAGAACCTGATGGTGCCCGGCCACCACCAGTGATAGCCGCGAAGGAGTTCACTAAGTTGAGTCTCACTGGCAACACAAGAATGAAAAGGGGTGCACCCTGAGATCTCCACTAAAAGACTACAGTTGATGGTCCACTGGCTTCAGGGTTCCCCTGGGAGCATGGCCCCTGGCCCTGATGCTTCCTTTGCCCATAAATCATAATGAAAGTCCACACTTCGAACAGGAATGGATTGGACTTTGCTATGCAGAGTGACCACATACTGGATGCACTTTAGGGTTCTGTGCATGTGTAGGATATCATCCTGTGCTGACCTCTGGCTGGAGGAAAGAGAATGGGTGTAGAGGGGAAAGGAGACTGTTGGGAGGATGAGACATGTATGGAGCAGAGAGGAAGAGTATGCTGTCACTGGGCAGGGAGAACAGTGGAAGCTGCCTATAGATGGGCAAGCAAATTTATACAGGAATGTACATTTTCACTCAGCCATAACAAAAAAAAAAAAAAAGAAGAAGAAGAAGAAGAAGCAGATACCAAATCTGATCTTCTTTGGAATTGCTTACAAAATATGGTATAGGCTTTTAGTAGAAGATTGACAACAGTGTATTTGGAGAAGATTAAATGTTAGAAAGTAGGATGTTTGTGAGTGTAAAGACAGTAGAGTGTCTTGCACATAGCATAAGTTCGACAAGTTTTATTTCTTCCCACCTTTTCTTTTACCTCTTATTGAGACGAGCATTCCTCTTTCGAACTTTCAATCACTGGACATGCTTCTGCCTCCTATATAGAGAGGAGGATGTTTACTTCCTTTTCCACAGGAGAATCTATGTTGCTTTCTCTTTATCAGTTCATTCAACATTATTGTATAGCCTTCAGTATTCTAACTTTCCACCTCTAATACTCTGTTGTCCCTTAGATTTATATAAACAGAAAAAACGCCAAACATTGTTCAATAGAATATGGTGGAGATAGCCTTTACAGTATGCCTACAAGGCAATTATTAGCAGTACCCAAATTTGCATTTCACCTTTTTATTAGCCTCATCATTCCATCAGACTCATCCCATGATGGAAGTTATCCAAATGCTTTAAAAAAAAATGTTATTAGACCATATTTCTTCCGCTCTACATTTAATGCTGTTTTCTTTTTTTATAGATTTTAACTTCTCTTAACTAGAACTTGATATATTCCAGCTTTAATTTATCTGAATCTGTGTCTCTTTTTAAAGAACATTTTAATGATAATATTGAAAAAGATAGGCAGTAGCAATGTCTTGGTATGTTACTGAGGTCTTCTATTCAAATCACTGAAAATAGCCTTCTACAAGAAGCCTCCTGTTGCGGACTGGATTGGATCCCTTCACAATACATGCTAGATTCTATCCCCAGCACCTGTGGATATACTACTGCCTAAGAATAGGAAGGAGCCCTTGTGGAGCAGTGGCTAAGCATTCAGCTGCTGATCAAAGAGTCAGCAGTTCAAATCAACCAGCCAGACACTCCCTGGAAATTCTTTGGAACAGTTCTATTCTATCCTGTAGGGTCTCTATGAGTCGGAATCAACTCGAAGACAATGAGTTTGGTCTTGTTTCTTTTTGAAGAATAGGATTTTATTTGTAATGTTAAGGAGGCCATATCAGTAAAAGGCGTGTAGTAACCTTAACTATATGAGTTAATCAATCCGGTAAGGTAGAGTAAGCACATACTAGCAAAGATAGATTCCATGCGACTATCCCTAAGAACCAAGGAATGCCTGGGGCTACCTAAAAGAAAGGAATTGACACAGCTGAGACCCTACATTAGATTCTGAGCCCCAAGCACCATGAGAAAATAAATTTCTGTTGCCTAAAGCTACCCATTAGTGGGATTTTTGTTGTAGCCGTGCTGACAACGGAACACCAGGCACTGTGTCAAGTATCTTCTATGAGATAGCTTTAATCTTTGTTATTTCCTTTCAAGTTAAGTAAACTGTCTTCACTGAAAGACG
This sequence comes from Heterohyrax brucei, assembly GCA_028571685.1. Taxonomy (NCBI): domain Eukaryota; kingdom Metazoa; phylum Chordata; class Mammalia; order Hyracoidea; family Procaviidae; genus Heterohyrax; species Heterohyrax brucei. Next base: position 20,300,642 of record CM053162.1, read on the forward strand.
CAGAAATTGAGATTCAGAAAAGTTAGGCAACTTGTTCAAGGTTCACAGATGTCGCATTGGGAAAGGCCTGGTGTGTCAGGCTATTAAATTCCCAAACTTAAGCTCTTTCTTTTGCAGCTCTCAACCATGCCCAGCCTTTCCTTGCATATGGGTGCTCACCCAGTGCAAACCCCATACACTACTACACTGAGCCCAGATTTGCCACGGCATCCAGAAGGACATAAACACAGATGTTATGTGAAAACTAGTTGCTAGTGAAAATGCACTAAATCTAAAGCAGTAGCTTGTCTTCTGCTCCATTAGTCACCTAGAGCAGTTGTGACAGAAATACTACAAGCGGGTGGCTTTCATGAACAGGAGTTTATTTTCTCAAAGGTAAGCAGGCTAGAAGTCTGAATTTCAGATGTGGCTGTGGGAGGTCCTTCTTTGTCTTTTTTAGCCTCTACTAGCTGTCAGCCATCTTTGACGTTCTTGGTGTGTAGAGGCATCTGCTCCATCACCATTGTGTTGTGTCTGTCTTCTCCCTCCCTCTTCCAGTGTCTCTGTGTCCATGCTTCTCTTCATAGAACTCAAAAGAGCCAGGCTTTACTCTACACCGGTATCACTTCAGCCAAACGGTTACATCACATTAAATTGTGTTATGGAAAGTAATTAGCTTACATTAAAATATATTACATTCACAAGTATGAGTTAGGATTCCATCACATATTTTGCAGAAATGCAGTTCAATCCGTAAAACCTATTAATCCTAAAATTTTTTAATGAGTTAAAATTGAGATGGATTAATTTATTATCAATCTAAAATGGCTTAGTTATCATTTTAATTAAATTTCAATTTGAATGATCTCCTTTGCTATGCACTCATGTCATAATTTCTCTACCTCTTTCTATTTTTTTAGTTTACAGAGACTATTGTTAATAATCCTAATCTGTAGTTTGGGATTCACCTTTTCTGTGTACTTAAATAGTAAGGCCACATTCACCTACCTCAAGCAGCCTCTGGTTTGGCTCTACCCACGATATATCACAACTGGCTCACCAATTGTTTCTACCTTTTTTCTTTTTTTCCTGTATCCTAGGATGCAATTTAGAATCCCTGATGGTATAGTGGTTAAGTGCTATGGCTGCTATCCAAAAGATCAGTGTTTCAGATTTACCAGGAACTCCTTGGAAAATCTGTGGGGCAGTTCTCTTCTGTCCTATATGGTAGCTGTGTGCTGCAATGAACTCGACAGCATAACAACGCCACATAGACAAAGAATGTCATTTTTTATACCAAATGACTTGAACATAATTAAAATAATTCTTTTACTGGTTTTAATGATACTTTAATTTTTCATTGCCTTTCTTGGTCTCTGTTCCTCCCTTCTTCCTATTTCATTTTCCTGATAATAAAAAAATATGGCTAGATAGTAAAGAAGATAGTGGGTATGAGTAATATTTTTTCTTTTTTCCTCTTTTCTTTTATAATGATATTCCATCTAATGTCTCACTGTCCAATGTGATGTTAGCTGTTGATTTCAGACAGATACCCTTTTATAATTGAGGGCTTAATCTTCTAAGCCTAGCTTGCTGAATGTGTTTGTGTCCTAAAAAGTTAATAATAGGAAGAAAACATATTGATCGTTATCAAATATTTCACAGCATCTTTTTAGATTACTATGCTTCTATTTCCTTTTTTTCAATTAGACTTAGTGATATGATACATTATAATCATATTTCTACCGATAATGAATCAGCCTTTCAATCTCAGGGCAAATCCTACTCGGTCATGGTGGATGAATATTTGAAGATATTCTTGAATTTAATTTGCCGATAGTTTAGGATTTTTGTATCAGTATTTCTCAGAGAGCTCGTTCATACTTGTCACCCAAACCTATCCCTGGCTGGCAAGCAATTTCTTTCTTATACAGATCTTTTTACAACATTCAAGCTTAAGAAAATGAAGTGGCTAGCACTCTGTCTTTTTCAGTGTTTTGTGAAGCATGGGCATTGGCTGCTCTTTGGAATTCTACCAGGAACGTTATTTGAACACGGATCTTCTATGTAAAGAAACTTTTTGGCACTTTGTTTTATATTATTTGCCACACCAGACAGTCTATGTTTCCTTAACCTAATTTTGGTCATTGAAACTCTTTCCTGGGAAATCAGTCTGTTAATGTATATTTTTGAGTTATTTGTCATAATGTATATGCAATACTTCCTTGAGTTAAAAAAATGTATTATTGTATCCTCCTTTTTAAGAAGTTATTTGTATTCTCTCTTTTTGTCTTGATTGCATTTGCTTCTACACTTTTCATTGGCGTTGTCGAGTATATTTCAAATGGCTCTTGGGTTTGTTGACAAAGGGTGTTCTTTTCCTTTGAAATTCGTTAAAAATCTCTCTTTATACTTACTACATGTTCTTTCCTGTTCCTTTAGGTTTATATTGTGGTTTATATTCTAATTTATTGAGTTGATTGCAAACTTCCTCTACTTTACCATTATTTTAATAACGAGAACATTTCAGGCTATTGCCTTTGAGAATAAGTTTCTTGCCTCATGCTACAATGATAAGTAATTTTTTTATTATTATTATTAATCCCATTATTTTGTAAATAGCTTATCATTGTAATTTTGAATTCTTCTCTTAATAGGTTTTTCACAGAATGTTTTAAATTACCAAATTGTTGGGCTTTATTTTTGTTTTCTTAAACTTTAGTTACAGCACTTGGCTTTGGCAAACTTTAGTTATTAACTTATAGTTTATTATATTGTGACCAGGTATTTCCCTACTAGGTATCTGATTTAAGAATTTTATCTGTGACCTAGAGTATAATCAGTTTTTACAGTTGTTTGCTGAACTATGAAAATAAGATACATCCTCTAAGTGTAGGATACAGAAGGAGCCCTGGTGGCACAGTCGTTAAGTATTTGGCTGCTAATTGAAGTATCTGCAGTTCAAACCTAGTAGTTGCCCACAGAAAAAAGATGTGGCAGTCTGCTTTCTCAAAGATTACAGGTTTGAAAACCCCATGGGGCAGTTCTGCCTTGTCCTGTAGGAACACTGTGAGTCAGAATCAGCACAACATTAGTGGGTTTGAGTTTTTCTTTTTTCTTTCTTGTTTTGTTGGTTTTCATAGCATGCAGAGTTCAGCACATCTATGGATTGTAATTTATTATGATATTAAGATTGTCTATGTCTTCAAGATAAATTTTAATGTTTTCCGTAACAATTATTCTCTAGCCAATTTCATACAAAGTCTCCCTGGGCAGCAAAAGTGGTTTGCAATCTGCTGCTCATCTAAAGGTTGAGGCTCAAACTCATCCTGAGTAAAGAGCTTCTGATCTACCACCGTAAAGATGACAACCAAGGAAACCTTGGGAAGCTCTGCTTTGTAAAACATGGGTGTGTCTGTGAGTCAGACTCAGCTCTACAACAGTAGTTTTGGTGTTTTTGTTTGCCAGGCACACATCTAGGTACTGGAGACAAAGCAAGTGACTATTACGTGCGAGGGTCTCAAAGAGCATGAGTTGAAACTATGACACACAAAGAGAGCTAAAGAAGTTACTCATAGTATACACTGTAAGGGATATATAAGTAACTATACATACCTATATGAGTCAGAATCGATTTGACAGCAGTGGGTTTGTTTTATGCATATGCACCCCTGTTTAACATAAGCAGCAGTGTTTATGCTAAAAAGTATTTAGATAATTGTTAGAAATTTGGTAGGGTGAAACTGGTGACAGTTTACATTAGTAAGAAGATCACTATTAATAAGACTTCGACACAACTTGTGTACTCTTCCTCTCTTAACCCGATATTGTAAGCAGAGTATGTACACTTTCATTTTTTTATTTAATAATAATAAAAAAAAAAAGTATTATATGCTCCCCTTTTTAACACAGGCAGGGTTGTTTGCTTGAATGCTGTACTTTCTATATACATTGTTTTATACATTTATTTTTTTTCATTGTTTTAATTTTAGTCTTTAGAGTTGCTTTCCTTTATTATTGTGTATTCAGGAATATTATAGAAGAAAAATAGGGACTGCTAGACAGTTCACTTTTAATCATGCTTGATCTATGTTTGTGGCCTTATGATTTTTTTCTGTTAATAGAGTGGTTGTATTAGAGATGTTTTACTTACACTATCAGAGTCCTTGAATGGTGCAAGCAGTTAACACACTTGGCTGCTAACAAAAAGGTCAGTAGTTCAAGTCCACCTAATCATGGCTCAGAAAAAAGGCCTGGCTATTCTTTTCTGAAAACTCAGCTATTAAAAACTCTATCTAATGCTGTTCTACTCTGGTACACCTAGGGTTGTCATGACTCAGAATTCGCTAGCAGCAACTAGTTATTTACCCTCTCTGTTACCTGCATACATTACAGAATTTTCTTTAAGCAAGTTGTCTAGGTTTTACCAAATATCATTGAAAAAAACTTAAAATTCTCAGGCCTTGCCTCTTACTCCAGCCATAATTTCAGGGACTGTCTCCACGATGTCACTGTTGATGTCGTGTGGATCCTTGCTGAAAGTAGAGCATACGAGAAGGACATTTACCTGTATTTTATTCACTATATGTATGTATTTGACTCTGTGGATCATAGCAATTATGGGTAATGCTTCAAATAATGGGAACTCCAAAACACTTAGTTGTGCTCATGTAGAACTAGCACATAGATCAAGTGGCAATCATTCAAACAAAAGCAGGTACTGTGTAATTTAAAGTCAGGCAAGTTTATGTGTCGGGGTTGTATTCTTTCACTATACCTGTTCAACCTGAGCAAATAATTTCAAAACTATACTCTGTCAAGAAGAATCAGTAGTCAGAATTGAAGGAAGACTCGTTAACAACCTGCAATATGCAGACAACACAACCTTCATTACTGAAAGTAAAGAGGACTTGAAGCATTTACTGTCGAAGACCAAAGATCATAGGCTTCAGAATGAATAGATTGCACCTCAACATAAAGTGAAAAACCTCACAACTGTACCAATAGCAACATCACAATAAATGGAGAAAATATTGAAGTTGTTAAGGATTTAATATTATCTGAATCCACAATCAATGCACATGGAAGCAGCAGTCAAGAAATCAAACAACTATTGCACTGAATAAATTTGCTGTAAAAGACCTCTTAAGCCTAGATGTCATCTTGAGGGCCTGACCCAGGCCATGCTGTTTTCAATATCCTCACACACATGGGAAAGCTGAAGGGTGAACAAAGAACAAAGAAGAATTGATGCCTTTGAACTGTGGTGTTAAAGAACACTGAATGTAACACGAACTGCCACATGAATGAACAATCCGTCTAGGAAGAAGTATAATCAGAATGCTCCTTAAAAGCAATGATGGTGAAACCACATCTCACGTACTTTGAATATGTTATTGGGAGGTGTCAGTCCCTCGAGTAGGACATCATTCTTGTTAAATAGGGGGTCAGTGAAAAAGAAGAAGACCCTCAACAAGATGGAATGATGCAGTGGCTGCAAAAATGAGCTTAAATGTAACAATGGTTGTGAGGATGGTGCAGAACCAGGCAGTTTTGGTTATGTTTCTCATAGGGTCACTGTGAGCAGAAACCAACTTGACAGCACCTGACAACAGTTCCAAGAAGGCTTCCACCATCTTCATGGTAGGACAATATGGTGCCAGCTCACATGTCTGCTGTATGTCTCTCACTTCCTGGCCAGGGTCTACTCTAGTCCACCCAGAGTAGCCAGCTTGGTCATTTCTCAAGTAAAGGGGAATAAACTTCAGTGGGTCCATCATCAATCACTGGAAGACAAGAACCGATAGACAATGTATTTAACTTTAGCTTCTGTGTCATACAGATATGAGGTTCACTTCATATGGCTCCTCAGAAGGCACCATGGTTTCCAGCACCAATCTCTCTTAATAGCAACACATCTTATAATGCATCCTTCTGTCAACTGTTCCTCCTTCCGTGTTTTACCACTATTTCTGTGCCTTAGTAATCTGGAATGGTATAAACAGTTAGTAAGTTTGGCCACTGACTGAAAAGCTGTAGGTTCAAGTCAACCCAGAAGTGCCTCAGAAGATAAGCTTGGTGATCTGCTTCTGAAAAAAATCAGCTACCGAAAACCCCATGGAGCGTAGATCTATTCTAACATATATAAGGTCCACATGATTTGGAATTGACTTGGCAGCAATGATTTTTCTGCCTCCTGCTTGCCCCTTTTGGTTGTTCCCTAATATATTACGTGTATGTAAGCCTCTGTCTCAGTGCCACATCCTTGGAAATCCAAGCCAAAATACCTTCCGTGTTCACCCTTATCTGATCCATCTAGTACTGCTATAACAGAAATACCACAAGTGGATGGCTTTAACAAAGAGAAATTTATTTCCTCACAGGAATTCAAGGCATCAGCTCCAGGGAGACTTCCTCTCTTTGTCAGCTCTGGATGAAGGTCCTTATTTTCAATACTCACCTGGTCAAGGAGCTTCTCAGGTGCAGGGACCTGGGTACAAAGGATGGTGTCATGGATTGAATTATGTCTCCCAAAAGATGTGTGTAGAAATTTGGCTGGTCCATGAGTCCAAGTATTGTATAATTGTCTACCATTTTGTCACTTGATAGGGTTTTCCTGTGTGTTGTAAATTCTACCATTATGATTTAATAAGGTAGATCAGTGGCAGTTATATTGATGATGTTTACAAGGTTTTAATAGTGTCTTAAATCAATCTCTCTTGAGATATAAAGAAGAGAAATGGGCAGGGAGACACAGGAATCTCACACCAACATTAGTGCCAGGAGCAGAATGCGTCCTTCAGACCTGAGGTTCCTATAGTGAAATACTTCAGAATAAAGGAAGATTGATGTGTCACAAGGACTTTCCTCCAGACCCCACAGAGAGAACAAGCCTTTCACTGCAGCTGATGCCCTGAATTTGGACTTGTAGCCTGCTGAACTGTAAAGAAATAAATTTCTCTTTGTTCAAGCCATCCACTTATGATATTTCTGTCATAGTGGTACTAGATGACTGAGACAGATGTACTCTGTTCCATGAGCTGCCTTCTTGGTGGTGTGAGCTCCTCATCTCTCTTCTTCCTTTCCTTCTTTTTATTTCTTGAGAGATTAAAAAAATGGTGCAGGCCACATTCCAGCAAAACTGCCTTTACATTGGATCAGGTAAGTGACCTGGGAAAGGGTGTCACAACACACTCTAATCCTATTTAACATAAAATTACAGTCACAATATGGAAGACAACCACATAATACTCATCCAATGGAATTGATATACACATTTTTGGGGGGCACATAATTCAATCCATGGCAATCTTCTTGCTTTGTAGATAGCTTTAACATCTCTGTTTTCTCAGCATCTTTCTCCAGTTTTGTTGTTGTTGCTGTGAGGTGCTGTGAGTTGGCTTCAACTCTTAGCAACACTATGTACAGCTGAAGGAAACATTGCCTGGTCTTGTGCCATTTTCACAACTGTTGTTAAATTTGAGACTGTTATTGCAACCACTGTGTCAGTCCCTCTCTTTGAGGGTCTTCGTGTATTTTTCTGACCCTTCATTTTACCAAGCGTGATGTGGTTCACAAGGGTCTGGTCTGTCCTGATAATATGCCTAAAATATGTGAAATAAAGTCTTTCCACCTTTGGGTCTAAGAAATATTCTGGCTGTACTTCCCCTTAGACAGATTTATTTGTCCTTCTGGCAGTCCATAGTATATACAATATTCTTTGTTGTTGTTGTGAGGTGCTATAGAGTCTGTTCCTGCTCATAGCGACCCCATGTACAATAGAACAAAACATTACCATTCCTGCACCATGCCCAGCATCATAATTCAAGTACAACAGTTCTTCTTTGGTCTTCCTTTATTCATTGTCCAGCTTTTACATGCATATGAGAGGACTGAAAATACCATGACTTGGGTCAGTTGTGCTTTAGTCTTCAGAGCTGATGTATTTGCTTTTTAATGTTGTTATTGTTGTTGTTACGTGCCTTAGAGCCTGTTCCAACTCATAGCGACCTTATGAACAACAGAACAAAACACTGCCAAGTCTTGAGCCATGTTCACAATTGCGTTTATGCTGAAGCCCATTGTTGTAACCACTGTGTTGATTCTTCTCTTTGATGGTCTTCCTCTTTTTTGCTGACCCTCCACTCTACCAAGCATGATGTCTTTCTCCAGGGACTGATATTTCCTGACAACATGTTCAAAGTACGATGCAGTCTTGCCATTTTTGCTTCCAAGAGCACTCCGGTTGTACTTCTTCCAGAACAGATCTATTTGTTCTTTTGGCAGTCCATGGTACATTCAGCATTCTTCTCCAACCCCGCAATTCAAAGACGTCAATTCTTCTTCTGTCTTATTTGTTCATAGACCAGCTTTCGCACGCATATGATGCAATTGAAAATACTATGGCTTGGGTCAGGTACATTTTAGTCTTCAAGGTGACATCTTCTTTTTAATATTTTGAAGAGGCCCTTTGCAGTAGATTTTTTATGCAATGCATCTTTTGATTTCTTGACTGCTGCTTTCAAGGGCATTGATTGTGGACCCAAGTAAAATGAAATCTTTGACAACCTCAATCCTTTCTCCATTTATGATGATGTTGCTTACTGGTCCAGTTATGAAGATTTGTGTTTTCCTGATGTTGAGGTGCCATCCATACTGAAGGCTGATCTTCATCAGTAAATGCCTCAACCGTTCTTCATTTCCAGCAAGTAAGGTGGTGTCGCCTGTATAACACAGGTTGTTAATGAGTTGTCCTCCCATCCTGATGCTTCGTTCTTCTTTGTATGATCCAGCTTCTCAGATTATTTGCTCAGCATACAGATTAAAAAGGTATGGTGAAAGGATACAACCCTGACGCATGCTTTTTCTGACTTTAAACCATGCAGTGTCCGCTTGTTCTGCTCACACGACTGCCTCTTGATCCATATACAGATTTCTTAAGAGCACAGTTAGGTGTTCTGGAATTCCCATTCTAGGCAACGTTAGCCATAGTTTAGTATGACCCACGTAGTTGAATGCTTTTGCGTAGTCGATGAAACACAAGTAGACATCTTGCTGGTATTCCTTGCTTTCAGCCAATATCCAACTGACATCAGTGATGATATCCCTGGCTTCATGTCCTCTTCTGAACCCAGCCTGCATTTCTGGAAGGTCCTTGTCAATATATTGTTGTAATCACTTTTGAATGATCTTGAGCAGAATTTTACTTGCATGTGATATCAATGATGTTATTCAGTAATTTCCACATTGTTGGATCATCTTTCTTTGGAATGGGCGTAAATATGGATCTCTTCCTGTCAGGTGGCCAAGTAGCAGTCCTCCAAATTGCTTGGAATAGATGAGTGAGTACCTACACGCTGCATCTGTTTGTTGAAATATCTCAGTTGATATTCCATCAATTCCAGGAGCCTAGTTTTTCACCAATGCCTTCACTGCAGCTTCAACTTCTTCCTTCAGTACCATTGGTTCCTCATCATGTGGCAACTCTTCAAATGGATGGACATCGACTAGTTCTTTGCTTTTTAATGCTTTTCTTTATTATTGAGATTAAGTAAAAGTATACAATCCAAATTAAATTCACATGCCCACCTATCTGCAGCTCCTTCTGCTCTCCTTTCGTGGTGACAGCACTCACCTTGTTTTCATCCTATACACGTCATATCCCCTTAACAATCTCCTGTTCTCTCCTCCCTACCCTCTCCTCTCCCTTATAGTAAGAGGCCAGTAGGACAGCTTCCTATAGATGCATAGAACCATAAAGTATACACACTGCATGGTTACATTATGAGCCAAAGTCCAGTCTATTCCTGTCCAAAGAGTTGAGCTCAGTAATGTTTTCTGGTCAGGGCAGCAGCAGTTCTAGGGATCATGCTCCCAGGGAAACTCGCAGGCTGCCAGACCATCAACTGTGGTCTTTTAATGGAGTTCTTGAGGTGCACCCCTCTTTTTCCAGTGTTGCCACAGGGACTTGACATTGTGTGCCCTATCACAGCTGTCTTTGGTGGTGGCTGGGCCGCATCTGGTTCTTCTGGTCACCTGTTGATATAGTCAGCCATTTACATGGGTCCTTCTGTCTTCTGGGCTCCTTTTCTCTCATGTCTTTGTTGTTTTTGGTGATTATCTGTTCTGAATGAATTGAGAACATTTGATTTTTTTTTTTTTTTAATATGACTGAGTGAAAATGTACATTCCTGTATAAACTTACATGCCCACCTATATGCAGCATCCACTGCTCTCCCTGTCCGGTGACTGCACACTATTCTTCTCTGCTCCATACGTGTCTCATCCTCCCAACAGCCTCCTTTTCCCTTCTCTCCACCCACTCTCCTTCCTCCAGCCAGAGGTCAGCAGGATGATATCCTATAGATGTATAGAACCGTAAAGTGCATCTAATGTATGGTCACTCTGCATTGCTAAGTCCAATACATTCTTGTCCAAAGAGTGGACCTTCATTATGACTTATGGGTAAGGGCAGCATCAGGGCAGGGGGCCATGCTCTCAGGGGAACCCCCAAACCACTGGACCATCAATTGAGATCTTTTAGTGGAGATCTCAGGATGCACCCCTTTTTATTCTTGTGTTGCCAGTGAGACTCATCTCTGTGAACAACATTAAGTGGACTTCAGCATAACTTGAGTACTCCTTTCATCTTAACCCATTTGCTTTTTAATACCTTAAAAAAAGTCTTTTCCAGCAGATTTGCTCAATGCAATGTATCATTTGATTTTTGATTGCCATTTCTATAAGCTTTGACTGTGGATCCAACTAATATGAAATCCTTGACCACTTTAGCATTTTCTCCATTTATCATGATGTTGCTTATTAGCCCGGTTGTAAGGATTTTTATTTTCTTTAGGGTGAGACAAAATCCATAATGAAGGCTATAATCTTTGATCTTTGTCAGTAAGTACTTCAAGTCCTGTTCACTTTCAGCAAGCAAAGTGTGTCATCTGTGTATAGCAGGCTTTTAATGATTCTTCCTCCAAATCTGATGCCCCATTTTCTTTACTTAGTCCAGCTTTTTTGATTACTTGCACAGCATACAGACTGACTAACTATGATGAAAGGATACAACCTTGATGCACATCTTCCTTGATTTTAAGCCATGCAGTATCCCCTAGTTTTGTTTGAATGACTGCCTGTTGGTCTATGTACAGGTCCTGTATGAGCAAAACTGTTTTAGAATCCTCATTCTTTGCAATGTTTTTCATAATTTGTTGTGACCCACAGGATCAAATGCCTTTAACATAGTCTATAAAACACAAGCAAACTTCTTTATGGTATTCTCTACTTTCAGCCAAGTTGCATCTGACACCCACGATGATAGCCTTCATTTCACACCCCCTATTTTGGCTTATTTTAACATGTAGACTGCATAACATTATCCTTTCTGTCTAGTGTTGCTCTTTTGTGTTCCTCTTTGTTGTTTATCCTCCTCTGTCAATATTTTACATATGCCCTTTTAAATTGTAACCTCAGCTTGTTCATTTAGATTTATATCACTTTTTTCAATAATTGGAATAATTTCTGATTACATTGCTTTTGCTTTTTCCAAATTTTCTTTACTACTCTATTCCTCTAAAGCTGAGTGGATCACATACCTATGCATGCTCTGATTATTTGTAGTTTTGTGGTTCTAAGGTCTGATCTATGTTTTTCAAGGCTTTCATGAACATTACAAGATCATTTTCTCTAAGGCCCCATCCCCTCTCATGACAGCAACCAATGCTTGATAGTTAGAATTAAATCAGTGCAACAATTTTCTCCTATTGATGTTGTTTGCCATTTAAAATACTAAGTAAGAGTAGACTATGTCATAGCTTAACAAGACAGTCTGTATTTAGAAGAGTGAGACTTGTAAGTGCTACCTGGACAGTCAAAATATCCCACAAGGTCAGTGTCTGTTCCCTGAGGAGTTTTGTATGTGTTTAAAGTTCGTCTATGTGCCAGATTATACAGAGAATCCATAGTGTCACTTCACCATTACAACACTTCGAGTCATTTCTGTTGGTACTCGGCATGAAACTATGTGCCATCAGGCTTCCTACATTAGGATGGCAGATTTCTACTCATATGTATATCTTAAGTGATGGTGCTACACCCCTTTGTTTAAACAAGGTACAACTTCTTTATCACAATAGTGTAATAATATTCAAATTCTACCAAATTTTAAGTGATTGTTTACTTGTGTATATATTTAAGAAATCTGTTGTCATTGAATTGATTCTGAGTCATAGTGATCTTATAGGACAGAATAGAACTGCTTCACAGTGGTCCCAACGAGTGACTGATAGATTCGAACTGTTGATCTCTTGGTTAGCAGACACAGCTCTTAACCAATGAGCCACCAGGACTCCTTAAATAAAAAATACATATGTACATATGTCAGCAAAAATGAGGGAGACACTCAGTGAGGTGGATATAGCCACAGATAGATTCAAACATATCAGAAAGTTAGTAGAGGACTGGGAAACATTTTATTCCATTATATATAAGGCAGCCATGATTCAGAGATTACTCCATAGCAATTTAACAGACAGAACAACATGACATATATACAATATATAAAATGTATGTGAATGTGTGTTGTTGTCAGTTGCTATCAAGTAGATTTTGGCTCATGGCAACAACATATGTGAAGAGTAGCTCTGCTTCATAGGGTTTTCAAGGCTGTGACCTTTTGGAAACAGATTGCGTGGACTGTCTTTCAAGACTTCACTTGGTGATTTTTGAACCAACAACCATTTTGGCTGGTAGTTCAGCATGTAAACATTTGTCATTGTGTGTATATACACATGCATACACACACAAATGTGTGTGTGAGAGAGAAAGAGAGAGAGAAATTTTCCATCATGAGGCATACTTTTTACCTTCCATAGTATTAAGTTTGCAGTTCAATCTCAACTATCTCCTTTTTCCTTAAAATATTTATTTTGACCTCTTGATCACATTGATGAGTGTGCCTCCAGATTTTCCTAGATGTTTAAGCGATGTCCTCCATCATTTGCTCAAAGAACATCATTATTTTATAATGAGCCATGAGCCAGAAAATCAAATTATTTTTTCCCTCATTATCAGTGTAGTTAGCAGATCATTTCTCATATTCTTTTTTTAGTAATAATAAAAATAAGAATAAAAGCAGTTTAAGCGATTGAGCTGCTTCTATGCTCCAGGTGTGATGTCTTTTGTGTGTCTTATATCTAATCTTCCTAACAACTGTGACATATGGGTACTACTAACCCTTTCTTCCAGTTAACAAGACTGAATTCTCACAGTGTGTGAGTGACAGATTCCCCGCTCACCCTAGCTTTGTCTGATTCCAAATGCCTTGCTCTTCCGAATACTGCAATATCCTTCCTGAATATGCTTCCATCGCTGTTTCTGTGTCCCTTGGTTGTTATTATCATGGGGAAGATAAGAAAGATTTTTTTTAAAGCCTAGGTGTTTGGTCTTTTGTCAGATATTTAGATTCACTGGAGACATTTCTAGTGTTCTTTTAACTGTACCTTTTTCTCTGTGAATAAATGAAATAAATCATGCTCTGAGGGTTTGGTAAGCTTCTTTGGCATGCTTTGCACAAGGAAGGTGGTGCCCTTTGAAAATAGACATGAAATGTGCATATTTGGCCATTTCTTTAGTGTTCATCATTATACATCTTGTCCTCCTGGGGCCCATAGTGGGACTCCAAACACCTGCTAGGGAATATGCATCTTCCTTATTGCTCTGGGTAGTACTGGATGCTGCTGCTTCTGCAAACACTCTGGCTTAGCCTGCTTAGATAGCCCTTTTGTGGTAGTTGTGTTTGCTCCATCTACCCAGTGATGGACATATAGGCAGTGTTGTCCCACAAATGATAATGAAAATATTTAACATGCACACTGAAAAGGGATGTCCAAGTGGAAAACCTTACAACTAGATTCAATCCGCCCACTTTCAAGTAATTGAGAAGGTTCTGGAGAAGTATAGTCTTGCCTAATTGAACGACATCATTACTTAGCATTTCATTTACCTTTTTTTCCCATGTGTCCACACTCCAACACTGGATATCGTCTACACCACCTACCTGAGTCCCTGTTGAGCCACAGCAATGCTAAAAGTCAAATAACCCTGATAACTCCAAGGGAGCTAATTTTATATCAAAGGCACTGTGTGTGATTTCAAGTTCTCCCCACACTCTAGCTATGTGTTCTACATCAAGTTGTTTAGCTTCTCTGTACCTCAATTTAATGACCTATAGAGCTATACCTTAATATTTATGGTGACCATATAAGCCTTTAATTCCTTAGAATTTCAAATGTTAATGAATTGAAATTTGAAAATTAGTTGAGAATTTCAGATTATGCTTTAAAAAATCTCTGTTAAGCCATTTCTCTCATTTCCTTAGTACTGTGTGGTAAGATGGGTATTAGCTCACTGGTCTCTCAACTCTTGATTATCTCTTTTGGACAAGTGTTTATAGGCCCCAGATCTCAGTTTTATTATCTCAGAAATGGGTTGCTTATTTGTCTTTTACAGAATCTATCTTCTGTTTCTTCCAAGAGCAAAGTTTTGATAGCCAATAAACAAAGCAATGTTTAATTTTCCTTCCACACAAAGCTTACACTTTTACTTTCTAGATTAACTGGGGAAACAGAGGCTAAGAGAAATGATTTATCTAAGGTCATATGGCCAAGGAGTGGGAAAACCAAGACTTAAACCCAAGTCTTCTAGATACCAAATCTATGTATTATCATTCCTGAAGGTAGCCTCTTTACAAATACATTGAGAAAGAGAGAGAGAATGCAAGTCTCATACCAAAAGCAAACAAAGTTTAAGAGAAAAGCAAAGTTCTTAAGGGAGAGCTGGATTGAGGCGTGGGAAATCCCCTTTGAGGTCAGTTCTACACAGAACTCCACGTTTGGTGAGATGGGAGTGTAATGTGGCCAGTGGAAGTACCGTAAAAAACAAAGTCTAAAGAGAAGAATAATAGCACTAAAGAGTGGGAACTCAAGACAAAACTAACCAAATTTACAAATCTGTCTTGGGGTGATGCTATATGTCCTTGAGCTTCTCCAGGGGTCAACACTTAAAACATTAGCCAGGAGTGAGTGTTCTCTGTTGCTTATATAATTAAGCTCCAAGCTTACTTTGTGGAAAATAAAGTATGTGAAGTACCCAGCAACTGCAATTCTTAATAAATATTAATGGATGGGGAGGGGAGGGAGAGGAATAGGGATAGCAACAGTGTTTTGCCTTGGGACATCATGCAGAACCTACCTCTTTAGTTTTGATATCCCCAATGGACTAGATACTAGTTCTGCTGCATTGATTGCTATTTCATAATATAAAATTTAATTATATCTATTATTTTACAATAAGCTTTTCTGCCTTGGGGCCACTGGCACAGGGTACGGTTAGCAACAAATCTAATAAATAAAGAAATAAAACACTTCATTTCCTTTCCAGAAGGAAGTTGTGTTTTTCTCTTGTATGCTCTGAGCTTAAGGGAATTCACTTTAGCTTTCCTAAATATACTTGTTCTTTGGCTTAGATGGAGTAAAGACTTCCTCCAGAAGAGGTGTTTCAGAAAGGCTAACATCCTGGGGCTCTGGGACTGTGAACAGTAGGAGCCTAGCACTGCCTGTAGGAGGGGCCACAGTAAACACAGTTGCATTTCCACACATCCTCTCAAGGGCCGTTTCTTATTCTCCATGTGTTTATTACTGGATTCCTACCCACTCCATCCCCACTTACTGTATTTATTTAATCCAAGCAGCACAGAATTAAGAGCCCTGACACTGATTAATCCTTCGGCACTTGGCTTGGCTTATTTATTTTTTAACCTAATTAGTTTCTTTTTAATGTAGATTTTGACATTATCCAGATGCATGTTATCAGATACAAACCGCAGGGAAGACATGCTATTGAGAATATAATTGAAGTCAATATTAAACAGAAGGTGCACCGTCAGGTAGTAAGATAAGGAGTAGATAAGATGCATGTATTATTGGGCTGTCTAGGCTTGGGGTATATGTGAGAAAGGGTATCCCCCCAAGTATATGCCATAGATTTCAATGTAATGCACTTAATAAATATTTAAAAGCATACATGATGTCTGGTCACTAGGGCTGGTGTTACTGGGGATACAAAGAAATTTGAAACAAACACTTTGCTTTTAAAGGACTAATAAACCAGGAGTAAGTGTGGGCAAGATGTAAACTTATATCACACGGCAGAATACCAAAACTAGAGAAAAAGAAGGAAAAATGAAAAGTTCTGTCAAAAAGTAGGTAGTCTCTGGTTAAAGAATTAGGAAGACTTCATGAAGGAGGTGTTTCAATTGACCTGGAAAAATTAGAAATCTACAATAATATGTACTGAGGATGAATGGATATTAAACTACTGTTGAATAAACACACAAATCAGAAGACTATAACAGTCTACTTCTATGAAGATTGAATACAGAAAAATTAAAAACGTATTGATTGGAATACATACAGAAATTGTATTCGAGAAAAAAGTAAGGAAATATTTTTTTTAAAAAATTGGAAAAATGTATTACAACTCTGTGAAAAAAGAATAGGACGTAACTGGGTTTGGGACTCATAAGAATGGCTTCTAAGGAACTCCTAATGATTGATTCTTAACCAGGTTGGCAGTTATTGGGTTTTGCTTTATAAATACTATTGAAACCCTATATAACCGCATCTATGTTTTATGAGACTCATCTGTATATATGTGTTTGAAAATAAAAAAGATTAATATACACATGTATGTTATATTTCAATTTAAAAAGTAAAATTATATAAAAAAAGAATTGGGTGTTGTAAAGGTGAAATTAATGAGAGATGAGATTATATTATAAACAAATTATGCCCCATATGATTTAAATGACTGAATTAATAATAATTAATTATTTGAGCACGAGGAAAGCATTAGAACGTAAACTAAAAGAATGTCAATTAAGATTAAAAAAATGAAGTGTGAATTCTGAGGCTTTGCAGATGGACAATGAATTCTTTGATTTTTAAGAAATGCATGGAAACATATGCAAACATATGCTACCTTGCTTTAAAAATGATATTATAAGGCTGTGGGAGTAGCATGGAGTCAAGGGGTCAAAATATGTTCAGGTTTTAAACACCCCTTAAAAGATACCCATCTGCAATAAGTTGAAAGAAGACCCCTATCTTACACATTATACAAAAAGCAACTCAAACTGGAGAAAAGACCTAAATATCAAATCTAAAATGATAAAGCTTATCCAAGAAAAGGCAGGAACAACAATGGAAGTTTTAATACACAACATAGATTCCAAAATCTGTCTAATGAACTACAATCAACAGAAAAAAAAAATAGATAAATGTGAACTCTTAAGAATCAAACACTTTTGCTCATCCAAAGACTTTATTAATAGAATTAAAAGGCCACCTACAGAATGAGAAAAAATATTTGGTAACTATACATCAGACTGATGCCTGATCTCCATAATATATAAGGTACTACAAAATATCAATAAGAAAAAGATAAATCATCCAGTTAGGTGATGGGGAAAGGAGATCGACAGGCACTTCTTTAAAGAGGAGATCCAGGCAGCCAAAAAACACATGTGGACATGCTCACTATCATTATCTATTAAAGAAATTCAAATCAAAATGACAATGAGATACCATCTTGCACCAATAAGGTTGGCCATGATCCAAAAAACTCAAAACAACAAATACTGGAGAGGCTGTGGAAAAACTGGAACTCTCCTACACTGCCGGTGGGACTGCAAAATGGTGCAACCTCTTTGGAAAGCAATCTGGCACTCCCTTACAAAACTGGATACAGTATACCATTTGATCCAGTAATCCCACTGCTTAGAACATATCCTACAGAATCAAGGCCATTCACCCCAACTGATACATGCACACGAATATTTATTGCAGCACAGTCTGCAATAGCAAAAAGATGGAATCAACCCAGATGCCCAACAACAGAGGAATGGGTAGGTAAACTATGATACATATGCTCAATGGAAAATTATGCAACGATAAAGGACAACAATGATTTCAGGCAACATCTCATAACCTGGTTTCAACTGGAGGACATTAATGTTGAGTGAAAGCAGTCAGTGACAAAAGGGCAAATACTGTATGAGACCCCTACAATAAGAACTTAAAATCAGTCTCACGCACAGAAGAAAAGACTCTTTGATGTCTGCAAGAGTGGGGAGGAGGGAGGGTGAGGGCTTAGATTAGATAGTTGTTAGAAATTTGGTTGGCTGAAATCCTTGAAAGCACACATTAGTAAGAAGATCAGTATTAACTGGACTGCAACACAACTTGAGTACTCCTCCAATCTTAACCCAATATTGCAAGGACAGAGTAGCTGGGATGGGGGGCTTGGAATCATGCTCTTAGGTGAAATCAAGGCCAATTGACACAATTAGTGTTTTGCTAAGGAGGTCTCTCTGTACGCCACGTTGGTGAGTGGCGTCTGAGGTCTTTTTAAAAGCTGTCATCTGGGGGAACAGAAAATAGTCCCAACTCAGCAGGAATGGATGATCACCGAGGTCCATAATGACCTGGGAGAAAGAGAACCCAGAAGATAGACTCACGTGAGTAGGGGTCTACATTGACTCATGACTGGAAGAACAGGATGGTGCCTGGCCACCACTGGTGATAGCCACAATGGAGCTCACAAAGTTGAGTCTCACTGGCAACACAAGGATAGATAGGGGTGCACCCTGAGATCTCCACTAAAAGACCACGAATGATGGTCCAGGGGCCTCAGGGTTCCCCTGGGAGCATGGCCCCTGGTCCTGATGCTGCCCCTATTCATAAATCATAATCAAGGTCAACTCTTCAGACAGCAATGGATTGGACATGGCAACACAGAGTGGTCATATTTTCTGGGCACTTTATGGTTCTATGCATCTATAGGATATCATCTTGCTGACCTCTTACTGGAGGAAGGGGAGTGAGTGGAGAGGAGGGGATAGTAGACTGTTGGGAGGATGGGACATGTATGGAGCAGAGAGGAAGAGTGTGCTGTCACCGTGCAGGGAGAGCAGTAGAAGCTGCATATAGGTGAGCATGCAAATTTATATGGGAATGTACATTTTCATTCAATCATAGTAAAAACAAAAATGAAAACATTCCATGAAGGACCTGGTAGTGGTGGTATTACATGCTGTCAAGTTGGTTCTAACTCACAGAAACCCCATGTGACAGAGCAGAACTGCCCCTACAGAAGCATCATTAGGGGAATATGACACCATCATAACATTTACTCTGATTTTTCTAGATTTAAGTGTAAGGTCCTGAGTGCGAATGCCACCCCAAGTCACTCACAAGAGACGGTTCTTGATGCAATCAGCAAGAGGTTTTTATTCCAGTGCGCTGGGGCTCAATCCATACTCTTGTCAGAGTAGAGGGAATGAGCCCTGAACAAGAGAATTACAGAGTATATAAAGGTGGGGTCTTACATTCCTAGGGGAGGTGGGGTTGGGGAAAGGTTCTGCGTGGGGCAATTTTGTGGTTTGTATTAGCTCAGGGCTTAGGGCGGATATCTCGGGTGCATTTACTTCCTGGTATTCCTGAAACTAGCCTTTTTTGGGTAAGTTCCTTCTTGTTATTCCAGAAACCAGCCTTTCTGGGTAAATTCCTGGAACTTCTTGTTATTCCCGAAACCAGCCTTTTTATGGTTAGGTAAGTTCCTGGAACACTGAGGGGGTTGGTCCTATATTGTCCTGCTCTTTGGTATGGAGGATCTCACATTAAGCCAGTCTATTACTTCTTTATACCATCTTGACTTCTTTCTGCACCAGGGAATGATATCCTTCTGGACCAGAGAGAGATACAGTCTACTTCCTAAATCTGTTAATTAACACTTGCCCTTATTCTATCCCTCACATCTCTGCTCCAGTTGATTTTTTCAGCTATTTTCTCTCTCTTTTTGATTTTTTGCACAATGAGTCTGTGATCCTACTCTGATTTTTTTTAACTCTTGTCTAATGTCAACTAAAGCTTTCTCTATCCAAAACAACACCCTTTTACTCAAATAAATAGAAAATTTTAAAAAACTCCAGTATTTGTGCTTGACCCTCTTACCTCAGTTCATCTTGCTTCCATATTTTAAAACTGTGGTCTTGAAAGCCTCATTTCTGCTGCCATCTTTAATCCCATGATTGAATAGAATCTTAAAACACTGGATCCTTGAAAGTCTTCCTGTATTCCATTATCTCAACTTTGCTAGTTTGAATGTTTTTTAGCCACCAGCAAGCTGGGAAAATGACAGCAACCAATCAAACTCCATTCTCTGTTGAAAATTTCTATGCATTAGAATGAAAAGGTTAGGTATAGATCCAAAGCAGTAACAATGTTAAAAATTGGCTTTTGAAGCTTTAAAATCACGTGCAAGAATACTAATAATTCTATTTGTTCACACTGTTCCAGCTTCTTTGCTAGTCCTCAAGTACTCCAAGCTCCAGCCTTGTTGCCTTTGAATGTGCTGTCCTTGCCACATGTCACTCCTCCTCCCCCAGTAATCTGTGTAGTTCACACCTGTACTTCAAGCAGGTCTTTACTTAAAAGTCCACTCATCAGAGAGACCTTCTCAATGACCTGTGTAAACTAGCAGCTCTGTTACTTGCCGTCACCTTAAATGATTTTTTCCTTCGTTGATATTTTCACTGTCTGACATTTTATATCACTAGATGTTTGTTTACTTTGTTAACTGACTCCTACACTAGGATGTAAACTCAGTAGGAGCAGGGACATGGTCTTCTTCATTCACTAATGTGTCTCTAGCATTGGGAACAGTGCCTGGCACTATTATCATTATTGGATGCTGTGGGGAAGACTCCTGCACATGGCGACCACATATGACAGGTAAAACTGCCCCACAGAGTTTTCATGGCTCTAATCTTTATCGAAGCAGATCATCGGGTTTTTCTCTTGCCACTGGGTGGGTCCCAATCACTAGTGTTTCAGGGAGCATCCAAGCACTTAGCCATTTGCACCATCAGGGCTCCCGAGCATTTGAAACAGTGCCTGGCACATAGGAGATTCTAATAAATTTTTCCCTAAGCAAATTTGATTGAAGGGTCTTGTTACAGTCAATGGACCTTGTGCCCAAAGGCTAGCAGTAAGCCTGGCAAATAAATGACACGATTTCTTTCCTCCTTGCCCTTCCCGACGACCATAAAGATAATACGCTGGGTGAAGACTGAATTTAAAAATATTACTGATAACCAAACCTGTTGCTGTCAAGTCAATTCCAACTTATAGTAAGCCTGTAGGACAGTGTAGAACTGGCCTGTAAATTTTCTAGGTCTGTAAATCTTTACTGCAGAGCTACTTATGAGTTTGAATAGCTAATCTTTCACTAGCAGCTAAGAACTTAACTACTGTGCCAGCAGTGCTAGGCTTGAAAAAGAATCTTCCTTTCCACTAAGGCAAATCCTGTAAGGGACCCAGTTTATCTGAGAGTAGCACCTAAGAGGTGGGCAGGTGTCTGTTATTCCTTCAAGGTCACCCCAGGTAAACAAAATAGACTCATTCAATCAGTAGACCCTGGGCTTACAATGAATATGTGACTTGAGGATACATCTTTTCCACACCATCCTTCCTGGCCTTCTTCCCTTCCAACAATAAGATTATCCCTCCAGTACAAAAATTCAAAGCCATCACTATTCAGGGGAAAAAAAAAGAAGAAGAGTTGTGAATTAATTCACTTGAGCATGGGGAAGCTGTTTCAAGATTAGGATATAATAGGAAAGACAGTGCAGGGGTGGAGATTCTGCTGAATTTCACTAGAAGAAAGAACTGGCAATGTGGAGTAGTGGTAACAGGACATTAGGAGAAGGGAAGAAGGGAGAAGGGAAGGATACTTTGGTATCTAAGAATCAAGATTACAAGAAAGCTAGTGAAGGAGTATTCTACACGTGGAAGTTATTTTCAACTTTCAGCTTTGCACGTAATAAAGATTGTCTAGGAACTTGTCTTCGGTAGCCCCATGCCGGTCTGCTCCTTCACATCTTACTGGCATCACATATGAGCAACTGATGCATGTGGTTCATTTCCTTTGAGCTTTTATGAGATTTTGGTTGGGTAGACCATCCCACTGTGTTCATATTCTGTTTACTACAATTCCACTATGTCATTCAGTTGAAGAACATTTGAAAAGTAGGATGAAAGGCTATGAAAGCTTGTCCTCACCTTGAATCACACATCAGTAGCTGAAATTAGATCCCACTCACTGGGAAGGGAGAGAGTCTGTGTCACCCAACAAAGCTCAGCTCCTTTGGCACATCCAAAGACTCACGTCCCTACTCCCTGGGCTATGTCACCAGGGGTTCCGCGAATGTACCCATGATGAAAGCACTGTCCCCAGCTTGCTCTGAGGCAAAGACAGCCTACTTTTAATTAGGAACAGAAGCTGTTGTTGGATTTGTATTTTTCCTTCCCCTTTTTTTCCTTTTTTTCCCTTTTGCTTGATGGCATGATGTGTGTTACATATTTAATTAAAGAGGATCTAACGAGTACTTTTAATAGCCCTGGGGTCAGAAAAGCGAGTGCAGAGATTCATGGAATTGAGTTGGGCTTTATTGCTTCCCTGGTGAGCAACCATGATGTTGTCCAAAATGGCAGTCAGTGGGAGCCCATCAACCTTCCAATTTCCACAGGAAAACCCAAGGGAAGGCAGATAAAGAGGTTGGGAGTAGATTTTGCAGACTTTGTGTCTAGGCCTAGAAAGCAGTCTAAATGTAATGGGAGGATGTCTGAACACATGAAATAAGAAGTACAAATGACCCAACTGAGGCAATGACCTATGCCACAGAATAACCTAGAGAGCAAAGACTCATGGAAACACACTTTTAGAAATAGGAAGGCGAATCAGAACACAGGATAGAGAAAGGAGAAAAAAAAATGAAACTCACTACCATCAAGTCATGTCCAACTCATGGTGACTCTAGAGATCAGAGTGGAACTGCCCCATAGTGTTTCCAAAGAGCTCCTGGAAGATTTGAGCTGCTGACCTTTTGGTTAGCAGACATAGCACTTAACCCACTAAGCCACAGGGGTTTGCAAAGAAAAGAGAAGAAAACCAGAATGTGCTAAGGTATCTGGATTTTATTCCATCAGAAGGGGTCATTAAGAGCTTTTTGGTGTGTCTTTTCTTTACTATGGAGTTCCTGAAAAGTTGGAAGTTCAAGTCCACCAAGAGGTGCCTTGGAAGAAAAGTCTGAAAATCTATGTGTGACACATCAGCCACGGAACACAGTTGTCCTCTGACACAGGGAGTCACCATGAGAATCTAAGAGATGGCAACATTTTTTCTTCCCTGTGTTTTATTCTTTTAGCTTTGATAACATTTGCTTTGTTTATTTATCTGCATACATCTACATATCCCCATCAGACTCTGAACTAACTACTCCTCCAGAGGGAAGACTTTGCTACCTCACTTCTTCCATTATAGCTGGTATTCCACTACATTATATAGCCTATTAAGTTTCTGTCTATTCTACCTGATTGAGAGCTGCTTTAGTACAGGGATTTAGGGGATTTTTTTCTTGTCATATTATTTTTGTTTTCATTTTTATACATCTAGCATCAACCATAGTACCAGGAACTTAGTAAGTGCTCAACAAATTACTATTGGATGAATAAATAAACAAACGAACACGTGATTCAAATTTAGTGTGTATCAGCATACCATTTCATACAAAATAAACTGAACACAATAGAAAACATTGAAGAGTGCTTTAGATTGTTGCTGAAGATCAGCTACTTTGGTAAATGAAGAATGATGTTATCTTGCAAATTATGTAAGAAAACTTGTTTAAAACTCATCTTAAATCAGCAATATAATAAAAAATGTATTGTCTCTGAAACTAGGTTTCATGTAAAAAGGTCAGCTATTACAGACATCTTCAGATAACTGGGAATAATCGGTATTAAATGATATCTTAGTTATCTAGTGCTGCTATAATAAAAATTCCACTACTGGGTGGTTTTAGCAAGCAGAAATTCACTTGCTCGAAGTTTGAGAAGACAGAAATCTAAATCGAGGGCACCAGCTCTAGGGAAGGGTTTTTCTCTGCTGGCTTTTAGGGAAGCTCCTAGACTTTCTTCAGCTTCTGTTCCTGGGCTCCTCAGTAATCTTTGTGAGGTACGATATCCATATTCCCTCATCTCTGCTTTCTTTTTTGCTTGCTGGCTTAATTTGCTCTTTTATGTCTCAAAACCTCTGAATTTAAGACACACCCTATGCTAACACTGCCTCATTGACATAACAAAGAAAACCCATTCCACATGGGATTATTTGGTGGGGAGGGGGATACAACTCAGTTGGTAACAGAAGATATGATGGGATTATTTTTAACACCAAAACCAAAAGCCAAACCCACTACCATTGAGTTTATTCTGACTCATAGTGACACTATATAGCATTATGTTACATAGGAGATCATCTTTGCAGTGATTTTTAAAAGTGGTTGTGAGAGCAGAGTCAAGATGACAGACTAAGCACATGTCTCCCTAAATCCCTCTGGAAACCAAGACCTGAACTGATAATCAAATGGAGCCTTCTGGTCACCTAGTGAGCCCCAGGACATGGTGCAGTGCTGTTAATTTGGACTTCATGCCACTGAACAAAAAACCTCCTCACTTTCGCTGACTCCCACTCCTGGCTAGTCTTGACTGTCACGGACTGAAGACGGCCTAGGGAAACATCTGGAGTCGATCCTCAAAGTATCCCTCCCAGCTTTTATTGACTCATATCAAGCCCCAAAAGCAGCAGACCCTTGAGAAAATGGTAAACAGGAAATCACCCATGGCTTCAGAAGGCCCCCAAATGAAACAACCAAGAAGCTTTCTGGACGAAGAAACTTTTCTGAAATTATCGGAAGGTGAATACAAAAGGTTGATATACAGAACCCTTCTAGACCTTATACAAAATGCAGCAGAGCAAAATGAAAAATCAAGCAAGCTGTTCAACCTGATGGAACACCAGTACTCTGAAATCCAACAGATCAAGAACAAAAATCAAAGGCATAGAAACTAATTCAAAGCCAAGAAAACAGAACAGAACAAACGGAAAAGAGACTTTCTGACTTGGAAGACAGAGCTACTGACTCCAGTGTTTATGAGGAGAAATCAGAAAAAAGAAACAAGAAAAATGAAGAAGCATGTGGGACTCTATTAAGAAGAACAACCTATGATTAATTGGAGTCCCTGAACAGGGCGAGACACCCGAGAACACAGAGAGTATTGTTGCTGAGCTGCTGATAAAAGTGGTTGCAAGTTCTTTGATACTCACTGATATAGAAGAGGGAGGTTTATATCTCTTCTCTTGAATATGGGCCTGTTCGTGCCTGCTTGACCAACAGAGCTCAGTGGAAGGGAAGCTGAAAAGCTTCCAAGGCGACTTCAGAAAAGCTATATGTGGGGTTCTTTTAGAACTAAAAATCTCGGTTCTTTTGGAATCCTTATTGTCTGGAAGCTCCTTTCTTGAGACAATCCTTTTCTGAACCCAAACGTCATGGGAAATGCCTAAGTTTCATTAAGGAGTCACAAAAGGATGTTCCAGTTGATAACAGTCAGCTAAATCCAGGCTTGGAGACATTCCTGGGCTTATCTGCAGAAGTTTGTAAATAAGTCCAGGCTGCAGCAATTTGAATGCTCCCAGTTGAAACCCCGTGTATTGTGGAGCAGGGACAAACCAGTTGTACTGTGCCTTGTCTGAATTCCAGGATTACAGAATCCATGGGTTTAACAAAAAGGCTGCTATTTTGTGCTACTGAGTTTGGGGTGGTTGGTTAGGCAGAAATAACAACTGGAACAGTTCTCAACATTTTTTCGGAGGTTCATGAACAAGAACTTAGAGGTGAAGTACCATGATATCTTTAACTTGCTTTGAAGTGGTTCCCAGTAAATATGTGCAGAGGTGGTCCAGTAGATTGAGCAAATACAGCAAAGCACTGACAATTATCAAATCCAGGTGGTGAATGTGTTTTAAAGTTTTTTAAACTATTTTTCTACTTTTCTGTAAGTTTTAAAATGTTCATAATAAATTGAGCAATAAAAAAACACATGTTTTAAGATTTTACTTCTCTTCTCTGATGTTCCGCTGCTGGTAAAAGCCTAAATTCCTTCCTCATGTGTCTCACTTCTCTTCTTACTACCCTCTCCTGAATGAGCCCTTTTCTCTTTCTTTCTCTTCCCTCCTCAGGATCTCTTTTTGCTGAATGATATGCATATCCCACAAAGAGCAAATTAGTCCCAGCAAACCATCACTTTTGTGGGGGGATCTAGCATTTTAAAAGGCGGCAAAAAGAATTAGAATTGTAACTAATACTTATATTTTTTTTTCCTGTCAAATTAATGACAGAATTTGATTTAAAAAAAAAGACTTTTAGAGACTATAGGACCACTATGAATCAGAATTGACTCAATGACAATTTTTTGTTTGTTTTTTAAGTCCAGAAAAGTGAATCCAAGTCTTCTTTTATTGAATTTGAAATTTATTAGTAAAGACTCCCCAAATTCAAAATATTAAAATTTTCAAAGCAATGCTGTAAATTTTTATTCTTATCCAAAAAGAGTAAAGCTTTCTCTAATTCACTGTGTGGCAAGTGAGGACAAAAACAAAAGGGAAAAAATAGCTCTGATCAAAAGTGTTTCTTATCATAATCCTAACCCTTAAATTCAGACTACCTTTTACAGTGTAATTCATTCTTAACAGCCCATAGCTGACCTCTCCCTCCTGTATCAGCCCCTGGTGACATTCCCAGACAGCTGATTTCTTCTTCTGTAGACCACTGCTTCCAGCACTGCCATCTTGGTGGAATGAGGTTTCCATGTCTCTCTGTTCTGTTCTCTCTTTTATACCTCAAACGAGATTGACATAAGACACTACCTCATCTCATACAGTGTGGGGAGTGGAGCGTCCGGCCCAAGATGGCGCCCAAGGCCGGAGCCCCTCCTTATTCCACACCCTTGTTTACCAGACCCAGGGCTTTCATGACGCATGCCTGTGGGCAGTGATTTCTCACTAGCCTATTGTGAATCTCCATCTCAGGAGTGCGTGGCATTAGAGGACTGGAGTTGGCCTGGGGTATAAAAGTGAGCGAATGCCAGGAAGCCAGAGAGTGGAGTAGGAGTAGCAGTAGCAGCCGGCAGTAGCAGTAGGAGTAGGTGTACAAAGAAGAACTAAGAGAAGAATAAAGCAAGCAACTTGCAAGGTGGCTCGTATCCATGTGTCCTGTCTTCTTTCCGCGGGCGGACAGTTAGACAGCGACATCTGGTGGCCCGCACGGGGAGCCGTCCCTCCGAACCTCAGCTTCGAGCCCAACACTGGCAAAACTAGTACCGGTAAGGTCCCCTGGGAGGGGCAATCAGCCCGTTGGGAAAGGGTGGTCTAGGCCAGTAGAGCCCAGTATATAGGCCAGTAGAGCCAGGAAGGTAAGCAGTGAGAAAGCTCTCAGGGATGCCTGAGACGAATTTGAAGACTCTGGGGATGCCCGGAGCTCCTTACCCTTGATAAGAGGTGACATACTTCGGTACTCAAAAGAGAAAGTAAGAATGGGGAACCAGCCCTCCACTCGGCAGCTACAGGCAGCCTGTAAAAGTTTGTTTAAGCAGAATGGCATTGGTATAAAGCAGGCCACGCTGGAACACTTCCTCTTGGTGGTAGATGAAGTGGCCCCCTGGTTTTTGGTATCTGGTCATCTTACTGTTGCTGCATGGACTAAACTGGGAAAAGATCTCACAGCGGCTGATACCAGCGGCACATTGCCTCCGGGCGTAATGGGCATTTGGATACTTATTTTGACTTGTTTAGAGGATGAGTCTGGTGTATTTCAAAAATGTTTGCAAAAAGGGCAATTGGCCTTGAAACAAGTTAAAGAAGAACATTCCCAGCAGGGTAGTCTCTGCAGAGAACAAAAGGGTAGTGTTTGCAGAGAACAAAAGAGCAGTGTCTACGGGGAACAAGATATAGAAATGAAAGTGAGTGAGTCAGAGGGGGAGGAGAGTGCAAAGCAGGAGTCAGAGGAGAATGTGGGAGAACCGGCAAGCCATTTTGGACGTCTCCGTGTAATGTCGTTGAAACCTTCGGCACCGGAGCCACCCAAGAAACCGCCGGACGGGCATCAGGATACACCCCCACCTTATAACCTGAATAAAAAACAGCTTAGAACAGGGACTGAAAGATCAGGCAGGAGTTTCTGCCTCGAGGTATAGAGAGAAGTGCTGTACACCATGGGTGCTTTTCCAGTGTTTCAGGATCAGCAGGGCAATAGGTACCACGAGCCCATAGACTGGAAGGTAGTCAAAATATAGCAGCGGGAGTGGAGAAGGAACAAAGAAATCTGTGACCAGAAAACAAAAACTACATTTTATATATTCACAACATGCTTTCTTGCTTCTTATCTCTGTAAAAATGTGAGTTTAACAGACTAATTTCATTAACTGAAAAAATTTTCTCTTAGGTTTTAAACTTTGCCTGATGTAAACAACCTGGCTAGAGTTTCCTGTGACTATTTTATGATACATACAGTTATCTGTGGAACCCCAAGTGTGACAAATATAAAGGGAATATAAAGAAAGTATGAGCAAGTGAAAAAGTGGGTGAAGAGGATGTAGAAAAAAGAAAAAATAAAAGGCTGGATAGCTAAAGAGGAAGAAAATGCAGGAAAAGGCTGGATAGCTAAAAAGAAAGAAAATGCAGGAAAGAAAGGAAAGAAAGAGTAAGGGAGAGAAAAACAGACTGCTCTGGCTTATACTTCTAGAAGTTTTCAAAAATTTTACAACACCCTTAAAATTATAAACACAGCTTACCATATCATTTAATAAAATATACCCTTTTGTTATCAATCACTTGCTGTCACTAACCAAGCCGCAAGGCAGAAATTATATTTTTACAGGAATTCAACTCACAAACACAACCTGACACCATCCCCTCCGAGAGATCTCCCCAACAACGGTGAAGTCACCGCCGAAACGTCGTGTGATTGGTGCCCACCAGCTCCTTCATTGTTGACCCTTTTCAGATACTACAACATCACCAACTTAAATAACACAAGGAACTATGCTGCCAATGGCCAAAATGTAAAGAACTCTGGACTTGGACATAAACTAACCCAATCTCTCCTGAATAAAACAGTCACCACTTGTGTAGCAGGAACCAACATAATCCTGAAAAGGAATTTCAATGAGAAAAATGTAAACATCACTTAAAAAAGGGGAATGACTGTCACATAGGGCAATGAAACCTGTCACAATGTAACCTGTTTTAACATAATGTGTTTTAACTGTAATTTTGCTAATTGTGTGGGCCCCCTTGGGGAAGGGAAACTTATGATTGTTCTACATCAGCCTCCCTTTGTGCTACTGCCTGTAAATTTGTCAGAACAAAGGGCTACAAGTGATAGAAAAATTGCAAGAGTTGATTAGGCCTAAGCAGGCTGTGGGGATTAGTTATTATGAGAATAACTGCACTTGTATCTGCTATAATCACCGCGGCCACTCCTAGCGAACAGCCCTTGGCAAGTGTCTGGCTCAGCATGATAGAAGGGTAGTCAGAGACGGGCAACCTCTTCTGGGGGTGCTACCAACCTAAGACAGGGACCTCACCAAGCTGTGGGGTATCCCGAAGACGGGTAAGGAGCATCCTAGCCGAAGATGACCTAAGGCAGGCACCTTCTCGGCTGTTTATGTAAACAAAAGGGGAGAGATGTGGGGAGTGGAGCGTCCGGCCCAAGATGGCGCCCAAGGCCGGAGCCCCTCCTTATTCCACACCCTTGTTTACCAGACCCAGGGCTTTCATGACTCATGCCTGTGGGCAGTGATTTCCCACTAGCCTATTGTGAATCTCCATCTCAGGAGTGCGTGGCATTAGAGGATTGGAGTTGGCCTGGGGTATAAAAGTGAGCGAGTGCCAGGAAGCCAGAGAGTGGAGTAGGAGTAGCAGTAGCAGCCGGCAGTAGCAGTAGGAGTAGGTGTACAAAGAAGTAAGAGAAGAATAAAGCAAGCAACTTGCAAGGTGGCTTGTATCCATGTGTCCTGTCTTCTTTCCGCGGGCGGACAGTTAGGCAGCGACAATACAGTATGATTTAAAGTCCGGAAAAGTGTGTGTCAGGATTGTGTCCTCTCACAATATCTTTTCAATCTGTATGCTGAGCAAATAATCCAAGAAACTGGATTATAAGAAGAAGAACAAGGCATTAGGATTGGAGGACGACTCATTAACAACCTGTGTTATGCAGACAACACCACCTTACTGGAAGTGAAGATTTGAACCACTTACTAACGAAGACCAAGGACCACAGCCTTCAGTATGGATTGCACATCAACATCAAGAAAACAAAAATCCTTGTCACTGGACCAGTAAGCAACATTGGCGTAAATAGAGAAAGGATTGAGGTAGTCAAGAATTTCTTTTTATTTGGATCCATAATCAATGCACATGGAAGTAGTAGTCAAGAAATCAAAAGACACATTGCAATGGGATTGGTTGCAAAGGATCTCTTTAAAGTACTGAAAAGTAAAGGTGCCACCTTGAGAACTAAAGTGCACCTGACTCAAGCCATGGTATTTTCAGTTGCATCATATACACGTGAAACGTGGGCAATGAACAAAGAAGACAGAAGAAGAATTGATGCCTTTGAATTGTGGGGTTTGAGAAGAATGTTGAAGGTACCATGGACCACTAAAAGAACCAACAGATTGGTTCTGGAAGAACTACAACCAGAGTGCTCCTTGAAAGCAAACATGGCAAGACTGCATCTTACATACTTTGGACATATTATCAGAAGGGATAAAGTGCCTGGAGAAGGACATCATGCTTGGTAGAGTGGAGGGTCAATGAAAAAGAGGAAGACCTTCAACAAGATGGACTGACACAGTGACCGCAACAATGGGCTTAAGCATGAAAACAATTGTAGACATTGCACAAGACCGAGCAGTGTTTCATTCTGTTTCTAATGTGGTCACTATGCATTAGAACTGACTCAACAGCACCTAAGAAAATAACAACAATCTTATAGACCTCATCAGTATAACTGCTGCTAATCCAACTTACTAAATCATCCTGATAGAATTTAAAATACACTGAAGAATCTCATTAAACAGTGAAAAATCACAGAATACTGGGACACATGGCCCAGCCAAATTGATACACATGTTTTGGGGGTGGGAGGAGGACATAATTAAATCCATAATGTTATGTTGTGTTAGACACAAGGAGACAGGTCTAGTGTCACTAAGTGGCTTACCTATGACCATCCAGCTGGGAAATGACAGAGCAAGTACACAAGCCAGGTAGTCTGAACAAAAAACCTGTGCTTGAACTTTTATGCATTTTGGTCTTCCCCAGAGACCTCGTTCTAACAAATTCTATTTCTGTATCCCCATCCCTGATACCTAGAACCAGAAGATGGGAAGAGCCAGCACACTGTAGCTTTTAAATTAGTATACCTCCTCCATCCCTGTTGTTGTTTTTAACTGTCATTGTATCAGACTCCAACTCACAGTAACACCATGTACAATGAAAGGTTGACCAGTCCTATACCATCCCCATGGTTTATTCTCCACTGGACCGTTGTGATCTGTGCAGTTTTTGCTGGCTGCTTTTTGACGGTAGATGATCAGCCATTCCTTCCCAGTCTATCTTAGTGTGGAAGATAGACTAAGCATTACAGTAACACACAAGCCTCCACTGACATGAACATTCATACGTATGATGTTGTAACTCTCTAGAATCTTCAGTGTACAGATACACAGCCACATATCACCACCTCTCAGAATCAACTCTTCTACTGCTAGTGTCTTGAACCTGCAACATATACTGTCTGATTTCTACCTTTTTGCTCTCTATTTCCTTTTGGCCTCTGTCATTGTTGTGCTGTCTAGTGAGTTCATAAGCATCCAACTCATAGCAACCCTATGTACAACAATACAAAATAATGCCTGGTCTTGTACCATCATCACAATAATTGTTATGCTTGAGTCCATTGTTGCAGAGACTATGCCAATCCATCTGCTTGAGGGTCTTCCTCTTTTTTGCTGATCTTCTACCACACACGATTTTCTTCTCCAGGGACTGATCCTACTGATAACATATCCAAAGCCTGTGAAATGAAGTCCTGCCAATGCTACTTCTAAAGAGCATCCTGGCTGTACTCCTTCCAGGACAGATTTGTTTGTTCTTCTGGCAATACAGAATATGTTCAATATTCTTCCAACACCGTAAATCAAAACCATCAAGTCTTCTTTGGTCTTCCTTATTCATTTGTTCAGTTTTTGAATGCATGTGAAGCAATTGAAAATACCATGGCTTGGATCAGGCCCACCTTAGTCCTCAAAGTAACATATTTGCTTTTTAACACTGTAAAGATGTTCTTTGCAGCAGATTTGCCTATAGCAGTGTGTTGTTTGATTTCTTGACTGCTGCTTCCATGGACATTGACTGTGGATCCAACTAAAATGAAGAACTTAATAATTTCAGTCTTTTCTCTGTTTATGATGAGGGTTTTTGTTTTCTTTATGTTGAGGTACAGTTCATATTGAAGCCTGTAGTCCTAGATCTTCATTAGTAAGTACTTCAAGTCCTCTTCCGTTTTAGTAAGCAAGATTGTATCATCTACATATTTATAGATGGTTAATGAGACTTCCTCCAATCCTAGTGCTGCACTCTTCTTCATACAGTCTAGCTTGTAGGACTGTTTGCTCAGCATAGAGATTGAACAAGTATGGTGAAATGATACACCTCTGACATGCACCTTTCCTGACTTTAAACCACTTTAAACCACACAGTATCCCCCTTTTCTGTTTGAACAACTGTCTCTTTGTCGATGTACAGGGTCCTCATGAATACAGCTAAGTATTCTGAAATTCTTACTCTTCTCAGTGCGTATTATTCTTAATTTATTATGATCCACACAGTCAAATCCCTTTGCATAGTCAATAAAACTACTGAACTATTTCTTTATTCCAAATATAGTTTCCAGAAACTATATCCTTTCTTGTCACCCTGTAACTTACTCCCTTCATTGTTAGCTCACCCCTGTACCTATTTGCCTTAAGGTTACCATTCAGTCATTTCAGCATCACCTTCAAATGACTCACTGTCCTTGCCATTTTTCTCCTCACAAATTTTCTGCTTTGTGACGCTATACCCACACTCAGGCTGTGAAATGCAACTGGAGAATTTCATGAATCTGTGTTAACCAAAAATCATTTTAATTCTACTCAGCTGTCCTTTCACCTGATCTGAAACCTTAGCATATCAACTCCACATTTCCTTTCCCCTTGAAGTAGACCCCAGCTTATTTCCCTACGCATCCAGCTCACCTTGCTTCAGCCGACGACCTTGAGGATATTTGTGTGATCTTGAAGGAACCCAAAAGGCTGTTGTTTTCTCATTGTCTAGTTCAAAGTAAGTCCAGCTTCATCTAAAGACCAAGCCCTTCACCTAGGTTCTTTTCCCAATGCTTTCTCCTTTCTCCAAGTTCTTATTCCATCAAAAATCACCACACCCTTGCCTTATAACTTTAATTATTCTTCTTACTCCGGCTAATTCTGTTCTACTTACAAGTGTTTTTATCTCTCCTAACTTCTAACCTATAAAATGAGCCCTAGTGGTGCAATGATCAAGAGCTATGGGTGCTAATCAAGCCCAAGCCCAGTGCCATTGAGTAGGATCCAACTCACGGAACCCTAGGGGCCAGAGTAGAACTGACCTTTACAGTATTCAAGGAGAGCTTGTTGGAATCAAAAGGTTGCCAATTCAAAGCACCAGGCACTCCTTGGAAACCTTATGGGTAGTTCTCCACACTATGCACTATGGGGTCACTGTGGGTCAGAATAAACCCAACAGCAATGGCTATCTGATCTCTTCCTACTCTATTTCTTGTTGTCCTGTAGCAGGCACTCTACCCCTACTCCAACGAAGCTATATCTCCTGGCCCTCCACAGAAAGAACCACATTCATACATCAATCATTCACTCATACATTAACTCCTTTTAAGATGGTTTTCCTGCACTAATCTCAAAATGGTGGCCTCATGTGTGCAGAATAGAACTGCACTCCATCAGGTTTTCAGGGCTGTGAATTTTCAGAAGTAGATTGCCAAGTATTTCTTTCCAGGTGGGTTTAAACTGCCAATCTTCAGGTCAGTAGTCGAGTTAACCTTTTGTGACACCCAGAGACTCCACCAAGGAAGTCAGTAATCTCAGTCCCTCAATCTTTTCTTAGCCCATCTTCCCTGACTCCCCTAAAGAATCTGAAACCTTTGGTTAGCCTCTTTATCATAAAATTCCATCCCCTGGGGGTCTCTTTGTTCTATTACTTGCTGTCTTTTTCTTACCCTTCTTTCTCAGACAGATTGCTTTCATCATCTATTCCCAAAGTCCTCCAACTCTTACCTCATGTAAATTACATACAAATACATATTTTCAGTTCCTGCCTATTAACTTGACCTGCAGCCTTAAGTCATGATGCTTCCCTGCTCGAGAAACTTTGAATGCTCCCTATCACCTACAGAGTTAAATTCAACTTCCTTGGACTAATAGCCAAGGTTTTCTGTGCTCTTATACACATTAATTTTCCCGCTTCATCTCTCTGCTATCACATTTGTATTTATTTATATAATAGGCCAATGTTCAATGAGTTTAAGTTGTTTTTAAAACAGTATGTCATCAGTACATTTATGAAACAATTATGTCTACTTCAGTGTGCCTCTAAATACTCCATAGGACAGTGTGATGAGTAAATCCATGGACTGTGTGGACATATTAATCCTTTTTAGAATTCTAGTCTGTCATTTGGTAGCTGAACGGCCATGTGCAAATTTCTGAATCTAAATCTCAAGTTACTCATTTATAAAATGGGTGTTTTGAAAATCAAATGGGATAATGCACGCCAAGTGCTGCCCACAGTATCTAGCACATTTGTAACATTTTAATTGCTTGTTATGTTTATCTTCTCTAATTGCTTTATAGTGGTGGATCTTTGCTAAGGCAATCTGGACCCCAACTGAAGAAATTTTATTCCGTGACCACTTGATAAACCAGCAATGTCTTTGTATAACAAAGATTGGGGATTGAATTTCATCAAGCAGTGTACCATTGTCTTTGGTTATAAAAACCTGGCCAAGTGACTTATGTAATCTCTCATTGTTCTGGAAGCGACTTGACTAGGTAAATAAAACTGTCTGAAACCAACTAAAGTGAAAGAATAAGCACCTGGGTTTTCTGAGCACCCAAGGAGAAATCCAAATTAATGCATTTACCCCGAAAGATTCCCTCCTATCCTCTTTCCGCTCTGTCTAACATTATCAGCCACCTACCCCACTCCAGTCCTCTGACAGGGTTATTTATGAGCTTGGAATCTGGTATCTGCACTCTAGTTCTGGGTCTACCAGGCAATCTCTATGTGACCAGAGTAAAGTATGTACACTCTCTAGGCCTTGATTTCCTATCTGTAAAATAAAGGAAAGAAGAATATTCATCCCAGTATCAGTTGCTGATGAGTCGACTCCAACTCATGGCAACCCCACATGTGCAGAGTGGAACTCCAGAGGATTTTCAGTGGTGATTTTTCACAACTGGTCTTTCTTCCTCCCCAAAATCCAAAATCAAACCTACTGCTGTCATGTCAATTCCAATTCACAGAGTCGAACTGTTTCACAGGGTTTTCTTGGCTGTAATCTTTATGGAAGCAGACTACTGGGTCTTTTTTCTGCAGTGCCACTGGGTGGGTTTGAACTGCCAACCTTTAGGTTAGCAATCCAATGCAAACCATTTGTGCCACCCATAGACCAGTTAAGGGCACAACACATAGGACCAAAAAAAATCTAACTGAATACCATCAAGTCAATTCTCACTCATAGCAACCCTATAGGACAGAGTAGAACTGCTCCATAGAGATTCCAAGGAGCTCCTGGAGGATGTGAACTGCCAATCTTTTGGTTAGCAGCCATAGCACTTAACCACTATAGCACCAAGGTTTCCTTAGTAGGTACTCAGTTAATATTTGTTGAATGAGTCAGAGAATGCATGAATGAATAGTTGTACTGAAGGTTAAAATGAGTTTTTAGAAGTAGAAGCAGTTATACTTTGAAAAATAAAGCAATAATTTAAACTTATATAGTGTATTGTTAAATAGTGGGTGATGGGTACACCAAAATCTAGGTTCAAAGTCATATAGAGTTTCACTATTCTTCTCTAGCTTCCCAAACACCTCTGCCTCTCATAAACATGGGTCTTAAACTTTTTACAGGAGAAGAGTGCATCAAGAAAAGCACAGCTGCCCTGCTTCTACTGAGTAGTTCTCTGTATTGGCTGCACTTGGGGACCTAACTGAACGTCAATAATTTCTCCAGGCTGCCTGATACCAGTTTCTTTTTTGCATCAGATGAGGTCAGAGAGCTAGGGAGGCTCATGGGTGCAGCAAGCTCCTGCATCCTGTCTCCTGGCCTGCCTGCTTTTCATGTGACCCCAGCCTGCAAGCAGTGCCCAGGAGGCGCCTCCCTTGCACGCGAGGCCCAGAGCTCACCCTGATTGGCTCCCTGGGTCCTGGCCCTCCCGACTGGATGCAGTGACTGAGGTAAACCTTGGCACCACAAAGCCCACAGCCATAAATTTCACTTACATCTAGTAAAACACAGGCATCCAATTAAACGCATAATCCTATAAACTTGCCAGCAATCAAACTTACAGCTTAAAATGAAGATGGACAAGTGCACTCAATCAATAACACTGAGGTTACAGCCTGCAGTTTGTAGGCTGTTTCCACATTGAATCTTCCACTGTTTTTGCTGCTGTTTGTTTTCTGCCTGGATAGAAATAACAAATGTTCTTATTTACTCTTTGGTCACATCATCCTGTGCAGCCAAGTGTGGCTGAACCCTGAGGCCAGTCAGATGTGGGGATGAAGGAACAAAAACAGTCCCTTTCTCCGTCTGTGACCCTCACTGTCCCCAACCTGAATGGCCATTCTCTGACCAGATGACAGACTGAAATTCTAGTAATCCCATGATTCTTGTGTGCCATCAAGTCAATTCAAACTTGTGGTGACCCTACAGAACAGAATAGAACCATCCCATAGACTAACAGAGATTTCTTCAACTCAGGTGGGGACTAAAGCCTCAAGGGCTGCTTCTGACCTTGACATTGATTTCTTTAGCCCTCTGGCCACCACTTCTGGCTGCTGCCCACTAGAAACAGTTTACACTAGGTTGGGTTGCTATGGTTATCCAATTTGCAGGGTATTTCGTTTAAAGATTAACACATTTGAAGAGTACAGGAAAAAAATAGTTAATAGTTTCAACACTTCAACAGGCAACAACCCTCTCAAACTATAAATCACAGACATGGGTCAAACTTCCAGAACCTCAGTCAAGATTCATCTAATGTCTCAGCTGCGTGTCTTTTTAATAGAAACTAACGTTACCTGATCATCAAATGAAAGTGAGGTTATAATTTTAACTTTATCATACTATCATTTTTCCATGAAAAGAGTTCCTTTACTATGAATTATCTTCCAAACCTCTCCTTGCTTCTCTTACAAAATGAGATACAGCTTCATAATGGGAAACTTAGATTATTAGTTAGGAAAATACATCTAAGAAATACAAATGAGTTTATGGATAGATAAGTAGCGAGCAAGAGAGAGAGATAGCTACTGTGGACATGACTCTGATTCATGACTACCTGAAGTACAACTGAAGGAAATGGTGACCGATCGGTGTCATCCTGAGAATTGCCGGCATATGTGAATCCATTGTTCTGACAGTTGGGCCAATCCGTCTCACCAAGGGTCTCATCATAGTCATAGGCCCTCTGCGTCCCCAAACACAATCTACTCCCCCAGCAATTGATCCCTTCTATGGTGTGCCTTCCCCAAAATGAGTTGGACAATGTTTTGTTGTGATCCATAAGGTTTTCATTAACTAATAGTAAAAAGTAGGTCATCAGGCCTTTCTTCCCAGTCTCTTAATCTGGAAGCTTCATTAAAACTTATTCACCATGAGTGATCATGATGGCATTTGAAATGCTAGTGGCACAGCTTTCAGCATCACAGTAATATGCAAGACACCACAATAAGAGAATCAGGAAGACACATGGCGGGAGAAATAGTTATAGGACTCACCATTTGCCAAAATGAGATAATGATGGCACTAATGACTTCTTTCTCTTCAAATTTCAAATACGGATTCCAGTTTGAGTCTTTTGACTACGGTCTTCTCTGTTGTGGAACTCCCAAGTACCAGGGCCTGGCATTTGCCGAGTCTTTGTTTGTTACGCGGAGATTATACCTATATTTATATTACATTTTATATGTTGAAAATATTTTATGTATATTCTATTTATATTTGATGTATAGTCTTATTCAGACATGGCATTGCCAGTGTGGACATAGCTCCATTCTAAGGCTTTAAGATAAGAGAGGGGAGAATCTTTTTTATTCTCTACTTCTTAGTAGAGCTTCATGTGGACTAGAAAATAAATTGCACTTGATCCCAAACAAGGCAAAAATAGCTACAAATGAAAGCAGTTGTCTCTGAAGTGATTCGAGCTCATGGTAGCCCTGTGTGTATCTCAGTAGAAATGTGCTCCCTTGGGTTTTCAATGACTGACTGAAAGATTACCAGGCCTTTCTTCCAAGGCACACGTGGGTGCTCTGGAATTGCCAACCTTTGGTTAGCAACCTAGCACATCAACCATATGAAACACCCAACCACTCCTCAGATGTCAAAGAACTGATGGACTAGGTTCTTGACATGGTACTTTCACTTACATCCCATTGATGCATTACTGTCCAGTGGATTCCAACTCACAGTGACCCTATAGGACAGAGTAGATGTGCTTCATAGGATTTCCAAAGCTGTAATCTTTACAAAAGCAGACCACCATGTCTTTCTCTCACGGAGTGGCTGGTGTATTTCAAGGTCTAGTCATTCAGTTAGCAGCCAAGTACTTAACCACTCATTTAAAAAAAGAAACAAATGAACAGAACCCGTTGCCATCAACTTGATTCTGACTCACGGAGACACATAGGAAAACAAAGAACTTCCCCACAGAGTTCCCAGGGAGCACCTGGTAGATTTGAACCAGACTTTGGTTAGCCACCATGCCACCAGTATTTCCTCCTTGTTTAATTTCCAAGACAAGCCCATAACTTGAAAATTATTTTTATTCTTGTTTTATAGGTAAGATGTCATAGCTAGAACTGGACATAAACTTGGATCTTCCAGCTCTGTAACTTAGACAGCGGCCCTGTGAACCATGTAGCCATACTGGTCCTGGATTGCTTTGACACTGAAGAGAAGAACATTATGCACAGATTCAGCTCCAGGATAGTAACCTGGGTAATTCTTTTCCTCTCCTGCCTCTTCCAACCTGGTGACAAGGATAAATCCCATGCACAGGGTAGAATTCAGTTAGTGTGAATAATCTCCTTCAGACACTGGTGGATGGGAAATATTTAGACATATAAATATATATGTGTATGTGTATGTGTGTGTCCACACACACATACACACACGTTCTCTGTCATTAAAGTAACCCCATTTTTCTAAGCTGCTAATAGGATTATCCAAAATGTTTAAAGCCAAATCCTAAAGCCTGTTATTGGTTTGCCAAAGAAACTAAGTCCTTTTTTATGTATTTTAATCTTTCTATGAATGTTGATTCTGAGTCAGGCGCACAGATGGGTGCCAGGTTTTTTAGTTCTGCTGGTTGCTCCACATCCAAAGGCTTTCAGAGTCCAGGATGTTTCCCCAGCACCACAGGGCCTAGGCCTTGGCTTCTTCATTTAGTCACCCTCTGCTCCTACTGCCTATACTGCCTTGGCCCCTTCTTGCGCTGTTCCAAAAACACAGTAGGTGTCTAAAGCTAGTTCAGCAAGCCTTCCTGAGGACATAGATGACAAGTATATTTTTCCACTTAGCACTCATGTATCCAGACTGGGTAGTAAGAACTGTTTGATGGCTGTTTTGTCAGTGCTATTAAATCACTTACAGTTGGTGTGTTTCCTTCCATCAATTAATTAGTTTTTTTGTATTTTTTTGGTGCATGAATATTTATAGTTTCTTTATTCATAAGCACCCCAAACTGGAAATAACCCTAATGTTCATTAACTGATGAATCAACACACATACTGTGTTACATTCATACAATGGAATAATATTCAAACAAAAAAAGTATAAACTGTCTACATAATAAGATGACTGACTCTCAAATGTAGTATGTTGTATAAAATAATTCGTATTTAAAATGCTCAAAGACTACATACTTTTGATTCCATTTACACAACATTCTAAAAACTGGAAAACTAGTGAACAGAATCCAAATTAGTAGTTTCCTGGGATTTGGAATGGATAGAAAGTATTGACTATGAAATGGTTTGAGAAAGCATTTTGAGATGATGTAAATATTCTATATCTTAATTGTGATAATAGATGTCCATTTGCCTCAGTTAGATTTTAAGGATTTTGAGGACTAAGGCAGATTTCTCTTCCATTTTCTGTGTGCCCCTCTTTTTCATCCCCAGTTCTCCGTCACCACCTCTACCTGATGACAACTTCATGCACTGGCACACACACGATAGGTGGTGCTGAACTGATTAGGGGTTAAGGACCAAGGTTAAAGGTCAGCCTTGGCAAGAGAATGGCTTTTTGACTGCGATATCGATTATAGGCACAATTAAACAATATGGAACATACTGTAAAAAATAGCACAGCGGCAGCATCTGACTTCTTCTAACTTCACAAGTGGGAAGGAGACTCAAGATCAACAACCTAAGGCTGATTCCTATGCACTAGACATCAGACACACTGCCTCATTCCACCATCTTTCGCGGCTCTAACATCGTCCATCTCACGACACTGTCTGCTTCTCTGCTGAGTTTGATAATTCACGCAATGGCCACATAGAACTCACAGACAATGCTCACGATTATGTGGTTTACTAAGGAAGTAACAGGTTACAATTCAGGTTTAGGAATTCTCAGAATTCCATCAGGACAGCCTCTTCTGGGCCATGCCCACAGGTCCTCATCTCAGCAAGTGTTACAAAGCCCTTTTAGCTCTGCTGGTAAGTGTGCCAAGGCACCCCATTCTGCCAGTGAGCCTCAGCCAAAGACTCTCAGCTCTAGTTCTATGGGTAGGCAAACCTGACTCCACCAAGTGCCTTAAGACACCCTAGTCCTCCAGTAAGCTCCTGCTCCAAGGTGCTTAGCTTCTTCTCTCTGAGGGCCAGGTCTTCTCCAATCAGTCTCCTGGTTCTGCTTTTGCCATTCTCTGCCACAGCTTCTCACCATCTTCACTATTACAGCTCTCTCCTGGTTTCCTTGTTCCAGGAGTTTCTGGGTTCAAACAATAGGCTCTGCTTCTGGCTCTTCTTTCTTGGTGGTAGTAAGATCCTCTCTCACCTCTGGGATGGTTTGCTTTAAGCCTAGTGTGATGTAAAAATGGACTAATGCTTTTGTTCGTGTTTCATATACCTTATTTGCATAATCTTGCTCATTGTGCATGGGTCACAAAGACTATGGCTAAAAGGGCATATTAAGCAATTCATTGTACTGCATGTATTTTTTTAAAAAGGACATGAAAAATGAATAGTGAAATTTATAAGTGTATAATATACACAGTGATCAAAGACTGAGGGGAAAATGCAGGTTTACAAGACATTATTAGGAATAGTTGATGAAATGCAAAGCAAAACAATTCTTGACATAGATAAATAGTTCCTGCAAGCTTTATCTCCTTTATTTGCCTTTTCTTTCTTCACATTCTCCTTCCTCTTCCTAGTATATACCTTATGCTATTGCCACATATTACTGAGACTGGTGTTGTTGTTAGGTGCCATCAAGTCATTTCCAACTTACAGTAACCCCATGCTCAATAGAATGAAGCACTGCCAGTCCTGTGTCATCCTTACAATTGTTGCCATGCTTGAGCCTATTGTTGAGGCCACTGTGTCAATTCATTTTGTTGAAGGGCTTCCTCTTTTTTACTCACTATCCACTTTACCAAGCATTATATACTTCTCCATGGATTGACACCTCCTGAAAACATACCCAAAGTATGGGACATGGAATCTCATCATCCTTGTCTCCAAAGAGCATTCTAGTTGTACTTCTTCCAAGACAGATTTGTTCATTCTTTTGATAGTTTGTGGTCTATTCAATATTCTTTGCCCATACCACAATTCAGAAACCCTGGTAACATAGTCATTGCTACAGCTGCTAGCCAAACAATCAACAGTTCAAATCCACCAGCCAATCCTTAGAAACTCTATGGGGCAGCTCTACATTGTCCTATAGGGTTGTTATGAGTCCGAATCTACTCAGCAGCAATGGGCAATGTGTTATATACCATAACTCAAAGATATCACTTCTTCAGCCTTCCTTATTCATTGTTCAGATTTTGCATGCCTATGAGGCTATTGAAAACATCACTGCTTGTGTCAGGCCTACATTTGTCCTCAAAGGGACTTCTCTGCTTTTCAAAACTTTAAAGAGGTCTTTTGCAGCAGATTTGCCCAAGGCAACATGTTGTTTGATTTCTTGACTGCTGCTTCCGTGAGTTTTGATTGAGCATTTATGGAAGATGAAATCCTTGACAACTTCAATCTTTTCTTAGTTTATCATGATGTTGTTTATCGGTCCAGTTGTGAGGAGTATTCTTTCTTTATGTTCAGGTGTAATCCATACTGAAGGTAGTAGTCTTAGATCTTCATCAGTAATTGCTTTAAGTCCTCTCTACTTTCAGCAAGCAAGGTTGTGTTATCTGAGTATTGCAGATTGTTAATGAATCTTCCTCCAGTCCCGACGCCTGTTCCTCTTCATATAATCCAGTTTCTCAGATTATTTACTCAGCATATAGATTGAATAGGTATGAGAAAGGATACACCCCTGATGCACACTTTTCCTTGCAGTATTCCCTTGTTCTCTTTGAACAACTACATCTTGATCTATGTACAATTTCCTCATGGACACAATTAAGTGTGCAGGAATTCCCATTCTGTACAATATTATCCATAATCAGTTATGATCCACATAGTCAAATGCTTTTGCATAGTCAATGAAACACAGGTAAATATCTTTCTGAGACTAGGCTTTAAATACTACATCCTCTGTGAAAGCCTCTCCCGGCTCTCACCTTCTATACCCCTAGATGCCCTTCCTAAGTCAGAGGCCCCACTAACACTTTGATTTCAGCTATACTTGCACATCTCTTACTATAATTAGTTTTCTGTATTTTTTATTACCTTTTGTTTTAAATTCCCAATGAAAAGAACATTGTGTGA
Source organism: Heterohyrax brucei (assembly GCA_028571685.1). Lineage (NCBI taxonomy): Eukaryota > Metazoa > Chordata > Mammalia > Hyracoidea > Procaviidae > Heterohyrax > Heterohyrax brucei. The sequence continues at coordinate 20,343,904 of CM053162.1, forward strand.
GGTCATTGAGCACATACTAGATGCTCAGTAAACATTTATATGTGAACAAATTAGCACATGACTGAGTGGAGCATATCAGTGTTACTTCTCCTCAGCCATTTTTTGTCTCCAAGTGTCATGCTTCTATGTGTTTTTACTCTAAATATAAACTACTGAAACTGAAGTCACCCATCCTCTTGCCTGATGTGTCTCAAGTATGGCACATAATGTTAGAAAAATACAGTGTAATAATATAATGATATTCACTTTAGAATAGTATTCCCTCTGTAACCTTATAGCATATACATACACAAACACCATCATATTATGGCTGTGTTCTACTTAGGTAGATAATGAAGTGCTTCATAAATGGCATGTGAAAGGCTAGGTCATTACAGAAGGAGGTGATACCATGACGTAAGGGACAATCAGCGTAGTAAGGGCATTAAATTGACAGTGGAAGAAAGCATTGCTCCACATTCCCCTGAAGCAGCCAGGGTGCCCTAAAATGGAAGAGAGGCAGTTATGCTAAAATAATTGAACATACTCTACCTTGCTTTTGCAGCCCCCTTGGGTCTGGATTTCAGCATAATCTGTATCAGGGGAGGACTCTAAATATGTTTGCTACACTCAGATCCCTTCCTTCTTGGAGTTAAGTGACACAAAGAGCAAGAGGAAATGACAGAAATGCTAAAAGGGGTAATTATAAAATTGTCAATTAGATTTTTCAGGAAAAATAACAATAATAATAAAATAGGAGCATTAAGGAGAAGCCAGTGTTTTCTTGCAAGTATTTTTTTTCTGCAACAAAGATTTGATTGGGTTCTCAACTTGCAGTGAGAAAACAAAACCCATCACACACAAAATCCCTCTCATATGAAGCTGGTCCTCTGAATTCCAGACCAACAAGTCTGATTTCCCTTCCTTTCTTTCTCCTTCTTCCCTTCTGAGACATGGACAGACGAGGTCAGCCTCAGTCCGTCCTGCTCCCAGATCCTCCATCAGACAGCTGCACATGCGGAGCACCTCTGCAGTCTATCCACATGCTGCAACTCTGTGGTCACAACCCTTCCCAGGCTAACATTCCTCTCTGCCTGACTCACACAGCTGTTTCCTCACTGGTGTCCCAGGTGCTGTCCCAAGCCTACTCTAGCCTGTCCTCCACACAGAAACCAGAGAAATCTTTTAAATGTCCATGTTAGATAAGGTCGTGATTCAGACTAACACCCTCAAATTTCTTCCTACTCCACTTAGAATATTAAGTCCAGACTTCTTGCCATGATGCTTGAAGCTCTGTGAGATCTACCTGTCACCTCTTTTCGGATTCTGGTCACACTTTTCCTGATTCACTGCTCGGCATGAGCTTCTGGTGCTCCACATACCAAGCCCTGTCCTTCTTTCACCTGTGGCTGAAAGGCTCTCTCCTGCTTCTCACCTTCCCAATCCCTGTTATCCCTGAGTCCTCAGCTACTATCTGACCTGTCCATACTCTCTCACTGTCAATGACTTATTGTTTTTCATAAACTTTTCACAGCTTGCAATTATTTAATTTATGTGTGTCCTTATCTGTTCATGGATCACCTACTAGAACGGTCAGGGACCAGGTGGGACTGTTTCATTCATTGTTTATGCCTAGGGCCCCCTGTTTTGCCTTGACCATACTAAGCTTTTTGTTATTTAAACAAATGAACTCTAGAAATTCAGATGAGCTTAGAAGTAAAATGTGAAACTGAGGTAACTTTAAAGAAAGGCACTTTTATGAATTTCATGATGTATAACATATTCTTGACAAGGCCTACTTTATTGAACAGATAAGACTCATTTGTAGCTGGCAGCATCTAGTGGTACCCATCTGCATTCTAGTAACTAACGCCAAGTTCTTCAAAGCAGTCTGTTCCCTTAAGGAGGCAGAATCTGTGTTTAAATTTGATGGATGTGGCCTGGCTAATGGGAGAATTTGACTATACTGTTTTGAATTGTTCTCTCATTTTTTTACATGTGAGAATCTTTTCAAACCAATTCTAAGCTCCTCAGTAAGAAGGATTTTGTCCTCTATTTCTTCTCTTCTTTAATTAAAATTCTAAAAACTGCAAATATTTCTTTCAGCTAATCCTAAACCAAGAATGTACTGCTAATGCATGAGATAGTTTGTGTGTGTGCATGCTTGTCTCTCTGTGTGTGACCATGGTAGTCTGTTGCCCTTCTTCCTATCATACATGTCCGTAATATGGTAGAACCTCATACTATCTTTTAATTAAGGTAAAGAATGTGTTTCTACTATATTTCCTTGTTGATATTTAAAAAATAGTTGAAAAGAAAATGTGATTTGACTTCATACAAATAATCTAAAACATTAACTCCATGAAGAAGAGAAAAGAGGGGCTTGCTTCGCTCATCATTGGTTTACCAGTCAGCACATATCGTAGTGTATGTGGTTCATTGTATAAGCTCAATAATGACAGTCAAATTGGTATTTTAAAAAATCCTATGGGTTTGGATAGGCATTCCTGGTTGTCATGGATTGAATTGTGTCCCTCCAAACTGTCTGTAGCTATTTGGCTGGGCCATGATTCCAGCTGTGATCCTGCCTGTATGATATTAATGAAGGGGGATGGGCAGCAGGGCCAATGTGTTGGCAGGGCAGGGCTCAATGTGTGGGACTATATTACGCCTGGTGCAGTCTCTTGGGATATGAAAGAAAGGGAAGCAAGTGGAGAGTGGGGTACTTCGTATCACCAAGAAATAAGTATCAGGAATGCAGCACATTCTTTGGAAAGGACCATAGTCCCTGTACCTCAGAAGCTCCCAGTCCAGGGGAAGATTAATGACAAGGACCTTCCTCCATAGCCAGGAGAGAAAGCCTTCCCTCGGAGTTGAGATCCTGAATTTGAGTTTTTAGCCTATTTGGCTGTGAGAGAAACTTTGGTGGCTGCAACAGAAACCCTGGTGATGCAGTGGTTAAGTGCTATGGCTGCTTACCAAAAGGCTGGCCCTTCGAATCTGCTGAGTCTTCCCTGGAAACTCTTTGGGGACAGTTCTACTCTGTCTTAAAAGCTCACTACGAGTCTAAATCAACCCAGTGGCAATGGATTTGGTTTTTGCTTTTTTATGGACTGTGAGAAGATACAATTTTCCTTTTTAAAGTCATCTACTTGTGGTCTTTCAGTTAAAGCAGTACTAGATGACAGTGACAGTAGTTGACTGGTAGAATTCTTGCCTTCCATGAAGGATACCTGGATTCTGAGTCAAGGCACCCGTGAACAGCTACCACCCCTCTACCAGTTTAGGTTTCAGTGGAACTTCCTGACTAAGATGGACTAGGAAGAAAGGCCTGACAATCTGTTACAACAACCAGCCAATGTAAACTCTGTAGATCCCACCAGTCCAGTCTACATCCAGTCATCAGGACAGTGCAGGACCTGGCACTGTTTTCTTTCACTGTACACAGGTTTGCCATGAATTGAGGACCTCCAACAGCACCAACAATAAATTTAGATCATTTGCATTGTACATTTTACTTTTTCCTTCTGGTCCAGTACTTTAGTCGACTCATAGTACCTGCAGAATGGACACCTGTTGATTTTCCTGATAGCATAGTTTCTATCAGTGTCTTCCTATGCCTCCAGCTAAGCTATTCTTGTGAAATAATATCTTCCTAGCAGTGTCAGTTTATCTGCAGGCAGGTTTTTTTAAAAAGAAGTCAAAACAGAAGGCCCAGAGATCTAGAAGCAGAGCCAAGTACTGGCCAGTTCACAGGGCATGGTCTAGGTCTGCGCTGCAGGCCACCATGGGTAAGAGAGAGCTTCCCACCTTAGCTCAGCTCCTACTGGCAATTCTAGAGTTACTGCTTTAAGCATTTATCCCTGTACCTTTTCTGTTCCAGATAACTCAGAAATGGTTGGATTAAGAATGTCAAACTTGGCCTTTAGGTAATCCTTAGTGCAAAAAGCAGCAGAGTTAAATTTGAAGGGAAAAATGGTTAAAAGATAAGTTCTGCAGCAGAATAAGGAACTGAAACTCCTTATTTTAAGGAACAGAGAGACATTTTCCAATCCCTTTCCATCAATTCAGGGTCCTGTTACTTTCTGAGTATTCACCATGGCCCCGGAGGCGAGGGAGGCATCACAGCAAATGCAGAGGGGAATAGTGAAGACTGTCACACACATGAAATACTGAAGCTCAAGGATCTTATGTTTTCGCTTTTGGCACTTGGTTTAACAGTCTGGGCTCAGATCGTGTTCTTGCCACTTGCAAGCTGTGAGACCTTGGACAAAAGACATAGCCTCTCAGATCCTATTTCTCACCTGTAAAATGGAAGTGTTAATAATATCTGTCTGACAGAGTTGTTACGAATTTATTCACGATGATACTTAATGCACAGCAGGGTACCTAGTAACTACTTAATAAACGTTATCCACTCTAGCACCGTCACCAGTCTTCCTCCTCCTCATCAGGCTTAACAGCAACTCCTATTGTTTTTCTTTCCCCAGCACCACAGTGTAGTGTGTCCAGGTGACCCTGTCCCGGCAGTCAGGTGAGGACTCACTCCCATTGCTCTTCCCTCCTCCCCACCTTGGTTTGTGCTCTTGCCAGCCATTGCCCAGAGTGAGACAATTGCACTGACGCCGGTCACTTGGTGATGAGGACCTCTCCACCCCCGATTCCTCCTGTTCAACATTTGCTTTCTTACCTTGTCCACTGTTACATAAGGGCTTGCTACTGAGGTCAGCTGGGGCAACTTAATGCCCCCACTTAGTTTATACCTATCACTGTGTCCTTGTTCAACCCTTCTTCATGTTTCTACTTCATCCATGTCAATTCAGTTCAAGTGTCACTTTCTCCATAAAGCTTCCTGTGACTAAGAGACCAAATCTGACTTTCTCTAACCTTTGTAGTGTCTTTGAGGGATTCAGCTAATGAGACACTACCTCATTCAGAATGAATGTAGAAGGCTATGATGAAGAGAAAATGACCCTTGGTTCTTTTCCAGAGACTTTAGAAAAGTTATTTAAACTCTTTGGGACTCAGAGAACCAAACCCATTGCCATCAAGTTGATTCCAACTCTTAGTGACCCTGTAGGACAGAGCAGAACTGCCCCAGAAGATTTCTAAGGCTGTAATCTGTATGGAAGTGGACTTCCACGTCTTTCTCCCTCAAAGCAGCTGGTGTGTTTGAACTATCAACATTTCCTTTAGCAACTGAAAACTTAACCACATCGTGAGGGGTCCCTGGAACTCAGTTTACCACATATAAAATGGAACTAATTCTTTGTGCCTCAAATGGCTATTGGGACAATAAATGAGCTAGACTAAGTGCAGCCATGTAACATAACATCAGTTTTATTTTAGGGTTGGAATAAAGACCAGTTTCCTTTCCCTCTGTTTGTATACGTTTTGTGAATGCAGGGGGCCAGGATTTTGTTTTACATTTCTTCACATGTTCCATGTTACCTAGAAAAATATGATACTGATGCTCAGTACCTATTTGTTGAATGAATGAATGGAAGAAAGGCTTCTAGTCACAAATCTCTTTCTGTCTCAATGTGTTTGGCATGAAGCTAATGTTGTGTTTTGTGTGTTTATGTGTATTGTATACATGTGTTTGGTACTTCATCTAAAAGACCCAGGAAAAACAAAAGGAAAAAAAAAATCTGTTGCCACTGAGTCATTTCCAACTCATGACAACTTCATGAGTTACAGAGTAGAACTGAGCTCCATAAGTTTTCTTGACTGTAATCTATGGAAGCAGATTGCCAGGCCTTTTTCTATAGTGCCACTGGCTAAGTTCAAACTGCCAAACTTTGGGTTAGTATTTGAGGGCCACCCAGAGTCATTGACAGACCCATGCATATATGTAAGATAATTACAACTTTCTAGGGATCTCTTATTAAAAAAAAAAAAAAAAAAAATCCCTTGTAAAATATACATAACACAAAATTTTTGCCATATTAGCCATTTTTACTTGAAGAATTCAGTGACATTGATTGTGTTTACTATGGAGTGCTCTCTTGGGATCTTAAATTTGTCTTCCAGTACCAAGTTGTCACAGGAATAAAATCCTGCCATTAGAGATACTTCTGTGTGAGTTAAGCAATGAAGTCACCCAGAAGTCATTGTTGAGTGGTCACACACATCTTCATATAAACTTGATTGTTGGGAATTGATGAAGAGGTGGCAGGCTAGGTGAAAGAGGGTTTCATACTTGGGGAGACGACCAGCCAGATACTGCAGACAAACTTTACTAGGGCACAATTCTCCATTGCAGAAGTATTGCCTTTGTCCAAACGTACCCTGCTATCTTGTAAATGGAAAAGCTGGTGGTGTAATGGTTAAGTGTCTGCTAACCAAAAAGCTGGCAGTTCAAATCTGATAGACACTCACTGTAAACTACATGGAGCATTTCCTCACTGGCCTATGGTGTCACTATGAGTCAGAATTGACTCAGTGGCAGAAGGTTTGGTTCGGTCTTGGTTTCTCACGTAGAAGTATCAAAGCAGCTCATGCCCCCACCCTCCAAACCTTCAGAACTGTGGGAGAGGCAACTGTTTGCAGGCTATTAACATTCATTGTTGGGACCCCATTGCTTCCATGAAATCCTGGCCTGCCAACAACTACAGGGAGAGGCCACTTCTCTACAATGAAGAGATGTTGTTTTTAGTTGCTATCAAGTTGATTCTGACTCATGGTGACCCCACATGCACACAGAGGAACTGGTCCATAACATCTTCAAGGCTGTGATCATTTGGAAACAGATTACCAGGTCTGCCTTCTGAGGCACATCTGGGTTTGAAACTCCAAACTTTGACTAACAGTCCAACCCTTAACCATTTGTGCCACCCAGAGAAGCATAATTATTTTCAAGTAGCTGTTCCTACCAACATTGAATACCCTTCTTGAGAAAGCCAAAGCCATAATGCCTAATCTCTACTCAAAACTTCTGCAAGGAGAAGGATGGCCAAAGAGGAGGGGGAATAATCGGGTTCCCAAACCTCCGTCTGAGCACACACTTACAGGTCATTGCCGCTCCAGAGAGATTCTGTGGTCGTTGCTGGCGCTTGTTGTTTGTCTGTTCTCTGGTCTCTTAAACCAGAAGTTTCACACTTTTATGTTTGTTGTTTTTCATGTCCTTGATTTCTTTTTAGAGTCCTATCCAATTGTCTTGTAGAATGCCACCTTTCCATTCCTACATAACAAACTACCATGAGCCTTGAGATCTGAAACAATGGCCTTTGTAATCTCATAGTTTCTGTGATCAGAAACATGGATGTGAGTCAGCTAGGCTCTCGCTTAGAGTCTCATGAGGCTCAAAACAAGGTGTTGGCTACACTTGTGATCTCTCGTGAGGGTAAGTGTCTTCTTCTAAGTCATTGCGAAAAACCCCAAACCCACTTACATCAAGTTCATTCTTACCTTGTGGAAGAATTCAGTTCCAACTAGCTGTGGGTCTGATGCTTTTAGCACCTGGAGGCCACGTACTTTTCTGTGCCAAGCGGTCTTCTCCACAACATAGCAGGCTGCTTCTTCAAGGCTTAAAGGAGAATGTCTGTGGCTGCCTCTCTCCATAGGGAAAGTGTTCAGCTCTCCTTCAAAGCTTTCCTGCTTACTGGTCTGCCCAGGATAGTTTCCCTTCCAGCTGATTAACTTGAAGTCAGTTAGAACTTTAATTACATCTGCAGGTTACTTTCATCTTTGCCATCTCAGTTACATAATCAAGGGAGTGACCATCTCATCATTCACAGGCCCTGTCATTTGGGGTATGACGCTTATGCAGGCATGATGTTGGGGCCCATCTTAGAATTTTATCTGTCACATCCTCCATTCTGAATGTATCTTGTCATTTCCTCAGGTTACAAAAATTTGGCAAGTCATTCTCCTAATCTTCTATTTTTCTGGTCTCCACAACTCAAACGTTTTCTCCATCCTATCACAGACCCCAGGGATCCCATTCCATGTCTTCTCATATGAGCACAGCAGGAAAGGAAGTCTCATCTACTGAAACAGCTTCATGTTGTCTAGTAACTTTGCTTCCATCACAATAGCAATATTAGCTGACCTGAATGGTCACCGCCCCAGGGACGTCCCCATGAGAGGAATTATCAGGTGCTGGTTGACAGGGTAGACCACAGAAGAAGACTGCACGGATCCTAATTCTGCTCCAACACTTACTAGACCTCTGTCGTTGGGCAAGTGACTAAACAATCTGTTCTCTCATATGTAAAATATGGCCATGAATACCCCTAAACCGTGACTATAACACACACTTATAGGGCCTGGAGCAAGAGTATGAGTGGAGGCATATACATCACATATTCAAATATCCAGTAGTTAAACTTACAAATTACTAAGCAAAACATGTTCCAGCACCCTACCTTGATAAATATACTTTTATAAAGACTTGGAAGACCAAGGTTTGAATTTAGAATTCTTAGACTCCTTGAAGTTCCTCTCTGAAATGTAATGCTATAGAGAAGCATCTCATAAGTTTTTGCTCATGCCTACCACTCTGTACCCCCTTCTATTCTGACCCCAGGCTCTATGTCACATGGAAAGTCATGCGGACATTTGTGAACAGCCAAGTCCATATGAAAAGCTTTGTCCACAATGCCATGCAGATAGTCGGCCTCTGGCCTAAAGACCTGAACTCTACACCATGGCCATGGTCTGCTATAAGGAGAGTCCTTGTAGAAGCTCTGCTTAGAAGCTGGATTGGGCTCAGGGTATGGAGCAGAAAACTCCAAGGTCACAGGTACCTGGGAGATATGTCCTCTTGTCTTTGTGGAGCAGTTCTTTACTTTCTGGAGAAGGACACAGATGGAGAAAGGCCAGAATAAGGCTGCTAATGTAGACAGTCCAGGGTGGGGCCTTTCTGAACTAAGAATCTCACTGAACTATCTTATAGGACTGTGTTGAGAAATAAATAAGGAAGTAGTGTTAAGTGGTTAGACCAGGGTCTGGTACAGGGCAAGAGTTTAATACATATTAACTGCTCTTCTTTTTATTCTCAGAGCCCTGTGCATTGAGTGGCAGAGGGAGGGGTGGACATAGATATGGTTTCCCCACTGTCTGGCACTGAATCCCTCCCTTGTACTCATGCATTTTCTAGCATATTCTTACCTGAAGACAAACAGAGAGGGAAAGGAAAGAATCTGCAGGCTAGTTGTTGTTGTATTTCTAAATCAATTTCTGCAACCAGGGATTACGTTGTCTTCTAAGTGACGCGAATCAAATTAAAATCCCTACATCTTCCCCAGCCTCATGCAGGGCCTGCTTGATCAAACTGCTGATCACAGACAAGCACGAAACACATATCTCCCCATGTTTGACACCCCAGATTCCTTCTTCATTTGGACTTTTATTCATTTGCTGACTCTCTGAATCCTTCCTTGTGTTCGTGAGTTATTGTTAATTACAGAATAAATCAAGAATACACACTAATCCGGGGGATCTTGTCTTTGAAATGCTTCTTTCAGCTTCCCAGTTGGAAGAGAGCTGCATTATGAAGGCGAATGCTTCCCCGGCTGGCAGACTTGTCTTCCTTAGAATTTAGGTGTGATCTATATTCAAATGACAGTTTAATGAGCCTTTTCCTATTTCCAGAAACCTTATCACATCATTAAAGCGTAGAAATGAATAATACATCTAGCGGTTGAATTAAACTGAACTTGAGACCTGATGCATCTTCAAAGATGAGAAAAAAATGGAGCAAAAGCAAAACTGAGGGACACTGAGCTGAATGGATGGGGTTAAGTGAGGGGGTCAGGAGGGACTACTTTTATTCTGATGTATCAACATAAGTAAATGCCATCAGCATTTTTCAGTCTTCAAGTGGTATTTCTATTTCTCTGTGCATGCTCTGGAAGAGAATTTTGAAATATGGTCTATTGCCAGTCATCACAGTTAAGGTTAAAGAGTCTACTGGTCATGACTTCATGGTTATCAGGCAGGCACCCAGCAGCCTTCTTTAGGGTCCACACCAGGATTAGGATACCTAACAGAATTCTTGCTCTCTCTTCTGCTAGCTGTGTGTCCTTGAGCCAAGAAGCGTGACCTCTTGAAGCCTCAGTTTTTCCAGCCATGAGACACATAAAGCATGCACTTGGCTTGGCTGGCTGAATATAGTAACACACACACTTACTTTGATGAGCTGTGGAGTGGTAAAGAGTAAACCTAGACCAGATTTTTACCCCAGGGCTTGGCACACAATACGATCACAATAAATATCAGCTATTATTTTTTCATTCCATGGTATCTTTGCACATGCTATGTCCTCTGCTAGAAATGACCTTCTTCTTTTCACCCAAGACCACTACTTCAATTCCTGAGCCCTTTCTTCTCTGAGAAACTCCTACTCATCTTGCAAAACTCTGTTGAACTGCTCCCCATCATCATTAGCCCCTGACATCCCAAGTTAGACTCCAGTGTGTCATTCTCTAACTCACTTGTTATTGATTTGGTTGTGACTTGTAGCAACTGCATATGTGTCAGAGAAGCACACTATTCCAAAGATGCTTTCAGTTGGCTGACTTTCCAAACATAGATCACCAGGCCTTTCTTCTGAGGCACCTCTGGGTGGGCAGGAACCACCAACCCCTAAGTTAGCAGCTGAGTGCTTAATTGTTTACATCACCTAGTGACATCTGTGTTTTACAGTGAGTATTTGATTAAGTGTTGGCCAAATGAATCCAGATTTGTACCTCTCTCCTGACATTTAGGAAAGGTGACGGCACACAGCTAAACAGCTTCTGGCCTCTCCATCCAGTGCCGACAGAAGCACATGGTGGTAACATGATGCTCTCCTCTGCCCCAGGGTGAAACCATGGGATCAGTGAGGCCAAAGCAGCAAACGTCCTAGATTCAGCCACGCCCCATCCATTGTTGGGATGACAATGGCAAGTCAAGACCACTCCCAAATTCACTGTCCTGGACAGTGTCCTAGAGAGGCTGGAATCCTGGAAGGTATCTGTGGTCATCAATACGGCCGGGACATGATTCTCAGCGGTTTGGCAGTTATACTGTAGTTTGGCCATCATATAATGATGTGACAGTCTCCGTGATGAGATTTGATATAACGTGATCACCCTCATATTAAGATCTGCTGTGAGTTGCCAGTCAATTGAAGAAAAGTTTCCTTGAGGGTGTGACCTGCATCCAATATAGGTAGACTTTCTGGCAAGGCTCATGGGGCTTTTGCTCTCACTAGATCCTGCAGCCAACTCTTGTTCATCTGACCGTCAGTTGTTGGGCCTTGAACTAGCAGCTTACCTGAGGTCTTGCCAACTAATCTTACAATCTGTCAGTCTTTACAGCTTGTAAGACAGAGTGCTACTGTCTGAATTGTTCTGGGGATTGCCAGCCCCTTTGACAAAGTCAATTAGGAGAAGCCTGCAATCAAAGCCATAAACTTGGGGTGTTCCAGCCTCTACAACAGCTTGATCTATTTCCTTAACATAAAGCTTTCTTATCTATACTTCCATGCTTTACTCGTTTTGCTTCTCTAGAGAATCCAGCCTAAGACAACATCCTTGACCTCTCCTTTCCTCCTACACACCAAGTTCAGGAAGTTGCCAGAGCCTGTCAACCATTCACATTTCTCCACGACTCCCTCTGTTTTCTTTTGCTGCTTCCCTACGCTCATATAGGCAGTGCCCCCTTTGAGGTCTAATATTTCCAGCTAAATGGATCCCATCCATCTTTCTAGGAATAAATCTAATGATGTCATTCTCTTACTTAAAAAAAAAGTCATTTTTCCTCACAAAAGAACCCAAACTTCAAAAGTAAGAGTGAAAACCCTCCAAACCCTGATCCTAGCTTTCTTTTTTTTATTGTTGTAAAAATATAGATAACATGACATTTGCCATTCAAAATTCTTCACATGTACAAGTTATATGAATTTCATCAACCATGTGCAACCCTCACCAGCATCTGCTATATAACTTTGTATCACCATAAACAGAAGCTCAGTTCTTGCTAAACAATGATCTCAATTCCCCTCCTCCCCTGTCCCTGGTAATCATTATCGAAATCCGATCTTTATATGTTTGTCTATCCTGGTGTTTCATATTAGTGAGATCATAAAATATTTGTACTTTCATGACTGACTGACTTCAGCTAACACAATGTTTTCAGGTTTATCCATGTTGTATCATGTCTAACGATGTTGTTTCTCTTTATGGCAGAACATGTTCCATGGTATGTATGTACCTGATTCTGTGTAGCCATTCATCTGGTAATGGATGTTTAGTTTCCTACTACTTTCCTTTGCAGATGTTGTGTGGAAGCTAAACCTCAGTGCCACCGTATGCCTTTGTCCAGGAACCATTTAAATGTATAAATCAGAATATGCTGCTTCTATGTTTAAAACTTTCCAGTTGTTTGTAAAATCACATCAGAAAACTGTTGAGCAGCTCTACTAAAGATGATCATTGTGTCTGCCCTATGTTCTAGAAATTTCTTGCCTAGATTTTTACCCAACATAAATCTAAACTCAATTTCAAAATGTACAAAAATGTCCATAGGAGCACTGTTTGTCATAGAACCAAATTAGAAATGAGCTAAAAGACCATAGTGGTATAATGGACATATTTTTTTTTTTTTTTTATATATATTTGCATGAGGAAACACTACACAGCAATGCTGACACATTTTCTAGGGCCATATGCAAGAACATGAATGAATCTTGCAAATGTAATTTTGAGAAAAAGAACCAAAACACAAAATATTACAAGCTGCATATTTTATTCATGTGAAGCAGAACAGGTGAAACTGTTAACATTCAGGATGGTATTACCTCTGGGGAGGGAAGTGACTAGATGAGAGCTATAGTCAGTCAAATAATATCTCATAAGAGATGTACCCAAGTCCTTGGCCTTGGTAGCTGTGATCGTGATCTTAGTTAGGAACACAAATCATAATTAAGGTAAGGACCTTGAAATGAGATTGACCCGGATCTGGAGCAGGCCCTAAATCGACTGACCCTTGTCCTTACAAGAGAAAGGAAAAGAAGGTTTGTGATGTATACGAGATGTACATTGTAGAAGGGGAAGGTCATGCGAAGACAGAGGCAGAAATTGGGGTGATATGTCTACAACCCAGGGTTAAAAATGACAGTGCATATAAAATTCTTAGAGGAAGCATTACCAATGGCCAGCAGAAGCTAGGAGGGAGGCATGGAACAGGTTCTCCTTCAGAGGTCCTGGAAAACCCAAACCTATCAGTACTTTGGTTTTGGATTCTGATCTCCAAAATAGTGAGGTAACAACTGCTATTCTTTCAAGCTATGCAATTTACAGTGATGGGTTACGGCAACCCTAGGAAACTAACAGAGGAGCTTCTGGGGTGCAGGTGAAATTCTGTTTCTTCTTCTATATGCTAGTTGCCAAGGGTGTGTTACAACATGGTTCATTAAAATGCATCAGGTAGCATAATTCTCTATGTAGACTGTTTTCTGTAAGTATATCATACTTCAAAAGAAGTCAACTATATCTATCATTACTCTTTATTGCACTTTGAAAACTACCTGCTTATGATGGCACAGCAAACAGGGTGGCTTAGGTTTCTATGCAGTAACAAATGATCCCAAATGACTCATAACAACAAATGTCACATCTCTCCCATGACGCATGCCTTTGGGGTGTGAGCTAAAGCTCTGCTCCTTACTATTTCTACCTCTACTAATCAGATCAAATGTTAACTCTTATGAGGAACTTTTCCAGATTATTTAGGTAGATAACAGAGGTGTCCTTCTCCAACTACATTACCTTTATTTTGGCTCTGTGCTTGCACATTTATTTCTTTTACTAGATGTGAACTCACAGATTGAAGAAATAGTCTCAGCTTTATAGAGTATACCTTTAATTCAGCACAGATTTTTAAAAATATTTTAATGTGCTTTAAGTAAAAGTTTACAATACAACTCAATTTGTCATACAAAACCTTGCATACACATTGCTATGTAACTCCAGCTGTTCTCCCCAACACTATGACAGCACACTCCTCCTTTCTACCCTGTCCATTTAACTAGCTCCTGTCTCCCTCTGCCCTCTCATCTCACCTCTGGGCAAGAGCTGGCCAGAAGCATACTCTTTGCCAATATCATTTTGGGTTATATAGTGCAACCTAGTCTTTGTCTGAAGAGATGGCTTGAGTTTTGGGCTGACAGACAATCCAGGGACCATGTCTTCTGGTGATTCTCCAGTCCAACAGGCCATCAAGTCTGGTCATTTAATAGGTTTCAAGTTCTGTACCCGATTTTTCTCCTATTTTGTCAGAGACTCTTTGTTGTGTTCCCTGTCAAGACAGGCATTGGTGGTGGCTGGGTACCATCCAATTCTTCTGGTATGGTGCTGATTTAGACTCTGATTTATGTGATGCTCTTTCTGTCTCTTGAGTTCATATTTTCCTTATGTCTTTGGTAGTCTACATTCTCTTCTCCTCCAGATAGGTTGGGACCAATTGTTGCTTTTCAGGTGGCTGCTTGCTAGCTTTTAAAACCCAGATGCCACTCACCAAAGTGGAATATAGAACATTTTCTTAAAAAACTTTGTTATGCCGATTGACCTAGATGTCTCCTAGAACCACGATCCCCAGGGTCCTAACCCTGCTACTCTGTTCTTTAAATTGTTAGATTATACTTAGGAAACTTCTAAGGTTTGGGTCTATCCCAGTTGGCAGCAAAGATTTTTTTTTCATCAGACTTGATATCATACAGACTTCAATTTTAATTTCACCCATGTGACCTCAGGTGATTTATTTAACCCCTCTCAACCTTGGTTCTGTGCTTTGAAAAATATGGTAGTACAATTACTAAATGCAAATATTATTGGGAGGACTAACAGTGATATTGCATGTAAAGTTCTTGGAATAATCTGAAGCAAGTATAAAATTTCAATAAATATTATCTATGGACTATCTGTAGAATAGTCCTCAACATAAAGGAAGCAAGAGTCCTCACAACTGGACTGATAAGCAACATAATGATAAACAGGCAAAAGATTGAAGTTGTTAAGGATTTCATTTTATTTGGATACACAATCAATGCCCATGGAAAAAGTAGTTCAAGAAATCAAACAGTGTACTGTATTGGGTAAATTGGCTGCAAAAGACTTGTTCAAAGTATTAAAAACCAAAGATATCATTTTGAGAACTAACGTACACTTGACCTAAGTCATGAGGAAGCTGGACAAAGAAGACTGAAGAAGAACTGATGCCTTTGAATTATGGTGTTGGTGAAGAATACTGAATATACCATTGTCTTAAGTATCAGGGCTGCTATCACAAGTAGATGGCTTCAAAAGGAAAAATTTTATTCTACCACAGTCCAGAAGGCTACAAGTACAAAATTCAGGGCACCAGCACCAGGGAAAGGCTTTCTATGATGGCTCTGGGGGAAGGTTCTCATCATTAATCTTCCTCTGGACTGAGAGGTTCTGAGGCACACAGAGCCGGGGTCCTTTCCAAAGGATGTGTTCTACTCCTGGCACTGCTTCTCAGTAGTATGAGATCCCCAGATCTCTGCTTGCTTCCCTTTCCTTTATAAACAAAGAGCTTACTTCAAGGTACAATACAATCTTATACACTGAGTTCTGCCCAACCAATACAACCACCACCCATCCTCTTTCATTGACATCACAGAGGTAGGATTTATAGTATATGGAAACATCATATAATACCAGGAATCATGGCCCAGACAAATTGCTACACACATTCGGGGAGGGGGGCACACAATTCAAGCTATGAAAACCATAGACTGCTAGAAGAATGAACACATGTGTCTTGGAAGATGAACAGCCAAAATGGTCCTTAGAAATGAAGATGATGACACTTCATCTCATGCACTTTAGACATGACAGCCGAAGGGATTTCAGTCCCTGGAAAAGGATATTATCCTTGATAAAGTCAGTAAAGAAGAGGAAGACCTTCAAGGACATGGACTGACGCAGCTGCAACAACAGGCTCAAATGCAACAAAGATTGTGAGAATGGCAAAGGACCAGGCAGTGTTTTTTTTTTCTATTGTACATAGGATTTCTATGAACTGGAACTGACTGGACAGAATCCAACAACAACACGCATCTAAAATAGAGTGCCAGTGAAAAAGAAGGAAACTCTACATAGGATAGATTAACATAGTGACTACAACAATGGACTCAGATATGTCAATGATTTTCAGGATGCTAAAGGGCCAGCCAGCATTTCATTCTGGTAAACATAAGATTACCATGAGTCAGAGCTAATTCAGTGGTAACTAACAATACAACAACATATATTAGCATTACTGTACCCTTCCCATAACTAACCTGGGGTTCTAGAATCAGTGGTATAGGCATTAATGGCTAGACCCCCAGTGGGTAAGGCTGTTATTATTATTATTAGCTATTGACGTTGGGCCCAAGAGCCTTGCACAATGCTTGGCACATAGACTGTGATACATATTTTTGAATAAATGACACCCATCCTTTGCCTCCGAACTGCCAACTTTACTCCTAACTTCTTTGCCCTCAGCAGATTTTTTCTTAACATATTTTCTCTCTTGATTCTTATTGTCATTTTTTCATGAGTCATTCTTTTAAAAAATTAGCTTTTTGAGTGAGTGTTTGAACCTAATCACGTTGGCATTGCATACATAATAATCCATGTTAACAGATGCCTATTTATGAGGAAATGTAAAGCCATGATGTGGGGAAATTATTCATCTCATGTTTTTGTTGAAGAAGCAAAACACACAGTAAATTAAGTCTGGTCTTCTTGAAATTCTGCATTACAAAAATTGGGAGAGAAACTGGGGAGCAGGCTTTGTACAATGTGTCATTAATTATTTAGTCATTCTGAATAGGTTTCAACTGCATTACATAGAAAAATGTAAGAGCCCTCCAGTGGCCAAATAATCCCTCTCAAATCCCAAGGGTTCTTTGCTGCAGATCGCATCTCCCACTAAATGAAATGCCTGCTTCATGTTCTGTAGGGTACAAGAAATGGTAAATCATATTAAAGTCTTGACATCCTCTTTTAAAAGAGAGTCTTGTCTCATTCCAAACACTCAGACAACTTTCAAGTTACTGTTTATCTCCCAAAGTAGGATAAAACCTCCGTTTTGACAGTTTTCCTTTTTAATTACAAAATGAAGCATGTTTTTATTGAGCATCTACTGTAAGTCTCCACCACCCGTCTGTCAGTTTGTCTTACTGTGGTAGCTTGCATAGTAATGTGATGCTGAACCTATGTCACTGGTATTTCGAATACCACTTTGGTTACCAACGGTGGACAGGTTTCAGCAGAGCTTCAAAACTAAGATGGGTTGGAAAAGACCTGACAATTTATTTCCAAAAATTAGTCAATGAAAACTGTATGAATCACAACAGAACTAGCTTGCTCTGAACACATCATTGAGAGAGACTAAAGTCTGTAGGGGCCATCATGTTTGGTGAAGTAGAGGGCTAACAAGGGAAAGTGCTTTGCTAAAATGAATCATCACAATAGCACAGTGATAGACTCGAACATGTTGTTGGTCATGAGGATTGCATAGGACCAGGCAACATTTCAGTCTGTTGTACGTGAGGTCACTCTGAGGTGGAGAAGTTGAAAGCAGTTATCTATCTAAGAAGACCCCCAATGAGATGGATTGACACTGCAGCTGCAACAGTGGGTTCAAGCATAACAATGATAGTGAGGATGGCACAGGACTGAGCAGCGTTTTGTTGTGTCGTACACAGTGTCACTACAAGTTGTAACCAACTCAATGGCACCTAATAACAACATCTATCTGTCTACTCTAGGTCCAGCACTAGGCTGGACTTTGTAGATTGAAATAACCTATGGGGAGAGAGCAGTGAAGTTGAACACAGTGTATATCCTCAAGGGAATTACAGTTTGTTGAGGAGATAAGACTAACTCACTGAATGAAGGACATCAAAGACATAAGGAAAATATGAGCCCAAGACACAGAAAGGGCCATATGATCTAGAGACTACCTCAGCATGAGAGCAGAAAAACTAGATGATGCCCAGTCACCACCAATGACTGCCTTGACACAATGAGCAGTACCTGACAAAGTGGGAGAAAAATGGAGTTCAGAGCTCAAACTCTATCAAAAAGATCAGACTTCATGGTCTGATGGACTGGGTCCCAAATACATGGCCCTGGACCCTTTGTTAGCCCAGAACTCAAACCACTCTGGAAGTTATGTCTTCAGACAAACATTGGACTGGACTATAAGACACAAAATGGTATTGGCAAAGAGTGTGCTTCTTGGCTTAAGAAGATAAACGAGACTAATTGGACAGCTCCTGTCCAGAAGTGAGATGGGAGGGCACAGAGGGACAGGAACTGGTTGGAAATACAGGGCAGAAGAGCAGTATGGGGAGATCAGCTAAGTTACGCAGCAACATGCATGCAAGCTTTTGTATGACAAACTGACTTAGAACTAAGAACAAACTGTACCTTCACTTAAAGTGCAATCAAATATTTTAAAAAATAATAACAAAGACTACTCATTTTGACAGTAGAATGATCGCTTATACTGCTAACTTCAACTTTCTTGTCAGAAGTGATGTTTGGCTCTGTTTTCAAGTCAAGGGAAAGAATGTGCATCATAAGAATAAATAAAAATTTGAAGAAACACAAATGTCTACCAACAGATAAGTGAATAAACAAAATGTACATACGTACAATGGAACATTACTCAGCCATAACAAGAAATGAAGTCCTAATGCAGGCCATAGCATGAATGAACCTTGAAAACATTACACTGAATGAAATAAGCCATTTGCAAATGGACAAATACTGTGTGATCTCACTTATATAAAACGAGTATATGTATAGAAACAAAAATTATTAGTGGTTAACAGTATAGGAAGGAGGAGGAAAGTTTTTGTTTAATGGACACTGAATTTTTTTAACGGCTGGAAAAAGCTTGGAAAAGGATAGAGAGAATGGTTATACAACTTGAAGAATGTAATCAATGTAGGAAATACACGTGTAAGAACTGTTGAATTGACTTGTGTATATTTGCATCACAACAAACTGAAGGCAGATGTTTTGCTAGGTATTGGATGGGAGTTTCTTAAACCTTACAATGAATAGACAATTGTAATGAAGCATGCCAAGTACAGAGATAGATTTTAAAGACCCTTGCAGAAAGCATTGAACTGTAACTAAGAAGGGAAGGGACCCCTGATGGTGCAGTAGTTAACAGCTCAGCTACTAATCAAAAGGTCAGCAGTTCAAATCTACCAGCTGGATAGGAAACCCTATAGGGAAGTTTCATGTTGTCCTTTAGGGTTGCTGTGAATTGGAATTGACTCTAAGGCAATGGGCTTATCTTGTAAATCCACACTGTCTGGTGCAAACAGTTAAGCACTTGATTACTAGCTGAAAGATTGGGTGATTTGAATTCACCCAGAAAGCATCTCAGAAGACAGTCCTGCCAATCTGCTTACAAAAGGTCATGACCTTTAAAACTCTATGGAACAGTTCTACTTTGCACACACAGGGTTAATGGGAGTCGGAATCTAACTTTGCCACAACTAACAACAACCACCTTTAGGTCAACTCCAGTTTGTTTCTTATTTTTCTAGATCCTCTCAGCTTGATTGTTTTCAAATTAGTTTTCAGCAGCATTTTCTTCTTTCTGCTCTCCTTCTCTGCCTTCAGTCTACACTCTGGTTTAACCACACTGCTGGGTACCAGTAGAGGTCCTCAAGTGTAGCTTTTAGGGAGGCTCAGATCAGACAGGAAGGTGACATCATTGAAGACCTGGGAAATCAACATTAATAGCCCCTCGAGTGTTTGAGAGGGGTGCGTTGCTGCTTTTACTCTCACTGCAAGAATCACCAAATCAAAAAAGGGGAAAGGGATGGCCAGTTTTAAAGTTAGGGCAGTAGAAAACCAGGAGTGGTTTGGACGCATAGTTTATCAGTGGAATAAACAGTAAATCTGCCCTTAACCTGGGACTTTGCTGTGACAGCATTCCCATTTAATGCCACTGTGCATCAGCCCCTCAATGGGAATCCTCCCACAGTAATGACAAGTGAATGCAGTACCCACTCCAGCATCCGATACAGCTGCACCTGAAACCTTCCCCAGCACCCCAGCAAACTCCATCCCAGTGGCTGTCAAACCTTCCTATGCTTCACTGCTAGCCAGGACATGACCCTTGGCCTTCAATATGGTAAAGCAGTGGTTCTGGAAGGGAAGTAAACATGCTTTGTTTTTTCATCTCAGAAAACACTTCACAGGGATGATAAGGAAGGTTAGACCTTTGAACTATGTTAGCCTGAAGGGTCAGGATGATATGGTCACTCATTCATACTTCTGAAGAAAGCAATTTGGGGTCCAATAGCTTTTGCTCAGTAGAGAGCAAACTCAACAGCTTCTATCAGTGAAGACTACACATTACCTGCTGCGAGATAGCTGTCTCTGGGTTTCACAGATTGCAGTGACATGAACTCCAAAAAGAAGACACATGTGAATTTTGACATTAAGGAGGATTTTTAAAAAATAAACGGTATCTCCCAAAGTTATAGATACTCGAGTTTGTTTTCCTAAGTTAAAAACAAATCGAGCTAGTACTTAAATTCCTATGTCCTCCACTCTTGTTCTTGCAGGCCAAACTTCATGAGCGAGGTCTGGTTCCATCTTTCATATCAAGACTGAGAAGGGTAAAGAGTATGTAGTTTCTAATCCAA
The DNA here is from genome assembly GCA_028571685.1 of Heterohyrax brucei. Lineage (NCBI taxonomy): Eukaryota > Metazoa > Chordata > Mammalia > Hyracoidea > Procaviidae > Heterohyrax > Heterohyrax brucei. The sequence goes on from CM053162.1 coordinate 20,364,563, forward strand.
ACAATTCTAGGTTTTTTTCTGCCATAACTGAGGATCCTGGGGAACAAGCTTAGTTTTAATTCCATTGTTCTCTTATTGTTGCCTTTTACTTGCTCCTGCTTCAGAGTCATCTTTCACCTGAAGGAGAAGAGAGAGAGTTAAATCCAGGCCACCTCCAGATCAAACAATATATCAACACTCTGTGTGTGTGTATGTGTGGAAGATGGTCACGGGAAAGATACATTGGGAAATTGGGAGAGATTGGGAAATTGGGATGGGCCTGGACATAGAGTCACAGAGACTCTATGGTATGTGTACCGAGAAAGCAAAGGATGTTTATTAGCCTGATGGTCAAGGATTTCAGTCCTGTCTCTACTACTTACAGAGCCCTGCTGCCAAGAGCTCAGGCTACTAAACAAAAGGTAGACAGTTCAAATTCACCAATCGCTCCTTGGACACTCCATGGGGCAGTTCTATTCTGTTCTAGAAGGTAACTATGAGTCAGAAAAGACTCAATGGCAGTGGGTGCGTTTCTTTGGATTCTGCTACTTAAGAGGCTGTGGGCCTCTGACAAATCACACATATTTTCTCCTAGCCTCCACTTATCTAAATACAAAGCCAAGTGCTGTTGAGTCGGATACAAAAGGGAAACAATATTGCTGCCCTCTACAGTTTTCACACAGATTCACACATATAGTAAAGGTGTTAAAAACTCAAATGACAGTAGGGTCTTGCCTATTCAGCTATGTATATACTGCTGAGTCCCTGTGTAGCACAAAATGTTAAGCATTCACCTACTAACCAAAGGGTTGACAGTTCAAACCCACCCAGAGGCATCCCAGAAGACTAGTCTGTTGATTTGTTTCTGAAAGATCATAGCCTTGAAAACCCTATGCAGCACGGTTCTACTCTACACACAGTGAAACTAGAAAGCACATGCAAGGCATAAACCACTTTAAATTCAATTGAAAAACATCAATCAATGTATATCAGGTAGTCAAATAAGGCCTACAGCCCTCAAATTTCTGTTCCAAAGGATAATGCCCAGCCTTGAAAACCCTGCGGAGATTTTGTTATTACTATTCCTTCCGGGGAAAGCCTCAGCTCAACAACAGCAATCTATTGCCATGGAGTCAATTCCAGCTCATGAGGATCCCATGTGCATCAGAGTAGGACTTTTTCAGAAGGAGATCAGGTGCTTCTTCCAAGGCACCCATGAGTGACTTGAGTCACCAACCTTCAGGTTAAAAGACAGGCACGTTAACCATTTTTACCACCTAAGGCCTCATAGTGGTTAAGTGCTACAGCTGACAACCAAATCGTTGGCAGTTCAAAGCCACCAGGCGCTCCTTAGAAACTATGGGGCGGTTCTACCCTGTCCTGTACAGTTGCTGTAAGTCAGAATCCACCTGACCACTGTGGATTTGGCTTCCTTTCTTGGTTAAGACCTTTTCTTAGATGCTCCAAAACCAAAAATAAACAAACACCTAAACCCATTGCTGTCAAGTGTTTTCACATATACTCCAGACTCCACCAGAGACATCTGGCCAAAGCCAGAGCCTGCTCAGGGACCTGGCTACCTTCAGTCTCTCATTTAGCTGATGATCCTTCCTTACCACAGGCCTGAGGCAGGAGAAACTGTGGATTCATGGCTGAAACTCAAGTAATGGCTGCGAGCACTTCTATTTCCCCATGTTTCCATGTCTTTCTTCTGCTACAGTGCCCTTCTCTCCCTCCTCCCTCTCACCTCACTACTGGGCCCAGTCCAGAAATGTCCAGTCACTGGGCAGGGTGACACCATAGATGCACGGAGCAGTTTGGAGCCTAGTGTCTGCCTGCATCCTTTGTTCCCCTCCCTGAGTCTATTACAGGTCAGAGTCCATCACCTTTCACAAAATAAGCTCACCCAGCCATCCTTACTCAGAAGTCAGGAAAGGGGTCTCCTAACAATAGAGTGTCAACTTGTAGGCAAAACTAGGAGCAAATGGGGTGGGATTTTACCTTTTTCTACAGAAACCCTTTTATCCTTGAGATTAGGAACTGAAAATAGCCTTTGGCTGGTGCTATCCATCCTGCAGACCACAGGGCTTCTGCTTAGCCCAAGCTTACTTCCAGTATGAAGCCCAGAACAGAAGGTTTAGAGTGAAAGAGGATACAGTTAGGCTTTTTCTTTTAACATTGGCCCCACCACTGTGCTTCCTGGTGGTAGAGGGACCAATGCATTTGTATGGTTGCCCTGTGTCTTCACTTGTCACTCCTACTGGAAACTCTGGGGTCCAAGAAGCGGGACTGGCTGGAGGCCATGACTTTTTCACATGTCCTTCTTCCTTGGGCATCTCTTTCAGTTTCCTACCAATTGAAACTCACAATGTTCATCTCCTTCCCTCCGTTCCCAGAGTCACGTCTTTCTTCAACCATAACTATCAGTCCTCAGGATCATTTTCAGCTGTGATGCTTAATGACAGAATTCCTCAATGTTTCCAGCAGAAGTTTTGCCAAATGCCTATGGCTGAAGTTGTCAAGGATTTAATTTTACTTAGATCCACAGTCAACACTCATGCAGAAAGCCATCAGGAAATCAACTGACATGTTACATTGGGTGAATCTGCTGCAAAAGATCTTTTTTTAAATGTATTAAATAGTAAAGATGTCATTTTAAGGACCAAGGTGATCCTGGCCCAAGGCACGGTGCTTCTAATTGCCTCATATGCATGGGACAGTTAGACAATGAATAAGGAAGACTGAAGAAGAATTCATGCATTTGAATTACGGTGTTGGCAGAGGATGTTAAATATACCATGGACTGCCAAAAGGACGTACAAATCTGTCTTGGAAGAAGTACAGTCAGAATGCTCCTCAGAAATCTCATGTACTTTGAGCATGTTATCAGTTCGGATCAGTCCCTGCAGAAGGAAACATGCTTAGTACAGTGAAAGGTCAACACAAAAGAGGAAGACTGTCAAAAAGATAAGTTGACAGTGGCTGTAACAATGGGCTCAAGCATAGCAACGATAGTATGGATGGTGCAGAGCCAGGCAGTGCTTGTTCTGCTGTGTGTATGGTTACGATTAGTTGGAACCCATTTGATGCCACATTATATTAACAAAAACAGTTCCTCCTACAGGCACTTGTACTCAGTAGTCTGAGGTGTGTATTTTTAAAACCTACACTGATGCCTAGAATGGGAACACCCAGCTCAGACCCAGTGTTTCAGAGACTGGCGGGAGGGAAGGATAATGCCTAATGGTGTCTCATCTCCTGAACTTGGCGGAGCAGGGACTAAGTCTTCTAGCCATATTGTTGTCATTGGAAGGCAGTGCAGTCCACCTTCTGGATTGTTGTTTTCATAGCATCTGCCTAACATGCATATAAGCCAATATCCACATGAGCCAATCATATTATCTGGTTTCCTCTGGAAACTATGAGTACAGGGGGAAAGGAAATGGTGCCACAGAGGGCTGAGAGCACTAGATCAGGGTACCTAAGTTCAGTCTTGGTCCTGTCCCCACCTTCCTAGAATGACCTTGTATAGGCACTTGAACTTTTTTCAAATACTAGTTTCCTCCCAAATCAAACCAAATACATTGCCACTGAGGTGATTCTAATTCATAGTGACCCTATAGGACAGAGTAGAACAGTCCCATAGGGTTTCCAAGGAATGCCTGGTAGATTCAAACTGCTGACGTTTTGGTTAGCCGCTGTAGTTCTTAACCATTACATCACGGGGGTTTCCATTAGTTTCCTCACCAGTAGTAAAACAGAACTATTGCCTTGGAGTTGATTCCAACTCACAGCATCTCAATGTGTTACAAAGTAGAACTGCTCCATAGGTTTTCCTTGGCTGTACTCTTTATAAAGACAGATTGCCAGGGCTTTCTACTGTGGCTTCACTGGGCTTAAACCACCAGCATTTAGATTAACAACTGAGTGCAAACCATTTGTGCCACATTAGTAATAAGATAGAGTTGGAATAAACAGTCTATAAGTTCCATACCAATCTCAAAACTGTGTAATCAGATCCTCATAAAATTATTACTTTTTCCTCTTTTGGAGCATCAGTTCTTGATGTGATGGTCTAGTAGTTAAATTGAAAGCATTAAGAATCTTTGTTGTTGTTGCTGGATGCCATCAAATCCATTTCAACTAATAGCAATCCTGTGTCATAAAGTAGAACCACCCTTGGGGTTTTCTTGGTTGTGATATTTATGGAAGCAGATCACCTTGTCTGTTTCCTGTGAAGTCACTGGGTAGCTACTAACCACCAACTTCCCTTTAGCTGACAAATTTTATATGTTTGTGTCACCAAGTCTCGTTAAGAATCATTATGGGGGGAATAAAACACAACAACTCACTTTCTTTGAATCAACTTCCAACTCAGGACAGAGTATAACTGTCCCCACAGAGTTTCTAAGGTGGTATGTCTTTAAGGAAGCAGAATGTCATATCTTTCTCCCACGGAGCAGGTGGTGAGTTTGAACAGCCAATCTTTCAGTTAGCAGGTGAGCACTTTAATCACTGCTCTACCAGTGATCCCTAACGTCATTATAGGGTGACAATTTTAACCAGAAAGACCTTGGGTAAGTCTATTCCCTTGTGAGTGCTGACATGTCAAAGGAAGACATGAGGAGGAGCAGTGTTACGGAGCCCTGGTGGTGCAGTGGTTAAGTGTTTGGTTCCTAACCAAGAGGTTAGCAGTTTGAATCCATCAGCTTTTCCTTGAAAACCCTCTGGGGTAGTTCTGCTCCATGCTGTAGGGTCTCTGTGAGTTGGAATTGACTCAATATCAATGAGGTGTGTTTCTTTTTTTTTCTAAGTGTTAGCAGAGCACCAGATCTTAGTATTTGGCAATGGTCAGTTCATTCCTTGACATCATAGACAAGCCTCAAACCCAATCCCAGGACCTCCAATTCAGGATAAAGGAAAATTGTTGCTGAAACTCCTAGCCAAGCAAGCTTCTGTCCTCTTTCAGTGGTTGTGTAAGATTAAATAAATAAATAAGTAAAATGAAGTATGGGGAGAAGGAGAGAAAACGGCTGCATTTGAAGTAGGAGCATGCATCTAAAGAGAATGTTTTCAAAGATTTCTGTGATGCATCAGTAGCTGCTTAAGGTAATAGCAAGCATTTAGATCCATTATTTAGTGTCCATAGAAAATAAACAACAGGGTCGAGTAGACTAGGAATAGTGGATTTTGCTCTTGGTCCCCAGTCATCTTCTGTGCCCATGCACTTTTAAGACTGTAGTTTCCCAACTACAGCTGAAACAAGGAGCGAGGGAGGGGAGCTGGCTTGCCAGATACCTCAGTAGTGGCTCCAGGACCTGAGATCAGAAGAGAAGTGCTGTCTGCTGTACAGTAGCTCAACAGTATGTCCAACATGTCCAAACCCTAGGCCAGGTAAGGAGGCTGGGGAGGTTTACAAGTCCATGTCTTGGGGGTCCCTGTGCATCAGAGTTCTGAGGATCCCAGACTTGAATGGCTTTTCCAACAGACTTTGTGTCCTCTTGCCTTTGTGTGCCTCTATGACACCTGGTGAGAAGACTTGATGTATACTGGAATACCTGTTTGGAAACTCTGCTAAGTGTCCTGAAAGCCTAGCTAAAAGGCCTCGCCCACCTGCCAACTCATTTGGGGAGTATAAGTTCAGTTGCCTCCAGGAAAGCAAAGCGGGCAGACTGAACTTAGCTTTGAGTGTCTCACTCACTAGTGAAGATGCTGGAGCCTCTGACTGTGGGCCTCTCTGAGTACACTTCCTCACTTAGAATAGGCATGACTTCACAGACCCCAAATAACAGCCATCTTGACACTCAGCACATGGAGGTCCAGGCATTAAGAGCCAAATCAAGAGCTAAACATAAAATTTAAAGCAAAAATTGCCCATCAGTTTTCTAATGTGGGCTTGGAGTCTGCCTGTGGGGCTGAGACACGGTTAGAGGAGCTTCTAGAATCAGAGCTCACAAAACAGCTAGGTTCTAATGATGCAGCAGGGAAATTAGAGTTAATTTTTCTAATATCTTTGTTTGGTCATTTTGTAAAAGTACTTTGAATATGTCTGTTTTTGAGATTTTCAGTTGTTTAAGATTTTTCTGTAATCAGTGGCAGAAAGCAACTAAAATTCCAAAATTCATCGCATCCTCCAGGTCCACCATCCTTTGTTCATGGACATTAAACCTGAGAAAGGAAAAGAAAGCATACCACCTCCTTTCATTTCCACCTCACCTTTCAAAGTAAATTCCTTTCTCATAATTACTGCCTGTGATTCTGTCTGGTAATACATAGTTATCAGCAAGCACTCATCAGAGAGGTGAGCACAACAGTTCTTCCCACTGGAGTCTCACAGAACTCTCTTCATGATATTTTTGCCGAGTTACTTCACTCTGTTGCTGTTTGCAGTTATCTCTTCTCCGGCGGGCTTCTATTACTCCTAATCTTTGCTCACATGCTATTTTTCCCTCTCACACAGGAAGCTGGGAAGAGTTCCAGAAACCAGACTTTCCCCATGAAGAGGTAAGACTAAGGCCTCTTGTACACTTTTGGAGTAAATCATTTACTCTTTGTTCTGTCCCACCTAGACTCACAGCAATGCAGTCCAAATCCTTGCTTGCTGATTTGTCAGCTGAAGGACTTTAAGTCATATATTTAATCACTTTGAGGCTCAATGTCTCATCTATAAAAACCAAAAAATCAAACCCATTGCCACTGAGTCAGTTCTGACTCAGAGTTTGTAAGACAGAGTAGAACTGCCTCATACAGTTTCTAAGGAGTGTCTCATGGATTTGAATTGCTGACCTACCAGTTAGTAGCTGTAGCACTTAACTGCTACACTACCAGGGTTTCCAATCTATAAAAGGGAAATCAGTAACACTGTCATGGATTGAATTATGGTTCTCCAAAAAATGTGTGTAGCAGTTTGGCTGGCCATGATTCCTGGTGTTGTATGATTTTCCTCTATACTGTAAATCCTGCCTCCCTGATGTTTAAGAGGGAGGATCGGAGCTAACTGTATTGGTAGAGCAGGACTCAGTGTGTAAGATTGTGTTGTACCTTGATGCAATCTCTTAGGATAGAAAGGAAAGAAGCTAGCAGAGAGAGTTGAGGACCTCAGACCACCAAGAAAGCAGTGCTGAGAGCAGAGGACTTCCTTTGAGAAGGACCAGGAGTCGCTACACCTCAGAAGTTCACAGTCCAGTGGAAGATTGACAAGGACCTACCTCCAGAGCCAACAGAGAAGGTCTTCCTTTGGAATTGATGTCCTGAATTTGGGCTTGTAGCCTACTAGACTGTGATGGAATAGAATTTTCTCTTTGTTAAAGACATCCAGTTGTGGCAGGGCTGTTGTAGCAGCACCAGATGACTAAGACAAATACCTCTTTCATAAGGTTTTTGTAAGGATTCAATGAAATAATACATAGAAAATAAAAGAGTAAAACTCAATTTAGGATAGCATCGTGTGCCCACATGAAGTTAAATACATGGTAGATACTCTGACTGTCATGGTTTCTTATGAAATCTGGTGTTAATTGATATTATGCTGTCACAGTTCCCCAGTGCCACTGTAACAGAAATACCATAAGTGGGTTGTTTTAATAAACATGCATTTATTATCTCACAGTTTAGGAGACTAGAAGTCTGAAGCCCGAAGTCTGAAGTCAGGGCACCAGTTCTAGGAAAAGATTCTCTGCTGGCTCTGGGAGAAAATTCTTGTCTCAGTTTCTCTAGCATTCTTGTTTGGCATTTCTAAATTCCTTGGTGATCTCCACACGGCAACTATCGTTTCCCTTTTTTGCTTGCTTGCCTCTATGTTGCTTCCTGCAGCACTCAAGAAAAAACAAAACCCCAGTGTTGTCAAGTCCATGCTGACTCATCGCGACCATACAGGACAAAGTAGAACTGCTCCATAGCGTTTCTCAGCAGTGATAGGTTTAAGACACACCCTACAATTACAGGGAAACTCTGGTGGCATGGCGAGTTAAGTGCTACATCGGCTAACCAAGAACAATTGGCAGTTCAAAACTGCCGGGCACTCCTTGGAAACTCTATGGGTAGTTCTACTCTGACCTCTAAGGTCATTGTTGGTTGGACCTGACTTGACAGCAGTGGGTTTGGTTTTAGTTTGGTGCAATGACAGGCTTGCATGAACATAACAAAGAAACCCCTATTCCCAAATACGATTACCTCCATACCAAGAAAAGAAGGAAAAAAGAAAAAAATAGCACCATGCATAATGACTCTATAGGACAAAGTAGAAATGTCCCCATATGGTTCCCAAGGAGCAGCTGGTAAGTTGGAACTACCAGCCATTTAGTTAACCACTTTCCCATCAAGACTCCTCATAGTTATAGGGTCAGTATTCTAACACATACTTATTGCTATGTCTGCTAATCAGAAGGTCAGCAGTTGAAGTCCACCAGGTGCTCCTTGAATACTTTATGGGGAAGTTCTACTATGACCTCTAGGGTTGCTATGAGTTGGACACAACTCGATGGCAGTGGGTTTTATTCCAACACATATCTGGGGGAACATCCTGGTAACACAATGATTTATGCTACAAATGCTAACCAAAGGCTCAACAGTTTGAATCCACCAGACATTCCTTGGAAACTCTTTAGGGCAGTTCTACTCTGCCCATAAAAGTTGCCATACGTAGAACTTAACTTGATGGCAATGTGTTGGGTTGGATTTAGATTTAATCCATAACATACCTGAAACAACACTCTACAAATGTGTTGATTGCCTTTTCCTTTTGCTGGGCCAGTCTTGCTGTCACTGGCATGCATTCCTACTTTTGGCTGGGTGAAGGAGGGTCCTGAAGCTTACCCATACTCCAATTCAGTCTCCTATGACATTTTATATTTTTACGCTCACATTGTAGTTATTTCAGATATGTACGATTATGTGGTATTAAGGAAAGGCTATTCTCTCCTCAGGAAATCCTGGTGGAATAGTGGTTATACACTATGTCTGCCAACCAAAAGGTCAGCAGTTCAAATCTTCCAGGCACTCTTGGAAACTCTATGGGACAGTTCTACTCTGATCTATAGGGTTGCCAAGAGTCAGAACTGACTCAACAGCAGTGGGTTGTTTTGTTTTGTCTTTTATTCTCTCCTCAGCTTCTATTTCTGCTTGGATCCCGATAGACAGATTTCAAAGAGAAGGGAGTTGCTGACTAGGTTGGCCAGACCCTCACCCTTACTTGGTCCCATTTTGCCAGCCTGTGGGATTCCCTTCCTGACACAAACTGCAGTCTCATGTTTCTGCAGCTACTCTTTATACCAACCCTGCAAAGATGTTATTACACCCATTTCACTGTTTCTAACAAAAGTCCCAACTGGTTTATCAGCTTATCCTTGCTTGCATAGCATGGAAGTTGGGCATCTTGGAAGATTGCAGAAGCCAGTGGATGCCTAGCACAGCACCTGAAATAGACAAGCTCAATAAAACAACCTTTCCCTGTCCTGCTCTCACCTCTCAGAGTAAGCTATTTACTGAAGGTGGTCAAAAGTTTGACCTGCCTCATCTAGCACCTCTGTACTCCTGCATCCTATGCCCTGGCCACAGTGAGCTCCTCACCAATATGCAAGTGTTGCTGGGTTGAGGATAGAGTGTTTGCAAATGCTTCCTGGGGCAATCCTCTTATCCCTATGGCAACCTTTCCTGGGCCTCATTTTTTAAAACTGTTTGATAAAAAACAAAAAAGAAAATCTTGCCCAGTTTCTGGAAGAAGACTTGGTCATTATTTTCCTTAGAATCGCTGATCATAAATTTTCTTTCTGTCTGACTATTTCTCCTACTAGACTCTGAAATCTGAGTGCTAGAGATTAGGATTTTATGTATTTCTTTATCCCTAGCATCTAGTATGAGGACCGGCACATAGTAGAAATTTAATAAATATTTGTTGAATGAATTAAGGCTAATGAACACAACCCATATATATCCATTTTTTCTGAACCTCCCCCCCCAACACACAGACACTTTACCCCCTCCACCTCTTGACTTCTTTGGTAATGCAGTCTGAGCTGTTAAAATTAACAGCAACTGAGTACCTGGAAAAGAACTTGAGCAGAATTAGCACCTTGCATAAAAAGTTAACAGTTCAGTAGATTGTTTTCCCAAGAGCAGGAGAAATTTCAGCTCTGTCCAGTTCCCCTGAAAATTGTGGCCACTTCTTCTCCAGAGCTAAAAAGAAGAAATACTTCAAATGCTAATAGCACACAGAGCGGAATGGACTGCCTAAAAGCTGCACTCCATGGACTGATTCAACACAAGGCAGCAGTATCCCAAGTGAGGAAGCCGAAATTCTCCAGCCCTGACACTTGGACAGAATGTCTCCATGGGCACTTTCATGAGGCACTTTGGTTGGTAATCCTGGCACTGTTTGTGTGTAACTGTAGAGAGCTGCGTGATTTCCAGAATGGTGAGCTAGCACATATGCGTTGACTCTCTGTTGTTCCTTTTCTCCTTTGTACATATGCAGTAACATCACCGGATGCTTGCAACTTGCCCAGAAGCATTGCTAAGAACCAGGCTGAGGAGAGGAGTCATCTCCAAAGTTCAGGAGAAGAAACATAACAGAGACACAACCAAATACACACACACTGGGATGTATGGACCTAGCCAAACTATGTCTAGCCAACAGCCACTACCATTGATTCAATTCCAACTCATAGTGACCCTATAGGTCACTGTAGAACTGCTCTATAGCATTTCCAGTGAGCTCCTAGTGGGTATGAACTGCTGTCCCTTTGGTTGGGACAGAAAGCAGTTAACCACTAAGTCACCATGCTCTAGTTAAGTCTAATGGGAAATCTAAAAGGAAGGCAGTGGTCCCAACAGATAGCGTGGGAAAGGGTATCTTGGTATAGATACTCAAGGGTTCAACTCACTCTCTCAACCAACTGGGGTTTGCAAGTTCATCTCACCTACAAAATCTTGAGAGTTATAGTTTAAGAAGGAGCCTTGGAGATCTGTTAGCCCAGACTCTAATTTTAAGTTGAAGACTAAGGCTCAGAGAAGCCAAGCAACTTGTAAAAAAAAAATACAACTCACTGGCAGTAGAACTGGGGTGATACCCCAAGCATCCCTGTTCACTCCCCCATCACTCTACTTCCTCTGAGCAGTATTTCAGATTCTCAGGAGGACACTCTTCATGTCAACTAAACTTGCCGTCTCACTTGGTGTTGAACCTGGTGACTGCAAGCACCATCTCTTTCAGGCCAGGGGCTGCTGAGATAATTTTTTTAAGGTCTGTGTCTATGAATTTGTGTTTTTGGTTACATGTTGCACTGAACATTAAAGTCAGGAAGTCTAAGGGAAATGTAACAATCAGATATGTCTTGCCTTGTTCATGCTCTCCAACTTCAAACTTGATGAGGTCCCTGAGGACTTCTTTCTTGCTGTACTTTTATTCCTGCAGGCTCTGATGTTAGACTTCCAATCAGCTCCTGCCCTGCCTGTCCTGATTTCACATACCCACATGCCCACCCACACTCAGTAAACAGAAATCATTTTATTAAGTAGCCATGCTACAGATTGCTGCTAAGCAGCTGGGCCCAGGAAAAGCACTGAGGATGAGTTCAGATCAGACGTTGTCTTCTCTGCCCATCTGGTTGTAGATCTGCATACATCTGGGCTATAAGTTTTAATTAGTGCTGTCAGATGGTTTGGTCACAGCTCCCTACCAAATACCTTGCTTCTTAGGTGAGTGGTTCAAGGGTGTTATTCTGAGAGTGAGTTCTCAGATTTCTAGAAAAGGAAACCAACACCGGAGTGTCCGCATCTTATGTGTTCATTCATGTTCAGTAACCACTAACTGAGGGTTTACTGAGTGTTGGCCACTGGGCTAGAAGGTGGGAATTCTATGACAGTAAGGCACAGCCTTGCCCCTAAGTGTTACATACCAGTATAGGATGGTAAATCTGAAAGTGCAGTGATACACAGACACACAAGGTATTATGGGAGAAAAGAAGGGGAACACTGTTCCCAGACCTGGATATGTGTCCTCTGGGGGATGGGAGGCCTTCCACTGAAGAGGGTCAAGGAAGACTTCACAGAGGAAGGAATGTTCAAAACACACCATGATGAGTGTGAAGGCTAAAAAGGCAGAGGAGAGAGCATACACAAAGAAATGAAGCACAGCCCTGGGAAAAAAGACATGCAAGCAGGGCAAATGGCTTCATTTCCAAAAAGGGATGAGCAGCTGACAATAGTGTGTGGCTGCGGGTGAGAGGTGGATAAGCAAAAGGAGAGGAATCAGGGAGAAAACAAACCTGCCATTGGCCCAGCCTTCCAGGCTATTGCTTTCACATGCATTTCTCACGGGCCCCACAAAGCAGCCACTGCAGTTTACGAAGGGGGTGGCTCGTTTGTTTCAGTATAACCCCAAGTGTCCTCGGTCTTCCGTTCTCATCATTCCCAGGACTTCAGATGCACCCATGTGTTTGCTCACCAAACCCACACCTCCAGCTCCTACCTTTTCCCTGAGATCTGGTGCTGAATCTCCACCCGAGAGTGTAACAGAAACCTTCCCAAATAGATCCCAGCTGAAAGCCTGGTCGTCTTTGGAAAGCTACATGACCCTCTTCATCTACCCAGTCCTCTAAGATGAACCCCTGTAAATTATACTTGAGTCCTTTTTTCATCCCCAAACTTCATCAGTCAGTGAAATGTCTCTTCTAATTCAGATCCATTTTCTAGATCAACCCTTCTCACTCTGCCAGCCCACCTGTTGGAATAGTTTTCTCTCTGGACATCCTGCTATCTGTACCCTCTTCCTCAGACTACTTCCAGCTCCACAGCACAGACTCCTCCAGACCATTATTTCCATCTCCAAAGCACAGCTTCCCCCAGAATAACACTCTCATTTTGCCTGTTTCCCTGATTGAAGTTTACTTTGGCTTTAGGTTGAAATCCAAGCTTCTAAGCAGGCACAAGCGACCTTGATATTCTACCCCTTGCATGGTCCTCTAGCCTCATCATCTACATTTTTACCTGTAAACACTGCACTGGGCATGCTACATCCCTACCTAATTTATCACTGTGGCACAACCTGCACTCTGCGTGACCTTCTCCCTTACCCCAAATTGAGTTAGAGGTCCTCCTGAGTGCTCCAGTGCAGCTTTTACTGTTCTCTAATGTGGTTACCTGTCTCCCTAAGGAGACTGAACATCTTAGGAACACGGTCTTTGTGTTAATCACAGCCATATATACCCAAAGCCCAGCATAGTAACTAGTGCCTATTAGGCACACACACGTACACATACACACATAAACCACACATGCTACCCTGTTAAACTGAATCTAATCTTCTGTCTGGTCAATTCCCAGGTCTTCAATATAATTCAAATGTCATCTCTTCACTGAAGCCTTCCTTTATTTCACCAGATCACCATTGTGGGGGGGTGGGAGGAATCAATGCCATCGAGTCAATTCTGACTCATAGCAACCCTACAGGGCAGAGTAGAACTTGCTCCATAGGGTTTTCAAGTAGCACCTGGGGGATTTGAATTGCAGAACTTTTGTTTAGCAGTTGCAGCTCTTAACCACTATGACACCAGGGTTTCCCCAGGCCGCCATAGCTGACTACTTTTTCATTTACCTACCACTTGATTGAGTTCCTAAAGCCTAGAGAACAACCCAGCACTGGCTTCTTGCACAGCTGGGACTCAGAAAACTGGCTGATGAATGAATGACTCATCAGTTTCCTGTAAAGGGGAAGTGAGATTTAGAGAAATTGAGTATCTTGTGGAAAGTTACACAATGATGGCTCTGGATTGAAAAACTCCTGCCTCTATGTTGGTAAACTTTTCCTGTAAAGTAAAAACTAGAATTTCTGATTCCTCTACCTTTTTGAAAACTCTTCATAAGGTACCACAACTTTTACACGGACAGCAGAACCTTCCCGTTGGTATTGCAGCCCAGCGCACACAGGGCAGCCAGCTGGTCTGCGATGAGGGACCCAGATCCCGTCAGCCCTCACAGTGATACCGCAGGTGATGCTTTTCACATGGCTCTGTGAGAAACTGAGCTGCAGCCTGTGCTTCCCATCAGCATTTGATTTCTAGCTCTGCCACTTGCCTTGAGCAAGCCACTCACCCGCTGAGCTTGTGTCTGCCTGAGGACGGGACTAAAGACAACTACCCTTCACAGCTGTCATAAAGAAAACTGACAATAACAACAGCACTAACACACATACCTTTCACATACCTGGTTATGGAATCTATGTAAATGTATCCACGTGGCAGGAGCATAACAAACGGCAACCATGAGCAGTGTCAAGCTCTTCTCTGTGTTCTCTTTTCATTTTTACCCCTGAGCCCTAACCCTCCTCGGCTCTCTTTGGTGACCTCCTAGATCCTGAGGGAAGACAAATTCAAGTTCAACTGAAGAGAATACTCATAGCTACCTCTGACAGACAAGCACCCATCATCCTCACGTCCCATTGTGTATTGCAATTCTTACACTGGTATCCATAGAATGCAGAAAAAGTTAAGATGTGGAAAACAAATCCGATAGTAATGAGAAGTAAAGGGAAACCTGCAGAAGAGGTATGCTGTGAGGGTTCAAGGGCATTTTCCCAAGTGAGTCTATATGGATAGCACACAGCCTGTGCTTCTCTAAAGAAAGGCTGGGAGTGCTGCTGCTTAGTGAAAATTCAGCCAAGTGGTCCAAGCAGCTGGGAACATGTTAGGTCTATTTCAGTGAATTCTCACTTAGTCTCTTCATGTATTATATTGTATTTATTCCATTACCCTGTATTATATTATGTTACATTTTACTTTATTTTATTCTCTTATTGTGGTGGTTAAGATTCTGTGTCAACTTCTCTAGGCCATAATTCTCAGTGGTTTGGCAAATACTATGCAATCATCCTCTGTTTTGTGGTTTGACATGAGTAGCCACCAGGTGCTCCTTGGAAACTCTAGGAGGCAGCTCTACCTGTCCAATAGGGTCACTATGAGTCAGAATCAACTCAATGGCAGTGAGTTTGGACTTTTTTGAGAGCCAACAACGGAAACAGAAGTTTCCTTGAGGGGACAGACAGACAGATAAATACACGTTCTGGCTAAGGCTCATCCCCTCTGGATCCTGCATCCAACTCATCAACCTCTGACCTCCAGTTCTTGGGCCATGAGCCAGCAGTCTGACATCTGACTTGATGATTTGGGGTTCGTTAGCCTCTGCAACCACAGAATTCAGGAAAAGCCCCCAGCCTGACACATAAATTTGGGATTTGCCAGCCCCCATAACTTCATGAACCATTTCTTTGAAATATACCTCTTGACAGATAAGTAGACAGACACACAGACATACCTTTTACTGGTTTTGCTTCTCTAGAGTACTCAGTCTAAGACAATTATATTATATGACCCACAAGCCATGGAACTTTGGTGGTCCCAGGGAACACTTCTCATATTTTAAGTAGCAGGCTCCAGTTTGGTTCCCAGCCAGTGCACCTAATGCCCTCACGTGTGCAGCCGTTACCTGTCTGTCAGTGAAGGCTTGTGTGTTGCTGTGATGCTGAATGAATGTCAGCAAAAGTTCTAGATTAAGACAGACTAGAAAGAAAGACCTGGCAATCTGCTTTAAAAAATATGCAAATGAAAACCCTATGAATCACAATGGTCCAGTATGTAACCAACCATGGGAATGGCACAGGACTGAGCAGCACTTAGTTCTGTTGTGTACGGGATGTCACGAATTGGGGGCCAACCTGATGGTCACCACCAACAACCCATAAGCCAAGGAACCTCGAGGGATGCACATACATGCACACTCACACATACTGTATTTGCTAGTGCTCTTTATGTATTGATATAAATTTTATATATATATGTACCTACTTACATGTAGGTGTACATATATAGGTAGATATACATAGGTACAGGTGTATATATAGATTTATATATATATGTATTTCTGTCAGTGAAGGCTTGTGTGTTGCTGTGATGCTGAATACATACATATGCCTATATGTATAGGGTTGTCATGAGTTGGATCCGACTCGACAGCACTTGGGGCTGTATATATATATGTAAAGTTTTAACCAAATTTATAGTAGTTATTTTGTCATGATGCATATCTCTAAAAGTAAGTATTAAAAGGATTAGCAGTAATACAAAATTTTATTGTGGGTGGGATTGGCAAAGGGTGTGTTCTGCAAAAACGTTTGACCCAAAAAGGAGTGCCAGCCCTAAAACAGCTTGAGAATCACCCTCTAAGTCAGAACCTGGCTTTTATCTAATAGGAACAGGCCTGGGCAGCAGCTTCCCGTCCCAGCTCAGAAGTGTGTGCATGCTGGGGTGACCTTGGGTGAGCGCCCCTGCTCCTGAAGATGAAGCTGTTCAGTCTCTCTGCCAGCCTAATCCACCACACAGCCCTGGCATGAGATGCAGGGAGAGCTAATCTTTCCCCTGTCCCATCTGGGGGGCCCAGGAGGGAGCGTGGCAACAGCTGCCAGCCCAGGACCAACAGGAGCCTGAGCAGTAAAGGACAGAGGCTGTACCACTCACACATGGATATTTCTCTTCTGTTCTTCTCAGCTCTCTCTCCATCAGCCCCTAATGATGAGGCCCCAGCAAAAAAGTTAAAGCTAGCAAGTAGGCAGCCAGGAGAACACAAGGTGGCTAACCTCATCAAGCCATCACAAATTAAATACTGCCTGCACAGGAGGGTTCATCTCCCAGCTTCTCTGCGAATAGCAAACTCTGACCAGATAAGAGGCTGTGAGTCCGCCAGCCTGCCAGCCTGCCTATGTGAGAAACAAACCAGTGGACTGCCCTCATAGCAGGTGCTGTGTTAGGCTGGCAACTAATTACCAACGTTACATCTTGGTCACTCAAGCAGGTCACCACCCAGCATTTCCCTGACACAGACAAGAGCCTGGTAAGCTGACTGAAAGCTCCTTTCTTCCCAATGAGCAGGCAGTTTCAGAATAACAAGTTACCAGAGGAGTCACTTAACTCCCCCAAGTCTTTGTTGCAAAACGGTGCTATTAATATCTGCTTACCTTCCACAGGGGGACCGGGAGGCTTAATTAAGTGTGGTTTGTGAAGTGCTCAGAGGTTGCCAGATGAAAGCGGGCTTTGAGTGTAAACGATTATTGTTAATTAATTATTGTCAGCAGAATTATTTACTCTGTGTTTTCAGGCCTACAGGCCTTTGTTTACCAGTAAAAGAGTGTTTCCGTATTTGCCGTCCTTTGTCCCCACTCCCAGCTATGCCTGTAATCTCTCTCCATCTCTTTGGTCTCCCTTTCTTCCTCTTCACCTTTCTCCTGGCCTTAATGGAAATGAAAAGAATTTAGCCTCTGCTGTCACCCTGGACTTAAACAGCCTTTCATAAAGACAGGGAAAAAAGTCCTCATTCATGTAAATGTAAGCTGGAAAATATAAAGATCCTGGACAAAATCTCTTTCACGTGTCAGCTAGAAAACACAGTCTCTTTGGAGGAAAATATGCAATTAATCCTCAGCAGAATATAGAACTGAATCATGAAGGTCTTTCTGCCAAGACGGCTTCTGCAGGAGCAGGATCATGACCCCTGAGAGGCACGACATGCACATCCTGAGGAGATGCATCAGAAACTGAGGCTGCCGTCTTGTCAGAAGAACCAGGAGGCCTCCTTTGTACAGGTTCCCTTCCACTTTAAAGTAAATAAACAAGGCTAGCTCAACTTTAATTTCTCTTTTCAATTAGTCATGACAGCAATCCCATAGAATTCCTAGAATAAAAGTCCTCTCAGAGATTAAAAAGAAGGAGACCAGGGGCACTAGGGGAACAAAGTCGCTGAAATGGAACAATGCATGCCTTCCCATCTTGGCTGCCACCTGGCTCTCACCACGCTGGCACCAAAGTCAAGGGCATTGTGGATGCAAGACAAGAGGATCCCCAGTGAACTGTAGCTTTTATGAATAAATTGTACTTGCCAAAATTGGCCAGTTGTTTGTGGACATTGATTTATTTTCTCTGATTCTTTCTGATTGTTATATTTTGGATGGTGCTTACTGATGTGAAAAAGCCATCTAGTATTGCTGATAAATCTAGAGATAACGGCAGAGGTCAAAGAAGTAGGAAGGAAAGAAAAATAGGTGTACTTGCTGTGCAATGGCAAAACTTTTTACAGTCCAGGGTAAATAGTCTATTCCCACTTCAGTGCCGTATTGCCCCATGTCACAATGCTGTAATTAGTTGGGCTATTTTCTTGTTTATTTTCTTTCTGCAGTTAAAGATGGAATAGTGATCATAGTAGAAAGGCTTTATTTGATCTGAGTGTTCATTCTTGCTGGGTTCCTTTGTGACTATTTTTCTTCTCCTGTGCGCTGTGTGTGTGTGAGAGAGAGAGAATGTAGGGGCAGGCAGGGGAAAAGATGAAGTTAAACAGAGAGAGAGGAGAGAGAGAAAGGAAAGGAAAGAGAGGGAGAAGTAGAGGGTAAGAGAGATGTGGCGAGGGGCAGGGAGAGAGGCAGAGGAGGAGACTGCAGTTCAGGACTAGCTAGCAGGGCTAGAGAAGGGGACATCTTCCTAGCGTTGCTGTGTGTGTGCACACTTAACATTTTCAAGGTCATGTGAAGGCTCCTGTTCGGTAGCTTCAAGGTGAGCAGAGCCTCACTGACTCCCTGGGTCTCAGGGCTCCTCTACATGGAGGCTAGTGCCAAGCTTACATCTGGCAGGCTTTCTAAAAAAAGAGTATTGAACTCAGTTTAACTTCCAGGTGGGATAGTTAAGCTTTAAAGGAAGAAAACAGGGACAGAAGTCAAGGAAGGGGAGGGTGGCAAGATGTTGCGGATCGACTCTGACTTCTTCCACCTCTGGATCACAACTATTAAAACATTACACCCAAAATAGGTCAAAAGGGATTTGGGATAAAATGGGATAAGCTTTTGTTAATTATCCCAATGAGCAGAAAGCCTGCTTTTAAATCCTGAGTTGGATTTAAGCACAGAAGCTGAGATGATCTTCCGACACCCAAATCCCTTGGAAAATTGACCAGAGGGGCACTGTACCCAGAGATAGCTGGTTCACTAACAGGATGACAAATGCAGCCACAGCACAGAACCTGGAGCCGTCTATTGCTCTTCTGGGTGCTGCCCCACCCACCATGTCATTTTAGGAAGTAACACAGCAAACAGAATTAAAGGAACCAGTGCTGGCTCTGTTAATATTTCCACATTCTCCTGTTAGCCTGAGTCTTCTCAGGAGCACAAACCTCAAATTCAATGCCACAGACACACAAGAAGAGGAAGCAAAACCAAAACCCCTGCCATCGAGTTGGGTCCAACTCACAGTGATCCTAGAGGTCAGAGTAGAACTGCTCCCTAGAGTTTCCAAGGAGCACTTGGTGGATTTGAACAGCTGACCTTTTGGTTAGCAGATGTAGCACTTTAACCCACTATGCTACCAGAACCGTCAATCCATAAGAGACATTTATAATCAACATGCTGAACAGGGGTGGTGGCAATATTGTGTAACCTCACTTTTAAACGCAATATTTAGAGTTATCTTTATTTTTTAAGGGACTCCCTGGATAGTGCATTCTGCTAAGAGCTCAGCTACTGACCAAAAGGTTGGTGATTCAAACTCATCCAGTGGCCCCTTGGAAGAAAGGCCTGACACTCTCCTTCCAAAAGATCACAGCCTTCAAAACCTTGGAGTACAGTTTGACTACACAAATGAGATGGCCATGAACTAGAATCCACTTGAGAGCAACTGGTTTGGCGTTTGGGTATTTTTCAATAATCTTGTCTGAGGGCAAAGCACTGGCCCATTTCAAAGAACACGAGCCCTCTTGAGGCAAATCATGGCCAAAAGGATGAACTGTTTTGTTCGAGGTCTAACGGTAAGTTTACCTGCTTTAAGAAGCAGACTGAAAACTATCATAGACAACATTTTGGATTAAGCTTTACTGATCACTTAAAAAAAAAAAAGCTTTCCTTTACCTTAATGAGGAAACTGTCGTAAGTGCAGTGGTTAGGTGTTATGTCTGTTGACCATGTTATGTCTGTTGGAAACTCTACGGAGCAGTTCTACTCTGTCCTGTAGGTTACTGTGAGTCACAATTGACTTGATGGCACTGGGGTTGGTTTTTCAAGTTTTACCTTAATGAGACAGAAAGATCCAGAAGTTCCCATAGATTCTTTCTCCAACCACAGCCCATGTCATTTATGCAAGCACCTACCTCCTGCACTCACAGAGACATCAGGCGATGTGGAAACTCAGCTCCTACACTGGCCCACTAGCTTTATAATTTACATATGAGAGTTTTGTTTGCCTGCCCTCTTGCCATACATTCACATCTTTGCACACAGAAGAATCACTTCCATTTAATTTTTCTTCCAAATCTCAAAGAGTGCTATCACTTTGAAGAGTGCTAGGCATATAGCTGATGTTCAATAAGTGGTAATAATGAAATGAATCTAACAAACATCTGTTAAGTATGCAATATGAACAAGACGTTCCAATGTTTACCAAAGTTCAAGAGTCCTTACCCTTAGGAAGCCTGCAAGGTAATGGGAAGGAGAGGCATAAGGAGAAGATACAGAAACAAATATAATAATGTGGTATGACAAAATGAGTACTACAAACTCCCAAAGTGGGACAAATGCCTAAGCATTCAACTAATAACTGAAAGATTGATGTTTCAAACCACCCCCCAGAAGCACTTTGGAAGCAAGTCCTAATGATCTGCTTTTGAAGGAGCACAGCCACTGTAAACCCTATGGAGCACAGCTCCACTCCGCAACACGGGGTCACCATAAGCCAAAACTGAGTTGATGCCAAATGGCTTGAGTTTTCATTTGTGTTACTGGTACAAGCAGCATGCTGTAGGAATGAATAGTAGGAAGGTTTTGACTGGGATGACAGGGCTTCATGGAGAAGGTGGCGTTTGAGTTGAATTTTAAAGATGGATTTGAGCTCTGACAGACCAGGGGGGTGAATAGATGCCAGGCTGAAAGGGCTAGATGAAAGCTGGCACAGAGGTGAGTGTGATGAGAAGGCCAGACGATGCCAGGAGATGAGTACTACTTTGAGAAAGAATGCCCAGAAGGATGCGGTGAGAATGACACTCAAGTTTCCCCAGGAGAATCATTGTGCCACACTGCCTGTAGAATTAATGACTTTTCTCTAACATTCAGCCCTCTTGAGAAAAAGATGACTTGCAAAATCACAGAGTCAGTTGAAAGCAGCGTCCACAAAGGAGTCAGGGGCTCTTGACTCCCACATATCATGCAGATGAGGACCTTGCACTCCCCAGGTTTCATTCCTCTTCAATCTCTAACCACTACCCCAACCATAAGGCATTTGAGAGGATGTACAGAATCACAGATACAGAGATTTCTGCCATACTTTCAAAACAAGAATTTCACCTCAGAAGTGAGAACAGATATGAGAAATTTCATCCCAAAGAGTGATTTTCCCCCAAGGCTGTCATGAGCACCTGAAAACAGGGGTTTATAATGGAAGTGCCATCACAACTATAACTACATTGCTGTGCAAGTATGACGCTGTCCTGAAGTACAAGCTCTATAATAAGAAGAAGCATTTAAATGATGCTCTGAAGGACAGCCAGGATATGTAGTCATCTTTTTCTAGATCATCACCTCTCCCAATATCTCCCATTTCTAGCTAAAAAAAAAAAAGAAAGCAAAAGTTTCAAGGGGAAAACCTTAGTGCAAGAATAGGAAGTTTTGTAACTGGAGAAAAATCATTTGTGACAGACGCCTGCCTCTGACTTGAGGCCATTGTCACATGGAGGCTGTGATAACCTCAGGGCTCTGGGAGAGTTCACCAGGGTTCATTTCCCTCCTGGCCAGCCCCTAAGCCTCCGATCTGTTCCCAGGTATTGTCCCAGATCCAGTTAGATTAACATTCCATTCAATTTTAGAACCAAGATGAGGGAAGTCCACTCTCCTTGTTGTGTAGCACAACAAGAAATAATGCATCTCTTGGCCAAAGAAGCCATAGTCAGTTTTAACACAAAAGGAGATTCTTTTTCCAGTAGTCATATAAACTACTTCATTGATCTGCTTCCGTATACCAAGGTCATATGGGGCTTCATCAGATTAGTCAAATTGTCCCAAGCCACAGAGGAAAAAGCTGACATCTGTATGGCTCATCAGGTAAGGGGGAAAATATGCAGAAAATAAATATCACCTCTTCTTTATTAGAAAGCTATACAGACATACCAAAAAAAAAAAGAAGAAGAAAAATTCTTCTTGTTGTTGTTAGCTGCCACTGAGTTGCTTGTGACTCCTGGCGACCCTGTGTGTGCAGAGTAGAACTGTGATCCATAGGGCTTTCTGGGCTGTGACTTCTCAGAAACAGACTGGCCCTGTCTCGCCAGGCACCTGTCAGTGGACTTGAATGGTCACCTTTTCTGTTAGTAGTCAAGTTTAATCATTTGTACCACCAAAGACTCCTTAGATACAAGGTCCAACAATGGAGTCTGAAAATTTAATTGTTCTAACGTACCTTGTTGCTGAATATCACTATGTCCACCTTGAAAGTACTCCCCTTGGGAAGCCATGCATTGATGCCAGCAGCTAGTCCACCCTCAGAGTAGTTTTGGAACTCTTTCTGGAATGGCCATTGCACATGGTAGCACAGTAGCAAGTTTGCAAACTTAATTGTATAGTTGTCTGTGAGAGAGTTTTTAGCCAGCAAACAACTTTATTGGAACATCCTGACTACTTGCTTGCTCTGGCCCCCAATGACTGTTTTCTTCACCTGAAGATAAAGGAAATATTGAAAGGAAGACATTTTGATGACATTCAGGACATCAAGGGTAATATGATGACAGCTCTGATGGCCATTCCAGAGAAAGAGTTTTAAAATTGCTTTGAAGGGATGACTAGGTGCTGGCATCAGTGGATAGCTTCCCAAGAGGAGGACTTGGAAGGTGACTGTAGTGATATTCAGCAGTGAGGTATATAGCACTTCTAGGATGAATTTGTGAACTTAACTGGCAGTCCCCGTATGTGTTTGTGTGTGTATTTATGTATGTGTGTATATACACACCAACTCCTTGCTTATTGACTATCTCATCTGACATTTTGCATTTACAACAGTAATAAAAAATCTACTATCAGATTATTTTGCACATTAATGACATAAGCCTGGCAGTAACAAACACTGAGGTATGAGACAAGAGTAATGCTGGCAGTGATGGTTACAGTTAAGTGTCAACTTGGCAGGGCTATGATTCTCAGTGGTTTGGCAGTTACATGACTGTGTAATGTGGCAATCATATAATGATGTAACCATCCTCTATTTTGTGATCTGATGTGGTTATCCTTCATTTTCATATAATACCAATTTTTGCATAACAATGTGGTCTTTGGAACCTGACCATTTCAATAAGTGAGGAGTAGGTATATGTATATGTGTGCATGCGTGTAGATAGTTATATTTAATTCAAAGCTATAAACAATTCTCCACACTGCATGTGCCTTATTTTTGTAAGCACTGCTCTAACAGAAACACCACAAGTGGATGACTTTAAAAAGAGAAATTTTATTTGTCACAGTCCAATAATCTAAAAGTTCAAATTAAGGGTGTCAGCTCCAGGGAAAGGCTTTCTGTTCTGGCACTGAAGGAAGGTCCTTGTCATCAGTCTTCCCCTGGACTGGAAACTTTTGAGGTACAGGGACCCCCTTCCTTCTCAAAGGATACACTCAGCTCCCTGCTGAGGTCCCCAAATGTCTCTGCCAGCTTCTCTTCCTTATATCTCAAGAGACCATCTCAAGGTACAGAACAAACTCACACATTGAATCCTGTCCTACCAACACAACTGCTGCCCATCCACCTTCATTAATATCATAGAGGGAATTCCAACAAGTAAGAACATTGCACAATGTCAGGAATTGTGGCATAGCCTAATTGTTACAGCTTTTTAGAGAAGACAATTTAATCCTTGATATGCCAATATAAATATCCTTTCTATACAGTGGAATGCTATGCCAAAAGCTATGGGCCTCAGTCTTTCCAAAATGCTAAATGGGAATAACTTAGCTAATTTTTTATTAATGCCTTCCCACTAGTGGAGTTCCATTCCTATCTGAGTGACTCCATAGTTTAAAGAATAACAAAAACTGCTCCACATTTAGATTAAGGGAGCATTTATCAAGGTGCATTTGATGTCCCAGGAAATAAAGATTCTACAGACAAATAAAATGGGGAAAGTCTTCATAGTGTGTCAACCTCTTGGACAATTACAGTGCACATTTGTGTTTTAACAGCTCTGAGAAATCCTGTAGGAAGAAAGCATAGGATTTCTCCAATTTATTTTGACATAGTATGTCCTACCCTGATTTTAGTTACTATCCAAACATTACAATTACTCACACGAACACACTTTGGAAAATGCTGCTGTAAAGTCAACCTGTAGATTAACTGGTGCAAACAGTTAAAACGCTTGGCTGCTAACCAAAATCTTGAAGGTTCAAGTCCACCCCCAGAGGTGCCTTAGAAGAAAGACCTGGCGATCTATTTGCAAAAATATCAACCATTGAAAAAGCTATGGAGCAAAGTTCTGTTCTGACATAGGTAGTGTAGAATGATGACGTATGTGGGCCAGCATCACCTTGACAGCCAGTGGTAGGTAGGTAACATAGGGTCAACAGCCAAAGTTGCTAGAGGAACAGTGGTATCAAAGAAGTAACATCCACTTCGCTGACTTTGTGATTCCGTGCAGTGGGTGTTACCCTAAACATAACTGGCCTGTCTGTTCACCCTTCAGTGCATCAGCTCTTACTTATGCCCTTGTTGGGGCACCTTGGTTAATGACTGAGGGACAGACAGTTAAGCCTGTCTGGCCCCAAGGTACAATTATAGCAAGTTCCCTTAGCTAAAAGGTGAAGGCTCCAAATAGCTTCATCTTCAAACAGATGAAGGTTTTGAAACAGATCTCTGATTTCTGTATTTAACTTTTAGATGGTACCAAATGATGTAGAAGGAAGGAAAGAATTTATTGTGTTTCCCTAAATTTAATCAGCAGTTCTTCTTGTTTTCTTTGCCTTAAACCTAGAAATATAACACTGGGATATTGAGTTTACTTCAGAGGTGGACCATGTAGCCTGCTTTTTTTTTTTTTTTTTTTTTTTTTAATAACCACAGATTGCAGTTAAAACCAACATGGCAAATGGACTACATAGGAAGATAGCCAGGGGAACATTATTAATTAAATGCACAGTATATTGGCATACTATGCTCAAAGTAGATTATTTGACTAAAATACCTTTCAGTTAACTAAATTTTACTAATAAAGAGAGATACATTGAACTTTAGCAGATATCCCTGACACAAATGAGCTCATCAGATCTTTCCAGAAGAAGGTCTGGAGGAGGAAGAGAAAGTCACAAAGCCCCAGTAGATAATGGGGAATTGTACTAGATGATGCTACTTATAAGAAGTTCAGAAACAAGGAAGTAAAGGCCAGGACATTCACAATAGACTGCATGTCTCTGTCAAGCCATACCCCAGTGCTGGCTCCCAACCTTGTGCCTGTGAGTGCTTCAGAGAGAATCCATCACTACAACTTGGCTAGACATCTGGGGTTCATATTTTATGGATGGCATCATTTCACGTCTTAAAAACCTCATTGTTTGTGGTTTTTAAAACAAATTAAGTCAGATATACCTGTTACTTACTTTACTTTGGTTTTGTTGAGACACTCTTTTCTCCCATGTACTCTGGGCTAGATTTATGCCTCACTTTTCTTTATTGATAAAATTTTACTTGTCAACTTCCTTGGCCCCTGTTTGGACAACTACTCTGTTTTCAAAAAAATTTTGTGGTTTCTGTCTTATTACGATTGACACCCTGTGGTAGTTAATTTTGTGTGTCAACTCAATCAGCTAGGCTAGGGTACCTAGTTGTTTGGTTGAACACTAGTCTAGATGCTGTTCTAGAGTAGTTTTGTGAGATCAATTAGCTGAGCAAAAGTTAAACAAACCATCCCCCATAATGTGGATGGGCCTCACCCAATCAGTTGAAAGCTTGAAAAGTCAAAAGAAAGTTTTCCATAGTCTATACTTTGCCTCCAGAATATAAATAGTTATCTTGGCAGAAATCCTCCACTCTTCTTGTCTTCTGATCTAAGATTTGGGGACACAAGTCGGCAGATACCATGTCTGTCACTTGACCTATGTATTTGGACTTATTAGCCCCCAGAATCACATGAGCCAATTACTTAAAATAAATCTCTCTCTCTGTATAATTGATAATCTTCTGTTTCTCTAGAGAACCCCAAGACACACCAGTACCTCTCTTTCACTTGTCTCTTAACGTACCAGTGAATGTGTTGAATACAATAAGCCCATAGTTGATAATGAATTCTCATTTAAGTGACTCTCTTCAGTCATGCCTTCTTTCTCTGAATGAAAGCTTTCAGTCTACTCTTAAGACTACTTGTGGAAAACAGGAAGAAGTCCAGCCTCCTGAAACCTTTCTGCTCATCTTTGATTCCCAGCACGGGAAGCTGTGTGGTGTTGGTATAGTAGTTCTCAATCAGGGCTGATTTTGCTCCCAGGAAACAACTAGAAGTGCCTAGAGACATTTCTGGTTGTCATGGCATGGTGGAGGAGAGGTGCTGCAGCTGGCATCTGGTGGATTGAGGTCAAAGATGCTGCTCAACATCCTATAATGCACAGGACCAGGTCCTTAAACAAACAATTATTCCACCCTAAATGCTAAGATACCAAAATTGAGAAATCCTTGAGTATTAGACACTGCAGATATTTATACAACACTTAAAGTTTATATGTGTCTTTTGGCCATATTTTCTCATTTGATCTCACAGCATTCTCTATGAAGTAAGAAGAGATTTCACCATATTCACCGACAGATGAAGAAAGAGGCTCAAAGGGTGATGACTTTTTTGAAATGGCACAGATGCAATGCCAGCACCCGTCATGCTCACACTAAGTCTGTGTACTCTAGGGAAGATCCACATTATTGTATAGTCATGCTCTTATGTCTGCTACACATTACACAGCTGCCCGTCTCCAGGAAAGCTCAAGTTACAAACTCTCCCAATAGCTGGTGAAAATAACTGGGACCAAACATCAATTTCCTTCTCAGTTGCATGATAGTGCCTAGTACTTTGAAGTTTATGAGGCACATCTTATATAAATAAAAGTTCTACAATTTATGCCTTAAATCAATGAATTCAACCTTAGCAGTGAGCACACACAATTTACTAGTTCCCTTTTCTTCTTTCAGTAGCACTCATTACTGGCAGGTGGGAGAAATAATATGAGTCTATTTATCCGATTAAAAAAAAAAAAATCCACATCTGCGGAAGGACCTTCAGTTTCACAGGAATTCTAGTACGTGTCCTTTGTGGTTATAGTCCAGTCTCCCTAATTTTTGTTTTCTGGTTTTTAACCAGCCTGTATACATAGTATGTGAATTTTAGTAAGAACATGAAGAGAATCATGTTTTCTGATTTTCTCAATATGGATTATGACTTTTCTTAGGCAAAGAGATTCTCATTGTTTCTTTTCATTGTTACTATTATTGTGCTTTAGATGAATGTTTGCAGAACAAAGCAGCTTCTCACTAAACAGTACACATACTATTTTATGACAACTGGTTACCAACCCCATGACATGTCAACACTTACCCTTCAGGACCCTTGGTTCTCTATTAACACGTCTTCTGTCCCCTTATAAGCAAAGAGACTTCTGATGATAATACTAGTTCTTATAATCCATATCATGGCCATTTACAGCTGGTCCATAGGAGAGTGTGGGCAGTGTGACATAAGCTTACCCTTAAATGTACACATGATGTTTGTGGTGTGATTTGATGATTATCATCTGCATAATCTCTGATCACAGATAACTCTCATTCCTCAAAATTGAAGTTTCACCATGTCGTGGATCACAGTATGTCTCCCCAAAAATGTATATATTGATCTGACTTGGCTATGAGTGCCAATATGCTGCAGTTCTTCTCATGTATTGTGAACCCTGCCTCTGTAATGTTGATGAGGGAGAATGGGCAGCAGTTGTGCTTGTGAGGCAGGACTCAAGCCACCAGCTTGTGAGATATAAGGGAGAGAAGTGAGCAGAGTAGGTTGGGAACCTCACATTGTCAAGAAAGAAGCTCTGGAAGAAGAGCATGTCCTTCAGAACTGAGGTCCTTGCACCAAGATGCTCCCTGACCAAAGACTGATGCAGCACAAGGACTTTCCTCCAGAGATGACAGAGGGAGAGTCCTTTCCCTGGAGCAGATACCCTGAATTTTGACTTGTAACAACTGAACTGTGTAAGAATAAACTTTTTTTTTTTTTGTTAAAGCCATCTGCTTTGTGGTATTTCTGTTAGAGCAGCACCAGATGACTAAAGCACACCATTAGCTATTCACCTACATAATTTAAGACTTTTGTTCTTGAGAGTATCCTGGAAAAGCATTAATATTCTTAGAGAAGAGAGTTACAAACTTAGCCATTAAGAAAACTTAGTACTAGCAATAAATGGCATTAGGCAAATTTACACACCAACTACTAAGGCCAAAGATGAAGAAATTGAAGTTTTTTTTTACCGATTTCTGCAGTATGAAATTGATTGAACTTGCAGTCAGGATGCACTGATAATTACTGGTGATTGAAATGCAACAGATGGAAACA
The DNA here is from genome assembly GCA_028571685.1 of Heterohyrax brucei. Lineage (NCBI taxonomy): Eukaryota > Metazoa > Chordata > Mammalia > Hyracoidea > Procaviidae > Heterohyrax > Heterohyrax brucei. Next base: position 20,393,165 of record CM053162.1, read on the forward strand.
AAGAAAGGTCAGTAGTTGGAAAATACAGCATTGGTGATAGAAATGATGCCTGAAAATATTCCTTCGGTGACAGAAATGATGCCTGAGATCACATGACTGAATTTTTCAAGACCAACAGTTCTTCACTGCATTTATGTTTTTCACAAACATTAACAGTGACTGAAAATCCTGTGAGTGTAGTTGTTAAGATCTATGGCTGCTAACCCAAATGTCAGCAGTTCAAATCCACCGGAACCCCTTGGAAATCATATCAGGCAGTTCTACTCAGTTCTATAGGGTGGCTATCAGTCAGAACCAACTCAATAGCACAAGGTTTGGTTGAACAGTGGCTATACACCCATGAGTCGGATCACGTGTATAGCACTTGGCTATACACACGGACCTAGCCAGATGGAATACATAGCAATCAAACCGACTACATCTGTGGAAACAGACAGTAGAAAAGCTTAATATCATCAGTCAGAACAATGCCAGGGGCTGACTGTGGATCAGGTCATCAATTACTCATATACAAGTTCAAGCTGAAACTGAAGAAAATTAGAACAAGTCCATGACTGCCAAAGTATAATCGTTAGTATATCCTACCTGAACTTAAAGATCATCTCAAAAATACATTTTATGCCTTGACCAGTAACAAGTGAAGACCAGATGAGTTGTGGAACGACACCAAGGACATTGTACATGAAGAAAGCCAGAGGGCATTAGAAAGACAGGAAAGAAAGATAAGACCAAATTGGATGTCAGAAAGACTCTAAAACTTGCTCTTGATTTTCCAGTAGCTAAAGCAAAAGGAAAAAATGATGAAGTAAAAGCTGAACAAAAGATTTCAAAGAGCAGCTAGAGAAGATAAAGTATTATTATGACATGTCCAAAAACACAGAGATAGAACAAAAAAAAAAAGAGAACACTTTCAGTATTTCTTAAGCTGAAGTTACTAAAGAGAAAAATCAAGTCTCGAGCTGAAATATTGAAGGATTCTGTGAATAAAATAGTAAACTATGCAAGAAACATCAACAGAAGATGGAAGAAATACAGAGTCATGTACCAAGAAGAAATGGTCAAAGTTCAATCATTTTAGGAGGTAACATTTGATCAGGAATAAATGGTACTAAATGAAAAAATCTAAGCTGCAGTGACAGCATTGGTGAAAAACAAGGTTCCAGGAGTTGACAGACTACCTGTCAAGATGTTTCAACGAACAGATGCAGCACTGGAAGTGCTCACCTCTCTATGCAAAGAAATTTGGAAGACAGCTACCTGGCCAACCGACTGGAAGAGATTCGCATTTATGCCTATTCCCAAGAAAGATGATTCAATTTAATACAGAAATTATCAAACAATATCAATAAAATCACATGTAAGGAAAATTTCGCTGAAGATTATTCAAAAGCAGCTGTAGTAGTACATCAACAAAGAACTGCCAGAAATTCAAGCCAGCTTTAAAAGAGAATGTACAATGAGGGATATCATTGCTGATGTCAGAGGGATCCTGGCTGAAAGCAGAGAATACCAGAAAGATGTTTACCTGAGTGTTACTGACTATGCTAATGCATTCTACTGTGTGTATCATAACAAACTACAGATAACATTGCAAAAATTGGGAATTAAAGAACACTCAGTTGTGCTGATGAGGAATCTATACACTGACCAAGAACAAAGGTGCCCCACATAGTTTAAAGTCAGGAAAGCTGTGCATCAGGCATATATCATTTCACTGTACCTACTCCATCTATATGCTGAACAAATAATCTGAGAAGCTGGACTGTATGAAGACTGGGGCATCAGAATTGGAAGGAGACTCAATTAACAGCCAGTGTTATGTAGATGACACAAACTTAGTTCCTGAAAATGAAGAGGACTTGAAGCACTTACTGATGAAGATCAAAGACCGTAGCCTTCAGTACACATTACACCTCAACAAAAAGAAAACAAAAACCCTCACAACTATGCTAGTAAGCAACATAGTGATAAATAGAGAAAAGACTGAAGTTGTCAATGATTTCACCCTCGTTGGATCCACAAACATCATCCATGGAAGCAGCAGAAATCAAAAGACACATCGTATTGTGCAAATCAGCTGCAAAAGTCCTCTTTACAGGATCGAAAAGCAAAGATGTCACCTTGAAGGCTAAGGTGTGCCTGACCTAAACCATGATGTTTTCAATTGCCTCATGTGTATGTGGGAGCTGAACTAAGAAGAAGGAAGACTGAAGAAAAAGTGATGCCTTTGAATTGTGTTGTTGGAGAAGAATATTGAACATACCATGAACTGCCAAAAGAATGAACAAATTTTTCTTAGAAGTAGAACCAGAATGCTTCTTACAGGCAAGGATGGAAACACTACATCTCATACATTTTGGACATATTATCAGGAGAGATCAGTCCCTGGAGAAGGACATCATGCTTGGTAAAGAAGCAATCAGGACGCACATGGTCCTAACCAGAGGTCAGCGTAAAAGAGAGTGAGATGGATTGACACAATGACTACAACAATGGGCTCAAGAATGGCAACAATTGAGGATGGCACAGGACCAGGCAATGTTTCACTCTGTTGTGCTTAGAGCTGCTATGAATCAGAACTAACTCAATGGCACCTAACAACAACAGTAATATTAGCCAATTCACGCACTTTGCCATTCCAAAAGACCTCAGTTCAAATCTTGCATCTACCACTTAGAATGAGAGACAAAACACATACAATTACATATGTTTTAATGCTTGCAAAGATTAAATGATATAAGAAACATGAAAGCATGTGGCACTCTAACTATGATTAAGCTCTGTTACTTAGTATGCATTAATACGTAAGAAAACTGAGTTCAGAAACAAAGAGCAGAATGTTCTCTAGGGAACAAGACAGGCACTCAGAGAAGGAAATGTGGCCAAGCCTGCAAGCAAGATGGAGAGCACCTAGATGGGTGCAGATGAGAGACAGCTCACTGGTAAGGGTGTTCACAGAGCTCAGGCACCTGCACTTCTTGTCTCTTTCCAAACTCTGCCTGCACTAGTTATTAAAAAATAAAATATCGGGCTTGCATCTATCTGGAACTAAGGTATTTCTTAGAACACAAGGAAAGCTGTGAAACATGCAAGGACCAGCTTCGAGATACACCTCCCCGTTTCAGCTAAACAACGTACTGTGCATGACAGCCCCCTGCCTGGCCCCTCTCCTCTGCTGGTCAGCCAGGCCTCAAGGGTCCTGCAGCAGCTCCAGGGCAGTGGCAAGCCTGTGAGGGGAAGAAGCACTGCTTTCAGTATATATCATTTTAAGTCTGCACCATCTGTTCTGGGCCTTCATTATTAATTCATAATGAACATATGTGACAATTACATCTGTAAAAGGAAAAACTAGGGCTTCTGTGATTTAGTCCCGGGAAGATGTTCTCTGTACAAGAAAGCATGTTTTTGAGGTGGGTTTTCTTTGTTTTCGTGGGTTTTTTTTTTTCTCCTAGTATTTAAGAAGTCACTTGCTACAGATAGGTCAGATCCGACTCGATGGCACTTTGCAGGTTTAGCTGTTAGTTGTGCCATCAAGCTTAACCGGTTGCTGGGTTGATTCTAACTGGTGACGACCCAACATGTGTCAAGGTAGAGCTGTGCTCCAGAGGGATTTCAACGGCTGATTTTTCAGAAGTAGATTACCAAAACTGTCTTCCAAGAAGCATCTGAGTGAACTAAAACAGCTGACCGTTAGTTTAGGAGCCAAATGCTGTAACTGTTTGCATCACTCAGGGACTGCTATGTTAAGCTTACAGGGACCAAAACTGAGATATTACATTTACTTTCCTCAAGATTAAGAAGTAAGGATGGGATGGGATGGGTTGAGATAGGTTGGGATGAGATAGGATGTGATGGAGTGAGGTAGAGCAGGGCAGAGTGGGGTACAACAGGATGAGGTGTGACGGGATGGAGATGGTACCAGATGCCATGAGACATGATGTGACAGCAGGGGATGGGATGGGATGGGATAAGCTGAAAACTTAGTCTCCTGACAAAGGATTATAATTAAATCAGAATGTAGAAAGCAATCATGCTGGGTCATAGAGTCTGAAGCTAGGGTTTGAGCCTATGTGCAGCTACTCACCAGCTGTGAGACCTCAAGCAAGTTGCTCTAAGCCTGTTGTCTCCTCTAGTTGACAAATATAATAATAAAAATTTTGTAGCAAGGATCAAGGAAGGTGATCCACACCAAGCCATCAATCAGCACAGCTCTTGGCATATAAAAAGTGACCATTAGACTTTGGCTTTTATTATGGATTCTCTGAAAAGTGAACCAAGAGGACAGTTGGGTTGACATTTATAGATAGTTAGAAACAGACCTAGCACTCACTTTCCAGAGACCCAGAATTCTAAATGATAAGCCAGAAACTTTGAAACTCACATAGACATTTTTATTGTATATGTGTTTATAGATGCTAAAAATTGAATCCAGTATCATTAAGTTAATTCTGGTTAATGGCGATCCCCTATGTTACAGGCTAGAAATGCTCTATAAGGCTTTCTTGACTGTCAACTTTATGAAAGCAGATCACCAGGCCTTTCTTTCGTGGTGCCACTGAGTGGATTCCAACAGTCAACCTTTAGGTTAGCAGTCAAGTGCAAATAATTTCAACCGTCCAAGGACCTTTCTGTCTGTGTTTATAGTTATGTAAACAGGAAGACAGAATATGATAGACAGATAGGCATACAAATATGTTTTCTCAAAAGTAAAATTGGGGAACTGTATTTACCATTTGAATAATAACTGTCTTTGATAGTGTGATTGGAGAGACAGAGGAGGGAGACAGTTTAGAAAAACAAACAAAAACAATAAAGCCTCAAGAGGAATGCTGTAAAGGCCCTGAGAGACTCAGATCCTGAAGAAGTGAGGCTCAGGATACCTATGAATACAGCTGAGAATGGCGCTCCACTGTTAGACACACAGGGAGCCATGGCAGCTTGCTCAGGATTTGCTTACATACCTATCATCCAGGTTAGGTAAAAATGTGGGAAGTTTTAAACATGGGAAACAAGACTCACATTTCACTTACATACCCCTCAGGTTGACAGTTTGGCAGATTATATGTAAATCCCTTCCTCCCAGCAGGCACAGGGCACCACAGTTCTTGCTGGATACTGGCATAGCTCATGTCAGAAACAGTAGCCAGGATGAGTTCGAGTCCAGAAGAATACCTGTGTGCAGGACTGAGGAGCTGATAAATCCCATTTGAGCACTACAGAGTCAGGGGATGTTTGCCCCAGTGTGCAGAAAAAGACCCATGACACGTCCATGCCACATGGGATAGATTTAATGAGCTTAATACTTTAATCAGTTGCTATTGCCCCAAAAGCAAAGAAAAAGCTTAAGGCCACCTGGTGAATGGTAATTGCTAGCTCTCCGTACAGAAGCAGATCAGGCAGAGCAATAATAGAACATTTGTCCCCAAGTAAAGGTAGCAGTGGACAGCTGGCAATGTGCAGCCAATCCAAACTCAGCTGAGCAAAGTGCCCAACAACACCAACAAGTACACTGTAGCACACGCCACCAGAGCACAGAGCTCAGGGGAATCACGGAGTAGTTTGTGCACCAACAACACTGTGAAATGGCCTTGCCAGTGCATCAGTTGCAGTGTGGTATAAACAGTGCTAGACAGAAAGGTGGGGAAGGAGGCCGAGAGGACTGGCACATAAGGAGGTCTATTGGCAGTACCCTGTTTAGGTGTCCTCAGGTCCCAAGTCAGCTGCTAACCAAAAGGTCCGTGGTTCAAATCCACCAACTACTCCTTGGAAACTCTATGGAGCAATTCTACTCTACAAATAGGGGCTCTACAAGTTGGAACTAACTTGACGGTAATTTTTTTTAAGGTCCAAAGCAGGGCAAAAGACTGTTGTTTCAAACCCTACCCAGTGGTACTACAGAAGAAAGGGCTGACTATCTACTTCCACTAAGTTTACAGCCAAGAAAACGCTATGCTGCAGTTCTACTCGAGCACATGGGGTCACTGTAAGAATCAACTCTGTAGCAAGGAGTTTGTTTTGTGTTAATCCTGCCCTTCACCTCATTCCCTCCAGAAACTCTGACCAGTGTAAACACATAGATCACCAGCAAGCGTAGAACTGAAGAGCCCCTTAATCATCCGGATAATTACTCTGTAGCCCCACAATGCATGGCTCTTACTAAACTCTATTCCAGAATACAGCCTTCGTTGCAGTGCTTGAGGTTCAAACGCTATATTCTACAGCCCACCCCTGTCAACCTGTGCCCCGGTATAGACACAGGAAATGGAAGAAAACCTGCTGCACCTGCACCCAGGAAAAGAACACAATGAGACAAAAGGGTACTTCTGAACTAATCCCTACTTTTTAGGTGTAGTAGCTCCACCACCTAAGGAAGATGCTCTGGTAGCCTTCAGTCTCTAAATGTTTGGATTAGCTGTTTCTCCTCCCGTGGGGAGGGAGAAAATACACAGGGTTGGAAGTGATTTCTCTGATGTTGGCCTGGTTGTTGTTGCTAGCTCCTGTTCAATTGGTCCCTGACTCATGGTGACCCATGTGTGACAGAACTGAGCACTGTCTGGTCTTGTACCATCCCTATGATTGGTTGCAGGCTGTACCATTGTGAACCACAGGGTTTTTACTGGATGATTTTTGGAAGGAGATTGCTAGGCCTTTCTAATCTGTTTTAGTATGGAATTTCTGCTGAAACACTAGCCTCTACTGGCAGAGAGGTGGTGGCTGCCCATAGGTACAATGGCCAGAAATCAGATCTTGGTTTCCCACATAGAAGGTAAGAATTTTACCACTGAAGGATCAATTCCCACTCCTCTAGCATGAAGAAAAGCAAAGAAGATGAGTTCCCCTTTCCACCTGTGTCACCCCACCAAGCCGGCAATAAGAAGATGGGGAGTCCCTCAAAGCTTTCTTTGATCACCCTCAAAAAAGGGCTGTCTGAAGAGTCTCTCTCCTTATAGAGCCACGCTAGGTGCTATCTGGCCTCTTTTACCAGACTGGCTCCTCCCTTCTTCTCAAGGACTTTCACTGTAAGCCAAGAAAAGGTGAGAGTGAGGAAACACTGCAAACATAGCCAGGGCTGACAAGACTCTGATATTCAAAATCAGTTCTGGTTTGTTCTGGAACCCATTCAAAAGTTTATTTAGGGGGAACCTCTCAAAATGCATGTCTCCTCACATATATAAGCCTACATCATCTTTTATTGTTTTGAACAGAAATTTGAGTTATACTGTTACAACTGATATTTTTTTAAATTTTTTTATTTAATATAACTGAGTGAAAATGTACATTCCCGTATAAATTTACATACCCACCTATATGCAGCTTCCACTGCTCTCACTGCCCGGTGACAGCACATGTTCCTCTCTGCTCCATATATGTTTCGTTCTCCCAAAAGTCTCTTTTTTCCCTCCTCTCCACCCACTCTCCTTCCTCAAGCCAGAGGTCAGCAGGATGACATCCTACAGATGTATAGAACCATAAAGTGCATCCAATATATGGTCACTGCATCGCCAAGTCCAATCCATTCCTGTCCGAAGCGTGGACCTTCATTATGATTTATGGTCAAGAGCAGCATCAGGGCGAGAGGCCATGCTCCCAGGGGAACCCCGAAACCACTGGACCATCAATTGAGGTCTTTTAGTGGGGATCTCAGGGTGCACCACTTTTTATTCTTGTGTTGCCAGTGAGACTCAACTTAGTGAGCTCCATCGCTGCTATCACTGGTGGTGGCTGGACACCATCCGGTTCTTCCGGTCCCAAGTCAATGTAGGCACCCACTGATGTGGGTCTCTTTGTCTTCTAGGTTGCCTTTCCCTCATGACATTTTGGTCCTTGGTGAGCATCCATTCCTGCTGAGTTGGGACCATTTGCAGTGCCCTCGGATGGCAGCTTAGCAGCTTTTAAGACCCCAGATGCAAATCACCAATGTGGGGTGCAGAGAGCCCCTTAACAAAACACTAGTTGTGCCAATTGGCTTCACATTCGCCTAAGAGCATGGTCCCCCGTCCCCTGCCCCGGCTACTTGATCCTTGCAATATTGGGTTAAGATGGAAGGAGTACCCATGTTATATTTAAGTCCACTTAATATCATTCTTGTTTCTAATGTGTGCTATCACCGATTTCACCCAACCAGGTACCTAGCAACTATCTAGTCTAAACCCTCCCCCGCTCCCTCCCTCCCCTCCCTTGCAGCTGTCAACGAGTCTTTTCTTCTATACACAAGTCTGTTTTTGAGATCTTATCATAGAAGTCTCACACAATATTTGTCCTTCTGTCACTGACTACTTTCACTGAACATAATGTATTCCAGTTGAAACCAGGTTAGGAGATGTTTCCTGGAATCATCGTTATTCTTTATCATTGCGTAGTGCTCCATTGAGTATATGTACCATAGTTTACCTATCCATTCTTCTATTGTTGGGCATCTGGGTTGATTCCATCTTTTTGCTATCGTGGACTGTGCTGCGGTAAACATTCTGGTGCATGTGTCCTTTGGTGTGAAAGGCCTTCATTCTGTAGGATATATTCCAAGTAGTGGAATTACTAGGTCAAATGGTATATCGATATCCATTTTTTTAAGGAAGCGCCAGATTGCCTTCCAAAGAGGCTGGACTGTTTTGCAACCCCACCAACAGTGTAGGAGGGTTCCACTTTCTCCACAGCCTCTCCAGCATTTGTTGTTTTGTGTTTTCTGGATCATGGCCAATCTTGTTGGGTGAGATGGTATCTCATTGTTGTCTTGATTTGAATTTCTTTAATAACTAAAGATCGTGAACATGTCCGCATGTGTTTTTTGGCTGCCTGGATCTCCTCTTTAGTGAAGTGTCTGTCCATCTCCTGTGCCCATCGCTTAATTGGATGGCTTGTCTTCTTCTTATTCGTATTTTGTAGTATCTTATAGATTATGGAGATCAGGCGTCAGTCTGACATAGAGATTCCAAATATTTTTTCCCATTCTGTGGGTGTTCTTTTAATTCTATTAATAAAGTCTTTGGATGAGCAAAAGTGTTGGATTCTTAATAGCTCCCATTTATCTATTTTCTCTTCTGTTGATTATGGTTTCTTTGACAGATTTTGGAGTCTGTCCTCATTGTGTATTAAAACTTCCATTGTTGTTCCTACCTTTTCTTGGATGAGCTTTATCGTTTTAGGTTTGATATTTAGGTGTTTTATCCAGTTCGAGTTGGTTTTTGTATAAGGTGTAAGATATGGATCTTGATTCAGTTTATTGCAGATGGATAACCAATTTTACCAGCACCATTTGTTGAAGATACAGTTTTTACCCCAGTTTAATGTCTTAGGGCCTTTGTCGAATATCAACTGGTCATAGGCAGATGGTGTCATCTCTGGGGTCTCAATTCTGTTCCATTGATCGATCTGTCTGTTCTTGTACCAGTACCAGGCTGTTTTGACCACTGTGGCAGTGTAGTATGTTCTAAGGTTGGGTAATGAGAGGCCTCCCAGTGTGTTCTTCTTCTTTAGTAGTACCTTACTTATCCAGGGTTTCTTCCCTCTCCAAACAAAATTGGTGATTTGTTTCTCCATCTCATTAAAAAATGATGCTGGAACTTGAATTGGGATTGCGTTATACAAATAAATTGCTTTGGGTAAAATCGACATTTTCACAATGTTAAGTCTTCCTATCCATGAGCAGGGTAGGTTTTTCCATTTATCTAAGTCTCTCTTAGTTTCTTGTAGTAAGGGCTTGTAGTTCTCTTTGTAAAGGTCTGTTGTTTCTCTGGTTAGATTAATTTCTAGGTACTTTATCTTCTTAGGGGCTATCATAAATGGTATTGATTTGATAATATCCTCCTTAACAGTCTCGTTGTTGGTATAAAGGAATCCTACTGATTTACTTATGTTTATCTTGTATCCTGAGACTTTGCTGAACCCTTCTACCAGTTTAAGTAGCTTACTAATAGATTCCTTGGGGTTCGCTGCATATACCATCATATCATCTGCAAACAGGGAGATTTTAACTTCCTCTTTGCTGATGCAGATGCCCTTTATTTCTTCGTCTTGTCTAATTGCTCTGGCTAGAACTTCTAGCACAATGTTGAATAGGAGAGGTGAGAGTGGGCATCCTTCTCTGGTTCCTGATCTCAAGGGAAAGTCTTTCAGTCTCTCTCCATTCAGGATGATGTGGGCAATTGGCTTTGTATAAATGGCCCTTATTGTGTTGAGGAATTTGCCGTCTATGCCCATTTTGCTAAGAGTTTTTAGCATGAATGGGTGTTGGACTTTATCAAATGCCTTTTCAGCATCAATGGACAAAATCAGGTGATCCTTGTCTTTCATGTTATTTATGTGGTTAATCACATTAATTATTTTTCTGATGATGAACCAGCCTTGCATCCCTGGTATGAATCCCACTTGGTCAGGATGGATTATTTTCTTGATATGTTGTTGTATTCTGTTGACAAGAATTTTGTTGAAGATTTTTGCATCTATGTTCATGAGTGATATCGGTCTGTAGTTCTCTGTCTTCGTTGGATCTTTCCCTGGCTTAGGTATCAGGGTTATGCTGGCTTCATAGAATGAGTTTTGGAGTACTCCACCCCTTTCTATACTGTGAAATAGTCTCAGTAGTATTGGGGATAACTCTTCTCTAAATGCTTGGTAGAATTCTGCCGTGAAGCCATCTGGGCCCAGACTTTTTTTGGTTGGCAATGTTTTGATGATCTTTTCAATCTCTTCCTGTGTGATGGGTTTATTAAGTTGTTCTGCTTCATGTTGTGATAATTTGGGTACGTGGTATGAGTCAAGGAATTGGTCCATTTCCCCTAGGTTTTCAAATTTGTTAGAGTACAGTCTTTCATAGAATTCTCTTATGATATTTTTGATTTCTGTTGCATCTGTGGTCACCACTCCCCTCTCATTTCTAATTTGGGTTATTTGTTTCCTTTCCTGCTTTTCTTTAGTAAGTTTAGCCAGTGGTTTATCAATTTGGTTGATCTTTTCAAAAAACCAGCTTTTGGTCTTTTCAATTTTTTCAATTGTTTTTCTATTCTCTAATTCATTTAGCTCTGCTCTAATCTTTATGATCTCGTTTTTTCTGGTGCTCGAGGGGTTCCTCTGTTGTTCTCTTTCTACTTGTTCAAGCTGTAGACTTAGTTCCTTGATTTGGTTTCTTTCTTCCTTCCTTCCAGATGTGTGCATTTATGGAGATAAACAGACCTCTGAGCACTGCTTTGGCTGTATCCCATAGGTTCTGGTCGGAAGTGTTTTCATTCTCATTGGAATCCATGAATTTCTTTAATTCATCCTTGATTTCCTCTATAACCCCTGTTTTTTTGAGCAAGATGATGTTCAGTTTCCAAGAGTTCCACTTTCTAACTATGTTTTTTCTGCTATTGATTTCAACTTTGATGGCTTTATGATCTGAGAAGATGCTTTGCAGTAATTCATTGGTATGGATTTTGTTGAGCATTGTATTATGGCTTATCATATGGTCAATTCTGGAGAATGTTCCATGTGCACTGGAGAAGGTGTAGTTGTCTGCTGATGGGTGGAAAGTTCTGTATATATCCATGAGGTTTAGTTGGTTAATTGTGTCAATGAGGTCTTCTGTATCTTTACTGAGCTTTTTTCTAGATGATCTGTCTAGTGATGAGAGTGGAGTGTTAAAGTCTCCCACTATTATTGCGGAGTCATCTAACTCTCTTTTGAGCGTAGTCAGTGTTTCTTCGACATATTTAGGTACTCTGACATTAGGTGCATAAATATTTAGTAGAGTTAAGTCTTGCTTGTGTACTGAACCTTTCAGCAATAAATAGTGTCTGTCTTTGTCCACGATGATGGATTTGACATTAAAATTGATTTTGTCTGAGATTATAATTGCCACCCCTGCTCTTCTTTGTTCATTGTTAGCTTGATATATATTCTTCCATCCTTTAATTTTCAGTTTGTTCTTGTCTTTAGGTCTCAAGTGAGTTTCTTGTAGACAACATATGGATGGGTCGTGTCATTTGATCCAAGATGGCACTCGGTGTCTCTTTACTGGAGCATTCACTCCATTCACATTCAGTGTAATTATTGATAGGTATGTGTTCATTGTTGCCATTCTGATACGTTTATTTTTATGTTGATGTTTTCTCTGTTGTTCTTATTAGTCTGTTCTGGGACACTCTTTTTTGTGAGCTGATTTTTCACCTTTTTCAGAGCTGGTTTTATAGTTGTTGAGACTCGTGTGTTAGATTTCTTGAAATGGTATGATACATCTTTGTTGTGCTTTACAGCTGCCCCTATGAAGCCCCTTAATAAACTATTTATAAACCCAATTTTAATTACCACCAGTCTTGTCATCTTCCTCTCCATCTGGAAGGACTATAACGACTGTAGTACATCCCTCTTTTTATTATGATGACACCATAGTTTTCATGATGATCACTGGATTGCTTCTTTCCATATCAAGGCTGTGATTTACTTTGGAGCCTTCCCTAAATGAGTATTGAGTAGTGTGTCGTTCTAAAATTTAAAGTTAGTGGTTTCGTTCTTCTATGCCAGAGCCAAGAACTTCTTTCAGTATTTCGTGTAGTTTGGGTTTGGTTTTTACAAAGTCTCTGAGTTTCTGTTTATCTGGGAATGTCTTAATTTCATTTTCGTATTTGAAAGATAGTTTTGCAGGATATATAATTCTTGGTTGGAAGTTCTTCTCCTTCAAGACTTTGAATGTGTCATGCCACTGTCTCTGTGCCAGCATGGTTTCTGCTGAGAAATCTGATGAGAGCCTACAGGGTTTCCCTCTGAATGTTAGCTTTGCCTTGAGTCTTGCTGCCTTTAAGAGTTGCTGCTTGTGTTTCATTTTGTTAAGCTTGATTATAATATGTCTTGGAGTCTTTCTTTTGAGATCTATATTGGGTGTTGTACAATATGTATCTGAGATGTCTATATTCTCTTCCTTCATGATTTCTGGGAAGTTTCTTTCAGCAGCTCAGCAACAGTACTCTCTGTGTTCTCAGATGTCTCACCCTGTTCAGGGACTCCAATTAATCGAAGGTTGTTCCTCTTAATAGAGTCCCACATGCTTCTTAATGTTTCTTCATTTTTCTTGTTTCTTTTTTCTGATTTCTGCTCATAGACGCTGGCATCAGTAGCTCTGTCTTCCAAGTCAGAAATTCTTTTTTCCATTTGTTCCATTCTGTTTTCTTGGCTTTGCATGGAAGTTTCTATGTCTTGATTTTCTTCTTGATCTGTTGGATTTCAGAGTACTGGTGTTCCATCAGATCGAACAGCTTGCTTAATTTCTCCTTTTGTTCTGCTGCATTTTGTATAAGGTCTAGAAGGGCTCTGTATATAATCAATTTGTATTCACTTCCTGTTGCTTTCATGAGAGTTTCTTCATCTGGAAAACTCCTTGGTTGCTTTGTTTGGGAGCCTTCTGAAGCCATGAGTGATTGCTTGTATGCCACAATTGTCTGTTGCTTTTCGGGTCCCATGTGAGTATGTAGAGGCTGGAAGAGGTACTGTGAGGATGGATTCCAGATGTTTCTCTAGGCTGTCTTAAAATGTAAAGCAAAAGATATCTGACCACTTCACAAGTCAGTTAGGTTTTCAAGTGTAGAGGTCCCTCTTCTCAACTGTCAAGGTAAGCGCCGCTGTATCCAACCCCAGATGATACAAACTAGTTCAGAATACAGCAATGCTACTGCCCTGTTGGCCTCTGCTGACAAGGCCTAGCCTTAGACGACATTGCGTTGAGTACTGGTTTTGTGATAGAAAAGTGCTCTCCTGTGGGCAGGCTCTGGCTCCCAAGCTAAGAATTAGGTCCAGCTGCGGCCACTGTATCCAAGATGGCACCCTCAACCGAGGCAGCAGACAGGAGGGCTAAAGGTGCTGAGAGGTAGTGATTCCTCTGATTCTGTTGCAGGACCCCCAAAGCAGGTGGCACTAGGTAAATTACTGCTTTTCTGCTGGAGAAGCACTGTCCTGTTTGCAGGCACTGGCTCCCAGGCTAAGAATGAGGTCCTGCTAGAATCTCCATATCCAACATGGCATCCTGCACACTGACTGTGAAACTCCGTACAAACGCGCTCAGGCAGATATAAAACGACATGTTCAAAGTGGCTAGATTAACGGAGTCCCAAGCCTGGCTCTCAAAATATGGGAATTTCACCTGCCTGTCCCCCCAGCAGCGTGTCTGAGTCCAGCCGCTAGGCAAGACCCAGCTCCGCCCACCAGCCAAGACAGAGGGAAAAAAAAGTCAAAATGATGCATTTACCTTCCGTCCGTGAGAGCCGGGGCTAGCCAGGAACGGGAGTCAGCGAAAGAGAGGAGGTTTTTCGCTCAGTAGTATGAAGTCTCAATTAACAGCTCTGTGCCGTGTCCTGGGGCTGATTAGGTGACCAGAAGGCTCCATTTGATTATCAATTCAGGTCTTGGTTTCCAGAGGGATGTAAGGAGACGTGTACTTAGTCTGCCATCTTGACCTACAACTGATATTTTTATAGTTGTGAAAATATATATAATATGACATTTGCTAAATTAACCTTTTTCACAGGTAAAATTTAGTGGCATCAATTTCATTATTCGAAGTGTAAAGATCATCAATATCCACGGTCCAATTTTTTGTCACTAAAAAGCTGCTAGCGGGTTCAAAAGGCCAACTTTTTGGTTAGTAAACAAGTGCTTTACCACTGCACCACCAGGGTTCCTTAAAACAGAAACTTGATTTCAGCTATGTCTTAAAGATCTTCTAGTTCAATCTTCTTCCCCCATTTTATAGGTAAGAGAACTGAGTTCTGAAGAGGTTAAATACTGTTTGAGGTGGTTCAGTGAGTGAGCACAGAGCTAGGCAAAGCTGCTCTGCTGTGGTGGAGTGTTCTTTCTTCTGCCTTGTTGGTGATTCAGTCTCAGTCTCTCTGAATACTCTTTGCTCAGTACTTTTCCATTCTCATGGAATTCAGTCTTGTTTGCAGTGCAACATTGGCTAGTCTACAACCCTCAGGTCCTTGCATACCTCATTTGCAGCAATCGCCTGGTCAATTTCGGTGGAGTAGTAGGGAGAAGAATGTGGAATCTGTTTCCCTCAATTAGATTTTGAAATGATAGCCGAGATACACTGGAAAAAGTTCTGGACTGGAAGGTTTCCTGTCCAGTTCCTAGTCTATAGCCTCCTCTTCCTTCACATCGTATGCAAACCCTAGCCTACTGGCACAGTCTTCTTTAATCTTTGTTGTCATTGTTAACTGTCATCCAGTTGGCCCCAACTCATAGTGACCCCATGTGTTACAAGGGAGAACTGTCACATAGGGTTTTTTTGGCTGTAAGTTTTATGAAAGCAAAGCAGCAGGCCTTTTATCTTGGTCCTCTGGTACTGCTCTAACAGAAATGCTGTAAGTGTATGGCTTTAACAAAGAACAGTTTATTCTCACACAGTCCGGTACACTACAAGTCCAAATTCAGGATGTCTGCTCCAGGGGAAGTTTTTCCCTCTTTGTCAGCTCTGGAAGAAGTTCCTTGCATTGCATCAGCCTTTCTTTGGTCTGACAGCATCTTGGCACAGGAACCTCAGGTCTGAAGGACTTGCTCTGCTCTTAGTGCCGCTTTCCTGATGGTATGAGGTTCCCAACTCTATACTTGCTTCCCTTCCCTTTTATTTCTTGTAGGATAAAAGGTGGTACGAGCTCCACTCCAAGGAAACTCTACACTGCAGCAGGGAGGTGACCTTAGGGAGAGTCCCACCCTAATCTTTAACATAATCCAGTCTGTTAACCACAGGCAGAGATTAGGATTTACAAAGTAGGAAAATCACAAAATTGAGGGCCATTACACAATACTGGAAGACATGGCCCAGCCAAATTGTTCCACACATTTTTGGGGAGTAGAATCCAATCCATAATACCTTTCTTCTGTGGTGCTTCTGAGTGGGTTCACATTGCCAACTTTTAGGTTAGTAATCAGGAACAAACTGTTTGGAGCACCCAGGGGCCTTACTGATATTTAGTGGATTCCTATTTGAAACTAGGTTCTCAACACTTGTGGGTCCTCAGACATATCTCAGCAATTTGGGAGATACTTTTAATACATGTATTTTATTTTTTCTGATAGAACAAAAATGAATACAAGCATATTCAGGGTCAGTGGGATGCTCTCCTTCTAACAGCCAGGTCATTAAAGTCTTTGTGTTTGTGTTTACAATAGTGAGGGTGACAAGCTGTGCTTCTTTTCTTTAATACTGAAAGCTAATTAGAAAAGAACAGAGGCTGACTAAATGCATAAACTATGCTTTCATTCAAAGTCTAGGTCAAATGACCTAACTGTTCATGGCATGAATGGAGATTTCCTGCAGAGAGACATGGTGCAAGAATTGAGTCATCGCATTGCCTGAGGTAGCAGATGTGTGTGGCACACAAAAAAAGTCCACACTGTAGCAATCAGTAACTCCCATACAACTACAATTTAATTTAGGCAAACAACTTAATGCACCATGGTAAACCATGTGGTTAATTTACGTTGTACTGGGTTTTAGTTTCGTGTTTGTTTACTTAAGCTCTTCTTTTAATTTTATACTTTTGCTGAAGCTACAGAGATTGCTTTCTTTAACATGTGTGGATCTAGTAAGCTATACTGGGCAGTCCTGGGTGGCACAAATGGTTAAGCACTTGGCTAGTAACCCAAAAGTTGGTGGTTCCAACCTAACCAGCAACACTGCAGGAGAAAGGCTTGGCAATCTGCTCCTGAAAGGTCACAGCATGAAAACCCCATGGAGCGTACTTCTACTCTGACAGAGATAGGGTCACCATAAGTTAAAGTTAATTTGTTGGTAGGCTATAATCTAATAAAAAAAACTGAGTCAACATTGAGGGTCAATGCGTACATCAGTCATGGTTCCCACAAGAAATAGATGACACCAGAAGGATTTACCTAAAAAGAACTGAATAAGGAGCTGTGAGCAGGATTACAGGAACCAGTCAAGTTGTGAAGGAACCCAGGAACTAGCAACAGTGGAAAGCCAGTACCAGTTGGCCTCAAGGGGCAAAAGGAGATCTACTGGAGAGTAGGGGTAGCCAGGGCAGCTTCAAGAGGGGCTAACAGACAAGAGCAGTGTCCTAGGGAAGCACAGTCACTTTGAGATAATGCCCACTAGGCAGGGAAGAAGGTGATAATTGAAGACCCTATTCTCTCTTTCTACCATCTCTAATTACTCAGTGTCTTCCCATTGTCCGCATCATCTAGAAGTAGAAGGGAAAGAGGACTTGGATGATGCAATGCATAGAGGCTCTGGGGCCACAGAGCCAGGCAAAAAGCATAGACTGGAAGACAATGATGAGAATAGAGAATAACCAGAACCAGCGTGATTTTTATCTTTTTTTTAAAAAAAGCAGAACATGTGCTAAGCCCATTGTATGTCCTAATAATGTTTATATATATACTAATTAAAATAGCTCTGTCATATATTGAAATGTAGCTTCTTTTTTGACAGAATAGAAAGGAGAAAGGAAGGTATTATAGATCTATGGATGGAAACAGGCATTTTTTCACTGCTGAACAACAAAAATCCAGCTGACATTTTTACTCTCACTGTTAGTGGATATGCTGCTTGCCTACTTGTGCCCTTGCTACCCATTTGCTTCTATTCTAGGAGGGAAATTTTAGACCAGCATAGAACATAAAGTAACCTCCAGTTATATGAGAAGCAGTAGAAAGAAGTCAAGACCTGCTACCTGAAAGAAAGCCAAATCAACTTAATATTATTTTATCTAATACATCAATAACTGATAATAATAATATATATACACATATGTGTGTATTAGATATATACACATATGTGTATCAGGTAAGAGAATATATATATAGTCCCAACAACAACCCAGAAGAGTACTGTCTTACTTACCTGGTACTGCTCTAAGAAATACCACTAGTGGGTGGTAAAAGGTTATTCTGTAAGTGCGAAATTCAGGGTGCTGGCTCCAGGTGAACACACTCTCTCTGTTGGCTCTGGAGGAAGGTCCTTGTGTTGCATCAATCTTTCCTTGGTCAGAGAGTATCTCAGCACAGGAATCTCAGGTCTGACAGACATGCTGTGTTCTTAGTACTGCTTTCTTCATGGTAGGAGATCCCCCAACTCTCTGTTTGCTTCCTTTGTCTTTTATCTCTTGTAGGATAAAAGGTGGTACAAGCCACATTCAAGGGAAACTCCCTTTACACTGAAGCAAGGAGGTGATCTTAGATAGGGTGTTACAGTCCCACCTTAATCCTCTTTAACGTAATCTAGTCTATTAGCCACAGGCAGAGATTATGACTTATAGCATAGGAAAATCACAAAATAGGACAATCACACCATACTGGCAATCATGGCCTAGCCAAATTGTTACACACGTTTTGGGAGGAACATAATTCAATACATGATAAGTACTAAAATAAATTGAAACCAGGAAGTAATGTAAGAAGCTCTTTCATTGAAATTCCTGGATATCCAATAGACTTCTATATACTTATGCATTTTTGCCAAAAAGTCCTAAATGAATGTTAAGTGTCAGTTAGTTGGTTGAAAAGGATTTACTCCCAGACTCAATGTTCTGGAAACACTGGGCCAATTTAGTGAGTCTCAATTATAATGAGAACTCTACAAATACCTATTTATTTGTAGTTTCAATAAATGGCATCTAAATTCTTTGCTTTGGAAAAATAGGAAACTTATTGTTTGTGTAACTTTTTCAGGTGAGCCAATGAGCATAACAGTGTTCCCATAAGACAGAGGCTTTTGTTTGCAGCTCAGTTTTATGTAATTTTATAAATTTTTGTTGTTAAGTGCCTGTTATGGATTGCATTGTATCCCCCCAAAAATGTATGTATTGATTTGACTTGGCTATGAGTCCCAGTATGGTTCAATTCCTCCCATGTGTTATGAATCCTGCCTCTGTGATGTTGCTGAGGGAAAATGGACAGCAGTTGTGTTGGTGAGACAGGAATCAAGTTACCAGTTGCTGGGTATAAAGGAGAGAAGTAAGCAGAGTAAGGTGGGAACCTCATATCACCAGGAAAGCAGTATGCAGAGCAGAGCACATCCTTTGGACCTCAGGTTCCCTTGTTGAAATGCTGTCATTGAATTTGGACTCAGCCTAGAAGACCATGACCATTTCTCTTTTTTAACAGACTTACAACTTGTGAACGGATTTGTGGCTTACCAGATGTCGACAATAAAGTTTCTCGTCGTGAACCCTTCTACTTTTGGCATTTTCTGTTGAAGCAGTATCAGGTGACTGAAACAATGACATCAAGTCAATTCCTACTCATTATATGTAACAGAACAAAACACTGCCAGGTTCTGTGCCATCCGCCATAATTGTTACTGTGTTTGAGCCCATTGTTGCAGCTGCTGTTTTAATCCATCTTGCTAGGAAGTCTTCCTGTTTTTCACACACCCTCTGTACCTTACCAAGCATGGTGTCAGTCTCCAGGGATTGATTGGTCTTTCCTGACAACATGCCCAAAGTAAGTGAAATGAAGTCTCACAGTCCTTGCTTCCTAGAAGAATTCTGGCTGTACTTCTTCCAGGACAGGTTTGTTCATTCCTCTGGCAGTCCGTGGTTTAGTCAATATTCTTCACCAACAACATAATTCAAAGACATCAGTTCTTCTCCAATCTTCCTTATTCACTGACCAGCTCTCCCATGTGCATGAGACACTTGACAATATCATGGCTTTGGGTCAGCTGTACCTTAGGCACCAAAGTGAAACCTTGCTCTTTAACACTTTGAAGAGGTCATTTCCAGCACATTTTCCCACTGCAATATGTTATTTGATTTCATGACTGCTGCTTCCATGAGTGTTGATTGTGCATACAAGTAAAATAAAATCTGTTATACTCATCCAAAATCTTTATCAAGAGAGTTAAAAGATTGCCTACAGAGTGGGAAAAAATATTTGGCAACCATGAATCAGATTGACATCTAATTTCCGTAATGTACTGGATCCTGCAAAATATCAACAAGAAAAAGGCAAATAACTCATTTGAACAATGGACATGGACAGATACATCAGCAAAGAAGTCATGTGGACACCCAAAAGACACATGAGGAAATGCTCACAATCATTAGCTGTCAGAGAAATGCAAATCAAAACTACCATGAGATAACATCTAACCCCAATGATGTAGGGAATGATCCAAAAAACACAAAATAACAAATGCTGGAGAGGCTGTGGAGAGATTGAAGCACCCCTACACCACTAGTGGGAATGCAAGAGGGTACAACCTCTTTGGAAAATGATTTGGCACATTCTTAAAAATCTAGAAGTAGAAATACCACATGATTCAGCAATCTCATTGCCAGGAATATATCCTACGGGAATAAGGGCTGTCACACAAACAGATACATGTGCATGAATTTTTATTGCAGCACAGTCCACAATAGCAAAAAGATGGAATCAATCTAGGTTCTCATTACTAGATGAATGGGTAAACAAACTATGGTATATATATACAGTGGAACACTATGCAATGATAAAGAAGAATTCTGATTTTAGGAAGCATCTTTGACTTGACGGCACTTGGTTTTTGGCTGGCTTGTAACCTGGTATCAACTAGAAGACATTATGATGAGTGAAGCCGGCCAGCTACTAAAGGACAAGTATTCTATGAGACCACTATTATAAAGACTTATAAAAGGGTTTATGCATAGAAGAAAAGACTCTTTGATGACTACAAAGGTGGAGAAGGAGGGAGAGGATTGTTCATAGACTAGTTGATAGGAATTTGGTTAGGTGAAGGGTGTGACAGAACTCAGTAAAAGAGGACAGCATAAATGGACTACACCATAAACTAAACAGTTTTCTTTTTTTTTTTAGCCAAGTCAGTCAAGTGCCGTGCAGTCGGATCCGACTCATGTCTTTTTTTAAATCTTTTTATTTACTAGTCACAGAAAGAGAATAAAATTTCTAACATCTATCAATTATTTCATCTATGATAAACCCTCACTGCCCCCCAACCCTTGTAGCCAACATAGTCATTTTCTTCTGTAGATAATTCTCTTTTTAAGTCCTTATAACAGGGATCTCATATAATATTCATCCTTTGACACTGATTGATTCCACTCAGCATGATCTCTTCCAAATGATACCATGTTATGAGATGTTTTCTAAAATCATCATTGTTTTTTATCAGAGCATAATGTTCCATTGAGTATATGTACCATAATTTGGTTATCCATTCATCTGTTGATGTACATTGGCGTTGAGTCCATCCTTTAGCTATTGTGGACTGTGCTGCAACAAACATTCACGTACATGTGTCTGTTGGTGTGACAACCTTTGTTTCTGAAGGATAAATTCCAAGCAGTGGAATTACTGGATCAAATGCTTTTTAAGGAAGCACCAGATTGTTTTCCAAAGAGGTTGTACCATTATGCAATCTCACCAGCAGTGTAGGAAAGTTCCAGTTTCTCCACAGCCTCTCCAGCACTTTTTGTTTTGTGTTTCTTGGATCACAGCCAACTTTGGTGGGGTGAGATGGTATCTCAGTGTAGTTTTTTTTTAATTTTAATTTTATTTTTTATTTTTTTATTATTATTTTTTAAATCTGACTGAGTGAAAATGTACCTTCCCATACAAATTTACATGCCCACTTATATGCAGCTTCCACTGCTCTCCCTGTCCAGCAACAGCACACTACTCTCTGCTCCATACATGTCTCATCCTCCCAACAGTCTCCTTTCCCCTCCTCTCCACCCACTCTCCTTCCTCCAGCCATAAGTCAGCAGGATGATATCCTATAGATGCATAGAACCAAGCAGATCCAGGCAGCCAAAAAACACATGCAGACATGTTCATGATCTTTAGTTATTAAGAAATTCAAATCAAGACTACAATGAGATACCATCTCACCCCAACAAGGTTGGCCATGATCCAAAAAACACAAAACAACAAATGCTGGAGAGGCTGTGGAGAAAGCGGAACTGTCATTGTAGTTTTGATTCGAATCTCTTTAACAGCTAATGATTATGAGCAGTTCTTCATGTGTCCCTTGGCTGCCTGGATGTCCTCTTTAGAGACGTGTCTGTCCATCTCCTTTAACCATTGCTTAATTGGATTATTTATCCTTTTCTTGTTGATATTTTGTAGTACCTTGCAGATTATGGAGATGAGGTGTCAGTCTGACATATAGTTGCCAAATA
Organism: Heterohyrax brucei; assembly: GCA_028571685.1. Lineage (NCBI taxonomy): Eukaryota > Metazoa > Chordata > Mammalia > Hyracoidea > Procaviidae > Heterohyrax > Heterohyrax brucei. The sequence continues at coordinate 20,415,271 of CM053162.1, forward strand.
CTTTTTCCCTTTCTGTAGGTGGACTTTTAATTCCTTTGATGAAGTCTTTGGATGAGTTTCTGAACAGGGGGGTATAAATAACAATATAGAGAGTATCACTGTAGAGATGCTTACAGAAAACTTGCCTGAGATTACGAGCAAAGAGAACATACATATCCAAGATGTTTATCAAATATGACAAAAGCTAGACCCCAAAAGAAAGACACCAAGACATATTATAATCAAGCTTAATAAGATGAAACATAAACTGATGCTTCTGAAGGCAGCAAGGCTCAAAGCAAAGCTAACACTCTGAGGGAAACCCTGTAGTCTTTCATCTGACTTCTCTGCAGAAATAATGCTGGCTAGAAAACTGTGGGATGACACATTCAAAGTCCTGAAAGAGAAAAACTTCCAACCAACAATTATTTATCCTACAAAATTGTCTATCAAATATGATGATGAAATTAAGACTTTTGCAGCTAAAGAGAAGCCCAGAGACTTCATAAAAACTAAACCCAAACTAGATGAAATATTGAAAGAAGCTCTTTCCTTAGAAAAACAAAACCATTAAACGTATATTTTAGGTGACAATGCAGGACACATCATCCAAAATTCTAATCAGTTACGGAAGTCACAAAACTTAATCAAAGCTACAATATTAAAATGAAGGAATCTGTGATCATATCATGACAACCATAACACCATTACATTAAAAGAGAGATACACTACAGTAGTTATAGTCATTTCAGATGGAGAGGAAGTTAAAGACTTATACAGTAGTTAAAATTGGGTTTAATCTCAGCATGTTAAGGGGGAAAACAGATGTAGCCACAAAACAAATTAACAATACATCACATCAAAATAAGAAACACAATATAGGAGTCTCAACAAACACAAAACCAATATATAACACAAAAAGACAACATATAAAGAAGAATGACCCATAACAGAACGTTAAGAGCAACATAGGAAACATCAACACAAAAATAATTACATCAATGATGGCACTAAGCACTTACCTATCAATAATTGCACTGAATGTAAGTGAACAGAACCCTCCCATAAAGAGACAGTGAGTGACATCCTGGATCAAAAGACACGACATATCTACATGTTGCATACAAGAAATATACCTTAGACTTAAAAATATGAGCAAATTGAAAATTAAGGATGCAATAATACACACCAAGCTAAATGTGGCAAGTGTGGCAATACTAATCTCAGATAATATAGAGTTTGATGTAAAATCCACTATTGTGGACAAGGATGGTCACTACTTATTGCTGAAAGATTCAATACTCATGCAGGACTTAACAATATTAAATATTTATGCATCCAATACCAGAGCATCTAAATATATTGAACAAATACTGACAACACTGAAAAATGAGATATATCACACTCCCCTTTCAGTTATGGATAGATCATCCAGAGAAAAGCTCAGTAAAGATAGCCAAGCCAAGTAGAAGATATTATTGAAACAATCAACCAACTTGACCTCTTTAACATATACAGATCTTTTCATCCATCAACGGATATTCTTCTCCAATGCTTGTGAAAAATTTTCCAGGATAGACCATGTATTAGGTCATAAAGCAATTCTCTATAAAATCTAAACCACTGATTTACTGCAAAGTGTCTTCTCAGACCACAGAGTCATAAAAGTTGAAATCAATAACAGAAAAATCATGGGTAGAAATTCAAACTTACAGAAACTGAACAACACTTTGCTCAAAAAGCCTTAGGTTATAGAAGAAATCAAGGACAAAAAAAAAATTTATGGAATCAAATGACAATGAAAATACATCCTACCAGCATGTATGGGATACAGCAAAAGCAATGCTCAGAAGTCATTTTATCTCTGTAACTGCACACATCTGGAAAGAAGAAAGGGCCAAGTTAAAGAATTAACCCTACAGCTTGAACAAGTAGAAAAAGCAACAGAAGAACCCCTCAGGCACCAGAAGAAAACAGATTTTAAGGATTAGAGAAGAACTAAATGAATCTGAGAATAGAAAAACAATCAAAAAAATTAACAGAACCAAAAGCTGGTTCTTTGAAAAGATCAACAAAATTGATAAAACATGGATAAACTTACAAAAGAAAAACAGAAGATACAAATAACCAGATTAAGAAATTAGATGGGAGATGCTACAATGGACCCAGCTGAAACCAAAAATATCATAACAGAATGCTATGAAATGCTGTACTCCAGCATGTTTGAAAACCTAGAGCAAATGGACAAATTTCTAGATTCATTATCACCCACCAAGATGGAGAAGTAGATCAACTTAATAAATCTATCACAAAGCAAGAGATTGAAAAAGTCATCAAAAATCCACCAACCAAAAAAAAGTCCTGGCCCAGATGGCTTCACCAGAGAATTCTACCAAACTTTTAGAGAAGAATTAACTCCGAGACTATTTCACACCATAGAAAGGGATGGAATACTCCCAAATTCATTCTATGAAGCCAGCATTACCCTGATACCAAAGTCAGGAGAAGATCCCACAAAAAAAGAAAATTACAGACCAATATCACTCATGAACCTAGATACAAAAATCTTCAACCAAATCTTAGTCAATATAATTCAACAGCGTATAAAAAAATAATTCATCATGATCAAGCAGTTGGTTTCACTCCAGGGATGCAAGGCTGGTTCAGCATCAGGAAAACAATTAATGTAATCAACCACAGTAATAAGAATCAACTGATTTTGTCAATGGATGCAGAAAAGGCATTTGACAATGTTCAACACCTATTCATGCCTAAAACTCTCAGAAAAATAGGAATAGAGGGGAAATTCCTCAATGCAATCAATAGCATCTACGCAAAGCCAACTGCCTTCATCGTCCTGAATGGTGAAAGACTGAAAGACTTGCCTTTGAGAATGGGAACTAGACAAGGATGCCCACTCTCACCAATTCTATTCCACATTGTGCTAGGAGTTCTCGCCAGAGTAATTAAACAAGACAAAGAAATAAAGGGGCATCCATATTGGCAACGAAGAAGTAAAAATCTCCCTATTTGCAGATGGTATGATTTTTTTATACAGAGAAGCCAAAGGAATCTGTAAGTTAACTATTGGAACTAATAGAGGAGTTTAGCAAAGTAACAGGATACAAGATAAGCATAAATAAATCAGTAGAATTTCTTTATACCAACAGTGAAATTATTAAAGAAGAAATCACCAAATCAATTCCATTTACTGTAGCCCCCAAGAAGATAAAATACCTAGGAATAAATCTAACTAGAGAAATAAGAGATCTTTACAAAGAGAACTACAAGACCTTACTACAAGAGACTAAGAGAGACTTACATAAATGGAGTAGTCTACCCTGCTCATGGATAGGACGACTCAACATTGTGAAAAATGTCTATTTCACCCAAAGCAAACTACTTATATAATGCAATCCCAGTACAATTTCCAGTGACATTTTTTAATGAGATGGAGAAACAAATCACAAACTTTGGAAACGGAAGAAGCCTCAGATGAGTAAAGCACTACTGAAGAAGTACTGGGAGACCTCTCACTACCCGACTTTAGAACCTATTACACTGACACAGTAGTCAAAACAGCCTGGCACTGGTACAAAAACAGACAGATAGATCAATGGAACAGAATTAAGAACCCAGACATGACACCATCCTCTTATGAACAGTTGATATTTGACAAAGGCCCTAAAATTTTAAACTGGGGTAAAATAATCTCTTTAAGAAATGGTGCTGGCAAAATTGGATATCCATCTGCAAAAAAAAAATGAAACAAGACCCATATCTCAAACCTTATACAAAAGCCAACTCAAATTAGGTAAAAGACCTAAATATAAAATCTAAAACAATAAAGCTCATCCAAGATAAAACAAGATCAACAATGGAAGTTTTTTTTTTCTTTTTTTTTATCATGACTGAGTGAAAATGCACATTCCCATATAAATTTACATGTGGAAGTTTTAATACACAATGTAGACAGACTTTGAAATCTGACAAAGCACGATCAACAGAAGAGAAAATAAATAAATGAGAACTACTAAAAAGCTTTCTAAATTCAACCCAACGTTTCAAAGGATAGAGTAGAGACCATGTTTTCAGGGGACATCATGGTCAATTGGCATAACTAGCTTTTTGCTATGAGAGGGTTCTGCACTCTGTATTGGTGAGTGGTGTCTGGGCTCTCAAAGCCACCAAGCTGCCACCTGAGGAACTTCAATTGGTCCCAATCCACCTGGAACAGATGACACCAAGAACATCAAAGACATGAGGAAAAGTGAGCCCAGGAGACAGAAGGACCCGTATGATTAGGAGACCATATCAGCGTGAGACCAGAAGAACCTGATGGTGCCAGGACAACATCAAAGACAGCCTTGATAGGGGACATAATGTAGAGTCCCTGAAGTGACAAGAGAAAAAGAGGTGTGCAGATTAAGAACTCTGCTAAAAGACCAGAATTGGTGGTCTGACAGCCTGGAGGGTCTCCTGGGAACATGACTCCTCAACTTGCTGCTGTCCCAAACCTGAAACCAGTACTCTGGTCAATACTTCAGACTAAGAGTGGACTGGATTTGGGGACACAGAGTGAGCATGTGGTGTGTGTGCTTTACGGTTTTACACATTTATAGAATGCTGTCCTACTGCTTTTTTTCTAGAGGGGAGAGAAGAAGGTGAAGAGGAGGGGATAGGTGCTTGTTAAGAGGATACTAGTAGTAAAGAGTGAGAAGGAGGAGTGTGGAGAGCAGTTAGAGTAGCAGAGAGGCAGGTATGCAAAACTGAACTGGATTGTATATTTTCACTTAGTCCTGTTTAAAAAATTAAATAAAGTCCTTCACAACTCCAATATTTTCTCCATTTATCATGGTGTGATTGGTCCAATTATGGGAATTTTTTATGTTGAAGCACAAATGACAATGGAATGGTTCTATAGATTGAACTATGTCCCCCACAAAATGTCTATTCATAATCCTGACCCCTTCCCGTATAAATACGACTCTGGAAATAGGGGCTTTCTTTTGTTATGTTAGTATAAGCATACCGTAATGAGATGGGTCCTAACCCTGTTCACTTTTGAGTTAAAAAAAAAAAAAAGCAGATTAGACATAGAAATACACACAGAGGGAAGACAGATGCCAAAGAATGTCAAGGAACTCCAAGGATGGATGGCAGCTCCTTGATACTGAAATAGGCCACACAGGAATTCCTTCTGAAGTCACACCCTGAATTCAGACTTCTAGCCTCCCAGGCTGTGAAAATATAAATATAAAACCTCCCATTTGTGATAGTTTTGTTACTAGGTGACTAAGACAGAGAGAAAATAAACCATCTGGGCATAAAGGTAGAGTTGAGAACTCTCCTGAGATAAAGAAAATTTCTTTGCCCCAAAGATAAGTTAGGTAACTACTTTTCTAATCTTCAATATGTATTTTTTTTTCCACCTAGCCTTTAAAATGCTGTATAGAAAGCCCTAATAACACAGGGAAAGCACTTGTGGAAAGATTAAACTTTTACATCTTGGCACTACAGCATCTTATTGCTGAGTCATCTGCAGCTGTGATCCAGTATTTTTTCACTCTTTCCTTCAGGACTTCCCACTCTTATCACATCTTGTATTTATGTTTTGATTTGTGACCTTAAATATACCACCTTGTACCTCTTCCCTCTGAATATTACTAGTTTTAACCTATCAAGGTCATTTTGAATTTCCTTTTTCTTTGCAAACTTGTACATCTTCAGGTTATTTTCATACTTTTTGACTCCGTGCCTTGGTCCTGCAGAGATTAGGCAATCATCTACAATATCTTATTGAAATTCTACTTGAAATTTGACTCTGGTCTGTTTCTCTTTCTTTTTTTGGAGTGGTCTTGGAAAGAATTGTTTACTCAACTTACAATCAGTATCATACCTTTAAAGCCTGTAAGAAGGACCACAACTGTTACTTCTTCTTTATATAATCCTCTAAGAATCGTAACAGGAAACCATGTTGATCCAGAAGACTTAGTTACTCAAAGTATGGTCCATGGGCAAGCAGCATCATTTTCATCTGGGAACTTTTTAGAAATGTAGAATGTCAGGCCTTACCTTGAACCTACTGAACCAAAGTATGTATTTAGTAAGTTCCTGGTGGTTCAAGTTCAACAAGCACTGCTCCACTTATTTTTCATGCTTTCCTAGATGATGGTAAACTGATAGGGTAATTATTTGCCTTATAATTGCCCAAATATTGATGAGACAGCAATTTTTAGGGTAATTATTTTCAAAGATGGCACCACATTTGCCCTGTACCAGTCCTTGGGAATTTTTCCATCCTATATGTTTTCCTTACAGAAATGTTTAAAGGTTATTCATCATGAACTCCATATATTGTAAACTTGATTCTTCCTCACTCCTCACACTCAAAGGAACACATTGAATAGTTTAGTAGATTATTTAAAGAATACAAGATTATTGACTTACTCAGCCAGCCAAGTGCCGTCGAGTTGACTTACTCAGCACTGATATCAAATACTAAATTCTTAACCGATTGAGAAGAGCAGTGTTTAAAGAAAATACGCACAAAAATACATGTTCATCTTTACCCACATAGTAATTTGATTCAGAAGACTCTGATTCTTGTAGTAAATCATTCTGTGATCTCACAGGTAACCACTTCACTTCTCTGGACCACTGGATTTTAGTTAGTAAAAGAAAAAATGTGAGCTATGAAGTCAGAGCTGGGTTTCAATACAAACTCTGTTATTAATTACATGACCTTTGGAATGTTGCTTAATGTCCCTCAGCTTCTGACTTACCGTCTATAAAAGAGGAGTAACAGTAGTGTTTACATCACCACATTCTTATGAGAGTCAAAGGAAATAACGTAGGAAAAAGCACCCCTCTGGATCATATTGTGTATTCAATAAATTGTGGTTGTTGCTGTTGTGTTATAGCAATAATTAAATATTATCGAGAGCTCTAAGGACTGAGACTCCCAAACTCATTCAATATTTTGTCCCTAGTTTCTAGCATATAGTAAGGGCTTATTAAGTGTGGGTTGAATTAATGACTGAATTGGTGAACTGATGGATAGATAGGCTTGTGATGGGCCTGGGTTTCCTAATCTGTAAAATGGAGAGTTAAACTAAATGATTACTAAATTCTCTTTCAATTCTAATCTGTATTACATATAACCTCTGGGTTTGGGTTTAGCACTGATTTCCAGGGCTAGCCCAAACTTAGAAATAATAGGGACAACTTGTAGGAGGAAAGGAAACCCTGTTGTTGCAGTGGTTAAGAGCTATAAATGCTAACCAAAATGTTGGCAGTTCAAATCCACCAGACACTCATTGGAAACCCAATGGGGCAGTTCTAATCCATCCCATGAGGTCACTATAAGTTGGAATCAATTCAACAGCAAACGGTTTGGTGTTTTGGTTTAGTAGGAAAATTGTGCTATTGACCTAGGATAAAGTCATTAGGCATGCTGAGGGAAGCCAAGGAATAGAAGTGATAGTCCCAGGGAACACGTCCAACCAGGCCTTCTGGTTGTGAATGTCATCCATTGCTGCTTTCAGCAAACCAGGGATCTAGAAAACAGGTAAGTGTTAATGACCCAAAGGAAAAAGCAACCTATCTATTTTCATACCCACACCTAGAAGAAATTACACCTTCCTGACAACTTGATTTAGATGAAATGTCATGAGAAAAAGAATGTGCTCAATTTCTCAACAGGGAGGGAAAAAAAATCCAGCAGGAAGCTCTGTCAGGCCTTGGGGTGAGCTTTTCTTGATATTGAGCTGATGATGTCTTGTGTATGATGCCAGTCCCTTGAGTGTTATCGGCATAAAAATAGTTTTCTTCACAGATTCAATCATTTGTAGTCACGGTCCATGCCTGGATCCTGATCCCGTACAGAGCAAGAGCTTGGCAAATATTTTTTAATGACATCGACTTATTTACCCCTCAAAGCTACACCTCTGAGTGGCCAATATGCCATGCTTGTGTATTTTTACTTTACAGAACAAAATACCGAGTCTCTGAGAGGTTCAAAATTGCTCAAGTGCATGTGGTTAAGCAAGTGCTAAGTTACAGCTTGAATTCCGAGACCATTATCCCAGTATCAACATGTATACCAATATACCACAGTGTTTTCTGGGGCTACAAAAACTGGATTGAGACTAGGATTTGCTTATTCTATTCATATTTATCAGGTGCTAAAAATAGAGAATAATAAGCAAGTCATCAAACGTAGCTGATTCCCTTAGGTAAGGCTGTTAAACAACTAAGACTGGGGAAAAAAAACAAAGAAATCTTTCTCATTTCCCATCAGGGCTATACTTTGACAATTAAACAATTCTTTGTAAATCTTTTAAAAAGTAATAAAAATAAAGTAACCTCTATCCCCTCAAAGGATCAAGCATTAAAATAAAAAGAATCAATTTCTGTGTGAATTTGTCCTCCTTGTTTGACAGATTGGCTAAGGGATGTTGTGAAAATGAAGAGTTTCATTTTTGTGAACATCAGTTTAGTCATTTCTCAAAACTGGTATATAATGCACATTTTGAGAAATCATGAGAATTAAGCAACCCTTACTACAAGACAATCCCAATACAGGTATTGACAATACCAATACAGAAGCTCAAAAACATCTGTTTTCTTCCCTTTATCACTTCCTATCTGTCATGGAGTCATTCACATCCCCAAAACGCATGTGTCAGCTGGCTGAGGCCATGATCCCCAGTACTGTGTGATTGCCCTCCATTTTGCGATTTTCCTATGTGTTATAAATCAAAATCTCTGCCTGTGGTTAAACAGGGTTAGGGTGGGAGGTAACACCCTTACTCAGGTTATATCCATGATCTTTTCTGTGGAGTGTGGGACATCTTACAAGAAATGAAAGAAAAGGCAGGCAAACAGAGAGGGGGACCTCCTACCACCAAGAAAGCAGTGTCAGAAGCAGAGTGAATCCTTTGTACCTAAGTTTCTTGTGCTGAGATTCTCCCAGACCAAGGGAAGACTGAGGACAAGGACCTTCTGCAGAGAGAAAAAGCCTTCCTCTGGAGCTGCACCCCAGATTCTGACTTAGAGCTTACTGGACTTTGAGAGAATAAATCTTTCTCTGGTAAAGCAATCTGCTTGTGGTATTTTTATTATAATAGCACCATATGACTAAGACACCATCGTAAACGTCTATAGTAAGTACTTTGATTTTCTTCATAGGTATGGAGTCCTATGAAAAGTAAGCAAAAAAAATACAAAGGTGAAGCAGGATGATTAAATGCCTCATTGGAATATAGTTCTAGATTTCAGCAAAGGAGACTGGATAACATCCTGCACGGTGGTCTCTGAGAGACCTTGACAGGTCCCTGATTGATTATGGCATATCCTTCCATGCAGAGCAAGATCACGTCTGACAGCTTTAGAGACGGCTGTGTCAGATCTGAGAGCGGAGTGAGCACTCTCCAGAGGTCTCTGGCTAAAGCATTCTGAGTTTCTATATAGAGTATCAAAAACCTTTGACAAAAATGTGGTAATTAAAAATCATTATGGTAAGCCTCTGATTTTTTCCCAGCCACCTCTCTCTTGTGTTCCACAGTTCACTCCTCCCTAACATCCTACATTCAATCCAAGATGAATTATTTGATTTTCATTCAATGTTCTTTATTTTTATGGCTTTGATCTTACTGCTTCCTCCCTATAGAGTAACTTTTTACCTTTGCTACTTCAAATCCTATCTATCCAACAAGAGCCAGGCCAAAACTACTTTTCTATCAAGTTTCTCCTGAAATTCTCACCTCCTACCCTGCTGCCAGCTGAAATTAAACTTGTCCTACTCTGTTCTCTCATTGTACTTTATATCTGCCTCTTGTGGCACTCTCATTTTCTACCTTGTATTTATGTTATTTCTGTATGTGTCTTATCTTTTCCCTTAGTTCTAAACTTCCCTGAGGGTAGGAACCACATTGCATTCTTTTTTTTTTTTTTTTTTTTTTTGGTCTTGATGGAAACAAGACACAGGGTCTAGCACATAATGAAGGCAAAATAAATATTCATGAAATGAATAGAAATGGTAGCAGCAATGAAGATGATGATGATTATAAGCATCAAACATTTGCTACAGGTTTGTGTCAGGCACCATTCTTGGATTCATTATGTGGCCTATCTTACTGAATCCACTCAATAAAGCCTATGTAGTAGTCACAGTTGTTGTCCTCATTTAATAGATTACGAAGTTGAGGTTCAAATACAGAGTTGCCTACCTAGCATCACGTAACTAAGAATGGGAAGACTCAGGACTTTAACCATTACTTTTGTTTAAAAATACAGTAAGAACCATAAAAATGTAACTGTCTAGCTTAATACCTCCATTGTCTTTGCGTTCCCATAATTTTAGGGGCACATTTCCATAAATTTAGAATTATGTAGTCTCTGAAGAAAACTTTTCAGACTCTTTTCTTTCTTTTCTCTTTATCTTCAAGTTTTTTTCTTTTCTTTTCTTTCTTTCAGAAATGAGACTTCGGACAACCACTTAATAAAAGAACACTTATGGTTAATTCTGACCAGATCAGAACTGAGGAGTACCACCTGCTGAGCAGACATATACCTTTGATGCCTACAGAGTCCTGGCTGAGTTAAGTGCTTTCAACTTTCCTTTAAAAGGAGAATCTCCTATAGGATTCTATTTAAAGCCTTGCAGATATTCACAAGAGCAGACAGCATGGGGCAGCACTACATCCATTGAGCATCACTGTGGGAGAAGAAGTTGTCCCCCAGTTTGTCCTTCATCCTACAGGTCAGGTTAATGCAACAAGTCTCGATGACTGCAAGTGCCCAAATGAAGTAGAAATATCTTCACCAGAGAGCAATCTAATGAAGAGACACACAATTGGATATGATCAAAGGCTGAAATGGGTAGCACAATAACCTTCAAGCAGAATAATCAGGGGAAGGGAAAGGAAATAATAATAATAATAAAATCACCAAGAGTGGAGCACAATTGAGGAATGTGGTGGTGAGGGGACAGGGTAATAAGATTCCAGCATCCCTTTGAGCTCTCCACAACTCAGGTTCGCCTTCAGAAATGGGCCTTGGGGTCCAAAAGTAAGTGGAACAGTACGATTTGCAGGCTGGTTAAAATAGTATGAGCTGCATTTCTGAAACATGGATGCGGAGTAGAGATCTCAGCCATTTCTTGACTTCCCTTCACCTTCCTTGCCCGCTAGAGCCTGCTCTCACTTTCCATCGGGTTTGCACTCTAGCCAGAGGTACAATTTCCTCTATGTTTCAGATTTACTCAGCCATCTCTCCTTATACTGTCTATACCAGAACACAGTGTGTGCTTTATATGCCACTGGTGCTCAAGAAACATTTATGAGGAATGTATTAGTTTCCTGGAGTTGTGGGGTGTTAAAAACAGCTAATGTTGAGGTCTTTTAACTGATTAGACCTGGAATGACCTGATTCAGATTTGGGAGATCAAACTAGCAAGCCCGTCTCCCATCTCCCATCTCCCAACCAGCTGCAAACTGGGCTCCCTCTACCCCAAGGCACAAGAACTCAACCTATTTGGTGGCAAATGACTGTAAAGTTTTAGTAAGCAAAAGTATGTTCTGGAGAGGAACAGGTCAGTCTCTGTGAGTGGGTAAAGATCCTGTCTAGATTTTGGAAGTCCCTTTCATTAGCAAAAGCAGAGGGTCATGTCATAGATGGGAGTGGGACGTAGTGGCTTGGTTCTTGATTCTGGGTTTAAGGCTTCACTAACTTGTCCTTCAGAGGTGGTTCAAGACATCACAACTGCCATCAGAATTGTTGTATCTGCATCTCAACTGCCAGGAAAGAATTGTTTTGTTTGCATCACAAATGACCAGAAAAGGACTGTTGTATCTGTAACCACCCTTCTCAAGCAGTGTTGATCAGTTTCCCTAGCTAACGTTGTTCCTGAGGTGCTAGGCTGCTAAGCAAAAGTTTAGAGGTTCAAGATCACTCAGAGCTGCCTCAGCAGAAAGGTCTGACAATCTCCTTGCAAAAATCAGCTGTTAAAAACAGTATAGAGTATAGTTACTCTTTGACACACGTGAGGTCACTACAGCTTAAAATCAGTTTGAGGCAATTTGTGTGGTTTGGTTTGGTATTTATTCCTCCGGTCGATGTAACAAAATACTTCAACATGGATGGCCTGACAAAACAGAAATTTGTTCTCTCACAGTTCTGGAAGCTAGTAATCCAAGTTCAGGGTGTCAGCAGGGCCATGCAGTCTCTGAAATTTCTAGGGAAAGATTCTTTCTTGTCTCTCTCAGCTTCCGTTAGCCCCAGGCAGTCTTCAACATGTAGCCATAGCATAACTCAGTTGTCACATAGCTATCTTCCCTCTGTGTGTCTCTGTGCATCTCTTTTACGAGGATACAACTCAAATGGGAGTGATACCCACTCTACTTTGGTATGATATCATGTTAACACATCACATGTTCAAAGACCCTATTTCCAAAGGAAGTAACATTTGCAGGTATGAGAGTGAGGACTTCAACCTCTCTTTTTGGGAGACATAATTCAATCCATAACAGAAGATGATTTTACAAAGACATCTAATTTGTGTAACTCTGGCACATAATACAAGATCGGTAAAATGCTGTCTTCAAGTGAGAAGGGTATGGCTGAAGAAGGGTCTTCACTAATCTCAGTTACTTGAATTCAGATAAAAATTGTGCTTTGGCAAAAGGTATCCATTTGCAAATTTGAAACATAAATTTCATTTAATTAGTGACATGAACTAGATGGCCACAGCTGCTATTTCTTGCAGTGGCCAAGGGCCTGGGGGAAAATGGCAGCAATGAGCACAAAGTGTGCTAAACAGGCGGGGAACAGAGAGTGGTGGACACAGATGGATCCAAATCTCTTCTACCCTACTGATTCTGGCCCCATGGAAATGACAGCCAGGACTGCAGAGACCTCTAGCTCCTGTCATAGTGGCCTTTTGATTTCAGCAGGAGGGCTCTGGGAACCCAATAAACTTTCATCTTCTTATTCTGCAAAGAGGTACAAATATGCAAAGAGGAGCTACACAAAGGGTTTTGTGGACTAAACATAGAATTTGGAATCAAAAGACTTGGACTTAACCCCTGACTCTATTTGCATACACTAAGCTTGTACCCTTGTACAACTTTTTTACAGGCTTAACCAATCAGTTGTCCTTGGGTCAATTTTTTGGCCACAAGTGTGTCAAAGTAGGACATTGCTTCATAGAGTTTTCAATGGTTCATTTTTCAGAAGTAGATTTCTAGGCTTTTCTTTTGAAGGGTCTTGCTTCTCTAATCTGTTAAATACGAACAATAATTTTGGTGCTATGTATCTCAAATGTACATTGAAAGGACTGAGTTCACAGATGAATAAGTTTCCAGGAAAGTTTTATGTAAATACAGATAAATCAACAAGTATTAATCAAACAAGAACCAGGGCCTAGTGCACTCTCAGAGACTTGTTTGCTCAATTTTCTCATCTGTTTTCTAACAGCAGTTCTATGCAGTTAGTATTATTGCCAATTAATGGAGAAGGAAACAAGATCAGTTATATTTTTCCAAAAGTTGCACAACACACACACTTGGATTTAGAGTACTTCTCTGTTTCTCAACCATTTTCTATGTTTTTCTTTTCCCTTTTTGGTCCTTACTTTGTTGTAATTGGAAACTCTAGTGGCATAATGGATTAAGTGCTACGTCTACTGACCAAAAGGCTGGCGGTTTAAACCTACCGGGCTCTCCTTGGAAACTCTATGGGGCAGTTCTACTCTGACCTCTAGGGTTGCTATGAGTGGGACCTGGCTCGATGGCAGTGGGTTTCATTGTAAACAGAGCCACTGGCCCTGATCCTAACTCTCCCTGTGTTTCAGGTATGAGCTTAAAGCTCTAAGTTGCAGTATCACTATCCTCTGGAGGATCAGACTTGCCTAAAACCCTTCAGGCATGATTCATCTATCCCTTCAGCCCACACTCTCATGCTATGAACAAGGCATTTTTTTATGTCTTGTGGAAAAATTAAAAAGTTACTAGTGTCTGTTTTTTCCTTCAAGGAGCTTGAAACCTGGAAAGAGACACAAACTGAAAAATATGTTAATAATGCTATGTATCACAGACATGTGACAACAAAATAACCTGCGGTATTGACTGTTTGCTTTGTTTAACATATACCCCTTCCCCACCTATCAACATGGTAAGGTTCTAAAGACCATGTCATTATGCCAACTTGGTGTTATGCAAAAACAGAGGATGACCACATCAGATCGCAAAATGTAGGATGCCTGCATCACTACATAACTGTCAAATTACATCATTACATAACTTCTGAACCACTGAGAATCATGACCTAACCAAGCTGACAGATGACTCTAATCAGCCAGTATTACTCTCAGCCGATGTCATGATATGCATTATAGCCAGGCATATGTGGTTAATGACCAAAATATTGAATAACTGATTTTTACTATTAATTATAAATGTGAAATGTCAGATAGGCAGTTGATAAGTGACGAGGTGTATACCAAATGCTTTACTAAGTATTTTACATATACTAATTCATTTAAACCTCACAACAATCACATGGCATAGGTATTACTGCTAGCCAGAGGAAACAAAGGAATAGAAATTAACTAACCAGCCCAGAATCACCCAGCTAGTGAGAGGCTGAACCATGTTTCTGACCACAGAGTATTTTTCAGAAACTGTACCCTCACCCACTACACAGCTACATTTGAAGAAGAAAAGATCAGCAACAGAAAATGGACAAAGGATCTAAACAGAGAATTATCAAAACAAATGAAATAAAAAAGTAGCTCTTCAATATGGAAAAGGAGGCTCAAAGTCAGTAAAATTAAAGGAAAAAGAAAATAGAATTACAGTCAGAGACTATTATTTACTTATCTAGCTAGGAAATACTCCAAAGTTCAATGATATATATTTGCAGGAACTTGTAAATTGGAAAATCTCCTCTGAGGAGGGTTAGACAACATCTATCAAAATTATAAAGCTATATCTTCTTGACTCAGAAACTTTACACCTGGATTTTTATTTTACATATATACTCACATATGATTGCAATGGAATACATGCAAAGATAGTCATTGTCACATTTATAAGAGCAAATGCAGAAACAACTGAATGACTATCAAACCACACTAATTTATCACAGTCTGTGACCAAAAAAAAAAGTTATTCCACTTAGTATGCACCACCAGCTGTTCTAAATGCTTTACATACAAAACTAATGTAATCCACGTCATACTCTTTTCTCAACATACCCAGTGTGTTAGATGAGTCAATCAATGTACAGAGAGGTTAAATAAGGCATTTGACTGCATGGATCATAACAAATTTTTTATAACATTGCAAAGAATAAGAATTTCCAAACACTTCATTGTGCTCAGGAAGAACCTACACTTAGATCAAGAGGCAGTCATTTGCACAGAAAAAGGGGATACTGAGTGGTTTAAAGCTAGGAAAGATGTGTGTTAGGGTTGTACTCTGTCACCATTCTGGTGGCATAGTGGTTAAGAGCTACGACAGCTAACCGAAAGGTCAGCAGTTTGAGTAGATCAGCACTCACTGGAAACTCTATGGGACAGTTATACTCTGTCCTACAGGGTCACTATGAGTTGTAATTGACTTGACAGCAATGATTTGGGGTTTTTCGGTTTTGTGTGTGTGTGTGTGTGTGTGTGTGTGTGTGTGTGTGTATTTGGCTATGTACAGCATATTTTCAGAAAGACATACAAACAAACCTGGTAGGGGAACTGAGTGGTTGAAGGGCAGGGATGGAATGGAGACACTTTTCATGATTTAAAAAAAAAAAAAACTGAATTTTTGGACTATGGCATTTTTATTGTTAGTTGTCATTGAACTGGTTCCAACCCACCACAAACCTATGTACAAAAGAATGAAACAGTCCTGGGCCATCCTCACAGCTGTTGATATGTTTGAGCCCATCATTGTACCCACTGTGTCAGTCCGACTCCATAAGGGTTTTCCTCTTTTTCCCTAACCTTCTATTTTATCAAGAATGATATTCTTCTTCAGGAACTGGCTCCTCCTGATAACATGTACATGACATGAAGTATGTGAAATGAAGTCTTCCATCCTTGCTTTTAAATATGTCACCTCAAAGTAACGTATTTATTTCTTGGCACATTAAAGCAGTCTTTTGCAGCAGACTTGTCCAATGCAATAAGTTATTTGATTTCCTGACTGCT
Organism: Heterohyrax brucei; assembly: GCA_028571685.1. NCBI lineage: Eukaryota > Metazoa > Chordata > Mammalia > Hyracoidea > Procaviidae > Heterohyrax > Heterohyrax brucei. The sequence continues at coordinate 20,431,457 of CM053162.1, forward strand.
GCTTACCCTGGAATTGATTGTGGACCCAAGTAAAATGAAGTCCTTGACTTCAATATTTTCTCCATTCTTCATAACGTTGCTTACTGGTCCAGTTGTGAGGATTTTTGTTTTCTTTGTGTTGACATGTAATCCTCTATGGTCTTGATCTTTGTCAGTAAGTTCTCTTCACTTTCAGCAAAGTAGTTTGTGTCGTCTGCATATCACAGGTTGTGAAAGAGTCTTTCTCTGATCCTGATGCCCTGTTCTTCCTCATACAGTCTCATTTTTCAGATTATTTGCTCAGCACACAACTTGTATAGGCATAGTAAAAGAACACAACCCTGACACACACCTTCCTGATTTTAAACCACACAACATCCCCTTGTTCTGTTCAAATGACTGCCTCTTGTTCTACATATAGGTTCCTCGTGAGCACAGTTCTTTTGGAATTCCTATTCTTTGCAATGTTATCCATAGTTTGTTCTGATCAACACAGTCAAATGCCTTTGCATAGTCAATATAACATAGGTAAGCGCCTATCTGGTATTCTCTGCTTTCATCCAGGATCAGTTTGACATCAGCAATGATTTCCTTGGTTCTACATCATCTTCTGAATCCAGCTTTAATTTCTGACAGCTCCCTGTCAATATATTGCTACAGTCACTTTTGAATGTTCTTCAGCAAAATTTTACTTGCTTATAAAATTAATCATACGGTTCAATAATTTCCGCATTCGGCTGAATCATCCTCCTTGGAATTGGTGCAAATGTGGTTCTCTTCCAGTTGATTGGCCAGGTAGCTGTTTTCTAAATTTTTTGGCATAGATAAGTGAGCATTTCTCAGGACTGCATCCATTTGTTGAAACATCTCATTTGTTATTCTGTCAATTCCTGGAGCCTTGTTTTTTGCCAATGCCTGAAGTGCGGCTGGAACTTCTTCATTCAGCACCACAGTTCTCAATCCTATGCTGTCTCCTGCCATGGTGACTTTGTGTATTCTTTCCATCTTCTTTGGTGCTTCCTCAGTTGTTCAATATTTTGCTTAGAGAATCCAGCATTGCAACACAAGGCTTGAATTTTTTCTTCATTTCTTTCAGTTTGAGAAATGTAGAGTATGTTCTTCCTTTCTGGTTTTCTAATTCCAGGTCTTTGCGTATTTTATTATGATAATTTGTCTTTTCAAACTACTTTGAAATCTTCTGTTCAGCCCTTTTGCTTCATTTTTTTCTTCCATTCACTTTAGCTACTCTATGTTCAATAGCAAGTTTTAGAGTCTACTGACATCCATTAATGTCTTTTATTGTTTTCTATTTTTTTAATGACCTTTTGCTTTCCTCACATATGATGCCCTTGATGTCATCCCACAATTCATCCGGTCTTCAGTTATTAGTGTTCAATGCTTCAAATCTCGTTTTGAGATGATCTCTAAATTCAGGTGGGATATACTCAAGGTCATATTGCAGTTCCAAAGGATTTGCTTTCATTTTCTTCAGCTACGATTTGAACTTGCATATGAGCAAATGATGATCTGTTTCACACTTGGCCTCCAGCCTTGTTCTGCCTGGTGACTGAGCTTTTCAATTGCCTTTTCCCACAGATTTAGTGTGTTTAATTCCTATCTGTTCCATCCAGCCAGGTTCGCATATAGTTGCCTTTTATGTTGTTTGAAAAAAGGCATTTTGCGAAGAAGTTGTTGGTTTTGCAAAATTTTATCATGCAATCTCCAGTATTGTTTCTATCGGCAAGGCCATATTTTCCAAATACTAATTTTTCTTCTTTTTCCAAGTACTAGCAATTATTAATGCATCATGACTGAATATTTGATCAGTTGCAGACTGCAGATGTTGGTAAAAATCTTCAGTCTACTCATCTTTGGCATTAGTAGTTGGTGTGCAAATTTGAATAACGGTAGTAATAAACTGATCTTCCTTGTAAGTGTATGGATATTATCCTGTCACCAACAACGATACATACTTTGGGATAGATCTTGAAATGTTATTTTTGATGGTACAAGTGACATTTTTTTTTTTAAATTTGTCATTCCCAGCATAGTAGACCACATGATTGTCTGAATCAAAATGGCCAGTGTCCATCCTTTTCAGCTCGCTATGCCTAGGATACAGATCTTCATGCATTTCAGCTTATTTTTTATAACTTTCAATTTTCCTAGATTCATACTTCACAATTCCATGTTACTGATTACTAACGGATGTTTGCAGTTGTTTCTTCTCATTTGAGTCATACTACACCAACAGCTGAAGGTCCTGAAAGCTTTACTGTATCTACATCATTAACTTTGATTCTGAGGAGCCAGCTCTTCCTTATTCGTATTTTGAATGCCTTCCAACCTTAGTGGCTCCACTTCCAGCACTATATCATACAATTTTCCTCTGATATTTACAAGGTTTTCGCTGGCCATTTTTTTCCCCTCTTGAAATTTCTCACCTTGTCATTCTTCATAGCCTGTCTTACTTTGGCACTTTCTCTGAAACCTGTCTACCATGAGTGATACTGCTGGTATTTGAAATACATAGGGCTCAAGTTTCAGCATCACAGCAATATGCAAGCCCCCACATAAAACAAACTGACAGACAAGTGGTGATTTTGGACCACAGACATGCGTTTCTATTAGAAACATAATTATAAAAATTAAATCAGCTCATATTACTCACTTGTTTTAAATACCTATTACTTACCCTGGGGGTCAGTTCTACTCTGGCCCGTAGGGTCACCATGAGTCAGATCTGACTCAATGGCACTTGGCTTAGTATTACTTATCTTGCTTAGAACAACAAAATCTAAACTCCACACCTGGCACCACCTGGTCCACCTCTTCTCTTCCATGACGTGCAGCTCTCCCTCTGGTTCACTCTTCCTCAGCTACTCGGGCCTTCTTTTCAATGCTTAAACATGCCAACTTCTTCACTGCCTCAAGGCTTTTGTGTCTGCTATTCTTTCTCCCTACCTAGTGTCCTTTCTCACGTGTTTTGCAAATGTTTGGCTGTTTTTCATCCTCCAGACTTAGGCTTAGCTGCCCTGAGCAATCAATTTAAAGTTATTTCCCTACCCCCGCAGGGAAACAGCACTGTATTAGAGGACTGTTTTCTTTTTTCTCTAGGTAGTACTATTCATCCAGTTGCCATCGTTACCAGAGAAACATTGGAGTTTGCGCCACCTGCCTCAAGGCCCATCACTGAGACAGGAAGTTAGGGTGAATTAAATCAAAGATTTTGTTTGTGTGCCAGCTTAACACAAAGTGGCAGAGGGGATAAGTCCTCCCAAAATCTGCCCAACCTATTGTTTCATTCAAGGGTCTTTAAAGAGTGAGACTCGGTGCTAAGATCAGAGGTAGGGAATTCAAGGAGTTAGGGAATATGCTTTGAAGAGGAATCTGGGCTTCTTCAATCCTTTCAATCTTTCTAGGCTATTTGAGTGATAAGGTCCTAGTTGCCACCTGGGTCTGCAGTCTCACAGGCCATTATCGGTTTACTGGGCCATGAGCATCAGGTTTGGGTGCCAGTTCAGCCACCTGGAAAGGAAAAGTCAAAACAAATCATTAGCCATGCCATTCCTAGTTTCTTGTATAGGTCATCAATTGTTAGCTTGAAGCCAACTTACCAGCCTGGGGCTCAGTTACCAGGGAAAGAGGTACTACCCCTAGCCCACAGTGAAGTTACTGAATTCTTGCCAGTGTTTGTCAAGGCTGTGAGTTCTCCTCTTAGTATGGCCATTGGGGCCATACAGAATTTGAATGTTGTGTTTCCCAAGGGGAGTTGGGGCAATTGCTTTGTAGAAAAGCCGAGCAGGCCTCCAGCTTCAGTTTCCCTTGTTGCTAGAACTATGCTTTTCAGGCCTCAGGTTTCACCATCAAGTGATTTCCAATTCATGGAAATCCCATGTGTTTCAGAATAAAACTACACCACACAGTTTCCAATGGCTATGATCTTTTGGAAGCAGATCTCTAGGTTTTTATTCCACGGTGACAGTTAGTAGACTCCAACTATCAACTTTTGGTCGGTAGCTGAGCACCTTAATTGTTGGTGCCACTTCTTGATACAATTCATAGCCAAGCCAGCCAAGTGCCGTCAAGTCTGATCCGATATAGTTATTTATTTTGATGTTATTTTTTTTAATGCCTTTTGTTTTTCATTTCCTTTACCAGAGTAGGACTTCACATGTCTTACTTACATGGTAGTGCCGGTTTGTAGGACCAAAATTCCAAACTTGTTGCCAGTTGAGTCGTTTGACTCACAGCAACTCTACAGGACAGGGTAAAACTGCCCATAGAGTCTCCTAGGAGTGCCTGGTGGATTCAAACTGCTGACCTTTTCATTAGCAGCCACAGCTAGGATCAACCAAAACCAAACCAAATCCACTACCATCTAGTCAATTCCAACTCATAGTGACCCTGTAAAATGAGCAGAACTGCCACAGAGAGCTTCCAGGGAACTCTTAGTGGATTCTGTCAACTTTTTGGTTAGCAGCTATAGCATTTAGCCACAACACTACCCTACCTAGGATAGTGCCTGGCAAACAGTAGACACTTAATAAATATTTGTTTAATTGTTTAATTAAGCTAATTAGCTTTGTCACTCATGTCGGAAGAAATCCAACATATAAAGGGATTTAAAGGACAAGATTTTCATCCCTATCCAGTTGTACAACTGCTGGAGACAGGTAGTATTCTCCAGAAATCATTGAATGGGGCTAAAAATCTTTAACTGGATATTCCACACAGTTTAGGGTGGGGAGGGGAATAAATGTATATGCTTTGAAATTAGGCTAGAATCCATCCAAATTCCTGTCCAACCACAAGTTTTGTGTCTGGATAAAAACCATCTAACAACTATGAGCTTGAATTATGTCATCTGCACATTTGGGATGATGGAAATACTATATGGATCAAATTGAATAAAATATGTAAATCTTGGGTCATGACGTTTCCTCAATTAATAGCAATTATACATACCTTCTCCATCCATTTTCTAATTAAACAATGCTTTCAGAGGACAGAGACATCAACTCCTGACATCAAAGCCCCCTCCACAGCCTGGTGTCCCTCAAAGACCTATTCATTGCTGTTGTTCTGGGCCTAATGAAGGCGGCGAGACAACAGCGGAGCCCAAAGCACAACAGTCCTCCCCTGCGCTCAGGCCCACTGTATTCCCCTCGCAGCAGCACGGGGCTGCATTTCCATAAATAGCGCACAGTGCTCCAGCAGATCCCTGCATCATTAGTATTACCCACATTCTGTTGTAGCAATAAATTTGGAGCATAATGACTGTGTGTCAGGTCCTTTCAAATGCTTTGATTAAAGAGGATTTGGATGCCATTTTATTAGTATTATTCCATTTCTCCTTGAGCTGTGGAACCAAAGTTGGCTGAATCTTATGAAGCAAACAGGTTATCACAGACCAGTGCTTCTTCCTTGGTCTCCTGGGAAGTTTGAGTGGGCCACTGAGGGGCAGACCTTAGGGCTTCAGGCAGACCTGGTTCACATGGCAAGTTGTGCCTGTGATGGGTTTGAGCCATCCTCGCCCAAGTTACACTTCCCCTGACAGCTATTCATCATGAGTCAGTGGAAGTAGCAGAACAAGGGAAGAGAAACCAGTAAGAGGCTGCACTATTTTTCCAGGTCTCACAAGCATTCCGCCTTTGCCAGTGTTCAGTCTTACCACTTCCCTGTCCCTCCTTTTAGTGGAAAATGTTTGTTTTCCTTCTCTGATGGGTTTCTGCCTGACACAGTTTCTGGCTCTGGCAGGTTTTACTGTACTTCTATGTGTCTGTGCCCCTCAGAGCAGTTTTCCTGCTGGCCTTCTAAAGGATGACCATAAAGACTGGAAGAGAAGCTTGAAAATAAAATTTTTTTGAATGGATACATCCGAAGCTGGAAGGAGGAATATAAACTCACAGAGTGACAGTTTCCTAAGTCGAACTTCCAAACCCCTCAAACTTTTTCCTGCCTTTACAGGAGGAAAAACAGAGTTAGATAGCTGGCTAAAGGAAGAAAGAAATCTGCCAGCCAAATTCATAGGTCTGTCTTCAGGCTCTGAGAGCATGAAATGGAAATGGATGGTATCCAGTGAGTCTGCTCTCATTTTTTTCATTTCAAAATGAGTTGGACACAGATTAACTGTCTTTGCCTGGTTTTTGGTGTTTTGCCCTTTGTCTTTCTTCTTCCAGGCAATGGGGATAAGATGCTCAGTGATAAACGCATGGAACAGCAGTATGTCTCCACCACTCCTTTGCAACATGCCCCCCTCATCTCTTCTGGATGGAAATGTTCCATCTCAGAACCACGCCCTTCATTGAATCTACCCTGACAGACTCCTTCAATGCCACCCTAAACAGCCAAGTGACACTAGTCAGGAAGCAAAGAGGAGAGAACAACAGCAAGGTGGCTGTTCCTCTCTGTGCAGGCGAAGATGCTGCACATCAATCTTCCAGCAGCCTGTTTCCATCAAGTTTCCATCCACTCCACAGTGATACAGACAGTCTGTTTTTGGCAGTGTTTAGCTGCTTAGCTTCTAGCACCTCCAGGAACCCTGGCAGGAGGTGGGCCACATAGAATGAGTGATAACATTGATTTTCTCCAAGTTGTAGCTGAGGAAAGTCCCATTAAACACTCCAGACACCATCTGTGCAGATACAGACATGCAGAAAGTAGATTGTTCACCCTGCAAAGCAACCACAGAGGGGCTGAGGGTTGATGGGACAAAACTGGTGCTGGGCATTCAAGCCCTTGAGTTCTCTCCTGCAGAAACAAACTCTCCTGAGTTTTGGAGCACATTTGTCCATCTGTTAAATGGATTGACTCTTAAGTAACTGAAAGAATAACACCCTTTGCTGGACACTGATCATATGCTGTTTGCAATCATTTGGTTTATCTTAGTATATACAATATCTTCTCTTCACTGTGTAGTGAAAAAGCAGATAGGCTATAGGAGAACACCAGCTCAGATGTTTGTTGTTTGACCTTGGGTAAATTATTTTAACTCTTTGTGCCTCAGTTTTGTTGTTGTTTTTATAAAATAGAAATTACATTTATCTACTTTGTACAAAATAACAAGATAATTTAAAATTGTCTAACATAAGTGCTTTATAAGTGTAGCTACAACTATTGTTAATAACTTCCACTGAGAAACTCTTTTTATATAAATTTCCAACCTTCTCTTGTTCCCAATATTGTTGGCATATAGTAGACACTTAGTAAATATTTGCTAATTGATACTTTCAAACTTCAAAGCAGAACAGGACTAGATCCACTAATGGTGTCATTCTTGCAGAATGATTTTATAACCCCATTAGCTTGAGAGAGCTAAATGGAGCTGAAAATGTTCACATCAGGAGCTGGAGTGTCCGGGCCACTAAAACATCTGATTTTCTCCTTCTCTCCATCAAGTGCCAACATGTGAACGAATTCATCTCTACTCCGTTTTGATGTCTGTCTTGATGTGAAACCCGTTCTGGGAATAAGCTGACGACACCCAAACAGTATCCTATTAACACATCTGCCTTTCAAAAACTGCTGCTATTTTACAAAATGCCTTCGAGTATGTTGCAGAGAAAATGCCTGTGACAAAAAAATCCAGGCTTTGATCAGAATTATTTTCCTTTGCGCTTCTCTTTGACACTGTGGGAAGTTTACTCTCAAGACAGATTGACACAGTTATCAGCGCTTCTCATAATAAGAGAGCTGAAATACTGCTTCTGCTGTCCCTGTATTTCTGTCCAAAACTCCACGGCTGAGGACAGCAAACCTCGCACGTGCTGGTGTCCTGGAACATGCACTCTCCAGCTTCCATCACCTCACAGCTGAGGCTTTGACTGCTTCATAAGCATTGGTTTATTCTAGGAAAAAAAATAACAGTTGCTGTGGAATCAATTCTGACTCATGGCAACTCCATGAGCGTCAGAATAGAACTGTGCTCCACACCAAGTCTTTCTTCTGAGGTGTCTCTTGGTGGACTTGAACAACCAAGCTTTCAGTTAACAGCTGAGAGTGCTGAACATGCATGCTACCCAGGGATTCCATTAGTTTATTTATTAGGCCCAGGGTATTGCTGACCCATGAAGCTGGAGTTCCTTGCCTGCCACTGGCAGGTTGCTCCTTAACCATCTTCTGAGACTGATTCTGCCACTAGGCAAGGAGAAATCATGTTGCATAATGCAGCATTGGGTTAATCTTCCTGAAAGACACTACCTAATAACGTCTTTTGGGTTGGATAGTCTCTTGAGCAAGTGCCCTGCATTGCCTCATTTATTCTTCTTGACTAGCCTATAAAATAGGAGGTAGTTTGTCTCCCATCTTACTCAAAAAAACTAGAGTTGTTGTTAGCTGTCAGCAAGATGATTCTGACTCGTCGTGACCACATGTGTGCAGAGCAGAACTGCTGCATAAGTTTTTGAAGGCTGTGACCTTTCAGAATCAGATTGACAGGCTTTTCTTCCACAGCACCTCTAGGTGGATTTGGACTGCCAGTCTTTCGGTAGCAGCTCATCTATGAAAAGAAGCCAGGGACAGGCCACCAGAGAGATGCATACACACAACCATGGGGCAAAATACAAAGGCCCGTTGGAAAGTGGGAGGAACTGGGTTAGTAAGACCTATTGTTCCTAGGGAAAACTTGGTGAGGCAGTGGTTAAAAGCTAGGCTGCTAACCAAAACGTTGGCAGTTCGAATCCACCAGGTGCTCCTTGGAAACTCTTAAGGGCAGTTCTATTCTGTCTTACAGGGTTGCTATGAGTCAGAATCAACTCGACAGCAACAGTTTTATTTTACTGATGAAAGATTCAAAGAGAATCCAAGAACCAGTGTGCTTTTCCCAGCCAAGTCTCCTGAGCAAAGCCCCCGCTGGTACACAGCTCCTAGCAGGGAGGCATTCTTCCTCAGAGACCTCCAGGCAGCAGACACAGGGCCCGACCTGCATTCTCTAGATTCTTACCATTCAAAACATTGACTGGTACGTAACATCACCTCTGTGGATTCCTGTCAATAATATATAACCTGAATCTAATTATGAGGCAACATCACAGAATCACAAATATAGGGACATTCTACAAAATAACTGACATATTATTTAAAACTGTCAAGGTCTGGACTCAAGGACACAGAATGAACATGTGGTGTGTGTACATTACTGTTTTATACATTTACAGAAGGCTGTCCTAAGAGGTTCTTTCTAGAGGGGAGAGGAGAAGGTGGAGTGCAAGGGACAAGTGCTCCTTGGGAAGTTACTAGCAGTAAGGAATGAAAACGAGGAGTGTGCTGTCAAAGGGTGGAGAGAGCAGATAGAATTGCAGAGAGGAAGCTATGCAAAATTGACTTGGATTATATAATTTCACTTAGTCATAATAAAAAATAAATTTAAAAAACTGTCAAGGTCAAGAAATACACGACAAGCAGTTGGCCCATTTTACAAGCAATTGAAGAGACACAACAACTAAATTCAATGCAAGTTTTGGATTGGGTCCTGGATCAGGCGGAAAAGGAGCTATGAAAGCCATGACTGGAAAAATTCAGAGTTTGAACAGGGACAGTGGATTACATAATAATGTTGCATCAATGTTAAACTTCCTAATTTCGATAATGTTAGAGAATGTACTTGTTTCCAAGAAATGTATACTGAAGAATTTAGGGGTAGAAGGCACATTGTAGCCAACATACACCCAAATACCTCAGAAAATGCATATTTAAATAAAGAGAGAAAGAATGATAAGATCTATTGGGGCAAAAAGTAAACAATTAGTAAACTTGAATTTAGGTAAAGTATACAACAGTTTCTTTACTGTTCTTCCAAGTTTCTTGTAAGTTTGAAGTCATATAAAAAAAAATTAAGTGACCAAAAAAAAAAAAAAGAAAGAAAGGGAGGGAGGGAGTGAAAGAGGAAAGGCACGAGGGATGAAGAAAGGAAACCAGAAGACACGTAAGAAAAATAAAGGTTGTCTTACTAGCAACACATCAGAAAAGCGGACTCTCAGGACCAATCCCAAGCCCACAAAATCAGAATCTACATTTTGGCAAGGTCTTCAGCTGATCTGTATCCATTTAAGTTTGAAGATTCGTGCTGTAGGAACTCCAGGGCTGGGTACCGGCTCTTGGCTGTCAGATATCCAACCACAAATCACCTCACTAGCATTCCCTCAACTCCTATTCATCTTCCAAGCCACAACTTGGAAGTCATTTTCTCTATGAGGATGTTTCTCACACCTGCCATCAGCCCCCTTTCAGAATACCGTTCTGTGTTCTGTGCTTTCCTTGGAAATGTTTTATTGTGTCCCCATTTCTACATCATACCACAATTTAGTTTCATTTTCCTATTAGATTGAGTGGTTTTTATTCTTTGTTAAATGCTCAGTCTGGTAAACACAGAAATTTTTAAATGAAGGCAAGCATGCATGCATGAATGAATATTTCAGTGAATGAATCCAACCCTTTGTTTTTAACTCCTCTAGTATATGCCACAGTAGTTAAAAGCTATGGTGAGGTACAGATGCTAACCAAAATGTTGTCGATTCGAATCCACCACCTGGTCCGTGGAAACTCTGTGTGGTAGTTCTACACATCCTGTCAGGTTGATAACAGTCAGCATCAACTTGAGAACACAGGGTTTAGAGTTTCTGGTTTGTTTTATTTTTGATTTGGTATATTGATGGCTCCATGAATGCACTGCTGGAGGGTCAGAAGGCAGAACAGGTAATTTAGGTTTGAGCAGACCTGGGGCCTCTCACCAGCTTGGGGAAATGAATTGGTAGGAAGAGGATCCTAGCCTCTAATCCAACATCACTCCAATACACTAGAGAGACAGATAGTTTCCTTACAATTCTTAGCAGATATATAAATTGCCACTGACATTATGACCCAGTAATACATTGTTATAGTAACAATTTATTGGTATTACCCACTTGCCATAAAATGTGTGGATGCTAAGAAAAGATGATAAATAACGAAAAATAATCCTGGCCAATACAATGGTCTAATGAGAGTTAATAGGTAATAAAGAAGAAAGGCCACAGATAGTAGGATGGGCCTGTCTGAGAGAGCAGGTGACAATGTAGCCTAACAGATCTGTGCCTTGAAGACACAGTGTGCTTTCTCTGAGCTCTGGCAGGTGCGGGTGAGACACAGGAACGAGTATCAGAAAGCTAACTGAATGGAAAGGAGGTTTTCGGTTTGGAGATGCAATCTCCCCACTTGTCTTCAAATATATGACAACGAATGGATTTATAACGAGCTGCTGCTTTCCAAGAAGTAAATCAAATTTAAAAGCACCTACCAGTTATAATCCAGCCTTCCCAGTGTTTTCAGTGAGTAAGTAATTTTAGCTATCAAACTGAAGTGTCCAGGGGCTACATGAGGCTGTGCAATTCCAGGTCTTTCAATACAAAGTCTGTGACCATAGTACTTAGAGAAAAAATGTTTTATTTTATCTCAAAGTGGGACTTTTTAAGAATTCCCCCAGGAAAAAGCTTTGGCCCAAACTGGAGCTTAATTTAATAAGGATGAAAAGTTTAAGAAAAAAATATGACAGGACAGAAGAAGCATGGGGCAGGTGCCTGTGCCCAACTAACTGAAAAATATCAGAGATGGCAGGGAGCAGACTCAGGCCATTCTGAGGTTCTGAGTTTCTCTGGGGACTGCCAGCGAGAGGCCCATAAGCCTGCTGGATGTGCAGGGAACTCCACAAGTGTGCAAAATAAATAGCCATTGTGTTAGGGTACTCTAGGGAAACACAGAAACAGAATCAGTGAGATACGTACACGCCCACCCGAGTGTGTATGTGTATGTTGATCTACTGACAGAGAGATTGACTTTAAGAAATTGGCTCATGTAATTTTGAAGGTTGGCAAATCCAAAATCTGTAGGTATGGTGACAGGAAGAGCCTAGAGTCTAGTGAGAGAGAGTTCTGAAAGACTCACTCTGAAGGCAGATCACATTCTAAGGAAACTTGGCTTTCAACTGATTGCCTGATTACATTAGATTCCTTTATAGGAAATGATGACATTACATTATAGAACAGCCTAAGGAGCCCTGGCATTATAATGGTTATGCATTTGGCTGCTAACACGAGTGGCAATTCAAACCTACTCAGCAGCTCCACGGAAGAAAGAGTTGGTGATCTCTTCCCGTTAAGATTTTAAAAAAATTCAACCAAACCCAGTGCTGTCAAATCAATTCTGACTCACAATGACTCTTCTGGACAGAGTAGAACTGCCTCACAGGGTTTTCAAGGAGAGGTTGGCAGATTCAAACTACAGATCTTTTTCATGAGTAGCGAGCTCTTGACCACAGAGCCACCAGAACTCCGCATAAAGATTACAGCCTAGGACATCCTATGAAACATTTCTATTCTGTCACAAGAGGTCACTCTGAGTTGAAAGCAGCTCAACAGCACCTAACAAACAAGGAGCAGCAAACAGTACAGTATTTGGTCAGTGAGAAACAGATCACCCAAGTTAACGCATAAAAGTAATCATTGCTTGAGGGGATTTAATTATTTTAATATGTATTTGTTAAAAACAAACTAACACATTGCCATCAAGTTTATTCCAACTCATAGTGACTGACTCCACTGCAACTAATGATAACAACCACCACGTGTACCATACAACGGGACTTTGAGTCTATGAGATAGGTAGTGTAACTTTCCTCCTGCATACACAAAGACAGAGAAAGGCCAGCGTGATCGGCCAAGAGCAAACACTCTTTAGAAAGATACCTACCTGCCCCTCAACTAGGATGAGGCCCACTGCATTCGTATTGTCCACTGAGCAATCAATTAACACTCCCTAGTACCTTTTCCTACTTACCCTCTGACCCTCCGGGTCCTTTCTGACCCGTATAGACATACTGTGACTCTTTGCTTTGGACCCTTTTGCTTCTGTCAGTTCTCCTATAGATTAATCATTTCAATATCAACTTCAAAACCCACCTTTACTAGAGGCATGCCTTCAGTTTGTATGAGGTCCTGTCACAGCAACAGAGAGCCCATGCACCCAACTCTGTTGGCCAGTCTCGGCTCCCAGAGCACCAGCCAAGAGAATGAAGGCTCCTGGTCCACAGCAGAGCTAGAATTTAAATCCAAATGTCTAATTCTTAAGCCCAGACTCATTCTCTGGTGCCATGCAGCTTCTGAAGACATGAGACTTCATTAGCAGATACAAAACAAGTGAAGACTCTATAATTCTAACTCAGTCACATCGGGTGCAGATTCTAATGAGTAGTGAGACCTTATATTTGGACTCCACTGATGAAGAACGTGCGGTTATTCCACTGTTGGCAGGGCTGAAAATTACCTTGACACTCCTGTGAAGACAAAATCTATTAAGCAAATGAATGATATAAACACAATCAAAGGATAGGAGAGCAAGGTTTAGGAAGGGCTCAACAATCCGGAAGTGGCCAGACAAGAATTGGGTGAATGCAGGAACTGTCATTGGATCTGACAGTATCACAGAAAAGGTAATGAATGAGAAGTCAGAAGCACCTTCTTACATCACAGAGAATACCGTTTTTACATAATGTATGTTAGTGAGTCTTAAGTTTTCAAATATCTGATTTTTTTACTTTTAGTTCTAAGTCAACAACTGAAGGTATTCTTTGTACAACCATTCTCATTTTCTGAAACAAATGTTTTAAAGCCCATACTTCCTGTTGGACTGCTCATACACCACACTGTTCCTGGCACATCATAGTTACCTAATGACTATATGGATTAATAAATACATTATGATTCTAAATGACATACTAGTTAATTACATTGTTTGTTGGATAACCTTTCTCTGTATACACCTCCAGCCTGTAATCCTCATGAGGTCAGGATTCATGTCTTGTATTTACCTCCTCAGAGCCATGCAGAATTATTAGACAAAATGAAGTCTGTTTGTTGTAGGTAATCCCCTAATGACTCATTCTGCATCATTATGCTTAACAATCCAATCCAATCTAGCCTCGCTAGCATGGTTTCCCACTGCCCATTACTCAAACACTGCAGTTTGCTCCAGCCAAATTACTCTTCTCATTAGTCCCCAACCATTCCATTGATAGGTCCATTGCATGTGTTTACAGCCATATGTCCCAAGCTGTTTCCACTGTATTCTGCCTAGCAAAGTCCTTCTCTTCAATTTTCACCCCTATTGGCTTCCCTGGACCACTCCCCTGAACACCTTTACAGCTAAAATCTGTTTAGCGCTTAACTTGTCCTCTAAGTTTTGTTACCTTTTTTGAGATGTCAGATCTCCCGATGATATTGAGTATACAATATGGCAGCAAAAATCATGCCTTGTGTTTCTTTATATATGATCATACCTCAAGTAGGACCAAGCAACACTAAAAATCCAATAACTTTATGGATAAAAATAAAATCAGAATGTACTGTATCTAATGTTCATATTAGGACCCCTAAGTTATTACAAACTACTTCACAGTTCTGAAAAACAGATACCTGGAAAACCACAGGAATGTATTTGCAATGCTTCCATGTTGGTTTTAAATGTATTTTTGTTCATTTCACTTTTTTTTTTTTTTTAAGTTTCATACTACCCTTCTCCTCAGTGTCAAGGGAGGATACCCTGTGTTCTCTCTTCTCTGTGGTTAGGTAATCAAATACACATCAGGTGTCTACTTCTCTGCTTTAGTACTTGTCTTCTAAGATGCAAAAGCTTTCTTTCCAGATTTATAAGTCAAACCCAGAATTATTGTGCTTACATTTCATTCTTACAAAAACTTGTTAGCAGCTAAATGATGTTGGTGGGAGTGGTGGGTTCCATCAAGTTGCTTCTGAGTCATAGCAACCCTCGGCTCAACAAAACAAAACACTGGCCAATCCTGTGCTGTGCCCACAATAATTTTTCTGCTTAAAACCATCATTGCAGCCACTGTCTCCATTTGTCTTGTTGAGAGTCTTCCTCTTTTTCACTGACCCTACATTCTACCAAGCATGATGTCCTTCTCCAGGGACTGATCCCTTCTAACAACATGTTCTAGGGATGTAAGACTCAGTCTCACTATCTTTGCTTCCAAGGAGCAGTCTGATAGTACTTCTTCCAGAATAGATCTTGTTTGTTCTTTCAGCAGTCCATGGCACATTCAATATTGTTTTACAACACCACAATTCAAAGGCATCAATTTTTCTTCTATCTTCCTTTTTCTTTGTCCAGATTTCATATACATGCTATGTGACTGAAACTACCATGGCTTGGGTAGGGCATACCTTAGTCTCTTTAAAGAGGTCCTTTCAGTCAAATGATACTACAAGGTAAACCTTGGAATATACCGTTTAATCTAAGTCCTAATGCAATTAAAGCCTGGAGAAAAGAGGATATTAAATATCCTCCTTATCAAATGCTCAACAAAGAGAGGAAGACAGGCATCCAAGTTGGGAAGTAGGCTCTTGGAAAGTGAGATATTAGAAGAGTGGGAAGAGAACTGAAAGGTAAACCTTGTATGATTCCAATTATTTTGTTTCCCAAGGAATTCAGCTTAAATATGCATAGGCAATATTGGAACTTATGTCTGTTGTAAGGCTTTAGATAAAACATGTTCCTAAGCTGATTTAAGTCAGCCTATCCAGGGACTGGATGCTGCCTGAGCTCTTACTGCTTCTCACCTTGCTTTTTAATAAATTTCACCTTCACTTTTTTCACACCGAGTTTCTCCATAAGGGTAGATCAGGGCCAATAAGCCTTGTCTTCTCATCTTTGCTGCTAAGGTTCAGAATATTCTCATTCCTTGGATTTGTTTCCAGTGAAGTCCCACACAAAGATTTTGATTGGCCTGATTTGAGTCACATGTCCATCTCTCTGGTCAGTTAAGACTCAACAGCATAGTCACCTATGGATGGAGTTTCACTGACAAAGACGGGCAAACTGCAGACAAGTCAACTGATGTCTACTACATACCTGAAGAGGAAAAGATTTTTTTTTTTTTTTGTAACTCATGAAAGCTCTTCATTAGGATGAAAGAGAAGCTTTATGATGGTGAACTCTTTCCTTTCTCACAGCGATCACTAATAGCAACATAATACACTTTACTGTAATATGTGAAAAAACTCAGATTAATATCTAACACATGCCCATCACATTGTATTGTAATTTCCTTTGTATAAGATTGTTTCCCAATGACAACTGAGTTCCACAAACTCAGGAATTGATCATAACTTTACGTATTCCTAAGAGGCCAACCTCAGTATTAGTTTATAGGAGAAAGTTCTCTGCAAATACTTGGGGTCAGAAGGAAAAAGTGAAAGAGGAAAGAAAGAAATCCTTGCATTCAAGTTGCCCATCATTCAGTGGGAGACCAGTAACGATGCAAATAAGTAGAATTTGATACAGAATGAAAAAACAAAGCAAACAAGCAAACAAAAATCCAATTCCACCCCAAAGCAATTCTATAGGACAAAACAGAATGCTCCATAGGATTCCCAAGGCTGCAGTGTTTAGGGAAGCATACTGTCACATCTTTCTCCCAATGAGTGGCTTCTGGCTTCAAACTGTCAACCTTTCAGTTAGCAGACAAGCACTTAGCAACTGCACCAACAGTGTTCCTTTGCCATGAAGAGTAATCAGGACTAAGCAGAGTTCACAAGAAGTAAAATGTCACAAATGCACCCACATTCTTTATAATGTGATTTTGTCATTTTTCCCATGAAGGACTCCATTTGGTACACAACCCCTTTGAAAATATGAAGCTGTCCTTAGGACTTGCTTTGGCCAATAGAACATGATAGAAGTGACGGTATATACTAGTTTGAGTCCAAGCTTCAGGGACTTAACTTTCACTCCTTCTCTTGCTTCTTTGCCTTCACTATGATGACATACCAGAACTGTCCTGAGAACCAATCTAGAATAGACTGCAAGCGTGTGACAGACCAGCCTCGCTGTCAGGCTGTATGACTGCTCAATCCCCACTCGCCAGTGGGTACAACTTGGGGCCACTAGTGCAGTCAACCTAATACCCCTGTGAAATAGGTTGGCAAAGTCCAATAATGCAGTCATGTTCTCTGATCTGATGTAATGACTACTAACCCCCCACTGGTTGACTGGGGCCATGTGGTTGTCCTCTGTGTCTTTCCTGATAATATTTCTCCATGCAGCTGGGCTGTCAAAAGGATTAAATACTATCAGATCAAGGTATCTTGAATACAATAATGCCTTGATTTTATGGCTATACATATTGATACAGCGCTCAGTAGTTTACAAAATATTTTTACATTCATTGTTAGCATTGGCACAGAAGACCAGCAAAATCCTAAGGATGTCACACGGGACTAATGAAACAGAAATTTTAAGAGGAGAGGAAGTTTCCCACGAAACCAGAAGAAATGAATGGTGCTTGGCAACTATCATTGAACATTTTGATCAAAGTTTCTAGAGATTTTATCTTCTTCTTTGCAGATGGTGGAGAGGAGGGAAAAGGAGACTGTTGGGAGGACGAGACATGTATGGAGCAGAAAGGAATAGTGTGCTGTCACCGGGCAGGGGGAGCAGTGGAAGTTGCATATAGGAGGGCATGTAAATTTATGTGGGAATGTACATTTTCACTCAGTCATATTAAATTAAAAAAATTAAAAAATAATAATAATAAAAAAAAGATTCTAGAGATATGTCCTAATCAGACAGCAGGACACAATTTTAAAGTCTCATTGGTATCTAACACTCTGGAGCCATCGAGGCTTATTAGCCCCTAAAACCATTGTCTTGAGATAATAGTTAAACTTTAAATCTTAAACCAAAACTATCCTCTGAAGTATTCTTTGACGCTAACAATAGTTTAGCATAACTAGTGAGCTATGTCTGCCTTGAGCATTGTGCTCTCTCTTAAAGAACTATCTGGGTGAGATTTGATTGACAACAGCAACTCAAAGTGTTAGATGAGAAGTTTAGGGGCAATGAGTTTGAGTTAACAGTGATGAAATAATTTGGAAAAAGACAGGGAGGATGGTAACACAACTTAAAGAATGCAATCAATGTCACTGAATTGTACATGTAGGAGTTAATTGAAATGGTGTGTCTTTTGTTGTACGTATTTTCACCAATTTTTTTTTTAAGTAGAAGAAAGTTACCATTATGGTACAAAATAACAATAAAGGAGAGGAAGGAGAGAAGAAAGTAAGAAGGTAGTGGTGTCTTAGAAGCCTGAAGATGTTCTAATAAGGGCATTTGTGTAGACTTCTGTGAACTTAGGGGTCAATTCTGAATTGGATTTGGAGATGGATAGTGAGTAGAAGAAGATGACAGGTGGCATAGAGAAGGATATAGAGCATGGATTCATAAAGAAGGCAAAACAGCATCTATGGAATGCGAACTTAGGGATGAAAGTCTTTATAGATGTGAAAAACAAAAAACAAATAAACCTATTTCTGTCAAGTTGATTGCAACTTACAGCAACCCTGCAGGACAGAGTAGAATATCCCACAGAGTTTCCAAGGAGCACCTGGCACATTTGAACTGCTGACCATTTGGTTAGCAGAGGTTAGCAGATATAGCATTTAACTACATGTTTTCATTTGTTTGAAACATACTTCTTTCTAATTCTGTCTCCTTTCTTAGAAAAAGAGATGGTAAGAGAATGAAAAGAAGAGCAATAGAGAGCACAGGAGGAGAAAGGAGAAAAGAAAGCCATCCAAGGGCTCCTGTGTAAATTACCCCATAAGTCATGTCAGAAGGTTGGACTGCTATAGCAGTGTGAGTGATGGAAGCCACAGGGTGGAAATCGGCATCAGAGTTCCAGGGGACACACAGTGGCAGGAAAGTAAAAAGCAAAAGCAATTCTGAAATATCCACAGAGCCAGGTTCTCTCTGATGTGTGTAGAGTTTGAACATTACTACCCTAGTTGGTTGACATGATGATGGAACTCCCCAACAACTGTCCCTTGGATAAGATCAAGTGTTAAATATGTACCTAAGATTGAACAGTCTGATCACAGCAAGCAGGCTCTTTCAATTGCTCAGAAATACCACAGCAGCAGTCTGATATTTGTTAAACATTAGCAGGGTCTCCGTACAGTACCATCTTCCCTGAAAGCTCAGGCCCCAGCCTGGAGAAATCATACAGGTGCAGAGGCAAAGGTAGGCCAGGTCTGGGCAGCCAGGGTCACCATATAGTCAGACTAAGCTTTGACATTCTGGTCACTGGGAGCGGGGTGAGGAGTCCTACTTCTAGAATGAGATAGTGTATTAACCATCTCTTTTCCAGGAACTGTCCCACAATGTCAACTCTCAGAGAAAGCCTTAGAGGACTATCAAAGGATGAAGTATTTTCTAGAATGCAGAACTTGGAAATGGAGGATGACACAAAGCAGGGACAGCCACAGTGCACCCCTTCCAGCATCCTTACTAGTCACATTCATTCATAAAAGTTGCTAACCTAAACAGAAAGAGTCTAACTGGGGCAGATAAATGAAGAAAAAAAAAATTACAGTCAGTCAGGCCAGAAAAGGAAATCCATAAAAGAAAATGTAAGGAGTGAAAATAACTTTTAAAATTATATTCAATACCAGAGATTAAAATGAATGAGAATACAGCAAGACACTGGAAAAGAATACAAAACTGGAAATTAGAAGAACTTGGCTCAATTTCTGACCCTGCCACTTACCAGCTGTTGAGTAACCTATCTGAGTCTCAATCCTCCTCTGTTAAAATGGGTTAATAATCATAACTCCAGTGATTATTGTGAGCATCGAAGGAGACAAGGCCTACAAAGATGCCTGCCAAGCTAAGCCAAGCCAAGTCAAGTGCCGTTGAGTCGGCACAAAGATGCCTGGTAAGCTATAAATTTAACTATTCAAATGTTAATGTTGAAAATTAGTATTATCATCATGTTTGATAAAAAGATGATTCTGGTACCCTTATTTGGATATTCATTCAAAGCAATAAAACTGCTGATGTTGTATCTACAGTGACTACTGGGAAACCTGTAGCAGTCTGCCAGCCAAGTAAGAAAATTATGAAAACACAACTCAAGTAGACCTTCCCTCCTTTTAATGCTGATAAGAAAAATGAAAAACGGACTCTATTCTTAGCAGAAATGTCCCTTAACAATCTCCCAATGAAATGTTCATTCTTGCCAACTCTCACAGCTTTTCTGAGACAAAGCAGAATCATAGTTTATCTCTTGGCTTTTAATAGCCCCGATTTGCATGAACTGAAGAATAGAGGTACACGGAAAGAGAAAGCAGCTCGTACCAAATTCACATCTGCTGAAAAGTCAGGCCTCTTCTGCCTGAGAGAAGCCCCCTTTTGAAGGTCCATGCTCTAGGCTAAGAGTGAAACAGAAACGATGTAAAATACTGAACAAATAAAAACCAAGTAAGGAAAAGAAAAAGACCCTATTCTGAGACGTATTTTCAAAATATAGAAAGATAAATTTTGAGAATGAAACATATTAGGAGAACAAGACAAATGCTGAAATAAGTATTAAAAGAAGACAAATTTAGGCCACATGGAAAGTAAAACCTCTAAAACATTAGACAATAGTTGAAGAAAAGGTAAAACTGGGAGAGGAAGATAAACACCAAAGGGCAATAAATCGGAAAAACCACACTTCAGAAAATTATTGTGAATAAAGCACATCCCATAAAGTGAGCCTACAAGAGTGAGACAAATGTAGTGTGACTAACAAACACAGATATCACTACAGGGATGGAAACCATGTTAGAAAAATAAATACCCTAAATAACACTGATCCCCTTGGCCTTTCATGAGAAGCCCAGTTTACGTGAATCGCACTACATTCTTCCTCATGGGCCATTCCCCAGTCTCTTCCTATTCAGTACAAGAGTGGAGGTCACCTCTCACTTAGCTGATAGTGGCTCTCATTTGGTATGTAAATGACAGCTGGGCTCTGTCCCCTTAGTTGAGAGAGGGCTCTCCTTCTGCCACTGATAACATCTGCCTGGGAAAAAGTCTGCAACACCGCTTACTTATTCCCAAACCCAAATGTTGTCACATGAAGACAGGTGACTGCAAATACAGTATGCTTCATCACACAACTTGCTCACCTTTCACTAAACTCTCTCACTGCCTCCCCACCCCTCACGGCCATCCACATCAAGGCTTTAGGTTAAGGTCTATTCCCAGAACTCTACCTTAAAAGTCCTTGGACTAGAGGAAATGACAATAGCTTGTCATATTGAAATCAAGGTAGGCTCTGAAGTCAGATTTAAAAAACTTGGATATTATACCAGTTTAGATCACCTGTGTAACCATGAACTTTCTGTTTAAACTCCCAGAGTCCTCTACTGCTTTATCTCTGAGATGGGCTCAATTCTTGATGTTCAGAGTAAACTAGAAAAACAAATGCATGAAATATCTAGCTGCTCTAAGAATGTAAAGATGACAGCTTGCACAATAATTACATATTATATTTCATCACAATCATGGTGATCTCCCAAATATCAGATCTAGGCCCTAACGAAATAGACCTTATCACTACAAAAAGATCAGAAACTGCAAACATTAAGATGAGGGAGGACCAGTGCCTCATCTCTAAAAGCCAGACTGGGGCCAAAGTTAAAGAAACACATAAACACTCCAGATAATAGTAATAGTCATTATACCTAACATGTGCATAACCCATTACAGATTTACCAAGAAAGGTCTTACACTTTGGATACTAGGCAGGAAAGGCAGGATGATATGGCTGTTCTCTTGATAAAACACATTTGGCTTTATGCAGGAGTTTCACATCCATTATTGTCATAGACTGAATTATATCCCCCAAAAATATTTGTATTAATTCAGCTGGGCTGAGTCTTAGTATTTTGTGATTGTCTACCATTTGATCTAAATTCTAGCACTATGATTTAATAAGATGGTTTAACAGCAGTTACACTAATGAGGTCTACAAATTCGATGGTGTATTAAGCTAAATCCCTTTTGAGATACAAAAGAGAAGCAAGTAGAGAGACACAGGGCCCTCACACCACCAAGATAGCTGTGACAGGAGAACAACACATCCATTGGGACTGAAGTTCCTGTGCTGAGATACTGCCAGACCAAGGCAGACCTTGCATAGCAAGGACCTTGCTCCTCTAGAGCCAACAGAGAGAGAAAGCCTTCCTCTGGAGCTGATGCCCTAAACTTGTTTCCTACTGGACTGTGAGGGAATAAAATTCTCTTCGTGAAAGCCATCCACTTGTGCTATTTCTGTTACTGTAGCATGCCTAAGATTATCTAACATAACCACTATTACTCTATAAACTGAGTGGGGCAGGAGTTACTCATCTCATTCTCTTTATGAATGAAGAAGCTGAGAGTCGGAGAGTTTCATAACCTACCTAAGGTCATGTAACCAGTAGGTGGTAGCTAATAAATGACACCAAACCCACAACAGAGAATGAGATCCCTCTTGGCCATTCCCATTACTCTGGAAAGAGAAATGTTGCCACATGTGCTTGATAAAAGTAGACCTTTATAACTAAAGATATCTCATGCAAATGAACTCTCCTCAAGGAAGATAACAAACAACTAAACAACATGAGCACAGTAGGAGGCGAGACACAGTTGACACAAAACTGAAAAGTGAAGCAGCTGCCTCAGCCCTTGACACATGTATGGTCCTCAAACCAACAGTGCCGTGTCACCCGGGTGCTTTTAAGAAATGCAGACCTACTGACTGATATACAGGTTAATATTTTGAGAAATATTGGTTTAGAGAGCAAATCATTTTGCCATCCATGCAATCCTGAATTTATCAGGTCATGAAAATCTATATTTTGCACTGACTAATCCAACTGAATCCACCAGAGGTTCCTTGGAAACCCTATGGGGCAGTTCTACTGTGTCCTATAGGGTCACTATGAGTCAGAATTGTCTTGAAGGCGGTGAGTTGGGCTTTTGGCTTATTCAAAAGTGACTTTCAGAATCCACTTACCTAATAACTGACTCTTACCTTTTCCGTGACCACATCCATCCAGCTGCCCACAGCAGTTGATCTATCTCAACCCTAGTTGGCCATGCCTTGAAAGAACACATATTAGGAGATCAGAGCTGATGACAACTATGCCTCTAAATCAGACTTCATAGTGCTAAAAGTCAGTGAATTCTTGCATTACTAAAATTTCATGATCCTTTGTTTCTGTGTTGCATCCTTTATTTTCTTTCCTTGTCCTACATAGCTTTCAGGAACTTTCCGTGCTCAGACACTTCGGTGTCCTCTGACCTACTGACTTGTTTACATGGAGCAGACTTATGTGGATAGCTGACCACTCTCAGACTATTTCTGACCTCTGTTTTCTGAAGGGTCACTCAACAGCAACTGTCTCTACATAGTCACTCTTATTTGGGCTTCTGCTGGCTCGAGTCCAAAAGAACTGTACTCTCAGAACATTCTTTGAGTGGAACACTTATTCTATGACCCAGTTTCATTTGCTTTGTAAAAATAAGTTACTAGGCTCTTTCCCTTAGAGATACAGGGCAACATTACATCATGCATGGGGAAGTCTCCAAGGGTCTCACACAAAGGTGCACTATTATTGCACGGTATTATTATCTACTGCTCCTCAGTTGAAGTGGCACTTTAAAATACAGTAACAGCTGCTCCCAGTAGTGTCTCCCTGCAATACATTTGTGTTCTCAGTTTTCACTTTTTCCTACAGCCTTTTACATCTTTGTTTAAGCTGTGCTTCACACTCACCATTGTGAAATTCACAAGAATCTCAAATACGAAATGTCCATTCAATCTAGAATCAAATGGATAAATATATAAATGAAACCCAAAGACTAGGAGAATGCTGTACAATTCTCACATTGAGACCCTGAAGACACTTTGTCATAAGAGCACACTAAGGCGGTACCTTTCCAAAGTCTTTCTGTGCTGCAATGAAACCCACGGGTATCACACTTGGTCCCTATAAGAAGTCAATGGTATGCAGTGAAAGGCAACACAATATGTCAACTACATATGTTTACCACTGAAAAAAATATCCAAATGCATCTGACTCAAAAGAGAAGGATCTTAATGCTTATCTGGTATATTTCATGCATAAAATAATCAGTGTCAAGTACAGGAAGCAAAAACTGATAATAAAACCTAACTGTTCATGCCTTACATTGTCTTATCAAATCTCCAACTCTTTTTTCTCTTCTGTACTCTTTGCTGATGACCTTGTTTTCTGTTTATCTAAGAGCTATTATTGAAGAACTTCCACAAAGTTGTATCTACTCACATTTGAGCTCTTGTTCTGCTCTCCATTCTGTTAACCATCATTGTTGTTAGCTGCAATCAAGTCAGCCCATGACTGATGCCGATCATGTACAATGGAAGGAAATGCTGTCCAGTCCTGTACTTTCCCCACAATCAGTTGTGAATCGTTGTAATCCATAGGTTTTTCAATCGGGTGATTTTCCTAAGAAAATCATCAAACTTTCTTCCTAGTCCTTCTTAATCTGAAAGCTCTGTTGAAATTTGTTCAGCATCATAGCAACACATGAGCCTCCACTGACTGACAGGTAGTGGCTGCACACGAGATGCATTGACCATTCAAATCCAGGTCTCAGAAGGCAAGAATTCCACCACTGAACCACTAGCAGCCTCGGAATGGCACATGTTACTAGCCCAACGAGGCGTTGCCTTTAAGTACTAGATCTCATCCTTCCACCTATGCAATGATATCTCTGTACAAATTCTCTGCTTTGTCATGCAGCTTCTCTTTTTTCTTCTCTGCTGCTGGACCCTTCCATTAGCACACAAACATGCTATACTTTCTCACATTGAAGAAAAAAAAAAGACTTCCTTTAAATCTACATCTCCCTCAAACTACTGACCCTTTTTTCTACAGCATTTTGCAACAAAATTCATGGAAGTATTGTCTATAATTACTGTCTCCAGTTTTTCTTCTACTCTATCTTGAGCTTTCTCCTATCTGGAGTCTTGGAAATAACTTGACCCAGCTACCAAGCAAAATTGGAAACCATAGTTTTGTTCATAGCTTCTTTCTCTCCTGCCACATAGCTAACCCATCAAAACTGTTGTCACTTTTATCATCTATGCATCCAAAATGTGACCACTTCTTATCAACTATATTGTTCTCACCTTGATCAAACCATCTTCATTTCTTACATTCTAAATGATCTCTTCCATTCCTTCCCTCTCCAATCCCCCCAGCAGTCAAAGTGACCCTCACAAAATACGTTAGACTGTGTCATGATTATACTCAAAACTTCTAATGGCTTCTAATTTTGCTTAGTAGTTGGGTCAAGTTATCATTTCCATGACTGCATTGATGTATTGATGAAATTATAAAAATGGTCTTTACCCCTGGAGTAATTGTGAAAAGTGAACACAGTAAAACCTGTCACTTGCTAAAGAGAGTGACTGAGGTGTTCTAAGAGCCCAGAGATATACACTATTGTCATCATTATCTTATGCATATATCAATAATATATTTAAACAATAAAATAAATAACTATTCTGTGCCTTTAAATTATAATAATATCTAAAAATTAAACTAGAAATTCTGTCTATTTCTTAAGAGTCAGACTTTAACAGAAGCCACACATACCATGAGCATTATTGAATATGAGGCATCTCAGGAGATAGATAAGATTGTTCAGCTGGCAATGACGTCTTTATTTAGCAGTGGAGACAAGAAGTGATGATGATGTTAATGATAAAAGCAATGGGGAGGAGAAGTCAGTACCAATCACCCCGAATTTAGAGAAGAAATTCATGCTGGGCAATCCATGAGTGCTCTATGCCCCTGGCTGCTCTTCTGCAAACTAAGCAATGGCAGTTCATTGCCTCGTGGACAGTAGAAGGCATTCACAACTTTTCAAGACAGTCTGGCATTGGATTTCCGCAACCCTCATTCTGCCTCCCACTCCTCCTCCTCTGGCCTTTTGTTCCCCCATCCCCTTACCCTCTTCTTGTTTCTCCTGTCAAGCCCTTCTTTTCTGGACTGTGCCTTCTCTTTGTGAAGAGCTGTATCAGCTCTGTAACAGCTGGTAGAGGGACCTGGTGAAAAGGTCAGTGCATCTTTGCACTGCATCTGGTGATTTTTTTTCCCTTACATGTAGTTTCTTTTTTCTCCATAAATTGACTATTATAATTTTTCTATTTTTTTCTTTTCCATCTGAATGGAACACATAAATGTGTACGTCCTAGGCCTCAGTGAGCTCAAATAAACTGGCATTGGCCATTTTATATCTGACAATCACATGGTCTACTATTCTGAGAACAAAAACTTGAAGAGGAACAGTGTTGTATTCATCATCAAAAAGAACATTTCAAGATATGTCCTGAAGTAGAATGCTGTCAGTGATAGGATAATATCCATACACCTACAAGGAAAGCCAGTTAATATGACTATTATTCAAACTTATGTACAAACCAGTAGGGCCAAAGATGAAAATATCCAAGATTTTTAGAAGCTTCTGCAGTCTGAAATTGATCGAATGTGAAATTGGTATGCATTGATAATTACTGATGACTGGAATGCAAAAGTTGGGAACAAAGAAGAAGGATTTGTAGTTGGAAAATACAGGTGATAGAAATAATGCTGGAGATAACATGATAGGATTTTACAAGACTAACAACTTCTTCATTGCAAATCCTTTTTTAACTAACACAAACAGCAACTGTACACATGAACCTCATCAGATGGAATGCATAGGAACCAAATCGGCTACATCTGTGGAAGAAGATGATGGAAAAGCTTCATATCAGCAGTCAGAACAAGACCAGGTGCTGACTGTGGCACAGATCATCAACTGCTCACATGCAAATTCAAGTAGAAATGGAAGAAAATTAGAACAAGTCCACAAGAGCCAAAGCACAACCTTGAGTATATCCTTCCTGAGTTTAAAGACCATCTCAAAAACAGATTTGATGTGTTGACCACAAATGGCTGAAGACCAGATGAATCGTGGAATGGCATCAGACACATTACCCATGAAGAGAGCAACAGGTCATTAAAAAGACAGGAAAGAAAGACAAGACCAAAGTGAATGTCAGAAGAGACACAGGGATTTGCTCTCCAACACTGAGCAGCTAAAACAAAAGGGAGAAATGGCGTAGTAAAGGACCTAAACAGAAGATTTCCAAGGACAGCCTGAAAAGACAAAATCAAATATTATAATGACATGTGAAAAGACCTGGAAATGGAAAACCAGAAGGGAAGAACACAGTCTGCATTTCTCAAGCTGAAAGAATTGAAGAAAAAATTCAAACCTCTTATTGCATTAGTGAAGGATTCTACAGGCAAAATATTAAATGACTTAAGAAACATCCAAAGAAGATGGAAGCAATACACAGAGTCATTATACCAGAAAGAACTAGTCGATGTTCAGCCATTTGAAGGGGTAGCATATGATCAAAAGTCAATGGTACTGAAGGAAGAGGTTGAAGCTGCAGTGAAGGTGTTGGCAAAAACAAGGCTCCAGGAGCTGATGGAATATCACTTGAGATATTTCAACAAACAGGTGCAGCTTTGGAAGTGCTTGCTCATCTATGTCGAGAAATTTGGAGGGCAGCTACATGGCCAACCAACTGAAAGAGATCCCTACTTATGCTCACCCCCCAAAAAAGTCAAGTGAATGCAGAAATTACCAATGTCATTGATATCATTTGCAAGTAAAATTTTGCTGTAGATCTTTCAAAAGCACCAGCAACACTATACTGACAAGAACTGCCAGAAATTCAAGCTGGATTCAGAAGAGGACATGGAATCAGGGATATCATTACTGGTGTCAGATGGATTTCGGGTGAAAGCAGAGAATACCGGAAAGATGTTTACCTGTGTTTCATTGACTATGCAAAAGCATTCAACTGTGTGGATCATAAAAAATTATGCCCAACATTGAGTAAAATGGGAATTCCAGAACATTTAATTGTACTCTTAAGTCATCTGTATATGGATCAAGAGGCACCCATGCAAACAGAACAAGGGGACACTGTATGATTTAAAGTCAGGAAAGGTATTCATCAGGGTTGTATCCTTTCATCATACCTTTTTAAGCTGTATGCTGAGCAAATGATCAGAGAAACTGGATTAAGCAAAGAAGGATGCAGCATCAGGATTGGAGGATGACTCATTAACATCCTGTGTTACATAGATGACATCACATTACTTGCTGAAATGAAGAAGATTTGAAACACTTACTGATGAAGATCAAGGACCACAGCCTTCAGTATGGATTGTACCTCAACATCGAGAAAGCAAAAATCCTCACAGTTGGATCAGTAAGCAACATCATCATAAATGGAGAAAGGATTGAGATTACTAATGATTTCATTTTACTTAAGGCCACAATCAACACCCATGGAAGAAGCAATCAAGAAATGAAAAGATGTATTGCATTTGGAAAATCTGCTGCAAAGGATTTCTTTAAAGTGCTGAAAAGTAAAGACGTCACCTTGAAGACTAAAGTGCATCTGACCCAAGCCACTGTATTTTCAGTTGCATCATACGTATGTGAAAGCTGGACAATGAACAAAAAAGACAGAAGAAGCATTGATGTCTTTGAACTGTGGTATTGGATAAGAAGGTTAAATGTACCACAGACTGCCAAAAGAACAAAGAGATCTGTTCTATAAGAATTACAAGCAGAATGCTTCTTAGAAGCAAAGATGGCAAGACTGTCTTTGTGTCTTACATACTTTGGACGTGTTGTCAGGAGGGATCAGTCCCTGGAGAAGGACATCATGCTCAGTAGAGTGGAGTGTCAGCATAAAAGAGGAAGGTTCTTGGTGAGACGGATTGACACAGTGGCCACAACAATGGGCTTAAGCATAAAAACAATTGTGGACGTGGCACAAGACCTGGCAGTGTTTTGTTCTGTTGTTCATAGGGTTGCTATGAGTCGGAACCAACTCGATGGCACCTAACAGTAACAACATGTAAATGGTGCCACTTAGGCAGAGAGAGAACGTCCATTGAATGTAACAATAAAATAACCTAGTACTCACAATGCTGAGGGGCTTAAAACAGCCCCTCTTCTCTCCTTCCTTCCCTTTCTCTTTAACTCTCTTACTGGGTCACTTCTTTCCATTGCTAAATCCGTTACAATTATCCATTGCTTAATGTCCACAATACAGTCTATGAAATAGAACATTATATGATTTGCGTTTTATATGAACATGACATGGAATGCTGCTGCCTACAAGTCAAAACAGACATTGTTATATGGTAAACTTTTAAACTTCTTATTTGTAAGCTAGGTAAGTTCACATTAAAAAAAATGATAGAAATACAATACATACGTAAGCCAATAATATGGGTGTTCATTATAACTAACAAGACATATGTCTTATAGGGTATATATGTATTGTACCATTATATATCTGGCCGCACAATCACTTTGTAAATGAGAGACATGAAACATACATGTTGCATGGGGGAAGCTGATGCATTTGCTGTGTCTAGTTATGTCTGCTATGTTCCATTCTCTAATTGAAATTTCTGAACTCTGTCATAACCTTATGGTACCACAGACACATATCTGTTTGGACAATGCCTGAAAAGTTGTTACATTGTACATGATTGTATATTCCTTTGTCATCTTCCTCTATTGCTCCCATTTGGGGAGTGGGGGGGGGAGATCTTTGTTTCTTTCCTTTTTTTCCCTCATTTTGCTGCCTTGGTCCCTACTTTCTCTTTTCCTTCCTTTCCTCCTTCCTTCATAAACTTCCTTCCAAAGCCTCCATCTCTTTCTTTTCTTCCATATCATAAGGATTTTTTACAGGACATAAAACCGAAAACCAAACCCACTGCTATCTAGTCGATTCCAACTCACAAATATCCTATAAGACAGAGTAGAACTGTTCCATAGAGTTTCCAAGGAGCAACTGGTAGACTTGAACTGCCAAACTTTTGGTTCTACTTGTCACTAGAGTCAGAATCTACTGAAGGGCAATGGGTTTTGTTTTGTCTTACTGTGAATTCTCAGAAAGAGCAACATCCTGAGGACACAGGAAGGAGGGTGGTAAATGAACATCAAGGGAATAAGAAGTCCACTATTTCTCTTCACAACAATCCAATGGCCAAAGACAACTGAGGGTGAAAGGCAAGTAATAACAGTAAAGGGTTGAGAGAGTCTTGCTGGAGACTGGGTAATGGAGATGGCAAAGGGCTTAGGAATCTGAGGCAGACATATATACAGAAAAAAGTCTGCACTGAGATAGAGAAGATGCGTTCTGCCATTTAGTTGCTTGATAAGTACATGCACATCATTAAACTTGGTGAGCCTCACCTATAAAACGAGCAACATAAACTTTACCTACATCTTAGCTATGTGAAGATCAAATGAATGGTGTGTGGAGAACGTTAGTATCACTATAAAATGCTACACAAAGTAAGGTGTTTGTTATTATCACTCATGAAATCTCTTTGGAGGACAAGATATGCATTTGTATATCTTGTGGCCCCAGCATCAACGAATGACACTGTATATGCTGGAAGGTTAATGAATTGTTGTTGAACATGATGGACGTGAATTCACGTTTTTCTCACATACCCTGAAAGCTCCCTGATTGATTCCAACAATAGTCATTTCTCCTGCCTCTCAAAATTGTCAGGACTAAATAAAACATACTCTTCCCTGGTGGCATGGTGGTTAAGTGCTGTAGCTGCTAACCAAAAGGTCAACAGTTCAAATCCACCAGGTGTTCCTTGGAAACTCTATGGGGCAGCTCCATTCTGACTGATTGGGTCACTATGAGTCAGAATCAATTCAGTGCCAGTGAGTTTTTTTTTTTTTTTTTTTTAGGTTGTGCTCACATAATGAACTATGTACCAAACCAAAAAACACTGAGTCAATTCCAACTTACAATGACACTGTAGAACAAAGTACAACTGCCCCACAGGGTTTTCAAGGCTGTAGACCTTCGCTTTGTGGCTGCCATTTTGACCCCCCTTAATGTTCTAAGTTTATACCAACCTTTTAACTTCTGTATATCTCCTTAATTTCTTCTCCATCTGAAAAGGTTATAACTACTGTAATATATCCCTCTTTACAGTGTGATGATGTCATAATTTTCATGTTAAGATCTCTGATTCCCTATTTTAACTATTTTCGCTTTGATTGAGCTTTGTGACTTTCCTATGTAAGTAGGACTCCAGATGCTATGTTCTGCATTGCATCCTTAAGTATACTTCTCATGTTATTGTTTTTCTAAACAAAGAGCATCTTTTAGCATTTCTTACAGTTTTGGTTTGGTTTTTGCAAAATCTCTAAGCTTCTGTTTATCTGAGAAAGTCTTAATTTCACCTTCATATTTGAGAGACACTTTTGCAGGGTATATAATTCTTGTTTGGAAGTTTTTCTCTTCCAAGGCTTTGTACGTGTCATCCTATTGCCTTTTTCCCAATGTAGTGTCTGCTGAGATGTCAGAGGAAGGCCTACAGATCTTCCCTTTGTATGTTAGTTTTGCTTTAAGCCTAGCTATCTTTAGGAGCCACTCTTTATGCTTCATTTTATTAAGCTTCATTATAATATGTCTTGATGTCCTTCTTTGGGGATATAGTTTTTATGGTGTTCGACAAGCATCTTGAATACCTATATTCTCTTTTTTCATGATGCCAGGGAAGTTTTCTGCCAACAACTCTTCAGCAATTCTCTCTGCATTTTTGGCTATTCTGTCCTGTTCAGGAACTACAATTCATAGATTATTCCTCTGGATAGAGTGCCACATGCTTTTTAATGTTCTTCATTTGTCTTGTTTCTTTTATCTTATTTCTCCTCACAAATGCTGGTGTTAGTTGCTTTATCTTCAGTCTTGCTAAATCTACATTCCACTTCCTCAATCCTGCTCTTTTGGCTTTGCATTAAATTGTCTAATTCTGTAATTTTATTATTGATCTGCTGGATTCCAGACAGTTGATATTCTAGGAGTTTATATAAGCCAAAACCAAACCCACTGATGTCAAACCAGTTCCAACTTACAGTGACATAGAGGTCAGGATAGAACTGTCCCATAGAGTTTCCAAGGAGTACCTGACAGATTTGAACAGCTGGCCTTTTGGTTAGTAGACATAGCACTTAACCTGTTTTTCCACCAGGGGTTCATATAGCTTACTTAATTTTTCATTTTGTTCTGTTGCATTTTGTTTAATCTCTAGAAGGACTCTATACATAATTCTTCTGTATTCTACCTGTGATAATTTCAGACAGGCTCCTTCATCTGGGAAGTTTTTTGATTTTTTTATTTTGGGAGTTGTCTAGAGCCATGATGGTCTGCTTCTTTAAAGATTAGATACTGACTGCCACAAAGAAGCTGTTCAATTTTTCTGGTATTATGCCAGTGGGAGCTGTGGCATAGTTCTAAGAAGGGATAGATAAGATCACTGCTAGATTTGATCAGCAGTTGCCGCTGCATTCCCTAGGTGCGGCTGACTTACATATAGCTTTTCTGGCAATATAGACATTGTCAATCCCCACAGTGCTGCTCAGCTTGGTGGATAGTCCCAGCTGGGCCCCTGGGGTGGCAGGCCATGCCTCCTTGCTGATAAAGGTGGAAAGCTAATTATGCCAGTTCTCCATCATCACACCGTTCGAGACTATGGTGTAGCTCAGGGAAGAGAAGAATGAAGGATGCCATCACACTCAGCTGCCGGGGACTGCCACATTCTTTAGATGTGCTTATCTTAAAACTACTTTTCCGCTGAGAGGAGTGCTGTCTAGTGGCAGTCAATAACAGCCAGGCCCTCAGGGGTGGCAAGACCCATCTACTGGCTGGTAAAGACAGTGCCCTACTTATAGAGCCTCTAGGGGGCTGTCTGCTGATCCTATGACATGGCTCGGTGTGGTGTGGTAGAAATGGCACTGCCACACTCAGCTGCCAGTCACCGCTGTGTTCTCTAGCTGCACTTATCTTAAAAGCTGCTTTTCTGCTGAGAGAGGTGTTGATCAGCTGTAGCCGGGCCCTCAGGA
Organism: Heterohyrax brucei; assembly: GCA_028571685.1. Classification (NCBI taxonomy): domain Eukaryota; kingdom Metazoa; phylum Chordata; class Mammalia; order Hyracoidea; family Procaviidae; genus Heterohyrax; species Heterohyrax brucei. Next base: position 20,464,304 of record CM053162.1, read on the forward strand.
GTGGCAGGTTCTGCCTTGTGGCTAACAAAGATGGCACCTTATGGGCCATATGAGAGGCTTTGATGTGGCTCAAAGAAGAGAGTGGTTAGGACTCCACTGCACTTGGCCATCAGCCATCACTATGTTCTCTAGGTATGATTGTTTTAAAAACAGTTTTTCTGCTGGGAGAAGCACTGTCTAGACAGGTACTGTTGTTCAGTGTGGGAATTAGCCCCTGTTGAACCCTCATTCATGGCTGACTCCACCTCTCAGTTGACCAAGATGGCGTTCCACCTGAGCCACCTCTCCTGCAAGGAGTAAGCAGTATCTATGGCACAGCTCAGAGAAGAGAAGGGGAAGGGCACTGCCACACTTGGCTGCCAGCCACTACTGGGTTCTTTAGATGTTCCTGTCCCAAGAACAATCTCTCTGCTGTGGGATATGCTATTTACTTAGGCACTACAGTTCAGCATATTAGCTAGCCCCTGCCAGGCTTACAGGCTCAGCAGTCTCAGTCCTAGCCTCCTGGTTAACAAAGAAGGCATCCATACTTGTAATCCTCTCAGCTGATGCATCAGGAAAAGTGGGACTCAGTGCAATGCTGTCTTGCTCTGACATGGTAGATTCCCCCTTCCTGTCACCCAGTCCAATCTCACAACCCTACACCTAATCTTGGGGCTCCCAGAGTGTCTACACTGCTCCCTTCAATTATCTTTCTAGGTCTTGGTTCTCAGAGGGAATCAAGGACACCTGTGTCTAGTCTAGTCTGCCATCTTGGTCCCACCTTCCCAAGGCTGTAAATCTTTATAGAAATACATTGTCATGTCATACTCCTGCAGATTGGCTGGTGAATTCAACTACTGACCTTTTGGTTAGCAGCCAAGCATTTAACCACTGGACCACCAGGGCTCCTTAACCCTTAAAAATTATTCTTCTAAAGATAAACCATCCAATTAAGCGATGGGCAAAGGAGATGGACAGATACTTCACTAAAGAGGAGATCCAGGCAGCCAAAAAACACATGTGGACATGTTCACGATCTTTAGCTATTAAAGAAATTCAAATCAAGACAACAATGAGATACCATCTCACCCCAACAAGATTGGCCATGATCCAGAAAACACAAAACAACAAATGCTGGAGAGGCTGTGGAGAAAGTGGAACCCTCCTGCACTGTTGGTAGGGTTGCAAAATGGTCCAGCCTCTTTGGAAGGCAATCTGGTGCTTCCTTAAAAAAATGGATATTGATATACCATTTGACCCAGTAATTCCACTACTTGGAATATATCCTACAGATTCAAGGCCTTTCACACCAACGGACACATGCACCAGAATGTTTATCGCGGCACAGTCCACAATAGCAAAAAGGTGAAATCAACCCAGATGCCCAACAATAGAAGAATGGATAGGTAAACTGTGGTACATATACTCAATGGAGCACTACGCAATGATAAAGAATAACGATGATTCCAGAAAACATCTCCTAACCTGGTTTCAACTGGAAGACATTATGTTGAGTGAAAGTAGTCAGCGACAAAAGGACAAATACTGTATGAGACCTCTACGATAAGATCTCAAAAACAGACTTGTGTATAGAAGAAAAGACTCTTTGACAGCTGCAAGGGAGGGGAGGGAGGGAGGGAGGGGAGGGAGGAAGGGAGGGCAAGGGGGGAGGGTTTAGTTTAGGTAGTTACTAGAAATCTAGTTGGGAGAAAGCAGTGACAGCACAAATTAGGAACAAGAACAACATTAAGTGGACTTCAGCATAACTTGAGTACTCCTTGCATCTTAACTCAATACTGCAAGGATAGAGTAGCTGGGGCGGGGGGTGGGGGACCATGCTCTTAGGTGAATTCCAGGCCAATTGGCACAACTAGCATTTTGCTAAGAGAGCTCTCTGCACCCCACATTGGTGAGTGGCGTCTGGGGTCTTAAAAGCTGCCAAGCTGCCATCCGAGGACACAGCAAATGGTCGCAACTCAGCAGGAACGGATGCTCACCGAGGGCCAAAATGGCACGCGGTAAAGACAACCGAGAAGACAGAGAGACCCACAAGAGTGGGTGCCTACATCGACCTGGTACCGGAAGAACCAGATGGTGCCCAGCCACCACCAGTGACAGCCATGACGGAGCTCACAGAGAGGACCCTCAGTGACAACACAAGAAGAAAAAGAGGTGCATCATGAGATCTCCACTAAAAGACCTCAATTGATGGTCCAGCGGTTTTGGGGTTCCTCTCAGAGCATGGCCCCCGGCCCTGTGCTGCCCATTCCCATAAATTATAACAAAGGTCCACTCTTTGGACAGGAATGGAATGGACTTGGCAATGCAGAGTAACCATATGTTGGAAGCACTTTATGGTTCTATACATCTATAGGATATCATCTTGCTGACCTCTGGCTGGAGGAAGGGGAGTGGACGGAGAGGAGGGGAAAGGAGACTGTTGGGAGGATGAGACATGTATGGAGCAGAGAGGAATAATGTGCAGTCCAGGGAGAGCAGTGGAAGCTGCATATAGGGGGGCATGTAAATTTTCATGTGAATGTACATTTTCACTCAGTTATGTTAAATAAAAAAAAAAAATTATTCTTCCAGTTAATTTGAATAGTCTGACAAAATGCTCTTTTTTAACATATATGTTGCTGTTGTTAGGTGTCTTTGAGTCAGTTATGACTCGTAGTGACCCTTGCACACCAAAACACTGCCCAGTTTTACACCATGCCCACAACAGTTTTCATACTTGAGCCCATTGTTGCAGCCAGCATGTCAATTCTCTTTCTCACTGACTCTCCACTCTACCAAGCATGATGTCCTTTCCAAGGTACCAATCCTTCCTGACAACATGTCCAAAGTATGTAAAATGCAGTCTTGCCATCTTTGCTTTCAAGGAGCACCCTGGTTATACTTCTTCCAGAACAGATCTGTTTATTCTTTCGCAGTCTGTAGTGTGTTCAAGATTCTTCTCCAACACCACAATTCAAAGGCACTAATTTTTCTTCTGTCTTCTTTATTCATTGCATGCATATGATGTGATTTAAAATGCTATGGCTTAGGTCAGTCACACCTTAGTCTTCAATGTGACGACTTTACTTTTCAATAATTTAAAGAGATCTTTTACAGCAGATTTTCCCAGTGCAATGCATCTTTTGATTTCTTGACTGCTGCTTCCATTGGTGTTCCTTGTGGAACCAAGCAAAATGACATATATATGACATGTGACATACATTTCATTAAATTTGAAAATCAAGAGACAAAACTATCTATATAGTATGAGTCCAATTATTTGTTGTATATGCAAGTAACCCAAATGTTAACATTTATATTCAAATTATTAATAGTGTAAAATATTGATATCAGTTATTTCTGAATTGTAAGGTTATGGCTGATTTTGATTCTTTTGTCTTCCAGAAATTTCAAAAATAATACTTTCAAAATTTAAAAACTTAAAATGCAATTTTAAACAAATATTACAAGCCAATTATCAACTGTATGCATACCTGTCCGTTCACACATCACTAATACTGCTGAATTCTTCAAAGATTATGTGAGAACATACAGTCATAATTCAGATGAACTTCCTAATGTCTTCTCTCTGTCATTTGATTGTTAAGGTCTATAGGTTATCTACTACTTTTTATTAAAGGAGATATGCTCAGTGATCATTGTGAAAGGTTTAACTAGTTGTTTCAGCCAGAAGGAAATTGACAGAGCCAGTGTACAAAAGCCTTAATGGGATTGTGCAAAACAAGCATAACCTAGTAGATGATGGCATTTGGTAATTAGCAATGAGAAGCCAAGGCTTATGGAAAGCACCACTCCTGTTCAAAGCTTTTACTTGACATGATTGTCACTCTTCTAAAAGCACACTTCTACCCAATACTAAGCTTCCAATTTCCTAAGTGAAGAGGCGAGTGCTTCCTTGTACTTGTTTGTACATATTCACATGCCTGAGGGTTAGAATCTCTATAATACAACCATCTCAGTTCCATTATTTTTTGGAGAGGGTTTCCATATGAGTATCTGGGATCATTCCTAATATAAGTGAAATATACCGAGGGTTCTGCTTCAATGAATCTAAACAAAGGTATCTTCTCAAAGAGTATTTTAATCCTTCCAGACACTGTAGACTAACTCAGAAATAACTTTTATGTTAAATACAAATAGAAGTCAGAAAGTAGATCTCCTGTGAAGCTATGATTTGAAATTTAATTCAACTACTTTATTGGAAGCTAGCTGTCATGGATTGAATCGTGTCCCACAAAGTATGTGTGTGACAATTTGGCTAATCCATGATTCCCAGTATCTTGTGATTGTTTTCTATTTTATGATTTTCCTATACTATAAATTTTAATTCTGCCTGTGTTTAATAGATTGGATTATGTTAAAGGGGATTAGGGTGGGACTATAACACCCTTCCTAAGGTCACTTCTCTGCTTCAATATAAAGGGAGTTTCCTTGGAGCGTGGCTTGCATCACCTTTTATGCTACAAGACATCAAAGGAAAAAGAAGCAAGCGGAGAGTTAGGGACTTCATACCACCCATAAAGCTGAGCCAGGAGTATAGAGCACTCTTCGAACCTGGGGTTCTTATGCCAAGATGCTCTCGAACCAAATAAAGACTGATGCAACCCAAAGGTCTTCCTTCACAGCCCACAGAGAGATAGTGTGTTGCCCTGGAGCCAGCATCCTGAATTCAGACTTCCAGCCTGGTGGACTGTGAAAGAATAAACTTTTATTTGCTAAAGCCATCCACTGTAGCATTTCTGTTACAGCAGTACCAGATGACTAAGACACTAGCTATCACTGAAGTTATTACAAGGGGTCTTAAGATTACAAGAAATTTCCTGGCCTCTAATATTTACCATGTTTACCCAGAGACAGGACTGATGCAGAGGAAATTCCATTCTTGGACCTGCCTTTTATGGAGTTGCATCTCTAGAGCCAAAAAGCCAAGTGCCGTTGAGTGGGATCTGACTCATGGTGACCCTAGGGGCCAGGGTAGAACTGACCCCCAGAGCATGTCTAGAAGATATCTTTTAAAATATCTGAATAAAAACATGCTTATTTTCTATGGAATCAGCCATTTTGGTCCCAGTGCCATGTCTTTCAACTAGAAGAGCAGCTTAGAACAAATGAGTCTCAGGTGATATTATTTGGTCTATATGGGCATTTCACAGTTTTAATTTCCAGAAAAACTTTGGAAAGACAAAACAGACTTTTAGTAAGTAGAGATACAGGATATATCCTCAGTCTTTACATTGAGGGCATTTCTTGTGGGTACAGCAGCATTCTGGGTGCATTTCAGTGATCACCCTCCCCTCACCTGGTCTATCTCTGACGTGGAGCCAGTTTAAGGGAAGTCAAATAAAAATCCAGGCCCCAGTGCTAATAGCAGACAAGGTGAACGTTTTCCCTTGGCCATCTACCTCCTTACATACGCCACTTCTGATATGTTACTTCATTTTACACTGTTACCTAGGCTCATTCAGCTCTCCCTAATACTACAGCCATTTATCTTAGCTTGGAAACCCCTGACACCCCCCAAAATTAAATTTATAAGCTTTCAAACTTTGCTGAATACTGCTCCTAAGACATGTCTCAAATTTCAAAATAAATCTTTCTTTTTGATATTGGGTCACCGGGTGCCTCACACTTTCCTACAGAGCCATTTATCTTAACCAATGCATTTTCTCATTGACTGTATTAATACATATGTGTTTCTTGTGTTCACCTTGCAATAGAGGTGAAAAAAAATGAACTCTGACAATATAACTTGGTTATTCCTCTTCTGTTACAGTCACAGGAAGAAAACTAACACAGAGAATGTCAAAACCCAAAGAATGCCTCAAGTTTAAAACCTTTTATAACGAGATTTCACAACATAAACCACTTTGAGAAGCTTCCAGAATGGCAGACACAATAGTAAATCGACAGTGCCATCTGCCAAATGGCCTGGAGATGCAGAGCACCATTGGACTCATTAATTATTGATGACAATCAGAGTCAATTTGACTTCATTATGAACCAAGAAAAGGAAATCATTGAGGAGCTTGCTCTTAATGGACCTAAGTGTCATGGGGGATGGGAAGGTCCATCTTCCCACCTCCTGTCTCCCGCATTTTTGAGAGCAGCAACATGACCAAATCTAGATGAAATGACTAAATAATTTAGGCAAAAGTCAAAATTGGCAGAAGGCCCTACATTTCCAAAATCTAATATCTAACTATAAGGCTCATGTTAATCACATAATTGTGTTATCCTCTCTTGCAGGGCAGAGGGACTGTTTAATCAAATATTTTTTTTAAGAATTTTATTTTTTATTATTTTTTATTAATTTGTTTTTTATTATGACTGAGTGAAGATATACATTCTCCTATAAATTTACATGCCTACCTATATGCAGCTTCCACTGCTCTCCCTGCCCGGTGACAGCACACTGTTCCCCTCTGCTCCATACATGTCTCGTCCTCCCAACAGTCTGCTTTTCCCTCCCTTCCACTTGTATTTCCTCTCTTCAAGGAATGATGCAAGCCAGTTTTCTGAAGATGACAATACAAAAGGTAAACCATATCATTCAAGAATGCAAAGGGACTAAGTAAATTGCAAGGAAATGTTGAGACTTCCTGTCAGTTTACTCACTGTCCTGGGCCTTTTCACCCAGTCCTCATGTGCAGCCTCTATCTGTCAGTGCACAGACTTTAGGAAAGAAATGAAGCTAACTACCTGATCCGATTGGAACTTCAAGGGACTTTTGTAGACAAGCCGCAATTATTCAACTTGGACTGCAGACAGAGCCAACACTCCTCTGATCACTCTGACTCTTTTGTATTTCTATAGCACCTTCTCTAGCACAGATCATTGTCATTCCCCTATTTGAGCACAACAACAGCTTCCCTTCCCCAGCAGCCTTTCTTCTAAGCATGTCACTTCAACTGAATAACACTAAGCATATAATATTCCCAAGGTTATGCAAGTCATTTCGGGAGTGATAAGTAAAGTATGACCCATAAACAAGAAATTCAGTTTATTTGTGGGAACATAAGGTAGACTAAAGAAATAATTAGAGAGCAATAGAAAGCATAAACAAATACAAAAACAAAGGTCTACAGGCTAATGCTATCACTTATCCCAGATGGGATAAGGAAATACATACTTTGTTCTTGTCTGTAAAGGATATTTAAGAAATGATCTTTAATCTAGTTAATTTGTTTCTTATTATATCTATACATTGGTAAATTAACTGAAATGGTATAGGTATGGTTTGATCATCTGCACTGCTCCAATTACTTTTTCGGTGTAGATATGGCCCTTTCCTCAATTCTAAACACTTTTTGAAAAATCATTTTTCTCAAGGATCACTCTACAGCAAGCAGCATGGTCACTGTCATGCTCTGTACAGTTCGCTTTCACTCAAAAATAGATGTATTTTAAACTTTTAAGCAACACACTTTTCTGTTGGTCTTTAATGTGATAGAGTTTCACTCTTACAGCCTAATACATAATTAGGTACTTTTCTCATTAGGAACTACAAGCAATTAAACCATAAAAGTCTCTTCTGGTCATTTTTTTTTTAAGTGCCTTCTGCAATTCATTTATTTTGTACTCTGAAATTAGTAAGTCAGATTTTTAAATGGACATGAAATTAATCAGATATTATTATTAAATCTAATAGGAATCAAATCAAACACAGTAGTGAGAATTTTCTAGGTTTATTAGTGTCTACTTAGTAGCTAGTGTGATCCTTCTCAAAATCTACCTGGAAAGGGCATATGTTTGTTTGAATATAATGTTGAAAGACTAACATTTTCCAAAGTTATAAAGCATCTTCATTACTATTCAAAGAACATACACAGCCAAGTGCCGTCGAGTTGGATCTGACTCATACACAAGCATTTATTTGATTTCACACAGACCATCTGAAGCAGGTAATACATATATCATTATCCCCACCTTCATGGATAAGCAACTGAGGTTAACGAGTTTATGTGACTTCTTCAAGGTCACACTGCTGGTAGCTGTCACAACCAGCTACTGTGATTCCTGGTTCTATGCTCTCTTTGCTACAAATCTCTTATGATGATCATAGATGTGAGGTGTTAACTGAAAAATTAATTGGAATAGATTTTACCTTATTTGCAAGCCAACCAGTTAGCCTGCCACAATCTCATGGATATTGACAGAAGGCATAAAACTGCTGTCTCAGAAACAAAGGCTGTTGTTACTCACAGAAATAGGCACAGCCACAGCCACAGCATTTTCTCCCCAGTTCCATAGCCCCAGTTCCTGCAGATGAACTGGGCCAGATGGCCCCTGTACATGCCATAGGCTGTGTTACAGAGAGAAACTTGAGTATGAGTTTAAGGAGCCAAACTTTTGCTCTGGAGATAGACATACTCTTTATTCTATGGGACAGTAAGAAAACCTTTTCTTCTACCAAGACGGAATTTTGCCACACAAGCATTCTTTAAAGAAAATGTGAAGTGAGACAGTCAGTGCCTCTGACTACCAGATGCTTAGAAATATAAAAGGCCCATGGAGAATTGTTTCACAACACTAAGTGGAACTGAGTCAGTATTTAAAGCCATTTATTTATTCTATAAATAGTACTCTACTGTTGTATGCTGCCTATCCAAGATCAAAGTCATATTGGGGGACAATTAGAATTCTATATCCTTTAAATTATATTTTCTGGTAAACTATTTCTCTTGCAGTCCTGCTGTAGTGGAAACACAAAACATAAACTGTTCATACATATTCTCATATACTGCATGTCGTACATCATGCATTGAATTTTGTCCTCCGCAGATATATGTACCAGTTTAGCTAGACCATGATTCCCAGTATTGTGTGATTGTCTACCATTTTGTCATTTGATGTCATTTTTATATGTTGTAACTCCTACGTCTATGATGGCAATGAAGTGCGATTAATGGCAGTTATGTTCATGAGGCAGACCTCAATCTATAAGATTGGATTGTATCTTGAGCTAACCTCTTTTCAGATATTAGAGACAGAAGCAAGCAGAGAAACAGGGACCTCATACCATCAAGAAAGCCGCTCAGGGAGAAGCTCCAGGGAAAAATTGGTGAGAAGGACCTTCCTCCAGAGCTGATAGAGGAACCCTTCTTCTAGAGCTGAAATATCCTAAATTTGAACTTCTAGCCTACTAGACTATGAGAGAACAAATTTCTGTTTATTAAAGTCATCCACCTATGGTATTTCTGTTGTAGTAGCACTAGATGACTCAGACACTGTCTGCAGCCCTGCTCACTCTAAATAGATCATGGCAACAAACAGGCTTTTGATCCACTGGGTACCGCTTGTCAGGTATGTGAGCCCAAATTTTGGAGCCAGAAAAGACTTAATTACGCTATGTAAAAGAGTAAGCCAACACTGAAGTTGGGGTAGGGAAAATGGGGAGGGAGAAAGAGTAACAAGGAGTCCCAGGTTGAATGGAGTGAGGTCAGAGAAAGGAACTCCTGTGGTAGATACTTCAGCTAATAGATACATCGAATAGGATAACTATTTTTATGTTATATACTAATACTTTTGTAGGAGTGGATTCTTCTGCAGGAACTGGCAGAAGCTCAGAATTTCATTTCTGGATTGTCATGGATTAGAAACAGTGGCAAAGCAAGGATTCAGGGACAGAAGGAATCAAAACATCATATGTCTCCAAAACCTCACCAAAGGCTTGGGAAGGCTTAGAAAGTTTCAGTGATCCTCTGCAGTGCAGAGGCATGGCCTACAGCAATTGGCTCCCTTTCCTTCCAGCTTTAAGTTCATCCAATGGGAAGAACTTACAGAAGATTTGGAGAGCAGGAGGAGATTTCAACCAGAATATTTATTTTGCCAACACCCTCCAACTCCCTCTACCTAAGATCAGCATTCTAGCCAGGCAGTCCTCTCCAGATATCTACTGTCTGTGGGTTCATATCTTAAACTCAAGAGAAGTCTAATGACCTTCAGGGAAACATAAAGAGCCATCTCTTGGGTTCTTAATTAGGTTTTACCACTAGCTAGCTCTGTGATGCCACCGTGATAGCCCTGTGTGACCTTAGGTGACAAATTAACTTCTTTGTACCTGAAAATCTTCATGGGTGAAATTAACAAATATAATTAACTTAAGTAACTAATATAATTCATAAAAGCACCTACACTAAAGGGGTGGAAACCTTGGTGGCATAGTGGTTAAGTGCTACAGCTACTAACCAAAAGGTCAACAGTTCAAATCTACCAGGTGCTCCTTGGAAATTCCACAAGGCAGTTCTACTCTGTTCTTTAGGGTGGCTATGGGTCCCTGTAAAACACAGTGGAACTGTGCAAAATTTAAATAAGAAAGTTTTTAGTACAATGCCTGGTAAGTAGATACTCAGTAAGCATTAATCACATTGCTGTTGAGTGAATTCCAACTCATAGCAACCATATAGTACAGAGTAGATTTACCCCATAGAGTTTCCAAGGAGTGCCTGGTAGATTTGAACTGCTGACCTTTTGGTTATCAGCTTTAGGGCTTAACCACTATCCCACCAGGGTTTCCATTATCTAATCATTATTATTATTGCTATTGCTGTTATTGTTACTTTCCAACATCACCACTGTGGAAGAAGAAAAATAGATCTTTCGCTACAAAAGCCACTTAATCTTCAAAACTGTAAGATCTAACTTAGCTGGGGACCAGTTACAGTCAGTAGATACATGGCACTCCTAAACTTGGAAACTGTCTAGAATCTACCATATTCAGAGCACAGGTTGTGCATGTTTCAATTGACATGTCAGATATTAACAGTCTGTGTTTGAATATGTTCATTAGTTCTATAAAAGATGTCATCTCCACATCAAGGGATTAATACCATTGTGTGAATGTTTCCTCTAAGCTGTGATTTCTTTCACATTATAGGATTCTTTATTATTAATCATTTTCTTTAATATCTTAATAATGTGATAGAAAAATCAAATTAGGCTGGTAAAAATTTCCCATCAAGCTGTATTAACTTTGTCTAGTAAAGACTTCAGTTTTCTTCCTAATGAGAATGTTACCAGTCAGCTTTGTGTTCACACTGGATGGTCAGAAGGTTCCCTGCCCCTCTTTTCTGGAAACTGTATCAGAATCATCTTGCACCCTCACCCTTCTTTGCCATTACAGTCAATCAGTTTCCAAAGCTTGTCAATTCTGTATTTAAGTCAATGTCAGGTTCTTTGTTCTTTATACTGTTGCATATTGTCCTCACTGACCTTTGTCTAGACTATTACATAGTTTCCAGCCATGCCTCTATCTTGTCTATTAACATTCTAATCCATCCTGCACATATTGCCATATTAATCTACAAATGCATATCTATGATTACATCATTTCTCTGTGCGAGAGTCTTCTGATTCCCCATTACCAACAGGAGGGAAAACAAATTTTTAGTACTGAAAGTTCAGTTGTGCAGGAAACTATTGGAATAGTTGTTGCAGGCTACAACTGCTAGTCAAATTCACCAGGTGCTCCCTGAAAACTACATGAGGCAGATCTACTCTGTCCTATAGTGTCCCTATGAGTCAGAATGTACTCAGCAGCAGTGGGTTTGTTTGTTGTTGCTTTTTTTTTCTTTTTTCAAGCTAGTCCCAAATTATTTTCCAATCTTACCTTTTACTAACTACTCTCTTCATTAACTTTCCTTGCTGGCCAAACTGGATTTTTAGCTAAACTGAATAGTCTCACTTTGCCCATCCGGATACACTCTGTACCTTCTCCACCCACTCTTGTACACAGGAGGCTGATCTGGTGCAAAGTTTTCCTGCTTTCTGACTTCCAGCTGGGTTTTTCCACTGGAAAGCACCAACAGGAGATCAGAGAGCTGGAGGAAAATAAGTAGTGTTAGATATAGCCCTTTACTAAAAGCCATGATTACTGTGAGAAAGCTTTCTCTATCCAAGTCTCTCTATTCCTGTTCTGGTAACTACTTCTCCTTGCCCTTCAGGCAAGACCTGGATTATTAGACCATCCCTTATTGGTTTTTCTAATAACTGATCACATTTCTATAGACAGTCATGTTATTAAACTCTCTCTTCAGTTTCATGGAAACCCTGGTGGCATGGTGCTTAAATGCTACAGCTGCTAACCAAAAGATCAGCAGCTGAGATTCACCATATACTTCTAGGAAACTCTATGGGTCAATTCTATTCTGTTCTATAGAGTCCCTATGAATCAGAATCAACTCAGTGGCAGTGGGTTTGGTTTTTTTGGTTCTTCAGTTTCATAGTTTGAGTAATTTGTACCCATGTTTCTTGACGGCAACCTAACTGTGATCAGGGCTGTGAATCACAGGTGGGTCCAAGAAACTAACCCTCAAGTAGGATTCGAGAGATGGATTTGAGGAATATGTGGATCAACACTCTGCAAGAGGGAAATGGGAGGAAAGCCAATAGGGGCCTGGTCAAGTGAGTACAGAGGGTGTTCCAATACAGTTATTTATTTACTGGCTAAATATTCCCTCACAGACAACTATATGACTAAATGTACAAACTTGCCACTGTGCCATCCCATGCAATGGCCATTCAGAAAGAATTCCAAAATTGCTTTGAACGGTGGACTAGGCACTGGCATTGGTGCATAGCTTCTCAAGGGGAGTACTTCAAAGATGACAGTCATTTGATATTCAGCAACAAGGTATGTAGCACTTAGAACAATTAAGTTCACAGACCTAATTGTCAAACTTTGTAAGTCTAACAGCTATCTTAAACACAAAGTGACACAAGCAAAACTCAATTCTGTCCATTATTATCCTTCCCCTGTAGAAATTTGCTTCTCACCTCAATCCTTCCAATCAAAATAAATAGCACCACTTCCAATCAGTTTCTGAAGCTTTAAAACTAGAATTCAGGAGGTGGAGCCAAATATGGATCTACAGACAGAAGTACCACACCCTCCTTTTGCTTCAGAGACCCCTCAAAACTAAGTAAAACAGACACAAATGTCAGTCCTGGAACCCTGAACATCAAACGTTGGGAAACAGAATTAGATCAAGCACCTACTAGAGGAAAAAACTAACAGAAAACAGAGAATAAGGAGAGCTACAAAACGGAGATCCCCTACCACCTAATGCGGCACAGCTATACCGTACTGGAGCAGAGCCAGCAAAGACACTAGACAGGGAGTATGCAAATACAGTCTCACAGAGTTCGCAACAAGAAACAGAGTACTGAGTAACAAGGAACACATGCTTTACTCCTCATCACCATCCCAGGCTTAACCCCATCCTGACCAACCAACTCTCTCAACATATTTTTTTCCTCTTTGTTTTCTCCCTCCTTCTATCTACCCCATATGCAAACCTGCCCCTTCCTGACATATCAAGCCACAGCACTTGCCTAGACAGGCACTGGCTGTCCCCGACTCCAGGCTCACTGCACTTTCACTGACCATTTCCAGCGATGCCACTTTTTCTTTATTTTTGCTTTCCTTTCTTTTCTTTCTGAGTCTCCAACCTACTACTATGTGCCATTTCTGCCCTTTCTTAATGGACCATGCCACACTACTTGTCTAGAGAACTACTAGTAAATGTCTGGTCCTCCAGTTATCCCTAAGCTTCACACTGACCTACTCACCAACTACTACCACACTGCCAGTTTTTCTTTTCTCCCTCTTACTTTTCCTTCAAACTTAGCCCTGTATGCCACTTCACCCCCCTGCTGCTGAAACCTGCTACACTGCTGAAGCTGCCTTTGTGCCACAATTTATTTTATTTTATTTATTTTCTTTCTATCTCACACCTAGCCTCACACTCCACCTTCTTTCCATTCCTGCAGGCCTGCAGGCCTGCAGATCCCACCTACTACCTACTCTTTATTTTGTACATTTCTTTTCTTTTTCCTGTCAACTTAACCCTATACACCACCCCCTATTCAATGGCCTCTGATTAGCCACCACAGCTGAAGAACCCATGGTTCTCAGTTCAGCTGCCATACTGGATCTGCATTATTCCCCTTCTCACCACTGGACCAACTGCTGAATGGTGGAAAGCAAACCTATGCACCACTACCCACAAGCAACACTCCTGCCTAACTGAGAAGGTACTGGGAAAGCTCCCATACTGTTGGACCAATATTAGAAGACACACAGAACTCACCTGGTATGCCCTCAACCACCTTGCCAAAACTGTGTACAGTAAAGTCCACTCACCCCTGTTTGTTCCCATCCTGGCCACCTGTACAAGGTAGTAAAAACTATCATGCTCCTAGCAGCAAAACCAGCCTGACCCACCTGCCCTAACATATCAAAACAAAACCAAAAAAGATTGAGATAAGCAAAATCTACATTCAGTCAATAAGTAGGGAAAAGAATACCTTAATGTTCAAAAACAGCAGACAATATCACAACATATAAATTAACTGGACAAGGTGGCTCCAGGAATTGACCAAAATAAAGAATCAGATGACTTTCTAGTAGATGAAAAGGCAATGAAATTACTTGATATAGAAGTCAGAAGACTAACATTTAGGATTCTCCAAGAGACTAGGAAAATGATCAAGGAAAGCACAGACAAAACCAAAAAAAAAAAAACTCGACAAGGGCACTGTGCCAAGTGAAACTAGTCACAAAAGGAAAAATACTGTATAAGACCGCCGTTATAAGAATTCAAGAAAAGATTTAAACACAGAAGAAAGCATTCTTTGACAGTTACGAGGGTAGGGAGGAAGAGGAAAGTGAGGTCACTGACTAGACAATAGATAAGGATCGACTTCAGTGAAGTAAAGAACAATATATAATACAGGAAAAGTTATTACAACTTGATCAAAGCAAAAGCTAAGAAGTTTCAAAGACACGTCCAAACACTTTGAGGGATAGAGTACCTGGGACTGGAACCTGGGGACTATTTTCAGAGCACAATAGGCCATTTGGCATCACAAAGTTTATTAAGAAAATGTTCTGAATCCCACTTTGGTGAGTAGCATCTGAGGTCATAAAGTTTCACAAGCAACTATCTAAGATGCATAATTTGGTCTTATCCCTCTTGGAGCAAATGAAAATGAAAAAAAAGAAAATAGTAGAGATTCTACCAGCCTGAGACCAGAAGAACTAGATGGTCCCCAGCTACCACCAAAGACTGCCCTGACAGGGAGCACAGTAAATAGTTCCAGACAAAGTGGGAGGAAAGTGCAGAGCAGAACTCACATTCATATAAAACCAGATGTGATGGTCTGACAGACACTGGAGGAACCTTGAAAACTATGACCCCTAGACACACTTCTAACCCAGAACTAAAACCATTTTCAAGCCCATTCTTCAAAAACTAGATAAGACTATAAAATGAAAAATAATACACATAAGGAATATGCTTCTTAGTTATCAGATACACAATGCCAAGTGGATGGCTCCTGTACAGAGGCAGAATGAGAAAGTCAGGAGGGAACAGGAACTGGTTGAATGGACACAGGGAAATAGATGGGAAGAAGGAGTTTGTGGTTATATTGTGGGGATTACAACATTGTCACAAAACAATATATACATAAATTTTGTATGGGAAATTATCTTGCACTCTAAACTTTCGCCTAAAGTACAATTTAAAGAAAATAAATGAAATCACTAAAACCACATACAAAACCAACGGAAACAGCCAAAATCAAGAAAACACAGACAAAGCAATAGAAAGATTCAGGAAAATAATGCAAGAGCAAAATGTCAAATAAACAATTGGAAATCATACAAAAATAGCAATTAGAAATCCAAAAGATAAACAACAAAGTTTCATAAATGAACAAACTACATGAGTTGGTTCCAACTCATTGGCACTTGGCTTGGCTAATAGAAAGTTTGAGTAACAAATTGGAAACAATAGAAGGTAGAATCAGTGAGACTGAAGACAAATTAATGAACATCATTTGAGGGAACATCAGAGAAAACAGTAAAGAATCATCAAAGTTACACAGAACATAATCAAGAGCAAAAATTGCATGACTGGCGCTCCAGAACAAGAAGAAAAAATGGAAATTAGAGAAAAAAAATATGGAGGATTTGCTGGCAGAAGTCATCCCAAATATCAGGAAAAATGAAGAGCTGAGAATCTGGAAGCCCAACAAATCCATATAAGACAGACTCCAAAAGAAAATCACCAAGACATATCATAATAACACTTGTCAAAACCAAAGAAAAAGAAAAAAACCTTAAAGGCAGCTCAAGAAAAAGAAAAAATCCTGACACCAACATGAAAAATGTAAAAATTAAATTACAAAGGAGAAACAGTAAGACAAAATTCTGATTATTCAGCAGAAACTATGCAGACAAGAAGGCAAGAAAATTACATACATAAGACCTTGTAAGGAAAAATAAAACTGCAAACCAAGAATAATCTATCCTGCAAAACTGTCTCTCAAATACAGTTGCTATATTGACATTCCCAGAAAAACAGAAGTTAGGAGAAATTACAAAAACCAAACCAAATTTACTAGAAATATTAAAGGTAGTCTTTTGGTAAAAGAATCAACAACATTAGAAAACAGCTGAAGTTGGAAACAGGATTAATCAACATACCAACCTAGATAAAGAATGCTCAATAATAAAATTAAAAGGCTTAAACAGGGAAACCAAGATATCAAACTGTAAATGACAACAACGTAAAAACAATAAAAAGGGCAATAAACAGTGGACATACAGAATTTTCATATGGAGAAGAAATCAAAGCAAAATCAAGTAATTAAGAAAAAATAAATCAAATTTAGGAAGATATGCATAAATTTTAAGATACCACCAAAAAAGTTAACAAGCTACTCATCAAAATGAAAAAGAATAACAAAAAGATTCAGTAAACACAAAATCTGCAATAATGAAAGAAAAACAATTCCACAATCAAAGGGAACTCAGCACAGGACAGGAAGAGGAACAAAGAAGTCAGTACCACAAACAAAAAAGCACAACAACATTACAGCAGTAAACTAACACTTACTGATAATCACACTGAATATTAAGTGGTTTACATGTACTTATAAAGAGAGAGTGGCAAAAAGCATTTTAAAAAAAGAAAAAAGTGCCATCAGTACACGTCAAACAAATGGTAACCATAAAAGGGCAGGAGTGGCAATATTAAACACGGATACAATAGACCTTAAGTCAAAATAAACAACAAAATACAAGGGAGAACACTATATAATGTTTAAAAAATAAAACCTTAATAAATAACTACACACCCAATTACAGGGTCCCAAAATTCATAAAACAAATGAGAAACAAAAAGTGCTAAGTAGTAGTCAGAGACTTCAACACACCATTCTTGGTAAAGGACAAAAGATCTAGAAAGAAACTTAACAAAGATACAGAAGATCTAAAGCTAAAATAACCAACTGGACCTCATAGACATATATAGAACACACCACCCAGTGGTAGCAATGTATACTTATTTTTCCAATAGACATGGAGCATTCTCCAGAATACATCACATTTTAGGTCACAAAACAGCCCTCAACAAAACCCAAAACACTGAAATAATATAAAACTTTCTCTCTGATCACAACACTATGAAAGTAGAAATCAGTAACAGGAAAAGCAAGAACAAAAAGTCAAAAACATGGAAACCAAATAATACCTTGCTGAAAAACAACTAGGTAACAGAAGAAACCAAGGAGAGAATTAAAACACACACACACACACACACACACACACACACTAGAATCACATGAGAATGGAAACATATACTTTTGGGACACAGCAACAACATTGCTCAGAGGTCAATTCATAGCAATAAACACATACAGCAAAAACAAAGATTGGGCTAAAATCAAAACATTAGTCCTATGATTCAAATATAAAGAGAACAGCATTTCTTCTTGTGAGAAGAAATAAATAAAGATTAGAGCCAGCCAGCCAAGCCAAGTAGAGACTAGAAAAGCAAAGAAAGAATCAAAACCACAAGTTGGTTCTTGGAAAAGATCAACAAAAATTACGAGACCACTGGCCAAACTGACAAATGAAAACAGGTAGGAGAGAAAGCAAATAACTGAAATAAGAAACAAGATGGAGGACATTGCAACAAACTCAACTGAAATAAAAATGATCATAAAGAATATTATGAAAAATTGTACTCCAACAAATTTGAGAGCCTAGAGGAAATGAGTAAATTTCTAGATACACATTACTTACATAAACTAACAGAAACTGAAATAGAAAACTTGAACAGGTGCAAACCAAGAGAAGAGATTAAAGAGGCAATTAAACAAATAAACAAAAAACCCAACAACAACAAAATTACTGGCCTAGATGGCTTCACTGAAGAATTCTATCAAACATTCAGAAAAAATACCAGTACCATTTAAACTATTTCAGAACAACATAAAGGAAGGAATACTTTCAAATCCATTCTATGAAACCAGCATAAACCTGACACCCAAGGCTTACACTACAAAAAATTTTACAGACCAAGGTCTCTTGAATACAGAAGAAAAAATTCCTAACAAAATTCTAGCCAAGAGAATTCACCAACATATCAAAAATTGTTGCTGCTGTTGTTCTTAGGTGCCATCAAGTCAGTTCCAACACTTAGCAACCCAGTAAACAACAGAAAAAAATCTGCCCATCCTGCACCATGTCCACAATCATTTTTATTCTTAAACCCATTGTTGCAGCCACTGTGTCAATCCATCTTGTTCAGGGTCTTCCTCTTTTTCACTGACCTTCTACTTTACCGAAGCATGATGTCTTTCTCAAGGATTAATATCTTGTGACAACCTATCCAAAGTACACAAGAAGAAGTCTCACCATCCTTGATTCCCAGGAGCACTACAGCTGTACTTCTTCCAGAACAGATTTGTTTGTTCTTTTGGCAGTCCATAGTACACTCAATATTCTCCAGCACCACAATAGAATTCTTCTCTGTCTTCCTTATTCATTGTCCAGCTTTTGCATGTATATGAGACAACTGAAAATACCATGGCTTGGGTCTGGTGCACCTGAGTCTTCAAGGTGACATCTTTACTCTTCAACACTTTGAGAAGTCTTCTGTGGCAGATTTTCTCAGTGCAGTGTCTCTTCGGATTTCTTTTTTTCTTTTTTTTTTAATTTTTATTTTTATTTAACAAAACTGAATGAAAATGTACATTCATACATAAATTTACATGACCCCCCATATGCCACTTCCACTGCTCTCCCTGTCCAGTGACAGCACACTATTCCTCTCTGCTCCATACATGTCTCATCCTCCCAACAGTCTCCTTTCCCCTCCTGTCCACTCCCCTTCCTCCAGCCAGAGATCAGCAAGATGATATCCTATAGATGTATAGAACCATAAAGTGCTTCCAATATATGGTCACTCTGCATTGCCAAGTCAAATCCATTCCTGTCCAAAGAGTGGACCTTTGTTATAATTTGTGGGAAAGGGCAGCATCAGGGCAGGGGGCCATACTCTCAGAGGAACCCCAAAACCGCTGGACCATCAATTGAGGTCTTTTAGTGGAGATCTCATGATGCACCTCTTTATTCTTGTGTTGCCAGTGAGACTCCTCTCTGTGAGCTCCATCGTGGCTATTACTGGTGGTGGCTGGGCACCATCCGGTTCTTCCGGTCCCAAGTCGATGTAGGCACCCACTCTTGTGGGTCTCTTCATCTTCTCGGTTGTCTTTACCGCATGCCATTTTGGTCCTCGGTTAGCATCCGTTCCTGCTGAGTTGGGACCATTTGCTGTGTCCTCGGATGGCAGCTTGGCAGCTTTTAAGACCCCAGACGCCACTCACCAATGTGGGGTGCAGAGAGCTCTCTTAGCAGAACGCTAGTTGTGCCAATTGGCCTAGAATTTGTCTAAGAGCATGGTCCCCCGCCCCCCGCCCCAGCTACTCTATCCTTGCAGTATTGAGTTAAGATGCAAGGAGTACTCAAGTTATGCTGAAGTCCACTTAATGTTGTTCTTGTTCCTAATGTGTGCTGTCACCGCTTTCTCCCAACTAGATTTCTAGTAACTATCTAAACTAAACTCTCCCCCCTCACCCTCCCTCCCTCCCCTCCCTTGCAGCTGTCAAAGAGTCTTTTCTTCTATACACAAGTCTGTTTGTGAGATCTTCTCATAGAGGTCTCATACAGTATTTGTCTTTTTGTCTCTGACTACTTTCACTCAACATAATGTCCTCCAGTTGAAACCGGGTTAGGAGATGTTTCCTGGAATCATCGTTATTCTTTATCATTGCATAGTGCTCCATTGAGTATATGTACCACAGTTTACCTATCCATTCTTCTATTGTTGGGCATCTTTGGATTTCTTGACTGCTACTTCAGTGGGTGCTGATTGTGGGACCAAGTAAAATGGAATCCTTGACAACCTTAATCTTTTCTCCATTCATCAGAGTGTTGCTTACTGGCCCAACTGAGGATTTTTGTTTTCGTGTTGTTCAGGGGCAACCCATATTGAAGGCTGTAGTCCTTGATCTTCATTAGTGTTTCAAGTCCTCTTCACTTTCAGCAAGCAAGGTTGTGTTATCTGTGTAATGCAGGTTGTTAATGTGTCTTCCTCCCATCCTGATGCCTCATTCTTGATGCACACCTTACCTGACTTCAAACCATACTGTGTTTGTCCCCTTGTTCTGTCTGCATGACTACCTCTTGGTCTATGTACAGATTCCCCAGGAACACAATTAAGTGTTCTGGAATTCTAATCCTACTAAAAATATAACACACTATAAAGAAGTGAGATTCATATCATATATACCAAGATGGTTCAACACTGGAAAGTCAAAGTAATCTACCACATAAATAAAACAAATAATCACATGGTTATCTTTATCAATGCCAAAAAGGCATTTGATAAAGTCTAATAGCTATTTCTGATAGTTGAAAAAAAAACTCTCAGTAAAATAAGACTAAAAGGAAAATCATTGAGTGAGCCAAAGGACATCTATACAAAACCAACAGCTGCTATTCTCAACAGACAAAGGCTGGAAACATTGTCCCTGAGAATAGGAGCAAGGCAAGGGTTTCCTTTACTACCGCTCCTACTTAACAGTGTGCTGGAAATGCTAGCTAAAGCAATAAGGAAACATAAATAAATAAAAGGCATGAAAATTAGAAAGGAAGAAGCAGAACTATATTCATAGATGAAATAATTCTCACCTAGGAATACTTAAGAATAAATGTAAGCAAGAACTAGACCTACACAAGGAAAACTACAAGGCACTAATGTAAGAAACTGAAAGAGGCTTACATAGATTGAAAAGTATGCTATGCTCTTGGAAAGGAAGATGCAGCATTATAAAAATATCAATCCTACCTGTCATTAACTGAATTGTGTCCCCCCCCAAAATATGTGTAGCCATGTGGCTGGGCCATGATTCCCAATATTTTGTGATTATCCTCCATTTTGTGATTTTCCTGTGCTATATGTTAAAGGATTAGGGAGGGATTGTAAATCCCTTCATAGGATTACCTCCCTGTTCCACTGTAAAGGGAGTTTCCCTGTAGTATGGCTTGCCCCACCCTTAATGCTTTCATCCCAGAAGAGATAAAAAGGAAAGAGAAGCAAGTAGAGAATTGAGAACTTCACACCATCAAGAAAACAGAACCCGGAGAAGAGGGCGTCCTTCAGACCTGAGGTTCCTGCACCAAGATGTTCCTTGGACAAAGACTGATGCAATACCAGACTTTCTTCCAGAGCTGACTAAAGGGAAAGCCTTCTCCTGGCGTGGGCATTCTGAATTTGGACTTGTAGCCTACCAGACTGTGTAAGAATAAGCCTTCCTTTGTTAAAGACATCCACTCTGTGGTATATCTGTTAGGGCAGCACTAGCTGACTGTAACACTACCCAAAGTGGTCTACAAATACAATGCAATCCCTATCCAAATGGCAAGATAGGAAAGCATTCTTTAACAAGCTGGAAAAACTAAACACCAACCTTATATGGAAAGGAAAGCAGCCCTGAATAAGTAAAGCATTATCAAAAAGCAAGAATACAGTAGAAGCCCTCACACTATCTTATCTCAGAATATACCATACAGCCAAGATAGTCAAAACAACCTGTTAATGTTACAGTGATGGGCATATAGAGCAATAGAACAGAATTGAGAACCTAGGCATAAATCTGTCTACCTATTATGAGCTGATAGTAAATGGAGACAAGACAGTATCTTTAACAAACAGTACTGGCAAAATTGCATGTTCATCTGCAAAGAAATGAAGCAAGACCCATACCTCACACCATCCACAAAAACTAATTCAAAATGGATTGAAGACTTAAGTATGAAACTTAAAATTTTAAAGATCATAGAAGAAAAATTAGGGACAATGTTATGGGCTGTAATATGTGGCATAAGTGGTATACAAACAATGCACAAATATCGGAAGATAAACTAGATAACAAGTAGTTCCTAAAAACAAACACTTATGCTCATCAGAAGACTTCACAACAGTAAAAAGAGAATGTGCAAACTGAGATAAAAATTTGGCTACGATTCACATGAAAAAGGCCTAATCTCTAAAATCTACAAGGAAATACAACACCTCTACAACAAAAAGATAAATAATCCAATTTAAAAATTGGCAATGAATACAAACAGACACTTCACCAAAGAAGACATTCAGACAACTGACAGACACTTGAGGAAATACTCACAATCACTAGCCATTAAGCCAAAACAAACAAACCCACTGTCATTGAGTGGATTCTAACTCATAGCTACCCTATAGGACAGAGTAGAACTGCTCCATAGAGTTTCCAAAGAGCATCTGGCAGACTCAAACTGTAGACTTTATGGTCAGCAGACACAGCACTTAAAAACTACACCACCAGGGTTTTCTCACTAGCTATTCAAAACTAGAGTGAGATACTATCTCACCCCAATATTACTGACACCAATTTAAAAAAAAAAAAAGTTGGAGAGGCTGTATGGAGATTGGAACTCTTATGCACTGCTGGTGGGAATGCAAATGGTACAATCATTTTGGAAAAGGATAAGATAAGGTAAGATGTTTCCTTAAAAAGGTAGTAAAATAGAAATGCCATATGATCCAGCAAACCTACTTTTAGGAATATGTCTAGAGAAATAAGAGCCATGACAGGAATAGACATATACATACCCATGTTCACTGCAGCATTGTGCACAACAGCAAAAAGATGGAAACAGTAGATGACTAAATAAACTATGGTTCATATACAGAATGGAATACGACATAAAACTGAGGAATCTGCAAAACATCTCACAACATGAATACATCTGGAGGGCATAATTCTAAGAGAAATAAGTTAATCATGAAAGAACAAATATAATATAAGGTCATTATTATAAAAACTCATGAAAAGTTGTACATGTAGAAAGAAACAATATTTGATGATCACTAGTGAAGGGAAGTTTGAGAAGGACAAATCACTAACTAGAGATTACATAAGTATTAATTTGGGCAAAGGGAAAGGCAAGGTTAGGAAAGCACGTATTGTTGGTTACCAGGTGATCTGTGGCCTGCTGGGAGCCCCTGAAGCTGTTTTCAAGTACTTCCTGTCTGCCCATCTCCAGTGCAGGCAGAGCAAATCCAACTGATAAGGTACTTCCTGGTAAGGCAAAACTGGCTAAGAGATACCAGAGACAGAGCAGCAGGAGGAAGACAGGGAGTGGGAAAGCATGTATCATTAGTTACCAGATGTATTGTCTTCTGCTGGCATTTCCATGAGTCTGCTTTCCCGTGCTCCCTGTCTGCTGATCTCCAACAGGAGTTCCAAACAGCCCACGCTGGGTTCTCTGACAGGGGACTTCTGAATCTCACACTTCTTCTCTTACAGTTTCTTATTCCATTTGGGTTTTGGTTGAGATCTTTATCACTTCATTTGACACTTCAGGTTTCAAGATTATCGTTTGTCTCTGTTTTACTTAGATTTTTGCATCTTTGCTGTGGAGGTGCTCCTGTCTATGGTGCAGTGTTGGCTGGAAGCCCCTCTTTTCTTATGTTCTGGATAAATCTAGCTAGGAGTTTATTATAGTTGATCTTCTTCAAAGAGCCAACTTTTGGCTTTGTGGTTTATTTCTTTTTGCAATTTTATATTTCATTTACTACTCTTCTCATTTTACTTCTACTTATTTGGCGTTGAATGTACTTTTTTAAAAAAATTCTTTTAGCTTCTTAAAGTACAGTCTTAGCCAGTTGATATCATGCTTTCCTTTTCTTTCCCAAAAGAAGCAGTTTAATATTACAAATTTCCTTCTAAGCATGGCTTTAGTTGTTAAAAAAATTCTTATATGTTGTATTTTCCCTTCTACTCAGTCATAATTTCTAATTTCTCTTGAAATTTCTTTTTTACTCATAAACTATTCAGATAGCTGTTATTTTGATTCTAAAAACTGAAGATATTCTAAATATCTTTTTCAATTAATTCCCCAGTAGTCAGAGAACACAACCTGTCTGATTATAATAATTTTAAATTGTTGATGCTTGATTCATGTTCAGCATTTGGTTTATTTTGGGGATCACTTGAAATGAATATTAACTGCAGTTGCTGGGTATAGTAGTCTATGCATATTAATTAGATCATAGTGGTTAACAGTTACATTCAGGTATTCTATGTCTTAGTGATTCTTTTAGTCTTCTATCAATAACTGAGAGGATATTAAAATCACCATCTAAAGTTTTTCTCTATATGCTTTTAATTTTGTCAATATTTTATTTTCATTTGTATTTAAGTAGAAATTTTGCATTTATTTTGATGTCTAGTTATTATATATATAACTTTTTACTATTATTGACCTTTATATCATTGTGAACTATGATGTTGTATCTGCCATTAATATAGTCAATGTGTTTTCTCTTTATCTGAATATGACAAGCATCTGCATTAGACTATATTGAATACGAGTTATCAGATTTTCCTGTTTTGTCTTATGTCTAGTAATTCTGAATTATGTTCTTAACAGTATAGGTAATACATTGTGGAGATTCTGTATTCAACCACACTCCTGTAAAAAAATCTTAATTTTTTGTTTGTTTTAACAGCCAATTAACTTACCTAAACACAGATTCAAAACTTGATCTCCTTTTTGGTGAGTAGCTGTTGAAATCTCTGTTTATTTTGCTTTTGCCTTACCTCAGATGCACAGAATCTGTTCTGTGCATATATAGTTCGTAGATTAGACAGAGGTTTGGGGAAAGCTTGTTTACAAACAGAATTTGGGAATCTATACTCTTTTTCCTTTCCAGGATTCCTCTCCTTAGGTGGATGCCTAAACATTGTCTTCTAGTTCTTCAAGACAATATGACTGTAGTTTTCTATCCAGGTTTTTGCTGCTTAACCTTGCATGTGCTGAGGTATATCCTCAGGAAAATATATGCATGTATATATATATATGTATATGTTTGTGTATGTGTGTGTATATATATATATATATATATATACACAAAACAACAACATGTGAGGATGAGTTGAGTGACATTTCAGGAGTTAAAACAACAAAATCTACCAGGTGGGTGTAGTGGTTAAAAAGAACTTAGCTACTAACCAAAAGATCAGCCATTTGAATCTACTAGCTATTCCTTGGAAACCTTGTAGGATAATTCTACTGTATCTTATAGGGTGGGTATCAATCAGAATTGACTCTATGGCAGCTTATTTATTTATTTATTTATTTTATGGGTATTGATTGAGAATAAGGGAGAAGCCAAAGATGTTTACACCCACTGCTTCTCTCATGGAGAAAGCCTTCCTCTTCTTTATGCATACATCACAATCTAATCCATAAAAATTCCAGGCACAGCTTAAGCTTGTTTGTTCAGCCCATCAGAATTTCTGAGTTCCACAAAACATTAAGTGGATAATGCCTTGGGTTCGTTTTTGCAGAGTATCCATCTCACACTCTCCAGGTTGATTTTAAGCTCTCTGATAGTAATAAGTATACTTTATACATCTTTGTGTATCCACAGGACCTATCACAGAATAGATTCTGCATAATACTTCTTGATTATCTTGATAACAGGACAACAGATCCTATCTGTCTCTGAGCCACTCCATGGTTTCTTAATGTTTATTGAATCTCCTCACAGAAGAAATTGATGCTTTTGCTATCAGTTTTTTGATCAGCTTATAGTATTATGTTGGTCAATGTGGCTGATTTGGAAAAGGAGAAACACTGCACCAAGAAGAGGAAATTCTTCTTTTTTAAATAGCCCTAGACCTGAGGATATATATTAGATTCATAAATACTCTATAGAATAGCTTTAGCAGCTCAGTGCCTGTCTCAGACTGGAAGCAAAAGAAAGAAAAACCTAATCTATAGCCATAGGGTACACCCTATGGCCATCACCTGTTGCTATTGTAAAGTAAATGTATTGTAAAGTATTGTAAAGTAAATTCTGTGTAACTTTTTTAAATGATGCATTAGACTGAAGGCATAACAAATGTGAACATGCAGTTGCTCAGCCCAAAGACTTCTTAGTATAAATAACAAAATGCAAAATTATAATAGATGGAGGATATGTACCTCTCAAAATTTCTCAAAAGGAAGCAGACAGAAACAGCAAAAGACCCCAAAGCAAAAGGACAGAAATAAATAAAACAGGATACCTTGGATCACAGAGCTCTGAAGAACTCTCAGTGAGGTCGATAGAATGAGAACCTGAAATCCCCTATAGAAAAACATCCATGATTAGCTGACAGTTGGACAGAGCTGGTTTTAAATCTGTAACACAGACTCTCTCCCTTTCTCCCCTCTAAGGAACAAATTAGAGGCAAGTCTTAAGACACAGAGAAATCCTCAGTCCTCATCCATTTCATCTCTTCATGACACCAAAGTTGGCCTACCACAAAGTCAAAGAATTATTTAAAAATACCTATAAATTAAGTTTATAAGAGTTAGTGTCCACAGCAGAGGAAAAGGTGGGACAAGTGCAGGAGGATAGCCAAAACAAACAAAAAACTCTTTGCCATTGAGTTGATTCTGACTCGTGACTGTATGTGTTACAGAGGAGAATGAAGTTTACAGAGTTTCCTTGGCTGTAATCTTTACAGAAGCAGATCACCAAGACTGTCGCCCATAGTACTGCTGAGTGGGTTTGAATCACCAAACTTTTGGCAAGCCTCCAAGTGCAGACTGTTTTTGCGCCATCCTTAGAACCATAAAAGCAGAAACAGGTTGATTGCCACCAGTACTGTTACCATCACAACTCTGCCCTACGTACCTCTCCTACATAGATAATAATGCAGCTTAGTATTTCTTCTAGTCTCTCTTGAGACTGAAGGCGATGGAGGGCAAACTCAAGGGAAAGAGAAGAGTAGGTCTTTGCCAAATAACTCCATAAAAATCAAGAAGACAGCATGCCATTCTGCAACACCCAAGGTACATGTCACCTTCACTGAGTTTTATAATACAGTTAAAATCCTCCTATCTCTTTTGTTTCTTTTCTATATAGTGCATTGTTTTATTGTTAATATTACTGTTACAGATTGACTTGTATTCCTCAAATAAATATATTGATGTCCTAACTCCCAGTACTGTGAATGTGCCCTTTGTGGAAATAAGGCCTTTGAGGTCATATCAGGGTGGGATGAGTCCTAACCCAATCTGTTGACTCCTTTTAAAAGAGGAGAAGCAAAACAGCCAAGTGACAATGAGATATGTAGCATCTGAAAGCTAAGAAACACCAGGGCTACCAGGAGTCTGAGGAGACAAAGAGCTTGGGAAAGAGCATGGCTTGTAGACACTCTAAATTCAGACTTTTAGCCTCCAGAGCTATGAGGTAATAAATTTCTGTTCTTACAAACCATCTGATTTGTGGTATTTAGTTATTGCAGCCTTAGGTCATTAAGACAATTACCATACTGTATCAGAACAATGAGACAATGAGAGGAAAGTCAGCAGCTGAGAAGAGAGAAAGAAGTAAAATAGTTAAAAGCCTGGGAGGAGAGAAATGAAATTTAGGGTACATATATATATAATCTGAGAGTTTGGAACTGCCTTTCTTTGTGATTCTTGATTAGCCAGGTGAGAGGACTCAGCTTCATGAAACTGTACTGCTCTATCACTAAGCAGAAATGGGATTTGTGGCGAGTTTCTCCTTGATTTGGATAAGGTAAGGATTTGCCTAAAGGTTATCCAGCATACTCCTTGTTAGAAGGAGGAACTCATCTCTCTCCTCACCCTCAGCATCTTGGAGGATGAAACTTCAACTCCCCTCCCTCATTTAGAACTGTGGTATTTCCAGAGTTCCTCTAAAATCTTACTTGATTGGTGAGAGACTGCCATTGCTAGAGTCATATTTTGCTAGTAGGCAGAATTAATATACAGAGGTCATTGTGAGAGAGAGAGAGAGACAGAGAAAGACAGAGACCCATCTCTTACTTGCTTATCGAGCTGAAAACAAGCATAGTAATCACTCACCTTTCCTTCTTGTGGCCCCTGCTTAGGATCCACGGTCCATGTGAGCAGAACTAGACTTCTGTGTAATGCTTTGTGTCAGTCACCTCAAACATTCTGGCTAATCGGTTTTGTCTTCTCCGTCTATAAAAGGCAGGTAAATGAGATGACACCAACCGTCATTAATACCAGTACCCAGGTAGAAGCCTCCTCTGGACTCTCTCTAACCTAACCATTAACTACTGGCAGTTTGGGGGTTTGTGCTGATCACTTGCTTAGCCATTAGAAAAGGTAACATTTTAATTCCAATTTGACTGCCGAGATTTGTATATATACTTTACTAAATAAAATCCTAAAGGAGAACAAGGAAGGTTCTAAATATTTCTTACAACATTACTAAGGTCTCCGTAACTTAGAGTAGGGTCAGTCCAACACAGGGGCATGATTTGTTTCCAAATCTCACTCCATAAAGACATGGACTGTACTAAATTTACCCTTGTAACCATTGTATCTAACAGTACAAGTCTAGCACATACACAGCAGTATGTAACAAGCGTATACTATGTGAGGACTGACAATTACATTTCCCCACTCATCCTAGAAAAAGTGCCACACACCTCATTGCTGAACGTCACTACAGTCACCATTGAAGTACTCCCCTTAGGAAGCCATGCACCAACACCAGTGCCTAGTCCACCCTTCAAAGCAATTTTGAAACTCTTTTTCTGGAATGGCCATCAGAGCTGTCATCATATTACCCTTGATGACCTGAATGTCATCAAAATGTCTTCCTTTCAATATTTCCTTTATCTTCAGGTAAAGAAAATAGTCATTGGGGGCCAGATCAGATTGAGTAGGTAGGGTGTTCCAAAAAAGCTGTTTGTTTACTGGCTGAAAACCTCCCTCACAGACAACTATACAACTATGTTCATGAACTTGCCATTATTCCAACATGTGTAACAAGCATTCCAGAAAGAGTTCCAAAATTGCTTTGAAGTGTAAACCAGATGCTGGCATCAGTGCGCACCTTCCCAAGGGGAGTACTTTGAAGGTGATTATCATGATATTCAGCAACAAGGTATGTAGTGCTTAGAACAATTAAGTTTGCAGACTTAGTTGTTGGACCTCATACGTTTATCATTAGCCATAATGTAACCCTGGTGGCATAGCGATTAAGTGCTATGTCTGCCCACCAAAAAGTCAGCAGTTCAAATCTTTCAGGCGCTCCTCGAAAACTCTATCAGGCAGTTATACTCTGTCCTAAAGGGTGGCTATGAGTGACAATCAACTCGATAGTAGTGGATTTGGGGTTATTAGCTATAAGAAATGACTTAGTCGAAGGTATTCAGTGCTTGTGCCTTGGTTTCCTCAACTGTTAAAGAGGGATAATTACCATAGTTAACATGCAGGATTGTTATGAGATAGTGAATGTATTTAAACACATAAGGCACTAATCAATGATTATTGTTGTTGTTAGTAGCTGTCAGGTTGGTTCCAACTCACGGCAACACCATGTATAACAGAATAAAACACTGCCTGGTCTGTCACTGTATTTACAAATGTTGATTGACTCAAGTCCATTGTGGTCTTTGTGTATTTTGAGTACTTTTCACCCTAGGGGGATCATTTTCCAGCATTATACCAGACTATATTCTGCTGTGATCCATAGCGTTTTCATAGGATAATTTTCAAAAGTAGATTTCCAGGCCTTTCTTCCTAATATGACTTAGTCTGGAAGCTCTGCTGAAACCTGTCCACCAGTGGGTGAACCTGTTGGCATTTAAAATATTCATGACATAGGTTTCAGCATCCTAGTAAGCTACCACAGTACCACAAACTAATAGATATGTGATAGAAATCAATGCTGGGTCATAGAAGTGTTCATTAAGTATTATTAATTATTATAATAATTGTTATCACTAATAGTATTAAACTGGATCATCACAAGTGACCTTTTATGAAAAGATTACAATTTCAAGTACAACTAAAAATATCCCCTGCTTAAGCACACTTTCTTCTTTGAAGTAAAAATTCCACATAAAGATTGCTCCTGTACTTGATGATCTGTTAGAATACAAAACCTCTGAATGGAGTAACACAAGTCACCACAACCTTGGTAAATTTTCATTTTTAAATATGTCCTTCGAGTAGTCAGAATGGAAGCTCTGAGACCTGTGGGAGCGCAAAAACTATTAGAGAAAGGGTGAAGAAAGGAGATGACAAGAGAGACAGGACAAATTCTCTGGGGGTCAGCCTTTTCATTTATAAGTTCCAATGTGCTTTCTCCTCACTTATCTGTCAGTTGTCATACTATGGGGGCTTGTGTGTTGCTCTGATGTTGGAAGATATGTCATCAGTATTCAACTACCAGCAGGGTCACCCATCATGTACAGGCTTCAGCTGAGCTTGCAGGCTAATATAGACTAGGAAGAAAGATCTGGCAGCCTACTTCTACAAAGATTTAGCCAGTGGAAACTGTGTGAATAGTAACAGAACATGGTCAGATATAGTGCAGGAAAATGATCCCCCCAGGTTGGAAGGCACACAGAAGACAACTAGGGTAGAGCTACCTCCTCAAACCGAGTCAATCTTAATGATGTAGATAGAGTCAAGCTTTCAGGACCTTTATTCACTGATGTGGCATGACTCAGCATCAAAAGAAATAGTTGCAAACATCCATTAACTGGAACATGGGACATATGAAGCATGAATCTAAAAACATTGGAAACTGTCAAAAAATGAAATGGAACACATAAACATCAATATTCTAGGCATTAGTGAGCTGAAATGGACTGGCATCAGCCACTTTGAATTGGACAATCAGGATCTACTATGCCAGGAATGAAAACTTGAAGAGGAATGGTGTTGCATTCACTATCAAAAAAAGCATTTCAGGATCTGTCCTGAAGTACAACACTGTTAGTGATAATATCCATAAACCTACAAGGAAGACCAATTAACATGACTATTAGTAAAATTTACACGCCAACCACTAAGGCCAAAGATGAAGAAACCCAAGATTTTTACCAGCCTTCTTCAGTCTGAAATTGACTAAACATGCAATCAGGATGTGCTGATAATTACTGGTGATTGGAATGCAAAAGTTGGAAACAAAGAAGAAGGATCAGTAGCTGGAAAATAGGGACTTGGTGACAGAAATGATGCAAGAGATCAAATGACAAATTATACAAGACCAACAGCTTTTTCATTGCAAATACCCTTCTTCAACAACATAAACAGTGGCTATACACACACAGACCTCACCAAATGGAATAAACAGGAATCAAATCAACTACATCTGTGGAGAGAGATGATGGAAAAGTTCAATATCAACAGTCAGAACAAGACCAGGGCTGACTGTAGCATAGACCATCTACTGTTTGTATGCAAGTCCAAATTGAAACTGAAGAAAATTGTAAGAACATGAGAGTGAAAGTACAACCTTAAGTATATCCCACCTGAATTTAGAGACCATCTCAGGGACAGATTTGATACACTGAGCATTAATGACAAAGAACAGGTGCATTGTAGAATGACATAAAAGACATCATCCATGAAGAAAGCAAAAAGTCATTACAAAGACAGAAAAGAAAGAAAAGACCAAACTGGATGTCAGAAGAGACTCTGAAATTTGCTCTTGAATGTTGAGTAGCTAAAGCAAAAGGAAGAAATGAAGAAGTAAAAGAACTGAATAGAAGATTTCAAAGGGTGGCTTAAGAAGACAATGTCAAGTATTATAATAACACATGCAAAGAACTGGAGATAGAAAACCAAAAGGTAAGAATATGCTCTGTATTTCTCAAGCTGAAAGAAGTGAAAAAAAAAATTCAAGCCTACAGTTACAGTAGTGAAGGATTCTACAAGGAAAATACTAAGTGCCTCAGGAAACATAGAAAGAAGATGGAAGGAATACATGTAGTTGTCACACTGGAGAGAACTGGTTGATGTTCAACCATTTCAAGAGATAGCATATGATCAGGAACCAGTGGTACTGAAGGAGGAAGTCAAAGCTGCATTCAAGATATTGGTGTAAAACAAGGCTCCAGGAACTGATGGGATATCAATTGAGACGTTTCAACAAATGGATGCAGAGCTGGAAGTACTCGCTTATCTATGCCAAGGCATTTGGAAGACAGCTACCTGTCCAACTGACTGGAAGAGATCCCTGTTTATGCCTATTCCCAAGAAAGGTGATCCAACCAAATGCAAAAATAATCAAACAATATCACTGATACCACATGCAGCTAAAATTCTGCTCAAGATCATTCAAAAGCAACTGCAACACTCTATTAATAGAAAACTGCCAGAAATGCAAGCCAGATACAGAAGACAATGTAGAAACAGAGATCTCATTGCTGATGTCAGATGAATCTTGGCTGAACACAAAGAATACCAGAAAGATGTTTACCTGTGTTTCATTGACTATACAAAGACATTTGCTTGTGTGGATCATAACAAATTATGGATAACATTTTGGAGAATGGGAATTCCACAACACTTAATTATGCTCATGAAGAGTCTGTACATGGATCAAGAGACAGTTGTGCCAACCAAACAAGAGGACACTGCATGGTTTAAGATCAGGAAATGCACACAGTCAGGGTGGTGTCCCTTTACCATACCTTTTTAATCTGTATGCTGAGCAAATAATCCAAGAAGCTGAACTATATGAGGAAGAATGAGCCATCAGGTTTGGAGGAAGACTCATTAACAACCTGAGTTACACAGATAACACAACCTTGCTTGCTAAAAGTAAAGACGTGAAACACTTACTGATGAAGATCAAAGACCATAGCCTTTAGTTTGGGTTGCAATTCAACATCAAGAAAACAAAAATTCTCATAAACTGATCAGTAAGCAAGATCATCATAAATGGACAAAGGACTGAGATTGTCAAGGATTTCGCTTTACTTGGTTCCACAGTCAATGTCTGTGGGAGCAGCAGTCAAGAAATCAAAAGATACATTGCACTGGGCAAAGCTTCTGCAAAAGACCTCTTCAAAGTGTTGAAAAGTAAACATGTCACCTTGAAGACTAAGGCACTCCTGACCCAAGCCATAGTACTTTCAATAGCATCGTATATATGTGAAAGCTGGACACTGAGTAAGGAAGTGTGAAGAAGAATCGACACCTTAGAATTGTGGTGCTGAAGAATATTGAACATCTTATGGACTGCCGAAAGAACAAACAGCTCTATTCTAGAAGAAATACAACCAGAGTGCTCCTTGAAAGCCATGAAGACAGGACTGTATCTTACATACTTCAGGCATATTGTCAGGAGGGATTGGTCTGTGGAGAAGGATATCATGCTCAGAAAAGTAGAAGGTCAGCAAAAATGAAGAAGACCCTTAACCAGACGGATTGACACAGTGGCTGCAACAATCGACTTAAGCACCAAAAAAAGGAGTGCATGATACAAGATTGGGCAGTGTTTTGTTCTGTTGTTCACCGGGCCGTTATGAGTTGGCAAGAACTCAACAGCAACTAACAATAACAATGATGTGCTTACATTTACAGCATACTTCATGCTCATTTAATAAGCTAGCTGTTTATATTAAATCCAGCTATCCTGGTTTTAGTTCAGAATTTAGTCTGAACTTTAGACTAAGTGTGCTTCCATTTCCTTACCTGTTGAATGAGCTGAGCAGAAGGATTAAAGGGAATCGTGTCAGTGTGGTTCATACTGAAGGAGACAACTCTTCACAATTTCCCAGTGAGAGTCTAAGGAGACTTTTGTCAGGAATTCAAGCAGTAAATGCTACTGCAGAGAGACAGTGAGAATTGCATGAGCCCACACACTTCTGCCCAATTCCTCTTTAGGTAGTCGTTTGTACCTGAGGGTTATATGTAGACAACTCTTTCAATAGAAAATCAGCTTGCCACTGCTCCAGATGTACATGTGCATGTATGTGTACACAGGCATGTGTGATTCATGTATGACCAGGCTATCCTACAGCATTCTTCCAAACATCACATTTATGATGGTAATATATTATGCTCATTTTACAGGTAGAGAAAATCCTTAACAGAATCTTACCTACAAATTGCCTTAAGCCCATCCTGAGAACTCTACCTCCTATTTAAACACTTGGTAACAGGTCCACATACTGCTTGTTAAAAACATCCCCCAAGAATCACATAGTAACATCTTGAGACCAGAGTAACCTATTTTCAAAGAACAGAGATTTGAGGACTCACATAAAACCAGTCAGCCCCCACTCTCCCATCAAACCCCCTTCAAGAGGAAACCCAACCTGAACTGTAAAATATTGCACATTCACCAAAGAACAATGCAAGAATGTGGGTCAGAAACCCTCCAAACAGGAAAGATTTCAAAAGCAGACGAAACTCCCTTTGTTCTACTTTAATGAAGCAAATAAGGCCTCATATGTAACATGGAACCTGGCTTCACTAATGGTATCAGGATTCCTGTCCCTCGTCCCAGCCTGGAAGGACCAACACCACCACTCTTTTTCCATCTGCTGGGAAGGTGAAGAGGTTCAATACGTATTTTTCATCATTTAGTCTTCCTACCTCCAAACCTAAGAAAAACACATGGCAGAGGAAGGGAAGGTTAAATGCCAACTTTTTCTTTCCTTCTCTTTTAGATTGTCAAATGGAATGGAAAGGGTAAACAGGAAATGTCTGGACAGATAGCCAAACCATAAAAAAGTATATTGAGGCCTGCTAGGAAGATCAAAGGAAAGGATCTTTTATACCCAGAGGTGAATAATAAGTTATTCCTGCTTGCCTGGTAGAATCAGAGGAAAATGTTTATTTACTTAAGGAGCTGCCCGGGCCTCTGGCATTCTTCAGCAAAAGAAACTAGCTCACAGCCCCCCATCGGCTACTGAGCAAACTTAGAGAATTCAGACGCTGAAGTTCTGTAAACAGGAACCATCCTCTTGCTGCCTGTGCCTTCCCACCTCTGGCTAAGAAACCGCAGTAAGAAAAATGGCTCCCCGGCGTCAGGTAGGCCTGAAGCCCTGGGCCACCGTTGTGGAGTGTGTGAGCAGCGTCAAATAAGGAGGGAAACAATGGAGCTGTTAGAGAGCTCCAGGTCCTCTAGCAGGCCTTAGGTGAGAGGAAAGACGTGGCCTGGACACCAATGGTGAGTCTATTCCGAAAGGGATCCCTCACCCCGAGTCTAGATGCAACACGGAAGATGCCACTGCTGAGCACCCAAAGAGGTGCTGGGGCTGAGTTGAAAAGCTTACAGGAATCAGAAAGTGGGGTGGTATAGGAGGGTGGGAAATAAGTTACTGCCATTGAAGCCCCAAAAAAGGAGGGAAGGAAGGGGAGGATTCTCTCATGTGACAACGGCTGTAGTGGAGCCACGGTGGCAGGGAGGCATGCTCAGGCTGAGGCCTTCGGGTAACGCTCCTGGATGATTTTTGCTGACCAAAAGTTTACTTAGACTGAGTGTGCAGAGACTAGCCTTTCTGGAGGTCGCTGGACAAGAGAATGGATACACTGCAGCTGCAGAGTAACTGCCCTGGGGAAGGCTCTTGCCGGGAAGTTGTTTGGATGCCACAGAACTTGAATCTGATGGTAGGTTTTCATCAATGGGGTGACAACCCACACTTGCTGGATTCAGAGACATTTAGTGGGTTTTTAATAATACAGAATTAGAGACAATGAGAACACTTCTAGACATAAATGTTTCTTAAACAAATAAATTTAGTAGAAAGGTTGTAAACTGGTGGCCTAGAGCTAAACCTGTTTCCAAGCACGTATGTATTTTAATTTGAGTGTCTCCTGGAGAGACATGCATCTTCCACTTCAGCATCATTCCCACCTCTATTTCCTATCATCATTTGTCTTGGGGTTTGAGTCTATGCAGAGGAGCCTCAGAGAAAAGGCCTGGTGATCTATTTCTGATAGGTCACAGTCATTGAAAACCCGTGACACATATGGGGTCTCCATGAGTTAAAATCAACTCAATGAGAATTGTTTTCGTGTTTTTATTTTTAGAGGGGGAGCAGCATTACGGGTGTTTGAGCCTGTGACTAACCTTGTACTCTAATATCGTCTTCTGTAACTGATGCGGACACTGAAACTCAATGAGTTACGGGGCTCCCTTCCGTCACAACACATCCCTTACTGGGTGGGTAAATAAAGACTTCCATTTTCTCTTCCTGTCCCCAAGGCTTTGAGTTTTGTGATAAGAATTGAGTCATTTTTGTCCCCAGAATTCTGATAGTACCTTTCCCTCCCCTGCACCAGCTCTGGAAGGGCATTGTTCCTATTGTAGACCAAGCTCGCGGTAAATGTTCTGACCCGAATGGACTTCTCTATCTGGGTCCTTCTGACCTTTCCCAACACTCATCAAATTCTGCCTGTGTGCCAGAAAGGTAATAGTGCACCTTTTATCTCTTCTGTTCTCACAATTCATCACCTGATCCTCAACTGAAGTCTGTTACCTTTGAAAGGATCATGAAGAATTGTTTTCCTTTTTGTCAAATCTCAGTGGAAGCAAGTACTCTTATTCAAGCACTGACCTGAAACTTAACAAATTTCATCTCTAGTATCATCTGTTAAATAACAATGTTGTAAACTAAGTTACTGGCAATTCATCTAGAGTTCAGTTTTGTATTGTTTTTGTTAATTAAGCAGGCTTTACCTTGATAACCCTTATTATCTGAAATTGAAGCGTACATGGACCATAGATTATAGAGATGGGGCTTCTTTAACTGCCCTGAGACATGTGTTCATCAGACGTAAGGACTGCACTCTTCAGGCAGCTTACAAGAGGAGAAAGGAAATTTTGTCTGGGTTTCTGACCTCACAGTATCCCTTTTAGGGGTAGCTCCATCACTTGATGAAAACACAAATATGTATTATCTTTTTGTTGAAAAAAATGAGTGAATAGTTGTATTAATAAATAAATAAGCACTTAAAGTCATGCATCAGTAAATAAAAAGAATATAGCAAGCAAAGTGAGATAAACTGTAATCAATAAGTTGAATTGTTCAAGCGATCAAGTCTATGGTCCTGTCATTTTGAGTCACCACTCATCTGTCAGTTTGTGCTTTTGTGGTGTGCATGTTACTGTGATGCTGCAAACTATGTCACTGGCATCTCAAATGTCAGCAGGGTCATCCATGGTGGACAGGTTCCCATGAGCTTCCACACTCAGAGAGGTTAGCGAGAAAGCCCTGGGAATGTACTTCTGAAAACTAACAATGAAAATCCTATCGATCACAACAGAATATTGTCTAATATAGAACTGGAATATGAGCCACTAAGCTGAAAGGCAGTCCAAACGCTTAAACGCCACAATAATGGACTCAAGTATACCAACTGTCATGAAGATGGACAAGGACCGAGCAAGATTCAGTCCTGTTGTACATGTCGTATGTGACTCACTGTAAGTCAGAGCTGACTCAGTGGCAGCTGATGATAACAACATCATTTGGAAAAGAAGGGAGCTGAGCATTGCTTAGGGCAGTGCCTAAGTTAGGTAATGCTGCCCCAGCACAAATTCCACAAGTAGATGGCTTTAGCAAAGATAAATTTATTCTCTCACATTCTAGGAGGCTAGAAGTCTGAATTCAGGGTGCCAGCTCCCAGAGGAAGGCTTTCTGTTTCTCTTTCTCTCTTTCTCATTCTCTGGAGGAAGATGATCATCATCAGTCTCTGCCTCGTCAACGAGCTTCTCCAACCAGGAACCTTGGTTCCAGCGGATGCCCTCTGCTCTGACAGTTACTCCTAGGTGATGTGATCTCCCCTGTCTCTCTGCCTGCTTTTCTCTTTTTATATCTCCAAAGAGACTGATTTAAAATGCAGCCTAATCTTGTAGATTGAGTCCTACCTCATTAATACAACTGCCGCTAATCCCACCCCGTTAACGTCATAGAGGTAGGATTTACAACACATAGGAGAATCACATCAGATAACAAAAGGGTGGGCAATCACGCAATACTGGAAATCATGCCTTAGCCAAGTTGACACAGATAAATTTTGGAAGGAAACATTGGGTTTAAGTGTTGTAAGAAAAGTCAGAATTCGATTCATTATGCCCCATGTTTACACAGTTCCAGAAACAGAAGTTCTGAAATATGATTACTGTGTGTCTTTTTCATGTGCTCTAAACCTAAGTCACTCGGCTATGGGAAGAGAAAACAGCAGAAAGAAGGTCTCTGATTCCCAGGCCAACAAGCTCCCCACCACCTCAGGTCCTCTGCTTAGCCGGGAGGATGTCAGGACATTTTGAGTCCAGAAACTCAGACATTCCAATAGCTACTCTACAGATCTGTTTTTAAAGTGTTTGTTTCTTTTTATTTCCTAATGCAGATGTACCTTTTAAACAAAAATTTTGCCTGATATTATATTCTCAGAGAACAGTCAATAAACATTTCTCTAAAACACATAAAAATGGCAAGAAAAATGATTCTTTATCAAGCCAGCTGGGCACCAAGAAGGAAGGTTTACATCGTATGTAATGGTCAATAGCCTGGGGTCATTAAAAAACCTGAAATTGTGACCCCAAAATGCAGTTCTTCCTCAAGGAAAAAAAAGACTGTTCCCACCAAAGGCCAGATGGCCGGTCGGTAGCAGGCAAACCCAGAGAGGAGTGGTGAAGCTTGAGCCACAGGTGTCCTAAGCCTGAGGGGTAGAGTTAGACAGGGGAAAGTGACAGAACATTTGTCAGATTATGAAGGAAAGTGAAACTTCCCAAGTTCATCTGTTCCCCTGGTGGTCATGGGCAAAGCCCCCCCATTCCACAAGGCTCTGTGCATTCTGAGGCCTTTGTGCTTGGCCTCCGGCCACACCTTCCCCAGGGCCGACAGCTTGACAGACAGATGGCTCACATACTGACAATACAGACACCAGCTGCCACTTCACCCTCACTGTCAGCACTTGTAGCAAGGATGCCCCATGTCTCTTAGAGGAAACTAAGAAAAGAATAGAGGAAGAACACCTTCCCTAAAATAACAGCCATAGAAATTGTTCTTGTGTAAACCCTGTCCTGTCTATTTGATGACTGTTAAAGTTGGGCTCTTCTGCTGGACATGTAAAGAGCTGGGGTAACTCTGACCTGGGGCTGTTTCATAGCCTGCAGGCCAGTCTGTTGATCATTTGGCCAGTGATTCTACAGCGGGCTCAGGCTTTGGTCTCTGCTTTTCTTCTCCGGATGACCCTAGCATGCTCCTCCACTTGGCACTCTGAACTCACTTCTCTAAGGAAACCTCATGATCCAAGGGACCCATCCATGACTTGAGCAGGTATAACCCCAGTGGCGAGAAGCCAGCAAATACAGACTAAACTAGTTTCTGGGGAAGAGATTCCAACCGTACGTACGTCATGAGAAGAACCATACTCCATAAGGTTTTCAATAGCTGATTTTTTGGAAGTAGATCATCAGATCTTCTGAGAAGCCTCGTGAGTGAATTCAAACCTCCAACTTTTTGGTTCCCAGCCAAGCATTTAACGGTTTGAGTCATCCACCACAGATTAGGCACTCAAATCTTTGTTGAACGGATTATTGAACAAACATTCATGAGACATTCAACTTTGAATCACCCTGGGCATCTTGAATTCACCATCTCACAGTCTAACCAGAGCTCCATGCTATGTCACTTTTCTGATCCCCTACTTATCTACAGAAACTTTGGTGGCATAGTGGTTAAGCGCTACAGCTGCTAACCTTTTGGTTAGCAGTTAAAATCTACCAAGTGCTCCTTGGAAACTCTACGGGGCAGTTCTACTCTGACCTACAGGGTTGCTATGAGTTGAAATCAACTCAATGGCAGTGGCTTTACTTATCTGCATTTTGTGTGTGGCAGTTGCCATTCTGACTTACTACACTTGTTTTTAACTTAGCAATGATGAGCTCTTTAGAGAACAACTTGTTCTTGATTTATCTTTATATCACTCATTTGACACATGTTTATTGAATACTAACTGTCCTAAAATTTTAGAGAATAAAGAGGTAAATCAAGTACATGTTGTTTCCTCAAGGGTGAGGGT
Organism: Heterohyrax brucei; assembly: GCA_028571685.1. NCBI lineage: Eukaryota > Metazoa > Chordata > Mammalia > Hyracoidea > Procaviidae > Heterohyrax > Heterohyrax brucei. Next base: position 20,504,541 of record CM053162.1, read on the forward strand.
TGGTTTGGAGGAGGTGGGAGAGGAATTATGCTAGAATTGTGGGGAATAGGAAGAAGAAGAAGAGAAGGAGTTAGTCATAATGCTAGCTCATATTTATTGAATTTTTCCTGTGTAACAGGTACTTACTAATGCTTCACAAGCATTATCTCACTCCTCACAACTGTCATTTCTCCTGAAATATTACTATTATTATGCCCACTTTACAGATGGAAAAACCAGTCTAGGCACAGAATGGTTAAATAATTGTTCACACAAAAGAGCCAGGAAGACCTTTCTGATTCTAGAATCGTTCTCTCTTTTTTGTCCAAACTTTTTGCTGAATTTGAACTTCCTTGGTAATAATAGTAAGCTATTTGAAAAACAGTCTTACATGTGCAACTACTTTATACAATGAACCGGACTTGGTGAAGGACAGCCAAAAGAGTAAGTTCATTCTTTCTCTGATGGTCCCACACAATCGCTCTATGGATTACTAAGATTTTGCCAACTCATGGTGGAACAACGGCCCTCACACTGCATAGCCAAGAGTTACTGAATTTTATGTCTCAACAGCCCCTAAGGAAGCAGCAGAGGGTGGAGGTTGCCAATATTATGAGTTTTCCCCCTAAAAATCCCATAAAAAGAATAGTTTTCATTTATTTGAGTTCTACCATTACATGTTGATTTACAAGGATTCTACCACAAAAAGAAGACTGAAAACAGGTGGTGTGGGCCGTGAGAAACCATTTTAGGCCATGATTGAGGATGGCCTACAGAACAGAAAAGAATAAAAGCTGTAAGTGATATTCAGGACCAACTAAACCAAACTCGGGGCAGTCAAGTCAATTCTGACTGATAGAGACCCTATAGGATAGAACAGAACTGCTTCATAGAGTTTCCAAGGGGTGCCTGGAGGATTTGAACTGCTGACTGTATGGTTAACAGACATAGCACTTAACCACTGTGCCACCAAAGTTTGCTGAATAATCTTATCATGAATTTATGAGGGAGGGTACAGAGGTGATGTCGATAGAAAAAAGAGGGGGAGAATACTGTGATCATTACAAAAGAAGAAGTTATAGACTTTAGCAACATACCACATGGGAAGAAGATGTAAATCTCAAAGACAATTCCAAGATTCCCAACATGGAGTAAAAGGATTCTATGATGGAAATAGACAGTATCAGAAGGAAGGCCTAGTTGTGCCAAAGAGATAGAGGGCCAATTGCACGTGTCAGTTCCTTACAGACCCTCAGGAAAGCAAGTAATGCTCATCCTTCTAACCCAGTACAGAAGGGTGACAAAGAAAAGGCCACAGAGCACAAATGATCATTCAAGAGCCACTCAGCCTAGGGGAGTTACTGATACTTCAGTGCCAGGATGGCTGTCCATAATCACCTCCCTATAGTTCTGCTTTTAAGGAGGAAAACCTGGAGTCTGGGCTTTATAGCTTTCTTTGATCTCCTTCCTTTTGATTTTCAAGAGGCATTTTATCAACAGATAGTAACAGCAGTAACAAGGAGACCGAGTATTTAACTTTCATTGCTGAAATTATGTTCTGTATGTTTTCATCTCTACCCTCCCCAAACAGGAAGCCTTACAGCTCTCTCTTTCCTACAGAAGTAGTAACAACCTGCAATGGGTCCCTGGTACTGGATTTGACTTCTGGGGAAGAATACAAATCACCAGCCAGAAGATTTAATTCTCTCTTGCTGCTTTAGATTCGTGTCTGTGTCAGCAAGGCCAAATATTGGCAAGTTCTGAATCTTAAAGAGGATTGTTTTGTAGTACAAAGATTAGAGTGTTCCGTGGAATACTGAAAAAGAAAACAGGAAAAAAACGAAGTCATCAAAAAAAGTTTTTCAAACTCTCTCTGCCTGTGCTTACTGGAATTTACTTATTAACATTAACAGAAAATTTTCCTTCCAAGCACAGAAACCTCAAACAGTAACAGTTAACAGGGCTCAGGAAAATTATTGTTAAATTGCTATCATAACAGCAGTAGCTTCAATGCAGCTATTTTAAGGGTTTGCTGTTTTTTGTTTTGTTTTGTTTTGTTTTGTTGTACTCGTTAATTGCAAAATGCCTTATAAGGAAAGTAAATCAACAAAGCACCTAAGCAGTCCTCAGAGGATGGCCAAACTTGCCAAACCTCAGAGAGTGATCTGCTCCTGACACTTAGTAACCATGGAGGAGCTGGGTTCCAAGAGAAGATTATCAGAAGGTAGGCATGTGCGGCAGCTTGCCAAACAGTGAATATCTGAGACTTGCCAAAGATGGCAATGCTAGGACAAAGAGGACTGGTTAGTGAGACCCAGTGGGGCTGGGGGGAGATATGCAAATAGTGAAAACCGCACAGAATCTAGCTGAATGTATACACATAATCCTGACATTCTTATAAATGGCATACTTGTTTCTCCTAAACAATCTCCATCACTGGTGTAATTTAAGCCTAAACCAAAGACACATCAGCCCTCTTACCCAGAGACAACAGAATGACCTGCTGGCTCTTTGCCAATTCCATTACTCACTACCTGCAGGTCCGGTAGCTAGCGTCAGACTTTCTGGTGTAAAACAGTTGGCTGTTGACAGCTCAGGAAAGCAATCTCAGGTAACACTGAACTCTTGAAAGAGGCTGTTGTCATTTTTCAAGGGATAGGGTAATCACTCTCCTGTTTAGCTCCAGGCTTCTCTGAACTCCTTAAACATTCATATTCACTGAAACTGTTGCCACCCTTAGCTGAAAATGTCTTCTAAACCATCTCGTGATCTTGTCTTCAACAATTAGATTCTATCTGGATTTCCAGGAGTAACCTAGATAGGAGAAAGGAACATTTCTATTCATACGTCCCTGAAGGCTGCCAAGACACCTGTTAGGAGAAGTCCTGGAAGTCACCCACCGGGTTCAATAGGAAGACATACATACATTTACACACACTTATACACATACACACCCAACATACTCTGGTGCTTTGGTTGAATTATTGATGGATTATTTTAAAGGTGGCAGAAGAATGAAAACATGAGACATTGAAACACTGAACACTTGTTTGCCAACTGATTTATTCAATAAACATTGAGTTTGTACACTCAAAATAGTCTCTTGTATAGCCCTGATCTTTGACAAGCTTGATTCTACACAGAGTTCGGTGTAAGCAATTAGATAATGAATCTAGGACAAATCAATTGATATTCTAAGCAAAGCAAGCCCTGTATCCTCTCTTGCCTTGAATAGCTTGCCTTAATCTTTAGATAAATAAAGAATTCTAGTCCTGGCTGTTCTTCCCATACCAGCCATTTTGCCTCATTTCAGGTTTCCCGTTCTTAGTAATGCCCATTTAATTGATGTCATCATTATCACTGTCATTGTCATCAATAAATATTTATGGAACAACCACAGGGTATCTTGTGCTGAACCAAAACCCTCAAGGATTTTGTAACTCAGAAAGTGTGTAGTCCCTGCTGTCTAGAAGCTTAAAGAGGTAGATGTTAAACAGGTTAGCTAATTAATGGCATCAAATTTTTAAGACGCTACAGAGCTGACCAAAACTGAAAAAAAATTCTCTTATATATCATCAGTTATTTTTGAGTTATGAAAAATATACTCTCTCCCGCTATAATAACAAGCAGGGAATGGCTATTTTCTGTTTCGCCCATAGGGATCTCTGCACACAAATAATTCAAACAAAAATAAACTTTCCAACTTCACGCTTTCCCAAGGGAATCATCTTTTATTAGAAATAGTCACTTCAAAGGTTTGAATAAATGTGGGGTTTTTTTTAAACATTGGAAGCAATTTCCATTTTTGTATGCACATTCACTAACTGATTCTGATCAGATTCAGGGATTTTATCATGCCAAGGATGCTAGGCAACTGTGAGACTTTGTAAACAGCGACACCTACAAATTAGGGACAGAAATTGGCCTGGTTTCCCAAGCTCCCCACCCCAAAAAGCTTTGAATCAGGCACATGTCTGACCTAAACTCAAGAATGGTAGTAGGAGCTTGTATTTCTTTGTAACCTCTTTTCCAGCCAAATGAAGGTCTTTTAAAGGCATACTGCCGTCAAATCGGTTCCAACTCACAGCAATCCTACAGAATAGGGTAAAACTGCTCCAATGGGTTTCAGAGGCTATAAATCTTTATGGAAGCAGACTGTTGCAGCTTTCTCCCATGGGGCTGGCAGGTTTGAACCACTGACCTTTCGGTTAGCAGCTGAGTGCTTAACCGCTGGGCAATCAGGACACCTTAAAGGTATACTAGTTTCTGACAAATGTCATTTACAACAATAATAACCTGATATTTTCTGTAGCATCCTACCAAAGTTTACAAAATACTTTCTCACCCAATACTTTATTTATGTGCTGTTTAAACCATCCTACGAATTTGCTCTAGTTATCCTCATTTTACAGTCAGGAAACTAAAGAGAAGTTTCGAAAAATGGCACAGAGAAAACATGAAAGAACAGGATCTCAAAGCCAGATTTTATTTTAATATATTGCAATCTATATAGAGCTGTTTTTTCGCCTAAAGTGTTCAGATGGTTTTCAACCAAGTGGTGTGAGGAGAGTAGTGGTGATGGTAAAAAAGGGACCTAAATTATCCTAAACGACACCACACGCATAACAAATATTCTAGATTAATAGTGACCTTTTCATGTCCCTTGATGCTAAACTGATCTTTATCAATAAAAGACTTACATTGCTAGCTAGTTCTGTCTTCTTCACTATTAAAAATGTCTAATATGAATAAACCAGAAAAAGCCTGGGCTCAGTTAACATCCAGGGCTGATAACACTGCTACAGCTATACCAGGTGATTAACGGCTAGCATTCTTTCTGGTTAGTGAGTACCTAAGCAATCCCAGGTGCTACATATTGGCAGTATCACCACAGAATAGGTATTACATGCTTTCTCTAAACCTGACTGTAAACTAGACAGTTTCTGATACTTGAGCTCATGAAATCCTTACATAACTCTATGGTAAGCATCTGCCTAAGATCTTCTGTTCTTCTCATCTTAACTAAATTGCAAATTTTGTGATAGTGATATTCGATAACTCAAACAGGCTGTAGCTACATGGATAGAAAGTAAGAATAGCAGAACCTGGCTGCATTTAGATGGAAAGGAGTAGCAGTAGAAATTTCATATTTAGGCAATTACAATCTATTGTATAGTCATTGCAGGAGAGTTTTCTTTCTTTTTTTAATCTGCTTATCTTCCATTTAAGCTTTATTTGCCTTTGATAAAGCCTCTCTCTTAAGCATCATCTTGCACAATACACAGCAGAATGCCAATGAAGCATGGATAGCTCTCAGTCTTAGAAATCCTTAGGAAATCATCAGTTCCTACAGGGACAGAAGTCATTGATTCCCTCCTGAGGACTGCCTTTAAGAAGAATGATTTCAGAGGAATTTAGAAGCAGCATTAGCTCTGTCAATAAGCCCAGAGGGGAAAAGAAGAGACAAATTCTACTACCAGTTCAATTCAATCCAGAAAGTATGTACTGAGCCTAACACAGTCTTTGAGATTAAAATAGAAAAGGAAGACAGTCCTTGTCCTCAAGAAGCTTGCCATTGCATGGTGGAGGGAAGGGAGGGGCTGATTCCTGAGCAAAGTACTTGACATCTTTGAGCCCTTAAAGTGCACAAATAAAACGGACCTCCAAATTTTCAGGATTAAATGAGATCATGCTGATGAAACACTTATCACGTAGTCAAAACACAACCAAGAGTGGTCACTGTTACATAGCAACTAAATACTGTTTTTTTATCGACATCTTGAATCCTTATGTAAACAAGAATTCTGCCATATTTATGAGGATCTAGATGAGTCACTGACATGTTCAATCTAACATGCTTTCTAGTTTAACTTCTGGGGATGAGCTAACATGTAGAAGTATTTAGAGGTGGTCAGAAATAGATCTGTGCACCGAGAATAAGCAAGATATATGGTCAGTGTTTTGGGTACGTCTCACATGATCCACTGGTGTTTTTCAGCTCTTCTCTGCCTATGTCCTTCCTCTACCCTGTCACAATCAGTGGTCCACTTCCTCTTATTTCTCATGTCCTCTTGGCTTAGCATCCCAAACACAGAGAAACGTAGCGCAGCAGTCCCTCACCACTACCTTAGTTTTTCTAACACCTCACTGTCTTCGCTCTGTGTCTTAATCTGTCTCTCTCCACATTCCTCTATAAGCCTGGATTTAATCTTTTCTTTGAAGTTGTTCTTTATTTCTAGGTTTTGTTGTTCCTACAAATGAATCAAATTTTCTAAAAAATAAAACTCACAGGACATGATCTTCAGTAGAGCAAAGGGCATCAGACGTACTGGGGCAGTGACCTAATGGCTGATTAAGAAGGATGATTATGAAGAAGAAAAAAAATAAGAACTCATTTTCTACCGGTGAGTGTGAGATGTATGTGTATATCAAAAAATATTTATTGGATTGGCTTTATTTTTCTGAGCCAGAAAACACTACTCGGATATATGTCAGCTTTGCACATAATACACACACACATGCCACAAATTACATTGGCCATAAGCAAGTTTGCTTCTAAGTGTTGAGGGGGGTCATGTGTATAGAAGACCCACAGGTGTATCTAAATCTTTTAAAGTTTTAAATCAAATCACAAACTATTAAAATCTATTCTTGTACCTTAACAAACATGACTCATAACAGTCTAAAAAGTCAGATTTGAATTAGGAATTCTAGAAATACTCTTGAGTTCTACACTGCAACTTGGTAGCCCAGAGAGAGCCAGTCCCTAACCTGTACCCCTTCTCATCCCACTTCTGGCTCAAATCCACACCATGAAAAGCCTCACATACAGGTCTATGGGGCCCCAGTCCACATGCCAAAGCTCCATCTATACTCAATGCCTGCTTATTGTTAAGTAATACCAATCTAGACTCAGACTGGGGGAGGCTTTACTCAGAGAAAAACTGCTGCGGTAGGGATAACACTCTAACCTCAAAAACCTGTCAGCATCCCGAAATCAAGCTGAGACAGGCTTTTCTTTTGTAGAGTGAGGAGGGGCATGCAGAGACAAGAAGACACTTTAGGTGGGAAGCTGGACATGCAAGAATAATGACTGCTGGTGTCTGACAGGAAAGGTGTCTAGATGTGGTCAGCTGATTCCCAGGAGAAGCTACTAAGGGGACATATTCCACCTTTTGGTGCTTTCTAGGGCTTTAGAACAAGCAGAATTTAGAGGTCTTTAAGAAGGAGAGGAACTTGACTAAAGTTTGGTAAAGACAAATTACAGAGTAAGAGGCACAGTAAGTGAGCTCAGAGCCATTGGAGCCGAGAATTCTAAAATCCTGAGTACGCAGAAAAGGGTTCAGGTTGTGGATATTCCCAATCCCTTTAGCCTCAGAGGCTCCTTGAACCATGAGGGAGATAAAGCTCTCTGAAGACTTGCTTCTCAAGAGGTGATCTACAGATTAGAAGCTTCAGTATCACCTGGGTCACTAAAATGAATACTCTCAGGCCATCCCAGACCCATGGATTCAGCATTTGCACATTAACAAGATCCTCAGATGAATGGGGTTCACATTAATGCCTAAAACCCAGAAATTAGTTGCTGTCTTGTCAGTCCCAGCTCAAGGAGACTCCATGCATATCAGCAGTTTGTGCTCCATAGGGTTTTAGATTGTTCAGAAATAGATCACTCGGACATTTTTCTGAGGCCCCACTGTGTGCATTCAAACCTCCATCCTTGTAGTTAGCAACAGAGCATGTTAATCATTTATACTAACCAGGGACTGGTGTTTAAGAGGCCTTGCTCTAAAGCGTGGAGCTCAGCAGAGGTCTGTCTTGCTTGGGGCTAAGGGAAATGCTGACCATTAGCAGTGTATACCAGTCTGTCCTTCTCCTTTCACCCCACGGGATGTACATGGAACACGTACACAATGACCAGGGATGTTTACCCTGATGGCTTGATCCCCCCAGGTATTGGTTGAGGACACTGATAAATCTGACTTCAGATGCGAGACATTCAACCACAGAAGAGGATACTCATTTATTTTCAGTTCATTTTCCCACTCTGATTTAATGTTAGAGAGCCTTGGAGATTATGACATGAAACTAGGACTTTGAACAAATTCATTCATTTGCTGAGACTTTGCATTTCTGCCCACAGATGTACTGAATCAGAATCTACTATTTAACAAGATCCACAGGTGATTCTTATATATAGTAAGAACTATTGCTATAGTGGTTCTCAGAATTGATTCCTAACCAGCAGTTTTAGAGGTCCCTGGGAACGTGTTAGAAATGCAAATTCTCAGCAGGTATTCTACCCAGAACGAACTGGTAAGAAGCCTTGCAAAAAGCATTACTTCAATATCAAAGAACATGTCTTTCTCGCTATGATTTTTGTGGTCCTAATGCAAAGTAGGTCAAGAAAGAAGAAACTCAAAGATAATGAAAGTGTTTGAAAATGGGAACCAGCTCCCAGAGACCCCATAATGGTTTTCAAATGCAAGTTTATCTCTTCTCTATTTAATTCCTTTCAGTAAATGCAGGTAGAGAGAAGCCAACTTGATTCCAAAATATCCTTGAATCATAGCTCCTGGACTCTAGTTATTGAAAACATTACAATATTGATCAGGGCTATGATTTCTGGCTAAAGGGTGTCTATTATTAGAGGCTCCTGCTGCTAGGCAACCTTAAGAGTGCTAGAGGGACTTACTAAAGGTCTTAAGAGGCCTTAAGATATGAAACAATTCCCTTAGCTGTCAGGACTTTGATACACAGATCCCGAATGAGGAGAGGTAGAGTGCTGCAAACTCCCTATGAGAAAATGAAGATACTACCTCAGAAGACTCCATATTTTAGACAGTTTCTGCCAACCTATGGAATACATGAAGCTTAGGTTTTTAGAAGGATCAAAAGGAATTAACATGAGTAAGGTCTTAGAAAATTACCTTCATCAGTCAGTGATGCCTCTTCAGCCCTAGATAAGGCAAGAAGGCTGTGTGTGGTGTTTCATTGTTACTGTCTTTTAGAAGAACTGTATTTATATGTGTTCCCAAAAGTACAGGGTTTGTCATCTGCAATTTCCAATGCATAACCGAATGGAGGCATTTGGAAGACTAAGTCCTTGTTTGATATTTAAAGTGGGAAGACATATTCCAGATACTCCATTTATAAGAAAATGACTAATTGGAGTATTACTCATAGAACAGGTTGACATAACTCAAAGAACAAAGTCGAAAATTATTTTTAAAAAACTGTAATTCAGTCCAAATAATGCACTACAGTGAATGCCTTGTAATCCCAAACCACTAGATGAGTGGTTCTCAAAGTGTGGTCCACAGACCAGCACACATCAGCATCTCCTGGAAACTGTTCAGAAATGAAAACTCTCAGATCCGAGTCCAGACCAATGGAGTAAAAACCTCTGGGGGTAGGCCCAATCATTGGTAACAAGCCTCACAAAATTTGAGAACCACTGCTCTAGGTTACTGGTTCTCAGTCCTGGATGCTAACTAGGATTATCTGGAAAGCTCTTAGAAAATGCCAACGCAGAGCCAGTCTCAGGCCAACTAAAACAGACAATGGGGGTGGGCCCAGGCACATGGTAGTTTTTAATGTTCTCCAAGTGTTTCTAAGTAAGTTTGACAGACCTAACTATCGCTTACTTCTAAGCAAACTTTCACTGGGAATTGGTAGATCACTTACAAACAGGAATTATGTTATCAAAGGCCTGTACCACCACTGTCATGAAGTTTACCTGGGGTTTGTGACATAACCAAGCTGAAATTGGTGCTGTTTCAGACTGCACCAAACATCATTGCACAGCTACAATTATTTCAACCATGGTTAAAAATGAGAAGGGAATTAAATTGCTTGCAATGTTTTTGCATGTTTCTAGAGAACATGTCACCTGTCACTTGGAATGAGATGTGCTTCTCCCTCTCTCAGGATGTGGTATAATGAGGTCTCTCTCTGAGCTATGAAGGCAGAAATGTATTTATGGCACAAAGAGAGATTTATGTATTTTCTAAAAATCCTGGCAGCCAATAATAGCCTTGACTGACTCTCCAGGGCTCCAAATGCAACTAGATTGTATTTGGATATAAATCTGAATGCATTGTAAACTTAGCCCTGTTTCCCTCCATTAAAGACCAGATGGGGCAATGGGGCTTGGAGGAGAAAAGTACTACAATTATGGATAAAATGAATAAAAGTAAAATACTAAGCCTGAGAATGTCCTGTCAGTGTAAGATGTGAAAAATTTTCAGAAATATGCATAAGTCCAACCTTGGTGGGCTATGCTAATGATTCCTGGAATAACAAGGACTCCACGCAACCACAGCTTGGTAGATAACTTATTTTTTCCCTTAATGGCATAGAAAGTTGCAAAGAAAATGTATTTCATAGGGGATTCGTCACAGGGTAAGGAAGATATTTCACATTTGCTTACCAACTGCCACCTGATGTTTCTTCTCACTTCTATCGTTTCATCATTCAAAAAAAAGTATTAAGAAGACAATAAAAAGTTGAGAAGCAGAGGAGTATGCTTCATGCTCAGGTACAGAATGGATGGCATGGACCTTAGTTTCAAGTCACAAAGGCTAAGGGAAGATAGCCAGGTACAAAGTTTTAGAACCACTCAGGCTCGGGAGGGGGGCACACATCAACACTTAAATAAGTGCTAAGCAACAATAACAGCTTAAAAAGAGTTGACACAATGTTGTACACGAAAGTGCTGAAAGAGAAATTCAGAAGAGGGATGGGCTTGTGAGCTGAAAGGAAAATGTGACATTTGCACTGTATATTCTAGAAGATGCCAGGAATTCCCAGTCCAACGAGGACTAGTCTCTATTCTGGGCCCAAGCATTATTTGAAATGGCATGTTTTCAAACTGAGCATGCTTCTGTACTGCTTGGTATTGACACATTGCATTTGTCCCTCAACAGCCAGAGGCAGCTGCAGATTCATGACCACACACTGAAGGAGGATGTCAGCAGACGACTGAGTCTGCGGCCACTGAGAGACAGAAACTTAAGGGCAATCGTAAGTGCCTTAGCAGAGGGTGGTTGGTTAGCACTGACATAAGTCCTGTCCTCCTGGATGGTGACCTATATTAGCTTCATCACTGCCATTTAGGGACTGGATTTAAAAAAAAAAAAAAGTGTCCTGTAGAGTACAACCAAGAGTAGCACAAATGCCCTCAAGACATTTTTTTTCCGACTAAATTACATGCATTTATTTTTCACCATGGGGGTCAGAATCGGAAAGCTAACAGGCTCCAGAGGGACCGTGCATGCTAATTCCACTCATGGTAAAGGACATTGAAAAAGCCTCTTCTGCCTGAAGCACTGATGAGTTTGGGAGTCCCAGGCATGAGGTGTTCTGTGCAAGCTCCCATTGGAACCCATTAGACAGCCTGTAGGTAGATGGGCACGTACAGCCACGCAGGCACGCATGCCATTCAGAAGTTTAAAAATTACTAAGCAATCCCACAGCTTTCCGGGCTGTAACAACAAGGCTAACGGCAGCCATTTGCGATTGAGCACAGTAGGTTAGCATGGCACAAAGAGAGCTAAACTGTTGTGCATCAAGCCCAGTGCTCCCACAGAAGTTACACATGGTTGCTATTGGAAAAAAATGATTGGAAAGCATTTAGTTTTATGCTGCACATGCAAGGAACCACATTCACCCACTGTGGGTGCAGACCGTAACAATCTTCCAACCTGCATATACCAAAAGCCACAGATATGCTCTCCTAACTAGCTTATGTAATATACATGCACTTCAATGCTATCTTCATGTACTTACAAGAAATTTACTGCTAGAAGCAAGCTTAGCTTGCTCACTTCTTATCATATGGATAAGGAAGCTGAGATACTCCAATTTAGTCTGGAACCATCCATGTAAGCATACACACACATGAGCATGCACACACGCACACGCTAGAGTGACCCACTGTCGCATTTGCCTGGGATTGTTCCAGCTTTAGTACTGAAAGTCCCATCCGTCAGGAAACCCCTTAGTCCCTGACAAATCAGGACAGTTGATTACCCCAATACATACACTTCCATAATGAAACCCATTTGATGAACAAAAGCAAAATCGTCTGGGTGTTGTTAGAGCTTCTTTGAAAGAAATGTTTAGGGCAGCCCAATCCCCGTCATAGGAAGCCTAACCTGACTGCCTAGACTACGTTCCTTCTAGAGTCGAAAGCACAAAGTGTAGATACTGTCTGGACTTCTACCTGTTCTTGCACAAATGATAGCATCCTGCACTTTTCTCTCACAGCATTCCACACTTGTAGTAATCTACTTACTTACACAATGACTTCTTTGTTGTGCACCACTTGCTTCTGTAAGCTTTCTGAGGGCAAGGCTGTAATCACAAATCTTGTTCACTATTTTATGCCTAACACTCAAAACAATGCCTGACCCATTATAGGCATTCCATAAATATTTCTTGAACGAGTGTCATAGTGTGGTAGTATGCTACAGGGAGTGCTTAAACAGAGCCACCCCAGGGAAACACTTCCTCTCTCTACAAATAAGAAACTCAGAGACTATATAGCAACTCCTCCATGGACAAAAATTGAACTCAGCCCACCTTGGAACTCCAATCTCAGTCTTTGTTTACCGTGAATACCTTCATTGCTTCTTAGCCAGCAGCTGTTGAGTCGATTCTGACTCAAAAGTGATGTTATAGGACATAGTAGAACTACCCCATAGAGTTTTCAAAGAGCTGCTGGTGAATTCGAATTGCTGATGTTTGGGTTAGCAGCTACCGCTCTTGACGCTGCATTACCAGGCCTCTGCTGCTTCTAACAGTAATAACAACATCTGTAGTTAGGGAATCCAGTGCTTCTTGTTACACAGCAACTAAATACAGTAATGTGATAGTTAGCATCATGATAAGTTCTGTGAAGCAGGATGTGTGATTTGGACATTGTGTGAACACCATGTTACATACTTAGCAAAGCTGTGTGGGATAACTTTTGCTTCTCTTCCAAATCTATACTTCTCCTTTGTCTCTTGTTGCTGCCATCACTAGCACTGTTTTCTCTACATTTAGAAGCCATAATTCATTTCATGGTAATATTTCTGAAAGAAAATTACACAGAGAGATAACACCACAACACCCGAGACATGATACCTGAGACTGGATGATGCTGACCACAAGTCAAAACATACACTGTTTCTGTTTTGCTTAATTGTGGTTAAGTGAAAGTATACATCTAAGTCAGTTTTGCATGCTCACCTATCTGCAGCTCCCTCTGCTCTCTCCACCTGGTGACAGCACACTCTTCCTTTTACTCTATATATCTAGTTTCCTCTTAAGAATCACCTTCCCTGCAATCTACCCTCTTCTCTCCCATCTAGAAAGAGACTAATAGGACAGCCTCCTGTAAACACATAGAACCATAAAGTACACACCCTGTGTAGTCACACTGTGCTCCTGAGTCCAGCCATTCTTGACTGAAGAGTTGACATAAATGGTTTCCAGTCAGGGACAGCAGCATGTCGAGGGGCATGTTCCGGGAACCCTCCAGAGTGTTGAACCATCAATTCAGGTCTTTGCTCATGTTGCCTCAGGGGCTCTCCATTGTGTCCCCTGTTGTGGCTGTCTTTGGTGGTGGCCTAGCACCATGTGGTTTTTCTGGTCTTATGTTTATGCAGTCTTCCATTCACATGGATCTTTCTGTTTCCTGGGTTCTTTTTTCCTTGTATCTTTGTTGTTTTCCATGATCATCTGTTCCAGATGATTTGGGATCATTTGGTGTACCTCAGATGGTAGATGAGTCAAAGCATATACTGTTATATGGCAAACTTTTTATTTGTAAGCTCAGAATGTTCACATTCAAATAATGATAGAAAATATAGCATAGTACATGTATAAGCCAGTAACATAGGTGTTTATTATGACTATCAAGACCTACATGTTACAGGTTATACATATACTAAACCATTATACACCTAGCAGTGCAATTGCTGTGTATACAAGAGACGTGAGATACACGTTTGGCGTGTGGGAAGCTGTTGTCATCACTATGTCGAGTTATGGTTGTTACCTCCCATTCTCTGCTCAGGGTTTCTGAACTCCACTACAAACTTATGGGACCACAGATGTGTCTGTGGTCAGACATTGCAGTAATGGACATTATGTGGTACATGACTGTATAAAATAGAACCTTCATTCTGCTTGAGGGCATAGTCATTATTGTTAGAGCAAAAAATATTTGTGGCAGGAGGTGTAACCTCTTCACTGTTCTATGAGTCTCTGGAAGGGTCTGGCGGGACTATTTCAAAATGTTTCCATTCACCAATCTCTTGCATGACATACATGGTATGCATGCCTAGGCTAGACTCTGGTGGTGAGCTCCCCTCAGACAGGGCCTATGCCACCACTAGCAACCCTGAAACCTAGAAGAAGAATGCCCAGCACAGGGCTCACGGAATGTCCATTTGGGCAGGGGATGGGGGAAATAAAAAGGAAAGAAGAAAAGAAACATGGCAACAGAGACAATGTTGTCTTGTTTACTGGAAGATGTAACATGGTGAGCATGCAGCCTACAAGTGTATTAGAGATTTCTATCCTGCACTCCACCACACCCTGCGGAAGCCTGAGGAGAAAAACCCAGTCCCTAATGACTGTTTAATTGATGGGAGCTTTGTTTCTTTGTGTAAACAAAGAACAATTGCCTGACCCTTCAGCAAATGAGCTGAAGTCTCCCAGCAGGTTACAAGTTTCACCTTTGCCAAGACCTGTTCTCTCCATCCCCTCTACAAGAAACCTCAGCATCCAGTGCCAACCCATCCACTTTATTTCTCTCCTCATCTGTTTAATTTCCTCCTGAAAGACCAGCTGCAGCTCAATTGTATACTAAGTAATTTAATAGATTTACAGATATGTCTTGAGTCAATTTTAATTCTATTTAAAGGACAGTTGATAGAGTCATTTCTGGGGCTTTCTGAAATGAATTCCATATTCTATTGACTGAACAAAGTAGAAGGGAAAAATGCACTCCTCTTAAAAAATATAACAAGTTAGATTTCTAAAGCATTCATTGTTCTTCCTTCTCCTGCATTCAATAAGACTCACGTTCAGACCTGGAGGATTGTTTAGGAAATCCAAATGGCAAAGGAGAAAGGCTCCATGTGCTACCAGCGCTGGTAGCAAAGCCTCCTTTGGATCTGAGGTTCCTGCGCTGAGGTGCTTCCAGACCAAGGGAAGTTGATGCATCACAAGAACTTTCCTCCAGAACTGACAGAGAGAGAGAGCCTTCCTTTGTAGCTGGCACCCTGAATTCAGACTTCATAGCCTACTGAACTGTAAGAGAATAAGCCTCTTTTTGTTAAAGCCATCCTCTTGTGCTCTTTCTGTTACAGCAGCACAAGATGAGTATCACAGCAATGCTATAGGGACCTTTAAGGACAGAGCAGAGTTTCAACATAGGAAGATGTTCGTTTCAGGGGGAATCATAACATTGGTGCTAGTGAGAGTATTGCTCTGGTCTTTGTTGTAGCAGCTCTGGATATGAAACCAAAATCTCTACTGCTTCAGGCTCTCATCCTCTCCTGCTGCGTTTTCCCACCTGAGATACTAATCCTCCGACGGCTATGATCTGACTATCTCAAATACATACTGTGGGTTCAGATGATGAATGGCCAGCAGGTATATTTAAAACAGACAAACAAGTATAATCCCAAGTTCTCTGGGACTATAAAAAATAAAAAAGAGGGGAAGAAAAATAGATGCTCTGACACTGATCTCTTGCACACAGTTGACTTAAAAAAGTTGCTGTCAAGTAGAAATTCTGACTCATGGTGACTCCCATGTGTGTCAAAGTAGGACAGTGCTCCATACGTGTTCTGGTGGTTGACCTCTCAGAAGTAGATCACCTGGCCTTTCTTCTGACATGCCTCTTGGTAGACCAGGATCCCCAACCTTTGGTTAGCAGCTGAACACATTTATTATCAGTACCACCCAGGGATTTCAGACTTGATTTAGCCAAATTCAAAGTGTTCTCCTATGTAAACTCATGAAAACCACAGACTAAGTGGGATGGAAAGGAGGTTGAAATGTATCTGCCCTTCTGCAACAGAATGAAAAAGAGATCCAAAAGAGGCAAGTCATTTTTGGAAGGCTGACAAGGATTCAGTGACTGGATTAAGTCATCCCAATAGCACTGTCCCAAGATCGGTAAAGTTTTGTTGTTGTTGTTGTTTTATTAAAGAACTTATATGCTGCTATTGGATTTCATTCCAGTCAGTGTTCAAGTAGGTTTTTAATTATACAATAAAGGCCATTTTTTTGATTCAGCAACCCAGTTTCTAAATTGCATATGCTCGTATAATCTGTGCTGCTCACTGCTCAGTAGCTAGTCAAGCCTCTCCCAGCCTTTCTTGCGTATCAGCGAGATTCTACCAGTATGGGCTTCTGAGATTTGGTTAAGATACAAGAATGGTTTTTTTGCCCTTCCTCTACACTCATAATACATGATCAATGTATTTAACTCAATTTGAATTTTAGGCAGTCTGTCTCCAGAGTCAGCATATCTGCAGTAACTTATACCTGAGAAAGGGAGTAATTGACAGGGTGCTATGGCAGGAGACGACCTGGGTAGAAATAGAAAAGTCTTCTTATATGCTACCTTCAATAAGCACAGTGATATTTTGAACAAAGACAATAATGCCAGGGGTGGCCACAGCTCTCCTGAGCCAGGAACAATTATCAAGGGAGCAGGAGGTTGCTCAAGCTTTCCGTAAGTTCTCATGAGATGATGTTCCTGGATTAATTAATGCATATCAAAGCAGACCCTAGCCCAAGTGGGTATTTAAGTAGTATACCATGTTCCCTTGGCAGAATGGTTTTAAAAAGTAAATCTGCACAGAAAGCCCAGGTGAACATTTACTTCCCTATTATGCCTTAGAAATGAACTTCGATGGCACTAATAATAGCAACACATTAAAACATAAAGTCGAGAGAACATATTCTCCAGTGTCACCAGTACAGCATATTTGTCTTCTGCTTAATTTGCCCTCACTGTGTAGTATTAGGAGTTAACACAGTAGTTTTGTTTAATAATCAGCTTCACCGCCCATGGCTGACTCCAAACTGATCATTCAGGCCTGCTGATAAAAGTCCTAATTCATCCTTGTTAGAGCAATTAGAGGGAAATTGGATAACCGTGCCACTTCTTGCAGAGGTCTCCGTGCAGCTCCAGCCTCTCCCCCAAGAGGTTAAGCAAACGCTCACATTGGCTGTAAGTGAAATAGATACTTTCCCTGTAAGTGAGATAGGACCAAATTAATTTAGACTTCAAGAAGTTTTTAAGTGGGATCTGGCTCCTTTTCTCCTCCATGCTCTGTTCCTGTCTTTGCACATGGCCAGATGAAATGTTCTCAGTCGTTAGAAATCAATTATGATTCTCTGCTGTAGTGCATACGCCATTGTGGCGTGAGCTACACCTCAGTGTGGTGACTTCTGATGCTTTTTCTTCTACCCCTTGACATTTCAGTGGTAATGTGAAAGTAGAAAACTTTCCAAGGATTATGATACATCCTGTCTCAGAATCATTGCATTGGCCTGATGGGAATGTCGTCAAAGAGAGCTTTGCTTCTGAATGAATGGGGGATTTCCTCTGTAGATGGATTGTTAAACAGATTGGAAAAATTTAGGATTGGGCATCGGGTTATGATGCCCATAATCTCTGGGGAGATTAAGGATTGTTGGAGAAATGCAAAAAGTATATGGTACATAAGGAGAAATATTTTCCAGTGCCATGGCACGGACAGTTTGGACTCAGAGAACAAAGGAGAAGAAGAAGGAAGTGCCGTTTTTTAATCCCTAGGCTAAGATGAACCTTGCTGCTAATTTCTCTGTGAGCCTCGAGAATGCCACTTTAACTTCTTGATATCAGGTTTCTTATCTGCAAAATGTGGGGTTTGTGATCACAAGAGTTCCTGCTAACTCTGTGACAGTTTGGTAAAATATTTGCTTTAGATAACACATCACAAGCCATCTAGAGATAAGTGTCTGTAAACATTGGTTCAGCACTTTGAAGTTTCCAAAGCCAGCACCTCTGCAATTCCATTTGACTTTTTCTCATTTTGTCACCCAGTGGTCATCAAGATGACGGCTGCCCTTCAGACATGGTACCAATAGTCCACACAAAAGAAAAACAAGTGAAAGTCTTCCTCTTCCTGAGGATTTATCTTTTTAAAGAAACAGGTGTGCTCCAAGAAGATTTCTGCCTGCAGCCTATTTCCCTAGAAAATGTACTTAGCCATGCCTCTGTGCAAGAATAGCTGTAAAATTGAATGCTCGGCTTTCCGTAGACAAGGAGATACAGTAGAAGAAGATTGAAACTGAGCATTGAGTCACTGCAGTATATGCCACTGGATTTAAGTTTGAAGTACAGAACCACCACCTTAGCTTGCCTATCTCTTTACCAGTCTCAGACAGAGTAAGGGGTTGCATCCACTACTGCTGCTCTATTGGGAAGACAGTCTGTTGTACAGTCTTCTAGCCCCCACCTAAACTGCTAATGAGAGTCCTTGGGCTCAGAACCTTCCCTGGTAACAGAGGCTAGGGACTGAGCCTCTTCTTCCATCCTCTCCCAGTTTCCTCTTCCTTATCAGGAAAATTCTTCCCCTTCTCTGGGTTCACATCTGTCTACCACTAAGGCGTGTGCACCAGATGGCATCTAGTTAGACCACTTCTATGCCTGCTCCTGCCAGGAGAGAACAGGGCCCTCTTCTGCAGCAGAGAGGAGGGCATGAAGACCAACACCTCCTCATTGGCTACCAGCCATGGAGCACTGACATCCATTGCTGAAGCTGAGATTGCTCTGTCTCTTCTCTGTGTGAGTACAGTGTTGTTCAGTCCAATATCTGTGTGTAAGTCACATCTTTCTTAGCAGCCTTGGACTCTGGCTCAGCAGTTTAATACAAGCAAGGCCAATAGTCTGCCACAGTGAGCAACAATGACATATTCTCTGTTTACCTTCCCTTCTAGTCACATTAGAAAATGTCACTTCCCCACCCCATGCAGTTAGGTGCAACCATGTATCTTGCTGTAGCCAACAACATTCATGCCAAAGTGTCATGTGGTGGCTTCGAACTAAAGCACTTACGAGGCAGTGTCGAATTCTTCATGTTTTCTCATCTTTCTACCCCTACACCTGGTGATGTGACACATGGTAAAACTTCTGCCAGCCTCGGTTCAGGAGTGAGGGTGGCATGACGCAGAGCCCTCTGATGACGTTCAGTGGGCATGTAGTATGAGCTGGATTTGGGGAACTGCTTGTTATCATACTGCAACTTAATGTGTCCAGAATGAAGCAAGCGAATAAACCAATGTATGCCTACTGTCAAAAATTCCACAACTATTGCTAGGCTCTCGATCTAGAATATAACATCTTCAGTTTTTCCCTAGTGTGGTCATTTCCTTTGGTCCTTCATTCATTTCTTTCTTATAATCTTAAGAGCTCCCCGAATGGCCAGAAGCTACCCTGGCCATGGAGCCATGATGACAGTGAGGAACCCCTGAGATGAGTACCTTTTAGAGTTCTCAGACTCATGTTCTTCTGTGAAACCACATGAGGGGCTTCTCTCAACATCTTTTTGTTGGGTTTCTCTCTGGCTCTTCAAAGGGAAGAGAGAATGGGGAACTTTCCTAGGCTGAAGCATTTGCAATCATTTTTGTTCTATGGCAAATGTGATAATGACCATGGTGATGAATTTGTAACAAAGTTCTATGGGGTCCATTATCATCACCAGTCAATGGTCCTCATTATTCTTACTGTTTTTCTAGTAACAGTTAACATCTAGGCAGCACTACCATTGAACTGAGAACCTGAAACACATAATACTTCCCACTAAGCATACATCTTTAAAAAGTCACTTGGGATAAGCAAGTCACAAGAACCCCAGGAAAGATGGCTAATCCTCAACTTAAAAGCAAAGAGTGTGGAGAAAGGGGTAGATTAGTTATCCAGGAAATTTGTTCCTTGCTCATTTGTGCACACCATCTGTGACCCTAAACAGATTCTTTTTAGGGTCCCAATTACTCCAATTTACTATTAAATACCAAGAATATATTGTAGTCTTTCTTTTTTTCCTGTATTTTAAGAGGCCCAGAGAAACCAACATAGATCCTAGAAAAATCTATATTGCCATCAATTTACTGAAGCC
Source organism: Heterohyrax brucei (assembly GCA_028571685.1). Taxonomy (NCBI): domain Eukaryota; kingdom Metazoa; phylum Chordata; class Mammalia; order Hyracoidea; family Procaviidae; genus Heterohyrax; species Heterohyrax brucei. The sequence goes on from CM053162.1 coordinate 20,524,694, forward strand.
ACAGTCTGTGGGAGGGGACAGGAGTCCCATAAAGCACTGGTTTCTGTAGATCAAAGGGGCTCTGAGGCATTAAGTATGATTTTTCCTGCCCTGTAGGAGTGATTTTCTTATTTAGAAGTAGAGAACAAACAGACAAACAGGAAGGGCTAAATAACATTAGGCTATTTATTTGCAAATATGTACAGCCCTGTGGTGTCTGTCTATGCAGGAAGATATTAGATAGGAAGCGAGCAGCACGCTGGTCACAGCAGTTAATCAGCTTGCAACTCCTCGTTTCCAGCTATAAATGCACCTGCTTTCAGATATCTTAACACTTCATGTCCTTGCCCATGCGACATGGTAATAGTCCAAGCTACTCCTGAAAATTTGTGTTATCCCAAGTCTGCGGTTGACTCAAAGTCCTCCTGACTAGTCTGACGTGCAGTCAAGCTCTTCCTGGTCTCCATTCCAGGAAATATTCCCACAGGAAAATAGAGCGCATGATTGCTTCAGTCCCCTGTAGGTCAGTTTCCCTTTGAAAGGAAATGCCGATGTTATAACTTCTCTATGCTTCTCTTTTTTGCCACTTTTCTTTTTCCTTTTCTTTCTTTCTAACTATGAATTAATCTATAGCCTTCATTAGGATTTTGTGATTTTTTTTCTACTGACTCTCTTTGTCTGTTCCAAGGTACCACATTGCAATTAGTCATCATGTCTCCTTAGTCTTAGAAACTGTGACAGTGTCTTGATTGTTCCTGTGTTTAATGACCTTGACACTCTTGAGAAGTACTGATCCAGTATTCTGTAGAACAGTCTTCAATTTGAGTTTGACTGAAGTTTTTCTCATGATTAGACTGGTCTTGTAAGTTTTTATGATGAATATCACAGAAGTGCAGTGGTCTTCTGATCACATGTCAAAGGATACAAGTTATTAACATGATTTATTACTGGTAGTATTAAATTTGATCGCTTGTATAAGTTATTGTCTCCCAGGTTGATCTACCATAAACTTACAATGTTTCTTTTCCCATACTTTGTTCTTTCAAAGAGAGTCACTGCATTCAAAAGGAAGAGAATTAAGCTCCACCACCTGGAAGAGATTTCTATATATATTATTTAGAATTCTTCTGTATGGAAGATTTGTCCTTTCTCCCTCATTTATTCATTTTTCAATCATATATTTATACCAGTATAGGCTTTTGCATTATTTTTAGACTTAGGGTCATAACTCAGTACTACATGTTATGGATTGAATTGTGTTCCCTAAAAATATGTGTATTGAGTCCTAATCTCCAAGCCTGTGGTTATAATTCTACTTGGGAATGAGATAATGTTTTGTTAATGAGGCAGCATTAGTGTAAGGTATATCTTAAGGCAATGTCTTTTGAGATATAAAAGAAATTAAACAAGCAGAGCAGAGATGGGATAAGAAAGACGTCAAGTCATATGAAGATTGCCCAGTAGCAGAAGCTCAGAAGAGACAGGGACCTTTCTCCAGAGCAGACAGAGAAAGAAAACCTTCCCCTAGAGCAAGCACCTTGAGTTTGGACTTCTACCTCCTAAACTGTGAGAAAATAAATTACTATTTGTCAAAGGCACCCACTTGTGGTATTTCTGTTATATAAGACACTACATTATTTATTTATTGCTCAAAGTGTTCTGGCTTTGTCTATTAGGAACCCTGTCAGATTGATTCCTGTGTCTTTTGGATATATACCCTATCTCCACTCCCCACCCCCTTTTGTCTTCTTCCTTAATTTCCTTCCTTCTTTCTTTTTTTAATTTTTTTGTTTTTGGAACTTCTTTGCTTTCTAGCACTAAAAAATGTTCCAGATTCATCTTGTATATTCTCTACCCCAGGCCCAGAATTTGGCATTTCTTTAAGGAGCCCTGGTGCCTTTTATTGGAGAAGGGTATTAGAAACCAAGGTCTGAGTAGTGGGTGCACCCTTTACCAGTAGGGTGTCAGTGCTGCCGGGCCCTCTCAGAGAACGGAGCTAGGAACTACGTGAATGCATATGGACCCACTTAAACACATAACTATAATTACTTCTGTCTCTATCTGTAAAGCTCTCTGTATAGACCTGGGTTTCTACCAGTGTCTCTAGCATAAATGCAGGATCATAGGGTACATCCTAGTCAACTCTTACTGTCTGCTTATTGGTCACTGTTTTTCTCAGTGATAATCTGATTCCCCTTTTCTAAAATCTGTTTATTTGTTTGACTGTTATCTTAAATATCCCTAAACTTCAAGTCTCAATTGGGTTCCTCTGCTATTCTTGCTCATCACATAATTCATATCGCATCCATAGTATTTGGTACTAAGTGGCTATTTATCTTATGTGTACCTCCCCTGATGGACTGAACACATAACCCCAGTGGAAGGACCATGTTGACCTGTTCTCTAAATTTTCTCTAACACTTTACACTGTGTGGCTATTTACTGAGTTAATGAAAGAAGGACATAAAAAGACTAACTGAAGTGATAACTGCTTCTACAAAATCCCTCCGTCTAGTCCTCACATACATGAGGTCTCACAGTCAGTGAACTCATCCTAGAGAAAGTGCTACATATGTCATTTTTGAATATCACTACAACCACCTTCAAAGTATTCCCCTTGGGAAACTATGTACCAACACCAGCACCTAGTCCACACTTGAAAGCAGTTTTGGAATACTTTTTCTGGAATGGCCATCAGACCCATTGTTGTATTATCCTTGATGTGCTGAATGATATCAAAATGTCTTCCTTTGAATATTTCCTTTATCTTTGGGTAAAGAAAAAGGCCACTGGGGGCCAGATCAGGTGAGCAGCTAGGGTCTTGTTCATTTATTTGTCTACAGATTAAGAATTTTCTCATAGACAACTACACAATTAAGTTTGCAAACTGTGCCACCTTGTGCAATGGCCCTTCCAGAAAGAGTTCTAAAATTGCTTTGAAGGATGGACTAAGCACTGTGCTGCTTCATAGCTACCCAAGAGGAGTACTGCAAAGGTGACCGTCATGATAACTCAGCAGTGAGGTACGTGGCACTCACAATAACTAAGTTCATGGACTTAATTGTTGGACCTCGTATTACTATCTCATTATTTAGATGAAAGTGTTTCTCTGACTACTCAAATCGTCCCTCAGCATCCAATCACATCCTGTTTTAAAACCTTGATAGCAGTTGTCACCATCTTCTGTTATCGCACGTCCCCCTGTCTCCCTCTAGTAGATAGTAAACTCCATGGGGCAGAGACTTTGTTTTCTTTAACACTATACTCCTTGAACAGTGTCTGATCCAAAGAAGATGCTTGAAAGTGATTGATCATACAATGCTGAAGCTGTACGTTAGCAGTCAATGGGAATATTGTGAAGATTATTAGTTGTTTTGTGATATATCAATATAGACATTAAATGAGTGTATTATTTAGTGGTTTTTTTTGCAGTGTTTTTGTGACCTCACCATAGAGGTAGAAACAAAAACCCTAAATGGAAAAAAAGAAAGAAAGGAAACTTAAAACTGTAAGTAGACAAAGTTAGGCTTAGGTAAGAAAACAACTTTTACAACATTTGGGTTTTAGAAATACAGAGAGATCACAGTTCAAGTCATTTACTGACTGGTTGGGAATTTCTGACCTTTATCTAAAATGCTTTCCATAAAGTGTGTTCTAAAATAACACAGATTGTTATTTATGGTCTTTCCTGTGTCCCCTCCATCATCTAGCTTTCCCTTCTCACACAAAACTTATGAAAAAATATAAATTAGTCAAAACACACTGTAACTGGAGGCTTGTTGTCTGAAGTAAAACATGAAAAGATTTACCAAGAGATGGAGATAGTGGCCAGGTTTGTAGAATGTTTCTGACAATAACTGGATTTATTGATCCTGATTCTAAGTCCTTCTTTCTAGGTTTCAGTTTGTATATCTGCAAATGATCTTGCTTCAAACTTGAAGCTGATTGGTTTGACATTCCTACCCAAACACTCCCCTGGGCTTCTATATGATAATATTAGCTGTACTCTTGTCCATCTTCTTGTGTTTGATTATTCTGTCCTCCCTTTATGTAGTAGTGAAGTTTATGCATTCAATCACATTAACTTTCCCTTAGTAAATAATAATACCATAAATGTTGACAATAATGATGATAAATCTATTTAAATCTCTCCTCAAGTACTTTGGGAAGCCAGAAGCTTATCACAATAATAAATACAATAATAAATACCTTCTAGACTAGAGAAGGTAGGGAAAGTAGTGTACCCTCTTTAAAAGTCTCAGTTACAGATATATAAAAGAAATGTGGTTTAAATTGTTTCAAACACAACTAACAGTGAAAACAAAGTTTCATAGTTGTTTAATATAGGTCCTTAAGAGACCTGCTTTAGCACATAAATAAATACTGCATTTCACAGGCGCTTCTGAATCAATTTTCAATCTTAGTTTTCTTATAAGTGATTATTTTACCAAGTACTTAGTATGGCTTGTCCTGTTGATCCTGTCAATGATGCGTTGTAATATCCCTGGTACAGTAGTGGTTACATGTTATGTCTGCTAACCAGAAGGTTGGCGATTTGAATCTGCCAGGCACTCCTCAGAAACTCTATGGAGCAGTTCTACACTGTCATTTAGGTGGCTATGAGCCGGAGTCATCGGAATGGCAGTGGGTTTGGTTTTTTTTAAAATTATTATATTATTCATAAATGAGGCAGTTGAGACTTGGAGAAATTGTCCAAAGTTGCACAGCTAATAAATGCTTAGACACAAACTCGGGTTTCCAATCCCCTGCTCTCAACTCTCATTCCTTTCAGGGTTCCTGAATGGTACAAACAGTGAACAAGCTCAGCTGCTAACCAAAATGTTAGAGACTCACTCCTACTCAGGGGCTTCTCAGAAGAAAGCTAACAATCTACTACTGAAAAACCAGCCACGGAAAACCGTATGCAACACAGTTCTGCTCTGACAGAAACTGGGTAGCCATGAGGCAGAGCAGCTCAACAGCAACTGGTTATTTTGGCCCTCTATTCCAATCCTAAAACTTTATTTGTTTTACTTTACTAACTTCCTTTGAATGCCAGTAAAAATAAACTTAATAGAAAACCTTTACCCAATCATTAGAAAGTTGGAATAAGAGTGGTCAGAGTTGGTAAAAGAGTATTCTAAGTGCCTTGAGGTATGGAATAAAAGAATGAATTGCTACAACCAGCTCCATTACTTTAAGGTTGGAAAACAATTCTCCTGAGAAGCTTTATTATCACCCTTATATAAATACTATAGATCAATTCTTTGGGGGTGCCGCTTGCTCCCACCTCACTTTGGCTCAGAGAAGAGCCATCGTAGAAAATTTCAACTAAAGTGGAGGTGCCCTTTGTGAGTTACAGGCCAGAGAAAAATTAACGTGTTTTGGTTTCCTTGCTTTGTTTTGTTTTTGAAAAGTCAAGACCTTTTTTTTTCGCCAGCTACCCATAAGTCACAAATAGCTTTTCTTTCAAAGTTCAGCCTTGTCAGGCCGTTAATCCTCCACGAGGAAAAGTGCGTGTGATAGGTATAGAAAGGTTTAGCTTTCAAATAAAGACGTTATTAACTTTTACATTCCTGTTTGGGAGCCTCCTTCTTGGTCGGTCTGAAAGTCTCTTGGGGATTAAAAACTCAAGAAGATCCAGCCCAGAGGCAGCAAGCAAACCATTTTCTCTGTGCCTGCTAGTTCATGGCCCTACAATTCTCTGGAAGGAGAAATGTACCCTCAGTATGGGAAAACACTATTCAGAGCAGAGCAAGATGGGGAAAAACGGGGGAATGAACTTTCCGAAGGGCAGCCAGGGATCCATCGATCTCCGGGGAGGCAGATAGTCTGGACTGGGGTCTCAGGGTCTGAGAGTCAATTTGCAGCAAACTGAGAAACAACACTTCAGCCTCAAATATTACTTGGGCATATTACCCTTCAGAATTGTTGTCCATCTGTTAGCTGAATTATAGCTAAAAGTGGATTTTCAGGGCAGCATTTCAGAGTATGGAAACAGAGAGAAGACTTCAAGTAAGATGATATAATCTTCAGTCCTGGCTTAAGTTTAGATAACTCAGTTAACCTTTTTGAGGTTTTTATGAAAATAGTAAGATGTTATTACTGTTACTGTTCTATGCTGTCAAGTTGTTTCTCTCTCACAGCAACCCTGTGCAGAACAGAACGGCACACTGCTTGGTCCTAAGGGCATTCTGACAACCACTGCTATGTCTGAGACCACCATTTGAATCCCCATTGCTGACAGTCTTCCTCTTTTCCCCCAACTCTCTACTTCAGCAAGCATGATGTCCTTCTCCAGGGACTGGTCTCTCCTGATAACATGTGTTAGGTATGCGAAATGAAGTTTCTTCCTCTGCTTCAAAAGAGAACTCTGGCTGTACATCCTCCAAGACAGATTGTTCATCCTTCTGGAATTCCATTGTACAATCAACATTCTTCACCACCATCATAATGTGAAAACATCAGTTTTTCTGTCTTCAGTATTCATTGTCCAGCTTTCACATGCCTGAGGCAATTGAAAATACCATGGCTTGGGTCAGGTGTGCCTTCACATTTTGCTTTTTAGCACTTTAAAGAGGTCTTTTGCAGCAAATTTGCCCAATGCAATACATCATTTGATTTCTTGACTGCTGCTTCTATGGGCATGGGTTGTAGATCCCAGTAAAATTAAATCCTTGACAACACCAATATTTTCTCCATTTATCATGATGTTGCTTATTGGCCCAGTTTAAGGATTTTTGTGTTCTTTATACTGAGGTGTAATCTGTACTGAAAGCTGTAGTCTTTGATCTTCATTAGTGAGTGCTTCAAGCCTTCCTCACTTTCAGTAAGCAAAGTTCTATCATCTGCATATTGCAGGTTGTTAAAGAGTCTTCCTTCAGTCCTGAAGCTGTGTTCTTCATATAGTCCAGCTTCTTGGGTTATTTACTCAGCATATGGGTTGAATAAGTCTAGTGCATAAGTATACACAAGGATTGCATTGGAAATAAGGAAACACTTTGCAAGTATTTTGTGAACTATGAAGGGCTGCCCAAAAGTAGTTATTTGTGCTGTGCTTTATCAATATATGGCATCCTGGGTATAATTCTCAGCTGTCAAAGGGACCTCAAAATAAACTCAGCAGAGGGTGAGAAACCTAATTAACTAAAGGCAACTTTGTGTCATTCAGTGGTTCTCAAACTTTAGCAAACTTCAGAATCACTTACAGGGGTCCCTGAAACAGGTTACTCAGCTCTATGTACAGAGTTTATACTTTCCTGGGTCTGCCTGGGGTGGGGCACCACATTTGGGTTTTTAATAAGGTCCCAGATGAAGCTAACATAGTTGGCCAAGACCTCACAGTGACAGCCACTGGTAGTGGTTAAAAGCACAGCCTTCCATCCTCAGATGACTCCAGTTCAAACATCAGTCCTGCCACTTACTGACTTAAGTTCACTGTGTCTCAGTTTTCTCATCTATAAAAAGAACGATATTATTATCTACCTTGTAGAATTTTTATGAGTGAAAACATAGTCTAACACTTATAAAGTCTCAGAATAGCATCTAACACAAAAGATGTGCTATGTTGAATATTGTGAGTATGGACACCCTGTTCTGTGCAGACACAGCTTTCTGTCCTTTAAGGAGCTTTAATACACCACTTCTGTGCTTTAAGGAGCTTTAATACCAAGTTCTGTAAGAATTAAAATAGATTATCCTAATTGTGCGTCCTTTAATACCTATAACATCATTTTCCACTGATGAGAGGATGAAGTAACACTAACATGTCATATCAGTCAGAGTCCCAGGAGGAAACAGATGGTACACTCAGAATAGAAGATTCTGGAAAGGTTAATTTACAAAGGAACTATTAGCAGAGTATGGGTATTGGAGTACCATAAAGGATGTTACCATAACCTGGGGCTTAACAGTAGTAAAGCCAACACCATCACTGGGCTAGAAGGAATAAGAAGAGAGTACACAGCTACTGGAACTGGGAGAGCAAGAACACTTCAGAGTAGTTTACCTTGAAAGAAGGAGTAATCTTTGACCAAGGAACACAGTCAGGTCTAGGCAACCTTGTAGGGAGGGAACCCAGGGTATTAATACTCTGATTTTACCATCTTCTCTCCCTCTCGTCACCTTTCAGAGCTCCCTCTTGACCAAACCCCACAGGCTAGGAGGTATAGGAAACAGGGATGAGTCCAGCATAAAAGTGTTGAATGTTTGCTGTAAACTGTCTCCCTTGCAATTACTTTTACATGTATCATCCACCACCCATCTCTCAGTTTGTCATAAAGTGATGGTTTGTGTGTTGGAAGAGACATCGCTGATATTTCAAATACCAGCAGGGTTGCCTGTGTTGGAGAGGCTCCAGCTGAGCTTCCAGAATAAGACAGACTAGAAAGAAAGGCCTGGTGATCTACTTTGAAAACTTAGCTAACGAAAACATTATGAATCACAAGATAGTGTTGTTCAGGAGGGATCGATCACTGGAAGCAGCACCACGTTTGGTGAAGTACAGAGAGGGCCAGAGAGGGTGAGGGAGAATCCACAACGACGGGCTCCAACACGCCGGCAGTGGGTCGGGTGTTGCAAGACGGGTACTCTTCCTACCTGTTGTGCATGAGATTACTGTGAGTCAGGGTTAATTTAACGGTAGCTAATAAGGACAGCATGGCATATCATTTAATCTTTGTATCAACTCCTTAGGTGGATAACACTACTACTTCCAGTTTACAGATGAGGAAGCCGAAGCAAAATAAGTTTAAGTGACTTCCAGTGTCACACTGTGTCTGGATATTCAGACCCAGGCAGTCTTATTCCAGAGCCTGTCCACTCAGCGAATACAGTGAAAGACATAGTATGAGAATAAATGCTGAAAATGGCAAATATTAGATAGTTGTGGGAACTAGGGCCTCACTGACCTCATCTGCCTTCAAAAACAAAAATAGAAGGAGGCAATACTGTCTGCCCATGGCAATTTGAGGTTGGTAAAACATACGTGTGATAACGATGGCTGTATAGGGCATTGAAGTGATAAATGCGTTTCTTTTATATTCTCTCTATTTTCTGAAACTCTGTAATATAACCAGATTAAACTTACATCTTTTTAGCATAAAAGCAGTCAAATAAAATTTTCAAAAATAAAGTACAATGAAAGGTGAACCAGACAATCTTCAAGTTCCCTTGAATGTTTTATGAACCTAAATCTCGATGTCAATCTCTCTTCCTCTCCTCTTTTAATATTAAAGCAATCCTACAAAGATGAATAAAGGGCTATAGAATAAATGTCAGGTGTGTAGAACTCACACTTGAGGAAACTCAGGTGGTGAGACTAAAAGGAGGAGAGAAGTTGACAGAAACTGAAAGGAAGCCCTCCAGAGGGGTAACAGTTGTTTTCACCATCCTCTTGTATCTGATTCATCTTCTGAGACATTTTCATGACCTTCAACAAGGTCACAGAGACTCACGATCAGACAGGACAAAACTAATTGGAGCAGACGCTTCAGTCCCTGGTGGAAGTTACCACCAGAGCCTTGACTTCTTGAAATGGAAGTTGGAGCACCATGTGATGGATGGCATTTTGCTCACTAGATGGAAGCTACTTCCTGACAGGTAAGATGTTTTGGTGACACCCTTACCTACAAGTGTGTCATGGAAAGCCAGCTTTAGTGCCTTTTTCCTGAAATAGCATATTGCTTTATAAGAACAAAGCAAGGTCAAGCCTCTGTGTTTCTGATTGGGATATCAAGTTTCCTAATAACAAATATGGAAGGAAAAAGCGAGACTTTCAGTCCTTAACACAGCAATGGCATCATTTTCTTTTAAGTTCTCCCTTGTCCTATCAATGTCTAAAAGTGCTTTAGTTCTATTCTTAGCACAGGGAGTATCTAGTCTTGCAAATTAGTCCATTTTTACTCAAAATCTCCTCAACCTTTCTACTCACTTCTGGGCACTAAGTCAATCATCACTCATAGACAGTTTGCTTTGTAGCTCTTCTTCAACTAGGTTGTATAAGAATTGTAAATTCATACCAGATAGGCAAAGTGTTTTCCACATTTCAAAACTCTGTCAGTGTCAGACTGTGCTGGGAGAGACAGAAGTGAATGTACTGAAAAGTTAATAAATTCTAAACTTCAGAACCCCTCACTTCTAAGCCACATTCCAAGACTTTATACTTTACTTAACATCTGTAATTTTTATTCTGTTTTTAAAGAGAATTCCCTAAATAGTACACATCTTGGGACCTACAAAAGTTGGGTCAAGCATAAGGACTTCAGACTACCTTGAAGTGTATAATTCAGCTATGTTCAAGTAACAAAGGGATAATTTTTCCCCAAGGTCTCCTTTCTTCCCCTCCTCCCCACTGCCTCACCAAGTGCCAATAGCCCACCACCACCAAGTTGATAACAACTCCTAGCAACCCTATAGGACTGAGAAGAACTGCCCCATAGAGTTTCCAAGCCTGTCTCATGACTGAAGCATATTGCCACATCTTTCTCCCATGCAACTGCTGGTGGGTTCGAACTACTGATCTTTCCATTGGCAGCTGGGCACTCAGCCATTGCACTGTCAAGGTCTTTTCTCAAGTGTCAATGAAAGAATGAAATGGGTTGCCTAAACACTTAAAAGTGAAGCATGCCTGTACTGACAGAGTTTAATTCAGTAATCAGGCGAGAAACGGGTTCAGGCTAAGAGCAATAGCGACAAGGAGATTGAGATCAGGGCAGAGATGGCAAATGGTTACCTAATCTAGCACAGAGATTGAGTCCAGCATGGTACTAAAAAAGTAGGTTTTAGGAGTCCCTGGATGGTGCAAATGATCGATGCATTCAGTTGCTAACCAAACAGGTCTGAAATTTGAGACTACCCAGAGGTGCTTTAGGAGCCTTAGTAGGCTTGGTAGTCTACTTCTGAAAAATTAGATGTTGCCAGCCAAGTGCCATCGAGTCGGAAGTTAGATGTTAGAGAAGCATAAATTAAAAAGAAAGTATGCTTTGGGCATCAAGTGTTACTTCTTACAATGTCTGTGTCTCTGTGCCTAGTTGCTCAAACACTGTGGGTATCACTTTCCTCATTTACAAAACAGCAAGGCCTACCTCTTGAGTTTTTGTAAGGACAAAATGAGATCATATATGTAAGATGCTCAGTATGGGACCTAGCACATGATAACTGTCTTGCAAACAGAAGCTCTTGTTATTACCACTAATCCAAGAAAAATAAATCAAGTCATCTCAGTGAGATGTAATGTAGGATGTGATGTGTTACTCTCTGCTTCCTATTATTCCTTTGCCACAACCTTTGCATGGACTTTATAAGTACCTCATTATAATTTCATTACTATATTATTACTGGAAAATACACCAGGAAACTAAGGACAGAATTGGAAAATGGCTTGCATAAACTGACACAACAAGTTACAAAACTAGAATTAAGACTTCAATACCTAGAGATCCCAAATACTTCACAATGCCAATAAAATGTGTTTCAACTGAAATTTATAAAGCACCTGCTATCTATAAACCACTTCACTTAACACCACGGGGGAAACAAAGACAAGGGAGGCTGTTCTCAAAGAGCTTCTAAAGAATCTTAGCCGATTTTCTAAAATGAGTTCTTTCCGTGGAATACTAGTCAGTAGTTGTGACATGAAAAAAAAGTGGTTTTTGGAGAAATAAATTTCAGAAACTCCAGGTAAAAACAAAGGTAAATAGGTTTCTTGGTGTACAATTTGGAGCCTTTACAATGCTGACATACTTTACAACACTTTAAGAGAAATTTTAAAAAGTGGTATGCAACACTTACCAACTTATTTAGCTGTAGAACTCTATTCATGTTGTATCTCATGGGTCTAGTGTTACAAGAAAACATTTCAGGAAACACTAGAGTGAGAGATTACAACAAACAACTCTAAGGTACATAAAGTGAAGTTCATGCTAGAACTTCACCTAACATATACTGTATAGAGAGAACAAGTGTTTTAGTTGGTGAAATTCTGGATCAACTTCAGAGAGAAGGTGTGGTTTGAGATGGACCTTAAAGAGTGGATCATATTTTGTATGATTCATACGAAAGGAAGACTAGACCAGGTGGCAAGGCTAGCTGAAATCAGGGATGAGACCAAAAGCATGGAACAGTGGATAGACTCCATTGGATTAGCTCATAGAATGACTGTAGGGGATCAAAGGAAACCAAGTCAGAGAGATTGCGTGGAGACCTGTGATGGAGTAGCACAAGACCACAGCATAAAGTCTTTGGAAATGATTGGAAGTAGCTCCTTTGGGCAAGATTATGAAGATTGGGTTGGAGTGAAGAAAGTTAGGAGGTGGGAACACCAAGTTAAGGTTCTTTGTGGTTATTCATTAATCTCAACAGGAAGTAATCATGTCATGAACCAAGGAGATGGCAACTAAGTATCTGGGCCCAAAACATTTTCAATAGAAACATTTTAAAGATGAAAATTTAGGTGATTTAGTAGATTTCAAATGTTTCATCATATTGAGCGACAGCCCTATTTCAAATTATTATTGTGGTGAAAATACATACAAGATATAAACCATCCCAAATGTTCTACATGGACAATCAAGTGACAGTGATTACATTCTTCAGGTTATATAACCTTCCTTGATTTTTCAAAACCCACCACCATTAACATAAACTCAATGTCCTCCTTAGCAAAAATTCCCAGCTCTTAGTAAACATCAATAATCTTTGGTTTCTATATATTTGCTTGTTTCATATGAGTAAGATCATACAGCATTGGTCCTTTTATGTGTGGTTTATTTCACTCAACATGGTTTTTTCAAGACTCATATCCATGTTGCATTATTCATTTCTCCTTATGGCTAATTCAGATTTCTTTTTATGATATATCAAATTTTATTTATTCTTATGTTGCTGATCATTTAGCTTGTATCTACATTTTGGCTACTGGAAAAATGTTGCAATAAATAGGAGTATACAGGTTGAGTGAAATCTTTCGACAGTTACAAGTGGTCAGGCTGTGTGTATCGAGTTTCAGATACTGAACCCAGTCTATGTTACTCTCTGCTGTGAGACAGTACTGTGAGAACATGATCCAGTTGCTAATGGACAACTTTGTAAATTGTCAGAAGATTTCACTGGCAAGAACCAGTGACACAGATGACAGACTCATCTGATCTCTAAAAGGTGATTATTGAGAGAAATTGATCAGAAGGTAGAGCTGAAACCTAATGAACATTTCCCTATTTGTGAAACTGATAATTGCACGTATCTGTGCAGGTCCTCAAAAACATCACTCACTTAGAATTCAAGGTTGTGAAAAATTGGAAACCAAGTTTAAAATTGCTAGTCACAATGTACACAAACAGGCCCTTACAACATTTAAAGACCCAGTCTATACTATCTTGCAGACTAATTGGACAAGTTACAGCGTGTGGTGATGTGAATCTAATTATTCAGATGAGCAGCTGACTCTCTTAGGACTCATGACCTGGATTCCACTGCCCAGAGAATGCTCTCCCACCACAGTCCCCAGTGAAAAGAGTGAACAGAAAGGCCTTGCACTCATCTATCAGATTTAGACCTCTTTGCCCCAAACTCTGGGTGGCAGATGTTTTCCTCCTTAATTGTAGAAGATTAAGATCTGCGAACCAGAAAATAACAACATGTTCCCCAGGTGGTTGTGGCCAGTGACATCCCAAGTCTCTGGAAGAAAGAAGATAGCTGCATTCTATAGTTTCCACATGGGTGGGATGACTTGGCCACGTGAAGACTTGAGTTTCTTTTAGTTCCCATGTTCTCTTCAGTATCACTTCTGGGAGCTATTCAGGGTGCTAGATCAGAGGGACCTGACAATCTCATCCTCATTCTTTCATTGAAAACACATGTGTTTTTGGTGTCCTGGTGCAAAGCACAGTGTATAACACAACAAGAAATGAAAGTCAGACATAGAATGCGGCCAAAGCAGTATTGGAGATCAGAGTGATAGAAAGATCACATCTAAATGAGCAAAATTTGGGAAGTGCTCTTTGAGCCATTCTTGAGGACAAGCGAGGATTAATAAGCAGAAATGACAAAGCAGGTGTTCTTTAGGAGAAAAAATAGTATAAGTGAAAAAATAGTAGGTAAATGATTAAAAAGTCACATTTGGAGTCCAGTGGTGTAAGCCAGATTGAAGGTATCAAATGACTAACTACTTGCAGTTTATGCCTGAATTATGTGACTAGATGAGTCTTAGATTATTTGCATGAGTGATAAAACAACAATAACCCTATTTATATTTTTTGAAGATTTGCGTGATCAAAAAGGGCTTTAAAGAATTAACTTGGTTGCAGAGCAATGTTCAAAATTAAATTAGAATTTAGCACACACACACACACACACACACACATTCAAATTGTACTATAAAAGGAAAGAATGATTTATCGGCACTTGCTCCTAATTAGACAAGTCCACTCTTCAGTCTGGCTATCCAGCTGGCAGATGCAATAATCTTTATACATCCACAGTTGGCAAAAATGAACTACAGATCATGTTAAACCTCCAAGTTTGTTTTGGAAGTATATATACCCCTTTGGATGTGATGAGAGACAGTATGAGCGACAAATATCAGTAGATTCATATATGCAGGACACCAATTTAAAAATTTGGTTAACCAAAAATTATTTGCCTATTGTTGAATCATAATAAATAATAAATTGGTCTTTATTAACAGCTGGCTATTATTAGCTATCTTACTGGCTGTTAACCCACTAATGGAACTCTTTAAATTTAATATGGTATTTATCATTGTTTATTTTCAAAGTTATTGCTTTGACCTACTACTACCTCTTTATGGCTCCAGATTCCCAGAGTTTTTTGCTGATATTAACAATGACTTTTCTCTTTTCCTAAACCTGTCATGACTTCCATTGAAATACAGCTGCATAATTGGGCTTGTTCAAGTACCAGTCTACTCAAATGAATAATCTACTTCCAGAATCCTGCCTGACCCTCATCTTTCTAGGCCAGGCCTCTACTTGGTTTCCATTACAATGACCTTTCAGACTCACTGTAACATATAATTCCTTGGGGTGATGGGCACCTGTTGAAGGGACTTCTTGCACGACATCATAAACATGAGTTGTTCTCAGTCCTTTTCTAGCAATAAGGAGACTGCAGAGCACAATTAATGAGAAAAAATCTCATTGTCTTGTCACCGATGAAAAAGGCTCAACAGCAGATTAAGGTGGTGATAGTGCGAACACTGTGCGATGCTGGATCCCAGCCTCCTGTCTGAGGGTCGTTTTCACTTGAACCTCCAGAGCAGGTCCTGGCTCCTTTAAAAGCCTCCAGTGAGAATTCAATAATTGTCTCCATGGAAAGTACGAGTTCCCCTTAGTGCAGCATGATAAATCACAGATAATAATAGCTCTTTCCAAAATAATCCTTAGGCAGAAGCAAAATCCAACTGAGAAGGTTGTTCAGTGTCAAAATGTGGGAACTGGATATGTCTTTGATTTAGCTCTATAAATACAATGAGTGTTTTCTTTGTCAATCCTGTTGACATAATGTATTATCATTACTATTCAGCTATTATTCCTTTAATGCCTATATTTTTGTTTCTTTATTTCCTACAAGGCCTTCATTCAATGGAGTGTCTACTTTTAACACTCAATCTTCCACTGACCAGATTATGAGTCTAGTCCTCTCTACTTTTACTACATGGAGTGAGTCCCATATTTTAGAAGAAATTTCCAGAAGCAATATGCCAGCATGAGTGGAGCAGATCCCAGTTTCTAAATTGCCCTGATTTTCACTCCATGGTGGCAAGAACTAGAGATGGAATTTCTTCCCCAGGCATAATCCTTATAATATTTGTTATGTCATTTTCTCAGTTTAAGAACAAATTGTACTTTTTATGTCTATACACAAGAACCCTCAGAATGACTCCCAGCACTGTTCTGACTATAAATTACTACCTTGAAATGGCTAAAACTAGTTATAGTACAATTTAATTGGCAGAGTTCTAAAGGTTTTATCAGCTTTTCCATGTTCATATTGCTGATTCTTAAATGGTACCATAGCACACCCTCTCTGGAAGACCTGGTCCCCTTTCCTGAAGGCACTCTGTCCTATCCATTTCTGTGTAACAAATCCTCTCTGTTCTTTCAAGTGGCACAACTGCCTGTAACTGGAAAAGTCAAGTCCTACTATCAGGAAACTTGATGACACATTAAGCCTAAATTCCTAAGATTCCAGGGTATCAACTCACCTGCAAGTTCATGCTTTGTTTCTTTTGACTTACTAAGCAACCTAGAATCATAAATTCTATTTTGAAAGACCATAAGTTAGTTTCATTTTCCTTCTTTAGAGTGTAATTATTCCTAATTCCACAGTTATTTTGCAAAGTGATGGTACAGTGATTAAGAACACACATTTTTAACAAACTTTTCTTATCACCAAACTCTATAAAAATGTAACTTCCTCCAAAAAATTATGACGTGGTTGGGTAGCTTTTGTTAGACAATTTTGGGACTCAAAAATTCTTTGTGACTGGTTCTTCTATGTTCCAGCACATATGTAATTATCATTAATTGCTTCTCTACACATTTCCCTTTTCTCTGAAAGTAAAAAATAGTTTGGGGGAATAATAAGAACATTGGGAAAAGCAGGGAGGGACCCTTTTCTTTGTTAATTGTATGAGGCTGACAGTCTAGTGTACAGTCAGCATTTTAATCAGCCTATCTTTTCACGTTGTGGCTCTGAGCAGCTGGGATATACTATGAGACATAGTCCAGGATAAGAGGCCATAGTATTTCATAGCTTCAAAGCTAGCAATCAGTCACTCAATTTCAATATCTCCCTCTCCCTCTTTTTTTCTCTCTCCCTCATACACACACACACACACACGCACCACCACCACCACCACCACCACCACCACCACCACCACCACCACCAACATCACTCACCTCTACCACCACCAGCACCACCAGAGTCTGTCATCATGTTGGATCATATGTGCTTCACATGCATCTGAGTTGGCAGACCTATACTCTTGACCTTCTTTGAACTTCATGTCGGGAAAAATCCAGGAAAACTAGCAGCCTTTTAACTCAAATGCATGGCTCCCAGTGACCTCACTGTTGATTCTGCACACTCATGGTTTGGAAAATCAAGCTGCTAGACTCTGGAGAGTCACCTCAGTGTAGGCCTGTGGGAACGAGAGATAAGGTTCAGACCTCAAGATGTATTTACAAAGGGCCCATGACTGTCAGAGGAATAGCCTCCCATGTCACTATCTTTCTCTCATTCCTACAACTGAATCAGCCGCTGTTCATAAAGACCAGTTGTTGCAGGTTAAGAAGAGAAGCATATGCTTTTCTTAGCCAATTACAGTGGAAGGCTTATAAGAAATAAAAAGACTGGCATCTGATGGAGACCAGAGAGATGAATAATTCTTCGTGCTTGGGTCTGTTAATTATCTGAAGTTCAATGGACTCTGATTAACCTTCTCTTCATTATTTCTGACCCCAGCTTTCTGACTTTGGACAGTGGAATCTGCAGCTGAAATCTGGATGAAGGAAAAGGAGTTTGTCCTCAGACTATTCCAGTAGAAACTGCCAGCGAGATAGTGCAACTCCTGTTTTAGCAAGCTTGAGAGATGGGGATAATAATAAATCGCTGCCGTGTGTGTGTGTGTGTGTGTGTGTGTGTGTCATAAATGGACTAAGTGCTTCCTAGATGTTAGTTCATGCAGCCTCACAGTTCCCTGGTGAGGCAGGTGAAAAGCTCTGATGCCTGTTTCATATGCATTGAACATCAACAAAAGTGGACTTGTGAAAACTTCAGAGAAAGTCAGTAGCACTCAGCAAATTGTTTGCTTTGATTCATGAAGATCTGATTGATAAATATGAATTAAAGCTCTACTATGTCCTTCAAATTGGCAGAATGGGAGATACAGCCCCTTCTGTTGAGGTTCTAATACTTCTATCTCAGGAAATAGAGCAATACCTGTATAGAAAGCAACTAAAGGACAATAAAGGGCAGCATATCACTGTGTGTTAGAGTTGGGTGGGGACTACAATTGCTACAGAAATCCTCACCATTCAGGTTGCAAGTCCATGTCTTGGTAAGAGATCATTGCAGTCCTTTTTTATACACCAGTAAGGATATATGGGCTCCTCTGTAGAACTGCATTTTCTATTCTTTCTAAAAGAACAAGACTTCAGTGGTTTTGTTTTCGAGACACTGAAAGTGCTCTCAAGCACTCAACCTCCCTTCAAGTCCTCCAGACCAAACACCACAAGGACAAACTATGCCCTGGAAACTGCTGATGACCCCACAGAAAGGCAGTTGGTACCCTAGATGCTTTGGCATGGGCAGCCGATGGCCTCCCGTTGGGAGGGCACACTTTTTCCGTGAACTTGCTTTCTGCGACTCTTCCATTAATGAGCCCATGGGTCAAACCTAGAGACAAAGGTTGACCGAGACTCAGCGCCGCCCTCAGCCTCCTGCCGTAGGGTTGCCGAGGGGAGCCTGGAGGGCCCAGTTGGGCGGGAAGAGGCCTTCCCCCTTGTCTCTCTGTCAAAAAATAAAATAATAATAATAATAATAATGTTGACGATGAAAAGCCCATTATGTCTTAAGACTGAAAATAACATTTCATTCTGAAGTCTGTACGAGGCATCAAGACATCTTGTGATAGAAAATGATGAACTTGCTCGTCAGAAAGTGCAAAGACTATTTAATCAAAGCCTTTAAGAAGATCAAACTTAATCATGAGATGTTAAAAAAATATGTAAAAGCAGATAAGAAGAGGTTTTGGCTGCGTGACCAGAATCTTAAAATCAGAAAAAAGCCTCTTAGGTTCTTTCATGACAAGGGAAATAAGTCATTTTTCCCTCTCTCCTTCAGCAATCCAATTTATTTAGTACGGTGGGGAGGAGACAGAATTTCAACAGCATGGCCAGTCAGACAGCTGGAGAACTGGTACACTCTCAGCTGTCTGTTCTCTTTGGACGGTTTGTGATGGACTGCCCCCTGACTTTTTTCTTTTCACTCGTGTTCTGTATGACTCTTCAAAGAAATTCTGCAAGATACGAATGAGTAAGCATCGTGGAAATAATAAACACGGTCCAAGAAGACTGTAGGTCCCCCTCTTGATAGGCCCTGTGAAGGCTCTAGGATACAGATCCTTATTCTTAAGATCAAGCTAGGAAGAGCTTCACAGAGCAGCCCCATGTGGAGAGCAGGATACAGGAACAGGACCAACACAAAGAAAGCCTGTAGAGAAAACCAGGGTGGAAATAGCACTGGGAGTGCAAGAACAAAGGTGGCATAAGGGTTGATCAATAGACCACTGATGGAAAGACCCATAGTTCAAACCTACCAGCTGCTCCGTGGGAGAAAAGACATGACAATCTGCTTCCGTAAAGACCACAGCCTAGGAAACCCTATAAGGCAGTTGTACGCCATCACACAGGGTCACCATGAGTCAAAATTTACTTCGTGACATGCAACAACAACAGGATTTTAATGCCAATGATATTTTGCGTCTGTTAGTATTATGAACATGTTGGTGTGATCATAGATTGTCAATACAAATTTATGTGTACTATGTTCAGTGCAGCATAGCTAAGGCCTTGATTGCTAACCACATGTTTTGTAGGTTGAATCCACCAGCCTACTTAGAAACCCTATGGGGCAGTTCCCCTGTATCCTACAGGGTGGCTATGGCTTGAAATTGAGCTGGTGGCAATAGGGTTAGTTTTTTTGGTTATGTTCAGTGTATAATGGGGAAATATTAACATCAAGAGCTACCACTGTTCCAAGAACAAGCTAAGCACTTTCATTCGTTGTATCTCATTCTCTCAACAACTCCTAAAGATAAGTATTGTTTAATCTGCAGTAAAAGGGTCAGAAAGGTTAAGTAATTTGCCCTAAGTCATACAGTTTTGAAAATTCAAGGGTTGAAACAATCTGAGATTCACATAGTTACAAAGCATTTGCTCTTTTATACACTAATTTCCGATTGTTTTCAAATATAAGGACCCATTTCTATACCCAAAAAGGGGAAAAAAATTCAGAAGGTCCATAGAAAAGTAGTTGCATTTTCATGGATGCAGTCTACGGAAGACACTTGATATGCACTTGCATTAAAAGGCTCTTAGCAAGCTCTCCACAGCCACAGAGACTTTCATCCCTCATCTCAGAATTGAACAGAACCGTTCGGAGGTAAGCAAACATGAGTGAGATTTGTACATCCCACCCCCATGGCATTGCTCTATAGCCAAGGAGAAGGAGCCGACCAGCAGAGAGGCTACAAGCTAATGCAGCAACCACCATCCCTCTTGGAATTCCAGCAAGCTTGTAGCCATTTTTTTAATATCTTCTTTCTCCAACATGTTTACTAGATGACTGCTTTCTTGTCACTTACTCTCTGGGCTCACTTGATTAAGGTAGGCACTGTTGTTTAATCAGACTTTACCTACAAAAACATCATGGAACAATTTCCCAGATCTCATATCCTGCTAGAGGTGGTTCCATGTGCTGTTGCCTAGGCAGGGAAGGTAAATATACAAAATAAAAGGATGTATCAGTGCATAAATGGGCTACAAAGAGCCCTTGTGGTGCAATAGCTAGGGAGAAAGACTTCGGAGATCTGCTTCCAAACAGATTACAGCCAGAAAAATCCTACAGGGCAGTTTTACTCAATAACATAGGGTTGCTATGCATTGGAATTGACTCAACAGCATCCAACAATAACAATATAGACCACACACACAGTATATATTAATGATATTAATTATTATAATATAAAATGTGCAGACTACTGAGGGAAGGGAAAAATAAAGGAATGATAGCTGTATGCATTTATTTTAAAAAGTTTTATTGGTAGAAGGACATGAGTTATAAGCAGATTTTGAAAGGAGAAGACAGAACTTAAAATGAATACCCGTGCTATGAGAAATATACATTAAGTCATAGTGGTAAATCAGGCAGAATATAGAACACAAGTCTGGATATATTTACAGTTTAACTAATGGTGAAAGAATAATCCATGTTAAAAAATAGAAAACAAATATAACCTATATGGTGTTACTGTTAAGCTTTTGTGTTATGTAATGTCCGTTTGATTTTCTACCATCTCCCCGGGAAATCCTGGGGGCATAATGGTTAAGTGCTATGTCTGCTAAGCAGAAGGTTGGCACTCCTTGAAAGCTCTATGTAACAGTTCTACTCTGTCCTATAAGGTCACTATGAATTGGACTGTACGGCACTGGGTTTGCGTTTCTGGTTTCCCTGGGAAAAGGGACCCGGAACAAGTGTTGGTCCTCTACTCATGCCTAGGTGCTTGTCCTGCCTTCTTCTGCAGCCGAGGTCAGGCCTAAGAGAGCCCAGCAGAAGACACATGCAGAGTACTTGGGCTGGAGCCTTGGGAGCTGTGCACAGGCAGACTCCTGTTTGTGAAAGGATAAATGGTAAACTTAGAAAATGCCTTAATGGCTATGTCTGCCTCTCTCTCACCATCTTGCTCAAACTGTCACCTCGGAAAAGGGTATAAGAGAAAGTAGCAATCAGCTTTTCAAAGCAGAGGAAGGGTATGGGTTTTGCTCTGTGTGCTGTGAGCAATGACATCTGCCCCTGATGCCTGGGCTCTAGGGAAAACAGGAGTCTCTACAAGTGTGGGACAGCTGATCCTCAATCCGTTACCTGAAGGCCTCACTGCACTTTAAAAACGGTTGTAAAGCAAGCCTCCCACTACTTTGAGGAAGGTGCCTTTAATCTTCTAGTATTATATACACATATCAGAGGCACTTGGAGATTATGGACCAAATCACACAGAAACTCGATAGTACACTTAGGTCCAGAACAGTGGTTCTGGAAACAATCATATCTATGCAGATACAGTTCTTATCCCTGCAGTGTGTCTGACTATTTTCTCCTCTCAAGAGCAGGACTGGTTTAGGGAGAGAAGGCTACCCTCCTTCACTGAGCATGTCTCTACAGAAGACTTTCCATGCTCCAGGTCTCATTTCATCCTTCCAACAGCTTTTGAGGTAAAAGTATTATTACACTTACCTCACTGAGGAGGACACTATTGTTAGCTGATGTTGAGGTGGCCCCGACTCATGGATACCCCATGCACTTGAGGACAAAACACTGCCTGGTCTTCCACCATTCCCAAGGCCACTTGTAGAAAGGGTGGCTGTTACCCACTGAGTTTTCTTTGGTGGATTTTTAGAAGTAGAAATTACCATACCTAAACTCAGACAACCAACAGAGGTTTGATTCAAGACCATTTCAACTTGATCCAAGCCTCAGACTTTTGGACCACAACCTTCCCTCAATACAACACTGATCCTGAAAAATATTTGGCATAAAGTAAGGTGTACATGATTCTTGACAAAAGGCACTTTAGAAAAAAAGACATCTGGAAAGAGCAGTTTTTGTGAATAAAGTTTGCAGCACAGGCTATCTCATGATTTTGAAGCGAAACTGATCCTTGAGCTGAAGTTGTGTCCACAGAGTGGTGAGGCTGGTGAGAAACATCCCAGGAACATAGGAACACTGTGTCTGATCACTGACTATCTGCCTAAGGACCCAGTTCCTTTTACCTTCAGCACAAGAATGAAACAGGAAGAGTTTAACTTTGGTATGCCCTTCAGGCCATTTTGCTACCCTTTTCCTTACCAATTGAAAGGTACTTCACCAGAAAATTCTTCATCTCCCCTCTTTTGGGCACTATTTTGTTTTGATGGAGGTACTAGTCTTGTTTATGCTGCTCTGCTAATCTTGAATCTTTTCTCCATCTGTCTTGCTGTCACTGCCCTTTTTGCTTTCTGTAATATTTCTCCATTTTGTGCTCTAATTTCCCATCTATTTTTCTCTTTTTAGGTAGGAAAGAGAGCAAAAGAATGAGAAGGGGAGGGTTCTTTTGCTTCCCTCAGAATGATTCATTATTTGCTTTTTTTTTCCTATTGCATTCTTTGAGTGAGCTTCATAAAATCTATGGTAACTGGACACCCCATTCGTGTCAGATGATCTTTTGCTATGTTAGCACTGTCTACATAAGCATTTCAGAGCATCTTCATTCCTCTTCTCTGTCTTACAGACCTGATGGTTGTGTTTCCAGCTAAAGCGAGGGAGAAGAAAGGAAGAAGAGAAAAAAACTGCAGACAGGCCAGGCACACAGAAGATAAGCCCTTGTCAAATTTCCTTGCTCATCCAGACCTTTGTATTTTTTGGTGGAGGGAGAAGTGCGCAACAACTCAGTGTATGCACACACACACATACACACACGCATTCAATAAACTCACCAAATGTCAGAGTCGGAAAGGTGAGCTAGCTCCTTCGTTTGGTTGACACAGAAGCTAACACGCAAGGAAGCAAAGTAACTTGTTAAGAGCCGTAAAACCACCGAATGGTCAACCTGGGGCTAGAATCCAAGCATCCTGACTCCCGTGTTCCAGTGCTGTTGCTACTGACCTGTCTAAAAAGGAATGCTGAATTTTTCTAACTTCTCCTTTAGTAATCACTTTTGGCTCTATTATCCATAAACTTTTCTGAAGTCTTCTTGAAGCTATTTCTGTTTTCAGTGTCGTGCTCCCAAGCAAGAGCCTGCAACCACTGGGGTGAAGGAAGATGAAAATATGAAGGGTTTTATTTTTGTACTCTCTCAGATGCATGTCCTCTTTCTTTCCGAAAGAGTCAGAGGCTTTACAACTTATGAGAGAGATCTAGAGGTGAAGGACTTTGTCTGGGGAGAGGAGAGCCCTGGTAAGCTATTTGTTAGAATTTCCGGGAAATTAATCACTGTATCTTCCACAAGGGAGGTTGTTGGCAGACACCAACGTAAAGGACACTCCAGTAAATTGTGGTCTGGGACACCTGTCCAGTTCCTACATCATGACCTCAGAGTGGCAAGTCAGTGGATGTCTCAGCAAGAGTCTCAACATACTCATTAATTCCCAGCAGACTTAGGACTGAATTGCCCAACAAACTCCTCAATATTGTAGAAAAAGCCAGAGTGGAAGGCAGGTACTCCTTCTCTGGGACCAGTGGATGGCAGAGTCGGAATAGAACTCGAGGATCGTGATTCCCACACAAGCTTTGGTTTTATTCTATGAGAGGTTTTCTTTGCCTGGGTGTGTTATGGAGAATGAAAAGATTTTTCAAAACATCTACCAAAAAGTTGAGAAAGGCCTTGTTTTTAATGATCTCAGCCCCCTCCTGTTAATTTCCCTGCCACTTGGCTTTTCATCGTGCCGTGGATTCAATATAAAAGGGCTTGGATCTGGTAGAGAAATAGATAGGAAGAAGGAGATAACCATAGGACTTCAGCTGGATTCTTGTAAATGCTGGAGATACCAGCAGCTTGGGGATTTGCATACTT
The DNA here is from genome assembly GCA_028571685.1 of Heterohyrax brucei. Lineage (NCBI taxonomy): Eukaryota > Metazoa > Chordata > Mammalia > Hyracoidea > Procaviidae > Heterohyrax > Heterohyrax brucei. The sequence continues at coordinate 20,549,019 of CM053162.1, forward strand.
AAAAGAGCCACTGCTAGGGATGTAAAAACTGGAATGGATAGGAATGAGAAAAGCTACCTAAAAAAGGCATGGAGGGCAGTCAGGATGTGGAGTACTGCTGCTGGAAAAAAAAACAGTCAGTGCCACAGGGAAATGAACTAAACCTGTTCTCTTTCTTCTTAAAGGAAATTGTCATTTCAACTTTGCTGTCTTCTTAGTAACCATTTAGAGGAAGGAAGGTTCCCAATCTGCATTTAAATGGAATGATTTCAGGAAGCACAGATTACACTGTAGGCTTTTCAGCACCACCCCCCCTTGAAGGAGAACACCTTAGATATATTCAAATTGACAGCTGCTCTTCACAGATGCAGGGGGCAACACTCACCCACTAGCAGTGGCCAGGCTAGGCCTGTGTGAGGTGGCTTCAGGGATACAGACATCTTTTGAGCAAAGGAAAGTCTCCTGTACTGATCAAACACTAGAATCCCACCATTAAATTTAATTGAACTTCTAGTCATGTCATTTTGATTTGTTTTAAAAATACAAATGCCCCTGGAGAAGAGGTAAAGCTTTAACCTGTTATCAGTCATTTACATCTAGGTGTGACTGGGGGCTTTGAGAAAAGGTTTTTATTCCTTTAACAAATATTTGAAAAGCAGCTCCTGCCAGTCAGGCATTGTGCTAGTTTCTGGGAACACAACGGTGAAAAAGACAAGGTCCTTGGCCTAAAGAAATTCACAGTTGGGTGGGTTTTTTGCTACTTACAACATGGCAAGAGAGCAGAGGGAAGAAAGAATCTGAGCTCCATGGAAGGATGGGAGGAGCATAAAAAGGAAGCTGGGGAGCACCACAGACAATGGATTATGACATTTTTATGATTCTCCATTTTTTTGCTGGCTACTGCTATCTCTGATAAATGACTCCTTGTTTGGCTTCTGGGGATGTAAGGCACCTCTGTCCTTAACCTGCTGTCATTGAAGGAGACTTAAATAAGGGAAAAGAAATTTTTAATACACACCAGGCAGTTTTCCTCCTATGGCTGCTCCCCCTACTTCCCCCCAGGGCTGCTTTGCTGCTGAAGTCAAAGTCCTATCCCCTTATTAAAATCGCCTCTCCATTTTGTTTGGTCAGCACTTGAAGGACCAAGGAATGCCTTTTCATTAAGATTATTTCTATTTCTGACAGGACCCCAGATGGGTCCCTGGGATAGTGGTTTCAGTCTAATACTGATGATCCCCCTGCCATGTCATCCTAATAATTACTTTTAAAGCCAGCATTTGACATACCAGCATTGCCCAGGAACGAAGAAGGTCCTTTAACCCCGTCAGGTGTATGTATGAGTCAGTGGACAATCCCTTAAAGGTAAAAAAAAAAAGTAGGAGGTGAACAAAAGCAAGCAGCAGGATAGTAAATGGGTGACCAAGAAGAAGATTCAGGTTTGTGTTAGTGGGTGAAAGTATCACACAGGAGAGCACTGTACGACAGAAAACTTCACATGACAGAGGAATTTTTGTGACTAAGTTCCAGGAGAGCACACCGGTTATAAGAGAACAACTCTCGTGAGAGAACATCACATGAGAGAGCACTGTTTGATAGAGCACCAGAAAATACACATGTGAGAGACCAACATATGAGACAGAATCCCACACCTGAGAGAGCTCTACATGTAAGAGAGCACTTTGTGTGTGAGAAAGAGAGCATCGCGTGTGGGAGCACAAGGCATCAGAACATGTCCTATGAGAGAGCACTGCTTTCAGAGAGCAGTATGGGTAAGAAACAACTACCAGCGGCAGGATCCTGTATGAGAGCACGAGCTGTGTGAGAGCGTCCCGTGTGAGAGAACCGCACGTGGAAGAGTACCACGGGGAGAGCAACGCACTTCTAAGGCAGATGAGGTAAGACAGGGTGAGTGCGGCTTTGTGTGAAAGAACCTGAGAAATCATCCTTTTTATTTTACAGAAGAAATGAATCAGGGCTCACTGCAGGTAGCTCTAACAGCCTGAAAGTTTACCACAAAAGCAGCACTTTCTCAGCAATAAGATTTCTCATATCACTGTGTTTGCCCAATAGATTAGGAAAAAAAAAATTTATTCTGTTGTTTTTTCTTTTGAGAGATTAATTCTGGGTCTTGAGTTTGCTATACAGGACTTAAAAATTTTAGAAATCTCACAGAATTTTACATGGTAAAAAGGCTCATTGTAGGCCTCGTTGTCAGAAAATGGTAGCATGGTTAGAGACAGCAGTCCCTTTGGAATGTCACAGGCAGGGTCCCATCCTTTCCCCTCATCATCTGGTGAGATATTGTAAAACTTTAGAATGTGTCAGGTAGCTTAGTTAAACTATGGGAGGAGTGTTGAAAGACACACAGATCAACAACTCGGCTGAAAGATTTCTCCTACCCAGGTAAAAGTTGAACTAGTTTTAGGAAAGATCATCATTATTATTGTAGCAGTAGTAGTACTTTATAGTTGAAGACAGACAAACAACAACAACAACAAAAAACCAGGGCTGTCAAGTTGATGCCAATTCATAGCTACCCTGCAGGACAGAGTACAACTGCTACATAGAGTTTCCAAGGAGACCTCGGCAGATTTGAACAGCTGACCTTTTGGTTAGGAGATGTAGCACTCAACCGATATACTGTTTTAGAGTTGAGGCAAGTAAAACCCCAGGCATGTCCAGGATTTTTAGGGTACCCCTCAAGGGTAAAATCTATTACTAGAATTCTCCTCTCCTGCCCCATAACGCTGAGATTTCACTGAGCCCTTTTTCTCTCTGGGTGGGGCTTAGATAGCTAAGAAAGGGTACAGGCTTGCGGGCGGGACAGTGATGCCACACTTCCTGAAGGAGCCTACTCAGCTTCTGGGAGAAGGAAGCAGGAAGCAACACCGTGAACTGAAGTCACACTCCTACAGGCTCCTAGGTGTTCAGCTTTCAGTGGACAGTGGCTGGCCAAAGCTCTGCTCGGGAACACAGACAGGCCTGGTCAGGGGGCAGGCAGAGGAGAGTCAAAAGGTAGCTTCTGAAGCAGCTTTTCCTGGGAAACAAAAGGGCATTTTTCCCAGTTGCTTCTTCTCCAAGTCACTTCTCTCTTGAGACAGGTGCCAGGAATGCATGACAGCCAAGCCAGCCGCTTTTGTTCATTCAGGTATTCACTCATGTTGACCACAGTTGTGCTGACGAGGTGGGCCCACTGGGGGATATACAGAGAAAGAGGACACAGACCCTGCCCTCCCAAAGCTTGCTACCCAACAGAGACCAAGCCATTAGCCTCCCTTGTCTTGGAGTTATTGTTTACAGAGCTCTAATCTCTGCCTCGTGTCTCACTCATATGGTGTCCTGATTCAGAGCAAATCCATGAGGTAGATACTGAAAGGCCAAAGGTCACCGGATTTCCATGTCCAGGATTCTTCCTCTTGCTGTTAGTCACCACAGTGAGAACAGATAAAAAGACCCTGAGGTGGAAAGTGAGGAGGAGTTTTCTGAGAGTGTACTATCGCTATTCAGAGACACCAACCAGCACTTTCCCTGCTACAGTCTCTACCAGGTGTTACTTGAGAGCTGCTTCTGGATTCCCAGCCAAAATAAATAAATAAATAAATACCTGGCAGCTTCCCCAGACCAGTTTGTTTGCAGACAGGGAAAAAGAAGAAGTTCTAGGTGAATTGGTCCCTGTACCCAAGAGCAAGAAGTATTTTTCACTCCATGGCTTCCCAGACACCCCAGGCTGTGTGCCTCCTACAGGTGAGATAAACCTTTAAATAGGCGATGAGGAGCTTAGAAATAATCTGGTCATCCCTTACCCACTGGCATCAGTTGACTCCAACTTCTAGCAACACTATACGACAGAGAAGAACTGTCCCATAGAGTTTCCAAGGAGCAACTGGTAGGTTTGAATGGGCAACCTTTTGATTGGCGGCTGTAGCACTTAACCACTACACCATCAGGGTCAGCTAATCTACTCTACTACCCTCCCATCTGCATTTACTGGGAAGGAAACTGAGGCAAAGCAGGAATTTCAGCCAACTCTCTTACTCCTCAACTGTCTGCTCTTTGGCCAACTGGAGCTTACTGGAGAAATACAAAATCTCACTTGTCAAGAGAGGAGAGTGACTGGCTTTAGTAAGTACTATCTATTAGGTCAAATAGGGGATAAATAGAGAAGCACTGATTGGGTGTCTTAACTGCTGTCCATCTTACCTCTTTCCCAAGCCTGAGATGCACTGAACACCATCTTCTGAAAACTCCCATTTAAAGGAAATCTCTCTTGCTGATTAGCTTTCTGCTTTATCCTAACCAGCGGCCTTTATTGAACACACCCTGCTAAACTAAAGGTCTCCAGAGAATTGATTGTGTAATCCCTGTTTTCCTGTCCAAAGGGCTGAGTCTTTGGGAATACATGGACTGGAATTTCTTCATACAGTCTGATTTCCACATTAGTGCTCCTTAACCCCAACACTGAATATGCAGAGATGAGCTATTTGGGGATATTGTAAGACTAACCCATTCTGGCAATTTGGGTATGCGTGTGTAAAACCAACTCTCTGCTTCCCCAGGTTTGTGAATGAGGACCCAGGGCCCTGTGGGATTTTATGTCTGGAAACACTGTTTTAATTAGGGTCATCTCCTTTCCAGGACATAAGACCTGAATAGCGGGGGACAAGAAAGGAACAGCTATGGTAGAGATAACATCTCCAACCTGAAGAGCAAGGGAATAATTTACAGGCCTGAGTCAGGTGCCTGATTCAGCAAGAGTCTTTTGTTTTATTGTGCACTCTGAAATTCAATCCTTCCCAGGGAGAGCCTTTGCCCTTGGAGGAGGAGAGCTAGGTCTTGTTAAGTTATGATTAAATTGCTGATTTCAGCAAATGAAAACTAATGACCATTGATGGTCTTCCTTTTGCAGGAGGGTCTGCGGAGATAATTCAGCAAGACTGGAGTCTGGATGAGCTTTTGCGGGTGGGTGATTCCATTGGGATGATTCAACTTGGCCTCATCACTTGGACGCTGATGTTTCAAAGGAAATGTCTCTTGCTGGGGTCAAGACTGTATCTTTTTTTTTTTTTAAGGCCAGAATTCTATTTTCTTTCTGAGTCAACACAAAGGGAAGGGGAGGACATGTGAGCCCTGGTTTCTCAGGAATTTGGTACCCTTGATCTTTCAGGCCAGCTTTAATAAAAGTGGCAAATCACTTTAACTAACTTCACCCTGTACACTGGTGTCACCTTTCTGAGTTTCCATTTTGGAAAACAGAAACATGTCCACCCTCCTTCAGATGGGCCTACTGCCATGGCTTGTCCACCGCTTGTTTATTCCTAAGGAAGGGAGGAAGCTAGCTACTGTCATTGAGAGGCAGTATCAATTTTTGCCTTCAAGTATCTTCATCTAAAATGCAAATATAATGCCTCATCAGGCAACACATTAGCTTAGCTTAATAACGGTCAACAATAATGATATTATCTATCATCTATTGAATAATTACTATGTACCAAGATCTATGCTAAGCTCTCTGCAAACAATATCTCTCTCTTTTTTTTAATCCTCACTACAGCTCCAAGGCAGGTATTACATTTCCTACTAAGAAGAGATTCAGCAAGGTATCCAGGGTAACACACAAATAAGTGTGGTCAGCAGGGAAGTCCAGGCCTTCTCAGCCTTTGCTGCCAGTGTTAAGGGCTGTAGCAAATTTGAGGAGAAAAGAACATAACACACTGCCATTGAGTAAATTCTGACTCAGCAGCACATGTACTAAATGACATAAGGGAGAGGAAATTGTAGTCCAAGGAGAAACAAAAAGAAGCCCAAAGGATATGCTGTGATCAAACAGTTATTGTCTTTAGAGTTTCACAGACTTTGGCTAAAATCACAATTCTACACAGTCTCCCATGCTTTGTATGATCTTAGGCAACTCACTTGTCTCTGATTTTCAGTTTCTTTATCTAATAAAGAAAGATAATGGCACCCCCTTTCATTAGTCTAACCTTTGGACCTCTGCTTAGGGGTTGTTTTCTCTCAGAAACTTCCCCCAGTCTATCACCCCTTGCCTATTCTACTGCCTTCTTACTTGACTGTACTCTCTAATGACTGGGAATGCTTCCTGTCTATTATCCATATCCTAAGTTCCTCATAAAGATTGAATGAATGAATGAGTGAAGGAAGGAATAAAATAACATGGAACACAGAAGACATTCAGGAGATCAGCACTGCTCACTTGCTGGGCAGTTATGCCCAAGGCAAGCCTCAGTGTTAAGACACAGAATCCCTGTTGAGTGCTTCCTAAGGTAACAGCTGTCTAGGACAAAGGAAGTATTTTAGTATTTCCCACTGCTGGTAGCTGACTTTTGATCTAGGGCACAAGCATCCAATGGCAAAATTGTGCTATGAATGGGAAGTTTCTTAAAGGTACTCCAACGTCGTCACCAGCTTTTCCATTGCAAGCCATCCAGTGAATGCAGAGTTGGCCTGAGGAGGTGGCGTTCCTCCATCATCAGTTCATATGCTGATAGGAATAATAGCCTCGTTGTTGTACTCATGTTGAGGCTGTGGAAGAGATTAGAGACCACAGCTTGTCAGTGAAATAAATAGCCCAAGTCCTGCTTGTTCGGTACAGTCCCTATAAGTGGCTGCAAGCTAGCTTGGGGTTCATGCACGTGACGGCCCGACACTTCTGAATATAGGACAGTCTCCACAGAGCACCCAGAAGGGTGTCAGAGGACAAGGGAAAGGACAGAGGTTAAGGACAGGGTCAGTAGTTGTTATCACTGCCCTCAGAGCAAGAGTCCATGCTGCGTTGATTCAAACAGAGCAACCACTGGAGGCTGATACTTTCTCCCCAGTTTCTCTCCCTATCCCCAAACACTCCTCCTGTCTACTCAAGTAAAGTTGACATGCTATGCTTCTCAGTGGGTTTCTCTACTATTTTGTGAAGCAATATGTGTAGTAATAATAATAAAAGCTAACACAGGGAACACTGTGTGGCAGGTACTGATCAGAACTCTAACAACAACCTCCAGAGGTAGGCATTATCATCCTCCCCATTTCACACATCAGCAAACTAAGGCACAGCAAGGTCACTTGGGTGGGGAAGCCTAGAAACAAAGCCAGGCAGTGTAGCTCCAGAGTCTATGATCTTTCCTGGAATCTATGCTTCTAGGAGATGGAAGAGGAGGAGGTGGGGAAGGGACTAAGATTAAATTGAATCCTTCAAAAAATATGTTGTGATGTTAAACTCCTGTATCTGTGGATGTAATCCCATGTGGGAATAGGAATTTCTTTATTATGTTAATGAGATCTCAGTGAAGAGTATCTTTTAAACCAGTCACCTTTAAGATCTTTAAAGGCCAGATTAGGCACAGAGAAGAAACACAAACAGAGAGGAAGAAACAAGACATACAGAGATTGACAAAGAACTGAAGTACAGAAGCTGAAAAGAGGCAAGGACCTGTCTCCAGAGGCAACTGAGAGGGGCATCTTGCCTCACGGCTAACACCCTAAATTCAGATTTGTAGCCTCTGCTTGTTGAAGCTACCTACTTGTAGTATTTGTCTTATAGCCGCACTACAGAACTAAGACACTGTGGGTAAGCAGAACAACGAGAATGTCTATAGGTGGCTGTGAGCGTACCGAATAGCACAAACTAATGGTAAAGCATGGGACTGCTAACTGAAAGACTGGCTGTTCAAACCCACCCAGAGGCACCTAGAAAGAAAGGTCTGGTGATGTGCTTCCAACCAGAAACAATCTTAAAAGACACTCTTTAAAGATACTTCTTAAAGATACTTTCTTAAATATTCTCTTTCAGATATTTCCAGTCTTACTCTTCAAGGAGATCTATTAACATAATAAAGAAATCCGTATGCCACATGGTATTGTATCCACAGACACAGGAGTTCAACATTACAACACATGTTTTTGAAGGATACAATTTAATCTGTAACACATAACATCCTTGGTCCCTTCCCTACCTTCTCCTTTTCCATCTCCCAGAAGCACAGACTCCATCTGTTTTCAACCATGAAAACCCTGTGGAGCATAGCTCTGTTTTGAAACACATGAGGTCACCATGATTTGGCAAGAGGTCTCGGTTATAGGCGGGTGCAGCTTGGGTCTCCATTAAAGGTGCTGTCCTTACCTTCAGCGTCTCCCACTATGTCTGTTAGGGAGCAAGGCATCAGAGATGTTCTTTCCATGTGGAAGGCATCAGATGATGTACTCTGACCTCCAGGTGACAACCTGTTCCCTCACTCAGCAGGACCAGTGGGTAGAGACACCTCTCCACTAGGCTGTCTGTGGGTACCCCAAAGCACACTGGAAATAAATTCAGACATCGAGCCCCCACCACCTACCTTTCTCTACTGCATAAACACAAACATAAGACCTCCTCCTGCCACCTAGCCGTAAACATCAACTTACTCTCACCAAGGCATGGAGCCCATTTCCCCTCATACAGAGGCCACCCACCTCCCTATGTACCTTCCTCACCTGGGTTGGCTTTCATCAACCAGGCAGATATTTTTCAAATCATTTTTGTTTCTTACTGAATAAAGAAAAAAAACTGTTCCTGTCATTGTTCACTGTGCAGTTCCTTCCTCCTATTAGCTCTGCTAAGATGCAGCCGAAGAAAAGAAAATACAATTGCATACAATTAGCAATGGGAATTATTAATAGGAACAAGAGATTCAATCCATTCTACAAGTAATTCTGTAGCGATTTCAGTAATTGATAGTAATTAAACGCTAATTAATTCATTTTCTAAGTAATGTATTTGCTTTATTTATGGGTATTCACTTTAATTACACTTGTTTGCATTCCTTGGGTTAAGTAATACAAATTTTCTCTCTTTTCTGAAAATATTTATTTAAGCTTCTTAAAGTCATTCTTTGAGAACATGTGGGAACAAAGACTAATTGCTTTGAATTGCAGCTAAGCACAAAGATTTGTCACTTTACAATGTGGAGTTAATGGAAGTTGAGGCTTTTCTGCCTGCCAGGGTTGAGCTTCACCTTCCTGCCCCTAATTCTGGTCCAGCCACCAAAGTTTTTTCTCTGAGTCCTTACTAGAGAACACCAGAGTCTTGGCGATGGGAACAAGTTCCAACTGGACCTGAAATGTCAGGAAACGAAAATCCTGTCTTTGACCCTCATTTTGAAATGAGTATGGTGACTCTAGAGAGTCATGCAGGTGGACATTCATTCTTCAGATGGAGTGATTGCTAATTACTCAATTAGTAGATAAAAAACGCAGGCTAGTAATGTAATGTAATCCCTACCAACTAACTGAGTGGATTTCTTCAGACACTTCCCCAGAAGGGGCAAACTTCTTTAATGTCCCATCTCTGGGCAAATCTATTAGAAATTCTTCCTCAAATAGCCTAAAGCTATTGCTCTGAAAGTATCTACCTCTCTGGGCCACTCGCCACTGTAAACTGTTCTACCCAATCTCTTCTCCACAGGTCAGTTTGCACGACTCTTCGCAGTCAACATGGTGACACTAAACATTCCAACATACTCAGTCATCCCTGTGGAGAGTGTTTTTGCATACCTACAGCATCTACCTGCTGAAGGGAATCTAGCCTAACTTCATCTGCCCTAATATACACCATTGGCTATATGGTCTACTGCAGAATCCTGGTAGCACAAACATTAGGTACTCAACTGCAAACTGAAAAGTTGGTGGTTCAAACCCACCCAGTGACTACACTTCAGAAAGCCCTAGAGATCTGTTTCCACGAAGATTACAGCCAAGAAACCCCTATGGGACAGTTCTTCTCTGCCACACAGGGACATGATGGGTTGGAATTGCCTCAAGGTCACTTAACAGTAACAACATGATCTCATCACCAAGAAAAATGGAAATAACCTCCCTCAATCAACATTCTATAGTTGTGTTAATGAGTTCATTAATTTGGATTGGCCATATACCAGTGATGACTCATTTTGAGTTGTTGGCCCTATTCAGAGTGTACTAGTTCAGAAGAACGCTAGGAATTAAAAGTGTTGAAGTGTTTGGTCATGGGAAGAGTTTGGTGATAGAAAGGGTTTGGAAATCCCAGCTCTGGTAGCAGCTATACAGACATTTCTCAGTTTGGCTTGTTGTGCTTGCCTTTTATATAAACCATGTCTTACCTCAGCCTAGACAGAGGAACCAGTCCTTGGAGGACACGATGCTTGGTAAAGTTGAACATCAGGGAAAAGGAGAAAGAACTTCAATGAGATGAGGTGACACAACGCCTGCAACAACAGGCTTCAACACAGCAATGGTTATGGGTATGGTGCAGGACTAGGCAGTGTTTCATCCTCTTGTGCATAAGGTCTAGGACTGCTGTGATTCCAGATTAACTCAATGGTGCCTGACAACAGCAGCAGCCAGAAGCAAAACTGGAGAGGACTCTACAAGGTTTGCAAAACACATAGAATGAGAACAGAAAATAGGCCTATACCCTTGAGAAATTATTTTTGGCACCAAAGTTGTCCTTTAAGTTTCCATCATTACAGAACACAATCCTCATCTTCGTCCTGGGATGGGAAAGAGGACAAGCCAAGAGAGCAGTAGTTGAAGCAGGAATGAAGGAGAGAGTTGAGGGTGGGCCTATTCTTCCAGGAATGCCTGAGATGCATGCCTATGAGAAGCTCGTAACAATGATAAAAGGAGAAATCCTGTTTAGGTTTAATTCCTACATTTCAGGCCTACCATAATACCAGGGATGTATTTGCCAATTTTCTTCTTTTTTTTTGGTCTGTGGAACAGTGAAAGAGTTGATGGGTTTGGACACGGAAGGAATGGTAGGGTGAGGTCCCGCAGCAGGTTCATTGCTCGTTCACTGGCCAATGAGGCCACTGGGTCCCTGCACCTCTGGTCGGAAGCATATCAGAGGAAGGGAATGAAAGAGCAATGGGTCAGAGTAAGACAGGGATGTGAAGGGCCAGCCTAACCACATTGTAGAATATTCTGGAATGATAAGCAACTTATTTTATCATCCACACCCAGCAGTGAGTTGCTTAAATTATCCCTAAAGTTGTTTTTCAGAAAATTCAAACACATGCACAGATGAGACAGAGGTGACTGTTAGATGCCCTTCCAGCAGGGGTACCAGAGAACTACAGTCAGGGCTGGGAAGTTGAACCAAGGGAGTAAGACATGGTGCAGCTGCAACACCCCGTAATAAATCCTACTCCCAGTCCCAGAAGCCCTCATGGCAGGAACATCTTGATGTCTGCACACAAGCACAACCAAGGGACAAACAGCTGCCTGCCAAAAAAGGAAATACTTCAGATCTCCATCACTGATCTGCCTTCCCTAGCCATACCACAGGCACAGACAGATTATAAGAACCCAACCCCAAGCATACTCAGTGGTGCAGCCAGCAAGAGCGTTATGTACTCTGTTGTTGCCCCACTCTGAATTGCTGTCACTTTCCAATAAGGATTTCTCTTACAGGCCAGCCAAGTATCTCAAAGTAATTCTTTCTCATGGGACTGATAAGGACCCTTGAATGTCTTCAAAGACTCTCAGTAATTAGAGGCTTCAGCTCTGAGCTGATGAGCCCGGCAAGTGCCAAGTCAACCGTCACCTCTGGGCATGGAAGACCTGCAGGGAGGTACTTCCAGGGATGACATCTGGCCATTCACCTTTCCAAGGAGGACAAAAGATGGTGGAAGGAACACATGACCAAATTATTGCAGAATCATAACTGGCACTTGAGCTATTAGAAGAGTCATGGTGGAGGAATTGGGTCACAGACATAGAAGAAAATTCCCATCTTTGGCGTAAAGAAAGTACATACATACACTTCACAGAGGGCACCTGTGTATTCAAAGGGTAGAGTAGGAGTGGCCAACATTTCCTCACGTGGTTGATCAAACCTCTTCTGCAGTGAGATGAGAGCCCCAAACCTCCAATTTCCCCCTATTATCATCCAGTCCCTGTGAAACTTGTTTCATCGTGTTGGACAAGTCCTGCGTGCTTATCTATAGAAACTGCAAAGGGAGGAGTTTTCCATGATGTAAAACTGAATGTACAAGTAGTATGAATGTGTGGGAACTGGAATGAAAATTGTGTGTGCATGTATGCACATGCCTAGAGATGTATAGATATGTATGATTCTGGATTTCATCCACATGCAGCTCAAGGTTTGTATCTGTTAATCAGTTCACGGTCTGGAAAAACAGCTTCTCATAGAAGACTTCCATGAATACTCAGCTGGCTATGAAACACTGTACCTGTTCCATACCTCAAGAAGTCTGCTGCACCTGTTATTCTCTCTGTCTTTCTTATTCCCTCACACACTCACACATGAGCACACATACCATGTGACCTTGGCATGACACAAGAGAAATCAGCTAACAATTCATGGCAAAGTCCCTAAAGAGGGAAAAAAAATTCAGGTTCTTTGAATTAAGTTTTTCTATGAACTGGAATGAGATTTCTGTGCGAGTTCAGGATCAGAGTCTTTAACATATTGTTTTGTAATTAAAAAGAGAGACACAGAGAAGGCAGGAGGAAGGGAGAGACGAAGGGAGAGAAAGAGGGAGAGAACTCTTGCAGATACAGAGGACTGTGTGTTGAATAGATAACTGGTAAATGAAAAGTACTAACTATGGGACAAAGTGCACGGGACCAACAAATAGGCCAAACTCTGTTCCCCTCTTTTCCCTCTCATCATCTTTGGAGGGGTGGCATTTAAGCTTTGACTGTGGAGGTACATCACCTCAGTCATTTCTCACTGGAAGCTGACTCTGAGAGTATAACATTACTAAATATTAAGAAAATGAGAGTATGGAAGAGAAAGGAAATTAGATGGACTACTGTGGTAGAAAATTGTCCAGGTGTTATTGACACTAAGCCCATTCTCACATTTCTGTTGCTAATGATGATTCTTTGTCTTGATTCATTGTCCCAAATAGGGCCTCACCACATTCAATGCAAGTTGTGCATTTGATTAAATTTGGGTAAGAAGATTCCCAGCCCAGAGAAGTGTGCAAAACTTAAATACAGTTTCCTGTATTTAAAGGAAACAATTCAAATTGACAACAGAGCACCATCCCTGCTATTCCACGTATGTGCTGTAACAAGCTAAGTATTCAGACCAGCTTTCTGTTCAAAGTGAATTTCATAATCAAGAGTCTAATTACCAAAAGGATCTCATTGACACGAGATGAGAACTGGGGCAGAGCCAGTGACCTGACAATTCCACACCTAATGAAAGACCAGAAGCCTCAAATGAAGTGAAATTCACTGAGTACAACAGATAGAATCTAATCAAGGTTCAGAACTCAAGTAAAAGATTTGGGAAATCCACATAAAAAACAAGACAATAGTAACTGGGATAGACATATGTTCTGATCCATGGTAATTCTGCTTCCTGCTGTCTCTCTAAGAAACATTTCATTTCTTTCCTAGCCCCTCCTTTTACAGTTCTTCCCCTCCAAACATTCAGAGGTACATGCTACTACCATTTACCATCAAGTCAACTCTGATTTATGGTGACCCTATGTGAGCTGGGTTCCACAGAATTTTCAGTGACTGATTTTTCAGAAGTACATCACCGTGGCTTTCTTCTGAGGTGCCTCTAAATAAACCCAAACGTCTAACCTTTTGGTTAGTAGCTAAACATGTTAACATGTTGTACCACCCAGGAACTTCTAGATGTGCATATATCCATGTGAACATGTCACATCTACCTACCAAACCAGCTGTTTATCTTCCTCATGTAATGCTCATCTCCCACGCATTCAACATTACTGATCATTCCCTCTCCTCTTGGTTACTGAGAAACTATCTCTCCTGTTTTCTTCCAACAAATTTGGGTTCAGTGTAACAGTAATCTGCATGTATGTGCATTTTGATGTCAATCATGAGGGGGTCTGCACTCATGCTGAGTAGGAATGATGATGAATTGACTCTGCCTCATAGGGACGTTATGTACAACAGAAGAAAATGTTGCCTGGTCATCCTCGGGATCACCAATGTTTGGGTCCATAGTGGTGGCAAGTGTGCCAGTATCTGTCTTACTGAAGATCCCTTGTCAGACCTCTCCTTTGCTGTCTCTCCACTTCACTAAACATGATAGCCACCTTCAGTGACTGACTCTTCCTGAAAATGTATCCAAAGCAAGAGACTTGAGAAGTGTTCCTTCACGATCCATAAGCTTTTCCCAGGTCTTTCTTCCTAGTCTGTCTCAGTCCGGAAGCTCCACTGAAACTTGTCCACCCTGAGTGACTCTGCAAGCATTTGAAATACTCATAGCATATCTTCTGGTATCACAGCAACACACAAGTCACCACAGGACAACAAACTGACAGACTAGTGGAGGTAGCTAAGAATATACTAATGTTTTTCTGCCTCGTACTTCTCCTTCATATCCTTCTTGAGTATAGACATTTACCGTGACAAGCCATTGAATCCTCTCTCTGTGTGTTCTCCCCTAACAACTGCAATCACTTATAAGGCTGCAACCACCACTTCTATAAACATGAGGGTCACATTTAACTTCAGTCTTGAAATCACTCCCAGTGTCACTTTTAAATGTCCCATGGTTTGCTGAACTTCTCCATCTAGGTGTTCTCACCAGTCTTTTAAACTCAGTATATCCAAAACTAAGCTCACCGTTCCTCCTATTCTTCATCAAAAAACACACGAACTTTGCAGTCTGTACTCCCTATTTCTAGTACAACATCTCCATTATACCAGGTCCCAGATCCCATCGTTACCCATTCCCTTCTCACCTGCAGCTAACCCACTTTTGAGCTCTGTCAGTGTTAGCTCTGTGAGATTCCTTTATCCACCTCTCTGCCTCCATCCCAGCTCAGACACTCATTATCTTTCTTCATTGTTACTGTCATAGTCTCTTAACCGCTCTTGATGCCTCCAGTCTTCCTCATCTCTAACTCATCTTACAAATTCTGCTAGAGTTATCTTCCAAAAGCACTTCTCTGATCATCCTACTTAACTGCATACAAAACTTAATGCCTCCTGATTTTTGGAGTCCAAAATCAAAATACCTTAGTCTTTAACCATAAACAAACAAAAAAATCAAATCTGTTGCATCAAGTTGATTTTGACTCATAGATACCCTACAGGACAGAGTAGAACTGCCCCATAGGATTTCCAAAGAGCCCCTGGTAGATTTGAACTGCTCACCTCTTGGTTAGCAGCTGAATTCTTAACCACTGTGCCACCAGCACTCCAGTGTGCATCCATAGCCCACTATAATCTAACATGAACTGACCACCTCTCCCACTGATCCCGCATCCACCCTGTACATCGCAGCCACACTGAACCACTTGCTGTTCACTGTATACTAGCAAGCCCATCTCTGGGCTTTTGTTCCTGGGACTCACTCTTCCTAGAATGCTGGGCCACCTTCCATAGGTACAAATCCCTTACTCAAATGCCATCTCCTCTGGAAGTTCTTCTTGGTGTCCAACTGAAAGCAAATGCTATATTCCTTGACACTGACTCTTCCTTTCATGACCTTTATCACTTTCAACTTATTGAAGTCTTATTGTAGTATCTCATCTCCTTGAGGACACTGTAAAAATCCTTGAAAGCAAAGCCTATATCCTCATATCCCATAGGACACTTAACTTGGTATTTTTAACGGAGTTATGGCTTAGTATTTAATACACACTTAATTCATGAATTCTCCATGAATAGATAAAGGTATACAAATGCTGGTACTGTTCACCATTCATGCACTCATGCATAGCAATATATGTATACATTTTTATTCATATCTATCTATATATATCTACAGATCAATCATTTAACTACAAATTTACAATGTGCTCAAGGTGTGCACTGTACACACATAAATGCATGCCTATATACACTCATGCTTAAAAACAGAAAAACTCAGTCTTTGAACAAATGGGCAATGATTTCTCACTCTCAGTTGCACAGTTATCATAGCATGGGCACCTGTGTGAAAGAAAATGAAAACATTGATGTTACTCTCAAAACGCTGGGCTGGATGAAAGAGCTTCTGGGACTGGAAGACATCCACATGCATTGAATAGATATGAGAGTGAGGACTGGGAGCCAGCCCAGGTTGCCACCAATGGGGTAAAGAAACTCAGCCCAAGAATGTGCTTAGAATGAAGAAAACTAAACTGCAGGTAATCTCAGAATGGCTCTATATGAAAAGCAGACTCCCAAATATAAAGAAAACAGCATTGACATGGTTGTCATGCGGCTGTGTATGTGTGTGTACCGAATGGAGAGAAATACCAGAATGAATGAATGAATGAATTCAGGGCACCCTGATAAATTCCCCCAGGGATAAAATCCAAGGCATCTGCTTCTGAGAGATAAACAGAAAGCTCTGCTCCTCAGAGGCACAGCCAGTGGCTGAGCACCATGCTAATCTCCTCTGTACTAGATCCCAGGCACTACAGCAAACGTGTGTCAAAAAAAAAAAAAAATGGAGGCAAAGAGGAGAGAATCTTGCTAAAGCAATAATTAAATTCAAATATTCTTTGCAGTTTGGATAAAAGCAACCAAATTTGATGTTGTTTCAAAGGGGGTATAGGAGCAAGAACTGAGAAATAGATGAATTTGGCTGGATAGATAAAGAAGCCGTGCTGGCCATAGGAGTAGGGCTGGGCCAGCTGTCAATGAGCATGAAAATGCCATACATTTCCCAGGTACTTGGTACCCTTTGGAGCCCTTTCCTGTTCATTGTGTCACTTGCTTCCAAGCACCTCAGTGAGTAAGCAGCACGGGTGCTATCGTGCCCCCCTCCCTCAACCGAAGAAGTGAAGTGAGGCTCGAGGGACCCCCAGATGCACATCCAGGCTCCCTCCGGCAAGATGCATGGCTTTAGGCCAGTGCTTCTCAAGCTTTAATGTGAACATTACCAGGAGGACCTATTGAAATTCAGATTCTGACCCAGTAACGCCAAGGCAGGGCCTGAGACTCTGCACTTTGACAAGTTGCCAGGTAACATTGGTGCAGATGCTGCCTTTTGGAGATCACATCTCAGCTGTGGACACCACATCCACGGATGCTGGGCCTGAAGGGGTTGTCTCAGTGAAACCTAGACTGTAAGTTCTTCACGTGATGGAATATCATTAGTTTTTAACTATTGAAATTCTGACACAAATGTCACAAATAGACACTAGTTAGGAGGGAGTGATCTTTAGCTCCCTGAGACACTACCACTGGAGGAGATGGCTTCTGGCACTTGCTTCAGTGACCTGGGAAAGGGGTCCCCTCTAGACCTCCTCTCCTCTGTCTGTGCAAAATCAAACCACCCCGCTCTGTACCTCAGCAAATTCAGCAAACATTCTGCTTTGATTTATTTGGCTATTCTGAAGCCCAGGTAAGGTCTGAGCCTCCAAAGGAAGCTTGTTTGCACCTTTACATAAGGAAAACCTGATTCCTATTTCCCTTCATTTCACTGTGTTTGAATTTCAGTGTCGACAGAGAATATTGAATATACCAGAAGAGTGAACAAATGTATCTCAGAGGAAGTACTTCCAGAATGCTCCTTAGAAGTAAGAATGTAAAACATCACCCCACTTACTGGGGGCACATTATTGAGCAAAACAAATGGTTAGAAAGTGGCATCATGTTTGGCAAAGTTAGAGTGTCAGCAAAAAAGAGGGAAACCCTCAGTGAGACTGTTTGATACAACAGCCACAACAACTGACTCAAACACTTGAAAGATCATAAAGATGCTGCGGGATCAGGCAGCATTTCACTCTGTCACACATAAGGTCACCATGGGTAGGAGGTGACCCTACAGCAACTAACATTTTCTTTTGAGAATCTCAACACACTTCATGGCCATCTTCACCACCCTTCACAGGTGAGCGCACACGCAGGTATCGTTACTCCGGTCTTTTCCAAGGGAGAAAGACCCACCAAGTGGGAAGAGATCTCACTGAGCATCCAGAACGCGGTGAGGACTGGGCCCAGTGCCCTGATCCCCGACCCATGCTCTAGCATGGAGGAACAGCCACTTTCTGCATCTTTCATTACCAAACACAACATCCAGGTCTCATCGTTTGAAACACATTTATATGAAATTCTAAGTCCTTTTTACCTTCAAAAAAATGTATTTCTAATACTAATTGTTTAGCACCTTTAAACGCTAATCACTTAGCAACACTGAGGGAATTAGCTTTTTGTAACAACCAACTGACATAAAGGGACTGCTATAGAAGGGCGGGGGCGGGCATTTCCTGAGTGGTGCAAATATTTAAGATGCTCAGCAGCTAACTCAAAGTACAGAGGGTGTCATCTACCCAGAAGCACCTGAGAAGAAAGGTCTGACCACCTTCTTGCAAAAAATCAGTCACTGAAAACTGTCTTGGATTGAATTATGTCCTCCCAAAATATATGTATCAATTTGACTGGGTCATAATTCCCAGTATTGTATGATGGTCCACCATTTTGTCATTTGATGGGATTTTCCTATGTGCTGTAAATTCTGCCACTAAGATTTAATGAGGTGAATTAGTGACCGTTATATTGATGAGGTCTATAACACTGGATGGTGTCTTAATCCAATCTCTTTTGAGATATAGAAAAAGAAAGCAAGCAGAGAGAGACAGGGACCGTATACCACCATGAAAGCAGTGCTGGGAGCCCACAATGTCCTTTGGGCCTGAGATACCTGCTCTGAGATGCTCCAAGATCAAGGGAAGACTGATGCAGATGCATCACAGGCACTTTCCTCCAGAGCCAACACGGAGAAAACCTTCCCCTGGAGCCAGTACCATGAATTCAGACTTCCAGCCTACTCCACTGTGAGAGAATAAACTCCTTTTCTGTTAAAGTCATTCACCTGTGCTATTTTTGTGATAGCAGCAACAGATAACTAAGGCACAAACCCTGTGGAACACAGTTCTACTCTGATACACATGGGGTCATCGCTGAGAGTCAGAACCGACTCCAAGGTGACAAGTAGAATAGGGGTCATCGAGGAGTAAGAGGGGGCTTCTAGATGCAGTGGTGAGAAACCGTCAGAGATGATCATTGACTGCTTCCCAGCCGTGCGAAAGTCAGGCCTCTTTCCATGACCCACTCTGGTTCCCCGTGCTAACACTAAAATGAACCTACAAAGGACCCTGGACAGACAGATGCAGTTCTCCTTCCTCTATGCTCTGTTCACACTTGGGTTGTGCTATGACTAACTTAGAGACTGAGGGCCCTGGAGACTCCATGCTGCTTCCAAAGGACATGGTTTAGGGTCAGGGAGAGTCAATTTCCTGAGGATGGTTTTGCAGAAGCTGGGAGCAGAGCAGGCTCTCCTGGCACAGCCTACTCTCATTGGGCCCACTAAGAAGATGACAAAGAAGGAGAAGTCCAACATCTTCATTTCTTCCTCCAGGGCCTGCTGAATTGGCCTCCTCGCCAGCCCCAAATGCCCTTCAGAGAATACAAACCTCCAGGAAAAATTAAATCCTCACCAAACACCCTTTAATTTTATCCACTTGGCTTAATGAAGGTTCCAGTATTAATGACCTTGGAGGCTTTTTGTCTGACAGTACTGCTGGTAACTAAACCCTGTGCTATTTTTTCCCCCTACAGCCTGAAATCTCAAGCATCACCTCTAATCTTATTTTCTATTTCTGAGCTATATTGCATTAGCACCTTTTTATTTCTCCTGGCATGTTTGACAGTGAGTTCAGGCTAGTGAGAATCATCTCTTTGTGCCAGCAAATGGGGTTTGCATTGGTTGTTTTAGAATAATGACTTATAGTTAAAATTACCCCCAGGATGTCATAATTACGTGCTTGCAGCTTTCTTTGACAAGGTGGAGAGGCAGAGCTCCAGTGGCCTGTGGGAAACTGCTTGGTATAGCAGAGAAAGGGGGGGATGAAAAATTGTGTACCCAAAGGATCCCAGGAATCAGAAGGCCAAGGAAAACAGGCCCACACTTACAATACTATGTGATTAGGCAGGAAAGACTTGCTCCCCTCACATATATGCTCACATGCACACACATGCCTTCCACTCTACCAGGACAGAAATGACAAAGTAATAGCCCCAGCCCCACTAAAGGTGGTACAATACAGAGTATACCTCCCAAACTCTTGTAACCATGGAGTGCACCATATCTGAAATTCACAACTGAAATATTCCTATGGCCAAACTCATTAAACAAAAGGTCTCAGGCCAACTTTATTTAGGAGGCCCTAGGGTTGCCATGAGTCGGATCCGACTCCACGGCACTTGACATTATTCACATTACTCATACAAACTAGGTTAGTTCTTCTATGCACTACTGCATTTTTTTTTAAATATTTGGTTTCAGTGGTAAACATCATCCTTCATGTAGTACATTGTATGGTGGATATATGGCATTATGGACAAAATTTAGAGCACTCATTCCACTGCCTCCACCCTGGCCCATGGGTACTTCTATTGAAAAAGAGCCACGGGAACACTGGTTTGAAAGCCCTTGTTCTATCCAAACCTCTAGCACAGGAAAGAGAGAGTAAACTTTGTAATTAATGAGTTTTGATGCTGAAAAACAGGGAAGGAGAAAGGTTTAAAACACTTAGTCCTGCAAAGACAGAGGTCAAAAGGAAATACCTTGGACACCTTCCAGAATGAGTGAAGCTGCTAGGTAAATGAGTATTATGAATTGTGTTCTCCCAAATATCTGTTTTAAATCCTAACCTCTATAGCCTGTGCTTATAATCTCATTTGGAAATAGGTTGTCCTTGTTATGTTAATAAGGCACAATTAGTGTCGAGTGTGTCTTGAGTCAGTTGCTTTTGAGACATAAAAGACATTGAACAACTAAGCTAGTAATAAGAGATGGGAGAAGAAAGATGTCAACCACATGAAGATCACCAGGAATGGAAGCTAAAGAGACAAGGATTTTCCTCCAGAGTTAACAGGGAGAGAAAGCTTTCCTCTAGAGCTAGCACCCTGACTTCAGACTTCTGGCCTTCTAAACTATAAAAAAAAAATTTGTTTGATAAAGCCTTCTACTTCTAATATTCCTGTTGTAGCAACACTAGATAACTAAGACAGAATTTGGTACCAAGAGTGGGGTATTGCTCTAGCAGATACCTAAATCACAAAGGAGGTTTTGGATTTTAGAGCTTTAAGGTGCTTAACAGTAAAAGCATAGATTGCTTTGAAGCACTGTTGGTAGAATTACAGACTTTAAAGACAGTCCTGGTGAGGTCTCTGAAGGAAGTGAGCCAGCCAAGTACCATCGAGTCAGATCCTACTCATGGCGACCCTAGGGGCCAGGGTAGAACTGACAGTTTTTATCCTCTTAGAGATGACATATGGCACAGCAACAGAGTGTTGCTAGGAATGGGGGCATTAAATGTGCTTCTGGTGAGGATTTAAAAAAATAATGATCAACGTGTGATTGGAAACATGGAGAAAGGGCATTACTTTTTATGCCATGGCAAAGGACTTCTCTGAATTATGTTCCAGTGTTTGGTAGAAGACAGAACTTGTAAGTGAAGAACTTAGACATCTGGCTGACGAGATTTCAGGTACCATGTTGTTCTGCTTACTGTTAGCAAAGCATGAGAGTAAAAAGATGGAATTAATAATGAACTGCACAGGATGAACCAAAGGAGAATGAAGACCAAAGACACAAGGGAAATATTTGTCCAAAAGGCTAATGGACTACAGTTACCACAACCTTCAACAGACTGAACCAAGAATAACGAGTTGGTACCTCGTCATCATCAGCAACTGTTCAAGAAGAGATCTCAGTAAGGGTCCCAGACAAAGCTGGAGAGAAATGTAGCACAAAATTCAAATACATACATACACACAGGAAAAACGTTAGCTTGATGGTTTGAAACAAACCTCAAGAGTATAGGTCCTTTTAGCTCAGTACTGAAGTCACTCCAGAGGTTCACACTTCTGCCAAAGATTAGACAAGTCATGCATATGAGACTAGTGGGTACACCCGCTCAAAAGCAGAGATGAGAAGGCAGGAAGGGACAGGAAAACTAGGCAAATGAAAACAGGGAAACGAGGTTAGAGAAGGAGGAGAGTTGACACATCACAGTGTTGGCAACTGTCATGGGTCAAACTGTGTCCTCCCAAAAAGTGTAGTCATGTGGCTGGGCCATGATTCTCTGTATTCTATGATTGTCCTTTACTTTGTGGTTTTGTTGTGCTGTATCTTAAAGGATTAGAGTGGGGCTGTATATCCCTTCAAAAGATCACCTCCTTACTCCACTGTAAAGGGAGTATCCCTGGAGTGTGGCTTGCCTCACTCTTAATCCTTTCATCCTGCAAGAGACAAAAGGAAACAGAAGCTGCAGAGAACTGGGAACATCACACAATCAAGAAAGTAGCACCAAGAGAAGAGTGTGTCCTTGAGACCTGAGGTTCCTATACCAAGATGCTCCCTGGACAAAGACTGATACAATACTGTATTTTCTTCTAGAGCCACAAGGTGGAAAACCTTCCCCTGGAGCAGATATCCTGAATTTGGACTTGTAGCCTACCAGACTGTGTAAGAATAAACCTTCCTTTGTTAAAGCCATCCACTTTGTGATATTTCTGTTAGAGCAGCACTAGCTGACTAAAACAGCAATCACTGTCATGAAACAATTTGTGTATTAACTGTTTAATGAGAAAGTAATTTGTTACACAAACTTTCACCTAAATTACACACACATACATACACATACACGCAGTTGCCACTAAGTTGATTCTGACTCACAGAGTAGAACTGCTCCATAGTGTTTCTAAGGAGTAGTTGGTGGATTTGAACAGCTGAGCTTTTGTTTAGCAGCCCAGTAGCTGTTAACTCTTAACCAATGCAGCTTCAGGGATCCATGTGGTCACTAAGTTTCCCAAAGTCCACTGGACATCTTCTAGGTTCCTTTCCTGGGAACAACTGTATTTTACATGCAGAAAGGAAGGTAAAATAAATGTTCAGTGGCCAGAAGAACAGATTATGATATGTTATATACCACTCATTTCTGTTTTTCTACAAGGTAGAACATGCCTCCCTGGTCTTTTGATACTAGTTGTGGCATGTGATTTGTTTTGTCCAATGAAATATATTGGGGGCAATACGTGTCACTTCTGAACAGAAGCCTTTAAGAGCTGGCACATAAATTATTATATTTTCTTCCCCAGGTTATGAGAATTAGACATGTGTTGGAGGGAAGAAGCTCCATCAGCATGCATTCCTAGTGAAGATAATATAAAGCAGATCCCCATTAATCCTAAATGGACATACAGTACAAGAGAAAAATAAACCTTCGTTGTTATTTAAAAAAAAAATGAACTGTGTATAATGAAAACAACAGATTTGGAAAATTCTATTGTATACACTAAGGACATGTATTCTAGAATTTCCACTAAGGACATAATCTTTTTTTAAATTAAGCCTGTGGCTGATGGATCTAACAAGTTACCACAACAGAAAATCCAGCAGTTTAAACTGAGGGGGACAGAGAAAGAGTGACAGGCATGAACACTGTTTGCCCCCTTGGAATTCTACAGGCAGGAAACAGGACAAAAGAGCCACATCTGTTGTCCTCCAAGAAACAAAGAGGATCATGCCAGAAGCAGCTCAGAGATCAGCAGAACTGTTGAAAGGAGAATGGAAGCAGAGCTGCCTCAGTTTAAAGGATAGAGTCATGGACTCCTAGGTTTCAAAGAGTCAGATCTTCATCAGTTCAGTTCTGGAATGTAGGGCTGCCTTCTTGAGTGTCAGGAATATGAGTCCATTGCCCAAAGTTGAGGGGGTAGGAATACCATGTCGAAGGGTTGTGGAAGAATGGAATCTGCTAGGGCTGAAAGGGTAGAGTCAGTGCTCAGACTAGGAGAATGGGGCCACCCAAAGCCAAGGGAACAGAGTTGCTATCCCAGTGAGCCTGGAGAGCAGAGCTGAAGTCAGTGCAGAGGGGCTTCCTTCCAGAATCTACAGGGTTAGGTCAACATCTAGAGTCTATAGGGTGGAGCCATTTGCCAGATGGTGTCAGAGAACAGAGGATTATTTGCAAACCTAGAGAGCTAATATAAATTGTTCTACAGGGTTTGGGACTCACTTGGTGCACATTATTCTTTCTCTCACTCTGTTTTCTCCCGTTTTTAATGGAAATGTCTACTTTGTGCCTGTTCCACCATGGTACTTTGGAAACAGATAACTTGTGTTCTAGATTTCACGGGTTCATAGATGAAGAGATGTTGTGACTCGGGGTAAAATATAGCAAAGTCTCTTCCATATTTGATGTAGATGATTCTGAATCTGCGATTTTGGACCTGAGGTTGATTTAACAATTGTGGGATAGTGTAATAGAGTGAATGTGTTTTGCATGGAACAAGGCCATGAATTAAGAGGAGGGGAAGCCCAAAGAACGGAATTCTATGGTTTGGACTGTATAACCCAAAAATATGTGCTGTAAATCCTGACCTCTTGTTATGATAATGAGGCAGGTTTAGTTTAGGGTGTATCTCAAGTCAATCTCTTAACAGAGAGATTAAATGTAAGCTAGCAAGCAGGTATCAGGGAAGAAAGAGGCCATGACACATGAAGATTGCTCAGGAGCAGAAGCTTAGAAGAGGTAAGGACTTTCCTCCAGAGCTGACAGAAAGAGAAAGACTTCCTCTAGAGCTGGCAGCCTAAACTCAGTCTTCTAGCCTCGTAAGGAAACCCTGGTACCATAGTAGTTAAGTGCTATGTCTGCTAACCAAAATGTCAGTAGTTCAAATCCAATAGGTGCTCCTTGGAAACTCTATGGAGCAGTTCTACTCTATCCTATAGGGTCGCTGTGAGTCAGATGTGACTTGACAGCAGTGGGCTTGATTTTGGTTTGGTGGCCTCCTAAACTGTAAGAAGATAATTTTCTCTTTGTTAATGCCAAAGTTACAGTAGCTATATAGTTATAGTAGTTCTGTTACAGCAGCACTAGATAATTTAGACAAGGGAGAAGCATTTTAGGGCAAGAAAAATAGTAGAAATGAGGACAAGGGATAAGAGAAGCACACTGCAGGAACAGGCAGTTTATACCAGTGGAACAATATAGCTGAGTGGATGTTCATGTGCTCTTCTGAATCAGATCTGGCATCTAATCCTGGACCTGAAACAACTACCTGTGTATCCTTAGGAAGATTATCTAATTTCTCTTTGTCTCAGTTGTCACATTTCTAAAATAGGAACGCTAACAGAATCTACAAGAGTTCTGGGAGAACTAAATAAATGTAAGTAAATGACATACAAGTGTGTGGCACATGGCTTTTTCTCAACAAGCAAAAACTATTATGTTACCATTTTTTCATTTTGTTTTTTTATTTTTTGTTAGTCATGGTGATAACACACACAGCAGACCATACACAAATTCAACAGCTTCTACCTGTATAATTCAGTGACACTGATTACATTTTTTGAGTTGTACAACCATTTTCACTCTCCTTTTCTGAGTTGTTCCTTCTCCATTAACAAATGCACCATCCCCTAAGTTCCCTGTCTAATCTTCCAAGTTGCTCATGTCAATTTGATCACATACAAATAGTTCTCAGAAGATTACAGTGCTCATAAGATGTACACCTGTAACAGCTGAATCAGCAAATGTTATGATACTATTGTTTAGAAACACACACACATAAAGAACAGATGCTAAGGCAGCCTATGTACAACCAAATACCTCATGGAATTTGATTTCTTGGCTTGGAGGTATAAGGTTATGAGTCTACGGAATATCTTATTTAATTGGTTTAATATCTTGTTTAGTGCTTCCATTCTACCTCCTAGATTAGCAACATGCAAGACTACACAGTATGACAAAGTAATGAATGGTGGCTGACAATAACTATATATAAATGGTAGTATTTTTAGTTTAAAGCTGATATTTTTGGTTCAATGTTTAGGGATTATCTCATGGTCTTAAAAACTTGCAAGCAACTATGCTAGTTACAATTGGTCTCTATTGGTAGTGATCAATGTGGAAAGCAGGAGAGTGAGGTACAGAAGGAAAAAATGAATATATGACTGATTGTTTCCATGAATAATTGCCTCCTTTGGATGAGACAAGAACCAGATGGTACTTGGTCACCACTACTGAACTTTTTAATCAAAGACACTATAGAAGAATCCTGATCAAATGGGATAAACTATAAAACTGAATTTGAACTGTTCATAGAATCAGACTTTCTAGAACCATTGAGGGTATCATGGGAGGAAGTGTGTCCCCTCAAAAAATATATGTAGTAATTTGGCTGGGCCAGGATTCCCTGTATTCTGTGATTGTCTTCCATTTTGTGATTTTCTGATGCTGTAAATCCTCATCTCTGTCTATAGTTAATAGGTAGAATGATAATGTTAAAAGAGGACTAAGGTGGGGCTGCTACATCCTTACTAAGCGAGTTTCCCTGGAGTGTGGCTTGTACCACCTTCTATTCTTTCACCCAAGCAGAGAATTGGGAACCTCACACCATTGAGAAAGCAGCACCAGGAGTACAGCATATCCTTAGGACCTGAGGTTCCTGTGCCCAGATGCTCCCTGATTGAAGACTGATGCAACACAAGAGGGACTTTCCTCCAGAGCCAATGGAGTGGAAACCTTCCCCTGGAGTGCACATCCTGAATTTGGACTTGTAGCCTATAGAACCATGTTTAAGAATAAAACTTCCTTTGTTAAAGCCATCCACTTTGTGGTATTTCTGTTACAGCAGCACTAGCTGACTAAAACAGAGGCTATATAAAATTCAGAAACTATTGCCCCGAGATAATCCCTAGATCTTAAACTGAAAATATTCCCTGAATTCTTCTTTAAACCAAAAGATACTATCATTTAAATACAATTATTGTTAGCCATCATTCATCAGTTTGTCATAGCGCGTTGCCTTGTAAGTTGCTGGAGTGCTAGAAGCTATGTTCCTGGCATTTCAAATACCATCAGGACTACCCACCCATGGTGAACAGGTTTCAGCGAAGCTTCCAGACGAAGGCAGACTAGTAAGAAAAGTCTGGTCATCTATTTATGAAAATCAGTTCATGAAAATCTTTTAGATCAAAACAGAATACTATCCAACTCACTTGCTTTGGAGCGTCATCAGGAAGTACCCGTCACTGAAGAAGGACAACGTGTTCACTGAAACAGAGGGCCTGAGAGGGACAGAGAGGTCTTCAGTGCTATGAATCGGCACAATAGCCACAATGATGGAACTGCATATGCTGGCAGTTGTAAAGACGACCACGCGGCGTTTCATCTTGTTGTGTATAAGATCGCTGTAAGTCAGAGTCAACTCAATAGCAGCCATCTCTCTCTCTCTCTATCTCTCTCAGGAAAGGAGGATAACAGCATCAGGCAAGGCAGATAACAGCAACAGCAGTCCCTCCTTACTGTCAGTGGAAGCTTGCTTGTTGCTGTGATGCTGGAAGCTATGCCGCTGGTATTTATGTACCAGAAGGGTCACCCATGGTAGATAGGTTACAGCTCAGCTTCCAGGCTAAGACAGGCTAGGAAGAAGTAGCCAGTAGTCTACTTCTGAAAAGAATTAGTCAGGGAAAACCTGATAAATAGCAGTGAAACATTGTCAGATATGCTGCAGAAGATGAATCCACCAGATTGGAAGGCACTCAGAAGATGACCAAGGAAAAGCTGTCTCCTTAAAGCAGAGTCAACCTTAATGACATGGATAGAGTAAAGTCTTCAAGATCTTCATACACTGATGTGGCACAACTCAAAATGACAAGAAACAGTTGCAAACATCCATTAATAATCAGAACATAGAATGTATGCAGTATGAATCCAGGAAAATTGAAAATTGTCAAAAATGAAATGGAATGCATAAACATCAACATCATAGGCATCAGTGAGCTCAAATGGACCCGGATCAGCCATTTGGAATCTGACAGTCATATTGTCTGTCATGCTGGAAATGAAAACTTGAAGAGGAATGATGCTGTGTTCATCACCGAAAAGAACATTTCGAGATTTGTCCTGTGTTGTCAGTGATAGGATAATATCCATATGCCTACAAGGAAGGTCAGTTAATACAACTATTATTCAAATTCATGCACCAACCACTAAGACCAAAGATGAAGAGAATAAAGATTTTTACCAGCTTCTGCAGTCTGAAATTGATGGAATATACAATCAGGATGCATTGATAATTAATTACTACTGACTAGACAGCAAAAGTTGGAAACAAAGAAGAAGCACTGGTAGTTGGAAAATACAGCCTTAGTAATAGAAATAATGCCAGAGATTTCATGGAAAAACTTAGTAAGACTAACGATTTCTCTATTGCAAATATCTTTTTAACCAACATGAATGGCGACTGTACACATGGACCCCACCAGATAGAACACATAGGAATCAAACTGACTGTGGAAAAAGGTGATGGAAAAGCTCTATATCAGCAGTCAGAACAAGACCAGGTGCACAGATCATCAATTGCTCATATGCCAATTCAAACTGAAATGGGAGAAAATTAGAACAAGCCCACAAGGGCCAAAGTATGACCTTGGGTATATTCCTCCTGAGTTTAAAGACCATCTCAAGAACAGATGTGATGTGTTGGCCACATGACCAAAGACCAGGTGAATTGTGAAATGACATCAAAGACATTATCCATGAAGAGAGTAAGAGGTCATTAAAAAGACAGGAAAGGAAAAGAAGGCCAAAGTGGATGTCAGAAAAGACTCTGAAACTTGATTTTAAATGTCAAGCATCTGAAGCAAAAGGAAGGAATGATGAAGTAAGATACCTAAACAGATTTCAAAGGGCAGCTCAAGAAGACAGAATCAAGTATTATAATGACATGTGCAAAGAGCTGAAAGTGGAAAATCAGAAGGGAAGAACATATTCTGTGTTTCTCAAGCTAAAAGAACTGAAGAAAAATTCAAGTCTTGAGTTGCAATAGTGAAGGATTCTACAGGGAAAATATTAAACGACTCAGGGAGCATCAAAAGAAGATGGAAGGAATACACAGTAATTATACCAGAAAGAACTGGTTGAAATGTTCAGCCATTTGAAGCAGTATCGTATGATCAGGAACTGATGGTACTGAAGGAAAAAGTTGAAGCTGCATGGAAGGAATTGAAAAAAACAAGGCTCCAGGAACTGATGGAATATCAGTTTGAGATATTTGAACAGATGCAGTGCTGGAAGTGCTCACTTGTCTAAGCCAAGAAATCTGGAGAACAGCTACCTGGCCAATTGACTGGAAGAGATCCATATTTATGTCCATTCCAAAGAAAGGCAAGCCAACTGAATGTGGAAATTATGGAACAATGTCATTAACATGACACCCAAGTAAAATTTTGCTCAAGATCATTGAAAAGCAACTGCAACAGTATAATGACAAGGAACTGCCAGAAATTTAAGCTGGATTCAGAAGAGGACGTGGCACTAGGGATATCATTGCTGATAGCAGACAGATCTCGGCTGAAAGCAGAGAATACCGTAAAGATATTTACCTGTGTTTCATTGAGTATGCAAAGGCATTCAGCTGTGTGGATCATAATAAATTATGGCTAACACTGAAGAGAAGGGAATTCCAGAACACTCAGTTGTGCTCTTGAGGGATCTGTATGTGGATCAAGAGGCAGTCATGCAAGTAGAACAAGGGGACACTACCGCATGGTTTAAAGGCAAGACAGGTGTGCGTCAGAATTGTATCCTTTCAATATAACTTTTCAATCTGTATGCCGAGCAAATAATCTAGAAAGCTAGATTATATGAAGAGAAATGTGATGTCAGGATTTGAGGATGACGCATTAACAACCTGCATTACACAATGACACCACCTTACCTGCTGCAAGTGAAGAAGATTTGAAACACTGATGAAGATCAAGGACCATAGCCTTCAGTATGGAGTGCAGTTCAGAATCAAGAAAACAAAAATCATCACAACTGGACCAGTAAGCAACATTGTTATAAAGTGAGGTTGTCAAGGAAGTCATTTTACTTGGCTCCTCAATCAGCACCCATGGAAGCAGCAGTCAAGAAATGAAAAGATACATTATGTTGAGAAAACCTGCTGTGAAAGATCTCTTTAAAGTATTGAAAGGAAAGATGTCACCTTAAAGACTAAAGTGTGCCTGACCCAAGCCATGGTATTTTTCAATTGCATCATATGTGCACAAAAGCTGGACAATGATTAGAGAAGACAGAAAAGGAACTGATGCCTTTGAATTGTGGTGTCGGAGAAGAATGTTGAATGTACCACGGATGACCAAAAGAACAGACAGATCTGTTCTTGAAGGAATAAAACCAGAGTGCTCCTTGGAAGCAAAGATGGCAAGACTGCATCTTACATACTTTGGACATCTTATCAGGAAAGATCGGTCCCTAGTGAAGAACATCATGCTTGGTAGGATGGAGGGTCAGTGGAAAAGAGGAAGACCCTTGACAAGATGGATTGATACAGGGGCTGTAAAAATGGTCTTAAGCATAAAAAATGATTGTGGACATGACACAAGACCAGGCAGTGTTTCGTTCTGTTGTGCATAGGGTCACTATGTGTCAGAACCAACTCAACCACACCTAACAACAACATCTATCTATCTGTCTGTCTGTCTACCTGTCTGTCTGTCTCTGTCTCTCTCTATCTCTCTGTCTGTTTCTGTCTATCTGTCTCTCTGTCTGTCTCTGTCTGTCTGTCTCTGTCTGTCTGTCTTTCTCTCTGTCTCTGTCTGTCTCGCTCTCTCTCTCTGTCTCTGTCTCTCTGTTTCTGTCTCGCTCTCTCTCTGTCTCTCTGTCTCTCTCTGTCTCTCTGTCTCTCTCTCTGTCTCTCTGTCTGTCTCTGTCTGTCTCTCTGTCTGTCTCTCAGCCCCTTGATTAAAACCAGCTCTGTTCCATGTGACCCGTGTGTCTGCAGGATCTTTTTGGTGGGCACTCGCGTTATGTCCCTGGGGGATGCAAACTGTTAAGTGTTACGGTGCTAACAGAAAGGTTGGAATTTCAAATCTACCTAGAGATGCCTTCGAAGAAAGGCCTGGCAATATAGTTCTAAAACTACAGTCATTGAAAACCTTATGGAGCACATTTCTACTATGACCCACATGGAGTTATCATGAGTCTAAATTGACTTGGATCCCCATCCCCGGGCTCCCAGGGATTCTATCATCAGAGGGTCTGCCTTAAGTTTCACTTGCTCCCATCAGAAACCCTGGTGACTGAGTGCTACAGCTGCTAACCAAAAGGTCGGCAGTTTGACTCCACGAGGTGTTCCTTGGAAACCCTATGGGGAAGTTCTACCCTGTTCTACAGGGTCACTATGAGTTGGAATTGACTTGATAGGAGTGGCTTTTGCTTGTTTTCTTAATTTGGTCTCACACTGTGGAGGATGGGATCAGCACTGAGGAAGAAGGAAGAGGCTGTGTGATCTTGTGCACAGCTGGAGAAAACCTGCGTGTAAGGCCAGTCTGATCACGTAGCAGTCACGCCACTTAACCTTAATATTCACAACAGCTGTAACAGTGATACTGCCCAACCCCCTTACAAGCTTGCGATGAGGAAGAACTATGCTAATGGGTACTGAAGAACCTTCTAAACCCTAAAGCACTGTACGAGTATAATGGTCAGGATAATATTCTGAGACCCAGGAGGAGTGGAAAGCCAGAGCCATCACAGCCTCTGTACCCAGTAAGAGCTTCAGCAGAGGAGGAGGTGAGTAATGTCTGACACAGAGCATGCACTGGCTCCACAGTGTACTTTTCCAATGGCGACTGCGAAACAGTGCTGCCAGACCAGGCACCTTATTGTCCTCTTGACACTAAGGACAGCGGCCCCTTCGTCAGCCCTGCTCTGTCATACAGTCCAGAAAACTCGCTTGCACAGAGCCCTCCCTTCCCTGGATGGTCACTGAGCTCAGCACCACCAGCTCTGTACTTGCCCACAGCATATAAATGTGTGCACATGCTTGGTGCCCTCATGTGCATAGTGGCACCTTTGTCAGGCACCCTCTCTAGCTTAAATTTCTTTGTGTCTGAGTTGACCTTGGGCCACTGAACCCAGGCCTGAGGCACACAGCAGGTTCTCTTGATGATTGACTGAGCTGTAATCTACTCCTACCTCTCTCCATGCCTGCTTATGTGAGGACCCCCAGCTTCTTAATTCCCTGAGCTCCACACCCCTCTGGCTCTCCCTCCTAGAGGAACCTGTGCTCTACCTATATCCCTGCTGACCACAAAGGCCAGGCTGGGGCCCCAGAGGCTCACAGATACTCTGCTACCTCATGGCCTGAAATAAGTACCCCCTGGCCTGCTTGATGGGAGGATGGGATCAGCATCACCCTCCTCAGCCCTTTATACCCAGCAGAGAAAATGCTATGACAAAGCTTTGCAGTGTAGACATATGAGGAGGCTGTCATAAAAAGATGCATCCTGCAAGACAGCAGGACTCATCATCATTTTTCATTAACAATCATTCTCTTTACCTCTCTGGGCCTTAACTTCTTCACATATGGAATAAAAGGCCTAAGACGACGTGATGACTGCAATCCTTCCACCTCTCAGAGGAACCAAGGAAGGCAGCAGGGTAGCCAGGAGATACACATGAGGCCTGAGATCTGACACTGAGTGTTTGTGGCTGGTGTTCGCATCCTGGCTTTGCCTCTTAGGAGTACAGTCAGGGTCAGGACAGGTGATAATACTCCTGATTCTCAGTTTACTCTTTCGTAAAATGGATGGCATTTGTAACTACCACATACAATTGTGGTAAATATGGAATAATAGACCTAGCCTAGGGCCTAGTAAATGGGGGCTGTTAGTTGCTGTCAAATCAGCTCTAACTCATGGTGATCCCATGTACAACCAAATGAAACCTTAATTTTTACCCAGCTTCTAGAAGGGTTTCAGGCCTGTTTGGGGGAAATTTCATAGGTCCTCTTTTTTAAATGGCAGAGAACTGTGGTATCGGTCACCCCTTGG
The DNA here is from genome assembly GCA_028571685.1 of Heterohyrax brucei. Classification (NCBI taxonomy): domain Eukaryota; kingdom Metazoa; phylum Chordata; class Mammalia; order Hyracoidea; family Procaviidae; genus Heterohyrax; species Heterohyrax brucei. The sequence continues at coordinate 20,581,828 of CM053162.1, forward strand.
GACCCACCATTATGAGGGGTGACACACCTGATGACAGCCTCAGCTGTGCGTGCTCTGAGTCTGGTCTCCCGCAGTCATTTGTTTTGTATTTCCCCCCTAATGCCATCTCTTACCTGTATTTTCTAAAGTGGGATTTGATCCCTGCTTTCTCTGGCCTTCAACTTTCAAGGCACTGGCTTCGGGCTGTGACCCCGTATTCCAGGAGAATATGAACTGTGTGATTTCTTGGCATTTGGAAGCTGTGTCATAACCCTCACTTGAGATGGCAATTTCATTTTCTGTTGCTCTGTTAAATACATTTTTTAAGAAGATTCCCTTGGCCGCCACTGCCTCACTTCTCTTTGTGGTTGGGCACAATGACTAGAATCTTGCTCGTACTTACAAGTCAATTTTCCTTTAATGATGATTTTACTTGCTCTGAAGCTTATCAGAAGGCGAGTTCATGCACCCGGGTCTCGGCCTGGTGCTTTCAGTGGGCCGCAGCAGCTGTTCTATAGGCGGTCGCACCTGTTTTGAATGTCATCAATGTAATGCTAATATGCAAAGCAATTTGTGATGCAGGAAACTGGAACCAGTGATGAAAGAATCTGTGTTTGGGATGATAAATCACTTCTCCATCAGCAGCTGAGCTTTCTTTGGGATTCAGCTGAGAAGGTTCTTTGAGAGGAGGAACTTGCAATAGCCCCTTTTCTGGCTTCTGCTCTCTGAGAGAGGAGTCCAGAGGGACATTGTTAAATCTGGACAGGAAGGAACAAGAGGATGTTAGAGTGGAATAGAGGCCTCAGTCAGAAAGGGTGAGGGAAGATGGCATGCAATAAGCCAAAGGCACTGAAGAAACTTGCTTAGCTCTGCTTCTTTGGCTGAGGCTGACAGCATCTGCAGAGGTTTGAAAGGAAAGTTCTACAGAGGTCACTAGGTTCATCACTAGGCCTGCACTAGAGTTTATTAAGAACTCAAGTCTACAGTCACTACCCCGCACAGCCCTCCACTTCAAAGGCTTGCTTTTGAGACTTTGAATCGAACTATTTCCACCAGTAAAACTGGAGGAGTAAGAACTCAATACCCAATCAGTGCTGCTGATACCTTGGCAAGTCAAAGAAACTATGTTTATTAACTTGTACAGCTCTGAAGGAGCCCTTCCCGTTCAGAGGTTAAAAGCTCCGCTACTAACCCAAAGATCAGCATTCAAATTCAGCAGCCACTGCTTGGAAGCCTATGGATCAGTTCTACTTTGTCCTACATGGTCTCTGTGAGCTGGAATTGACTGGAGAGCAGCAAGTTTGATTTTTGTGGAGTTTTTTGTTTGTTAGTTTAATAGTTCCAAAGACATCTCCCAAAATGTAGCCAGGGCATGACTGCCCTCAGTTTGCACATCTGTAAAATAGATTGAAACCACCTAAAGAAGTTCCAGGCCTAGACAGTACCTTTCTAATGACACCTTGGCGGTATACAAGGCCAGGCTTCCCTCTTCTCTTTTTGTCGGAAACAAAGTAGCTAGTACTGCATAAAAAGATACACGATGAGCAGGACATAGCTGTAAATACAACCACCACCCGTTTGTTGGCGCTTAGGCTGCATGCTCTCCATAAGGCAAAGCGGGTTTGGGACTAGGCTGGAATTCTTTAGACCAAAACATGAAAGTTCACACTGAGTCTGGCTGTGCTGGCCATTCAGAATTTTCTGGAAAGTTAACAGAGAAGATTTGGCTGTGGGATGGCAGGGGACAACAAGCTGGGCCAGGGAGACAAGACACTGTGTCTGAGCTGACCCCCCCGACAGGAGCTGAAGTGATGGTGGCGATATGCTATCAGCTCCGTGGGACAGACAAGCGTGAGGCATTTGCTACCTGCAGGTGACAGCCTCCATCTCACCCGCAAGAGCACACAGCCATCAAGTGCTCAATAAAAACACAAGGTGATATATCCCATAGATTAAGATGCTGGAGACTTTGATGCCATAAAATCTCAAGGAAAGGAGAAATTAGTCTATTGTGGAGTGAAGATTGAACTAAAAATTGGTCTGGATGTTGGGGACATGGAGTGGATGCAGGGTATGGTGAGCCACATGGAGAAAGTGCTGTGAACAACAGGGTGGCAATGATAAGAATGAGCAGAGCATGGTAAGAAGATTGGTAAAGGCAATGTGACCAGAGGAATTAACATTAGCAGTGTTCCATGGCATGCGGAGAGGTGAAGCTTGGGCATAGGGGCAGGTTAAAAAAACCCAAAGTTTCTTATAGATTCCTACTCCTGTCAATGTGTGTGTGTCAGAGTAGAAACCCATTCATAGGGCTTTCAATCTCTGCTGTTTTTGGATGTAGGTTATCAGGCCTTTCTTCTGAGGCATCATGTGGTGGATTCAAACTTCCAATCTTCTGGTTAGAAGTTGAGCAACTGACTGTTTATTCCAGGGGTGGGTTTGCCGGAGTGTGATGGAGTCACCATGAAACACAAATTAAGAAGTCCTGAACTACTGGTCTCCTGTCTAAGAAACAGGTAGCAAAATGTGGGGGTGAGGGATTCACTCAGGATGGAGCACCTCAACATGCAGGCTTCATTCTCACAGCCAGAAATAATCTGTTTCAAGCAACACTAGAGGGGGTTAGCACCCAGCAGGTGAACCCACAGGTGTCTGGGGAAGGGCAGTCTCAGCCCTGCTACAGAAGCATTTGCTTGGTGACAGCTGCGTCCTGTCTCATGCTGAAAACACACCGAGAACCACCAGAAACTTGTGATGGGAATGTCTTCTGGTCCTGTGTCTTCTTCTTTTTAATTTTACTGTACTTTAGGTGATATTTACAATACAAATTAATTTCTCAGTAAAAAAAGATGTATATACAAATTGCTTTGTGACATTGGTTGCAAATCCTATGACATGTCAGTACTCTCCCCCTTTCCACCCTGGGTTCCCTGTGTCCATTCACCCAGTTTTTTCTGTCCCTTCCAGCCTTCTTGTCCTTCTTTGCTGTGGGGCAGATGTTGCCTGTTTGGTGTTATGTATTTAATCGAACTAAGAGGCGCATTCTTCATGTGTGCTATCATATGTTTTATAGACCTGTCTAATCTTTGGCTGAAAGTGGCCTTCAGGAGTGGCTTCAGTTCTAAGGTAGCAAAATGTTTAGGGGGCCATAGCTTCAGATGTTCTACCAGTGTCTATCAGACCAGTGAGTCTGGTCCTGTTTTGTTAATTTGAATTTTGTTCTACAGTGTTCTCCTGTTCTGTCTGGCACCCTCTATGGTGATCCCTGTCAGAGCAGTCAGTGGAGGTAGTCAGACATAGTCTAGTTCTTTGGGGCTCAGACTGTTGGAGACTATAGGTCATGTGGTCCATTAGTCCTTTAGACTAACATTTGCCTTGTGCCTTCATTCTCCTTTGCTCTGGACATGATGGGACCAACAGATATATTTCAGATGACCATTCACAAGTTTTCAAGACTCTAGTCCTGGTCTCATTTGTTATATCTTTATTTTCAAAGCTGCAATAGAATTTGACTCCCTCTAGACTTCCAGGGAGAAAGTTCAGTTATTTACTTAGTAGGCATATTATAAAGGCAGCCATTACTTACTTGGATGCTCTAGGCAACAGCACAAAAATATATTTGTACTAGTATGATAATTCAATTAAGCAGAGATGTGGGTGTATGTCCAGCAACAAAGCACTGGGCATCCTTGTATGATGGACAAGGCCCAAATGAGGGTCGTCTTCCCCGCTGCCAAGACTCCCAGGGTCCCCTAGCCAATGGGAGAGAGCCAAGGAGAAACAAAACTCCACCACGAGTCCCCATCTGCCTGCTCCTTCCCATTCCAATCTGGGGCTTGAACAATGGTACTTATTCTGGCTTAATGTCTATGAATAGTCCAGGGAGAAACCCAAAGTCTCATGTAGGTAAAGTAGAAAAAATAAGGAAGACGGGGTTGTAAAACACTGTTTTTGATCTGCCTGTTATTTTGGCTTAATACTGACCCACAATTTAAAACAGTTGTATGGTGAGGCTATGAGGAACCCTGGCAGCACAGTGGGCAAGTGCTCAGCTGCTAACTCACAGGTCAGTGGTTTGAACCCATCAGTTGCTTCAAGGAAAAAAGATATGGCAGTCTGCTTCCATAAAGATGGTATCCTTAGAAACCTCATGGTGCAGTTCTGCTCTGTCGGGGGCCATGAAAAAACTTCAGGCCCCAAAAGAAATAGGAAGTCCGGAAAGCCCCTGAAAACACGCGGGAAAACTACCCAGCGTCACTGTCCAGGCACACCGCCTAACCAATCATAAAACGCCAAGTGCCTCACACCAGATATCACCCGATTCCAAATCCCTCCCCTTCCCGCTGTATATATATATCCACTGCTGAAATAAAAAATTTTTGAGGCTTGATCAGAATCCTGTCTTGCCTCCATTTCTTCGCATCTCCTACCCTACTTTCATTTTCACAGGTTCCTCCTCACCCGTCATTGATTTGTCCCGCGGGCCGGGACACTGCTCTGTCCTGTAGGGTCACTATGAGTCACAACTGGCTTGAGAGCAACAGGTTTTGTGTTGTTGCAGTCAGTCAGTCTGTTGGTTGGTTACACTGTAACCATTCTTGCAGAAATTTCATGAGGTAGATAGTAAGCTTTCTAAAACCTGGACCGAAAGATGCCATTGCCTGCTAAAATTCTCTCTAGATCCCAGTGCCTTAGAGTTCAGATCAGTTCTCAGTGCTCTCGGCTCACCCTTCTAACTCTCCTCACACACCATCCCGCTCCAGGCACACACAGCTGTCGGCAGGTCTTCTAAGTGCGATGAACTAGTGTATACCTCCAGTCTTTGAAAATATCTGTTTTCTCTGGACTATCATTCTCTGTCCTTCTGCAGCTGGACAGTTCCCCCCCCCCCATTTCAGTGGGGGTGTCGTCTACTCTGGGAAACATTCCCTGATATCCATTCTGGGAATGGAAGTGCTTCTGCTGCTCAGGGCTCTTAAGAGACCTTATCACACAGTATTATAATCCTTTGCTTACTTGTCTGTCCTGCTTACCCGAGTATCCATTATGCAGAGAGAGGGCATGACACTGACCTCAGTACCCAGCACTGGGGCTTGAGTTAACATAAAGCCTTCAAAACCTGCCTCTGAGACCAGTGAATGTTTGGGTCTCTAAACCTTAGTCTGTTCTTCTCTAAAATAAAGATTATAATTGTACCTACATAATCCTTTAAAATGTGAGGATAAAATAAGACTCTACATGTAGAAAACCCAGCTCAGTGTCTTAGCTCTGGTGCCTAACCTTGGCCAACAAGACAAAGGGGATGGCAACATGGCCTATGTTTGTTGACTTTGAGCTCACTTTCCCAAAGCCCTACAGTCAGTACGGAAGTGGCATAGAGTACAAACCCAGGCTGGTCTAACTCCCAAGTCCACACTCACTCTGCTGGGGCACCCATAGATGCACTCAGGCACACTGGGAAGAGATGGCACACTGGGAAGCCAAGTGATATCCTTTGGAAAGGAAACACAGATCCCACTGGGTTCCATCCAACTGAAGAATTCAGAGAGCCTTACTCATTCTGGTCACCAAGACAGTGCTTCCAAATGAGTTTTCTAATTGCTATGGAGAGACTGGTTATATCTGGAAAGCAAAACAGTGTGTAACGGAATGAGCTGAGAATGGCTACTGCCCTATGAAGTGGTATGATCAAATCAGTTCCTTCCTTTTCTCTATTGTAAAATAAAAAGTTTGGAATAAACTATCTTTGTGGTCCTATCCATCTCTAAATTTTTGTATTATGTATGTTAAATAAAACATCCAGTGCATCCCAAAGCCAGAAATGGTCATGTAGTGCCCACTCTTCTGCTAGTGTGTGCTCTGTTCCCTCATTGGATCTCGATAATCAGATGTCAATGCTTGAATGTTGTTCACCAAGTTGAGGTGACAGAGGTGAGATCAACCTCAAGGAGAAAACATTCATGCCTTGCACAGATGGTGCAAGCCTCCCCAAGCTCCAGTGGTCTCCTGGGGAAAGGGAAGCAGGTGCAAGACCCAGAGCCACACTCTCTCCCAGCAACCTGCCCCGAGTCCTACCCATCTGTGCCCCTCAGTTCCAGCAAGGGGCTTTCTTGGAGCAGGAAACAGTTAGGAGAACTGACCCTTTCCCGTCAGCAAGACTGTTCAGCTGCTGGCCCAGTAATTGCTACTAAGAGACCATTCTCCCCGCAGGAATAATAGCTGTGTTTACATTAGCTGTCTAGGGTGACCTGTGCTCCCCAGAGGCTCCCAGTCACGCACACCTCCACAGTTCAGCTCAGAGAGAACTTTGCTTTCAAGGAAAGAAGCATGTTTACCACTGCTGCTGTCATGGGGCATAGAGCTTGAATTTTGCTGCAGCTGTGTAAATAGTTACCCAAATCAGACCATTTCATAACCCTTGCTACTCATTGCATGTATAAAGTCAGGAACAAGAGTAAAGATGTCATGTCCACCTTAGGCTGCCTTTGTTTGCCCAGAGAGAAAGCCCCAGTTTGTCTGCCTCATCTCTGTTACTGGGCTAGGACGATGCTGGGTGCACTTCGCCTACCATTATTCATTAATGTTTATTACAATAATATCCACTCAAAGGTTTGTTGTGGAGATTAAATCAGTATATGTATGCCCTTCAAACAGTGTCTAAACCAAGAAAAAGAGAACAGACTACAAAAAGACCCATTGCTGTTGAGTCAATGCTGGCTGATATGGACCGGATAGAACTGCCCCATAGGGTTTCCAAGGAGCAGCTGGTTAGCAGTCAAGCTTTTAACCACTAGGGAGCCCACTGTCTAATGCAGGGTAAATGCTATACAAGTGTTAGGTGTTATTTTTATTAATCAATCCAATGAGCATTCAGAAAGTCCTGCTGCTAATGCTTTGTGCTCCACTACTAACCTAAAAATTGGTAGTTTGAACACACCAAGAAGCCCCATGGGAGACAGGCCTGGTGTCTCTCTTGTGATCTGCTTCTGTTAACAGCCAAGAAAATCCAGTGGATTTACTCTGTAACACATGGGAGTACCATGTGTTAGATCACACTCAATGACAACAGGTTTCACTACGTAACAGGTACAGCGTCAGGCCCTTACGACATAACAGTAGATGAAGAAGGCATGGTTACTTCTGCCTTTGAGAAGTTTAGACTCTATAGAAGAAGCTGTGGTATTCAGGGATGACCTTTTCCAGAGCTCGTAAGCCTGCCCTCAGAGGTAGGAAGAGCACTCATGGCCCACTTTCCAAGGACATATAGGGATGCTGGGAGTCAGAATCATCTAGATGGCAATGTGTTTGGTTTTGTCTTGGTAGGGGAGAAAGCTTGCCCACACTGGACTGCCACCTGAAGAACAGGTGGAGGGGGTCTCTGTGAGCTTCCCTGGGGCTCTTCAAAGCTGGTCCCTTAGACTGAAGGCTTATTCCATTTGTCTCAATCTTACATTTATCTACTGAGAAGCTGCATTGTTCTCAAGGCATCCAGATATCATCTCCTAACAGGGCCATTCCAGTTAGAACTGACCTCCAACCCAGCTCTTTTAATAAAATTGCCCTTTGCTTGGCTTTGTCCCTATGAAACAAGTAGAAAACTAAAGCTGACAAAATGATCCCATGGCTCTCCTTAATCACCTCATTTTTGGTATCCCATAAAACCTTATTGTTAGGTGATGGTCTGAAACCAAATGGCCAGTCTCCCAGCTGGACTTAAAACACCTCGATCTGGGCTGCTCCTCATCAGAACGGGGAGTGGCCACTCGCCATCTTCCAGTGACTCACCTTCAAAAGGCACCCAACTCTCTGAAACACCAGGTCTGGGGACATCATGTCAAGAAAGTCCAGAATTCCTCTTAAAAGTTGATTTTAATTGATTTATCATTCACCGAATATTTGTTGACTACATAGTATAAGCTAAGTGCTAGAAGAGAAAAGAATGACAAATATCTCTTCATTCAAGAAGCTTGTAATCCTGCAGGGAAGACAAATATAGGAAACTTAATATGCAGTGGATGAGTCTGATAATAAAGATATGCTTGTTTGCATATCTTCACTGCAAGGTAATTTGTTGGAAACAGGGCTGTGAACTGGTTTGTTTTGGTTTGAATCCCTACTGATAATTTGCATTTCCACCCCAAATATACTAAATCAGAATCTATGTTTTAACAAAAGCCCAGGGAAATCTTATGTAAAATAAATTTTGAGAATCACTGCTCTACTAGTGCTTCTCAAAAGTCATCCCTAACCGGAAGTATTAGCATCATCTGGAGAATTTATCAGAAATGCAGATTCTCCAAAGGGGTCGAATCAGAACAAATGATTCAATGTCCTGTTTAGAAATATAATTCCATTGCTGCCAGGCCTTCCATCCTCAGCAATGGCAGCTTCCCACTTCTCACCTATTATCTGTCAATTTCCTGGACATAGCTTTACCTGCTGCTATGCCCTACCCTCCCAGTTCGTCTCCCTGTGGCAAACTCCTATTCATTTTTCAAAATTTGTTTCAGACAAGCCTAATAACTGTATTAAACAACCTTCCTTCTATACTACTTTTCTATCGTTTTATATTTTTATTATTGTACAGAGTAATGACCACACATTTCTTAAAGGCCTAACACAATGCCCAGCTCATGTTAGGTCTTCTGAATGTTCACTGAACTGAGCTGTGTTTAGATATAATGGTAATGCTATTACTACCACCACCCATCACTATGTTTTTGAGAGTTCTTATGATCAGGTATTGTAAGTGCTTCACATACATTTCCTTAACATGACTTTGAAAGCAGGATACAGTTATTATCCTTTTTAAAAGAATGAGAAAGTTACGACCCACAGAAGTTAAGTAAATTTTGGAGGGAAGGAGGAAAGAATAAGAAATGGCTTTTCAAGTAAGTGAAACCTTAAACAAAGAACTTACCGTGTGAACTATTTTCTTTCTTCTGTTCTCTCTTTCACATGCATGCATTCACACACACACACACACACAAAAAAAAAAAAAAAAAAAAAGCCCAGAGAAATTTTATAAGGCATTTTGAGCCTCCTTTACTACTTCTAGGAGCCCATGATCCAACCTACATGTCTCACCTCTGTGTTCTCTTGGTGCCCTGTGTATGTCCATGTAATATAATGATGGAGTATAACTACTGATTTGGTTGCTTGCTTCCTTTGTTAGACTGTAAATTCCTTGAGGTTAAGCATATCTTACAGATTTTTTGAATCTCATATAAGAAGGAGACAGTGAAGGAAGGAGAGAAGAAAAAAAGGATTAAGAGAGAGAAAGAGGGAGGAAAAGAGGGAATGAGGATAGAAGGGGAATATTGGCCACAAAGCCAGTAGTTTATTTAGATTTAAAAAAAAAAAAAAAAGATTATTCCTCATAAACCCAAAATACTCTTTAGCCAGGCAAAAGCAAAGTAGACAGACGAGTGAGCACCCTGGAATCTTCTGGAAATACTGAGTTAACTTTCTCCATTGCTGTGGAGTCAATTCTGAGGCATAGCAACTCCATAGGAGCAAGCAGAACTGCCCCACAGGATTTCCAATGCTTTAAATCGTGACAGGAGCAGAGTGCCACATCTTTCTCCCATGCAGAAGCTGGTAAGTTTGTACTATTAACCTTAACCTCCAGCATCCCCATTTTACAGAGGAAAGAACAAGCTGTATTGGTAAAACAAATGGCTTCAGCATTCTTGGCTGGCTTAGACCAAGCGCCCTGTTACTTCTGGCCTCCTACCGTAACCACTAGACACAACCCTTTCCAAGGGCAGTGCTCTTGGCTTCTCAGATGCTTTTTTTCCTCAGTGAAGTGGGCTAAACCAACGAACAGTTAATAACATTTGAGACTGCCTTTCTTATGCCAGGTCTCTGTCAGGCCCTGGGGCCCAGAGCCCTGCCCTCTAAGAGACTATGTTTTTAGAACTGGTGATCACCCTGCCACCTCCATGCGTCCTACAATTCAACCCAGCCAAGGTCAGCACATTAATGGTGGCATCATCTGTGTGCTCAACTGGCCAATAAAGCTTTTAAAACTACTTAAGAAGAAAGGAGAGAGAAAGATAAAGGGCCTGAAAGTGCATTGGCCTATGACTCTGGCCTGTGAATTAGAGTGACTTTAAAGAACTAAGTTTTGCTTAAAAACGCATGTGGCATGTGCTTGCATCCTTGTTTCCTGTATTACTTTTACAAGTTATTTTGTCTATGCTAGCTGCTTTTCCAGGGAAAATCTCTGGATTCATTAGATGCTACCTGTAGCCACAGCCAGGCTATGTGTAATCCTCCCACTCATATTTTGCTGACTTGCAGCCAGCCTCCTGCAGTTTTTATGGCAGAATGTAGTGGCCACATGACAAAACTCATCCTGAATCACTGAGGGAGGGGTTGTTTATGATCAGGGCTCCCTCCCCAGACAAGGGTGCTCAGAGTGGGTCCACAGCCTGCCCCCGCATCTCTTCCCCCAGCTTCTCCACTAGGAAGCACAAGCCCTTCTTCCAGTTCCCAACTTCCACGTGAAATAATTGTTTTCCAGTACAGGTCTCATCACCAAAGAGTCACCCATTGGCTCTCAGCTGGTGCTGATTTTACAAGATGACCAGATTCTCCTGTAAAGCCCAGGAGGGGAAAATCCTGCTCCCTTGAAGCAGAAGCAAGCATGGCCCGCACCCAGAGACAGCTGCTTATATTATCTTTCACCCTGCATCTTCCCAGACACCTGTGGCTACAACACCCCACAGGAGTGTTAGGTTGTCACACTGTCTTCTGACACCCCAAGCGCTCTTCTTCCACCAGGGCTGTTCAAACAGTGGGAAGGTGATTATAAGCTGTAATTTCTCATCTCAGTTAGCAGGTGACAGGCTCCCATAACATGGCATCCATATGGCATCACCCCTTCTGTTGAGCACAGTTTTAGGGCAAGATTCATACTGCTCCTCTCTGTACTCAAAATAGACACCCAAAATTGGGATAGAATTTACATAAGCTGGCTGAAGAGACCGTGTTCAATTAAAAAGCTTTTGTTGCCAAGGAATTTTTTTAGTTGATACATATGCTCCTTTCCTGCAGTCCTATGGGGAAAGATGTAGGTTCTCTCTCACCCAAGCACTCCATCTTTCACTCTCTCGCCTTCCTTTGCTCTCTAATTTCCTCCCTTAGTAAATAAGGAGGAGGACACGTGCCCCGAGGCTGAATAAGTAGCAAATGAAGACACAATCTAGTCCCTATGGAAATAACAAGAACTCTGGCTCAAGAGGAATAGAAGCAAGTGGTACCCTCTTGCCTGGCCCGGAACAGGGCAGGATGCAAAGCTCTGCTGTGAGCTTTCTGTACTCTGACCCAGAGAGAATGTGTCATCCCAGTCGGCAGTCACCAGACATTCAACAGGGTATGTTTCCAGTCACACTGATGCTGAAGCATGCACTTGAGAATAGTGAAACATGTATTCTTTTTTTGTAATCATGAAAATGGTGCTTTTTTGTGGGGAAGAAAAATTTGGGAAACACAAAAGTGTAAAGGAAGGAAAATTTCACTTGTAATTCTCCCAAAGATGAACTCAGTTAACATTTTAGTGTATTTCTTTCTACCTTGATTATATGTGTGAATATTTATACAAACTTGGATTGCAACACAGAGACACTTTTGTGTCTTAGAATTATGTTTAACATTATATCATAATTTTCTTAGCTGTTTTCTATACCAAATACATTTCAAGAACATCACTTGTAGTGGCTGTACTATCCTGTATTTAACTATTTCCCTATTATGAATATTTACGTTCTTCCCATTTGTACTGCTATTGCTATATAAATATTTCTGCAACGAACAGCCTTGACTCCTTGGATACACCTCTGCTTATTTCCTCAGGATAAATTTGTATGTGTTGTATTTGAGGTGTATATTCAATAGCGAAGGCAAATTGTGCTGAGCCTTTCACATACTTTGGGACTGGTTCATCTTATGATTAATGGATGCATTTTTAGCAATGCCTATTTAGCATCAGAAATGAAATCAGTGTTTAAGAAAGTGTTTTCCCAGGGAAAGTTAAATAACACTGAATTGGACATCTGTTGTTTTGGCTTGTTCAACATTCACGCCCACCTCTTCTGCATGCCACACTCCACTCATGTGGTTCCAGTGGGCCTAGTGTCTCCTCACCTTGCCACTCAGGAGCAGCTGGTCAGAGTCACAGTGAAGGTCAGGCCTCTGGCTTCTGTTAGGGTAACTGGGAAAGTGACTCTGCACTGGCACTGCTGAGTGGGTGGAACATAAGCCAGGAACCATCTCTGCCCACCTGTGGGAAAAGTCAGCCCAAGATTCAAGTCAAATGAAAAAGTAGAGATCCAAGAGACGGAAATGAATGGATTCCTGACAACTCTCAGAGACTCTGTTTTAACTGTACCTGACGCTAGCAATACTATTCCCATATCGTTTCATTACCTGAGCATGAAATCCCTTTTCTTACTTAAAGTGCTTTGAATTGGGTCTCTGTCAGGTACAACCTAAAATGTCCAGCTAACACCAATCGCTTTTCTGGATCAAACTCAAAGCCTTGAGTCCTTTATACCTATGTCCTCTGCAAATAAGCCACCTGATCAACTATATGATTATCTAGCATTCACTGTTAGTAGGCTTCCATGCTAAAATCTGCTGGTGAAATTCTATTAGGACCAATTCCAAGCTTTTGAGTCTGGTAACGTGATGGGAAAAGAGCATAGAAAACAAACCAGAGGACAGGACTAGCCAGGGTCGTGCACAAGGGACCACCAGGTATCTCAGCTGGATAGACAAATAATAGATAGGTGTAGCTGCTGTCAAGACAGCTCTGACTCGTGGCAACCTTAGGTGCAAAACTTGCCCAGTCCTGCATCACCTTCATGAACACTGGTATTGTTTGAGTCCATCATTGACAATCCATATGACCCCGGGTTTCCCTCGTGCTGGCTAGCCCTCAACTTCATCAAACATGATGTCCTCCTCGAGTTACAAATCCCTGTAGTACAGAAGTTTAGATGCTTAACTACTAACCAAAATGTTGGCAGTTTGAGCCCACCCAGAAGTGCTCAAATCAAAACATCACTGCCTTGAAACTCCTGTAGAGCACAGCTCTACACAGCACATGTGAGGGTACCATCAGTGTGAATTGACTCAGCAGTCGGTTTGGTTTTTAGTTTTTTGATGATGTGTCCAAAGCAAGGGAGCCCCGGTTGCACAGTGGTTAAGAATTTGACTGCTAAACAAAAGGTCAGCAGTTCAAATCCACCAGCTGCTCCTTGGAAAACCTACGGACAACTCTACTCTGTCCCATGTGATTGTTATGAGTCAAAATTCACTCATTGGCAATGGGTTATGGGTGATCCATGACTTTTCATCAGCTAATTTATGAAGTAGATTGCCGGCGCTTGCTTTCTAATCTTAGTCTGCAAGCTAAGGTCTATCATGGGTGACCCTGCTGATATTTGAAATACCAGTGGCATAGTTTCCAGCATCACAGCAATACACAAGCTGCCACAGTTAACAGGCTGTGACATGGGGTGATATAGAATTATATTGTTGTTTTGCTAGTTATCATCAAGTTGATTCTAACTAATGGTGATCTCATACATGCAAATAGAACTACAAGGACTGCCAATTAAGTTCACAAACTCATCCTAGAAAAAGTGTTACATAGCTCATTGCTGAATATCACTATGACCACCTTCAAAGTACTCCCCATGGGAAGCTGTGCACAGATGCCAGCATGTAGTCCACCCTTCAAAGCAATTTTGAAACACTTTTTCTTGAATGGCCATCAGAACTGTTGTCGTATTACCCTTGATGTCCTGAAAGTTATCAAAATGTCTTCCTTTCAATATTTCCTTTATCTTCAGGTAAAAAAAAAGTCACTGGGGTCCAGATCAGGTGAGCAGGGAGGACATTCCAATACAGTTATTCATTCACTGGCTAAAAATTCCCTCACTGATAACTACACAATTAAGTTTATAAACTTGCCATTGTGCCACCGTGCACAATGGCCATTCCAGAAAGAGTTCCAAAAGTGCTTTGAGGGGTAGACTACTCACTGGCATCAGTGCCTAGCTTCCCAAGGGGAGTACTTTAAAGGTGATCGTAGCGGTATTCAGCAACGAGCTATGTAGCACTTAGAACAATCAAGTTAATGGACTTAATTGCCAGAGCTTATATTTCATAGAGTTTTCAAGGCTGTAACTTTTTGGAAGCAGATCATCAGCCCTGTCTTCTTAGGCACCTCTGGGTGGATTCAAACTGCCAATCTTTCAGCTGCTGGTTAAGAAGATAACTGTTTACATCAGCCAGGGATCTTGAAATATAGAATTGTAATTGTCCTGAGTTACTCTTGCAATGGTATATTCCAACTATCTTATCTACTAAAACAAAGGTTCCCTGAAGCGGGGTGTAGGCTTTGCTACTCTGTACACCATTCTCTTAGCACATTTTCCCGTATTTTACGGTTACTCCCAAAGATCTGTTGACCAAAAAGCAGCATAAAGATAATCACAATGTTCAACTGACCCAAATCTAACAGACAGTGAGACATAACACTCTCACCTGGTGTCAGTACATTTCCTTGACAGAAGATCAGGCTGGTGAGCACACTGGTTGTTTTCAGCAGCTAGGTTTCTCCACCTCTGTTAACTGCCCATCTTCTGCTTCCCAAGAAGGCATTTCTGACCCACCATGACCTAACAAGGTACCTTACTTGTAAATAAGAACTCAGTACGTACTTGGTGACTTGAATTAATAAGCCAAGGCCTTTGTTCTTTTAGTCTGTAGAGCTGGCACGTTCTTTTTACCCTATCACATGTAACGGAGACAATCATTCCAATATCAGACTAGGTGAACAGTAGGTTTTCTGGGCAGAATTCACTATCCCAGGGTTTCTCCAACTGTCTCGATCATGATGATCATCTGGGGTACTTGTTCAATATATGGGTTACCAGGTCTCTCCCTTGGAAATCTGATTTGGTAGCTCTGAATTGGGACCCAGAAGCCAGGGTTTTAAACAAGCACCTGGAGCAATGCTTTGCATACATTTAGGAAACTCTGTACATAAACAGAGCCAAACTGTCAACTAACATATGTTAACTAACCACAAACACAAGCAACTAGTTAACATGTAGAAATGCAGCCTTATGGAATGAAAAGACCACCATCCAGGGAATTAGAAATCTTGGACTCAAATTCTAACACTTGCCAGCTGGGTGATTTTGAACAAATTATGCAACCTCTTTGAACTTGTATTTCTGCCCTTGTAAAATAAGGATGGCCTTTCCCTCTAAGGAATCTAATTAGATGATGCATGTAAAAGTGTACCATATCTGGGAGGAATTTTCAGTTCACTTTCTCACGGCTGGAAGTAACAGCTAGAAGATGACCTGTTTGATGAAGGAGGTAAACCTTGCAACAGTTACAAGAAATTTGTAAATATTAACTCCACAAAGCCACTCATAACATGCTTCTACTTTCTGCTGACACACCAAAACTGGAAGGTCATTTCAATAAATATCAATTAGCATTTATTGAGAATGTACTATATGTCAAACATAATTCTAAATGAACTTGGACTGATCAATTTAATTATCACAACAGCTGTATGACACAGATACTACTTGTATGGTATTCTGTAGCTGAGAAAGTGGATTTAACTGTGCTTATTATTATTGTAGTTTTGTTAGTTGCCACCTAGTTAGACTTCAACTCACAGTGGCCCTATGCACAACAAAGCGTTGCCTAGTATTGTGCCTTCTTCATGCCTAGTTCCATAGTTGTGGCTACTGTGAGATGTAACAGTAAATGACAGCTAAATAACCCACCCTGCTGTGATGGTGGCACAGTTTATAACCTACCTGAGGTCACACAGCTAGTAAGTGGGAGAACTAGACATTATATCCAGACTTACTGACTCCTGACTCCCTAGTCCTAACCCACTAACCAGACACTGTCAAGTTGATTCTGACTCATGGCAACCCCACATACATAAGAATAAGACTGTGTTCAATAGCCTGATCCCCAGACCACGTTGTTTCTTAAGGTGATGGGTAGTCCCCATGATGACAGCAGAGCATCCAAGGCATCTGGTCATTCTATTCCATTACTCCTCTAAAAAATGCAGAAGATGGTCATTTGACAAAAGACCACCAGGTAGATGTCCAAATGCCACCCATGGAGTTGAGCCTCACCCTAAATGCCTCTTAATACTTACACAGGATTTTAGAGTTTGATGGAACATGAACAAAGATATAGTCTATGGAAAACTAGAAGTCCATACAACATATGCTCCCACAAATCTGTTGTGCTTTTGTTTTGAGAATGAGAAAGCCATTAGAAACGGTACCTTGTTGTTATCATTATATATTGTGGTGGTGGTGGCGGTTAGTTACTGTCAAGTTGGCTCTGACTCATGCTGAGTGCAGGCATTCAGAGAAGAACTGCTCCATAGGGTTTTTAAGGCTATGTGACCTTTCAGACATAAATCACCAGGCCTTACTTCCAAGGCTCTGAAGGTGTGTTTGAATTGCCAACCCTAACTATTTGGCTGTCTGGATGCTCCTGTATCGTTTACACCAGCTTGCAATTCCACATTGCCTGTATCATTTGCTTGGTCCCTAAACGGACCTGAATGTGCTCCTGTATTCTAACCGCATCCCTCTGTGAAGGGACAGAGGCCCAAACAGGTGAAATTAACAGCTCATATTCAAAGCACATTACTGGCAGAAGCTGAAGTAGATTTCAGGTGTCCCAACTTCCAGCTCTTCCAAACCACAATGAGGGGGAAACCACAACAGTCTCCTTGGCAAGGAGGGGCAGCATCATTGCAGGAAAGATTAAAAAAATAATAATAAGTACAGTAAGAAGAAAATTGTTAGGGGCCTTTGGAGGCAGAAACAGAGAGCACAAAAGTGGTCCCTTTGAAGGGACTTTTCCTAGGCTAGGATGGAGGATGTGGTGAGAGGCCAGAGAACAGCTACTCTGCCATCACTGTGCTCTGTAGTCGCAAGACTATGAGTCGCCGTTGTTTACCCCAGTGCCTGGAAAGCCAGGGCACTTCCAAAGGGCTCCCCCTGCAACTCAGTGAGGCAGGAGAGGTACGGCTGCTAGCATGATTGTGGCATTTTAATTGCAGCCAGCAAAGAAGAATAAGAGCCTGGTTGCTTTCTCTCTGGCCCGTGAAGAAAGGCACAGAGGGACAAGAGCATCACAAAGCCTCCTGCTCCCAGGGCTGCATTCAGGTTGCCGCCTCAGAGCAGCTTGTAGCTCTGGAGAACTTTTAATAGAAATCTTCGGAATGAAATGGGCTACAGCTGTTTGCCTTGATAAATATATTTTATGCTACATGCCTCAGCCGCCATCTGTTTGCTGATACAAGCACTTCTTCGTGGCAACTAAGGAGAAGTCATCAAAAGGAATAGCAGGGGATGGTTTGGGAGCAGGTAGAGAGGGTGAGGACAGGGCAGGGGATTGTGTGCAGGCGGAAAGGGGCTGACCTGTGGATAAAGGCAGTGGAGAGCAGTGTAGAACGGAGGTCCATGGGGAAGTCAGATAACCCGCCCACCTGCTCACTCTCCCGCAGTTACTCAACGTATACTCACCACTATTCCAAAGGCCTAAGACTCTCCTCTCTCTGCCTCCTACTTTTGGCCCCTAAAATCTAACCACAGTAATAAGAATACCCACTTCTGAGCCAGCACAGGCTGCCTGCCCCAACCCATCCCTGGAGTCCACCTCCCAACTACTCTGACCAGAGGAGAAGGCAAATCAGACACCAAGACTGCATAGGAAGCCACAGCCACCTACTGAGGTGTCAGTCAAAGCCAAGCAAGAATTTTCATCACCTCTGCATAGCCTTGCAAGGTCCCCAAGTGGCACAAATGATTTGCTCTCATCTGCTAACCTGAAGTTTAGCAGTTTGAAATCACTCAGAGACACTGCCGAAGAAAGGCCTGGTGATCTGTTTCCATAAAGAGCACAACCAAGGAAACCTTATGGAGTACAGTTCTATGCTGTAACACATGTGATTACCATAAGCTGGAATGGGCTCAATAGGAAAGGGTTTTAGTTTTTTGGTTGCAGAACCCCATGACCACACAGCTACCTTGCTTTATGTAAGGGTTAGAGAAGGGTCCATCCCTGTTTAAAATGAGTAGGAGAGAGGAAAGATTTAACCATTCTGGAACTCTCAGACATCTTTATGGAAGGCTCTGTTTTGCATCATCAAAGTAAGAGCACAGGAGGCTACTGTCTGAGAAGCCAGCACCCACAGGGGCTAGCTGAGAACCTTAGAGCGTTCCAGTGGCTGGATTTGTAAAGTACGTGACTCTCTCTTCCTTCTCCCCTTCAGGAACAATATGAGAGGCCAGTGTGACTCACCACTCTCCTCAGTGGATCCCGTTTCTGGGCTGCAGGGCATCCCCTGCCACTCCGCCTCTGCACCAGCTCTCCCTCTCCACTGAGGGATGCAGCCTGACCTGAATTGGGGTGACCTGTGTAGGCCCCATGAAGCAGCACACAGGTGCAGACTGAATCCAATGTGCTGTTCTTCTGCCTCTCCTTCACCTGAGTCCCTGTGTCAGGGGAAACTGCTCTGTCCTCCTTCTCTTGGCAAGAAGAGGGTCAAAGTGTCACCAGCAACTGCAACCCTGCCACTTTCCTTCTCATTTTGGCACTGTAAGTGCCTAAAATGGTGGTGTGGGGAACAGGTTTTGATGTTGGGTGACAGAGAGAAGCTGTTACTTCTGGCTCTCAAGAGTACAGGCACAGGCTAGAGATGTGCTGGATGAAACAGCATGAAGGACCTCAAGCTTCCAAAAGCATGTTAGTCAAAACCAAAATGGACCAAGCACCTGTTGCTCTATACCGCCCCCTCCCAAGGACGTGGGCAGGGTGACTGCTGGGGACATGCTTAGAGGCACTCTGACAGAAGGCACTAAATCATTGTGTACTGAGTAGTGTGGTTCTTGGTCCAAGAAACCAAGTGCTTTGGATGAGCTACAGAACTGCTGGTTGCTAATTGCAGCCTGAGCAAGCCTCCGGCTCCACCAGCCCCAGTATTAATAAGTGTTTCCATGGCACTTGATATTTTGCAATTATCTTTTCTAACACATTTGCTTTAGCAGAAGGAGCCAGCCAAATGTGCCAGGCACTGTTTTAAGCAATGAAGACGTGGCTGTGAACAAAACAGAAAAAAAAAAAAAAAATCCCCTGTCCTCATGTAGCTTACATTCAATGGAGAGGTCAATTAATATCCCCAGGTTAATTTTCACTGCTATGAATATAAATAAAGCAAGAGGGCAGGATGGAAGAGGGCAAGGGAAGCCATTGCTTGTCACACTGGTGACGCCAAGTTTCTGTTAATGGTGGTGGCATAATTGGGAAGCGATGGTGGAGGTACACAGTAAGATCAAAGCAATTAAGGCCACTGAACTGTACATGTAAGAAATGTAGAAATGGCAAATGCTTTGCTACATATATTTTTACAATAAAAAATAATAACAAAACTGGGTAAATGGCAGGGAGGCCCCTGGGTAGTGCAAATGGTTTGTACTCAACTACTACCCAAGAGCTCAGCAGTTCCAATCCTCACAGTGGTACTGCAGAAGAAGAACCCAGCAACCACTTCCAAAATGTCACCAAAAACTCTATGGAGTATGGTGATACTCTGAAACACGTAGGGATCCCCATGAATCGGAATTTACCCTACAACAGTGGATGAAGAGGGTTAGGGAGTTACTGGGAAGGATATTATCGTAGACAACAGTTATTACATATCTTGTGGTCAGAGGGGAGTCCCCAGATAGTAAACAGCTAAGCATTGAACTACTAACTGAAAAGTTGGAGGTTCAAATCAACTCTGAGGTGCCCTGGAAGTAAGGCTGGTGATCTGCTTCTGAAAGGTAACAGCCCTAAAAACCCAGTGGACCAGTCCTACTCTGCACACAGAGTTGCTATGATTTAGCTTCAACTTAAAGGCAACTGGTTTAGCTTTTCAGTTTTAGTGGTCAGAGGAAATTTGGGCAGAGACCTGAATGCAGATAACAAACTATGTATCAATGGAGAATATTCCAGGCAGGAATGTTCTTTCTTTTTTTAGCCTGGGAAAACACTATGGAAGAGTGCTGCTCTGCACACATGGGGTCCACACGAGTCAGAATCAACTCAACTTGACAGCAAGTGGTTTGTTATGGGGTGTTTATATCTTGTCCATTTCACACATTGGTGTTTTCTTTACTCAAAGAATCTTGAGGATCTTCAACAAAATCCTAGCCAACAAAATTTGACATGTCAAAAAAATAATTCATTATGACCAAGTTAGATTCATACCAGGAATGCAATTCTGGTTCAACATCAGAAAAACAATTAATGTCATCAGCCACATAAATAACACAAAATTTAAGAATCACCTGATTTTGTCAATCAGTGCAGAAAAGACATTCAACAAAGTGTAACACACTTTCACACTAAAAACTTTCAGCAAAATAGGAATAGAAGGGAAATTCCTCAATGCAATAAGGGGTATCTACAAAGCCAACTGTATACATCACCCTAAGTAGAGAGAGACTGAAAGAATCCACCCCAAGAATGGGAACTAGGCAAGCATGCCCATTCTCACAACTTCTATTCAACACTATATTAGAGGTTCTAGCCAGAGCAATTACACAAGACAAAAAAATAAGGGGCATCCACATCAGCAAAAAAGAAGTAAAAATATCCCTGTTTGTATATGATGTGATTATAGACACAGAGAACCCTAAAGAATCCATAAATAAACTCCTGGAACTAAGAGAAGAGTTGAGCAAAGTATCAGGATATAACATAAACATAAGTCGATCAGCAGGATTCCTATACACTAACAAAGAGACCATCAAAGAGGAAATTCTCAAATCAATACCATTTGCAATAGTCCTTGAGAAGATAGCATACCTAGGAATAAATCTAACCAGAGAAATGAGAGACCTATGCAGAGAAAATTAAAAGACCTTACTGCAAGAAACCAAAAGAGAATTAGACAAGTGGAGAAACCTACCTTGTTCATGAATGGGAAGATTTAATTATTATGAAAATGTCTATCTTACCCAAAGTTATGAACATATACAATGCAATCCAATACAAAGTCCAGTGTCATTTTTAATGAGATGGAGAAATATATCACCAACTTTGAAAAGCAGAGAAACACTGGATAAGTAAAGCACTACTGAAGATGAGGAACACAGTGGGAGGTCTCACATTACTCAACCTTGGAATCTATTACACTGGCACAGTAGTAAGAACAGCCTGGTACTGGTACAGAAACAGACATACAGACCAATGGAACAGAATTGATATCCCAGAAATATCACCATCCTCTTATAAACAGTTGATATCTAACAAAGGTCGCAAACTAGGGTAAAAACAGTCCGTAACAAATGGTGATGGCAAAATTGGATATCCATATGCAAAAAAACTGAAACAAGACACATATCTTACACCTTATGAAGAAACTAACTCAAAATGAACCAAAGACCCAAATATCAAACCTAAAACAATAAAGATCATGCAAGAAAAAATAGGGTCAACAATGGAAGTGCTAATGCATGGCTTAGACAGACTACAAAATCTGACAAACAATGCATGAACAACAGAAGAGAAAATACATAAATGGAAACTCCTAAGAATCAAACACTTATGCTCACCCAAAGACTTTATCAAGACAGTTAAAAGACTACTACAGACTGGCAAAAAATATTTGGCAACTACGTCAGATCAATATCTGATTTGCATAGTCTACGAGGTACTGCAAAATGTCAACAAGAAAAAGACAAATAACCCAATTAAGCAACAGGCAACGGAGATGAACAGACACTTCACCAAAGAAGACATCCAGGCAGCCAAAAGACACCTGAAGAAATGTTCATGATCATTAGCTATCAGAGAAATCCAAATCTAAAGTACCCAACCAAGGTTGGCAATAATCCAAAAAACACAAAACAACAAATGCTGGAAAGGCTGCAGAGAGATTGGAACTCTCCTACACTGCTGGTGGGGATGCAAAATGGTGCAACCTCTTTGGAAAGCTAGAAATAGAAATACCATATGATCCAGCAATCCCACTGCCCAGAATATATCCTACAGAAATAAAGGTGCTTACACAAACAGATACATGCACACAAATGTTTATTGCAGCACTGTCTACAATAGCAAAAAAATGGAATCAACCTAGATGCCCATCAACAGATGAATAGATAAACAAACTATGGTACATGTACTGAATTGAAAACTATGCAATGATGAAGAACAGTGATGATTTTAGGAAGCATCTTATAGCCTGGTTTCAACTAGAAGACGTTATACTGACTGAAATCAATCAGAGGCAAAAGGACAAGTATTGTATGAGACCTCTGCTATAAGTACTGAAAACTAGACTTATGCACAGAACAAAAGACTCTTTCGTGGCTACAGTGAAGGGAAGGGAGGGAGAAGGCTGGTCATAAATTAGATACTAGATACAAGTTGGTTAGGTGAAAGCAGTGACAGCATGCAGTAGAGAAGAGATCAACAGAACTGGACTATACCATAAACTGAAAGGTTTTCTAAACTCAACCAAATATTTCAAAGGATAGAGTAGCAGGGGCGGGGATCTGGGGATCCAGTTTTCAGGCAACATCGAGACCAGTTGGCATAACTAGTCTTTTGCTAAGAGAGTCTTCTGCACCCCGTATTGGTGAGTGGCACCTGAGGTCTTAAAAGCTAGCAAGCTGCCATCTGAGATAC
The DNA here is from genome assembly GCA_028571685.1 of Heterohyrax brucei. Taxonomy (NCBI): domain Eukaryota; kingdom Metazoa; phylum Chordata; class Mammalia; order Hyracoidea; family Procaviidae; genus Heterohyrax; species Heterohyrax brucei. The sequence continues at coordinate 20,604,562 of CM053162.1, forward strand.
ACCAAATGGTCCCAACTTGTCTGGAGCAGATAATCACCAAGAATAACACAAACACAAGGGAAAAAGAGCCCAGGAGGCAGAAGGACCCATATCTACTGAATAAAGTGTCAACAGGAGACCAAAAGAATCAGAAGGTGCGCGGCCACCGCCAAAGGCTGCTGTGGTGGGAAACACAATGTAGAGTCCCTGAGGTGACGTGAGAAAGAGAGGAGTGCAGCTCGAGAACTCTACTAAAAGACCAGAACTGATGGTCCAACAGCCTGGAGAGTCCCCAGTGAACATGGCCCCTAGACCTGCTGCTGACTCTGATCAGAAACAAGTATTGAGGTCAACTCTTCAGACAAGAATGGATTGGACTCAGGGACACAGTGTAATCATATGGTGTGTATACTTTATAGTTCTATACATTTATAGGAGGCTGTCCTACTGGTTTTTTTCTAGATGGGAGAGAAGAGGGTGGAAAAGAGGGGACAAGCGCTCATTACAAGGATACTAGAAGTAAAAAGTGACAATGAGGAATATGCTGTCACTGTAAGGAGAGCAGATGGAGCTGCAGATAGGCAGGCATGTAAAATTTATTTGGATTGTATACTTTTACTTAATTACAATAAAAAAAGAAGATGAAGCTGAAGTTTCCCCATATTTTCTTCTGATACCTGTGTCTTTCTCAAACTCCATGGTCATCCCATGCATCCTTTTCTTTTAATATCCTGGAAACCTGATACTCTGAAAGAATTCTTCCTTACCAGGTACATATTCCTGTGACTATATGCACACACCCAGGAGCACATGCATTTTTAGCTTCCACATCAGACAACAGTCCTGCTTTTCAAATTGCTCTTAGGCAGCAATACATCCATTGAGAGAGCATCTATTCAAGAAGCAGTTACTGATATATTCTTTTAACCTTTTGTGTCCCTGTATGCTAGACACTGTGCTAGAGGCTGGGAATAAAAAGAGGAACAAGACAAGCTGTCTCAATAAACAGCAAGTCTAAGGAACAAATAAATGATAATAAAATATGTAAGTGCTACCACAACATTACAAATGGTGCCATGAGAACACAGAGGAAGAAGCAATTGATTTTTAATTCTTCTGGAGAAGCCAGGAAAAGCTTCGTGGTAGAGGTGATGTTATAGGTAGATCTCAAAAGATGTTGCTAAGCATCCTACAGTCCATAAAAGATGCCCCCAGTAAACAATTATCTAGTCCAAAATGTCAATAGTTCCAAGACTGAGAAATTCTACATTAGAAGTAAATGGAACAACATGTACAAAGACATTAAGTTGTGCAAGGGTCAGGCAAGTCTAGACAACAGTAGACGCTCAGATATGAAGCAGAAATAGACAGTAAATGAAGAAAATGGCAGGCAAGGCTGGAAATATAGGCTTACCCAAACACAGAAGCATCTTATACACCAAACTACAAGGCTTTTCTCCATAGACAACAAAGAGCCAATTAAAGAGAAGACTGAAGTAGATGGACATGTTGGTTGCCGCTGAGTTGCCTTGGACTCATGGTAACCACATGTACGACAAAACTAAATGTTGACCAGTCCTATACCATCTTTGTGGTTATTGGCACACTTGAGTCCATTGTTGCTACCACTGTGTATTTTAGGTGTCTTCCTACCTACAGGACTCATCCGTAGCACTGTATCAGACAACATCCTCTTATGACCCATGGAGTGTGCACTGGCTAACTTTCAGAAGTAGATCTTTGGGCATCTTCCTAGTCTGCCTCAGTGTGGAAACTCTGCTGAAACCTGTCCATACTGCTGGTATTTGAAAGGTCAGTGGTACAGCTGCCAGCATCATAGCAACATGCAAGTCACCACAGCACCACTCACTGACCGATGGTGTAGAAATGCAAGTAACAGCTGCCAACTATTCAGCCTTTATCCGGCCAGGTGCTTTACTAAATTACCTCTAATTCTCAGAAGAGACAGAGAAGCACATAGGGAGTCATTATTATTTCTGCTTTACAGATGACAAAACCAAGGCTCAGAAAAGGGAGACTGACTACCCAGGGTCAATGAGAAGATGGCTAAAAAAATGAATCCAGATTCCGGTGCAGGTCTGTCTAACTCCTGAGCCTATTACCTTGTTAGGCCACACAGCTTCTTGCAGCCTGGCAATCAGAAGGGCTCTGGCTCCACGTTGGTCCACAGGGGCCTTCCCACCAGGTGTCATCTCACAGAGCTCTCAGCATGGCAGGTGCTGAACACAGTCCATCTGACAGAGGGAAGAGTGTCTCACTTGGATCCATTTAGGAATCAGGCAGCACTGATTATGTTCTTTATAGACTAGATGCCATGTTTTGTGTCCCAGAAAATATGCTTTAATTACCTCTGGATAACAACTGAGCACTTGCTATTTGCTGATCTTTCCTTTTTTTATTGTTACAGTGACAGTGTTTGTTTAACAAACTGTAATGTATCCAGCAAAGCTCATTTCCTTCTCTTCCTGAGCACAGGAGCCCACTGTAGTGCCTAGCACCCTCTGTGGTCACATGCCTTGGTTATGGCCAATGACATCTCAGTGAAAAGGGCACATGTACTCTACCCAAGTATGGCCCCTAGAAACCACCCACCTGCTGTCCTTGCTTGCTTTTCCCATCTGCTGCTTAAATAAAGAGTATTCTCCAGAGATACAGGTGGAAGGAACATAGGTTCTTGGGTCCTTGGAAGGCTGTTTGCCAGCTCTTTACTTCTGCAATGCACTTGGAGTGGTTAATTGAAAAAAAAAAGAAGAAGAAGAAGAATTATTGGGCTAAGCAACTGAGATTTGGAGGCCTGTTTGTTACAGTAGCTACATTCGTTTATCCTGACTAATACACGTAGCACAAGTAGGGGTGTATCAGGTAGGATGGAGTTTGGCTACAGACACAGAAAATTCAAACACAGCCTCTTTGGAACAATTCCACAAGTAGACCGGCCAGAGAAAGTTGAGCCATCATCGAGAACCAGCATCCCTCTATGCTTCTGCTTCACTGTCTCCATCATGTAATTCTATCATCAAATTGCCTCAAGATCCAAGCAGATATCCACACTTTAGGCAGAAGAAAGAGAAAAAGAGACACCCCTCCAAAATGAGCCAGCCTCTCTGATGAGTTTGCCTAAAAGTCCCATCTAACAATTCTGTTTCCATCGGGTCAGTCACACTTAATTGTGAAGGATGCTGGAAAACTTAATCTTTATGTCATGGATTGAATTTTGTCCAGTTCAAAAAATGTGTTGGGATCCTAACACCTGTGAGAGACAATGACAGTCTGCTTCCATAAAGATCCTCAGCCTTGGAAACAGTATAGGGCAGTTTGCTCTGTGCTACAGGGTCACTATGAGTCAGAACCAACTCCACAGGAATGAGGTTTCAGTTTATACCTTGTCACAGATTAAAGTATGTCCCCTCAAAAATGTATGTAGCAATTTGGTTAGGATGTGATTCCCAATATTTTGTGATTATCCTCCATTTTGTGATTTAACAGTGCTGTAAATCCTAATCTGTGCCCGCAGTTAATAGATAATATTAAAGATGATTAGGATGCGACTGTAACACACTTCCTAAGGTTACCTCCCTGCTTCAATGTAAGGGAGTTTCCCTGGAGTGTGGCTTATACCACCTTTTATGCTTTCATCCAACATGAGATAAAGGGAGGCAAGCATAGAGTGGGAACCTGATACCATCAAGAAAGTAGGACCAAGAGCAGAACTCATCCTTTGGCCCTGAAGATCCTTCTCCAAGATGCTCTCAGACAAAACAAAGACTGATGCAACACAAGGACCTTCCTCCAGAGCAGACAGAGAGTACATTCCCCTGGATCCAGCATCTTGAGTTTAGACTTCTAGCCTGCTGGACAGTGAGAGGATAAACTTTTCTTTGTTGAAGGTATCCACCAGTGATATTTCTATTAGAGCAGTACGAGATGACTAAGACATACCTGTAGGTATAATCCTGTTTGGAAATAGGGTTTTCTTTGTTATGTTGATAAGAGCATATCAGTGTAGGGTATGTCTTAAACCTCATCACTTTTGCTGTATAAAAAGAGTAGACTGAGCACAAGAGCAAGGTAGTACTAACAGGGGAAGATCTATTCACGTAGAAATCACTAACAACTTAAAGGATTACAGGAGTTGTAGAAGCTGAGACCTTCTCCCAGAATCAGTGGCTTGAATTCAGACTTGTAGCCTCCTGAACTGTAAGAAGTCCTTTAAAATCACTCACTTGTGATATTTCTGTTGTAGCAGAAACAAGATACTAGGATATTTGGCATCTTGTTTCCTAGTATCAAAAAATAAGAAAGAGGAGAAAACAGATACTGGGTGGGAAACCAGGAGTCTTTGCTGTAAGGAGGAAACAGTAGATTTGGGTCAGAAGATGCTGTCCAGACTGGCTATGTGATTGCTCACTCCCCCTTCATGCGCTGACCTGTGTCTGGCTTCAGTGCCTGTGAGCTACACCAGTGGTGTCTAGATGGTTCTCCCCAGGCCATCCCAGCCTCCCTGATTACCTGCAAGGCATGACGCATTTCCATTCGTCCTTTGCACTCAGCCCAGGCGCTCTCTTGGCACACTCCTTCTTAACCCCTGTCCCAAGAGCCCCATCCTACACCAGCAGAGCCTCTGTCCTTTACTTCTTGTCACTCCTTTCTGCAGAATCCCACAGTAACGGGGAAGCAGCCAGTAGCCTCCCTGTGGGAGCCTCCATGTTCCAGGACCCTGGGAAGAGCTGCATTGTGCTCCTGAGCCCTGGCTGCTTCCCCTGCACAGCTAACACCGTAAAAACACACATTCACCTGCCATCAGACTAAGCCAATTTCCAAGTCGTATTTGGAGTTAGCACCGTTTTCTCCTTCTTGGTGTTGCTAAATGCTGTTCCCTGTGGCACTCGGCAAAGGCCTGCAGGGAGAAAATAACATAGAATTAGTCTTGAACATAGGTATGGGGGTGAAAAAACAGTTTTACCAAAATGAGAATAAAGGGCCAGCAATCACCCCCTTAATGTTAGTGCTTTGGGGTGCCGCATTTGAAAAAAAAAAAAAAACTGTGTTACATTTTCCAATTTTATGTCTTACTGCAGCCGATTAGTCCCTTGTCTTCCCACTTGCATGCCCAGGCAGCAACAGCAAAGAGGCAAGCTGAAGAAATGAAAATAAGCCTGCCCTGGCATTTGTCCCCAGGTAGCGAGGCCTAGGAGATGAGAGACAATCTAACTCAACAATGCTCTGGGTCGGGAGCCAAGGCCGGTTCCTTTAGCCTATCCACTGCACACCAGCATGCTGGGATTTTAGGAATAGATTTCTCATAGTTTGGTATAATTCCATGACTTCCCAGCAGGTCAGAGTGCCTTTTTTTATCCCCCTACTTCTATTTCATTGAGTCTGATTCCCTCCTGTTCCTGTTTTGGTCAAGTATGTTGCCCACCCATCAAGGGGACAATTTAGGCAGTGCTTCTCAAACTTTAAGGTGTGTATATGTCATTAGGGGATCTTGCTAAAACTGAGATCCCAATCAATAGGTGTGAGGTGGATGTGAGTTTGAATTCTGACTCTCCCGGTGAAGCTAAGGATGCTGTTCTTCAAACCACACCTGCAATAAGAAGGACCTAGAAGGCACTCGGCACTTTGGATGCAGGATGCTGTGACTTCTAGAACTGTTAATTCCTGGACCACAAAAGGTCATGAACCAAAGACTTAGAGGCATATTTGCAATCAGATCACTGACAAATCCATGCAGTATCAAGTGTGGATTTACCATTCTCAAGAGACACTGTTGACTTTACACAGACTGTGAATAGGTGACTATTGACTGCATGGTAGAACATGAACAGCTCTGCTTGCAAGAGGCCTTCCAAGGACAGTGGACCAAAGAGTCTTATATTCCTTCCCTTTTTGATACCGTCTATTGATTTTGCCATCAGCATCCTGAACACTAATGATTAAGGCAGGGCACAAGGTGCTCAAGAGAGCATAGATCCGCAGGCCATTTCCTTTTAAACTAGCCAAAGGATCTCCTGACAACCTTAAAAATAAGAATAATGCCCAGCCCAGCACTGCTTTTCAAAGTGTCCAAATCCACTTTCCTGCACACACAAGGCATCAGATGCAAGAACCTCTTGAACTGAGAACATCCTCAAGAACAAACTCCTGGGATGTGTAATCCAGCCAGTTCTTGAACTCACATTATCTTCCCCATCTGCTCTAGACACCCAATTACTTCTTCTCCCAGACTTCCCTAGTTGTTCTTTATTATGTCCTTGCTTCACATTTTGGATATGACACATTCTATTGCCTTCCCAATTACAACTGTACAACTGTAGTTTATCTTCTTATCTGACTCTGTAATGAGAAATATGTCCTTAGGCCACCTCAGGTAGGACTCTTCCTCCCAAGACTCTCTTCCAGGTGATCTCATCCATTCCCATGGTTTCAATTACCATCTGTATGCTGATGTATCCCAAATTTCTATCTTCAGACAGAAGCTTTTATCAGTGTTCCAGATGCATGTATCCACAGGCACATCAAATTCAGTGTATACTGAACTGTACTGATCATCAAAGCTGAACAAAGAAGAAAGAAGGAAAGAAAGGACGGGAAAAAGGAACAGGGAGTAGGGACTTGCTTGTAAACAACCCTCAGTTCCACTCTGCCCTATAGGGTCACTATGAGTCAGAAATGACCTGACGGCACCGGGTTTGGTTTGGGTTTTCTCGTTAGCTGACACAATTCTCCACCTAATGACTTGAGACTGACACCAGGGAATGTCCTCCGCTTTCTCAGCCTCCCACACCTCCATCTATTTTTGAGACTCGTAATTCCCGTCTTCTAAATTGCTGCAGGGCTTGCCATGTTTTCTTCTTCGGTTCTTCATCCTTTTACTCCCTCTGGTTAGATACTTTTCCTCCTCTTTTTAAAAGGTTTACTCTTGACAACCAAGAAGTCTGTGTCACAGTTCTCTTTGGCTCTTCCACGTATGTGATTGTTGAATGAGTGACATTAGGAAGTGAAAAATGAATGATGTATGAGTTATGAAAGACTGTTGACAGGCTGGAAGTTTTAACCAGAGCTGTACTGCCCTTGGAACCCCTAGGTGGTGCAAATGGTTAACATACCCCACTGTTAAATGAAAGATTAGAGGTTTAAGTCCACCCAGCAGTAACCTGGAAGAAAGGCCTGGTGATCCTCTTCCCAAAAATTAGCTACTAAAATACCCTGTGGAGTACATTTCTACTCTGACACACAAGGTGTCACCATGAATCAGAATCAACTCCAGATAACTGGGACTGGTATTGCCCTTGGTATTTACGCCATTTAGGCAGCACTTTTGAGAATACTGATATTTTCCCCAGGAGAAAGATTTCTAATTGTTCCAAGAAAGAAGAACTGCCGCCATGACTCAGCACGCTCTGTCCACCCGTGATGATTTTTCTCTCCAAAGATTGTGTCCCTGAAGGTGCAAGTTTACCACACAAACTCCCCTCTGACTTATTTCTGATCAGCAGGGAAATGGGGGAGATGAGCGACTGTTGGGAAGAGGTTAACGAGCCCGCGTGCTGGCTGTTCTGGCAACAGTGCTTCCCTCCCTTTCCTTTCACGTCTCCTCCTCTGGCTAGGAATATTTCTGAAGCAAGATTCTTTCCAGGGGAAATTCAACTGAGTTTTCTATACTAATGAGAAAAAAAAAAAAGCTGTCGTGAAGTCAGCTCCAACCATGGTGACCCCCAGCATGTCAGAATAGAATCGTGTTCCATAAGGTTGCCGGTGGCTGATTTTTCTAAAGGCAGATCACCAGGTCTTTCTTCTGAGCTGTCCCCTAGTGGACTCAAGCTTCTGACTTTTTGGCTAACAGCCAAAAGCATTAACTGTTTCCACCATTAAGGGCCTCTGGTTGACAGTGTGTTCCCCAAAATGTGTTAGAGAAGCTGACAAATGATGCAGTCTGCACGATTTTGTGGCAAAGGACTATGAACTAAAATCTCTATGTGGGCAAGTTATTTATGTCTTGAGTGGAACTGATCACTGCCCACCTCAGTTACCATGCTTATCATGTGAGGTAAAGACCGTGTGAGCTATAAATCACGCTGCCACTAAAGTCTGTTGTCGTGAGCTGCCATCAAGTCACAGCAACCTGGTGCACAATGGGATAAGGTGGTACCAGATCGAGCGTCATCCCGAAGATCACCTGCAGATCAAATTATCGTTACCCATGAAGTTTTCACTGATGAATTTTTGGAAGTAGACTGTCGGGCCTTTCTTCCTAGTGTCTCTTAATATAGAAGCTCCTCTGAAACCCATTGAGCATCCTTCAGCACACAGCCTCCACTGACAGCCGATAGCTGCGCCTGAGGGGCATTGTCGGGAAACTGAACCCAAGTAGCCCACAAGGGGGATGAGAATTCTACCACTGAAGCACCAAGGCCTCCCAATAAAAGTTACTACTACTAACAGTAATAAGTCATAGACAGATTTTTTTTTTTTAGAGCTGGTTATAAACTGCTCCTAAATTTTAAACATTCTCATTAGAGAAGGGGAGATAAGACAGAGGTAAGGTGGCAAGAAGGTCTCTTGGGAGAGGGTGAAGGCCCTGAGAGAAGACCATTTCAGGGTGGAGTAGAGCTAGCAGTTCAATATGAGGTGAGGTTGGCAAGACATGCATGGAGGAGTGCATCACTCAGCAGATCCCAGAAGCCAGGTTAAGGAGTTTGGGTGTTCTTCTGAAGACCATGGGAAGCCATTAAGCAGAGAAGCATCATGAGGAAAACAACATACACACACACACACACACACACACACAAACACACATTTATTTAGAAATGCTCATTTTCACTGCATTGTGAAGATTGAGCCTAGGGGCAAGAGTAGAAGTGAGGAAACCAATTTAAGACTGAGGGGCAATGATTCAAGCAAGTGATGGAAGCGGCCTGGGAGTAGAGACAGGCAGTGGAGATAGAGTGTGGAAAATGGATTCAAGAACTAAGCTGGTGATAGAATCCATATGTCCCAATCTCATCTGCGAAACCACAGCAACCACAAGGCACTGCTATGGGAAGGCAGAGTCTCTTAGCAAGAAGACATCAGAATTCTAATCAGAAAGTCTTTTACTCTGAGCTTTGCAAGTTAGAATTAGCTTTATGGATTTGAAAGACACTTAATCTGTCCAAACCTCAGTTTCCCAATCTTACTGATGGGGATAATAATAATTTCCTTGTATAACTCACTAGGTTGTTGTGAAGCTCAAGTCAAAGGAGATAATACATGACCAAGTGTTCTGTAAATTTTCAGGCATTACATAATTATAAAGCAGCTGTAGTATTCCCAAAAGACCCAGGCAAACACAACAGGAAAGGAACAGATGAAAGAAAAAAAACGAACATCCAGTTCCTCATTCAGCCCTCCTGCCTGATGCTTACTTGGCCTACCTTGCCTTGTATTAGGCTGGGGCTTATTTTCATGGTTCCTCAAATTTTTTTCCAACTTGATGGCACTTGGCTGGCTTTGTAGTGAATAAACTTTGCAAAGAATCTTACTAGATTCTTTGCAAAGACCCAAATCAGCACAAAGCTCACATATAAAAGCTTCAGCGAAAAAAGAAAGATTTCTCTAGAGGCTCTATATGTACTTAAATGGTGTAGAGAGCTAAACTGTGAAATTAAATGAGATGTTCAGTGGCATATTTGGCTATACACAGTCATCTGAAACACCCATAACATGGTAGACATTTAGAAACTACAAGTGGAACCCCCAGAAGAACCAGTGACCCTATTAAGACAGATCATCAACTTCGGGGTAGACCACATCAGCACACCTGCATACCAGGGGCTTCGGCCCCACTTTCTCACCAAATTCCAAAGTCTCATTTGAACCTCAGATGATCTGACTCATTTGGGAAGTGATGGAAAAATTGTCCCTGTTTCACAGGTGACACAACTATGTCATACAAACGATTATAAGACGTGGCTCCTACTCTCAACCAGTTTAGAATCTGTTGCTGTTATTGCTGTTTAGTGCCACGAAGTCAACTCTGACGCATTGAATGAAATACTGCCCAGTCCTATAGTGCCCTCGCAGTCACTGCTATGTCTGAGACCACCGTGGCAGCCATCGTGTTAGTCCATCTCATTGAGGGTCTTCTTCTCTTTGCCTGACTCTTGACTCTACCTTCCACAGTGTCCACCATCACTGAGTCCCTACTCATAAAGTAACCAAAGTACGTGAGATGAGGCCTTGCCATCCTCACTTCTAAGGAGCGTTCTGGCTATACTTTCTCCAAGAATTATTTGTTTGCTTTTCTGGTAGTTGTGGAATATTTAATACTTTTGCCAACAACACGATCTGAATGTTTCAATTTGTATATGATAGGTTTGTGATGGAAACAGCACAGCCAGATGCTAGCACAGTGTTCTACATGCAGTTCAGAAAGTGCAGCAGAGGTCACAAGGCCAGGCGAACTTGGGATGAAATCCTGGCTCTGCTGTAGAACGGTCTTGAAACCTTGAACAAGGTAACTTAACTCCCCAAGCCCTGGTTTCCTCGACTGTAAAGTAGGGACAGTAAAGCATCCCTCAGAGCGTTAGTGTAATTAAATGAAATGATTTGTGTAAGTACAGCCCGTGGCTCACACAGTGAAAGTGTTCAACAGCTCTGACTGCTCTATGCCTTTTGTAAGTGCTGGTTATGGTGACAGATGCAGTGACAGTCACCCAAAGCAGCCAGGGACTGAATAGAGTCCTTGGCCACCTCGGATTCTGAGGTCAGTGCCACACTCGTTGTCAGAATTCCAAACAGCACTTAAGTGTGCCTGTGACCTAGCTACAGTGTGCTGAGGTACACGTGGTAACATTTCACTTAAGAGTTGTATACTTCTCAAAGTAGAAGCCAAGAGGCCCAGCGCCCGTTCTGCTGGTGTACCCAGAGCCCATCTTCTGTCCCTACCCGTGTCCTTGAGTTTTCAGTCCCTGCCTCCAGCCACAAGACCTCCAGGCTTCAAAGAGGCTGGGGCTGCTGTAGCCAGCTGCCTTCAACCAGCCAGCCCTGGAGTTGCTGACACGGCAGCAGACAGAAGGCAGCAGGCAGGTGTGCAGGCGTCACTCGCAAGAGAGAACAGATTGAGCAGTGCTTTGGGCAGTCCCTGGCACAGGTGCAACGGCAGCAGGTAAACTCTGCCCTGGACTCTGTCTTCCAAGTCCTGCCCCACCCCTGGCAGTTCAAGGAAGGGTAAGGAATTCGAGATTGAAAGGAGCTGTTAATCTGAATCCAGCAATGCTTCCTGCCTCTTCAAATTCAGACCACTGAAGTCATGACCCCAGAAGTCAACATCAAGGCAAATTTATAAAAGCATACCTATGTGTAGAAGTCCATGCCACTCCCAGTGACTAGGAATCTATGCTCTAGCCGTAGAGCGCACAGGTGACTTCAGCACAGATGACAAACAAGCACACAATACATGTGCTCATATGTTCGTGTGTATCTGCATGCGTGGGGGAGTAAGTGTTAAGGTAGAGGGCCCAGGAAGGTAGGACTCAAGGACTTATTTTAATTTGATTTTGCTTCTTCATCATTACACTAAAAATAAGGATGGAACTTGAATAAAGAACTAGGACAAAGATGTAAAAAGGAGATTTCATCCTACCTGGACCCTCCTCCTTTGCTTCATGTCACAAACACCTTCCTATAGTGGAACATAACACTTGTTCTATTTTATAAATCTACATGCACACATGCACACGCACACACACACACACACACACACACAAGATTTAAGTCTCATTTGTCAATTTGGAGAGGCATAGTTTGTTCAGTCTTTATCTTTGAGCTTGTCATAAACTATACTTCAAGAAACCCTGGTTATAAGATCCCCCTGAATAATCAAATCAGATATCTTTCTAGCTTCTCTCTAATGTCTTGCCTAAATCAATCAACAAATGTATGTTAAACACCTGCCACATGTCATGTACTGTACAATGCTCTCCAGAAGATACAAGAAGGTCTAAAATGATTGTCTCTGCACTTGAAATCTATCACAAAACCCTACTCATGTGCTCTGTTAAAATGTATCTTGAATTTGCCAACCCCACCGTGCCTCCGTAGTCCTCAAGGTCTTTTGCCCAGACCCCAACTGGTAAACCCAGGCACCCTGTCTCCCAAGAAGTCTTCCTTGACTCTAATCCCCTGCTTGGCTCCATGGCCCTCATCTACATCCTCAGAGACCCCTAGGTTTACACTTTTTGTTTCACTCTTTTTCTTTCATCTGTAACCAAATCAGTTTCACCTCACGACCACCCTGTGTGTGTCAGAGTAGAACTGTGCTCCTCAGGATTTCCAATGGCTTATATTTTAGAAGTAAATCACCAGGTCTTTCTTCTAAGATACTTCTGGGTAGACTTGAACCACCAGTCTAAGCAAACAAACACCTAACCTTTTGTGCCACCCAGGGACTCCCTATACCATTTACTATACACCATTAAAATAATGTGGTTTGGGACCAGCCTCGGGCACTGAGTGGATTGTAAGTTCTTAAAGGGCTTCTTCACCCAAGCATAAAACACAGTATCTGCCACTTAGAGGGCACTCTGAAGGCGTTGGCCTCTCCTACAGCATAATGTAATTTACCACGTGTTACAATTAATTATGTATCTGGCCATCCCACCTAGACAACTGTGGGCTCCATAAGGGCAGGAACTGGTTCATCTTTGAACCTCTGGGGCTTAGCACAGTGCTTGGTATCCAGTTAATGAATACATGACTGAATAAATCCCTAAATTCTCTATATGTTCTCAAAGCTTTTTTGAATGCTGAAATAAGAGCTGATGTGTATCACGTGAGCAGCCCAGACAATAAATGCTATTACATTTCACAGGAGGGAAAGATCACTTTCAAGTGAGAATGGTTGGGAAAGGTCTTAAAGAGACAATGTGACTTCAGCTGGGCCTGGAGAGTGGGCAGCACCGGAACATGACCCTGGGGAGAAAAGGACATCCCAGAAGGGAGGAAGAGCAGAAGCAAGGGTACACAGGTGGCCACCCCATTTGTTTTCCGTGTCTGATCTGTACAGAAAATAGACCAGTGAGGTTGGCATTTTCCTCCTCTTCTCTCTGCATCCACTTCAGAATCCTCAGAGCTACTGTGTGACTTGATTTATTCTTCTCACATGATCCTTCAGAACTAAACATTCCAGAGTGGAGGGTGGGAAGAAGATAGCATGATCTAGTGTCTCAATTTTCCCAGGACTGAAAGTTTCCCAGGACACAGGACTTACAGCGCTAAAACCAGGGAAGTCTCAGAAAAACTGGAATGAGCTGGTGGAGCCAGAGAAAATGGAAAGTAGTCAAAAGGAGCTTTTATAACCACTCTCAGTCACACTCATTATAACTACTCTCAGTCACACTCATACTGTGAACTCTAAATCCTGTTTTATTTCCTCTTTAGCAACAAAAGCTTTACAACTGAAGAAAACTGTTTCACCCTCTCCAAGAAGCTTTCTCAAGCCTCCTTTCCTTCTAGTTTAGATTGGGTATCCCACTTCAGTGCTACCACATGAAAATGACCATCGTACACTCCCCAGTTACTGTGTGGCAATAGTCAGTAGTCTCTGTATCCCCAGGTAGACAATAAACTCCTTGCTAGCATGTGTTATGCCTGGCTTACCCTCATGCTCCGGTATATAGCACTTGAGAAGCAACTTAGTGGTGCTTATTCGTTGAATGAATGAATGTGTCTACTGGTTAGTTAGACGGCTGTGGCACACTACTGAGTTCTTCTACAGAACTAGTGGATCCATCCAAGAGTGACAGATGTAGACTCTCCTTGGGGAAACAGTCAACTGCATTTGCAGTCCTCTGTTTTAAAACAAAGGCTGGGAAGCCTTTGCTCTTGAGCAGAAACTCATCACATTTCACTAGCTTTTAGTATCTAAGGCAGAAGGGCTCAGCGAAGCTTAGGCCACTGAGGTCCTGTCGCTCCCTAGACACTCCCTTAGGTTCAGCAATAAGACAAACAGCCTCCACTAATGGTCCCTGATGGTTCAGCACGGAGCTCACAGGTGCAGCTGTTGGCAAGCCTTCTCAGCAGACTTGTTCAAAGCCTTGGCCCCATTGGACCAATAGGACCCAAGCAACAATTACTGCATCGTGCTGAGATTTGGGGGAAAGGATAAGCTGAACAGGGAGCAATTCCAATCTGAGTATGAGATAAAGAGGTAATTTATGGATGAACTAATGAAATTTTTAAATCTATAGAAAGATGAAAACTCACATATCTTTTAATTTGATTATTCATTTAATGCTACACCATTAGAAAATCAGTTACAGATATTGTCTTAGGATGGCTTCTCTAGGGAAGTAAAACCAGTGAGGCATATATGTGTGTATGTATGTGTATGTGTATATATATACGCATTTGCATATGTATATATGGAAATCTGGGTGGCATAGTGGTTGAGTACTACATCTGCTAACAAAAAGATCAGCAGTTCAAATCCACCCCTTGCTCCTTGGAAACCCTATGGGGCAGTTCTACACTGGCCTATAGGGTTGCTATGACCCAGAATCAACTCGACAGCCGTGGGCTTGGTTTATAGATACATATATATATATATATATATATATACACATACACATATATATATATATCATGGATTGAACTGTGTCCCCCAAGAAACGTGTGCAGCCATGTGGATGGACCATGATTCCACATTTTATGATTGTCCTCATTTTGTGATTTTCTTATGCTGTGTGTTAGAGGATTAGCGTGGGACTGTAAATCCCTTCTTAAGATTACTTTCCTGCTCCACTGTGAAGAGAGTTTCCCTGGAGTGTGGCTTACACTACCCTTTATCCTTTCATCCTACAAGAGATAAAAGGAAAGGGATGCAAGGAAAGAATTTAGAGCCTCACACCAGCAAGAAAGCAGCACCAGAAGTGTATATCCTTCAGAACTGAGGTTCCTGCACCAAGATGCTCCCCAACCAAAGACTGATGCACACAAGGGCTTTCCTCCAGAGCTGGAAGAGGGAAAGCCCTTTCCCTGGAGTGGACACCCTGAATATGGACTTGTAACCTACTGGACTGTGTAAAAATAAAATTCTCTTTTTAAAGCTGCCCTCTCTGCGGTATTTCTGTTAGAGCAGCACTCGCTGACTAAAACAAGAAGAGAGAGAGTTATCTCAAGGAAATTACTCCTGAGGTTGTAGAAGCTGGTAAACCCCAAGTCCATTCCTCACACATCAAGCTAGCATCTTCTGACTCACACAGTTACAGAGGTTGACAACCCTAAGATAGGCAGATGAGACTGCAGTCTGTTACCTCATAGGCTGTGGAGGTTGATGAATCCAAGTTTGGCAGGTAAGACGGCAGACCACTGGTCACAGGCTGTAGAGGCTAATGAATCCCAAGATCCACAGGCAATACAACAGGCAGCCATTTCAAGTCCCATGAAAAAACAGAAATTAGATGACAATGAGCTGGATGCAGAATTTAGAGCAAGTGAGCTTTGCCATAATGCCTGTTCATATGTCGGATTCAGGCCACAGCCCCAACAGAACTCCCTTTACAAATATTGGCTGATCGTACTAGATCACATCATGGAGGATGACTACATCAGTACATAACTGCTAAACCCCTGAGAATCATTGCCCAGCTAAGCTGACACACAACCTTAAGCATTACAGATATGCTATTTTACTTTTTAAATACTTAGGTACGTATTTCCTAAAAACTAGGACATTATACTACACAAACTCCATATGTTCTGCACTGCCAAGATTTTTAACTCCCATGATATTGATCCAATGACGTTATCTAATATATTGTCTATCTATAAACTTTTCCAATTGTCTTAGTAATGTTCTTTATGGCATTTTTTCCCTGATCCAGAATCCAATCAAGAATTACCTATTGCACATTGTTCTCTTTAGTTGTTTTAATCCAGAACAGTCTCCCACTTGGATTTATTGTGGTTGTTGTTTTGTCTTTATGTGCAGTAGTTTTGAATAATCCAGGCCATTTGTCTTATAAAATGTCCTATAATCTAAATGTATATGATTGTTTCTTTATTGTGCTATTCAGATTAGACACTTTGGGCACCAGTACTACCTTAGTGATGTATCTCAGCATACCAGGAAGCTCATGTTACGTTGTCTCAATGGCGAGACTGATTCTATGATCCTATGTAGCGTGGAAGGTTCATGAAGGAGAACTAGTGAAATAGTCAGGCAGAACACTTTCTTGTTATTTGGTGAATGTCAGATCTGTACCATAGAAGCTCCTTTACTGTTACTAAGACAATGAGTAATCTGTGGTGGACAATTGGAGACCACCCTGTGCTTAACAACACTTATCCACTGGTTTTGTTAGCCATGATGATCTTTGCCTGAATTAGTTACTGCATTAAAAACCAAACTCATTGCCATCAAGCTGATTCTGACTCATAGTGACCCTATGAGACAGAACAGAACTGCCCTATAGGGTATCCAAGGAGTAGCTGGTGGATTCAAACTGTTGACCTATTGCTTAGGGATGATTTCTTAATCACTATAACACCGGGGCTCCAAATTATTACACTGTTGTTGTATGTCGTCCAGTCAATTCAGACTCTTGATTACTCTCTAGGATAGAGTAGAACTTTTCCATAAGATTTCAAGGAGCAGCTGGTGTATTCAAACTGCTGACATTTTGGTTGGCAACTGAGCTCTTAACCACTGCATAAAATAGTGATTTTTCTATCATTCTCCTGTATGCAGTCATGCACCACATAACGTTCATTTGGGCAATGTCTGACCTCATGCATGTCCATGGTCCCGTAAAGAGAAAGTGTTTCTCCTTTGGTTTACCATTTCCCCTTAATAGCTTTGCCCTGGTTGTTCAGTGGTTAATAAGTCAGCCACTAACTGAAAGATGGGCGGTTGGATCCACCAGCTTCTCGCTGAAAATTCTATAGGTCCATTCTGCTCTATCCTTTATGTTCATTACAACTCAGAGTCTACTCAGGGGCAATGGGTAATGATTTTAAAGACCTCAAACTCCCAGAGTAAATGAACAGCAAGGCTCCAGGTGTGTCCCAATCCCCACAGTGCCTCCTCCTCCTAGTTTCTTTCACCCGCCTGGTAGGGCACTTGCTGGCCTGGCTCTGGAGCGCACCTAGCTTCTTGTGGCAGCTGCACATCATCAGGAAGCTGCCGTATCAATAGGGTAACAGTAGCCATGGCCCTCACCACCAGTCATACAGCTGCCACACATATCTGCTCCTTGGCTGATCTACAGCCACCTCTCTGCACCACCCTCCAGCACCCCTGCCCTGCACCTGGACATTTACCAAGTCCTGATCTGGCTACTAGTGCATCTCCAGCCTTGCCTCCAGCCCCTCAGGCAGGCTGGCCTCTTGTGTCCAGTGGACACAGCCCTCTGGCTTTGTCCAGTGGGCAAGCAGTCACCTGCAGAGTAGCTGCTCCTCCTTCTCAGACAGTTAGAACAGTGAGTGAGCACTGAGCACTCCTTGTATATAATATGATGCTTGTACAGTGTCCAAATGGCATAAAGTCCTATCTCACAGAACATTTGGTGGACATCAAGGGGAGCATGACTTGATATAAACTGCCATTCTCCTGTAGTGAACACCACCCAAACTTCCCACACACATGTACATTTTTTTGTCAATTTTTAACTTTGAAGTTATAATAGACGCACAAGAAATTGCAAAAATAGCACATGACAGACCCTATATAACCCAAACCTAGCTTCTTCAGTGATGATATACAGATATAGTGCACCATACCATGAAATCGACATTTGGTATACTACAATTAACTAGATTGTAGACTTTACTCAGACATAGCTTTTTTTGTTTTTATTTTTATTTTTATTTTATTATGATTGAATGAAAATGTCCATTCCTATATAATTTCACATGCTCACCTATATGCAGCTCTCACTGCTCTCCCTGCCCTGTGACAGCACACCCCTCCTCTCTGCTCCATAAATGTCCTATCCTCCCAACAGTCTCCTATCCCCTCCTCTCCACCCACTCCCCTACCTCCAGCAACAGGTCAGCAGGATGACATCCTATAGATGGATTGAACCATAAAATTCCCACAAGATATGGTCACTCATAGTTTTTATTTATTTTATTTTATTTTTTAGTATTACTTTGGGCTCATACTTTTTTTTGCTGTATTATGATTTATTACCAACATTATTCTTTTAATGGCTTAAATTGTCTCAAATTTAACTGATGAGAATCCCTTCAAGTGAGATCCTGGTACAGCAAAGTGTTCCATATTCGCCTTACACTGTCCCTGGCCCAGATCTGTAATGTCTCCAAGAAGTACTGTTTTCTTCTAGTCAGGAACGGTATTTAGAAGCCAAGATCTGGGTGCTAAGAGAGCTAGTTGCTACTGGGGTTTATCATATCTACTGAAAGGTCACCAATACTTCCAGTTCAAATCAACATGATAAGGTTTTTCCTTGCCTTTCTCTATTCTACATTTGCATACTCTTTCTCCTTGTTCCTAATACCATCAATATATTTTACTCATTTGTGCAATTGTACAAGACACTCAAAAGGATTTATAATTACTGGACTAATGTCCCTACCAACAACAAACCTACTAAGTTCAAAATGCCTTTATAGTAATTTTTTTAAGACTATAACCCACTAAGATGGTACAGTCAGAACACTGTGTTCAAAAGAATTTTTTTAATTATTTTTTCTATGTTGTGTTATTATTCTGATAGAAACTTGAGTTCATTTGTTTTGTTTTGTACTGAACTTTAGCTTTTGCTTTGCGTTCATCCTTACAGGCTTAATTTTATTTTTAAATCTATGAAACATCCATACTATTCATAGGTTCAAACTGTAGAAAAACTGCACTCTGAGAAGTCTCATGCCCACCCCTATCCCTTTACTCTCCTCCCACGCAACCCCCAATAGGTAGTCATTTTCACTTGTTTCTGGTTCAAGCTACCTGTATTTCTTTTGGCAAAAATAAACAAATAAGTACTTGTTTTCTTGTCCTCTTTTCCTTACATGAAAGGCAATATACTGTACCTATGCTTTAATATTTTGGTTTGGCTTTTAACAACATATCCTAGAAATGATTCCACATCAGCTCACAGAGCTTCTTCATTTTTTTTCACACAGTGTGCTCTCCCTTGTGTAAATGCCTTTCACAAGGGACACCTGCATTTGATTCTTAGCCAGAGTACACCATGCGTAGCCAGTGGTAGCTTGCATGGTGCTAAGATGCTAAGCAAGATTCAGCAGAATTTCCAGACTAAGATGGACCGAGAAGAAAGGCCTGGCAACCTACTTCCAAAAACCACGCACTGAAGGCACTGTGAATCACAATGGTCTGATCTGTAACCGATTGTGGATGGCCCAAGAACAAGCAGCATTTCATCCTTTCTTGCAAGAGTCACCATGAGTCTGGGGCCAACACAACAACAGCTGACACCACCACCACAGATTATGCAACATGTCCACTATAGAAGAACATTTAAATTGATTTCAGTATTTAATGACTATAAACCCAAAAAGCAAACCCACTGCCTATGAGTCAATTCTGACTCATAGCAACCCTATAGAACAGAGTAGAACTGCTACATAGGGTTACCAAGGAGTTACTGGCAGATTTGAACTGCTGACCTTCTAGTTAGCAGACACAGCAGATAACCACTCTGCCACCAGGGTTTCCAATGACTATAACATCAAAATAAATAAGTGGTTAATATTTGTGGAACTACGTCTCAGGGTAAATCTCACCAAGAAGAACTGGTAGATCACAGCCTAAACGTGTGGTAGTTTTGCTAGATATGCTGAATTCTTCTCCATGGAGACTGACTGTTTTACTCTTTCACCAGAGATTTATGAAACAGCCTGTTTTCCCACAGCCTCACCTAAAACAGTCTCAATCTTTTGAATGTTATCAGTCTTACAGGTGAAGGAAATCACACACAACTGTAGTTTGATTTTGGATTTTTCATATTACAAGTAAGATTAAACAGATTTTGACATGTTCAAAGATCATTTTTTTTCCTGTGAAGTGTCTATTGGTATCTTTTATGTTTCTTTCAGATTTTCAGACTTTCATTCCTTAATTTTTAAGTGTCCTTTCTGCACAGTCATTATCTGTGATGTGTATTACAAACATTTTCTTCAATTTGTTATTTGTCTTTTGGCTTAGTGAGTTTTTTTGCTATGCAAAAGTTTCATTTTCTAAAATAGTGAAATTTACCAATCTGTTCCCTTATTAAGCCTGGATTTCAAGTCATGATTAGAAAAACTTTCTCCATACCCAAATTATAAAGAATTTCATCCATGTTTTTTCTACTACTTGCTTGCATACTTTTATTATTATATTTTTATATTTAAACATCTGATATATTTACAGATTGTTTTTGGGATATGGTCAGAGATGTCAATTCATTTTTATCTTTTCCTAATAGTCATTCTTCCACTATTAAAAAGTCTACCTGTTCCCCAGAGCTTCTTAATGTGGAGGTCTTTTAAGTTTAAAAAGTCTTACAGTCAATATGAGCTATGTCAAAAGAAACCATGCCGAGAAAACAAACCAAACCCATTGCTACTGAGTCAGTTTTGACTCATGGCAACTTCATAGGATAGACTAGATCTGTCCCACAGTGTTTCCAAGGAGCGCTTGGTGGATTTGAACTGTCAACCTTTTGGTCAGCAGCCATAGCTCAACTATTGTGCCACAAGGGTTTCCATAAAGCAAACCAAACCATACTGAATTTTCTTTCTGAGCCTGTCCAGCAGGAAACTGTTAAACCTTTAGAGGAAAGAAAGACACAGCAAGAGAAAGACCACAAAGTTAGAAACTCAAAATTGCTAAATATACATGTTTTGCTTAATAGCTTTAAGAAATACATTCTAATAGCAAAAAAATCAGATAGGATGAAATGTTGTACAGTGAAAAGCAAAATCTTTTTCCTATAGCAGCTTCCAGATTCTCTCGAAGCAAACCCCTGTTGCCAGATCCTCATTTATCTACCTACATATAGTATATGCCTAGGCATACAAAGAAGAAATGAGAGTGGCAGATGACAGAGAGAGAACCACTGCTTTGAATGAAAGAAAAGGAAGATAGTGAGCTCACACCTATTAAAAGGCTCTTAAGTACCAATCACGCCACCTATGTTATCACACCCAACTTCCAACCATCCTAAGGGTTCTATATATTTTTGTCCCTTCTACAGATGAGAAACTGAGGTTCAAAGAAGTAAAGCAATATGACTGGGAGGATCTGGGATGTGGACCCATGCTGTACCCTCTCTACCAGGATGAGGCCATGCAAAGAGGAGAAGTCACTATGTGCAAAACACACGCTAATGAATGTTTAGATTCTTGGAGGCATTTGAAGTGCAGGATTGATAGCTCCCCAAAATGACTTGGCAGTATGAACTAAGGGTATCTAGATTGTGCCAAGAAATTAACATACCATGTCATATTCATGTGCTACTTTACAGAGAGCTCCTGAGGATGGTAAGGACGCCTCATATATCCAGGCAAAAGCTCCCATCATCAAACACTCAAAAAGAAAAAAATTCTGTAAACTCTGTTTCCAGGAGGGAATAAAAATCAAAATAAAAACTGGATTATGTCAAGACACTAGCAGCAATGACTCAAATATATACAGGGAGAAGTGGAGATCTGTTGACTCAGAAGGGTCCATTTCTTAGTCACTTAGCAGCTTCTACCACGCTTTAATCTCTTAAAGAAGGAAAGCAGTTTACAAAGTGCGGGGGGAGGTAAAAAATAAAAGATTGCAACAGAAGGATTTGCTTCACAACAGCAGTTCATGGCAGCATGCAAGGAAAATATAGAAGAGAAAGCATTGTCGTGCTATTCCAGAGAGAGGGTTTTTGAATACCGAAGTAGATGGATGTCAATTTCTGTACATTAAAACATTCAAAACACAGCTCTATTCTCCCAGAAGTCTGCTTTCATAGTGAAAATGTATTCATTTCCTCCTCTTTAGATTACACACTCTGTTGAAAGTACATGTTAAAAGTGGGCACAGCTGCCCTGGAAAGTTCATAGAGTATTTTTCTGGTTTCCAGGGTATTTAACACTTTTGGACTAAGGTCCTTCAGCTGCCCCCTTCTTTAATATACTGATGCATTCTGCTGGGATGGGACCCTCCGACAGGCACTTCATTTGGGGGTTTCAAAAATCAAGCTCATGACCAAGCCCATCTATTCCCACTCCACCTCATTTCACTTCCCCAAAAGCATCACCACCACAAAGGTTTTGGAGAGGCTAGAACTGTGTTTTCTGGACTTCGTCTTGACATGTGTTCATTTTATCTACTCTTTGTTCACCAGCTGTAACTGGCACTTCTCAGGTGAGGATGCTGTGGGCAGATGAAAAGTCCGTACAATCACCTGCTAGCTCAAGGTTAGCTCTATGCCAGTAGCTACTCTTTGACTTCCAGGCTTCCATTCATTCTCCTCCTTTGCTTCATTCTTTACCTAATTCCCTTCAGCTGCCATGGTACCCAAATTCATTTTGTTAGCTGCTACTGAGTTGGCCTCTAACTCAAGGTGAGTCCATGTACAAAGGGATCAGTTCATTGTGATCCATAAGGTTTTCATTGGTGAATTTTTGGAAGTAGATTGCCGGGCCTTTCATCCTAGTCCATTTTGATCTGGAAGCTTTCCTGAAAACTTCAGCATCTTAGCAGCACACATACCTCCACTGACAGGTGCTGGCTGCACATGAGGTACATTAGTTGGGAATCAGACTTGGGTGTCCCATATAAAAGGTGAGACTTCTACCTCTGAACCAATACTACCCTTAATCAGATCCTAGCCAAGGAAATCTGCTCTTTCCCTTCAGGTCTTCTGATCTCTACACTCAGCGATAGTCTTCTGTCCTTCCTAACAAGTTTCTACTCTCCTTCCCTTTTAAACATTCTATCAAAAATCTATGATTTGTAGCAAATGTCCTTTGAATTTTTCAAGCATTTCAAATCACTCCGTTCTCACCCTTTTCATCTCTCTCCCCATCCATCAACCAGCATATTTATTAGACACTTGTTATGTGCTAGGCACTGTGCTAATGTCAGGCAAAGTGACATTTGTGTAATGCTTTATAGGAGGCATTTTCACATCTCTTTCCTATGTGATTGCCTTAACAACTTCAAAAATGGGAAGACCAGTAATAATTACTATTCCTACTTTATAGACAAACAAAAAAACCAAACCCAATGCCACTAAGTCTATTTCAACTCCTAGAGACCCTATAGGACAGAGTAGAACTGCCCCATGGGGTTGCCAAGGAGTAGCTCATGGATTTGAACTGTTGACCTTTTAGGTAGCAGCCACATGCTTAACCACTGAGCCACCAGGGATCTGTTTCACAGATAGGTAAACTAATACCCACAGAGATCAGGTGCCTGCTAGTAAGTGAGAAGCTAAAAATTCAAATGCAAACTTTATTTGAAAATTTATACACTTTCATATGTTCACAAGTGTGCATCCCTCAGCCAATACACACACAGTATTTGCAAGCGTGTTTTTCTCTTTGTTTCCTAATGTGTTTATTCTGTCTTCCCTTTTATGGATAAGATCCCCAAAGACTGGCACCTAGAGTGGCTCTCTGAACTCAGTGCTCAAAGGAGGGAGAATAAGTCTTTCAATAATTTTTCGGGGTAAAGTGCAATGAAGATTTCGGTGTGCACAGGCACTGTGCCATCTGAAACAAGCTCAATGCTTCAGAGCCAGGTCAGAGAGCTCCCTAGCACTTTACCCATTTAGTAAGTGTTAGCATTTTTTTGGTTTTTTTTGGTTGTTGTTGTTTTTGAGCAATTTCCATTCCATCAGCACAGCGTTGAATGAAGCATCTCTGTAGCTTCCCTCCCAGCCACGCTCCTCCCCCTCAGTGCAAAAGCCAGTGCACATGAAAAGCCCCCGCAGTGGGCATATAATTATCATCAAACCGCAAACCCATTTCTCACGGATCTCTCCTCATTGCTAGAGAGCTGGATTAATCAGCACTGTTCGTAGTGGTGCTTACATCTCTTCATTTACTAGCCAACGCTCCTCCTCTCCTGAGAGGAGCTGTTGTGTTACACGTAATTAGCCTGTGTATGCAGTCCTAGGTGGGACTTGTTTTTGCACAGGAGGATTGCAGAGCTGTCTCCAGGTGGGGAACGGTGACATGCTGTATGAACAAAGGTATGCTGCACGTTCATTTGAAAATTTCCACCACTTGGCACAGTTTTGGTTGGGGAGAGGGTAGCGCTGGAGGCAAGCATGGGCTCAGTTCCTCAGACTAATTGCCTGTGGCCCAGAGGTTCAGAAGATAAGGTTGAAGCACATGATATCTAACGTTTCTAAAAGGTTTTCTGCTTTCCGAGACAAGGCAGGCAACAGCCACCACAGGGATTAAGGTCCTGGCAGGGACTGTGAACCTCTCCTTCCCAGGATATGGGCAAGGGGATCAGGTAACATCTCTGAAGAGCTGCTTCTGATTTTCAGGAGTGAAAAAGTGACTGGGCTTTGAAGAATGAGTGTTTCAGTGCCCTGAGCCCCAATCCTGAGGCTTTTCTCTGTGAAAACTGAGCCCTTCATAATACTTAGCATCCCCTGAAATGAAAAGCTTGAAACTCTCTACCACGCCAGAATCAGAATGAAGAGAAAACCCTGAAGCACTTTCTAGTCTGTTTCAAAAACCCTCCACTCCCTTGCTAGAAGCTTCCACTCATCACTCAAATTGTACCAGAGACAGCTGTTTAGAATTAGAGTCAGTCAGTGAGAAATAGACTCCAGTCACATTCTTCCTCAGCTGCAGTTATTTTCCTGTTAATGAAAAACAAGCAAGGTGTCACAAGATGACTTAGGATCAAGTGTCTCACAGAAAAAAAGAACACGCTGGTCAGACTGAGAGAGAGAAGTATTTGACACCAGCCACTAGAAGATCACCAGAGCAGAGCATAAACACTCTGGATCAGAGTCTCCTGTCTCCTGTTCCAGCGCTCGCTAGCTGTGTGACTTTGGGCAAGTCACTTACCTCTCTTGAGTCTCCATCTCTTTGTATATCTGAAGATGATAATAGACCCTAGCATCTGACCTGCCTCTCAGAGCCTTTGTGAGAATCAAATAAGATAATGGATGTGAAAGAGCCTTCTAACCATAGTCTGCTGCACAAAGGAAAAGTCCTTGTTATTACTAATCATGACTCTTCCCAAGGACGATAGCTCTAACTGGGGAGATGGTGAGGTTTGCTTTCCCAGAAATGCCTATCTCTGCAAAAGTAGAGACTTCGTGTAGGGGTAGCTCTAAAGAGTGTCTCGCATGTC
The DNA here is from genome assembly GCA_028571685.1 of Heterohyrax brucei. Classification (NCBI taxonomy): domain Eukaryota; kingdom Metazoa; phylum Chordata; class Mammalia; order Hyracoidea; family Procaviidae; genus Heterohyrax; species Heterohyrax brucei. The sequence goes on from CM053162.1 coordinate 20,629,871, forward strand.
CTCTGTCACCAGGGGGAGATTATTCATGGGCAAGGTAAGCAAGATACTTACTTTGCTTACCAGGTCATCTATAGTGAACAACTTCACATTTTTTTCATCACATCAAAGATTTTGCTTCTAGGTATGGAAGACACTCATCTCTCTCCCAACCCCACAGCACATTCCAACAGTACCAAGTCCTCTTTTTAAATTCACAGCCCCTGGCAGAGGCAGGTGACCAAACAAGCAAGGTAAATATGAGCTTACTTGTACTTACCCATCTACAGTGAAGAATTTTCCAGGAGGAAGATGCGGTGAAGCCCCTGTGAAACTGTTCACAACAGACTAGTAAGTAAGCACAAGTAAGGTCATGCATTCCTTGCTTATTGGATAATCCACCCCTGCCTGGCACTCTCCAGGTGACATCTCAGGAGATGGCATTCAGAAGGTGCTGGAGGAGAGGTGCAGCAGCATTCTGTCCCTCAGGTCTGACACAGCATAATTGTTTTGACATATGATGGAATTTGTCCTCGCATGGGTCAGGAAAAAGCCCAGTCCTAATGCTTTTCATCTAATTTCAATTACAGTCATTAAAACCCTTACTCCTGAGTCAAGCTTTTCCAAAAAGCCATCAATGACAGCCCATTACAGATGAGTTATTTATAGTGGCTCATGTTAATTTTACAGTACTGTAGGCCAGTGATTCATAGCTTGGCATCAGTGAGAGACATCATTCACTGGGCTGAGCGATCCCTGACATAACAAGCATGGCTTGCTACCTTTGCAGGGACAACTGAAGGCCTCAACACTTGGAGGCCAGACCCTGCACAGAACAGAACCACTAGAGCACCTTGGCCTTAGCCCAGGGCACCCAACGAGACATCCTACTCCAAGAAGGGAAGGATAGTATAACCCACTGATTGTTGAAAATACCATACGGAAGATTTCTGACTGAACCAATGTTAGGCCTGAGCCAGTAGTGAGCCTTTCTTTTTTGTGTTTACAGCAATTAGTGTGGGCATTCAGAAGACCTCATTTATTTGCTGCTATTCAATAACTAGGAGGGGATATCTGATACTTACCTGGACTTGATGGAAAAGATATCCCTGGGGACACAGAAAGCCCAACATCCTTTTATCCAAACTGCTTCAACCTCAGGTTTGTAAGTGCCACTTTGACCGATCAATATTGGGCCTCTTGATTCTTGTTCTATTTGCAGCTGAATTTTCCACCTTGATTAAAAATTCACCAAGAGGCAGCCTGATGTGACATTTATGAGTTCCTGGAAGTCCATAAATGTTGAATGTTAGAAATTAGCACCCAGTTGTTTAGATGATAAAATGCAATTAAGCAAGCAAGAGGATTAATGTTCAACATTCCTATATTTTTTTTTGTCTGTCTATGGAATTGCACAGTTGCACAGCGAAGTGGATCTAAAACTTCATACAATCAACTGTTCTGTTTTTCTTATTCTCTTGTTTGTTTTGCTTAACCTCTGGACCAATCCATACTTTGTTAAATTAAACTCCCTTCCAAATGAGGTTGAAATAGGCTCAGTGAAATCCAAATTATCCCATTTCCTTCCAACTTTGTAACACTTTGAAAATTAGTGCCCAACCCAGGTTGCCTGCTATATTTTAATATAAGCCATGAGAACAAATATTGAAATTGATTTTTATTTTCTTCATATAATAGTAGCTGTAATCATTGGAAAAATAGGTTGATGAAATAAACTTTGTGACCTCATTATTTTGGAGTTCTCAACCACAGTTCTATTCTGTACTGTACCCATAAATATTTCTTTGCGATCACTTCCAGCACATTCTCCAGCTCTTCTTCTGAGACTCTGTTCACTTCTTTCAAGTGATTTCTTCAGACATCTCTGTAGCATTCTGTCTGTAGAACCTTCTGAGCCATTGATTATGGTCCTGGAAGGCTTTGTCTAGTCTAGGCTGAAGTCAATGAAGAAACAGAAAAGGTTAAATGCCTAAGCTCCAGTCAACTAGCCTGAGTGCCATTCTACTTCCTTGTGCTGCACGGCCACCCAGAGAGCAATTTGTATATGGAATTTCAATTCTGCAGGTTGCTGATGTATTTTCTTATAGTGAGGCACTCTTCTTGACTCCCCAACAAGGAGGAAACCAACAAATGTGCTGTCATGCAACAAGTTGGACAAAAGAAAGACCCGTGATAAGGGGGCAGAACCTAGAGTCAAGTGGCTTGGGTTGACTTCATGCACTACCATTGTGACCTTACCTTTTAATCTACTTACATGTCAAATCTGTCTTCCGTGAAATGAGGGTGAGGATAGCATTTGCTTCCCCGGGTTGTTATAAAAGGAAATGAGCTAGTACTTAAGGACATCACGATGTGCTTAACGATAATAAGCACATAATAAACATTGTATAGGCTCTGCTGGGAGCTCGGTAGTTAAGAACTCACCTGTTAACCAAAAGGTTAGCAGTTTGAATTCACCAGCTGTTCCTTGGAAATCCTGTGGGGAAGTTCTACTCTGACCTACAGGGTCACTGTGAACCCTAATTGACTTGATGGCATACAGTAGTGACAACAGCAGGCTGTGCTTGTTAAATAAGTAGAGTTTTTTTCATTTAATTAATATTTATGAAACACCCACTGTTCATGACACAGTTTCAGCCTCTGTGGGAATATAAAAATTTATCAAAATTTTATGTCAGCCTTTAAGGACGGTTTGTGGAGAGTAGAAATATTCCCAAATAACTGAGACAATAGAGCTGGTATGTGCCATAATGGAGGCCCAGTCACACAAAAATGCCCCTGAGTGTGCTTACCTGCTAATAGAAAGTTTGGAAGTTCAAGTTCTACCAGACACACCTTGGAAGAAAAGCCTGGTGATCTGCTTCTGTGAAATCAGCCATGTGAAAAGACTATGAAGCAGAATTCTACTCTGACACAGACAGGGTTGCCATGAGTCAGAATCTACATAAGGACAACTGGTGGGCTTATTCTACAAATGCAAGACCAAGAGGCAAGAGAGGAGTCCTTGGCTGAGAGGGGACCAAAGATGTTGGCACAGAGTTGATGACAGTGTAATCATTTCTTAAGGACTAAGAGGAGGCCTGGTGACATTGTGGTTAAGAGTTTGGCTGCTAACCAAAGGGTAAATGGTTCATAGCCACCCACTGCCCTGTGGAAACCCTGTGGGGCAGTTCTACTCTGTCATATAGGGTCATTTTATGACTCAGAATCAACTCAATACCAGTGGATGAGTAGTATTTGCCAGGGCAGATAATGGGTGCAGTACACAGAAGGATATTTTACATGTGCTCAGCACAAGCACAAAGTCAAATCACTATTTTCTCCACTCACTGATTCACATTTGTTCCCTTCCTTGCTTCATCTCACCTTTCCTATTCCTTCTTCCACTTGCAAATTTCTACCATTGCTAATCCGTTTTCCCTTTCAGTAATTTTCTTCTTATTTTATCTCCTGTTTAATCTCTGAAAGCAATCCATACAGTTAAAATAATAATATGTTGCTCCTGTTAGTTGCTGCTGAGTCTGTTCTGACTCAAGGTAATCCATGAACAACGAAATGAAATGTTGCCCTGTCCTGCATCAATTTCATCATAACCGGTATGCTCGCATCCATTGTTGTTGCCTTCAAACCTAAGGGACTCCTCTTCCAGCACTATATTGCACAGTATTCAGTTGTAATGCATAAAGTTTTCAATGGCTAATATTTGGAAGTAGACTTCCAGAACTTTCTTTCTGGTCTGTAGTCCAGAAGCTGTGCTGAAAATCCGCATGACCTTGCTGGCATTTGAAATACTAGTGACATGGCTTCCAGTATCACAGCAACATGCAACCCACCTAAGTACAACAAACTGACAGATGAGTGATAAAATAATAACATATCTGTTGCAATTGAGTTGATTCTGACTCATTATGACCCTGTAGGGCAGAGTAGCACTGCCCCATAGGGTTTCCAAGGAGCAGGTGGTAGATTTGAACTGCCAATCATTTAGTTAACAGCTGAGCTCTTAACCACTATGCCACCATGGCTTCAAAAATAATAATATAGATGGGTATAAAATGAAAAGTAAAATGATCTTCCTCCAACTCCTATTCCTTAGAGATAACTCCTATTGGCTGATTTTTAAAATGTGGCCACAAACTCTTTGATAGTTTCCCCTCTTATGGTGGGGTTTATACCCCTCTCCCTGAATCTGAGTGAATGTGTATGTCAAAATGCAGCTGCTCAAGGTCAGTAATACAGGTTCATAATTTGGGCAGACCCAGTAATGATGGAGGTACAGCTGTTACAGTCACGGCATGTTTATAGGTACAATGGCTGGAGGCACAACATTCAGTGGGCAGCAAACAGCGAGGCAGGAAGGCAGCAAGCAAGCAAGCAGCACTGCACCATGCACCTTATATACTAGTTTTACACAAAGCTGGCTGGCTGCCAGATTTGAGCCCTGAAGGTCAAGCTGGGCATCAACAGGGTATGTATGCTGCTGACTCACTCCCAGCCAGAAGGCCCATACAGAGTCGGAAGGCATGAGAAACACAACCTTCCATGCTATCCCCACACTCCACCCCAAAGGGTGCTTTGCTCACCATACAATCTATGTGTTACTTCTGCAAGTGTCTCTGGGTGAGGTGTAGGGCTATAATGATCCATATACCACAACAACAATAGGCAACAACACACAAAAAATAAGTCCCTAGGCTGTTCCCAGTACAGTAACTAATGCAGCCTGCCAAGTAAATCTCAGTTTCTCCTCCCCCATCGTGTGGGATCGTTCTGTTGGACAAGTCTCTGGCATAGACCCTTATGGGTCCATCTAACATGCCATCCCCCCAGTCACCTGCTCTTATGTAGAGGGGTGGGGCTTTATCCCATAGTTCAACTGCTTCAGCTGTAAGCCACTCCAGCTGTCCCAAACAACGTACCCATCCAAGGTCGGGCACAGCCCACTTGTTGTCTCACCAAGAGCTTCATATGCTCTCAGATAGCATGTCAAAGGGGATCACCATGCCTCCACTCTTGCAACCATGTCTAGTTTTCTCTAGTGGCAAAGTGGATTTTCCAAGGGAAGTTTTCCTGCAGCACTGAGTAGCATCTCGGAGCAAATTCAACAAGCTGATTGGTCAGAGACTTCTGCAAGGGTGTGAGCTCAATCAACTAACATGTTTCCTTTGGCAAGCCCATGGCCACAAAGAGTGTGAGGTTAGAGACATCAGTAGATGGAGACCTTTTCCTTCTAGTAGATACAAGAGACAAGAGAATAGTTGGCAGGGGTAGTCTCCCTGACCTCACGTACCAGACCTTAGTCCCTGTAGCAGTAGGCAAAGTGGGCTCAGTATGGACAAATACAGGCCCTATGTGTATAAGCCAAATGCTCAGCACAAAAGCATCTGTAAGAACAGTGGCTACATCTATGGGAAGGGACACTGTAATCTTCAGGAGCCATTCACATCTGTCTGCCAGTGTTTCAAGTGGCACAGCCCCTAGTTGAATCTGTCCAGGGGTACTGGGTACCCTTCAGGGTTGCTGCTTGAAGAACACTTAGCAGGTGTCTGTCACCTGCTGTACTTCTTTGCACATAATTGGCAGGCCCTATGCATGTCGTGTGTCCTCTCTCAGCTTTTCCTGCTGCTCCTTCTGCTCTAGGAGGGTGCTCATCTTCCCTTCAGCCTCAGGAACCAGCCTGGGCCTGTCTGTCCTGCCAGAGACCTGTCAGTGCTGTTCTGCTGTAGCCCCTTCCCAGCCATGGGGAGGGAATGTGGAGCGCTCCCGCTCCGCTCACACCTCCGGCAGCTCTCCAGTGCTGTTTGTACACCTCTGCGGGCACTTTCAGCACCAGCAGTTTCCCTGCGGGTCTCCAGCCCCATCGCCACACCCGTCTGCCTGCAGCGCCCAGCCAAGGAGGGCACAGCTGTACACATGGGTTGCACCACTTTATCTAACTTACAGTATAGTCAACTGTCATGTGCCTGGAGCCATCGGGCTTTTTCACTGGCCACAAAGGCTTCAGGCAGGCCTCAATATTTGCACTCAGTACAACTCTTTAGGAGTTTCCCCAAATTCCTTAGTCCCCCTAGGAGACGGCACTATTTCACATTCACAAGGCTCCTCAGAGCCTTCACCGTGGTCATTCAAGCTTGACCCCTCTTCTCAGCCTGCCTGGTGAGGACCTCTTTTTGTGCCCTCCTTTCTCCAACTTAGGCAGGCCTAACACTGTCCAGGCTTTGATCACTGCTACAGCTCCAACAGCACTTCACTGGGGTTCCCTTCATTAGGGTTCCCATTCATCTTCTCTCAGCTAATACTGGCTGCCAGCAGGTCTGCTCACATTCGGGATGGGGTTACCTCAACCGTTTCCTTTGCCCCCTCTGAGGTCTTTGTCCCCATCTGATACCTGCAGGGGTCACCTTGCGCTTCCGTGGAGTGAATAGCAGTCTCGACTCATACTTAGTGCAGCCAGGCTGCCCAACCACCAGGAGGAGCAGGTCCGGGCCTATACGGGCTCAAACCAGGGCGATTCACTTATCGGCCTGCCTTCGCCTCAGGCTCTGGCTGTCCCCTCAGCTCCGGTCCCCTCGGGGGCCTCTGCCCCTCACCCCCATCACATACCTTCGGGGCCTACACTCCACACTGCGGCCATAGCCAGGGCCATCACACTGTCTCTAGTGCCCCAGCTGCCACGGGCAGAGGGGCACCTGCAGGCCCAGTCCAGGCAGTGCCCTCATCCCCAATCTGAGCCCCACCTCAGCCCCTCAGACTCCCCTGGCCAAGGCTGAGCTCTTCCAGGAGGCGGTCTAACACCGCAGGGCCCGCAGTGCTACAGTTACATTCTCAGCGGAAGGGTACTGCCAGCAGATCTGCACTCCTCAAACGTCGCCCACCTCACTACCAGAGTGAGGGTCAGGGATGCGCCTGGCTCCCTGGCTTGGCTTCAGCTATCGGGGCCTGCCCACAACTTTGTTTCACTGCTGGGAGTGCAAGCAGGAGGAGCCTCTGAAACTGCAGAGCTGTCTCTTATGAGGCAGAGCAAACAGCTGCGGCTGCACCTTGGAACCTAGGCTGCCGCCCCGCCAACTCAGTGGACCTCGGGGCCTCACCTCCCACCCCTCAACTGAGATCACCTGTTCCCGGCCCCCTGTTGGCCCCCACGGCACCGTGCTGAATGCAGTCCAAGCTGTGGCCCCTGCACTACAGCTTCCAGGCAGTGAACTTCTTATCCCCCTTTTGGCAAAACTCACAAGCTAAGCCCATCGACTCTGAATGAGTATATTGCCTAATGGTTCACAGTCTCTGCTGGGGCACCGGGTTTTGACCTTCTTGGTTCCCAAAGGGTGGGTATGCAACTGCCTTCTCTTTGGGGACCCTTTCCCCTCGTCTGAGGAGTCTATAATCGTGGGGGTGGGGAGCTGCTTTTTCAATGGAAGTGCGGGAAGGTTGGGTGAGAAGACTGAGTTTTCAATGCAGCCACTGTGTCCTGTTGCTGTCGCAGCTGCTCCTAGGGGCTGTCCACATCAGCTTGTAGTGCCCATGCCCTGGCTTGAGCCCCCAGCTCCGCCTCCACAACTGCTTTTGTAACTGCCTTCAAGGCTGTAGGAAAGATCTAGCCTGCCGCTCCAGCACCACTCTGGCTCCTTTTTTCTCCAAAGTTTCTCCCAGAGCATGCAAACCTTTCTCAACACTAGCCAGCATCTCATCTACCTCTGGCCAGTCCTGGAGTAGGGACCAAGCTGCCACGACTCTTGTCACCCAGGACTACATTCTACATTGTGGCCAGCCCTCTACCCCTCCTCCACTGCCATGCTAGTCTGTACCAAATCCTGCTGCTTAGGCTGCTTACTATGCCACTCCTCAAAAGGCAGGTGTTCGAGGTCAGGAACGCAGGTTCACAATTCTGGCAGATCCAGTAATGATGGAGGTGTAGCTGTTGCAGTCATGGCAGGTTTATTGGTACAATGGCTGGAGGCAGATACAACATTCAGAGAGCAGGAGACAGCTGGGCAGGCAGCAAGTAAGCAAGCAGCACCTCATGGTGTAATGACCTTATATGTTTGTTTTACACAAAGGTGGCTAGCTGCCAGATTTGGTCCTCAAGGCCAAGCTGGGCATAAACAGAGTGTATCATGCTGTTGATTTACTCCCAGCCAGAAGGCTTCTACAGAGTTGGAAGGCCTGAGCAACACAACCTTCCATGCTGTCCACACAGTGTAACTGCTTCAATGCACAGAGAAGGGCAGAAGTGAGGCTGTGTATCTGCTGAGAATAAGTTCTAAAGGTGATACAGCACCTACCTTGCTTGCCAGACACTCTGGGAGCCCTGAACTGCCATGTAAGAAATTCATCCTCCTTGAGATGAACATGCTGTGGGCAGCCTGCAGGGTGGGTCAGGCCTTTCTACCTTCCTTGGTACTCACATAGTTACTGCTCTTAGCAAACATATTCCATTGCCTGGGACAGAACACAGTTTATTTAACTACTCTGCTAATGATAGATGCTGTAGCAGCTTCCAATCTGTGGGCATCAAATGAAGCAATGGGCATTCTTATGCCTGTGCTTGATGCACTCACATGAATATTTCCAAGGAATAAGTTCCTAGAAACAGAAGTGCTGAATCAGCATATGTAACTTTCAAAAGTTGTTAATAGATATAATCAAATTGCCCCCCAAATAGGCTGCACCAGTTTAGACTTCTGGTAATGCAAAATAAAGTCTGTATCCCTGTAACCTCACCAGCACTGAGTATCATGGCACTTTTAGATCTTTACCATTCCAAAGTCGTTTCTACATTTATCATGGTGTGCCTCAATAGTTTAAGCTAGCTAACCCAAGCATGACTTTTCGCTGCCTGAAATTCCATGGAGCTGAGTTGATGAGGAAGTGGGGAGAGGGCTCTGAGGATGTTAAGGATAAAAATAATGCAAAAGGGCAAGCTATTAATAACTCAGATGGGTGAGAACTAATTTAACATAAAGGTGAGCCACACTACATCACGGACTCGCAGAGCAAATGTGTCAGAACGTAATGAAATTCAGCTCGATGACATTCTGCTCATGGCAGGTGTTGTCTGAAGTCCAGAGTGTCCCAGCTGGAACAAGAAGTCTGGATCAGAAGGAATAAGGAGGGGAAGATAAAGGAAGTTCTGTCAGAAATCAAAATAGTCACTGGGACAGTTTGCTATAATAGAGCCCCGTGTGACAATTGATATCAACTTGGATGATTCGAGAAACAACCTGGCTGACTCAAAATAATATCTAGAGTGTGCTGTTGTTTGTTTGTTTGTTTGTTGTTAATAACATAGATATTTCAGCCTCCTGACTACCACCCCCACACACATCTGGTCACCTTACATTCTGGTTCAACAAGTCTGCGTTTTTTTATCAAACCCCTCAGGTGATTCTGGGGCAGAGCCAAGATGAGAAAAATCACATGAGAGCAGAGGTTCTCAGACTTTGGTGGGTATACAAATCACCTGGGGAACTTATTAAAATACAGATGCTGGGCCCTAGCCCCAGGGCTTCTAATAAGTAGGTCTAGGTGTGGTGTGACAATGTGCACGTCTCACCAGGTGATGCTAGCATGAGGCCACACCTTGAGCACCACCGCTGCAGCTGCATCAGCAACACCTGAGTGCCTGATGGAATTGGAGAAAGGTAGGACATTCCTCAGGCCTACTGAGTCAGAAACACTGCCTTGAGAAAGATAGCCCAGTGACCTGAGGGCACACTGAAGTTTGAAAAGTGCTGCCTATAAACCCTGCCTCTATTGCCATGCCACCTAGTCCCAGATGGGGAGTCCCTGTGTCCTGGGAAGCTTCTGGGGAAGCTCCAGTTTCAGTCAAGAGAACGAGCAGAGGCCCAGCAAAAGGTCACACTGATAACCTTTGTGATAAAACCTAACACACTCCAGTAGTTTCAACTTCCTCATAAGTAAAACAGAGATGTGAGGCTAAATCGTCTTTTAGATTTTCTCTGCCTTCCTATGACTTGAATTTGGTAATTCACATATTTGAGCTTTATAACCAAATCTAGATTAGATTCTACACAGAAATTTAACCAACTATAACTTAATTCACTGTCGAACTGATGTGCTCTGGTAGCCAGGTTCTCAAAAGAATGCCAGTACCTTCCCCGCTATTGGTAGTTTCCAAGTCGGCTCTCACTCGTGGAGACTCCATGTACAACAGAATTAAGTGTTGCCTGGCCATCCTCATGATTGCTGGTATGTTTGAGTTCACAGTTGCAGTCTCTGTATATTTTGAGTGTCCGACTCGACGGCACTTGGCTTGGCTCTAATGTGGGACTCGTCTTACAGCACTATATTGGACAATATTTTGCTGTGATCCATAAGATTTTCATGGACTAGTTTTTGTAAGGAGATCACCAGGCCTTTCTTCCTAGTCTTACTCTCAAAGCTCCACTGAAACCTGTTTACTATGGGTGACCCCTGTGGTGTTTTAAACACTAGAGCCATAGCTTCTAGCATCACAGGAACACACAAGTCATTCTAGTACGACAAAATGACACAGGGGAGGCCCTATTGTAATTTCTCAGTTTTCCAGGCAATGATAAACACCGAGGAATTTCATTTTCCTAGATTGTGTCTAAGAACCGTAGTACCGTTGTCTACCACTGAACAACCATCCCATTCCCACTCTCTCATTGTCCCTACCACTGCCTTGCCATCAATTCTCCCCTCACTTTCCTATCTGGGTTTAGTTTTAAACTTTGCTCTCTGTAATTTGCACAAGCAAATTACACCTCTATACCTGCTCAAATACTGGCATGATCATCCATAGTGAACAGGTTTCACCAGTTTTCAGACTTTGATAGACTGAGAGGCCTGAGAATCTAATTCTGGAAATTAGCCAATGAAAATCCTATCAGTGACACAATATTGTCATATATATATATGTGTGTGTGTGTATATATATATATATACACACACATATATATGTATAAAACTTCATAGTCATGGAGTCAGCTCCAACTCATAGCAAACCTTCAGGACAGAGCAGAACTGCCACATAGAGTTTCCAAGTAGAGACTGGTGAGTTCAAACTGCTGACCTTTTCATTAGCAACTGAGTTTCTAACCGGTGCTGGAAAATGAGCCCCCTAGGTTGGAAGGAACTATACGATAGCCGTAACAGTACGTGCAAACATATAACAATGGTGCAGCACCAGGCAGCATTTCCTATGGAAACCCTGGTGATGTAGTGGTTAAGTGCTATGTCTGCTAACCAAAAGTTCAGTAAGTCAAATCTGCCAGGCACTCCTTGGAAACTCTGTGGTGCAGTTCTACTATGTCCTATCAGGTCTCTACTATATCCTATTGGGTCACTTTGAGTTGGCATGGACTCAATGGCAGTAGGTGTACTTTTGGGGATACACAAGGTCACCATGAGTTCATGTCGATTTGATGAGAAATACAAACAGTAAATGTCAATTTTCTACTTTTCCCATGTCCACAGGGATGCACCCTAAGCCTAGGTAGAAAAGCACAGGAGTTTTCTTATCTAGCCCCCAGGAGCACAGGACTACCATTACTGATGGTGTCCACAAAAAAGGTTCTCATGAAATCCTTTACAGTGCTCTGAATTTCTAAATTAACCTATAGAGCAGTGGTTTCCAAAAGTGTCTGCAGATGGACGTCACCTAAGGAGCTTTAATTGGCTTGGCCGACTTGGCAAGGAGCTTTAAAAATTGGTGATGTCTGATCCATCCCTAAGGTATTATTTATGATTTAATGGGTCTGAAATGCACCCTGGGCTTTAGAGGTTCTCCTTCATGTTATTCTAATGTGTAGACAAGTTTAAGAATCACTGATGCAGGACATACTGATTGAGTGCAGGAAATGAGGTAGGACAGAAACTGTAGTTTTCTGATGGACTTGAGAGAACTGCCTCTCAAACAAAGTGAATTAATTTATTATGCTTATTGCAACATACAACAAATAATTATTGAGATCCAGCTTTGTGCAGGGGTTGTGATAGAGTCTTAACATTTGAAAAGGAAAGGCAAATCCTCTGCACGAGTAGAAGACTCAAAGGCATCTGGTCTGTGTAACAATGGAGCCATTGGCCACCATCTTGCCACCAATGAATGGAGCTGAAGAGGAAGCCAAACTGAAAAAGAGAGCCAAGAAGCAGACATTGTGTCTGATGACATTGTCTGTATCCAGGATAAAGCTGTGCCTCTATACCTGCTGTGTGTGCTAATATATTCCCTTTGGGGCCTAATCAAGTTTGATTTAGCTGTTCTGTTATTTGAACCCAAAGAGTACTAGCTGGTACACTTAAAATGAATGGGGGGTGGGATATCTCCCTTTGTGATTAACAAAAAAAAAAAATCCACTTAATATCTGACCATGAGTTGCTCAGTTTCTGCTTTATAAAATTATGGATTTTCTTTTAGAAATTCCAATGTCTCTTTCAGGGTGCAAATGGAATTAAGTCAGAACATAAGCTCAAGACATTTTTAAGAAAAGTATTTTAATAATGCTACACCTAGTTAGCAGCTGCCGGCTTAAGTCTCAAACAGCAGATGGAGAGAAATATTCCAGGTTGTTCTATTATCTTCTAAGAAGTGCCTGAGAAACCTTCCAGGTTTGAAGAGACCAGGTAAAGAGTTTTTCTTCCTGGGTGGTGATGTTGTGTGATTTAGAATCACAGATGACAAGAAACCAAAGAAATATTGCAAAGGCTGTGATTTGATGTGAGGAATCAGTTGATTTTTATTGTGGATCCTTCTCCTAAATGTCTTTCAAATTGTCTTCTCATTTCCAAATGTACTAACATTTTTGTCCAAACTACTGTCATTGCTAATCTAAACTAATCCAACAACCTCTTCCTGCCTTGAATGAATAATAATCCAACCTCCAGGCACATCCTCCGTTCATTCTCCTCTCTGCTGCCAGAGTGACTCAATTATGCGGTATACTTAGAGGTCTTCACCCTTGTCCCATGACCTATAGAATAAGGCCAAGATTTCTACCAAGATATGTGTTGCAGGTATTTACCTATCAAGCTTTCTCTTTCACTACTTTCTCTCTAGATATTTACACAGAAATATCTAACTACTTCTCCTTCCCAGAATACACCAGACTATTTCCAGAATCTGTGCCTATACTAGTAGCATTATTTTTGTCTTGAATCCTATCAGGAAAAGTCCCATCCATCCTTTAAAACTAAATTCAGACATCTTATTCTCCAGGAAACCTTCCCTGGAATACTCCCACCTTCAAAGGATCTCTCCATCTTCTGTACTATATATGTGATTTCTATTCTCTTCTGTTTAAATTTTGAGATTCTTTAAGATAGGGCCAGCTTCTTACTCATTTCCCAATCTCTGCTTCCAGGTACAGTCTTTAGCATGTAGTTACCTGTTACCACTGAGTGGATTCTGACTCATAGTGATCCTGTAGGACAGAATAGAATTGCCCCATAGGGTTTTAAAGAGCAGACGGTAGATTCTAACTGCCGACCTTTTGGTTAGCAGCATGCCTCTTAACAACTGTACCACTAGGGCTCCTTGGCATATATTATCATTGTTGTTAGGTGCCATCAAGTTGGTTTCAATTCACAGGGACCCTATGCACAACAGAACAAAACACTACCCAGTCTTGCACCATGTCCACAATTGCTTGCATGTGTAAGCCCATCATTGTAGCCACTGTATTGATCCATTTGATTGAAGGTCTTCCTCTTTTTCACTGACTCTCCACTCTCCCAAGCATGATGCCCTCCTCTAGGGACTGTTCTTTCCTGACAATATGCCAAAACGTGTAAGACATAGTCTCACCATCTTTGCTTCCAAGCGGTACCCTGGTTGTTCTTCCTGAACAGATCTCTTAGTTTCTTTTCACAGTCCATAGTGTGTTCAGTATTGTTCTCCAACACCACAATTCAAAGGCCTCAATTCTTCCTCTGTCTTCCTTACTCACTGTCCAGCTTTCTCATGCATATGATGTGATTAAAAACACCACGGCTTGGGTCATGGGCACGTTAGTCTTCAAGGTGACATCTTTACTTTTCAATACTTTAAAGAGGTCCTTTGCAGCAGATTTTTCCAATACAATGTATCTTTTGTTCTTGACTGTTGTTTTCATGGGTGTTGATTGTGGAATGAAGTAAAATGAAATCCTCAAAAACTGCAAACCTTTCTCCATTTATGATGATGTTGCTTACTGATCCAGTTGTGAGGATTTTTCTTTTCTTCATGCTGAGGTGTAATCCATACTGAAAGCTATGGTCTTTGAGCTTCATCAGCAAGTATTTCAGGTGCTCTTCCAGCGAGTAAGATGGTGTCATCTGCATAACACAGGTTGTTAATGAGTCTTGCTCCAAACCTGATCCCTTTTTCTTCTTCATATACTCCAGCTTCTTGGAATATTTGTTCAGCATACAGATTGTAAAGGTATGGTGAAAGGATACAACCCTAACACACACCTTTCCTGTCTTTAAGCCATGTAGCACCCACTTGTTCTGTTCACATGACTGCCTCTTGATCCATGTACAAATTCTTTAAAAGCACAATTAAATGTTCTGGAATTCCTGTTCTCTGCAATGTGAGCCACAATTTGTTATGATCCACACAGTTGAATGCCTTTGCACAGTCAGTAAAATACAGGTAAACATCTTTCTGGTATTCTCTGCTTTCACCCAGGATCTGTCTGACATGATATCCGTGGTTCCACATCCTCTTCTGAATCCAGCTTGAATTTCTTGTGGTTCCCTGTCAATATGAGGTTACAGTCACTTTTGAATGATTTACAGCAAAATTTTACTTGCATGTGATATTAATGATTTTGTTTGGTAATTTCTGCATTTGATTGGATCACTTTCTTTGGAACAGGCATAAATATGGTTCTCTTCTAGTCAGCTGGCCAAATAGCTAATTTTCAATTTTTTTGGAATAGAAAAGTAAGCACTTTTGGCACTGCATCTGATAGTTGAAGTATCTCAATTGATATCCCATGGATTCCTGGAGACTTGGTTTCTGCAAATGTCTTCAGTGAAGCTTCAACTTCTTCCTTCATTACCATCAGTAATAGTAGGCACTCAATAAATACACAGTGAATTGAACTGAGTTGTCTGTGAATCCAAGGCATCCTTGAGAGTGATTTTAAAAAAACAGTCTGATAACCAGGGGATAATGTCATAATTACACTGAGTTGTGTTTGATAATAGCTAAGAATTAGTGATAAAAAGTTTATTCATATATTTGTGTATTCAAATGTCCTCTCTGAAAAATTAATAATGCCAGAAATATGTTTACCTGTGTTTTACTGGCTATGCAAAGGCGTTTGACAGTGTGGATCATAACAAATTATGAATAACATTCCAAAGAATGGGAATTTCAGAACACTTAATTGTGCTCATAAAGAACCTGCACGTAGAGAGAGAAAGACAGTAGTTCAAACAAAACAAAGGGGTATGCTGCATGTTTTAAAGTCAGGAAAGATGTACATGAGAGTTGTATCCTTTCACCACAATCATTCAAACTGCTGAGCAAGTAATTTGAGAAGCTGTACTATAAGAAGAAGAATGAGGCATCAGGATTGCAGGAAGACTCATTAACAACCTGCAACATGCAGATGATACAACCTTGATGGCTGAAAGTGAAGGGGACTTGAAGCTCTTATTGATGAAGATCAAAGACTACAGCCTTCAGTATGGATTACACTTCACCAGAAAGAAAAGAAAAATCATCACAACTGGACCAATAACAACATCATAATAAACAGAGAAAAGATTGAAGTTGTCAAGATTTCATTTACTTGGATCCGCAATCAGCATCCACAGAAGCAGAAGCCAAGCAATCAAAAGATGCACTGAATTTGGTACATCTGCTGCAAAGACCTCTTTAAAGTGTTAGAAAGCAAAAATGTTATGTTAAGGACTAAGATCCACCTGACCTAAGCCATCATGTTTCAGTCACCTCATACAGATGGGAAAGTTTGGCAGTGAATAAGACAGACTGAAGAAGAACTGATGTCTTTGAATTGTGGTGTTTCAAGAAATGTTGAGGCCTCTGACGTTATTAGAGGTAGAGTACAAAAGAATTTTGTATAGAACCCTCCTAGAGATTAAACAAAATGTAGTAGAACAAAACAAAAAATTAAGTAAGCTATTAGAACTGATGGAACATCAATGATCTGAAATACAGCAGATCAGTAACAAAATTAAGAGTTAGCCAATTCAATCCAAAGCCAAAAAAGTAGAAGTGAGGAGATGGAAGTTAGACTTAATGACCTTGAGGATAGAGAAACTGACACCAGTGTTTATGAGGATAAATCAGAGAAAAGAAATAAGAAAAATGAAGAAGCATTAAGAAACATGTGGGACTCTATTAAGGGTAATCATCTATGATTAATTGGAGTTTTTGAACAAGGGGGTATAGATAACAATACAGAGGGCATTGCTGTAGAGTTGCTGACAGAAAACTTTCCTGAGATTATGAATAAACAGAACATAGATATCCAAGATGTCTATCAAACACCACAGAAACCAGACTCCAAAAGAAAGACATCAAGACATATTATAATCAAGCTCAATACAATGAAACATAGACAGATACTTTTAAAGGCAGCAAGGCTCAAAGCAAAGCTAACATCCAGAGGGAAACGCTGTAGGCTTTTGTCCAACTTCTCTGCAGAAACAATTGGCTAGAAAGCAGTGGGATGACACAGTAAAAGTCCTGAAGAAGAAAAACTTCCAACCAAGAATTATATATACTGCAAAATTGTCTATCAAATATGATGGTGAAATTATGACAATCACAGATAAAGACAAGACTTAGAGACTTTGTAAAAACTAAACCAAAACTACAAGAAATACTTAAAGAAGCTCTTTGCTTAGATAAACAAAACCATTAAGTGTATAGTTAAGAAGGCAATGCAGGACACAGCATCCAGAATCCTACTCAGCTAGGAAAGTCATAAAACTCAATCAAAGCTACAATATTAAAAGAAGGAAACCAATGATCATGCAATGAAAACTATGACACAGTCACACTAAAAAGAGGGATGTACTACAGTAGTTAGATGGAGAGGAATTTAAAAAGATGTATGTATTTTAGATGGAGAGGAATTTAAAAAGATATACAGAAGTTAAAATTGGTTTCAAACTTAGAATATTAAGGGGGATCATATGAGTGGCTGCAAAGAAAATAACAATGCAACATAGGAAAACAAGAAATACAATACAGGAATCTCAGCAAACACATAACCATCACTGAAAAGTCAACCAATAAAGAAGAATGACCCAGAACAGAATATTAAAAGCAACATAGAAAACATCTACACAAAAATAAATATATCAAAATGACAGCGCCAAACACATACCTATCAGTGATTACACTGAATGCAAGTGAGCTGAACACTCCAATAAAGAAACAGTGAGTGACTTCCTGGATCAAAAGACACAACCCATCAATATGTTGTATACAAGAAATACACCTTAGACTCAAAGATATGAACAAACTGAAAATTAAAGAGTTGAATAATATATGCCAAGCTAACATCATACAAAGAAGAGCAGGTGTGGCATTACTAATCTCAGATAAAATAGATTTTAATGTGAAATTGACCATTGTGGACAAAGGTGGTCACTATTACTGAAAGTTTCAATGCACAAGCAGGACTTAACAATATTAAATATTTATGCACCTAATACCAGAGCATCTAAATACATTGAACAAACACTGACAACGCTGAAAAATGAGACAGATAATTCAACAATAGTAGTTGGAGACTTCAACATGCCCCTTTCAGTAATGGACAGATCATCCAGAAAAAAAGCTTAGTAAAGATACAGAAGATCTTACTGCAACAATCAACCAACTTGACCTTATCAACACATACAGATCTTTTCACCCATCAATGGGTAAGTATACCTTCTTTTCCAATGAGACCATTCTCCCGAATAGACCATGTGCTGGATCATAAAGCAATTCTCTACAAAATCCAAACCATCAATTTATTGCAAAGCATCTTCTCAGACCATAAAGCCATAAAAATTGAAATCAATAGCAGAAGAATCATATGTAGAAATTGGAACTCATGGAAACTGAACAAAACCTTGCTCAAAATGCCATGTTTATGGAAGAAATCAAGGGTAAAATAAAGAAATTTGTGCAATCAAATGAGAATGAAAACACATTGTATGAGAACCTATGGGACACATCTATATAAATGCACTCAATCTATCTCTATAAATGCACACATCCAGAAGTAAGAAACAGCCCAAATAAAAGGATTAACTGTACAGCTTGAACAAGTAGAAAGAGAGCAACTGAGGAACCCCTCAGGCACCAGAAAAAAACAGGTAATAAAGATTAGAGCAGAACTAAATGAATTAGAGAACAATTGAAAAATTAACAAAACCAAAAGCTGATTCTTCATAAAGGTCAACAAAATTGATGAAGCAGCAGAAGATACAAATAACCCAATTAGGAACAACAGACCCAGCTGAAATCAAAAGTATCATAACAGAATACTGTGAAAGGCTCTAATCCAACAGATTTGAAAATCTAGAAGAAATAGAGACATTTTTAGTTTCTTTTTTTCTGATTTTTCCTCATAGATGCCTGAGTCAGTAGCTCTGTCTCTTTTCCGTTTGGTCCATTCTGGTTTTTTGGCCTTGAATTGAAGTTTCTATGTCTTTGATTTTGTTCTTCATCTGTTGGATTTCAGAGCACTGGTGTTCTCACAGATCTAACAGCTTGCTTAATTTTTCATTTTGCTCTGCTGCATTTTAGTATAAGGTATAGGAGGGCTTTATATATAATCCTTTTGTGTTCACCTTTCGAAAATTTCAGAAAAGTTTCTTTGTCAGGGAAGCTCTTTGGTTGTTTCATTTGGGGGCCTTCTGAAGCCATGAGTGATTTTCTGGTCATGGCTTTCTCCAGAGTCTGTTGCTTTTGGGGCTTCATGTGAGTCAATAAAGGCTGGGAGAGATACTGTGAAGATGGACCACAGTTGTTTCTCTAAGTCATCTTAAAATGAAAGGTAAAAGGTACCTGACCACTTTCCACGTCAGTCAAGTTTTCAGGTGTACAGGGCCCTTTGCCCAACTGGCAAAGTAAGCATCTCTATATCCAACTCCAGATGATATGAACTAGTTCAAAATGCATCAAGGCTAGTGTCCTGCTGGCCTCCTCTGACAGGCCCCAGCCATAGGTGACACTGCATAAAATACTGCTTTTCTACCAGCA
This sequence comes from Heterohyrax brucei, assembly GCA_028571685.1. Classification (NCBI taxonomy): domain Eukaryota; kingdom Metazoa; phylum Chordata; class Mammalia; order Hyracoidea; family Procaviidae; genus Heterohyrax; species Heterohyrax brucei. Next base: position 20,649,072 of record CM053162.1, read on the forward strand.
AAGCACTGTCCTGTGGGCAAGTGCTGCTTCCGAGCCTAGGAGTTAGGCCTCCCTGAGGCCTCTGTATCCAAGATGGTGTCCCACACAAGCTCACCGCCTGGCACCTCCATACAAACTACACTATGGCAGAGACTGAAAGAGAGGCCAAAGGTGCCGAGATGCAGAGTTCACAGCCTCTGTTGCCAGCCTTCAGGCATAATACTGTGTAAACTACTGCTTTTCTGTCTGAAAAGCACTCTCCTGTGGGCAGGTGCTGCCTCCCAGGCTAACAATTAGGTCCAGCTGAGGCCTCTGTATCCAAAACGGCTTCCCACACAAGCTTGCTGCCTAGTGCCTACGTACAAACTATACTATGGCAGACACAGAAAGAGAGACCAAAGGGGGCAAGATACACAGAGTCCTAAGCCGGGCTCAAAATATGGCAATTTCACCTGCTGATACCACCAGCAGTGTGTCTGAAACTAGCTGACAGTCAAGACCCAGCTCTGCTGGCTGGCCAAGACAGAGGAAAAAAAGGTCAAGACAGTGAGTTACCCTCAGTCCAGAAAGCCAGGACTGGCCAGGAGTAGGAGTCAGCTAAAGAGAGGAGATTTTCCATTCGGTAGTATGAAGTCCAAATTAACAGCCCTATGCCATGTCCTAGGGCTCACTAGGTGACCAGAAGGCTTCATTTAATTATCAGTTCAGGTATTGGTTTCTGGAGGGGTTTAGGGAGACATGTGCTTAGTCTGCCATCTTGACTCCACCTCTAGACAAATTTCTAGATTTGTATCACCCACCAAGATTATCACAAGGAGAAGTGGATCAACTTAATAAATCTATCACAAAGGGAGAGATTGAAAAAGTCATCAAAAACTGCCAACCAAAACAAGTCCTGGCCCAGATGGCTTCACTAGAGAATTCTACCAAACTTTTAGAGAAGAGTTACCTCAGATACTACTCAGGGTATTTCACAGCACAGAAAAGGAAGGAATACTTCCAAATGCATACTATGAAACCAGCATAACACTAATACTAAAGCCAGGGAAAGAGTCCACAAAAAAAGAAAATTACACACCAATATCACCCATCAACCTAGATGCAAAAATCTTCAACAAAATCCTAGCCAATGGAATTCAACAGCATATCAGAAAAATAATTCATGACCAAGTTGGTTTCATGCCAGGGATGCAAACTGGTTCAACGTCAGAAAAAGAGTCAATGCGACCAACCACTTAAACAGCACAAAAGATAAGAATCATCTGATCTCTGTAATCTACAAGGTTCTGCAAGATATCGACAAGAAAAAAAGAAAGCAATGGACAAAGGAGATGGGCGGACACTTCACTAGAGAGGACATCCAGGCAGCCAAAAGACACATGAGGAAATGTTCACGATCATTAGCTATCAGAGAAATCCAAATCAAAACTACAGTGAAATAGCATCTCACCCCAACAAGGTTGGCCATGATCCAAAAACACAAAACAACAGATTCTTGAGAGGTTGTGGAGAGGCTGAAACTCTCCTACACTGCTGGTGGGATTCCATATTGGTATAACCTCTTTGGAAAGCAATCTGGTGCTTCCTTAAAAAGCTGGAAATAGACCATTTGATCCAGTAATCCCACTGCTTGGAATTTATCCTTCAGGTACATGCACACAAATGTTTATTGCAGCACAGTCCACAACAGCAAAAATATGGAATCATCCCAGATATCCAACAACAGATGAATGGATAAACAAACTACAATACATACACTCAATGGAATACTATGCTATGATAAAAAACAATGATGATTTTAGGAAACATCTTGTAACATGATTTTAATTGGAAGACATGCTGAGTGAAATCAGTGGCAAAAGGACAGATATTGTATGAGACCCTGTTATAAGGACTTAAAAATAGAATTACGTACAGAAGAAAAAACTCTTTGACGGCTACAGTGGTGGGGGGAGAGGTGAGAGTTTATCATAGATGAGATAGTTGATAGATGTTATAAATTTTATTCACTTACATAAATAAATAATTGAAACTATTTTAAAAAAACAAAATACAGATTATACCACAGACTGCCAAAAGAATGAACAAACCTCTCTCAGAAGAAGTACATCCAGAGTTCTCCTTAGAAGAGAGGGTGGCAAGATTTTGTCTCACATAATTTGGACACGTAATCAGGAGCATCAGTCTGCAGAGGAGGATATCAAGCCCGGTTAAGTAAGAGAGTCAGTAACAAAGAGGAAGACCCACACCAAGACGTCGCAGTGACTCAACAAAAAGCTCAAACATCACAACGGTTGTGAGGATGGCTCAGAATGGAGCAGTGTTTTGTCCTGTTGGACATGGGGTTGCTACGAGTCAGAACCAACTCGATAGCACCTAAAAACTACAACCACCATAATAAACTTTTGAAACAGTATGCATTTTTAAACAGTATATGTTGTGACTAATATCAGAAAATCATAATATAAAGCATGTAGATCTGAAATGAAGTCTCCTTAGAAATCTCAAACACACACACACATAGCTTTACCCAAATGCCATGTAGCTCACTCTGAGAGAAAATGGGACTTAACTACCTACCCTAAATTAAGTAGAAACCTGGTGACCCAGTGGTTAACAGCTATGGATGCTAACCAAAAGATCAGCCATTCACATCCACCAAGTACTCCTTGGAAACTCTGTGGAGCGATTCTGCTCTGTCCTGTATGGTTGCTATGAGTCAGATCAAATAAATGGCGGTAGGTTTGGGTTCTAAATTAAATAAAAATAATAAAGAGGAAACAAATTCTTTTTTTTTCCTTTTTAAAGATATTCCCTTAATTTCTTAATATGCAAAATGAAAATTATCGAGTTGAGGTCATCTAGGCTGAAGTCAGAAGGGTCAGTATAGGTAAGGAAAGACTTGAACCCTCATCACCACCCCATCATCCTAACTGCACGTCCCCGCTGCTGAGCAAGGATTTTGAATCAATCCTGTTCAGAGAAAGGAACATGAACCAGATAGCCCCCAATTTTTCTTGTGATTCTGCTTTCACCCTTGTTGGACAAGGGTTGTTTCCATTCGTAGAAACTGTTGCAGAGTTACGGCTTCACTTTAAACCAGCCGCAGTAAAAGAAGAATAAACCAAGTGAGGGGAAGACAGAGATTGCCTTGTAAAATTGGTAAGGACTTTTGCTCACTTTCTGTTGGTGCTCTTAAATTCAAGGCTGGTTTTAATGTGCCTGGAACCCTATTTTATTAGTGACTGACACTCAGCAGAAAAGGTAAGGGGTGAGGGGGCAATTCTTTCCCATTTTCTCTCTTTGTTTAGCACTGCAATTTTCCTGCTCATGCAACAAAGTCAGCCTTGTTATGCAATGGATCTTGCCTCCTCCATTTCCCAACCGCCAGCATGTTCATAAATACAATAAATAACTTTAAAAAAATATATACAGCAATCAAGAGACAAATGCATCAAGACAGAAATTCTGGATGCTCCGCAAATCTAATTACAGTGGTAGTGAAAGGACATGGGCCTAATTAAACTGACAATCAAACCAAAATGATATGCACTCCTTTTATAGGAATGTTTACTCTCACTGCTTGATCTAGTCATTTTGGCACAGGAGCAAGCAACTGATGATTAAGAAACACTGACTGGGCTACCTGGATCAGGTGTCTTTCCCAACTACAGTCAAGTAATTTAGCGCTAGTTGGAGGCTAAAATACACCATAATCTTAATATAATTTCCAGGCTCCTTTCCCTCTCCTTCCTGCTTTGTCTCATTTAGTAGAGCTTATAGACTTTACTCATCTAGACTCCATTTAGAAGGGCAGTGGTGGTTCACTAGTAGAATTCTTGCCTTTCACACGAGAGACCTAGGTTCAGTTCCTCGCCAGTTCACTTCAAGAGTAGCCGCCATGCATCTGTCAATAGATGTTTACACGTTGCTATGACTGAGTAAGTTTCAGTAGGGCTTCTAGACTAAGATGGATTGGCTAAAGCAAGCCCCTCCAGTGCTCTACCTCCTTTGCCAGCCCGAGTCCTGGAGTGAGGAAATAAAGAGCAGACTGCCCACAACGGGCATATAGCAGAAACAAGAAATAAAATGTGTAATATACCACGAAGATTGGGGGTGCTTATTACTGTAGAGGAGTCCCTGGGTGGTGCAATGATCTACGTGCTTAACTGCTAGGTAAAAGTTGGGGGTTGAACTCTACCCACAGATGCCACAGAAAAAAAGACCTGGTAACCTATTTCCAAAAAACCAGCCACTGCAAACCCTATGGAGCACAATTCTACTCTGACATACGTGAGGTTACCATGAATCCAAGCTGACTTGGCAGCAACTGGTGTTAGTGATATTACCATAATACAAATGACCTCATTCTACCCGATACAGAGGGAACACCTGGTTTTGTTAACTATAATCTGTTTCTACAGTCCTTACTTTCAATTTGGAAACCCTAGTAGCGTACTGGTTAGGTGCTGCAGCAGTTAACCAAAAGGTCAGCAGTTCAATTCTGCAAGGTGCTCCTTGGAAACTACCGGGCAGTACTACTCTGTTCTATAGGTTCCCTATGAGTTAGAATTGACTCGACGGCAGTGGATTAATTCTCAAATTATCTCTCTTACCAGTCCTGTGCTCTGAACTCCAGACATATTGTCTTCAAATTCCCTCATAGAAAACTTATATGTATCTCAAATGTGAAGTGTCCAAACGAAATTCCTGATCTTTCCTCCAAAACTTGTATCACTCACAATCATGTGCTTCTCAGTGAATAGCAGCTACAACATTCCCGTTACTCAGGCCAAAAATCTTGGGGCCATTCTCATCTCTTCTCTTGCTCCTATCCACCACAGTGAACCCACTTGCAGATCCTGCTGGCTCTACTCTAAAAATAAACCCAAATCTGACTACTCTCTTGATTATCTAATTCACACCATGACATTTGGCACTTTGGACCACGCTGTCTTTGAAATCTCTTCACAGCTCCCTTCCAATACTGTCCCCACACTATTTGCCATGGCATTCTACAGCCCTGTCTCTCCTTGACTTGTGTCTTTGTAATTCACTGGCCCCTTTCTTCCCTTACAGTGCTTTTTATGGCTTTAATTTTCATTTGTAATGGCATTTCACAAAGCGTGGTATGCACAACAATGATGATTCTGGGAAGGATTATATGAGATGTGTGGATGAGTATTTGTATCTTAACAGTAATGGTTTTATTATAACGTGTACCAGTCAAAATATATCTAGCACATAAAACTGGAGATTTCATAGATTATTGCGTAGATCGAGCCAAATAAGTCAGGTTAAAGTAAAATATCAAATAAACAATACTACAGGAAGTATAAGGCAGTGAAAGATGTAAGTAGTACACAAGTCAAGTTTAGGAAGTACAGTATGGACCCTCAACTAATAAATGCAGCCAGTTCTCTTAAGTGACGAAGTAGTCATGACAGTCACTTGGATAGCATTAACATGAAAACCTGCAATGGGTTCCCCCCCAAATCAGGGCCTCCACTCGTTCACTGATGCCACTGTTCTGCTAGACCAGTCTGAACACTAGACGTCATCCCTGATTCATTTCTCTCTTTTATCCTCTTTAGTCATTAAACTTTTAAATCCTCAAGTGTCTGTCATATATGCCTTTTCTCTTGTATTTTCATTAACATCATTCCAAGCCATGACTCAGTTCCCTCATACCCAGATCATCACCATGATCTCGAAACTGTTCTCCTGCCTCCGTGTGAATTCAATTGTGTACAGCCAGTGCCCTAAAATAACCATTTCTGTGTTGAAAAACTGCAGCAGCTTCCTTAGAAGGCAATGTCCAAAATCACCTAGTTCATTGCTGATAATAACTGGCATTTATTGAGCGTTCTCTGCTAAAAGCCTTACAGGAATTATCTTATTTTATCTTCATAACAACATTTTGAAGTCATTACTATGGATGAGGAAACCAGAGCTTTAAACCAGGTTCCTTCCTGTTCTACACCCAGCTGATAATTTACATTTCCACCCCAGATAGACTGAATCCAAATCTGTAGTTTAATTAGATCCTCAGATGATTCTTACGTATCCTGGGGATCTTGTTAAAATGTGGATGGGGGAATGCAAATTCTAAGCAGGAGATCAAAGGAACCAAACCGGCTTAAAGCCCTGGAGGAAACTGAAGTTTAGAGGTTTAAAGACTTGCCCAGAGCCAGTAAGAGGCAGACCCAGAATTCCATCCTGGGTAACTGAAGGCCTGTCATTCTTTACTGCCTGTTAACATATTTAACATTACTTTTCTTTTCATATCACCTTCATGCTCTCTGTTTTGTCTTTTTCCTTTCCTTTCATTCATATGAGTCTCATTGCAGCATCCGTTTTGGTCTTTCAAAGCCCCAGGTGGGTCTTGTTATACTACCTCTTCCTCACTGCACACACGTCAGTGTCTCAGGAAATATCCAAATTGCACCCTTCCTTTAGGATCAAGCTTGGTTCAACCCCTTATTGTCTTACTAACACCAGAACTAACACTGGAGTGAACAGATTTTACACCTCCAAACGCACAGTTTACTTGCCTGGGTCCTGAATCATCCAGCTCCAGTCCAGATATTAACCCAACACAGAGAGCAAAGAGTCGGAAGACAGCAAACTGACAGCACCGTCCTATGAATAAGAGAGCCCTCATCTCCGAATTAAGAACAGTTCAAAGTAATGCAAGTGGGAGCAGTTCAAGCACTGCTTTTCTTTTCAACCCCCAATTCTTTGTGTTTATTACAGTCAGTAATTATAACACAGGTTGATTTCCAAATTCAGCAGTATTTCTGAGAACAGCGAGTCAGATATGAGACCTGCCCAGAGAAATCACAGCTTAACTGAACATTTGATTAACCAGATACCTTATGTTCGTTGGCCTGGCCTTTTTTTTTCAGTGAGTCAACTAATATGTAGTTGTACACAGACAAACAGGAAAAGATGGCAAAGATAAGCTGAGCTGGCCCATGAACAAAAAAGATAGAAGAATTGATGCCTTTGAATTGTGGTGTTGCAGAAGAATGTTGAAAGTACCACGGACCGCCAAAGAACAAACAGATCTGTTCTGGAAGAAGTCCAACCAGAGTGCTCCTTGGAAGCAAAGATGGCAAGACTGCCTCTTACATACTTTGGACATGTTGTCAGGTAAGATCAGTCCATGGAGAAGGACATCATGCTTGGTAGAGTGATGGGTCAGCGAAAAAGAGGAAGACCCTCAATGAGATGGATTGACACAGTGGCCGCAACAATGAGCTTAAGCATAAAAATGATTGTGGACATGACGCAAGACTGGGCAGTGTTTTGATCTGCTGTTCATGGAGTCACTATGGGTGGGAACCAACTCGATGGCACTTAACAACAACAACAACAAAGATAAGCTGACTCTTCTTTCTGTACAAGTATTTCTGTCTTAACAGTAATGATTTTATTTTAATGTAGATTTAGAAGGAAACTTAGATACTGCAAATGGCACACACAGTTGTGGAAGCTGGTGAGTTCCAAACCCTTGGGTCAGGTATCAAATAGGAGGCTTCTACTAACTCATATGGTTGTAGAGATTCACAAACCTGTATCAGAAGGTCAGGTGACAAGCGTCTGGTCATTGGGCTGCAGAAGCTGGCTAACCAGCTCAGACAGTAGGTTGTTGGCTACAAGGCTGTGGAAGATGGCAAATCTCAGAATTAGCAGCTCAGATGTCAAGCTCCTGAGTCAAGGCCCAGGGAGCAGAGGTCAAATGATGATGAGGCAGATACAGGACCCAGAGTGACAGAGAGCTCCGGCACAGCATTCGTATACGTATGGGATGCAGGCCACACCCTCAAGGAAATTCCCCTTATATCAGATACTTGAGTAAAGCTGTGACTTGAGACACATCCTTTAGTAGGGGTATGACTCAAGACACACTCTACACTAATCCTGCCTCATGAACATGGAGAAGTTTAGAATTTACAACACATAAACCGGAGGATAATTGCACAACACCACAAAATGGAGGACAATCACAGCAGATCCCAAAGTGAAGGACAAGTACACAATCCTGGAAATCACAGCCTAGCCAAGTTGACACATCACATTAACCATCACAGCCTCAATTAATAAGCAGCAGATCTGAGACTGGAATCCAGAATCTTGAGTCCCAGTGCAGCTTTTAAATCTTTCCTCTACTTAATAGTGTTATTAGCTTTGTAAACACTGACAAGTTACTTAACATCAGGTTCAGTTTTCTTAACTTTGCAGTGACAGTATTAGGGATGCGCATGTCCTAAGGAATTGTTCTAATAACTTAAAAAAGTCAAATGAAGGAAGTGTGAAAGCATCTCACACAGTAAATACTGACTTTATTTACTGAAGTGGTTTAGTCAGCTGACACCCAGGAATAATCCAGAAGAAACTTTTTTAGGGACGATGACTAAATCGTTAAACATCTAATACAAAGTTTCTGAGAGACCCCTAAAATCAGGTGGGGAAATGAGAGGCATCAGCAAAGGAAGAGATGTCTAATGACTAAGGTGTCTCAGTTGTTTGTTTTTAAAAGGAAAAGGTGTATGTCAGCTGTGTGACTCATGAAACACTAATTAATGTTGTTCACTCCTTTTATCCTGATAAAATAAACACACCACTTTTAGCAATGCCAAGCTTTCTGGAGACCCAAGAGCCTAACATTAACTGTCTTTAAAAAAATCAGTTTTAAGTTTTGTTTTTTTCAGATGTTAGACAAGTGTTAGACCACTAAGTCATAAGTCAGGTGGTGACTTCCAGTTCAGGATGGAGAGAGGCAAAGTCAACTGAAGTTGCTTCTGACCCTTTTACACAAGATCTCAATCACCTTAGCACCCTGTGGTTGCTGTGCCTGATCCCAAAGAAACCACGCACACCCCAGTTCTACCCTTGAGTTACTGGAGGGAGGCCCTTGGGCAGGAACCTTCCAAAGCCTGCTGACATCAGCCCTGTTTGCTCTGAAGAGCACAAGAACTGAACAGGGGCCAAGCGGGCTTGTGAGGCATGTTAAAAGATCAGTCGGATCCAACTTGACGGCACCAGGCTTGGCCATAATACTGACCTTGCAAAATGTTTTGTTTTTCTTAATTTAAATAGTTCAAATACAAGAACAAAGAATAATTTAACAGAAACCTATGTGCCCACCACCAAAGCTTGACACAGTAAGCACCTTTTACCCATCTGCTTCAGAAAGAAAAATTGAAAGTAATTCATTATATATATCTTTGAAATGCTCATAATGTTTCTTCCTTTGCCACCTTTAATCACCATCTTGAACTTGGTTTATATTTTCACATATCTATCTTGTTAATATTTTCATCGTTTATGTATATATTCACAAACAATATGTAATATTAGTTTGTTCTTAAGTTTTATAGAAATGATATAATCTGCATATATGTTTTTGTAATTTGCCCTTTTCACTCAACATCACTGTTTTGAGATTTACTTGTACTAAAACTTTTTAATCTCATTCATTTGTTTTAACAGCTAGAGATTTCTTCGAGTGAGCCACTCGTTATCAGTTCCCTCACTGATGGGACATTTAGCTTGTCTCCATTGTTTTCTTTGTTCTCACAAAGAAACATTTGTGAGATGGTACCCTTTTCACATCTGTTTGTATACAGGTGCAAGATTTTCTCTAAGGTGTATGTCTAGAAGTTAATTTCTGAGCCATTGCGTGTGTCTGCCTTCCAGTTTAATTGATATTGATAAATTGTTCTGCAAAGAGGCTCCTCTCCTCAATGTGTGACAGTTCCTACTCCCTCTTCAATGCTTGATATGAGACTTCAAATTTTTTTTTCCTGATAAAATGGATGTAAAAATGTCCTCCTTTTCTTTTAGCATGAATTTTCTTTTTTATAAAAAGTGTGCGTATTTTAAAATACTGGCTATTTCAACTTGCTTTTATGTGGATTACTTGTTCATATGCTTTACCAGTTTTTCTCCTGAAATGTTTTTTAACTAATTCATTAAACTTAAATTAATTCATTAAAAGCAGATCCTTTATAAGTTCAATAGTGTTGATTTCCATGTTCCTGAGCTCTCAATCATTTCTACTAGGCAGACTCTAAAATGAGGGCAACTGCAGAGAAGCCTCATGTTCACAGCTGCCCAGACACAGTCTCTGTTGGCAATGACATGTGCCTTGCCGAGGTCTCTAAAGCAATATAGTGGCATGGCTGTGGACTGGGTTGTGATTCAGAAGCCCTGGCTTCTACTGTCAGTTTGGTCACTGATTATCTAAGCGTTCTTGGGCTTCTATTCCTTTCTCTGTAAAATCATGATATTAATACCAGCTTCTGGGTCTTCTGTGAGATGCAGATGAGATACATACAATCACCTTGCAAAATGCTATGCAAATGTTAGCCTTTATTAGTCGCAGCAACCTAAATGTGAGGCTGTGGCAGATTGGTGTTCACTCGTTTATTTCTAAATGAACCTAAGTTCCCTATGCTTTTTCAGGGCTTAGAATCCTGGGTGAGACTCTATCATTTAGTAAAGAAGTGGTCTCTGGCTTGCTGTACTCAAACCATGTTGTTATCAAGCCAAGGTTTGCCCATTTCAGGGGTCTCATTCGTAAGGGTTATTACTCCATACACTACCAGCTTGTAACTAAATAGGGAAAGAGGCTAAAGCAGCACAGTCCAGTAGAACTTGCTGTGACAATGCAAATTGTCTATAAAATCTGCACTGTCTAGTACGGTAACCGCCAGCCACATGTGGCTACTGAACCCTTGATGTGTAACTAGCATAACTGAAGAAATGTAGTTTTACTTTAATGAATTTAAATATAAACCTAATAGTTCCATGTTGTCAGTGGCTGCTGCATTGGAGAATACCAATCTAGAGCAGCTGTGCCCCCTAGGGAGGAAAGGGCTGTGTCAGCAGCTGAGTTCTTCTCTCGGATCCTGTGGTCTTAGATCCCAGGACTCTGCAGAATCCCAGGATTCTGGTGTCTCCCTATTATGTAACAGAAATATCTGACCACAAAAAAGGAAGAGTCACAGTATGGGTGTGAAGAGACTGAGGCTTCAGAAGTCAGAGAATAGTATAACTGAGGCATAGTATGAAGGAAGGAAAAACCCTGAGGGAAACATCCCTGCAGAAAGTCCAGTACTGGCATATGCTTCCAAGGTCAAGCACTGGAAAACGCCAAATACTTACCTTCGTCATTTTTCTTCTACTTTCAGGAAATCTGTGAAGTAATACTTAACTACAGAGGGTTTCCAGATTTATGATGGAGAGGTCCCCTTGCAATCACTTAGGACTAAAATTTAGCATGTCTGAAATGAGAGGAGAACAAAGCAGCCACTTGTTACTTTCAAAAGGTTTTCAGCTTTTAAAATAATTTTTCCCTGGCTCCCAAATAGGAGCAAGTCACAGAAGGGGCTCGCTAAGCTGAGCCAATTTAGTCACCAGTCAGATGGTGAAACCTGCAAGCAAGCTCTGGTCACATCCCTAGCTCCCTATCCTAACCTCCAGCTCCTGTTAGGATACCCTAAGGAAGGAGAACAAATGCCAGTTCCCAGCGAGTCTGAAACAGAACAGCCAGGTCAAAATGAGCAAGATTTCTTAGGACTGTTGACAAAAGAGAATAATATCTAGACATGAGTCGACAGCACTTGGCTGGCTTATCTAGACATTGATGGTAGCTGTAATTTGGAATTATTGATCAAAGCAAAAGACCAGTTGTCTGTCCACCCAGCTTTGACTCAATGGCAACCTCATGCATTTCAGAGTAGAACTGTGATCCAGTCAGTTTTCAGTGGCCAAGTTTTTTGGAAGTAGATTGCCACGATTTTCTTCCAAGACACCTCTGAGTAGACTCAAACTTCCAACCCCTGTGTTAGCAGCTGGGCACATTAACTGTTTGCACCAGGCTGGTCTAATTTTGTTCTGGGAAGCGGATTTTAAAAATGCCACCTTTACTGCTAAGGTGTTCCGAACCTTGAAAGCTACCTCCCGAGACTTTAAGCCTGAACACTCACCCACTCTCTGGTTCTCCGCTGCCACTCCCGTGCTCTCTAAATGTGCTTACTGCGTTTGTTTTACCAAATGCTTTTGCGTGTCTGACAACATTAGTGCTCAAATTATAAGGACTTTCTATTGTGCACAGATCAATAGGCCAAACCCATACTTACTTTTAGCTCAGGGAAAAAAAAAAAAAACTTTCCATTTTCTCCCTAATGGCCTTTAACATCTGTGTCAATAGCCACTGAGCCAGGACTAAGTATCCCAGAGCTAGAGCAGGGAGATGGGGCAGGAGCCACTGGGCTGGGCACTCCTTTACATGTCACCAAGATTTTCAAGGTTCGAAGGTCCTCACCCTCCCAAGTCCCTGCTCCTCAATCAAATCGCCCATCTACTTGCCCCTTCATGCTGCAGATGCTTCAGAGAGTCATTGCTATGCCCTTGTCACTGTGACTCTCTAAGGCAGGGTCAGCATCCAGATCACCATGGTGACACAATCTGGGCCCATATCAGAGAGAAGTAAAGCCCACAGGAATCCCAGGAACTTCTGAAAAACCTGGTTCTAACCCTATTATTCACTCAGTGGCCAAATCGCTGTTGTTTTTTCCTTACAATGCCTCATGGTTTCTAGTCTAAGAATACCAATAATGAGTAAAGTTTGCACAGCAATTTACAGTTAACAGTATTTTCTAGAAAAAGATTCCCAGTCTCCACTCAAAGTGTCATCTGCTTGGCCTTGGGCAAATCAGTTGTCCTCTCTAGGCTCCCGTTTTTCATCTATACCCTGGAGATCATACTAACAACAGACCTCACGTGGTACTGGGATACTTGAGGAGATGCTAGCTGTTTTCTCACCACCTCATCTCTCACCCTGGTCTCAATAACAACAAATCATATTAGGCTTTAACACTATCCATGGTGACAATTGGGCATGTCTTGCACTTACAAATTTGAAAAAGAAAAAAAAAAGTCTCACTTGGGCTGTAACACAGAAAGGGCAGTGAAGAGCTCAGGACTGTGCTATTTCTCAATTCAGCCCTGTCTAGGTGCCTTCTGCATTTCTCCCTTACCCAGTTCCCTGATTCTCAGACTCACCTGCATGGCAATGTGGGCTCCTCTGAAGGTCCAGTCTTGTAGGACTCAACACCTCTTCCATGGCTTATAATGAATCCTTAGCCTTCCCCTCAGCACACAGCTATTCCATCTTATGCACAAATTCACGTGCTCATGAGCACCTCTGGGCTTTGTCATCTCCCCTTGCTGATCTCATAGCAACAAGAAAAGGCAGCTGGGGGGAGACGGCAGTGACTGGGCCTTACTTTTAGAAATCACAGTGGAGGTGAACAGCTGAACTATTTTTTTCTTCAAAAGACTGCACCTGCCCCTCCCCACCTCCCACCCTCGCTCTTTGCAGGTAACCAACAGATGACTTCCTCATTGATTCTTCCTGCAGGTTCCTAAGGCTGGGGAAGGCATGTCAGTCGACAAGCTAGAGATCGCTCAAGTGCTGGAATGGGACTGTGTCCACCTGCTGGTGAGAAACAGGAAGGGACCCTTGGAAGGAGCCCAGCGTGAGAAGGCTGGTGCTGTGATGTGGAACTGGCAAGAAAGCCCAGGCTCACATCATCAGCAGAAGAAGAAAACTGTCAGACAGGGGCATTTCTAAAAGGGAAAATGATGTGTTCGGGGGCTGAATTTGTTCCCAACTGTCACTGCACGTGGAAGACTTAGAAGGACTTTCTTTCTGGAGAGGATTGTATTTAAAACATCAGATGCAAATGTTTCTTTTAAAAAAAAGAATGTGGGGAAATCAAGTAACACAACATAATCATGGGTTTTTGAAAAACTGATCTGTTTGTCTCCTTAGATTTTAAAAAAAAAAGAACAAAAATTAGATGCAGCCATACTGTTAGGGAAAAGCCTGACCACTAGCAATGATGCACAGCTCAGTCTTATGGACCTCATGCACAGACTCATGCATGTGTTAACACAATCATTACCTACCTACAGATGGCCCCTTCGCCATCACTGAGCTGCAAATAGGAGAGCAAGCTATTTTCCCCAACACATACGTTGATACGCAGAAGGAAGGACAGCACTGCTCCCTGCAAGCTGTCCTATTGAAGCCTCATTTCCTGTCAATCTTTCTTTTTTTCCCCACGAAGCTTTAATTTTTTGCCACAGCACTTTTTACGTTTTAGTTTCCTGCAAACCTCAGGAAATAGACTGAAATTAATATAGTCAGATGCTTCTAAAAGTGCTGGCTTGGCGGCATTGCAGAACGCTTTCAGATGCCATTTTCGGATTAAAACACACCAGTTATGCCCCATGGTTTGTTAGAGAGGGTTGTGAATAGAATTGTCTCTGTGACTGAACTGGATTGAAATATAGATTTAAGAAAATGAAAATGAGACCTCAAACTTCAAATTAGGCAAACTGATAGGTAAGCCAACAAAGGAAATCCTGGTGGCATGGTGATTGAGTGCTACAACTGAAATGGAATCTGTCAGGTGCTCTGTCCTGTAGGGGCACAATAAGTCAGAATTGACTTGACAGCAATGGTTGGTTGGTTGATTGGCTGGCTGGTTGGTTGGTTGGTTTTTTAAGAACACTAGACGAGCAACCTAATGATGAATCCAGTGATCACAGTAACTCCTCCACTCATCAGTGTGGAAAACTAAGTCACAGCCATAATACTAGTTTTCCATTTAGAAGTTCCAAGTTTTGGTTGCTCTAGTGTTTGCAGATCTGACTCTTGAGAGAAACATGATGTGTCACGAGACATGAAAGATATGTAGAGAAACCACACCTAGTATGTGCATTCTGGAAATACCAATGTGTTGAGGCAAGAAACATCCGATTCTGGACTTTCTCATGTCTCACAAGACCTGCAGAGCTTCAGGTCAGGGATGAGGCTATGTCATTTCTAATCCCAGCTCTGCCCTGACTTCCTTTGGCCACTTGGGCAGATTCCTCCTTCTTCTAGTTCCAGTTTCTCTGCCAGTTTAATGCAGAGAGGTAGCATACACTTCTCTGCTTCACTCTGCAAGGGCACTGAAATGACGAATTCTTAACTACGCAGCCATACTTTGGGCTCTTGAGAAGAAGAGTGTGACATGAACGAAACTTATTTTTATTATTTGGCTTCTGCATCTGTGACTTTCTAAGAGTGCTTGGTAAGGCCACACACTATATCAGCATCTGAAAAAATCTTTTCAAAATCTTTGTAATATTGATGATCATTCAGTCTTTTTAAGTTATTTGGACTTTATTTACCTTTGATCCAGTCAAGTACAACTTTTCTCTTCCCACAACCCAATCTTTACCCAATCAGTGAGGGAATCCTGCTGATTATGCTGCCAACAACTCTTCCTACAACTTCATGCCCCTAAGTCAGGCCCTCACTAACTTCTACTTCACTATTATTCTTTTCTTGAAATTGTCATAACAAATTGCTATCAACTAAGTGGCTTAAAACAACAGAAATGTATTTTCACATGTTGTCATGGTCCTTCAGGGGAATCCCTTGTTTTCTGTTCATGGCTTCTGGTGATTTCTGGTGATATCCTTGGTATCCCTTGGCCTGCGGCTGCATCAATCCAATCTGGCTTCTTTTGTAATATAGCCATCTTTCCTCTGTGTATGTCTGTGTCTCCATGTCTCTTCTTGTAACGAAAGCAGTCATATTGGGTTTAGGGCCCACCCTAAACCAGTATGAGCTTATTTTAGCTAATTCCATCTGCAAAGGCCTGGTTCCAAGTAAGATTACATTCTGATGGCTCTTGCATTATAAGAATAGCTGAGAATGTTTCTCCTTTTTTTTATTGATTTATTTTGTTGTTGAGAATATACACAGCAAAAAAAATATACCATAAGTTTACGTAGCAATCCAGTGACACTGATTACATTCAAGTTATGTGACCATTCTCCCCCACCTTTCCAGAAGGGGGAGAATTAACATAACTCACAATCCCTAAGCTTCCTATCTAATCTTGTGAGTTGCTGTTCCAAATTTGTTCCCTTGTAGATAGTTCTCAAAAGAGCATAATGCTCAAGGCAGACAATGTTTTACTAGTTAAGCTAAACTGTTGTTTGGTTTTAAGAATACTTGATGGGATATTCTTGGTTTAAGGTTTGAAAAATTTTCTCAAGGTAATAGTTTCAGGGGTTCATCCAGCCTCTACGGTTCCAGAAAGCCTTGAGTCCACAGTAACTGGGACTTTTTTCTACATTATACCCCTTCTGATCAGGAGCCTTCTATGCAATCTTTGATCAAAATGTCCAGTAATAGAAGCTGGACAGCATTCAGTTTTTATGGCCCCCTGATGAAGGAGGAAGCTATTTACTGAGGCAATTAACCACACATTCCATATCCTCCTCCTATGCTTATCTCTCCTTCGTCTTTTACTCCAGGTGAATTGGTATCAATTGTTGTGTCTTAGATGGTTGCTTATAAGATTTAAGACCCCAGACACTACACAATGAACTAGGAGATAGAACAGAAGCATCAAATATGTCATTATGTCAGCGAAACTGTGGCACCAAATGGGAGGTTTATAATTTTAGATGGCCATAATGACATTCTAAAAAAAAAAAAGAGAGAGAGATTTTATTAGTAAAAACAAAGAGAATGACTACTGGATAGGCAACTAACAGCCTCAGCTCAATTACTTAGTAGGATACTCTATAGTTCTACTCCAACTGACTTTTCTCCTGCCTTTTCTTGTTACCTCACTCCTTTAATCTAGAAGCCAACGTATCAGAGTTTGCCATGTTTTCCCAAATATGTGCTGTGCCTTTCCACCTTTCTGTGTTTATTCACCAGAGCGGTCCATTCCTTCATCTTCACCAGTCAAAACTCTCCTCTTCTTCAAAGCCTAGCTGAAATACCACTCTACTTGTCCTAATGATCAGAGTTAGAATTAATCCCCCACTTTTCTACTCTTCCCAAAATACATCGTAGTTTTCTATTAGAACACTAATCATATACCATTTTGACTTAAAATTTTCATGTACACATCTGCTGTACTCACCAGAATGTAAGCTCCTAAAGAGCAGAGGACCGTATCTTATTTGTCTCTCTGTTGGGTCAGTCAAAAGTCACTGCCATTGAGTCAATTCCAACTTATAGTGACCCCCACAGGACAGAAGAGAACTGCCTCATAGAGTTTCCAAGAAGATCCTGGTAGATTTGAACTGCTGGACTTTTGGTTAGCAAACATAGCACTCAACCACTGCACCACCAAAATTTCCCTATTTGGGGTATAAAGTCTAAAACACTATGTGTCCTGTAGAAAATGTCCAAGAAATGGTTAGACTGCTTTGTTTCCTTTTTACCTGTACAACTAACAACAGATTAAAACGTGTACCTCACACAGTAGTAAGTAAAAAGGCTGAAATCCTCCATCACTCTAGAATAGTCTAGTAGTATCGTCTTTGGAGGCAGAGGGATCCCAATAACCTTAGAGTTCTCTTTCAGACCTTGGAGTCTATGGTGGTGTTATCATCCAGCGTGTCAGAAAGTTCACATATTTGGTGACTGCTGGTTTACTCTGCATCCTCCAGGCTCTAAGGTGATAGGGTGATACGAACAGCCTTTCTTTGTGCTTTTTGTTTGCTCTTGAGCCTCATGAAACCACACCAAGCTTCTCTGCCTTCGCTGTTTTAGTCTTCAATCTGAACTTTTCTTAAGCTGAAATGAGGCTCATCCTTTGTATTGTCCCCACCAAGACTGGTCCTCTGACCTCTTCTACTTGACACTGTTCCACAGGGTACTGATCCCATACAATACATTTCCAGGTTCCTTTACCTTCTGGCTTCTAGCTGGATGTCCTTTTTCTTCTGGCTTCAGTCATCAAGAGTGGCCAAAAGAGACTGAATGGAGGGAGGAGAGAAAGGTAGAAATACTTCTTCCACTGCTCCCATTCTGATTCTGTGCCAGCTTCTGGACTTGGCTGCAACCTGTTCCTCTGGAATAACAGCTCTGCCAGATGGCCCCTCACCTACAGTTCCAGGTTAGAATAAGGTCCAGTAGCACTAGCCCCTCTCCTGACCACTTTAGAGCTAGACAATAGTGGCTGACTGCTGTTCTTCATTCCTCATTTCTCAGTCCTGAGTGCCTCAACATCATCTCATGTTGGCTCCTCAGCCCTGGCCATACCTCTATAATAGCCACTTTATGAAATTTCTTGTAGAATTTCATCTGCATGTATCTTTTTTTTTTTTTTTTTTTTGCCATCATACTGGCTAATCTGGCTAGCAAAGCCCTTTCTCTGTGACCTGTGTTAATCCTTTTCAGCAAGATAAGGACTGAGAAGCTTGAATAGGCTCCACAAACATGCACCTTATAATAGTCTCCAGAGAAGCTGTGAATAGTGATTTCCTTGTACTTTGCAACATCTAAGTTAATCTTCACTAAGGGCTCAAATATTCTGTTCATTTCTACAACTGTTCTTATTTGTGCATTCAGGAATTAATCTCCTCTAATGATGGCCCCCCTGGTGGCATAGTGTTTAACTGCTGTGGCTGCTAACCAGTAGGTCAGCAGTTCAAATATGCCAGATGCTCCTTGGAAGCTCTATGAGGCAGTTCTATCGTGACCTGTGGGGTCGCTATGAGTTGGAATTGACTTGACAGTACTGGGTTTGGTTTGGTTTTGATTTAATATAGAGTGATACTTCTTACACGTGATATATTTGTGTTTTGGGAGATGATCACATTGTGACATAAACTAGAAATAAACCCTTCTCTGCTTTATCTTTCATTTTCTTTGCTGTTGATCATACTATGCCCCTTAAAAATATTGTATATAAATCCCTAACCCTGTGCTTGGAAACCCTGGTGGTATAGTGGCTCAGAGGTTGGCTGCTAATCAAAAGGTCAACAGTTTGAATCCACCAGGGGTTCCTTGGAAACCCTATGGAGCAGTTCTGTTCTGTCCTATGGGATTACAGTGGGGTCACTATGAGTTGAAATTGACTCAAGAGCAACAAATTTGTTTTTTTGGTTTTATACTTGTAATTATAATCCCATTTGATTTGCTCGATTATGTTAATGGGGTAAAACCACTGTGCCACAGGGACTCCAGTAGTAGTGTAAGGTATATCTCTGTTGAGACATGAAAGAGCAGATTAAACAAGCAAGGAAACATTAATAGAGGTGAAGAAACAAACTGTGTGATTGCCAAGGAGCCTAAGAAAAGAAGGGGAAAAGAGACAAAGACCTCCTCAAGATCGGAGAAAGAGGCTTCCCTTGAACTGGTGCTCTGAATTCAAATTTCCAGTTTCCTAATCCATGAGAAAATAAATGCTGTTCACTAAAGCCGCCCACTTGTGATATTTCTATTCTAGCAGCGCCAAATAACAAATAAAACACCCTGAAGTCCTCACCACTGTACCTGTGAATGTGAGCTTGTTTGAAAATAGTTTTTTGTTCTTCTTTTGTTATCAGTTAACAAGGTCACACTGGAGTAGGGTGGAACTTTACTCCTTCTAAGTAGTGTTTTATAGAAAGGAAGAATTGACACGGAACCAGTCACACACAGGGGGAAAATCTCACATGAAGATTTAGCTACAAACAGCAAAGCCACCCGAAGGACTGCCAGCAGCTACGACAGGTAGGAGAGAAGCATGAAACAGTTTCTTTCCGAGAAACGTCAGAAGCCAATGTAGATGAGACACTGATTTGTACTTCTAGCCTCCAGAACTAGGAGACAGTACATTCTTGGTCTTTAAAGCTGCTTTCTTCATGGTATTTTGCTATGGAAGCCTGTTATGGATTGAACTTTGTCCCGCCAAAATGTGTGCAGCCATTTGGCTAGGCCATGATTCCCAGTTTTGTGTGATGTTCCTGTATGTTGTAATCCAGCCTCTATGATGTTAATGAGGGAGTCTGTTAGTCATCTAGCACTGCTTTAACAGAAATACTACAAGTGGTTGGTTTTCAGAAGAGAAATTTCATTTTGTCACCAACTAGTAGGCTAGAAGTCCAAACTCAGGGTGTCAGCTCCAGGGGAAGTCTTTTTTCACTGGATCTGGAGGCAGGTCCTTTGTCATCAATCCTTCCCTGGACTGGAAGCTTCTGAGGCACAGGGATCCATGGTCCTTTCCAAAGGACACACTCAGCTTCCAACACAGCTTCTTGATGGGATGAGGTCCTCAAATCTCTCTGTTAGCTTCTTTCCCTTTTAATCTCAAGAGACTGCCTCAAGGCACAAAACAATCTTACGCATTGAGCACTACCCAACTAGCACAACTGCTGCCCATCTGCCCTCATCAGCATCATAGAGACAGAATTTCCAACATGGCTAAGAATCACACAATACCAGGAATAAGGTCCTAGTTAAACCATTGCACAGATTTTTAGGGGAACATAATTTAATCCACGACAGGGAGGATGGGTTGTTGTTGTGTTAATGAGGCAGGACTCAATCCATGAGAGTGAACTAGGCCTGAGGCAATCTTTTGGGATATAAAGGAAAGGGAAACAAGCCAGAAAGTGGGGGACCTCATACCGTCAGGAAATAAGCAGTGTCAGGAGCAGAAAATGCCCTTTGGACCCAGGGTCCCTGTGTCTCAGAAGCTCGCAGTCCAGGGGAAGATTGACGACGAAGACCTTCCTTCAGAGCCATGACAGAAAGACTTCCCCTGGGGCTGATGCCCGAGATTTGGACTTTTAGCCTTCTTTTCTGTTACGAAATAAGTGTCTCTTTGATAAAGCCATCCACTTGTGGTATTTCTGTTATAGCAGCACTAGATGACTAAGACACAGCCTTCGGAGACTAAGTCTCCCTGTCTCTCTCTCCTCTGCAGAGAGGGGGTGGTGGTGGAACACAGACCACTAAAGCATTGGCACATTCTTTACGTATAGAAAATGATCAGCAAAAGGCCCTGATTCTATTCCCTGATTTTGAGCCAGAGTACTCTGACCTCTAGGGTCACTATGAGTCAGACCCAACTAGACAGCAGTGGGTATAAAGACCTGCAGACTGTAGTTCATGCTTCTTCCTGCCCCCTCACCTTTTCCCTTTTGACCAGGACAGCAATTCTGCTTTAATAGGTGTCTGAATCACGAATGAGTGAAAGATACCAGTAGCCCCCTGGAAAAGAAAGGGCAAAAGATGTGAATGCTTTGATCTCTGTTCCCTGCAGGCATGTTAATATAGAAGGTCACTGGAGAAAAAAAAAAAATGTATATTGTTAAAGGTAGAGAAAATAAATTTGTACAATAGTAAATATTAGGAATTATGTAGGCATGTTAATATAGAAAGTCATTGGGGAAAAAATGTATGTGGTTAAACGTAGAGAAGATAAATTTGTACAATAATAAATATCAGGAATTATTCCACTTATGTGTATGTATATATGGTATTTTTCTCATATATGTATGTAAACACATAATAAGAGACTTTGAAAGGTCTACACAAGACTATTAATAGCAGCTACCTCTGGGAGGTGCATTTGAAGCAAGGGTGAGTATAAGGTGGTCAATCATGTTGCCATTGAGTCAGTGCTGACTCATAGTGACTCTGTGTACAATAGAATGAGAAACTGACCAGTTCTGCACCAGGCTTACAATCACTGTTGCAGTTAGTCAGTCCATCTCACTGAGGATTTCATTCTTTTTCAAAGACCATCTTTACCAAGCATGATATCTATCTCCAGGAACTAGTCCCTCCTAATACTATGTCCAAAGCCTTGCCATCCTTGCTTCCAAGGAGCATTCTGGCTGCACTTGTTCTAACGAAATCTGTTCATCTGTCAGTTCACGGTATATTCAGCATGTTTTCCCAGCACTATAACTCAAAGACATCAATTCTTCTTAGGTCTTACTTATTCAGAACTGCCCCACAGGGTTTCCAAAGTTGTTCATGCTTGTGGAAGATGCCACCTCTTTCTCCCACGGAGCAGTTGGTTGGCTCAAACCTTTACCTTCAGGTTAGCAGCCAAGCTCTAAACAAGTGCAGCACCTGGGCTGCTTTAAAAAAAGCCATTCACGGGGGGGGGGGGCATGCTCTTAGATGAATTCCAGGCCAATTGGCACAACTAGCGTTTTGCTAAGAGAGCTCTCTGCACCACACGTTGGTGAGTGGCGTCTGGGGTCTTAAAAGCTGCCAAGCTGCCATCCGAGGACACAGCAAATGGTCCCAACTCAGCAGGAACGGATGCTTACCGAGGGCCAAAATGGCATGCGGTAAAGACAACCAAGAAGACAGAGAGACCCACAAGAGTGGGTGCCTACATAGACCTGGGACCAGAAGAACTGGATGGTGCCCGGCCACCACCAGTGATAGCCATGACGGAGCTCACAGAGAGGAGCCTCACTGGCAACACAAGAATAAAAAGAGGTGCATCATGAGATCTCCACTAAAAGACCTCAATTGATGGTCCAGCGGTTTGGGGGTTCCTTTGAGAGCATGGCCCCCGGCCCTGATGCTGCCCGTTCCCATAAATTATAACAAAGGTCCACTCTTTGGACAGGAATGGAATGGACTGGGCAATGCAGAGTAACCATATGTTGGAAGCACTTTATGGTTCTATACATCTATAGGATATCATCCTGCTGACCTCTGGCTGGAGGAAGGAGAGTGGGTGGAGAGGAGGGGAAAGGAGGCTGTTGGGAGGATGAGACATGTATGGAGCAGAGAGGAATAGTGTGCAGTCACCGGACAGGGAGAGCAGTGAAAGCTGCATATAGGGGGGCATGTAAATTTACATGTGAATGTACATTTTCACTCAGTTATGTTAAATTAAAAAAAAAAAGCCATTCATAGTTTACTTTATATACGTGTATAATATTTGTTTTTTTTTATGAGACTATCTTCACTTTTTTATCACATACGTAATATATGGCTTTAATCACCAGCAATGAATTTGTTAACAACATTTTTTAGATCTTTTTATTCCCCCACAGTCTACATTGAATAATCACTTTATTCAAAAAGAAAGTTAAAAAAAATTGAGATTTCTTCATTTGAAATATATTCTGTCATTTTGGGGTGTCATTGTGCTTCCTGATCATGATTTAAAATAGATAGTAATGAATCATCTTCCACAGCAAGTTTGACTCAGTTAAGTAAAAATGGTTCAAAGGAAATCAAAATTAGGAATTAATCTCCTCCTCTATTACCGCAATTATGCTTCTCCTGTCAGGATTTATTGCTTGTGTTTTGGGAACTGGAACATGAAGAAGAGAAGACAGGAAAACATACAACAGGGTCTCTGAGATAACTCTAACTAGCATCAGATTTGAATCCTACCCCTTCCTCTTTCAAAGGCCAAGCCCAGCCTTCCAATCTACCTGAAACCAAACCAAACCCACTGCCATCAAGTCAATCCTGACTTTTAGTGACCCTAGAGGACAAACTGGAATGCCTCATAAGGCATTTTAGATAAGCAGACCATCTTTGTTCAAGCAGACTGTCACATCTTTCTCCTGAGAAGTGGCTGGTGGATTCAAACCACCTTTTAGCTCACAGACTAGCACTTTAACCACTGAACTTCACCACCAGGTCTCCTCCATTCCACTCATAACCCACCAAATTCACTGCCAATGAGTCGATTCTGACTTGCAGAGACCCTATAGGGCACAGCAGAACTGCCCCAGAGTGTTTTCAAGGAACAGCTGGTAGATCTGAACTGCCGACGTTTTAGATGGAAGCCTGAGCTCTTAACTTCTACACCAGCCAGGGCTCCAGTCCACCCAGCACACAAGCTACCACAGTCTGTCACACTGTGGTAGCTTGCATGTTGCTGTGACACCAAAAGTTACTATGCCACAGGTATTTCAAATACTAGTAGTGAAACCCATCATGGACAGGTTTCAGCCAAGCTTCCAAACTAAGACAAACTTGAAAGAAAGGTCTGGCGATCTACTTTTAAAAATCAGCCATTGAAAGCCCTTTGAGTCACCACGCAGTATTATCTGATTCACTTGCTTTAGACATGTCATCAGAAGGGAACAATCACCAGAGGAGGACATCAGGTGTGG
This sequence comes from Heterohyrax brucei, assembly GCA_028571685.1. Taxonomy (NCBI): domain Eukaryota; kingdom Metazoa; phylum Chordata; class Mammalia; order Hyracoidea; family Procaviidae; genus Heterohyrax; species Heterohyrax brucei. Next base: position 20,673,021 of record CM053162.1, read on the forward strand.
TGAAGTAGACTGCCAGCAAGGTGAACGTGATTCTCAGTGAGATACATTGACACAGTAACCACAACAATGGACTCAGATGTGATGGTGACGATGAGACAGGGCCAGGCAGTGTTTTATTCTTTTATGCATAAAGTCACCATGAGTCAGAGGCAATTTGATGGCAACTCTCTATATATTTATATCTACCTGTCTCTCTATCTAACTAAACCCTTATATACTCCTTGAGGCAATGAGCAGATCCTTTTCATCTCTGTGCTGCCAGCACCTGAATATACTACCTGACACAAAGTAGGTGTTCAATAAACATTTGTAACATGAATATTTGAATGAGTTAAATAACATATAGCCAACATCAACCAATGTCTTTGTTTTGTGTCTTCAGCTGAGTTGGAAGGTGCTTGAAGATGAGAATGTCCTGGAAAAAGAAAGCATTCAACAAATGACTATTGATCCACTTGTCCTACTTTAAAGGATGATTCCCTCCCTGCCCCCCAAAGAAGATATTCACAGAGATTTCTGTCTTGATTTTTTTTTTAACCAGCATTCAGAGAAGCCAAGGGAAGAGAGATGCATCCCTTCCCACAGTTCATGCCTAAGTCAGATGAGGCACAAAGAGGTGAGAGGCCTTAACAAATGAGAGTAGTGGAAATCTACTTCCTGACTGTTTCAGCCTGCTCTTTGAGGGCCTGTCTGGCCCCCTCACAATCCTAGTGTTTTCTTCCTATGTAATTGTTCTTCCTCTTCAGGGAGCAGGGCAAGGCTCAGCAAAGAGCCCATTGCTGGGTGATCTCTGAATTTCTGGTAGCTAAAGTAGAAAGTAGACTTCATAATTAGATAGCAATAGCACAATTATTTGAAGACACCTTATAATTATATCCTTCCTCCCCATTCTTCTTATCTGCTTCTACTTCCCCTTCCTGTCCCGTGCCAATGCACTGTCACTGTGCCCATATTAAATGCTTTACTAGAAATAATTGCATCTTTGTTAGTTACTGTTAGTTTCTGTTGAGTTAGCTCTGACTCATGCTGACCCCAAGGACAACGTAACTAAATGTCGTTCAGTTCAGTGCCATCTCATGATCACCGATATGTGTGAGTCCATTGTTGCAGCCACTGTGTATTTTGAGTGCCTTCCAACTTAAGAGGCCCATCTGCCCGAGTTGTGTTAGACAACATTGGGCTGTAATCCATAGGGTTTTCACTGTGTAATTTTTGGAAGTAGATCACCAGCTGTTTCTTCCTAGTCTGTCTTAGTCAAGAACCTCCATTAAAACCTGTCCACCATGGATGACCTGCTGGTATTTGAAATGCCAGTGGCATAGCTTACAGCATCATAGAAACATGCAAGCCACGCAGTATGATAAATTGATAGAAGAGAGGTGGGATTGCACTTAATAAGGATGAAACTCAAGGACTATCACTGCTACTACATGGCAAACACTACTTCAAATAATTTTGCCCATAACCAAAAAGAATCAAACCCACTGCCATCAAGTCAATTCTAACCCACAGTGACCATATAGGACAGAGTAGAACTGTGCCATAGGCTTTTCAAGCAGCAGCTGCCAGATTCAAACTGCTGACCTTCGGGTTAGCAGCTGAGCTCTTAACCAGTGAGGTGGGTAAGAGACAAGTGATCCTTCTGTAAAAATGGCATGGGGGAGGTGTCTGATCTCCTCCAACACCACAATGGCGAGAAGGACCAAGATCAATAGCATCAGGCTGACTCCCACAAGGTGGAGGCTATGCAAGCCTCCCTCCTCTGCCACCTTAACTAATTTTGATACTGTCTCTTCCACAGCGCTCTCTGCTGGGTTCTGTAATCCATTGCAATGGCCACACAGAGCTCATGGACCATACCCACAATTACAGGGCTTATTAGTGAATATAACGGTTACAACCCAGACCCAGGATACCATTCTTCCAACAGGATAGCCTCTTCCCAGCTATGCCTGCAGGCACACCTCACCTTGGCCCCTGGTCTCTGCCCAAAGGCACTCAGCTTTCTCTCTCCCTGGGCCTGGAAGTCTGTCACAGTGTTTCCTGTTGCCTGGACTCCCCTTCCTGGGTAGTGGTAGGCTCCTTCTCTCTGCTCTAGAATTGGCTCTTTTTTAAGTAAAACTGACCGCACCCCTCGGTGAGTCACAATTACCTCATCTGCACAGTCTCTCCCAGTTACCTGGTCGAGAGTCACAAGACCATGCCCAGAAAGGCCACACACAAAAGTAATTAATCCTACCTTCTACCCTGGCCCCTAGGGTCGCCATGAGTCGGATCCGACTCAACGGCACTTGGCTTGGCTCACCTTGTGAGGCCGTTTGAGGGAGAGACCTCTTCAACTTTCATCTCAGTGGATTCTGTGGCTTTAGCAAACCATCTTGAGAATCCCTTCAGTGCCATTCACAAATCTTCCTTATTATTAACCTCCAGCCCCATGAGGAACAGATTTCCTCCTGGTCTAGCCTTGAAAGAACATGAGAGTTACCACTCTTTTTTACCACAGACAAATTTTCTGTACTTTTCTGTCTCTTGAGGTGAAATACAGCTCCAAATCAAAACCCTCTGTGCAAACAATGCATCCCAAAATAAGGGCAGGTAGTCAGGTGGGAATAGCTAGGGAGAGTTCAGTCAACAGCATGCATCACCCACTTTAAAAAAGGCTGACTGAATGAACACCTCATCTCAAGAAAGGAAGGCCCAGGGAGTTATTAAATGAATACAACAAACCCAGTTTTACATCTCATTCAAAAGATGGACTTGGTGAATTCCTCTTGATCCAGGTGAGTGAGTTGGCTTAGTGTGGAATTTGTCTGCCCTCAGTGAAAACTCTAGTTGGGCAATGAATTATTCCAAGTAAATTAAGTGTATTGATCTCCTTCCCTTTCTGACACTTTGCAGATATTGCTATCAGATTACGCTCCATGCAAGTGTCAGATTTTGCCACAGACGTCTGAAGAGAGGAGCAAATACTGTCTTGAGTTTCTCAGAGAGTCTAATAAACATGCATGGGGTGTAACAGAATTTTGTAGGACAAAACCAAAAAAGTAAAACACACTGCTCAAGTTGATACTAACATAGCAACCCTATGGGACAGAGAAGAACTGCCCCATAGGATTTCCAAGGAGCACCTGGGAGATTTGAACTGCCAACCTTCTGGTTAGCAGCCATAGCACTTAACCACTACACCACTACAGTTTCTTTGGTAGGAACAGGCAATGAACTGTCCCAGTGTGATAGGCTTCCTGGCCCAGGGAGAAGGCTGAGTGCCTTCAGGCAGAGACTGAGGGCCAAGGAAAGGCATGCTTGCAAGCACTGCGGGGAAGAAGCTATCCTGATAGAAGAAGCGTGCTAGCTTCAATGGTCAGCGTACTCAACTGGTGCAGACAAGGTCAAGGGCTAACTTTCTGTATTTTTCAGATCAGATTAGGTCATGGTCATGCATTGTATTTTAGCTCTAGCCAATTTTCATACAAATGCAATTAGATCAAAAAGAAGACTGGGCAAAAGAGTGTGGATGAAAACTGTGAGTTTGTCACAAGTCTTGGAAAACCATCCCATTGCCTTTGAATGGGCAGTAGTATGATACTTCAATAAACTGTAAGACGTCAGCCTATTTCAAGATAAGATGGATACACAGATAAATATATGGATAGACAGAGCTGTCATCAGATTAACACTGACGGCAATTCATTCATGTACAACAGAAACAGAAGTTATTCAGTCCTACGTCATCTTCATGATCACCAGCATGTCAGAGTCCACTGTAGAGGATAACATACTAATGTATCTAACTAAGGGCCTCTCTTGCCTTCAGTGGCCCACTACATGATGTCGTCCTCCAGTGACTGATCTCTCTTGATAATATATCCAAATCAAGCCTGTCAGGCAATGTTCTTTCATGACCCACCGGGTTTTTATTGGCTAATCGTCGAAGGTAGATTTCTACGCTCTTGCTCCTAGTCTGTCTTAGTCTGTAGGCTCTGCTGACAGCAGTCTACCATGAGTGACCCTACTATCTTTGAAGGTTCATAGTTTCCATCATCACAGCAGTACACAAGCCCCAACAGTATGACAAACTGAAAGGTGGTTTCAAGGTGAAGGATTGCATTGCTTTGTCAGAGCTACAACTGAAGCTGGTTTCTTTGATGCTAATCTTTCCATCCACCATCACAGTGATCACACATTCCTTTTCTAAATAATAAAGTCTCAATTTGCAAAAGAAGAAGTATACGTCTCTGCCTTAACTACGTGAGCTGTCTTTTTTGACCAAAAGCTGCTATAGTGAGGCTGTTGAGTATGTTCTAAAGATGAGTAGTCTAAAGATGGATAGTCTCGATGAGTTAACAGTTGTATACTACATTATTTTCATCCATATTAAAAGTCCTGATCACACCCTGAAGTATTTGTGGATGAAAAGATGTCATGTGTGTATTTGTTTCACCACAATCCTGTGAGATGGGAGGAAGAGGGAGGACAATTAGAAACCATTGCTCATGGCTTGATCATGGTTGAGGCCAAGCAGTGGCACACAGCTCCTTGTAGCAGTGGTTGCCAAACCCTGCCGTATGTCAGAATTACTTGGAAGGCTTATTAAAACAGTGGTAGGTCCTGTCCCCAGAGACTCTGATTTAGTAGGTGTGGGTGGAGTCAGACGATTTGTATTTCTAACAAGTCCTCAGGAGATACTGATGCTACTGTTCCAGAAACTACATGTTGATAGCTGCTATGTTACATCATACTCCCCGTTTTTGTATGATTAAAAAAAAATCAAGTAAGGGTAGCAAAATAGGACAGAAGAGAAGGAGACTAACTCTGACTGCTTATAATCTCAGACATAGCAGCTAAGAAAGATGTAAAACATCTTCAGATCAGAGACAAAGCACCTATCTGTCAGCTCAATTCAAAGTGGACTGAGTTTGTAAAACATTAATGCTGATTTTCTTTAATTTTTGAACCTGTGTCTACAGAATTATTTTGGAGCATGATAGCTTTTCAGCTGATTTGGGACTATGAAGTTAAGCAATATGAATGTCTAGGGTTTCTAATTGTTCTTTTAATGTAAGAGCTAAGGTTAGATTGTGCTTTACACAGATTGATAGCACCGCTTCCCACATTTGCCTGAGACTCAGGTTGGGCTCAAAATGCGTAGTCAGAAATCTTTCCTCCTAGCCCTTCATTGTTTCTGGTTCCAGAAGATGGATACGGGTTTTCCTTGATGCAGATGGTAAAGGCATCAGACGACAAGGAGACAACATCTCAGTCCTGAGGTGGGATGATCACAGGATGGACCCCATGACTTTTGGTCTAATTTCACCTCATTTAAACAGTATTTGTATACAAGTGTTGTCTGTCAGGCATTGAGCTGTATACTCTGGGAGATGCAAAGATATATTTTAAAAAGCCGTTCTTAACTTTGAAGATCTTATATCCAGTTTGAAGGAAATACGTAAATAAATAATTATAATATGATTTTGACTCTTATATAACAACCGATCATAAGAATGCTATTAGCAATGTTAATGCTAAGCATAGATTCATGAGTTAGTCATTTTTTACTAAATGGGGAAAGAGGTGAAGCAAACTTCTCATGGGATGGAATTTACAGGATGGCATTTCAGCTGATTCTTGAGCAATGAGTACCCATTTATTAAGCAATGGGGTGGATGAAGGGGGAAGGGCATGCCAGTAGGAGGAAAAAAAATGTGGGAAAATGAGCGCGGCTGCTGCCTGCAATCAATGAAGAATAATTTGGCAGAACTAGGGCATGTGCTGTGAAAGAAGGGCTAGAGCTGGGACAGGAAAGGTCTATTGGCTTGACATGGCCTATCTACCACAATTAAAAGTTTATTCTCTGTCTTTGGGACCATTCACATTCTTAAGATAGGCAACTTATTACAAAGCTGAAAAGAAAACAGATACATGTGATAGAGCGGTGGATTCGAAAGTGGAGATGAATTCTGTTAGTGGGGAGACAAGGCAGTGGGCTGAGGAAGAGACTCCGCCAGTGACAGCAGAGATGATGGACGCCAACTCTGAAGCCGAGCAGTGCTGAACATTTTGGTATAAGGCCCATTGCTAGCTAGTTGATAGAAAAGTGTGTGTGTCTGTAAAGATAGCTACATATAAACTTACATAAGCTTCTACATAACAAACTTCATATAACTTTTATATCTATATTTAAATATATACATTTATACGTAGGTTGTATATGTATGTATATATAACAGAGAGAGAGCTGGAAGAGAGGAAGAGAGAAAAGGTAGAAAGGAAGGAAAGAAAGAAGGGAGGGAGACAGGAAGGCAGGCAGGAAGAAGAGATTGTACGTAATAACCAGAAAAGAGAAAGGAAAGGGTATCATCCATGAAGAAAACTTACAGCGATTTTAAGTAAAATGCAGCTTTTCCCATGACTGCTATAAAGGTTTACTAATTTCTAAAAAACCTAGGGGGGGTGTGTTTGTGTATGTGGAGGGGTGAATAAATATAACAGAAAGAAGGAATAAATGCAATATAATTTTCAAGACTTTAAATACCACAAACGAGTCATATAACTGGAATTTCATTTTGTCTTCCAATACGTTTCACATAATTGGCCTATTCATATACAAAAAGAGCACATGGCATTTTCTAAAATGACACAAGACTTCTTCAAGCACTAAAGAGGTTTCCTGAGACTGGCCTTTGGTGTCACCCCTGAAACACGGACTAGGCCCTGGCTTGGGAACCACACCTGTGATGAGACAGAGCACAGGGCACTGCCATCTCCTTTTCGTAACATTTTTCCTGTCTTTTCTTCCCTGTAAATTATACACTGTCAAAGCCTTTGTTGAAAGAGATAACATTGCCCTGTATGAATTGAATACCCAGTGCCCTACGTGCCTGAGTGTGTCCAGGCTAAACAGTCTATTGTTCTTAAACAGCACTGCCAGAGGATTGTATCCTTGTGCAGAATGATGCCAAAGAGATAAATATATCTTTCATTTCTATAGTGCTATGCATCTTAAAGTGTGTTCCACATTTTGCAAACTATATATAGGCTTGATTCATTATCCTTCTCCATAAAACACAGCCTGAACAGTGGCAGGCACATGCCAGGTGTTTGACAATGGTTTAATAATAGAGGGAAGAATAAGTTAAACTGGATTCAGAAAACAGAAAGTGGAATGTGGGGCACTAGGTAAAACTTTGTCATTCATTCAACAAACATGTACTTAGCGCATACTGTGTGCCAGCTTCCAGGGTAAGTGTCAGGGATATAGTCATGAACTAGAGAGAGACTATTCCCACCCTCATGGAGCTGGTGGAGTATCCGGGAAGACACATAATTAAATCCACTGTATAATAAAGTGTGATTACTGTAATAACTGAAGAAGCACAAGGTGCTGTGGAAGCCTTTTCTGATTAACCCCACCCTGACATGATCATTCTCTTATTTTAATAAAAGACGTGCATCCTTGATGCAATTAGAGAATGGAAGTTGAAGAAAAGCTGTTCTTAAACCCAGACCCAGGGCTGATGTGCCTGTGGTTCTGGGAAGAGCAAGGAGAAGGGAGAAATGTGCAAGTTATTAAATGGGGAGAAAGACTGTTGGCCAACAGAACAGAAAGAACATAGAACAGGTTGGGGGAATTCAGCACAGTGGCATGGCAGAGGGTCCAGGCGGATCCACAGCTCTCTTGTTTTCTTGGTTTAGGGATTAGTCACTTGAAACAATCTGCCCTGATACTGATTGACCATGTATTGGAAGTTTTCAGTTGCCTCATATGCATGTGGAAGTTAAGTAATGAAAAAGCAAGACAGAAGAATTGATACATTTGAACCATGGTGTTAGCAAAGAATAGAGAATACACTGTGGAGTGCCTGAGAAAGAGATCTCTAGGTAGCACAGTTTGACTCAACTACTAGCCAAAAGGTTAGAGGTTTCAAAATTCCTAGCAGTGACACAGAGGAAACGCCTGGCAACCAGCTTCCACAAAGAAAATGTTACGGAGTTCACTTCACAAGAGATCACCATGAGTTAAACTGAGTTATCTTCAATAGGTTTGTTGTTTGGCCAGAAAACAAACAAATCAGTCTTAGAAGTGATGCAACCAGAATGCTCCATAGAAGAGAGGATGACAAGACTTTGGCTCACTTAACTGGGACCTGTCATCGGGAAACGCCAAATGCTAGAAAAGGGCATCATGCTTGCTAAAGTAAAAAGTCAGTAAAAATGAAAGAGACTTTCACTGAGACGGATTGGCACAACAGCTACAACAAAAGACTCAAACCAATGGCTAGAAAGAAGGCACAGGACCAGGCAACATTCTTTTCTGCAGTACATTCTTCCTGAGGTGGATCTGGCTGCTCACAACAACAACAACACTGATCTCTCTTCTAAATTGCTTCACACTGAGGGCCTATGGCCTCCGTAAAACAGACTACAGAATCCAAGGGATAGGAGGATCAGAAGAGTCATTTTATAGATGAAGAAGTATATGCCCAGTTTCCTGAAGTGGCTACCAAGGGCAACAGTAGCCTGGCCAGAGTTCAGTCAAAGGCCTCATCAGAAGCCTTTACTCAGGCCTGGTCCTTAGTAAATTGCTGAGGCCAAGTTGCCCTGCCCTTTGAGGGGTATTTTCAAAGCTGAATGCCTGGGTCCCTGGGTCTTTTCACTCTCACTGGGGAGACAGATCTCAGTGAGCAGGGATTAAGGTTTTGCAATCCATCTATACAGATATGAACAAGAAGTTTGGCTCAGATGAATGAAAAGGAAATAGCTTCAGGACTGTGACTGCCTGCCAGACAGGCTGCCACCCAGGGAGGACCTCTGAAGGCCATTTGATTTCTGGAAGTGTATATATCTGTTTGCACTTGCTAACTTGTCCAGGATAGAAGAGACGGGTTATCCTAAACCCCCAGCAAGGGACTGTTCAAATCCCTGGGCAAGGACGTTTTAACTAGCACCGGTAGTATGTATGACAAACAAAAGGAAATGTGGTTTATAATGCATCTGTGCAACAAATACCATGCAGAAACATTAAATAGGAAACTCTGCTCATGATAACTCCTTGACTCATAAAACACCATCTCCCTGCCCTTATCCATGGTAATGACACCTCATGAATATAGGAAGACATTGCAAGTGAGAGAGCCCCTCCCAGGTAGTGCAGAATAATGAGGCAAGCAGCAAGGTAGAACAGCTGGACTAAGAGTGAAGGCTGTGCTCTCACCACAGCCCTGAAGCTTCCTGTAGAATCTCAGACAACTGGGGGCCTAGAAGTAGCCACGTAGAATATGCATGGACCTCATACATCACCACCACAGCAATTTCTGTCTTATTAAAGTCACTGAGATGATTTATCATTTCTGTCACGTATAAAATGTCCGGTATAAACTTGTGTATTATATGTCCTCTCAGAGACACAGTTGGCACAAATAATTAAGGGCTGGGCTACTAACCAAAAGTTTGGCAGCTGGTTGGAACCCACCCAGAGAGGCCCCTTGGAAGAAAAATGCAGTAATGCCACTAATTACTAGATGAACTTGAACCTCTAATCTTTCAACTAGTAAACCAAACACATTGTGTGGGGACTCTGACCCATAGCGACTCTATAGGACAGAGTAGAACCGTCCTATGAGTTTTCCAAGGAGTGGCTGGTGGATTCAAACTGCCTATCTTTTGGCCAGCAGAGGTACCACTTGGCCACTACATCACTGGGGCTTCTTTCAGCTAGTAGTCTAGCCCTTGAACTGCTAACACCACCCAGAAGCCTCTGTAAGTTTATAGTCAAGAAAACTCTATGGAGTAATTATGCTCCACAACACATAGAGTGGCCATGAGCTACAGTAGACTCCACCTCAACTGGAATACACGTCCCCAAGTAGAGGGTAAATTTTCTAAGAACAGAAATTCATGTGTTCATTCCACATGTCTTTATTAAGCATCCACCAAACAGACTTTTGCTCCAGCAAAAGGAACAATAAATGTTACAGACATTAGACTGCTTAATGAGGTCATTGGAATAACAGAGATGAGCAAGGTCTAAACTGTCAGTCTGCAGTCCTGCCTGCCCTGTTTCTGTACACAGGAATCCAGACCACCTCACTTTAACCACTTCTTGCCAGATCTCATAACACTCAGGGTCACGCTTTAGAACAACAGAGTTTGGAAGCCGTCTGGTGGAGACAGGCCCTTTGGTAACTTCTTAGATGGTGAGTGGCAGAATGTGAAAGCAGCCCCATTCTCTGTTCGAGCTGGCCTCACCTGGCTCTTGCGAAGCCTAGGCCAGCCCTCTGGGGTAGGGTGAGGTGGGGCAATGGGGCAGTGGGGCAGGGAGGGGTGGGTGGGCAAAAGGACACAACCCTTGGCACTGATGGCTCGGTGAGTAGGGCTAGTACTGAAGAACTCGGTCTGGAGGCCAGCTGCCAGAAGAAACGCTGGAGAAGATGCCACCTGCTGGTAAAGGCACCCTGGCTCTCACGGTGGGCACACAACAGTCCCAGAGCCTGGCTGCGTGGAAAATAAGAATTCAGGCCATTCTCCAAGTTGCTGCTTTGCTCATGGTTTTGCTAAGACTGCCCCCTCCACCCGCTGCACCCAGAGACCGGGTCCCAGCGTGCCACGCTCAAGCGCAGAGCTTTCTGCGGGGGCGGCGGGCTTGCTCCTCGCGCCCTCGCGTGCCGCGCGCGCTCCCCGATCCGAAGACACGCCGCCGCTTTCCATCCGGTGGAGCCGTGCGCCGCGCGGTCTCCGCTCTCGGTGCGGCGGACGACACTGGGCCACTCACAGCGGCGGGAGGTTAACCGAGCCCCGGAGGAGGTGAGGCCACAGGCTGGCCCGGGCGGAGGTGGCGGGGCCGCCGTCGAGGCTGGCGCCAGAGCCAGCCGCCTGTGGGTTCTGCAGGTATCACTCGCCTTCTGTCAGCCCACGTGAGGGCTGGCCAAGATTGCCGTGGCTTTTCCGGCACTCAAGGTTGAAATGCCTCTTGGTTCTTTTAGAGGCAGGCAGCTCATCACTTAATCCAAGCTGTTTTCCTTTCTGCCTGAGGCTGCTGGGGGAACAGGGACAAAGAGGGCTGAAGGAAGAGGCCCAGCCAACTGAGACATGTGAGCCAGTTTGTGGGCTATGGAGCCGGTCTCCGAGAACAGTGGAGGGCCAAACAAGGGTCTTTCCAACCTCAGATTCTTGCTCTCTGCCCCTCTCCAGCCCAGCAGTGAGTGCGGAAGTGCGGCTGTGGACACATCTGAATGTGTGCTTGGTGGTGTATATTGCGCATTCGCTAGCTTCGTGGCCCTGGTTTTGTAATGTTTCCTAGTCAGGGGCTAAATTAAACAAAACTAGGTCCCAGATACCTAAGAATTACAAGTTAAAATTCAATAACAGAATAAAGGACAAATCTTTAATTAAATCAAATGCTATTTTCTAACATATGATCTACGTTCTAATGTTAGTCTCATTTACTGCTAGGTTGGCCATAGGCATGCTACCCAGAACTTAAAAATTTTCCCTGTTCCAATAGATGTAATGAAAAGTAACGCCTAGGGTTCTGAGCCTCAGTCTGATGTTTTATTTGGCATGTTTAAATAAGTATGTTTAGCACGCTTGTTTATCATTTATGTATGTTTCGGATTGCCTCTTCTGGTTCATTGCAATAGCTGTTCTAGTCCTGGCTGCCCTTGGCCACCTTCACCAGCAGGTCGGGGTTCCAAGGCTGTGTGACACTTAGCTCTGCAGCTTGGGTGTTAATGTAGTGTGTGTGCGAGAGCTCTTTTGGGACCTCTTAGTTCCTGTTGCTTGGTGTTTCTTTTTTCCACTAAAGCTTGCTTACAAATTTCCCTTTGATATGTTTAACAGCCTCTAAGGGATACAGTTAAATAAACTATTAAGAATAGAAAAGTCAACAAAGCAGACACCTACTAATTTGTAGATCTTTGATGTCAACTGCCAGGTGTCAGCTCCCATCACACATACTTGCACACACTTTTTACAAATCCTTCTCTCTTGTTCGTAAATGCCAAGGCATAATTTTTTTCAGTTTATACTTTTATTTTTATTTATTTACTTTTAATATTTTATTGTATTAAGTGAAAATTTACAGTCCAAGTCATTTTGCCATATAAAACCCCAAGCGCAGGCATATAAAACCCGACCCTGTCACAGCACACTCCTCCTTTTCACCCTGTATTTCCCGTATCCATTCAACCAACTCCTGTCCCCCTCTATACTCTCATCTAGCCCAAGGCATAGTTTTAAACATCCTCATAGGAATTTGGAGTTTAAAATGTGCCTCATATTCAGCAAAGTTTCCCAAAAGTATGACACTAAAGAAGGAGAAGCTGCGAGTTTCCCAAAGACCTCCCCGAGGTACAGTGACCAAAGAAAGTAATGATTGATTTTGTAATTGACTGGTATGAACCAAGCCAGCATCTTCATCTTCCTCTCATCAGTCTTCACCATCCCTGCAGCACATTCTTTATGAGGCTGCATATGTTCCAGTGTTGTTTTCTCACTGTCCTTACAGCTTGTGGATTGTATATACACTGCCTCCACACTACATTCTGAGCTCTGGAAAGCATGGTCTGTGCCTCCTGTTTTATCCCCCCTAATGGTTTGCTTATAGCAGGCATGCCTAAATGCCTATCAAATACATAGAACCAGATAAATTCATGCTGATACACTAGAGGAAATTGGGATTGATTTCAATGTGGATCTCCTGACAGGTTAAAGACCTGAAGGTTCTTAGGAGGCAGTTGCCAATGACCTTGGCCTCTCCTTCGCTGGATTCACAGCACCTCTTGGAGGAAAGACAAGCTCTGAGCCACAGATGCTCATTAGAGGAGAGCCTCCAAATGGAGACGCAGGCTGTTCCTATGCTTGTTAGGGAATCCACAAACTAAAATAATAATAATAAATGGGCATGTGTCACAGATCTACGTATTGTCTCTCTAGTTCCTGCATTCTGTTTTCTAGGAGTAGTTCAAAGCAAACTCATGCCCAAACCTTCAGGTTTTATTACCAGCACACGCCCCTCCCCGCCCCAAGAAAGTCTCAAAAATACAAAGCGTCTCTCTTCCAGCTCTGTCTCCTGCTGCACACGTTGGCCAAGTCTTTCCCAGTCAAAGATGTGCACCTCTCCTTACTTCTTCATCTCCCTACTCAGTGGAGTTGTCAGTTCCCGCTACAAAGGGAAAACATGCACACTGTAACACAGGTAAACACATGTATACAGTCACCATCAACTTCACTCTTGTTAAATTACGTTGATGCATGTACAAAAAAGTCACAGCCCCGCTCCGTGCTAAAGATGTTTTTTGGTCAATAGTGGTGACAAAAGCTGAATTTCTCCCTACTTAGAAGAAAAGGAAGCAACCTTTCCTCCATCCTCAGTGTCCCATAGGTTTCCTTTCTGCAAGTGTTTCCTCTTTAATTATGCCTGGTCTCCCCTCCTCCTCCCCGCCCCAGCTCCTGTGAAAAGAGCCCTTCTGTCACTCAGTCTCCCGCTCCCTCGCCCGTGGCCCGCCCGCTCGATGTGGGAGGAGCCCCGCCAGAGGAAGCTGTGTGGCTGGGATGCCAAGAGCCTGAGAATGGAGCTGCTCCGAGTGGGGACACTACTGACGATCCCAGCTTCCTGAGGCAGCTGAAAAGAGGCAGCTTGTCTCGGCTAGCTGCTGATATCCAGAAGCACAGAGATACCGAGTTTACCCCAGACAGACTCACGGACAGACAGATGGTCGGCGCCAACCGGAGAGGACCTGCGGCGGCATCAGAGGAGAGCAAGCCTGGAAGGCAGAGAAACTAATTGCCCACCCAAGTTGCCCCGCCAGCTTCCCCTCGCTTCGCTGAGGAATGAAACCGTTCCAGCTTGATCTGCTCTTCATCTGCTTCTTCCTTTTCAGCCAAGGTAGGACTCAGGCGCCGTTGGAGTTGCAAAGAAAGTCGGGTGGCTGTCAGGGCGCGGGAGGCTGAGCGTGGGAATGTGGGCAGGCTTGGAAACTCGGACTGACGGAAGCGGCTCTCACTGCCCAGCGAGAAGCACTGGGCATGGCTTCTTTTCCTTTGAAAATGCAACAAAATGATGCTGTTTTTTTTTCCTTTGGGTGGCAGGGGCATGCAGAGGGGTCTGCATTTCTGCTCTCACTTGTCAATACCATGCTGGTCAAACTCTCCAATGCAAATCCGTTCTTTATGCTGCCGGTATGTTAATTAGATAGTATTATGTGGATCTGCCACTCTCAACTTCTGGGCACCTCGTCTCCTTCAGACCCAAATTTGGGCGAGGAGGAAGCAGAGTGGAGGAGCTTTGTTTAGGTGGATATCTCTGCTGGAAAAAGGTCTGACTTGTAGGAGTGTATTCAAAAGCGAATGTGTGCACGGTTGCACGGGAGCAGAAGGGGCTACAATTACGGAGTGTGCAGTGGGGTAATTTGCTGTGGTTGAGAAAAGATTGTAAAGAGTTGCACTGAATTGAATGGAGTTCTCTGAATAAGGCTGAATTCTGAGTCCTACCCAGCACCAGATTCAGGGTCAAGAATGGAATTTCTCCCTGGGTGCTGATTGTTTCTTTTCTGCAGCCTAGCAGGAGCTGAGAGGCTGGTGGAATCTCAGAAAAGAACTTTGCCACTGCTCTGCTGCTGGCCACTAAGAGCCTTGGAGCTGGGAGTGGTGGAGGGAAGAGGAAGAGAACTGGGGAGAGGGATTGGAAGTGCTGACTTATCTGAAGGCATCAAAGTCACCTGTGGAATTGGGTTGGAGGGGGAGAAATCAGCAGGTTCCCGCCCACTCTTTTGGAATGCCAAAAACCATCCCTGCCATCTGAGACAGCATTTGTGCCAGCCAGCACAGCTCTTAGAGGGGCACAGCACTCTCAACAAAAATCCACAACAGAGCGTGTCCATCTGTTGATTAAATGAAGGGTAAAACTTTTAGAGAAAGCAGAGCACCTCCATGGGTGGCTGGCTTTGTGAGCAACCAGCGTGCCTCTCTTTCTTCCCCTGTTACAAAAAAGCCAAATATAAGCAAAAGCCTGTGCCTGCTTCCCCAGCTTTTCCACTAGTACTGTGGTCATTGCTCATTTCCCCCTTATCTGTGCAGCTCAAACTTTGCTTAAGACTGTCCTGATTAGGTCCTAGGATTCCTTCCTCATATAAGTATGTGCGTGTCTGTGTCTGTATATCCTTATAATGTGCACATACACACACACACATACACATTCATGCATTCATGTAGTTGTGTGCATCTCACCAGGGCTTCTTGCAGCAGCTGGGAGATAAATTGCCTTCCCCAGAGTTTTCAGGCTGAATGAATAAGAACTGTCTCAGAATCCTGGTATAGAAACAGGTTTGGTTATATTATCATTTTGTGAGATTGACCTCTTTCTTGGATGCACGCACACTCTCTTATGGGCACACAGAAACACATTCACTTTTCATTCTTCAGTAAGTTGCATGTAGAATGCCTGAAAGTAGAGGGCATTATATTCTAGCCAGCGTTACGTGTCGGGACCCAGTGCACTTTTAAATCAGTCTTTTGTGTTTTTAGAAGCTCAATCCATGCTTCTTCTCTGATTGACATAAGAAGTCTATAGGTGTCTAAGTGTCTGCCTGGCTCTGTGAGTCATTACCTTATGTACCTTCTGCTTTGATTATTCATTTCTCAGTACCGAGCTATTCTTTCACTGCCTTAAATGAATCTTTAAATGTTTACCTGTGGAGGTTAAATGCTCTGTTTCATTTACCCTTAGCCCTGGGGACACCAGGAAGAAACCATAGCACCACACAATTTATAGTTCCCTGTTATTCCTGGGTACCCTGAGCATGGCCAGAGTTGTAGTCCAGGGGACTTCAAGACAAGTCTGAAGCATGGCAGTGAAACCAAAGAGGACCTGGCCATGAGAATCACCTCCGTGGCAGGTCATTGACAGTATTGAAAGCAAACTGACTACAGAAATTAATGATAAAACAGGACACTGTTTTGTGGACTTTATTGCTATACTGTGTTTTTACTTAATTTGTGGGCATCAGTTTTAGCTTAGATGTTGTTTTAGGTACTGCAGTTTCTCCAGATGATTCTATTTGACCCTTTTGACTTACATGCTTAATATGTATACTGTGGCCCATCCCTGCCTAGTGACTTACATTTACCAAATTATTGAATAGGCCTTATACTCTCAACAGGGCTTGAGGACTAGCTCATGTGGCTCTAGATGGCACCCACTGTGACCCCTCCTCCAGCTTGCGTGTCTCACAGTCTGAACCCTACCTCCTGCATGTTCCTCCTGGGTGTTTTCTCATGGAAGTGTGTGGAGACTCAGGGATGCCCTGTATTCAGGGGGAGGGGAGGAACAATGCTCAGGGTCCTGTTTATACCTTACTGGGTGCTCGGGTGATAAGTCCATCTGCTGTCCAACCTAATCTCACAGTGGGAGCCTGTGTGCCATGTTGGCGCTTCTGGGAACACAGTTCTCTTGCTTCCTGCTCCTGGTTGTCTCAGTGCCCATGCAGAAGGAGCACTCCAAACAGGCTGCAAAGACTGTGCTAGAACACAGTTTAAGCAAACGTTTAAAGTCTGTTTCAGTCATTTTTTCTCTCCTAATCTGCCAAGTATTTGTTTATGCCTACTTTTCTCCCAACCCTTTAGAGAAAAGAAGTTAAGGTATAATTAGTGTTCACAATATACTACATCCATGTTCTTTGCAAGTTTGGGTTTCTACTGTAGTTTCAGGTCACATATTTATCTTGCTTTAGAAGGGTATGGGAAGCCTAAATGTCATTTCTCCATTTCCGTGCTTGTCAGTGCCCCCCAGTCTGGCTCCCCCAAGTCAGTGGAGAGCTGCCAGTGTGTGCTGTGTTTGTGGGTTTCTCTCTTGCTGGAGATGACTCTTCCCTCAGCTGTCAGGGCTGCAGAGCTTTGTATGGAGAGGTATAATGTC
Source organism: Heterohyrax brucei (assembly GCA_028571685.1). Taxonomy (NCBI): domain Eukaryota; kingdom Metazoa; phylum Chordata; class Mammalia; order Hyracoidea; family Procaviidae; genus Heterohyrax; species Heterohyrax brucei. The sequence goes on from CM053162.1 coordinate 20,689,930, forward strand.
ACCGCACAATTTGCCTCCTGCAGAGAAGAGGCATGTTCTGCCCCTGGGTGAGAAAGAATCGATTCTCTTGTCATCCATAAACTTAGAAGTTGCTTCATTTTTTCTTTATTGTTTCGGTTCACCCATGACTATCTATGTCTTCCTTTATCTTCAAACTCCATTCCATCCCACTTACACATGCCCAGCCTAAGTCACTTTGGAGAGAGACTGTCTTAGCAGGATGGAAGACTTCTGGCTTCTCATCAGATCTTGAGTTCTGAATACTTTAGGAAGTGTGTGTGCAGCAGTACAAACTCAGTGACTTCTACCTCAGCCCCCAACTCGCTGACACTTTCTCAGTCACTCCCAGAGTATCTTGTTATGCCTGGTAACTCCAAAGTCCTGAAAGTTCTAATTCTAGTGGTGTCAGATGTCTCGATGGGTTTACCTGTGTACCATGCTGCTGTGAACATGTGGGGTGAAAGTGAGAACTGGTGTTTACCTGCCAGTAGAATCCCTGAGTTAACAGCTGGCACTGGGGGTTATCTCACTGTTGGGAAAAACTTAGTGACCCACTTAATCTCTTTACTTGATGGCAGGAAACACCAAGAAGGAAGGTGCTGCTAATAGCCATTAGCAGACAGGGGTTTATGGTGATGTGACTCTGCAGGGGAATGGAAGAAGGTCAAGGGTACAGAAGGAAAACAGGGTGTGGGTGGATAGAGTTGGTTGGCATGAAGGAAGGGATCCATGGGGATGGCAGGAAGCATGGAAAGGAGGGGCAGCCGCAAGAGGCTTTAGCTTGCCAGGAGCCGCCTTGGAGGAGGCAAGATAGGATCAGCTCATCCTAGTCTTCCAGAAGAATGGAGCTCGTGATAGGTGGTACAGTCTGAGAAGGCATTAGAAAAGGAAACTGGGAGGGAACAGAAAGTTAGAAAACATGTCATCTTATCCAGAAACATCATATCTGATAACACAAGGCAAGTAATATGTGTGATTCTACCCCCACAAGCACGCTGATTGGTATGACTTCTTGTCTAGAGGAAGAAGAATCACTCCTTTTGTTCTGAAAGGTCACTGCCAAGGGTGTGGGACCACTTATTAACAAGTCTTTTGGGTGAAGGGAACTGAGACTTGTCTGTGGGGCTGTGGGGTTGGGGACCTCCTCAGTTACCAACCAGTTTTATTGAGGTTGGAAAAGAAACTCCTCAGCAGGAGGTGGGGTCCATGCCTGCACACTGCATGTAGCAGACACCATGGGGCCCCCGTCTGGGGTGTGCAAAGGAGGATCTGGCTTGGAACATGGCAGCAGTGAGCCAGGCATAGAACCAAAGAGCAGCCCTCCCTGGCTTGTGCCTGTGCTGGTAGAAGCCAGGGCCAGCAGGAGATGGGGTGGAGCAGGGGATTAGGCCCGAAGATGCAATTTCTCTTTTTTGTTCAGCCCAGTGGGGAAGACTTAGGCAGCATTATTTTGCAGACCCAAAAAAGCACATGAATAATCCAGAGTGAATTCAAGAGATTTCAATAGCAAAATAATAACAATACTAATGATACCTTTGGTTTGCGGAGTACTTTTCTTCCAAGAAGACAAAAAGATAAACTGTTTTGGCAACATGAACAAGGAGAAGAAAATTGCCCATGATGGAGGCGTAGCGGGGAGGAACAAGGGCATTCATTTTAGGGTCTGGTGTAAAGGAGGAGAGGGATGGGCATGGGCATCATTTTTTGGGCCCAGTCCTTATCCTTGTAGAATATTGAGATAACTTAGATCTGAAGACTTGTAGGTGAAAAGCCAGTGAAGTCATCTTTACTCAGGGCCAGTCAGGAAGTAGAGAGGCACTGAACTAGTGCTTTGCAGAGGTCAGTAAGATCCTAAGCATGCTGGCATATACCTTTGAACTCTCACCCCTGCAGTGATGCTGACTCTGACAGAGGCTCTTGGAACAGAGAGCTTGAAACTCAGTTTTCCTTCAAGGCCAGAGGACACCCTAGCATTCATGGAGCAGTGTCTGGCTGGAGCTGCTGCTCTGGGGACATCTGTTTTCTCAGGTTTCATCTCACATCACTGCTATCTGCAAGAGTACAAGGAGCAAAGCCAGCCAGGATTCTGTATCCTATTGGAATAACTTCTCCCTATCACCCAAATAGATAGGATTTTATTTCCAGTGAAGGGAATGGTACAGAGAACCTATTACATTGAGACATCATACTATTCTGTGTGTCATTGCTTGTCATTTTCTTTTCCGAACAGGAACCCAGAGTTTGCACAGTTAGGTATGTGTATTGAGTAAGAGTATAGACATTGACACATCATTGAAATACTTGTCTCACATTCGCACAAGGACTTCTGCTTTCTGCATTATTGTTTCTTACGGAATGTGAGAGGGCTTCAGCTATGTATTTCTCTCATCACACACACTGTTGCCCCTGTGGAAGGCTCGTGAGAAGACTAGGGCCTTTGCCATGTCACCCTGCCCCACCCCCTGTATCAAACATTAACTTTCATTAACTTTGAGCCTCTAATCCACGGAAAGCTATGGATCAAACATTATGATTATTTTCTTTTCTGTCTCTCTCAATGATAAAAATGAGCATTCTGGCTATATACTTTTAGAAGTCAGTAAATGTCAATATTGGATAAGTGTTTCTTTTATATTATTGCAATTTAACATAAGCTGCTTGGAAACAAATGTCTTCTGTAAGCATACAATGTTTCAGTGAGTACCCAGTCAATACCACTATCAGGATTACGTAAATGTCAGCTTTCCCTGGGTACACTTGGTAACAAGTTAAAGCCATCAGAATAATGCCCCCTCCCCCAAAAAAACAGTATTGCAGAGTCTATTCTAACTCAAAATAACCTTATAGGACAGAGAAAAGCTGCCTTGTAGGGTTTACAAGAGGCAGCTGGTGGATTCAAACTGCGCCTCAGTTTTTGGCTAGCAGAGGAGTTCTTAACCACTGAACTACCCTTTGGCTGGCAGCCAAGCTCTTAACCACTAGCCCCAGTGCATCCTGCGTCTTGCAGTTATTCTATTGCAGCCCTGGCTGTGGCGTGAGGAGTGGGAGGCAGGCACACACTCACCCTTTTCCTGGAAATAAAAGTATGGGACTAGAAGCAGACACCTCATGCCATGCCAGGGACCCAGAGGAAGGGTTTTTGCTGGCAGTAAAGGCAGCTTACCCCGTGACCTCTTCAGGTCTTCTCTCTTGTATACACACACATAGAGATACACACCACTTACTGCTAAAGCATAGTGATGCTAAAATTAGAACAAATTTCTCTCAATGGGAGGTGAGCTCTCATCCTCATTCTCAGTCAGGTGTCCTTATAGACAAAGTGAAGTTGATTGACTGGAGGCCATGTTTTTGATAATTAAAACTAAAACTGCAATGGCATATAGCTGTCAGTATGAAAAAGGATGTGTGCATTTGGGCTGGATTCAGACTACTTGACCTGTCTGTATTCACTGGATAGTTGTTGGAATGAGTTGTTTGTAAGTACAGTTTCTACCCCATGCCTAGAAGATAAGAACTTGACATCTGGAACATCGCCTATTGCCGAGGTTGGGGCAGTGACAAAGACTGCTTGGGAAGTTTCAGTGTTTCCCCAGGAGTACCATGTTGCCTGGGTTTTGTGGGTAGGGAGTAAATATATTACCCCTTTCCTTGGTGCTCACTAAAGCATTTTATGCCACCATAGCTTAGCCCTTGCTCACTTGGTCTGTGTTCATTGTAGGCTTGTTTTGTGGTAGGCTCTGCATCAGCTTTTTTTGATGCAAAGATGACTAAGACCGTATTTGTGCCTCCAGGGAACTCAGAGTCTGGTCAAAGAGCAGGCACTTCAACTAGCAGTTACAATGGACAGGCTCAGATCTGCCAAGTGTTCTGAAGACAGCTGGAACAGTCAAGGAGACCAGGAAAAGTTTCACAAGGGAGATGACATGTGTGCTTGATTTTAGAGGCTGTTTAAGAGTTCCCCAGATGAAGCATGAAAAGAGCATTCTGAGCTGTAGCTTAGAGTGTAAGCAAAGGCAAGAAGGTAGAGCAGAATGCGATGTGACTAGAAGCAGTGGGCAGTTTGGGTAGCTTTGAATGGTAGGGGGCTCGGGGAAGTGGGAGAGGAGCTGGACCGGGGGAACAGGAAGGGTCAGCTTGTGAGAATGTTGTAAATACTCTGCTAAATATTTTGAGGATGGATTCATATAATGAAGCCTGTAAGTTAGAAACACTGTTATTAGTTTATAGATCTGCAGTCAGTCCTCTTTATAGGATGCATTCCATGAACAAACGAGGTGAGATTAACATTTTGTTCTTCTTGGCAGTCCCTATGCTTCTCAAAGGGATAAAGAAACAGAATTGAAATATGCTGGTTCTTTCCAGTTCATCTTTCTTCATAGCTGGTATAGAAAAGGGATGGGAAAGTGAGCAAGACAGTAAGTATGGTAGAGCTAAACTCAAGCTACATTCCAGAGAGGAGGAAGAAAGGGAGAACAGGTAAACATATGTTGGTGGGTGGTATGTTGGACAAATAATGTGGAAGGGGAAACGGAGCATGTGGAAGAGGGGGTTGCTGAGCAAGGATCAGACTGCTGTCATCAGGTGCCGTTTAGTCCTTAGCAGCTCACAGTGACCCCGTGTGATGGGGTAGAACTGTCTCGTAGGATTTTTTTTGCCTATAACCTTTATGGAAGCAAATCTACCAGTCTTCCTGTTATGGAATAGCTGGGTGTGTTTGAACTGCCAACCTTTCAGTGAGCAGCTGAGTGAATAACTGTTTGCACCACTTTACTGGACTGTTAGGCAAAGGGAATGCATTGGGGAATGGGATTGGCCAGTGCCTGGGGTTCTCTGAAGCCCAGCCAGAGGAGGAGATAGCCTACCATTGAGGACTAAGGATAAACTAGAGGAGAGGTGAGGACAGGCAGAAGGTAAGCAGTTGATACCCAGAGACACTATGTTGCTAATTGTTCCCTGTTCTCAAGAGGAAGCTAAGCTCAACTGGCTTTGTGGCGAAACCAGGTTACAAGCAAAGTGATTCTGTTGGAAAATGTTACAAATATTTTACATGTCTTCAGTACCAATTCATCATGTGCTCAGGAGTAGAGAACACTGTCAAATTGACCACATGTCCCACACTCCAGAGCATTCTCCTCAGGACTTGGGGGAAGTAGGCTGGCAGGCCAGGTAGATGGCAAAGCAGAAACCTCAGTTGTCCTGCAAGAAATAGACAATGACATTTTCCAAGGCATTCCACTCATTTCTGAAAGTCTTCAGACTAGGAGCAGGATTGGGTCATAAAGAATGTAAGTAATCTCTTGTGAAATGTGTCACAAAGAAGACAAGATGGTGTCTCAAGTGTCTGCAACTCTAAGATTCTTTGAATATTATGTATCAGCAACAGTGGAGATGGTGTGTTATAGCTCTTTCTCCAGCACATGTAGGTACCTGGCAGATTCTTTTGGTTGTTGGTGGTGGTGGTGGTATTACTAGTGGCAATAACTATGCTGATTATCATGATTCTTATGGTAATAGTTGACATTCATAAAAAACTTCACAATTTGCAAAGTGCCTTTTCAAAATACTGTCTCATTTTATTGCCCCGCTAACAATAAGAGGTGAGCATCAACACTGTTGAAAACCCTGGTGGCATAGTGGTTAAGTATTACCTCTGCTAACCGAAAAGTCAGCAGTTCAGATCGGCCAGGTGCTTGTTGAAAACTCTGTGGATCAGTTCTACTCTGAACTATAGGGCCACTATGAGTTGGAATCAGCTCGACAGCATGGGTTTGGATTTGGTTTTATCAACACTGTCGTATCCTCAGAGAAGGTATAATTGTTTGACCAAAGTTACTCCAAATCCTGTTTACTTTTTAATACGCACTGATGCTGCTCAAGACATTGGTAGACCATCTACTCTGAATGATCAGCACAGAATACTACGTAAAAAGATCCTAAGCCATGCAGAAGTCACTTTCTTATAATATAGTTGGGATTTCTAGTGTCTAGACATAGAAAAGGGCTTTAGGAGTTCCTCGTGAAAATTTGGGGGCAAGGCACTGGGTCCTCGCACTGACTTTTAAACAGAGATCAGTCATGGTAGCCCGCTTCTTTATTTTGCACTCTTTTTGAGTTGGTTCCTTCATCTTTCAAGCATTCAGCTTTACCTGCAGGGCAAAAGGTTGTTAAGTGACTCTTGTCCTGGAGAATGGTGGGCCAGCCTATTGGGTTATGAGTAGTCATCAAGAAGGTGCTGCTTGAGTAGCTCTTTTTGTGGCTGTGTTAACAAAAAGGAAAGAAGCAAGGAAAAGGAAAAAGAAGGGAAAGAGAGAAAAGCAAGCAAGGGACTTTTCTTAGTTTATTAAAATCTTTTATCTCCCTGGTGCCTGGCACACTATTTGGCACATAGCAGGCTGCGAGTGAATGCTGAAATACTGGGATGAAATGTCACAAACAATGAAAGGGGAAAGAAAGGACAAGTGCTTCTGCCAGCACCACATGGAAAGAGGCAAGGGGACCTAATCGTGTTAGTGGGGCCTTGCCCTGGAGAGGGACCTTCCTCTTGGGTAAGTCCCTGATGCCCATTGGGTCATCAGGGACATTGCCATGAGAAATGTCCTCTGGCAAACCACCCACTCCTCAGGATCAGCAAGAAACAATCGTGTCTTCTGTTCTCCAGTGTGTGTCAGCTCCCATTTTTGTCAGTCACCTGTAGATGTCACAGGTGACTCTGCTCCGGAGCAGTGTGACAATCCACCTGTCACCCTTGGCAATGCTGGAAGCTATGAAGCTTCATAGCAGTGCTGGGCCAGGATGGCTTGTCCTGCAGGGATTCATGGACAGGAACTTTGAGCTCTCCCCTCAATATGATGGGGGTGTGGAGGGTGGTCACACAAGCAGCAGCTCCCACCCTCTCCTGCCTCACTGCTCTCCTGGCAAAGCGAGAGAAACCCACTGTCGCTGGGTCTATTCCACCTCATAGCAACCCTATAAAAACCAAAATCAAACCCACTGCCATCAACTGTATAGGACAGAGCAAAACTGCCCCATAAAGTTTCCTAGGCTATAAATGTTTACAGAAGCTGACTACCATGTCTTTCTCCAACAGAGTGGCTGGTAGATTTGAACTACCAACCTTTTGATTAGCAGCTGAATACTTAACCAATTGCACTGCCGAAGCTCTTAAAGAGAGAAACTGCCAGTTAATCCCAACGGTATTGTCCTCCCTACTGTGGGAAATGCATTTCTTTGGGTCTCCCGTGTGCTCCCTGAGTTCCACCCCGTGCTCCCTGGGAGCTCCCTTCCTCAGTAGGCTGGCCTCCAGATGGTTTTCCACAGAATGTTGCACTTGTGTGGCAGGGAGCTACAGAGAGGGACCGTTCTTCCCTACCAGACGCAAAAAATGATTTGGGATGTTAAACCAGTTGACCATGGTAGTTCCTAAGTCAGCCTGATGGTGGCAGCAGCAGCGCTTGCAAAGTCCTGGAGAAAGCTGGGCAAAAAAGGGAATGCTAGAAAGAGAACCCGGGCTCTTGTAGTCTGGGTTTGCCTGGGTCCTTCTGTCCTGGGACATCTAGGCTGGAAACCTGAGTGTGGGGCCAAGGGCGCAGAAGGAAGGAGGTCTAGATGATTCCTCATCTTGTGGGATATGGGTGATATGGGCAGCGTTCCAGGTGACAGCTGCTCTCCTGGAAGGTCAGGCTCTTTTCTCCTTCTTTCTGAGAGATGTTAGGGCAGATAGTTAAAGTCAGTACCTAGGAGAGTGGTAGGAAGTATGTGAAGACAACTAAAAATACTAAAGGACTTTGGGGAGAGCTACCCAAAGTGGACATGAGAGGAGTCCCTGTTAACTGTGTCTCTCTGTTGCTGGGTCTCCCTCTGGGTTGCTTTTCTGGATGGGCAATGAATGTGCTAAGTCCCCCATGAAGGAAGGCTGGCAGCAAGCAGACCCTGAGCCGGGCACTGCTCTTTTCCCGCTTTCTGCCCCTTTAATGAGCTGGGAGCCAACTGCTGTTCCCCTCACATGCTGAAAAAGCAAAACAAACAGATGCTAAAATTAGTCTTCATTATTCCTGATCTCTTGGGCCGACTGTTGAGGTGTTATGCTGTTTTCACCTCTGGACAGAAACAAGCACTGTGAAAAAAAAATCTGTTTGTGCTGGCTGCTTGTTGGAAAGTGTGTCTTTCCAGGCCAGGTGGGTGGATCCCTATGGTCTGGTGCTGGAAGCCAGCCAACGCTCTGTGGGAGGGGAGAAGGCAGAGGAGCCCGGAGGGGCCCCAAGAACTCATTAAAAAAAACCTGGTTGTTGCTGAGTCAACTCTACCTAATGGTGACCCCCTGTGTCAAAGTAGAAGTGTGCTCCTTCCGATTTTCAGCTGCTCAGTTTTTAGAAATAGACCATCGTCCTGTGTCTTCAAGGGGGTGGCAGCTAATGTTTTTATGTTTTGAGAATTATAAATGGGATGTAACTGAGACCCCATGCACCCCTCCATGAGCAGCATAAGCTAAGGCAGAGGAAAAATAGGGTAAAGGAAGGAGGAAGTCCTGGTTTCAGGGTCTGTGTCCTCACCTTGTCTCTGTGGCTGGAGAGGCTGGCAGAACTGGCCCTTTATGCTGCTGACATGATCAGAGTTTGCACTTGATTCTGGTTGCCAGTGGGGTTTTAAATGAGGTTTGTCCAAGCTGAGTAACCTCCCACACCAGATTCACCGTCAGAATCTTCTCATTTATTTTCTTGCTGTTTTCGCCACGGAAAGGGGAGCTGCACCTGTCCACATTCTTGCTCCTTAGTCCATCTGCTGGGGGCGGTGTGTGGAGTTGGGTGAAAGTAGGTAGGCTCGCTCGACCACTCTAGTGGTGTAGTGGTTAAGTGCTATGACTGCTAACCGAAAGATCAGCAGTTCAAATCCACCAGGTGCTCTATGGAAACACTACCGGGCAGTTCTACTCTGTCCTATAGGGTCACTATGAGTTGGACTTGACTCAACAGCAGTAGGTCCATTGGAAAATGGCAGGTGACTTCTGGAGCACTTCACTGCAGAGAAGAAAATCTTCTGATGTTTGCAAAGCATTATTGAAACTGCAGGGGTCAGAGAGGAAGTCACGCTGCAGAGTTTGAGAATTTGATGAAATTAACAGGGACTGAGCTCCTCCCACAATAAATGTTAACAGTGGCCTGTGCTGTCTAGGCACTGCTGCCTTCCTGCCTCCCTGATTTGCTGTCTGCTCCCCCTTTTCCCTTTTAAAAACAAAGGCTTCACTAGCACTTGGGGATTCCTAATGGAAGCTGAGGTGGAGGAAGGAGAATAGAGAAGACTTGAAATCTACAGTGGTCTCAGCAGGGCTGGGTTACCCAATAAGCAAGTTAAGCATGGACCCAACTGTGCCCTCCCACAAATCTGCAGTGCACAATTTCACCTGTTGCCCACCGCGTCAAAGATATAGTGAAACCCATGTGAAGTTGCGTACCACAGGTTAACAAGCAAATGCAATTAAGCACGCATGTACTGTGCTGTCTGCAAGCTAGTGCATAGCATGTGTACTAGTTAAGCCTGTGTCTTAGGATGCTGCCCTCGTGGTATGTCTCTCTCTCTGGGAGCTTGGAGGTTGCTAAATTGGGACTAGGCACAGAGGTTTTATGGAGACCAGTGGTCATATCCTTTTCTGGGCTTTCATTAAAAAAAAAAATCATTAAGTCACTTTTGACTCATAGACAACCCAAGTATGTCAGAGTAGAACTGGATTTTCAGTGACTGATTTTTCAGAAATCGTTCATTGGGCTTTTTTTCCCAAGGTATCACTAGATGGACTCAAACTACCAACCTTTCTGTTAGCAGCCTAGCCTGTTAACCACTTAAGGACTCCAGGCTTTGTATGCATCCCCTATTTCACCCTGATTGCGTAGCGGTTAAGTGCTGTGTCTGCTTAACCAAAAGTTTGACAGTTTGAATCTGCCAGGTGCTCTGTGGAAACTCTGTGGAGTTCTACTCTGTGCTACAAGGTCACTATGAGTCAGAATTGACTCCATAGCAGTGGGTTTGGGTTTTTTGTTTTTGGTTTGGCATTTTACCTTCAGAAACCCGGTGACATAACAGTAAGGAGCTACAGCTGCTAACCCAAGAGGCTGGCAGTTCGAATTGACCAGGTCCTCCTGGGAACTCTGTGGTCAGTTCTACTGTCCGAATCTACTTAACAGCAGTGGGTTTAATTTTTTAATTTTTTTTATTCCACCCTTAGAGCAACCTACTCAAATAGAGATTGCTGTGTCTGTCATTGTTGTGTGCCACTGAGTTGATTCTTACTCATAGTAACCCTGTAAGACAGAGTAAAACTACTCCATAGAGTTTCTAAAGCAATACATTTTACAGAAGCAGACAATCACATCCCTTGAAGTGACCAGTAAGTTCAAACCGCCAGCAATTTTGTTAGCAGCCGAGCCTGTAACCAGTGTGCCCCAGGGCTCACCATTTGCCTATGAAAGCTTCTGAGGCTTGTCAGATTCAGTAACTCGCAGAAGGTACACAACCAGTAATTGGTAAATGGTAGAACCAAATCAAACACAAAAGCCCTTGCTGCCCCATCCCTTTAGGAAGAATTCAGGTCACACCTGTGCCTTGACAGCCCTGGGACTGTCAGCAAGCCACAGAAACCCTGGCCTGGCCTGAGTTCTCCTCCTTCACAACGGTGCAAATGGAAGGAAACTTCTCCAGGGATACGGAAGCTGAGTAAGCTTTGCTACTCAGCTAGGGCTGCTTTGTCTCCACATGCAGCTCCAATTTAGCTGAATATTTTGGAAGCCAAATGCTGATTTCTTAGTGGGAATCCATCTCCACCTAGCTTCCCTTCAGCCGATTAAAAAAATAAAGTTAAATCCCATTCTGCTTTGAGAAGGGTTCCCTTGGTGTTAGCTGTGCACTGTAAGGAAGGAGGTACTCAATATACAAAGGCATTCCAGGACATCAAAACTCTCCTTTTTACCAAGTCTAAAATACTAAAGATGTCAAGAGACTGTGATTCTGAAATGATTAATAATGGTCGTTACTGAGACGTAAAAAAGGCTCGTGGTGTATGGGGTCAGAGTGCTGCTCAGCCTAGCAGTCCCCTCAGGTTGGCGCCAGCAGGGCCATTTTAACCGTTTCGGAATGTGGCACGTGTCTACCTACGCTGTGCTTAAAATCCTAATACTGGTTTAAGGTAGACACTTACGATAAACTAGCAAGCCATGAAAGTTCAAGTTTTCAAAGCCCCGTTAGAGTGAATCAGAGGAAGACGGAGGAGGAAGGCGAGATGAGCAGATCTCCGTGTGGACGGCATAAAGCCCCGCCCACCGCCTGAGCCTTTCTCTGGAAGACGCTGATCAGATCAGCAGTTGTCAGCTGTTGCCAGGGCTCCAGATTCACCCGGCGCCCCCTTATCTGGGCCTGATCTCTGCTTTGGGTTTTTTCCCTTCATCAAACTAGGGCAGTGGTGTTCACGAATAGAAATCCATATTTTACGGGTGACAAAAGCTGAATTCTGAAGCTAGCCAGAACCAAGAAATGCCATCCAGAAAAATGTATGACTTTCCTCCTCTCTTCTGCTAGTAACAATAGGAAACTCCCTTTGACTCTCGTACTGACATATGTTTTCTAGGGTCTGTACCACTGAATTTATGCTAAGGGAAGTAAAAAAAGATACTGCTGTATTTTCTAAAGTTAAATTATCTTGATCTTATGTTGTTGAGGTTACATATAATATAGACCCTATAAAAATTTCATATTAACAATTATAGTGGGAAAGGAGTCTTAGTGGTTCAACTAATAGATACTCCAACCCCTGGGTGGTACAGCTAAGCGTTTGACTACTAATCAAAAACTGGACATTTTGAACCCACGCAGAGTCACCTCAGAAGAAAAGCCTGGTGATGTGCTTGCAAAAGGTCCCAGCCTTGAAAACTCGATGAGATGCTTCTGCACACGTGGGATTGCCCGAAGTCAGGCCTGACTTGCTGGCCAGCCTTAGAGTGGACTACATTTAGGCATGCCTGAGAAGTGACCACCTCATGTCCCCAGGGAATGTCGGGTTCTTCCTGCCACTTTGAGGTCAGTGGAGCTCATGGATGCTCCATCCCCGTGGTTCTCAGAACGTACTTCCTGGATTAGCAGTATCAGCAGCACTGTCGTCACTGTTAGAAGTACAAATCCCCAGGTCCCACCGTCGATGTGAATCGGAAACTTTAGGGGTTGTCTCAGCCATCTGTGATGTAAGAAGCCCCCTGGGTGTTTTTGGTGCAAGCTACAGTTTGCGAACAACTATATTATCATCCTTAAGTCTTCTTGGCCACACCTGGCTCTTCTGTCCCTTCCGTAAGAATGCTGCTTAAATTCACTTGGTCTGGGCCAATAGCACAGCTTTTAACTAGGGAATTTAAAGTAACTAAAGGAGGTGGCCTCTGAGATGTTTGTATTCCATCATCTGAGGATGACTTGAACTGACAGTGAGCGTCCAATCAGGAATCACCCTTGGTCCAAGGCACAGGAAGGCAAACGTAAAATAAGGTCAAGAATTTGGGACTTGGAGCATGAGTGCTTTGCCAGTCTGTCCCTGACATCACGGCCGTCCCCACAGCCGAGCAGCACCCTGAGAGCTGTTCCTTTCAGTATGCCTTTCACCCCCGTCTGACTTGAGAAGAACCCGGGGAGGTACTGTGGTGATTGTGCTGACAGGGAGAAAGGGGCTGAGAGGGGCCCTAGCTTTCCCCTACCTGCCGTTCCAAATGTTTATTTTAAAGCCAACATGTACACCAGAGGTGTTTATGTCCATGAAGGACAGATTTTCTGCATTGTACAGTGAAGAGATTCAGGATCTATATAATGCACCCTGAGAATTCTTGTCCTATTTTTGACACTCTTCAAGGTCGGTGCCACCATAGGCATTGACATTCACTTCGTTGTGAACTCGGATCTGCTGGCTGCTCACTATCACTTTATTTTTCAATTCGTAAAAAAAGGTGCTGTCATCACTAGGCCTCTGGGCCTCTTTCTTCCACCCAGATCACCAATGAGATGCCCAGTGTGGGGGCTGATGAATACTGCAACCCCAAGGAAAAAAAAATTGAAAGGTGGGGACAGTGACTGGATAAAGGCACCCTGTGTCCTATAGTGGCTGCTGTGCCTGCCCAGACACCTGAAGGCAGGGAGGGACAGGCGTGCAATTGTATAGGAGACAGGAGAGACTAGGAAAGCTGGAAAGGAAGGTGAGGAAATCCAAAAGATAACAGGAGGCGGAGATTTTAGTCTCTAGAGCCAAAGCCAAGTGCCGTGGAGTCGGCTCAACAGTACAAAAACATAAGACTGCAGTGTTCAGAATGAACAGCTTTAACCAGTCCATAGGAGATCTCCTGAAGGCACACTCTTTATACACCAGAAGGTTCTGAGGTTCCTGGCCATCAGGAATATACATTAAAAGAGGTCCTAGGGGATGCAAACAATTTGCACTTGGCTGTTAACTTAAGGGTCGGTGGTTTGAACCCAACCACTGGAGCCACGGAAGAAAGGCCTGCTGATCTGCTTCTGTACAGATTACAGCCAATCAAACCCTGTGAAGCACCGTTCTACCCTGTAACCAACTCAGTCAAAATTGACTAATGGCAACAGGTTTGGTTGATTTGGTTTGGCATAGTTGTGAAAATGTGCCAGATTCTTGGGCTTAGAAGCCTCTGTCTGCCGGAAGGCTGTATATCCCACTGATGGCACCCTAGTACCTGTAGGTGTGGCCTTCATCTTCCCCACACTTGTGCATGGCCCTCACTCAAGGCCAAACTGAGCTGCAAAAGTTTGTCAACATTCTCTGCTCCCTCATGTCTTCTGGCTTTTGCACCCATCTTTCCTCCCTCTCTGGAATAACCCGCACCCCCTCCCCACGTCCCCTCTGCCCAGCTTGGTCCAGCTAACGTCTGCCCTGAGGGCCCAGCTCAGTGTGCCTCATGGAGGAAACTTCCTCAGCCTCTTTCTGCACAGCTGAGTCGAGCGTCCCTCTCCTCTGCTTCAACACCCCTCTGTGAAATTCCTTGGGTCTTGTCACAATATATTAAAGGGGCTTATTTTTCCATTTACCTCCCTTCTGGACTGTAGGTTCTGGAAGGCCAAGGCCGGGTCCTGCTTAGTTCTGTGTCTTCAGGTCCTTGGACTTGGACACACAGTTGGCATGTATACTTTCAGTGTTTGTTAGAAAGGAAAGAATGTGATGAGTCAGTGATTGTGGATCACATCTGCCTTTCTGTATATGGCGTTTCAGTTGTCAACCTACAGTAGTGCTTTGTCAGAGATTATACTCTGCATATCATTAATACTGCAGCTAGAGTACCTGTGAGCACCAAGCGCCTCTTGGGGAAACAGTGGTAATCACTTAGCCCTTTCTTGGAAACCCTGGTGGTGTAGTGGTTAAGAGTTATGGCTGCTAACCAGAGGGCGGGCGGTATGGATATGCCGGGAACTCCTTGAAAACCTTATGGGGCAGTTCTGCTCTGTCCTGTAGGGTCACTGTGAGTCAGAATCTACTGACTGGCAACAGATGTGTTTGTTTTTAGTTGTATCTCTATAGCGCTTTACAGTTTCCAAAACACTTTCAAAGCTATTGTGGCCTTTGTCCCTGAATCAGCTTTTATTTTCATTTAAAAAAATACAGACAAAATGAGATCAAGTCCTGCTAAGTAACCTGTCTGAGGTCACACAGGGAGCAAGTGTGGAAGTCAAGATGAAAACCTTGGAGTCTGACCCCAAGCCCAGTGGTCCCCTCACTCCCTCCTCTATCCCTCTTCTCTGGGCCCTTATCCCCAGGGAGGGTATATACTAAGGATTCTTGTCGGAGTAGGCACCTGGTGGTGTGCCCTGCATCAGTCAACACATGGAGTGTGATGAGGTGATATCCCTCCTGGAGAGATATGGTCCAGTAGTGGTGATTCTAATTAAGAAAGCAACCAGGGTCTCTGTGCAGCGGCTGGGGAATACAACTACTCTTGGCTGAACCTCTTTCATGTAAATAAGGCATAATAAACAGAACATAATCACTCACTTTATAGTTAGGACTTCACAGCCCTGGTGGTAGCCGGTAAGAATGGCTTCAGGGTCCTTCCCTAGTAGCTTTTCACTGGGCACATTGCTAGGATCCTTCCCGTGGTGCATTTGCAATGGAGTGGCTGTCCAGAGGGCTTTGTTGAGGGTCTGCCATACCTAGCACAGCATCTCCTCACCCTCCAAACCTGTGACCTAGGCTCTGGATAGAAGTAAGAAGGCCCTTTGTTCTACCACATTCTGAAACTCGGGGCGTGACCCCTTCTAACTACCTGACAGAGTTGTTATGACTTTCAAAAGTGAATACTTTTTAAGAGTGCTTTAACCATCAGTTCTGAAGGTCAGAAGTCCTAAATAGGCCTGATTGGGCCCAGGGTTATCAGTAGAGTTACTTTAAGTTTGGAGATTCCAGGGGAGAATCTATTTCCTTGCCTTTCCCAGCTTCTGGAGGTTGCCTGCACTGCTTGGCTCCTGGCCCCTCCTAGCATCCCTCTGACCTCTGCATCCTTCCTTACGTCTCTTCTCTGACATTGACCTTCCTGCTTCTCTCTCTTATAAAGATCCTTGTGATTATATTAGACACACCTACATAGTTCAGGTTTATCTTCCCATCTCAAGAGCCTTGACTTAGTGGCCTCTGCAAAGTCCCTTTGGCCTTGTAAGATAACATGTTTGGAGATTAGGAAGTGTATCTTTGGGGAGCAATCTTCTGCCCGGTGCAGGGATTTAATGATACAGTGAAGCTGGGTGGCCCTTGTCCTTGGGGAAAAGGCAGGCAGAAATTCTCATCCCACCTGTCAGTGTGAGAGATCTGTGTATCTGTCTGTCTAGCTGTAAACTGGGAGGAAGGATCCCCCCTCCCTCGTTTGTTCTGTGACGTACTGTGGGATTATCAAATAAAAGGTATTATCAAATAAAAGGTATTTAGTACTAAATGGTTATTACAGTATAACTTGGTACAAATTATGCTGACATTAATCAATGGAGCTACTACTACTAGATGCAACTATCTTTGGGTCCCGTGAGGGAGAGATTAGGGGGAGCATCTATTAGATTCTGTAGTTAAACCTCACTAAATGATCCTTAATAGCAATTTGCTTTGGCTTCATTAGCATAGAGTTTGGGAACTCTCCTTTAAAATACAATATACCCCAGCCTCCTCCTGGCTTTGGAATAATTAAAATGAAACATTAAAAACTAGTGTAAAACACAGGACGAGTGAGAGCGGTGTTTTCCTCCATTTGATTTGCTGGAGGCTAGGCGGCTCACTGCCTGCGCTGGGATTTTGTGCTGCTACTTTCTGTAGCTGGATACGTTCCGGCTTTTGACTGAGGCTGTGGCCAAGAAAACTTCACACTTGGATAGAGTGTGAAGTCTGTGTGTGGAAGTGAATGTGGAGTTATCAGCACTGGTGTGAGCCTGCGTGCCTTGATAGGTGCCCAGCCAAGTACAGTGCCTCATAGTTTAGCATCATGTACCGCTTCAACAGTCTCTGGGTGGTCACTGTGAGTTGGAATCGACTAGATGGCACTGGGTTTGGTTAGCCTTCAGGTATCACCAGTGGTTAACATGCAGAAGAAAGTTCTGGTAATCTAGGGTTTTTTTTTTATTATTATTATGACTGAGTGAAAATGTACATTCCCATATAAATTTGCATACCCACCTCTATGCAGCTTCCTCTGCTCTCCCTGCCCAGTGACAGCACACTCTTCCTCTCTGCTCCATACGTGACTCATCCTCCCAGTAGTCTCCTTTCCACCCACTCCCCTTCTTCCAGTCAGAGATCGGCAATCTAGTTTTGAAAAAATGAGCCACTGTAAACCCTGTGGAGCGCAGTTCTGTGTGACACATAGGGGGTCTTCCTGAGTCAAAGTTGACTTGGTGGCAACAGGGTTTCTTTGTTTTTAGAAAGAACTTTCAGTCATTTAGGTCTAGGGATTTAATGAATGTACCTTGAAGGCAATATGAAGCCACCTTCACCTAGAAGATTTAAGAACTTGGAAACTTAGCGCCCTCTCCACTCGCCTCACCACCAAATGTGCTGAGACTCCTTAGGAGGCTGGGGAGGGGGAGGAGGAGACTCCAGGATGTCTCCATGGTAACTGAGAACCTGTCTAGACCAGCTCCTGAGCCTGAGAAGTGGTCAAGTAAGGAGGTCCACAGAGGACTCCCCTGCTGACAGGGCAAATCCCCAACTTCTGCCTTAGAAACCCAGGGAGGAACCAGTCAGTGGATAAGGATGACATCATTCAATAAGCATCACTCAAGGATATTCACCTCTGGAAGGATTCACGTGTCCAGCAGGGATATGGTGCTCACCAGTCCCAAGAAGGAGCATCAGGACTGATGGGCTCTGAGCGTGAGAGTTCTGGGGAATTAAAGGAAGAGAGGCAAACCCTGAAAATGATTATAATCCCATTATGCAGAGCTCCCCTATTTATTTCTTCATATGGATGAATTTGTATATATTTGCATTTTGTTCTATCTGATAATACGCATAGAATTCAAATTGAAAAGACTTGAATAGATTTGAATATTAATGAAGCATTAAAGACTGCCATCCCTGGCACAGTCCCTCAGCAAGGGATTGTGTGGCATAGCTCAGCTGTCTCCTCTGGCACGGCCACCAGAGGCCCTGCCACGGACCCAGGGCTGGGAGGCACCAGGCACAGGAGAGACACCCTCTGGGGTGGAGATAGTCGCCTCTCCTGTGGCACCAAGCCTGCAAGCCTGCACCACTGAGGGAAGGAGATTGAAAACAAGCCCACTGAGTATACAGCTTGAGGGCTCTTTAGAAACCCAGACACATGGGTTAACATTTTAACAGTGCCACAAAAGGCAAGCCTTCTTCCCAGATTAAACCCCAAACCAAACCAAAGCAGTTGCCACCCATCAGCTCCAACTCATTGCAGCCCCGTGCATGTCAGAGCAGAGCTGAGCTCCAAAGAAGTTTCAGTGGCTTGTTTTTCAAATGTAGATTAGCAGAACTTTCTTCTCAGGCACCTGTGGGTGGCCTGGAACCTCCAACCCTTCATTTAGCAGCTGAACACAGCTGAGCACATTAACTGTTTGCACCACCGAAGGACTCCTTCCCCAAATTAAGAACCTGACTGCCTTTTCCTCATAGAACCAGATAGTAGAGCAGGGTTGGGTTTCATCAAGACAGGAATAGGTATGCAAAGGTGTGTAATGCTTTTTCCCAGTGCCCCAGGAAGGTGCTGGCTGTCTTCTACCTGCAGTCCTATTGCCACAGCACATCTGACACCTCCTGGTTGTTTTCCAGTGGAATAGCAGGAGTTAGGATGCTTTCAGTGAGTGTGAGGAATGTAGCACCCAAAGCCTATTAGTCATCCTTCCCAAGACTTTGATGGAAACACACTGGATGCTGTTCTTTGCAGCACAACAGCATTAACATTTGTAGCCTGTTAGGTTCTGGGCCACGCTGGAAGACTTAATCAGGTACGATGGCTTGTAAACATAAGAAGGCTCCCACTGTGGTTCAGCTGGCTGTCTTGCCTCCCTTTGGTGGTGGTTGTTACTAATTGGTGTCAAATTGGCTCCAACTCATGTGCCCTTCATGTACAAAAAAAATAAAATGTTACTCAGTCCCTCACTGTCTTTACTGATATGCTCAAGTTCATTGTTGTGGACCCTGCATTTTGAGTGACTTCCAACCTAGGTCGTTTTCTAGGACTATGTCAGACTGTGTTCCGTTGTGATCCAGAGGGTTTGAATTGGATAATTTTTCAAGGCAGCTCAGCAGGCCTGTCTTCCTAGTCTGTCCTGATCTGGAAGCTCCACTGAAACCTGCCTGCCCTGGGCGACCCTGCCAGCATGTGAAATGCCAATGATGCAGCTTCCAGCGTCACAGCAACATGCAGGCCACTGCACTCCAGCACACTGATGGATGGGTTGTGGCCTCTGGCCCCTAGCAACCTTGAAAATAAATCAACATTTAGTAAGTACTTATGACATATTCTAGAACTTTCATGTGTCCTCTCTTAAATCTCAAGAAAAAAAAGGAAATCTGTGATGAAAATATTTTGTGTCCATTTTGCAAATGAGGAAGCAGAGGCTCAGTGAGCCTACGGGGTTTGCTGGAGGTCATATCTCTAGTGGGTAGTAGAGCCAAAACTGAAGCTGAGTCTGCCAACTCCACAGCTGGTGTTCTCACACTAGCCCACAGCTGCCGCTCCGAGGCAGCCCACAAACAGTCCAGCTCTCAGCTTCCCCGACTCCAAGTCAGGCTTCAGTGCGCTAGGAGAATGAGCCTCCCTCCAGTCAATCCCAGATGCAGTTATTATTTTATAGGGATGTTGTAAGTTGATAAGGTAGCTGTTATATGTTAATAGCTATTGTAATGTTGTTCTTAAGGCCTATTACTTGTGCTAGTTTGTATTTTAATGTGTGCAAAGGTGATTACAACTTTAATATGAATGTTAAACAGATTAGCTGATTTATATGTAAAATAAATAAATAAACGAAACCCATACTCCCATTTCTGTTCATTTCTCTCCCTTTTTCTCTCTCCCTCTGTCCAAAAGCAGATGTGGTCTGTGGAGCGCTGACAATGGGATGAAAAGAGAGTGTTTTCTAGGTGGTGAATAATGGTTATAGACAGGTCTTTTGTTCCAGGTGAATTCAGGCTCTATAGCCCTATTACTGTTCATCTGAGAGCTGGTGCTGTGGGCTGTGTTTGGGAGCTCAGCTTTGTTGGAGAGTCGGAGATTCTCCATTGTTCCCCTGGAAATTGTGTGCCTTCCTCCCCCACTACCTCCTGTTGCTATCTCTGTGCACACTGGAAAGTTGGCTAACTTTCCAAAAGGCAAATGTACCATGATGTACCCAGGAGCACATGGCACGGGAGGGAAGGCAGATGAGAAAACAAGCCATGGAATACACACAGAAGTGGGGGACAGGGAGAGGCCTGCACAGATACCCACATGGGAGCTGGCGGGAGGGGGGCCAAGCCCACCGAGTGGAGACAGTTCTTAGGGAAGGTTTTCTTCATGAAGCAAAGGTTAGAGGATGAATGGAAATCTTCTTAGAAAGTGAGTGCAGGTGCCAGTGAGAGAAGTAGGTTGGGAGAAGGAGAAGAATTCTAGGCAGTGAACAGTATGTGCTAAAGCCTGGACCTGGTGGTTCAGTGACAGACTGTCTCCTTCCACGTGGAATGGCCA
Organism: Heterohyrax brucei; assembly: GCA_028571685.1. Taxonomy (NCBI): domain Eukaryota; kingdom Metazoa; phylum Chordata; class Mammalia; order Hyracoidea; family Procaviidae; genus Heterohyrax; species Heterohyrax brucei. The sequence goes on from CM053162.1 coordinate 20,710,140, forward strand.
GGTTCCATTCCTGGCCAGTCAGCTCAGGCGCAGCCACCACTGTCAGTAAAGGCTTATGTGTTGCTATGAGACCGAACAGATTTCAGCAGAGCTTACAGACTGAGAGACTAGGAAAAAAGTCCTGGAGATCTGATTTTCAAAAATCATTCCATGAAAACCCAATGGATGGCAATGGTGTGATCTATAACTGATCGTGGGTATGGCCCAGGACTCGGAAACATTTGTCTCCGTTGTGCATGGGCTTGCCATGAATTAGGTTGACTGGGCAGAAGCTAACAACAGTGAAAGCCTGGAAGCTGAGAGGTTGCAGCCTCCTCAGGGAGCCACACAGAGCCTGGGGCGGCCGGAGCCCTGGAGCGTGGAGGCCTTTGGGAACACCAGTGGTTTAATGTAGTGTGCACAAAGCCAGGTTTCAGGGTGTTTTCTGGCCAGGAGGTATAGATGTGATCCTGGAGAGAAAAGAAAGAACTTGTGTGAGGTTGCCATTCTGCTTTCTTTTAAGACGTAACTGCAGCAAGGGATGGGGGAGAAGAAAAGGTAAAGCCTGTTGGTGACAGGGATTTCCTGCGTAAGTGGTGGAGGAAACCTGATTAACCAGACCTTAAACTGAAGTTGGAAATGGAGGGTAAAGACCATAGCCACCTTAGAGGACAGTAGGTGTGACCACAGGAAGGATGTCAGTGGAGGAAGAGGCACATGGTAATTGCGTGAAGAGAACATTGGAGAAGGCATGTGCCAATGACAGAGGAATCGTGTAATGTACTAGCTACACATTGTGGATAGTGATGAGTCATGGTGGTGGTCAAATCTATCAGCCTAGCCTAGACTGCTCGCATTTACCTACCCCTTAACTACAGATCCAACTCAATGGCACTTGGCTGGCTTTGGCTTGACGACCAGTGTCACAGCCTTGGCAGGAGGCACTTTGGAGACCATGGTGTCGGGAAGGTGGCTTTCAGTAGACTGGGCATCAAGGGCACGTAGCCCTTGTAGCTCAGAGAACAGGGAGTATGGTGGGTGGAGTCTGAGGGTGAATGCAAAGGGCAAGAAGACTGCAGAGATTGCCCTCTGACTTGTTGTGCTTAGGGTGTAGACACTCTGTCCCAGTGTAAGTAGAAATCTGTCACAGAAGTTAGGTAGAGTCCTGCTGGCCAACGGCTGGAAATCTAGTCTCCCTAAAAGCAGACATCTCGACATACATTTTAATTGTCTTGCAGGCAGTTTGTCTGCTCAGAAGGTTGCACGCACACACACACACACACACATGAATCAATGAATGACTCTATCACTCTGAGCTCCAGTCTAACTAATTTTCACTTTTTCAGCAGATATTTATTGGACACCCAATATGTGCCAGGCACTGTGCCAACAGGGCATAAAGCTCTTGATGAAGAGGACAGACACACAATAGACTTTCAATAAATATCAGTTGAAAGAATGCAGGGATGAATAAATGAGCGTAATGAGAACCTGCAAAGAATGTGAATACTGATCTTGCTGTTATAGTTGCTCTCACATCATCGCTGACTCAGGGCAACCTTGTGTGTAACAGAACAAAACGTTGCCTAGCCCTGCACCACCTCATAATCTTTGATAGATTTGAGTCCATTGTTGCAGCTGTTGTCATACTCCAGTGGCTTGTGTGTTGCTATGATGCTAGAAGCTATACCACCAGTATTTTAAATACTAACAGCATTATCTATGGTGGAGTTGTGCTCTGAAACTCAGAAAGACTAGGGAGAAAGGCCTTGCAACCTATTTCCAAATAACAGTCAGTAAAAACCGTATGGATGCATATCTTAAGAATTCTTAATGAAAACAGGACACTGGGCATGGCCAGACACCTATCCTAGGCTTCAAAATGAGCAATGAAATCTATAGAAAAGGAAGAGAGGAAAAGACGAGTGACAAGAAGGACAGGTAGCCTAAGGAGAAGGTGCACTTCAAATAGCACAGCATCCTTTGGCAGCGTGATACAGATTACCCAGAGGATGAAGAAAAGGGGTAGAATCTAAAAAAACCAGTGGCTACACCGACAACTCTCAGGAGCTCAGGTTTTGACAGGGCAGTACAAAGGAGGGAAGGCAGAACACCAGACAAAAGATGAGGATGACACAGGGGCAGGGACCTGTAACAAAAGTGCCAAGCGGCAAAAAGACTGAGGAGAGCTGAAGCACACAGAAAAGAACAAAAAGGAAAAAGAAACACCAAAATGAAGATTTTTAGGATCTAGGAAGGAGGTAGAATAAAAAGACAGAGATCCCTGGGAAACATCACACAATATTAATCAGTTGTAAGAAATAAAACTCCTTAACTTCTCTTTGGGTGCTTTCATTCCTATCAAGGAAACGTTTTTCATTGGGGGAAACAAACTTGGGTAACAAAGAATTGAAGCCTGCGGTGAGTGACATGATGGAGACTATTCAGGGCAGTCATTTGGCGTCACCCGGATTAGGGGTTGTATTCTAGCTCTGCCAGCTCTGCCGCTCAATAATCTGTGCCAGTAATTGCCATTCTGTGGCTCCGTTTACCCTCCTATAAAATAGAGATGACAAGAGCTCCTATGTCATAGATTTGTTGTACAGATTACAAGGCCTAACACACAAGTAAAACACTTAGAATGAGGAATAGCCATAGAAAAAAGTCACTGGACATTAGCCATTATCATTATCATTGTTATTGTCATCATCATCGTCATCAGATGTTTAAAACAAGTCTGATTACTAGGGCCCAATGAAATTAACCTCTCAGGATACTAGAAGAATTTGAAGATATGATTTTGGAGCCATTCCAGGTAAACAGTGATGAATAAATATTTTAAAATGAGAGGATCTGGAAAAACATCATGCTTTTTTTTAAAACTAGAGGCGTAAACAACAGTGGATTGTGGTAACACTGGACAGGTAGACTTCATATACATCTCTAGAAAACAAAAATAGCAATGAATTAATTCAGTGAATCCTAAACACTAAGAAAATCATCTGTGGTCATTAAAAGCTGCTTTGGGCTCTTTAAGAGCAAGTTATGCTAATACCTCATTAACAGAAAAAAAAAAGACTAGCATTATAGTTTCTTGTTACACGCTATCTCTCCTTTGTGATGTTATATTATTCACAAATTTGATAAACAAGTCTTCCTCTGCCAGTTGTGCTCTGGAATCATAATTGAAGGAGCTTTATTTTATTGAAATATCAATTTGAACTAACAGCGTGACATGTTTGCAGATACTGTACTGTTTGACGTGCTCCATATAAGACACTGTTTATACTGAGGATAGAGCAATCCTGTTGTCCCCTGGGGTGATGAGACCAAATCTAGGATGGATGTGCTCCCTCCTGACAGGCACATCTAAAGGGCCGTTTACAAATGAGTGCATATACAGAAAGCGGGGAGAGCCAGGGCAATGGAGAGCTTGAAAATGATGTAATGTGAGGAAGTGTGGAAGGGTTTAGAATTATTTAGGTGAAAAGGCAAGACTTGGGGGTACTGCTTCTTTATTGTGCCTCAGAATCACCTCCCAGTTCCAGCAACTCCAGTGTCTAGATGCCTAGAGATGTTAATTTATTAATCCCAGTAACAGCCCAGGAAATTATAGTTATGCAAACATCTCAGATAATTCTCATTCCAGGAACATACCTATAAAAGAACAGGCTGTCCTTAGATACAAGCGGTTGGCCCCGGTAGTGCAGTAGTTAAGAGCTCAAGTTGCTAACGAAAAGGTCAGCTGTTGGAATCCACCAGCCACTCTTTGAAAATCCTATGAGGTGGTTCTCCTCCATCCTACAGGGTCACTAAGAGTCAGAATTAATTCGATGGCATCCGGGTTTTTGTTGTTTCGTAAGGAGTTCTGATAGTGCAGAGGTTAAGCACTTTGCTGCTAAACTAAAAGTCGATGGTTTCACGATACCAGCTGCCTTTCCAGAGAGGGATGTGGTAATCAGTTTCGGTAAAAATTGCAGCCTTGGAAGCTCCGGGGGCCATCCCACTCTGAGACTGCTCTGCCTTGTTCTATGAGTTGGACTGACTCAGGGCAACAGGTCTGATTTTTCTGGTTTGGTTTATTTAGAAGACAGAACCCTAATCAAAAAGCTACTGTTGTAGTTGGAAGATCAGAATCTTGGTGTTCTCCTTTCTGTACCATAAGTTCTGAATATGGTGTCTGGCACACAGTAGGTGGCCAGAAAATATTTGCATAAGGAAATTACAAGAAGATAGGAAAGCAAACCTTGCAACATTGAAAGCTTCCTGAAATGAATAGGTGGCCTCAATGGGTGACAAGCCTACTATCAGAGGCCATCTCTGTGCAGAGACTGGATTATAATCAGTCCCAGAGAACCTAAAGGAGACTGTTGTATTAGAAGAGAAGTTCAGTCAAGGTGACCCCACAGCTCTTCCTATACTCAGTCGAGGCAAATAATCATTTGACTCCAATGCAGATATAATGGAATCAGAAAGGGTAGAGATAGAAAAGGCAAACCAGTGAGAAACAGTAAAGAGTAAAAAGCAAACATCTGAGAAGATGTTTCATCTGAAGAAGCATTTAATGAGACAGTTGTGGATGTGGCATCTGCAATATTTTACATAGTGTATAACTTAATTCAACCCCACATTCACTGGGCACTTACTCTTCATAGGATGTAGAGTCAGACTTTGTCCCTGCCCTCATGGAGCTCACAGGCTTAAGTGAAGAGAACACAAGCCCTAGTTCTATCTTAGAATCACAAAAATACATATCTACTCTTTTAGCAGGGAGACAAAAGTGAGTATCACAATGAAAAGACTTATCCATCAGGTAAATGGCTATGTATCTGGTACCTAAAATCGTTCCTGGCACGTTGTGAACATCAATAAATATTTGTTGAAAGAATGAATGAAACTTGCAATTATTGAATGCATCCTTTCCAGGCAGTGTATTGCATACTTTGTGTATACCATAATTCCTCCAAACACTGTATTATTATCCTCATTTTATAGATGCTGAAATGGAAGCTCTTTTGAGTTACTTGCCAAAGGTCATAAAGCTAGTAAATGACCGAAATGAAGATGCTGAACTTGAGATAATCTATTTCTCTAAATTTATGTCATTTCTAGTATGCTATACAAGTCTAGATCATTTGGTTGTCAGGCACATGAACTGAGATTCAGTGAGGTGAAATGGCATGTTCGGAGTCACCCTGATAGTTTGTAACAAGAGCTCCGGACAGTGATTTCAGCAGAAGCCAGAATCTTCACTACATCTCAGCAGCTGACCTTGCCCCACCTACTGACCACTGACTGGCTTCCACCAAACCTTGACCTTCACTTAGAGCAGGAGTGTATACCTTAGCCAGCTCTCTCTGTGCTACTCTGTGGTGGCCCTTCGGGCTACTTCAACATTGGTTAGGCCAATCTTACACAGTCGTGTGGGGCTGGTAATAACCTTGGTGATACAGAAGTGCTAACAAGTCTTGCTCACATGAGAAATGAGCATATTGTTGTGCTGGAACACTGGGCTACTCTTCAGCAGCCCATGACTAACATGTTTGTGCAGATTAGCTGCAGGACCCAATTTCTTTATCCTTTTCCCCCCAAAACCAAGAATTGGCAGCAGAGTAAGTTATGTACCTATTTGTTCTCTGGATCTCTATGGGTTCAACTCTGCCCTTAGTTATAAAAACGTAATGCTATTTGACTTTGCCCAGTGACCTGCTGGGGTAAAAGGAAGGCTGGGATGTAAAGCTGTCAGCTCAATCGGAGCAGCATGTTCTTTTCTGTCACATTTTATGTGAATAATAGGAAAAAAGTATAATGGTGTGTGTTTTTTCCACATCTCTGCCTTTCTTTCAGCTCATTGCACCATAGTATTTGTTCAAAGTAAGAAAAAAGCAAAAGGACATAGGAAGGAAAAAGAAGGTGTGTATGTGTTTTGTGTACACACACATGGCATGCATGCGTATGTGGGCACTGTATCAGTCAGAATCCTCAGTGGCAAGCAACAGAAGCCATCTAGCTGATATGAACAGGAAAGAATATTGGGCAGGTCACAGAACTGCCGGAAGGGCTGAGAAGCCAGGCAGTGAAGTGATCTAAAATAATACCACACACCCTCTTCAGAACCCCGCTCCTGCCAGCAAGCACTGCTGCTCTCAGCATTGATCTCACCATAGCTGCCAGCCTTGCTTAGGAGGAACGCTCCATGGTAACCTCTTCACAGCATCACTAATTCCTGCATCCATGTCTAGGAAGTGTGTCAGATTAGCAGTGACTAGGGCATGAGCCTGCATTCTAGCTGCAAGGGAGGCTGAGAAAACCAGGACCTGGAATGTTTCAGCTTCTATGTATAGCAAGAAGGAACCTCTGTTTGCCACCGAGACTCACAGAATGATGAATATTTCCAAGTACAGCAAGATTTCTCCTGCTGAGCAGCCAACAAGAATACCCATAGTACCCATCACAGGTAAGCAATTAATAGGCACAGTTTTGCCTCTCTCTACTAGACATCTACTGCACAGTCACCAAGGCCAGCAAAGGTATAGAAATTGATGATACCCTGGAATATTTTTCAATGAAAAAGGCACTCACGCATCCACATGACTAACTCCTCTGGAGGTCTCCTTTCAAACAGATGAAAGCAGGAGAGCTTCTGTGCCACTTTGGGGGCAGTACGTTTATAGCCGTAGATGGAGGAAGGGCTGTGTAAATCCTTCGCCATTAAGCTGTGAGTCCTAGGTTAATTGAATTTTCATAAACTCCTCTGACTACAGGGCTCAGTTGCTGGTCATATTGTCTGTACAGTGTACCAGCCACAAGCCACCCAGAACAGATGTATTTGGAAAATCATTGCGAGTGGATCATTAGAGGCTTTTTAACTAAATAACCGATTTGCCTGCCTCTTATCTTCAAGCCTTACAGGATGGGCCAGAGGCGAGATGCAGCAGGGACTGTCTATCTGCCCTTTGCTAATCTGGATCATAGATGTTGATTCACAAGGAGTGCTTTCCGAACAGCTTTAGGCGCGTTGAGCCCAAAGCAGAAAATCAGATTTTTTCTTGTTTGTTTTCTTGTGTGTTTGTTTGTTTATCATTTCCATGGTTCCTTTCAGAAAACATGCAATAGTAATTCAGTCTCCTAGGACTGCTGAGTTAAGGTAATGTAGTCCTGTTTTCATAGGTGCAAAACTCGGTAAGAAAGAGTGATATGCCAAAGGTCAAGTGATGGTAAGGAAAGACAGCGCCTGAAGCAGGACATAAAAACCTGCCCGGTCCCAGGGGTGGCCTCCCTCTTCATTGCACACTAGCTGTTACCTCTTGAGAATTTTCTAGCAATTTGCAGTGATTACAATCTTTTGGATAAAGGTCATCATTTTCGGTTATAGCTAGGAAAACTGGGTCACTGGATGAGGTGCCTCTGTGCCCCTTATTTATTCATTCAACATACATTGATGATTTTTCACTAATGGTTTAACCTCGAAAGCATTGCACTCTTCATATTTATTCAGTGTTGTTTCTGAGATTTATGTCACCAGAAAGGTAGATAAAATATTCTACTCATAAATAGTCAAAAAATCACCTTAATAAGCCTCTGCAGAAACCCTAGTGGTATAGTGGTTAGGAGCTAGGGCTGCTAACAAGAAGCTTGGCAGGGAGAATCCACCAGACACTCCTTGGAAACTCTACTCTGTCCTATAGGGTCACACTGAGTCAGAATCGACTCAACACCAATTTTTTTTTTTTTAATGGGTTTCTTAGAGGGATGTGACAATAAGGAGATGAGAAGGAAGACAAGAGTTGTGTTGCTTTGTGGGGGGAAGGAAACACAATAAAGGAAATTTAAACATAGTATTTATGTACTGTTTCAAATCCCAAGGCTGCATTGAACCCCTCGCAGCCATGGTCAGTGAGAGGGTGGGCAGTGGTGTCCATGGAAGCCTGAGCGCAGACACATGGACCCTTTGGTCTACAGTACTGGACAGGACACGTAGTAGCAGGTGGGCCTCACCAGATCCCCATTTGTAGACGATCCTACAGTTTCTTAGGTGTCACATATCTGTAACTCAGAGAATACTTCTTTTCCCCCATGGTAGCAATATTTTAAATTAAACTGGATACCTTAGCAAATTCTCAGAATTTTACTTGACCGGGGGTGTCAGGGGAAACCCTTGGTGGCCGAGTGGTTTCAGGGATCCCTGATGGTGCAGTGGTTAAAAGCTAGGCTGCTAACTAAAAGTTTGGCCGTTTGAATCCACCAGCTGTTCCTTGGAAACCTTCCGGGGCAGCTCTAGTTTGTCCTATAGGGTCCTTATGAATCAGAATCAACTAGAGGGCAACAGCTGTTTTGTTGTTGTTGGTACTACTGGTGTCGTTGAAATGCTGATGTTTCCAGTTCTAGATATCACAGAAGATGACCCTCTCACAACATGAGTGAACTCATCAGCAGCTCCATAAATGAATAAAGTCAAAACTCTCTTGCCATTTGGTATTTAAGAAAAAGATCATGTTTACTTAGAGGACAATGCATGACATGACTTTTTTTGGATCTTCTGAGGGGCTGACAGAACATGTTTAAGGGCTTCAAAGATTGACGATACTGGTTAACTTTATGTTTGATTTTGCTCCAAATCTGTGCTTCCACTTACTTGATAGGACTGCATCGCTTAGCATTGCACTTACCTGCCTGTAGTAGCGAGGGTTGCTCTTGTGCCTGCGAAGTAGAACTGTTCCATAGGGTTTTCAAAGCCATGGGCTTTCAGAAGCAGATTGCTAGGCCTGTTTTCTGAGGCATTTCTGCTTGCATTTGAACTGCTAACTTTCAACTAGTAGTACAGTGCTTAACCATTTGAGAGACCTTTAACGAGGTTACTGTTTGATAAAGAATGTGAGAGAATAGAAGAAAGAATAGAAGAAAAAACAGACATCTGTGTATAAATATAAAAAGTAGAGCACCTGAAGTGGAGTTACCTGAGCAGAGAACAGTGAGAACCAGCACTGCACAATGTCCCTGAGAGGAAGAAGGGTGCGGTGCAAAGAAAACACCACGTGTCCACGTCCGTATCCTTCTCCAGGGGCAATATCAGTTTAGGGCAGCTTGGCTTCTGTTTTGTGACTTGGGTAAATGGGGCATATGGAGGCTAATGTCAGCCAGGTTTTCTTTTGCATCATGTTGTCTGAACTCAGGAAGAATCTGACGTTAGTCACATCAACACAAGGCTTTGTTCTTTCCCATTGGTTATGCTAGGACTAAATGCCATCCTTTAAAACTATTTTTCAGTTGTGTATTTGGACTCCAGCATTTTGCAGTTCCCGTATGCTGTGTAGCCCTGAGGAGATAGAGGAGGACAAGGCATGAGAGGCTCTCCTGCTGTCACTGTCCCCCACCCCGGAGGAGGGCCATGGAAGGCACTTATCTCTGGCTTGGAATAAAACCACAATAGTGATCCGTGTATAGAGATGACATGTCCCATTGCTAAGTTATTAGCTTTGCTCCATAAATTGATATGGAAGAAACTTTGTAGCTATTGCCACAGTTGTATAGAGCCTTTGGACTACATACAGTAACTTTATGTGCTTGTATAAATGTGTTGACATGGACATTTCTTGTGTTTCCATATAGGATTGCTCACATTGCCCTGAACACACCATGCTCTCTCTTCATCCTATCCCCAGCCCCACACCTTGGTGAGATATTCTTAGTCCCTTCTTCCTTGGTCCGTATCTTTTCATTCCTGCAGCCTCCACTTGGATGTCACCTGCTCAGCGGGCTTCTTGCACTCTCCTCTGGACTCCGTAGCTGTCCGTGCTTACCTCCATCTTTGTGCTGCACACTGCACTTACCCACCACTGTGGTTTCCCCTGTGAACAGCCCCCGACCCTGGAACATTAGAGTTCCTAAAGACAGAAAATCTGATGTACTCTGTCATTCTCTGTGCCCATGGCAAGCACTCAGTAAGTGTTCATTGAACAAATAAAGGACCTGAATCATACCTTGACAGCAATGATGTCTCTTGACCCTTTGCAGCTAACCTCTTTCAAAAGTTTGTTGGGGTGGTTACTTGTTGTTGAGTTGGCTCTAGCTTATAGTGCCTTTATGTGTAATAGGATAAAACATGGCCAAGCTCTGCGTCATCTTCATTATTTGAGTCCCTTGTTGCAGCCACTGTGCATTTTTGAGTACTTGCCAGCCTAGGGAGCTCATCTTCTGGTGCTACATAGGACAATATTGTGATCCAAAGGATTGGCTAGTTTTCAGAAGAAGATAGCCAGGCCTTTCTCCCTCGTTTGCCTTAGTCTAGAAGATCTGCTGAAATCTGTCCACCGTAAGTAACCTTGCTGGCATCTGAAATGACTGGTATAGCTTCCAGATCATAGCAATACTGGGCCACCACAGCACAACAAAAAGACAGGTGGGTGGTAGTTTTCACTGTTGAGAGCCAGACCAAGCCAAGAGAAGTGAATTGGAAATCCGAGTTCCTTCTGTCCTAGTAGAAGTTCACTGTGAAATGAGCCTGGTTTTCTAGTATATGGACCTGGTGCCTTGTTCTCACATACCTTCCCCCAAAGTCCTTCCCTTCCAATACTTATTTAAGGATAAGGAAGGACTTTTATGCATCTGAAAAGACTGTCAAAAGCTCATCTGATCAGAACCTGTCAGAGCTGAAAGGAACTTAGAGATTATCTACTTAAAACCCACTTTTACAGATGAGGAAACTGAGTCCCAAAGAGGTGCAGCCCTTTGCTAGGGCCACACAGCAAGCTTGGTGGTAGACCTGGAATGGAACCATCATCTGTCTCCTTTTCTTTACAGAGTCCCTTTCTCTCTAGCTCTTGATCTGTGGGCTCCTTAGAGCCTTTCCTAGTGGTACAAGTGACCGGAAACAGGTACAATTTTGTAAGTGAGAAAAATAAATAAATATGGCAGCTTACCCATCTTAGAGCAGCTTTCTTCAGGAGGAGCCTAGCACATTTAATGGGGTGCTTGTAAACAGGAGCAATTTGAATAGTTTCCCTGGCACACTGTTAACATTTATGTGTGCCCCATTTCATCTGTAATCTGCTTTTACAAGGCACGGGTGGGCCTTTGATGGCAGCAATGAATGACCTAGACAGCTTCCTCCCGAATGCTAAAACCGAGCGAAAAATCTGGGAGAATCTTAGGTATCCATCTCCATAAAAACACATTGACTGAAATTGCTCTTCTTCATTCAGATAGGTTAACATCTCCCCCTCCCCTTCTTTTCTTGTGTATTTTGCTGTTACCATGTTCTGGTTATTGCCCACATCTGGAGCATGGCAGCTGTCCTGTAATGTGCAAGCTGCGATGTGTAATTTGGAGAACTTGAATACAAATATCTGTTAATTAAAAAAAATACAGAAGCATGTTTGTCAGCTTGTAATTATGTAAAGAAGAACACCAACTCCCAAACTAATTTAAAAAGCAAAATGAAAATACCTTTTCCAGCAGCTTCACAAAATCTAGCAACTCTACATTTCACCATTAACTTTCTTCTGAGTCTCCCAAAGTCCTTTGCAAGTGTCTGTAAAGTTTCTTTGGGAAAAGCAGGCTGACCCAGTAAGAAAGGCAGGGAAGCAGGACTGAGCTGAGAGGCTGGTTGCTTGTTTCCTATGGCATACCCCCTGTACTAAATCTGGCATCTCTGAGTGGTGTAAACAGTTACTGTGCTTGGCTGCTGACTGAAAGATTGGAAGAGCAAGTCCACCCAGAGGTAGTGCTGAAGAAAGGCCTGGTGATCTACTTCTGAAAAATCAGCCATTCCCTGTAGAGTGCAGTTCTACTTAAGACACATGTGGGTCATCATGACTCAGGGTCAACTCACCAGCAACTGGTTATGGTGAGTCTAGATAGGGTTTCTCAATCTTGTCACTACTGATATTTTGGACCAGATAATTGCTTATTGCGAGGTTCTGTCTTGTGCACTGTTGGTATTTCAAAGCATCCCTGGACTCTGTTCCCTAGATGCCAGTTATCTTCTCCTAATTGTGACCAACAAACATCTCTAGACATTGCCAAAAATCTCTGAAGGGGAGTGGGACACAGTTACCCCTAGCTGAAAATCACTGTCACTTTCATGTGTAAGGGAAGTGTCACAGGGCTTGGTCTCAGAGTGGTGCTTTCTACATGACCCTGGCCAGATCACTTGGCTCTCTGTGCCTTCTTCCACATCTCTGAGATGGTACAGCTCCAGCAGTGAGCTTTCCCAGTGTTACTGTGGAGATTAAATGAGATGTGGATGACTTGCAAACATTAGGAAGGTAAGTTTTGTCATCCTTGTTATTGCAGTATGGCTCCTAGAGTGCAAAGCTGACATTTGGAGGCTGTAAGACAGTTTCCTGTGGGAAATAAGTCCCTACTAGAAGCAGCCTGATGACTTTGAGTCAGCACTGTGCTCTTCCAGACTCCAAGAAAGGTACTCTTTGTCCTGTAGGCATGGTGGAAGATCACGGAGGAAAACACTTCCTGAGGAAAGGCTAATAGCGGTGAACAGGGGGGATGCAGTTCTTCTCTCCAGTATTCTCTCTTCTCCCCAGAATGTGTCCAAAGGACTGGAGCTACTTATATTGCCACTGGGTTGCTTAAGCACTATGTTCTAGATCAAACAAAGTTGTAACATCTCCATATCAAAGTAAAGAAGATTGTCAGTTGCCTGGACCGATAGGGAGGCATGAAGATGGCTGAGATAAATGCCATCTCAAAGGCCTTCTGGCTCAGGGATTCTAGGATTCTGGATTTGGAGCTGGGTATTCTAGAATACAGACAGACAACCGTGGACTACATTAATAATAGTAATTGGCCCTCTATTGGGGGATGCACTGTTCCAGAAATGTGCTGCCAAGTACACAAGGTTTATTATCTCACTGAACTTTCTTGACAGCTGTGTAAGATAAATAAATAAACAGTTGCCATCAAGTCGATTTGGACTCATGGAGACCCTGTGTGTGTCACAGGAGAACTGTGCTCTGTAGCATTTTTGACGGCAGACTTTTTGGAAGTAGATCACCAGGGTTTTCTTCCAGGGTATCTGGGTGGACTTGAACTGCCAATCTTTCAGTTAGCACCTGAGTGCTTAACCATTAGTGCCACCCAGAGATTTCATAACATGGGTATTATTCTCATTTTACAAATGAGAAGGCTGAGGTGGATGTGGGTTAAGTAACTTGGCATCGAACAAGTAAGGGGCTCCAGTGTCTCATCCAAACTAATCGGCAGAAGGGCTGGGCATACCTCTAGATTCGAAGCACGTGGGTACATGGGGAATGAGCCCCCTTGTGAAATGAGAAGCCCTCCTCATGGAGGAACCCCAGAGGAAAGTTGACTCAGTTGCCACTCAGACAGATGACCAGCATGTCCAGTGATCCCCCTGGGGTCTCCTCTAATGAGCACTCATGTCCCTGCCACCTACAGTCTGAGGACCAAGAGGATGTAAAGGTTTAAGAGGGTTCCATGATTTTAAAAAATAAAATGAAGACAGGAGGGAGAAGCTGACACTTTGAGTGGTAGACACACAATCAATACACTCAAGATAATAATTCCTGCAGAACTGAGTCTTACTTATTCAGATCCCTGGGAGATGTGTGCTGCTCTGACAATCACCAGAAGTCCTCACTCAATACAGATCTTTTCATCTCCAGCCTGCTTTTGCAGACATTTTCATTTTATGTTATTAAGTATTAAACCCTGTAAACACTTTGATTTGAATCATATTGTCAGTCAGATTACCCTTTTGCAATGGTATCAAATCATATTGGCATCACTTACTTTTCTGGGCAGCAGCTGCAACTCCAAAATCCTGTAGCAGGATACAACAGTGAAGACTTTAAGCTGCTGCTGGTCGTCAGGACTCCTGGATTCTTTTTCCGGACATTGATGTCAGCTAATCATTTACATCTAGTCAAGCCAACTGTCTCCTTTCCAGTTGAGTACAATGACCATTACTAGTTCCTTCATAGCACCTATCTAGTCCGTATCCTTAATTAATCTTCCCCTTTTTATGCTGTTTTTTTCTATGGCCTGGATGGAGTTACTAGTACTAAGACCCAACTCTTTACTTCCAACGGATTTAAATACCTTTGAAAATTCAAACTTATAAATATTGAGCCCAGTCAACTCAGTACATATGTATGGTTGACACAGAGCCGGACATCAAGGCTACAGTGCTGACATCCAACAGGTATCCCATTCTGTTCACTTCTTAGCTGTCATTTGCTGGATGCCCCAGAACTGCTCATTATTTTCTACTGTTACGTGTCCACAGGAAAACAACCAGGCCAGCCTGGCACGTAAGAAAGTAAGATATTTCAGAGTTGGAAGGAAATAAGATTGGTAGATGGGTCGTGTTTCAGCTTCTCTACTTCCCTGCCCTCTCCATTAGCAGAGATAATCAAAACTTTATATTTAAAATTCAATTTTAAAACACTACAGGAGAAAGGATGATCAGGCCCCCATACCCAGATGCCAGTTGCTGGGATGTTAGTATTCTACAACGTTTCTCAGTGCCAGCATCCAAGGCTGAGACTGTGAAAGGCAAAGAATTCCTAAAAATTGGAATCAGTTGCAGAGAGAAGACAGGACCAGAGATCTGCTTCCTCCCAGGGACCTGTTTCTTCCCAGGGACCACCCAGTGCAAGCTTCAGTTCCTGAGAGTTGCATTCAAATGATCAAAGGGCAGATCTTGTGATGTGCACATACCCAGAGGCATTCTTGCAGATAAGCAATACAACCTGGCCACCCAGGTTAATGTGTCAACAATGGGAGGAGCATTATTAAATCTAGTGGAATTGCTCTGTTGCCAGCACTTACAACATTGGCCTGTTGACCTTTGCTAGTTCCTCTATAGCACCCATCTGGTCGTTATCCTTAATTAAGCTTCCCCTTTTTATGCTGCTTTTTCCTATGGGCTGGATGGAGTTATTTAACCTTTCCTTGCCTCTATGACCCATCTGTTGGGCTAGGAGAGCAATACTTCTCTGCATCTGGCAGGGGATGGTACACTTTAATGAATGTTTGGAAAGTGCTCTAAACATGAAATGCTTAGTATTAGTATTGCTTTCCAATCTCCTAGACAATCCAGCGAAATGATACCTTAATCTATCTCACAGCTAATTCATTTTGGAGCTGAATCTACTGTATACAGCTTTCAGTTTGGGGGTTGTTGGGAAGATTTATTTTTGCTTTGGGGCAAATATTGACCTCCTGAGCCTCTCTCAATATTTCCCCTTGGGTCAATAAATCTCAGTGTTGACCTTGATAAAAGTCAACATCTTCACAGAACCTCAGGATCTCCTTCATCTGTGCTGCCTTAGTTCCAAGTCTGTCACTTGATTCTTTCCTAATAAATCCTTATTTGCAGTAGTTTTGAACACAGGCTGTTGACGTGCCCTTGGGGAAGTTGCTGGATGTATCCCTGGGTATTTCTATAGAAATGCTGAAGTGAGAATATCATTGTGCTTCTGAGAGAATTATGGTCTTTTGTTCTTGCTTTCCTTCTTTGGTGTGGGAGGGGCAGAGGGGGAATCTTTCTAGAAAGATCTATCTAGCACAAAATAAAGTGTGAATTAGGCAAACTCGTAACAGTCTAGCACACTGGACAGTTACGCTCACTGAATATTTGGTCATCATTGTAAGAAGAGAATGTGTATTAGGTACATGGTGGACAATCTTGTGTCCATTGGACTTCAGTTTAACCATTCAAACAATAGTCAGTAACTCTTTTCAAAACCAATGATAGACATGCCTGGAGTAGTGTTTTCCAGGCAGTACTGAGATCTGTTGTTTGGTTTGTACAGATCTAGTCATTCATTAAGGTCTCTGGGTACTGAAAATGATCCGTGCTTGTCTGCTAACCTAAGGTTGGTGGTTTCAACCTGCCCAGTGGCACCGTGAAAGAGAGGCTTGATGATCTACTTGCATAAAAATTGTAGCCAAAGAAACCCTATAGAGCACTTCTTCCCTATAACACATGGGGTCACCTTGGAACCAGATGGACTTGGTGGCAACATGGTTTTTCAATCATCCAGTGTAGGAAATTTGCCTTACCTGGAGAAATAAGAAGTATATTTCAGAAGAGCAAGAGATGCCTGGCTTTTACAGTCTTTGGAGACGATACTCAAAACGGAGAAGGGCAGTTGTGAAATGCCAAATCAATAGCATGGCTGCCGCATTCATTGCATTTTGTCTTTGGAGTTTGAATTTAGTTGTTTTCCATATAGAGTCACAAGAGAGAACAGTTCATCACAAAACATTTTGTTCAGAAATGTTACACAGATAAACAGATTTCTAGAATAAACGTGTATAAAACTCAAAACCCTGTCCAACACGTCTTGTGATAAATGAGACTTTTTTATGCATTTCCCATTGATTTATCTGCTTTTAATGGGCCCATTTGCAAGCAACAGTGCTTCCAAATTTTCAAGGATGTTATGTGTTTGTGTGTTTCTCTTTGGTGGAGGGTAGTAAGGGAGAAGGTTAGCACTTCATTTATGTCAGCACTGGATGTGTTGGAAGGCTAGAGCTCTCCTACAGTGAACAGTTTCTCTCTCATCCATTATTCTGTCAGTCCTTTCAGTAATTCTTGTGGCATTCCTGGTTCGGTCATAGAATTCATACCTTCCAGGCAGGAGATCTGGGTTCCATTCCCAGCCCACGTACATCATCCACAGCCACCACCTGTTTATCAGCAGGAACAGATGCACTGCTGTGGTGTTAAACACGTTTCAGCAGAGCTTACAGATAAAGACAGACTAGAGAGGAGGGCCTGGCTATATCTGCTGTTGGAAATCAGCCAGTGAAAACGCCATGGGTCACAACGGCTGAGTCTGAAACTGATCGCAGAGATGCTGCAGGTCTGGGCACCGTTTCGTACCGTTGCGCACAGAGTTACCCTGAGTCAAAAGACAACTCCATGACAGCTCACAGCAACAGCAGTAATTCAAGCTACAAAAGCCTACTTTTTTTTGCCTAGATTTTTCCAAACAGTTGAGGAAAATGCACTGATGAAAAAATGGAAGGACAGGGCACTTTGGATTTACTCACTGCTAAGGTCTGTGCAGTTTGAAGTTTTAAACTGTGTGTCCACATTTTCTGCTGTGTTTTGCTGGGTAGCCTGGGCTTCATCATCTCCATCTGTGAGCCGAGTCAGCATTCTGCTCTCTGGACTGCTTGCGGCTGCCGGGAACCACAATTTCAATCAAATCCGTCTTGATGAGTTAGATTAATTGAGCTTCAGGAGTTTTGCTCAGGGCTGGTCTTTTGAAGCAGAGCCTTAAGATCGAAGGCAGTATGTTTCAGGGGAATGTTAAATACACCATAGAGCCTCTTTACAAAGATTGGGTTTGCCTTAGTGTCCTGGCTCAATTTCTGAAAATAGCAAACAGAAACAAACAAAAAACTCTCTTACAACAGGGTCTATCCAGTCCCATAAGGATAGCTAGGATATTAGCTTCCCTGCTTTTCACTAATTGTCTCGTCATTGCCACTATCTAATTTAACCAAGGAGATTTGCCATTTAGTTATTTCTGGGAAACATGTTACCTTCTCTTTCTGGTTTTTGTCTCCTGGCTCATGCCAGAGTCTTGTCAGGTGTCCTGCCTTCTTCTTTAGTCCCCATGGACTTCCAAAGGAAGTCATTCATTCAATCATTAGCCATTTATAAACATCTGGTACTTGTCAAGTATTTTTCTGGAAACTGAAAGATAAAAAAACATATTGTCAAGTTTTCTACCCAAGGGAGCAGAGACTTCAGCCTTGAAAGACTGGCCTAAACGAACATGGACATTTCATAAGGGATAATAGAATAAGAAGGATATGTCAGTGGAGCACCCTCCATGTAAGTACCATTCAGAATCTGGGCTCTTTTGGGGACATCACTGTGTTTCTAATGGTCACTCCTTGTGATGGCTTGTGTTTACAATTACACAATCATTTCTTCTTTCATATTTATGCTCTCAATGTTCTTTGAAAAAAGTCCACTACCGTTACTGAAAGGATAGGTTAGTATTTTTCGAGTGATGGCCATAGTGCTCTAGATGCCTTTTCTTCAACAACTCTTCTAGCTGTCCTGTGTGTTAAATATCTACGTCTGTCTAGTCTTGTCCAACAAAGTAGAAATCTCAGTCTACTTGAGGTCGTATGAAACCACCAAAATTTAGGGACCACAAACCAGAAAACCCGGTGCAGGGAAATCAATGCTGACTCATAGCAACTCTATGGGACAGGGTAGAACTGCCCTATTGAGTTTCCAAGGAGGGTCTGGTGGGATTTGAACTGTCAGCCTTTTGGCTAGCAGCCATAGTACTTAACCACTATGACACCAGGGTTTCCTCGGGACCATAGAGGATCCCTTTTCTTCATTATGCTGTGTGGACTACAAAGCAGTACACAATTAGGTAATAGTATTACTGAATAGCACTACAGCCCTTGAAATAGATGGCATTCTGCCCGTTTTATGAGAAGAAGACAAAAATTCCTTGAAACTGAGTTGCCAATGAGCGGCAAAGCTGGCACCAGACCCAGACCTTCAGACATCTAGGTTGGCTGACCCCCTACTTGTCCCCACAACATTCTCCTAGGAAAGGACAAAGTCAGGCAGGTCTCTCCTGCCCGGGCTGAAGTCAGCACTGACTCAGCAGGCAGCCTTCCACCTGCAACTGGACCAGCCCTGCCTAGTGGTTCCTGGAAAGTCGTCTCACCCAAGAATTCACAGGACTGGCGCAGTCCATCCTTTGCAGTTCATACTGTTTCTTAGACCCTGAAGTTGCAGAGCTGGCAAAGCCAGAGGCTCAATTCTCAGGTATACTGAACATCAGGATGTGTCTGAACTCCTACTTTTCTCTGGCAACCTTTGACAAGCTTTGACTATAAAAAAAATAAATATTACCACTTGGCAATTAATCTCCGACTTGAAAGAGACATATATACCATGTGTATAACCCCTGGACATTTCAACTTCTGATCTGTGCCAGTAAGATAACATCCTGAAAATGAAATGTAATCATCAGTTAGTGATGTTCCTCAGGACAGCCTGATCTGCAGGAGTGCGGAGTTTTCATAACCTGAGCAATGGCTGATCTTAAGCAGGAGGTGGGAGAGTCAGGGGAGCAAAAGAGATGAGCATTTGAGCCTTGTGGTAAGTAGCAGGAGCTGGAAGACCAGCATCCGTGAACCCCTTGCTAGCTTTGTCTTCATGGCGGCTCGGTTCTGTCACAGCACCAGGCAGCAACAGCTGCTGGCTGGGACACAGAGGAGTAAGCAAGCTGTGGCATGGCAGGGAGATACCAGGGAAGCAGAAAATGTGGTTCCTGCTGTGGCATCTTCTTAGTTGTGTTGGAGAATCAGATCATATGCCCGTGAAGTGGATTAACAACGCTACCCAAGAGGCATGCACTTGTGTACAAATTAATATAGGGCCTGGTGGCCATGGACCTGTTTCCCTGTCTCTGTGTCACCGAGGGTGACAATCTGAATTGCCTGGCAACAATTGTAAAAAGTGCTTGTAGATCCTTGGTGGGAAGTCACCCTGCCAGAACAGTGCATTGTGATTTCTTATTATATTTAATGGAAAACTGAATCACTCAGATATTTCCAAAGTGTAATTTGTTCTGATGGGTAGGCTGACAGCGGATTGGGCTGCTTCACTGGGGAAGAGGCAAAAAAATAAATTAAACAAATTAATGACTGTGACGCATTCCAGGGGAAAGAAAATGCAATTGACGATCCACCCCCACTGCCACCCCTAACAAAAATCATCATTTTTATCGCAGTCGCATCTCCTTGGGCTGCTGCTTCTTGTGGGTATTTTTAAAGAAAACTTCCCCTCCAGTCATTTTCTGTAGCCCAGTAAGCACAGTTGCTAATTTTCTCTCATTTGGAGAGTACCCCCTGGAACCATATGCCATTAAAATGCTTAGACATGTGGAAATGGACTGATGAAGATATGAGGAGACAGGGAGTTTCAGAGGAGGAGAGACTTTGTCAGACGGAAAGACTCTGACATCAGATTCGCTAACTGAAAGAAAAAGATCCTGCCACTGGAAGGATGCGGGAGGGAGCCATGCGGAATCCCTTGGATGGGTCTGGGGTCCTCTGGACGGCAGGGAGATGTGTTCCCAGTGCACAGCTCACTGCTGGCCTTTCGCAAGCACTGTGGACACTAAGTGAGTGAGTAGGAGAGTGACTGAATGAGTGAATGAACCAACACGATAGACTAGTGACTGAAGCAGAGAGGCTGATGGGAATCTAGGTATCCAAAAACACATGTTGCCATGGAATTGGTACTAATTCATAGTGGCAGCCCCACGTGTGTCAGAGTAAAACTCTGCTCCATAGGGTGTTGTTGGTTGTAATCTTCACAGAAACAGACAGCCAGACCTTTCTTCTATGGTGCCGCTGGGCAGTTTCTGCCACCCAGGAACCTGGATCTGTGAAGCTGGGACACGTCCAGCTGTGTCCTGTGAAGCAGGACACAATACTTGCAGTCAGGTGGGCATGAGGGGTGCCAGGTAATAAAGGACAATCATGAAAGCGTGCCATGTGGGCTTTGGCACCTCGCCCTGGTGGCAGTATGGTCTTATAGTTCTGTGTCCCTTTCTTCATAGTGCTTTTCACAATTCACATTTATTTGTATCATTATTCAGCTATGTTTCCAGGGTAATGTTCAACATATTTAAGGGCTGGTATATCCATGGTACCAGTCAACCAGATACAATAGGGATGGACACTGGCGGTAAAACCCAGCGTGGCCATCCAGAACTGTAGCCCCAAGTGTCTTCTCCATTAGACCTAGGGTATTGAGGACAAGTATGATGTTTGGTTTTCTACATTTGTTTTAAAGCCTCAGCCCCTGGCGCAGGTCTTTGGTATGAAGACAGCTCCTCGGTTTGGACACGGTGCCCTGCCTGTGTGTACAATCTACTCAGTATACCAGTATACTTGCATATTTGTGGAATGGGGGAGCATGTGAAGTAAGCAAGGAACGGAGAGGAGTGGAATGGAGGGTAGCCAGCAAGGAAGTCTCCTGGCCTCACCCAAACTGCAGAGGGGCCTTGGCTGACTCAGGGGTCCTTAGAGGACCACCCTTGGCCTTGACAGGCCAGGGAGGAGAGGCACAGGCAGTTGTGGGCCTGGACCGCAGGCAGCCAGCACACTTCCTCCAGAGCGCTTTCCTTGGCTTGAGTAAGTAGATCTGTTAATGCTCTCCAGCCTCCTCCCCTTTGTTCGGGAGCCAGGAGCCGGGTGTATTAATTAAAAACTGCAGGCAACTCTAAGTATCTCCAGAATAAGGATTAAGTCAGCTTTCTGTTGATTGCTTTCAAAGTGATTGCTGTTTGCTGGAGAAGTGTTTTCTTTAGAGGTTAACACAACTGGCTTTTTTACTTTTTCACCCCCTTCACTATCTCATTAGTCAGCCTGCCGGACCCTTTCCCTAATTCATGCTGCAAGCCAACTGCAATAGGAAGACCACAGGGAGGTCTACCCACAGTGCCCCCTCCCACAGGCATGGCTCTCTGGGTGCCAGTGAAATAACAGCAAGACCAATGTGGTAAGAGGCTCCTCCTTCCACCAGCTTCTCTGTGTTGACTGAGTTAATGCACCTATAAATATTTATATTAACCATAATTTAGATGAACCATACAGTGCTTTGTTCTGTTGTATACAGGGTTTCTATGAGTCAGAACCAACTTGATAGCACCTAACAACATGGTTTATACGGATGGATAGATGGATGGGTGAAAAGATGGATGGAGTTAAAAAAAAATACTGTCAAGTTGATTCTGACTCATAGTGATCCTGTGGGACAGAGTAGAACTGCCGTATAAGGTTACCTAGGTGTGCCTGGTGTTTAATTAAAACTGCTGACCTTTAGGTTAGCAGCTGTAGCTGTTAACCACTGTCCACTATGCCACCAGGGTTTCATTCATGGATAGATAGGTAGGTAGGTAGGTAGACAGGTGGGTAGGTAGGTAGGTAGATAGATAGTATGGTGAAATGAGTTCCTTCATGCGACCTTTTGCCTTGATTCTTTGGAAAACCAGCCTGAGAGACTTTTTCCCCTGAGCCCTGAGAAGTTGCATTTGCCCTAGTTTTTTACTCTAAGAGGGTTTTTGTTTTTTTGCTTTTGTCTAGGTTGGTTGATATTTCCTGTAAACCGTAAACAACTTGATGGTTTTATACTTTTTGTCTGGCTCTGGGCTGCATCCTAACCTGTGATTGGTCTGTTTTGGGCACCTTGCAGGGATTAGTCAATGTACTTATGCAGATAAAGTGACAGCAGCCTATTCTGCTAATAAAGTGTCTGTGGCCTGCTGAGAGATTGGCATACGGAAGGAAGGAAGAAAGAGAAAGGAAGAAATGTAAGAGAAGCATGAAGAGAAAAGAAGTAGAGAGAGAGGAGTCAAGACACCTCCTAAAGGAGCTGTAACAGTGGTCAAGGGCTGTAACACTGAAGACAGAGAGACCTCCTAGAGGCGGCCCTGCAGCAGAGTCAGTGGTGAAAGCAGAAACTCGCTAATAGAAATGCAGCTAAGAAAGCAGATTGAAACAGCTACACTGGCTATGAGCTGGGTCAGGTAGCAGTGGAGAGGCCAGCAGCAGGGAGGCCAAAGGCAGAGAAGCCTGCGTGGCTGAGAGGCCTGCCTGGCTGAGAGGCGGTATACACAGCCAAAAGGAAGCGGCCTGCCCTGAGGAGGTCTAGGGTAATGTTTCTTGATGGGGCTGAGAATGGGCATGCCCAGCACAGATAAAGTCATGATTGCTTGCACAGATGAGAGGAGCTGAGAGAGCTGCCCTTCAGTGAAGAAGGGATGGATGTGATTTTGACTGTAAGGAAGTCTTCCAGATTTTATGTACATGCTTCCTGATCCTGATCTTGAGTTGAAGCCTGTTGAGCCTGATGGGAAATTGTACAGTGTTACTTTCTTAATAAGACACTTACTGTAAGAACTGTTTGTGAGTTTTGTGTGGCCACTGCAATGAATTATCAAACCCAGCAGAAACATAGAGCGCTGTGGGAGGGATAGTTAGTATCAAGACTAGATAAAAGGTTGGAGAGTGGAGGTATGTCTGGTCTCCATCTCATAGGAATCAGCACTGGACTGATCTGGTAATTATCTGCTCTATGGTTAGACCAATTCTGACACTAGTACTACCATGTCAGAGAGAGACAGGTGATAGGTATGTAGGTACGAGATAGATAGCTATCTTGCATCAAGTTCAACTCATGGTGACCTCATGAGCAACAGAATGAAACATTGCCAGTCCTGTGATATCCTCCCAGCGTGTTCAAGTCTGTTATGCAGTTCTGGTGCCAGTCTATCTTACAGAGGGTCTCCCATGCCCTTGTTGGCCCCCTACTTCACCAAACGTGGTATCGTCCTATAGTGATTGAACCCTCCTGACAGTGTATCTAAAGCAAGTAAGTCAGACAATGTTCTACTGCATCCATAAAGTTTTCATTGGCTGATTTCTAGGAATAGCTCACCAGGCCTTTCTTCCTAGTCTGTCTTAGTCTAAAAGCTCTGCTGAAACCTGTCCACCTTGGTGACTCTGCATAGCTTGTGGCATCACAGCAACGTACAAGCCACCACAGTAGAACAAACTGACCGATGAGTGGTAGGCATGGTTTAGGTATGCCAGTAAGAGGGAAAGCAAAAGGCAGACTTGCCTTGTATATAATGTGCCGTGGGTAATGCTTCCTTTTGCATCCATTCTATAGGAGTTACTTACTCTGTGACATTATGTGGACCATCCCAGAGAGGAATATGTGCCTTAAGTGAGAAAGGACTTCCTAATAGAGTGGTCCAGGAGCTGGGCTTGCCAGCAGGGACAGTGCCCACCATGGTAGCCTTTGCAGTATCTGACTGCTGGAGGAAACTACTGTGAGGCTCAAATAAGCAACTCTTGTGGGCCTTCCTTGAGTGAAGTATGATGTTGTGACTTAGGCCATCTCACGAGGTTTGAGATGAGTTCGGAGCACTATCCACCACATCAGGTTGGCAAGCAGGACAGTGCACACCCTGGGCTACCTGTCCTTACTGGGTCTTTAAAGGGTTGGAGGAGGACATGGGTGTGGGTGGAGGATGGGCAGGACAGCACAATAAAGACAGGGCATGATGGGGCATCTCAGAGCTCCCAGACATTTGAACTTGAAGAACTCCCTTATTATCAGCAATGAATATGAAGTAAATCAGTAAATTTTCCATTGAAGGGATAACTATCAATCACCTATAACTCACAAACATAAGTCTGATCTCTGATGAAGTGAGTAGCAAATAAAGTAAAATGTCAAATCTAAGACAGACTTTATTACTACTACTATTATTATTATTTTGAGGGGCCTGATACAAACTTCCTAGAATTCAGCTTCATTCCGAACTTGGGGCTGGCAGTGGCTGCTTCTGTGTCCCCCAGACCCACAAAACCAACAAAACTGCCACCAAGTTAATTCCAACTCATAGCAACCCTACAAGACAGAGTAGACCTGCCCTGTAGGCTTCCAAGAAGCGCCTGTTAGATTCATACTGCTGACCTTTTGCTTAGCAGTGGAGCTGTTAACCACTGTGCAGCCGAGGCTCCCCAGTGTCTGCAGTGATGACCACACCCATAATACACACTCATCTGAAGACAGCATAGAAGTGTGCTAGATACGAGAGGTATTCACAGTCCATCACAAAAAATTAGACTCTGCGTGCACACACAAGTATGTATATAGATGCACTCACCCTTCCACATCTCGGCTGACACATATCTTGTCTATATGCTGCCTAACAAATTGTGCTGTGAAATCCCCGCCTCAGCTATAGCAGCAGCCAAGAAAGAAAGAGGAAAGGAAAAGATCTACACCAGGATAACATAAATAAGCCTGTGGCAGGCAGAGAAAAACCCAAACAACTAATAACACTAGGGAAAAGTCACTGCAGAATTTATATAAAAACAGTGTATCAGAAAAGCTGTTTGAATGACCTCCGAGAGGTAGAAATCACTAAAATTCCCTCCTGCTGGGCTATGGTTTAAATGTGTAAGAACTGTGCTAGAATTACTCTTTTGTGAAAAATTGGTCACCAATTTGATTATTTTCTGTCAGCAATCAGCCGATTTGTCGCGTCTTCATCCTCAGTGGCACTCTTGCTCTCTGTATATTTTCCTAAATGATTTTGAGCCTGTGGCTCCCAATTGTCCTAATTTAAAACACAGTTTTGCCTCTGGTTTCCCTTTTCCTTTTGCCATCTCCTTCTTTCCTTAAGATGAGTCCATCGCCACAGACTTCTTACAGTGGAAGGGTGTCCAGGAAGCATTTGGCCAGTTCCTTGGCCTTCTCACACAGCTGATTGAGCCCAGTAGAAGTGAGGCCCCTGCTTTTACTCCTGTTACTAAGAAGCTTGTTTTTAGTTCTGATTGCTTTGTTTCCATTGTCTCAAATACCAGCAAAGTGATAGACACAGCTGTCCTCACATAATGCTTGTCACTCCCAGTGCAGTTGGCCATTCCATGACAATGAGGGGGTATCACGTGTTCCACACGAGACCTCAGCCGCAGCACGTGGTCCTTATGACACTATGAAGGTTTCTTCATCAGGACTGTCTACTCTTGGATTCATTCCTAAGTAGAGTCCACGCATCTGTCAGCAGCTACCTTCGTCACTTCCTCCTTGTGCCCAGTACGCATACGCTCGGTAAGATGTCATGGGACAGCTACTCTGTGTTCTTCAGTGAGCCAGATGCTGTGGTCAGTGAAGTGGAAAATGTAAAACATGGATTCTGCCCCTCTGAAGCTTGTGCTCTAGATAGGAGAAAGCTAAAAAGTATGAGAGTCCATTATCACGTATCCAAGTTGCGTCTATTGATATACTTTCCATTTTTCTCAACCACAGGTCTCTGGATCTTTATACATTTTTGTTCCTTCTATTTTGTCTTAACGCAAAAGTGCGTGTGGCGACTCCTTTCCAGGGATTTTCTCACCACATGTGCTTTACCTCTTGTGGTACAGAATAACAGTGTCCCATAGATATTCACGTCCTAATACCCAATGCCTATGAATATGTTACTTTACAGAAGAATGTACTTTGCCTATAGACTTAGTCAAGGATTTTGAGGTGATGAGATTATCCTCAATTATCTGGGTGGGTTCAGTGTAATCACAAGAGTCATTAAGAGGAGGACATTATAAGAGGGCCCAAGCGACAGAAGGAGATGTGACAGTGGAAGCGAGGTCAGATGATGTGCGGTCACGAGCCAAGGACTGCAGCAGCCTCTAGAAGATGAAAGAGGCAAGGAAACAGATTATCCCAAGAAAAGACAGTTAGACTCCCATTTCCTTTCCAGCTCTTAAATTCTATGAATCTGATTCCTCTGGAACAATGGAATGGGGAGCCTCTTGCATTTTCGTGTGGAGTGACGTGGTGATGTGCTTCAGACTCAAGGCATAACTAGCTGCTTAGCTTCTTCCTTGGCTGGACTCACCCTTGATTGGAGATCAAAGGCTGAACATTTCCCCATTTTGGCCTCTTGCAAAAGAGAGAGGGATCACCAGAGCTGCATGCTGTCATTAGGCAGGCAGGAAATCTCTTCTTGAAGGGCATTCTCTTCTGCAGCATGAGTGGGAAGCCTGCTGTATTTAGGGCACATTCTTAAACTAAAACTCAGTGGCCACCAAATGGCTCCATGTAAGAGCTTACCTTCTTCCCAAGAGAAGGAATACTGCTAAGAAGGGCAGAAACCACCCACAGATGGTCTGGGTACTAGTTGCGTCAGCAGATGCATGTGCAACACAGCCCTTTCCTTTGAAGAATCCAGCAAAACACACATCAAGTTCTCCACTGTGTACATTCAAATCAACATAAATATTCCAAGAAACTCTGTACATGTCTCGGTGTTTGAGGTGCAAAATAAATCAGGCAGTGGGCCTAACAGGAATGGGAGATATTTGGCCATGATCCTCCCCCCAAACTTTTCTGCAGTTCAGTTAAGGAGTGATTCTGCTACTTCTCACCCATGTGCCCTGACAACGGACTCAGCATCTCCCCATGATTTCTCACCCATATACTCAGAAACCCCAGAGCCTGCTGGCATTTGGCACATCCAGAAAGTGGTTTAGGTATTTATCTTAAAAACATGTCAAAATCCATGCCTGTAGACCTAGCAAACTTGTGTCTAGGAATTTATAAATGAGAAAATAAATAAGTAAATAAACAAACAAGAATGTTCTTAGTGTCCAGCCGCAAGGAGGTTATTTAAGTAAAGTTAAAATCATGTGATACAATAATAAATATTAATATAGGAAAATAAGAACAGCTAACATTTGAAATACTTGTTCTGTGCTGGCCACTTTTCTGAGAGCTTTGTATGTATGACTTCATCTGTTATTTGTTGTATTGTGGAATGCATGTATATTTGACTGTGTTTTTGGAGGCTGGCCAGGGTAGGGACTTGCATGAACACTCCAGAATTTTTTTTTTTTTAACTTTGTATTATCCATATCCATTCAGTGAATTTCTGACCCCTTCTGCCTTCTCATCTTGCCTGTGGACAGGAGCTGCCCATCTAGGCTTGTGTATGTACTTGAACTAAGAAGCACACTCTTCTTAGACATTTTGTCTTATAGTCCTGACTATTCCTCATCTGAAGAGCTGACCCCTGGAATGGTCTTAGTTCTGGGATAACAGAAAGTCTGGGGGCCATGTCTTCTGGGTTTTCTTCAGTCTCTGTGGCCTTTTTACTGGACTCTGCTTTTATCCTGCTCCATCAGGGACTTTCTGTTGTGTTCCCTGTAAGGGCAGTTGTTGGTGATATCTTGACACTGTCTAGTTCTCCTGGTATCAGGCTGATGGAGTCTGTGGTTTATGTGGCCTCTTTTGTTACCTGACTCAACAGCAGTAGGTTTGGTTTGTCTGTTGTGTTAATATTTTTCAGGCATTCTTGATATTCTTCATTGTACTTTGCTCAAGGTAGGTTGGAACCAGTTGAGGCATATTAGGTAGTTATTCACTAGCTTTTAATACCCTAGATGCCACTCACCAAAGTGGAATGCAGAACATTTTCCCCATAAAGTTAACTATGCCTGATGACCCAGAAGTCCCAAGAAGCGAAGATCTCTGGATCCCCACCCCTGCCGCACTATCCCTTGAAGTGTTTGGTCATTCGAAAAACTTCTTAACTTTTGGTTTACTCCAGCTGTGCTGACTTCCCTTGTATAGCATGTTGTCCTTCCCTTTACGCAAGATAATTCTTGTCTGCTGTCTAATCAGTGGAGATTCTGGTGGTGTAGTGGTTAAATGCTATGGCTGCTAATCAGAAAGTTGGCAGTTCAAATCCTTCAGACGCTCCTTGGAAGGTCTATGAGGCAGTTCTATTCTGCCCTATAGGATCACTATGAGTTGGAATCAATGCAATGGTTTTGGTTTCTGTTTTTAATCTAGTTAGTGAATTCCCCTCTCCTTCCCTCCTCACCCTTATAACTATTTAAAGAGTTTTTTTTTTTCTGTGTTTAAACCTTCTCTTGAGTTCTTATAATAGCGGTCTCATACAGTATTTGTCCTTTTATGACTGACTAGTTTCACTTAGCGTAATGTCTTCCATATTCATCCATATAATGAGATATTCTTCAGATTCATCACTGTCCTTTCTCATTGTGTAGTATTCCATTGTGTGATAGACTGTAATTTGTTTATCCATTCATCTGTTGATGAACACTTAGGTTGTTCAATCTTTCTGCTGTTGGGACACTCCAGGATTTTTGAGGACCAGGTGTATCTCATCCCTGACATTCTTACTCTGGCTTCTAAATTGTCTCCTCCAAGTTAAGAACCCGTTGACCCCTTTCGCTTACGCTGTAGACAAATAAAGTCATCTTTTACTTACAGGGAGGCTACTTGAGTGGGTGGATTGTTTAGGAAGATTTGAAGAAGAGAGGTCTCTAGATGGTAGAAATGGTTAACTGAATGGATTTCTTCTTTCCACAGAAGAAAGAACTTATGGCCTACTCTCAAAAAACCGGCCATTACAAATCCTATGGAGCACATTTCTGCTTTGATACAGATGGGGTCACCCTGAATTGGGGGTGACTTGATGACACTTAGTTTTGAAGAAGAGAAGAAAGATCATTGGACAAAGTTCAGAAGAAGGGATCTGAACCCCAGGAATCTTTTAACAGTATATCCATGCTTAATTGTTTTTGATCTTCAAGTTGTCTGAAACCTTGCTTATTTTGTTGATCTCTCAACTCTGGTTAAGAGCTACACTGTCAGGGCACTAGCCTATGAAGCAGGGCTCCTGTGTGGTATTTCTAATATGGCTTGACTCTCCTTCTAGCTATGAGCCTAGCACATGGTATTCTTGGATGTTAGCTTACTACCACAATGGTTAGAAAAGCATCTAGGCTCCTATGAGTTGTACTTAGCTCCATCTATAAAATGGGGGTAGATTGATTCCAGTTTCTCTTGTGCTGTTCTTGAAACATGACCATTTTTCTTTATTATGGAGTATAATTTCAATAATATAAACTCAATTTCTTATTAAATCAAAGGAGAAAGATATCAAGCGTGGTAGGTACTGTACTTTAAGTTGATTACAAAAAGCATTTATTGAGGGTTAGCCACTTGGCAATGGATAGAAAATCAATTACACGGTAGTTAAACATCCAATAATATGTGTTTTAATGAACAATTCATATTCAACACCTCTTATTAAATAATGAACCGTACTGGAGTTTTAGGGTAGTGGAGCTAGCAGTTGGGATATCTGAGTTAAGTCTTGAGAAGCCTAGATTCACTGTATGAGAGGACTGATTCACTTACGATTGTAGCATTGTGCCTCCCAACAATATAAACAACTACACAGTATCTCAGTTACTCGCCTATATAGAAATCAAAAATGACAACGAGATTAGATAGGTCTGAGAGAGCTGGTCTTTATTTTGGAGAACTCAGTATGGTGATGCTGTGCATTAAAGAACTAATATTTCCAGATTTCCTTAGGTATATGACAAGCCATGAAACCATTTTCCAGTCACACTGTGGTCTGTAAGAGCTGTAGAGACCCATCTCTCCGTTGTTAGCCTCATTGTCTTCCACATGATGTGTGAGAACCTGACTCCAAAGTTCTCTAGGTTGTGATTGTGTGTGCTTTGTGCATGTATCACTCAGCTCAGCTGGTAGTCCTACTTTTCCTTTTAGAAACACTGGTGGTGCAGTGGTTTAAGTGCTACATCTGCTAACCAAAAGTTCAAATCCACCAGGCACTCCTTGGAAACTCTATGGGGCAGTTCTGTTCTGTCCTATAGGATTGCTGTGAGTAGGAATCAACTTGACGACAGTGATTCTGTCAAGTCAAATGTGGTTTCAGAGTAGGAAGAACTTGTCCAGTTGCAAAACCAGCCAAGACATACACACTTCCAGGGTCATTGAAAGTTGCTGTAGAACTCTGTATCTCTTCTGTTATGGATTCTATAACATGCAGCTAATAATCCCAGATAAGTTCTGTTTTCTTCTCTAAAATCAGCCCATGGTAGAGTCTTTCCATTCAGTCAATTCACAGGTATTTTATAGAGCTATAGGAGCGGTGAAGAAGACAGCAAGGAGTGGAAGACAATAAAATAGTAGTGTTCAGGTGGCAGTTGAAAATGAGAAACAGTAAAGCAAGCGAACACAAAGAAACTCAAAGGGGCTGTTCTGTAGATGAGGTCCAGCCATGCGGAAGGTCACCTCACTTGTGGGAGAAGCTCAGTGGGTGGAGAACGGATGAGTCAGCAAACAGTGGCTCTGGTCGGCGTTACGGAGATCATGGAAGCAAGCTGAGGTAGGTGTGGTAACATAGCAGACGGGCCTGTAGGGTTTGGTATATTAGCTTTCCATTTCTGTCACTTGCTAGTTGCATGGCTAAGGAGCTATTTAACCTCTTTACAGCTGGAGATGCCATATCCACATGGTTATACCAAGTACCAAGTAAAAGGTCTGCTACATCTGAGTTATGCAGTAAATACTTACTATATGATTCATGGACATTGGCATCTACTGTATATCACTTTTTGTGGAAACAAGTTGCAAAATCCCATGAAGTAGATTAAAGGCATTGCCTGTTGCGTAAGTGGAAAGCTAATAACAGCAAATATTATTATTAGTCCTGTTAGTCTTGTTAGTAGGATGGAGTGCCAGCATGGTGTAAACAGTGAACACGGTTGGCTGCTAACTAAAAAGTTGGAAGTTTGAGTCTGGTGATCTACTTCAAAACAATAAAAAAGCCATTGAAAACCCTGTAGAGCAGAGTTCTACTCAGATACACATGTGATCACCATGATTCTAAATTTATTCAGAGGCATCTTAGTGGTGGGTTATATTAGGATACCCATACATTTGATTTTCTATAGCAATTTAATCTTATTTTATGAGAGAGGTCCTTCCTGTTATAGATACTGAGAAATATTTTGGGAGTCTTTGATACAATGACTGACATAAAATATGTTCTAGAGATACATTAAATAAATGGATCAATTAAGTCATAGAGTTTGAGTGGAAAGTCACCCTATTGAACATATAGTCTAGTCAGTTTAGCGTGACTCAAAATGAGAAGAAACAGCTGCATCATCCATTAATAAATTGGAATGTGGAATATAAGAAGTATAAATATATGAAAATTGGAAGTCATCAAAAATGAAATGGAAGGCATAAAAATCAATATCCTAGGCATTAGTGAACTGAAATGGACTGATATTGGCCATTTTGAATTGGACAATCATATGGTCTACTATGTCGAGAGTGACAAATTGAAGAGGAATAGCATCTCATTCATCCTCAAAAAGAACATTTCATGATCTATTCTGCTGTCAGTGATGGGGTAATATCATCCAAACACCTACAAGGAAAGTCAGTTACCAAGACTATTATTCACATTTATGTACCAACCACTAATGCCAAAGATAAAGAGACTGAACCTTTTTTTTAACAGTTTCCACAGACTGAAATTGACCAAACATGCAATCAAGATGCATTGATAATTACTGGTGATTAGAATGCAAAAGTTAGAAAAAAGAAAAAAGATTGGTAGTTGGAAAACATGGCCTTGGTGATAAAAATAGTGCCAGCAATCTCTGTGATAAAATTTTGCAAGACAAAGAATTATTCATTGCAAATACCTTTTTCAGCAACAGAAGTAGCGCCTACACACGTGAACTTTGCTAGATCGAATATGTGAGAATCAAGCCTGCTACATCTCTGGAAAAAGATGATAAAAGCCAAGTGCAAGATGATGGAGAAGTTTTATATTATCAGTCAGAACAAGTCCAGATGTTGACTGTGGGACAGACCATGAGTTGCTCATATTCAAGTTCAAGATGAAGCTGAAGAAAATTGAAGTCCAAGTGAGCCACAGTGTGACCTTGAGCATATCCCACCTTAATTTAGAGACCATCTCAAGAACGGATTTGATACATTGAATACTAATGACCTGAGACCACACACATTGTGGGATGACTTCAAGGACATCATACATGAGAAAAGCAAAAAGCCATTAAGACGATGGGAGAGAAGAAAAGACCAAAATGGATGTAAGAAGAGAATCTGAGACTTGCTCTTGAAAGTTGAACAGCTAAAGTGAGTGGAAAAACATGATAAGACAAAAGAGCTTGACAGAAGATTTCAAAGGGCAGCTTGAGAAGACAAAGTAAAATATTACAATGAAATGTGAAAAGACATGGAGTTACAAACCATCAGGGAAGAATGTACTAGGCATTTCTCTAGCTGAAAGAACTTAAAATAAAATTAAAGCCTCAAGTTGCAGTATTGAAGGATGCTGTGGCAAAGTACTGAATGATACAGGAAGCATTAAAAGAAGATAGAAGGAATACACAGTCACTTTACAAAAAAGAATTAGTAGTTGTTCAGCCATTTCAGGGGGTAGCTTATGGTCAATAACTAATGGTGCCGAAGGAAGAAGTCCAAGCTGCACTGAAGGCTTTGGCAAAATACAAGCCTTCAGGAATTAGTGACTGCCAATTAACATGTTTCAAAAAAACAGATGCAACCCTAGAAGTGCTTACTCTTCTATGCCAAGGAATTCGAAAGACAGCTACCTGTCTAACTTATGAGAAGAGATCCGTATTTGTGCACATTTTAAAGAAAGGCAATCCAGCAGCATACAGACTTTATTGAACAATTAGATAATTCAAAAATGTTTGCAGCAGTACACAGACAGAGACCTGCCAGAAATTCAAGCTAGGTTCAGAAGAGGATGTGGGATGAGGGATATCACTGATGATGTCAGATGGACCTTGGCTGAAAACATAGAACACCAGAAAGATGTTTACCTGTGTAAACAGGTAAACTGTGGATCATAACAAGTTATGTATAACATTGTGAAGAATAGAAATTCCAGAACATTTAAACTGTACTTGTACGTACCTTGTACATAGATGAAGAAGCAGTCATTAGAACAGAACAAGAGGATGCTTTGTGGTTTAGAGTCAGGAAAAGTGTGTATCAGTGTTATGTCCTTTCACCATACTCATTCAGTCTGTATGCCGAGCAAATAATCCAAGAAGCTGACTATATGAATAACAACAGGTCGTCAGGCTGAGAGGAAGACTCATTAACAACCTGTGATATGTAGCTGACACACCTAGCTTGCTGAAAGCAGGAGGACTTGACTCAATTACTGATGAACATCAAAGACTACGGCTGTTATATGGATTATACCTCAACATACAGAGAGCAAAACTTCTCACGACTGGACCAATAAGCAGTATCATTATAAACAGGAAAAGATTGAAGTTGTCAAGGATTTGATTTACTTGGACCCACTGTGAGTGCCTAGTAGCAGTCAGGAGGTCAGTCAGTGCATTGCACTAGGAAATTGCCCTCAAAAGACCTCTGTGAAGTGTTAGAAAAACAAAGATGTCTAAGCCATGATACTTTCAGTCACCTCACATACATGTGAAAACATGTGACTACAGAAGACTGAAGAATTCACGTCTTTGAAGAATACTGAATATACATACACCATGGACTGCCAGAAGAGCAAACAAATCTGTCTTAGAAAAAATACAGCCAGAATTCTCCTTAGAAGCGAGGGTGGCGAGAGTATGCCTCACATATTTGGGGCATGTTATCAGGATATACCGGTCCCTGGAGAAGGACATCATGCTTGGTAAGGCAGAGGGTCAGTGAAAAAGAAGACCCTCCATGAGACAGATTGACGCAGTGTCAGCAACAGTGGTCTCAAACATAGCAATAGTCCCAGGACCAGGCATTGTTCAGTTCTGTTGTACATAGGCTAACTATGATTCAGAACTGACTTGAAGCCACATAACAAGAAATCTGGTCTGTAGATTTGCTGGCATAGTGTGTAAGTCCTTTTTTTCCATGTATAAATAAGTAGAAGAGACTAATAATACCTTGTTCGATAAGAAGCTGTGGCCCAGAGAAGTGTTTTGGGAGAGGTGACCTGGCATGAAGATCAAGCCAGAATAGCCCAGGTCTTATAGTTCTCAGTATCATGGGATCTCAACCACATCTCCTCTTCCACAGAATTAGGGTGGCTGGCCTGTTACAGAACCTGGAAAGTTTGGTAAAGCTGGAGGCATGATTCCACATTTCACAGCTTCTGGGTCAGTTCAATG
Organism: Heterohyrax brucei; assembly: GCA_028571685.1. Lineage (NCBI taxonomy): Eukaryota > Metazoa > Chordata > Mammalia > Hyracoidea > Procaviidae > Heterohyrax > Heterohyrax brucei. The sequence goes on from CM053162.1 coordinate 20,744,727, forward strand.
GGATTAGCTATGACTTGAGCGTTGCATCCAAAGCTCAGAGTTCTTGTTCTCACGAGGGACTTGAGTCCCAGTTCTAGGGCACAGGATTCTACCTCAGAAGTCTTAGCCTTTCTGGTTAGAATTCCAGACTCTCTCTGAATTTTTTTTTTTTTTTATTGTGATTGAGTGAAAGTTTACAATACAATTCAAATTTGCGTGCTCGCTTATCTGCAGCTCCCTCCACTCTCCTTGCCCAGTGACAGCACATTCCTCCTTTCCATTCCGTTTAAGATGTGAAATTTCAAGAGGCACCCATTTAGTATGCACCAGCATAGATTGTGGTAGGGAGTCCTGGGTAGAGCTGGGAGTATGATGAAAGAGGTCAGCACCACATGTGGCAGGAAGTAGTGGTTCCAGTGCTTGGACAATATATGCCTGCTTATGATGGCTGATGCACTGCAGTACCCTAAGGTTATTTGTACAGACACAGGGTCCAGGAAAAAACAGAAATGATGACAATGGGGGTCACCAAAAGAAGACTTGAGGAAGACCTCTGAAGAATTTCATTCAGGAGCCATTTCATCTTACTCTCTGCTGCTCTCCAGTCCGCTTGGAGTACGGCAGCTTTCTTGGGCTTCAACCCAGGAACTCTTAGCAAAAGACCTGATGCTTAACAGGATGTGTTTGATGAATGAAAGAATGAACAAATGAATTAATAGAATTTTAAACTACCAGAGAGCTTAAAGGACTTCAAGTACATGGAGTATAACTAACATCATTACAATGATTGATTTCAATAAAATAGTTCTTAAAGCACTAATCAAACAACAGTAACAACAGAATTCCAGAACAGTTCCTGAGTGGTTGGTTCCAACTCTTGGAGACCTCACAGCTCGTGGAGACCCCATGTGTGTCGGAGTAGAACTGCTATGTAGAGTTTTCGTAACTGTGATCTTTTGGATGCAGATTGCTAGCCCTTGCTCTGAGATGCCTCCGGGTGGTTCTAACTGCCAGCGCCCAACACTGAAAGCTTGTGCCGCTTTGGGACTGACAGTACAGAATCTGTAATCATCACCGTATTTATTGCCGGTGATTTTGACCTTCTTTTCCAGCCATCCTGAGGAAGTGAGAAGACCTGCGCTGAGGGGAACTGTTGTACCCCTAATTAGGTGGAGGTGAGTTAGCATCTTCCCCTGAAGGCACCTGAGGAAACCGAAAAACTGCTTCCCACAGCCCAGGGGAGCACATTTAAGGATTTACCGATTGCAAGTGCATTAAAATGCTACTGAACAACCCCAGGCCATGCTCTTGTAAGGCCCTGGAGGCAAGTAGGAGAATGACTTCTTTCACACCAAGTGATCAAGCTGGTGGAAGGATGGTGAGAAGTTGTCCCAGCGTCCCTCTGTGTTGTAAAGACTCTCCTGCCCCAGCACAGCTCTTCAGATCCTCACTTTGAACTGACCGTCACTGATCTGTAGGGGGAACCCATAGGCAGTGGATGCCTGAGAAGGAGCACGACGGTTTTGTCATTACAAAAATCACCCTGGACAGCACAGAGTTGGAGGGAGGGGGCCAGAGAACACGGGCGAGAAACTACGAACATGTCAAAGCAGTTTAGTCTTTGCTGAAGCAAACCCAAAGTGAAGCATAATGGAGAACTCGAGGCAGATCGAGTCTGTCAGGGAGATTTAATTTGTTGCAGAACTGAGAGAGTTGCGGGGGCCTCGGTTCTTGATTGGAGTGGACAGCTGCGAGGTGCAAGCCGAGAACTGGAGCTATTCATTCCAGATAGGACGCCGGTAAACCAATCAGATAAATCTCTTCATTATGATCATGAATAAACGGCAAGTGGAAAGAGGGCAGAGCACAGACTGTAGATTAAATTTGGTGGCAGCCAATATCTGACAATCCCCCATGCTGTTATCCAAATGAAAGCTAATGCAACTATGAATTAGCAGCCCCAGGAGCAATGGAGGAAGGAATTCAATTCTCTCAGACTCAGCTCCCTCCTAGACCTGGAGAGGAAAGGAGCCCCAGGAGACTGGTGTCACTCTCCAGGAATGCAGGTGTTCGGGGAGATGGCAGAGTGCAGGACACCCTGCTTGGACTGCCTGGCTCATGTCTCAGAGAATTCACAGCTCTTTTGCCTTTGACTCAGGTCAGCCAGCTTGAGAACAAAACAGGTCTTTCAATGTTATGACACCTGGGAGGCTCACATTGAGCCCTACCTTTTCTGGAAGGTTTTGGTGGCACAGGGGCCCCAGCCCCATAAGACTCTGGTTTTGCTTTCTTGGCCTCCCTCCTGCAAAAACAGCTGCTTTCAATTCAATTTCAGACTCATAGCGGCTGCATGCGTGTGAGAGCAGCGCTGTGTTCCATACTGATCTTATTGGCTAGTTCTTTAGAAGTATATTGCCTGGTCTTCTAAGGCACCTCTGACCTGAACTACCAGTCTTTTAGTTAATAACTGAGCACATTAACCACTTACACCACCCTGAGCATGGCTGTTCACAGTCAGCACTAGGCAAGATCCCCTGGCCTGGGACTTGATATCTAAATGGCGATGTTTCTATCCAGCTAAATGAAGTGATAATGTGGACGTTAACCCTGAGACTGACCACTGTCCCACTTTGTTTTCATTCATTCAAACGGGATGTTAATGAAACCAGAAGGACACAGAGGACATCCGAGTCTCCCCTGTGTTCATGGAGGTTGGCCTTCCATGCCCCCTTTGGGAGGAAATGCGTGCCCTTGACCCTTCAACCATCACTCTGATCCTGCTGGCCCTGCAGCCATGGCCTTCTCCACCTTCTGCCCAAGATGGCACTTATGTGTCTCTGTGTATTCCATGTCAATGCTTTCCTGCTTATTTATCGTCGGGTCTGCTGATTTAATCTTGCCCGTGCTTGTCCTCCTCTCATGCTCCACAGTAGCGTGTAAAGACACTTGTAAGTGGCTAATAGGCAAAGGCAGCCATGTCCACGCAATTCTATTTGTGCTGTGCAATCTATAAAGAGGCCTTCTCTTGATGATGTTGGTGATAATGATATCAGATTGTATCAAGAAGGGCAGAGGAGAGCTGGGATTAGTTCCAGAAGTGAGGCTTTCAGTGGCAGAGATGGAATCTCCCCTCATGCCTCCCTGAGATGGGCTTTTGCACTAAGAAACTGGGCAGAGGGAGGAAAGGAAGAAGATGAATGTTTACTACGGAGGCTGCTCAAGGCCTAAAGGCATCCCAAAAGCCAACCCCCAAGGCCCCAAAGAGAAATGCCCAGTGGAGCAGCTCTGGGCCCCCAGTGTGGTGGGAACATTTATCAGAAACCTTTGCAAGCAAGAGCACTGAAGAGAGATGTGTCCCGAGAGACTTTTTCTGCAGTGGGAGGGGTTGGAGGGGATATCTTAGAATAAAATCTTTTAATGTTCCACTCCACAGCAATCTAGCCTCCTTAATATGACAAATCGGAGCTCCTGCAGAACTTTACTGCCTGCATGTTAATGAGCCAAAGCCTGTCACAGCCATTGGGTGGGAGGAGTTTACAAACAACTAGGCTTTGAGATATTCTAAAGAGAAAGAAAAGAGAATAAAGTGATGGGGGAGCAACCCTGGAGGAGGAGACAGTCCCAGGAAGGGGAACAATCTAGAAGTCAGATCTGGGAGACTTCATTACTCTGAAGGATTCCCTTCATTAAAATGATCTATGAATCTCCTTCCAGCACACTCCACTTACTGACTGCTGGGGTGAGTGCAGGTTGCTGTCCCTGTCTGGTGGCCATAGCGTGGTGCTGAGTGACCTTCTCCAGTGGGAAACAGGTGCTTTCACAGAGTGGGTCAGCCCATTTCCTGAGTCCATGGTCAGGGATATGGCCAGGTCTCTTGTCACCATGGTCCCCTGTTGTGTTAGTGGCCTAGAATCTCCCTAACAGAGTACCGTGAACTCTGTAGTTTATAAAGACAGTTTATTGTCTCACAGTGCAGAGGCTCTGAGTCTGAATTTCGGGCAGTGGCAGGGCCATGCTGTCTCAGAAGGATCTGAGGAAGTGTTTGGTAGCCATCAGCATTCCTTGATTTGCAGCTTCAGAATCACTTTGTTGTTCCACAGCTGTTTTCCCTCTGACTCTGTGTTCTTCTTCTCTTTTTTGAGGAGTCATTTAGGACCTGTCATGAATTGCACTGTGTCCCCCCTACAGATCTGTGTATCAGTTTGGCTGGGCAATTGTTCCTGGTATTGTATGGTTGTCTTTTATTTTGTGATTGTCATTCTTTTATGGGTTGTAAATTCTAATCTTTGCCTATGGTTAATGATGCAAGATTAGATTATGTTAAAGAGAATTAGGGTGGGATTATAACACCCTCACTAAGGTTGCATCCCTGAGCCGTTGTAAAGGGAGTTTCCCTGGGATGTACCCTGCACCATCTTTTATCTTACAAGAGATAAAAGGAAAGGTGGGGGGGAGGGGGTAGACAGAGAGTTGGGGACATTGGACCACCAAAAAAGAAACCATGGGAGCAAAGTACATCCTTTGGACTTGAGATTCCTGAGCTGAGATGCTCCCCGAGCAAGGAAAGACTTAGGACAAGGACTTTTCCTCCAGAGCTAATGGAGATACAAAGCCGTCCCCTGGACCCAGTGACCTGAATTCAGACTTCTAGCCTACGGGTCTGTGAGAGGATAAGCTTCTCTTTGTTAAAGCCATCCACTTGTGGTATTTCTGCGGTAGTAGCACTAGCTGACTAAGACAGCTCCCACCCTGTTCTGCAGCTCTGGTGGCACAGTGATGGAGAGCTGTGGCTGCTATGGCTCGTAACCAAAAAGTCAGCAGTTGGAATCCACCAAGTGTTCCTTGGAAACTCCATGCGGCAGTTTTGCTCTGTCCTGTAGGATCACTACTGGTAGAATTGACTCTGTAGAAATGAGTTTATGCTTTGTTTGTTTTTTGTTTCTGTTTGTTAACTCTGATATGACCTCATGTTAACTTAAAGATATCATCTTCAAAGACCCTGTATCCAGAAAGGGTATGTGCTCAGTTATTAGGGGTTAGGACTTCAGCACGTCTTTTGCGGGGATACATTCCAGTCTGTTGGACCATAACAGGACGATTCAGTGACCAGTGTGAATTGAGCCTTGTGCACCCTAGAGATCATGTTGTTGAGGAGGAAGAGGAGGAGGATGACATCATGTAACATATTCTCTGTGCTTACCAGTGCCAGGCACTGTACTGGGCTTCTGCATGTATGTATTCTTTAATTCTTACATCAGTTATGTGGTTGATAATACCATTATTCCAGTGTTATTAGTGAGTAAACTAACGCTTGGAGAGATTAAATAACCTGATTGCAGTAATAAAGCTTCTTAGTGATGCAGAGTGCAGTCATTGGGAGAATATGTTCAGAGCTCCATTGGAATATATTATATTACAGAATATTTATACTAGAAGGAAACTTAGATACCATCTGACCCAACCTTTCTTATTACTGAGGTGAAAACACTGAAGAATGGAAAACTGACGTGATTTCTGTCAGGTCAGGCCATGGAAATGGCAAAATTTGTATCAAAAGCTAGTTCTTTGTTCTTTTATTCTTTTTACTGTGGCATATCCATTGTCTCACTGTCTTTCACTTTGGAGTGTTGCAGTATTTTCATATTAAATGACTTGTCGATGACTTGTGCTGAATTTAGTGCATAATGGAATGTGTTGCTAGTTGCTGTCAAGTCAGCCTTTGAGTTGATTCCAGTTCATGAACTTTCTGTGTCGCAGAACCAAATGTCCCCCGGCCTGCATCACTGTCATGATCCTTCCAACTTGCGGGGCTCACATTTCAGCATTGTGTCAGATAATGTTCTGTCGTCATCCAAGTTTTCATTGTCTAACTTTTGGAAGTGGATCACCAGGTGTTTCTTCCCATTCTGTCTTAGTCTGGAAACTGTTGTTTACCACAGGTGACCCTGCTGGTATTTGAAATACCAGTAGCATCACTTCCAGCATCACAGCAACACACAAGCCACCCCAGTACAACACAATGACAAAGAGGTAGCAGTGATGGCATTAGAACACCCAAATATTGGAAATAACCAAGAGAGAAATCTTTTGTCCATTGAGCAATTATAGGTACCACTGAGGTAGATACCTGGGGAGCCAGTCATCCTTCCCAGGGGTGTGTCATCTGACATGGAAGCCTCTTTCTCCACCCAGCACACTCTGGAAAGATTGCCAGTAGTTGGAGCTTTCTGTTTTCTCTTACCTGGATCCTTGTTTGTCCTGGCCTTTATCTGCAGACTGGGAAAGAATGAAAAGGACCGAGTGGGATGGAGAACAAGAGATGGAGTCTTGTCTCTTGTTATTCACCTAAATGTAACCAACTCATACTCTGGGCAAGAGTGATTTAAGTGCCAATTTATGCACCGTGCTAGGCTGGCTACATAAGAATCCCCTGGAGTGTAATTTAAAAATGCAGGTTTCTAATCCTCACACTCATAAATTCTGATTCAGTAAGTCTAACTTAAGACCCATTTGTATTTTTATAATTACTTCTCCTGTAATTCTGATTAACAGCCAGACTTGGAGCCACTGCTAAAATCTGTAGTGTCACTGAGCAAACACAATGAGACTGGAGAGATTCAGTGAGGGTCTTGACCTGTTAAATGCAAGAAGATGTGGTATTGTCTTTTGTTTTGTTTTGTTTTTAGCATAACTTTGGGGCCATTGCCAAGAATGGCACTGAGGGTAATTCTAACATTGAACAATAAGAGAAAATGTACTTATGGGTGAGATTCATGATTATCATGCAGATGAAATTTTCAGTAATTACAACTTCTTGCTCAACATGTAGGCTCAGTTGAAATAGTGTCTGAATTATTTAGATTAATTCTCCTATATGCCTTGTACCCGGTAGTTGATAGATAAAGCTACTATCAAGCTAAGTAATCATCTGGATAAGTGAGACAACTAATAAGAGAAACCAGTCACACAGTCACACAGTCACTCAGCCAAAATGAATTCACTAAGATGGCTCAGGCCAGTGTAACCTGAACAGAGGAGGCAACCAAATACCTTCATGACCCTCATGGCCTTTCTGGTGTTGTTCGCACTACAGAAGTAAATTGCTACCTATAAGAGAAAAAAGGTGTGGGCAAGGACGTGTACAGTGAGTTCGAGGGCATTGGGAGCTAGTCAAGGAGAGAAATATGACCATGAGATAGCATTGTCCAACAAACTATTGATTGGGGTGCAGGCACTGACAGCCCTACGCAGGGGATGAGTTCCCACAGCAGGAGGTGTGCTAGAGGCAAATGGCCCAGGGGGCCACCAGAAGGGAAGAGGGCATGAGATGGAGAGAGCTTGAAAGGCAGCAGCACCCTAAGGTCCTTATGACTAACTGCAGGATTTTACCTATGACTAGTCAATGTTGGGTGACATTGTATGAGGTATGTAAAGCAGAAGGGCTCTAAGCAGCTAAATATATGCTTGTTGGGGCTATTTTTAAAACAATCTGATATGTATAAATTTGAGTTTTGTACCAGTGGGTTTCTTTTAGTCTAAAAAGCAAACAGCTTGGAGTCAATACATCAAACCAAACCCGCTGCGACGGAGTCTATTCTGACTCACAGTAACCCTACAGGACCTTTTTACTTCATTAACGTAATAGTAAAGTAGAGGATCGGCGAAAAAGAGGAAGACCAGCCACAAGGTGAATTGACACAGTGACTGCAACAATGGACTCAAGCGTTACAATAATTGCAAGGATGGTGCAAACAGGGCGCTGTTTCATTCTGTTGTATGTAGGGTCTCCTAAAAACAACAACAATAAAACAGTGGATTAGAAGAATCCTAAGCTCACCCTTCGGTATTCTCACTGGCAGTCTACTGAAGTGAGGTGTTACGAGCCGTGGCTGGAATGAACATGGCAACTTCAGTACTAAGAGCACACCCTTAGAACCGAATATGAGTATCTGACTGCTTTCTGGTACAACAGAGGCGGGTGCATGTGTGTGTGCACGTAGACACACACACTTCCCTCGCAGAAATGGTGAAAAGTTACTTCTCTGGGTTGTAAATTTAAATGAAGTCCAGAGTAGTGAAGGCCATTTGTAAGGTCTGCTGAGCTAATGGATTCATAATGACTTTTAAAGCTTCACTCGGGTAAGAAATAGTGTTCATTTTTTAATTGCATATAATTATACTTTTTCATAATCTAGAGCGGCATACCAAAAGTAAATCTACTGGCTTAATTATAAATCTTTTTATTATCTGGAACCCTGCTGAAATAAAAGGCAAAAAGAAACAACTATTGTTTTTCTAATCTAGGGAAAAGGATAAAATAAAATACCCTCCATGTGAAATGAGTTATGATGCTTTAGAAGGGAGAACACTGGTTTGCTTCGCATCCCCTTGGGGGAAGGCTGTTGTGGAAGTGTGGGCATCCTGACTGGTCAGTGGTCCAATCCATTTCTTGTCCTAAGGGAGCAGGCATTTGATGGTCTGTCCAAAGCTAACAGAGCCTGTTTCTGTCCCTAGAGCTGCCCTCTGGGAAAAGTGTCAAGCTCGAAGGGGTTATAGCTGGGCAATAGAATAGACGGTGAAAAGCCATAGAATCTCAGGAGTGTAATCAGATTTTTTCTCCTACTGGGTGTCTCCTAGCAATTTTCCCATAGCCCTTCCCAAAGCCACTTGTTACCAAGAGTAACCCTGCACCTTTGAAGGGCACATGATGATAACTGGACCAGGAAAATTCCTATCTTCCAAGCCGGTAGGATTTGCTGTAATCTCAGTGTCTTGTGAAGTAAAATATTAATCAATGATGTAGAGGAGATTAGCACCATCTGGGGTGATTGAGAGTTCCTGGCAAGTAGTGCAAATTGCCTGAGCTTGGCTGCTACATAAAGATTGATGGTTCCAACCCATCCCACAGCACTGCAAAAGAAAGTCCTGGTGATATGGCTCAAGATGACAGCCAAGAAAACTTTATGGAACAGTTCTACTCTGTGACATATGGGGTCACCGTGAGTCAGAACTGACTTGACAGCAATGCTTACAGCTTTGGCTTGGGGTAACTAAGGGCCACGTTGGAGCCAACAGCCAGGTATGAGGGGAAGGGAGAGACTCACTTCTCACCAAGGGCTCCCCTTGTGGTCTCCCAAGTCCACTTGCTGTTGAGTCACTTCTGATTCATGACGTAGGACAGAGTAGAACTGCCCCATAGGATTTCCAGGGTTGGAAGCTTTACAAAAGCACACTGCCACATCTTGCTCCCACAAAGGAGCTGGTGGATTGGAACCACCAACCTTTCAGTTCGCAGCTGAATACTCACCTACTGCGCTACCAGGGCTCTTTCTCCGAAGTCCAGCTCCACAATTTGTCCCATCTCATGAATCCAAGAGATGCTGTCCACCGGCCAGAAGGGCTTCTTTCTAGAATACAGGCACGGAAGTGGTCAGCCGGGGCTCTGGCAGAGCCAGAACCTGTGAAAGGAAGCCTTCCAGCCATACCACCTCGAGCCCTGACCAAGCCGTCCTGAAGGCCTCCCTTTTCACAGCCATGGGCTGCTGTGATCCCTTGGGAAGACTCTTGCACCTCTTCTGGATGCCTCTCATTTAAGTAAATCAATTTTCCTGTCATTGTTGGGGAGGCAGGGACCCAGAAAGAAACCTAATTAAATTCTTAAAGGTCGAGCAGCCCATCTGGGCCTGGTGGAGGTGGATGATGCTCCTGCCCATCTCAGAGAGGAGGCTGCTTCTGGAAAAGAGATAGCCACTCACAATTAACATCTCCGTGTCTCTTTGAACTACTTGTTACCACCTCTGCCACATCTATACCAACATATGTAACAGCTAGAGAAGCCACCAGCTGCCAACATTATTGTATAGAATGGGAATCATGACCACCACCGGTGGCAAAGTTAATGTGTGCTGGCCCTGGACCCAGAGCCACCCTCTCTCCTTGAGCTTTGACCGTGACAAGCACTAGTCTGGGTGCTTTACCCTCCACATGGACACTCCGTACTCCTCTTGCTTATTCTTGGCCCAGGTGCCATTTAACCTTCTCTAGAAAGAAGCAGAATTTCATATCTGTCATAAAGAACACTCTGTACTATAATCAGTATGGATTTTCTGGAAGAAGTGGACTTTGATGTACAAGAGTGGTTATAAAAAGTGAGAAGACGTGTAATTCTTTATGTTATAGTATAAAGTGTCAGAGTTACAACAGACAGAGAGACATGAATTTGGCTAGCTAATCTGAATATCATTATCATCCAGACCCATTTCCTAGTATATAACCACTGCCGTGGAGTCAATTCTGACTCATAACGGTGAGTTCCTAGTGCATAGTTTTTTAAACTAGTAGTGGCCTAGAGGTTCTGGTCACTTTTATCACACCCTATAAACTTCCCATAGTACAGAAACAGCACATTCCCGTTTAGAATCCTGACCTTGGGCCATTTACTTGGCCTTCTTAACTTCAGTGTGCTCATCTGTCAAATGGGGAATAAAAATGCTTGACTGGGGGACTGTGGTGGTTCCGTGGTAGAATTCCTGCCTTGCACGCAGGAGGCTCTGTTGTGATTCCCTGTCAGTGCTCTTCATGTGTGGCTATCCCCAGTCTGTCAGTAGAGGCTTTTGTGTTTCTGTATGGCTATGTTGCTAAACAGATTTCTGCAGAGCTTGGAGACTAAGGTGACATTTTAAAGAAAGGCTTCTCAATCTACTCTTGAAAATGAGCCAGTGGAACCTCTGTGGATTACAGTGATCTGATTTGCAGCAAATGCCGGGAATGGTGCAGCAGTGCACAGGTTAGTTAGGTGGGGACCAACTCAGTGGCAGCTGGCAACAACAGCGCTTAGCATGCAGAGTTGTGAGAATCAGAGAAAACCTAAGAGTCAAGCGCCTAGCAGAGTAGAAGCCTGGTACCCACTCAGGGCTCAATACCGTTATTGTTGTTGCTCAGTAAAAATGCCACCTCTTCTGCTGGCTGTCGGCGTGAACTTGATGAGTTTCTGCTCGTAGCCTTGTTTTCAACTAGTGAAGTGTGATTAATCATCCTACCTTACAATTAGGCATAGGCTTGCCGATAACAAACAGAAAACTCGACCAAAATGGTTTTAACAAGCATGGTACTTAACTCACTAATGCATCATCCATAATGAAAAATTTCACATTGTTTCATCACATTAAAGGTTCTACTTCAAGTTATGACTGGCATTTGTCTCTCTTCCAACCCCATAGCACCTTCCTGCAAAACCCTAAACTCATTTCAGATTTGCAGTTCCTGACAAGGGCAGATGATCCAGTAAGCAAGGTAGGCGTGGGTTTATTCGTGCTTATTTACTAATCTGTAGTGAACAGTTTCTCTACAGATGATTTGGTAAGCAAGGAAATTACTGTGCTTACCTTGCCTATGGAATAATCCACCACTGCTTAGCAACCATTGCAAGGAGATGCTGCTAGAGTTTCTTGGCAGCTCAGCCATGGCAGGACCAGCATCTCCCAGGAACCTCTGGGTTCTTTTGGCGTAATTCCATGCACCTTCCCTCATGGTCCAAATATGACTGCTGTTCCTTTAAGGCATTGTGTCTTACTCCAGGCAAGGGAGAAGGAGGCAGCTGGAAGAGACAAGTCTGTCTGTTTGCATCAGAAAAGCAAGAGCTTTCCCCAAAGCCAGCTAGCAAATGTACCACGTGGATTACTTGTCAGAACTAGACCCATGGCCACCTAATTGGCTAAGAATGAAGGTGGGGCAGCCAACCAGAAGTGTTTGCCACACCTACTAGTGGAGTTGCTAAGGAGAATTGATGAGCTGGTGTTTGTTAATGCCATCTTGTAAGTGTGTTACAAAAGTAAGTTGTTATGCTTACCCTAGCCTTGGTACCAAGCAGGGGTCAGTCAACTGTTAAGCAGTACTGTATTGCTTGGGTCTTTAACCGCCTTGAGATACCAGGAAGGCCATGGCTGTTTTAGCACTAGCTGATAGTTCATACCCTCGGTCTGACCAAGCTAGAGGTTATCCTGTTTCCTTGTGTCAGTGAGATGATGTTTGGAGTGGAGCTTGGTGGCCTCGACTGTCTCTGCTTGATATAAGTGTGAAGCTGTGTCCTAGATAAACACAGTGAATTTCTAGTAACAGCAGGAGGTATTCCTGGAAGACTCATTCACCAGTAATGGGGTTATGTTAAATTAATTTTAGGTAGTCTCCTTAATGTATGCGTTGCCTGTTCATGGACCTGAATGACATCCTTAATAAACATCTTTTATTTTAACAGCTTTATTGAGGGATAATTCACATACTGTAAGATTTACCCATTTTAACTGTACAATTCAGTGATTTTTTAGTAAATTTACACAGTTGTGCAACCATCGCTACAATCTAGTTTTAGAACAATTCCATCTTCCCAGAAAGATCCCTCAAGCCCATGTGCAAACAATCTTTGTTCCCACTCCTGCTCTGGGCAAGTGCTCATGTAATTTCATTCTCTGTAGACTTGCCTTTTCTGGGCTTTTCATGTCAATGCATTGATGGTATGTAGTCTTTTGCATCTGGTTTCTTTTATTTGGCATGATTTTGAGGTTCATCCATGTTGTAGCATGTATTAATAGTTTTTCACTGCACTGATACACAACATTTTGTTCATCTTTCCACTAGCTGATGAACCTTTAGAATGCTTCCACTTCACGGACACAAATAACAAACATGAATGACAGTTCTGTGAATGTTTGTGTTTGTGTCTTTTTGTGGACGTATGTTTTCATTTCTGCTGGGTAACTACCTGGGAGTAGAACTGCTGTGTCATGTGGTAAATTTATGTTTAACATTTTAAGAAATTACCAAACTGCTTTCCAAAGTGGCTGCAGCATTTTACTTGCCCACCAGCAAATGATGAGAGTTTCAGTTTCTTCACATCATTGCCAACACCTGTTGTAGTTTGTCTTTTTGATTATAGCCATTCTAGGGGATGTAAAATGGCATCTCGTTGTGGTTTTGATTTGCATTTCCCTAAAGACTAATGATGTTGTACTTCTTTTCATGGGCTTACGAGCTATTTGTGTATCTTCCTTGGTGAAATATCTTTTCAAGTCTTTCGCCCATTTTTTTAATTGGGCTGTTTGCTTTCTTACTGTTGAGTTTTAAGAATTCTGTATTCATTATGGATACAAGCTGTTTATCGGGTATTTGATTTGCAAAATCTTATCCAACTGTATGACTTATCTTTTCAGTTTCTTACTGATGGCTTAGAAGTACAAAAACTTTTTAATTTTGATGAAGTGCAAATTCCCAACTTTTTCTTTGACTGACCATGCTTTTATTATGTATTAAAAACTTTTTGCCTGATCCAAAGTCACAAAGATTTTCTAGTATATTCTTCTGCAAGTTCTGTAGTCTTGTTCTGTACCTATATAGACCTATTTATATCTATATCAATTTTGAGTTAATTTTTATATGTGATTTAAAGCAAGGCTCTAAATATTTTTGGAAGTGAATACTTCAGTTGTTCTACCACCATTTATTAAAAAGTCTCTTCTCCTACACATGAATTGTCTTGGAACGCTTGTTGAAATCAGTTAACCATAAATAAAAAGGTTTGTCTCTGGGCTCTCAGTTCTCTTCCATTGACCTATATGTCTGTCCTTATGACTGGCTTGGCTTGGCTATGCCAGTGCCACACTGTGTGGAGTACAATAACTTTATAGCATGTCTTGAGATCAGGACGTATGAAGCCTCCATTTATTTATTTATTTATTTGTTTGTTTGTTTGTTTTCTGTCTTAGGATTGTTTTGTCTATGCTGAGTCCTTTGTTTAAAATTTAGGAATTGATGATCAGTTTCTACAAAAATGCCTGCTGAGGTTTTGATAGGAATTGCATTGACTCTGTAGATCCATTTGGTGAGAATTATTAGTATTAAGTCTTTCTGTCTATGAACGGAGACCATAGTGGTATCATGGTTAAGAGCTATTACAACTGCTCAATAAAAGGCCCGCAGTTTGAATCCACCCAGGTGCTCCCTGGAAACCCTGTGGGGTGATTTACTCTTATCCTACGGTGTCACTATGAGTCAGAATCTACTCAGCACCAATGGCTTTGTTTTTGTTTTGGCATCCATGAATAGGAAGGAGCCCTGGTGGTTAAGAATTAGGTTATTAACCAAAAAGTCAGTGGTTCAAACCCACCAGCAGCTCCCAGGAGAAAGGTGTGGCAGTCTGCTTCCATAAAGATTTACAGCCTTGGAAAACCCCGGGGGGAGTTAACATTTTTTTGCGTAGGGCCACTGTCATGGATTAAATTGTGTCCCCCACAAAATATTTGTAGTAATTTGTCTAGGCTGTGATTCCCCGTATTTTGTGGTTGCCCTCCATTTTGTGATTGTTTTAACGCCGTAAATTCTGATCTCTTCCTGTGGTTAGGAGTGGATTATTTTAGAGAGGATTAGGGTGGGACTGTGAAACCCTTCCTAAGATCACCTCCCTGCTCCAATGTAGAGAGGGTTTCTTTGGGGCAGCATAGCTTATACCACTTTTTATCCTACAAGAGATAAAAGGAAAGGGAACCAAGCAGAGAATGAGACCTCACACCACGAAGAAAGCAGCACCAGGAGTAGAGCATGTGCTTCGGACCTGAGGTTCCTGCACCAAGATGCTCCGCAACCAGAAACTGCCATAACACACAGACTTTCCTCCAGAACTGACAGAGGAAAAGCCTTCCCCTGGTGTGGATGCCATGAATTCAGACTTGTAGCCTACCTGACTGTGTAAAAATCAACTTTCCTTTGTTAAAGCCATCCACTTTGTGGTATCTCTGTTAGCACAGCACTAGATGACTGAAAGAGCCACTGTGAGTCCGAATCAACCTGATGGCATTGGGTTTACATGGGCATCCATGAATTTTGAATGTTGCGCCATTTATTTACAACCTCATCAGTTTCTCTAAGCAATGTTTGCAGTTTGTAATCTACAAGTTTTGCGCTTTCTTATCAAACATATTCTTAATTACTTTATTCTCTTTGATGCCATTGTAAATTGAATTACTTCCTTAATTTTATTTTTGCATTGTTGGTAAGATACAGAAAAAAAAATTTTATGTATTAGTCTCTTGACCCTTGGCCTTGGTGAGCTCATTTATTAATTATGGTAATGTTTTTGTAGATTCCTCAGGATTCTTATGTGCAGGATTATATCATCTGTAAATCAAGAAAGTTTTCCTCCTTCCTTCCCTGTCTGGATGCCAAGCATGTGTTAAAGAATTTGAAATTTTATAGAACACTTACAAAGAGCATAGAGGTAGCCCCCAAGTTAGATAATATGATGATTCAGAGGAAGCAGGACTTGCGAACTGGGGCTGGAGTAGCAGAATGGAGCAGGAATCCCTTGTTAGAATGGCATGAGTTCATATGTTCATTTCCCAAGGAGCTACAATGAAGGAATTGTCACAAGAAAGACCTGCTCGGGTTGGGTGGAAGGGATCTTGCTGGTGAGAGCGAAGACAAGTCATTGTTTTCTCCTACTGAGAAACCTCAACTGCCTCAGTATTTTCAGTGTGTTCCTCGAAGAAATGGTTTGTTCCCTTCCCATTAATTTGATGGTCCTTTTCTGTTAACCAGGGAATGGCTGGTGCCCACCCCACTTCCACCTGGAGATAGCGGATAGTGACACAAAGCTGAACAGCTGAGAAGGCCTTGTGTACCTCGGCTTATCTGCTACCACGGCAGTAACTGCAAACATTAACAACTGTGCCTCCCTCTCTGCAGCAAAGTGCTTTAAATCCCTCATTACCAACATGCAGTGGTTGTTGTGGCTGTGTGAGCTGTTATCTATTTATGTTGACTATTAATAAGTTATTAGACCATATTGTGTGGGTTTTAATAACTCCATAGGAAGGAAAGTGTGGCCAGGAGGTAGAATCTGAAGCAATTACAAATTCATAGGTTGTTTTTGTTTTTTGTTTTTTTTAACACATAGAAACAGTGCATTTACAAACACATTAAATACAGAGGCCTGATGCCCTTACTTAGGCTTCTGGTCACGTGGTGAGAAGGGACCTACAGCAGCTGTGCAGGTCCTGGTGGGAAGACCCTGCTTGAGTAGGCTGTAGCAGCTGTCCCGAGGCCTGGGGCTGATAGCTGCTGGGCTGAATGCAGGGAGCCTTGCCCTCTCTCTGTGGGCTGTGAATGTCCATATGGGCAGGAATGTCAGCAGTCGTATCCACGCATTTAGCAGGACTTTTACAATGCATTATTCTAAATCAGCCTTGAAATAGCGTCCCCTCACCCAGTGGACTGCTTCACTGCCTCCCAGACAAGACAGAGGAAGCTGCACCACACCCCCTAGCACACATGTCCTTGCTTGTCCTAGACAAACAGGCAAGCAGCTCTTTGGAAAGCAGGATTAGAGTGCAAGCCGGGGAGATTCCTGATGGCCTTGCTTGGGGAGGTCAGGCAGAGGCAGCGAAAGCACCAGGCCTAGGCTGCAAAATGAAAACAGGCTCAAATCATTTTCTTGTCAGCCAGGATTTTAAAATCAATAACAAGCTTCCTCGATACATTCTTACCCTTTTTCTTCTTGTTATCAGTCAAGGGAGATGGTGAATTTTCTTCCCCAGGCAGCTGTGGAAATAGAATCCTAATGCTATGGTGGGACCAGCATGCCTCTTCCACACCAGGGCAGTTGTGAACACAATGTGCTTTCACAGCACACCAGGGTGTCAGGGCACCCTTTCTCCCTGTTGTTTTGTTTGTCACCGTCTTTTGGCTCAAGTGTGTATTTCCTGCCTCACTGCTACCATGTGGAAACGGACTAACGCTTTTCCCTGGATGATATCAAGAAAGGTGAACACAGGTATATGACTGTCTCCATTCCACACTTGAAGCTTTTAGACAACTAATACTACTCAGAATCTTTACTTATTACTGGAAAAGAGAACTGAGGAGAGAAGAGGTTCATCCTCTAAGATGTCAGTCCTGTAGTACTACCTATTGTAGAGTTCAGAAGGAAGCCAAAGCCAAGTGCCGTTGAATCGGATAATTATCTCAAAAGCTGAAGAGCTCCTGGAAGACAGGGAGGGTCTTCTCTGTCCTTATTGGTATTTTCCATTTGTTACACATAGTGCTGTGGAGTGAGTAACAGGTGGGAGGAAGAGAAGGAAGGACAGAGGGATGGAAGAAGGGAGGAAGGAAGGTAGGTAGAGAAAGGTTCCCATTTGCCCGGTCATTCATTCCACCCTGACTTCAGTGTGTGCCATGGGCCAGCCCTGTGTTAAGTGCTAGAGATACAGTGTGGACTCAGAAAATAGAGCTGTCTCTCAGGAGTTTAATGAGAAGCTGGGAGCCGAACCCATGAGCAGACAGATGTAAATGGTGCAGGTGACATTCACGCTGGGATAAGCACAGAGGACGATGGAAGCTCAAAAGCAAGGCGTCTGACTCTCTGAGGGCTCTGAGAGGGAGTAATGCCCACACTGAGTCTGAGCGAGAGTGGTCAGTGGGGTCCAGTCGTTGAGCAGAGGGAATGAGATTTGAGAGCCTGGAGAAAAATGACTGTGGTATAGTCTGGCAACTTCAAGTTGTTCATGATCACTGGGAGCATATGTGTACGGAGGAGGCCAGTAAGCAGGGTGATGCGCAGCCTGTGGATCGTGAGATGCCTGGAAGCTGTGAAGGACTGGGGCCATGATCCTGGGATCATGAGGAGCCACTCAGTGTTTGTAAGGAAGGGAATGGCGTGGTCAGACACAGGGTTTAGTAAGCTGCCTCTGACTGCCTCTGGTATGGAGGTTAGCGGGGAACAGGCGGACTGCAGGCGCCATGGTGGCGCACCTTCCCTGAGGGAAACCAAACCCAAAACAAATACACTATTGTCAAGTCAATTCTGACTCATAGCAACCCTGCAGGATACGGTAGAACTCTCCCATAGGTTTCCCAAGGAGTGGCTGGTGGATTTGACTTGCCACTTAACCACTGTGCCACAGAGAGAGACTCAGGTCCAATGTCTGGCCAACACACCTCATGTGCAGCTACCACTCGTCTGTCAGTGGAGGCCTGTCTGTTGCTATGGTGCTAAACAGGTTTCAGTGGGGCTTCCAAACTAAGATGGACTAGGAAAGGCCTCCACTACAGCTGACACCAGCAACAAGGCTGGCTGAAGGTCTAGTGACCTAGACCACAATAGTGGTGTGGGCATGAGGAGAATACAGGGGCCCATCCCCTATCCTCAGTTGGCTCCCTTAGCAGAACAGCCCAGCAGTCATGGTTGGAAAAGGGCAGACAATTTAAACAGAAGAACATGGATAGATAATGAAAGGCAGAGGAGGAAAGACACTTCTGACACAAGGCTCTAGAAAGCTCAGGAAAAGAAAAAAACCTCGTGCACCATATACTGCAGCAGGGAGAAGGTGACAGGCCATAAGCATGGAGTTGAAGACTGTTGAAAGCAGCCTGGGTCCAATGCATTGAGTCTAGAACCTAGTAGGCTAGGGTGAGATCCAGCTATTACACAGAACAACTGAGGAGAAGCCCTTGGAGGGCACTCTGGGGGTCATTCATGAGCTTAGTAAGTTCCCCCTGTTACCACAGCAACATGTCAAGAATTTTTCACATCTAGGGGAAAAAAAAAGTCCTGTGTTACAGCACTCAAAGCAAATTAGGTCATTGTTACAAGTTATTAATTTTAATGCATTAAGAAAAGTGTACAGGGGGAGTGAAGTTTCTTTTTTTTTTTTAAATTTTTTTTTAACACAGCAAATGGAAACAGCAAAAAGTACAACAATAATTAATGCTGAAAGCAAAGTGTTCCATAAAATGTAAGAAATGAACAAATTACATGCTCCTTCTTCCTCCTCCCCCAAGTAGGATTAGTAGTCAATGACAAGGGGGTTGGGTGGCTCTCCCACAGCCCTTTAAAGCCGTTGTGAGCTCTTGTTGCACTTGCTTGTGGAGGGCACATGATGTTCCTTAAGCCAAGGTGAAACTCAGCGATGAAAAGAGAGCGCAGAGGGGCTTTTCTCTGAGCTGAGTGACATTTACTGTGAAGTTGCTAGTAAGCAAAAATGCAGCCTCATGAGGAAACTGGGGAGCCACGACTAGTTTCTACAGGAGCTGTCCTACCCCCCTGAAACTCTAGGCAGTAGATTTGTTTGATCTTTGGGCTTGGTTTGCTCTCTGGGGCAGCCTCATTCCCTGGCCGAGCTGTGGGTCTCCAGCTGCAGAACTGAACCAGGAGTGCAGCGCCAGCTTGATGATTTCTGTTTGGTTCTATTCTGTCTTAATGTGACTTTCTTTTTTTATGTTGTTTTTATTCATTTTCTGTCTGTTTGATTTTGTTTTGCATCTGTTTGGGTGAATCAGAAATTCTGCATTCCAGCTGGTCTCTTGGATAGACTTGACCTCCTTTATTCTATGCACGTCCCTGGCTGGTTCTTTTAACACGCTCAATGTTAGGAGGTATGCGTGGTTGGTGGACTGAGTCCACCCAGAGCTGCCTCAGAAGGAGGCCTGGTGATCTACATCTGAAAAATCAGCTATTGAAAACTCTGTAGAACTTAGCTCTACTCTGACCCACGTGGGGTTCCCATATGTTGGATTGGGTTGGGTTAACAGCAAGTAGCTACTGGTTTTGTTCTGTCTACAAAAGGTCTCCCTCTCATGGTGACCCTCTTTTCTTCTTCCTTCCTTACCACATGCTTTCACCTTTCCCCCTTGACTCTCATCTATGTAGATCTAGGTTGTTAGATGCAGGCTGAGAGAGAAGATCCCAGGACTCAGGCCTGTGGCACATTATCCCAGTTGGCTGACCCTGCCGACATTAACCACTCGGCCACCCTTGAAGCTGTTTTCTCCCTTGACTTGTAAGATCCCATCTTCTCTCTCTGTTGTCTCCTTCTGTCAGTGCTCTGTCAGTCGCAGTTGGCTACTCAGGTTCCTTCCCTCTGAACCCTGACTCTTAGAAGCTTCTAAGAGATTTTTACTTGACCCTCCCCTCTCTCTCTGTCTTCTGTCTTCCCCTTTTATTCTTCCCATGCTTTCCTTAGGTGACATCATTCATTTTCATAATTTTACGTCATTGCTCATGACTCCCAAAGCCATAATTTAGACTTAAACTTTTCTGTAAGCTCAGAAAAACCAATTAGATATCACCATCTATGTGACTAATAGGCACCTCAGAGTCATTTGTTCTAACACTAAATTCAACATCTCCATCTCCTCATTGGCTTTCTCCCCAAACAACAGACAGAACAAAATTAAAAACTCTACTTTTCATCTCTGCTATTTATTACCGTTAAAACACAGCCAGTTGTGCAGGTGAGGGGCTATTGATTAGCCAAGACTTTTCTCCTTCCTCTCCCACATCTCTGATCCTCTGACACAGCCTCGCAATCCTCCTCTACTTCTTATTCCCACAGCCACCTCTTGTAAACAGCATCAGACTGCAGATCGTTCCTTCTCTAATCTACTCTCTATAGTGATTTCCAAGTTGTGTCAAAAACATAGACTTGATCAGGTCATTCCTGCATATGGACTTTTTATTGCTTCCCATTACCTAAAGGATAAAGTAGGAAGCGTCTCAAGATTTGAGAAATTCTGACCCCAGTCAACTTACCCACCCTTGTTTGTGAGCATTTGTCCGTACTCTGTGATTCTAAGTTCTAGCCACCTCTCAGATGCACATGTCAGCAGTCCTGTATGTTCAGACCTTGCTCATAATCTCCCCTCTGTGGAACCTATTCCATGTCTTCTCTGCCTAACAAACTCCTACTCATCATTCAAGGCCACTGGTGCCCACATGTAAAGAGAATCTTTCTTCTCTGGGCTCTTTCATAAAGCTCTCCCATTATAGAACTTACCACATTTCCTCTGGTCGGTTGTGCATCCTTGTGGTTCCCTATCAGAGTCTGAGCAACTTGAGAGGCACCGTCGTTGAATCCTCTTGTGACCTGGGAAAGCCCAGAGGTACTCAGCAAATATGTTTTGTGTTCTTTTCCTATGTTACAATGTCCATTTAAAATGGAAAAGTACTGAAGTTTCATCATAGCCTATTTAAGACAGTAGATCCCAAATGCGGTGAAGACTGAGTGAGCTGAGAAGTAGAAGAGCTAGACACAGTGCTTTTGACCCTGTCTGTCCATGGTCACACATTCTAAGAAGGAGCATTTTGTGATGTTGAGAGTACCTGAAACCTCCTCTAATCTGGAGGACAAAGCAAGGTCGTATACCCTGACCGTTGTGCATATGTGTGCAGAAGATCTAAAGAGTGATATGTGTGTGTCTGTGTCTGTGTGTGTCTGTGTCTGTGTGTGTGTGTGTGTGTGTGTGTGTGTGTGTGGTGTGTAATAAGCACAGGAGATTCTGGTTCCTTTTCTTCTCCCTTGTTAGGTGTCTATAGGAAAAGTCATATTCATATTTTTAATAAAAGTAATCCAAGGGACGGTTGGCCCAAGGAGAACATTATTTATTAAAATAATGTATTATTTTTATGTTGAAGTAGGAAAGAATATAATAAGCCTAGTAGAATCTCATAGGTCTGC
Organism: Heterohyrax brucei; assembly: GCA_028571685.1. NCBI lineage: Eukaryota > Metazoa > Chordata > Mammalia > Hyracoidea > Procaviidae > Heterohyrax > Heterohyrax brucei. Next base: position 20,766,206 of record CM053162.1, read on the forward strand.
TTACCATTACAGGCAACAATGGGAACAAATATAGAATGGCATCTATATAATTGGGTCCAAAAAACCCAAACTTGTTGCCATTGAGTTGTTTCAGATTTATGGGAACCCTATAGGACAGAGTGGAATTGTCCCATAGAATTTCCAAGGAGCGGCTGATGGGCTTGAACTGCCGATATTTTGGTTAGCAGCCAGACTGTTAACCACTGCACTACCAGGACTCCATATAACTGAACAGTGCATATATGTGTGTGTGTGAGTATGTATATACAATCATAAATTCAACCAATATTTATTAACTACTGTGTACCAAGTATGCAGAGGGGGGGGCAATATGTGTGTGCATGTTCACACGCAGATTTTGTGTGTGTGCATTTGGGGTAGAGGGTGTGGGTATGTGAATGTGTAGATTTCTGTGTGTGTCTGGATATGTATGTGTGAGCACGTGTAATGTGTGGATGTGGGGGGGATGTAGGTGTATGTATATGTGTTCTCACACATGTGCCATGTGCTGCACTAGGGAGCTTTTCCTTTCATTCATGTGAGTGGCTCCATCTCAGCTGTGTTTAGAACATTCTGGACACTGAGAGGACAGATTTTTTTTCCCAGAAGCTAATTCACCTGGTAAATGGAAAGCTCTGTTTTAATTGACTCTGTCTTTTAAGATCCAGCCACCCTGTTGTCTTAGCTCAGTTGTCAATACTTTGCCTGCATCATCCCTGAGCTTTCACATATGGATAGGACAAGCAGAAAGCAGGCTGTCACAGCTGAGGATGCAAAGGAAGAACTATTCAGGGTAATAATCTACTTCTGATTTTTTCCCCTTCCTTTTCCTGCGCTCCCTCTTGAATTTCCTAAAATGGGGGGAAATCCAAAGCAATTAGACAAACTTCTGATAGAGACATCCTTCTCCTTTCCTTTTAATTTTTTTCCACCCTCTTTAGCATTCAGAAGCCACTCAAACATCAGAGGTTTCTATGATGCGTGGTTGTGCCCAGCATTCCAAGCACAGAGCAGAAAAGGAACTCTCATTGGGGACTTTTTAGTTCCTTTCAGGCTGATGCCAGGTGGCTTCCATCACACTCTGAGCCATGAATTCTGGCAACAAGTCCTTGGTCAGGGTGTCGACAGTTGAGGGACTTCTGCTAAGGCAAAGAGGGCATGTAAGGTATGGCTTAATGGGGACTAACCCCTTACTGTGAAAGCTACTCTGAGAAACTTGTCAGCGGGCCCCAGATCTCGGGTATTTTCTACCGCAACACAGCCAGGGAGGTCGGCACACATAGACTTTAGAGTGCCTTTGAAGGAAAGCTGCAGTGATTATCAAACAACAAGAAGACATAGAAATTCATATAACTATACTCAGTGCAATGTTGGGTACTATGTTAGGAATGTTGTTGTTGCTGGCTGCCGTGGAGCCAGCCCTCCCAACTCATGGCAACTCCATACACAACAGAAGAGAACCCTGCCCAACTCTGCACGGTCACCATGATCAGTGTGGATCGGACCGTTGTGAGGCACAGAGATATTATTGGCTGGTTTTCTAAAGTAGATAATCAGGCCTTTCTTCTTAGTCCATCTTAGTCTGGAAGCTCTGATGAAACCTGTTCAGCATCATAGCAACATACAAGCCTCCACAGACGGATGGGTGCATTGTCTAGGAATGGAACCTGGGTCTTGCTTCTGCGTGGAAGGTGAGAATTCTACCACTAATCCACCATTGCCTTGTGTTTGAAATTCCTACAGCTTACTAGCTATTACAGTCTGCAGAAGAAACGGAATTACTTGCCTAAGGTCACACAACTAGTAGGCAGCTAGTTCAGATTTCAGATCCAGGTGTTCTGGGCTCCACTCTGTGTATATCTGACTTGCCCCTGCCTGTCTTCATTATGAGTGAAGCAGTGAAGATCTCTGGCACTCTACTTGCCGACAGTACCTCCTCCATTCCCAGAGAGGTGGACTGAGGCCTGATGTTGCTGTGTGGACAAGTAGCTCAAGGCAGGGGATGCAGTAGTACAAGGCTTTGGTGACCAGGCACATTAGAAGGGATCCAGAATGGCAGGTCCTTGGCTGAGTTTCTGGAATAAGTCGGCATCCAGTGATGCGACCTCCCCAGCATGGAGTATCTACACAGACAGATGACTCTCCTGGGTGAGGATGTACAGATCCAGGTGTGTCTGTTTTCTGTTGGTTTCTGTCTAGCAGAGAGGGTCCTGTTCTTGACTGTCACAGAGTGAAGGGAGTCAGTGCTCAGGACACATCACAGTAGGTGGTGGATGAGAGGTCAGGCACTGTACCTGTGTGAGGACTCTGCCAAGGGCCTCAGACAAAGAAAAGGAGTGCAGGAAATGGGGTGGGGGTGAGGGGCCAGAAGAGATTTTGAATTTCTCATCTTTACTGGGGCCTTGATGGTGCTCAGGAATGTCAGTAGTCCAGGGCCCAGTGGAGAGTGGAGTGGGGAGATGGCAGTCACTGACGGCAGGAGGACACAGTGCCAAAGAGGCAAGGACAGAGCTCCCAGTCATGACATCTGCTGTCCAGCTCAGCCTCATGCTCAGTTCCTTCTGGGCCTGACAGCCTTTTCCTTTTAATCCACAAAATCCCCCGGTCTGTCTCAGGCAGCTGTGTGACTCCACGCCTGAGTCATCAGACAGTCACCTCATTGTCCTGCTCTCCACTGTGTCCCTTATTCCTCCCCAGGCTTCCCCACTGCTGCTACCTGGCAGCCCCTTCACAACTCATCGGGACACATATGCATTAAACTCGGAGGTAGCTGCAGCCCAGGGAGAGACAGAGACCGTTCACTTAGCGGTGGGTACAAGGTGTGCAGTAGGTGGAGGGGCTGCAAAGGAGGTGCAGCCACCCAACCTTTGTGTGGGCTGGCATTATCCTCTGGTCCCCTTCATCCTTTTTTTCAAATCTCACATAGAGCGGGGAGTGTGGAAAAGAGCACATCTCTGTCCATAGCAATCACTGTTAAGTATGTACAATACTTTTCTTTTTTGTTAAAAAAAGATTTCCTAGGGACTTTGTCTTGGCCCTTAGGGTCGCCATGAGTCGGATCCAACTCGACGGCACTTGGCTTGGCTGGCAGGGACTTTGTCTTACTCTGTCCCTGCCTCTTCCTCCTTGTCACACAGACCAGTGAATTCTGAACATCCAAGCTATTGGGAAGTGAATCATGCTAATAATAGTTCTCATTCTCAATATCCAGGGAAGCCAACCAGAAGGGCAGGGGTGAGGTGCAAGTATTAATGGGACAGGAATGAGCACACAGCAAGCCTACAGCCCATCACCACCGTAAATCCATGGCAGAAGTACCATATGACCACAGGAATAGCCACACGTGCCTGGAAAGCCAGGATTCTCGGGAAGTTGAGTCTTTTTTTAACTCTTCCCTAGAATTCACAAATGACTTGTCCTTTAAACAAATGCTGCTCTAGGGCCAGTTTCTGGAGGGGGAGTGAAAAGATGCTTAAAGAGCAGGCTGTGGGGCTGCTGTGCAAACCCAAACATTGCTCATTGCAAATGGACAAACAAATACTGACACAAAATTAATAGGCAGTAGACTTCTAACCTGCTTAGAAGAACTTTTTTATTGCAAATTCCAAGTATTTTCTCCTTGAACACTCACTTGTTGAATACTCAACAAGTATCTGGGACTATAATAGGTACTGCCAATACAGACCTGAACAAGAGCACACCCTCCACAAGAGTGCAGGCAGCGAGTGGGGCATCAGACTGGTGCTTTGAACGATTGCTCTCTTTGCAGTGTGCAGAGTGGGCAATCTGGAGCAGGAGGCTGGAGGGTGAAACACCACCTGGGTGAATTCATCCAAGTGAGAGGTAATGGTGGCCTGAGCTAGGAGAGCGGGAAGGAAGAGATGGAACAGCCTCAGAGATTTCTAATCCATTGGCCGTGAAACCATCGTTTATTCAGTCTCTACAGGGCACTTGAAAAGTGCCGGGGAAAGAATGATGAACAATTCTTAGGAGTAAGATGAAGAGAGCTTAATGGTTCTGAGAGAAAGGGAGAAGCCATGGGTGATGCTCTACTTTCTGGTTGGAACGAATAGATAGATGGAGTCACTCACTGTGACTGGGGTCCTGTGAGGAAGACCAGAGGTGGGGAGAATGCTGGTATGTTCTGTTTTGAACATGCTGAGTTTGAGTTGTGTGACAGTCGGTAAACATTTGGATACATGATGCTGGAACTCAGCAGAGGTACTTGGTCTGGAATTATGAATTTGACAGTCCTGAGCAGAGACAGTACTTAGAGAAAGCGTATGTACTGAGAAAGAATCTAGTCATAACTCTCAAGGGGTACCAACATTTAAGAAATGGGCAGAGGAAGAGGTATCTGCAAGGCAGACTGAGACGAAACTTCCAGAAAAGTAAAAAGAAACCAGGAGAGTGTGCTGTCATGAAGGTCAAGGCGAGAACATGTCAATGAAAGGGACTGCCACTGGTGACGTAAAGGCAACTAGTGGCCAGTGAGATTCAGAGTGGTGAAATCAAGAAGCCACCTCAGAGACAGCCACTCAGGAGGACGGGTTAGGCACAAACATTGGAACACTGTAGGCTGAGGGAGGAATTGGGGGTCGAATGTGAACACAGTGAATGTAAACAAATCTGTCAGAAGGTTTGATTTTTAAAAAAGTGAGGGAGTAGCAGCAAAGGACTATGAGGTGAAGGGAGAGTTTGTTGTTATTGTTTTATCTGTTCAGTGTTAAGTTGGCAGACACATGTACATAATTTAATACTGTTAGGAAGAAAGAGAGGGTAAAATAAAACAAGGTCCTTTATAAGTGGGAGGGGATGGAATCTACAGCACAGAAAAGGGGGTTAGCTGTATGTGGGGTATAGGACACTCTTCTCTTGTAAGATGAAAAGGAAGTACAAACAAAATCAAGGTAATGGGTTTGAAGACAGGACATTGGGGAACTACTTATCTCCTGGCTTCTGTTTTCCCTGAGGAATCCTGAGAGATCATCTGCTGAGAGTGAGCGGCAGTAAAAGAGTGCAGAATGTTTGGCTCAGCCTTCCTGGAGAATGGAGGGCAGGTCTGTTCACAGAAGCAGAAACGGATAGGAGGCAAGTGCCAAGCGTCCAGTAGAGGCTGGAGACCGTACATGACAAGTGGGGTCAGTCTGCATCATTGGATAATTTAATCTGTCGACTCTTAGAATCCCAGAATCAGGCATGGAGCAGACAGGTCATGAAAAGAGCTGGGGTTGGGGATATCCAGGCAGGTAAGGACAAGGGATCAGTACAGTGGCTGACATGGTGAACCATGGGTATGACTTATCTCAGGTACAGATACCTGAGCTGTCTTGGGTGTGGAAGAAAGTGAACGTGTAAGGGTTCAGAAAAGAGGGATAACTTTAAGGTACCAAATGGGAGAAGTTTCAAGAGATCAAAGAACAGATTCTGAGAAATACCAGAGTTCAGTTAAGGATAATTAGGAATTTGTGAGCAGAAAACAAAATACCTAAAATTATTCTTTCAGAAGAGAGGGCCATGGCACAGTCCAGTGAGGCAAAAATGAGCCCCAGTAGAATCTCTTCACATAAAGATTTTTTTAACTAGAACCTTGAAGCCAGATCAGATGGATGGATGAATTCCACGGTGAAGTGGAAACAATTTAACTCTTCCTTTTGGTCATCACTGCTCAGATTTGATAGCATTATTATAGTACATTTATCTTTGATTAATCAGTAGGTCTCTTGGGATTTACAGATGCATCTAACAGTGATAAGAAAGATGTTTTGTAGATATAGTCAGCAGTGAGAGAGCAGATCAGCTGTGTAACAGCAATAGAGTATGGTAGGAGCATGAGTTTTGGGGTTAAATTCATAACAATTTGTTTGACTTTAGGAAAATTATTTGATCTTTCAGAGCTTTCACCTGTACAATAGGGAGCATGATAAGTACTTTGTGGGATCAATATAAAGAGTAAATAATACAATTAAATGATATACTTATAAACACATTTAGCATTATGTCAGGCATGTAGTAATTGTAGTAGTATTGTTTCTATATAAAGGTTTAAGTAGTACCGTCTGAGCCCAAAGGTTAAGTTGGAGTCCCTGGGTGATGGAAATGGTTACGCCCCAACTGCTCACCATAAAGGATGGCAGTTTAAACCTAGCCAGAGGTGCCCCAGAGGAAAAGGCCTGGCAATCTATTTCTAAAAGTTCACAGCCTTTGAAAATCCTGTGGTGCATAGTTACATTTTGACACACATGGGGTCATCCATGTGTGTTTTGGAATTAACTTGACAGCAGCTGATTTGGTGTTTGGTTTTAGGGTCCCTCTCCAGATATCAGTACCTGCATTTGCCAGTGTCAGCCACTCGTACACACATTACACTTTACCCCAAGTCTGTGTTGGTGGTGCAGTGGTCATGGGATCAACTGCTAATTGAAAGGTCACTGATTTGAACCCACTAGCAGCTCTGCAGGGGAAAGACGTGGCAGTCTGCTTCTGTGAAGACTGTAACCTTGAAAGTCCCACGGGATGGTTCCATTCTGTCCTGTTAGGTCACTGTGAGCTGGAATCAACTCAGCAGCAGTGGGTTTGGATTTTTGGTTTGGCCTGTCCTCTTCTGAGTCTTCAAACCCTGAAACTTCTCTACATCTAATCTAAAATCTGTTTAGCCCTATGCCTGGGCACATGGAAGGGAAATTGTTTCTTTTCCAGACCACAAGGATTTCCCACAGGTGTAGGAGCTCAGAAAGCTCCTGCCTTTGGAAACAGAGTAGTGACGGTTTGCAGTGTGATAAATGTTGTTACTCTGTTGAAATGTACATGTAAAAAATGTTGAAATCGCAAGTGTTATGTATGTATATACTTAACAAACCAAAAAATTAAACCAAGCCCAGTGCCATCTGATTGATTTCAAGTTATAGTGACCTTATAGGACAGAGTACAACTGCCCCATTGGGTTTCCAAAGAGCAGCTGGTGGCTTTGAATGGCTAACATTTTGTTTAGCAATTAAGCTCCTAACCACTGTACACCAGGGCTCCATACTCGACATAATAAAGAATATTTAATTTTAAAAAAACAAGCTTCTGTGGGCTGACGCTACTAGACCAAGGTATGCCTGTGCCACAGGCGCTCGGGCCACCAGAAGCCTGGTCTCACCTCTGTTATCTCCTCCAGCCAGAGAATCAGGCTTGCCTCTGATGTGTTACAGGCCCTGGGAGGTGGGTTGACATCAAGGACCTGGTTATTAATTATTCTAATTGTTATTCTTCACCACGGCCAACACTGCCAAGGTTTAAAGTAGTTTTCCATCCTCCAGATCCATAAACTTGCCCTTGGCTTAGTGAGCCAACTGCACTAGTTTAACAGAAGTGATTTTAATTACTCAGCTGGAACTACAGAAAGAGATTGTGGCTGTGATCAGTGTTTAACCAAGAGGCCTAGAGTTCTCCTATATTAGGGGCAAAGACATTAATGACAGATACACCTACAACAATACTGTCTCGCAGCCACAGCCTGTGAGCCTCCGCACTGAGGAACCAGGCGTGTAAATCCCACGTGGGTCCTGTGGCTGAATTCTTCTGGTTACATGTATATTTCCTAGCTGGAAGATACGAAAACTGAAGTTGATGCAGAATGATATTCCTTTGGTCTGTAGCAATGCGCTCTTCCCTGACCCAGTGTCGTCAGAATGTCTTGCAGGTTTAGTTGCCCACTCTCTACAGAATGTGTGATACAAAGAAGGCTTTGCACACTTAGCTCTAATAAATTGAATGTGGCTGCTTGGCTGTCAGTATAGGAACAAATTTTGAGAATTGACCTGAAAAACAGTACTATGCTTGATTAGTAATGTCTGCCATGGGCAAAGGACTGAAGAATGGAAGCTCCCTTTGTACCCCTATGAATTTGCAATCTCTGTCTTAGAATGTAAATTCGCAAGAGGCAGGGAATGTATTGTTTTAGTTTTCTGTGTAATGGTGCCTAACATACATCATGAGTTATTGATGATGATGGTGATGAATATTTATGCATAACTATAATAAGTTAAAGGAGTCCCTGGGTGGCAAAAATGGCTAAGTACTCAACTACTAGCTGAAAGTTTGGTGCTTCAAACCTACCCACAGGCTCCTTGGAAGACAGTCCTTGGTGATCTCTAAAAGATCACAGCCTTGAAAACCAGATGGAGCACAGTTCTACTCTGCATATAGGGGTTGCCAGGAGTTGCAGTCTACTCAGTGGTAACCGACAGCAACAATAACTGCTTAACTGGTTAACTAAAACCTGACAACAAGCAACCCCAAAGCTGCTCATCACCTTGTCAGAGAATAAGCCACTCAGTTTATGAAGACTTGACACTTTACAGAGCCCTTGTTGCACAATAGTTAAAGCATTCTGCTGATGACTGTAAAAGGTCGGGGCTTCACCTAGTTCACTCCAGTTTGAGGCCCTGCTGCACACTGCATGTCTAGTATTCTCCCAGACAATGTTAGTGTTGCTGATTATGACCAGTTCTGAGAACCACTAGAAGAGCGCTGGATCTCAATATTCATCATACATGAGTCGGCACTTGGCTTGGCTGAGTCACCTGGGGACCTTGTTAACATAGATTCTGATTCATTACAGCAGAGGAAGAAATGCAATTTCTCAGCAGGAGTTAAAACCAGAAAGAGCAAGTTGGAAGCCCTGGATTGAACCCATCAGCCACTCAAATGGGGGAAAGATGTGGCAGCCCACTCCTGTGAAGTTGTACTGCCTTGGGAACAACTATGGGATGGCGCTGTCCTGTCCTATTGGGTCTTTATGAGTTGGAATCAGCTTGACAGCAAGGGGATTGTATTTTCACTCCTTTCCCTGAAACAACTTGAATATCTAAAGTGTTGTCATAAATATTTGACACCAAATTGTCAAAATAACTGAAGGAGGAAAGTTTTGTGATGTGGAAGATTCTTCTCTTCCACTGTTAAATCATGTTTATTTGCTTACCTTTATTTTCCTAGCTCTCCTCAGCATTCAGAGATGTTACTGAGGCTCAGCTGGACTTACACAGGGGAAAAGAATACTATTATGAGCAAGCAAATGATAAACATTTTTTGGCCTCAGTAACATCCATTTCACTCAGGTCCTATGTCCTTCATCTGCTGTGGCGTCAGTCTTCATCTGCCCTCTGAGGGGTATATATATTATTATGTACTAATCTCATATTTCTGAGAAGGCACAAAGCCTGTTTCCCAGGCAGCAGTATACATGCCAGTGACTGGTGTGGAGTCTGAATGCAAGCCCAGCTTAAGAGATGACTCATAGACTTTAAATTCTGCCCTGTCACCTTAAGCTGTGTAAGAGTTTAGAAGTTACCAGAGGCTTGGCCAGGTACATGTGCTTAGTGCAGACAGACTGGAGGAAAAGAAGCCCACAGCTTCTACCATCTCCTCCCCTAGACTTCATCCCAAGTCTGAAGCCCACGCTTAAAGTTTGAAACTTTGTAGAAGGCACGAAAGAGAACATGTGTTCCCACCAGATATTGTGGCAGCCGCCAAATATACTGGGAACTAGATTGCTGCAGTTCAATATCACTCATTACCCACAAGACTTAAATCTGTAGGGTGACAAAGTGTCCTGGGTTGCCTGGGACTATCCAGGTTTTAGCACTGCAAGTCCCATGTTCCAAAAAGTCCCGCATTCCCTGCCAACAAGGGCCATTGTTCACTTTAACGTTGAGACATCGATCAATTGTTGAAGGGTTGAAAACATCTTCTCCTAAATAGGAACCAGGTACAGAACAAGTGAAAAGAATTGAAGGCTTGGTGATGACTTCAGCCCTTATTTCTCTGCTCCTGAGCTACTCGGAGGCCTTCAGAGTTGTCCCCTAACAGCTGCAGGAGAAGAACAGACTGCGGGGACCCTGGCAACCCTTTGTTCTTGGCCTGCAGTTCAAGGACCAGATGTAGGGTGAACCTGGGACCTTGAGCCAGGCATATCACCTCCCTAAAAGGAACTCAAATTTGTGTAAAAAGACCAGACTTCTTGGTCTGACTGAAACTTGAGGAAACTCCAAAACTATGGCCCCTAGACACACTGTTTATGCAGAACTGAAAGCCTTCCTAATGCTTACTCTTCAGCCAAGGGTAAGGCATGACTACAAACAAAGTAATACTGCATGTGAGGAGTGTGCTTCTTAGTTCAATCAGATACACGAGATCACATGGGCAGTTCCTGTCCAAATGCAGGATGAGCAAGCAGAGAGGGACAGGGACTGGCTGAATGGGCACAGTGAACCGAGGATGGGAAGGGGAGTGTACTGTCATATTTTAGAAATTGCAGCTAATGTCAAAAAACAACATTCATATTAATTTTTGTGTGAAAATTTACGTGAACTGTAAGCTTCCACCTAAAGCACAATACCAAAAAACAAAACATTTCACCTAAAGCACTATATTAAAAAAAAAAGGAGCCTAGACCAGATGATCTCTGCAGTCCTTTTCATCTCCAAAATTTCTATCCAAGACATAGATTTATACACAAAGTCCAGCTAACAATCTTCTAAGTCTAAATATCCTGTCCCACAATCTATGTTAGTAGGTGTTTGCCTGTTTTACTTTTCACTGATAAAGAAGTCTTCGGCAGTTAAACCACACAGTCGAGCTTTCTACACAGATCCATAGTCTCAGGGAAGGCTAAGAACGTTCTCTCCTATATGCCTTCATTTTGCTTTTGATAGGTCTTGGCCTGAATCACTGGTTTCTCAACGTGTGGAACCAGCAACAGCAGCATTAAAGCCGCTTAGAAACACATTGGAAGTATAGATTCTGGTTCCCCACCCTTACCAAAACACCAGCCCCCAAACCCACTGCTGTTGAAATTGTGAGAAAAGAGTGGAACTGTCTGGTAGGCTTCTAAAGAGCAGCTGGTGCATTTGAATTGCACATCTTTGGGTTAGCAATCACTGCACCACCAGAGCTCTGGTGGTGTGTGTTAACCAAAACAGCTCACTTCCGTTGAGTTGATTCTGACTCATAGGAACTGTATAGGACCAAGTAGACCTGCCTCATAGAATTTCCAAGGGGTGCCTGGTGGATCTGAACTGCCAACCTTTTGAGTAATAGCTGTAGCACTTAACCACTATGCCATTAGATCTACTGAATTCACACTCCAGGCTGTAATAGCCCCTGCAAATGATTCTGATGTATGCTAAAGCTTGAGAACTACTGACCTAAAAGAAAGCAGCCCAGACTGAGAATCCAAAACCAAAACTGAACCCACTGCCGTCAAGTGAATTCCAACTCGTAACAACCTTACAGTACAGAGTAGAACCGCCCCATAGAGTTTCAAAGGAGCACCTGGCAGATTCAAACTGCTGACATTTTGGTTAGCAGACATAGCACTTACTCACTACACCACCAGGGTTTCCAGAATGAGAATCAGATGACCTGAATTCTACTCTTGTTTTACCAGAGTCCATGCATACCATCTAATTTATTGACTTACTATCTGGTCTCAACTGCTTCATAATTAACATCAGGTTCACTCTAACCATATTTTCCCCCTCAGTAGAATAAAATTGATCAGTAGATGTGAAATACTGTGGAAAGATAGGATGTATTTCACATGCGATTATACTTTCATTCATTCATTTACTTATATATTTAAGAATATTTTACTGTGCTTTACGTGAAAGTTTATAATCCAAGTCAATTCATCGTACAAAAACTTGCACACACTGCTGTGTAATTCTAGCTGCTCTCCCCACCCTGTGACAGCACACTCTTCCTTCCCCCTTTGTATTTCCCATATCCACTCAACCAGCTCGTGTCCTCCTCCACCCTCTCATCTTGCTTCTAGGCAGGAGCCAACCAGTCACCCTACTGTATACACTTACGCTAAGAAGCACACTGTTTGCCAGTATCATTTTATGTCCTATAGTCTACTCCAATCTTTGTCTGAAGTTGGCCTCAAGTCAGTCAGTCATTTGTTAACTTAACAGATAATACTAATGATCCACATGGGAGATCCCAAAGATAATACATGAACAAGACAGATGAGATTTTTGCCATCCTGGAGCCTACATTCAAGCACAGAACCTTTGTGAAGCATTTGACATTATAAGTAGATGATAGATAAAGGATGAATGGATCGATGGTTGGATGAGTAGATGATCCATTTTGAAACTGGGTTCAGATCTCTCAATGAGGGTGGGAAAAATGGAAAGTCTTATTACCTCAGAATAAGCTCATTTTATGTCAGGCATAACAAACAATAGGTTGACTAAAGCAGTATCAGCTAACAGGAGAGAATTTATGAAGAGATTTAAAATCTGTAAAGGCAAGGCATTGCCTTGATGAGGGCAGGGGACTTTGTTTCATGACACTGTATGAACTCTTGGTCTCACCTAGCTTCTAATACTACAGGTTGCCTCTCAAGGTGTAGTGAACAATCCTGATGTGTCTTGGACCCAACTCACCAGTAAAAAGAGTAAAGCATATTAACTCATGAGGTGTTTTCCAGAATGAGAATTGATCAGATCTCTGCCATCTGAGACGTGAGCCCAATGAGAGGAGACAAATGGCTCGTCAGATGGTTGAACTCCAGAACCGGGGTTCTAATCTTCAGCCACTATCATTGAGAAGCAGCTGCCCCTTTTTTTCTTTTAAATTTAGAGCTAAAATTCAATTTCCTAATTTTTATGAAAAGAAATGAAGAATATGCTGGGGGAAAAAAGTGACTCTAGAGAGTTATTGGACTTCAAAAACCCTGAAAAATCTTTTAATAATTTAAGTGTAAAGGAGTCAGAAACATACCCGATGAAATCTCCCTTGATATCTGCCTGGTATTTGCAGATTCTGGAGGGAAGATTCTAGCAATGAAATCTGCTGGGTTTTTTTTTTGTTTTTTTTTTTTTATCAAACCCAAAACCATTTGAGATGTCTGGTGAACTCCAATATGGTGTAATCATATCTTTTTCATAACAATCCCTTCTCCCTAAAGGCAGAAGGAGAAGGAAAGGCCTAATTAAGGAGTGCTAGTTTTTAAGGTCAGAGTCTTCGGAGGGTGTCAAGTTATCCTATGCTGAGTTGTTTGTGATGTTCACACTGACCCACAAATGTGCCGTGAATTCACAAAATTAAAATGCTAATTGTCTCATCTCATGCTACTTTTCAAAGTACATTTGGCAAGACTTGTTGCATGTTAAGTTCGAAACAGTAAATTTCCAAGCTGTCATAATATTGAGGTCTCATGTGTATTGCTTGCTGTGCATAATTAATTGTAAAGTGATAATTTGTACACTAAGATATTTTCATCCAAACATGAAAGTGAAAGTCTCAGCATCTTTGCCTCTGGCAGGCAAGAGAAAGTAAAGTGCAGTGTACTACCCAGGCATTCGTGAGGCCCTGCCTTTCACTGAAGCCTGCTGTAAAGGTAAAGGGAGAAATCTGTTGCTATTTAGGCTGTGACTATTCTTTAAGGTCTTGGTCATTCTTTCATGTCACTGTTGTGACTTTTTGCTTCCACAGGATTATCCCAGCTACTTAGTCCCACCCAGTCTCCTACCCTCTAAATTTCTGGGTCCCTGCAATCTGTGTGCACAAGGCATCCCTGGGTTATTTACTCCCTAAATTTTTTTGGAGTCCTTGGTTGCAGTTAATGCTCTTAGCTGCTAACTGAAAAGATGGAGCTTCAAGCCCACCCAGAAGTGTGTCAGAAGAAAAGTCTGCTGATCAACTTCTGAAAAACTAATCATTAAAAACCCCGTGGCACAATTCTACTGTTTCTCTCACAGACACATAGAATTGCCATAGGTCAAAGCCAACTCAGCTGCAGCTGGTACTGATGTTTACTGTGCTAACTCCTTGAGACCAGTGACCGTGTGTCATAATATGGCATCTTCCAAGTCATGCACAGAGTACTAGAATAGAGTAGTTCTTGATATATACTTGTATCAGCTTTGCTGCCATAATGAACAACTCCAAAATCTTAGCAGCCCACAACACAAAACATTCATCTCTCGCTTCCAGCAGACATGGCACCATAGACAGAAGCACCCACCATCCCTCCACATCAAAGACCCAAAACACTGAGTAAGGCATTCATACTGGAATGCAGAGTGTCAAATGAAGAGCTAAACCTCTCAGCCAAAAGCTGAGAATAAGAAATTGACCAAAAACAGGGAGTGAGAAGATATACAAGAATAAATTTTCTGCCAGCTAACATAGCACAGATTCACCATCTTGGATGCCTGCTAGAGATCAGCAGACAGGGAACATGAGACAGCAGATCAACAAAGGTCTTGGTGGAGGACAGAGTACCTGGTGGCAAGCAAGACATGTTTTCCCACCCCTCGTCTTCTCCTTCCAGCCCTGCCTCTAACTCTTCCTGCCTAGTTGCCATATCTTAGCCAGCCAGGAAGTGCAGCATCCTGTGCCACTTAGATTTACCACACCCGCATCAGACATCAGCAGATGGAGACTTCACAAAAGCACCTTCAGGAGTTCCTGCTGGACCTGTTCTGCTGTACCATAGCTGAGTGATTGGCCCTGAGTGTTGGACAAAGACGTGAAAAATATCATGACCACAGAAGAGCAAACAATGAAGAACACATAGCCCGCCTATTCTAACATAACCTAAATAAATAAATAAATAAAGGTAGGACAAAACAAACGAAGCTATTATCAGTAAACAAAAAATTTAACTACTGAATGACCCAAACAGCAGAGAATGTCAAAATATATTTTTAAAAAGGACAGAAAATTTCCAATAGGTGTCCAAAATAAAACACCAGATGACTTCCCAGTAGAAGAAAAGGTGCAAGAAGTACCCTATAGGGAAATCAGGTCTCTCATATTCAGAGCTGTCCAAGAATTGAAGCAAAAAGAAGAAAAAAACAGACAAATCTATGGAAAAAAACAGACAAACTCAAGGAAAAATTCATGAAAATAACACAGGAACAAAATGTCAAAATAAATTCACAACTAGAAATAATACAAAAACAATGATTAGAAATCTAAAAGAGAAACGGCAAAATTTCAGAAGTGGAGAGTGTCATAAAAGGGTTGAGGAGTAGACTTGCAATGATGAAACACAGGAAGGGCAAAATTGAATAAAACATTTGGATACTTCTCTGAGGAAAAATCAGAAAGAAGAATGAAGAGAAATTAAGAAACCCTGAAAATTATGTGGAATACAGTCAAAACCAAAACTTTGCAAGTGATTGGAGGAAATGGAAAGCTCACAGAGGGTAACTGAAGAATTGGTGACAAAAAACTTGCCTAAAACTAACCATCCAAGAAGTTCAACCAACCTCATATAGGATAAACAGTGAAAGAAAATCACTAAGGCATATCATAATCACACTTGCTGAAACTAAAGACAGAAAAAATTCGAAGAGGAGCTCAAGAAAAACAAAGTTACAGAGGAGAAACACGAAGACTAAGCCCAGATTATTGGCAGAAACCATTTAGGCAAGAAGGCAATGGGATGATATATATAAAAGCTTGACAGAAAAAAAAATTGCCAACCAAGAATAATAATCTTACAAAATTCTCATTCAAATATGATGGTGAAATTAGAACATTTCCAGATAAGCAGAAATTAAGGGACTATATGAAAACCAAAGCAAACCAAACTTACGAGAAGTATTAAAGAGAGTCCTTTGGTCTAAGAACAAATAGTATCAGAGCACAGCCTGAATCTAGGACACATGATTTAACCAGCCAGACACCAGCCTAGGAAATGAACTTTCAAGGGCTATCCAAAATCGAAAGAATTACAACAGGGAACCAGAGAAGTTAATCGATCAACTACAACAACGTTGGAACAGCAGAAGAGGGAATAAACAGTATCCCGATATAGGACTGTCTGATGGAGTTGAAGGCAAGGCACTACCACCTAACAATAGTCGGATTCAAACCTAGGGAGACAAGGGTAAATTTCAAAGTAACCACAAAGAAAGTTAGTAAACCTACTCATCAAAATGAAGGAAAACATAGTCTCAATAGAAACCAAGTATACAAAAGCAGCAGCAGTATGCAAACCAAAGGAATTCGGCACAGGGGAGTACGAGGTCTGACAATTAAGTTTATGAAATCATCCTAGAGAAAGTACTACATACCTCACTGATATTACTATGGTCACCTCTGAAGTACTCCCTTTGGGAAGCTATGCACTGGCACTAGTGCCTGGTCCGCCCTTCCAAGCTTTATGAAATGGTCATCAGAGCTGTTGTCGTATTACCCTTGATGTCCTGAATGTCGTCAAAATGTCTTCCTTTCAATATTTCCTTTACCTTTGGGTAAAGAAAAACGTCATTGGGAGCCAGATCAGGTGAGTAGGGGGGGTGCTCCAACCAGTTATTTGATTATTGGCTAAAAACTCTCTCACAGACAACTATACAATTAAGTTTGCAAACTTACCATCATGCCACCGTGTGCAATGGCCATTCTTGAAAGAGTTCCAAAATTGCTCTGAACAGCAGACTAGGCGCTGGTGTCAGTGCATGGCTTCTCAAGGGGAGTACGTCAAAGGTGACTGTAATGGTATTCAACAATGAGGTACGTAGAACTTAGAACAATTAAGCTCTCAGACTTAATTGTCATACCTCATAATAGGAACAAAGAAAATGTCAGCACCACTAAAAAAGCACTACAAAAAAATAGCAATAATATACTTTTTGCAAGAGACTCACTTTAGAAACAAAGAGGGCTGGTACTAATACAGTGACACGTACACTGACCAATGGAACACAATTGAGAGCCCAAATGTAAATCCATCTACCTGTGGTCACCTGATCTTTGATGAGGCCCAAAGTCCATGAATGGGGAAAAGAGTCTTTTTAGCAGACGGTGCTAGTAAAACCTTATGTCATCTCATAATCTGGAGCAAACTAGAGGACATTAAGCTGAGTGAGGTGAATCAGTCACAGAGGGACAGGTGTCATGTGAGACTATTACTGTGAAAACTTATGGAAAGGTTTACATATGAAAAGAATCTTTGATGGTTATCAGGGAGGGTGGGTTTGAGGATGGAGAAAGTTTTCTTTTAATTTTTATTTCTCATTTGTGTCACATGTATGCTGCGTTTCTCATTTTGTGACCCTGGTTTTAAGAGTAGCATCTACCATGACATTTTTTCTTACGGCAGAAGGCAAAAACTTGAGTCCAAGCCAAAGCTTGGACTCTACCATACACAGAGCTTCTGCTCAGGTGTGGCATAAGGCGGGCTCGTGACAAGTGCATTGATCAAAGCGAGTCACACAGGCAAGCCTGTTAATGGGGCGGGGAAGAAAACCTTGCCTCTGAGAACCACTTCAGTGGAACAAAGGGCCTCAAATAATTGTGGACAAAATGCTCAACTGTGTTACTTGCCAATTCATTGTCCTCCTAGCAAAGAGGGTGATCTGTTCTTCAGAAACATGGGTTAGCAATGTGCTCCGTAGTTGTAAGCTCTGCCTGACACAGATATAGGAGGCATCACTTACAGAGACCCCCTCCTTGGCCTTGTGATTGTCATAATCCATGTGTGCTGTTACTCTGCCAGGCCACGTCTGGTGTTCTTCAGACAGCTCTCATATGATGGCCTCTTCCCAGGAAGACTTGGGAGAAAGTACTTTTCCTTGCAATAACTACTACAGTAGTATTATTTGGCCTTCATGTTGTAGAAACTTACTAAATTATCTCCAACAATATGAAAATGTGTTAGTTAATATGAACAGCACTGTTGTATGAAGACACGAGCCCTATTTTTCTGTCACTGTCTCAGCTCATCCTCTTTCCCAGGATGCCCTTGTTCCCCAGCTTAGCCTCCTTCATGGCTAAGAAGGCTGCCCACAACAACCTCGACAGCATGTTTCCAGTTTACATCTAGTGCGAGATAGCATGTGACATTCCATTTTCTCTCTCAAGAGTAAGATAATTTCTCCAGACCACTTCTGAACCCACCACTTACAAGGGGTATCTGAGCTTCCACAAGGGTATCTGAAATACCACAAGAGTGTGGCTTTAAAGAACAGCAGTATGTTTTCTCACAGTTGTGGAGACAGCAAGTTCAAATCAGGGTCTTGGACGTGCTAACTCCAAACTTGCAGTCAGTCCCAGGCATTCTCTGGTTCCTAGGCTTGTAAGTGGTTCTTACAGGGTGTCTGTTTTTCCATGTACGTTTCTGTATGCATATGCTTCTGTTTCTAACCTGCCACAAAGTGATTAGGTTCAAGACCCTCCCTACAATAGTATGATCTCAACTGATGGACCGATTGATGGACTACATTAGTTTGCATTGTGGGAGGTGATGACATTACATTAGCTATAAGATAATCAATCACATTGTACAATATTAGATTACATCCAAAGCTTTAGGGGTTAGGACTCCAGAACAGATTTTTGGGGTACACAATTCAGTCTATAGTTCTTAAACGAGTCAGATTCATACAGACAGACAGACAGACACACACTGCCATCGAGTCAATTCCAACTCATAGCGACCTTACAAGACATTTACATAGAGTTTCCAAGGAGCACCTGGTGGATTTGAACTGCCAACCTTTCGGTTAGCAGATGTAGCACCTAAACACTACACCACCAGAGCATCCAGATTCATGCAGCGAGTTGAAATCATTTCCCTAAGTAGTACTACTGCAGTTCAGTGGGCAAGAAATGGAATGAATTTGGAGAATGAGCCAATTTGGAAAATTCTAGTATCACCTGCAATTTCTGATGAAAAAGGGCATCAAGAAGATGGAAGAGCCGAGCCCATCCTTATCAGCCTCTGCTCCAGGTGTTAGGGAACAGCAGCATCCTAATCTCTTTGGGTAGCTAAGACCACTGGTGACCTCCCTCAAAGTCATTTCTGTTAAGTACGTTTTCTTAGCTAAGGGGCTTTTCAGAGAAGCTGGTGATTCTCTAAGGACTGCCTTTTGTGACTGCCCTGATTGATGGGTATACCCCTCCCAAGTCATCACGATAGAGAGGTGTTGGTAATTATGTAATGGATGGCCAGGAGGAGCCGACCAAGTTTATCCCTGGGTTCCCTCATCAGCCAAGTCCCTCCTGGCCCTGCTTCACCTGCCCAACCAGCAGGAGTACAGAGAGAGAGGCTGGTAATTAGGTTGGTGCAGCGGGATGCTTTGTGGTGTCTCAGATTCTAAACAAAGATGCTGGAAGCATAATGGATGGTCGGGAAGGAGCCCCAGAGCTCCACAGCATGCCCTGTTAAAGGACAGCAAAGGTTTTCTCCCTTCCTCTGTTCATCAGGATCTCAGTCCAAACTAACAGATGAGTTATTTCTGTCTCACAGCTCATGGTGGGTTGCCTGTTTGGTATGTATGTGAGAGAGTGTGTGTATATGTGTGCAAGCATGTATGACTGTGTGTGAGTCATTATGTGTGTTTACTTGATGCCTAGTCTGAGTTGTGCTCAGGTCTAGGGCCATCTAAAATGCTGCAGTCTCCACTAGAGGAGTGTGAGACAAAAAGGGGTGGTTAGTATGGAGAGAAGTGAGCAGTGTCTCAGAACATGACAGACAGTGCAGAGAGGTAAAGAGACAGGCAGGAGATGGGCAGGAAGGTGAGCTTAGGGAGCATGCAGGCTCCCAGAGCTGCTCTGGGCCAGGTTAGCTGGTTCTAGATGTTTCAGCACGTCTCTAGTGAATGTGGTGTGCTACTGACGGCTTGGGCTGTCGTCTTCCTTGTCTGTGTGAAAGGAGAACTGGTCTCCAGGCCAGCCTTGCCAGATGCTTGATTCATTTAATTTAGGCCTCCAAGTTTAGCCTAGCTCTTGCCAAGGGTGCCTCTGCATACGTATGCGGGGCTAGAAGCCACCCGGCAGGGTTTCTTTCTGTCTCTACTGAGTATGCATTCCAGATGCTGCTGCCATTAAACACCTCACATCTTCTGGGAGCCGGAAGAGGAATTCTTCCATGATAGCACTCGTCTCTGCCCCCATCACCTCTCACCCTGATGCTTCTTCAGGGGCCACATGTCAGACCGTTATCTGTGGGACCAGAAGTTGGGGAGTAGCCAGAAGTCTGGGCTGAGCCTTCCTTTCTCAGCCTGTCAGTGGCCAGCAAGGCCGTGGAAGCAATTTAATGGCTGGGCAGCTTTAATATCAGAGTCCCCCTCTCTGCCTCTGCCTCGGCACACACATTGCTTGGGCCATATGGAGAGTTTACCAGCAGATGCCTTGGCGGCTTCCCTCTGCCTGCAGAATCTCCGTTAGGTTTTTTAATTAGACAAATGTCAGTGTTTTATTTGGGGAGGGAAACTGTTTTTGGAGTTTGACAACAATGCCATTTTCAAAGCAACCTCTCGGCTTGGTAACTGTGTGATCTCCTGCTGCCTCCACTCCCTCTTATGCCTCCTGCCCAGGGAAGTGGGTGGATCTGGGAATGTGTAAGATCACGGTCATTGCCAGCCCCACACTCCCACAGTCATCCCATGCAGGCTCCCTGCCTCCATCCCCTTTGCCCTACTCTTTCAGACCACAGTGACTTCTCCCCCTGGAGGAGAAAATGAGCAGGCCCCTGGGGCTCTCTGCAGTTTCAGAGGGGTGTGCTAAGGCCTACCCTCCCTTCCTTCTGCCTCCTGTACTGCTAAGCCTGAGGGTCAACTCCAGAATTGCTGTTGGTCTTCTTCTGTTGACCTTGTCTAAGCGAGAAGACACCTAGCAGTCTCCTCTTTCAGAGGCGCTGCCACCTCCCAGCTGATGAGATATTGACAAGCTTCTGCATTCCGAGACAGACAGTGCACTTTCCTGAGAAAAGGGGCGTCTATGGCTCACATCATTGTAGGTTAGTTTGTTGAAGTTTGGCCCCTTGCCCAGTTGCCTTATAGGCTATGTGATTTTGAGTCTTGAAGTGGGTGAAAACCTCACCTAATTTCCTCATCCATAGCGTGAAGAAACTCTTACGTATCTAATGAGACTACTACAAGAATCTAGTGAGTGAGTCTGTGAAGGTCTCTCTCTCTACACACAAATCCTGAGCCTTAGTAAGCTCTTAGCAAATAGTCATGAGACAGTATTAGAACTACTCACTTACTCCTGAGTCTGGTCACCAAATAAAACAAAACAAACCCCTCGCCATCCGGCGGACACCGACTGATGGAAGCCTCACATATGTCAATGTAGAACTGCACTTCATAGTGTTTTCATAGCTGTGGCCTTTCAGAAGCAGGTTGTCAGGCTTTTCTTCTAGGTGCCTCAGGTTGGGTTTGATACCAGCCTTCTGGTTAGTAGCAGAGTGCTTACCTATTTTCATTACCCAAGGACTCCTGAGTCTCACCATCAAAAACTCTCTGCCATTGAGTTGATTCTGACTCATAGCAGCCCTGTAAGACAGAGCAGAACTGCCGTTTCCAAGGCTACAGATCTTTGTGGTAGCAGACCACATCGCCTTCCCACACTGCAGCTGGTAGGTTCGAACCACTGACCTTTTGGTAAGCATCCAAGCACTTTAACCTCAGCGCCAGCAGGACTTACTTGAGTTTAACCACAGTCCTCCTCAAATCTATGTCATGCCCCTTGTTGCCCATATGGGCAACTACAGAGTTTTCATTAGGAGTTTGAAGACCTTTGCTACCTGCTTAAGGCCTTAAGATGACTCAGATGATCCCTTCTCCCCAGCCAGACAAAAAGCTGCTTGGCTAACCTCTGTCTCTTCTTACACAAAGGGCTGTGAACCCGTGAGACAGCTGCCCCTGCCCCTTGCTGGAGGTCTGTGACTGGTCCTTCCAAGCCCCAGTGTTCCAGGGAGTAAAGATTGTCTTGTGTCAGATCCAGGAAAGGCAAAATATTGGAAAGCAAAAGCTGTCTGATGATAGACTCAGTCCCAGGCTAGGCTTGTTGCTTTGAGTTCACAGAGACAATTTAGGCTGATTTTAATGACTCTGAAATGTTTTATCTTTTACAACCTTTGGAACCACTGCTCTGCAGCCTTAACAAATTGCCAGCTCTCCATTCCCTTCTCCCTGTCATCTTCAGTTAATACAGGGTCCATTAGGAGTTGAGAAACTTATTATTGCAATAAAAAATATATTTCCTATCCATATCACAGACCATATATCTGAATCTTGCATAACATCCTCCCAGGGATTAATCCATATTTTAACCAAGTGTTTTATAATGGCCGTGCTCTAGCCCCATGCATAGCTGCTTTCACGAATGCTAGGACAATTATGGCAAAAGGTCATCTCTGGGGTCAGCATACTGCTGTGCCAGGGTTCCCGTGGAGAATGGCACTCCCCTCCTCCCATCAACTTCTCAGGAGTCTCCTGTGGAAGACACCCCACAAGCTGGCCCTGTCACAACTCCACTAAGTGGAGTCCATTTGGGGGTCTCATTCCCCATAGGGGAGCATATCTGGGAGGGGCTCATCTCTGAATTTACATACAGCTGTGGCTTCATTAGAGCCACACCCTCAGAGTTGGCACTGAGGAAATGCTGAAAGAAAAAGCCAATACTTCACTCTGTAGGCGACCTGCGTACCAGAGATTTCAAGATACAAGAAGAACTGCAAGGAGAGTCTTTGTTTCTTGCTTTGAAGAACTATCAGGCTAAGGAAGGGCACACTTGTGGCCTTGGCCTTACACCGAGGGTGTGAAAGAGCCCTAAACTGGTACTGAGGTCCTAGTTCCGCAGCCCCACTAATGCCTTCCTCGCCAGCCCCACTCCTTCCCAGCTCTGTCAGCTTTCCAGTCTTTTGCTTGGTGGTGCCTTTCTATTTTCCCTAGCCCCTTGAGAATACAGGCTGTGTCTCCCTCCATTCATGGCCATGATGCCTGTGTCTTCATGGTACTCATCTAGAATGTAATGATATGTTTATGTGTCTCTCTGTTCAACCTCTGTCTCTTTAGGTAGATTGCATGTTCCTTAAAGGAAGGAACTATTCTGGTTAGTTTGTTGCAGAATTGCCAGTTTCTGGTGTGTGAACTCAAACCCAAACCAGTAGTGATTGAATTGATTCCGACTCATAGCAACCCTGTTAAGACAGCGTAGAACTGTCCCACAGCATTGCCGGGGAATAGCTGTGTATTTGAGCTGCCATCCTTTTGGTTAACAACTGAGCTCTTAACCATTTGCCACCAGGGCTCCTTCCGGTATGTAAAAAAAAAAACTGTCAAGTCCGTTCTGACTCATAGTGACCCTACAGGATAGGGTGGAACTGTCGGATGGAGTTGAACTGCTGACCTTCTGGTTAGCAGCTGTAGCACTTAACTACTATACCACCAGGGTTTCTTTCTGGTATGTAGGAGTTACTTAAATATTTGTTGAATGAATGAACTTGTGTATCCTTAAGTATCCTTTAGTTATCTTAATGATGACAGTAATAGTAGCCAACATTTCAGTAATGTTTGTGTTATATCCTGTTCTGAATACTTATACGATAATTATAAATAATCTTCATAACAATCCCATGAGATGAATGCTGTTATCATCCCCATATTACATATGAGAAATTTGAGGCACAGAGAGTCTAGGTGATGTATTTTAGGTCACACAGCTAGTAAGTGATGGGGCCAGGGTTTGACCCTATGTAGTTGGGCTCTAGAAACTGTGCCTTGGTTGACTAAATGATCACAAAGATCTCTTTAGTTCTCAGCATCTATGAATTTAGTAAAAGTTACTAAGTGGAATGTTCACCTGGTTCGTTTACTTAATTAGCCAAGCCAAGTGCCGTCGAGTCGGATCCGGTTTACTTAATTGATGTTTATCAAATGCCTGCACAGTGTCTAGGAACTGGAAATACAGCAGCAAATAAAAGGAACAAAAACACCTGCCTTCATGACACTTGCATTCTGATGAAGAGGGACAGTATAATAAATCAAAGATGCAATATGTTAGCCAATGGTAAGTGCTATGGTAGAAATGAAGTAGGAAAGAGGCTTAGGGGTCTCGTGAGTGGTGTTGGAGTAATTGTACATCAGGAGGCTAAGAAAGGCACTGTTAAAAAGGTGACTGTCTTAGCTTCTTGGGCCTGCTGTAACAAAAATATCACAAAATGGGTGGCTTTAAAGAACAGAAATTTATCTCAGAGTTCTGGAGACCAGAAATCTGAACTCAGGTTGTTGATAGGACTGTGTTCTCTTTCTGTGAGCTCTAGGGGAAGACCCTTCTTTGTTTCTCTGTAGCTCTGGGTGTTTCTTGACAATCCTTGGCTTTACAGAAGGCTCTCCATGTACAGTCTTCTGCGTATGACAAGGCTTCTGCAACTGTTTTCTCTTTATGAGAAGCCACTCAGATGGGATTAGGAAAAGCCCCTCCCCTCCTGCAACCCTCCGCCCCCTCCTCTGCCCCTGGCCCCAGCCTTCAGTATGACTTCCCTTTATATATCTGGTGACGATCACAAAGAAGAACACTGTTGTCCCAAACAAGGCCAAATTCACTGGTAGTGGGGTTAGGAGTGCAGCATATCTTTTTGGAGGCCACAGTTCAGTCCATAACAGGGACATGTGAGCAAAGACCTAAAGAAAGTTGATGAGCAAGCCACATGGACATTAGGAGGCAGAGCATTCCAGGCAGAACAGCCAGCCAAAAAATGCAAAGGCCCTGAAGAGGTACGACGGTGGTTGTGACTGAGAACGGGAAAGTCCAGGATGGCTGAGGGCAGAGGAACAAGTGCAAAGAGGCAGGAGTTGAGGTGGGAGGGTAGCAAAAGCCAGGTCCTGCTAGCTTTGTATGTATTTCTGTCACTTTATTCTAATTTTCTGTTTACAGTTCAAGGCTGACACTTGCTCTGTTTAAGAGAAAGATATATTTGTCACTGTAACTCTAGAGTGTACCCTGAGCTTTGCAATGGTACTCGAATGCTTTTGAACAAATTCCAGAAGAGCTCCAGTGCTTTCTTTATCATTGTTATTACTTTTAGTTTTGTTGCCTAAGTTCTTTCATGCTTTTCAACTTGTCCTTCCAATAAAAGATTCCTTGCCTGGCTTGGCATCCACGTGATACCTTTTTCTTCTATTTCACTGTGCTCTGTGTCACTGGCAATGACCTTCCATTGCAATTTCCTCTCTATGGCAGCTATCACGAAGTGTTGGGGAAGCTATGATATCCTCTGTTGAAAATAATCGTAACTGTATTTGACAAAGATCATCGATTGACAGATGCAGATACCTCCCTCTCAGCAGCTTTGCACATGGTGCTCAAGGAGTCTTCCCAGCAGAGTTTTGGAGGTGTGTGGGAATCAGGATGGGCAGTGTCACCACAACCAGTCAACAAGGAGGCTGAGAGGGGTGGAGGGGTATTTCCAAACCCATGGGTCAACCAGAAGAATGGTAGCTTTACGTTTTAATGATGTTTCAGTTTGAAATTCAAACATTCCAACAGCAAGAATAGTGATTCAGTTTGTTGATTGCTGTGTGCCCTGGACTGCATGATTTGACATGTGAAAGATAGCTGTGCACATGTGATGAAATAAGGAAGCCAAAGATTCCTTCTTTGGATGTCCAAATGATAGACCTTTGTTTGTGCTTTTCTCACACTGAGCAGAATAATGCAAGCAGAAACTTTGGTGTTCAGGCAAACCATTCACGCATTCTTTCATGGGCCTCAGAAAGGCCCAGCAGGTGTTTTAGAAGGAGGCCAAATGCACTTTTTGTTACATAAGAAAG
Organism: Heterohyrax brucei; assembly: GCA_028571685.1. NCBI lineage: Eukaryota > Metazoa > Chordata > Mammalia > Hyracoidea > Procaviidae > Heterohyrax > Heterohyrax brucei. The sequence continues at coordinate 20,791,777 of CM053162.1, forward strand.
CTTTAGGGACTGAGGGGATTGTACCATTCCAGGATCTAATATGTTTTATAATATGTGCAGTTCACATCTCCTGTTTTTAATAATATTCTTGATTAATCATGAATGTAATTTCTCATATAAAACCAGTGAAAGGAAATTATGAGTTTGGAGCAGAAGCTCTGTTTTCTGAGACAGGAGGTTCCCCTCCCACTTGTCTGCTGGAAAGACATCCAAGTTACTGATCAGGAGCAGCAATGAAATCATAGAGGGTCCCTGGGTGGTACAAGCAGTTTGTACCCTGTTGGTGTAGTGGTTAAGTGCTATGCCTGCCAACCATGAGGTCGGCAGTTCGAATCTGCCAGGTGCCCTTTGAAAAACCTATGGAGCAGTTCTAGTCTGTCCTATAGTGTCTACTTGACAGCAGTGGGTTTGGTTTTTGGAATACTCATCTAAAGGTTGGTGGCAGTTCAAACCCACCTAGTAGCACTGCAAAAGAAAGGTCTGGCAATCTGCTTCCACAAAGGTTACAGCCAAGAAAACTTTATAAAGTTCTACTCTGTAACATATGGGGCTGCCTTGAAACAGAGTCAACTCATGGTTGATTGACAGCAGTGGGTTTTTATGGGTTCTAGCCACATGGTAGGGTCTGTCACGTGTGTCTTTGGGAGCAATCATAGTGTTAATGCTTCCTTTTCCTAAGCCTCAGTTTCTTCCTCTTGCAAAAAGACTGAGTCTCTGTTCTTTCTCCAAGCCTCACTGTTTTTAATGTTTCTCTTTAATGAAATAAACAACACCGAAAAGTGTCTCTGCAGTCATGCAAGGTGAGGGGATGATTTCAGAGACCTGAGCCAAGGCTTTGAACTACTGCCTCTTGTGGTCACCTGGCAGAAAGAGAACTGTCACACAGTCTTCAAAGGAAAGGGAGAATATGAGGACATTCAGAGAGGAGCAGGACAGTCGGAGCCTGTGCAACGTGGCTGGGAGCCTCGCGCACCATGCAGCTTCCAGCCTTCATTCAAGTCAACCTGGCATTTTGTTCTACAGAGCATTTGGTGCAGCAGACAAAAAGGCTGTTGACCTGGAGACCTGAAATGACAACTTTGTGTACACGCCCAAACAGCAGCACTTCACAGGTCAGCCTGGTTTCCCCTCTCCAGGATTCCTCACTCCGCTTAGCTGCACCAGGAGTCATGAGCTACAGGTGTGGACCCAGTACCCCTGCAGCACACTGAGGAGTCACATCCCTGCAGTGGCATCTTCCCATGTGCTGGGAGGCATCCTGCACAAGTGACAGCCAGCAGGTACGCTCTGCTGTCAGGCACAGAGGTGGGTGATAACTCTGTTTCTCATGCATCACCGGTGTTTTGTGAAGGGATCACAGCTGGATAGATTAGATGGTGGCCAGCACACTGAATAGCACGCTACCCCTGTGCATCGAGGGGACTTACAATTAGCTTACAGACCACAGCTGGGCAGTTCTGAGAAGGCCAAAAAAGGAAGATCTTCTTTCTCCTGAAAATTGAATACTGAATACTGTAGAGTGTCTCATACACTGGAAATTTCAATGGGAAAGGACACATGAGAAGTTCTACCCAATGCTGCCCCTTTGCCAAGGTGATAGGTTGAAATTATTCAGTGCTGTTTACTCCAGAATACCATTTTTCAAATGAGAAGACAAGGCAGTTGAAGATTAGAAGCGGTTCTGTAATCTCACAGGAAGCCTGTGTATCTGGTTAAGATGCTCAGCTGACTGCCTTCCATGTGAACATCATCCTCACTAAAATCATCAACCCTTCCACCTCACCACACACACTTGCCCCTCGCCTCTAGGTGATGGTTGCAGAAAAGTAGTCAAACCAAGTAATCCAGTCCCCTACCTTCAAGGAGAGAACGCTCTTTATCATGCCTAGTTCTCCATCTCCAGACTGATGGTATGGTATTAGAGTAGTCTTCATAACACTTTATAGACACTGTTGATCAAAGTACGAATCTAAGCATGTTGTTTTTAGCTGCCGTACAGTTGGTCCCCAGCTCATGTACAATGATACCAAATACTGCAAGCTCTTCTGCCATCCCACAATCAGTTTTACTTTGGACTAATGTAATCCCTGGGCTTTTCATTGTTTGATTTGTCAGAAGTAGATCACCAGGCCTTTCTTCTTAATCTGCCATAGTCTGGAAGCTTTGCTGAAACTTGTCCAACAGTACAGCAATGCACAACCTCCACTGGTAGATGGGTCGTGGCTGGGCATGGAGTGTGTTAGCCGAGAACAAAACCCAGGCTTCCTGTATGGAGGTGAGAATTCTGCTTTTGAATCACCAATGTACTCAACCTAAGATACTGCCCTTTTTGCCGAACCAGGGAATAATCCAGACACTTCTACATTGCTTTCTCCTCTGAAACATTGCAACAAATGCCCATCCAAAGATGGATTTTTATTTCTCGATCATACACATCATCACCGTCATCATCTATTGTCAAATATTTATAGTATGTTTAGCTGTATTGGAGCTGTCTTAGATACCTCCAAAGAACATTTCACAGTGCCTGTTCTCTAGGGTCTTAATGTCTCCAAGGGATACTGTTGATGCTGAGAGACACAAAAAGAATGCTACAAAGACAAGATTAAATATGGACATTATGCAGTCATCCTTCTTGCACCCTTTCCCCCAAACTACAGATGCGCTAAACACTAGAAGAGATAGATTTTCTTGGTCCCAATAAGAACAGTCTTATAAGACAGATTATTTCCTTTTCTGCTGTCAAAAACATATATTTAAAGTCATCAGTGGGAAGCCACAGTGGACGAGCTGAGAAATGTGGCTAAGAAGTTTTAAGGAACTGTTATTAGAAATGACGTCTTATACATTAAAGACTTTGTGACTGAGAGTTTGTTGTGTTGACATTGTTTCATAGCCCGTCACGTTTATCAACTCTGATACCCGCCCTACTACCCATCTGTCTGACTGGTGACTGAAAAGCAGTAGGTATCAAGACACAGTTTACCCAGCAACAGTAAGATAGTAAATAATCACAAGTTTGGGGATCTCCGGTCATAAAAATGTGGATGTTGACTTTGAATGTTGATTTAAACCACCTAGATTGTGTGAAAAGTGAATCTTGAGATGTATCATCTGAATGACAGAGTCTGAATGATAAAAATAGCCCTAAAAACCTTACCATTGTATTAAACAGAAGCTTCAAATGGCATGGACAATTTGCAGCCTGCCGTATTTATACAGTCATGGCATTTTGAAGTAGTAAAAGACCATTAGGGTCTTAGAATCTAGCCTTCTCTGAGTACTGAAATCCTTGCTTGAGAATTGCCTCTGGGCCAGATTTGAGAAGTGCTGTCTGCTACAGGCCAATCTGTTATAGGGTCACATTGTACCAAGTTAGGTTCTGTTCCAGGATGAGCCAAGGGATTAAGTTCATTGTCGGACACCTGGAGCTAATGCAAGTCTACCGAGCAAAGTACCCAAACAGCCCAATCTCGGTAGGGGTGGTGGCGGTAGCGCTTGTAATGTATTAAATTTTCTTTGATTTAAAGCTGTCTTATTTTTTTCCAGACAACATCCATTGTTATCTTGACCTATTAAGATGATTACAGAAAGTGTTGGAGGCCCAATCTATCTTATTTTCATCACTGCCAACCTTCTGCGATTGTAAACATCCAAACATGTCATAAATTCAACAGACTGAGTGTCTCCAGGAGCTCAGCAAAGAGGCTACAGCTTTTGTTTGTTTGTTTGTTTCCACTTAGGCTGATGTTATGGATAGTAATAAACTCAGCAGTCAAGGCCAGAAATGTGATAATAGTGGGAAATGAGAAAAGGGCTGGAGAAAGAAAAGCAAAGCCAGAAAATGTTCAGCTCTCCTTGCTTTGCTGAGTTTTCAAATTCATTAGCAACCCCAATTATTCAATTCTTCCATTTTAATCTCTAATTAAACACCGCCACAGCCACTGTGTCGGTGGAGGGTTGAATTTAAGTGGCCTCTTCTTAGTAATTGAGCAGCTATGATCCCTGCATATTTAACCCAGAGTAAAAGAAAAATGTGAATACCTGAAATTCATACCAAATGGTAATTGCAGCGGGACTTTTATTTTCTCTCTAAGTGTACCAACAACGACTTATACAGCTTCCAGCATTTTTCTATAATAATTTCTTAAGTCAAAAGCAAATTTGTCGATGAGAGGGTGCTTTATCACAGATATTCTTTTTGGAATAATTAGACCAGCAAGCAAAACAACGGGCCAAGGTACAACACGCTGCTGGGTGAAAGATGACACTGTTTTTTGCTTATTTCATGAGGTCATAGAATCTTGGGCTACCTTCTTTAAAAATGCACTATTGAGATGAAATCAACATAGGGAACAACATGGGGTGGTTGCAGTCTGGTGGTTGGATTTCTGTGTATTTAAACATGAAGGAGAAGGAAGTGTGATTAAAGCCCAGCTAGGAGAAGGAGAGAGAATGCACATTGCATCTGCTCCCTGAGGCTAGCTGTGGGAGCATGAGGCTGCCCATGGAGAATACTGGAAGGCAGCTGGGTCCTAGGGCTTGTCCGGCACCCTGTCCACTTAACACCCCATACTAGTTGGGTTTTCTTGTTCATCTCCCCCTACAGACTGTGGATTCTTATGGGACAGGAGTGAGCCCTATACTTCTGCATCCACAGACGTCAACACTTTGTCGGATACATGCTGTTGTTGTTAGGTTGCCACTGAGTTGATTCTGATTCGTGGTGATACTGTGTGTGCAGAGTAGAACTGCTGCTGCTCCATAGGGTTTTCAAGTCCATGACCTTTCAGAAGCAGATTGCTAGTCTTATGTTCCAAGGCACCTCTGGGTGGGTTTGAACCACCAACCTTTTGCCTAGTATTTGAGTGCTTACAGTTTACACTACCCAGGGATTCTGACTGATACATTAAAAAAAAAAAGAAAAAATTGCCATTCAGTCAGTTTCAACTCATAGAGACTTTATAAGACACAGTAGAACTGTCCCATATGGTTTCCAAGGAGCACCCTGTGGATTTGAACTGCCGACCTTTTGATTCACAGCTGTAACTTTTAACCACTGCACCACCAGGGTTTCTATCTGACACGCAGCAGGTACCAAACAAGTGTTTTTCCAACAAATTTTCTATACTAGGGTGGTGCAGTTAAGAGTACATGCTTTTAAATGCCCTTTTGTAAGACCTTAAACTAATTTCATAGAAATATATATATTTTAAAGTAGTAAGCAAATACATAATATGTAATTATGTGTATATGTGTATGTGTGTGTATATTTCAAATTGAATAATTTAACCCAAAACATCAGGCTAACTATAAGCCAGAACTATGAAGTAATGGGAACTTCTTACTCGAAAGCAGAGAAGCAAAGTATATTCTACCCAGCTAGGAATTAGATGTCTTTTGTAAACCATCTAATCCCCCTCCTCACAGCTAGTGGCCTTGTCAGTGTCAACCGAAGGACCCTTGGTTGAGCTAGCTGGTTGGCTAATGGGCCCAAAGCACTGTACATGCCCCGTGATGTCAGAAGTGCTGGAGGAAGACTGTGGGTGTGACTGACTGCAGGCTGACATACAGGACGAAGGCGGGCTTTGCAGATCCCAGAGCAGCGGGCACTTTGAGTGAGTCACCCTCCCATGAAGGGAAAGAAGAAGTAGCAGCTGCCCTATCATGCTTCAGCTTTTTCGTGCAAACTGGTGCCACTTCAGCTGTGAATCCCAGAACGGCATCATTTCCAGGCAGACTCACTGGTCGTTTATTTCAGTGAAGGGAAACCAGTCATTGAGGGAGTTCATCCTGAGCACCTCGGCATGCTTTTCTCATATTGAGAATACCAACTAAGAAACTTTTCCCATCTTTGTCCTCAAGAATTTCCAATCTCATTTTTGTTAGTTGCTACTGAATTGGCTCTGACTCATGCCACCTTTTGATAATGGGATGAAATATTGTCCAGCCCTGTACCACCTTCATGACTGTTGGTCTTTTTGAGCCATTGTTGTGGCTATTGTGTCAGTCCATCTCATAGAGGGTTCCCTTGTTTCCACTGACGCTCTACCAGACATGATGTCCTTTTCTAGCGATCGGTCTTTCCTAATGATGTGTCCGAAGTAAGCAAGCCAAAGTTTGGCCATCCTTGGTTCTAAGGCACATTCTGGTTGTATTTTTTCTAAGACTGATTTGTTCATTCTTCTGACAGTTCATGATGTATGTAATAATCTTCACCAACATCACAATTCAAATGCAACAGTTCTTTTTAGGTCTTCTTTTTCTGTTGTCCATATTTCACATGCCTACGAAGCAATTGAAAAGATCATGGCTTATGTCAGGCACTTCTCAGTCATAAAGTGATATCTTTGCTTTTTAGAACTTTAAATTATTATTTTGCAGTATGCTCAGTAAGATGATTTTGATTTATAAATCCATGTCAGGAGCTAGTCACCACATTGCTGGCATCATATATGATGACTTTAGATGATTAAGTTGTCATTGACTTAAATAGGGTGTTGACTAAGTGATTGGATGAAGTATCTGTCCAATGGATGGATTTTTTAAGACTGTCAAGAGGTCACCCTGTGGAGCTATCCCAAGCCATCACCCATTCTCCCTCCAGCCAGCATCCTACTTCACTGCTGATTGTATTGTCTCTGTGCCTCCTCTGCCTCCTAGCATTGCCTTCTCTAGGGAATGGAGCTGGATTTGCTGAGTCCATGCAGATTTTTCACACTAGCAACTAACTGTCTTCTCTTTAAGAAGTCTTGACTCCCCAAGGGAAAGGGGCCAACTTCTTGCCTTAAGGGAGAAATTGACTCCTTTGTCAGCTCTTCACACAACAAAGAAAAATGAGGAGAACTGAGCCCTAAAAGGAATACACATAACCTGAAACAGGTACCACATGCTGGCTAGACTAAACATCCTAGAGCCTGGCTATTGATTCCATGTTTTGGTCTTTGCCATTGATTTCTACCTTAAGTCCCCTCCAGGTTCCTTCCCCCCACTTTCCTTTCCTCCCTAACTTTCCCTCTGTTCCTGTAGTTTCCCAGAAACGTCAGTTACTTGAGTTAACCTGCAACTGTCTTGAGAGTGTCTTTAAATAAGTACAACGTATTCCCTCGAACAGAATACTCTGAAAGAGCCCAACAGCCCTGAAGATACACAATCAATAGTTCGCCTGAACCATTGATACCCTTGCCCATCACTTAAATATCATTACAGGAAAGATTTCAACAAGATCACGGCACATTATACTTGAAAGTTTGGCTTTAAAGGATGCCTGGGCTTTGCTGAAAGGCATTAGTAATGGAATTCTTTATCTCTCAGCTTAATTTATTCAGGAGAATAGGGCCATTATCTTAAATCTATTTTTTTTTTTTCGTAACAGAGAAAACAGGCCTCACAAGTCCAGCACTTATAAAGAAATCATTGTTTAATTACTTTTTTTGGTTAACCCTTTAAGGAGAAAGAAGGGAAGGAGAGCAGGAGTGCACTGGTGGAAAATAAATATGCATTCCTATTGGGTTGTCATCAATAGGCTTGTGGCGTTTCCTTTTTTGGTCATTTCTATTCCTGCAATTTCTTATGTTTCCCACCTACCTTAACTCGAGAGTCAGGGGAAACTTTGAGTGCTTTTGAAACCACTTACCCCTTGATCATTGGGATCTCCAATTTGAAGTGTGCAGGCTATTGCTGAGAGGACAATGTTCTTATATTAAGCTAAAACTGAAAAACCTGTTGCCGTCAAGTTGATTCCAACTTGTAGTGACCTCGCAGAACAGAGTAGAGCCGCCGCATGCGGTGTCCAATTTGCTGCTAGTAGATTCGAACTGCTGACCTTTTGTTTAGTAGCTGAGATGTTAACCACTGTGCTACTAGGGCTCTGTTATTAGTCTACTAGCTATCAAATATGGAAGCCGTGAGTTTACACACTGGGGAATACGCACACTCTTAGTTTCTTGACTAGCAGTGAGTGTCCACTGTGCAAAACAACTGGCTTGAAGAGTTGTTCCTCTTAGGTGATGCCACCCACCAAGCAATTAGTATGACTGTTTGTTGCTTCCCCCACCAGCAGATTTGTTCAGCTGTAGAGTGATTTGGGCTTTGTAGACTCAGCCAGCCAAATGTCTTTTAAATGAGTTGAAACAAAGGAGATTTGAGCATGAAAGCTCTGTAAGAACCTGCCATTGCTCTAGCACTTTTACTAGTCCTTCACTTGCTTCCTTTTTCTCTTCTAACATGTAAAACCTCACTGCTAGGCTTCCATGACTCATTTCTGGCCAGGCTGAAGGATCATTTGTGAACTCAATAAATAATACATCCAAATGTTATGGAACTGCAAGAACAGCTGTTGGGTAGCCCAAGGCTTAATCAGCCTACCTGCTCAGCCCTTTCACTGGATAGCATTTCCACTACTTCGGCTTCCAGAACCTCCATGCTCAGATTCACCTGGTTGGGTGTGCCAGTTGGTGAAAATGGCATGGCTTTTCACAGGACCTGGCTTCACGGAAGTTTCCTTCTCCAACACATCGTTTCAGAATGATCATGTGGAGGGAGAAAGCAGGCAACATTATTGTTCCAGAAACAGGAAGCTCGTCAGTATTCCACATCTGCCTTTCTGCCCCTTCCTTTCTTTTGTCAGGTACAGTAGGTGATACTTTTTGTTAAACTACTATTATCAGAGACTTTGTGTTTAGTGGTTACTCATCTTACAATTGCAGATGACTTTGTTGACCTCTGTGCGTTCCATAGCCATCACCTTGTGTATCAGGAGTGAAGGCTGTAAAGAATTCGGACTAGCTCCTGTTTTGATCAGCATTTTTCAGTTGATCGTCATACCCAAGTCAAAAAGTCAGTGCAGGAATTAGAATCGTATCTATAGAAAGTCTCCATTCTACAACCTTGTGGTTTGTTCTCCTGGGCCTTTTTTCCATCCTTGTGGGTCACATGGTTTGTAATTGACACTGACTGGCTTTTCACTTTCTGTTGACGTTTATTACCTGCAGTCACCTAGAAGACAGGAATGGGACAGGTCCCCACCCCCACCCCACTTTTGAAGACATCAAGCCCCTCATCTTACCACATCCAACTGACTGTGTAAGAGAAAGCATCAGGACCACCTTTAGTGGTGCTAATTACTCCATGTTCTAAGTTATGTGCTATGCTACGTTTTTTAAAAATTGAGTGTAAAGTAGGATGATGAGTTAATAATATTTCACAAGATAGGAAGTAGTAATACTAGAGAATAACACCAGGGAAAACTTGACCTGAGAAGAGCAAAATACTTGGTTCTATGAGGCTCTGTCCAAACTTCCCAATCTAGGTGAGCCACAGGCTTCATAATGATTGCTGAGACTCTCTAGGGCTTTAGTGACTCAATAGTGCTAGACCAGCTTAGATAACCCAGGCCCCTACTCCCCCTTCCCAATCAGAGACAAAGTCCTGTGTCCTCCCCAGTCCCAGCTTCAGCTCAAGGTGTCATATATCAGTGGATATGTGAAGGCTCACTTAGTTTAATATTTCTGTCAAAGTCACCCACAATAGCATCTTATCAGAGGATCAATTTTATATCAGAGGGTCATTAAATTATTTTTCATGAGAATAAAATGGGCTTTCGCTACAGCGTGTTGTACTGCTGCTCATCTGAAACTGGAGATGAAATCAAAGGGGAAGAGATTTAACCAAATTATCCATCTTCAGAAAATAAGCTCCACTGTAAATGTATTTTTGATGTGGAATTGTGCAACACTGAGCAAGGAGAAATAAAAATACCCTAATGGTCATGTGCTATGCAGACAGGAGGAGGTCACAAAGTTAACTCAGTATACAAGCAGAGTTTTCTGTCCTTCTCACTGGGCGCAAAGCAGGCAGTGGGAACATTGGTTAGGAGTTTGACAGGTTACTGCTGAAGACCCAAAGCTCGGGATGGGCTTGCTGAGGTTCACTTGAATTGCACATTCTTTATTAGTTTGTTTCAAAATAAGAGAGCACTTGAAGAAAGCTTTTCATTTTCTCTGAAGGGTTGGACGCATGTAGGGGAAGTTGTTCTTCAAGTATGCAGTTTCCTCTCATATTCCAAGGCTGGCTTCCTCGTCAGGAAGTCCTCTGAGTGAGGGCAGAACGATCAGTAGCCACACCCTGGCCTAGGGTCTTCAGTGTGGCCATGCACATGCTCCCCGGTGGGGACATGTGTATTCTCCCCCAATGAGACCATGTGCAATCTCCCCACTGGGGCCATGCGTTCGCTCTCCAGTGGGGCCACACATCCTCTCACCAGTGGAGCTACTTGCTCTCCCCACAGTGGGGCCAAGGGTCCTCCATGGAGCCACATGTGCTTTCTCCATTGGGGTCACATATGCTTATCTCACCCAATGTGGTCAAAGAGTTTTCATTAGTCTGTATTCTGTAGTCTGTATTCATGAGATGTTTTTCCAGTCTTTGTAACTTAGATAGTGGCAAGGAAGGACAAGAAAGAGAGAGGCCAGAGATGCAGGCTTGGATGACTTCAGCACCATAAAGTCACCCTGGGGCCAATATCACTTCTTTAGCCTCTTACTAGAGTTCTTTGACTCAGTGACGTCATGGAGAAACAAAAGAAAGGAGTCATAAGTATCAAACAAAAAGTAATGGCAGCACTCATGAAAGTACTCGTGTGTATAGTATACATGATTAGATATGATTGAAATATAGGTGCAAATGATACAAAAGAAGGAAAAAAATCTGCTTGGATAAGACCTAAGTTGTTGTTGTTACTTGCTGTGGAGTTGCCCCCAACTCATGATGACATCATGTACAGTGGAACAAAATGCTGTCCCCTCTTGTACCTTGCCCATGCTTTGCTATGGATTGCCTGATCTGGGGAAGTAGATCTCTAGGCTTTTCTTCTTAGTCTATCCTAATCTGAAAGCTCCACTGAAACCTATTCAGCATGGTGCTAATAGGAACATGGAAGGATCCCCTGATGGACAGGTGGTGGCTGCACGTGAGTATTGGCCAGGAATAGAAGGAGATAGAGGAGACATATGGTGAGAGTGAATATCCTAATGTCAGAGACTGCCAGAGGGAATGGCATGGCCGTGCCACCCTCGTATGGAGCCTGCGCAGAGCCAAGGCTCTTGGCAACACTAAAGACCTGGCCAGTTCACACTGTCTCCCAGGCCCTGAATGGCAGGCACTTAGCCTGTGGACAGGGCCCACGTTCTCCACGTGGCTTTCCAGGGTGTGGGGGCCATTGCTTCGTGCACTGGGAATGCCCTCAGCTCTGGCTCCTTCTCAGCCCTTGATGCTTTTCCCAGTTGGAAAACAGATCAGGAGATGGCTTTGAAGTGTGCCCATCAGTAGTTTTGTCCAGAGCACAGGCGTCTTGAGAGGATCTGGAGGGCAGCCACAAGGCAAGTCTCAAAACCCAAAGCCCAACATTCAGGGCTCAGAGAAGCAGCTCGGATCAGGTTTGCTTCAAGAAACTTGCCTTTTCTGGGGTCATTTTTTACTTTACAGACTGGCAAGGAAGCAGTTCTGCACTGAGTGACCTGGAGTTAGTTATTTAGGTGTCCAACTGCCTGGCAGTGGATTAGAGGGCTCTGCGTGTCCTGGAGAATGACTTCCCCCTGATTGATGATGGCCTTGCCTTTGAAAGGCCCAGCTACGTTTTACATTTGCCATAAGCTATGCATGTGCTCTTCAGGGAAAACAAGAATAAAAAAAACTATTTGCAAGATAAGTAAAAAGAAATGTAATCCCTGCGTCGAATGAAGGGGACTTTGAAATGAATGGAGGATAATCCTTTTGTTGTCTATTACAAATGTACTTTATTTCTGCGTTATCCAGCTAGGAGATGGTGCTGTTCACGCTGGTAACAAAGCCACTGCAGTTCCTTCTCTTTATGTCACGTTAAGTGTGACTGGGAGTGGAGGTGATGGCCTAGGGCCTGAGGCAGCCTGCCCAGTGGCAACAGAGGAGTCGTGTGGTCGCCGCGGCTCCTGGCAGCATGGTCTGTGTATCAGGCTCGGGCTACCAGAGAGAGGGAAGCTGAGGGACGGGACTGAAGGACTGTCTGACACCCACAGGCTCCAGGGGCTGAGGAACGCAGGACTGTCTTCACACAGGCTTTCAATAGCAAGAGCCCTGAGACCGTCCCTGGTCAGTCTGAGACCTGTGACTAATCTCTGTCTTCTGTATTGTGACCTTCAGTTTCCTGAAATGGATGGCAGAAAAATCTCAAGAAGTTGTGTTGCAAATTGATTTCTCCTTACACCTCTACCCTCATTTATTCTTCACTTTCCTTCCTTCTTGTTTTCCTTTTTTTTCTGTCCTTCACAAGAAATAAAACAGTTGCTGCTGAGTTGATTCTGACTCTTGGCAACTCCATGCATGTCAGAGAACGGGGCTCACTCTATAGGGTTTTCGGTGGCTGGTTTTTAAGAAGTAGATCATCAGCCCTTTCATACAAGGCACCTCTGGGTAGAATCAAACCTCCAACCTTTTGGTTAGCATCCAAGCACTTTAACTGTTTGCACCACCTTAGGTACTCCCTTTCACAAGAAGGAAACATTTTATTGGGAGGTGCATATCCTAGAATGATCCAAGGTTCACTGTTTGAGAGCTCCGTTCCTTAGAGTTACTTACTTTAAAGCCCAATTTCCTTGCATATTAATCTAGTGATTCTTACTCAGTTGTTGGGAATCAGATGGCCTGCAGTTTCCAGAGATGATGGAGCACTTTATGAATGGTCTTCATGTCTTCCACTCTTGGTGGCTAAAAGGCCACTCAGATGTGTATCTGGGAAGCTCAAGAGCTTTTTTCTTGTCACTAGTCTAGAAAATGTCTGGGAGTTCATAAGGTATTATGTCATTGCCCTGCTTAAAACTCCCCAAGATTTCCCATTGCTGGGGCCCACAGGGCTGCCCATGCTCTAGCCCCAGCTGAACTCCCCTCATCCAGTGCTGCTTTCCGCCTGGGGGCTCCCACACATGCTGTTCTCTGTCTGGGTGCCCTCCTAGCATCCTACTCATCCCTCAGAGCTCAACTGAAATACCACTTCCTCAGCAAAGTACCCCTGGGACCTGGGACCAGGCCAGGCCTACTGTTGTCTCGTAACACCCTGTACCTCTTTCTTAAACCAAAAACCAAATTTCTTGCTGCTCAATTGATTGCATCTCGTAGGGGCTCTGTTTCCAATGGTATAAATCTTTACAAAAACAGACTGTCATGTCCTTTCTCCCATGGAGCAAATGGTAGCTTTGAAGTGATGACAGTTTGGTTAGTGTTTGAGCACTTTAACCGCTCTGCCACCAGGACTTCTGTCACTGTACTTAGTATGATTTAAATAAAAAGTCATTCAGGGAACTGTCTATGTGCTCTCATCCCCAATGCTAGACTTTAAGCTTTAGAGCAGACGTGAAGACTGCCTTGCTTATCATAACATCCCTGTACACCTCACAGTGTCTGGTTCACAGTGGGAGTGGATAAATACTTATTACTAGAGTAAGTAAATTAAAGCAACCCTAGTTTTCCCTAATTTGCATATATATTCCTCAATTCATCACCTTCCTTCACTCCCTTAGAAGGAACGCAATACACCTCTTTCCCAACAGGGCCTCTCAACAATGCATCCTACTATGAGGTCACCATACATGACCGTTTAGATACATCAGCAGTGGAAACACATTTTGCCATGTTTTCCAGCCACACCAGGGGGGACTGTTGCTTGAGTCCCATCATGGCCATGCCCGTCATCTCTGTATCTACAGTAGCATCCAAACTCCCACACAAAATGCTGAGTCACACGTGGCTCTGAGATGGACTTTTTGTAGAGACAGACTCATGAAGTTGTAGTCTGTCTCCTGAGAGCTTACATTCTAAGAAATAGAAAACTGATTCTAGTCAGTATCTTCAGAGTATGCCAACTACAGCATAAACTATGAATGTCAAAGTATCTCTAACATAAATAAAACCAAAAAACCAAACCCATTGCTGTTGAGTCAAGTTCGGCTCGTAGAGACCTTACATAAAACCAAAAACCCATTGTGACCTTTTATAGCTTATTAAAATAATAGTTACCCTAGCAGAAAGACACAAGCTTAAGTGTATTCGGAAGAGGGAAACTGGCCAGCTGAGAAGATTAAACAAAGAGGATGCAGACCTCCTAAGTCAAGGAGAAAAGAAACAATTGTCTTACAGTATTTCAGATAGGCAGGTCTTTGGTAAGGTTGATTCCACTGATATCTAAAACTCCTAGCCTTTCAGGTGGCTGGCTCACTGGTTCTATTTAGGGCATGAACTTAGCAACATAATAAGTAAAGTGGCCCCAGTAAATGCTAATAAGCCCCAAGAGGAAACAGGGGCATCCCCCTGCATACTAAATGTACTCATTAGCATCCTGGCTACTATGAAGAATAGCAAAATGACCTTGTGATCATTAGATGCTTAAAATGCTATGGCTTAAGTTTAGAGGGACACACACTACATTGTAAAACCTAATTAGTGTTCCCTTTGCTAATTGCTGCCCAGTACCGAGCTGGGAGAAACAAATGCATGATGCACATTCCAGGACATCACTGTCACCCAATTGTATTTTTAAAGAAAGTGAAATTATAAGGAGAAGAGCCATTTGAAAAGGTGTTTATCTGAGTTGTTGTGAGTGGTCTGAGGGAAATGAAGGGAGCCTGGGTAGTCAGTGTGTGTTTATTTGTATGAAGCGTAAACACTGAAATTTTCTCCTGAAGACACTGTTGCTTCTCTAATATGAATGCAAGAATACCAAACAATGGAGGAAAAAAACACCACCCCAGCTTGAAAAGAGCTATGCAGGGATATAGTGCAATCCTATTCCACAGGTAATTAGGATCCACACCAGTAAACCAGAGAACCAAACCTGTCGCCATCAAGTTGATTCCCACTCATAGGGACCCTATAGGACAGAGTAGAACTGTCCCATAGGGTTTCTAAAGAGTGGGTGGTAGATTCAAGCTACTGATCTTTTGGTTAGCAGCCATGCTCTTAACCACCAGGGCTCTTTGTAACCACTAGCCCAGCCGAATCAGCAGCAGGGTAGTGGGAGGTGGGCAGTGCCTTGTGTTCAAGAAAATGCTCACTGTCAGAGTACAGTGCCTGTGCTAATATGGGCAAGTAAAAGACCTCTGAGCCCCTTTCCATCTCGGGTGGCTGTCGTTCTACTGCTAGGGGCTTACAACTCAGCCCTCCTTGCAGACTCTCTTTCTTCCTGCTACTGCATGAAACCAGTTCCAGTTGAGTCTGACTACAACTCATGGTGACCCCGTGTGTCACGGTAGAACTGTACCACATAAGGTTTTCAATAGCTGATTTTTTGGAGGCAGATTCCCAGGCTTTTCTTCTGAGGCATCTCTGCATGGACTTGAACTTGTAACTTTCAGTTAGTAGATGAGCATGTTAACCAGCTGCGCAACCCTGGGACTCCTGCTACTACAAATCAAGACAGACCACTTGACATTGAGTAGATTCCTGTAGGTGACAACCCCACACATTGTAGAGTAGAACTGAACTACATAGGGTTTTCATGTCTGTGACCTTTCAGAAGCAGATCACCAGGCCTTTCTTCCAAGATGCCTCTGGGTAACTTCATACCTTTTAGTTAATAATCTAGTGCTTAAACATTTGTGATACTTAAGGACTCCTCTGCTATTACCTGAGAAAGAAAACATAGCAAAAAAAATTGAGCCTTCTGCCACATCCACCCACCAGACAGACAGACACACACATACATAAACACACACGCCTTTCTTCCAGCTGTGTTCAGAATTCGTAATAAGATTTTAAAAGGGAAGTCATTTCTCAAGATTATCATTTTTTTTCCTTTTCAAGGATAAATGGTAGCTGATTTTTTAAGAAAAAGTATATCAGTGATGCCTCTCTCAGGACCCCACTCAAGTATATCTAAGATGGCACAGATTAAAATCAAGTCATAAAATTTTATATGTAGAAGCAATCATAATGATAGTTGAGAGCTTTGTTTTCTAGGTGGATCCTTAGAAGGAACAGGGATCCTCTAAGGCTTCTCAGGCCCCACTGAGGGTAGGCAGACAGGAAGGGGCAGAGAAAATCAGAGCAGCAGAGTCACCTATAATCACAGTACCCTCTCCCTTAGCTATATTAATTTTGATGGATTGAATTGTGTCCATCCCAAAAACACGTGTATCAATTTGGCTGGGCCAAACTGATACTACATGATTTTCCTATATGTTGTGAATCCTGCCACTATGATATTAATGAGTGAATACATGTCTCTTTGTTAAAGCTATTCATTTGTGGTATTTCTGTCATAGCAGCACCGGATGATTAAGAATCTAGGCCTAATTGGCACAACTAGCATTTCACTAAGAGGGCTGTCTGCACCCTACATCAGTGAGTGGGGTCTGGGGTCTTAAAAGCTGCCAAGCTGCCAAGCTGCCATCTGAGGGCACAACAAATGGTCCCAACTCAGCAGGAACGGATGCTCACTGAGAACCAAAATGACATGGGGTAAAGACAACCCAGAAGATAGAGAGACCCACTTGAGTGGGTACCTATATCGACTTGGGACCAGAAGAACCGGATGGTACCCAGCCACCACCAGTGATAGCTGCAGTGGAGCTCACTAAATTGAGTCTCACTGGCAACACAAAAACAAAAAGGGGTGCATCCTGAGATCTCCACTAAAAGACCACAGTTGATGGTCCAGCAGCTTCAGGGTTCCCCTGGGATCATGGCCCCTGGCCCTGATGCTGCCCTTGCCCATAAATCATAACGAAGGTCCACTGCTCAGACACGAATGGATTGGACTTGGCGATGCAGGGTGACCATATATTGGATGCGCTTTATGGTCCTATACATCTATAGGATATCATCCTGCTGACCTCTGGCTGGAGGAAGGGGAGTGGGTGAGGAGGAGGGGAAAGGAGACTGTTGGGAGGATGAGACATATATGGAGCAGAGAGGAATAGTGTGCTGTCATCGGGCAGGGAGAGCAGTGGAAGCTGCATATAGGTGAGCGTGTAAATTTATATGGGAATGTACATTTTCACTCAGTCATATTAAATAAAATAAAATAAGAATCTGGGCCTTCTGAATCCAGTGTGCTTTCTCCTGGTTGGGTGAGGGCTTGGGAATAGAATGAAAGGAAAGGAAATGGAAAGGAGCCAACCACCCTCAAAGTCAGTGATGGCTTAGAATTCGTAACAGGTGACTCTGCCTTTGAAGTCTACATAACCCCAATCTTACCCTCCTAGACATTCTTGGATGCTCTTGGATAAGATTTCTTCCTCCAAGCCAGAAGATTTCCTCCCTGGGATGTTGGATTGTGGCTGCTCTTTCCTCCACTGTGGTCACCACTCTGGGAACAGCAGATCCCAGCGGCCGTTTTCATCTGGCCCAGCTAGTCAGGACGGGACTTTAGGTAGTAAGTTGTTTCAGTGTGTTTTTTGGAGTCTGTGCATTTGTTTAGGTTGTTGGGCTACTTGGCTTCTGGGGGTTAGTTCTGGTCAAATTTGCACTCTGGCACTGGGAGTGCTAGCCAGGAGACAAACAGCTAGAGCAGTCCCTCCCCCATGCCTCAGACCAGCAGGTGCCACCACACAGTGGGGATGGGATCCTGTCAAGGTAGCCACTACCCAGGACTGCAGGGGACTGTGAGCTCCCTCCTTCTTCTTCTCCCCCTCCTCCCAGCACTCCTGTCCTTTACAGCAGCTGAAGATTTAAAAAAACCAGAGCTGCTGATAATTAAAATTAAATCTTTGTTCCAGCAATGTCTAAACTCTGGGAAGTCATTATCAGAGTCAGGCAGTGATATTTTGATATGCCAGAATCTTTTTGATATAAGGAATAAAGTTCTAAGGAACAGGAAGATAGAGAGCTGTGCTATTTTCTAATCACCCTTTATAATTTGCAGTATCTGGGGACGTTTCTCAGATGTTTCCACTGTGGCTTATGTACACTTCAAACCCATGTGCCATTAAACACAGGAGCTAGGTACAGAATTAATGAAGGCGGCTTCAAAAGCCCACCTTCTTGGCAGGCTGAAGATCTAAGGCTGAACTCAAAGAGGGTGACGGGCTTTTGAAAATTACTAAGCACAAACAATAAACCTCATTAAATAAAGTCAGCAGAGTGGACGTGGGAATGTGATAAGACAAGTGGGGACAGCCTGAAAATCACCTGTCAGGGAGCTGGGCTACAGATGAGTGGAAGAAGGGGCTGTGTTTGACAAGTCATGTGGTCCAGATGGAAGCAATGCTATGTAGATGGGCTGCTGGAGAACCAGGGGGATGGGCAGCGCACTGTAGCAATGGACCGGTCTCATCACGAGAGAACAAGCTAGGACTGATAGGGTTTCTAAACTCCGTAGGCTGGGATCACAGGCTACTCTTTTACTCACCCCAGTGTTGTTAGCTGCCATCAATTCATAGGCACCCCTTACACAATGAAACAAAATACTTCCCAATCCTACACCAGCCCCATGATTGGCTGGGATCTGATTGTTGTGATCCATAGGGTTTTCACTGGCTGATTTTCAGAAGATATCCGAGCCTTTCTTCCTAGTTCAGCTTAGTCTGGAAGCTCATTGAAACCCGTTTGGCATCATAGGAATACACAAGCCTCTAACAACACATAGATGGTGGCTGAGCATGACGTACATCGGCTGGTAATCAAACCCTGGTCTCCTGCATGAAAGGTAAGAATTCCACCACTGAACTACCACTGCCTCAGACTCACCCCGGCAGCTTCAATAAAGTCCAAAGAAAATGGAACTTCGATCAGGGCTAACCAAAGCAGAGAGATGCTGATAGATACTGCTCAACCATTGGAGTAGACTCCCTGGAGCCCTTTGCCCTAATGGGCAGTCACTCTGTGCTTCTCAAGGTAGCTTTGTCCACATCCAGCAAGGAGGAAACTTGTAGGAGTCAATTGCTGTTAACTAGCTAAGATCTTGATGAGTCTCCACTGAAAACCTACCTGCAGGTTGGACAGTTAGAGCACCAGACTAGTGAAGGATGAGGCTTCCGGACAATGTGTGCAAATGATAGTTGGAAACAGTAAGAGGAGAAGAATCATCCCTGGATGATACAAATGGTTAAGATGTTTGGCTGCTAACTGAAAGGTTGAGAGTTCAAGTTCACCCATAATTCCCTTGGAGAAGGTGGTCTACTTCCAAGAAACCAGCCATTGAGGACCTTGTGCAATGCAGTTCTACTCTGATATACATAGAGTTGCCCTGAGTTGGAATCAACTCAATGGTGAGGTTTTTTTTTGAATTCTAATGTTGCCGTATTTCTGCATCTTTTGCATATGGCTTCCTGTGAACTGGGTTTGCACTATCATCCATTGCTATTTATGACCCAAAACTACTGGGCATCTTCACCAGGTCTAGTGGGAGTGAGATGGGCTGGGAGTGGCAACGAAAGAGAAGATGAGCGAGTGTACAACAGTAAGGATTTTGAGCTGCGGAAGAGCAGGACATGAGCTGAGAAAGAAGAGAGAACTCAACATGAAGACAAGAAACAGATTGAGTGTGGAAAGAAAAGAAACTCCTCCTTAGTCTCATTCCTCATAGTTATTGATGAGGTTCAGTATAAACAGTGAACCCCACCAGCAATGAAACACTTTGAGTCGCACAAGGTTTGAGATGAAACGTTTATCGCCAAATAAAGAAATGGGTGGACTTAGTGGCAGCTGGCGTGAGAGCATTCCAGGGCCTGTTTAGCCTTTGGGTCCCCTGCTTTTCCTCACAGCTCCTCGCCAACAAAGACTGGGACACTGGGCAATGGGATGGCCTGTGCTGGCCTTCCTGAGCCTGTACTGCTTCCAAGGGGTGGGATGGAAAGCCCTCTCAGAATGCTTTCCAGGGAGACTAGCTCTCTTTGGTGAATCTCTGAACACCACAGATCACTGTCCTCCCGTTTCTACCCCTTGGCTTACCCTCCACCCCTCCCAACTCTAATAGTCACATCTTCATTTTAATTAAAAAGTTTACTACAAAGATTATACTGACCCTTTCCCCTAGAATGAAAGGACTGGATCCTCCACCAGATAGTGTTTGTGACTGAGGATGGGAGTTTATTTAAACTAATTTTATTATTCATGACACTGACAATTTACGCAGTGAATGCAATTATAGGCTATGATTGGTTGCCACCGCTGAGGACTAAAAGTGCCACTTCCTTGGATAGTCAAGGAAGAAAGGCAAAGAATATTAGAAAAATAATCAGTCACAGAGATATTTTTTGTGAAGCAAACCCCACAGACCTTCATTTAAAAAAAAACTAATTTCCCAAACACCCTGCAAAAGATATCTAATTATCCACTCCTAAACTGCTCTCATAATTTTCCAAAGTTCTCTATTGTTTATGCTTTTGTGAGTTCTCCTTGTTTACATGCCAAGAAGCTGAGGCTTCAATGTGTAGGTTCCAGCCAAACCCACTCAGAATGAGCACGCCCGCTGCCGTGCACACAGTCCTCATGCAGCCTCTCCTGGGCTTGTCCATTTAGTCAGGAAATGTTTGAGGAACAAGACGAGTTGTAATCATTTACAGACGTGGGAGGAGTAAAGGAAATTGGCCTTTTCTTTTGTGTTTCTTTTTTCTAAGAGAATTTTTTTTTCTTTAATATACTGACTTCAGATCAAAGCAAACTGTGATTCACCCATAGAATGGGATGCTGCTCAGCCAAAAAAAAAGGAAATCAACTATTGATTTAGTGAACAATGAGGATGAACCTCAGGATGGTTATGCTAAGTGAAAGAAGCCAGGCCAAAAAACAACAACAAAAAAGGCATATTATGTGGTTCCATTTATATAAAGTTCTAGAAAAGGACAACTAATCTCTAGTGACAGAAAGCAGATCAGTGGTTGCTTGAGGGGTAGAGGGCCCAAACCAAACCTACTGCTGTTGAGTTGTTTCTAACTCATGGCAACCCTATGGGATGGAGCAGAACTGCTCCATAGAATTTCCAAGGAGTGCTGGTAGATTTGAACTGCCAACATTTTGATTAGCAGAAGTAGCCCTTAACCACTATGGCACCAGGGTTTTCAGAGGGCCTGAGGAGGCTGGAATTGCACTGAGGCCTGAGGAATTGGTGGCGGAAGATGGACACTTCATTATCTTGATTGTACTGATGGTTTCATGAGTATATACATATGTCAACATTTTTCAAGTCATGCACTTTAAATAGGTGCAGTTTATTGTGTATTGATTATACTTTGGTAAACCTTCTAAAACACACACACTCGCCCCTAGTGCAAGTCTTGTCTCCACCATTTACTACATTTACTAGGTGCACAACCTAGTGACAGTGGTTGCTGTCTCTGTCCACTGGGTGTTCTGAGCATCAATAGAAGACAGTAGAGGTATATATACACACAAACTCATCAGCAAAGTTCTCTAAATCATTATAGAAGTGAAAGGTGTCACTCTACTGTCCTAGGTCCTTGTTCTCAGCTAGTGCTCACTATTTATTGAATTGAACTAAAAGAGGACATCTGATGTTTAACACTTAGAAAGCTTCTGTTGATGCCATAAACCCTGTTGCTATTGAGTAGATTCCAACTCATAGTGACCCTATGGGATGCAGTAGAACTGCCCATAGAGTTTCTGAGGAGCATCTGGTAGATTCAAACTGCTGACTTTTGGTTAGCAGCCTAACTCTTAGGCATTGCACCATATGGGCTCCACTGGCACCATGGAATTGAGTTTTAGTATAGTTAGTAAACTTCTCATAGGAAATTGCAGAATCCTGCAGGGCTGCTCTTTAGAAGTGGAGGAACTTGAAAGCCTTGGCATTGCATGCTACCTGAGATAGCCCTTAAAAACCATAATTAATGAAGAGGAAGTGATCGAGACTTCAGTCCTAAATTCTCTGTGTGCTCTCTTAGGCTCTTCCCTTTGTCGGAATTGACTGATAGGGAGCCGGGTAAGAATCTGTTAAGGGCCATTTAAACCCCCAGCCCAGGCAAGGTAGAATTGAACTGCAAGACTTGAGCTGAACTCCTCCCTTAAAAGACTTTTCCAGGACCCAAAGAGTTGTACATTGTCTGATCTCAAGCTTTGATGCTTCTGTCTAGGTTATTGTCACAAACTCTTAGAATATTTTCCCAGCTTTCTAACAATCACTTGAGCTCACTTGATCACACAACTGCCTCACTCCAGTATGTGTGTGAGTTACATCTCCCTTCGTAGATTTCACCTTTCATATAATGATCACGTTCAGTCCTCACCTTGGTTCTGGGTGGTACGTACAGGAAGTCCTAGCAGGCTCCCATTTATGGTCAAGTGCATCAGTGCCCATGGCAGGACAAGATCTGCTCAAGATCACCCATTGAGCAAAGGCTGAAGACCAAAATCAGAGCTCTAACTTCTGTCCCCATACTGTTTCTCCTGTCTCATGCTGTATCCTATGTTATAACTGGGGATATGGATGGCCTGTCTCTGGCAGGAGGGCAGTCATAGAATTCTCACCTTCCATATGGGAGACCTGGGTTAAATTCCTGGCCACTGCACCTCATACTCAGACATTACCCATCTATTGCTGGACATTTGTATGTTGTTTTGATGCTGAACAGACTAAAATTGGTGTGGAAGAAGGTCCTGGCAATTGACTTCCAAAAATCAGACATTGAAAGCCATATGGATCACACTGAACCATCCCCCACCAGTCACTGGGATGGTGCAGTCATTGGGATGGTACATGACTGGGCAGCATTTTGCTGTGTTGTGCATAGGATTGCCATTAATAAGGAGCTGTCTGGAAGACATCTAACACAAATTTCTGGTTAGCTGATTCCTAAGGCAACATTCTGCCTGTTCCCATTTCCCAGATGTGACTGAGAAATTGTATGCCTTGCCCAAGGTCACGCAGTGGCTAAGTAGACGTTAGTCCCTGACAGCCATGATCTTCT
Organism: Heterohyrax brucei; assembly: GCA_028571685.1. Taxonomy (NCBI): domain Eukaryota; kingdom Metazoa; phylum Chordata; class Mammalia; order Hyracoidea; family Procaviidae; genus Heterohyrax; species Heterohyrax brucei. The sequence continues at coordinate 20,814,669 of CM053162.1, forward strand.
TTACACTGTACCAAATTCATCTTCAATATTCGGTCAAGTCAGGCATTATTTCAGCTGTGTGTAGTTCCATTGCCTTGACATTCATGGGCTCCTTGAGGAAGGCAGAGGGGTGGTCGTTGGAAATGAAAACTGTTCTGCAGATCAGCTCAAATCTCTGCCTGTCCCACTCTTTCTCTGTGGTGATGGATGGGTTACAGATAACATGCCTCACAGCTGGCTAAGGAAAGAGCAGTGACCCTTGGGCCTTCATGAATTTGGAAAAAAGAACAGCACGGAAGGTAAATTGGGGCAGATAGGACAATCCTCCTTGGAAGCACACTGACTGTGACCGTCATCAGTAATGCTCCTTACTCCTTAGCCTCCGATCCCCAAAGCACCTCGCCACCATTCCACCTACAAGACATGGTTGTCTTTTACTCTTAAAGTGGTGAATGCGTGCTTGCTCTAATATTTATGGGCTACGTTCAAAACCGAACTTTGGCAATTATCAGGAGTTTTGGAAAGTCAGACTGAGATGTTGTAGATGACATGATACCTCAATTATTCAGCAGCAGCTGTCCCCGCGTCTCCCTCAGTCACTGTGCATGAAGCTTCCCTCACTGGCTCCCTCCACCGTCCCCTCTATCTTCCCAAACCCTTCAGGGAGAGCCATCAAGGTGAAGCAATGTGGAACAGAGCAGGCTGGTCTGTAACTCATATGTTAACCTTAGCTTTTGACTTTCCAGAGCCTACTTGAAGCCATTATCCTTTTTTTCTGTGTTTTGAAGATTTCTCTTTTCCCCGGAGGAGACATTTATGAAACTGATCACCGTTGGAATGTGAATTTTCTTGTCAAGAGTGGGACAGAATAAGGAATGTGACCATTATACTCTGCTCATAAAAAAAAGGCCTCCCTCCAGCTGTTATTCAAAAGACAGTCAAGCCCCTCCTGGCACTAGGTCACCCTGAAGCCTGGTATTCCCCAGTCAAGGACCAGCCCAGTTCTTCATGCAGGGGACCAAACTGTCACCTGATTGTATAGCTTGACTCTCCAGCCCAACTGTTCAATAATGCTCTAATTAACTACCACAAACTTCAGAGGACCCAGCTAACTATAATTGAGAGATCAACAGAGGCTTCATGGAGTTAGTTGTGCATACTAATTACCAAATTACCTAACACATGTTTTTGAATGTAGCATAGGAACATGGTTATGTTTTCAGGGACAAGCCCTTTTGTTTAAGAAGAAAGTATGTCTTTAGTAAGAATAGTAAAGCCGGTCTTATCTGGTGAAATCTACCTTTTACTGGTATTGGCAGGAGATGAAGTGGGAATTGAGGCCAGCTGGGGCTGAACAGGACACATGGAGTCAGTAAATGAAATCTCCATGCACCTAAGACCTCAGAAAGGATTCTGAGAGGTAGTAAGGAGCTGCTGAAATAGATGTGAATGAATAAATTGATATCGTGGGGAGAGCAATGTCTCGGTTTATGTGTTTCAGGGCTGTAATGGGAGTTCCTGGGTTATACATATGGCTAATGTGCTCAGCTTCTAATAGAAAGGTTGAAGGTTTGAGTCTACCCAGAGGCACCTCAGAAAAAGACCTGGCAATATCCTTCTGAAAAACATCAGCCGTTAAAAACCTTGTGGAGCACAGTTCTACTCTGACATGCATTGGGTCACCATAAGTCACAATCCTCTCAATGGCAACTATTTTTTTTTTCCTTAATACATCCTAACATTGCCACATTTATACATCCTTTGTGTATAGCTCTCTCTGAACTGGGTGTGTACCACCATCCAATGCTTTTAACAGATGGGATCCACTTGGCATGTTCACCAAGACTAGTGGGAATAAGGTGGGGACAGGAGTGTCAAAAGACAGAGAAGATGAGAGAAAGCATGAAGACAAAAAGATGTAAAAAGTTAAGGAAAAAAAAAAAAAACAGGTTGAATGTGGGAAGAAGAGAAACACCTCCTTAGTCTCATGCCTCATATTTACTGATTGTGTTCAATAACCCACTATCAGTGAATCCCACCAGTGATGAAATCATACTTCCTCTGCGAGCCTCACAATTTTTTAGAAGTGACATTTATTGCCAAGTGGAGAAATGAAACCCCTTTTCAAAGCCCCAACCATTGGAGCTAGACAGCGCAGTCAGCGTGCCTGAGGCATATAATCTGAGATAGCCAGCTGCCCTCTGCTCTGACCTCTGCCTAAATGACACAGTCTTACCCAGAAAACTTCTGCACCCAGTTACCATGAAAGAAATACCTGGAAAAAAACAGTATGGTTTATTTAGTATTACTCACTTGTTCTCAGTTGGTAGAAAAATATCTAATGATAATAACAATGATGATGTTGGCAGTGATGGTGATAGTGATTAATATGATCATAAACATTCACAAACACTGCAGACAGAACTTGAATAAATCTTAGAGATGCTGGGGTTCTAGGATGATCTGTACTTAAGCTGTCTTCTCTTAAAAATTCAACATATTTGAAAAGAACATGCCTGAAAATTCCTCAGAGTCTACATTTCAAAAACATTCTGTACATTTTCATGTTACTACCCTTCTCTCCCAAGGAAAGCTGTGTTAATGATGAAGCTGGCAGAGATGTAGTAAAAGGGTGTCCCTATGCTGAACTTGATTATGTTTCCCACCATATTCCCACTTAGGGATCCAGTTACACTTGAAAGGAAATCTTTTCAGGCTTGACAATATCTGTACTTTTGGGATGTTTCTCACTGCTGAAATGTAAAAATGAAATGAGTGGTTGTCCAGGACTGAAGAATATATTCCTTCTGATCATCTGTTGGCGCAGAGTCTTTTCTCACACTCAAAGTCTCGGCAGTCTTCAATATGAATCTGTTTCTTACCGCAGACCAATCTGAATGTGAGAAGTTAGAATGAATTTTAAATCCATGACAGGGTTTTTATATTTAAAATCAATACACTAACCTCTTAACCTGTGCCCCTTGACCCAGCATCTCTTTGCAAGGGGCCTGGGTAAAGAGTCAACTCCAAATGATGTTAAACTTCATGAACACTGTCATGGATTGACTTTCTAATTTGAAAAGATTCCATTGACAAGCAACCATTTATTGTACTTCTCAGCTGTTTACTCACCAGTCTACCTCTGTGCTAAAATACGGTTGCTGTGTCCTTCCAGATTACCTTTTCCACTCCATTATCCTCAGAGGTGACATCATTGCGTTTGATCTCTTTCATGGTCTTGGCAAATCTCCTCATCTCATTTCTTTTAGAAATATGCCCCCAAATCTGTCATCAAATGGAGCAATTAATTCGTTTCCTTGGTTCTGATCCTTGCTTGCTTCCCCATTTGTTGCTATATCCCATGGAATGCTATATTATCTTTGACAGCATACTGAGACCTGTATCATCTTTGTGCATCCGTCTGTCATCAACCTGTCCAGCCTTGCTCAGAACTCTTCATTTTCTCTGGGATAGGATTCCTCTTGACAGTCAGTCTGTGCAAATTTACACTTCTCTCTGTACCGGGACTTTGAATCCAAGTTAAAAACTTTTCCTCACATGTTTATTGGGAGATAACTGCAGGTTCGGTTGACTTCAGGTCAGCATGAAGAAAGTTTTGTCAAATAACAGCTTTAAAGCTCTTTGGCATACTCCGATGATAATCCTAGAGCTATTGTTGTTGTCCTTGAGTCAGTCCCCACTTGTGGTGACCTTGTGTATAGCAGAACAAAATGTCACCAGATCCTATGCCATTTTCATGATCATTGGTATGTGCTTTGGCCATCTAGAGCTGCTATAACAGAAATATAAGTGGATGCCTTTAACAAACGGAAGTTTATTGTCTCATAGTCTACTAGGTTACAAGTCCAAATTCAGAGCATCAGCTCCAGGAACAGGCTTTCTGTCTTGGTCAGCTCTGGAAGAAAGATCCTTGTCATCAATCTTCCTTTGGTCAAGAGGTTTCTTGGCATAGAGACTCCAGATCCAAAGGATGAGTTTATTTTCCTGGCTCTTGTTTCTTAGTGGTGTGCAGTCCCTATGTCTCTCTGTTTCCATCTCTCTTTTGTATCTCAGAAGAGATTGGCTTAAAGCACAATCTAATTTTGTAGATTGAGTCTTGCCTCATTCACGTAACTGCTGTTAATCCAATCTCACCAACATCATTGAGACAGAATTTACAACACATAGGAAAACCACATTAGATAACAAAATGGTAGATAATCACATGATACTGGGCATAACAGCCTAGCCAAGTTGACAGCTATTTTGGGGGGATACAGTTCAATCCATGACATGTTTGAGCCCAGTGTTGTGACTATTGCGTCAGTTCATCTTGTTGAGGGTTTTCCTCATTTTCACTTACCACCTACTTTACCAAACATGATGCCGTTTTCTAGCAGTTGGTCTTTTCTGATGTGTCCAAAGTAAGTGAGCTGAAAGTCTCCCCATCCTCACTTCTAAGAGGCATTCTGGTTGTATTTTTTCTATGGCTGATTTGTTTGTTCTTCTGGCAGTCCACAGTATACTCAGTGTTCTTCGTCAACACCACAATTCAGATGCATGAGTTCTTCTTTCTTTTTACTTTTATTGTTCAGCTTTCACATGTGTATGAGGTGGTTGAAGAGACTGTGGCTTATTTCAGGTATACCTTAGTCATCAAAGAGATTTGTTTGCTCTTTAAAACTTTAAAGAGGTCTTTTTAAGCAAATTTGCCCAATGCTGTATGTCATTTGATTTCTTGACGCTGCTTCCATGGATGTTGATTGTTGATCCAAGTAGAATGAAATCTTTGCCAACGGCAATTTATTCCTCATTTATCATGAATGCTTTTTATCCTTGAGCTGCTTCCAGCATCATCGTCTGGGGTGATTGTTTAGAATACATACCCCCGATAACCACCTCCATGATGCTGAATCAGAATTTTGGTGTAGAGCCCAGAATGTTGAGCCAGGTCCACAGGTGAATCTGATGCACACTGAGAGTAGTGGTACTGGAGCATTTTCTTTCCTGTCTCTCTTTTTTTTTTAAAAAAAAAATTGTACTTTAAGTTAAAGTTTACAATTCAAGTTAGTTTCTCATACAGAACTTTGTAAACATGTTATATGATTCTAGTTGCTCTTCCTATAGCGTGACAACACACTCCTTTCCTCATTCAACCAGCTCCTGGGCCTTTTTGCCTTTTCATCCTGCCTCCAGACAGGAGCTGCCCGTGAAGTCTCCTGTATCTACTGGAACGAAGAAGCACACTCTTCACAAGTATCATTTTATGCCCTATAATTCAAAAACTCATGGCCTTTGAGTTAATTCTGATTCATAGCAACCCTATAGGACAGAGTAGGAACACCTGGAGGATTTAAACTCCCAGGCTTTTGGTTGGCAGAGGTAGCACTTAACCACTATGCTACCAGAGTTTCCTATAGCCCTGTCTAATCTTTGTCTGAAGAACTGGCTTCCAGATTGGTTTAAAAAAGTCCGTGGGCCTTGTCTTCCAGGGTTCCTCCTGTTGCAGTCGGGCCATTAAGTCTGGTGTTTTCAGTAGAATTTGATTTTACTAGAATTTGATCCTGCTCCATCAGGGTTCTGTGTTATGTTCTCTGTCAGGGCAGTCATTGGTGGTAGCTGAGCACCATCTAGTTCTTCTGGTCTCAAGCTGATGGAGTCTCCAGCTGATGTGGCCCCTTCTGTCTCTTGGGTTTGTATTTTCCGTGTGGCCCTGATGTTCTTCATTCTCCTTTGCTCCAGATGGTTTGGGACCAATTGATAAATCTTAGGTAGCTGCTTGCTGGCTTTTAAGACCACAGATGCCGCTCATCAAAGTGGGAAGCAAAACAGTTGTTTTTAGCAGATACTCTTCATATATTCAAATATATATAATATTGATACATGATAGAAATGTATCTGTCAAACAACTTTTGCCAATTTAAACTTTTCACAGGTGTGCAGTGTATTGGTAGCAATTGCAATAATCCTCTCTGTAACTATACCCTTAATTGATGTGATTTTCTCCGATCTTCCTATCCCTGGTAACCACTAACACACTTTGGTCTCTGTACATTTGCCTTTTCTTGTCTTTTTATATAAATGAGGTCATACATTATTTGTCCATTTTTTTATCCCCATGCCTCCCCTTGAACATTTTCTTAATAAACTTCTTATGCTGGTTGACCTAAATATCCTTAGAAACCGTGGTCCCCAGATCCCCTCTCCTGCCACTCTGTCCCTGGATGTGTTTGACTGTGTTCAGGAAACTTCTTAGCTTTTGGTTTAGTCCTGTTGTACTGACTTCCCCTAACTATATATTGTCCTTCCCTTTACCTGTGGTAATTCTTGTCTGTTATCCAGTTAGTGACGACCCCTTTTCCTTCCTCACCCTTGTAACCATCAAAGAATGTTTTCTTTTGTGTTTAACCCTTTTCTTGAGTTCTTGTGATAGTAGTCTCATACAGTACTTATCATTTTGCAACTGTCTAATTTCACTCAACATTAATGCCTTCCAGATTCCTCCATGTTATATTTCACAAATTCACAGTTGCTCTTCATCATTGCATAGTATTCCACGGTGTGAATATACCACACTCATCCATTCTTCCACTGATGAGCCTCTAGGTTATTTCCACAGTTTTGTCATTATGAGTTGTGCTTCAGTGAACATGAATGTGCTTATATCTACTTCTGTGATGGCTCTTATTTCTCTGGTATGTATTCCAAGAAGTGAAATTCATTGCTGGATCATAGGTACTTCTATTTTGCCCTTTTTAAGGCTAATGACCATGAGCATTTCCTCAGGTGTCTGTCAGCTGTCTGAATGTTTTCTTTGGTGACATACATGTTGATTTTCGTTGCCCATTTTTTATTTGGTTATCTCTCTTTTTGTTGTTAAAGTTTGGTAGTATATTGGAGATTTTAGACATTAGATGTTGATGAGATTTGTTGTAGCCAAAATTTTTTCCCAGTCTGTAGATTACTGTTTTACTCTTTCGGTGAAGTCTTTGGATGAGTATAAGTGTTTGATTTTTAGGAGCTCCCGATTATCTGGTTTCTCTTCTGCTATTTGTGCATTGCTAGTAATATTTTGTCTCCTGATCATGTTATGTGTTAAGGTATCTAGTGTTGTTCATATTTTTTCATCCAAGATCTTTGTCATTTTAAATTTTATGTTTAAGTATTGCATTCAGAGTTAGTTTTTGTGCATAGTATGAGGTAGGGGTAGTCTTTTTATATTTTTGTAGATGGTTATCATTATGCCACCATGATTTGTTAGATTGTCTTTCCCTAATTAGTGAGTTTTTGACCCTTTGTTGGATATCAGCTGCTCATAGGTATGTGAATATATGTCTAGATTCTCAATTCAGTTCCACTGGCCTATGTATCTGTTACTGTATCAGTCCCAGGCTGTTTTGACTACCGTAGTGGTAAAATAGGTTCTAAAATCAAATAGTATGAGACCTCTTACTTTGTTGTTCTTCTTCAGTAATGCTTTACTTTCCTGAGGCCTCTTTCCTTTCCATATGAAGTTGGTGGTTTGTTTCTCCAACTATTAAAAAATGCCATGGGAGGGAGGGAGGGCAAGGGGGGAAGGGTTTAGATTAGATAGTTCCTAGGTATCTGGTTGGGTAAAATCGGTGATAGCACACATTAGAAACAAGAACAATACTAAGTGGACTTCAACATAACTTGAATACTCCTTCCATCTTAACCTAATATTGCAAGGACAGAGTAGCTGAGACGGGGGTCCAGGGCCCATGCTCTTAGGTGAAATCAAGGCCAATTGGCACAACTAGCGTTTTGCTAAGAGGGCTCTCTGCATCGCACATTGGTGAGTGGCATCTGGGGTCTTAAAAACTGCCACGCCTCCATATGAGGGCACAGCAAATGGTTCCAACTCAGCAGGAACAGATGCTCACTGAGGACCAAAATGACATGGGGTAAAGACAACCCATAAGATAGACAGACCCACATGAGTGAGTGCCTACATATAACTTGGGACTGGAAGAACTGGATGGTGCCCAGCCACCACCAATGATAGCTGCAATGGAGCTCACTAAGTTGAATCTCACTGGCAACACAAGAATAAAAAGGGGTGCACCCTGAGATCTCCACTAAAAGACCACAGTTGATGGTCCAGCGGATTCCGGGTTCCCTGGGAGCATGGCTTCTGGCCCTGATGCTGCCCTTGCCCATAAATCATAATGAAGGTCCACTCTTCAGACACAAATGGATTAGACTTGGTGATGCAGAGTGACCATATATTGGATGCGCTTTATGGTTCTGTACATATATAGGATATCATCCTGCTGACCTCTGGCTGGAGGAAGGGGAGTGGGTGGAGAGGAGAGGAAAGGAAACTGCTGGGAGGATGAGACATGTGTGGAGCAGAGAGGAATAGTGTGCTGTCACCGGACAGGGAGAGCAGTGGAAGCTGCATATAGGTGGGCATGTAAATTTATATGGGAATGTACATTTTCACTCAGTCATAATAATAATAAAAAAAAAATGCCATGGGAATTTGGATCAGGATTGCATTGTATCTGTAGGTTTCTTTGGGTAGAATAGGTATTTTCACAATACTCAGACTTCCTATCTGTGAGCAGCATATACTTTTCCACTTTTGTAGGTCTTTTTATTTCGTTACAATGCCTCTTACTTTTCTTCTATTTCACTTGAACAGTTTTCTTTATTTATCAGTATAGGGGTAATGTTAATTTGAAGCTTAAAGTTTAAAGGATCACTGAAGTCACTGGTGCAGTCTCCCAAAGTGGTAGGACTTCCTTCATCGTAGCACCTGTGGTGACAGAAAGATAATAACTCGAGAGACAACCTTTTCCATAGTTGAACTGTGCTAGTTACAAGAAAATTCTTCTTTGTATTAATTTCAAACCTATCTCTTAACCTCTGTGTTCCAGTTCTGACTCTGGAAAAAATAGAAATCACCCTTGTTTTATACAATATTCTTCCAAATGCTGGAATTTTAGTTCATATCAGCAAACATTTTTGAGCACCTTTTGTGAATTCATGAGCCAGTAAGGCTCTGGAATTCTAAACGTAAGCTTTGGACCCAGTTTGTCTGTGAGATTCTCGTAGTATGATGTGGCGAAGTGAAAACTGTATATTTTTAGTAGTGTCTTTGGGAGCGCTAGGGTGAGGGCAGAAACCCTCATGATGTAGTGAATGCTATGGCTACAAACCGAAAGGCTGGCAGCTTGAATCCACCAGGCGCTCCTTAGAAATTCTATAGGGCAGTTCTGCTTTGTCCTATAGGGTTGCTATGAGTTGAAATCTATTTGACTGCAACAAGTTTGGTGTTTTTTGGTTGGTTGATTGGTTGGTTTTGGTTTAGAGTGACAGCAATTCATTCTTCTTCTGTTACACTGAGGAAGGAGCCACAGAAAGAATAACCTCTGTGCAACTTGAAGGATTATTGAATTTTTTCCTACATGGAGAAAAGGAAAGAACATTTCAAGCAGAAATACTAACATGAGTAGGGTAATGGGAATTGTGAGGGTGGCTGAGTAATTTGTAGCTAGTGCAAAGCTGTCTGTAGATAGAACATCAGTAGACGGGTGGTACAAGAAGAGGAAGATGACGAGACTAGACGTGTTTGTTCGGAACAGGCTCTAAAGTGCTTTAAATACTGTGCTGGTTGAAGATCTGTCTCATACCACCTCTTGTGACCTGCTTTGCCATCCCACTCTCCTCTTTACTCTTCCTGGCTCCCGAACACCTCTCTATGGCATGTGGTGATCCTCCTGTCTCCCCCTCAACTACTAAGGAGTTAGATTCCAGATTAAATATCCTACTCTGTTCCTTTTCAGAAGAGGGTAAAGTCACAAGCCATTTTTCTTTTCATTAAAAAGAGGAAATTTATTACTTTTAGCTAAAATGCTTTTTATGTAACTAGAACATCATGCCTGTACATTAAAATTAGGGTACTAGAAATGGACTCACAGACAACCCATCAAGATCACTGTAAACACTCACCTTGTTGTCTCCATTGCGCACACACTGAGTGTTCAACAGGTCATCTCCAAGGAGGGGACGGTCTGTAAATCTCTGATCTCTGAAAGTAAAAGCCCCAAAGCTTTCTTTGTTTGGGGGGCATTAAAGATACTACAGAGGTGGAAGGCTGCTGCTGAAAACACCGCCATTAATCAGACTGAAGATAAGATACAAATTTTTTCTCCAGTTGTTTTAGTCACAGAAGGGGGATAAAACTGACTCTTTGCCGCACTTCAGGCAGACAGGAATGTTAAAGATTGGCTGCCACCACTGTATCACTTGTTGACATCACTAGGGAGAATGAAAAATCATAGGAATAAGATTGCTAAAAGCAGAGAGTTTAGGGATATAGCTTCTCCCTGCATTCCGTTTTCTTCTAGGAGGCTTGTCGGCATTTCTTTGTACTGAAAACCAAAGCTTTACCCCTGGTCACAACTGCATAGTCATGCAACAGGCAAGGTGGACAAGCCATCCTGGGATTTTACAATAGCAAAATCGAAGTATGTCATATGATTTGTCTTGTAAGTCAGGTTGACCAGTGAGATGATTATTGTAACTATAGGGATAAAAGGAGAGGTTTCAGCAATGGCCTTATGCCACCAGATTGCCACACTGTACATAAGCACAGTGAGTCCTACAATGTGTCCTACAGTGAGAAGAAGGTCTAGAATTACTAATCAAAAGGAGGGTGTGATGTATGCACCTGCTCACACTTTAACAAGTGGCTGGCAATTTTTAGATACATTTGAAAGGATCCTTCAGAGAAAAGTGTTGTCAGAGAATGTCAAGAGGAAGCAAGTCAGGGTGAGTGCAAAGTTTCCAGAATACAAGTACTCATTCCTTAGTATAAAGAAGTATACGTATAAAGAGGTGATAAGGAATATGACTATGCTGGACCTGTTTAGGACTTCACCGCACCCTCACACGTCAGACCAGACCAACAGCCTTTGAGTGGTTTGTGACTCATGGCAACCCCGTGTGTCTCCAAATAGAACTGGGTTCTGTAGGATTTTCAACACTGTGACCTTTTGGAAGAGAGCCCTGGGCTTTTTTCCTGAGGTTCTTTGGGTGGATATGAACTGCAACCCTTTGGGTTAGTAGTCAAATGTGCATAGCTTATTGCACCACACAGGGGCTCCTCACACCCCTGAAGACTACTCTTGTCTCTTCCCTAGGCGCTGTTGGGCTCGTCCTGATTCCCCAGCAATTTTGTCACCTGTTCTTCAAAACTGGGTGCTACTTGATTTTTATTTATTTTTTTCTTTTTCTTCCAATTAGTCACCTTAAGAGCTAAGAACTTAAAGCAAAACCAGCTCAGCCAATTGCAAAGACAGGCTGTAGTCTAGCACTTTCTCTGTTGGTGACTGTGACCAAGGAAAATACAGACTTTTTAACTGCTTGAGCCCAGCCAGTTGGCTGGGCAGTGTCGTCTGATGTGAGCTTTCAAAGCACCAGCCCATTTGTGGTCTCTGCAGCCTTTAATGAGAGCATTGTGCGGAAGGAACACAGAGAGAGGAAATGGCACCTGAGAGAGGCTCCATTAGCTGAACGTGGTGAGCAGGAGAGGGAGGTACCCGTAGAGTTCAGCCCATTTACGCCACTTGCTTCCATTCTGGCTAATAAAAGATATACCCCTCCTATTAGATGCATTACACTGACACCATGATTGGTGGAGGGGGGCAAAGTACTTGTCAGTCGGGTGAGTATTGGCTGTCACTCCTGTTATCAAGCTGCCTGCTTATTTGCGATTTTATTTTCAGATGTGATTGACAGCTGGATGGCTCTGACATTCACAGCACAAACATACAGCGTGTTATTATGCTTGCATTAACATTTTGATAAACACACGGTGCAGCATTGGAAAAGTAATTACATGCCATCACTTCAGTGCTTCATCAAAGAAAAGTTTACTGTGTAATTGCTCTGTGATTTACCTAGGTGGAGTGTGTTACATTCCACAAAGTCTCTCTCTATTTAATAGTTTACATTTATTCTTTAAAATACACAATCTCCCCTCCTAGGAACTTCCTTGGCCTAAAATAAACTTGACAATATAATTTAGCTTTCCATAAATATACTTAGATATTACTGGGGAGTACTTTTGCATAATAGTTATTTAATGCTAAATGTAAATATGCAGTGCATTATATTGGCTGAGCTATCAAAAAAAAAGAACTTTTTGACAACAAAGAAAAATAGGATATTGTTACCTTGGTTTCTGCATTAAGAAAAGGGCCTTTTGCTCTTGTATTTATATCCATGCTTTTCACAATGACATCTAATTTTACAATAAAATGACTTGAGCTGAAGCGCCTAGCAGCAGAATCTAAAATATTGGTTCTTGTTAGCGTTTAAAGAGCTCTTCTGATGTGACACTGAAAGAGGTATTCTAGAGGAAAGCACAAATGATTGCAAGGTACTTGGGAGCGGGAAATGCAGGATGATTTGACTTATGTTACCTTGATGGGATCCAACTGAACAGTCAGCTATCTAGGGAATGAGAGGAGGGTGGTAGTGGGTTGAAGCAAACAGTTGCTGAAGAGCCCCCGACACAATCTCAAAATACAAATTGCCTTTTTTTTAGCTGATATGGCACTTTCGTTTGTCCTGTGCTTTGTAATTATTGAGGCGCAAACCCTTACAACAAGAGCTAAGGTCACATAAGCAAAATCTTTCTAGGAGGCTTAATGATGATTTGCTTTTCTGGATTACCTCCCATGCAAGAAAGGATAGGTTCAAAGAAGTGATGAGGACGGAGGAATAGAGTCGGCCAGGTTATTATTTCACAGTAGCTCCAACCTTTTGCTTTTCTAACTGAAGGGGTCTCCTTTGGCACAGCACTTCCCAGCAAATACCATGGTTTTCTTGCAGAATGACTGAGATATGGGAGGAAGAACTGATAGTTAACCCTTCAGTAGGGGCACTAAAGTGAGACAGCCACCTAGTGAGGGCCGTGGCATTGTAAGTCTCTGGAGATAGCAGCCTCAGGGTGAGAACATCACTTGAGTCCTTGAGATGTCCTTGACCACTTATCTAAGAGGTCTCTTTGCTAAAGTATTATTCTCTTAGATGACCTCCTCAGTATGGTGCAAAGGTTAATGACAGAAATCTAGGTGAAATTCCAAGACTTTTAATTCTCTGGCTCTTTCTGTGTCAATTTGCGAGACATTATGGCTGCATGGAAAGTGGTCAGGCACTGAGAGATTTGGAAAAGTCGGAGATTGCAGCCAGATCTTGAAAGTAAAGGTGGGAAACTTCAATTTAGGCAAAAGATTATAAGGACCCTTGAAAGAGTCAGGAGAGAGTAAGGACTGTGATCTTGATCAGAGCCTATAGTTATCCTAACAGCAAGACATTGATTCAGCTGGGCACCAAGAACAATTGCAAACTTATTAGCTGCTTCTGCAGTGCAGCTGGCAGTCACAAGAAAAAGTAGTTAAAAGATGCATTTCCAGATGTGTACTACGGTTCAATAATTCCACGTTAGCGGATATTAATCCTCTTTGGAAATTGGCATTAACTCAGCTTTAGCACTAGTCTAAATAAACACATCAGCTCTTGGAGCAGGAGCTTTTTTGCATAACAGCTGCATGTAACATCTGCATCCTGGTTATAGGTTCCCTGTGCATTACCCCTGAAATGAACACTAGTTCTCTCCTCTTTACATTGGGCTGGACTCAGAATAGCTCCTCCTCTTGCCATCAGTAATAAGAAGAAAGACACCGTGGTGATTGCCACTTGATGTGTAGGGTAATGCTCTGTAATTGACGAAGATTGCTTAGCTGCAAGGAAGAAAGGTACACTGATTAGGAGAGATGGTCTTTAATACTACATTTAACCTGTACTCTCTCTCTTGTCTTTCATCTGAGCCCTGTAAGGGATGTCTCACATTCTTTGCCATGCCATTTCTCTTGGAAGAAGAGAAAAGAACAGCAACGTGGTCAACAAAGGAACACTGGGTTCCTTGGAAATAATTTCACTGAGTCAACCAGCTTAAAAGCTTTAATACGAATATGTGCTGAATGATCCCCAAACAATTTCTTCACTATCACATTTAATGACCCCTTTGACCTGTCAATCCCAGAGGCCAAAGCTTGCACTATTCATCTCTTCCTAGAATTACTAGGTCAGATCTTTAGATCTTCATTATTCTTGTTTTTTGCCTTTGCTCCTGAATTCAGAGTTCTGTTGCATTTTTTTCCTTGAGAATTACATTGACTCTTTTTAGAGAGCTTTGAAAAATTGCACTATGCCTCAGATTACTAGGTCAGATCTTTATATCTTCATTACTCTTGTTTTTTTACCTTTGCTCCTGAATTCAGGGTTGGGTTGCATTTTTTCCTTGAAACTCACATTGACTCTTTTTAGAGAGCTTTAAAAAATTGCACTATTAGGAATATATATATATGGGTTAAAATGCATTTTTCATGTCCTTTCGTGCTCCTTTCGTGCTCTATTGATTTTTTTTCTCACAAAAGAAAGTTTCAATGCAATTTTCCAAAAAAAAGAAAAAAAAGTAGTCAGCAGTTACTGTCTTCCCCAGGAGTGAAAGTATTGGACACCTTTCTTAAAAGTGAATCAGTGTATATATATATATATATATATACACATATATATATGTAAAATGGGGTGGGGAGGGAGATGGTAACATCCATTAGTTATCTATAACACAACTTTCCTCACTATTTTAATAGCTACAAGGGCTTTTAATTGTCCACTGTTTTTAACTCTGCGATGAAGCTAAAATGTCCAAGAGGGAGTTTTTGATGTGTCTATTGGTTGTTCTTCCACTTGCTTTAGCTATTCTACATTCAAGAGCAAATTTCAGACTCTCTTCTGACATTCATTTTGGTCTTTTCTTTCTTTCTTGTCTTTTTAATAATCTTTTGCTTTCTTCATGTATGATGTCTTTTGATGTCATCTCACAACTTATCTGGTCTTCAGTCATTAGTGTTCAGCACAGCAAATCTGTTCTTGTAGTGGTCTCCACATTCAGGCAGGCTATACCCAAGGTTGCATTTTAGTTCTTGTGAACTTCCTTTAATTTTCTTCAGCTTTACCTTGAACTTTCATATGAGCCATCGATGATCTCTTCTGCAGGCAACACCTGGTTATTCAGCCTGAAGACAGAATGATTGTGTCTAAAAACTAATACTACTTAGAGAATATGTTTTTATTTGCCCCGTCTGTCATTGTTATGGTGTGCCATGGAGCTGGTCCAATTCATAGCAACCCTGTGTACAACAGAGAGAAACACTGCCCGGCTCTGCCCCATCCTCATAATTCGTGCTGTGTCTGAGCCCATTTTTGCAGCCTCTGTGTTGGTCCATCTTGTTGAGGGTCTTCCTCTTTTTTGCCAACCATCTACTTTACCAAGCACGATGTCCTTCTACAGGTTCTAGTCCCTTGTCATAATATGGTCATAGCAGTGACCATGAAGTCATACAGACCCAGGTGTCATTTTGTTCTCTTGCATGTGGCATCATCATGAGCCTGAGAAGACTTACATACAGCTAAATGCAACACACACTGAAATAAGGGAGACCAAGGAAAAGGGACAATGGAAAGGCAAAGAGAGGCTGCTTGAGGATGCATAAACAGGGAAGTTAGCTACGCAGCATGGCCAGACCTTAATTACAGAAAGCTTAGGTTTTATGGATTACACGATATACATCACCCCTTCCTTTACTGACCAAACTCTTCTCATCCAGACTTACATTTGACTTGAATGAACAGAGCCATGGGATGGTTTGGAGAACATACGTGTATGTAAAATCAGATTTTCATGTCTGAACCCCTGTACAGGTGTAATTCTATTCTTGGCTGGCTGTCATGGGAAGAAGACTCTTCTCACCAGTGGATCCATACTGCTTATTGTCAGTTAAGACTGTCAGTTAAGAAAGTCTTGTCACCCTCACTTCGGAGAATTCTGGCTGTATTTCGTCCAAGACAGATTTGTTTGTTATTCTGGCAGTCCATGGTATTTTCAGTATTCTTTGCCACAAATCAAAGGTGTCGGTTCTTCTTTGCTCCTCCTTATTCACTGTCCAGCTTTCACATGCATACGAGGTGATTTTAAAATATAGTGGCTTGGGGGCAGGCTCATCTTAGTCCTCAAAGGGAAGCCTCTGCTTTTGAAAACTTTAAAGAGGTGTTTTGCAGCAGATTTGCTCAATGCACTATGTATTCTGTCTACATACCTACATATCTATGAAAGAAAAGGTCATTGGCTGTAGTAGAAGAAGCACTGAGTCAAGGATATCCAGGTTTTAATCCCAGTTTTGTGACCCTGGACAAGTCATCTCCACCTCTTTGAGCCTAGATTCCATCATCAGAATCTTGCACTATATCTCTTAGGGTAACTCTAGTCTTGATACTCTACATCTGTTTTTGTACCTACAAACTCTGGTGGCATAGGGGGTAAGTGCTACAGCTGCCAACCAGAGGGTTGGCAGTTCAAATCCTCCAGGCGCTCTCTGGAAACTCTATGGAGCAGTTCTACTCTGTCCTACAGGGTCACTATGAGTTGGCCTCAGCTAAACAGCACTGGGTTTGGTTTGCTTTTTTATATTAGTCTTCATTTGTCTTGCAGGGTTGCTGTGAGCTGGAATCTACTTGATGGAAATGGGCTTACTTTTTTCTAATATTAACATTAATTAATATTAGTATTCTGATTTCTCATGCATAAAAAGTGTGAATGATGGGTTCAGATCTCTCTGTTATTACCTACTACTTTGCGTCACCTCCTCTTTGTAATAAGTTTCTGTCATCTCTGTCTTTACAAATCAGCTTGTGCCTGGAGATATTTTTGTGCTTCTTTTAATTCAACCAAGTACTCTTCCAGTTCAGAGGTATGCTTGCACATGCCCCAGAATTATTCTAGTCAAATAAAGTTGATAAATTGGGATAATTTTCCAAATAATCCAAGTCAAAATACTTTCATCTAAATCAATTGATAGTGAGATTATTTTTGCTTTAAATATAATGTACTTCATTTTTTTGTAGAGGAGAATTTGTGTGCATGTAGGTGTGCATGGTAGAGGCTGGAGAGAGAGAGATGAATGAAAGAGATAACTTTCCACTGCAGCATGGCCAGACCTTAATTACAGAAAGCTTATTTTTTATGGATTACGTGATATACAGCACCCCTTCCTTTACTGACTAAACTCTTCTCATCCAGACTTACATTTGACTTGAATGAACAGAGCCATGGGAAGATTTGGAGAACATACACTTATGTAAAATCAGATTTTCATGTCTGAACCCCTGTGCAGGTGTAATTCTATTCTTGGCTGGCTGTCATGGGAAGAGGACTCTTCTCACCAGTGGATCCATACTGCTTACTGTCAGTTAAGAAGCTCAGTAGTGCTCCTTTTCAATCAATGGCCCCTTAACAGATTTGGACATCTGCTTAGCTTCCCATTTCTCACTCAGAACATCTGTCAGGCCTACAATCCACCCGATAAGGGGTCCCCAGGCCTGCCATGGCCAACCACCATAGCCAACGTCTGTGTTTATGCATCCTCAAGCAGCCTCTCCTTGCTTATCTGTTGTCCCTTTTCCTTGGTCTCCTTTGTTTCAGTGTGTGTTGTATTTAGCTGTACATAAGTCTTCTCAGGCTCATGATGATGCCACACGCAACTGAACAAAATGATACCTGGTCCTGCATCACCTTCATGGTCATTGCTATGTCTGAGTACATGATTGCAGCTATCAAGTGGTGTTTTCCAGTGTAGGGGGCTCCAGCACTCTAGTGAACTATGATCTGTTGTGATCTATAAGGTTTTCATTGGCTGTTTTTCAGAAGTAGATCATCAGGTTGTTTCTCCTAGTCTAGAAGCTCCACTGAAACCTGTTCACCGTGGATAACCCTGCTGGTATTTGAAATTCTTGTGGCCTAGCTTCCATAATCATTTCAACATGTAAGCCATCACAGTAGGCAGACTGGCAGGTGGTGGGTTTCAGTTTCAGTCTGACTTAAAGGCTTCTATAATCTACTTTAAGACTTAAATCATTCAATTACGAAAGAATTTGGCTCAATGAAAGAGTCAGTCTGTTATTATTATTAGTATTATTCACTCAAAATATTAGTAAGCATATACTTTGGCCAGGCATAAGTGCTGTGGATACAGCCATGAATAGAATGACATAGTTGGTCCAAAGTAACCATTTATGTGGGTTAGTTTTCCATGAGGGTGACATGGGGCTCAGTAGTCGGAAGTTGTCATGCTTCTTTTTACCACGTTGATGCCTCTTCTCCATGTTTTTCTTTTCTCTACTCAGTGTCCTTAGCCTGGGAAATAGAGGCCCCGTGATGTTTGCATCAAGCAGATCCAGTTCTCCCTGGATGGAGCCTGTGTGGGCCCACATAGCAGCTCTCAGTCAGTGGTGAGAACTTGCCCACATTCGGTCTTGAGAGAAAAGGCCTGAGATGAATCTCAGTTGTCTGTTGAGCCGGTAGCATTTGGGCCAGAAAGTTTTGAAAGACAGGAGAATGAGTACACTCTGAAAGGATTATTTATAACACATGGTCACTGTTACTGTTTGACCTTGTACCCCCTAAACATGAGTTGAATTCCTAGCCCATTTACCTGTGAATGTAATCCAATGTGAAAATAGGCTTTTCCTTGTTAGGTTAATGAGCTATAGCAGTGTAAGGTATGTTCTAAACCTAATCACTTCTGAGTTATAAGGAGCAGCAGAGAGACAGAGACAGCAAACAGGAGCAGATGAGTGTGATGTGAAGACAGCCAGGACACTTGCGGACAAGGCTAGAGAAGCTGAAGGAGAAAAGGAGCGTCCCTCAGAGCTGAAACAGAGATCATTCTCCTATAGCTGGCTCCCAGAATTTGGACTGCCAGCTTCCTAAACTATGCGATAATAGACTTCTATTCTTTAAAGCCACCCATTTGTGGCACTTCTATTATAACAGCACTAGGAGACTAAGACAGTCACCTAATGTCCTCCCTGCCCCCAATATGCCCTACCCATCACCGGAGTTAAGCAGTGCCGTGCTGTGCTCTCTGCCTCTAAGGAATCAGGGCTTTAATTTCAGTTTCACCTTCAAGCCTTTGCCTGTTTTAACACCTTAGTATATAAGGACAAATTCTCCCATGGCATACTATGTTTTCTCTCAAAGTATTCATTTCATTAATGATCACTCTCTGCTATTATGTGTTACCTGTGCTATTCTATAGATCATTTTTACTACATAGATACAAACGCTTTGATATTGTAATTGTGAAGAATGTATTATGAAGACAAATGCGTTGGGCATAATGAAAATAGATTGCCAATAAATGCTGAAGCACAGGGAGCTGGTTTTAAAAACTAACTCTTATCCTGAGCACTGTCACTTTGAATGCTCTCTGGAAAGGCCCTGGGATGGAAAGAGCTTATTTTTAGTCTAATGTTGATAAAGGTTTCACTTTAGTAGCATCTTAATTATCTGATAAAAGAATCTTCTGCCTTGCTCACCTCTAATGTCTAATGCCTTCCACTGGCATTAAAATTATTGCCATGACTCCAGAGACAGAAACAAGTGATAGCAGCATTGTGTTTCTGAGATGTGAATTAGAGTTTAAAGAGTCACTTGGTTTTGCTTAAAGAAATTACAAAAATAATGGGTTGCCCTTAAAAGGTCTCTTTCAGATATTGTTATCCTTCACTGGTGGCATCCATGATAGTGTCATTCCCAATATTGTTTTTCATGTTAGTCACTAGGGGAGAATAACATCTCTGAGGGTCTCATCTGTGCTGCTTCACTTTGTCCCTTACTGTGAAGAACAGAGAAAGGAGAGAGAAATGAGCCAGTGGTTTTATGTGCTAAATAGGATCATACATGGAGAGTATGCTGAAGAATGTACTGGTTGACTCATTGATTGGCTGGTTGATTGGTTAACTGATTGATGTAAAGCCAAAAAAAGAAATTGTTGTCAAGTCAGTTCTGACTTATGGTGACCCATGTGTTACAGAGTAGAACTGTTCCATAAGTTTTTATTGGCTGCAGTCTTTACAGAAGCAGATTGTTCACACCTTTCTTCCTCAGCACTGCTGGGTGGAGGTTCCAACTGCCAAACTTTAATTTAGTAGCTGAGTGAGTATTTTTCCCCTAGGGACCCCCAACTTCTTTCAATTTTTTTATTGTGATTAAGTGAAAGTTTACAATACAAGTCAATTTTCCATATAAAACCCTGAGTACTCGTATCTCTGCAACTCTATCTGCTCTCCTCACCGTGTGACAGCACACTCTTCTTTTTCACTCTTTACTTCCAGTATCCATTCAGCCAACATTGTCCCCTCCTCTCCACTCTTTCCTCTGCCCTCTAAAAAAGGAACCAGTAGGACAGCCTCATATATGCATTAAACCAGAAAGTACACAATCCACATGCATCTCTCCGTGCCCCCAAATCCAGTCCATTCTTTGTCTGAAGTGTTTTGGTTTCAGGTCTGGGCCAGCAGCAAGTCAAGGAGCCATGCTCTCAGGGGACCCTCCAGGTTGTCAGACCATCAGTTCTGGTCTGTTATTAGAGTTCTTGATCTGGACACCACTACTGCTAATGCTACGCCAGAAACTCTACATTGTGTCTGCTATCGGGACAGTCTGTGGTGTAACTGGGTACAATCTACTTCTTCTAGTCCCATGCTGATGCAATCTTCCAGTCACATGGGTCCTTCTGTCTCCTGGGCTCATTTTCCCTCGTATCTTTGATGTTCTCGGTTGTCATCTGTTCCAGGTGGGGTGTGACCAGTTGATGTTCTTCAGACAGCAGCTTTCTGGGTTTTAAGACCCAAGATGCCACTTACTGACATGGGGTGCAGAAAACTCTCTTAGAAAAAGACAAGGGGACCCAGACTCCTGAGTTCACATTTGGGAAAATTTGAAAAGGGGCCAAAAATTGAGATGGGACAGGACCTCCTGTAGGACAGTAGGTGTTCCTATAAAATAGGGAAGAAATAAAAGGAAAAGCCACAAACCTCCAGCAGTTTAGGGACAACCAGTTGTAAGAGACAGTGTCATAGTCTCGGTTATTCGCTGTGTGACCTTGCTCAGGTCACTCCCTTCACCTCTCTGGGCTTCCATGTTTTGGCTAAAAATAAGAAGGCTGAACTGAGTCTTCGCTGAGGTTGCTTTGCCTTTAACGTCTCATTAGCCTCTCGGGCTGGAACCTGTGTGTGCAGCTGTGACTCTAAGCACAGCCAACTGGGAAGCTGGGTTCTGAAAACCTCCCCTCTCACAGAGAAGACGTGCCACTTTAAGTATGTAAGGAAACATTTTGTAGGCTTGACCCAGTTCCCACATTAAGAAAATAATGCCTGGGCCCATATGGCTAATTCCTTCCCAAACTGTTTGTTTGCCATCACAGATATCTGCCCGGAAAATAAAGCGTCTCGTTGAGTTGCAGAATCCAAGTGGAGAAGAATGCAAATGAGCAAGATAATGGTGCAAAGTACATTTACTTTGAAAATTCTTTCGGGTGCAATCATCAGTGGCAGAGGTGCCGGGAGTGTTGATTTTTAAACTACACTGCTTCGTGCTTCGAGCGTGTAATTTTTACCGTGGCTGAGAAGTGCCTTTATCAAAAGCCTTCCCCCTTTCCGTTTTGTAAACTTGTCTGCCCTGGCAAATACCCACCCTTGCTCGTAAGTAGAGGCTGAGTTCTCAGTATCAGAATTTTCTGTTCCATCTCCAAGGAAAGGATATCTGACCTCACCTTAAACTGTACCCTCTGAATTATGACTAAGGTCCAGGAAGGTTGGGAAAGTTCCTGAAAACCAGATAGCTAGTAATCTCAGAGTTATCCCTAGCTGATACCAGCACGGTACAAGAAAACGAGAAGGAAACGTGTTAGTCGCCATGAAGTCAATTCCTACTTGCAGGTACCCCATGTGAACAGAGTCAGATTTCTCTCTAGGGTATTTCAAGGTCATGGCCTTTTGGAAGCAGATCACTAGGCCTGTTTTCTGAGGCCTGTTTGGGTGGATTTGATTGCCAACCTTTCAACTACTAGTCAAGTGTTTAACCAGCTTTGCCACCCAGGAAGTCTGAGAATGAAACTAAGTCTGGGCAAATGCTCTCGGGCTCCAAGATCTAATTGTAGTAACTATATGAGAAGGGTATTCGTGTGTAGCCCAGGAGCTGCAATCTACACAGCAAACAGATGAGAAGATGTGGGTACTCTTGGGTTAATCTTAGCAGTACAAATCCCCAGGCTAAAGAGATGGGATACTTTAGGGGGATTTTTTTATGAGGCACAGGGGTGATTTGAACACCTCCTGTGTGACTTCACTGGTGGAATTAATCTTGTAATTTCCTAACCTGGAGTCCCTTTATAGTACACAGAGAGCATTTAAGGAGTTCCTCGAGTAGTGTAAATGGTTAAGTGCTCCACTACTAACCAAAAGGTTCATAGTTTGAACCTATCCAAAGGCTTCTCAAAAGAAAGGCCTGGCGTTCTACTTCAGAAAGGTCACAGTCTAGAAACTCTATACAGTACAGCTCTGCTCGGCACCGATGGCATTACTGTGAGTCATACTCAACTCAGCGGAAAATAATTTCATTTACAACTGGTAGACAGTCACTGCCTCTTGCATTAAAAAGGCCTATTTGTGTGGTGCAGGACCAGGCAATGTTTCATTCTGTTGTGCATAGGGTCGCGATGAGTTGGAAATGACTCAACAGCACCTAACAACAACAACACTTGCCCAAGAAGCAGGAAGCTGAGTCAGAGACACTGCTATTCAGTGTATGAATGAGGCTGGAGAGATGTTTTGAGTCCTGCTTTCCAGGAAGCTGCCAGTCCTGTACTCAAGGAGGGGTCTCAAAGGCTCTGTCGGACTGTGAGTCACTCCATAGCATTTTGTACGTCGAGAAATAATTTTCCTTGGGCTGGTAATTATATAAAAATTGCTTTTACCTTAAACAAGAATTATGCTTGAACCTTTTGAGGCAGAAGAAAAATGTTTGGAGGGAATCATTAATTTTGAATAAAAACACTTACTTTTCTGTAGCCAGCAAGGGAGGGAAATGTGAAATTGGTGTTTTCTGTAAACAGCTCAGCATCCTTCCCGAATCTATTTGCTTGATCTATTTTCCAGTCACCTGCAAAGTTGAATGTCTTGTTTGGCCTGAATCTGACTTTTATTCTTTTCCTTCTACCTATTTTTTAAGGACTGTGTTATATGCATACCTCAGCCTTCATTTGCATCACATTAAAGTAAAACATTTTAAATTTCTTCACAGCAGAAGTAAATCTGACAGACTTTATGAAGCTATTATACCTGCAGGAATTTTATACTTTTAAAATACATTCTTGTCAAGTGATCTTAATTATATTATTATATGTACTTTTGAACTTGTATCCACTATTCCATGATATATTATACTTTTGACAGAGCCGTCCTAAAAAGCTACAATTTATATCCAAGTTCTCTGGCTAAACAACGATGTGTCTGTTAAGGCTTCTGGGGGAATTTGTTAATTTACATGCTGAAATGTGTAACCATGGATAGAGCAGGCTGCTGCCAGTTTCTGTCCAGATAATTATGGGAAGGAAGGTGTTACCTTAACCTTGGGGGCTGACGTGGAGTTCTGGTGTCCAGGATGCTTAGTAACCGCATCAGGAGGTGAGTACTGCCCTACTCCCAGGTGTAGGCCCGAGGGTAGAGTGAGTCACCTCTTAAAGGACCACAGGTTTCTGTCATCAAGGTATTTATTGCTCAGCACATCAAGAAAACAAGAGGATTTATCAGTATCTCATTTGCATTTTTATTCCTATTGAGCACCATTCAGACAACACTCAGCAGGAAGTGCCCACATTCAGCAAGGAAATGAAAACAGTGTTGGGCCTGGAGTGGGGTGGGCAGGAAACAGTTTTACAGCAGACTTACTGTAAAACTTTTCCAAAGGTGACAAGCGGTGACATCCTTAGAGGATCCCCTGTCTGCCAGAAGTGTGAGTCGGGGAGGCAGTGACATCTGTGATGGTCAGGAAGCCTGATTCCATGGGTGCGCCTCCGCTTCCACACAGGTCTTGGGAATGGAGGCCCCCTACAGGACCTGGTCAGATCAGGCATTTCTGGAAGGGCTTTAAATGAAGCTGAGCTGGTTTCCTGGCTCTGTGTCTGTACGGCTCAGCCCACTTCTGAGGTGGATGACCTTCCTATTCTGTATAGCCAGCAGCACTCTCCCGTCATAGCTCCTCCTATGACACCCTAGTCTAAGGGAGACACTCAAGTAAATGCTGCAGAGAGTGTCCTTCTTTGAGGGAGAAGTTGGTTAAAATGACCAAAAAGTGCCTTCCTCTTCTACTAATCTAGAGTCTCAGCATGTATACAATGTAATTCAAGTCTCTGGACAAGAAATCAGGAGAGTGGCTGTTTTCAGTTTTATTTTGATCCTTCACTTGGATACGTGATTGTATTCCTTTCTTTATCATGGTCTCCAAAACTCTGTGAAATGTGAAAGATTCTGAGAAAATTGAAGGATCAGAGAGGGTAGGTGATTTTCCCAAAGTCACACAGCATAATGTAGCATGAAGATGGATCTAAGCAGCCTAGCTTGCCTGCCATTTGTGCTCTGGGCCTCTTCACTAATTTGCTTTGAAGGAAAGGTAGCCATGCCTTCTCCCATCCACTCTCAGACTTTAAAAACCAGTTGCAATCAACACTACTGTGACTCATGGCAACCCCATGTGTAGAATTGTGCTCCATGAGTTTTTTCAAATAGATTGTCAGACTTTTCTTCCAAGGTACCTCTGGGTAGACTCAAACCTCCCATCTTTCAGTTACCTGGGAGTTAACCATTTTTACCACCCACATCTTCCTCTACTCAGATGTAAAAAAGTCTTTTGTATGTGAAAGAATCCCCTGTTTTCATTATGCTTCCTATGCTACAACTCACAACCCGAACTGGGGTGTCACAACAGATAACTGAGGGCTCGTCACACCCTGGGTGACAGTACACAGGTGTGTGAGAGTAGGAGAGACATGGAGGTTGGACTTTTCTACGTAGCTTCTGCTCCATTTACCAAACGGGTCTCCAGAGATGCTCTTGGTATCTGTTCCTGGCTCCAGTGCCTAGGTCATGGCAGACCTGTTGTTGGGAGAGTCGGCTCCATACCACTTGAAGCCAGGTGGACAGCTTTGGTCCACCGTGTGTCTGCAGTAGGGACAGCCTATGGCCCTGTGCAGGGTGCACTCCCTGGTCCCCACCTCTCATATTGCCTGGCCTGTACAACACAGCGCGTCTTGCCTCCTCTGGCATTGGGTGGGCAGTGCTCCGGGCCCTCACTGAGCGGTTACTTTGGAAGCATGGAGTTTCCATGAGGGATGTGCCCTGGTAACATCCTCCCAATTCTTTCCTCTCTAATAGCAGGAGGCAGGCATGCCTCAGTGCCTCCTGGAGTTCTCCCCTCCATTATTCCTGCTGCCTTCTCCCATGATCTGTGCAGATAGATAAGCAGTCATTAGTGGAAATGGCAGAGAGGTTGGGGAACATCTGTCTGTCCAATTTGAGGCCTGCCAAGACTGGCAGAGAGATAGCTCAGTGGAGCTGGGAGGGCCCAGCATGGGTGGCGACGTGGTCTAGGTTTCCTTCTAACAAGTTGTTTTCCTCTCACGAAGTGCCCTCTCATTTGTCATGAAGAGCCAACCTTTTAGAACTGGAGTCTCTAGGGGCCAGAAAGAAAGCTCAAGAGTGCTCTCCAGCTCCAGTAGCACTTTATTCTGACCCAGCAGTAGTGATTCACCTCTGAGAGGGTTTCATGTGTTGGGTAGGCCCTGTGCTGCCTCAGCTCCTGAAGCCAGCCTGGCTCCCTTGCCTCCTTCAGTAATTACATCCTCGTCAGGAGCCAGCCTTCCAATGGACCAACTGTGGAACATATAGCATGCCAGTCCAAGCATCTCTGCAGGGTGTTCCAGGGCAGACCATGCCATCAGTAGCAGAGGAAGAGGCTGTCTTCCTTACTGGCCAAGTTTTGGACAAGGGTACAGAGGACTCAGCCTTTGGCCTTGGTTAGTGGTGCAGTAACCACTGCACCAGCTGCCAATACACCCTCCAATTGATTAGTCAAGAGTCCTTCAGGCTGCAGTTTCAGAGAAGGCACCGTCTTTGCAGGGACTCAGTAGGCTTTGCTCAAGATGAGAAGGCTGTTCAGGGGCATTTGAAACTGATTGAGGCAAGTACTATCATGAGACCATTGGAAAGGTCACTCAGGGGTGATACAACAGGGTAACTGAAATAGCAAACTCGTTATAGGTACTTGTGAACCACTCTGGTTTTGGGAACAAGACTTACATCACTTTGGAAGCCAGACAAAGGCATAAGGATTAGCTTTCCTATGAACAGAGGGGTATTTCATCTGCTTAACACTATCCAATTTAAAAGCCACTCTTTGAACATCCGTTTTGTGCAACAGGAGCTTAAAGACACAGTGTGACACAGCTCCTGCTTTCAAGGCCTTTACAATCCTAGTTACAGGTCAGGTGAACTAGGGGGTGAATCAGTCAGACTCTTTGGTAAGCAGAGCATGACAGGAATACCATCAGCTCCCTACAAACATAGAAAACACTTAAGAGAAAGACTCTAACTGCTGTCAGTTGATACAGATTTCTTCCCATGAGTAGGGCCCATTCAGACAATTTGAGGAAGTTTTTCTATTAGCAGGTATGCATATCTCTACAGTTAATAAAGATTACAATATCTTAGTTTGGGTTTCCCCGGAAACAGTTTCTGTGATTCATATGCAGGTAATTGATTTGGGAGGGGAACCTTGGCAGAAGAGTTGTAAATGGGAAGGAAAAGGAAGAAACCCATGAAGAGTTTATCATCCAACTTGCTGCCATGGCAACTGGAGCTTAATTCTTTATAGAACAGACCAGAACCATTACAACCTAGGGGAAAGCCAAACCAAACCTGTTGCCATAGAGTCAGTCCTGACTTATAGCAACCCTATAGGATGGTGTAGAACTGCCCCATAGAGTTTCAAAGGAGCACCTGGTAGATTCAAACTGCCAACCTTTTGGTTAGCAGCTGAAAGGAAGTGGTTATTTATCCCTCAGGTCCCCACTTGTCACTGGTAGAGGATGGCTTCTGGAATTATTGTCACTGAAGAGTGAAGACAGTTAATAAGGGTCAGTGTCTTTCTCATGATTGTACGCCTCCTTTGTCTACCTAAAGCAATGTTGCCCATCTTCAAAGCCCGTTGGCTCTGCCTGCTTCTGAAACTCTTCCACATTATACTGATGACCTGTACTGACCCGCAGGGTCCTCAACTTCCACGCACTCAAACTCTGCTATACAACCAACTACTTGTGGCAGGCTGCCTGGCTTTGCTTTCTGGTTGCATTTCTCTCTCGTGTGAGCTTTGCTTTCTTCATGACCAGGAAAGTTTTTAATTCTCTCCTGTCTTTCATATGCCTGGTAGTATGTCTGGGTATGCCATAGTAAGTACTTCATAGATTGATTAATGTGAAGCAGTCTGATATTGTTGCTGTTAGGTGTCATCAAATCTGTTCCAACTCAAAGCCTGTGTACAACAGAAAAAAACTCTGCCTGGTCCTGTGCCATCCTTAGAACTGTTGTGCTTCAGCCCACGGTTGCAGCCCCTGTGTCAGTCCTTCTTATCAAGGATGTTTCACTCTTTAAGTAACCTTCTACTTAACCAAGCATGATGGCCTTCTCCAGGGACAGGTCTACCCTGACAACATGTCCAAATACTTGAGACAAAGTGCTGCCATCCTCACTTCTAAGGAGACTGCTGACTGTCGTTTCAAGACAGTTTTGCTCATTCTTCTGGAAGTTCATGATACATTTAGTGTTTTCAACCATGATTCAAAGTCCTCAATTCCTCCTCAGTCTTCCTTATTCATTGTGCAGCTCCTCACAGTGATCTCTTTGCTTCTGAACATTTTAAAGAGGGCTTTTGCAACAGATATGCCCAATGCAAAAGATTGTTCAGTGTCTTGACTATTGCTACCACAGGCATTGATTGTAGATACAAGTAAAATGGTATATATTCTTGACAACTTCAGTGTTTTCTGTATTTATCATGATGTTATTGGTCCAGTTATGAAGATTTTTGTTTTCTTTGTGTTGAGGTATAATTCCTACTGAAAGCTGTACTCTTTGACCTTCCTTAGTAAGAGCTTCAAGTCTACACTTTCAGCAAGCAAGGTTGTGTCATCTACATTACGTAAGTCATTAATGAGTCTTCCTCCAATCCTAAGCTACAGTCTTCTACGTACTGTCAAGTTTCTCAGAGTATTTGCTCAACATGCAAAATGAATAAGTAACGGAGAAAGGACGTAGCCCTGGAGCACACTTTTCCTGATTTTAAGCCACACAGGATTCCCTTGCTTTGTTTGAAAGACTGCCTCTTGGTCTGTGTACAAATTCCTCATGGGCACAATTAAGTGCTTCACTACAGGGAAATTGTTATGCTCTCCCAACCCTACCCTGAGAGTCTTCCTTGAAAGCTGTATCACTTAAGGTTTTCCGTAACGTGAAGAGAGACAATTTCCCCACGTCTGGAAACTGATCAGTTGGTCAGTGATCAAGTTTATACTGATTGTCTAGTGCCTGTCTAGTTCTGGGATTAGGTGATATAGGTATCCATGAATATAAGACATCCTTAAGGAGTCCACAGTTTTATTGCTGAGTTAAACTGAAACTTAAAATCAGTTACCTTGGATAGAACAAATCCTGGTGGTGCAGTAGTTACACACTTGGCTGCTAACCTAAGATGTTGGCAGTTCAAACCCATTAGTTGCCCCACAGAAGAAAGAGATGGCAGTCTGTATCTATAAATATTACAGTCATGGGACAGATCTACTGTGTCCTAGAAGGTTTCTATGAGTTGGAATTGACTCAACAGCAATGGGTTTACCTTGGAAATAATGCTGTACTGAGAGGTTCAAGGCGCTCTCTCTATCTCTCTGTCTCTCTCACGCACACACATGCACACACACACACACAGACACAACAGAAAGATCAGATTCAGATTGTGGCCCATTTCTTCCCAAGCTGGGTGTATATTTAAATAGTTGTCTACAAGTTGCCGTCAAGCCCCTCCAACTCATGTTGAGTCCCAGTGTGTCAGGGTAGAACGGTACTCCGTTCGGTCTTCAGTGATGATTTTCTAGAAGTAGATTGCCATGCCTTTCATCCAAAGTGCCTCTGGGTGGACTCAAACTTCCAACCTTTCAGTTAGCAGCTGGGCATGTTTGTGCTACCCAGGGAGTTCCAAAAAATTACTTACCAGAGGCTAAGTCTCAGTTTCCCTCCTTGAAAATATTAATGGCACACCCTTATGGTTTACTATAAGCATAAAGAATATTGCAAATAAAGTTCATGACACCCAATAGTATGTATGAAATGTATTGTGATGATTGTTTATATTACTGCTGACTGGAAATGGTATGGAAATCCTGGTGGCATAGTGGTTAAGTGCTGCATCTGCTAACCAAAAGATTGGCAGTTTGAACTGGCCAGATGCTTCTTGGAAACTCTATGGAACAGTTCTACTCTATCCTACAGGGTTACTATGAGTTGTAATTGACTCGATGGCAGTGGGTCTGGTTTTCTGGTTTTAGGGAGTGCTGTGAAGTTTGGAAAGTGATTAAGAAGAAGGGGCTGCCTTAGTCACTGAAGAAGTAGTGGAAGACAAGTTTGTGCTTGAAAGAGGTTAGAAGTAGAAGAGAAGGAAAAGAGCAGTCTCTGCAGGGGAGCAGCAGTGTTAGGGTCTGATGGCTAAGACATGCTGTGTGCAGACACGTTGGGGTGCCTGGAACCACAGGGTACAGGTAAGTGGGCAGAGTCAGAGCGTGGTCATGGGCATGCCTAGCTAGGAGTGTTTGGATCTGCCTTGAGAAGCAGTTTGAGGTACGTAGGCATGGAATAGTGTGATAATGGTGGGCATAAAGAAAATAGTTCTTAAAGAAGTGTTCAGTTTGGATCTATGCATACAGACCTGGGAGTGAAGAGACCACAGGATAGGGGAGCAAACCCAATGCTCCTGGCCAGGCTATGGAGGAAGGGAAGCAGTGACCGCTGCGTGACACAAATTATGTCCTCACCTTTCTTTCTTCTTAAATGCTGAGGGATCTTTGCATGCTCCCAAGTGTTTAGACGAGGGAGAAAGCCAATCCACATGCCCTGCCTCCATCACTGTCATAGGAGCCGAGTCCACATGTGCAGTGGACACGTACATATTTCTCTTTCTTCTCTTTCTGGACTCCAGAGATGGTCTGACATTGGTAAATCACTGCAGCAGGCTTTAAATGATGTATGAAATGAAAAATCCCTTCCCTGTGTATTGGGAGCCTCCTGTCTAGCAGTGGGTTGTCTGTGGGGCTCGCTACTGTATTATTCAGCTCAGAGGCAGCTGGAAACCCAGTGCAGGTGAAAGAAGCTAGAGAGCACAAAAAGAAACAGAGTTAAAATTAAAAAAAGAAAAAAAAGTGTCTGCAAAACACATGTGGGTCTTCCTCCCTTGTTATCACTCTTTTTTTTTTTCATTTCTGTTGAAGTTTTGGGAAGGAAAACTTTTTTTTTTAATCTTTTTTTATTTATTTTATTTTTTATTAATTACAGTAAAAGAATAAAATTTCTAACATCTATCCATTAATACATCTATGATAAACCCTCAGCCCCCACCCACCCACGTAGCCAACACAGTCATTTTCTTCTATGGATAATTCTCTTGTTAAGTCTTTATAACAGGGGTCTCATACAAAATTTGTGCTTTTGACACCAATTGATTTCATTCAGCATGATCTCTTCCAAATGAGACCATGTTATGAGATGTTTTCTAAAATTGTCATCGTTTTTTACCATAGCATACTGTTCCATTGAGTATATGTACCATAGTTTGTTCATCCATTCATCTGTTGATGGACACTGGAGTTGATTCCAACTTTTTGCTATTGTGGACTGTCCTGCAACAAACATTCGTGTACATGTGTCTGTTCATGTGACGACTTTTGTTTCTGAAGGCTAAATTCTGAGCAGTGGAATTACAGGATCAAATGGTATATCTATCTCCAGCTTTTTAAGAAAGTGCCAGACTGTTTTCCAAAGAGGTTGTACTATTTTGCAATCCTGCCAGCAGTGTAGGAGAGTTTCGATTTCTCCACAGCCTCTCCAGCATTTGTTGTTTTGTGTTTTTTGGATCAAGGCCAACCTTGTTGGGGTGAGATGATATCTCATTGTATTTTTGATCTGAATTTCTTTAATAGCTAATGATCGTGAGCAATTCTGCATGTGTCATTCTGCTGTCAGGATATCCTCTTTAGAGAAATGTCTGTCCATCTCCTTTGCCCATTGCTTGATTGGATTATTTATCCTTTTCTTGTTGATATTATAGATTATGGAGATCAGAAATCGGTCTGACATAGAGTTGCCAAATATTTTTTCCCATTCTGTAGATGCTCTTTTAACTCTTTTGATGAAGTCTTTGGATGAGCAGAAATGTTTGATTCTTAGTAATTCCCATTTATCTATTTTCTCTTCTGATGAATGTGCTTTGTTTGTCAGATTTTGAAGTCTGTCTATATTGCTTATTAAAACTTTCATTGTTGACTCTATTTTATCTTGGATGAGCTTTATCATTTTAGATTTTATATTTGTGTCTTTTATCCAATTTGAGTTGATGTTTGTATAAGGTGTGAGATATGGGTCTTGTTTCAATTTTTTGCAGGTGGGTATCCAATTTGGCCAGCACCATTTGTTGAAGAGACTGTTCTTACCCCAGTTCAAAATCTTAGGGCCTTTGTCAAATATCAGCTGTTCATAGGAGAATGGTGGCATTCTGGGGTCTCTACTCTGTTCCATTGGTCTATATATCTCTTTTTGTACCAGTACCAGGCTGTTTTGACAACTGTGGCAGTGTAATAGGTTCTAAAGTCAGGTAGTGAGAGGCCTCCCGGTGTGTTCTTCTTCTTCAGTAGTGCTTTAGTTATCCAGGGCTTCTTCCATTTCCAAACAAAGTTGATGATTTGTTTCTCCATCTCATTAAAAAATGTCACTGGAAATTGTACTGGGATTGCATTATATAACTAGATCACTTTGGGCAAAATAGACATTTTCACAATGTTGAGTCTTCCTATCCATGAGCAGGGCAGATTACTACACTTATGTAAGTGTCTCCCACTTTCTTGTAGTAAGGTCTGGTAGTTCTCTTTGTAAATATCTTTTATTTCTCTAGTTAGATTTATTCCTAGGTATTTTATCTTCTTGGGAGCTATAGTAAATGGAATTGATTTGGTGATTTCTTCTTTAATAGTCTTACTGTTGGTATAAAGGAATCCTACTGATTTACTTATGTTTATCTTGTATCCCAGTACTTCACTGAACTCCTCTGTGAGTTCCAATAGCTTACTTATGGATTCCTTTGGGTTCTCTGTATAAACAATCACATCATCTGCAAAGAGAGAAATCTTTACTTCTTCTTTGCCAATATGGATGCCCTTTATTTCTTTGTCTTGTCTAATTTCTCTGGCTAGAACTTCTAGCACAATGTTGAATAGAAGTAGTGAGAGCAGGCATCCTTGTCTAGTTCCTGTTCTCAAAGGGAATTCTTTCAGTCTTTCACCATTCAGGTTGATGAAAGCAGTTAGCTTTGCATAGATGCTACTGATTACATTGAGGAATTTCCCCTCTATTCCTGTGTTTCTGAGGGTTTTAAGCATGAATGGTATTGAACTTTGTCAAATGCCTTTTCTGCATCAATTGATAAAATCAGATGATTCTTATCCTTTGTGTTATTAACGTGGTTGATTACATTAATTGTTTTTCTGATGCTGAACCAGCCTTGCATCTCTGGAATGAAACCAACTTGATCACGATGAATTATTCTTTTTACATGTTGTTGAATTCTATCAGCTAGAATTTTGTTGAAGATTTTTGCATGTAAGTTCATGAGTGATATTGGTCTGTAATTTTCTTTTTTTGTGGGATCTTTCCCTGGCTTTGGTATCAGGGTTATGCTGGCTTCATAGAATGAATTTGGAAGTATTCCATCCCTTTATATGGTGTGAAATAGCCTCAGTAGTATTGGAGTTAATTCTTTTCTAAAAGTTTGGTAGAATTCTCTGGTGAAGCCATCTGGGCCAGGACTTTTTTTGGTTGGTAGATTTTTGTGACTTTTTCAATCTCTTCCTTTGTGATAGATTTATTAAGTTGATCTACTTCTCATTGTGATAATCTTGGTGAGTCATGTCAATCTAGAAATTTGTCCATTTCCCCTAGGTTTTCAAACCTGTTAGAGTACAGCCTTTCATAGTATTCTGTTATGATATTTTTTATTTCGGCTGGGTCTGTTGTAACATCTCCCATCTCATTTCTTAATCGGGTTATTTGTATCTTGTGCTATTTTTCTTTTGTAAGTTTAGTCAATGGTTTATCAATTTTGTTGATCTTTTCAAAGAACCAGCTTTTGGTTTTGTTAATTTTTCAATTGTTTTTCTGTTCTCTAATTCACTTAGTTCTGCTCTAATCCTTATAATCTGTTCTCTTCTGGTACCTGAAGGGTTCTTCTGTTGCTCTCTTTCTACTTGTTCAAGCTGTAAGATTAATTCTTTAATTTGGGCTCTTTCTTCTTTCTGGATGTGTACAGTTGTAGAGATAAACTGACCTCTGAGCACTGCTTTTGCTGTCTCCCATAAATTCTGGTAGGATGTGTTTTCATTCTCATTTGAATCCATAAATTTCTTTATTTCATCCTTAATTTTTTCTATAACCCAAGGCTTTATGAGCAAAGTGTTGTTCAGTTTCCACAAATTTGAATTTCTACCCATGATTTTTCTGTTATTGATTTCAACTTTTATGGCTCTGTGGTCTGAGAAGATAATTTGCAGTAAATCAGTGGTTTAGATTTTATAGGGAATTACTTTATGCCTTAACATATGTTCTATTCTGGAGAATGTTCCATGTGCATTGGAGAAGAAGGTGTATTTATCTGCTCATGGATGAAAAGATCGGTATATGTCAATAAGGTCAAGTTGGTTGATTGTTGCAATAAGATCTTCTGCATCTTTACTGAACTTTTTTCTGGATGATCTATCCATGACTGAAAAGGGAGTGTTGAAGTCTCCAACTATTATTGTGGAATGGTCTATCTCATTTTTCATTTTTCAGTGTTGTCAGTATTTGTTCAGTGTATTTAGGTGCTCTGGTACATGGTGTGTAAGTATTTAATATTGTTAAGTCCTGCTTGAATATTGAACCTTTCAGCAGTAGTGACCATCTTTGTGCACAATAGTGGATTTTACATTAAAATCTATTTTATCTGAGATTAGTATTGCCACACCTGCTCTTCTTTGTTTATTGCTAGCTTGATATATATTATTCCAACCTTTAATTCTGAACTTGTTCATGTCATTAAGTCTAAGGTGTGTTTCTTATAAGCAACATATAGACGGGTCATGTGTTTTGATCCAAGATGTCACTCGCCATCTATTTACTGGAGTGTTCAGTCCATTTACATTCAATGTAATTATTGATAGGTATGTGCTTAGTGCCATCATTTTGATGTAATTACTTTTGTGTTATGTTTTCTATATTGCTCTTAATGTTCTGTTCTGGGGCATTCTTCTTTATGGGTTGTTGTTTCAGTGTTGGTTTTGTGTTCGTTGAGACTCCTGTATTGCATTTCTTATTTTGATACAATGCATTGTTAATCTGCTTCATGGCTACATGTATTATCCCTTTAACATACTAAGATTCAACCCAATTTTAACTACTTCATAACGCTGAAACTTCCTCTGCATTGAAAACAACAGTAACTATTGTAGTGTATGGTGATATAGTTGTCATGATATGATCACGGATTCCCTTATTATAATACTGTAGCTTGGTGAAGTTTTGTGACTTCCTTAACCAATTAGAAATTTGGATGAAGTGTCCTGAATTGTCACCTAAAATATACATTTAGAGAAGAGTTTCTTTCAATATTTCATGTAATTTTGGTTTCGTTTATGAAGTCTCTAAATTTCTGTTTATTTTCAAAAGTCTTAATTTCACCATTGTACTTGATAGACAATTTTGCAGGATAAATAATTCTAGGATGGAAGTTTTTCTCACTCAGGGCTTTGAATGTGTCTGCCCACTGTCCTCTAGCCAGCATTGTTTTGGCAGAAAAGTCGGATGAAAGCCTACAGGATTTCGCTCAGAATGTTAGTTTTGCTTTGAGCCTTGCTGCCTCTAGAAACATCTGTTTATGTTTTAGCTTATTAAGTTTGATTATAATATGCCTTGATGTCTTTCTTTTGGTGTCTAATTTCTGCAGTATTTGATAAACATCTTTTCAACTTTTTCTCTACTTCTTTGAATGTTTCTCTCCCACCTAAGTCTCCACTCCTTAACTTCATGAAAAGATAGAAACAAAGGTTTTGTAAGACCCATCACAGTCACATATGATTGAGAGTATTTATCTGTAATATGTTTCTGCCTAACTAGTCCTGGTTTGACCTCCGCCTGGTGAGCAATTCAGGATGTCCACCATGGTTAGAGTGTGAGAAGCCACATGATGGCTTTGCTAAGATCAGATCCCAATCCTATGGAATCCTGGGATGGGTCCTGCAGGGTGTGCCAGCACAGGGCTCCTGCTGCAAATGGGCCTGCTT
Organism: Heterohyrax brucei; assembly: GCA_028571685.1. Classification (NCBI taxonomy): domain Eukaryota; kingdom Metazoa; phylum Chordata; class Mammalia; order Hyracoidea; family Procaviidae; genus Heterohyrax; species Heterohyrax brucei. The sequence continues at coordinate 20,850,266 of CM053162.1, forward strand.
TAAGAAGACAGGAAGAAAAGTGTCCACCTGACCTCTACCACTAGATCTGCAGATCCTAGACCCAACACATCAATGGCCCACTCTGAGAACGTGATCAGTACTGAAAGCAACAGGCCACCTGCACACAGAGCTGCTGTCTCTGGCTTATCGAACAGAGCTATAAATAGACTAACAGCCTCGTGAGTCTTCAGGGAGGCAGGCTTGATCAATTTGCTTTTAGCCGATGAAATAATCATTGACATGTAGACAGACCTCTGATCTTGGCTCAGAACAGTCAAGAGGAATTTTCGCTACAGATGGCAAATGGGTTCATACTGGGATATATTTAGCAATGTGGCCTGGGGGCAGGAAAAGAGAAAGAGACTTTGGAATCCAGAAAACTTGGAGGAGCTGGACCTACCTCTCTGACTGCAGGCTCATCACATCATTCCCTCTGTCTTCTCCACACATCCTTACATGTGTGCTGTGGTTCTGCGTGTGCAGAGATTAGGGCTCTGTGCTGGGTGATGGGCGTGGAATGAGGAATCTGACAAGCACTCTGGGCATGCTTATGGTTCATGGATGGTAAGCATGTGGGTTGACACTGAGGGGAGGACACAGCTATGTGTGCAGAGAGAGAGAAATGCTTGAGAGTGATCTGGAGAATGGACTTGGGAGCCGACTGCCTGAATTTGAATCCTGACTCCACCAGCTTTATCGGTCTGAGTGTGGACAACTGGATTTCCCTCTCTGACCCTTGATTTTCTCATCTATAAAAAGAGGATCACTGTAGTACCAAACTCGTGGCCTCATTGTGAGGGATAAATTTCAGGCCAAGTATGTAGTTGAGTGAAGTGTAAGTTGCTTTATATTATGTTATCATGCATGGTAGGAACTCAGACTAAAGACTCTTCATTCAGAACGGAGTATGTGGAAATAGAGCCTACCCAAGCTATAGTCCCAGGTCATCAGCTTGGGTCTTATATTTGATTGTAAAAGGAGAGAGCAAGACACTTTTCCAAGTAAAAGGAGTTACAAGAAGCTGCCACTGCTCTCTCCTTTACTGTATGGCCAGCACAGTCACCTTGGCAAGGCAGATGTGCTACCAGGCATATCACCCTTCTGATACTGTCACTACCTTTCTCCAAAACTCACCAAAAAAAAGGGAGGGAATGAAAAAAGATCTCCATTATTGGTACTCTTATGATCAGATATCTTGGGTGAAGCAGAAAGAATTATAGATGGGGAGATTAAGTGTGAATTTAAGTGCTGCTAGTTTTCAGTGAGCTTCCTGGTGGTGCAAATTGTTTGCACTTCACTACTTAAAGGTTGGAGATTCATATTCACCAAACTGTGCTGAGATGGGATCTGAGGAAACCCTGTGGAGCAGTTCCACTCTGTAACATACAGGGTCACTGTGAGTTAGAATTGACTCAGTGGGAATGGATTTGGTTTCGTTCCTAGCTGGGCTCAGTTTCCATAAAGTGAGAATAACACACACTTCTCAACTTCACATTACAAGTAGACAAGGAAAATGCATTTATAAACTGCAGTGTCCCTATGTATTGAAACATATGTTATCTGGTCAGACTGTCTCTGCAGCCAAGTGTATGCTTCAGGGAGGATGAATGTGGAGACAGAAGGGGGAAGAAAATAAGCAGTCTTAGCCTGTATCATCTGATGGTGTAAGCCGAGTGACAGTGGTCTGTCTGGAACCTGCTCTTGACCCTCTGGCTCCAGGAAAGGTTGACAGCTGGTCAAAACTATAGCCTCCCTTTGCCAGGTGTGCTCTGGCATGGAAGGGAAGTGGGATAGGGGTAGAGCAACAATAAAATCCTCCTGAAAATTTAATTCTAAGTGACTTCACTGACACCATTCCTCATGCATGCACACATGCCCACACACACACACATGCACAATGCCCCTCACCCACAGTTTTAAAGCCTCCTGGCTGTGTTGAGCTGTGCTCTCCCAAGCATCGGTGAAGAGGAAGCTAGGATCCTAACTATGGGCTCTCAGGTATAGCAGCATCAAGCACAGAACAGCAGCTGAGCAGTCTGCAGCCTCCTCCCCCAGTTAGTGCCCCCAAGCCAGCAACCGAGGTGCTGCAAACATGTCTCAGTACCTTCTTCGACACCTCGGTGAGGAGGAAAAAGGTGGTGAGGCCACCACAGCCAGCCATCAGTGGGAGTTGCTGGCAGCCTTTCAGACAAGAGAAGAAAATAGGAAAAGGCGGAGTGCTCCCTAACTTCTCACTGCCTAAGCCTCGAATTAATGCCTTGTCACTCACAGCTCCGATCTCCCAGTGCTGGCTGTCATGGCCACGGAGTAGGTGTGAGGCTCAGGCTCTTCACAACCAATGTGCAATGTGAGAAGCTGCCAGCAAAGCTCAGTTTTGTCTGGTTCTCAAACACGTGGCTATGTAGACCCTGCCACAGAGTCTACATTGTCAAAGGCATCTCTCTGGCAGGTTGATTTGTCTACTCCTTGTCTGTCTCTCTGAATCTGAGCATGCCAACATGATAAGGGACTTCAGGTGTTACTGATGAATCATGAAATCCAATGGAGTCAGCACAGAGTTCCTGGGTGGTACAGTTACTGTGCTCAACTGCTAAATGGAGGTTGGAGGACCAAGTCCACCCAAAGGTGTCTTGGAAGAAGGACATGGAGATCTGCTAAGAAAAATCAGCCACTAAAGACTCTATGGGTCACAGTTCTACTGTAACACACATGGGGTCACCGTGACTCAGATTTGACTCCATGACAATTGGTTGGTTACTAGTAATAGAGTTAAGGTTGGCGGTTGGAGTAGGTGACAGCAGCTGGAAACCAGAAGGCAGGTCTAACTCTTTGCAGTACTCTTTGTTACTCCTGATGGCAGAGCATCAAGCCACTTCACTGAAGCTGTGGCTTTATCCTCACCGCTGTTCACTCCCAAGGTCAAGTGCTAGAGTCCCCTCTGCCAGTCCATGTGCCAGGTTTGTTAACCTAGCAACCCCTGATGTCTCATCAGATTGGATCAGAGCTGCCCAGTGGAAGAAAATCAGCTCCCAGGAGGAAGGAGCTGTTGTCAATTACCCACAGCGGAGAGGCTTGGCTTGACTTCCAGTAAGAGCTAGTGAAGCTAGGAAAATGACTCATTACAATTTTATTGATATTCACTTTACTCTGCAAATGATATGGGATAGTTCTGACAGGATGTCTTAATGGAGCTGCCTAAGAATCTGTCTGGGTGGATGTGGGTTAATGGGGCTGAAGAGACTGAGGCCCAACTTCACCAGTCCTGTTACTCCAGCGTCTTCTCATCAGGAACAAAACAATATGTGTGTCATGCCCACCATAGTGCCAGGCCTAGAGCTGATGCCCTGGAAACCTTTGGGTCTTGTTTCCTCCCTTGCCTCCATTGCCTAGATAACACTGATGTGCTTTGTGTGGCTGTGGCCCTGCTCGTTAGGACTCTTCACTGCCAGAAGGGGACAAGAGCTAGAGAATCCATCTCCCAGCCTGATGCCAATGGTTTAGAAACAGATGAGAAAAGCCCCACCTTCCTTAGAAAGATTTCTCATCACCTTGTGTAATGTCATTATAAGTTGCAATCAACTCAATGGCGATGATTTTGAGTTAGTGCAATATGTGTGCTCCTGGACATTTGTGACCACCCACTGGATGGGTGGATTAACGAGCCCTAGGCGAAACACAGTGAGCCCCCTCAGGGTCCAGGCAGGGACAGAAAGAAGGCTTGAATTTTCTTTGACTACCCAGACAAGATTTTCTTTGACTGCACAGTCAAGACTCCAGTATAAATAGATAGAACAGTTTTCATGTTAAGAGGATACAACAAGTATAGAACGAAAAGGAGGAGTGTTCTGTCGCTGGGCAAGGAAAGCAGAAGGAGGTGCACATACTTGAGCATGCAAAATTAGTTTGGATTGTATGCCAAGCCAAGCCAAGTGCCGTCGAGTTGGACTGTATACTTTCACTTAATCACAATTAAAAAATGGTTCTCATGAAACTTACAATCTGCTGGTTATCATCAGAATTACATCTGGGCAACTTTCTGTGATTTCAAGGGGATTTCATTCTATCAGTTTCTCTCAGATATCCTGGGAGGTAGGTCAGGGTGGAGACTTTCGGTGAATTATCCATACTGATCACTTTTGTCTTTTGCACTCAGATGTTTCCCTACCCTTCCCCTGCAAACTACACTTCCCAGGTGCCCTTGCCAACTTACTTCCATGCTGTTTCAGTCAGTGGGAGGCATTGTCAAGGATTAGAGGAAACAGGAGGGGAGAAGCCAGGATAGTTCACCTCCCACCCTCACCCCTCCCACCCCACCGCCATCTTTCTACTTTGGGGGTTCTAAACCAGTAGGGGAAACCTTGCTGTCGTAGTGGTTAAGTGCTGTGGTTGCTAACCAAAAGGTCAGCAGTTCAAATCTACCAGGCACTCCTTGAAAACTCTATGGGGCAGTGTTCCCCTGTCCTACAGGGTTTCTGTGAGTGGGAATCAACTCGACAGCAGAAGTTAGTAAATGTGTTTCCTTGGTGGCACCAGGTCCCACTGCTCAGCCCTGGCTCTCGAGTTCAGAAAATACCACCTCCTCTCTGTATGCTTCCAGGTGTGGCAGCCTACTGTTAGGAATCTTTGGGTTCCCTAACTCTTCCATTTTTGCTCTTACAGTCCTTTTAAAAAAAATTCCCCTTATTAAATTTCTTCATTTAGTCTACCTGGTATGGGTTCTGTGTTCCTGACTAAGCCTGACTGATAAGTTTACAGAAAAAGAGTCCAAACCTCCAAAGGGGTGATATTTGTTTTCCCAGGAAACACAGCTATGGAGTACAGAGGCCTTAGCACCCAACAAGTCCTCGAACCACCAGAGCCCTGTGAGAGCAGAGGAAACAAGTACCCAAATTAATACACATCTGGAGAGCAGGAAGCAGAAACATAGACACCAGAACAGGGAGCACAGAGGAGGGAGAATTTGTAGCCAGGAGCATCAGTAAAGGATTTGTGGAAGAGGTGGTATTTGAGCTGGGGAAAACAAATAAACAAACAAAAACAATTGTCATTGAACTAATTGAGACTCATGGTGACCACATGTGCTGTGTGTCAGAGAAAAGCTGTACTCCACAGGTTTCAGTGGCTGCTTTCTCAGGAACAGGTCACAGACTGTTCTTCCAGGATGCCTCTGGGTAGTCTCTATCTACAGCCTTGTGGTTAGCTGCCCAGTGCTTTAACCATTTGTGCTGGGTAGAATATGAATATACCAAAACTAGTATGAAGGAGTCATATTCCTCAAACTACAGAAGAGGATGAAGTGTGTAAAAGAATTACTCACCTTTCAGATGTCCTCATTGCCATCCTGTATTTATATCTCTGCCTCCCCGCTGTGATTTCCAAAATGCTCATCATCTCTCACTTGGTCCAAGGCAGCAGCCTCCTCAGTGGTCTGCCTGTGGCTTCTCAGCCCACTCTCCACCCGACTATCAGGAGGAGTCTTTCCAAGATATGTGTCTCATCACTTTAGTCTCCTGTCTGGAGACTTAGAGTTCCCGCTGCTTACAAAACAGGTTGCAACTCCTGAGCTTTGACTCAGGGGTCCTGGGCAATCTGGTTCCTCTCTCCATGCCTGTACCAGGGACGATTCACAAAGTCTTGAGTAGTTTGCACACTTTTTATTTTTTGGCATAAATTCCCTGTGCCTGCCATGTCCTTCTTTCCATTCTCATCCAGCAAACTGTTTATCATTCAAGATTCTGCTTTTATTGTTTCTATAACTTTCCTCAGTACTTCTCCCTAAAAAACAAATTTAAAAAAACCTTCTCTGTGCTCCCAGAACTGTTTGTCTCTACTTTTATTAAATCTTCTCAAATTTTTGTACCCTTATGCACTCAGCCACTAGTTGGTATACACCAGGAGTGCCCAGCCCGGAATGAGAGAGCTTGTCTTCTGTATTACCAATCACTTGACACATAATAGACACTCATTAAATGTTTGTTGCGTTGACATTAATTCCAGTGCCACCTCTTTTCCTCCTCTCATTTTCTTCCCCCTTCATTGAATTTCTCCTATTCAGTCTTCTTTTTCCTTTAAGACTGTGGAGTGGGCTCTAGGAAACGTTGGTGGGGCTGGGTGATGAGCATGCTGAGTAACAGATGACATAAACACAGCTTGATTTTGGATGGAGCTTTTTATACAATAGCACATGGACAGAATCGAACACAACTATAGAGTTAAATAATACAGGGAAGACCTAAATCAAGAAATGAATTCCCAAAAGAAAGATTTGTTTTCAAATGAGATGTGCAGAGGTAGGAGCTAGGTATGACAGACATAGGGGAGGTGGCTGTGTTGTGAGATAAGGAACAGCAGGGCTCAGGATGAGGTTAGTGCTGTGACAAGTTGCCACAGACACCTCATGGTCTCTTGGTTCTTCCTGTTTTTCTCCTCAACTTTGTCTCAGCTGGAGGCCAAGTGCTCATCCAAGGAGCTACACGGCCCATTGGAGGAGAAGCTTCTTTCCACATCTTGTGTCTTCTCAGAATTGGGTTGTAGTTTTCCTTCTAATGACAGGTCAAAGTTTCATATCCCTTCTGTGTGTCTTTATTTGTATAGGTTCCCTCATTAGGCTATTAATGAACTCCTTAAAGACAGACACTCTTTTGATTGTCATTTGCATCTCCTCCTTTTAGCGTGCCCTCCTCACCATCCTATACGACTGCTTTTCGCTGTCCAGTTCAGGTGTGTCATTGTTCACGGAGAGACTTACGTGTTCAAATCCCCACCCTGCAAACACGAGCTTTCCCACTGTACACAGATGGCCATGCTGCAGTTCCCTCTTCAGGGAAGCTGAGGGTGATGATAGATGTCTCCTCCTGAGACCGAGGGGAAGATTGGTCTTGCTGTTGTTCTCGTTGTCAGCTTCCAGCTCATGGTGACTCCAGCTGTTACAGAGTAGGACTCAACTCCATAGGGTGTTCTTAGCTGGAATCTTTATGGAAGCAGATAGCGAGGCCTTTCTTCTGTAGCATTGATGAGTAGGTTTGAATGGCCAACCTTTAGGTTAGTAGGTCAGTACCAACCGTTGTCACTACCCAGGGATGTTGTTATGAGGAATAAACGAGCTAATGTATGTAAAGTACTGAGAACAGAACTCTGTAAAAGTAGTATGTAAATACTTTCTGACTCTTGCCATTGATGGTGTTACCATTATTACTTTTCACCTCTGTGCTGCCTAGATCCCTCTCCTCTTCCTGTCCTGTGCATCAGCGGCAAGGACTCCTTGGTCTTGGGTATTTTCTAAAATTTTCTTTATGAGGCTTTGCCTACAATAGTAGCAAAAATCAACTGATGGCCCTGCATAGCACCTTCACATACATGTGTATGCCCTAGAAGGTCCCTGAGTCAATTTAGGAAACCAGAACTGAGGCCACTGTCAAAGAGATTGTGCCCCTCTCCCATTGCCACCAACAAAAAGTGACAATGTAGGGCAGCATAGAACTGCCCCGTCAGATTTTCATAGCCGAGATCTTGATGGAAGCAAACTACTACACATTTCTCCCACAGAGCAACTAGTGGATTTGAACCACAGACTTTTGGTTAGCAGCTGAGCATTTAACCACTGCACCACCAGGACTCCTTCAGGCAATTCAGAGAGCCTCCAGCCAGGAGTGTTGTTTAAATCATGGTTTCATCCAAAATTCTTTTCTCCAGAAAGAACCGCAGTGCCTTCTAGCAGCCTGACATCCAGCTGAAGAGTGTTCTGCCTGCCACTCAGCCATAAGTAGGGCGGTGACTGAGATTTGATGAGAGTCCACCCCTCTACATTACTCTGCAGAAGACCTTGTACATCAGCTGTCTCTCAACAGGCCTGTGTATGCATCATTCTGCACAGCCCACCTGGCCCTTCCTTTTTCTCAGAGCCCAAAGTGTGCACAAGTTTGCACATGCACACGTGTGCCCACAGGTACTGCAGCTGACCAGCTTTGAGATCAAAGCCAGAATGAGGGTGTGCTTTGTGGATAACAAATGGAGACTCACACTGACTGTGTGTGTGGTGGGGGTGCAGGGCACAGAGAGAGATGGCTAGTCTCTTAGGAGTCAGACGTGAGATGTGAATCTCTTTGGCTAATGACAAGCAGCAGGCAGTGGTGAGCAGAATGCACCTTGCTACCTCATCCCAGCCTTTCCTTCTCCCCCACACTCCTCTTCTCAGCCTCTTTGATGGATCTGTAATGTATTAAGAGGGAAAGTGCGTTTGGCAGCGCTAATGTCTGCTGTTTAAGTCTGATCGCTCATTGAGCCGGGCCAGGCAGCTGCTTTTCCTCACAGACTCTCAAGCAGGCAGTCATGGACAGGATATGCGTCATCCTTCAAGGTTAATGAGAGAAAAGCTCCTTTGGATGAGTTGAGTTTATATTTGTGTATTTTGCTGCCATGATGTCATAACTGAAATGGACCAAATTGCTTCCCAGCATAAGCCCACAGCAATATTTCTCCGGACTTCATACATGAACCTCCTGGCACGTTTGTCTGGGGTGTTTTGTACAGTAAGTGGGGTGCTGGCTGGGTGCCAGTGTGTTGGAGTTTTGTGTCTATTACTTGTTTCATCTTTGCATGAGCTCTGTGCTCTTGGTTGTCTGGAGCAGGGCTGGGGCACCTGAACTGATGAATTTCCCCAAGGTGGGGATGAGGGGGCGATAGAAGTCCTTGAGTCTACCTCGGTCTCTACTGCCTATGATGTATGTTGAGTCAATTTCAATTCACAGTTACTACAACTGTGTCTGAGTAGAATGGTGCATTCTAGAGTGTTCAGTGGCTGGTTTTCAGCAGTGGATCTCAAGGCCTTGCTTCTGAGGTGTCTCTGGTTGGGCTCAAACCTCCAAACTTTCAGTTAGCAGCTGTTGTGGATTCAGTTGTGTTTCCCCAAAATACCTGTCAACTTGGCTGAGTCGTGATTCCAGTATTGTATAGTTGTCTACCACTTTGTCATGTGATGTGATTGCCATGTGTGTTGTAAATTCTATCACTATGATGTAATGAAATGGATTAGTGGCAGTTACATTGATGAAATCTGCAAAACTAACCCAGTCTCTTTTGAGACATAAAGGAGAAAAGTGAGCAGAAAGACATAAGGACCTCATGCCACCAAGAAAATAGTTCTGGGAGCAGAGCATGTCCTTTGAACCCAGGGTTCCTGTGCAGAGAAGCTCCTCAACCAAGGAAAGGTTGATGACAAAAACCTTCCTCCAGAGCTGACAGAGAAAGCCTTCTTCTGGCAATGACACCCTGAATTTGGACTTATAGCCTACTAGACTGTGAGAATAAATTTCTCTTTGTTAAAGCCATCTGCTTGTGGTATTTCTCATATACCAGTAGTACTAGATGACTGTGACAATAGCCAGATGTGTTAAAACTGTTGCAACTACCCAGCCATGTTCAGTCAGCCTTGGACTCACATCCAGACAGAGCTCCAAGGCCAGGCCTTCATCCCAGATTAGTGACCAGGATTGTCCAAACACTGTGCCTCTGCACATGTCCACTGCCACCTTTGGGATCCAACAAGATTCGATAGAAACACTGTCAGCTTAGGGGCCTGAAAGACCTTAATGTGAGCTCTAGGTATGCAGCATATGAGAAGTCTAACTATGGAGGAAATTCCTGTCTTTGGTGAGATTTCCTGATGCAGACCCTGAGACAAGGCTTCCTGTGCAGGTGTTCTCAGGAGGAACCAGGAAGGGAGTAAGGAAATCAAAACAGGTGGAGAAGCCAGGCAAGAGGGAAGTTTTCAACAGAGCCCAGGCCTCTGGAATGTGAATTTCCCTAACTGTGTAAATGCCCATCTGCCCACACGAGCCATTGGCTAAGAGCTCCAAGGACATCACCTCTCAGGATTTCTGGTCCTCTGCAAGTTGGGACAGAGTGAGGCACTTGCCTAAGGGCAGGAGTGCACAGAGTCCCAGGCATGGGGACCATGAAAACAGAGCACACCTGGAAGAAGGGGACCCAGAACCAGTAAAAATGATACAAGAGGGTTGGGGGAAGCCAGTGTGTCGTCTCTACACCCGAACCCTATGGTAGAATATGATACATGTATCATAAAGGAGACCGTGAAGGTAAGTGATCTCATACCGTGTGTGTGCACATGAGTGTTACGTACCTGCTAGATTCCACCTCAAGCCAACACCGTGTCAGTGTATCTACTCCTTAGGGTTTTCAGTGGCTGAATTTTTGGAAGCAGATCACCAGGCCTTTCTTCTGAGGTGCCTCTGAGAGGACTAAACCGCTGTTTCAGTTGGCAGCCAAGGGCTTAGCTGTTTGCATCAAGTGTTGGTCTGTTTCTTTCCATACATCCATCAGACTTCTTGCCTTTCACAGACAGTTTTACTCAACCAAGAAGCAGAAACTAATTCTCATGATGCAATGTTAAGTTGAAAAAATTAGTGTATAAAACTATTCTTGACATAATAACTATTTTATAAAAATACAAATGGAAAATGTTATCAGAAAATTCTCAACCTTCCAATAGTGACTGTCTCTGGGTGTTAGGATTCTGAGTTCTTTTTATGTATCTTCATGTTTTTCTGGCTTTTATATCATAAGCAGGAATACTCTTTATTTTAAAAAGATACTTTTAACAACCAAGGCTTAGAAAGATCAAGTACTTTAATTAAATACTGTGAGAAAAAATTTAAAGGTCATCTTGTCTTCACTTGTTACCAACTCCTACGTTTAGATTGTCAGGCAAAGATGTGAGGTGGGTAGATTTTGTCTTTGGCTCCCAATTCCTATCTTTGTTATGTTTTTGCATTTTAACAGAGATCTTTTTTTTTAATTGTGATTAAGTGGAAGTATATAATCCAAACCAATTTTCCATGCTCGTCTTTCTGCAGCTCCTTCTGCTCTACTTGTGTGGTGACAGCACACTCCTTCTTTTTATTCTATCCTTGTCATATCCTCCCAACGATCTCCTGTCCCCTCCTCTCCACCCTCTTCTCTCCCATCTAGAAAGAGACCAGTAGGACAGCATCCTATAAATGCACAGAACCATAAAGTACGCAACCCATATGGTTACATCATGTTCCCAGGCCCAGTCCATTTTTGTCCCAAGAGTTTGACAGAGATTTTTTTTTTTACTATGATTGAATGAAAATGTACATTCCCATATAAGTTTGCATGCTGGCCTACATGCAGCTTCCACTGCTCTTCCTGCGTGGTGACAGCACACTTGACAGAGATTTTGATGGATACTGTGCCTTAAATAATGCTAAACAGATTTCTTTGTTGTGAAATTCCCCAGAGCCACGGTGTGAACAGTTAGCTGCTAACCCAAAGGTTGTAGGTTAAAGTCTACCCTGTGGCATCTAGGAAGAAAGCCTTGGCAGTGTACTTCCAAGAGGTCCAAGACCCACCAAACCCACTGCCACTGAGTCAGTTCTGACTCATAGCACCTCTGTAGACAGAGCCGAACTGCCCTGTAGAATTTCCAAGGAGCGCCTGGTGGATTTCAACTGCCAACCTTTTGGTGGTTGGGTTGGTTGGCTGATGGATGGCTTGTTATCCTGTGTGGAGCAAAAGAGAGAGGAGTTGGAGTCAGATAATAGCAAAAACTTCCTGACTAAAAACACTTTCACCACCAAGACCAAAGAACCCTCTCCTTGAATGCTTCAAACCTGACCTATCTGAGGCAATTTATGTGCATTATTTGTTGATGTAGAGGGAGGTCGGTAGTCATGTATTCATTTTCTCTACCACTACGGAGATAGTTAAGACTGAAAACTACATTGTTAATCTCTTAAATGTAAAGCCCCAGTCATATATCTAGAATGAAAAGTGGTATAAAATTTTCTAAAACATAGAACCAGAGGTCTTGAACAGAGTCGAAAAAGATTTTTTCCTTCAAGTTCATGTAAGAATTCTTTTTGAAACTGCTTGTTCAGTCCTATCACGGCTCGAAAGGAAACATGCAAGTGGTGACAGAAACTTGGAGGGGGCCTGGATCAGTGGGATGCACTGTTTTAGGCTGCTGGAATTGTGGGTGGGTGGTGTTCATTTTTTTATTTCTTTTATGGCATCAGCTATTGTTTTAATACTAAATAAGATTGACAAAGTGATAAAAAATAGCATTTGAAAGACTAAATCCATGCACAGCATATTAAGACTGACATCACCTCTTTCACCCATTTAAAACCCCCAAAATAGAGCATGGGGTGAGATACAAGCAGAACGCACTGCTTATTATAAACGAAAACAGTCTCTTCATATTACTGACGCAGATACAGCCACAGGATAACTCCATGAGATGGCACTTCACAGAATCAATAAAACTCCAGTTTGTTTGGAAAGCTAAGTTGCCGATATGCCAAAATACATATTTTGCAAATTGCTTAATTTACATTTGAAAGGACCAAACCTTAATTCTTCAAGAAGCTGAGTGGAAAGACTGGGATAAACTCAAGGAAAAAAACACATACACAGCAACTTACGCATCCTTTTCTGGACCTGCATTATACATAGTTTGATTGAAATTGATAGCATTTATGAAAAGGAAATATTTTCCTTTTTTTTTTAAAAAAAGGCAATGATACAAAAACTTGTCAGAGTTACATTAAGTCCTAGTTGTCAGGGAGCTTTTACTGGCTTGTGGGTGTCTCCTTCTCTTGGAGGAATAATATCCTTGTGGGAGTTACCTCCTCCGTTCACAGCATGTGCTTTGCAAAGGGTGGAGGAGAGTTTTCTTCCTTGAATGTTCTGAGGGCATCTTCGTTCTACTTGCAGCCCAGGGACTGTGCAGCCTCTGCTCAGGCGGCCATGGCACCTTCTAGAACGTGACCAAGGAGATTGGAGTCCACAATCTACCACTGTTTTCTTGTGGGAATTTAGGTACTTCTTTGAAAAATAGTGAGATTAAGAGCCCAACAGATATTTTGAGCTCAAATACAGATTTCCCTGTTGCTGTGGTTAGTGACCATCCAGTCATCTCTGACTCATGGTGACCCTGTGTACAACAGAGCAAAATGTTGCCCAGTGGTGCATCACCCTTACAATCACCAGTGTGCGTGAGTCTGTTGTTGTGGTTACTGTGCCGGTCTGTATCTTGCCAACCCTCCCCCACACCTTCACTGGACCCCCTCCTTCCCCATGTATGATGTCCTCGTCTAGCAGCTGATCCCACCTGATGGCACTACCAAAAGGTCTGCAGTCTGAATCTACCACGTGCCACTGAGAAACTATGGGGCAGTTCTACTCTGAGTATGAGTAGGAATTGCCTTGACAGTAGTGGGTTTAATTTTTTGGCTAGGTGGCATGACCAAATCGAACAATATAATGTTTTGTTGTAATACATAAAGTTTTCATTGACTAATTTTTGGGGATAGATCACCAGGCCTTTCTAGTCTGTCTTAGTCTGGAAGCTCCACTGAAATCTATCCACCGCAAGTGACCCTGCTGGTATTTGAAATACCATTAACGTAGACGCCAGCAGCACAACAGCACACAAACTACTATAGGACAACAAACTGACATACAGATGATGGTAGATTTATGTAGGGATTTAAAATTCAGAATGTGCTTTTTCTTCTGTTGCCACATCATTCATGCTTCTGACTCTCATCATGCCACTGTGGAGAGACCACCAGCTTTGGCATAAGAAAGATGCAAGTTCTCACCCTGACCCCCTCACCTGTAAGTGGGATGATCTTTAACCAATTTATTCTTATATGGAGATATGAATATATATCCATGGCATATGGCACATTGTAGGTATTCCTAAATAGTCCATTTCTTTTTTGTCTACCATGCAAATTGAGTATTGTTTTATTTTACAGATGAGCTTAAGAGAGGTTATATACCTAATAATGAGCAGAGCTCAGACTCAAGCCAATGTCTTCTGAATCCAGCCAAGCCTGGGAGCAATGCCACTCACTTTCTCCGCTCCCTCTTCTCTAAAATTCCTGGAGAGGTAAGCTTCCTGATAGAGAGCCAAACAGAGAGCCAGTGGGGTCAAATAAAGAGGAGGCAGAAGGGAGGCATCCGTGCAAGACCTCTACCAGCCCCGCTCTCACAGCTGCAGAAAGGCTGTGCCTGCTTTACAGCCACTAGTGAAATCTGCAGCCACTTGACTGGAGCCACCTGCCGACGTGGACTTTGATGGCCTCTAGGGAGCTCCAGGAACAGCCTGGCTTTATGCCGTCCCCATCATAAGTGAACAAGTAGAGAGCTTGCTACCCTGCCAGGGTGTCTTCATCGTTCTCACTGGAGGCCTGAGTCTACAATTCACAACTGCCAGTCCAGAAAAGACAGAGTGCCACACTGGGACATAGTGTGCGTAGCCTAAATAAAGGGACCTTGAGCTTGGTGAGGCTAAGTATACAGTGCCCAAGGTGGGCAGAGGGCAGTTAGCATTGCTCTGTGGCTAAGAAAGACAAACAAATAAAAAACCCCGAACTGTATGCCTTGAGAGCTGATGAAGGGAGTCAGTATTTCCCAAAGTGACTCCTCTGGCGTCCTCTCACTAGTTCCAATTGTTAATTACTTCCACTAATCAAGAAACAAATATTTGTGTGTGTAGCCCCAAAGGACTGTTGTTGAGGAGACTTTCGTGCAGCTGTACAGAGAGATGTCTTCCCACCTGATTCAGTGATACAAGCAGCTCAAGTGCCTTCAGCAGCCTTTTTGCACCCACTATTTTGTACGTACTGGACTGATCTCTCACCCAGGTCAGTGATCTCACCACATCCTGACAGGGAAGCAAGCCCTTCATTTGTTCACTTTTTCATGTGTACCATCAGCTCATCATCCAGTGACTCACACACTCAAATTTCCTTTTGTTCAACCCAGTATCAGTTTCTGTCAAGTCACTGCTAACTGATGGTGACCACGTATGCATCAGAGAAGAGCTGGATTTCCTCGGGTTTTCAAAGGCTGCTTTTTTAGGAGCAGGTCTCGAGACCTTTCTCCTCAGGCCCTTCTGGGTGAAGTTGAACATCTGATCTTTCACTTAGCAGCTGAGTGTGTTAACCATTTGCGTTGACCAGGGATTCCATAAGTATTATTAAAACACAGTGTGTACTCACACACACACACACACACACGCACGCACACACAGCCTAGCTGTCTTAATTAACTAGTGTGGCTATAACAGAAATACCATAAGTGGATGGCTTTAACAAAGAGAAGTTTATTCTTTCACAGTCTAGTAGGCTAAAGGTCCAAATTCTGGATGTCACCTCCAAGGGTAGGCTTTCTCTGTCTCTGTTGGCTCTGGAGGAAGGTTGTTTTCATCAAATTTCTTCTGAACTAGTAGCTTCTCCACACAGGAATCCTGAGTCCAAAGCACACCCTCTACTCCTGATACTGCTTTCCTGCTGGTGTGAGGTCCCGTGTCTCTCTGTTCACTGCTCTCTTTTCTGTCTCACAAGAGATTGGCTTAAGACACTACCTAATCTCATTGATCTCAATATAGCTGTTGCTAATCCATATTATTACATCATAGTGATAGGATTTACAGCACATAGGGAAATCAGATCAGATGACAAAAATGGTAGACAATCATGCAATACCAGGAATTACAGCCCAGCCAAATTGACAGACACTTTTGGCAGACACCTGTCACTCCATGTCACTGGACCTATGTGTAACTGGCCACTGGCAATGTGTCTTAAGAGCAAGGACTTTTCTGCATACAGTTTTTCTCCTTCCCAGTGCACAAGACTCCTACTAGAGACAGTCCAAGGCCCTAGCACTTCCTTTGGAGTCAAAGAGTGGTAGCTAGCAGCCTCATGTAGACTGGCCATTTTAATTGTCTGAAATTATAATAGCTAGTGATCTCCCGAGTTCTTGCTTTTGATTTGATTGGGATTAAGGGATTCCTTTGTGGTTCCTGTGTAGCTCAGGGCCCCATTTCAGGGCCCCATTTCATCCAGTCCTCTTCTAGTCTGACTGCTTATTTGGCTTGGTTCTGGATGTGATGCCTCCTACTGAATGAAATGAAAGATTTCCCCCAGTCAGAATTTTATAGGGTCCCTATCTCTGCTCCACAGCTGAGACTTCTCATGTGTTAGATCCCAAGCCAGAAATTTCAATCCCTTGAGCACTGCCTTAGGTTTTGGTAGTTAGCATTGGATTAAACACTGTTCCTAAAGTTCCTAAATGAGCATTCCTTTCTTGGCAGCAGAGAGGGTAGTGGGATGGCCCATCCACTCTCCCTTGGGTTAACTGACATTATTTGCTTGTGGTTGCCGTGGAAGGTGCAGAGAACCTGACCCTAAAATCTGTGACATACAAGAAGAGTGAGCAGTTTGGGCCAAGGAGGGCTGGGTAGCTTCCTCCAAGCCCCTGAGGCCTACATCTGCCAATAAAAAAAGGTATTAATAATTTGCTATCAAGTTGACTTTTACTCCTGGCAACCCCATGTGTGTCAGAGTAGAAATGTGCTCGTAGGTTTGCCAATGTCAGATTTTTTTTTGAAAGTAGGACACTAAGCCTTTCTTTCAAGATGCCTCTGGATGGACTTGAACCTCTAACTTTTTGGCTGGCAGCAAAGCACATTACTGTTTGCCCTGCTGATGAACTCTTCTGTCAATAAGCGGTTCATCACAAGCAGAAGCCAGGTTTATGAGGCAAGGCTGTCCTGCCACAACACCCGCCACATGGGCAGAACTCCAGCCACAGCCTCTCTCCTCCTTAGTGTCCTCTTCTGAAAAGTGGAGATAATAAAATCTACCTGAAAGGGTTGCAAAGTTCTGATGAGGTAATGTGGCTAAAATCTCTTCAGAAATTCCCAGGGGCTCTGCAGATGGTAGCTGCTAATCTTCATTGCTTGGTGGTATAACTCTGCCTATGCCCACCTGTGCCCAGGTCATGCCAAACTTCAGGGCCCTTACCTCTTAGCAGTGTCTGAGTAGAGATGCACTGTTGGTACCTAACAACAATAGATTGCTGGTGATTACTATTCACTTCTTATTTTAGAAAATGAATAAACTGATGCAGGTCATGGACCCTAGAGAGCTTTTTTCTATCAATTTAAGAAGAGTTGTCAGCTTTGATTTATTAAGTCAGATTCTGAGAGAGGCTACTGGAATACTGTCAACTTCCTGGTAGTGGATGGACCTCACGCCTGGCTGCTAGTGGAAATTGGGCCTCCAGCCCCTCAGTTTTCAATGCAGGCATCCAGGGAGAGCACCCCACAGGGGCCTGCCACCTCCCATCACACTTCTCCCTTTAGTCCCTTTCTCTTCTCTGTAGTACCCCCTCCTCCCACCTACCGGCTATTCTACCCCCTCAGATGCCCTCCTCTTAATCAAGTCTCTGGGAGTGGAAAGCATCTCTGGGTTTCCCAAGCCTATCTCCTGATAAGCCTTGTTGATTACCATCAGGAGAAGTTATCAGTCTTCCATAAAGGTTACAGCCAAGACAGTCCTATGAAGCGCGCAGTTCTATTCTGCAACACTTGGGGTCACCGTGAGTTGGATCAAATCAATGGCAGTAGGTACTAGAGAAAGTGAGCTTCCCAGGCCGACACCTAGTACTCCCATGAAGGAGTTCTCACTGTAAACATTCCACAAGCACCTTCACATTGGGAAAGCACCCACATTTTCTTTGATATTGAGGCCAAATCGAAGCCTATCTGTAGTCCTACACTTGCCTTTCATCCCAGGGGAACACATGTTACACTGCACCACCGGTTCTGCCATTTGGGTTTTTTCTTGTTCTTGTCTTGCCCAGAGACCACCTCTTCCTCCCAGACAGCTGCTGTCTGTTGTGTCTTGCTGCTTTGATCCTGCAAGATACTTTCCTGAAGGCCCGGAGAGAATGTGAACACTGCTGGAGAGAAAGGTGGGCCAGCCCCTCCGTTTGGCCTCAGATTGTGTGCAATTAGGCAGGGAGCCCAGGAGGCAGATGAGCTCAGAGCTGTCTAGTTCTTCATAGCACCAAGTCAAGATTTCGCATTTGTATGGGGCAGAGAGGAGCATCTGTAATGCTTTGTCCTTCTGAACTTGACCCGTATTATCTCCTGGCTAAGAGGCCAGCTCTGAAGACTGAGAGGATGTCATACAGAGTCAAACTTAAGGTCGGTCTGGTCTGTCTGTGGCAGGGCCCAAAGGGGCCTCGTGGTGAATGAGTGGTAGTGTGCTTTCTGAGAGTCAATGTGTGCTCTTATCACCAATGATTTGCTAACCACAGCCCCTTAACTCTGACTCTGTCATGCCTGTGGCTCTTCTTGTGGTGCCAGCGCCTTAGCCTTGTTGTATAAGCTGTCACACCCGGCCAGACCCCGTCTGACCATGAAGCTGTGCCGTGCTCCACTGAGGAGTAGGGACCAGTGGCCTTGTGCCGGCACTGTGTCCTGGAATTGGAGCACATGGGAAGGGGTCCATGAAAGCCACTACTAGTCTGAAACAGAAAGGGACAAATCCTGGTGTAGCCAGGATCCTCAGTAGATTAAGCACTTACTGGAAGAAAGAAGGGACCTAGATGTTGGTCTTCTCTACTTAGAATAGTTACAAAAGGGATTTACATTGTAGTATCCTGAGAGATTTAGACTTTATATGAAGAGTCTTTTCAGAGGTAAGAGTTAGACCCAAAACAGTTTGTAGAAGTTCTTTAAAGAACAATAAGTAGCCAATGGGGCAGAAGGATCCACATAGCAAGGGGACATACTGGACTTGTTCTCGAGCAGAGCCAAGACAGATTCCCCGCCTCAGGTGAGCATCCAGACTGCAGTCCCATCAAGCCAGCCTCAGAACTGCCCTCCACATCTTCCTGAGCACACTGTTCTCTGTCTGGACTACTGCAGAGCTCAGTGCAGCCTGGGCGTGTCCAACCACATGTCTAGATGAGGACCTGTGCGGCGTCACTTAGCTGGGTTCTGCCCAAGGCTGATGCAGAGCTGGGGGAGAAGGGGAGGGAGAGCTTCTCCCTGTGGCTCCATCTGCTCCTCCTGATTTCTGCCCAGATGCCCACCTTGATCTTATGTATGGTCTTTGGCTTTCTCTGCTTGTCAAGGTTTGAATTGTGTCCCAATAAATATATCTTGTAACTCCTCACGTCTGTGCCTGTGGTTATAATTCTGTTTAAGAATGGGTTGTCTATATTATATAAAGAGGCTAGATTAGTGTAGGATGTGTCTTGAGTCAGCCTCTTCTGAGATACAAAAGAGATTAAGCAATCAAGCCGAGGAGCAAATATGGGGATGAGAGGTGCCACGGCTTATGAAGACTACACAGGACCTCACAGAAAGAAAGCCACACCCCAGAGTAAGCAAGCGTAAGTTTGGACTTTTAGCCTCCTAAACTGAGAGAATCAATTTCTGTGCAGTACTAGATAGTTGAGACACCACAGGATCTATGCAAAAAAAAAAAAAAAAAAAGAAGAAGAAGAAAAATAATTATTGGGCCGGCCAGCACAAGAATAAGACCTTTCTGGCCATTTGAGAGTCACTGGGAAACTCTGGTGGCATAGTAGTAAAATGCTATGCATGGGCTTCTAACCCCAGTGTCAGCAGTGCAAATCTACCAGGTACTCCTTGGAAATTGTATGGGACAGTTCCACTCTGTTCTGTACAGTTGCTGTAAGTCATAGTTGACTCACAGTAGTGTTTTTTTGTTTGTTTGTTTTGATGGGGGAGACCTCTATCAGCAAGAAGTAAAAGGGATGCTTGAGCCCTGAGGTTGTAATGAACATGATGATAGTGTCATGCACTGAAAACAGTTCTGACTCATGGAGACGCCGTGTGTATAGGATAGGACTGTGCTCCACTGAGTTTTCAATGGCTGGTTTTTCAGAAGCAGATCACCGGGCTTTTCTTCCGTGGCACCTCTGGCTGGACTCCAACCACCAACCTTCGGCTTCACAGTATACCAGGGACTCCTATGGAAGGATAAACAAGAGCTAGTAAATGTCAGGTTTATTGCTACTATTTATTGAAATGTAATGTATGTAACTTTCTTTCAACAAACAAACATAGGTCAGCTACTCATGGCACTTGGTCCTGTGCCAGATTACTCAATAAGCTCGGGTCACTACCTTTAAGAACCTAGCAGCCTGATGGGCCAGACCAACATGTGAAAAGATGACAGATCACAGCAGCCTTACAAGTGCCATGCAGATACCTACACAAGAAGCTGTGGGCCCCAGAGGAGGCATTTATGTGTGAATGCCTTCTAAGTGCTCGGCGCTGTGCTGCTTTCTGGGTATGATGGTGAAGAAGATGTCTTGCCCATGTAGCACTTACCACTAAGTGGAAGCACCTTTATGAGAGACAAGTCTTGAAGAAAGAGTGGTTTAACTGTTCAACAGGCAGACCTAGGATCAGGGTTGCCTACACAGAAGAAACAGAATGCACGTGAGTACGTAGGTAGGAAAGCATGACTGACTTCGAGAATTCTGAAAATTATCTGTATTCGTTTGCAACCCCACCCCATTTTCCTTTTCAACTCTGATTTTCTGATTCTGTGAGTAATGAAAAATGAGATTGCATCACTAATATGAGGCCAGAAGACATTTATCAAGGACCTTGTGCACTGGGCACTGTTCTTGAATCCTTAAATTAGGATGTCTCGATCCCACTGTCTTTGAGATGCCTAAATGAATTATATACTAACCAAAAGGATACTAACCTGCATTCAGTATATTCCAGCACTGTGACTTGTCTGAGGTGCCTTTTTCCACAAATAAGAAATAAAAAATAATAGCTTTCTCCAAATCTGTCTCCAAAACAGAGTGAAAAGATAACGATTACCAGTGTCTGCAGACACCTATATGGTTCAGTCCTTATCGTGGATCTTAGTTTTTTATATACCACTCTCCTGTATCAGATTACTCAATGTATACATCTCTAATGAGGAATCTGTCTGGTTTCCCTAGCTGTGTGTATTTTCCTTCCTGAAATCAGGACTGTCAGAACCACTTGGTAAGACGCCTAGCACAATGTAGATTCAACCTTCTCCTCTTAAATATTCATGGCAACTTGCATTTTACTTCAAAAAGACACTTGTTTACTTAGATAAGATTTAATTTATTCATAATTTACCTAAATTTGCAGGAGCTTGCATGTACATTTTAGCCTGTAAGTAACATAATACATGAAACATTATTGAAGAATGCAAATTCCACAGTGGTAGCCATGGAACCGCCTGGGTGTTTGGGGAGATGACGAATTCTCTCCAGAGCAGGGACCTGACTGAGCACAAGTGCCTGAGAGCATCTGCCTGTAGTGCGCTGAGTCATCATTATCTTGTTGCCCTTGGCAAGCTTCTCATTAAAAACAAAATGTATTATGACATAAAGTGATGCTGAAGAGCAGCTTTCTGGAACCAGTGTCGTGTCTTCTCCTCTTCTTCCTGGTCAGGAGTCACCTCCTTCATTGCTCCACATCCAATACTTTCTCCTCCCCATCCCATCAACAAAACAAAGCAACACGAAAACTTCTCAATGCCTTCTATGTTTCCAGAGTCAATTAATGGCAACCTTACATGCACATTCATTTCCTCATTCGTTCAGCTAAGATTCACCGTGAACTTCTTGCATGTGAGTAATACTTATTTTACCTGTCTGGACTCAAACCCACCAGTGATCGTGAGGATGGCACAGGACTGGCAGTGTTTTGTTCTGTTGTACATAAAGTTGCTAAGAGTCAGAGCTGACTCCATGGCATTGCATGACAACCACATCTATTACCTATCTACTGCCTATCATTCTTCAACCTACTGGCTATTTATATATGGCTGCCTGTCCTACTATTCTGCCAACCTAGTAGAATATCCTATCTTTCTCCCCCATTAAATCAAGAGCTCTCTGAAGGCAGGCACTGTGTCTTGTTTACTGTGTCTATACAGCAGGCACCCAGCACTGACTCTGGCATATAGTAGATGATTCACAAATGTTGTTGACAGTCAATACTGCTATTTTTCAGCAGCATGTGGAAATTCCTAGGAATAGAGGAAAGGTGGAACACTTTCTCCTGGCTATGCCCTGGGCATGTTCTTCACCCTACCCCTTAAGGAAAGAGAAGCCTGGTCTAGCCTGAGGACCCTGCCGGGTGAACCTTGTCCTTTTGGTATGTAAGGTATCTCCAGTCAGAACCCATTTATGGGCTCTGGAACAAGAATATGAAAGACGCAATCTGAAGAGAGAGTGAGAAGCCTTAAAGAAAGGAGATTTGTTTGGAGTCTTTTGCTACCTGGAGGCATTTAAACTTTATAATGCCAAACAAATCCCGTTTTTCTTTATTTATGGATCATATATTTCCCCTCTTTATTACTGCCATACATTTTTCCATCCTGACAGCTGATAACACCAAAAATTCACTGCTAGCAAAAAAATTCCATTTACCTCTCTCTTCAAGATAATAATTTCAGAATTAAAAATATATATACATCTATATCCATATTTTAAAAAATCCATATTTATTTTTACACCGTGAACTCACACACCACATTGAATATTGATTTGGCTTTAGAATCACATTTTGAACAGAGGTCCATGAGGTTAAAAGGATTCTTTAAAAAGTATAACCCTTAAACATCGTCTCTTAACTGTTAACTATTAATTTGAGAAAAAAATACTAGCTCAGGTCATCTTGGTTTCCCCGAGTTGGTGCAATATAATCTCCATTTTTTAAACATGGCACCATGGCAGAGATTTATTTTTCCTCCAGATTTATTAGAAATATTCCAAAGGGGCAATCTGTCACCCAAGTTCCCTCAGTGAGCCCTCTTGTCCAAGTTTCTTCTCCTTTGGCTTTTTATACTAATCCATGGGAAATGGAAAAACAACCTAAGAGTTAAAAACCACAAAAGGGAAAAAGAGAGAATCAATGTGTTTTATGCAGGATGACAGGAAGGCTGTTTAAATTGTTTCTGTACATTGATTTAAAGCATGCCCAGTAGAAACCTCTATTATATTAACCATCTTTCCCCTTCATTTCAATCATTGTAGTTGCTGTATCTGATTACCTTTCAGACAAATGATGTCCAAATATAATGTGGACTAAGATACTTTGTATTATTATTATTTGTTAGGAGAATGGTGGGTGATGACTTAGAAGTCTGGAGACAGAATAAGTAACATAAATAATGTGAATTCCAATTAACCCAAGATACTGATAAATCAACCGTGTGCTTTAACTACAGATTATATCCTGGATGTATTTCTGTAACTGGCAATTCTTTCAGGCTTCAAGAGTATAGGGAGATAGAATGTTTTCCCAGCCGTGGACTGCAAGTTGTTAAAAATAGATAGCTAGTTGCTATCCCATGTGAAATAAACAAAGCTTCCAGTGTTGAAAGATTGGGCTATGTTTTGACAAAATCATTTTTAATCGCAATAGTTTGTCATTGAGATACCATCTGAGACCCCTGACATCTGTTGTAAAATTACTTTTGGTTAGCCTACCTGGATCTCAGTCCAGGAGAAAATGGGGCCAGTATCTTC
Organism: Heterohyrax brucei; assembly: GCA_028571685.1. NCBI lineage: Eukaryota > Metazoa > Chordata > Mammalia > Hyracoidea > Procaviidae > Heterohyrax > Heterohyrax brucei. The sequence goes on from CM053162.1 coordinate 20,873,678, forward strand.
ACATTGCTTTGGTAGTTTCAAACCAGAGTGAGTCCCTGGATGATCATTAGCATTACAAAGGATGGGGAGGGAGTTCCTTCAAAGCTGGACACATGTCCTAGACAAGATCTTTTTCCCTTGCAATTATTACAGAAATAATCCAGTAATGGAAGAGCCAACCCACAACTCACTAGGTGTCTATTCCCACTTTGAGCATCCTTATGGATCAGGATGATAGTGTTTCCTTCAGGGTTTTAAAATGTCATCTGAGCTGTATTACAGTTTTCTCTTTTGCCCTCAAGTAAAAAGAAGAGATTTAATATTTGTTGTCCATCCACTAGCTATCAAACACAGAGCAGAGTTTTTACATGTGTTGCCTCCCTGAGTCTTATGAGGCTGCTCATATTTAAACACATTTTACCATTGAAGAAACTAGATTGTAGACAAGGTCACAACTGGTTAAAGATTTGAACCCAAGTCGTTTTTCACTAAATCTTTTATTCTCTATATCACACTAATCTGAAGCTTATGTTTTGTTCTTTCATTCATTCATTTAAAAAATCATATTAATTTACAGAATAGCTACTCTGTATCAGGCACTGTCCAAGGTGCTAAGGATCCTGAAGCAGGGACCACACTGTCTCTGCAATTAGCATCTCAGGTTTGGCAGTGTCAGTAAACTGATACATTTGATATACTGTCAGAAGAGCAACAGCAGAGACATATGCAAGGTGTCATGAGAGTGTATATGACGTCTCTATGACCATCAGGATTAGGGAGAGCTCCACAACAGGAGTTGGCCTAAGGATAAGTCTTACTATAAAACACTTGCAAATCTTGCCCCCTGGGTAAGGTCCATTTGCTGCACTGAGAAGATCTTTTCTCTACAATCTTATAAATACAGAGGAAATTGGCCTTCTTGCCCCCATTTTCTGGCATTGAGTGGAAGAAAGGAAAAACAATGTCACCCTGTAAGAGTCCCAGACAGGCTTCCTTAGCCAGATTGTCTACACAGTGAAGACTTTTTGAATCACATGGTTTAACTAAAGTTCAACAGTTTGTCCATGTTGTTTATTTCTCCTTCGTTCAGCTCCTTATCATATATCTTAGAATCCTGGTAGTGGGAAAAAGGACCATTTAGAAAGGCTTAGTTAAAGTCAGGATTTATATCAGGCATGAATCTTAAAAAATAACTGATTTAATTCTGTGGCACCTTCATTCTCTTCCTAACAAACTCCTGTTCATCCTTCAACAAGCACATGCCTCCAAGCGGAATCTATTTTCTTCCTCTGGGCTCCTGTGTTTGTATTTATGATATTATAAACTACTGTAGGCTAGGGACTACATCTGAATATTTGTTCTTCCCCCAGAATTCAGCAGCATAAACCGAAGGCGAGGGGGAACCCACTGCCGTCAAGTTCATTCTGACTCATAGTGATCCTAAGGGACAGAGTAGAACTGCCCCATAGAGGTTCCTAGGAGTCCTAGAAGGCTCAAACTGATTTTTTTTTTGGCTGGCATATGTAGGACGTAATCGCTGTGCCACCAGAATTTAGTAAATGTTTAATACATGTAATACATTTTAGTTGAGTTGATTTTTTTTTTTTAAATGAGGGAAGTCCATCTTTGGATTTGTAAGGCTGCTTTCCTTTTCCTTCCTGCCTAAAGCTTGATTTGTTTTCATGTAAGTTTCTTCTTTATACTCAAGTGCAGTATGTTATCCTTTTTTTTTAGGTTTCTTAAAGGAAAAAAAAGTTGCCATTGAGTCGTGGTGTGTGACCCCATGTGTGTCATAGTAAAACTGTGTTTCACAGGATTTTTCAGTCGTTGATTTCTTGAAAGTACATCTTCAGGTCTTTCTTTCAAGGAACTTCTGGATGCTTCTGAACCTCCAGTCTTTTGATTGGCAGCCAGGAATGTTAACTGTTTTACCAGCTCCTAAAACCATAGGCAGCATCTTAGCTTCCACCAATACTCAAGGAAACAAACCCGAGGAGGTGCCATATACCTTTCTGTGCATTTGGGTGATGTTTACAGAGGATGTAGAGCCCAGAGCAGCTCTCCCTCCCTTATATTATTTCTCCATATGGTAGTATTACTCCAAATGAGTCTGAAGGGGAATTCAGACCACTAAGAATCAACCACAGTTGTCTAGATGGAAATTCTTGCTATGGTATACACAGAAAATTTCAAACAAGATAGCTTAAAGTAGGAAAGTAGCAGGGAAGCCACAGCAAAAGCACAACTGTATATGCCTGATGTTTTTTTCTCTCTCTCTTTGGTATCTATTTATTGTCTTGTAGGTGAAGCTGCTATGCTCTGATAGAAGGAACGCTGACCAAAACAGTAGTGATTTGCTTGCTCTGAGTTTCTAATTATGTGCCAGCTGTGAAATATTCCTAATACATCTGGAATGGTGGCACAGACTGGGGGGCCAGTCTGCCAGCTGGGTCTGTGAGGGTGATATTGGCAGTGAAGTTCCGTGAAGCCTGGCATTGCCTGACTTAGCAAGGAAGAATCACAGGAAGGTGGCTGCTGAAAGCCCTGTCAAGAGAATTCTGTTCTTTGCAAAACTGGAGTAGGGCAAGGTTCTTAGATGACTGAATTTCAGATCAACAGCATCTCAAAATAATGCCCAGTAATAGCGTCCGTAGTGCCGCTGGGTGATCAGACCTCTCTTTCATGTTGTGAACAGCTCAGGTGACCCACAGTCTCATCATCCGCTTTGCCTCCTGCCCAGAGCTAGGCTGATAGTGGGAATTCTTCGGCTTCAGAAAAGGAAAATAATGGTCACAGTGTGTCAGGGCTTTTCAATATCCCTCAAACAAGCAAGATATTAACTCTTATACTAATTAGTCCTTTTGCCCTATCTTTAACCCACTCTCTGACCACAGTCACCTGGAAGGTAAACTATACGAAGTTCCAAGTCAGTGTGATCGAGCAGCCTCAGCTCCCAGCTGCAGCACGGAAGGCATATGCTGGGATCTCAAACTAATATCCCGCAATAGTGTCCACGGTGCTCCTGAGTGATCTACAGCTCTATAGGGTGGCTTCTAGGGTCGTCCGTAATCTGTTTTCAAAGCACACTTTACAGTTCTGTATGTATTGCAGTAGGTTTGATGATTGCATTTTGATGATCTCTGGCCAAGGAGGAAAAAAAAAATCTTGATGAGCAGAAAACAAACTTTCTCCAAAGCACTTGTACATTTTAGGTGGGGTGTATTTGGAGGAGTAGAAGCTGGGAGCAGTAGATGTTGAAAGAAGCGATGGAGTGGACCCGGAAGGCTGAAATGAAACATAGACTTTCAAGGGAATCAAGCCTCAGGGAGCGGCAGAGTGTTAATTCTTCTTCACAAGTCTGGAGGCGGATGTAGGCTGAACATCATTTTCAAGAGTATAAGACTTAATCAGACCTGTAAAAACCATGCATGAACAAAGAGAAATGCAAAACCAAGGAGGATGGGGCCATCTGCATGTGATTTCTAGTCTGGGTTTGCTGGGCACAGTGGAGAGAGCCACTCAGCAGCAGCCTGCTGATCTGCCTGAGGCATGCCATCTTGAAGGGGCTGAGGGTGTGACTATGCACATTCTTCCTATCTGGTGACCTGTCACCAGCTGCCTCACAGAGGAACTGCATGTTTCGGTGTGAGGATGCAGCTTGTGACTCCTGTCCCTTGGCTTTCCTAATGGGGTAGCACTTATATTATGAAGGGTGCTTAGTAAGTGGAAGCTGCAGGTGGGTGGGTAAAGGGCATCCACTTAGCTAACACAGCAGATGTCATGCAGGCTATTGTCAGTTGCCATCAAGACAATTCTGACTCATAGTGACCTCATGTGTTACAGAGTGGAATTGCTCCATACAGTTTTCTCGGCTGTCATCTTCACGAAAGCATTAGGCCTTTTCTTCTGAAGAAGAGCTGAGTGGGTTCGAATGGCCAGCCTTTATGTTAGCAGTTGAGCACAAATGGTTTGGAGCATCTAGGGATCATCAGTAGAGATGTAGCCATGCAGAGCTGCCATGGGCAAACTGGTCTCCAGACTGCCAGTGAATCCAGTGTGTCATAAATTATTTTAACTTGCACTTGTGTGTGCAATTTTTGGAATGTGTGGGTGTATGTATTCCATGCTTTTAAGGGCTTATTACTTCTATAACTAAAATACTTATCTGAGGCAAGGAAAGACTGGGTTGGCTCCGCATTAGAGAAAGCGCATGCCGTTAGCAGCAGGATGGGGTGCTGTGTGACAAATCGCTTCTGTTTGCAGTAGTTGAAGCAGAGCATCTAGAAGACTAGATAAGAGAACTTGAATGATCCTATTATAAGGCTAACAGCAGCAAGAAGAGTCTATGGACAGCTGTACACAGGCACATTAAGTTGGTTTAAAGGCAGTGTGGCAGCTGAAACTCTGAATTTCCTGCCTTAGATTGCTTCAATGCAGACCTTTAACATTGTTTTAAGATAGCTTGATCTGGTCACCACAGTGATATCCACTTGAACAAATCCATGTTAAAAGGAATCTGCTGCCTGTGTACCAAATAGAAAACACAGACACAACCACTGCTACGTTCTGGAAGTGTCAGAGTGCAGGGACAGAGCCCAGACTGAAAAGCAAGAGGTTTGCTATTTCCCCAGTTGCTGTGTGCTGTCCCATGCTGGCCCTTTCAGCTTGCACATTTGCTCATTAAGACACACACTTCGTGTAAGCCCATTGCCACCTCTAAAAGCAGAGCTCTTTGAAACCAAGATACTTCAGGAGTGTAAGTTTGCAGGAGTCAAATGTAGCACCACGAGTTTGTGTCCTGATCTGCTCTATCGTAATGAGAGAGTGAGCTCTGGCTCTGAGTATTTTGAATGTGCAAAGAATCTCCTGTCTTGCTCCTGCTTTTTCTTCAGGGTAATTTCAGATACTGAAAGAGAGGAGGAGAGCTGTTCAAGCACTTGCGAGGATCTCCTTGTAGAAAGAGATTTAATTTAAAAGCAGTTATAATTTTCTCTTGTTCATTTATTTATTTTCTCCATCACATTTACCTTCCAAGCTTGAAATGTTTGTGAGAGCTTCCTTTTCAAAACAAACATACATTGACCTCTAGGCCTTAAATTAGTAGATGCTGCTTATGCACATTTAACACAGGACTAAGTGAAAGGCAGAGACATCTATTCACCCAGCGTACACACCTGTGATGACTCTGTTTGTACAGAAAATGTGAGAACTTCACTCAGGCTGACTGCAGCTTGCTGTGAGATCTGGGACACGTAGCTTATTTTCCTTTTTGGGGAACACATATTGAATTTTTCAGTGTTTTCAAGATCCAAATGACATGCCAACCAATTGAATATAAAAACTTAAGGAGTAAAACTCACTGATGTTTCGAAAGTAGGCCTTTCTTCAGAGGTGCCTCTGGGCGGACACAAACCACCAGTCTTTCAGCTAACAACCAAGAACTTAAACTATTTACCCTATCCAGGGACATCTAGCTAGATCAATAGATGGATAGATGGACAGATGAATGGACAGTTGATGGACAGGCAGATAGACTGATTTAGTAAATCATGAGTATGCTCTCTAAGAAAACTGTGCCCTAAAAAACTCAGTACAGTGAGCCTGGCATTTCTCTGGCTGTCACTCTCCCCTCAGAGCATTGTCTTGGTGAAGATGTTCCTGCACTGGAAAATGGGTGAGATATTGTTTATCCCAAAACTGAGCCTAAGCCAGGAGCTGTTAGTAGGATAATGTGGGGTTCTTGATATTCAGCCATTTTAAGGTAAATACCATTGTCCTTGTTCTACGGATGCAAACCTGGAAGCCCATACAGACTAAACAAGTTTCCTGAGACCAGAGAGTTAGTAAGTGGCAGTGCCAGGATTCAAATTCAACGTTGTATTAAACACAATCCATGCTGTTAACCCCTATGCTAAACTTTATTGTTGCCCACAAGTCAACCCTAAATCATAATGACCCCAGACCATTTTGATCCACAGGGTTTTAGCTGGCTGATTTTTGGAAGTAAATTAGCAGGCCTTTCTTTCTACTCTGTGTCAGTCTAAAAACACCACCAAAACCTGCTCAGCATCATAGCAACATATAAGCTCCACTGATAGATGTAAGGTGCGTTGGCCAGGAACTGAACCCAGGTTTGTATGAAATCTGGGTGATAAGAATTACCTGGGTGGTTTTGAGGCTCAAGTGAAGACATACGTGGCATAATGTCCAACTATAACACATAATATAGGTGATTATAATGTGACTTTTATCTGATTGTCCTCGTAAAGGACCAAAACCAAAAGATAAACTTGTTGCCATCAGGTCAGTTCCAATTTGGCAACCCTATAGGATAAACTTGAACTGCCCCCATAGGATTTCCAAGGAACAGCTGGTGGATTTGAACTGCTGACTTTTTGGTTCGCAACCTGAGTTCTTAACCACTTCACCACCAGGGTTCCAATGAAGAACCAAGATTCAGTCATCAGCTACACAAACAGTGACACTGCTCCTTGGTGCCAGAAAGAGCACCATTTGGAAAGAAATCTTTTCAAGAGCTCTTGCACTTTGGTGGCTATGCATTCAGCCAGTCAGACAGTGAATGTATCTGGCACCAACACCTTTCTGAATGCCTGCCTGCTCAGTCCCTGCTTAACAGACTTTTAACAGCAGCACTAAAACTGAAACATTAAGAAATGACTGCCACCAAGCCACCTGTAGACTTCAGGGATGCAAACAGATACTCCCTCATTTAATTCAGAGGCCCGTCACTTAGAAACGTTAACACTATTTATTGTAGCATGCATGGGATAATGGTATTTCTCAACATCTGTTTTCATTTAAAATTTCCAAGTTGCCTTTGTGTTCCATTCTGTGGGCACCACTTGGTAGTGATGCTGTTCCTATTTATGAAGCAGGAGGAGGGAAAGTGGCAAGTGGGAGCCCAAACAAAATATTAATGAATATTTGCAGCTGCTGGTGGGACTTGGCAAGTAGCTTCCAGCACTAGTGACAGAATTCATCTTGTAAAATGTACCTGTGATAAATATCAACTAGGAGTGATTAGCAAAGGTTGTTAATTCACAAACAGCTTGCACACACGAGTAATTTGATTTCTATCACTAACAGGAAGTAGCTTTTTCTTCTGCGAGGCCCCCAGTGGCTAAAGATCATAAAGTAGCCGTTGCTGCCCTGATCTGTACTTTCTTATTGTATCCCCAGAAGTTTGATCTGAAAGGTAAAAAGAGGCAGAAGTATCTGGATGTTTAGAGAAATGAGCTATGCAAAGACTATGCACATCCTTCAAGGCTCAGGTTAAAACTCATTTCTCCTGAACATCCTTCCTTGGTTACTAGACTTTGGGACCTTACCCCACAGTTTCCATTGCTTTCAGCTAGCTCTGTTCTGCTCACTTAACATTTAATCATTTTGCCTTCTTATGGTAAAGCCTTGCACTTTCATATTTCTTATATACATATGTAAAATTATGAGCTCTCCAAGTGTTATCATTTTTTGTTAATTACCATCGAGCCAGCTCTGACTCATGGGGCCCCAATGTATGTAGAGAAGAACCGCTTCATAGGGTTTTCAAGGCTGTGATCTTTCAGAAGCAGATTACCAGGCTCTAATCCCAAGGCACTTTTGGGTGCGCTTGAATCACCAATCTTTGCTATTACTCATTGAGTGCTTAACATTTCCAACACCCTGGGATTCCTTCTTCAAGCGCACCTATTCTTTCTGCTTTTCCTTCCATCTTGGCCTTGTCATGGCCCCCATGGTTTCAGGCACTGAGTGGGAACTCAGTGACTATGTGAACGAATGCATGAAAAAGTAATCTTCCCAGTGCAAGGAGTGGACCTACAAGCCAAGGGTTTTAGTAACTCCAGGGCAGGTAAGACAGTGATTTTAGACAAGGAGTGCCCTAATGTCCATGATGTCACAAATGATAATTTTATTAAATCTCTGAACTGTATTCCTAAAGCCCGTAGAATCTAGTGGATGAGAGCTGGTCAAAAAGATTGACCAAGATCTTTTCTATCAAGCAAAGATTAACTCGCAAACAACTTGCACACAAACTGATTCCTTTTTACACTTCTTCCTTTTCTTATGACCTTTGTTCTTTGCCTTTTCTGGGGTTCAGGAAAATTCTCTTAGCTTTAGCACTAGCGCACCATAGCGCATCCATTTTGCCGTCTCCAGTTTCAGCCAAATCTTTCCTGGACAGTTCCGTGGGAGTGCAGACCCAGCTCTTGTGCGTCTATCTGTTTCTCTCTGCTCTCTACCTCAGAGCCTTTGCCAATATCTTAGGAGCCTCCCAGCTGACATACAGGTATACCCTGGGTGTGTCGGGAATCTGCCACTGCTGAGGACTCCAGTGGCGTGGTGATTAAGCAGTTCCAGTCCACCAGGTGCACCTTAGTAACCCAGTGGTTCAGTTCTCCTCTGTCCTGTAGGGTTACTGTGAGTCAGAATGGACTTGAAGGCAATGGGTTTGGTTTTGGATTTAGTAGGCACCCTCAGTCTGTGGGAGTTGGAAGCAGGTAGATAAGTACTCTGTCTCCCACCCTTTGGGGATAATTCTGGGAGGCATTCTGTAAACTCCTAAGGAGGTCCCAGAGAAATGGAACTCACAGCAGTGGCCTCAACCACGCTGTCCTCCTTTGACTTTTTCTCTTTCCCTGTCTCCCCCTTTCCTACTCTCATTCCATCTTCCTGGAATCACCTCCCAATAAACTACCTACCTGCATTTGGCACAGCTCAGATCTTAAAAACTAAAATGAATAAATAAATATTCCAAAACTTAGACATCCAGATTGTACATTCATTGCAGAGGTTGCCATTGACTCTGGCATTCCTGAGAGTGCCTGCAGGTTGCACTTACCAGGGCTAGGACTAGCACGAGGCCAGCAAAAGGCACCTAGGATGGGAAATTTAAGGAAGCACTCACCTATCAGGCCTTGTAAGTACAGGCCAGTGCCTGAGAATGAGTGCTTCCTTAAGTTTGGCTCCTTTAGGTAGCTCTCCTGCCTCACCCTAGTTCTGGCTCAACTAGATACAAATCACACTAGACAACCAACCACAGTCTAAGAAACTCAGGTTTATTATTCCGTGACTTCCAAGATGCCTTTCTAGGAAAGAACAGGAGCAGATGTGGGGAAAAATGCCCCAGATAAGGCCAAGATCTGCTTGCCAGGACCACTGGCTTCTCTCCATATACAACCTCAAGCAATGCCTGTCGCCTCACTAGACTTTCTTCTCTGCAAAGTGGTGGAAATAATGACCACTTGATAGAGTGGATGTGAGGATTAACTGGGACCCTGTGTGTTAAGGCACTGAGTAAGCTGTTAAGTAGTAAAGCAGATTACATAATGAAGCATTGGATGAGTATGAATTTTTAAACTGGCTACCATTTAATGAATGCACTGTGCTAAGTGCTCTGCATACTTTATTTCATTTAATACACATAATAACCTTTTGAAGTACGTAATATTATCTCTACTTTACAGATGAGAAACTGCCTCAGAGATGATAAGTAGCTCCGCTTCTGAGGTCACAAGTCAGCTGAGATTGAATAGCCTAATTCTAAAGCCCAGTGCTCCTAATATTGTGTGATTCATGGCATCTATACCCACTAGGGGGCATGTGACAAGAAAGTGTGAGCTTCTCTTCTGGATTATTTAGATAAAGACAGGAAGGAAGTGAAATAAGATGATACTAGAATTTATACATCCAGGTGCTACCAACTGTAGAGAATCACACTGGGATATGCCTTCTTATTTCACAGTGCAGCCATACTGCTCTGGGTTTCAGAAATCCTTTAGAATGGTTTTCAGAACAAGTTCAAATGAACATCTCCTAAAGTGTATTACTGTTTACTTATTCCCAGGAGGGCAACACTGTCATCCTTTAAAGCCATCTGATCCAAAACAAGGAACCAAATGAAGTCTTTGAACCTGGGAATACCTTAAATTGACTGTTTCCTTATGTCAACTCTTAATGTTTAGGTACAGAGAAGGGCAGATGACATTGTGTTTCTATTATTTAACTAAATACCAAAGAACAAAAGAGAACAATGACAACTAAACCAACGGCTGCTTGCATAGGGAGCATCCCACGAACAGACAGAAGAAAGCCCCTAAAACCAGTTGCTGACTCATGGAGACACTGAGTGTGTCAGAGTACAGCTGTGCACTACAGGGTTTTCAGCTGCTAATTTTTCAGAAGTAAATCTCCAGGCCTTTCTTCCAAGGTACCTCTGGGTGGATTTGAACTGCCAACCTCTTGGTAATCAGCTGAGTGTGTTAACCATTTGTGCCATCCAGGGAAAACTCCTATCTCCACCATAAGCCCAACAGACTGAAGAAGGAGGATATACCCAGTTTAAGTTACTTTTCTTTCAACATAGCTACTAAGAAGCTGCAACAGAATATCTCTCTGTAAGAGAAGCTGTAGGGTCTGAAATGAAACTCTATAGGCACAACAGATAATTTATTTGTTCCCAGCCTGAACAATTATTTCCTGTCTCATAGCTGCATTCTTAAAGCAGGGGACAGGTGATTGCATAAGGTTTAAACCCCATCGACTTCCAGCTTGCATCAGACTCAAACTCGTAACTTTGGAACAGAACCAGTGTCTGTATTGAGTGCTGTCTCTCAATACCTCAAACGGATATTTCCTGGAACATCTGAGTCCTGGAATGAAATCATGTTTGAAAAAAATTGGAGGAGATTCAGAGGAGAGAAAGAATGATGATCCAAGGGCCAGGGAAGCCAAGGGACCCATTTGATAAACAACTTTAAAAGACTCTATCTAGTGATTGGTAGCAAAGGATAAGGGCTGATGAGGATTGGCTATCCCTCTAGAACTCTAAGTTATTCGTTCAGCAAACGTTTACTGAGTATCTGCACTGTACCAGACACACAGGTTAGGTGTAGAGGGTACACAGATGATCAAAACCAGGTAGATTCCTTGCCTCATGGCACCAGCCCTCTAGCAGGAGATATAAACATTAACTTAATCATAAACGTACAGCCATGTAAGAGATTACAGTGGTGTCAAGGGTCTATTCAGTATGGTCAGTTGAGGCTTTCTTGAAGAATGGGTGATCCAAAGGGACCTGAAATGTGACTAGATGTTAACTAGGTAGAGGGGAGGAAAGAGCCTTTCAGGAATATCTGAAGGAGAGTGCCTGCTAAAGAAGATGGAGAACAGAAAATACTTGAGTAATAGAAGAACAGGAGATCGCTCCACCCAAGGTGGAGAGGGGCCATCAGATCTGCCCTGGCCCTCTTCTCATGGGATCCCTGCCATGGTAACCTGTAGAGCATGACTGTCAAGCCCAGACCCTGAACAATACCTATCAGGCTTGGACCAGTGAGAAAAACCCAGCAGGAAGATGCTCCTTCAAATGATATTTCTCAGAATGGTTATGGAATCCTCACTTGGCGAAAGGAAGAGAAATGAATTACCCGTATCAGCTAAGTGACCCTGTGTGACCTAGGGCAAGTTACTTAACTTCTCTGTGCCCCAGTTTTTTCATCTGTGAAATGGAGATAGTAAGAAGAAGAGTACCTACTTCGCTGGATTATTGTGGAAATTAAACATATTGATACATAATGTTCTTAACTTGGGGAAAATCAAGGGGGGATCATCAATAAACTTGGATGGGGAAAAATTGCATTTTTATTTTTACTAACTTCCAGTTGAAATTTAGTGTTCCCTTGAATTGTAAGGACAGACAACAAACCACGTGGTAACAGAGGTACCTGTGACTTTGTCACCAATTAAAATCATAGATTTTTCATATCACATTACTTTGTTTGCAAAAATCTTAAAATATTATTTCTACTCATCACTAGTTGAAATTACAATAGTTAGCAAAGCTTTGCTAGGTCTCATTTTTCATTGTGCTAATAAAGAAGCACATATGTTGCTCCATCACAGCTCTGTTTATTAATGTTTTGATAACTGTGCTTCATTGCAATTGCATTCTTTTGTAATCTTAGATTATTTGTTTTCTGTTTTAAAACATTTTCCTAGGAAGAAGTCCATATGTGTCGCTAGACTGCCAAAGTTGCAGAATCCCAGTTCTAGGTCAGGAGCTCAGTCTCTCAGCATAATTTTGAAGGGCACTTACAGCCCAAAAGCCTCAATATTATTGTCTCCCTGGAGCCACAGTTGGAAACCCTGGTGGCATAATGGTTAAGTGCTACATCTGCTAATCAAAAGGTCAGCAGTTTTAATCCTCCAAGTGCTCTTTGGAAACTCTGTGGAGCAGTTTTCTGTCCTAAAGAGTCGCTTGGAGTCGGAATCGACTCTATCTATGGCAGTGGATTTGGTTTTGAGTTACAGCTACGGTAGCTAGTGGATGGTGGAAGCACACAGACCAAGGATCAGAAGGCCCGTATTCTGTCTGGATGCCCGTAACTGGATGTGTGACTGCCTTAGTTACCCAGGGCTAGTGTAACAGAAATATCACAGGTGGGTGGCTTGAACAAATAGAAATTTATTTTCTTACATTTCAGGAGGCTGAAAGTCTGAATTCAGGACACTAGTCCTAGGGGAAGTCTCTCTGTCTGCTCTGGGGCAGAATCGGTGTCTCAGCCTCTCCAGCCCAGGCATCCCTGGATTCCGTGGTGATCTCCACGTGGCATCTAGCTTTCCCCCACCCTGTTTGCTTGTCTCTGTATTCAGTCTGCTCTTGTTTTCTGTCAAAAGTGATTAGGTTTAAGACACACCTACAGTGTTGTAAGTCTCATTAATTTAACAAGAAAACCCTGTTCTCAGATGGGATTGCATCCACAGAAACAAGGAGTGGGATACTAACATATTGTGAAGGGACACAGTTCGTCCTTAACTGGGACCTTTGGCAAGTTATTTATCATCTCTGAATTTCAGTGTCCTTGTGCCAAATCTTGTAGGATATGAGACCATTTATGAGAGCACCTAGCACAAAGTAGGCATACTGGAAGCAAGTTTTGAAACCATTTCAGGGCTGAGGGCTTGCGTTTACATATGCAGATATCAGCTCCAGGGACAGAATGCTTTTTTTGTCTCCCTGGCTGGCAGTGGTGGGACTTAGGGGCTGCCAAGATGCTTGGGGATGCTGCTGACAGCTAGGTGCCAAGAGGAAACCTGGGCTTCTTCTTCTAGCCCTGTCCCCATGGGCAGACCACACCGAGCCAGAGAGTTCACAAGGATCAGCAGGAAAAGGGAAAACGATTTGTTCAGGGGCCCTGGAGTCAGACACTCTGCATGCTGGGCTTGTGGGGACTTTCAGCTTTAATCAGCATCAAGTTGATTTTATTTTGAGAGATACTAATGAATCTCAAATATCTACAGGTAGCTCCAGCAGACACCCCCAAGATTTCTACCTGGGCCCTGTCCTTCCTCTCTCCTGGTGGCTGCTTGGCACTAGGGTACCTGGACTAAGTTCTAGGCCCAGTTCTTAACATTCATTGCCATGCTCCAGCTTGGGGGCAACTTGGCAGCAGAAATTTTGTTTTCCTTTCAGGCTTGTCAGGTCGGTTGCTTTCTTTCCCCCCCCATCCTCTCTTCTTTTGTTGAGTTCCATTTATCTGAAAATTAATTTATTGTGGCTGAAAAGACAGCAGACAGAGAACTCTGGAGACTGATTTTCTCCTATTTATCCAAAGTACCAGCCTGGTGCTAGCAGTGACAAAGCATGTTCCCCACTGCAGGGACCCACCAAGGAGACCATTCAGACGCTGAAGCTAAATAGCTTCTATGCTCTCTGAGGAGCTCAAAGCACTTTAGAAACAGGAGCTCATTTGAGGTCCGTTCTGACCTGGATTCAAAGTGTCCCAGGATCACCTAGGACACAAATGTCTAAAAGAGTCTGCATTCCTGCCAGGGCCATTCTGTCTGCCTAGAGTCGGAAAAAATGGAAGCTTAAAGCCCAAGCTGGATGAGCCTGTAATGAAAATCAAATGCACCGGAGGTTAGTAGAGCGGTTTCAGTTGGCCTCCCGCATCCTGTAGTCTTTGGATTTATACCTTAGCTGAAACAGAATGCTTTCTCCTCAGAGGATCCAAAGAAGTAATGAATATGAAAACACCTAGCACAAAGCCTTGCAAAGAGTAGATCCCCAATAAATGTTGGCGGAATCCAGAATGGTTAGAGTGACACGGGCCAGTGGGTCAGTTCGTTGTGTGGATGGCTGAATGGGAAGTTTAGTCTATTTCATCTAACCACCGTTTCTCTGTTACTGACTGTGTCTTGTGAGGACTGGAGAAATGTGGTGGATTAGAGATGGCCACATATTCTACGCCCAGTGCAGTAGAGACAGCCACAGATTCCTTGGCCCTCCTCCTGGCCTCAACAAGATAGACTGACACAATGGAGGCAACAACGGGCTCAAACCCAACAGCAAGCCTGAGGACGGTACAGGATCAGGAAATGTGCTGTTGTACGGGGTCATTATGAGTCACAGTTACCTCGCTGGCACCTAACAACAACAACCTCCAACTGAGAGGTAAGGTCATTGAATTTCATTGAATCCAGGAATGCTTAATGCTTTAACCAATAAAATACGATGGATATAATGCTGAGTGAATTTCCTAGCCCAGCCTTTAAGGAATTATCTCTTGAAGCACTGTCTGGAAGCTCTGATCTGAAGAAGTCCAAGCTAGCCACCTTCACAGACCATAGAGAAAGTGATGTTGGCGCTTCCAGCCACCCTAACCCAACCAGCAAGCAAATGAGTGAATCACATGATAGTTGAGTCCTCCACCCTAGACCAGCTGAATACCATTGAATGACCTCAGTTGACACTATGTGGAGTAGAAGAATTAGTTAACCAAGCCCTGCCTGAGTTCCTGACCCACAAGTCACGAGCCATAATAAAATGTGTCAAGTCACTAAGTTTGTTATGGAGTGGTAGAAAACCTGAACACTTCATGAGTTACAAAAATAACTCTGAGTCTTGCCACCTTCCTCAAGAACACGTATAAATTCCTTTTAAAAGGTACCTGGGCAAAGCATGTGAGTGCAGGACTTCCTGGAATTTGTGGCATTTGCCTGATCTGTAACTGGAGCTACTCCACTTAGGGGAAGGGAAAGTTCTAGAGCAGTTGCCAAGGTCCTTTCTCCCTTCTCCCTCCCACTTAACAAAAATAATCGTGATTATTATTTTGGAGGACATACCCTGTTCCAGGCTATGTGTTTTGTTGTTGTTAGGTGCCCTGGAGTTGGGTCTGACTCAGAGTGACTCTACATACAACCAAGCAAAACACTGCCCAGTCCTGTGCCATGCCCGCAACTGGTTTTATGTTTAAGCTCATGGTTGCAGCCACTGTGTCAGTCCATCTCATTGAAGGTCTTCCTCTTTTTTGCTGATTCGCTGTTTTACCAAACATGGTGTCCTTCTCCAGGGATTGATCCCTCCTGACAATATGTGGAAAGTATTTAAGATGTAATCTCTATCCTTGCTTCTAAGGAGCACTCTTGGTTGTATTTCTTCCAAGACAAATTTGTTCTTTTGGCAGTCCATGGTATATTCAGCATTCTTCTCCAGCACTTGAATGCAAAGGCATCAGTTCTTCCGTTTTCCTTATTCATTGTCCAGCTTTCACATGTGACTGAAAATACCGTGGCTTGGGTCAGGTGCACCTTAGTACTCAAGGTAACATGTTTGCTTTTCAACACTTTAAAGATGTCTTTTGTAGCTGATTTGCCCAATGCAATGTGTCTTTTGATTTCTTGACAGCTGCTCCCATGGGTGTTGATTGTGGAATCAAGTAAAATGAAATCCTTAACAACCTCAATCTTTTCTTGTTCATCATGATGTTGCTTATTGGCCCAGTTGTGAGAATTTTGGTTTCCTTGATGTTGACTTTTACTCCATACTGAAGGCCATAGTCTTTGATTTTCATCAGTGTTTCAAGTCCTCTTCACTTTCAGCAAGCACAGTTGTGTCATCTGCATAAAGCAGATTGTTAATGAGTCTTCCCCAAAACCTGATGCCCAGTTATTTCTTAGTATAGTCCAATTTCTCAGATTATTCGCTTAGCCTAGACATTGAATAGGTATGGTGAAAGAATGTGAATACAACCCTGGCACACATCTTTCCTGGCTTTAAACCATACAATGTCCCGTTGTTCTATTGGAACACCTGCCTCCTGATTCATGTACAGATTCCTCATGAGCAAAATTAAGTGTTCTGGAATTCCAAGTCTCTGCAGTGTTACCATAATTTGTTATGATCCACACAGTAGAATGCCATTGCATAGTCAGTAAAACACAGGTGAACATCTTTCTGGTATTCTCTGCTTAGTACCAACATCTACCTGACATTAGCAATGATGTCCCTGGTTCCACGACTTTCTGACTGTTCCCTGTCAATATACTGCTGCAACTGCCTTTGAATGGTCTTTAGCAAAAATTTACTTGTGTATGATCCAATCCACTGCCATTGTGTATGATGTTAATGATACTTTCAATAACTGCCACATTCAATTGGATCACCTTTCTTGGGAATGAGCATAAATACAGATTTCTTCCAGTCAGTTGGCCAACTAGCTGTCTTCTGAATTTCTTGGCATAGACGAGTGAGTACTGTATCTATTTGTTGAAATATCTCAATTGATATTCCATCGATTCCTGGAGCCTTGTTTTTTACCAATGCCTTCAATGCAGCATTGACTTCTACCTTTAATATTATTGGTTCCTGATCATATGCTGCCTCTTGAAAACCTTGAATGTTGACCAATTGTTTTTTGGTATAATGACTCTGTATGTTCTTTCCAGGAGACCCAGGTGGCATAGTGGGTTAAGTGCTACGTCTGCTAACCAAAAGGTCAGCAGTTCAAATACACCAGGCATTCCTTGGAAGCACTATGGGGCGCTTCTACTCTGACCTTTAGGGTCACTGTGAGTTGGACTCGACTCAACAGCAGTGGTGGTTTTTTTGGTTTGTTTTTGTTTTAATTCTTACTATCTTCTTTTGGTGCTTCCTGCATTGTGCATGTTGGTGCATTTAATATTTTCCCTGTAGAATTGTTTACTATTGCAACTCGAGGTTTGAATTTTTCTTCAGTTCTTTCAGTTTGAGGAATGCAGAGCATGTCTTTCTTTTTGGTTTTCTAACTCCAGCTAAGTTTGCACTTGTCATTATAATACTTTGTCTTCTGGAGCTGCACTTTTGACTCTTCTGTTCAGTTCTTTTACTTCATCATTTCCTCCTTTTGCTTTAGCTACTGGACAAGCAAGAGCAAGTTTTAGAGTCTTTTCTGACATCCAGTTTGGTCTTTTCTTTCCCGTCTTTTTAATGACCTCTTGTGTTCTTCATGTATGATGTCCTTGATGTAGTTCCATAACTCATCTGATCTTCAGTCATTAGTGTCCAAAGCATCAACTCTATTCCTGAGATCATCTGTAAACTCAGGTGGAATATACTTAAGGTCCTACTTTGGCTGTTGTGGGCGTTTTCCAATTTTCTTCAGTTTCAGCTTGTACTTGCATATGAGCAGTTGATGGTCTGTGCCATAGTTGGTCCCTGGCCTGGTTCTGACTGCTGATATTGAGCTTTTCCATCATCTCTTTGCACAGATATAGTCAGTTTGATTTCTGTGTATTCCACCTGGTGAAGCCCACATGTACAGTTGTCATTTATGTTGGTGAAAAAAGATACTCGCAATGAAGAGGTTGTTGGTCTTATAAAATTCTATCATGTGATTTCTGGCATAATTTCTGTCACTAAGGTCATATTTTCCAACCACAGTCCTTCTTCTTTGTTTCCAACTTTTGCATACCAATCCCAGTAATTATCAATGTATCCTGATTGCATGTTCAGTCAATTTCGGATTGTGAAAGCTGATAAAAACTCTCAAGTATCTTCATCTTTTATGTTAGTGGTTGACTGGTAAGTTTGAATAATGGGTTATCTGGTCTTCCTTGAAGGCATATGGATATTTTCCTACCAGTGACATCATGACACTTCAAGATAGATCTTGAAATGTTCTTTTTGACAATGAGTGCAACATCATTCCTCTTCAAGGTGTCATTCCTGGCACAGTACACCATACGACTGTCTGATTAAAAAGGCAAACATTAGTGCATTTGAGCTCCCTGATGCCTAGGATATCAATGCTCATGTGTTCCATTTCATTTTTGATGATTTCTAATTTTCCTGTATTCATAATTCATGCACTCCACATTCTGATTATTAATGGATGTTTGCAGCTATTTCTTCTTATTTTGAGTCATGCAACATCAGCAAATGAAGGTCCAGAAGGTCATGTCATTAAGGTTAACTCTAGTGTGAGGAGGCAGCACTTCCCCAGTTGTCTTTTGAATGCTTTCCAACCTGAGAGGCTCCTCTTGTGGCACTGTGTCAAACAGTGTTCTGCTGCCATTCATAGGGTTTTCACTGGGTAATTCTTTTCAGAAGTAGACTGCCAACTCCTTCTTCCAGTGTGTCTTAGTCTGGAAGCTCAGCTGAAACATGTCTACCATGGGTGACCCTGATGATACCTGGATACTGGTGGCAAAGCTTCCAGCATCACAGCAACATGCAAACCCTTACTTTGTGACAAACTGACAGACATGTTGGGTCAATATGAGTCAGAATCACCTTGACTCCTGCAGGCTTTTATGTGTTTTAGATAATAATGGTAACTTTAAGTAACATTATGATTCTTACTATGTGCCAAGAGCCCTCATGCCACAGTAGTTAAGAGTGTAGCTGCTAACCAAAAGGTCAGCAGTTGGTATCTACCAGCTGCTCCTTGGAAACCCTGTCTGTCAGTTTTAGTCTGTTCTGTAGGGTCACTATGAGTTGGCATTGACTCTGTGACAGTGGACTGGGTTTGGTTTTTAGTTTGCCGTATGCCCGACAACATTCTAATGCATATATTAGCCCTTTACTCCTCACAACTGTCCCGTAAGTAGCTGTTATTATTATTCCCTTTGGACACTGGAGAAACCAAAGAAACAGATGGACTGTCTTGCCCAAGTTTACAAATCTAGCAGTGTATGATAATATTTGATTCTCTTGTTAAACTTCCATGTGAATTTCATATTGCTGCTACAACAGATTACCAAAAATATGGTGGCTTAAAACAACACATTTATATGTTACAATTCTGGAGGTCACAAGTCTGAATTGGAATTCACTAGGCTAAAATCAGGGTGCTCACTGGGCTATGTTCCTTCTAGAAGCTCTAAAAGAGATTCTTTTCCTTTGCTTTTTTCAGCTTCTAGAGGCTGCCCACATCCCTTGGCTCATAGACCCTTCTACCACTTGCACAGTCAACAGTAGCCAATGAGTCTTTCTCACACTGTATCTTTCTGACACAAACTCTCCTGCCTCCCTCTTTTGCTGGCAAGGGCCCTAGTGATGACATATGGGTTTACCTAGATAATTTAAATTAATCTATCTCATAGTCAGTGATAAGCAACCTTAATTATGCATTCTTAATTTCTCCTTGTCGTGTAACATAGCATATCCACACTTTGCAGGGATTAGAACATGGACATCTTTGACCACCCATTCATTATTCTACATACCATGCCTTATCAGACAGTACTTTAATTTCCTAGTGCTGCTGTGACAGAATTACCACAAGAAGATGACTTTAAATATATATATATGTTCACAGTTCTGGAGACTGAAAATCCAAATCAGGGTATCAGCTGTATGGATTCCTTTCTTGTAGGTAGTTCCAGAGATTCCTTGGTTCCTTGGCTTATGGGTGATTCTCACATGGTATCTGTCTTCTTCCCACGTGTCCAATCTGCTCCTTTTATAACTCAGAAGTGATTAGATTTAGAACCTACCCTGTTAAAATATGATCCAAGCAACTTAACAAAGAAAACTGTATTCCCAAACAGGATTATATCAGTAAGTATATGGGTTAGGATTGCATATATTTTTAAGGGACACAATTTAATCCTGAACAGATGGAAACGATTACATCCCCCTTTTTATAAAGGAGGGTGCTGAGGATCATGGTATTACGTAGTTTGTTCATGATCACACAGACTATGGCCACTTCTCTAAAAATGTAGTGTCTCAGGTTAAAAAGCTGGCATGTTCTAGAAAATGGCCAAGTAACCCTTCCAAAAGGCAGAAACATTGTTTGGAAGTGAACTAAGGAAATGTCACTGTGCCTTCCCACCACCCTGTGGAAATACAGTTTCCTCCCAGCTTCTCCAGAGGTGAGAAGCATTAGTGGGGGTTTTCCCCTGCCAGCTTCTCTCACCCAAACAAAAGGAGAGAAAGCTAATCTAGGAAAACCCCCCGAGACTGCTCCCTTATCTTTCCATGAGAATTGAAGAAACAGTATTTCTCATATCCAGTAAAGCCTTCTGATAATGAACTTGCTGATAAGGGGACTCCATTCATAGGGAAGCCACAAATCGTTCCAGCACATCAACCCTTTCAGGCCCAAGAGAGATAAAGAGGAGACGTTTTGGAGCTCTTCAAAAATGTTTTGTGTGTCTGTGGTATGTCGGACCTAGAAATCTCAAAATACTTCTCCAACATTGCTACAGATTGAATTGTGTGCCCCCAAGTATGTATTGGAATCCTAACCCCTCTGCTTACAGAGGAGCCCTGGTGGCATGGTGGTTAAGAGCTGAGCTGCTAACCAAAATGTCAGCAGTTTGAATTCACGAGGCACTCCTTGGAAAACTTATAGGACAGTATACTCTGTGCTATAGGATTGCTGTGAGTTGGAGTCAACTGAACAGCAAAGGGTATACTTTCAGATGCAATATGACATAGTGTATGGTAATTAGGCAATCTAACATTATGTGCTCATGAGGCCAAATCTGTGTAGGGTGTGTACTGAACCTAATTCATAACAAGAACTGGTGAATCACAGACACAAGGGCGTGTACTGGGGAGACAGTGCTGTGTGAGGATCCTCTCCAAGCCAGACAACAGAAGAAGGCCCACCACCACCCACAAGGAAAGAACCAAGAGAGCTGAGAGTCTGATGAGGGTTTTAAGCCTCCAGAACTGTGAGAAAAATATGGTTCTGGTTTTTAAATGGTCTCTGGCCATTATTTATCCATTTGTTAGTATTATTTGTGTTATAGCAGCATCAGGAAACTAAGACACACAGCATGTCACGAGCCTCACCCCTAGCACAGCTCTCCTGCCATCCAGCTGCACACTTTGGCATCCTCACACACTGGGCAAATAGACCTGGTTGCAGAGTATCTGTGCTAGGCCAGGCACATAGAGCTAGCATCTTCAATTCTTACAAGAATCCCTCAGAGCAGTTGTTAACCTCCCTTACCCTTAGACTTCACATCTGAAAAATGGGCTACCAGTAAGGGGCAGAAGTAGGATTCTGACTCAGTTCCAGTTGCATCAGCCCATGATCTGGCCATTACGCCACACTGTCTCTAACGTCCTTGTTCTTATGCTTGAGTCTTCGGCCATTGTTTGTCCCTCCCATGGGGGGTCTCACTACATCTTCCCTCTACCTTCTTCCCACCCACCCTTCCGGCTCCTGCCGTGAAGCCTTCTCTGGCTGCTCCAACTTTGTCTGCTCTCCCGTTTTACTAGAACTAGCATAATGTGTTTTGTGTCCATCTCTGCTCCTGGGTTTTTGCTTTTATTTCATTTTTTTCATTTTCTCAGGATAGACTATAAACAACTCAGGGTGAAAAACCATACCTTACACGGTATTTCCCTTGGGATTGTCATGGACCTACCATAGCGTTAGCTGTGCAGGTGTTCAGTAAATGTATCTTGATTCACGGTTCAACTTCATTTATCTTCACGTCTTCTCGATTGTTGTTTTTAAAGCATCTCATCAGGATTCATTCAGAAAACAAGGCGTGTATGTAGAGACTGCAGCCTGTTGGTTGCTGGCTGACACCTGATATGCGGGTATCCTGACTCTCAAGGCAGTATTTCTCTCCACCCTGTGAGCTAGCTCTGATCTTTTTTTTAAAGAAAATTGCCACATAAATAAAATGCATAAGGCAGGGATCTGTGGCATTTTTGTTCCTTGCCGTACCGCCAGTGCTCAGAATGGTGTCTGGCACCTGTAAGCGCTCTGAGAATGCCTGTTGTGTGAGTGAGTGGATGGACAAGTGAGTGAACATTACTGGAGACATTTTGACTGTCAGTTTTAGATGACTCCCTCCTCATGGCTACTTAATGCACACAGTCAGGCGGGACCTGGGCATCCTGAACCTCAGTCAGTGTGGAATCCAGCTCTAAATGGAATAAGGCTTACAGAGTAGTATTCTTTTTTTTGTCTGATTACTGTAAATATATATGTGTAACGTATGCATTTACCGTGTGTACTGTTTAATGGCAACAATCATGCATAACCACCACCAGCGTGTCATCGTGTGCAGTAGAATGTCTTAGTACTTTCTCTGGATAACTCTGAGGCACAGTGAAGTTTAAGAACCATTGCCATATCAGATAATTGTTAGCAGTTGGTTCTGAATCCGTCAAAAGGCTCCAAATTGCCTAGAGAGATTGCAGGTAAATTTCTGCTGACAGGCCTAGGCTTTGGCCAAACTGGCCTCGTCATCATTTCGCATGTGAGGGTCCCTACATTCTCCAGCCCTCCAAAGTCTGACCTGACCTCCCCTCTGAAGGACTGCTTGCCACTGCGACTTCAGGAAGAGAGCTGATAGCTGACCTGCCCTTAATTGGTGTGGTTACACATGTCTGATGTGTTGAGGGTGCCTGAAAAATTAATTATGTGTTGAGGGTGCCTGAGAAATTAATATTCATGTTGTTTCATCTTGATGAGGAGGGTGGGGGAACGTCAGGTAGTTGCTTGCTGTTTCTTTGTCCTCTTGCAGCATGTGCTCTTGAGAAGCATTTGGGAAGGGACTTCTAATCAGAAAGCTTTAGCGCCTCTTGTGTTGGGAGAGAGAAGTGCGCGCCGAAAGACGCCTTGGCAGATAGAGCCAAGCCTGGCCGACTGGCTCCTCGCCCCGGGCTGCCCCCCATGCTTCAAAAGAAAAACAGAGAACAAAAGCCAACAACCAAACACATTGCCATCGAGTTGGTTCCAACTCATGGTGACCACACAAGTATCACAGCAGAACTATGTCCCACAGGGCTTTCGGTGCCTGATCTTTCAGGAATAGATCCCCAGGCCTTTTTCACAAGGTGCTTGTGGTTGGATTTAAACCTTTAATTCTTCTGTTAGTAACCAATGCTTAACTGTTTGAACCCCTCAGGGACTTCTGCAGCACCTGGGAACTGTGGAGTCCCATCATTCCTGGCCACCTTCTGTTTAGGTCACCTCCTTGATGCCGTCCTCTCTCCTCATCCTTCTCCATCCTCGCCTAGGTGGGCAGGTGTCTGCCTAAAGTGACTCATGCACTCCCACTGCGTGGTCTGCCATCTTTCTTCCTCATCCCACCGTGCCCTTACCAGCCTGGCGCACCATCTGCATCCAATTCATTCAGCAGGGTGTAGAGAGTCTCCACTGTGACCCAGGCACTGGTCCAGGGCAGGGATGAAAGGTACCGTCCCTGCTCTAAGGGGACTCATAGTCTAGTAAACATCTCGTAACTTTGTTGGTTTTGTTATTAGTTGCCAACAAGTCAGTTTTAACTCTTAGCAACCCCATGTGTCCACATTAGAACTATACTCCATAGGATTTTCAAGACTGTACCCTTTTGGAAGATGGCCAGGCTCATCTTTTGAGGTACCTCTGGTTGAGTTTGAACCAGCACGCTTCTGGTTGGTAGTCAGACACTTAACTATTTGTGCCACCTAGGGATTCCTCATGTTGTAACTGAACTAACTAAACCTAAACCTGTTGTCATCGAGTTGATTTTGACTCATGGTAACACTACAGGACAGAGTAAAACTGCCCCAAGGCTCTCATCTTGCAACTCACCAAAAAAAAAAAAGAACTCAGTGCCATTGAGTTGATTCCAGCTCATAGCGACCCTATAGACAGAGTAGAACTGTCCATAGAGTTTCTAAGGAGCACCTGGCCAATTTGAACTGCCAGGCTTCTGGTTAGCAGCTATAGCACTTAACCACTATGGAACCAGGATTTCCGTCTCGTAATTAAAGCCCAACACCATCCCATCAAGTCGATGGCAACTCGTTGCAACCGTATAGGTCAGGGTAGAACTGCCCCATAGAGTTTCTAAGGACCATCTGGTGGATTTGAACCACTAGCCCTTCGGTTAGCATCCATGGCACTTAACCACTACGCCACCAGAGTTTCCATCTTGTAATTAGTAATCGAAAATTATAATAATCTTGAAAAGTCCATATAGTGGAGGGGAGGCAGTGTATTTTCGTAAGAATACCCATCAATCAACATGGATTTTCTAATATAACGGTTTCTTACCTTCTGGATAAGTGTAACACATACATACAACTTCAAATTGATTTCTGTTTTAAACAACACATAGTGAGGTGTAGGTGGGAACATTTTGTTGAAGTCACACAGCAGTCTAAGTGCTTTGTATATAAGCATTTACTTAATGTATGCAACAACTCTGTGAGAGAGATATCATCGCAAGTAGGTAAGGGAAGGGACTCGGAGAGCTTAGAGAACTGTCCAAAGTCACACAGCCAGTGAAAGTGAGAGAGACAGAATTCACATTCCTTCTGCCTCACTTCAAACCTGTCAATCTTCTCACCTTCTAAAGCACTGCCTTCCTAGAGACACTTACCTTCTTCACTGTTAGCCTTCGGTGATGAACCAGAAACAGTTGCAGAGAACTGGCCTATAATCTCTGTCTTTCCTTCCTGGCTGCAAAAACACTTTGTCTGGCATGCACCTGACCACTCCCCTGGCCGCTCAGCATCCCTGGCGCTAGACATTAAGATGCACTTCCCAAGCTGATCTGTGATGGATGTTCTTGCCCACCCAAGAGAACCATCGTGCCAGTTATCTGCTAAGTCAAGGCTTCTTCCAGCATTCCCAACACTCTAATAAGATTGATCCACACTCCTGTAGACAGCCAATTCCTTAATCAGTGTTGGCTCTTTTGAGCCTCTCTACCTGAGGAGGCCACTCTGCTCAGAGCACTGCCTTAACTGCTGTAGCCATTTGGGAAGGGAACCTTTCCATGGCTATGCAGAAGGGGGCCAACAGTCTTGAGTTGAATCTGGACTCCTGGACTGTTGAGGATGAACAAGGCTGCGCTTCCCACTTGTGGGCTACCAGAGGCCAGCACAATGCCCCTCCCTCCGCGGGTCAGGGCTAGGGCAGCCAGGGCCCCCAGAGAGTCACATCCAGTTGAGAGCCTCCCACCTGTTTCTTCCCTGTGTAGTAAAAATTTGGCAGTGGGTTTGGGGAGCACCACACATGAGGCTCTGTGGAGCTTTTTGACCCCTTTGAGTCTTGAAATTGGGCTTGATTTCTCTTCCGAATGTCACTTTATGAGTGTTAGTTTGCTGCTACTTGTACTACACAGGATGAAAAACCAAGGCGTCCCCACCTCAGTGGAGAGCAGGGGGTGTTTGCCAGTGCAGCCCTTCTGAAGATAAGATGCTCCTGGAGGCCTGGTGACGTTGAGGCCTGATTTGTCGGGGTGGCCAGGTAGGGCCAGTTCCTCTTTCTAGGCCTCCTAGTGGACAGATCAGACAGCAGCACTGCTATCCCAGCCACTCCAGCCCCCAGAGACCTGAAGGCCCTAAGCCCTTGGCCACCTGCTCTTCTTGGCCAGCAGTGTCAGCTTTCATCATCTGGCTCTGCCGTTAGCACCTCCCATGGCAGGCTGCATCTGCCCTCCTTGGAAACCCAGTCTGATGTTTCCTTCCTTTTCCTCTAACAGACAAGAAAGTCAAGTCTTCAGCCCAATCTGAGCTGCTTCTT
Source organism: Heterohyrax brucei (assembly GCA_028571685.1). Lineage (NCBI taxonomy): Eukaryota > Metazoa > Chordata > Mammalia > Hyracoidea > Procaviidae > Heterohyrax > Heterohyrax brucei. The sequence continues at coordinate 20,899,429 of CM053162.1, forward strand.
CCCTCTGCCTCCTCTGTCTTTAAATACTAAACCCACTGCCATCAAGCTGATTCTGACTCATGACAACCGTAGAGGACAGAATAGAACTGCCCCATAAGGGTTTCTAAGTGCTGACTTTTTGGTTAGCAGCCAAGCTCTTAACCACTGCACCATCGGAGTTCCCTCTGTCCTAAGATGGGTTATTTTATACACTGATTCTTCTGCTGTGGCTCTATGGTCCGCCTATTGAATTTGTTTTTCCTCTCCTGTCAGTTTCAGTAAAGCTGTCTTTTCCATGCTCAGTTTTTTTCTTCCCTCTATACTTTTACAATTGTGTGCTCTATTTCTAATGCAGCAGGTTCTCCCTTTCATCAAGTAGCATGTTCTCTTTAAATGCTTTTGATTGTGCCCAGTATATCTACATCTGCTTAACGAGCCTTGGCTCTGTGGCTCCTCGAGGTGCAGAGCCTGTGATTAGAAGCAGTGCGTGCTGCTGCCATTTCTCAGTGCCTTTTCAATAAATCACTTCTTTCTCTTCTCTGAGTTTGTTTCCTGGACAATTATTGATTGTAGGGAGCTTCCCACAGCTCCCAGAGTAGCTTTCATCTGTAACAACACGGAGAGGGGGTTTGTAGTAAAGAAAAACCTTGAATTTGGCTTTTAATGCAGCCACTGACCTTCTAGCTGTGGATAGGGAAAAGACTAGCTGCTGTCAACTCTGACTCATGGTGACCCCGTGTGTCTCAGAGTAGAACTGTGCTCCATAGCATTTTCAATAGCTGATTTGCTGGAAATAGATCACCAGGCCTTTCCTCCAAAATGCCTCTGGGTGGACTTGAACCTCCAACCTTTTAATTAGCAGCCAAGCCTGTGAACTGTTTTCACCACTCAGGGGCTCTGGGGCTGGAGACAGGGGTGATGAAAAGGAGGCTGCTGAAGAGCAATCCTAGAGATTCGTGTACAGGTCTCACCTCAGAATTCAGCCTCGGGGATTAAATGGAGTCATAGCAAGGATTTCCGTTTTCCACAGTGGGTCTCTAACTTTGGAATTCTTGGCAAATCTAAGATACTTCATTCAGACTGAAGCACGGAGCTAGAAAACCTGCCATTGGCCCGCTCGTGAGCACAGTGGACGTTGTAAGCTCGGCTCGTCGAACACTGGACTTGTCACTCTCACTCTCAGGAAACAAACTCAAACAGAAGTCTTCTCCTGACACAACAAAAGCAATTTTCCTATTGTCTGTGCAATTTTAGTATAATCGAGCTAACGTGTATCTGAATTGGCATGAATAAAAACTGTTCCTGTTTGTTATTTACCTACTTTCTAATTTTAACATGTACCACTAGTGATAATTACCAAGTTCTGTATTTATAGAAAACTGGTGCTTTCTTAAGAATTGAATGGGGCAGTTATGTCCATACTATATATGCTTTTTTCTATAAATGCTGAAGGTTCAGTAATTATCACTAGAACTAGCTGTGGCATTTTGAATACTGATACATAATAAGGAAGGAGGTCCTTTGTTCATTAATATTCAAAACACATGCTAATTCCTCTTCTTTGTAGATGAGTGAACTCAGCTTTGGGTTTTGTTAGAACTTTCCTTAAGCCAATTAAAAACACCATTATTGTGTGGTTTTTGTTTATTAAGCATCGATAAGAGCTGTAGCAAAGGGAAAAAGAGAACAAGAAGTGCCTTATAACAACAATAATAGCTCACATTTATTGAATACTTATTATCTGCCAGGTACTGTGTGGTTTCAAAAATTGTCCTATTAATTCCTCCAACAACCTTTCAGAACTGGCAGTCTTTTCCCCCATGGTGCAGAGAAGTTGGACGGATTAGAGTGGAAATACAGCTGAGGTCTAACCGTGAGAGAGCAGCAGAGCCAGGAGCACAACCAGGGTCTAGTCCCACAGCTCCATCCCTTCCACTCAGAATCTTAGTTAGACCCTCAGGGGCTGCGCTGGAAGCTTGGTGTCCACATACTTAACTCGCTTGAGACATTTAAGTGTGTGGAAATGGTTTGGTAAGAGGTACTTGTTCCTTACAAGTCCTAAAGATGAGCAAAGACTTTACAAGGAGATTTTGTTATCTGGGTTTTCAGCAAAGCTGAGACTCATGAGGGAAGGCTTAGACTCCCTTTTTCTAAAGGCTATATATCCAAAAGAAAGAATTAGGAGACCTGGGAGCTTCCTTGTTATTGTCGTTGGTTGCTCTCCAGTCTATACCACCTCTTGGTGACCGTAAGTGTGCAGAGTAGAGCTGCCCTATGGGATTTTCAAGACTGTATCCCTTTGGGAGCGGATTGCTAGGCTTTTCATCCAGGGTGCCCCCAGGTGGATTTGAAGCGCCAACTTTCAGCTAGCATTCAAGTGCTTAACCTTTTATGCCACCTGAAGGCTTCAACATCAGTGATTAATCCACTCAATTCAGGTACACTTGCAGGAAAGGAACTTTAGTATGATTAGCCTTAGTTTTATCGTTTCGTAGACTCTGAATAAGAAGCTTTGAATTAAGGGCCCTGTTCACATTCTCACAACTGAGACCTCTTTCCTTGAAATTCATTGTATCTAGACCTCAGTACCAATTATCCCTGCTCATGAGTTTAATGACTGAAGGGTTAATGTTAGTCGAGATGGTTAGGAAGATATTAAGTTCTAAATAAGCAAGGGAATTTGTTCTTCAGTCCTTCTTTGGGCAAGAGTCCCACTCATTTCGGTGGAAGTCAGGTGGCAAAATCTCAAGGTAATGTTTTATTCTGGAAGATATATAACTTTTTAACCAAAAATATCATCTCAGCAATGTGACTGTGTGATAAGGAGGTAAACGTGTGGCTTCAGGGACCAGAGGCTTCACCAATTTATTTGCTTCATATACAGGTGGTAAGAGGTACTTTGGACTAATGAACATGTTTTTAATGATTTTGAAGTGAATCCCAAGGCCTTTGTTAATGCCCCAGTCACAAAGGAGAACACGGCTGCAAATGCCTTCATCTCCAGGAGTCCTGGGTGTTTAAGGCAGAGTCCTTGATTGAAATTATTTTCAACTCAAATGAGTTAATGATTTAGTTTTGCTAAGTTTTCCCCACCCCCTAAAGTCTCCCAGTTATTACAAGAAGAGGTGAGTAACTGCATCAGTGATGGAAGCTGCTGTCTGGTTCTGACCCAGGGAAAACAGGACCTGACACAAACCAGCTGTGGTTAATGAGATGGAGACAGACACCATCGCCGTCATCTGCTTGGTATGTGCTGCAGTGTGATCCCACCTGGGTTGTCACCACAGTCCTTATGCTGCACTGAGAGCCCCATGTCCCTGTCAGAGCAGAGGTGAGCAGACTCCCATGGCTTTCATGTGGCAGAATGGAGAGACATGTTCCCTGGCACAGGGACGGAGGCTGTTCACAGAGAAATGGAGAGGAGACACACAGCCCAGCCCAGCGCATGGCATATAGCAGCTGCTGCTTGAAACACACTGCTGATTGCTTGGAGACCAGCCTAGTGACCCAGCGGTGTGGCGGCTCATCCCAGCAAAGGGGGTGCATGGCACGGTGCAGACAGAGGCCCGAAGTCAGGAAGAATGAGATGCCCTAATTGCTAACCGTAACATTGCATCTGAAATCTCACAGATTGGAATCTGTTCATCCAATGGTTGTTAATATTTATGAAATGTCTACTATGTGCCAGCCACTACACTGAGGACTAGAGATGCAGAATGAGTGGATATGAGCAGGTCGCCTTACCTTGTAGTGAGAGGGGCACTTTAAATGCATTGTTTTGCTCACTGGAGTGCTGTCAGGGTCCATCAGGACATATGTGTCATGTTGTTGTTTGTTGCTGGTGAGTCATCTTCAACTCATGACAGCTTTAGGGATAGCAGAATAAAATGTTGCCTGGTCCTGCCCGTCTTCCCAACCACTGTGTTTGCACCCAATATTGTACAGTACCTTCCATTCTAAGGGTCTCGTCTTTCAGCCCTGTAGGGGACAACATTCTGTTGTGACTGATAAGGTTTTCATTGTCTAATTTTTGGAAGTCGATCACCAGATCCTTCTTCTTGTCAGCCTTAGGCTGGATGCTCTCTTGAAGCCTATCCACCATGGGTGGCCTTGCTCGTATTGGAAACAATGTTGGCATAGCTCCCAGCAGCACACAAGCTACCACAGTACGACCAGCTGGCAGACAGGTGGTAGAGCGTGATCACAGAGTTGAGTAAATTCAGAAAGCAGTTCTGTCTCCCTAACCAGAACTGTTTCGCCTGGAAATAATATGTCATTGCCCCCTAATCCTGCCCAGTATCAACATCAGCTACGTCTTCAAAATAACATGAATGAATGAGTACTGCTATAAACAGCGTTATCATGAATGCTCCCAAAGTTTCAAAGCAGGGTGAATAAAGGTCCTTTGCTTTCTATTTCCTATGATCTCAAAAGAAAGACTATATTAAATGGTAGCAAATAAGATATTTACTTAAAAGGCAGAATTTACTGTATTTGGTCATCAGAGTAAATGATTCTTACAAAAGCAAGTTTGAAAATCCTCCACTCCTGAAAAGTGCTTTCTTACATTATCAGCGGCAGTACCGTCTGTCAGTATCAATGACAGTGTTGAGGGGGGAAGGAGGCTGAATTCAGAAATAGTGCCTTGGCTGTAAATTAATGTGGTCAGGGCTTGGTCTGGTTTCTTTTAGGTTTAAAGAAGGTCATTGTTAGTGTTCAGTGCTACAAAAGAGGGCTTAGCGATAGCTGGCAATATTCTTGTTCAATTCACACTAGTTTGTATTTATCCATTTACACATCCATCCAGTCAGTCAGCAACTATTTACTGAGAGTTCTGTACATGCCAGGTATTTACCAGGTTCTAGGACAGAGCAATAAACAATCTAGAGCCAGTTCCCTACTTTCAGGCCATCAGTGGCATGGACCACTCAGACAAGGACCACACGGCTCTTTAACACAGTCATTGTTCTCTGGATCAAAATTTCTCCTTAGAGAAAGAGGGTAGGAGAGTGCTAGGAGTACCTCTTCAGTAGTGTAGATTCTCAAGCAGGAGAACAGAGGGTATCGTGAACACCAGGTGCCAAGTGGATCCAGTGGTGCACCACCAGCTTGACGTTGCTTGCTGGCTGCTTAAAAGATTGCCACTCCAGGGGCTTAAAATAGGGGATTTAAACACTCCTGTTTGAAACATGGAAACCTTGGTGATGTCGTGGTTAAGTGCTACAGCTGGTAACCAAAAGGTTGCCAGTTCAAATTTGGCAAATGCTCCTTGAAAATTTGATGGAGCAGTTCTGCTCTGCCTATAGGGTCGCTATGAGTCAGAATCAGCTCGACGGCAGTGGGTTTGAGGGTATGGTTAGAAACATGGAAACCTTGGTGGGGTAGTAAACTAGCTGCTGCAGCTGCTAACCAAAGGACTGGCGGTTCAAATCCACCAGGCACTCCTTGGAGACTCTATGGGACAGTTCTACTCTTCCTGTAGGGTTCTCTGATTTGAATTTGACTTGATGGCTGTAGATTTGGGTTGTTTTTTCTGAAAAATGCTCAACTAGAATTCAGTGATTTTGTTATGGAGGGGTGTGGTTGATCATCAGTAGCCATTAAGGAGTTGCAAATCAAAACCACAATGAGATACCACCTTACCCATACTAGCCAAGTTACCCATACTACGACAGCTAATATTAAAGTGATAACAAAACAGAATACTGTAAATAGGAGCAAGAATGTGGAGAAAATGGAACATTCATCCATTGCTGGGAGGAGTGAAAAACAGTCACTGTGGGAAAACAGTCTGGCAGTTTCTCAGAAAGTTAAACATAGATCTCCTACATGACCTGGCAATTTTTTGGGTATACATCCTAGAGACTGAAAGCAGGAACAAAAACAGACACATGCACGCCTATGTTCATTGCGGCACAATTCACAACAGCCAAAAGTTGACAACAGTGCAACTGCTCATTAAAGGTGAATGGATCAACCAAATGTGGTACCCACATGAATGGGGTATTGCTGAGCCATACAGAAGAATGAGGTCCTGACACGTGCCACTATGGGGGTGAACCTTAAAGACATTATGCTGAATGAAGTCAGTCAGTCACAAAGGACAAATACTCTACAATCTCGCTTGTTTGAAATAACAATAATAGGCAGAGGTGTAGACACCAAAATTTGTTAGTGGTTACCAGGGGTCACAGGGAGGGAGAGGTAGGGAGTCATCATTTAGGAAGCCTTGAGTATCTGTTAATGGTGGTGGAGAACTGAGCAGCTGATCCAGGTGGTAGTTGTACAACGTGATTAATGAAACTGATGTCACTGAATTGTATACATGAAAAATGTTGAATTGACCAGTGTTGTGTTGGGTATGTGTTACCCCCATAAAAAATAAACACTCCTGGTAGGCCCCAGCAGGGGGTGCAGTCTACACAGGCCAATGCTGAGTGGCCGGTGGCAGGAGCAGATGAGGTTTGTGGAGGGGGATGCATGGCTCATTAGGGTGCTGCCTCCTTCCTGCACCTGCTCCAGGAGGGACACAAACACTTTCCAGCTGTCAGAGTGAAAGCGACAGGCTGGGAGCTTCAGATAACCTCCAGAATGGACATTAGGACTTCAACAAAAGGTAGAAACTACTCTGTCTTGCTCAGCCTCTGTGATTAATTTGGTGTTTCACACTTAATAGCCCATGAGTCCTCCGTGTCTTCTAGTCTCTCCTCCAAACAGATGTCCGTTTTATGAGCCATTACTGAGTCTTTTCCTTGGTATCCAGGTTCTCTTCAGCACAAATGCCTCAGGCTCACGTGGCCTGTACTGGCTGTGCCTGGGTGTGAGGCTTGCACACAGGGAAGAGTCAGGGCTCACCAATCTTACTTGTGGTTCCATACATCGTTTACTAGTACCTTTGCAGGCTACTTAATCTAATAAGAGAAGACGTGTAACAGCTTGAAAACATGAGGAAATCAGAGATTCTGGAGGATTGCCACAGGACTCGGGGGGATTGCAAAGAAATTTTTTAAAGAGCTTTCCAGAAGGAAGGACTCCCAGAAAGTGCCCGCATGCCTACAGAAAGCTAATATATGGTAATCAGGCCATGCAGAGCAGCTGTGAGTTTCGACAACATAACGAGGAACTTATCGCTGTTTTCCGCTGTTGCTGCATATTCCTGGAATCCTTGCTTGCTGGAGAGGCGTGAATACAAGATTTATTTTGTATTGTTGGACTGTCAAGGCACTCTCCAGTAACAACTCTCAAATGATGACTTCCCCAGCTTGCAGAAGTTGTGGATTACATGCTTTTAGTCCAGTGTGAACGAGAGGCTGACAGCTCGCCTTTCCCATGCTCCTGTTCTCAAACCACTTCATGCCTTGTGTGGTTTGTGACACACGACATTGCTGCTCTGTACAAGTCAAGTGGGACTGTCATTAAGAATGAGGGAAATCCATTTCTAGCCATGAAGCAGGCTGAGGCAACCGAAACATCACTATAAAAGAGAACTGTTCCACTCCTAGGCCTTCAGGCACCAGGAGAGCCAAAACTCAGGTCATCTCAAGTCAACAGGTTATGAGGAAGGACTCCAAGGTTGGGTGGGGAAGGAAGGAAGTGATTTGTGATGAGATAGGAGGTGGTCACAGAGGGGTCTACCTCTTTTCTGCCATAGATGGTCACTTGGGTCTTAGAGAAGGGATGACAGCAAAGGCTTGAACAGGACAGGACCCCAGGTGCTTTGTCCTCAACCAGTAAACAGATGGAGACCTCTTATGAGTCCTCTAACCTCTGCAGTTAGCATGTTGTCATGGTATCAAGTCGGCCCCAACTCATCATGACCTTGACAGAATGAAATGTTGCCTGGCCTTGCAGTAGCCTCAGTTATTGGTATGTTTGAGTACTTCACTGTGGCAGTTGTGCGAATCCATCTCACTGATAGTTTCCTTCATTTGCACTGACTCTCCACTTTACCAAACATGGTGTCCTTTTTCAGCGATTGGTATTTCATGATGGCACGTTCAAACTAAACGAGAGTGGTTGGATTAAGTAATTGATTAATTGGTTAATGAATAAATCTCTCAAATGCAGTGACCAGTAGATCTTTGATATGAGGGCTGGCAATGGAACAATTTAATGTTTACTTGTTGCTGCTCCTTTCTTTTGAATTTGCATAGCACTTGTAACCCTTATTATTCTACCTGGCACTATAGTTACCTAACTATTTCTCTCCTACTGGATTATAAAAACGTTTTGGAACCTGGTCATTTCCTTACTTGTCTATCTTCTGTATCCACCTGTCGTAGTCATATAGTGCTGCCAATAACAGAATTACCACAAGTGGATGGCTTTAAAGAGAAATTGTATTTTGTCGTGGTCCAGTAAGCTAACAGTCCAGATTCAGGGTGTCACCCCAGGGGAAGGCTTTCTCTGTTGGCTCTGGAGAAAGATTCTTGTTGTCATACTTCACCTGGACTGGAAGTTTCTGCAGCACAGTGGCCTTGAGTCCTTTCCAAAGGATCCACTTGCTCCTGGCACTGCCTCTTGGTAGTATGAGGTCCCCAGCTCTCTGCTAGCTCTGTCTTTTCTACCTCAACAGACCCGCCTCATGGCACAAAGCAGTCTTACACACTGCTCCCATGCTCCCTCATTAACATCATGGAGGAACATCACACAGTACAAAGAATCAAGGCCCAGCCAAACTGTTACACGTAGTTTTTTGGGAAGGGACACAATTCAATCCATGACACCTGCATATGTGTTGTAATTGTTATGTACCTAAGTGATTTCTGGACTGAATTCTGCTACAACCTGATAAGAGACATGGAGATCTGCTTCTGTTAAGATTACAGCAAGAAAACCCTATGAAGCAGTTCTACTGTGTGACCATAGCTGGTCACTTGGGTCTTAAAGAAGGGATGACAGCGAAGGCTTGGACAGGACAGGACCCCGGGAGTGAGTGGATCCTTTGGAAAGGACTCAAGGCCACTGTGCTGCAGAAACTTCCAGTCCAGGTGAAGTATGACAACAAGAATCTTTCTCCAGAGCCAACAGAGAAAGCCTTCCCCTGGGGGTGACACCCTGAATCTGGACTGTTAGCCTACTGGACTGTGGCAAAATAAAATTTATCTCTTTAAAGCCATCCACTTGTGGTTGTAATTGTTATGTACATTTGGGGTACATAACATTTGGGGTCATGTACATTTGGGGTGTACATTTGGGGTGTCTATGAGTTGGAAATGACTCAGAGGCAACTAGCAGCAATGACAATGTGGCTGTCTAGCCCCCCTTCTCACCTGAGAGAATGCTGTTTTCAGCCTTATACCTGATTTCATTTACTCTTAGGGCATGGAAGTCAAGGCTTGTTTTCAAGACCGGGCTGACTTCCTCTCCTCTTCCACCCTTGCACAAAGGTTCTGCGGAAACTACAGGCTTGGCAACTAGAGGCTTGGCGTTGTGCGGCTCCGCTAGCCTTGCACTCGGGTATGTTAGAGGCCGGCACACTGGGACTGGCTCTGTGCCGAATTTTTTCTTAAGGCAGCTGAAAACAGAATAGTTGCATTTGTTTTGAGGGGATAAAAAAGAGCAGGATATTTTGTAAATAGTTATGAAAAGAGCAGAATTGGTCCATTTTGGAAACTTCTGACCTTGACAGTGTCCCTCTAATGCTATGTAAACGTTTGTTTGGGGTATTTAATAAGCTGCCAGCTGACAAATTGTGGAACTTTGTGTAAGAGCTCCTTATCTTTTCTAGAAGCACTGAGATGGCAAAATATATTCTCTGTCTCAACAATTCACTCTATATTTGCATGTGGAAATTGGAAAGCAAGTTGTTTTTCTTCGTTTGCATGACAAAACTCAGACCCCAAAATACAATTCAGCATTTAATTTAAGCTAGTTAAAGACTGCAAAAAAAAAGGGGGGGGGGCTCCAGCCCTCTTGGCTGCATTTTGCTGCTGATGTTTCTGTAGTTACAATTAAAAATTGATTTATAAGGCTAAGGACATAAAATACCTCCTTTTTTAGCACTGAACTAAACCTGTGAGTGTGCTGCCTCAGGAGGTCACTGAGAAAAAAGCAGACTCCATGAAAAATGGCCTTTGTTTGAAGGCCTTAATAACTGTTACCATCTTACCTGAGGCCCCCACAACATTTGAAGGGGGTGGGTGGTCACACAGCCTTGGGCAAGGACACAGTTGCTGGAGCAAACCTCTAAAATTGTGGATCACAGCTTGACAAAAACAGATGGAGATGCTTCCTGAAGAAGAATGTAATACGTTTAACCTTACCTCTGTGTCTTCCTTCCCTCATAATGGGGCTATGTAGGGTCCCTGTTTTGCCACACCAGTGTTCTAATTCTTTATCCTTCCAACTTGAGGGGGCTGGCCTCACTCTCCCAACTGCAAGTAACTTTCCTTCCATCTGTATGTCAGTGTGGAAACCCTGCAGTGGTTAAGTGCTACAGTTGTTAACCAAAAGTTCAGCAGTTTGAATCTACCAGGCACTCCTTGAAAACTGTGGGACAGTTTTCTGCCCTGTAGGGTTGCTATGAGTCAGAATCAACCTGATGCCAGTGGATTTTGGTTTTGCCTTTACAGCAGTGTAGTTTCAGTGATAGAATTCTCATCTTCTACACCAGAGACCCAGGTTCGATTCCCTAGCCAATGCATCTCATGGGAAGCTACCACCCATCTGCCAGTGAAGCCTTGTATGGTACTATGATGGAAAACAGACTTCAGCAAAGTTTCCAGACTAAGACAGTCTAGGAAGAAAGGCCTGGTGATCTACTTCTAAAAATCAGCCAGAGAAAACCCTATGACTCATCGTAATGATCCAATCTGCGTTGATCTACAGTGGATTACGCAGGTGGCTCAGGACCAGGTAGTGTTTGGTTCTGCTGTGTATGCAGCTGGCACGGGCCGGAGTCCAGCCTGACAGTGGTTGAAAACAAGAACCTCAGATCGGTAACAGAACCTCACTGCCGTGTGCTTACACGGACAGGATCTAGCATTTGCAGTGGGTCCTCTTTGCTCACCTTCCTCTAACTCCTCACCACTGGGGACATTTGTTCATTGTGTAGTCCTGATGTCTACCAAGCACCATTCTTCCTAGATATAAAGGATATCAACTCTGATCTAATGGGGGAAACACACAAATTAAAAAGCACAATTTACTCTGTTGTTCAAATTCTGACTCTGACGTACGAGGTCTGACAATTAAGCCTGAGAACTTAGTTATTCTAAGTGCTGCATAACTCACTGCTGAACATCACTACAGTCACCTTTGAAGTACTCCCCTTGGGAAGCTATGCATCCATGCAAGTGCCTAGTCCACCCTTCAAACAATTTTAGAACTCTTTCTGGAATGGCCATTGAGCACGGTGGCAAGGTGGCAAGTTGGTGATACATTAATTCTGTAGTCATTTGTGAGGGAGTTTTTATCCAGTAAAGAAATAACTGTATTGGAACACTCTCCCCACTCACCTTATCTGGCCCCCAGTGACTATATCCTTTACCTGAAGATAAAGGAAATACTGAAACAAAGACATTTTGACGGCATTCAGGACATCAGGGGTGACACAATGACAGCTCTACGACCATTGCAGAAAAAGCATTCCAGAGCTGCTTTGATGGGTGGACTAGGCACTGGTGTTGGTGCCTAGGCTCCCAAGGGAGGTACTTCCAAGGTGACCATAGTGATATGCAGCAGTGAAGATGAATTCACAAACTTAATTGTCAGACCTCTCATACAAGTTCTTTGTCCCTGGGCATGGTACCCATGCTGCCCAACTTGAGTTTCTTTGTATCATCTTCCTCATAGAACTATGATGAACATTATTTAGGAAAGTATGTGTAGTGACTGGCATTTAATAAACACTAATAAATGACAGACATAGCTATACTGATAAAGACTATGGGAACACACACACAAAAAAATGGGTCCCCTGTCACAATGGTTAAGAATTCAGCTGCTAACCAAAAGTTTGGCAGTTTGAATCCACCAACTGCTCCTTGGAAAATCTACAGAACAGCTCTACTCCATCCTGTAGGGTGGCTATACAACAATGGGTTGTATAGGGTGACTCTACAACAATGGGTTTCTAACCCACACCACAAAGTACATGTGCAGTAACCTCTAAAGTTATCCTAGTAATGGTTTAAAGAACCATTTTGCAAAATTCAGGAAAAGTTGAGGGGAAAAGATACTCTAAATAGAAGAAGGGCAAGTTCAAAGCTATGAAAATGGGAAAAAGCACAGCATAACTGGATCACTGCATGTGGTTTGGTATACCTATGAAAAGGGGCTTACCAGGTGTTGATGTTCCCACCATGGTGCACACGTGCTGGGGGATTCAAAGTGGTCTGAGGAGGAACGCGCAGGAAGTCAAACACTGGGGCTAAAGTAAGTCTGAGAGCTGCCTGGCTGCTAGAACATCTCAACACTGTCGGGGCTGTGCTGGGCAGGCGCCTTTACCGGTGCCGTCGTTTTTCATAACATTTTTCCCACTGCATGGAGATGCAACCATAATGGCATTTCAGCGTGAAACATTTTAGATCTAACATTTCAGTGTGAAAAGCTCATTTACGAGTAGACCTCCAGATGAGAAGTGAGTATAGGGTTTTACCACTGGGGAGGGGGCAGCCAATGTGTTCAGGGGAAACACAACGCTGGCAGGGCGTGGAGCTGGGGCAGTCAAAGCATCCAGCTTCCCATTCCGCACCCTGCTCGTCAACTAGAAAAAGCAATTATTCTCTGGGGGACTCAGTTTCATCTCCTTTGCAGACAACAATATGACTAACACTTGATCTCTACCTCATCATACTGTCTTTTTGGCATCTTTCAGGTATGGAATCTGACATTTAGGAAAGGCCACATAGCTTGCCAGAAGTCATACACAGCAAGCACATGACAGTGCTGGGGTCTCAACTCAGGGGCCATCACTCCAAAAGCCATGAATATAACTGCTACACAAAGCTGCCATAGCTGGCTGGATAAAAGACTTGCATAATTACTGAAAAGACTTGAGGTCCTTGTCATGGAGTTACAGAATCTTAGGGCTGGAAAGGTCTGGAGAGTTCTCCTACAACCTCTCTAGTTCACATGTAAAGATATGCAGGGATAAGTGGCTGTTACCCCAGGGCCCCACAGTTACTTAAGGGCAATGCTTTGAAGGCAGTATGTCGCTTTTATTACCTCTGCTGTTAGTACTTATATTGTTGTGAGCACATGAGGAAGATTATTATTCACACTTTTATTATCTCTGTAAAGTTCACCAAGGCTGAGGAATCGAGACAATAGCTTCCTCTGAAAATCTTAGCTTGGTTTTTGTCTTATTCATTCCTCTCTTTTTGTCTTTCTATAGTTTCAACTCAAACTGGGATTCAGGGTCTGGGTAATTGTACAAAACCTGGACCACTGGCTGTTCAGTCATTTGAATAAGACAAACGATAGGTTTGGTGTGGATTTTTAAGTTACTTGATATCGTGGTTGAAGGGAGGAATTTGGTGCTCAAGCACATTCAGAGAGCAGCTACAGGACAGAGGAGGAAATAGCGTGGTACCTTCCCAGGCCCGCTTGCCCGCCTTCTGGCCACTGGGTTACAGTTGAGCCTGGCTGAGGTGTGAGGTTGAGGGCAGCTTCAGTGGAGAAAGTGTAAAAGATGACCAGGACACCAGCAACTCTTCGTCTCTTCTCCTTTCTTCTCTCTGTGTCTTCCTGCCTTCCTTTTTCCTTTTTTTCCTTCTTCCCTCCTTTTGTTTTTTCCTTTTTTCTCCCTTCTCTCCTACTAGAGGAAACCCTGGTAGCCTAGTGGGTTGAGTACTATGTCTACTAACCTAAAGGTTGGCAGTTCAAATCAACCAGGCACTCCTTGGAAACGCTATGGGGCAGTTCTACTCAGACCTTGAGAGTCACTATGGGTTGGACCTAAGTGGATGGCAGTGCATTTGGTTTTTGGTCCTCCTACTGGAAATGCTGGTAGTGTAGTGGTTAAATGCTAATATCTGCGAACCAGAAGGTGGGCAGTTTGAATCTACTAGGTACTCCTTGGAAGCTCTATGGGGCAGTTTTATTCTATCTTATAGGATCACCATGACTTGGAATCAACTCAGTGGCAGTCAGTTTGGTTTGGTTTTTCTCTCCTACCTTCCATCTTCCTTCCTTCTCTCTCTCATTTACATAGTAAATGAATATTTAATGTCTAGTGTGTATTTTATACTGTGTAGATTGGCAGTCACCCTGAAAGTAAAGCTTCTTCAGTTGGCAAGATGGGAAGTATTATTTAATTCATTCATTCACTAACCAATGCAAATCAGTGTCGGCTCCAATCAGATCAACACTGCCTCTGGTTTTGATAGTAGGACACCACACGTGACTCTGTAGTGCCATTCTGGGCAAAACTAAATGTGATTGGTTTGGACTGGGACAGGAGACCTTTGAATACAATGAGCAGAATATTTAAGGAACCGAAGCCCCACCACCCAGGATGACTACTGATGGCTTCATCTCCTCCCTTTCCTGAACTATTTGTTAATGAATGCTAGTCCTTCTCCTAAACTTCCATGTGAGACTTAATTTTATAAACAAGCCTTTTGTAATTTTTAGAATATTTTTCACTGTTGCATTGTTTTATGTGTTTGTTTATTGAAGAAATTAATCTGAATATAAAGATATTGTCTTAATATGTTAATATAAATGTGTACGTGCATTCATAAATGACTCATTACAGGTTAAGATCCACTTGTTAAGCTCCTCAGGCCTTATAACTGTACTCTTAAATGATAAGCCGACTTTTTTGAATTTTAATTCTCCTGTGATTCTTCCCTCAACCAAATATCTGTCCAACTTTATCCACCCTCTGATCTCACCCCTAGCCAAACCTTGACCTTTTTTGTATCAGAGATCTCTTTTAAAACCTAACTGATTTCCAGAAAACTTTTTCCCTAGGAAAACACACTTTTAAGGAGTTCACCAGCTTTTAGGGAGCTAAGCTTTCTCAACTTAGGGACCCCTGCTTGGAGAAGAGATTGCTGTGTACCAGTCTATTGATAAGTGCCAATTCCAGTTGGTAAATGTTTTCATAAATGTGCTCTGCCTGTGCCTTTAGTTTCTTTCAGTCAACAAATGCCCATATGTTTTCATTTATTTGTTTATTGGGATTAAGTAAAAATACACAATCTATATCAATTTGGCATGCCCGGCTATCTGCATCTCCATCTGTTCTCCTCACCCAGTGACAGCACATGCCTCCTTTTCACTCTACACTTCTAGTACCCTTTTAACTAGCACCTGTCCCCTCCTCTTCATCCTTTTGTCTCCCATCTAGAAATAAACCAGTAGGATAGCCTCCTATAAATGTATAAAACCATAAAGTACATACACTATACGGTCACACTGTGTTGCCAAGACCAGTGCATTCTTGTCTGAAGAGTTGACCTCAGTACTGATTTCCAGTCAGAGCCAGCAGAAGGTCTAGGGGCCATGTTCCCAGGGAACTGTCAAGGCTGTCAGACCATCAATTCTGGTGTTTTAGTAGAATTGAACTGCACACCCTTTTTTATCATATTGCCTTAGGGACTCTACATTGTTTCCCCCACTACAGCTGCCTTTGGTGGTGTCCAGGCACCATATGGTTCTTCTGGTCTCATGTTGACACAGTCTCCCATTCATATGTGTCCTTCTGTCTCCTGGGCTTATTTTCCCTCATGTCTTTGATGTTCTCAGTCATCATCTGTTCTAGATGGGTTGGGATGATTTGGTGTACCTGAGATGGCAGCTTGCAGGCTTTTAAGACCTCAGATGCCACTCACCACTGTGGGGTGCAGAAGACTCTTAGCAAAAAACTAGTTATGCCAATTGGCCTTGATATCCCCTGAAAACATGGTCCCCAGACTCCCATCCCTGCTACTCTACCCTTTGACATACTGGGTTTAGAAAAGCTTTCAGTTTATGGTGTAAGTCCAGTTATGCTGATCTGCTCTTTACTGCATGCTGTCACTCCTTTCACCTAACCAAGTTCCTATCGACTATCTAAACTTAGGGTCACTATGAATAGAAATTAACTTGACAGCATTGGCTTTGGTTTTGGTTTATCTAATCTGTGACCAACCCTGTCCCTCCCTTCCTGCACTTGTGGCCATCAGAGAGACTTTTCTTCTGTATATAAGTCCATTTTTAAGTCCTTATAGCAGAGGTCTCATATAATACTTTTCCTTTTGCAGCTGACTGATTTCGCTCAGTGTAATGTCTTCTAGCTAATACCAGGCTATGAGATGCTACCTAAAACCATTGTTGTTCTTTATAATTGCATAATGTTCCATTGTGTATATGTACCATAGTTTGTTTATCCATTCATCTGTTGATGGACAACTAGGTTGATTCCATCTTTTTGCTATTGTGGATAGTGCAGCAATAAATATTCTTGTGCATGTATCAGTTCACGTGACCATTTTTATTTCTGTAGGATATAATCTGAGCAGTAGGATTGCTGGATCGTATGGTATTTCTATTTCTAGCTTTTTAAGGAAGCCCCAAATTGCTTTCCAAAGAGGTTGTACCATTTTGTATTCCCAGCAGCCGTGGAGGAGAGTTCCGTTCCCTCTGCAGCAACTCTAGCATTTGTTGTTTTATGTTTCCTGGATTATTGCCAACTTGCTGGGTTGAGATGGTATCTCATTGTAGTTTTGATTTGGATTTCTGTAACACGTAGTGATCATGAGAATTTCCTCATGTGTCTTTTGCCTGCCTGGATATTTTCTTTGGTGAAGTGTCCAGGTGTTTTTTGAAGAAAAAAAAAGGTAACACACTAAAGCAGGGAGGTGTATTTCACCATTTCTTTCTTCTTCACTAAAATGCTTTTGTCAAGAGATAATTACCTATGTGTCACCTCCTCCTCCTCCCCAGCACAAATCAGACTCAGAGATAGTTTTCAAGTTCATATTCACTGAAACATTCATCCTTGCCCCCTATGACATCTTCCCATAAGCCCCAGAGTGAATCCCTATCCTGTCTCTCCCACAGACCAGGGGAGGTTTGCTGTAGGAGAGCATCTCTCTGTTTATAGACACTTCCCTTTCAAGCTTATGTATTTAAGGCAGAAAATTGCCACTTATTTGTACAAAGTAAATTGGCTTATGCTCCATAATAGGCTTCTCTACTCTTGCCTCTGCCAGGAAAAGGTCAACTTAAGACTTCTGCACTGCACAGAACTCGGATTCTTGACAGCAAGTAGAGAAATCACATGCTCTGAAACTGTAATTTCTTCATGGATTAAGACTTCAGAGGTCCCAGGGTTTTGGTTACATCAGGTATATTTTCAGGCATGTTTCTGGCTATTGACAGGTATATAATTGACAGGTACCTCATATACCTTAACAAAATATTGGCAGAGTGTTGAAAACACACACACACAAAAAAAAATACATGCACCCAGACAATGTACACACACACTTGCAAGCACACATGCATGCACACAACATAGACACACATACACATATGCACAAATATGCATAAATGCACTGAAATGTGTATACATGCTTTCAAATACGTACACATGCATACACACAAACATAGACACACATAAAAGCCACACCTGTTGCCATCAAGTCAATGGCAACTAATAGTGACACTATAGCACAGAGTAGAAGTGCCCCATAGGGTTTCCAAAAAAGTGCTTGGAGGAATTAAACCCCTGACCTTTTGGTTACCAGCCAAAGCTCGTAATCATTATGCCACCAGGGTTTTCCAGACACATACACACATGCAAAAATACATATACCCAAACATATATATGCACATGATTACAAACAAAGACACACATGCATGCACACAGACACATGCATACATGAAAATATATACACATACAAGTGCAAATATACACACTGATAGCTAGATATACATACATTCATGCTTCCAAATGCACACATGCACATAGGCACACACAAACACACACACCACTTACTTATCTGCTTTCTCTTCAGCTTGTACAATTCTCCAGTGTACCACTCAGCTGTGTCCTACCTCAAAGGCCCTGTTCCAATTTGATGTTATTAGCTATTGCCTTAGCAACAGATATAGATGTTGTATGTGTGGCAGCGTACGTCCCAGGCCCCTGTGGAGCTCTTACCCTTGAGTGTATCCAGTTGATAGCTAAAACAAAGTGAGCCTACAACAAGCAGGTTAGAAAAGAGGTAACAGCCCCATGGACTGTCACGTGGATAACTAGCAGCCACCCAGAGCTGTGTGTGGAAATCAACCCCCATTATCCTGGGGTGAAAGGGCTTAGCTTATCTCTACCTGGAGACTTAGTAATTGACAAGAGAATTTCATAGTAACCAAACATTGTAATTTTACTATATTATAAATCTCACCATTATTATCTCCCCAAAGAGGTAAGAATTTCCTAACTTCATTCTTCTGTTGATGCTCATGGGACAGAAGAGCCACCTCCCCTGGACAGTACCAGGGCAGTCATATTTATGAAGTCAGTTGGTGGTACAGAGGGTTAACAGAGTTGCTGCTAACTGAAAGGTTGGTGGTTCAAATCCACCCACAAGTACCTTGAAACTGAAAGGTTGGTGGTTCAAATCCACCCACAAGTACCTTGACAGGAAGCCCTGGTGATCCACTGCCAACGGTCAGCCGTTGGAAACTCTGTGAAGCGCAGCTCTGCTCTGACACACATGGTGTCACCAGGAGTTGAAATCAACTTCACCAGTTGTTTGGTTTTCTAACTATGCTCCTGTGCACAAGTTGTCTATGATGCTCTTCCTTCCATTGTGTGCTGGGCAACCTGTTCCTCATTCTCAGGGCCCAGCTCAGTTGTTTCCTCTCTGTGAAGCCTTTTCTCACTCCCATAAATGGAATTCCTTTGTTGCACTTGTCTGTGCAGCCCCACTGCGTGGTGAGCAGGCTGCTGGCAGAGCATATGTTGCAGTTAATCAAGGAAACGCGGGCTCCTCAGGCTGGGCGCCTCCCAGCTCCAGGTGTGCCCCTCACTCTCGTTGCTGCTGCTTGCAGCACCTGGCATCTCGTGCCTGGGCTGGCACTTAATTTGTACATATTCAGTATTTCTGAACTGATGAATGAAGGAATCAGTTAGGTGACTCTCTAAGGCACACTTAGGGAGCTCCCAGTGAATACAGAGCTTCGTTATTCAGAGAAACCATTTCTCCGTGCCATTGCAGTGATGAGCTACCTAGTACTAATGCCACCTCCCCAGCTGATCCGCCTTGGTTTCTGCTCTACCTTCAGAATATTTCACTGCTCCTTGGGTAACTTCTTCAGCTGAGGTAGGATCAAGGCAAAGAAGGGAAGAGAAACCAAAAGCAGGTGATTAAGGCAGCAGGTAAAAGACAGTGATAACAGTCTCGTTGTAAAGGAAATTTGGTGTGTAGTAGGTTAAGTGCTACGTCTGCTAACCAAAAGGTCGGCAGTTCAAACCTCACATTCCTTGGAAACTCTGACCTCTAGGGTCACTGTGAATCAGACTAGACTCGACAGCAGTGGGTTATGAGATTATTCTCCCCCATAGTCACAGACAACTGATCAGGAGCTATTTCACCAGTGAAATAGCAATTAATCAGGTTATAACCAGCTGATTTGGGATTTGATGTGTTTGGGGGAGGTGGGCAGAACCTTGTTTAATTTTTGCTTTTCTTAGATTTTAGGAAAATGATTCAACTGTTCATTTTAAACAAATATTAAGGGCCTATTCCATGGCAGGCACCATGCCAGGGACTTCTATGTTTTGTCTCCCATTTATATCTATATATGCCCTGTGTCATAGGGTAGGTGTTATGAATCCATTTTACAGGTGAGGAAAAAGAGTCAGGGAGATAAAGTGGCCCTGCTAAGATCCCACGACTGGTGTATGGCAGAGGGAGAATGTGAATCCAGAGTCCCTGTCTCAGAGCCTTGTGCACTGTGTGTTGCACAGAAGGCTGATTTCACAGCTTAGAGAATTGAAGATGGATACCTCACATAGGGTGTGACTCACGGAATTTGAGGATTTGGATTCAGGTGTTGTTACTTCATGACTGTGCCCATGGCAGCAGTGTCTCAGTGTCTTCTGCGACTTAAAATGGAATCTCCGAAAACATTTCAGTGAATCAATGGATGAAAAAGGAGGTGTCTTCCCTATGTCCCAAAAGATTCAGAATGAGCTGATTAAACTATACTCTAATTCTTAGGATAGGAAAGTAAGTGCGCATATTGAAAAAAGAAATTCTACAAAAATTGAATTAATAAGGAATGAGTTTCTAGTTAATCTGTGATTATGCTTAATACATTTGTCATTGTAGTTAGCTGCTGTTGAGTCAGCCCTCAACTCATGGTGCCCCCATGCCCAGTGGAATGAAACACTGCCTGGTCCCACATCACCACTATGATCAGTTGCAGATCAGACTTCTTGCTCTATAGAGTTCTCATGGCTGATTTTTGGAAGTAGATCTTCTTCTGGATGGGCTTGGAAACCTACTAGTCCATCTTAATCTGGAAGCTCCGCTGCAACCCGCTCAGCATCATAGCAATACGCAAGCCGACACTGAAAGATCAGTTGTGGCTGTACATTATGTGCACTGGCCAGGAATCCTGCATAGAATCCAAGAACTCTACCACTGAACCATCACTGCCCCTGCAAAAATACATTTTACCAGTTACCACCAAGTCAACTCCAACTCATGGCAACTCCCTCTGTGCCAGAATAAAACTGTGCTCCATAGGGGTTTCAGTGGCCGGTTTCTTGTATGAAGAAAATGCCAGGCAGCCTTCTGGAGTACCTTTGCATGGTCTCAAACCTCCAACTTTTCAATTAGCAGCTGAGCATGTTGACTATATGCACTACCCAGCAACTCCAGAATAAATTTAGTTAAATTTAACTCCTTTTTCCTCCCCAAGTAATTGGATTTTTCTTTTTTTCACCTACAAGAAATTGAGTTAATTAAGATTTGACTAAAAAATTAGAAAGTCCAATGGAATTGAACTTTCACAAATGGCAGGTCTGCAGGTATGCATCCACCAACAATGTTAGCTAAAGTTTTGTGCTCAGTGTGCACACTTCTAGATGTCCCTGTCCCTCACCAACCCCAACAGCCGGCTGAGTTCCTATTAAATGGAGCTGCCAAAAGCAGTGACTCAGAGCCCAGCCACGGTGCCCCACCATCCTATTATCCCCTATCACAGCTGCATCCACTGTATAATGATACCTGGGCTGCCCATCTGCACCCTCATTGTCCAAGGACTGAAAAGCTCTGCTCACTCAGAAACCTTGAGTTCATGCCTGGCCCTCCGAGGCAGCCTGTTTCTGTGCTGGAGAAAGAGAGTTGCAGCTCACAGGCACTGATGGAGCTGAAAAGGTGCCTGGGGCTGATTATTCCTGAGGTAATCTTGAAGGTCACAGTACCACAAATGCTATTTACAGTCAAAACAGGGAGGAGAGAAATGTATTTGAGATATTTGAGAATTCTAACACTTTTTTTTTCTTGCACACACAAGAGGTATGAGACTTCTGATATTCCACTGCAGTTGAATCTCAATCAAAGGAGAAATTCCTCCCTGGAGACCTCTGTACTTGTGTTGTACCGCTTACGCTAATACCCTAACGAAGTTTTTTTTTCCTTTGATCCCCTAGCTTCTCTCACCCAGGTTATAATAGTGTAAGCCCCTGCTTGACTGTGAAAACTCATCTTTCCCCAGAACGGAAGGCAGAGTGGTACTAAGGCAAGTAGCTAAGAGTCCATTGAGGACAAAGGAGTACGCTAGGCTCTGGGTGACAGAGACCAGGCTCTCAGCCCCCACTCCACCAGATCCCACATGCATCCGTCTTGATTCATTTGCCCCTGGTCTAGTATAACTCCCTGAGACCCACGCCAGGCTCGTGGTTGTAACTAACAGGGTGATTTCCCAGGGCTGCCTAAAAATACCACAAGTGAGGTTGCTTTCAACAGAAGATTCTGTCTCACAGTTTGGGAGGCAGAGAGTCCGCATTCAGGATGCCGGCAGGATGGTGCTTTCTCCAAAGGCTCTAGGACAAGACCATTCCTTGTCTCTCTCAGCTTCTGTTGGCCACAGGTGCTCCTTGGCTTGTAGATACAGTGTAACTCTGAGGTCACATGGTTGTTATCTCTCTGTGTGTCCTTTCTTTTCTAAAGAGTCACCTCAGGTGGCATTAGATCCCATTCTGCTGTGCTGTTACCTTGCCAAAGCCAAGTGCCGTCGAGTACGTTAACTTAAATGGGCTGTTGCTGAGTTGGCTACAAACTCATGGCAACCCCACAGCTATCAGAGTAGAACTGTGTTCCATAGGGTTTGCAGTGGCTGATGTTTTAGAAATAAATCACAAGGCCTATCTTCTAAGGTACCTCTGGGTGGGCTTGAGCTGCCAGCCTTTCAGTTACCAGCCAGAGGCATTAACTATATGCCCCACCCAGAGATCCCCCTATTAATGTAACAGGCTGTGTTTCCAAACAAGTTCACCTTCACACGTACTGGGGATTAAGACATTTACCTATCTTTTGAGGAAAGAAGTTTTGATCTGTAACACTGATACAGCCTGGAAGTCAGCTTGGGACTCCACTCCCTTGAGGTCTGGTTGTACTTGACCTGTAGCAGCCTAATGGGTGGTTTTCAACCCTGGCTGCACATTAGGATCAGCTGGAGAGCTTCAGAAACATTTCGGTGCTTATAGTTTCAGCCACAGGTTCTGATTTAATTTCTCCGAGCTGGGACCCTCATATTGTTACTTAACTTCTCCTGTGAAAACCCACTGCCTCTAATCAGTTCTGACTGTTGGTAGCAGAGGACTCCAAAGAGCAGCCAGAGTTGAGACTGCTAGTCCGAAGCCCTCCCCAAACCCAGCACCTCACTCACTCGTGCGTGGCTCATGTAGTCTTCGGTGTGCTTTGCCCTGCAAGCCCCCTGAAAAGCAGATTGGGTTCCTTTTGAAGTTTCTGTAAGAAGTCACTCACAGCAAGCTTCTTATCAATCGACTGGAATTTAATAAAAATTTAGAGTGGAAGGTTTTCTGGGTAGGAGACAGCGATCCTGCTGTCTCTTGTCTTCCCTTTCTCCTCCTGCCCAACCACTTTCCCTCCTCATGCCAGGGTGAGCTGCCTCCCACTCTGCAGGACAATAGCTCGATGGCCCCTTACTGTGTGCAGAGCAGTCTCGTCTAGACCCCAGTGCCTAGGAGGCTCATTGGTACCCAAGGGAAATTCTGAGAACAGCTGTTAACACAATAATTTTTTCCTCCTCATTACACACATACACAGAACACCCTATGCACTTCATGAAACACTTTCATTAAAGTCCCTAAATTTGATTCTTTTTGATAGGCCCTATTATAATCTTAATTTTGTAGATTAAAAAACTGAGGCACAGCATAATATAAATCACAGAACCACTAAAGACTTGAACTCAGCTTTAGACCTATGCTCTCTCCTCTGAAATCATTTTTCCTCTTCAACGGAGTGAGATAAGGACAAATATTACATGACCCAATCCATATGAGATATCTAGAGAAGGCAAATATAGAGACAAAGGCATACAGAACAAAGCATATTAGCGATTTCTGGGAGACAGAAGGAAACAGTGAGTCATTGTTTAAGGGACACTGAACTTCTGTTAAGAGTGCTAGACATTTTTGGGGAAGGAATAGTGGTAATGGTTATGCAATATGATAAACAGTAATTGAATTATACATGTAAAAAAATGTTGAAATGGCAAATGTTTTTTACATATACGTTTACCACAATTTTTTATAAATATTCCTAAGAATAATGCTGCTCTATAGCATTTCTCAAAAAAATCTGTCCATTCTAACCCTAAAGAAGAGTTTACCTGTCCCATTAGATCCTTGGAAACCAAAAGGAACTGTAAGAAATTGGAAGGGCAGGACCAGAATGAGATATTTAGAGGACAAAAGAAAACTCAATGAAAAATATTGACAGAATTAGCTAAAACAGTGAACTGAAATGTGTCAACAGGACTAGACAATGTTTTGTTGACATGGTGACAAAGGGTCACTATGGGTCAGTGTTGACTTGATGGTAACTAACAAACAATGTGTTATGAAGATTTAATTAAAAAGAGAACTAGGGCAATGATCTTAAATCAGACAAAGTAAACTATAAGACAAAATCTTCTAGAAGAAATAAAGAGGTATATTATACAGCAGTAATAGGATCAAGTAATTTAGAAGATTTAACAATAATATATATATACCCAATATCAGGGCATCTAAATATATAAAGCAAACAGTGATAGAATTGAAGGGAGAAATAGATAGTGCTATAATAATAGTTGGAGACTTAAATATACCACATTCAATGTTGGACAGAACATCTAGAAAGAAAGCCAACAAGGAAACGAAGGACTTGAATGGCACTGTAACCCAACTTAACTTAACAGACCTATGCAGAACTCCACTAAAAAACAGGATAATGTACATTCTACTCTGCCCATAGGTCATTCTCCAGGATAGGGCACATGTGGGGTCACAAAGCAAGTCCTGGTAAATTTTAAAAGACTGAAATTATACAAGGTACAATTTTCTGACTATAGTGGAGTGATGCTAGAAATCAATAACAGAAAACAAATCATAGAAAATACACAAATGTATAGAAATCAAACAACACACTACAGATTAAACTACCAGTGGTCAAGGAATAAATTAAAAGAGAAATCACAAAATTTCCTAGAGTCAAGTGAAAATGAAATCAAAACACGCCAAAGCTTGCAGGGCACAGTGAAGGCAGTACTCAGAGGGAAGTCTGTGATAACAGATACCTATAAAGAGAAGAGCCAACTGAGCTGAACCCTGACAGAAGGGAGGAAACAACAAAGACCAGAGCTGAAATAAATAAAACTGAAAACAGGGAAACAATAGAGAGAATCAGTAAACCTGGAAGTTTTTTTAGAACAAAATCAATAAAAATGACAAACCTATAGATAGACTGACAAAGATACAAATAACCAAGATAAAAAATGAAGAAGGTGACATTATAACTGACCCAGTAGAAATAAAGAGAATTATGACAAAATAATATGAACAGCAGCAAACTGGGTAAGCTAGATGATATAGGTAAATTCCTAGAAGCATATAACCTACCCAGACTGACTCAAGAGGAAATAAGAAGTCTCAACAGATCCCTAACAAATGAAGAGATTAAATCAGTAATCAAAAACCTCCCAACAGGGGGATTTATTTCAGGAATGCAGGGCTAGTTCAACATCAGAAAATCAATCAACATAATACACCACATCAAGACAGAAAAAGGAAAAGAACCACAAGACATTAGCATCTAAGGAATAAATACCTCAGAATAAATCTAACCAGAGACATGAAGGGACTTACATAATCAAACTATAAAACACTGCAATGGAAAGATGTTCTATGTTCATGAATTGAAAGACTTAATATCATTAAGATGTCAGTACCACTCAAAGAAATTTCTTCAATGCAATCCCAAGCAAAATTCCAATAACTTTCTTTATAGAAATAGTAAAACAAATCTTCAACTTTATATGCAATGGAAAGAGGCCCTGAGTAACTAAAGCAGTGTTGACAGAGAAGAATGAAATAGGACTCAAAACACTTACTGATTTTGAAACATATTATGCTGCTACAGTAATCAAAATAACCTGGTACTAATATAACAATATACACATAGGTCAATGGAATACAACAGAGAGTCCAGCCATAAACCCACGTATCAAAGTCCATTCAGTGAGAAGAGTCTCTTCAATAAATGCAGAAAAATGACACAGGATCCATGCTTCACACTGTATACAAAAAAAATTCAAAATGGATTAAAGACCTATATGTGCAAGGTAAAACAATGAAATTCTTAAAATAAAAAGCAGAGGCAACACTGCTAGGCCCAGCTTTTAACCATAGATTATCTAATAGAATAACAAAAGCACAAATAGGAAAAGATAAAATAAATATCAGGCCTCATAAAAATTGAAAACTTTTGTTCATCGAAACCTTTACCAAAAAGGAAAAAAAAGAAAGGATAAGCTACTGACTGAGAGAATATCTTCAGAAACCATATATTAAAAAAAAAAAAAAAAAAAAAACCTAATAACTAAAATGTATATAAAACTTTGACAACAAAAGGACAAATAACTGAATCACAAAATTGGAAAGGACTCGAATAGGACATTTCACCAAAGAAGCCATTCAGATGGCCAGCAAAACACATGAAAAGATGCTCAGCATCATTAGCCAACAGAGAGATACGAATCAAAACCACAGTGAGGTACCAGCCCTGGTGGTGCAGTGGTTAAGAGCTGTGGCTGCTAACCAAAAGACCAGCAGTTCAAATCTACCAGCCACTCCTTAGAAATCCTATGTGGCCATTCTGCTATGTCCTATAGGGTCACTATGAGTCAGAATTGACTCGATGACAATGAGTAGGTAACTAGTGTTTTTTAAAAAGAAAACAAGTATTAGCAAGGATGTAAGGAATCTGGAACCCTTATCCATTTTTGGTGGTGGGAATGATGCAAAATTTTACAGCCATTGCAGAAAACTGTGGAAGTTCCTCAAAAAAATAAAAATAGAACTACCGTATGGCCTATCAATTCCACTCCTAAGTATATACCGAAAAGACTTGAAAGCAAAGACTCAAAACAAACAACAACAACAAAAAGCTTGTGTACCAGTATTCATTGCAGCACTATTCACAGTAGTAAAAAGGCAAAAACAGCTGAAATGCCCATCAGCAGATGAATGGATGAACAAATGTAGTGCACACATACAGTGTGATACTACTCAGCCAGTAGGAGAAATGAAGTCTTGATAAATGCTACAGTATGGATGGAGCTAAGAGACATGCTAAGTGAAATAACTCAAAAAGGTGCATGTTGTATGAACTCATATAAAGAGATAAGAAAAGACAAATGTATAGAGAAGAAAATCTTTTGGTTACCATGTATAGGAGGAAAGGGACAAGGAGTAGTTAACAGTGATAGAAATAGCTCATTAATTAAGGGTATGGTTGCACAGTTGATTATTTTAAGTGCTGTCAGAAAGTTGTACATCTGTAAAAAACTGAATTGGCAAAAGTTGTATGGCAGATATATTTACAATAACAACAACAAAGAAAGAATAGCTGCTGAGGCTAATTATATGCAACCAAAAACCTCAGGGAATTCGTTTTCTCGGCTTGGAGGTGTAGGATCATGGGACATCCCAGTTAATTGGCCTAATAATATGTTTAGTGCTTCTGTTATACCTCTTTGTTTGATGCATAATGCATCAAGTCTTAAAAGCTTGTAAGCAATATCCAAGGCACAACATTTGGTCCCATTTTCCTGAAACAGTAGACAAAGAAGGAAAATCAGGAAAAGGAGGAAGAAATGGAATATATGGCTGGTTGCGCCCAGGAGCAACTGTCTCCTTCACCATGAGTGGCCATTACTGAACATTTTTATCAAAGATTCCTTAGAAGAATCCTGTTCAAAAGGACTAAAGCGCAGAATAGAGTTTCAAAATCTCGTGGAGCCAGGAGCCAGAAAGGTTTGGATGAACCTCTAAACCCGTTACACTGAAATAATCTTTAAACCTAAAATCAAAAATATCCCCTTAAGTCTTCTTGACACCAAATAGTAGTTTAGCCTAACTACTAAAATGTGTCTACAGTAAGCATTATGCTGTTTTAAGAACTATCTGTATGGAATCAGTTTGACAATTGCATCTCGAAAGATTAGATAGCAACCTTCCAAGGCAGTGAATTTATGTTAATGAAAGAGAAACAACTCAAAACAGGAGGGTAAGAATGACTACACAATTGGAAGAATGTTATAAATTAAATTTAAAAAGACTATATGAGGTTCCCAACTTCCCTCCCCTATTCCGACACCAGGCCAGTATGGACTTCAAAAATACAAACATACTGATCCATAGGGTAAGGAGCCCTCACAGCTCACTGATTAAGCTCTCAGCTGCTGACCAAAAAGTGAGCAGTTCAAACCCAGCAGGCGTTACGTGGGAGAAAGATGTGGCAGTCTGCTTCTGTAAAGACTTCAGCCTTGGCAACCGTATGCAGGAGTTTTACTCTGCCCTGTGGAGTCACCATGAGCAGGAATTGACTCCGCAGTATACAACAACAGCAATCCATAAAGTAGTCCCTGCACAGTGCAAATGTTTAAGTGTTCAAACTAAGAGCTGGAAGGTTGGCAGTTCAAACCCACCCAAAGGCACCCCAGAAGACAAGCCTGATGATCTGCCTCCAAGCAATCACAGCCTTGAAAACCCTATGGAGCAGTTCTACTCTGTTACACATGGGGTTCCATTGAGTCAAAAGTGAGCAGACAGAAACTGACAACAAGAACAACAATCCTAGCATCAGTATAAGAAAATCTAGCAATGCCTAATGATGTTCTCTTCTGTTCTTTTAATGAAATAACAAATTTAACAACAGCAAAAAGCTTTTCCGACTCCTTGGTTATCTCTACTTTTCTGGGGCCCAGGGTGTCAATTTCTGCTGCCCACTAAGACACTTAGCCCTGGGCAGGCCTCGTAGAGAACACCTTTAACATTAGCCAGTAGGTTAGGAATCCCAGCAAGAGGGAAAGTGAGGTTCTGGCAAGAGACAGTTCTGGGACAGAAAGGAAAATTATCATACTGTAGGAGAGAAAGAACCTTTGGCCTGAGATCTTCAGGTAGGACCTCTGTGAGTGTCTCCACGCTGCCTGGGGACTGGTGAATTAGAGAAGCAGAAGGGGGCTCCACCAGTGCCTGCCCAAGGTCTCCAAGCACAAAGAAATCTTTCCTCTCCACCTGGTAATGGTGGGGGCAATGAGCCATGGCTTCCATGGTCATCATATTCCCACAGTAGGAAGCAGAAATCCACCTGGCCCCAAGATATTAGCCTCCTTTCCCCTTTCCAGGTACACACTGGGAGTGGAAAGAAAAATTAAAATAACCTATGAGTTACTTGCAGTGTCCATATGCCCCCAGGATTTGCGAGCACATGTAGATGAATTGTTTTAAGCCAGTCAGAATGCAATTATTTCATCTTCCTTCCCACTCCGAATTGTTGATATTTAGAAATAAATTGCTCCCAGTGCTTCTGATTTACAAGGACAAAATTCATATTCACATGCAGAAAACAGGTTCAGTGGAATGATTTGAATTTCCGTGACAGTTACCGTTCTTTTCAAGCATTTGAGCTTGAGCTTTCTTTATATACGTCAACCCATTGCTGACTGTGCCTGGAAGCTGGGACAAATGCTGCCAGGCCCTCTCAGCATCACACAATCCCAGCTGCCATGGGCCACAGGGTGATTTGGAAGAAGCTCACCTTGAGCCAGCAAGACACTGGCAAAGAAAATTGAGTATACACCATGGACTGCCAAAAGAATGAATAAATCAGTCTTGGTAGAAATACAGCCAAAATGTTCCTTAGAAGGAAGGATGGCAAAACTATGTCTCAAATACTTTGCACACTTTTTCAGAAGGGATCGCTGCCTAGAGAAGGACTTCATGCTTGGTAAAGTAGAGGTCCAGCTGAAAAGAGGAAGACCTTCAACAAGGTGCATCGACACGGTGGCTGGAACAGTGGGCTCCAGCACAGCTGTGGTTGTGAGGGTGGGCTGGGCACTGGTTCATTCTATTGCACACAGGGTCACTGCACATTGGAACTGACTCAGCGGCACCTACCAGCCACAACAATGGCAGCACAGCGAGTCACTAAGAAAACTGGAGTGTCCTTTAGGATGCTTCTGGGGTGTCTGGGAGCAGGGCATGTCTTTCGTCCTTCACAGGTAACAAATGAGCAGTGGGAGACCTGCAGGCATAGACTGGAGTGGACAGTGACACTGACCAGTGGATTCTTCCTGAGAACACTGGTCTTATTCTTTCCATCAGGTTGATTCCCACTCAGGTGACCCCACTTGTACAGAGTAAAACAGCTCCACACTCATAAGAGGTCTGTGAAATAACATTATTTCTGTTTTAGTCTGTTTTACAGATGAGAAACAGAGTCTCTGAGAGCAGTGTTGCAGCCAGGTCTTAAATCCAAACCCAACACAAACCACTGCTGTTGAGTTGATTCCAACTCAAAGTGACCCTGCAGACAAAGTACAACTGTCCCCACAGAGTTTCCAAGGAGTGCCCTGATGGATTTGAACTGCCAACCTTTTGGTTAGCAGCCATTGCAAGTGTTCACTACACCATCAGGGTTCCTGGCTTAACTCCAGTGTTGTCAGATACTTAGAGCCCAGACTTATATCCCTTGTACAGTTATAAGCCTGTCAAACCAGCTGCCATGGACTCTGACTCATGGCACCCACATGTGGGTCAGAGTATAACTGTGCTCCACAGGGTTTTCAGTGGCTGATTTTCCTGGAGTAGGTCATCAGGTCTCCCTTCTGAGATATCACCGGGTGCACTCAAAGGCTGGGTTTTATATTAGCAAATGTGTGCATCAGCCAGGGACTCTTGCATAGCTATGCTTCCCACAAATTTAGCAGCACAAGGTTCAGAAGGTTTAAGCAACGTGCCCAGAATTCTGGTTTGCTAATTCCCGGTGGTCCTGAATATGGCATCGTGGAGTCTGAAGAATGCGTCCTTCCCCTCCGTCAACAGTGTGTAGAGAATCTACACAGCGCCACTGTTTCTGGCCTGAGGCGGCCCGGCGCTCCCACACAGACACCTTGTCTTGTTGTCTTTCCCACTCTCCTTCTCTGTGCTGTTTCACTCCTATTTTTAGGCATCTCTTCTTCTGAGTCCCATGCTCCCAGCGCTCTACTAACAAGTCCCAGAAATAATCAATAAAAAGAGCAAGGGAAGGCGGCAACAGTTAACACCGGAGCAAACCAGGCTGCCATCTCCAGTGCTTTATCACCCAGTGGGTGCTGGGCTGGGTGCTTCACACAAAAAAGGAGAATTTTGGTTTTCAGCAGCAGATACAGGGGGCTTTTTAAACCACACCAGTTATGCAACGTGCTGTATTAAAGGAGAAGGTGCACGCGACCAATCCGGGTTGTGAAAGGCCCCTCCATCTGGCCTGAGCTGGCTGTCTGCGTGCCTTCAGCCTTGGCTCACAGGTAGCAGCACCCAGGGAGGCCACTCTGAATTCCTCAGGAATACTGTCAGCAGAGGTCTGCCGTGCCTGGGGCTCTGGGCTACCTGTAGGCCAAGGAAGCCTGGAGGTCAGCTGGCTTGAAGCCCTCACTTTTCACGCCTTTGACCAGGTCTGTGGTATTTTATTCACCATTTTCAATATAATCAGCCGGCCTTAGATTGAGTCTCACCTTTGTTTCTTTCCCCCACTAGACACTGAAGAGTATGTTTAGAATTACAGTGTTATTGCATTAGCTAAAATAAAACCTATGTCCCCAATGGATACGGAAGTGTCCCAGTGAAAGACTAGTCTAAATAACAAATTAAATGAAGACATGATAGCAGAGTGGCTTATTATTGGCTGTATGGATAGCAAAATAACCAGACAAGGTAATAGTTCAGCATGAAAAATGTGCTGTCATTTTTGATTCATGCTTTCCTCAATGCCTGTGTGAGTCTGTCTTTACCAGGGTGGGAGTGAGGCCGGCTTCACAGCAGCTGGGCTGATGTGTAATTGCTGACATCCAGCCTCCGGAGAATCGATTCTCTTGGGGTGTAGGATGGGGAAGGAGCAACAGTGGGGCAAGCAGCTCTGAAGTTAACCTGTAGAGAACAGCCAGGTTAGAGTCGTATTGTAGTTACGCAAAACAGTGTTGTGTGGCATTTTCCACCGATGCTCTCATTTGCTTAGCATCAACCTGTGAGGAAACGTCTATTTTCCCCCATTTTATAGGTGAAGAAACTGAGGCTCTGCTAGAGTAAATGAATGGCCCAGAGTCACACACTACACACCAAAAGCAGAGGTTGAAATCCAGGCTTCCCGCTGCAGATTCCGTGTTCTCTTGAATCTATCCTACTGAGACAGGCTTCACTGGTTCAAAGCAGGTGATGCACAGGAGGGAACTATGGCCCAGCCCCCAGCTGTGAGAGGGCTAACTTACTCAGTATGCTGGTTGAGAATTTCCTAAGGGCAGCAACAAGGTAGAGGCCCCTAAAACATACTCTGAATAACATTTGACATTTAAGGTTTAAAAACTAAACCTCAGCCACTGGGAGAAATATCAGAATTTTGACAGACTTCCTTATCATTATTTTGTGTCTGTGGTATGTGGCCTTTCTAGCCATGGTCTTGTAGCTCCCACCCAAGTAATTGGGCGAGACTGTATGATTATGGCCCACTAAAGGGACTGGTTGGTTTTGCCATCCCACTGGGCTTATTATGAATCACCCCAGAGGTGGCAAAGAGAAGAGCCCATCACCACCAAGAAAGGAAAGAGCAGCAAGAGAGACCCACAGGAGAGACCTACAGGAGATGGTGCAGTGGGCTTCCTAGCCCATGGGTTGGGAAAGCTCAGTGCCTTTGGGTAGAGATGGAGAGCCAGGGAGAGGCAGCCCTTGAACATGCCCTGGGGAAAGGCCATCCTGATGTAATAATTGTATCCTTGAGTGTTCCTGAGCCTGTTATTTCCCTAATAAACCCCACAATCATTAAGTATGGTCCATGAGTTCTGTGTGATCATTGCAATGAACTACCAAACTCAGCAGAAAAATAGAGACTGTCTTGGGAGGGATGGTTGGTTGTCAGAATTGGTAAAGGTCGTGGAAAAGGGAGGCATATCCGACCACCACCTCATAGGAATTAGCACAGTCATAGGAAGTTAGCTATGGGCTATTGATCTTGAGTTTCCTTCCAACTTGTGAAGTTAGAGGAGGCCAGATACTTCCTGCATGCCATTTTTACGGTATCTTAGAATATTTTTATTTTTAAATGACGTATGAAAACACACTATAATATTTTCATACTTGGTAGCCAAAAACCAAACCCACTGCCATTGAATCGGATTGAACTCACAGTGACTGTAGAGATCAGAGTAGAATTTCCCCATAGGGTTTCCAAGGAGCCCCTAGCAGATTTGAACTGCCAACCTTTTGGTTAGCAGATGTAGTGGTTAAGTGCTACATCTGCTAACCAGCAGGTCAGCAGTTCGAATCTGCCAGGGGCTCCATGGAAACTATATGGGGCAGTTCTAGCCTTCCCTGTAGGGTCGCTATGAGTCAGAATCATGTTTAGCAGTATCCCTTAAATTTAAGATTTCAGTCGAGCCTTGATCTCTCCCTGTGCAAGATATCTTTTGGCCCATCATCAGCAATGGAAATTCAACCATTAGAAATGCATTCCTCTAGGTCTTCATACAGCTTCTACATTTTTGGTAAAACAAAACCCACTGCCATTGAGTCAATTCTGACTCATAGGCACCTATTAAAATCTAGAAAGTAGAAGAAAGTGAAGAGAAGTGACATGAGTGTTTGGATTATAAATTTATTCACAGTGAAGCTCAGGTATGTCTACAGGGACTGGACTTATTCATAGCTGTCTACTGCTTGTCTGCAGTTCTCATGAACAAGCTGTTGGTCCACTACAGTAAGCATGGTCTGACACAATGACTTACACAG
Organism: Heterohyrax brucei; assembly: GCA_028571685.1. Lineage (NCBI taxonomy): Eukaryota > Metazoa > Chordata > Mammalia > Hyracoidea > Procaviidae > Heterohyrax > Heterohyrax brucei. Next base: position 20,932,907 of record CM053162.1, read on the forward strand.
TCCCTTTAGCTAATTCTCGTTCTCTTTGGGTGAAATTCCTCTACTCTTCCCACAAATTCTCTTACAGCTTACCCTGGACTACCACTGATTCCCCAATGAAGGTCACTCTCAGTGCAGGCCTTTACCCTCTGCTGGAGCCTCCTGGGGATATCTTGGGCCTGCACCACTCATTGTTGGTCTGGTTCTTTTTTTTCTTTACTTTTTGGCTAGTTCATTGACCCTTGACTCAACATTAATGCCCAAGGAAACAACGAGGATGTCAAAGAACAGTCAACTCTACCTCATTCAAATCACAGTCTCTACCCAGTAACTCCCTGCCCTGTGGTTTTCTCCAGAGTCTAAAGGAATTTAGAGCATCCTCCCATTCTGCCCAAATCTGTATGTTGTCTCACTAAAAAGGTCACCTTCTTGCTACTTCCTGCCTTGGAACAATAAAACTGATTAAGACTTTATTGCAGGTAGGTATAAAAATGTATCTATTTATACATGGGAAGGCAACCCTGGTAGTGTAGCAGTTAAGTGTCATGTCTGCTAACCAAAAGGTCAACAGTTAAATCCACCAGGTGCTCCTTGGAATCTATGGAGCAGTTCTACTCTGTCCTGTGAGGTCACCATGAGTTGGAATCAACTCAATGGCAGTGGGTTTACATATGGGAAATATTTAGCACTGAATTTTATTGTGTGATTTTTGGAGCATCCAAAGTAATACACGCAGCACATATATAAGTTTAATAACGAAAAGGACAGCTTCGAGTAATCCATACAATGTAAGAACTAGAACTTGCCCATTCTACTGATTGCCTGTGTCTTCCTACTCTGACCAGGACCTCTTGCCTCCTCCCCCAAGAAGAAGCAGTTACTGTTTTTCATCTTCTCTTGCCTTTTTTTGTTTTGATAGTTTTATCATGTATGTATATCCCTAAACAATATGTGTTAGTTGGGGTTGTTCTTAACCTATACAAAAATGGATTTAGACTACAGTATTTTTATTATGATTTAGGTGAAAGTTTGTGGTACAAATTTATTTCTCATTCAAAAACTTATACACCAGTTGTTTTGTGACATTAGTTGCAATCCTATTGTTGTGTCAGCACTCTCTTCCCACCCCAGGTTCCCCGTGTCCGGTCATCCAGTTAAATTGTATGTATCTTCCTGCCTTCTCATCTTTGCTATTGGTCAGGTGTTGCCTATTTCATCTCATGTACTGGATTGAATTAAGAGCCATGTTCCTCACATGTGTTTTTATTTGTTCTATAGACCTGTCTAATACGTGGCCGAAAGACGGACTTCAAGAGTACTTTCAGTTCTGAGATAGCACAGTGTCTCGGGGCTTTAATTTCTGAAGTTCCTCTAGTCTTTGTCAGACCAGTTAAATCTAGCCTTTTTTGTGAGTTTGAATTTTGGGCTGCAGTTTTCTCCTGCTCTATCACAGATCCTTTACTGAGATCGTTGTTAGAGTGGTTGGTGGTGGTAGCCAGGCACCATCTACTACTTCTGTACTCACGCTGGTGGAGGCTGTGGTTCATGTGATACATTAGTCCTTTGGGCTGATGTTTTCCTTATGTCTCTGGTTGTCTTCATTCTCCTTTGCCCTGGATGGGATGGGATCAAAGGATATTATGTTAGATGGCCACTTGTAAGCTTTTAAGATTCTACATGATACTCATCAAAGTAGGATATAGAGGATTTTCTTTATGAACTGTTGTGCCATTTAACCTGGTTGTCCCCAGAGCGCTTGGTCCCTAGTGCTCTGCCCCAGTAACTCAGTCCCTCAAGGTGTTTGGGGGTGTTTGGGAAGCTTCTGAAAACCTGGTGGTGTAGTGGTAAAGTGTCACAACTGCTAACCAAAAAGGTCAGCAGTTTGAATCCACCAGGTGCTCCTTGGAAACTCTACAGCACAGTTTGACTCTGTCCTTTACAGTCACTACGAGTCTGAATAGACTCCATGGCAGTAAGTTTCATTTTCTGGTTTAGGAAGTTTCTATGATTTCGTCTTGGTCAAACTATGCTTACTTCTCCTATACGGTGTGCTGTTTCCCTTTTCCCAAAGTTAACACTTGTCACTTGTCTGTTTTCTGTTTCTCATCCCTCCCCTTCCTCATAACCATCAAAGTTTGTTTGTTTTTTTTTTTTTGTCCTGTATGTAAACCTTTTCCTGAGTGCTTTTGATGGTCATCTCATACAATATTTTTCTTTTGTAATTGACGTATTTCACTCAGCATAATGCCCTCCAGATTCATCCACATCGTGAAATGTTTCAGGAATTCATCATGGTTTTTCTTTATCATTATATAGTATTCCATTGTGTGTATGTACAGTAATTTGTTTATCCATTTTTCTGTTGATAGGTTCTTAGATTGTTTCCATCTTTTTGCTATTATGAATAATATGGCACTGAATATGGATATGCAAATATCTACTCATAGAATCAGTTTGGGAGTATTCCTTCCCTTTTTTGTTCTGAAATAGTTTGAATGGTGCTGAATGTTTAATAGAATTTTCCACTGAAACCATTTGAGCCAGGGCTTTTATGTTGTTGGAAATTTTTTTGTTTTTGGCTTTTTTTACCTCTTCAATCTTTTTTATTATGGGTCTGTTCAGATTTCCTATCTCAGATGGTGTAGTTTAGATAGGTAATGTACTTCTAGAAATTTGTCCATTCATCTAGGTTCTCAAATTTGTTGATATATACTTCATTATAGTATTCTGTTATGATCCTTTTTATTTGAGTTGGATCTGTTGTAAGATTCTTCATGTCATCTCCTATTTGGGTAATTTATTACTTCTGTTGTTGGTTAGTTGGTTTTGTCAGTTTGGCTAATGGTTTATCAATTTTGTTGATCTGTTCAAAGAACTAAATTTTGGTCTTGTAGATTCTTTCTATTGCTTTTCTGTTCTCTATTTCATTTATTGCTTTTCTAGTTCTGTTATTTTCTTTCTTCTGGCAGTTGTGGGTTGCTTTTGTTCTTTTCTGTTTGATCAAATTATAAAATCAATGTTTTGATTTTTACCTGTTCTTTTTTGATGTGTGTCTTTATTGCTATAAATTGACCTCTGAGTACTGCCTTTGCTGTGTCCCTAAGATTTTGGTGAATATGTTTCCATTCTCAATTGATTCTGTGATTTTTTTTTATTATTATTTTTTCTTTGATTTCTTCTATTACCCAATTGTTTTAAAGCAAAATGTTATTTAATTTCCGTGTATCTGATTTTTTTTCTTTGCTCTTCCTCTAGTTGATTTCTACTTTATGTCGCTGTGATCAGAGAAATGCTTTGTATTATTTCATTGTTTGGGATTTTATTGATGTTTACTTTGTTGCCTAAAATGTAGTTTATTTTGGGAAAAGTTTCATGTACATTGGAAAAAAATGTATAGTTTTCTGCTGTTGGGTGGAGTGACCTGTATATGTCTGTGAGGTCAAGTTGGTTGATTATGGCCTTCAAATTTTCTATATATTTCTTGAGTTTCTTTCTAGGTCTTCTGTACTGTACCAAGAGTGGTATATTGAAGTCCCCTAATACTATTGTGAAACTATTTTTCTTTTCAGTGCAGTTAGAGTTTATTTTATGTAACTTGTACTGCTGTCGTTGTGTATGCAGAAACTTTATTAGGTTATATTTTCTTGATGGATTGTCCCACTAATCATTATATAATGTCTTTCTTGTCTTTTATGGTGAATTTTGCCATAGATTCTATTTTATCTGTTGTTAGAATTGCCACTTCTGATCTTTTCTGGTGACTGCTCACTTTATATATTATTTGTCATCCATTCATTTTTAACATATTTATATTTTTGTGTCTAAGGTATATCCTTTGTGGATAGTATGTTAATTAGTCCATTTGTAAAATCCCGATCAGCCACTCTCTGTCATTTTACATGTATAGCTAAGCCATTTACATTTAGTGTGATTATTGATGGATATAAGTTTATTTTGTAATATTGTTGTAGTTTTTTTGTTTTGTTGGTGCTGATGTTTACTTTGTTCCTTTTACTTTCCTGGCTGAGTTCCATTATTTGTGGATTTTCTTTTCTTTTGTTATTATAGATTTTGTGTTTACTGAGTGATTATGTTTTTCTTCTTTTTTGTTTAGATGAGTGGGTTTGTTAATGTTTTTGTGTTGACCTTGAATTTTACCTTTGATTCTTTAACTTGAACTGGTGTTTCATTATGTGATGGCACCTTGACTTCTTCTCCATTTGAAAGTTTTACACCTACACCATTTATTACTCCTTTTATTGTTTTGATATCGTATTTTAAAGATTGATGTCTCTATTGTCCTCTTTTCGTTTAGCTGTATTTTGTTATCGGGAATTCTTTGCTTAGGTTGGTTTCTGGCTGATGCCAGAATTCAGGTTATTGTCTGACATTTTTGGTTCACTAGCCAAAGGACTTCCTCTATTTCTTCTAAGTGTTCTAGATGCTGGTTGTTGTCTGGTGTTGTTGGTTTACTAACCAAAGGATTTCCTCTAATTCTTCTACGTTTGGTTTGGTTTTTCCAAATTTCCTTAATTCGTATTTATGTGGAAATGCCCTAATTTTGCCATCATGTTTGAAACAATGTTTTGCAGGTTATGTTATTCTTTGCAGTTTTTTTTTTTCTCTTTCAAGATTTTTTTTATATGTTGTCTCATTGCCTTTTTGCCTGCTTGGTTTCTGCCAATCAGTCAAAGTTTAGTCTTATTGGTTCCCTTTTGTAGCTGACTTTCCATTTTCTCAGATTTGCTCTTAGGCTTCTTTCTTTGCCTCTGGCTTTGGTGAATATGATAATGACAAGTCTTGATGACTTTCTTATAGTTCTGTCCTATGTGTATTTCACTGAGCTGCTTGCATGGTCACCTTTTCATCTTTCATGATATTTCAGATATTTTCTCTCTGCAAATCTTCAACAATCTTCTTTATGTTCTTCATTTTCTCTGCCTTTTCTGGAACTCCTTTCACAGGCATATTTTTGCCCTTGATTGTGCCCCATGTAATTCTTAGGTTTTCTTCATTTTTTGTCATTCTTTTCTTTGATTTTTCTTCAAAGTGGTGTCCATGGCTTTGCCTTCACTCTCAATAATTCTGTCTTCCATTGTTTCAGCTTTGCTCCTAAAAACCATCTCTTCAGTTGTGCATTTCTGAAATTTTGTTGTCTATCTTTTGGATTGAAATTTTGCTGAATTGCTCCATTGTTTTATCTGTTTCCCTTGATTTTGGCTATGGTTTCATTGGTTTTGTCTGTTTTCCATGATTTTGTCTGTTTTTTCCTTTTTTTTTTTTTTTTTTTTTTTTTTTGGTCTGTTTTTCTTGATCTTTTTCCTAATCTCTTGATCAGCTTCAAGTATTAGTCTTTGGAGTTCCATGTCAGGTAGTTCCACTGCCTTTTCTTCTATTAGAAGGTCATCTTCTTTTTTAGCTTAGTCACTTGCTAAAGATATCTTGTCCTCCTATTTTATATGTTTTGATGTTGTCTTCTGTCTCCAGCCAGCCACGCCAAGTGCCTTCGAGTCAGAGCTGACTTATGGCGACCCTAAGACACTAATATATAGTTTTTCTGATATTGGTCCTGTCATGTAGGAGCATCCCCAGTCCCTCACTGGATGAGTTAGGGTGTAAGACAGGGAGTAGTAGGGACTTGCTTCCCACCATTTAGCAGTTGGTTCATTAGCAGAAGGGAAAGAGTGGTAAATGCCTGGTGTAGGAATGGGCCTGAGTACCAGTGACACTTCGGTCATAGCATCATGGCAGGTGCCAGTGAGAAGGTGGGTGATGTACATTGCTAGATGGGAGGGTAAAAATAAAATTAAAAAATCATAAATGGGTGCATGGTGGGGGCCAGTGGTTAAGAGCAGGGTGGATTCAGGACGGCACCGGGCCAATGAGCCACTGGCACTTTATTCATGGTTGCTCTGTGAGTGCTGGCATAAAAGAGAAGTATATCATGTACAAGGCTTGATGGAAAGGAAAGAGAAAAGTGAGACAGGAAAAAAGAAAAAAAAAGTGGTGGCGTGTCTGGAGCTGGCAGATTAAGGTAGAATGCACCTGGAACAGTGAAGGAAGGCTCTTCAGCCTGGCACAGCAAGGACCACCAGAAGTGGGAGGTGGTATCCAGGGCTCTGTGGAAGGGAGAAGGGAAAGAGAAAAGGGGGAGAGAAGGAAAAAAATGGTAGTGTGGCAGGAGTTGATAGGTGGGGATGGGATAGACCCATAGTAGCAGCAAGACAGTGGCTCTGTAGCAACAGCAGCATGGCAGAGACTGGCATTAGGGTGGGGAGGTAGTATACATGGCTAGGTGAGAAGGAGAAAGAAAGGAAGAGAAGGGATGGGGGGGGGAGTCTGGAGGTAGAAGAAGCTCATATTATGACCAGTATGAGCTTGTCCCCAGTGGGAGCTTCAGGGAAAGAGGGCTTCTTGCTTCTACTTAACAGAAAAGTAAGGGGTGGGAAAGTGTGTTCCTGTGGTTACCAGGTGCTCTGTCTCCTGCTGCAAGCTCCATAAAGTTGCCTTCCCGTACTCCCTGTCTAGAACCATTGCTGGCTATATTGCATGATGTCCATGCTGTGTCATGTTAGCTCAAAGAAGACCTCCACTTTGTATCTCTCCTCTTTCTCTGTTTTCCCTCAGTTTCTTCCTCTATTGAGTGTTTTATCTAGCTCTTTAGTCCTTTATTTGATGTTTAGCATTCTAGGATTGACATTTGTATCTATTTTACTTAGTTTTTCAGGTCTTTGCTGCAGAGGGATAGTATGGTACATTGTCTAGGGCACTGGTTTGGCTTGCATCCTTCATAAAGTATTTTGTAATTTACTTCTTCCAAAAAGTGTTATGGTCTAAGGTTTATCCATGTTTCTGTGCATAACTGTATTTCATGACCACATGTGCATATACCATCATGTACTTGTCTGTTGTCCTATTAGTAGACAGTTGGGTTGTATTCAGTTTGGGGGTTGTTATAAATAATGATGGGTATCCTCCTATAGGATCTTTAACTAGAAAAGTTACTGGGCAATTAGATGTATAAAGATGCAAGTTTAAAATCTTGTGGAGTAGGGTAGTTCAGCACTTGAGTTTTACACCAAGCTGCCTGGTTTCAAATTCAAGCTCTGTTGCTAGCACTGACTTGGGGAGAATTATGTAACTTCTCTAAAACCAAAACCAAACCCACTGCCGTTGAGTCGGTTCCAACTCATAGTGACCCTAGAGGTCAGAGTAGAACTGCCCCCATAGATTTCCCAAGGAGCATCTGGCAGATTTGAACTGCTAACCCTTTGGTTAGCAGACATAGCACTTAACCCACTATGCCACCAGGGTTTCTGTAACTGCTCTACATCTGTATTTTCTCCACTGTAAAGTGAAAACAATAATAGTGCCTATCTCACAGAGTTGTCTGAAGGATTAAATGAGTAGAACTTTACCAGTGCCACTCATTCTTTTACTTAATTCTTCTCAACAAACCCATGAGATGGTTATAATTATGTCCATTTTACAGGTATTAGAAATGACAGAGAGGCTCAATAACTTACAATGGTCAGCCAATATATAACAGAGCTGGAATCAACAACTCCTGGCCCAATCAACCTCAGTTCCTGGTTTTGCATCATCCAGTCTCCCATCCTTAAGATGCTACCAACTGATTCCTTGACTAGCCAGCAAGAAAACAAATTTCCTGAAACGGGAGAGTGGGTTGAGATCAGAGATACGGAGAGTAGAAGGGTACCACAGATGCATTTCACCAGGGCTCCTCTGAAGCCTCCCACTACCACCCCTCCATTCACTCTGCCTTCTATAAGCTGTTTGAACACAGACAGCAAGTATGAATCTGGACTGTGTTTCATGCTTCCATGTCTCCAACTTGGCCAACTCAGCACTTCTGCATCTCACACTTTTAACCAGCCTTCCCAGCAGCCCAGTGGTCCATCCACTTGCTAAGAGACTTCTATACACAAAAGAAGGCATGGCCTGGCCACTATTCTATTTCTTCTCCACCCTCCACCAGGTTTGGATTCCTTTAATTCTGGCAGTATGAATCCCCCCACCCCAACCCCCACCCTGCTTCTAGTATCTAAAGATCCCACAGAGACACAGGGCTAAGTGGCAGGACGATAAGGCATGGGCATGCTAGGTCTAGATCACAACTTTGTCCCTCCCAGTTCTAAAACTGTTATCGTATCCCTCGGCCTACAAAAGACTTGGCATCACCCTCTCCTTATCAGTTACTCATTTTCATAAGCACTCAGTACATTGATTTCTTTAGAAAGAAGGGCAAGAAAAGAACATAGATCTGCATGATATGTTCAATTTTCTGTGAATCCCATAAACATCAGCACTGGCTGAGATTTCATTTCCCCTGATGCCGAGCCCAAGATGAAACTTGGTGAGCAGAAGCCTGGGAGCTGGGAGTACCTGCATTAGGCATATAGGCCAGGGGAGACAAATTGTTGTTTTTGTTTTGTTTTGTTTTTTCATTATAACACCTTCTGCCCTTCTTCTGAGGATTTAATACCTCAACTATTTCCTATCTCATTGGGTCAACAAATAGCAACCAAATTGTCAGTACCAGCTCTCGAGAGTGTACTCTTTCCTAAATAAGAGGTTTCCTAAACACAGACCTTTCTTCTAAAGCAGACAACCAGTGCTCAGGAGGCAATTTCTGATCTTTTGTTAACCATGATGGCTTTCCTTTTACCACCTACACACTAGAAAAAGGCTGTTTCAGCGACCACTTTATTTTTCTCCCCCAAACCTAGCAAGTGACCTCATTCTTATTTGCAATCTCATTTGCAAACCCTCCACACCACCAAGTTTAGTCAGTATGTTATTTTACTCACAATTTTTAAAAGAACACAGGCCATTTGTAAGCAGAGTACAATAGGTATTGTTCTTATTTATGATGCTTCCATCCATCATTACCTGCTGGGAGCTGGAACAGGAGACAGCAGAACTGCCTAGGCCAACCTCAGAAATAGAAGTAGGGGTAGTGGGAAAGTGTCCCCCTAGCCCAACCAGATGGCTACTAGCTCTGCAGAGCTGAACTCCAGTCACCCCTGGGCTCTTCTCACCACATCTGAGATCAGGGTTGAAATCACCCTTTGCTCTAACTCACCAGGGATGACACATGTTCATTATTTATTCATTTGTTCATATGCTGCTTAGGTTTACTTCAGGCTGGTATGATCCATACAAAAGCAATGGAGAAAATAATTAATGAAATAGTGCTGTAGGCCTTATAGATACTTTCTTTTAACTGTGCATAAATGGAGGACTAACTGTATACTGGGTGTTATCCTTTTAAATCCTTACAGTAACCTTATGTGTTAGGTTTTATTTGTCTCATTTTATAGATAAATAAACTGAGTCTTAGCAAGATTAAGTTCTAAAACTAATGTCACCAAACTAATTAAGGAAAAGTCCCTTGCTATGAGGACTGTGAGACTGCAGCTTTTGACTGAGAATCTGATCGTCTGGATCTTTTCTGCAGTTATCCTTGCCTTTTTTTCCATTTGTTTACCCAGCATGAAAACCAAGTCTGGCTTATTCATCAGTGTATATCTTGGACCTAGTGTGTGCCTGGCAATCTTAGGTTGGAGGAGGAGAGACAAGTATACAATAAATAAGTGAACAAAGGAGTCAGAGGTGGTGAGGGGATGCAGGCAAATACAGTGAGTATGGGGATTAAAGGTAATTCTCTGGTTTATGGCTTGAGCAAGGAGACAAAAGTTTTAGTTGCTGTGATACAGAAGACCAGAAGAGGATGGGGCCTTGGGAGAGTGAAGAGAACTAAAGAGCTTGACATATAACCGGTTAATTTTGAGAGAACTGTAAGATATCCAGGGAAGGCAGTCAAGCAGTGGGTTTAACACAGAGGTTTGGACTGGAGATAGAAATTATGGAAATTGTCAACTACATGTGATGAGATCACCAAGGAGACAGTATAGAAGAGAAAATGTCAAGGACGGATTCATGTATTTAGGGAGTGGAAAGAAGAACTTACCATGAACACTGAAAGGAGTGGAAAGAGAAGCAGGTGCACAAAACAACAGAGTACATATCACAGAAACTAGAGAGAAATGTATTTGGAGAAGCTGGGAGTAGGTAACCATCTGGAATGCTTCCCGGAACTCAGATAAGACTGAAACAGAAAAGACCCCAGAATTTGACAACTTAGAGGTTGTTTTAGTCAGCTAGGGCTGCTCTAACAGAAATACCACAGAGTGGATGGCTTTAACAAAGAAAGATTTATTCTTACACAGTCCGGTAGGTTGCAAGTCCATATTCAGGGTGTCCGTTCCAGGGAAAGGCTTTCCCCTTGTCGGCTCTGGAGGAAAGTCCGGTATTGCATCAGTCTTTGTCCAGGGAGTGTCCTAACACAAGAACCTCTGGTCTGAACGACGCACTCTGCTCCCGGTGCTGCTTGCTTGATGGTAGCGAGGTTCTCAAATTGTCCTTGGTTCTTTTTCCTTTTATTCCTTGCAAGCTAAAAGCATTAAGGGTGGGGCAAGCCATACTCCAGGGAAACTTCCCCCATAGCAGGAATTCACAGCCCCACCCTAATCCTTTAACATACAGGTTAGCAAAACCACACAATGGAGGACAGTCCCAAGATACTGGGAACCATATCCCAGCCACGTGGCTGCACACATTTTTGGGGGGACACAATTCCAACCATGACAGAGGTTGACCCTGGCCCTGAAAAGAGCAATTTTTTTGTAATCACAGGATATAAATCAGAAGCTGTAGACTGGAGGTACCCATTGAGAGGAGATGCTGAGAAATGAGGAGCTAGCCAGAGTAAGGGGGAGATCTCAAGAACTGAGATAACTGAGTATGGGTTGGTTTGTTTTCTGTTTCATGAGTGTGATCAAGGGGAGAGAACAGGAGCTTCTAGATGCAAGAGAATGGATACCTGAGCTGATGGAGTCCTTAAGAAGATGGGACACAGGGTGTGTAGTGATGGACTGGATTTGGTTCTGCGACACATTAAACATAGGAAGAAAAAAAAGGAAAAGATAGTGAAGATGCAGATAGGTTTGCAGATTTGGTGACAGAAGTATATACCTTCTCTATAAAGCATGAGAGTGATCAACATTTGTTGGCAATGGGTTTGGTGTTTGTGTGTGTGTGTGTGTATGTGTGTGTGTGTGTGTGTGTGTGTGTGTGGACTGCTAGGCACCAGAGATGCAAAGGTGATGAAGAGTAGTCTGTGCTCCAAGAAGCTCATGATCTCCTGGAAGAGACAGATACCTATATGGCAACATCTTGACATGAGATGACAGAGCAATTCACAGGACATTATGGGAGCAGAGAAGGCATCCATCACCCAACCAGCTGGGTTAAAGAAAGCTGCTGAGATTTGCATGACCAGTTTCCCAGCCTCCCACAATATAGGTGCTTAATGGATGGTGCTCTGATGATAACAGTGATTTAGAATCCTGATTTGCTACAAATGGAGCTAATGATTTGAGAGCCAGAATCCGTAGAAATGTCCATTATTTCTTCCTCCTTTTTCTAAAATGCTGATAATATAATGTGCGGCTGGCTGGACAACTCCAGATTGAACTCTGAGTCATCTCCAGATCAAAACCATCAGATCCTTTGATAGTGATTGTGAGGTCTTTGTGGTCAGTATGTGGAGAATGGTACTGATGGGTCTGCTGAGGTTAAAGCTGGCTTTTAACACAATCATCATAGAAGCTACAAGGTGGCCTGGCTGAACATAAAGGTCTTACATTCTTAAAGGCCTCTCAGAGGTGACCTTAACTCCTCAGGTTTCCTTCCAACGTGATAACCCCAGAAGTGGCTGTACTGTTCCCCTGGACCTGTTTGACAAGAGTATTTGCTACTCTGCAGAGCTATTATTATTAGGAAATAGATGGCAGACACAAGACAAGGAGCACAGCTCTGTCTCATAGCCAAGAGCCACCGACCCTGCAGATATGAAGAGTGAAATTTACATACCCTCTGTGAGAAGTATCACTGGAGAGCACAAACAGTTAAGCCCTCGGTTACTGAAAGGTTGGAAAGTCATATCCACCCAAAAGGAAGTCCTGGAGATCGACTTGTGAAAGGTCACAGCCACTGAAAACTCTATGGTGTGTAGTTCTACTTTGCAACACCAGGAGGTCGCCATGAATCAAAATCAACTCAGTGGTAACTGGTTTGGTTTTGTGTTTCTGAGTTACACAAAGAGACAAAAATTGTATCTCAGAAAGTCGAAGTCCAATAAGAGCAAGCTGAGTACAAAAGGATTAGTCCTGTAGAGCCACCTTGGGAGGAAAACAGATAGCTGGAAGTGATTTCCTGCCCAACAGTGAAGGCAGCAGTTACGCCTTTGCCATCTCTGTCACGTCCTAACTCTGTCCCCTACCTCTCACCACATACGATGCCTTGCAATGTTAGGTGCTGTGGGAGGCAGAATACTATCGTGTCTAAGAGTATAGGTTCTGCAACCAGAATGGCAAGTTTGTGATATCCTAGCTGTGACAAGTTACTGCACCTCTCCCTGTTTCAGTTTTCCCATCTGTAAAATGGGAATGTTAATAAGAACAGTAGCTATACCATAGGGTTGTTGTGGAGACTCAGTAGAATAGTGCCTGGCACATAATCAAGCCCATTGCCGCAGAGTCAGTTCCAACTCATAGTGACCCTAGTAGGGCAGAGTGGAACTGCTCCACGGGACCTTTGAAGGAGCAGTGGATAGATTTGGACTGCTGAACTTTTAGTTAGCAGCTGAATGCTTAACCACTGTGCAACCAGGGCTCTGCTTACCATGTAACAGATATTTATGGGAGAAAAAAAAAATCTCAAGGAATACAGAGAGCAAAGGAAAGAGTAGATTCACAGTGAATCTGTATCCATTGTTAGGAGGTGATCCATGAAGCCCAGTTCATCAGCAGTGCTACTTTCTAAATCACGCTGGCTCTGCTGGTTAAGCTTCTGCTGAACTCAGAAACAAAGGCATTGGCAGAGAGCATTTGTGCTTCACCAGGTAGTGAAAGGAAAATAGCAAGGGACAAATCAATTGTATTCCTGAGACTAGCTGTCCAAGCCAAACCATCACTTCCACCAAACTAAAGAACAGAAGAACATTTACATTCATTAAAAATTTATCTTTCCAGGAAAAAAGAATCAGTGTTATGTGTATTTGTTTGTTTTTCCAGTGAAAAACAGGAAAAGAAGTTGGGTCCCTCTTATCAGCTTTGGGAAGAAAAGCAATTTGGAGAAAGTTCTGCTATGTGTTTAGAATATAACTTTGTTGATTTGGATGCAGATGAATTCTTTTATTTTCAGCAGTTGCCCAGAATTTAAATTTGTGATTAGAAAACACTACCAGTCTACTGACACTTGCGATGTGCTTCACTGTGCAAACTGCCCACTCCTAAAGCAGGCTGTTGCCCTGTGTTCCCCGTGTTGCAAATCAAACTGTGCTGAGAATTTGTTCAAAGGAGGGGGCAGTGAAGCCCATCAACTGGCAGCTGATGGGGCTCCGTCATCCTCCCGTTCTGTCCCTCATGCTATCAGCTCTTCTCTCCTGCAGGAGGACCCATCTCGGCTAAAATTGTATTAGGCCCTCACTCCTGCTGATAACATAACTGGCCCCCTGCGCTGGCCCTGGCCTTACCATTCATGCAGGCAAACACCCACCGTGTTCCATCAGCTAAGATCTCCTCTAACCAGGGATAATGGAATACAGAGAACCCCTGCCTCTCCTTCTGCATCTCCAGTCTTGCAGCAGTAGCAGCTGCTGATTGCTCATTAGAGAAGACGAGCTCCGTTTCCTGTCCTCCTTTTTGTACTGGCCCTATATCCCAACTGGGTGCCTGGCCAGGGGCTCCAGCCCAATTAGGAAATTGGACATTCCAAGCCAGACTACATTGCTACTCAGCCCGGGCCAGCCCAGGCCAGCCCAGCCGAGCTCCTGCTCCACAGTTTCAGCCCAAGGAGCACTGGTGGGGAGCACTGGTAGAGAGTAGGGAGCTTTGCTACTTGGCCGCCAATCATGAGCAGCGTGCAAACTTACAGCTGGCCACTTTTTCGTCTGAGTTAACCAAACCCTAATCAGTCTGATTAGGAAAAGGCCCCCTAATCTGCTTATGGAGGAAGTCAGCGTGTCTGTGTTAGGAAATCATTAGACCATTATTTCCCAGGCTGTGTTTCCTGTAATGTTACTGTTTTTTATTAAAGTTATTTTATTATTGATGACCGTTATTACATTTTTCTGCAAATGCAATGGAACCCCTTTCTCCTGTTCATATGCATTGAGGGACAGGATTTGGCACATTTTTTAAAATAATTTCTTCCATTATAATGTAATATTACCATCATAGAAAATTTGGAAACTAGAGAAAAGAAAAAACTCTAGTGAAATCCCACCAGTATAATACAAACACTGTTAGCATTTTGGTGAATTTCCTTTGAGTCTTTTTCTTATGCATATTTTAGTGTAGAAGTAATTGTCTTTACTTATATTTCTTATCTTCCCCTTTTTTCACTTAGAATTCCTAGCATATGCAATTTCTATATTATATAATCCTCACAAATGATCATTTTAATGATTTCATAATATCCCATCAAATCTATGAACCTTAATTTATAGTAACTATTTCTCAATTGTTGAATGTTTAGAGTGTTTTGCTATTACATTTAGAAGTTATTTTTTGTGATTAATATTTTATTTTTATTTTTTCTTCCATCTTTTTTATTATGATTGAATGAAAATGTGTATTCCCATAAATTTGCATGCTCACCGATATGCAGCCCTCACTGCTCTTGCTGCCCACTGACAGACAGCACACTCTTCCTCTCTGCTCCATACATGTCCTATCCTCCCAGCAGTCTCCTATCCCCTCCTCTCCACCGACTCCCTTTCCTCCAGTAAGAAGTCAGCAGGATAATATCCTATAGATGCATAGAACCATAAAGTGCCCACAAGATATGGTCACTCCACGTCACCAAGTCCAATCCATTCCTGTCTGAAGAGTTGACCTCCATTATGATTTATGGACAGAGGCAGCATCAGGGCCGGGGCCATGCTCCCAGGAGAACCCCAAAGACCCTGGACTAACAATTGCAGTCTTTAGTGGCAATCTCAGGGTGCACTCCTGCTTATTCTTGTGTTGCCAGTGAGACTCAATTTTATGGGCTCCATTGCAGCTATCACTGGTGGTGGCCAGACACCATCCAATTCTTCCAGTCATGAGTCAAGGTAGACACCCACTGACGTGGGTCTCTTTGTCTTCTGGGGTCTCTTTCCCTCATGTGAATTTGGTCCTTAGTGATCCATTCCTGCTGTGTTGGGACCATTTGCTGTACCCTCAGATGACAGCTTGGCAGCTTTTAAGACCATTTACAAGTTATTTTGTTGTTTAGAATTATTTTCTTAGAACAGATTCACAAAAGTAGAATTACTGAGTCAAAGGTTATGAACAGTTTTATGACTGCTGGTATATACTGCCAAATTGATTTCTAGTCCATGTTTGAGTTGAACAATATTCTGAAGACTTTTTAATCAACAGTGTCATTTTTATGTTGTCTGTTTTTATTTTCTTTTTCTGAGGGGGGCTGATATGATCCCTGCCTTTCCTTGGCATGGTAACAGTCTAGCCCACAGCTAGACCTTCGGTCAGCCTGGTTGTCTTGGCCTTAGAAGAAGACTCCTGGAGAGCACTCCCTTTGCAGGAACCCTGCACACCACAGGGGCACTTGATGAACAAGATCTCTCACTATGCTGAAAATGGGGGTGTCTTGGGAAGAAGCACATTAGTACATCCCTTCTTTTGATGAACAGTGGAGAATTAGTGTCAGACTTACTGTGCATCACTCAAAATCTTTGTTTTTTTAACCAGAATAGGCAAGTGTACACAGAGACCAGCAGAGTTGCAAGAGACAGCTGGGAGAAGAGGGAAAGGGGGACTCATTGCATAAGGGACGTTAAGCTTCTGTTAAGGGTAATAGGGAAATTCACAAACAGGTAATGGTGATGGCTGAACAACATAACAAACCTAACTGATGTCACTGAAGTGTACATGTGACGTATATTGGAAAGGCAAAATTTGTTAAGTATATTCACCAAACACAAATCAAACCTATTGCCATCAAGTTCGTTCTGATTCATGGTGACTCCTTGTGCTGCAGAGTAGATCAGCGCTCTGTAGGGTTTTCTTGGCTGCACAATCATTGTGAAAGTAGGGGCCAGGTCTTCCTCAGTGCTCCTGGGTAGCTTCAAACCACTAACCTTTAGGCTAGTAATCAAGTGCAGGGTGCACCACCCACAGACCTTGCATATTTACCACAATTTTTCAGAATTACTACTAAGTACATAAAACCACTGGCACTGAGTCTATTCCAACTCATAGCAACCCTACGGAGCAGAGTAGAACTGTTGTGTAGAGTTTCCGAAGAGCGCCTGGTGGATTTGAACAGTGATCTTTTGGTTAGCAGATGTAACACTTGGCCACCATGCCACCAGGGTGTCCAGTATATACATACACATATAAAATCTAAGATAAAAAAAAGTTTCTGCTGTATGAAGATGTGTCTACACACCAAGACCTGGCTAGCTGTCAGTGGGCCACTTGTAGACCGCAAATAAACAGCTCTCTAAGGTCCAAGTCATGAGGCAGGCTCCCCTGCTTTCCACCCCCACCACCTTTCATACTTTTGTGCCCTGCTGGGTGCTTACTAGATTTAGATATAAGCCTCTCCATGTACTTTCTCTTGCTGGGCATAATGTAATTTGAGGGCATTTTCCCATGTGGGTGCCATCCAAGGCTCCCTTTACTCAGCTGACTTTTCTATCAGCAAATACAAACCAGAGCTGCCACATCTCCAGGCATTGGAAGCAGAACTTCTTGAAGTTCAATCCCTTGGCCAGTGGTAGTTTGTGGGGAAATTCATAGGGGATCCTCTGTAGTATGTTTATCATTCAACTAGCTTTAAGGTTTTTTTTAGCACAGAATGGTACTGTGTTTAGATGCAAGACAAATTCTAAGTGATGACGTAAAGTGTGCCTGACTTTAGGACCACCACATGGGGATGTACAGATCATTCACTGCACAACAGCACATGACTGAAAGGTAAGTGGAGGCTGCCATCCACTCTGCTAGCTACCAAGTCTTGTACCTTAGCATGAGGCTGTGTCTAATTATTTCTGGAGTACCTGTGTTAAGTAGCCTTTTTATTTTAAAACTATATTTTGATTAAAATATTTCATTGTGCTTTCAGTGAGAGTTTGCACAGCAGTTAGGTTCACATTTGACAATTTCCACACAATTTGTTCCGTGATGTTGGTTACATTTTTCACAGTGTGTCAGTTATCTCATTTCCCTTCTGGTTTTTCCATTTCCAGTAATCTAGTTTTCCTGCCGCCTTACCATCGCATCTTTGCTTTTGGGTAAATGTTGAGTGTTTGGTCTCATAGCATTGATTTTTTAAAGGAGCACAAAACTCATGGGTGATATTGTTTACTTTATTAGACAACCTGTTAATTTAGCTAAAAGATGATGTCATGAAATAGTTTTGCTTCAAGGTTTGAAAAGTATCTCAGGGTAATAGTTGCATGGAGACCTTGAGTTTCAACTGGTCTAGTGAGTGTGGATTTTACTCCCATTCTGTGTGTTGTGTTCCTAACCAAAACAGCCAACATTGGTAGCTGGGCATCATCTAATTCTTCTGGTGGCAGGGTAGATAGGTCATGGTCTGTATAGAATAATAGTCCTGCAATCTAGTTTCTTCTCTGAGTCTTTGGTTTCCTTCTTTCTCTCATACTCTGCACGCAGAGAGACAAATAATTACATCATAGGTAGCCAATCACAAGATTTGAAGAGCCTAGATGATACTCAAAAACCTAGGATGTAAAATACAAACTTTATATACTGTATTATGGCACTTTATCTAGTTGCTTCAAAAATAGTTATTTTTTAATAATTTTCTTTATGGTTGTTGTTGGGAATATAAATAGCAAAAACACACCAATTCAAATGTCTACATGTGGAATTCATTGACATGGATTACATGCTTGGAATTGTGTAGCCATTCTCATACTCCTTTTCTGAGTTGTTCTTCCCTCGTTAAAATAAACTCACTCCGCTTAAGGTTTCTAGCTAATCTTTTGAGTTGGTGTTGCCAATTTGACCTCATACAGGTAGCTTGCTTACAAAAGCATAATGGTCAAGGCAAACATTCTTTACTACTTAAGCTATTTTTTGGTTTTAAGAAGACTTCAGGGGATATTTTTGCCTTACGGTTTAAAGATTACCTCAGGGCTGTGGTTTCTGGGATTCATTCAGCCTCCATGGCTCCAGAAAATCTGGACTCTGTGAGAATTCGGAATTCTATTTTTGTAGTTGTTTGTGGAAGCAATTAGCAAAACATTCTCTTTCTTCCTCCTGTTTCTGAATTCTCCTTCTCTCTCTGTTGTTTCTGGCAAATAGAGACCAAACTCTCAAATATTGAAACATTGTTAACTGAAGCCCATACTTTATTTGGATTTCCTTAATTTTCACCCGGTGTTGTTTTTCTGTTCCAGGATTCCATCCAGGATACCACATCACATTTAGTCATCTTGTCTTTTTAGGTACTTCCTGGCTGTGACAGTGTTCTCACACTTTCCTTGTTCTTGAGTATTTTGGTAGTTTTGAGGAATGCTGGTCATGTATTTTGTAGAATGGTCCTCAACTGAGATTTGTCTAATGCTTGTATCTCATGATTAAAAAAAAATCATTGCCGTCAAGTTAATTCTAACTCATAGCAACCATGGGGTTTCTAAGGCTATAATCTTTATGAGGAAACCGTGCTGGCATAGTGGGTTAAGTGCTATGTCTCCTAACCAAAAGGCCAGCAGTTCAAGTCTACCAAGTGCTCCTTGAAAATTCTATGGGACAATTCTACTCTGACCTGTCGAGTTGCTGTGAGTTGAATGTGACTCAAGGGCGGTGGGTTAATCTTTAGGAAATCAGACTGCCACATCTTTCCTGTGTAGAGTGGCTGGTGGATTCAAACTGGTGCTCTTTCAGCTAGGAGCTGAATGCTTAGCCACTGTGACATTGTGTTTTAGAGAAGAAGACCCCAAAGGTAAAGTGCCAGTCTCATCACATTGAAAGGTACATGCTGTCTTTGTGACCTATCAACATTCAAGTTGACCTTGATCACGTCATTGAGAGAGTTTTTGTCAAGCTTCTCCACTGCAACATCACTTTTCCCCACTTTCCATACTGAATCCTCTGTAAAGAAGTCCGTTTGTCCTGTTCATACTTAAGAAGTGAGTCTACAAAAATTGTTTAGAATTAATGAGAAGTTTGTCTACCTATCTATCTATCTATCCAGTCATTTATTTACATCAGTATGGATCCATGGATTTTTATTTTATACTTTGAGTTGCTGTTGTTATTGTTAGGTGCTGTTGAGTCAGTTCTGACTCGTATCAACTCTTTGTGCCACAGAACAAAAGATAGCCCTGTCCTGCTCATAAACACTGTTATGCTTGAGCCCATTGTTGATAGCCACTGTGTCAATCCATCTTGTTTAGGGTTTTCCTCTTTTCCACTGTAAGTTCCAAAAATATTTTATTGTTCAGATTGTTTCATCTTTGACCACAGGGAGCCCTTTTAGCTACCTTCTCTATCCCTTTGACTTTGCCTCACTGTGGCCTCTTGAGGGTGGGGGAGTATTTGTTTTTTGAGCACTTCCTTACTTTCTGTAGGATTTTCTAGGCTCATCGTATGTACTTACTGAACCAGCTGTAGAATTAGCCATTTTTCAAGGAACTCTGATTTGTTTTATTGGTGAAAGGTACTAGAAACCAAGATCGAGATGTTAGGAGTACTCATTAACTATTGGGGTGCCACTGCATCTAGCCCCTCTCAATAGACATAGCAAGGAAACAGTCTGTATTCTAGCCTTCTTGCATACATATATTTGTAAATATTTCTATATGTAAGCATTTGTATTTCAATTAAATACTGATTCATATTGATGTCTCCAACTCTAATGCATCACCACATAAATCATTCTGGACTCCGGCTTTTGCTTATCTGTAAACTACCATTCCAATAGTGAAGAACCTGGCTCCTCCTTTTTGCCATCCCTTCACTTTATTGTTCATTTCCAGCACTTATGTTAAGCAGTATCAGAACTGTTAACCTGGAAGTATCATTTTAAATCACACAGAAGATATGAGCAAGTAGCAGCCCCAAAAATCCTCTAAACTGAATTTCCTCCAAGTTTAAGAACCCACAGCCCTGTACATTCTCCCCCATCTTCATAGTCTCACAAAAGGTTTGGTTACCAGTTTTGTGATTTTTGTATTAGTCAAGAATCCTTGGATGATGCAAATAGTTAACATGCTTGACAGCCAACTGAAAGACTGGTGATGCAAGTTTACCCTGGGACACCGCAGAAGAAAATCTCAGTGACCTAAATCCAAAAAAACAGCTACTGAAAACCCAGCAGAGCACAGTTCTACTCTCTCTCTCTCTCTGTCTCCCTCTCTCTCACACACACACACACACACACACACACACACACGCACACGAACGCACACACACAGTTGCCGTGAGTAGTAGTCAACTGAGTGGAACTGGGCATATTGGAATAAATTAGGCTAAGCTGCAGTAACAAATGAACAGTGTTATTCTAACGCTGCAAAGCTTTACTTCCTATGTTCTTAGGATTCTGCTGCAGCTCGGGCAACCTTGCTCTACCTTCAGCTTTACCAGTTTGAACTTGTGGCCTCCAAAGTCGTGACAGGAGAAAAGAGAACTGTAAGGTCATCCAGCCTTGGAAGTCACTTACCCACATGCCAATGTCCCGAACTCAGTCTCATGGCCTGAACCTAATTACCAGAAAGGCTTGGCTATCATGTCTTCCTCTGAGCTGAGGAAGAGGAAACCATATCTTGAGCCTGTATCACTGTCCTAACATTATGTTTGTGTGAGTTTTAGGTAACAATGCTTTCTCAAAATTATTTTTATTTTAAGTCTTTAACTTCGCATCAAAAGGTCTGGTGTTTTATGATGTAAGAATTTTAAAGGTCAGTAGCCAAGGGAGAAGACAGAGGATTAGGGGATTTTTTTCAGGCTACCTGGAAACCAGCTCTCAAGGCAGCCCCCTGTTCTATGCAGGCGTAACCTCAACCCTACTGGCCAGATTTCATGCTTTTTAACAGCATTATCACTTGCTGATAACACATCAAAATCGGCTCCACAGTCACTTTTTATTTCAGAGATCCAAGTTGGCACATAAAAGTGGGTAGAGCAGGTGGTTCACTGAGCCCCTTCATGTGTTTGCACTAGACATGGGCCCAGGGAAAATGAGAGCCGCTATTCAAGGGTAATGTTCTTCCTTGTGATTTTTCTGCTGTAGGAGAGCAGATATCTTTAATAACAAAGGAGATGAGCCCCGTTCTTCAGAATTTTAGTGTGAGAATGAACCTTACAAATGAGGTCCAAATAATGCTGTAATAACATAGAAAGAATTCCTATGATAATTTCACATTGGGGGGTAAAACATGATACAAAATTGTATACACTGCATGAATTCACTCTGTAAACAGGATGCCCAGAGAAAGCAGAATGCACCAAAATATTCACAGTGGTTTCTCTGGGTGGTAGAATAATGGGTGTTTTTAGTTATCTTGTTTATACCTTCTGTATTTTCCAAGACTTCCATAATGAGTACACATGACTTTTATAATCTGTAAAGGAATGCTGGTGGCATAGTGGGTTAAGTGCTACTTCTGCTAACCAAAGGGTCAGCAGTTCAAATCCACCAGGATCTCCTTAGAAACTCTGTGGGGCAGTTCTGCTCTGACCTCTAGAGTCTCTATGAGTTGGCACAACTCGGTGGCAGTGGGAAAGGTATGCTTGAAAACGTATGCTCCGACTCACCTCCTCATTGTAGTAGTAAAGAAAGACATAAATGTCCACAGAGACTAAGTTATTTGTTTGACATCTCATAGATACTGAACTGAAAGGTGGGAAACTGAAGTTCTAGCCTAGAACTTGTTCTTCTGCTTAGCTCTTCCATCTACTGTGCCCGCCTACTAGCAGTGTTAGTATATGTAGCGTCAGTCATGACGGAAAACCCTACCGCGTTCACACTGACACCACACATATCTCCACATCCATCCTTTTCATTTTGATCTGAAATATCCAGGGTTAAAAATGGTTCCCAGGCCCCCTCTCTATTTCAATCCAGAGACCCGGCAGCACCTTTCGGGCAGTGATAGTGATTTATTGATCACTGAGTTGCAACTGCTAGGTGTACCCAGAGAAAGGAAAGGAACTTTATGTATTATCTGTGCTAGGCAAGCATTGTGATGAAAGTTTGTAACACTTGAAACCCAAGAGAATGGAAAGGGCAGTGGGGAGAGAATGAATACTTGAGCTCATAAACGAGTCTAAGCCGTAATGCCGTCTCATCCCTATCTTGTAGGTGGAGATAGTGAAGTGCGCACAAGGCTGCCGTGGCTGAGCTGGGTTTCAGGCTTGCAATCAGCTTCCCAACCTCGGTGACTAAGCTCCACCCCCACTCCCACCCCTACACACACACCATGATGCTAACCTCCCGGCTGTACTATGTTTCCGGTTCATCTGAAAAGCAACAAGACTGTATTGGTTGAATTAATGTAAAGATAGTAATTTTATCCTGTTCCTGAGATTTCAGCTGGCTCCCACACCCTGCCCTTGAAACACTTGTCGGCCCAGCACAGGTGTCTGGCCTGAGTCCTGAGGGGATAGGTATGTTGCCAGATGTGGGCATCTGGGCACTTCGAGGTACCCGTGTACCTCTGCACAGGACATCTCCCAAGCTTGATGCCTGTCAGGAGGCTGCTCGGGGAAGATATATACTGATGAGAAATCTCAGCCCCCAAATTCATTTTTCAAAGAAACCAAGCAAATCTAGTGATTTATCCTCTGTCATTCTGATCCCAGCATATGTTCCACATCAGGTAAGTGAGATAGAAGGGATGGTTCGGCAAACATTAAGTTAAAAGAAACCCTGTCAGGCTTTGTTGCGTATAGCCAGTTTTTATTTAAAGCCACAAAATAATTAATTACAGTGAGTAAAAAGCTAAGGCTATCTCCTGCACAACACTTCTTGAGTGTATTCACAGAGATGCTGTTTTTCACACGATCTTAGTACACACACCCACGGCTGTCTGGGTTTGCATTGCTCCCCCATATTCTTCCTTCTTGTCTACAGTCACTCCCTCCTTTCTTTTAGCTGAGTCCGAATCCCTCCCTGCTGATCTCTGTGTTGCGCTGCTATCTGCCCCTCTCCTAATCCCTCCAAGACGTTGCTGTTTCCGGTCTCTGGAGTACAGTGCTGCCTTCCACAGACAGCATGCAGCTTTCCAGCCTCAGCCCAGCTTCTCCCCCCGGCTGCCCCCATTTGCTCTTCCTCTGGCAACCGAGCTAGACCTCATCTTCTCCATTTCCCTACGGTTCTCTGTCTCCTCCGAAATGTACAGATGGTGGCAAAAGAGTTCATCTTGTCCTCAGAAGGGTGTTTGACAGCACGTCATGAAAACTGGTGCTCTGTACGGTGACTGTGGCCTGATCCTACGTGGCCGTCTTCCATGATGACTGCTGTGGACAGAGCCTTGGATGGATGGAAGGAGGGAAGGTGGAAGGCAGAAAGAGGGGGACAGAGGGAGGAAGGGGGAGCGGGCAGAGGGAAAGAAGGAAGGAGGGAAGGATAGGACTGGGAAAGGAGGAAGGGGGAAGGGAGGAAAGAGAGGGCGGAGGGAGGGAGAAAAAAAGGAGGGAAGGACAAAGAGAGGAAAAGGGAAGGGGGGAAGGATAGACACCTTCATTCATTCAATAAGCATTTATTAAGCACTAACTGTGCTGGATATCCTGGTGGCATAGTGGGTTAAGTGCTATGTCTACTAACCAAAAGGTCAGCAGTTCACATCCGCCAGGTGCTCCGTGGAAACTCTATGGAGCAGTTCTATTCTGACCTCTAGGGTTGATATGAGTCGGACCCTACTCGATGGCAGTGGCTTTAGTTTTGGTTTTTAACTCTGTTCTAAGCTTGTTGTTAAGAATTTGTGCATAATAGAACATAGCCTTGATTCTCTACAGTCTAGTTTAAAACACTAGGAGACATGTTCAGAGAATGACTGGGTAGGATTCTCTGTGAATGCGAAAAGAGTATAGCACTGCTTGGGTAGAGTAGGTACAAAAGGGTGTCAACATGGATTTCCCAGAAGATAATTTTTAAGACAAACAAGGAAACAGAGCTGTTTCAGAGAGAGAGAACAGCGCTATGCCAAGTCACAGAGGAATAGAGAGTTGCATGTTGTTGAGAGACCCACAAACAGGCATGACTGGGACATGGCCGGTGTAGGACATTCACAGGGATGGAGGTGCACCATTGGAGAAGCAAATCATAGAGCCTTTAAATGTTACTAAGGAGCCCCCAGTCTTTAGTGTGTGGGCAATGGAGGGCAACCTAGAAACTTAGGAAAGGGAGTGATGAGTACATATTCAGTAAATTGTCCTGGCAACTATGTGGATGGGCTTATAGGTTGCCAGGAGAGGAGACAGGAAATATCCATCCATCCAGATAAGAGATGGTGAGGACTACATGTGTAGTAGCAGTTAGGGCATGGACAGCAGAGGCGTTTATTATCTGCTGTGAGCCAAAGACTGTGTTCGGCACTTTTACATGTATACGTGTTACCTCATGTGTGCTCAGAAGCGAGTAAACTGCATAACCCATTGTACCAAAACTGAGTGCCCACTCTGTAGACTATAAAATAATAACAATGAGAGTGACAGTTCTTCTGAGCTGAGATGATATAGATGGATCCTTGAACGTAATTGTAGTAGCTGGTCTGAGTGCTTGTACGAAACCTACATGAGAGCTTTTGTTCAAAGCAAGCTGATGCAGAGTTCCCACCATTGGTGGGAACAGAGGTTGCTGCAAACTTTCTGGAGAGCTGAGGCATAAGATATGCATTTTTTATTCCATCAATTCCTATTCCAGAAATTCACCAAGCATGGAAAAATTAAATATGTGTGCCAAGAGCTGGCAAAAAGATATTTATTACAGCATTGCTGTCATACAGATACATAAAATAATACCAAGTACAATAGTTGAGAGCTGATTTAATACATTGCGGTACAGCCACACAGAATTGTTTTCAGCCATTAAGTGCTACGGAGTGAAAGTGTATTTATGGACATGAAAAGATGTTCAACCTGATTTAGCTGCTCTCCAAAGATACAGTTTAAATAAAAATGAGTGATTGCTATTCAAACACAAGTTCAAGACAAATCCCTGGCCTCCTGTGGCATTAGGTTCCAATATATTTTTAAATGAAGAAGCAGGATACAGAACAACATGTATAGTATGATCCCATTTTAATTAAAAAGAAAAATAAGTGTGTGTGAATCTCATGAATATACAGCTAGAAAGGGCGGCAGGATATCCACCCAAATGTTAAACATGTTTATCGCTGGGTGGGGAGATTTAAGGAGTTGACTCATTCTTATTTCATTATTTTGTGTTGTCTGTGCATTTTCATTTTTTCCTATAATGTGCATGTGTTTCTTATATACTAAAGATAAGAAGAGGGAGCAGCCTCCACAGTCTTTACAATTGTGTTGGTCTATCTCCTCCTTTTGCTTCATTTATTCAACACCGTGCTCTAGACATCCGTTATTTCTAGGCATTACAGAAAGCACCATGAACACAGTGATGATTCAGACTTGGTCCCTGTCCTCAAGGAAGGGAGACCCTCCCATAGATGAATAGTTCTACCATGATCAAGTAGGGAAGCCAGTGATAAAATTGTCTACATAGCTTTACTAGTTCACAAAGAAATTTAATTTCATCCTATATGTAATGGCATGAGGGTGGTGGTGATTCAGTGGCAGAATTCTCATCTTCCATATAGGAGGCCCAAGTTCAATTCCTGGCCAGCGCACCTCAAGTATACTCACCATTCACCTTTTGGTGGAGGCTTGTGTTGCTATGATACTGAGCAGGTTTCAGTGGAGTGTCCAGACCAAGATGGACTAGTAAGAAAGACCTGGCAATCTGCTTCCAAACATCAGCCAGTGAAAACCCTGTAGATCACAGTGGGCCGATCCTGTTTACATGGAATCGCCATTGTTGGCATTTACCAACAATAGGCAATATGAGCTACTGCAGATTTCTGAGGGCTTGCTTTGGGTTTCTGTATCTTTGCTCTCGATCCATCTGAGGTATTGTACTGCCTCATCTTGTCTCATCTAACAAAGTGATGGGGGAAGAAGCAGCATAGTGAGAAAGAGGATTGAGCTGGCTCTCAGATCTAGTTCAGGCCCTTCAACTAACCTAGGAGACTTCTGTTATCTATGGAGTAAAACCTCATCACTGGTTTAGTAACCCTTGTTTCTGAATTCAACTTGTCTCCTGCTATTGCCTCAACTATCACATTTCTCAAGACCTTCCAGATGTCGGACAACTGGTTGCCTTTATACATGTTGCTCCCAGGTTCTCCACCTCGGCACAACTGATGTTTGAGGCTGGATAATTCTCTGTTGTGGGGACTGTGGTGTGCTTTGTAATATGTTTAGCAGCAACCCTGGACTCTACTCAGTACAGGCCAGTGACACAATTCTCTTTCTCAAGTCGAGAAAATAAAAAATATCTGAAGATGTTGCCACATGTTTTCTAAGGACCAATAATCACACCAGGTTGAGAATTACTAGAATCACTGACCTTGTAACCTTGGAGAATGTCACTTAGCATCTCTAGGCCTGACTCTCCTCAGAAAGTCATAAAATAGAAATAAGTGCATGCTAATGTCCCTGCTGTCAGATTCTTGTACTGTGACAGCTTACATGTTGCTATAATGCTGGAAGCTATACTAATAGGGTTCAAATGCCAACAGGGTAACCAGTTTCAAAAGAACTTCCAGGAGGTGGTGCCAATATGGCAGACTAGACACATGTCTCCTCAATTCCTTCTGAGAACTAAGGCCTAGAAAAATAATTTAACAGAGCAATGTGGACATCCTGAGAGCCCCATGATCAGGCGTAGAGTTGTGAGAGTTGAATGGGTGACAAGAAGGAAACTACCTCTGTCAGAGGCAAGGCAGTGGCATGCTGAGTCCTGCTTCCACTGGCAGATTGCTAGAGGGGACTGCAGGTATGGTCACCTTCCTTGTTAACTGGGAGACTGGGACTGGGATTGCTGAGCCTGTAAGCCTAGCACACACCGACTACTACACTGAACTGCAGTGCCTAAGTAAACAGCATGTCCCACAGCAGAGAGACTGTGCTTGGGACAGTGACATCAAGACAATCCAATAGCAGCTGGTGACAGAGGGTATAAGTGCCCCTGCCCCCTCTGCTCTGAACTGTGCCACAGATACTGCTAACTCAGTTTAGGAAAGGTGGCTCAGGCAGGACACCATCTTGATCAGCTGAGAGGTAGAGTCAGCCATGCTTGAGGGCTCACCTGGTCCTAATTCCCATGCTGAGCAACAGTGCATGTCTGGATAGTGCTTCTCCCAGCAGAAAAGCTGTTTTTGTGTCAGTCATGCCTAGAGAACATAGTAGTGGCTGGCGACCAAGTGCAGCATTTCCTAACCACTCCTTCTTTGAGCCAGATTATAACGTCCGTGGATGGCCCATGAGGCACTGTCTTTGTCAGCCAGGAGGTGGTGCCTGCTCCCCTGAAGGCCCAGACGCTATCAGTTGCATCTGGTCAGTGCCTTCAGCAGAAAAGCAGCTTTTAAGATAAGAGAAGCTAGAGAATTTAGTGGTGACTGGCAGCTGAGTGTGGCAGCACCATTTTCACCACCCTTCATTGAGCCACGTCTTATCATTGGCTGACAGCCCCCCAGAGTCTTCATAAGTAGGACACCATCTTTGCCAGCTAAGAGGCAGGGCTGCCACCTAAGGGCTCAGCTGCTTTCAGCTGCTGCTGGACAGTGTCCCTCTCAGCAGAAAAGCAGTTTTCAAGATAAGCACATCTAGAGAATGCAGCAGTCCCTGGCAGCCTAGTGTGGTGGTATCCTTCTTTCCTCCTTTCCCTGAGCTAAATCACAGTCTCGACTGGCATGATGCTGGAGAATCAACACAAGTAGTTCACCACCTTTATCAGCCAGGTGGCAGGGCCTGCCACCCCTAAGGGCCCAACTGGAGCCAGCCACCAAGCCAAACAGCTTTACAGGGCTTGACAGAATCTATATTGCCAAAGAAGCTATGTGTCGAATCTGACTTGATAGCACTTGGCTGGCTGGCACCAAAAGAACACAGCAGCAGTGCCCTTACCCACTCCTTTCTTAGACCTATGCCACAGATCCCATTGGTGTAACACCAGAGAAACTGAACAGCTTCTTGATGGTGCAAAGACAACCATCAATATCTAACCGTTTAAAGAAGCAGAACACCATGACTCCAGAAAACTCCCAAAATAAAGAATAAAAAAAACTTCCCTGTTGAAGAAGCCTATCTGATTATCAGAGGTAGAATACAAAAGAATTATGTATAGAGCCTTTCTAGAGATCAAACAAAATGCAGCAGAACAAAAGGAAAAATTACATACGCTGTATGAACTTCTAGAACATCAACTATCTGAAATTCAGCAGATCAATAATAAAATTACAGAATTACACAATTCAATGCAAAGCCAAAAAGAGCAGGATTGAGGAAGTGGAATGTAGAATTTGCAAGCTTGAAGATGCAGCAACTGATACCAGCATTTATGAAGAGAAATCAGGTAAAAGAAACAAGAAAAATTAAGAAGCATGCAGGACTCTATCAAGAGGAACAATCTACAAATAACTGGAGATCCTCAACAGGGAGGGATAGCAGAAAATACAGAGAGAATTGTTGAAGAGTTGCTGACAGAAAACTTCCCTGGCATCATGAGAGAACATAGGTATTCAAGATGCTTATCAAACACCATAAAAACTAGATCCCAAAAGAATGACACCAGGGCAATTATAATTAAGCTTAATAAAATGAAACATAAAGAGAAGCTCTTAAAGACAGTGAGACTTAGAGCAAAACTAACATACAAAGGTAAGCCCTGTAGGCTTTCATCTGACTTCTTGGCAGAAACCATGTTGGCAAGAAGATAGTGGGCTGACACATACAAAGCCTTGAAGGAGAAAAACTTCCAGACAAGAATTATATATCCTGCACAGTTGTCTCTCAGATATGACAGTGAAATTAAGACATTCTCAGATAAACAGAAGCTTAGAGACTTTGCAAAACACAAGCCAAACCTACAAGAAATACTGAAAGAATCTCTTTGTTTAAAATAACAAAAGAGCTTCTAAACAGGCTAAAAAGAAAAGCCTGGTAAACTACTTTCAAAAACTAGCCAATTAAAGCCCCATGAATCACAACGGAAGATTGTCCAATATAACACTGGAAGATGAAGTACTCAAAATACACAGTGGATGCAAAAATAGACTCAGTCATACCAAGGATCATGAAGATGGCACAGAACTGGGCAATGTTTCCTTCTGCTGTGTAAGAAATTGCTGTGAGTCAGAGATGACTCGACAGCAACTGAGAACAACAACAAAATGTCCCTGCAGCTGAGTGGGAGAGTATTTACTTGGCTTCTCTGATATACTCAACACTGTGCTGTGTGTTTGGAGTGTCCTGGAGGTGCTAGAAAACAAATGATCCTGTGTCTGTTCTCTCAAGTTACTGGGAAAACATAACATATCCACTTCAAACAGTCAACAAACAAGACGCTATACTGTATACATCGTGTCTGGTCCTGTGACATTGAGCATCCCACACTGTAGTCCAGAGGGAGTGCTATCCCAGGACCCTGGAAAGGTGAGTTTCTCTCCTGACCCTTGAGGTCTAGTATGGCTCACAGATGGCAGGGCTAACATTTCTCAAGATACCTCCTGGGGCATCTGTGATTGTCAAATCCAAGTCTCCCGGCCTTTCTTGGCCTGACACAGGCCCAGCTCTCCTGGATTCAGATATGACAGTGCCAGGCAGTGAAATAGTGTCATAAATGCTGGCTGTTGGCTGAATGAGGGCCCCACACATCCAGGGCTCATCTGTTGATGCCTTCCAGGTGGGAGATGGGAAGGAGAGGACTTGGTGAAAGGGAAAAGGGCCTCTGATGCCTTTGGATTGCCATGAGCTTTTAGCAGTTGATTTCTGGGATGTCAAACCCTTGGCTTGACCCATATACTTGGTTAGCAAAAGGAAGTATTTTTCCTAAGCTTTTGAAGAACACTCTCCATTGGGTCTGGCTAGAAACTGTCATGCTGGAGAAGAACTGAGTCTCTCAAAGTCCATGGATTAGTGTTTTCACCCCAGTATCAAAACCAAATATAACTGGTCTTGTAGCCAATGCCCTGCAGCGCTGTATTTCTGCTCAACTATATAGTACCAGCACTTGATAAGAATAAGGCACCTTATCACAGACAGCACTGAGAAAGAGGCACAGGCAGGAAGTGTGCTTCAATGAGGTACCGTCACCTGCTCAGGTGACATAGAGCTGAGCCTGAAACCAGGGCCTCTGACTCTCAGTCCAGTGCCATCTGAAACGCATGTTCCCTCTCCAGAACTCTTAGCTTCTCACTGTCCAGAGGATATGAACTGAGCTTAGAAGACAACAGAACTGCCCGACACAGGTGTAGGGAGAGAAATCACCTGTGGGCTCAGCTGGGCTGCTACTATAGACCAGAAGCTGGCAGAGACTCAGGAGCTGCCCCACCCTGGGAAGGTTAGCCCAGTAGCCAGAGCCAGGCCTCACTGCCCAGTCTGCACCATGCTCCCTCAGAGCTCTGCTTCAGTACACAGGCCCTGGTTCACAGAAGGAACTGTTGTCCCATCAACTTAGTTGACCACCTTCCCCAGGTTGCATGAATCAGGAGTCTGAGGCTGTCTTTTCTTCAAAGTTCTTTAAAGAAAAAACACAGATTCAGTGTGATGTGTGGAGAGCCTCGTGCTTGGCTTGAAGACACTTAAATTCAAATCCCAGCTTGGTTTCCTCATCTGTAAAAGGCTAAAAAACACTTTTAAAATTACATACATAAAATATTTTCTAAAACCTGACCCCTTAAAGGTGTTTTTTTATTAGAGAACATTTAAGACGCAGCAGTCAGACAGACAGACAGACATAGCTAGTTTGGAATCAACTCATGCAGACCCCTTGTTTGTCAGAAGAGAAATGTGCTCCATGGAATTTCCAGTGAATGATTTTTTGAAAGTAGGCCACAAGTCTTTTTTTTTTTAATCACTTCTGGATGGACTTGAACTGCCAACTTTCTGATTAGCAACCAAGCTTGTTAAGTATTGTGCCCACCCAGGTACTGCTAACATAGACATGGCTCTGTTCTGCTTGGAATCTTGGTGGTTTAGAGAGCAAGGCCAGCCCTAGACCTGTGTATTCAGGCTCTCTTGGAAAGATGAGTTGGACAAGGTGGGAGGGGAACAAAAATAAATTCACAGCTGTCACTAAAGAAAGACAGAGTGACACTGTCCCAGGACTTATATTTATCTCATGGGGAGTTAAGGTGGACACCATGGTCAAGGAGTTACCAGTCTTTATCCCCAATGTAAACTTGACTTTATCAGAAGCTCCATGCTGGTAGAAAAGATACATAACTTAGTGCTTAACTCAGTGGGACTGGGGAGAATTCCATTTTACTGTCGGGAACCAACTTCCAACACATCCATCTGAATTTTTTAAATTGATCTACTCCTTAAGTGAGTGCATCTGACAAACAGCTCCTTTTGCTTGCCTCCCATGGTTTACATATTCTTTTGCTGCCCAACAAGAAGGCAAAATGTAGTGATTTCTAAAATGGAGGGATGTTCTGGGATCTGGGAAGTTGGGTATTTGTTGTTTGCCCCAACTGCTTAGGAAGAGTAAAGCTAGTCAACACCTGGCTATCAATAGCAGGTTTGGAAATTGTTACCATTTTATTAAGGCAGTGCACATTCAGGAGTTCTGGGGTGTAGTGGGCGTGGTCAGCCCTGGGGTGTAGGAGATGGGGAAGCTCAGAAGCCACGAGCAGGATTTGGTACTGAGCAACCTGGAGCAGGAGCAGCAACTTTAAAGTAGAACCATGTGCATTATGAAACTGAGCAGGAGCTGGCTGTCAGACTGGGTTCCATTTAGGATGCAAATCCAATTGGCTCCAAGAATTGGAGAAAGCACTGCCTTGGAGAAACCAAGCTGGCTCAGGGGCTCAGCTGTCCAGAGGAGAGTTTTTCCAAGTAATACTGAAAACACTTGACAGGTCCCCCCTTCTGCTTATGTCAAGGGGTAGATGCACCATGCTTGGGGTGAGAGTACATGTGGTGTCCTGGGTACAGGTAGCCCAGAGCATCAACGAGTAAAGCAAATTTCCTTAATTTGAAGTCAAATCAGACAACTTCAAAGGCCCACTGTGTCTATGCATGTGAGAGTAAGGCCCCATTCTGCTGTCCCAGGAGACTCACAGGCACAGGTTCCTGGTGCCTTCTAGAGGGGACTAAGGTGGACACTCACATGAACTCATGGTTTTTTCTTCCTTTCCTGCACACTTTCCAGGGCACAATGCAGCTTCCTTCCCACTGGGTAGGGTGTTAGAGCCCTTGTCCCCAACCCCAACCCCTGTTCCATACTGTTTTTTCATTTGTTTAAAAAGAACAGAAAAAAAAAACAAAACTTTGCAATCTATGCCTTCATATTGATATGAGGGTTAAACTGAAACCTATACTCCATCACGTGACACAGTGTCAGTTGTTTGCTACAAAAGACTTCCCCTCTAGACCTGGGTGTACACTCTACCGCAGGGCTCCATCATGTCTCCCTCCTGTCTGAATCCCTGCAACCCTCTTCCCTGGCTCCATTGCTATATGTCAAGATATTCAGTAGTGGGAGAATTAGAAAGTGGACAACCTTCTTACCTCCTTTGGATGTGTTCTGTTGGCAGGACCATTGGAAAGTCCCCAGAAGTACCCAAGTAATGTTTTTACTTTTCATCAGCTACTCATTGGATGCTGACTATCTTCCAAGTTTAGTGTTAGGTGCTGGGACAACAGAGATGGACAGTATATGGGAGTCTCAGCCTCCCAGAAGCCCATTGGAAATCACACAAAGACACACACACACACACACACACACACACACACACACAGCCTTTGATAGCCATTTCTCTCCAGGAATGTGGAGCTGTGCACCATATCCATTATTCTCACACCTTTGTGGTGACTGAGGTTCTAGCCCTGGCTTTACCACATCTGCCTCAGTGGGCTTATGGAATGAAAAGATTGAGCTGCAGGGATTTCCAAGATTCCTTTGTTTCCAATATAAAAGTCTAGCAACTCTGGTAAATGTGACATAGAACAGTCCTTTCTCTTCTGGCACTGTTTGGACGTTAAGCATTTAGCTGCTAACCAAGAGGCTGGCAGTTTGAATCTACCAGACACTCCTTGGAAACCCTATGGAATAGTTCTACTCTGTTCTCACGGAGTCAGAATTGACTTGATGACCACAAGTTTGGTTTATGACACATTTAGCAAGATACCAGGTTGCCCAGGATTAATGATGCCACCAAAAGACCCTGCAGTATCCTCACCCTTAGCTCACTTCAGAGTACAGAATGTCATAATGTAGTTTTGCTCAGTGGTTCTTGAGTTTTAATGTTCATAGTAATCACCCGAGAAGTTTACCTGCCAAGCAGATTTCCGTCCTTATCTGCGGGACTCGCAATCTTTAGGCCTGGAGTGGACATCAGGAGCCAGGGTCCTAGAAATCTAACCAGAAAGAACAGTAGCTACTCGAGACCTGAGAGTAAACACCCTTGTGAAGGAGAGGCAGAGAGAACTGGGTCTCACTCCAGGAAGCTGTGGAATTAGCCCATCTCCCAGGTGAATTTGTTGCTGAGGTCAGTGGACCACACCTTGAAAAATGCTGGTGTAGCCTTGTCAGCATTTTTGATTCATGTCTTCCTACTGCTGACTGAAGCAGTGAGGGGTGGGATTAGTGCAAAGATGATAGGTGCTTGCCTTGGTCTCCTAGTGCTGCTGTAACAGAAATACCACCAGTGGCTGGTTTGAAAGAACAGACTTTTGGTTTTTTGCAGTGTAGGAGGCTAGAAGTCCAACTCGGGATCTCAGCCATGTCTATTCCTTCCCTGTCTAGAGCTCAGGTGTCCCCTAGTGCTTGGTAACCTCCACGTGGCATCTGTCTTCCCAAATATGTGTTTGATTATCTCTGTCTATGCTGCTCCTTATAACTGAGAAGTGGTTAGTTTTTGGACACATCCCGCACAGGTATAGCCTCATTAACAGAAGGAAGGAAACCGTATTGCCAAATGAAATATGTACTGGTGTAGGAATGGGGATTTCAACACATTTGGAAGGAAAAGAAGTCAATCTGGAACAATGCCCTTTGGAAAGCACCAGTTAACAGCTTACCACTCACCTTGCTCTTTTCTGTCTGGCTCTGCTGGCCTGCCCTTCCTTTCCCCGTGATCCATACTGACTGGCTCAGGAATTAAGATGCTGCCGATTCAAGGTCTCAGAATAGCAGAGTTGTCAAAAGTCTGTTGGAAGAAAAGAGGTTGAAGCGTCATTTTCCCAAACCACTGGCTCAGAATTACAACCCATGCCTGCATCAGGTGATGGCGCCCAGCTTGGCACTTTACCTGCAAGTGTAGCACTTGTCATCCTGTGTCTCAGAAATATGTGTAGCCTTGAGTTTGAAGACCTATTATTGCAAACATTGACCAGGAAGAAAGTGACATTATTCCTAAACCCCTGCCCCAAATCTTGTAACTATGTTTTGTTTTAAAATTGTACCGCATCCTTCCTGTCTTCTTGCAATTGGAGGTTTCAACAAAATCGTGTAAACCTGCTTGGCAGGTTTTGGAGTCTAGAATAGATAAGAGTTTCATCATAATTGAAAGTCTGCACTGGCTCTTGTTGCCCAGCGAGTCAGCTGGAGTTGCTCCACACTCTAGACAGGGAGAGAGATGGCAGTTCCCCATGATGCCCTCACTCCCACTAGGAGGAGAGGAAAGGGTATAGGGCAGTAGGACTGCATTTGAGGGCCTGGGCATTAGGATATAGCTAAGCAAAAGGATGTTGTTTCCACTGGTGCATGCGCAGCCTACCAGCAAAGGAATGGCAGAGGTGGGCCTCAGGCTTTGTTTCAGGGTTTGACTTCCGCAAGACCAAAACTATGTCTGTTGGTGGTGGTGTTAGCTGCCTTCAAACTGGTCCGTGACTCACAGTGTCCCCATGCACAATGAAACAAAATGCTGCCCGGTCCTGGGCCATCCCCATGATTGGTTGCAGATCAGATATACTGTGATCTATGGGTTTCCAGCCAACACCAAATCCATTGCTTTGTGAGAAAACATTTTTAATAAAGATGTTGATGGACCTTACATAAGCTACATCTAATGAGTCATCTCCACCTGAGGAAGCCAGTCATTCATTCAGCAAAGATTTAACAGCCCACTAGCAACACAGAGCTGACTATAAAAGACAATGTCTCCTTGCTCCTGCAAAGCTTACAGTATCCAGGGAAAGAGGCAAACAAATAATTAGACAAATGAATACTTAATAACAATCTTAAATATAAGGAGGGAGAATTACATGAAGTATTATACAACAGCCACCCACCCCGCCCCCCAAACACCATTTTGCTTTCCACAGTTTCAACTAACCAGTCAACCATGGTCTGAAAATATTAAATGAGTGGTGTGATAAAATCTCTCGTTGTGCTGCTTTGTCCTGCCCAGGGACTGCATTTGTATAACTTATTACAGTATGTTGTTATTATTGTTCTATTTATTGTTATTGTTGCTAATCTCTTACTGTGCCTAATTTATAAATTAAAATTGATCATATGCATACATGGAGAGAGAGAGAGAACAAAACAATATATACAGGGTTTGGTACTATCCGTGGTTTCAGACATCCACAGGAGTAGCATCTCCCCCCTCAGATAAGGGGGACACTACTGTGTAACAGAAAAGAATATGGACTCTGGAGTCATGTACTTCTAGATTTCAATCTCATTTTTACTTCGTTTTAGCTAAGTGGCCTCAAGCAAGCCATTTAACTTCTCTAAGACTCAGTTTACTCATCAGTTTAACAAGAGAAAGTGAAGGGACAAAACTTCCTCTCTTACAAGATGTTCAGAATGGAATGAGCTAATGAGTGTAAAAGCACTGAGCTCATGGCTTCATATACAATACCCACAACTGTCAGGTCGATTCCAACTCATGCTTCAGAGTAGAACTATGTCCCACATGCCTATCAATGGGTGCAATCTTATGGAAGGAGATTGCCAGGACTTCCTTCCACAG
Organism: Heterohyrax brucei; assembly: GCA_028571685.1. Lineage (NCBI taxonomy): Eukaryota > Metazoa > Chordata > Mammalia > Hyracoidea > Procaviidae > Heterohyrax > Heterohyrax brucei. Next base: position 20,969,181 of record CM053162.1, read on the forward strand.
CACTGCAGGGTGGATTCAAACTCCCAGCCTTTCAGTTGTTAGTCAAGCACAAGTTGTTTGTTCCACCCAGGGAACTCCTTGGTATACAAAAATACATGTTAGTTCCAATAAGTGTATTTCTGTATACCAAGGAGGTCCCTGGGTGAAACAGACGAGTTGTGATCTTCTTGAAGCATAGCTAAGACAAGAGACAAGAATGGCAGTGGGTAGGTTCTCACAAACAGAGGAGCAGGAGGAGTGGGCCCTTGACAGGCAGGAAGAAGGGAGGCTTAGAAGGCTCAGCAAGTGACTAAGGCTGCCCGGGTACTCACTCAGTCTCTGGTCCGGGTGGAGCTGAGCTGAATGCAGACTCTGAAGGCTTAGAATTTGGAAAGGAAGACATGAATCCAAGCAGGAGTTTTTAATAGGATCTGCAAATCCTCTCATAGACAAATCTAGGGAAAACAGCAGTACCTAAAAGGGGAACGTTGGGGATTCAGAGGTAGAATTCTTGCCGTCTGTGTAGGAGACCAGCCAGTGCAGCTCATGTGCAGCCACGACCCATCTACTAGTGGAAGCCTGTGTGTTGCTATGATGCTGAAGAGGTTTCAATGGGGCTTCCAGACTAAGGCAAACTAGGAAGAAAGGCCTGGTAATCTACTTCCAAAAATTACACCAGTGAAAGCCTTGTGGAGTACAACAGTTCAGTCCACAATTGATCACTAGGAAGGCATTTCATTCTGCTGTTCATGGGATTGCCATGATTTAGGAACAAATTCTATGGCACTAACGACCACTCACAAACATTCATAGAACTCTAGCTATGAGTCCAGCACCCTGCTAACCCAATCCTAATACCAAATTAAAAAAAAAGAAGAAAAGAAAGAAAAATAGCACTGCCAGCAAGTAGATTCCAACTCACAGTGACCCTCAGAGGAGAACTGCCCCATGGAATTTCCAAGGAGCACCTGGTGGATTTGAACCACCAACCTTTTGGTTAGCAGACATAGCACTTAAACACTTTGCCACCAGGGTTTCCACTAACAGGTGAGTGTTATAACCCTCATTTTACAAGCCAGGCTCAGAGAATTAATTGAGTTCCTACAACACATCGGAGTCAGTATTCAGACCCATAATGTCTGATCAAGAATAAACTGGAAACTACTGTCCTCTTTTGTGTCTCCTCTACTTCCACATCCCCCCCAAGAGTCTAGCACTGTGCAGAATATTCAGAAGATGTAGCATTAAAATTTTCTAAAGGAAGAAGGTCAGGAGAGGACTGAAAAGCTTGTCCATTCATTTTGATGATAGATGAAAATAGACAGAATTCACGACTATCACGTGCAAATTGACATCAATCATTTTCATTAATTGCCTGTGTTGGTATTACACCAGAGGTGAGAAGAGCAGGCTCATGGTTTTCACTGGGAGGGAACTTCCCCCCCCACACACACGTTTTTTTTAATATTGTGCTTCAAGTAAAAGTTTACAGTCCAAGTCAATTGGCCATATAAACCCTCGCACACACACCTCTGTGCGGCTCTAGCTGCCCTCCCCGCCATGTCACAGCGTGTATCTCCGTTCCACCCTGTACTTCCTGTATTCATTCCACCAGCTCCTGTTCCCTCCTCTCCACCCTCCTGTCTTGCTTCTAGAGAGGCGCTGCTTAGACAGCCTCATATATATATTTAAGTCAAAAAGCACACACTTCACCAGTATCACCATGTGTCTCATGGTCCAGTCCAGTCTTTGGAGAGTTGGCTTTGGTACTTGGGCTTTCCTTCTTAATAACAGTACTTTTACAATCCTTTCTCCTATTCATCTGAGCAGATATTGCAGGATTTGTGTAACTGTGGCCTCTCTTTATCATCTATAAAAATTTCATCCACCTTTGAAGATTTGTTTTCATGAGGCCTAATCTAACTGCTGGTCCTTACAGAATCTTTTAAGCCACTACTATGTTTCAAACTTTTTGGGAAGCCCGGGTGCTGACCCAGTGGCCCCAACTGAAGCCAGAGCTCAGCAGGGCTCAGTCAGGTCTTCAGCAGCCTGCTTCTGCCAACCCGTCTCCCTTTCTCCCAGGATGCTGCCAGCTGCCTCCTGTCATATCTGGTTGAAAAAAGCCCTCAGCTTTTATAAGAGAACCTTTAACGTGTGGGCCGAGTGCGTGGACAAAAAAGCCTAGGACAGACTTGATGGTGAGGCTTATTTTCACTCCTTGTGCCCTAGTGTGGAGCAAGGGTCCCTCTGATCCCTATTTGAGCCAGGAACACTTCCTGGAAAACCAAGCACTTCCACCAATAAACTTTGAGCATCTGTTCCCAAACATCCACACCCAGCAGCAGCTCAGGCAACCACAAAGCCAGGCACATCTTTGTTACTTTAAAGCCAGCCATGTACTTCTGTTGACAGCATCCCTTATCCACCATGCTGCCATCCCTGCACCCCTACTCTATGCGGAACCTTCTAATAACCACATGCCTGGACCTTTCCCCTGTGGTCAGAGAGAACCAGTGTTTTGGTTTTGACCCCAGCACGTTAGCATGGGACACAGAAGAGTTTCTCTGTGCCTCAGTTTGTCCACATGTGAGATGGAGCAATCACTGTCTCTTACCTCCACAAGGGAGTCATAGGGACTAATTACTGTAAGCAAATCACTTTAATTATCATAATTATCAACATAACTTTATGATCCCCAGTCAGAAAGAAGATCATTAAATTTCACAGTGCTTCCCTTCCCTACTGCAAGAGAGAGAGTTAATTCTGCAGAGAACCTATTTGGATTACTGAAGCCCTGGCAACCAGCATCCTGAGAACATGCCTCATTTGGGGCCATGGTAATAGCATGACTCTACTAGCCTCACCGTCAGGCACGATGATGTCTTCAGGGTGGACCCATGCAATGCCATCACCCTCCCTAAAAGCTTGCTTGCTGAGTTAGGGATACACAGCTTCATTCTCGCTTGCCCTTTGACAAAATAAAGGAAAAAGGAGCGATCCTGCATCTTTGCAGGAGAAAAGGAAAAGAAAGCAAAATGGCTCAAAATTCCAGCCCTGCCCCCTCTCTCCCCAGTTTTTTCCTTCTCGATGTCGGAGTAAATGTTCTAATTCTGCACTGCTGTCAGTACTGTAACGGGGTTGGCAGGCCCATATTACAGCACTGAGGCTGTCAGGAGCGGATGACAGGCTGTCTGTTATGATCTCCCACTGTTCTCAGCCAACCACGGGCCAGGAAGATGAGGGGAGGGAGAGACAGGAGGAAAAGGAAGGGAGAGAGGGGACTCTGGTGAATTTAGGCACCCTAAGAGATGATGGTTTTAATCTGCTCACAACATTAGAGATGAAATCATACTGGATGCTTTTCCTAGAGGGCTGACAACAGCGGTGGATTAGGGGAAATGGAAGGAAACAGCAAAACAAGGATGTGAATTTCCTCAGCGAAGAGCACCCTTCCAGTGTGGCCAAGTTCAAAATGCTGAGAATAGATCCTGCAAAATAAAGTTACAGTGGAAGCTGTGGGGCGAGAGGTAGAGGGTGCTTCCCTGTTATACAAGTAGCAAATGAAAATGTTACCTGAAGAGAAGTGATGAAGGGGGAAAGGATGATACAATACTTAGGGGACACTGAGCTTGTGTTTCCTGTTGTCACAGAGTCATTTCCAGGTCATAGTGGCCCTATAGGACAGAGTAGAACTACCTTAAAGAGTTTCCACACTTTCAAGCTTCTGTTACACTGATAGAAAAATTTGGAAATGGCTAATGGTGATGGCTGAACAATATAATGAATGCAATTGATGTCGCTGAACTGTACATGTGAAGATTGTGGAACTGCCAAGTATTGCATTACCTGTATGTTTATCACAATAAAAAAAGGGAAGAAAAAGTAGTAAACTTGAATACAGGTAGAGCTCCGGCAGTCAGAGGGCAGAGGCCTAGAACAACTAACTAGTCCTGCTGAGAAGCAAGCTCTGTTTAACCCTCTTGGTTAAAGTCACCTTTGTTGTGATTTCTTCTAAAACTGCCTCATTTCCGTTGCCTGACCTTTGGCCTCATTAAAATAAGATATTGAAGAAAGCTATAGTATTATCCTCTTATTGGAGCCCGAAGGAAAAGCGATTAAAAAACAACAAAACAATAGCTGTGCAAATAAATAATGGTGACCCAGCAACTGTCAGAGCATTGTTTATTCCACAGCTAAATGCAGAAGCCCCAAACCCATTAGAATACAGCCTTGCGAAAGTCTGTAAAGAGGAGGATTAAAGCTGGGTGCTCTGTAAGGGCAAACAAAGCAGGTACTACGTGGGTGTTCAGATGCCTGCCTGGTCCTCAGGAGGACCTGGCCCATCTCTGAGGCCCTGGTGGACACTTTTCTTTGCAAAATCTTCATGCTCTGCGGTATGTGAAGCTGGGAGCTGGCCCAGCTAGGGGAACACCAGCAAGGCAGGGCAAGAACACAGGGACTTAGCTCTGTTGTAGTGTGTACTTGACTCATCCATAGATAAACTTGAAAACTACTCTGACACTGTCTTCCTCCTTTCAGCCCTGGCAGGTGGTCAACTTGTTCCCATCAGCTGGGGCTGCTCTAACAGAAAAAAAGCCATGAGTGGATGGCTTCAACAAAGGAAGGTTTATTCTTACACAGCCTGGTAGGCTACAAGTCCAGATTCAGGATATCTGCTCCAGGGGAAGGCCCTCCCCCTTGTCGGCTCCAGAGGAAAGTCTGGTATTGCATCAGTCTTTGTCCAGGGGGCATCTTGGAGCAGGAATCTCAGCTCTGAAGGACACACTCTTACCCAGTGCTGCTTGCTTGATGGTGTGAGGTTCCCAATTCTCTGCTTGCTTCCCTTTTCTTTTATCTCTTGTAGGATGAAAGGATTAAGGATGGGGCAAGCCATACTCAAGGGAAACTCCTTTTACAGTGGAGTGGGGAGGTGATCTTATAAAGGGAATTATGGTCCCACCTTAATCCTTTAACATTCAGCATAGGAAAATCACAGAATGGAGGACAATCACAGAATACAGGGGATCATGGCTCGGCCACATGGCTACATGTACTTTTGGGGGGACACGATCGAATCCATGACATCCATCATCAGGGGTTCCATTTGACAAATATGGAAACTGACACCCAGTCATAAAAAAGAGTCTGTGGAACCATAGATTATAGTTGGGTCAGGTTTGTGGCCACAGAAGGCTAGAAGATTCCAGACAGCGTTTATTACCTTCTGTTCTTTAAGGAATGATTTTCTGGTCCATCTCTAGGAATAAGCCATGTTATTCCCTTTGTGCTGTCTCTAAGCGTGTATCTGTTATATTCATACCTACACACCCTTTGCAACTTATAACTTGTTTTTCTACATGTATACACCCCAACATTCCTCAGACTGCAGAAGGAAGTCTGGCCCTAAAAAGGAAGAGCTTCCTCAGACTGTAGAACAAACTCTGGCCCCAAGAATGAAGAGCTGAAGTGTTGATGTGAATGACACTCAGGTGGTTCGCTGAAGAGGTCCCTGGCCGGGAGTGTGGGACTCCTGGCCTAAGGCTCAATCTAAAGGGGAGCAACCCCTTTGAGTACTGAGGTCGGGCCATGAAAATAGCCATGTGTACAGGGTCCCAGAGGCTGACAGAACAAGCAGCTGGGTAGTATGTTCCACTCCTGTGGGAAGTGCCCTATAAAACCAGCACTCAGTTCCTACATATCAAGAGTGAGCATCTATGTACACGTGTAAGTGGACTAAAGAAAGGTCACAGACTAAGACTATGGAAAGAGTAAGGAGTCGCCTTAAGAATCGAGATCCAGTTACTGGCTTGTGTAGAGCTGGCAGGAGCCTTGTGAGACACCGGAGGGCACAGAAAGAAGGCAGGGAGCATCAGAAAGAGATACAGAAGATTTTCAGCATGGAAAAGGTGAATCACTTCAGAAAGGCAGAGAGAGGCAACAAAGTCCCAAGTCCACACAGCAACCTAGTTGCAGGAGAGAAATGCGTAACTTCTATTTAAGGCAAAACTCAGTGTTATGTATTCATTTTCTTCTATCTAGCTAAGAAAGGTGGCAAGAGACAAGACGCATGACAGAAGTGATATTTGCGAAGGCTGTAGGCACTACTGCTGTCGGCCTGTTGACCGGGATGACCTGCTGTCCGATGCCTTTTGTGGAGAAACTGAGTTATGTTTCACTTTGCCCCAGGGTGTGTGGGTGAATGGGTTAGACAGGGGAAAAGTTAGCATTTTATTCATTCTGATCTGAATCCCTTTTAAAACTCAAATAGCATGCATAATCTCCCCCTTAATTAGAGCTTCTGAAATATCACTGGGCATCTGTCTAACCCCACCTTTCTTTGTCCTCTGTGAAGGAGGAATGATAGGAGAACTGTGCTAGAAGAGGGAGGAGGAGATGCAGGCAAAAAAAGGACACAGAGAAAGAAGGGAAAAGAGCAAAGCGAGAAAGGTAAGAGAATTGGAAAGCTGGCTGAAAGCAAAGCAAAGTATTTAATCAGAGCCTACTGTTTTGGGAGCAGAGAAGAGTGGGAACAAGGGATACAGAAGATTTTCAGCATGGAAAAGGTGGATCACTTCAGAAAAGCAGAGAGAGGCAACAAAGCCCCAAGTCCACACAGCAACCTAGTTGCAGGAGAGAAATGCGTAACTTCTATTTAAGGCAAAACTCGGTGTTATGTAGTCATTTTCTTCTATCTAGCCAAGAAAGGTGGCAAGAGGCAAGACGCATGACAGAAGTCAACACCTAGTTATTCAACATCTAGTGTGTGCTGGGTGCTCCACAAACATTCCTTTCACATGTTTGGGGGAGTATTCCTACAGTCCTTGTTTTACAGGTGAGTAAACCAACGCTAAAAAGCTCGGAAACTCAGATAATTTCACATGGCAAGTCAGGACAATGCAGACTGTAAGTGGACCTCCCCTCTGTGTGGGCATATTCCCTGTACCTTGGGTTGATCTCACAGATTCTGCAAGTGTGTGTTATGTGAGTCCAGAGGGACTCACTGCCTTAGAAGTGCCCCTCCCTTCTCTCACCTCTGTAATTCCTCCTATCACTCCTGCCTACTCCCCTGTCCCCTGCACAGAAGCCAGTGCTGAGTGCACTAGAGTAGTGATCTGAGCAGTTCTGCCCAGCCCTCATCAGACCAGATCTTCCTGAGGCCATCAGATCAGGATCCTCTTTATTGTAAGATTACAATCACAAAATGGAGAACAGTCACACAATATTGGGAGCCATGGCCTAATTAAGTTGACATATTTTTTTGGCGGGACACAATTCAAACCATGACAACTGCTAACCAAAATGTTGGCTGTTTGAATCTACTAAACCCTTCCTTGGAAACCCCGTGGGGCAGTTCCACTCTTTCCTATAAGGTCACTGTGAATTAGAATCAACTCAACAGTAATGCTTTTTGTTTTATTTTTATTTTTATTTTATTTTTTTGGTAATAGCTAAAGAATAGTAAAAGAGTGAGAGAATGAAGAGTGACATTAAATTAAAGGACAGCAACCTAGTTTACTAAACTAGATCAAAATCTTTCAAAATCTTCTTCCTGAGATCTTAAAAGCTTACAAGTGGCCATCCATAGCACAACAATTTGCGTGGAGCAGTAGAGAAAGAAGGAGAATCAGGAATAGGGAGAGAAAATGGAATGTATGGCTAATTGCCTCCATGAACAACTGCCTCCTTGGCCACAAGACTCGAAGAACTGATGTTACCACTACAGAACATTTTGAGCTATAGAGGAGTCCTGATCAAAAGAGAGAAACTGTTTGGGATTTGGAGTTTCTGGAGCCATAGAGGCTTGATAAACCCTGAAACTATTGCCTTGAAATAGCTTTTAAACCTTAAGACAAAAATATCTCTTGAAATTTTCATAAAACCAAACAACAGTTTAGCTTAACTAGTAAGCATGTATGTCTCGAGCATTCTACTCTTAAGATCTATCTATATAGGATCGATTTGACAACAGCAACTCAAAATATTAGATAAGAATCTTAGGAGGCAGTGATAGTATGTTAATGAGGAAGGAACAACCCAGAAAATGAGGGTGAGAATAATTGTACAGCTCAAAGAATGTAATTAATGTCCCTGATTCATATATGCAAAAACTAGTAAATTGATGTGTTCTGCTGGGTATATTCTCAACAACAACCACAATATATATATCTATATATATATAAATTAAAGGACAGCAAATAACTTTGTCTCAGTAGACGCTTAATGACATTATGCAGCTGCCTTAGTAACCCAAACCAACCAATTCCCAGCCAAGTTGCCGCTGCTGTACAGAGCACTCACCAAGCATCAAGAAGAGGATAGTTATGTTAGCCAGGAAACCCGGGCTAAATTCAATTAGGGGGAATTTAGAACTTGATATCAGAAAATGAGATTGCAAGCAGGAAGCAACTTCCTGGGTAGGATCCCTAAGAGATATTATAGGAATATAGATAAAACCAAGAAGAAATAGCACAGATCATAACTCTGCTCAAAGCCCCAGGTACTAAGTGGGATGCCTATTGGTCTACCTTGTAAGATCCAGTGATTTGTAGAAACCACACAGTAATGAAATGTCCAGATTAGTGGCATTATGTCACAAAATAATAACCATATAACCTGCTTTATGAGTTAGGCATATGTTAACTTTCAAAATCTTCTTCCTGTACTCGTCTTGACACTTCAGGGCATTTCATTGGACTGTCAGTTACTAACTGTGCCTTAAAAGAGACCAGGAAGTGGAGCTTGGGTTGCCCTATGCAGCCTCCTCAGTGAAAAGCAAGGAGTAATGAATTCTAGACAGTCCTTCTGCTGGTGACCAGATGAGTTGCAACAGGCTACAGGCCCCACTGGGTAGTATTACCCACTGAATTGTGTTCCTCCAAAAAATATGTATTATAAATCCTAACCTCTATGCCTGTGGTTATAATCCCATTTGGGAGTGGATTGTCTTTGTTATATTAGCAACGCAGAACTGATAAGGGTGGGTCTTGAGTCGGTCTTCTTTGAGGTCTAAAAGAGGTTAAACATACAAGCGAAAGCAGCAGAGATGGGGAAAGAAGAGAGATGCCAAGCCACATGCAGGTCACCCAGAAGCAGAAACTCAAATAGACAAGGACCTTTCTGCAGAGGTGACAAAGAGAAAGCCTTTCGTAGAGCCGGTATCCTAAATAAGGATTTCTAGCCTCCTAAACTGTAAGAAAAAAGAATTCCATTTTTTAAAGCCACCCACTGTGGTATTCGTGTTACAGCAGCACTGCGTAACTACAACAGGAGGAAAACGCTGCCTGAAAGGCCAGCCCATCCGATCCTCTCAGCCTTCACTCAGCAGAGAGCAGGAGCCGACATACTGGCTACCATGCCTCTTCCTTTAGGCCAGCATGGCCCTGAGCCCCTGTCAACCCCGTTTCTGCCCAGTGTTTCCATTCTCCTTAGACTCGTCAGGATAGTCTTGGGCTATTAAACATCCCCCATGGTCCAGCATTAAGGGCCACATGAAGGAACTGACCTTCAGCTTCCATTTACACTGACTAGCAGTATTTTTCCAGAGGGCATAAATGGACAACAAAATAAAGCCCTTCTTAACTACTCCAAGGAGTCCTGGCTGAACAGTGGTTACTCACTCATCCGCTAGCTAAAAGGTCAGTGGTTTGAACTGACCAGCCACTCCATGGGATAAAGATGTGGCAGTCTGCTTCTGTAAAGATTACAGCTTTGGAAATCTTATGGGACAGTTCTACTCTGTCCAGTAGGGTGACTTTGAGTTGGAATCAACTCAACCACAGTAGGTTTAGGTTTCTGACTACTCCAAAGAGGTCCCTGGGTGGTTCAAATGATTTTCACTTGACTACTAACCTACAGTTGATGGTTCAAACCCACCCAGCAGCACCAGTGAGGACCTGGTGATCTGCTTCCGCTTCAAGTCCTGGGCTTTCTCCAGTGTGTCCTATCTGCATGCCAGTTCCTAGCTGACACTAAGTAGAGCACCAGCGCTTACATGCATCCTGCCAACTGATAATGCCCCAGTAGAATCTTGAACTCCAGCTCAGTGACAGCAGAACTGAGTCTTCTGTGACACTTCTTTGAGTCACTGTAGCATCAAGCTCAAGATAACACAAAGGAGGCCTTCAAAAATAGATAAAGCAAGTGTTAATGGTCTATGGAACTACAAGCTGTAAAGGCACTCTAGAATGAACCACTCCAGATGAGCCAGCTACCAGGAAGAAGTGAGAACAGTGCAAGCAGGCTGAATGGAGAGCCTTATACCTCTTCCCCTACCACTAAAGCTGTGTTTGAAACATATTTGACAATCTGGGTTTCTCAGTAGAGGCACAGTAGACAATAAATAAGAGCTACAAATTGAAAGCCTCCCAATGCCCTGGGGTGAGGACCTACAGGTGACACCAAACAGAAGGTACAGAAGAAGAGAGAAAATCTCAGGGGACTGGAAGCCCCTGGCACTTCTTAAACACCCAATAAATATTCATTATGGAAGGAGTGGAGAATAAGGGCAAAATACAAGTGGGGATGGGAGAATTGTTCTGGGTTAAAACTAATCACATGGGAAATCTCAGCAGTTTTTGTGGGTAAGGAGTCCGAGGGTTGGGTTGGGATTGACATAGCTGCTATGGATTCTAGGCCTAATACTTAGGCCCACTTAGTCAATATTATTTCACAGCACTTCTCCATTTTAGTTGTTCTTTGAAAATACCTCGTTCTATCTTATTCCAAACATATTTCCCTACCTTAAAGATGATTTTTCACTTTGAGAGTATATCAATAACTATACAGTTGTTCAGAAAAATATATTTCTTCATTGTCTGAATATCTTATATAAAGTATTAGATAAATTTGTGTCCATAGCTCATAGTCAATCTTCTTTATGCACATGGGGATACACTCTCTAACATTATGTTTATACAAATATAACCTAATGAGCTTATCTTTCTAGAAAATTCTCTTTAAAAGCAGGCCAGCCTCTTGGCCAGCACCACAATATGTGTTGTCTGCTAATAGCCACCAAACATTTTTTTCCTTTATAAGGAGTTGAAAACAGCAGTTGAAAACAGAATAAAAGGTTTAGCATACACCCGGAATGTATTCATTTATTTGTAAATTATATATGCACTCTTGACCTAAGGTATGATATGCATTTGAAAAAAGTAACTGCGTAATGAACATTTCAGAAGTCATAAAATAGTCTCTTCCTGTGCCAAATGACTCCCAAAGTCTCATGACCTACTTTGGAGACCACTGGCTTACACAGGAGAGCACTCAGTGCACCCACAGTAAATAGGATAAAGGGATATTTTACATTGTTTTCTTGGGTTGTTCCTGTCTTCCAAATCAAGGTTCAAACAGCTGGTTCTAAAAGGGCTCATTCCATTATATGAGAGTTTAGGGAAAAAGACAACATACCACACTTCAGCTCAGCTAAGGCTCTTTCTGCTACAGAAGAAATGTTGAAGGAGAAATTGTCACCTAGCCCCACAGTTATGCAAATGCAATATCATTTTTGACTTTGGTAAATAATAGTTCTTATGCACAGACACTGTTTTCTTACCTTATCATGCAAGGTCTTAAGTCATAATTTGGATGTTCCTAAGTGATTAACATTTTAGGGCATGCCGAGAAATTTGTACTGTGTTTCCCATTCATCTTCTGCCTTGAAAAGGTGATTAGCGCTTTAGCAGGTAAGAGAATGTCTGACAAATTACTTCTCTCTGATCAAGGTAAATCAAGCTGTCTGGTGGGGTGATTGGCTGAAACGTGTAGACAAGCCATACCTGCAGTTGCCCCATTTTCAAATTTTGGAATGAACGAAGTTGCCTTTATTAAAAGCTTGCCTGACTTCTCTTCAAATGGCGTGAAAACAATTCTTCTTCCAATAGTATTACTACAAACTGTCTGATGTAGAATGAAAATATACATGTGACCCTGGTAATACAACAATTGAAAGACTACAATACAACATTTCTAATGCACTCTAAAATTAGCTAATTGAGTATGATTTCTCTATAGTGATACTGTTAATTGGGGGGAGGAGCAGCTTTATAAAAAAGTCAGTTACTAGCTAGAACTTTGAGAATCTTAATGGCCAACGTCTGTAGCTCTCTTAAATAATGCCATAGCAGGAACCCTGGTGCCTTCCTGTACCGAATGTCTTTCTGGTTAATTAGTGAATCACAGTCATTATGCAAATGAGCACCTCCTGATTGGCAACAACTTTTATCTTTCCCTACCACCCATGCAAATGAGGCCAGCTGAGTGGTTGGGAGTAGTTCAGTGCAGAAGACGAGAATGACAGAACTACAGAGCCAGCTCCCCTGGACATCTCCTGGTCTAACTTCCTCACTTGACAGAATAAGAAACTGAGGCTTCAGAGACTGGAAACCGTCTTTAGGTGCTTACCTGGAGCTCGTTCGTTGTTGTTACAGCCTCTGATTCATGATGTCTTTACGCGTATCAGATCAAATGTTACCCAGACCTGAATGATCTTCATGATCGTTGATTTGTTTGAGGCCACTTTTGTGGCTCTTGTCTAGTGCCTTCTGACCACTTATCTCCAAGAACTATGTTGGACAATATTTTGTTGTGTTCTACAGGGTATTCTGGAAACCCTGATGGCATATTTGGTTAGCAGTTTCAATCCACCAGACACTCCTTGAAAACTCTATGGAACAATTTTACTGTGGTCTATACAGTTCCTGTGCATTGGAACTGCTTGATGGCAATGGGTTTTCATTGATTAATTTTGAAAGTAGTTTACCAGTTCTCTCTTCGTGGTCTGTCTTAGTCCGGAAACACGACTTAAAGTTGCCCATCATGAGTGACCTTGCTGGTATTTGAAATAAAGGTGGCATAGCTTTCAGCATCACCACAGTGTGACAGACAGACAGGTGGTTAGTGGGTTTCTTAGCTCTAAAATTTCACCAAAAAATCAGACTGAATTCCAGGTCTTTTACCTTCTAATAGACAGCTTTTAATTTTTATTTCAACCTGTAAACTTTAATACTCTGCACACAGAAACTCATGAGACCCTCTTATAAAACATGGAGACTAAGGTTAGTATTAAAAAAAAAAAAAAAAAAAAAAAGCATCATCAGGCCAATAAGTGAACTATAATTTGAAGTGGCCCTAAAATCACTGAACTCCCCACCCATCGTGTGGGTCTCAACACCTTCCCCATGGGAAAATCCTTGTGTGTTGTATGCACACCATCAGGAAAAGGAAATAGACATGACTTTCATGCGCCCTTGAAGCGCTTTCACCACGTTGCTCAGAAAATGCCCGAGGTGTTTGTTTTTCCCTCAGAGATCTGAGCTGAGGCCACTGATTTCAGTCATAGCACATTGGCATTATGAAACCTCTGCACTTCCGAATTGTTGGGCCGGCTCATTCTTTTCTCTTCTTTTCTTTTCTTTCCAATTCCCTTTGTAATCATCTCAAAGCCAAGTGCTCATTTCCACCAGAACCTTAAACATTGTGCCTTTATGTAGCACAGCTTTTAATTTTCCTCCCTAACAGAAGTGATTGTTTATGTTGTAAATGCCACGTTAGTCTCCATGAAATGGAGATGGAATTGATTTTCATTTCGGAGATTTCACAGCTTGCCCCAGCACTTTATGCTTGATTGCCAATGCTCGGAAATGCATGGGCTTTTGAGAGTTGAGAAATGATGTGTGTAACATGGTGTAGAAAACTGTGAGCACTGGAGCCATGTCTGTTAGAAGACAGACCCCTGTGTCTCAGCGGACACGTTCGGCCAGTGTCTCTAGTACAGGTGACACCTTCAAGAGACTGGCTTCAGTCTCACATCCACTCATGCACTGTACCACCGTCTTACCTGGCCAGAAAGCTCTGAAACATTTATTCATTGATTCTTCCTTTCAACAAGCATTTCCCAAGCACCAGCCCAGAACTGCCTAGGTATTAATAGGAGAATGGGGGATATCATACACCTTGAGAAGCTTAAAATCTAATTGGGGAGAGAAAATACAGGATGCCACCAGTGAATTTGGCAGAGACATGCTGATTTACTCCAAATTGAATTTGGAGTATACTCTGCTCAAAGCAAAGGCAGGGAAAGCAATGCTGGCATGTGGCAGATGGGACGGAGTGGAGGGCAGATGTCAGACAGACCCCAAGGAAAGGTTTCATTTCTCCTTGTCTCCCTTGTTGCCTTCAGAACTGCAGCCTCCGCCTCCACAGGGAAACCTGTTGCGCTTAACTACTGAAGCCAAGATGTGCAGATGGCTCCCCTCTCTTCCAGAGAAGTGAGAGAATGCCACTGGCATTCCATGGGCTTGGTCACAGTTGTCCAGATGACCCAGAGAGGCATGCCTTGCAAGAGTTCTATCATAACCTCAATTTTCTCTGTCCTCAATCCCTTCTAGAAGCCCCTTCCTCTTCAAGAACTCCAAAACTGAAACTTGTGTAATACAATTGAGACATTCAATGCAATGCAGTCCGTACATTCATTCACATTCTGTTTACTACTTATTACATTTGACAGATTGTTTTATACAGAGTTTACCTTTAAATACAGGGTGGGCAGAATAACATCTAAGCAGCTAGCAAATTACATAGCAGTACCGAGCGTGGAAGGGGCCCTGGTGGCTCAGTGGTTAAGTGCTCAGCTGGTAGCTGAAAGCTCAGCAGTTCAAACCCAAGCAGTGACTCTGCAGAAGAAGAAAAGCTAACAATCTGTTCCTGTAAAGATTGCAAAACCAAGCCCTTTTCCACAAAGCCAGTTCTGAGGCATAACAACGTTGTGTAACAGGGTAGTACTGCCCCTTAGAGTTTCCGAGGCTGAAAATCTTTACCTAAGCAGATTACCTTATCTTTCTCCCAAGGAGCTGCTGGTGTGTTCGAATGGCCAACCTTTCAGTTGGCAGCCAGTGCTTAGCCACTGCACCAGCAGGGCTTTTTCCCATAAAGATGACAGCCTAGAAAAACCCTATGGGGTCACTATGAGTTGAAATTGACATGAAAACATCTAACAAAAACAACCTCAGCAGTGAAGCGGTCTGCTGGAGGACTTCAGAGAAAACTTATTTTGAATGATAATCATCATTATTATGAACATTTCTGCTTAATTGTGTCTAGATCCACTTAGTTATGAGTGTATGTACACATACTTATAACTAAGTATATATAAATACATGTAAATAAGTATATAAAATATATATAAATAAGTTTATAAAAATATATAAATACATATGTATATATATATACACACATTAATGTTAACTATATGAGCTTTCTTGGCCAAATACATCATCTGACATTAAGATACATCTGATGTCTAAAACTGCCACTGTAAATTGATGATAAACTATAGAAGAGTACCAATGCCATTGCTAATCAGTTAATACTTTCCTTATGTTAGGATAAAAAACTAGATTTAACATGCCTGAAATTCCAGTGTTTTTATTACCCTAATCTAGATAACATGCTCAGCTCTACCACTGTCTTTAATTTGTAGGTAGTTTTGCTGTAAGAAATACCAATGAGCTCTAGTACATTATTCATTTTGTCAAATGATGGAATATCAATAGCATATAACTGAATATATCTGTGTGTGTGTGTGTGTGTGTGTATACATGCAATTATATGTGTAGTATTAGGAATCCACAACTTCTTAACTGTGTGACCTTGATTAAGTATCTTAATCACTTTGTACTTCAGTTTCCTCATCTTTAAAAAAAAAGAAAACAGTTACTAGACCCAGATTTTTTGTGAAGATTAGGTGAGTTTATTCGTGTCAAGTTCTTAAAGCACAGCCTGGCTGTTAGTACGTACTCAACAGATAAACAGTAAAAATAAAAAACTGCTGTTGAATTGATTCTGACTCAGGAATTTGATACTGTTATTATTCAGGTATTATTTTCTTTACTTACACATTGAGTGTAAGTATACATTATTCTGTAAGCAAATATCATCATCATTATCTTATGCTAACGATAAGATTACCTGCTTGTAAAGACTGAGGACTTCAGGTCAAAACTGAAAGTTTCTCCTAGAGAACATGGTAGAGTTGGGGACCACTGTGCATTAGGGTGATAGCCCTGCTCCCCTCAGTGAGTTGGTTCTCTCACTGAAAGTCAGCTGTCTCCACAACCAGGTGAGTGAAGGAAGATGTCTTGATCAGTTAGAATGACCACGTTCTCCAAATCAGGAAAGGCAACAATTCCTGTCAGCCTACCCATTGCAAGGAGTTTGAAAGTTTTCAATAAATAGTCTTAATCATTTATTAATTCATTTATGCATTAAATATTTATTGGGCACCCTCTTTGTGCCAGGCACTGAGCCAGACAAGAAGACTATAACTGGATTTGCTTCAATATTCTTCAGATTCTTCAAGGAACTCCCAGTCCAGTGGGGGAGACACACAAATAGGAAACAAAGGCTGTCAACAAACATAACGTGGGCAACAGTGCTAGACACCTGAACAACACTCAAGAGAGCCCCTCACAGCAGAGACTGAGAAAGGAGTTCACGGAGCGGAAAAGAGAAGAGAGATGCCCCAGCAGAAGGAAGTTCTGAGCAAAAGCAGCAGAACATGCCAGATGTGTCCTGTGTCCAGAAATGGGAAAAATGCCTTTATGGCTGGAAGGGAAGGAGTAGGTAGAGGGCTGGCAAAGAGAGACTGAAGAACTTAAGGTTCTTGTGGTGATTAATTTTATGTGTCACCTTGGCTAGACTGTGTTTGGTAGTTGGGTCAAACACTGGTCTAGAAGGTATTTATGTGTGATTAATTTAAATTAGTTAAGTAAAGTAGATTGTCCTCCACAATGTGAATAGGCCTGATCTGACAAATTGAAGATCATAAGAACAAAAACATTGAGGTGTCCTGAGGGAGAAAGGATTTTGCCTCAAATTTTAACTTAGACATCAGGCCAGCATTTCCAGCCTGTTGCCTCCCCTACAGATTTGAGCTAAAACAAACCTGTTGAGCCATCCTGGGAGCTTGGCTTTCATCCACAGCATTGGGTAACAGGACCCTTGTGGTCACATGGGGGAGAATGAGCATACAGACTGTAGTAAAGAGATATTGAAGACACTGCAGCTCAAGGTGGCTCTAAATATGGGTGCCACATGATGAAGGCTGGTGTTAGGTTCGATCTCCCCTCTCCTCTGCTCTTCTATGCATGGCACATGGTTAGCACATGCCCACTGGAGGTGACAGGGGAAAAAAAAAAAGACAGCCATTGCTGTCAAATTGATTCCAACTCATAGTTACCCGATAGGAGAAAATTGAACTGCACCACAGGATTTCCAAGGAGTGGCTGGTGGATTTGAACTGCCAACCTTTGGTTAGCAGCTGAG
Organism: Heterohyrax brucei; assembly: GCA_028571685.1. Taxonomy (NCBI): domain Eukaryota; kingdom Metazoa; phylum Chordata; class Mammalia; order Hyracoidea; family Procaviidae; genus Heterohyrax; species Heterohyrax brucei. The sequence continues at coordinate 20,986,485 of CM053162.1, forward strand.
CTCTTAATCACTGCACCACCTGGGTTAGCAATGGGGAGTGAGCAGAGGTGTGGAAAAGTGCAAATAAGTGGCTTGGAGAAGAACTGGAGACTGGAGGATACACGTTTTGACAGGAGTTGCTGGAATTAGATGACTGCCGGGGGGGAAAGTCTCTAGCAGCGGGGTGAGGGGGAGATAGGCACAGGCTTTCAGGGAGGCTGAGGCTGGCTGCCTGCAGACCTTTCCCTATTATAGGCCTTTTTTCTTCATTTTATTTTTCTTAAATTTCTGATGCATTTCTTTTTTAAAGAGAGAAGGGGAGGAGGTAGCTTCCAAGTTCAGTTCTCATTTTGCAACAGAGTAGTATTGATTTTCCACCCATGACTGCTGAAAATTAGAATTTCTTCATGAAGCTGGCTTCTTTTCTTGTCGTGTTTGTTATCTTTTTAAATTTGATTACCTGCACTTTGGGACTTCATGGCTAAAATTATAATTAACTTCTCCCACCCACCCAATCCATGGGCTCAAGAGCCAGCTGCCTGCAGTCCAGTGTTTGTGGAGGGAGGAAGGCAGACAAGAGCCGTGAACTGGAATTAAGTACCCCCATACCCTTCTTGATAACTTAATGCCTTATCTTTGGGCCATGGGCTTATCGATTTTCTACTAATTTTCTTGTCAGGATAACTCTTCCAATCAAGATTTAAAACAAACTAGGACCATACTAAAGTGCTAGAAATTATAGCCTAATACTTTTCTTCTTCTTCTTCTTTTTTATTTGATTAGGATGCTTTATCTGGGTTCTTTGGGGACAATTTAAACTCAGCACAAACCTTTCTTCAAGAGGTAGGCTTATTTGTTCCAAGCAAAGACTTCTGCTTCACATCTGCCTCTCCTGCTGCAGATTTGCTCACCAGGAAGAAAGAATAGATTATTCCCTCCGCATCAACTTTCAGGCAGCTGTTCTGTGCAATTTTCTTCAATGTCTTGCCATGGCAAAGAGAGCAGTCATTTCCTAAGCAGTGATTTGGGGTGACCTGTATTTTAAGAATGGAGCCATGGTGGTGTAGTGGTTAAGCACTTAGCTGTTTAACTGAAAGGTCAGTGCTTTGGAACCCACCAGCTGTTCCACAGGAGAAAGATGTGGCAGTCTATTTTCATACAGATTACAGCCTTGGAAGTTTTATGGGGCAATTCTGCTCTGTCCTACGGGGTTGCTATGTATTGGAATTGACTCAATGGCAATGAATTTGGTTATGTTTGGTATACTTCAGGAGACTGTTGGACTCATCAGCAGCTCCTCCCCTTCCAGCCTTGAGCCCCCAATGCCATCATAGAGAACTGTACTTGGAAAGGATCTTAGTGAGAACAGAAACAATATACCATAGCTGCCCAACACACAAATACCCTGGTGACACTGAGGGGGATATTTTTAACGTGTCTCTTACTGCCGTCTTGGCTTCTCAGATGATGTTGATCTCTTTCATCAGGTCTGGTAAAAAGCATTATCTACCTGATAGGATTTATTATGAATTGAATTGTGTTCCCTGCCCAAACATGTGTTGGAATCTTAATCCCTGTATCTGTGAAAGTAATCTAATCTAATCTAGTCAACTTTCACAGTGCAATCCTATGAAATGAAATCAATAAATCAGTTGTGTTACACCAGTGCAGGGTGGATCCTAAACTTAACCACTTCTGAGTTATATGAAGAACAACACAGACACAGAGACAAAGACAGAGAAAACAGACAGGATCTGACAAGACTGGCAAATGAGTCTACAGATTCAGGATCTCCAAGGATTGCCAGGTGCTACAAGTCAAAATAGACAAGGAAGAACCTCCCCACTGAAGCCATACCCTGAATTTGACATCTAGCCTCCTGATCTGTGAAAAAAAATACATTTCTGTTCTTTAAAGCCATCCACTGTGATGTATCTGTTTACAGCAGCGTTGGAAAACTAAGATAGGTGTTAAACCAACCAGCTTTGTCGATTCCATTCCGGCATTTTTTGTACACATTAAATAGCATTATGAAAAAAAGGTTTTCTGACCAAGACATCCAGCTAGCTATGTGGTCTGAGTTGAAGACCAGAAACAGACATGCCAAGCCAGCCACGTGCCATCAAGTCGTATCTGAGAAACAGACATAGAGAGAGCATATAGTTAGAGAGGAAGGTCCTGCAAATGCTGCTCTCAGCACGGAACGTCTTTATTTTCCATCAAGTTTTCTTTTAATCTTGCTTTCTATTAAAAGTCTTCTCAAAGCTAATGCAATAAATTTAGATCTGTAGCCAGATGCAAAGCAAAACTTTTGGCAGGAAATACTCCATCAAAAGACATTGCAAATGAAATATGCTCTCCCTTGGGGATTATTCTACAGTTTAATTTAATTTGATATTTCAAATTAAATTAATTCAAATGGTTATGCAGTTTCCAGGGAAAACAGACTTCATTTATGATATTCTGCCACCAAATTGTTTAGCAGCCATCATATATCTTACATTGTTAACTAAGAATGATAAATAGTGACGAGGTAGGCGTTTCTCATTTCCTTCTGTTAAGTGAGACACACACAAACCCTTCCGCTACCACACACTCCCTTATTGTGCAGCATAAACGTCTATTAAGACCATTATAGTTAAGATTAATGCTGTCTATGGACCCTACTGTCTCATCATCTCAAAGCATGTAATGAAGACGCATGGAGCCTCATGAGAGGAGCAGATGTGACGATTGTCAGTTTATAGAAGAGGAGACAGATGGTAATGGAACCTGATACATAGAACCCGATAAGGGGCGGGAGCTCAAATCAAGCACCCACGTCTTCAATCCACTGCTTTATCAGGTTATGGTTGCAGTTTGTAGCCCCTTTCTAGGTCTTAATATAGTCTGAGCTTTTCAGGTCTATATGGTCTGAAAAGTTGGAAAACAAAGTAATTACTGAGTAAATGCATCAATAAAGACATTCTATCTGAGGAGCTACAGAGAAGACTCAAGTTCCTCATAGTTGTCTTCGTATTTTTATTAACTTTTCCATTAAAATTGTCGTACAGTAAAATCGCCTTTTTGTGGCTGTCATTCTTGTTTGTTCATTTTTCCTGGATAACTTAGGCTATTTGCACATGTTAAATAGCATTATCAAGAGAAAACTCTCCAACCAAACGTTCAACCTAGCTATGTGGTCTGAGTTGAAGGCAAGAGGCAGACACGTGAGGAGAGAAAGTTACAGATACAGCTTGTTTTGCACATGTACACATCTGGGAAGAGGGCTTATCTCAGTCCGTGGGTGCAAGACGGAAGGTGGCAGCCCCTCCTGTCGAGTTTCAGACAACCCAACTGGCTGTGCCCCAAGGAGGAAACCACAGCATCCCCAGAGTCAAGAGGTTTCTTGGCTGTGCTAACACAGGTCGCTTTGACTTGCAAGACCATCTCTGGCGTGGAAAGTAAGTAAACCTACATTCACCAGTACATAGTATCCTGGGGAATATCTGTGCCTGTTTCTCTCCTTTCTTGTATAGAGAGGGTTTGTTGAACAGAACTGTTCCTTGCGTCCATTAACCTCACATCCCTAAGTGTTGGCTTGAAGAAGGCAGAACCTTTTGTGAAAGGTTTATGTTTCTTTTATCACCTCCTATGTACTGGCCGCATGAAAACCTTATACTTTGTAGCTAAAACAAGACTTAATGTCATCACAGGAGACTCTGGCATAACAGAGAAAGTTTTCAAGGAAGCCTCCTACCTTCAACAAGGGGTACCTGTGTTAGAGACAGCACTGGACTTACATAGATCAACATCTTCTCACTATGTCCACCACAAGGAAGCCTGAAGAGCTCCCTGTCTTTTTTTTTATGCTCTCCACTTGGGGAGAGTTCTTCCTCAAGGGTACAGCTTGGAAAGTTCATGATTTTAGATGTGTTTGTCAAGAAAAATGGGACTTGCATTCATTTGGCACTTTTAGGGTAAAAAAAATTAATAGCTATCAGAAGGCTGATGATGATTTGTACAATAGATGCTTGTAAACTGACCTGAACTTAAAAGAGTTAAATGTTCTGTTATTCTGCATCAGTTTTCAGGTACAACACCCAGTGGGCTTACTCTGCTGTGAGGATAATGCTATTATACAATCATTATTATTAGCACAGTAATGATCATGTTAATTCTACAGCTACATAATTAACTTACCAGCCAGTTAGCTTCTAAGATCCCTTGAACTCATAAATGCCTAACTAATCCTGACATTTTTTAAGCCTTGTTTTCAATTTCTGAGAAAGGAAACTGAAAAGGGTCCTAAAGACATTTTCGAGAGCCAAAACCCATAGACCACTGCTAGGTTTAAGAAATGAGTAAGAGCTCAGTGAAATGAGCACTTACCATGAACTGAGACTGTGTTGTAAATACAGTACATTACTCCATATTTACCACTCTCATTGTCCCAATTTCATCAAAGAGGAGTCTGAGACACAAGGCAATGGAATAACTTGATTGAAGTCACACAGTTAGGCAGAGGTGAAATTTGAAGCCAATTCTTTCTTACCTGAAGCCCACATTCTTACTGGCTGTAATATTCTACCTGCCCTGGCTTATAGATAAATGCAAATTGAGGAGCATGACTTTTCTAACTCTCTTTGTCCATTCTACTTCCCTTATTTCACCCTTTTATTTTTATTCTCTCTCTGGCTTTCTTATTATACTCATATAGACACTGAAATCTAGTACTATTTATCGCTTTTCCCTCTTTTTTGTTCAACAGAAATATTCATTAAGGATCCACTTATAACATGTATTGTAATGGTGACCTTGCCCAGCCTTTGAACCAATGGTCGTTATTACCTTCTAAGGCTCATATTCCAAAATTACTGTGACTTCTTTATTGAGTGAATGGACATGTAGAAAGTAATCTCTGTCTGTGATAGATGCTTAAAAGAATCAAATTTATTTAGCCAGCAAAAGAAAAACTTGAGCAGCGTTTTTAAAACAGCTTTGAAGTTCATAACAGACATACTGAAATCTTCCCAGCTGTTTGCCATTGCTAGTGAGAATGGCAGCAGAAAAATGGTTAGCTCACAGCAATAGACGTCCTGATTATGTGTAAGAACTTTCCGGCTGTGAAGCATTGTTAGGCAATGAGTTGGTTTACTGAGGCAGGTTATCCTTGAAGACCTTTCAGAATAAGATAGTTTGCATCCTGGGGCATTTTAGGTTTGGGGGAGTGGGTTGAATAAGCTGAGTGTAAGGGTCATCGAGTCCTAGAGACCTTTGTTCACACGGAATACATTCATGTACTTTGTCCACACTGTCAGCGTGAACTGGAAGTTTCATCCGTTTTCTGGTAAATTTCACAGAGTAGCTATAAGATAAAGCATATTTGGGCTAAATGATCCAAATTGATTTTCTTGTCCAAATCATACATGTAAACATCCATACGAAGAAATTAAACAAGATCATTTTAAGATTACAAATTTAATTGAATTTTTAAAATTTGTTAATGTTTTTGGTTCCTTATGGATAAACTCAAGGCCGAACCTGTTGCTGTTGAGTTGATCCAACTCATAGTGACCCTACAGACCATAACTGCCCGTGGAGTTTTCAAGGAGTGGCTGGTCAACTTGAACTGCCACTCTTCTGATTAGCAGCGGGCTCTTAACCACTGCACCACCAGGGCTCCTCCAAGTAGCTAACTGCATATAAATCCAAGCCATCTCTAACGGGATAACTGCCGTGTATTTTATTGGCACACTCACAAAGATGAGAAGTGTGTGGGCATCAGTCCCTAAAGACTTGAGTCCACATCCTTGCACTGCAGCTCACCAGCTTGTACAATCCATGTGATGTATGTGAAAATATGAGACTGAGTTCCTAGTAGCCCTGTGGCTGTGGGGGCTGCTAACCAAAACCTCAGGAGTTCAAATCCACCAGCCACTCCTTGAAAATCCTACAGGATTGCTATAATTTGGAAACAACTCAAAAGCAATGAATTTTGTTTGATTTGATTTAGTTCCCTATAAAAGGGGTAATGGTGGTAGAATGCTCACTTTCTATACAGGAGACCCAGTTCCCAGCCAGTGCATCTCATGTACAGCCACTGCCTGTCAGTGGAGGCTTATTGTGTTGCTGTAAGGCTGAACAGGTTTCATTGGAGTTTCCAGATTAAGACTAGGAAGAATGGCCTGGTGATCTACCTGTGAAAATCAGCCAATGAAACCCTATAGATCAATCACAACATTCTGATTTACAACCAATCATGGAGATTCCCTAGGACCAGGTTGCGTTTGATTTCTGGGAGCTGGAGGCCAATTTGATGACAGCTAACAACGACAACCAGTTCTTGGAATGGAAGCATGGTGGTTAAGTTAGATAGTGCTTGTAAATCACTAGCAGAGTGTTTGATACTTAGTCCTAGTTAGTTCATTTCCAGTTTTAGCTTTGAGCTTGGGCTGGTGGTGCCAGGCCAGTCCAGTTACCCTCTGAAAGACCTGGCTGTTGCATTCACTGGCAGGATCATACTGCATTCTTAGATCTCTCTTCACCAAACCCCTCCAATCTGGGGCCTGCTTCTGAAGACGATCTGAGTGCTCTTCTCTTACTAGCCTCCTTGAAGCTTGATTTGGAGCTGTGAGCCCCTAGATGTTTCAGCATCCAGTGTCTTTACAGCCAAGACTCCTTCATTGAAGGTATTTTCATGGAAAGGCATCTTCGCGGTATAGGAGTGTATTCAGTGGGCTAGATGTTCAGACAGTGGCATCATAGTAATAACATAGATACACAGTGGTATAGTTTTTGTTGTCATAGAGTCATTTCTGAGTTAAAGCAACCCCATGTATGCAGAGTAGATCTGCTCCACAGGGTTTTCAAGGCTGTGACTTTTCAGAAGCATATCACTAAAGCTGCCTTCCTAGGTACTTCTGGGTGAGTTCACCCTGCCAACCTTCTGGCTAGTAGTCAAGTGTGTAATGGCTTGTGCAACCATCCACCTTAGTGTCATGGTAGTACTGGAAATAAAAGGTCCTCTTCTGGCTCCAGCGCTGCTAAAGTAACTTGGGGCAGGTCATATCACTGCTCTGTGCCTCAGTGGCATTTAGGGTTGATTCTGTTCTACTGTAGGCCAGGAACCAATTGGTTATATTCCTTATTTTCAAATCTACAAGTAGTCCCAAAGTGCATAACAAGCCCCAAGGTAGGTAGTAGAGCCTTTGTTGCACAGATGAGGAAACTGGTACAGTAAAGTTGGAAAACTTCATCAAGAGCCCGTTAGTTAGTGAGCAAGCACATAAACAGGAAAGCCCAGGGTGCCTGACCTCCAGAGTTGAACTTGTTCCACCACACAGCCCTGCCTTGGTTTCCTCATGTATAAAATGAGGTTAGACTAAGATCTCTAGGGTCTTTTATGATCCAGATAGTAAACAAATTAAGTTCTGGGCTTCTTCCCAGCTGCCACAGCCAACCTGAACACATTAAGTGTAGACTTATGGAAATGACCACAATAGTCCATTTCCATCTTTTACTGTTCCCACCCCAAAATATTTGTCTCTTTCCCCCATATAGATTTTTTTGAGAACTTTTTTATTTCCACCTTAAAAAGACAATAGTTGACTTCCCCCCCCCCCCCCCAAAACAGGATGTTTTAGTAGGGAGAACAATTGGAACAGAGTACTTTGGGAAAGAAATCACTTGAAAAATGATCCTATTTCCTTTGAAGATACTCTTATAATATAATTATGAGCCATCTGCTAACCTTCCTCCCCTGGGGTGATCTTTCTGGTTCTCAGCAGCTGATGTCCTCATGAGAGAAATGGGGAGATGAGTCTTTCTTATTGAGCACCAAGCAAGGAAGTAGCAACTTGAGCAACACTAGACACTGCAATTTAGAGAAGGTGTAGAGAATCGAAGCAAAACGGAAATACCAACAAATGTTCTAGGGATTAGCAGATATGTCATATCAGAAGAGAGCAAGAGAGCCAAATTTATATAGTTGAGAAAGGATCCTGCTCAGAGGGAACACAATCACGGTCTATAAATACTTCCATGGAAACAGCAGAAATGAAATAAAGAAATTAAGCACCGTCTGCAAAGCCATGAGGACAAGGTGCAGTTGCCCTCAGCTTAGGAAGGCAGATGGAAGCATAGTAGTAAAAAGTTCAGAGCTGACAAAAGCAACTAGACAAAGGGACCAGCTCTTGTGGAGAAGTGGCCATGACTCCATCACTACCTGGAGGATGGAGATGATAAGAGATTAAATGCTAATATAGGACCACTGGGCTGCAAATGCCCAGAAAGGGCTGGATGGAAGTCAGATAACGACTTCAGTGGCTCTCCCACCCAGCAGTCAATGAACTGAGGAGTAATTACTTGCTTTTACGAATTGTTTGGTAAACAGGATGAGTAAATCAAAGAAGATCACTTCTGTAGCAAAGTAACTAGGGACTGAGCAGCCTGCAGGCTACAGAGTCCAAAAAGATCCCATGCAGAGTTGCGTTTGTCAGTAAGACATTTTCATCATCCTGTGGGATGGCCCACTTAATAAATGATCCACTTTGATTAACATGAAAAGCATCTTCGTTTATAAGACAGCAGGCTGTGGACCATGGGCAGAATCTGCCCGCCTCCCCATCCCTGGCCACTTCCCAAAGCGACCTCTTCATCCCTGTCCGCAGCAGACAGGCCCTCGCCCTTCCTGCCTCATGCTCCTGTTCAGCAGTATTAATGACTCCTTCCTAAGTGCTTGAGTGGAACCAAGGTGTCTCCTCCACAGAGCCTGTTTAGAGATGGTCTCAAACGCCCGCTGGGAATCATTTTAGCTGTAGGCAAGCTCGAGAATTATTGATGAAATAACCTTTTGGGGCCTGAGTCTAGGGTTTTGCAGATGCAATGGCAAGATTATTGTTTAAGTGGGGATTTGATCAGGCAGTGACCTAGAAAGCATTTAGTCTTTTATTGCTTTCACAGCTTCCTGGGGCTACTGCTGTCTTCTGCCACGGAAGCCTGGGCAGCTTATTGGAACAGGGAGTGAAAAGAAGTGGACAGAGAGGCAGTGAGGTCATCTGCATGCCCAGAAGGCCAAAGAGCACAGCAGCAGCATCTTGCCTGAGACAAAAGGGCCCTAGGCCTGCCTTGAATCACTAGGACTGGGGCAATATAAAACAATTCAGTTTTGCAGTGATTTGCTTTTTCTCCTTCAAAGCTTAGCCTCACCAGATTTAAGGAGCAGATAAATCCATCACTAAGGAGACAGTTAAATGCAACAATCCTTGATGGGGGCCGTGGTGCTAGGCATGGTTCAGATATCAGTCAACCAGTTGCTGTGGAGTCAGTTCTAACTCATGGCAACCCCATGTGTGTCACAGTAGAGCTGTGCTCCGTAGGATTTCCAATAGCTGGCTTTTCAGAAGTGGATCACCAGGCTTTTCTTCCAAGGTACTTCTATGTAAGCTTGAGCTTCCAACCTTTTAGTTAACAACTGAGTACTTTAACTATTTGCACCATTCAGGGATACCTCACTTCAGATGGAGAATAGCAAGGTAGAGTCAGCTGGGAGGACCACACTCAGGGCCTGAAGGGTGGAAACTCAGAGAAATGTCCTTCTGCAGTGGAGGAATCACACTGCCCACTTGGCTTCAAAGATACCAGGCACTGATAAGGCCGTGTGCAAAGAACAGCACTGCAAGGCATAGAAAGGGCCACGGGAGTCCTTTGTACTCTGCACGTAGCTGTTCCCTTATCCATTCATTCCTTCATTCAGTTCATCAGTCTTTAATGAATGCTTGGCCTGTGCCATGAATTCTGCTGGAGTTGGAGGCTCCAAATTTACTAAGACAGTCTTTGCTCTCATGGAGCTCAAAGGAATCACACCAGATCCTTGGTACCACTATAGAAGGATATACAAAGCCTGCGTGAGCACAAAAGCAACTGCTTTCAAGAGGCTTTGCGGATAGGTCACACGTAAACAGGCCTGTGAAGGATGAGTAGGAGTTTACCAGTTAGGCAAGGACAACCCAGGGAGGATCAGTGATTTTTCCATGACTTGCTCAGGGAATAGTAAAAGGCCCAGTATAGCTAGAGTGTGGAGTTCCTGATAGGGAAGGTAATAATACCTTCCAGTAGTGAGGGTCAAGGACATCTTTGGTGCTAGGCTAAGTGCTCTACTTGTGTTATCGTATTTAATCTTCACAACACCCCTCTGGAGTACAGATGGTTATGTAACTTGCTGAGGGTCATAGTTCATCACAGGCAGAGTGGAGATGTGATCCATGCTTGTGTGGAGTGAAGTTAGTCACCAAGCTCAGTGTTATAAATCAGGGGTACTGAAGGAAGGGTTCAGAAGTCTGAAATGTTCCAATTCAGATCATCATAGCCATGAGGTACCTCAGAGGCTGTGGAGGCCAGCGTGTTCATTGGATGGATAAGGAAATCCAGTTAGATTAGGCAGTTGGACGGATCAGCTATTTTATGAAGGGCCTTGAACGGCATGTTAAGAAGTTCAGAACCACTGGTGTTTTTTGAACCAAGGCAGTATGAAGTGAGTAAGTCTTTACTTCAGAAGGCACTTTGAGGAGGACCAGTTAAGCTGGGCAGAGACTGGAGGAAGAAAGATTCCCCTTATACACAGTGTTTTTCAGAGTGTAATCTACAAACCACTCACCTTAGACCACCAGAGGCCCTTCACCAGCCCTGCTGCATCTGAGTCTCTAGGGCTGGGGCTGGAATGAGCTCCCCTGGGGATTCTTAGGCACACTGGAGTTTGAAAATTAATGAGTCAGGGGGTGATGGCAACCTTGGTAGTATTCCAACTTAGAGATAATGAAGACCCAAACTTGGGCAGAAATCGTAATAATGGAGAGAAGAAAACCCAAACTTGTGGCCTTTCAGTGAACTCCAACACTTGGCGACCCTATGTGTGTCAGTGTGGAACTGGGCCCCGCAGGACATCCAATGGCTGTGACCTTCTTGAAGTAGGTTGCCAGGACTTTTTTCCAAGATGACTCAAAGTGGATTCAAGCCACCAACTTTTTACTTAATAGCCAAGCACTAAACTGCTTGCCCCACCCAGGGACAGAAATCTGGCGGAGACATAATCACTGCAATGTGGTTGGTGAAGGAGAAAGAAGAGTCCAGCATACTCTGAGACTGCCAGAATGGATGCCTGGTGATGTCCCTGCAAGGAGGTTAGGGTGAGGTGGGAGGGAGTCTAGCCTTGAGTATCTTTGAGTTTGCTCTATCTGTAGGATATGTCCATGGAGACGTCTGATGAGTTGTCTGAAGCTCAGGTGCTGAGCTCAGAAGATACTGGTAGCTACAGAGACAACTCCTGGAGTCTGGACTCAGCACTTTCTCCTGTGTGCATTGCTCCTGTTACACCAAGCAAAGTTAACTGCTGCCTCCCCTGCGCTTCTATAACACCTTGTACAACACACAGCACACTGTGTTGTGGGTGTTTGTTTTATGTGCCTGCTCCTCCACTCTGCCATTAAGGTTAAAGCCCATTGTTTGTGTCATATCACCAAAGACTCAGCACAGTGTCTGGCCTGTCCAGGATTCCTTTAAACCAATGCTGAGTAAATGAAAGAGAATAGAAGACTTAGGCAAAATGGAGAAAAGTTGTGAGGATCTAATCTCAGGGAGCACCAACATTTAAGGAGTGGGTAGAAGACAAGTCATCAAAGAAACCTAACAAAGAATAGGTAGGTCATGGGAGGAAAGGAGAAAAGAACAAGAAGAAAAGGCAGAGAGAAAAAACTTGCAGGAGTGAAGGGCCAGCCAGCAGCAGCAGTTGCTAAAAAGAGGCCAAGCAGAGCTCTGGCTAGTTGAAGTGACCATTAGTGTCACCCCTTTCAGGAGTAAGGCTCGCACAAAGATAAGTGCCCAGTACCAGGCCTGGATACGTCGAATGGTTCTTTCCTTGAAAGTCAAGGCAGCCACAGCATCATGGAGATGAATTGCAACGCGATGGAAACTCAGCATGGCCAGAAGAAGCCACAGTTACTTCAGGCTAAACCCACATTTTATGTACCCAAGGAGATCCATACAGGGTCTCCACTACCTAAGGCTACCTTGTGGCTGTGTTCCTTTATCTCCTTGATCTCTGGCTTTGGCCTTACAGGAGTTTGGTGAGAAAACAGAGAACCACTGGAAATGCCATTCCAAATGCTCTCAATACTGCAGTCAGTTGTCTGGTATTTTTCTTGTTTAGTTGGTTGGTTGGTTGTTCTGGGTTTTTTTTGTTTTTTCTTCTTATTTTTGTCTTTGTCTTCTTCCAGTGGTCTCAGTTCATGTGATCACATTGTAAAATTCCATTTCGTCTTTTTTTCAGATGTTGAAATGTGAACCAAGTGCTATTTTTAATGAGCTAGGAAATTGTTCAGGCTTCTCTTTTTTTCTTTTGAATTACTATAGGGTACACTACAAAGCTTCTGCTGGAAGCCTGCAATTTCTGAGTGGTTTTCTTTAGGCAAAAGAGACTCTGCATATCACAGAAATACCATCACAGCTCACGTTCAAAGAGCTTCTGTAGAGAAATCAGGATATGGGAACAGGTTTCATGAGCCCCTCCCCAGGGGGAGCACCAGGTGCCGGGGCAATGCATAGCCCAGAAAGAAGTGGCCAAGGATACCCTTTAAAATGGACTTCTAGACCAGAATATCTAATTTCCAAGTGGACATTCCCACCGGGGTGGTTCCTATCACCTATAAACCAGTGTGTCTAAAACTAAGTTGATTGCTTTTCTCTGTGAACTGATTCTTGACTTAATTTTCAGCATTCATTTAATGTGTGTTCCTTGGGTGACATAGTCCTAGGTGTCCTGACACAGTTGGTAACAATGCAGACACAGTAGCTGACTCACCGAGCATGCTTTCAAGCAGGTGCAGCAGCATTCAGAACGCTGTTGGCAGTGTTGAGGGTAATCGGGAGCAGGAATAAGAGTAGTTAATATGTGTCAGTTGCTATCTACCAGAGGTAGATAGCAGACGGTTTGCACTGACTTACAAACCTGAACGGTGGCAGTTTGAGCCTACCCAGTGGCCCCTCAGAAGGAGCTGGCCATCTGCTTCCACAAGGATTGCTGTTGTCGTTAGTTGCTGTCGAGTCGCTTCTGACTCAGGGTGACCCTGTGCGTACAGCATAGAGGTCTGCGCTGTAGAGTCTTCTAAGCTTCCACACCATATCACCAGGACTGCCTTCGAGGTATCTCAAGGTTGGTTTGAATCACTAACCTTCAAGCCAGTAGTCAAGAGCCTAACCATTTGCACCACCCAGGGTCTCTTCTGGAAAGATTACAGACAAGAAAACACCATGGAGCAATTCTGCTCTGTGAGATTGCTGTGAGTCAGAACTGAGCGTACAGCAATAGGTTCCCTATTTACCAGGCATGATTGCCGGCACCACAGGACAGAGACCAGGGAGCCCAGAGCTAGCCCGACGCAACAGGAGAGGTCAGAAGGCCTCTTCCTCAGCCCTGTTTAGTGGCGCATTAGCCCCAATATCCATCCAGAGACCCACTTTGAAAACTGAGATTTCTGTCTCTTTTTTCTATACCTTCCCCTCAAATCTATCCCTAAGACTTGGTGTTGTGTCCATCGCGAAGTGTCCTGCGTTACTGTCCTCCCCTTCCCAGAAGCTGCCTTCTAGTCCAGTCATCATCCCACACCTGGCATCTTACAACATCCCTGGCCCTTCTCTCTCCTCCCTGGTCCACATACCTTTCCAGATCAACTTTCCAGAAAGGCCACCCTACCTCCACTCCTCTCAGTTCAGTGTTTTAGTCATTTAAGCAAAAAATACTCATCAAACATTTGCCTCATCAGAGACTTCAGGGTGTGTGTTTCAGAAGAGAAACTGATACCCAATGAATCCCTTCACTGAAAAGGAAAAGTTCAGCCTCCTTGCTCTGGTGCTTGACGCTCTGCTCCCATAGGCTAGCTCTCCAGTTTCATCTCCCCGAACAACCTGCTCTCCGTTTCCCCAAGCATGACTTCTGCTTTCCCACTTTCTCTTAGCTTTTACTCTGCCTCCCGGAGTGCTTCCTGTCCATTCCCGTCAGTATTTTCAAAGGTCACCCATCCCAAGGCTCTCCAGGTCTAATGGCAGCCCCTCTTTGAGGGCTCTGCTGATGAGATCGAGCAGATGTAGCCTGTCCCATCACTGTCCTGAGGCACTTGCTGTGCGTGCCCACATACTATACACACACACACACCTCCTTCATTGGAAATGCTCAGGATTCTGTGTGTGTATCTGCCATTGGAGAGCCCTGATTATTCTCCAGAAACTGTTCTCAATAACCTAGCCAGATTATCTCAGGAAACCACCATGACAGTCTTAGGAAGCAGCATAATAATTATATCCCCAAAATTCAAGTGAGACCCAAAAGTAAATTGCATAAAATCGCACAGCTTCTACATGGATAGCTGTGATAGCCGAGCCAAGTGCCGTCGAGTCGGAGCCGACTCATGGCGAGCCGTGATACAAACCTAATTTTGACCAAATCTCACATACGTAATGCTGTGCTGTCTTTCACAGGGCAGTGATTCTTCTTTAATCAGCAACCCTAAAACCTTGCATAGTGCTTACATGCAGTATGTATTTACAACTATATTCCCAGGCCCAACACAGCCTGGAACATCTAGACACCCAGTAAGTGTCTAAGAAGGAAGGGACAGAATTCTTTGGCACCATCCAAGCCTTCTAAATCAGAATTGCGGAGAGTGTAGCCTGGGAATCTCTGTTTTAACAAAGGCTGCAGGTGATCCCCATGCAGCCAGCCAACGTCTCTTCACAGACCGACCTTCTAAATCTAGTCCAGACCCTCTGCGTTATAGACTGGGAAGCTGAGACCCACAGTAGTTAAGGGGCTTTCCCACTTCCGACCTCAAATCCTCTTTTCTAGCCAGGGCCTTCAGTGCCAGCTCTTTGTGTTTTCAGCCCAGCTGTCAGATAAGATGCAGCACTAACACTGTGCAGAAAACATGCTTGTATCTCCGTGTGTCCTGTCTAAGGGGATCTTAAATTGGTTTTCCTGACTCTTGCCTCTAAAGAGGTCCTCACTGGTGGCCTCATCTCAGATCAACTGAGCAAGGGACAGCCTCGGGGCAGCTGACCTAGAAACTCCAAATCACAGCAAAGCAAGTCTTTGACCTGCAAGTGCCTTGTTACTGGGTTTTGCTTAATTCAGATGCATCATCTTCAGAATCTCCTCTTTGTCTCTTTAGAGAGAAGCCGTGTTGCCAAGCAACCAGTGTGTCAGTGGCGTGGCAAAGCTGTTGATCAATACAATTCTGGCTTTCTAACTCCTTCCAGAAGCTGTATTTGGCCCATGTGGTTCTAGAAGCTAGTGTCTGTTGAGCCCACTCCATCTTGGAGTAAGGAAAAATGAAGGAAATCCAAGATAAAAGGGAAAGGGTAACCAAAGCACTGTAGACCACTAACACAGACCCTACCAGACTGAGTCAGCATAACTAGATGGTGCCCAGCAACCACCACTGACTGCTCTGATAGAGGTCACTGTAGAGGATCCCCAACAGAGTTGGAAACAAAACTCTAACTCACACAAAAAAAAGACTAGACTTACTGGTCTGACAGAGACTAGAAAAACCCCCAAACTATGGCCCTGGGACACCCTTTTAACTCAGATTGGCCAATAAAACCGAAACAAGTCTAAATGGGCACACCAGCCCAGCGGCAAGGACAAGAGGCAGGAGGGGACAGGAAAGCTGGTCATCAGAAACCCGAGGTTTGGAAAGATGAGAGTGCTGACAAGTCATGGGGTTGGCAACCAGTGTCACGAAACAATGTGTCTGTTTACTGCTCAAAGAGAAACTAGTTTGCTCTGTACACCTTCACCTAAAGCACAGTAAACATAAGTAAAAGCTAGTGCCTGCCAATTTCCTAGAATCTGGGTGATGTATTAGAAAGAAAATAAGATTTGGAGTTGGACATACTGGGTCAACCGCATACTGACTGTGTCATCTTGGTAAGTCACTTACCCCCTCTCAGCTTGGGCTCCCCTCTCTGTACAGTGAGAGGAGTCTTATGAGAAGTCTCTGATCCCTTCCCATTCTGACATCTGTGTTGTGCTTCTGTGATGGGATGTGAGCTGCTCTTATCACCCGGATTCAGCCTGATGAAGATTTTCCGTGCTGGTTCACATTAGCTTTTCCATGGTGTCAGGACCACGCACCAAGGCATGAAGATAAATCAGAGTCTCTGAGAGGTTAGAATATGCTATCCTTTCATATAACATATTCCACCAGCCTTCTCCCCGCCTCAGCTTGGCCTTACATGCAGACAGCAAGACTGTCTGGGAAATCCTCGAGAAATGCCCTCCGTATGTTTCTGAGTCACTTCCTCTGAACCTGTCATAATGTTGTTCTTTGTCGATCCATTTACATTTGTTCTGAGGGCTTATTTTAAAGCTTATGCAAATGAACTAGATTAAGGTTGCATTCTGGAAGCCCAAGCTGGAAAATGGGAACTTCAGTTTAAAGCTTGTTGTAAATAGTTTCACACATGTTCTAAATTACTGTCTCTTCTTAGCCCGAGTGTCCTCCCTTAACCTCCTGGTACGCTAAGGTCCTTGGGTGACCAGCAAATTGTTAATGTTTGACTAATAACCAAAAAGTAGTGTTCCATTTCCACTCAGCAACACCATGGAAGAAAGGCCTGATGACTTGCTTCTGTAAAAATCACAGTCAAGAAAAATCTATGGAGCCCCTGGACTCTGTAAGACGCAGGCTTGCCATCACTTGGAATAGAATGAAAAGCGATGTGCTTTTTGGTTTATGTGCAAGACCAACAGAGGTTGTCTGCAAGTAGAATGTGGACTGATAGCAAGTTGGGGTAGAGGAAAGAGCAGTGGAGTGGTAGTCTAATCCTCCCTGTCTTAACTAGACGGATGGCATTGAATGAGTCACTGAATTCTCCTAGGCTTCAGATTATTCAGTTAGGACTGACACCTAGACCTCAGTGGTTCCTACAGCCAGCTGTTTTAGGATTACCTGACAAGAATATTCAGAATCTCCATAAGCAGAGCCCCAGAATCTGAATTTTCACACTCTCCCCAGGCAATTCCAATGTGTGGCCAGATATGAGATCCCCTAGACTGGGTGACCCGAGGCTCTATGACTTGTTGTTCAGTACCCCTTATCACTGAGCACACCTCACTGATCTGTATTTCCCTGTCTGCTTCCTAAACTCAAATATGTGCTAAAATGTCCATTCATCTGGTGGCTGCATTATGGAGACTGAGGTACCTTCTCTGAAGAATCTTGATGCCTTTATTGAGCACTACCTAGATATAAACAACCATCCCATGTACTCTCAACATGCCTAGAAGGAGACCTGAAATGTGGAGCTCAGTACCCTGCTTTTCATGAATTACAGAATCCCCAGATGAGTCATTGCCTTTGTCCTACAGAAGCTAACAGACTAATTTGTGAACAAATACAAAATATTAAGAGGATTTATAGACCATAAAGGCTATAGCACTGAAATTGCATGCATGTCAGCAATCCATGTGCATATGTATGAATTGGGTGAGGAACACTGTGAGGATCTGGACTACAACTTAGACCTATGCTCCAAAGATTTGGTTGGAGTAGAAATGGGGGAGGAAAGTACAGTTCAAAAAACAGAAACTAGAGAAGAAGCTTGCTTGTAGGAAAGGACCCCATGTCCTTGACCTGAATTGCCACTTCTTACTGTTGAAAAGAGAGAGTTGGCCTGTATTACATAATGCTTGGAGGTGGTTTTCCATTCAGTGTCTGCAGATCTCTCAGTGATGAAAGTTTCTCCCTGGCAGCCACTTGGCCTGTGCTCTACAGTCCCAAAGTGCACGCTGTCTAATGATATTTCCAAGAGCCTCGTCACTAGCTATACCAAGGGAGACCCTCCTGGAACAATGTACATCTTCTACTCAATGAATCTGGCTCTTTTTCAAGTAGCATGACCTCATTTTAATATAAATCTAGCCAGAGTTGCCTTCTCTGCTTCTTACAGCAAAAGGATATATCTGAGCCTGGCTCGGCAGAATCAAGGGCTTGATTGAATTTGTCTGTCAGTCCATTTCTGCACCCCTTGTCCCTCCCTCCTTCCTTTGCCTGCCTACTCCATCAAGGAACCAAGTGATCTCTCTGCTGGTCCTCCTTCTAAGAGACTGTTGTCTTGTTGGTCTCCCTCCCATGATAAAGAAGGCTGCTGGGAGACAGCTGTGCTTTACCACAGCAATACATAGCAAGTATAAGCCCTGTGCCCCTCGGTTAGGAAAGGGCTCTGAGTCAGGGGGCTTTTACATCACCCACAAGCCTGAACATACAGTGGCATTTGAAGGCTGATCAAGGCTATCTGGAAGGGCTTTTCTCCAGACAGCTGCCAGACAGTTATACCACAAAAAGTAGATCGCAACCTGTTTCCACTGAGCTTAGAGACAGAGCACGTTAGTTTCTTTCAGTCCTATTTATAAAACCATATTTTATACTGTTGCTTCATTGTAGCCCCAGCTGCATTTTATTCTATTAATCACAGTAGAACTCCCCACTATAGCCTTCATTACCTGCTCAGAATGAATGTGGAGAGAAAACATAATTAGATGCCACTTTTTAGAAATAAGATCTTGAAAACAGACCAACAACTTAAAAAAGGAGGGAGGGGAAGAAAAAAACACAATTTGAATTAATAGGCCGAATTACCTCCAGTTAAGCTGGATTTGAAATCAGTGTTTTCCTTCTTTACTTCATCCTCTCTCCTTACCCTCACCAGGGAATTGGGACAAATCTGGAGTTCAGCTGAATGGATAATTTGATTTCCTCATCTTGGCTGAAACAATGAAATATTTCTATAATATTAAACTCGTCAAACTGATCACAGCTCAGTGTCAAAATCTTAAGTACTTCTCCTTGCCCAGTCCCTTCAGCTCTGGCAAAATGGAACACGTTTTATTTGCTGGCCCTGAACCCCTGAGGATTTTAGAATCCACCACAAACAGTGGGGCTGATTTACACTGTTTGCTGCATTTCCACTGCAGGTGTTTGTCATCCTCCAAACTAGTAGCAGAAATGTCTTAGCCATCTAGTGCTGGTATAACAGAAATACCACAAGTGGATGGCTTTAACAAAGAGAGATTTATTTCCTCACAGTCTAGTAGGCTAGAAGTCCCAATTCAGGGAGTCAGCTCCAGGGAAAGGCTCTGTCTCTCAGTCAGCTCTGAAGGAGGGTCCTTCTCATCAATCTTCCCCTGGACTAGGAGCTTCTCTGGGCAGAAACCCTGAGTCCAAGTGATGTGCCCTGCTCACACTGCGGCTTTCTTGGTGGTGTGAGATCCCCGTGTCTCTGCTTGCTTCCCTTTCCCTTTGTCTCTCGTAAGGGGCACACCCTTGGGACACTCCCTTTTCACTGGGTGGGGGATGTGACCTTAGTAAAGGTGTTACATCCACCTTAGTCCTCTTCAACTTAAACTTCTCATGACAAAATGTAGGACAACCGCACAATGCTGAAAAAAGCATGGCCTTACCAAGTTGACACATGTTTGGGGAGGATACAATTCACTCCATCACAAGGAGTATTTGTATTGGGCTGCTTCACCTAGGAGGCACTGCAAACATGTCCTTAGTGGTGGGTCTCTTTGCTTTTCTTTCTCTCCTTTGCCTGAAAGACAAACATCATGAGTATGTTGTCATACGAAGCCGTTTAGTCAGGTAAGAAATGTTCAGAAAGAGCATAAGCAGGTCTTTCTTAGCACCTGCAGCCTGGGCTTGTTGTTAGCTGTTACCCAGTAGGTGCCTTTGTTGGAGTCCAGGCACATTGACTGAACGCTATTGAAGAGATGTTGGGCTTTACGCAAATCCCTCGATGTCCCTAAGGCTCAGTTTCTTCACCTTTAAAAGGCGGATAATTAATGACTGCTTAGACTGTCATAAACCCGCTGCCATCAAGTCAATTCTGACTCATAGCAATGCTATAGGATGTAGTTGAACTGTCCCAGAGAATTTCCAAGGAGTGTTTGGTAGGTTTGACCCACCGAGCTTTTCGTTAGCAGCTGTACCACTGAACAACTACGCCATCAGTGTTTCTAACTATCAAACACAGTTGTGAAACCCGTTTCCATCAAGTTGATTTTGATTCATAGTGACCTTATAGGACAGAGTAGAATTACCATACAAGGTTTCCATGTAGTGGCTGGTAGATTCAGAAATGCTGACCTTTTCATTACCAGCCAGGCTGTTAACTACTGTGCCATGAAGATTCTATGGAGTTGTTAGGTGGAATTTTAAAAAAAAGTTTCAGGGAGAAGCGTTATTTCCATGCCAATATAAAGTCAGAGTAATATTGGTAAGAGTGTCATCCACATCTCTGTGGACAAGTCATGTGCAGAAATGTGCGGTTGATGTTGGTGGCATGTGCATTTGTTTAGACGGCAGCATGGAATAGTAGGAAGAGTTCAGCTTTGGAGCCAGAGCAGTTTGAGTTTGAGCTTTCATTCTTGCAGAATGAAAGCTAGCAAATGTCGTAGTTTGCTAGGATTGCTGTAACAGAAATACTGCTAGTCAATGGCTTTGAAGAATGAGAATTTGTTGTCTCACTGTTGAGGAGGCTAGACATCTGGATTCAAACCACCAGCTCCTGGGGGAGGTTCTCTTTCTCTAGAGGAAGATCCTTTTGTCTTCCTGCATTCCTTGCTTCCTTGGTGATCGGGCGTCTATCTTGCCCCGTTTGTGCTTGCTTATTTCTTTGTCTATGCTGCTCCTTGTACCTCAGAAGTCATTAGGTTTAGGATACATCTCATACTGATATGGCCTCTTTCATATACCCATGGTCATTGAGGTTGTGTGTTGGCTTGGCTGGACCATAATAATACTCATTGGCTTGGCAGTTATCTAATGATGCAGTCACCTCCATCTGATATAATGTTATCGCCTCCATAATAAGAGATGCTGAGTAGCAGTAGCCCGTCAGTTGAAAGGGAATGTCTTGGTGGTGTGGACAGCATCCAATGTATGTGGACTTTCTGGCAAGGCTCACTGGCTTTTGCTGGGTGTAGATCCTGCATTTGTGTGTTCAGCATCTGACCTCCACTTCTTGGGACTTGGCCAGCAGCTTGCTGTCTTACCTGTCAAGCTTGGATTCATCAGTCTTCAAAGCCCATGAGCCAGCAGCCTGCCATCTGACCTGTGGATCTTGGCTTTGTCAGCCCCTGCAGCTGCATGAGTCTAGAGAAGCCTCCAGTCTGAAGCCTGACCAACAGAATTGGGACTGCCAGCTTCTACAACATGAGCCATTTCTTCACAATAAATCTCTTCATATATGTAGCATATGGGAGCCTTGGTGGCACAGTGATTAAGCATTTGGCTGCTAACCAAAAGGTCAGCAGTTCAAATCTACCAGCTGCTCCTTAGAAACCCTATAGGGCAGTTCTACTCTGTCCTATAAAGTTACTGTGACTTGACTGCAGTACATTGAGTATCACTAAAATGTAGCAGTCAACCTCTTTCTGTGTCTCTTTTTTGGCCTGTTCCTAAGCATTGCTGGGGTCAGAATGGCAAAAGACATTTCTGGGAAGACAGAAGGAGGAAAGGAGCCTGAAATGGGCTGGTTAGTAATTTCATTTCTTAACAAATGAAAAACAAGCTCAAGATTTATGGATTAAGTGCTATTAATTACCACCCAGCGAATACTGAATCAGTGTGTCACACTCCTAGAAAAACTGGAAATTCTGCCTGAATACTAAAGGGCTTCATGGCAGCTCTGTGCAGAGTCAGTGTCAGATGTGGTCATTGGTTTAGTGCTGAGAATAACAAGTGTGGCACAAGCAGCGCACATCAGTGGAGGTTGATCTCAAGCCCCTTGTGAAGCCCACCTACCTTTGCAGCTCTTTTCTGGCCCTTGAGGGTCTAGGGATAGCAGTATCTTTTCAGCAAAGAAAAGACAGGATCAGATAAGGAGGGGTGCGGCCGAGGAGAGGTAAAGCGGGGCTCTTTGTGACTTCTTTTCTTTGAGGGAAAGACACATTGGGTTTTTGCTCCAGCTTCACACATAGCTACCACACAGGAAGATTTAGGTGTACGACTCAGATCAACATTTGGTAAATAACAGCTGCAGTTGCTGGCAAGGTCCAAGGCACGCCCTCTTACATGGGAAGACCTGGGGATGGGGAAGGAGCTGATAGTGCTGTGCCCTGTGTGCTAGCACTGTGCTAAGTGTTTGTGTGTTGTTAGTGGTCACCCAGCTGGTTCCTGCTCGTGGGAACCCATGTGTAACAGAAGGAGATTTTGCCCACTCCCACACCACCTTCATTATTGCTGGTATGTCTGAGTCCATGGTTGTGGCTTTTGTAGTGCTGTCCAACCTAGAAGGCTAATCTTCCAGAATATTGTATTTGACAGTATTCTCTTGTAATCCACACGGTTTTCATTGACTGATTTTTGGAAATCGATTACCAGGTCTTTCTTCCTAGTCTGTCTTGCTCTGGAAGTGTCACTGAAACCTGTCCACCGAGGGTGACCCTGTTGCTTTTTGAAATACTTGTACCATAGCTAGGCACTGCAGTAAGACAAACTGACAAACAGGTGGTTTATGTAAGATATTTTAGTCTATCCACGACTGCTTTTATTGCTGTCATAATCCCAATAGGGAAATTGAGACTAGAGATGCTGAGGACATGCCCAGGTCCTTAGCTAGGATCCACATAAGACTCAGAAACCCTGTTTTCTCCACTTCACGTGCTGCCTCCTCCCCTTGGCCCAGAATGGTACAGGCTGCTGGGGCAGGAATCGCCCTATGAGGAGGGAGCTGAAAGGCAGATCACGCCAGCCCTGCCTCCCCCAGCCCAGACTGTGACATGGGAGGGAGGAGCTGCCAACAGACACTCTGCCCCTTGAAGGTAGCTCCCCAGCCCCTCCGGAGGCTGTCCCCAGCCCACTCTGCTGACAGCCACGTTGGGCCTGGTCAGGAGGACAAGCTCATTTTCCCTTGGCAAGCGCATCCCCACGCAGCAGATTCCACTGAATCTGCATGAGAAAAGTGCCAAACGGAGCACACTGGGACACTTACTACTTGAGAAAAACTTTGGCTTTTTTTTCTTAAATCTAAATAAGGGCACTGCTTCTGAGGAAAACGCTTTCGGGTGTAACAAATAGGTGACTCTCTGGATGACTCCCTTTCTGTACCACATCACCCCCAGCTGTCAGCAGTAGGACACAATCTGGGTTCTTGTTTCAGGGTAGCACAGAGGAGGAGAGCTGGAAGAGGACTGGGAGGTGACAGTGGTGACTCCCACTGGCCTGTGTCACAATGAAGTAAGCATGGCCTTCAACCCTCCCTACTCAGGCCACTGCAGGAGTTTCCTGTCTGTAAAATCAAGGGATTGATCTAGATCAGTATTTCTCAGACTCTACTACTGATATTTCTGGCAGGGTAATTCCCTGTTATGCGGGCTGTCCTATGCACTGCACGGTGTTTATCAGCATCCCTGTCCCCTACCCAGCAGCAACTCCCTACCTGCAGACGTGACCAACAAAACTATACTCAGACATTGTCCAATATCCCTGGGCAGCAAAATTGCCCCTAATTGAGAATCATTGTCCTAGACAACCTCAGAAAGTCCACTCAGCTCTGCAGCTCTGTTAGGAAAGTGAGATGAACCCTGAGAAGAGCGTAGGCCTGGGAGTCCGGGGGACCTCTAGTGGAGTCCAGTTCTGGCATTGGTTTCCATTTTACCTTTTAATAATTTTAGTCATTGACTTGAAGTCTCTGAGTCTAGTCTGCATCTCTGCAAAATGCAGATGACAGTACCTATTTCATAAAGTTGACTGGAAGATGAAATGAGAATGTTTATAAAACTTCTGGCACATAGGATTTTGCCCAATAAATGTGTAATTATTACTATGATTATGATTGAAGGTAAAACCAGACCATCTGCTCTCTCTGCACAGCCCCTCTTGTGACTAAATCCACACAATGGCAAGGGAGCCAGTTGTAATGTAATAGCTTCTCAAAGAAAGAAACTAATGAATGCACTCAGCATCTACTGTGTGCTGGAAATTGTGACAGGTAGTTTCATAAAAATTCTCAAGCTTAGTGTGGGCAAGTGGTGAAGCCTTGGGAGGCACAAGTGTTAGGTGGTTTGAAGCGACTTGCTTCTGAAAAGTCCCAGCCTTGAAAACTCTGTGGCGCGGTTCTGTACTCTGCTCAGATAGGGTCCCCAAGAGTCAGACTCTACTCGGTGGCAACTGGTTGGTTCCTTATTTGGTTTAGTGGACTAATAAACTCAGTGTAATTAATGAATATAGTGAGACCTCGGATACGATCAGGATCTGGAAATATTAGGGTATTTATTTTGCACCGCAATATCAAGAGTGATTCTCCTTGTTTTTGCCATTAAATTCAGAGTCTCTATCTACCTGCTGCCCATGAAGCAGGCAGTAAAAGAGAAGGTCAAAAACCAGATTAGCTGGAGTTCTTCTCTTGCCTTGAGTCCATGTCTTCTCTTTGGTGTGGTTCTGCCAAAAGGGCAATTTACTTCAGTTCCTACAGAAAGAGACAAGGAAATAATTTCTGTCCTTAAACCTGAGTTACGGGTTTCCATTTCTGCTTTGCTCACTTCCTACTTTCCAGGGCCTGACAGCTGTCTGTTACCTGCACAGCTTCACAGCTTCCTTCTCCAATAAACCCCAGCTCCCCAGTGCACATTACTGGGCTCGCATACTTAGTCTGGCCTGCCCCAGGAGAGGCTTTAGTCTTCAGCAGTAGTATTGATCTGTCTCTGGGTTACAGGCAGGCCGAGTTTCTATATTAAGTGTCAACACAGAGTGGGCAGGGAGCTGGAAACAGGGCTGATGGAAACTTGCCCTTTCTTTCTTCCTGGTTGTTTCCTCAGGTCTCTGTTGCATTACAGTTCCAAGGATGCTCCCCTGGGCTTGCCGTTGTGTACTGTGTCTCTGATGACTCACTTCCCTGCTTTGTTCAGAGACGGCTAATGCCGTGGGACACCTGCTAAGTGCCAGTCACATCCACATATTTTACCCTACCTGGCCTTCACAGGAACCCATTTTACAGATTATACAGATAAAAGCTCTGAGAAAGAAAGGGTGCCCCCAAAGTACACAACTGATCAGTAGCACTGGAGTTTGCAGTATTTCTTCTAACTCCAACTCCAATTCTTATTCTTCTTTTCCTATTGATAGCAGTCAACCACAGTCCCCAGATAGCAAAACCCTTTCTTTCTGAGGATGAGTAAACGTCTCTGTGAGCCTCTAGACTGCAGATGCCGTGACTGCTCACAGCAGCCTGCATCAGCCTTGCCCATGGCCAGAGCCCGAAACAGTGGACCAGCAGACCATGCAACTCCAACCACAAACCTAATATGAACATTTACACACCTGTACATTTTAGACACCACTCCTGGAGGCTCAAATAATATTCTCCTTCTCGACCTAGGTTATAGGATAAAGGAAATGAACTCCTATTCATCCTCCATGAGCCAGTACAAAAATCACCTCTTCAGAGCAACTTGCTCTGACCTCTCCTAGTCTCCACTTGCATACCTCTGGTTATAGCATCTCGTTCTGTGTCTTTTTTATCATTCTTGTCATAATTTCTAGCAAATAGTACACAAAGCTTTCTTGACTGAATGAAGAAAAAGATGAAGGACATATTGAGAAAAATAATGACAATAATATAGTTATTCGGAAATGGTCCCAGAATCTACCATAGATCCTGAAAGTAGAGCTTTTTTTTTAAGATCTTGGAAAAGAGGCAGAGAAGAGCCCACTCTTTTCACACCCACTGACTGATGTGCTTTAAGTTCAGTGCTTCTCAAACTTTCTACGCAAACCAGTCACCTGGAGATCTTGTTAAAATGTAGATTCTGATCGAGTAGTTTTGGGATGTCCAGCTGATGAGGCTGCTGCTGGATCTTGATTTGAGAGGCAGGGCTTTAGCTCTTGATTTCTACTGGGCTGCATCCCACATTGTCTAAAGATGCTGGGCTGTCACTCCAAACCCCAGCAGAGCAAAATTCCTAGCACCTCTGTGCCAGCCTGGCACAGCAGCTGTCTGCTGGTTTATTTATTCCTCTCCCATTACCTCTGGGGGAAAGAGACTTCTTAGACATGCCACATCTTGTCTATGATGAACCTCAAAAAAATTAACAGTTCAAGTTTTTTATTAAAAAAATGTTATCAGCAACCCCTTAGAATTGTACATATCAGGGAAAAAAAAGTCTAAGGGAAATTCATAAAATATTAAATGACACTACGTCAAGATACAGATAGGGGCAGAACAGTAATTAAAGTAAACAGCACATCAAAACTCTGGCTAAAACCGTTATTTAAATTGAAAGTAAATGTAGGAACTGATCATGTAGCCTTGTATAAATGTGTTGCCAAGAGCCTTTTAAGAATATTAATGATTATGGAAGTATAATGGCTGAATATCAATGATCGTTTTTATGGCGAGTGACAGCTCAGAGGGAGAAGAAAAGAATCCAGATCTTTCCTAAGATGTAAACTGGTTTGATCTTCTCAAGCACATTGTGTCCCTTTAGGGTGCGGAGAGAGGGCTGGGGGGATGATTAAGGTATCCTGAGTTTATAGTGCACCTCCCTGCCAGTCTGAGGGAGGGCGGGCCATTTGGAGAGGATGCCTTGATCATAATTATGTTCCCACTTCTCGTCCCAAACACCCGCTGAGCTCCTACTGTGTGTGTGGTACCCTGGGCCATTACCATCTCCAAAAATACTTTCTCACCTTGCTTTCAAGTTTCTGAAAAGTTCAGCCTAAAGCCAAAAACTGAAACTGTAAATTTATGTAACATAACTGACTTTTCAACCAAAGTATTAGAAATTACACATTTGAATTGGAAGATTGAACTCTTACCTCAGGGGCCATGGTGGTTCACTGGTAGAATTCCTGCCTTACAATGAAGGAGACCGGGGTTCAGTTCCCAGCCAGTACACCCGTTGAGCAGCCACCGCTCATCCATCAGTGGCAGCTTGCAGGCCACCGTGGTACTGTACAGGTTTCAGTGGAATATCTAGACTAAGATAGACTAGGGATAAAGACTTGGTTTTCAAAAGTTAGTCAGTGGAAACTCTATGGATCACAGTGCTCTGATCCAGTACCGATTGTAGGGATGGTTCAGGACTAGGTAGCATTTCGTGCTGTTGTACATGGGATCACCATGATGTGATGGCAACTTAACACCAACAACTCTTCTGATTTCAGAGATGCAATGTTCATAGCCGCAATGGAGCTCACTAAGTTGAGTCTCACTGGCAGCACAAGAATAAAAAGGGGTGCACCCTGAGATCTCCACTAAAAGACCACAGTTGATGCTCCAGCGGTCTCGGGGTTCCCCTGGGAGCATGGTCCCTAGCACTGATGCTGCCCTTGCCATCATAACGAAGTTCCACTCTTCAGACACAAATGGATTGGACTTGGCCATGCAGAGTGACCATATATTGGATGCACTTTATGGTTCTATGCATCTATAGGATATCATCCTGCTGACCTCTGGCTGGAGGAAGGGGAGTGGGTGGAGAAGAGGGGAAAGGAGACTGTCGGGAGAATGAGACATGCATGGAGCAGAGAGGAATAGTGTGCTGTCACCAGGCAGGGAGAGCAGTGGAAATTACATATAGGTGGACATGTAAATTTATATGGGAATGTACATTTTCACTCAGTCATGATAAAAAAAATATTAAAATAAAATTTAAAAAAAAATTTCAGGATGCCTTCCGAGATATTCTCAGTGAGATCAGTTTTCCTCCTTTGCTGTTGGCTTTCATCAAAAGTCTTTTGGAATAAAGTCCTGTGAGTAAATAGGTTGGGTAAGCTGTTTAGGGTCAAATAGGAAATGCTGAGCACTGCATTATACATTGGGGTCCAGCCTCTTACTAACTCCTGTTTTGCTGGGTTTTCCAATAAAGGGTTCCCTTTGCTACCTGACCTATCCCACAGGCCTGCTGGGTCAGATCCCAAGATTCCTCTTGGGCAAAATTCCCTAGCAGGCATCATCTCAGCAGTCAAATGTCACCTTCCTGAATGTCTCTGTCCTCTCTGTATTCTTCCAGATGGCAGCCAAACCCAGAGGCAGTACCTTTGGCTCTGGGCCAGACAGTATATGCCCCTTCTCATCAGCTCTGTTGCTGGCTCCAGCCCTCCTGAGCTGGCAGGTGTAATGGGTTGTTATGAAGCTGTGTAGCAGAAAGCATAAATCTAGGCCAGCTAACCAGACAGCTCTAGAGTTTGGTGCACATGCACAGCTAACAATAAAGCATCACTTTGCCTTCCTTGGGAATCCCTGGGTGGTGCAAATGGTTAATGTGCTGAAAGGCTAATGGATAGTTTGGAGGTTGGAGTCCACCCAGAGGTGCCTCAGAGGAAAGACCTGGCCGTCTACATCTGGAAAATCAGCTATTGAAAACCCTGTGGAGCACAATTCTGCTCTGAACACATGGGGTTACTGTGAGTTGGAACTGACTCGGCAGCAACTGGTTTTTGCTTTGCTTTGTGCACTTATATTTTCTCAAGGGACCTCATGGAAAACAATGACTATACTCTAGGACAAGATTTTAGCCCTGCTGCATCCCTGGGTCCAATACCATAGCTTCCTAAATTGTAGTACTTTAAAATCAAAAACACTCATTGCTGTCAAGTTGTTTCCAATTCGTAACAATCCTTAGAACAGAATAGAACTGCCTCACAGGGTTTGCAGCCGCAACCCCTAACTACTGTGCTGCCAGCAATCCTCATTATTGTGAGCTGTGAAATAATTTTATTGTTCTAGCCACTACTTGCAATCCTCCTTCCCAGATTTCTGGCTCAGATTAACATTCCTCTAGGAATCTTGAGTCTCCTGATGGAGCTGATTTGAAAGGCCCTGAGACATGGCGGGATGGGAGGTAAGATTAATGAGGTGCCCCTATTGCTGGTGCTCTCAGGAAGCCCCAGCACTGCTTGGGAGGCCCCTCCCTTCATTGATTTTATTCACTTCTGTCAGCTACTTCTCCCCCTCCTCACCGCTGGGGGCACCGTCCTTAGTTGCTTCCTGAAAGAGTTGCGTGCATCAAAGGAGCTACTGTTTCCAGCACCTTTATTTTACAATCCTCTTTGTTCTTTGCTTTTGATTGGCAAATGCTGGGGGGCCAGGCTTTTGTCTTTCAGCTTGTGCATAAGTGGAAACACTTAGGGAGGCAGCCCAGCCAAGCAAAGCTAGTATCTTGTTCTTCTAACTGGGAGCTAGGTGAGTCATGTTGCTTGGGACCAAATGTAGCCAGCCTCCTTGGCACCATCTGGTCTGATGAGGACAGCACAGGGTGGACTTCGGAAGACTTGAATGCCAACCCTAGTCCTGCCACCAGTAAGATTTGTGACACTGGGGAAGGCCACTGTCTCTACCTATCCATTCGCCAGGCACAGCACTAGGGGCTGGTGTGCACAGATAAATAAGATCACTTTTGTGACCTCAAGAAAATGGCAGGCAGGTGAGAGATAGACATAAGTATACATACCAGTTGTGGTGGAACATAGGAAAGGCAAGGCTTTGCAGAGGATATGATACCTGGGCTGTGTCTTTTTTTTTTTAATTGCAGTGAAAATAAATATTTAAAAAATACACTAATGCAGCAGTTTCTACATGTACAATTCAGTGACATTGGTTCCTTTCTTCAAGTTGTACAAACATTGTTACCCAGGTTTTACAAGTTTTTCCTCCCTCGTTAATATAGACTCAGTGACACCCTAAGCTAAACCTCTGCCGTTGAGTCGTGTCCGACTCACAGCAACCCTAGAGGCCTTCCCTTTTTTCTCCCTATCCCTAGTAACCACTGATAATCTTTAGTTTGTATGTATTTGCTTATTTCATATAAGTGAGCTCATACTATATTTGTCCTTTTACAACTTATTTCACTCAACATGGTGTTTTCAAGGTCCATCCATGTCATACCATGTATCAGGACTTCATGTCTCTCATTCCAGTATATATGTATATATACAGTGGTATATGTATATATGTATATATCACATTTCCTTTATCCATTCACCAACTGGTGGATCTTGGCTTGTTTCCACCTTTCAGCTATTATGAAAAATGCTCCAGTGTTGAGCTGAATATTGAAGAACGTGTAACTGCTGGTCAGATGTTGACAGCAGATTTAGGGTGGGAGGGTCCTGGGGTGGGGTGGGTTGAGACATGGGCAAAGACATGGGAGAGCATGACTGACTCGGAGAACTGCACTTGGCCTGGTCCTGGTGAGGCCTTGGCACTAGGAGAAGTGGGGGAGATGGGCGGGGTGGTCAAGAGGATCCACGTCATCGAGAGCTTCTCACAGTGTGCTGAGAAGCTGGATTGAACTCCAGCTTGATAAGGAATTACTGAAGTGGAGAACTGCAGACAGTCCTGCTCATCAATTAAAACTTATCTCAGCGGATGATGAAGAGAGTGATTTGAAGGGGAAACTGAGTCACAAAGACCAGTTAAGAAAATACGGCCTAATTTTTACCTGGCACTATTGGCATTGTAGACTGTTAGTTCTTTGTTGTGGGTGTTTAGCATTATAAGATGTTTAATAGCATTCTCAGTGTCAACAATCAAAAACATTTACAAACATGGAGAGCCAGATAACCATTGTTCTAGGTGAAAGATGACGGAGCCCTGAACTTCGCTGACTGGTTTTCAGAAGTAGACCACCTGGCCTTTCTTAGTCCATCTTAGTCTGGAAGATCCACTGAAACAGGTTCAGCATCGTAGCAACACACAAGCCCTGCTGACAGATGGGTGCTGCCTGCACATGAGGTGCACTGGACAGAAGTAGAAGCCGAATGTCCTACGGGGAAGGCAAGAACTCCACCACTGAACCAACAAGTCCTCTGTAGAGAGGGCGATTAGGCAAACTTGGACATACTGTCCTTCAGGGGCCTGTGGACCCTGAGGTGCAGATGAGTAGATAGCGACTCCGGAGTGCCGAGGGTCAGAGGTCCATATGTGAAGGCCTCCAGGAGTGAGGAGACCACCCAGAAGAGGAGTGTTTGAGGAAGAACAAGGTCAGGGGTAGAACTCAGGGACAGTCAACACTGAAGCAGGGTGGAGAGGGGAATGAGTCAGGAAAGGTGACAGAGAAGTAGACAGACAGGTGGATAGGAGTCAGGAGGGGGTTGTCCCAGAAAGAAGACAACAAAAGAGAGTTCTGAGAAAAAGAAGCCGCCGCAATGCTAGTGTCACAGCAGCATCAAGGAAGGAAAGGGTAGAAAGTGTCCCGTGGACACTCAAAGGGTGGTTTTTACAAATGTGAACAAAGCCAGGGAAAGCCAAAAGCAGCAGAGAAACATTCTGAGATGATGAGTGACTATTTGATTCCTTTTCCTGGACCACAAGCTCACCACCTCCCAAGTGCTCTGACTTCTGGTCACAGCAGTCTGTCAGGCTCATAACATAGCCAAACTGTCCTTGAGACCACAATGCTGGCTGTCACCCTGCACCCCACAAGTGTCTGCAGCCATGAGGACCCGGTTCACGCCTTCCCAGCAGCCTGCCTCCGTGCCTCTCATCGTCCACAGCCACCAAGTGCCGGGAGCATCCTGCGGCCCCTCCTGTCAGCCCCATTGTTTACAGGAATAGTCCCCTGGCATATTAAGGTTAATCACTCCCTGATGCCAAGGAGGATAAGCACCTATTGACCAGTTGATTCCTTCTGTGGATCTGTGAGGGCTGTGGCTGCAATGCCCCGGGAGAAGAGGCCGGAATTTCGACTTTCTATCTCTCCTGCAGTGTGTCCCTGAGATGACCCTTGGTGACATTTTTCTCTCTCTCACCAAGTGCCACATCCTGATATCTTCTCCTCTTTCTCTATTTACACACTTTATCCACGCACTGCTTCTCAAAGATTTTGTTGTTGTTGTTAAACCAAAACTCTTGTATTTCTTAGACATCCACTTCCCAAGAAACAATCAGCCATGTTCTATGAAGCTGTTTCAGGGCAGTAGGGGTTCAGTGGTCGAATTCTTGCCTTCCGTGCAGGAGACAGGCTCAGCTCCCTGCCAGTGCACCTCGTGTATTGCCCTCGCCGGTCTGCAGTGGAGGCTGTGTGTTGTGGTGGTGCCAGACAGGTTTCAGGGGTGCTTCCAGACTAAGAAGAAAGGCCTGGTGGTCTACTTCTGAAAATCAATCTGTGAAATCCCTGTGGATCACAACAGCCTGATTCTGTTGGACAAGGGGTTGTCATGAGTTAGGAGGTGACTTGATACAGCCAGCAGCCCCAAAATATGAGCCATGACCTTCTCATCATCTCTTTAACCCATTCATCACCTTTTTGCTCCACCTATCAAGCAGGCAATGGCCGAGTTGGACGACTGAGGCAGCAGTTCTCACAGAAAGAAGGGATAGCTTCCAGCTGTGCTGCCTGGCCTAGAATGTGCTGCCTGCCTCCTTCACCCAATTCAAGACACACCCCTGCCTGCCCCCCAAAGCCACTCCCTGCCCTCCACAACTGGACAGTCTGCTGCTCACCCTGCCCCCACCTTGACCCCCCTCACCCCACCAGCTTCTGAGCCTGCCCGCCGCTTCTCCAAGGAAGCCGCCTCAGCCCTGCCCTATTAGAATTACTGTGGAGAAGAGGGTCTCTTTGAGTCAGCTCAGGGGGCTCAGGGGACCTAGAATGCAGAAGGTTTTTTCCCAGGGGACCAAGTGACTTACTGCACTATGTCTGTCCCTTAAACCCCAGCAAACTTCACCCCCTCCTTGGTGATCGCTGCGCTGTCTTAAGCTTCTCTTGCTGCTGTAACAAACGCCACTGTGGATGGCTTTACGGACAGACGTTATTACGTCACGGTTTAGGAGGTAGAGATCCAAATCCAAGGTACTGCTACCAGGCGAAGGCCACGTGTTGGCTCCAGGGGAAATCCTTGACTCGGCTTCCGTAGCCTGGATAGTTCTAAGTGCCTCGGTGATCTCCATGGGGCATCTGTCTTTCCCCCATTTGTGCTTGCTCGTCTCTCTGTCTGGGCTGGCCCTTACATCACTCAGAAGTGGTTAGGGTCAGTGTACACCCTACACTGGTACAGCTTCCTTCACATTACAAACACAACCATACACCCAAACGGGATCGCTTCCACAGGCGTGGGGTTAGAGTTCCAACACGTACTTTGGGGGACACAATTCGGTTCATGACAATTGCTAGGGCTGCCCCTCACCACACAGAGGCAAAGCCATCCAGACCCTGTTTAGTCCCGGGCTTCACTCCTGCCTCAAAACTAATAACTCTGGACACAGTCACTGACACTTCAGTTTTCTGTGGGGAAAGGGTGACGTGCACTGACAGGCACAATAGCACTGTGCAGGGTCCTGGAGGAGAGCACCCAGCCCCGTGACTTCCCGGAGGAGAGCATGCAGCCCTATAACGTCCGTGAGGTAGCACTGCTTCTCCCCATTCTGTTCACGAAAGCACACAGGCTCAGGGGCTCCAAGTGATACTTGCCACCGCATGGCCGGTTAAGGTCCCTCTGATCCTGCATCTTCAGTTGTTAGTGCTGTCATGCCAGCTCCAGCTCCTGGGGTCCCCTTGCACAACAGAACAGAATGTTGCTTGATCCTGTACCGTCTTTGTGATCACTGGCGTGTTAAGAGTCCGTCAGTGTAGCCATGGTGTCTGTGGAGTGCCTTCCAGCCTAGGGGACTCATCCGTCAGGACTCTATCTAGCAGTGTTCTGCTGTGAGCCATAGGATTGTCTTTGGCTGCTTTTTGGAAATAGATTTTCAGGCCTTTCTTCCTAGTCTGCCTTAGTTTCCTGTAGCCCAGTTTATGTCACTGGGGCTGGCATTCCTGACAGTGATGGCCAGGCCTCGTCTCCTTGGGACTTCGCCCTCGCAGCATCATTACCCCACAATAGCAGCCCCCTTGCTTCTGTGCAGGAGGGACTCCGATGAGTTCCAGCCACAAAGCCAGTGGTCTTTATCCCATGACCATGCAGGGTGCACCAGGAGGCCTCAGGCAGGGTCATGCTGCTTCTCACGGAGCTGCTGGCAGTGCTCCTTACAGAAGTGTTTGCCCCTTGGGAAGCCAGCTCCAAACAATCCTCCCTTCAAGGCCTCTGATCAGTGAATGCTGGGGATCCAGGGCTTCAGATCAGCATCTCTACTCAGATCTGCACCAGATGACTCACTGACACATAGTCCTACCCTACGTTTTGTTCTCCCTGCTGAAATCACAACTTCCATCCTTTTGCTTCACAGATACCGTTGGTGTTTCAGTACCAATTGGGAAAGTGGATTGAGCTAAGTCAAATCTTATTTTCTTTAGGAAGAAAACTTAGTTCTCCACTTTGAGACGCAGTTATAGAGATTTAAGAAAAAAAAAAATCCAGAAAAACACTGCTCACCCGGAGTGGGGTTGCCAGACCCTGAGGCAGAGGGGAGAGCTGTCTGCCGCGGGGGACTTGGCCAGCGGGGTGGCGCTCTGAGGACCTGGGCATTGCTCAGCCTACAGTCGTCCTGACTGCACAGACACTGAGTCCTCTGAATTTAGGCGCAGCCTTAAGGCAGGCAACTGCTGGACATTTATTTATCTGTTTGAATTGTAAAGCACAGGCTGTGACCTTTCTTATCAGGTAGTTCTTGTTGTTAGTTGCTGTAGAATCGGTGCTGTTTGACTCATGGTGATCTTAGATGCAATAGAGCAAAGTGTTGGTCCTTTTCCATCTTCAAGAGCACTGGTATCAGATAAACAAACAAAATATGTCTTTGAGTCCATTCTGACTCACAGCCACTGTTATGAATTGAATTGTGTCCCCCGTCCCCCAATGTGTGTCAACTTGGCTAGTCTGTGATTCCCAGCATTGTGTAACTGTTTGCCATTTTGTCTGCAGTGATTTTCCTATGTATTGCAAATCCTGCCTCTATGATGTTGACGAGGTCAGGTTACCAGCAGTTATGTTAATGAGGCAGGAATCAATCCACAAGATTAGGTTGTCTCTTAAATCAGTATCTTGAGATATATGAGACAAAATCACGCAGAGACATGGGGACCTCATATGACCAAGAAAGCAGTGCCAAGAGCAGAGCATGTACTTTGGATCCAGGGTCCCTGCACTGACAAGCTCATAGTCCAGGAGAAAGTTGGTGACAACAACATAATTCCATAGCCAACGGAGAGAGAAAGTCTTCCCCTAGAACTCTTACCCTGAATTTGGACTTCTAGCCTGCTAAGCTGTGAGAGATTAAATTTCTCTTTGTTAAAGCCATCTGCTTGTGGTATTGCAGTTATTAAGACACTACGTGATCGACAGCCACCTCATCCGTACAGAATGGAGCTACACCATAGGGTTTTCCTGCCTGTGATAGAAGCAAGGGCTTCTTCCACAGCGCCCCTGGGTAGGTTCAAACCACCAACTTTTAGGTTAATAGTCAAGCACAAACTGTTCATGCCACCCAGCGATGTTCACATACATTGAAGACACCAAAAAGGCAATGATTCCTGTTTCTACTAGAGAGCACTTTGCAGGTGGAGCAGAAGGTTAGGAAGAAGAGGCAGCCTCAGCCACTAGGCTCCGGCCTGGCAGGTGTGGCTGTCAGCCTCGGGTGTGCAGAGTCTGCAGGCCAGCCTCCAACGGGAACTCCTCCAGCACCTAGCTCTTCTGGGAGAACAAGATGGCACATGCACTTTTGCTGGATTTTTTAAGGCCATTTCACAAACACGTGTTGAGTAGATTCACTGTGTCACCCTCTGGGCTGGGCACTGGGACTTCAGAGAGAGGTCCCTGGCCTCCAGGAGCTGGTGGTTATGTGAGTATGGGAGACATATCTAATTTAGTTGTGGTTGCCTCTGCTGAGGTCTCTGATAAGAGCTGTGTCCCAGATAAGATATCTCAGAGAAAGAAGACCTGTGTGAGTTACAGGGGAGGCTTTTTCAGAGGGAGTGTCCGAGTAAGGGTCTGCCAGGAAGAAGGAGAAATCCAGCATTCCTTACACAGGGAATAGTGTAAACAATGGCAGGGAGACACAGGAGTGCACGGCGTGTTTAGAAATGATCCGTGGGCCTGAGTATAGTTTATTTTCACTAGGGAAGGAAAAGGGCAGTGAAAGGTAAGTTGGAGGCATGTATAAAGGGCCGTCTCACACATCAGTGTTCACTGCAGCATTATCCATAGTAGCCGAAGGTAGGAAATATCAAACAGCCATCAACAAATGAATGGATAAACAAAATGTGATGTATCCATACACCAGAATATTACTCAGCCATAAAGATAAATGAAGTCCTGAGACATGTCTCAACATGGATAAACATGCCTTGTGAAAGAAATCAGTCACAAAAGGACAAATATTGCATGATCCCACTTGTATACAGAGAAGCAAATAAACAGAGGCCAAGTTACCAGGAACAGGAGGAGCTGAGAAAGCAGAAGTCACTGTTTCTGGAGCACTGACTTCCCGTTAATGATAGCAGGTAATGTTAGAAAGGCTCATGGTGCTGGTTGCACAATAAAGCCAGTGCCACTGAATGGTACTTGTAAAAATGGAATTGGTAAGTATTTTACTCTATGTGTCTTTACCACATTTCAACAAATAAAAAAATTCTACGTGTTTATAGGATGCTGCCCTACTAGTCTCTTTCTAGATGGGAGAGAATAAGGTGGAGAGGAGGAGAGGAGAGCCTGTTAAGAGGATACAACAAGTATAGAATAAAAAGAAGGAATCTACTGTCACCAGGCAAGGAGAGCAGAAGGAGCTGCAGTTAGGTGGGCAAGAAAAATTGATTTGGATTATGTACCTTAACTTAATCACAATTTTTAAAAAAGACCTATCTTAAGAAGTTTGGACTTTCTCATGAAGTCACCAGGGTACCTCCCAGAGAAGACCTGGAAGAATAAGGAAATTTCTGAGGAAAATTCTAGAAGACATAGCAGAGATCTTTCTCATGGATTTTTGGTCTGATGGCTTCCCTAGAAGCACTGAATGTAGAGAGTTATACAAACTGAGTGTCTCCATCAGTGGTTGCCACACTGGGTTCAGAGGAACCTTAGGCTTCCACAGCAGGGCTTGTAGTGGGAAGGAGGGCAGTGAGTGAGTGCCTCTAGTACCCCCCGCACTGGGATCAAGCATCTCTGCTTTTATCTGTATAGATTTGCTTTCATTCATTCAGGAAGATTTATTGGGCACCTACTTTGTATAGGTTAGGAATCCCTGGGTGGCCCAAACAGTTAAGTGCTTGCCTACTAGCTGAAAGGTTGGCAGTTTGAACCTATCCAGAGGTACTTCGGAAGGAAGGGGCTGGCAATCTGCTTCTGAAAGGTCACAGCTGTGAAAACCATATGGGACACAGTTCCACTCTGCACACATGGGGTTGCCATGAGTCAGAATCAACTCTGCAACTAATTGTGTTGGTTATTATGACTTAATTTGAAAAATTTTGCCAAAAGACAAGGTAGGGATGAAAATTGCAGCTGCGTGGCCTTGTGTTGGATCCGACTCGACGGCACTTGGCTGGCTTGGCATGGCCCCACCCCATTTTGCACATAGGGAAATTAGGACTCACTAAGGCAAAGTGACTTGATCAAAGTCCCACAGTAAGTTGATGGCCAGACCCTGACTTCTAGCCCACTGTTGTTTTTACTCCCCTGGCCTTGCCTTTGCCTGGGTGGGACCTGGGCAGGGGTGGGGATCAGTGAACTCAAACATTACACACCCACCCCAGTGACCCTCCAGGTGAGGTGAGGGCAGGTACCTGCTCTGGCCCTGAATGTCCTCCTGACAGTCCACCGTGACACATCTGCAAACACAGAATGAGATGCCACTAGACAGGCAGAGAAGCTGCAAAGCACATACACCCTCAGAAGAACTCGGAGAGTAGCCAGTATGTAGGGGCACAGAACCCACCAACTGGTGTAATAGTGTGTGTGTTTATGGATGGCAGTGGTGAGATGGGAGATAATGTTAAGAAAACAAGTTTTCTGAGCCACACAGGTCTGCTTTGTGCCCAGAGTCAGTGGCTAATGCCCAGGGCACTGAAACGAGCCCTGAGTTTTGCTTTGATTGCTCCTGATAGCATCCTCAGCCAGAGACTGACCATATCTTTGATCTCTCAACACCATGTTAAGTCTCTGGAGCTTAGTGGCATCATCTTGAGATTAATACTTCATGGCATGACTGGCACCGATCTGTCCCTCCTGACACATCACCCAGGGTCACAGATCCTCCTGGTCTGCTGCCTCAGTGGCTACCCATGGGCTCTTTTGATCTCTATTCACCTATACCCACATTCATTAAAGTCCAGGTAAAGTGGACAGACAATAAGCTGGGTCCTGAGAGAGAGGTCTTTGATTC
This sequence comes from Heterohyrax brucei, assembly GCA_028571685.1. Taxonomy (NCBI): domain Eukaryota; kingdom Metazoa; phylum Chordata; class Mammalia; order Hyracoidea; family Procaviidae; genus Heterohyrax; species Heterohyrax brucei. The sequence continues at coordinate 21,024,753 of CM053162.1, forward strand.
CTGACCCAGCCAACTTCCAGGTAAGTAGTCAGAGCTGAAGCAAATCCCTTCACCTCTCTGAGCCTTACATCTGAAAATAAAACACAGACTGTTACCGTAGTGACCTCTGACTTGTGTTGATACCATGTGTGTCAGAGTAGAACTGTACTCCATAGAGTTGGGGCTATTTCTTAATTGTTGGGAAAAAAAAGCACAACATTTGCCACTTTGACACTTTCCACATGTACAATTCAGTGAGACTAATTAGATTAAACATTTTGTGTAACCATCACCAAGATCTATTGCCAAATTTTCCAACCCATAAATGAAAACTCAAACTCAATGCTGCCTAAACAATGACTGCACCCTTCCCCATCCCTCCCATCCTTGATAACCACGGTGCAAATTTGAATAGGCAAATGCATGTGGTTCTCAATGGCTGATTATTTCAGAGGTGGTTCACCAGACCTTTCTTCTGAGGCACCTCTGGATGGTCTGGAACCTCAGTATTTTGGTTGGCAGACAAACACGTTAACTGTTGGCACCACTCAGAGACATCTGTAAAACAGGTATAAAACAAGCCTCCTTCTGTACCTAGCAAACTGCCTGGCCCAAGTCAAGGCCCAATAGATACCTACTGAATGAATGAATGAATAATTGATTGACTGATCTGTGATATAGGAGAATGGGGGAGAATTGTTATCATGGTTATTCAAAGTCTAGTAAGAACTCTTGGCACATAAGCAGGTCTTATTCTTGCTTCCCAATCTCAGTACTCAGAAACATTTCATTGAAATTCAAAGGGGGAAAGGTGAGGCTCAGGAGGGAAGGCAGCTAGCATAATCATCTGGGTTTCATTTGGGCCTGGTGTATCTACCATTCCCTCAGGGAGAGAAAGGTTTTGCTCAACTGGAAATTCATAGAACCCACCCATCTCATCTGCAGCACCTCCCAGATCCCGCCAAGATCTTTGAAGAGGGCTGATAGGGAGTGACACGGCACCGACCCTCCAGGGTGCCCAGCTGCCAGCTCACTCGCTCTGCGTGCTGTGCACAGAAAGAATGAGCTATGACAATAGATCTGCCTGTGTATGTGTATGTGCATGCTGTGTGTCCAAATGGAGGGACCAACTCTGTAACAAATACTTCAGTACAATATGACATGTGCTTGAGAAGCAGTAGAATCAGCAATTTTGTCAGGAGCATAAGATACACAGATAGATGGATGGATAGACAGATAGGTAGAGATAGATAGCTACCTTTGAGTTGACTCCAACTCAAAACTTACATACAACGAAACAAAACACTCCCTGGTCCCACATCATCCTCACAGTCACCGGTGTGTTCCAGTCCATTCTTGCATCTGTTGTGCCAGCCTGTCTCATTAAGGGTCTCCGTTGCCCTCACTGGTCCTTTGCTTCACCAAACACAATGTCCTCCTCCAACAGTTGATCCCTCCTGATGACATATCTGAAACAAGTGGGTCACACAATAGTCTGTTCTGATCCATAAGGTTTCCATTGGCTAATTTTTGGAAGTAAACCACCAGGCCTTTGTTCTTAGTCTGGGAGCTCCACTGAAATCTGTCCATCATGAGTGACCCGGCTGGTATAGCAACATGTAAGCCACCACAGTTTGACACACTGATAGACAGGTGAGGGTAAGATGTGTTAGGTACAAGTGTGTACAGAAGAACAGGCTGGAAACCAAGGCTACATTGCAAAAAGCCTTGAATACCAGGCTGAGGGTTCCGACTTTGTTTGCAGGGATGGACTTCCCGGGACGTTCCTCACTTCTGCCCAGAGCATGAACAGATGGTCCAGGAGCACAAACAAGCTTTTCCATGGGAGCCATCCCCGGTCATGCACCTCAGGGACAGAGCTGGTACTCCAGGGGGCTGTGCATGGACATAAAGTTGCAGCTGTCCTCCAACAGCAGTCCCTATCATTGTCCCCATCAGTGCACAGGGCTCCTGCTAGACCTTTGCAGAGGGTGTGTTAGAGGCCTTCCTGCTGACTCCCCCAGCTTGTCTCCACAAGTCCAAAAATAGTGTCAGTCTCCAATGCCATCCTCATTGTCTTGAGCAGGACCCATTCTCTGCCGGCAGAGAAGCCACATACTGTTTCTGATGTCTCCCCACATGATCTTGTTTCTTCCTCACAGTGATGTTAGGAAGGCACTGCTTTTCTCATTTTGTTGATGAAGAAACTAAGCCCGATCACGAGTAACGTTCTTGCAGTTAAGGTTCATGAGTGCCAGGACTTGAGACCAAGTCATTCAGGGCTCAGACTTCTTTCCAGATCACCATGTCCCTCAGTGGACCCCACAAAGTGGTCAGCTCCCCACCAAAGCAGTTCTTGTTTCATGTCCCCTACCTGTGCCAGCTCAGCTGGTGCCCAGTTAGCTTCTTCCTTAGGAATCCTGGTTTCTCTCTCTCCTTACCTGGGCATGTGAAACAGACCTTTCTTCCAGGCTGTTCCTAGACCCTGTCCTTTTAACATTTCACACTAGATCCTCCGGCAGTCTCTGCCCTTTCTGGCTGCTCCTTGCTCCATCCCTTCTAAGTCTCCCCCACCTCCTCTTAGTTGTCTCCTTTGACACCAGTCCTCTAGCACCTGTCTAGCCACAAGCTGGCCACTACCTACCCCGAGCCCCATTTTTATTAGGATGATGACAACTGGCTCGCCCAGGACAGTCCTGATGTGAGCCTATTGTACTGGTGTAATTGTCAATTAGTCCCCATTCACTTTTAAATGAATGCTGAATGTCTTAAGCTAGACTGGATGTGGAGGTGACAACTAATTTAAACCCCTTGGATCTGAGCTGAAAATATTTTCCATTTGCCACAACATTTTAGCCAACTTATTGTTTAGTGTCCTTATATGCAGTTTGCAATCCAAAATATTTCCTTGGGGTCAAATTTTTTCGACTACTATGGTAACTTCTTAGAGAAATTTGGGGCCCATCTGACACTGGAAGGCCAGTACTGAGCAAAATGGGTAACGGCCCTGCCTTCAAAGAGCTTGCTGTCTAGTGGGAGGAGACACAGTTCACAAATAGACATATGACATCTTAGGTGTTAAAAAGTTCAATCAAGAAAAGGAAAATAAAATAAATAGGGCAGGCAGAAAGAACAGTAAGGACCAAGGCCCGGAGGACAAAGCCAGCTTGGTGGTATGTTTGAGAAATAGTAAGGAGGTTAGCTCAGCTGAAGGAGAGTAAGTCAACCAGAACACCAAACCAAACCTTCCACCATTTAGTTGATTTGGCTCATGGTGACCTCATGTGTTACACAGCAGAAAGGAGTTCCTTGGGATTTTCTTGGCTGTAACCTTTATGAAAGTAAACCACTAGGCCTTTCTTCCCCAGTACCACTAGGTGGGTTCAAACTGCTCTCCTTTAGGTTAGTAGATGAGTGCAAAGCATTTGCGCCACCCAAGGACCTTAGAGTAAAGAGGAGTTGAGTAGAAGATGAGATTAGAGATGTAGAGGGCCAGATCCTGACTGGTGCCATTGGTGAGTTTGCTCAGAGGGGCAACATGATCCAGCTGACACTGCCCAAGGATGGTTCTGCCTACTGGATACAGAAGAGACTCTAGGGGGCTGGAGGTAGCGCAGGGTCATCTCTATGGAAAATGATGTCATCAGCCAGGTGAGAGGTGATGCTGCTAAGGACCACGGAGGTGACAATGGAGGTAGTAAGAAGTGGTCATTTTATGGACGAAAGATTGAGCATGGAGGGTAAGAGAAAGATAGGTATCTAGGATGACTTCTAAGATTGTATCCTAAGAAAGGGGATGGACAAAGTTGTGTTTACTGGGACAGAGATGACTGTGAGAGGATGAGGTGGAGATGAGGGATGTTAAACATCAAGAATTGGTTTTGGATGGATTACATTCCAAATAACCATAAGACATCCCAGTAGCGATGTCAAGCAATAAGTTACATATGTAACCCTCAAGGTCAGCAAGAATCTTGAGCAGATGAGTGGAGTTGAAGGTCATGGGACTAACGGAAACAGTCTAGGGAGTGAATGTAGACAGACCCGAGGAGGCCCAGGTCCCCCACCATTTGGGAATAATGGAGACAGGGGAAAGCCAGCAAAGGAGACCCAGAAGGAGCAGCAATGAGGTCGGAATGCATCCAGGAGAAAGAGATTGTTTTCCCAGAGCTAGGAAAAGGAAGAATTGGCCAGCCACGTTATCAGCTGAGAGTTGGCCATTGGATTTGGCAGGATAGGGTTATCAGGAACACTGAAAGGAACTCTTTCGGTGGAATGCTGAGAAAAGAACCTGAGTGAGTGGGTTCAAGAGAGAATGAATACAAGAAATTGGAGGCAGTGAGAGAGTCTTTAGAGTTGGAAAGAGACTACAGAAAAGGTACTGTAGAAAGAGGAAAAAGGGCCTTGTAAGGGGGATTCTCTGTGTTTGTTCTTAGAGAAATCATAGCACAAAAAGATGGTTAAATAAAGAGGGAAAAATTAATGATATTGGAGTCAGAATTGACTAGACAATAATGGGTTTGGGGGTTTGGTTTGGTTTTGTTTTTTGGAGGGGAAGTAGACATCAATTGGTCAGCGTCCTTGGATGGGAAAGAGGTGGGCATTAAAGCCAAAGAGAAGGCCTTGGCCTCCTAACAGGTAGACAGGCTCAGTAAGTCCTTCTATTATCATACCCTTGGGGGGGATGGGGGAGCTGGCCATGGTTGGTGTTACCCAGAGCCTAGAAAGCCCTGCAAGATCTTTCCAAGTCACTCATCTTCAATTTTCGTTTCCTCATCTTAATATTAGCTCATCCTTCCCACATCAAATGGTCATTATGAGAAGTGAATACAACAGTATGTGTAAAGCATAATGCGTAGCCCATAGAATCAGCTGGTTCTGACTCACAGCAATCCCATGTATTACAGAGTAGTACTGCTCCACAGAGTTTTCTTGGCTGTAATCACTGTGGAAATAGATCACCAGGCCTTTCTTTCTCAGCATCAAACTGTCACTGTTTTAGCAGTCAATCACAAACTGTCCCCATAGACCTCTTCGTCCATAGTAGAGGTCCAATAAAGCTGTTTCCATCACTGTCCTCGTCTTGAGAATGGTACGTGGCCCTTCTGCTTCCAGTAGCTGCTTGGAATCCAGCCAAGTAGAACGAGGGCATTCATGAAGTGCCAGGTCCTCTGATCCTCCCTTTCCTCTATTCACCTCTGTAGTTTTTCCCCTGTGGTGCACAGTGATCTTTCTGGGGCCATTTGTCATCCCCTGTGCAGCCTCTTGGGGGCTGAGTTCTATAACCTGCACCTATATCCTGCTATGATCTTCAAAGATCTGCTTCCACTCAGAAATAGCCAGGAGGTCTCCTCCCCGACACTGGCTGGGGAGCCCTTCCCCACCCCTCTCCCAGGCCACATTGCAAGAAAGACAGGGGTAGGGCTGCAGATCTAGAAAGCCCAGCCTGCCATAGCCTGGTGTCTGGACCGAAGTGCAGCTCTGTAGACAGAAGGCTCCTGCCCAGCACATCCTCAGGGTGGGCAAAGACCAGCTTCCAGGCTCAAGATGGAAGTACCTCTCTTAGCCAAAGCATCTCTGATTCCTCCTCGCACAGACAGGCAATCAGTGAATCCCTGACCCAGGAAGACTGGGCTGCTGTCATGAGGACAGGGACTTTTTAACTTCCCTCTATGAACCTCTTGAGAATAAAAAAAATTAAATTTCTGTCAAAACAGGTTAGCATATTAGCAATCATAGCTCACTACCATCTGTATTTGTTCCATTTGTGGCATTTATGATGGTTATCCACATTAATTATTTCACTGCTAAAGTCCCTTCTAATTTCTGAACACTGTTATTTTGAAGAAAGATGGATATTAAATATGCCACATATCAGCACAGGGTGGCATTAGAGCATGCTGTTAAGTTCAGACACCGAGGCGCAGTGGGAAATAACTCTGCTGTTGGTAATTGCAATAAAGTGTCTTATGTTGTGGCTCAGAATGAAGCATAGCATTGGCGGGAATGGATTTCTTAGCTTGAAAATGGCCCTAAATGGCTTCTATCTGGCCCTGAACTCACCCTGAAAGACAGGGTCACCTAGGCTGGGGTGGCTATGCAGCCTGAGAAGGGAGCTGAGCAGGGATGGCTGCACACAACACCTGCCTGGGGGCTTTATAACAGGACTGGATCACAGAGAGAATTCCTGGAGATTCTGATATGATTGGTCAAGGATGGGCAAAGAAGACAACTGTTGGAACGCACTCCATCAGTGCTGGTTCCCAGGGCCGCCTGCACTTCCATAAAGGAGCACACAGAAGGGGGAAGGACAGTGACATCAAGGCACTTGAGTTTACTAACTTCTCACATATCCGCTCTTTCACTGAATATCACAACAGCTCTGGAAGGAAGCCTGTATTATTATCATTCAGGAGACAACACAATTCTTAAAAATCCCTCCTCCTGACTCCGAATCCCCGTGGGTTAAGCAGGCTAACCAGGAGGAAGGACAGACTTGAAGGTGAGGGCTGACATGAAGGGTTATAGGAAGTGAAGGAAGCTCTCTTTGTGGCAGTCTTGGCTAAAAAGCCACATTTGGGATTCCGGCCAGTTGCCCTAGAGTCAGCTCCAGCTCACGGTCACTCCATGTGTGTCAGAGCAGAACTGTGCTTAACAGGGTGTTCAATGGCTGATTTTTTTTTTTTTTTGAGTGCCAGGCCTTTCCTCCAAAGCACCTCTAAGTAGATTCTTTAAGACCCCTTTCTGCTGAAACACTTATTCATTCTCTCATCCATACTTCATTCCGCTATAAATCTTTCCCCTTTTCTTGTTACAGCAAACAGGCACCCTAAATGTAATGGACACCCACTATGCCAGGCTCCACTCTGGGCTTCACACTCACAGAAAGGAGGAGACAGTGTCTGGCCAAGAGAGAGGCAGGCAGCTTACCCCAGCAAAAGAGCAAATCTGTGGTTACAGCTCAAGAAAAAGAGGCAAAGCTGGTGCTGATTGAAAATAATAGGTGAATCTATTTTGATGGAGTTTAGAACAAACTGAAATGCAGCTGATATGAAATGGCTTTCTAAGCTGTTGTCCTCCTGGATCACTAACTTGAAACTCCACAAGCTCCTTACAACTGCCTGAAGTGACCGGTTCTTAGATGAAGTTGGTTCCTGTTTCTGCTTGGGAGATTGCTCCCCCTGGTGGTTGGAGGCCCAGGTTGTTAAACACTCAAAGTATGCCAGCAACTTCCTGTGCTGAATGGGTGTCCCATTAGAGGACAGTCTGTTGTTCGATAGGCGCCACAGAGTTGGTTCCAACTCATACTGACCCACTGTCAAACAGAAGAAAACACTGCCTGGTCCTGCACTATCCTTATGGTCGTTGCTGTGTTTATGTCCGTTGTTGAAGACTCTGTGTCAGTCTGTCTTGTTGAGGGTCTTCTTTGTCAGTGACTTTCCACTTTACCAGGCATGATGTCCTCCAACTGATCCCTCCTGATAACATGTCCCAAATATGTGAGACGATATCTCATCATGCTCACTTCTGGCTGTACTTCCAAGAAAGATTTGGTAGTTCTTTTGTCAGTCCACAGTTTGTTCAATATTCTTTGCCAGCACTTTTATTCAAAGGCATCAATTCTTCTTCAGTCTACTCTATTTATTGCCTAGCTTTTGCATGCATATGAAGTGGTTGAAAAGACAGTGGCTTGAGATAAGTGCATTTTAGTCCTCAAAGTGACATCTTGGCTTTTTTTAACACTTTAAAGAGGTCTTTTGCAGCAGATTTGCCCATTGCAAAATGTCATTGGATATCTTGACTGCTGCTTCCATTGGTGTTGGTTGTGTACCCAAGTAAAATGAAATCTTTGGCAACTTCAACATTTTCTCCATTTACCATGATGTTGCTTATTGGTGGAGTTGTGAGGATTTTTTTTTTTTTTTCCTTTTTCCATACTGAAGGCTGGAGTCTTTGATCTTCACCAGCAAATGTATTAAATCCTCTTCTCCTTCAGCAAGAAAGTTGGTGTCATCTGTATATTTCAGGATGTTAATGAGCCTCCCCCAGTCCTGATAGCCCATTCTTCATATAGTCTAGCTTCTCAAATTATTGTTCAGCATATAGATTGAATAAGTATGCTGTAGGGATACAACCCTGACATACACCTTTTATATTTTAAGCTACTCAGTATCCCCTTCTTCTCTTCCAATGACTGCTACTTGGTCTGTATACAGGTTTGGCATGAATGCAGTTCAATGTGCTGGAATTGATGGAATCCAGGAGACCATAAAAAGCAATACCTGCACTTTCTGTGGTGCTGGAGCAGATTCTGAATCATCTCAATCTTCCTTTATTCTGAGTTCAAATCCCATCTTCCCTACTTCCTCGATGCTGTGATTTTGGACAAGTTATTTAAACTCTTGAAGTCCCTGTCTCCTCACCTATGAAATGAGAGAAATAGTGCCAGTACAGTGTTAGTGTAAAAAGTAAGTCAAATAATGGAAATGACACCCAGCTGAGTGTGTGGCACGTAGCAGGCTCCTCCATAAATGCTAGTGGCTTTGATCTTAAGATTTTCCAAATTTTTATTTCCAGCCATTTCTTATCCCTCTAATCCTCTCCCTGCCTCTGCTTTCCAAATATTCATCCTGTTTGTTTTAGTCAGCTACGGCTGCTCTAACAGAAATACCACAGAGTGGATGGCTTTAACAAAGAAAGGTTTATTCTTATACAGTCCAGTAGGCTATAAGTCCAAATTCAGGGTGTCGTCTCCAGGGGAAGTTTTCCCCCTAGTTACCTCTGGAGGAAAGTCCGGTATTGTATCAGTCTTTGTCCAGGGAGCATCTTGGCGCAGAAACCTCTGGTCTGAAGGATGCGCTCTTCTCCCTGTGCTGCTTTCTTGGTGGTAGGAGGTTCCCCATTCTCTGCCTGCTTCTCTGTCCTTTTATCTCTTGTAGGATGAAAGGATTAAGGGTGGGGCAAGCCATACTTCAGGGAAACTTCCTTTACAGTGGAGCAGGGAGGTGATCCTATGAAGGGATTTATAGTCCCACCCTAGTCCTTTAACATACAGCATAGGAAAACCAGAATGGAGGACAGTCACATGATACTGGGAACCATGGCCCAGCCACATGGCTACACCTGTTTTGGGCGGGGGCATAATTCAGTCCATGACACTATTCCTTCTTCTTCTCCTCTCCCACAACGTGCTCCTACTCTGTCCCTCCTTCCTCTCTCCAACTCTTTTCTGCGTTCCCCTTGCTTCCCCCGCAAACACTTGTGTTTCCGTCACCTCCCGTCCCATCCCCTTTGTTCTGCACCTCCACCTCAACCTCTCCGATGCCCGTCTTGCTGAGCATCTAAGAACTAAGATTGGGCATACTGAGGGCACTCTCCAAAGATAAATTGCACCCTGGGTTCAGTCAGAGAGGAGCCATTTTTCTGTGAGTCAGTAACACTGCAGATTGCTCTAGGATTCTTCAGAGGAGCGCCAAGAGCTTTTCCACACACTTCACGCTGGAACACGAGTCCCTCCACCACTGTCTTCATCTGCGGCAGTGTTTGAACACAGTCTAGCTTCACCCTCACTCTTTGACTTTGCTCTGGTGTTTGGATCCTCTTGCTGACTTTCTGTCCTCCCTTTTCCCACCCACCCTCTCCCGTGCCTCTTCGTACTTTCTCTTTTTTTGTGTCATTTCATGTGCCTTCTGTCACTTTCCTCCTGTTTTTGATTTGCAGAATGACCCACGTTCCCACGTATTCCGAAAATGCCCTTTCTCAAGCAGTCTTCAAGCTCTCCTCTCTATCACTATGAAAGCTTTTCCATTTGCATTTGGAGCCATTTGCCATGATCCATCCTCTCTTTAAGGTTCCACTGATGAGCCCATGCGGTCTCCATCTGTCAATAATCCTTGAGAACGAAGAGCACTTACGCAAAACTTGCTTTTTAAATTGGGGGCTCATCAGAGGCTGCAGGGCAGGGGGGAACCCACCAACTGGCCCAACCTGACTCTTAGGGTGAACTGAGAGCTTTCGGCTTGGAAGAAAACTGAAAAGTGCTGAATAGCTCTGGTTCCTTCCACTCCAAACAGATAGATGCAGTAGGTAGGCCTAGATGGTTTCTCTCTATTGGTTATTCCTCTACACTGTTTTCTTTAAGGAGAAAGGAAACAAGCCTCAGATGACAAAACAGAGACTACATCAGCTTCTGGGTGAAGAGGGGAATGGGTTTGCCAGAGGACTCAACTGTTAGGAGGGAGCATCCCCAGTAATGCTGTCAGTCTCATACAAGAAGTTGATATGTGGGGTTACCAGAAAACCAAACCAAACCCAGTGCTGTTGAGTTGATTCTGACTCATAGTGACCCTGTAAGACAGAGTAGAACTGCCCCATAGAGTTTCCAAAGAAGGTCTGGCAGGTTTGAGCTGCCGACCTTTTGGTGAGCAGCCATAGCACTTACCCGCTACACCACCAGGGTTTCTGCAGTTAGGATCCATGAAAAATGCAGATCAGTTTTGCACCCTGTTGCTTGAGGCCTAGAGAGAAGGAAAAGGAAAAACACAAATTAGACTGTATTGATCACATTGGGATGGAGGTATTGATAGTGATTCAATGGTAGAATTTTCACCTTCATGCCAGAGGCCCGGGTTTAACTTTCAGACAATGCACCTCATGAGCTACTACCCATCTGTTGGTGGAAGCTTGTGTGTTGTAAAGATGATGAACAGGCTTCAGCAGACTGTCCACTGAGACAGACTGGGAAGGCCTGGCTATCAACTGTTAAAAATCAGCCAATGAAACCCCTATGGGGTCATGATGGTCTGACCCCATTGTGTTTGCGGTCACCGTGGGTCAGGGGCCCACTCACGGGCAGCTAGCCACAATAACTGTCATACAGAAGAAGACCTCACTTCTCTACACTGGGACTTGGGACATGTATCTCTCCTCCCTCCTCATAGCTCACTGTCTTGGTTTGGGTTCTCCTCAAAGCAGGTTTTGCAACAAGGGTTCAAATATGCAACAGGTTTATTTAGAAGGCAATCCCAGGGATGACTGGGAGGGGATGAGCAAGTGAGTAGGAAAAGAGTGGATGCCAATAAAGGATTCATTACCAAGCCACATCCACTGGGCGCTTAGCCGTATGGGATACTCTGGGCTGTGATGAAGAAAACACCATTCCTCACCAAAAGAGGAAATCACAGTATCTATCTACCTACTCCCCTATCCATCACTTGAAGGCTGCTTCCTAGAGCAATAACTCTCAACACTTCTAGCTTGTCTGTACATGGGCTGAGCTGTATCTCACTGCAGGGAGAGGTGTCCCTCAGCCCCATAGAGAAGCCAGGTGCTGTCTCAGGTATCTTCTCAGGCAGAGCTGGATGTAAGGAGGAATGGGCAGAGCTACCACAGCCTCTGCATGACCTGGACCCCAGGTACCTTACTCTTGGTTCAAAGGCCAGCATCCTTCTCTGTAAAGGGCTGAATAATAACTATTTCAAGTTTGGTAGCCAGACAATCTGTGCTGCAGCTACTCAGCTCTGCCACTGTGGTGTGATAGGGCCAGGAGAAGGGTGAGACAAGTGAGGCTCCTAGAGTGCACATTTGTGGGGGTGCTTGCTTGTCAGGGTTGTGAGTGGTACAACTTGCATGTACAGAATCATGCAAGAAGCACCTCCTGAAATTTCGTACCTTGAGCATCTTGCTTGCCTTGCACTAGCCCAGCCCTATAAAGTGCAAAACCAGCCATCCTCATACTGGGGTAGGGGTAGTGATGATAGTGAGCAACCGGAAACTCTTGAGACACCTAAGCTGTGACTTCGTCCAGATGACCTGCAGGAGTAGGTGAGTGGCTTCTGAACCACGTGCCGCTTTGTGGTAGGAGCAAGGACGTAATATAGCAACCCTGGTGACATAGTGGTTAAATGCTACTCTGCTAACCAGAAAGTCTCCAGTTCAAATCCACCAGGCACTCCTTGGGAACTCTTTGGGGCAGTTCTACTCTGAGCCCTAGGGTCGCTGTGAATCAGACCCAACTCAAAGGCTGTGGATATAGGACAGAAGAGAACTATCCCATTAGGTTTCCAAGGAATGGCTATGGATTGGAACAGCTGACCTTTTGGTTCGCTATGTGAACTCTCAACCACTGTGCCACCAGGGCAGAAAAGGGGTCTAAAATAAAGCTGCTTTCCTTACCTGTCTTTTCTTTCTGTGGGCAGCTTTCAGTTGTCACCAACCTCAGAAAGCCAAGATGGAAACTCACAGCCTGTTCCTCAGCCCTTATCCCCACAAGCCCCACACAGTGACTAGACTGAGTCATGGATGCCGATGCCAGGGCCCAGACCCGCAGGCCAGAGCTCTCCCCCGCCTTCTGGCTCCTGGGCAGAGGCACCAGGACCAGGAAAGCAAGGTCAGCCATCCACTTTCTCTCCGCCTTCCACAGCTCTGGAAAACAGAGGGAAGTCTGAGACCAGACTGGAATCCAAGTGCTGGAGATGTGGTGCCAGGCGCAAGTGTGTCTCATGGCTCAAAGAAGTCTGGCCTTTTATTGTCACATCATCCAGACTGAAGGGCCTCTGCGGTGCTTGTCCCTCCCAGCACTTGTCTCACTCAGAAAGACCCTGAAGGAATTGCCTTGACAATGAGGGCACCCCAGCCCCAGCGTACACCCACCCACAGCCGCATGCATGGTCCACACACACACACACACACACACACACACACACATAACCCTTCTCTGCAGCGTGCTCAGCTCCTGGCAGCCAGCAGGACTGTCAGTTTTATGACTGCAGATAATTCACACTCAAACAAACTTTGACCCACCAGAGATAAGAGGAAAGTGCTACATGGGAAAACACCACAGCTCACTGCTTTGCTGCTCCCCTTCCCGAAATCCTTCCTGCCCAAAGAGGAACACTGGGAGAGTGGCTTGGCTACTGCACCAAGGAACAGCCAGCCAGTGCCCCTCAAAGTATCCTTTCTGGACCAGAAGGAGACATTTCCAGTGGGGTGGCAACTCTTCTGTGTCCCTGGAGTTTTATGTTTGCAGTGACATTACTGCTTTTCATAATGAAATGCCTCCCAAACTTGGCCAAGCATCACAATCACCTGGAGGGAGGGCAGGCAGGTTGGGGGTGCTCTTAAAGAGGTCTAGTCCTTTTGCTGGTCTACATCATCAGATACAGTGCTGCTATTTGTGAACCACTGGTTTAAAAATTCTGTCAAAAACCCCCCTTAAAGTCAGATTGCCACTTGCCCACACCTCAGGAAGCTCAAGGTCATGGTTTTAGGGTGATTCCATCCCCTCTGCCACCTGCTCCATCCATAAGAGGGTTGGAGATAGAGCCTTTTCTCCAAGGATAGAAAAGTACTCTGCGGTCTCTGAGGGTTAGTGCTGGATACCTGAGTGCCCGGGTTGTTTGGCGTTATCTGGTTTATTTGATCAGTGTAGACCACACACCTGGTTAATTTGACCAGTGCAAACCACAGACTTTCTGGGGAGGATGAAAGTACGAAGTTTCTCCCCATTATCAGCTCAGCTATGGTGCTGTTGCCCCAGAGACAGGGCTGGGGACTTAGCATTTCTTTTGTCCACAAGACCAGCATCTCCCACTGACTCTTCCCTGCAGGCTCTATTCTGTCACATCTTGCACATTTTGAAGAAATATGCCAGGTTGAGACTGTTACTATGCATTAATTAAACTTTAATTAATTACTAAAGTGGAATAAGAGCTGTGTTTGTGGAAGTTGTTGAACTTGGGTATTTCTCTTCTTAATAATCAATTGTGATCTGTTTGACTTGGAATAACTTTTCTTGTTAAACCTAAATCAAACCTGTATTTGAGACACTTAATTATAAGTGAGACTAATTTGCTTCCCCTCAGGGCAGCAGGGACTCTGAGTCCACACTGGGATGTGGGAATCCCACATCTGAGGACCAGAAGGGCTGCCCTCCCTGGTAGAAATGAGAGGTGATAGATAGTCATGTAGAGCATTGCTTAGAGAAATCTTCCCCTGAGCTCCCATCTGCATACATGCTAACTGGAGCTTTAAGGACACGTTCTCATCTCATTAGGAGTGTCAGTGTACCATGGAGGGTTCCTTGTACAATACCGAGCTGCCTCGGGAAGCTAACGTGGGCTCCCCAGCCAGGCTCTTTGGGGAGCAGCCTGAAGGAAACAGAGTGGGAGGTAGCTCCGTGGAAAGACAGGAGACCTCTGTGAAGCCCTGTGTTCTGACTTCACGAGCTTGGATGTGTGTACTCTACTAGGACCTACCTGCTGGGTTAGGGTCCTGCTGCATGAGGGCAGTCTGGGGTCACCTGTGCCAGCCCATCTGCTGTCTGCACAGCAAGGCCAAGCAGAAGGAGCGCAGGCTCGGGGCGGGGGGGTGAAGTGGCTTCAAATGGGACCTTTACTGCTACTCTGAGCTTCAAATGCCTTATCTCTGAAATAACTGTGACAATAACTACCTTGCAGCGTATTTGTGAGGATTAGAGATAACCATTGTGAAATAATGCTTTTATAGTAGTATGGTTCTTGGCATATAAAAGATACTCCATAAAGGTAACTCTAAAATTATATACCGTACACCCCCATTCCTGACTTCACCTACTTCTTCAGAAAATACTAGCTGGCTCTCTGCAGGGACTCCACCCCGGTGTGTTTCCTATTTGACTGAGCCTTCTGCTTGTGGGGCTAACTCCTGCACTCGCTGAAGAGATTGGTCTGATTAATAGTGACAGCTCACCTTGGGTGGCATGTGTGATAAGGCCAAGTAGTTAAATCAGATCCATATTATGTGGAGAGCTTTGGATGCCAGAAAGAAGAACTTGGAATTGACCTCATAGTTTTGCTCAGGAATAATAAAACATACTTCATGAAGCTGCTGACAGAATTAAGTAAGCATAGACCGTAACACAATATTTGATGTAATGTAAGTGGTCAAATGTTGTTTTCCTCCTCTCTTTGATCAGGGCGAAGGTGTGCTGAACGTGGTGGTACAGAAAAAGCCATATGGTCATAGTGGTATGGGCCACACTGGGCGGGGTGGGGGGCAGGGAGAGCAGAAACTGTTGGATTAACATGGACCAGGGTAGTGACGGAAGGGCAGAGAAAAAGAGTGAATGCAAGTGACATCTGAAGGAGTAAAAATTGAACTTAGGGAGAGTTTGAACATGAGATAGATGAGTAGATAGACAGACAGATAGAAAGAAGATAGAGAGAGAGAGAGATAGGTGCCCTTTGGTCAACTGACTCATGGTGCCTATGTACAACAGAATAAAATATTGCCCAGTCTTGTGTCATCCTCTGGGTCATTCGCATGTTTAAGGTTCATTACTGCAGACATTGTACCAGTTCATCTCACCAAGGTTCTCCTTCACACCTACTGGCGGTCTGCTTCACAGTGTCCTCATCCAGTGACTGAGCTCTCCTGATGACACGTCCAAAGCCAGCAAGTAGGACAGTGTCCTGTTGTGATCCATAGTCACAAGACCTTTCCTCCTAGTCTGTCTTAATGTGAAAGCTCCACTGAAGTCTCTGCACCATGAGTAGGCCTGTGAGTATTTGCTAGCTCCGGAATCACAGCAACACACAAGCCACCATAATATGACAAACTGACAGGTGGGAAGTAATGGATGTGGGAAAAGGGAGATTAAAAAGAAAGGAACAGATCACAGTTGATACCACGTTCTTAGACACAGTGCCCCTAACAATGGACTCAGACACAACAATGATCATAAAGATGGTACATGACCAGGCAAAATTTTCCTTCCATTCATGAGGCTGATGTGAGTTGGAGCCCACTCAGTGGTAACTAACAACAAGGACAAGACCTGGCTTCCTGAAACCAGTTGCCATAGGGTCTATTCTGACTCATGGCAACCCCATGTGTTGCAGAGTAGAACTGCCCCATAGGATGTTCAAGGCTGAGACATTTGGGGAGTAAATCATTAGATCTTTTTGCTGAGTCCATCTCTGAGTGGGTTCGAACTACTAACCCTTCAGTTAGTAGTCAAGCACTTAACCATTTGTTTCACCCAAGGACTCCTTTGACTTCCTGGAGAAGGGTGAATGTGACAGGAGTGGGAAGCAAAAGGTTGGGAGAGGGAGGTTGGTGCACTCCATGGAGGTCACGCTGAATGCAAGTGAGGACTCAGGGGACCTTGGAGAAACAGGAGAGGAGTCTAGAGCCATCAGCAAGCTGAGATTGCTGCTCTGGGCCCTCAGTTCTCTGGTGCTTCTCTGGACACAGGAAACCAGCTTGGGAACTATGCTTTGCTAATTAAGATGTTGTTACTGATGGTAGTGACTCCTGGTCTTGTGTGCCCTGAGCTAGTATTTGAGATCTGAGATAAAGGACTCTATTTCCAGACCTCTTCTCCTGTCATTCCCTTTAAGAAGAAAATAGGGTATTCACAACTGAATTACAGCTCTACTTACCCATTTTCCAAGAGGAAAACAAATAGAATTTCTAAGTAAGAGTGCTTTCCTGGCTAAGTCCCCTTGGTGTGTAGCACACTGTTCTCCCAATGTGGTTTATTTCCAATGTTCAGAGCCTTTTCAGATACTCAGCAGCAGTAGAATCATGTTTCAAACTGCCTCAGACAATAGAGTTTGCTGGCAGCACGAGTATTTTCTGATTCTCTGTCCAGGGACTTCGTTCACATGTGAAAAACAGGTGCAAGAGGGAGCCTTGGTTTGTTTCTTGATGATCAAATGGCACACACATGCTCTGGCACCTATCGAAATCATCTCCTTATTCAGGGACTGAGAAAAACAAGCTTCTTGGCTTCAAGTCGATTCTGATTTATAGCAACCCCATGTGATACAAAGTAGAACTGCTCCATAGGGTTTTCTAGGCTGCAGTCTTTATGGGAGCAGATTGCCAGTGCTTTCTTCCATGATGCCACTGGGTGGGTTTGACCTGCTAACCTTTAGGTTAGTAGTTGAATGCAAACCATTTGCAAAACCCAAGGACCTTCTCTTCAGGGACAGCTGCATTCAGGGACAGCTGCTGTCTTACCCTCCATTTACAATAATGACAAAGCTACACTCGTGTAACACTGCAATAGAATCAACAGGCAAGAGAAAGAATGATTCTGGGTGGCCCAGAGGGAGTAGCGACAGTGACATTTGGATGAAGCAGTACCTAGGAAAGCCAGAAAAGCTAATCCCATCAAAGCTAACATATATGTTGTTGCGTGTCGTTGAGTCAATTCCAACTCATAGAAACTATATAAAGCAGAGTAGAACTGCCCTGTATAGTTTCCAAGGCTGTAATCTTTATGGAAGCAGGTCACCAGCTCTTTCTCCCACAGAGAGGCTGGTGGGTTCAAACTGCCCATCTTCTAGATAGCAGCCAAGTGCTTAAACCACTGCACGACCACTGTTTACTAGAGACTCTGTAGGATGGAGTATGTGTTGATATATGCTGTTCAGTGGATCACAACTCACAGAAATCCTACAAGACGAAGTAAAACTGCCCAATAGTAGATTTCCTGGAGCAGATGGCTGAGTCTTTTCTCCCTGGGAACCGCTGGTAGATTCAAACTACCAACTTTTTGGTTGTCAGCCAAGGGCTTAACCATTGTGCTAACAGTGCTTGTGTGTGTGTGTTTGTGTGTATACATATACACACACACATACACATACATATATATACATACACACACACAAAGAAGAAAAAAATCAAGACCTAGATAGCCTAAACAATAATCTGAAAAAAAAAAAGTAATGCAACTGACATATGAAAGGCTAATTTCTTTTTTTTTTTTTTGTCATCTGAAAGTTCTTACAATTCAGTATGGAAAGAGAATTCTTACAACGCAATGAAGATAAAAGCTCTTATGAACCAATGTAGAAACAGGGAAAGGACAGTCCCCAAAATAAATTGCTTATAATCATATCAAAAAATGAATTACTTTAATCATTGCTGAAAGAAACCAGGAAACTGAAAACATTGATATTTTTTAATTTATTAGATGAAAAAGATTAAAAGTTTAAGTATATCCTCATACTCTTATGAGCAATGGTATAAAGAATAACTTTTGATGGGAGTACGAAATGGTATACTGCTGGAGGATAATTTAGCATATCTATCAAAATTTTAAATCCAAATCATTTGATGAGAATTTTATTGATAGGAATTTAACCTAATGCACACATACAGGACAAACATTGCTGTGTCTCTACAAAGAACTGAATATAACATAAATGTACTGTAATTGGTTATTTGTTAAATAAATTATGGTACAGTTGACCAAAGAATTGGTGTTGTTATTAGATCTCGTTGAGTGGGTTCCAATTCGTAACCACCTGTGTACGACAGAACAAAACACTGGTCCTCCGTTGTCCTCTCAGTCTGTGCGATGTCTGAGCCCACTGCTGCAGCCACTGTGTCAGTCTGTACCGTTGAGAGTGTTCGTCTTTTTCTTTGACCTTCTGCTTTACCAAGCATGATATCCTTCTCCAGGGAATAGTGGAGGATTATCCAATAAGCAAGGTAAGCACAGGTTTACTTGTGCTTTCTTACTAATCTGTAGTGAATAATTTCCCACTGAAGTGAAACCAGGGTGAAATTGTTCACTATGGTTTGATAAGTAAGCACAAGTAAGCCTGCACTTGCCTTGCTTTCTGAGTTATCGACCCTTGTCGGGGATTATAAATTTGAATAGAGTCTTTGATTTTATAGGAAGATGGTGTGTGGGTGAGAGAGAGACAGATGCCAGCCATACCTAGAACAAAGTCTTTGGTGTGGTGAAAAACTGAAATCATTCACTACAGATTAGTAAATAAACATGATGTTACTTACTGGTCCAGTTGTGAGGCATTTTGTTTTCTTTATGTTCCAGTGTAATCCATACTGAAAGCTGCGGTCTTTGATCTTTGTCATTAAGTGTTTCAAATTCTTGTCACTTTCAGCAAATCAGGTTGTGTCATCTGCATAATGCAGACTGTTAGTGTGTCTTCCCCTAGTCCTGATGCCCTTTTCTTCTTCGTATAGTGCATCTTCTCAGACAGTTTGCTCAGGATACAGATTAAATAAATATGGTGAATGATAGAAACCTGATGCGTATGTTTCCGGATTTTAAACTACATAGTATTCCCTTGTTTTGTTCAAACAACTGCCTCTTGGTCTAAGTACGGGTTCCTCATGAGCACGATTAAGTGATCTGCAGTTCCCATTCTTCACAGTGTTATCCTTAATTTGTGATATTCTACACATTGAATGCCTTTGAGTACAGGTAAACATCTTTCTAGTATTCTCCACTTTCAGCCAAGATCTGTGTGACATCAGCAATGATATCCTCACTCCATGTCCTCTTCTAAGCCTGGTTTGAATTTTTGTCAGTTCCTGTCAATGTACTGCTGCAAACATTTTTGAATGATCTTCCATGAAATTTTATTTGCACGTGACATTAATAATATTGTTCAATAATTTCCATATTCTGTTGTATCACCATTTTTTGGAATAGGCACAAATATGGATTTCTTCCAGTCAATTGGCCAGGTAGCTGTCTTACAAATTTCGTAGCATAAATGGTATTGTATCAACTTGTTGAAACATCTCAATTAGTATTACATCAATTCCTGCATCCTTGTTTTTCACCAGTGCCTTCAGTGCAGTGTGGATTTGTTCCTTCAAGAATACCTGTTGTTGATTGTATGTTACCTCCTGAAGTATTTGAACGTCAGCCAATTCTTTTTGGTAATCAAACCAAATCAAACTCATTGCCATCAAGTTGATTCCAACTCATAGTAACCCTGTAGTGACTCTGTTGGAAAAAGTAGAATTGCCCCATATGATTTCCAGGGAGCACCTGGTGGATTTGAACCGCTGACCTTTTGGTTAGCTGCTGTAGCTCTTAACCATTATGCCATCATAGTGTTCTTTCTATCTTCTTTTAATGTTTCCTGCATTGTTGTTCAATATTTTCCCCCATAGAATCTTTCAATATGGCAGCTGTAGGCTCAATTTTTTTCTTTAGTTCTTTAAGCTTCAGAAGTGTTAAACTTGTCCTTCCTGTTTTCAAACCCGTCAGAGTATAGCTTTTCATAGTATTCTGTTATGATTTTCCTGTTTGATTTTCTAACTCCAGATCTTTGCACATTTCTTTATAATATGTTAGGATGTCTTCTCGAGCCACCTTTTGAAATCTGTTAAGCTCTTTTACTTCATCACTTCTTCGATTTGCTTTAGCTACTCTAAGTTCAAGAGCAAGTTTTAAAGTCTTTTCTGACTTTCATTTTGGTCTTGACTTTCTTGTCTTTTTAATGACCTTTTATGAATCATGTTCTTGACATCTAGTTATTAAAAAAATAAATAAAACAAATCTATATCTTTCATTTATTTATTTCTATGTTACAAATCACCTCAAATTGTAGTAGCTTAAGAGAGCCACCACTATTTCTTCTGTTTTATGGTTCTGTAGATCAGCTGATAAACTGGTTCAGTGATTCATTTGCTGCTTGTAGTATCACCTGGACCACATTCATCTGAAGGCTCAACTGGGCTAGAACATCAACGTGGAATACTCAAGTGGCATACTCACATGGCACACTCATATGGCACACTCATATTGAATGACATATGGCACACTTACATGGCATACTTGCATGGCACAATTGTGTGATTGGCAATTGGTGTTGGCTGTTGACTAGGAGTTTAGTGTTTGCTGTTGAACTAGTGCCTTGGTCCCCTTCTATGTATCTGTCCACATGGTAAAGGCTTCTCATAGCGTGGTTGTGGGTTCCCAGGGGGCCATTTCAAGCACTCAGAAAACAGACAGCAGATCTCTTAAGACTCAGTCTCTGAAGTTACAGCATAAACATGTCACAGAGTCAACCTAGATATAGAAGAGGTAGAGTATACTCTACCTCTCTATGGAAGAAGTCACAGAGTCTTCATGGCTATCTTTAATATACCATATAACAAAACAAACCTTTTACCATCGTCTTGATTCTGACTCATATCAACCCTACAGGGCCAAGTAGAACTGCCCCAGAGTGTTTCCAAGAAGTGGCTGATGGATTCATACTGCTAGCCTTTTCTTTAGCAGCTAAGCTCTTAACCATTGCTCCACCAAGGATCCTAATCCAGGATTTTTTTTTAATTCACCATAATGTATTTATTATTATTCTCTGTTATACACATACATAACCCACTGCCATCAAATCAATTCTGACTCACAGCAACACTATAGGACAGAGTAGAACTGCTCCATAGAGTTTCCAAGGAGCAGCTGGTGGATTCGAAATGCCAACCTTATGGTTCACAGATGTAGCACTTAACCACTATACCACCAAGATTTCCATACACATACATATATGTACACAAATATAATTTAGCTAGGTAGATTGTTTAATTTGGGGCTTTATGCTAGGAAATGATAATTTCAGCATCAATGAGAAAGGACTGAAATGGAAGGAAACAAAATTTTCACAGTATAACCTTTGTATCATTTGCGTTCTTACTATGCCCATGTACCACTTTTTAATTAAAAAAAAAAAACTGACTTTTTTTTCTTTTTTAAAGAAAACCAAACACATTTATTGAGGAAAAGCAAGCTGTAGTCAGTGAATATACTATAATCTTACCATCCAATATCTACTTAGTCTCTTACCCCAAGGTTTGCCCCACCTTCCAGGGAGTTGGCTGATAGTTGACAGAGGCGGAAGATGGCCAGGCACAAAGGGCAGAGGCTTTTTTTCCCAGTGGCATGGCTTAAGGGGGAGAACATCATTTCCCTTTGAGGAATGGTTAATTGTGAACCCCAGGTGGCTTCTTTTTGGAAGAAACTGAATTGGTTTGGCTTGGTTTGGCTTGGCTTGGCTTGGTTTGGCTTGGCTTGGCTTGGCTTTGGCTTGGCTTGGCTTGGCTTGGCTTGGCTTGGCTTGGCTTGGCTTGGCTTGGCTTGGCTTGGCTTGGCTTGGCTTGGCTTGGCTTGGCTTGGCTTGGTTTGGCTTGGCTTGGCTTGGCTTGGCTTGGCTTGGCTTGGCTTGGCTTGGCTTGGCTTGGCTTGGCTTGGCTTGGCTTGGCTTGGCTTGGCTTGGCTTGGCTTGGCTTGGCTTGGCTTGGCTTGGCTTGGCTTGGCTTGGTTTTAATACAGTTGACTGTTGGTGTTTTAACACAGATAACTTGTATGGAAATGCTTGGGACTGTGCTAGCTATAAATGGTAGAGCTAAAAATGAATGGCTAATGTAGACAGCCAAAATAAGTCATAGAAGCCCAAGTGTCAGAAGGGCACTCAGACTTCTGCACTTAGACCAACTTGTGAAGTGAAGGCATCAGAACACAGTACCTTCTGTGTATGGAGAGTAAGCCTGGGCTTCATACACATATGTGCATGGACATGAGCACATAGATGGGTGCTCCTGGAGGAAAAGTCTAGAGCTGTGCCCCAAATGCTGAAGTTTCACTCTCCTTGTAGCTCTCACTTATTCTTGCCTCACGTCATCACCTATCCACCTCTATCCACACCACGACCAGGTGCCATCCGGTCTGCTCCCACTCATGGTGCCCCAATGTGTGTCAGAGCAGAACTGTGTTCCATGATGTTTTCAGTGACTGATTTTTCAGAAGTAAATTGTCCAGTCTTTCTTTTGAGGTATCTCTGGGTAGACTTGAACCTCTAGCCTTTCAGTTAGCAGGCAAGAGAATTAACTGTACGACTCAGGCACACTTCCCTATACACATGTCTTTTATTAGCTGTTGTTCTGTGCTGCTGGGATCCTTTGAGTCTCTGTTAAATATGACAGTGGTGCAGATGGACACATATGAATACATATATACACATAGATAAGTGTGCCTGGCTCTATGAGTGCATGCACATCTGTGAGTGTATGTGCAGATTGTTCAGCACATTTCTGGATTTGCATATCAAGGAACAGATGCTGAGTACAAGTATGTAAAGTATGTAAATATATAATTGCATCTGAGTGTGTGTATATGGTATATGTATGTGTGTATGAGAGAGACTATTCTGGTGACAATCTTTTTGAAAAAGTGGGCATGGCAATTCTGCAGAGTCAGTCAAAATAGTATGACAAGGTTGCACAGCCAGTTATTGTAATTACTGTCAATAAGTTTTATACCTATAAAAAGTTAAATTGACAAAAGTTGTGTGACAGATACAGTTACAATAATGACAGAAAAAAAAGAGTAGCTGCTGAGGCTGATTTTGTGCTTCCAAAAGCCTCATGGGATTCAGTATCTTGGTTTGAAGGTTTAGGATCTGGTTTCATAGGACATCCCAGTTAACTGGGCCAACAACGTGTTTAGTGCCTGTCTTTGACTCATAGAGCTTAGAGACATAAAAACTTTTAACTGGTCATCCTAGGCACAGCAATTGGTCTCAAGTTCCCTGAAATAACAGAGGAAGAAGGAGAATCAGGAGTAGGAGGACGATATGGAATATGTGGCTAATGGCTTCCGTAAACAACTGCCTCCTTTGTCATGAGTCCAGAAGAACTGGATGGTATCCCGCTACTATTACTGAACATCTTGATCAAAGTTTCCACTGGAGAGTCCTGATCAAAAGGAGAAAAATACACAAGAGAACTTTGAATTCTCATGGACTCCAGACTTCCTGGACTCTTGGAGGATGGATGAACCCTTAAACCTATTGGCCTTAGATGATTTTTAAACCTTAAATCAAAAATATCCCCCGAAGTCCTCTTGCAACTAAACAGTAGTTTAGCTTAACTAGTAAAAAATACCTGCCTTGAGTATTACAGTCATTTAAGGATTATCTATATGGGATCAAAGTGACAATAACAACTGAAAAGATTAGACAGGGACCTTAGAGGGCAGCAAATTTATGTTAATGGGGGAAGTACAACTCAGATATGGAAGGTGAAAGTGGTTACACAACTTGAAGAATGTAATCAAAGTCCCTGAATGGTACACATAAAAACTGTGGAGTTAGTGTATGTTTCACTGTGTATATTCTCAACAACAACAAATAAAATAAAATTATATATTTTTTTGAAAGTCCAAGAAATAGCTCCATTTCTTCTTCCCTTTTGAGAAATGGGAATGAAGCAAAGAACATACGTGCTTCCAGCACAGCCCCTGCCAAAACTAGCCCCTGATGAGATTCATGATCAGTGTTACAGAAGAAATCCCAGGACTAGATGGCCCTGCCAAGGGAAGCAAGCCCTGCACACCAGCAAGTGCTCCCCGATCCTTACCTTTCCCTGACAGAGACATGGTTACCCTGGTCAGTGTAGCTAGGTCCAAAACCAGGAATCCTGCCTCCTCTACTGCTCATCAGACTCGGGAAAGCAGACTTCTCTTTTGCGCAGTAAACACTGATTAAGAGCATGAACTTTGATGCCAGACAGCACGTGCTCAGATTGTTGAGGTGATTTTTTTTTACCCAGAGAGCCCCTGTGTCCTGGTTGTGCAATGGTTAGATGATCAGCTGCTAACCCAAAGGTGGGTGGTTCCAGCCTACTCAGCAACTCACGGGAGAAAAGACCTGATGATCTGCTCCCAGCCTAGAAAACCCAGTGCAGACAGTTCTACTCAAATTACCACTGCATTACTCTCTATTGGACTGACCTTAGACAAGTTGCTTAATCCCTCTGGCTTCAGTTTTTTTAATCTTTAAAATGAAGGAAATATAATTACGGTACCTACCTCATAGGATATGGAAGGAGAAAAAAAATCTGAATTACTCAGCGCAGTGCCAGAAACAAAACAGGCGATCAATAAATGGTGACGATGATGACTTCTCACCAGAGCTCCATGAGCAGACTGCTGAAGAGTACATCTAAAGGATGTCATTCATTCATAGTCTGTGTAACTGGCAGTGCTTGGTGGCATACAGTGCACAACCTGTGAAGCATACTTGATGACCCTACCTGTGAGACAGGCCAGGTGGGGCAAACAGGAAGGAAGTGGTAGAGCTTGAGTGAATCCGGGTCTTCTGGTGTCCCAGGCCATTACAGTGCCTCCCCTGCACAGCCCAGCCCATCTCTGGGCCACCCAGTATTCACAGCTCAGAGAATGTGCCATCCAAATCCCGCTGTGGTCCACACTCATCCTAACTCACCCTTTTGCCAGAGAAATAAGAACCTCCTCAACAGGAAGAAATAGCAATTTATCCCTCAGGGGCTCCAGCTGGAAAGGAATGTCACTGCTGAGATGGCCCTTCAGTGTCCAAGACAGACCTGGACCTGTACCCTCCTGGTGGCATGTTGGGCACAGGATAGCACCCAGGCTATCAGTCCTTCCTCAGGAGACAGCGCACCTCCTTGTTGGGTCAGACACAGGCACACCCCTAAAAGTGCCCATCCCTCTGGGCACCTGTTTACAGTGTAGTAGAGGTACATGGGGTACCCCAAGGGCTGCTGGGCAGAGAGTCTGCCAACCCCTCTAAAGTGAAGTGTTTTCCATCTGGCAGCTATGGTGTGTTTTGTCTTGCCTTGCTTTGTTCTGAAGCCGACGTGTCTGCTGAGCACTGGGGCATGTCTGTGGGAGGCAGCAAGTTTATCCTGTCAAGGCAGGCTCCCTCAAAGGTGCATTCAGGGAGATTAGGAAGGTGACTCCCATCTACTGCGCTTGTTACTGTGTCAGCCTGAGTGTGTGACATTTGCAGTAATAATAACAGTAATCATAATGTCATGTATTTGTGAACTCCTGGATACTTTTCAAGGAGATTTTGCTTTCTTTAATTTGTTTTTCAGCACAACCTTGGATTCATACCTCTAGACATCACTAGTAGAGTATGTTCTATGTGACAAGCCTCATGCTAAGCACTTTGTAAGCATTATTACTTAATTCTCACAACAAATCTATGAGACAAACAGTATCTTCCCATTTTACAGATGAGGATTAGGATGGGAAACAAAAACCTTGGTCAACTTTCGCAGTAAAATATAGCTGCTTACTAGTCAAGCCCAGATTTAGAGTCAGGTATGTTCGACTCCACAATCACGTTCACAGCCACTGTACTTAAAAGTGAAGTCCACCACCTGTCTGCCAGCTCTTCGTACTGGAGTGGGTGTTTCTTTAATGCTAGAAGTTGTGCCATTGATATTTCAAATACCAGCAGGGCCACCCATGGTGGACAAGTTTCAGTGGGGCTTACAGACTACGACAGCACTGGTGATCTACTTACAAAAATTGTCAGATGAAAATCCTATAGATCACAAGAAAAGGCTACAGTGCTGGTGGATGAGCTCCAGTGATGGACTCAGGTGTGCCAGTGATCCTGGGATGGGCAGCCTTCTTTCTGTCGCACGTGGAGTTGCTATGAGGTGAAACCAACTTGACGGCAGCCATCAACGATGTAAGTCAAGCAGTGGGAGCATGATGTTACACTGTTATAAATGAAGAAACTGAGGCCTAATTAGTGTTAAATAACTGGCCTGAGAACACACAGAATCCCTGGTACCATAGTGGTTAAGCTCTGTGGCTGCTAACCAGGAGGTCAGCAGTTCAAGTCCTCCAGGCACTCTTTGGAAACTCTGTGGGGCAGTTCTACTCTGTCTCTAGGGTCACTATGAGTCGGAATTGACTCGATAGCAGTGGGCCTAAGAACACACAGCTAGCTAGTGACAGGTCTAGAACTCAGGAGTTGACAAGCACTGGCTAGCCTAAGGCTCTTTCAAAAAAAAAATGTGAATGACAATTCTTAACAAATTTCCATGGCACCTCCACAGGACATTTGCCTTTCCACCTCTTAGGTGGAAAAAGATCTATCCAACCTCTTCTAGCAACAGGCTGGGAGGGGCCCTGGACTCCTGGGAGCTGCCCCTGGAGATTCCCCCTACCCTAACACTTTGCCTCTTGAGACTGTCTCTCTCTCCTGACAAACAGATCCTCCGCTCCGCTTTTCTCTTTAGCATGCTGTCAGAGTTCCCACACAGAACAGGAGAGAAGCTGCTTTTAAAAATATCCAGCCTAATGATTTGCCAAGGAGTCTTCGGTTTCAAGATGACGGGGCACAGGCTGACAGGCTGCAAGCTTGAAACCTCCAAGGAGAAAGAGCCACTGATTCTGAGGCTTTATGCCCAGCTGCTTCTCTTCTATGTCCTTCTGTAGCACGAGCAGTGCCCACTGCGTCTCCCACCACGACCAAGAGAATCGGGAGGAGGGGGGAGCCAGTGTTTCTCAACATGTCATGTTGATGTTGGGGTAGAAGTTGAGAGATGGATACACATACTGATCACATGTGACATTGGCTCATCTAGGAATTCATTGTGAAATGGATTTACACGTGTACATGCACACACACACACACACACGCACACACACCATGCAGTTCACTTATAGTCAAAAGGACTGTTGCTGAGAAATACACCTTGATGTTGACAAGCGACTGAAATACACTGAGATAATTCCACTGTGGCTACCTTGTTCAAAAGGCCCTTTCATGACAATTCAGTGTGGCTCCGGCAGAGAGACACTGACGTGTGCCCAGGCGTTCAGAGGCTATTTTGGGATGAATGGGCTGCTGGGCTGGCTTTTGTGGGTTCTTGTTAAATAAAATGAAGCTGGAGACCTTAATTCTGGGCTTTATCTACAAGGCAGACACAAAGTGTGGAGTCTGTAGGAGGGGCTGAGGCAGAAGCTGGGTTTAGAGGGACAGAGCTCATTAGTCAGTGCTGCTGAGGAGGTCGGCAGGGAAGGAATGCTGTGCCTGGAAACAAGGTATCAGAGAGGGGACTTACGATTGCTACCCACCACCAGTACCGGCCTGCTGGGCATTGTAGGGTGGAAAGGTGACTACAGGAGGAGATTTCATTTACTGGATAGTGTGATGAGCCTCACAGAAGAGAATATGTGGGCCCACTAGGGCCCATGGTGTCTCCTTAAGGCTAACTCTTCAGTCTCTGAGAGCAGTGCCCACCTGACACACTCGGGGCCCTCCTGACGAGAGGCCAGTGCACTCCAGCAAGAGCACTGATAGTATGGGGAGGTAATGGACTGGGTGTCCTGAAGTGGTGGCCTTAGATAATTTTCCAGCACTTGTGCTGGGTTCTTAAGAAGAGCGAGCTGGAACAAATGAGGAAAACAAGCGAAGTGAACAGTCTAAGAAGTTCAGGGTTCAGACCACTCTGGTGACCTCCTAACAGAGCTCAGCACACATGCTAGAGGGTGCTCCCCACACTGACTCAGGAGCCTAACCACTTTCAAGCTTTGTGTGAGATGCTCTGCTGACCCCTTAAGCCAGAGGAGGAGGGTTTGAAGGGACTGTTACTATGACCCATGTCTCTTAATTATCATTGCAGAGTGGTAGGTTATGGGACCTCGGGTAGATAAGTGTTGGGACCTTGGCTTCAAGATGTCAACTTTGAGCCCAGTCCTTTCATTTCTTCTGCAACATTTCCTTGAGCAGCTAGCATTGCCAGGCACTGGAAGATATCAAGGTGAACTAAGAAGACATTATCCATGCCCTGAGGAGCTCACAGTCCAGGGACAGATGCAAAAATAGAAGCTGCTATAATACCAACGTATATTATAGTCAATTATAGTAAAAGATAGAACGAGGGGCTCAGAGAGTGACTAGATGTTGGGTGAGGGAGCAGCTAGGAAGCTTTAGGAAAAGACACTTTTGGGCTGGTTTTACAGGATAAATAGGACTTAGAGAAAGAGGAAGAGGGACAACATTCCTAACATGGGGAAAATGCAGCCAATTCTGGTTCTTGGTGACCCATGTCTGTTGGAGTAGAGCTGTACTTCCTAGGGTTTTCAATGACTAGTTTTTCATAAATAGATTTGCTGGCCTATCTTCAGAGGCACCTCTGGGTGGAATCAAACTTCCAACCTTCCAGTATTTATAAGCAGGTTAACCAGTCCACTAGGCAAGAAGGAGCCAGGCACTCCAAGAAATCAGAGGGGCACAGGTGGTGGCATCCTTTTCTGACACTCTTCATATACTGAGAAGATAATACCACACCCAAAAAGTTACCTGTGGAAGATGCTTCCTGTCTTAGTTATCCAGGGCTGCTGTACCAGAAATATCACAAGTGGATACCTTTAACAAGCTGAATTCTACTTTTCCACTGTTTCAGAAACTAGAAGTCTGAATTCAGAGCACTTGCTCATGGGGAAGTCTTTGTCAACTCTGGAGGAAGTTCCATGTCAATCAAGATAGCCTTTTCTCAGCCATGTCTGCAGGCTGGCCTGTTTCTGGTCCTCAGTGCCTTGGCCCTTCAGCCTCTCATCCTGGCCTTTGTCCTGCTTGGGCAAATGTTACAAAGCTGTTTAGCTCTGCCAGTAAGTGTCCGGAGGTGTTCCTCTCTTCCAGGAAGCCTTCTGCCGGTAGCCACTCTGCTCTCTCGTTCTGTGGGTCTGCTCCGTCACCACCTTGCGCTAAGTCTCCTGGTTCTGCTGATGCCATCTCTCTGTCACTCTTCTCACTGTCTTATGCCATTTCTGGTGTTATAGCTGTCTGTCCCCATTTCTTCTTATTCTGGGAGGTTCTCAGAGCAAGAACCTCAGGGCTAAAAGGCTTACATTACTCTTCTTTCTTGGTAGTGGTGAGGTCCCTGTCTCGGCTTACTTCTCTCACCTTGTATCTCTTCTAAGGTGAAAGTTCTAACTCAAGAAAGGACATGACTTGAATAGGATGGTGAGGGTGCTGACTAGGGTAAGGGCCTGACTTGAGCCACACCCTCTAGTAAGGCAATGACTTGAGATACAGCTCATCCTAATGCTACCTTGTTAACATAATGGGCAACTCACAAATGGGACCCTGCACACATCAGCATGTCACAAAGTGGGGGACAATCACACCCAGTCGTAAAAGGGAGAAACCACCCAACACTGGGAAACATGGCCAAGCCAAGCTGACCCATGTTTTGTGGGGACACAATTCAGTCCATAACACTTTCAAATCCACAAAGGCTTTAACATACATGGTTTCACTCAGCTCCCAAAGCAGGCTTGAGGGCATTACCCCCACTCCACACATTAGTAATCACATTGAGTTGATGCACGTCGCTATAATGCTAATGAGAAGAATAGAAAGAGGGCACAGCCAGGAATCTACAGTCTTCTCCCTTCCTGTTTGGCGTGGAGCATGACAGCAAGGGGGAGAGAGGAGGAGGGAGTTCCAAGGTATTCGTCCCACTGATCCTAATGGAAATGACCACTTCATTCAAAGTAAATGGCTCCCAATTTTTGTCAAGGAAGAGTTATGAACTATCCTAACATAGACAATAGAAGCTCTAAGTCAGAGAGGGAACATTAGGATGTCACAGCACCTGTCTTCCTGGAGAGTCCTCAGAATGTCACAGAGAAGTCACTTTCAATGCCATAATCAACTTAGTTAGGAAACTCCTGCCCCCATTTCTGTTCAGGGCATGTTATTTCTGTCATCTAAGTTCAAATACCTGCACGTTATAATGCCTGCAAATACTTGCAAGTTACAATACGTGACTACTCCTTTTTCCTTTCAAAGAATAAGTCATAATAGTGAATTCTTATACATCGTACATCCATCCATTCCTTCTGGTGTCCACCACTCCTGCACTGCTTTAGACCTGCAATTCACCAACAGGCTTCTCTGCCCATCCTCTCTATCCCATTGTGGTGTCTCCCACCTCACCCTCCTGTGACACTATGAGATCACCTGATCCAAAAGATTTTGCCACTTCACTTCCCCATTCAAAATCAGTGTAACTCATCAATAAATGTCGGGTAAATAAACTCGTCTTTGGTGGGTCTACACTGCCTACTCAGTAAAGTCCAAATCCTTCTGGCTGCATCCAGAACTTTCCACAAGCAAACCTCAAGTTACCATCTCAGCCTCATTGTGAACTCCTCCTTCCCATCCACCCTACAACACAGAGAACTGAGTCATTGCACCTCCCATGTGGAGTTTGTAGTTTTCAACTGTCCTCTGCTCTGGGTGGTCTCTCACATGAGAAATCCCCTCACCACTGCCTTCATCCATCTCTTTATGAAGCCCTGGTGAAATGCCACTGCTTCTAACAATCCCCGCCACATCACTCCAAAAAATACATCTGTCCCTGTGTGTGTTTAAGAGAAAAGGAGAGACAAGTGTTTAGATACTTGTCAAATTACTTTTCTGGGTCACCAGTCACTCCAGTTTTCTGAATCTCACTTATATTCATCCATTTGGAAATGGTAATATTAACTGTTCTTAACAAAACTGCTGGAAAGATCAAATGAGACATTAATGCATGTGAAAGTCTTTAGCAAATGACTAGGGTTAAACTGTAACAATCATTATGCATGTATTATTATTAACTCTACATTTTCTGTCTTGGATAAGCTCTGGAGTCGCACTGTCCAATCCAGTGACCGCTAGTCATATATGACCAGCAAGCACTTGAAATGTGGCTAGTCCAAAATTGAAATGTCTTGTGAGTGCAAATACGCACCACGTTGGGTGGAGTTAGCATATACAAAAACGGAAAATTAACTAATCAGTAATTTTATAGTTGTTGTTGTTGTTAGATGTCATCAAGTTGGTTCCAACTCACAGCAACCCTATGCACAACAGAATGAAATACTGCCTGGCCTTGTGCCATGTCCATGATCATTTTTATGCTTAAGCCCATCATTACAGTCACTGTGTCAATCCATCTCATCGAGGGTCTTCTTCCTTTTTGTTGACCCCCCTACTCTACCAAGCGTGATGTCCTGCTCTAGGGACTGATCCCTCCTGACATGCCCAAAGTATGTAAGACACAGTCTTGCCATCTTTGCTTCCAAGGAGCACTCTGGTTGTATTTCTTCCAGAAAAGATCTGTTTGTTCTTTTGGCAGGCCATAGTATGTTCAATATTCTTCTCCAACACCATAGTTCAAAAGTATCAATACTTCTGTCTTCTTTGCTCATTGTCCAGCTTTTGCATGCATTTAATGTGATTGAAAATACTGTGACTTGGATCAGACACACCTTAGTCTGCCAGGTGACATCTGTACTTTTCAATACTTTAAAGAGCCATTTGCAGCAGATTTTTCCAATGTGATACATCTGATTTCTTGACTGCTGCTTCCATGGGCACTGATTGTGGAACCAAGTGAAATGAAATCTCTGACAACCTCTATCCTTTCTCCATTCATCACAATCTTGCTTACTGGCCCAGTTGTGAGGATTTTTGTTTTCTTGGTGTTGAGGTGCAATCCGTACTGGAGGTCATGGTCTTTCATCTTCAGCAGTAAGTGTTTCAAATCCTGTTCACTTCAAGTAAGTAAGGTGGTGTCATCTGTGTAACACAGGTTGTTAATGAGTCATCTTCCAATCTTGATGCCTCATTTTTCATCACGGAATCCAGCTTCTCAGATTATTTGCTCAGCATACAGGTTGAAAAGATGTGGTGAAAGAATACATCTCTGATGCCCACCTTTCCTGACTTTCAACCTTGCAGTATCCCCTTTCTGTGTTCATACAACTACCTCTTGAAGAAGCTTCTTGAACAGATTCCTTAAGAGCACAATTAAGTGTCTGAGAATTCCCATTCTCTGTAATGTTACCCATGACTTGTTGTGATCCACACAGTCAAATGCCTTTGCATAGTCAATGAAATACAGGTAAACTTCTTTCTGGTATTCTCTGCTTTTAGCCAAGATCCATCTGACATCAGCAATGATATCCCTGGCTCCACGTCCCCTTCTGAATCTGGCTTGAATTTCTGGCAGTTCTTTGTCACCATACTGTTACAGTTGCTTTGAGATGATCTTGAGCAAAATTTTACTTGCATGTGACATTAACAATATTGCTGGGTAATTTCCACATTTGTTTGGATCACCATTATATGTTAAATTAATAATTTGGCTCTATCTGGCTAAATAAAGTGAGCTTCACCTCTGTTAAAGTAATTTCTCACTATTTAATGTGGCTGCTAGAAAGTTTAAAATTACACATGTGGCTCCCGTTGCATTTTTGTTGAAGCGAGCTGCCCTAGAGAATTGGAAGCATGTTGTGTTCATCTTTACAGCGTCTTTTGCATGAACTGTGACATGAGTGAACTCAGTTCTTCATCCCCTCAGCAGTTCTGCTGGAGGTTGGTTGTGACATTGGGTTTGTGTAAGAAAGAACTGGATGCGAGGACTCTGGCTGGACTATAATCACCTCTTGTGAAGCTTTGCTGGTATAGTCCATGTCTAGCAAAGCAATCACTCCCCAGTGACCTCATACCACCACCACACTCGTTCAGCCTTCAGGACACACACAGCGACACTGTTCTCCTATTTTACCCTGTCCTGCCCTCTCCCCGGCACCCCTCCCAGTAACTAGTTGTTGTTAGGTGCCGTGGAGTAGGTGCTGACTCCTGGTGATGTTTTGTACAACAGACCAAAACATCGCCCAGCCCCGCACCTTCATCACAGTTGTTGACATGTTGAGTCAATTGTTGCCTCTGTTGTTCAGTCCATCTCAGTGAGTGTTTCCCTCACCTCCTCTGCCCTGCCCCCACCGCTTTACCAAATGTGATGTTCTCCTCAAGTAATTGGTCCCTCTTGATGACACATCCAAAGAAGTCTCAGATAGCATTCTGTGATCTGTAGTACTTACACTGGCTAATTTGTGGAAGTAGATTGCCAGACCTTTCTTTCTAGACCATCTTAATCTGGAAGCTTCACTGAAACCTGTCCTCCATGGTTGACTCAGCTTGTATTTGAAATACCAGTGAGGTAACAACTTCCAGCATCATAGCCACAGGCCCCTCCAATGTGACAAACTGATAGACGAGTGATGCCAGTAATTAGTTACTGCCTTCAAGTCAATTCTGGCTCACAGGACACAGTAGAACTGTCCCATAGGGTTTCCAAGGAGTGACTGGTGGATTCAAACTGCCGACATTTTTGTTAGCAGCCGTGCTGTTAAATCACTGCACTACCAGAGCTCTAGTAACCAGGTTGGACTCATTTATCAGAAGCAAAGGGGAAGTGAAATAGGGAATGCCCTTTCTCATGAAAACAAAATTTAGCAATGAATAAATTGCAAGCACCTCCCAACCACTGCACCCTGGGATCATAACTCTCATGCTCCCCTCTGTATGGAGCAACGGGCTGGGCACGCCTTGTCTCCTGTGCATGATGGTGCAGTGACCTGGGCAGGAAGCCTGGAGTTGCTCCTACTGGGTGGTGTGTACCAGGCCACCTGTCTTTTCAAGACTCACTGCCAAGCAGGCAGTGAAGCCAAACACAGTTCAAGTCACTCAGAAGCAGTGGACAGGGGCGCTGGGCAGCACTTCCCAGATCAGCAGAGCCAAGCCAACACCAGGAGTCTTTGACACTCCACACGCCCCCATGCTCTGGCTGCTCTGCTGCCGTTTGGACACTTCCTTGTCATGCAACCAAGCCTGGCTTTGACGCCCAAGATGCACTAAAAGGACGGCCCTGAGCAAATGCTCCTGAGGCCTTGCAGCCTTCAAGACACATGGGCCAGTGTCTCTGCCAGTGGAGTGTCCCACCAGCCCCCTTCCAGCTGCAGCAAGTGACCCACTGTCTGTTCAGGGTGACTCATCAAGGCAGATGACAACACCCAAAGTGGGGAGACCTGTGGCCCTACCCCATTATGAGTCCGTACTAGCACGGGGAGAGGTTAGATGCCTTTTTAAAATGGAGTCTTCGCAGGCCGGGGAGAGGGGTTCGTCTCTCCCGAGTGCCTTTTCTTCAGGATATGTGTCAGAAGGATTCTTAAATCTTCAAAAAACCCTCCTCTCTCTGTGAGCATGAGAATGTGTAGCAGTGAGGCACAGTAAAAAACCTGCTGATAGACAGATGGAATGGTGTAATTATACGCAGGAGGGAAAGAGGGAGCGTTTGCTGAAATTATTAGTGTGGGCAGACAATTAGAGGCTTTTCCAGAAGATTACACTTTTCCCTCCCATCTGCGCTCCATTTAGGAGTTTTTACATTCACAATGCTATTTCCTCCTCAGCTGTGCCATTTGCCATTTTGCCCAAATTATTATTGTGCTTGACTTTGCGTTTGTTCAAACTTACTCGCATTCTCATCTTCTCTTCTTGGCACTTGCGTGCTGTCTGTGCCTTCTCGAGCTCTCTCTCTTCTCGTCACTTTCAAACACTTCTTCCTTCACGATCACTTCTTTCTGCTTCCTTGATCCCCCAATAGAGATTCTGAAATGTCTGCCTAGAAGATGGCCCTTTTCTTAGAGCCCAAGTAAGATATGTTAATATGAAATAAGAGGAAGGTAGTGAAAGCTGTCTGCAGCACTGCCTTGTGCCCCTAGGGTCTACTCTGAAGCCACGAAGAAGCTGAGCCCCCAGGAGAGCAAGGCTGGATGAACATTTAGACTGGTGGCTTGAAGTAGGAGGAAAGAGTCATTTTATCTGAGTTTGAGTGACTTGGCCTACTCTAAATTTGATCTCTCTGGGTCCCAAAGTTCTAACTCCCAAGTCCTCGTTTATCATCATTATTCACTTATTCATTCACCAAAGAGTTATTGAGCATCTTCTAGGTCCTAGATGCAGTGCGTAACACTGGAAATGTAATGCATAATGTTTCATGACTGTCTGTTCTGCGTCAGGTCTGTAGAAGGCGTTTTGGCAAGTAGGAATTATTAAGCTTATATTCTGGATGAAAAAAAAGAGGTCTTGAAAGGTTTAGTTGCTTACCCAAGGTCAAAAATATAGAGCAGGATCCAACCCTGATGAGTCTAGCTCCTGGACCAGTGGTCTTTGTAGTGTACCTTGGTGCCTGGGAAGGGTCGTGTGGTGGTTAAGCACTCAGCTGATAACCGAAAGGTTTGCAGTCTGAACCCACCAGATGCTTTGTGGGAGAAACATGGCAGTCTGCTTCTGTAAAAATTATAGCCTTAGAAAGCTTATAGGGCAGTTCAACTATGTCCTATAGGTTCTCTATGAGTCAGAATCAGCTTGATGGTGACAGGCTTGCTTTCTTGGTGGGTGTCTAACACGATAGAATATGTCCCTGCCCTCTAATAGTCCCACTATCTGCTTGATAGACAGGCATGTGAGCAATTGCGATAGGAACTAAGAAGGACCATGAGCCATGTGGACAGAGGTCTGTGAAGCAGGAGGAGAAGTGATTGGGCATTCACAAGAAGGCAGGGGAGAACACAACTGGGCAGCTTCTGGAGATGGGAAGAGAAGTGCCAGGCAGAGGAGGCAGGGAAAGGCATTCAGGCACAGGGAAAAGTGGGTGTGCACAGGCAGGGGCTGAAGGCAGGGAGCCGACCCTTAGCTAGCACATTTTGTTTTATCCAGTCTTTTCACCACCTGTTGTTGTGGCATGGATTCTGACTCGTGGCACCCTCATGTGTATCGGAGCATAACTGTGCTCCGTAGCAGATTGTCTTTCTTCACAGTCACCTCCGGGAGACTGGACCCTCCAATATTTCACTTAGCAGCTGATTGTGTTAATCATTTATACCAGGTAGTCATTCATGTCTCCGTTTATACGGGTGAAGAGCCTAAGGCTCGAAAAGGTTACCTAACTCGAAGTAGAGCCATGACCTGAGCCCTAGTCAGTCTGATTCCAGAATCCAACTTGTGTCCTCTGTCCTGAGAGAGCCACAGAGTATTTGGAGGATGAGAAATATTTGGTGTGGAAAGCACACAGGCTGTGTGGGAGGAAAGGTAGCGAGAAGTCAACAAACCAAGAGGCTTCTTAGTCACAAGGTCTGGACTATCCTATGGAGAATGTGGTGCCATGAAGAATTTTCAGTCGTCTATGTTGATCCCCAGTGTTCAGCAGTTGTGTTGAGGGTGGTAAGGAAGGAGGACCAGCCCGGAGCAGAGAGAGACATTGGAACATGAGTCTGGACATCAAGGTAAGAGGTGATGCTATGAAAGTGTGGGAGTGAGATTTGACACCTGAGAAAAAGGCAGGATAAAGGATTGGCAGGAATTATCTTAGGCTGATAGCTTAAGATTCTGGGTGACCGATGCTGCTGTTAACCAACCTAGGGAGTCAAAGAAGAGAAAGTATGCAGAGAAAGGGAGAAAAATAAGTTCATTTTAACACAAGATTTAGGCCATCAAGGCTTTGTAACAGCCAAGACACCTGAAGAGGCAGCAGTTTGGTGATGTGAGATGTTGCCAGGAATTGAAGACAGCCCCATTCCTGTTCCACCGGAAATGTTAAGTCATTAAGTCAAAGTTATCCTGGCATGGGCCTCCACACTGGCCATCCACTTTCAGTCACCATGGGGGACAAAAGGGTTCTCCAGGAACCCAACCCTACCTTCCTCCTTCCTGATATGTCTGTCCTGGCTCCAATTGCAATGCCACAGAGCTCCAGAGACAACAGACAGACAGATCTCACACCAAGGGATTGAGTCAGCCTTCATCAGATTCCTCCAACACTTGACCCAGAGAACAAGCGGTGGCCAGCACAGCTAGGACTCAAATTGCTCAGGAGCCAAGAAGTATCAGAGTCTCTGGAAGTCTCTGGTGTGCCTTTTGTCATGACTCTGAGGACAGAGGTGGAGCCTGGGAAATGCAGGAGGGATGACCGGCAATTTTATCACCCAAGTAGAATTCAGGCTCCCACGTGGGTTGGAGGCCCCCCTCCACAAGCAAATCCCCGTGACTTTCAGGTCTCTGTACAGTGTATACAGTTGAATAATGTAAACATACTAGGCTAGTATACTAGACCTAATAGTCTTTGTGACTCAGACACTAGCTTTATGACCTTGGGCAAGTCCTCTGAGCCACAGATGCTTTTGCTGTGATGTTCTGTGGATCTGTGATTCCTCTAGTCATGTGGACTAAAGAACCCTCGGAATACCAATGAATTAGAGTAGGAGTTGGCAAATGCTTTCTGCGAAGGGCCAGAGAGAAATATTGTAGGATTTGTTGGCCATCTGGTCTCTGTCACAACTCCTTAACTCTGCTGTTACAGTGTGAAAGCAGCAGTGGATGACATGTGAACGAGTGGGCGTGGCTGTGCTCCAGTGAAGTTCCATTTACAGAAACAGACAGTGGCCATTGTTTGCTGAGCCCTGGTATCCAGCAGCCTGGACACAATGACCCTTGTGTCTTGTCTTCCAATAATAGCAAGAAATTGAGGGCCCTCACCCTTGCAGGAGTCCATGGGCAGTTGTACTGGTGAGGCAAATGAAGGCGAGTTAGATGCTAAAGGTGCCTCTCTTCTAACTCTAGTCCTAGCTGTCCTTAGTAAGCATCTGTTGGGTACTAGGTAAGCACTCCAGTACAAAGTATCCATCATTATTATTAACAGAAGACCTGTATTAATACATTTCCTCCGGATTTAAAAAAAAAAAAAACTGTGTCAAAGAAAGGTTCAGTAACTATCCCAAGGTCAAACTGCTTACTTTGCCATTGAGTCAGCCCTGAATCCCATCAACCTTAGGTTCAACAGAATGAAATATCTCCCAGTCCTGCTCCATCTTTACAATCGTTGGTATGTTTGAGTCCATTGTTGAGACTTCTCTGTCAAACCACCTTATTGGGGGTTTCCCTCATTTTCCCTGACAACTTCACTTTACCAAGAACCAGCATGTTTCAAAAGGCATGCCTTTTTCCTAAGAGAGCACCACCATTTATTAATCAAAAAGCATAATAAGCAAATTGCTATTTGCCCAAAGGCCTGGTCACCACCCCAGCAGCCCTCACTGCTACCTCGCCTGCTCCCACTCTGCACCAACAGAGGCCTGAGCAATCACTGCACATGCTCCTTGCTTCCTCGGCACCATTTTCCTTCCCCGCTTCTAAATGTCATGGAGCGTGATGCTGACACAATCAGACAGAATCCCCAGTCCAGACAGCCCCACAGCCAGGGGAGATACAACTTCAGCACACACTTGCTGGGATACAGTGGAAAAGTGCAATTCACTTTAAATAGATTCCCATAAATAAGCAATAAAACAGAACAGCCATTTGCAGTGAGCATTTCCAACGTTTGATGAGCCAGGAGTTCGGACTAGGGGAAAACAAAGAGTCTTTTTCATTATTTCCCCATCCCTGCAATTTTCTTTTACTGCCTGATGACTTCAAAAGAGAAAAAAGTGCATGTGGCTCCCTTAGGGATGGAGCGTGTGCTCCCATTGCCTGCTACCACCTGCCAAATTCAACTTTCAAATTGTCCAAGTGTTACTTTGTGAGCTATGCATCTTCCTTTCTACCTCTTTGACTTGTGGCTGTTTGGGCCCTTCTTCCCCTTTCCACCCACCTACTCTAGATCTCTGACATTAAGTTTCAAGGGTCCAAGAAAAGAGATGGACAGACAAGGACAGGGTATGGGGAAGGGGCAAGGACTAGGAGACCAAGGCCAACAAATCTGAAGTTGTATGAAGGCACATCTGGGCTGTGGATACAGCCCAGTCCAGGGCATAGTCAAATGTGTCTCAGCTTCTTCTCCTGTCTCTTTTTTCTGTGATGTAAAACACAGCTCCATTGTACAGAGATAACGCTACTTCTGTTAGTTCTAAGTGTGAATGTAGAAGTTATAGAAGCTATCGCTAGTGGACAAACGCGATTTCCCATTTGGAAACAGCCTGATTGGAAATGGTGCTAGCAGAGGCCTCTCTGCATACATGCACACACACACAGTTGTGCACACTAACAGACTGTAACACACTTGCATGTTCAGCCTGCTTGGAATCATATCCCATGCCATGAATTTCATGCATTCATGGCAGTCTAGCATGGCCTCTTTTTACTGGTTGATTTTCTAGGATGGCCTGATGTGTCTGGTAATTGTCTGGCCGTCGGCAGTGACGACAGGAATACCAGATCATGTCTGTCGTCAGACAACAGGTTAGCAGTGTATTGTTCACAAAATGGCAGCAAGTTTCCAATGGAATGAGAGGAACAGTTCAAGGCCTCTTGAGACTTAGCCTCAGAACTAGCACACTGTCACTTCTATCACATTCTATCAGCTAAAGCAAGTCACAAAGCCAGTTTAGATTCAAGGAGCTGGAAAGACCCTGTCTCTTGATAGGAAGAATGGCAAGGTCACATTGCAAAGAACATGGATACAGAAAGAGGTGGAGAATTAGGCAGATTTTTGCAGTCGGTCTCAGGGACCTACCAGTTGGCCTGTGATACCTGCCAATGGGTGGATAAAACCTAAAAACCTGTTGCTGTTGAGTCAATTCTGACTCATAGCAACCCTGTAGGAGACAGCAGGACTACCCCATAGAGTTTCTAAGGACCACCTGGCGGATTCAAACTGCCAATCTGATGGATTTGAACTGTAGCACTTAAGCACTACACCATGGTTGGATACATAACATAACACCAAATCCAAAAATCAAGTTTCCTTTCCACAGTCTCATTTTCCTTGGAACCTAGCTCTAATTGCTTCCGAACTTGGCAATGGTACTGTTATCCCAGGAGCCAATTTGTGGGCAGGGGAGGAAAATCTTCATAGCTTTCAGATAGATAACTTGGTTGAAAAAGGTCAGGGAGTGAGGTTCATCTACTGTAAGATGAACCAACTGTGACTTTGTTGGATGGTAGTAAGTCAGATATGAATTTATAAGTTTTATTACTTCCATTAATGAATAATCTGCAAGCATTCAGATCTTCTTAAGTCAAAAATGCTCCTCTAATCCTTGCCCAGAAAACAACCCAAAGGTCGAAAAGGAGTCTTTTGGAGAGTCTTTAGCTTCACCCTCTGGACAGTCTCCCACTTCTGTGTTAAGATTCAATAATTGTATGATTTTAGGATATTCTTCAGGCCCTGGTCAGGATCATCAAGTTATGAAAAAGACATGTTCCTACTTGTGGCCTCACTCTGTTTTATAAGCACTAACAGTCTAAGACGAAACAGAATCACACTATCTTTAGTCTGTGAATTACTCTTTTTACTTGTTTATTGGTGTCTTCTTTTACATATTTATTTGTAAGCTATTATAAATATCCATTAATTCACCAACAAACATGAAAATGAGAACATGGGCATATATATGTGTGTATCCATTCCCCTATCCACTTTCACCCAAAAAAACTAAACACTGGCTTGAATCTCCTGTTCATCACTGCCTTTTTTCTCTTTTTATACAAATATAGCTTTATTACATCTATACAGAGTCTTTAAGAGGAGTACATTTGGTTTGGATTGATTTTAATTTATATGAAGGGTATCATGAATACGTGTTATTTTAGGCCTTGTTTTTTTATTCAAATTCTATAACTAAGACCAATCCATGTTGCTGCGTGTGGCTGCTCATTCATTTTCAGTGAGGTTTATTATTTTGATATATACATGCACCACAATATACTTACCCATTCTTCTATCAGAGTGCAATTTGCATTGTTTCCAAGTTTCTGCTTTTATGAACAGTGTTGTACATATGCCAGAATTTCCTTCACTTATAATCCTACAAGTGGGACTGCTGGGTTACTACACTTAAATGTTCAGCATTGTAAGCTAATGCCAACTGTTTTCCAGAGTAGCTGTACAATTTCACACTCCTGCCAGCAATGTGCAGAAGGTTCTGTAGGTCCACATTCTTTCCAAGGTTGGAGATGGTGGACTTCTTAATTTTTGACAGTCAAATGAGTAAAGATGGCATCTCATTTGCCCTTAATATGCATTTTCCTGATCACTAATGAGCTTCAACATCCCTTTGTATGTTTATTGGCCATATGTGGTTTTTTTTCAATCAAATTTAGAACTTCTGTTCATCAAAACACTATAATGGAACTAAAAAGAAAAGTTACAAACCAAGACTAGTTATTTGCACACAGATAGCTGACATAGACTTATTATGAAAAATAGAAACAGCAAAAAGACAAGTCATCTAATATAAAACAGTCTAAAGAAATGATAGGCACTTCAGAGAAAGTCCATCCATACAGGTGTGCTTCTGTGCATAACAGCACCTGGTCATAGGGTAGTCTTCCCTCAACCACAAAAGTTCTTTCAGGGTAGACACAAATTTTGAGGGTTTTGTGCCGTAGGCTCGCTGTGAGTCAAATCAACTCAATGGCAGTAGGTTTTTTTTTTTTTTTTTTTTTTTTTTTTTTTTTTTGGTTTTTTGTCCTTAGCTGGAAACCCTGGTGGTGTAGTGGTTAAGTACTATGGCTACTAACCAAAAGGTCAACAGTTTGAATCCACTAGGCACTCCTTGGAAATTCTATGGGGCAATTCTACTGTGTTCTACAGGGTCGCTATGAGATTGAATCTACTCAGTGGTAAGGTTTTTTGTTTTGTTTTGTTTTTTTGTTTTTAGGGGGGTTCCTTAGCTTGTTCAGGCATTAGTCAGAAAGTCCTACTATGTCCTCTCTTGCTAACTAGAAAATTCATTTGGGTCTGAAACCTCAAAGTCGAGATACCTTTACAGATTGCCTTGGAGAACTGTAAAACTGAAGGCAGGAAGCAATCTCCCCTCCCAAACTAGTCCAGTTACCATTAAATCAATTTCCCAACTCATATAAGCCTCCATGTCAGAGTAGAACTGTGATCCATAGGGTTTTCAGTGTCTGATTTTTTAAAGTAGACTGCCAGGATTTGCTTCTAAGGTACCTCTGGGTGGACTTGAACATCCAACCTTTTGGTTAGCAGCTGACTGTGTTAACTCTTAGTACCACCCAAGGGCTGTCTCCTTCCCAAAGAGAACTAGATAACATTGTTCCAAGCAGGGGCCTTGCAGAATAATCCCAGCGGAGCAACTTCTCATTGCTATATGTGCACTAAGAGGGATTATTCTTCATGCCTAAAGCTTTCAGACTAATGAAATACATACATATATATATGTATATGTGTGTGTATATATATATCATCATATATGTGTGTGTATTTACACACACACACACTCAGAACTAGTCTCTTCCAAACATTCGCTGGTGGCAAAGAAATGGTTAAGTAGTTAAGTTTCACAGAACTTGCCAGCTGGGGTGTGGGTTCCTGATGAAAAGTAAAGAGAAGGGGTATAAAGATGTCAGCAAATAAATGCATCAAGTGGAGTGGGCACCAGCTGTCAATGATCTTAAACACAGAATGCATTGCAAGTAAAGCCAAAGTAAGTCCATTTTAAACAGGAGTGGTGGAGAGTGAAACACTAGGAAAATACCTTCATCATGCGAATGGACCAGGCTTTCTTCTCGGGCATCCTCTGGTGGCTTAGGAGGGACTGTGACAGAAGGCCAAGCTAAGAGGCAAATAGGGACTAAAACAAGAGGTGGCTCTCACTCTCCTGCCCTTGTTTCCCTAACCAGCTTTCCAAGGTGCTGCTTGCCACTTGCAGTTAATACTAAGTGTCTTCTCATATTTATTCACTTACCTGTCAAGGGACCTATTCCCACTGCAGCTCTGTGAAATCTAACTAGCAGATTATGCCTTCGGGGCTGAACTGTCAGTCCCAGGATATCCTCTGCTGAGACCCAGGTGGCCACAGGAAAGTGACAGGCAGACAGGTAGTTAGTTGCACAAACTTGAAGTAAAACTAACTAGAAGCTGGGCCCTTCCAGTGCAGGCTAGCAGATAAACTAGCTAACAAAGATAGCTGTTCCAATCTTCAAGCAGAGTTTGGATGAAGCAATTAGTTGTGTCTACACTGGGGACTGACGAGGTAGGAGGACAGAGCTAGATGGTGGGATAAGCAGCTAGGCGGTCTGAAGCCAATCCTCCATCAGAGCGAACTCTCTGTTTGGACCTAGCAAGCAGTACACGTGGCCTCTCCTGTGATCCTCGTCACTCTTACTGGGGGACGGTGTTAAATGATAGACATATAAGGCACATTCTAGGGATTCTGGAGTGGAACTTGCACTCTGTGGCCTGATTAAGTTCATCTTCCAGGTGGCTCATTCTCCTCGTTTCTAGACGGAGCAAGTTCCCGTGCCACAGATTCATCTCTGAGGCTACTGGGAGATCCCACTGGCTTCTTTGAAAACCATCTTTCTTAACTGTTTCCAGGATTCTTTCCAGTTGCTGCAACAGCAAATCACAGCTTGCTGACATTTCCTGCAGGACCACGGAGGGCCAGTTTATCACCTGGTGAAGGTGAGGCAGCTTATGCCAAGCACACAATTTCAGCTCTTGTACTCTGTCTTTCTGTCTCTCTCTTTGTCTCTCTGTCACACTCATACACACATGCACACACTCATTCAGAGACACACACACACATCTGTATTTCTATGTAGCTTCTATACAGCCAGCCAAAACAAAATTGAGAGGTAAAGATAAGTCCCCGTGTCCAATCTGGCTCATTTTGGACTTTCTTCCTTGTCATCTTCTCTATTCTCTTTGTGGAATAGAGAGCTCCGGGTGGTTAGTGACATCTGCCATGTCATCTTTGAGCCTTTCATCATTGACAGACACAAGGCCAGAATTACAGAATACACACTTTGCCTTCCTTCCGGAAAAATGGGACAGCAGCAGAGCTTATTAAAATACTCACTGCCTTCTCCTTGCAGAGAACCAATATACCTATATACATTACCCACATACTTTTGTGTATGTGTGTGTGTGTGTAAACTATTTAAAGCAAGAAACAATTTCTTCCTTTATTATTTAATTACGTGCTGGTGCAGCCAAGATAAAGGCCCAGCCAATCCAGACTCAAAAGAGCCTATCATTCTCTGAAGCAAGCAGAGACTCACTCTCCTTTTATTGTGTTTATGACGATTTTAGTTTGTTCCATAGTAAATGCAATATTGGCATTTAGAACACCCAGAAAATAAAAAAACAAAGAAGGAAGGAAGGAAGAAAATGGTGACCAAAATGTTGTTAACTTCAAATATTTGAGTAGTTTTCAACCTGGGACCACAGG
Source organism: Heterohyrax brucei (assembly GCA_028571685.1). Classification (NCBI taxonomy): domain Eukaryota; kingdom Metazoa; phylum Chordata; class Mammalia; order Hyracoidea; family Procaviidae; genus Heterohyrax; species Heterohyrax brucei. The sequence goes on from CM053162.1 coordinate 21,069,370, forward strand.
TGTTTTCTCACTCTCTTTTTTATTTCCCCTCCTTTCCCCTCCTAACATTTCCACAGAGGCCTATCTTCCAGTCAACAACGTATTTGCAATCAATATCTCTTATGTACAGCATGCACACAACCACTCTCCAAATGAAGAAGGAGCTTTACTGAATGCACTCATCAGAGATAATCAGACTGTGGCCGGAGCTGGGTGAGAGGTAGCCAGAGAGGGGAAATGGGACAGGTGGGAGAAAGATGCTCTCTGTATCCCTAATTTACAGAGTCAGCAATAATACAGAGCTCTCCAGCTACATCCATGCAAGCCCAAATTATTTTAGGCTTCTCTTGACAGCACTTGGCTTGGCTTGGCAGATATTGACCTAATAGCAGAGGTAGCAGTTATGCATCTCCTTCCCCTTGACATTGTCATAAATAAAATTATTTCTCTCAAATTTAAGTAGCACCTTAGATACATTTTATAGGCATTAAACACTTTATTTTTCTAGATGCTTTTTTTTTTAATTTGTTGGTAATAGGAAAGTTTCAGTGGTAGACTCTGGGGCTCACTGGTCGGTGTGTCTCCACAGCTGTGCCCACGCTTCTGCTACCTGATCCTCCCTTTGCAATGTCATTTTCTGTAGACATGTCAAGCTTTCCCATTGGATTGTAGGTGCTTTGTGAATGTTGTTGGTGTTGTAAGTTACCATCAAGGTGACTCCAATTCATAGAAACCCATGCACAACGGAGCAGAAGACTGCCTTGCCTGCATTGTCCCCGTGATCCACTGGGGATCAGACTGTTGTCATCATAGAGGTTTGGTTGGCTGATTTTTGGAAGGAGATCTCCAGGCCTTTCTCCCTGGAAGCTCTACTGAATCATGTTCAGCATCAGAGCAGTACACAAATCTTCAGTGGGGGACAAGTGGTGGTTTCACGTGAGGTGAACTGTCTGTGAATCAAGCCCTTGTCACCTGTATGGAAGGGGATGATTCTGCCGTTAAGCCACCATTGCCTTCAAGAATGTTGCCTCCACCATGTGTTATTCCCTTTTGTGTTCCTAGCATCCCAGATAAATCACACTGTAGGAACAAAAGCTTGTCAAGTCAATAAATAAAAACAAAATGCATTATGAAATAATCAAGCCATCAGTAAATTAAACACATAAGAGATGGTAGTGGGAGAATATCCCAGGAAAAGGTAAAACTGCTTGAAACTCAGAAAATCCTGTAATTTCTATCCATATTGTCTTCTAAACTGGCAGCCCCAAACAACAGTGGGAATTCCCAGTTTCAGTGGGTATTCCTGTGCTTTCTCTCAAAAGAACTCCCAGCTTGGTAAAACTGCCTTGTTTCCAAGGCTTAATTGTTCAAAAATAAAAATATTGTTTTAAATAACTCAGGCTAGATGACTTTGGGTATTATGTTGGGTGTGTGTGTGTTTGTGTGTGTGAGAGAGAGAGAGAGAATTCTTTCTTCTTTGTCACTGTTTGAGGAAACTTTGGGATACAAAGGGTATTTGAGCTGTGAATCAGCTTTGGCAAGAAATCTGTGAGGAAAAGCAACACCTAGCTCCTTGCCTGGCACAAAGTGTGGCTCAGCTAATGTCTGATGAAGCACTGTATAATTATTTAGCTCTGCTCAGTGGTGTGTCTGTTTCTCAAAACCGTGCATAAATTTGAGCCTTGTTAAGCTAGCCAAAAATAATTCTATGGGAAAAATACTGAACAATGCATAAAACCTCAGAAAAGATAGAAGGAATACACAGAGTCACTGCACAAAGAGAACTGGTCAACCTTCAGTCATTTCAGGTGGTAGCATGTGATCAAGAACTGCTGGTACTGAAGGAAGAGGTCCAAGCTGCACTGAAGACAATGACAAAAAACAAGGGTTAAGAAATTGATGGATACCAATTGAGATGTTTCAGCAAACTGATGCAGTGATGGATGTTCTCACTCATCTATTCCAAGAAATTTGGAAGACAGGTACCTGGCTAACCGACTGAAAGAAATCCATAATTTTTGCCTATTCCCAAGAAAAAATAATTTCATTGAATGCAAAAATTATCAAGCAGTACCATTAATATTGTGTGTAAGTAAAATTTTGCTAAAGATCATTCACAAGCAGCTGAAACAGTGTGTTGACAGGGAACTGCCAGAAATTCAGGGTAGATTCAGAAGAGATTGTGGAATGAGGGATATCATTGTTGATATCACATTGATCCTGGCTGAAAGAAAAGCATACCAGAAAGATGTTTATCTGTGTTTTATTGGCTATGCAAAGGCATTCGCCATCATAACAAATTATGGCCAACACTATGAAGAATGGAAATTTTTAACTGGAAATGGAAATGGAAATTCAGAACACTTAACTGTGTTCATGAGGAACCTGAAGACCAAGAGGCAGTCATATGAAAATAGCAAGAGAATGCTCCATGGTTTAAAGTCGGGAAAGGTTTGTAAGGGTCATATTCTTTCACCACAGCTATCCAACACGTATGCTGAGCAAGTGTAATCCTAGTGGTGTATTGATTAAGTGCTGTGCCTGCTAACCGAAGGGTTGGTAGTTTGAATCTGCCAGGCATTCCTTAGAAACTCTGTAGGACAGTTCAGCTTGGTCCTGCAGGGTTACTATGAGTTGGAATGCAACAATTTTTGTTTGTTTCATGTTGAGCAAATAATCAAAGAAGCTGGACTATATGAAGAAGAATGAGAAATAAGAAATAGACGAAGACTCATTAACAACCTGCATTATGCAGACAGCGCAACCTTGCTTACTGAAAGTGAAGAGAACTTGAAGCACTTACTGATGAAGATCAAAGACCACAGCCTCAATGTGAATTGCACTTCAACATAAAACAAAAATCCTCAAAACTGGACCAGTGATCAACATCATGATAAATGGAAAAAAGATTGACGTTGTCAAGGTTTTCATTTTACTTATGTCCATAACCAATACCATGGAAGCACCAGCCAAGAAATCAAAAGATGCATTTCATTGGGCAAATCTGCTACAGAAGACCTCTTTAAAGTGTTAAAAAGCAAAGTGTCACTTTGATGAATAAGGTGTGCCTGACCCAAGCCATGGTGTTTTTAATCACTTTGTTTGCATGTGAAAGCTGGACAGTGAATAAGGAAGACTGAAGAAGAATTGATGCCATTGAATTTGGTGTGGGCAAAGAATATGGTGTGTACCATGGCTGCCAAAGGAAAAGGCAAGTCTGTCTCAGAAGAAGTACAGCCAGAATGTTCCTTGGCGGCAAGGATGGTAAGACTTTGTGTCACTTTATTTGGACATGTTGTCAGGAGGGACCAGTCCCTGAAGAAGTACAGCATGCTTGGTAAGTAGAGGAGGGTCGGTGAAGAAGAGGAAAGCCCTCAACAAGACGAAGCGACACAGTGGCTGCAACAAGGGCTCAAATGTAACAATGATTGTGAGGACAGTGCAAGACTGAGCAGTGTTTGTTTCTGTTGTACATAAAGTCACTGTGAGTCAGAATCAACTTGATGGCACATAGCAACACAACGGCAGTGAAGGTGATTCCTGATCTCAGCTCCGAACCACATCTGCAACCTCTTTTGCCTCCATGCCCTTGACTCCTACCCTCGAGTCACACTCACTACTTGCAGTTCCGGGGATGCTAGGCTCTGTTGGAAATTTATGCTTTTGAATGTGCTGCTGCCTCTTCTCAATGTGACCTTTCCCCTGCTTATCTTTCAAGATTCAAAATTTATTGCTACTGTCCCTCACTTGCTTCCCTCCTGTCGCCATAGCAGCCAGTATTGACTTCATCAAAACACTCGACACTCAGGGCTCCCTCATTCTGGGTATCTTCCTTTCTCTTCCACAGGCTGATAATGTTCACCTGAGATGAACATAATGTTCATCTGAGAAGATGGTGATATCTTTTTCTCAGTAGCCCAGCACCAAATACAATGCCTGAATTTTTTTTTCCAGTTGTAATCAAGTCCACTTCAGCTTTTGGCAACCCCAAATGTGCCCAAATACTGCTGTGTGGAAATTTACAGAGCTTTCAGTGGCTGATTTCTTGGAAATAGATCACCAGGCCTTTCTCCTGAGGTGCCTCTGGATAGACTCAAACCTCCAACCTCTCAGCTAGGAGCTAAGCATTTTAACTGTGCCACCCAGGGATTTCTGTCTAGGACATGTTATTTTTGCTGGTTAGCAGTGAGTCAATCCCAACTGATGGAGATCTCACATGTTACAGAGTGGAATTTTCCATAAAGCTTTGGTGGTTGTAATCTTAACAGAAGCAGATCACCAGGTGTCTCTTCCACAGTGCCACTGGGTAGGTTTAAATTGCTAACTGCAAGTTAGTAGTTGAGTGCAAAACTTTTGTGCCCCTAGGAACATGTCATTTGTTGCCACAGAGTTGATTCCTATTTCTTGCAACTCCATGTGTGTGGAGTAGAACTGCTCCATAGAGATTTCAAGGCTGTGACTTTTCAGAAGCAGATCGCCAAGCTTTTCTTCCCAGAGGCTTCTGAGTGGTTTCAACCTTTCAGCTAATAGTCAAGTGCTTAACAGTTTATGCTACCCAGGCTATCTAGAACACAAAATAGACAAACAAACCCTTTGCCATCAAGTCAATTGCAGCTCATAGGTATCCTATAGGACAAAGTAGAACTGCCCCATAGGATTTCCAAGGTGGTTGGATTCAAAACTTTTGGTTAGCAGCCAAGCTCTTAACAACTGTGTCACCAGGGCTCTACCTAGAACATACAAAAAAAAAAAAAAAAAAAAACCCACTGTCTTCAAGTCAATTCTGACTCATAGCAACCATAAAAGACAGAGTAGAACCGACCGATAGAGTCTCCAAGGCGCACCTGGTGGATTTGAACTGCCGACCTTTTGGTTAGCAGCCATAGCATTTAACCATTATCTTACCAGGGTGTCCAACCTGGGACACAGTGGTCCATAAATATTTACCAGTGAGAGAAAGCATGGATGAATTAATGAAGGAATGTAAACACTGTAGTATATATATATATAGGCCATCAATTTGGAATACATGAAAACCTAGCGGTAGACATCCTCTGTAGATGGTTGGAGGGGAAGCTCAGAGTTAAAGGAGAAAACAAAGAGTCCCTGCCGGTAAGTAGAGACTAGAGGGAAAGAAGCGCTGGGCTTGCACAAACCCCAGGGACAGTGGCCAAGGAGGACCTGTCCTTGGGTTGAGGGTGGCATGGAGTGTAGGTGCAAGTAGAGTGACCAAGTAAGGTGAGAGTCTCCACATGGAGACTGGAATCACCACTGGCCTGGCACGGGCTGCTGTGTGGCGAGGCTAGCCTGAAGGATATGTCCCCACCGTGCTGACTGCAGAGCCTCCGTCAGGTCCCCAGCGTGTGGCACTTCCACACGTATCAACTGAGTGATTTAGGGGTACTGTTCTGAACAGTCAGAATGCTGGGGGGAAACTATAAAGTCACCTGACATCCGTGGGGAAACACTCATCATCATAAGCAAGATATCAGGATGAGATGGAAGCAACATGTCACAGCACTTTAATTCAGCCATTGTGTTGGGGAATGTTTTAATTAAGGTTTATCTGTTACCGTTATGACTACAATCCAGAGAAGTGCCAAGCCTACCCTGGCAGGGGAAAGAAAGGAGGAGAACATGTCATCATTAGAATAATTATTAATTTAATCTCATTAAGTGTAGATTATTAATTATTGCTGCTATTATTATGCACTGGGGGCAGACTCCTGTCCTGAGCAGTCTCATCAGCTCTGGTAGAAGTGGGAAGTATAGAAGAGCCTGGAAGCTCTGGCTGCTTCTTCCAAGGCAACTGTCCTGTCTCCTCCCCATAGGATCTCTGTGCCCAGCTCTCCTTTTAGAAGTTCTCCAGCATGAAATTTGCTGTAGGCGATGTACAGAAGGTTCTGCAAGGGTACGTCTACCAGACTGTGTATTGACTGGTACCGCCAGTGCCCATGCTGCCCTGTGCAGAGCTGGCCGCTCCTTCGCCTGGTCCCGGGAGCCTGAGGACACATCTCCAGGCTTTGTTACACTGGGCTTCTCCTCATGTCCTTGTCCCCACTAGACCACAGCTCCGTCACCTTTATATTCCCTGCCACATCTCTTTCTGTCCCCACATCTATAGATGTGGAGTCTAACCATGCTTCAGAAAGGAGGAAGGGAGGGGGCAGGGAAGGAAGGCAGGGGGAAGGAGAGGAGGTGGAGATGAACGCTAAGAATTCTGTCCATGTGAGGCTTGGTGGTGACCTGGACCATGAACTTTTCCGTCTTCCCATATGTCCAGCCCCCAATGATGCAAGCCATCACTATTTTCTTTCCCCTGCTCACCCAACAACACACAACCTGCTCTATCTCTTCATTCGTTATAGGTGAAGATGATGAATGATTAGCAAAGTAAAGTGATTAGGTGGCCTTTACAAGCTTCAGTACCTACCAGGATAACTATAAGTCACCCTGACAACATAAATGCCTTCTTAGAAAGTGTAAACAGAAGAGGAGACCTATCAAAGAAGTGAATAAATGGATTTAATTCTAAAATATTTTCTTATTCTTTTTTTTTTTGATCAGTGAATATAGACAATTAGTTGAATGATAGCATACATGGTATCATACAACACCAAATCAAAACCCATTGCCCCTTAGTTGATTCCAACTCATAATGACCCTATATGACACAACAGGACTGTCTTATAGGGCTTCCAAGGGTTGACTGGTGGATTCGAACTTCCCACCTTTTAGTTGCAGCCTAAGCTGTTAACCACTGTGCCACCAGGTCTCCCAACCCACCCAATGCTGTCAAGTCAATTCAGACTCATAACAACCCCATAGGACAGAGTAAAACTGCCCCTGGCATTTCCAAGGAGCTCCTGGTAGATTTGAACTGCTGACCTTTTGGTTAGCAGATGTAGTACTTCATTACTACACCACAATTTAACTTGAATATCATTTGTGCTGACAGTTGTCCTATTACTCCTCAGAGCCCTGAAGCTGTTGGGAGGAGCATTAAGGACTCCTTTGGGGGTAATGGGAAACCAGTTTTTTGTTTTTATGTGTTTTGATGTTTCAGTATTTTACTACTACCGTTGCCAGTTGCTATCAAGTTGACTCCAACTCCTGATGCCCTCCTACGTGCCAGAGTAGAACTGCACTTCATAGGGTTTCCAGGGGCTCACTGTTCAATAGTAGTCACTAGGCCTGTCTTCCGAGGCACCTCTGGATAGGTTCAAACCTCCAGCTCTTCAGGTAGCAGCACAGGGTGTCCTTTCAATTCCTCATGTAGAAAAGGCTTTTGCTGTTTAAAATAACAGTTTGGGAACCACCCTCCCTCCCATTCGGGGAAGAAAATCAGTCCAAAAGGTTAGGTGCTTTCCCAGAGTCCCACAGTTGGGTGGTGTCAGAGGTGGGGAAAGACGCCCCTCCCCCGGCTCCAGCCTCGGCTCTTTCCTCTGCATTGTACTTGCCCCTTCCCTCTGACCCCTACACAGTGAGCGTCCTGTTCCAGGGCTCTGAGCAGCACTGCCTGAGGCTTTCTCCTGAGATCTCGGCCGCTGGGAGCTGTGTCCCCGACCAGGCATCAGGCTCTACTTGGCCCACAGCTGTCAGCAAGCAAGGCCGCTGCTCACTGATCTGCCTTCATCAGGAAGATAGAAAGGCCCAGAGGCCCAGAACCAAACAGTGGGCTTGGGCACCCGCCCTGTGAAGGTCCTCAGGAGGGTTGCAGACAGCTCTCCATGCCTCCTGACAGCCACTGAGCAAGAGCTTCCTGAGTGACCCCCCCAGACAGCACAGCCCCACGCTGGCCTGGGACCTGGCCAATGTTTCCTGAATGCTCCTGTTTCCACTTTGTAGGCAAGTCTGCCTCCTGAGGGAGGAAGCCACAGATCCTGCTGAATGGAGCCTAACTGGAGGCTTTCACTGTTCAGGTAAACTGCAGAAGGACCTGATGTCAGCACACTTATTTTCACCTCTTTGTGCCTTAGAGTCCCGTCCTGAGGACTCGGTGGTCCCTGTGATCTGTAACTAATGTCCTGGCTAATCATTAACATTTATTGAACACTTACTAAGCGTCAAGCAATGCACTCAGTGTGTTACATGCCAAATCTCCTACTATGCTCTAAGTAGTGCTTTCAGATAGGTGCCATTCACCCCCTAATTTTGAAATAAGAAACGGAAGCATAACACAGTCTCGTGACTTCTCAGACTCACAGAAACCCCATGCATCAAGCCCTGAACGCCCCAGCTCACTGCCTGAGCCACCACGGGAAGTGCTGCCTTGTTCACAGTAGCTCTCCTCCCAGATGTCAGCATCTGCTCCATTTACTCACAAGCCAGCAGCATATCCCAGTGCTCTGCTACTTCAGAATGCCACCTTTATCTCCCAGACTTGTTCCTTGCCCTTGGAAGTGACTCCAAAAATTCACATCACCCCATAAATCATCATTTGGGAGCTGGAAATTTGGGGCCATGGTATGTCCTGCATGATATGGGTCAAAGGACTTGACAATGATTCCCACCCCTAAAACTAGCTCTTGTAAAGATACCTAAACATCTATTGAGAGCTCTTTTTCAAAAAATCTTAAGCATTAACTTGTCCCTACCATATCTTCTTAAAACACCAACATCCATAACTTCATAATATCTTTCAAAAGCAAACCAGTTTGCATCAGGTCAGTTCCAACTCATGGCAATGCCATGTGTGCTCCTTAGGGTTTTTAATGGCTGATTTTTCAGACGCAGATCTCCAGATCTTTCTTCTGAGATAGCTCAGGGTCGACCAGAACCTTTAGGTTCTCAGTTGGCAGTCAAGAAAATTAACCATTTTCACCACCCAGGAATATGAATAACATCATAAGATGACTCAGTTTACCACATCTCCCATCCTCTTCCAGAGAGCTAACAAAGGAACTCATCACAGAGAGGTCATTTCTCAGTGGGTGACAATATGCCACTGAAAAAGAAGTAGAAGGAGAACATTGAGTGAACATGCTACATGGAGGAGTCACTGGGCCAGATGTTTTATGTGCATCTCATTTATCCTGATAGTTCATCTGGGTGGGGGCTGCTGTTATCTTCATCTTACAGGTGAGGAACTATGGTTCAGAAAGGGTAAGTCATCTGCCCAGCGGCATCCAGCTCAAGTCAGAAGGAAGAGAGAGTATTTGGGGAGGATCAAGAGGAATGCATTCAAGGGCTGTCTCAGAAATAGACTCAGGGATATAAGATAAACATAAATAAATCAGTAGGATTCCTTTATGCCAACAAAGAGATCATCAAAGAAGAAATCACCAAATCAATGCCATTTACAATAGCCCCCAAGAAGATAAGATATTTAGGAATAAATCTAAGCAGAAATGTAAGAGACCTCTGCAGAGAAAATTACAAGGCCCTACTGCAAGAAACCACAGGAGATGTAAGTTGAGAAACCTACCTTGCTCATGGATAGGAAGACTTAACATTGTGAAAATGTCTGTTTTATCCAAAGTGATCTACGCATACAGTGCAATACCAATACGAATTCCAGTGTCATTTTTTAATGAAATGAAGAAACAAAACAGCAACTTGGTTTGGAAAGGGAAGAAACCCTGCATAAGTAAGACACTATTGAAGAAGAGGAACACAGTGGAAGGCCTAACACCACCCAACCTTAGAACCTATTACACTGCCATGGTAGTTGAAACAACCTGGTAGTGATACCAAAACAGATATACAGACCAATGGAACAGAATAAAGAATCCAGAAATATCATCATCTCCCTGCGAACAGCAAATATTTGACAAAGGCCCAAAGATTATTAACTAGGATAAAAACAGTCTCGTTAACAAATAGGTAGCAAAATTGGATGTCCATCTGCAAAAAACTGAAACAAGACCCATATCTCACACCTTACACAAAAACTAAATCAAAATGAATCAAAGACCTAAAATATCAATCCTAAAACTATGAAGATTATGGAAGAAAAAATAGGGACAACTATGGAAGTTCTAATACATGTCTTTGACAGACTACAAAATCTTACCAACAATGCACAAACAGAAGAGAAAATAGATAAGTGAGACTACTAAAAATCAAATATGTATGCTCATTCAAAGATTTTATCAAGAGAGTTAAAAAACTGTCTACAGAATGGAAAAAAATATTTGACAACTATGTACCAGATCGGCATCTAATTTCCATAATCTACAAGGTACTACAAAATATCAGCAAGAAAAAGACAAATAACCCAATTAAACTTGCTCCTTCCCTCTGGCCCCTACACAGTGAGTGTCCTGTTCCAGGACTCGAAGCAGCCTTGCCTGAAGCTTTCTCCTGAGATATTCCCGCTGGCAGCTGTGTCCCCAGCCAGGCATCAGGCTGTACTTGGCAAAGGACATAAACAGGCTCTACATTGGGCAAAGGACATGAGCAGATACTTCACCAAAGAAGACATTCAGGCAGCCAAAAGATACATGAGGAAATGCTCACAATCATTAGCTATTAGAGAAATCCAAATCAAAACTACAGTGAGATACCAACTCACCCCAACAAAGTTAGCAATAATCCAAAAAATGCAAAACAACAAATGCTGGGGAGGCTGTGGAGTAACTAGAATACTCCTACACTGCTGCTAGGAATGCAAGAAGGCACATCCTCTTTAGAAAGCAATTTGGTGCTTTCTTAAAAATCTAGAAATAGAAATATCATATGATCCAGCAATTCCACTGCTTGGAATATATCCAACAGAAATAAGGGCTGTCACATGAACAGATACAAGCACACGAATGTTAATTGCAGCACAGACCACAATAGCAAAAAGATGGAATCAACTTAGGTGCCCATCAACAGATGAATGGATAAACAAACTATGGTATAAAGACACAATGAAACACTTTGTGAAGACAAAGAATGATGATGCTTTTAGGAAACATCTCATAACGTGGTATCAACCAGAAGATATTATGAAGAATAAAATCGGTCAGCAGCAAAAGGACAAGTATTGTATGAGACCACTGCTATAAAGACTTGAAAAAGGACTTATGCACAAAATAAAAGATTCTTTGATAGCTACAAGAGTGGGGAGGGAGCGAGAGGGTTGGTCGTAGATTAGGCAGTCAATAGGAATTCAGTTACATGAAGGCATGACAGCACTCAGTAGAAGGCAGTGAGCATAAATGGACTGTTACATCATAAACTAAAAGGTTTTCTAAATTCAACCCAGCACGTCAGAGGATAAAGTAGCAAGGACAGGAATCTAGGGACCATGTTTTCAGAGGACATCGATGTCAATTGGCATAACTAGCCTTTTGCTAAGAGAGTCTTCTATATCCCATATTGGTGAGTGGTGTCTGAGGTCTTAAAAGGCAGCAACCTGCCATCTGAGGAACAACAATTGGTCCCAATCCACCTGTAACAGATGATGACCAAGAAGATAAAAGATATGAGGAAAAATGAGCCCAAGAGACAGAGGACTCATATGATTGGGAGACTACAACAGCATGAAACCAGAAGACCCAGATGGGACCCAACCACCACCAAAGACAGACTTGATAGGGGACACAGTGCAGAGTCCCTGACAACACAAGAAAAAGAGGTGTGCAGATCAAGAACTCTATTAAAAGACCAGAAGTGATGGTCCAACAACCTGCAGGGTCCCCTGGGAACATGGCCTCTAGACTCGCTGCTGCCCATGACCTAAAACCAGCACTGAGGTCAACACTTCAGACTAAGAATGAACGGGACTCAGATGCAGAGTGAGTGTGTGGTGTGTGTACTTTGTGGTTTTATACATTGATAGAAGGCTGTCCTACTGGTTTCTTTCTATAGGGGTGAGGAGAGGATGAAGAGGAGGGGCCAGGTGTTCTTCAGAAGGTTACTAGTAGGAAAGAGTGAAAAGGAAGAGTGTGCTGCCATGGAGTGGGGAGAGCAGACAGGGTTGTAGAGAGGCAGGTACGCAAAATTGACTTGGATTGTATACTTTCACTAAATTGTGATTTTAAAAAAAAAGGAAGGGAAGAAAAGAAAAGAAATAGATTCTGGTGCACAGAATTTGGGCACTTGCTCCACCCCAGCTTTGTGAAGCCGTTCATCCCTCTCCTGGGTACACAAGATGACCTGTTCAGCAGTTACGGAAGGGAGGGTTTTTTTGGGGGGGGGGGCGGTTCTTTTTGTTTTCTGCTTTACATCAAATAATAGATAACACAGACTTTAAATTTGGAAGTGACGACTATAAAGATTTAGTTCATTCTTGACAGCTGGTCTCCTGATTCCCAAACTAATATTTTCTTTCTTTCTGCTAGATTGTGTGACTTTTGAAATCTCATGCATAAAAAACATTCAGAGAAATCTTTCTGTTGCATGATTTCTTTTCTTTTTTCTTTTTATAGCACATTTGATTTGTTTGCAAAGTATTTCTTGTCTCTCAAGACCTGGGATTCTAAAACACAGGTTCCCCAGGAATATTGATCTGAGATTACCGGCCCTGAAGTGCCTTGCAATAGAGGAAATGGAGTGGGATCAGCAGGAAGAGAAATGCTACTGAACAGATGTTAATTAAGCACCTACTATACATGGGGCATGGGGAGAGCTCCAGTGAGGACAATTTGCAAATCTCAAGCATTTATCTGCAGCTTATAGCACTGATCTGGGGGGGGGGGAGTGTTTGTGAGAGTGTATATTTGTGTATGTGTGAGTGGATGTGAATGAGTACATGAGAGTGAGTATGTGAGTGTGTATGTTACTGGATGTGTGAATGTGAGGGTGTGAGTGCATGAGAGTGAGCATGAGGGTATGTGTGTGAGTATATGTGTACGAGTATGTGAGTGTATGAGAGTATGTTCACGTGTGTGTGTGAGTGTACTATGTGGTTGAAAGTGAGTGTGTGTGTGACTACTTTTCCACTGGCGCACATGTGGCCAAGCTATTGGCCCCTCAGCCCTCCACTTTTCCCATGGTGAACTGAAATGAGTAAATCCCCAAAAACTGCCTCCCTCATGAGCAGCCTTGGAAATAAGTCCTGTTCACAATATTTCATCAGCCCACCTACCTCCAGCCTCACTCTCCCCTGATGATGGTAGGCAATAACATGAATAAAACTCGAAATGATTTCCTTCTACCCAACATCAATCATCACTTTCCTGGGCAGATCAGTAAGTGATTCAGTGCAAGACTACCCTGGGGGGTGTTAGGGGCTGTCTGCAAATTCCGGACACAGAATCCCACCACTTTTAGGCTTTGATCTGAAATCATCCATCTAGGGAAAAGAGTAAGCCTTATCCAGCTCAGGAACAAAGGGTACCTTTGGGAAACTCTTGACATTATTTCTCACCTTTTGCCACCCAGGAGGGAGCTGCAAATCCCTTTAGTCACTGCTGCAGGAAAACGTTTTGACATGAATTCTCGTACATCACGGCAGAGGTTAGTTACTAAAATGCACACATTTGCCTTAGTGGGTTTCATTTACTACCCCTTAAATTATTCCTCGGCCTTGCAAATCTTGCTGTGACAGACAGAGCAGGGGGGAACCACTAAAGTGTTCATTTTTCGTATAATGTATTCCAATCTTGTTAGGTCGTGCTGCTGAAGGTAATATTTCTGGCATTCATTTAATGAAATTGACATTGATGAATGGTTAATTATACAAATTACATTCTTATTAAATCCCCTAGAATCAATGCCTTAAAATTTCCTGGCTATGGGCTTCTTACGGTTGATACCTTTTTTTCCCTGCGTATCTCCTCTGTTGGCTGCTGGGAGACTCACTCTGCATATTTTCCTCCTCTAAGTAACTTTGAAAAGCATTAAAAATCCCCTAGTTAAGGCAATTACTGAAGATAAGTTAATCTTCGTGGGACATTTAAACCCCAGTTCTTGCATATGTTTATTCTGATTTTTTCCCCTCTCTAGACAGTTTCTACCCTGGAGGAAGAAGGAGAAGACTCCTCTACCTCCTGAGGAATAATGCTCAGTGGGCTGGGAAGAGAAAGAGAATTAGCTGTGTGGCCAAGACCCTTGGTGCACTGCTCTCTCTCTCTCTCTCTCTCTCTCTCTCTCTCTCTCTCTGTATGATTGTATGTAATGTTATATACACGTGTGTGCACTCCCTCCAGTCGATTTTGACTCACAGCAACCCTACATGACAGAGTAGAACTGCTCCATGTATGTGTTTGTGTATGCATGTCTGCATCCAATAAAAGAGTTGGTGAGTGCAAGACCAACGGGAAAAAATCAGTAAGCAGTCTCTCACATGCTAAATACCACCAGCTGGCATGTGTTACGAAGAGAGCAGTCTGTTTTTTGCCTTTTCACTGGGGAATACAAAGATGACCTGTATTCATTATGAGGCCATTTTTTTTCTATTTCCCTGGCTATTCACACATATTTGTTGAGCATCTACTAGGCGGCTGTCACGAAGGTAGGCACTTGGTGGAACTGGGAACAGTTTTGAGTAGTTCATATGCTTTGGGGAAATTCGTGTCTAAGAATAATTGCAAACATAGACTCTTTAACTAGATGAGGCCACGTAAGTGTTACTGGGAGAACTAGACCTAGTTTTCAAAGCCGTCTTAGTTTTTCTCAGAGTTCACAAAAGCCTTGAAGGACAATGCTGTCTGTCCCATCCTTGACTGATGAGCTGCCTTCTGATGGCTCCACAGGCTCAGCCAGGCTTCTCACTGGAGTTCATACCCCAGGCCCTGTTTTTGGCCCCCTTGACACTCTTTGCCATTAAATTGGCAGGGAAGTTGGGTTCCTCTGATTAATTTCAACTTTTAAATAAATGTAGTTTATTTGGTTTATTTGGAGGGGGGAGATAGTATGCTATGTCAAATCACCAGTTTAACTGAATGTCACCTTATTTCAATATGTCACAAAGACAGATCTCTTGATTTATGCTGATTTCTATTAAGTCACCCAGGCCCTAAGTGACACTCATTCCTGGGAACCAGTGCTCGAACCATCTAAGAAGTCACAGAGTATCCTAGTTAACAGCACTAACTTTAGAGCCAGAGGACTTGGGTTCGAATCTTAATTGTGCTCTCTGAAACCTTAGCTGTGTGACCTTAATACATTTAAGCCCATTTGTCCTCATTTTGAAATGTAAGTATTAATAGTGTCTGCCTCACAGGGTATAGTAAAGGTAAGTGAGCATGGAGCGCTTAGCAGTAGACATGACACGTGCTGTCAAGTAGGTTCTGACTCATAGCAACCCTGTGAACAACAGAACAAACACTACCCAGTCTTGCACCATGTCCACAGTTGTTTTTATACTTAAGCTCATTATTGTTGCCACTGCGTCAATCCATCTCATTGAGGGTCTTCTTTTTTACTGACCCTTGACTCTACTAAGCATGATGTCCCTCTCTAGGGACTGATCTTTCCTGACAACATGTACAAAGTATGTAAGACTCAGTCTTGCTATCTCTGCTTCCAAGGAGCCCTTTGATTATACTTCTTCCAGAACAGATTTGTTTGTTCTTTTGGCAGTCCATGGTACATTCAACATTCTTCTCGGACACCACATTTCAAAGGCACCAATTCGTCTTCTGTCTTCTCTGTTCATTGTCCAGATTTTGCATGTATATGATGCAATTGAAAATACCATGGCTTGGGTCAGGCTCATTTTACTCTTCAAGGTAACATCCTTTTCAATAATTTAAAGAGGTCCTTGGCCCCAGATTTTCCCAATGCAGTGCATCTTTGGTTTCTTGACTGCTGCTTTCATGGGTGCTGACTGTGGACCCAAGTTAAATGAAATCCTTGACAACCTCAATCCTTTTCCATTTATGATAATGTTGCTTACTGGTCCAGTTGTGAGGATTTTTGTTTTCCTGAGGTTGAGGTACAATCCATACTGAAGGCTGTGGTCCTTGATCTTCATCAGTAAATATCTCAAATCTTCTTCATCTCCAGCAAGTAAGGTGGTGTCATTTACATAACGCAGGTTGTCAATGTGTCATCCTCCAGTCCTGATGCCTTGTTCTTCTTCATATAATCCACCTTCTCAGATTATTTGCTCGGCATACAGATTAAAAAGGTATGGTGAAAGGATACAACCCTGACACACATCTTTCCTGACTTTTTACCATGCAGTGTCCCCTTGTTCTGTTCGCATGACTGCCTCTTGATCGATACACAGACTCCTTAAGAGCACAATTAAGTGTTCTGGAATTCCTATTCTCTGCAACGTTAGCCATAATTTGTTAGGATCCACACAGTCAAATGCTTTTGTATAGTCAATGAAACACAAGTAAACATTTTGCCAGTATTCTTTGCTTTCAGCCAAGATCCATCTCACATCAGTGATGATATCCCTGGTTCCACATCCTCTTCTGAATCCAGCTTCAATTTCTGGCAGTTCCTTGTCAATATACAATTGTAGTCGCTTTTCGATGATCTTGAGCAAAATTTTACTTGTGTGTGATATCAACGATATTGTTCCATAATTTCCACATTCGGTTAGGTCACCTTTCTTTGGAATGGGCATAAATATGGATCTCTTCCCGTCAGTTGACCAGGTACCTGTCCTCCAAATTTCTTGGTGTAGACAAGTGAGCACTTCCAGGACTGCATTTGTTTGTTGAAATATCTCAATTGATATTCCATCAATTCCTCGAGCCTGGTTTCCTGCCAATGCCTTCAATGCAGCTTCGACTTCTTCCTTCAGTACCATTAGTTCCTGATCATATGCTACCTCTTCAGATGGCTGAACATCAACCAGTTCTTTTTGGTATCCCTTCCATCTTCTTTTGGCAGAACGTGTTCTTCCCTTCTGGTTTGCAGCTCTTTGCACATGTCATTATAATACTTTCTTTTGTCGTCACAAGCTGCTCTTTGAAATACTCTGTTTAGGTGTTTTACTTTGCCATTCCTTCCTTTTGCTTTAGCTGCTTGAAGATCAAGAACAAGTTTCAAAGTCTCTTCTGACATCCACTTTGGTCTTTTCTTTCTTTCCTGTCTTTTTAATGACCTCTTGCTCTCTTCCTGGGTGGTATCTTTCATGTCATTCCACAGTTCCTCTGGTCTTCGGCCATTAGTGATCAACACATCAAATCTGTTCTTTAGATGGTCTTTAAACTCAGGAAGGATATACTCAAGGTCATACTTGGGATCTCATGGACTTGTTCTAATTTTCTTCAGTTTCAGTTTGAATTTGCATATAAGCAATCAATGATCTGTGCCACAGTCAGCACCTGGTCTTGTTCTGACTGCTGATATGGAGCTTTTGCATCATCTTTTTCCTGTCAGTTTGGTTCCTGTGTATTCCATCTGGTGAGGTCCATTTGTACTGTCACCATTTGTGTTGGTTATAAAAGGTTTTTGTAATGAAAAAGTCGCTAGTCTTGCAAAGTTCTGTCATGCGACATGACACATGGACCTCAATAAACAGTAGCCAGTGTGTTATTTAGGGGTGATTTTCAGCTGCAAGTAACACAGTGCCCCACTAACTGACTTAAACCATAAGGACTCAAAAAATTTACAAGTGAATGGTCCTAGGGTTGCTCTACCAGACTAAAATGTAATCAAGAACCTAGGCTCTCTCTGTTTTACTATTTCACCATCCATCCACACCACTGGTACTTTTTCATCCTCATAGTTACAAGATGGCTGCCCAAGTTCAGGTATCACATCTACACTCAACATTAAAAAAAAATCATTGCTCTGGATTCCAGTCCATAATGACCCTATAAAACAGAGTTCTGTAAGGTGTCCAAAGAGCACCTGTAGATTCAAACTGCCAACCTCTTGATTAGCAGCTATAGCACTTAACCACTGTGCCACCAGAATTTCTGCATTCAGTACTGGAGTGGGGAAAAAGAGGAACCAGCAAGTTCTCATAATGTACCTTTCCATTTTGTGAGAAAGCAAAACATCTTGCCTAGAAATCCTTATTCCTCTAGTGGGACAGACCTTGGCCATATGACTCCCCTTTCGATAGCATGTGGTTGAGGGAGCAGGAAGTTGAGATTGGCTTTTGAATAGGTACATCAATATTGCCACCTACTTGGCACATGCATTTTCGTCTTATTAACTGAAGTAGTTCAGCCATCCTTCCTTTTGCTCATTAAAGGCTGTAGGGCCATCTCCATTGATATTTAAGAACAAGCTTCAACTTGCTCTTTCAGGACAGGCTTTGCTGCTCTCCTGCCTGAGGCCATAGGAGTGGATGGAGCTCAGGCTCCTGGCAGTAGAAGGGTTCTCTAAACCAAAATACCAACACCCTACCCCCACGCTGCCTTGTAGATTCCACGCCCAGTGAACCTATAGGACAGAGTAGAACTGCCCCATAGAGTTTCCAAGGGGCACCTGGCAGATTTGAACAGCTAACCTTTTGATTAGCAGCCTCAGCACTTAACCACCATGACACAAGAGTTTCCTCAAGTTCATTTAATTCCATAAGGTCACTCCTTTAGAAGCAGTTCTCATTTAATCTGCAAGAGATCTAATTTGATCATCGTGACCCAGGAAGAAAAGTCTTTCTCCACTCCTTATCTCAGCCTCCAATTCCATTCCCATCTTTGCTGCAGTCAGCTGGGGCAACCACATCTTACTAGTTTTAATTGTATAGCAAAGGGGATGATGGGAGATATTAATCAGATGCTGTGAGCTCAGAGAATGAATGTAATAAATAAACTATTAAGTTAACCAAGTTTTCGGCTTCACTAGTGAAAGCTGCCATCTATCTTGTATGGTTTTGTGCATGCTTCATTACCATGTATAACCATATTGAAAAAATATGCCTTATCCCTTATAATGAGATACTAAGTTCCCTACGGTGGGTGTAGTGGAGCCTGATGTGGATGCTCTGTGACACTGAAACATGGCCATGAGGTGTCTGTCTGTGTTACAGAGTCTGACACTGAAAGCCAGTGACAGAGCAATTTCTGGTGCTATAAGGAACATTCCCTAAACTCCAGAGTTACGTAGAGACTCAGGCCACTGTCACTTCCTTTCCCTCCTGGAAAAGCAATAAATGAGGAAACTCACCTGAACAAGTTTGCAAGAGCCAGCCATTCCTGGAATCAACCCCAAGACTCTACAGGAATCGTTCCAGAAAAGCCCAGCTTTTTTTATCTTGTCTCACCCATCTTGTGCATCCTTCAACACCTAGCACCGTAACAACTGGATGAATGTTCGTAGCAAGAGAGAGTCAGATGCTAATCCCAGTTCTACCACTGACAGTCTCTGGGACCTTTGACAAGTCATTTAATTTCACTAGCCTCAGTTCCCTCATCTATAAAATAGGGCTAATAGTGCTAGATTTTCCGGGAAGTAGACAGAATTAAATGAGATGACAGGTGGAAAAACACCCAGCACTATGCTTCCCATCAACATGTTTTCTCCAGAGTAAAGATTAAAATCAGATGAAATAGTGAAATCTTAAAAAGTTAAAAAACTATAATAATTGATTACCAATGAATTCACTCTCCCCATGGTGATCCCATGTGTGTCAGAGGAGAGCTATGCTCCATAGAGTTTTCAGTAGCTGAATTTTTGGGGGGGAAATAGATCACCAGACCTTTCTTCTGTAGTACCTCCAGGTAGACTCTAACCTCCAAACTCAATGCTACCACTCAGGGACTCTCTTAAAACATTACAGTCACCAGAAAACAAGGCACCACTTGGTGCCAGGGGTAGCACTGGGTGGCATATGGTTCCCACACGCATCTCTGGTCTAGGTGGGCACAGCAGGTACCTCAAGTCCAGGTGAACAGAATCCAGGACCACGTCTGAGTTTCTTGACCTTGAGAACCCAAAGCCCTTTGAATACATCTCCCCAGACTGCTTAGGGAAGTTCTTTAGAGAACTCTTGGGAACCCCCACCCATTAAAACTAATAACAAATTCTGCAGATACAAATCTGTGAAACAGAGGTCTGAGGGCTGCCTTGGTGAGGGCATTCTAGAGAGTCAGCCCGATGGGCCTGGGGAGTTAGAGGCCCCAAGGTGGGAGGGCATTCCTCTCATGACTGAGACAAGGACAGATGTGAAAGAGCTGGCGTTAAGGTACTCTCAGTGTTTTCCCTTCAGGAGCTTTGCTACCTCTACCTACCCCTTATATGCTGCGCTTCTTAGGACTCCACGCTTTCTTTCCTAGATAACTTTGTCTCTGCCTATGATACTCACTGTCACCTTGGTGCTGATGACACCTTATTTAGTCTCTAATCCAGTCTCTCTGCAGAGATCCAGACTTGTAAACAACCTCCAGCCTCCTAAACAACCCCATTTGAGTGTCCCCAAACTATCCTCAATCCCAATCCACTTCCCCAAAATATCCTCAAACCCAAGTGTGTCTCAAACATAGCCGATCGTTGTCACCTTTCTCAAAACTCCTTTCTCCCACTAAATTTCTTATTCTGGGTGTTAACAACCTCCATTGATCCAATTTCTGCAACAAAAATCACTAAGAAGACAACTCCTCCCTCTCCCTCTCTGCTCAATCAACAAGTCCATTCAGGCCTGCCCATCAGGTAGTTTCCTCTTTGCGTGTATGACTGCTGTGGCTCCTAGGTGGTCTCCAAGCTTCCCATCTCTCCTCATTAATCCATTATCCACACGGCTGCTGAAACGATCGTTTCCTGGTTTCAAATGGCTTCCTGTTGCCAACAGAATAAAGTTCAAACTCCTATGTCTGCTTTACAAAACCTTTCATGAGTGACCTGTTAGTTGCTGTCTTTTAACTCCCTCCCTCCACCACGACCAGCTCCTAGTCATCTGGAAAGCCATCTCTTTGTTCTTGGGAGTGACACAGACAGATAGGAGGCATTTGGAAGCCCTACCCTGCGTGCTGGTGATTGACCCCTTGGTCCCCACCATCCCCAGGCCTCCAAACAGGGATGATTTGTCCCACACTGCTGCTTTCAGGCTTCAGTCCTGTGGCGTCAAACTTCTCTCCGCACTGTCGTCCTCCACCCCTCACCCCATGTGAATGCAGATGTAAGCCTTATGTGCTAAATGTTGTTCTTTGTAGCCTCAGTCCAAAATTATGGGTTTTTAAAATATAGAATTTAGCCATAATTAATAACATGCATGATGTCTAATCACAGAGCAAAGCAAGGAAGGCCCGGCCCATTCGGTTAAACACGCTGAGTGCTGTGGAAGAGTAGCAATCCATTTCTAAAGACATGAACAGTAGCTGGAAACATCAAAGGTCAGATCATTGGCTCACTTGGACTTAATTATATGAGACTAGTGTGTAGCTAAAGGCCCCAGAGCCGGGATGGTATGTTTAAGAGATAAATGAAACCAAGCAGCAGAGGGATGTTGCTGATGTCATTCCCTCAGAAGATCTCAGCAGCCAACTGAGATGGAGATCTGAGAGGATGGCGGCCTAGGATGAGTGATTCCCTAAAGCTCAAACCTGAACTTGGAAGTGGTCCCAGAAGATTTAGGTGCACACCTTCCTCCTCTTGATATAAGATAGCCCCTTTCACAAGGTAAATAGCTACCTTGACACAGGTAGATGGCTTCACAAGACAGATGCTTTCCATGACACAAGTAGATCCCTTTACACAAGGATAGATGCCTTGACACAAGGGAGTTCCCTTCACAAGTCAGACAGATGCCTTCACACAAGGGAGATCCCTTCTCTGCATTACTTCAACTGGTTCCCCATTTTCTTCAGGTAAAACTAAAATCTCAAGCTGCTCAGTAGTGTAGACACAAGCAACATATTTGCATCACTGGCCCAGGCTAGGGGACTGGAGGAAGTATGCAGAGAAAACAGATCTGCTTCTTAGCTCCATTGATTAGACCCATCTCTTAAGCAGAAGTAGCCCCAAGCAAGAGTGACATACTAAAGCATCTCCCATCCTCCCCCACCACCCTCTTCAAATGCCTCTGGTGTGAATCTTGGAAGACAAATGAACATAATTTTTATACTTTTGTGGGTTTTCAGGCAGTGCAAGTGCTGTCAGCATGAGCATTTGTATTAGGGGATGATTTATGGCTTGGGATTAGGAAAGAGGATGGGCACTGGGCTGAGTGTCATCAGATTCCAAGAGTGACTGGGCAGGCTGTTGCTGGAATTTCAGCCTAAGTAGATAGAGCAACAGTCCTCCTCATACTGATAACTATTTTATGTTATTTGAGTTATTCCTTGGTGACCCTGGTGGCATAGTGGTTAAGTGCTACAACCAAGAGGTCAGCAGTTCAAATCTACCAGGTGCTCCTTGGAAACTCTATGGAGCAGTTCTACTCTGTCCTATAGGGTCACTATGAGTTGGAATCAACTCAACAGCAGTAGTTTGTTTTTTCTGTTTGTTTTGTTTCTTGGGTGGTTTGTTTGTTTGTTTGTTTTAGTTTTTTAGTTACTCTTTTGTGCCATTTCTTTGTGCTGATGTCTCAGTGTGAAATCAGAACTTTCAGGATGAGGCCTGGCAAGTAGTGGGTATTTGGTGAGTATGTATCAAGTTAGTGAAAAGCTGGAATGAAATTATCTAGTATGCTTATGAAATCCTATCCAATGGGGACGCGAATTGAGGATAAACTGCATATACAGAGAGGAGAGTCCTTGAAGTTCTTGTCAAATTATGACATTTCCAAAACTTTCCTCAGAAAAGAATTGTTCTCCCTTTCTTTCTATGACATTGTAACAGAGCCAGCCTATTTCCAGTGCAGATCGTAGAGACACTGAAGATTAGGGCTTTACAGAGTCCTAGGCAGTCATCTCCTCCTAGTCTGTCTATTTGCACGTTAGGGAACTGTGGCTCAGAGAGAGTTCAGGGGGTCACCCAA
The DNA here is from genome assembly GCA_028571685.1 of Heterohyrax brucei. Classification (NCBI taxonomy): domain Eukaryota; kingdom Metazoa; phylum Chordata; class Mammalia; order Hyracoidea; family Procaviidae; genus Heterohyrax; species Heterohyrax brucei. Next base: position 21,092,054 of record CM053162.1, read on the forward strand.
GGTCACACAAGGAGCTAGTGGCAGAGCCATAACCAGAAGTAGCTTTATGTTCAGAAAAGTCTTCATATGGAAGAGCCATCCTGATATAAACTGAGTTTAATTATCCCCAAAAGGAGCCCTATGGCACAAAAGTTAAGCACTGGACTGCTACCTGAAAGGTCGGCAGTTCAAACCCACCAGCCATTCCATGGGAGGAAAACGTGGCAGTCTGCTTCCTTAAAGATTTACAGCCTTGGAAACCCATGGGGCAGTTCTACAGTTCTGTAGGGTCACCCTGAGTCAAAACTAACGTGACGGAAGTAGATTGGCTTCTCCCCCAGATCTCGAAGCAGTTAACTCGTGATATAACTTAAATGTGGAAGGAGGCAAGTCTGTCCTGGTTCTTAGGGCTTCTTTAAAGTTTCTATGAGCCAAGCAAATTTCCCAATAGAGGAAGATCTTACAGATCGCAACCAGACTTGTTCAGGACTGGGGAAATCACCCCAAAATTTTTCCCTCTACTGTTCCAGGAAGTATCACATAAAAAGCACCTGCCAAAATGAGTGAGGCCCAGGGCTCCTATTTGTTTTTTCTTCCCCAGTCCCTGTGTCAGCCCTGACTGTGGCAATGACTAAAAACACAAATTGTGGAAACATACTAAGAAGCACTCATGAACTCCTTGTCTTTAGGTGCTGCTGCCTTCTTCTTGGCTCCCATGAATTAGCATAGATTCCTTGGTCAGAGAAGCTACCAAAATGCTGTCTATCTGGATCTAATTTCCAGAGATACTGGGCTACACAGTGACCAGAATTAAAGATCCGTTCATAAATTTTCCTCTTGGTGCCACCTGTCTGAGCCCAACCTTTGCCTGACATCACCTGTCCTGACCAGATAACAGATGGGACCAGTGCAGATTCTGCACATGCAGCACAGCTCTCTCACTGGCCAGTTTCCCTCTGTGCCCTTCCAAGCCAAGTGTGGTCCTGTTTCCTTGAACTTACTTTGTCGGAGGTTACCTGCTTTTCCACATGTATTTGGATGGTGTATTGGTGTTTTGAGCTGAGTTAGCTGAATACAACCAATTTCTTGTTGTTTAGAACTGCTTCTCATTTGGTTACCCAGGGCCTCAATTACATGCCTCTTTGTGGCTCCATTTGCACACCAGAGAGACATTCTGGTCCTTGTTAATTATGTCCCCAGAGAGCTAGAAGGAGCAGGACAGGAGGAAACTTGAGCCTCCTTGGTATACTACTTTCTGTAATTTGAAGAAGGCCAGATGACTAAAAATTGACTGGAAAAACATCAGAGGCTTGAATAAACATTAGCAAACTTAAACAGGACGTAACGGTGATTAAAATAGATGATAGAGAATTAGTTTTACTTGGTTTGCTTTGGGTGAGCTTGGCTTGTCTTGCTTGACTTGCCTTAGTTTAGCTTAGCTTGGCTTAGTTTAGCTTAGCTTGGCTTGGCTGAAGTTTAGTTTAGCTTGGCTTAGTTTAGCTTAAGTTAATTTAACATAGCTTAGTTAGGTGACAAATAAGGGGAAAACTCATTGCTCTAGATACAAATGAAGAAATACTCCATTGTGTACCCTAAGGAAAAGGGGAAAAGACACAAAGCCATTGCCACTGAGCTGATTCCAAATCACTGCAACCCTATAGGACAGAATAGAGCTACCATATAGGGTTTCCAAAGAGCAGCTGACGGATTCGAACTACCAAGCTCTTAACTATTGCATCACCAAGACTCCACTGGGTATCCTAGCAGATGTCAAATTCCCTATGTACTTGTAGGGCTATTTTTATTCTTCTTTGTATCCTCCTAGCTTAGTAACATGTACCTAACAGCTGCTTAACAAATGTTAGTTTGTTTCTTCTTAAGTAGCCAAGCACAGAAGTAGTCATGGAGTCTGCAAGTGACTAAAGCAAGATTTGTGTATCAGTAAATAGAAAACAAATTAAAAAAAAAAATTTTAATAAGAAATAAGAGCTACTATACAAATAAAGCACTTGGCTGTTAACCAAGAGGTCAGTGGTTCAAAGACCTGATGATCTCCCCAAAAGATCACAGGCTAGGAAACCCAATATGGCATTTCTACTTTGTAATATAAGGTTGCTATTAGTCAGAATCAGCTCAACAACATTCAACAACAACACAAAACTGAAAAAGCTTAAAGATACAGTTACAGAAGTGGTGGGAATAACACTGGAGAAGCTGATCAAGGATAGTCTTTCTGAAGACATGCTGTTTGAATGCAGACCAGAAAGATCCAGCCACGTAATTTCCGGTGGAAAGAGGACTCCAAGGAGAGAAAGCATCAAAGACAAAAGTCTTCAGATGGGATGCACTTGGCTAATTGACCAAACAGAAAGGAGATCACAAGGAGGTTGAGGAAGGATATCCAGTCCGAAGGTAGGTAGTGGCCAGACCAGTTCATCCTGGAAGGCCTAGAAGTGGTAATGAGGAAGTCTTAGGGGATTTTAAGCAAAGAGAGTCATAACCTGATTTAAGTTTATTTTAAAAGCTTTAGATTTACCGAAAAGATGCGAAGGTGCATCCCATCTGAAGACCTTTGTCTTTGGTGCTTTCTCTCCTTGGCGTCCTCCTCCCACTGGATATTACATGACTGGATCTTTCTGGTATTGATTCAAATAGCATGTCTTCAGAAAGAACGTCCTTGACCAGCTTCCCCAATATTATTCCCAGCACGTCTATAACTGTATCTTTATGCTTTTTCAGTTTTGTGTTGTTGTTAAATGCTGTTGAGTTGATTCTGGCTGATAGCAACCTTATGTGACAAAGTAGAAATACCATATAATAGAGAGATCCTGTATATACCATATTTGTTTTCCTCTATACTAACATCTTACATTAGTACATTTGTTATAATTAATGAATAAATACTGATGCATTGTTACTAACTAAAGTCCACACTTTTTTCAAATTTTCTTAATTTTTACTCTCTCTCTCTTTCTTTTTTTTTTTTTGTCCCAGGATCCCATCCAGGATTAGGCTCCTCTAGACAGTAATAGTTCCTTGGAATTTCTGTGTTTCATATGAACTTGACAGCTTTGAGGTGTACAGGTCAAGTGTTTTTAAGAGTATTCTTACTGGGGTTTTTTATCATGGTACGACTTCGGATTTATGACTTTGGGGGAGAAAAACCCAGAGGTACAGTACCTACCATTCTCATCATATGGGATCAAGGGTACGTGCTACTAGCATGACCTATCACTCACTGTTCGAGTTTAACCTGATCATCTCACTGAGAGAGAGTTCATTAGGTTAACCTTTTGCCTCTTTTCCATGCTGTACTCTGGAAAAAGTGACTTTGCATAGTCCATGCTTGCTGGGTGAAGAGTTATGCTCTTGAGGGGTGATTATCTACATAAATTATTTGAAATTCTTCTGTGTGGGAAATTTGTCTATTCTTCCCCATTTCTTTATTTAAATCATTATGAACTTATGAATGTTTATATTTTACTTTGGGTCACAATTCAATGCTGTATTATTTTGAGGCTCAGATTGCTCCAGCTTGTGCTATTGGGAGTTCACTCAGTTTGTGTCTGTGTTCCTCTCTTTGGCAGGCCCTTGTAGTTGTGGGAGGTTTGGTTTGGTTTGGTTTGGTTTTCAGTATTTACTTTCTGCAACTATGAGTCACTCCTTACATATCTTGTCTTTTTCCTGTCCCAGTCCTTACAGTCAGCCATTTCTCTAAGGAGTCCCGTTTCCTTTCATTAGAGAATGACAGCATAAACCAAGACTTGGTCACTGGGTGTGCTCGCTGCGCCTGCAGTGTTGTTGCTTCTATGACTGTCTCAACAGACAGAAAATAAGTCTATAATGTGTCTAAATCAAGTCAGCTCTGACTCATGGCAACCTCATGTGTGCCAGCATGTAGCTGTGTTCCAGAGAGTTTTCAACAGGGTATAGCTCTATGCCATAGGGTTTTCAATAGAGTATAGCTGTGTGCCATACAGTTTTCAATGACTGAATTTTTGGAAATAGATTACCAAGTCTTTTTTCTGAGGCACCTCTGGGTGAACTTGAACCTCCAACCTTCCCATTAAAAGCCAAGTGTGTTAACTGTTAATAGCGCCTAAAGACTTCATCTGTGTGTGTAAAAATCTCTGTATGTACCCATATCTAGAAATCCATCTATGTATAACCATCTGTATCTATATGGGAGCCTTGATGGTCCATGGTTAAGAGCTCAGCAGCCAACCAAAAGGTTGGCAGTTTAAATCTACCAGATGCTCCTTGAAAACCCTATGGGACAGTTCTGTTCTGTAGGGTTGCTGTGAGTCAGTTCATAGTGATGACTTCAAGTTTCATTCAGTACCACACAGATTATTATAGCCTCCCCACTCCTTACGCCCTCTTCCTTGTCTATAACCTGCTCCAACAGTGAGAATCTTGGCCCTCACCACCTACCTTCCATTTATTTAGTTATTCACTTCCAGTATACATTTCAGAATTGTTAGCTCACATACATGTGGGGGTAACCCTGTTGGCATAGTCATTAAGAGCTACAGCTGCTTACCTGAAAGTCAGCAGTTTGAATACAACAGATACTCTCTGGAAACCCTTCAGGGCAATTCTTCTCTGTCCTTCAGGGTCACTATGAGTTTGAATCAACTCAGTAGCCCTGGGTTTGTTGTCTTTTGTTTGTTTGCTTTCCCTAACCCACGTGGAAAACAACATTACCAACCAGAGGATAGTATTTTTACGCACTTTCTTTTAGTCTTGTAGTCAGCAGTCATTTCTAAAGTGATTCAGGTGAGCACCTTTTACTCCACCCCCTTTCAGTAAGGTTATTTCATGCATTTGTCATAGAGTTACAAAATGTCACTGTCTGCATTTCATTGTGGGATCCTCTGACCTCAGAAATGATTTCTTTATTTGCATATATTAAGATTCACTTTTTGTGCCATGAAGCTCTACGGTTTTGACAATGCAATTTTAATTTTAATAAATTCCAAATTATTTCTTTTTTCTTTCATGGATCATGTTTTTAGTATCTAAAAACTCATTACCAAACCCAAGATCACAGATTTCTTCCTATGTTTTCTTTTAGAACCTTTATAGTTTCTTATTTTATATTTACGCCTGTAGACCATTTTTACTCTAGTTTTATGTGGATTGTAAGATGGTCTAGGTTGTTTTGTACAGATAGATGACCAATAGTTTAGGCATCATTTGTTAAAAAGATTATCCTTTCTCCATTGAATAGCCTTTGTACTTTGTAGAAAAAAATTAATTGACTGTATCAGTGTGGGTGTGTTTATGGGCTGTCCATTTCTATTGATCTTTGTGTCTCTCTTTCATCAGTACCACACTGTGTTAAAATAGGGTCACTATGAGTCAATATCGACTCAATGACAGTAGACTTTTTTATACCTGAGTGCCTCACTTGTTGATCATGTTGCAAATGGTATTCTTTCAAGTTCCAATTTTTTATTGGTTGTATATAAGAAAGAAGTTAACTTTTGTATATTGACCTTGTGTTCAGCAACCTTACTATACTCACTAGTTAGTTCCAGATGTTTTTGTTTGTTGATAGATTTGGGGGGGTCTTCTACATAGACAGTCATGTCATTTGCAAATGAAGACAGTTTTCTTTTTTCCTTACCTATCCATATGCTTCTATTTCTTTTACTTGCCTTATTGCAGTAGCTAGAATTCAGTGTGATGCTGAATGGGAGCAGGGAGAGCGGACAGCCTCACCTTGTTCCAGCCCTGCAGTGAAAGGGCGATGTTAGTTCCAGGTTTTCCATGTAGTCTTTTCATGAGTGTAGGAATATTCCCTTCTATTCACAGTATTTACCATGAATGGACACTGAATTTCATGAAATACTAATGTGTCTGCTATGTGCAGCATGGGCTTTTAGGGGGCAAGAAAAGAAGCAGAGAGACCAGTTTGTAAGACTAATAGAGAGAGCCAGACAAGCGCTGATGGTGGCTTGGACTGGAATGGCAACAGTGGAGGGAAATGAGCAGATTCTGGGTACATTTTGGAGTAAAAGCCAATAAAACTTGATGATGTTGGATATGTGCAACAAGGAAAGGAAAGAATCGAGGAATATTTTTGGATATGAGTCTTGAACAGTTGGAGGATGTTATTGAAGTGTACTACCTTGGCACAGACTAGAAGGAGACAGATTGGGGGATTAGGGATTACGAGTCTGGTTTGGGCATGCTACAGTTTTAAGTAAGTATCACTGGTACCAGTTACCCCTGATGCATTTTCAGCTCATGGTGACCTCCTATCCATTGGGTTTTCAATCACTAATTTTTTGAAAGTAGATTGCCAGGCTTTTCTTCTAAGGCTCTTCAGGTTAGATTTAAATCTCTAACCTTTTGGTTAACTGCCAAGCATGCTAACCATTTGTACCAGCTAGTGACTCCAGATAACTATCAGATCTCAAATATATATATATATAGATGTATATGTATATGTATTCCAGAAGGCAGTTGAGCATATATATCTGGAGCACAGGTGACAGGTAAGGCCTGCTTTAGAATTTTTTCAATCATCTGTATGTCAATGGGAGTTAAAGCCTTATGATTTCATGTAATTACTCTGGGAGAAAATTTAAATGAAGAGGAGAGAAATGCCTACCACCAAGCCCAGGAATCCTCTAGCATTTCCTGGCTAACTGGGTAATCTGACCCACAGGAGGGCTTGAATGAGTCAATCACAGAGTTGCCAAGCAGTGTTGCTGCTGAGATCCATAGCAGGGTGCTAGACAATACTTATTAGTTCCAAGAATGAGTTAAAAACCTCACGGTCTCCTAATTAACAACAACAAAGAAAAACCTTTAAGTATACACAGACATTGCAAGAATTAACTGAAGATATGGAGGAACTGAGGCGTACACTTGTGGGTTAAAAATAGATGATCATTTCCTGGAGGAAATGACCCAAGACCTGAGAACTAAAGGAGATGGAACTGTCCTAATGAAGAAGAGAGACGTTGTAAGCATTTGTGATGTCCTCGGGGAAAGTTTGCCTGAGGAGCAAGACCTTGGATCTCGGTGCTTCTTTTAACTTAGTTTGTTTGTTTTGCTTTGTTGTTGTTGTTTATTACTTACAGTTATGTATGTTGAAATATCTACTACCAAACCTGTACCTGCCGATGGGTGTGTTCCTTTACACAGTCCCATCCTTACACTCTCTCAACACCTCTGTCTCCCTATGTGCCTCTCATTCATTAACGTGTGCTAACACCGTGGCTTCATGATTGTCTGTGCTGTGGTAATTACCGTCACTGTCCTGTTCTCCCATCCCCTCAGTGTCCTCTCTAGCCCTGGTCAGTTTTTGCTGACTTCCCTCATGTTGTGTATTGCCTTTCCATTAACCAATATTGACACGTCTTCTATCTATTTGGTAATTTTCCTTTTTTCCCCATCCTGTCCCTGATAACCACCAAAGAAATTTTTTTTCTTTTTTCTTTGTGTAAGCCATTTCTTGTTTCTTTATAATGATGGTCTCATACAACGTTTGTTCTTTTGTGACTGACTTTTACCTTCATTGGCACAGTGGGTCTGGCGACTTTCGACACTAGTCAAAAAAAATAAAAAGGAATTCCTGCCCAAATGAGAGAATGACTCATATCCCAAAGAAACAGAAGAACACAGAGCTGGCAGACAGGGAAGCAGAAATTCTTTGATAGCTCTAACTGCAAAATTCCTTGCCAGAAGTGGGAATGGAAAGTCCCAACAGGTGAATAAAATTTCAGGATGTTACCGGAAATCCCTTCTTCATCCCTCAGCATTTTTATTCTCACCACACACAACCCCAACACTAGGCTGGAAAGGGAAGGTTAAAACTCTCTTTAGCTCCACCATAACCAAATGCCTGTAGGAATAGATAGATTCTTAGCTGCACACTCAAAGCCAAGGGTTTAACATGGAGCTTCAAGTTATTAAAAGCCCAAGTGACCCATCTGGCAGAGTTAAATTTTAAAAAAATAAATGCCTGCTACCAGTTCTTTATAGATTTGAGATGACAAATGGTACATTGTCAGCTGGCTCCTAGCTTTAATGAAAACTAAGAGGGGGCCTTCTGTCATCTGGAAAGTCAGAAAGACACTAAGGAAGAGGATCAGGAAGAAAGGTCACTGGCCACTCTGGGTCAGTTGATAGGCTCTTCTTCCTCAGGGTGGTTGCTCAGCCTGGACAACTAGCCAGACTGCAAGTAAAGGAAGGTAGTCTAGACAGATGAGAAGTCCAGCCCACCCCTGTAGCCAAGGCTTGCAACCCTTATGAGCTGCCAACGTCATTCAAAGACATAAGATTACCTATAGCCATAATCACTAAAGAGTGTGACCAAACAATGCCAGCCCCATGCCCTGGAAAAGGAGTCTACAGGATTTCTTTCCAGGACACTGAGGTTCCAGGATTTTAACTGCTTTGTGCCAAAGTCAGTAAACACCAATCTCCCCAAGTCAGGAAGGCATCAGGCCTTTTGTGTAGAATTCAGAGGGTCACCTTGCTTCTGCCCAAAGTAAGGATGCTTTCCTGAGCACTGCTAGCTTTGTTTTACTCCCTGAAATAGGACACACACTTACACACTTCCCCGGGAATAGAAGACACAAATACCCTGAATGAAGTCCATAAAGGGTCCCAGGAACCATGTGAGATGACCATTCAGCTGGGCACACTTGAATTGTGAGTCTGTCTGAGAGCAACAGTGAGTATTGAATTGTTTGCTGAGGCCATCATAGCAAAGCAGAAATCATTATTGCCATGGTCCTCCAGGGAAAACAGCTTATGAAGAGTCTGCACTTCTCTTATTCTCCCCCATCATTCCTCCACCTTGCACTGGGGCGGGGGGGGGTGTCAAAAGTTCACCCATAAAATCCTACCCTTTCCTAGGCAATTCCCTTCTGCAAAATGTCATTAAACACACAGGCTACACCTATGTGCAAACAGCCCGGCTACTTCTACCGCCATACTATTGTTGTTCCCACAGCCAATTCTAGGCAGGCAGTTTTGCTCCGAAATGTTTGCTGAGCAACTTAATATCCATCTGTGTATGTACAGGCCTTCCAAAAGATCTCTGCAACTGGAAATTATTTGAAAAGAATCCAAGGGAGTGGAAATGGGCTTTTGTTGTGATTGAATTCATTAGGGGCACACTCTCTGATTGTTTTTTGTTTGTTTTGTTTTTTTCATTTCCTTTACCTCTCAACTTTTCAAAATGATTTCCTTGAGATGCTTTGTCCAACATCATAAAGTACTCTGGCACTTGTTTCCCTTGTTTTTTACCCAATGTGATGTCTTTCCCTGTAATAAAATGCAGCAGATGATACAGAGCTATTGACAAACTGAAGTGACTTGTTTAAAAAGTTTCTTAGTCACTTTGCCATTTCCAGCATCAGGGATCTGGGGGCACCCTGACCCTGACGCTGTCTGTCCAGCCCTGGAGCTCCCCAGAGCTATTTCAGCAGATACTTGCCCTATCCCCAATGAGCACTCTGTGTCACTGCTGCTGATTTACCAATGTCAGCACCCAGTGACAAAGTCCTCAGAAACTTGCCTTTATTCTTTTGATAAAAAAAAAAAAAACAAAAACATAGTCTATACAAATAAAAATGGGAAAAGCAAAACCTCCCCACACAGTGTAGGAGAGCTGTATTCAACCCTGAGTGTTAATATTGTGCAGCAAGAAAATAGGCCAGTTGGTAAAGAGACTCGATGGGCAGGCAGCACAAATCACTGGATATTGTTCTCCTTGTACCATGAAGTGAGAAAAATGTTTCTTCATTGTTCCTTAGTGAAGGAAGTGGGTTATTATTCAATAAACTTTACTGTAACTTTCTCACTGATACATTTGTCCTATCTAGGTAAACCCTCAGAATGTTCAACAAACCCCCAAAGAGTTCTAACTGTGGGCAGCCCTCCATTTTTCAGGAACTGGGTACACAGCTGGTGGCTTATCCACACTGCCTTTCTTCTCCCCTTTCCCTGGCTCATGCACTTCCTTACTCAGTCACATCCCCAGAGGGAGAAAAGCTGGTAAGAAGGCAAAACCCAGGGCAATCCTCTACAGACACAGCAGTAAGGAAGGTGGCAAAATGACCTGATATAATTTGTGGCGTGAGAATTGCATTCAAGGAATCTATGCTCTTCCTGCATGGCTTACTTCTAGTGCATGTGCTTATTAGTGATCAGTGTTTCCTCAGTTCCTGCAATATAGACGTCCACGAGGTGGCTCTGAACCAAGGGTACAAATCGGAATCACCTGAGCAGCTCTTTCAAATTCAGAGGCCCCAAGTGGCACAAATGGTTAAGCACTCAACTACAAACAGGAAAGCTGGCGGTTCAAACTCAACCAGAGGTACCTTGGAAGATAAGCTTGAAAATCTGCTTCCAAAAAGTCACAACTTTGAAAGCTGTGAAATGCATTTCTCCTCTGACATACATGGAATTGCTGTGAAGAGGAACTGACTTGGTAACAACTAACAACAACAACTATGTTTCATGAAGTCTAAGACAACACCAATTATAAGACATAGTTTCAAAGATATCAAAATATGGGGAAGAAAATGTGTATCTTAGAATCAGTAAAATCTAGGGATTACAATTCAGTAATGTTGGCAGCAACAGCAGAGGTTGATATTTATTCTATTTCAGTTCTAAACCCTTTGTCTAAATTAAACCAATTAGCATCAGGTAGATTCCATCTCATGGTGACCCCATGTGAGTTGTACAGCAAAGGGTTAACATGTTAATATGCTCAGCTGCTAACCAAAAAGTTGGAGGTTCAAGTCCACATGGAGGCATCTCAGTGGGAGGCAACTGACTTCCAAAAAATCAACCACTGAAAACCTATGGAGCGCAGTTCTACTCTAACATATAGGGTCAACATGAGTCAAAGTAGACCAGACAGCAAATAGTAAAACTGGTACAGAAATTGCTTCATGTAATTCTCACAGCAGCGCAATGTGATAGGCTCTGTTATGAACCTTATTTTGTACATAAAGAAATGAAATCGTAGGGAGCTTAAGAAAGCTTTGCAGGATCCTCAGCTAGTAAGTGTTGGAGGCCAGTCTCAAACCCATGCAACATAATTCCAACCAAAGTCTGTGCTCTTCACTGTGAAGGCTTGGGCATGCTTCTATTAGAATACCTCCAAAACACATAGCTGGCTAAGAGTCACTATAACATATCTCACTTTAAACAGTCTCATAGTAAAAGTTTCCTTCAGAGCTGCCAGTCTATATTTGTACCACAAACACATGTGTGATACAAATAGGATGCATTGAATGCATTGTCACACAAACACCTTGCAGCCTGCATTAGCTGTGCTTGGGTGTTCTTTTTAATGGGATTGATTTTCTGCAGGTTGATTGGTTCATTAAGAACAGTAATGAGGCTCACCTCAGATAGGGGGTGGGAGTTCACAGCAACTCAACAGAATTTTGCAAGAAACCGTTACAAGATTTTCCCTGCATTTGACATAGAGGAGACAAGCTGAGTGAAACACTGTCTGTGCTCACAGTGTCAAGGGGAAGAGAGATGCACATGCAAGTAATCATAGTATTATTAATAGTATATTGAGTTGTGGAAGCCTAGAGTAAAATGAGTTCATTCTGCCTGAAGGGGACAGGATGGTGGCTTTCAAGCTGGACACTGAAGGACGAGTAAGAGGTTACCTGGTGGGGGAGCAGGGAGGACATTCCTGTCTCGGGATTTGGGAAATTCACAGTCAAGGAAGCAGTTTCATATGGCTAGAGCAAAGGATGCAAACGGACAGGATTCTGGGAAGTTTCTTTGAATTGCCTTTAAGAGACCTCGTGCAAGTACACATCCCCAAGATGCCCACAACCCAGGGAATGACCATGGGCATCTCTACCCTTGGGGTTGGAGAAAGGCTCAGTAGAGCTTGTGGGTATGGAGATACTCTGGGTAGCTCTGATATGGAAATTACTAAAGGGAAGAGGCCCCTAGCTCCAACAAAACACCTGATGACTTCCCTTCCTGTGAGATTACCCCAGTCCAGTGTTTATAGAGGTGTCTTATTTAGAGTCAGTAAGTCTTATTTAGAGTCAGGGTTGCCATGAGTCGGATCCGACTTGATGGCACTTGGCTTGGCCAAGCAGGTGGAAGGAGAGAGGAGATCCTCTCAATGGGGGAAGGATAAGTCCAAATTCCTGAAGTCTCACCATATTCACTCTCGCCTTTGCATGCCTCCACTTTGGTTCATTTCCTATTCATCCCCCAGGACCAGGGTGGGTTCAGTGCCACTCTCCTGTGCTTTGCTCAGAATGGACAGTAGGTGCTGGGGTGATGGTCCTGATGGTGGTAAATGCTAATGGCTCCAGGAAAAGTAGACGATCTCACTCTGTCCCCAGAATGTTAACTGTTGGAAGGTGTGCCATGAATATTCCCACTCAACTTGCTCTAAACAGTGCTAGTATTAATGGAAGTTTTAATGAAAAACTAAGCCTCGATTAGGTTGCCACAGAATTTTCACAACACGCAGAGTCTGGTTAATTTCCCTTGCGCCGGGTTAGAGCATCAAAAGCACAGACATACACACATGTGCAGACACTCGCAGGCAAATCCCCTCCAACCTCTAAGCTGGTGACTCACATGCTTTCTTCTGCTGCCCTAACCCCAGAGCTTTATAGGATCAAGGTGACTCTCCTATACTTATAATCAGAACAAGCTCTGTGGCATTTTAGTAGCAGCTGATTCAGGGAATTCCAAGGGAAGCGTCCATGTTCCCTTATCCTCCCTTGGATGCTCAGGTGGAGCAAAAGCTAGTTACCAGGAGCAGCTCCTTCAAAAGTTAGGAACCCCCGGTCCAGGCACTGTGCCCCAGCCTTGCTCGGCAGTCCTAGCATTTCATTGCCCCACTTCCCTGGGAAGTGGCCATCCCCAGCTATTCATGCAGCTTCTGGAGACATACAGACATGTATACTCCCATGAGGTGTTTTAATTATGACAAGCAGCCATCTCTCCCAGTGTAGCAGAAACCACACCTCCCTTGGGAAAGCCAGAAGCTGTATGTGAGAAGCAGTCAATGGGTTTGTCTTGTTAATTCAGACATGATGTAAAAACTTCCTCCCCAACTACTCCCACACTCTGCTCACAGCCCTGTCCTCATCCATCCCTGCACCCTTCTGGAAAGTTCTACACATGCCACAGAGGCCTCCTCTTTCTCAACATCTCTGCCAGAGGAGAGAGCAGGGAGCAGGGAGGATGAATTCCTGCCTCTTACACTGAGGAGAAAAAACTGAGTAAGCAGAAGAGACGTGGAAGAAAGAAATGACTGGAAAAAGTAAAGTACTGCACTCTGTAAAGCTAAATACCCATTTGAAGCTGAGGTGGTCCACGAAGTCTCTTATTACCCTGTCCGTACATAACTTCCTTGTTATTCCACAGACTCCAGTAAGCTTTGCCTCTCGTAACATTACAGATGCACAGGTCTCGTAAGCCTTGAGTGCCCTCCAAGGGGCTGGCCTGCATTTTCTAGTTTCTCTGATGGCCAATGAGCAGATTCCCCAAAGTCATTTACAATGTTACGGCAGTGAGTCTCTGTCATAGTCATGTGTTTTTCCTCTCATGAGTCCCTGGTGTCACTGATGACCAGTTTCCTGACCCATCTCCAACAGCATGTTGTCCTGGATGGGACACTTGTCAAGAGATGAGAACACAGCTTTCACCTCCCAAACACTGGTTGCAAAACTCTATTCAGAAAAAAGTCAATATTATTTCTCTCTTCTCGATAGACTGTTTGGCTGTATATTTTCTCTCCATTTCCCTCTTTCCTTCCTAGCTCTACCCCTCACCCATGACCTCTCATTCCCTGGAGTCCTGCAAAGACAAAGGCTACATTAGTTCCTCAGCTTGGTGCACTGATCCAGACACTTTCTTTTGGCTTGTATCACAGTAGACTTGTGTGGTTCAGGGATTTCAACTCTAGTTGCCCACACAATCTCCTCAGTTCTTTTGAAAGATTGCTCATCCTGGGACCCCATCCCAGACCAATTCAGTCAGAATATTTGGGAGGGGGACCTGGGTATCTACACTTTTATGTTTCCCTACATGATTCTCAGAGACCTGGTGGAACAGTGGTTAAGAGTTCAGGCTGTTAACCAAAAGGTGAGCAGATCCAATCCACCAGCTACTCCTTGGAAATCCCATAGGGCAGTTCTCTGTCCTACAGGGTCACTATGAGTTAGAATCAACCCATTGGCAATGGGTTTGGTTTGGTTTTTGTGTGATTTTTGTACATAGCCAGTGGTGAAATGTACTATGTCCAGACCCTTTCCCTAAAGCTATAGACAGGCAGCCTTAAAACAATGTAAGACTAATGTTCACGGTTCATGTTCTCTGGTTCTGATGAGGCAATAGGACCAGGGGTTGGCTGGGCAGAAATAGAGTCAGAGGACCATCTGGCTGATAGGAGACCTTGAAAAGACTCCATGAGCACAGATTAGCCCTAGATACAGCGTTTCTGATCCTACTGAGTCATGTGCCACCTCCTTGAATTACCCTTCAGCCCAGGTGATGCTTTTCTCATTATTATTTGAGACAGAACACAGAATTATAAAAGTTGTAGGTAATTTCCCTCATTCTTCCTGCAAAAGACAGCTTGTGAGCCTGTGTAACAATAATATCTGTTCTCTATGTGATAAACAGCATACAACCAAACAATAGTTATCAGAAACACACAGGAGGCATGACCCTCTGCTAGTTGCTATTTAGAGACAATGTCTGCACCATCTGGAAGCTTGTGTCGTAAGAAAAATGACATCATGCAAAGCACAGTTACCCAGAGGCAGTTACCACTTTGTGCTTTTAAGGTTTTTTCTTGGTATGTTTTGGTTTTAAGAGCTATTTGGGGTATTTTGCTAAGATTATATATAATGAAAGCAGGTGGCTGAGACATATAAACGTCAGCCATTTCTTTAGGGGCTGGGTTTCAGTAGAAATATTCCCCCCCCCAGGCTTTTGTCTGGCTTCAGGTCATCTCCCACTCGCCTGGATGTCATCAACACTGTGTAAAAGTCAAAGCAAGAACATGGTTGTTCTCCAAATCTTTGTTCTCTATAGCTTCCTACCTTGTGTTCACGTATATCCCAGGAAAACCATGTAACATCTTTCATTGCTTCCTGGAAAGCCTTCACCCTTTACTAACCAAGCCTCATCTTTCTCAGAGTCACTACATATGCTAGCTGTAGCATAGCTTACGGTTTGCTGACTTGGTCGTCAGTGTCACATGCTCGACCTGATTGCCCCTCTTGCCTGGGAATGGTCAGGACAGTCTGAAAAGCTTGCTTCTCTTTGGATGGGCATTCAACCTGACATTTGCAGCCATCCACTTGTCTCTCTGAGGGAGCCCTTATCATCTAGGATATGGATTCCTCTCCTGGAAATGGTCCAAGACATACAGTTTCTCAATTAACCATGTTATGGTGCATGTAATCCCCAAAAGCAGATTATCTAAAAATCACTTTACTGGCTTTGGTACAACAAGCACAACGAGAGTGACCATGTGAGTGTGTGTATGTGTGTCCCAGTAATGTCACTTTTTATGTGAGCTATATGAGTGTTTTACATGTACCTGTATGCATTTTCTGAGGTGATGTCATTTGGAGGGAGAGTAAACACCCTTGAGGCACCCTGAGTGACAGAGGGAAAATAGTGTAAAGAAAACTGACAGAGAGAACAAAGAGAGCATGATCTTCGGTCTCGGTAGTCTGTAGATATTTGTGGACTTCCACCGCCATTCCAACTAGTGCCCCCCATGTCCCACATGCCCCCTGGGATTGGCTGGTGCCAGTGCCCTACTCCTAATCACACAGGGCTTGTGGGGATGCTCTCCACATACTCACGCAGGCTGCACATTTGTTTCTTGCTTGGCAGCAAGCCTAAATTTCTGTTGCCCTTTTCAGCATCTTAGTGCCCCCTGGGATATGGAGTATGCTGGGGACCCAAGCAGGGTACACCACTACCCAGCCTCTGGAGTTTCTAGGAAGTTTATTGGGAGTTCTTGAGGGTTACCAGTTGTGGGGGAAGTAGTTCTCTATTATTAAATGTAGTAGTCGCCTAGGGAGCTTGTCCCAAGTTGAGCTCAACCATCTGGGTTGGATCTTAAAATTCGCATTCTTATGAAGTGCAGGACACTTTGGAAGACACCCTTTAAGACAAGCCTCCACCTAGAGCATCATTCTGACTCTGCTTCAGACCTGATTTTGGGTCTGAGTGAAGATGAATATCTGCCTTTTACATCCTTTTACCCCCTTACAAATCATTGTTTTTTGACCTGATACTGCCTTGTGGTGGGCTAACAGCATCTGTAGGGTATAGGGTGGGACAACTTTCACCATGTGGGTTGGGCAAATACTGCTCATAAACAAGATATCCAGACACTCAGGTCATTTTACCTTCCAGATCTAGAAACCCACTGCCATTGAGTCAATTCTGACTCAAGCGACCCTACAGAGTAGGCATGCCCCATGGAGTTTCCAAGGAGTGCCTGACGGATTTGAACAACTGACCTTCTGGTTAGCAGCTGGTAACACTTAGGCACTGTGCCACCAGGGTTTCCCTGGTTCTAAAACTGTGTGGCCGAAGCATAAGTCATGGGGCACTTGGCCAAGTGCCTTCTTAGAAGATATGATAATAGCTGCTGTTTATTGAGTACTTACTGGGTATCGAGCGCTGTAGTGAGTGTTCTATGTCAATATTGTCACTGAATTTTCTTAATACTATGAGGTCTTATTCCCATTTGGGGAAGCCTATGTAGAAGCTGTCACAGCCTTTCCACGGCCAATTTCAAAATACAAGAGAAAATAAACTCAACATCTTTGAGATTCTTGAAGGAAAGACAACGTGTAAATCAACTAATTATTATTAGCATTCATGACTAAATCCTTGCAGACAAGAGAGGAAAAACAAAGTGCTTTTTTCTGTGGTTTGCTAAAAGGTGGCTCAGATTAGAGCAATTAGCTAACTAATTGGCCAGTCTAAGTGGCATCCTGTAATTCCTCCTGATGGAAAGCCACTTGCCTCTTCTGTTTGTGAGATGTAAGGGTTAGGTCAATGCAACAGCTGTGACCAGCTGCCTAAAGTGGGGTTGTCACTTTGGACAACTTGCCATGCTCCAAAGATCAGGATGGACAAAATAGCAAGTCCAGTTGTTGATATGGTCACTGACCTACTAAAATTAGCAGTGGGAGTCATGGTAACATAAAGGGCCCGCCTCTCAGTAGATTAACCAAATGCTGTTAATCTTGTGGCAGAATCAAGTAGGCTCTGAGGAAGGTATAGGAAATAGAATAAAAGGTCTAGACACAGCAAGAGTAAGAGAAAGCTGTTGACATGGGCTCTAAAGAAAAAGAGAAGTTCTTAACGAGATGCAAATCCTGTTCAGGAAAACTCTCCAAGTCAGTAATTAAAGTATATCCAGGAACGTAGGACTGCCGAGGTATAAAAGATCAATAGGTTAAATACTTTATGTTGTTTAATCAGATACTTAGCACAAATCAAATATTACCTTACTGAGGCTGTTAGGCTAAATGAGGGCACTGTGGTGAACATTCATTACTAAGACACCAATGGATCATGAAAATAGCAAGGTGCATCCCTGAGTCACCTCTAGCCCTGAGATGAAGAATAAGGAGACCAGAAAGCATGTACGGCACTAGAATGGCATCTATGCTGTTTCTTTAGGAATGGCTTAGGAAGTTGGGGTTATGAGTTTCCCCTGAGAATTAATGGTTCTAACACTGAAATGTAAAAAATAATAATAATAATTGCAGTCTCCTTGGAGCTGTTTATCTCAGTTTCTTAGTGCTACTGCTGTTGTTGTTGCCAAGTGCTGTCATTCTGACTTCTTGCGACTTGAGGTACACTGCCCAGTCGTGCACCACGTACACTTGAGCTGACTTCCTGGCTACTATGTCAGCCCATCTCATGGAGGGTCTTCCACTTTTTTTATTGACTCTCTGCTTCAGCATGATGTCCCTCTCTAGGGACTAATCACTCCTGTCGACATGTCTAAAGTATATGAGACATAGTCTCACCCTCTTGCTTCCAATGAGCATTCTGATTAGTGCTGCTGTATCAGGAATACCACAAATAGATGACCTTAAAAATCAGAAATTTGTTCTCTCACAGTATAGGAGACCAGAAGTCCGAATGCAGGACTCCAGCTCTGGGGGAAGACTCTCTGTCTACTCAGGGGTAGATCCTTGCCTCAGCCTCTCAAGTCTTCACAGCATACCTCAGCAATTTGACAGTCTCAGGTGGCCTCTCTTTTTCTTCAGTTTGTGCTTGATCTGCTCTTTTTATGTCTCAAAACTCATTAAGTTTAAGACATACCCTATACTGCTTTGGCTCCATTCACATGACAAAGAAAGTTCTATTTCCAAGTGGGATTATGTTCACAGGTATAGAGTTAGTATTCCAGCACGTATTTTAAAAGCCCATTGCTGTCAAGTCAATTCTGACTTGTAGTGACCCTATAGAACAGAGTAGGATTGCCCCATGGGGTTTCCAAGGAAGAAACTAGAAGACTTGAACTGCTGATCTTCTAGATAGCAGCTGATCTCTTAGTCAGTGCACCACCAGGATTCCCTAATACATATTTTAGGGGAAGACAATTCGATCCATAACACTAGGTATACTCATCAACTTGCAAAATTAAGGCAGGTATCCACATTTACTCAAGAATACTAAATTCTCCATCCCTCTTCTGAGTGAGTGATCTTTTCTGATTTTTGCATTCACATTGTATACATGGAAGCACTGGACAGCAAACCTAGGAATCTTAAGGAGGAATCCCTGAAAAGGGCGCCAGGGACTAACTAAAGTCTTACAGAAGTAGGTGAGCTGTGCTGTGAGTCACTGAGCAATCAAGTGATGCATGGGCCTTGGTAGTACCAATCATCAACTAATGGGCATCCACCTTGTGGACTGGCCATTAATTGTGCTCTGCCAACCTTGCTGGCCTTGGTGTACTCAAATTATTTTCTTGTCTTCTTCAGCAGACAGAAATAAAGTCAGATTGGAACTTTGCTGGAAACAAAGAGGATGGAATTAACAATTAAATTATGGAATTACAAAAGCATTGCAATGATTAAATACCTCACAGATCTCTGCATCATTACAGAGTGGCACAGCTCTACCCAGCCTCATCTGTGGAAGCCCCAGCTCTTTTTCACTCTCTTGCAGAACTACTCATAGTCCTCACTGGAGCAGGGACAGGTTGTCTCTGTGTCATTGTCGCTATCCCCTTCCCCCATCGCATCCCCAACCTGCTTGCAGTCCTTAGGCTTGCTGGGTTCAGCTCTGGGTGGAAAAGAAAAAATGGATTCCTCTTTCTTTTCCAAAGAATACATTCCTGAGCATTGGTTTAGTCAGCCCTCGCCTTGCAAACCTGTGCCCTGCCCCACCTAGAGGTTTCTCATTCCTGATCCATTCCTTTCTGGGATGGTTTGTTGCATTTACTGTTTTGTTATTGTGTTGTTAACTTCCACTGAATTGACCCCTGACTCATAGCAACCGCATAACAGAGTCAGGCCATTGTAATCCATAGGGTTTCCATTGGCTGATATTTGGAAAGAGATCACCACGCCTTTCTTCCTAGTCCACATATCTAGAAGTTCCTCTGAAACTTGTTCAGCATTATAGCAACACACAATCCTCTGTTGACAGATGGGTGGTGGCCATGCCTGAGATGCATTGGCTGGGCATGACACCCAAGTCTCCTGTATATAAAGCACGAATTCTACCACTGAAAATCCAGACCACTGTCATCAAGTCTGACTTGTAGCAACCCTGCAGGACAGAGAACTACGCTATAGGGTTTCCAAGGCTGTAAATCTTTATGGAAACAGACTGTCACATCTTTCTCTCACAGAGCTACAGGTGGATTCAAGTGGTCTATCTTTCAGTTAGCCACTGAGTGCTTTAACCACTGCACCACCAGAGCTCCTCTACCACTGAACCGTGTATTAAATAGCTGGATATTAGGCTTGCTCTTCCTCTCTGGAAACAGTCTAACTGGTTCTGCAGTAGAGTAGCCATTGGTTTTCTAACAGGTGTCTTTGAAGCCCCAGGGTTTCAGGAAGGCCCATACCACCTCTGCAGGTGGTCAGCAGGGATGCTGCCTGGGTAGTACCCACCCAGCTCCACCTGCCACCCACTGCCCACACCATGGCAGCCTTATTGGGCCAATTTTATGTTGAAGTTATGTGTAAAATCCCTTTCAAAAGAAAACAAAAGCTCTTAGGATAAAAGGATTGAAAACCAATATTCTAAGTTTATTAAGGACCCCAAAGGTACTGCCACTCCTCTTTCCTTCTCATAGCATAAGAAAAGCAGTCATAATAGGAACTAGTAATTTTTGAAGGTGTGTTTTGTGCCCAGGGTTTCCTATGCATTGCTTTATTTAAATCTTTTGCAAATGAAGAAATTGAGGCACAGAGACAGTAGTTAAGAAATTGGCCAGAGGTCTCACAGGCACTAAATGGCTGGCCAACAACGTCTCCCTGACGTCAGAGTCTAAGCTCCATGGTACATACAACCACTCTCACTTCAAACATTGCGTTGTTCCTTGTGAGACCTGCGTGTCTCTGGCTCCAGGGACATCTCTAGTGTTTACCTCCCATGTAGAGCATAGATGATTGGCAGTCCTCTAACCTGGCAAGTCCCCAGAACTTGCCCAGCTCTGATTCTTACTTCAACCCATTTCTGGACAATGGAAAACTGCTTCCAACATGTCTTCTCAACTCTCCCCAGCCCCAGCCACTTTTTGGAATGAGTATTTGGTTTTCAGGATAACTTAATCAAGAATAAGCAATGTCAGGAACAAAAAGAATAAGGAAAAGTTAATTTTGTTCTTTCTCAAAATCCAAACGCAAGCTGGTTGTTCTTGTTGCTGCTGGTGCCTCAGTGACTTCCCCTATTTCAGTTTTCAACTGTTCCCGCTCAAAACCAAACCCAATGTCATCAAGTGAATTCAAACTCATAGTGACCCTATGAGTTTGGCGGATTTGAACTGCTGCCCTTTTGGTTAGCAACTGAACACTTAACCACTACATCACTAGAGCTTCTTTTAGTAGATATGATGCCATGTATAAACCCGACCCCAGACAAGCCTGAGAAGACTATGCCACCACATAAAGCTGTGATGGACCCTGGTGGAGTCCCGGTCTCCTGTAGGCCTGCCCAGGAAAAACATTAAAGCCAAGCCCTTCTGCATGGAGCCAGTTCCAGCTCGTGGTGACCCCATGTGTTACGGAGTGGAACTACTCCACAAGGTCTTCTTGGCTGCCATCCTGACAGCCCAGGTTGGTGAGCCTTCCTTCCATGGCACCACTGGGTGGGTGTGAACCTCCAACCATTAGGCTAGCAGTCAAGCACAAACTGCACCACCTGGGACCTGCCAGCCCAGGCCTCTCCCCATTTCCACGCCCCCTAGAATGGTTGACACACAGCCTTCACACACCTCTCTCAGGGCAGATTGGCACACCCTGCTCCAGGGATGGCAACCTGTGGTGAAGAGCGCGAACTCCTGTCTTCCCAGAGTGGTTTCCAGTTCCAAGAGTGATAGCACCGTCGCTTCCATCACCGGGTAGGAAGTGAAACAAACAAGCTATGAGGAGGAGGGAGCGCCATTGAGTTGACAAGTGAAGTGATTTTTAACCTTCCAAATTCAGTTGTTTGTGGGGTAGTGAATGTGTGAAGGAGAGCAGAGGCAGGCGTGAATGCTTCAGCAAGTCAGACTTTTCAGGGAAACAAAGCAGGCATTTGTCAGAGCAGAGAACTGTGCAAACCCACCGAGAATTCAGACAGTTAGCACCATGGCAAGCCCCTGCCTTTGCAAGCCCTGACCTCATTTTGAAAGATACTGCTCAAGTTATTTTTCAGACAAAAGCAAGCAACAGTAAAAGCTCTCCTGGATGAGGCTTCAACATCAGGAAAAAATTATCCTGACTCAAGTTACTGACCTTCTTTCTCCTACTGTCTCCCTACCCTAACCTTGGGTTCTGCCCTCTCCCTTTGATAAAGCCTCAGTAAAGCTGCCAAATCACAAGCCACCAGCCAATGAGCAGACAGGTGGAACTCCACCACCATCTGTCCACTGTAGGGAAAGATCTGTGTTCAGTGTACCCCTTCCAAGGTAGATGAGCAAGCTCTCAATATCTTCTGTCATTCTTATTAAGATCTTGTAGTTTGGATTGCCTTTTTAAGGCCAGGAAAGGGCAAAATATTACCTCTGGGGTGAATTAATGTCCGTCTGCAGACCTCTAGCCTATTACCCGGTTGTGGCTGGGTTTGCTAGATGCCCTTTAGTTGGTTTCAATTCCTAGCAACCATGTGCACAACTGAACAAAGTACTGCCTGGTCCACACCATCCTGATGATCGTTGCTGTGCTGAGCTCGTTACTGCAGCCATTGTGTCAGTCCATCTCCTCGAGGACTTCCTCTCTTCCTGTCACCTGTACTCACCAAGCATGATGTTCTTCTCTATGAACTGGTCCTTCCTGATAACATGTCCAAAGTATATGAGTTAAACTCTCACCATGTCCACTTCTGAGGGGCATTCTGACTGTAATTCTTCCAAGACAGATTTGTTCAATCTTCTGGCAGTCCATGGTATATTTAGTATTTTTTTGCCAACACTATCATTCAAAGGTATCAATACTTTACAGAGAAAAATCTTAAAAGCATTAAATCCTGAAGCAAAAAGCAGTAATGCAGTATGGAAAGAGAAATAAGTAGAAGTTTAGATATGCAAGATCCTACTGAAGTTCAAGATGCTATAACACTCAGACCTCCCACGATGTGGGGCTGTCCAATGGAGAGGTCCTAGGGTGTGGTCCTAGCTAAGTGCCCTCATACAGGAGGTGCAGTGAAGGAGAACATCTGACCCAGGTTCATCATCTTCCTAGGTAGGGGGAGGAAAGGACATCTGTCTGAATTAAGGGAGCCTCTAGATTTCCACAGTTAGTCTCTTCTCCTATAGCGGAAGTCTTCTCACAAAAGCCAGTCCTCTCTCTGTCTTCAGCGTCTTAGAGCCAGATGTTCAAGGCAGGGAAAAAGAATAAGTTATCACAGTTCCTTTCAGTTGAGGTATTTTAGATTCATCTTCTCAGGGCTGGGTTCTTTATCCTGTTGTTACAGGGAAAAAGTTTTGTCTGCTAAGGGGAATATTCAGAGCAGCATTAAGCAATAAAACCAGTGTCCCCAGTAGTGAGGATCTCCCCCACAACCACTGCCAAATATCCTAATCATGAGCCCTCCGTTTTCAGCCCCATGAAATGGAATGCAGAAATCCAAAGACAGTCAAGGGATTCTCTAGAAATCAATATGTCCTATCTCCCCTTCAAACCAGAGGCTGATGGTAGGAAGATCCAAGGACATCAGATTCTAGAACTTTGGGCCATCATTACCACACTGCTTTAAGTGAAGGAAAGGTGTTGGACTTTGGGCTGGTATTAAAAAAAAATACCAAACCCACTGTTGTCAAGTCAATTCTGCCTCACAGGGACCCTATAGACAAAGTGGAACTGCCCCATAGAGTTTCTAGGGAGCACCTGGCAGATTTGAATTACTGACCTTTTGGTTAACAGCCAGAGCAATTACCCAGAACACCACCCGGGCGGCTATGGCAGAGGACAATAAAGACATATAAGACTCACCCCTGCCCTCAAAGAAGGTAATCTCTAGAGAAATAACTTTCCCAAGTTATTTTTTCCAGCTACCATTTGGTGCACTTAAATGTATACCTGAATTATGGCTATAAGAGCATAAAGGGTAATTTTCCATTTGATAGCTCTGCCTTTTAGGGTATTCTTGGCTTTCATCGTTATGGAGGCAAATTACCAGGTCTTTCTTTTGCGATGCTACTGGATGAGCTTGAACTACCAACTTTTAGGTTAGTAACCAAGAGCCAACTTGGTACCACCCACGGGCCTGCTTTGATAGCACTTGGAACAAGAAAAACCTGAAGAGCCTCTCTGCCCCTTACTAACTTACTTCTCACCCCAGGTCCCACTCTGTCCTTCCCATGTAATGTCAGGGAACCTTCAAGATCAGGGCTTGCTATGACTCACCTGGCTTCTTCCCTGAGTCAGGTGGACTCTCTTCATTGCTCTTTCCAACAACATGTCACCTTTAATGTTACCAGAGTAGAGTTGGGCCCTGAGCAACCAGGTGATCTCGGAAAGAACTTCTCTGAACAGGGTACGCGGAGATCCCTGTTTGCAAAATGCCTGTCTCTGGTTTTGCTTTTTCTCATGCAGATCTGGCATTTATATGACACTTTATGTCTTTCGGGGCCATTTCATATCCATTCCACTATTTGAGTTTCATGGGGGCCTGTGAGGTGTCATTGTCTGCATCTTACAATAGAGAAAGTGAGGCACTAGAGGATGATTCTCCTCAAGGTCAAACATCTAGTTACCAGCTGAGCCAGACCAGAGCTGGGTTTCCTGACCAGATCCAGCTGGTGTCCCTTCTGCCATCCTGTCCCTGCCTATCCTTCATGAGCAAGCCACATCGCACTTCCTTGCGATGCCTTGCCAGCTCATGCCATGTTTTCTCCTTCATTTCACCGTGGAGAGCGCACTGTGCTTCTCTCAGTTATTTCGTCTCTGTGTATTGTTTGCATAGCTTTTCAGGTGTTCATATATTCTTCCCAAGAAAATTATACACAAGGGGTCTGGCATAAGCTTTATTATACCTGTTCTTTGTCCCCTCCCCCCAGTGAAAACCCAATTAAGAGTGTGATCATTGCTACACGGGTAGGAGACATTTAACAAATGCTGGCTGCTGAATGCATGAATGAATGGCTTTTTTAATCAAATAGAAATTAAACTGGTGTTCCATCCAAACCAGAACCTCTTTTTGCATTAACCCCTGTAGAGCTTTCTCTAATGGCGTTTGAAGGGCATTGAGGTAGCTAGTGCTTTTGTTCCTGTGCTGAGGAAGAGGGCCTCAGAGAGGAAAATCTAAAGGCAACTATCCAGGTCAATTGCCTGTGGAATGAAAATTTGAGATTAAGACCTCAAAAAAGTGGCTCTTCAAAGATTCCCATTTGGGATGGTAATCACAGGGGTAGGAAAGATGGGGTAATAACAGCAACAGCATTCAAGACACAGTGGGACATACAGGAGGCTGTATAGCATAGTGATTAAGTACCCAACTTAAGAATCAGACTTCTTATCAGTTCCAGCTCTGCAATTTATGGACTGGACTGAATGGATGTCTTTGAGCCTGGTGATTGACCTCTTGCCCACAGTGCCCCAATCTACGAAATGAGGATAACGATAGTGGCTTCATCACAGGACTGTTATGAGGATGAAATGTGATAATGTGTATAAATGCCTGACACAGTGCCTGACACTTAGTAGTTTATTTAAAGCATGTAGCTGTTGTTACTATGGCCATAGACTCCCGAGGTGAACTTGGTCCTCTCCTACATCAGTTCTTCCTCAAGTTTTAAGGAAAAAAAGGCAGCTAATCATCCCCCAGCCTGAGATCCTTCTACCCAGGCTCATTCGCCAGAGGGTGCTGCTGCCACCTAAAGAGAAACAAGGTACTGAGAAATTCTGGGGCCCCCATCAGAAGAAACACATCCTTCCATTCTGCAGGGCTGAGACCCCAGCCTCCTCGCAGCACTCCAGAAGCAGGGGTTCTTCCTTAAGGAATTCTCCAGCCGGGTGCAAGACCACAATGGCTCCTCTTTCTCCTGGCCCAGAATTAACAAGCCCTTATCATTCTGTCTTTTCTTTTGGTAGCAGAAGTTCGAACTTCCCTTTTCTCCACATTCTCCATTTGGCACAATGATTTCCTCCACCGTCTTTCAAGTTTCTGAATTCAGAAATATTAATTAGGGATTTCCCACAACTTTATGGAGGTGTCATGATTACACCTGTTACTAACACCACAAATGGGAAAATTGAACATCTACTACTTTATGAACCCTGTATCACAATTAATGCTGTCTCTGAAGCTTCCCATGTATTGGGTTCTCTGGTATAATCCTTCCTCATATGTGTTTCAAGACCTTGTACAAGTACAAATAATTTAAACTAATTAGCTTACTATAAAAAAGGAATGAAAACAAATGGCACATGAATGAATTGTGAGGCTTCATATGGAATTAATATCTCCCTAATACCCACAAATTTGGTAAATTCATTATGCATCTATAATCAAACCTGATGAACTCCCTAGGTAATTCAGAAGTAATTATGCATGAACTGCTGCCATTTATTTTAAAGTACTCCCAAAATAAAAGATTCATCCTCAAGATTCAGTGACGCTCCTGGATAAGTAGCACTAACCTGACATCTCTTGTCAAAATCAGCCGTCAGGAACTGCTCTAACTCTGTATCCCCCTGTTACTCTCCACTGACATGTGCAGAAAGCAGTCATGATCTTCAGAAACAGTCTCTGCTTAGGATATGCAGATGAGTTTTCATCTGGGATTAGCTGTGAGATTTTGGGAGGACAGAGAGGTGGCCTAGATTGGAATGGCCGCTGAAGTTCAGTGGGACACCAACCACATACCACACAGACTTGCCGATTCCCAAGAACCTCCTTCTGTCAAGTAGAGGGATCCTGCAGCAAGGGACCATTGTCTCTCTTCACAAGGATTACAGTTCTTTTCCAGTAGTACTTACCTGTAGTTATAGATAACCAAACCAAACCCACTGCCATCAAGTAGATTCCAACTCACAGTGACCCTATAGACACAGTAGAACTACTCCATAGAGTTTCCAAGAAGTGCCTGATGGATTTGAATTGCAGACCTTCTGGTTAGCAACCATAGCACTTAACCACTACACCACCGGGGTTTCTGTAGCTACATATGCCAAGCCATAGCTACATATAGGCCGTGGTTTTAACAGACTCATTCTACCAAACAAAATGAAATTTCTACTTTTGAACTGCCCTGGGTGGTAAAAACAGTTAACATGTTTGGCCTGCTAACCAAAAGTTAGTCTACCCAGAAGAGCCTGGGAAGAAAAACTTGGTGATCTACTTCTTCAACATCAGCCACTGAAAGCCCTACAGAGCACATTCTCTTCTGACATGTGTAGGATAGATATGACTTGGGATCAGCTCACTGGCAACTGGTTTACCAGAGCTGCTATAGCTTTCTTAAAATACAGTTCATTTTGGGGGAGAACATAATTATTTTTCTTGAAGACTATGACAGTGATATATACATTGGTTTATTATATATATAATCTGTATGAGTCAGAATCAACTCAGCAGCAACAGGTTTGATATTTTTGGTTTATATATGTATATGTATATGTATGTGACCATTACAAAGAAAGGTGATCCAACCTAATGCGGAAATTATCGAACAATGTCATTAATATCACAAGCAAGTAAAACTTTACTCAGGATCATTCAAAAGCAACTGCAACCGTATATTGAAAAAGAACTGCCAGAAATTCAAGCTGGATTCAGAAGAGGACGTGGAGCCAGGGATATCATTGGTGATGTCAGATGGACCTTGGCTAAAGGCAAAAAATACCAGAAAGATGTTTACCTGCGTTTCATTGACTATGCAAAGGCATTCAACTGTGTGGATCATAATAAATTATGGCTAACATTGTGCAGAATGGGACTTCCAGAACACTTAATTGTGCTCTTAAGGAATCTGTATATGGATCAAGAGGCAGTCGTATGAACAGAACAAGGGGACACTGCATTTTTTAAAGTCAGGAAAGGTGTGTATCAGGATTGTATTCTCTCACCATATCTTTTCACTGTGCGCCAAGGAAATAATGTGAGAAGCTGGATTATACAAAGAAGAATGAGACATCAGGATTGGAAGATAACTCATTAACAACCCGCGTTACACAGACAACACCACTTTATTTGCTAGAAGTGAAGACGATTTGAAACACTTACTGACGAAGATCAAGGACCACAGTCTTAAGCAAGGATTGCACCTCAACATCAAGAAAACAAGAATCCTCACGACTGGTCCAGTAAGCAACATTGTCATAAATGGAAAAAACATTGAAGTTGCCAAGGACTTCATTTTACCTGAGTCTACAATCAACACCCATGGAAGCAGCAGTCAAGAAACCAAAAGACACATTGCATCGGGAAAATCTGCTGCAAAAGATCTCTCTAAAGTACTGAAAAGTAAAGATGTTACTTTGAAGATTAAAGTGCACCTGACCGAAGCCATGGTATTTCCAATCACATCATATGCATGTGAAACCTGAACAATGAACAAAGAAGGCAGAAGAAGAATTGATGTCTTTGAATTGTGGTGTTGGAGAAGAATGCTGAATATGCCATAGGCTGCCAAAAGAACAAACAGATCTGTTCTGGAAGAGGTACAAACAGAGGGCTCCCTGGAAGCAAAGATGGTAAGACTGTGTCTTACATACTTTGGACATGTTGCCAGGAAGGATCAGTCCCTGGAGAAGGACATCATGCATGGTGGAGTGGAGGCTGCAAAAAAGAGGAAGCTCTTCAATGAGACGGATTGACACAGTGGCCACAACAATGATCTTAAGCACGAAAATGATTGTAGACATGGCACAGGACCAGGCAGTGTTTCGTTCTGTGGTGCATATGACCACCAGGAGTCAGGACCTACTCAATGACACCTAACAACAACACCATACGTATATTATATACATGTGTGTATGTATTATATACATATACATACATACATACAAAATATATCTACATATAATACATATGCATATGTATTATATATATATACACATCCTCAATGAATATATCTATTATGTACATTGAATACACTCAACAAATATTCATTAAAGATCTGTGTGCTGTGTGTACATCAGAAAATAAAACAGACAAATGTCTAAGCCTTCATGGAATTGAAATTCCAGTGGTACGGTAATAAAATAAATGAGTAAGTAAGATAAATAATATGCCAAATCGTGATAAGCACTCTAGAGAAAAATAAAGCAGAGAAAAGGGATATGGAATACCAAAATGAGGTAGGGTACTAATTTTAAATAGAGTAGTTTCCCCCAAGAAGCTGACCACTGAGCAATGTCCTGAAGGAGAGAACTGAGGGAAGAGCATTGCAAGCAGAGGGAACAGCAAGTGCAAAGGCCCTGAGGCGGGATTGTGTGTAATGTGTTTGAGAAACAGCAGAGGCCAGAGTGGCTGGAGCAGAATCAGCAAGGGGAACAGTGAGAGTAAAGAAGCAGTGACGACATGACAGGGAGGCGAAACTGTATAGGGGGCTCTAAATCCTGGAAAAGGCTTTGGCTTTTACTCTGACTGAGATGGGAAGCCACCAAGAGGTTTTGACCCAGGAAAGGATGGCATCTGACTTGAGATTTGAAAGCATTACTCAGAGTGCTCTGTTGAGAGCAGACTGGTGAGGCAAGGACAGAAGCAGGGGAATCACTAGGAGGCAGTAAGTGTTGGAGAGTAGTGCCGGGCAAAGTTATTGTGATTTGGCCCCAGAGGTAGCATCGGTAAGGTGAGAAATGATCAGATCCTGAGTGTACTCTGAAGGTAGAGCCTCTGGGATTAGCTAATAGATGAGATCGTCTTCTTTGTGAACTTTTCAACTCCCAGAAGAGCATGTTACACCTAGAAAGTGCCTGATAAATGTTTGTTGAATGCAGAGGGTAAACGTGTACATAAATGAAGTTTTCAAGTAATTTGGAATTCAGGAGGTTGTGTGGAATTTGATTAGAGGAAAAGAGCATATCTCATATGACTCAGTCTCTCCTGGGGCTGTTTCCTTGCTCACTAAGGAGATTCCTCATTAAATATTTGTTTAATAAGGGAATCAAGGAGTTAATTAAAATAGATGTGCAAAACCTGGAACCTGGAACCTTCCAACTGAAACCTCAGCAGATAGCGACTGGGTCCGGGGCAGGCATTCCTTTCTGTGATCCTGACAGACTAGCAGAGGTGTCTGGCCTTCAAAAATATTGCAGAATGGTGCTGATGGTGAGGTTCCCTTGGACCTGCCCACAAAGATGCCTAATACAATAATCTGACTGTTTGTCAGCGGTTGGAAGAGGAGAAACACTTCCTAAGTGCTTAAGTGTCATCACCATTCCAAAATTGCCGTAGGAGTAAAAATTCAGTTTATACTATTGAGGATCCTTAAACTCTCTTCTGAGTTGGATGCCAAAATTGAAATAATTGGCTCATCGCGGTACAGGACAGAATATAGCTACATTAGCCTGTGAGGGGGATGTGTTGTTTCTACACGAAGAATGGAACAGGAACTTGGATAGGTAGGTTGGTTTTGTTGGCTGAGTGTTGCTGCCTTGCAGTTACAATTGACAGCATAAATCATGATTAAAAATATTTGGAGCACGAATTTAAAGCTACAGGAAAATAAATGGATCTTGCAATTAGACAAGAGTTTTAAATCCATCGAATTTTCCAAGGCATGGTTAAATTCTGTTGCAAGAGGTCAAACTGCAGATCAGACTTCCTGATACACAGGGCGGGAAAGATAATAAACAAGAAGCAAATAAATAAGCGTGATAATGATAGACCGAGCTACATCCAAGAACAAAGATGTGTTTTAAATGAAAATAATTACAGCCACCTGAGCAGATCCAGTGCTGAGTCAGAGGTATAAAGCAGGACCCCCGGGTGATCCTGTCGCTAACCTGCAGATGCTGATGTTGACCTGCGAGGGGGTGGGGCGAGTTAATTAGCTGCTAGCTGTGAAGTGTGATTGCCTTGCTGAGTATTATTATTTTAATAAAAGAGGCTCATGAAAACGTCTCTGGTGGTAACTCATGAAGAATCATTTGGAGGACAAGAGCACTCGTACATCATTCCGAGTGCCGCCTATGTATTTGAGTATCAACAAAAAATTTACTGTTTAAACATAAATCTGTGGAAGAAGTTGAAGTTAATTAAAAAGGTTTAACAGCATATGCATTAGTATTAGCCCCGGCTCTCTTTAGCATGGAAGGAAGGAAAGGAAATCAACAAGGTGTGAGGAAGCAGTCAGCGCAGGCATTTAATTAAATGTGGTCCAGAGCACAGGTGAAGATACCACCTTATCTGCCGTTCTGTGCGAGAAGTGAGAAGGGGAGGCAGGGAATAGTCCCAGAAGAACATTCGTGTTTTTAATTAACAAAAGCTTTGAGAGTCCTCTCTACATTTTTCTTCTAGAATTTCACCTCATGCCATGATGTTTTCTGCTCAGAGTTGGGAGACCTCCAGCCAAACACTGTGGCCCAGTTCAGGTTCATATTCCCTGATGTATAGCCAGCCAGCCAGCCGAGCCAAGTGCCGTCGAGTCGGATCTGACTCATGGCGACCTCGCCATGAGTCAGATTTGTAGCCATGTATTATCATTCATCAGGAGTCCCTGGATACTGCAGATGGTTACACAACTCAGTGACTTAATGAAAGGTTGGTGATTCAGATTCACCCAGAGGGACCTCAGAAGAAAGTCCTAGCAAATCTGCTTCCAGGTTTCACCGAAACCCTGCGGAGCAAGTTCTATTCTGGCATATGTGAGGTCACCATGAGTCAAAATTGACTCGACAGCAGCCAGTTTGATATTTTTGTTTGCTGGTTTTGAGTAAATGGTTCATTCATGCTGTAAATATCTACAGAGCTATCTGGACAATACCTTGTACCCTACAGAGTGAGAGTCCTACCAAGTTGGTCTAGTCACTGCCCGATATGGCTCACAGCATGGTGAGGAGGACTGGCAACCCAACCAATATCATCATGTGGCAAATGCCACGAGAGAGGTATATTTGGGAACCATAAATGAGGACATTCAGAGTCTGTGTGAAAACTAAACATTGCAATTGACTCAAACCTGTGAACATGGGAAAATCAAGTTGGGGATATTCCCTCTTTTTAATTCTCTCCCATGAGTCTGCATGCCTCCATGTTCTCATCCATCTCTAGCCTTTCCAACTTTGTCCTTCACAGTTCTCAGCCTGGTCCCCTTGGTACCATTCTCATTCCACCTTTGCTGCCCCAGTCCTGCTCTCCCATTGCTTGGAATGCTCTGCTTCCCTCAGTTGCTGTCCTTGCTTAGATGCTCACCCGAGTCCACCTCTTCCATGGCACATGTCTTAATTCTCGTGAGCTCTAACAGTGCCTGTACGACTTGGAATATTTGCTTTTGTCATAGGGGCTGGTGGAAGGCACCAGACTCGAGTGCATTTAGCATGTAAAGTAGGAGCTAGCTTTACTACCTGTTGTTTGTTATTTATTTCATAGACATCCTTTGACCTATCAACTTAAGACTTTTAACCCTTTGAGGCATTTAGTAGAAAACAAAAGATTTTTCTTGTGTATTATTTTCCTCAGACCCACTTCAGTTTGAGCTCCTTGCCCCAATAGTTTCATCTGTTGTACCATCTCTCTCTT
This sequence comes from Heterohyrax brucei, assembly GCA_028571685.1. Lineage (NCBI taxonomy): Eukaryota > Metazoa > Chordata > Mammalia > Hyracoidea > Procaviidae > Heterohyrax > Heterohyrax brucei. The sequence continues at coordinate 21,124,400 of CM053162.1, forward strand.
CTCCTCACCTCCTCTACAAGATCCTGGCATGACTCCCATCTTCCTCTAGAATTTAGCGCCAAGATCTCAGTGCCCCACCACCTTTGTCTATTTCATCACCTACATCCGTCCTCGGTAATTTTAGATCCTCACAACCCCTGAGCCTCTTCAGCCCTTTTTGCACCACTGACCTTTATCTCTACCTTCTCCTGTGTCTTTGAATCTACAACTCAGAACCACTAAACATTCAGATTTTTAATTGTCAAAATTCCTCATTATCCTCGCCTACTTTCTCACTCCCCTTACCCTACACTCTGGCTTCCCCTTGGCTTTCAGTCTTTTTACCCTTCTGTTTTCCCAGTTCCCTTCTTAGTATCACATAGCTCTTCACTCAGTTTTGACCCTCAGACAACACAGTTGACCTCACCTATTGTTAGCACTCTAGAATTTCTCACTTCTTTGTCCTTCTACCTGCTTGCTTTTTCAGTACCCAGGACCCAGGATCCATAACTCATTGATTCCATTGCAATCTTAGTAAGCTAGTTCCATAAATCAAGAGCTATTTTAGTGCCTTGTGAATCATACCCCTCCCCACACTTTCAGCCATCACCTTTCTGAGGATGATTCCACACTCCTGTCTCTGATGCTAGCCTGTGATCTGGTCTGCAAGTACGTGGTTCCAGCTCTATACTGAGCACCTTCACACTGGTTTCCTGCAAGTCCCCTAGTTCACCATGTAGAGCAGGGCTTGCTTTCCTCCAAAAAGACTTGTCTTATTTCTGTGTTCCATAAATTATAGTTGACATTGTAGTCTTCTGAAGTCTCTCTCCCTAAAATGCTTGATGTCACCTTTGATCCTCCCTCTCCCTCACTATCTAGATCCCATTTGTCACCAGCTCTACAGACTGTTTCCTTTCCTACATTTCTGCTGCCACCAGCTTTGTTCAGAACCTCATTTAACCTCAGCTAGATTATTGTTGCTTCCAAACTTATTTCCCTATCCTCAATTCATTTCCAGTACAATCCTACCCATTCAATTGCCAGGTTGACCTTCCTAAACCACAATTACTCCTTACTCTGAAATCTGTAATGATTTTCTCTTGTCCAGGGATTAAGTACATATTCTTTAGCATAACAGACAAGGCTTGCTATGATACAGCCTCAACCTACATCTCCTGTCTTATTTCCCACTACTCACTTCCCCTGGAAGTGTGACTTGCTCCTTTCCACCTCAGTGCTCATGCTGTTCCCTCTGCCTGAAACCATTTTCATCACCACCTGTCAAAATTATCTTCATCCTTCAAGAGCTTGCTCAAATACTGTCCCTTCCATAAATGTTAACCCAGTCACTCCAAATATTGATGTGCTCCCTTTTGTGCTTCCCTAACGTTTTCTTTGTTTGCATTTTATTCATTCAATTAATATTTATTAAGCATCCACTATGTGCTCAAACCATTCTGTGTACATTATCTTATTCAGTCTTCACATTAGCCATATGAGATAGCTGTCATTAATATTCACGGTATAAATTTAAAAAGACTGAAGCCAAGTGAGTTTCAATTTCCTCCCCAGTATCACAAGTTAGTAGGTAGTAGAACTAGTTTTCAGACCCAATTCCAGAGCTCTTCACACTACCCTAGAGTCATTTCTTCTCTAGTGCAATCTACCCTGCATTGGATGGATGGACAGACGTATGGACAAGAAGGAAAGATTGAAATCTCATCTACCATGGGTGACCCTGCTGGTCTTGAGATACCAATGACATAGTTTCCAGCATCGCAGCAGCAAGCAAGCTAGCACAGTGTAATGAACTGACAGATGAGTTGTGGAGAAGGCAGGAAGACCAGCCTTTTTGACCCTACTGTATTGTAGGATCCTTGAACCCAGAAACAACGTTTGATTCAACTTTGAATTTGTCATTTACAGCCCAGGATATTCTTAATAAATGTTTACTTTGTTGAACTGGATGTGCCATTTAGAATTTTGCACAAAAGTGTAAACCATGGAGGAAAGTAAAGATATTATTTCATCCGTCTCCTTGCCTTCAGAAAAACTATTCCTGTAAGCACAGAGATCATTACTCTCTCAAAACTCTGTCTGTGCATAAGCACTGTCAGAAGATCTTGACTTTGCTGGGGCTGTTGTTTGTTCATGGCCTTTACCTTGGATGTTGACATTAGGGTGATAGTCACCCAAGGGACTCGGACACATTCTTCATAGACTGGGAGTCTACATGGAAAAGACAGAGGATGGGTTAGGGCTAGAAAGAAAGAAAAGCTAAGATTTCTAGTGAATCTAGCTTGGGTGAGGCCACATTGTAATACACTTGCTCAGAAAGGCAATTTCATCCCCTTCTGCTCCCTGTAGGAGTTCTAGAGTAAACTCATTGTTATCTCCCAGGAATGCATCGCCTGGTGTGGGTATAACCACAATATTTACAGGGACACTTGGCACACACAGAACCTCTTGCTGGTCTCAGAAGAGGGAACAGTGAGAACTAATCACCAACCCCAGTGAGACCAACACAGGGAGGATTTTGAAGTTGGAAAAAGAAGGCCGTGAAGCATCTGTCAAAATCTGTTATTTGACATGCTAACAAGACTTGGGGGGCTCCCTCCCCTTTCATGGATTATGGAGATCTACCCTTTCCAAAGTGGCCTTTGGCTCTGTGTGGACAGCCCAGCAGCCCTCCGTGGGTCCTGGGCTCCATCTGAAGCATCCAACAATATCTGTACCTTTCCAGGGAGGCTTCATGCCGCTAAATATCTGACTTTTTTGTGATGGAAAGAGGACCCTTTACAGTTGTCACTCAGAGCCTCAGACTTGCTACCCTTGCCCTAAGAAAGATCAGAGGTCAGAAGAAGTCCTGTGCATCCATGCAGGAGGACTTGTGATGGGAGTTTCAGTGGGAATCACAGCATTCCATGTTGAACTGGATTCATCCTGAGTTCCAAATAGCCCATAAGTTAGTATCTAAATGACTCCTACAATTTAAATATACTGACGTCTCTGGATACAAAGAGAAAAAGAGAGACTTTTATTTCTCAGGGAAATAGAACCAGCTTCAGGGCATCTAGCCACCCCAACCTCCCCATAAGAAGTCGAGAGACCTGTGTTGAGCAGAGCCAGTGAACGTCGCAGCAGCACATAGCCACTGGCTTGAATTTCTTTGCTTGCAGTCTAGGTAGGAATAGCAATTTCCTATTTTATTTTTTTTATTGATATCAGAGGTATCCTCTTACCTGAAATTTTTGTGGCCAACATCTGTAAAAGTTCAAGTACGAGCCTAAACCCTGATCTGATCACTAAGACATTTCTCTGGGACAATGACTGGAGTAGAAGTTTTGCTAAACGCAGACCACTGACAGGTTATAACATTTGTCTGGACAAGAAATGATGATAGCCAGGATGAAGTGGAGAGAAGTGGTTGGTTTTTGGCTGCATTTTGAGCCAACAAGATACATTGACAAATTAGATACGGCTATGGGGGAAAAAAAATCAAGAATCATTCTGAGGTTTCTGGCCAGAGTAACTAGAAGAATAACACTGCCAGTTAGAGAGATGAGGAAAACTATGCGAGAGGAAGGAAGGCCTGTGGGCAAAGATCGGGAGCTCTCTTTGCGTGCTAAATTTGGGACACCTACAAGGACTGCCAATCAAGTTCATGAACTTATCCTAGAAAAACTGCTACATACGTCATGCTGAATATCATTACAGTCACCTTGCACTGACAGCAGTGCCTAGCGTACCCTTCAAAGCAATTTTGGAACTCCTTTTCTGGAATGGCCATCAGAGCTGTTGTTGTATTATCCTTGATTTCCTGAATGTCATCAAAATGTCTTTCTTTCAGTATTTTCTTTATCTTCCTGTAAAGAAAAAAATCATGTGGGGCCACACCAGGTTAGTAGGGAGGGTGCTCTAATACAGTTATTTGTTTACTAGCTAAAACTCCCTCACAGACAACTGTACAATTAAGCTCACAAACTTGCCACCTTGCCACCATGCACAATGGCCATTCCAGAAAGAGTTCCAAAATTGTTTTGAAGGGTGCACTACGTGCTGGCGTCAGTGAATAGCTTCCCAAGGGGAATATTTTGAAGGTAACTGTAGTGATATTCAGCAATGAGGTATGCAGCACTTAGGACAATTAAATTCTAAGTTCACGGACTTAATTGTTGGACCTCATATTACACAAACAGTTAAGCACTCATCTACTAACCGAAAGGTCAACAGTTCAAATCTACCCAGTGGTACCTAGGAAGAAAAGGCTAGCACTCTACTTCTGAAAAATCAGGACTTGAAAACTCTGTGGAGCACAGTTCTGCTCTTACATACATAGAGTCACCATGAGTCAGAACTGACTAAACAGTATCTGATTTAGTTTGTTTTTTTAATTAAACATCCAAGAAGAGACGAGAAGTAGGCAGTTGGATGCGTAAGTCTGGAGTTAAAAGGAGTGCTGAAGGTTATTGATACAAACTTGAGAGGCATCAGCACAGAGTTGGTGTTTAAAGCCCTAAGACTCCGTACAGGCCCAGAGAAGAGATCCAGGGGCACTCAGATGAAAAGCTCAAGAAAGGGAGAGAAGTCAGCAAGCAGGAGGGTCAGTGACCCAGGAGAAAAATGATTAGAGTAGGCCATCCAGCAATATTTTTCATGGTTGCCTCCTCTATGGAGTTGGCATAGTACTCAATCTACATGGCCTCCTAGTTTACAGGGAGATTCCAGAAGAGCCTGTGTGAAGTAGCAGCAGGTAATATGAAAGAATGTATCCTTAAGACCAAGTTGGGTGATGCAGTAGGCTGTGTTTGTCTGACTCCCGGACCCCCCTAGCCACACTTTCCAGGTACAGCCTACCCAGAAGGAAAAGCTGACTTAATTCAGAGGCCAAATTCGTTCCTCAGATCTATGCATGTAATGTATGCAGGGACCAGACTGGAATGCTTTTGATGTTGCTAATCTGAACTGACAGGCTGTTTGCTAGTTCCAGATGAGGATGCTTTTCAATTTTGCGTGTGTGTGTGTGTGTGTTCTGCCAGTCCTGTCCTGACAGCCTCCTTTCCAAACTGTAGTGTCACCCCAGGACTCCCTGTCCACTGTCCATGGCTATTCCTCAGGATACCCCAAGCCAATTTCCACTTACAAATGATACATGCTCTCTGGGACCATTTAGCAGCTAAAGAGACACGATGAACTCAGAAAAACATACAGATTCTGTGCCTTATTTTGTTACTTTTTTTTTAAGTGCCATGCAAGGGAAAATAAAAGAATAATAGCTTGAGAAGGTAGGAGATTAATCGTCTTCTCTGGGTACATTCATTTCATATTCATTGTCACACTACTGACCGTAATGAAGTTACTTAGTATTCATGCAGATGTCACATCAAGTTCCTCCATAGATGTTTTACTGTAATTTAGCGTAAGTTAATGGATATCTATATTAAAGTGTTCCCAATTAAGAAAGTGGCCTTTCTATTCTACAGGCCACATTGGACTGGATGGTCATGAAGTGTAAGCAAACTAAGCCTTCTCACATCCCAGCCTCAGAGGTCAAACCTGAAATGAGTTTAGCTCCTTGTGTCTATTTCACAAGAGTCCTAGCAGCTCAAAAATAACTTTGTAATTGACTGATCCAGACAGATGAGTTGGAAAGTGGGTGATTGATGGGACCAATATATTTGAACAAAATCAACACCAACGGGAATACTAATTGCTCAAGTCAGGCCAGAAAGCAGAGCAGACTCAGAAGACAGCTGGGATTAGCTGAAGGCATTTCCTCTGCCAGAGCCCTGAGAGCTGCCTGCAACTGTCCTGGGATGCAGTTAGCAATTGTTTAGCATCTGCCTTCTAAAGTCTCCTCAACTAGGAGCTGCCACATTGAAAAAGGTTTATTGAGCTCAGCCGAGGTTACTTTTAAAGGCTTAAGGGATTGGCTTCCATTAGAAAAAAATACAAACAACTTTTAAATGAGGTTTGGTCAAGCAAAACAACTTTTTTCCTTTATATTTACCCAGAAGTAGAAAAAGGAGAGGACAAAAAATCCAAAGAGAAATACAAATAGGTGCTTAGACCTTCACCGGAGATAGGACTGATTCAGTCAATACATGAGGCTTCTTTTCTTAAATGTTATCAAAAGGTCAGAGCTGGTGGCCTTTGAAGGCAAATCTCATATGACAGAGGTGGCCCTTCAGAGCTTAAGTCTCCAGATCCGTTAACACTGAACTGTTTCTTTTGACAAGGCTTTGGGATGGTTGGGAGCTGGCCAAGTTCACCAAGAAACTGCAGAATTGGGTAACACAGCCCAGAACTGAGAGATACCAGCAGGACAGGTAGAGACTCTTTTCATATTATGCATGAATCTTAGTTCATCCAACAAACAGTTATTAAACTACAATGTCCCAGGTCCTGGAGATACAATGGTGAGGTAAAACAGCTTTTGTATTCTGGAAAAAGAGACAGGTGGCAAAGCAGTATCCAAACTCCGTATCTTCTGTTGCTGAGCTACAGGAGACTAAGCAAAGCTCGGCTGTTACCCTGAAGGCTGACAGTGGAAGACCGAAGTCCTTTTGCAGAATGGTCCCTCTGCAATAGCAGGCTTCTCACTAGAATTCCTACTCTAAGTGAATATCAGGCGCTCAGCCTGGGCTTTGGAAACCGTGGTGGCAGAGTGGTTAAGTGCTACATCTGTTAACCAAAAGGTCAGCTAGTTTGAATCTGCCAGGCACCCTTGGAAACCCTATGGGGCAGTTGTACCCTGTCCTGTGGGGTCACGATGAGTCAGAATAGACTTGATGGCAGTGGGTTTGTTTCCTTTCTCAGCCTGGTCTTCTGCTCAGTGGGGTTGGTTCATGAGCATGGCTGGCTGCCTTCAGTGATGAGACAAGTGTAGCGTAGGTGAGGAAAGGATAAGGAGGAGGAAATTGTCCACTGTCTCTGAGGCCCTCCCCACCCCATCTAAGGTGACATGCCTGCCCCCTCACCTTTCTGTTCCTACTGCTCCATATCCATGCAATAATTATTGGCACATCTTGCACAGACTCTATAAGCCCAAATCAGACTCTATGTAGACTACTAACAACTCCCATAGTCTTGGTTTAGTTGAACAAGAGGGATGGGGATGCACAAAGAGTTCCTGGGTCTCCAGAGAAGCTTGTCTTTACTTGCAGCCAGAGGGCATCATAGGATGCCCTACAACATTGTGGAGCTGTGGATTCTTTGATAATAAGTGATATATTTCTAGTCCAATCTCCCTGGCATGTTTTAGGAAAATCTTTCCAAGAGGAAGTAGGATTACCTAAATGTTCGAGTTCTCTTGTTCTGAGAAAAGTCAGTTCAAAACTCCAAAGCAAAGTTGGTTGTTATCTCTCTTCTGAACTCTCCACTTCCAGCACTCTGCAGTTCTTCCCCAATTTGAGTATGACTAGGCTTTATAAAGATTCCAGAGTTTAAGGAGCCTTGGCAGCACATGTAAGCCACTGAAAGTGTAACGCTGCAAATCTCACTTCTCTTCACTCCTCCATATGTAACCGAATCAGTCCTTTTCTGCCCACTGGTTTAGACGTCTGTCCTTATGCTCCCACTGCACTCAGAGCTTATCGGTCTGCATAGCAACTGCCTTCTGACTTGTTGGCCTCCCCAGCTATCATCTGTGTGCTCCCAGCCCCAGGGCTAGACTTGGCACATGTAGACACTCCGTAAAGTTTATTGGATGGATGGATGGGTGGGTGGGTGGATGGAGAGATGGATGGAGGGAGGGAGGGACGGAGGGACGGATGGACAGACGGACAGACGGATGGATGGATGGATGAACAGAGTCACTGATAATTGTTTTTTGTTAAGGAATATCTTTTTATTCATTTTTATCCTTTTTTTAAAAGTGATCAACCTGCATAGATCATAGAGAAATAGGTATCCCACTCTCAAAGTAGGATTTCATTCAAGACAGAATTAAGTATGTGTTTTAAACAGGAATTTGATGTGATTCTTTTTTTTTCTTTTCCTATTAGAACTAGAAATTGAAATAGACCCATGGATGGAATTAGCAAGGGGACAAGTTAGCTACAAGTGTCTGGCAGGACAGTGGGCCAGGTAAGGAGTGGTCATAAAAGCAACTCAGCAGAAGGCAGGCAAATCAGAGGAAAAAAAATGATCATAGGCTAATCCATAGTGTTAAGCAGAAAATATGGCATCTGTAGTGGGAACAGGAGGCCAAAGGCTGGGAGAATGGAAGACAGTGTTAGCAACAGCATTCAGAGCATTGTGAAGAGAGGAGACATGAGACAAAGGTGGCTGTAGCAAGATTCACTAATGTTTCTTCTGCTAATTACTGAATTTTCCCACTTACTTTGAAATCAGCTCATATCGAAGTCAAAACTCCTCACACCAGTGAATATGTTCTGTTCTCCATCTAACATGCCCACAGAAGTAGGACCAGTTAAAAGTCCCACTTCCGGCTGAGCATAGGTTTTCCAGAGCATAATGAGGAGATAAAGGAGCTGGTATGGGAATGAGAGATAGGGACTAAATCTTCCTGGAGGTGAGCAAACTCACCACCCTACGATCTATTCCCTGCCAGCCAGTTTTGAGACAGGAGGGATAAGAAGAGGAGAAAGGGAATCTAGTATTCATTAAGTACCCTACTAGATACTTTCTTGTGTTATCGCTTTGTTCTCTTGCAATAATACCATGAAATAGGCCTTATTGTTACTCTTATTGTACCAGTGAGGACACACTGATGACATTAAGTGGCTTGCTGAGGTCATGTGGTCACTCCATTGTTGTGAATTCACGTGAAGTGCTTACCACAATATGTGGTCAACCAGAATTCACATTCACACCCATATGGGCTCTGGTTTGGTTGGCTTTGTGTTACTGCTGTCTGCCACCGCTCTCAGGAGACACAAGGGCTTAGCTCAGCCCATCAAGCCAAGACCAGAAATAACAGCAAAGCGGGGATCCAAGAGAGCAACTCAAAAGGCAAGAGGTTCATATAAAAATCAAGGGGCAGTGAGATCCAGGAGGTAGGAGAAGGTACAAATGTTTCAGCTGGGTAGAAACAGGCAAAGAGAAGAGCTAAATAATGGAGGACTGTCCTCCACCAAGCGTGTTCCCTCCCAGTGCAGACTCAGGGGACCTGGCTTCCTCTAAGGCTTTTGGGGTGAAGAAGAGGCAAACATAAAACCCTAGGCCAAGACCTAAGAGCCAAACCTCATTTCCACGCAGCCTCTCCAGCCCGGATGGTCCTTCCCCCCAACCCTCCATAGCTTTCCTGCCACGCTGCACTTTGTCTTCACTCCTCTGAGCCCGCTAGCTGCATCTTCTTCATTAACCACAGAGACATCACAGAAGTCCAGAGCGCGGTACAATCCAAGGAGGCTACCTGCTAGATGTTGAGTCCAGGCTTTGGAGCAGAGACTGCTGGCTCCGTTGCCAACCACAGTAAAATAGAGAGAGCAATAGTACCTTCCTCCCTCCATTGTTGTGAATTCACGTGAAGTGCTTACCATGGGGCTGCCAACAAAGAACAAAGTAGCTCTTGCTGCTGCCACTATTCAGCCAGCAAGGTAAATCAGGCCAGAGTCCACCTTGCTCAGAGCCTTTTGCTTGTGAGCAGAGCAAGCTGGACAACACACATAGGTCTGCATGGAAACTGGCCTCCTATGCCAGGTCACCACAGAAAAAGAAGCTATTTTCCCTTTGAAGTGAAACTCTGGAAAGCACTAAGTCAGATCACCAAACCAGACATCCAGAACAAGAGGAAGGTTCTATGGTGCTCAAGTTTGACTCAAGTGTAATAGACAGAACTTTCTGAAGAGGTGAGAGAAGTCTAAAAACAAAGCCTGAATAAGGACACTGGAGCAGTAATATAACTAAGTGATGCCATACAAAGATTGTCTTAGGCATATTCTCCCTGTCCCTTTTCATGTCTGCTCTGTAGATAAGCTGTCAACACTTAGTTAGGTTCTGCCTAAATAGATATATTTGGGAAGTCAAAAGAGTGTTTAAATGGAATTTTTTAAAACATTTAAACCCCAAGTGGCTGGGCATAGGAAGAAAAGAGCTGGTGATAAGTCATAACTGTTCGTCTTACTCACAGCCAATATGCAGTTGAGTTGGATGTGGTTGTTGCTGTTGTTGTTAGCTGCCATCAAGCCAGTGCCTGGCTCATGTCAACCCTGTGCCCAATAGAAAGAAATGCTGCCTGGTCCTGCATCATCCACAAGATGCAGACTGGACTGCTGTGATCCAAAGCCTGCGTGTTGCTGTGCTGCTGAAGAGGTTTCAGACGAGGCAGAGCAGGAAGAAAGACCAGAGTTGGGTTACCAGTAACCAGCTGTTGTTGAATTGATTCCAGTTGATGACAGCCCCTTGTGAGTCAGAGTAGAACTATGTGCTCCACAGGCTTTTTTGTGGCCCGTTTTTCAGAATCAGATGATCAAGCCTTTCTTCTGATGAGACTCTCGGTGGACTTGAACCTCCAAGCTTTTGGTTAGCCCCAGAATACATTAACTGTTTACACCTCCCAGGGACTCCCGGAAGAAAAAAATGTAGAGAGCAGACCTTACCAAGCCGGGAGCTGTCCAAGGTGCTAACAGGAGCCATCTGTAGCCTCAGCTCCTAGAGCCCCTGGGGGCAAAAATAAGTGAACTACTTCCCCAGAATCAGACAGCTGGAGACAGAGGCTAGCTTCAGAGGGGCTGAAAAGGGATATGAAATCAGAAAACACAAGAGGAGTCCTACCTTCAGCCGGATTACTAAGCCTGCCACAACATATAGCAACAGCAGTTAGCTCCCCACATAGAGTGTGTGCCCAGGTCAGCTCACATCTGTTGTGAAGCAGACACAGAAGGCGCTTAGTGGAAATGGAAGACGAGGAAGAAGTAAGTGGCAATTAAGTGAGCAAGCATTCAAGCCTCACAGGGCTCCCACCAGGTTGGCAGGGGAACCCTGCCTGCTCACACTCCCTGGAACCCACAGCGTTTTGCCCCATCTCCCCCTCTTGTCAGGACTGCTGCACAGGCAGAACAGAAGAGGAACTGCACAAGGATGGGGCTGGCAGCAGGAAGGGAGAAGAGCACAAAAGGAGAAAAGACAAGAAAGTAAATGCTCAGTGCTTAAACTAGGGAGAGGGGAGGGTAGGAAGGTAATCTGTGTTATTGCCAATGTGTCAGTCACAATTACTCACTAGCGAGAAAAGTAATAAAGTTACATTATTCACACATTACGTGGAACAAGCTATTCAATGCTGCTTTCCTCTGAGCCAAATATTGTGATAATTTTAGAGATCATAACTTAATTGAACAATGAATTAATAATCTTGAGTGTGGACATTTTCCTTCTGTGTGCATGAACCAAAAAGCCTACCTATTCTCTGGGCCACACAGCAGTCATCAGGGAAGCAAGATGCACACATTTGTCACCTCAGGGAAAGACTTGGGAGAGGGGGGCAATTCTTTCTTTATGTGGGATTTCTTTAGCCCAGAGCAGGAGTCTAGGTAACAGAATCCTAACTAAATTTAAATATCCATAAAACATTGCTTTGTGTCCACGGTTCTCAAATTGTGTGGTCCTTGGGCCAGCAGCAACAGTAACACATGGGAACTTGTCAGAAATGCACATTCTTCGGTTTTAACTCAGACCCTCTGAATCAGAAATTCAGGGAGTAGAGTTCAGAAAATATGTGTTTTAACAAGACTTTCCAAGTGATTATGAAATTGAGAGCTGCTGCTTTATTTAGTCAAAGTATCCTAGAATCCCAAGAATAGAGGATTTCTGGAAGTCTGGGAAGCTACTGCTACCCCCATCCAACACGCTCAAGTGATTCAATGCTGGCAGTGATATGAGGAAAGTGAGGCTTGGTGCACAGAGCATCAGCCCTTGAATCAAGGATGCTGGTTTTCCTCCAGGCCCTCTCCTCTTAACTGCTCTGAGACAAGTTCTGTAACCTCACTGAGCCTGTTCATCTGCAAAATAAGTATAACAGTTCCTGCCTCATCACCAGACTGTTGTGGCGATGAAATAAGCTAATGGATTTGAAAGTGCTTTGAAAACAACAAAGTGCTACAGAAAAGTCAGGCACTATTATTATGTACCTCATTCTGCCACTGATGCAAATTGTTGTGGGTAGAGTGGTGATGCCTGTGCCTGCCACATGCTACACTCAGGACTATCTCCTCATCATTCTCCAGCTCTCTCTTGCTTTTTCACTCCCTGGCTGTCTCTCTCATACACACATACACACAGAGCTAACAGAAGTATGACATGGAAGAGAAGGACATATGGAATCAGTTCAGGACCTTCTACTCTACAAAGAAAAATTTCACATTGTGAATAGGAATGTTATGTTAGGGTTTAAGGGTTCAAAGGAGTTCTTGTGTCAGACTACCTGATTCAAACCCTGGATCCAACATCTACCAGGCCTGTGACCCTCAGGAAGTCATTTAACCACTCTTTGACTCAGTTTTATCATGTGAAGAATGGCAGCAATAATATAGAAATATGAGAAGATTAAATATGGATAGAGATATGAGATTATTAAAATATCCTAGTTCTGGCACCTAGAGGTTGCTCAGTAGTAGTAGACTTAATGAATGAATGAATACAGACTGGACAGGTGAATGAACGAAAAGCTAAAAGGAAGTTGCCACTGTATAATTGTGCACAAAAGGAAGAACCCATTTCCTATTACGTTGTGAGGAATATGGGCAGGGATTTTTAGACAGGGCGCTTTTAGGATAAATGACCTCTCTCTTCCAGGTGGTCAGGAGTCTCTACTCAGGTGGAATGTGGGAAGAGGAAGAGAGGATGGGAGGGAGGGCAGGCCTGTGGAGAAGTGACCCACACAGGTAGCAGGTCACAGTGTCAGTTCAAAAGGGCAAGCTCACCCTGTTGAGCCACTGTGGGTGGTAGTGATAACTAGAGTCCAGTGCAGTGTGGAGTCAAGAAAACCAATCCAAAAATCAGGCAAAAAGGCAATGACATAAGCTCCTCGGCTTGGGTGGGGCATGCTTCTAGAAGTTTAGGGCCCTGGAATATGACACCTGCAGAAAGCAGTCAGGAACCCTGGAATCCCATCAGTCTGCCAAGCCAAGATCAGAATCCCTAGACAGAGGCTAGTTCAGGGAGGGGTAGGGAAGTAAACTATCATTAGAAGAAGGAGCCTGGACCCTGGCTAACAGGCTGCAGCTCAGCAGAGGCTTTCCCAACCCAAGTTCAGGGCCCTACTAACTTTTCCACAAGATCCTTGAAGTCAGGTCTTCATAGCCAACAGGGAACAAATAACAAAAGTGGGAAGAAAGGTACAGGAGGAGCCCTGGTGGTGCACTGGTTAAGTGCTTAGTTGCTCAGCACTGAAAGGTTGGCAGTTTCAATTGACCAGCCAGTCTACAGCAGAAAGGTGTTACAGTCAGCTTCCATGAAGATTTATAGCCTTGAAAAGTCTATGGGGCAGTTCTACTCTGTCCTGTAAGGCCACTATGAGTCAGAGTCAACTCAACAGCAACAGTAAGTAAAAACAAAAGGAGATATTCCCATCAATTACAAAAGTATCTGCTTCAATTCTTTACTAAATATTAGTTGGAGAGACCATGCCCATTGAATTCTTGTCAAATCACTCAACTTTGGGTGATCTTATCTAAAAAATGAGAATAGTACCATGGCCTGGATGAAGACACTTTGAAGAAGAATGTATCCTTACCCAACACACGGACACATACACACACACACAGAAATGGAGGTGGGAGAGGCTCCGAAGACATTTCTTCCTGGTAAGCAAACCTACCAGAACTTTACAAAACCCAGTCTGTCTACTCTGGAAATGTGGACTTTCATCAACCACAAGGCACTGGGTGGTCCCACATCAAAGCTGGCATCCTAGGAATACCTGAACTCAACAGGACCCCTCCGACCACATGTCTGGTGAACAGGAATGACCAGGAACAGAATAGCTGCTTCTATCAGGGTCCTGGCAGAAAACAGAGGACACAATAGAATTGGATAATTTGGAGAGGTGTTAATAAAATACTATTTACAAGGTCGCATGCAGGTAGTTACACAAGGAATAGTGCAGCACCCTGGGTCTGCTAAGAGTAGTGAGCCATCATCATCCCATACCTACGAGGAAAAGGGAGGGAATAGTTAACAGAACAGACAGGAGAGTGTCTTGTAGAGGAGATGCTTTGGCAAAGATGTGAATTTCAGTCAATGGTAGAAGCATCCCGTAATGACCCACAGAGAAAGAGCCAGGAAAATAAATACTCCAACTTTATTTTCATACTTTCTTCTGATGTCCTGCCAAGTCCTCCATGTTGGCCAAACCCTACTGTAAGGGAGGCTACTGAGAGAGGTCCACACAGTTCCTAGTCCCAGAGCACCAAGCAGGGTGGACAGAGATCTGGAGGAACAAATGGAAGACAGCCAGCACAACAGTCACTCCATCCCCAGAGAAGGCAATGCAGCTGCTTTTGCTACCCATCCTATTTAGCCATTTGGAAAGAAAAGTATCACGAGAGGCCCAAGAAACACCCCTTTGGCCCAGAAGTCCATCAGCTGGGCACCGCAACCCTCACCCCCGTAGCTGCACCACAGGAAGCACAAGAGGCTGGCAGCTGCCACTCATGCACAAGCCCTTTGGATCCCCGCTGTGCTTCCTGGGGTACGGACATCTGCTTGGCTCTGGGCAGATGCTTCCTGTCCCCCACTGTCATGTGAGGAATCCACTGTCAAATCAAACCCACACAGTGGGCCTAAGCTAAAGAAGAGCAGCAAAGCCCCCAAAGAGCACCTTCAGTCAAGGAAATACAAGATCCATCTTTTGCACAGGCCTGGACCAGAAGCAAGGCATATGCATAGAGGGAGTAGGGCAGAAAAGGAGGGAAAAAAAGCTACAAAGACATTTTAATTAAAATCTTCTGCCTACGTTCCATGGCCAGTCATCCCAGTTCCCTTTATTAGAATATGCCCTTTAAATGCTCATTATCAAAGATTTGCAAATTGTCTGGGTTTGATGCCTCTGTTGTTGGGTTGGAAACTGCTCCCTGGTACTGTCAAAGGCTTTCACAGCATCCTTGGTTCTCATACTTTACCCAAGACAGACCCTGCCCAGGACCAGTGAGCCTGGAGGGGTGGGGCCAGGAAGTCTGGAGAACAGGAAAGATGGGAAGAGGGGAGACGTGAGACGGCAAAGCTCAGTATCACTAGTCCAGGATCTGTTAAGAGGATGGCAATCATATCTGTTTTCTGCTGGGGACAGACAAAGAGAAACAGATAGAAACTGCCCTGAGGGAAATGCAGGTTAGACCTCAGGAGGAGGGCTACAGAAAAATGGACAATAGAGCAAGTGTTGAAAAGAATCAGTTGCCATTGTTGTGAGAGCTGTGACAAGGGGACATGCTGCTATTCCTGCTCAGCAGACATTTATCTACTGCCCACTCTGTGCTCTCATGGATTCAGTGTTGAGACATGGCAGGGTGGGGTAAGGTGTGTCTATACAGCCATGGGGACGTGGCTGGGGCCCTTGGAGCTCCATGTGGTGTCCCAGCAGTCAGAGGAAGGAGAGGGTCTCGTGTTTTCACGAAGAGGGTCAAGCTGGGCTGGGTCTTGGAGGAGGGAGAGTGTTTAGGCAGGATTCAATGGTGGGGAGCAACGGCTAGATATGACGGCTGATGAGACAATGCGGGCAGAAAGTCCTAGAACTGTAAGAGAGGCGTTATCAGAGAAGAACCCTGATTTCCCCAAATTGGAACAACACCCTTACCTGGTTATTTGTATAGTATTTAGGGTAGTGTTTTTGCTTTTAAATCACAGATTTATTTTCTCATTAGATCCACTCAACAAACCCCTCCAGGAGGTCATTTGCGCTGGGAACTTTCCCATTTTTCAGTTAAGGAGATTGAGACTACAGACTTTACAACTCCTGTCCTGTTTTCCTGACCACCCTGCCACTCACCCTGTCCTCTCGCTACACCAAGGAGAAGCCTACTTTGCTCTCAGCCAAGATGTCCTCAGCCCCCTGAGTCCTCTCTGAGCCTCCAGTGTCACTGTCATCCTGCCAACAGCTCCAACAAAGAACACTCCTCTCCTCCTCCTACATTTCAAGCTAATGAGGCAGCAGGCCCCATGCAGGGTCCCAGTGACAGCTGCTAGGAACATGTTTACCGAAGCCAACCACTGGACCCGACCAGACATGTTAATTAGGAGATGACGCACCCCGGCAGGCACACCAGCCCACAGCAGCCCTAGTGGCAGGGTCCCTCATTCTGCAGCCAAGGAGGCACCATAACACTCTCAGTGAAAGAGAAGGTTGTTCTCATCACCAGGTGACAACCGAGACCTGGTGAAGACAGCACCACAGGTCGTCCCAGCAAGGGCCACCCTGAAGCCTGCCCAAGCAACAACGTTTCGGCAGCCTATGGGAACATAGGCAAGACAAGGATTCTGTGGGGTTCTCATGCTCTTAACTTCCAGCCTTAACTTCCTCCTCCCTCTTCAGCTCTCCAGCTCCCCCAACATCACATGACCATCTTTCCCAAACAAGTCCATGCACAGTGGCTCGTTCAGTTCCTTCTACCTAAAACTCTGCCTTCTTCTGCTTAAACATTGAGACTCAACTAAAAGTTGAAGTTCAGTTCTGATGATACCTTTAAAAAAGTTTTGTCTTATTCCTCCCACCTGCCCCTCCACACACAGATACCTTCCTTAAAAGCAAAACCCAGTTGCCACTGAGTCATTTTCAGCTCATAGAAACCCAACAGGACAGAGTACAATTGCCACATAGGGTTTCCCAGGAGCAGCTGGTGGATTTTAACTGCTGACCTTTAGGTTAGCAGTCAAACGCTTCACAACTGCATCACCAGAGCTCCATACCTTCCTTACAGAGTTCAGAATTTACAGAATTCTTACAGGCTGGTAGGCACAAGTATAGCAGTTCCAATGCTAGTTGTTAAAATACTGAGATGATTGCCTTAAAAGAAAAAAGGAAATAGTTGCCACTGAGTCTATCCTGACTCATGGTGACCCCGTGTGTGTCACAGAAGAACTGTGTGCCATAGGTTTTTCAATGGCTAATTTTTCAGAAGTAGATTACCAAGTCTTTCTTCCAAGGTGCCCCTGGGTGGACTCAAAGTACCAGCCTTTTCATTAGCAGCCAAACGCTTACCTGTTTGCACCACTTCCACACTGGTCAGTAAGTAAACATTGTGCCAAGCCCCTTTACCCAAAGGGCTTCTCCCGCTACTCCCAGGCCCACCCCCAAGACATCCACTACATTGAACAGCTAAAGATCTCATGCTTGGCACAAAGTAGCCTCCAGGTCACTGCTCTAGCCTAGTTGTCTACTTCCATTCTGGTCAGTGTACGTGCTGTGCCAGCTGTTAAATATCTGAACACCAACCCCACTCCTCAGCCTGATCTACAGCAAGTCGGTGTGCCTTTCCCCAGTATAATATCAACCTCTACTCCCAAAGTCCATGCTTTCAAGCAGCTTGGTAGTATGCTCATGGCCACTTTTCACGAGACTTAGTAGTAAAAGGCACACCAACCCCCTCCAGAATCCACCAAATGCCAGGGAGTTGAGGCAGTGCTGCCCTGCCTACATATCTCAGGCCTTGAGAGTCCATCCTGGGCCCAGTATTCAGAAACCTGTGCCTCACAGGAGCAACCCATTGCCTCAGTGATGGTTCTTATCTGGCAAGTTCCTGAGTACAGAATCCGTTTACCCATTCATTAAATAAGCATATATAGTATACCTGCTGTGCGCCTGCAAGTGGGATACAGAAATCAAAAAGGCCCATTCCTGGCCAAAGGAACCACCAGTTCTGATGGGAGAAGGTGAATAGGAAAGCAGATAAATACAGTACAACAGGAAGGCTGCTATAATAAAGATGTAATAAATGGGTGAGCAGTCTTCTGTGGAATCTGAGAGGAGGGACTGCTCAGAATTCTACACACAAAAGCCAGGGATAGTCTCAGCAGGTGGGAGAATAGAGCTGGCTCTTGAAGGATGGATAGGAGTTTCCTAGGCAGCAGATGGGGGTAGGTGTGTTCAGACACAGGGGACTTCTTGTATAAAATATATAGACAATAAAAGGATATAGAGTGGTCCTACATGTGGCTGGAAGCATGAAGACCAGGTCAGTGAACGGTAGCCTGTGGGATGAGGTGGTTAATACCATGCTGGAGAGTTTATCCTGTCAGCAGAGGGGGCTGATGGAGGTCCTTCTGCCAGCAAGTGACATGATCAGATTTGTCTTGTAGCAAGATAAAGTGAGCAGAAATATAGAGTATGAATTACACTGCAGGAAAGATTTGGAAGCTGCAGAAGTTGACTGAAATGGGATTTGTTTGGGAATAACTAATGTCTTCCAATTACGCACCTTGAGGTTTTTGAAGCACCTTTCTGTGGAAGGAAAAAATCGCTTGTTTCGGGTCATATATTCCAGTAGTTCCCAGAGATCCAACCTAAAAGGTGAATGACAACCTTTAAGAAACCTTGAGGGCTGTTCCTGAGTACCTCACTAGGTGACCCTGAGGAAGTCACTGGCCTCTGAATGTAGTTACAGGAATGATGTGCTGAAGTAGGCACATGCCTGGGTCAAGCAGGACACAGGGTAGAAGCTGTTACCCAGGGCCGGAGAGCTAAAGTAGTCCTACTCGATTATTGCCAGAGATCTATAGTGCTTCACACTGGAGACTGAGAAAGCCCACCCTCTGCTCTGCAGCAGGGCAGAGTCTGACCTACCAGGGCTGGCCATCACCCATGATGGGAGTTAAGAATGTCTGTGGCTTCCAATGATCAGTGACCTTTGTGATGAGTCACTAGGAAATGCTGTCAGCAGCACCTCTACTTCCACCTCACCCATTCCCTCCACCCTTACCTCTCTAGGTATTTACAAAGCACAGGCTCCCTCCCCAAGCCCCAGCAGTATCCAAGGGCCTCTTCCAGGAGCCCTGCCCTCCATGGTTGGCCTCCAGTCAAGCATTGAGGTCGCCCTGCATTGCATCATGACAGGTGTTATTGATGCTTAGGAATTATTGAGCCCTTTGAAAAATCACAGCCACGATATTTGTCTCCATTAACATCCATGGCAGCACTTCAGTGAATCAATAGGCTACTTAATGCTGAATTACACAACGTGCCCAAGCAGCCTGCCTCTGCTGAGCCTAATCTGCCAGGTGAGCAACACAGGAGGCTGGTCTGAGTTTACTGGGCTGACATCAAAGGGAGAGGACCCGGCTGGGAAGAGGAGAGCCGGGACTTTTACAGTGATGTAAATACATACCTGCTCATAGTGAACGACGAATTCTTTGTCCTTCCAGTTATAATTGCTTTCTAAGCACCTGATGCTGTTTCCTCGTCTTTTGGGTATGATTCATGTTTCATGTTCTGAGGAAGGCCTCAGGTTTTGTTTCTCCTGGAGGACATCAGAGCAGAGGCAAACAGTAATCTGTTGAGTTAGAATAACAGATGCTCCCAGCTGCAGAAACTGATCACTGTTCTCTGACCCACCCATCTTTCATTTGAGAGTCTCCCTCGAGGTGTCCTCGTCCTTCATTGCTATGGATGTGACCCCAAATGTCTTTTTCCTTGTTAGTGGCCTGACCTTCCCTCCAGGGATCTCAAAGCACTAAATCAGCATTCATCACTGTCCAGAAGGTTTCTTCACACACCCAATATGGGAAAGCCAGCCTGGAGAGTGGAGCAGCGACAAACCCTTTCACTCACCTTATCCAAGCCTCTGAATCTTTCTGACTGGTGCAAGCAGCATTTACTGAATTCAGTTAACTTTTACTTTCTCAACATAGGCTAAAATATCCACTTGCCAGCCCCTCTCAGCTAGGGGCAAAAGGCGTAACTGTTACTGCTAGGTTGAACACAAGATCCCAACACAGGAGAAACAACCTTTCTAGTTTGCTTGTGGAGTATCAGGATGGTGTAAACGATTAATGTGTGCTAAACTGCTCATCGAAAGCCTGGAGGTTGGAGTCTACCCACAGGCACCTTGGAAGAAAGCCCTGGTGATCTACTTCTGAAAAATCAGCCATTGAATTCTATCTTAGTCTGGGTTCTCTAGGGGGAACAAAACCAGTGAAGCCTATCTAAGTTTATAGAGAGAGAAGCTGACTTTAAGGAAAGGATTTATGCAATTGTGAGGAAATGGCTCATGCAGTTGTAAGGACTGGCAGGTCCCAAATCCATGGGTCAGAAAACCGGCTGATGACCTCTGCTGCCTCACGTGGCTGCAGGGGATGACAAACCAGAAGTCTGTAGGTAGGCAGCAGGCTGGAGGCCTGTAGTGGCTGAGACGGTTGCAGGGGTTGGCAAATCCAAAATTTGCGGGTCAGGTGGAAGGTCAGACATTTCTGCAGACTTTTGTCCCAAGAACCAGAGGTCAGATGACGAGACGAGTGCAGGGTCAGGAAAGAGAGAGCAAGCTTTGCAAGCATCCATTTATAAACTGGAGGTGAGCCACACCCTCAAGAAAATTGCCCTTTCAGATGATCCAGCTGCTCACATCAGATCACCAAATGGAAGATGATTACATAGTGTCTGCCAAAGTACTAGGAATTATACCTAGCCAAGTTGACACTTGACATTAAGCATCAGAAAAAATCATATATAGCACAAGTCTGTTCTGACACACATGAGATCATCATGAGTCAGAGAAATTCAATGATAATTGGTAGTTCATTTGTTCATCTTCTTGAGGACGTAGAATTTCAACTTATGTTCTTTGTCTTTTAACTTACTACTTAGTAATATTTCCTCACCTCCTTTGCCTAGTCTGCTCAGTTTAAGAATGCAACATGAAAGGCCCTCCATGCAACCCTGACCACAGGTACCCTCCCTTGCTTGGCTGGTCTATGAACCCTTGTCCTCTTTACCTTCCTGCTCACAATTATCTGGTTCCCCTCCTGCTGAATCATCCAAAATTTACATAAATGCTTTTGTGATCATACCACTGACTTTAAAATCTCATCAGCACATTAAGCAGCCAACATCATAGGATGTACCCACAGTCCCTGCCTTCCAAGATCTGGTAACTACAGTAAGGAGCAACAGATTGGTAAGAGAGCACTTTGCAGGGCATGCCCATAGAGAAGAGGACAGTGTCAGACGGTTCCCATCATCCATGTGCACATCCTCCAGAATGACACTGCCTGCTGCTCCAGAGACTTTAGCAGACTACCTGCAATTACTTGAGACTCCTAGGGGGCTTGACTTATATAACCAAGGAGAGGACATGCTTTCTTGTGAGGCCAGCTGCTTGTGTCCAGATACCCCTGTGAAGACTGAGGAAGCCAACCCCTGTCTGCCCAGCAGGGCAGTGTCTGACCTACCAGGGCTGGTGATCACCCATAATGGAAGTTAAGAATGTCTGTGTCTTCCAGTGATCAGTGGCCTTTATGATGAGTCACTAGGAAATTCTGTCACCAGCACCTCTGCTTCCACTCCACCCTGTCCATTCCCACCATCCTTACCTCTGTGGGTCTTGCAGAAGATCCTATCTCTTCATTTCCTTTCCTCATGATATGTTTGTAGGTCTTCTAGTCATGTAGACATATTTAACAGAGGATGAGAGCTGTCCTTTTGGCAGGTTTTGGCTGTGTCACCTTGGACAAATGACTACCTATTTCTGTTTTCTTATCTCTATATAGAGCAAAAAGTAGGGGCAGTGGTGACTAGTGGTAGAATTCTCACCTCCCAGACCTGGCTTTGATTCCCAGCCAATGCATTCATGTGCAGCCAACATCCATCTGTTAGTGGAGGCTTGTGTGTTGCCATAACACTAAACAGGACGCACTGGGGCTTCCAGACTAAGACAGGCTACAAAGGGAGGTCTGGTGATCTCCTTGTACCAGTGAAGACCCTGTAGATGACTGTGGTCTGACTGACAACAGGATCAGGCAATGTTTCATTCCATTGTGCATGGGATCATCATCAGTTAGGGACTACCTATTCAATGGCAGCCAACAACAAAAGCATGAAACAAAAGGTTATTGGGAAGATCAAATAAGATCTAAATGGATAGTGCTTTGTACATTATAATTATCACATAAATGTAATTAATGAAGACCTGGAACTCTAGAGACAAATTGCCTGGGTTTGAATTCTTGATCCACCACTCACTAGTTGCATGACCTTGGGCAAATACCAGCTCACTGCCTCGGTTTCCTCATTTGCAAAATGGAGATGATAATAATGCATCTGCTTTGAGAGATCTGTTGTGAAGATTAAAGAATACAGAAAGAGCACTTAGAACAGCACTTGGCATATAGTTAGCACTATAAAACGTGCAGCTGTTTTTCTCTTAAAATTTGAGCTACTGGTGGTCAAGAATCAAGTCCCCCTAAAATATTAGAAAGGTGCTGAGTTAATCACTGGGCTTGATAAGAGTACATAGCAGCTCACCATAGGTACGGGGGCCACTCAGCTGCTGCCCTGAGGGGCTACCAGTCACTGCCCTTCCTCTAGAGGAAACAGTAGCAGCATCATTCACAAACCAGACATCAACTCTCCTCTGACCTCTACCCTGGGTACAGACCCCAAGATTAGAGAGTGGAGACTCAAGGCTCAGCTTCAGATAAGAGGTGTCACCATTTTTAACAACATTTAGAATGTATCTTTAAAAAGAGCAATTGAAAAAGCACCCAAAGGTGTGATAACTTCCTCTCAAAATACCAAATTCTCTACTGACTGGCTTAGCAAGTGAACAAGCAGCATATACAGAGTGCCTTGCGGCAGCAGTATAAACCACAGGTCCCCAGAGAGACAGCACCAATAGCAAGATGGTGACATGAGGGGACCCCACATCTCCCTAATTCGGGCCAAGGCCTAGATTTCCATGCCCGCTGGTCTCCTCCCAGCTCACGGACAGCACCTGAGAACTGTCCACTCCAGAAGTAATCCAGCCACCATTCCCATCACTCCTGTCTCTGATAGCACCCAAACATGAGCATTTTTCACCTGAATTGGACAAAATTGCTATTTTTGCAAGGTTTGAGAAACATGAAGATATGTCTTGTTTTGTACAGTACATTAAGGCTAGAATTTAGTACAAGACAGTAAAGCAAATCTAAAAATATAACGTAATGTAGTAAAGTCGATGCAGATTGTTCAGGAGCAAAGTGTTATATCAGAGGCAATAAACCTTGGAGATCCGAGAAAACAGGGTTCTAGTAAAACTATAATAAGTGACTGTGATTTAATCACTTGGTAAATAAATTGGTATTTCAATAAGTTTTATGCTTTGTGCTATTTAAAAAAAAAAAAAAAAAAGCACATTAGAGATTCTTCCAAGATGCCTTTTGTGAAAAGGTGCCTCAAAGTAGTATCATTTTGGCAATTTATGCTTTTAAATAATAACATATTATTTTCTACATGGATCCACTTTTCAGCCTCTCATGTGTTTTTAAGATATCACTTACCATTAGGCTATCACTCTGCAGAGTCTCAAGTCTTTAAGCACACAAAATTGCACTATTGTAGACCTTCCCCTACTTTGTAGCACAGGCAAAGACTTTGGAATTCCTGCAGGAACTCGATTTTCCTCTTTTGCCTTTAGCTAATTGCAAGACTTCGGAATGCTGGTTTAGAAAATCGGAAGCCATTTTGCTTGAAGTTTTCATCATCTATTTAAATAACCCAAATCAAAGGGGGCTTCTCCCCATCCCCCACTCTGAGCTGTTCTGAATAGTCAAATGAAGATTAAACTCTTGATTTAAGTAGCTACATCTTAGCAGTAATTAACACGTACATCAAATACATTTTTTTTCCTTTGATATGATATGGTACTAGAATTCAAACCCTGATGAAGGTGCCAAAATTAACCGCAATGGGAAATGAATAATAATTCTTTTAAGGTGACTTTGCCCTTTGCATTAGCTTATATTCAAACCCTTTACCAGACTCTGTGCCCTGCTTTTAAGAAATCTGCAAGTCAGGCACATAAGTCAGTTCCAAAGATCTATGAATCGACAAGAAAAGAAAATCTCTGGTCCTGTGCCTGCTTCTTTGCTTGTTCTCATTCCTGCTAGTTGAGCACAGCATTCTCACTGCTCTCTAAGAACAAAACCAAAGTTGCCTTCTCTGGGTCTGGGTGATTTATGAGAAGCTAGAGAAGGAATTCCAAGTGACAGATAAGACAAGAAGAAGGGACTGAAAACCTGCAAAAGCTTTTGAAGCAAGAGGAAGAAAAGGAACTAATTGTAACTTCTCTTTAATATAAAAACCTCTTGTTTTAACCTCCTGGGGCAGTACTTCTCCATTTGTTTAGAGTGGTGGTCTAATTCATACATTAATGAAAGCTATATATTCTTCCCAGAAATGCATACACAACACACATGCATACCCAAACCTATCATTTTTGTACAGTTTCTAGTGTGTGTGGACTCAGGAGCCCCACAGGAAAAACTCCTGCCCATAAGGACTTAGTCTAAAACTCTGTTATGAGTTGAACTGTGCTCCATCCACCCAAAACATCAGTGTTTTACCCCAGTACCTGTGAATGTGGCTTTACTTGGAAATAGCATCTTTATACATCTAATTACTGAACTTAACATGAGGTCATACTGGATGGGCCCCAGTTGCTGTCTAACCAGTATCTTTGTAAGAAGAGGAGAAGAGACACTGAAAGAAGCCAGAGAGAACATCATATGACGATTTAAGAGTCACAGGGGTGGCAGCCACATGGAGACAGAGGCAGAGATAGAGTTATGCTCCTCTGAACTAAGGAACACCTGGGGTTACCAAAAGCCAGGAAGACAAGGAAGACTCTTTCCCTAGAAGCTTTAGAAAGAGTATGACCCTGCTGAAATCTGATTTCAAATTTCTAGTCTCCAGAAGTGTGAGAGTATGAATTTCTTTTGTTTTAAGGCACCCAGTTTGCAATACATTGTCACAGCAGCCACAGGAAACTAATAGTCACTTAATGAATGTCCCTGAAATTAACAGTTTTTGATAATGCTTCATCTCACATACTTTGAGTGTACTATCAGAAGGGACCAGTCCCCAGAGAAGGACTTCATGCCTGGTAGAGAGTCAGCGAAAAAGAGGAAGACCTTCAACAATATAGACTGAGTATAACAATTGTTAGCATGGTGCAGGACCAGGCAATGTTTAATTCTGTTGTACGAAAGGTCACTATGACACAGAACCAACTCAGTGGCACCTAACAACAATGACACAACATAATCCCATGCTGGTCAAAGTGTGTTTAATACTGCACACTGCACTTTAGTAAGGACATGCACAAACAGGAGACATCCATGAAGAATGACTAGGATGGTAAGGAGAGTCTAGAATCTGAGAACCAACTGAGAGACAGGGAACATTAGAAAGAACTAAAGGGAAATGTGATTGCTGATGAGAAAAATCTAAAGAGAGAAGTAGCCCTGCTTCTGGTTTTGTTTTGGGGTTTGGTGCAGGGAGCATTATGGTAAGAACCAAGCTTTGATCAATGGGTTGTTCTTGTTATAAGCTGTCAGAGACATTATGACCCCATGCACAAAATAGTCAGACCCTCATGCTCCATGAGATTTTCACTGGCTGATTTTCCAAAGTAGATTGACAGGCCTTTCTTCTAGTCCACCTTAATCTGAAATCTCCAGTAAAATCAATCCAGCATCATAGTAGTGTACAAGCCTCCACTGATAGATGAATGATGGCTGTACATGAGATGCCTTTGCCAAGAATCAAATCCAGGTCTCCCACTTGGAAGGTTAGAGTTCTGCCCCCGAACGACCATTGCCCTCATTTATCAACTGGAGAGGGAACAATTAAAACTGCCTCTTTGCAATTCTTTCTCCACATAGCATCTTTTCCAAACACAAATTAGATTGTGTCCTTCCCCCATTCAAACGCATCTGATAGCTTCCCACCACACTTAAATACAACCCAAAGTCTTTGCCCTGGTAAGTGGGCATCCAGCTCTTTCTCTGAGCTCCTCTCTTTCCATCCTCCTGCCCAGTTGATTTTTCCCCAGCGACTTGCCTGCTTTAACATGCCAGGCTCAGCCTTGCCTTGAAGTCTTGGTATTTCCTATTAACCTATGCCTCAGAGGCTCTTCTCCTGGATCCTCAGATGTCTTCTTGTCATTCAGATCTCAATACAGCTGTCACCTCTTTAGCAAGGTCCTCCCTAACTGTCAATCTAAAGAGGTCTCTGTTCCCAGGCACTCTTGGCCACTGTGTGTCATTGTCCCCAAAACATTTATCACCACCTGAAACTCTTGTTTCTTACTTCTTTAACCTCCCTTCCTTCTTTTCCCTCCTTTCAGAGTTAAATGACAGAAGCAGCCATGTTTCTTCTTGGCACACCCCATCAATCCTGCCAAATTCATGCCCGTTGAGCATTTTTTCCAACCTGTGAGCCTCTTAGCTTCCCCTATTCTGCTGGCTGAGATTGCATCCTCAGCTTGGTCTGGCCAGAAGTACCAGTAGGTTCTGCTTTCTCCATCCAGCATGTGCTTTGTAGTTCAACAAGGCTATTTGCCTATGAAAGCTTCCTTAGGAAGCACCCTCCTAAATCACCAACCTCAGCCCAGACTGCCCTAGTGAATCTCATATACAGGAAAATGAGGTGAACAGAAGTTTTTGAGTTGTCTTTAGTTATGGATTGGTCACCCTACTTTTTAATTAACCTCCCAGATACCCCTGAGTCTGTTTCCTCATCTGTAAAATGGAAATATATGACATACCCTATAAGGCTTGTTATGAGCAATAAATCAAATAATGTGTTAAGTACCCAGTTATCAAATGTCTGTTCTCTTCTTGGTTCTTACAACCTAATCACTACTGCTCCTCCTCCCACCTCTCACCCGCCACCCACCACCCCCACCCCTCAGAGAATGGGCTTTTGGGGACACTTCCATGCCAAACCAATCTAAAGGAGGGTCATCACTGAATCTAACTAAATTCCCTCTTTCTTGTTGATGCTCAATTAGGGCATGCTAAAAAAAAAATACCACAACTTTAAAGCAGCACACCCCATTTTAAAGTGATCACCAACCCCACTAGCCTTTTGTTCTGCCTTTTTCCTCTCCCTGCCCACCTCCCTCATTCTAACTCTCTCTCCCTTCCACCCTGCCAAGCCTGCATTTCACAGTTCTCCTTGCAGCCTCCTGCTAATTGACAATGCCATCTCAGTAATACCATCTCTGTGCCTTTAGCTATGCCATCACTCTGATGGAAGATTTCCTCGGAGCACCCCCTGCTTCCTCAGCAGCTTCACCTCCTCTGCCATGTGCCTGAGCGCACAGTAATGCAATCACTGAGACCATGGGAAATGGACAGAGATGCCAACACAATGTTCTGTTGCCAAAGCAGTTGAGCATTTCCTCAGGCCATCCTGTCGTTGTCTCTGGGGGCACAGGAAGGAGTCTGCTTCAGACATGTGACCGTGGAGCTTAATGAGAAATGCAGGCAGGTGATAAATGAGATCAAAATACCTGCTACCTGCAGGTGACCACACCTGCTACAAGAGCGGTTCCACCCCAGCTCCTGTGCAGCTGCAGGTGGTAAGACTGTGTCTCAACCAGGCCAGCAGCACCTGGTGGTGGACCTCAGGGTAGGACACTGATGGAGGTGACCTAGGACTTGAAAAGCTGCTCCTCCTCTCTCTCTACATCTTATGGAAGGAACCGCCACTTGCAACTGTTCTAACTCAACCCATACTCACCGCCGGGGTATAAGTCACACAAATGGTCGTATGCCTCCAACCTGAGTGCTTCCCAACAGTTCAGCCAGGGTCCTGGTCGGCAGGGTAGTACGTATAATGGTTAGGGCCACAGGCCTTGAGCCTGGCAGGCCTGAATTCCAGGATCTGCTACTTCCTGTTTGACTTGGCACATTGTTAAACCTCCCCAAACTCGAGTTTCCTTAGCTGTTGATGTTGTTATTGTTGTTGTTACCTGTTGTTCTCACGACTCAGCAACAGTCAAGCTGTCATTTTAGTTGGCACATGAATTATGGTCACCCCAAGCACAATTTGAGTACATACTTCCCAGTCCTATGCCATGCTCCTAATTTATTGTAGATCAGACTGTTGAGATCCATTAGATTTCCTGGCTAATTTTTGGAAGACTGCCTGACTTTTCTTCCTAGTCTGTCTTAGTCTGGAAGACCCACTGAAACCTGTTCAGCGTCATAGCAACAGGCAAGCCTCTACTGACTGATGGGTGACAGCTGTGTATGTACAATCAGGATAATAAATGTACCTGCCTCATAAAGCATTATAAGGGCTAAAGGAGATAAGCAAAGAAAGGTACTTTACATAGTGGGTATTAATGGTAGTAATTAATAATCATAGTCATGGAAAATCATCATCATCATCATAGGAATAACAATACACGTTACTGAGGAATTTGTCAAGAACCTGATCAGATGTTAGGAACACAGAAATGCAAAGGATCTCAATGTAGAGAAGATGAACGTAAAAGCAGGTGCTAAGACAGAGCTTATGAGCACACAGCTCTCCATTAGAGCAATTCTTTCTTATAATGCAACAAAATCGGTTTCCCTGGCTCGCCACCCGTTGGCCTGAGTTCAGCCTTGGAGCCATCCAAAATCACTCTAATCCCTCTTCCACATGACAACCTTTCAGCTTTTTGAAAACTGAAAATCATGTCCCCACTAAGTCCCCACTTTTCTAGGCTAAACTGTCCCAGTTCCACTCTGAAAATAATAAGCCTGTCTTATCTTCCTACATGCCTTTCTCCAAGGGACAAAAGCTATTTTACCAGCTCTGCCTCATTCATCTTCTGAGCACCATGGGCCTACAAAGAAAGGAAGATTTACCTGCACCTATCCAGGCTTGACACCAAGAGACATCCAATTCCACTCAGAATCCCCACCAGAGTCCCCTACCTGAGATACCGCAAACCCCTGACAAGCATCACAATTCATCAATTGTGACCCACTTATCTCCAACCATCTTTCCGACCTTGGTGGCTGAGATATCACTTCCGAGATCCTAGCACTGTTAGGATGATGCAAACTTCAGTCTGGAGGAATACTTGAGATCATCTAGACCAACAGTTCCCAGCCCCGACTTAACGACAGAATCCCCTGGGGGGTGTTTAATACAGACACCAACACCTGGCTCATTCATTCCTGCTGTAAGAAATCTGATTTAATTTATCTAAGGTGGTCCTGAGCATCAATATAATTTTCAGGCTCACCAGGACATGCCAATACTTAGCTAGTATTAAGACCCATAGATCTAACTCAACATTCCCTTTTTCAGTTGAAAAGACACCCCAAAAAGTAGAAATGATTGGTTAAAGACCACAAAGCTAATTAGAGAAGAAAGCAGGGGTCAAACTCTTGGCTCCTGAGATGGAGCCAGTGTGACAGACAGATGAATCATGCTCCCCCTCTGCCTCAAAGATCCAAAGAACTAAGTAAAACAGATACAAACATTAATCCTGGAACCCTAAGCATCAAATAAAGGGATAAAGATCAAGATCAGACACCAAATGAAATAAGAAAGTTAAGGAAAAACAAGAGAATGAGAAGAGAAACAGAGTGGAAGTCCCCTGTCAACACAGCACAGCATTGCCATCTTGGAACACAGCCAGCAATGGCTCTGGACAAACAGTATGGGAAAGCAACTTCAGGGAGCACCAAACAGGAGACAGAGTACCCGGTAACAGGAGAAACACACTTTGCCACCCCTTGCCTTTCTGTCCCCTCCCCTACCTCCACCCTTTCCTCCAGGGCCAGGCTGTGCTGCCTTGGCTAGGAAGCCACCAGCCTGCCACCACTGCCTCATCTACTCCTCCTCTGCCAGCTACCGCTCTTCTCTCTTTTGCTTTTATTCCCCCCAACCTAGCCCATGTCCACCTCCCTTCCCACAAGCCCATCATGCTGCTGTGGCTAGGGTGTTCTGAGAGCTCAGGCCCACCACCACCCAGGACCCACACCACCCCCTCCTTTACACCACTCGACCAGCTGCTGAGTGGTGGGAAGCGAGCCTGTGCCACTCCCCATCCAATACCCCCACCTATCTGACAAGGAGTAGTAAATGCTCTCCCACCTCTACACCCATATCAGGAGGCAGACATGCCCACCCAGCCTACCTTTAGCTGCCTCACCAAACCAGTGTACAGTGAAGCAGACTCGTCCTTCCTGCTGTTGCCCTGGCCACATAGACAAGGTGGTGAGAGCTATGGTGCCCGAAGACAAGCAGGCAGCCTGGCCTGACATATCAAAATAAAAGAGCAGCTTAAAACAAACAAATATACAATCAATAATTAACGAAAATCATACCTTAATGTCTCAGAGACCATAGACAATATGAAAACACAATAAAAAGCAAGATGGCTCCAGAAAGTGACCTAAATAAGAAGCAGATGACTTTCCAGTAGGAGAAAAGGCAATAGAAATACATCATTTGGAATTCAAAAGACCGTTATTTAGAGCTATCTAAGATATTAGGAAAGAGATCAAGGGAAATACAGATAAAAGCAAGGAGAAAATAGACAAAGTCATGGAAAATACAAAAAAAAAAAAGAAAAGAAAACATAACCAAAATCAAGGAAAGCACCAAAGCAATAGAAGAATTCAGGAAACTAATGCAAGAACAAAGTATCATAGTAAATAACAAGTTAGAAATCATACAAAAAGAGAAACTAGAAATCTAAAAAAATAAAAAATAAAAATTTCAGGAATGAACAACTCAATAGAAGGTTTTAGGAGCAAATTGGAAACAATGAAAGACAGAATTAGCAAGACTGAAGATAAATCCATGAATGCCACTTTGTTGGAGGAAAAAAAAACAGAAAACAATGAAGAAAGCCTAAGAGTTATGTGGAACACAATAAACAGCAAAATTTGTGATTAGAATTTCAGAACAGGGGAAAAGATGGAAAACACAGAGAAGATTTGTACAGATTCGGGACCATCTAGGTCTACTGGCATAACACATTCACACACACACACAGAAAAAAATAGCACCTGGGATCCTAAAAGCTTACAAGTGGCCATCTAAGATGACATCTGTAAGTCCCATTCCACTCAAAGAAAACGAGAATGAAGAAAACCAAAAACAGAAGGAAAATACTAGTCCAAAGGAATAATGGACCACATGAACCACACCCTCCACCAGCCTGAACCCAGAAGACCTAGATGGTGCCCTGCTACCCCCATCAATGGCTTTGACAGGGATCACAGTAGAGGGTCCCAGACAGAGCAGGAGACAAATGTAGAACAAAATTCAAATTTACAAAAGGAGACCAGACTTATTCTCCTGACACAGACCGGAGAAATTTCTGAGATTATGCCCCTGAGACACCCTGCTGACTCAGAACTTACACCACTGCCAAAGTCCACCTTTCAGCCAAACAACACATGGAGAATGTGCTTCTTAGTTCAGTCAAGTGATGAGACCGAAAGAGCAATACGTTCCAAAGGCAAAGATGGACAAATGGGCACAAAGAAGCCAGGGTGGTAAGAGAAAAGGGAGAGCGCTGACACATTATGGAATTGCAACCAACACAAAACAATTTGTACTGGAAGAAAAATATATATACTCTTGGCTCTTGACTTCTAATCTGTAATCTTTTTCACTAGGCTAACCAAAGGTTAGCCATGCTGTTAGATGGTAGAGTCAAGAAGATAGAAAATGGATCTCATTCTTTCAACCCCCAAACCCACCATGGCATTCGTCTCCCTCTTCTCTAAATCATCTCGAATCCTCCCACTTCCATACCCTACTCTTGAAATGTGGTATCAAAATACCATCCACAAAAGAACTCGCTTTCGTTTCAACCAACGGAATCACACAGGAAAAACCTCATCGTAAATCAAGAGCCAAAAGCAATTCTTAAAACCAAATTAAGGTCCTGAGCATTCAGCAATGCCTGTTTAGAAATCAGCTTTTCAGATTCACTTCCTGCTAGATAAAGGCAATGGGGAAAAGGAAAAAGGGGCGGGGGGGGAGCTACAGTATTAAAATTCCAGAAATGTAATCTGAAATAAATAAGTGATATTTTCTGGCCAGGGTAGTGCACGGGCTTTAGTTTCCAATATGATGGAACTACTTTACATTCTAATAAATGCACATTCAGAAAATAATATCATTGTTCTGATATTGGGACATTATTTGTGAACATAAAATATTAGAACTTGTCAAGAAGGCATTTATTTTCTTTTTCCTTCTTTCACTCTTGCAATATTCTTGCACTTAATGGAAGATGATTGCAGAAATAATTATGTCAAATAGTGGCCGACACACACAAAATAAATGGAAAAAAATGAAGGTTATCTGGCATCAGATTGCAAACATGAGAAGCGGGAAGCTTGTGTCGAAGCAGGGGAAGTAATTGCACATCAATCAGATGATTACAGAGTGGGTGGAAAATCAAGGCGACTGACTGGCTGTTGAATGTTCCGATCCCAGATGGGAATCAGAACGTGGATCGGAACTCATTAGTCAAATTATCTATTTCCTATATCCATGTGGAAAGCCAAAAATATAGATAGTATTTGAGAAAAAACAAACTTGCCTTAAACTCCTTAACCTTAAAATCCTGTCCCATTAGACCCATAAATATTCCTAAACCTGAGATCTAGAGCCAGTTTCTGATTGTTCTTTAACCTCTAAAATTATGTATATTCACACAAGTGTATTTCTCTGGAAAGAGATTCCATGGTTTTTAATATATTCTTAATGCCATTCTTTATCAAAAGTAAATAAGGAAAAATTAAAAATTAAGAATTGCTAAACTAATATATCACCTTCAATTATTTTAAAAAATAAATAAATAAAATTTCCCAGAAAAGAATTTGACAGTTCTGGAAAAAATTACATATACAGTTACCATATGACCCAGCATTTCCACTCTAAGAGAATTGAAAACATGTGTTTACACAGAAACTTTTACGCAGATGTTCACAACAGCATTATCTGTAATAGCCAAAATGTATAAACAACCCAAATGTCTGTCAGTCGATGAATGGATAAACAAAATGTGATCTATCCATAGCAAAACTGAAAGACCAAACCAGCTGTCATCTAGTCAGTTCCAACTCACGCTGATCTCATGTGTTACAGGGTAGACCCAAGCTCCACGGGGTTTTCTTGACTCTAATCTTTACAAAAGCAGATCACCAGCTCTTTCTTTCTTGGTGCCTCTAGGCAGGTTTGAAGTAGTTAGTAAATGGGTATAAACCATTTGCACCATGTGGGGTCCTTTCATTATCCATTACAGTGAAATATTATTTTGCCATAGAAAAGAATTAAGTACTGACAAGTACTGATACATGTGGATGAATCTTGAAACATTACAGTATGCTAAGTTAAAAAAGCCAGACACAAAAGGTCACGTGTGATATGGTTCCACTTATATGAGCTGCCAGGATAGGCAATTCCTTAGAGACGGAAAGTAGATTCGTGGTTGCCAGAGACTGGTAGAGGGGCAAGTGGGGACGGGGCACTAATGCGTGTGTTGCGGTTTCTTTCGGGGATAATGAAATTGTTTAAAAACATTACATAGTGTGATTAGATGGCGGCAACAGTTGCACAGCTTTGTAAATATACTTACAAACCACTGAACTGTATACTTTAAAAGGGTGAATTTTATGGTTTGTGAACTGCATCTCATTAAAAAAGAAGAAAAAATCCCTAGTAACTTTCAAGTTCACCAGCCATTTAGTACCAGAGCCAGATAACAGGAGAACAAGTGCAAGGCAGAGAATTAACACAAATTGCCAGACTGATGTCATATATACCAATTCATTCAAATATTGATGGTGTGCTTGTTATATGCCTGGTACTCTAGTGAACAAGCAAACACTTGCCCTGCTTTCTTGCTGCTGATACTGTAGTGAGGGAGAGACAAGCACATGACTAATTGTGCTATTTTGATGGGACGAGAGTTATGAAGGAGAAGCAGGGGCAAAGTGAGAGTGTCTAAGGAACACAGATGGGATATCCGCCACAGAAGGAAGGCTTCTGTGAGGAGGTGAGGTTTCAGCAGAGCCTAGAAGAAGGAGGAAGAGAAGGAGCTCACCAAGTGAAAAGTGGGAGAAAATGGCACAAGGGTGTGCAGGTGGGAGAAGCACAGCACGCTTCAAGAACTGACAGAAGGCTGAGGTGCAAGAGAAGGATAGAAAGTGTCAAAGGTTCTGCCAGATGGTGCCCAGCCACCACCAAAGACAGCCGTCATGGGGCACACACTGTTGAGTCCCTGTAGTAACACAAGAAAAAGAGGGATGCATCTCAAGAACTCTACTAAAAGACCACAGGTGATGGTCTGACGGCCTCCCCTGGAAGCATAGCCCCTGGACCTGCTGCTGCCCCTGACCAGAAAACACTACTGAGGTCAACTCTGGACAAGAATGGAGGGGTGTTGGGGATACCACATGACCGTAAGGTGTGTGTTCCTTATGGTTCTATGCATTTATAGGATGTTGTCCTCCTGGTCTCCTTCTAGGTGGGAGAGGAGGGGGTAGAGAGGATGAAACATGAGCTTGTTAAGAGGGATATGGCAAGTACAGAATGAAAAAGAGGAGTGTGCTGCCACGGGGCATGGAGAGAAGGAGCTAGAGATGGGCAGGCATGCAAAATTAACTTGGATTGTATACTTTCACTTAATCACAGTAAGAAGAGAAAGGAAAGTGTCAGAGGTTCTGGAGAAGTGGCGGTGGCCTGAGGTCCAGTTAAGCGTTCAGGTCTTTAGTCTAAACTGATGGATCCGTCTGGGCTATGATATGTTCCTACAGGACCAGTCTGGCTGGTCTGCAGAGAAAGGACTGGAGAGAGTCAGCAGAGGACATAGGGAGAGGTGAGCTGTGGTCTTCTTGTAATCCTGCAAAAGGGTCTGGGGATCACTCTACCCAGTAAGCTTTAACAGAGGCCAGAGACAGCCAACTGGGCAATACTCCTGGGAAGAGTACGAAAAACCACATCCACTGCGGTCAAGTCAGTTCTGACTTGGGGCAACTCCATGGGTTACAAAATAAAGCTGCTCTATTGGATTTTCAGTGGCTTGATCTTACAGAAGCAGATCCCCAGGCTTTTTTTTTTATGGCACCGCTGAGTAGACTTAAACAACCTCTGGACTCAAGCATATCATTCTGCCCGCCATAGCTCAAGAAATAAGAGCTGAAAAGAAGTGAAGGAGATGGGGTGGGAGACGTGCAGGTAGCCCCAAAGTAGTCCCAAAGGTAGTCTCAAAGTCCAGATTTTAAGGATATGCTAAAAAGGGATTACAAGGTCTGACAATTCAGTTCATGAACTCATCCTAGAAGAAATGCTACATACCTCATTGCTGACTATCACTATGATCATCTTTAAAGTACTGCCCTCGGAGAGCTGTGCACCAATGTCAGAGCCTAGTCTACCCTTCAAAGCAATTTCGGAACTCTTTTTCTGGAATGGCTATCAGAGCAGTCATCGTATTAGCCTTGATGTCCTTAATGTCATCAAAATGGCTTCTTTTCAATATTTCCTTCATCTTTACATAAAGAAAAAAGTTATTGGGGGTCAGATCAGGTGAGTAGAGAGGGTGTTCCAATCCAGTTATTTGTTTACTGGCTAAAAACTCCCTCACAGACAACTATATAATTAAATTCGTGAACTTGTCACTGTACCACTGTGTGCAATGTCCATTCCAGAAAGGGTTCCAAAATTGTTTTGAAGGGTGGAGCTAGGCACTGGTGTTTGTGCATAGCTTCCCAAGGAAAGTACTTCGAAAGTGACTGTAGTGATACTCAGCAATGAGGTATGTAGCACTTAGAACAATTAAGTTCACGGACTTAATTGTCAGACCTCGTACAGCTTATGTTTGTATACTCACCAAGGAGCCAAGGTGGACATAGATAGTTGAATAAATTGAATACAGACATACCCTCAAAAGCTGAGAGAAATCTAAATCTACAAAAAAAATTACCACTCCAAAAATATTAACCAGTTGCCATCAAGTCAACTCCAATTCATGACAACCTCCGTGTGTTGGAGTGGAACCATAGCTGAGTTTTCTTCAGAAGTCGATTGCCAGACTTTTCTCCCAAGGTGCCTCTGGATGGCCTCAAACTTCCAGCCGTGAAGTCAGCAGCTGAGCACATTAACCATTTGTATCATCCAGGACTCCTCAGAAGGTGTTAACAGCTGAAATGAAAATAGGTTCTAGAAAGAAAGAAATGAGAGAGGGTCGAGGGTGGTAGTAACAGCAATGTAAAAGAAGCTAGCATTGACTGAACATCGAAAGCCAGGAAAGACTTCCCATTGGTTATCTCACTGAATTTTCCCCATGACCCTTTGAGGAACTCCTTGTTATCATCCCCATCTCTCGGACAAGTTAAGGAACTTTCCCACATTGTTGGGAAGAAGTGGAGCCAAGTTTTAACATGCTCAGCCTGCCTCTGGCATCTGTGCTCTTAACTGCCAAGCCACACTGCCTCTTTCTCTGAGTGGCTGCCTCCGAAATTGCCCAGAGCCTTTTTTTATTTTTTCTGATGTGTCTGGATTCTTCCTGAATCTTGAATGTTGGAGACCTGTGTCCCAAAGTTCCAACCTTTAAGGAGCTGCCAGAACAAGACTGCTAAGATGAAGAGTTCCCCTGGTCTGAGCATCACCTTTAGGCAGGTGTAAGGAACTGGGATGCTCAGCTCCTGAAGGTGATGCTTCTGTCCAGCCCAGTGTGGATTTGGGGGAAACACTGAGTCAGTGCCCGCTGTCCAAGGAAGAGATTGCTCTAAGAGAGACGGAGAGCCCTAAGCGAGGGCACGGAAGTTCAGGGTTCTCCAGCAAGGCTCTGTCTCCCTGGTTCACCTGGGAAGGGAATGGCATCTCGGGATTCTCCTCAGTGGCTTCGTCCCCCTTTGATCACACTTATAAAATGCTGTACAACCCCAGACCTCCACCACAGACTGCCACTGAGTGCACAGTGATCGTCATCCCCTGTCGCCATGAGGGACAGGCCAGGTTATTTTATTGTTTAAGCTATGTCCCTTTTGTTTCTGAGCATTCACTTGTTAATATGAAGCATTGCTTGGGAAACTGTTTTTAAAAAGTTCTCTTACAGAAGGGACATCAAAATGCCGTCACCCTCTGACACTGTGCTAAAATTCTTGGGAAGCAAGATACAGTGCTGTACAGTGTCTAAGAGCACAATTTTGGAGCCAGTCCTAGCTTGGCAAATGAATACATATGTGACCTTGGGCCAGTTTATTTAACCTCCCAGAACCTCACTTTCTTCATCTGTAAGGTAGACATAATAATAGCAGCATCCAATAATATCAGAGTGTTCCTAGGATTTGTTGAGACAGGTTATGCAAAAATCTTATCACTGTGCCTGTCACGTAGTAAGGTATTCAATTAATGTGCACTGTTATTATTAGTAGTGATTAACAGAAAAATAGTCACAATAGGAGTGAGCAAGAACAGGGGTTCTCAACCTTTGCTACATATTAGAATCACCTGGGGAGTTTCTAAAATTATCCTTGCCCTGGGTGAGAGACCCAAGCATTAGTAGTTTTCAAAGCTTTCCCAGATAATTCCAATGTGCTTCAAAACTGAGAACCACTGAACTAGTATAACCCAGCATTCCAGTTCCTTTCTAGGTCCACACAGCTGAATTTAATGCAGGTAGCCTGTATTTGCACAGATGGTTTGTGCTCATGTACTAACTAAAAGGTTGGTGATTCAAAGTTGCTCAGTGGCACCACAGAAGAAAGGCCTGGCAATCTGTTTCCAAAGATAGAGATTGGTAGTGGTGTTAGTGGGAACTGTCCCACTTTGTAACACCTGGGGTTGCCATGACTCAGAAGTAGCTCCAGACAATGAGTTTGGTTTTGATTTCTTGGTTTGTTTGGGGAGGGTGTTTTGGTTTGTTTGTTTGTTTGAACCTTCTTCTGAGATTCCCCAGAAAGAACCTGGGCCAAGTGTGAGGCTATATCCTTACTTTAGTTTCAGAAACTTTTGTCCATCTCTCTTCTCAGACATGCCTCTATAGCCAGCATTCACCTTTTATGAAGCCACCCTTAGCCTCAGAGTTGCTTCCTGTAGATGGGGACAGAGACTTTCTCCCACATCTCTCAAGGCAGGAATAACTCTGGTCAATTAGCCATGGTTGCTGAAGTTGAATAGAAAAAAGGAAGTCATAAATAATAGATGCTACATAAACTGTCCAATTAGCCTAGCTACCAGCCCCGAGGGAGGACAAGCATTAGCCCTTTTGACAATCCCATAAGCTGAGACCATAAGGAAGTTGCATAGGGTGTCCTTTGGAAGTGGCTCTCAAAATGCATTGCCCCCTCCTTTCCAGCACCCCTCCCTTCCTGGAGTCCTATCAGAAGGGACACGCACTCAACAGACTGGACAGTCAACTCTCTTGGAAGTGCTCATAATGTAGCACAGTTGAATGTGAGGCTGGAGTCGGCAATACCTTTTGCCCTGTCTTATGTGTTATCGTAAAGCTGATCCATGGTGTCTCCTTGGCTGTACTCTTTATAAAAGTAGGTTGCCAGGCCTTTCTTCCACAGTGCTGCTGGGTGAGTTTGAATTGCCAGCCTTTAGGTTAGCAATCCAGCACAAACTGCTTGTGCCATTCAGAGAGTGATGGTTGCAGTTACCCCAAATCAAACTCAAACCTGTTGCTGCTGAGTCCATTCCAACTCATAGCAACGCTATAGGACAGAGTAGTACTTCCCCATAGGGTCTCCAAAGGACAACTGGTGGATTCAAACTGCCAACCTTTTGGTTAGCTGGGGCTGAGCTCTTAACCACAGTTGCAGTTACCCTCCCACCAAAACCACCCAAATCCATTGCCATCGAGTTGATTCTGAATCATAGCAACCCTACAGGACAGAGTAGAATTACTGCCATAGAGTTTGCAAGGAGCAGCTGGTGAGTTCGAACTGCCAACCTTTGGATTAGCAGAAAAACTCTTCAATGACAACACCTACACTGCCAGGGGTTCCCAGTAAGCTCCAGGAAATGCAAATCAAACATACTAGTTACCAGCTGGCTAGTGTGCTCAGTACTCTGCCTTGTGGTTGAGTTCCCAGGCACCCCCCAGGGCATAGCACCCCCTTAGCCAGAGAGAGGTGAGGGCTGGCTCCTACTGTAGCCTGGGCCTCTGTGGATGGCCCCAGCCAGGGGTGGGAATTCCTGACCTCTGAAGGATTTTTTTGTGATTTGGGAAGCCATATGCGGGAAGAGAAGAGAGATGACTTCCAAAAAGCACCTGATGCTGGTATACGCCTCCCCAAGACAGAGGGAGAGCACCAGGACCTCAACGACAGCGGAAGGCAAGGTTAGTGAATTTAATGGGGTGGTCTTAGAAAGCTTAATTCAACTCGATAGCCCTGGGGCAAGAGGAGGAGCCCTGCGCTGAAGTCTGAAGTCAGGTCTCTGCTAATTAGAGTCGACAAATCCCTGTTATTCAGCACTTTGTTCCAGCAGACAGCCAGGTGGAGCAGAGGGCTTCAGAGACTGCCCCATCCTGCTCCCTCTCCCCACTTCTCTCTTCCCTTGTCCCAGGCCGGCCTCACCCTGCTCCTCCCCTGCGGTATCCCTGGAATTCACACCCTGCTCAGGCCACACTAATAGCCTTATGTTTAAAGGGTTTAAAGGGATGGGAGCAGCAGCAACCCTCTCACCCTCCTTTCCTCCAGGGTGTGTAAAACACCAGTGTGACAGGCATGTAGGGCTGCAAGAAGGGGGCAGGAAAGAGCCAAGTGCACTCATCACAGCCTTGGTGATCTGGGCAGCAGCAAAATGCCTGGGCTGGTACCTTCCCCGACCCCCAACCCTTCGCAGCTGCTCACCCACTGCTGTTGAGTCAGCGGGGGTGACAGTCCTGCACTTAGTGATGGTCCTGTCTTACTTCCCAGAGAGTTGTCAGCTCACCCAGGACAGGTGTCCTACAGGGCTGGGACTCAAAGAGGAAGAGACCTGGAAGGGAAGGCAGGGAATGACTCATCCCGAATGGAATCAGCTAGTAAAGCAAGTAACTGAGAACTCAGTTTCTCTTCCTGTGAAATGGCTCGTGCAGGAGGAAGTAGGATCTATTCTTTCCCGTGGAAACCTTGTTTTGACCTCACTGCAAGCTGCTTGTGTGTTACCACCCTAAGGACAGAGGAAGACACTGGATGTGTGCACAATACAGACAGCATTTAATAACGGCAGTAATGATTCTGTGAACTCAGGGAGCTGCTTATCTCCTGGCCTGCACAGCCTCGTTTCTGCTCCCAAGGGCCGGCCCTCCTGTGGAGAGGCTGCGCCCTCCAGTGGAAGGCGCTGGTTATGGTCAGCAAGTGACTGCT
This sequence comes from Heterohyrax brucei, assembly GCA_028571685.1. Classification (NCBI taxonomy): domain Eukaryota; kingdom Metazoa; phylum Chordata; class Mammalia; order Hyracoidea; family Procaviidae; genus Heterohyrax; species Heterohyrax brucei. The sequence goes on from CM053162.1 coordinate 21,164,645, forward strand.
GCTCGCCAGCCTCCTCCCTTCCTGCTCCCTCAGCCCTAGCTCTCTAGCCGGGAGCCCCACACCTTGTCAGCAGCAGCAGAACCCCAACAAAACAGAGTCGGGGAGCTCGTTTGCCACCTTGCTCACTGGCTGTATTAAGTGATGGGGTGGGCCATCCTCAGCTTGTCTGCTCTGCCCATTTCTCACCGGAGTTGCCCACCCTGCATTAATAACTTTCCCGGTGGTGTTCATTCTGACTCACAGCAACCCCAAGTGTGCAGAGTAAAACTACTCCATAGAGTTTTCATGACTGCAGCCTTTCAGTAGCAGAACACCAGGCCTGTCTTCTGAGGAACCTCTGGGGGAGTTCAGACCACCAAATCTTTGGCTGGTAGTAGTTTGGTAACTTCAAGTCTAATTCCAAATCACAGTGACCCTAAGTGACATATCTGTTCCATGCTGCACCTCCTGAGAGGACCTGGCTATTCATAAACCCTGTGTCAAGCTTCTAAATCAGCCACAGGGTTTATCACCAAAAAGTCAATGCCTTCAAGTCAAATCTGACTCATTGCAACCCTATAGGACAGGGTGGAACTGCCCCCATAGAGTTCCAGATCCACCAGTTGCTCCTTGGAAACCCTATACGGCAGTTCTACCCTGTCCTATAGAGTCACTATGAGTCAGAATTCACTTGATGACGGTGGGTTTGGGTTTTTTTGTGACAAGCCCTGTGGCCAATTCAGCGCTGCCTGGGAGAGTCCCTTAGAATCAAACAACTGTTGACTGAGGTGCCCTGGAACAACGGGCAGGGTGCAGGCAGGCGCTCGAGCTGCTTATTTCAGCTAGAATTACCTCCTGCTTCCCAGGTCCCTCCCTGCTGTCTGAGCTCCCTTCTCCCCACATCAGGAGCCCTTCCCCCTTTCCATTTCATGCATTCATCAGGATAAGCTCTGGAGAGGAGGAGGAGTACGGAAGAAAGCAAGTGTGTTGATGTGTAGCAGTTTACGGAAGTTTTAAGGCCTTTACAGAGTTGGAAAAGAATGTCTTGAGATGCTAAATACCCCTGGGTTCTCTCCCGTGGCTGCCAACCTTGAACCCCGCTGACCCCAGCTTGAGAGTTTCCTGGTCTCTGCCCAGCAGCCACAGTGGAATTTCCAAGGTAACAATGTGTAGGGCCACCTGGTGACCAACCTGAGGAGGTGAACTGTGGAGCAGAGCTTCTCAGCAGCCTGGAATCGCCTTCTCCACGGCCCTGTGAAGTGAGCAAAGATGACAGTGACAACTGCTCCTGTTCACTGAGTCACTGCTGTGTCTCAGGCCCTGCTCTAAAGGATTTGCCCTTTGGAAAGTAAGACACTAGAAAGGTTAAGTAACTTGTCAGTTACCACACAGCAAGGTCCTTGGCTGATGCGAATGGGTTGCACTCAGTGACTCACCTAGAGGCTGGCGGTTCCAGCTCATCCCACGCCATCCTGGGAGACAAGCCTGGCAATCTGCATCCCTGAGGCCTGCAGCCAATGAAACACGGGGGAGCAGCGCTGCTGTGATTAACACAAGGGGTCATGAGTCAGAATCCACTAGACAGCAAGAGTTTGGGTTTTGAGTTTTTACCAAGTGATAGACCTGAAATCTGAACCCAGGCAGTCTGGCTTTAGAGTCCCTGCTTTTATAACTACTATGTTTCTTTGTTTTATTTTTTTTTTATTATGATTGAATGAAAATATACCTTCCAATATAAATTTACATGCCCACCTACAGGCAGCTCCCGCTGCTCTACTGCCCAGTGACAACACACCCTTCCTCTCTGCTCCATACATGTCCTATCCTCTCAACAATCTCCTATCCTTACCTCTCCACCCACTCTCCTTCCTCCAGTAAGAGGTCAGCAGTATGACATCCTGTAAATGCATAAAACCGTAAAGTGCCCACATGACGTGGTCACTCTGTGTCGCCAAGTCCAATCCATTCGTGTCCAAAGAGTTGATCTACCTTATGATATGTGGACAGGGGCAGCATCAGAGCCAGGGGCCATGCTCCCAGGGGAACCCCAAAGACCCTGGGCCATCAATTGTGGTCTTTTAGTGGAGATCTCAGGGTACACCCCTTTTTATTCTTGGGTTGCCAGTGAGACTCAACTTTGTGATCTTCATCACAGCTATCACTGGTGGTGGCCAGGCACCATCTAGTTCTTTCTGTCACAAGCCAATGTAGTCACCCACTCACATAAGTCTCTCTGTCTTCTGGGTTCTCTGTCCCCCATATCATTTTGGTCGTTGGTGATCATCTGTTCCTGCTAAAGCCAAGCCAAATGCCATTTGTTGTACTCTCAGATGGCAGCTTGGCAGCTTTTAAGACCCCAGATGCCACGCAGCAATATGGGGTGCAGAGGGCTCTCTTAGCAAAGTGCTAGTTGTGCCAGTTGGCCTTGGTTTCCCCAGAGAGCATGGTCCCAGGCCCCTCCCTGCCCCAGCTACTCTGTCCTTTCAATATTGGGTTAAGATGGGAGGAGTACTCATGTTGTGTTCAAGTCCAGTTAATTTTGATCTTCTTTCTAATGTGTGCTATCACAGATTTCACACAACCAAATTTCTATCAACTATCTAATCTAGACCCTCCCCACCTCGCCCTCCCTCCCTCCCCACCCTTGCAGCCATCAAAGTCTTTTCTTCTATGCATAAGTCTGTTTTTAAGTTCTTATCTTAGGGGCCTCATACAATATTTGTCCTTTTGTCACTGATTACTTTCACTCAACATAATGTCCTCCAACTAAAACCAGGTTATGAGATGTTTCCTGCCATCATCATTGTTCTTTATCATGCATAGTGTTCCACTGAGTATATATACTGTAATTTACCTATCCATTCCTCTGTTGTTGGGCATCTGCGTTGATTCTATCTTTTTGCTATGGTGGACTATACTGCAATAAACATTCATGTGCATGTATCAGTTGGCATGAATGGCCTTGAATCTGCAGGATATATTCCAAGCAGTGAAATTACTGCTTTAAATGGTGTATCTATATCCAGCTTTTTAAGGAAGTGCCAGATTGCTTTCCAAACATGTTGCACCATTTTGCAATCCCACCAACAGTGTAGGAGAGTTTCAATTTCTCAACAGCCTCTCCAGCATTTGTTGTTTTGGGTTTTTTGGATCATGGCCAAACTTGTTGGAGTGAGATGGTATCTCATTGTATTTTTGATATGAATTTCTTTAATAGCTAATGATCACTAGCATGTCCGCATGTGTTTTTTTGGCTGCCTGGATCTCCTCTTTAGAGGAGTATCTGTCCATCTCTTTTGCCCATCGCTTAATTGGAAGATTTATCTTTTTCTTCTTGACATTTTGTAGTACCTTATAGATTATGGAGATCAGGCATCAGTCTGGCATATAGTTGCCAAATATTTTTTCCCGTTCTGTAGGTGACCTTTTAATTCTATTAATAAAGTCTTTGGGTGAGCAAAAGTGTTTGATTCTTAATACTTTCCATTTATCTATTTTCTCTTCTGTTGTTTGTGGTTTGTTTGACAGCTTTTGAAGTCTGTCTATATTGTGTATTAAAACTTTCACTGTTGTTCCTACATTTTCTTGGATGAGTTTCATTGTTTTAGATTTGATATTTAGGTCTTTTATCCAGTTTGAGTTGGCTTTTGTACGAGGTGTAAGATATGGTTCTTGTTTCAGTTTATTGCAGATGGATATCCAATTTTGCCAGCATTATTTGTTGAACAGATTGTTTTTACCACAGTTCAATGTCTTAGGGTCTTTGTCGACTATCAACTGTTCATAGGAAGATGGTGTCATCTCTGGGGTCTCAATTCTGTTCCATTGATCTATCTGTCTCTTTTTGTACCAGTACCACGCTGTTTTGACTACTGTGACAGTGTAATAGGTTCTAAAGTTATATAGTAAGAAGCCTCCCAGTGTGTTCTTCTTCTTCAGTAGTGCTTTACTATCTGGGGCTTCTTCCCTTTCCAAACAAAGTTGGTAATTTGTTTCTCCATCTCATTAAAAAATCTTCTGGAATTTGTATTGGGATTGCATTATATAAGGAGATTGCTTTGGGTAAAGTAGACATTTTCACAATGTTAAGTCTTTGCTATCCATGAGCAGGGTAGGTTTCTCCATTTATGTGATTCTCTTAGTTTCTTGTAATAAGGACTTGTAGTTCCCTTTGTAAAGGGCTGTTATTTCTCTGGTTGGATTTATTCCTAGGTACTTTATCTTCTTAGGGGCTGCAGTGAATGGTATTGATTTGGTGATTTCTTCCTTAATAATCTCATTACTGGTATAAAGGAATCCTACTGATTTATTTATGTTTATCTTGTATCCTGAGACTTTGCTGAACATTTCTATCAATTTGAGTAACTTACTTATGGATTCTTCAGGATTCTCTGCATATATAATCACATCCTCTGCAAATAGGGAGATGTTTACTTCTTCCTTGCTGATGCAGATGCCCTTTATTTCTTGGTCTTGTCTAATTGCTCTGGCTAGAACTTCTAGTACTATGTTGAATAGGAGAAGTGAGAGTGGGCATCTTTGTCTATTTCCTGTTTTCAAGGGAAACTGTTTCAGTCTCTCTCCATTCAGAATGATGTAGGCTGTTGGCTTTGTATAAATGGCCCTTATTGATTGAGGAATTGGCCATCTATTCCTATTTTGCTGAGAGTTTTTAGCATGAATGAGTGTTGAACTTTATCAAATGCCTTTTCTGCATCAATAGACAAAATCAGGTGATTCTTGTCTTTTATGTTATTTATATGGTTGATCATAGTAATTGTTTTTCTAATGTTGAACCAGCCTTATATCCCTGGTATGAATCCGACTTGGTCATTATGGACTATTTTTTGGATATGTTGTTGTATTCTATTGTCAAGAATTTTGTTGAAGATTTTTGCATCTACATTCATGAATGATATCGGTCTGTAGTTTTCCTTTTTGGTTGGTTCTTTCCCTTCCTTTGGTACCAGGGTTATGCTGGATTTATAGAATGAGTTTGGGAGTATTCCATCCCTTTGTATACTGTGAAATAGTCTCGGTAGTATTGGAGATAACTGTTCTCTAAAAGCTTGGTAGAATTCTGAGGTGAAGGTATCTCGGCCCAGGCTTTTTTGTTGTTAGCAGTTTTTTGATGACTTTTGATGACTTTTTTCTTTGTGATGGGTTTATTAAGTTGTTCTGCTTCACGTTGTGATAATTTTGGTAGGTGATATGAATCAAGGAATTTGTCCATTTCCTTTAGGTTTTCAGATTTGTTAGAGTACAGTCTTTCATAGTAATCTACTATGATATTTTTTATTTTTGTTGGATTTGTTGTGACAACTCCCCTCTCATTTCTTATTTGGGTTATTTGTTTCCTTTCCTGTTTTTGTTTAGTAAGTTTAGCCAATGGTTTGTCAATTTTGTCGATCTTTTCAAAAAAACCAGTTTTGGATCTTTTCAATTTTTTCAATTGTTCTTCTATTCTCTAATTCATTTAGTTCTACTCTAATCTTTGTGATCTTGGTACCTGGAGGGTTCCTCTACTGTTCTCTCTCTAGTTGTTCAAGCTACAGAGTTAGTTTCTTTGATTTGGTTTCTTTCTTCCTTCCAGATGTGTGCATTTATGGAGATAAACTGACCTCTGAACACTGCTTTGGCTGTATCCCATACGTTCTGGTAGGAAGTGTTTCATTCTCATTGGAATCCATAAATTTCTTTATTTCATCCTTGATTTCTTCTCGAACTCATGGCTCTTTGAGCAAGATGTTCAGTTTTCATGAGTCCCACTTTCTATCTATGTTTTTTCTGCTACTGATTTTGACTTTCATGGATTCATGATCCGAGAAGATGCTTTACATTAATTCATTTTGTTGAGACCTGTTTTATGTCCTAATACATGGTCTATTCTAGAGAGTGTTTCATGCGCACTGGTGAAGAAAGTGTAGCTGTCCACTGGTGGACAGAAAGTTCTGTATGTCAATGAGATCTACTTGGTTAATTGTGGCAATAATGTCTTCTGTGTCTTTATGGAGCTTTTTTCTAGATGATCTCTCCAATATTGAGTGTGGACTATTGAAGTCTCCCACTATTATTGTGGAGTGATAGATCTCATTTTTCAGTGTAGTCAGTGTTTCTTTGACGTATTTAGGTGCTCTAATATTAGGTGCATAAATATTTAATATTGTTAAGTCCTGTTTGTGTATTGAACCTTTCAGCAATAAAAAGTGTCCATCCTTGTCCACGATGGTGGATTATACATTAAAATCTATTTTATCTGAGATTAGAATTGCTACACTTGCTCTTCTTTGTGTATTTAGCTTGATATATATTCTTCTGTCCTTTAATTTTCAGTTTGTTCATATCTTTAAGTCTAAGGTGAGTTTCTTGTAGGCAATATATGGATGGGTCATGTCTTTTGATCCAAGAATTCACTCGATGTCTTTACTGGACTGTTCAGTCCATTCACATTCAATATAATTATCGATAAGTATGTGTTCAGTGCTGCCATTGTGATATGTTTATTTTTGTGTTGACATTTTCTCTGTTGTTCTTATTAATCTCTTCTAGGACATTCCTTGTGAATTGATTTTTCACTTTTCTCAGGGTTGGTTTTGTGGATGTTGAGATTCCTGTAGTACATTTCTTGATTTGATATGTTGGAACTTTATTGTGCTTTATGGCTGCCCCATGATCCCTCTTAATAAACTATGTACAAACCCAATTTTAATTACTACCATTCTTATCAACTTCCTCTTCCATCTGGAAGGACTATAACAACTGTAGTGCATCCCTCTTTTTAATATGATGACATCACAGTTTTCATATCACATCCATGATATGATCACTGGATTATTTCTTTCAGTACTATAGCTTTGACTGAGTTTGGAGCCTTCCCTAACTGAGTAGGATTCTGGGTGATGTGTCCTGTATTTCTTCTAAAATATAAAGTTAGTGGTTTTGTTCTTCTAACCCAAGAGATTCTTTCAGTATTTCTTGTAGCTTGGTTTAGTTTTTACAGATTCTCTGAGTTTCTGTTTATCTGTGAATGTCCTAATTTCATTTTCATATTTGAAAGATAGTTTTGCAGGATACATAATTCTTGGTTGGAAGCTCTTCTTCAAGACTTTGAATGTATCATGCCACTGTCTCCATGCCAGCATTGTTTCTGCTGAGAAATCCAATGAAAGCCTACAGGCTTTCCCTGTGAATGTTAGCTTCACTTTCAGTCTTTCTGCCTTTAAGAGTTTCTGCTTATGTTTCAGTTTGTTAAGCTTGATTATAATATGTCATGGAGTGTTTCTTTTGAAATCTCTATTGAGTGGCATTTGATGTGTACCTTGGATATCTATATTCTCTTCTTTCGTAATTCTGGGAAGTTTTCTGTCAGCAGCTCAGCAGCAATACTCTCTGTGTTCTCAGGTGTCTCTCCCTGTTCAGGAACTCCAATTAATCATAGATTGTGACTCTTAATAGAGTCCCACATGCTTCTTAATGTTTCTTCATTTTTCTTGTTTCTTTTTTCTGATTTCTCTTCATAGATGCTAGAGTCATTAGCTCTGTCTTACAAGTTAGAAAGTCTATTTTCCATTTGTTCCATTCTGTCTTCTTGGCTTTGAGTTGAAATTTCTATGTCTTTGATTTTGTTCTTGATCTTTTGGATTTCAGAGTACTGGTGTTCCATCAGATCAAACAGCTTGCTTAATTTTTCATTTTGCTCTGCTGCATTTTGTATAAAGTCTAGGAAGGCTCTATACATAATCCTTTTGTATTCACCTTCCGATAGTTTCAGAAAGGTTTCTTTGTCTGGGAAGTTTTCTCATGCTTTCTTTTGGGGGCCTTCTGAAGCCATGAGTAGTTTCTTGGTTACAGTTTTCTCCAGATTCTGTTGCCTTTTGGATATCATGTGAGTCAGTAGAGGCTGGGAGGGATGCTGTGAGGATGGGCTGTAGTTGTTTCTCTAGACTATCTTAAAATAAAAGGTAAAAGGTATCTGACAACTTCCAAAGTCAGTCAGGTTTTCAGATGTACAAGTCCCTCTTCTGAGCTGAGAATGTAACCACCTCTATAACAAACCCCAGATGTTATAAACTAGCTCAAAATACAGAAAGGCTACTGCCCTGCTGGCCTCTGCTTTCAGGCCCCAGCTGTTGGCGACACTGTGTAGAATCCTGCTTTTCTGCCAGAAAAGCGCTGTGCTCCAGGCAGGTGCTGCCTCCCAGCCCAGGAATTAGGTCCAGCTGAGGGCCCCAAAAGGGTGTCTTTGCCTCCCAGTGGAAAGAGATGGTTTCTCGCACAAGCTCACCACCTGGCTGGGTCCAGGCTAGTCTATGTCAAAGGCAGAAAGAGAGGCCAAAGGTGCCGAGATGCACAGAGGTCCACAGTATCTGTTACCAGGCCCCAGCTGTATGCAACACTGTGTAAAATACTGCTTCTCTGCCAGAAAAGCTCTCTCCTCCGGGCAGGCACTGCCTCCCAGCCTAGTAACTGGGTCCAGCTGGGGCCTCTATAAGGGTGTCTCTGCCCCTGATGGAACAAGAAGGCATCCCACACAAGCTCGGCACCTGCTTCCATACTAGCTACTTGGAAAGAGAGGCCAAAGGTGCCGAGATGCACAGAGTCCAAAGCTGGGCTCTCAAAATATGGTAATTTCACCTGCCGATCCCACTCTGCAGTTAGCTGCCAGCCATGTCCCAGCTCCGCCTGCCAGCCAAGACAGAGGAAAAAAAAGCCAAAATGATGAGTTACCTTTGGTCTGTGAAAGCCAGCTCGTGAAGAGCAGGGTCAGCGAAAGAGAGGAGGCTTTCCGTTCAGTGGTATGAAGTCCAGCCCTATGCTGTGTCCTAGGGCTCACTAGGTGTCCAGAAGGTTCCATTTGATTATCAATTCATGTCTTAGTTTCCAGAGGGATTTAGAGAGAAGTGTGTTTAGTTCGCCATCTTGCCTCTGCCCGCTGCTAAAAGCCTATGTTGTGTTTCTTAATAAAAAAAAATATTTAAAAATTAATAGTAATATCACTGGCTCTGTTGTGAGTGCTTATACCATGCTAGGCACTATGCTAAGAGCATTGCATGTCTGATGTTACAGGCTGCTCATAACAGCCCTGGGAGATGACTATTTTTTATTAGCTCCGTTTCACAGATGAAGATATGGAGGTTGAGAGACATTAAATAGCTAGCCCAAAATCATAGAAACAGTGAGCAGCAGAGCAATACTCCCTCCCAAGTGGGCCTGAGTCCAGAGCCTGCATCATACTTAGCAACATGCCCCTCCATGCTCACTTCCAAAGGGAAGGTCCATATGCCCCTCTCCCTCAGCCAAAGAATAAATAGGAGGGTCTCTGGCTGATCCCTTCTGTCAGCCTCTGGCTGACCCTACAGAAGGGGTGCAGCAAGAGGAAGCTCCACTCAACTCCCAGGAGTCACCATGCTCCACTGTTCACTGGGATCTTCCCACACCCCACCCCTTCTTTCCCCACAGCTCACAGCATCCCTGCCCAGTGCAGGCAGGGATGAACAGCTCCAGGCCCAATATGACAGATATGTACGGCCAGGAATGGCAATGTATTCATTAAGTGAAACCGACAACTTTCATTAACCCAAATAGACATTATTAAAATGTGTTGGTCATCCCCAGGAAGTGAAGCTCCCAGCACAGGCTGTGAGCAGAGCCTTTAGTGCATATTCTGAGGGGCCAGACCCCTCCTGGCAGTTGGCAGCTTATCAATCATTCCCGTGAAGACAGCCCCATCCAGTGCCCCCACTCTTCTCCCCTCACACTGGTCACCAGCAGGATTCTTCCTTCTGGTGTCTTTTTGAGCCATGAGTCCTAGACCCAGTGCCCTTTGGTCCTGGAGACCACGGACACTCCGTCACTCCCATCACCTTAACCTGGAGGTGGAGCTGCCCACCATGCCCCTGATTGACTATATTAAACATAGCACATTAAACCTGGCCAGAATCCTGGCAGTGGACCAGAAGGCTCCACCTGAGGATGTGGCTTGGTGGGATCCCAACTTTCCAGCCCACTGGAGTCAGTTACAGAAACCATGGTAGTATAGTGGTTAGGTGCTTCAGCTGCGAACCTAAAGGTAAGCAGTGTGAATCCACCAGGTGCTACTTGAAAACCTTATGGGGCAGTTCTACCGTGTCCTATAGAATCGCTATGAGAATCGACGTGATGGAAACAGGTTTGGAGTCAGTTATCCACAGGGGCCAAAAGTCGGGGCAGGTGGTTGAGCAGATGATGCAAAAGAAGCATGAAAACTGGATAACCAGGAAGCAATGGGAGAGAGGGCTGTTGGCCTGGGGGCCGCCCCTGAATCCCTGAGATGACGGGTCTTTGCAGTAGTGATAATCACATCCACCACTCTGCAATTTATGAAGCTCTTTCACATGTAACATTCATTTGCTCCCCCTCAGCCCTGCTGTGAAGCAGACAGCATTGCCTGATTTCTCTAGTGCACAGATGATGAGAGGAGGCTCAGAGAGGTTAAGTAACATAAGCAGGGGTGTGGAACTGTTAAAGGGCAGCGCAGGATAAGCACCCAGGCCTCTGCTTCTGAACCTACTGGTTTTCCCCACTTCACTGCTTCTGTTATGATATGCCAAGTGCTGTTGCCTGGCAAAGTCAAGATGTGCTTCTTTTGGAATGAGTCCTAGCTAGAGACCACACAGTTCTCTGTGAAACCGCAGCTTCAATGCCCGTGTGTACCCTGGGTTCAGGCAGTGAGCTATACATGCCCATGTGCCCCTTGTGGCCAGCAGGACAGGTTCGTAAGGCATCTAGTTGGAAGACTATAGCTGCAGGAGAGCAGAGGCATTAGAGCTAGTCATCCAAGGCTATCCATTCACCACTCCCTGTTTCCTTACCTTACAGTAAGTACATCCTTAGTGGTGGAGACTAAGTTAGGTAACATATATTAACAGCCTACTGCAGCTCTGGTACACAGTATGCGTTCAGCAAATGATGGCTCTTACCGTTTTTGCTTGCTAACAGGGCAGCGCTGTCTAGACAAGAACATACTCCAGGTCATGATGGTGGGTTCTGACCTCCTCCTTCAATACTTTCAGTTCACCCTGGCTGAGAGACAATGTGCCTATAGCTTTCACTCTGCCTGCTCCCTCTTATCAGCTCTCTGTCCTCATTTTTGGTTCAGAAATGTAGCCCTCATCATACTAGATACTATGTAGAGACAGGACAAGGGCAGGCACTGGAGTTGCTTCATCTTTTGACTTCTGCAGCTTAGCATCTGGCCCAATGCTAGGATTATCAATAAATGTTCATAATATACAGGAGGAAGGAAAAAGAAACAAAGGATACAGAGAAGAAGGGAGAGAGGAAGGAAAACTATTGAATGAGCAAAAGGTAGGGAACAGTAAGAAACATGACTCTGGGTTCATGAGCAGTCCAGACAAATTAAGGTCACTCTTCATGTCAGGGCTGTAAAGTGGGCTGTGGGTCCTTGAGCCAGTGGGAGGAAGGTGGATCTGTTTGGGAAACATAAAAGCCCTAGTAGGGGCCTCACCTCTACTCCCTGCCCTCTACCACTTTTCTCTTTCCATCACTGGCCTGACCCATCCTAAGCTGCTAGCCCTGAAAGTGGCGGAAGGTGTAATAAGCCCTGCACACCTGGCAATGTCAGGGCCGCACATGCTGTCAGACAGCACAGGTGCCATGGTGCTGTGATGCCCAGCTGACACACAGCTGCTCCAAGGGCCAGACCTGGCCAGAACCTCCCAGCTCAGTATGTCAGTGAACAGCAGGCTAGGAAGGCAAGGCCTGAGTTTCCTGGGTCCCTCACTGTTTCATCAGGCCCGCAGCCTTGGTGCTGTCCACATGTACCCTAGTCCTAACCCACCCCATGATGCACTGGCTCCTCAGCATCTCTTATTCATCTGAAAGGAGGGCTCCCCTACAGGGGAGGAAGCCATTTCTCTCTAAACCAGTTGTTACGTGATGGTGCCAGGAGGGAGCCAGGGCTGGCACAAGCTCCCACCTGCCTACCTATTGGTATTCAAGGTGTATTTATGATTTTAATCAAAGCACTAAGCTAAATAGGAGCCTTGGTCTTCACCCTGGCATAGGGCTCAGCAGCTCTGCAAGTCTTAGGGGCAATCTCAAAATCATTGTCCTTATGGTCTGAATGAAGCCCCTCTCGGAGCACAACCAGTCCCCTCCCCTCAGCGTAGCCAGGGTTGGGTAGAAAGTATGTTCTAAGTTTACTCCGAGCCCAAGCTAGAAGAGAAAGTATCTCAAACTGCTGCCTGGAATTCAATCAGTGAGACCACCAATAAATATTTACTGAGGCCCCTGTGAGCACTGCTGAGTGAGAGAGGCCTGCCCCTCATTAGTCCTGCTTCCCTGGGTTGAACCTACCCCTCCCGTTACTTTTTGCATTCAAGTCAGTCCTGACTCAGGGCAACTCCAAGTGTGTCAGAGTAGAACTATGCTCCCATAGGGATTTCAGTGGCTGTTTTTTCAAAAGCAGATCACTAAGGCCTTTCTTTCAAGGTGCCTGTATGTGGACTCAAACCTCCAACCTCTCAGCAGCTGAGTATTTACACCACCCAGGGCTCCTTGTTGACCATAATCATGCCTTAAACTCTCCCAGAGCTGTTCTTGAAAAGCTTCTTCCCTTCTACCCATCCTTCCAGCCCCTACAAGCTGCCCCAGACAGAGCAGCAAGCTCAGGTCAAATGGGGCTACTGAAGTCATAGTTACCAAGGTGTAAGTGAGGGTCACCCCTGGAGACCTAGCTCAGGTGAATCAGGTTCAAAGTCAGGGCCAGGAGGCACACTCCCTCCTTCTGTGATAGAATAAAGAAAAACAGGGGACTCTGAAGCCCCAAAACCTGGGGATGCCTTCCTAGCCTGCTCTTCACTTACTAGTGGGGGAACCTCAGGCAAGGTACTTTTCCTCTCTAAGCTTGTCTTGCCCCTCATCTGCCAGGTGAGGAGGAGAATGCCGAATGGTTGTGAGGCTCCAACAGACAATACATGTCAGCACATTTTAGAATCCACGCAGCACCTGACAAAGGTGAGTTGCTATTATTATAGCTGCTCAGGCCCAGGCAGAAAGCACAGAGGGCCAGAGGCCAGGCTTCTGGGAGAGGAGTCAGAAAGCAGAGTACCTCACCAGATAACCCCACACACCATGGACTCCCCAACACGAAGACTTCAAAAGCTCTAAGGGCTCAGGTCTCCCAGCTGGAGCCATCTCTGGCAGCGTGGCCACAATGAGCTGTCCTCTCTGGAGCAGCCAGAGCTGGCATTCATCAAAAGGCAAACAGAAATGCTGCTGGGGCTGACCTCTTTGCACAGCTCCTGGAGAAAGACTTTGTTTTTGTAAGGAGAGAGGGGAGCCATGCCTCATCTCAGTAAACAAACTCAGCTATTCAATTAGTTCCTGTGCAGTGCTGATCATGCAACGTGGAACGGCTGCTGCCCCGTCGCGTTGCGCTGACTGCCTCAGTGACTTCACCAGAGAATCAAAGACGCTGCCTCAGGTAACCTTGTTTCATTTCAGATGTTGACAGGATCCTTTGTCTCTTGAAGCTCATGCTGTCCCATGCACACAATTCTAGGCTGAGATGTCACTCTTAATGCAGTTTCTGAGGAGGGGCTGGATGACAAAGAAGGGAAGGAAGTAACGAGGCATTTACTGAGCACCTACTATACTGGGAACTATGGGGCAGCTCTGCTCAGACCTCTAGTGTCACTGTGAGTTGGACCCAACTCGACGGCAGTGGGTGGGTGCTATGTACCTGAAGACGCCCTGGTGACACAGTGGTTAAGTGTCCAGTGGCTAAGTGAAAGGTCAGTGGTTCAAACCTACCAGTCACCCCATAGGAGAAAGTCTGCTTCTGCAGTGCTTATAGTCTCAGAAACCTATAAGGCTACTATGAATCAGAATCAAGTTAATGGCAATAAGTTTGGAATAGGTTTTTACTATTTGCCCAGGGGTCCCTGAGTGGTACAAACAGTCAAGGCACTCAGCTGCTAACTGAAAAATTAGAAGTTCCTCAAGAAGCACCTCAAGTGACAGATTTGGTAATATGCTTTCCAAAGGTCATAGCCTTGAAAACCTTATGAAGCAGTCCCATTCTGCGCCCATGGGCTGAAATCAACTCAACAATGATTGGTTTCTGTGCCTGAGTATTGGATCCTTTTTCTCAACTGGCAAAAAGAGTGTGGGATGGCACAAAGAAATGGCCATGCCTGAGGAGAGCAAAGTACCTGCCTCTCACATGCTATATGTCCTCTTTCCCCTGGTTTCTACCATCTCCTGTCTCCAGCATGAGGATACATCAGATTTGAAGATGGGGTGGGTACAAAGGAAAGAAACTTCCAAGAAATGAGTGCAACAGGGTGGAAGACTGTAACTCCGAGGTGAGGAGGGACAAGAGTTTAAAACCAAAAGCCAAACCCACTGCCGTCAAGTTGACTCTAACTCATAGTGACCCTACAGACAGAATAGAACTGCCCCATAAAGTTTCCAAGTAGTGCCTGGAGGATTTGGATTGCCAACTTTTCAGTTAGCAGACATAGCACTCAACCACTATGTTATCAAGGCAGAGTTTAGGAATAGGAAGGGTTTAGGAAGTTGGTAATCCAAACAAGTGCCTAGAAATTTCGCTGGGAAGGTTTAATGGCATTGCATGATGTCCAGAGGCAGTGAAGGGCAGAGCAGAGGCAACTATCCAGGCCTACTTTCTCTGCTCTCCTAGGTGCTGTAGGGAGAGGGACTAGCTTAGTGGTAAAGTAGAAGGTTTCTGTTTACAGCCATCTATCTCCCATAATTAGCCATTTAGGAAGAAAATAGCCTTCAAATTCAAAGGTAAATTGACTTACATTGGGATAATAACATTTGATTGAGCATGGGAAGTTCATCTTTAGAGTATGAGAGCAAACAAATTGCTTTTCTTCCCCAGTGCTTAGGTAAGAAACAAGATGAGATTGCAGGTGTTCCTGGGCCACATTCCTGATGCCTAAAGGCATTAGGAGGCCCAGCGTTCACAATATGAAACCCAAGGTGCCCACAGAGGCAGGAGCATCTCTCTCTGCCAGTGGTTTTCTGATCCTTGTTTTGGAGGATTTTAAAATAATATTGAATCACACTGATGCTGCAATCAGTTGTTATTGTCAACAAGAGCATGAAGAGACATAAATTCCTGGCCTCAGATCGAGGCTGGTTCGTAAGTACATTTCGTTATTACTTCCTAGATTGGAGGAATTGCTCTGTGCTCTAGCTCCCTGGAACATCAGAGGTAGGGAGCACAGGGTTTACAGTTTTGTTTCTGACTAAAGATGTGAAAGCCTGGATGGATTCTGGTAGATGCCCCTGGATTCTGAGCTTCCTGGGGAAGGGAATCAGGAAGTGGGGTGAGGGCAGTGGAGGGATGAGAGAGAAGAAAGGAATAAGTTAATAACTAAAACATGATGTGCTCTGACATGGATATCAACAAATGTAGAAACTCAAGGAGGGAGCAGTCACTGTAGTTGCAAAAATTAGGGGATTTTTCTCAAAGGATGATTTGAGTTTGGGCTGGAAAGGTAATCCACAGAAATGAATTATTGGAAGAGTGCAGTCGTCCCCAGGGCCCCCTTGATGAAGCCCTTTCTGGTGTTCTGGGTCTGGTAGAAATTCATATTCTACTTACATTACTAAGGATAACTAGAATCATCTCAATGGATCTTTATTTACTTATTTTACCTAATTTGCTATTGTTAGTTCAGTCGATTCCAACTCATGGGGACCTCATGTGTGCTCAGTGGAACCCCTCCATAGGGTTTTCAAGGCTGTGACCTTGACTAGACAAAATCACCAGGCCTGTCTCCCAAAGTGCCTCTGGGCATGTTCAAAAGAACAACCTGCCAGCTACTAGTTGAATGCTTAACAGTCTGCACCACCCAACCAAGAAAACAAACACACTCAAGTCAATTCAGTCAGTGACCCCATAGGACAGAGGAGAACTACCTGATAGGGCTACAAAAGGAGACTCACACGTCTTTCTCCTGTGTTGCTGCTGGTAGATTCAAACCGACAACCTTTTCGTTAGCAGCTGAGCACTTTAACCAATATGCCACCAGGGTTCTTTTGTACCACCCAGTCACCTATTTTATTTAATGAAAACCAGGAATCATCAATTCAGTGGAGCTTTATCTCAGCTGTGTCTCTCTTCTGTTTATTCCATTTTTGGACTTGGGATGGAGGGACTTGGTTGTCCAAGATTTGAGTGTGTGTGTGTGTGTATGTTTGTGTGTTGATACATGCACTACCAAAGTGGCTTATAGATATGAAAGGTTTAAGGACCTTGAGTTTAAATATAGAGGTACAAAGTAAAGAAACAAATTTTAGCTAAAAAGGACTTATACCAGTTACCAATTACTGTATTAGTTATCTTCTGCTATGCAATGAAGCAAAACATCTTAAAACAAGATGTTCACCCTCAGACAGCTTCTGTGGGTCAGGACTCTGGGCAGGGATTATTAGTTAGGTCCTCTGCCACAGGGTCTCTCCTGGGCTCTAACAATATGTTGGCCAAAGCCATAGTCGTCTCAATTCTCAAGTGGGAAAAGTTCAGCTCAAATCTCACTCACGTGGCAGTCAGCAGATTCACTCCCTTGTGGGCTATTGGGTCAAGGGTCTGAGTTTATCCCTGGCTGTTGGCCAAAACTACCCTTAGTTCTTGCCATGGGAAATCTCCAACATGGCAGCCTTCTTTCTCCAAACAAGCCAGCCAAAAAGACAGGAGAAGTACACCAACAGGATAGAACATGGAAGTCACAGCCTGTTATAATCTAATTATGGAAGTGATATTTGCTGTGTTCTCTTCATTAGGAGCCAGTCAGTAGGTCCAGCACATACTCAGGTTTAAGTGTCTTAGTTTCCTAGTGCTGCTATAAAAGAAATGCCACAGTGGATGACTTTAAAGAACAGAATATTATTTTCTGACAGTTTAAGAGGCTAGAAATTTGAATTCAGGACATCAGCTCAATGAAAAGATCATTGTCTATTTCAGCTTCTTAGCCCCAGTGTTCCTCTGTGCTTTGGCAATACTCAAGTGGCATTTGTCTTCCATTGTACTCACTTCTCTCTTTATCTGTGCTGTTCCTTCTATCACTCACAAGTTGTCCTGGTGGCACAGCGGTTCAAGCACTGGTGTGCTAACCCAAAGGTGAGCAATTTGAAGGCATCAACTACTCTGCAGGAGAAAGACGTGGCAGTCTACTTCCATAAAGCTTACAGCCTCAGAAATCCTATGGGGCAGTTCTACTCTACCCTATAGGTCACTATATGACAGAACTGACTCAACAGCAATGGATTTTTGTAGAAGGATAATGGTTGAACAATATAACAAATATAATTAATGTCACTGAACTATACTTGTGAAGATTGCTAAAATGGCAACAGTTTTGTTACCTATATATTTGCCACAACAGATATACACACAACATTCAACAGCAATGGGTGGGTTTATATCCCTCAAAAGTGATTAGGTTTGGGATGCACCCTACACTAATAATGGGCTCATTGACGTAGCAAAGAAAACCCTATTCCCAAAGGGGATTACATCCACAGGTATGGGAGTCAGTATTCGAACATATGTTTTTGGAAGAATCAGTTCATCCATAACAAAGGGGGATTGCACAAGGACATGGGTGTCAGAGGGGAGCTCCAGGGGAAGTGGTACTGGTGGCTGCCTACCACAGAGCCTAGCTATCAAGTCACATCCCCTGATTTCAGAATAAGAAATGGAAACCTAGCTGGGGCTTGAAGCTGAGCCTAGATCTATGGTCTCTGGCTTCTGCTCCAGTAGCCCTCACCACCATGAAGATTACCCATCCGACTCAGTGCACGGTCTGGAGCCCAGGATGGGTCCTTGGAGAAGGCTATCCAGGGGTTAACACTCATTAGCTGTAAATAGGTCCCCTCAGAGGCTGATGGTGACCCCAGGTATCTTTGCTAGGCATGATAGCCACCACCACCCACCCTCCCACGGGTTTCCATCTGAAGGGCAGGCCAGTGGGCCAGAGGTTTGTATGCAGGCCCCTATGTGTCGACCCAGCCCCAGCTAACTGCCAGGAGAGAAAAGGGGTGAAGTACTGAGCCACACAGGGGAGCTGGAGGAATAAGCAGCTCAAGAAGAGCCAATCACCTTTTCATTTTAAGAGTTAAAGGAAACTGAGAATAAGAAAAAAAGAGTCAGAGAATGAAATCACAGATGCAGCCAAGAGAGCACCTGCCTCAGAGAGAGTCCATTAGGGGCCAAGACACTGAGCGGGGACAATGTGGCTGGAACAATGGGACTGCTGAAAAGCCCTGGAAATAGGGTGTACAGACTCCTGCTTTGGGACTGTCTTAGCAGATTAATAAGGTTTTTGAGGATTTCCAGAAATGTTTCTCTAAGTCAAAGTCTGAGAGGGGCCAGCATGGGGTGTCTTTGAAGACTCCTTTTTAGCAGCTTGAAACAGCGGAGGGCTTTGCACCCACTGAGGAGGGGCCATGTCTGGGCAGGCCAGGGAAAGCTATTGTGTCTCCAGAAAAGGAGAGCCCATGAGGGGACTTTATAGCAGCCTTGAATGAGCCATTGAAGTTGGAAGGCAAGCACATTCCTTAGTCCAGCAACAATTATCCGCCCAACAATGGAAAGGGACTCAGACATTGCTCAGATACAAAACCATGTGATTGTCAGCATGAGGTCCAGGGCATTCTGGGAAGCCTACCAGTGGGCCCTAGAAGCCACTAGTAACATTTATAAGGCAAAGCAAGAATATTGTCCCCTTTGTAAGGGTAAGGAAACTGAAGTGCGAAGCAGAGGGCTTTGCACCCACTGAGGAGGGGCCCCGTCTTAGCTTACTCCAAGTCCCTCACAACTAAATGACAGAGTTGGCAATCGATTTGGCATTCACTTGTTAGTAGGAGAGATCCAAAGTAACTGTGGTGTAAACAAGCTAGACATTTAGTTTTCTCTCACATAACACGAAGTCTGGAGGTAGGTAGGTAACACGTCCTTGGCACTCACTTTGAGTCTCAGGGTTACCTCATGGCCATACCTTGACTGCTGAAGCTTCAGCCATCAGCTCCACATTTTAGGCACAACAAGAGAAAAGAGCAAAGGAGGTGCACCTAATGATTTCTTACTTTATCTCACTGGTCACCTCTAGTTGCAAGGGAGTCCAGGGAATGTCTATTTTATTAACTTAGGCACACTGTGGCTCAGTGATTAAAAGGTCAGCTGCTAACCAAAAGGTCAGCAGTTCCAATCCACCATCCAGTTAGTTAATTTGGTGGGGGAAGGGGGTCAGGGTTTGTTTTTTGGTTTTTAGGTACATTGCAACCCCAGTTGAAGCCCTGGTGCCATAGTGGGTTAAGTGCTACATATGCTAACAAAAAGGTTGGCAGTTCAAGTCCACCAGGTGCTCCTTGGAAACTCTATGGGGCAGTTCTACCCTGACTTCTAAGGTCACTGTGAGTCGGACCCAACTCGACAGCAGTGGGTTATTTTTTGCAACCCCAACAGTATTAGCATTCTTATGTTATGTAAATGGGAGATTGTGTATTACGGAGGCAAACAGAACTTTTTGCAACAAAATCTAAATCTCCTGAATTCAAATCCAAAGTTATTTCTGCTGCCAATACCATGAGCCCTGAGCCCTGAGCCCTGGCACAAAGTTACTACCTTGCACTGAGCTATCCAGCATCCAGGGTGCCCTGCTGTCCAGGCCTTGGTGCTGGGCCAACAGACCCAGGAAAGCATTCTGGTGCCTGCTTAATCTTCAGCCCCATTAACTGTCAGCCCAAATCTCTCTGAAGTTATTTGCCATCAAGTCCATTCCAACTCACAATAACTCCATGTATGTCAGAGTAGAACTGTGCTCCATAGGGTTTTCAGTGTCTTTTTTTAGAAGTAGTTTGCCAGGCTTTTCTTCTGAGGCACTACTGGGTAGATTTGAACCTCTATTTTTTTGGTTAGCAGTTATGATGGGTTAAATTATTACTGGCTAGTTTTTTCAGAAGTAGATTATCAGGCTTTCTTCTTAATCTCTCTCAGTCTACAAGTGCCACTGAAACCTGCCCACCACAGGTGACTCTGCTAAACTTGAAATACCAGTGGCATAGCTTCCAGAATCACAGCAACAGGCAAGCCACCACAGTACAGCAAACTGGCAACGAGTGATGGATACAAAAGATAACACAAGTGATGTCAGATGGATTTGGGCTGAAAGCAGAGAATACCAGAAAGACGCTTACCTGTGTTTTGTTGACTGTGAAAAGGCATTCACTTGTGTAGATCATAACAAATTATGGAAAACATTGCCAAAAAAAAAGAGGAAATTACAGAATATTTAACTGTGCTCATGCACAACCTATTTAGACCAAGGGGCAGTCGTTTCAGCAGAACAAGGGAATACTGAGTAATTTAAAATCAGAAAAGGTGTGAGTCAGGGTTGTATCCTTTCATCACACTTATTTAGTCTGTATGCTGGGCAAATAATCAGAAAAGCTGGACTACATGAAGAAGAATGCAGCATCAGAACTGGAGGAAGACTCACTAACAGCCTTTGATATGCAGATCACACAACCTTGCTTGCTGAAAGGGAAGAGGACTAGAAGCACTTACTGATGAAGATCAAAGATCACAGCACTCAGAATGGTTTATACTGTGACATATAGAAGGCAAAAATTCTCACAACTGGACCAATAAGCAACATCATGATAAACAGAGAAGCTATTGAAGTTGTCGTAGGTTTCATTTTACTTGAATCCACCATCAATGCTCATGGATGCAAGAGTCAAGAAATCAACATATTACAGTGGGCAGATTGGCTGCAAAAGATCTCTTTAAAGTGCTAAAAAGCAAAGATGTCACTTTGAGGAATAAGGTGTGCTTGACTCAAGCCATGGTATTTTCAATCACCTCATATGCATATGAAGGCTGGCCAATGAAAGAGGAAAACAGAAAAAGAATTGATGCCTTTGAATTATACTGTTGGCAAAGAATACTGAATAAACCATAGACTGTCAAAAGAACAAATAAATCTGTCTTGGAAGAAGTACAGACAGAATGCTCCTTAGAAGTAAAGATGTGAGACTTTGTCTCATATACTCTGGACTGGTTATCAAGAAGGACCAGTCCCTGGAAAAGGACATCATGCTTAGTAAATTCGAGGGTCACAAAAGAAGGCAGATCCTCAGTGAGACAGACTGGCAGTGTCTGCAACAAGGGGCTCCAACACAGCGACAACTGTGAGGATGGTGATGGACTGGGCAGTATTTCCTTCTGTCATATGTAGGGTCTCTATGAGTTCGCACTGACTAGACATCACCTAACAAAAATCACAACATGGATAGAATTGTGTCCCCTGTTATCTAGTGCTGCTAGAACAGAAACATCACAAATGGATCACTTTAACAGAGAGAAATTAATTTTCTCACAGTCTAGCAGGCTAGGAGTCCACATTCAGGGCATCAGCTCTAGGGTGAGGTTCTCTCTCTCTGCCAGTTCTAAAGGAAGGTCCTTCTCATCAATCTTCCCCTGGACTAGGAGCTTCTCTGCACAGGAACCCTGAGTCCAAAGGGCAGACTCAGCTCCCAGCACTGCTTTCTTGGTGGTATGAGGTCCACTGATGGATCTGGTCGCATCTCTTTGTATCTCAAAAGAGAATGGCTTAAGACACAATCCAGTTTTGTAGATTGGATCCTGCTTCATTAACATAAATGCCACCTGTCCTACCTCAGTAACATAGGTAAAATTTACAACACACAGGAAAACCACATCAGATGACAAAATAGTAGACAATCACATAATACTGCAAACCATAGCCTAGCCAAATTGACACACATGTTTTTGACAGATGCCTTTCAATCTATGATATTCTACCCTTTGGCCCTCAAAAATGCATGCCCTTGCCACATGTAAAACTTTCACTCCATCATATCACAGCAAAAGTCTTACTCTCAAGTCCAAAGTCCCCAAATTCTTCTTTATCTGTGAAATATAGGATACAGGTTGTCTGCTTTCAAAGATACAATGGCAGAACAGGCACCAGCTAGACATTTCTGTTGCAAATGAGAGAAACTGGAGGGAAAGTATGGATAAAAGGCACCAAACAAATTAGGAGAACACATTACATTAACCCCCAGCCAGCCAGCCAATAGTCCTCTGTTCCCCTGAGATAATTTACACACTGGCCCCGCCCTCCAGACTCTAGGTATTAGCCACACTCTCCAGATTTTGAGTGGAGGCCCCTTAGCCCTGGGTGTTAGCTCCATCTTCCAGGTCCACTGGAAGATCACTAACATCATAGAGGAAGGATTTACAACACATAGGAAAATCCTATCAGGTGACAAAATGCCACCATGATTCCCAGTATGGCCTAGCCAAATTTGACACAGGTAATTTGGGGGGACATAATTCAATCCATGACACCCCCCCAAAAAATATGTAAGTGTTGTAAATCCTCACCTACATACCTGTAATTATAATCCCATTTGAAAGTGTGTTTTCTTTGTTGTTATTAATGAGACAGGATTAGCATAGGGTGTACCGGAGTCAACCTCTTCGGAGATATAAAAAAGATTGAGAAGGGCAGAGATGAGGAATAGAGATGCGAAGTCATGTAAAGACTGCCCAGGAGCAGAAGCTCAGACAAGGATCTTCCTCCAGAGCTAACAGAGTCAGAAAGCCTTCCCATACAGCCAGCACTGAATTCAGACTTCTAGCCTCATAAACTGTGAGAAAATAAGTTCCTGTTTGTTAAAGCCATCTACTGGTGGTGCATTTCCGTTACGGCAGTACTAGACAACCAAGATGGCCATGGTGGTAAAGTGGTTACGTATGTGGCTGCAAACCAAGAGGTAAGCAATTCAAAGCCACCAGCTGCTCCTTGGAAGCCCTATTGGGGCAGTCCTGCTCTGTCCTGTAGGGTTGCTATGAGTCAGAATCAACTCAGTGACAACAGGTTTGGGTTCTTTCCGATAACTAAAACAGCAGCCCAGTGCATTAATGATTTGTACCACTCAGAGGTTCCCAAATCTAAGGTCTTGCATTTCCAAATGTGCTCTTCAAAAAAAAAGTTGCTCTTGAGTCAATTCTGACTCATAGTGACCTTACATGACGTGTTCTCTACTCTGCTCAACATAATTCAGGACTCTACTTCTCTTAGGGTTGTGTAAACCCTAGCCTGGGCCTTTGCTTTTCTTGTGGGATCATTATGGGATATGGATATTGTTGGAGGAATTCAGGAGCTGCTATGCTCCACTCTAGACAGAATTCCATTTCTGAATGATAAAGTGCTGATCACATATATAGGAATCAGTGCAGAAGATAAGCTGTAAGACAAATTCTTGTTTGTTAAAGCCATTTACCCATGATGTATTTCTGGACAGTTGCACATACAAGACCACCTGTGAAAACCAAAATGCAGCAAAACAGAAACTTGTCCAAGAGAAAAACTCCAATATCTTCCACAAAAACAAGCAACACAAAAGTGGTAAGAGTGCACCCTCTCAAAGGCAGAAAACTTGTGAGATCCACAAAAACACAGCAGTTCCAATGTTCCAGCTCCTGGAGGTTCCCTCTAGATCCTTTCCACTAATCCCTCAGAGATCAGGGGTCAGCGGCTACACTCTGCCCCACTGATACCGTGCTTATTCCATCCTTCGCGTATGAAAACTAGAAGCGTGTTTCACTGGTACAGCCAGCAACAGACTCCATAATCAGTTAGGCTAGGTACTTGAAACAGTAGAGTGAGGACACTTGCCCTTTGAGATCGAAAGAGTTTGAAGTTCCAAGTGGAAACTCTGATGTTGATGGCATCACAAAGTGACAGGGTCGTCTCTCCCACCAGCTTCTTCCCCCATTTCCAAATTTCTCCCGTGGCATTTCAAGCTACAAGGCTCCCATCTCAGGACTTTGACTTTGAATGTCTTTTCATATTGCCCTTAAAGAAGATAGTGTCATCAGTGACCTTTTTAAAAGACCACGGGGGCTTAATTAAAAGCTAAACTTGGCCACTTAATTCCAGTGATCCTGTCGACTCTCCGCACTCCTGTGAACTCAGCCTCGTCGGGCTGCAGCGGGCTGCCGGCACTGCTCTTCAGTGTCACCACACAGTGGAGCTGCCGAGCAGTGGGCAGGCTCTGGCCTGTCCGGCTCAGGACCACTGACGCCCATACTGGCCAGAGAGGGGCTTTGGCCACTGACCACTGGAGTAGTCTCACTGGGCAGTGGAGGAACTGTAGGGGAGACGGAGTCACATGTGCCAGGAGGGCTCTCAGAGGAACAGAGTAGGGGCACACAGGGCGTTTGGAACTGAATTGTACCACCCCTCCCAATACGTATTGGAATCCTAACCTATGGAAAAGAGCCCTGGTGGTACACAAGTTGAGCACTCAGCTGATAACCTAAAGGTCGGTTGTTCAAACAGGCCAGCAGCTCCACTGGAGAAAAGACCTGGTGATCTGCTTTAGTAGATTTTATAGCCTAGGAAACCCTAGGGTCGCCATGAGTCAGATCCGAATTGACGGCACTTGGCTTTTGGCTAGGAAACCTATAGGGCAGCTCTCCTACATCACATGGGGTTGCTACTAGTCAGCATCAGCACATAACGGCACACCTGTGAGGGTAAACCCTTTCAGACATGGAGTTTCTGTGTTACATTAATAAGGCCGTATCATTGTAGGGCATCCTAAACCTAACCGCTTCTTACTTATAAGGAGCAGCCTGGACACAGAGAGGAACAAGCACAAACTAGGGGAAGACATAAGATGCCATGTAACGATCACCAGGGAACTGAGAAGCACCAGGGACACCAGAAGCTGGAACTTTCCGCTGAAAGCCTTCTCCAATCGCCAGAGCCCTGAATTTGGACTTGTAGATTCTTGAATTGTGAGAAAATGAATTCCTGGTCTTTAAAGCTACCTCCTTGTGATATTTCTGTTACAGCAGCATTTGGAAACTAAGACACATGGGTTCCTGGTAATGGCTAATCTAGAGCAAAGGGATTTCTCAGAGATCCGTCTAGCTACTGTGCCCCAAAAATCTCTTGTGCCATAACTTTCTTCTAAGTAGCTTGGTAAATCCTGCTTTACGGATTCCAGCAACTGACACAAGACTATGGACCTCAGCCTCTGGGATGGACTTGTGCCATGCTGACACTTGTCTTTGGGGCATGGAATTGCCCCAGGCTCTGACTCTCTTTTCTAGTACCAGGGGAAAGTAGGGCAGACCCCCACCATGAGAGGCCATTGAGCTCATCTAGAAGACCAGACTGAAGAGCTGTTTCTGTTTGTTGGGCTTTCACTCAGTGGTGGCTTTATTCTCTCTTCCCAAAAGAGCAAAACTGCTGAGGGTTCACAAGGGAGCTGTGAGGGGTCATGTACTCCTAAGAGAGAATTAGGGCACCAGACAGAAACACCTCCCCCCTGCGCCATCCCTCCCCAGTGTGCTACAGATGACAGAAGTCAGGTTTTTTCCAAGATGAAGTGTTGAGCCACATCAAGGAGCTGTATACACAGTGCAACTAAGGAACATGGAAAGGAGCCCCTGAGTGGTACCGTGATTAACCGCTAGGCTACTAACTGAAAGGCTGGAGGTTCAAACCCACCCAGAGGTGCCTCGGGAGACAAGCCTGTCAATCTATATTGAAAGGGCACAGCCTCAAAAACCCTATGGAGCTTGGTTCTACTCTGCACACGTGAGGTCATCGTGAATCAGAGCAATAATAAAGAAATATAGAAATGACTTTTCAAATCAGCTGCTTGGTCCTAGAGCAAAAGATGTCGTGTTCCTACCTTCTTGAAAGGAGAGTATAGCAAAAACAGACCTAAATTCTGGCACTTTACCCATCACTAACTAGATACGAGGCTTTGGACGTGTTACCTAACCTGTCTGGTCTCAGGTACCGCCTCCGTGTGTTGTTGGTAGCTGTCCAGTTGGCTCCACCTCCTGGTGACTTTGTGTATAACAGCACAGAAGGTTATCCGTACCACACTGACGATTCTATGTCTGCGTCCAGGATTGTTGGTGCCTCTTGTGTAAGTTCATCTCATGGAAGGTGTACCTCATTTTCTCTACTGTGCCAAACATGATGTCCTTTTCTAGCGATTGGTCGTTCCAGATGACATGTCCAAAGTAAATGAGCTGAAGTCTCTCCATTCTTGTTTCTAAGGAGCATTCTGGTTGTATTTCTTCCGAGACTGACTGGATTGTTCTTTCAGCAGTCCATTATATATTCAGTACTTTTTGCCAACATTTCAGTTCAAATGCATCAATTCTTCTGTTTTCCATTTTCATTGTCTGGCTTTTACATGCATGTAAGACAATTAAAAACTTCTGTCTTGGGTCAGGCACACTTTAGTCATCAAAGTGATATGTTTTTCTAAAGCTTTAAAGAGGTCTTTTGCAGCAGATTTTCTGAATGTAATCTGTCATTTGATTTCTTGACTTCAACTTCCATGGACATTGATTGTTG
Source organism: Heterohyrax brucei (assembly GCA_028571685.1). Classification (NCBI taxonomy): domain Eukaryota; kingdom Metazoa; phylum Chordata; class Mammalia; order Hyracoidea; family Procaviidae; genus Heterohyrax; species Heterohyrax brucei. Next base: position 21,191,083 of record CM053162.1, read on the forward strand.
ATCCTAGAACAGTGAAACTCATGACAGCCTCAGTTCCTTCTCAGGTAGGGCTAATGCTTTTGCTTACCTGCCGGTGATGATCATCTGAGTTTCATTTAATTAATTCTTCTGACAATTTACAGAGCATCTAGTGTCTGCCAGGCCCTGCATAGATCTGAGCTAAGACAGTAAACAAGGCCTTCTGACTATACAGTAGTATCAAGGGCATGAGAGGTGGATGTTAGTTACTGGGACCTTCTGGGCAGGTAATCCTTGAGATTAGTAAATAGCCTCTGGAAAAGGCAGCTCATTCATGAGCCAGGCTCTCCTACCTCAGCTATATAGCTTTCAGTGCATCCCACAGGCCAGAACCTGAAACAGAAATTCACCCCAAGCATCTCTCGTGCCTCCACAAAGGCCAAGAGCTCCCCATACTCTTAGAAGACCTTAGTCATTTCTGCCTGGTCCGAAAAGAAGAAACATAATGCCAGCCTGTGATTCTGGTAATGTGCATCACACACACACACACACACACACACACACACCCCGCCTTTGGAAAGCAAAGAAGAACTCTGCTGGCTGAGCTGGAAAAGGTTCTCGAAGCAAGGTCCTGGCCTCTCTGCTTTTGTGGCTGGTCACCTGGAGACTGTGTGTACAGTCCTGTGTGTACAGGACTTGCAGTGTCTTGCCATCTCCCACCACTGCCCAGGGGACATTGTGGCCTAGCCGAAGGGCCTAAGGAATTGGTAGTAAATTGCATCCTTTTTGAAAAAGTGACCTCATTTTAGTTCTGTCTTTGCCTCTTACTAGCTGTGTGACCTTGGGCGAGACGCTAAATCTTCGAGTTACAGTAATGTCATCTGTTAGTGCTAACGATGCCTACTTTACAGGGTTTTTGTGGGAGCTAAATAGGGTAACTTGTATAAACACTTGACAAACTGTTGTCATTGTTAGTTGCATAGAGCTGTTTCAACATGGAAGCCCCGTGTACAGGCAAAACAAAACATTGCCCAGTCCTGCACCGTCTTCGTGACTGTCGGTATATTTGAGTCCACTGTCGTCACTAGTGCATAGTGTCTTCCAGTCCAGGGGACTCATCTTCCAGTACTGTATCAGGTAACATTCTGTGATCCACAGTTTTCATTGGTAAGTCTTCAGAAGTAGATGTCCAAGTCTCTCTGTCTAGTCTGTCTTACTCTGAAAGCTCTGCTAAAACCTGTTCACCCTGGGTGACCCTGGTGGTATTTGAAATGCCAGTGGCATAGCTTACAGATCACAGCAACATACAAGCCACTGGAATGCAACAAACTGACACACAGGTGGTGGTAAACTAAAGTGATACAATAAAAGCCTAAGTGTTCTGATTAGGGAGACCCTGACATGGGGAAGCAGACCAAGAATCCAGCTACCAGCTAAAGCTGGTGCAGATCCAAAGCCTCCCCTTCTCCCCTTCCTGGGTGTTGGCTCCTTGCTCGCTTTCACCCGTGCCTTGTCCAGGGACCACCAGGCCCACTCAACTGCCCTCTGTCTGAGGGCTCTGCCATCCTCCTAACCCAACCCCCCCACCGTACACCTACTGGGTCTCTCTCCCCAGCAGACAAGGAGGCTCGATCCAGCAACTCTGTCTGCCTAGCATAGGCGGCCAATTCCTCCAGGCTCTTTACCTTTGATCAAGCGGGTGAATAGACTTGGAAAGAGAAGACAAGATCAGTGAAGAGGATCTCAAGTGCTCTCCAGCTAGGCTGCCAGCCCAGAGGCCTTGCCATACTCCCCACAGATGCTCGGAAACAGTGCCATGGCAGCCAGGGGAGCACTGCATCCATGTTCAGTGTGTGCCCAGGAAGGGGTGCCATAGACACTACTGTCCCCAAGATTCCAAGGTATTGTACCCCAAAACACTCCTGCCCACCCAGGGCCAGACCCTCTGGTGTAGACAGCTAAGAACACAGTGTGAAGGCTCACAGCAAACACAAAGCAATGCACGAACACCAACCACACCTTTCCCTACAGTCTTATTATGTGATATAAATTTTAGGACAACTTTTCTATATTCTCTTCTTGGGGGATCAGAGAACATTAGAGCTGGTACTGTCTGTCGCTGCTATACTGTAACCTGCTCAGGAGTCCTCTGAGGCCTAGAGAGGTCAAATGGCTGACCCGAGTCCTCCCCTTGTTGCAGGCCAGGGCTTCGAGGAAGAAAGGTCTCACGGCCACCCCGTGAGCCAAACCTGCCATTCCCCTCGTGTCTTAGTTTATCCAGTTCCTTCCCCACCCCCACTGCAGATCCTTGCACTGCCTGTGACCAGCAGGGGTGGAGCACACATACTCAAAGATGGAAAGGGACCATCCGGACACATGGAAGGGAGCCAAGAGATGTGACCTCTTGTTCCCGTTGTCGTATGGTATGAAAGGCAGGAGGTTCCGCAAATGCCCAGCCCCCTCTGTCATTTGTCAGTCAGTCGGCAAACACCCACAAGCATTCCCTGGCGTACACAGTCAGGCTTAGGTGGGCATCTGTTCAATGCAAGCGCAGCCCTGGCCTTGCTCTCCAGAAGGAGGAGGGCAACCAGCCATGTCCTCTGCCTCCTGGGTGCCCCTGCGGTGGTGGCAGCAGTGCAGTGGCTGCTCTGGCTGCTGCTCCTTCAGAGGCATCTGAGGATACGGCCGAAATACGGCTGCCTGGCTGCCAGAGCTCCTTTAGAGGGTCTGATAAGGGCAGTAAAGGCTACGGACGTCCTCCCTCCCTGCACAGTTTGTACGCACATTCACTGAAAACTGAGGAATTGTGCTCATCGTACAAAATGCCACACTGTGCAAGGAGAGACTACAGGCTGAGAACCCTGATTGTTCCCTGCATGCAAGACAGCTTGACTGCAGAAACGACCAGAGGGCAGCAAGCCAGGCTGAAAAGACTGCAGGGAGCAGGCCCGGATGGGTGTTCCCCTGCTTGCTCTGCACCCTGGGGCCCAGGCTAGCAGTGCTGATCTGCTGCTGCGCCCAGTTAGCACACCACACTGGGGCCCGCCATGCACTGGGAGAGGCTGCCAGTCAGGGCTGTGCCCAGTGTACCGAGCCTCTTGCTGTCGCCGGCTAGAGAGAGCCAGTGGAGTGGAAATGCCGACACCCCTGCAGCCGCCCGATAACAATGCTAAATAAAGGTAATTTTCAAGCCACCAGTTAACAATGGCTGAGTGCACGAGGCAATGACCGAGGAGTCAGTCAATTACTGCTCTGTAGAGTCGCAGGGCCAACGGTCCGTGTCTACACAAGGGTGACCTGAGAAGATAGCAGCGTGGTGCCGTGGGAAGCCAAGTCCACAACATTTGATTTGCCAAATCCTGGCATTTTTCCTACTAGACCCTTTCAGACTATCCACAAGTCTGCAAGGGGAGTGGGCCCAGGATTCCAAGCTCAGGAACCCTTAGTGCAGCCTAGTAAGGCGCTGAACATGTGCCTCCCACCCACCACTCCCAGTCCACTCTGAGCCTATCACAGGACAGGTGCACAGGAACCCCACCCCACCCCATTCTCTGTGACACCCTTTGAACGGAGCTGAGATTCTCTTGCACAGACTCCTTCCCACTACAACGACACCCAGCACGATACAGCTGAGGTCCCACAGCATATAGACGTAGGGCTCACTGGAGCTGGCTCTGCCTTCCCTAGACTTCTGTGGGAGATTACAGGGTGTAGCAGAAAGACTCTGAGCGTTGTGTACTGTTGAAACTGTCTCCAAATCTTGGCTTTCCCACTGGGACTTTATACTTTGCTCAGCCTCTGTTTTCTCATCCATATAAGGGAATGATACCTACTTTCCTATATTGTTAGAACGAATAAAAAAGTAACTGGAAAATATTTAGAATAGGGTCTGAGGCATCATTGTTCTTGTTAGGTGCCATTGGGTCAGCTCCACCTGGCGATGACCTTTTGTATACCAGAACAAAACTTTGCCAGTTCTGGCCATCTTCATGATCACGGTATATTTGATTCCACTGTTGTGGCGATTGTGTCATTCCAGCTCATGGTGAGTCTCCCCCATTTCCTCTGGCCCTCCACAAACATGAGGTCCTTTTCTAGTGACTGGTCTTTTCCCATGATTTGTCCAAAGTAAGAGAGCTAAAGCCTCGCCATCCTTGCTTCTACAAGGAGTGTTCTGGTTGTATTTCTTCCGAGAGTGGTTGGATCATTCTTCTGGCAGTCCGCTGTGTATCCCATGTTCTTCACTGGCACCACAGCTTGAATGGATCAATTCTTCCTGTCTTCCTTTTTCACTGTCTAGCTTTAGAGTGAGTATGAAGAGATTAAGATCATAGCTTAGGGCAGGGACACTTCAGTTTTTAAAGCAACTACGTAAGTAGCTCACTATTCGTATGTTGCCACCCAAAGCACTCTTCAATAGCTTCTGCACATAGTATACCCCTGGGCCAGTTCTTCTTCGAGAACTTTATCCCACGGCCCCCTAGGGCTCTCAGCAAGCCCTCAGCTGTCCTGAAGGCTCATCTCTGCACTGTGCAAAGGCAAACAGCCTCCAGCTCTAGCATTCAGGCCCCTACACAGCTCAGCACCCTGGGAGAATGAAATGGGAAAGGGCTGTCTGCCCAGCCCTAGGTAGGGGGACGCTAGGGTGTTAGGAGTGATGAGGGCAGGGTCACCATGACCTCTTCAGGGTGCTGAGCTAGATGGGGGCCTGAATGCTAGGGCTGGAGGCTGTTTGCCTTTGGACAGTGCAGAGATGAGCCTCGAAGACAGCAGAGGGCTTGGTGAGAGCCCTGGGGGCTGTGGAATAAAGATCCCAAAGAAGAACTGGCCCAAGGGTACACTGTGTCCAACTCATAGCAGCTCTATAGGACAGAGTAGAACTGCCCCCATGGAGTTTACAAGGAGCCGCTGGTGGATTTGACCTGCTGACCTTTTGGTTAGCAGCTGTAGCACTTGAACACTACACCACCAAAGTTTCTACAGAAGAAGCAAGGCCCCTAATATTCTAACCAATCAAGGCCTACCATGTCCCCCAAAATTCTCCCCCTGCCAAAAGACCTGGAACTTAACCATTGGGACTTAGGGCTTTAGGTTAAGGAAACTGCTTGTTAGAGTATTTATTATAGCTTTGGGTTATAGATGGTCACAAGGTCAGATTCTGTTGGACTTTAACACCTTGATATTAATTAGTGATGAAAGATCACTTTCTAATGAGCCGAGGCCTCCAGGGAGTGGGTTGCAAGGTGAGGAGGAGAAAAAGGAACAGAAGACCTGGGGAGGGGGTACCCCAGCCAGCGGGTGGTCTTACCCAGGCTGTGCATACCGAGGTAGGCAATGGGATAAGAGGAAGGGTAAAGCTGAAAAGGTGAGCGGAAATACAGCCAATTTATTCTCCTGAAAGTGTTTCTAGAATATTTCCTACCTCTTACTTCCCTCTACTACTCAAAATGCCACCTTCCAGGAATGACCAGGGATTTGTAGGCACAACATCAAAGAGCCGGCAATTGCCTACTCAGCTGACACTTCTGTCAGACACACTCCCAGCCCCCAAAGAGGACTGACTTCAGCTTATGTCCCTTGCCTCCTTGAGCTGGGAAAGCAGCCCCACAGGCTCAACATAAGCGCTAATCACACACAGACACACAGACACACACACATCGTCACTTTCCCAGTGAGGCTGGAATTGGACAAATGGCTCTCCAGGCAGAGACGGTGACCCTGCCAGGCCCTCTCACCCCCATCCTGGCCCAGCTTGCCTGAGCCCGTGCTCTTTCTTCCCTCATGTGCTGTTCTCACTACTGTACCCTGTGACTGCCAGTTGCAGCCAGCTGAGGTCCAGCCTGTGAGGGGGATGGGAAGCTGGGGTCCAGACCTCAGCTAAACTAGAGAATGGTAGCAGGAGTTGTATGTACCCTGGCGTGTTTCCAGAAGTCCTGGCGACTTAGGGTCAGCTGGAAAGCCACTGGGAGCCACAGCCCAGACTGGGAGGTTGAAGAGAATGAGTGGACACTAAGACTGCAATGACTGCAAAATAATGCTCAAAACACAGGGAGGTGACATCCCCAGGGCTTTGAATGGTCAGGCCACATGTGGAATTTTCAGTCCAGTTCTGAAAGGCAGTTTGCAGGGGGATATTGACAAAGCAGGGAATAACCTGGGTGGTTGAGGTCAGGAAACGATATCCTGTGAGGAAGAAAGGGCTCCCTGCATGGTGCAAATATTTAAGTGCTTGACGACTAGCCAGCAGTTTACATCTAAATCCATGCAGAGGCACCTCAGGAGACAGGCCTGGTGATCTGCTCTGCTCTGCACACGTGGCATTGTTGTGAGTCACACTTGCATGGGACACAACAACAACATAAGGAAGAGGCAGGACTGTACAGTCATTAAGGACACAGACCCTAGAGTCAGGTTCTTGGCTCCACATCTGAGCTTCTGTGCTGAACAAACACTCAACAAACATGAGCTGCTGTCAGTGCTACTGCTAGCTTCCGTCACGTCAGCCCGCAACTCACGGCAGCCCCGGGCACAACAGAACAAAATGCTGTCTGCTCCATGATCAGCTGTGGGTCCATGGGGTTTTCACTGGCTGATTCTCAGAAAATCAGCAGGGTTTTCCTCCTAGCCTGGAAGTGACACACAAGTCTCCACAGACAGATGAGGGGTAGCTGTGCATGAGGCTGGGAGTCAAACCTTGGTCTCCCCCACAGAAGATGCAAATCCGACCACAGAAGTGTTAGTATCGCTGTTAATATCAGTATCCAAAGGACTGTGATCAGCCCTCTGCTGCTGGGCCTTGGCTGGAAGTCAAAGGGCAGGCCTCACTTCTGAAGATGTGGCACCGCAGAAAAAAGGGCTTTAAGGTGGTAACTGAAATGGTCCTCAGCCAGCAGCTGGGGGCTCCAGGACAGGGGGCAGACCAAGCCCTAGGTGGGGTAGGGGGATGCCGGCAAGGTTAGACAGCATGGCAGGACCTGCTGGGCTGAGGGACTAGGGCACAGCTCCTGAGTATCAGCAACCTGAAACCAAGCCCACTGCTGCGGAGTTCATTCTGACTCACAGCAGCCTGTGGGGACTGAGTAGAACTGACCCAAAATGTTTCCAAGGAGCAGTTGGTGGATTCAAACTGCTGACCTTTTGGTTAGCAGCCAAGTGCTTGACCAGTGTGCCACCAAGGCCCCGAACATCAGCAACTGGTGTGCTAAGCTGGGACCGGAGGCTGAGAACAGAGCGACAGCACCCACACCCAGCAGACAGGCATCACAGAGGCCCCACAGTGCCAGAGAGAGGACTGCCGTGGGTTCAGATTGTTCTTATCCCAGCACTGTCACTTAGAAGCTGTGTGACCCTAAGCAAATTACGCATTGTCTCTGAATTTCCATTTCCTTATTTGAACATAAGAACAGCTACTTCACAAGGCTGATAAAAAAGATGCGGAAGAATCTTAGCTAATCACCTGGCACCTCGTGGACCCCAATGAGAGGCTAGTTTCCTCTTGGGAGGCTTATCAGGATCCTGAGTCTTCAGTAGCATGACCAGCCCCTCCCTCTGACTGCTGGGGGGCCAGTGATGGCCATGCCCTGCCTGCCTTGGCCAGAAGTGGCCTGGTTGTGGACAGAGATGACCACACTTGTTGTCCAGGCAGGAGTCAGGAGAGATCCTACTCCACACCAGCTGCAGCTTTGTCCCCTCCACAGAGCTACTGCTAACAGCTCAGCTGCTTGAGTTCTGGAGGGCTTAGAGGGCCCTTCATCTGTGTGGTGTTATTTGTTGTCCTGTCCTTCTGATGAACAGAAGAGAAACATTGTCTCCAGCCAGAGCTACGGGAGGCATGCACCTCACCAGGCAGAGGCTGCGGGGAGGCAGTAATTGCTCTGATCGGAAAGCCCTGCAGCAGACTGCTAGAAGGGACCGAGAGAAACACAGTAAGGTTGCTGGCACCCCAGGATTCCTGAGAAAATCCCCGGGGGCTTGTGGTGCCAGCTCCACACACCAAAGGGCTGTGATTTCTGTCTCTCTGCATCCATATCCGCGCCAGCATGATGGATGCTCTCAGCTGGTCCTGTGCCCACAGCCACCAGCAGCTTGCCAGTGTCAGCGAATCTGTTCTCAGGGGGCAAGATTAGCCCCCTCATAAACCCACTTACTTGGCAGGTATTTGTCAAGTGCCCACTAATTGCCAGGTTAGAATTTAGGTGGTTGGGGTCTATCACTAACAAAGCAGATAGAGACCCTTGCCCTCAGGGGGCTTACTTTGGAGCCAGGGAGACAGATGCTGTGACAGCAGAATAAATAAGTATATCATACAGAATGTTAGCTGCCCCCTGGGACCCCACGCACAACAGAGCAAAATCCTGCCTGGTCCTGCACCATCCCATGAACGATCGCACATCAGGCCATTATGATTCATAGGTTTTGACTGACTGACTTTCGGTAGATTGCCAGGCCTTTTTTCCTAGTCTTAGTATGGAAGCTCCACCTGATCAGCATTGCAGTAACACACAAACCTCCACTGACAGACAGGTGGCAGCTGGCACACAGATGGTGGCCAGGACTCTCACACAGAAGGCAAGAATTCTACCACTGGACCACCACTGCCCCTCAGGGAGTGTTAACATGTGCTTAGTGCCGTCAGGAGAGAACAGGAAGGGGTTAGGAGGATTGAGAGGAGCTGGGACAGGGCAGGGCTTGGAACTCCAGAGCAAACTTTTGACAAGGGCTCTTCTTCCCCTCCCTGCCCCAGAGTTCCCCAGTAGAGCTCATCCAAACCACTCCAAGGTGCCTTTCTAGAGAAGGAGACTCCTCAAACTCTTTCCACCTCTGTGCTCACCCCTACCAGCCCCTGAACTCCTCACAAGTGGTTTACATTTTGCAAAGCACTTTTAATATGGAAATTTTCACTTAAATCTCTCCCACGGACACCCATAGTCAAGTACAATTATTCCCATTTTGTGATTAGGAAACTGGCACTCTAAAGAGGCCAAGTATCATAGGCCAAGGTCACACAGTTACTAAGGGACAGAGCCAGATCTGAGCCAGTGCTTTGCTCCCCCATCCACTCTGCAGCACGGGTCTCACATCCCTGACCCCATTTCATCACCTCAGCAATCCTGTGTGCCAGGAATAAACCCCATTTTGCTAGTGGGAAAGCTAAGACTCAGATTGTGAATGGCAGAGCCAGGACATACACCCCAGATTGTTTCATCTCAGCCCAGTGCTCTCTCTGGGCACAGTGGACCCCACATCTTCTGACACCAGAACCTCCATCCTTCCTCAAAGCCCTCCAAGGAAGATGCTCAGCCCCTCCCTCCACCAGGCCTGGGCTCTTCTTGAAGCCATTTGTACCCAGTACTGAGTCACCCCCATGCACGCTAACAAGAAAAGATGCATGGCAATGAGAACTGTGTTCAACTGTTTTACTTAAGTCATAATCACCCTAATCTAAATTTGCAGGAATGTGTTGCCCAGCCTAATCACTGGCGTATCTTGTAGTATGGTTTCAATTTTAGTGAAAAGGAAAAGTCATTCAGAAGGCAAAAATAGGTTAAGTGAACATCTTCGAGATTATGGTCCTCCATTAGATAAAGCAGGAATGATTTTTTTGACTCAGTGGGTGGTGCTGCCTGGTCTGGTTTGGGGGCGTTTCTGGCTCCTCTTTGATGCGCAGTCGAAAGCTGGGTGCGTCCAATGTGAAATGAAGACTCTAGCTAGGGGGTTGGGCTGAGGAAAGGGCTGTGGGTTTGCAGACATGGTGGTGCCATGAGTGCACTGTTCCTGACTGAAGAGACAGCGTGGCATCCGCCAGGTACTCCTGACTTGCCTCTGAGCCTTGTGCCCTAGCGCTCTCCCTCAGTTCCATACTCCTGTCCAGACTGAGCGTGCCATTCACCTGAGCCCACCCAGCACCTTCTGCCCTCCAGACTTTGCACATGCCGTTCCTCCACCAGGAATACCCTTCACTCCCCATCATCATCTGACTATCTCCTGTTTGACCCTCAGGTTCCAGCTTGGATGCCATGTCCCCTGGGAATGTTCCCCAGGAGCCTCCATGTCTGGCCTAGTTGCTCATTCTATGCACTTCCAAGGACCTGGACCTCCCCTGGAAAGCATCCCCCCTGCAGTATACTTATTTACTGACGGCCCTTTCACCACACTACCAGCTCTTTGATGGCAGGGACTCTGTCTTGTTGACAGTTGTGTCTCTAAGCTTAGCCTAATACCTGGGACATCAAAGATGCTCGGTAAATGGTTCCTGAATGAGTTAATAACCCCAGCCTTCGCACACTGATTCACATGTCGTCCCACATTTTCAGAGTCCTCACCACATCCCTACCCTGAGAATTCTCTGGAGGCTGGTCAGGTGTTATCCTCATCTGACTGACTGACCAGCTGCTGAATCACTGAAAGACCAGTGGCCAGCTAAGGTAAAACTGCACACACACTCCCAATCTGTCCCCTGTTCCCTGCCCTGCTTTGTCATAGCTACTTCAGCTTGGGGAAAGAGCAGCACCAACGTCCTACCACTGAGAAAAATGTTAGGGGGCTTGATGTGACATTGTGCCAGTCTGCTCGGAAGCCAAAAGAGCTGAGTCTGTCCCCCACTTCGGCTACATATATTTTGTGGCTGTGAGTGAACATATCATCTAAATTTTCTCCGCTATACAGAAGGTAAGATTTCCTGCCTACCTTTCTCACAGTTGTTACAAAGATCTAACGGCAGGCATTAAAGGACATTATTATTAGAGGGAGTTACACACTTCCAGAATTCACTGGTTGCAAGTGATGAAATGCTGGACTACTGACTGACAGTCTGGTGGGTCACACCCACCCAAAGGGGCCTCGGAAGTGAGACCTGGCAATCTGCTTCTGGCAGGTCACAGCCTTGAAAAGCCTATGGAATGCAGTCTATCTGCACACATGGTCACCACCACCAACAACATACTTCCAGGCGGCAGTCCCCATGTGAGCTGAGAAACCATGTCACTGCCCGCCCAAACTCACACACAGTGATCGTGGCTCAGCAAGACAACACTGTGCTTCATGGCAAACATCTAGCTAGATTTGGATTACATAATTACTCTGCGATGATTTAGACCAGGAAAATAGCTGTGGCAAAGAAGCGTGGTTTTTATTGAATTCGGTGCTGCATTCCTCATGTATAAGGACATGTGAAGAATGGCCTTCTGTAATTCAAGATCCTCAGGTGCCTTTTCCGGTCCAAATGTCTCACTGCATTTTCCCCAGTGTGCCCTGTAATCTGAGCGCATCCCTCACATCCCATCATCAAAATGCAGCCACGTCTGGGGAGGCTCCTGCGGCTGAGTAATGTGCTCCAATAGCGAGTTTGTTTTTAAATAGAGGAAGTATAGAATAATGTTCCTGTTCCAAGCTGTTTAGGGAATTAGGAAGGCAGACGGCCATTACCAAGGTTGGAATGGTTCCAGGGCTTATGATATCATATTTATTTGGCAAGAAAAACTCCTCCCTCCCATCGCTCAAGCAGTGAAGGGGAGCTGGAAAGCCAACTTCAGTCACGTTCTGGGTGGTGGATTTAAGGCACACAGACGGGGCTTAATAATCGCAACAGCCAGTGTCATTTATACAGTACCTTTTAGCTGGAAGGAGCCCCAGCATTTGACAGACGTTGTGGTCAGATGAACAGACAGGCATAGAATGACAGGCATGGCCCAGCCCCACATTTCTTACAGAAGAAAATCAAAAGATTTTCCAAACCAGCCCTCTGCTTCCAAACACTGGGAGGGAAACGAGGAATGCAAACGAGGGTCAGAGGCTGTATTAGCCAACTAGTGCTGCTGTAACAGAAATACCACAAGTGGGTGGATTTACCCCATCCCATTGCCGTCAGGTCGGGTCAGACACATAGGTCAGAGTGGCACTTCCCCATATAGTTTCCAAGGAACACCTCATAGATTTGAACTGCCAACTTTTGGTTAGCAGACGCAGCACTTAACCCTCTACGCCACTGTGGTCTTATAAAGAGGAATTTTATTTGACACAACACAGTAAGCTAATAGTCCAAATTCGGGGTGTCAGGTCCATGGCAAGGCAGTCTCTGCTGGCTCCCGAGGAAGTTCTTTGTTGTCTTTCTTCCCCTGGACTGGACGCTTCTGAGGGGCAGCAACCCCAGTCCTTTCCAAAAGGATAGACTTAGCTACCTGCACTGCTTTCTTTATTGAAGGTGCAAGTCTCCAAATCTATCTGCTAGCTTCTTTCCCTTAGATCTTTAAGAGACTGCCTCGGCACAAAAGAGCCTTACACTTTGAGTCCTACCCTACCAATACAACTGCCTCCCATCCTCCCTCATTAACATTATGGGGGCAGAGTTTACCACACAAAGGAACATCACACCATACCAGGCATCAAGGTCCAGCCAAACAGCCACACATAGTTTGAGGGGAACGCAACTCAGTCCATGACAGAGGCACACAAAAATGAATTCAGTAGTATCTGATAGCATTGAGTTAAATGGCCATAATCGGGATCTGGACTGCTGACTTGATCCACAGCTGGTAGTGGCATCTGACTTACCAGTTTGATGATGTCATGACGAGAAGTTCTGCCTCAAATCTTCACTAAGTCTCTCCTTCCTCAGCTTCTGTCCAGTGAGACGGGGGACAGGGGTGCCTAGTGCCAGCATCTGCTACTCAGAGAGTCCCAGTGCTAGAGGAGGAGACTTCAGTCCATGTGGGAAATTTGGCAAGGCCTCTTTGCTTCACTCTGCCTACCTATATAGGAGGGCTGAACGAGCTCAGCAGACAGGCTTATGGGAAATAGCCTTCAGACCATGGGGCATATACCGGGAAGAGAAGACGGAACCATCAAGAATCCAGGAGAAAAGGAGGGGCTGTTTCAAGAAAGAGAACGCTACAGTTCCCAAGCACCAATCTGGGAGGAAAGTAGATTGACAGGAGGTGGCCAAACCACGTAAAGGTGTTGGGATGAGTTGGATAGGATCTAGATCTGGACAGCGAAGAGATGGGGACCACAACATCCTACATCGGAGAGCCATCAAGGAACATTCTTCTCACAGCAGCTGGACTGGCTCCTGGGTTCACATTTGTTATCTCTCTTCCTCCCTTGAGCCCACAGCCACGTGCTTGCAAGCGTGCACCAGGTTCCCTAACTGCCACTGCATTCTATTTCTCAGATTGTACTCCAGAGGATGGCTTCGTGGTGAATGCATCATCTCATTTTCCTGGGGGTCCTGAGGGGCAGCCACAGATTGCACACGCTGAATGTCAGCTCCATTAAAGTAACACATCCACATCACTGGAAAACTCTATTTACACATAATAAACATGGGGATAGATGCCGCAGAGGAAATCATATTGTATTGATTAAAACAATGGCCTGTAATGCCTTCTGAAAGCTGTAGCCACCAGCAGCTTCCTCGGGGGGCTTCATGCTCTGGCCGCCTCCCCGCCCGGCCACCGCGCCCTGCCGTCAGCCATCGCTCTCCCAACTGGGGAGACTGGTGCTTGCACAGGCCGCGGACGCCACGGCAGGGCCCTCCGTCCGCCCGGTGGCCGCTCACTGAGTGCCCAGCACCGTGCTCTGTGCTCTCCTGGCTCGATGTCATTGTTCTTCGTCATGGCTCCCCGAGGCAGGAGGTACTATTATTTCCAGTTTACAAAGAAGGAAGCAGGCTCGGGGAGAAGTTCAATGCTTTGCCCAGAGTGACACAATTAATAAGTAGTGGAGCTGGGCTGTGCGACTCCATCTCATTCTAGGCTGGACTCCTGTGTTTATCCTGTCTGTCTGATGTCCATATATAGAAATATATAAACAGAGAGTGAGCAGGTACCTACCGGGTGCCAGGCAGTGCCCTGGGCACTGGGGTCCTCTCCTCAGAATGACATCGCTAATTTAGTGGTGGAGGGTGTCTGTGAACAGCTCAGGCTTGGTCCTGACCCCAGCTATCTTAAGCAAGGAAGAAGACCTGCAACTTGACAAATGAGGAGGCTTCAGGTTCTCAGAAATGGAAAGCCATATTTTAAAAAGACAACCTCGTGCCCTCATGCTGCTGGCCAACCCCCTTGGCTGGGAAGGAGCCCTGATTCTATGGCCCCAGAGACGTTTGTCAGATGATGACACTCTAAGAGCAGCCAGGAGGTGCAGGCTTGGGGCACCAGTAAAGTGCATCGAGGTAGTTTGGTCAGACGCTAGTAGATGGTATGGGGCAGAAGAGAGCTGAGGGTCTAGCTTCTAGACTGAAGGGAGTAGTTCCCTGTTACTAATGAGCAGGTCTCCTCTGCTGTGTCACTTATTAACTGTGAGATTTGAGACTAGTCACTTTGCTGTCTGATTCTCACACCTACTTTTTGTGTCCGTGTTGGAAGGACCAAATAGGAAAATGTGTGTGGTTGCACCTAGCTTGGCCCGTTCTGCAGCAGCACTCAGCAAACCTGCATCGCAGTCTGAGTGCAGGGAGGACACAAGGTGACGCTTCTTCGCCTTCTTTCATCATGGGTTGTTGGAGACACCCTCACATCGAAGGGCCTTGTATTCAGCTCTCACCCTTGCCCCACGTGGCCTGGAGCTCAGGGCTCTGTCACTGCTGAGCAGCGTGCATTTGGAAGGTAAATGGGCAGATTGCGCATCTGCTGAAATCCTGGTTCACTGGGTTCTACTTTCTTCTGTGCTAGCAGAGCATTTCCATTAAACCCCCCAGCTGTGTCTGGATTATTGCTTCCAGAAGCATCAGGGGAACGCAGTAGGATGCCAGCTCTCACAGGCAAAAGACTGAAGGCAGAAATGCAAACCAGGGCTCAGTGGAGCTAGTCAAGCTGACTGCTTGGGCTGCTGGCAAAACACAGGCAGCCCAGCCTCCAAAGGACAGTGGCCAGAACGTGACCCAGGCATTACCAATGGGCCCCGGGCTGTATGCATGGTAACAGACAGGCAGGATGGTCTCAATCCGGGGACGAGAAACTTGAAGCCCACACAGGGTCAAGGACTGGCTCAAGATCACTCGTGGTTGTGCACTGACTTGGTTCCCCCAAAAAGAAATGTGCAAGTCCTAAACCCCAACACCTGTAAATACGGCCTGATTTAGCAATAACATCTTCGCAGCTGTGGTTAGTTAGTTAAGACGAATTCATATCCCAGCAGTTGGGTGCTTCTGAGCCAGCGCTGACTCGTGGTAGCCCGATTTACTCATGGAGCGAAACGCTGGGTGGCCTGCCCCACCCTCACAGTCATTGCTCTGTTTGAAGCCTTTGATGCAGACAGTGTCAGTCTGCCTCATGAGGGTCTTCCTCTTTTTTGCTGACCCTCTACTTTACCAAGCATGATGTTCCCCTCCAGCAACTGGTCTCTCCTGATGCTGTGTCACCATCCTCACTTCTAAGGAGCTTCTGGCTGGACTTTCAAGATTGGTAATACCACATGCCTAAAGCCTTGTAAGAAGGAAGGGAGAAACCGGAGACTGCCGCATGGAAACACAGAGGGAGAAGGAAGACAGCCATGTGAAGACGGACACAGAGATGGGGTTCCGCTGCCAGGGACTACCTGGTGCTACTGAAAGCTGGAAAAGACAGAGAACCACCTTCCCCAGAAGCTTCAGAGGGAGCATAGATGTGCTCACACCCTGAATTCAGATCTCTGGCCTCCAGAACTGTGAGGGGATGAATTGCTCCTGTTTGAGATCACCTAGTTTGTGATACTGGTTTTGGCAGCCTCAGGCAATTAATACCCCAGTGTTGTGACTCTGTGCTGTTGAGTCGTTTCCAACTCACAGCGACCCAATGCGATGGAGCAGAACTGCCCTTAGGGTTGTCTTGGCTGTAATCTTTACGAAAGCAGATCACTTGGGTCTTTCTCTTTCCATAGAGCTGTTTGGTGGGTTTGAAGTGCCGTCCTTTCCGTTTGCAGCCCCGGTGCCACTGGGGCTCCTTACCTCGAGTAAAGCCAGAGAAATCATGTAGGCGGAACCAGGACCAAAACCAAGGGGAGGAGCCAACTTTATAGTCAGATAGACCTGGGTTCGAACGTCTCTGTCTCTTAGCTGTGTGACCTTGAACAAGTTACTTAACTCCTAAGAGTCTTGCATCTTTCATTCATGAAACAGAATTATTTACATGTATTATTATTTATTATTACTATAGAGTCACTATGAGTTGGAATCTACTTGATGGTATGGGTTTGGGTGGAGGTGCTGAATACAACTGGGAGTAAGTGAGGCTGGCTCTGGTCTGTCTCCCTTCCCTGTTACATCAATGGACCAGTTGGTCTCCAGGTGTGGGGCTTCAGTTCTGTCTCTAAGACCCCTAATCCTGGCTTGTGAGCAGATCCCTGGCATAGGACAGGGCCAGACAGGAACACAGGCTTCCCTCAGACTAAAAGAGCCATGGCCGGTTCTGTCTTCCTGGATCCAGAGGGAAGGTAGGGCAGTGGAGACCCAGGTCACAGGTGGCCGTGCTTATCCAGGATGCTAAGAAACTGTGCCAGCCCCTCCCCACCAGAGACTCACCGGGAAGGCTGCAAGTAGGCAAGCTCAGCAGGACGTGGAGCTTGCCCTGGCAAGTTGGAGACTCTTCATGCAGGGAGGTACAGAGGTAAATGAAGTGAAGAACGAAGATCCAGGCCCTACCCTCAGCGTGTAAAGCCCTCCACAATAGGCCCACCTTTCTAGACTTCCCTCCACACAGCCTGTCTTCCGGCCACACTCAATGTCCACCTTCTCCATTCCTACTCTTTTGCTCACACCATTCCTTCTGTAGAGTATGTTTCTCCCTGTCTAGAACTAGCCAGTTCCCTGTACCCCGCTCGCTGAGACTTAGCCCCAGGCCCTCCTTGCAACCTCCCTGGCCAGACCAGCCACAACGGATGCTGGGTGCTCTTTGTGTGGGCATCCTGTTTTCCCAACCAGAAGGGCTTCTGGAGTACTGAAGTGGAGCCTGGTACATCTTCAAACTGCAGCTTTCATCCAGTGTCCAGCCCATTCAGCAAGGATGTGTGAAACTTCTGCTGTGGACTTTTTGCCTTCCATGCAGGAGAACTGGATTTAACTCCTGGCCAGTGTACCTCATGCATAACTACCACCCACCTGCCAGTGGGGGCTTGTGGCCTATTAGTGTGATGCTGGACAGGTTTCAGCAGAGCTTCCAGACTAAAACAGATTAGGAAGAAAGACCTGGTGATCTACTTCTAAAAATCAGCCAGTGGAAACTCTGTGGATCACAACAGTTCAATATGCAACCAATCATGGGAACAGTGCAGGACTAGGGCACATTTTGTTCAATTGTACATGTGGTCACTGTGAGTTAGGGTTGACAAGACAGCAGCTAACAACAACAAATGGACCACTCACTATGACAAGTACCAGCTATAAAAAGATAATTTGGGCCCTGCTTGTGGGGACCTAAATGTAACACGACAGAGGGAATGTTTCAGCTTCTTATGTAGCAACAGATCTCGGCTTACCAACCTCAAGATGTGCTGAGAATTTTCTAGGAGCACATTTCTGCCATATGAGATGCCTTACATTCTCTCCTTTCATTCTCATCATACCTAGAGACAGGAACTTAGCTCTGCAGATGCAGACACCAAAGATCCGAAAAGCTCCACAATTGCCAGACGTCACAGAACTGGAGAGCAATAGAACCACATCTGAATTCAAACCTAAAACCCATTTCCTGTCCACCAACACACTCCAGCCCCGCAAAGCAGGAGTAGGGGAAGGTCTTCTTGCCAGAGAACGTCAGTGTTTGTGAATGCGAGGGTCTATAACATGGAGAGAAGCAGAGGGAATCATGGGAGCAGAGAGGGTATTTGGTGACAGTGACCACCCATGGTCATACCCTGTAAGAATTGTGCCAACCCAGGTACAGATCCCAACGTAGAGCAGGTCTCAGACACCACCTACTCCGTGAGTGCTCCCTCCAGGGCCGGCATGGCTCAGCCCCTGCGCACAGCCCTTTGATCCATGCTTCCTCCTCCCCCTCTGACGCTTCAGTATGCCTCTTCTCCAGCTTCCTGCTTGATCCCATGCCCCATCTTGTTCATGAGAGAAGGTATTGGTTAAATTAGAGAGTGGTTACTAGGGACACAGAGCTGTGCTGAGGAAAGGCCCTGTGGAAATCTAATAAGGAAATCAGAGGGATAAAAGCTCAGACGACAAGCAGGAGGATTTACAAAGATGCGGAGCTGCAGTCTCAGGTACTTGTGAAAATCAGAATTGACAGAGCAGCTCCATTCCCCTGGCCCTAGTGGGAGTGAAGGAATTGGACTGCGTGTTCACCCAACTAGGGGAACTGATGCCCTCCTAAGTGATCAATCCTAAGGGTTCTTGGTGCAAATGCCTAGAAACTGTGTGATTCTTTCCTGTCTCAGTCTCAACCTGTTTATCCTCCAGGGCCCTTGATGCCAGAGGGGAGACCCTCGCATTCACAAACCCTGACATGCTCTGGCAAGAAGACCTTCCCCTACTCCTGCTTTGCGGGGCTGGAGTGTGTTGGTGGACAGGAAATTGGTTTTAGGTTTGGATTCAGACATGGTTCTACTGTTCTCCAGCTCTGTGATGTCTGGCAATTGTGCAGCTTTTCAGATCCTTGGTGTCTGCATCTGCAGAGCTAAGTTCCTGTCTCTAGGTATGGTGAGAATAAAATGACAGAATGTATGTAAGGCATCTCTTATGGCAGAAACTTGCTCCCGGAAGATTCTCAGCACATCTTGAGGTTGGTAAGCCCAGATCTGTTGCTGCATAAGAAGCTGAAACATTTACATCTCTAAGAAGCTGGCCTTTTGCAGAGTCAGGGGCTCAGGAACACACCGCTCGGGAACAGTGAGCTACACGCCTTCAGAGAACTCACCACCGGGGTGAGGCTGATTCTGAGCCACACGAGCCCATCTAGGCCTGCAGTATACATACACACACACATACACATTCACACACCCCACAGACCCTCAGAACACACACTTGTGACACACACTCACTGCTCACCACAAACACCTGCTATTCCCTGTACTCTCACCAACTCCCCATAGATGTGCAAGTACACGCTCCCACTTGTATGGATATGCAGGCACACCAGAGCTGTGTCCGTGGGGAAGTCAGCACCAAGACCCAGTACCTTACTCTCTTCTTTCCTAGATACATAAGGCAAGGATCTCCTCTGCCTCCTTCCCAAGATACTGAGGAAGGACCAGGGAAGAAAGGCAGGCCTCCAGTGTGCAGAGAATCAGGGTTGTTGGCTGGCCAGCCAGCATCCCAGCCCCAAACTTCCCAGAGAATCTAGAATTGAAGGAATCATTACTTAACTTCTCACTCAGCTTCTCTTGCTGAAGATAAGGGTGAAGTCCAGATCCTGGGACCTCACAACTGGGTTCCAGCATGCTAGTTGCCAGGCAGGACCTTGTCTTAGTCTCCTAGGGCCACAGTGACAGAAATATCAAAAGTGGATGGCATTAAAGAACAGAAACTTATTTTCTCAGAGGTCAGGAGGCTAAAAGTATGAATTCAGGGCATCAGCTCTAGGAGAAGGCACTCCCTGGGGGCTCTAGGCAAAGATCTTGTCTCTTCCAGCATTCCTCCATGACTTCATGATTTTCACATGGTGTTCATCTTCCCCTGTTTGTGCTTGTTTGTCTCTTTGTCTAGATGGCTCCTTATAACTTGTGATTAGCTTCAGGACACACTCCACACTGTTACAGCCTCATTAACGTAAGACAGAAAACTCTATTCCTAAACAGGATTACATGCACAGCTATAGAAGTAAGGATTCCAGCACGTGGTTTGGGGAACACCATTCACTCTGCAACAGATCCCCTCACCCTAGGTCATCAGGCTGCACTGGTACTGCAGTGATCAGACCTTCTTCCTAGAGGCTTGGCATCCCCTGACTTCTGTCCCCCCACCATCCACCTGGCTGAGTACAGAAGTTCGAAGACTAAATGTATGTCAGATGACACTTTAATGAATGTAGACCCAAACTCACTCCTTATTGATTCTAGAGAAAATGTTCAACCATTAAAGACCACCCAGTGGCATACTTAATCCAAGTGCCACACACCAGGTTGATAGGAAGCACTGCCAAGACAAACATGTTGCCAAGACCTTTGTTGAAAGAGGACTTTGTGACATACTACTTCTCATTTCTGAGGCTGTCTGACAGGTGGGAATGTCTCCCAGAAGCTTAGTGACACTCAGTGGGAAAAGCATGGGTTCTCAGCTTCTTCCACTGCCAACAAGCTGGGTGACTTTGAGCAAGCCCTTTAGCCTCTCTGACTCTTAGTTTTCTCATCTGAGAAGTGGGAGAATAGCATCCCTCTCACCTGGTTATACTGTGGAGTAAATGAGATAGTCAGGTGTATTAAGCTGCCTCACATATGGGAGCTGCTCAGTAAATGCTGTCCTCTTATTTTCTTTTGCACTTCAGCACAAGAGAATTCAAAGTGTGGCTCAGAAGTTCCTTGCTCCTCAGCTACTTAAAAAGGAACCCTCTTGATATGCCTCAGAAAACGAAATATTAAAGAAAAAATATAGGACCAATGATGGTTCAATGATAGGATTCTCACCTTCCAAGTTGGACACTTGAATTTGATTTCCAGCCAGTGTACCCCAAGCATGGCCAACATCCCTCCGTCAGTGGAGGCTTGCGTGTTGCTAGGATGCTGAACAGATTTCAGTAGAGCTTGTAGGCTGAGGCAGAGTAGAAAGAAAGGCCTGGAAATCTACTTTCAAAAAATCAGCCACTGTGTATGTCTTGTATCACAGTACGTACAATGTATCACAGCAGTCCTATCGCTATAGTATCGCTATGCATCACAGTAGTCCTATTGGGCATGGGATTGCCATGAGTCAAGGACCAGCTAACAACAACAGGGAACAAAGAAAGCAAGTCAGTAAGTTCATCCATATGTGTGCCCACATCTGGACCTACCTGACACTACCTAGCCCAGCAACATGCAGGATTGGGTGAAGGACAGGCATTGTCAATTTGGAACAGGCTTTAGTGACAGATTTCGCAGATGGAGATGCCATGACTCAGGGATATTAAATGGTTTGTCGAAAGCCACGTGAATTGTCCTACAACCGAGTTATATGTAAGGAAAAGGAAATGAATAGATGCTTTCTAGAATGGAAGTTCCAAGAAGGCAATTGGTGTTTATTTTGTTCTCCACTATATCCATATCTAGCAACTAGCACCGAAACACAGTAAGCTCTCAACAAATTCTCGTTGAATGGATGGATGGATGGGTGACTGGGTGGAAAGATGGGTGGATAGGTGGGTAGATGGGTGGATGGGTGGAGGAAGGAAGAGATGAATGGAGGGAGGGATGAGTGGGTGGGTGAGTGAGTGGGTAGGTGGATGGATGTACAGATTGGTGGGGATAGATGGATTGGATGGGGATGAATGAATGGATGGACAGATGATGGAAAAAATGAAAAGATGGAAACCTGAATGACTTGAAGCTTAACCACACAACCAAAGCCAGTGTATGTCATAGTTTTATAGAAGGGAGAGCAAATGATGGTAGAGAGAAGGGGCAAGGTTGGAGACCTGAGATCTCACCTTGGACAGCAAGTTTTTCAAAAGACTCAAGCTGCTAAATCAAATGGTGTTTAGTCCAGTACAAGGGTAGAGTGTCCTTGACCACTAAGCTTTCTTCAAGAATAAGTATTTATCGAATCACTAGTATGTACCAGACTATGTGGTAAGTACTAGGGATGAAAATATAAGTTAAGATGGTTCCCACACCACAGTCTAGAAGGGTGGCACAAAAGACACTCAATTGCTGTAACTATGGAAGGTCTCATAGTGAAGGTGTGTTTTAGTCAGCTAGGACTGCTGTAACAGAAATACCACAGAGTGGATGGCTTTAACAAAGGTAGGTTTATTCTTACACAGCCCAGTAGGCTACAAGTCTGAATTCAGGATGTCTGCTCCAGGTGTAGACTTTCCCACTTGTCAGCTCTGGAGGAAAGTCCAATATTGCACCAGTCTTTGTCCAGGGAGCATCTTGGCACATGAATCTCACATCTGAAGGATGCATTCTTCTCCCAGTTTTGCTTTCTTGATGGTGTGAGGTTCCCAATTCTCTGTTTGCTTCCCTTTCCTTTTATCTCTTGCAGGATTAAAGGATTAAGGGTGGGGCAAGCCATACTCCAGGGAAACTCCCTTTACAGTGGAGCAGGGAGGTAATCCTAGGAAGGAATTTACAGTCCCACCCTAGTCCTTTAACATACAGCACAGGAAAATCACAAAATGGAGGATAATCACAAGATATTGGGAATCATGGCCCCACATATTTATGGGGAGACACAATCCAATCCATGACAAAGTGTATCCAAGGCGTAGTAGTGCTGAAGGTGAGGGTACTCAAGCGGACAGAGTAGGGAGAAAGAACCAAGGAGAAAATGCTTCCCAAGAGTGTGTTGAGCAGTGCATGGAGAATGTAAGAGTCCCTGATAGAAGGAACAAAGAGGTCAAAGGCATAAAACTGACATCAGCTGAGCTCATTCTCAGAGCTATGTTGTTGCTGTTAGTTGCTGCTGAGTCAGCTCTGATTCATGGTGACCTTATGTATAAAAGAACAAAATGTTCCCCAGTCTTGCACCATCCTCACTATTATTGATTTGCTTGAGTGTGTTGGTGCAGCTATCGCTCGTTGTTCATTAAAGATTTTCACCTCAATGTTTATTGAGTGTCTCCCTTGTTTTCACTGACCCTCTACTTTATCAAACCTGACATTCTTTCTGGACATTAGTCTCTCCTGATGACATATACAAAGTAAGTGAGATGCAGTCGCACTGTCTTCACTTCTAAGGAGCATTCTGGATGTTACTTCCTCAAACACTGAGTTGTTTGTTCTTCTGCCAGTCCATGAAATATTCAATATTCTTTGCCAACACCATAATTCAAATGCGTCAGTTCTTCTCCAATCTTCCTTTTTCATTGTCCAGCTGTCGCATATGTGGCACACCTTAGTCATCAAAGTGGCATCTTTCCTTTATAAAACTTTAAAGGTGTCTTTTGCAGCAGATTTGACCAGTGAAATACATCATTTGATTTCTCGACTGCTGCTTCTAGGAGAATTGATTGTTGATCCAATTAGAACAAAATCCCTGTAAACATCAATTTCTATGCTGTCTCAGAACTGTAAGTGGCTCAAAATGGCTAGTGTTATAGTGGAGACAGGGAGGGTCAGGAAACAGAATTGGGGGGGAGGGTCGGGCCAAGTCTGATCACCAGGCCATCAGGACACTCAATGGATTGGTAGATTCTAGCTCTGCCACTGGGTGATACTGGGCAGGTTATTTCCCTCTTCTGAGCTCTACTCTCCTCCCTTGTACAAGGTTGAATGGAGTGCCTCATAACATTCCTGCAGTCCTAACATTCTGACGCTTCTGACTCTTGTGCACAAGACCAAAGGCATCAGAAAGTACACAAGGAAACACAGGCTAATCTAGCGCAAACACTGTAAGAAGTGAACACGACAGAGAATGCCAGCCTCTCTGGGAACTACAGGCAGCCTTATGTCCCAGCCTCCAGAGCCCTGTGGCCCTGCCCACCAACCCTGGTGGAAAAGGAAGTTCTGACCTGTCCTTGGGGACCTCTCACCCTGTGCAAGCTGAAGGCCAGCAGGCAGGATGGAAAGATGGTCAGGAGCCACCTCCGCCTCTGCACTGAGCCCCCAGAGTCTCCAGCACTCAGAAGAAACCTCAGTAAGAAGCAGTAGGATCCTTGCTGGGACCTCAGCTCCTGGCAGTCAGCTTCATTGCTCAGCCAATCATCAAAGAAGAGCAATCTTCAGACCCAACAAATCCTAAAGCCAATGGGACCTTAGGTGAGAGGTTCTTAGTTCCAGAGAAGAAGACGGCAGCCACAGGTCCTGTCCCTGGAAAAATTAGTCCATGTTCAGTTTTGCATGTAAATCCAGAACAGTGTAAAACTCCTGAGGTCCCCTAGGGAGTCCTTGGACACAAGGTTATGCTTCCTGCGCTACCCTAGATCACTCTTTACTTTGCAAATGAAAACATGGAGACTCACAAAGACCCAGTAATTCACTCCAGGTCACCTGACTAATTAGCCAGGTCCCTATGAAATCAGGGCAGAGTCTTGCCCAGCAGGGAGGAGCCCAGGAGGGCATCAGACCACTGTAACCTGGACAGTGCTCTTAGCTACAGTGTCATCAGGGCTCTATTCACAAGTATACAAAAAAAAAAATTACTGAGTCAATTCTGACTCATGGTGACCCTATAGGACAGAGTAGACTGCCTGGGTTTCCAAGGAGCATCTGGTGGATTCAAACTGTCAGTCTTTTGGTTAGCAGCTGTACCACTTAATCCTTACACCGTATAGGAGTTAGAATGTACAACACAAATTTTGGGAGGACATAATTCAGTCCATAACAGGACAAGCAGGCTCCAGCATGCCAGGTATTCTGCCTCTGGGAAGGGGTTATCCCCCAAGCATTCAGCATCTGCTGCCCGCCTGCCCGTGGCGGGGGGATGACACTTGGATGTGCCTCCCTGATCCAGTGCCCTCTGAGCACTGGAGCAGGAGGTTCTATTTCACTCACCATATGGAAGGGCCCACTTAGGGAGAGCTAGGGTTTATGTATCCTCACCACAACTCTTACAGTGGCCCACATTTTCACTCCACAGTGTTACTCACCAAACCAAACCCCTTGTCTATTCCAACTCACAGCGACACTATAGGACAGAGTAGAACTGCCCTGTAGAGTTTCCAAGGAACACCTGGCAGATTTGAACTGCCGACCTTTTGGTTAGCAGCTGTAGCACTCAACTACTATGCCACCAGGGTTTCCATAGCGTGACCAGGAGGCCTGAATTTGAGGGCAGCTAATGCCTGTGAGTGCCAGGAATGAGGGCATGTAATAGAGCTGGTACTCTGAAATCAGGCTCAGATTCAAATGTCAGCTTGGCTGCTTCATAGACAAGCCTTCTAAGCCTTAGTTTCCCAATCTGTACAATTAGGATCATCATAGTATCTCTTCACAGGCTTCAAAAGAGATAATTTATGTAAACACTGTTTATGTTAATTTATGTTTAACACTGTGCCATAAATGTTAGCCGTTACACTCACACACTGTCCAGAGGCCTCCCAGGATCGTGGAAGACTCCAGGATCCCACATTCAGCTACTCTTTGCTACCCAGGTAGCCATGGATAGGAAGAACTCTCCCTTCCACAATTTTGAGTATTTGCAAAGAGTGAGTACAGTGTGAGGCCTCCAGAGGAGTCCTGGGAAGAAATTTGCTGCCATTAGCATGCTCTGCCCAGGGAGAGTTTGTGAGTTCACCCCCTCTGGAGACTTACAGACAAGTTGTGACTCTTCTGGCAGGATTGGCTGGCAGCCCTGGCAGGAGGCAGGGAGGGAACGGCATGAACTCTCGTAGCCTTCCACCTGCAGGCTTTTCTCGCTGGACTTTGCAGCTCCAACTCAGCAAGAACAGGATGAGCATGGAGGGTGGTGATTCAACCAAAATGAAACAGGAAACCACAGGCGGCGGTCCTGAGTCAAATTATGGACATCTAGATGCCAGACCAGGGTAAACAGTCCTGTCCTCAAATGTTAGGGCTCAGCAGTGATGTGCTGTTAAACCACTCATGCAGGAGGACCACACAGGGCGGGGGTACGAGGCTTTGCCAATGCCCTCACTGTAGTCCTGCCATGCCAATTTTAGCTTACCCAGTATGGCACCATTGCATGCAGAATTAGGAAAAGATGCACACTCTTGGTCCTTCCAAGCTGTGCGAGCTCCCCACTCCACTGGCTGTAGCCCCCTCCCCAGGCCCAGCAGGACAGGACAAGGAATGTCCATCCCAATTCTGTGCAGAACAAAGGCTATGCCCTTGACAGCTTGCACAGAAGGAATGTTCTTCCTTCTCTTTAATTGAAAGCTGTCTCCTTATAACCCCCACCAACTGGTCCTAATGCTTTCATCTAAGCCCACCAGCCATTCCTAACTGCACAAAGCAGCTCCCTTACCTCTACCTCTTGTGATAAGGCTTCCAAACACTTGCTGCCCTGCCAGTCCCCCAAAGTGTGACTTATAGAACTAAGACCCTTCCACATGAGCTGAGCAATGTCAGGTAGTAACTTCCATCACCTTCTTGAACTGGATTTTTCCATGCATCTTTGTGTATTTGTTCTAACTCCTTGACTCAGTAATAAGACCCCAAGAGCGGGTCCTAACCTTTTTCCTACCCCAATGCCTCTCTTATGGCCTGTGTTCCTATACAGTCACTCAAGAGTTGCTGGTGAGATTGGCAATGATCATTTTCATGCTCCTAAGAGCCGTTTCTCTGATTCTGATAAAACACCAGCCTTGGATATAATGGGACCTTGGAAGCCACGAGTGGCAGATCACATTAGGACAGTCACTGACAGCCCCTCCCCTTGAGAGTTGGCCACAGCTGTTCTCTGAGCTCCTGTGGGTATTGTCTTACCTATAATAATATATGAGAAGGTTGGCAGTTCAAATCCACCAGATGCTCATTGGAAACCATGTGGGACGGCTCTACTCTGTGCTATAGGGTCACTATGAGTTAGTGTTAACTCAATGGCAATTGGTTTGTCTCTGCTTTGGAACTGGAGGCATAGTGGTCAAGAGGTCTGCCTCCTAACCAGAAAAGTAAGTTGTTCAAATCCACGAGGCACTTCTTGGAAATCACATGGAGCAGTTCTGCTTTGTCCTTTAGGGTCACCATGAGTCAGAATCGACACAACAGCAACAGGTGTGTTTTGGTTTGGTTTTGGTTATTCAAACTATGTAAGCCCTGGTGGTACACTAGTAAGCAATGAACTGCTAACCCAAAGATTGGTAGTTCAAACCCATCCAGCAGCTCTTTGGGAGAAAGGCCAGGCAACCTGCTCTCATAAAGATTACACCCTAAAAAACCCTATGGGGCAGTTCCATTCTGTCACGGAGTATCACTGTAAGTCAAAGTAAACCGAGAAGCACCTGACAACAGCAACATTCAAACTACAAAGCTGAAGCCCTCAGACTGAACTGCATGCTTAGAGTATTTTATTTGAGGCTGACTTCTAGCATCACTGTTTGTTATGATATTATCACTGTTATTTTTATAACTAATTCCTATTTATGGAGCACTTGCAATGTACCCAGCCATGGGTATGTACATTTGGACAGCCTTTAGGAGTATGCCTGCCCACCCCTCCACCTCCCACACTCTAGGCCTTTGCCAAGTATTTTATGTGTCTTATTGCTAATCTCACCACACCCCCATGAGCTCTTCATTGTACAGATGGAAGAAACTGACCCCCAGTGGACCCCTGAGATCAGGAGGCAAGAAGCAGCTTGTGGGGCAGCGCCCCAGCAGCTATGAGGCAAACATGTCAGCTTCTTCCTTCAGCTTCTTTTGGCCACAGGAGCCGGAAAAGGACCTGACACTACCACCTAAGCTTTCAGCCAGGACAGTTTAGGATCTCCTGCTTGCCAGGCCCCTCCGCTTAAAGGGCCTCTTTGTTTTAGACTGGACTACCTCCCCAGCATCTGGCCAGAGAACCGTCTCCTGATGAAAAAGAGGACTAAATCCTCCCACAGCTCTGGCCTGGCCCCGGCCTCTCTCACGCTGTAGTGGCTGTCTTCCAAGGACTGGCTGGTTCCCAACGCCAAGATCCCTGCGGGGCAGAGCAGCCACGGAAGTGCACTAACCTCCACCTTCCACGTACACTGAAAATCTTGTGAACTTGGCTGCTCTGAACAGACCTGGGAATGGTCAGCAGGATCCTCCATGCCCTTTGCAGAGAGAAGTATTCAGCAACACAGGAATGACCCAACAGAAAGATTGGTGGGTGGAGACAAGCAAGACGGAGGCGAGGGAATAACATCAATTTCTCACCAGAAGAGGTCAAGTCTAAGGTGTCGGCTTGTGTCTCAGGAAGTCCTTCCTATTCTCCAGCTATAATACCTGCACACAACACACATGCATGCACACACACACGGGCACACATGCATGCACACACACATGGGCACGCGTGCATGCATATACATGGGCACACATGCATGGGCACACATGCATGGGCACACATGCATGCACACATGGGCACATGCATGCACACACGGGCACACATGCATACACACATGGGCACACATGCACACACAGGCACACATGCTTACACGCACACACATGGGCACACATGCATATACACGGGCACACATGCACATGCACACACACATGGGCACACATGCATACACACACAGGCACACATGCACATGCACACACACCTGTGCACACATGCATGCACATGTGCACACACATGTGTTCACACCTGACCAGTCTCCCCTACCCTCTGCTAAGCTATCAAGTCAGATGGCCTGAATGGGGTCACCTCTCTGGGGTTTGGCTCTTGATGTGAACAATTTATGCAGTCCCTCACAGGCCTATTAGCAATCAGCCTCCCGCTGGGCTGGCCTTGTGGTGAGCAAACTTTCATGTTCTTGTTAAGTGATGGCTGGTGGCTCAGACTCACTCCCCTGGACCTGTTTGAAGTTGAGTCCTTAATCAAAGCTATCAGGCTCTCCTTCGCCTCCTCACTGCTGAGAGGTTATCCTTACAGAGAAGAAAACAGCTTTGATTTTTGTTGCTGGGCTCTAGGGGAAGAAGGGGACCTTGGTTTTTCCCCAAGCCTTGTGTTCAAATTTCAACTCTACCACTACCAGCTGGGTGACTTTGGGCAAGTTATGGAGGATTTCTGACCCTCAGTGTCCTCCTCCACTGGTGTCTCAGGGCTAAAAGGATTAAAAAGGGACCCTGTACTTGATAAGTGCTTCTGAAATAGCAGGAGTTCCCAGGTAGTGCAAACAGGTAATGCGTTCAGCTTCTCCCGACAAGGTTGGAGGTTGAAGTCCTCTCAGAAGCACCTTGGAAGAAAGACCTGGTGATCTACTTCTGAAAAATCAGCCACTGAAAACACTGTGGGGTGCAGTTAAGCTCTGACACTCACAGGGTCTCCAAGAGTCAGAGTTGACTCAACAATTGAGGATAAAGCTAGTCTTCAGCTGCAAAGCCCTGCAGCTGCGTTAGTTGCTGATACTCAACCACAGCCTGGTTGCCACCTTCTCCCCCCACAAGTTATAGGTCCTCAGAATGACAGCCCTTGCCCAGCAGAAGGGATCTGTAGAGCTTTCCAGTTCCAACCTATGCAGAGGCAACTTGGAAAGAAAGGCCTGTCAATCTGCTTCTGAAAGGTCACAGCCCTCAAAACCCTATAGAACAATTTAACTCTGACACATAGGGTCTCCCTGAGTCAGAATCCGTTCAGCAACCACTAACAACCTCCACCACAGGCATCTTTGATAAGAAAAAGGATAGAATCAAGGACCAGTACCCAGAAAAAACTTCTCCTGTGGCAGTCCCCTACCTCTTTCATGAAGACATCCCCTGGGTAGGAGTGTTGTGGCCTCGCCCTGCGGAGACGCTCAGCCTGGCCACCGGCAACTCCGCTTCTCCTCTCCCCATGCTCAAAGTCAGACAGACTGGCTGCATTTGAACTGCCTGAGTTTTGAAGGCAGCAAAAACGTTGGACAGGGCCCCCATCTTGCTATGTGGATAGCGAGATAAATAATAAATAAATAAACACAAATAAACAAAGCAAGCCTCCAGTGAGCTCCAATTGCTGCCGTGCTGAGAGGTAACTGGCAGATTCCATTTAATTATAAGATACAGGGTTGTAATGGGTGTGTGAGGCTCAAGGAGGATTTTCGTAATAGGAGGACAGCAGGGTTCTCTGCCTTCTCTGAGGAGGCTTCTCCTTACCCCACTACCCACTTTCGTTCCATGCCGTGTGAGCAACTTCCCGCTTTGTCTGCTGCCCTAGAGGGGAGAAGCCCCCTGCTTCTCCCTGCCTCTCTCCCAAGGGTACCAGGCTATGGTGCCCTGATATGCAGCCTTATGCTGCCACCCCTCTCTCCCTCTACCCCAGGGAAGGGGCACGCTGGTTCTGCATGGATAAGACCCATTCTGCACAGGACAGCACAGCCACTTTAATGAAACAGTGACTGTCTTTAGCTAGGGGCAAGGACAAGCCCATCACCCCATCACCTGGCCCACCTCTGTGCTGCCTTCCTACCCAGAAAGTGGAGGGACACCCATCATCGATAAGAACCTATCCCTCCCCTTTCCACTTGGGAACACTAAGCTCCCTACATTATCTTTCCCCATCCCCCAACTCCTGGAACACTTTCCCACACTCCTGCCTTCTTCCCAATGCTGAGAGCGGGGTTCTGCTCCCAACTCACTTCACTTACAGAGCCTGAGGGGCTCAAGGGCAAACGCTGGGCATTTCCTGCTCGACTCCAGAACTAAATTCTTGGAAGGCAGCCTGTGGCCCTCAGGGGACCCCCCAGTTAATCCTCAGTGTTTAGGATTTTATGTAAACTAGAGGGTGATTTAACTAACTAAGCAGTTGACTTAACTGGCCTGCTGCCCCATCCTCCCCTGACCACACCCAGTCTCTCCTCTGGAGACCGTGCTTCCTGAGCCCCTCCCCAGGAGCCAGTGCTGCTCTCAGGAGGGCTTCTCCATGCCCTGACCACCTGGCAGCAATGCCCCTGTTGGGCTAGCCTCCTCCAGATGTGGTCTTTTGGCTGTGTGCAGAGCATCCAGACTGCATTCTGGGAGAGTAAGGGCCACTGCCTGCACTCTGGAATCAAATGGGCTTTGGTTTGTACCCTGGCTCCTCCACCTCCCAGAAAGCTCACTCACCTCTGAGCCTCATCTGTAAAAACCCAAAATGATACCCACTGCTGTCCAGTTGATACCGGCCCTATGAACCAAACTCATGAACCAAACCTATGAACCAAACTCATTGTCGGTGAGTCGAGTCTCACTCACAGAGACCCTGTAGGACACAGCAGAACTGCCCCACAGGGTTTCAAAGCTGTCATTTTTACAGAAGCAGACTACCACATTTATCTTCCACAGAATGGCCAGGTACTTCCAACCACTGACCTTTCAGTTAGCAGCCAAACTCTCAACGACTGTGCCACTAGGGCATCTGTAAAATGGGCTGACAAACCATGTTTTCACTACTACGTTATGAAGATTAAATCCACAAATCAATATTCTATTCATATCCTCTTACTGGGCCTCTGACTTCTCAAAGATCTGGGCCCCAATAGAAGGGCTGGGGGTAGGGTAGGACTCTGCAAGCGCCTTCCTATGCCTCTGTCTTACTCTTTCGGGGACGGGTCCACTAGGAAAACGAGAGAAAGCAAGCAATTCTTTCTTTCTGCCTGGTCTCCCAGCGGTGATGCACCACGCTGAGCCTCCCCAGGGACAGGTAGCACAGCTGCTGAGCATCCGGCCACATTAGAGCATTAGCCACAACTTCCAACTTCCTCTCAGTAAAGTCTAAAATCATCTCATGCATATGGCCTCCAGCAGTGCCTGTTCCTCTTGGGGTAAACGCACTGATGACATCCAGGGTTTGGGGATGGCCTTTATGATGCTGCCTTTCTGTTATGTTCCTCATAGAGCAGTTAACCCACAGGGATTAAAACTCGCGGCTGTTAAGGACAGACTTGAACTGCCCCACAGGGTTTCCAAGACTGTAATCTTTACAAAAGCGATCTGCCACATCTTTCTCCCGTAGAACACCTTGTGGTTTCAAACCACTGACCTTTTGGTTACAGCCAAGGGCTTAACCACTGCACCTCCATGCCTCCCTCCCCATGGAGATTCCAAACCCAATCAAAAAATTCAAACAAACAAAAAAACCCCAGTGCTATCGAGCTGATGCCGACTCAGCCACACTATAGAACAGAATAGAACTCCCCCATATGTTGCCAAATCGACAATTAGGTCCGTCTACCTGTGACTAGAGTTCAAGGAATAATTTATTTGCAGGTTTTTGCAGCAAACCTCAGGGAACAGTGGCCAATTTAAACTATCCCATCTGAGTTACATTTTCCAAGGGCTTTTATAGCCAAAATTCAAAGGGGAAGGGGTTTGTCACAGAACAGTAGTCAGGAGTCCTAACAAACAGTGTGAGCTGTCTAAAGTTTGTCAAGGAAAATCAAACAGAGTAAACTATTATTTACATCTGACAAACACTGTGAATTGTGTAAAAGTTTGTCAGGGAAAGTTAAACAGGGCAGACTTAAAGTCTGTCACAGGATAATCCATCAGAGCAGATCTACATGTCACAGGGTAAACTATCCAAAACTTTTATCTCCCTCTGAGGTCTTAATCAACTCTATATCCTCCAAGATTGTAACAGGATGAGGTAGGGAGAGGAATCCAGACCTGTTTGTCTGGTTAAAATGTAGCTTAATAACCTGAGTGACCCTTGTCAGGCCCTCGCATCCACCATCACATGGAGTTTCCAAGGAGCACCTGGCAGATTTGAACTGCTGATCTTTCGGTTAGCAGCCATAGCACTTAACCACTACGCCTTCAGAGTTTCCACCAAAAAAAAAAAATCAGACATCTTAAATCCAACTTGGGCTGAGGTATTCTTGCACACATAGTCAAACCAGGTTTCATAATATTATTTAATTAGCATTACTAAAGCCCCTCTCTCCCCTGCTCACCTTCACAAATTATACAGATTACACTGACAATGCCAGGAACCAAGCTGATCAACAGTTTTACTGGCCTCCATGCTGACCATTGCTGTCAGTGGCCATCAAGTCCCCTCCAACTCATGGTGACCCCACATGTGCAGAGTAAAACTGCTCCATAGGGTTTTCAAGGCTTGAGACATTTCTGAAGCAGATTGCCAGGGCCGTCTCCCAAACCTTCCCTGGGTGGTTTCAAACTGCCAACCTTCCTGCTAGTAGTCAAGTGCTTAACCATTTGCATCATCACCCAAGGGCTATATGTAAGTTATTTAGTCTTCCTGATCCTCGGTTTCTTCTCTGTCAAGTAAGAATAATAGTACGTACTTTATAGAGTTGTTATGAGGATTAAAGGACATAATTCATGCCAAATGCTTAGCCCCAAACCAAACCTGTTACCACTGAGTCGATCCTGACTTATAGTGACCTTGTGGGATAGAGTAAAATGGCCCCGTAGGATTTCCAAGTTCATAAACCTTACGGAAGCAGATTGACACATCTTTCTCCTGCTAAGTGGTTGGTGGGTACAAACCTCTGACCTTTCAGCTAGTAGCTGGACACTTTAACCACCATGCCACCAGGGCTCCTGCTTAGCTCAGAGACTAATAAATTATCAGCAATCATCAAATGGCAACTTTAATTGTGGTGGAGAATTAAGCGAGTTTAGCCCCGGCTGGGCAGTGCCAATGGAGAGAGCCAAGGCTAGGCTGCATCTAGCCCCCAAGGACTATAACCCAGTTCCATTGTGCAGAGAGGTGTGGTGAACTGCCCACCGTGGGGCCTGTACTGATGGCCAGGCACTCCGGAGAAAGACCAAATTCTCAGTTGGCTGATGGCCAGGTTGGAATCCCAGGCAATCAATCAGTTGGGAGAAAGACCCCAGCAGTATCTGAGGTTGGGGATGAGTCCAGCCCAGCCCTCCAAGGAGAGAAAAATGGCAAAAGCCAGTCAAGGTCACAGAGAACCAGCCAAACTGGCTGATACTTAGAACTCGTGAGATGTTGTATTAAGCAAAGAATGGAAACAAAGTGTGGCATGATGCACCAAGTGTGGAGTCACAATCAAATCAGGCGCCACCAAGTCAGTTCTGACTCAGGGCAAGCCCATGCACTGGAAAGTAAAACTGTTCCGTGGGCTTTTTTCTTGGCTATAATCTTTAAGGAAGCAGATCACCAGGGCTTTCTTTCATGAGGCTGCTGGGTTGGTTTAAGCTGACAATCTTTAAGCTAATATCTAATGCAAACTGGTTGTGAGAACAGAGACTTTATACCAAGCATTGTGGCTTCAGGCGAATTCTTGTTGTTGTTTTCAGTTCTGACCCCTAGCAAGCCTGTGCACAACAGAATAAAACACTGTCACATCGTCACTGCTGTTTCTGCCCATTGTTGCAGCCGCTGTGTCAGTCCACCTCGCTGAGGGTCTTCCTCTTTTGTGCTGACACTTTACCAAGCACGGTGTCCTTCTCCAGGGACTGGTCCCTCCTGATAACACGTCCAGAGTATGTGAAACACAGTCTCCCCATCTTTGTTACTAAGGAACATTCTGGTTGTACTTCTTCCAAGAAAGATTTATATATTCTTCTGGCAGTCCATGGTATATTCAATATTCTTTGCCAACACCATTATTTAAAGGCATCAATATCAATTCTTCTTCGGTCTTCAGTATTCACTGTCCAGCTTTCACATGCATATGAAACAGCTGATATTACTATGACTGGGATCAATTGTACCTTATTCTTCAAAGTGGCATCTTTACCTCTTAGCACTTTAGAGAAGTCTCTTGCAGCAGATTTGTCCATTGCTGACCCCTCTAAAATGTCAATTTCCTTGTCAGTCAACACAGGGTTAGCAATACCTATTTTCATGAGGTCGAAGCAAAAGTGAAGCCAGATAGGAAAACAAAATGCCTGTTACTACTCAATGGCTTTTTCCTACCCCAGATATGCAGGGTTAGACCAGTGCAGCAGAGATTTGAATAAGCCGGAGAATTGATGTCCACATGGGCACCCAGATTTCCTGCAGGCGTGTGGCATTTGGGGCCAATAGCAACACAGATGACTACAGAGCCCACAGCTGGCAGAGTGGAGTTGCTAATATGCTGCCTGGCTTGGCCACACTGGTGTGGATAGGATTAGCCAGCTAGTAAATGGCACGGCTGAGACAGCCTGAGCAAGGCAAGGCTAGCAAAGAGCTACCAGTGTTAGTCATTGCCATCCTTGTGTGATGCCGCAAGGTGGTGATCACCAGGCATCTGTGCAAGCCTTGCTCCTTGTAAGAGCTGAGAGGATGGACCAGTGGTCACAAAAACTTAATCACAGTGATTGTTAACTCTTCCTGAAAGACGATACTTGCCATGAGTTTTCTATGCAATTTATTATTTTAAAATCTTAATTTAAGACCACAGCTGTTTCAGGTTTCTCTTGTAAGAATTTAATTGGTGTGTAATAGCATAGTTAATTAAATACAAATCAATAGTATAAAACAGTTCATTGATACTTAATATGTATAGGGAGAAAACTTAGCTCTAGTATAATTAACTCATATTATGTAAGCAGTATAATAGCAATTATGTCTTAACAGCAACATAAAGTCTGTAGTTCCTTTAATAAACTTAGAATTAGCAAGCAACAAGATTTGAAAATTATTAAATAGGTGTTATTGGACTATTAAATATTTATTACTTGTTCTAGGGCCTGCTACCACGCACTAGTCAGGAATAATAAACCTTACTACTGCTTTGTTTAGGCCTTTTTACCACAGAGGTTGATCAGAAAACTGCTCTTTGCATGATTTATGGGCATCGTTATTGCCTGGGATGCCAGTAATTACTCTGAAAAGAAGATGAGGCAGAACAAAGGCAGAAAGCAGGGGTCTGGCAGAAGCAAGATGAGAACTTGCCAAACATGAGATTCCTACAATCAGCGAAGCATCGCTGGGCAGAATGGCTAGTGAGAGAGGCCACCAGCACAGGCACTCAACTCTGGCAAAATGCTGGACAGCTCCCCATCCCCCAGGCCCTTGACAAGGCTTCCCCAGCCACCCCACCACCTCTCCCCAGCTGTTAGATCTGCTGCGGTCACTGCCTTTCATGTGGAAACCATCTGTATGCTGTATTGTGACTTTTTTTTATTTTTTACTGTATTGTTACATGTCTTTGACTTTTATTTACCCTTTCTCAAGTATATGCCTCGTGTAACCAACAGGGTAATAATGCCGCTGGGATAGGAAGCTGCCTTACATACTTTTGTTTTGCTCATCATGCCTGGCACTTACTAGGTACTCAGTGAATGTTTGAGGATCAGATTCTCCATCTGTTGCACTCTGAAAATGCAAGCAGGTTGTGGAGGAATGCCGTCCGCACTTAAAAGACCAGTTGCTAGCTGAGTCAACTCCAACCCAACATGTCACAGGGTAGAACCATGCTCCCCAGGATTTTAATGACTGGTTTTTCTTGGAAGTAGGTTGCCAGTCTTTCTTCCAAGGAGCCTCTAAGAGGAACTGAACTTCCAGCCCTTCAGTTAGCAGCCAAGTATGTCAGCTCTCTGTGCTACCCAGGAACTCTAGCACTTGTGAATCTAACCCTATTATCCCACTGTTACTTCTCTGGAACAAGACATTCACTGTCTTGGTGACCTAAAACATAGGTCGTCAGTCCTAAACTCCTGCTCATACTGTCCACAGCCTGCTTACATTTACAAAGTGTAACAGATGTAGAATTTGATCCATTTGCTTGGGAACCCCATCTTCTCAAACACAAGAGGTGCAAAATACCACTGTTCCTCCCTCTTTCCAAGTGAAGACATTGTGGTCATCTTTGGCCCTTTCCTTTGCTTGAACTAATCTGCCGCAAAGTCTCGTTATCTCTTCCCACAAAACATCCCTGAGAGTCAGCACCATTTCCTCTCCATTCCCAACACCACCGGGAATGGCTACAGCCATCCGATTGGTCTTCCTCACTCATTTGACTTCTCCAGTCCATCTCACTTGTTGTCACGCTAACCTTCAGTGACTGTCAGTGAACACCACCTAGTGGTTCATTAGATCACCTTGGATAAGTAGTTTCACTTATCTGGTCTATGTTCCAACACTTTAAAAAAGGGGAGGGTGAATTTAATAACCTTGAACCCCTACTCTGTTTTATTTCTAGTATATTGAATTCACCCTTCTTTGGTACTGTCCTTGATTGAATTGTGTCCCCCCAAAATTTGTGTCAACTTGACGAGGCCATGATTCCCAATACTGTGTAGTTGTTCTCCATTTTCTCACTTGGTATAATTTGCCTTATGTTTTGTAAACCCTAATCTCTGCCTGTTGTTAATGTGGCAAGATTAGGTTATGTTAAAGAGGATTACAGTATGATACAATACCCTTACTCTGGCCACAAATCTGATCCGGTATAAGAGGAGTTTTCCTGGGGTGTGGCCAGCTTCAGTCTTTATTATACAAGAAATAGAAGGAAAGACAAACTGTTAGAGACAGGGGGACCCCCCACCACCAAGAATGCAGAACTGGGGGTAAAGTGTATTTTATGGACCTAGGGTCTCTAAGCTGAGAAGCTCCTAGACCAGGAAAAGTTTGATGACAAGGACCTTCCCCTAGAGCAGATAGAGTAAGAAAGGCTTCTTTTGCAGCTGGTGCCCTGAACTGTGAGAGATTAAATTGCTCTTTGTTAAAGCCATCCACTTGTAGTATTTCTGCCATAGCAGCAGTAGAGAGCTAAGATAGATAGTTCATTAGACACTTTTCGTTACATGCTGCCTTATTTGATTTCCATATTAACAACATCAAATGGGGCTTACATTAGTATCAACATTTCTATGAATTTCAGGGAAGCACTGACAATTGTTTAAAGGTCAGCAGTGGAGCAAGGCTTCAGCCAGGTCTGCTAGTTACACAGTACACCTGACTTTTACTGTCCTACTGACCTGCCTTTAATCCCAGCCAGGTCCACCTTTGCCCCTTGGCCTCGGGACCCTCTGGGGGATGTGAGACATTTCCAGCCCTCCACTGCTCCCCTGTGTCGTGGTGGCAGGGATCTAGAGGTTGAATGTCCCCATGAGAAAGCTCAGGGTCCTTCCACTTGCTTTCTGACTTCTGGCTATCTTCAGAGAGCAGAAAGGGCAACAGACATGGCATGTGATTTGGGTGATTGAAGATTCACTCCTCTCTCTCTTCTTTCTCTATCTTACTCCCAGATAGAGAAATCTGGCATGGTCTGTATAACCATGATGTGAATTTTACCTTCAGATTTTTCAAAGAGGGAAAGGACAAAGCCACCACAACCTAATAGGCCTAAAATTTCTGCCAAGAATCAGTGGACCATGACAATACATCTAGTCAGCTTTTTAGAGCTTAGCCCACTGTACTAAATTCTACAGAAGATGTAGACAGAGAGCTTGGCTTGCTGGGATGGTGGGGCAGGAAGGAGGAGAGGTCCATCAGTGGAAATGACATTCAGACATACGCTCTCCAAACTCCCCCGATTCTACTACGATAGCCCCTTACTCAAATGCTTTCCATGTTTTTGTATATAGTACTCCATCAAATGTAAACCCATCACTTCTCACCCAGAGTGTTCCAAAAGTCTCTAGACTTACTCCTCCCATCTGTTTTGTATACAGTGCTAAGGTAGTCTTTATAACGTGCAAACCTGGCTTGGCATCTTTCCGATTAGGAATCAGCACCACTCCATTACCTGTTGATGTTTCTTGCCCTCAAGTTGGCTCCAAGTTAAGGCAACCTAATGTGTAACAGAATGAAATAGTTGCCAATCTTGTGCCATCTTCGCAATCTTAGTATGTCTGAGTCCATTGCTGTGGCTGTTTTATCAATCCATCGCATTTAAAGTTTCCCTCATTTTTATGGTCCATTACTTTACAAACCTGATGTCATTTTCTAGCCACTGGTTTTTCCTGATGGCACATCCAAAGTAAGCAAGCTCAAGTCTCACCATCTTTGGCAAATCTTATCAGATCATCCAGGATCACCTGGTTCCTGACTACTCATTTCCTCTGCTCCCATAACCTTTGTTACAACCACCCCCAAATTCTTTCCAGTAGTATTCTATTTCTCATTTGATAGACATCTGAGGCATGCGTAAGTCTAACAGCACCAGGTGGAAAGAGTTTTCAGCAAGCACCCTTGGACCGTTGCTAAGGTAAGCTGGGGACAAGACAGACTCTTGCAAGTAGCCTTTGAAATGCACTAGCAGCCTCAGAAATGGTGAAGACTAGGGGCTACTGCTGGACCACTGTGACTAGCTCTGTCCACAGTTCTGTAATTAGCTTCTGAATGAGGCGGCAAGCAAGCACTTTCCTGACCAACACTGATTGCCTACTAGTCCCCTGAGCATGCAGACACACAACGAACCTCCTCGTCACCTTCCCTTTTCCCACCTGCTCTTGTGGCCTCCACCCCAGTGGCCACATTGTGGCCACTTTCCAGTCAGTCTGTCTTCTGACGAGTCTAATGAACAGTCACGTGACACTCACTGCAGGCAGCTCACTGCCCTTGGTGGCTGGCATCAGAGAATCACGGCCAATAAAAATCACCAAGGTCCCATGAGAAGACCAGCTCCTCCCCACTCCTGTCCTAGCCATACCACTGATCTCTGTCCTCTGATCTGACTTGATTCGTAGCATCTACAGCTCTGGGGTCCCACGCCTCACCCTAGGAACTCGGCTAGAATTCAGACCTGGATTTTATTCGGAGCACCTTTAACACCAACTAGCACCTCAGCCTTGCAAACGTCATTTTACTTCTTTGAGCCTGTTTCTAAAAGCAAAATTTAGGAAATAATTTCTATCTTTCTGACTTCACAAGGCTACTGAATATGACAGTATTGTAAAAAATAAGTATCCTATAAGTATGAAATAATAAATAATAATAAACTCTGTCCTTTTCATTATTAGTAACAATAAAGGAATCCTCAGGCTGAAAGAAGTCCCAACTACACCCTCTGAAACAGAGGAAAGCCATCCTCTTTTTATTCGTCCAAGAGGAAATCCCACAGTGTTCCCTACTCAACTATCCCACTGAGTTACAAGTTTCATTCTGTCTACAACTGCCCTCTCCCAGCCTAACTCCACTGTGCTGTATTTAAACCCACTTGGACCTCAGTGGACAGAACTGATCATAACTTGGTGTTTTTTAGTCAGCCCTGAAGCTAAATCAGCAGGTCTTTCCTGAGCATTTGCCAAATGCCAGGCCCTGGCTGGGTACTAAGGGCAGAGCTGGAAAAGGCACCATCCTGACCTTTAAGTTGCTCACAGTCTAGAGCTAGTTGTTCCTGGGGCTGAAATCTTCCTTTCTCCCTAAAAAACATAAAATCAGAAAATCCAAACCTGTTACTGTCAAGCTGATTCTGACTCACAATGACCTTATAGGACAGAGTAGAACTGCCCCATAAGGTTTCCAAGGAGCTCCTAGTGGATCACACTGCCATCCTTTTGGCTAGCAGCTATAGCTCTTAACCACTATGCTACCAAGCTTTCCCTAACAAACATACGCTGTGCCAGTAAGTGCTTCCTTGCTCAGGTAAGGAAGTTGCTAGTCCCTAAACCCTTGCTCTCCTCAAACTGTGCCTCTACAACACCCCCAGTGTGCAAGCGGCCACGGGCTTCTTTGAGGTGGGTGTGCCTTTTAAACCGGGACTGTGTTTATTTTTTACGTCTTTTATTGTAGTAAATATATAGCAAACATTTGCCATTTCAGCAGTCTTCACATGTGCAGCTCAGTGACATTAATTATGTTCATCATGTTGTTGAACCATCACCCTTAGCCATTCCCCAAGTTTTCCATCACCATTCACAGAAGCTCAGTGTCTCCGAGGCAGTGAGTCCCTCCCTCTCCGTCCCGCCTGCCCCTGGTAATTACTAATAAGCTTTGGTCTCTATACCTTTGCCTATTCTAGATATTTCACAGAAGTAAGATTGTATATTGTCTGTCCTTTTGTGACTGATTTATTTCACACATAATGTCTTCAGGTTTCAACCATGTTGTAGTAGGTTTCAGGACTTCACTTCTCTTTATGACTGACTAATATTCCATTGTATGTATGTATTATATTTTTTTATCCATTCAGCTGTTGATGGACACTTGGTTTATTTCTTCACTGTTGTGAAGAGTGCTGACGTGAACACTGGTGTATATGTATCTCTTTGTGTTTGAACCATGCTCTATTTATGTTAATCACATTCCATGAACACCATGATAGATTAAATTATATCTCCCAAAAGTATGTATTGTCAACCCTAACCCCTATCCTGTGGATATAATCCCACTTAGGAATAGGGTATTCTTTGTCATTTAATGAGGTCCTCTCGGTGTAGGGTGTGCCTGTCCCCTTTGAGACATAAAAACAGCAGATTAACATAGAGAAACAAGCACAAATAGAGGGCAAGATGTACCACATGAAGATCACCAAGGAACAGATGCTTAAATAGGAACAAGGACTTTCCCCAGAGTCCACAGAGAACAAAAACCTCCTGAGCTAGTATCAAAACTGTAAGAAAATATATTTCTACTCATTGAAACCACCCACCAGTAGTATTGCTGTTACAGCAGCACTAAGAAACTAAGACCAACAGCTCCAGAGTACCTGAGTAGTTCTGCTACTGGTAAGTTCTTAGACAAAGACTGTGGCCCCAACACCTACTTGGCAAAGACCCCACCATCTTGCTATCCAAAAGAGGCTCCTTTGTTCTGACTCCACAATCCATCCCAGTGCTGTGTGTCAAGAAAGTTGACAGCCTGGTGGCTGGTCTGTTCATAAAGTGAGATTCCTACTCTTCCTGACATCATCTCTCCCCAAATATTCCAGTTAGTCCGGCTTGACATTGCCCCCTAAATGACAGTCAGTTCCTGCTTCCTCCTGGTTCTCTCTGTGGTCAGTGCCTTTGACAGCTCCCGACCATCCCACCTGTATTTCTAGAGTCTCCTCTACTTTCGCCCTAGTGGCGTACTTCCCTAAAAGGACCAATGGCCTCTACTTCAGTTTTGCAAATGTCTCTGAAGAACACTCCAAATTTTTGTATATGGAAAGCTAGCTCACTCTGACCCTAATCCTCCAGCCCACTCATTCTTGCAAAGATGCTGCTGGGTTCTCCCCACCTCTCAGCAAAGACTCCATCGGAGAGCTGGCTCACTTAATGTATTTCTGCACTGTGCTTATTAGCACCTTGTAATGTAGCCGCCTAAATAATTAAGACTAACCCACACGTGTAAAATTAAATGAGCCAAGTACATTGAGAAATTGCCTCATCCTCAATTTCTTTTATTAATCAGTTTCTTTCTTCTTTTTTCTTTCATTAAACTTCTTTTCCTGCTCATTTGCAAATATCAAACATGGTCAGTAAGATTCTTACTTATAAGTGCTGGTACATGTGGCCTCTTTCTTCAGGCAATTGGCCTAGAAGCCCCTTGTTGTCTGATATGGGATAGGTTTAATTGGGACAGCAGAGATAGCCAACACAGATAAGCCCATCCAACAGGTTGTTCACTCTCAATTTTTAGATAATAGTAGCCCTCTCTGTTCCCCCTGAGAGTTCAAGGAAATGTCCAGGAAGAACAACTAGAA
The DNA here is from genome assembly GCA_028571685.1 of Heterohyrax brucei. Taxonomy (NCBI): domain Eukaryota; kingdom Metazoa; phylum Chordata; class Mammalia; order Hyracoidea; family Procaviidae; genus Heterohyrax; species Heterohyrax brucei. The sequence continues at coordinate 21,233,193 of CM053162.1, forward strand.
CACTGGCCGGAATCCATCCAGCATCGCTTGCCCTCGCCCCTCAATGCTTCCTTTCCATCCTGAGCTCGTTCCAGGAATCCAAGCCCCCTTTCTCATTAAGAGCCACTGCTGATGTGCTTCAGACAGGCAAACAAAGTCAACGGAAAAGATCATGGGGCTTGTCAGCAATTGTACCATTCTCATGATGAACAATACGCATGCCATTGTAACAGGCGGGTTAACTCTGCCTGTCCTCAGCTTGTTGGGGTTTCAATGCGGTCTCTGGCAGAGGCTATTGTTGGTGCTCAACGCCTCCTCACAGCTTGTACTTCAGCCGGCCCCCTCCTGGCATGCTGCATTCCTGCCTCTTGAAGGGGGTTGTTAGAAAGGATCCACAAATAGAGTAAGTAAACATCAAAGGGGCTTTGATCCACACAGCCCTCAACAGAGCAAGAGCCCCTGAAGAAAGGGCCAAAGCCTTGGATGAGGGAATTTAACGTCGTCAATTTGGGTGCCTGAGATGTAAAGCTGTTTGAAGTGAGGGTGATTTGGCCCTGCCTTCAGACTCCAGAGCATGGAGGGAAAGAAAGGGAAGTGAGTGCCTTTGGAAAAGACACGCTTAGATCTGCTGCTCTGCTCTTTACTGATAGTCAATAAACCCCTTTAGAGAATCAGGAGATCAAAGCTAGCGACCTCCCTGAGCCCTGGCATTCTGACACCACAGCCACACTTTGTTTTTCTCTAGGGCAAGAGCCCCCAAGCTTGCCTTATCTGTCTCTCACGGGCCCTGTGTTCCTTTTCATCCTGCTTCCCAGGAAGGGTGCACATGGGCAATAGGAAGTGGGTGGGGAGGGAGGGAGGAGGGAGGATCCCACTCTGTCTACACTACAGCCAGACACAAACAGCTGGGGCTAGAGTAACGCCCCGTGTTATGGTAGAAGTGGTAGAAGTTCTCTCCTTTTCTGAGGAGAGAACAGCTGGGTATCCACAAAGCCTGGCAAGGCCTGGAATAGGGGAACTTGGAGGAGCTGCAGTTTTGTATTCCCTCTTCCAGAAACTATATCCTTTATCCAGTTATCCAGTTTGTGGCTGCTGTCACTTTTGTACAATTCTGAGCAAAGACATTGAGTAGGGAGTCTGAGATCATCATGGGGAGCCACTGACCATTTTTAAACCTCAATTTTCTAGTCTGTAGAATGCAAATAGCAACACTTGATCTACCTACCTCATGAGGTTGCTGAGGAGGGGTTGCAAGAAAAATGGGGTGCGAAATTGCTCCAAAACCCATACCACACCTGAAACAAATCAGGACTGAAGAAGAAACACTAGAGACAAAAGCTTACCTTCTCATGAGGCAGAAGTACTCCAAGCCAACACTCAACACACAGTGGAGCCTGATTTACAAAGTGCTGTGCAAATAAATGGTCTCTTGGATTTGCTACCCAGAATTGTTTCTCTTCTTGTATTTCCATCTCCCCAGCCCCCCCACCCATGAGGTCATAAGCCCTGTGGGACACAGGGTCTCTTGTATCTCTTAGCCATTCAATCCCTGTTCTCTGCACTGAGTATACGCTTCATAAGTGTGTGGTTCTGAGTTGTGTCCTGTGGTCCCTTGGTATCAGAAGGTACAGGAACCAGCAAGCCCCTCAGCATCTTCCTCTTGCTGTCTTCCTTCCTCCTGTGTCCCTGCATCTCTTCTCTCTTTGACATCTTTTTTCTCCCCTTCCTACTCAATCCAATTAAATGGGTCTCCGTTATCATTTCTCACACAGACCTCTCTACCTGTCTCCCCAGGAACTCAATCTCTCCCAAAAGATAGTCCTTGTAGCTATACTTCACCCCCTGTGTCTCCCCTCAAACTCACCTCCATCACCTTGTCAGCCTTCACATTCACCCACTGTTTGGTTGGACTGCTCCATGCTAGACACTACTGGCTGGACTCTGCCTCTCTGGCTACAATCTCAGGGTGATCTCAGCATAAGTCCCCAATCTGGGACATTAAGCATTTCAATAACCCATGGAGTAATGACCATGAGCATGGATTCTGGAGCCAGACTCCTAGGTTTAAAATCCTGGCTTCTTCACCTACTAGCACTTTCATCTAAGGCAGTTTACCTAATACATCTATAAATGTGAGTGATATAAAACGAGGGCAATAATGGTACATATCTCATAGGGTTGTAGTGAGACTCAAATGAGAAATTATTGGCTTAAAATCGTGCCAGGAACAGAGTACATGCTATATACAGGTTTGTTAAGATAAATTCTTCTATTTATAAGACCAGCAAGTTCCACATCCCCTGCAGAGGAGCTTTTGCTAACATTTGGTCCATTCTCAACTCACTCATCTGTTTTTTCTTCCAGAGCTGGGCCTCCAGAAGAGAGGATGCTGTTTGGTGCTGGGCTACATGGCCAAGGACAAGTTTCGGAGAATGAATGAAGGTCAGTGGGAACCTCTATGATCTCTCAGGGATAATGTTAAGGGAAGAAGCTATATCCTACAACCGTGGTACCAAGGAGACAGAAAGAGAAAGCTGAGGAATCTCAGAAAGGATAAGGGGCAGATCAGTTTGAATTCCATGAAGCTATTTATACAGTGGGGTCCCTGGATGGTGCAAGGGTTAAAGTGATCGGCTACTAACTGACAGGTTGGAAGTTTAAGTCAACTCGGAGGTGTCTTAGAAGAAAGCCCTGGTGATCTACGTCCAAAAACAACTGCCACTGAAAACCTTATAAAGCACACTTGTACTTTGATGCACATAAGGTCACCATGAGTTCGAGTCAAATCAACAGCAACTGGTTTTCCTTATACAGTAATATGAGGAGGAGGAGTTGATGCCCCAATCATGGTGATGCTGATTCATAAATACCTTTCTCATGCTGTCTTTCTTCCTCTTACTGTGTCCTCTACTCCTCCTCCTCTTTCTCCCCAACATTTGTTCTTCCCCTCCCACCCAGTCCAGTTAAATCTATTTCTGTTAGTAATTCTCACCTAGACCTCTTTACCTTTCTCTTCCTTCCTTCACGTTTCTTGAATGCCTGTCAAATAAACAGCATCTTACAGGGACTTAGGAGAACACTAAGGAAGAATAGGCAGGATTTTTATTCTCACAGATGTTACACTTGGAAGCCTGCCTCCTTTCAACTCCATGAGCCTCACCTCTCCCTCTACCTCCTGGGCGATCCCGCCTTCCTCTTGCACTGAATCTTTCCTTAGAAGCTTGACTGGATTGTAGAAGGCTTGGGGAAGGTATTGACATTGATGTAGAGGCTGGGATTTGAAGGAGTGCTGTCACTTATGGGTCCGCTATAACAAAAAACCAACCCCCTTCATCTCCAGCTATCCATCTCTGTACAGCTAATAACCCTCTCTATCAGATGCCACAGACTGTTTGTCAGGATTCAAAAGTAGATAAACAATAGCTAGGGATGTCATTTATGTATTAAAATCAGACAAATGAAGCCCTGGCTTCCCACCAGCTCAGCATGCTGTGAGCTGGGCCCCACCCCTGCCGTGGCCCAGGGCCTCAGTAGCCTCTTTTCCCATTCCAGGCATTGAGGAGCCATCTCACCTCTACTGTATCACTCCCAGAGTTAAGCCATTACATCATTCCAGTTCCCTCCTCCTATGCTCCCCAGCTAGGTCTTCTCCCAACCCAGTCTATAGCATCCACAGTCCCATTCCTTCCCAGACCTGAGACTTTACCAACTTGGATTTGTCAGCTGCATGCATCATGGTGACAGTTTGACAAGAGTTATACCAGCACACTTAAGCACAGGGAGTGATCACTTTCCCTATTTGCCACCCATCTGTGTAAGAAGATGGCAACATCAAGAAGCCCTTTCCTATCTATAGGAGTCTTATGGCTGAGCACAACTGCAGGGGTGGGGAGAGAAGAGCTGTAATTTCTTCATCCCGACACTCCATCTCCCTCACTGACTATTCTCTTTCTCAGTCTGCCCCTCCTTTCCCAGCACCACCTTCATAACAGTGCTAGGCAGTAACTTCTAATTTGTGGAAACTGACAGCAAGCCTCTGTCCGTGGTACTGAATAGATATGTTCTCTTGCTGGCAATGCTCATTAGAGAAGTTGAAATGAGGTTCGCAGATATTAAGGAAGCCAGAAAGTCAAGAAGTGGGCTGGATCTGAAACCCCAAGCTGCTGGTGCCTCACCTGAGAAGAAAGATTCTGATGCCAGTCCCTGGGGCCTAAAAAAGAATCCCATCCTCCTTCCCCCACCCCAAAATGAATCCTATCCCAAGGCTGATAAGGAGGATTTCACATCCCCTACCGCCACCTTCTTCAAGTGGCTAAAGGAAGGATCTAAGTCCATTGACCATAAAAAGAAAGGTATCGTGGTTATTCTCTTAATCAGGAGATTAAGAAAATGAAAGTCAGCAATAGGTAGGGAAGCACTCTTTAGACATTGTTTAAGGAAAGAAGAAAGAATGGTAGGCAGGGATAACTAGAGGAGATCTGGTGAGCAAAATCAGGACTTGACCTCTGGGGACAGGTAACCTTAAGCTAAAAATGTATATATGAATAAATAGCAAGTTTAACAATTTTTCCTTGTTAGAATAGGAAGATATCAAAACAATGTCTAGTTTCTTTAGAATCCCTTCTCCAATGGCATATACTCCACATAAACAGGTTATTCTTTTCCACTAATTATGGTTGACTTATCATAAAAATGAGAGATCCCGGGTGCCCCATCCATCTTGCTTCCCCTCATAGTGAAGTCTAATTGAGAATGAAGCAAGGAGTTCAGAGATGAGGACAATGCAGACACCAGCAACCCCAAGGAAGTACACTCGCCTGCCTCCCTCCCTGCATCTTGTTCTCACCCCTCCTGAAATGCTCCAGTGTACACAGTCATGTACACAATCACACACACATGCACACATTCAGAATAGTTGTTGCTGCTCTAAGTGAGCGAGGAGACTCGGGGTTGTAACCAAGCTAAGCTACCATGTGTGATGAGTAAAAATTTCAACTAAGAGAAGACAGGATGTCAGGAAGGTGAGACAGTGCAGCAGAAGGAGAGACACACACAGTGGGTCCATTTTTTGGCTCTGGAGGGGTAGAAGCATGAGGTAAAGGAGCGGGAGGGCCCTGGATGATGAAGGGTCCTCTGCTCCCACCTCTGCCAGCTAGCCTCACCTCCCAAGTACCACATTACACCCTGTTTTCTTTTTCTAAAGCCTAAACTCCAATGTGCCTGCAGATAAGAAAAGGCTTCAGCAAGCATCGGGAACTGTTTTATGGTTTATAATTATCTTGTACCAATATTCAAAATAATTATAATTCCCCACATTAATAATTGAACTGAAATAGCAGTCATGACATGTATCAAGAAACAGAAAGCTCTGTCCGGGCTGCACAGGACACCTTGGTGTAAATTGAACAATTGGTAAAATAGTAAAAATAATTATTTTTCTCCAAGATGCTGGAATTAGTGAGATATTGGAACAATTAGCTGCTTCTTCCATTAAAGATAAGGTGATGATCATTATATTTCCAATTTAGAATAAATTCAAAAGACTTACTTGTGCTTTATGAAAGAGTATTTGTTCTGCTCAACAGTATCTAATATGGTGTCTGTCACCAGGGGAAAAGTGGTCCCGTATTTCATTTGTTTCCCTGTTAATTTGGTATCATTTTATCTTCTTTTCCCTCATCCCCTTGCCTGCTACAGCCCCCAAAAAATAACAACTTGAGAAGGAGCAAGAGGGAAATAATGACTGAACAGAATCTTTATAGATCTGGGGTTTAGCAGGAGCTAGAGTAATCGCAATTGGTGCCATTAAACTATACACAAAGCAATAAAAAGAAAACATTATTTGAAGATCGTTTAAGGAGGCGTGTGATAGTCAATGAGAGGTTTGCTCTGTTTGGAAGTGCTTAACAGCTCCTTGTATAGAATCTGCAGGATTTGCAGGAATGGGTGTGATGGTGATATGTGGGGTGTGCATATATGTGCATATGTTGGTGTCTGTGTTCTTTCCTGTTTGGACTCAAGACATTTGAGGCAACTAATGGAGATATGAACAAAAATCAATGAAGGGAAGACAAGAAAGGAGGAAATTAAGACAGACTAGGGCATAAGAATGCCAGATTTATTTGACATAATTCTCTCTATGTGATTAAGTACATGCTGCTTTAAGTAGGAACTGCTAGAAGGAGACCATTCATCCAACAATCACTGAAAACTTATGTCTTAGTTTCCTAGTGCTTCTGTAACAGAAATACCACAAGTGGACACTTTTTCAAAGAGAGATTTATTTTCTCACAGTTCTGGATGCTAGAAGTCCAAATCATGTCAGCTCCTTCCTTGTTGGTGCCCTGGTATTCTTTAGTTCTTGATCCTCATATGACATCTGATTTCCCTAGCCTGTGCCCAAGTATGTGTCTACATACTCGGTTTTATTAATATAACAAAAAAAAGAAAGAAAGAAAACCCTATTCACAAACGAGATTACATCCACAGTTACGTTGTCTGTAGGCCAGAATACAGCTGATCCATAGGCTTTCCTAGGTGGAAATCTTTATGGTAGAAGATCACCAGCTCTTGTCTCCTATGGAGCAGCTGGTGGGTTGGATTAGCACTGTTAATCCAAGATATAGGGATACCATGGTTGTCTAGTGCTGTTATAACTGAATACCACAAGTAGATGGCTTTATCAAAGAAAACTTCAGTCTTTCACAGTCTTGGAGTCTAAAAGACTGAATTCAGGGTGCCAGATCCATCCCTTCAGCTCTGTGGGGAAGTCCTTGTCAACAATCTTCTCTGATCAAGTAGCTTCTCAGCAATTCTCAGGGCAGTGACCCCCAAGTCCAAAGGCACACTCTTCTCTGGGATCTTGTTTCTTGGTAGTGTGAGGCCCCCCATCTCTCTGCTCACTTCTCTCTTTTATATCTCAAAAGAGATTGGTTTAAAACACGATCTAATCTTGTAGACTGAGTCCTGCTTCGTTAACATAACAGCCTCTAATTGCATCTTATTAACATCACAGAGACAGGATTTGTAGCGTATGGGAAAATCACATCAGGTGAAAAATGATGGAGCCTTCACACAATACTGGGAATCCTGACCTAGCCAAGTTGGCAGACATTTCGAGAGGGCACAATTCAATGTACAGCAAGGGGTTAGGATTCCAATACACATTGTTGGAGCATGCAATTCAATCCTTAAGAATCTACCATAAAAGTAATACCAACTTTTCATAATCAGTGCCAGGCATGTTTGAAGCATTGGTGACATAAAAGTAGATGAGACATTTAGTCCTTCCCCTCGAGGAGCTCACAATAAAGCATGCAGGCTGATCTCAGTGCACACATCAGCTCCTCAAAGAGCTTCTGCCTAACTCCCGTACCTAAATTGGATGCCCCTCTTCCAGCTCCAGAAACTCCGACGGCGTGGTTACAAGCAATGGCTGCTAACAGAAAGGTTGGCAGTTGGAATCCATCAGGCACTCCTTGAAAATCGTATGCGGCGGTACTACTTGACAGCAACGGGTTTGGTTTTGGTATCCCCTCACCAGGATGCGCTATTGTAACAACTCGTTTGCATATTTTGTGGCACTGGTCTTAATTGGTGACAGGCATTGTTGGTGGTAGAATTCTCACCTTCCGTGAAGGAGACCCAGGTTTGATTCCTGGCCAACGTACCTCACACATGGCCACCACTTGTTTGTCAGTGGAAGTGTGCATGTTGCTATAATGCAGGTTTCAGTAGAGCTTTCCAGACTGAGTAAGTGGAAAGAAAAGCCTTGTGATCTACTTCCAAAATTCAGTCAATGAAAACCTTATGGATAGCCGCGATGGAGCGCACTAGGTTGAGTCTCACTGGCAACACAAGAATAAAAAGGGGTGCATCCTGAGATGTCCACTGAAAGACTGCAATTGATGGTCCAGCAGTTTCAGGGTTCCCCTGAGAGCATGTCCCCTGGCCCTGATGTTGCCCTTGCCCATAAATCATAACGAAGGTCCACTCTTTGGACACAAATGGATTGGACTTGGCAATGCAGAGTGACCATATATTGGATGCACTTTATGGTTCTATACATCTGTGGGATATCATCCTGCTGACCTCTGGCTAGAGGAAAGAGAGTGGGTGGAGAGGAGGGGAAAGAAGGCTGTTGTGAGGATGAGACATGTATGGAGCATAGAGGAATAATGTGCTGTCACCGGACAGAGAGAGCAGTGGAAGCTGCATATAGGTGGGCATGTAAATTTATACGGGAATGTACATTTTCACTCAGTTATATTAAATTAAAAAAAAAAAACATAGATCACAGTGTATTCCACTGTGCACGGGGTTGCCATGAGTATAAATAATTGATAATTATATATTATACCAGTTACTTGTGCACTGTCTTCTGCAACTAGACAGTCAGCTGTAGGGAGTTGAAGGCCTTGCTTGCTTCTTTCCTCTCCTTATCTCTGGGCCTCAGCACAGTGTCTGGGACTTCAGGAGTAGTCGATTTTTATTTAAGTAGTTTAATTAGTGACATTGGTGGTAACAGAAGAGAGGACAGAGTTGCCCACCAGCATAAGCTGTGCCTGGAGAAGGAGCTCATCAGGTGGAGCTGGCTGATGAAGGACAGTCCAGGAGATTAGTCTCCACATTCTCAGCCACTCCCCAGTCTTACTCGCTGCTGCCTCTTGGCCTTTCCCTCACCCCCAGGACTACAGACCCTTTCTAGGCGTTCAGGGCCCACAAAGGTCAACAGAGCAAGGGGCAAGGTTAGATGGCACTACATCTCTTTCTTCACCCTAGCTGTTGCTAGACTATATTCTCGGGTCCTCTCTAGTCAGGTATTTCTCATCAGGTCTTCAAAGGAGATTGTTCTGTTCCCTCACCCTGCATCCCCAGCACACACACAAACACATCATTCTGCTCCCTTTTCTAAGCTCTTTTCCTAATTACCCGTTTTCCCTGGAGATGCCAGTACCAGTCACCTTCTTAACAAATGTGGCTTGCCTGGAGCTGGTCCCAGTCACAGGCAGATTAGAAAGAAGCTTACCTCAAAAAGTTCACTGTTCTTCTCTGTTAGAACTATAAAGGACCTCAGAGGTTACAGTACAACCTGCTAACTCAAGGAGGCCTGGGGACATTCAGCATTCTATCCAGGGTCACTAGGAAGTTTCTGGAAGAGCTAGAGCTACAACCCAGGTCTCCTGATACCTAGTACAGTGAACTTTGAATTCTGAAAGGGATGACTGAGACCACTGCAGAGAGGAAGCTCCCAGTACTTCAGCTTGATGTGGCTTTTCAAAATAACTGGAAATAGAGGAAGTGGAGAGGGCAGAAAGAGTAGGGCACAGAACACAGAACTCGAGTTGATGTGGGAGAAAATCAGGAAGGATCAACACAGCAAGGGACACAGGCCAGGGAAGCCAATTTCCAAGTAGCCAGAAACTTATACCAGATCTACTAAATGACAGATTCTGGAGTCAAGTTATCAAAATTGTGAGAGATTTTTACTGGGGAGTAAACCAAATTGCTGCATCAAGGAAGTGTGGCATTCAAGAGGAGATACCAAGGACTTCAGTTTGGAAAAAGATTAGTCTCCATTTATAAGAAGCTTTGAGGAAGTTAGTAGGGAAAAAAGAAATAGGTCCTGGTAAAGTGCCATTTAAACAAAGACAGGTCCTTTTGAAGTGGGTACAAAATTGTGATTGGGCCATGGATCTGTCCTTTCATTTGTAATGGGGGCAAAGAGCTCTTGGCCTCACATGATGAAATCTCAAGAGAATGTGGGTTTGGAAAACTGAGTCAAGAAAAGCTTACAGGTGGAAACATGTGGAGCTGCCTAAACTGGTTATGGTCCTTCTGGCTGACAGACCTGGGGCTCTCGGGAGGAGGAAATGAGGAAGAAGATATGTAAAGGAGGAGCAGGGAGGCAGCAAAGCCTCCACACCGCAGTGCACAAGGTTCTCCTGCCTCTCCAGCACTGGGGACGCTCTCTCAGGAAGCAGTTTTCTTTGACCTTCGGGATCACAGTGATGGGCTACATCTCTCAGCTCAGTGAAAGGAATGCAGAAATCCCTCCCAATGCCATGGCAGCAGTCATCTTCCCAGGAAGAAACAATTGCAAGTGGTGAGCAAAGGCAGTTTTCTTCTTCTGCAGTGCCAGAAAAAGAAAAGCTGATTCCATGGGTGCTGGCTCCATAGCAGGCTCTTGGATAACCGACAGCTCCTGAATGCACTTGCACTTGAACCTCAGAGTGGTACAAGTCCTCACTCTCAGCTGTGTGGGGAGACAGAGCCCTGTGAAGAAGAGCATGGGGTATCTTCAGTAGCTCTAAATTTCTATATGATGACACAGGCCTGTTGCTTTTCCTTGCTCTGACTTCCCAACTAAAAAAAAAAATTAAAAAATGGGTCTTAGACTGTCACTGTGCCCTGCCTGTCACCTAACAGAGCTGAATAAGAAAGATGGGTACCCTCCAGGTTAGGATATGACAAGGAAGAGAGCCAGCTATGTGAACTTGGGCTAGTTACTGCACATTTGGATTTCCATTTTCTCACCTATGAAACTGAATAATGTTGACAAGATCATTGTAAATGAAAGACCTGTCTTAGCTCCAACACCTGCTCATATCTTGTTCTCAACATCCATCCCATAATTTTAAATGCTTTGGTCACCAAAGGAACCATCAGTTGGAAGTCACCTGACTGACTTTGCACAGCAACCCAAGAAGGCAGGTCCAAGTCTCTTTGTCCTGTCTGCTTCCAGAGGGTGAATGAAGAGCCGTACCAGCTGTCCGTGGATGTCGGGAAGCAGTCGGGCTGGGCTGTGAGCAAGCTGTGCTGCGAGCAAGCTGTGCTGCCTTCACAGCAGGAGGAGGAGGGGCAGGATGGCCTAGGACTGACCCTGGCCTGAGCCCTGACTCAGAGAAGAACAGGCCAGCTAGCATGAGCAACCCCACCCACTCTGTCTGCTGCAGCCCCACAGGCTGGTTCACTGTAAAGGCCTCAATCCTTTTCCTGAGACTGTTCCTCCCCTCCCTGCCAGAGCCCCTGGGATATGGGCTAATACCATCATTTTGTTAGTTGGGGCTTTGGGGTACATTTTTCCTTATTTCATTTTTCTTACTGATGTGTTTTCTTCCACTGGGGCTGCAAAGCTGGCTATTTGTATAAAGTCCCTGTTTATTATTTATGGCAAGATTCAGACTTCCAGAGTACTTTATGATTATTATTTAATTAATTCTGCATCCTAGAACAAGACACCCACCATTTCCATCCTCCTGCCATGAGCTGAGGGAGGATTCTGGAATTTTCTATTAGGCCTTTGCCTCCCAGCCACCATTTCTGCTGGGAGACCTGCTCATGTACGATAAGCTGGGGGCCCTGGAGCTCTGTGGACTCTGCAACCTTCTTTTCCAGACTTCCCTTTCCCTCCCATCCTGTTCAGCTCTTTCCAATTCTTAGTATCTGTACCTCATGAAGAGCATTTGAATCCGTTCCCTTCTCTCCATCCCCACTGACACTGCTGTCGTCCCATCACCACCTTCCCTCACCTAAATCCTAGCAGCGCTCACCTAACTGGCTCCCTGCACCCATCAAGCCCAGCTCCCTGATCCTAGTTCATTTTCTACACTTTTGCCCGAGTTGTATTTCAGAATGCAATTCTGATGTTATTTTCCTCTTGAAAATACTCCAGCAGCCTTCCATCTAAATTAGGAAAAATACCAAAATCTTCAGCGTGCTTTACAAGGCCCTACACGACCTGGTTTCTACCTCTTTGTTTGCCCTCATCTCATCCCCCCGATGCTCTGTACTGTAGCCATACTGGCCTTCTTTTAGCTCCTCCAACTGTGCATGCTGCCATCTGCCACAGGGCCTTTGTCTCTACCCCTCTTGGGATGCTTGCCACACTCTCCACTCCCATCCTTAGCCCAGAACCTGCACATAGTTAACTCCCAGTCATCCTTTGATCTCAGCTCTAGTGTGACTTCCTCATGAGGGCTTCTCTGATCCACCGCTCCCCAGTCTAGACGAAATGCCTGTGTTAGGCTCCCATAAAACCATATTCCTGACTTTCAGGGCTTCTAGCTCAGGTGGTATGTCAAAGTTCACATTGTACTGATTTAACTAAGACTTGTATCCCCACCAGTATGCAAGGTCTGTGCTTCATCGTCACTATTTCCCAGGAACCAAGCAGCATTTACACAGAGTAGACATGGAAAGAAAAGCCATAACTTTCTCTGCCACTTGACTTCCCAGGTGCTGGAATTGGGCAATCTGAGGATGACAGATGCTTAGAAACCCCCTGGAGAGAAAGGTACTGAGACTCAGCAAATGACATGACTTGCCCAGAATAACCCAACCAGCAAGCAATAGGGCCGAGACTTGAACCCAGACTTCTGACTCAACATCTACTTCTCCCTCCACATTACCTGGCTAAGTCTGGGAGTGGCAAGACTAAGTGGCTAAGTCAGGAGATGCCTGCCAGATATATATGGACTTGGAACTGTATTTTGAAAGAACTAAGAAGAAGCAACCCTTGGGGACAAGGAAAGGAAGAAGATTCTTCAAATGCAGACAAGGGCAACCACACAGAGTACAGCCATCACTTCATGTGACCCCAGCACTGAGCTGGTCACAGAGGCTCCGAAAGGCCGTGCATGGCACCTGTCCATGGAAACTTGACACCCCACTTGGGGAGACTAGATACACTTCATATAAAGTTCCAGTTGTAGTTTTGGTTCTGGTTTTTCATTTCAGTTTCATCAGTAGTATGCTTAACAGCTAGAGGAGCCCTAGCGGCAGAGTGGTTAAGCATTGGCTGCTAACTGCAAGGTTGGCAGTTCAAACTCCTTCACAGGAGAAAAACCCTGGCAATCTGCTCCCATAAAGATTACTTCGTAAAAATCTCTATGGGACAATTCTCTATCACATTAGGTCACCATGAGTCAGAAACAAGTTGACGACACCTAACAACACAACATGCTTAATAGTTAAACATTGTAACTTAGAGGTCAGAAAAATTTAGGTTCAAGTGGAAGGTAGTCAGGGCAGGCTTAGAGCTGTATCACCCAAGGTCCTCGAGGCCAAGAGGAACCAAAGGCTGTCTAGTCTGCACCTTTTTCTCTTTTTTTTCCTAAACTATGCTTTAGGTGAAAGTATACAGTACAAATTACTTTCTCATTCAGAAGCTTATACACAAATTGCCTTATGACATAGGCTGCAATCCCTGCAATGTGTCAGAACTCCCCACTTCCCACGCAGGTTCCCCATGTCCTTTCGTCCAGTTTTCCTGTTCCGTCCTACCTCATCATCTTTGCTTTAGGGCACTGCACCCTCTTGTGATGGGTCAACACTCCTGCCAAGTACATTTATTTGTTTATTCTAATATATAAATTTTATTTATTTGTTTATTTATTGTTGCTGCTGTTGTTAGTTGCTGTCGAATGGATTCCAAGTCACAGGATCCCGTGTGTACAGTATACAACTGCTCCATGGGGGTTTCAGAAGTAGAGCTGCAGGCCTGTCTCCCAAGGGACCAGTAGATGGGTTTGAACTGCCAACCTTTCAGCTAGTAGTCAAAGAGCACTTAACCATTCACAATACCGAGGGACTCCATGTGTCTTTTATGTGTATATGTATGAAACTAAAAACCTCACTGTCATCAAATCAATTCCAACTCATAGCACCCTACAGACAGAGTAGAACTACCCCATAGAGTTTCCAAGGAGTTCCTGGCGATTCAAACTGCCAGCCTTCTGGTTAGCAGCACTGAACCACTATACTACCAGGGTTTCCATGTGTGTATGTGCATGTGTATGCGTGTGAGTGTGTGTGTGTGTGTGTGTGTGTGTGTGTGTGTGTGTGTGTGTGTGTGTGTGTGTGTATGTGTATAGGAACCCTGGTGCTGCAGTGGTTAAGAGCTTTGCTTCTGACCAAAAGCGCAATTTGAATTCACCAGCCACTCCTTGGAAACCTTATAGGGAAGTTCTACCCTATCCTATGGGGTCACTGTGAGTCAGAATGGATATGACAGCAATGCATTTGAGTTTTTTGTTTGTTTTGGGGGTTAAGCATCTATGTACTTTACGAACACTATAATGTATTGTACTCATGTTTTCATCAAATATGTCTTGAACTCCCCACCTACAGCTGACACTGCCCTTGACATCAAAGACACAGTGTTTGGCGGGGGATAGGTGAGCAGTTACATGGTACCACAGCTGCTGTATCTAGGTATGTTCAAGGAACTGTGGGAACAGAAAAAGGGTATCTAATCAAACTGTGAGCCAAATGAGGAGGCTCCAGGTCAGCTTCCTGGAGAAAGTGACATCTAAGCCAAGCTCTCCATTATCTAGTTATAGTAAGAGGCCTTTGCAACCCATCCTTAAAGATCTCCAGGGGCAGGAAGCTCTCTTCCTCCCTAGGCCAGGGGCAGACTCTCACAAGGGTTTCAAGTATGAAAACTCCTTCGATGCCATGAATCTACAGCTTTATCATTCTAACCACACTGTGACAGTCAGACGGAGTGACTTGGGTAGCAGCCTTGCTGCTGGTATCCTGAGAAGGCCTCCGTCTTCTCGCTGCCTTACCTTTCCACCACCCCAACCAGCTTCAAAGGCGTCATCACTGACTGCTGAGACCCTGCCTCTGCTCGTCCCTGGGGTAAGTGGCACAGAAGAGTCTGAATAAATAAGGGTGCTTAATGGCCTGCGATGCCATAAAGTTTTTAGAGCTGTGTGCTAGAGCGAGCAGTTTCAGGCTGAGATGAATTATCCAGGGCTTTTATCAAAAGAGAGTCAATAAAGAGCTGAAGGAAGCTGGCCACCTCCACAGAGCCGCCGTGTCACATTGCTGGGCCCAGCACTCTGGAAGCAGTAATCAGTGGACATGTTTCCCCCTACTCCATCTGGTTTCTTCCCTCTACCTTCCCTTCAAAAATGTGTTCGTTTCTATGGAAACTGTGTTGTTACTGGTATGGGAGGAGTTTAATGACATTCAGAAGTACCAAATCAAGTCCATTTATGTAATGGTTTAAAATACACATAATGGCCTGTGGAATATAGGACATGGTGACAGTTTCAGTAACTGCATACAAAGTGTAGGATAAATAGAGCAATGTAATGTTGCCCACCTCTGAGTCAAATGTACTAGGAATAGCCACTATTCTTAGTACTAAAGAGAAGCACTCTGCAACCATTATTCGTGAAAGGATCTCAAAACACTCTGCCAAGCTACTCTCCTCATAGAGGAGGGACACTGGACCACCAGGCCTCTGTACCTGCCAAGGTTTTCTCAGGGAGTCCAGTGGGAAGGTAAGGAGGTGGAAGTGTGGCTGGGGATGCTTCCAGATGGATGGAGGGGGACAGGACATCCTGTCCTGTGGTTCCTTGGGCTCTGCCCCTCTGCCAGCCTGCTGCAGTCATTTGCACTGATTGAGATTCACAATTAGTGTCTGTTCTTATGGCTCTTTTCTGTTTGATTCAGAGAACCTACTGTACACCTGGTGCTGTGGAGTACATGGAAGTGAATAACATGTAGAGTATGCCTTTATCATAGCTTAGATCTCCCCTAGAAGCAGACTCAGGTATGATAGTTAATCTGGGATGTGCAGAGTCCTAGAAGGAGGGCAGGGAATTGGCATAGGAAATGGGAAACACTTAACGTAATGTGTGCCAGCAAGACTGCTATCATTCTGGGTAACTAGAGCTTATTCCCAGTGGGAGACAGAAGAACTGCAGATAATGTTAGGCCAGATAACCAGATAACTCATATTTAGGCCACCTGAGGAGTAGGGTATGTGGCTGCTTACAATGGGTTGTTGTTGTTAGCTGCCATTGAGTCAGCCCGAACTTATGACAATGCCATGCACAATGGAAAGACACTGCCAGGTCTTGTGCCATCCCCACGACCAATTACGGGGGGGGGGGTGATTGTGATCTATCTGGTTTTCGCTGACTGACTTTCAGAAGTAGATCACCAGGCCTTTCTTCCTAATTCTTCTTAGTCTGGAAGCTCTTCTGAAACCTGTTCAGCATCACAGGAATATACAAGCTTCAGCTGAGAGATTAGTGGTCGCCATGGGTGAGATGCCTCAGCCTGAAATCAAACCTGGGTCTCCCATTTTGAAAGAGAGAATTCTGGGAATCCTCAGCACTTCTGGCCTGCTTTGTATAAGGACAGGGTGGTCTTCTGTCTTAGTCATCTAGTGCTGTGATAACAGAAATACTGCAAGTGGATAGCTTTAACAAAGAGAAATTTATTCTCTCACAGTCTTAAAGGCTCAAATTCAAGGTGCCAGCTCCAGGGGAAGCCTCTGTCTCTCTCTGCTGGCTCTGGGGAAAGGTCTTGTTCATCCTTCTTCCTCTGGTCTAGGAGTTTCTCAACACAGGGATTCTGGGTCCAAAGCACATGCTTTTATCCTGGCTCTTGTTTTGTGGTAACAGGAGGTCCCAGTGTCTCTCTGCTTGCTTCTATTTTACATTTTAAAAGAGACTGGCACCATGGTCCAAAAAAGACAAAACAACAAATGCTAGAGAGGCTGTGGAGAAATTGGAACTCTCCTACACTGCTGGTGGGATTGCAAAATGGTACAACCTCTTTGGAAAGCAATCTGGCGCTTCCTTAAACAGCTGGGAATAGACACACCATTTGACCCAATAATCCCACTGCTTGGAATATATCCTACAGAAGCAAGGGCAGCCACATGAACAGATATATGCACACGAATGTTTATTGCAGCACAGTCCACAATAGCAAAAAGATGGAATCAACCCAGATGCCCAACAACAGATGAATGGATAAACAAACTATGTTATATGTAATCAATGGAACACTGTGCAATGATAAAGAACAATGATGATTTTAGGAAGCATCTCATGACATAGTTTCAAATGGAAGACATTATGTTCAGTGAAAGTAGTCACCAGCACAAGGACAAATATGGTATGAGACCTCCACTACAAAGACTTAAAAACGGACTCATATACAGAAGAAAAGACTCCTTGATGGCTGCAAGGGAGGGGAGGGAGAGAAGTAGAGGGTTGGTTATAGATTAGATAGCTGACAGAAATTTGGTTGGGTGAAATCAGTAACAGCACACATTAGAAAGAAGACCAATTTAACCAGACTTCAACATGACTTGAGAACTCTTTCAATCTTAACCCAATATTGCGAAGATACAGTAGCAGGGGCGGGGGTCCGGGGACCATGCTCTCAAGGAATATCAAGGCCAATTGACATAATTAGCCTAATGTTAAGAGAGTCTTCTGTACCCCATACTGGTGAGTGGTGTCTGAGGTCTTAAAAGCTAGCAAGCTGCCATCTGAGGCACAGCAAATGGTCCCAGCTCAGCTGGAAAAGATGATCACCAAGGACAACTATGGCATGAGGGGAAAAGAACTCAGAAGACAGAAAGACCAACATGAGTGGGTGAGTGTATCAACATGTGACCAGAAGAACCAGATGGTGCCTGGCCACCACCAATGACAGCTGTGATGGCGCTCACAATGATGAGTCCCAGCGGCAACATGAGAACAAAAAGGGGTGCACCCTAAGAACTCCACGGAAAGGCAGCAACTGATGGTCCAAAGGCCTGGGAGTTCCCCAGGGACCATGGTCTCTAGACCTGATGCTGCCCCTAATCATAAATTACTGAGGTCAACTCTTTGGAAAGGAATGGATTAGACCCAGGAACACAGAGTGACCATATCATGTGTGCACTTTATGGGTCTGTGCATCTGTAGGATGTCATCCTACTGGCCTCTTGCTAGAGGGGATTGGACAGAGTGAAAAGGAGGGGACAGGAGATTGTTAAGAAGATATGACACATATAGAACAGAAAGGAGAAGTGTGCTGTCACCAGGCAAGGAGAGCAGAAGGAGCTGCAGATAGGCGGACATGCAAATTTAAACTGGATTGTACACTTTCACTCAATCACAATTAAAAAAAAAGAAAAGAGATTGCCTCAAGACACAACGCAATCTTAAAAACTGAGTTCTGCTTCACTAATATAACTACCACTAATACTATCTCATCAACATCATACAGCACGTAGGAAAATCACACCAGATGATGAAATGGTTGACAGTCACACAATATTGGGAATCATGGCCAAGCAAAGGTGCCTATCCTTATGAATGACAGAAAGGACTGAGCATCTACTGGGGTGTGTGTCTGTGTGTCTGTGTGTCTGTGTGTGTGTGTAGATTTCTCTCTAAGCCATCCTCCATATCTATGCACAGCCCACGGGGCCCACTCAGCTTAGCTGATTGGGCGGCACCTCTGCTCCCGCCCCTAGTATAAGCTGTAGAATGCTGGAGTGACTGTCTACAACTGAGTGAATGGCCTAGAATCCACAGCTTTGGAGTTCCAGGATGGAGAAGGAGCAGCCTCAAGGGGGGAGCTGTAACTCAAGCATATCAGTGTTGTGACAGCCTCCAGAGCAGGCTTTCTGCCCTATCTGCTCCTAATGCCTACCTCCCAGCTCTGTTCTAAACCTTACTTGCTCAGAAACACTAGAAAACACCACCCTAGGAGGAGACAGAGTGTGTAAATTTCTCTCCATAGCAGCATTTCTGTCGCATGCTAATAAGTTGTCCATGAAATGTCGTCTCAACAGTTAAATAAGTAGGGAGGAACTAGGTTAAACATAATTATCCCACGTGTCACTTTTAGAGAACTTCTCAGCGCATTCACATGCCAAAGGACATGGTGAGCCATCAAAGGACAGAAGTAGTTTATGGACTTCCTCAAACTTACTTGAATACAATTTTTTTTCCTTGAACCTTCTCAGGAATCTACCATGAAAAATAAGGACTCAGATCTGCCACTAACCATTTTATGGACCTTGTCAAATAAGACAAAATCAGTTTGCCTGTGAGAACCAGTGAGGTTACATGAATGGAAAGTTTTTATAAACTGTAACCTAAACCAAAACACCAAACCTATTGCTGTAAAGTAGATTCTGACTCCTAGGTGCCCTAGAAGACAAAGTACAACTGCCCAATAGAGCTTCCAAGGAGGGGCTGGTGGGTTCAAACTGTAAGCTGTTTGCTTAGCAGCCGTAACTCAGCTTAGCTCTTTACCATAATGCCGCCAGGCCTCCAAAAATTGTAAAGTACTATACAAATAAAGTGGCACTATGGACTGTACCTCAACATCAAGAAAACAAAAATCTTTACAACTGGACCAGTAAGCAACATTGTCATAAATGGAGAAAAGGTTGAAGTTGTCAAGGATTTCATTTTGGTTGAGTCCACAATCAATGCCCATGGAAGCAGCATACAGGAAATCAAAAGATGCATCACACTGGGAAAATCTGCTGCAAAGGATCTCTTTAAAGTATTGAAAAGTAAAGATGTCACCTTGAAGACTAAAGCACGCCTGACCCAAGCCATGGTATTTTCAATCACACCATGTAAATGCAAAAGCTGGACAGTGAACAAAGAAGACAGAAGGAGAATTGATGCTTTTGAATTGCGGAGTTGGAGAAGAATGTTGAATGTACTGTGGACTGCCAAAAGAACCAACAGATCTGTTCTGGAAGAAGTACAGCCAGAATACTCCTTGGAAGCAAAGATGGCAGGACTGCATCTTACATACTTTGGATATACTTTGGAGAAAAATGTCATGCTCAGTACAGGGGACGGTCTGCAAACGAGAGGAAGGCCCTCGACAAGTTGGACTGATGCAATGGCCACAATGGGCTTAAGCATAAAAACAGTTGTGGACGTGGTGAAAGACCAGGCAGTGTTTCATTCTGTTGCACACAGGGCAAGTCAGAACCAACTTAACAGTACCTAACAACAACAATCGTTTATCCCTGATGGTATAGTGGTTAAGAGCTATGGTTACTAACCAAAAAGTCAGTGGTTTAAATGCACCAGGTACTCTCAGAAATTGTATGGGGCAGTTCTACTCTGCCTGTAGGGTTCCTATGAATCAGAACTGACTTGATAGCAATGGGTTTGTTTTTTGTTTTGTTTCGTTTTGCTATTAAAATTTATTTGGAGTCCCTGAGTGATACAAATGGTTAACATGCTGCCAACAGAAACATTAGAGGTTTGAGTCCACCCAGAGGTGCTTCAGAAGAAAGGCCTGGTGACCTACTTCCAAAAGGTCAGCCATTGAAAACTGGGAAGTGTAGCTCTACTCTGACACACATGGGGTCACCATGAGTCAGAATCAATGATGGCAACTGGTAAGAGTAATTATTTATTTGTATGAAGCAATAACATTGTTTCCCAGAGAACACTGCATTAGGAATCACAACAAAACAATTTAAAATTAAAAAGTTCTACCCTTGACTATGTATGTGACCCTGACCTTTATCTCAGTCTGTGTCTTCTCATCTGTAGAATGGGTATACTTATAATGCTAGCCCTCTTTCCTCCACACATTTGCTGTAAGGATAATCATAATGGTTGTGCAGGTATTTGGAGAGACTATAAAATGTCATGAAATGCAAGACATTATTATTAGTGTTTCAGGTTAATAACCCCCAACTCAGTCCCACTTGTGCTGAGAGCAAAACAAGAGGTGTGGGGGCAGGGGAAGGGAGGGAATAGGCTAGTGGGAGAACTAACAATGACTAATAATCTTCATCCATATTTATGATATTGGGAACGTTGTATGAGCACGTCGCTAAGGGGAGAAATGAATATTTCATGAGTGAATGCTAAATGCAGTATTAAGATGAAATGGACAGAAAGATCCCTGCTTCCTTCTGCATCAGAATTCCACCAGGAGGTCAGCACAGGCTGTGGCTAGTCTCCAGGAGGTGAGGCAGCTGGCCAGGAAGGAAGAGTTCAGATGTGGAACTTCAGTCCATCGAGAACCAGTGGAGAGAACTTGCCCTGGGAAACAGGAGTACAAGTGTCCTCTGCCTTTACCAGCTGGTGGGCCTTGGGCAAGTCCCCCTGACCACCATGGGGCTCCATGTCCACTGTCATGGATTGAACTGTGTCCCCCCAAAAATATATGTTGATTTGAATTGGTTTGGCATTCTAACATGGTGCCCTTCCTCCCATGTGTTGTGAATCCTGCCTCCGTGATACTGATGATGAAGAATAGTTTGCAGTTGTGTTAGTGAGGCAGGACCCAAGCTACAAGCTTGTGGAATATAAGGGAGAGAAGTGAGCAGAGGAAGTTGGGAACCTCATACCACCAAGAGAGAAGCACCGAGAGCAGAGCACGTCCTTTGGACCCGAGGTTCCTGTGCCGAGATGCTCTCACTGGATTTGGACTCAGCCTACCGGACTGTGATAAATTCTCACTGAATGGACTTTCTGTTTGTAAATGGATTTGCAGCTTACCGGACTGTCTCAATAAAGCTTCTCTACATGAAACCTTCCACTCGTGGTATTTTCCGTTAGAGCAGTACCAGGTGACTAAGACAGAATTTGGTACCGGGAGTGGGGTACTGCTCTAACAAATACCTAAAATGTGGAAGCTTTTTTTTGAAATTGTGAGCACATAAATGAAGGCACCCAAGAGAACCACTAGCACCTAAGAGCACAGCAAATGGTGAGGAAAGCAACAGAGGCAGTGAACTGGCAGCAGCAGAACCAGGAGCCTACCCACGAAACAAGAATGCTGAATGCCTGTGCGCAGGAGGCTTCCTGATGGAGTGGGGTGCCTCTGGGCACTTGAATAGGTGGAGCTAGGCTTGCTGACCCATGGAACAAGAGGGCTGAGTGCTTGTGTGCAGGAGGCTACTTGATGAAGTGGGGTGCCTCCAGGCACTTGAATCAGTGGAGCTACAGAGCTACGGAGTGTTGGAACACTTGCCCTGTAGGGCAGATGCGGGGTTGTGGCCCCAGCTTGGCAAGAAGCTGAGCTTCCTGAGTCCTAGAAGGTACGGCCATGAAGGGGTGGAGCCAGGGCTTTCTGTGTGTGTGTGGGAGTGGAATTACCACTCTGTTGGGCTTAGGGTGCACCTAAAGCCAAGAGGGCAGAGTTCTGTCCAAGTGGGCCTGGAAGGCCGAGATGAAGCCCAGGTGTCTCCACTAAGAATCTGGAGAGTGTGGCCAATGCCAAGAGTTTGAATGGAATGGTTATGAAATGTCTCAGCATGTGAAATAATGTTTTTGAAGCCATGATGTTTAATGTAATGTGTTCTGATAATCTGCCTGGTGTATGCTAATGAAAACTGTTACTGGATTATAAGTGAAAACTGTTGCTGTGTTATGAATGAAAACTTGCTGTGCTATGAATGACTATATTTGTGTGTTCTAATGATATGATTTTGGGGGTGCCAAAGGGTGGGATGTCATGGATTGAACTGTGTCCCCCCAAAAATATATGTTGATTTGAATTGGTTTGGCATTCTAACATGGTGCCCTTCCTCCCATGTGTTGTGAATCCTGCCTCCGTGATACTGATGATGAAGAATAGTTTGCAGTTGTGTTAGTGAGGCAGGACCCAAGCTACAAGCTTGTGGAATATAAGGGAGAGAAGTGAGCAGAGGAAGTTGGGAACCTCATACCACCAAGAGAGAAGCACCGAGAGCAGAGCACGTCCTTTGGACCCGAGGTTCCTGTGCCGAGATGCTCTCACTGGATTTGGACTCAGCCTACCGGACTGTGATAAATTCTCACTGAATGGACTTTCTGTTTGTAAATGGATTTGCAGCTTACCGGACTGTCTCAATAAAGCTTCTCTACATGAAACCTTCCACTCGTGGTATTTTCCGTTAGAGCAGTACCAGGTGACTAAGACATCCACACCATAAAAGGGTGACAAGCTCAACCTTGCACGGCTGTGAGGTCCAAATCCAAGCTCAGCTGCTTATAGGAGGGCATTGATACACACAAATGGGAAGTGTCATGATTCATTTATTCACTCAGAAGCCATTTATTAAACATCTACTATGTGCCAGTCACTGCCACAGTCCCTTATTTCTCATTTGCTATTTACCCAATACAGTGTTTATCACTTCATACACAGCACTACATTTAATCATCACCATAACCCTGTGAGGGGTCTTTTATTTACAGGTAAAGAAATAAAACTCAGAAAGCATAAGTAACTAGCCCAAAGGAAAACAGCTAGTAAAT
Source organism: Heterohyrax brucei (assembly GCA_028571685.1). Classification (NCBI taxonomy): domain Eukaryota; kingdom Metazoa; phylum Chordata; class Mammalia; order Hyracoidea; family Procaviidae; genus Heterohyrax; species Heterohyrax brucei. The sequence goes on from CM053162.1 coordinate 21,256,208, forward strand.
GACCAAACCCAGGGCCGTAGGAAGCCCAACCCTCCATTCTACACTAAAATGGCCCATCTTCGCCCATGATGCTTCTGAGAACGAGTGGATCAGCTGGCCCTCCAGTCCCCACGCGCTCTTCCTGTTCTTTGCTTCCTATCACCAGTGCATCCCCGTCACCCAGTGAGGAAGCCCCCTGCCATGCCCTCTTTTGTCCCTCGGAGCACTCTTCCTTTGATTTCCCCACTCTCCTCTCCTGAGCACCTCTTGATGTCTGTCCTCCACAAGAAAGCACCCCGCGGCTCTGACTTCCATCCCCACACACCAGGACCTTGGCTTCCTGATGCATCTCTTGTCTGGGCCAGCATCCTGTGGTGTGAAGCTTAAACACCCTCCATCCCTGGAAAGCCCTTAGGAGATGGAGCAGAGACAAATGGGGCAGTGCCGAGGTACAGGATAGCCAACTGTTCCCGCCTCCTGATGGATGTTTCTGAAGGGCAAAGTCAGCTACCCTTGGCGCCAAGGCAGAGCCCCTCACTTTCCACCACACAGCAGGAGAACACAGCCATCACTGCAAATCTCTTTCCTCCAGGGCAGTTTCCTGTTATCTTGGCTCATTCTTTCTCCAGAGATGAAGAGATTGTTTTAAACCTGCCACCCCACCAGCCCTGCTCCTGGCTTCCAATGCCATTAAGTTTCATTATAACAAATAAACACCACAATGACATTTATAAGTTACCACTGAGCACAGAAGCACAAATATGAAGCAGATAAACTGCATTTGATCCAAATAATTACTGCAGGCAATATTGGGCTTAGTCTGAGCTGGCAGCCGGGTACCAAGTAATTTATTAGATTGCGTAAAGCAATGTTGCACGTTGAGTTTTTCATTATTGTGTCTCTTCCCTTCTCCATGGCCTAAGTAGGTTACAGGAGTTTAGACGATGCCTGGCCAAACAAAGACAGACTTTGCTCAAGCAGATTAAGGCTGGGAATACCAGCCAAGTGTCCGGGAATGGCCACCTTCCAGCCAACACCATACTTGCAAGAGAAGAGAAGACTTAGGCAATTATCTTGGTGCTGCCAGCCAAGGAAAGTCCCTGCACTACTCCACCCACTGGCTCAGATACACAAACAAGACTCTGTGGAGGGACTGGAGGGATTGGAGGGAGGGTTGAATGGAGCCCCCAGGATGTAGAGCCTTTGTTCCTGCTGGACTTAACCAAAGACTACCCAAAAGCCCCTAGGTGGTAGCCCTGGGCAGCCCTGGGTCATTCTCCTCCTGCAATAAATAAGAAGAAGGAAGCAGACTACAGCCAACTCTGCAAAACAAAGCCCTGAGAGCTGGCTCCAAGCAGCACCTCCCTGCCAAGCCCAAACTCATAAAGTTTGATTCAAGGGGTTACAATGCCTCCTATTCACAGTCCCTCCTGCCCCATTCTCCCAGCCTTAGTAAATTACCCAATAAGCAGCAAGGACTTGTAGTTATTGTGCAGTTAAATGGTATTTGCCCAGTAAATCCTGAGCAGAGTACTAACAGTGATATACAGTAGCTAATTACGGACATGAATTCTCTCCCCAAGATGCCCAGTGTTACCAAATATTGCTGTGTGTAGGGGAGGCTGGAAAGCTGCTCTGTTCTCTCAAGTGAAACCAAGAGTGACTCTTCTATTAGAGGGACTGTCAGCATCTGCGGTGGTACTTGGGCCTGGAAGACAGAGATGTCCCCAGTACCAGGCTCAGGAAGATCTCCCACGGAAGCTCCCACTTGCTGTCCCCCTGGTCCCGTGCCCAGCAGTGGGGTTGAGCCAGCCCCCAGCTGTACTCCTTAGTTTGTCCCTCTGCAAATAAGTGCCTAAGCACCACAGTGGCTGCTGCAGAGGCCCAAGGCTCCAGCAGCACAGGGAATGGAAGTCATCACTCACCAAGGCCAGATCTGAGCTGAGGAATCAGTGCTTGCCAAAGGCTCCTGAGCTGGGATGCAAAGGGATAGGATTTTCAACAGCCTTGCTTCTGCCTGAGACAGAGTCCCCGGCTGGTACAAACAGCCAGCACTCAACCACTAGCCAAAGGGCTGGCAGTTCAAACGCACACCCACTTGGAGGCTACTTGGAAGACAGGCCTGGCAATCTGCTCCGGAAAGGTCACAGCCTTGAAAACCCTGTGGAGCAGTCCTACTCTGCACACACGGCGTCACCAGGAGTCAGAATCCACTTGATGGATGGAAACTAACAACAGCTGCCTGGGTGTGAATGACCTTTGCCCTAAACTCTTGTCCATGGAGCTGTACTCACCTCCAAAGTCACCACAGGATTTGGGGAGGCTGGTCTGGCTGATGAGCAAGGCTAACCAGCTGGTCTGAAGTGGAGTGGGCCTACTCTGGGTTGGCATAATGCACAAGACCCAGCAGCTTCCTACACCTGTTTTCTTTTTTTGTTTTTTTTTTTCCTTTTTATTGTGGTAAAAACTATGCGTAACAAAACATACACCATCTCAACAACTTCTATATGAATAATTCAGGGCTGTAGACTACATTCAATTCATTCTCACTGTCCTTTTCCAAATCATTCCACCACCATTAACATAAACTCATTACTACCTAAGCAAAACCTCTCTCCCACCCCAGTAACCACCAATATAATCTTTGGTGGCTATATAATATTGGCTTATCGCACATAAGTGAGACCATACGAGACAACCGAGTTCACAAACTTGCCACTGTGTGCTTACATTGGCAGCACTGTACAAACAACTCAATAAGGTTTCATAACCTTGGAATATCAGTGTCTCACAGCTGTGTTTGTTGATGTGTGAAAGTATCTTGCTGAGTGGTATTCATTACTGTTGTTGCATGTTTTGGTGTGCCATCACAAGAATACTGGAGCTTCAATTAGAGGAACAAAGAAACATTAAATTTCTTTTTACACTTGCCAAGAGTGAAAGTGAAATCAGAGACATGTTGTTGTTGTTGTTGTTAGGCACCACTGAGTCAGTTCCCACTCATAGCAACCATATGAACAACAGAATGAAACACTGCCCGGTCTTGCGCTATGTCCACAACTGTTTTTACACTTAAGCGCATTGTTGTGGCCACTGTGTCAACCCATCTCATTGAGGGTCTTCCTCATTTTCACTGACCCTCCACTCTACCAAGCATGATGTCCTTTTCCAGGGACTGATCTTTACTGACAACATGTCCAAAGTATGTAAGAGGCAGTCTTGCCATCTTTGCTTCTGAGGAGTACTCTGGTTGTACTTCTTCCAGAACAGATCTGTTGGTTCTTTTGGCAGTCCATGATACACTCAACATTCTTCTCCAACACCACAGTTCAAAGGCATCAGTTCTTCTTCTGTCTTCTTTGTTCACAGTCCAGCTTTCGCATGCATATGCTGCAATTGAAAATACCACGGCTTGGGTCAGGCATGTTTTAGTATTCCGGGACATCTTTACTTTTGAATACTTTGAAGAGGTCCTTTGCAGCAGATTTTCCCAGAGACATGTTAGTCCAAGTTTATGGGCATAATACTGTGAATAAAACAGCAGTGTACCAATGGATTAAATGTTTTTCTGAGGGGAGAGAAAGCCTCACCAATGAAGAAAGTTCAGACAGCCAGTAACAAGCAGAACTGATGAAAACATTACAAAAATTCATCAATTTGTGCATCAAAATCATCAGCTAATTGTAAGAAGCATAGCAAACCAAGTAAACATCGATAGAGAAACAGAAAAATCTTAACTGAAAATCTTGGCATAAGAAAGGTATCTGTAAAAATGGCCCTGACAACACGAGAGAAAAAGGGGTCCACCCTAAGAACTCCACTAAAACACTGCAATTGATGGTTGAAAAGCCTGGGAGTTCCCCTGGGAACATGGTCCCTAGACCTGATGCTGCCCCTGATCATAGATCATTAGTGAGGTCAAGTCTTCAGATAGAAATAGATTGGACGCAGGGACACAGAGTGACCACATCATGTGTACATTTTATCGTTCTATGCATCTATAGGATGTCGTCCTGCTGGCCTCTTACTAGAGGGGTGTGGAGAGGAGGGGGCAGGAGATTATTAAGAGGATATGAGATGTATGTAATGGAAAGGAGGAGTGTGCTGTCACCGGGCAAGGAGAGCAGAGGGAGCTGCAGATAAGTGGGCATGTGAATTGGAATTGTATTGCAAACTTTCACTCAATCACAATTAATAAAAAGAAAAAAATGGCCCTGAAGGAGCTCACTGACGAACAAAAGCAAAAGAGAGTCAAAGTCTGCCAAGACCTTTTGGAGAGCAAGACAATGTTTTGGGCCATGTCACCACTGGTGAGGAAACATGGGTGTACTGATAAGACCCTGAAATAAAGTGTCAAAGTACATACTGGAAGTCAGCCAGTTCTCCACAACCAAAAAACGTTCCATCAGTCCAAATCAAGAGTCACAACAACGTTGCTAACCTTTTTCCATATCAGAGGGATTGCTAATAATGAATTTGGACCCACTGGACAAACAGTTAGCCAAGTTTACTATTTGGAAGTGCTGAAAAGGCTGTGTGAAAAAATTAGACAAAAACGACCTAAACTTTTTGCCAACAACCCAGGGCTTGGATTGCTACTATGCACCAGCTTACATGGCACTGTCTGTGAAGGAGTTTTTAGCCAGTAAACAAGAAACTGTATTGGAACACCCTCCCTACTCACTTCATCTGGCCCCCAGTGACTTTTTTCTTTACCCAAAGATAAAGGAAATATTGAAAAGAGGACATTTTGAGAACATTCAGGGCCTCAAGGGTAGTATGATGACAGCTCTGATGGCGATTCCAGAAAAGGAGTTCCAAAATCGCTCTGAAGTGTGGCCTAGGTGCTGGCAGTGATGCATGGCTTCCCAAGGGGAGTATTTCAAAGGTGACTGCAGTGATAGTCAGTAATGATGTATGTAGCACTTTTTCTAGAATGCATAAGTGAACTTAATTGTCACAACTCGTACAATATTTTTCCTCTTACAACTGATTTATTTTGCTCAGCATGATGCTTTCAAGGTTCATCTATGTTGTCGCATACATGGGGACTTTTTTTATCTGAGTCGTGTTTCATTTGTATGCATGTACCACATTTATGGAGCCTGGTGGCACTGTCCTTAAGATCTGTGCCTGCTAACCAACAGGCTGGCTGTTCGAATCCACCAGGCACTCCTTGGAAGCTCTATGGGGTAGCTCTACTCTGTCCTGTCAGGTAGCTCTGGGTCAGAATCTACTCGATGGCAGGAGGTTTGGCTTTTGGTTTCCCACATTCTTCTTGGTTTTGAAAAGACGGCTGTGGGCACCTTGGGGACCCAGTAGTCGCTGCTGTCAGAAAAGGAAACCCTACAAATCAAAAACCCTCTGCACTTACCCTGTACTACAGTATAAACAGGGGCACAGAATTGGAGTTGGAGGGATCTGGGCTCAAACTCTAACTCCACAAACTCTGACTTTAGACAGTTCACTTAACCTCTCTGAGCCTCAGCCTCCTAATCCCTAAAATGGAAAGATTCTTGCATGGTGGATGTGCAAGTTGTCAGCCTGGAGTTAGTTCCACTCCCAATTCCAAGGTGCCCTGTCCCTATTGGCTCTGACCTCCCTGTCACCAATCGTCTTCTAAGACACCTGGATTCAGTGGCATAGCCTGAATCTCTTAGAAAGGAAGAGTGAGGCTCAGCCACCAGTGGGCACCCTCCCTCACCCTCCTCCCCAGGTACTTCCACCCCAAAGCTCTTGTTTACAAACATTCCCACTTGAAACAATCCAAACAGAGAATGGGGCAAGAACTGCAAGCTCGTTTTGTATTGTTTTCTCTCCTGCTGCATTCTTGGAGTTGATGCTAATCCTCCATGGTCCCAGGGCCACTGGTGGTGACAAAGGAGACAATGAGAGACAAGAAGGTAGCTGGGTCAGGGGCATGTACTTGGGGTGGGACATTAGACTGTCACTTCTTTGAGCCCAGGCCCTTATGTCTATAAACTGCGGCTGATGATGGAATCTTCTCCACCGGGTGTTGGTGAAGGGTAGATTAAACAAGATAGCATGTGTGAGTTGCTTTGCAAAGCAAAAAGTGGACACAAGAGTTACTTGGTGTTAATATCCCAAGCCAGAAGACAAGACTACAGAATCCCACAGCAGTGAGAAGAACGTCTTTTTTTAATTAGGACACATACATAGTCAGCTTTCAATTACCTATTGGCAAATTGTCTCCATCCCTGGCAAACGCTATCACCAAGATTGCTTAATGAAGTCCTCTGTTAGCATTTCACAGCTTCTTATTTTGCTCTTATTTGCATGAGCCCCAAAGGGAATGAAAGTCCTTTAAAGGCAAAATCAGCTAATGTCCCCATCTCCTCCTAGGGAAGGTGTGAACCGTGAAGGCGGCGAGCTGGGGAGGCCGGCTTGTGGCCCAGTTTAGCTGTGGGCCTGCGCCAAAGCTGATGTTCTCCAACAACTTGAATAGGATGAGGGAGGAAGCACTGTCATCAGATTTTTTTTAAGTATTAAAAATTCCTAGAACATTCAACACATCCATATTCAAACATGAATGCCACAATGCATTCCAAAGTCAAAAATAAATGGTACTCAGGATTATTCATGATTTTGAATTGTCCATCATTTTGGATTATTTGCACCCTTGCTCCTCCCCATTAACAATTAATAAGAACTGATTACATTTGGACCTCAAGAGGGAACATCGCACCAAGATGATCTGTTTCCAATTAGAAAGAACCTTCCAGAAACAGCAGGTGTCCACTGTGGTTCTCGGTTCAGGGGTGTGATATGTCTCTCATGTGTTGTTGTCACTGTTGTTAGCTGCTACAGAGTGTGCTCCCAACACATGGCAACTCACTGTACAGTGTAAGGACATGCTGCCCAGTCCTGAGCCAGCTCCGTTACTGTTGGCTGATTTTTGAAAGATCACCAGGCCTTTCTTCCTAGTCTGTCTCTGTCTGGAAGCTCTACAGAAACCTTTTCAGCATCCTAGCAGCACCCCAACCTCCACTGACAGACAGGTGATGACTGCTTATGTGTAGTACATGGGCTGAGGACCGAACCTCGGTCTCCCACGTGGGCAGTGACAGTTCTACTACTGAGCCACCACTGTCCCCACAAGGAGCTAGTTAGCAAGGCAAAAACATGTCACACTTCAAAGCCAACCTTATATAGCCACCCTTGCACTCCAGGTCCCAGTCCTGCTTTTGTGCCTGTCCACAGGAAGTGTTGGGATACCTGGGGACTACCCAAACTGCAGGGCCTTCTGGATCCTTGAGGATTTCACAGAAGGTCCCTGGGACCCACTGTGGAAGAGCTGGCTTTATTTCCTGTGACTGCTGTAACTAACTACCACAAACCTGGTGCTTAAAACAACAAGAATTATTCTCACAGTTCTGGAAGACAGAAGTGTAAAATCATCATCACTGGATAGAAATGGAGGGATGTGTCCCTTCTGGTGACTGCTGGCCTTCCTGGGCTTGTGGGCTCATCACTCTAATCTCTGTCTCTTTTTTCACATGAACTTCTCCTCCTCTGTCTATGTCAAATCTCCCCGTGCCTCCCTCTCATAAGGACACATGTGATTATCCATCTGGATACTGCAGGATAATCGCCAGTATCAAAAGCCCCCGTGTCCATGTAGGGTAACATTGACAGGTTCTAGGCAGTAGGACATGGATACGTTTTGGGGATGTGGAGTAAGGGGCTTTTTTCAGCCACTATAGAATCCAAAGGGGCTGGCCCGACCATCCAATCCCACTGCCTTTCTACTTCTGCCCATTTATACATTGAGGTCCCACATAAGACTGCTGACAAAGGAATTACATGCACTAAGAAGTATGATACCACCTATCTTATCCAACGTATTCGCTGTGCAGTTGAGAAAACCCAGCCATGCCCACAGTGAGACAGCAGCTCAGCCAAGGTCACACAGTGACCTTGGATGGAAAGAAGCCATCCCCCTGCGTCCAGTGCTGTTTCCACCCAGTGGTGCTTCTAGGGAGTGGCCAGAAGCCAGGCTGCAGCAGGCCTACCTGGAAAGCAGTTAAAGCGCAGATTCATCTGCCCAGCTCAGACTCCCTGTCTTGGAAGCGATGGGTTGGAAGCTAGCAAACTATTTTTAGTAGATTTCCCAGGTGATTGTTAAACTCATGGAAGTCTTAGAATCATTTCGAACTGGCAGGGCCCTCTCCAACATAAAATGATTATTTTATGATGTTAGTTTTACAAAAATGTCCAGAACATGGATACCTTCCCAAATAGACCAAGCAACCGGGGATTTTTTTCACTCCTTTGTGCCTTGTTTTTATTATTTTCAGCCTTAGCACTTCCCCAAAACAGGACTCTGGATAAACTGGGACGTAGAATTTAGCAATGGGACGGAGGGGAATGACTGATTAGTCTAAACCCCGCATTGTAAGTGAGAAATCTGAGGCTTAGAAGGCAGGAATCATGCCCCAGTGCATAGAGCTAAGAAGTGGAGAGGCAGTGTGAATTGGCACCTTCTGGGCCTGTGTGCTCAGAGCAAGGACATAGCTGTGTGTGCCCACTTCTTTTGCCTCATATAGAAACTTGAGAAAAGAGGAAGAGGCACTGGGCAGGATGGGATCACCCAGTCTCCCAGCCCATCCAGTGTCAGTGGTATCCACTGGCACACTCTATCCAGGACTACAGAAGCACCTTCTAGGCAGAGCCACAGAGCCAGTGTCTACCGTCACCTCTTGGGCTAATGACAGGCCTCCCCCTGCTTGTTAGCACCTCTTTCTTTCACCTGTGCTGCTCCTTCCCCTTCTCTGAACAATGTTCTTCGTTACAGATTGAATTGTGTCCCCCCAAATATGTACTGGAATCCTAAGCCTTAGACTTGTAGACATAATTCCACTTGGGAATAAGTCTTTTGCGTTACGTTAATGAGGCCATACCGATATAGGGGGTGTCATAAACCTAATTAATCCTTTCTGAGTGATACAAATAGCAGCCTAGACACAGAAAAGGAGAAAGACCTATCTGTCTGCTCCTGTCAAGATTACAGCCTGAAAAACTCTATGAGGCAATTCTACTCAGTCACACGGGGTGGCTGCCATGAGTCAACTTGATGGCGCCTAAGCAGCAGCAGCAGATGTAGAGAGGAGGGAGCACAGCTGCGGAAGACAGAAGCAAACACGAGGACCCCCAGGGGATGGAGGAAGGCTGGGACCACTGATTCTGGAAGAGACAAGGGCTTCCCCCAGAGCCAACCGAGGGAGCCTCCCGTAGAGCCGCTGCCCTGAATTCACACGCCTAGCATCCTGAAGAGTGAGAAAATAAATCTCTCTTCCTTAAAGTCACGCATTTGTGGTATTTCTGCTTCAGAAGCACTAGGTAGCTAAGCCAAAAGACAGAGTTCATATTCCAAACCTGAAGACACAGGAGCCTGAGGCACAGAGAAAGAGAGAAACTTTGCCTGCACCCTACAAGCAGCCACCAGCAGGCTGGAGATAATACTTAAAGTCCTTGCCCTCAGGGGCTCCTGAACATGTCCCACCTGTACCCTTCCCACCATCCCCACCTAAAACCCCACTGCTCTGCCCTGCTCTGCCCTCCCTGTCCTGCTTAGACTCCAGGGTGACCTCAGCAGGGATGGATGGCTCCTTCGGTGGTGCCAACGAGCCACAGTGGTTATCAGCTTCTCCCTGGCATCCAGGCCTGGCTGGATGGATGGAGGACTATCTCTCCCAGCCACTAATAAGCACAGCACAGACTCAGACTAGTGCTACAAGGCTGATAATCACTAGGCAAAGGATTTATACTGACTTTGGGGTCACCCTGCCTCGGCCAGTCCCATTGCTCTTCATTAAAGACCATGCTGTCCAGGACAACCTTGGGGACTGTGTCCTGGGGAAAGAAGTGTGAGACTGGGAGAACCACAGGCTCAGGCTGGCCCAGCTCAGGCAAGGAAGAAGCTGGGAGAACACGTGCGCCCTCAAGATCACTGCCCTGAATCCTACCCCAGGGAGAGCAGGGTCTGGGACAATGAGTATGAAATTCACAATATTGGCAAGATTCTCCTCACTTGTGCATCATAAGTACATCACCAGCAGCTACCAAGGGGATGTTCGAGCGGAAAGTCTCCAGATCTCACTCCAGCAGAGGTCTCCGCGAAACAGACAGTGGAGTGAAAGCTCAGTCTTGCACCCTGGGTTTGTTCGGGCATCTCTTTGTATTTCCAACTATAGTCCAAAGGGAGAGGATCGAACTGGATGAGCTCTTGTCATTCCTGACAGGGCTCTTTTAAGTTGGCAAACCATGACCAAGGCAGCAGCTCCAGACATGCCCAACCTGAAGTAACTTTGTCCCTCTTAGATAATCACTTTCATGTTGCTGTTAGTTCCCAATCTAGTTGTCTCCAACTCATGGCAACTTTATGTATAACAGGAGAAAACACTGCCTCATCTTCACAGTCGCTGCTATGCTGGAGCGCGTTTTTGTGGCTTTGTATCAGTCCTTCTCAGAGGATTTGCCTCTTTTTGCTGACCCTCTAGGTTACTGAGCGTGGTGTCCTTCTAGAGGGCTTAGTCTTTCATGGTAACAGGTCCAAAGGAAGCAAGCTGAAGTCTCACCACCCTTGCTTTCAAGGACCCCTCTGGCTGTACTTCTTCCAGTAAGGATTTATTAATGCTTTAAGCAGTTCGTGGTGTATTCAGTATTCTTCACCAGCGTCACATTCAAACGCTTCTATTCTTCGGTCTTTGTTTTTCACTTCACACATCATACTTCATGTCGTTTGCTGTTAGCTGCCATCAAGTCAATTCTGACTCATGATGACCCCATATATGCAGAGTATACAACTGCTCCAGTGGATTTTCAGTGGCTGTGACCTCTCGGAAGCGGATTACCAGGCCTGTCTTCTGAGTCACCTCTGGGTGGATTTGAATCACTAACCTTTTGGTTAGCAGCTGAGCACTTCACTGTTGGCACCATGCAGGAAGCAGTTATTACTATCCCTGCAGGGAAACTGAGGCCCAGAAATTTTCTAAGATCTCACAGCGGTAATGGCAGAGCCAGAAGTCCGACCTAGACCTGCAACATTAATGCTTTCAATATCTGAGCACATGTGACACTGTCAGATGTGAGACATCTAGTCCCCACACTGGCACTAACACTGTTTCTCATCCAACCATTTCCCTCCTTGGCCTCGTCTTGGTCACCTTTCACAGCTACTTGAGAAGCCAGCCTTCTCTGACTCCTCCCCTTCCCTCACAAGGAGGTGACTTCTATTTCTTGAGACTTTGCGTATACCTCCTTTTTGGCACCAGTCATGCAGTGCCTTTTGTCACAGCTCCTTGTGCACACAGCTGTCTTCTCTAGAGCACAAGCTCCCTGTGAGAAGAACACAAGTGGGCCCCTCCTCCCATACCCAGACCCAGTAGGACCCTGATGGATTGTTGAGGGAGGGCCTGCTCTGCCTGTGGTCACCATCAGAGCCCTAACAACTGGCATACCGGTGCTCAGTGTTGTGGACTGAGCTGTGTCCCCCAGAGATACGCTGAAGCCCTAACCCACGGTACCTGCAAACATGACCTTGCTTGGAAATAGGATTTTTGAAGATGATATCGGTTGACATCAGGGACTAAGGTGGGTCCTGACCCTGTATGACTGGTATCATTATAAAAGAGAAGATGAGACCCAGAGAGGCAAAGGGAAGGTAGCCATGTAAAGATGGGGCAGAGACTGGAATCCAAGAATCGCCAACCATCACCAGAAGCTGGGAGAGGAGCATGGGACAGATCTTCTCTGAGAACTGTCACAAGGAATCAGCACGCCGACACCCCCATCTCAGACTCTCCATCTCTGTAACTGTGAGACCATCAATTCCAGTCCTTACGAGCCACCTGGTCTGTGCAACATTGGCACAGCCGCCCCAGGAAGCCAGCACAGCCAGTTAGTCAGTCAATGGGCCAAGATGACCCGATTACCCCCATCCTGCTTTCCTAAGTAGGTCACAACAGGCTCTTCAGGAAATTTCTCCTGCTTTGGAAAGTGGCCTTGTGCTGAGTAGCAGGCAAACAGCAAGAGTCAGGGGTGTGTGATCAGAGTTATCCAGTCACCCCTTTTACCCCAGATAGGCATTGTCCTGGTATTGGCCAGGGACTGCTGAGCTAGCTCTTTCTCCTTCTTCTCCCATTCACTTATTTCCAGGACCAGGACAGCATCCCCTAACCTCCTAAGAGCCCATTTGCATGCTCCAGGCTGGGAGAAAGCTGGTGATAAATATCCCTGCTACAAGTATTCTTAAGCCTTCATCAATTGGCCACTAATAACAGAGCAGATGGTGACATTTGAGACCTTTCTGCCTCACTGGTCAGACAACTCCAGCAACTCTGAGAGCAGAGCTGAGAGAGGAGAGGGCTCTCAGGTCCATGTCCCTCCCCTGCGTGACTAATGGAAGGAGACAGATTTCTCACGGGTCTAGTTTCAGACCTGTGGAGCCTCCTTTCCTGGCTCCTCAGGACAGGGCTGCTCTGGCCCCAGTTCTCACAGCCCTGGGCTCAAGAAAGATTTGAAGATTGGGCCAGAAAACAAGAGCACCCCTTTGAGAAGCGCCTTTCTGAGTGCCCAAATCATTTATGTGTAGGGACTCTCACCCTCTCAGCAATTTCACACAGTAAGTGTGTCATCCCCGTGTACAGCTGAGGAAACTGAGGCTCAGAGCCATTGAGGAACTTGTCCCAAGTCAAACTGCTAGTAACAGAGCCAGTATTTACCCCCCAGATCCACCTGAACCACAACCTTGTTCTTTCTGCTACCCAGCACCCAGGCCCTGGCACATAGATACAGATGCCAAGTAGTTGTTGCTAACTGCCGTCAACTTGGCCGAACCCACGATGACCCTGTGTACAACTCAACGAAACACTAGTTCTGCGTCCTCCCCGTGATCAGCTGTGGACTGGACTATTTTGACTCATAGGGTTTTCACTGGCAGATTTTTGTAAGTAGATTAGCAGACCTTTCTTCCTAGTCGGTCTTAGTCTGGAAACCCTGCTGTTTTGGCCTCGCAGTCACATACAAGCCTTCACTGACTAGTGCTTGTGAAGCACTGGCCAGGAATCAAACCCAGGCCTCCCACATGGAAGCCAAGAAGTCAACCACTGAATCACCAGTCCTCTACACAAAGAGGGCACTTCAAGGTCACTCATCACTCTTGCCTTCGCTTGTATTTCTTTCCACTGTAAAATGGCAATTCCTATCCATCGCATTCCCCATGATGCCTCTTCCAGGAAGTCTTCCTGTTCTTCCACTCCCCCATACTTGAAGTGGTCTCTCTCTAACCTTTACATGCCCTCTTTATTTCTGCTAGTCAAGTGATTTGTGGCCAAGCATTAGTATCTACAGACCCACAAGAAGCTTTACTGGATCTCCCAAGAGCTGAGGCTGAGGATTGTGGCTGGGCTACTGCTGCTGTCTAGGCTCAGTGTTGGTAACAGGTGCTTTTCCAGGGGAGCAGAGAGGCTGTCATCCACCCATGCCTGTCTGCTGGCCCTCCCCATGCCCTCTCCTCACTCTCTGCAGGCACCCTGGGAGGGGAGCATAGGCCTGTGCTTGCAGAGGCCAGACTCCTAAGAGGCAGGGCACACATTCCAGGAGACTCTTCATTGCTGCCACCAGGCTGGCTGGATTGACACTAACAGCAGCGGGCACCTTCCCAACCCCCAGGCAATGAGCACAGGCAGAGAGGGGAGGAGATGTAAGCATACCCCTCACGTTCTTCTCTGATCAGCCTGGATAAAGAGGAGGCACTGCCATAGGACACTCAGCACCCCATGCTCTCCACACAGGACTCTAGAGCAGAGAATGCACTGTGGCTTTGTCTCTGCTGCAGTCACAAGCCCAGACCCTGCTCCTTCCTGATCTGTCAGCCTGTTGCCTCTCACCTCTGCAGTGGACCCACCTTGACCACTAGGTTTGTGGGCTGATGGGGGGCAAACATCTGTGTAGAGGGATGGCAGCCGGCTTGGGACAATGAGTACCAGAAAGTGTCCCCAAAAGATTTGAGGCTAATGGCTTGTGAGCACCAGGGATGGGTGCATCCCATAGCTCCTCTGAGCAGCATGAAGAAGATCCCAGCCTCCATGGCCACAGGGGCACTGGGACAGCCTCCTGCATCTTCTCTGGACACAGAGCCAGGACCAGACTACAGCACTAAGGGCTCTGGGACCTTAACTATCATCCAGACCACAGAACCCACTAGAAGTTTTGAGGATGGCTCCAACAGCAGAGTAGGTCCTGGTCTACAGGGGGACAGTCCCAAGGAGGCAGAGAGGGCTTGGGGAGAGACTGGTACAGGAGGAAACGGAGACAGCAAAAGGAGTCACGAAGACTGGGACCACTGACAGCTGGCCTCCTCAGCTCACATTTCAGTCCCAGAAAAAATTTCCCTTTAAAAATTCAGAGGCTTTCAAATATTCTGTAAGAACAAGAATTTGTTCAATCAGAATCTTAAGTGGTTGACAAGGAACAGAAGCAGACACGCTCTGGCTGGGAGAGGGGTGGGCTTGGAGCCAAATTCAGCGAGCCCCGCTAGCAGCTCGCACACCTGTGCACACTTGCCACGGGGGCCCGGGATTCTGTGTGCCGCTTTAAAACCAGCACTCCAGATGGCTGGACCCTTACAGCCTCAGCCTCCCTTGGCAAAATGCCTCTTCCCTTCCCAGGAAATAACTGGGGCTTATAGGGACCTCATAGCAGGGCCGGAGTGTGTAAGCGTCGAGAGGACTGTGGAGTCTTGAGCATTTTCAGTGTCTTACTTGAAGACAGTGGGGACTTCCCCAGGCCAGATGGTGAGGGTTTGTACCAGGCTGATGGGTGTTGTTATTATTAGGTGCCATCAAGTCAGTTCTAACTCACAGGGATCCTGTGTACAACGAAAGGAAAAACTGCCTGGTCCTGCGCCAGTCTCACAGTCATTGCTATGTTCGAGCCCGCTGTTGAGTCACTGTCATCCATCTCATTGAGGTTCTTCCTCTTTTCCAGCAACCTACTTTCCTAAGCATGATGTCCTTTTCCAGGGACAAATCCCTCCTGACTCCATGTCCAAAGTAGATAAGATAAAGGCTCACCATCTTCATTTCTAAGGAGCATTCTGGCTATGCGTCCTCCAAGACAGATTTGCTTGCTCTTCTGGCGGTCCATGGTATCAATATTCTTTGCCAATACCATAATTCAAAGGCATCAGTTCTTTGGTTTTCTTTATTCATTGTCCAGCTTTCACATGCATGTGTGCTGTGAGCCCCAAAAAGAGACTTAAGGTGGGGAGGGTGATCCAGGTGGCTCTTTCAGAGAGCCTGGTGGGCTGATGGAGATGAGCAGGGACAGAGCATGGGAAGGAGACGTCAGTGGGCTTTTGAGGAAAACAGTCTAGAGGTGTCCTGAGCAGGGAGAAGCTAAGGCACACTGCTCCTGAGCAGGACTGGTAAACGAGTGCTGAATCAACAGGTGTTCTCAAGGAGCCTGCTGTTGTTGCTGCTGCTCTTGTTGGGTGCCATCCAGTTGGTTCTGACTGATAGCCATCCTGTGTACAATGGAACGAAACACTTCCCTGGTCCTGCACCGTGCCCACAATCATCACTGTGCTTGAACCCATTGTTGCGGCCCCTGTGTCAGTCCATCTCCTTGAGGGTCTTCAGCTTTTTCATTGACCCTCTACTTTACCAAGCATGATGCCCTTCTCCAGGGATTGATCCCTCCTGACAACATGTCCAAATTATGTAAGACATAGTCTTGCCATCCTTGCTAGTGTGTACCTCTTCCAAGACAATCCTGTTTGTTCTTTTGGCAGTCCATGGTACATTCAATTTTCTTCTCCAACAGCACAATTCAAACTCTTCAGTTCTTCTGTCTTTCTTGTTCACTGTCCAGTTTTTGCATATATCCGATGTAACTGAAAACACCATGGCTTGGATCAGGCACACCTTAGTCTTCAAGGTGACATCTTTGCTTTCAACAGTTTAAAGAGACCTCTTGCAGTGATTTGCCCAGTGGAATGGGTCTTATGATTTCTTGACTGCTGCTTCCATAGGTGTTTATTGCAGATCCAAGTAAAATAGCCCGGTCTGAGTTTATCGTGTGTGTTGCTTATTGCCCCAGTTGGGAGAATTTTTGTTTACCATACTGAAGGCTGTGGTCTTTGATCTTCATCACAAACTGTTAAGGAGCTTACTGTCTACTAATAGCATGCAGGAAGGTGTAGAAAATGATGCTAAGGTTCATTCGCATTTCAAATCTTTGGACTGAGAAAGGAAATGTGGAACAAGGGAATGGAAGAGGAGCATTCTTTTGGGCAATAACTGTTATTGTTCCTAGGGGCTCTTGGACCTGAACGAGAGGCTTCAAGCTCTGCCCCATGGGTGGGAAAAAAAAAATGGGGCCCATTCATCCATCCACTCTTCAACTACAGCATCTCAGATTTCATCTACTCTGTAGATGCTCCATTAAAGATTCCCTTTGAAAAGCACTCCATCGGTTTAAAAAGAGAAACTATACCTACTGGCTTTATTAAAACCAGGCTGGAAAGGAAGACTGTCAATTAGAGTGGTTCCCAACCCCCTCAAAAACAGAGTGCTCTGTAAAAAATGCTGTCTGTCTCTGTCTCACCCCAGAATCCACATTCTCTCCCTGGAAGAGCCAGTGAGTCCAAACAAATGAAATGTGAGAGATGGAAACCCTGAAGGAGGCAGCTGTGAATTCTGTAGCCTTGG
The DNA here is from genome assembly GCA_028571685.1 of Heterohyrax brucei. Classification (NCBI taxonomy): domain Eukaryota; kingdom Metazoa; phylum Chordata; class Mammalia; order Hyracoidea; family Procaviidae; genus Heterohyrax; species Heterohyrax brucei. The sequence goes on from CM053162.1 coordinate 21,272,920, forward strand.
CAGTTGCTTGGATCCCATCAGGACACTTCTCAGGCTCAGGCCTTCTCCTTGCTTTCCCCTATCCCTTCAGGCTCCTTCCCTTTGGGACCCCAAGTCTTATTTGTGGTATCCTGGGCCTGCCCCCAACTCCTGGTTCTGAGATGCCCACGAAGTGGAAGTAGCTCTGTGACCACTCACCTCCACCACCTGTGTGGTCGGGCACACCTGGCAACCCTGCACCTTGCCTCAAGCCTGGTCTCCGTGGCACAGTACTTCTTCTTCTGGGGCCTGGCACACTCAAGTTCTCATGCCTGCCCAATCCTCATTCACCTCCCACCTCGGATACTCCTGACCCCAAATCTTCCCTTGTCCTCACCCAACACCTCCTGCTTCTTCAATAAGAGGAAGCAAGATTAGGCAGTGGAAAAATATAACAGGCAAGCTTGGGAAGGAATGGACACTCTTAAGGACAGACATTTCCCAAGGGCTCCGCACTGCTTTGTCTAAGGCCTTCTCATTATAACGTCCTCAGCTCTCAGCTGACAGCCTGCTAATTCTCTCTGATAACACCATCCTTGGCAGCTCTTGCTGCTGCCTGAACACTGACCTTCTTGCAAGGAAGATTTTGAGATAAGAGAATGAGCTATAAAATCATCATTAAAATGAGCAGAAGAAAGAACAGGACAGGAATGTGCTGGCCCCCTCCCTGCCCTGCCGCTGCCCTGCTCTCCTCCCCACGCCGCTGCCCTCACCTCCCCCGTTCTCTCTCTCCGCTCTCTCATCCTTCTCTGGCTCTTTGTCTTCTTTCGTCGTCTTCCTTTCTCTTCAGTCTGCTTCTTTCCCTCTTGCTCTCCTCACTTTGCTCCTCTCTCATACTCTTCTCCAGCTTCTCTCTCTTCTCCCCTTTTCCCCCCTCTTCTCTTTCTTCCTTTTTTTTTCTCTCATGCTGACAGAAACACTCTAATTAAACAGAAGACTTGAACAGACAGGGGGCGGGGGGTGGGGGAGAGGTACTGCATAGCTGATTAAAATGTCCTATGAAATCTAATTTGTAAAGCCCAAATCAGAATAAAAAGTGTTACTCCCACAATTCAAGGCCAATTTGATTTTTAATGAGACTTCCCAGAGGCCCAGCCGAGGTCCCCTCCGACTGTGACCCTCCTGCCTGCCGCAGGCTCTCTCAGATGTCACCTCGATCCCTCCTCGGGGAAGCCTCGGCCACACTCTCCATTCCTGTCCATACCAGCTCTCCTCGGTTTTGCTGTTGTCGTTGTTTTAAACTCTTTTTTCAGTGTGGTGAGTACACAGGTAACAAAACATTTGTCATTTCAACAGTCCTCACACTACAGTTGAGTGACATTAAATGCATTCATTGTGTTGTTCAGCCATCACCGTTAACTGTTCCTGACTTTTTCCCTCGGCATTAACAGGAGCTCAAAACCCAAAAGACCCCACTGCCGTTGAGTCCATTCTGACTCGTAGCGGCCCTATAGGACACAGTATAATTGCTCTACAGAGTTTCCAGGGAGCTCCTAGTCAATTTGAACAGCTGATCTTTTGGTGAGCAGACATAGGGTTTCCAACGGGAGCTCAGTGTCCCCTAAATGCTGTATCTTCCTTCTTCTCTGTTTTTATGTACCAATTTTTCTCTGCTGTGGGTCATCTGCAGCTGACAGTTCAGCTCTGCATCTGAACCTAGGGCTCAGATGGACAGACACAGAGGGCAGCAGCCTGTGTCCAGGGACCTCAGTTGCCATCCTTGACCCTCCTAGGGCCAGGGAAAAGAGGCCAGGGAAGCAGCCCACCCGCTCTTGTTGTTCCTCACATAAAACCTTGTTGTATAAACCTCTGTGCTTGTTGAGCAGGGAATAGGGAAGAGTGATGGCTAGGAAGTCAGACAAACCCCAGCTCAGGCCTCTCTGATCTGGAGTCCTATAGTGCAAATTGGGGTAGTTCTACCCTGAAATGTCATTCAGCAGATTACATGACAGAAGATATGTAAAGAGCTGCCTGCTGAACCAGGTGTTCAATGAATGTCAATGTCCCTTTGTCCATTCAAGTGTGGGCTCTCAAGGAACACAGACCACATCACCCCATCTTCAACAGCTCCTCCAGGACAAGGCCTAGGGATCTGTACAGTGTTACTAGGTGAGAGCACAGCCTGTGGAGCCAGAACAACTTACATTCACAGCCCTAGTTCTGCTGCCAGACTGGACCTTGGACAGTTCACCTCCTAAGCCCCTTTTTCTAAGGCCCTGTAAAAGGGAGTTGATAATGCTACATCACAAGTGCTGGGGCTATAATGAATAACCACAGTAAGGGACACACAATACTTGCTAAATAATTAATAAGGACAGTTCCTGGTACTCTTTTTCCCTTCTCTGCCTCACTGAATCACTTACCTGGAAAAACCAAACCAGTTGCCATCTAGCAGATTCCAACTGAGGTAACCACATATATGCAGAGCAGAGCTGTGCTCCATAGGGTTTTCAAGGCTGTGACCTTTTGGAAGCAGATCACCAGGCCTTTCTTCTGAGATACCTTTGGGTGCGCATGATCTCCCAACATTTCAATTAGTATTTGAGCACTTAAATATTTGTGCTACTGAGGGACTCCTTCATCTTGAAAATGGGGGTAAAAATAATACCCACCTCATGAGTTATGAGAATGAAGTGAGTTAAGTTGTAATTATAAATACCATGAAATCTACACTGTGTAATAAAATGTATACTGACTAGCTTAGATGGCTCAGCACTGCTTTGCTTTGAGATATATGTGGACCAGGTATAGGGTCAAACTGGGTGGCTTCTTCCTGGGTGATGGTGAGACTAGAGTAGGGTCTGCTGAAGGAAAGACAAGTATCAAGAGGGTATGTCGAGACATAATGATCTGTTCCCTCAACTGCACTCTCTGCACAACCTCACCACTACTGAATCTGCTGAAATTGTCCCTAGGCCCATCCTAGGAGCCACTAAAACTATACCATCGTTTGTTGGATTCTCAGCTTTGACCAAAATCACACTCTTATCTCTATCACCCATTTGAAGTCACTCCTGCTCCTGGTCTGTTGATGCAGTGCGCGCCAATAGGAGTTAGCTATATCGAAAAGGGGACCACAGGACTGAAATGTGGCTGAGTCAGGTCTGTTTGGGCCCAGGAGATACAGCTAGCCCACAGAGTACGTGCTAGGAGAGAGGAGCAGAGAAACTGGAGTTGGGAGCCAGCTCCTGAAAGGATTTGTCTGCCAATACTAAAGCATTTAAGCTTTAGCCTAAAAACTCAAAGTGGTCTTTAAAGGATTCTAAACACAGGAGTGACATGATCAGACTGGCAGTTTAGAGACATCACTGTGATTGCCATGTAGAGGGTAAATGACAGGGAGCCTCTACATGGCATAAATTGTTAACGTGCTTGGCTGCTAGCTGGAAGGTTAAAGGTTTCAATCCACTGAGAGGAGCTTTAGAAGAAAGGCCTGATGATCTAGTTTTGAAAAATCAGCCACTGGAAGTAATGTGGAGCAAACTGGATTTATACATACAGAAAAATGAAACATGATCCATGCCACACAAAAACTAATTTAAAATGGATTAAGGACCTAAATGTTAAATCTGAAACCATAAAGTTCTTAGAAGAAAATATAGGAGCAAAGCTTTGAGCCTTCTTTTTTTTTCCCTCCAATAACAAGTTATCAAACATAACAGTGAATACACAGCAACAGAAAACAAAATAGATAACTCAGACCTCATGAATGTTAAATACTTACATTCATCAAAAGAATTATCAAAAGAGTAGAGACAACCTACAGACTGGAAAAAAGTCTTTGGGAACAATACAGCTGACAAGGGTCAAATATCTAAAATATATAGAAAACTTCTAAAACTTAACAACAAAAGGACAAATAGCCCAATCAAAAACTAGGCAAAGGACATGAACAAACACTTCACCAAAGGGCATATTCAAATATCCAACAGACACATGAAAAGATGCTCAACATCATTAGCCATCAAAGAAACACAAATCAAAACCACAATGAGATACCATTGCACTCCTACTGGGATGGCTAAGATTAAAAGAAAAGTGAAAGTGTTGCAGGGGATATGGAGAAGTCAAAACACTCATCCGTTGCCAGTGGGAATGCAAAATGGCATAGCAGTAGTGAAACAATAGTCTGGCAGTTCCCCAAAAAACTACAAGGAGAGCTAGCATATGACCTGGCAATTCCACTCCTAAGTACATACCCTAAGGATTTAATAGAAGTGACACAAACAGGCATGTGCCTACCTGTGTGCATCAGAGCATCATTCACAACAGCAGAAAGACAGAAACAACATAACAGCCCATCACCAGATGAATACGTAAAATGCAGTGCATACATGCAGTGTAATACTACTTAGCCATGAAGAAAACACAAGTTCCCAAAACTGCTTGGAGCATGACTGAACCCAGAGAACATTACACTGAGCAAAATTAGATAATCACAAAAATACAAATACTGTATGGTTCTCACTTCTGTGAAATGGCATGAACAAGTTAATACACAGAAGCTAGTGCTCATTAATGCTCACCCAAGATGGGAGGCAGGAAAGGGGGGAGATTCAAGCTCTAGATAGCTGGTATCTGTCACTTTAGGTGATGGGAAAGGGGACACAAAATAAGATGGAATATATACAGGCTGGTGAAAGTAACCAATGTAACCGAAAAGAGCACAAGAAAAAAGGACCTGTTAGAAACTGCTATGCCATATATAATTTTAAACAAAAACAACAAAAAAATACATGTGTGGGTATGTATCTGTGTGCATGTATGTAGGCACAGTAGTAGTGAAACAACAGTCTGGCAGTTCCCCACTGGTGCAGTGGTTAAGAGCTTGGCTGCTAGGCCAAAAGTTCAACAGTTCAAAGTCAATAGCTACTCCTTGGAAACCCTGTGAAGCAGTCTACTTATTATAAGGTTGCTGTGAGTCAGAATCAACTCGACAGCAAGGGTGGTATTCTGCGGGGGAGGAGGGATAGGCATACATATGTACAGGTAAGTACATAAAAACCAAAGCCAGTGCTGTCGACTCGATTCCGACTCATAGCGACCCGATAAACAGAGTAGAACTGCCCACATAGAGTTTCCAAGAAGTGGCTGGCAGATTCAAACTGCCAAACTGCCAACTTTTTGGTTAACAGATGTAGAACTTAACCACTATGCTACCAGGGTTTCTGTTACATACATATACACGTATACATACCAAAACCTATTGTTATCAAAAATCAAGTCAACTCCAATTCATAATGACCCTACAGGACACAGTAAAACTGCTCACAGGGTTTCCAAGAAGCAGCTGCTAGATTTGAGCTGCTGACCTTTTTATTAGCAGCCACGTAACCACTTAACTCATTTAACCACTGAGCAACCAGGGATCCTTGTGCATATGTATGTATACGAGGTCTGACAATGAAGTCCGTGGACTTCATTGTTCTAAGTGCTACATACTTCATTGCTGAAGATCACTGTAGTCATCTTTGAATTACTACCCTTGGGAGGCTATGCAGCAATGCCAGTGCCTAGTCCACCCTTCAAAGCAATTTTGGAACTCTTTCTGAAATGGCCATTGCACATAGTGGGAAGGTGGTAAGTTCACAAACTTAATCATACGGTTGTCTGTGAGGGAGTTTTTAGCCAGTAAACAAACTACCGTATTGGAACACTCTCCCTACTCACCTGATCTGGCTCCCAGTGACTTTTCTCTTTACCCAAAGATAAAGGAAATATTGAAAGGAAGACATTTTGATGACATTCAAAACATCAAGGGTAATACAGTGACAGCTCTGATGGCCACTCCAGAAAAGGAGTTCCACAATTGCTCTGAAGGGTAGACTAGGCACTGGCATTGGTGCCTAGCTTCCCAAGGGAGTACTTCAAAGGTGACCATAGTGATATATCCCAGTGAGGTATGTAGTACCTTTTCTGGGATGAGTTCATGAACTTAATTAGCTGTCCTCATATATATATGCATCTATGTGACTGTATGCACATATAAGGCACAATTACAGACACTTCTTAGACATAACCAAATACTTCAAGGGGTTAGATTTCTGAGTTTAAAGAATTAGGACCATAATCAAGAAGGACATCTCTACCAACTGGCATAATATAATTCATAAAGTTACATTCTATATCCTAGTTTGGTGAGCAGTGTCTGGGGTCACAAAAGCTTATGAATAGCCATCTAAGATACAACTACTGGTCTATACTCATCTGAAGCCAAAGAGACAGAAGGAAACCAAAGACTCCAAGGGGAAACTAGTCTACAGAACAAATAGTCTACATGAACCCAGGGCCTCATAAACCCTGAAATCAGAAGAACTAGATGGTGCCCAGCTACCACTACTGACCATTCTAATCAAAGCCAAAATAATTGGGAAAAGACTGGAAGAAAAATGTGGAACTGAACCTTAAAGTACTGTTTTGTTTTGTTTTTAAACCTGCTAGACTGGTTGAGACTGGAGGACTCTCCAAGACTATTGCCCAGAGATACTCTTTAGACTCTGAACCTAAACTAACACCTTAGCTCACCTTGCAGCTAAATAACAAATGAGCTACAAAAATAATGAATATTACCTGTAAGTGCTGTCCACTTTAAAAAAAAAATCACCTATATGACACAAAATAGTCAGCAATAAGTTTAAAACAAAGATGATAATATAACAGGTCAGGGAAACTAGATTAATGAAAATGGAACAATCAGAATGGAGATAACTAGAATGTTCATACATTCTGAAGAATGCAACCAATATTACCATAAAACTTGCATAGAAATTGTTGAATGAGAACCTAAACTGCTACATTAACCTTCATCGGAAACACAATAAGGTATTATGGACAACAACAGCCCCAGGAAGCACAGTTCTAGTCTGATACACATGGGCAACCGTGAGGCAGAGCCAACCCAACAGCACCCGGGCCAGAGACCAGTTGGGTGTCTGCTGCAGGACCACAGGCAGGAGGTGAGGCTCTCTAAGGCAACCTTGTCCCGGCCCCGCTTCCGTTCCACGGCATGAGGGAAGAGCCCTCCAAGAATTGTTCCCTTCAACTAACTCATCTTTCTACTTGTCTTTCCCCCAGGCCAAGTATACTCCTTCAGTCAGCAGCCCCAGGACCAGGTGGTGGTGTCAGGACAGCCGGTGACACTGCTGTGCGCCATCCCCGAATATGATGGCTTTGTACTGTGGATCAAAGATGGCTTGGCACTGGGCGTGGGGAGAGACCTCTCAAGTGAGTACCCCTAAAACTCTTAGACTAGGTATGAAACCTTTCACCGTGTTGCTCATCCACCTACCGTACTACGGAACACCCATCTCCATAAGCATTTGGGGATTAAAGGCAACCTGTGAATCCAGAATCCACAGGACTCTGACAGCCCCTCTGATCACCTGTAATAAGTTACAAGTAAATTCTCAACTCTGGTGGTGGTGTAGTAGGTGCCATTGAATAAGTTCCAACTCACAGCGACCATATGCACAACAGAATGAAACACTACCCAGTCCTGTGCCATGCCCACAATTGTTCTTATGCTTAAGTCCATTGTTGTAGTCACTGTATCATTCCATCTTGCTGAAGGGTCTTCTCTTTCACTGACCCTCTAAAAGTAGAGTATGATGTCCTTCTCCAGGGACTGATCCCTCCTGACAACATGTCCAAAGCATGGAAGACACAGTCTTACCATTCTTGCTTCCAATGAGCACTCTGGTTGTACTTTTTCTAGGATAGATCTGTTTCTTCTTTTGGCAGTCTATGGCATATTCAGTATTCTTCTGCAACACCACAGTTCACCACAACATTCAGTATGGATTGTACCTCAATATCCACAAAACAAAATTCAATTCTGGTGGGAGGTCCTAAACCTAGCACAATGTCACCATGAAGCATCTATTGCAAAATCATATATGACTGAAGAGATGCTTATGGTCATTAGCCATTATAGAGATACAAATTAAAACAGCAATGAATGTCATCTTACTCCTACAATAATAGAAATGATCAACCAAAAAAAAAAAAAAAAACCACAGAAAACAACAAATGCCGTAGAGAGTGTGGGGAGATTGGAACCCTCATATGTTGCTGTTAGGGTGTGTAACATAGTACAACTACTGTGGAAAATAGTATGGCACTTCCTTAAAAAGTTAGAGACACCATAAGATCCAGCAACCCCATATCAGGTATATATCCTAGACAAATAAGAAGTACGACATGAATAAACATTTGTACATCCTTGATCATCTCAGCATTATTTGCAACAGCTAAAAGATGAAAATAACTTATTTTCAACAGATTGAATGAATAAACAGAAGCATGGTACATACACGTAATGAAATACTATACAACATTAAAGAATAATGATGAATCTGTGAAACATCTCACAACATGGATCAACCTGGAGGACATTATGCTGAACAACATAAATCAATCTCAAAAAGACAAATATTGTATGAGACCACTGTTACAAAAACTCAAGAAAAGGTTTACATGTAGGAAAAAAAAATTCTTGATGGTTTTGAGTGAGGGAAGAATAAGCAGAGAAAATCCTAACTAGATAGTAGACAAGTGTCAACTTTGGTGAAGGGAATGACAACACAATAAAGAGGAAGAGCGCACAACTTGAACAAGACAATGTCACAGAAGCTTCCTTGACATCCAGACACCTTGAAGGACTGAGTTACTGAGCTTAGAGGTTTGGGATCACAGTCTTGGAAGATATTTGGTCAACTGACACATAATTCATAAAGAAAATGTTCTACATCCTACTTTGATGAGTAGTGTCTATGGTCTTAAAAGCTTATGCGCAGCCATCTAAGATATATCTGTTGGTCCCATTCCATCTGGAGCAAAGGAGAATGAAGAAAACCAAAGACACCAGGAAAATACTAACCCAAAGTACTAAAAGACCATGTGAACCACAGCCTCCATCAGTCTGAGCCCAGAAGAACTAGATGATGGTTTACCCACAAAGAAGCAATTTTTTATGGTTACCAGGGATGGGAGAGAGAAGGAGGGGAAATTACTAACTAGACAGTAGTTATGTATTAACTTGGGTAAAGGAAAAGGCAATACACAGTATGAGGGAGGTCAGCACAACATGAATAAAGCAAAGGAAAATGCTGAGAGGTAGCAGAAGGCAAAAGCAGTAAATACTATTACATATACTACCCTGCATTCGCTGTAATAATGAACAACAGTTGATGAGTGGATGCATAGGGGTGTGTGTGTGTGCATATGTATACATACATATATATATATATATACACACATATATAAGTCAATTCTGACTTTAAACATGGACCTGAACTTACTCCCAGAGATCATCTTTCAGCCAAAGTTGATACTTGTCTGCTATCTAGTTAGGAGATGGACAGACACTTCTCTAAAGAAGAGACACAGGCAGCCAAAAAAACACATGCAGACATGCTCACAATCATTAGCTATTAAAGAAATTCAAATGAAAACTACAATGACTTACTATCTCACCCCAACAAGGTTGGCCATGATCCAAAAACTGCAAAGCAACAAATGCTGGAGAGGTTGTGGAGAAATTGGAACTCTCCTACACTGTTGGTGGAATTGCAAAATGGTGCAACCTCTTTGGAAAGCAAGCCGGCACTTCCTTAAAACGTTGGGTATAGATATACCCTTTGACCCAGTAATTCCACTGCTCAGAATATATCCTACAGAATTAAGGCCATTCACACCAACTGATATATGCATACGAATGCTTATAACAGCATAGTCCACAATAGCAAAAAGATGGAATCAACCCAGATGTCCAAAAACAGAGGAATGGATAGGTAAACTATGGTATATATACTCAATGGAACACTATGCAATGATAAAGAACAACGATGATTTTAGGAAACATCTCATAACCTGACTTCAGTTGGAGGACATCATGTTGAGTGAAAGTAGTCAGTGACAAAAGGACAAATATTGTATGAGACCCCTATGATAAGAACTTAAAAACAGGCTCATGCATAGAAGAAAAGACTCTGTGACGTCTGCAAGCATAGGGAGAGAGAGAAGGGAAGTGGGGGAGGGTTTAGACTAAGTAGTTTATAGAAATTTGGTTGGGTGAAATCTGTGACAGCACACATTAGAAAGATCAATATTAACTGATCTTCAACATAACCTGAGTACTCCTCCCATCTTAATCCACTATTACAATAACAAAGTAGCTGGGCCGGATGCCAGAGAGCATGCTGTCAGGGGAAACCAAGGCCAGTTGGCACAACTAGCATTTTGCTAACAGAGCACCCCACATTGGTGCATGGCTTCCAGGGTCTTAAAAGCCGCCAAGCTGCCATCTGAGGGTACAGCAAATGTTCCCAACTGAGCAGGAACAGATGATCACCAAGGACCAAAACTACATGGGGAAAAGAGAACCCAGAAGACAGAGAGACCCACGTGAGTGGGTGACTACATTGGCTTGCAACCAGAAGAACCAGATGATGCCCAGCCACCACCAATGATAGCCATGATGGAGCTCACAAAGTTGAGTCTCGCTGGCAACACAAGAATGAAAAGGAGTGCACCCTGAGATCTCAATTAAAAGACTGCAACTGATGGTCTACGGGCGTCAGAGTTCCCCTGTGAGCATGGCCCCTGGCCCTGATGCTGCCCCTGTCCATAATCATAATGGAAGTCAACTCTCGGACAGGAATTGATTGGACTTGGCGACACAGAGTGACCATGTTATGTGCGTGCTTTATGGTTCTGTGCACCTATAGGATGTTGTCCTGGTGACCTCTGACTGGAGGAAGGGGAGTGGGTGGAGAGAAGTGGATAGGAGTTTGTTGGGAGGATAAGACACGTATGGAGCAGAGAAGAAGAGTGTGCTGTCACCGGGCAGGGAGAGCAGTGGGAGCTGCATATAGGTGGGCATGCAGACTTATATGGGAATGTACATTTTCATTCAATCCTAATTAAAAAAAAAGTAAATTCCATGCCTAGGTGGACCTGCTTTATCTGATATTCTGTGCATATGTACCACATGTCTTTGTAGTTGTTTGTGGATGGCATCTGTTCCTGCTAGTTAGTGCCCATGCCACACTATTTGTTAGCTGTTTGGAATGTCAACTCTATAAGCCCATACAGATGTCTTTCTAATCCATCCGTTCCCCTGGGAGAAAAGAAACACAATGATTCTCTTGGTCACTCACCCATCAGCCATTACTATTCTCCCGGGGTGGGTAGACATGTGGCTGTTGCTAGGCTTGGCATCAACTGTAAAATTCAGAACTAGGTCTCTGGCCATCCCTGTGATTGGGGAGTTGCAGGGGTGGAGGACAATAGAAAAATACGTATTCAACTGAGAGTAGCTTTGCCTCTCTTGTGATGTACAGCCGCAGGAAAATAAAAAATCGAAGTGCACTCAGGAACATGATGGTTGGGAAATTAATATTTTAAAATGTGAGTTATGTCTTGCCAGAAATGTATATTGAAACATTATAGCAATGGTCAATAGCATCACAGAGTTTGAGTGCTACAGCCCAGCAGAGCATGGATAAAATACACAATAATATCTCCAAAATATATTGCACTGTTATAAAATTTAAGTATTACGAGAATCAGCCAATTTAAGAGACTCTGCACTCCCTTCCCTAGAGAAATCAGGGGGATGGAGTTGCCCATGCTCTGGATGGCTCTGAGCTTGGCCCAGCACTGCTGCGAGTTAAGGAGGCTGTCTAGTACTTAGGGGTTTTCAGCCATCACTTAGGAACCAGGAACTTGTTCTTCAGTGGCCAAGAGAAGGCCTCGGGTCACCACAGATGGTCGGTAACTGGCCATATGGCATCCGTCTCCATGGCAGAACAAAGGAGTACATTTCTGAACTCTGAGACTGGGTCCTTCTAAGTGCTGAAGGAAGGTGAACCCAGAAGAGCTGTACTTACGCTCCAAATGACCTCCATTTATAGGGAGAATTTGGGCCGCTCCTTTCAGAGCCAATAAAGTCAAACTCCAGGTAAGGTACTTGCCTTGTATTTGCTGACCTGCCCCCAAAATAACACAATGATAATAGTGATAAAAAGTTATTGCTATTGCTACCTGTCATCGAGTCAGTTTTTACTTATAGTGACTTCACATATGCAGAGTAAAACTGTTTCCAAGGTTGTGACCTTTTAGAAGCAGATAACCAGGCTTTTCTTCCAAGGAGCTTTTGGGTAGTTTTGAACTGCCAAACTTTGGATTGGTAGTCAGGGACTTAACCATTTGTGCCACCCAGGGACTCCAATAAAAATTTACACACTGAATATATACTATTCATTTTACTTGGCTCCATGGTCAGTGCCCATGGAGGCAGCAATTGGGAGCTCAGAAAATGTATTACTTTGGGAAAATCTCCTGCAACAGACCTTTTTGAAATGTTAGACAGCAAGATGTCACTTTGAGGACTAAGGTGCATCTGACCCAAGCCACAATGTTTTCAATCACCTTATATGTACGCGAAAGCTGGATGATGAATAAGGAAAACCGAAGAGTTGATGCCTTTGAATTATGTTGTTGGGGAAGAATATTGGATATGCCATGGGCTTCCAAGGGAATGAACAGATCTGCCTTGGAAGTACAGCCAGAGTGATTCTTGGAGGCAGGGATGACAAGTACTTTGGACTTGTAGTCAGGAAGTGCCAGTCCCTGGAGAAGGATATCATGCTTGATAAAATAGAGAGTCAGAAAAAAGGAAAACCTTCAAACAGATGGACTGATATAGCGGCTGCAACAATGTACTCAAGCATAAGAACAATACAAGGCTGGTGCAGGACCCGACAGCATTCAGCTCTGTTATACACAGGATCACTGTGAGTCAGAACTGACTTGAAGGCCCCTAACAATGACAGCAATACTTGCCTAGTAAGGAAATGAAAGCAATAGAAGTCAATCTGGTTCAGCAGTTATTTGCAGAGCACTTAATATTGCAAAAGTATTCTTATGGGGACACTGAGGCCCCATGCTGGGCCACTTCCTGTGGCAGCTCTTGTTCTCCCCATCTTAATCTGAGGCCTCATTCAGCCTACCAGAAATGACACTCTCATAGAAAACCTAACTATTTTTCTGGTCACAGAGATTGGAAAAATCAGTCAAAGAAAGTGATTTATAAACACACTTCTTCATATTGATAGAACATTTTTCTCCTAAGAAGCTCAAGCACTTCTCAGACATTATCTCATAAATCTACAGTGATCTGGAGGGGAAAAGAAAGGCATTTTTTCCCTTTATTTGACATGTAAACAAAGTCACAGTTGAGAAATTGACTCAAACATATAACCAATCCCAGCACATGCGATTCTGTCTCCTAACCCCCAAAGTACCCAATAACCTGTCTGTGCTGCCTTCTAAAGCCGGGCATCTTTTAGGCTTTACTACCTCACTGTCATTTTTATTTAAACTAGAATTTATAAACTTGTATGTATCCAGCACTGTACATAGTTGTTATTGCTGTTAACTGTCTTTGTGGCACAAGGTGTTTGGATCCACCAGCTGTTCCTTGGAAACCGTATGGGGCAGCTCTACTCTGTCTTGTAGGGTCACTGTGAGTCAGAATTGACTCAACGGCAATGGGTTTAATTTTGATTTTTGCCATCAGATTGGCCCCTACTTCCAGTAACCCTGTGCACAATGGAACGAAATGCTGCCTGGTCCTGTGCTATCCGCGTGATTGATTGAACATCAAACTATTGTAATCTATAAAGTTTTCATTGCTGATTTTTTGGAAGTAGACTGCCAGGCCTTTCTTCCTAGTCCATCTTAGTCTGTAAGCTCCACTTAAAGCTGTTTCGGCATCACAGCAACCTGTAGCCTTCACTGGCAGATGGGTGGTGGCTTCACATGAGGTGCCTTGAGCGAGAATCAAATGGTAGTCTCCAAAGAATTCTACCACTGAACAACCCTCACCATAACCCTGGGAAGTACTAGGATTGTCCCCCATTTTACTGATCAGGAAACTGAGGCAAGAAGAGGTTAAATAACTTAACGAAAGCAACAGAGCTGGAAGTGGCAGAGCTAGGATTTGAATCCAGACAATCTGACCATAAAATCTAGACTCTGAATAATTTTGCCTCCTCAGGAAATAGCAAGGGAGAGTAATGATACCATGGAAAGAACTACAACTTTGTTAGAATCCATGCTTCTCGGTGCATGTTTTTCAAAGATACTGCCAATCCTTGGGAGAATGTCGCAGCTCCTTGCCTAATTAGGCAAATACAAACAAACCCATCACTGATGTTTTCAGCAGCTCATGAGAGTGAAATCATGCTGCTGATAGCTTGCAAGACAACAAAAACACAAGCTCCAGCCAAGATGCCTGCAGGAGACCAGGGACTAATCACAGGACAGCAGGATCCAGAGGCTGGTCTAGAAGGGCTAGGGGCCCGCAAGGCAGCTGCAGCAGCAGCAGGGAGAGGCTTGCACTGGAATCAACTTCCAGCCCTTGCCCCGGCCCTGAGTGGAGCCAGGTTAACTTACCTGGGCTCCTTCCCAAAGCTCAGCAGAGGGCAGGAAGGGCAGGCAGGAGAGACGGCAGTACTCCTGGGGGCACAGCTGATTGCCTCGTGAGCATCTCTGGCAAGGCCTGAACAACTGGGCAGGGCCGTAGAATGACATGATACGGACAAGGGCAGCCATGCCACCATGAGGCCAAGGGCTTGGCTGCACAGGAAATATCCAAAAGCATGCTAAGAATCCTGGTAGGGAATCCCAGTAACATTCAGTGCACCTAAGGAGCACTGCCCCACCTCTGCAAGACCCTTAGCTTGTGGAAGTGGGTGGGGCCATCTGGTGAAATCTTTCATCCAGTGTAAAAATGGTCTCTACAGCATCCCTGACAGGTGATCACCCAGTCTTGGTTTGAAAATTGACAGTGATAGCTACCTACTACACTGTTGGGCCCCTTTATATCCCTGGGTGGCTCAGTGGTTTGCAATTGGCTGTTAACCTAAAAGTTCAAACCCCACCCCACTCCCAGCAGCTCTGCAGAAGAAAGACCTCATGAACTGCTTCTGTATAGATTATAGCCAAGAAAACCCTATAGGGCATTTCTACTCTGTAACACAATGTCATCATGAGTCAGAATCAACCCAGTGGTGGTGGGCCTTCTTGTTACATCAGCCCATTGATGCTACTGTTGCCTTGGGAGCCGCATGAAGAAGTCTAACCCACACACAGAGACCTTGAATGTTGGAAGGGAGCATTGCTATGCTTCTCACTCTATCTCGCTTGCTTGAAGCCTAGTCCTCTCTTTAAAAAGATAAATGTGTCTAATTCCCCTCCCCCAGCCCTACCCCCCATGGTACATTTCTGGGGACTCTCACTGTCCTGGTGAAGGCACTTCAGGAAGAAGAGCAGTTTGGGATGGTAGAAGGCAGCCACTGAGAAGCATGGGGGCGGGTGGTGTCGAAGTATAAATCCACAGCAGTGAGGGGTCAGGTATGAGGGGCAGGGCTCAGGGCACGGGGGTGATGGACTACAGAGCCCACTGGGAGAAGGAAGGAGGATTAGGGTCTAAGACCAGGGAAAAAGTGCACCTGCCAAACCTGGCCAGCCACAACTTTTGTTGGCATTTATATTCAACTCTACATGGCAGCAGGAAAGCTGATAAATGATTTATCACCCTCAAGTTTTTTATTTATCTATTATTCATTGCCAGTGGTACAAGGGGCCCCAAATTCCTAAGTGCCCTAAGTGCCTTATAAGTACTTAATCATGCCCTGGGGTTTGGAGGTGGGTAGTAGGAATGCCTAGAAAAGGGCCACTTACGGCTCCCAGGGACCAGAGGAGCCCAAGCTCTATAGGAGGGGCTACACTTCTACTTCCTTTCCATCCAGGAATGAAACTTCCCCAAAGTCACTCGTGAGCCTTTGCCATATTCATTTTTCTTTTCTTCTCATTCTGTCTCCTCTCTGTCTGTGACTCTCAGTCCGGCCCTCCTGTCTTTCTGGATGTCTCCTCATCAAAATGCACATTTAGTTGGCAAACCCCAGTGCCAAGCTTTCCACCTTCCAGAGGAACGCGCCAGCTGTGAAGGGCTCTACTTAGTACCTCCATCTCTTCTCTCTCTTTCTGTCTGTAACAATGCTGTTGGTGTTGCTGGCTCTTGTCAAGTCAGCCCCAGCTCATGGCAACCACATGCACAATGGAATGAAACGCTGTGCAGTCCTCGCCACCCATGTGATGAGCTGTGGATCAGGTCTGTTGTGATCCATCAGGGTTTTCATGGACTGGGTTTCAGGAGAAGACTTACAGGGCTTTCTTTCCAGTCCACCTCAGCCACAAGCTGCTCTGAAACTCGTTCGGCACGACAGCCACACGCAGGCCTTCACTGACGGAGAGGTGACGGTGGTACGTGAGCTGCAGTGGCTTCCCCAGACTTCCTGAACACACACACGTGCTGCTCCAACGCTCCAGGAAGCTCTGGCTTTGATACTTCCGTTCCTGTGATCAGGCCCTTAAGCAATCACCTGCCCTGCCAACCCTAAAGACCAAGCCCATGGCCAGGCCTCCCAGAGCTCTGCCTGTTTACTATAAATGTCTCTTTCGCCCTTGACATGCCTACTGTCTCCACAGGTTACCCACAGTACCTGGTAGTCGGGAACCACCTGTCAGGAGAACATCACCTGAAGATTCTGCGGGCAGAGCTGCAAGATGATGCTGTGTATGAATGCCAGGCCATCCAGGCCGCCATCCGGTCCCGTCCAGCACGCCTGACAGTCCTTGGTAAGAACGATTCTGCATATGGGGGAGAAAGGGGAGACGAAGGTTGTAAGGATGCTATAGGAAGCTCCGTGGCTCCAGTGGCCTCATTAGTGTTGGCGGCACCCAATACGGTAACCGGTGGTGTCACCCCTCCCACCCCCGCCCACCTGGGGTGGGCAGGACAGGGTCTGGCAGTGGAATCCTTCCCCTTCCCTGGGCAGAGCTGCTCGGCCCTTGCCCTCACCCCAGTATACAGTCACCTGTGCCCCACCCCTTCCAGCCCCAGCCCTCGGCTCTCTTAGCTCCTCCTCTCTTCAGCTGGCCAAGGCAGAGACCCTCTTCTCTGCCCAGGTCATTTTCGTGTCACTTCCTCCTACAGTGTCGGGGGTGTGGCCCACAGCATCTGCACCTCGCTAGTGATGTAACCAAAGGCTTCACTCCAGGTGGCTCCTTCCAGGCAGAGTAGGAGGTACACCCCGCCGGGCAGAGCCAAAAGCCTCATCCCACAGAGCTCAAGCCCTGTATTTCCATCACATCCATACTTTCCTCTCTGCACAAAACAGACAACAGTGAAGGCTCCTGTACTAGGAAATCAGAGAGCCCATGCCCAACAGACCTATGACCCTGTCCAACCCTGCTGTGTTTGACTCCAACTGAGGGAGCAAATTAGGGCTTGTGTAAGCACCTAGATTCCACTAGAGAGCATGTTCTGTGTGATTACCTTCTGCCAGGCCTGTGCTGGCCGTGGAGGCACAGAGGTAAGCGTGGCAGTGCTCCATCAGGGCTCATGGTTCTGAGTCCCTTCGTTCTGTAGTGACATCCCTGTCTGTCCTATATATCCACCACTCTACCAAAACCAGCCTCAAGCTGGATTATCCCCCATGATTTCAGGGTCCACAGAGGCCACTGATAAGCCTCCTTCTCTCCCCAGCCTTCTCTGTTCCCCAGCATCCTTCTCTCAGAAGGAGAATGAAGCTATCCTAAGTTATACCTGGGAAGACTCATTCCAAGCCACGATTACCACTGTCACCATTCCTCTGGGTCTGTCCTCACCTTGCTCTTCTAGGATCCCAGTGTGCTGGGCATCCTCCCTGAAGAAGCCCTCACTCAGGCAGACCTTCCTGAAGACACGGGAGTGGGCTCAATGACTTCTTAAATTGCCTTGCTCTCATTTAGAGTTCAGCTCTGCCATCTCCCCCTGCTGTCCAGATGTTGCTGAAGATTGGAGCCCACAGGGGACCAAGCCTTGCACATTATAGTAATAATAGCTCATATTTGCATAATGCTTTGCAGCAACACCCAAAGCACCTCACACATCACATCTCAGCTGCTCCTGCTGCAACCCAGTGGGACAGACCCTTAGCCCACCTGAGCAACTGAGGCTCAGAGAAGTAATGGGGCTCACCCAGGGTCCCCTAGCTCTGATGAGCTGAAGCCTCGCTGGAACCTACTCCGTCCACCGCTCACTGCCTCTCTACTCCTGAATCTGTCAGGGCCAGTGCTCGTTTAGCACAGGCAGGCAGGCAGAAGTGTGATGCTGCCCCACCTCTCTCTTAGCAACTGTTGTGAAGGTTTTACAACAGGGTGGGCAGCTGGGGTGCCGCCTCCTCACTGGGTAGATAAGCTGCACTGCTGCTCCGAGATGAAATATTTAAGAGGGTGTCAGGTTATCTTCAGATCTAATGTACCAGGACAGATTATTCCCAACACTGCAGCAGACAGGCCCAGGGGATCTCTTAACCAGTTCTGAGCTTCACGTCTTCAGACATGGGAGGAGGACCTCAGGCCAGCCATGTAGTAGAATGAGGAGAGTCAGAGCATTATTCCCTCCACTGACTTCCTAACGGAGTAGAAATGTGTTCAGTTGGGTCTTCTGAGCCGTCATCTTTACGAAAGCAGATCACCAGACCTTTCTTCCACAGTACTACTGGGTGCACTAGAACCACTCGTCCACCCAGGGATCTTCCTCTGATTTCACTCAAGACCTAAAACAGATGGTGACATATCTTGTCCTTGAATTGTATCAGAGCATCACCCAGTAAGAATCAACCATTTACAGGTCCCCGTCGTCTTTAGAGAAACCCTGGTAGTGTAGAGGTTAAGTGATACAGCTGCTACCCAAAAAGCTGGCAGTTCAAATCTACTCCTTGGAAACTCTATGGGGCCATTCTACTCTGTCCTGTAGGGTTGCTATGAGTCAGAATCAACTCGATGGCAGTGGGTTTGGTTTGGGAATTTTGGTCCTCTCTAGGAAAACCCTGGTGGCATAGTGGTTAAGTGCTACATCTGCTAACCAAAAGATTGGCAGTTCTAATCTACCAGGCACTCCTTAGAAGCTCTGTAGAGTGGTTCTACTCTATCCTATAGGATTGCTATGAGTCAGAATCGGCTCAACAACAGTGGACTTGATGGGTTTTGGTCCTCTCTAGCTTCCCAATGACACTACCAAATCCACAGATTAAAAGTCTAGATTATTCCAAATACATTTCAGATAAGGAAATCAGGAGTCAGAGAGGCAAAGGGACTCCCCCGAAGCCCCATAGCTTAATTAATATTCAAAAGAGGTTCCAGATCTTCCAATTCCACACCAGTGCTGGCTGTCCAGCTTCTGCATTCCTGAAGGTCAGCAGAGCCATGTTTGTCTGCTGGTGAAGAGCCAGGCTATGAGAGTACAGCATGGGATCTGATTTGAACGGTACCAGTTCCCTCTTGGGTCACATCTTAAAGCACACTGTCACTCTTTCCCCCAGGGTCATGGCCTGCACTGCCCTCTGGAACACCGCTGGGTTTGGGGAGGGCAGTATTATATTCCAGTTTGGAGATTAGTTGAACAGAGGAGGGGGTGTTCCCAGGGGTGCCAGAGGCATCACCTGGTTGAATTCCTGAGAGCCGAAAAAGAGGCCTGGGCAGTCATCCATCCATTAGCTTTTTATCCAGACACCACGAAAATCATTTGCCATAAACAAACTAAGCCCCAGGCAAGCAGGCCTTCCGCAGACGCTGCCTGCAGTTCCTCCTGATTGGTGCGATTGCTCTGGATCCTCGACCCTCAGCTGGTGCTGCAGAATTCGGCTGGCTGAGGCTCCCGCGGTGTAGAGCGCCCCCTACTGCCCTGGAGGCAGGCCCTGCGTGCAGCAGCTGATGTGAAGGTTCTTGGCTCAGCACCAGAGGGTAGACAGAGGCTGTTTCGCAGAGGACAGGGAGACAGGTGTTTCTCCACCCTAAACCAAGGGAGGCTTCCCAACCAAGATCCCATCTGCTTTGCAGTGACATCTCAGTCAGGGAAAATGTCCCAGCCAGTTCCCCAAAGGGAGCTGCCTTTCCTGCGTTCCAGGAATGAGAGGGCTTCCTAATTTAGCCTGTATTTGCCTGAGATAGATTTTTAATTAAATAAAGTAAGAGCCTGATTAGAACTTGCAGAAGATGTAAGAGCAGAATCACATGGTATCTGCAAAATCGCAAAGCCAACACTTTGGCTGGAACTGCAGGAGGCCCCTAGAGTCTTCCATCAAAACACCAAGTAAGGAGGGCAAATATGAGAGATTATATAGCCAACAGATGTGCATTGTTAAAATATGCATCTGCCAGCAGTGTGCTCAGAGAAGCCAGAGGGCCAGCTCAGGAAGCCTGCTAGGCTCCAGGGATGGCTTGGGGACCCTGCCTCAGCAGCCAAGCCTGGAGCCACAGACACATTAATTAGCACTGTGTTTCTAGCTTTCAGATGCAATCAGGCAAAGAACAACATGAAGCTAAGCACTTCCTACCCCTGGAGGTAGAGGGAGGGAGGAAAGGAATGGAGAGGGGAAAGGGGGGAAGGGACTGAGCTGGGGAAGCTGAGGTAATGTAGGACACATAGTCCAGCTACATTCCCCTGGTGACCCTGCCTACTGCAGAGGACCATGCTTAGACTAGGTTCTGGCATGCCGCTTTCAGCACCTCCAACAGCTAGGGAAACATACTGTCCAGAAAAGAGTAGCAAATATGGAGGCCATAATCTTGCACCTACCCCAAAACAGCTATACAGTCGTATCCCTGTTACTCAGTCTCTACGTCTCAGCTTTCTCAACTATAAAATGAAAGGTGGTGCTGAATAAGGCGATCCCTAAGAAATTCGCAGCTCCC
This sequence comes from Heterohyrax brucei, assembly GCA_028571685.1. Taxonomy (NCBI): domain Eukaryota; kingdom Metazoa; phylum Chordata; class Mammalia; order Hyracoidea; family Procaviidae; genus Heterohyrax; species Heterohyrax brucei. The sequence continues at coordinate 21,293,746 of CM053162.1, forward strand.
AAAAGGTCACCACTTACACTGTAAGGAAGCCAATATGCTGCACCATCTATTTTTGTGGCCCGTCACCCACTAGGACCTGAATTTGAGTAGTAACTGAAGCATAGAAGATAACCAGTTAGGATGGTATCTTAGTCAGCTAGTGCTGCTACAACAAATACCACAAGTGGATGGCCTTAAAAAGAGAAATGTTATTTTGTCACAGTCCAGTAGGTTAAAAGTCCAAATTCAGAGAATCAGCTCCAGGGGAAGCCTTTCTTTCCTGGCTCTAGAGGAAGGTGCCTGTCATCACTCTTCCACTGGACTAGAAGCTTCTGAAGTGCAGGAATCCTGGTCCTTTCCATAGGATGCGCTCTGCTTGCACCACTGCTTTCTTGGTGGTATGAGATCCCCAATTTTTTGCTCCCTTTCCTTGCCTTTACATCCCACGAGATTGCCTCAAGGTACAATACAATCCCACAAGTGAAGCCCTGCCCCACCAAGGCAAAGGCCACCCATTCGCCCTCATTAACATCACAGAGGCAGTGTTTACAACATAAAGGAATATAACAATATGAGGAATCCTGGTCTAGCCACACAACTACACACATTTTTCCAGGGACACTGTTTAATCCATGACAGGTAGGTTAGATAGCATCCAACGTTAAGGCTGGGAGACTGCCTGCCCCTTTCACTCCTGTTCAGCCTTGAGATCCTGAAGTTGGTTGTTGTCATGGGTTGAATTGTGTCCCCCAAAAATATTTGCAGCCGTGTGGCTGGGACATGATTCCCAGTATCTTGGGACTGTCCTCCATTGTGTGGTTTCACTAAACTGTATGTTAAAGGGGCTGTAAATTCCTGCATAGAATTACTTCCTTGCTCTGCAGTAGGGGGAGTTTCCCTGGAGTGTGGCTTGCCCCACCCTTGCAAGGGATAAAAAGAAAGGGAAACAAAGAGAATGAGGAGCCTCATACCATCAAGAAATGTGCACCGGGAGAAGAGCGCATCCTTGAGACCTGAGGTTCCTGTGCCAGGACGCTCCCTGGACAAAGACTGATGCAATACCAGACTTTCCTCCAGAGCCGACAAGGGGAAATCCTTTCCCTGGAGCGGACACCTTGAATATGGACTTGCAACCTACTGGACTGTGTAAGAATAAACCTTCCTGTGTTAAAGCCATCCATTCTGTGGTATTTCTGTTAGAGCAGCCCTAGCTGACTAAAACAGTTGTATACTCTAACTGCACAGCCCTCACTGCAAAGGCCTCTGGACCTGCTTCCATGCATACCTGGCAATTACTGCAGACGTTCAGTGTATTAGTCATCTGGTACTGCTCTAACAGAAATACAAGGTGAAGGCTTTAACAAAGAAAAATTTGTTCTTACACAGTCCGGTAGGCTACAAGTCCAAATTCAGGATGTCCACTCCAGGGTAAAGATCCTACCCTCTTTGTTGTCTCTGGAAGACACTCCTTGTGTTGCATCACTTCTGAGTCATGGAGTACCTTGGCTCAGGAACCTCAAGTCTGAAGGATGTGCTCTACTACCGGTGCTGCTTTCGTGATGGTATGACGTTCCCAACTCTCTGCTTGCTTCCCTTTCCTTTTAGCTCTTGTAAGATGAAAGGATAAAAGGTAGTGCAAATCATAGGCCAGGGAAACTCTCTTTAAATTGGAGCTGGGAGGTGACCTTAAGGAGAGTGTTACAGTCCCACCCTAATCCTCTCTAACATAATCTACTCTATTAACCACAGGCAGAGATTAGGATTTATAGCACAGGAAAATTACAAAATGGAAGACAATCACAAAATATTGAGAATCATGGCCCAGTCAAATTGCTACACACATTTTTGGTGAGACACAATTCAATCCATGATACTCAGCTTAGTTGGCATCACAGGATGCCCATGTAGATGTTTAGATTGTGGTATAGGTGAGTCCTGGGCTAAGAAGTAGAATGCCCTCCTACGTCCTACTAACTGGGTGACCTTGGCAAGGAAGGCCCTTAGGATTGGACTAGGCTTTCATTGGTTCTCTATACAGAGCCATGGCACAGGACAGATAGGTAGGTAGGTAGGTAGGTAGACAGATGGATAGATAGAAACCAAGGAGCTGGAGGACCTGGAGAAGGTGGGTGCCAAGGATTTGATCAGCAAATAGTTACTGAGTACCTATTCTGCACCCACCACCAAACGAGGTGCTTGGGAATCATCAGTAAAAGAAAGAAAAAATCACTCCCACCCTACTGGAGCTTGTGTTCTGGAAGGAGAAACAGTAAATGATAAATTTATTAAACAAGTCAATTGTGTAGGATATTAGATGTTGATAAATGCTATTAAAAAAAAGAAAATGTAAAGTAGGGATCAGAAGGAGGTGGGAGAATGTTGGCTGTCGTGTTAGTTGTTTGAAAGAGCCTTTTCCCAGTTGCCTTCTCTATTTCCCTTTTCGTCCTGGCCCATTCTAATATTAACTCTGCTGTCTTGTGACTCCCATTAGAAATAATGCTTCCTAAGTCAACAGCAATTATTTAGTAATGGAGGCTATGTCAGTTTAAATAAGGAGAGTGTCTCTCAAAATGCCATGAAGCCCCCAAATACTGAGATGGGCAAACAGATAAAGCACAAACATGACCTTAACTTGTTTGTCTTTTCAAAAACCCGACCTCCCTTGGCCACTCTCTACCATGGGAATGGCAGGTCACAGGCTCCTAAGTCCACATCAGTAGCCAACCAGATCAGCTGCCGTCCAACTCACCCCAGCTCATGACAACCCCCCTGTGTGTCAGGGTAAAACTATGCTGCATAGGGTTTTCAGCGTCTGATTTTGGGGAAGTAGATGACCTAACCTTTATTCTAAGGCTCCTCAAGGTGGACATGCACTTCCAACTTTCTGTTAATAGCCAAGCATGTTGACCACTTATACCACCCAAAGCCAGCATTAGCAGCATCCTTAATTCTCAGTTTCTAATCTTCTAGGTACAAGGGGTTCAGAGAGGGGTAGTGAACTACTCAGGTCATATAGCAATGGAAGACAGAATTAAATAGGCAGAGTTCAAGAGCTCTGACACCTAAAACCATTATTCCAGATGCTGGTCCCAAGAACTCTAGCCATAGTCCCCCTGACATAGAAAAGTAACTCAAAATGGAGTGATCTCTACAGCCCTTTATGGGTGAGAAAGCTTCTCCACAGAGTAAAGCCCAAGCTCCTTGCACTGGTACACAGGCTCTTGTGGTCTGCCATCTGCTGCCCCTCTAGGCCAGCTCCACCAGCATCCTGTTTCAGTGGCAGGGGTCAGCTCAAAGCTCCCTTCATGTGCCCTGCCTACATTTCTACCTGGAGTGCCCCTCCCACCTTTCCTCTCTTGGCTCATTTTAGCTCACCTGAGTTCATCCTAGACATCACCTTCTCCAGAAAGCCTTTTCTGGGTCCCACATAGCCTGACTGTGTTCTCTGTTCTCCCTTAGCCTCTGTATGTAGCTCCATCACACACCCAACCCAGTATCTCCATCCTACACCCAAACTTTTACCTCTGTTACATACCTAGCGCAATACCTCCATCCTACACTGAACCTAGTACCTCTATTACACACCTAACCCAGTACATCTATCCTACTCCCAACCTAGTACCTCTATCACATACCTAACCCAGCACCTCCATCAAATACCCAACCCATTATCGGTTTCCTTCACTGGGCTTCTCCAGGGCAGGGCGGTGTATGTTCACTTTTGCATGCTCATGGCCAGTACTGCCTGGAACATGTATTAGATGCTGTTTGCTGTGGTTATTGAACGAACAGGGCTCTGAGCCAACTGTGTGTGGGAGGATGACTTAGTCCGGGTAACTTAGAGGAGTAAAACTGTATATGTCAACACAGAGACAGATTTACTTCAAGGAAATGGTTCATGAAATCGTGGGGTTGCTAAGTTGAAGATCTTTGCTGGCTCGTGGGATTGCAGGGGCTGGAAAATCCAAATCTGCAGGTCAGGGGGACTTCTGTAGGCTTAAGAGTACAGGGTCAAGAGAGAAAACATGCTTTGCAAGACCATTCTTTTATATTCTCGAGGCAGGCCACCCGCTCCCCCGTCCCAAGGAAACTTCCCTTTCAACCGATTGACCGATCACATCAGATCAGACCATGAAAAGTGATTGTTATATTACATTCTGAAAGAGTACCCCTCAGTCCAGTGTCTGCCAAACCACTGAGAATCATAGCCTAGCCAAACTGACACCTGAATTAACCATCACAGGGAGCTTACATGGAGCCTTAACACAAAGGAAAAAAAAAAAAACCACTGCCATTGCATCAATTCTGACTCACAGCGACCCTGAAAGAAAGTGTCTGGATTATAAGCCCCAAATACAAGTGAGTCTTTTGTTTTGTTTTGTTCTGTAGACAGTAACGTGATTTCATGCTTAATGACTCAGACTCTGAAGCTAGATTTCCTGTACGTGAAACCTAGCTGTCACTTTACCGTGGTGCCAGTCACTTATCCATGGGCAAGTTATTTAACCACCTTGTGCCTCAGTTTCCTCATGTGCAAATGGGAGAATTAATCATACCTACCTGCATAGGGTTATTGTTGCTGTCAGCTGCCACTGAGTTGGCCCTGACTCACAGTGACGTCGAGACATCTTTCACAATGGAATGAAATGCTGCCATCGCCAGAATTGGTTGTATATGTGACCACTGTGATTCATAGGTTTTCATTGGCTGATTTTCAGGAGTGGTGATTGCCAGGCGTTTTTGTCTAGTCTGTCTGAGTCTGAAATGCTGCTAAACCCGTTCAGCATTGTGGAAACATGCAAATCCCTGTTGACATATGAGTGGTGGCTGCATGTGAGCTGCCATGGCTAGGAATCAAATCTGGGTCTCCTTCATGAAAGGTAGAGTCCTACACTGAACCACCAACAACCTCTCATAGGGTTGTAGACAGAATTCAGTGAAACATTGCATGCAAAGCACTTCTCAGACCAGTACTAGATACACAGCAAATCATGTAAGTATTGGCTGTTATTATTGTAATAGTTATTATTCCCATTATTCCTGTCTTGTTAAGAGAAACCAAAAGATGACTCATCCTTCCTGTGGATGCACACTCTGTATCCTAGAGAAGCTTTTCCATCCTACAACAAGCCAGAAAGATGCTACTGCTGCAGGCTGCACCTGGGTGCTCACGCCTGGGAAGACAAGTAGAATTGATTTCCTTATCTCCTTATTAAGCATGTTTTGCCTGGGCCCTGGCCTGGTCTTAGGTGCTATATCTCATTTGTGCCATGAGTCTGTTTTCTGCCACATTCATTAGTCTGCAATCACCCCTAAATAGGGTCAGCAAGCAAGCCAGAGATGGTAGAAGGGAGCAGAAAGGCCTCCTTATCTCCTGAAGTTCCACATGGGAGGTGTCTGAGCTATTATGCATCTCACCCACATTCCCCACACCCTGCCACCAGCTCCTTCCTACTCCCTACCTGCTACTGTATCCCTTCTTGGTGACCCAGGACTACCCCTAGTGTCCCCCAGGCAAGAAGAGGATTCCCCTTCTCTTCTTTTCTTTAGCCAATGGACTGCACACTTGCCTTCACCCTCAGTTTGTCCCTATATCCACCTGCTCCGACAGGTTTTAAGGATTGGGGGTCACTGAGTTACCTTCCGAAAACTAAAACCAAGCCCACTGACAGCGAGTCAGTTACTACACATAGTGACCCCAGGTGACAGAGTAGAACTGCTCCATTGGATTTTCCTGGCTATAATCTTTACTAAAGTAGGTCACCAGGCCCTTCTTCCATGACACCACTGAGTAGATTCAAGTTGCCAACCTTTCAGTTATTAGTCAAGCACAAACCATTTGTACCACCCAAGGACCTCTTGGGTACCTTCAGCTGACCAGTAGTCACTGTCTTCTAAATTATATTAAAAGCTCTCAGAGGGTGGGAGGGCCTGGTCTCTGAGGTCTTCACCGTATGTTCAGTGCCACATGGCACCCTGAGTTGCTGTACACACAGTTGTTGATGCGATAGGTGCTGAAATAGAAGGTCTCCTTGGAGGTCCTCATAGCTTGGTTTGAGGTACGTTGTCGTCTGGAGCTGGGCACTCTGGACCTCTCTCCTGCTGCACTCTAAGATCACCCCTCTTGATAGTCACTGTCGTGTTACTCTGAGAAAGAATCAGAATAGACCCCCCCTTCCTAACTTGGGCCCATCCACCATGGTGAGAAACTAGGTAGGGGAAGACTCACAGTTGCTAAACAGCATCCAAGGCTCCAGAAGAGGTGGGGAACTGTCACATTGTCACTGACTTGATTCCAACTCCTAGGGACCTTATAGGACAGAATAGAACTGCCCCATAGAGTTTCCAAGGAGCACCTGGTAGGTTTGAACTGCCAGCCTTTTGGTTAGCAATTGTAGCACTCAACCACTACTACCACGTAAGTCAATTAAAACAGACTCTGCCAATGAAAGGGGACTAACCTGTCCATTAAGTGGCCTTTTGGGAATGCCCTGGGCACCCAACACTGCCTTGGGCAATGGTCACTGCTTAAAGCTAGGGCAACATCCCAAATGACCCCCAGACCCAGCCCTTCTCCCATCCCCTTCCAGCATCTGTGCTTTCAACACAGGACAGAGCAAGGCAGGAATGTTCAACAAGGAGCTCACCAAAAATGTTCAGCCCCCACCATGTTCATAGTTTTGCAGACCCTCCAATGCCCCCACCATATCACTAAATGACTTCAGCTCTCAGGGAGCAGCCCTATGGTATCCCTAAAGTGTGCCAGCACCTTCTCCAAAGTATTGGCAATGCTCCAGCTTCAGTCAGGGCACAGGCCCTGGCCTGAGAGTCAAGAGCCATGCATTCTTGTCAACAGTCAGCTGTGAGGCACAGGAAAATGGCACTTTACTTCTCAGCACCATCTTCCTCCCTGGTACAGCCAGAGCTGGAAAGATGAAGTGAAAATCCACTCCACAGTTTGGCCGTGACTCTCCCGCATTTGATCATGGACTGGGGGTTGGGCATGAGGGCATTGTTCCCTGAGTCCCTCTTCTCTTGCTCCTGAGAGCAAGGATAATATGTCCTTCAGCTGTGTTAACCAAGTGTGACCCCTGGAGCAGCTGAGCAGGCTCAACTACTTAGCAAAGGAGAGCATGAGTTCAGACCGTAGAGATTTGCAAAAGTCAAGACCTTGATCCCTGGCATGTACCCTTCAGCATGGAACCAGCAGCACCAAGACTGCCATGAAGTTCAAGCCGCTTTCCTATAACCTTCAGGATGCAGCTGCCTCAAGGAGGCCCTTACCACTGCACCCATCACAGGGCTGATTCCTTTGACCTAGACATGTTTTCCAACATCCCTGCAAGCCTGAATGTTCACCAGCAGGAACCCACAACTGTTCTGGTGTCCTATTGGCACCCTCAGTCAGGATGCCCAGCTAGTCACTGGTTATCTGCTAGACTTTCTGCTCATACACCTTAGCCTCGAAGACAAATGTGCTGGTGCACACACATGTACCTTTATATACATGCATGCATGACACAGAGCACAGCAGAATCATCAACATCACCATGTGGAAACACATAAGAACATTCAGTCAAGGAAAGCAGTTACTGCATGTAAATAGACAAATTTTTGGTGACTCAGGAAAAGTATCAACTTGTGTCCCTTGTCAGGCCTGAAAAAGAATGGAGTAGTTGGAGCATGTTATTGCCAGTCAAGGGTATCTCTTCTCTATTGATCCCCCTAATAACAAATGAAAGGGAGAGGGAAAATCGTGAGAGACCTGAGGGAGGCCCCATCCACTAGTGCCTTGCCGCTTTCCTGGCTCTAGCCCTGTGGGCATCCTGGGCTCTGACCCAGGGATCTGTCTGAGGTCAGCCTGGGAAAGCCCTGAGAGACTGCAGCTGGGCAGGGAGACCTCTGAGGGCTAAGAATAGCTCACTACTTCTCTGCTCTGACCTCAGCCTGGGTCCTAGATGAGGATTTCATGGCAAATTACGGATTTAAAACTGGCAGTGAATCTCCATTACAGCATGAAATGAGAAAGGAAAATGCTACTAAGTGGAAGCCTTCCCCGGCAGCCAGTGGCTAAGGGAGGGGTGAAGTATTAGAAGGGAGTTTAGAAATTAAGTCATATGACTCAAAGCAGACTCACAAAGGCCAAGACCAGCAGCAGCCGGCAGAGAAAGGTAGAGGAGCAGAGCCTGGGCTGGGACAGGACCCTGCAGTGGTAGAGGATGCAGTGCCATTATCCAAGAGCCAGGACTGACTCTCAGCTATGAACAGTTCTTGGTAGAGGAAACAGACCAAGCTCAAGAGTGGAAACCGTGGTGGCATAGTGGTTAAGTGCTGTGTCTGCTAACCAAATGTTAGCAGTTCAAATCTGCCAAACACTCCTTAGAAACTCTGTGTGGGAGTTCTGCTCTGATGTGTAGAGCCAGTATGAATCAGAATCAGCTCAACAGCAACTGGTTTGGTTTGGTTTGGTAGCTCAAGAATGGGAATAGCCATAGCCTTGTGAGTCGGATCCGACTCGACGGCACTTGGCTGTTATCCCTGTGCTGTGGTAGGACCTGTGCTGTAGATCCAGTTGGAGTGAGGCATTTGGGGAACCATAACCCACTACCTCTTCAGGCAGCCTAGGAGTTATTCTCTGTGTAAATCTTGTAACTAACACCTGAAGTGTGGGCTCATTTACTTTCTCATCATCCCATACCAGGGCTCAAGAGATGGCAGACACACCAACAACTCTGTAAGCTCTGCTCCATCTCCACCTCTCTACCATACACACACACACTCCACACTCCCAACACTTAAGACATCTGATAGGCCCAGCTTCTGGCTTTCATGTGTCCCACCGTTCCCAACTTTCAGCCATTATTTTCTCTATGTTGACTGGCATGGCTGTGCCGGAAGACTAATCCTGATTTAACTTGGGTCTTAGAAAGTCAACAAGAAGAGGAGCAGAAAGAGCTCCATGTTCAGCATCCCCTGGCAACACCAAACTCAACCCTTGGCCCAAGACACCTTGTGGTCAGTCAGCACCATGGACAGTGTATGGAATCCTTGAAGCCTAGCAGGGAACCAGTATTTGCAAAAATCATGAGATATACTGTGTAAACAATTCAAAATTAAAAAAAGAGAGAGAGAGAGAAAGTCTGACTTGCTAAAGAAGAGGCTTGGGGTAATAGGCTACCTCTCAAATATTTAAAGAAGAAAAATAGATTTGTTTGGTGAAGCTCCACAGGGCAGAACCAGGGTCAAGTGAAGTAGTAACCTCTCTGTCTTTGAAAGTATTCAAGCAGACACTGAGTTTTCTCACATTCCTGTTGCTACAGGGAAGAAATCCATATACCCCCAGAGGCAACATTATGGCAACAACTTATGGAGCCAAGTGAGAGATTTTGTGCAGCTAGCCCAGAAGAAGGGAAGATGGAGAGTAGAGAGCCAAAAGCATTTAGGGCAATCATTTAGGATGTTTCATTCCTATCTAGATGTCTCAAAACACAGTCTGTCATGCACTGCAGAGAGAACCTCAGTCCCAACTGGAATATTAGCCTTGATCAGAAGTCCTCAGTTGGAGTGTAGAGACACTGTGGTGTCTCCATAGGAGTAGAACTGTCACAAGGGGAAAGAGTGACAGTTAACTAGAAGCCATTGAATGTAATTCAAAGCTTAGCCATACCACAATCTTGCTGGCAAAATCAGGATACACCATAGGTAAACTCACACAGCAAGCAAGAAAAAGAGTCAGAATCTGAATTCATCTCTTCCTGGCTCCAGCTTTTGCACGTTCTGCTATACCTTGCCCCTCCCCTTTTACAAACTTTACTCAATTAGCTAGCACCTGAAACTCTGATGGTGTAGTGGTTAAGTGGTTAGCAGTTTGAATCCACCAGGCAGTCCTTGGAAACTCTATGGGGTAGTTTTGCTATGCCCTGCAGAGTCACTATGAGTCAGAATCAACTCAAGAGCAGTGAGTTTGGTTTCAATTTTGGTTTTATTTGGACTCCCCTTTAAGAAGCTGGCTTTAAGAACCTGAACTGCTGGTACCAGTCTCTTTGCAACTCTGGAGACTCAAGGAGCTCTCACTCTTCCCCAGGGCCCACAAAGCTGGGGAGAGGGCCTGAACAGTGAGCCAAAGGCTTCAGAAGACCCTACAAAGCAGATGCACCTTGGAAACCAGGACGCCAGGTCTGAAGCATCTGTTTCCCAAGTCTCATTGTCTGGGTATGGCCTGCTGTTTCCTTCCCACCGCTCTTGGCTTCTGAGTGATTCTGTCTGTGTTGAGGAGGTTTTTCTAAGTGAGAGGTTCACAGGCACCCAGAACTCCACACAGCTGCCTCCATTTCCCAAAAATAAACTGCTGAGCCCCAGAGCCCAAGAAGGCTAGCTTCCGAAAGAGTGTCACATTTTCATGAGTCGATCAAGGTGTTTGCAAATGTTTATATAAACGGAGAGCTTCCCACATGTAAATATGTCAGAAGCCGTGTTCACAGCTGAGAAATCACCCAGTGACAGCAACAACACAGCAGTCTCCAAGGTGACAACAAGAAACAGGGTGAGAGCTGCTGACCGCAGCGCCATCTACCACAAAGCACTCTTCCCTCCTGCCCTCTGCTCAGTTTCTCTGCAATTACACCTGTTCACGTATGTCTGCTAGGATGCCGAACTCAGTTTACTGAGGGGCCAAATCAGGTCCAGAAGAAAAGCAAACATGCTGGAGGCTACACAATACTTGGAAAATGGAAAACTAGTTTTCTCTGACTCTTTAAGCCTGAGGAAGTTGGGTTTTGACGAAAAGTCACCTAAGGACTTCCTGTCTCTTCTCTAGTCCTACCCCCAACTTGGTCTAGGTAACAGTTCTATTGAAGACAAAAGAGAAGCCTCTGGAAAGATCCCCAAAACCTAACCTTGATGATAGCATTTTAGAAATGAAGGCAGTCACAAAGCTCTTCCAATCTAGTGTCCATTCATTCATTTTCAACATGTATGTATTATATTTATTACTGTACCTTTGGAGTTTTTAAATCAAGAAGACTGAGTTCTCCAACTTCAATCTTTTTTGAAATTTTTTTGGTTATTCTGGGTCTCTTGCATTCCCATATGAGTTTCAATATCTTCTTGTGACCTTCCATGTGCCAGACCCTGTTCTGTTGTAGGTACTGGGAGTATACATCAGTGATCAAAACACACTGAAAATGCATACCTTATGAAACTTACATTCTACCAGAGAAAAACTACTAATAGCAAAGAAGAAAATTTTATACTTTATGAAATGGTGATTGGTGCTATTAAAAACAAGTAGAATATGAGGAGATGAGTTTCCTGAGAGAGAGGGATAATTGAATGGTCAGGGAGGACTTCATGGAGAAGACACCATTTTTTTTCTTTTCCTTTATATTTTAACAGCATTATTGAGGTATAATTTACATACCATTAAATCCACTCATTTAAAGTGTAGAACTTAATATTTTTTGTAAATTTAAAGAGTTACATAACCATCACCACTATGAAGTTTTAGAACATTTCCATCACCCCAAAAATATCACTTGTTGATCCAAGCTTCCATCCCAGCTACAGGCAACCACTGATCAGCATTATGTCTCTACAGATTAGCCTTTTCTGAACATATGTATAAAAGAATCATACAGTATGTAGTCTTTTGCAGCTGCCTTGCTCAAATAATATTATTATAAAAATAGTGCTAGTATAATATTTTTAAGATTTGTCTCTATTGTGGCACGCAACAATAGTTCATTTCTTTTTACTGCTGGCTAGTCCTCCGTTGTGCAGCTACACTACCTTTTGTTTATCCATTCACTAGTGTTTAGAGGGAAACCCTGGTGGCTTAGTGGATTGAGTGCTATGTCTGCTAACCAAAAGGTCAGCAGTTCAAATCCACCAGATGATCTTTGGAAACTCTATGGGGCAGTTTTACTCTGACCTATAGGGTCACTATGAGTCGGACCTGACTCGACAGCAGTGGATTTGGTTTTTTGGTTTAGCATACGGACATTTGGACTCTCCTTCAACTTTGAGGCTATTATGAATAATGCTGCTATGAACAGTTTTTAGAACATCAAGCCAAATATCGAATAAAAGTGGTAACAGCAGACGTCCTGGTTTCTTGCAACTATATGTTTGCATATTTTATGAGTAGATTCCTAGTAGTAGAATAGATGAGTCATATGGCAAATATATGTTTAGTGTTTTCAAGAGACATCCAAACTTTCTTTCAAAGCAGCTGTATCATCACAGCCCATTTTCATAAGCAATGTAGGACAGTTCCAGTTTCTATACAATTCTCATCAACACTTGTTATTGTTTATCATTTTTTAGTATAGATATTCTAGAGAGTTAGAAGTTGTAGCCCACTGTGCTTTTAATTTGCAATTCCCTAGTGACTAATGAAGGGAGCCCTGGGAGCTCAATGGTTAGGAGCACAGCTTCTAGCCTGAAGACCAGCATTTTGAACCCACCGGCAGATTCCAGGCAGAAAAGACCTGGTAATCTACTCCATAAAAATTTCAGTCCAGGACGCCCTATAAGGCAGTACTACTCTGTCCTAAACGATAACTGCGAGTCAGAATTGCCTCAACAGCACACGACAGTGACTAATGATGATGTGCATATTTTCATGTCTTTATTAACTCTTTGTGTATCTTCTTTAGTGAAATGTCTACTCAAAGCTTTTGTCCACTTGTTAATTGGGTTGTCTGCCTTATTGTGCAGTAAAACTTTATATATTCTGCATACAAATCCTTTATTAGATACATGATTTGCAAATATTTTCTCTCTGTGGCTTGTCTTCTCGTTTTCTTGATAGTGTCTTTTGAAGCACAACCGTGTTTCATTTTAATGAAGTCCAATTTCTTCTTTCCCTCTACTTTTGAAATCGGATCTAAGAACCCTGCTTAACCTAAGGTCACAAAGATTTACTCCTGTGTTTTTTCTTTAGAATTGTATGGCTTTAGCTCTTACATTTAGGTCTGTGATCCATTGTTAGATAACTTCTGTGTAAGTTGTGAAATAAAGGTCTGAATTCATCCATTTTGCAAATCGATTTTCACTTGTCCCAGCATCATTTGTTGAAAAGAGCTCTCCTTTCTCCAGTTTAATTACCTGGGCTCTTTTGTCAAAAATCAGTTGACTAACACATAAGGGTTTGTTTCTAGATTCTCATTTGTGCTTCACCGATCTATATGTCTCTTACACCAGTATTACATTGTTGTATTACTGTAGCTTTTAAATAGAGAGAAGTGAACCCCCCAACTTTGTTCTTTTCCAAAGTTGTTTTGGCTATTCTGAGTCTCTTGTATTCCCATATAAATTTTAGCATCAGCTTGTCCATTTCTGCAAAAATGCTTGCTGGGGTTTTCATAGGTACTGTGTTAAAGCTATAGATCAATTTTAGGAAAATTGCCATCCTAATGATATCAAGTCTTGTAATCCATGAACATTGACTATCTCTCCATTTATTTATATTTTTAATGTTTCTTAGCCATGTTTTGTGGTTTTTAAGTGTGCATCACGTCATTCTTTTATTCAATTTATTCGTAAGTATTTTCTTCTTTTTAATGCTATCGTGAATTGTTTTCTTAATTTTTAGTTTGTTCATTGTTACAGAAAACTCACTGATTTTTGTATATCGATCTTGGATTGTATAACCAAACTGAACTCACTTATTAGTTATAATAGCTTTGTGTATGTGAGTCCCTTAAGGCTTTCTGCATATAGAATTATTTCATATGTGTATAAACACATTTTTTCTTCTTCTTTTCCAACCTGCATGTGTTTTTTTTTGCCCCTCCTTTCTCCTTATTCAACTGGCTAGATCATCCAGTAAAATATTAAATAGAAGTGGTGCCAGCAGATATCCAGACCTTGCTCCTAGCCTGAGGAGAAAGCATTTGGTCTTTCACCATAAACTATGATGTTAGTTGTAGGATTTTCATAGATACTCTGTATAAGGTTGAAGAAATTTCTGTCTTTTCTTAGTTTGTTGAAGATATTGACCATAAATGGTACTGGATTTTGTCGGGTGCTTTTTCTCCATCTATTTAAATGACCTTGTGGCTTTTGTTCTTTATTCAGTCAATATAGCATATGAGATTAATTGGTGTTCAGACATCAAACCAACTTGGAATTCCTGGGATATATCACATTTAGTCATGGTATATGATCTTTTTCATATGTTGCTGGGCTCTGTTCTAATATTTTGTTGTTTGTTTTCATCCATATTCATGGTGGATAATGGTGTGTAGGATTTTTTTTTTTCCTTGTTATGTCTTTGTCTAGCTTAAGTATCAGGTTAATAATGGCCTTGGAGAAAACTGGAAAGTGTTACCACCTCCTCCATTTTCTGGATGAGTGTGTTAAGGACTGATATTCTCTCTTCTTTAAATACTTAATAGAATTTACGAGTCATCTGGGCCTGGAATTTTCTGATGGATTATTTTTAATTATTCATTGAGTTTCTTTATGTGATATAGGCCCATTCACGTTTGTAGAGGTGACTTTTTTTTAACTTTTTATTTAATATAACTGAGTGAAAAATGTACATTCCCATATAAATTTACATACCCACCTATATGCAGCTTCCACTGCTCTCTCTGCCCGGTGACAGCACACTATTCCTCTCTGCTCCATACATGTCTCGTTCTCCCAACAGTCTCTCTTTTCCCTCCTCTCCACCCACTCTCCTTCCTCTAGCCAGAGGTCAGCAGGATGACATCCTATAGATGTGTAGAACCATAAAGTACATCCAATATATGGTCACTGCATCACCAAGTCCAATCCATTCCTGTCCAAAGCATGGACCTTTGTTATGATTTATGGTCAAGGGAAGCATCAGGGCGAGGGGCCATGCTCCCAGGAGAACCCCAAATCCACTGGACCATCAACTGAGGTCTTTTAGTGGGGATCTCAGGGTGCACCCCTTTTTATTGTTGTAATTGCCAGTGAGACTCAACTTAGTGAGCTCCATCGCGGCTATCACTGGGGGTGGCCGGGCACCATCTGGTTCTTCCGGTCCCAAGTCAATGTAGGCACCCACTGGTGTGGGTCTTTTTGTCTTCTGGGTTGTCTTTCCCCCATGTCATTTTGGTCCTCAGTGAGCATCCATTTCTACTGAGTTGGGACCATTTGCTGTGCCCTCAGATGGCAGCTTGGCAGCTTTTAAGACCCCAGACGCCACTCACCAACGTGGGGTGCAGAGAGCCCTCTTAGCAAAATGCTAGTTGTGCCAATTGACCTCGCTTTCACCTAAGAGCATGGTCCCCCGCCCCCTGCCCCAGCTACTCTATCCTTGCGATATTGGGTTAAGATGGAAGGAGTACTCATGTTATGTTTAAGTCCACTTAATATTGTTCTTGTTTCTAATGTGTGCTATCACTGATTTCACCCAACCAGATACCTAGTAACTATCTAATCTAAACCTTCCCTCCCTCCCTCCCTCCCTCCCTCTCTCCCTCCCTCCCCTCCCTTGCAGCTGTCAAAGAGTCTTTTCTTCTATACACAAGTCTGTTTTTGAGATTTTATAGTAGAGGTCTCATACAATATTTGTCCTTTTGTCGCTGACTACTTTCACTCAACATAATGTCTTCCAGTTGAAAACAGGTCATGAGATGTTTCCTGAAGTCATTGTTGTTCTTTATCATTGCGTAGTGCTCCATTGAGTATATATACCGTAGTTTACCTATCCATTCTTCTGTTGTTGGGCATCTGGGTTGAGTCCATCTTTTTGCTATCATGGACTGTGCTGCGATAAACATTCTGGTGCATGTGTCCATTGATGTGAAAGGCCTTGATTCTGTAGGATATATTCCAAGTAGTGGAATTACTGGGTCAAATGGTATATCAATATCCGTTTTTTTAAGGAAGCGCCAGATTGTTTTCCAAAGAGGCTGGACCATTTTGCAACCCCACCAACAGTGTAGGAGGGTTCCACTTTCTCCACAGCCTCTCCAGCATTTGTTGTTTTGTGTTTTTTGGATCATGGTCAACCTTGTTGGGGTGAGATGGTATCTCATTGTCGTCTTGATTTGAATTTCTTTAATAACTAAAGATCGTGAACATGTCCGCATGTGTTTTTTGGCTGCCTGGATCTCTTCTTTAGTGAAATGTCTGTCCATCTCCTTTGCCCATCGCTTAATTGGAGAAGGTGACTTTTGAACAGGACTTAGAGAAGGTGAAGGAGTTCACTGTGGATCTCAGATACAAATCCCTACTTGACATGAAAAACAGGGTCATTGAAGGGATCTGAGCAAAGGAGTGGCATGACCCAACCTGTATTTTTAAAAGGAACAATCTAGCTGTTGGGTTGAGAACAGACTGTAGGAGCACACGGGAAGATCTGTTAATAAGCTCTTACAATAAAACAGAAGAAAAGGGGGAGGGCTCAGACCAGAGTGGTTGCAATGAAAGTAGTGGGAAGTGGGTGTGAGAAAAAGACAGAAGTCAAGAGTGGCTCTAAGGTTTTGGGATGGGGACTTTCATTCCCTAAAGTTGGATGCAAAATTTTGAATATATATGTTCACATACCCAAAGGAGCCAATCAGCAACCCTCAAATAATTTAACAAAGACTAATTTGGACTGGGAGCAGTGGGTGATCAGTGGTTGAATCCTTGCCTGACATTTGGGAGACGCTAGGCTCACTTCTTGGCCAGTTACGTCGTGTGTAGCCATTGCCTGTTTGTCAGTGGAGGCTCATTTGTTGCTGTGATGCTCAACAGGTTTCAGCAAAGTTTCCAGCTGAAGACACACTAGAAAGAAAGAACTAGTGGTCTGCTTCCCCAAATCAGCCAATGAAAATTTTGTGAATCACAGTTTTCTGGTTTCATCGTGCACGGGGTCACCATGAGTTGGGGCACAACTTGACAGCAGCTAACAGCAAGTTTAGACCAACAGCTTCGTTTCTAGGAAAATTCAATTCAGAAAGCTGAGTGACTTCCCCAAGGCCACCCAGCTGACTAGCAGTAAGCTCAGGACTACCCTGGATCCTTTCTGCACAGCACAGGGGACTCACTCATGGGATGTGTGATCAGTCCTGTGCCCTTTGCACAATAAAATCCATTCACCCCTGCCTAGGTGCCTAGGAGCACCTGGGAGAGAACAGGTGTGCAGAAATGCCAACCTCTCTGCTTTCAGCTCCCCCAGGCCAGGGTGCCCACCTCAGCACCCATAACTGCCCTCGGCAGCTGCCTGCCTGTCTTCCATCCAGATTTGCAGGCTTTGAAACCTCCTCGGAAAGATCTAAGCCAAAGCCTGTCAGCCATTTATAGCTCCCTCTTCACACAGAAAAGCAGAAACACAGCAGCTTATCTGACTAAGAGAATGAGAGCCCTTGGTTTTATCTCTGTGGCAATCTTATCTAAACAGGTTCAGGCGTAAGAGTTGAGGGAGAAAAATAATTAAGGGGAGCCAGGTGAAATGTTGACATTATTATTACTTAAGTGCTGTAAAGCTTTTAGCTCATGTTTTTATCCTAGTGACACCCAGTGAGTAGGAAATCAGCTTGGCTGATTATCTGCTCCGCACACTCGCTCCCACCACCTCCGCGCCATCCATAAATCTTATTAATCGGGTTCCGTGGGCAAGCCAGGAAAATAATTAAGGCGAAGGTAGGTGAAACGTTGATGTTATTACTGAACAGCCTGTTTAGTTTCTGCACCAATGAAATGCTACCGAGGGGTATCAGTTAAAGACTACTGTCCACAGACGCAAAACCGAGAGCCGAACGGTCGGCTCCACAAAGAAACCGTCGCCAGAACAGGAAACGTTTCGGAGTCTGTGCCAGTCTCTTAGAGGCTTTTAAGCCTACAGTTTACCTTTCGACTGCATTCTGCTTCCTCGCATATCCTTTATTTCCCACTTGTTTATTGACTAGAGACACAGTACCAAAAGGGAAAAAAGGAGAGTGATTCTTCAGTCACGAGTCTTAAAAATCCATAGCAAGAAACGGTCCTCCAGAGGAATGTTTCAGCGCTCACTGTGAACCACTGCTTAATTGAATCACTTTGTCTCTGCAGTATGCTATCTGGGAGGGGTGTCTTCTTCTCCTGCCTCAGGACGGGAGAAACTTGCACAGTCTCACCTTGCCAGAGTCTGGGGAGCAGGGCAGCATTCCCAGGGCAGGCCCCTGAGTAAGCACCTGGGGAGCCTGAAATGACTGTGTCTTCCCTACTAGATGTGCTGATGGAACAAGATGTGTTGTGTGCATAGCTATACTAGGCAATGAGGCCCTGAAATGTATGAGAGAATTCTCGAACAGGCAGAGACATAGAGGTCATAAGGCTCAGGTTAACAGGTGGCACACAGACTCATCTTCTTAGCTCTGAAAGCACCTTTAGAGTTTGTTTGTTTTTAATTTGCTGCCAACTTTTAGATTCTGGAGATTGCTGCATTAAAATTCAGGTTTCTGGCTTCCCTTGGAAAAATCTGGCACCATTCGGCCTGCTTACCTGCTTGGGAGCATTAGTGCAGTGAGTGCTCCCTTTAGTAGTTACGGGTTCACCAGCCTCCCCATCCTGTTGTTTACCTGAGCCATTTCATTACCTGCCCTTTGGTTTGCTGCTCCTGGTGGCACCAACCCGGCAGAGGCCGTGATGTCAGGTGGATCAGAGTTAAAGTAGACACAGAAACAGGGAGAGAAGACAAGGCAGGAGACAAGTAGTGGTGCCTCTGGAGTCAGAAACAATGGGCTTTAGGGAGCATTGAAGGTTGAAAGCATGAGTAGAATTTGGACAAATTTATCTGTTTGTCTTGGATGAGTGGGCAGTATGGTCCTTCCCTGCTGACAGCTGTTGCATTTTAAAGAGTCCAGAACTTCGAGATGAGCTGCCAGGACTCACACCCAAGCTCTGCCACTCACTTGGGTATGAAGCTGCTCTGGTGTAGGGGCACAAGCAGGACTCAGGGTTGAAGCCAGTCTGCCACACAGGGGGCTCTGCCATTCCCTCCAGTTGCTGCCACACCTCTTGGAGGCCCTAGGTATCTCAGACTGAAATCCAGGCCCAGCACTGACTCCTCCGCTCAGTACCGGTTTCTCCCCTCTTACAGACACACAGATGGGGGAAGGAGGAGACTTGACAAGCAAACCAAAATACATTGTAAGCAAAAAGCAGCTACCATCAAGTCAGTTCCGACTCACAGCAACCACACACCTGTCAAAGTAGAACTGTGCTCCTTAGGGTGCTTTTGGTGGCTGAATTTTTGGAAGTAGGTCACCAGGCCTTTCCTCCAAGGTGCTTCTATAGAAACCTCCAATCTTTCAGTTAGCCATTGAGCAGGTTAACCATTTGCACCATGCAGGGACACCTTTGAAACCACAGCCAGTGTCTAATCAGGGTGCGAGAGGCTGTCACTGACTCTTGACTGCCTCTCTGCCTCAGGGACCAACATTTCAGTCACTTGATCCAGCAGCAGTTCAAACCACCCTTTCCAGGTTGTATCTGTACTTCCAAGAAAGCTCCCTTCATAGGCTCCTCTTAGACACTTATGTGAGAGTAAAGGGGATTGGCATTACTCCTTCACTTCTGGGTAGACTTGAACTTCCAAACTTTTGGTTAGCAGCCGAGAGCATTAACCATTTGCACCACCCAGAGACTCCATACATTATAACCAAACCAAACTTGTTGCTAGTGAGTTGATTCTGACAGTAAGTGAATGTATAGGACAGAGTAGAATTGTCCCATAGAGTTGCCAAGGAGTGGCTGGTGGATTTGAACTGCCAACCTTTTGGTTAGCAGCCAGAGGTCTTAACTGCTGCAGCACCAGCCAATATAATATCAGTGCATCTATCCTGAGGCAGGAGCCTGGTGGTCTACCGTGTTTGCCCTATGGAATCACTGGGCTGCAGCCTCAACCACTTACCCAGGTGTTGTCACACCTAGCCCCAAGCTTTCTTCACCACAGACACTTTAGGGGAGTGGAAGTGAGGCACAGATCGAAGAACACCAAAGACAAGAAGGTGTCTCAGCAGGTTGGAAGGTATACAGAGACAATAAACAAGCTAGTATCATTTGATAGTTCGTGAATTTAGAATTCCCCAGCTTGGGCAGAGTATTCCCAGTGAAGCTCTGGGTGACAGAGAGCTATCAGATCAGCATCATACTAGATCAGTATCTTTTTAATTGAATACATGTGAGTCACTGGAGTAACTGGGCCCCGCCTGTTGCCCTGGGTAATGGGGTTCCCTGGGGGCTCCTAACTGAACCTCCAGAGCTGTGCTGTGAAATACGCACAACTGGCCACAAGTGGCTGCTTAAGTTTAAATCTGAATTAAAATTAAATGACACTAAAAATACAACTCTTCAGTGGCACGAGCCGTACTTCAAGTGCTCAAATACTCCAGGTGGCTTTGGGAAGGCTGGTTTAATCAGGATTTGGATATTCCTGGGTCGTCTGGCTGAATTCCACCTAATCATATACCAGCAACCCAAGAGCACCCAGTAACAGAATCAGGCTCAAGGCCTGGGAAAGTTGAGGTGGGCTTCCACTATTTACATTGGCATCATACTACATTCAGTAAGTGGAAGCCCCCCAGTAATCACTGACTCCTTTATTCAACAAATATTCACTGAATTCCTACTATGTGCAAAAGCGTTGTGTTGGATATAATGGAGAGATGTAGAAATAGTAAAATACCATCTCTGCCCCCAAGGATTCTAAAATCCAGAGAGAAAGAAAATTTCTTACTGTCACAGAAAGCAAGGAGCCCTTTGGTGGAACACGTGGTAAAGTCCTCAGCTACCAACCACAGGCACCTCAGAAGATAAGGTCCAGCAATCAGCTTCCAAAAGGTCACGGTCTTAAAAGTCCTGTGGAGCACAGTTCTACTCCGCACACGAGGGGCTGCCATGAGCCGGAACTGACTCAACAGCAAGTCGCTTGGTGTTGGTGTGGCGTGCAAGGCAATATGAGAGAGGTGCTTTCCCTTCTCCTTTGTGTTCCAGAATATGTACAGTGAAACCTATGAGAGCTGGAACATTGAACTAATAGATTTAAAAAAAAAAAAAAAAATGGGACTGCCTTGCTTTTCTGGTTTCAAAAGTTTTCTGCCTTTGCAAGGTGCAATCTTGCCACTTTTTTCTCTCTCCTTTAAGTGGCAAACATTTGAGTTTTCTGTCTCTCACAGTGTTTTAGTCAGCTAGCGCTGCTCTAACAGAAATACCACAAAGTGTATGGCTTTAACAAAGAAGAGTTTGTTCTTACACTGTCCGGTAGGCTACAAGTCCAAATTCAGGGTGTCATCTCCAGGGAAAGGCTTTCCCTCTCTGTCAGCTCTGGAGGAAGTCTGTGTGCTCTATCAGTCCTCGGTCAGGGAAGATCTTGACACAAGAACCTGAGGTCTGAAGGACACGCCCTTCTCCCAGTGCTGCTTTCTTGATGGTGTGAGGTAGCCAACTCTCTGCTTGCTTCTCTTTCCTTTTTCCTCTTGTAGGACAAAAGGATAAAAGATGGTGCAAGTCACACTCCTGGAAGTTCCACCTACACTGGAGCAGGGAGGTCACCTTAGGAAGGGATTTATAGTCCCACCTAAAACTCTCTAACATATTCCAGTCTTGTTAACCACAGGCTGAGATTAGGGTTTACAGCATAAGAAAATCATAAAATGGAAGGCAATTGCAGAATACTGGGAATCCTGATCCAGCCGAATTAGTACACATTTGGGGGGGGACACAATTCAATCCATGACAGACAGATTTCCATCTTGCATGGGTTCCAGCTTTCATAGGTTTTACAGTTTATGCAAAATAAGGAAAAAAATGTTCATTTCAACTGAGAAAATCTGGGAAGACTTCACAAGGGAAGTGGCTGCTGAACTCTTTGCCAGAACGAATATGATTTTAGTAGGTGGAGAATATAATAGTCAGAGAGCTAAAAGAACACAGCACTCAGCATGAACAGCCCATGTCCCAGGGGAACATGGGGAAGTGTAGTGCTTGAGGAAGTGTGACCCCAGCAGCAAGAGAGTGGGCTTAACAGGAAAGAGACTTGAGCCCTGCTAAAGAGTTTGAGCTTGGCTGTGGACAGCGGGGAACCACATAGGTGTTGGAGGAAGTGCATTACCTGATCTGCTGGTCCCAGGAAGAGAACCATGTAGTGTGGGGGGGCATGGATCTGAAGGCAGAGAAGTGCTGGTTAGTTAAATGTTTGCTCCTGATAGGACAACCAAGGGTCTCCAGAAGCACTTGCTAGAGAAGCAGATGAAAGGGGAATCCTGCGGTAGGAGGTACTAAGTAAGGGTAGAAAGTCAGTCCTCTCATTTTTTGTTAGCCAGAGGACTCCTATACAGTGCCTTTAACCCCACTCAGTGTGACAGTGATTGTGGCAGCAGGTATTCCACGCCTAAGCCATCTACCGGGGGGCCGTGGTGGTTCAGTGGTAGAATTCTCACCTGCCACATGGAAGACACCAGCTCAGTTCCCAGCCAGTGTGTCCCGTGTGCTGCTGCTGGCTGGCTGTCAGTGGAGGCTTGCACATTGATACGATGCTGAATAGGTCTTAGTGGAGCCCAGACTAAACAGACTAGGAAGAAAGGCCTAGTGATCTACTTCCAAAAATCAGCCAGTGAAAAAGCCTGCAGGTCACAACAATCTTGATCCTCAGTGAATCATCGAGATGGTGAAAAACTGGGCAGTGTTTCATGTCATGGGGTCCCCATGAGTTGGGGGCCGACTAACAACAACAACAAGCAATGTACAGTTCCTTTAATGATGGAGAAGTTTCTGTGCCTCCAAATCTGGAACGTTTTAATAGTTGGCATTTACCAAGAGCCCTCTGGAGGTGGCCTGTGAAGTACGACCCTCAGCTCAGATGCGTATTAGGGAAATGCTCCGGATGACAGTCCTGCTTGGCCCCAAACCCCCTCCTCTCAGCCATCCCTCTGAGCACCGTTCTTCTCGCTGAATCTCCTCTACTCACTAGAAGGACATGGATGCAGGTCCTCACGTGCCCTTACCCCTGTCTGTGCCACTCAGCATGCCGCAGAGACTATTAGCACCTCTCTGGGAATACCAAACTGAAAACAATTTTTAGTTGGGATCTGTTATAATTACTAATTAGATCTGATTGTAATTATCTTGCCTGCCGCCGTTACCTGACACACAGAGTAGTGCTGGTCCCTCACGACAATTAGTAGTCAAGCCTTCCTGATATACTGGCTGATTAGGGACACAATTGCAGGGTCAGGGAACAAGCTTCACTTATCAAAGGGAGGCTGCTGTTTACCAAGGAATGTTGTGATCAAATTAGATTAAAATTAATAAGAGGGAAACTTGAGGGAGGAAATGGGCATTTTTTTCCCCTCAACAATTTCCTTTGTGTCTTAGCTGATGATATCAGTTTAGGGTAAAAGCTGAGCTCCCCCTTAGTGCTCCCCTTCTTTTTCCCACTTCGGAGACGTTGACCCCTTTTGCTCAACAAGCCCCATCTGGCCCAATGTGAAGCACTGGACCAAATAAGCAAACTCACTGACTGTGTGACTCAGGACAAGTTAATTATACTCTCTGAACCTCAGCCTTTTCATCTGTAAAATAGGAAAACACTGTTTCTCAGACAAACACCTGATCATTATCTGCAGGCAGGAGTGTTAGGAAGGGGTTATGTATGGGCCACTAGGACCCATGGCTCCCTGGGAGCCTGAGAGGGTGGCTCAGTTGTCTTAGAATTTCTAGGCTCAGCCTCAGCCTTGGCACAGAGGGCATGATAATTGTGGGAGGAACTGCACTAAACTCTCACCAGGACTAGTGCAGGGACCTCTCCCCTCTAAGAGCAGCAGGACCAAGTCAGAAACAGATAGGGCAGAGGGCAGCCTCTGGTTCTGCTATGGAGAACCCGAGGACTTCCTCCTGTCATGGGTAAGATGAGCAACGCCTAAATCAGACTGGCTCGCTGTGGGAACCAGCTGTGCCACCCGAGGCTGTCCCCCTGCTTCTCTGGCCTTGAGTGTCTTCACCCTTAAAGAGTTCTCTAGGGCTCTTGACCTGCTTCTGAGGAGGCAGAGGTTGATCTGAATAGCACCAGAAGAGTGCAGTATGGCTGTTACGTGATCAAGATCACCGTAGGCTGGCTCAGAGGAAGGCTTGAATTATTTCTTTGAAACACCCAGACAGTTGTGCCCTTGATTTGCTACTTACTGGTGAGAGGCAGCAGGGTTGCCAGAGCCACAGAACACAACACCCGTCACTGTTATTTTGGTGAAAAGGGGAACACTCATAGACACTTTGTCCAGGCCCATGCAGCTGCCCAGTCCAAGTGCCTGACCTCCTCTCTGAAAGATGCTCAAGGAACCCCAGAGCGCAGTTCTTCGGCTCCGCTCTGAGAGGGAGGCTCTTCCTTACTCTACCGCATGGCTCCCCCCCAGCAGGGGCCTTTCCCTCCCCTGCCCCCTAAGAAGCAGTTCTGGCCAGTGCTACGCTGGTGAGTGGACCATTCCCAGCTCACAGGCACTCTGGAGAGAAGTCCCTGTCCCTGATCTGTGTCTGTCTTCACCAAGCTTTGCTTTCCTAGCCTCACTCCCTGGTGACTGCACTTGCCCTCGGGTCCCATGCCTGCCCACCTCCAGACTTTGGGGGGACTTCTGTTAAGGATTCTGACTTGCTGGAGGCAGGACTTAAACCTCCTTCTGGTCCACCCTCCCCTTCCTACCAGTCCCCATGGATGTAGCTTCCTTCTGGTTGCCTTCCTGACACCCATCCCTTGCTTTCAACCAAGGACCTTGGACTTTCCCACAGTGAGAAGGGAGTTAGAAGTCATGGCAGCGGTGGCATGAAGGGGAAGGCGCTGACCCTACTGTCAGAATTCCTGAGCCCTCACCTCAGCCCTCCCCTTTGTCAGCAGGATACCCTTATCCAGATTGCTTGGCCTCTCTGACCCTCAGTTTCTTCAACCATAAAATGAGAATAAAGAATACCTGCCCTGTTAAGTGCTCAAGGTAATTATTATAAAGCGAAAGATGAGTCTGCTTATGAAAACATTTTACAAACAGACCCAACTAAAACTAAACCGGTTGCAGTCAAGTCCACTCCAATTCATGGTGACCCCAAGTGTTTCAGAGTAAAACTGTACTCCATAGGGTGTTTATGGCTGTGACCTTCCAGAAGTAGATCACCAGGCCTTTCTTCCAAGGTCCCTCTGGGTGAGTTTGAACCAACAAGTGTTCAGTTAGCAGCTGAGCACCTAACTCTTTGTACCATGTTCTGAGCACAGGTGCCTTTGAGAACAGGTTGGTCATTTCTGCAAAGCCCCTTCAGGCTGTCCTTTGCCGTGTAACATGTCACGGCCTGACTATGGGCTGAAAACAGCAGTGATCACTTCATAGTGCTCATAGTCTCTGCATATCAAGAAGCTGAGGCCAACTCTGCTAGACAGTTCTGGCTGGAGCTGTCCCACGAGGGTGCAGCCAGATAGGAGAAGGGGCTGGGTTCCCACAAGTCATTTTTACCTGCGTGTGTGGTACCTGGATGGGAAATTGCCAACAGCTGAAGTGGAAGTTCTGGGGCCCTCAGGGACTCTCCCTCCATTCCTGTGCATCCTCTCCCTAAGCCTCTCCAGCACAGGAGCTCTGGGTAAGACCAGCTTCCTACTTGGCTGCTCAGTAGTCCAAAGGCCATGGCCAGTCCCCGCTGGCAAATGTCACCTGAAATGCCATGTCAACCCCTGGGGTGCCATGACCAGTATGTATTTTAACCTTCTCTCAAGCTTGTAGACACATCCTTCAGAGAAGCCACACTCCTCCAGAGCAAGCTGGGGCCCAGCGTCAGCCAGTCCCTTCCTTGGCTTCCCAGACGTAGGCACCCTACCCCACTGCTCAGCCTGGCAAATGGCCTGCCCCACGGTTCCACTGCTGTGGTGCTTTGTGGCCAGAAGCTATGTAAGGGCACCTGCCAACTGCATACCCCACCACATCCCCATATGGAGTCATTCTGCAACTGGAAAGGCAGGGGAGCAGACACTGTTTCTGCTTCAAATGGGTTCTGGGAAGCAGGGACTTGAGACCAGCAAATGAAGGTCACCTTACCGGGGTCCAAGTCCACACTCTACCCTAGGTTCTCTGCAGCAGAATCCAAGACTCCACTTGCTTAGCATCGGGCAGCTACAGGGCGCCCATGCTGGAAAGGCTTTGGGGACCAGCCTAGCATGGAAGGGCCTTGAGAGGGATGTATCTGGCTTGGGGAAGACAGGAAAGTGTGATGCAGACCCACCCACAGCCCAGCCTCTCCATCTGTCAGATCTCTTTACACAGGAAGCTCACCGCCATCCTCTGCCTCAGGGCTCTTTCCCTCTCTCTGTCCCCAACTGCCACAGGTGTCCTTTCAGGCCTCAGCTTTCCCTGATCTCACCTAATCTTGTTTAGTTCCTGTCTCAGCCAGAGTTCCCTAAAGAAGTTGACCCCAGTGAGAGAGAGAGATAGAAAGACTGTCCAGTTCTGAAAGATCCAAAATCTTAGGTCAGATGACAGGCTGCAGACTCCTGCAGACTTGGGTCCTGTAAAATCCATAGGCTGGGTAACTGGAAGAGTAATGAGCTTATAGTCCTGAGACTGAACACACCCTGGGGACTGAAGCTGCCTTCTGGCTTTCAGACCTTCACCTGCCCCAGCTTCACCTACCCCAGTGTTGCCCCAGTATCCTGGCCCAGTTTTGCCCAGCATTCCTACCAATGAAGCATAGCACTACCTGTCTCCTTTTTTGGAGCCTTGGTTTACTCATCTGAAAAATGGGCATATAACTACCTATCTAACAGATTGTTAAGAAAATCAGGTGATGGGAAATGTGGAAGTGCTACAAAGTTGTACAGAAAAGTTAGGCCACCCCCCTGGTGGACTGGCATGCTGGAACTTGCTGATACTAGCTCATGAGACCTAACTGTGCCCTGCCAGCTCCACACCCAGTGACAACATGCTGGTCACTGGAAGTCAGCCATAGTGAAGATATTTACACTACAAATCAGGGTTTGGGCTTGTTGTGGTAGGTTTTTCTGGAGAACCAGTTTACCAGCATACTGTTATCCGGTCTCCCTTCCCCACCACCACCACCTGTCAGTCTGAGATCTTAGGCAAGCCACTGCATCTTTCTAAGTCTTATTTTGTTAACTCTGAAGGAGAAACAAGTGTTTCTCTCTGTCCCCACTAGCCACAGAGACTGGTAGGGAGGAATGCAAGCACCCTGAGCCCTTCAGCAAAACCACACTGGAGAATTCCCAAGTGTGAGCCATCATGCCTTTGATTAATGCCTTTTATTATAATTACCCTTCATCATAAAAGCAAACAAGAGCAGTGACTGAGCGGTGACTCACAGCTGGATGTATGCCCCAAACGGAGGGACCAGAGATGGCTCAGCAGCCCCAGGGGGCAGATATGGGCCCTGGGGAGCACACTGCAGTCTGTCCATAGGGCCACCCCGGAGGGCTGAGGTGACAAGACTGGGCCCAGGAGACCAAGCTCTAACCCAGCACTGTCTCTGAGTGCTGGGTGACTCAGGCTTCCCACTTTACCACTGTGACCTCTAAGTGCCTCTAGAGATTGCCAGGAAAATAAAATAAAATCTTGTCTGTGAAGGTTACTAGGAATGTATAAAGACCTAAACTAATGCAAAGTAGAGAATGTGGGTACAGAGGGGTCTTCAACCAGACCACAACAGCTAGAGGGGCCCTGAAGAGACCCAAGGCTGTCCACCACATGTAGAGGGAAAACTGAGGCCAAGTGGGGAAAGAAATGTGTCTTCTAGCACTGGGGAACCAGTTGGAGCACCTCTTACAGGCACTAAAGACATACAGCAAACAAAATAGAAACAGTCACTGCTCTCATGCAGCTCCAACCCAGTGTGAGGAGATAGGTAACAACTGATACTGAGTCATTAGTATCATGAAGAAAACAGATCAGGGCGAGGAGATAGAGATAGTGATGCAGAGGTGCTATTGTGTACAGAAAATCAAGGAGGACTTCTTTGAGGAGGTGGCATATAACCAAAGACTTGAAGGAAGCAAGTGAGCAAGTCAAGCAAACACTGGAGAAAGAACATTCCTGACAGAGGAAATAGTAAGTACAAAAGCCCAGAGGCTAGGAGCGTTTGGGCCATTTTCCAAGAAAGAAGGCCTGCATGACTGCCACAAAGAGAGGTGGATGGAGAAGCCAAAGCTAGCAGAGGGCCAGATCTTACAGGATTCTGCACCCCATGACAGTGGCTTTGAATTTTACTCGGCAGGAGATAAGAAACCACTGGAAGCTCTGAGCAAAGGAGTGACGTGATGGAAAAAAGTCAGTGTCACTCTGGCTGCTCTTTTGAAAATTGATCACACAGGGAAAGAGGGACAAGGGTGAATGCGGCTAACGGTGACAGTGTTGTCAGTTGCCATGGAGTTGGCTCTGACTCTTGGTGATTCTACATCTTAACAGATAGAAGCATTGTCCTGTATCACCTCCATGACCTTTGATGCGTCTGAGCCCATCTCACTGAAGGGCTCCCTCGTTTTCACTGACCCTCAGCTTTACCAAACATGATGTCCATTTCTAGTGACTGGTCCCTCTGTTGGTGTCCAAAGTAAGCGTGTCAAAATCTTGTCATCCTCACTTATAAGGAGTATTCAGTTTATAGTTCTTCTAAGACTGATTTTTTTGTTATAGCATGGAGTAACATTTGCCGAAATGAGGGAGCCAGGGCTGGAACCCCGATGTCTTGCACCTAAGCTAGCATACTTTGCAACTTTTATGGAGGGAGCTGAGGAGGCAGGGAGGGTCAGTTTGGGTTCAGAGAGGTGCCACCCTGCTGCTCTCTGCTTCCAGTGGTGACACTTACGGGGCCACTCCACTCCAGCAGCCACCCCGTCTCCTGCCTTCCTCAACAACTTGTAGATGACACACAGGGCATTTCACTCCTATGGGATTTGCTGGCGACCTAGTGCTTGGCTCTGAGGAGGAGAACACAGGTATAAGCAGTAACCCAGGCCACGGGGGACTCAACAGTCTGTTTAGGGGGTGGCTTACACACACAGGAAATGTTCACGTAAGGACACAGGCCTGGCACGGCCAAGTAGGACTGTGAGGAATGTGAAGAGTCAGAGAAGGCACTGGAGGGGAAGCCAAACTTGAGTCTTGAGGATGGGACACTCTGGAGTCACAAGAGTGGGTGAAGGGCCAGGAGGTGGGAGTAGAGAGGAGGGTTCACAGAGAGGTCCACAGAGAGGACCACTGGCAGGTCACAAGGCAGGAGAGGCCAGGGCCGGGTGATCAAAAAAAAACAGAACCACTGCTGTCAAGAAGATTCGGACTCATTGCAACCCTAGAGGTCAAGGTAGAACTGCCCCATAGAGCTTCCAAGGAGCACCTGATGGATTTGAACTGCTGATCTCTTGGTTAGCAGAGGTACCACTTAACCTACTATGCCACCGCAGTTTAAGGTTTCTAGCGGAGGGCCTTGATTTGTACTGAGGGTTCAGACTCCTTTCTGCAGGCAGGGGGAGCCATGGAAGCTTCTGAGTAGGCACAGAGCAAGTTTTGAGTGTTCTTCTTCCACATGTGTCCACTTCCTCCCTGGAGTTTCTGTCAGCCCTCAGCCCAGCCTAGGATCTGAGCAGCAGATCCAGTACCTGCCTGGATAAACCCCAAGAATTGGTCTGGCTGGCCTGGCTAGATCCTGCCTGTCTGGAGACAAGTTTGGAGTCTCTAAGAGCCTCTGCTCTCCTGGCTTCTCCCTGTCTCCTCCCCATCATTCAGGCCTGGGGTGTCCAGGCTTGATTAAGGTGCCATCCCACTGGGGACATTGATGGATGAGCTGAGAAGGACTGCCCACCTCTATCTGCAGGGCCTCAGGAAAACATTTGTCTTCCCTGGGCAATCTGCTTCCACCCCACACCCACCTCCCTTGGGTCAATTCTAGTCCTAAGGAGGTTCTGACTGGCACCTAAGAATCTGAGGAGCTGGCCTTTATTTGTCCCCACCAGCACGGGGAAGAGGGGCAGTTTCTATGAGGTGCAATTGGAGCAGGGCCGGGATTACGGTGAGGAGAGTGAGGCCCAAAATTTAAAGGCTATAAAAATACTCTATAATCCAGGTAAATAATATTCTAATGCAATTTTTTTTCTTTTGATTTTGCAACCTGATTTTTATTTCTTTTTTTATTTTATTTTATTTAATATAACTGAGCGAAAATGTACATTCTCATATAAATTTACATGCCCACCTATATGCAGCTTCCACTGCTCTCCCTGTCCGGTGACAGCACACTATTCCTCTCTGCTCCATACATGTCTCGTACTCCCAACAGTCTCCTTTCCCCTCCTTCCCACCCACTCTCCTTCCTCCAGCCAGAGGTCAGCAGGATGATATCCTATAGATGCATAGAACCATAAAGTGCATCCAATATATGGTCACTCTGCATTGCCAAGTCCAATCCATTCGTGTCCGAAGAGTGGACCTTCGTTATGATTTATGGGCAAGGGCAGCATCAGGGCCAGGGGCCATGCTCCCAGGGGAACCCCAAAACCACTGGACCATCAATTACGGTCTTTTAGTGGACATGTCAGGGTGCACAGCCTTCTTATTCTTGTGTTGCCAGTGAGACTCAACTTAGTGAGCTCCATCGTGGCCATCACTGGTGGCGACCGGGCACCATCCGGTTCTTCCAGTCCCAAGTCAGTGTAGGCACCCACTCATGTGGGTCTCTCTATCTTCTGGGTTGTCTTTACCCCATGTCATTTTGGTACTTGATGAGCATCCGTTCCTGCTGAGTTGGGACCATTTGCTGTGCCTTCGGATGGCCGCTTGGCATGTTTTAAGACCCCAGATGCCACAATATTTTTAAAGATTTAAAATTAATACAAAAAAAAATCCCTGATGAGCAAAATATCAAAATTTTAAATAACAGCAGTATCAGTAACAGGGTTATCTGAGCCATACCAGAACTTGATACAAAAGGAAAAATGGGTGTCCCTGTGTACCTGTTTAAAGAGCGCTGGTGGTGCAATGGTTAAGTATTCAACTGCCAACTGAAAGGTCAGCAGTTCAAAACCACCGGTCACTCTCCAGAGAAATACTGAGCAATCTGCTTCTGTAAAGATTACAGCTTAGGAAGCCCCATGGAGCAGATCTACGGTGTCCTAGAGGATCAATATTGCTTGACTCAACAGCAACGGGTTTTAGATCTGTTTTTATGTATCTTTTAACCATTAATTTTTCCAGAACATTAAAGTTGTTTGAAAATATTGAAAAATTTAAAAACAGATGTATTAAAATTCACATTATTTAAGCTGAAATGTTTTGTATATAGCAAAAGCAGAATTCATTATAATTTTATTTTCCTGAATTCAGTGGAAGAAGATTCATCAGTAATAATAATCTACCTCCTTGCTTATCTCATTTCTCATTAAGACAAATACCATGTTTAATAATGTCTCTTGATCAAGTGACAGCCATAGATAATTTTTAATTAACTTCAGCTAACTAATTCCGTTAACTTAAAATTTTGATACTTTGTTCATCATGGATTTTTTGTGTTAGTTTTTTAAATATATATGTGTGTATATATATGTATACACACACACACACACACATAGTATTAAAAGATTATCTGGACTACTGAGCTTGTTTTTGTCACCACCTTAAACTTTATGGCGGCAGGGCTGAGTCAAGAAAGCAAACTAAGCACACATCTCCCTATATCCCTCTGGAAACCAAGACCTGAATTGATAATCAAACAGAACCTTCTGATTACCTAATCAGCCTCAGGACACAGCACAGGGCTGTTAATTTGGACTTCATACTACTGAACAAAAACCTCCTCTCTTACGCTGACTCCTGACCTGGCTAGCCCTGGCCCTCACGGACTGAAGGTAAATGCCCCATTTTGACTTTTTTTTTCTCAGTCTTGGCTGGCAGGCAGAGCTGGGTCTTGCCTAGCAGCTAGACTCAGACACGCTGCTGGGGGGATAGGCAGGTGAAATTCCCATATTTTGAGAGCCAGGCTGAGGACTTTGTTAATCTAGCCACTTTGAGCCTGTCATTTTATATCTGCCTCAGCGGCATTTGTACGGAATTTCACAGCGTGCAGGATGCCATGTTTGGTACAGAGATTTTAGCGGGACCTAATTCTTAGCCTGGCAGCCAGTGCCTGCAAACAGAATAGCACTCCTCCAACAGAAAAGCACAAATTTACACAGTGCTGCCTACGGTGTGGGCCCTGCAACAGAAGCAGAGGAATCACTACCTCTGGAAACCTTTAGACCCTCTATCTCCTGCCTGTATGGAGGGCACCATCTTGGATACAGTGGCCGCAGCTGGACCTAATTTGTAGCTTGGGAGCAAAAGCCTGTCCACAGGAGAGTGCTTTCCTACAAGAAAAGTAGTACTCTACACAGCGTCACCTAAGGCTTGACCCTGTCAGCAGAAGCCAACAGGGCAGTAGCACTGCTGTATTCTGAACTAGTTTGTATCATCTGGGGTTGGATACAGAGGTGCTCACTTTGCCAGTTGGGAAGAGGGACCTCTACACCTGTGAACCTGACTGACTTGGGAAGTGGTCAGATACCTTTTGCTTTACATTTTAAGACAGCCTAGAGAAACATCTGCAGTCCATCCTCATAGTATCTCTTCCAGCCTCTACTTACTTGCATGGGACCCAAAAAGCAACAGACACTTGTGACATACAAGAAATCACCAATGGCTTCAGAAGCCTCCCAAACAAAGCAACCAAGGAGTTTTCCAGATAAAGAAACTTTTATGAAAGCATCAGAAAGTAAATACAAAATGATTATATACAGACCCCTTCTAGACCTTATACAAAATGCAGCAGAACAAAAGGAGAAATTAAACAAGCTGTTCGAGCTGATGGAACACCAGTACTCTGAAATCCAGCAGATCAAGAACAAAATCAAAGACATAGAAACTTCAATGCAAAGCCAAGAAAACAGAATGGAACAAATGGAAAAAAGAATTTCTGACTTGGAAGACAGAGCTACCGATGCCAGCATCTATGAGCAGAAATCAGAAAAAAGAAACAAGAAAAATGAAGAAGTATTAAGAAGCATATCGTTGAGTATCGTTGAAGAGCTATTGACAGAAAACTTCCCAGAAATCATGAAGGAAGAGAATATACACATCTCGGATGCATATCGTATGCCACCCAATATAGATCTCAAAAGAAAGACTCCAAGACATACTCTAATCAAGCTTAACAAAATGAAACATAAGCAGCAACTCTTAAAGGCAGCAAGACTCAAAGCAAAACTAACATTCAGAGGGAAACCCTGTAGGCTCTCATCAGATTTCTCAGCAGAAACCATGCTGGCATGGAGACAGTGGCATGACACATTCAAAGCCTTGAAGGAGAAGAACTTCCAACCAAGAATTATATATCCTGCAAAACTATCTTTCAGATACAAAAATGAAATTAAGACATTCCCAGATAAACAGAAACTCAGAGACTTTGTAAAAACCAAACCAAAACTATAAGAAATACTGAAAGAAGTTCTTGGCTCTGGCTTAGAAGAATGAAACCGCTAACTTTATATTTTAGAACAACACACTCTAGTCTTAACTCTATTCAGTTAAGGAAGGCTCCAAAGCCAATCACAGCTTTAATACAGAAAGAAGCAATCCAGTGATCATCATGAAAACTATGGTGCCATCATATTAAAAAGAGGGATGTACTACAGTTGTTATAGTCCTTCTAGATGGAGAGGAAGATGACAAGACAGTAATTAAAATTGGGTTTATACACAGTTTATTAAGGGGAATCATAGGGGCAGCTGTAAAGCACAACAAAGATGTATCATACCATTTCAAGAAATGTAACACAGGGGTCTCAACAACTACAAAACCAGCTCTGAAAAAGGTGAAAAATCAACTCACAAAAAAGAATGTCCCAGAACAGACTAATAAGAACAACAGAGACAACATCAACACAAAAATAAACATATCACAATGGCAGCAGTGAACACATATCTATCAATAATTACATTGAATGTGAATGGACTGAATGCTCCAGTAAAGAGACACCGAGTGACATCTTGGATCAAAAGCACGACCTATCCATATGTTGTCTACAAGAAACTCACTTGAGACCTAAAGATAGGAACAAACTGAAAATTAAAGGACAGAAGAATATATATCAAGGTAACAATGAACAAAGAAGAGCAGATGTGGCAATTATAATCTCTGACAAAATCAACTTAATGTCAAATCCACCATCGTGGACAAAGATGGACACTATTTATTGCTGAAAGGTTCAGTAAACAGGCAAGACTTAATTATATTAAATATTTATGCACCTAATATCAAAGCATCTGAGTACATCAAAGAAACACTGACTACACTCAAAAAAGAGTTAGATGACTCTACAATAGTAGTGGGAGACTTCAACATTCCGCTCTCAATACTGGACAGATCATCTAGAAAAAGGCTCAGTAAAGATACAGAAGACCTCACTGCCACAATTAACCAACTAAACCTCAGTGACATATACAGAACTTTCCACCCATCAGCAGACAACTACACCTTATTCTCCAGTGCACATGGAACATTCTCCAGAATTGACCATGTGTTAGGACACAATGCAATTCTCAACAAAATCCATACCATTGAATTACTGCAAAGCATCTTCTCAGATCATAAAGCCATAAAAGTTAAAATCAATAGCAGAAAAAACATAGACATAAAGTGGAACTCTTGGAAACTGAACAACATCTTGCTCAAAAAAACATAGGTTATAGAAGAAATCAAGGATGAAATAAAGAAATTCATGGATTCCAATGAGAATGAAAACACTTCCTACCACAACCTATGGGATACAGCCAAAGCAGTGCTCAGAGGTCTGCTTATCTCCATAAATGCACACATCTGGAAGGAAGAAAGAAACCAAATCAAAGAACTAACCAACAGCTTAAACAAGTAGAGAGAGACCAACAGAGGAACTCCTCAGACAGCAGAAGAAACCAGATCATAAAGATTAGAGCAGAGCTAAATCAGTAATTAGAGAATAGAAAAACAAATGAAAAAATTGAAAAGACCAAAGCTAGTTTTTTGAAAAGATCAACAAAATTGACAAACCACTGGCTAAACTTACCAAAGAAAAGCAGAAAAGGAAACAAATAACCCAAATTAGACATGAGAGGGGAGTTGTCACAACAGATCCAACAGAAATCAAAAATATCATAACAGAATACTATGAAAGACTGTACTCTAACAAATTTGAAAACCTAGAGGAAATGGACAAATTCCTTGACTTATACCACCTACCCAAATTATCACATGAAGCAGGACAACTGAATAAACCTATCACAAAAGAAGAGATTGAAAATGTCATCAAAACACTGCCAACCAAAAAAAGCCCAGGCCCAGAAGTCTTCACTGCAGAATTCTACCAAGCTTTTAGAGAAGAGTTATCTCCAATACTACTGAGACTATTTCACAGTATAGAAAGGGATGGAGTACTCCCAAACTCATTCTATGAAGCCAGCATAACCCTAATACCAAAGCCAGGGAAAGACCCAACAAAGAAAGAGAACTACAGACCAATATCGCTCATGAATCTAGATGCAAAAATCTTCAACAAAATTGTTGACAATAGAATACAACAACATATCAAGAAAATAATCCCTCATGACCAAGTGGGATTCATACCAGGGATGCGAGGCTGGTTCAACATCAGAAAAACAATTAATGTGATTAAGCACATAAATAACACAAAAGACAAGAATCACCTGATTTTGTCCATTGATGCAGAAAAGGCATTTGATAAAGTACAACACCCATTCATGCCAAAAACTCTTAGCAAAATAGGCATAGACAGCAAATTCCTCAACACAATAAAGGCCATTTATACAAAGCCAATTGCCCGTGTCATCCTGTATGGAGAGAGACTGAAAGACTTTCCCTTGAGAACAAGACAAGGATGCCCACACTCACCTCTCGTATTCAACACTGTACTAGAAGTTCTAGCCAGAGCAATTAGAAAAGACCAAGAAACAAAGGGCATCTGCACTGGCAAAGAAGAAGTTAAAATCTCCCTGTTTGCAGATAATATGATTGTATATGCAGAGAATCCCAAAGAATCTCTAAGTAAACTACTCAAACTGATAGCAGAGTTCAGCAAAGTCTCAGGATACAAGATAAACATAAGTAAATCAGTAGGATTCCTTTATACCAACAACGAGACTATTAAAGAAATCATCAAATCAATACCATTTACTATAGCCCCTAAGAAGATAAAGTACCTAGGAATTAATCTAACCAGAGAAATAACAGACCTTTACAAAGAGAACTACAAGCCCTTACTCCAAGAAACTAAGAGAGACTTAGATAAGTGGAAAAACCTACCCTGCTCATGGATAGGAAGATTTAACATTGTGAAAATGTCTATTTTACCCAAAGCAATCTACTTATAGAATGCAATCCCAATACAAGTTCCAGCATCATTTTTTAATGAGATGGAGAAACAAATCACCAGTTTTGTTTGGAAAGAGAAGAAACCCCGGATAAGTAAGGTACTGCTAAAGAAGGAGATGACCTGACCTTAGAACATACTACACTGCCGCAGTGGTCAAAACAGCCTGGTACTGGTACAAGAACAGACAGATCGATCAATGGAACAGAATTGAGACCCCAGAGATGACACCATCTGCCTATGAACAGTTGATGTTCGACACAGGCCCTAAGACATTAAACTGGGGTAAAAAAAATATCTTCAACAAATGGTGCTGGATATCCATCTGCAATAAACTGAAACAAGATCCATATCTTACACCTTATACAAAAACCAACTCCAACTGGATAAGAGACCTAAATATCAAACCTAAAATGATAAAGCTCATCCGAGAAAAGGTAGGAACAACAATGGAAATTTTAATACACAATGAGGACAGACTCCAAAATCTGTCAAACAAACCACAATCATCAGAAGAAAAAATAGATAAATGGGAACTATTAAGAATCAAACACTTTTGCTCATCCAAAGACTTTATTAATAGAATTAAAAGAACACCCACAGAATGGGAAAAATATTTGGCAACTCTATGTCAGGCCAACACCTGATCTCCATAATCTCTAAGATACTACAAAATAGCAATAAGAAGAAGTTAAATCATCCAATTAAGCGATGGGCAAAGGAGATGGACAGACATTTCACTAAAGAAGAGATCCAGGCAGCCAAAAAACACATGCGGACATGTTCACGATCTTTAGTTATTAAAGAAATTCAGATCAAGACGACAATGAGATACCATCTCACCCCAACAAGGTTGGCCATGATCCAAAAAACACGAAACAACAAATGCTGGAGAGGCTGTGGGGAAAGTGGAACCCTCCTACACTGTTGGTGGGGTTGCAAAATGGTCCAGCCTCTTTGGAAAGCTATCTGGCACTTCCTTAAAAAAATGGATATTGATATACCATTTGACCCAGTAATTCCACTACTTGGAATATATCCTACAGAATCAAGGCCGTTCACACCAACAGACACATGAACAAGAATGTTTATCGCAGCACAGTCCACGATAGCAAAAAGATGGAATCAACCCAGATGCCCAACAACAGAAGAATGGATAGGTAAACTGTGGTATATATACTCAGTGGAGCACTACGCAATGATAAAGAATAACGATGATTCCAGGAAACATCTCCTAACCTGGTTTCAACTGGAAGACATTATGTTGAGTGAAAGTAGTCAGCGACAAGAGGACAAATATTGTATGAGACCTCTACTATAAGATCTCAAAAACAGACTTGTGTATAGAAGAAAAGACTCTTTGACAGCTGCAAGGGAGAGAAGGGAGGGAGGGCGGGGGGGAGGGTTTAGATTAAATAGTTGCTAAAAATCTGGTTGGGTGAAATTGGTGATAGCACACATTAGTAACAAGAACAATATTAAGTGGACTTCAGCATAACTTGAATACTCCTTCCATCTTAACCCAATATGGCAAGGATAGAGTAGCTGGGGCGGGGGGCGGGGGACCATGCTCTTAGGCAAAATCAAGGCTAATTGGCACAACTAGCATTTTTCTAAGAAGGCTTTCTGCACCCCACATTGGTGAGTGGCATCTGGGGTCTTAAAAGCTGCCAAGCGGCCATCCGAGGGCACAGCAAATGGTCCCAACTCAGCAGGAACGGATGCTCATCAAGTACCAAAATGACATGGGATAAAGACAACCAAGAAGACAGAGGGACCCACATGAGTGGGTGCCTACATCGACTTGGGACCAGAAGAACCGGATGGTGCCCGGCTGCCACCAGTGATAGCCACGATGGAGCTCACTAAGTTGAGTCTCACTGGCAACACAAGAATAAGAAGGAGTGGGTGCATCCTGAGATGTCCACTAAAAGACTGCAATTGATGGTCCAGTGGTTTTGGGGTTCCCCTGGGAGCATGGCCCCTGGCCCTGATGCTGCCCTTGCCCATAAATCATAACGAAGGTCCACTCTTCGGACACGAATGGATTGGACTTGGTGATGCAGAGTGACCATATATTGAATGCACTTTATGGTTCTATGCATCTATAGGATATCATCCTGCTGACCTCTGGCTGGAGGAAGGAGAGTGGGTGGAGAGGAGGGGAAAGGAGACTGTTGGGAGGATGAGACATGTATGGAGCAGAGAGGAATAGTGTACTGTCACCGGACAGGGAGTGCAGTGGATGCATATAGGTGGGCATGTAAATTTATATGGGAATGTACATTTTCACTCAGTCATATTAAATAAATAAGTAAAATTTTATCGCGGAGGCCAGCCCTTCACCCTCCTTACCTTAATGAAGCCCTGAGTCACAGCAGAACTACTGGCCTACCTGTCCACATCCTAAGCCAAAAAAAAAAAGGCTCCAGGACTGGAGGGGATGAGTCAGCTCTGAGTCAGTAAGTGAAGGTAGGGCTCAGTGTGCGGTAAGAGTGCCATAGCAAAAATCACTCTGGACCTGAAGTTGAATTTCTAGCTCAAAAATCTCACTTTACGATGTGGGACAAGTTCCTGATCCCTGCTTGACTTCTTTCCTCTGAGTCAAGGAGGGCTATTGAAATTTGCTCTGCCTACTAAAATGGGCCTTGGTAAGCTTGAGGTTAAGGAAGTGCTCTGTTGGGGCTGACAACTGTAAGGATGTTCTCCTAAAATAAGCAAGTTCATCCACTGCACATTACGCCTCCAACTGGTGAGCCACAGCTGCAGTACGGGGAGAGCAGGGCACAGCTCAGGACGGAATCCTACCACCTCTGCAGGCCCTTGCTCCGTCTAGAACCAGCACACTCTGGGTCACACGGAGCTTCACCCCTCTGCCCTCATTTCCCTAGTCCAGTCTATTAGCCGCTGTCAGTTCTGATCTGTGACCACCCTATGTGTGCAAAGGAGAACTGCTCCGTGGGCTTTTCGTGGCTGTGACCCATTCAGAGCAGATTGCCAGGTCTGTCTCCTGAGGTGTCTCTGGGTGGGTTCAAACCATCAACCTTTCAGTCAGAATACACATTTTCACCGTTTGTGCCACCCATGAGTTCCTGGAGGTCCTCATTTAGTATCCCTTACCTCTAGGGTTGCTGTGAGTCAAAATCGACTCGACGGCACTGGGTTTTGTTTTCTTTTACCTTTGGCTTCCAGCCAGGCACATCATCACCTGAGCATCAGGAAGAGGGGACAGTGGGGTGTACAGCTTGCTCAGCCAACTGCAACCTCAGAGCAGGTGAGAAGTCCAGGTCTTCCCTGACACAGCCTATCTGGGAGACCCTTAGCATCTCCATTATATATTTCACCACTTGAGACATAAGCTGCTTGTAAGAAAAACTGCTTTTAGAGTTAATTTGTCAAAGTTTGATAGGAAGACATAAAATGGGCTTGGTGGTCACTCCTCTTCTTCTGCTGACCTAGTAACAGGGCTGGCTGGGAGCAGAGCTCACTGACCAAAGGTGGGCAATGAGCAGCCTCGAGCCCCATCTCCCACTCCAGATTCACCCTTACCCATGCCCTTACCACTTCCCACTCTTTCTCCTTCCTCCTATACAAACAGAAACTCTTCTCAGAGAGCTAGACAGGCAGAGACCGGTCAGGAGCGTGGAAGTAACTTCAGAAAAGCTAATGAGTGAGAGTATAAGAGGTCATGAGCTGAGAGGGACTTTGAGAAGTCATCAGGTCTTTCCCCCTGCCTTCGAGTCATGCCACCATGTCACATCTAACTATCCCTGTCAGAAAAAAAACTGTCAGCCTCTGGAGGAAAAGTCCCCACCTCTCACACTTGCAACTGTGTCTCTAACACATTCTTTCTGACATCTACCCTCATTCCCCCATGCTGAGGCTTGAACACATCTTCCCCTTTCGGTGAAGATGAAAATTATATATAGATCATTGTCCACATGTAATTCTCTCACTTACTGTGCTACCACTTGTCTACTTTTCCTGAGGAAGCTGAGACAAGCGTGCACGGGTGCCATTCGGCTAATTGATGACCAGTAGGAAATAAGGGAGCCCCCAGGTGGCACAAACAATCAAGCACTCAGCTACCAGCCGAGGGTTGGCAGATCTAACCCACTCAGAGACACCACAGAAGACAGGCCTGGCAATCTGCTTCTGAAAGCTCAGAGCCTCGAAATCCCTGTGGAGGAGCTCTGCTCTACACACATGGGGTGATCAGGGCTCAGAATCGACCTGATGGTAACTAACAACAATACCCCAAATCTGTGCTACAGGATCCCTGGAAGATGGTACTTCTAACTTGCTGTGTTGCTTCAGGCATGTCACTTTACAGCTCTGTGCCAGCTCCCTGGAGATGTGTGGGACTGAATTAGCTAACAGCCCAAGTCTGGGCTGCCCTGGGGACAGGTGTGAGCAGGCACAGCTGGTAGGTCCTCCTTACCTGCCGAAGCCCTTGAATGTAAGGGCAAACACACAGGAGCAAAAGAGCTGCCCCTGAGAGGAGCAGGAGATGCCAGGGCAGACTGTGCTGGAGTTGTATGACCTCAGGTTGGCTCTCTTTCCCCTTTGAGCAGTGGGAAAGCTGAAGATGCCCCCTGCCAACCCACACAGTGCTCCACTCCACTCAGATCCAACACAGCCCCCTCCTCAGCCCTTGTGTTTGGCGTGACCCCTGTGTGCACTAACGTGCCCCTCACTGACCATCTTGACCCTGTGACAGGACTGACTGCTGTGACCATTCATGGATGGCGACACTGAGCCCCTGACAAATGAAATGGCATACCTGAGCTCACACAGTCAGAAAGTTGTGGCTTAAGACTCAAACTCTGTCTCTGGGGCTCCGATTTCAGGGTTATCTGAAGCAGTCTCTTCCTGCCACTTGGGACCCTGTCCACCATTGGGTGGACACAAAGCCCAGAGCCCTATCACTTTTTCAAGAGACACTAAGCTCTTGTCCTCTCTGCAAGCCATCCCTAGGGCTAGGATCTGAGCTTATTTAGGCTTTGGGCACCCCACATCCTGCTTCTCTACAAGCAGAAGGGCCCCTCTGCCAGCCCCAGGCTCTGGTAGAAGATGCCTAACCCCACTACCCGCCCCCCACCCCAGCAGTATTACTGCTGGCTGTGCTTGGCCTCTGGCCGCCAGTACAGCAGGCAGAGCAGTCTTTGGGAGACTAGGAGGGGGACAGAAAAAACTCAAATCCATTGCCATTCGGTCAATTCTGACTCACAGTGACCTTATAGGACAGAGTAGAACTGCCCCATAGAGTTTCCAAGGAGCACCTGGCAGATCTAGACTGCCAACCTTTTTGGTTAACACCATAGCACTTAACCTTTAGGCCACTAGGGTTTCCGGGGAGGACAGAGTTGGAAGGAAATGAGCATTAACCGAGCCCTTTTCCGGGGGTGGGGTCCCTAGTGCTGGACTGGTCAAGGCATCGAGCTGCTATACTCTGAGGTTCCTCAGGACAAAAAAGTCCTATCCCTCCGCTTCTGAAAAATCAAGTATCGAACTTATGAAGCATGGTTCTACTCTGTCACACATGGAATCACCATGAGGCAAAATCAACTCAACAGCAGCTGGTTTTGTTGTTGTTGTTGTTCCAGGAGTTTTGCATACGTCATCTGATAGAATCAGTAACTCTTCCATTTTAAGGTGAAGAAAGAGGCTCAGAGCAATAACAACTTATCCCAAGGTCATGCAGTGAGTAAATGGTGGGGCTGGGGCTCAATCCCAGAGCTGACTCAACACAACTCTGCATCCCTGGACCCAGTGGCATGTTCCTGAGGGCTGATTAGTCCCCCAAGAATTCTGAACACCTGGGGAACACAGGCCTGGACAGTGTGTGTCCAGTGACCCACCTCCTGAGCAACCCCAGGCTGATGAATGCTTAGTGCTCCAGGAAGCTGTTCCCCACTTCCTCCCCAATGGCTGTACCCAGTGAATGCAAACCAACCCTAATAGGCCTCTAAAAGAAACCTAATTAGAAAAGTAAAGCTTCCCCACCTACCCCCAACGCCGGCAGGCAAGCACATTCCAAAGCCCAATGCTACGTCTGTGGCAGGGTTAGGCACGCCTCTGCACACGAACAGGATGTCCATCCTGGGGAGCTGACTAGGCTTTAAGACACATCCAATACATTTCACTTCACATCAGGACTGCACACCTCAGAGCAGCTGATGGGCTGTTCCCGAGTGACACATTTTCATTTTGACCAATATATATACAGCACTGTCACCCATGGACTCATGAGCAGTGACAGTGATGTATATCTGAGCTGAAACCCATATATTACAGCTCAGGCTGATCCCAGGGCACCCACAGCAACTCAGTGCTGTCCTATCTATTTTTATGGCACATCCGTTGTGCACAGAACAGTTTCCACAGCAAGCCAGTTGTAAAACGAAGGGAAAGGAGTGCTTTGGAGGAGACAGCAAAAAGGAGGGAGTGATTCGAGATCCAAGAGTCCCTAGACCTAGCTCATGGGTCCTGAGGAGGTGGATGGTTGAAGGTTCAGTGAGGAGTCCAGAGGGTAAAGGACTTGTCCAAGCCAAGTCAAGTGCAAATCAAGGGGCACAGCTGCCTAGAGTCCTATCCTCAATAGAGATCCAAATGCCTGCAGCCACCTCAGAACCAAGACTGCCCTCATGAACCCCAAATCACACCATGTTCCTCAGTTGGCCAGTGAATCCAACTGGAATGCAAGTAGTGCCAAAGGAAACTTTCTGGAATCCAACAGCCCTTGACATATATGAGTTTTTTCCACACTTCCCCCTTCACACCTGGAAGCTGTGTTCTTCCTCCCCAAGTCCTCCTCTATATGGGCATCTCTTCTCACCCTTTACTCACTTATTCAGCATTCATCTGTTGGGCATCTTCAACCCTAGGGTGTCTCCTACTTGATTACTCATGGCTGGGCAGCCTGGGGCAGGGTGAGCTGTGAGTGGCGGAGAGACACGAGGAAGAATGTGGCCTGGCTACTGCCCTCCAGAAGCTCACATTCAGACTGAGCAACCTATTCAGCCACTGTGATTCTGATGCAACTTACTCTGCAGGAAGTACCTGGGTTGTACAAATGGTTAATGTGCTCAGTGGTCCTTTTTCCAAAGTGCCTTTGGATGGACTTAAACCTCCAGTCTAAGTTAGCAGTTGACCACCCAGGGGAGCCTCGGAAGAAAAGCCTTGTGATCTACCTCCAAAAAAGTCATCTGCTGAAAACACTATGGAGCACAGTTCTTTTCTGATACACAGAGGGTCACAATGAGTTGAAATCAATTCAAAGGCAACTAGTTTTAATTCCGCACAAGGAAGGGGAGCTTATATCTGACATGACTCCACTGCATTGGCTGAGTCCCTGTGCTGGGCTCTGAATACCTGGGTGAATAAGACTGGTCCCTGCCCCTAGATGCTTATTCTCAGTCTGGTGGGGATCAGAGGAGGCCTTTGCGCAAAGCCCAACAGCCAAGTGAATGTTTACAGTCAGGAAAGCGGGGCAAGGGCATCCCAGGAAGAACTAGCAACACAGGCAAAGGGCCACGGTCTCGGGCTGCATGGCTGTGGCCTGTGCACAAGAGTCACGTGAGGCAGGGAGTGGGTGGGAGGAAGAGGCTGGAATGGCAGACTGGGTCCAGGTTCCTGCAAAGCTTCGTGCACCAGGAGCAGAGGAGCAATAATAGTTGGGTTTTCATTTCAGACAGGCAGCCTGAAGCTGGAAGGGCAAGGACGGGAGCAGGGAGAGGCCAACAGAGAAGTCATCAGGAGTCTTGGGTCATGGTGGGTGGCAGTGGGAGTACCTCGTAAAAGGAGTCTCAGGTGGCACAGAGGGTCAATATCCTTAGCTGCTGACTGCAAGCCTGGAAGCTTGAGGTCACCAAAGGCACCTTGGTAAAAAGACCACTAAAACCCTATGAGACACAGCTCTACTCTGACACATAAGGGGTCACCAGGAGCCCAAGTGGGCTTGGTGACAACTGGTTTGGCTTTGCTCATGAAGCATATATTTACTACATTACAAGTTTGGTTTATGCTACCCACTCCTTGTGATCCTAGCCCCAGCCCTGCCGTCTCCTGTCCCACGTGCCCACCTTCTCCTCTCACTCTAACCCCTGCTCCCTGGTACTTTCTTCTAGAGGCCCGAGGAGCAGGGGAATGACAAGGCCCATCTTGTTCCACACCCCTTCATAAGGACTAGCT
This sequence comes from Heterohyrax brucei, assembly GCA_028571685.1. Taxonomy (NCBI): domain Eukaryota; kingdom Metazoa; phylum Chordata; class Mammalia; order Hyracoidea; family Procaviidae; genus Heterohyrax; species Heterohyrax brucei. The sequence goes on from CM053162.1 coordinate 21,338,284, forward strand.
TCCCCAAGGCCAGCAAGAGGGCCAGCAGGCTGAAAGAGAAACCCCCCCCAAAAAACCTCATTGTCATCGAGTCGTGTCCAACTCATAGCAACCCTAGAGGTCAAAGTTTCCAAGGAGCGCCTGGCAGATATGAACTGCCAACCTTTTGGTTAGCTGATGTAGCACTTAACCAACTATGCCACTGTTGGAAATAATCCTTGAGGCTTGGGATTAAAAAGAATTTATCTTCTGACTGAGGTCCAGATTGGACACTAGATAGGTAGGTATATAGGTAGGTAGATAGATGCTATTGAGTCAGCTTCAACTCATGGCAACCCTGTGTACAGAGGAACAAAATATTGCACAGCCCTGTGTCATCCTCATGGTCACCAGCATGTGGAAGTCCATTGTTGCAGCTGCTGTGCCAGCCCATCTCAACAAGGGTCTCCCTTGCACTCACTGGCCCTCTGCTTTACCAGTATGGTATCTTCCTCCAGCAGTCCATCCCTCCCAACGATGTGTCCAAAGCAAGCAAGTCAGACACTGTTCTGTTGGGATCCATATGGTTTTCATTGGATAATTGTTGGAAGTAGGTCTCAGGTCTTTCTAGTCTGTCTTAGTGTGGAAGCTTTGCTGAAAGCTGTCCACCGTAAGGGACCTTGCTGATATTTGAAATATCGTGAGCATAGCTTCTGGATCACAGCAATATACAAGCAACCACCATGTGGCAGGTTGACAGATGGCAGGCATTAGTGAGTGCAATTTCTCATTCTAGAGGATAAGAGCAAACCTGAGAATCTTACCAGGATCTGCATTTACCAAAAGGGTGAAAAGGGTCAGCTGGGGCCCCAGGCTTTCAGAGAGAGTGGAAGAATATGGAATGTATTCTGGAAGGATCCCCAAGAGTGGTAAAGTGTGAGGGCTTTGGGTCCAAATCAGGGCTAGAAAGATGGCTTGCTCTTAAGGCCACCACCTGGGGCAGGGGCCTCTCCCCTTTCTCCGTGGCAGAGGTTCACTAAACCCTCACACTGCCCTAGGCTGCCCAGCCTTGCTAGGCAGCAATCAAGAGGAACGAATGCTGGGCTTGCAGTCAGTCAGCAGGCTATGATTGGTCCCCTCGCTGAGAGCTCTGTGTCCTTAGACACTAGCTCCTGTTCCTCACCACTAGAAGGGAAGTGAGCATCCCCGCCTCTCCCGCGTTACCTCATGGGGTGTGGGGGAATCCACTGCAGCAACTATAGGGACAGAACCTGGCACAGTGGCTGAAACCAAGCAGGTCTGTAATTACCTTTGTTAAATCTGAAATCTCCTTGTAGGTATAAAGTCAGTGTATTAGCAATGCTTGAGGACCATCATTCTCCACCCCGGACCAGTCACTGATATCCAGTTCAGTCTCTTGTACCCTGTCACAGCTTACCTGTCTTGCATGGCATTCCCAGAAGGTCTGATTGAGTTACCTATGGTCATTACCATTCAGCTCAGATTTACAGCAACTTTGTAACAGAATGAAACATTACTCAGTACAGGGCAACTTTCAGTGTCCTTGGTGTGTTTGAGTTCATTGTTGTGGCTGTTGGTCAGTCCATCTCATGAAGGGTATCCTTGTTTACACTAACCCTTTATGTTACCAGATATGATAGCCTTCTAGAGACTGGTTTTTTCTGATGACAAGTCCAAAGAAAGCAAGCCCAAGTCTCACCATCCTCACCTCTAAGGAATATTCTGGTTGTGTTTCATCTGAGACTAATTTGTTCATTCTTCTGGCAGTATACTCTGTATTCTTCACCAACATTACAGATCAAACACACCAATTTTTCTTCTGTCTTTTTCATTGTCCAGCTTTTGCATGCATATGAGGCAACTGAAAAAGACTATCCTTGTCAGGTGCATCTTAGTCATCAAAGTGACATCTTTGCTTTTTAAAACTTTAAAGAGGTCTTTTGCAGCAGATTTGCCCAATGCAGTGTCATTTGATTTCGTGACTGCTGCTTGCACAGACACTGATTGTTACATGGCATATTTGCATTTTATTTGAGCTTTCTTGATGCTGTTTCTTAACCCCAGGAAGCAGCCCGTATAATCTGAGGGAAGGCAGGTGGACCTCAGCAGCAGCTTCCCATCTTGGCACAGGGCCAGCCGGCTCTCTGTGACTGCTGCTGGCACCTCCCACCCACATCCCTGCCACTTTCCATGCCTTCTCTCATTGACTGTCCAACCATGTGAGGGATATACTAACCCCACTTTACAGATGAGAAAAATGAAGCTCAGATTTAGAAACTTGCCCAAGGTCACCCAGTCAGGTGGGCCCAGGTCTGTCAGAAAGCAAAGGCCGCACTCCTTCCTCAGTCTTGTGTGACGTGACTTCACAGAGCTGAACATGCAGCGGTTTGCAGCAGTGCCGGCCCCAGCACTGACGCTGCAGTCAGACGGGCAGCGTCCTTCCCTGCCCCAGTGAGTAGCGTTGGCTGGGGAGGAAGTTGAGATCAGCGGCTGACCAGGTAACCAAGCTGCTCTCCTGAGGGTCTGGATTCTGACAGAGCTTCTGGGGGCCAAAACTGCTCCTATCCCACCTGAGTAGGGACAGAGCAAAGAGGGCACTGTGGCAGAAAAGGCGATTCACTCGCCTACGGGCACCACCCTTATGGTAAAGGCTGTAATGAGTCACCTAGACTTCCCTTCACCCCTTTCAGGACCCAAGGATTCATTCCCTCAGCCGCTGGGAGTGTTGGAGGCAGACAGCTCTCTGCTTAGTCTCTCCCTAAGGGTTAAAGCCCAACCCACTGCCATCAAGTATGTCTGACTCATAGCAACCCTAAAGGTCACTTGTAGCTAAAAAGAGGAACTGTCACCCATCTGTCAGTGTGTCATACCATTGTGGCTTGCATGTTACTAGGATGCTGAAAGCTCTGCCACCAGTATTTCAAATACCAGGAAGGCTACCCATGCTGGACAGATCTCAGTGGAACTTCTAAGGCTAAGACAGACTAGAAAGAAAGACCTGTCCATCTACTTCTGCAAAATAGCTAGCAAATACCCCGTGGATTACAGTAGAACACTGTCCAGTATGTTGCTGGAAGATGAGCGCCTGGGTTGCAAGGCACTGCAGATACACAGTGACTACAACAACGGACTCAAGCACAGCCACAGCGGTGAAGACAGAGCAGGACCAGGCCGCAGTTTGTTCTGCTACAGGATCACCGTGAACTGGAATCGTCTTGTCCACACAGGCTATAAAGGCTGAGGCTTCTGCCCCAGAAGGGGCATCTAAGAGCCACGCCAGCTTCAAAGCTCCCAGTAAGATCTACTGAGACCTTTGTGATGCTGGCATCACAGCTCAGCTAGTCTCTGTCACGGGATGGTCCTGAGAGTACTCCCCACTAAACTTCCCTAGACCTCTAGCTAAAAGTCTGCTGGCACGACCCCAACCTGTAAGAACCCCTACACAAGCTCCCTACAGGCTGAGTGTGACTTGATCTCTTTGAGTGATGCCCTGTGATTTCAGAGGCAGCATCCTTTTTACGTTTTCCTATGCAGCATCCTGAAAGACTTTAAAGCAGGAATATTCATCTATAAAATATACTCTCTCTATAGAAAATGAAATGCAATGTGCACCAATTTCCAAGGAGAAACATGGTCACTGTGAAAAACAAGGAAAGGGGGGATTTCAAAATTATCTATGACGCTAAACCACAGGTATGAATTAAAACACTTTTTTATAATAAATCATAAAAGTGTTTCCCTTTTTCTGATGTAGAGGCTTGCACTTTCTCAAAAGGCTCAGGTCAGGGGAAAAAAATTGAAATTTTTCTCTTATGATTCTGGCAAATAGTGGACTTGGTGCATTTGCATAAAGTTGAAAGGTACATTTTAGTGGTTTTCTGGCATTCTCTGAAATGAATTTTTGTGGCAAGAAGCCTAGAGAAAGTATTTTTGCTTTTTTTTTTTTTTTTGGCTTGGCATGCTGCCATTTAGCTTTCCATTCTCTGTTTCAATGGGCAGTGTATTTTCTCTCTGCATTTCTGCTTTGTCCTCGTGTCTGCCTTGTCCCTGAACAGGTACTGGCACTTTGCTGGGCTCTTTTCCTCTGTCTTCCCTTACATGTCTTTCCCTACTCCCCCTGCGTGTCTCCCCTTCCTCCCTCCTGCTCACTTGTCCTCCTCCCTCGCTCTCTGTCTCCCTGTCCTTACTCTGATGCTCTTCTCTCACTCTCGCTCTCCCTCCTCCCTCACTCTCACTCTCTTTCCTCTTTTACTGACCCCTGCATGTCCCCCCCTCCTACCCTGCGTGTCCCCCCCGCTCTTCCCCTGCACTTCTTTCCTGCCTCCTGTTGCTCTCCCTCCTCCCCTTTATGTCTGTCTCTCCTCCCTCACTGTCACTCTCTCTCCTTGCACTGCATGTCTCTCCATCCTCCCTCGTGTTGCTCTGCTTCCTACCCCTGCATGTATCTTCCTCCTCCCTTACGGTTGCCCTCCCTCCTCCCCCTACGTGTGTGTCCTTCCTCCCCCTGCATGTCTCTCCCTGCTCCTTCACTGTCCCTCACCCTCCTTGCCCTACGTGTCTCACGGTTGCTCTCCTCCCTCACTCTACATAGCTGTCCCTCCTCCCTCACTGTCACTCTCCCTCCTCCCCCTGCGCCTCTGTCCCTCCTCCCTCACGGTCTCCCTCCTCCCCCTGCATGTTTCTCCCTCCTCCCTCACTGTCACTCTCCCCCCACCCCCGCCCTTCTTCCTTATCTCTAACTACCATGATGCGGCAATAACACACAATTTTATGATGCAGAAAGCAGTGTCCCTAGTCTCTCATTTTAAAAGTCAGTTATTGGAATTGCTTAAGTTTATTCTCTAGACCCCATCATGAGATGACCATTTTCTGGTGTCCCGGGGTTTCAGTGAAGACTTCGCAGTCCTGGATGTGGGTAGGAGATGTTTCCAATCTAGCCCAGTTCTTCTCTTCCCGAAAGCCATGGAACTCATCAGAGAGGCTGATTTGCCAAGTGGGAACTCATGGCAAAAGTCATGAGTTCTGCTTTCTGTTTATGGGGCCCGCCGCAACACTTGAGTCCCTGGACCGGCCTGGACTGGTCACGCCAGCCGCTTTGACACCACTAAGGCTTCTAGCGGGAGCTGACAGGCGCCCCCAGCGGTGTGCAGCAGCGCACACTGCAGCTAGGGCAGGCCCTGGGGTCCCACGGGCCTGAGCTGCAGCCCTGCTGCACACCCACGCCCCCACCACTCAGAGTTGCCTGATGTGCCACAAAGGAATCAGCCATTCTGCACCTCCGTTTCATCATCTGTAAAAGGAGGATAGTGAGAGGGCCCACAGCATGATGTAACCATGAAGCTTAAGCAAGGACAAGGGCAGCCAATGACACCAGGATGAACTTTTTCCTGAGAGCCAGCCATGTGGCACCCTGTCTTAGCTGTCTGATGCTGCTACAACAGAAATACTAGAAGTGGATGGGTTTAAGAGACAGAAGTGTATTCTCTCACAGTTTAGGGGGCTAGAAGTCCAACTCCAGGGGCCAGCTCCAGAAGAAGACTTTTTTTCTCTCTCATTCTCTCATCCCCTCTATCCTGCTCCCTCTCTCCCTTCCTCACACCCTGTCATCTCTGGGAAAGACCCTTGTCGTCAGTCTTCCCCTGAGTCTCGGAGCTTCTCATTGCAGGGACCCCAGGTCCTAAGGACACACTTGGTTCCTCTTGGCCCTTCCTGCTTGTTCGTAATGAGGTCCCCTCCTCCTCTCTGCTCCGTTCTCTCTCTTATATCTCAAAAGAGACCGACTTAAGATACAACATAATCCTGCTGACTGAGTCCTGCATCCTAACATAACTGCCTCTAATCCTGCCTCATTAGCACCGTAGACGCTAGGATTTACAACACAGAATAATCATATCAGATCACAAAATGCAGGAGAACCACACGTCATGGAATCACGGTCTAGCCAAGCTGGCATAATCCGTAACATGCCCTGGCGGCTAGGAGGTGGTTAGTGCTTGCTATTGTGACAGCACACCTGAGGAGGGCTCTCACACCCGCCTGCAGCCACCTGAGGAGGTGCGGAGCTGCAGAAGGTCGCAGGTCACCTCAGCCTGACTGTGGAGTGCAGTTAGAAGTCCCTCTTCCCCTCCCTGCCTGTCCACCCCTGCCCTTTCCTTCCCCTCTCCAATCTCACACGCTCACCCCACTCCATGGTTTTCCTTTTAGCTGCTCTCACCCTTCACCCTTTACCTGCTGTTTTCCATCTGGTGACAAAGGGACTACCTCAAGTCTCCCACATTTGCTGTCCATACACTTGTCACCTACATGTCCCCACATTCACCCAGAACATGTATGCGTGCACACACACCACAGAACATGCCACACACATACCCCACACATACCCCACACGCATACACACAGGTACCCACCACACACACATATACATCGGTATGCATACTCCCACACACCATACAATATATCACACACACATCACATGCACATACACACAGATATGTATACACACCATACATACACAGGCATGCATAAATACATATACCACACATCACACACACAAATACAAACCCAGAGACCCACACCACACATATACCATGCACACACCACACATCACACACATGGAGAAATACACACCAGAGACCCATACCACACGCACATACCACACATCACACAAAGATACACACACACGACACAACACAGATGCACACTCAAGCACCCACACCACACACATGCCGCACACACAGACACATGCCCATCCAGAGACCCATACTACACAGACCACACACACATCACACAGATGTACACCCAGAGATCCAGACCACAGACACATGTACACACATACTACACATCACACACAGATACACGCCTAGAGACAGTGTGCACATAGGCACACACGTACCCAAGTCTGTTTCTGGGGACATCACTGCTGCCCTCCCCTCCCCAACATCCTCCTTGTCACCCTGGTCTGCATACATCCTGTGAATTGTCTGTTCAGTATTAATGAAACATCCATCTCCTCACACACAGCCCCTCACTGATGAGACGGCTCAACCCTCTTTCAGGGCCTAATTGAAAATAAACAGGGTAATGCTGCTCACCCTCCCTAATTTGAGGGGGAAACAAGTGATTTTGTTGGACTTTGTCCCTGACAGCATCTGTCTCCCTTGCCCTTACCCACTGACCCAGCCTCCACCCTGGAGGGCCTCCTGCCTGAAGGGGTCCACATGGCCCATGGAACCTTTTTACCTGCCACATCTTTGTCTCAAAGTCCTTCATGGCACAGTGGGTAAGAACTACAGTTGCTTACCAAAAATCAGCAATTCTAATCTATCAGCCACTCCTTGGAAACACTAGAGGGCAAATCTGCTGTGTCCTGTAGGGCCAGTATGAGTCAGAATCAACTCAGTGGCAAGGGATTTCCTTTATCTCCCTGTGGTGGGGGTGTAGAGGCTGTGAGGCAAGGAACTGACCACTGCATCTGAGAAGATGATGCTTGAGGGCAGTAACAAGCCACTTGGCAGATAGTATGCTGATCTCTTTTTCCACATGGAGTTACTTCTTGAACAAAGAATAATAACACTAAATCAAAACCAAACCTACCAGTGAGTCATTCATGACTCACAGCGACCCCACGTGCTAACCAGCAGAACTGTTCTCAATTCTGTTGAGATGGCTTATCCTTGCTGCATGTCGTGTCAGCTGGTAGCCTACTGGCAGTCCCATAAGTCACTCTCCTGTGCACAGAGAGTGGAGGATTGGAGAGGGGGGGAGCCAGGCCAGGCAGAGCAGGATGGGGTCACCTCTGGGGGGTGTGGATCTCCATCCAGTGCCTGGTGGGGACAGGGCAGTGAAGAGAGGAGAGACCTCTACTTTTCCAAGAGCACAGGGCAACAGACTTCTAAGCCCCAGCCATCATCCCCACAAGGAATAAGCCTAGTCAGCTCTATGAACTAATAACAGCATACCACAGCCAGGCAACACTGACTATAAAATATTTCCACACACTGCAGCTCCTTGTTTCGCACATCCCCACTGTGGAGCTGGTTTTATTATTACAGTTCATATTTTACAGAGGGAGCACCGGTGGCACAGTGGTTAAGAACTAAGCTGCTAAACGAAATGGTTGACAGTTCAAATACACCGGCCACTCCTTGGAAATTTCATGGGACGGTTCCACTCTGTCCTGTAGGGTTGCTGTGAGTCAGAATTGACGGAACAGTAACAGGCTATTTTACAGATGAGGAAACTAAGGCACAGAGAGGTGAAACGACTTGCCCATAGCCACAAACTAGTAAATGTCAGACCTGAGATTTGAAAACAGTTCACCTGACATTCAAATTAGCCAAACAAAGGGAAAGGGGTGATTGGAGAAAAGTGATTCATTCTAAGAATTATAGGTAGTTCTTACCCACAAGAAGAATTTCAAGTAAGAAGTGATGAAAATGAGCCTGGAGAAGTTGGCAGGGGCCAAGACGTTCAGGGTTTATACAGAAGGCAATGGGACTTTTGAAGATTTTTACCAGAGGAATTAGATATATGACAAATGGTAAATGAATGAACAGATTTTTATTTTATAAAGATCACTCTGGCACAGTCTGGAGAGTGGGGAAGGGAAGGAAAGGGTCAAGGGAGATTAGGTATTATAAGCAAGGCAAAAAGTGACAAGGGTCTCAATCTGGAAGACAGAAGGAAATAGAAGAGACAAATGTGAGACGTATTGCAGAGTTTGGGTGTTGTTAGCTGCCATAGAGCTGATTCCAACACACGGCGAGATCGCTTGCTAACTACAGAGCAGAGCTGTCATCTTAATAAGCAGACCGCCAGGTCTCTTCTTCCTTGGAAGCACTAGGTGAGTTTGAACCACCAACCTTCAAGTTAGCAGCTGAGTACAAATTGTCTGTGCAGCCCGACCTTCTCAGAGAATAGCCAGGATGGTTCTCAGTGCAGCACGGAGGAGAGGAGAATCCAGAAAGCCAAAACCAAACCCACTGCTATCACGTAACTTCTCACTCATAGTGACCCTACAGGACAAAGCAGAACTGCCCCTAAAGTTTCCAAGGGGTGAATGGTGGATTTGAACTGCCAACCTTTTGATTAGCAGCTGTAGCTCTTAACTGCTGTGCCACCAGGGCTCCAGAATCCAGAGAGACATACAAATTTCTGGCTTGAGTAATTGAATGATGGTACTATTCACCAAAATAGAGATCATGGGAGGAACGGGGCTGGCAGGAGAGGTGGTGGGTTGGTCTTGGGCGTGCTGAGCTGTGGACCCTGACTCAGGAGCTCAGGGAAGAGCTCTGAGCCTGAGACACACATACGGGAATTTGTCAGCAAAGGTGTAAGCTGAGTCCACCGGAAGCGATGAGCTGTTCTGTGGATAATATATGGAAAAAGACACACCAGGCAAGAGGAAATCCTAGGGAAGGTCAACATTTAAAGGGTGAGCAGATGTGAAAAAGGAGACTCAGAAGGAACAGCCAGAGAGGGAGGAGAAAAAAAAAAAAGAGTGGGTCATGGAGGCCGATTTAGGATATTCCCTACCCAGCTTTATTTTTTTCTGTAGTACTGCTCAATATGCAAAATTTGTATTTATTTGTTAATTGTCTTTCTCTCCCACTGGACTGTAAACTCCACTAGGGCAGGCCCTGGCACATAGTAGGTGGTAAAATGAATTTCTAAATGATGACTGAGCTACACTGGGAAGCTGATCCTTAAAAATAGGGTCACTCCTTCTAGAAGTGTTTGCATTCTGCAGTGAAGCACGTTGGCCATTAGGTGGTACATGGATGTCAAGTGAGGAATCCGGAGGCTGGGATTACCTTGGCCCAGAAACGGAGAGCAGGGCAGTAGCTTCCTGTGAAACAACTAAGCCAAGCAGCCAGAGGCTCTGCACTGTGAAGGCATCGGGAACTCCTTCAGCAGACATCTCTCAGGCGTCAGCTGTGATCCAGATCGTGCTTCCTCAAGCCCTCTGACAGCCTGGAGTGGGAGTGGGAGGGAATGCTCGGTGGCCTAGAAGTACCAGGCCTGGTGTGGGCCCTGTGATGGGTTGAGGGCACGAGGGAAAGGGCTCTGAAGGGCTGCTGGAGCAGGGGGCAGCCCTGAGAGGTGGTCTGATCTTGATGGCATGTTATGGGGTGGTGGTAAAGAAAGGCTACCTAAACATACCAACGTCCTTGAGTCAATGCCAGCTCATGGAGACCCCGTGTGTCAGAGGAGAACTGTGCCCCAGAGAGTTTTCAAAGGCCCATTTTTTTAGAAGTAGATCACCAGGACTTTCCTTTGAGGTGCCTCTGGGTGGGCTCTAACCTCCAATCTTCTGGTTAGCAGCCAAGCTAATTAACTGTCGCATTGTCCAGGGACTCAAAAGCCAACAGTGTTGTTGCTGAATGCAATCGAGTCAATTTCTACTCCTAGCAACCCCATGTGACACAGTCAGACGGTCCCACAGGGTTTTCTAGGCTGTGATCTTTACAGGAGCAAATCACCAAGTCTTTTCTCCCACAGAGCCACTGGGCTGCCACAAACCACTAGCCTTTCCATTACGGTCAAGCACTAACGCATTGCACCCCCAGGGCTGGTTAAGGCAAACATAAACACAAACAAAAACTTTGTCATCAAGTCAATTCCAACGCATAGAGACCCTAGAGGACAGAGTGAAGCTGCCTCACAGGGTTCTGAGGAGTGGCTGGTAGATTCGGACTGCTGGTCTTTGCCTCAGCAGCCGTAACTCCTGCTACTGCACCACAGGGGCTCCAGGCCTGGGTCTGAATCCCAACTCTGCCATTTACCAGCTGTGTGATCTTAGGCAAGGGATTTGTCCTCTCTATCCTAATCTATAAATGCGTATTTTAGTAGTACGAGTCGGATCTGACTCGACGGCACGTGGCTTGGCTTGGCTAGTAGTACCTGTGTTGAGGATATTGAGAATAAAACAACAGTGACTTTCACATAGCAACAAAGCTAAACATTAGCCTTGTTAAAAATCAGACAATAACCAGTAGTTGTTAGCCCTTTCAAAGTGCCCTCCAAGTTCTTCCTGTCATAAAGGTAATCTTCATAATAACCTTGAGAAACAGATATCTTCACCACTTTCAAGATAAGAGGACTCAGGCTGTGACGTTATATGATTTGTCCACAGTCATACAGCTCATAAAGTGAGGGACTCAAGCCAAGTTCAGGGCCCCGCAACTAGGTGGAGTGTTCCCTGTATGCCAGGTGCTATGCCAGGTGATAGGGACCTAGATAGATAGGCTTACAATCAATGGGAAAGAGATAATTTCCAAATAATGTGTTAGAAGGATGTCCAGGCTGCTAGATAAAAGTCATTTGGCCCAATAGTGGGATTCTGGAAAGGCCTTTTGGAGAAGGGTGACCCCTTAGCGAAATCTCAAAGGTTGAAAAGAAATGAGTCAGGAGGAAAGGGAAAAGAGAACTCCAGTGTTCTAGGCTAAAGAAATGGCACGTGCAAAGGAACCTCTTAGGAAACAAGCTCCTCTAAACTATTTCCCTAAGTCTGTGGTGAGTAGTGTGTGCCGTTCTCTGAGCTAATCCAGGAAGGAGCAGGGAGCCAGTGAAGGGACAAAAGGCCCTGTGTGTTCTCATTGTTCTGTGCTCTGAGGTGCCCACAGGGTCGCATTTGTAACAGGTACCCAAGTGGCCCACCTACCTGGAATCACCATCAACTCCAGGAGAATGAGGGATCGGTGTGGGTGGTCTCTGTTGAGCACATGAGGGAGGCTGAGTGAAAGAGAGGGAAGAAGGGAAAGAGTAGGGGAGAGGGAGGGGATATACTGCTCATGCAGGCCTGAAGCTGGGAATGCCAGGATGAGGAAGACTCCGGAAGTATGAAAGGCAATGCTGAGGACGAAGCCAAGGCCTGGGTGTCCGCCCTCCACCCCAGTGCGCCGTGCTGTCCCCTTGAACACAGCCACCACCCTACCCTTCCCCCAGAGTCCCTGGGGCCTGGGGCTAAACACTGAGGCTAAGAAGCCAGCTGCCAGTAGTGAACCTCCTCCTCTTCACTACCTTAGCCTGCAGCCTTCCCACAGCCTGTGACCATGACAGACCGGGCTGGGTTGGGGTTCCTCCTGCAAAGAGAGGATGATGCTCCCAAGCCCCCTGGCTGAGGAGCACCCTAACCCAGCTTCCCTTCCTCCAGGAACAACAGGAAGCACCAGCACACCCCTGCCCCCAGTGCCACACCGTGGAGAGCTTCTATACAGCTGCCCCAGCAAGTGCCAGAGGACTTTGTCAGCCGGCCCCACTCTCACCCAACAGCTCTACCCTACACATGCAGACACATGCACAGACAACGGTATATGGAGTGCTGGCCTCAGAAGCAGATATCCTTGAGAACACTTCCTGGGATCATTTATTTATTTTGGAGACAGTTCCTAAGCACCTACTATGCCCAAGCACTGAGCCAGGCACAGCAATGCTGCAACCAGCAAGACAACCTTTGTTGTCAGTCTCCTTCCCACTGACAGCAGCAGGCAGAGTGATGAGGATAATACAGTAGGGTGGTGTAACAGAGAGCAGTTAAGGGCCAGTGTAGAGACAGGGTTAGGTAAGGCCTCGCTCAAGTCTCCACTGAGTCCTCACTGATGGGCAGAGAGACAAGAGAGAGCATTCCCGAAAGAGAAGAGTGAGGGCACGGCCTGCACCTGGAATGAGCTTGACGTGTTCTGCAGACAGACAGGCAGTGGGCCAGGGCACAGCAAGTGAGGGCTGAGTGGAATAATGTGATGAGGAAGACGAAGACGGGCAATGGCCATGGGTGCTGGTGCCCATAGGTACAATGGGGAGCCTGGAGGGTTTGGCCTGTCAGTGACTTGAATGGACTCACGTTTTGATAGTCCATGCCACCTGCTTTGGGGAGAATGCATGGCACATGAGTGAGCCAGACCCACCCACCAAAGGTCTCATAGCCTGCAAGGGTCCCTGCCATATATACCTGTGGTCACAAGGATAGCCAGCTGATGTGACAGCTCCCAGCTGCCACTGAGCAGTGTAACCCTCCACGTTTGAGCTGCGGGCCTAAGGTCCATAGACATGCCCAGTCAGCATGCAAGGGCTCGGCCTGTCCACCTGGGCTGACCGTGCACCTAAGGGCTTCCTAGAAGCCCAGGCAGGGCTCACTCTGGAGGAAAGCCAACACCCCGGCACCAGTATGCTAGTGCCCCGGCATCACAGGAGTTCTAGTCTGTTCGGGCGAGATGGGCCACCCTGGCAAACCAAGGCCAGCAAGTCCAGTGAGCTTAGCACACTATAGCCACTGGGCACAGAGAAACAGAGAGAAGATCCTCTTTGACCTCAGCCCTCTCTGACTCCACTCGGTGCTCTGCCCAGCTGATGGCTTGCAGGACACTTAGATGGTCACCTCCAGTGCATGCTGTAGTCTAGAAGTCCAAGGCCTCCTGACTGTGGGAGCACTCCTAAGGGATGCCTGTGAAACTGGGTAGTGGTTGCCGTACAACTTTTGGTGTACACACAACGTAAAGCAGATGAAAGCTGTATACTGTGGGTGAAGCCAGGGTGCCCTTCCCAAGCCCATTCCCATCCTTCTCTCCTCTAGCTCACCAGGTGATATTGGCTATCGACACGCCATTTCTGACCTCAGTTTTCCTACCTGCTGCAAAACCTGACTGTGTGATGTTTCCCTGGCCCACCTTTCTGCATAAGACCTCCCTGCCCCTCGTAGCAAACCTCAGAGAATTCCCTAGAGTCTCCCGACCACACACAGGCAGAGAAATGGGTGCCCCACAGTACATCTCTGTGTGCGGCAGTCATGCCCAGAGGCAGCAGCTCTGCAGGGCTATGGTGGGGGACAGAGCAGGGAGGGAAGACCCCCCAGATGCCTGCCCAAACCCTGAATGACAAAACAGGGGTATAGCAGAGAGTGGCCACCTGCAATTATAGGCCTTTAATTCAAATGATCTATTCCTTTCATAAGCAATGCACACAGGGGCCAACTGGTCCTGGGCTCTCCCTACGCCAGCCCCTGGCAGAGGCTGGGTGGTGGCCTCCAGGCCTTCTGCCAGCTCTGGTGTGCTTCAAGCGTCAGTCACCCAACAGTTAACATATTTCTCCCCTGACAACAGGCACAACACCAAAACAGTCAACTATTTTTATCTCCGGATTAATCACAAAAGGCTAAGGCTTCCACCTTCCCTGTGATTAAAAATTAGGAGACCAAACTCTATAGTGGCTTGGGATAATAACCAATCCTGGAGGGGTACATATGAATAATGCATCTCCAGGCTCGAGCTGCTGGACGACATTCACCCCTCCCAGCAGCGCCAGCTCTGGGCCCCCGCCTGAGTGGAGAGGTAATGAGTTGCCCTCCTTCCATCTGAGTGACAGCTGCAGAGAGGAACTGTTGATTTCTATTCAGCCGGCTGGCCCCCAAACATTCCCTCTCATCACCCACCCCCACCCACCACACACCCCAGCCCCCATCCGCACCCCCTCGTACCCCCATCTGGTGTGTAATGAGGCGAAGGCCAATCAATAATGCATGGCTACATGAATAACCGGCATGATAACCACTTATTTGGGAAGATGTAATCAGGGTCCATTCTGAGGGTGGATGTTTGTGTGTGTGAATGTGTGTGCGTGCTGTGCCTGAGTACTCACACAACACAGCTCTACTCTTCCTCGCCCCTCATCTGTGTGCCTCTAACCCAACGTTCTCGAAACACCACGTCGAGAGAAACAAAATGGGAAGACCTTCCTAGTCTTCCCCATTGTGATCAGAGTAGAGTTTCTCCATAAAAACTGAAAACCCATAGCCGTCAATTCGAGCTCACGGCAATCCTGTATGCTGCAGAGTAGAACTGCTCCATAGGATTTTCTTGGCTGTAATCTTTAGAGAAGCAGGCTGCCAGACCTTTCTGCCGTGGCGCTGTTTGGTGGGTTCTAACTGCCAGCCTCTAGGCTGATAGTCAAGTACAGTTAGCACTATGCACCTAACAAAAGCCAGACATGGTTAGTTCTCAAACTTCGTCATGCACTGGAACCGGCTAGGAGCTAAGAATCTCCAATGCCTGGGATCAGAGGTTCAGATTTAGTTGGTCATGGGTGTGATCTGACAATAGGATTCGTGATTCATGTGGTAAGATATATACACATAACATAAAATTTAACATTTTTAAGTGTTGAATTCAGTAGCATTAATTATATTCACGATATGCAGCCTTTGCCACTGTTTCCAAAACTTTTCATCACCCAAACAGAAACCCTGTACCCATTAAGCAATGACTCCCCACTCTCCTGCCAGCCGCTGCTGTCTGAAAGTTGAGGCCCAGCACTGGAGGACCTTCTGTGATCTTTCTACTGCTTTCACGTTTTATGCCTGAAGAAACTAAATCCCAGAGAAGTGACTTCCCTGGTCTTCATACTCCTGATTTAGGGCATTTCCAACAACCTCACATCACTGGCTAGTCATCTCGGTCATTTGGGGGAGGGCAAAGCTAGGTACTTATTTTACTCCTAAAGCTCCAAGTGGAAACCCTGGGAGCATAGTGGTTAAGTGCTATGGCTGCTAACCAAAAGGTTGGCAGTTCGAATCCACCAGGCCCTCTGTGGAAACTCTATGGGGCAGTTCTACTTTGTCCTGTAGGGTCACTGTGAGTCGGACTTGACTCAGTGGCAGTGGGTTTGGATTGGTTTTCAAAGCTCCAAGTCAGGGTAGTGTTGGTTTGGTGGTAGAATGCTCGCCTTCTATGCAGGAAACCAGGTACGATCCCCAAGCAATGCACGTCAAGCACAGCCAGCTCCTGTCAGTGAAGGCTTTCCTGTTGCTGTGATGTTGAATGGGTTTCAGTGGAATTTCCAGATGGACTGGCAAGAAAGGCCTGGGAATTTGCTACTTCTGAACATTAGCCAGTGAAACTCCCATGGGATCACAACAGGTCCAACTTGCAACTGATCATGCAAGTAGCAGATGACCGAGCAGCACGTTAGTTACTTGTGGAATTACCATGAGTCAGAGTCAACTCAGTGGCAGCTAATAACAACATAAAGTTCCAAGAGGCACTTTCCAGTTTTGCAGACCCTCAGCAAGCTCACTGACCAGTCAGCATCTCCATCCCATTACAGCACCTGTTATAGGAAAAAGGACCACTGCGGGAAGAAGGGGGCAAGAGCCCCAGCCTTTGTGAAGGATTAGGGCAGTTCCCTTCCACCCCAGCCCCAACCCTCTCTGTTGGAAGGGCCTGGCCTATTACATGGAGATAAAACTCCCCCATCAGCAACTAGTCTCACCCACCCACTTACAGAAAGCCTCAATTAGCCAGCTTTTCCCTCTGGCCACGCCTACCCCACTGGTGAAGAGGCAGAGGGGAGGCCTAATGAGCGGGTAGTCAGTGGGTAGGGATGGGGAAGGTTGCCTTCAGGATCCGGCCCTCGCCAGCAGCCTCCTCCAGGCCTGGCAGCTCAGCCCTAATCGCCATCTGCACAGGGCCTGGGCCTCCTGAGGAGGCTTGGCCTGAGAGCCAGAAGGGCTGGGCAGGGTTGGATGACCTTCTCAAAGAGGCCAACTTCCTCCCCGGGCCAGGATCCTGGGTGGGCTCTGATGTTTTCTTCACCCGCCCGAGGAAACAGAAAAATAGGGATTGGCACTCAGTGGGCCTAGTAGCTCAGGACTTGGCCTCTGCAGGGACCAGCGATGGAGGGGCTGTGTCCTGAGGAGCCACAGTGGACAAGGAGGGGTGTTGCTAGGGAAGTGCCCAGAGGAAGGGAGGAAAGTCAGACAAATCTGAGGGCTAAGGCTGGAGGGCAGGGCCTGCTTGCTCTCCTCCTGTTGCTCCAACCGACACAAGTCGATAAACACAGTGCAAAACCCAGAGGAAGAGCCAGGGACAAGACTGGCTCTGTCTGACTCTTGATGCTATGGGAGTGAAGTTGCTCTTAAAGAGCCAGTTGCTTAGTTAAACGCCAAGGACTGCACCAAACAAAAGCCCTATGGCTGTTGAGCCGATTTTGAACTCATAGCGACCCTATAGGACAGAGCACAACACATCCTCATAGGGCTTCCAAAGAGCAGCTGGTGGATTCAAACTGCTGATGTTTTGTTTAGCAACTGAATGCTTGATCAGTGCGCCACCTCTAAGGATTACACCAAACCGAAAAACTAAACTCACTGTTGAGGAGTCAGCCCCTCTGAAGACCTGCCTCAGCCTCAAAAGGGTTGCCTTCCCTGGTTCCAGTCCTGATGCCAGGGAAGGGGCCTGGCACAGCAGTGTAGGTGTCAGGGACCTGGCTCTGCCAGTCATTCACTGTGTGATCTAGAGCAAGTCTCTAACCCTGCAGCCCCTCACTCCTGTGCCTGGGCCTGAATAGTTGGAACATGATAATTGTGTTTACCTCACAAGATTGCTGGGAGGATTAGATAGGACAGCAGAGGTGACAGGCCTTTGTTTTTCAGGTTTTTTTTAAAAAAAAGGAAAGAAACCCCAGATAACATCTACACGTTGGTATCTTGCTCTCCCGGTCTGTGACTCGGGCTAAGGAGGCCTGCCCAACCCCACACAGGATAAACAAACATGCAGAAGGTACACTGGAGATTATTGCTGCGGTTGCTATCATTGTTGTAATACAAATGGATTATACGTTTTATTAAAGTATGGTAATTATTGTTTATCATTGTTTTCATAAAGTTCATCAGACCCAACCTCCAATCCTGGCAAGAGGCGAAGAGGGTGCCCCGGGCCTGACCTCTGCTCTTCTCCCCACAGTGCCACCCGATGACCCTGTCATCCTGGGGGGCCCCGTGATCAGCCTGCGGGCAGGAGACCCCCTCAACCTCACCTGCCACGCCGACAATGCCAAACCTGCGGCTTCCATCATCTGGTTGAGGAAGGGAGAGGTCATCAATGGGGCCACCTACTCCAAGGTGAGGAGCGCACCTGGAAGGAAAGTGGGGCTCAAGAGAAGAACTAGATGGGGAGGGGCTGGCTTTCCTCCTTCAGAAACTCTGGATCTCTCTACGTGGACATGTTCTGTTCTTCTCTTTGTCTCTATTTCTCTGCATGCATTGGTTTCTGAGGACTACCATAACAGCATGACACAAGCAGAATGTCTTATAATAATGTCTTGCCTCACAGTTGTGAAAGCACGAAGTTCAAATTCTGGACCCAGCAGGGCCATGTTCTTACAAAGACTCCAGGGGAAGATCCTTTCTGCCCCTACCAGCTTCTAATAGCTCCGTGTGCTGGTTGGCATGGCTTCGCTTGGAGATCCGTCTTCTCCCTGGTGTCTCTGTGTCTTTTCTAAAGAGTCACTCAGATTGGGTTAAGACCCTCCCCATGCTGGTATGGCAGTCCCTAGGTGGTGCTTCCCTGCTAACTGAAAAGTTAGAGGTTCAAGGGCACCCAGAAGTGCATTGGAAGAAAGGCCTGGTGATCTGCTTCCCAAAAATCAGCACCGAAAATACACTGAGCATAGTTCTACTTGGGGTAACTTGGAGTCCTCAAAGCAACTGGTTGCTCTGGTGTGATCTTAACTGATAACATCTTCAAAGACCCTAGTTCCAAACAAGGTCACATTCACAGGCACAGAAGGTTAGGGCATTAGCATATCTGTAGGGGCACACAATTCAATCCAGAAACTGTCTTATCTCTCTCATGGTGTCTCCCACTCATCTGTCTTTTCTCTGACCTTGTTTCAGTTTCTCTCCCACTAGTCACTCTGTATCTCTTTCCTTTCACCCTTTCCTGTGGCATTTGCTAGCCTAGCCAAAGTATAGCCAGGGGCAGAAGTGGCCATAGCCCGTGGCTACCAGATAAAATATAGGATACCAGGTTCAATTTGCATTTCAGATAAACAACAAATAGCTGTTTACTATACATATGTGCCAAATAGTGCATGGGCAAGTTTGTACTAGAAAATTACTTTTTCTTCTGAAATTCAGATTTAACTGAGCATCTTGTATTTTTATTTGCTAAATCTAGCAATTTCACCAGGTCAGCTAGATAAAGGTGTTCAGGTTCTGCCCTGACCCAGGATGGCTGGCTGAGGGCCAGGGAGGGCTAACTGCAGCCCACAATCCCTGGACAAATCTGTGCTTGGGCAGGAGGAAGATGGGGGGGGGTCTCTAGTACAGCCTAGAAGTGCCCTGAACTGCCCCCACCCCGTTTCCACCATCACAGACAGGGTTTCCATGCTGCAGTCTTTAAAGATGAAAGGCACCGTAGTGTAAGCCAGTCCAGGTCCTTTGATCCATAGTCACTGCCTTCTCAGCTGTCACATGGGCAGCCACAGGCCTAGAAGCCAGTCTCATGTGTACTGCACTTTGCTCTTCCCAAGATAGCCACAGGCACAAGATCCCCAAGGGCCCCTCCAGAGGCTGTATCAGGGCCCAGGACTACAAGTCCCCCAGGCTCTGAAGCTGGAGGGTCAAGCTTCCAGAACCCCAGTTCCCTTCTCCCTGTGACCTGCCCCAGCACCTGCTTCTATCCCGGGTCCTAGAAAGATAAGCATGTAAGGCAGGCCTGTTCTCATCTGGAAGGCGTGCCCACCCAAAGGGGACAGCCCAGGGCTGACCATCCAAGCCTGGTCCCCTCCCAGAGCCGAGACAAATACCTTTCCTTGGGCACAGTTCCATCCTTGAGGGAAACTGCTTGCTGAAAGATAAATCCTCCCACTTACTTCCTGAGCTCAGCCACCCTGTTGTGTTATGAAATAAAAATATATAGCAAAGGGAATACATCATCCAGAGAAGAGCAACAGGAAGGATGGGGCTACTCTTCAGTCATCCCTGAAGTCAGCCAGCCTGGCCACAGCCAGGGTTTATGTGCCACAGAAGATACACCCCACCCTGTAAAAAGAGAGGACACGGTCACTGCGCCTTCCAGCCTTCTGCCCCAGGGCCACCTTTCCACGCCACGTGTGAAGGTACCTCAGAGCCTATCACCTTGCTTCCTGAGACCAGACAGGGAGACATGCTTCCTACCTGCATCCCATCCACTCTGCTCACACTCCGACCCCAGAGAAAGGGACTTGGGAAGGCATCTCCCGCAGCGGAGAGCCTGCAGCCCCAGCCCTGAGGCGGCATCCGGATAGCCCTTCAAGCTCCTCATCTGTAAAATAGAGGGAGAGATCAGATGCTCCAAAAGGTGCTGTCAGCTCTGACAAGCTGTGAGCCTAAGACTTAGGTGACGGCTTGTTTAGTCTCCTAATGCTACTGTAACAGAAATACCACAAGTGAGTGGTGGTACAGAAGAGACATTTATTTTCTTGTACTTTAAAAGGCTAAAAGTCCAAACTCAAGGCCCCAGCTCTAGAGAAGGCTCTCTCTTGACTCTGGGGGAAGACCTTGTCTCTAGCTTCCAGAGCTCGGGCCTTCCTCATTCCCTAGGTGATCTCTGTATGTATCTATCTTCCCCTGTTGGTGCTCGCTTGTCTCTGTGTCTGTGCTGCTCCTTACACCTCAGAAGTGGTTAAGTTTATGATACACCAACCTACACTGATATGGTCTCACTCACCTAACAAAGAAAACTCTACTTGCAGACAGCCTCACACCCACAGGTAAAGGGATTCGGGATTCAGCACATATTCTGAGGGACACAGTTCAATCCGTAACAGATGTCTGGTGCTGCTGCCTGTGGAGAGCCCTCAGAGCTGCAGTGAAGCAGCTGGGCTCTGGAGCAGGCTGAACTGGCCCTGAATCCAGGCTCCGCCTCCTTCTAGCCATGTGACCTTGGCCAGGCTGACCTTGCTGTACCTCAGCACCCTCATCTGTACAGTGGAAACAGCAGCACCACTGAGTGGAGGAGCCATGACAAGTGCCTTCAGAGTGAGCAAATGCTGAGCACGGCTTTTGTGACTACTCACCCCTCATCCCTTGCTTGATCATCGCAGTCTGCGAGGGGGGCTGTGCCACCCCCATTTCACAGAAGGGCATTGCAGTGTCACAGAAGAACAGCCCCCTTGTGCTCTGACAGTCCTGGGCCATCATCATCATGTGTGACAGTGACTTACTCTCTGCCTCAGTTTGCCCACTTGCAAAACAGGAATGATAGTAGTAGTACCTGATAGGTTACCACAAGAACCAAAAGAAATTATGCAGTAAGGCACCTGGTAAAGAGCCCAGATACAGTGATGGTTTAATAAATGTGAGCAAGAACCTTTGGCTTCCTTCTCCCAGGGCCTTGCTCCCCCACCCCACACCCCTTCCTTTGTGTCAGCATCTCCTGACTTCTGGTGGGATGGTCTCTCTGTTACTCCACCCTGTGGCCAGATGGGGAAGGGTGAGGTAGGCAGGTTGAGGGTGGCATCATCCCTGGAAGTCACTGGGCCCTTCCCCCAGGAGACTCAGGGGGAAAGGACTCACCCCCACCTCCACCCAGCACAAACTGGTGGGTGCCCCTCCTTGAACACACACCACCAGAGTCCCCAAGGCCTGGGTGCTCAGGCGGGCCAACTGCAGGTAGGGTCTTCATCACTGCTCTCTTGGTGAGTGTCTGGATGCAGAAGCACGGGAGATGGGCTGGCAGGCCCCTATCCAAGTCCTCTATTCCTGGATACCCAGCCTGAAGCTGTCTGGGAACAGCAGGACCCTCCTTTGTTCCTGGTGCTGCTCCAGGCCTGGCACCAGGAGTAGGGGGTCACATGGCATTCATCTGGAAAGCCAGGCAGTGACCAAACCAGGCAGAGGAAAAGACATTGTGGAGGAACTGCAGAGAGGACGTGGGGTTGAGTTCAGAGACAAATTTTCTCTAGGAGCCAGCTTCCTGCTCTGTTACTTCAACCTCTGAGACAGCTGCTATGACCCTGCTGTGGGGACAGGGAGAAGGGTTGCTCGCTTTAGACCCAGCAATTGTGTACCACTGTCTGCTCCAGCTCCTGCCTGCTCCTGCCCAGGAGGCCGGCAACCCAGCCACCATCCAGGCCATCAGCTGCATCTGGCCCAGTGCTGAGAGGAGACCCTCCAGGGAGGCCCCGTCCAAAGAGCACTGCCCTCCCACCAGTTACTCCTTCACCCAGCATCCTATTTGTCCATAATGGGGACTCAGAGTTTCCAGCTAGCATGCAGCCATTCATCCCTAGCCTTCTTTGTGAAGGGCACATCTTGCCTAGGACACATGGCTGGGGACCCTGAGGATGCAGGGCTCGGTGCACGCAGTACTACACAGCCTCCACCTTCCCTAGTACATGCCTTATTCAAGTGGGTGACAACTGGCAGCTCCCCCAGCAGCTACAAAAGGAGGGAGCAGAGTGATGACTAAAAAGGACACATGCAGGTGGGGGAGGTGAGTGAAGAGGAGGGAAGAGAGGAGGCCTGCTGCCAGGCAATCAGGCCTCTCTGCAGGCCCCTATGCATCTGCTTAAGCATCCCATCCCATACTTAGCACCAGGGTCAGGCACCAGCCCTAGGCACCAGCCCTCTGTACTGCCTCCGTGCTCTTTCCCCTGGTCCCTCAGACCAAGCCAGCCCTCCCATTTCAGGTGGCCCAGGCTGGCTCTCCCCTGCCCAGCCCAGGCCCAAGGGCTTAACTTTAAAGAGGGCAGGGCAGCTGCTGCTGCCACACTGCACAACTGCACCCACGGCACATTCTGCCCCGAGCCCAGCCAGCCTCCCAGGCCACTGCTGGAAAACCAAGGAGGCTAATGCAAAGCATGTGTGCCTGGGAGGCAGGGTGGAGAAGAGGACACAGGCAGGAAGCAGCCTCAGAGCAGGCCGTGCTCAGAGAAGACCTCAGAGTTCCTACAAGGCACAGGACAGTCACTGGGCCAGTAGGGAAAAGGCCTTGGAAGCAGTGACTAGGCAGAGAGGCCCACTGCCCTGCGGAAGTCCTGGTTTAGCTCAGGTAACACCCACAAGCAGAAGCCTGAGCCTGCATGCATGTGCTCGGGTAGCGTCTTACCCTTGCACAGGAGGTACATACACCCAGCTGGGCCCCTGGCCCCAGACCCATATCTGTACACAAGTCACAGCCCTCAGAGTTCCCTCAGGCCAGCTGCCTCCTGGGGCCTCCTCCTCCGGAGCTGCCATCAGGGCGACAGGCAGGGACCCTCCCTGGGACCAGCACCATAGCTGTAGGCCTCAGAAGGGAGGCCCAGGAACAATAGTGACTCACCCGCTTCCCCTCCACGAGCTGATTTGCATGCTAATGAACATCTCTGTAGCAGGAGGCTGGGGGCTCGCGGTGCCCACAGCATCCCCAGAGCCAAGTTCAGTGAAGGGAGGAGAGTGAGGGGAGGGGAGTGGGGATGTGACAAAACTCAGTAAAGGATAAAATGAACTGGAAGGTACCTTCAAGGCCATGAAGTTCAAGACTTCATTTACCTGTGTAAAAAGTGAAGAGGAGAGGAGACGGAAGGGAGGAACAAAGGGACAAGAAGCAGAAGGCAGAAAGGAGGGGTGGGACAATAAGGAAGAAAAGAGGCGAGGGAAACCGGGGTGAGGGGACTGAGGGAAGCACTGGACCAGAGGAGGCAGGGTGCTTAGGCCTGCCTCGAACCACCAACCCCAACATTATCCGTCCCAGTGTCCCTCCCAGCCACCCAAGAGCACCCCACAGCGGCACCAGCAGGCCTGCCCTGCCGGGGCCAGGGGAAGCACAGAGGCCTTCCTGCTCCCCCCTTGTTTAATGAACACAACTCCCTTTTTCACTAATTAGCTGGAATAAACAACTTGAACTGGAATTTTCATTTCCCAGAAAAGCGAATGCCTGGACATGGTAAATATGTCATTAATCATCATTCTGAGGCGGAGGTGCACCCCAGACGCAGGAGAAGGGGAGGCAGGCCGCGGGCCTAATTAGGGGCTGGACTTGGCACACCCCTCCTACCAGCACCCAGGCTGTGCTCTGTCCCCCACCGCGCAGGGGCGATCAATCGGAGGGCTTCTAGGCAGAGTGAAACTTAGCAAATATCCCTTGCTAGCTAGCACCAAGGGAAAGGAAAGGAGGTGGGGAGAACCACAGGACTTCCCTCCTACCACCCCTCCTCCCTCACCCTACCCTGAGGTCTTATTTTCATCCAGGAAATTGTTCTTATTATCACCTGGCTATTTATAGACCCGCTAAAGTCTGCGAAGGCCCAGCCAACAACTCAGTGGTACAGGCAGAGACTCCTTACCGACTCTGGCTTTGGTGTGGGACTAAACTATACCCCTCCCCACTTTCTCTGTCCCCCACTTTTGCTCCAGGACTGGCCCAGGGTCCCCATCCTCCTTTACTCCATTGCCTAATCAGACCTGCCCCTGAAGTGCTGGGACTGGCTGGCACTCTCCATGGCCCTCTCAGAGGATACTTTGCCTGGGACAAGGGCCATGGCCTCACATTCCAAGAAAGATATGCCACTGGCAACATGCCACTGAGGCCTGAGCCATGGCCCAGCCTGTTTTAGAGGCTGAGGACAAAGGCCGCTGCTAGTGCTCTGCTCTCTGAACCTCTCTGAAATTAAAGCACAAGACGTGATATTCCAGACAAGGCTCAGACCCATTCTAGTGCTGGAGGCCACACATTTTGAATTGAGGGCCCAGAGAATGACACTCTGGCAGCCCACACGTCGTTGCTGCTAACCATCTCAGTGACTTCGGAGGCTCCAGCTGTCTACCCTGTAAGGTAGCAGTCACCATGAGTGTCTCAGAAGCTGTGGGAGGGGTTTGAGGGCTCAGGCAAGTCACCCATTCTTGAGCGCAAATCCAAGCTCTGCCAGCAAGTACCCAACTCACCATGAACCTGTTTTCTGCTAAACAGAGGTAACATCACCGTTGCAGGATCCTTGTGAGAACTAGAGACACGCCAGGAGCCTTGTTAGTAGATGTGATGGTCTAGAAGAAGAGTTTTTATATCCAGTTCCTGTCTTCCAACCACAAAATCAAACCTATTGTAGTCAAGTCAGCGCCAGAGGACAGAGTAGAACTGCCCCATAGAGTTTCCACGGAGCACCTGGTGGACTTAAACTGCCAGCCTTCTGGCTAGCAGACTTAACCACTACACTACCAGGGTTTCCTCCTTGACTCCGGACAGCACAAAATAAACCTACATCAGACAGCTCCTCCTGAAGGAAGTTCAGTCCTTCTTGGGACCAACAGGCTGAATACTGAGCAGATTCTTGTCCCACCCTAGGTGCAGCCCTCCCTGGCCCAGTCCACACTCACCAGCCTGCACACACACCAGCCTGGGCAGCTGCCCAGCTCAGGATGCAGGCACCAAACTGATGTGAGTTGGGAGAGAAGATGTCATGGGGGAGTAGCTGAAGAGCAGCCTCATGGTCCGGTATTAAAAAGCTACACCTTGGTAGATGAAGGTTTTAGGACTTACTACTTATTCCAGCATCAACCTGAAATGGAAGTTAGGACAAATTCCTTAGCTTCTCTTGATCTCAGACTGTTTCCTCACCTGTCAAATGAAAGGTAAGAGCTTGTGTCTATGACAGGGAAGGCTCTGATAAGGATGTGAAATATTTTGGAAAGCTGAAACTGTTTAAGTAACAAAAAGGTAAGTCTGTGTTTATTCTGCCAACACTTGCCCTGATCCCGTACCCAAATGCCATCCTGTAGTCTGTGGTACTGCCTCAGGGGCCACAGATATCTGCCTGCTGCAGACCTCAAGACTCCCCCAGACATCAGAGGCAGAATATAAAAAAAAAGTTACCATCAAGTCAACTCTGTCTCAAGGCCACATGTGCCAGAGTAAAGCTGTACTCTGCAGGGTTTTCGACGGCTGATTTTCCAGAAGTAGATTGCCAGGACTGTCTTCTGAGGCATTTCTGCATGGACTTAAACGTCTGACTTTTCAGTTAGCAGCTGAGAGCACTAACTGTTTGCACCACCCAGGGGCTCCAGAATATACCGTGTTTGTTTCTACATATTGGACCCGGACCTAGTTTCTGTTAGATCTGCCTGGCTTCCTTTGTGCTTTGGATATGCAAGTCTAGTGTGATCTTCACACATGGTGGAAAGTCTGGTTTCTCTTCCTTCCAAAGCCCTGTGCTTAGCCAGCCCAGAGGACCAAGGTAACCCCCATCTCTGCAGGGGACTGACACCCCTGGGTCATCTGAGCTGGCCCAGCCTCCCACTCTCTCTTCCCCTCTCTGAAGCTGTCTTCCCCCAACCTATCCAGGCCAAGTGACATGGTGCCTTCTCTCCCTTCACCACCCCAGACCCTGCTTCGAGACGGCAAGCGTGAGAGCATCGTGAGCACACTCTTTGTCTCCCCTGGTGATGTGGAGAATGGGCAGAGCATTGTGTGCCGTGCCACCAACAAAGCCATCCCCGGTGGGAAGGAGACTTCTGTCACCATCGACATCCAGCGTGAGTACTGGCCCATCACAACCAGGCCCAGGGCAGAACCACCTGGCACCACTGCCAGGGGCTTGGGGAAGAGAAGACGCAGGCCTAGACAGCCAGTTCACAAAGACCCACACCACCTTCTTCACATCCCCGCATACCATCTGAGGCAGGACATGCGAGGGGTCAGATGTCTCTGTGGACTGGCCAGGCTTGTATTTATGGGCATCTGAAGGACCATCTTGTCCTTATTGTCACGTGAAATGAAAACATCACACATAATGGTCCTTGGCAAACTACGTGTTAAAGCCTCATTCCCAAAACCGAAAACCAAACTAGCTGCCATCAAGTCAGTGCCAGTTCATGGAGACACCACACGTGCAGTGTAGAATTCTGGTGCATGGGGTTGACAAGTCTGTGACCTTTCAGAAGCAGACGACCAGGCTTTTCTCCTGATGTGCCACTGAGTGGGTTCAAATCACCAAACTTGCAGTTAGCATCAAGCACCTGTTTGCACCACCCAGTGAAAATCACAGTCCTTCACCTGGAAGTGAGTAGAACTTCCATATACCAGTAAATACCACGGTCAGTCTGTGGCCATGCTGGCCACCTTGGTGAGGAAGGCAATAGGGCTCTGCCCCTGGAGAGGGTGTGTCCTGGCCTCTCTTCACAGAAGGGGGCACTGAGAAAGGAGAACGAAGAGCCGTTGTTCAGTCAGCTACACTGAGCTCCACTTTGCAGATGTTCTCTCATTGACAACCGTCATTCGGAGTAGGCAAGACTGTGATCCTAATTTGGGGACCCAAGGCACCGAAAAGTTGATCAACTTATGCAGGGCTACTTAAAGTTCAAACCTGGGGAGCAGAACCTTCCAGAAGCCACGTGATAACCCCCTTCTCTTCTCTATAGCCACATAGTAAGCACCCAGCAAATATCAGTGATTATGACTAATATTAACAAAAGCAATGCTGTAAAGCTCCTGAAAGTCTCTGTAACAGGGATGCAGTGCCTGTGAGCCCTAAGAATAAAGAAGAGCTCAACACAGCCGACAGGGTTGTTCCATTGGCCTCACTCTCACTACTGGATTGGTTTAGATGTGAAGTATCAGCGCTCAAAAGTATGCTTTTCTTGTCTTCCATGCTCCTGCCTGCCACTGGGCGTGATGCAGCCAGGTGGTAGAAACTGCTTTGGTCAAAGGTTCTGGATTACAAGGCCAGAGCTGCAGACTGGCATTGCTTTCCTCTGTATCATCTTATTCACTTTAAATTAAATCTACTTGAAAACACTTTGTAGCAGCCGCAGCTCATTTGAAGCTCCACACAGCTCTCTAGGGATTGAGTCCCAGAGCTCATCTTGGAAGCTAGAAGGTTAAAATCCCTATTTAATGTCATTTAATGTCTAGAATCCCAGCAGACACAGTTTAGATTCTAGAAGGCAGAAGGAAACATTGAGCCCTGGAGAGCAGTGACCATCAGATGGACCAGTCACCCCAACACAACAGCTGAGTTACAGGGGAGGTCTTTATCTTCATTATCTTGCCAACAGATGTTAACAAAGCATCCCCCCCACACACACACCCAACCCCATCTCCACATCAAACTAGGACTCTGCGTCGCTTCCATCGCTCCTCATTAAAGGAACGCTTGTGCATGGGGTAGGGGCCCTGGTCTTGCTGCAGACCCAGCTGCTTCTTCAGTGATGACCACCTGTGGGCTGGAGCAGTTCCACCTAGTGACTGGAAGGATGCATTATTCTATGGGTGTCAGGGAGTGTAGAGAAAGGCTCTGCCACTGCTCAGCTGTCACTTGAGCCTCTGAGCCTCTGGTTCCTCCTCTGATTTGACCCAGTGATGCCTTAGGTCTCTTCTTGTCTAGGATTAACCCTGAGTCAAGAGACTGTCTCCAAACACAAGCCAAGTGGGGGAGGAATGACAGGGGGCATAAACAGCATCCAAGCCTCCACCTACCACTCGTGGCTACTGTGAACAGCCCTTGTCCTCCTCTCCCGCCAAACCCGACCTGGTCCAGCGACCTATGCCAGCTACAAAGTCCCACACAAAAGAAACAACTCGAGCTGTCTCCCCATAACAACAGTCTGAGCCCTGGCAGGCAGAGATCTGGGGAGAAGCGTGCTTCTGCTCCAGGCTGTTGTCCATCACACCAGGAAGGGAGGGCTCTCCTGTCAACAAGGAAGCCCTCATCGCAACAGCAGCCCGCCAGCTAGGGAGGACCTTCCTCTGCGTGCACTGGAATGAGACGATCAACTTCACAGCACCCTAGGTGACAGATTCTGCCGGGTCTCCCGGCCTTTTCCAGTGTTCTTTCTTTCTCAGACACGTCAGAAGGACAATGCGGGGAATGAACTTAGAATAAGGACTGAGGCCAGGTGCCCAGTCTCCTTTACAGGCCCCTGGGAGAGTCCAGTGCAGTGGCCTTATCACAGGCTTCATCCTGGTTTGAATTCTGGCTCCACCACTTACTGAGTCACCTTGACCAGGTTAGTTAGCCTCTCTATGCCTCGGGTTCCTCATCTATAAGGGGAGAGCATAATCCCTGCTTCACCCAGGTAAGGATTAAATCAGAAAATGTATGTCAAGCCCTTAGCACAGCACCTGATGCGTCATGAACACTCTTTATGCATCAGAGGTTACTACGTCCACTGTCTGCTCTTCCATGAATCCCATAGGACCCAGGAGCAAAGGAGTGTACCAGTATCCCTCACATTGTAACACAAGAGGCCTTTATCCTTTTGTCCCAGGCCTCCCTCTCCCCTAGCCTAGAGGTGTTTATACCGGTCTGCCAAGCAAAGGCGCACATCTCTCCACCCTTCCCTCCTCCTCCTGCCTCCTCCATTTATTCCCTTGTTGATTCAGTAAGCATCCCACTGTTTACCGTGGACACTACTGGCTGGATCAGAGCTGTTTTGCAAACCAGCTTATTTTCTCAGTCAACCAAGAAGCATCCCAACTCAGCAAAACCACATTTGTTGTTTGTTTCCCTTGGTCTTTATATGTTACCCAACGGAAGACAAAGCCCCCAGATTGAGTAATGGGAGAAAAAGCTTAATACCCGCAAAGCCTCACCACATCTGGGCTCCATGTCCAGATGCCAAGTTTCAAATGGATGTGCGATAAAATCACTGAGTCATGAAGTTCCTCTCTCTTCCACCCTTCCTCAATGTAATACTTCCCTGAAACACACACACACACACACACACACACACACACACACGCAGGTTGCTGATGGAAACACTAACAGACTCTCAGCTGTAACATCTGTTCAATGTGATCTCCGTTCCACCAGCTACATCAAAGCTGCCCTCCTGCAAGTTACGCAGCTGACATCACAAGTGGGATTAAAATCATGTTTAATAGTTGGATATGACATAAACTATTTATACGTCGGGAGCCTAGCAGGCTCCTGAAGATTCATGTCGTGTACATCCAGAGGAGGGGAGTGAGAAAGGGACAGAGGTGCCTCTGATCCGGGTGAGGAGATGCAAATGAGACTGAAGAGTGGGAAAGCCTTCCTGGGGGTCATTCACCTGAGGCCCTCTAGGAATGCCTGGGCACCAAGGATGTGGCAAAGAGGTGGGGAAGCTAAGTAGGGTGCATCCATGGGTGACCTAAGATGACCAGTATGCAAAACGAGAGGGGAGTTGGCAACAGGAAAGGTCCCCTAACAGGTGCCTGAACCATAACCCTGCCTCCCAAAGTTTTGTCTTTTTATAAAAGACCCTTTGGAAACTCTGGTGGTGTAGTGATTAAATGCTACGTCTGCTAACCAAAAGATCAGCAGTTCAAATCCATGAGGTGTACCTTGCAAAGTCTATGGAGCACTTCTAGTCTGCCCTGTGGGGTCATTATGAGTCAGAATCAACTCAACAGCAGTGAGTCTTTTTGGGTTAAAAGATACTCAGGTGAGGGGTAGGCCTTCTGGAACTGCCTCCCAAGTCCTGTGGGGAGTGTCTACGTTCCACTGAATTGGCTTCAGCACCTTCTCAAACAAGAATTTGACTGAGGCACTCAGTTTCCCAAAGTCAAGCTTCAGAATATGAAGACGCTGGGTCCAGACAGCGTGAGCATACATATACCTACGCCACAGGCCATGCTTCTGCGGTACCCTGGGTCCTCCCTGGTCTCTGTGGCCTCTGGGGCTGTTCTCTGTTGGAGCCCTAGGGCCTGCTGGAGACACCCTCACTGGTAGAACAGGCAGAGACTCACCATGCAAACTTCCTGGGAGCTGGTGGTCCTCCTGAGTGCTGATGGGCAGCAGCTGGGAGAGGGTGCAGAGCTCTCCTGGGAAGTGAGCTCTGTTATTGCTGTTCCTTGCTACACTGTGACCATTTGAATTACACTTGAAACCCTTAGATTGAGGTCACTTAGGTGCCTGTCCCTTCCCTTGTGATTCTCCAAGAGAAAGCAAACAAGCCGGCTGCTCTAGCCACAGAGCTTCCAGGATCTGTGATCCCCACACAGAACCTGGGGATGATCAAGGAAAAGCAGTGTGCCACCTGCTGCTCAGGAAACATGTTCCCATCACCCTCCCTGTACCCCTGTGGCTGCCCATAGTGTCTGTGAGCATCTACAAGGTCCCAGGCCCTGGACTGTAGCACTGGGCAGTGAGGCAGGGCCCAGCTGGTGCCAGCAGGGCACAGGGAAGCGCATGGTTAAGTGGTGCCAGTTCTGGGGAGGGGTTGGCTCAGTGCACAACTAGGGTTGTGGGTGAGACCCTCTGAGGGTTTTAGGACCCCAGCTGTGGTATCAACCAGGAGCAGGACAGGGCAGGCTGAGGACCACTCTCTGGTAGTACTCTTCATGGTGGCCCTCTGAAAGAAACAGACTTCTTTCTTTTCCTGAAAATGACCTAAGCCTCACAAAGTCCTTGTGACCTCCCAGCAGTTTGCAGTGCTCATTAGTGGGAACTGGCCTAAAAGCCCCGTCCACTCAGGCCCTGGCTAGGCTCTGGGGACCCAGGTGCCCTCTTACCAGAGAATGACCAGAAGGATCTTGAGTGCTCAGGAATGCCAAGGCCAGGTGCACCAGAAGCGGGGCTGGGACCGCCTTTGGGGAGGGTCTTCTCCAAGCCGAGCCGCCACCTCTGTCAACCACCCCTCCACTTTTGCTTCTCTACTTCTCCATCTCTATTTCTGTCTGTCTCTCTCTTAGTGTCTGTCTGTTTGGTCTTTCTCCCTAACACCTGTCATCTCCTGCCTTCGTCTGCTTTGTCTACCTCCATCTTTTTTGCTTCTAGTCTGAAATCTTTGCCTGATATGTGTCCCTGTGTGTATATCAGTCTGTCCCCGGCACTCCCGTCTATCTACTGCTTGCCTCTGTTTCTGTGTCACTTATGCTCACTCTTCCCTTCTGTGATGCAGTCTCTCTGTGACCCTCTCTCTGTCTCTCTCATTTCCTTCTCTACTTTGTCACTCTGTCTGTGTGTCTCCCCCACCCCTGTGGCCTCCATGTCTGTCTCTTTCTGTCTCCCTGCCTGCCCCCTCTCTGTCCATGTCTCTGTGTGTCTCTTCCGTTTCTCTGTCCCCAGTGTCTCTCTGACTCCATCTCGTCCAACTCCCATCCTGTAGCGCTTCAGAGCTTGGCTTCTTATCATGTCAAATGAGGAAAAGGAGGCCAACCTGGGCCACTGAGGGACATGGGCACCAGTCAAGACTCAGCAGAGATGAGGAGCTGCTGAAAAGACGTAAATGCCACTTTCAAGTGAACAGCCACACCAGCCGCTCAGAGCAAGCGATTAAACCAACATGTCCAACACAGCAAATGTGTGTGTAAATGAGGCTCAGTGTCCACCCTCTCTCTTATATCCCTGCCCACCCGTCCCCAACCCCAACTATCTTTTCTGATAAGTTTTGTTCCAGCTAAAAACTGGAAGATTGGCAGTGTGCTCCTGGGCCCAGGAAGCCACAGCACCCAGCAGGTGTCCATTCAAGCCCTAGGCCTTGAATTGGCAGAAGGACCCTGGCCCAGCCACCAAGACTGACTGTCCAGTGCAGGCACATTTTGGATGTAGAGGAGCCTCCTGCTGAGGCCTCAAACTTTTAGTCTCTGGCCTTTACCCTCCATGCCACCTGTCCAAATGGTGGGACAGCTGCCCCCAGCCTCCAAGTGAACACCTTGTCTCTGCAGACCCCCCACTTGTCAACCTATCTGCGGAGCCACAGCCAGTGCTGGAAGACAACGTCGTCACATTCCACTGCTCAGCAAAGGCCAACCCAGCTGTCACCCAGTACAGGTAAGAGCACTGAGGGCAACAGGCTCTGATCATTAGACCCCACCTCCCCACACCCCCTCAGCACCATGCCCACTGACTGGGAGGTCAGTTAGGGTCTGTGGCTTCAAACACAGTATTTGGTTTATGGTGAGTTTCATTTGAATATATTGATTATTCTTAATTTCTGAAAAGAGGTAGGAAGCCACAGGAAAAAAAAATTAGCAGAGCCAGTAAGACCAGAACCTGAATTCCAAACAGTCCACTGTGTGGAGTAGAATACTGGGGAGAGCCACCCCTGTGCAGGGGCACTTGGAACCGCCCATACTCATGGCTCTGTGCACCCCTCTCCTACATACCAATAAAAGTATCCTTGTTTTTATATGCTGTCTATTTTGACAGACCTTCTTGAAGGCAAGAACTGTAATTTTTAGTTGTTGCAGTTCTTGGCATGTAGCACAATGTGTAGCATGTACCAGGTACCCAATAAATGTGGGTTGAGTGCATGAATAAACACACAGGGTACCTTCTTGCCTGTGTACCACTACTACAATGATTTCAGATCTAAGTGCCTCAGGGATTCTCCAGGGCAGACTCAGGATACTCACCTCCTTTAGGCTCAAGGCACTCACCTCCTTTAGACACAGGATACTCACCTCCTGTAGCCTTGGGACATTTTACCTCCTTTAGACTAAGGACACTCACCTCTTTTAGACTCAAGACACCCTCTTTAGTCTCAACACATGCTTCCTTTAGGGACACTCTAAAGGGGCACTTACTTCCTTTAGACACAGGATATTCACCCCATTTAGACTCAGGACCCTCACCTCCTTTAGAATCAAGACACTCCATTAGATTCAGGACCTTGACTTCCTTTAGACTCAGGATTCTCACCTCCTAATTTAGACCTAGGACACTCACCTTCTTTAGGCTCAGAAGGCTGTACTTCAAGGTGCTCTGCTTCTCTAGACAAAAGTCACCTTCTTTCACTTTGCATAACTAGCCATAGTTTAGAACCTCTTGTCCTCCTGGCTAAGCTTGGTCGTGGAGCCCAGAGTGTCCTTTCTGCCATAAAGAGAGGTTTATTCATTTGTAACAGCAGAAAATGTCAGAGATGCTAATGATTCTAGACTTTAAGAAATAAATCAGCCATAGGGAGTGAAGAACAGGGACAAGGCAGTGCAGCCCCAGAGAGCACAATGAGAGGAAGTGAGCCAGAGAGGTGGCCAGAGACACAGGGTGGACGTAAGGAGGCAGTCCCAGCAGTGCGGATAATTAAGCTGCCTTGGAACAAGGACCCAGAAAGGCCACACTATTTTAAAGTAAGATAAAAACCTATCTATCCCATCTGGTTTAACTGCCCATTGGTCTGGAGGCAGAGGAAAAAATTAGGTGGACTTGGGGGCTTTTCTAAGTGTGGGATTCCAGGATCCCCTGAGACGTGAAGCTCAGTTGGGTACAGAAGTGCCGGTCTGGTGCGGCCAGGATCTGGCATCTGCCTGGAAGTGACCAGAGACACAGAAAGAAACACCCAGAGGGTACCTTTTATCTGGGCTTCCACCTTGCACATGTATGCCTGGACCTCTCTGTACAAACTCAGCTTCTTTCTGTGGTCAACACCCAGCTCTCTGCTCAGTCCCCAAGTACCAAGCACAACGTGCTCAGAAAATGCCTCCAGTTCCAGTTTCCCTCCACACTCAAAGACCACCTGGACAAATAACACCACTTCCCCCAGCCACACAGCCATCCCAAGAAGACCCGAGACCAGAACACACAACTTCCAACTTTGATTTCTCTTCCATTCTTGCCCTCCACTACCATGAGGCTCCGTGTCATCTGAGGACCTAGTTACCAGAAGGCTGGAGACAATGGGGCAGTGCACCTAACACCAGGACCCTTGATTCCATGCCGTATACCTGCCTTCTGACCGGGGCAGGTTGCGCGAACATCCTTGAAACCAGGCTGCTGAGTCGCCAACCTCCCTCCCAAAAGCAGAACACTAAGGACGCTAATGAGTTATAAATGTGCTGTGGAGAAAGCGATAAAGCAAACACAGCAAATGTTAATGACGGTGAATCTAAGTGAAGGGATGTGGAGATTAACCGTCATTAATCGTACTGTTCTTGCAACTTCTGTTTAGTTCGGATTTTTTCCCCCCAAAACAAAGTTAAAAGGCAAACCACCAGGTGCAGAGCATCCAGGCCTGAGGTTCAAGTACCCTAGTGGGTTTCCCCTTCTACCCTGCAGCGCACAGAGCCAGAGATTGCCCCTTTTGTTGGCAGAGGAGGGATAGTTCCTGCACCTTGTTTTTGTCATCCTCCCCAGTGCTGCTGTAGGACAAATAACACAAGTGGGCGGCTTAAAAGAACAAGAAAATATTTTCTCACACTTCTGGAGGCTGAAAGTCCATACTGGGGTCTCAGTTATGTGGATCCCTTCTAGTCCAGCAGCCCTGGGCATTCTTGGTCCCTTAGCCACCCTCACATGGCGTCTGCCTCACCCAGTATGTGTGTGTCTGTATCTGTTCTACTCTTTTGTAATTGGAAGTGATTAGGTTTAGAACCCACCCTACTTGGTTGATCTAATTGATATAACAAAGAAAACTCTGTTTCCAAATGACTCACATCTGCAGGGATAGGGGTTCTGATTCTGGCACATATTTTAGGGGACACAATTCAGTCCATAACATCCCTTCATGGTCTTCTGTGTTAGCCTCGGGGTATCCTTCCTGTGAGGCCTCACCAAGCTAACCAGACTGTCTTTAGAAAGACAGGTATGGGCATTGGGATCCAAGAGGAAAAGCCTTAAGCAAATCTGTCACATAAGCACATTGATTTTTCCAAGTTGACACTGACAAGATTACAGTGATTTCTGTTTCTTTACTTCCATTTACCGTGATTGCTTCCTGTCTGTCCCACACAAGAGGCTGTCCTCTCTGAAGTCAGAGGTGTGCTTCCTTTGCCCCAGCTCCCAAAAAGGAGAAAGACGAGCACCTCCAGCCGCACTCAGCAGCTGCTTCTGTTGCCCCCAAGGCACCAGGAGCTCTGGCTGCTCTGCTCCTCCTCCAGCTCATGACTGACAGGGAACCACTCCCGAGGATGAAACCCGGGCCCATAGGCAGCAACCTGGCAAGTGCGATGCGCTAGGCCTCTGGATTCTGTGATGTACATAATTAATCCTCTGACATTTGCTCAGACCAAACTAGACATTGGTTGGGAAAGGCTTACACTGGCTGCTTTTTCAGAGGGACTAGGGCAAAAACAACAAAAGAGGGAAAAGGCAGGTGGATGGTGGGTGGTGGGTGGTGGGTGGTGGTGGGAGCATGAAAGAGAAAGAGACTGATAGGTAAAAAGCTAAGCCAAAGGACAGAGGAGAGGAGAGGGGGGGAAAGGAGAGGAAGAGGGGGAGGGAGAGGAGAGACAAGGGGTAGGATGGCTCTCTGCTTCTCTGTCTTCATTCCTCATGTGGTGGCTCAGATTGTCTGGTTGGAGCATCTGGGCTCCTAAACAGGTGGCAATAGAAGGTTTTCTTGTTGTGGGAGGGGATGTCTGAGGTGGAGAAGAGGCTGAGCTGGGCTGGAGGAGAGATGTGAGCAGAAGACTCTCAGGGATCAAAGACACTTCCCCAAAAGGCCTGGTCTTGGACAACCTGATGACTAGGGCTCCCTCTGACCTGGGACACGATGGACACAGACTTCCTGGGCTCCTCCTCCTCTTCTCTGGTTGTCACTGCCCAGCACCTCTAGACCAGGAGCAGGTGTGCAAAAGCCGCAGGCCCAGCTTCCCAAAGGGCTGGGGTCAGACACACAGCTCCTGCAGATAATGTAACAGCTCCTCTCCACAGCAGTCTCTCTTTCTTCTCTGGTTCCCTCACTGTGCAAGGAGAGGCCAGCCTGATATTGGCAGAGAAAGCTTCAAGGGCCTGGGGCACTAGGTTCCAGATCTCCTAGGAGCCAGGGCTTCTCCTGAGCTTCTGGGACCCAAGCTGCAAGTGCATCCACCATCCCTGACTCACCCTGTGAGTGCCCAAACAGAAAGGGACAAATGCGCCACCTTCTCCAGGAACCCTCCCTTGGAACCAGCCGACCTGAGTCCAGGTAGGCAGCCAGGAGCAGAGGCCTGGGCAGAATGGGACACGGCCTTCCTGCCCTCCTCCATGTCCAGCCAGCACCCTGCCAGACCTACCCAGGGCTCTGCACTTGACTGTCCCTGCAGCAGGGTGGAGGAAGTGGGGGCAGGGCACAGATCCCAGCCTTGTGTCTGGACCTGAATTTGTCAGCCTCAGGAAGGGGGCAGTACCTGAATACTAAGGTTAGTCATTAAATTAAAGTTAGAAATCGAAATGATTCATGAATAACTCATAATGGTTTGTTGGGAAGCTCTCAGGGAGCCATGGTTTGCTCTGTTGTTATACTGTGATTGTCATTATTCATCATGTCCTTAATAATTACCCAATATTAATTCATGATAATCGCTGCATGGTGCCATCCTAGTTGCTGTGTGCAGGAATGGATCTCTGGCAGGGCTGGGCATCCAGACTGGGAAACCAGCCTCTGCAGGGAGCAGACGGAGAAGAGCAGGTGCCGTGGGAAACTACTATTCTAGAGAGCAGCCTCTACTGGGCAGCACTTGCTGAGGCCCAGGAGCCCCTCCTCTGGTAAAGGCAAACAACTCCAGACAGGCTTGAACTGTAGACGAAGGAGGCTGGGATTCGTAAGAAAGCCCCGACCTTCGTACACGCACGTGTACGCACCCTCTCACGACACACACACTCACCCTCACACAGACTCATGCACGCATCAACAAACAAGATCTGACAGTTAAGTCTGCCAACTTAATTGTTCTAAGTGCTACCTACCTCACTGCTGAATGTCACTACAGTCATCTTCAAAGTACTCCCCTTGGGAAGCTCTGCACTGATGCCAGCACCTAGTCCACTTTTCAAAGCAATTTTGGAACTCTTTCTGGAATGATCATTGAGCACAGTGGCATGGTGGCAAGTTCACAAACGTAGTTGTACAGTTGTCTGTGAGGGAGTTTTTAGACAGTAAACAAGTAATCATATTGGAACACCCTCCCTACTCACCTGATCTGGCCCCCAGTGACTTTTTTCTTTACTCAGAGATAAAGGAAATATTGAAAGGAAGACATTTTGATGACATACAGGACATCAAGGGTAATAGGAGGACAGCTCTGATGGCCATTCCAGAAAAAGAGATTCAAAATTGCTTTGAAGGGTGGACTAGGTGCCGGCATCAGTACATAGCTTACCAAGGAGAAGACTTCAAAAGTGACAATAGTGATATTCAACAATGAGGTATGTAGCACTTTTTCCAGGATGAGTTCATGAACTTAACTGGTGGGCCTCATATATGCACACATACTCTCACAACATGTACAGGCACCCTAACAGATATTCACCCTTACACAATCATGCACACTCACATATCCTCACACACATTCATACACTCATTCTCTCACACACACCCTTAGTCTTATGCACACCTCCCACATGCGCATGCGCAGACTCACCTCCCACACTTGCCTTCTCCTATGCGTCCACACTACCTTCACGTGCACACACACCAACACAGAGGCACATACTGCTACGTATGCAAATGCACAAGCCCAGAGGCCCTACAGGTAGCAGGCTGCACACTTACTGATCGAATGCACTCACTCCACAGGCTGGAACAAGGACTAGCCCAAGGTTTGCCCTCTCTCTGAAGGGTTCACTGCTGATTCAATGACCTACCTACCTCAGCTGAGCAGAAGTAGAGTCAGGGCCTCTAAGGAGCAAAGTCTCGTTGGGAGGAGCTTTGCTGGGCAAGACAAAGAACAAGCACCACCCCAGAAAAAGAACAGACACCACCCGAGAAAGGAGAGAGGGGCCACATAGCTGGCCTACAGTGGGACAGGAACTGAGACCCAAGAGCTCAGAAAATGGCTAAGGGGAAGGGAAGGGCAGGAGACCTCACCAATCCTAGCACCATGTGCCTTGTTTGGAGACTCTTTTCTCTGTAGGTGGTGGTGGCACACCGTTAGAGGCTGGCCTCCGAGGTCATAAAGTGACTCCTTCACCAGCATGGCTCAGGACAGGGCCACATTAGAACTCAGCCAGATATCCAAGCTCTGTCTCATGAGCCAGCTAAGTAACTGAACAATCAGCCTTCCCCCTCCACAAGTAACTTGTCAAATGACCCGCAGACTGCTTGCTGACCAGTTGACCAAATCTCACCATGAGTGCCTGAACGGTGTTACGGGTTGGACTGTGTCCCCCCAAAATATGTGTTGTAAACCCTAATCCCTGTATTTGTAGATGTAATCCTATTTGGGAATAGTGTTCTTTGTTACGTTAACAAGGCCACTTTGGTATAAGTTGTTTACTAAGCCAGTCACTCTGGAGACATAAACCAAGCTGATTAGGCACAGAGAAGGCAGCAGAGATCTGGAAGACAGATGCCATCACGTGCAGATCGCTAAGGGACTGAGGAACAGAAGCTGAAACAGACAAGCATCTTCTTCCAGAGAAGACAGAGACAGAAAACCCTCCCCTAGAGCCACCACCCTGAATTCAGACTTCTACCCTCCTAAACTGTGAGAAAATAAATTTCTGTTTATTAAAGCCACTCACTGGTGGTGTTTTTGTTAGAGCAGCACTGGATGTCTAAGACAGGTCGCAACAAGGCCAGCTCCTCTGCTAGCCCCTGCGGTAACCCCTTTGAATGGATTTTACCTCAAGGACTTCACCCTGTGCCAGGCTCCCTTGTTCCCATGGGCTGGATGCTGCCAGCTCCCAGAGAGACACTCACCCAGTAGGAGGGACACCCCTGTCCCTCGAGAGTCACACCAAGCCCACAGGACCTCTGTTGCAGGTGGGCCAAGCGGGGCCAGATCATCAAGGAGGCATCTGGAGAGGTGTACCGGACCACTGTGGACTACACATACTTCTCAGAGCCAGTCTCCTGTGAGGTCACCAATGCTCTGGGCAGCACCAACATCAGTCGTACAGTTGATGTCTACTGTAAGTGCACCTGTGGGACTTCCACAGGGCAGGGAAGGGGAGAAGGAGGCACAGGGAGCGTCTTGCCGAGGCCTGGGAGACTGTCACGGGATTCACTGCACACAGCATAACAAGAACACTTGACAGGCACGTAATACTTTGTACTGTACAAATAGCTTCCTATTGTGGTATTTCAGGTTTGTTTTGATCTTCACAACAACTCGTTGACCAAAAACCAAACCAAACCCACTACTCAGGGTTTCCCTCAGGGTTCTGGGCCAGGCACACATGGTAACTCAATTCCTGTCAGGCAAGAAGTTGGCTACTGAGGCTGGAGAGGCAAGAGAAATGCCCTGTGTCCGCACTCTGAAACCAGGCGGACTGGAACGGGGGTGGGGGGGAGCCCCAGGGAAACCCAGGCAGAAACCGGGCCAAGCTCCTTCTTTCCATCGAGGGGGCCTAAAGGGGAAGCTGAGTTTGGGGAAAGAGGACACTTTCTGTACTACTGGAGTCTCTGTGTAGACCTAGGTCCACGGGGCGCAGGAACAAAACGTGAAGGATGGTCTCAAGTGGATGGAGGCAGCTCAGAGACCCCACTGTCACTCTTAATCCAGCTGATGTAGGGAAGGAAGAGGTGGGGAGCAAGGAGTATTCCAGAGCTCCCCGACCCACTCAAGCCCTGTCTCCTCCTTTCTCCCGGCCACAGTCGGGCCCAGGATGACCACAGAACCCCAATCCCTGCTGGTGGACCTGGGCTCTGATGCCGTCTTCAGCTGCGCCTGGACTGGCAACCCGTCCCTTACCATTGTCTGGATGAAACGGGGCTCTGGTGTGGTGAGTCTTGGCTCAGACTTCGGCAGGGGTAGGGGTGAGGCCTTCAAGCGCCTTTGCCCTTAAATTGACGGGGTCAGCTTCTATAGATTTGGTCCTTCTAAGGCCAGTGTAAGCAAAAGGAGAAGAAGGAACTCTAGACACCCCCATGTACTGGAGCTGAGAACATTCAGCCATTTCAGTTTGTCCCAGTGTGAAACTTATAAGAGAAGCAGGCAGTCACCTGTACACTGGACAATAAAAGCCCCCACCAAGGCTTTTCACCTTCACCCAAACAGTGAAGTCACCCTTTAGCTTGGGTAAGCATCATTGTCTTTCTGTGTTACTGTTTTAAAATATATGGATTCTCCAGTGTACATAAGAATTTGCCAGGAGGAGGACCACTAAGAGCCTTGGGGCAGGGAAGGATGAAAAACTGCAGAAGGAAAATGACTGGTGCTGGTCACCATATGCCAGACACAGCCCTGTCCATGAGGGATCATTGCCCCATTATGCAAATGAGGAAGCTGAGGATCTGAGAAGATAAATTGACCACAGCTACAGTTACTCACTGGTGGAGCCAGCATTCATACTCTGATCTAGCTAACACCAAAGACTGTTTTCTTTTCATCATCCCAAGTTACATCCCAAAGCAATACTGAAAATAACTCAGAAAAGACAGTTCTGGGGATAATTTCACCCATGGACAGCCTGGGAAAAGAGAAGCCATCACAGGTACAGGGAGGTCAGCATCCCCTTTCTGTACCAGAAGCCTGTGGGTCCCCATCAGGGAGATCCACTCCAACCCCCAACCCCGACACCATGTTGTTGTAAGCTGGTGTTAAGGTGGCCTCTTATTCATTGTTGTAATCCCATGCACTACCGAATGAAATGATGCCTGTCCCACACCATCCCCATAATGGTTTGCAGATCAGATTGTTGTGATCCATAGCGTTTTCACTGGCTTATTTTAAAAAAGACATTGCCAGGTCTTTTTTCTGCTCCTCTGAAATCTGTTCAGCCTCACAGCGACTGAGGCCTCCAATGAAAGACAGGTGGTGCTGTGCATGAGGGACAGTGGCCAAGAACAGGACCATCTCTCCTACATGGAAGGCGAGAACTGCATCACTGAACTCCAGTGTCCACCCATACCTTTGTACCTGACCTTCTCTGTTTCTCCTAGGTCCTGAGCAATGAAAAAACCCTGACTCTCAAAACAGTGCGTCAGGAGGATGCTGGAAAGTATGTGTGCAGAGCAGTGGTACCCCGAGTAGGGGCTGGTGAACGAGAGGTGACTCTCACAGTCAATGGTGAGATCCTGGTGGGGCTATGACCAGGGAAGGTGGGAGAAGAGAGGGGCCCATGCATCCTAGTACCTGGCATTTCCCCAGCGGGACATCATTGGTCCTGTCCGTTGATACCACCTCCCACTGTAAGTGGGTAGCAATGACTTCCATCTCTACTAGTCCTTGTTGGGACCCAACCTTGGATCAGGACAGACCAGGGTATTTTTCTCAGATGTTTCCAGAATTTCCAGATATATTTCTTCTTCTTTGTGACTTTCTAAAGAGTCTCAGCCTTAAGAGGGATAGCTGATGAATTTTCCTCTGACCAGGAAAAAGTCAGACACTGAATGGCCAACACAGAGCCCACACCCACCTCATTGCCTCACCCAAAGTGGCCCTGACCTGGGTAGGAAACTTAGGGGGTGTTTGTGCAGCTTCTGGCTGGCCTCTTCTCCTTGTATTAGAGCCACCTGATGGATACGATCTGTGGTCTTCCCCATGAGACCAAGTATAATAAGAGGAATTGCAGCAGGAGCATGTTTTTATAGCTCTCCAAACATAGTTAATAGATGCCTAGTTAGTGGCACATTTAGGGTACAAGAATGCCAGAACAGGCCTGGATAATGGAGTATAGAAAGTCATGGGGAGCTGGGACCTGGTTTAGTCAGACCCCCAAAATCTGGGGAAAGCAGAAGGAAAATTCCAGACATCCCTGAGCTAACAGCTACTCACACATGGTCAGAAGCAAACTTGCTGGTTTGGGAGGGTAAAAAATGGATGGTTACTTCCCTCTGCTTTTGCCAAACGTCTTCACTTGGGTAGGTATCTGTCATGCCTGTGGCTCTCTGGGAGTGTCTTTCTCCCACCATACCAAAACGGAAACCAAGCCCAGTACCGTGCAGTCAATTCTGACTCATAGCAACCCTATACGACAGAATAGAACTGCCCCATAGAGTTTCCAAGGAGCACCTGGTGGATTCAAACTGTGGACTTTTGGTTTAGCAGTTGTAGCACTTAACCACTATGCCACCAGGATTTACTCCCACCATAGCTGACCCCAAATCAAAGCCACAAGGCACTGAGCCAGCCTTAAGAGGACTAGAAGGATGTTTATAGGGCCTCTGGGTCCCGGACCAAGTTCAGGGCCATAAGGAAAGACTGAGAAAAGGTTCTAGAAATTAGTCCAATTCTGCTTCATCTCAACCCAGGAAGCCACCTGCTGACAGCCTCCATCTATTCCTCCCTCTTGTCCCCCTGCTCATTTGCTGAAAAACTGAAATCAGGTAGGTGCCTCCTCAGCTGTCCCACCTCACCGTCCCCATTAGCCAGCTCCATCTCCATGTGTCTTGGGAGGCTTAGAGGGAATGTGCATCCCCCCAGGCCTCAGAGTGCTCACATGCTACCTGAGTAGAACCCTGAGCCTTCTTCCTGCCTTTCCTGTGTGTCCCCAGGAAGCCACCAATAAACTGGCACAGCAGGGCTAAAAATAACAGCATCTGATAGCACCTCCTTATATCCATGGCAACAGGGGCTGCAGCCTTTTCCTGCCGGCGCCTGTGTCTGACGTGGCCATGGCAGGAATCGGTGAAATCGTGAAATCGCCAGCCTGCCCAGGGTTGGATTGCGAGTCCTGGCGAGTCAGGGCTTCTGTGCCCAGGGACCTCCTGCTGGCTCTCCAAGGCCCTCCTGCTGGCTCTCCAAGGCCCTCCTGCCTAAAGCTTGTTAAATTAGCATTCTCCTTCAGGAAAGTGGGTAGGGGCTGACATTCCATGGCCACTTTAGATGGCAAGCATTTTCCCAGCAGAAATTTGAAGTGGTTTCTTGAGAACACCCCCTGGGAAACCCACGCCTGGGAGAGACACTCCTCAAGGATGGGGCTCTGTAATACACCCAGAGTTTAGTCTATGGTCGAGGGAACTGACTTTCCAAGCCATTCTTGTGCCCCTGCTCTACCATAGAAACTTTTCCCTTTCATTTCCCAGGACCTGGGAATTCCCTGGGGAGTTCTCTGGTATTCTAAAAGCCATCAGACAAGCACAGATGTGTTTATAGGTTTCTTAAACGAAAACTAAAATCAGTGTAGAGGATAAGGGGCTGGGAGTTCCTGGGGTTGCTGGGAAAGAGAATGCTGTGTAGCTGGAACAAGGTTTGGAGCTGCTGCTTTACTTCTTCTGGACCAGGGCTATCTCACCCAGGACTCAGCGGCTCAGGGAGAGAAGTCGGCCAGCTCCTGCGAAGGAGCGGAACTGTCACGCCAGTTCTGAAAAGCCACATGAACACAGGCTGACGGGATCTGATGTCATGAAAGGGTCCAGAACAAGATGAGGCTTTCATCAAAACAAACTCCCCAAACAAACACTGGCCAGTGCCCTCTGGGAAGAGACTTGG
This sequence comes from Heterohyrax brucei, assembly GCA_028571685.1. Lineage (NCBI taxonomy): Eukaryota > Metazoa > Chordata > Mammalia > Hyracoidea > Procaviidae > Heterohyrax > Heterohyrax brucei. Next base: position 21,382,209 of record CM053162.1, read on the forward strand.
CACAGATTTGGCTCAAACCCATGATGTGCAGGAAGTAGGGAATAGCCACACTGCTGCTGTTTGCCCCTCCTGTGCCTTTTCCATTTATCCTGATCTTTGTTTTCTTTGAAGAAGCCTATAAATGCCCATGCAGAACCACCCCACAAGGAATTGCTAGTTCCCGGGAAGCAAGGGGGAAAGGTGCTATGGTTCCATCACTTTCACTGCAGAAGCAAGACAAAGCCCTGCTCAGTCTCCGAAATCCCTCCAGCCCTCATCTCCTGTGACTCAGGGACTTAAGATGGGAAACGAGGGTTTAGCCCACTCTTCAAGCCACTGAGGCTGGGAGTTCATTCCCTGAGGGTCTCCTATATCCTTCTCACCCAACCCAAAAGCTATTTGCTGTCCTAAACTCAATCAGAATTACCTGTCTCTGTCTCCCAGTGCCTTCATTTCCCCCCTTGGCTGAGAACTACTATGCAAATCTGTTTTAATTCAGGTGGCTAATAAACAGCAATTAGGTTTGCAGCAATTTTTCTTTTGTCCCCAGCATACTTTTGCCTGTTCCACATCCCCTGTTCATCCTTTCTTTCCCCTGTTTCATGCCACCTAAGCCCCAACCTTTACCCCCGAAAGGTTTCCATCCCCACACCCATCCCTACAACCACCCAGCCTGGGAGGTTCCCTGAGCAAAAGGCTAGCATAGTCATTCCCCTTTCCCTGACAGGCGTCAGGCACGAAAGACTTGTGTCAGATAAAAGGCAGAGCAGCTCAGGAGAGTTGTTGGATGCCCCCAAAGGCAGTAACGAGATAAGCCCTCTTGGACCTGACGTTGGTAAACACACCACACACCACACACACACCCACACACACACCCACACACCCACACACACCCCCCACACACACCCCCCACACACACCCCCACACACACCCACACCCACACCCACCCACACCCACACACCCACCCCCCCCACACACACCCACACCCACCCACCCACCCACCCACCCACCCACCCACACCCCCCCCCCCCCACACACACACACACACGGTGCTGTGAGTGGTTCCCAGGCGATTCCCACCCTTGGTAGAAGAGTGTGATGACGTCTTTCTCCCTGACTGACCCAGCCCTCCAGAGGACACACGGTTTGTTAGGCAAGCGCTCCCTCTACTGAGTATCTGAGAAATAGCTTGAAATTGAACACCTGGTACGATAGAGCAATCTTAGATGGCACCTCTTCTTCAGCTTCAGCTGCCAGCCGCCCCTACTCCCTTTCCAGGCTTACCACCTCCTTCATAAAGCTTTCGCCTCTGTCCCCCAGAGAGAATTATTTCCTCTGCTCTGAAGTCGGTTAGCACTTTACCTGCAGTATGAACGCTGACTATCTTTTATTACAGTTATTTCTGTCTTCTGGGGATTCTGACTTAGAAGCATTCACTCATGATCCCTTGAGAGGCTTGTGAGGAAATATCTGATTTATCTTCAGGTCCCTCATGTTGCTCTTTACTTTGCACAAACAAGCCTTCAGTAAATGCTTGCTGAGTGAATTAATGAATAGGCTTCTTAACCTGTGAGGGGGTGCAGGGCAGCCAGGGACCTGCCTTTCCTGAAGTCCTACCATGATGCTGTCTCCCCAACAGGACCCCCCATCATCTCCAGCACCCAGACCCAGCACGCCCTCCATGGGGAGAAGGGCCAGATCAAGTGCTTCATCCGGAGCACGCCACCACCAGACCGAATTGTAAGTGCTCGCGGGCAACACCGCCACTGCCACCATTGCTCCCAGTGGCCTCATGGGAATGGTCGTCTCTGGGGCCCTCTCTGCCAGTAGCTATGTGGTCTGGGCAGATGGTGCACCCATTAAGGCTTCAGTAGGGAAGACTGCATTTGACTTGTCTCTTGTGGAAAGTGACCCTAGGGGCCAGGGTAGAACTGATCCCCAGGGTATTCAGGGAGCGCCTGCTGGATTTGAACTGCCTACCTTGTGTGTCTCCATGAGTCGGATCCGACTCGATGGCACTTGGCTTGGCTTGTGGAAAGGTGCCATGAAGACAAAATTACAGTGGTCTCCACGCTCCCTGTCTGAGTTTGTTGGCGAGGGCATTTAACTCCACTCTGCCTTCCAGCGGGACTGATCTAGGGGATTTTGAGGGGTGAGTGACTAATGTAGATGGAAGAGTGACAGATCTTTCCCTTTCCTGAGTTCAAGGCCAGTATTTGGAAAAATCTTAAAAAGAGTGAAATTTCCCTTTGGTAAACCCCTTTCTGTGCCTCCCAGGGTCCCAGGGTCATCTCTGGCCATCTCCACAACCTTAACATCTGCAGGGCCCTCGCCCCATTTATCAAGAGTGTTGACTGGAGAACGATCCTCCTCCTACCCGTCCTCAAATCCTTTGCCCTGTAGTGTGGCCAAGACAATCTGAATATTATCACTTAGCCCTCCTAGGGATTTGCATTCTTAAAAGCGTCTTCTACCCAAGGAGTCTCTGGGTGGTACAGACATTTAAGGAGCTTGGCTGCTAGCTGAAAGGTTAGAGTTCAAGTCTTCCCAGAGGCATCTTAGCAGAAAGACCTAGCAGTCTACTTCTGAAAAATTAGCCACTGAAAACCGTATGGAGCCCAGTTCTCCTCTGACACACATGGGGCCACCAAGAGTTGGGCTCGACTTGATAGCAACTGCTTATGTTTTCCACTCAAGTCCACCTAAAACTGGTGGAAGCTTAGGCATCAAAATAAAGAAAAGTGAGAATTTTCTAGCAATGCTGCAGAAAGGTATCATTTTTAGACATCCCCAATGCCCAAAGCAGTTGTTCTAGAAGAAAATGCCTGGGGTCAACTCCACAAGGCAGTTCTAGGATTTCACAGTGCATCAGTTCTCCAGAGACAGACAGAGCTGGGCCAGGTGCTGACCTGCTGAAAGCCCGTGAGTGTGTGTGTGTGTGTCTGTCTGTCTGTCTGTCTGTCTGTGTCTGTATCTGTATGTGTGTGTGCACGTATGTGTGTGTGTGCACACACGTGTGTGTGTGTATGCCCGTGCCCACCAGGGGCTGAGACACTGAGGCTACTCACAATGTGTGTAAAGACCTCTGTACAAACTGTCATTCCTGTGGAGGCATTCTTAGAGCAGTATCGCTATTACACACTTTACTGGCATTCAGTTCATTCACCATCTGAAAGATTCACACAAACATCACAAGAATTCACACATAGAACTAATAGCACCACCTCCCCATTCACATCATTCTTTAATTGTCTTAAAATCATAAAGGCAACAAACACATTCACTCCTGAGCATATGCATGTAGTCTTTTTTCTTCATAGATATCTAACTCTAGGCTCTACACTGACGGTTCTCACCCGGGGGTGATTCTGATCCACCAGAGCACATGTGGCAATATCGGGAGACAACATTGATTGTCGCGGTTAGGAGATGGGGCGCTGTGTCATCTATTGCCCAGGGGTGCTGCTAAACATCCTACAGTGCACAGGTCATCCCAGACTTCCAAGTAGCTAGAAGGTCATTAGAACAAGGGAACCAGCCACGAACAGTGATTCCTCTATGAAGTCACATCCTTGTGACAGTCTGAACACACCAGAAGCTGCCAGAGCACTAGCATGCAGAAAGGAGCTTTCATCACTTATAACAAGGAGCAGTCACCTGGGCACCAACCCCAAAAGGTATCCCTTTAACCCTGCTAACTTACATCAAGCCTACAGGTAGGGGCCGTGGTTCCTTCTAGGGCCCATCATGCCCTCCCCACATTCCCCACTCCCTTCTGAGGCCTGTTGCCAAGGCAATGAGTTGAAGCTCATTTGCACATGTTTAACTGTAACCTGTCTGTTTCAGAGAAAAAGACACATTGATTCAAAGGGCTATCTTTGGAACAAGAGACAGAAGGCCAAACTGAGTTCTTTGTCCCACACATCCACAACAAAGACTTGTCAAGAGTGCCATAGTTGAGAAACTTTGCTGTGGGTTGCCCTCCAAGCACTAGCCTGTATGGCACATTCTCATGAATGCCATGAGCCCGTGTGTGTAAGGGGTGGCAACACCATGGTGCTTGTCATGTGAAATGACTCTGAAAAGAACTTAAACTAGCATCCCTGTAAACTAAGAGACAGTAAAACCAAAAACCCATTGTTGTCAAGTGGATTCTGACTCATGGAGAGCCTATAGGACAGAGTAGAACTGCAGCGTAGGGTTTCCAAGGAGTGGCTGGTTGATTCAGACTGCTAACCCTTTGGTTAGTAGCTGAGCTCTTAACCACTATGCCACCACGGTTCCAAGATACAGCAAGGTTATCACAAATGCAGTTCTCTAAACATACTTTTAAAAACAGACATGCAAAGCTAAACTAGACCTAGTCACTCAGGGGTTGGTGGTCTGCCTAAGACCTGCTAGGGCAGCAGGCACAGGACAGGAAGAGTCTGTGAGGAAGTGCGATGGTGGCCCCACTGTGATGAGGGCACTTTGCAGGGCCTGCAGGTAGGGACTCACAGTGCCCTCTCAGGAGTTCCTGTTTTGCCTCAAAATAAAAACCAAGTATAGGTGCACATTAAAACACAAAAACCAGTTGCCAAGGAGTCAAATTCCAACACACAGCGACCCCTGTGACAGTATAGAACTGGACTCCATAGGGTTTTCAATGGCTGGCTTTCCAGTAGTAGATCAGCAGGCTAGCAACCAGGCACCTTAACCACTTGCACCACATGTAGACTCTACAGATCCACGTGTGACCCTCTTTGGGGATAGATACACTCTCTGAGGTGGTCCCAGCCTGTGGTGTATGGGGGGGATGTGTGTGTGGTGTACTGTACTACATGTGTGTTGTGTGGGTATGTTGTGTGTGTGTGGTGGATTGTGTGTAATGTGTATGTTGTGTGGGTATGTTGTGTGTGTGTGTTAGGGTATGTGTGGCAATGGCCATGAATCAGCCTGGCACTGTCAGTTCCTGCAGGAGGAAGGTAGTGGCTCCTTGGTTCTGGGATATGTGGCTCAGGTAGAGGTCCCTCCTAATTCTGCACACCCCGGGCAGGCCTGGTCCTGGAAGGAGAATGTGCTGGAGTCAGGGACATCAGGACGCTACACAGTGGAGACGGTCAGCACAGATGAGGGTGTCATCTCCACCCTGACCATCAGCAACATCGTGCGGGCTGACTTCCAGACCATCTACAACTGCACCGCGTGGAACAGCTTTGGCTCCGACACTGAGATCATCCGGCTCAAGGAGCAAGGTGGGGCTACCAAGGACCATGATGGGGACTGCAGGGACTTCAAGGCCTCCTCCTTGCCCAGGGCAGGGCCAGACCATCTTCCAGGGCGTGGGGAGCCACAAGCAAGGTCTCCTGGGGTCCCGAGGAGACAGAACTCCAGCAGAAGGCTACAAGCCAAGTTGGGGCCAGGGACAAGACACGGCCTTGGGCAAAGCAGCTACCATCCTAGGGCTGCCTAAAGCAAGGAGGACTGCCTCTAGGAGGGAAGCAAGATAGGGAAGAAAATTGCTTAGAAGGGGGGTTCTTGAGGGGAATGTTTCAAGAAAAGGTGACCACAGAGTGAGACAAGCTATTGGTCCTGATAACAAGCTGCCAAGTAACTCTGAAAGCTCTGCCTTCTGTACACTGTCTATAGTCACCCTGTCCTGAAGCCAAACCTTAAAAGAGTGTGACCACTGACGAGTGGCTCGGGTTCTGGGAACAGCCCAGAGAATAAACCAGGATGGATGGGTTGGGGAACAAGCTCAGCTCAGTTAAGATCACAAGCCGGTCCTGCTATCTAAAAGTCCCCTGATGGGTGCCTGAGCCAAAGTTTAAGGTGCCAGGCTTGAGCTGTCCTGATCCCTGGTCAGGGGTGGGGGCTGGGCTGAGACACCCAAAGTTCAACCAGGACCACAGAGCTGTTTGGAGGACACTGCAGCCAGAAGCGCAGCTCGGGGCATTGAGGCAGAGGAGGACAGAAGCGGCCCCTCCATACAACTGAGTGCAGACTCTCCCACTGCTGGTCAGGGGGTAGAAAGCTGTTCTAGCCTGCACCCAGTGTCCTATAGAGCAGGGCACACTGCCTCACAGGAGCACAGAGGGATGGACTTACAGAGAACTCTGGACATGGCAGGGATGTACCCTATCCTGAGATGGGCTGCAGAGCTTGGCCCTTTGCCAGCCTGAGCTAAATCCTATGGTGGTCAAGAGATGCCTACTCAGCTGGCCTGGGCATCGGGACAGACTTCAGGGTGCCCAGAAGGCACAGCATCCAGGAGACCTAGGTCCTGACAGTTTCTGACACTGTACCCTGAGGTGAAGGCCCACCCCTGGCCTCTCAGGCCCAGTTTAGAGGTTCTAGCTAAGGAGATGTCCCTAAGCAATCCCCCTCAAGCTTTGGTGCTACTCTATTGATTAGACAAATATCCCCAAACCTCTCTACTAATAGGTACTGCTTTGCATAATGCTTTGCACATAACTTGCATAGTATCATCCTCATCATCTCCAACTCTTGGCCCACTGCTCACGCTCCGTGTCTGCTCCCCAGTGCCCTACCTCTTTCTCCCTTAGTGTCTCACCCACCTTTCAGCCCCCCTCCTCTACTTCTCTTTCTGGTCCTTCCCATTGGGGGTCTCAAGTCCGAATGAACTCCAAGTTCAGTCCTGCAAGCCTGGATCTGTTGGGCAGTCCCAGAAACTTGAGTAAGGAGGGAGCCCCCTGGTCCCAGTGCCTCCCCGTGACCTCCCCTCAGCCCCCCTACCCTGGCCAGCCAGGCTCTGGCAGTGGACGCTTGCTTTATTTCCAAACAGGTTCGGAAATGAAGTCGGGAGCCGGGCTGGAAGCAGGTATGGAAGGAGATGATGAGAATGTCCCGGGGAAGGGGGGAAGGGACTTCTTGGCTAATGGGGAAGGGAGCCTGAGAGGGGGCAGAGGCCTACACAGGCTGTCCACCTACTCTGCCCTCCCCCACAGCTCCAGGGTTAGAGCACCCAGAGCAGGGGGAGGGGTGCTCAGCCAGCTTGGTCCAGGGACCCCTGAGACCTATGACCTGTGTCAGTGCTGCCAGGGCCCCCTGATCCCTGCTCCTGGGGATACTGGCTCTCCATCCCTCCCCTCTCAAAGGAAGACCTGGCTGCTCCCGCAGGGTCAGCTCTCTGGGTCCTGGCCTCCCTCCAGGCACTCCCTGGCTGCTTCTGCTCCTTCACATCATCACAGCTTAGCCATTGCTCCCCAGCTCCATATGGCCTGTCTAATCCATGCCTTCTCACTGGCCACCGCATTCCCTGCTGTGCAACACGTGTCATCTCACCACCAGCTGCTGCTGGGCAGGGCATCTCTTCCCAGGCACCTAGTAGTCTCATCAAGCTACTCAGGCACTGCCCCATAGGAGCCAAGTGCCCCCTATGCCTGTGGCAAACCCACAGGGCTGACCAAGGCCATGCTGATGACCTGGGGGTCCTCTGTCCTGGTTCTCCTGACACCCTGGCCTAGAGGAACCTAGGGATTTGTCTCCTCCTTCTGCCAGCTTCCTGGGGGCCACAGAACACCGATTCAGGACTCAAGCAAGCTCTTAGTGCTGCTGCAGCTGGGGTGGCGGCAACACCAAACCACCTCTTGCTGTGCTTTCCCTGACTCCCCTCCCTCAGATCACCCCTGGTGCTAGGGGACCCTCCTCTTGTCTCATTTCACTTTGTTACACTCATCCCAAGCCTCCTGGCAGCCCTTCTTTCATGGCTAAAACTCCTCATGCCCAGAGTCCCAGATGGAGAGGAAACTGAGCCAGGGAACCATCACTCCCTCCCATTCTCCCTCCGGAGGATGATGGGAGGGATGCTGTGCCCCAGTAGGAACAGTGTGCAAAAAGCAGCCCAGACCAAACCTCAGAGAGTTGAGCCAGGAGATACACAGGCAAGCAGGCTACAAGGGGACTGGTCATCCCAGAGGTCCACTGAGGCCCCAGGTTCTTCCTCTTGCTCTGCCCTAGTCCACTGTTGGCAGTTCTGCAGCACCCTCACAGGATGCCAAGTTCAGAAGGTACCTTAGACACTGTCTCCCCACACTCTCAATTTACAAATGGGGCACTGAGGCCTGGAGAGGCAAGGAACCTCCCCTGAGGTCACCTTTTGGCTCTGAGTTGAGCCAAGACAAGACCCGAGTTTTTCTAAGGACTCCAAGAGTTTTACTAGAACTCCAAGGACAAACTGAATCAAAATTCAATTAATAAAGTCACAGCTAAGACCAGTGAGATCCCAAAGCAGTTTTCCTTTCCTAATGGAATTAAAAGCTGGAGGCGGAATCATCTGTTTGTCAAAACCTGCCCAACTAGGTTGAGGTCAAGTCCATTTTCTCAAACACCTCCCATTTTCAGTCCCGCTTCCTCTCTGTCCCCCCCTACCATCACCACCCCACAGTAGTCTCAGCCACTAATAAGCTAGCATGCTATCCTTTTGGGCAAAGAAATATACTGGCATGGCCACCAACAGTGCCTACCAGGAGGCAGCAACTTTCTCTAGAGCATCTCCAACGGTCAGGGTTGGAAGTTTTCTTTCTTTCTTTGGAGAAAATGACAATGAGAGGCTAACCCACAACCCCAAAGCTAACACCCAGCTGTCCTACAAGGGTCACTCACACTGATGGTGGGGTGCCAGGTTCAGTTCTTTGAAAGAAACTTTCTTCACTTTCTACAGTTCCCACTTCCCACCCAGTAACAGTAGCAAATGCTTGAACAGAGCTGAGTGTCAGGCTCTGTCCCAAGGCCTTAGCCTGCATTCATTCACCTAAACCCTGTGAAGCCCACACTGTGAACATCCCCATTTTACAGTTAAGAGAGGTAAAGCGACTTGCTGAAGATCATTTAGGAAAGAAATGGTGGCATCCATGTCCTAACAGCCTAGGAGTCTGGTTCCAGCTCCTTGCTCTTTTCTTGAGTGTTATACAGAGCATGAAGTTTTAAAGGACACTATGTCACATAGTAAGTGGAGTGGCAGTGGGGCAAGTGATGGAAGTGGTAGAGAGGAGACCTGGATTTGATCCTAGTTCTAGTGTGGCTATGCATACTTGACCCTTCTCTGGACCTCAGTGTCTTCATCTATAAAATGGGACACTTACACTCAATGGTGCCTAAGATGTCCTGATGGAATATTCAGAGCCCATCCCCAAGGTATGTCTTTAAACCCTATGTGCAGCCACAGAAAAGCCAGAGCTGTCAGGAGAAGAATCCCCATTCATCATTGTCCTGCCCATCTCTGTCCCAAAAGAGACGACTGAAGAGAGAGACCACAGAAACTCAGCAGGAAATAAAGAGTTGCCTGCCTGGAGTTCAGGGTCCTCTCTCATAGGTATGACAGACAGGGTGCTCAGAGTGCCCACCTAGAATGGAGAAAGAAGAGGACAGGGTGAGTCAAAGAAAAGAGGGATTTCTCCTTAAAGAAAGGGTGCTAAGGCAGCTGTAATCCCACTGCCTTGCCCAGTGCCCTCCCCAGAGTCCCCCGACCCCTAAGACGTGAGCATTAGGAGATATAACCCCTGTTGCCCAGCAGGCCCTGAGCAAAAGCTGCCACAACTCTGGAAGCTGGTTCTCCATGTCCAGCTCTGTGCTCCTGGGAAGAGAGAAAGAAGGAGAGAACAAACTGAACAAAAGGCAGTAACCACAGGCGTTTTTCAAAGCAAAGCCAGCACTTATGACTCACCAGTCACTGTTGATACAGTGTTCCTTGCTCAATGCCAATGAGAACCAAATTGTCCCACCCTTGCCTCTCATCTCCTGGTCCCCTGCCCCAAGCCTCCCCTCTCTTGTGTCTGCTTGCCTCCCTCTCCTTCCACCACAGCCCCTACCTCAGTGTCTGTCCTTCTCCCCGTGTCTCTCTGCCCTCTCCTCCACCCTCGTGTTCCCACCCCCTCTTTGCAGCTCACCTGGAGCTGAGCCCTGTTGGACTGCCTGTGTTCACCCAGGCTCCACCAAGGCATTTCCCAGGAAAGGCCCACATGGCAGTGGTCTGGCCCCAACTCGGCAGGAGCTACCCCAAGGGGACTGAGCAAGGTTCTGGGTGGTGCTGAGCCATCTGCTGACCCCCCCGCTGAGCTATGCCGCTTTCTTTTCCACAGAGTCTGTGCCGATGGCCGTCATCATCGGGGTGGCCGTAGGAGCTGGCGTGGCCTTCCTCGTCCTCATGGCAACCATCGTGGCCTTCTGCTGTGCCCGCTCCCAGAGAAGTACGGGAGGGAGACCCGGGATCTCAGGGAGGGGGACAGAGAAAAAGGCCAGGCTTAGGCTGCCCCGGAGAGCAAGTAAGCAGGAGTGCAATGCCAGGGGTCCTAACAATGCGATGAGCTCCTGGGACAGGGACGGGTCTTATTCCTCTTTTGCTTGGCAGTGCCTTGCGATGCATCTGGCACACAAGAGGGCACTCAACTAATTTTGAGCTGGATGAAAAGGAACGGCGGACAGGGCAGACAGCTAGCAGTGTGGGTTGGACATGTAAAGCACTCTTGACTGGGAACTGTACTGAAGTCAGGGTGGGGGCGGGGAGGTGGTGTGATTCTTGCCCTCCAAGAGGTGCTAGTTCAACCAGTAAAGCAGGTCACCTGCGCAGGGAAAGACAGCCTTCAAACCACTTCTTTGCACAGACTTAGAGAGCTTTAGTTATTCACCGTGATATACTGGTGTGTGTGTTTTCCTGAAGAAGCGTATGTACCCAGAATTTGCATACCAAGTGTAGCTCTAAAGTTATATGCAATAGACAGATATCTGTAAGAGTGAATGGGGTGGCAAAGTGGAAGTGGAGACAATGGAGACTTGGTCTTCTAGCCTTTGGACAAGCCAAGCCTCAGTTTCTTCATTTGTAGATGGCATGGCTTTTTTTTTTTTCAAATGTTTTATAGTGATTTAAGTGAAAGTTTACAATCCAAGTCAATTTGTCACACAAAACCTTACACACACACTGCTATGTAACTCCAGCTGCTCTCACCACACTGTGAGAGCACAGTCCTTTCCACCCTCTACTTCCCATGTCCAAACTAGCTCCTTTCCACCTCTGCCCTCTCATCTCACCTCTGGACAAAAGCTGCCCAGTTAGCCTCAGGTATCTATTTAAGCCAAGAAGCACACTCTTTACCAGTATTATCTGATGTCTTGTACTTCAATCATGGACTTTGTCTCAGGAGTTGGCTTCAGGAATAGTTTCAGTTCTGGGCTAACAGAGAGTCTAGAGGCTATGTCTTTTGAGTACCCTCCAGTCTGTCAGACCATGAGGTCTGGTCTTTTTAATAGGATTTGAGTTCTGCACCCCATTTTTCTCCCACTTTGTCAGGGACTCTGTTTTGTTCCCTGTCAAGGGAGTCATTGGTGGTGGCCAGGCACCATCTAGTTCTTCTGGTCTCATGCTAATGTCATCTCTGGATTATGTGGCCCTTCCTGTCTCTAAGGCTTTAAAACAAAAAAAGTCTTCAATGTCTTTCATTGAATTCATCCATTTGATGCTCCTTAGATGACCACTTGCTAGCTTTAGAGACTCAGACACCACTCACCAAAGTGGGATGCAAAATGATGACATGGCTTTCATACCCCCTTCCAGTTCTAAAATTCTAGGAGCTTAATGCGCAATCCAAATAATCAGAATAAACCTACTCTCCTACCTCTTAGCAGCCTTCACGTCTGGGATGTAAGCTGTTGTTCTCCCTTTATGCTTTCTCTAGTCCAAGCAAAGCAGCCTCAGCTTCCTTGACCTCCCTCGCTGCCCTCTCTGTGGAAATTGTACAGGTGCATCTTTTAGCAAGATTTTTCTAGCCGAACTATTCAACAGCAAGCTGCTTCCTCTAAAAAGTACTAAATGTCCATCCTGGGAGGTAGACTTTCACAGGTCATGGATTTTTAGAGAAGGTTTCTGCTTTGGGCAGAAGGCTGACTGTCATAGTTATCTAGCGCTGCTGTAACACAAACACTGCACATGGATGGCTTTAACAAGCCGAAATGTATTGTCTTACAGTCTAGGTGGCTGGAAGCCTTGATTCAGGGCACCAGCTCTAGTAGAAGGTTTTTCTTTTCTGTCAGCTCTAGGGGAAGGTCTCTGTCATCAATCTTGGTCTAGGAGTTTGTCAGCACAGAGACCCTGGGTCCAAAGGACCCACTCTGCTCTTAGCTCTTGCTTGGTGGTAGGAGGTTCCTCTCCCCTCTGTTCAGTTGCCTCATTATATGCCAAAAAAATGATTCAAAATACAACTTAATCCTGTACATTGTGTCCTGCCTTATTAACATAACTGCCTCTAATCCTGCTTCATTAACATGATGGGGGTTAGGTTTACAGCACATAGGATAATTATATCAGATAACAAAACGGAGGACAACACCACAATACTGGGAATCATGGCTTAGCCAAGTTGACACATATTTGGGGAGACACAATTCAATCCATAACATTGGCCATAGAACATTACGGCCCTTCCTAGCACAGAGAGCTATCATTCTATTAATTGGGAAATCAGGGACTGGTAGGGCAGTTCAGAAAGTATTTTTAGAAAGAAGCAAGGATTTTTTTCTTTGTTTCCTTTGCTTTGTTTTTTGTTTTTTTTGTAAACATTTTATTATAGTTTAGGTGAAAGTTTACACAGCCAATTAGTTTCTCATTCAATAGTTCATATACAGATTGTTCTGTTGTTGGTTGCTTTCCCTGCAGGGTATCAGCACTCTCCCCATTTTCACTCTGCTTTCCCTATTTCTGTCTCTCCAGTTTCCCTGTCCCTGATAGCCTTCTCATCTTTGCTTTTCAGCAAATGTTGCCCGTTTAGTCTCATCTAGCTGATTATTCTAAGAAGCACATTGCTCATAAGTGTTTATTTTATGGGCCAATTTATTATCTGACTGAAAGGTAACCTCCAGGAGTGGCTTCAGTACCAGATTAAAAAGATACCTTAGGGTGACAGTCTCAGGGGTTCCTCCATCTCTATTAGTCCAGTAAGTCTGGTCTTTTTTATGAATTTGAGTTTTGTTCAACATTTTTAGGCCCTTCTAACCAGGACCTTGCGTTGTGGCCCTGGTCAGAATAGTTGGCGGTGGTAACCGGGCACCATCTAGTTGTGATCTGAGGCTGGAGGAGGCTGTGGCTCATGTGATGACCTGGGACTAACCGCTTCCCTTCACCCCCCTTTGTTCCAGAAGGGATGAGACCAGTAGTTGTATCTCAGAAGGCCACTCACAAGCTTGTAAGAACCTAGACACTACTTACAAACTAAGATGTAGGACACTATTTTTAAGAACTATGTTACGCCCGTTGATCTAGATTTTCCCCAAGACTACAGTCCTGGGCCTTCAAACCCATGAGACATTTGCATATGTCTAAAAGTTTCCACAACAGTGCCCCCTACATGTTCTACTATATATGTGAATATATATGCAACCCATAAAAACATATATACACAAGTGCCCACACCTAGACCTACACATGCACATGCACATACTTCCGTATATCCTCCCACACATGTAGCCTACTACACATCTACCTATGTAGCCACTGACAAATTTTTGGTTGTCACTACTGTTGTTGCAAAATTGTGTATGTTACAGTATTTATCACAGTTGTCCTTGATTCTTGCATACCTCTCAGTGTCTTCATTTACTTTGTTCATACGGTGCTGACTTTGCCCATATTGTGTATTGCCTTTCCCTTCACCAGAATTAATACGTATCTACTATCTGATACGGCATCCTGGTGGCGTAGTGGTTAACAGCTTGGCTGCTAATCAAAAGGTTGACAGTCCAAATCTACTGGTCACTCTTTAGAAGTCTTGGGGGCCAGTTCTACCCTGCCCTATAGGGTAGCTAGGAGTCACAGTCAACTCAATGGCAACAGGTTTGGGTTTTTGGTTTTATTGTCTAGTACCCTAGTGGCATAGTGGTTAAGTGTTTCATTTGCTAACCATATGGTCAGCTGTTTGAATCCACCAGGCGCTCCTTGGAAACTCTATGGAGCAGTTCTACTCTGTCCTGTAGGATTGCTATGAGTCAACATCAACTTGACGACAGTGGGTTTGGTTTTGGTTTATTTTATCCAGTAATTGATTCTCTGTCCCACCCCTTCCCATCCCTGATAACCATTAAAAAACAGTAGGAAAGGAAGGTTTAGTACACTGGAGAAGACCTAGCTGTGTACAAAGAACTCAGTAAAGTAGACAAATTTGGATGAGGACAGGGAGGACAGTAAAAGGCCAGAGGTGTAGGTGACGTGGAGCTGTGCAGTAATGCAGTCAGCTTCCTCTGAGGTCTAAACAGCACACAGTACATCTATAAAGACACTTAGTTGGTGGGGGGGAGGGTGAAGGTGCTAAGCCCATGGGCTAGGGGTGAACTCTGGGGAACAGGGTGGGAGTAGGGGCTTTGGTGGCTCAGACCCTAATGCCCGAGGTGAGAACTAAGTCTGTTATCCACACTTTCCTATGTTATATCCAGATCTAAAAGGTGTTGTATCAGCCAAAAATGACATTCGTGTGGAGATTGTTCACAAGGAGCCTGCCTCTGGCCGGGAGGGTGAAGAGCACCCCACCATCAAGCAACTAATGGTAAGAATGCTGTTGTATTCTTTGTCCCTAGCCAGTGAGCCCTGTTCCCTGAACCTCCAGAGAAAGGAGGTGTCCTGGGTACCCTTGATGCCTCGAGAAGCAGAGTATCAATCAAGATGGGTAGCCCCCTCATAACAGGCCAGGCACATAGTCTCAGGCAACAAATATTTACTATGTACCTGACGTATTGTACTTGGTGTTCCAGGGGATTCAAGACTCCAAGATACCATGCCAGCCTTCAAAGCTTCTGACTGTTCAGTAGGGAGAGAAGACATATGCATAATTTGCTGTAATGTGTTGTTATGCAACATACATCCTACACACGTACACACACAGATTTTATATTCAGTACATGCTACTCCCTGCCCCCCAAAATCTATAAAAAGCATAAGTTCCTTCTCAGGCTCTGACTATTCCTCCAAAGCAAGTTCATAACTTCTCTGGTAACCCAAGGCCTGCTCCTCCTCTTCTTGATCCCCATTGTTGTGGTCAGCTGCCACGAAGCTGACATGCACAACAGAACAAAATGCTGCCCAGTCCTGTGTCATCCTCACGATCGCTAGCATGTTTGACTCCACTGTTGAGGCCACTGTGCCGATCCATCACTTCACAAAACATTATATCCTTATCCAGGGACTGATGCCTTCTTTTTTTTAATATATAATTTTATTTACTTATATATTTATTACAGTAAATGTAAGGATTGATGCCTTCTGATGAGATGTCCAAAGCAAGAGAGTCATACAGTGTTCTATTGTAATCCATAAAGTTTTCATTGACTAATTTTTAGTAGATCTGCACACCTTTCTTCCTATTTTGACTTAGTCTGAAAATTCCACCGAAACCTATCCACCATGGGTGACCCTGCTAGTACTTGAAACTGCAGTGGCATAGCTTCCAGCAACACAGTACTATGCAAGCCACCACAGCATGACCAACTGACAGATGGTGATGATCCCCATTAATGGACCCTAGTCCACTCAATTGTCCAAACAGAAACCTAGAAAGAAGTCAAGAGAAGACTAGAAGCCTCTTGTACATACTATGTAATAGCTCTAATACATGGAATTAGTGGTAGCAGAGCAAGGTGATAAAAGATCATGGACTTCCTTGTCCCTCAGTGTCCTCATCTGTGAAATGGCGATGAAAGTAATAACATACAGGGTTGTAATGAAGAATTCATGTCTGTAAAGAGCTTAGAACACTGGAACGCAGTAAGTGCTCAATTTTGTTAGTTGCTGTAGAGTCAACTCCAGTTCATATTGTGACTTCATGTACAACAGAATGAAATGCTGCCCAGTCTCACACCATTATGACAACTGTTGGTGTGCTGGAGTCTATTATTCCGGTCACTGTGTATCTGAGTACCTTCCGGTCTTGGGGCTTCATCTTCCAGCACAATATTGGACAATGTTCTGTTGTGATACATAAGGTTTCACTGGCTAATTTTCAGAAGTAGATTGCCAAGCCTTTCTTCCTAATCTGTCTTAATCTTAAAGCTCTTTTGAAATCTGTTCACCATGGGTGGGACCCTGGTGGTGGTGGTATGTGAAATACTATCGGCAGTTTCCAGAACTATAGCTGAAAGCGCTTGATGATGCTGGAATTGTTAATAAAGAACAGCTAATGTCCTGTCTCCACTAGATGGTGAGCTCCCTCTGAGCATCTGCTGCCGTATTCATCCCTGTCTCCACGGCCTCACACAGACCGTGGTGGATGCTCACAGAGGTTTATTGAACTGAACTGGTTTTTTTCCTCTGCTACTCTTTCTGTGGAAACCCTGGTGGTGTAGTAGTTAAGTGCTACAGCTGCTAACCAACAGGTCTACAGTTCAAATCTGCCAGGCACTCCTTGGAAACTCTGTGGGTCAGTTCTACTCTATCCTATTGGGTCGCTATGAGTCAGAACTGACTCAACAGCAGTGGGTTTTGGTTTCTGCATTCAACTGACACCCAGGTCCTGTCAATTCTACTTCATGACATTTCTCAAATCTGTGTCCACCTCTACTGCTCTGGCACTTTCTTGGTTCAGGTGTCACCATTCCTCACCTAGACTATTATATCCACCTTGTAATTGGTCTCACCATTCCAGGCTTTTCCCACTTCACTCAATCTCCTATCCAGGGTCTGACACAAAGTTTGTCTGAAATGAAAACCTGACTGTGCTACTCTCCTCCTTTAGAGCCCCAGTGCCCCTCCCCTGTGTAGGTCCCG
Organism: Heterohyrax brucei; assembly: GCA_028571685.1. Lineage (NCBI taxonomy): Eukaryota > Metazoa > Chordata > Mammalia > Hyracoidea > Procaviidae > Heterohyrax > Heterohyrax brucei. Next base: position 21,398,926 of record CM053162.1, read on the forward strand.
CTGGATAAAGTCCATGTTACTTAGCATGTCCTCAAGGACCATCAAGGGGAGCTGTCTGCCCACCTTTCTTCCCAGCTTCATCCTCCTGCCAAATAACTCCTACACTCCAACCAAACCAAAAAACCTGTGATTCCTGGCCTTTGTGGCTCTGTACAGGTTGTTCCCTCTGCCTATTGACCTTAGCTTTGAATTTTGCATTCTCCTGTAGAGCTGCTATGAGTGGAATCCACTCAAAGGTGGTGTCTTTCATTTTCACCAGAAACCCTGATGACACAGTAGTTAAGTGCCTACATCTGCTAATCAAAAGGTTGGCAGTTCAAATCTGCTGAGCGCTCCTTAGAAACTATGGAGCAGTTCTACTCTGTCCTGTAGGGTTGCTATGAGTTGGAATCAAGTCCATGGCGGTGTTTTTTTTTTTTTTTTAAATAGGAATCAGGTCTATTGTCCTCTCCTCCATGATTTCCACGCTTGTCTGTCACTCCTGACAGCGTTATGTGCTTTCTGCTCTTTCATAATACTTACCATATTTCTCCCTCCAAGGATTGCTCTAGTTACAAGGTGGCCTCCTCAGCACTCCCAGAGTTCCTTAAGGGCAAAGGTTTCCTGAGTCTACTCATCTATTTCCCCAGGCCTAACACAGTGCCTGACACAAAGTAGTGTTTAATTTTACAACAGAGCAAACTATCACCTAGATCTGAGAAGATGAGATTGTTCCTGTGGGTGATCTTCATCTGGTCTGAGCTGGAGGCACTCAGGCTGCCCTTCCCATCAAGTTGGACTTCAGATTCCCTCCTGTTGGGACTTATGGATTGCTTCAGACTGTCTTATACCAGAGTCCCTGGGTAGTACAAGTAGTTATCATGCTTGACTGCTAATCTTTTGCCTCAGAAGAAAGGCCTGGCAGTCTACTTCCAAGAAACCAGCCATTGAAAACTGTATGGAGCACAGTTCTGCTATGATACACCAGGAGTGAAGAGTTACTTGGCAGCAACTGGTCTCCAAACCACCCCATCCAAACCCTCATAAAAGAGGTGGGATTGTTTGGGGGCCAGTTAAGAGCAGTGGGGATAACCCTAGCAGAAGAGACTTGCTGGGGTCTCTGTGCTCAGCCTGTCCCCGAGGTGATTTCCACTTCCCCACTGCCTTTACTCTGCCCTCTGCATGGCCTTACTGCCAAGGACAGACTCAGCTTAGAAGTTGACTCTGGTGGGAAAGTCCAAGCGTTTACAAGAAAATGAAAAGCACTATTAGTGTGGAAGTCACAGGACAGAAGCACTTTAGCTGATTCTGTGGAACTCAAAACTGAGACCAGGGAGGCAGGCTTCAATGGAAGAGAAACAGCTCAGCTCCCCAGAGAGGAGGTGGGAGCCTGGCATACAGCTTGTAATTAGAAGTGATAAATGGGAAGCATGTGTCACAGGCTAAGCATCGCTGTGGTTTTGCAGAGTAATTAATACACCCACTGTGCACAGGCTATTCTTTGTTTTTCATCTCATTTCTAATTATTATTTTAATTTTCAGTAATTCAGAGCTATGTCACTTCAGTCATTCATTCAATATAAACATAACATTTATAACTGTATATCAGGCACTGTGTTAAAACTGACCAAATCCATTGCTGTCAAGTCAATTCAGATTCACGGAGACTCTGTAGGAAAGAGAAGAGCTGGCCCATAGGTTTTCCAAGGCTGTAGTTTGTATGGAAGTAGGCTGCCACATCTTTCTCCAAGAAAAAGCTGGTGGATTCCAACCACTGACCTTTTGGTTAGCAGCCAAGCACTTAACCACTGCACCACCACAACTTCTCAGCCCTGTGTTAGCCGCTGGCAACTCAAAGAACTAACAAAACAACTTATGATTCCATTCAAAAAGCATTTTGACTCATGACCATAATGTATGCCAAGTATGGTGCTAGGTGCAATGAGTACCCAAAGATCAACAGGAAATGATCTTTGTCTCTGGGCTGACTGGTACCCAGTAAAGAAGACAGCTTTTTTAGTACATCTAAGTCACTGTTGTGCATAACAGGTGTGGTGCATATTGCTGGCATCACACATGTCACTACTCATTGCAGTTCCTACTGAAGGTCTTCATTAAGCCCTAGCCCTGGGTAATGGGTTGCCCTCCCAGGAGCCCCACGTGTGTGCGCTAGATGCTGTCCTGTAACTATTCATCTCTAGGTCAGTCTCTCTGATGAGCACAGATGTATCGTAATGTATCTTAACCTGATATCCCTGGCCCTTAGCACAGTGCCTGGCATGCCATTCAATACTCAGTGTATCAAACTGAATCAGCAAAGTGAGCCCTCTGGAGGTGACACCCTAGTCCAAGTGAAGAAAGTGTGGCCTTGGAGACCTGCCCCTGTGCTTCTGTGTCTCTCTACCTGTCTCTCTGGATGGGGTGGGAAGGGGTTCAGCAACAAAAGAGGAGATCTGGAATTTCATCCTGACTTGTTTCCTGTCTCCTGTAGTCCAGCAGGGAGGCAATATGACAAATTTTGTACTTCTTTCCCCATCTTTTCCTTGGGGGACATACAAGTTTAGCTCTCCAGCCATCCACTGAGCAGCCACTTTTGGGTTGTAGATGGACCGGGGTGAATTCCAACAAGACTCCGTGCTGAAGCAGCTGGAGGTTCTCAAAGAAGAGGAGAAGGAGTTCCAGAACTTGAAGGTAACAGCAGACCCTGGGGAGAAAGGAGAGCTGTGGTATCTGACCCCAGCTTTGACGGCCCAAGCCCCAGGTCCACACAGAGCTTCAGGAGGGAAAGCAATTAACAGAAGAGAAAGGGCAGCACCATCTACGGGGCAGGAGTCCATCCACTGCCCAAGGTGGGACCCAACTGTCTGAGGCCTGGCTCTCTCTATCCCAGCTGAGAGAACTTTTCAAAATTAGGTATCAGTATTCTGGACAAACAAAACCTTTGAAGTCTGATTTTCAGATCACTTTGCTTTGCTTTAAGAAAACACGCCCATCAGGTCCCCCCTGCTGCCCTCTCCTCTGGTCCCTCCCCACCTAATGCCCTGGCTGTCTCCTGTTGGGGACTCTTGCAGACCTATTCCACTTCTTCCCTCTTCCTCCTGCCTTCCCCTCTTCCTAGTCCCTTGGTGTGTCAGACAGGAAGTGGCTCAGGTAGAACTCCCATCTGGGTTTAGCACCAGCGCAGCCCAGTAATGCACCTCCTGCTCTCACCCCTCCCAGGACCCCACCAACGGCTACTACAGCGTCAACACCTTCAAAGAGCATCACTCGACCCCCACCATCTCACTGTCCAGCTGCCAGCCGGACCTGCGCCCTGCGGGCAAGCAGCGAGTGCCCACAGGCATGTCCTTCACCAACATCTATAGCACGCTGAGTGGCCAGAGCCGCCTCTACGACTACGGGCAGAGGTTCGTGCTGGGCATGGGCAGCTCATCCATCGAGCTCTGCGAGCGGGAGTTCCAGAGGGCCTCCCTCAGTGACAGCAGCTCCTTCCTGGACACGCAGTGCGACAGCAGCGTCAGCAGCAGCGGCAAGCAGGATGGCTACGTGCAGTTCGACAAGGCCAGCAAGGCCTCTGCCTCCTCCTCCCACCACTCCCAGTCCTCTTCCCAGAACTCTGACCCCAGCCGGCCTCTGCAGCGGCGGATGCAGACTCACGTCTGAGGGTCAGAGACCGTGGGAGGGCGGGGAGCGCCAGGGGAGAGGAACTGGCACACCGTCCAGCACTTTGCATAGCTCACCCCAGGACAGCCTCCGGGTGCCTCTGCGGCCGCCTCCGTCGAAGCTCTGATGAAGCACAAACCCGGCGGCTGCGGTGCACCACAGGGGACGCGGTCAGGGGATGCAGCAGGGGGCGCTGTGCTCGGGGGGCCGCCCACTCTCCAGCCCCTTTCCAGAGGCCTCTCTACCCACTCCTCCCACGTGCACTCTTGGCAGCTACAACTTTGCTTTAATGAAACTGCCGTCCACTCTCCGATTCCCCTCATGGGCTGCCCCCTACCGCCTATAAGCCCCACCCCTGTGCCGGTGCCCCTAGAAGGCCTGGGAAGAAGGGGACGGGGTAAGTTCTTCCCAGCACTGAGCTGCTCGGAGACCCCAGCTCCCCTGCTGCTCAGAGCCCATACCCAGAGGCTGAGAAGTCAGAAATGGCCTTGGCCAAGTCTTACCACTCCGGCTGAGAGCCTGCCCCCAATTTGTTTGGTGTTACGTGTCTATATTGCAGTTCTGTCCTTGGACTTAATGCCTCTGAGGTGATGCATCAACTCTGAGGTGATGCACTGGGAGAGGGACACGACGGCAAGGCTGAGTATTTGGGGAAGGCTTTGCCCACCGCGCCCTTCCCTACACTGTGTGATCCAGAGCTCCCACCTACCCCTGCTTCGTGTGCTGCCCTCCTGCCCAAAGCACAAGCAGAGTTAACAGAAGTGCTGAGCCGCTCCGGCCAGGGTTTGTTACAGCTACTGCGGAGTGTTGGCTGGAACATGTAGGGTAGAGTGGGCTCATTCAAAGAGTGTCTTAGTGCAGCTTAAGAAATACCACAAGTCAGTGGCTTTATCAAACAAATTTATTTTCTCACAGTTCAGGAGGCTAAAAGTCCAAATTCAGGTTGCTGGCTCTAGGGGAAGGTCTTCTCCCTCTGTCAGCTCTGGAAGACCGTCCAAATCTTACTTGAGCTTCTGCTGCTGAGTGATCTTCATGTGGCTTGGCATCTCTCTTCCCCCTCTGATTTCTGGCTTTTGTTTTCATCCTTTTTATATCTCAACAGAGACTGATTCAAGATACATCTGACACCAATCTTTCTCATCAACATAACATTAGTATCCCAAATGGGATAACAACCACAGGCATAGAGGTCAGGATTTACGATGCATAGTTTGGGGGACACAGTTCTATTGACAACAAGGGGGAAGAGAGTCAGGTCTTTAAGGTGATGAGACAGCTCAGCAGATGAATCTTGGGGCAAGGCTTGATACAAAGAACAAGTGGTCTTGCCTTGAGCAAGACTCTACCAGCAAGAAGAAAAGTAAACCTCCACCTCACCCCTTCTGCTCACCACCTGAGAATAAATGTGAGGACTGGGACTCCAACAAATCCATCCTGTCTTTTTGTTCCTACAGAGCCAGAAGAAGAGACGAGCTCTAAGTATGCTTTGGGAACCAAGGTTCTATGCGTTTTTGATTAATTTTCCTGTAAAAGGAAGGCAGTTGATAGTTCTGGTTGTGCCAATAGGGGGTACAAGTAGACTCCTCCTCTGTGGGATGTGCTCACCTCAGGGGACATGCAAAAGCAGGAATAACCAGCCACCTACCTGATGCCAAGTACAGCTAACAGGAAAAGGAATCATACTGGGTATGGTGGGGTCATTTTAGGCCTAAAGAGGAAGCTCCCTCTATTATGTATTCTGAGGACAAGGATCTGTTGAAAGAGCCTATACCACCAAGCACTCTAGCACTCAGACACTCGAACAGTGTTTTTAAAATGACTTTCTTGGTAGGAAACCTGACACAGTGATGACAGGATGGATGGATAACCAACAACTAACCTATGACCTTCAGGTTGATTCCGACTCATAGTGACCCTATAGGGCAGAACAGAACTGCCCCTGTAGGGCTTCCAGGGAGCAGGTGATAGATTCCAACTGCCAAGCTCTCAAACACTCTGCCACTACAGCTCTTAATGAGTGGACAAATGAAATAAATAGAAGTGTTCATTCACAGGGTTGGATTCAAATGGAGCTTTGGAATCCAAATTGTCCCTAAGGCTGGAAAATCCTCTTAAATTCTAGAACCCCCCTCCTCCAACCTTCTTGGCAGCCCTCATCCATCACGGGAACCTTCATCATAAAGGTCTCATGCTTCTTTCTTTACACTGTTTCCTTGGATGGGCCCCAACCCACAGACTCTATCCACAGCCTTTGTAGCCCCTCCACTCAGAGCAGTTTTATGCCTCCATCGTATTTCCTATTGCTTCAAAATTCCCCAGTTCTCTGCCTATCTTCCTTGCCAGGCCCCACAACGAGGGTGTAGAAACTAGTAAGAAATCTAACAGTACATCCAAGGCCAACATTATGCTTCTGGCCAGGATACTGACCTCTGCCTTTTCTAGGTTAGTCTTGATAGGCTTGCCTTCTTCCCATATATACCTTTCAAAAAAGGTTCCTGGGTGGCACAAATGGTTTGTGCTCAACTACTGACCTAAAGGTAAGCAGTTTGAACCTGCCCAGAGGCACCACACAAGAAAGGCCTAGCAATCTGCTCCCAAAAATATTACAATCCTGTGGAGCAGTTCCACTCTGTAGCACATGCGGTCACCATGAATTGAAATCCACTTGATGGCAATGGGTTTGGTTTTTTTCTTAAGAGAGAAAAAAGATGCAAGATCATATGCAAAATAACCATGGTATGCTAGAATGAGAGATGACTTGAGAGGGCTTGTCCATCAATTCCTCTTGGTTTTCCCCACCTTGGAGACAAAAGAAAGATCTACTTCCTAGTTCTATCCATCACCTCACCACAACCTCCCACCACACCACTCACACAAATGGTCAGTTCTCATAAGAGGGTGAAGATCCCCATTCTTCCAGGAATCCAAGATTATGACATAATGACCAAAAGAACAGAAACAAAGTCTGTTCTCTTGTAGGGTAGAATGAGCCCTTCTCTGTGCTGTGCCCCGGACCCTCCCACAGTAAGGATGTGGACTCAGCAGGCAGCACTGGGTCAGCCGCAGTCAAAGCTCAGACTATGAGGTCCTCATGCCCTAAGTTCACTCCACTATGCCACTGCAGCACAGAACTGAAGAAGGGTCTGGAGTGATAAACAAGGTCTTGGTGAGAGGCAGTAACACAGAGGGAAACCTTAGAGTGACCTGGGAGCTCCAGAGCACTGTGGCACTTCCAACAGCCTGGCCTGAGATCCAGGCATCCCTCAGTTGTCTCCAGCCCTGCTGACTTCTTAGGAAGGGTCAGAGATGCAGAGGGGCTAGAAATAGGAGGTATTAAACCAAAAGGCCCATAGATGACTAAAATGCCCTGAAATAAGAGCTTCACATTTGTTATCTTATTTAATTCTCATGATTCTACCAAGTATCACCATTTTATAAATGAAGGAATAAGGCTTCAAGAAGCCCAAAGACTTGGCCAATATCTCAGAGCTAACAAGTGGCAAACATGAAATGTAAGTACACATTTTTGGCTCTACAAAGAAAATGGCTCATCATACTGTGCAAACTCAAAGCCACTTTTAACCTAGAATGTGGGTGAAAACAGCAAATGGTGAAGGCCGCCTGCGAGCATCCGTTCTGGGGCAGGCTGAGTAAGAACAAGCCACAGCTCCACTAGGAAGGTGGGACTGACATCCTCCACCGTAAGTCCCCAAATGACCTAGAAAGACCATAACTCCCTGGGAAACAAGGCTATTCTGTGTATCAAACCACCCCCACTCCACCAAGGCCAGTATCCAGTTTTCTGATAGCTTTAAACTTCATTATTGGCTCAGAGCTACTGGATAGGAGCCCAGCTTCTAATTCTCAGACTAGCTATCAGTCTGGAAAGGCCAGGGTTGTTTCCACCACCTCAACTTGCAGGGAATAGGAAGTATTCCCACACAAAGAGCTGAAATACCACTTGATATCCATTTTCTGACCGAGCCTGTTTAAACAAGTCCTACAAAGTAATAGGCCTCAAAGTTGCCTTGGTGCTTCCTAAATAAAAAGGACCCAGGGAAGTGAAGACAAGCAAGAAGCCACACTGGGAGATGTCTCAGAACAGGAGAAAAGGAGTTTGCAGGAATTGTATTTCTAACTTTCTGGAAGGGGAGGCATAGATACTACTTAGGGCATTTGCCGTAACTCTGATTAGTGCCTTCCAGGTATTGTGTGTGCAGTTTATAACAGCAGCAGGGGAAAGATGGGACTCCTACAATTATCTTCTCTAGGAATTTCACCTATAAAAATTGTTACCTGCTGCTGTGTCAGCTCCAACTCACAACAATCCCTCCTACAACAGAATGAAACAGTACCCATCTTGCACTATTTTTATGATCACTGGTATGCTCAAATCCATTATTGTGGCCACTGTGTTTTCTGAGTAACTTTCAACCAGGGGGTTCATTCTCCAGTGCTACACTGGAGAATATTCTGTTGATAATCTTGGTGGTGTGGTTGCTAAGTGCTGCAGCTACTAAACAAAAAGGTCAGCAATGCAAATCCACCAGGTGCTCCCTGGAAACTTTGTGGGGCAGTCCTCCTCTCCACTGTAAGAATCGACTCACCAGCAATGGGCTTGGGGTTTGTTTGTTTGTTTTGGAATCCAGAGTGTTCGTTAGGCTTAATTTTTGGCAGTAGATTTCCATGCCTTTCTTCCTCATCTGTCTTAGTCTGAAAGCTCCACTAAACCGCCTCACCATAGATGACTCTGCTGGTATTTGAAATACAAGCCGCCACAGCACAACAAGGTGACAGACACCCTATAATATAAACTCTTTATTAACATAAACAAGATGGATTGACACAGTAGCTGCAACAATGGGCTCAAACATAGCAACAACTGTAAGGATGACACTGGATCTAGTAGTGTTTCATTCTGTTATACAAAGGGTTGGCTACAAGTCAGAAGCCACACAATGGCACCGAACAACCACAATGGCATCTTAATTTACTTAAAGATATTCATTAAAAATACCACTTGGTGTCCCCATTTAAAGAAACAAAAACTTTTAAACCTAGACCAATGGCATCTCAACTAAATCTTGAGTTTTACTTCCCCTTTAAGAAGGTCTTTTAAAACTCTTATCTATGCTGTCTGCAGATGAAACCACCTAACTGCCACCTTCAGCTTTAGCACCAGCCTTTGAGCAGCACTGAAAAGCTTCCCAGATAGTTAGTTCTCAGTTCCAGTAAGACTTCAATCACCTTCTCCTTGACTCCTTATGTTTTAATCTTTCTGTGATTCAGAATCAACTCAAAGACAGTGAGTTAGCCAAGTCATAAACCAAAAACCAAACCCACTGCTGTCAAGTCAATGCCAACTTCTAGTGACCCTACAGGACAGGGTAGACCTGCCCCATAGTTTCCAAGGAGTGTCTGGTGAATTTGAATCGCCAACCTTTTGTTTAGCAGTCATAGCACTTAACCACCACATCACCAGGGTTCCCATCCAACTCATAAACTCGGGAAAATCAATTTGATGCTACTGTCTAAAACTAAGGACTTGGTTTCCTAAATGAACAGATTTTTGTTGTAGGAGGTTGGAGGACTATCCATTCTTGGACTCTCTAACTGCTATTCTTCCTCGGTCATTTCCCCTGCCTCCTCTCTAATAGCCAGGCTAGGTCTGAAAGCTTTCATTACTGCAAGTCTTTAAAAGGCCTTTTGTGAATGTACACAGTCACAAGATACATATGGTTGACTTGTAGTCTACATCCCCAGTTCTATGTATGCCTCTGGCAATATCTGCCACCGTAGTTCCCAGTACACCTCTCTGGGACCCTCCTCTCAGCCTACCCACAGGGACATCCTCAAGTCCTGGCCTGAAAACCCCCCTGAATTCCCTGATCAAGGAACCCCAGACACCTGATAGCACCTTCTGATCCTTCTGAAACTTATGGCCCTTGAAAATATGGTGGAATGCTAGAACATTTAAATAATGTCCCTTTATGACTGTCCTCTTTGCAGTGAGTCTAAAATACTAATGTTCAAAGAAAGAGAAGGTGAATGAAGTCTTAGGATATGTATTTTCCTGGGGAGAAATGGGGACTTAACCAGGTAGAGCTTCTCTGAAACCTACCAATTGCACAGAAGCCAGAGGGCTACTCAGGATGGGATTCATCCCTTGAAGGTCATCTTCAATTGGGCAAAGGCAAGTGCAGGTGGACTACATTAATGACACCCCTCTTCACCACCCTGGCAAGGAAATTAAAGGGCCAGGACCCTGCTGCCACCAACGAGAAGAGTACCTGTAACTACTAACGAGAACTGCCCTTGTGAGAAACACTAACTGAAGAAGACAGCAGAGATAATACGACATAGACAAGGATCCAGGACTTCTAAAACAGAATTTTCATGTAAGGACCTCCTGTATGACCTTTAATTATAAAGGTTTCTCTAGCCATTCCTCCATACAAGGGGATCCATCACTGAAACATAAATCCACAAAGGGAAAAAATAAAAAACAACAGTCTGGAGGGATATCTCCCTACCAGATGTGTACACTTGTGATCTTTTCACCTAGATAAGCTGTATGTGTAGTAACAAGAAAAGCACCTTTTCAGGCAAAGGAGAGCACCTGTGTGTGTAAGCTAACAGTGTTTTCGGAGGTGTCATAATAACAGATTGTTCTGAAATAGCTTAGCTCAGTACTTCCAACTTCAGTCCTTTAGGCTTGTTTCAACATCTGAGCCTTGTCGCATTCCCTCCACTCAACTCTATACTCCCAGGCTCACAACGCTCTGGACAGGAAGCTATGCCTTTGTTGAGAGCATGGGTGTAACTGCTGGCATTCCTTGGAAAACTGAAATAGGGTAAGAAATGCCTCCCATAGTTTGCTTTTCCCACAAATTTCTGTCAAGCCCTTCTGCACTATCCCACTGGGACAGGACTGTCTCTCCCACTGCTCCCAGCTCTCTGCAGTCCCTTTAAGATATCGAATCTTCCATTTAGGCCTCTCCCTACTCTGACATTTAAGGAGATTCAAGTTCCATATCCCCCACCTTATTTCTTGAGGTCTTTAGAGACCCAAAGGTCTCTAAAAAGAGAATTAAACCCATTGAGAAACAACTGGGCAGGAAAACTGGCTGTAACCAGCTACCCTCCCCCACACCCCTCCTTTAAACTTGTAAATTGGGTGGAAGAACTGATTTCCTGGAACCACATCTGGTGCAAATCCATGGGAATGCTCAAAACTAACAACTAGTTTTATTAAGACCTACAAGGATCAGAGGGTTTAGAAGAGCGCTTACCAACTCTGAGGTTTTACTTTGCAACCTTAGTTTAGAACCTAGTGTGGTATACTGCATGCCACTGAAATGAGTAATGTCTCCCAAGAAACCACTTTCTCTAAGAATCCCTAAGGGGTCTGAGTTCAACTTAAACACCACTGCTAGACAGTAGCTGGAACTACTCACTGCTTGTTCATGATTCCACTCCTGCATTTGGGTGATTTCACAGTGTCTCACATTCCCCTACTTAGCTGGTGGCTGATTTGACGGCAAACACTTGCCTGTAACCAGCCATGATACTCAGTACCTTTGTAATACCTGGGCAAATTTTTGGCCTTACAGACGGACCTCAGAAGTTTCATACACTTTCCAGTAATTCCCATTAATCAAGGCAGCTTTCCAATCTAATATTTGTATTATACTTTACAGTCTCTAGAATGTTTTTACAACCACATTCCTATCAGAGCCTAACGTCATTGTGCTATAAGCCTGCATAATCACTCTTTTACAGGTGGAGAAGCAGGGTTTACCAGGAAAGGGAGCAGAATCCTTCGTCCTGCCACCTGTGTTTTGTGTGCACTACGACCTTACTGCCTCACAGGCACAACTGTTTTCAAACTCAAACTTTTTGTAGGCTAGACACTCCCTGGCGGAAGCAACTGGATGTACATTAAGTCCTTGAAAGTGTAAATAAAAATCTGAAGTGTCCAAACATAAGACACATCATGTGATGTGAATTCAGTTGTTGCCGCTGAGTCGATTTTGACTCATAGTGACCCCATGTGTTACAGACCCGCCCCACAGGGTTTTTTGGCCGTAATCTCAAGGGAAGCAGATCGCCGGCCCCTTTCTTCCACACTACTGCAGGGGGAGTTGAACCACCAACCTTTAGATAAGCAGTCCAGTGCAAACCTTTTTCCCGCATCTACTTAAATCTCTTCTTAGGGCCAGGTAAAAAATCTAAACTCTTGTCTGGCCCAGCCAGGTGGAGAAGCTGGGTTTACCTTACTTTTCTAGCCCTGTTTTCACGATCTCTGTGGAGCCGGCTTGGACCAGTCGTGTGTTAAATGGGGTACATGGAGGTTAGACAGATGCCTTTCGGTCCACTCCCTTCTAGTATAAATCAGTTTCACCTCTTGGCCTCCGGCGAATTCACAGCAGGTCATGAAGGCCCACCCAAGAGCAGCTCTGAAGAGCTGTCCTAAAAGCCGGCTAGCACAAACAGCGCGCCCTGCGTGCGGGACCACGGGCAGACTGGCCAGGATTCCCGCAGCCGCCCCCCTCGGAAGACCGGGCTGGCCACCTAGGTGGCGGAGGACCGCAGGGCGCCCGGTCCCGCCCGCGGCAGCCTCGGCAGCCCCTGGGCCGGTTACCAGGGAGGTAGACACCGCGGACGAGCCCGGGCCCGGGTCGGTGTTTTGAGGTCAGCAGCCAGAAGCCTCCAAAACTGCGGAGCTCCTTCAGGCCCCACCGGTTTCCTATAGCCGCGCCCGACGCCGGAGAGCGCATGCGTGACCGCGCCGCCCCTAGGCTGTGAGAGCGCCGGGCGGGGAAATGCTCCCGCGCCGGAGGGAACTGCGCATGCGCCTAATTAACACCACTCAAGGGCACTGGGAGATTAGGTTGGATTTTACACGGAAGCTATAGGGTTGAAAAAGCCTCAGGAGATGGCCTTGGGACATGGAATTCTAGAACAGTGGGTGCTTGTTAAAATTCTAGATTCCTGAGCTCCATCTCCAGCGGTCTGGGTAAGACCTAGGAGTGCCCATTCTTAATCACCCCAAATAATTCTGATAGAAGTGGTCACCATGGGTTGAACCCACCTTCTTGTTGCCAGGACTATAGAAACTGGAGCACAAACACAAAGAATGACTGGCTCAAGGTCGTACGGAATGAAGTGGCAAAACCTAATTTCTTGACTCAAATGCTCAGCCCCCTTTCCCGCTGTTTCATATATCCTGTTGCTTCATTTTCAGAGCGCAGCTGAATCAGTACCAGGGAGGCTGGTAGGCAGCTCATTCACATTGTAGCTGAAGCATTTCAGCCCCTTCCCTAGGACACTCACGGACCCCACCCACCAACTCCATCCACATCCAATCTCCATTCCCAGCTCTGACCCTTCACCAGCGTGGCTTTAATCTGCTTAGGGCCTGGAGGTATGATGGAAGAACCTGTGCCCACCATGAGTGAACAATGGCTGGTGTAGGGACACAACACACCCGTGAGTACACACACATCCTCATTTCACACAGATACACACTCCTCCCTGTATCTGATTTTGGAGGACCATCAAAATATGGTATCACCACAGAACCCAAGAAGAACAGCAAATGCTTCCATGTCTCTATGTGTATCTGTGGATTTTAGGGGTCTGTGACCCACCCATGCATGCTGGATTCTGGGTCATTCACTAACAGACAGTGGCTCTAGTCCAGAACAGGTGGGTCATATGTGCAAACAGCCAAACCTAAATGCATGGCTGGGGAAACAGGCACTCCCTTGTGCACCCTCACAGGAAGCAGCTTGGGAATGCACCAGGGTTGAGAGAGCCAAGATCTCCTACATGTCCCTTCCTAAGACAAAGCCTGGAAAACAAAGCCTACCTGTGGCAGGGAGGGGGCTTTTGAGGCTACAGAAGCTTGGGCCTTATTTGCTTTCAGGGTACCCTCCAGTCTGGGAAGAGAGCATCTAGCAAAGTAACTCTGCACAGTTTCCCGGAGAACCCATAGTTCCACACCCCAGGCTGGTCCTTCTGGCCATACTGCAGAATGAGGTTGGGTGCTCTCAAAGACCCTCCAACACTCTGTCTACAACCATGTTACTTCCCTTTATCTTGCACAAATTGTTGCCCCTCTTTATCTGTCCTGCCCCCGCCTTGCTGTCTCAAAACCTCAACAATGCAACTTCTGCCAAGAAACCTACGAATACAGCTAAGAGTCCCATTCCCCACGGGGGACTTCCAATCCTCCCTCCTGGCTCTAGATGTAAAGGAACAGCTGTGGGGGTGGCAGACAGCCCAGTTGGCGGCTAAGGAGGCCTGGGAAGATGGACAGTGAAAAGGCAGGAGAAGCAGACCAACAGCAGGGCTGTTAGGATTCTAGAGGCCTGAGAAGGGAACCATGCCATCCCTCGGCCTGGCAACTGGCTGACGGACTCTGCCAAACCGCTCAGACGCTGCGTTGCATCCCTACCCACTCCAATCCTGGCAGCTTGGGCTGCTGGCAGGACCTTCCACAAACTCCACTTTATGATTCCCACTTAATCTGGGAAAGGAAACTTGGCTTCATTTGTCAGACTCCACCTCTGTCCTCAAAACACATATCTCCCAGCATTCAGTTTCAAGACTGGAGAGGGAGAGAAGAAAGAAGAAGGGAGATGACTCAGCCACTCCCATCTGGCATTCTGCTGCCTCCTGGCCCGGAAGTAAACCAGGATGAAGGGAGCTCAGTGGGCATCTGGCAGGTAGGGCTGCCTTGGGCACCACTGGCTCACTTGCTATACCAGGGTGATAATGCACCACTTGGCACCAGGCACTGTATCCAATACAGATTTTTTTTCCCTAAATAACCATTCCCTGGACCCTGCCCTGGGCCCCACTGCCAGAAGAGAGGCCGCTGCTGTGTCCCAATCCATGTCCTCACCGCCCTGCAGGAACACAGGGCACCACGACTGCATCAGTTTTAAGAAAAATAGTTTATTGGTAGGTTTGAAACCTCTCTTCTAGATAGGGTCCCCTTCTCCAATGAACCCCCCCACTAATGCTCTTCCCATGCCTGCTGGGAGGCTGCAGTCCCTCTGGAGGGCTCCTACTCTCCTGACTCCCCATCCTGCTGGGAGGCCTGCTCCAGATCTAGGTCCTCATGGGCCATTGCATGTGTTTTTATAAAAAAGTGAGCACAACAGTGTGCTATGCCCCTTTCCCTGATGTCATGGGACCAGCCCATAGCACCTTCTAACCTTAATTAAATAGCCCATTAAATAATCTCTTGGGGCTGACAGAGAGGGGCACCACAGCAACAAGCCCTGTTGTGGGTTGGTTCCCACAAGCCCACTGCCTCTGCCTTGACTGCATCTGATCTCCCCAAGAGCAGCTCAGGGCACGGCCACCTCTCAGCCCTGGCCAGTCCCAAGACCTTCTCCCCAGATAGGGGAAGATGAGTCCAAGTGGATAATGCTGGCACCAGGCACCCCCACAGCCATGGATGGGGGCCTTCTTGCAGCAGAGTGGACAGACTGACAGGTACAGCTCTTGCCCAAGTCAGAAGTAAGTGAGGTTCTTGACGACTCCAATGTCTAGCATCCGCTTGATGGCCAGTGTCTCCTGGGAGACGTTGTGGCCTGACCCCTGTGGGAGAGCCAAGGAAGCAAATTTAGGGACTCCTGACAATCTCTTTGCCTCCAGCAAAGTCTCCTTTCTCCTTCATTATGCTCCTTGGAAATCCTGGTGACATGCTGATTGAGTGCTTTGTCTGTTAACCAAAAGGTTGGCAGTTGAAATCCACCAGGCACTCCTTGAAAACTCTATGGGGCAATTCTACTCTGTCCTATAAGGTTGCTATGAATTGTAAACAACAGCAGTGGGTTTGGTGGGGTTTTTTTTTGTTTTTGGTTTTTTTTTTTTTTGTATGCTTCTGAGAGCACCCTTCCCCATGCTGCATCTTGGAAGGAGGACAGCCACTGTGGCTGGCTATGAAGGACCCTGTCCTGGGAGTCCAGATGCCTTGCTTCTGGTTATGACTCTCCAAGTGACCTCACTATAAACCACCAGGCCCCTGGCACACCCTGATTCACCTAGTGTTTCCCTGATTTCTGGTCCCCATGTCTATCCACCCCACCCATTCAGCAGGCAGGAGCCACTTACCGCCATGGACTTGAGTGTGATCTGCTCATAGTAGTGAATGGTCTGCTTCTTGTTGTAGACATCTGGGTAGCCAAAGCCAGCAATGTGCACCAAGTCACAGAAGTGGAGGGCCAGGGTGATGGCCAACAAGCCTGTGGTGGGCTTCTGAGGGATGAGAATTGGTGCAAAGTTTAGGGGAATCTCCTGCTCCTTTCACCACCTTCTGGCCAATGCAATCCAACAGAACTTTCTAAGACTGTGCAGATGTTCTACATCTTCACTTTCCAATACTGTGGCCACCACCAACACATGGCTAGGGAACAGGAGAATGGAGCTAGTATAACTGAGGAACTGAGGATTTTTATTTTATTTTAATTTAAATAGCCATATGGGGTTAGTGGCTGTCGTAATGATGGTGGAGCTCAACACAACTGGGTGAAGCTTTGTGCCTCTAGGGATGGTGACAGCAGTAACAAAGGCAATAACAGTATCTATTTTTTGAGCATTTACTATGTGTCACACACTGCGGTAAGTATTTCACCCCATATGTTATCTCATCCCGTCCTCATAAAAACTCTTTGGGAAAGATACTATTATGTCCATTTTACAGAGAAGAAATAGGTTTACAAATGTTAAAACAACTTGCCCAAGGAATGGCACTGTGTCCCCTTCCTTGGAGAACACTGGCTCTTTCAAAAGATCTGGGGGCTCTACTGTCACTTAAGTGGCTAGATGACACTTTCTAAGGGGAGGCTCTCCCCCTCAATAAAATGGGATGGCAATACCTTCCCTACCCAATTTATGGGCTGCTATGAGGACCTGGAACCCTGGTGGCACAGTTAAAAGCTCAACTGCTAACCAAAAGGTAAATGGTTTGAGTTTGCCAGCCTTGGAAATGCTATGGAGCAATTCTACTCTGTCTCGTAGGGTTGCTATGAATTGGAATCTGCTCAGCAGCAATGGGTTTGGGTTTGTTTTCATGAGAACCTTGCTTGCTCCATGCCATGGACACGGGCAAGCTGATATTTTAGCCTCCCAAGTCTTGCATTCCTCAGCCTCAGTGACCTACCTTCTAGACACTCAGCTGCCCACCTCCATTTGGGAGCCATGTCCTAGACCTCCTCAAGCCCCCAGTGTTAGGCTTCCTTCAAGGGCCCTATCTAACCTCTCTTATGGCTCATCTTTCACTCCCTTCCTGGCTGCTTTTTCACCCTAGTTGCTTTAACCACCAGTATAGTATTTCCTCCCAGTTCAGACCCTGCTGAACCACACTACCACTGTCTTCCAGCCAGCTCTGCCCGGACACGACATCTTAAAACCAAAAGGCTCCTCCACCTCCCCCAGTATGCCCTGTTACCATCTTGTTCAAGCTGGAAACCTAGAATTGGTTATAAATTTTTCCATCTCATCTATAGATAGATGTTGTAGTGGCAAAATTCTAAAAATAATCAGCAATGACACTTCATCTGCTATAACTTCCTCCCCTTAAGGGTAGGTAGAAACTATGAATATGGTACCATTCCCATGATTATGATACATTTTATATCACAGGAGACCTTAAGTTACGATTATCCCTGTAGGCATGACCTAACCACATATGCCTTTAAATCTGGTTCTAAACCCACTGCCATTGAGTCAATGATGACTCACAGCAATTCCAGAGGGCAGAGCAGAACAGCTCCATCGAGTTTCCATGGAACACCACCTGGCAGATTCAAACTGCCAACCTTTTGGTTACCAGTTGTAGCACTTAACCACTGTGCCATCAGGGTTCCCAATCTCGGTCAAGGGATCAGATATTTGAAACCAGGAAGGGCTTGAAACCTTGATGCTAGCTTGCAGATACGGGGGGAGACACATGGTAAAGAGTGTAGGTGGACTTCATGACATGAAGATGGTCTCCTGGCTGACAGCCAGGAAGTGGGGACCTCAGTTCTACCACCTCAAGAAACTGAATTCTGCCAATGACAAGAATGAGCTTGGAAAAAAAATTTTCTCCAGAGCCTCCAGACAAGAACTCAGCCCGGTAGATAATTTGACTTCAGCCTTGTGAGACCCTGAACAGGAAACACAACCATACTGTGTTGAAGTTCCAACCTATGGAGCTGTGAGTCAGTAAACAAGTGTTGTTTCAAGCTGCTAATTTTGTGGTAACTTGTTATGCAGCAATAGAAAACTAATACAGATGTCAAGTCCACCCCCACTTTTCCCTTCCTGCTGCCAGGAGCTGGATTCAGGTCCTTTCCTTCCCTTGCACCCTCTCCAGCTTTCATCTCCTACCTCACTCTCCTCCATGATACACCTGCTTGGCACTCCTCATCTCCATCTGCACTAGAATATTTCAGTTCTTGATACCTGGAACACCTTTCCCCAGTTCTCTGCCTGATGAAGCTCCATAATTCCTCAAGACCCAATCCTACTGTTGTCTCCTCTGGGAGGCCTTCTCAGGCAGCCCTAAGCCAGACTCTGTCCCTCCTGTAACATACTCAGCACCTGGAACAATCATCTATTGAGGCATTTCATCACTCAACAGTGAAGCCTGTTTGTTTACTCTGCCAGGCTGGGCTTCTTTAAGACAAGGAGTGTGTCTTAGTGCTTGCATGACAACTTGGGGCCTGCCACTTAGCAGGCAACAGCAGGGATTCAGAATATGTTCGTTTAATGAAGCTGAATAATAGCAGACACTCAATAAAGAATAAAAATTAGTTACCCCAAATCTGGAAATATGTATGTATTGAGCACCCACTGTGTACCTATCTCCATGACAGGTAATGTACATATTTCATTATCTTCTTAAATCCTACAATACTTCTACCAGGTCAATGCTAATATTATCCCCACCATTATTGCTGCTGTTAGTTGCCATTAAGCCGAACTGTGTGCTCTATTGGGCTTTGAAGGAAGAGATCTTTCAGAAGCAGATCAATCCTACTGTTTTCTGAAGTGCCCCGCGTGGGTCTGAGCCACCAACCTTCAGCTAGTACACAAATGCTCAACTGGTTGTGCTACCTGGAGACTGCTATTCCTACTATACGGGTAAGAAAACCAAGGATCCAAGTGAGTGACTTGCCAAAGGCCACACGGTAAACAGCCCAGCCAAGAGCTGGGTCTATGGTTGCTAGTGTGCTTCTTTCCATTGTCCTAGACAGTATCTCTGAGAGGTTCAAAACATGAATGTGAAACTGCTGAAACCGTAACTTGCAAAACTGAACCATCACTCACAAAAGTGAGACTGTACCAAACCATGGCATGTAAGGCACATGATTTGAGCTCAAGCTCTTTTAATTCATTCAGACCAAAATGTTCACACAGTCCCAGGCTCACTGTTTTAAAGATAAGACCACTGACCACTGACTGTTCCAGCAACTTCTCAGTTTACAAATTCCAATCAGTACCTCCCGAAATCATCCTGTAACAACAGTTCCCAAACCCTCTAAGTACCTAACTCCTCATTTCTGAGACACCCCAGGGGTTCTCATAGCATGTGTTTTCTCTTGCTCCAGCAAGCTCATAAATCTAACTTTGGTTACAGGAGTATTCCTGAAGGTTGGAGGGCTTTAACAGGTGCTATTCAAACACAAGCTGCTGTCTCTGTTATTGTTCTTCCACCTCTAGGAAAGTGCCACCTACTTCCCACCCCATTCCAGCCTCCTGGCCTGGTTTCCTGCCCCCAGCCCCTCCTCACCTGCTTAATCTTGCGGGACTGTTGCATTGGCAGGCTCAGCAGTCTGTCAGCTGCAATCTCCATGAAGAAGGGATTAAGAATCCGAATCTGTTTTGGGTCCACATCCCAGATAAGGGGAGGCTGCTTCCAGAAACCCTTTTGCACCTAGATGGGTGAAAGTGGAGACCTGTTTCTGAAACCAGCTTGCTGGTCATCAGTCAGGAGCCCTTAGGAGTATAAAAGTGAGAAGAAAGGGAGGTGGGGCCAAAGCTGGAGAAGGGAGGAGACCAGACAGAGGACCAGAAGGAGAAGATAAGAGAGGACACCCTCAGAGGAGGCCAGGCAACAGGGTTTGTAGAATGTGGTATCCAACCATTCCCTAATCCGAGGCTATCCCAATGGGCAAAAGCAGTTTGGATTAGGATCTCTGGACACTTGGCAAAAATGTCAGATGGGACAGTCAAACACTGACCAGATGACAAAGAGATATAGTGGAATCTTTCTGCGGACCATTTGGAAGAGTAGAGACTACTACTGTTTTAATCTACCACCTGCCTGAAGGTGGTTCTAAGGCACCTGTCTACTCTAGTTCCTTTCAGGCAGATATGTATTTTGACCACTTTCTTTGCCCATGACAGGCCTCAAGCCTGGAAAGCACTTTCGGGGTCAAATCAGTCAAGATCCTCATCTTGGTGTTTCCCTGGGCTGCCACTGCCAGACTCACATAGACTCTTGTGTCCCAAATGCCAGGCGCCTTATGAGGAGCCCTACAGAGCACCAACCTTGAGAGCAGACTCAGGTGGTTCTGGAAGCTATGCTCATGCTTTCCCTTCATCAGCTTTTTAGGGGTGCAGGGCAGAAGGGGAGTGCAGGGCCCTGACTTGTCATGTACCCACCCAGGCCTCTTTCGTCCACCAGCCCCGACACTTACCCGCTTCTTGTCACTCAAGATGGTCTCAATCCAATGGAAGTCCATTGCCTTGAATGCTACCAGGACCAGCAGTGTGTCTGGGTTATTCTCTACTTTTGGGTTAAAGTGGGCAGATTCGGGGTAGAAGAGACGCATTGTGGTTTTGGAGCCCACATCTCCCTCATAACCAGACACTGGGGCATTGTTCAGTCTGCAGAGGAGGGAGGGAGACAGCCATCGTCTAAAGCACTGCTAGGCCTTGCCCGATACCAAATCCCAACTACCCCCCAAACAGAGGGGGGCCAGGGGCAGCCACACAGACCTGATGACTACATCGTACTTGTTGATGGCCTCGCCCAGTGAGCTGTTCCGTAGCCGGTGCCCGTTCCCCACCACCACACAGCGGCGGCACTTGAGTCTGCCATGGGAGAAGGAAGCGTGAGCTCAGAAGCTGTCCCTGCTCCACTGAACTCCCGCTATCCTAACTCTGTCTGTGGCCTGTCTTGGGGTCCTTTCCTAGGTCCCCCTCAACCTCTGGTGCCCACAGACCAGGAAGTTCCAAGTGGTCCTGCTGGTAGTCACATTGGCTTTGTACCCCTGGGCTTGAAAGGGAGGAAAAACTGAGAAAATATGGAAGAGAAAGACAGAGAAAAAGGAAGATACATGGATAGCACCAACAAGAAATCCCAATTTACAGTGTCCTGCCTGTTGCCCAGTGCCATGGATTGAATTGAGTCCCCCCAAAAATATGTGTAACCATGTGGCTGGGCCAAGATTCCCAGTAACTTGTGATTGCCCTCCATTTTGTGACGTTCCTATGCTGTCTGTTAAAGGATTAGGGTGGGTCTGCAAATCCTTTCTAAGATCACCTCCCTGCTCCACTGTAGAGGGAGTTTCCCTGGAGTAGGGCTTGCCCCACCCTTAATCCTTTCATCCTGCAAGAGATAAAAGGAAAGAGAAGCAGGCTGAGATTTGGGAACCTCAATCATCAAGAAAGCAGCACCCGGAGAAGAGCTCGTCCTTCAGACCTGAGGTTCCTGTGCCAAGATGCTCCCTGGACAAAGACTGATACACCCAGTCCTGTCTGTTGCCATGGTAATACCCTTAGCAGCCTCTGCCTGCTCTGGCACCCCAATGCCCAGGCTCTGTTGCCATGGGAATTGGCATACCTGGATCCCCTGGAGACAGGCAGGCTAGGAAGAAGGGTCAAAACTGGCCATAGGAGACCAGAGACAAGGAGGCTCACTGAGATGGAGCCAGGCCCTGACTACCACACACTGGGTAGGAAGAAGAGAAGCGGTCAGATGTGAGCGGAGGAGTGCTTCCTTACCTCTGGATGCTCTCGGGCATGGCATAGCTGGTGATGGCTAGAACCCGAAGGAGGAGGGCTTCTACAAAAAAGAAGGTTGGAAGCATACTGAAGACAACAGCCGCCATTCAGAGGGCTGCCCACTCACCATGCATTATGCCTCAGAGCCTCAGCTACTTCTTTCCTGCCCTGCCTTGCCCTGCCCTACCCTGCCCTGTCCTACCCTACCCTGCCCTATACCCTCAACCTGGCTCAGAACCAGGACACAGAGCGACAGGAAATAAGGAACAGGAAGCAGTTATAGCCAAAGATAATCCATTATTTCCACTAAGCTGGGTAAGTGCTTACCACTCCCCTTGGTCCCGTAGGGCAGCTCATAGGCAGAAGGTGTCTTAACCCAGAAAAAATCCTTAAGGCGAAGGAAAATGGGCTGATCTCGTGAGAAGCTGCACAGAGGCAAAAGCAGGGTGGGGAAGAGGAAAGATCAGTTCTGATGCCAGAATCAGGACCAGGCCCCTGACTAACGCATCAGTATCCAAGGGTCTCCTGTTCCTCCTCGGCTTCACCCAATCTGAGCCCACCAATGTGCTCCCCTCCCTCCATCCAGCCAGGACTGGGGCCCTTACCCGAAGCACCCTCCAGTCCCAGCTCACCCTATGCCCAGCTTCCACCACATCCTCACATACTTGCCAAAAATTTTAGAGGCCTTCCTCTCTGCCTCACCTTGGAGGCATGGCTCCCTCTTCTCTGGGATGGGAAAATAAAAGCTAGAGACAGAAAAGGAGGGGAGTGTGGGCTCCAGTCAGGCCTCAGCAGTCCAGGGGCCAGCAGCCCAGCAGCTTCAACCTTCTCTAACGGCACAAGGGTCCCAAGGCACTGAAGAGGGACCTGGCGACTGATCCCACCTGCATAGTGGTTCATCTCAAGTTCCACTTTGAAATAAAATCACTGAGAGTCTAGTCTGTACCCCTGGGCAAGTGCTGGAGGAGTCACCCCACACCCTGCCCTCCAGGCACCCATTTATCCTAACCTCCCTAACCTCCCTCTACCGGAGCCTAGGCTAGCAGCTGAAAGGGAGAGGTCAGGCCCTGGATTTCTTTTTCTCCTGCCCACCTCAGCCCCCTACGCTATAAGGCTGAGGGCTAGAAAGCTGCATCCCTACAAAGATCAGTGGACACAGAAGATGAACTCACAGCTCAATGTACCTGTCTTCTCGGGAGATGGAATACCACACCATGACAACCAGGACCAGAGCCAGCATGGCCAGGAGCTTCCAGCCTGCAGGGCACATGCAGAGAGCAGCTGGAGACAGACACAGTGGGGACAGTCCTAGTCCACCACATTTT
Organism: Heterohyrax brucei; assembly: GCA_028571685.1. Taxonomy (NCBI): domain Eukaryota; kingdom Metazoa; phylum Chordata; class Mammalia; order Hyracoidea; family Procaviidae; genus Heterohyrax; species Heterohyrax brucei. Next base: position 21,421,908 of record CM053162.1, read on the forward strand.
CACCTGCCAACCCGAGGGCCTCTAACCCCAACTCCCAGAGGCCCAGACCCTGGCCCTGTCCTAGCTCTAACTTTTCAGCATAAGGCTTAGACATAGTGTTCCTACTCTCCTTCAAAATAAACAGCCAGATCCAACAGTCTGTTGTCCCCCCACAGTCCCCAGGAGTCTCAAGATGCCATTCAAGACTGCTTCAAGAGGGCCCACCCTCCAGGGTAAGGGAACACTTAGACCACACTCACGGGACTTGCTGGTCATGTTTTTCAGCAGGTGGGCTGGTTCCTGGTGAGAGCTGTCATCCCGGCTGCCTCCGGCCACCTAGGAGATACGAATCACAGGTATGTGCCTAGTTGGCTCCACAAATACTCCTGCTTAGTCGTCAGGAGCACACACCCACAGCCCGCCCCTTCCCTCCGCCAGAAATCACAGAACTGCTCCTCAGGGCACACATCCAGACAAAGAGGTCTTTCACACCAAGACAGCTTTCTAGCCCCTCCAAAGCCAGCATTCAGGATCCAGAGGGGTCCCAGACCCCCCAGAATCAAGAAAGGAAAATCTAAGATCTCAGCCAACAAGGATTAGCCTCCAAGCTTATTCCAGTTCCCCTGGCATTGTACCGTCACCTGACTCCTTCCCATTCAACCTAAGAAGGGCCAAATTTGGGTGAAGATGTGTACCTCTGTGTACTTTTTATAAAAAAGTTAAACTAACTGTTAAGACTTACAGTTGTACCCAGTGAAGTCTACCTCATCCTCACCTTCCAAGTCAGCATCTCCAGGTCTGCAAATCACTTTCTGCCTCATCAGTCTCCCACTATTATCAGCCAAACAGGTATGCACAGGCCAGAGATTAGGGGATAAGGGTGGGGCTATAAGATGATCCCTGGGGCTGCCTTCAGTCCTACTGACTGACTAAACAAAACACCTAAGAGCATGCAGGAAACTTACAGGAAAAAAAAAGGTCCGAGTGAGGAGTGTCTTAGTTACCTAGTGCAGCTGTAATAGAAAAACCATCAACGGATGGCTTTAACAAACAGATTTATTTTCTCATCACAGTTTAGGACGTTAGAAGTCTGAATTAAGGGTGCCAGATCTAGGGGAAGAGTTTCTCCCTTTGTCAGCTTTGAAGGAAGATCCTGTGTCTTCTGAGCTTCTGCTCCTGGGTGATTTTCATATGGCTTGGCATGTGTCTTCCCCATCTCTGCTGCCTCGTTAAAATCTCCTTTATATGTCAAAATAGATTAAGTCACGACACACCCTACATCAATCTTACCAGATTATCATAACAAAGACAGTGCCTTCCCAGAGGGGACTGTAACCTCAGGAACGAGATTACGATTTGCAACATTTGTCTGGGGAGAGGTTGGAGGGGACATAACAGAGAAAACCCTTCCAAGCAGGAGTGAGTGGGAGAACTGCTACATGCACTTAAACAGGAAGAGGGGTTTCTAATCATCAAGCCACAGCCTTGTTTCCGAGTTACTGGGGACGCAATTTCTTCAGTTTCCACAGCCACATGAAGAGGCAGGAAAACACCACCAAGCTTATGTCTTTGATCTATATCATGCTTCTCAAGTGATCCTAATGACAGGGATCATCGGGGCTGCTTCCTAAAACACTTATTCTAGCACCTCTACCTGGCTGTTGCTCTGCCAGCCTGGGGCACGACCCAAGGCAGGAGCTGGGGCAGGAGCTGGGAAAGGCTAGGCAGTTTCACAAGCAGCCCAGGTGACTACCACCATCCACAGCAGAAGGGAAATGCTGGTGTTTGTGCTGGCTGGGGAATAAACGAAACACCTCATAGCATTTCTCAGCAAGCAACATCTGGACTGTTGTTGCTGTTGTTAGATGCCACTGCCAAGTTGGAATGAAACACTGCCTGGTCCTGCACCATCCTCATAATCCTGGCATCTTTGCTTTTCAAAACTTTAAAGAAGTCTTTTGGAGCTGATGTGCCCATCCAACCTATCGTTTGATTTCCTAACTGCTACTTCCATGTGTATTGGTTGTGGATCCAAGTAAAATGAAATGCTTGACAATCTCAAACTTTTGTCTGTTTATCTGATGTTACTTATTGGTCTAGTTGTGAGGATTTTTGTTTTGTCTATGTTTAGGTGTAATCTATACCGAAGGCTGTTGTCTTTGATCTTCATGGTAAGTGCTTCAAGTCTGTTCTCTTCCAACAAGCAAGGCTGTGTCATCTGTAAATTGCAGGTTGTTACCGAGTCTTCCTCCAAACCTCACGCCTCATTCTTCTTCACACAGTCCACCTTCTTGGATTATTTGCTCAGTATACAGATTGAATAAACTTAGCGACAGGATACAACCCTGATGCACATCTTTCCTGATTTTAAATCACAGAGCCCTGGTGGCTCCATGGTTAAAAGTTGGCTGCTAACCAAAAGGTCAGCAGTTCAAATCCACCAGCCTCTCCTTGGAAACCTATGAGGCCGTTTTGGTTTGCCTTTTGGTATCCTCTTGTTCTATATACAGGTTCCACATGAGCAAAATTAAGTGCTCTGGAATTTCCATTCTTCAAGATGTTATGCATATTTTGTTATGATCCACACAGTTGAATGCCTCTGCATAGACAATAATACGCAAACATTTTTGTGGTATTCTCTGCTGTCAGCCAAGAGTCATCTGATAATAGCTATAATATCCCTGGTTCCACATCCTTTTCTGAATTGGGTTGAATTTCTGGCAATTTCCTTCCGATGTACTGCTGCAAATATTTCTAAACTATTTTCAGCAAAATTTTACTGGTATGTGATATTAATGATATTGTAGATACTTTCCACATTCTGTTGGATCACTTTTCTTTGGAATGGGGACTAATATGGATCTCTCCCAGTTGGCTGGCCAGGTAGCTTTCTTCCAAATTTCTTGCTATAGAAATTTGACACTTCCAGAGTTACCTCCATTTGAAATATCTCAATTGGACTAGGGCCTGGCTTTTGTTGCAAATAATAAACCAATTATCTCAAAACAAAAGCCTGAACCCTGTCCTATTACAGAGTCAATATAGTGCTTGCTCTCTGGAGGGCATTCCCCAGGCTCCACCTTGCAGCATAAACACTGAGCAGAGGAGAAAACAGTGAGATTGGGTCAGCAGCACTCATCTGAAACTCCAGTGGGGAGGCAGATGGTCCTGCCTGGCAAAGAAAAGTGACAGATTTGGGATGAGAAGACCCAAGTTAAAGCCATGGTTCTAGTAACTTCCCTGACCTTCCCCCCAAGTGCCTTGTTTTCCCTGCCCGTCCACAGCAGCCTCCACGTCATTCCCCACCACAAGGCCCTGTCCTTCCTAGCACTTCTCCGGATCTGCAGATCTACAATCAGCTTATTTGCTTATCTGTTTGCCTTTTGTCTGTCTCATTAGGCTACAAGCTCTATGATGGTAGTAACTGGATCCATCATGTTCAGGCTCTTGCCCCAGCACCCAGCATGTGGCCTGACCAGTGGCCAACACCCTTCAAGTACTGAATGACTAACATGTTGTGTTACACACTGAGTCACTTTTCCTTCTCTGACCTTCAGTTCTCTCAGCTGTTAAACTGGGAAGTTGGTCTGCTAGGTTCTTGCTGTGAAACTACTGGCACAGTCATGAAAAGCATGGTTGCTAACCAAAAGGTTGGCAGTTCGAATCCACGAGCTGCTGCTCGGAAACACTATGGAACAGTTCTCTGCCCTATAGGGTTGTTATGAGTCAGACTGAATTCAACAGCAATGAGTTTTGTATCAGTTTGGTGAAAAAAAATATTTATCAGTAGGTCTTTAACTATACTACATTCTGGAAAATGTATAACTGCACCAGGGCCAGCTCCCCTGACAAAGACTGACTTAGACTGTACAAAACAGAGTGATACTGGAGGTAAACAAACCTTCAAAAATGTACATGGGGTTGTCTGGGTGACACTGCTGGAGCAGAGTTGGTTGGGTGAGGAAGGCCAGACCTTGGTTGAAAGGTCACAGGAAGTTCCAAACAAAAGGGGAAGCATGCTGTCACCCTGGAGGGTGGGAGGGGAGGTGGGGGGGCCTGGGCAGCTAGAATAGAACAGAAGTGGAAGTTCTCGGTGTTATATGGTAACATGACATACACTGTAAAAGTATTTATTCAAAATTTAAAGAAAAAGTAAAACTATGGCGACAGGGAAAAGGTCAGTGGTTTCAAGGGCGTGGGACTGAGAGATTCAGTAGATGAACACAGGACATTTTTTGGTCTGTAAAGCTGTTCTGTATGATACCGTAGTGGTGAACACATGACATTATGCATTTGTTGAAACCCATAGATTGCACAACACAAATAGTAAACCTTAGTGTGAATGATGGACTTGAGTTAATAACAAGGTATCAATATCAGTTTATGGATTATAAGAAATACGTCACAGGAATATAAGATGTTAATACAGTAAAACCTGTGATATCCTGAAGATGAGAGAGGCAGAAATCTATCAAGAAGGAAAACACTAGAAGGAGCAATAGAAAAGCAGGGACAGTGGCAGAAGTTCTGTGAGACCCAGAAACACAAAGCTGCTCCTGCTCTCACAGATGTCACTGTGTATGAAAAAACACGATGTAGGGGGAGGGAGCAATGGGGACTCTGTGCTTTCTGCAGTTTTTCTGTAAAAATAAAACTTCTCTAAGAAACAAAGTGTGTGTGTATATATATACATATATATATACATATACACATGTGTGTGTATGTATGTGTGTGTGTGTATATATATACACATATACACATATCTCAGATCAGCAGCATGAGCACCACATGGAAGCTTACTAGAAATACAGACTCTCAGGCCCCCTCTGCCAGTACCAATTGCCATGGGTCATTGGTCACTGCCATTGGACTGCATGTCATGTGGGTGTGTCAGAGTACTACTGTACTCCACAGAGTTTTTAGTGGCTGATTTTTCAGAAGCAGATCATTAGGCCTTTCTTCTGAGGCATCTCCGGGTGGATTCCAACTGTCAACATTTTAGCTAGCAGCAATATATGTATTCACTATTAGTACTACCCACCCCAGCTCTCCCAAATCAGAATCTGCATTTCAAGAAGATCTCCAGGTGATTCATATGCATATTCCAAGCTGGATACATGCTCATCAGGACTCATGTTCCTGGCATTGGTTAAACAGGTGAATAGGCAGGGGTACTTAAAAAAAGATTTTTAAATGAGTACCTGACCTACTAATCATTGCAACTGGTATCACTGAAGTGTACATGTAAAAATGTTAAACTGGCAAATGTTGTATCATATTTTTTAAGATGATAAAAGAACAAAAGAAAACTCTAGGGAGAGTAGTTCTCTTCTAAAGCATGTGGAGTTGCCTTGTGGGAACAGCTGGTAGTGGAGCATCCCTTAAAAAAAAAACGGTGTCTGAGTCCCACCCACAGAACTCTAACTTGATTAGTCTGGCCCCAAAACCAACCAAACCCACTGCCATTGAGTCAGTTCTAGCTCATAGCAACACTATAGGATGGAGTTGAACTGTTCCTTAGAGTTTCCAAGGAGCATCTGTCAGATTCCCAATGCCAACCTTTTAGTTAGCAGACATAGCACTTAACCATCACTCAACCAATGGCAACGGAAAGGAACCCCGGCAGCACAATGGCTAAAACACCCAGCTACTTTTCAAAAGGTTAGTGGCTTGAATCCACCAGCTGCTCTGCCGGAGAAAAACCTGACGATCTGTTCCAGTAAAGGCTATTGTTGCTGTTAGATGCTGCCGAGTCAGTTCCAACTCACAGCAACCCTATGTACAACAGAACCAAACACTGCTGGGTCCTGTACCATGCCCACAATCACTGCTACGCTTAAGTCCATTGTTGCGGCCACCGTGTCAGTCCGTCTTGTCAAGAGTCTTCCTCTTTCTCATTGACCCTCTACTCCAGCAAATATGACGTCCCACTCCAGGAACTGATCCCTCCTGATAACACGTCCAAAGTATGTAAGACATAGTCTCGCCATCCTTGCCTGGAAGGAGCACCCTAGCTGCGCTTCTTTCGGAACAGATCTGTTTGTTCTGCCCATAAAGACCATGGCTTAGAAAACCCTATGGGAAAGTTCTACTCTGTCACACTGGTGTATGAATCAAGAACCAACCCAACAGCACCTGACACCAGCAAAAGGCAATGGAAGTTTGTGTGAGCACCCATTTGACTCACTGCCTCACTACAGGAACGGCATGCCCCCACCCTCCTCACTCTTCCCTCCTTCCTTCAATTCCTCTCACTTCTCTGCCCCTTACAGTTATAGCTCACAACAGTGGCTGCATAAGACAACCTGCTGAGGCATTCTAAAATATCCAGATGTCTAGTCCTCCCTTCCAGGACTCTTATTTAATTGGCAGGGTCCAGGTGTTGGTATGAAAAAATAAATAAATAAAACAAGTACAAACCTAACAAAACACATGCAGCATCTGTATGCTGAACATTGCAAAATACTGATTAAAAAAAAAATCTAGATTGTCACAGATTGAATTATGTTCCCCCCAAAATGTGTTTCAACAACTTGGTTATAACACGATTTCTAGTATTGTGTCACTGCCCTCCATCTGGTGAGTGTAAGTTCATGTTAAAGATGATTAGGGTGGGATTGTGACACCCTTACCCAGGTCACATCCTTGATCCAATGTGAACAGGTTTCCTTGGGTGTGGCCTATACCACCTTTTATCTCTCAAGAGAGAAAAAAGAAAAGGAATCCAGTAGAGAGTTGGGGACCCCATGCCGCCAGGAAGGAAGCACAAGAAGCGCTCTGGATCTTCGGTGCCCTGTGCCTGAGAAGCCCCCAGACCAGGGGAAGATTGACAAGAACAATCTTCCTCCAGAGCTGACAGAGGGAGAGTCTTCCTCAGGAGCTGATGCCCTGAACTTGAACTTCTAAGCCTCCTTTGTCATGGCAGTGGTTTTGGTTTTGTACCATAAGGAAGTAACTGTTAAAAGCCATTCAAATTAAAGTTAATGAATACAGCACATAATAAAATAAGGTAATATGAAAAACAAAAACCAAAATGCCACCTCCCTTGAGACTCTAAGACGGGGTCAAGATGAAAAACACTACACTAACATTGCCCACCCAGTCACTGAAAGAGAAATACTCACCCACCTCAGTGGCCCTATTTACGTGCAGATGACCTACTGCGGTCAGCAGCGAGCAGTACTGACCAGCCCTGAGGAACAAAACAATCACTCCCTCTTTGACTCTGCCCCAGGAAAGTTCCGCACTGGCAGATCCTGTTCCAGAATTGTGCTGGTGTTGTGCTAAGTAGACAGGCTAGTTAGGTTTGCTCCAAAACACCCAATTAGGGTTGACTGAGCCCCTCTGTCTTGCTGGGCCCAGTCCAAAGGATTGGTCAGCAACCTCCAGGCATACTAAACTGGGCTTCTAGGGCTGCCAGCTGCCCTATGGCACTTACCAAGCCCTGAAGTACAAACAGACAGGTGAAAAGTCCCAACAGGGCACCTGGGGGAGGACAGCAGACACCTGATCAACTCACGCCCAAGGTGCACCAACTTCAACCTGCAACCAGCTGCCAAGAAGACTAGCTCACTGGACCTGCTAGGCAAGCTCAGCCAAGGACAGGAGGGTTCACAGAGAACCAAGATGTCCCTGGCTGAAATGAGGCTGATGCGCACTGCTGCGGAACTTGCCAGAGGGCAGAACTTGGGAAAAGGTGAAGCAACAGGCCCTGTGGAAACAGCAACTTTGCCTCATGCCACCCTGATACATGTGGCTTACCACAGCTAGTATTCAGCAAGTGCCTGGAGTCCATCCCATGGTATCTTTCCAGTATTGCTCCTCATCAATAACCCTACCCCTCATTTTTATGCTGACTGCCCACCATCTGTGGTCTCCTAATTGCCAAACCCAAGAAAGTTCAGTCTTGATCTTTCTTTGTGGGCTTTGATGCTGCTCTTTAATGCCTGCTTCTTGTTTCTTTCCTGGTCTTTGATGACGGCCTCCACTTGCTCTGTTTCCTTGGTTGTTGTTGCTAGCTGCCTTTGAGTTGCTCCTGACCCACGGTGACCCTGCGCACCATGGGACAGAAATGCCTGCCAGGTCCTGCACCAACCCCATGCTGGATTGTGGACCAGACCACTGTGAGCCACTGGGTTTCTTTTCTTTTTTTATAATTTATTTTATTTTTGTTGTTGTTGAGAATATATACAGCAGAAACATACACCAATTTTAGTCTCTACAGGTACAGTCCAGTGGTACTTATTATATTCTTCGAGTTACACAACCATTCTCACTCATTAACATAAACTCACTGACCCTAAGATTCCTATTGACTCTTTGATCTTTATAGAGACAGACCTTAAAAGAGCATAATGGTCAAGATAGACATTCTTTAGCAATTAAACTAAACTGCTGTTCAGTTTTAAGAAGACTTCAGAGAACAATTTTGGTTTAAGATTTAAACATTATCTCAGGGCAATAGTTCATGTGTTATCCAACATTTGTAGTTCCAGAAAATTTGGATTCCATAAACTCCTGAAATTCTGTTCTGCTCTTCCCCACTCTTATACGGATTCTTCAATAGCAGTTTTGATCAGAATGTTTGGTAACGGTTGTAATGGTAGCTAAGCATCATCCAGCTCTTCTTGGTCACAGCAGAGGAGGCAGTTGCTCAGGAGACACATTCCATTTCCTCTCTATTCCTGACTCTCCTTCTGTTGCTACAAGTGAATAGAGGCCAAACAATTGTTGTATCTTGGACGGCCACTTTAAGACCCCAAGCACTATGTAACAAACTACCAGGTAGAACTTAAGTACCTAACACTATATTAGGCCAGTTAACTATTATGTCCTATCAGATCATTAAAACTTCCACTCTGGCTTCCCTGCTCCACCATGGTCCTCTCCTAGCTGTCTAACCAAACCATGGTTTCTAACCCTGGCTTGTTCCAAGCACATCATGGCCTCTGATTGGCATGTTTGAGCATCCCATGCATGCTCAAACCAGGATCTTAGTGCATGCATAGGACCCAAAGAGCTGTGTCCTCAACCTGAGCCCAGACATAAGCATCTAGAGACAGGAAGACGTTTTCCAGCACATCACTGTGCCCTAGCCCATGTGCAAGGTTAAAGGTTCCTTCCTTCGCAACATGACTCAGCACCCAAATCTCCAAATATGGGCATGAGAGGTGTCAATCTCTAACCCCAGGGGACTAGAGGACATAAAAGTTCTGTGCCACTATGGGGTAAGGAACATGTAGTCTTTTGTCTGTTAGGCTCCAGAATTCTCCTTGGTTAAGCAAACAATAAATTTCCACTTTGGGTTTTCCTTGCAACTGATGGTGTGGCATCCTGTCTTATTCTAATTGGCTAATAGCAGAGGACTAGAGCCTACGTTTGGTTACACCATAACCCTAAATCTCCAAACCAGCCAATTAAATGCCATATTGTATCTGTTTGTACATAAGCATCCTCAGCAGCTACTCTTTTGTTATTACTGTTGTTCAGTATATCTCTCACACAATTTTTGCCAATTCAGTTTCTTACAATTGTACAACTTACTAACAACTACATTAGTCAGCTGGGCAACCCTACCCTAATCAGTATGATTTTTCCATCACTGTTAACCCTCCTTTTCCCTCCCTCCCACCCTCGGTAATTACAAATAAACTTTGTTCTCAATACATTTGCTTTTTCTTGTCTTTTTATGTAAGTGATACAACATTTGCCCTTTTTAAAATTTATTATTATTGGACTTTAGACGAAGGTTTACAGAACAAACTATCTTCTCATTAAAGAGTCAGTACACACACTGCTTTCTGACACTCATTACCAACCCAATGACATGGCAACACTCTCTCATCGTTGGGTTTCCTATGACCAGCTCTCCTGTCTCCTCCTGTCCTACAGTCCTGGACGCTGGGCTGCTGTGTCCCTTCAGTCTTCTGTTTTATGCACCTGTCAAATCTTTGGCTGAAGGGTAAACTCCAAGAGTGACTTCATCACTGAGCTAAAAGGATATGTGGAGGCCATACTTTTGATGTCTCTAGACTCTGTCAGGCCAGTAAGTCTGTTCCTTTTTTGTGAATCAGAATTTTGTTCTACATTTTTGTTTAGCTCTTCCCAGGACCCTCTACTGTGGGCTCCCTGTCACAGCAGTCAGCTGTGGTAGCCAGGCATATTCCAGTTGTGCTAGACTGTCTGGTCGAGGTTGGGATAACTTTTCCCTTTTGTCTTCAGTTTTCTTCATTCTCCCCTACTTCTGATGGGTAAGACCAATGGCATATCCTCAATGTCTGCTCACAAGATTTTAAAATCCTAAGCACTACTCACCAAAGTAGAATATAGAATATTTTCTTTATAAACTAAGTTAGGCCAATCTAGGTAGATGTTCTCCATGGTCCCTGCAGCCCTCAGTCCAGCAACTCAGTCTGCCAGGGAGTTTGGATGTGTCTATGGAGCTTCCGTGACCTTACCCGGTTAAGTTGTGCTGGCGTGCCCAATACACTATTTGTCCTCTTGTGACTGACTTATTGCACTCAGCATAACGGCTTCAGGCTCCATCCAGACTGTAGCAGGTATCGAGGCTTCAGTGCTCCTGTTGGCTGAGTAGCATTCCACTGTATGCATGTATCACATTCTGATTACTCATTCTTCTCTTGATAGGCACTTGGACTAATTCCACTTTTTGGCTATTGTTAATAGTGCTGCAATGAACTCTGAGTCTCTGCCTTCAAGTTTTCTAGGTGAAATGGTAGTTTTTAGTTTTTGAAAAACTGCTAGTGTTTCCCACAACAGCTATACCATTTGGCAGTCCCAGCAGCAATGAATGGGTAAGGGTTCCAATCTCCCCACATCCTCACTAACATTGTTATTTTCTGTTTTGTTTTTAAAATTCACCATTCTAGTCTGACTGAAATGGTATCTAGCTGAAATTCTGATTTGCATCTCTCTGACATCTACTGATTCTGAGCATCTTTTCATGTGTTTGGTGTCCATCTGAATGTCCTCCTTGGTGAAATGTCTATTCAAGTCCTTTGTCCATTCATAATTGGGTTATGTCTTTTTGTTGTTAATCTATCAAATTTTATATATATTTACATATATATGTATGTATCCATATATTATACATATATGTACCACCCCCAAAAAAACCCACTGCTGTCAAGTCAGGTCTGACTCCTAGCGACCCAGTAGGTCAGAGTAAAACTGCCCCATAGAGTTTCCAAGGAGCACCTAGTGGATTTGAACTGCTGACCTTTTTGGTTAGCAGATGTAGCACTTAACCAACCACACCAACAGGATTCCTTCTGTCATGGATTGAATTGTGTCCCCCCAAAAATGTATGTGTTGATTTGACTTGGTTTGGAGTTCCAATACGGTGCCCTTTCTCCAACGTATTGTGAATCTTGCCTCTGATATTGATGATGGAGAATGGTTTGCAGTTGTGTTAGTGAGACAGGACTTAAGCTTGTGGAATATAAGGGAGAGAAGTGAGCTGAGGAAGTTGGGAACCTCATACCACGGAGAGAGAAGCACCAAGAGCAGAGCACGTCCTTTGGACCCAAGGTTCCTGTGCCAAGATGCTCTGACTGGATGTGGACTCAGCCTACTGGATTGTGATGATTTTTCATATTGAATGGATTTGTAGCTTATGAATGGACTTGTGGTTTACTGGACTGTGACAATAAAAGCTTCTCCTCATGAAACCTTCTACTCCTGGTATTTTCTGTTAGAGCAGTATTCAGTGACTAAGACATCTACATATGTGTGTACACACACACACACATATACATATATGTATACATACACAAATACACACACATATATATTTATATACACACACATTACTAGATCCTTACTGATAATGGTTTCAGAAGATATGATTCCAGGTGGTAGCTTGTCTTTTCACTTTTTGGGGAAAGGCCTTTGATGAAAAAAGTTTTTAATTTTTACGAGGCCCCATTTATCTATTTTGTCTTTTGCTGTTAGTGCATTTGTTATTATATTAGCTAATCCAACATTAAAAGACAGGCAATTCACAGAGTTCCACTGGCTGATTTTTTCAGAAGTCGACTGCCAGTCTTGTCTTCCTAGTCCATCTGTCTTAGTGCCACTAAAACAAAAATACCACAAGTGGATGGCTTTAACAGACAAAACTCAAACACAGTTTAGGAGGCTACGAGTCTGAATTCAGAGTACCAGCCCCAGAGGAAGGCTTTGTCTGTCGGCTCTGGGTGAAGATTCTTGTCATCAATCTTCCCCTGCTCTAGAGTGTCTCAGCCAGGGACCCTGGGTCTAAAGGACATGAGTGCTTCTGGCTCTCCTTGCCTGGAGGTAATGAGGACTTCTTGTCGCTCTGCTTCCTTCTCTCTTTCATATCTCAAAAGAGATCAACTCAAGGTACAACCTGATCTTGTAGATTGAGTCCTGCCTCAGTCACATAACTGCTTCTAATCCTGCTTCATTAATATCACAGAGGTAGGATTTACAATACACAGAAAATTACATCAGATGACACACATTTTGAGGGGACACAATTCAGGTCATAACACTGTTTCAGTCTGGAAGTCCCAGTGAAACCTGTTCTGCTTCAGAGCCTCACCAAAGCTTCCACTGATAAATGAGTCATGGCTACACACAAGGTGCAAGGTCCCAGACTCGAACCTGGGTTTCCCACATGGAAAAGTAGAATCCTAACACAGAACACCAGTGCCCATCTGCTTCCCTGGCCCACCCTTTAAAGGCTGGTATTCCCCAGGAATCTGTTTGAATTTCTGCTCTTTCCTGCCACACATTTCCACAAAACAAGTTCATTTATTTTCAGAAGTTTAACTACCACTCATACACTGATGATTCAAGTTTTTTATTCTCTGTCCTAATTTCTCACTCACATCTTACCCTAAGATTTCTAATTTTATACTGGACAGTCTACCTGAATGTGCTTAAAATTTTTCAAATTTAACATGTCCGAAACTAGACCCACCTCTCTCACCAATATTAGCATCAATTTATTCTCACAATATCTTTCTCTCCTTCACAGCACTCAGCAAACTTGTTAGCAAATATTATCAGTTAACCCCCACTTGCTCATTCCAGGTAACCAAGATGACACAGTGGTTAAGACCTATGGCTGCTAAACAAAAGGTTGGCAGTCTGAATCTCCCAGATGCTCCTTTATCCTATAGGGTTGCTATGAGTCAGAATCAACTTGACAGCAGTGGGCTTGGTTTTTTGCTCATTCCAGCAAACGCCATATGCTTGGCTTTAGGGGAAGCAGAGCTTCATAAAACTCAGCCCCAGGATACAGTTTAAATTCTCAGAAATATTCCAAACAACAAATGCTGGAGAGGCTGCGGAGAGAGTGGAACCCTCCTACACTGTCGGTGGGGTTGCAAAATGGCCCAGCCTCTTTGGAAAGCAATCTGGTGCTTCCTTAAAAAAATGGATATCGATATACCATTTGACCCAGTAATTCCACTACTTGGAATATATCCTACAGAATCAAGGCCTTTCACACCAACGGACACATGCATGAGAATGTTTATCGCAGCACAGTCCACGATAGCAAAAAGATGGAATCAACTCAGATGCCCAACAACAGAAGAATGGATAGGTAAACTACGGTACATATACTCAATGGAGCACTACGCAATGATAAAGAATAACGATGATTCCAGGAAACATCTCCTAACCTGGTTTCAACTGGAAGACATTATGTTGAGTGAAAGTAGTCAGCGACAAAGGGACAAATACTGTATGAGACCTCTACAATAAGATCTCAAAAAAAGACTTGTGTATAGAAGAAAAGACTCTTCGACAGCTGTAAGGGAGGGGAGGGAGGAAAGGTGAGTGGGGAGGGTTTAGTTTAGATAGTTGCTAGAAATCTGGTTGGGAGAAAGCGGTGATAGCACACATTAGAAACAAGAACAACATTAAGTGGACTTCAGCATAACTTGAGTACTCCTTCCATCTTAACCCAATATTGCAAGGATAGAGTAGCTGGGGCAGGGGGCAGGGGACCATGCTCTTAGGTGAAATCAAGGCCAATTGGCACAACTAGCGTTTTGCTAAGAGGGCTCTCTGCACCCCACATTGGTGAGTGGCGTCTGGGGTCTTAAAAGCTGTCAAGCTGCCATCCAAGAACATAGCAAATGGTTCCAACTCAGAAGGAACGGATGCTCACTGAGGACCAAAATGACATGTGGTAAAGACAACCTAGAAGACAGAGAGACCTGCAAGAGTGGGTGCCTTCATCGACTTGGGACTGGAAGAACTGGATGGTGCCCGGCCACCACCAGTGATAGCCATGATGGAGCTCACTAGGTTGAGTCTCACTGGCAACATAAGAGTAAAAAGGGGTGCATCCTGAGATCTCCACTAAAAGACTTCAATTGATGGTCCAGCGGTTTCGGGGTTCCCCTGAGAGCATAGCCCCCAGCCCTGATACTGCCCTTACCAATAAATTATAACAAAGGTCCACTCTTTGGACAGGAATGGATTGGACTTGGCAATGCAGAGTGACCATATATTGGATGCACTTTATGGTTCTACACATCTGCAGGATATCATCCTGCTGACCTCTGGCTGGAGGAAGGGGAGTGGATGGAGAGGATGGGAAAGGAGGCTGTTGGGAGGATGAGACATGTATGGAGCAGAGAGGAATAGTGTGCTGTCACCAGGCAGGGAGAGCAGTGGAAGCTGCATATAGGTGGGCATGTAAATTTATATGGGAATGTACATTTTCACTCAGTCATGTTAAATAAAAAAGAAATAAAATTCAATTTTGCAAAAAAAAAAAAAAAAATATTCCAGAATACAGCCCACAATTGCCCTTTACCAAGCACAGACTAATTCTACATCTCACCCAACATACCTGCCCTCTAACTGGTCTATTTAGCACCAATCTTTCCTCATCAAAACTCCTTCTTCTGAATGGCCAACAGTGGGTATTTTTCTAGGCAACAACTCAGACCAAACCACCTTTAATTGTTCCCATTCCTGAAGTGAAAGCCAAGGACAGCCAAAGTCCCTCAAGCTCGGGCCACAAGCCCGACACACTTATTTTGTACCGTCTTCCCAAGCACACTTCTCAAGCAAAGTGCCCCTTCCCTCCCATACCAACCTCTCTCTCACACACACCCCACCTCCGCCAGAAATACACTAAATTTCTCTCCAAACTCATTATCTCATAAATCTCATTCCTTATTCAATATACACCTCAAATGGCTCCTCTTCTATAAGTATTTTATGACACTTCCAGGCAACTGATGTGTTTGTTTCTACCAAAATACAATTTGTACTTTGATTCCAGTCCTTAACATGGAACATAATTTTACATTATATAATTGACTGTTTTCATGTGACCTACTTGTCAGGGACTAGTTTATATCTTGAGACTTGATCATGGTGCCTGGCATGTAGCAGATATTGTAAAACTGCTTGACAATAAAATAATATGAGATGAAAAAAAGAACTTTGTTATGTCTCCTAGGAATAATGAAAATGTATTTCACTTTAGTTAATTACACACAATGGGTTAATAATTAAAATGCACTGCCCACTAAGCTATGTGCTACACCACGGTTTCTCAACCCAGACACCACTTACATGTTGGATGGGATGATCTTGGTTATGAGAGACATCCCTGTACCCTGTGGGATCTTCAGCAGAATCCCTGGCCTCTACCCACTGTATGTCAGTGGCATCCCCAACAGGAAAGCCAACATGTCCCCAGATATTACTAAAAGTCGCTTGAAGGCCAAATCGCCCAGGTTAATGCCACCATGCCATCTCCCCAAGTGCCATCTCCACCACGACTGGCCTATTTTAGTGATACGTAACTGATGTTTGAAACATGTCATACAGCCAGTGAGCAGTAGAGCCAGGACCAGAACTCAGGCCACCTAGCTCCAAAGCCCACACTCCTAACCCCTCCTACCTCTAGAATCACCTGCCACCCTTTGGAACAATCAGAGAAGCCACATTCAAGTCCTTCAAACACTTCACATAGCTGTACAAAGCCTCCAGAGTGCCCTGATTAAGCAGGATTCCCTGTCAGTCCAGTATCTAGCACGTCATCAAGGCACATAGCTGTGCTCATGAGACTAGTAACACCCTCCAGCAGGGCACAAGACTTCCATTACACTAATGCCATCTAAAGCTAGGTGCCACTGCCCTGGTGGTGCAGTGATTAAAGAGTTCAACTGCTAAGCAGAAGGCAGGTAGCCCAAGTCCACCAGTTGCTCCTTGGAAACCCTTTGGGGCAGTTCTTCTCTATCCTATAAGGTCGCTATGAGTCAGAATTGACTCGACGGCAATAGGTTTAGGTCTTATTTATTTATTTTTTTGGAACCTTGGTGGTACCATGTTTAAGAACTCAGTCTGTTGACTACAACGTCGAATCCACCAGCTGCTCACTGGAAATCCTGCTGGGCAGTTCTCTTTTGTCTCGTGGGTTCGCTATGAGTCAGAATCGACTTGACGGCAATGAGCTTGTGTTTCCTTTTTTTCTTTTTTTTTGTTTTTGAGGCTGCATAGTTTTCTTGCCGTCATGTCACATCACCGGTTCACGCAACAAGCACCTGACTGAAGTCCTCTGTTGATAAGCCAGGTCTTCTAGGCCACGGACTTGTGGGGCTGCCTTTATGGGCCTCAGCACAGGCCTGTACAGTTCACCTTGGCATCCAGTGCCACATTTCCAGCCCATTAGGGTTTGAAAATCTCAATGGTGCCCATTAACCCAGAGCAACTCCTCGCGGCTCAGTGTCTGCTGCCAGTAATACAGACAGACTCAAGGCGGTCTTTGAACTTAATATCACTAATGAGACTGCTAAACAAGGCAAGATGAGGATGCTAACTTGTGGCAGGCTGCAGAATTCTCCCATGGCATTATAATCCACTTTAATGGCTCTTGGGTACAGATAGCCAACTAACTGCAGGTCCTCACAATGGACAAGTCATCTACAGCCCTTCTCCCAGCTCAAAAGCCCATCACCAGATTCCTGACTCAGAGAAAGGGCCACAGTCCTTGCTCTGATCTATGAGGAACCACATAATCTACTTGCCCTCCCCTCCCTGCCCTCCTTTCCCAAACCTCCCTCACTGATTCTGCGCCTCTGGCCAGCCTCCCCATCAGTCCCCAGGCCAGGCACACTTGCCTCGCCTCATCTGGGCCTGCTGTTTGCTCCTCACCCTACCCCACAGGCTGGAGGACGGCCCCATTCAACTCTTGCTCATTCTCGCCTCTCACTTTCAATGGCAACAATGCTTCTCACTCTGCTCCACTCTTCTCACTCCACACACACAGCATTCCAGACCTCCCTCCCTGCTCTAGTTTCCCTTTTCCATTTATCCCTGACGACTCATTGCCATCGAGTCAATACCAACTCACAGCGGCCCTAAAAGGACACAGTAGAACAGCCCCACAGAGTTTCCAAGGAGTGCCTAGAGAACTGGAATGCTGACTTTTTAGTCAGCAGCCATAGCACTTAACCACGACACCACCAGGGTTTTCTTCTCCTCAGTAGAGGATATATTTTACTAATTAATGCTGTTTGTTATCTGTTGCCTCATGAGGGCAAACATTTTTTGTTCGGTTCACTGCTGCAACAATACCTAGGATAGGCTGAGCACACAGTAGGTTCCCACTATGTACTTCCGGAATAAATAGATCTATTCATTGACGTGGGATAGCGGTCACTGCCACAGTGCAGGACAAACAGAAGGGAAGAGGCTCTGACAGGTGAGACACTCTCCCGGCCACCCCAAGCTCTCTGGCACAGGCCCAGCACTGAGCAGCAAGGTATGATGACTGCGTACCTCAGGACAAGGAGGAATGACCTAGTAATCAAGGTAAGCACGCGCTTACTTGTGTTTACTTACTAATCCATGGTGACCAATTTCACCTGGGTTTTGATGTGGTAAAACTGAAACTGGTCACCACAAATCAGTATGCAAGCACAAGTTAGCCCATGCTTACCTTGCTTACTGGGTCATCCATCTGTCAGAGACCATAAATTGGAAAAGAGGCTTTGATTCTATAGTCAAGTGCTGTAGTGTTGAGGGAGAGACATGCCAGCCAACCTAGAAGGAGAATCTTTGGTTTCATGAGAAAATGAGAAATTGTTCACTAGACAATCTGGTAAGCAGGGGAGGCCTGCCTTCCTCTGGACTCAGCAGAAGGCAGAGTGACTGACCCACTGCCTCTAGGCCCTCACGAGAGGGAGGAGGAAAGGAGGTGGTGCATCCCTAAAGCCACCCTGGCTAAGCAGAGGCTGGATACTCTGCCCCTGCTCCTGAGCAGCACAAATAGTTAATGTTCCATATTAAGCAAAAGGTGGGTAGTTCAAACCCATCCCGAGTATTTCAGAAGAAAGGCCTGGTGATCTGCTCATTCTGAAAAGTCACAGCCTTGAAAATCCCATGCAGCAGTTCCACTCGGTAACACCTGGCATTACCATGAGTCAGAGTCAATGCAACAGAAAGTGTTTTTTTCACTTAGGCCGCAGAAAAAGCCTGGCTGTTCTCCACCTTTGGGTCTGCAGACCACCTCCAACAGCCACAATGCTCACTGACTCCTGTAGAGATACACTGTGTCACCTACTTCAACAGCTGCCTGTCACAAGACACTACAAGCCACTTGAAAATCATGCCTCTGGTGCTGACCGAGGCAGGCAGGCACTTTGAATTCCACTCTCTGGGTGAGAAAGCTTGGGTGTGACAGGTGGGTAGCTGAGGGTAATAAAAGGGGAAGCAGCCATGAGCCAGCCTGAAGTTGGATTTCCCGTAGTTCTTTCCACAGCAGAACACCCTCACAGGGGTAGAGCCTCAGCCAACCTGAAAGAGCAAGAGCTGCTCCCAGGATCCAAGGCCAAAGGCACTGAGTCTGCAGCCTGAACCCAGCTCACCATCAGCATGCCAGTCACTTCCCTACTTGGCCTTCAGACATAACCTCTGAACTCAGTGTACCAGACTAGACCTGCCACTTCCAGTATGGCTCAGCCTCAACCAGTTACCTACAAAGCCAAAACCCACTGCTCCCTCATAACAACCCCATAGGGTTTACAAGGCTGTAAATCACCATGGAAGCTGACTGCCACATCTTTCTCCCTTGAAATGGGGCACACAGAGATAGGAAACACACACTGGGTTTCCATGACTTAGTTAAAAAAAGTAAATTATCTTCTTAATAACTATCTTACATTGATTATACACCAAAATGATAATATTTGGGATATATCAAGTTAAAATATTAAAATCAATTTTACTTAATATTTTTCTTTTTAAAAGTATGGAGCTGCCTAGGCAGGCCAGGATCCCTTCTATCTCAAACTTTCTGTGACTCCAAGGCACTGGTTTCCATCCCTTAGGGCCCAGGCATCCTTAGGGGTAGCTCATTTATACTTGACAAACTTCCTAGGCTCTGCTTCTGGAAGGTGAAACTAGGGTTCTTAGGAAGAGCCTAACAATTCTGATGTCATAGCCAAGGTGACTACATCCTAGGTTCAGGAGCATTCGAGTCTAGAAGATCTCACTGTCCCCTGCTCTGACCCTCTCCTCCTGGGTCATCTGGGCTCTAGCTGTAGAGACACAGTTCAAAGGCACATGGCCACCTGGCTCCCAGGCCTGGCCCCTGAACAGCCTACACCCAACATTCCCCTGACCCTGGCATCTGGCCCCAGAACCTTCCCAGCACCACGGAGATGAGCAGTATACGTGGCTTAGCAAACAGGTCAGGTGGAACTGGCTCACCAGAGCCTTCCTTCCCCGTCAGGCAAAGCTGTGCCCTGGGGCCCGACCACAAGGACTGAGCCTGCCTCTGCCACTTGTTACATGTGTGACTTTGGGCAAACTGCTTGGTTTATTAAGCCTCAGTCTCCTAATCTATATAATGGAGGTAAAAGAATACCACTGTGCCAGTCAACAAGGTAGGGCCAATTCGGACTCTTGGCAACCCCATGTGTGTCAAAGTAGAACTGTGCTCCATAGGGTTTTCAATGGCTGATTGTTTTGGAAGCAGAGTGCCAGGTGCCTCTACAAAGCGTCTCTAGGTAGACATAACAGTCAAGTGCATTACATCAGCACCATGAAGGGATTATCTTAAATGTGCTAAGTGGAATAAAAAAAGTAACTATGGGAGGTACAGTCAACACGACACCACAGAGAAAAGTACCATGCTGTCCCTTTGCAACAAGACCTGAAAGACTAAGTAAGTACAAATGTCAGATATAAGATACAAACACCAAACGAAGGAGTGAAGACCTGGGCTGAGCACTGAATGGAGTAAGAAACTGACAGAGAACAGAGAACAAGAGCTACTGAGTAGAGGTCCCATACTAGCTAATGTGGCCAGGTTCCCCATTTTGGACTGCAGCCACCAAAGAACATAGACAGGGAGTAGAGGAAGGCAACTTCACAAAGCTCCCAGCAGGAGACAGAGCACCTGGTGACCAGGGATGTTAAGTTTTCTCACCCCAACCCTTGCCTTTATGTGACCTCCACTGCTCTCTAACAGGCCATGGTTGCTCAGCAGGAGAGACAGCAGCTCACTGCCACCACTGGGGTCTGCTTCAACCCCACCAGCTGACCCTGTCAGCAACATCTGTTAATTTTGTTTTGTTTTGTTTTGTTCAGGGTTGGGCTTTCTTTGTTGCTTCTGTCTCTCTCTTCCTTCTTCCCTTTCTTCCACCTAGCTAGCCAAATATGTGAATCTTGTCCCCTTCCTGACTGGCTACGATTTTTTTGGTTTGTTTGCTTTGTTCTGTTTTTTGTTGTTGTTGTTTGTTTTCCTGTTTCATCTCTCTCTCTTTTCCTTTCTCCTACCCACCCAGCCCCATGCACTGCCCCTAACTTCTTGATGAGCTGTACTACACAGCTAGGCTGGACAGCCTTGGTACACATGGCCTCCCTGAGTCCCCACAGCCCAACTCCCCCAGCACCATACTTTTTTCTTTATCATTCCCCTTCTGTTGTTCCTCCCCCCTCATGCCTAGCCCTTATGCTGCCTCCACCCTTCCTGATGGGCCACGCTTTGCCCGCTACTTTGACAGACATCAGCTTGCTGCCAACCCAATTCTACCCTGCCCACAAAAGCCAGTGATCCTGTATCATATTTTATTATTTACTTAACTTGTTTGATGATTGGTATTTTGTCTTTCTTTCCCTTCCTTTCTCCCAACCACCTAGTCCCACGTACCACACAGGCCCCTTCTCAACTGGGCTGGACAGCCAACGACGTCACTCGCCAGTTCTACTCTACCCCTACTCGCTGAATCCTACCACACAACCATTTCATTTACTTTTTTCTTCCATTTTTTGCTTTTAGTTCTCTCTTTTCCTTCTCTTCTTTCGCTCACCCAGTTAGCTCTGTACATCGCATCCTCTCCTTTTCCTCCTGCTGATCTGCAACATGTGCGACATCTGTGACAAGTGCCACAACCCCAAGTGGTACTGACATAGTGCCCTGGACTCTGCACTACACTGCCCCATCCTGTCATTCCCAGTTCACACCACAAACTACTCATCTGCACCCCTCCACCCCTGCTGGACCCACCCACTACACCACAGTGGAGTCACCAGCCTGGCCCACCCGGACAAAAGAGAAATATTGTACCCATAGGCAAGCAGAAACAAAACACCCAGCCCACCCGGCCAGGCATAACCAAATAAAACAAAAAAGCAGGATGAAACAATCAAATTTACAGTCAATAAATGAAGAAAATAATTTCTGGATGTTCTGGAGATAGTAAACAATATCAAAATAACAGGAGGGGATGGCTGCAAAAAGCGACCAAAATAAAATACCAGATGACCTTCTGCTGGAAGAAAAGGCACTGGAACTACTTGATAGAGAGCTCAGAACTTTAATATTCAAGGTTCTCCAACAGATGAAGGAAAATGCAGAAAAAAAACAAGGGAAAAAAATGACAAAATCGTGGAAAATACAGGTAAAATCATGGAAAATATGAACTAAACAATGGAAAAATTCAGGAAAATAATGTAGGAACAAAATGTCTAAATAAATAAATAACTACAAATCATACAAAAGCAGCAGGTAGAAATCCAAAAAATAAACAATAAGATTTCAGAAATGTACAGCACAAATAGAATATTCTAGGATTACATCTGAAACAATGGAAGACAGGACCAATGAAACCAAAGATAAATCTTGCTATCATTTTGTTTGAGGAAAACCCAGAAAAAAGAATGAAGAAAAATAAAGAACCCCTAGAATGATATGAGATACAATCAAAAGCAAAAATCTTTACGTGATCAGAATTCCAGAACAGGGAGGAAAAAGAGAAAACACAGAGAGAATCACTGAAGATTCACTGAAAGAAAACTTTCCTAATATCATGAAAGACAAAAAGTCGACCATTCAAGATGCTCAATGAACGCCCATATAGGATAGACCTCAAAAGAAACACATCAAGACATATCAACTGCACTCATTAAACCAAAGACAAGTCATAAGAACAGCTTGAGAAAAATGAAAAGTCAAATACACTGGGGAAACAATAAGACCATACTCTGATCACTTCATGGAAACCAGGCAGGCAGGAAGGCAATATGATGGCACACATAAAATCTTGAAAGAAAAAACCACCAACCAAGAATAATAGATCTTGCAAAATGCTCACTCAAACATGATGCTAAAATTAGGACACTTCCATATAAACAGAAATTAAGGGAATATGTAAAATTTGATTACAAAACAGACATGAAACTGAATCTAGCTCATAAGACAATATCAGGCAGATACCAGCTTAGATAATGAACTCTCAAAGATAAAATGGAACTAAAAAATTTACAACAGGAAACCACAGAGGTCAATCTTAAATGATAATAACGTCAGAACAGTAAAACAGGGAATGAACTGGTAGCTATAAAGCTTTCAAAGGGAGAGGCAATCAAGGTTTTATCAAGTAATAAAAGGCCGGTTTAAATTGAAGACAGAGGTAAATTTCAAGGTGGCCATAGAGAAAGTTAACAAACCTACTCACTGAAATAAAGAAGAAAAACATAAAGTCCCTACCAAAACAAAGAAATACAAGAGTCCACACACAAAAGGAATTCAGCATAGAAGAAAGAGTAAGAGGAACAAAATAAATACCAGTGCCACAGAAAAAAGCACTACAAAACAACAGCAATAAACTCACACCTACCAATAGTTACACTGAACATATAGTTTAAATGTACCCATAAAGAGACAGAGAGTGGCAGAATGCATTTTTTAAAAGAGCAGGACTCATCAATATGCTGCCTACAAGAGAAACATCTTAGAAAAAAAAGACATAAATATACTAACAATCAAAGGATGCAAAAAAAATATGAAGCACACAGCAATAAGTAGAAACACAAACCTTATATAAAATAGACTTTAATACAAAATCTACCACAAAAGACAAGGAAGGACCTTCTATAACGATTAAAGGGACAATCTACCATGAGGATATAACTATAATACGTATCTATGGCATGCAACGACAGGGCTGTAAAATATACAAAACAAATTCTAACAGCACAGAAAGTGGAAATTGACACTTTCACAGTAATAACAGGAGACTTCAACACATCATTCTCAATAAAGCACAGATCATCTAGAAAGAAAACTCAACAAAGATACAAAGATCTAAAGGTCACAATCGAACAACTGGATCTCATAGACACATACAGAACACCCCACCCAACAGCAGCAAAGTATACATTCTTTTCTAATGCACATGGAACATTCTCCAGCATACATCACATCTTAGGTCACAAAGCAACCAGCAACAAAGTCCAAACCACTAAGATAACAAGAAGCATGTTCTCTGATTGCAGTACCTTCAACGCAGAAGTTAATAATAGGAAGAGCAAGGGGGAAAAAAAACAAAAAACAAAAACACAGAAACTGAATAACACCTTGCTTAAAATGCACTGAGTAATGCAAGAAACCAAAGATGGAATAAAAATTGTCCAGAATCCAACAAGAATGAAAATGCATCATTACCAAAACTTCTGGAACACAGCAATGGCAGTGCTCTGAGGTCAATGTATAGCAACAGTGTGCACATTAAAAAAAAGAAAAAAAGGACAAAATCAAAGCATTAGCTACACAACTTGAACATGCAGAACTAATACAGAAAAAGAAGCCCACAGCTACCAGAGAAAGGAAATAATGATGATTAGAACACAAATAAATGAGAGACTAGATAAACAGCTGAAAGAATTAGCAAAATCAAAAGTTGGTTCTTTGAGAGGATCCACAAAATAGACAAACCACTGGCCAAGTTGACAAAAAAAAAAAACGAGACAGAATGCAAATAACTCAAATAAATAAACTGAGGGACATTACAACAGACCCAAGTGAAATAAAAAAGATCATAACCAAGTACTATGGAAAAATACATTCTGCCAAATTTGAAAACCTAGAGGGAATGGACAAATTTCTAGAAACACACTACAAATCTAAATTTTCACAAACTGAAGTTCAAAATCTGTACACTTATAATAAGAGAAGAGAGACTGAAAGGGTAATTAAACAAAACAAAACACTCCCAACAACAAAAACTCTGGCCTAGATGGCTTCACTGGAGAGTTCTACCAAACACTGAGGGAAAAGCTTGCATAAGTACTACTGAAACTATTTCACAACATAGAAAAGGAAGGGATACTTCCAAATTCATTCTATAAAGCCAGCATAACCTTGATTTTAAAACCTAGCAAAGACACCACAAAAAAAGAAAATTGCAAGCCAGTACCTCTCATGAATATAGATGCAGAAATCTTCAACAAAATTCTAGCCAACAGAATTAAGCATCAAATTAAAAAAAAAAAAAAAACACCATGACCAAGTAGGACTCTTACCAGGTATGCAAGAATTGTTCAACATTTGAAAATCAATCAATGTAATACAACACATAAATAAAAGAAAATCACATGATCATCTCAATCAACACAGAAAAGGCATTAAAGTCTAGCACTCATTCCTGATAAAAACTCTCAACGAAATAAATCTAGAAGGGAAATTCCTCAACATACTAAAGGGCTTCTACACAAAACCAACAGCCAACATCATTCTTAACGGAGAGAGGCTGAAAACATTCTCTCTGAACCCACATGAGTAGGTGCCTACATAGACTTGGGACCAGAAGAACCAGATGGTGCCTGGCCACCACCACTGATAGCCACAATGGAGCTCACTAAGTTGAGTCTCATTGGCAATACAAGAACAAAAAGGGGTGCACCCTGAGATCTCCACTAAAAGACCGCAACTGATGGTCCAGTGGCTTCGGGGTTCCCCTGGGAGCATGGCCCCTGACCCTGATGCTGTCCTTGCCCATAAATCATAACCAAGGTCCACTCTTCGGACACAAATGGATTAGACTTGGCAATGCAGAGTGACCATATATTGGACGCACTTTATGGTTCTATGCATCTATAAGATATCACCCCGCGGACCTCTGGCTAGAGGAAGGGGAGTGGGTGGGAGGAGGGGAAAGGAGACTGTTGGGAGGATGAGACATGTATGGAGCAGAGAGGAACAGTGTGTTGTCACCGGGCAGGGAGAGCAGAGGAAGCTGCATATAGGAGGGCATGTAAATTTATATGGGAATGTACATTTTCACTCACTCATAATAATAATTAATAATAATAAAAACTATGGTACATAGACACAATGGAATACTACACAACAATAAAGAACAATGATGAATACGCAAAACCTCTCATAACATGTATGATCATTGAGGGCATTATGCTGAATGAAATAAGTGAATCACAAAAGGACAACTATGTATGAGATCACTATCACAAAAACTCTTGGAAATGTTTACATGCCAAAAGAAAGTGTTTGATAGCTATTAGGGAGCGGAGGGAAAAACCCTAACTAGACAATGATAAGCAGTAACTGTGGCGAAGACTAAGACAGTACACAGTTCTGGGGAAATCAGTACAACTCGACCAAGACAAGGTCACAGAAGCTTCCCAGGCACATCCAGTCTCCCTGAGAGACTGGTTTACTGGGCTGAGGGCTAGGGTGCATGGCCTCTGGGGACATCCGGCTCAACTGGCATGACGCAGTTTATAAAGAAAATGTTCTACCTCCATTTTGGTGAGTAGCATCCGGGGTTTGAAAGCTTGTGAGACACTATCTAAGATACTCCACTAGTCTCACCCAGTCAAGAGTAAGAGAGAACGAAGAAAACCAAAGACAGAAGGAAAGATTTACCCAAAGGACTCATGGACTACAAATGCCACAGCCTCCACCTGACTTAGTTCAACACAACTAGATGGTGCCTGGCTACCTGCCAACTGCTCTGACAAGGGTCACAGTGCAGGGCCCCGGACAGAGCTGGAGAAAATGTAGAACAAAATTCTAACTCACAAAAAACACCAGACTTGCCAGCCTGACAGACTAGAGAAACCCAGGAGTATGCCCCCCAAATACCCTTTTAGCTTAGTGATGAAATCATACCTGAGCTTCACCATTTAGCCAAAGATTTGACAGGCCTATAAAACACAACAAGACTAACAAGGTACACCAACTCTGGGGCAGGGACAAGAGGGTGGGAGGGAGTAGGAAAGATCATAATAAGGAAAGATTAAACCCAAGACTGAAAGGGCCAGAGTATTAATGTCATGCAGGTGGCAACAAATTTCACAAAACAGTATGTATATTAATTGTTCAATGAGAAACTAGTTTGCTCTGAAAACCATCATCTGAAGTACAATAAAAAAGAAGAAAGAACAAAAAACAAAGTGTTAACTGCATAAAATGTGGACTGCATTATGATGAGGTGGTTAAAATCATTTTTTTTTCTGTCAGTCTGTTGTACAGTTGAAAACACAGTAGTAAACACTGTGAGTCTTAACACTATGACCAACCGACCATGCACTGAACTAAGAAAACCCCAGATGATGCCAGGCCTGGCCAGGATTTCTTAAGCACATTTACCCTTTCCCAAAGATAACAATTCCGGCCTGTATGCTCCATCCCACCACCACTTGAGAACAGAGGCTGGGCAGGGACTAGGGGTCAAGGCCAATAGTATCACATCTGAATCCTTGTCACCACAGAGGTTGGCTGCACATGAATGTTGGGTAATCTGCAATTAGCTGGGTCCAAGCCCAGACCTCCTGCCCCAGTGTCCATTCCTGCTGGCCACAGTTTCCTCCCATGCTTCCACCCTTCACAGAGGCCCTGGCTGCCAGATCCCAGAAGCCTCCTCCCTCTCCTCACAGTCTGTCTGCATCACCTCACCCTGTACATCTCCTCTATAGGAACTCACCACACTGGGTCTGCCTACCACCTGTCTGCACACCCAAGAAAGCAGGCACTTCCTGTTCCCCATAGTTTTTTCTAGTACCCACTCTGGTGCCTGACACATAACAGGTACCAGTTGCCATCAAGAGGACTCTGACTCATGGTGACTCCATGTGTGTCAGAAGAGAACTCTGTTCAATGAGGTTTTCAATGACTGATTTTTTTAGAAGTAGACTGCCAGTCATTTCTTCTGAGGCCCTCTGGGTAGACTTGAATTACTAACCTTTCCATTAACAACCAAGTGTGGTAACTGCACCACCCAGGGACTCCACATGGCAGGTAACCACCAAATATTTAAAAGAATGGATGGCTAAATGAATGAGCAAAAATAGAATGAATGTTTCATCAAGGTAAAATATCCAGACTCCACTTTTGTGGAGCACTGAGCATGTAGGGTTCCAGGGCTTGTTACAGGCTCACTTTGGGAAGCTAACCACACATATTGCCAGATAAATGTCCCTGTGCTCACAAGGTGGCATTATTGCCACTTATCATGAGACAGGTGTGGGTTCTCTAAAACTGGCCACCACCTTTGGCCACCTTAGCCACTACCAGTTCCAACACTTATTGGACCGTGCTCTGAAAATAAGGTAAAAAGAAATTTATTGTGTAACCAAGAGGGCCACAGGCTTGAGAAAAATCCGGTCACCCAGGGTAACTCCCTTCTTCCTTCCTTGTTCTTCAAAAGGCCTAGCCTAGGATAAAATCCTAGGCCTTGATCCCAGACCGCAAGGCACATTTGGCATACTGGAGATTGTGTGAAGCAGTGGAAAGGAATCTGGACTCAGAGAAACCTGAGGTCCATGCAGCCTCTGTAGTCACTGGCCGGGTGACTCTGGACCAATACTTCATCTCTTGGAGCCTCAGATCCCTCATTTACTAAATAAGAGTAACAACAACAATTTCTTGGGGGTATTTTGAGCCTCAAAACACATGCTAGTGAGAAGGAAATGGAATGGGTGGCTAACTGCCTCCATGAACAACTACTTCCCTTGCCAGGACATCATGGATGATGCCTTGCTTACCACTACTGAACATTTTGCTCAAAGAGCCTATGGCAGAATCTTGCTCAAAAAGGGGAAAATGAAGAATAGATTTCAAATTCTCATGGAATTCAGACTTTCTGGAGCCATCAAGCCTGGAGGAACCCTAAGACACTACTGCCCTGTGCCCTGAGATAATCTTTAAATCTTAAACCAAAAACATCCCCTGAAGTCTTCTTTAAACCAAACAGTTAAAAAAAAAAAATCACTGCCATCTTATCGACTCCAACTCATGGTGACCATATAGGAGACAGTAGAACTGCTCAGTAGAGTTTCCAAGGAGTGCCTGGTGGATTTGAACTGCTGACCTTTTTGTTAGCAGCTATAGCACTTAACCACTACACAACCAGGGTTTCCAAACCAAACAGTAAGTTAGCTTAATTAGTAAAGAATGCCCAACATCATTAGAAAGAAATGTCTGCCTGTGTTCTGTGCTCTTTTAAAGAAAGATCTATACCGGGTTTAAACTGACAACAGCAACTTGAAAGATTAGACAAATAGGGGGCAGTGAGTTTTTATATTAAAGGAGGAAGAACAACTGGGAAAACGAGGGTGAAGCTGTCTACAAACTCACTGAACTGGACACAGAAAAATTGTTGGTTTATGTTTTGCTGTTATGTGTTTTCAACAATAATTTTTTAAAAATTCCAGTACTACAGAGCAAGCACTCAGCAGCAGGCAGCTGATGGTGACTCGTGGTCTCTGTCTGACTTTCTGAGACAAGAACAACAGTCGGTAGTCGAGCTCACAGAACCCCTTACCACTCAAGGCCCGCACTAACCCCAGCAAAGGGAACATCCTCACACCACAGTCCCATCTGCTGCTATAACTGCATTTCCCTCTCCTCCTGATTGCTAGGATGTACCCCACAAGGCACAGCTACCCAGGAAGATAGAGAGGATCACTGCCACTGAGACCCTGCAGGTGCTAAACACCAACTGCAGGCTCAAGAGTCCACTGCTTGGAGGGGTGGGGGATGAAGGCATACTAGAGAACTCCCTCCGAGAGTTCTCCCTCTCTCTCTTTCTGGGCTGAAGCATCCATCGGAGCCAGCACCAAACCTCTAATCTGCTCCATCAGATACAGCTCTTCAGGTGAGGCTGTCACACAGGCCCTCTCAGCCTGGGCCACAGTAATGGCAGGGTACACATGTTTAAGAGTTCAGGCTTTCAACAAGTCAGAGACACTGCATATAACCTACATATATTTGAATATATGAAACATTCCTACAAATTAGGAAGAAAATGAACCAATGAACCAAAAAAGGCAAAGATATGAAACGGCAATTTACAGACTAAATTCAAGCACCCAAAACATACATACATGAAAACATGCTCAACCTCACCACAGAATACATATTAATATGAAATATAAGCTCTCACGCCAACTAGACTGGCAAACATTTGAAAAGAAGGATGACCATAAGTATCCAAAGGGTATGGAGAAAGAGGAACTCTTCCTTGTATGTTGCTGGTGAGACTATAAATTGATACCGAGAATATAAGTTGATACACAGGCTTCAATACCGAGAATATAAGTTGATACACAAGCTTCAAAGAGCAACCAACAGTATCTAGTAACCTTGAAGATGTGCACACCTTACAATCTAGTAGTCCCACTTCTAAATATATCCCAAAGCAACCCTCCCTCTAAAGGATATTTATTAAAACATTGTTGCAATAGCAAAAAGTAAACTGGAAACAAATGTCCAACAGGGAGGGCAGGCTAAATAAACTGGTATATTCATACAATAGAATACTATCTAATCATTTAAAACAGTTAAGCTAACCTTCAAGTATCAATATGGAAAAACTGAAGAACATGTACTATGTATATATCACATACATATAAATAGATAGTGTGTGTCTTAGGCTGGGTTTTCTAGGGAAGCAAAACCAGTAACACGTGTAGGTATAAGGAAAGATTTATAATATATATATATGGACAGATAGATAGATAGATACAAATATAGGAAACAGCTCACGTAATCACAGAAGCTGAATGTCCCAAGCTCTGGCACAAGCCTCACGTGTCCACGGAAGCTGAGGAACCCAAGGTCAGCAAGTCAGAGACCAGAGTTGCAGATCACCGGTTGTGTGGGTCAGTGGATCCCAAGCTGGCGGCGAGACGATGCAACAGAGGCTGGAGGTCGGTGGATCCCAAGCTGGTGGCGAGGCGAAGTGACAGAGGCTGGAGAACCCAGGATCGGCAGGTCTGGTTCCGGGACTTGAGCTAGCGGCTGTTGGGCTCATCAGTCCTTACAGTCGGCACGTGAGAGTCCTGCTCCCTGACCTGCCAATCCTGCGCTCGCCAGCCTCTGCTCAGTCCTGCTCCCTGACCTGCCGATCCTGGGTTCTCCAGCCTCTGTCACTTCGCCTCGCCACCAGCTTGGGATCCACCGACCTCCAGCCTCTGTTGCATCGTCTCGCCGCCAGCTTGGGATCCACTGACCCACACAACCGGTGATCTGCAACTCTGGTCTCTGACTTGCTGACCTTGGGTTCCTCAGCTTCCGTGGACACGTGAGGCTTGTGCCAGAGCTTGGGACATTCAGCTTCTGTGATTACGTGAGCTGTTTCCTATATTTGTATCTATCTATCTATCTGTCCATATATATATATTATAAATCTTTCCTTATACCTACACGTGTTACTGGTTTTGCTTCCCTAGAAAACCCAGCCTAAGACAATTTGGTACCAGGAGTGGTTCTCAGTATCTTGGGACTGTCCTCCATTGTGTGGTTTTGCTAACCTGTATGTTAAAGGATTAGGGTGGGGCTGTGAATTCCTGCTGTGGGGGGAGTTTCCCTGGAGTATGGCTTGCCCCACCCTTAATGCTTTTAGCTTGCAAGGAATAAAAGGAAAAAGAAACAAAGGACAATTTGAGAACCTCACTACCATCAAGCAAGCAGCACCGGGAGCAGAGCGCGTCGTTCAGAACAGAGGTTCTTGCGTGAGGACGCTCCCAGAAACAAAGACTGATGCAATACCGGACTTTCCTCCAGAGCCGACAAGGGGAAGGTCTTTCCCTGGAGCGAACACCCTGAATATGGACTTGCAACCTACCAGACTGTGTAAGAATAAATCTTTCTTTGTTAAAGCCATCCACTCTGTGGTATTTCTGTTAGAGCAGCCTAGCTGACTAAAACAGTGTGTTTACGTGATAAGAGAATAAAACACACAGATGCACCCAGTCTTCAGTAAATAGGAAATTCTGAGGAGAGAACACGATGGGGCTGGGTTGGGGGGCAGGACTTTACTTGTGTATCTTTAGAACTGTATTTCTTTTTTCAAAAGGTCCCGGTATAATATGACAAAGTATTAATATTTGTTAAGGCTGGCTGACTGTCACATGGGGGTTGCTTAGATTACCTTCTGTATGTTTTAAAAACTTTTATATTAAAAATTAAAAGAATAACCATAAAAATTCCAAGCTATAAAAATAAAGACAGATAATTTCATTTGCATAGAAATTTAAGAGAGAAAAAGGAGAAAGAAAGGGGGAGAGTGACCAAAGTTGAAATAAAATGAAATGAAAAATTGAGGGAAATATTCACCAGATAGATACATACCAATACATATCTAATTAGATCTAGATCTATGTGTGTACATATATACATACACACACATACCTGTGTGTATGTATATACATACAAACTCACTGCTGTCAAGTCAATGCCAACTAATAGTGACCCTATAGGACTGAGGAGAATTTGCTTCACAGATTCCCAATGCTATAAATCTTTATGGAAACAGACTGTTACATCTTTCTTCCTTGTAGCTGCTGGTGGGTTCAAACTACTAACCCTTCAGTTAGCAGCCAAGTGTTTAACCACTGCAACACCAGGGCTCCTCATATATATGTGTGTGTATATATATATATATATATATGTGTGTGTCTCTGTGTGTGTGTGCGTATGTATGTATACAGTTAATTTTATAATCTGCTCAGAGAGTCTCCGAGTAGTACAATTAATGCACTCTACTGCCAACCAAAAGGCAGGAGGTTTGAATCTATCCGGAAGCACCCTAGAAGAAAGGCCTTGCCATCCATTTCTGGCAAATCAGCCACTGAAAACTCTGTGGAATACAGGTCTACTACGACACACAGTCATCATGAGTCAGAATCAAGAGCAACTGGTTTGGGTTTATAATGTACATATGCAAATAAATAAGAAAAAAGGCAACAACTCAGATGCTAAGGGCATATATATACAGTTTACAGGAAAAAGAAGGAAACACAATGGCTCATGGGAAAAGATGCTCTTCTTCACTTAAAACTGTCAGTAGAGGGTAGGCCTGCACAACTGGACTAAAAGGTTTCCTAAATATAACCCAACACTTTGAAAGACAGAGTAGCATGCGCAGGGGTCTGGGGACCACGGTTTCAGAAGACATCTAGGTCAGTTGGCATAACAAAGTTTTTTTTTTAAGAAGATGTTTTGCATCCCACTTTGGTGAGTGGCATCTGAGGTCTTAAAAGCTAGCAAGCAGCCATCTGAGAAGCGTCAATTGGTCCCAGTCCACGTGGAGCAGAGGAGAACAAAAGCCACCAAAGACATAAGGAGAACATGAGCCCAAGGGAGACAGCCATATAATCCAGAGACTACATCAGCATGACACCAGAAAACATAGTGGTGTACAATAACTGCCCTGGCAGGCAATACAACATAGAGTCCCTGACGTAGAAGGAGAAAAACGGATGTGCAGGACTAGGACTCTATTAAAAAGACCAGACACGATGATGGTCTGACAGACTGGTGGGTCCTGGAAGACATGGGCCCCTGACTCTCTGTTAGGCCAGAACTGAAACCATTCCTGAAGCCAACCCTTCAGACAAAGACTGGACTGCACTATAACACATAAAATGATACTGGCAAAGAGGGTGCTTCTTGGCTTACATAGATACATGAGGCTAACTGTGTAGCTTCTGTCCAGAGGTGAGATGATGAGAGGGTGCAGGGGGACAGGAGCTGGTTGAATGGACACTGAAAATACAGGGTGGAAGGAAGTGTGCTACCACACAGTAACGGGCAGCTAGAATTACATAGCAACATGTACGCAAGTTCTGTATGACAAATTGACTAAGACTATAAACTTTTACTTAAAGCACAATATTATTTTTTTTAAATGCCAATAAACTTGACATGCAATTTCTTACCTATCATAACTGCAAGGAACAAACAGCCTGATAGCTCCCAGTACGGGAGGGCGTATGAGGAAACAGGTCCTCTCACATATTGTTGGTAGAAAAGTGAAAGGAAGCAAACCTTTGGAAGAGGGGTTTGGCAATGGCTATCAAAATCCCCTCTGCCCTGGGAATTCCATTGCTAGAAGTCAGTTCTATAGAAAATTCTATGTGTGCATAAAAAAACCAAAGCCCATTACCCTCGAGTTGATTCTAACCCACAGTGATCCTACAGGGCAGAGAACAGCTCCGTAGGGTTTCCTAGGCTGTAGTTTTTACAGAAGCCCACACCCCATCTTCCTCCTGGTGAACTGCTGGTGGGTTTGAACCCCTAACCTTTCAGTTAGCATCTGAGGGTTTCACCCATGCTCCAGGGGGACCGAGGACAGGTCTATAAAGATCTTTACCACACTACTGTTTGTCACAGCAGAAGACTGGTAACAATGGGAACATCTACCCACAGGTAGCTGTTTTAAGTACATCATGGAACAGACAAGGAAACACTATGAGGCTGTGAAAAGAACAATAGAAATTCATACAAAATGATATCAAATGAGCGCCAAAACATATTATTAAATATAAAAAAGAAAAGCAGAGACCAGTGCATTGTACTTTTCCAAACATCCTTTTAAGAATGTGTATCCTCGGATCCAACTCGATGGCACTTGGCTGGCTTTGGCTATACACCAATATGCTTTGTAAATGCCTAGGTATTTAAAAGGATGCAAACTAGGAGCAGGATTCCGGAAGGGGGGAATTTCTTCCAATCATACACCTTTCTATGCCTTAAGAAATGTTTTTATTATATTTTAGATGAAGGTTTACAGGACAAACTAGCTTGTCATGAAACAATTAGTACACAAATTGTTTTGTGACATTGGTGCCAACCCCATGACATGTCAACAATCTCCCTTGTGGACCTTGGGTTCTCCATACCAGCTTTCCTGTCCTCTCCTGCCTTCTTGTCCTTATCCCTGGGCTGGTGTGTCCCTTTACTCTGATTTTGTTTTATAGGCCTCTCTAATCTTTGACTAAAGAGTGAATCTCACAAGTGATTTCAGCACTGAGTTAAAAGGGTCAGGGGCCATATTCTAGGAGTTTTTAAAAAAAAATTTTAACCAACAGTTAAAATGAAAAACTTTTAAAAAACAGAGGAAAAATAAAAAATACAAACAGGTTCTGAACCCCAAGCCCATGCTAGCTCTGTGGATGTGGACAAATCACCTCCCCCGCTCTCAGGTTTCCTGTTCAGTAAATGGGACAAAAAGACAGGACTACCTCCTTGGGTGGCTGTATGTGCCAAGCCCAGAAGCTCTAAGGATCAGTATGACTGGAGGCTGTAGAAAGAGCTGGGCCTCAGGCTCCAGAACATTCACTGCCAGCCCTCTCACAGAGCCACCTGACACCAGCCTTTTTTGTCCCTCATTGTCTCCACTTCAGACAGGGAAGGCAGTGCAGGGCCCTGGGGTAGTCAGCCCTCCTGCACCTAGCACCGCCTGGCAGGAGGTCAAATGGGGATGAAACAGCCCTCCCTCTGCTTGTCAAACTGTGTGCCCTGGCATATGGCTGTGTCCAACGGCAGGGAGTGGCTCTTTCTCACGGACACAGAAGCTCTGCATGGGCGAGCAGCAACACCATTTGGAGGCCCTTATTCCCTCCCCTCTGAGTTCAAATAGCCCAGTCCTCTTATCTTCACAAAAATCTCAGGGCACAGCCCAGGGATTTGCCAGGAAGAATTTGGAAAGCTGGCAGAGCCAGCCCACATGTGTTTACCGTTCTGGGTACTGACTGTCATGTGTTGCTTAACGTTCACAATACATCCTATGAAAAAGGATGTTACATAGTTAAGATGTGCGAACACCATATTATATACTTAGCCGGTGGAGGCACTAGCAGGGTATGGAGGTGGAAATCACATCAGGTGACACTGTCAAACGGGGTAACACCAAAATGCCTGTCTATAAAACTTTTGTGCAGTGTTTCAGCAGAAACTTACTCTTTTATTATAAAAATATCTCTGTAGTTATAACAACAAAATTTTCTCCTAAGCCCAGCTTGCATGTGTCAATACACCAACAAGGCCAAAACTCTATGGTGATCTACTTTTTGACACTTCTAATCCACTCTGGTCAGAGCTGTCACTACTGCCAGTCCCAGTGGCTCTTGGAATCAGGTGGTTTTTGTCATCACACGCTATAAGCCTGCATGCTGTTTTCATTACTGCTAGTATTTTTATAGTCATTGATAGTGTCAAACTTTCTGGTGTTTTAGAAACAATATTGTGGTAATTAGCACAGGGGTGACATCACGAGTTACTGCACTGGCTGACACCACCCCTATTAATACTACTGACTCAGCAAAGCTACATGGGATACCTTTCCTTTCACTCCCAAATTGATTCTTCTCCTTGCCTCCTGCTGTTGGGATCACAAGCACTGGTTTTGCTGTGTTTGTGAGCCATGATGCACTTCACTGTAATATATTCAAAAGAAAATTAAACAAGCTGGACAAACAGAACCAGGGAGCCAGGGGCAGAAAGGGAGAAGGGTGAGTGCTGATACAATGTAGGGACTGCAACCAGTGTCATGAAAGAATTTGTGTAAAAATTCCTGAATGGAAAACTAATTTGCCCTGTAAACTTTCACCTAGTGCATAATAAAAAAAAATAAGTGAATAAAGTGAAAAAGAAAATTAAATAGGCAAGGAATATGTGATACCTGACACTGAATGCTGCTGCCTATGAGTCAAAGCATACGCTGTCACACTGTGAACTTTTTATGTGTAAACAGGGAAAATTTCACATTAAAATAAACGACAGAAAGTATAGTACAGGACATACATGAGTCCACAACATAGGTGTTTAGTGTAAGTATCAAGATATAAGTATTACAGGCTATATGTGTACTGTACCTGACAGCACAATCACTTTGTATACCACAACACAGGAGACACAGGTGTTGTATGCAGGAGCTGTTGTGTTTACTCTGTGAGGACTGTCAATTAAATTTGTGAAATCATTCTAGAAAAAGTGCTACATACCTCAATGTTGTGTATCACTATGGTCACCTTCGAAGTAGCCCCCTTGGAAGTCTATGTACCAAGGCCAGTGCCTAGTCCATCCTTCAAAGTAATTTTGAAACTCTTTTCCTGGAATGGCCAATCAGAGCTGTCGTCATATTGCCCCTGATGTCTTGAATGTCATCAAAATGTCTTCCTTTTCTTTATCTTTGGGTAAAGAAAAAATTCACTGGGGACCAGATCAGGTGAGTAGGGAGGGTGTTCCAATATAGTTATTTGTTCACTGGCTGAAAACTCCCTCACAGACAACTATACAATTAAGTTTGCAAACTTGCCACCTTGTCACCGTGCACAATGACTATTCCAGAAAGAATTCCAAAATTGCTCTGAGTGGTGGACTAGGCACTGGTTTTGGTGCGTAGCTTCCTAAGGGAAGTACTTCAAAGTTAATTGTAGTGATATTCAGCAATGAGGTATGTAGTACTTGGAACAATTAAGTTTGTGGACTTCATTGTCAGACCTCATATTTGGTTACACCTGCTATGTTCCTTCTTCAGTCAGAACTGCTGAGCCCTATTAAAACTCTGTGTGACCACGGATGCCTGAGCAGCTGCACATTGCCTGAATAGGCATTACACAGAGCGTGACTCTATTACATCCTGCCCCACTGAAGCCCCTGCACCAACCAACCAAACCAAACTTACTGCCACTGAGTTGATTCCAACTCAATGTGACCCTACAGGACAAAGTTGAATTGCCCCATGGGGTTTCCAGGGCTGTAGACCTGTATAGAAGTACACTGTCACATCTTTCTCCCACAGAATGGCTGGTGGGTTCAAACCACTGACCTTTTGGGGCTCCTTCTGCACCCCTAAGGATATGCGTTCATTAAGCAAGTGTGGTCTCTGTCGAACTGACTCTGAAACCCTCTGGTGCATCTGTACCCAGTTCCTAATCCAGAGCCTCTGGGAAGTACTCTAAGGTGCAGCTGGCTGGGTGACCAGCCCAGTGCGCTTTTGGGAAAGCACTGGGTGACACTTCTCTTTTTCCCTTCTTACTTCTCAGAAGGGCTAATCTGGAATCTGTCCTCTGGGACACACTAAAGGTAAAAAATACCAGTTGCCATGGAATTGACCTCAATACAGGGTGACAATGTACTTCCATAAAGATTTACAGCCTTGGAAAGCCCATGAGGCAGTTCAGCGGCATCCTGTAGAGTCACTATGAGTTGGAATCAACTCAGTGGCAGTTAAGTTTTTGTTAGAGCAGAGCTGTGCTCCCCAGGGTTTTCAAAGGCTGATTTGTTTATAAGTCAATTGCCAGGCTTTTCTTACAAGGTGACTCTGGGTGGACTTGAACATTTCTGTTAGCAGCTATGTGTGTTAACTGTTTGCACCACCCAGAAGCTGCTGAAAGCACAACAGTGCAACAAAGCAGAAGCCAGCTGGCACGCATGATGACTGCATGCCAGACACTACTTCATGCACCGGGGCACGGCAGTACCCAAGACTCACGCCTGTGCTCGTGTGGTTCCTATGTAGATAGGAGAAGATAGATGACTAACAACAGTAAGTTAAAATAACAGGGCAGTGGAGCAGAGTGATGTGGCATCCGCTTTAGGGTCACTAGTTAAGATGGTTTCTCTTACAGGCTGATTCTTGAGAATGAAATGAAAAAAGGCGGCCATGAAAAGATAAGAGGGAAGAATGCCCCAGAATAAGAGAAATGAAAAGGCCCTAAAGCCGTCAGGTTTCAGGCACAGCAACAAGTCAGTGCAGTTGGGGAAGGTGAGCAAGGGGAACCAGAGACAGCTATGAGGGCCAGGTAGGGTAGGACACCACAGGTCACACTGTTGATGTAACTTTTTACTGCCATCGAGCTGGCTCCTGACACATGACAGAGTAAAACTGCTCCTTAGGATTTTCTTGGCTGTAGTCTTTACAGAAGCCAACTGCCAGCCCTTTGTTCCCTGGAGCTGGTAGGTGGGTTCCAACCACCCATCTTTTAGGTTAACAGCCCTTTCAAGCCACTTGCCACCATGTGGTGGCTACGTTAGGAACTAAGATTTTACTGCAGGTGCAGTGAAAAGTCATTGGAGGGCGCTAAACAGGGGAAATACAAGAGCCTTATTTGTTTTTCAAAATTCCTGGGGCTCTTCTGCAGCTACCGTGTACAATCTTGCTTCATTTTCATAATGCCCTAGTGG
The DNA here is from genome assembly GCA_028571685.1 of Heterohyrax brucei. NCBI lineage: Eukaryota > Metazoa > Chordata > Mammalia > Hyracoidea > Procaviidae > Heterohyrax > Heterohyrax brucei. The sequence goes on from CM053162.1 coordinate 21,460,630, forward strand.
GTAGGTACTCCTGTATTCTCAGTTTACAGGTAAGGATTCTGAGATAAAGAAGAGAAAATGTAAAAAAAAAAAAAAAAAAAAATCAAACCTATTGGCCTCCAGTTCAGCTGTACTTACAGCAAACCCGCAGGACAGGAAGAACTGCCCACTGGGATTTTATATTTGTCGGACAACTAGTTCTCCCAGTGTAAACTAGACAAAAAGTTCTCCCAGTGTAACTATAGGAAACTTGCTTTAATCCCTGCATTCTACGCTGTTCATGGAATTTGGAATTAGATGTCTGGTCTCCTGTGGTCCAGGTGACCCTGAGCCAGGGACTTCATTTCTTTGAGACTCAGGTTTCTCATCGGTAAAATGGGGAAGGTCAACAGCACTTTCTTGGGGGCATTGTATCAAAAGATACACCGGCAGTTTAAGGATCACGGTTTCAGGGAACATCAAAGTCAACTGGCATAACTAGCTTTTTTCTAAGAAACTGCTCTGCATCCAATATTGGTGGTCAGTGCCTGGGGTCTCAAAAGTCAGCAAGTTGCCCTCTAAGGAGCATCAATTGGTGGATACTGGAAGTCCTTCCCAGCTGCAGCACTGACTAGACCAAAACCAAACCAAACCCACCGCCGTCGAGTCAATTCTTATTCATACCAACCCTATACAACAGAGTAGACCTGCTTCATAGAGTTTCCACGGAGCACCTGGCAGATTTGAACTGCTGACCTTCTGGTCAGCAGTTGTAGCACTTAAATAGTACACCACCAGGGTTTCCATTAACCAGAGACAGCACCCAAATGCAACCAGATACAGCTCTTCAACAGGACTGGGCCACAGGTCCTCTCACACCAGGACAGAGAAATGCCCTTTTCTTGAGTGGTGCCCCCCTTCCTAAGCAGTGTCCTGAATGGTGCCCCCCTGATAGTTGCCCCCTCCTAATCAGTGCCATGGGCAGAGACAAGGTGGCCTCTGGAGTCACAGGGAGGGTCCACTGCCTCAACTTCAGAGTCCCATGTGATACGAAGAAGGCTCAGCTAGAGGAGGAATGGTGTGCATGTACAGCAGCAGCAGGTATGGTCCAGGGTAGAGCCCTGCAAAGAAAGAGGGAATCAAGCCCTCCTGCATAGGCCTGTCCCCTGGGGAATGAGAAGGGAAGAGTCCTGCTCTGACTTCTTCAGGGGGCTGATTTACATCAGTAAGACTGAAAAGATCCAAGTGTACACTACAAAGCAAAGGCCAGGGATCCCTGGTGATACAATGCTAAGTGTTAGCTATCCCGAATGTTAGTGCTTCAAACTCACTAGCAGCTCCCTGGGAGATCAGAGCTGGTGTCCTGCATCAAGATGCTTCCTGACCAAAGACTGATGCAACACAAGGACTTTCGTCCAGAGCCGACAAGGGGTAAAGCCTTCCCCTGGAGCAGACACTCTGAATTTGGACTTGTAGCTTACTGGACTGTGTAAGAATAAACTTGTCTTTGTTAAAGCCATCCACTGTGTTGTATTTCTGTTAGAGCAACACTAAATGGCTAAAACAGCTAGGGATCGCTCGTGATATAATGGCTACGTGCCAGCTATCCTGGAGGTCAGTGGTTCACACTCACTAGCAGATCCTTCGGAAATAAGACCTGGCGATCTGCTGCAGTCAAGGTCACAGCGTACGAACCCTACGGGACAGCTCTACTCTTTCCTATAGGGTCAGTTATGTGTTGAAATCAATGGCACACAAGAAAACAGTAACAACGAGGGGCAGGGAAGAAAAGGTGGGCAGGAGGGAAAAGGGGAAGGATAGCTATCATTCCAGGGCTGAGGAAGAAGGTAGACCCTCCATGCTTCTGAGGAGCTCCCCTCTGGAGCACAGCAAGTCGCTACCAAGCCCTGGTGAAACAGGTGGGAATGCTGATGCTGTTATCTGAGATAACCCAGGGCCTCTGCCTCAAGGCTCACTCAGCCCTACAGGTGAAAGGAGAGGTGACCATCTGAGCACCCCCAGCCCATCACCAGCCAGGGCCAGTTGGCCCAGGTAAGATGCAGAGCACCCTTGCCAGGCCAGCCCAATTCAGCCCTAGGATCACACATTCAGATCCTCCCCTGAAAACAACCTGTGCACATGAATCCCTGTTACATAAGCACAGGTGCCAAAACAAACCCGAGGCAAATGGGAACACAGTGGCCTACTCCCTACCCCACCTCCATGCTCTTTCTTTCTCAACCCTCCCTCCCCTGCCCTGCAACACACCCTACCCCGACATACAGCATCCAAAGCCTGCTGGGCCCCCTCGGCCGGGGCAGGGCCCTCGTCCCCCATCCCACGGTGGGCACCGCTTGGCTACAGCAGCCCTTGCCTCTCCGCAGCTGGTGGGGCTCCTCAGGCCTCAGCTCCAGCCACAGCAGGATTGTTTACCAGGTTGCAGGTCCCTGGGGCTCTCAAAGAGGGTGTGGCTAAGCCAGCCCTTGGGGAGCCTCTATGCTTCCCAAAGTTGAGCAGTGGGAAGTCTTAGCATCCCCAGAGCAACCCCCCAAGTCCGGTTCCCATGAAGAATCTAGCTTTTGCCCGTTTCCAAGGGGACTTAGAGAGGTGGACTAGGAGATGAGGAGGCTCGAGAGAGATGACGTAGAAGACACACAGTGGGGCCTTCACCATGGGCCTCATACGGGTGTCCCTAGGAGGGCTGGGGGTGTCCTAGGGGAGACTGAGGCTGTGCCCCTGTGAAGGATATTGCCTGCCCCCATGCCCGCACAGCACTCACTTCCTGTTACCCTGGCCCATCCCAGCCTTTGTGCACTTGTGCCTGATAACCTGAAACAGGGACTGTCCTCCCAACCCAACCAGTACAGAACTCAGGAGACTCCTAGGTCCTCCCTAAGCTTGCCCTACTGCCCCCTACCCCAGTCCTTCAGCAGCTGGAGGTGCTAGAAATTTTCAGGATGGTCCCAGTGCCCGACCTGGGAGAGGCGGTGGGAGAGCAAGACTCAAGCCTCCCTTCACCCTCAGTCTAAGGTCTTAGCGCTGCTCTAACAGACACACCACAAGTGGATGGCTTTAACAAACCCAAGTTTATTTTCTCAGAGTTTTGGAGGTTAGAAGTCTCATTCAGGGGGCTGATCCTAGAGGAAGGCTTTCTCTCTGTTGGCTCTGCAGGAAGGTCTTTGACTTTTTCTGAGCTGCTCCTGAGCAATGATCATGTGGGTTGGCATCTCTCTTGCCCCATCTCTGTTCCCCTAATCTCCTTTTACAATCTCTTTTATATAACAAAAGAGAGTGCTCAAAATACAACCTACCCTAATCCTGGCTTATCAACATAAGGAAGACAGCCCTTCCCGGATGGGATTATAACCACAGGTACGGAGATTAGGATTTACAACACAGTTTTGGAGGGACATAATTAATCCATAACACCTAAGGGCTGAAGATTCTAGACTTGGGCTTGTCAGGCAATTTGGGCCTCACCTCACTGCTCCCTAATACAGCAGTCTATGGTCCCACAAGATGGTTCCTGGGCAAACGCTAAATCTGGATGTTCCCTATCATACACTGACCCAAAACCTCCAATCTGGGAGCCTCCCCCAGTATCCACCTGCCATTGGAAAGGCAGCTCTTGTTCCCTGGTTGAAACAGTACTGGGAGCCCATCCCAAAATGTAGCACTATAGCCTGGGGACAAACGGCTCACTTAGAAAAGGAGAAAAAACAACCCTCTGCCATGTAACGGTTTCCCACTCGTGGCGACCCCACGTGTTACAGAGGAGAACTGCTTCACAGGGTTTCCTTGGCTACAATCTTTACAGAAGCAGACTGTGAGCCCTTTCTTCTGCAGTGCTATTGGGCAGGTGCGATCTGCCAACCTTTACATTAATAGTCAGTGCAAACTATTTGGGCTGCCAGGGACCTAAGCCAAACCACTTGCCATCCAGTAGACTGATTCACGGCATACTCTCAGGACCAATACAGATCCAGAGGTTCCTTACTCACAGCGCCCCCAGCCCCACTGTGGGCGGGAAAGAGGCCAGAGGCCCCACTGACCCTCCTGTCCTCTTCTGAGTATCTGATTTCTTCTGACTACGGAAATGAAGAGACCAGGGCCCCCAATACTCTACAGCCCTCCCCCTAAGAAACTACCCAAGCACGGCCAGCTCACCTACCTTGCTGGCCGGTCATCCAACTGTTCCACAGAGAACATTTTCTTCGTCCTTTATTTAGACAGCTGCAGGGACAGTGATGATGAGAAAAATGTCTAATCATTGGAGGGGAGGTATGAAGTACAGGGTGCAGTACCACAGGACCCCTGAGGGGTGTGGGCGTCAGTGGGTAAGCTGGGAAGGGGCCTTAAGCCTGATGGGGTACAGGGAAAGGCAAAGAGGAGTAACCAGTGGGGGTTCTGAAGCAGGGTTAGGGCCCTGGGAGGAGGGGATAGAAGCCACAGGGCAAGCGTTTCTGCTTTTATGGGATATGTCCAGGTACGGGGTAGAGCTCAGGACAGGCTTCCCAAGTCAAGCCTATATCCTACCTGGCGTCACTCCCAGGCTAGACTAAAAGCTCCTTCCTGAGGCAGGGCCCAAGGACAGGAAGACAAAGCACCAGCAGGGTGAAGGTCAGGAGACCTGGACATCAATCCTCTTGCCACCACAGGCAGGCAGGAAGTGGTTGAGGCGTTCAGACTAACTCTGCTTTCTCCTCCCTCACCCACTGTGTGCCCCCCTCCAACTCCTCCAGCTGGTCCTGTTTCCAGCTATCACATCCTGGTGTCTCCTTGTCCCCTGCCCCGCCTCCCTGCCCCCATCCCCACCCCCACCCCCACTTATGTAAGGGTCCTGGGAACACACAGAGGGAGCTTTGTTGTCAAACCAAATGCATACGGAGTGGGAATCAGCCAACGCAGCTGTTCCCCATTCCCTCCACCTTGGCAGGGCCCAGATGCTGGGCAAAGAGCCCCTACATGCCTCCATTTGGGGAGATCAGGGGAAACACTGGCCACCCCAGGGCCCCCAGGCAGCTGAATGGGTGGCCAGTGATCGTCACTACAGTGGTCATGGGACCACAGCAGGGGACCAGCTGGCCCCTAAGACAGAACAAAGCCACAGTGCATTGCCAGGGTCAGCGGAGCAGAGGGACACATGCTCTAGGCTGGCAGGCAGGCTACACAGCACCAGGACTGGAGACAAGGATATGACCCACCCAAGGGCAACTTGTGTCCACATGCACACACACGTGCAACAGCCCAAGTGCACACACAACCACACACTTACATACACGCAAGTGCATACACAAACACACCCAGCAGCCCAAGCACCACAGATCTATCTACTTATCTGGAAGGGGTCTAACCAGAACTACGTCTTAGCTCTGGCCATCTACCCGCACCCTAGCAGGTACCTCTGAGGAAAGAACCCACTCTGGAGAGGAGGGTGGAGGGTGGAGGTCAGAGGCTGGGGAAGCTCAATCAGCCAGCCCTAATTTGGAAACCCTGAGGCTCCAGAAGGGCAAGATCTTACCTATGTGCCCAGGAGGATGCCCATGGAGGTGAGGAGGGCCCCCAGCATACTCAGGAAGAGCGTGTTACAGGTACGGTCCCTTCGCCTAGCCCCACTGCTAGGAGAACCTGTGTTGGCTCCCAAACGCCACTGCAGCATCAGGGGCGGTGGCCACTTCCTCCTCTGCACTTCCAGCGAAGGCGCCCCTGACCACCTACTCCCCGAGCCCCGCTGCCACCACGAGGACACCTTGGGGTGCTGGAGGGGTAGATGCAGACAAGCAGAGAGGAAAGAGGAAAGGAGAGGAGGAGAACAAGGCAGAAAATGAAGGCATACCGGTGGCAAGGCTAAGGAGGTAGGAAATCTAGAGGAGAAGCAGGAGAGCAGAAAAAGAACTGCAAAAAGAAGGCAGAGGGGAAGTGGGGAGGGAAAGGAAGAGAAGAGCCAAAGAGGGGGCAAGAAGAAGGCACAGTAAGTCTGCAGAGAAGGGCCTACACCGCCTATGAGGACAGTCCCCCAAACCCCATCAACAGGGGCTGACCTGTCCATCGTCCCCTACCACCCATCAGCTGGAAGGAGCCAGAAAAGAAGAAGCTGGCTAGCCAGTGGGCACTTCCAGACCATTCACCTTAGCCAGCCCAGCATTAAAGGCTCACTACGCCCCAGGAGGGTTCAGTCTCAACAATTCCAGGCTGTGGGGTCCTGGGAAATAAGACTGCTGAAATGACATCAGGACCTCAGAGAAAGGAATGTGACAGGTGGGGGACGTGGACGGCACCAGGGTCCATGTCCCTAGCTCAAGGCAGCAGAGGCCCAGCCACTTGGACGCTTGTTTTCCCTCACACATCACAGGGCTACAGAGTGGGATGCCTGGCTAGGACTGGCCTCTATAAGGGGCAAAGGAAGAGGTGATAGGTGGGAGCCTCAGGCACAACTATGCTCAAAGCTCCTACCTTGCCCCAACTCCATCCCCCACAATAACCTAGGAAAGACTGAGTCAGGCATCCAGAGAACTGAGAAGTCCCTCCCCTCCCCTCTAAATGGTGCATTCGCCTCCTCTGGGCACTCTGAGGTCTTCAGCAAGGAGGAAGTATGGCACCATGGAAGTCTGGGATGGGAGCTGGGCCAGAGTCAGAGGCCTGGGTTCCAGTTTAGTCTATGTTACATGCCAGTTTTGTGACCAGGAACAAGTAATTTACCTTTCCTGAGTCTCCTCATTTGCCAAAGGAAACAACCTTTTGAGTGGCTACTACATGCCAACTGCTGGTGAAACAGTGGTGAAGACATCAGTCAGGAGTCCAGCCCTGACTCTTAAGGACGTGAGCTGACCAGCAAGATCTCTCTGCAATGTTTATCCCATTGTGCATCTAACTCTTTGAGGGGATGAAAGCCATCACCCCAATTAACAGATGTGATGGGTAAGAACCAATAAGGTTAGAGCCCTGCCTGAGGCCACAGAACTGGTGAGTGGATGCCAAGGAGACAGAGGTCTGTCTCCAAAAGCTGCTCCTGCCATTGCCTGCCCTCCCTCTTCTGGGCTAGAAAGCAGATTCCAGCTTGGAACTGCAGAAAACAGACCAGTTTGCTGTTGAGTCAATTCTGACTCGAGTCAATTCTGACTCATGGGAACCCGACCTGTGTCTGAGTAGAATTGTGTTCTGTAGGTTTTTCAGTGGCTGATTTTTTAGATGTAGATTGCCAGGCCTTTCTTTCAAGGCACCTCTGGGTAGGCCTGAATCCTCAACCTTTTGGTTAGTAGCCAAGCACATAACTCTTTGTCACTATTCAGGACTCCACTGAAAATAAATCAGGTAGCATTGATCGCCTACTGGGTAATAGTAATTGGGATGCTATCTTAAATGTTGTCTCATTTAAGAAGCATTAATTTCTCTGAGGGAGAAATTGAGGCCAGTAAAACCTATGTGTTATGTCCAAGACTATGCAGCCAAATGAAGGGGTTCAGAGACTACAATCTATAAAATGAATGAAAATACAATGTTTCCTCCCTCCACACTAACCAAAAGCACTGCCTCCCCACCTGCCTTTGTTCAGTTTATGCCCTAGTGTGGACCACTCTGGCCACCCCAACACAGTTCCCTCCAGATCACTGGAGAGGGATCAGAGGAGCATGGAGAGTTCAGGAGAAGAATGTGATGGTATCCTAGGAGAGATCTCACAGTCAGGGGCTGATGGACACTTGCAATTTACAAGGGGATTACATATGTCATCCAAGCCACCAGGAAGAACAGTATGAGCAAAACCGAGAAGGTGAGGATACATATGGCATGCTGCTGGGAAGTGAGTACAATTTTACTCGAAAAGAACAGGAGTTTTCAAAATAAAATTTGTTAAGCCGAGAGATCCTCTGTCCCAGTTTCAAATGAGACTAAGTGGAAACCCAATAGGTAAAAGAAATAAGAGTTCTGGTTGAGGCAAGAAAGGGAGGTGACCCCGCCTCCTGACCCTGGACTCCTGAGAGAGTTCTCACCCCCAGGAGCACCTTGCTTGGGCCCCGTATAAGGTAAGCTGGGACCACAGGGACCTATGGTCTAGGCTAGGAGGGGTCACAGGTGCAGCACTCTCACGAGCTGGAATGGGTAGAAAGAGGACAGGCTCCTGTCTACACTAGCCCCTGAAGCCCCTCTGCCCTCTGGTGCCTGGAGGGCTCTGAACCGCCAGGACCTTCTCAGACACACAGCTCCCCTCTCAAAAGAGAAGTTCTCCACACTCCCCCCTTTACCCTAGGTATAAAAGGAAGCAAAGCAGAGACACAGTAATGACCAAATTAGAAAATCTGAGCTGTATTTACTATTGTCCTCAAATAAATATTTATTGGCCACTTTTTTTTGCCAGACATCACTGTACGTATTGAGAATAAAGCAACAAACAAGTCAGACAGGTTGCAGAACTTAGATGAACATACCAGAAACCAGATGACGTTGAGCTGCCTTTGTCTCACGGTGACCCCACGTGTGTCAGAGTAAAAATATGCTCCACGGTGTTCCTCAGTTGTTGATATTTCAGATATAGATTGCTAGGGCTTTCTTCAAAGTGCCTCCGGGTGGCCTGAACATCCAACTTCTCGGTTAGCAGATAGGTCCTTAACTGTTGGCGCCACCCAGGGATTCCTATACGAACATAATAAACCTATGGCCATTGTCAAGTCAATTCTGACTCATAGCAACCTTGCAGGACTGAGCAGAATGGCTCCATAGCACTTCCAAGGAGCAGCTGGTGGACTGAACTGCTAACCTTTTGGTTAGCAGCCAAGCTCTTAAATGCTGTGCCCCTAGGCCTCCTACATGAATTTAAAATCCTTAAAATCTCAGGGATAAACTACTACAGTTTTTGAATCCACACCACACACCACACACCACATACATGTGCCCCTAGCCAATGCCTGAAACACTCTGTACTACTCCTGCCAAGGTCACCAGTCTGTACAAGAATGTCTTCAGTTCCACGTAGACAAAAGATGTCCAAAGACCTCCAGATGGCCACAGTGAGGACCCTGGCACGCCTCCCTACCAGCCTGTTCAGGGCCTTAGGCCAGAGTTTCTAGCACATTAAATGCTGTTAGAATGCAAAGTTTATTTTATATCAAGCCAGAATATGTCAGCCTTAAACTTCATCTCCCTAGTTCAGAGTCAATTTCCTGAGAGCAGATGAACAAATCTGATGCATTTCCCTTGTTCAGAGTTCCCTGTATCCCTGGCCTCTCTTCCTTCCTGCTCATTTCTGAGCAGTGGGCTACCAGGGCATGCTCCTGCTCTCCTGCCCAACCTTCCAGTGAAGGCGGCCAACTGAGGGTCCTGACATCTCTCCTTTCTACCTGAGCCACCTCTAAGGGACAGGGGAGGGTTGTTATAGCTGAGCCTCTGTGAGGTACAGTAGATGCCTACCACGTCCAGCGCTGGATTGCAAAACGGGTCTTCTGGGAACAGGCCTTGAACCAGACCCAGGAAGTGACATCAAGGGGATCCAGGGAGCACAAGGTGCTCTAGCCTAGCAAGAATCTGGGAATGTGAGGCACTGCTAGGCACCAGGGCTGGCGCTCAGACCTGCGCAGGGCCTTTCCCCTCGTCTCCGTGATGGCTGGATGAGGCCTTGCAGCCATGTGGGCGGCAGCCTGGGAGCCACATTTTCAACAGAATAGGAGCCGGCAGGCAGGCAGGCAGGCCGGCCAGATGGAAGCACTTAAGGTGGCTGGTGGGCAAGCAGGAAAGCGAGGTGGGGACTGGGAAGGCAGAGGGGGGAGAAAGAGGGAGAAGGGAGTCGGAGCCAGCTCACAAGCCAAACCCCTTTACACAGGGGGTGTGAGGTCAGGGGGATCAGCAGGGTCAGGATTTGGGGTTCAAGGAGGGTGGAAGTGCTCTGGGCTGGGTCGGAATCAACAGACCTGGGTTTGTCCTGGGTTTGTGTTCCACATTTGTCACCAACCCATTGTGACCTTAAGCAAATCTCTTTACACCTCTATGCCTCAGTTTCTTCACCAAAAGTGTGAGGATTAGACAAAACGAGCACCAAGAGGTTCGAACCCCAGCTCAGCTCATTACCAGCTGTGTGACCTTCATTAAGCAGTTTAATCTTTCTGCACCTCCATTTCCTCATTTATGAGCTTAGTAAGAGGGCTGTGTGAGTCTTACAAATCCACTGAGAAAACCAAGCCCACTGCTGTCGGTTGATTCCAACACATGGTGACCCTCTAAGACAGAGTAGAACTGCTCCAAAGAGTTTTCCAGGAGAACATGGCATATCTGAACTGCTGACTTTTTAGTTAGCGGAAATAGTACTTAACCATTAGGCCGCCAGAGTTACCAAGGCTTATGTGATGTAAAGAAGTGTATACCATACCCACTGCCACCTGGTCAAATCTGACAGATGGCGACCCCATGTGTTATTGAGAAGAACTACTCCACAGGGTACCCTTGGTTGTAGTCTTTACAGAAGCAGACTGCTAGCTTTCCTCCGCAGTGCTGCTAGATGGGCTCAAACCACAAATCTCTAGGTTTGTAACTGAGAGCAAACTACTTGCATCCCTAGGAACTTTAGCACAACTTTCTCCCTCTGTGTTTTAAATAAGTGCTTAAAAAGCGGTATTTCTGTAACATGCTGAGTCCCTTTCTACTATGAGGGCAGGTGATCACCAGTGCTGTACGAGGCTGAGAATAAAAGGCAGGCCATGGGTGCAAGTGGCACAAGGCTCTTTGGCCCCTGGGACCTCTACTCAAGGCAGAGATACAATCAGTAGTACACTGGCCCAACCGTCTCCAAGCTGGTCCCTGTCCTCCTAGAGCCCCACATGGGCTACAAGCAGGAAGAGGACTATCCTACAACTAGAGCTCTTCTGGGTGTCTGCAGCCAGGCATTCCTCATACTCAAGGCCCAAGCAGGAAATTAACATCCTAACTAGACCCTCACCTCACTGCAACACCTCCTCTCTTCTGGGCTAGGAGCAGAGCCCGGGGCTTTAGTTTCTAGAGGCCGCACATCAGCAATCTGCAGGGCAGCTTTTTGGGGTAGGATGAGCACTGTAGTTCTTCCTACCCCAGGCAAGGGTCCAAGGCCAAAAGAAAACCTGCAGCTCAGGACACTGGGGTTCATGCCTCTCCTCACCTTGAAGAGCCACCAAACCAGTGCACTTCCTCTGCAGAATATAGCTCCCTTCTAGGTAGGCTCTGGACCACCAATCCAAAACTCCAGGGACCCAGGTATTGCCTAGTGCTGTTCCATCTGGCCTCTTCTCTGCCTCTAGAATAAAGAACGTCACTCCCATACACACACAGACAAATGTGGTTGGGATCAGGGGTCATTCTGAGGCCCAGCGAGGGCAAGTAGCCCATCCAGGGGCACTCAGAACACTTGTGTAAGACCACTGAGCACTTCTGGGAAGGGGTGACACTGGAGAGAAGTAGCGCTGATAACTACAATCACCAAAACCCAACCTAGCTTTTTCCTCATGGAAGCCAAAAGCATAGGTCAAGGTCTTGGGTCTTGTGAAGGAAGAGGGGTAGGGGTAGGGGAACGAGAAGCAGCTGCAAAACCACCATCAACCTGTTGCAAGGAAACATCTAACCACATGGCACAGTGTGACTGAGGTGAGACGGGGAGTGGAAGCCCAGTATAGATGCAGGGTGTCACCTCCCTGCCCCACTCTCCAGTGCCCCAAATCCATCTCAGAGGGGCCAGGCCGCAGAGGTGCAATCTGTAGGCCTGATCTCAACCCCCACTTGCGGACACTGATCTGTTGTGTCTCTTCAGCTGTCCTCTGCTGCCTTCCTCCTTAGCCTAGGATCTTGGTCCTTACCGCCAGGCAGCCAATTCTGTACTAATCGGAGGTAGAGCGCCCCTTCTCTGCCATGGATGGTGCCAAACTTCAGACCACTCTGAGAGGAATAATTCAGAAGCCCACAGGGGCAGCCTCTCTGAGGACAGAACCAGAGAATGTGCCCAGAAAGGACCTGGATGGCACCTCACACTGGGCTGGTGTGGGCTAACCACAGACTGACAACAGGCGAAGGAGAGGAAGGAGGCCCAGTGGCCAGCTCTTGCCGGAAAAGCAGGTCCTTCCCAAAATGGGTTAGTTTCAGAATGATTCTCGGTCCCACCCAGAGAACTGGATCATGGATGTCTGACAGTGCTGGGGCCAAGGGATTGTTTCTGAGGAGTGGGAAGTGAGTCATGCTTCGGGGCAGGGAAAGGGAGACTCCCCGAAGACGCCACAGGCATCCTCTGCCTGAGCCCTCCACTCACAGCAGGCCACTCCCGAGCTGAAAGTCACCTTCTCAGGCCAAAGTCCCAAGCAAGAAAAAAAACCCAAACCAGTCCATCAAGTCAATTGTGACTCATGGTGACCCCATGTATGTCAGAAATGAACTATGCTCTCTAGGGTATTTAACACCTGATTTTTCAAAGTAGATCACCAGGCCTTACTTTTGAGGCACCACTGGATGGATTTAAACTGCTTTTGTTCAGCAGCCAAGCACTTTGTGCCACTCAAGGACTTTAATTTCCTTTAGTAAATTCCCCTTTGACTTGCATCCCGCTTCCAGCATGTTAACTTGGGAGTCTGAAGGGTGGACCCAAACTCTTGGCTCTTCTATCACCCGCTCTATGTCCTCAGCATCGTCATGGAGCTCAGAGCCTGCTGGACACCCTAAGATCGATCTTCCATCCAGTGCACAGATGCTAAGGGATGGGGCTGGGAGTATATCCCAGGAGGGCCGGCAGGAGCAGAGCAGGTAACGGGACAAAAGGCTGCCTCAGCTTAGGCAGGGGATGTTCTCAGACCACAGCTAGTGGCCATCAAGCGGACTCTGACTCCTGGTGACCCCATGTGTGTCAGAGAAGAACTGTGTTCCTCAGGGTTTTCAATGGCTGATTTTTCTTCCAAGGCACCTCCACCCACTGCCATCAAGTTGTTGTGGCTCATAGTGGCTCTACAGGGCAGAGAAGAACTGCTCTAGGAGGTTTCCAAGGCTTTAAATCTTTGCAGAAGCAGAGCACCACATCTTTTACCGATGGAGTGTCTGGTGGGTTCAAACCACTGACCTCTTGGTTTGCAGCTGAGCACCTTAACCACTCCATCACCAGGTCTCCTTCAAGACACCTCTAGGTGAACTCAAACCTCCAATCTTCCAGTTAGCAGCCAAGAACATTACCTGTTTGCACAACCCAGGGGCTCCCAACAAAGCTAAAAAGTTCTTAAAGTTCATTTTAAGGCCACATACAAGCTAGTGCCTCCCAGGTGCCCTTTCCAGAATTACATGCCAACTTTCAGGGTAAAAAGAGTGAGGGAAATATTATTAACAGCAAACCTTGCACTGTTCTTAGTCTGTGCAGGAACCCTTTAAAAGAACTTAACACAGAGCAATTCATTTAAAATCTCCCTGGCAGAGGTCAGTGCCAGAGCCTGGAAGAAGGAAGGCACGAGCTTGTGGTCTGTAGGTACGGATCCTAGGCAGCTCCAGAGACAGCCGCTTGGTATGTCTCTCTGGTGACAACTCAGCCCATGTCAGGCTCAGCACGTAAAGTTCCACAAAGCATGTCTGCCTGAATGTGGCTTCCACACTGTGCTTCACTCCAAGGACAGAACGCACAGCCTTCCCTGAAGTGCCTGCAGGGGTGCCAGGCTGTGCGTGGCCACCAGGTCGGACAACGCACAACTGGGCACCGGAACACTGCCTACACTCCCAGCTTCTGCCAGCAGCACCCCCAAAGCCAGGCCCTCAGATCCCAGTCTGTGGTACAGAGCAAGCAGCCAGCACAGATCAGGCCTCAGATGGCACAGTAAGAGTCTTCCCCGTGTACTGGGAATGAAGGGGACAGTGCTGGCAGACATGTTGGTAGATCCCCATGGCCAGGAAGTCCCTGGCTGCAAGGGTGCAGGGGAGGAACCCAGCACAGACAGCTAGTCCAGGAGTTCTGGTCATAGCTCTAGCCCTTTATCACCCAAGCAACATTCCTCCCTACAGCCCATCACCCAGGCAGTTTTGAGCCACAGGGGCCCAAAGACCCCAACAACGTGGCCCTAATGTCCTTGGCACGGTCAGCCTCCAGCAGGAAATTCTCGGCTTTGGGCACCGCTCAGCGATCTTGCGACTCCTGCGCCCATAAGAACCCAGCCAAGTCGGCCTACCTCCGCCTAGACTTGCTGGGGATAGTTGTAAGAGAAATCATAGCTCAGAAGATGTTGGAGGTGAGGGCCACCTCTTCAGCCCAGGCGCAGGGGTCGGGGACAGAAACTTTCCAGAGAAGAGAACTGTCCCGTGTGCTCACTCCGAGGGAGGGAACAGACTGAGGCTTCCAGCTCAAACCCATTCCAGGGAAAGGGACCCTGGGATCCAGCTCCCCACGTTTGTGGTCACCCCAACCCCAACCCCGTGCTGCGACCACGTGCCAGGTCCCGGTACCTCCTGGGCTCACAGGACCCACGGCGCCAGGTGGGAACCAGGCAGCAGGGCCCCCGAAGCGCCCTGCCCGCACCCTGCGCCTTCCCAGGAGACGGCCACCGCGTACTCACCCTCGCGGGTGGAGCGGGGCGGGGCAGGACAGCTCCGCGCACTGCTCGGATCCGCTAGGCGCACGACAGCGGCGCAGCTCGCTCGGCCCGCTCCCCGTCGCGGGCGCAGAGCCGGCCCGGGAGCTGGCAATACCGCCCGCAGGGGAGGCGGGGGCCGAGTGGGCGGGGGGCGGGGGGCCGGGGGCGGGGATCGGGCAGGGAGCAGCCACGCCTGCGCACACCGCCGGGCGCAGACCAGGGGAGCGAAGGGAGGGCCGGGGAAGGGCGGGGTGGAGAGAGAGGAGGAAGGGCGGGGGCGAGGCGCAGCGGCGGGCGGGAGTGGTGTGGATGGCTCCTAGGCGAGGGAAGGGGCAGGCGCGGGGGGAGGGGGAGTCCCGAGTCGAGGAAGGGCCGGCCGAAGACTCCCCGGGCAGGCGCAGAGGGAGGCCGACTGAGAAGAGTGAAGAGAAATCCCGGGCAGCCAGGATGAAGATGCCTAGCCAAGAGTCCCCCCCTCCTGGGGACAATGAAACCCAAGGAGAGGTTCCCAGCTCTCCAGCGCAGTGAGTCCTTCTCTCAGTAGGGAAACTGAGCCCCGCCCCCCTCCCAGCCCGGGCAGAGCTAGGGCCCTGTCCCCACAGCCCAGCCTCTTCCTCTCCCCTCGCCCCATCCCATACACTACAGCTAAGTCTTGGAGGGCAGTGCCCTGGACGAGCCCTGGGCCCTTCCTGTGCCCTAGTCTGGATCTGCTGCCCTCCTTTGGTCCCTCAGCATCCGGCCGCTGCAGACCTTAGCCTTCAGAAAGCTTCGTTTCCGGCCTCAACTGAAGGCATCCTGTCTCTAGAGGAGAAACCCCATCAGGCCCCTGACCTTGGTTTCTTGGACCCAAGCATCTCCAACCAGACCTGGGAACCTCCCATGCTAACAGTCCCTGAGTAACCCTGTAGGACAACCATCCAGCACAGGCTGTGTCCACTCCCCACATAACACATCCTTTCACAGGTCATCAGTGTTCACTGAGTCCTCCTATGAGTAGCTGAGTGGGGGGAGGGGGGAGGAGGCAGGGGTGCCATGGACCTCCAAGGACAGTATCCCAGTCCTTGTCCCCAGGAGGCTGCAGAGGGAAGGTTCACAATGAAGAACCCTGAAGAGGAAGGCCAGGCACAGTATGACTGAGGTGTGGCCACCTCAGGCCCACTTCTGCTGAGTTGGGAGGGTTTATCTGTTGAGAACAGATGCTCTGCAAGGACTGCTCCCATGGGCACAGTGAGAAGCCTTTGTCCAAGAGAGCTGGCCTCCAGGTTCATCCCTAGGCAGAAGTTCTGTTTGCATTTCACCAAAGTCTGACTTATTTGTGTTTGAATGGCACCTTTGCCTTTGTCATTCAAGCATTTGTTCAACATATAATTTCTTGCGTGTCAGCTTTGGGCTTGAGACCAAGCTGAGTAGAATGAACTAAGATTTTTTTTTTTAATCAATTCAGATTTGTAGTTGGTTGATTGAGAACATGCCTGAATAGGGGAGGTTCATTCATAATACACAGCCATAATGGTTACATGTCTTCGGCAGACATCCTACCTCTTTTCGGTCTGTCTGTTCTACCCAGAAGCACTCCCTGAACAAATTGCACTCCACTTCTCTAGAATGCCCCTCTTTTTTTTTTTTTTTTTTGTAAATTGAGTTTTAGATGCAAGTTTACAATTTAATTCAATTTGTTATATAGAAACTTATTTATACACACATCATAATGTGGCCCTAGTAGCTCTCCCCACAATGTGAAGGCACAGTCCACCTCTCCACCCTGTATTTTGTGTATTCCTCCTCTGAACAGGAGCTAACCATTCAGTCTCATGTATCTTCTTGAGTCAAGAAGCACACACTTCACCACTATCATTTTATGTCTTGTAGTCCAGTCCAATCTTTTTCTGGGCAGTTGGCTTGAGGAATGGTTTTAGTTCTAGGCTAAGAGAAAGTCCAGCAGCCATGTCTTCCTGGGACCTTCCAGTCTGTCAGATCATCAAGTGTGACAT
This sequence comes from Heterohyrax brucei, assembly GCA_028571685.1. Taxonomy (NCBI): domain Eukaryota; kingdom Metazoa; phylum Chordata; class Mammalia; order Hyracoidea; family Procaviidae; genus Heterohyrax; species Heterohyrax brucei. The sequence goes on from CM053162.1 coordinate 21,477,119, forward strand.
TTTTTACTAGAATTTTAGTTCTGCACACCACTTTTCCTCTGCTCCATCAGGGACTGAAAGAATCAAGGGTTGAGGTCCCTAACAAATGACACAGATCACACAAGATCTGTTAGGGCTGGTGTAGAACCCCCACCTATACCCCTCTCATGCCGTGGACTGGAGAGACCCCCTTCCCCTCCTCACTGGGAACAGATAGAGTAGTGGGGTTGGCCAGGTACCATATTGTGCCTACAGGTGTGCAAGAGAACAGAAGGTTACTCTGTACCCAGAATGGGGGGTTGAGAGGTGCTCCTCTGGTAAGGAGAAGGAACTGGGAGAATAACCAGTTCCCAGCCTCCATGTCCGAGTGTTCTGGGCTCAAACCTTTTATTCAGGTGCCCAAATGGGAGACATAGAAACAGGCCATTTGCTCCACAGCAAGCAGGTAAGGAGGAAGAGAGGGAGTCTTCCCCTTTCTCACTGGCAGAAAAACCATGGCCCAAAGATAGTAAACATCTGCCCTGTGTGACAAGGTGAGTCTGGAAGAGCTGACTCTAATCGCTAATCTTTGCTAACTCTCGGATGAGCTAGATCTAAATCCAGTTTGCAATTCGTGCTGGCATCCTGAACCACATAAACTTTACTCTGCCAGAAAGTAGAATTTAGATCAACTTTTACTCCTGGAGTCTGGAGTTCCAGCTCAGCCTTGGCCACTAACTAGCTTTAGGTTTGTTTGTTTGTTTACTAGAAGAAGAAAACAATGGGTTATGCAAGTGTGTGCTGTTGTTATCCAGGTGGCATCCCTCTAACCTATAAACTGTATTCAGGCCTCTCCTCTCTTCCATTTCCCCAGCCTGACCCAGTCCTCATTACTGGCTGCCTGCCGAGAAGCTGACTGTAATTCTGATCTCTTCTCTTTAGGCCATTGTTATGGATTGAATTCTGTCCCCCCAAAATGTGTGTTGTAAATCCTAATCTGTGTGTCTGTGATTATAATCCGATTTGGGAATGGGTTGTCTTCTTTATGTTAATGAAGAAGGATGAGTGTAGGGTGTAATTTGAGTCAATTTCTTTAGAGATTTAAAAAGAGATTAAGAAGCAAGAAGAGAGAGGTGGGGTAAAATAGAGGCCAAGACACATGGAGATCCCCAAGGAACTAGGAAGCAGAAGCTGAAGAGACAAGGGTCTTCTTCCTGAGAGAAGGACTTCTGCCTTGAGCTGGCACTCTGAATTTGCACTCCCATCCTCCTAAACTGAGAAAATAAATTTCTGTTTGTTAAAGCTACCTACCTGCAGTGGTTGTGTCACAGCAGCATTGGGTAGCTAAGACAGCCACTGTGTGCCTACTCATGATCTTCCTCTTGTGGTTTCTTAACAGCATAACCAGCTGCTCAGCTAGCTGCCTAGAAAGCATCTGTGCTACAAGAGGGAAACAGTTCTGGTGCTTCTTAATTCTAGGAACTGGGTTCTAGAATCATCTACAGCTCACCCCTCCCAACTCCACTGCACTTTTCTGGCCCATCTGCAAGAGATTAAGAGTTACTCAGCAAGGGGCCATGTGATGGGGCAAGGGGACTTTGGCTTGTGGAGACTGCTCCTCTTGGAGGCCAAGGACAGACTGAGACAACTGAAGAGCACCCAAGTCCCTGTGTCTTTCCAAGTCACGTTGCCTCCATTCCCATTTTCTCTGCCTCCCTCTGCCTCTGACTCTGTCTTTTCTTTGTTGAAGCTGCAGGACAGTTCTCTGCAGGGGCCACCTGAGGAGCCTCAGGCAGAGGAGTAGGAAGTGTGAGTGCAGCCAGTATAGAAAACCGGGAAGCCCTGGCCACATGGGGCTCCTTCACTGGCCAGCAGTGGGTACGGGCAAGAGGCATGGAGCCATTTGATAAATGTGCCGCATAGGCTCCTGGCTCCTGTCCCTCACTTCTGCCCACCAGGTGGAGGGGACAGCAAGATGCCATGGGAGGAAAAAATAAACCCAGTCCAGCATCTCAGTGCCTTTTAAAAATAGCAACTCCAGGATGGTATTTCAGGTCCTATTTTTATCAGATTTATAGGACTGGCCCGCGAAGCTGAGTTGTTCCCAGGGTTCTTGATGGCAGGAGACATCACTGTTGTAGTGCCAGAAACGTGCCAGTGGCCAAGGCTAAAGTGCATTCCAGGAACCTACAGGCTGGAAGAGATCCTGAGAAGTCATTGTATGCAGGCCTGCTTCTGTTTAGGACCACAATCAATGAACCACAGACAGTTTATGGCTGGCCTTTTTCCCACGAAATCTCTTGGTTGCCATTCCTCCACTCATAGTCGAATTTCACAGCCCATCTAATTAGAAAATTCTTTTTAATATCTAGCCTAAATACCTCTAGTTATATCCCTTTTTAGCTGCTGTCTCACTGGGAAAAAAAAAATAGCAGCTAATATTTACTGAGCAATTACTATGTCCCAGGTAATTTTACAGATACTCTCTTATTTAATGCTCACAAGAATGCTCTGAGGAGGCACATTTATAAATCCCATTTTAGAGTTAAGTAACTGGCCCAGGGTCGTATGTGGTTATCCTACATATTCCACACTGGAACCATCAGACCAGCAGAAGGACACAGACTGTCGTGGTCTGAGCTGTGTCCCCCCAGATATGTCTGAACATGGTTAGGCTATGATTCCTCGTGTTGAGTGATCACCATCCAACATTTTGTCTTCTGATGTGATTTTTCCATGTGTTATAAATCCTCTGTATGATGTTGATAGGCAGGATTAGTAACAGTTATGTTCGTGAGGCAGGAGTCAGTCTACAAGATTAGGTCATGTGTTAATCTCTTTCGAGATACAAAAAACAGAAAGAAGCAGAGAGACATAGGGACCTCATGGCACTAAGAAACAAGAGCCAAGAGAACAGTGTATCCTTGGAACTCGGGGTCCGTGCCCTGTGAAGCTCCTAGACGGGAAAAGAGCGATGACAAGGACCTTCTACCAGGGCTGACATCCTGAATTTGAAGTTCTGGCCTCCCAGACTGAGAGAATAAATTTCCCTTTGTTAAAGCCATCCACTTGGGGTACTTCTGTTTAGCAGCACTAGATTACTAAGACATAGAACCGTGTGAAATTTCCACTTAGCCTTGGGCTTTTACTTCTTTATCGTGGTCTTGAAGGAAAAACTGACTAATAGTCTAACTGTAGGTATCTGCCCTGATACTAGAAGTGGTACGGTATTATCATCTGCCACTCCCTGCCTTGGCTCTACATCCCAGCCACAGGAGCCTAGGTTTCCCTGACTTCTAGGCATGGGCCTGTGTTTGCCATCTGCTAACTTTGAAGCCTTAGCCTAGAAGTCCAGCTCCATTTGACTTAGCACTCTTTGCATAGCCCTCTTTGCACCTAAAAGGCACTTATCCCTCTTGTAGTTACTTCATATTAAAGTCTGTATTGCACACTCATTTTAAGTTCTGTGTGAGCTCTGTGTTCACAGTCTCACCCTGTGTGTGGTGGGGGGGAGACAGGGCAGGAAATGTAATCAAAACCACAGTGAGATACCACTAGGTATCTAAATTTACTAGGCCATATTTGAAAACAAACAAACAAAAAAACCACTGAAAATAACAAATTTGATGAGGATGTGGAGAAATTGGAACCATTAGGCATTGCTGATAGGACTATAAAATGGTACAGCCACTGTGGAAAAGAGTTTGGGGGTTCTTTAAAAAGTTAAACATAAGATTACCATATGACCCAACAATCTCAATTATAGGTATATACGCAGAAAAAACAAATACAGCTCTTGAAACAAACATTGTTGTTGGGTATCGTCAAGTCAGTTGTAACCCACAGTGACTCCATGGTGCAGAGTAGAACAGCCCCATAGGGTTTCCTAGACTTGAACCTTTACAGGAACAGATGACCAAGTCTTTCTTTGGCAGAGCCACTGGGTAAGCCTTTCAAGCAGCCGAGCACTTAGGGGTTGCACTGCCAGGAGTCTGTATTCAGACCAATACTGCTACACAAATGTTCATAGCAGTACTGCTGATGGTAATCAAACGATGGCAACAGCCATAATGTGTATCTACTGGTGAATGAACAAAATATCATATATTCATACAAGGGAATATTATTCCACCATAAAAAGATGTGATGGGGATGAATCTTGAAAACCTACTAAGTGTAAGAACTGATGAATGAACAAAATGGGATATATTCATACCAGGGAATATGATTCAGCCATTAAAAGGTATGGAAGCTACAGTGTGGATGAATCTTGAAAATGTGATGCTAAGTGAAAGAAGCCAGATGCCAAAGGCCATATACTGTTTGATTCCATTTATGTCAAACACCAAGCATAGCTAAACCATAGAGCCAGAAAGCTCAGTGGTAGTTGCCAGAGGCTGGGAGAAGGGGGAAGATGAGGAATAACTGCTTAATGGGCATGGGATTTCCTTATGGGGTGATAAAAATGTCTTGGGATGAGATAGAAGTGGTAGCTACACAACACTGTAAACGTACTAAATGTCAATCGTACATTTCAAAATAGTTAATGGCTAATTTTGTGTTAAGTGCATTTTACTTCCATTTAAAAATAGAGGTAGAATGTAAAGATGAACTTTCAAATATTCAAAAATGAATAATGTGATGAGTAAGTGGATGCCCACAGATACTTATTAAATTGAATTTAAAACATTTTAAACAGATTGAGTTACTAGTTACTCTTTTTGTTGCTATTGTTAGGTGCCACGGGATCAGTTCTGAGTCCTAGTGACCCAGTGAGATAGAGTAGAACTGTCCAGTGGGGTTTCCCTGAATACTTTGATGGGATAGTGGTTGAAGAGCTATGGCTGCTAACCAGAAGGTCAGCAGTTCGAATCTACCAGGGGCTCCTTGGAAACACCATGGGCCAGTTCTGCTTTGTCTTTTAGGGCCTCTGTGAGTCAGAAGTGATTCAATGGCAAAAGGTATCATCTTTACAAAAGCAGACTGCTGAGTGTTTCTCCTGTGGAGCCACTGGGTGCATTCCAGTTGCCAAGTTTTTGTTTTTTAATAGAGATTTTGTGTTTTAGGTAAACTTTATAGAGAATATCAGTTTCTCATTCAACAATTTGTACAAATACTGTTTTGTGACGTAGATTGCAGTCTCTGAGATGTGTCAGCACCTTAGTTCCCCATTTCCATCTGTCCAGTTTCCTGTCCCTTCCTGCCTTCTCATTACTTTTGGACAAGTGTTGCCCTTTGGTCTTGTAATCAAGATTGATCTTAGAAGCACCTTCCTAACATGTTTTATTGTTTGTTTTATTGACCTGTATAATGTTTAGCTGAAGGGTGAACTTCAAACATGGCTTCTGTTCTGAGATAGCAAGGGTGTCCTGTGACCATAGTCACCCAGCCATCACTCTTTTGGTTAGAAGACAACCACTTAACCAGTGCAACACCTGGGCTCTTAATTCTCTTAAAAGTAGCTAAAACTTGGTAACACTGGGTTTATATGAGATTTCAGAATTTGCTATCATTTCACTAATGATAAGGCAGAACAAACTTAAGGTTGCCAACATTTATTTTTCTCATGCTGTTTTTTTCTTCTTAACATTTCATTGTGTTTAAGTTTACAATCCAAGTCAATTTGCAGTATAAAATCCCACAGCCATAGCACTGTGCTGTTCTAGCTTCTCTCCTGACCCTGGAAGCACCAAATTAATTTCCAAAGTCATCGGGCTATTTTATATTTGCACAAGCAGTGCCTAAGGGTTCTGGTCTCTCCACAACCTGTCCAACTTCTCTGTTTTTGTATTAGTGCTATCCATGTTGGAGTGAGACGGTACCTCAGTGTTGTTTTGGTTTGCATTATTCTAATAGCTAATGATCGTGAGCATTTCCTCATGTATCTGTTAGCTGTCTGAACATCATCTTTGGTGAAGTGGCTGTTCATATTCTTTGCACATTTTTAATAGGGTTTTTAGGCTTTTTGTTGTTGAGGGGTTGCAGTATGTTGTATACTTTAGACATAAGTCCCTTATGGGGTATATCATAGTCATTTTTCCCCCCAGTCTGCAAGTTGTCTTTTTGCTCTTTTGGTGAGCGTAAGTGTTTGACTTTTAGGATCTTCTGGTGATCTAGCCCTTTTTCTGATGTTTGGGCATTGTTATGGTTTGCTTTGTCTTTGTGCCATGTATTAGGGCTCCTAGCATTGACTTTAATTTTATTATGTCACGATCCTTATCGTTTTAGATTTTATATGTACGTCTTTGATCCATTTTCAGTTAGTTTTTTTTTTACTACGATTGAGTGCAAGTATACAATCCAAGTTAAATTTGCATGCCCACCTATCTGCAGTTCCTTCTGCTGTCCTTGCCCAGTGACAGCATACTCCTCCATTCTATGCATGTCATATCCTGTTAACAATCTTCTGTCCCCTCCTCTCCACCCTCTCTTCTCCCTTCTAGTAAGAGGCCAGTAGGACAGCATCCTATAGATGCACAGAACCATAAAGTGCACACACCATATGGTCACATTGTGTTCCCAAGTCCATTCCTTTCCTGTCCAAAGGAACCTCAGTAATGTTTTCTGGTCAGGGGCAACAGCAGTCTAGTGGCCAGGCTCCCAGGGGAACCCCCAGGCTTCAGACCATCAATTGTAGTCTTTTAGTGGAGTTCCTGAGGTGCACCTCTCTTGTTCTCTCTCGTGTTGCCACTGGGACTTGACGTTGCGTGCCCCATCAAGGCTGTCTTTGGTCGTGGCTGGGCACTGTCTGGTTCTTCTGGTGACATGTTGATACAGTCGCCCATTCACATAGGTCCGTCTGTCTTCTGGGCTCTTTCTCCCTCATGTCTTTTTTGTCCTTGGTGATGATCTGTTCCAGCTGTACCTCTATACCTGGTGTACCTCAGATTGAAGCTTGTTAGCTTTTAAGACCCCAGACACCACTCCCCAGTATGGAGTGCAGAGGACTCTTAGCAAGATGCTTGTTATGCCAGTTGGCCTCAATGTCCCCTGAGAGCATGGTCCCTGGACCCCCGCCCCTGCTACTCTATGCTTGCAATATCGGGTTAAGATTAGAAGTTTTCGTTTTATGTTGAAGTCTAGTTCAGTTAATCTTCTTTCTACCGTGTGCTGTCACTGATTTCACCCAAACAAATTTTTATCAACTATCTAATCTATGGCCAGCCCTTTCCCTTCCTCCCCACACTTGCAGCCATTAGTTTTTTCTTCTGTACATGAGTCTGTTTTTAAGTCCTTGTAGTAGGAGTCATACAGTATTTGTACTTGTGCTTGAGTTAGTTTGTGCACATGGTGTGGAGTATGGGTTTTGTTTCATTCTTTGCAGAGGATATCTAGTTATGCCAGCACTCTTTGTTAAAGAGACTGTCTTTTCCCCATTTAATGGATTCTGGGCCTTTGTCAATTATCAGCAGCTTGTAGGTAGACGAATTTATGTTTAGATTCTCAATTCTGTCCCATTGGTCTATGTATCTGTTATTGTACCAGTCTCAGGCTGTTTTGACTACTGTGGCAGTGTAATAGGTTCTAAAGTCAGCTAATGTGAGGCCTTCCACTTGGTTCTTGTTCAGTAATGTTTAACTTATCTGGGGCCTCTTTCCTTTCCATAGGAAGTTGGTGATTTGTTTCTCCATCTCATTAAAAAATGTTCTTGGAATTTGGATCAGGATTGTATTATATCTGTAGATCACAAAAATAAATATTCTTGTGGGTGAGCAGTGACAGTGGCCACCACTGGTACCTTCTAGGGGGAGGAGGCAGAACCCTTGGGTCTTTTCTGAGAGCCGTTGCCAGCTTGAACAGCTGCTTCCTGGGTGTGCTGTCCAGTGTCCAGTCTCAGTTACTCCCATCCAGTCATAGGGAGAGAACTGACTCTACTTCCTTCTGAGGTTGGTCAGGACATGTAAGCACTATCTCCCTCTAGGACAGTCCTTACTTACATCCTGCTTCACACGTGCATTTCTGCCCCAACCGAACTGTCGACTTGGAGGTGCAGGTCGACAGGGTCTTTGTGTCCCCATCACCTACTTGTAGTGCCTGGCTTGTGGAAGATGGCCAGCAGACTTGATGGATGGATACACCATACCAGTAAGGTGAGAGAATGAGGGCAGGGTCAGATCACAGTAGGCAGTCACAGAGAAGAGAGAGCAGGAAGTCCATCTCAAGGGGCAGAGAGCTCCTTCCCAGGGTATAGTTCCAGGGGGATAAAAGCCCAGTTCCCAGGAAGGTTTGCTGACTCCCCTGTGGGGCTGGCCAATTCTACCTCCCTTTTATGAGTCAGAATTGATGACAATGAGTTTGGTTTTGTTTTTTGTTTGTTCTTTGGTCTGGTTCAGGTTTACCTACCTAATCTCTTCCAGACACCCTGTGTGAAGCCAAATGCGACTCCCACTGACAACATGTGGCCTGTCACCCAGAAAATGATGTTCCCAGGACCAGGTCCCTCCACTCTGTAAGAAGAGGCAGTGGTGACTCAGTGGGAGAGTTTTCATCTTCCTATGGGAGACTCAGGCTCAGTTCACAGCCAATACACCTCATGCACAGTTCCCACCCTTCCTGGCAGGGTAGCTGTCATATGGCTCTTATGCTGAACACGTTTCAGCAGTTTCCACACTACGAAGAAAGGCCTGGTGATCTGCTTCCAAAAAGCAGCCAATGAAAAACCCTGTGGACCACAATGGTCCTTTCCACAACTGATCATGAGAATGGCAGTGGACCAGGCCACATCTTGTTCTGCTGTACATGTGGCTGCTATGAGTCGGTAGTAGATGCAGTAGCAACCAACAAATAGCTGTAAGAAATCGCCTCCCTGGGACAGTGTCTTCCCTACTTCTGTCTCCCAGCTTCAGTTATCTTCACAGCAGGTAAGAAGAGGTCGGCTCTTCAGACTTGCATTAGTCTGTATGGTGGCATAATGGTTAAGAATTTGGCTGATAACCAAAAAGTCAGCAGTTTTATCTCCCAGGTGCTCTTTGCAAACTTTATGGGCCAGTTGTACACTGTCCTGTAGGGTTCCTATGTGTCTGAATTGACTCAATGGCAACAACTTTGAGTCTTTTTGGAGTCTTCATGGAGTGCTGTAACAAAGCATAACAAACTGAGTGGTAAACAAACCTACTGTCTCAACAGTTCTAGAGGCTGGAAGTCTGAATTCAGGGTGTCAGTAGGACCACACTCTTTCAAGATCCTTTCTTGCCTCTCCTAAATTCTGGCAATTCCCCTTATCTTTTCTCCCTTTCAAAAGGACACCATTCGTATAGGATCAGGACCTACCCTACTCCAGTATGACCATATTGATTTAACTTATGCCATCCTCAAAAATCTTGTTCTAAACAAGTTCACATTCACTGGTGTGGGGGTCAAGACTCCAACTTGTCTTTTCAGGGGGCACAATTCAACCTGTAACAAGCCCTCACCACTCTTATTTTTCTGTTCACCAAGAAAGCCATCCCCTGCCTGAGGCCTGGCAGTTTTCACTGAGTGCCATCCATTATCCTGCTCCCAGGGTCTTCAGGAGAAACAAGTCAGCCACCTGGAGGCAGTGGGAGTGGAATTTCTCATGTGTTATAAATTCTGTCATTGTGATTTAATAAGATTGGTTAGTGGCAGTTATATTGATGGGGTCTACAAAATTGGATAGTGTCTTAAGCCTGTTTCTTTTGAAATCTAAGAGAAGCAAGCAAAGAGACATGGGAACCTCATATCAAGAAAGCAGTGCCAGGGGAAGAGTGTGTCCTTTGGACCTAAGATTCCTGTGCTGAGATATTCCCAACCCAAGGGAAGACAGATGACAGGGACCTTCCTCCAGAAGAGATGGAGAAAGCCTTCACCTGAAGCAGATGCCATGAATTTGGACTTGTAGCTTACTGGACTGTGAGAGAATAAACTTCTTTATGTGAAAGCCATCCACCCATGGGATTTCTGTTATACTAGCACTAGATGACTAAGACAGGATGTTAACCAAAAGATCAGCAGTTTGAATCCATCAGCCTCCTTGGAAGCTCTACAGGGCAGTTCTACTCTGTCCCATAGGGTTGCCTTGATTCAGAATCTGCTTGATGGCAATAGTTTTCTGTTTTGGTGGGGGGGCCACTGTGTGGTCTACAGTAAGGACTAAATGAGTGATGAATGACAAATGCATGGGACTCGAGTCTGAATCCAAGTCTCCTGACCTAAGTCCAGGGAATGAAGAAAGAGCCACCTTTCTCTGCCTATGCTTTCCTCCTATCACTGAAGGAGAACCCAACATGCTACCTCCCCAAGACTTTCCTGAGTAAGATAAGACTCCTCAGTCTTACCCTAACTCAATAACAAATAGCTCCTTTTCCAGCAGCATGATGCATTTGTCCTTTGTGTTAGAAAGAGTTAAAACCAGTTACTGTTGACTCTGACTCACAGCAATTCAAACTCACAGTGACTCCCTGTATGGCACAGTAGAATTGTACTCCATAGGGTTTTCAAATAGCTGATTTTTTGCAAATTAGATCACAAGTAGCTCACCAATCTGATTCTAATTAAAACGCTCCCACACCCAGGCCTTTCTTCCAAGGCATCTCTGAGTGGACTTGAAACTCCAATCTTTTGGTTAGCAGCCAAGCACTTAACCAACAGCTTCACCAGGGACTCCCAGGAGAGTTACTCCTGTGTTTGTTTTGTGGTCTTCAACATGCATGCAGTGTCCTTGTTCTTTTGGAACTGGGGTAAAGTCACCCTTCTTAGGTCACTCTATCAATTCCCTAACAGGCCATCAGTCTCCAACAGTGTGAGGTCCCTTCCGTGACTTCAGCATTCTATAAACAGGGACCTGTGACACTACCCATACCTTGAACCTGAGCTTTCGTATCCAACTACACTTTGCCCTTGTTGACACAGTGTTTTATACTTATCTCCTGGCTGATTCATGTGAATTTGTTATGTCTTTCTGCCTAGATCATGAACTCAAGGACAGGGGCTTACTGACCAAATAACAGAGACATGGGCAGGCATTTGGGGCTTGCATTATCTGATTTGTATTAAAACTCTCCCATATCTAGGCATCAGTCTTCCATTCTTGTCAACAAGTCTATTAACAGGACTAACTTACAAGGGGCAGGGGAGGGAGGTGCCCAATGCAGAAAGAAGTGCCACCCAAAAGATTCTACAGATAATTTTCATAATGCTTTCTTGCGTATTACATAGTTTTGGGGAAATCCCAGACACAAGGAGTTAGAAGACTACTTGGAAGGTACAAAAAAAGAGAACGAAGGAAGGACATCACAGCAGAACATGAAGGCATGGAAACAGGAAGAGGCACAGTCAAAGGACACAGAAATCAGCACGGGATGGTGAGCACAAGGACTCTGAGAAAGCCTCTGGAACCCTTCCAGGTGGTTACCACCCGTCAGCTGAACCACCACTCGCCTCTCTTCTCAAGAAGATCATACACTGGGTTCTTCCTACCCGTTGTGCTTCCACAGAACACGCAACCAGTCCACACCCAGTGATCTCAGCACTTTATTCACATGCTAGGAATATGCTAGTATAAAACACATATAAAAAATTTCACCAGGTGATAAAAATGCCTCTTCCTGCCCAGTCCCCCACCCCAGTCACCACACATCTGTGCTCTCCCGGTAACTCCTGCGTCAACTCAACTTTTCTGGGCCTCTTTGAAGAGCCGGAGCAAGGGGTCATCAGCCCTGAGGGCAAAAGTGAGGGTGCGCTGCTGATAGTGCTTCGGATTACCTTCCAGGTTCTCAATCACCTCTGCCAGCAGGTGTGCCCGCTCCACCCCAGAGCCGGGGGCCTCAAAGCCCAGGGCTGTGAAGTGCACGTGCAGGTGGTAGTAGGAGGGCAGGTAGTGCAGGTACACCCGCAGGCGGTCCCGCTGCACCTGGTAGCGCTGCAGGATGGCTTCCTGATGGGAAAGGGGTGGGGAAGAAGAGCGTCATGGTGCTGCAGTGCGTTGGTGCTGTGCCCTCCTGCTATAACTTTCTCTTCTTAATCCTGGATTTGCACACAACCCGGAGTCTCTGGGTGGCAACAATGGTGTAGTGCTCAACTACTAGCCTACAGGTGCAGCTGTGAACCCATCCAGAGGCACCTCAGAAACAGGCCTGGTGGTCTTCCAGAAAGCCTTGAAACCCCTGTGGAGCAGTTCTACTCTGCACACATAGGTCACCATGAGTTGGAAATGACTCTACGGCAACTAACAACAACAACAACCTGAAGCCGCCTAGCCTTTAGGTGCCCAGCAAAAACCCGCCCCGCTACTGTCCACTTTTGGCTTCAGCCTGGTGCTGCCCAGCCTGTGGGTGTCTAACAAAAGCCTTCCAGCTACTCCTGTCTGTCCACTGTTTGCTTTGGGGCCCTGCCTTCCACTTCAGGAAATCTACAAATACAGGTGACAGCAGCAGAGCTGAAATTCTTCCCCCAGGGAGAGTGTCCTGACTTCAACCTGGTGAACATATACTCCTTCAATCGTTGCTGCTGGAAATCTAGGAGACCCCAGTGCCTAAAAGCAGGGCCACATCCCCAGGACACTGTAGACTGCCCTTCCCCTGGATTAAGCACTTAATTATTATCACTGAGTACGTGGGAGGAAGCATCAATCTCTCTACCACAATACAGGGTGGAACTTGGAAAAATGGAGGCGGGAATGGGACTGAATTATGGCTTTAGTGAATACAAAGGAAGGGACCAGAAGTAGGAAAGGCAGCTTCCAGGCTGACCTAACAAACCAAAAAAACAGCAGCCAGTGGACCCTGACCCACTGTGACCCAGTGTGTGTCAGAGCAGAACTGTGCTCCACAGGGTTCTCAGTGGTATGACTTCTCAGCAGCAGATCACCAGGCCTGCCTTCTAAGGTGTCTCTGGGTGGATCTGAACCTCCAAACTTTTAGTTAACAGCAAGCAGGTTAACTGCTGTACCAGCCAGGGACTGCTAGACAGACCTGGGGGAGGCATAACCAATGAGGAAGGTGCCAACTTTGGGCTGGCTCTCACGATTTGTTACTAAGAGAAGACTCTTAGTTTCCACCATGAGCAAAGCCCGAAGGAGTAAAGAGAGGTAAGAGGCTCACAGAGCTCAGAATAACCCCAGAATTATATTCTTCATTAGAGCTCATCACAGGGACCTCTGCCACAGGGTGACATCTAAGGGTGAGGAACCCTGAGCTGCTAAGGCAGGTCCATGTGCTGGCCCAGCATCTACCTGGTAGGGACACATTCCTTCCCCAGTCCTGGTATCTAGAGGCCATGTTATGATAAAAATGAGTTGCATCTAAAAAGGCAAACGTAGCTAGGGAGGTGGTGATGTGGGCAGGCAGGAGGGGGATACAGTGGGGAGGAGAGGAGGAGGCAAGTGAGGGCCCAGGCCCAGAATGGAGTTGGGACCAGTGGTTTGCACAAGCCCAGCCAGTGCCTTTCCTCCAGCTCTGCATTACAGCCTTGGCCCTAGGAAAGGGGTACACCTCCCTCTTGGTTGGGCATCCCTGTGACAGTTGGTTCCAGGCACTCAAAAGAGGCAGCATCTCGTGTTTCAGAGTGGAATAAAGGCTGAGAACCAAGCCCACAGACTGCTGAATTTAGAAGGGATCTGTTTCAGATGCTGAGATCTACAGAAGTGGGTGACCACAATCAGCTGGTTAGGGTCAGAATTTGAGAACCGAGACCACCAACCAAGATTCTGGACTCTCTTCCCCTACCACTCCCCACCTAGGGCTCCTTTTAGTATTCCTGATTTCATTCAATGCAACCAGTACCTAGAAAGACAGCACCCCAGAATGTCAGGTGCCATGTAATTCAGTCTCTGCCCTCAATCTGGATGAGGTAAGACAGCACAGGTCTTTGTGTGCACAAACATTACCATGTCAGCTATGATGTCATCATGACAGGGACAGATAATTCGTGGGGCAGTCCAGAGGGCAATGATATTAAGGGCCTCCGGGAGGGGTCAGGGCTTTGGACAAGAGTCTCCAGGGTACAGGAGAGGACAAGGACATTCCAGATGGGGAGCTGCACAGGAAAGGCAGGGAGGCAAAATCAGATGCCACGTGTCCCTAAGGTGGGGGGAAGGTATGTCTAGCGAGAGGAAAGAGTCTAAAGGTGGGGCTAGAGGACCAGGCAGGGCCAGGTGACAGAGGGCCTTGTCCATCAGTCTGAAAAGCCTTCCCGTGGTTCCTGTGACTGACACCCGGAGAGAAGCCCTTCCCAGAATAGACTTTTAGGAAGGGCCAGAAAAGTAGCCCAGGGACACATTAGAACCTGAGTGTAATTTTCCAGGTTTGGAGATGGCTGCTGCCAAGTGTAACTCACCTGCCCTTCCTGGAGGATGTTCCTGAGCAGTGGCAGGTGCTCGGGAGTGAGGTCCCGCAGTGACTTGATACCCCGGCGGTGGCAGATGGCAATCAGGTACAGGTCATCGAGCTATTAAAGGCAGGCAGGGCTGCTGCTAGAGGGGTACCCAGGCTCAGGAGGCCAGAGGGTACAGAGCCACAGAGGTTGATTCCTGAGGAAATGCTCACCCCTGGGGCCACAGTGCCAGCCACCCAGCCAATGCAAGATGCCCTGTGACGACAGCCTGCTCCCAGGCTCCCATGAAGGGTGCCTTCATTCCCACAGTGAGGGGTGGGTGGTCCAAGGAACAGAACTAGTTATTCTGCCTGCTGAAGATTGCCATATGGTGTTTATAGGATGTATTCTCAGTAAACAGTAGGGAAGGGAGGTTCAAGAAGCACCAAGGATGACAATTTCTAGTCCAAGGTTTGTCAACAAGAAACATGTTGTAAGATACAAAGTGATAAAACTGCAGATAAAGGATGGGGAAAAATGAGCGTCTGCAACTGGGGTGCCAAGGGTACCTTCTCAGAAGAGAAGGCAGGGAGAGTCAGGTTTGGAGAAAGCCCATAGAATTAAGCAACAGTGAATGCAAAGGCCCAGAGGCAAGAAAGCACAGGGAGTGAGCTAGGGATTGAACTGTGCCCCCCAGCCATACCTAAAGAATGTGCTGGAATCCTAGCCCTTAGTCCTGTATGTGTACTCCTGTTCAAAAATAGGGTTTTCTGTGTTATATTAACAAGGCTATATCACTACAGAGTGTGCCCTAAGCCTAATCACTTTTGGGTTATCACAAGAACAGATGAGACACAGGTACACAGAACCTGGGCAGACAGGCCACAAGAACCAAGGAACGCCCAGGGTCACTGACAGGAACAATGTCTACACAGCCCAAAGCCTGATTTGTACTTACAGCCTCCAGGACAGTCAGAAAATAAGTGTCTGCTCCTAAAAGTCTGTTTCCACACTACCAGGAAACTCAGACAGTATGCAAAGGGGAGAGTTGGCAACTTGAGGTAGCTGGAATAAGGGCCTGTGAAGGTCTGAGGATGGAAAGGAAGCCAGGACCAGCTCAGCAAGAAGCACACTAGGGTGGTTATCCTGTCTCTCTCTTGCCCTGTCTTAGTGGGCTCACAAGCCACCTTTTCCACAAACAGAGCCTAGATGAAAAACTGGACGCCCCAACAGTGAAAAGAACCAGAGTCAATAAGATTATGTGCCAGACAAATGAGTTCCTTCTCAGGCCAGGAGACTGTCCCCCACTGTACCCACTCACTGAGCCCCGGCCCTGTCTGGGTTGTCACATCCATGTGCAAGACAGCCGCAGACCCTGACTCCAGGGACAGGCCTGCAGGACTCCAGCAAGGCCTAGGAATTTCTACCACGGGTAAGGTCCACAGCCAAAATAGCTGCTCCATTTCTTGTGGAGATAATTTGGGATTCATGATTCACTGACCAAATCCAAGGCTCCTGATTTAAAAATGGAGAACAAAATTTTCTGTATGACTGCCTGGTATCTGTGTCACAGCCTTTTCAAGTCATAGGCTTCTCTGCTCTCTGCCCACTGGGAACCTCCCAGCACAACACTGTGCTATGTCCACCCATACCTTCTCGATTCTCCCTTTCATGGCCTGTGCTCAGAAAATCTATTCTCTCACCATGGAGGGATCCAAGAAAAGCCAGGAAATCAAATCCGAGCTTGCACTTGGTGTATGTACTTGCATTCCTCTGTGAACAGCCGAGTGTATTTTCAGCTGCTCTACATGTCACTGTCATGGACTCCCAAACAATAAGAGCATTTGTTTGAGAAGGTATCTGCTGACAAAGCCCAACATGACCCTAATCACACCTCTCTCCTCCCCAGGAACAGGGCACAGATCCTGGGGCTGAGTGTTGGCTCCCAAGCAGGGGGAGGAGGTAAGACCCATGCTCTGACACCAGGCATGGCCCGTGGTTTCTACAGCCGGCACCAAGGCCCCAGCCCCGAGGAAGGCCTGAAGAAAGCTAGACAGGAGGCTGGCAAGGGCCTCACTGTGGCACTCCACAGGTGGCCCATCACTCTGGAGAGACAGACACTGTCAACCTCCTTCTACAAGCCAGACAGTAACATCAAAGTAAGGGTTTTCTATCATGGGGCAAGATAGAGAAGGGCTGGGGCTCTGGGGAGCGTCTCTCAATCTCAGGAGTGACTTGCTGAAGTATTTAAGGCACTCTTTCCTGTCTGAGATCTCAGGACAAAGCAACTTAAAATATATGCACTGAAAATACATGCGTATCTATAGACATACATGCACATATGACTGCACATACCACACTATGCAAAGACTAGCTCTGGAAGGAAAGACCAAGGAACTAAGTAACCAGAGTTGTTTCGGTTATTGTATTTTTATCACATGTATGTATTCACTACACCTAAAAAAAAAGTCAAAAAGAACTTATGGGTGATTTCTTAAGAGGAGTGAGAGGAAGGGGTGTTCATAACCTCCAGGGAGAAACGAAAAAAGAAAAACAAGCCCAACTGGTGTTGAGTCAATTCTGACATGTGGCAACCCCCTAAGTGTCCGAGTAGAAACATGCCCCACAGGGCTTCAAGGGCTACTCCTGCAAGGCGCTGTGGGTGGCTTTGGTAGCAGTCAAGCATGTTAACCTTTTGTACCACCCAGTGACTTTCAAGTGGGAAAGAGTTCCTAGCAAACAATAAACACTTGATAAATACCCACTGAATGGGCAGATGGATGGATGGGTGGATGGGTGGATGGACCGATGGGAAAGGGCCTCTGATGCATAGCCATCTGTTTGGGGGAAGAAAAGGTGCACTTGTAAAAGTGGCCAGAGGTGACAGGAAGGTGGCTAGGCAGGCCCACCAAATCAAACATCAGGGCACCTCTCTCCTCGGTCACCCTCAGCCCAGGACAGAATGGCCGGGAGTGGCAGAACTCCCTGCTTCATTCGAAGGCAGCTATTGATTTCAGGGAACGGCACATTCAGGATTTGAGAAACCCTGCACTGCCAAGAGACAAACAGGAACCAAGCAAACGTTAAGACCAGCCCCGCCTCTATCACGATCAAGGAAAGCCTGACATTTAAGCTGCCCATTCACTACCCCTTGTTTTCCTAAGGGTAAGGCGCTCGAGCCACATGGCTAGGAGCCCAGTGGAGTTGCTGAAATCTTCCCTGTCTTAAAGGGGACCCAGAGAGGGTGATTTCAGCAGCAGACAAGGAAGTATGCCAGGCAGTACTGGGCCGGAAGGATGACAGAGTTCAACATCCAGGACTTTCTTAAACGGTAGTAGACAAGTCACTCTTCTTTGCCCTCAGACCACAGTCTCCCTACAAATCCCCAGCTCCTATGCCCAGCCCGGAATCCACAAGCTCCAGGTCCATAAATGTAGGATGAGACAGACAGGTGCACAAGCCACATGAGGGCACCGCCCAGTGCTGTTGCTGGTCTCCTTGATGCAGTGGCTTCAACCCAGTTCCCCCAGACATCTCCAGAGCCAGGGCTGGTTTCCTCCTCCACGGCCCAGCATGGGCGCAGATGGATATACCTGTAGGGGAGAGGAAGGCAGACCAGCAGAAGCAAGTATCCCTTCAGATTCTCTCAGTACAACAGCCCACAAGTAGAGAGGCCGTTTCTTTGGTCTTAGTTCTAATAAATCAGCAAACAGGGCTCCAACTTCTGGAAACTCCCCTTGAAGTTCCCACTGCCCTTTAAGCCACTTGCTTGCCTGTCTTCCTCTGTGCCAAGGCCCTGCCTTTCTGCCCAACCACAGATCCTCAGCCCCTAGCAACAGTAGAGGAATGGCAAGGTGGTTTTGGAAATCACCCTATCAAAAACAAGCAAATTGCAGGCAAGCTCAAAAGGCCTTAGGACCAAGCAACAACTGAGAAAGCCAAGGGGCTGGGAGCAACAGACTGAGCTCAAAATTGGGAACCGTTCCTCTGTGTGGCAGCCTCGTGACGGTGAAAGGCACAGAAGTTAGATGGCCCTAAAGCAAAGCATCAAAGCCCAGGCTAGAGAATGCAGAGATTTTAACTGGAAGGTTATTTATTCCCACTGTCCCACCTCTGCCTTCCTTGGCCTTCTCCTAGACCCTCTCTCCATTTGCAATGGCCTTATTCAGTCCATGGTATGACCACCCCCCCCATCACATTGCTCTATGTGTCCCCAGTACTGCCAAGTGTAAGTCTCACCCAAAGAGGGTAGAGTAAGTTATACTTGTGATGGGCTGGTGTGGGAAAGAGGAAGGGAGTGGGAGAGGGAGAGAGAAGCTACAGAGAACCAGAGGGGTAGTTGTGAGTGAAGATAAGCTAAAAACGGCATCTTGAAACGAAGCCTAGGTCACAGAGAGCTGAGAGGCCACACAGGCTTTCAGGGGACCCCTAGTGTGTATCACCAAAGCGCACGCCTGGCGATGTCAAAGGTGATGGAGAGTATAAACATTCCACTTGGGGCTGCACGTACCCCTGGAAGAGAAGGGGCTCCCCAGCTGCTTGGTTGATTGTGGTATATGTTCAGACACAAACATTACCACATCTTTCACCCCTGGATGGGAGGGGAGCTAGGAAGTGCTTCGTTAAGGTGACCCATGAAAGTCTAAGTACTTGTGTATGAAAAGCATGCACTGTCACGGCAGAGACCTCAGGCTCTCTTTGTGGGTTAACTGCAATCTGCTGAGAGGCCAAAAGAGAAAAGGACAGGTACTTAAGGCGGTCTGGCAACTTAGCGCAGGCACTTGGAGACCAGGGAGCCCCAGCAAGAAACCTTTTACCTGCTGCTGGTTCCACTTGAGGTCAGGGATGAGGACAAAGCCATCGGAGGGATCTGGGTTCTCGAAAACAATCCGGTCAGCTTCAGCCTTCTTCTCGAGAATGTTATATACCCACTGGGAGAAGGCACAGACAGAGGGATGGTTTACATTTCCCAACACTGCCCTTTGGAAGACACCTCACACTGCCCTAGGGCAGTGTTCTCCCTCACTACCACCCACCCCGACCCCTAACGCCCCCAGGAAAGTCAAGCCATAAGAGGCCACCAAACTCGGGAAAGCTACAGCCAAGCTGTCCTATGGGCCTGCTGCTGGGGTGCTGCACAGATCCTGTTCCTCCTCTCCCAGCTGGCACGGGATCATCAGTCACCCCTACAGGGCCCACTGTGTGCTGACCAGGCTCCAGGCTCCTCTGTGCACACCCTCAGCTGTGGTGTCACCGGCGTGGTCCACAGGTGCCCCTAGGACTCGGGGAAGCTGTCATTGTAGAGCCAGGTGTACTCTATTCAAGCCCAAGGGGTCAAGTTCAGGTTCAAATGCTGAGAACAGAGATTTCCTTCTTCAGAGAGAGCCACAAGCCAGGGCAGTGAGAGCATCTGGCATCAACTGGCTTCAGTTGATGTGTGTGGGCTTCCCATCCTGGTGAGACTCTCCTTAGTGTCAGGATTAGCACCTCAGCCTGCCTGCAGCCAGTCTCACAGGCACACACCTCCTGCACCACACAGCAGCCATGACTGTCAAGGCCAGAACCAGGGTCAGCTGGGCTCTGACTGTTGCTCACAACCTTGATCAGCTGTTGTCAATGGCCTTCAGAAGACCGTCACCAGCACTGTGTGATCCAGGTGGCTTTATAATCAGGTCCTGGATGCCCTTGCTGAGGAAGACTGACTGCTAGGAGGGTTAAACAAGACCACTGAACAAGAAGTCCCTGGGTGGAGCACACGCTTAAGGGCTACCTGAAAGGTCAGAGGTTCAAGTACACCCAGAGGTACGAAAAGATCAGTCACTGAAAACCCCAAAGAGCACAGGTCTGCTCTGACACACGTGGGTTACCAAGTGTCAGCAGCTCTTTTTTTTTTCCCCAGTTAACATGGGGTCAGCCCGTATCTCTCTGGCTTTTCTTTGCCTCCTCCCAGCTCTACAAGCCCTTTGCAAATGTAAATCACTTTCAGGACAGTGAACTCTGCCCTAAACCTAGAGGATCAGTGACTGAGCAGTAGTTGCAGCAGCCTCTGGTCCTCAGTCCCAAAGGGCTTCCAAGTTCACTGAATGGGGAGGAAGTTAGGCAGGGGAGGGCAGGAAAGAGACATATCCTGTGGAGAGTCTCTAACTCTCTGGAACAGCAGGCACAGCAGTGGTAGCCAGAGGTGGGAAGGCTGGCTTAGCGCTGCACACCGCAAGCTCTGGGCCTCCAGGCCTGACACTGCTGGGTGCCCTCAGCTCCAGGTCAGCACAGCCAAGGTCAACCACAGCAGCTGCTGGGGGTGCAGAATGAGGGAGCACAGGGTACCCACATGGCAACAGCTGGGCCTCCAGGACAAACTGGAACCTCAGGTTCCCTGCAGCTACCCCAGGGAAGCATTTCTGCCTGAAGGATCTCACAGATCCCCCTGAAAACATGGTCTGCCCCCCCAACAAAGTAGAGCTTTCCCAAGAAGAGCCAGGAAGTGCTGCATCCAGCGAGGGCTCTGGGATCCACCCAGCAGCTGCTTCCTCTGGCTGTATGGCAACCAGGGCAAGTACAACCCAGCACGTAGAATTCTCTCACAGCAGCATGTCCTCTTCCTCAGGAAAGCTCCCTGGGAATGTGCTCCAAAAATAAAAACAGCCGGAACCAACTGGAAGCTTTCCAAAACTAAAAGGGAGGAGGGAGGTGGTGACTCTCCTTGGAGGGCTCTGGTGCACAATACAGGCAGGGCTCCATGGGGAGCTGTTGTTGCCCACAGAAGAGGAACACCTACTGGAAGGCTGCACTAGAGAACAGGCTGTTTTGAATCTGTGATAGTTAATGTTCAGCTACGTGATCGTACCTGAGTCTCTGGTGTGGACTCAGGAGGTAGTTACATGTGATTAAACAGGTTGGCCTATTACCCTCCATAATGTGGGATGTAAGGGACAGGGGCTCAACCAATCAGCTGAAGGCCTTGAGAGCCAAAAGGGAGCTTCCCTATAGTGTGTTCAGTACAGTCACCTGAGCGAAAGGAGACACTGTCTGTGGCCACAGGGGACACACAGTCTGAGTTGGGGAGACCTCCAAAGTTGTAGTGAACGCAGTGCTGCTGTGAACAAGGCAGGAGGCTATGGCATGCAGAGGAAGGTGACTGACAGCTAGTACTATGTGCCAGCCTGTCTAGACCAGTGTCCAGCTGCCTGGTAAAACACTAGTCTAGAGGTTGTTGAGAAGTGGTTACATATGGTCAAATTAGTTGGCCTCAAGCGAAGCAGATGACCTTCAGCCAATCAGCTGAAGGCCTGAGAGCCGAAAGGCAGCTTCAGTCCCCAGGTTATATTCTGTTTTAGGACTATAAACTCTTCACCCTTCGAAGTGGCCTGACCTATGGATTATATGACCCAAGCCTGCAGGAGTCTCCAGCCTGTCATCAGATCTAAGATTTTGGACCTTCCAGACCTGACAACTGCATGAGCCAATTCCTCAAATTCAGTCAATCAATCCCTTTCTCTCTCTTTGTATACACATACGAGGTCTGACAATTAAGTCTGCAAACTTAATTATGCTAAATGCTACATGCCTCACTGCTGAGTATGATTATGGGTACTTCCAAGTACTTCCCTTAGAACGCTACATACCAATGCCAGCACTTAGTTAACCCTTCAAATCAGTTTTGGAATTCTTCCTGGAATGGTCATTGTGCACAGTGGCATGCTGGCAAATTCACGAACTTAACTGTGTAGTTCTCTATGAGGGAGTTTTTAGCCAGTTAAACAAATACCTATATTGGAACACCCTGCCTACTTACCTGATCTGGCCCCCAATGACTATTCCTTACCCAAAGATAAAGGATATTTTGAAAGGAAGACACTTTTGATGACATTCAGGACATCAAGAGTAATATAACGACAGCTCTGAGAGCCATTCCAGAAAAGGAGTTCTAAAACTGCTTTGAAAGGTAGACTAGGTACTGGCATTGGTGCAGATAGCTTCCCAAAGGGTGTACTTCGAAGGTGACTGTAGTGATATTCAGCACTTTTTCTAGGATGAGTTTGCGAACTTAATTTGCAGTCTTTATGTATACAGGTAGTCCTCAACATATGAAGTATCTGAGTTATGATGAACCACACCTAACAACTGTCACTGTTTATCTGGAACACTGCATCTTCCTGAAAGCAAGTTATGAAAAATGCATGCAAGGCATATGGAAAAATCACTGAGCTATGTGAACAACTTTCAAGTACTTGATCAGGATAACACAATGGAAGAGATGAGTGGAAAAATCATCCATATGGCAATAACACTGAATTTAGAACTTGGTATCACTTGTGAGGAACAGATTACTGATTATGAACAAGGGGAATCAACAGATCAAGACTCATTAGGTTTTGAAAAATGAAATAGTAGAGAGGAAGGAGAGAAGCCATCAGAAAATTTCACAGTAAAAGCATTAGCCGTAGTTTTTCTCAATGAAATCTGGGGCTTCAGTTGCTGAACACAGGGACATCAGGACACTGAGGAAGTGAGAAAAAGAGACCAAAATTTATATAAGCCACAGAGGGCTTCAAGTGGGAAGGGCACCCTCTGACAGCCAGCTGTGGAAACCTGCCCGCCCTGTTGATAACAGGGCTGTGGGGGATGCTGACCACACCTCTAGAATCTTCCACCAGGTCTTCTTTACAAGAGGTAACCCTGGCAATTCCCCTCTGGGCCTTTCTCATCTCGGCCTTCTTTCACTCTCCCTCTCCTGGTAGCCACCACATCGTTGCCTCCCAGATGTCCTAGCTCTGCATACACAACTGCCCTTCCCCTAGGCACCAGTTCTGGCAACACGAGCAGGTCTGATCTCATCCCACATTCTACAACAACCCATGAACAAGGTGCTGTTGGTCTTGTTTTCCAAACTAGCAACTGGGGACTGAGAATAAGGACACAACCACACTGCCTATAGATGCCAGAATGAGAACCAAACCCACTGCTGCTCTGATGACTCCCAAATGGGCATCTCTGGCTTAAGGATGCCAGTGGTCCAGAGCCATGCTGACTGCTGCCTTTGGGCATTTACACTGGAAAGTCACAAGGACTTCAAATCTGAACAGCCAAATACTACTGCCAGCTAAGAGCACAGACACTGGGCCCAGGCCGCCTGGCTTTTAGTCCCCACTCTGTAAGGGCTGTTGTAAAGTAAGAAGGCACTATTCTTAGTACATAGTAAGTGCTCAACACACACCAAATCAGATGCATGGTCTTGTACATAAACCCACTCCTCTGTCCTTGTTCTTTCCCTGGTTAATGGTCCTACCACCCATTCAAAGGAGTCCCCGGGTGAGTTAAGTGTTAAGTGTTAGGCTGTTAACCAAAAGGTTAGAGAGGTTCAAGTCCACCCAAAGGGTTTGTTGTGGCTGTTGAGTTGCTGCCAAGTAGATTTTGGCTCATGTCGACACCATGTGCGCACAGCAGAATCCTCCTTAAGGTTTTCAAGGCTGTGAACTTTCAGATGCAGGATCACCAAGCCTATCTTCTGAGGTGCCTCTGGGTGGGCTCAAACTGTCAACCTTCCAGACACTAGTGACGTACTTAATCTGTGCCACACAGGGGCTCCTCCCACAGGACTACTTGGGTTTAAATCAGATTTTTAGTCCTGTGCATAGAAAGTCAACAGAGCCAGGAATCTGGAGAACAACGCTGGCAGCATTAGAAACTCTTCATCCCTATATCTGTAAGACAGAGTGGAAGATTTGGAGCTAGGATGATGAGGACCAGAGACCCATCAGTGAACATAATTCCCTGCTACCCTATCCCTCCCCACAGCCTCTGCCTTGGTCCAGACCCATGCTGGCTTTTAGAATCTTACTGTCCCCCTCTCACCCCATTCCAATTTATCCTATAAGTCTGATCATGTTACCTACATGCCCATTTCTAACAACCATAAGAAATATAAGAGCAATTTTTTAATACAGACTTGTCAGCTCCTGAAGACTCTGCAGATGGAATGTGGCTCCATTATCTGTATATTTTTTTTTTACTGTGATTGAGTGAAAGTAGTACACAATCCCAGTTAAATCTGCATGCCTGCCTACATGATCTGTATTTTTTAAAAAAAATCTTAGTTGGTAATCCTGATTATCAACAATGTCTGGGTATTGCTGGCTTCCTGGACAAACTCCCAGATCCTCCCCCTGCCCCAGCCTGCCTTCCCCACAGCAGCTGCCACTCGTCCTCTGATACCGACGCCCTGGTCAGGCCAAACTCCCTGCGACCCCAGGTGCGCCATAGCACCACAGCCCTCTGGGCCTCCACACCTGCTGCTCCCATTGCCCGACAAGCCCCACCCTGCCATGTCCACCCGGTAAACTTGTATTTATCCCTCCAGATCCTCTCCTGTGTGAAGATCCCCAACATCAGAGCTGACCTCTCCCCTTTTGTATATACCCTGCATGAAACAAAACCAAAATGCTTATCATATCATAATGCAATTGAAAGTCAACATGACGCCTCCCCTACTAGACTGTGAGGAGATTATCAGTGTTTTCTTTATCTTCATGATGATCTGGAGCCTAGCACAGGGCCTGGAACATAGTAGATGCTCAGTAAAAATAATGGCTGCTGCCAGTAGAGCTGAGTGCTTGTACAGTTGATAGAAATAGCTAAAAAAGAATATGTGAATGTTCATGTTAATTAACACTTGAAAGAGTAATGTTATTACTGTTGTATTATTTCCTAAGTATAATGGTGTATAATAAGATATGTATGACTCAGACCAACTATATTAAAGGCTTCCTCTCTTAGATCCCATATATATGCAAACAGCACAACAGGTATATACTCCAGAAGATTCCTCTAGGACTCTGAACAGTAGCAGCTATTTAGGAATGCAGAGTTGTATTTCCATTGCCAACTTACAGGACAGAATAAGTGCCAGGGCTTTAAAAACAAAAACAAAAAACAGTGGTGGCAGTTGTTAGCTGCCACTGAGTCAGCCCTGACTACTGGTCACCCCACGTACCAGGGAACAAAATGTTGCCTAATCCTGCATCATGACTATGACTGGTTAGGAATCTGCTGGGTTTCCATTGGCTGACTGTCAGAAGTAGATTGCCAGGCCTTTCTTCCTAGTCTGTCTTAGTCTGGAAGCTCTGTTGAAACCTGCTTAGCATCATTATCACGCAGAAGCCTTCTCTGACAGATGGGAGGTGGCTGCATGTGAGATGCAATGGCCGGGAATCAAACCCAGGAGTCTCATGTGGAAAATGAGAATGCTATCACTGACCTCTACTGCCCCTTAAGCCAGAGGAACCTTGTGCAAATACTGCACAGGGGACCATGGCTAACCACTTGGCTGGGTCTCACCCACTCGGAGAGAGGGCTGTTAGCATACAGGGCCTTCCAAGCATTCCCACAGGCCCTGCCAACCTCCCTGTCCTTATGCCTCTGAAGTGCAATTTACTCTGCAGAGCCCTCCCACCCAGAGCACCCTCCTTTGTTCCAGGCTAGGGAGAAATGGCAGCAAGTTCCTATGAGAACACTGCCACAGTAACTTGAGTCTTAGGGAATAAGAAATGCTCAAGAGAACAAGAGTGAGCAATAAAGAGATGGAGACAGTGCAAGCCAGTGACTGATAAAGAAAAACGCTCATGAATAAGTAACGATCACATTTAATTCTGAGGATTTGTTCTGGGACAGTCCCAAGCAGAGGCTCTGGGCCCAAAGAGGCCTCAGGATGTCTTGGTGAAACAGCTGTGCATCTAGCCCAGGGTAGAAGACACACTGAAGAGTCTGCACACAGACCCCTAGGAGAAGGGGATGAGCACACGCCCTGGGGCAGTACGGTCCACGTCTCTGTGGAATGAAAGGTAAGGGTGGGGGGATATTTCACTCAGAAGGTCAGCTCCTGGAAGTGGCTGGCTGCAGGCTAAACACGAGATAAGTGTGGACTTGGTGGGGGTAACCCACATCAATCCTGACCCATTTCCAAGCCCCTGGAGAAGCCACAGTCATCCTGAGAACATCTCAGGTCTATTACAGGTACACAGTATGTCTCATATGCAAGTACCTCCCATCTGTCAGTGGAGGCCTGCAGGTGGCTATGATGTGGAACAAACAGATTTCAGTGCAGCTTCAAGACTAAGATGGACTAGGAAGAAAGGCCTGCAGACTTACTTTTAAGAATCAGTGAATGAAAATCCTAAGGATCACATTGGTCCTATCTGAAACCAAATGTGGGGATGATATAGCACTGGGCAGATCTATTATGCAGGGGTTGCATGGGTTGCAGCTGACTGCTAACAACATTAAGTTCTTACTGTGAACCAGACTGCTTTGAGATTCCTCAGAGAAGCTCCTTGGCAAATTCAAGCACCCTGGGTAGGGCCCAAGACCAATGTCAATTTCCATTATCAATGAAGCCTCTGGCCACCCTGTTTATCAATCAGTAGCCACCTGACACAGGACTCTTTATCCCACATACGTTGTTCACATTCTCTCCTGGCAATGACATCTCACGTACGATACTGTTACTTGTACATCTTTAGGTGTCTTGGTGGCACAGTGGTAAAGCACTTGGCTGCTAACTGAAAGGCTGCTGGTTTGAACCCACCAGACACTCGGTGAGAGAAAGACGTCAGAATCTGCTTCCATAGAGATTTACAGCCTTGGATACTCTATGGGTCAGTTCTACTCTATGAGTTAGGGTGGAGTCAGCTCAACGGCCGTGGGTTTATTTTTCTCACTTATCTGCGCACTCTCTGACCTCTACACAAGGGTGCTGTTATGTTCCCCGCAGCAGCCACACTGGCTGCCGCAGTGCTTGGCTCTTGGTCAGCCCTCCACAAGGACCTGTAAAAAGACAAGCTGGCCACACTCATAGCCCCCATACCTAGCTCCCCTGGGGCAGCCAGGTACCTGGATGCTGAGGCTCTGGGACTCCAGGTGGGGCAAAGTGATGTTCCTGTAATCATCTCCCGTCTCTCTGATCAGCTGGAGGTCATGACGCAGGTACTTCTGCAGGTGTTGCTCTGTGGCAGGGTAAACCACAGTGGTCTTCACATCTGCAATAAAGCAACACAGCCCATGACAAGAAAGGAAATCTTGGTCCCTGCACTACATAGTCCCACTGTCACCCCACAGGCTCTTACTGTGCTCAACTGTGATTCTGTAACTGAAGGAGCAAAGAAATAAGAGGTAATATTCACTGGCAATCCACTCCCATGAGGTACCTTGTGTCATTAAATTCATGAGTGGAGCCACTCATAAGTAACCTGGAAAACACAAGATTTTCACAAGTGGATCACTAGGCCCCTCGTCACCCTAGGTCCAGCCCTTTTACTGCATTCATAGGCACAGGAATGAAGAGGATCCAAGAGTTTCTAACTCTTCCAAGGTCATTCTCCAAACTTCTAGCTATGTGGCTTTCTGAGCAGAAGTCTGAAAAACTGACTTAAAGCCAAGTAGCCTTAGTGTGGAGTCCCTGACAGTACAAACAGCTAACACGCTTGGCTAACCAAAGGTTGCCGGTTCGAGGCTACCCAGAGGTGCTCTGAAGAAAGGCTTGGTGATCTACATCGAAAAGATCACTGTCAATGAAAACTCTACAGAGCACAGTTCTACTGACATACATGTGGTCATGAAAGGTCAGCAGTGACTCAGCAGCAACTGTTTTTTTCTTTTTAGCCTTAATGAGGGCAGTGCAGCCCAGCCCAGTGGCTGTAGCAGATTGATTACTTTTGTGTGTGGCCTCTACAGACATGTTTTTTTTAAACTCCAACCTAGGTGACTGTATGACAGGGTGATTGCAGCCTACCAAGGGAATCAGTTAGTTCTGCCTTACCAGAGAGCCAACTTCACATATCCTACAAAAATAAAGGCTGTCACATGAATAGAACATGCACACGAATGTTTATGGTAACACTGCCCACAACAGCAAAAAGATGGAGTCAACCCAGGTGTCCATCAACAGAAGACTGGATAAACAAACTATGGTATATATACACAATGGAACACTGTAATGACAAAGAACCCGGATGATTTTATGAAACATCTCATAACCTAGAATCAACTGGAAAACATTATGCTGAGTAAAATTAGCCACAAAAGGACAAATACTGTTATGAAACAACTATTATAAGGACTTAATAAAATGCTTATACACAGAAGAAAATACTCTTTGATGACTACAACGCTGGGGAGGGAGGAAAGGAGAGGGTTACTCACAGAATAGACAGTTGACAGGAATTTGGTTAGGTGACAGGAGTGACATCATGGAGCAGCCGGGAGATCAGCGTAACTGACTATACCATAAGCTAAATGGTTTTCTAAATTCAACCCAATATTTCACAGGACAGGGGCATGGGGACCATGTTTTCAGGGGACACTGAGGTCAACTGGCATAACTAGTCTTTTTCCAAGTCTCTTCTGTACCCCATATTGGTGAGTGGTGCCTGGAGTCTTAAAAGCCAGCAAGCTGCCATCTGAGGAACATCAACTGGTCCCAACCCATTTGGAACAGATAACAACTGAGAACCGTACAGATATGAGGAAAAATGAGCCCAGGAGACACAAGGACCCATATGAAGGGAACACAACCTGAGGTCCCTGATGTGGCATGAGAAAAAGGGGTGTGCAGATCAAGAACTCTATTAGAAGATCAGATTTGATGGTGTGACAGCCTAGAGGGTCCCCTGGGAATATGGCCCCTAGACCTGCTCATAGCCTAGAGCTGAAACCAGTTCTGAAGCCAACACTACAGACCAAGAATGGACTGGACTTGGGGACACAGAGGGATGCTGGTGGTGGGTACACTTTATGGTTAAATATATATAAGGCTGTTCTGCTGATTTCTTTTTAGAGGGTAGAGGAAAGGGTGGAGAGGAGGGGACAAGTGTTGGTTGAGCAGATACTGGAAATAAAAGAGTGGAAAAGAAGAGTGTGCTGTCTTAATGTAAATAGAGCAGACAGAGTTGCACAGTGGTGGGTGCTGAGGATTTTATATGGAAAATTGACTTGGATTGTACACTTTCACTTACACACACACAAAAATTTGTTTTAAAGAGCCAATTCCAGAGCAAAGAGAAGGAGCCTACCACCACTAAGGATGGAGACACCAGCAGGAGAGACCTCACAGCAATATGTGACACAGTGGGCTTCCGGGACCACAGGAGAGAGAAAACAGAATGCCTTTGGGCGGGGACTGAGGGCCAGGGAGGGGCACACATCAAGCACTTCTGGAAGAAAGCTATCGTAATGGAAGAACTGGAAACCTTAGTGATGTGGTGGCTAAATGCTATGGCTGCTGACCAAAAGGCTGGCAGTTCAAATCTGCCAGGTGCTCCTTGGAAACTGTATGGGGTAGTTCTACTCTGTCCTATAGGGTTGCTATGAGTCAGAATCAACTCGACAGCAGTGGGTTTGGTTTGTCTTTTTAACGGAAGACCTGTAACTTGAGTATTCCTGGGCTTGAACTGTAACTGTTACTTCCCTAATAAATACCATAATCATCAGTATGGTCTGTAAACTCTGGGTGGGTAGCCACTGCAATGAATTACTGAACCCAGCAGAGACTGCTGTATGAGGGCCAGTTGGTGTCAGAATTAGTCAAGATGGTGGAGAGAGGAGGCTTGCCTAGCCTAACCTAGCCTCCCTTGCATAGAAGTCAGGCTGATGCTGTTATCTCTGTTCTCCTCTCTTGTTGGACTGCAGGAGATCAGACACTGCCCCCAAGCTGTTTTTACAATGGCTAAAAGTATGGACTCAGGATCTGACTGCTAGAGTTCAGATCCTAGCTATTCTTGCTTCTTACTAACTACAAGGGGACCTTGGTCACTTATTTAACTACTTTGTACTTTACTTCTCCCTCTGTCAAGAGGTTATTTCCCAGGGCTGTTCTGCAAACCACTTAGAACGATGTCTGGCACCTGACAAATCACACATTGGTGCTGGCTATTTTTAATCCATGATTTCTCAACCTAAGCATTATCAACATTTTGGGTCAGATCATTCTTTGTTGTAAGAGTTGTCTTGTGCATTGCAGGATGTTTTGTAGTAACTCTGCCCTCTGCCTACCGTAAACCAGGACCACCACCCCACCCTACCCTCAGTTGTAATGACAAAAAATGTCTCGAAACAATGACAAATGTGCTTTGGGAGGCAAAACTGCTCCTGGCTGAGAACTACTGTTTCATTCAAAGGGAAACCTTAGTTTTCCTAAATAGACTCTAAGCTTAGAGTCATGGTTCAGAGTCACTTGGTTTTGATAGAATTCTTTTCCTTGTCTCTAATGATATCTGCTACAAGAGTTATCACTACCATAACCAATTTTTGTATGTTTCCACACAGATCTCAAAGATAGGACATAAAAATGGTGTTTCAAAATCCTTTGGGGATGTTTGTCAGGAAATCCACTTCTCCTCAGCCCACTCATCGTAGATTCAAGTATGTTCTACCAGAAACCCAAGAGAGTAGAAGCCCCGCAGGTACATTTTACCACCCCAAGTCACCATCAGACTTGCCTACACACTTCAGCACCCAATGAAGGACCACCAACCTATGCTTCCATATTTGGACTTAGGGGAACAATGAACACACGCACAAAAAAAAACTTGCTGTCAAGTGGATCATGACTCACAGTCATGCTATAGGACAGAGTGGAACTGCCCCATGAGGTTTCCATGGTTGTAATCTTTCTAGAAGTAAACTGCCACATCTTTCTCCCATAAAGCAGCTGGTCAGTTCAAACCACAGCCTCTCTGTTAACATTCAAATGCTTAACCACTGTGCCACCAGGGCTCCTGTATACACATGTACACCATTCCTTGGGGTGTTAAAATGTACTTGCTGGGCTTCTTGGATTTCCCTGTTCATTGTAGCACAGTTCACAAGAGCCTAAAGGTGGAAACAACCAAAATGCCCATCAGTGGTGAACAGTCAAAATGTGGTACATGCATACAGTGGAACATTACTTAACCATAAAGAGAAATTAAGTTCTGACGCATGCTACAACATGCATGAACATTGAAAACATTACGCTGAGTGTCTTAGTCAGCTGGTGCTGCTTTAGCTGAAATATCACAAGTGGATGGCTTTAACAAACAAAAGTTTATTCTTATAAAGTCCAGTACACTAGAAGTACAAATTCAGGGTATCAGCACTCTGTCGGCTCTGGAGGAAGGTCCTCGCGTTGCACCAGTCTTTCTTTGGTCTGAGAGCATCTTGGTGGAAGAACCTCAGGTCCGATGGACACACACCACTCTTGGTTGCTTTCTTGATAGCATGAAGTCCCCAACTCTCTGCTTCACTTTCCTTTTATGTCTTGTGGGACAAAAGGTGGTACAAGCCACATTCCAGGGAAACTCCCTTTATACTGGAGCAGCGAGGTGACTTTAGGAAAGGTGTCACAGTCCTACCCTAAACCTCTTATCATGTAATCCAATCTATTAACAACAGGCAGAGATTAAGATTTACAGCACAGGAAAATCACTAAATGGAAGGCAATCACACAATATTGGGAGTCACGGCCCAGTCCAACTGCTATACACAGTTTTAGGAGAACACAATTCAACACACGACATTGAGTAAAATAAGTCAGTTACAAAGAGGACAAATAATGGTATGGTCTCATTTAAACAAAGTAACAGGAACAGGCAAACGCAACTGCTGTTTCGTGCTCTTGACACATTGCGACCCTCGTACAACAGAAGAAAACACTGCCTGATCCTGCACCATCTTCACAGTCCTTGGGCCCACTGTTGTAGCAACCGTGTCAGTCCATCACATGGAGGGACTTCTTCCGTTTCAGTGACCCCGCAGTACCCAAGCAAGATGTCTTTATCCAGGGACTAGCTCCTGACATGTCCAAAGGTTGCTGGAGTTGGTCTTGCCATCCTCATTTCTTTTGTTTTTCAAATATTTTATTGTGCTTTAAGTGAAGGTTTACAATCCAAGTCAATTTGTCATACAAAGACTGCACACGCACACGCGCACACACACACATACTGTCATGTAGCTATAGCTGCTCTCCCCACCCTGTGGCAGCACACTCCTCCTTTCTACCCTGTATTTCTCATGTCCACTCAACTAGCTCCTGTGCCCCTCCACCCTTGCATCTTGCCTCTGGACAGGACGTACCTAGTTGGCCTCATGTATCTACTTGAGGTATGCTCTTCACCAATGTCATTTTATGTCTCCTAGTCCAGTCCAATCTTTGTCTGAAGAGCTGGTTGCAGGAATGGTTTCAATTTGGGGATTACAGAGAGTCCAGGGGCCATGTCTTCTGTGGGAACTTCCATCTGCCGGACCATCAGGTCTGGTCTTTTTAATATAATTTGAGTTCTGCACATCTACTTTTCTCCCACTAAATCAGAGATTCTATATTGTATTCTCTGTAGAGAAGTCACTGGTGGTGGCCAGGTACAACCTAGTTTTTCTGGTCTAATGGCGATAGTCTCTGGATTAGATGGCTGTTTCTGTCTCCTGGGCTCCCATTTTCCTTGTCTTTGATATTGTTCATTTTCCTCTGTTTCAGGTGGGTAGGGACCAATTTATGCTAGGTGGCCACTTGCTAGCTTTTAAGACTACAGATACCACTCACCAAAGTGGGTCATCATCCTCATTTCTAAACAGCATTCTGGTTGTATATTTTCCAAGGCAAATTTGTTTGTTCTGGCAGTCCATGGTATATTCAACATTCTTCAGCAACATCATAATTCTTCTTTGGTATGCCTTATTTACTGTTCAGATTTCATATGCAAATGAGGTGACCTGAAATACCATGGCTTGTGTCAGGTGCACTTTAGTCCTCAAAGTGATATTTTTGCTTTTCAACACTTTAAAGAGATGTGTTACAACAGATCTGACCAACGCAATAAACTGTTTGATTTCTTGACTACTGCTTCCATGGGTATGGATTGTAGAACCAAGTAAAGTGCAATTCTTCAAAATTCAGTATTTTCTCTGTTTATCATGGTATTGCATATTGGTCCAATTGTGAGGGTTTCCGCTTTATGCTGAAATGTAACTCACACTGGAGGCTGTAGTCTTTGATCTTCATTGGTAAGTGCCTCAAGTCTTCTTCCTGTTTAGCAAGGAAAGTTGTATCATTGCATATCGCAGGCTGTTAACAAAGCCTCTCCCAACTCTGATGCTGTGTTCTTCACATTGCCCGTCTTCTCAGATTATGTGCTCAGTAAACAGACTAAGTGTAATGAAAGGATACAATCCTGATGCACACATTTTCTGATTTTAAAACACTCAGCATCCTGTTGTTCTGTTAGAACTACCATTTGGTCTATGTACAGGTTCCTCACGGGCACAGTTAAGTGTTCTGACATTCTCATTCTATGCAATATTATTCCATAATTTGTTTTCATCCATAGTGAAATATATTTGCATAGTCAATAAAACACAGACAAGCATCTTTCTCGTATGCTCTGCCTTCAGTCAAGATCCGTCTGGCATCAAACGTAGTATCCCACATTCCAACTCCTCGTCTGAACCCAGCTTGAATTTCTGGCAGTTCCCTGTCAATGTACTGTTACAACTGATTTTGTACAACAAAATTGTACTTGTGTGTGATGTTAATGATACTGTTTGATAATTTCTGTATTCTGTTGGATTACCCTTCTTTGGAAAGGGCACAAATATATATTTCTTCCAGTCAGTTGGCTAGGTAACTCTTTTAGTCAGCTAGGGCTGCTCTAACAGAAATACCACAGAGTGGATGGCTTTAATAAAGGAAGGTTTATTCTTACATAGTCTGGTAGGCTGCAAGTCCTTATTTAGGGTGTCTGCTCCAGGGGAAGGCTTTCCCCTTGTCAGCTCTGGAAGAAAGTCTGGTATTGCATCAGTCTTTGTCCAGGGAGCGTCTTGGCACAGGAACCTCAGGTCGAAAGGATGCACTCTTCTCCCGGTGCTGCTTTCTTGATGGCATGAGGTTCCCAATTCTCAGCCTGCTTCTCTGTCCTTTTATCTCTCAGTAGGGTGTAAGGATGAAGAGTGGGGCCAGCCATACTCCAGGGAAACTTCCTTTACCTTGGAGCAAGGAGGTAATCCTATAAAGGGATTTACAGCCCCACCCTCATCCTTTAACCATACAGTTTAGGAAAACCACAAAATGGAGGACAGTCACAAGATACTGGGAATCATGGCCTAGGTACATGGCTACACATATTTTTGGAGGGGACACAATTCAATCCATGATGTCCCATGCTAGTCCGTGGGCTGAGGTGCTGGTACACATCCGCAAAATAGCCCCACCAATAGATCAGATATTGGTGAAAGGTGACGCTCAAGGTGAAAACATGTGTGATAACTTTTCGAAATTATGTGCAGATGAGCAGTATAAGGAAGTTGGTTGGCTGGTCCTACTTGCATTAGATAAGCTGGTGAAGGAAAAAGATGAGCTTAGGGCCTTGGAATCAAAGCTCTCATGTCGTGTAAAAGACTTCAAAGCTTCTACTTGTGCTTTAAAAGAAAACCTCATTACCTGTAATAGCATAGCAGATCTGATATTGCCAAAAGCCAAACCAAGATGTTTATCGTTTAGAGTGGCAGAACTGCAACGCCAGCTCGACTGCCAATCTCAAGAAGCATCTGAAATTAAAGTGAGGGCACTGATTGGGAAAAAATGGGACCCTGAAACTTGGAATGGATACATATGGGTGGATGATATGGAAGCTGGGTACACTGAGCCCCTCACTTTCAGTGAATCACTCCTGCCAGCTGAACCACACCCACGTGAAGGGATTACTTCATGTTTGTCTGCTAAAGGGCCCTGCGCAGTAAAGCCATTATCCCCTGCCCTCCAATCTAATGAGATTAGCTGTAGCCCAGCTGCCTCTGAAGAGCCCCAGCCCGAGTCATTGCCTGGGGCACGGCCTAAGGCAGATGCTTTAGGAGAACATGCTGAAGGTTCTAAAAACACTTCAGCACTGCTGATTCTGGCTTCTAGACCTGTAACTAGACTTAAGTCCAAGCAAGCCCCAAAAGGTGAAGTACAAAGTGTGACCCAGGAGGAGATACGCTATACTCCAAAGGAACTACTTGACTTTTCTAACACATACGAACAGAAACCTGGGCAATATGCTTGGGAATGGCTGCTAAGGGTGTGGGATAATGGTGCAAGGAACATAAAGTTGGATCAGTCTGAGTTTCTTGACCTGGGTCCACTGAGCACAGAGTCTTCATTCAGTGTTTCAGCTCCAGAAGTTAGGAATGGACATAATAGTTTGTTTGGCTGGATTGCTGAAGCACGGCTGATGAGGTGGCCTACACTAAAT
Organism: Heterohyrax brucei; assembly: GCA_028571685.1. Taxonomy (NCBI): domain Eukaryota; kingdom Metazoa; phylum Chordata; class Mammalia; order Hyracoidea; family Procaviidae; genus Heterohyrax; species Heterohyrax brucei. The sequence continues at coordinate 21,512,596 of CM053162.1, forward strand.
CAAGCTGAATTTCCAGACTTGTCTTGGTGTACTGTAGAAGAGAGTATCTAAAGGCTCAGGGAAATTGGCATGCTAGAGTGGATTTATTCTGTTAGACCTCCAAATCCACATAGAATGTCCAGAGGACACAACTTTTACCACAACTGGGACAAACAAATTTGTGAAGAGAGCTCCAGGATCCTTGAAGACTGCTGTGATTGCCATTTTATGTAAATCAGATATGACAGTGGGAGCTGCCCTCGCTGAGTTAAGACACCTAACTACAATGGGGCTGACTGCACCCCGTGGTGGTAGGGGTCAAGGGGCTGCACTCAATCAACAAAGACAAGGTAGGCGTGCTTACAGTAATGGACAGCACAGGCAAAATAGTAACCATAATAGTCTGACTCATACGGACATATGGAACTGGCTACTTAGTCATGGTGTCCCTAGCAGTGAAACAGATAATCAGCCTATTAAATATTTGGTTGATCTGTATGAAAGGATGAATTCTAGGTCAGGTGAACAGCAGTCTAATTCAGATCGCCAGAAGAGAGAGTCATGGTCCTTCAATCAATTCCCAGACTTGAGCGAGTTTAAGGACTCACAACCCCTTGAATGAAGGGGAGGCCAGGTCTCTTTGAGGAAGAATTCTGATACCCTGCCAAAAATTTATACTGTTAACCTATCTCCTGCCCTTCCCCAAAGGGATCTACAGCCTTTTACGAGAGTGACTATTCAATGGGGAAAAGGAAATAATCAGACTTTTCGGGGACTACTGGATACTGGCTCTGAACTGACACTAATTCCAAGAGACCCAAAATGTCACTGTGGCCCACCAGTCAGAGTGGGGGCATATGGAGGTCAGGTTATTGATGGAGTCTTGGCTCATGTTCATCTCACAGTAGGCCCAGTGGGTCCCCGAGCCCATCCTGTAGTGATTTCCCCAGTTCCAGAATGCATAATTGGAATAGACATACTCAACAATTGGCAGAACTCCCACACTGGATCCCTGACAAGCGGAGTGAGGGCTATTACAGTGGGAAGAACCAAATGGAAGCCGCTAGAACTGCCACTGCCTAGGAAAATAGTGAACCAAAAGCAATACCACATTCCTGGAGGGACTGCTGAAATTACTGCCACCATTAAGGACTTGAGGTATGCAGGGGTGATGATTCCCACCACATCCCCATTCAACTGGCCTATTTGGCCTGTGTAAATTACGGATCTTGGAGAATGACAGTAGATTATTGCAAACTTAATGAGATGGTAACCCCCATTGCAGCTGCTGTTCCAGATATAGTTTCATTGCTTGAGCAAATTAATGCATCTCCAGGTACTTGGTATGCAGCTGTTGATCTGGCTAATGCTTTCTTCTTCATACCTGTTTCCAAGGACCACCAGAAGCAGTTTGCATTCAGCTGGCAAGGCCAGCAATACACTTGCACTTGCCTGCCTCAGGGCTACATTAACTCTCCAGCCCTAAGTCATAATGTAGTCCGCAGGGTCCTCGATTGCTTCTCTCTTCCACAAGACATGACACTGGTCCATTATATAGATGACATTATGCTGATTGGACCTAGTAAGGAAGAAATATCAGTGACTCTGGACTTATCAGTTAAACATTTATATGCTAGAGGGTGGGAAATTAATCCCACAAAAATTCAGGCACCTTCCAATTCAGTGAAATTCCTAGGGGTCCAGTGGTATGGGGCATGTCACAATATTCCTTCTAAAGTGAAGGGTACGTTATTACACCTGGCTGCTCCGACAACTAAAAAAGAGGCACAGTGCCTAGTGAGTCTCTGGATTTTGGAAGCAACATATTCCTCACTGGGGTATGCTACTTCAGCCTATTTATCATGTGACTCGAAAGGCTGCTGCTTTTGAGTGGGACCCAGAACAGGAGAAGGCTCTGCAACAGGTTCAGGCTGCTCTGCCACTTGGGCCACATGATCCAGATGATCCAATGGTGATTGAGGTGTCAGTGGCAGACAGAGATGCTGTTTCGAGTCTTTGGCAGGCCCCTATTGGTGAATCACAGCCCAGACCTTTAGGATTTTGGAGCAAAGCTCTGCCATCCCCTGCAGATAACTACTTTCCTTTTGAAAAACAACTTTTGGCTTGTTACTGGGCCTTAGTAGACACTGAACGCTTAACCATGGGACACCAAGTCACCATGCATCCTTCAGCTGCCTATCATGAACTGGGTATTGCCTGATCCACAGAGTCATAAAGTTGCATGAGCACAGCAGCACTCCATCATTAAACGGAAGTGGTATATACAAGATCGGGCCCATGCAGAACCTGAAGGCACAAGTAAGTTGCATGAGGAAGTGGCCCAAATGCCCATGGTCTCCACTCTTGTAACATTACCTTCTGTCATGGTTTGAATTGTGTCCCCCCAAAAATGTGTGCAGCCACGTGGCTGGGATATGGTTCCCAGTATCTTGGGACTGTCCTCCATTGTGTGGTTTTGCTAACCTGTATGTTAAAGGATTAGGGTGGGGCTGTAAATTCCTGCTGTAGGGGGAGTTTCCCTGGAGTACGGCTTGCCCCACCCTTAATGCTTTTAGCTTGCAAGGAATAAAAGGAAAAAGAAACAAAGGACAATTTGAGAACCTCGCTACCACCAAGCAAGCAGCACCGGGAGCAGAGTGCGTCCTTCAGACCAGAGGTTCTTGCGTCAGGACGCTCCCTGGACAAAGACTGATGCAATACTGGACTTTCCTCCAGAGCCGACAAGGGGAAAGCCTTCCCCTGGAGCGGACACCCTGAATATGGACTTGCAACCTACCGGAGTGTGTAAGAATAAATCTTTCTTTGTTAAAGCCATCCACTCTGTGGTATTTCTGTTAGAGCAGCCCTAGCTGACTAAAACACCTTCCATCTCCCAGTTTCCACCTATGGCCTCATGGGGAGTTCCTTATGACCAGCTGACCAAGGAAGAGAAAACTCGCACTTGGTTTACAGATGGTTCTGCATGATATGCTGGCACCACTCGAAAGTGGACAGCAGCAGCACTACAGCTCCTTTCTGGGGTCTCCCTGAAGGAAAGTGGTGAAAGGAAATTCTCCCAATGGGCAGAAGTTCGAGCAGCACATATGGTTGTTCACTTTGCTTGGAAGGAGAGATGGCCAGATGTGAGGCTGTATACTGATTCATGGGCTGTGGCCAACGGCTTGGCCCGTTGGTCAGGGACTTGGAAGGAACATGATTGGAAGACTGGAGACAAGGATTTATGGGGGAGAGGTTATGTGGATAGACCTCTCTGAATGGGCCAAAAAAGTGAAAATATTTGTGTCTCATGTGAATGCTCATCAAAGAGTGATCTCAGCAGAGAATGAGTTTAACAATCAAGTGGATAGGATGACCCATTCTGTGGGAACCAATCATCCTCTTTCCCCAGCTACCTCTGTCATTGCTCAATGGCCCCTAAACAAAGTGGTCATGATGGCAGGGACAGTGGTTATGCATGGGCCCAGCAACACAGACTCTCACTCACCAAGGCTGACTTGGCTACAGCTACTGCTAAGTGCTCAATCTGCCAGCAGCAGAGACCAACACTGAGTCCTCGATACAGCACTATTCCTCAAGGTGATCAGCCAGCAACCTGGTGGCAAGTTGATTTCACTGGACCGCTTCCATCATGGAAAGGAAAACGTTTTGTCCTTACTGAAATAGACACTTTCTCTGGATATGGATTTCCCTTCCTGGCATGACATGCTTCTGCCAAAACTACCACCCATGGACTTACAGAATGCCTCATCCACCATCATGGAATCCCACAAAGCATTGCCTCTGATGAAGGGACTCACTTCACAGTAAGTGAAGTGTGGCAGTGGGCCCGTGCTCATTGAATTCTCTGGTCTTACCATGTTCCCCATCATCCTGAAGCAGCTGGCTTGATAGAACAATGGAATGGCCTCCTGAAGACACAATTACGCTGCCTGCTAGGTGGCAATACCTTGCAGGGTTGGGAAAATGTTCTTCAGGAAGCTGTATATGCTCTAAACCAGCATCCAGTGTATGGTGTTGTTTCTCCTATAGCCAGGATTCATGGGTCCAAGAATAAAGGGGTGGAAATGGGAGTGGCACCACTCACTGTTACCCCTAGTGACCCACTTGCAAGGTTTTTGCTTCCTGTCCCCATGACCTTATGCTCTGCAGGGTTAAATGTCTCAGTTCCAAAGGGAGGAATGCTGCCACCTGGAGACACATCAATGATTCCACCGAACTGGAAGCTAAAATTGCGACCAGGCCATTTTGGGCTCCTTGTGCCTCTGGACCAACAGACAAAGAAGGGAGTTACAATACTGGCTGGTGTGACTGATCCCAACTATGAAGATGAAATTGGACTGACATTACACAACAGAGGTAAAGAAGAGTATGTTTGGAATACAAGAGATCCCTTAGGATACCTCTTAGTACTACCATGTCCTGTGATTAAGGTCAATGGAAAACTACAGCAAACCAACTCCAAAATGACTGATAATAGCCCAGACCCTTCAGGAATGAAGGTTTGGGTTACCTCAACAGGCAAGGAATCACAACCAGCTGAGGTGCTTACTGAGGGCAAAGGGAATACAGAATGGGTTGTAGAAGAGGGTAGTTCTAAATATCAGTTACGGCCACATGACCAATTGCAGAAACAAGGACTCTAATTCTTACGAGTATTCCTGCTTTGTATGTGTGTACTGGATATTTTGTTTACTTATGAAACATAAGGTATAAATGGGCTAATGCATTTTCAGTTGTACATGTGTTAGTTATATCATGTTAGATATAAGTATGACTTTGTAACTGTATTCCTTCAGAGACTGTGGATAGTAAGGTGAAATGTGTGCAGATGCCAAGTTGACAAGGGGTGGACTGTAGTGGTCAGGATTATGTCAAGTTGGCTACTCCATATTTGGCTGCTGTATTAAGTGGCAAGGCGGAGTCTGTGGTGGCCTCAGCTCTCAGCTCTTGACATCCCTCTATTACTACTGGTCTGCTCACATAGCCTGCTCTCTTTCTCCGGTGTCTGGTTCCTGTACTTGAACTAGCAGCTGTTGGAGTCATCAATCCTTACAGTCAGTGCTTGAGAGTCCTGCTCCCTGACCTGCCGATCCTGGGTTTGCGAGCCTCTGCCGCTCCGTCTCGCCGCCAGCTTGGGATCCACCGACTTACACAACTGGTGATCTAGAACTCTGGTCTCTGACCTGCTGGCCTTGGGTTCATCAGCTTCTGTGGCCACGTGAGGCTTGTGCCAGGACTTGGGACATTCAGCTTCTGTGACTGCATCAGCTGTTTCCTATATCTATCTATCTGTATACATTATAAATCTTTCCTTGTACTTACACACGTTACTGGTTTTGCTTCCCTAGAAAACCCAGCCTAAGACAGTAACTATCTTTCAAATTTCCTGGCATGGACACGAGTGAGTGCTTCTAGAGTTACATTCATTTGTTGAGACATCTCAACTGGTAAAGGTACAGAAATTGATATTCATTAGTGGTTAGCAGGGACAGCAGGGGAAGGATAGGAGACACATCATCAGGGAAGTAGTGAGTTTATGTTTCTGGTGATGGAAAAGTTGCCAATAATAGATGATAAATGTACAACATGATTAATGAAATTTATTTCACTAAACTGTTTACCTGAAAGATGCTGAATTGGTAAATGTGTTCTATGTATATTTTACAATAATAAAAATATTTAAACATATATATACACAACATACATACAAAGATGAGAGGTCTGACAGCCTGGAGGGGCCCCTGGGAGCATGGCCCCTAGACTTGCTGCTAGCCCAGGCCTGAAACCAGTACTGAGGTCAACACCTCAGATAAAGAATGGATTGGACTCAGGATCACAGAGTGAGTACATGGTGTGTGTACTTTATGGTTTCACACATACACAGGAGGCTGTCTCCTACTGGTTTCTTTCTGGAGGGGAGAAGACGGGAGAGACAAGGGGAGAGGTGTTCATCAAGTCAATACTGGAAGTCAAACGTGAAGAGGAGTGTGCTGTCGCAGGGTGAGGAGAGCAGATAGAGTTGCAAAGAGGTGGGCATGCAAATTTAACTTGGATTATGTATTTTCACTAAATCATAAATAAAAAAAAATTTTTAAAGATCAGATGAGCCATAAGGAAGCATCAACACAAACCAGGGAAGACAGAAGTACATGAGAGGATCACTAAGGAAGTAAGACAAGGATTTTCCCCTCAGGGTTTGCAGTGAGAACACTGTGAGAAAATCATGTTCCTTGAAGAAATACCATCTGTGGCATTTCTGTTAAAGCAACACTAGGAAACTGAAACACCAGGGGCTCAAAGACTTGTTCACTATCATACTATATGATTTGACAATGGCAAGGCCGGGACCTAGGTCTTCATAACTGGAATTCAGCATACTTTCAACACAGCTGCCTCTTCAAAGGCCCAGTATCTTCCAGTGGCCCAGTGGGGACATACAAAGGTGATGGCCTGTGGCCTCTGGTAAGCAGCATTAATACTCCCGGTACCTTGCCTGTGGGAAGCAGAGCAGCCTGGTACAAAGCCACAAACCGGAATTAGCAGCAAGACCTGACCTGGGCACACAGTTCTCCTTTTACTAGCTATGTGACCATAGGCTTGTCATTTAACGTCCTAAGGAGTTTCCATTTGCTCACCTGTTAAGATGTGCCAATAAAATCTGCCCCACAGCGATATGGCTGACATTAAACAACATGTGTCATCTAGCCTGATAAATGCCACCTAGTTCCTGGCCATCCCCAGATCGGACTTAGCTGGGAAACAAGACATGAAAGTCTCTTCACAACCCATTGGCAAAAATCAGCTTCTTACTTCTCATTCTTGTTGCCCTCTAACAGCCCAGGGTCATGATCCAGGGGTCAGAGGTCAAGTCTACCAGGATCTCAAGAGGCAGGAGATTGTCTGAAATAGGTAGAATGGCACCACCATGGCTCTTGCTTGCTGGATAAGCGTAAGATACTGGGGCCAGTCAGCCCAGGTTCAAATCCTGGCTTTGCATGAGTCGTGTGAGCTTATTAGGCAAGTGACTACACCTTTCTGTTGCTTCAGCGTCCTCCCTTATAATCTCAGGATGACAACAGCGCCTACCAGCCTGGGCAGCTGAGAGAACTAAATGAGTAAGCAAATAGAAAGAGCTCAGAAAGCACCTCACACACAGAACAGTGCTCAGAAATGCTAGTTTCTATTCTTGTTGTTAGTCTTACTTCGGTTGCCTGGGCTGGGTGGCAGGGAGGAAGGCTGTTAGCAGTGGAATTCCCTGAGAGTAAGGCAGAAGGGCTGGGAACAGAGACAGAGTTGATGTTGGAGGACAGCCGAGCTCTGCTGGCAGTGGAGACACAGCCTGCAGCACGAGTGCTGGGGCTGCTGGCCGCTCCCGAGCAGAAAGCCACTGGGCCTCCCAGCACGCCCTGATCTGCCAAGGCTTGTCAGAGGCCTGCTCCAGCCACCCAGGGTGCTGGGGAAAACAGCCCCTCACCCAGCCAGTACTCACCGCCTCCCACCCTCAGCAGCAGAACATGGCGGGGGAGGGGAGGCATAGAAGGCGTTTTTCAACCGTTTACTTCCTGTCATCCTTCTTCCTCTCCTAAGAAGCTCCTGGGTGAACGCAGAAACCCCACCGTGGCTCTCAGAGCCCCTCAGAGCCAGTCATTCCTCAGGGGCTGGCTTCTCTCAGGCCAGCAGGGGCAGCTGGTGCCATGGTCAGGGCTGGCTGAATTTCATGCTCTCCTGAGGGCCTGCTACTGGGAAGGCCCGGAGTGGAGGTCCACCTAAGGGGACCCACCCACTGAGCCCTGGAACCTCACCACCTCCTGGGATGGTCTACCAGGTCGTCACGGTCTGCTCCAGGCCGCACTCCAACTTCCCTTACCACCCTCGTCTCCACTGCTATTCTAGCACCTGCTACACCTACTTCTATGCCACCAACCCACAGCAAGCACATCCCTCAGGCCTGTGCGCAAGCCGCTCCTCTGCGGGCGGACCAAGAGCCGCAGGACTGCTCTTGTATTCACTCAGATCTCTGGGGAGCTGACCCTGCCTGAAAAAAACACTCCTCTTGGTCCTTGTGTGGTATAATTAATTTGCTCTTGACTATTAACTGAAGACAGGTAGTTCGAACCTACCCCACACTGCTACGGGGGAAAAAAAAAAGAAAGGCCTAGTGACCTGCTTCTGTAACAGCGAGAGCCAAGAAAACCCCGTGGAGCTCAGTTCTCCTCTGTAACACACGGGGTTGCCATGAGTTGAAATCGATTTGACAGCAGTGTGTTTTTTAACTCATCACCCTCTATCCCTTTCACTGGCTTTCTCTGTTCTTCACTTATCACTACCTGACAACGGAGCACAGATTTATTCCTTTCTTTTTAAGTTAATATAACCACACCACTCATGTTGTGCAACCATCACCCTATCTGTTGTCAAATTTTCCATGCCTGTCAAAGGACCTCTTTAAAGTATTGAAAAGTAAAGATGTCACCTTGAAGACTAAGGTGCACGTGACCCAAGCCATGGTACCTGCAATCACATCATATGTATGCAAAAGCTGGACAATGAATAAGGAAGACAGAAGAACTGACACCTTTGAATTGTGGTGTTGGAGAAGAACACTGTACCATGGACTGCCAAAAGAACAAACAGATCTGTTCTGGAAGAAGTACAACTAGAGTGCTCCTTGGAAGCAAAGATGGCAAGATTGTGTCTTACACACTTTGGACATGTTGCCAGGAAGGATCAGTCCCTGGAGACGGACATCATGCTCAGTAGAGTGGAAGGTCAGCAAAAGAGAAAGACCCTCAACAAGGTGGAAAGACACCATAGCTGCAACAATGGGCTTAAGCATAAAAACAATTGTAGGCATGGCTACAGGACAGGGCAGTGTTTCATTCTGTCATGCATATTGTCACCATGAGTCAGAATCAACTTGATGGCACCTTACAACAACAACAACGAATCAATGGATACTCACCGCTTCCTAAGCAATGATACAGATTTATTTTTATTTCTTTATTGTCTGACTCCACCACTAGAATGTAAGTTTCCAGGGAAGTGGAATTGTGTCTGTGTCTTTGGCTACTTTATCCCCAGCTCTTGGAAGAGTGCCTGGCAGACACTAAGCATGCAACAAATTCTTACTAAACAAGTGAATGAATGAATCTGGCCCTTTCAGACTTCATCAACTGAACTGTGTCCTCCAAAAAATGTGTGTATCAATTTGACTGGGCCATAATTTCCATCACTGGGTGACTTTGCCCATGTGTTGTGAATCTTGCCTCTACGATGTTAATACGGGAGAACAGATGGCCACTGTGTTAGTGAGGCAGGACTCAGTCTACAAGTCTGGATTGTGCTGAGGTGATCTCCTGGAATATAAGAGAGAAAAGTGAGCAGAGAGACAGAGCGACCTTGTATCATACGGAACGAAGCCCAAGGGGCAGAGTGAGTCCTTTGGACTTGGGATCACTGTGCCTGAGAAGCTCCCAGTCCAGGAGAAGACTGACAAGGATCTTCCTCCACAGCCAACAGAGAAAGCCTTCTCCTTGAGCTGACACCCTGAATATGGACTTTTACTATACTGGAAACCCTCGTGGTGTACCGGTTAAGTGCTACGTCTGCTAACCAAAATGCAGCAGTCTGAATTGAATCTGCCAGGTGCTCTTTAGAAACTCTATGAGGGCAATTCTGCTCTTTCCTATACAGTTGCTATGGGTCAGAATCAACTTGCTGGCACTGGGTCTGGTTTTTCTTTTTCTTTTTTTTGTATATTGTGAGAAAATTTCTCTTTGTTAAAGCCATCCACTTGCGATAATTCTGTTACAGTAACACTAGATGACTACGCCACTGAAGAAGTGAATGAAAGAATCTGGCCTTTCCAGACTTCATCCCAGCAAGGACATTTTGCCCCAAATGGAGTAAAATCTCTCTGATAAAAATCAATGTGTTTCTCAATGCTGTTTCTTCTTGGCAGCAAAAAGGGAGTGTTGGTGTTTATCTAACTGCCAATCATGATGCTGACCTGCAGCTGAACTTCAGGAAGGGTCTGGTCAACAGTCAACTGCCCAATAAATGCTCAGGCTATGAGGTGAAACATGTGGGAGAACCAGATACTCTTGTACAGTCTCAAAAACCTTCCCCCGGCCCCAGATTACTTATTAACTGCAAAGGGAAACAAGTACCTTTACAGCAAGCACTCCTGAGGCTGCCTGGTGATGAGCAGTAGCATCACCACTAAGGGCCCACACTGGCATCAGGTGCTTCTGCATGGCACACGTTGCGGCATTCTGGCCAAAAGCACATAACCGAATCTAATCATAAGGAAATGTCAGCAGACCAAAATCCAGAGGCCTTGTACAAAACAAATGGCCTCAACTCTTCAAAAGCGTCAATGTTATGAAAGACAAAGAGAGGCTGAGGCATTGTTCCAGATTAAAGAAAACTAAAGAGACAAGGGAGTTCCTGGGTGGTGCAGGCAGTCACCGTGCTCAGCTGCTAACCCAAAGCATGGAGTTCAAGACCACCCAGAGGCAACTTCGAAGACGGCATGGCAATTTACTTCTGAAAAACTAGAACTGTTGAGAACAGGTTTCAGCAGAGCTTTGAGACTAAGGCAGACTAGGAAGAAAGGCTGTCCGTGAAACCCTGTGGGTTGTGGATCGGACTCTTGGGACCCACAGGGTTTCATAGACGGCCTTTCTTCCTAGTCTGCCTTAGTCTCAAAGCTCTGCCCAAACCTGTTCAGCATCATGGCCTTGGTTAGGCCACAACTCCCAGTGCTGTGTGGTTGCCCTCCAGTTTGTGATTTTTCTGTGTGTTTACAAATCGTAATCACTACCTGTGGTTAAAGAGGATTAGGGTGGGACGTAACACCCTTGCTCAGGTCACGTCACTGATCCTAAATAACAGACAGCCGATGGCTGCATATGAGATGCACTGACCATGAATCAGGTATTTTTGAAAATGAAAAGGATGAAAAAAAAGGTGTCAATACCTTTTGGAATCTCGTTGCTAACAGATGCGCTGGGTACTACTGTAAAGCCTGTGCTGTTGTCAGCTGGCTACAGAGAAGAACTGCTCCTCAGGGTTTTCAAGGCTGTGTACCCTTTTTGGAAGTATACTGCCAGGTCTGTCTTCCAAGACACCTCTGGGTAAACTCGAACTGTGAACCTTTCCGCTAATGTCAAGTAGTTAACCATTTGTACCATCCAAGGACACGTACCTTATTAACACATGTACTTTTCAGAATAGAAGACCTGGTCACGTAGCGGTTAAGTGCTATGGCTGCTAACCAAAGCATCAGCAGTCCAAATCTAGTAGGTGCTTCTGGGAAACTCTATGGGGCCATTCTACTGTCTTTTAAGAGTTGCTATCAGTCAAAATCACCTTGACAGTGATTTTTTTTTTCCTCCTCAGAACAGTTGTGAAGTGGGCATTTTAACGACCTCTGTTTTATTCGTAAGTTAGGGAGAAAAAAATCCAAAACGCATTGACTTCGAGTCAGTTCTGACTTACAGTAACCCCATAAGACAGAGCAGAACTGATCCACAGTTTCCAAGGAACAGTGGTGGATTTGAACCACTGAAATTCTGGTTAGCAGCTGAGCCCCTAACCACTACTGCAGTACATTTAAGAAGCTGCTCACAGCCCCCAGTACAGGGGGTCCAGTCAGCACCTGGCTCTGGGGCTGTATGGGATCCACACCACCAGAGCCCAGCCTGCTGTGCCCTCACTGAGTTGAGAGCCAAAGCCTGACTCAATCTGGGTTCTCTTTGCCAACCCCATTTAGCAAGTTTATTTGAGGAAGTATCTCCTTTGGATGAGCAATATATGGCAACTTCCTCTATCCAAAAGCTTTTCTCTGAGTGCAAGAGAAGCAACAAGGAACTATCAGCCCTGTCTTCCCACTGACATCCTTCCAAAAGCAGCCCCAGACAATCCTTAACTACTCAAAAAAACAGCCCTTGAAAATGTTCATAATACATTAAGAGGACTTGTCTGACACTCTTTATAAAGTATTCTTACCTATCATACTTCCTTAATTTTTGTGTTTTAAACTCAGGTTGTACTTGCATGTAGGTTAGTAAAATGAAGTTTGTTTTAAAAACAAGTTTTCCATTCCTCCTTGCTCCTCAAAGGCACTGTCATGGATTAAATTGTGTCCCCTGCCGAATGTGTGTATTAATTTGGGTAGACCTTAATTCCTGGGACTGTGTGATGTTTCTTTATACTGTAAGCCATGCGCCTGTAACATTAATGAGGGAGGATGAGTAGCAGTTGTGCTGGTGGGACACGACTCCGTGTGTGGGGCTGTGTTGTGCCTTGGGGTAGCCTCTGGTACATAAAGGAAAGGGAGTGTTGGAGGGCTCATACCACCAGAAAAGAAGCAGTAGGGAGCAGAGAACACCCTTTTGAAAGACCCGGGGTCCCTTTGTCTCAGAAGCTCCCAGTCCAAGGGAAGACTGACAGCAACAGAATTCCTCCAGAGCCAGCAAAGGAAGCCTCCCCTGGAGCTGATGCCATCGATTTGGACGGGTAGCCAAAATAAATTTGGATTGTAACAAAATAAAATTTCACCTTTTACAGCCATCTACTTGTTGTAGTTCTATTATAGCAGCATTACATGACTAAGACAGGCACCACTTTTAATTCTTTGAGCCATTTCTTTGGTTATGTACTTTCATAGTTCTAAATTGTAAATATTTTCATATACTGTACTTCTTTGACTTTTCAGTTAACCTCTCATGATGGAAGAGTTTACCTCTTTTTTTACAGGCTCTCCACCAAGAGTACCATAGGCGTACACATACACAAGCTTCCTAACCCCCATCCTGGTTACATCGTAACACTTTTGACTAAATACGCATTCAAAGTTTATACTACTCAGATGATGGAAATGTTGAAGAACATGCTATGATTATTTTTTCTTCTCAGCCCAATTTTTTAAAATTATGATTAAGTATACAGTCCAAATCAATTTCGTACCCCTGCCTATCTGCAACTCCATCTACTCACCCTATGACAGCACCCACCCTTTTCACACTTTACTTCCATTATCCTCTTGTGAAACACCTACCCCCTTCTCTCTACCCTCTCCTCTCCCATCTAGACAGACACCAGTAGGACTCCTATAAATGCACAAAACCATAAAGTACACACACCGCATGCTTACACTGTGTCCCTGAGTCCAGCCCATTCTTGTCTGAAGCGGTGACCTCAGTACTGGTTTTAGGTCAGGGCCAACAGCAAGTCTAGGAGCCATGTTCCCAGGGAACCCTCCAGGCTGTCGAACCATCAACTTTGGTCTTTCAGCAGCATTCTTGAACTGCACACCTCTTTTTCTCATGCTACATCAGGGACTCTACATTGTGCCCCCCACCACAGCTGCCTCTGGTGGTGTCTGCGCACTCAGCACAATTTTAGGTATATGGAGTTACTAACTACTTTGTGGACTTATTTTTCTATAATGTCACTAGTTCACTCCCTTTTTATGTAAATCTCCTGCCTCAATATGTTAAAAATCATTAAGTCCACTAGCAACGTGTCTTCCTGGAGTCTCCAAGCTGCTCCAGCTTGCTCTACTGCCCACCTGCTCTCTGGGCCCTCCATGCCCTATCGACCTAGCAACTCCCTTTGCCTTTCTCTTGTGCTGGATATCTTGTTTCCTGGATCCCTTATCTTCTCTCACAGTTTTTGTCTTTATTTTGCTACAGCAGTGATTCCCAGAGTTCAGTGTGTATCAGAATCTCCTGATTCAGAATGTCTGGGGTTGGGCCCAAGACTATGCATTCCTAACAAGTTCCCAGGGGATGCTGCCTGCTCCAGGGACCACACACACATCGAGAACCACTGCACTAAAGCATGAACTCAAGATGCTTCCCAAGATATAATGCATGGGAGAAATTGGGAGACCTGGCACATCTCATAAGGGCTGTGTTCTATTGCCATACTTAATTACGTGTTTGACTACAGGATTTTAGGACGGAAAACAATGATTCAAAATGTGAAAGCACTGCTCTATGATTTTCTAAATTGCAACGTTGCCGCTGAAAAGTCTCAGGACATTCCAATGCCGAGTCCTTTGTATGTGACCTACATCTGGATACTTGGCAAACTCAGTCTTGAAACTCATGTTCTTCAATCCCGGGAAACGGTCTTGAAGTCTATCTTTGATGATTCCCCTTCCCCTTCAACTTTCTCAGTCCTTTTTTTGTGGAACTTCTATTATTTAAATATTTGGCTTCTTGGATTTATCCTCTAGTTGTCTTACCTTTTCTTCTCCCTGCTTAGTCTGTGTCTGTCAGGACTGAACTCTGTCCCCTAAAAATATGTATCACCTTGGTTAGGCTATGATTCCCAGTACGGGGTAGCTGGCCCCCATTCTGTGGTTTTCCTATGTGTTACACATTATAATCTCTTCCTGTGGTTAAAGAGGAGCAGGGGGGAGTAACACCCTTGCTCAGGTCACATCCAGATCCAATGCAAAGGGGAGTTTTTCTGCACTGTGGCCTGCACCACCTTTTATCTTAAATGAGATAAAAGGAAAGGGAGGCAAACAGTGAGCCTGTGGCCTTGTATCACCAAGAAAGCAGTGCTGGTAGCAGTACACGTAGCCCGAGGAAGACTGAGTATCACAAGGACTTTCCTCCAGAGCCGACAGAAAAAGAAACCCTTCCCCTGGAGCCAGTGCCCTTAGACTTGTAGCCTACTAGACTATGAGAGAATAAATTTCTCTTTGTTAACGCCATCCAGGTATGGTATTTCTATTATAGCAGCACTAGATGACTAAGATGGTGTCCTTTCCTTTCTTGTGTTCTCTCTTCTGACCGAGGTTTTACTCAAAAGTCTGATCATTTTTGCCTGTCCACACACTCAAATGTAAGAATAGAGTACTAGAAAGTTAGCTGAAAACTCTACGGATGTAGGAGTGTGGACAGGCAAAGACTTGTGTCCATTCCCTCATTATCAGTGGTGTACTGGAAAGTCAACTGGAAGCCCTGTGGACGGACATACGTGTAGCCACTCTGACTTTCTTTTAGCATAATCAAGCTATTCTTCTTCATCATTGAACCTGAAGACTTCAAGCCTTTACTTCTAGGCTCCTCAGATTCCCCATAGAAGATCCTTCCAATTTCATAAGCCATTCCAATTTTGTACTAGTTTCCTGGGGCTACCATAACAAAGCACTATTAATTAGGTGGCTTGAAGTAAAGAAATTTCTTGTCTCACTGTTCCAGAGGCCAGAAGTCTAAAATCAACGTGTCAACTGAGCCCTGCTCTCCCTGAAGGCTAAAGAGGAAGACTCTTACTTCTTCCTAGCTTCTGGTGGTTCCTGGCAATCCTTGGGGTTACTTGGCTTGTAGATGTGCTATTCCATGCAGAGTTTATCCTTTTGTAACTGTCTAATTTCACTCGACTTGGTGTTTTTAACATTTACCCATGTTGTAGCATATACCAGAATTTCATTTCTCTTCACTGCTGAGAACTGTTCCAGTATGTATTCTGTTTATCCATTCACCTGCCACTGGACATTTAGACTGTGTCCATCTTTTTAGCTACAGTGATCCTACTGAAGTGAATATTGGTGTACATGTATCTATTTGTGTTGCTGCTTTCAACTCTTTTGGATACATATCTAGGACTGGGATGGCTATATCATGCAGTAATTCTATGTTTAACTTTCTGAGGAGGCGTCAGACTGCTTCCCACAGTGACTGTGCATTATAACAATCTCACTGGCAATGGACAAATGCTCTTATTTCTCCATAACCTCATTTTTTCCGGGTTTCATTTGTTTGTTTTAAATCACTGCCATCTCAGTGGGCATGAAGTAACACTCACTGTGGTTTTGATTTGCACTTCCCTAAGGATTAATGATGCTGAACATCTTTTCACGTGCTTAGGGACCATGTGCATATCTTCTTTGGTGAAATATCTATTCAAGTTCTTTTCCCATTGTTTAACTGGTTGTTGGTCTTTCTGTTGCTGAGTTGTAGGTGTCCTTTATACAGTCTGTATATTAAACTTCTATCATAAACAGTTACCCAAAATTTTCCCTCAGTCTGTAGGCTGTCTCTTTATTTTGCTGATGAAGTTCTTTGATGAACAAAGTCTTTAATTTTGATGAGGTCCCATTTATTTATTTTGCCTTTTACCACTTGTATTTTCGGTGTAATAGCTAAGACTCCATTGTTGTAAAGTACAACCTAAAAGCATTACCCCTTTGTTTTCTTAAAAAAATGTATGGTTTTAGATCTTACATTGAGGTCTCTTATCCATTTTGAGTTAGTTTTCATATATAGTAGTAGATACTAGTCCAGGTTAATTTTTTGTTTGTGGAAATCCAGTTGCTCCAGAAGTATTTATTAAAGTAATGGTTCATTCCTCATTAGATGGATTTAGATCACTTCTTGAAGGTCTACTGACCATTGTTGCGTGGGGTTATTTCTGAAATTTAAGTTTTACCTGATTGATCTATTTCTCTGTCATTGTTTTATGTATCTAGTGCTACTGTAACAGAAACACAACAGGGGGATGGCTTTAACAAATAGAAATTTATTCTCACATACCTTAGGAGGCTCTAGAAGTATGAATTCAGGGCACCAGCTCAAGGGGAAGGCTTTCTTTCTCTGTTGGCTCTCAGGGAAGGTCCTTTTCATCAATCTTCCCGAGTCTAGGAGCCTCTCAGCACAGGGACCACATGTCCACAGGATGTGCTCTGCTACTGGCACGCCTTGCTTGGTGGAAATGAGTTCCCTCTCCTCTCTGCCTGATTCTCTCTTGTATATCTTAAAAGAGACTGACTCAAGATACAACCTAATCCTGTAGATTGTGTCCAGCCTCAATAACATAACTGCTTCTAATGCTGCCTCCTTAAAATCATAAAAGATTTACAGCCAAGCCAAGTGCCATCAACAATACACAGGAAAATTACATTAGATCACAAAACGGAGGACAACCACACAATAGTGGGAATCATGGCCTATCAAAGTTGACACACACAATTTTGGGGGACACAATTCAACACATATCAATCAATCATTATAACTGCTATCAAGGAACCCTGGTTGTGCCGTGGTTAAGTGTTTGGTTGCAAACTGAAAGGTTGGGAGGTTCAAACTCACCAGCCTCTGCAGAAGAAAGCTTTTTCAGTAGTCTGTTTCCATACAGATTACAGCCTTGGGAAGCTTACATGGCAGTACTACTCTGTCCTCCAGGGTTGCTATGAGCTGGAACTGACTTGATAGCAGTGGATTATACTAGTGTCAGACTCTTCTGATTACTGCAGTTTTATGTTTTGAGATTTGTTCTTCTTTTTCATGACTGCTTTGGTTATTCACGGCTCCTCAGCGTTCTACTCAAGTTTGAGGACTGACTTTTTCTATATTGAAAAATTCTGTTGTTTCCTCTCTCCCTTTCTCTTAGTCACCATGGGTGATTCATTTATTTAGGTAATTCTTTTCATATCATTTTTGGTGGAGTTTTCAAAGGAAGCATGTAGGTGTAAAATTGACTTTATAAACTAAAAGTTCACGTCCTGTCCTTTTACTGCTTTATATTTCTTCTTAATTGTTGCTACCCCTTGACATATTTATTTAACTACTTATGGTCTGTCTCCTTCAACTGAACATAAGCTCATAGAGGGCAAGAACTATGTGTGCAGTGCCTAAAACAGCACCTGACATGTACCAAGCCTCATGACACAGTGCATAGTCCATAGTAGCATTACACACACTATCTATAACCTAATGCCACTTTATTTTTAAAAGAATGTGTATGTACACAATGCCATACACATAATATACACAGAAAAAATTCCAAAGGACATACACCTAGGTATTCAGCAAGTTTACCTCTGAGTGGTGGTGTCATATGCCATTTTTAAAAAATTGCTGTGGTAAAGTATATACAATATCAAGTCTGTCTGTCTAACCATTTCTAAGTATACCATTTGGTGATATTCACAATACTGTCCAACCACCACAACTACCCCTAAAACTTTTTCATTACCCCAAACAAACATGCACTACCAACTAAGCACTACCTGCATGTAATTTGTGAACACTGTTTTCCTGTACTTTCCAAAACAAATATGAGTCACGTAACAAATACACTGAAAACAAAACAGTCAGCCACCCCTGAAACGGAGCTCCAGAGAAGTTAACTCATTTGTCCAAGGTCACACAGCTGGTAAGTGGTAGAGTTGGGATTTGAATCCAAGAATTCTAGTTCTCCCATGACTACTGCCTTCCCTATGCCCTAAGGCTATCCTCTTTCAGGCCTTTTTCTACAAAGCCTGAGCTAGAATCTTGTTCTTTCAAAGCAGCCCCATCAGGAGAAACACGAGCCCTCCCAACTCTTTGTGCAGTCACACCAACAACTGTCAATAAACCAAAGAGCACAGTGAGGTGCCAGAAACACTGGGGCTGCGCCACAGCATGCAGAGTCCATCAGGATTGCATGCTGGGGTGCAGGAAGCCTCACCCCACCTCTAGAGGGATGTCTGAGGAATGGCACTACACTATAGATGCAGCCAGATGCTGGGCTGGGGCAGGCACCATGGGCAGCAGATGGCCTGCAGGTGACACTGCTCCAGCCATACCCAGCCAACTGGCTACAACAGGAACAACAGCTGTTCTGAATCACTTTAGTTGGTACCAAACTGTGCTCCAAAGTTTGACAGGACTGGAGAGAAGGCAGGGAGGTAGCCGGGGAGGTCCCATAACGGGCCTGGTAGTGGTGGTACAGGCGTTTACCTTCATCACTACCTATGCTAATATTTTAACAACCAGGTATCCCAGCTGAAAAGCAGCCCTCTCCACACATAATCCTCTCTGTACTCAGATGAGCAGGCTAATGTGCCTCTTTAGGTCTCCTGAGAGGCCACTGCCTTGTCCCCACCTGGACAAGTGCTTCTAGAGGTGGGAGGCAGGGCTATCTAGAGAAAAGTTAAGAGCAGCTGCCTTTCTTGCTTGCTGCCAAAGCTAGCTTAGCCAAATCCCCAGGAAAATGCTGTTGTACATGAAACATGAAAATGCAAACCACAGACAGTCTGCTCTCCTTCCCATACACATGTTCAAACAAGCCTGCTTTCCAGCTATTGCTGGTGACTCCCACAGGATGAGGTCATCCTGTGGCTCAGTCTGGGGCTTTTTCTCTCCCTTCATTACAGTGAGCCAGTTCAACTTATTTGACCCAGAATGCACAGGCCCAGGAGAACTGGGGGAAGCAGCAGCAAAGCATGATCTGAATGTGAAGTTGTTTCCCCTTCTCCACCCCAAAGGGCAGGCAGGCCCACCCAGGGGGGTGGGTTAGACCACTGAGGCAGGCAAAGCTTTATTCCAGGCACTCCATTAAAGGAAGGGCTAGAGCAGACCTAACAGGAGAGGAGGCCAGTGGGAGGACCCCTTGAACTCACATCTTCTAGCCTCCTCCTCCTCTTTGGGATCTCCCCTCAGCAGGTAACACTCCTTCAGCCTTGGCAATGAGACCAGGCCACGGGGTGAGCGAAAGGGGCAGTGTCTGCCACTGACCTCAAGGTGCTCTCCAGATGCAGGCCCTGGTTGGGCAGGGTGGGAGTACAAGGGGCGATCTGCAGAGTCCCCATCCTGGATAAACAGGACTGCGGGTGTGGTACGGATCCTCAACAACCAACCTCCAAACCACTAATGACCTGTCTGTGAAAGCACAGAGATGCTATTGGAGGAGAAGCAGACGCTGACTTTAGCAAGACCTTGGAACTGACAGATCCCTTTTCCAAGCCCTCAGCAAGCAAGAGAGGCAGCTGCTCTTTTAACTTCCCTCTAGTCCCCAAGTCCAGCAGGGACAGGAAGGGGTGTTGACAAAACCTGATGGCAAAAATCCAGGATATCCTGGCCTACAAGGAAACCCTGCCCCTCTGAAGGCAGCCCAGGCGGAGTTGGGGAGGCAGCCCAGACAGACACTCCCAGTCTTGGGTTTCAATGCGTAGAGGGTGGTCAGAGGAAGCCCCAGCCTTCAACATGGGGACGGTGCTGTGGGATGCTTGTGGGGCTTACATCATTCAGCCAAGTTCCACTTGAACAGAAGGATCCAGAGACGAAACCTAACAGGTTAAGGAACAGATATGACAGTGCCATTTTGTGGCTGCAAGCCCCCCAACCTTTTCACATTTAGAAAGGAACTATTTTCAGATTCAACATTATTATGGACTGAATTGTGTTCTTCAAAACACATGTTTGTGTAAATTCTCACTTTGGAATAGCATTTTCTTTGTTGTGTTGATGCTAATTCAAGCACTGTGAGAGATAAAAAAGAACAGCAGAGCCACAGAAACCAGGACACAGCGTAGACAGTGGCCACATGGAGATTGCCAAGGAATGCTGAGAAGACTGTTACAGAAGCTGACACAACAGTCTTCCCCCACAGCAGAAACAGAGCCTGCCCTCAGAGCCTACGTCCTCAAGTCAGACTTCTAGCCCCCCGAACTGTGAGAAAATAAATTTCTGTTGTTAAAGCCACCCACTTGTGATATTGCTGTTACAGAAGTACTAGCCAAATGAGACAAGCCTAACAGATTCAAAGAAGCGCTATAAGGTAGAACTCTCAAGAGTTCCAAAGTTCAGCCTCTCTCAGATTCCTATAAATCCACTCGGAAAGGAGCACAGGTATGAAATGTCAGTGTAGCACCCAACACCACCCTTTGGTCTTGAAGACTTTCTGCTGATATTCCACCATCCTCCCAAGCCCACATGGGGCCCTGGCTTGCTGGTGTCAAAAACAAAAGCATCTGGAGAAGAACTAATAAAAGCAAAGGGGTGGAGACACTTCTGTGATCTCACTCCCTTTTTCCCCTGTTTCATTAACGAAGCCCCATTTCAAAGCCTGACCACAGGTCTCCCACCGAGAGGGGGACGCTAGCCTGTCAAGGTTAGCTAGGGAACTTGATTTCTGCCGCCACATACTAACATAGTGTACTCCAGAATCTAACATTTTCTAGGGATAACAAAGGTCGTGGTTTGCATTATAGAACACACACAGTATTGATAAGGTTGCCAGGGGAATCTGATCTGCCACATATCAACAGTTCTCCCTGGCAGTCTGTGATACAGACGTGGGTTCTTACCAGCAGTTATGATGCAAATAGAACAGTTCCTCCCGGTAGTTGTAAGGTGGCTATGGTGGTCTCAGGCCCAATCAGAAGTTAATACCTCCACTGCCCTTCTATGACATCACCTCCTGCTTTTGCCTATAAAAAAGTACCCCAAAATCTATGTGGGCTCTTTTGCCACTCATGGAGATTGATCTGTTCCCTCGTTGGAATGTACTTTTCCCTTAATAAACTTTTCTGTTATTTGCTACTAAAAAGGATGCATCCTCGTGAGCTTTGGGAAAGGGGGATCCCTGTTTCCCACCTGTTGGCAAACTGAACTTGCTAGTTTGATCTCTGGAACCCGAATCAGGTCACTCGGGGTCTAAGCAGCTGCATGGCCTCAACAAGCCCACTCCACAGCTCTGTCCACACTGCCAGCCTCCCTGGCACTCCCACCTCTAGCCCTCCACATCACCAAGTCCAGCCCAGCCCAGAGGCTTCGCCACCTCCAGGGGTGGGACGATCCTCCTGGACACTCGCCCACCTACAGTCCACCAGCCCCATTCCTCATACTCATCATCTCACATGTGTGTCTCCCAATAAAACACCTGAGGAAAGAAAACCTGTCTCACATAAAATGATGCTGGCAAAGAGTGTGCTTCTTGGCTTAAGGAGATACCTGAGGCTAAGTGGGCTGCTCCTGTCCAGAGGCAAGATGAGAGGGCAGAGAGGGGACAGGAGCTGGTTGAATGGACATGGGAAATACAGGGTAGAAAGTACTGTCACAGGGTGGGGAGAACAGCTAGAATTACACAGCAATGTGTGTGTAAGTTTTTGTACACCAAACTGACTTGGAAAGTAAAATTTCACTTAAAGCACAATAAAATATTAAAAAACAACACACAACCATTGTCTCAGTTTTTCCTAACGGTCTTCTCAGAGTCCTCTGGCGATCTCCACTTGGCCACAGGCTCTACCACGCCTCCCGGTTTCCTGCCTCCAGCTGTTCTTTTTCTTAATGCAAGAATGTTTGAATTAGCACAATAAAGAAAACTGTTCCAAAATGGGTACGCATTTACAAAACAAAATTCTGGGGGACAAAACTCAGTCTGCAGCAATGCTGAATCCACAAATAGTTTCTTCCCAAATACGAAGAGGTAGAGAGCTTGCAGCCCAAAGCCAGGGTTGTCACATCTGTCCCTTAGACTGTTAGATTTCAGCTCTGGACTCCTGCATTTAGGGTGCACATGGTGTTAGGAACTCATAGGCTCCACAGGAGGAGGGCTGGTTAGGCTGTGAGGTCAGAAAGTAGCCAGGGCCCCCATCCAGGCTTATCATTTGATTTGTGCTTTGGTGTTGTTTGATTTGTTTTTTGGTGTTGTTTGATTTGTTCTTTGGTGTTGTTTGGGGAGGCAGTTAACTCCCTAAAAAGTATCTACCTATCCAAACATTTCAGGAGTAACTCTCAAGTGACTCAGAATTAGAGACAGTAGAGTGAAAGATAGCCCCTCCTCTCCCAGGCCCAAGCCTTCCCACTGAGGTAAACAGTGATGACAGTTTGGTGTTTGTCTCAGTTATCTAGTTCTGCTATAACAGAAATGACATACGTGGATGGCTTTAACAGACCAAGTTCACGCTCTCACAGTCCAGGGGGCTATAGCTCGGAATTCAGGGTACCAGCTTCAGGGGAAGACTTTCTCTACTGGCTCCAGGGGAAGGTCCTTGTCATCAGTCTTAGCCTAGTCTAGGAGTTCCTCAGTGCAGGAACTCCTGGTCCAATAGACGCACGTGGTCCTGGCTCTGCTTTCTTGGTGGCAATGAGACTCTCTGTCTCTCTACTGCTTCTTGAACATTTCAAAACAGATTGACTCAAGATGCAAACTAATGCTGCCTTATTAACATAACTCAAATTCTGCCTAATTACCATCATAGAGGTAGGATTTATAATGCCTAGGAAAATCAGATGACAAAATGATGGAGAATCACAAAATACTGGGAATCATAGCCTAGCCAAGTTGACATACATTTCTGGAGGACAGAATTCAATCCATAACAGTGCTCATCATTCCAGTCTTTTTAAAAATGAGGTTACATAAATATGAACATGCACATCAATAAGCACAGGTCTTTTTTTAAGCACATGTGGGATCAGCCTCTATCACCTGTTACCTGAGAGATCATCCACAGCTATTCACACAGATCTTCTGCATGTCTTTTAACAACTGCACAGGAACCCATCATATGCATCAACCACAACTTGTCTTGGTGTGGGCCCTGGGTGGCACAAATGGTTTCCACTCAGCTACTAACCGAAAAGTTGATGGTCCAAATTCACCCAGCAGCACCACAGAAAAAGGGCCCGGTGATCTGCTTCTGTCAAGATTATACCAATAAAAATCCCATGTGCCAGTATCAACTTGACTGCAATAGAGTACACTTTATCTAACTGTTCCCACACAGAGGGTTACTTATTCAGGTTTTGTTATGAAAATTCTTGTTCTTTTATGCCCACATGCATAAGCAATTCTCTGAGTCACACACCTAGAAGTGGAAGTAGCAAGTCAAAGGGACTCAGGTTTAATCTGTTCTCCTGCCCACCATGCATGACAATGTGGGGATTTGTCTGTGCAGGAGAGCTTGGGAGACCTCAGCTCCCACATACCAGGTTCACCAAGGTATGACGTCAGCAGGGTCTTTTCTCTATGGTCTACGCCTACAAAGCCTCACCTGGCTTATGGGCATACATATAGACATACATGGAAGGCATCCTATTTAATGGTGGCTCTCAGACCATTGCAAATACCTGCTGTGATGGCAGTAATGAAGTTCAAAAGCAAATAAACCTATAATGGTGAAGAGACTGAGAATAGGAGGTGGCAGTGAACGAGACACTATGGTTCACTTCTCACAGCTGGGATGCCAAGCAGTATGGAAGGAGGTGAGACAGCTCGGGGGGCAGCTGTGCTCCATGAAGGTGACTGGCCTTGCCAAAGGAACCAAGGAGAGGGTCTGAGCTCAGAACACACAGGTACAGAGGCCGGGGGAGATGGGGCTGGAAACTGGGAGGACCACAGGATGCTGTCACACGAGTTGCAATAACTGGCTCTGTTACCATTCCAGGGGCAGGCACTTAACTCCAGAAAAAAACTGGAGTATCTTCCAAAGATCTTAACCCAGTGGGCTTACAGGAGTGGTTGACAAGCCTTTCTGTGAATAGCCAAAGAGTGTTCTTGGTTTTGCAGGCCACACATGATCTCTCTTTTATATTCTCCTTAGTAGTCTTTGTCTCTCTTCATTTTGTAAACACCTTTGCAATATGTAAAAGCCATTCTTAACTCACAGGCTCTACAAAAGCAAGTCTATTTTCCACCCCACCACCCCGACTAGAGAAGCTAAAGGCTCCTAGCAGGGGAATCAAAGCCCCACCCACAGCTCCCAGTCAAACCTTAACCAAAGGCTGCCAGCCAACCAGCCCCAGTCCCCACCCACACAGCACCCGAGGACTCACCTACCACTCAGGGGAGAGGCCTATTGTGGAAACAAATCTGTTAGTGTGATAGCTGACAGAACCCACGTACACTCCCTAGAATATCTGCCTGGTTCTTCATTTTAAAACACAAATGAGTTAATGCAAACCACTGGGCATGGAAGAAAAATCAATAACCTGATAAAAGACACACATAAACATCAGAACCAGATCCCTGAGGAAATGAGATAACTCACGGGTCAGAAGATAATTTTCTTAAGCACTGCTAATTAACATGTCAGATCCAACCTAACTTGGCCTCTATAAAAACAAGAGCAAGATGCTATCAAGCTGAAGTAATCAGAGAACCAGAGACAGTAAAGTTAAAATTATGACTGCCAAATTCAAACCTTTACTAGGAGGGCTGGAAGACAAAGTCAAGACAATGTACCAGACTATAGAAAGAAAAGACAGAGATGGAAAAAGTGTGAAAACAGAAGCAGCACAGAGGATCAATCTAGGAAGCCTAGCAACTATGAACAGGCTTTCCAGTAGGAGGACATGGAGGAAAGGAATTTAATATAAGAGAAAAAATTTCCAAGTAGATGAATGACATTAGACTTTTAAAATGAAATAGTCCAAGAGTATCCAGAGCAATGTATGGAAAAAAACCTAACCCAGATACAGCTTTACAAAACTTCAGGTCACTAAAGACACAGAGAACACACTATAAACTTCCAAAGAAGGAAGGACACAAACGAACCTGAGAGACATACAACAGCTGCGTACTTGGCTACCAACCAAAACGAATGAGGTCTGAAACCACCCAGGAGCGTTAGATAAGGAGGTAAGGAGGGTAACGGCATCAGGTAAGGATGGTAACAGTATCAGGTACCGAAGTTAACAGTATCAGGTAAGGAGGGTAAGGGCATCAGCTAAGGGCAGTAACAGCATCAGGCAAGGTGGGTAACACCATCAGGTATGCGGCATAATAGCATCAGGTAAGGATGGTAATAGTATCAGGTACTGAAGTTAACAGTATCAGGTAAGGAGGGTAACGGCATCAGGTAAGGATGGTAACAGTATCAGGTACCGAAGTTAACAGTATCAGGTAAGGAGGGTAAGGGCATCAGCTAAGGGCAGTAACAGCATCAGGCAAGGTGGGTAACACCATCAGGTATGCGGCATAATAGCATCAGGTAAGGATGGTAACAGTATCAGGTACCGAAGTTAATAGTATCAGGTAAGGAGGGTAACGGCATCAGCTAAGGGGCAGTAACAGCATCAGGCAAGGTGGGTAACACCATCAGGTATGCGGCATAACAGCATCAGGTAAGGAGGGTAAAGACAATGAGCAGCCCCCACTTTTCTGCCAGTAGAGGCTTGCTTGTTGCTGCTTGTTGCAGGAAGCCATGCTACTGGTACTTAGGTACCCGTAGGGTCAACCATGATAGACAAGTTTCAGCTGAGCTTCCAGACTAAGACAGACTAGGAAGAAGGACCTGGCAGTCTACTTCTGAAAAGAATTAGCCAGGGAAAACCTCATGAACAGCAGCTGAACATTGTCAGATATGGTGCCGGAAAGTGAGCACCCTACGTTGGAAGGCACTCAGAAGACGACTGGTGAAGAGCTGCCTGCTCAAAGTAGAGTCAACCTTAACAACGTGGATGGTGTAAGGCCTCCAGGATCTTCGTTCACTGATGTGGCACAACTCAAAATGAGAAGTCACATTGAAGGCACTGGCAAAAAACAGCCTCTAGGAATTGATGGAACATCAATTGAGATATTTCAACAAACGGATACAGCGCTGGAAGTGTTCACTCATCTATGCCAAGAAATTTGGAGGACAGCTACCTGGGCAGCTGACTGGAAGAGATCCTTATTTATGCCCATTCTAAAAAAAGATGATTTAACTGAATGTGGAAATTACTCAACAATATTGTTCATATCATATGCAAGTAAACTCTTGCTCAAGATCATTCAAAGGCGACTGCAACAGTGTACTGACAAGGAACTGCCAGAAATTCAAGCTGGGTTCAGAAGCAGATGTGCAACCAGGGATATCATCACTGATGTCAGATGGCTCTTGGTTGAAAGCAAATACCAAAAAGATGTTTACTTGTGTTTCAAAGGCATTCAGCTGTGTGGATCATACTAAATTATGGCTAATATTGTGAAGAATGGGAATTCCAGAACACCTAATTGTGCTCTTAAGGCATCTGTATATGGATCCGGAGGGAGTCGTGCGAACAGAAGAAGGGGACACTGTATGGTTTAAAGGTAGGAAAGCTGTGCATCAGGGTTGTATCCTTTCACCATACCTTTTTAATCTGTACGTCAAGCAAACAATCTGAGAAAATGGTTTATACAAAGAAGAACGAGGTATCAGCATTGGAGCACAACTCATTAACAACAAGCGTTATGCAGACAACACCACTTTACTTGCTGGAAATGAAGAAGATTTGAGACACTTACTGATGAAGATCAAGAACCACAGCCTTTAGTATGGATTGCACCTCAACATTAGAAAAACAATAATCCTCACAACTGGGCTAGTAAGCAACAGTGTCATAAATGGAGAAAAGATTGAGGGTGTCAAGAATTTTATTTTACTTGGGTCCACAATCAACACCCATGAAAGCAGCAGTCAAGAAATCAAAAGACACACTGCAGTGGGAAAATCCGCTGCAAAGGATTTCTTTAAAGTATTCACAAGTAAGGATGTCACCCTGAAGACTAAAATGCACCTGACCCAAAGCCACAGTATTTTCAGTAGCATGATGTGCATGCAAAAGCTGGACAATGAACAAAGAAGACAGAAGAAGAACTGATGCTTTTGAATTTTGGTGTTGGAGAACAATGTTGAATGTCCCATGGACCGCCAAAGAACTAACAGACCTGATCTGGAAGAAGTACAACCAGAGTGCTCCCTAGAAGCAAAGACAGCAAGAGTGCATCTTACATACTTCGAACATGTTGTCAGGAAAGATCAGTCCCTGGAGAAGGACATCATGCTTGGTACAGTGCAGGATCAGCAAAAAAGAGGAAGACTCTTAATGAGATGGACTGACACACTGGCCGCAACAACAGGCATAAGCATGAAAATGACGGTGGACATGGCGCAAGATCAGGTAGTGTTTCATTCTCTTGTTCCTAGGGTCACTTGTGAGTTGGAACTGCCTTGATGGTGCCTAACAGGAGCATTTGTAAAGAAAGGATCAGGGATCTTATTCTGAAAGATCACAGCCTCGAAAACTGCATTGTTAATGGGCTGAACTGTGTCCCCCAGAAATCTGTGTTGTAAATCCTAACCCCTATATCTGTGGTCATAATCCCATTTGGGAATCAGTTTTCTTTCTTATGTCAATGAGGCAGCAGTGTGTGTTTTACGTCAATCTCCTTTAAGACATATAAAAGAGATTAAATAAGTAAGCAGAGAAACTCTTGAACTATAATGAAAGAGAGTTCCTTTGAGTGGGGTGACACCAGACTCATTCTCCCTTGAGTAGTACTGGAATTGCATCGGGTAGGTAGAGAACAAATTACAATTGTAGCTCTCTGCTTGTTGTTGCTGATAACTGCCACTGAGCCAATTCTAACTTGTGGTGACTTCATGTGTCCTGAGCAGAACTGTGCTCCAAGTGGTTTTCAAGGCCATGACCTTCTAAAAGCAGATCTCCAGGCCTGATTCCTGAGGCACCCCTGAGTGGGTTCAGACTACCAACCTTCCAGTTAGCAGTTCAGTGCTTAACCATTTGCACCACCCAGGGATGCAGTTCTCGGCTTGCATGTGTAGGAAGTTCTGTTTATTGGTTTTCAATTTAGAATCAATTTATAGGCAAAGCATAAAAGATTTCATTATAGTTATATGACAGAATATACCATGACAAGGTGAAATAAAACACAACTGACAGAAGACAGGAGATAAAGAAGGACAGAGAGTTGGTGGGAAAGGTTTTAAAAAACAAACAAAAAAATAAACCTGTGGCTGCTGAGTGCATTTTGACTTATGGCAACCCCATGTGTCGTAAGTCTGAGCTCCACTGGGGTTTCATGACTGTGATCTTTACAGGAGAAGATCACCAGGATCTGCTTCTGCAGTGCCACTGGGTGCTTTCAGATCACCAGCATTCTGGTTAGGGGTCAAGGGCAAATCACCTGCACCACCCAGGACGTGGTGAGAAGGATCAGGGCAGAGCTAAGGACTCAAATGGTAAATATGAAGTAGACATAATAAGGTTTGAGATTTTAATCCATGTGGGCTTCTCAAAGCAATCAATAAAAACTAAAAATAATAACATAGCCATCTGTCACAGACTGAATTACGTCCCCTCCAAAATGTGTGTATTGGTTTGTCTGGGCTATGGTTCTCAGCAGTGTGTTATTTTTCCCATGTGTTATAAATCCTGCCTCTATGATGTTAATGAAGGAGGATAGGCAGCAGTTGTATTGGTGGGGCAGGACTCAGTCTATAAGACTACACTGTGTTTTGAAGCAATCTCTTGAGATATAATAGAGAGAGGTGAGCAGAGAGACAGGGGAACCCATACCACCAAAAAAAGCAGTGCCAGGGGTCCCTGCATAGAGAAGTGCCTTGTCCAGGGGGAGACTGAAGAGAAGGCTGACAGAAAGAATGCATTCCCCTGGAGCTGATGCCCTGAATTTGGACTTTAGCCTACTTTACTGTGATGAAATAAACTTTTTTTTTATTAAAACCTAGGGTTGCCATAAATTGGATCCAACTTGACGGCACTTGGCTTGGCTTATTAAAACCATCCACTTGTGCTACTTCTGTTATAGCAGCACTGCATGACTAAGACAGTATCACAGGAGAAGAAAGCTGAGGAAAGTATAAAGGAGTTAAACCTTCAAGCTTCCATTATGGGGAAAGAAGTGATAATGTCAATATTTGATGAATCAAAAAATACTCGTATAAGCACATCACTAGATATCTGGAGGTAATTACTGGAAGCACTAATCACAGAAGCGCCCAAAATAGTGGCTGCTTCTGAGAAACCGGACCAGGGTGTGGCAGGTGGTGCAACAGCCTTGTTCCTTTACATAGGTCTTTCTGTGCTGTTGGAGGGTTTTATACTGCAACTGCATTACTTGAGTAAAAACCCTTACCCTACCCTAGAACTTTTTACTTAGCAGGTCCAGATTCTACAGATGAAAAAGCTCCTTAGGCAATTCTGATGAATTGTTCTTGTTAGGAAGAATGTGACTAAATAAACCTTTAGAATTCCATTCAAACTTCAGATGCTATGATTTTATGATCTACTGTGACACAGAAACTCCACAAGGCAGACTAGCTTGCTTTTGGACTCCTCATTTTTCACTCAGAGAAATGGGCTTTCGGGGCAATTCAGTGACCCACAGTAGTACGGCTCATTGGCATATGCCTGGGCCATTTCTCACATCAGGTAAGGATGTCATTCCCCAATACCTGCCTCTGGTCATGTCCTAGCTAAAACCTGCTTTGGCAAGGCATTTCTTGTTGACCATTGTTTGGACACCCCCTATCCTTCAGCTCAGCTACAATGGGAGGATATGCGGGGTGGGGAGAGAGAGGCTGTGCCTCGCTGTGCTTGGGTAGAGTCTGGGGTGCCCGGTGCCTGACCCTCTTCCCAGTGGTTGCAGACCCCATCCACACTGCCCCATTCTGCCCGTTTCCTCAGCTGCTGTACAAGACATGGTCTGGCTGGCCACTCCTCTACCCACAGAGACAGAAACAGAAGTCAGATAATGCCTAAAACCCAGAGGAAGAGGCCCAAACTGAACATTTTCACTTTCTACAAGTCACTAAAAATCAAACACCAGAATGGGGGTGGAATCATACAATTCTGTAGGGAAATACTATAAGTTCTTTTAAGAGACTGCTAGTTTTTCTTAACCGTCACTTGAGAAATACACAGCACATATAAAAGTGTATACAGTTATGTGCCACCTGTCATCTGTTCGGACAGTGTCTGACTAAATATATGTCTGTGGTCCCATAAAGCTTTGCTAAGTATGCACAGTGTATGCAACCATGTATATATGGCTATGTGTGTAGGCTTGTCTGGACCCAGGAAGAAAGGGGTAGAGAAAAGAGGAAGGGAAGAGGGAGAGGGGAGCAGGGGGAACAAGTCACTGGAGGTCAGTGAACCTCGGCAAGTTGGCTGAGCAGTTGGGCTGTGTGGGTGCTGCTCACTTGTCCGAACCTCAGATGGCCTGCTCATGGAGCACAGCGGGCAGCTGCTCTTCCAAACTGGTTTAGCGCGGCCAGGCTCTGACAAGAGCCCACGCTCCAGTAGGATGCTGGGATCAGAAGGCAGTCGTATTAGGGAAGAACCCAAAGGGCAGGCGCTGCAGGAAGGCTTATGAAAGGGCATGGAGCGGGGGCTTCAGGGCCAGAGAAGAGGCACTGAAGAGATGCCTTGGAGAAGTCACAGAAACGGGGGAACTCAGCAGGGTAGAGGCTGAGGAAGTACATAAACTTTGCTAAGATGGTGTTCACACAACATCCAAATCACATAACGTCCTGTTTCATAGAACAAAGTGTGGACATCAAGCAAACCATGACAGCCTGTAAGAAAGATGCACTATCTAAAGACCAAAAATGAAACAAAAAATCATCAACTAAATATGCAATCGAAGAAACAGAACACTATCAAATCTTTTTAAGCCCTCTCTGCTTCTGAAAGGAATATATAATTACTTTCATGAATTTAGGGTTAGTCATTTCTTTTTTGGCTTCACAGTATTAGTTTTAATCTACTCTTGATTACTAACCTAAAGGTTGGCAGTTCAAACCTACCCAGCAGTGCTGAAGAAAAATCTGGCAATCTGCCTCCATTAAGATTATAGCCAGGAAAACCCTAGAGTAGTTCTGCTCTGTGACACATGAAGTTGCCATGAGCTGCAGTTCACTTGACAGCAACAGGTCTGTGCTGTGTACTTGTTTTGTTTTACTGTCTCCCCAAGAGTCCCTGTGTGGTGCAGTTAAGTGCTAGGCTACTAACTGAAAGACTGGATGTTTTAACCCACCCAAAAGCACCCTGGAAGCATGAACTGGCAGTTGGCTTCCAAAAGGTTACCATCATGAAAAGCCTACGGGATTCTACTCTCAGACACATGGGATTGCTATTAAATCAGAATCAACTTAACAGTACCTGGCTTGGCTTCTGGCTCTGTACTCCTAAACTGTGTACTGTTTAGTTTTGCTCATTTTTCAGACCGTCATAATTGTAATAATACTTCCTGTATTCTGTGTCTTCCTTTTCTTGCTCTATTACTGTGAGACTCATCCTTGTTGGTGCGTGTAGCTGTAGTCCACACATTTTTGCTACCGTAGAGATACAGCCTACTATGGAAACATCCCTCAATTTAATTATCTGTTCTACTGTTATTTGACATTTGAATTGTTTCTGTGTTTTCTATTGTGAAAATTGCAGCCAGAGAAACTCTAGTGGGAACACACCATCTTTTAAAACACTCCTCCCAAACCAGCCCTCAGCATCCACCTCCCCGAAGTTCCAGGTTTTCCCTCTGAGAGCAGTGAAGAGGGAAAAAAGTATGGGGCATCTCTGCCACCAGAAGAGGTGATGTCCAGGGTCCTCTCTGCTCCTAGCCCTGGTCTCACAGACAGCTGCCTCTTCCCCTCTCCTAAACCTGAGAGTCTGCCTCACTTCTTCACATGGGGACAAACAATTGGCCTTTTTAGAGGCAGTCTGGATCTCTGAGTCACACCCCTCTCCCTACCATCCCCACAGGTTAAGAGGCTGCAGAGAGCTCAGTGAAAGGGCTCCATTGATGAGACACAGGTGTGGGAGCTGCTGCGGCAGCAGAACGAGACCAAGGCGGCCTCTGCCCCGCCTGGACAGCCGGAGGGCTGCAGGGAGCACGAAGGCGCCAGGCTCTGAACTACCAGTTCCTCAAGTTAACCACACGGCAGCAGGGAAGAAACGAAAATGACCCATGTTCAGGCTGGCCACATTCCACATGTCACATATGTGGCTCTGTTTAAGGTGCACCTAGCTTTAATGGTGGATAAACAAGCACAGATAATAACTAACACTGAATGCATAGACTCCTTGGGTAACACAAGCGCTTCCTGTACTCAGCTGCTGAGCAAAAGGTTGGGAGTTCCAGTCCCCTGAGAGATGCCTTAGAAGAAAGGCCTGGCAATCTGCTTCTGAAAGGCAGTCACTGCAAGTCCTAGGGAACATAGTTATACAACGTCACACATGGGTTTGTCATGAGTTAGAAATGACTCAAGGACATTCTGCTTCTTTGTCTTCATTTTGTGTTGAACACACGCCACGTGCTAGTGCTGTGCTCGGTACTCCAGACACCTTATCCCAATGTGTCACAGCCATATGACAATGGTCATGAAACCCACTTTGGAGCTTCAGACCAGCATTCAAATAAATGAAATGAGCAAGACTGAAAATTTACCTGACAATACTAGAGGGTGTCACATAAAATAGGGATGAGCATTGCTCTGTGAAACTTCTGCTTGGCTTACAGTCAAAAGTATTTATTGATGTGGACCACGTTACAATGTAAAACTTATCTACTGGCTAAGGCAGGTGCTAAGGGTTTTTTTAAAACACTTCCTTAGCTTCTGTATTTCATAATCATCCTCTGAGGTATGTGTTCAGTTGCTAATCTAACAGAGGAAAAAAGTCAAAAGTGACTTTCGCAACCTTGAAGGCACCCCACACCGGCCCACTTTCTTCCTTTCCTGTAATATATTCCTGACACAAACTTTTTCTCTTGCTTCCTCTTTCTGGCCCCACAACAGATGCTTCTTCTCAGAGAACACCCTTCCCAGCTTTTTGCTCAGCTGGCTCCTTTCCATCCCTCCGGTATCCGTTTCTGTGTTATCTCCTCTTAAGCTTTCTTGGACCACCAGGCATTGTTGCCCCCAGGCCCTGCTTGTGGTCATTTTGGTCACTTGTGACCTTGTTTGCCAACTGCTTTCCCCACTGCAACACAAACTCAAAAGAATGGCACGGTATCTGCTTTATTCATCATGATACATCTGGCATCTAATACCCCAGGGTCCCTGGTTGGGGCGAATGGTTTATGCTCAACTGCTAACCTAAAGGCTGGCAGTTTCAACCTACCCAGTGGTACCACAAGAGAGATGCCTGGAGGACTGCTTCTGCCAGGATTATAGCCACGAGAATTGGTACATGTTGTGCTGTGTATATTCCCAAAAACAACAACAGGAGATTATAGTCCAGAAAACTCTGTGCAGTTCTATTCTATAAAACATGGGGTTTCCGTGAGTCAGAATCAACTAGTGGCAGCTAACAACAGCAGCAGTAGAGTAAGTGGCACATAGCAGCCATGGTAACAAATTATCAAACCCAGCAGACAGACTGCTGTGGGGAGGACAGCTGGTGCTGCATTCATATGTGTTACATGAACACATAAAGAAACACGTCCAGGGGGTGGAGTCAAGATGGCAGACTAGACACATATCTTCCTAACTCACTGCAAAAACTAAGGCCAGGATTGATAATTAAACAGAGCCTTCTGGACACCCAAGTGAGTCCTAGGACATGGCATACGGCTGTCACTTTGGACTAGATGCCGCTGAACAGGAAACATTTTCCCTTTCGCTGACCCCCACCATTGTTGAATGGCCAGCTCTCGCAGACTGAAACTACCGGCTTTAACTTTTTTCTTTTTTGTAAGCCTGTGGCAGTGACTGGGCTTAACTGGAAGCAAAGTTCTGCCACACTACTGACATGACCAGTGGGTGGAATAGCCACAGTTTGAGAGCTTGGTTCTGGACTCAGAGCACCACAGCCCCTCTACCTCTCTTTCCAAACCTCTGCCACCTCCAGCATGTGGGACAGCCTCTGCAGATGCCATCTTGTCCAACTGGGAGGCAGAGCAACCCAAACAGAGGCCTCAGTGGGGGCTAATTCCAGGCTAAGGGGCAGTGCCAGCCTGGGGAGAGCTTTCCCAGGAGAAAAGCTATGTTTAGCACAGTTTACCCTTTGGGTTGGGCCTGGCACCTGATGACAGCAGGGAAGTAGCCTGTCCATACTTTGAACTAGATCACAGCATCTAGAGACGGACATAGAGGTGCTTCCATTGCTAGCTGGAAAGCGGGGCTTGCATACCTGACAGCCTGTTTATGGAAGCTGTCAGATAGGTTTTAGCTTTGAAAATAAGACTGCCTAGAGAAATAACTGTGGTGCAGCCTGATGGCATTTCTTCCAGTCTTGACTGACCCACAGCGCAGGGTCAGCTGATGTCCTCCCAGTGACTCCATAAGTAGGGCCGTGTCTTTGCCAGCCAGGAGCTGGAGCCTGCCATCACAGAGGATCCACTGGGCTCAGTCACTGGAGTACACAGAGGTGACTGGTGATCAACTTCGACTTTAGCTCCTATTAAGGCAGCACCAGAGAAACTAAACAACCTTTAGATGCCCAAAAAGCAACAAACCTTGATTCGATACTTAAGGAAAAATCCAACCAGGGCTCCAGAAAGCTCCAAAAAGAAAGAACCAGAGAACTTCCCAGATGAAGAAGCCTTTCTGAAACTTTTGGAGGTTGAGTACAAAAGAATTATATAACAAGCCCTCCTAGACATTACACAAAATTTGGCAGACTAAAACGAAAAATTAAGCAAGCTGTTCAAACTGATAGAATTCCAGCATTCTGAAATCCAACACATCAATAACAAAATTAAAGAATCAGAAAACTCAATTCAAAGCCAAAGGAACAGAACTGAACAAATGGAAAACACTTTCTTACTTGGGAGACAGAACTACTGACATTAGCATTTTTGAGGAGAAATCAGAGAAAAGACACAAGAAAAATGAGGAAGCATTAAGAAACATGTGGGATTCTATCAAGAGAAACAATCTACCATTAGCTGGAGTTCCTGAACAGAAAGGGACACCTGAAAACACAGAGAGGATTGTTTTTGACTTGCAGACAGAAAACTTACCAGAAATTATGAAAGAAGAGAACATAGAGATTCAAGATGCATATCGATCACCATACAACATGGACCCCAAGAGAAAGACTCCCAGACATATTATAATCAAGTTTAACAAAATGGAACATAAGCAGAAACTCTTAAAAGGCAGTGAGACTCAAAGCAAAGCTAACATTCAGAGAGAAGCCCTGTAGGCTTTCATCTGACTTCTTGGCAGAAACCATGTTGGCACAGAGGCAGTGGGGTGGCACATTCAAAGCCTTGAAGGAGAAAAACTTCCAACCAAGAATTATATATCCTGCAAAGCTGTCTTTCAAATACGAACGAAATTAAGACCTTCGCAGATAAACAGAAACTCAGAGATTTTGTAAAAAGGAAACCAGAGCTACAAGAAATACTGACAGAAGCTCTTGGCTTATAAGAACAAAACCATTAACTCTATATTTTAGGAGACAATACAGGACACATCATCCAGGAACCTACTCAGTTAGGGAAGGCACGAAACCCCAACCAAAGCTATAAAACCAAAAGAAGTGATCCAGTGATCATATCCTGAAAACTCTGACACCATCACATTAAAAAGAGAGATATGTTACAGTAGTTATAGTCCATCCAGATGGAGAGAAAGTTAATAAGATATTTAGAAGTTAAAATCGGGTTTAACACTTTTGCTCATCCAAAGATTTTATTAATAGAATTAAAAGAACACCCACAGAATGGGAAAAAATATTTGGCAACTCTATGTCAGACCGACGCCTGATCTCCATAATCTATAAGATACTACAAAATATCAATAAGAAGATAAACCATCCAATTAAGGGATGGGCAAAGGAGATGGACAGATACTTCACTAAAGAGGAGATCCAGGCAGCCAAAACACACATGCGGACATGTTCACGATCTTTAGTTATTAAAGAAATTCAAATCAAGACAACAATGAGATACCATCTCACCCCAACAAGACTGGCCACGATCCAGAAAACACAAAACAACAAACGCTGGAGAGGCTGTGGAGAAAGTGGAACCCTCCTACACTGTTGGTGGGGTTGCAAAATGGTCCAGACTCTTTGGAAGGCAATCTGGCGCTTCCTTAAAAAAATGGATATTGATATACCATTTGACCCAGTAATTCCACTACTTGGAATATATCCTACAGATTCAAGGCCTTTCACACCAACAGACACATGCACCAGAATGTTTATTGCAGCACAGTCCACAATAGCAAAAAGGTGGAATCCACTCAGATGCCCAACAATAGAAGAATGGATAGGTAAACTGTGGTACATATACTCAATGGAGCACTATGCAATGATAAAGAATAACGATGATTCCAGAAAACATCTCCTAACCTGGTTTCAACTGGAAGACATTATGTTGAATGAGAGTAGTCAGCGACAAAAGGACAAATACTGTACGAGACCTCTACGATAAGATCTCAAAAACAGACTTGTGTATAGAAGAAAAGACTCTTTGACAGCTGCAAGGGAGGGCAGGGAGGGAGGGAGGGCGAGGGGGGCAGGGTTTAGTTTAGGTAGTTACTAGAAATCTAGTTGGGAGAAAGCGGTGACAGCACACATTAGGAACAAGAACAACATTAAGTGGACTTCAGCATAACTTGAGTACTCCTTCCATCTTAACTCAATACTGCAAGGATAGAGTAGCTGGGGCGGGGGACCATGCTCTTAGGCGAATTCCAGGCCAATTGGCACAACTAGCATTTTGCTAAGAGAGCTCTCTGCACCCCACATTGGTGAGTGGCGTCTGGGGTCTTAAAAGATGCCAAGCTGCCATCCGAGGACACAGCAAATGGTCCCAACTCAGCAGGAACGGATGCTCACCGAGGGCCAGTATGGCATGCAGTAAAGACAACCGAGAAGACAGAGAGAGCCACAAGAGTGGGTGCCTACATCGACCTGGGACCGGAAGAACCGGATGGTGCCCAGCCACCACCAGTGATAGCCATGACAGAGCTCACAGAGAGGAGCCTCACTGGCAACACAAGAATAAAAAGAGGTGCATCATGAGATCTCCACTGAAAGACCTCAATTGATGGTCCAGCGGTTTTGGGGTTCCTCTGAGAGCATGGCCCCCGGCCCTGATGCTGCCCGTTCCCATAAATTATAACAAAGGTCCACTCTTTGGACAGGAATGGATTGGACTTGGCAATGCAGAGTAACCATATATTGGAAGCACTTTATGTTCTATACATCTATAGGATATCATCTTGCTGACCTCTGGCTGGAGGAAGGGGAGTGGACGGAGAGGAGGGGAAAGGAGACTGTTGGGAGGATGAGACATGTATGGAGCAGAGAGGAATAGTGTGCAGTCACCGGACAGGGAGAGCAGTGGACGCTGCATATAGGGGGGCATTTAAATTTACATGTGAATGTACATTTTCACTCAGTTATGTTAAATAAAAAAAAATAAAAAAAAATCGGGTTTAAACATACATTATTAAGGGGGACCAAGGGGATAGCCACAAAGCACAACAAAGAAGTGACATATCAAAACAAGAAATGCAACACAGGACTCTCAACAAACACAAAACCAACACTGAAAAGGGTGAAAAATCAACCCATAAAGAATGTCCCAAAACAGAACAGAACAGTAAGAGCAACAGAGAAAACATCAAGAAACATGTCCATAGCTTCACAGTTAGTGAATAGGAAGGCCAGTATCCCAGGCCAGGTCTCTCTGGCCCGTGGTTTGCTCTCACCTGCTGCACTCTACACCAAAGTGCAGAAACAACAAATAACTGCCAAGCCATACTACCAAAAAGTGTGAGTGCAGGGGCAGACCTCATACATATCCACCTCTGATGGTCACACTATCTATTACATTACCAGTGTGAGTGGGGCAGGCAGACCCCACACACATTCCACTAATGGTCACACTCTGTCCATTACATCACCAGAGTGGGGGCTAGAAGGCGCCCAGAGGAACAGTGTCTTGCAGGCAGCTGGAAATTTCAAGGAGACAAAAAACCAGAGTGTAAAACCCTGTACTGAAGAGAAGAAATTTGCTAATGCCAGGAGGAATACCAAAAGAAATCAGAACAGCAGGTGGTTTCTATTGCCCACAAGGATAGAGTCAGCTCAGAAATGAGGACGGGGCTCCCCTAGGCAAGCAATACTCTGGGAAGTCAGCCTAGAGAAGCAGCTAGACAGCAGAAAAATTCAAAGGAGAAATGTACCAGGGCATAGTTAGGCTCCTCTAGGTGGCGCCAAGGAGTTCAGGATTCCGTGACTGAAATGGAGCCACCAGGAGTGGCAGCTGGTGGGGAAGTCTTACAGAGGCCAAAGAAGCCAGGCAGGAACATTGGGGAGACACTGTCATCTTGTGCCTGTGGAATCTTTGGCCACACGAAAAAATTCACAGATGGCGGCACTTTGAGGGTTCATTTGTCAATTGTCATTTAATGAGTACCTAATATGGGTCTCCTGGAAATAGTGGTGGCTAGTGATTAAGTGCTAAGTCTGCTAATGAAAACGCTGGCAGTTCAAAGCCACCAGGTGCTCCTTGGAAACTCTATAGGGCACTTCTACTCTGACCCGTAGGGTTGCTATGAGTCGGACCCAACTCGACGGCAGCAGGTTCGGTTTGGGTTTTTTAATGAGCCTACACCACCCATCTGTCGGTTTGTCCTGCTGTGGTGACTCGGTTGTTGTTGTGCCGCTGAAGGTGTGCCACCAGTATTTCAAATACCAACAACAGCATCACCAGCGGTAGACCAGAACTTTCAGAGTAAGACAAACAAGGAAGAAAGTTCTGGCGATTGTTGTATTGTTGCTAGTTGTCATGGAGTCAGTTCCAACTCATAGCAACACCATGTGTAAGAGAACAAAACACTGCTCCATCCTGCACCATCCTCACAATCATTCTTAGAGTTTAGCCCAACACTGCAGCCACTGTGTTAACCCATCTCGTTGAAGATATTCCTTTTCTTTACCGGCCCTCTACTTGACCAACCATGATGTCCTTCTCCAGGGATTTATTCCTCTTAAAAACATGTCCAAAGTATGTGAGACACAGTCTTGCCATTCATGCTTCTAAGAAACTTTCTGGCTGTATTTCTTCCAAGACACATTTGTTCATTCTTTTGGCAGTTCATGTTAAATTAAATATTCTCCACCTGCACCCCAATTCAAAGGCATCAATTCTTCCTCCATCTTCCTTATGCATTGGCCAGCTTCCACATGCATAGGAAGTGATGGAAAACACCAGGTTTGGGTCAGTTACACATTAGTCTTTAAGGTGATATCTTAGCTTTTCAACATTTTATAAAGAGGTCTTCTGCACCAGATTTACCTAATCCAGTATGTCCTTTGATTTCCTGACTGCTGCTTCTATGGGAGTTGACTGTGGATCCAAGTAAAATGAAATCCTTGACAACTTCAA
This sequence comes from Heterohyrax brucei, assembly GCA_028571685.1. Classification (NCBI taxonomy): domain Eukaryota; kingdom Metazoa; phylum Chordata; class Mammalia; order Hyracoidea; family Procaviidae; genus Heterohyrax; species Heterohyrax brucei. The sequence goes on from CM053162.1 coordinate 21,552,466, forward strand.
TCTTTTCTCTGTTTATCACGATGTTGCTTATTGGTCCAGCTGTGACAATTTTTGTTTTTGGTTTATGTTGAGGTATAATCCATTCTGAAGGCTGTGGTCTTTGATCTTCCTCAGTAAGTGCTTCAAGTTCTCTTCACACTCAGCAAGCAAGGTTGTGTTATCTGCATATCACAGATTGTGTGATATGCAATCCTGATGCTCCATTCGTCTTCACATAGTCCAGCTTCTGGGATTATTTGCTCAGCATAAACACTGCATAGTATGAAACAGGAATATAACCTTGATGCATACTTTTCCAGGCTTTAAACCACATAGTATCCCCTTGTTATGTTCAAATGACTGCCACTTGATCTATGCACAGGTTTCTCATGAGCACAATTAAGTATTCTGGAATTCTTACTCTTCAAAATGTTGTCCATAATTCATTACATTCCACACAGTTGAATGTCTCTGCATAGTAAACACAACACAGACAAACACCTTTGTGGTCTTCTCTGCTTTCACTCAGGATCAATATGGCATCAGCAAAGATATCCTTGGTTCTAAATCCTCTCCTGAATCTGTCCTGAATTTCTGGCAGTTTCCTGTCAATATACACCTGTAGCCACTCTTGAATGATCTTCAACAAAATTTTACTTGCACGTACTATTAAAGATATTATTCAATAGTTTCTATATTTGGTTGGATCACCTTTTTAGGAATATGCATAAATATGGGTCTCTTCCATTTGGTAAGCCAGGTAGCTGTCTTCCAAATTTTTTGGCATAGACAAAATGAGCACCTCCAGCACTGCATACATTTGTTGAAACATCTCAGTTAATATTCTGTCAATTCCGGAGGCCTTGTTTTCTGCCAGTGCCTTCAGCACAGCTTATACTTCTTCCTTCGGTACCATTGGTTGCTGATCAGATACTATCTCCTAAAGTGGCTGAACACTGATCAATTCTTTTTGGAACAGTAGCTGTGTATTTTCTCCATCTTCCTATGATGCTTCTTGTGTTGAATATTTTTCCTGTAGAATCCTTCAGTATTACAACTCAAGGCTTGGATTTTTTCTATAATTCTTGTAGCTTGAGAAATGCCAAGCACATTCTTCCCTTTTCGTTTTCTATCTCCAAGTCTTTGTACATGTTATAATACTTTACCTTCTCGAGCTACCCTTTGAAATCTTCTGTTCAGGTCTTTCACTTCATTTTTCCTTTTACTTCACATACTCAACATTCAAGAGCAAGTTTCAGAGTCTCTTCTGACATCCATTTTGGTATTTCCTTTCTTTCCTCTTTTTCACGACCTCTTCATGCATGATGTCCTTTCTCAACTTGTCTGGTCTTCAGTCACTAATGTTCAGTGTGCCCAATCTATTCATCAGATGGTCTCTAAATTCAGGTAGGATGTGCTCAATGTCATACTTCGGTTCTTGTGGACTTGTTCTAATTTTCTTCAGTTTGAACTTGAACTTGCCTATGAGCCACTGGCCCCTGGCTTTGTTCTACTGAGCTTTTCTCTCATCTCTTTCCACTGATATAGCCAATTTGATTCCTATGCACTGCATCTGATGAGGTTCACACATATAGCTACCATTTATGTTCTTGAAAAAAGGTATTTGCAAGGAAGAAATCGTTGGCCTTGAAAAACTCTATCACATGATCTCCGGCATGGTTTCTGTTACCAAGGTCATATTTTCTAATTACTGATCCTTCTTCTTTGTCAACAACTTTCACATTCCAATTACCAGTTATTATCAATGGATCCTGACCATATGTTTGATTAATTTCAGACTGCAGAAGTCAGTAAAAATCTTCAATTTCTTCATCTTTGGTCTTAGGCAGCAGTGGGTTTGGTTTTGGCTTTTTATGGCTTGGCTGGCTTAGAGGTTGGTGTGTAAATTTGAAGAATATAGTAGCTGGTCTTCCTCGTAAGCATATGGATATTATCACCGACTTCATCGTACTTCAAGATAGATCTTGAAATGTCCTTTCTGACAATGACTACAATGCTACTCCTCTTCGTCATCCGGGGCACAGGAGACCACACAATTGTCCGATTCAGAACGGCTAATACCAATCCATTTCAGCTCCCTAATGCCCAAGATATCAATGTTTATGCATTCTATTTCATTTTCTTTAACCTTTTATATTTAATATGACTGACTGAAAATGTACATTCCTGCATAAATTTACATGACCACCTATATGCAGCTTCCACTGCTCTCCCTGTCCAGTGACAGCACTCTATTCCTCTCTGCTCCATACATGTCTCATCCTCCCAACAGTCTCCTTTCCCCTCCTCTCCACCCATTCTCATTTTTTATGATTTCCAATTTTCCTAGATTTATACTTCATACATTTCACATTCTAATTATCAATAGATGTTTGCCAGGGTTCCTTCTCATTTTGAGTCATGCCATATCAGCAAATGAAGGTCCCCAAAGCTTGATGTTATTAAAGTCGACTCTACTTTGAGGAGGCAGCTCTTCCTCAATTTTATCTTGGGTCTTCTCACCTGGGGAGGTTCATCTTCCAGCACTATGTCAGAAAATGCTCCACCGCTATTCATAATGTTTTCATTGGCTAATTCTTTTCAGAAGCAGACTGTCAGGTACTTCTCCCTCATCTGCCTTAGTCTGGGAGTTCAGCTGATACCTGTCTGCTAAGAGTGACCCTGCTGGTATTTGAATACTGGTGGTGATCTACTTCTAAAATTAGCCAATGAAAACCCTACAGATCATAACAGAACGTTGTCTGATAAGAGTGCTAGAAGATGAGCCCCCTAGGTTGAAAGGTACTCAAAATACACAGTGGCTGCAATAATGGACTTGAGCATGAAAATGGCCTAAAAGCAGGCAATGTTTCATTCTGTTATACATGACTTCACCATGAGTCAGAGTCAATTCAACAGCAATTAACAAGAGCATGGATCTGGCTTCTGGGACTGTCAATAGGTCTGCTTCAAGGACCTCTATGTCCAACATCGAGGCAGTGACCAAACTCTGTGGCATCTACCTCCATACCAACCCAAGGCAAACCTGTAATTTCTCATGTATCCCACATGACCACTATCATCCAGTTCAGGCAGCTCCTCACTAGTCTCCCCATCCCCACTGTCCTTTGCCTTCTACCCATCCTATACTGTCATGGATTAAATTGTGTTTCCCAAAAATGTGTGTAGCAATTGGGCTGGGCTGTGATTCCCTGTATCCTGTGATGTTCCTCCATGGTATAAAACTTGGCTCTATGATGTTAATGGAAGAGGACAGGTAGCAGTTTTGTTGGTATCTCAGGACTCACTGTGTGAGACTGTATTGTGCCTTGAGGCAATCTCTTGAGACATAAAGGAGAAAAGCTAGCACAGATATTTGGGGACCTCATACCACCAAGAAAGCAGTAATGGGGAGAACATGTTCTTTGGAAACGACTCGGTGTTCCTGCACCTCACAGGCTCCCATTCCACAAGAATTTGAAGACAAGGACCTTCCTCCAAAGCCAGCAGAGAAAGCCTTCCCCTAGAGCTGGCACCCTGAAGTTGAACTTTTAGCCTACTGGACTGGGACAAAATAAAATTTCTCTTTCTAAAGCTACCCATTTGTGGTATTTCTGTTAAAGCTGCACTAGATGACTAAGACATACACATTCTGCCTAAAACGTAAATCTGACCAGGTCAGTCCCTGGCGTAATATCCTCTGCCAGCTCACCATGTCCAATACCTTAGTAATGAGACCCTCCATGACACAACTCCAGCCACCTCTCATCATCTTTTACTCCTTGACACAGGACACAATGGACTATGGTATTTCTACAAAGAAATCCTCCAAGACTTCGCTCAAGTTGCTATTTGCCTAGAATGCACTTTCTCCCGTGGATGCGTGGACAGTATCTACTCACCTTGTATAATGCAGCATTTTCAGAAGCCATCCAACTTCAAGAGAGGGAATGAGAATCAATGAGCTGACTCCTATGAGGTAGAGGTCAGACATATCTTCACTCCCCAGCTTTGTTACCAATTATGATACCAGCTGTCCCCCACCCCGTGCCATGCTGTACCTTCTCTACTGGGTTCAATACACAGAACTCATAGACCATACTTACAACTACCAGGTTTATTAGAAAATTAATAGGCTTACAACTCAAGATCAGAATAACAAGGTAGAAATAGGATTAACTCAGGATACAGTTCCTTAACCGAGGCAGCTTCCAACCAGGAAAGCTCTCGTCTCCTTCTCAACTATGCCCAAAGGCAGGCTGTGCTTCTCAGCTGGGCCAGCCTTCTCTTGGCTGTGCCAGCTGGCAGTCCCTGCTACTGGGCCTCTCACAGCCTCTGGCTTGCTCAGAGAGCAAGTGTTACTGTAGCTCTGCCAACAAGGGTCCGGAGGCACCCCACTCCACCAGCAAGCTTTCTGACCAGAGGCACTCAGTTCTCTTACTCCATGAGTTAGCATGCACACCACAGCTGTCCTGTGCTGGCCTCATATTGCTGCGACTCATATTGCTGCCACACTATCTCTCACCATCTGCAATGTTACAGCTGTCTCCTGGATCGAGGAGATTCTTAGCACAGAGACACCAGGTTGCACTCTGCTACCAGCTCTTTATGGTGGCACTGAGGTCCCTGTCAACTTCTGTGAGATTGGCACTTTTGTAAGCCTACTCCCACCAAGACCACCACCTGACCAATGTCCTCAGCAGGCCACAGTCCCCTAATTTTCACAGTAATCGACCAAAGGTTTCCTACATCTTATTTGGATAGTAAATTGTCCAATCCCTTTGCAAGATTGTGGCCTAACCAAGCATTCTGGTAGAACTACAAACCCATGGACACAAGGCCACACATAAAGAGAAATTAGTTGTACTCCACCCTGTATCAACTGAAAGAATCATCTTGGTCCTCACCCTTTTCCTGACAATGCCTCTCCTTTATGCCCTACAGATTTTACCACTGCATCTATAAGACTTTATCACCCACCCAACCAGTTGTCAGCAAGTTGCTTCTCACTCACAGAAGCTCTCTGTGTGTCAGAGTAGAAATGGCCTCAAAACGAGTCTCAAAAACTGATTTCTGAGAAGCAGATCACTAGGCCTTTCTTCTGAGGCACCTTTGGGTGAACTTGAACCTCCAACTTTTCAGTCAGCAGCTGAGTGTGTTAACTGTTTGTACCACCCAAGGGCTCATTTCATTACCCTCGATGACTCTGGTCCGCTCTAAGAGGGTTACTCACTAATTAGATAGCTGGCAAGAATGATTGCAGGTGAAGGGAAGGACAACAGACAACAGACAAGTCGGCACAACTGGGTGACATCAAAACCTGACAAGTTTCCTGAATACAGTCAAACACTTGGCAGGATACAGTGCTGGGGTGGGGATCATGGTTTCAGGGGACATTTAGGTCGACAGCTTGGAGGGTCCCCTGGGAACATGGCCGCTAGACTTCCTGCTGGCCCTGACCAAAAACCAGTACTGAGGTCAATTCTTCAGACAAGAATGGACTGGACTCAAGGACACAGTGTGACTATGTGGTGTGTGTACTTTATGGTTCTATACATTTACGGGAGGCTGTCCTATTGGTTTCTTTCTAGATGGAAGAGAAGTGGGTAGAGAGGAGGAGACAAGTGCTCATTAACAGGACGCTAGAAATATGCAGCGAAAAGGAAAAATTTGTTGTTACGGGGTGAGGACAGCAGACAGAGCTTCAGACAGGCAGGCAAAATTGATTTGGATTGTATACTTTCACTTAACCACAATAAAAAGAAAAAGAAAATGTTCCACATTCCACTTTGATGAGTGGTGTCTAGGATCTCAAGCAGCCATCTAACAAGCATCAATTGGCCACAACCTACCTGCAGCAAATGAGAATGAAGGACACCAAAGACAAGGAATAAGTGAGTTCAAGAGACAGAAAAGGCTTCATAAATCAGAGATTGCATCAACATGAGCTGTAGAAGAACTAGATGATGCCCAGCTACTACCAACAATTACCCTGACAGGGAAGTAGAAAAAAGAACCCCTGAGGAGTGGGAGAAATGTCGAATATGAACTTGAACTCCAGAAAAAAAAAACCAGACTCAATGGTCTGACAGACTGGAGGGTCTCCGGAAGACATGGTACCTAACTCTCTATTAGCACAGAAATAAAAACACTCCCAAAGCCAACCCTGTAGACAAAGACTACACTGGACTATAAGACATAAAACTATACTGGTAAAGAACATATTTTTTGGCTCAAGTAGCTACATGAAACTAGATGGGAAGCTCCTGTCCAGAGGCAAGATGAGAAGGCAGACGACAGCAGAAGCTGGCTGAATGGACACGCGAAATACAGGGTGGAGACAAGGAGTGTGGTGTTGTCACACTGTAGGGAAAGCAACTAGGGTCACAACTAGGGTCATACAACAATGTATGTTTAGGTTTTCATATCACAACCTGACCTGAATTGTAAACATTCACTTAAAGCACAATTTTAAAAAAATAACAAAACAAACTCGTGGCCCCTCTACAACACCATGAGGGAAAAGATAGCACCTCTTAGTCATCTCTGAAGCTCAAACATCTCGCAGAACCCAGCACAACCTCATAATAACGGCAGCTACTGCTATTCAATAGGTGTTAAATGCTTTTAACTACATTAGCTCATTTAAGTCTCACATTTCACAGGTAAGGAAATTGTGACTCACAGGGCTTAAGTAACTTCTTCAAGGTCATGGAGTTAGTGAGTGGCAGACCTGCAACTCAGACTCTGTGACTCAGACTCAAGTCAGTTTGACTCCAAAGACCATATTCTTAACCACTAGGCTGGTGGTTCTATCTTGGATACACATTAGAATCAGTTGGAGGGGGATAGTTTAAAAACTTTCCGCAGGCCTATTAAATCAGAGTTTCCAGTGCAGAAGCCTCAGTCAGGGCTAAGACCAGGGTAGTGGCTCTGTCCAGATGAAGGACACCTGGCAGCACTCTTCCCGAAGTACCCATTGAGCCATGCTTCATCAGTGAGCAGAAGTGCTGCTGGTACCTCGGGTTTCTACACCAAAGCCCACTGAGAGGCAGCAGGGGCTTTGAAATCCAGGTGCCACTGGAATACTCCACCAAAATCCAAACCCAAACCTATTGCTACTGAGTCAGTTCCAATTCATAGTGACCCTACAGGACAGAGAACTGCTCCCTAGAGTTTCCAAGGAGTAGGTAGTAGACTCAAACTGACCTCTTGTTCCTCAGTTATCCTTTTGCCACAGTGGCTTCTTTCCATTTCTGAATCAGCCAGACTGTTCAGGTGTCCTGGCACCTGCTGCTCTCTCTGCTTGGCATATACTCTTCCACAGCTCTTCACTTAGATGACTCAGTGTTCAGGTCTGTCACTCATTGTGAGCTCAGGTGCTCTCCTCTTTCCTCAGGTCTCCTGTCACAGACTGAATTATGTCCCCCACAGAAGTGTATCAATTTGGCTGGACCATGATTTCCAGTATTGTGGGACTGGTGACCATTTAGCCATTTGATGGAATTTTCCTATGTATTATAAATTCTATCAGTGTGATTTAATAAGATGGATTAGCAGCAGTTACAACTGGTGAACCAATACTGCTACATTATTATGAACCAAAGTCCATAGTACGTTTGGGTTTATTTACTCTTTGTGCTGTGTAGTTCTGGGGTTTTGAAAAACTTTGGCTTTTTCACTGATGTACCCCTAGTGCACAGTGTATACGCTACTTTGTTAGCTGCTGTCAAGTTGGCCCCTGACTCACAGCAACAAGCTGCACAATGAGATCAAGTCATTTTGTCTCCAACCACAAGGGGTTTTTCAGTGGCTGGTTTTTGGAAATAGATCACCAGGCCTTTCTTCCTAGTCTGTCTTAGTCTAGAAGCTCTGCTAAAATCTTTTCACCATCATAGCAACATACAAGCCTCCACTGGCATACACGTATAGCTGGGTATGGGTTACACTGACCAGGAATCCAACAGGTTTCTTGCATGGAAGGCGAGAATTCTATTACTGAACCACAACATAAATTGTACTACATGTTCAGCAAACAGCTGCTCGGTGAATCAAGAAGTGTTTTACGAAAACAGGCAGAATCTCAGGTACAATGATAGCTTACATTTATTATAGCCTTTTATACTTTGCAGAACGTTGTAACATATAGGTCGTCATGTGAGTCTGACAGCAACTCAGTAAGGTAGGTATTAGGAGCTCCATGTTACAGATGAGCAAACTAGGACTCAGAGACGTGAAACTGACTTGCTCAAGGTCACACAACTAGGAGGAGAGGGAGAGAAGGGGAAACCCAACTAGGTATTTCTGTGTACAATGGATTCAATGCTTTTTCCATCCAAATGCAAGCTGTTATTCTACATGAAATCACATTAATGTAAATAACAAAACCAAAATATACGGGCAAGGCTTTGTTCTGTTATACTTAAGATCAGCCAGCTCCATGGTAACTAACAATAACTGCCCTTGTAGACTTCATACTGTGGCAAAGGCAAACAGAAGATACAGAAAGCCAAGTAAACAAATAACTACAAACGCTTTACAAGAGCTGGAAGGAAATATATGGGGCTGTGGAGAATTTCAGAGCTCAGGTAACAGTATCAACACTAGTAGAGATATTGCGCAGGAGGGACTGGGGGGCATACGGGAACTATATGCCTTCTGCACAATTTTTCTGTAAACCTAAAACTGCTCTAAAAACAAGGTGTATTAGAAAACAGAACAACCTCAGCCACAAAGAGAAATAAAGCTCTGCCATATTCTGCTGCATACCATGCACCACGGATGAATCTGAAACCATGCTGACTCAAAGAAGTCACAGAAAGAGGGACACTGTCTGCTTCCACGTGCATGAAATCTCTAGCTTAGACAAGCACACACACATTGAGGTCTATTAGTGGGTACCAGAGCGGGTGGGAGGCAGAGGAAAAGGAGACCCACTGCTTTGCAGACACTGAGCTCCTATGAAGGGTGATGCAAAAATCTGGAAAAGGATAATGGTGATGACAGCACAACATGATGAACACCATTAATGTCACTGAACTGTACATGTGAACAATGCTGAAATGACCCATGTCTCGTTACATAAATATTTACCACAATGGGGGAGAAAAAAAGAAAGATAAAAAGAAAGGCATCCTCCTGCAGAAGCATATATTCTAATTCAGAGAGCCTGCCAATAAATAAGCAGCAAAAACATGAATAGAAAATGACAGACAATGAAAAATGGTATAAATTAACCAGTGAAAGTCACAGAAAGTGACTATAACTCCATGATTTAGATTTCTTGGGTGACGTCTTAGTCATCTAGTGCTGCTGTAACAGAAATACTACAAGTGGATGACTTTAACAAAGAGAAGTTTATTCTCTCACAGTCCAGTAGGTTAGAAGTCTGAATTCAGGGTACGGGCTCCAGCGGAAGGTTTTCTCTCTCGGTTGGCCCTGGAGGAAGCTCCTTGTGAGGCAGCAGTCTTCCCTTGGTTTGGGAGCATCTCAGCACAGGAACCTCAGGTCCAAAGGAAGTACGATGTTCCTGGCACTGCTTTCTTGGTGCTAGGAGGTGCCCACGCCTCTCTGCTCACTTTTTCTTTTATATCTCAAAAAAGACTGGCTTAAGACGCTATCCAATCTTGCAGATCTCATCAACATTACTGCTGCTAATCCATCTTATTAAACCATAGTGATAGAATTTATAATACACAGGAAAATTCCATCAAATGGCAAATGGTCACCAGTCTCACAATACTGGAAATCATGGCCCAGCCAAATTGATACACTTCTGTGGGGGACATAATTCAGTCTGTGACAGGAGATCTGAAGAAGGAGGAGAGCACCTCAGCTCATAATGAGTGACAGACCTGAACACTGAGTCATCTAAGTGAAGAGCTGTGGAAGAGTATATGCCAAGCAGAGAGAGTAGCAGGTGCCAGGACACCTGAACTGTCTGGCTGATTAGAAATGGAAAGAAGCCACTGTGGCAAAAGGGTAACTGAGGAACAAAAGGTCAGAAAACCCAAAACCAAATCAGGCAGGTCCTCACAGGTGTTGGTAAGATGTTTGGATTTCACTCCAAGCACAACAGGGAGCTACTAGAAGGCTTTAAGTGGGGAGAGGTGGGTGACAGTGTCTGTTTCCTGGCTTCTCTACGGAAAAAAAGATGAGAGGGAGGCCAGATGGGAACAAGAGGACCAGCAGGTGGCCACTGAAGATTCCCAGTGACAGCAGTAAGAAGGGGAGGAAAGAAAGGGACTCACATTTTTTTCTGAAGATCTAGCCAAGATGACTTGTTAAAGAGGTGACTTCTAGGTTTTCAGCTTGAGCAACTGGATAGATGACAGGACTAACACGGCTGAGGGAAAGAGGAGGTGAAGGGGAGCGGGGACAACCAAGGCATCTACCTGAGCTTTGTTAAGCTTGAGGTACTTACAAGGCTTTCAGGTGGTCACGCATGGTGTCAGGGATTCAATTGTGGCCCCCCCCAAAATGTGTCTACTTGGTTAAGCCATGATTCCTAGTACTGGGTGGTTGACCCCAATTTTGCAATTGTAATTATATGTTAAAGAGGATTAGCGGGGGATTATAATACCGTTACCCAGGTCAAATACCTGATTCAACATACAGTTTCCCTGGGATGTTGCCTGCACCACCTTTTCTCTCTCAAGAGATAAAAGAAGAGGGAAGAAGCAGAGAGCACTACCTCATACCACTAAGAAAGCAGTGCCAGGAGTAGAGTGTGTCCTTTGGACCTGGGGTCCCTATGCAGAGAAGCCCCTAGTCCAGGGGAAGATTGATGACAAGGATTTCTCTCCAGTGCTGACAGACAGAGAAAGCCTCCTCCTGGAGCTGAAGACCTGAATTTAGACTTCTACCTACTAGATTCTGAGGAAGAAAATTTCTCCTTGTTAAAGCCATCCATTTCTGGTATTTCAGTTACAGCAACACTAGATAACTAAGACAGATGAAGAAGTAAGCACAGCACACAGGTATCTGAAGACCAGTATTCACAGGGTTTAATGTGCCTATGAATCACTTGAAGGCTTTGCTAAAATGCAAAATCTGTTTCTGTAGACTAGATAGGGCCTGATATTCTACACTTCCAACAGCCTCTCACTGGGAGTGGCAAAAACTCAGGACCAGGGTTAGTAAACGACAGACAGCAGGCCTAATCTGGCCCACGGCCTGTGTTGGTATGATCCACAAAATAAGAGTCTTTTTCAACATGGTTGTTAAAAAAAAAGAGCAAAGGAGAATGAGGAAAACCAAAGACACAAGAAAACATAAGTGCAAGAGATTAAAGGATCACCTAAACCAGAGACTCCACCAGCCTGAGACCCAAACCACATGGTGCTTGAGGACTACCAAAAAAGGCCCTGACAGGAAACACCACACAGGGAGTCCCAGGTGGAGGAAAAGTGTGCAGCAGCACGGAAATTCACGTAAAGGGACCAAATTAAATGGTGTAACACAATGAGGAACCCCAAAAGTATGGTCCCTGGACGCTCTGTGAACCCAGAACTGAAACCATTTCAAAGCCTACTCTTTAGACAATGATTAGACAGAAGTATAAAACAAAAAACAACAAATACATATGAGTACTGTGTTTCTTAGTTCAATCTCACACACAAGACCAAATGGGCAGCTCCTGTCCAGAGGCAGGTGGAGAAGGCAGGAAGGGACAGGAACTGGATGAATGGACAAAGGGAACCCATAGTAAAAAGGAGGAATGTGCTGTCACACTGTGCAGATTGCAACTAATGTCACAAAACAACATATGTGTATGAGAAATTAACTTGAGCTATAAACTTTCACCTAAAACATAATTTAAAAAAAAGACATGAGAGACTTTACGTGGCCTGTAAAGCCTTAAATATTAACTCTCTGGCTTTTTACAGACTGTTTCCAAATCCCTGATCTAAAATAGTCTGCAACGCTAAAGAAGAGGAGAGAGACTGGCACCAAGCCCCTGAAGCAAGTTTTCAATTTTCCAGTTATTCTAGGAGTCCCGACAGTTAAGCAGCTGACTAACGGAAGGGCTGGTGATGCAGACCCACCAGGAGTCACACTGGAAGCAAAGGCCTGGCGATCTGCTTTCAGGGGTCACAGGCTTGGAAAGCCTAAGAAGTGCAGTTAGTTCTCCTCTAACACACGTGAGGTCACCATGAGTCAGAGCTTACTGACTACCTAGATAACCATGCCAAGCTTGAGCAGGAAAACAAATGTGTAATACAGTGTACCTATGCTAACATGTTTGCTAAGAAGACTGCGAGCCCTGAAAAAGAGGTGCTAACATGTGAGACTGCCAGGTGGCAGAGGGTGGCATCAGGGGAAAGGTTATAGGGACCTACTGGGTTTCTCATGGGGAAGAGGAACTGTGGTGAACTCAGAAGTAACTCTTTCAGTTCTTATATTGAAACAAAATGTTAAAATTACAAGGAAATGATAGTGGCTACAGCCAGCTGTATGCAGTCACAGAAGCACTGATTTCTCAGGGCAACTCTTTAGACAGAATCCTCTCTACACCTTGGCTGGGGGTGGGGATCATGGGTGAAGGGACTAGGGAAGGCAAAGGGGAGGAGAAGCAGCGAAAAAACAGTTTCAGGGCCCGCAATTCAGTGACCGCCCAGCCTTGCTTGGTCACAGCAGCTTGTCATATTTTTTCCAATATGAGCTGAGGAATGCACTCATTTAAATGTCAACCTCTAAGGACGTAAATATGACTACCCACTTCCATCAGTTTGAACCAATTAATCCAGCTCTCTTTCAAAAGAGGACCAAGATGTCTGTCTTTTAGATCAAGAGAGCATACATATTTCCAAAGAACAACAGTGCCCATTCTTGAAGGTGCAGAAGGACCAAATCTGTCAAACAGACCATGGCAGGATGTCCGGAAAGCCAAATTAGACACTAAAACGCTAGAGCACAAATACAAACACAGGAGGATATTATAAAATGCCACGTGTTATACAACAAATCTCAGAACTTCCTGGTTAGAAGTAATCTTTAAGGTCAACCAGTCAGTCCTCTTTACACTTCCAACAAAGCTCTCCACAAAATCCAACCACTGAAAAAGCAGGTGTCACACTTGTCTTCTGCCATGGGATATTCTTCTTCCTCCTTTTAACAAATTAGAAAACACATGCAATCAAATACCAACCTCTTCCCTTCCTTTAAGAACTAGCTGTCAGGGATCAATTGGACAACAACAACTTGAAAGGTCAGACTGGAAACTTAGGGGACAGTGAGTTTATGTTAACGGAGAAGGAATAATCAGATGACAATGGTTATACAACTTGAATGTAATCAGTGTCAACTGTACATACAAGAACTATCAGTGTTAGGTTCTGCTGTATATATTCTCAATAACAAAAAACTAAAAAGCAAACTAACAAACTTTTCCTGACACATGCTATAACGTAATGAACCTGAAAACTCTATGCTGAGTGAAAGAATTCAGTCAGTCACACAAGAAAAAAAAATATTGTATGATCCCACTTACATGAAATATCTAGAATATGCAAATGTATGGAGATCAAAGTTTATTACTGGTTACTAAAGGTTACTAGGGGTAGGTGGGAGGGAGGGGGAAAGGTAGACACAGCACCTAAGTGTCACTGAGCTTCTGTTAAGGCTGACAGAAAAATTTGGAAATGTGTAAGGCTGATGGTTAAACATGACATAATTAATGTCACTGAACAGTGCATGCGAAGATTGATGAAATGGCAAATGATTAGTTACTAGATATTTGTTATAATTTTTAAAAACTTAAAAATAAAAGCAGACAAAAGCATCTATAGCATGCAGTCCTACTGGCCTCTTACTAGAAGGGAGAGGAGAAGCTGGAGAGAAGGGGACAGAAGATTGTTAAGAAGATATGACATATATATAACAAAAAGGAGGAGTGTGTTGTCATCGGGCAAGGAGAGCAGAAGGAGTTGTAGATAGGCGGGCATGCAAGTTTAATTTGGATTGTACACTTTCAATCACAATAAAATATTTAAAAAAATAAAAATTAAAAAAAACACAAAAAAACGAAATCTCTTTAACCCATGAATTCTTGCCTTTCTCAAGTCCACCATCCTCGATCACACTATTTCTCTGTCGTATTAGAGAGTGGGGAAACCCTAGTAGCTTAGCGGTTAAGTGCTACGGCTGCTAACCAGAAGGTCAGCAGTTCACATCCACCAGGGACTCCCTAGAAACTCCATGGGGCAGTTCCACCCTATCCACAGGGTCTCTATGGGTTGGAATCGACTCAACGGCAGTGGGTTTGGGTTTCTTGGTTTATCAGAGTGAGCTGCCTGGGGAAGTAACTGATCTTCGCAGGACCCCGCGCACTGCTTGGTCCACAGTCATGCAGGGAGCAAGCCCTCGGCCTACCGAAAGACCTTTGTTTTGCTGCCACCTACTGGTTGCTGCTAGGACTAGTTACTGAAATCTCAGCTTGCTCACCTATCAAGTTCTATCACATAAGGTTGTTCTCATAACAGACGTAAAATACTTAGAACGGTGGCACACAAACAGTAAAGGTTTAACAAGGGTTGACAATTATTACTACTCAATAAGTAGATGAAATCTTTCTCTTCCATGAATCAGAACCTGTCCCAAAAACATACCTGAAAGGGATTTCTCCACCTGGGTACTGCTGACATCCTGTTAACACTCTTTGTGGTGGAGAGCTGTTCTGCACATTGTAAGGTGCTCTGCAGCATCCCTGGCCTCTACCCACTAGATGCCAGTAGCACTCCACACCCCTAATTGTGACAACCAAAACTGTCTCTGGATGTTGCTAAACACATCTGGGGTGTGTGCGTGTCCGTGCGTGCGTGCATGTGTGTGTGCATGTGTGTGAGAAAATGTCTCCTTCCTTCCATAGAGAACTACTGCTTTAGAATATACAAATCAGTACAGAGAGTCCTGGTTGCTACACCTAACCTCCCGCCATCCCCCTCAGCCCGCACTGCCACTCTGCCCTCGCCTGCTCACCACTCAGTTGCCTTGGGAGAAACAGCTGATAGGTGCTGTAGATGTCATTGGAGAACTGCAAGTGGAGCTCAGGACTGCCACTCAGGAGTTGGGCCACCTGCTCCACCTGAAATGGGGTCTTCTCCAAGATCACAACGGCATCCTCTCCATCTCCACTCCCAGAGGACTCATTTACCTGTGGGCAGAAACATCATCAGTGATGGCAGGGGCAGAGACACAGGTGAGGCCTACGGAGCAGAAGCACAGAAGCACAAGTTCCTAAGGCCTAGACCCCTGGACATACTTTTAATTCCGTGCTGAAGACACTCTTGAGGTTCACCCTTCAAACAAAAAGTACCAGACAGGTCTGTAAGGCCAGGAAACCCTGGTGGCATAGTGGCTAAGTGCTACACCTGTTAACTAAAAGGTCAGCGGTTCAAATCTGCCATGTGCTCCTTGGAGATCTTATGGAACAGTTCTACTTTGACCTACAGGGTCACTATGAGTCAACGGCAGTGGGTTTGGTTTTGGTTTTCATAGGGCCAACAATAACACATGTGAGGAATGTGCTTCGTGTTTCAATCACTGTCAATTAAGCTCATGAACTAACTCATCCCAGAAAAAGTGCTACATACCTCATTGCTGAATATCAATACAGTCACCTTCAAAGTACTCCCTTTACGAAGCTATGCACCAACACCAGCACCTAATCTACTCCTCAGAGAAATTTTGGAACTCCTCTTCTGGAATGGTCATCAGACCTGTCATCGTATTACCCTTGATGTCCTGAATGCAATCAAAATGTCTTCCTTTTAATATTTCCTGTTTCTCTGGGTACGAAAAAAGTCATTGGGGTGCAGATCAGCTGAGTAGGGAGGGTGTTTCAATACAGTTATTTGTTAACTGCCTAAAAACTCCCTCACAGACATCTATACAATTACGTTCATGAACTTGCTACCATGCCACCATATGCAATATGTGTTCCAGAAAGAGTTCCAAAACTGCCCTGAAGGGTGGACTAGGTGCTAGCATCAGTGCATAGCCTCCCAAAGGGAGTACTTCAAAGGTGACCATAGTGATATTCAGCAATGAGGTATGTAGCACTTAGAACAATCAAGTTCGTGGACATGTCGAACCTTGTTTACAAGACTAAATGGACACACCAGTCGAAACACAAAGATGGAAATTCAGTACAGGAAAACAGGACAAATCAAAACAGGGAACCTGTGGCAGAGAAGGGGAGATGTTTGACACACCATGGCATTGGCAACCAACATCATAAAACAATTCATGTTTAACAGTTTAAAGAGAAATTAATTTGCTCTGTAAACTTTCACCTAAAGCACCATTTAAAAAAAGAAAAACAGATGTTTCCAGGACCTGCGAAATCCCAGCACTTGTTATTTCCTTCCCAACAGTGCTCATGCTTCTTCTTCCAGAGAAGGTAGCCCATAAACAAAATCTTCCAGCAGTTCTTGCATCTTGCTTCAAAACAAAACCTAGAAAAAGATGTATAGCTTCTCAACTGTCGTCTTACTTTAGGCTTACAGGTGTTAGTCATCTACTGCCACTTTAACATAAATACCCTAAGTGGATGGCTTTAATAAAGAGACGTTTTCTCGCAGTCTACTATGCCAAAAGTCCAAATTCAGGGTACCAGCTCCAGGGGAAGGGTTTCTCTCTCTGTCAGCTCTGGAGGAAGGTCACTGTCACTGTCATCAATCTTCCCCAGAGCTAGGATCTTCCCAGTACAGTACCCTGGGTTCACAGGACGTGCTCTGCTCCCAGCACTGTTTTCTTGGTGGTATGAGCTTATGAGCTGCCCTGTCTTTTGGCTCATTTCTCTCTTTTATACCTCAAGACATTGCCTTAACACACAATCCAATCTTCTGGATTGTGTCCTGCCTAACACAACTGCCATCCATCATCCTCCCTCATTAATACAATCCAGGCAGGATTTACAACATTTAGGAAAATCACGAAATACTCAGAATCATGTTCTAGCCAAACTGATACACACATGTGGAGGGTGGGAGGGAAAGTCATAAACCCTGATGGCATAGTGCTACAGATGCTAAACAAAAAAGGTCAGCAATTCAAATCTACCAGGTGCTTCTTGCAAACTCTATGGGGGCAGTTCTACTCTGTCCTATAGGGTTGCTGTAACTCAGAACTGACAACAGAACAGGTTTTTTTTTTTCAAACTCAATCCAAGACACAACGTCTCTGTTAAACCTGCCTCATGTTACAGATGAAGAAATTGAGAACTCCAGAGATAACAGTCACTTGCCTAATGTCACATAACCAGTGTTGAAACAGGAGCTAGAATCTAGGTCTCTCGACTGACTCTCAGTTTGAATATTCTCAAGGCTAAGGTATTTGGGAGCTGCTACAGACCAGAAACCCCCACTTGTCTGTCAGTCTGTTGTACTGGGAGGGCTTGCATGTCACTCTGATACTGGAAGCTATGACACCAGTATTCAAACACCACCAGGCTCACCCACAGCAGACAGATTTCAGCTGAGCCTCCAGACTAAGACAGACTAGGAGTCTACTTCTGAAAAGAATTAGCCACTGAAAGCCTTATGAATAGCAGCATAATACTGTCAGGTATAGCGCCAGAAAATGAGCCCTCTGGGTTGGAAAATACTCAAAGATGAGTATTCAAAAGATGAGTTGACCTTAATGATGTGGATGTAGTCAAGCTATTGGTACCATCATCTGCTGATGTGGCATGACCCTAAATGAGAAGCAGCAGCTGCAAACATCCATTAATAATCTGAACATGGAATGTATGGAGTATTAATCTAGGAAAACCGGAAATCATGAAAAATGAAATAGACTGTTAGGTATCAGTGAGCTGAAATGGACTGGTATTGGCCATTCTGAATCAGACAATTGCATGCTTTCCTATGCCCAGGATGAAAACAAAAGGAATGGTGTTGCATTCATTGTCAAAAAGAATTATTTCGAACTTTTGCTCATCCAAAGACTTTATTAATAGAATTAAAAGAACACCCACAGAATGGGAAAAAATATTTGGCAACTCTACGTCAGACTGACGCCTGATCTCCATAATCTATAAGATACTACAAAATATCAATAAGAAGAAGATAAACCATCCAATTAAGAGATGGGCAAAGGAGATGGACAGACATTTGACTAAAGAGGAGATCCAGGCAGCCAAAAAACACATGCGGACATGTTCACGATCTTTAGTTATTAAAGAAATTCAAATCAAGACAACAATGAGATACCATCTCACCCCAACAAGATTGGCCATGATCCAGAAAACACAAAACAACAAATGCTGGAGAGGCTGTGGAGAAAGTGGAACCCTCCTACACTGTTGGTGGGGTTGCAAAATTGTCCAGCCTCTTTGGAAGGCAATCTGGCGCTTCCTTAAAAAAATGGATATCGATATACCATTTGACCCAGTAATTCCACTACTTGGAATATATCCTACAGATTCAAGGCCTTTCACACCAACGGACACATGCACCAGAATGTTTACCGCAGCACAGTCCACGATAGCAAAAAGATGGAATCAACCCAGATGCCCAACAACAGAAGAATGGATAGGTAAACTGTGGTACATATACTCAATGGAGCACTACGCAATGATAAAGAATAATGATGATTCCAGGAAACATCTCCTAACCTGGTTTCAACTGGAAGACATTATGTTGAGTGAAAGTAGTCAGCGACAAAGGGACAAATACTGTATGAGACCTCTACGATAAGACCTCAAAAACAGACTTGTGTATAGAAGAAAAGACTCTTTGATAGCTGCAAGGGGGGGGAGGGAGGGGAGAGGGTTTAGTTTAGATAGTTACTAGAAATCTAGTTGGGAGAAAGCATTGATAGCACACATTGGAAACAAGAACAACATTAAGTGGACTTCAGCATAACTTGAGTACTTCCATCTTGACTCAATACTGCAAGGATAGAGTAGCTGGGGCGGGGGGCGGGGGACCATGCTCTTAGGTGAATTCCAGGCCAATTGGCACAACTAGCGTTTTGCTAAGAGAGCTCTCTGCACCCCACATTGGTGAGTGGCATCTGGGGTCTTAAAAGATGCCAAGCTGCCATCCGAGGACACAGCAAATGGTCCCCACTCAGCAGGAACAGATGCTCAAAATGACATGCAGTAAAGACAACCGAGAAGACAGAGAGACCCACAAGAGTGGGTGCCTACATCGACTTGGGACCGGAAGAACCGGATGGTGCCCAGCCACCACCAGTGATAGCCACGATGGAGCTCAAAGAGAGGAGTCTCACTGGCAACACAAGAATAAAAAGGGGTGCATCATGAGATCTCCACTAAAAGATCTCAACTGATGGTCCAGCGGTTTTGGGGTTCCTCTGAGAGCATGGCCCCCGGCCCTGATGCTGCCCTTTCCCATAAATTATAACAAAGGTCCACTCTTTGGACAGGAATGGATTGGACTTGGCAATGCAGAGTGACCATATATTGGAAGCACTTTGTGGTTCTATACATCTACACGATATCATCTTGCTGACCTCTGGCTGGAGGAAGGGGAGTGGACGGAGAGGAGGGGAAAGGAGGTTGTTGGGAGGATGAGACATGTATGGAGCAGAGAGGAATAGTGTGCAGTCACCGGACAGGGAGAGCAGTGGAAGCTGCATATAGGTGGGCATGTAAATTTATACGTGAATGTACATTTTCACTCAGTTATGTTAAATAAAAATAAAAAAAAAAGAATATTTCGAGCTCTGTCCTGAAGTACAAAACTGTCAGTGATATGATAATAACTACATACCTACATGAAAGGTCAGTTAATAAAGCAATTAGTCAAATTTATACATTAACCGCTAAGGACAAAGATGAAGAAATTGAAGATTTTACCAGCTTTTGCAGTCCAAAATTGATTGAACATATAATCAGGATGCATTGATGGATCACTGGTAATTGGAATGCAGAAGTTAGAAACAAAGAAGATGGCTTGGTTGTTGGAAAACATGGCCTTTGTGATAGAAATGATCCTGGAGATAGCATGACAGAATTTTGCAAAACCAACAACTTCTTCACTGCAAATACCTTTTTCCACCAACATCAACGGAGACTGTGCACAGGGACCTCACCGAATGGAATATACAGGAATCAAACTGACTACATATGTGGAAAGAGATGACAGAAAAGCTCAGTATCAGCAGTCAGAACAAGACTAAATGCTGACTGCAGAAGACTATTAACTGCTCACATGCAAGTTCAAAGTGAAACTGAAGAAAATTAGAACGAGTCATCGAGAACTAAAATACAACCTTGAGTATATCCCACGTGAGTTTAGAGACCATCTCAAGAACAGACTGATGTGTTGAACTCTGTCTGAAGACCAGATGAGCCGTGGAATGACATCAAAGACATCATCCATGAAGAAAGCAAGAGGTCATTAAAAATACAGGAAAGAAAGAAAGGACCAAATTGGATGTCAGAAGAGACTCTGCAACTTGCTCTTGAACACTGAGCAGTTAAAGTAAAATTAAGAAATGATGAAGTAAAAGAACTGAACAGAAGATTTCAAAGGGTAGCATGAGAAGACAAAGTACTATAAAGACTATTTCTAGCAAAGGGCTAGAAATAGAACACCAACAGAGAAGAACATACATTTCTCAACCTGAAAGAACTGAAGAAAAAATCCAAGCCTCGAGTTGTAACCATGAAGGATTCTACAGGGAAAATACTAAACAACTCAGGAAGCATCAAAAGAAGATGGAAGGCATACACAGAGTCATTATATCAAAAAGAACTGGTCAATGTTCAACTGATGGTACTGTAAAAAGAACTCAAAGCTGCACTGAAGGCACTGGTGAGAAACAAGGTACCAGGAATTGATGAAATACCAACTGAGAAGTTTGAACAAAGGGACGTAGCTACAGAAGTGCTCACTCATCTATGCCAAGAAATTTGGAAGACAGCTACCTTGCCAACCAACTGGAAGAGATCCATATTTATGCCTATTCCCAAGAAAGGTAATCCAACTAAATGTGAAGTTATCAAACAATATCACTGATGTCACACACAAGTAAAATTTTGCTGAAGATCATTCAAAAGTGACTATAAGAGTATACTGAAAGGGAAATGTGAA
The DNA here is from genome assembly GCA_028571685.1 of Heterohyrax brucei. Classification (NCBI taxonomy): domain Eukaryota; kingdom Metazoa; phylum Chordata; class Mammalia; order Hyracoidea; family Procaviidae; genus Heterohyrax; species Heterohyrax brucei. The sequence continues at coordinate 21,573,513 of CM053162.1, forward strand.
AAATTCAAGCCAGATTCAGAAGAGGACATGGAAGCGGGGATACTGTTGCTGATGTCAGATGGCTACTGGCTGAAAGTAGAAAATATCAGAAAGATGTTTACCTGTGTTTCATTAATTATGCAAAGGCATTCAACTGTGTAGATCGCAACAAATTATGGATAACATTGCAGAGAATGGGAATTCTAGGACACTTAATTATGCTCATCAGGAATCTGTACATGGATCAAGAGGCAGCTGTGTGAACAGAACAAGGGGCCGCTGCATGGTTTAATCACAGGAAAGGTATATATCAGAGCTGTATCCCTTCACCATACCTTTTCAAACTCTATGTAGAGCAAATAATCAGAGAAGCTAGATTATACGAAGAATGAGGCATCAGAATTCAAGAAAGACTCATGAACAACTTGCATCATGCAGACGACAACCTTGCTTGATGAAAGTCAAGAAGATTTGTACTTACCGATGACAATCAAACACCACAGCCTTCAGTATGACTGCACTGCAACATCACGAAAACAAAAGTCCTCACAACTGGACCAGTAAGCAACATCATTATAAATGGAGAAAGGATTGAGGTTGTCAAGGATTTCACTTTACGTGGTTCCACAATCAAAGCCCATGGAAGCAGAAGTCAAAAAATTAAAAGATGCATTGCACTGGGAAAAACTGTTGCACTAAAGTATTGAAAAGTAAAGATGTCACCTTGAAGATTAAGGTGCACACGATACAAGCCATGGCATTTTCAGCCACATCAAATATATGTGAAAGCTCGACAGTGAATGAGGAAGACAGGAGAATTGACGCCTTTGAACTGTGGTGTTGGAGAAGAATACTGAATGTACCACGGACTGCCAAAAGAACAAACAGATCTGTTTTGGAAGAGGTACAACCAAAGTGTTCCTTGGTAGCAAAGATGGCGAGACTGTATCTTACATACTTTGGACATGTTGTCAAGAGGGATCAGTCCCTAGAGAAGGACATCATTCTAGGTAAAGAGAAGGGTGAGCAAAAAAAGACCAAGCCCTCAAGGAGACGGACTGACACAGTGGTTGCAACAATAGGCATAAGCATAGAAATGATGGTGGCATGGCACAGTGCAAGACCAGGCAGTGTTTTGTTCTGTGTTCACAGAGTTGCTATGAGTTGGAACTGACTCAACGGCAGCTAACAATACAGACCAAACACAGCTGGGGCTGAGAGAAGCAGATGAAAGCTATGGAAGCCTAGGCCTAGGCCAAGTGCCAAGTCCTAGGGGCCACCCTCAAAGCTGAGTGTTCCTACTACAGGCTCTGGAGAACCTTACTACCTCCCCTTCTCATTGTCATTGACCCCTGGGATGAACTCCAGCCTCTCCTCAGCCCTTCTCCAGAGCTTGGTGGTGCGTGCAATTTTCTCCCCAGATATTCAGTACTCTCGCAGATGAGACAGACCCTTTTCATCTGTACATGTGCAGCACCTTAAGTCAGTGCCTGGTCTCTCAGTGCACACGGAGCTGGTGATAGTTGGCTGCCACTAAGGCAACTCTCAATGTATGGCCTCCCAGCACACACGCCATGACAACAAACACCACACCATCCCCATGACTGGCTGCTGATGAAACCATTGTGATCTACAGGATTCTCACTGACTTTATTACTGGGAGTAGACTGCCAGACCTTTCCTCCTGGTCTTAGTCTGGAAGTTCTGCACAAACCTGTTCAGCATCAAAGTTAACACCCAACCCTCCACAAACACATGGGTGGCGGCTGCACATAAGGTGCTGTGGCTAAGAATCAAAGCCAGATATTCCACAAGGAAGATGAGGAGGATTCTACCACTGAGCCACCAAGGGCCCGTGGAGTTACCATCTTAAGAAAGTGGCTCCTCTAATGAAGTCACGAAAAGCAGGGATCTAATCTCCTAGTCTCTATGTTGGTCCAGGGAAAGGGATGGGCAAAGTGGCCCAGAAGTATTTGTTAGATTCCTAGGACCTTTATAGGTTATATATTGTACATGCGTTAGTCGTTATTTTTAGTGAAAAGGGATTTATAGACATTAGATCTAGGTGTATTAATTCCCTTGCTTATATGGATAATTCTTCCACTGTCATTCCAGTGGAAATCCTGGTAGCATAGTGGTTAAGTGCTACGGCTGCTAACCACAAAGTCCGCAGTTCAAATCCGCGAGGCGCTCCCTGCAAACTCTATGGGGCAGTTCTACCCTGACCAATAAGATTGGTGAGAGTCAGAACTGACTCGATGGCACTGAGTTTTTCGGGTTGGGTACCACTCCAGTGGTGCACTCCACCTCCCCCGGTCAGTGTGATTGGTACTTCCCAGCCGATAACAGAGGCGGGAGGAGGGAGAGAAGGCGAAAAACCGGCCTCCGGGAAGATGATTGGTTATTTCCTTTCTCGTCCCCAGGTTCGCCCAATGGTACCTTCCCATGTAGGAAAATGATTTTGTCCCGCGCAGACTCCCTCAGCACTTTTTGCACTCTAAAGCCGAAGAAAGGTAAACGGACAGGGGCAGAGGTACCATTTCCAACGCCTGCTTCTTTTTCTTCTGGGCTGGGGGCTTCTACCTCCTCCTCATCCCGTTCGCGCTTTCTCTTGGTGGCTTGAGCGGATCTGTCCGCCATGCTGCCGAGGAGGCGATGTGCGCCTGCGCAGACCTGAAGCCCGCGCCGTCTCTCGCGGCACCGCCCCCGCTTTCCTCCACTCGCGGCGGAGGGCGTGGAGCCACGGCCGCAAGCGCCGACGTTGACGTGCTCGGGCTCGGAACTGGCGGATCCTGGCGGGCTTTCTGAAAGGGCCGGAGTGTCTCAGCCCCAGTGAACTGACTGGAACCAGCAATTTTGATTCCGGCCTGGCTCGGAAGTCGGCGCTGAGGAGAGAAAGGAGCAGGCCAAGTCAGACAGCGAGTCCCCGAACAGATTGGTGATGCCCCAGCAGCGTGTCCCTTCCCAAAGAGGGCATCCCCGGCCGCCCTCCATCAGGCGCAGGCAGGCAGCCTTTGAACCCTGTGAATGCTGTGACACCATGTGTGAATAAAAACTAGTAGCCAACGAATGCGTTCTGACTAAAGGCCGACGCATGTGTGTCAGAGTAGAACCGTGCTCCGTGGAGAGTTTGCCGTGGGTGATTTTCTCCGAAGCAGATTGCAAGGCCTTTTGTCTAGGCACCCCCCGAAAGGTGGACCCGTCCAGCAGGCAAACAGGCAACCACCTGGAGCGCCATGCCCTCGTAGATTCATAGCTACCCCGTAGGACAGAGTAGAACCGTCTCATAGCATTTCCTAGGCTGTAAGCCTTATGGGAGCAGATTGCCAGGTCTTCGTTAGCAGTCAAGCCCTAACCATCGCACCACCAGCGCTCCTTTACTTCCAGTGCTGTACTGAGGTTTTAATCGGACTTACACCAAAGTTTGTTAGTTATTGTGAAGGGATAATTCAGCAACAGAGCTGTAGAGCGAATTTTATTTCGTGGTCATGTTTGTATACAGAACACTTCCACCATTTCCGTTCTCTTATTTTCACTTTACAGCCGTTTCATCGTGATCAGTACCTTTATAGATTCAACATTTGGGGGCATTGTAAAGCTAGAGGAAGGTAAGCAGATGGGACCAGACACCACCGCCCGTGCTGGCTTCTGTTCTGAACTGAGGGCTTGCGCCTTCATGTGTCCACTTTGGGGGTGTGCCTGCTGAGCTGCCTGAGAATGTGTTGTGCTGCAGGAATGTGATTCATGTATCAGGATTTTCTCCCCTCCGTGTACAAATTTACTTACAATTTCTACCACTGTAGGTTTCTTCTTGGTTTTTCTTTTTTCTTTGTTTTCTTAAGTGAAAGTATACAATTCCAGTCAGTTTGAAGTTTCTTTTGTGGCTCTTGTTTCTGGCTAGTCCGTTTTCCCTTGATGTTGTATACTGACTAGCTGTGCAGCTTTGTCAAGGTCATTAACCCCTGATGGGCCTCTATTTACTCATGCCAGGCACTGTCAGTGCTATCTGAGCAGGACAGAGGAGGTCTCCACTTCCATAGGATTCATATTGAAGTGCCAGTGGGTGAAATAAACAAACAAAATAATCTTAGATAATGATTAGATACCATGACTAGAATAAAATAGGACCATGTGATAGAGCTTGGCGGTAGGGAACACCTTAGATAAAGTGGTCAGGGATGACCTGCTCAGGTTGTAACATTTAAGCTAAGGCAGATAATGAGAACGAATCAGCCATGTGAAGAAGTCAGAAAAGTGTATTGCAGGCAGAGTAAAAATGAGATAGTAAAGACCCTGAAGCAGAAATGAGTTTGACGTGTTTTAGAAACAGGAATGGCTAATATAGCTAAAATATAGAAAGCAAAGGGGAGAGAGAGGTATGAAATTATAGGGAACTTTATTCATTGTTCATAAGTTCATCAATGTGGATATAATTCTGATTAAAATATGCATGAAGTTGAAAGTCTACCCATAAGGAGGTCTCACTCAAGGGAAGCCTGAGCTCACAGGCAGCCTCAGCTACCAGAGGTCCTACTAAAATACCAGACTGCAGAGTATAATCACTAAAGCAGACGCAGTAGACCTTAGCTTGGCTTCAGGACCATTTATCTGTTGAAGTTGATGGTTTTGTTTAGAAACATTAGAAGTCTCTGTACTGTCCGATACAATAACCACTAGTCACATGTTATTAACTAATTAAAATTAAATAAAATTTGACTTTTTCAGTTGTACTAGCCACATCTCAAGTGCTTGGTAGCCACAGCACAGATGTAGAACATGTCCATCATCACAGAAAGTTCTATCAAACAATCTTTCATTAAACCATTACTGGAAAGCCATCTTCTGTAAGCATTCAGTCCTTCAATCTTGTGATTATTGTGGTGTACCATCAATTCAGTTTTGACTCAGAGACCCCAGAGGACAGAATAGAACTGCCTATAGGTTTCCAAGACTAAATCTTTACAAAAGCACTGATGCAGCAACTGAGCGCTTAACCACTATCCCACCAGGGCTTCTTTAATCTTGAAAAATCTCAAAAGTGCTCCCAAATCATTTTATAGTCTAAGGATGAACTAGTCACCTCTACTTCAGACATTATAGCAGCCTAGATATTCTGAAAACAAGTCAGCTACAAAATGTTATGTAAATGCCAGATTACAAACATCCCCTATATTGTTGAGTACTCCAGGAAGTAAGGAAATCGTCAGTGACTAGAAATGACATGGGAGCATGAATGTATGGAGTGGTAAATGAATATTGAACCCAGAAGCTGTTGCAGAGGTCATTGCTGATTCTTAATAACCTAGAACCTTGGACTATAAGAATTATATTCGGGAAAGGAGATAAGACCTGGGCTTGGACAAGATGGGAAACTGAAATAGAGACCTTCTTACAGAGAGCCAAGATCTTCAAAGGTCCACCACCACAATGATAGGGCTAACTTTTTTTTTTGCCATTTCAACATGTTTACATGTACAATTTGATGATGTTAATCATGTTCACCAAGTAGTTTTATCTAAAAACAAAAACTGTTTTGCTACTGGAGACAAGATTATTAGGAAGTTTGTGTGCCTCAATCGCTGGCTCTAGACATGAAAAAAAAAATCATCTGAAGTAGGGTACTTCTAGGCACTGGTCCCTGGAGCTAGACGTAACCAAGCCACAGAGTGAGATGGCTGAGGGCTTGGGGGGGCATGGCTGTTAAGAGTGAGGTATCTCTGGCACTTTGTAACACTTGCCTAGGCAGGCAAAGGCCATGCTCAGGGGCTGAAAAAAATATGTCTGTGGGCATAGCTGAGAAAAATCGGTCGTTATCAAATGACTTTCTTGAGTTCTTTCTGATCCTGAATTATAGCATGTTATTTCCCTAAGAAACCCTGTAATGGTGAGAGAGGGAGAGGAAAAAAATTGCTGTCAATTTTGGCTCACAGCGACCCTATAAAATGGAGTAGAACCACCCTATACTGTTACCAAGGCTGTAATCTTGATGGACACAGGCTGCCATATGGAGTAGCTGGGTTCCAACCACCAAGGTTTTGGCTAGCCACAGCTCTTAACCGTTGTGCCATCAGAGCGTCCTCAAGAATTCATAAGCACTGGGCAATATTTATACACCTTTAAACTTCAGATTCATACTGTCTGCATGGTTCAGTAACTGGGCAGTAAACCACATCTTGCTAAATGGAAAAAGACTGATGTTTTCAAAGATTTTGTTTTACTTGGATCCATAATCAATACCATGAAAGCAGCAGTCAAGAAATCAAAAGATTCTTTGCATCAGGCAAATCTGCTGCAAAAGACCTGTATAAAGGATTGAAAAGCACAGACGTCACGTTCAAGACTAAAATGTACCTGACCTAAGCCATAATGTTTTTAGCCAACTCACAGGCATGCGAAAGCTGGACAGTGAATAAGGAAAACTGAAGAAGAATTGATGCCTTTAATTCTGGTGCTGGTGAAGAGTATTAACCACGGACTGCTAAAAGAATGAACAAACAGTCTTGGAAGAAGTACAACCAGACCTCCTTAAAAGCGAGGATGGTGAGACTATGTCTCAGATACTTTGGACATGTTATTGGGAGAGGTCAGTCCCTAGAAAATGACATCATGGTTGGTAAAGTAGGAGAGGAAAAAGGAAGACTCTCCACAAGATGGATTGACAGATTGGCTGCAACAGTGGACTCAAGCATAAGAAGGATTGTGAGGATGGTTCAGGACAAGGCAGTGTTTCGTTCTGTTGTACATAGGGTCACTGTGAGTCAGAACAAACTCCACCCGCCCATCCACTGCTGTCAAGTGAATACTACTCAGCAATGCTATAGGACAGTAGAACTGCTCCATAGAATTTCCAAGGAGCACCTCATGAGTTCAGACTGCTGATCTTTTGGTTAGCAAGTGTAGCACTTAACCACTACATCACCAGAGTTTCTAACGAACTCCACAACACCTAAAAACAATATGATCCAAGAAACTCAAACTGAAAAATCTATCTAAATTGGTATTGTGTTTTTATTTTTTATTGTGATTAAGTGTATAATCCACATAAATTTTTTATATATAACCCCAAGCACCTGCCTGTCTGCGGCTCTGCTTTCCTCAGCCTGTGACAGTGCACTCTTCTTTTCCACTCTTTACTTCCAGTATCCAGTCAACCCACACCCTCTTCTCTCCCCTCTGAAAAGAAACCAGTAGGACAGCCTCATACACACACACACACACACACGTATACATATATTTTTGACAGCAGTAGATTTTGCTGTCAAGTGAATCCAACTCAGCAATGCTATAGGACGGTAGAATTGCTCCATAGAATTTCCAAAGAGCACCTCGTTGGTTCACACTGCTCATCTTTTGGTTAGCAAATGTAGCAGTTAACTACCACATCACCAGAGATTCTAACCAACTCCTCAGCACCTAAAAACAATACGATCCAAGAAACTCAAACTGCAAAATCTGTCTAAATTGCATCACTCTGTGTCTCCAAGTTCAGTCCATTCTTTGTCTGAAGTGTTGCCTTCAGTACTGGTTTCAGCTCTAGGCTAGCAGCAAATCTAGGGGTCGTGTTCTCAGGGGATTCTTCGGGTAGTCAGACCATCAAGTATGGTCTTGTAATAGAGTTCTTGATCTACACACCCCTTGTTCTCGTGCTTCATCAGGGATTCTACCTTGTGCTTTTTGTCAAGGCTTTCTTTGGTGGTGGCCGGGAACCATCTAGTTCTTCTGGTCTCATGCTAATGTAGTCTTCAGTCATAAGGGCTCTTCTGTCCCCTGGGCTGATTTTTCCTCCTGTCTTTGATGTTCTCAGTTTTCATTTGTTCCAGGTGGGTTGGGACCAGTTGATGTTCCTCAGATACTAGCTTGCTGACTTTTAAGACCCCAAGCACCACTCACCAATATGGGGTGCAGCATGGTCTCAGAGAAAAAGACTACTTATGCCAGTTGACTTCAGTGTCCTCTGAAAACATGGTCCCCAGACTCCTGTCCCTGCTACTCTGTCCTTCAAAATGTTAGGTTGAATTTAGAAATCCTTTTAGTTTATGGTACAGTGCAGTTATGCTGACCTGCCTTCTACGGTGTGTTGTAACCCCCTTCCTAACTGAATTCCTGTCAACTGTCTAATCTATGCAAACCTTAGTGGTGTAGTGGGTTAAGTACTACGTCTTCTAACCAAAAGGTTGGCAATTCAAATCCACCAGGTGCTCCTTGGAAGCTCTATGGAAAAGTTCTACTCTGACCTCTAGGGTCACTATGAGTTGGACCCAACTTGATGACAGTGGGTTTGGTTTTTTTTGGATCTAATCTATGAATAACCCTCTCCCTCCCTCCCCACTATTGTAGCCATCAAAGAGCATTTTGTTTTATGCATAATATACTGGTGGTCTCATATAGTATTTGTCCTTTTGCAGCTGATTGATTTCACTCAGCATAACGTCTTTCAGTTGATTCCAGATTATGAGATGTTTCCTAAAATCATCATTGTTCTTTGTCATTGCATAGTGTTTCCTTGTGTATATATACCATAGTGTGTTTATCCATTCATCTATTAATGAGCACCTAGGTTGATTCCATCTTTTTGCTATGCGGACAGCACTACCATAAACATTTTGGTGCATGTATTGGTTCATGTGACAGCCCTCATTTCTGTAGGATATATTCCAAGCAGTGGGATTGCTGGATCATATGGTACTTCTAATTCTAGCTTTTTAAGAAAGCACCAAATTGCTTTCCATTTACATTCCTTCCAGTGTTGTAGAAGAGTTCCAGTCTTGCCACAGCCTCTCCAACATTTGTTGTTTTGTATTTTTTGGATTAGTGCCAATCTTGTTGGGGTGAGATGGTATCTCATTGTAGTTTTGATTTGGATTTCTCTAATGGCTAATGATCATTGAGCATTTCCTTATGTGTCCTTTCCCTGCCTGGATGTCTTCTCTGGAGAAGTGTCTGTCCATGTCCTTTGCCCATTGTTTAATTGGGTTCTTTGCCTGTTTCTTGTTGATATTTTGCAGTACCTTGTAGATTATGGAGATTAAACAGCAATCAGATACATGGTTGCCAAATATTACCCCCATTCTGTGGATGATCTTGTTACTCTCTTGATAAAGTCTGAGGATGAGCGTGTTTGATTTTTAGTAGTTCCAATTTATTTATTTTCTCTTCTGCTGTTTGTGCATTGTTAGTAATACTTTATAGTCTATTAAGCAGTGTTGTCCTTGTTTTTTCTTCCATAACCTTTATCGTTTTAGATTTGATATTTAGGCCTTTGATCCACTTTGAGTTAGTTTTTGTGTAAAGTGTGAGATAGGGGTGCTTCAAGTTTTCCAGATGGATATCCAGTTTTGCCAACACGGTTTGTTAAATAGATTGTTTCTTCCCCAGTTCATGGCCTTTGGGCCTATGTCAAATATCAGCTGTTCATAGGTGAGTAGATTTATTTCTGGATTTTCTAATCTGTTCCGTTGGTCTATATATATCTGTTTTTGCACCAGTACCATGATTTTTTGCTACCGTACCAGTGTACTCTTTATTAACTGATTTTTTCTATGCCAAATTGACTCCAGAAGAAATAGACAATCTAAATAGATATGTAACACTTTAACACACTGATATTGCACTTTTAAATCTTTGCTTAAATAAGATCCACCATGTATCTGTCAGTTTTCCTATGCTAGAGTGGCTTGCATGTTGCTATGATGCTGGAAGCTATGACACTGGTGTTTCAAATAGCAGAGTCACCCAAGGTAAACAGGTTCTGGCAAACCTTGCAGACTAAGACAGATGAGGAAGAAAGTCCTAGTGCTCTTTAGATAATTAGCCAATGAAAACTGTAGATCACAGAATGCTATCTGAGACTTCAGCTTGCTTACTTTATGGGCATGTCACCAAGAGGGACCGATCACTGGAGAAGGAAGTCATGTTTAGTAAAGTGAAAGACTAGCAAAAGTAAGGAAAAAAAACACAAGATTGATTGACGCAATGGCTGCAACAGTGGTCTTGAGCTTATCAGCAGTCATGAAGATGGTGCAGGATGTGGCAGCATTTTCTCCTGTTACTTCTGGACTTACCATAAGTTGGAGCCAAGCTGAAGACAGCTAACTTTATGATGACCCCATGTATGCAGAGTTGAACTGCTCCATAGGATTTTCAAGGCTGTGGCATTTTGAAGATCACTAAGCGTATCTTCCACAGCATTTTTGAGTTGATTTACTACCAACCTTTCAGTTAGTAGTCTACCATGCCAGGTCACCATGAGTCAGAATTGACTCAGCAGCCACTAAGAACAACAAAACAACTACAGCATAAAAAAAAGTACTGTGACCAAACAGCTCTATAGAGGATTCTACCAAACATTCAAGGAACAATTAATTTCAAGCTTAAACTCATCAAACAATACAAAAAAAGAGACAGTCCTCAACTGTCTTAAAAGGTTGGAATAGCATTAGTGGCACAGTGGTTAAGAGCTGTGGCTGCTAACTAAAAGGTTAGCAGGTTGAATCTACCAGCTGCTACTTGGAAACCCTGTAGGACAGTTCTATCCTGTAAGGTCTCCCTAAATCAGAAGCAACTTGACAGCAACAGATTTTTGTTTTTGTTTTTAGCAGCCTTGATAACACAACCAGAAAGGGATAGTACTAGAAAGGGCAACTATGGGCCTGTTTTACATTTGAACATAGATGTGAAATTCCCAAAGAAAATGTTAGCAAAGGGAATCCCACTGTTTGTTTAAAAAAAAAAAAAAAGGAATACATCATGATCAAATTGGGTTTGTCTCAAGATTGTGAGTCTTGTTTAACATTAGGAAATTTAATAATATTATTCACTGCATTCACCACTTAAAAGGGAAAAACATAATCTCAGAAGTGGAAATTAAAAAAATATAGATTTAGGTTCTGGGGAAAAATTTACACAGCATGTTTAATTCCCATTTGACAATTTCTACACAAATTATTCAGTGGCATTAGTTACGTTTATCACATTCTGTCAACAGATTTTTTGCAAGTTTCTACATGTACAGTTTAGTGACATTGATTACATTCTTCAAGTCATGCAGCCATTCTCACCTTCTTTTTTTGAGTTATCCCTCCCTCATTAACATAAACTCATTTCCTCTTAAGGTTCCTGTCGTTAAGTTGTTGTTGTCGTTTTGATCTTACGTTGATATTTCTGAAAATAGCATAATACTCAAAGCAGACCTTTTGTTTACTAGTTAAGCTAAATGATTTTAAGAAGACTGCAGGGTTTGCTGGCCATTTGAATGTCCTTTTTGGTGAGATGTCTGTTTAAAGATTACCTCAAGACAGTAATTTCAGGAGTTCATCTACCCTCTATGGCTCCAGAAAGTCAGGAGTCCATGAGAATTTGAAATTCTGTTCTGCGTCTTTCCCCTTTGATAAGGTTTCTACTATAGACTCTTGGCATAGACTCTTTGATCAAAATATTCAGTAATAGTAGCCATCCAGTTCTCATGGCAAAGGCAGCAGTTATTTATAGAGACAGCCAAACATTCCGTATCTTGCTATTCCTGACTATCATTCTTTCTTTGTTGCTCCAGGTGAACAGAGACCAATTGTGCCTTAAATGGCCGCTTCCAAGCTTTTAGGACCCCAGACACTATGCAAAGACTAGGAGATACAGCAGAACCACTAACATGTTATTAGGTAAGTTAACTGGGATGTTCCGTGAAATCATGGCCCTAAATAAGGACACTTACAAAATAAGTGTCATAAATTGAATTGTGTGCCCCTAAAACTATGATGGCTGGGCCATCATGATTCCCAGTATTGTGCGATTGTTAACTGTTTTGCCTTCTGGTGTGATTTTCATTTGCATTGTAAATCCTGCCTCTCTGATGTAGTGAGGGTGGTGGATCACAGTTGTATTGATGAGACAGGACTCAGTCTACAGAATTGGATTGTGTCTTGAACAGGTTTCTTTTGGGATATAAAAGAGAGAAGGAATCAAGAAGACAGAGGAACCTCATACCACCGAGGTAGCAGTGCTAGAGAAGCAGAGCACATTCTTTGGGCCTGAGGCTCCTGCGTGAAAAAGCGCCCAGTCCAGGGGAAGATTGATGAGAAAGACCTTCCTTGGAGCCAACAGAGAGAGAAAGGCTTTCTCTGGATCTGATGCTGTGCATTTGGACTTTCAGCCTACTTTACTGTGAGGATATAAATTTCTCTTTGTTGAAACCATCCACTTGTGGTATTTCTGTTACAGCAGCACTAGATAACTAGTATAGAATTCAGTATCAAGAGTAAGGTGCTGCTGTAACAGATACCTAAAATGTGGAAGCAGTTCTGAAACAGTGAATGGATAAAGAAGCAGCAGAAGCAGAACCACAAGACCAGTACATGATAGTGCTGGAGCTGACTCATGAAGTGAGAGTTGAGTGTCTTTGCACAGACTACTTTATGGCTGAGTTGGGTGCTTCCAGGCACTTATTAGTGGGGCTACTCTTGCTGATCCTCAGAGCAAGAGAGCTGAACGTCTTCTGGCTGATGTTTACTAGTGAAGTGGCAAAGCGAAGTGCCTTTAGGCACTTGTTGGTAGCACTACAGAGCTTTAGAACACTTGCCCCAGCAGGGCAGATGAAGGCATGAGGCTTGAAGGCTGAGAGGTCAAGGAACCAGGAAGCACAAACTGAAAAGAGAAGAAACATAGGAAGTTGAGTTGCCTAATCTCAAAAGGTATGACTGTGACCTTTGTGGTTTCAAGGGTGGAGCTATGGTCTCTGGTATTTCTAGGGGTGAAGTCACCACTTAGATGGACTAGTAGAATGGTATACTTAAAGCCAAGGAATTAGCATCTCTTTAATGGCTAATGACCTTGGGCATGTTTTCATTGGTTTGGTGGCCATTTGAATGTCCTCTTTGGTGAGATGTCTGTCTGTCCAAGTCCTTCTGTTCCAGTAGGCCTGGAAGGTGGAGCTGAAGCCCAGGGCTGAGGCTCTGATTCTGAATAATATGGCTAATACCTAGAGTCTAAAGGTCAGGGCCACTGTGTACATCTCTTAGAGAACAGAGGATTATTTTGAGAGACTTGAGGGCTGAGGTAATGTGTTATACTGAGTTTCTTGGTGCCTGTTATGTCTTCTTTCCCTACAGTTTCTTCCATTTGTGATGGAAATGTCTAGTGTGTACCTGTTCTGCCATTGTGCCTTTGGAAGTGTAATGGAAAATTTTATTAAGCCCGAACTGTTCTTTGTTTCAGAGAGCAACCTTTTCCCGCCACAGAGAACAACCCTTCCCCCCAACTTCCTGAGTTCTCAAAGATATTACAGGCTACTGAGCGAAAGTCCCGCCTACAAATTTAGCCCTTAAATACCCAACCCCGTCCACTGCTCGGGGTTCCAGCCTCTCAACTCCTGCGTGAGTCGGAAGCTGGGCCCCAGCATGCTGGTCCTTTCAATAAAGCCTCTTGCTGTTTGTATCAAGCTGCGAACTTCGTGACTGATTGGGGTTTGCGTCGTCGCCTGTGACTCGAGGAGGGGTCTCCCCTCTCGGGAAACTTTCAGAAGCAGTTAACCTGTATTCTAAATTTCGTAGATGAATAGGAATAATTGGATCTTGACCGTGGAGTTAAGGCGTTTGTTATGATATGATAGGGTACCTATATTTTGCATGTTGCAGAGGTAGGATTTTTGGATAAACAAAGGGTGAGATGTCATAGATTGAATTGTATGCCCCTAAAATATGTGTCAGCAGTGACATCCCTGGGGATATCTTGTTACTGGAAAAGCCTGGGAATTCGGCTACCTGCCACAACCTGCCACAGAAAGCTAATTCATTGAGAAAGGAGCTTTGGGGTGAGAGCAAAGGTTTTATTTGCAAATCGGCATTGTCAAGGGACAGGGAAATAGTCTCATCCTCAAAGCCTGCCCAAATTGGTCAAGCAAAGTCTGAATATTAAAGGAAAAAAACCACATGCAGATGTAGGGAACAATGTGGGCAGTTGGGGGCATGTGGAGGCCAACTGGGTGGAGGAGGTTGACTGGGTGGAGATGGACTGGGTGGAGGTCTGCTTCACAAGCAGGCCTTCACTGGCCTTCAAGGAAAACAAAGTGGTGCTAGATATTGTCTGACCAGTAACCTAGAAGAATAGTTTTGGAATACAAGTTACATTTCCATCCTCCCTGGCCTAGTGCTTGATTCTTTTGTCATTGTTTTCATCAAGACAAAAGGAAACGTTCATTGCCATAGTTCACTGAATCTGTAGTGGAGCCTATGAGGGCACCACTCTAACAAGGGCCACACCCTAACAAGGGCCACACCCTAGCATCACCACCTAGGGCTTATGGAATGTGGAGGTCATGTCTTTGCCTGCGCGGTAGGGGTGATCTGAAACAGTGTCTCTCAGGTTCCCCTTAGTTCTAAGGACCCCTCACATGGAGGCTTTTTCAGCCTCTGGTATCAATCTGAGCACGTACTGCTGCTATTCATAAGCTTTCACTGGCTAATTCTTTTCAAAAGTAGGCTGTTGAATCTGTTGCCAAACTGAAAGCAAGGTTGTTCCGCCTGTCACTGTAGCCAAAAATTCAGAGACAGCGTGGGGTTCAAGGAATATTTTATTTTCAGATGTGCTAGCAATATGTGAGACAGCAAGCCAAAAACTGTCCCATTTGGGCAGGGGTCTGGGGACCATGCTCACAGGGGACATCAAGGCCAATTGGCAGAATTAGCCTGTTGCTAAGAGAGTCTCTGCACCCCATATTGGTGAGTGGTGTCTGGGGTCTTAAAAGCTAGCAAGCTGCTATCTGAGGTACACCAAATGATCCCATCTCAACTGAATCAGATGATCACCAAGGTCAACAAAGACATAAGAGAAAAAGAGCCCAGAGGACAGAAGGGCTCACATTGTATGGATGAGTGAACCAACATGTGATCAAAGAACCAGATGGCATCCAACCACCACCAATGTCAACCATGATGGGGCACACAATGCTGGGTCCCACAGGCAACGCAAATAAAAAGAGGGGTGCACCTCAACAACTGCACTGAAAGACCACAATCAATGGTCCAGTGCCCTGTGACTTCCCCTAGGATCATGGCCCCTAGACCTGCTGCTGCTCCAGATCATTATTCATTACTGAGGTCAACTCTTCAGACAGGAATGGACTGTACTTGGGAATATAGGGTGAACATATGGTGTGTCCACTTTATGGTTCTATGTGTCTACAGGATGCCATCCTACTAGCCTCTTACCAGAAAGCAGAGGAGAGGATGGAGGGGAGGGGATAGGAGATTCTTAGCAGGATATGACATGTATAGAACGGAAAGGAGGAGTGTGCCGTCACTGGGCAAGGAGACCAGAGGGAACTGCAGATAGACAGGTGTGCAAATTTAACTTCGATTATATACTACTTTCACTCAATCACAATTGGAAAAAACTGTCCCGTGTGGGTTACATTTCCAGCGGTTTTTATAGTCAGAATTTAAAGGGGTAGGTGTTTGTTACAGAACAATAGTCAGTTACAAGATTTTGTGGGATCCTCCATACCAAAGAACAGGACAATATAGGACCAACCCCCTCAGCGTTCCAGAAACTTACCTAACCACAAAAGGCTAGTTTCGGGAATCCTAACCACAAAAGGCTAGTTTCGGGAATCCTAACCACAAAAAGCTCATTTCGGGAATAACAGGAAGAAAATGTACCCAAAATAACCGCCCTAGCCCCGAGCCCTGAGCTTATGCAAACCACGAATTGCTGAAATCAACCTCCCCAACGCGGAACCTTTCCCCAACCTCACCTCCCCCAGGAATGTAAGACCCCGCCTTTATATACTCCGTAATTCTCTTCTTCGGGCTCATTCCCTCTACTCTGACAAGAGTATGGACTGAGCCCCAGCGCGCTGGAATAAAAACCTCTTGCTGTTTGCATCAAGAACCGTCTCTTGTGAGTGAATGCAGGGTGGCATTCGCACTCAGGACCTTACAATTTCATTACATCATAATGTTTCCTTACATCTTACCAAACTGTGTGTGAATTACCCAAAATTTCATTATCTATCTCTGAGGTCTTAATCAATTCTATTTCCTCAGAGATAGGGAGAGGAAGAGATAGGGAAAGGAATGTAGACCTGCTAGTCCACTCTGAGGGTGGTAATTGAGGCAGAAGATGGAATGCAGCTTAATAACATAAGTGACTTTTGTTAGATTCTTAACATTTACCACCAAGTCCTTCTTCCAAGTCTGTCTTAGTCAGGAAGCTCAGCTGAAACCTGTCCACGATGGGTGACCCTGATGGTATCTGAATACTGATGACCTAACTTCCAGCATCACAGCAATACTAAGCCCCGCAGTATGACGAACTGACAGACAAGTGGGGGGATATCATTGCTGACACAAGATGCATCTCAGCTGACAGCAGAGAATGCCAGAAAGATGTTTACCTATGTTTTATTGACTATGCATAGGCTTTGGCTGTGTGGAATATAACAAGTTATGGATAACAGTGTGGAGAATGGGAATTTCAGAAGACTTAATTGTGCTCATGGGAAACCTGTACATGGATCAAGAGGCAGTTGTGTTTGTTGTACTGTGGGAGCTTGTGTGTTGCTGTGATGCTGAAAGCTATGCCATCGGTATCCAAATACCAGCAGGGTCACCCGAGATAGACAGGTTTCAGCTGAGCTTTCAGACTAAGACAGACTAGAAGGAAGGACCTGGCAGTCTACTTCTAAAAGAATTAGCCTGTGAAAACTTTTTGAATACTAGCAGAACATTGTGAGTTATAAAGAGCCAGCCACTGCTGCTGACAAACTAAAGCAAATTCGTTCTGCCTATTACTGACAGCCAAAATTCAAAGACAGCGTGAGGTTCAGTGCTTTTTTCACACATAGCCAGCAAATCTGGAGGACAGCAAGAATAGTTTCTAAAAAAACTGTCCCATTTGGGTTACATTTCCAGCAGTTTTTATAGTCAGAATTAAAAGGGGCTGGTGTTTGTTACAGAATAATAGGAGTCACAAGACTTCATTACTTCACAAAGGTTTCATTACATCTAGTAAACAGTGTGAATTACCCAAAATTTCATTATCTGTGTCTGAAGTCTTAATCAATTCTATTTTCTCAGAGATAGATGAGGTCCTAATCAGTTCCATTTCCTCAGAGATAGGAAGAGGAATGTAGACCTGCTAGTCCAGTCTGAGAGTAGTAATTGAGGCAGAGCATGGAATGTAGCTTAATTACCTAGGTGATGTTTGTTAAGTTCTTGCATTTACCACTACTGCCATCAAGTCAGTTCTGACTCATAGCAACCGGTCAGAGTAGAACTGTACCATAGGGCTTCCAAGGAGCACCTGGTAGATTTGAACTGCCGACCTTTTGGTTAGCAGACGGAGCACTTAAGCACTATACCACCAGGGCTTGGTTGTCAGATACAATGCTGGAAAATGAGGCCCCCCCAGTTGGAAGGCACTCATAAGACAACTGGGGAAGAGCTGCCTCCTCAAAGTAGAGTCAACCTTAATAACGTGAATGAGTGAAGTTTTTGTGAGAAACATTGTTAGCACCCTGGATACCACTTTGGTCCATCTTGGCAATTGATGAGCCGGTATAAACCCACAGCTACAACCCTACCTCGATGATTGAGGCAGGCTGCCTTATCTCTTATGAGATCACTGATAGGTAGTTACCAGAGTCTTTTTCTGAGGAACACTCAAGAAATCCAATTCAAATTCAGTTAGTGAGAGTGAGGTTTTATTGCATGATTTTGTAAAATCAGGAACCTGAGCCCACAAAGGAGGCCAGACCATGGGACTCACCAACGTTCCTTACAAGCCATTCTTATACACTTAACTTGCGAGTCCCTCCCTCAGTTCCTTATTGGCTGAGTACCAAGAGGTGAACAGTCTCTCCCAGAGGTCACCCAAGTCTTAACATTCCATTCCCTTTTATGGTTATATCTCCTGCTTCCCAAACAGGTTTTTTTTTTCTTTCCCCTCCCCTCTCCCTTTCTATTTAAGTTAGCTGGTAACTTCTCATCTTAGTGTTTGTTCTCAAGATGGACAATTTTGAAATTTATTTCTCACACTTTCGATGTTCATTTGCTGATGTGGCACAACTCTAAATGAGAAGAAACAACTGTAACCTTCCATTAATAGTTGGAACATGGAATGTACAAAATATGGATTAAGGAAAATAAAAATCATCAAAACTGAAATGGAAGGCATAAACATCAATATCCTAGGCAGTAGTGAGCTGAGTGGACTAGTATTGACCACTTTAAATTGAACAATCATGTGGTCTAACATGCCAGAAATGACAACTTGAGGAACAATGGTGTTGTATTTATCATCAAAAAGGACATTTCAAGATCTCGGAGTACAGTGCTGTCTGTGATAGGATAGTGCCTATATGCCTACAAGGAAGGCCAGTTAATACGACTATTATTCAAAATTATGCACCAACCACTAAGGCCAAAAATGAAGAAACTGAAGATTTTTACCAGCTTCTGCAGTCTGAAATCAATTGAACATGCAGTCGGATACATTGATAAACTGTTGGTGATTGGAATGCAAAAGCTGGCAACCAAGAAGGATCAGTAGTTGGAAAATACCGACTTGGTGATCGAAATGGTGCCAGAGAACACATGATACAATTTTACAAGACCAACAACTTCTTCCATGCAAATACCTTTTTTCACCAACATAGAATGGAGAGACTGCATATACACATTCACCGTACCAGATGGGATACACTGGAATCAAATCTACTACATCTGTGGAAACACACTACAGAAAAGCTCCATATCAGCAGTCAGGACAAGATCACGTACTGACTGCAGCACAGACCATCAGTTGCTCATATGCAAGTTCAAACTGAAAGTGAAGAAAATTAGAACAAGTCACAACAACCAAAGTACAATCTTGAGTACAAGATGTGGCAAACTTAATTGTTCTAAGTGCTAAGTACCTTATATCTTAATATCACTGTGGTCACCTTTGACGTACTGTCCTTGGGAAGCTATATGCACTGACACCAGCACCTAGTCCACCTTTCAGTGCAAATTTGGAAGTCTTTCTGGAATGGCCATTGTGCACAGTATCGTGGTGGTAAGTTCTGAAACTTAACTATAGTTGTCTGTGTGGGAGTTTTCAGCCAGTAAACAAATAACTGTGTTGGAACACTCTTCCTGCTTACCTGATCTGTCTGCCAGTGACTGTTTTCACTACAGGGAATACTGAAAGGAAGACATTTTTGTGACATTCGGACATCAAGGGTAACACATCGACAGTTCTGATGGCCATTCCAGTAAAAGAGTTCCAGAATTGCTTTGAAGAGTGGACTTGGTGCTGGTGTCAGTAGGTAGCTTCCCAAGGGGAGTACTTTGAAGGTAAGTGTAGTGATATTCTGCAATGAGGTATGTAGCACTTTTTGTAGGATGAGTTTGTGAACTTAATTAACAGTCATTATATATCCCACCTGAGCTTAGAGACCACCTCAAGAACAGATTTGATGTGTTGAACACTGATAATCGAAGACCAGATGAATTGTGGAATGACATCAAAGACATCATGTGAAGAAAGCAAAGGATCGTTAAAGAGACAGGGAAGAAAGAAAACACCAAATTGGATGTCAGAAGAGACTCTGAAACTTGCTTTTGAGCCTCAAGTAGCTGAAGCAAGAGGAGAAAATGATGAAGTAAAGGAACTGAAGATTTCAAAGAGTAGCTCAAGAATGCAAAGTAAAATATTATAAAGACATGTGTAAATAGCTGGAGATAGAAAACCAAAAGGGAAGAACATGCTGTGCACTTCTCAAGCTGAAAGAAGTGAAGAAAAAAATTCAAGCTTCAAGTTGCAATACAGAAGGATTTGACAAAGAAAATACTGAACGACTCAAGAAGCATTAAAAGTGGATGGAAAGAATACACAGTCATTATACCAAAAAGAACTAATCAATGTTCAACCATTTCAAGAGGTAGCATATGATCAGGAATTGATGATACTGAAGGAAGAAGTCAAAGCTGCATTGAAGGCACTGGCAAAAAAAAAAAAAAAAAAACAAGGCTCTAGGAGTTGATGGAATATCAGCTGAGATATTTCAACAAATGGATGAAGTACTGGAAGTGCTCACTTGTCTATGCCAGGAAATTTGGATGACAGCTACCTGTCTGTTTTAGTCACCTGATACTGCTCTAACAGAAAATACCATGAGTGGAAGGCTTCATGAAAAGAAGTTTATTGACATATTCCAGTAAACCACAAATCCATTTATGAGTTACAAGTCCACTCAATATGAGAAATCATTATAGTCTGGTATGCTGAGAGTCCAAATTCAATGAGAGCACCTCAGCAGAGGAACTTCAGGTCCAAAGGATGAGCTCTCCTCTCAGTACTGCTCTCTTCTTGGTATGAGATTCCCAGCTTACTCTGTTCACTTCTCTCCCTTACATCCCACAAGCTGTTAGCTTGCATCCTGCCTCACCTGCAGAACTGCTGCCCATTCTCCATCATCAGTATCACAGAGGCAGGATTCACAACGCATGGGAGGAATTGCACTATGAGGACTCACAGCCAAGTCAAATCAGTACATACGTTTTTTGGGGACACAATGCAATCCATGACACTGGCCAACTAACTGTAAAATATCCATATTTATGCCTATTCCCAAGAAAGGTGACCCAACCAAATGTGGAAATTATCAAATGATATTAATATCACACAGAAGTAAGATTTTCCCAAAGATTATTCAAAAGTAACTGCAACAGAATATTGATGGGGAACTGTCAGAAATTCAAGGCAGATTCAGAAGAGGATGTGGAACCAGGGATATCACTGCTGGTGTTAGATGGATCTCGGCTGAAAGCAGAGAATACCAGAAAATTGTTTACCTATTTTTCATTGACTACGCAAAGGTGTTTGACTGTGTGGAGCATAACAAGTTATGAATAACATTGCAGAAGAACAAGGATTCCAGGACACTTAAAAGTGCTCATGAGGAATCTGTACATGGATCAAGTGGCAGTCCTGCCAACAGAACGAGGGGACACTACATGGTTGAAAGCGAGGGATTGTGTGTGTCAGAGTTGTATCCTTTCACCATATCTTTTCAATCTTTTGCTGTGCGAATAATTTGAGAACCTGTACTACATAAGCCCTCACAATTGGAGGAAGACTGATTAGCAATCTGAGTTATGGAGATGACACAACCCTGCTTGCTGGAAGTGAAGAGGACTTGAAACACTGATTAAGATCAATGATCACAGCCTTTAGAATGGATTGTACCTCAACATCAAGAAAACAAAAATCATTACAATCAGACCAGTAAACACCATCACTATTGCCGAAGCCCATCACCCACAAAGACCTCTGTGAGCAGAGCTACAAGCCTTTGTGATGGTGGGCAGATGCATCTCACCCCTGACATATTTCTGGCTGTACATTTTTCACCCTAATTAAACTCTCCCCCAAAATACTCCCTCATCTTCCTACACAAGGACAAACGCTGAGCCCGGGAACGCCCAGCCCTGCTGACTTCCCCTAACTGCACATCCCACCCGTGTAAAAAGAATTATCCTTTTTAGAACAGCTCAAGAAAGACATAAGGTGGGGGATGGTAGGTGTTTACTGTCCCCACAGGAGGAGATAAAATAAAGAGCAAAGTAGGAACAAATAGAGATTATAACCTTTAGACCCTTCCTCCTGTACCTTTTAACCTTGAGGTATAAGTAGGGCTGATTGAGCTCGAGGCATAACTTTGTTTTTACTGTCAATTATCACCACAACACACCTGCCTTGGGCCATTATCTAGAAAGCCTTGACAATTAAAAGGATCACAAGGTTTCGGTTGGCTAATAGCTCATGTGGTCGGGGGGCAGGGTAAAAATCACATCACCTCAAGATCACGAGGTTTCAGTTTCAAATTAGCCAATCACAAGGTTTCGGTTTCAAATTAGCCAATGGCTGTGTGGTCAGGGGGCAGGGTGGAAATTTACATCACCTCGACTATAAATAATAATAAAGTAAGACAGCCGCTGTCTCTTCTCTTGGTCGGGCTGCCTTAAACCAGAAAATTCTTTCCTGTCTCCTTTGTTCATTTTCCCGCCGACGCCTTCCCTCCCTCCGTGCGGGACCCTGAAAAGATGCCGGGGCTGGCTCCGGGCACACTATAAATGGAGAAAGGATTGAAGTTGTGAAGGATTTCATTTTGCTTGTTTCCACAACCATTGCCCATGGAAGCAGCAGTCAGGAAATCAAAAGACATATAGTATTGGGAAAATCTGATGCAAAAGACCTCTTTTAAAAAGTAAAGATGTTACATTAAAGACTAAGGTGCACCTGACCCAAGCCATGGACTTTTCAGTTGCATCATACACATGTGAAAGCTGGATAATGAGTAAGGAAGAGAGAAGAAGAATTGATGCCTTTGAATTGTGGTGTTGGAGAATATTGAATTCCATGGACTGCCAAAAAACAAACAGATCTCTTCTGGAAGAAGTACAACCAGAGTGCTCTTTGGAAGCAAAGATGTTAAGACTGTGCCTCACAGTCATTGGACATGTTGTCAGCAGGGTTCAATCCCTGGAGAAGGACACCATGCTTGGCGAAGTAGACAGCGGAAAAGAGGAAGACCCTCAAGGAGATGGATTGACACAGTAGCTGCAACAATCAGCTTGAGCATAAAAGTAATCATGGGCATGGCACGGGACTGGACAGTATTTCTTTCTGTTGTGCATAGGGGTCACTATGAGTTGGAACTGACTCAACAGCAGTTAACAACAACAATGTCATCTTTTGAATCTGGCTTGAATTTCTAGCAGTTCCCTGTCAGTGTACTGCTGCAGTCACTTTTGAATGATCTTTTGCAGAATTTTACTTGTGTGTGATATTAATGATGAAATTTGATCATTTCTGCATTCATTTGGATCACTTTTCTTGGGAATAGGCATAAATATGGGTTTCTTCCAATCAGTTGGCTACGTAGCTGTCTTCTGAGTTTCTTGGCATAGATGAGTGAGCACTTTCAGTGCTGCACATTCATTTGTTAGAACATCTCAATTGATATTTCATAAACTCCTGGAGCCTTGTTTTTTGCCAGAGCCTTCAATGTGACTTTGACTTCTTCCTTCATTACCATCAATCGGTTCCTGATTGTATGCCGCTTCTTGACATGGGTGAACATCAACCAGTTCTTTTAGATATGATGACTCTGTGATATTTCTTCCATCTTTTTTGATGCTTCTTGCGTAGTAACATTTTTCCCTGTCACATCCTTCACTATTGCAACTCGAGGCTTGAATTTTTTCTTCAGTTCTTTGATCTTGGGAAATGCAGTGTATTCTTCGCTTTTGGTTGTCAATCTCCAGCTGTTTGCATATGTCATTATAATACTTTGCCTTCTCAAGCCACCCTTTGAACTCATGTATTCAGTTCTTTTACTTCCATCATTTCTTCCTTTTGCTTTAGCTACTTGAAGTTCAAGAGCAAGTTAGAGACTCTCTTCTGACGTCCAATTTGGTGTTTTCTTCCTTTCCTGTTTTTTTAATAACCCCTCGCATTCTTGATGTATGATGTCTTCAGTGTCATCCTACAGCTCGTCTGGTTTTCAGTCATTAGTGTTCAGCACATCAAATCTGTTCTTGAGATGGTTTTGAAGCTCAAGTGGGATATAATCAAGGTCATATTTTGACTCTTGTGGACTTTGTCTTACTTCAGTTTCAATGTGAACTTGCATATGAGCAAATGATGGTCTGTTCTACAGTCAGTACCTGGTCTTGTTCCTACTGACGATATTGAGTTTTTCCGTCTCTCTTTCCACAGATGTAGTCAGTTTGATTCCTGTGTATCCCATCTGGCCAGGTGCACATGCATAGTCTTTCAGTTTATATTGATGAAAAAAGATAATTGTAGTGAGGAAATCATTGGTCTTGCAAAATTCTATCACACAGTCTCTGGTATCATTTCTAATATGAAGGCCATATTTTCTAACTATTGATCTTTCTTTGATACAAGTTTTGTTTTCCATTCACCAGTAATTATCAACGCATCCTGATTGTATGTTTGATCAATTTCATACCACAGAAGCTGGTAAAAATCTTCAATTTGTTCATCTTTGGCCTTAGTGGTTGGTGTGTAAGTTTGAATAATAGTTTTATTAACTGTCCTTCCATGTAGGCATATGGATAGTATCCTATCACTGACATCATTGTGCTTCAGGACCGATCTTGGATGTTGTTTTTGACAATAAATACAACACTATTTTCTTTTCAAATTGTCACTCCCAACACAGTAGACCGTATGATTATTGGATTCAGAATAGCTAATGTCAGTCCATTCCAGCTCACTAATGCCTAAGATATCGATGTGCATGAGTTCCATTTCATTTTTTGGCAGTTTTCAATTTTCTTTGATTCATACTTCATACATTCCATGTTCTATTAATGGATGTTTGCAGCTGTTTTTTCTCATTTAGAGTTGTGCCCCATCAGCAAATGAAGGTCCTGGAAGCTTTACTCCATTCACATCATTAAGGTCAACTGTACTTTGAGGAGGCAGCTCTCTTCCCCAGTTGTTTTGTGAGTGCCTTCCAACCTGGGGGATTCAATTTCTGGCACTGTATCTGACAGTGTTCTGCTGTTATTCACAAGGTTTTCACTGGCTAATTCTTTTCAGAAGTAGCTTGCTGGGTTCTTCTTCATACTGTGTCTTAGTCTGGAAGTTCAGCTAAAACCTGACTCCCATGAGTGACCCTGCTGGGATCTGAATGCCAGTAACATAGCTTCTAGTGTCACATCAACATACAAGCCCCCCACAGTATAACAAACTGACAGACAAGTAGGGGACAATAAGAAAATACTTATAACAATTATCATCCTCTTTTCTGCAACTGCTTATGTGGTCATAGCTGATATTTAGAACTGCCTTCTTCCACCCCCGTTTCCGTGTTCCCATTATCTTTAGTGAGCGCCTCAACTGCTCATGGTTCTTTGCTTGGTAGGGTGAATCTAACTTCCATTCCTGAAGGATCTGGGAAATTGGTAGTCGTATCAGGGTTGGGTTGCTGTTTCTTTCCATTGACTATTTAGGCCATTCACAGAGGTCTATTCACGTATCTGTTCCCCATACCTCCTTGTCAGTAGTTTTCCGGTCATGTTTCTGTTAAGTCCCTGATCATCCAGCAAAACCATTGGTGACAACCCATGAATCAGTATCCAGTCACACGTCTAGCAGTTTCTCCTCCCAAGCAAAGTGAAGAACCAAGTGCAATACTTAAAGTTCTGCCCACTGGGAGGCTCTCCCTTCACCTCTGTCCTTTACAGTGAGGTTCCCAGAAAGGATCTGTTGTGCTGCCGCTGCCCACTTTTGAGTGGTGCCTGGATATCGTTCACAACTGTCTTTAAACCAGGCACATGGTTTTCTCATCTTCAGTCAACTGCTCATGAGAAACTTCCCACTAGGCCATAGGTGCAGACTAGGAGAGGGCAGATAATGTAACAGGAGTGGAGACCATGGGTATTTTGATCACTTCCACATGTAACTTACTTGTGCCTTCAGATCCTGCTGCAGACTGATCTCATATTTGCCACTTCAATTTAGTGATGGAGTGCTGCTGTGCATGTCAAAATTTATGACTCGGAGGATCAGAAAACACCTAGTTCACA
This sequence comes from Heterohyrax brucei, assembly GCA_028571685.1. Taxonomy (NCBI): domain Eukaryota; kingdom Metazoa; phylum Chordata; class Mammalia; order Hyracoidea; family Procaviidae; genus Heterohyrax; species Heterohyrax brucei. The sequence continues at coordinate 21,599,090 of CM053162.1, forward strand.
ATGGAAAGCTCAGGCCACATGATGACCTGGTGGCCTGTGGTTAAGTGTTCAGTCTCTACGAAGGCCCAGTAACAACCAAAAAACTGAGTAGTTATCTGAACATGGTAGAGGTTTGCTTCAAAATCCTGAGGGTCTGTACTGTAATTCACCAATAAAGATCTTCCAAAGATCACAAACAGCATCTCTAAGTACCAGTGACACTTCAAGCTCTGGTGGATCAGCTTTATCATATGACTCAAATGCCAGTCTCTTGCTTAGAACACTAAACCTGTTCTGGGTCTTCTCTTTTTCTGGGTCTCACTCAGAACTAGCAGCTTTTTGAGTCATTTGATAAATAGGCTAGAGTAGCACACTCCACATGATGGATATGTTGCCTTTCAAATCCAAAGGCCTACCCCACCTTATGCCTCCTTTTCAGCTGTGGAAGAGGCCGGATGTGGTAACTTACTCTTCACTTAGAAGGAATATCTTGACTTTCCCCACATCACTGGACCATTAGAAATTTTGCTGAGGTAGAATGCAGCTGGATTTTTGTCAAATTAACACACATGTTTATTTGTCCAGAGTCATGAACACTTTTTCCCTACTAGGTCAATATAATGTTATCAGTGTAATAGATTGATGTGATGTCTTAATGGAAGGGAAAGTTGATGATGATCCCTGCAGACTAAAGTGTGATATATTGGTGGAATGTTGATATGCCCCTGAAGTAGGACAGTAAAAGTGTATTACTGGTGTTGCCAACTGAAGGTGGGCTTTCCAGTAGTCCCTGAATACAGGAATGTAAAAAGGCCAATATCTTTGTGCTAAGTACCAGGAGATGTATTAATTTGCTCAGACAATGAAACCACACCTGGACTAACCTGTGCAGTTGGAGCTACCACCTAGTTAACTTTATTAATCTACAGTTATTCTTTAAGATCCATCTGATTTTAGCACAGGACCATAGGTGAACTGAATGGGCTGTGGTGGGATTACCACCTGCACCCTTCAAGCGGTTGATAGTCCCAGTAGTCTCTGCAATCCCTCCTGGAATGTGACATTGCTTTTAGTTTACGATTTTGCTAGGTAGGGGCAGTTCTGATGCCTTTGACTTGGCTTTCGCTATCATAATAGCCCTTACTCCACTTGTCAGGGATCTAGTGTGGAGATTCTTCCAGTTTATGAATAATTATATTCCAATTATGCACTCTGAAACAGGAAATCACTACAGGATGGTTTAGGGGACCCAGTGGATACACTGTGAGCTCAACCTGAGCTAAGAATCCACTAATAATGTGACCTCAATACACCTCTACTATGAGTAGTGAGCCACAGTGAAGTTTTGTGTCTCTTGAAATTAATGTCAGTTCAGAGCCAATGTCCAGTAATCCTCCAAATGTCTGAGTATTTCCTTTTCTCCACTGAACAGTTATCTTGTAACAGGCTGTAGATACCTTTGGGGAAGATTGGGTGAAAGATTGACAGTATAAATTTTTGGTAGTGTAGTGGGGTCCTTCCTCAAGGGGACCTACCCTCCCCTTCATTCAAAGGGTTGCAAGTCTATAAATTGGCTCAAGTCTGGGGATTGATTGAGAGGCCATCACTCTCTATTCTGTTGATACGAGTTAGGCTGTCATTCACTTGACCTAGAATTCTTCCCATTGTACAGAACAAGTAAGTATTTAATAGATCTACCATCTATTTCATTCCTGGAAACACCATGACTAAATAGCTCATGCTATATGTGTGACTCAGACTGTTCTAATTACGGCTTTGACTCTGCTCTCCAGTGCAGTAACCATACTCACCTTGTCCTTGTTAATTGAATGCTACCACTTGGCCTCTATCACCACAGAGTCCAGTCAGCTGCATTGTAGGTAGGTATAGTTCCCACTGTCAAATCAACTTACATAAAGTAACAATGAAGGCAGCTTCAAAGAAGCTGGGGCTTGCTTCGCAAATTTGCTCCTCACCATTGTGGTAAAATATGTGTCTTCTAGCACTCCATGGTTGACTCTATGGGTCTAACCTGATAAATGCATTGTAGTATGCCAGTTTCCCTAAGGCTTTTGATTCTTTTTTCTATAGTATACTGTTTTAGTCATCTGGTACTGCTGTAACAGAAATACCACAAAGTGGATGGCTTTAACAAAGGAAAGTTTATTCTTACACAGTCTGGTAGGTACAAGTCTTAATTCAGGGTGTCTACTCCAGAGGCAGGCTTTCCCTCTGTCAGCAATAATGTCCTTGGATTGCATGAGTCTTTGTTCAGGGAGCATCTTGGTGCAGGGACCTCAGGTGTGAAGGACATGCTATACGCATAGTGCTGCTTTCTTGATGGTGTAAGGTTCCCAGTTCTCTGCTTGCTTCCCTTTCCTTTTATCTTTTGTAGGATGAAAGGATAAATGGTGGTGTGAGCCATGCTTCAGGGAAATTTCCTTTACAGTGGAGCAGGGAGGTAATCCTATGAAGGGATTTACAGTCCCACTGTAATCTTCTAACATACAGTGTATGAAAATCACAAGATGGAGGAAAATCATAAAATATTGGGAATCATAGCCCAGCCACATGGCTACACACATTTTTGGGGGGACACAGTTCAAGTCATGACATATACCAAGGTAGGTCTGGCACACTGAATGAAGAATTTGTGTTTAGTGGGCCCAGGGTAGATGGGCCACCCATAATTCATGCTTTGGTGAACTTAGATCCCCTTAAATAAACTACTAGATCCTCTTCTAACTGTCTTAGTCATGTAATGCTGCTATAACAGAAATGCCATGACTAGATGGCTTTAGCAAAACGAAATTTTACTCTGTCACAGTCCATTAGGCTTTGAGTCCAAATTCAGGCTATCAACTCTGGAGGAAAGTCCTGGTCGCCAGTCTTCCTGAACTAGGCTTCTGAGGCACAGGGACCCTCAAGAAAGAAGCAATGACATGTTCTGCACATGGCACTGCTTCTTTCTTGATGATATGAAGACCCCCCTCAACTTTCTGTTTCTTTCCCCTTTATGTCCTTAGAGATTGCCTAAAAACACAATACAATCTTACAGACTGAGTTCTGCCTCATTAACACAACCACTGCCAGTCCTCCCTTATTAACATTATAGAGGCAGGATTTACAATATGCAGGAACATCACATAATACCAGCAGTCATGGCCCAGCCAAATTGTTACACACATTTTTGGGGGGATGCAGTTCAGTCTATAACACTAACCTCTTGATTTGAAACACTAAATGAAGGATCTGTGTTTAGTGGGCACATATCACAGAGTAATCCAACCTTATGTTCCATGCATTATTATTGTGTACTTTAATAGCCATTCCCTTACATATTCCCCAGGTTTATTTTTACATCTTAGAAAAGTCTAACAGTTCTTCATAGTGTAGTGTACCTCCTGCTGGCTCAGGCTTTGTACTTCACTTTTAAGATTTGCTGGAGATTAAGTCTAGTTACAGGTCTGGAAGCAAAAATGTGTGGCAGGGATATGTTTAGAACATTTAGCAAAGTTTTCTAAGGCATGCACTTCAAGTGAATCTCCAGGCAATGGCTCAGGTGGCTTACCAGGGGATGACTCAGATACTCTTGAGACATCACTGGGCTAATCCCATCAGATAGGGGTAGAAGGTGGCTTTACTGGGGAGGGTGGCTTATCATACAAAGATGCAGTGATCTCTTCAGACAGGAGCAAGAGGGCTGGTGAGTCAACACAATTTAAGTGCTCAGTGTCCCCAGCATCCTGGTTATCTACCCATATGTTCCCATGCCAAGTTTCAGGATCCAATTTCTTCTCAATGAAGGACCTCGCTGTAACTTAAGACACCATTTGAAGCTGGGACTTCAGTTGGCAGTGCAATTTAGCCACTCTTACAGTAAGACTCTGTGTTTGGTTTTCAACAGTAGCAGCTCTGTTACTGCAAGAAATAAGGCTTTCTTTCAAAGCACAAGTGGAAACTTTGGGGTCATTTATGCAGCGCTTCAGTTGTAACTCTGAAGGCTTGAGCTCATCTTTTTCTTTCACCACTTTGCCTAAGTGAAGGTAGAACCAATCAACCAGCTTCCTTATATATTTCATTCTGGCAAAACTGTACAAGGTATCAAACATGCAATCAAGCAGAGCCTTACCTATCATCAACACCTGATCCACCTACAGTCACCTGATCTTTGACAAAGGCCCAAAGTCCATTAAATGAAGAAAAGACAATCTTTTTAAAAAAGATTTTACTGTGATTAAGTGAAAGTTTACAATCCAAGTCAATTTTGCATACTCTCCTCTCTTAGGCTGTATCTGCTTCCCACAACCTGTGACAGCACACTCTTCTTTTTCACTCTTTAGTTCCAGTATCCACTCAGCCAACACTCGTCTCATCCTCTATACCTTTTCCTCTTCCCTCTAGAAAGAAACCAGTAGGATAGTCTCATTTATATATATAAAACCCTAAAGTACGCACACCACATGCTTCACTGTGTGTTCCTGAGTCCAGTCCTTTCTTTGTCTGAAGTGTTGGCTTCAGTACTGGTTTCACCTCTGGGTTAGCAGCAGGTCTAGGGCCCATGCTCTGTAAAAGGCAGTCTTTTTTTTTTTTTTTATTGTGATTGAATGAAAGTTAACAATACAATTCAAATTTGCATGCCTGCCTATCTGCAGCTCCTCCTGCTCTGCTTGCCTGGTGACAGCACACTCTTCCTTTCCATTCCGTACATGTCATATCCTCTTAACAAACTCCTGTCCCCTCTTTTCCACCCTCTCTACTCCTCTGTAATAAGAAGCCAGTAGGACAACATTCTGTAGATGGATAGAACCATCAAGAGCACATATGATGTGGTCATTCTGTATCCCCAAGTCCATGCCATTCCTATCTCTGGTGGTCAGGATTATGTCAACTTGGCTGCTGCATGTTTGGCTGCTGTATCAAGTGGCAGGACAGGGCCTGTGGTGGCTTCCCACCCCTCAGCTCTCATCTCTCCACCTTCCACCACCTACTGCTAGTCTGCTCCCATAGCCAGCAGTTTCTGCTCTCTTCTGGTGTCTGGTTCCTGGACCTGAACTAGCAGCTGTTGGATTCATCAACCCTTACAGCTGGCATTTGAGAGTCCTGTTCCCTGACCTGCTGATCCTGGGTTCGCCAGCCACTGCAGCTCGGTCTTGCTGCCAGCTTGGGATCCACCAACCTACACAACCAGTGATCTAGAACTCTGGTCTCTGACCTGCTAACCTGAGGTTCATCAGCTCCCGTGGCCACACGAGGTTTGTGCCAGGACGTGGCATGTTCCACTTCTGCAATTGCGTGAGCTGTTTCCTTTACATATAGATCTTTCCTTCTACTTTGTATATAAATCTTTCCTTGTACATATACCTGTTACTGGTTTTGCTTCCCTGGAAAACCCAGCCTAAGACCCTACCCAATGAGTTGACCTCAGTAACATCTATGATAAGGGGCAATATCAGGTCTAGAGGCCACACTCCCAGGGAGTGTGTAGTCCTTTAGTGGAGTTCTTACAGTGCACCCCTTTTTATCTCATGTTGCCACTGGGACTCATTGTGAGCCCCATCACCGCTGTCCTTGGTGGTAACTGGGTACCATCTAGTTCTGGTCACATGTTGATACAGACACCCATTCACGCGGGTTGGAAAAGGCAGTCTTTTTAACGAACGATACTGGTTAAACAAGAAATGGGGCTTCTAACCACATGTCCATCTGTTAAAAAGTAAAACAGGATCTACACCTCACACTATGCACAAAAACTAATTCAAGATGCACAAAAGACCTAAATATAAAACCAAAAACTATGAAGATTGTGAAAGAAAAAATAGAGTCAACACCAGGGGCCCTAATACACAGCATAAACAGGACACAACCCATAGTTAACAATACACAAAAAATTGAACAGAAGCTAGATAAATGGGATCTTCTAAAAATGAAATACTTATGCTCATCAAAAGAGTTAAGAGAGAACCTGCAGATCCAACAAAGATCTAATCTCCAAAATTTATAAGAAAATCCAACACTTCTATAATATAATCCAATTTTAAAAATGAACAAAGGATATGAACGGACACTTAAGGAAGGCATTCAGGCAGCCAGTGGAAAAATGAGAAAATACCTGCACCCCACATTGGTGAGTGGCATCTAGGGTCTTAAAAGCTGCGAAGCTGCCATCTGAAGGTACAGCAAATGGCCTCAACTCATCAGGAACAGATGATCACTGAGGACCAAAACAACATGGGGGAAAGAGAAACCAGAAAACAGAGAGACCCACATGAGTGGGTGTCTATATTGATTCGTAACTGGAAGAATCAGATGGTGCCCAGCCACCACCAGTGACAGCTGTGATAGCCACGATGGAGCTCACAAAATTGAGTCTCACTGGCAACACAAGAATAACTAGGGGTGCACCCTGAGATCTCCGTTAAAAGACCACAATTGATGGCCCAGGGGCTTCAGGGTTCCCCTGGGAGCATGGCCCCTGGCCCTGATGCTGCCTCTGTCCACAGATCATAATGAAGGTCAACTCTTTGGATAGCAATGGATTGGACTTGGTGACGCAGAGTGACCATATCTTGTGGGCACTTTATGTTTCTATGCATCTATAGGATATCATCCCGCTGACCTCTCACTGGAGGAAGGGGAGTGGGTGGAGAGGAGGGGATAGGAGACTGTTGGGAGGATAAGACATGTATGGAGCAGAGAGGAAGAGTGTGCTGTCACAGGGTAGGGAGAGCAGTGGGAGTTGTATATAGGTGAACATGCAAATTTGTATGGGAATGTACATTTTCATTCAATCACAATAAATAAGAGAGAGAAAAAATGAGAAAATGTGCTTGATCACTAAATGTTAAAGAAATGGAAATCAAAGCTACAAGGCCCCCAGATAACCTTTTAACTCAGTACTGAAGTCACTTCCAAGGTTTACCCTTCAGCCAAAGATTAGACAGCCTTACAAAACAAGAATGAGACTAAATAGGCACACCAGCCCAGGAGCAAGAACTAGGAGGCAAGAGGGAACAGGAAAGCTGGTAACGGGGAACTCAAGGTCATGAAGAGGAGAGTATTGACACATTGTGGTTTTGGCAACCAATGTCACGAAACAGTATGTATATTAATTGGCTAAAGAGAAACTAATTTGCTCTATAAATGTTCATCTAAAACACAATATGGAAATCCTGGTGGCGTAGTGGTTAAGTGCTACAGCTGCTAACTAAAAGGTTAGCAGTTCAAATCTGCCAGGTGCTTCTTGGAAACTCTGTGGGACAGTTCTACTCTGTCTGCAATGTCACTATGAGTTGGACTGACTCAACAGCAGTGAGTTTTTTGTGGGTTTTTTTGTTTTGTTTTGTTTGTTTAAAGTGCAGTAAAAAAAAAAGTCACAGACACAAACTACTGTGTGATATACCATCTTCTACATTACTGGTAGAAATCTAAAAAACAGAAAATAGTGCCAATCTACCTGGATCAGAGGAGAATGAAGGACATCAAAGACATGACGAAAATTTGAGTCCAGGATACAAAAATTGTTGTATGATTTAAAGACATCAGCATGAAATCAAAAGAGCTACATGGTGGCCAGGTACCACCTGATAGGAAAGATGATGTAAAGTCCCTGATGTAGCAGAGAAAACTAAGTGTGCAGAACTAGAACTCTACCAAAAGACCAGACTTGATGGTCTTTCAGACTGGAGGCCACTGAGGACATGGCCCCAGAGTCTCTGTTAGACCAGAGCTGAAACCAGAACCAAAGCTAATTCTTCAAAGTTGGGAGTGAACTGTAAGACATAGAGTGATGCTGGTAAAGAATGTACATCTTGGCTTAAATATATACATGTGGCTGTCTGAGCAGCTCTTGCCCAGAGTCGAGATAAGAGGGAAGAGGGGAACAGGAGTTCATTAAATGAATACAGGAAGTATAAGGCGGTAAGGAGTGTGCATCATGGGGGACTTGGCAGTTAGAGTGGCACAGTGGTGTGTGTGCAGGGTTTTATGTGGCAAATTGATTCGGACTGTAAACTTTAAAGCACAATAAAATGTTTTTTTAGAAAACAGAAAATAACAGATGTTGGAGACACTGCAGGGAGTTTGGAACTCTTATGCACTGCTAGTGGGATGCAAAATGGTACAACCATTTTAGAAAAACATGGCATTTCCTTAAAAAGCTAGAAATACCATGTAATCCAGCAATCCTACCCCTAGGAATATATCGTAGAGAAATAAGAGATGTCACACCAGTAGACACATGGACACCCACATTCGCTGCAGTGTAACAAGACTGTTCCAGGTCTGCCTGGCATGGCCATAGAGACATGAAACAGGTGAACGTGAAAGAAGCCGTGTTATTTGGTTGGTCAAACAAAGGAGCACACCAAAACTTGCTGTGCCAAAATGGCTCCCAGAATAATAGACCTAGGGGTTTACAGAGGTAATGTAAATCTGGTCTGAGATCTTTAGGAATGTCTCAAAGTGGGACCAGCTTGCTGATTTGTCTGACTCGAAAAGGCATTCCCAGAGTAGTCTGGCCTTTCTGCATTTGCTGAGTCCAAAAAAGGAGGGGGATGTTTCTCAAATTGAATCTTAGGCTTGGACCCCACAATTCAGAAAGCCTCCCCTATTCTTGTACCTGTATAGTTTGGTTCTGTCCAGTGGGAGAAGAGTTGTGGGGTCACCCAGAAGATAGGGTCAAAGGTTCTGAACATGTCAGGCAGTCCAGATCTAGTTCTTGCCAGTTTCATCTGGTCCTTCGACCTCAATCTCTTGTTTTCCTGAACTGAGCCAGAGACAGCAAAACATACCTAAATAAGGAGATAGCTTATAGACAGGGAGTTAGTTCCTTTATCACAGAAGGTGGTAGGCCCAGCCCTGTGCCTACTCAAATGGCAAGCAGACTGCTGGTCTCAGCAGCGTTATTCACAGTAACAAAATGATAGAAAATACAAACTAACGTACATACAAACAAGTGAATTGTACACAATGACAAAGAACAGTGATGAATCTTTGAAACATCTCACAACATGGATGAACCTGGAGGGTATTATGATAGGTGAAATAAATCAATCACAAAAGGACAAATACTATATGAGACCATATTACAAAACACCTGAAAATGTTTCCACACAGAAAGAAACAATCTTTAATGATTATGAGGGAGGGGAGGAATTGGAAGGGAAAAACACTAGACAGTAGATAAGTGGTAATTTTGGTGAAGGGTAAGGTGGTACGTAGTACTGGGAAGTCAGTCAGCACAACTTGACCAGGGCGAAGTCGTACAAGCTTCACAGACACATCCAAATGCCCTGAGAAATGAAGCAGCTGGACTGAGGAGTGAGGGCAATGATCTCAAAGGACATCTAGCTCAACTGGCATAATGTAGTCTGTAAAGAAAAGGTTTCACATCTGACTGTGGTGGGTAGCAAACGGAGTCTGAAAAGCCTGTGAGTGGCCAAATGAGATACGCCTACTGGTTCCATCCCAGCTGGAGCAAAGGAGAAGGAAGGGAACCAAAGACACAGGAAAAGATTAATCTAAAGATCTAATGGCCAACAACTACCACAACCTCCACCAGACAGCCCTGAATGACTAGACAGTATCTTCATTACCACCATCTGTTGCTCTAGCAGGGATTACATTAGAGGATCTCAGACAGAGTGGAAGGAAAATGTAAAAAAAAAAAAAAAAAACCAAATTCACAAAAATAACAAAAAGACCAGGCTTGCTTGTGTGACAGAAAATGAAGAAACCCTGAAAAGGACAACCCCAAACACTCTTAACTCAGGGCTGAAGTCACTCCTGAAATTTACCCTTCAGGCAAAGATGAAGCAGATCCACAGGGCCAACAATAACACACACGAGCAGGGTGATTCTAGAATGTGACTCCTAGCACAATCATGTATACAAGACTAATGGGCCCAGCAGCCCCAAAGCAAAGACAAGAAGGCAGGAGGGGACAGGGAAACTGGACAAACGCAAATAGGGAATCCTAGATGGAGAAGGGGACAGTGGTAACACATCATGAGTCTGGTAACCAATGTCACAAAACAATTTGTGTGTTGACTGTTTAGTGAGAAACTAATTTGCTCTGTAAACATTGATCTAAAGCACAAGTAAATATATGTGAAATAAGAATGCATAACTAAAAAATACCATATGGTACTGGACATGGGAGCCATGGTCACACATTGCGTAAGAGGTCAGCTGCTAACTGAAAGGTTGGTAGTTCTAACACACTAGCCATTCCTTGGAAACCCTTTGAGACGGTGTTGCTCTGTCCTGTAGGGTAGCTGAGTCAGAATCAACTTGATGGGAACAGATTTGGTTTTAATAAGGACATGAAAGTGTGAGAACTTCTCTATGCAAATAATATTTATTTGTGTATACAAGTTCTTCTGTAAACAAGCTACACCTTCAGTTTTACCAGACTGGAAACAAAGTTGGTACCTGGTAAAACTGAAGGAGTAGCTTGTTTCCTACCTAGCTGCTCCCCGCCTAGGCTAAATCCTAGAGACCCATTTGCTCAGGGAAGCACATACAAAAATGTTTGTAGGCCCATTGTTTAAAGGCAAAAAACTAGAAACAGCTGAAATGTCCATTTGTAGAATATGTGACTAAATGGTGCTGTATTTACATAACGAAATGAAGTTGAATTAACTGGAGTTACACCAACATTGATAAATGTCAAACATGTGGAGGGAGAAAAAGGAAAATATATAGAATACAAACATAATATCATTTATATAAAGTGTAAAATAGACTATGTAAAACTAAACAGTAGGTTTTAGGGCTGCATATGTATGTCATAAAATGAGAGAAAATCTACACATTATGTACACAATTCAGAATAGTGGTGACTTGTAGGGGACAGAAGGAGAACATAATGGCACAAAGGGAGAACTCTGAGGACTGCATGGCTTTATTTCTTAAGCTACATGGTAGGCACATAAGTGTGCATTATGTTGTTTAGTTCTTTTGCATGTAGTAAGAAAATCTGTATTTTAAAAATATTTTTCTCAGTTAAAAGGGGGAGACATGGTGGAAGAACCCCAGAAAATACGCACCCCCCCAGACTATGTTAACTCTGTGAAACCATTTTTGAAGCCAACTCTTTAGACAGAGATTAGACTGAACTATAATACACAAGGAACCCTTGGTGGTATAGTAGGTTAAGTGCTACATCTACTAACCAAAAATGTCAAGTTTGAATCTTCCAGCTGTTCCTTGGAAACCCTACGGGTCAGTTTACTCTGTCCTATAGGGTTGCTATGAGTCAGAATCAACTTTATGGCAGTGGGTTTTTTTTGATGTAAGTCATAAAATGATACTACTAAAGACAGTGCTTCTTGGTAGAAGTAGATGCATGAGATTAACAGGCAGCTCCTTCCCAGAGGTGAGCTGAGAGGGCAGAAGGAAACAGGAGCTGGTTGAATGGACGTGGGAAACAGGGTAGAGGAGTAAACTGTCTCAGTGTGGGGACAGCAACTAGTCACATAACAAAGGTGTGTATAAATTTTTGAATGAGAAACTAATGAGCTGTAAACTCAAGAGTACGTAAAAAGTAAATTTCAAAAAAAAAAGGGAGGGGACGTGGCAAGGGAAAGTGACAGAAGAGGCACAAAAGCACACCTTGGGTGAACAATAAAATTCATTTCAATTCAACAACAAACTTATCGAAAACAGATGAGTGAAACTTGCCCTGTCCTACAAGGCACACAATCATCTGCCAAGAAAAATGTTGATTCTTCTTTTTCCAAAGGTGAAGACAGCTGCCATCAAAGTATCAATTCTAGCCAAATCCTTGGTGAGGTTCCCCTATGCCAAAGTACCCGTGGCCTCTTATTTATTTTATGTAGAGTTGCAATACTCTTTAATTCTAATTTACACATTGTTGTTGTTACCAGTGGCCTTTAGATCCCACATGACAGCTCAGCCCCGCCTTTCCTTGTTCTCCTCCCCATTCATTCCCTCCCATCTCCTGTACCAAAGGGCAGAATGGGTTCTAGGTTTGAGTCTTTAATGACACTCATGCAATAAAATTAAAACATATTACAATGCTGACTGCATCTTTCGTATAGCTTCTTGAAGTCAATTAGCGGGATTCATCTCAGAAAGAGAACCTCAGTGCTCAGTGTGAAGGACCTGTTGCCTGATACCTACTACTAACTCCAGGTGGCAGGGAAAACCACCTGCGCTGAGGCATGCTGTCTAGGCTTCTGGCTCATTGGTCACCGAGTCACCTCTTCGGAAGGATGCTATCTGCCCATGTCTGGCTCCAGGGGAAGAAAACACAGGTATGCAACAGGCTTTGTGTCCAGCTAGGCATGAGGCAAAGCACCTAGTGGTCATCCTATTATCAGCGCCACCTCCTACCACCTCCACTCTGTGGATTCTCCTTCCTGTGGTGTCCTTGGCTTCTTCCTGGGGTAGTCCCTGACTTCCTCCTAGCCTTCCCGGGGAGTCCCTAGCTTCTTCATGGCTTTCCTAGGGGAGTCCCTGACTTCTTCATGGCCTTTCTGGGGAGTCTCCAACTTCTACATAGCCTTTCTGGGAGCCCACAGTGGGAGCCCACAGTGATAGAAGCCTGATGTGCAATCTGGACCCAGGGTCACATGCAAAGTGTTGCAGATTCTGGCTTCTTCCACTCTTGTCACATCTTCTGCTGAACTTGAGGCCCTGGATGGGCTAACTCTACTCCTGGCTTTGTTCCAACTTTCTGGGTCTCACAGTGACATAAGAAGTCAACTGAGTGTCTGCAGATCTGAAATAGACCAAACAGAATCATAGACTTGTCACCCACCCCATATCCCAGCATCTCTGAAGTCCCTGCCTCTTCCTTCTTTGTATCTATTCGGTTACTTCCAAACTTACAGTAATGCCCCTCCCCTGGATACACTTACCATTTGCAGTTCTTTCTAATTCTTTTGTCTCTTTTGGCCTTCCTAAACCAATGTCCCTCCTAGCACCTTTCCAGCTATTGGGTGATATCTCCAACCTATCTCAGAGAAACATAATACTATAGTACTAAAGTAATACATACTATTTGCCCATCAAATCCATGTGTGTCACAGTAGAACTGTGCTCCACAGGATTTTCAATGGCCATGACCTTTCAGAAACAAATTGCCAGGCTTTTTCTCCCAAGGCACCATTGGGTGGGTTCTGACTGCCAACCTTTCGGTTAGTAGTCAAGCACTTAACCACAGGCACCACCTAGGAGCTCCAATATAATGTATAATAATAGCTAACATCCATGAAGGACTTGACATATGCCAGGCCAGGGCCTGAACACCGATTTAGTATATATGCTTATCTAGGGCACATGCAATCATTTTCATTTTATAAATGAGGAGACTGAGGCACAGTTTAAGTAACTAGGCCAATTAACCCAAGTAATTTCTTACAAACTAGCAAGTGAAGGAGCCAGGATACAAACCCAGTCTTTACCTGAGCCTGCATCTGACTAGGCTACAGCGGCTATTTCCTAAAGCTAAAACTACATCACACATTCTGTCTGCCCCTTCCCTCTTCCCCTTTCTCTTATAGCTTACAACGTGTAACAGCTTCCTTGACCTGGCGAAAGCCACCGTCAGGGCCCCTGCCATCCACATAGTACATGAAGCGGAGCTCAGCAGGGTAGGAGGCTCGGGTCAGGCCTGAGAGCAGTGGGATGGTGCAGCCCTCCGAGGCAGGGGCCTCAGTCAGGGCCTGCAGCATCTGGTACTTGCACCACGGGTCCTGGAGGAAGCTTGGGGTGATAAGCAGCACACGGCAATGACTACTGCTCAGTGCCTGGCACAGTTCCGACACGATGGCACCACCCGGGGCTGCGTCACGAAGCTGCAGGAAGCAGCGCAAGCTGGCAGCACTGTCCTCCAGGTAGGAGACCAGTTCCTGAGCAGCTGCCAGGTCCTCCTCACTGTGGCACACACAGACATCATAGTCTTTGCTCCAGCGGCCACTGCGGCTGGCACCTGCCGGTGTTGATGGAGGGGTGGAAGACTTGACTGAGCTGAGGCTCAGGGGTGGGGAGCTGCCCGGTGAGGCCGACTGTGCAACATCACTGGGGGCACTTTCTGGAGAGATGGGCAGCTTCTTGGGCTTCTTCGACAGGACCTGCCTGAACCAATCTGTAGGAGAAACACAGCTCAGGCATGCACAGCCACTCACCGGGAAGAGTGGGGCCCCTGCACAATGGAAACAATACCTCATTCTAGAGACCTGTTGCTGCTTTACTTTTATATATTCTTCACGATCTCCTAAAAGTTCTCTGTACCTTCAAAAGCCCCAGGAATACAGGAGCACTTTGGAATCCTTACATCAGAGTCTTAACATCCTGACTGAGAAAGATGGCCTTGCCCTGCTCGGGGCCCTTTGATTGCTGGAACTGCCAGCCCTCTTTAATCAGAGCTTCCCACCAGGCCCGACTATTTAGCCATCTATGGGCTCTGTGAGTGGAGCTACATTATGCTACAGTAAGACTGGTCAGTCCAAAAGCCCACTTTCAGCATTGGAGGGAGGTGAATTTATGCTAAGCTGTATTATGTATATGGAAAGGCATGAGGGGCCACTGGCATCTAATGGTACTGAAAATTCTAGATTGTTGCTAAATGAGTGAAATGAAAGGCCAGGAGAGGGCTACTGCCCTGGGCTCCTGAAGAGCACAGGGCTGGAACCACACTTTGAGTCAGACACGGAGATGTGATTGTGGCTCTGCTGCCTGTTTTCTGTATGACCATAAGCAAGTTAGTCTTGGTCTTCATTTCTTCATCTATACAGTGGGTTCACTTCAGCTGTTGCTGAGAAGATGAGCTAAGATAATGCAAGATCTACTACACTGTATGTACACCCTAATGATACCAGCTCACCTTCCCCAGTTTTTGATAGGACAGACAGTTTGATATCCTGGAGATTGAGTGGTTTCCTTTTTTTCAGCTTGGCTACTTCCTCTGAATGGTTCTAGACATTCAGAGGAAGAGAGAAGAGACACAATGTTGAACGCTCAGGACCATGGTCTCCTGGCTAAGAAGATTAGCTGGACAGGCCTGGAAAATGTGAGTCCAGACTGGCAAGGCTATTGATTCATGTCTCCCCTCCTTACCCTCTCCAAAGCATCTGGATTCTGAAGTCCAGCCAGGAGCATCACCCACTTCCACAGCCTCCCCTGCCATCTCTCCCATGTTTGGGTCAGCCAGGCCTCCTGCCTCATCAGGGTGGCCACTGAGGACTACACTTATAGGAACAGGCAGAGAAGTAGGAATCCGGTCCTACTCACCAGCTATCTTGCCTGTAGACTTCTTGGACTGGGAGCAAGGAACTGGCAGGGAGGTTGGTGACGTCATAGTGTTGGACCCAAAAGTAACTCCTTTAGGGAAGGCATTGGTAAAGCAGAAGGGAGCAGATCCAACCCTGACCTCATGGAGCAGTCATCCTACAAAGAGACACAGAGAGAGAAATCACAGTCCCTGTGAGTAGGCTTCTGGAGGTTCTATTTCTATTCTATAGTCTGACAGGGCTCAGTCTCTAAGTGGGCCTCTGATGGGATTTAGGGACAGACACTACTGTGATTAGAGCTGTAGACTGTAGTCAGACTTATAGGGTATGAGCCCAGCATGACCCAGCAGAATGACTGTTCTCTGTTCACCTGGTAGCAGTGCATTCTGGGTCTGGGGAAGGGCAGCTGGCAGGCAAGTCCTTATAAGGATTTCCTGTGTAAATGCTGCAATGGGAGAACAGTTGCTATTTGGTTAAATAATTACATATTCAGGCAGACATGTTGAGCAGTAGACCTTGGAAGCCTTCTCCTCCAAGTCTGCCCTTTCCTGAAAATCCCATCCAAAGATTCTGTAGGAGAATCTTTGATCAAAAGAGGGAAAATGATGAACAGAATTTCAAATTCTCATGACATCCAGATTTTCTGGCTCCATGGAGGCTGGATGAACCCTTGAAACTATTGCTCTGAGATAATCTTTAAACCTTAAACCAGAAATATCCCTAAAGTCTTCTTAAAACCCACCAGTAGTTTAGCTTAACTAGTAGGGACTGTCTGCCTTGAGCATTATGTTCTAAAATCTATCTAATGAGATTAAACTGACACTAGCCACAGGGAAGATTAGACAGGAACCTTAGGGGGCTGGGAGTTTTTATCAATTAAGGAGGACCAAATCAGAAAAAGAGGATGAGAATAGTTGCACAGCTTGAAGAATATAACCATATCACTGGATTGTACATGTAGAAACTTGAACTGATGGTTTTGCTATGTATCTTCTCAACAAAGAGATTATATGAAATAATTATATAAAATGCAAATGGGACCTAGCATATAATAAGTGCTCAGAACATGCTGCAGGTTAGTATGTATGTAAATAATCTAGCCATTGGAGAGATTCATTATGTTTAAGGATTAGGAGACTCAATATTGTAAAGTCAGTTTTCTCCAGATTGATCTACAGATCATTGCTATGCCAAATTTCAAAAGTGTCTATTGGCTTTTGTTTAGTTTTAGCAGTGGTGGATCAAAAATACCATAATTTCTGGTCCAAAGTCTTAAGAGTTAGTGTACAACTTGGCTTGCTATCTTCCCAACACAACAACAAGGATGTTCCTGATGGCAGTGGCTTTCAGCCTAGGTCCCTGGGAGAAGATCATGTGGAGCACAGCCTGCCTCTGATTCAAGATGAAACTGTAGTATGTAATAGTCAAGTGATACTTCTCCAGGTGAAGGTCTTATGAGGAACTCTGCTGTAGAGAACGAAGCTGTGGAGCAGCTGGCAGGAGATCTGCTTTCTCACTATTTGCCAGATCCACAGAAAACAAAGTTAACCTTCTGGGAACTCACACAGAGTGATTCAGTAGACATATTAAGAGGCTTCAAATTTTTAAAAACGACATTCTACATTGGAAATTACGGTGTAAATTCTATACAAAGAATTTGCCCTTGTCCTTTGTTCCTGAGACACCGAAAAAAAACTAAAACTATGGAATTTCCCAAGAAGTTCAAGTATCTATGATGAGGCTTTCAAGATCATACCTGATAGTTTATACTATGAGACACCTCTTGGATAGGGGATGCCCAAGCCAGAAAAGACCCACCACATGAAAATAGCCAATTTCAGGGGAGGGGGAATTGATTCAATCATACATGACTATGTAATGAGTACCCAGTTAAGGTTTTGAACACAACCTGTATGGGCTTCCTGGTTGGTGACAGACATTGATGCATGTAGGATGTAGCATGTCCCTTTTGGGGCCTGGAAGCTTTGAAATAAGAATCTTAGACCTCACCCTATACCTCTCTTCATTTGAATCACTTTCGCTACATAAAACTGTAATATTATGTATAGCATTTCCCTGAGTTTTGTGAGTCATTCTGGAGAATCACTGAACCTAAGGGAGGAGCCAGCAGGTCAAAAGTGAGGAAGGAGTCCACTTTGAGGGGACTGCTAGCTTACGGCTGTATCCTGAAGGGGTAGTGGGAAAACCCTGAATTTGTACTCAGCAGGTCAGAAGTTAGGGTGTCATGGGGAACCAAAAGCTTGAGGCTGACATCTGACATCTTGGGCAGACTCAGCAGCCTGAGGGCTGTACCCTTGAACTTGTGAGCTCTGACCCAGCTCTCTCTGGTGGGTAAGGTCAGAGGAAGAAGTGCTGCATGTGCAGCTAAACTGGAACTGAATTCCTTCAATTTAGTTAGTGTCCGAGAAGTGAACTAAATCATTTGTAACTGATCTCTAGAGACATTACTGCTTTGCTGGTTGAAACTAAGCACTATTATACCATGTTGATGAATATAAGGGATGCTGATGAGTCATAAAAACACATCAAAGTTAAAAGAGAAAAAAAGGAAAACTTACACTGTAGCAAAGGACGTAGAAGAGTTGGAACTGTACAACCAGCCCAAAAGACACGAAGAGCTGGACATTACTGTGCATATGTATGTCTTGTCTTATGCAATATTCTTTGCATTTAGGCAAACCTAAGTAGTAGGTGGAAGTCAAGACAATGCCATATACTGCTGTGTTACATTTTGAAACCCTTTTCCTGGTCAGGGGTTGCTCTCTTTCCACATCTTCATTTCAGTCATTCAAGATGCTTTTCTCCCAACAGCAGACAGAATGTCATTTGGCTTTTATATTATTTAACCATTTTTTCAAACAGTAACTTGGCCTTGAAACTGGCTTCTATGAAGCTTTTGCTGTTACCTGTTATACAGCTGTATGTCAAGACATCATTGTCAAGCAGGTTAGAAGATAAGGAACCCAAATCACCAACAATTCTATTCCTTCATTTGCTGTATGGCCCTTATTTTTATGATTGTCCCCAGCTTAAAAATTAGTATAACACCTTTACTGACGTAACAGGTGTAGATTCACAAGTTTCTATTTCTCATTTCATGAAATGACTTGCTTTTCTGGCAATACAATGCTCATTTTTGGTAACTGTCCTTTTCGTTGCTTGGCTAAGAACTTCAACTGTCCAACAGTTTATGTCCCTGGAAGTGTGTAGGATAAGCCCTTGGGAAGAGCATAATGGAAAAGTCCAAACACAGGACATAACCACATCTTTGACACGGGCTAATAGAACAAGATGACAGATAAATTCACTGACCATAGAAGTCAAATCTCCAACAGCTCTATTCTTTCACTTGTTATGTGGCCTTGTGCAGTCATTTTTTTCCCATACTTTAAAAAAAATCATAAAGTAGAATAATTTGGACGTAAATACTCACTTGGTAAGGAGTCCTGGTGGAGCAGTAGTTAAGCACTTGGCTGCTAAATGAAAGTTCACGGTTTAAACCTACCAGCTGCTCTGTGGGATAAAGATGTGGCAGTCTGCTCCCACAAAGATTATAGCCTTGGATACCCACTGGGGCAGTTCTACTATGTCCTACAAGGTGATTCAGAGTCAGAATTGACTTGAGTGCAATTAGTTTTTCAGTTTACTCAGTTGATAGATAACAACAAAGGCTTCATGAAAAATTGTAAAGTTTCTTCAAAACAGAGTGGTAGGAAACCCACTCTGTCTTCTGGAATGCTTCCGAATACTACTCTATGTAGGAACTTACTGTGGGTGGGAAATGTAGTGAAATTTCACTGTATAAAATCCAAGTTGTAATAATTACTGTTTTAGTATTATCTAGTACCTAACTGGTCTCCAATTTCTATCATACAGGGCATGTACTGACCCCTATAGAGGCATATGATTAGAGTGTTTACCTTTTATATTTCCTGTGACTGTTCTATTAAAGTGGAATCACTATTTGTGGCAGACACAATGGTCCCCCCCAAGATGTCTATGTTCTAATCCTCAAAACTTGTGACTACCATAATAAAATAAATAATAAATAACCTAGATCTGTTTTCCTAATCCTGCGGGTTAGGTGCCTTGGCTTCTCCAAGAGTCTGTACTGTTCCTCCTAGTTCCACTTACCAGTGTATTCAGTGTCTCATCTGTCTCCATGAGGATGGCACTGAACGTGAGGCGCACAGTGTTCCACTCTCGCACCAACACGATGCTTGGCCCACGGAGGCGTTCATTAAAAGGACTCCGGAATGAGTATCCCCGTAGGTCCTTAACCCTAAATACAGCAATGCTTCTGACAAAACACTGTTACAATCACAAAAGCAGAGGGAGTGGCTGTGGCCAGAAAAGAAAAGGATAAAAGGAGACTATTAGAGAAACAAGAAGCGGCAAAGAGTCCAGCAGTTGCCCCCACCAGTCCCTTCACAGGAGAAAGAGGTGGCAGACTGTTTCTATAAAGAGTTACAGCCTTGGAAACCCTATTGTGTAGTTCTGCTCTGTCCTGTATGGTCGTTGTCAGTCGGCATCCACTCGATATCAATAGATTTTTGGTTTGGTGACAGAAAATCTACAGTTAAAAGTCTTCAGAGTCAAGGTCTTCAGCAAAACTAAAGCAGAGGCTCTCTGCATGAACTTTCCTGCACAGAAAAGGTGAAAGTTTTCTCTGAGGGTCTTTTCTTCTCTGATGACATGTTTTGGGTGCAAGAGGGAGGCAAGTGAAAGGAAGAGGCAAGAGGAAAGCGCTACGTCAGGAAAAGGTGCACCCGGAGACTAGCGAGGAAGGAGAAGCAAGCCCGGGACTGAACACAGGGGCCGGGGAGGGTGGGAAACCTCCAGCTCAAAGTCGGGGTCGGGCCTCCCGCTGAAGCCAAGCCAGGTCTGCATGTAGCGTGGTCCGCTGCAGCGGGAGCCCGCCCGGCCCCCGGCCCCCGGCCCCCGGCCTCAGCCCCAGCACCGACCCCGACTCGGGTCCCGACGCCGACCCCGACCCCGGGCCAGTCTTGGACCTCCGCCCCGACAAGACCCCGGCCCAGTCTCGGACCCCCGCCCCGACAAGACCCCGGCCCTGACCCCGACCCCAGCCCTGACCATGACCAGGACTGCAGGCCACAGTCCGCGGAGGCCCGCCTCCCGCCCAGGCCTAAGCCGAGGACTCACCTAAGAGCTGGTGGAGCAGCGGGACCGCAAGCCCGCTCTTGGGTCTGCGCCGGCGGCGACCCAGCCCCGGGCCAGGGGCAGTGCAGCGCGCAGGCGCGGAGCCCAGCGGCTCTCCCGGAAACCGCGCCGGAGCGCGGCCGGCGGCCCCTCCTCCGGACGGGGGGCGCTCGGACTCGGCCGTGGCGGAGCCGCCCCGGGAAGCCCGGAGAGCCTGCGCGAGCCGCGCTTCCGTCCCTCCGGGTCGGAGCTGCGTCTTTCCGTCCGGAGCCCGCTCCGCCACCCAGAGCCGGTCCTCTGGCCTCCCAAAGGCGCCGAGGCTGACCGACGGCCAGGTCGGTTAGTAGCTGTGTCGCCACAGAGCCACTAACGGAAAGACACGGGCGTGTGACTCTCGAGTTCCAGACACCCTCCCGAAAAACCTGCAGCCTTCCTTTCCTTCGATGTGGGGAGAAGGAAAGAAATCCGTATTTCATTCATTTAGCCCTCTTGACGGAGCCCTGGTGGCGCAGTGATTAAGATCTCAGCTGCTAACCAAAAGGTCAGCAGTTCGAAGCTACCAGCAGCTCCCTGGAAATCCTGTGGGGCGGTTCTCCTCTGCACTGTAGGGTCGCTATAAGACTGAATTGACTGGACGGCAATGGGTTATGGAGCCCTGTTAACATCTTGCACCAGACGGGGTTATACCGTGTACATGTACAATTGAGAAGAAAGAGGCTTGGAAATTGGCTCTTCAAAGGTCACAAATAGTAAGAGATAAAATGGGGCTTGCACGCAGGAGAGGCCTTTAGACCAGCGGGGCTCGAGCCCCTGGCGCGTGCCCCACCCACACCCTGCAGCAGTTTTTCCTGAGAGCAGAGTCTGACGGCCAGGCTGTGCTCCGCTCGTCTCGGCAGCGGTCGGTCTTATCCTGGCGCTGTTCTGCAGCATGCTGACAGAGATGCTGCCGGAATTGTGATGGGTGGAAAAAGACAGTGGACGCTGGGGATGGTTGCACAGCAAGAATGCTGTAATTGGTTCCTGTGACATACACAAGCAAAATATGTTGAATTGGCAGACTTTATGTTACCCGTATTTTTACAATAAAAAAAGTGTGATGTGGCAAGATATGGGAAATCCTGTGTTAAGCCACTGTAAGTAATAATTTTCTTATCTCCAGACTTAGGATCCTTAAGATGTTAATAAGCATTATAAAGCACCAAGCAGAATATAACGTGCAGTATTCTGCAAACTTATTTCATCATAGAAGGATCATTAATATCTTCCTGAACAGAGTTTGTTGGCACGTCAATTTGGGGAACACCATCCTACAGACATGCATTTGAGTTACTGGGGACTGGAGGTAGTTTAAATGGGATGACCTGATATTCATTATCTCCCTTTCCAACCAATTTGGGTACTTTTCTCACCGGCCAGCTAACATAAAGTAGTCTAAACCTGAGACAGTGTTGTTGGTGTGAGCGTCGTAGACCAGGGCTCTGGAGTCAGATGGCCTAGTTTTACCTATAGGATTTATCACTCACTAGCTGTGTGACCTTGGGAAAGTCACATAACCTTTCTAGGGCCATGTCCCTTATCGAAATGATAATAGCTGGTTCCTGGTGTTGTTGTAAGGATTAAATGAGATAAAATGTTGAGGAAAGTTAGCTTTTGTTCTATCAACTACATGTCTGCTCTCCATCCTGTGTGCTCATGCACTTGCTGTCACCTCCACCACTCTTCTGCAATGTTCATTTTTGCAACTTCTTTGGGAAAACCTTTCTTAACATTGTCCTTCCTTCCTCTTTCTGCCAAACCCCGTAGTGAAAAAGAAAGCAGACAGCCTTGTCATTGAGTTGATTCTGACTGACGGGGATGGTCTGTTAGAGTATAGTCTGTTAGAGTAAGTAAAACTATGTTTTCTAGGGTTTTCAATGGCTGATTTTTCAGAGGTAGATTGCCAGGCCTTTCTTCCAAGGTGGTCTCAAACTCCAACCTTTTCATTAGCAGCCCAGTCGGTTAACCATGTGCACCACCCAGACAGTTAACCATGTGCACCACCCAGAGACTCCGGTCCTGGGAAGCTGATCCTTAAAAACAGGGTCACCCCCTGTTTGCATTCTGTAGTGAAGCACGTTGGCCATTAGGTGGTGCATGGATGTAAGTGAGGAAGCCTGAAGCTGGGATTGCCTTGGCCCAGAAAGGGAGAGCAGGGCAGTAGTTCCCTGTGAAACAAGTTGAGCAGAGGCTCTGCACTGTAAAGGCATCGGAAACTGCCTCAGCAGACATCTCTCAAGCGTCAGCTGTAAGCCAGGCCGTGCTTCCTCAAGCCCTCTGACAGCCAGGAGTGGGAGTCGGAGGGAATGCTCACTGTCCTAGCAGTGCCAGGGCTGGTGTAGACCCTGTGATGGGCTGAGGGCAGGAGGGAAAGGGCTCTGAAGGGCTGCTGGAGCCCATGGCAGCCCTGAGAGGTGTTCTGACCCTGATGGCACATATTACGGAATAGTAGATGGAAATCTTGGTGGTGTAGTGGTTAAGTGCTGTGTTTGCTAACCAAAAGGTGAGCAGTTCAGATCTGTCAGGCACTCCTTGGAAACTCTATGGGGCAGTTCTGCTCTGTCCTATAGGTTGCTATGAGTTGGAGTTGGCTTACTGGCAGTGGGTTTGTCTTTTTGGTTTTTTTGGGGGGTTTGGAAAAGAAAGTCTCCCTAAACACACCAGCTGCTTGAGTTGACACTAGCTCACAAGACCCTGTGTGTCAGAGAACCATGCTCCACATGTGTTTTTAAAAAATATTAAAATATTTCATAGTGTTTTCATGAGAGTTTACACTGCAAATTAGGTTCCTATTTGACAGTTTCCACACAAATTGATCAATGACATTAGTTACATTTTCCACTTGTGCCAGCATTCTCTTTAACTGTGCTCTACTTTGTCTGCTTTTCTTCTCATCTGTGCTTTAGATTAAATGTTAACCTTTTAGATTATAATGATGATTTTTTAGTAGAGTACCACTGTAGCTTGTAATAGCTGTTGTGTGCCACTGCTGTTCGGCTAAAAGGTGTTCTCAGGGCTTTTTATTATTGTACTTTACATGAAGAGTTACAGAGAAAATTAGGGTGGTTTTTTTTTTTTTGAGAGTTAAATGATTTATAAAGAATAGGATACAACTTGGAATCATGATCAGGCAAAGTCTCCCTTCAGCACAGGCAGCTCTCTCAGCTCTGGGCTATGCAAGCCTCTTCTCTCCCTCAGGACGGGCTCCACACAGCCCCCTCAGACAGACTCCTGTAGGCCCCCCTCCAAACAAGCTCCTCTCAGAACCCTAAGGATAGGCTCTTCTTGGCCCCCTTAGGACAGCCTATTCTTGGCACTATAATGACAGGCTCCTCTTAGTCTGCTGTCACTGCCAGCTCTGCCACTGGGTCCCTTCCAGGCCTCTTGCTGTCCTCAGAGTTACAGCCCTTGGCCTGTGTTACTGCTCTTTTAACTGTGATTAAGGGAGAGTTTACAATGCAAGTCAATTTGCCATATAAAACCCCAAGCACCCATCTCTATGCCACTGTATCTGCTCTCCTTACCCTGGGACAGCACACTCTTCCTTTCCACTCTTTAATTCCAGTATCCACTCAACCAACATTTGTCACCTCTCTACCCACTCCTCTCCCCTCTAAAAAGAGACCAGTTGGACAGCCTAACACATATGTATTAAACCATAAAGTACACACACCACTTGTGTCAGTCTGTGTCCTTTAGTTCAGTCCAATCTTTGTCTGAAGTGTTGGCTTCAGTACTGGTTTCACATCTGGGCTAGCAGCAAGTCCAGGGGTCATGTTCTCAGGGGACCCTGTAGGCTGTCAGACCAAGTCTGGTCTTTTAATAGGATTCTTTATCTGTGTATGCCTTTTTCTTGTGCAACATCAGGAACTGTACACTGTTCCCTGACAGGGCTGTTCAGTAGTAGCTGGGCACCATCTAGTTCTTCCAGTGTCATGCTAATGTAGTCTCCATATCATATGGACCCTTCTGTTCTCCTGAGCTCACATTTTCCTGATGCCTTG
Organism: Heterohyrax brucei; assembly: GCA_028571685.1. Taxonomy (NCBI): domain Eukaryota; kingdom Metazoa; phylum Chordata; class Mammalia; order Hyracoidea; family Procaviidae; genus Heterohyrax; species Heterohyrax brucei. The sequence goes on from CM053162.1 coordinate 21,623,550, forward strand.
ATTTTCATCTGCCCCAGGTGGGTTGGGACCAATTCATGTTCAACAGATGGCAACTTGCTGGCTTTTAAGACCCCAGGTGCCACTCACCAATATGACATGCAGTACAGTCTCTTAGAAAAAGACCTCAATGTCCCCTGTAACCATGGTCCCCAGACCCCTGTCCCTGCTACTGTTCTTTAAAATATTGGGTTGTATTTAGAAAACGTTTTAGCTTATAGTATAGTCCACTTGTACTGACCTACTTTCTACTGCATGCTGTTACTCCATGTAACCAAGTTACTGTCAACTATCTAATTTATAACCCTCTCCCTCCCTCCCCACTCCTGTAGCCATCAGAGTATTTTCTTCTGTGCATGGGTCTTAAGTCCGTACAACAGTGGTCTCATAGAGTATCTGTCCTTTTGCAGCTGACTTCACTCAGCATGTCTTATGACTGAGTTGATTCCAGGGTATGTTTCCTAAAACCATCATTGTTCTTTATCATTGAATAGCATTCCATTATACATACCATAGTTTATCCATTCATCTGTTGATGGCCCTCTAGGTTGATTCCTTTTTTTTTTTTGCTAATGTGGACAGTGCTGCAACAAACATTCACGTGTGTGTATCTGTGCATGTGACAGCTCAGGGGATAGTTTTGGTTCAAGGTTTAATGAACATCTCAGGGTAATAATCTCACAGAGTCCTTTGGTCTCAGGTAGTCCATTTGGTCTGGTTTTTTAAAGAACTTTTTTGTTCTACATTTTTCTTTCCTTCTAACCAGGATCATCTGTTGTGCCCCTGGTAGGATTTGTCCATGGTGGTAGCCAGGCACCATCTAGTTCTCCTGGTCTCAGGGTAGTTGAGGTCATGGCTTGTGTAGGATATTGGCCTTGTAGACTTGTTTCTTCTTTGAGATTTTGGTTGCTTTCTCCTAGTCCTGAGGAGTTGAGACCAATAGTTGTATCTTAAGACAGCCACTCAGAAGCTTCTAAGACCTCAGAGCCTACTTGCTTCCCTAGGATGCAGAACATGAACTTTGTACACCAGCTGAGTTGTTCCATGAGTCTGTGGTCCTAAGTTTTCAAATCTAGAAAACTAACCTTGAAAAGTGTTTGGTTAGCTTCATAGTGTTTTCAATGGATGATTTTTTGGAAGTAGACCACCATGCCTTGCGTACACTTAAACTGCCAACCATTTGGTAAGCAACTAGCCTTGTTCACAATCTGTAACATTCAGGAGCTCCAAATCTCCATAATGCCGTTAAATGGAACATGTGCTCCTAATGCTTAGTGCTCTGATTAGACTGAAAATTTCCCAAGGCCAGGGACATGATCTTCAGGCTCCAGTGTTGAGCAAACAGCACCCAGGTAAGTACTTACTGAAAGCCCAGGATAGTACAAGTTCTGTGATAGCTTGGTATGAGGACAAGCCAAAGGTGTAGTCCTATCACACAGCTAAATAGGGAAGACAGACATATAGATGCAAAGATACGTGCTCTGCATGCTTGAATAAAGCCTTATGGGAGTATAGAGGAGTCATTAATATGAAACTCAATAAATACAGCATTTGTTGTCATGAAGTGAGTAGCTTCGAAGGGAGAGGCCGGATGAAGGCCCTCTTCCTACTGACCTATGATGTCCACACTGAAAGGGGGGGGAATAAACAGAGGACAGCTAAGGAGACCACCATGCAGTGTTAGCATGCCTGACTCACCCTGCTCCCTATGCCCCTGGCAAGTTCTTCACAGACACACAAGACACAGACAGACAGACACAGATACGCTTCTGTTACCTTGGCAGCAGCACATTCCGCACTCCCGGCTTCCTCACCCAACAGCTAATCCCATTGCAAGAGGGTTAAATGAGCCGTTTCTTTCATAAAGAGCAGCACCAATCTGGTTTCTGTGAGGTTAGAGGTGTCCCAAATACCTGACTTTTCCCAACCACTGTACCACTCCAGCAGCCTCCTCCTCTTCCTCTCAGTAATCCCCCTTCCGTTTTTTGGGTTTGGTGATTTGTTGCTACTTGTCACAGAACTCACAAACCGTACTTAGTTAAGTAGTTTATTAGGGAAGTAACAGCACAACTCAGGATCACGATCAACTTGGAAGTAACAGGAATGTGTCAGGATGTAGTTCCTGGATGAGAACGACCTCTTCTTGGCCTTTACTGTTGGGGCCTGCTGGGACCCTTCTCAGACAAGTGTTACAACTCTTAGCTCCAGTACTGTACTGGTACAGCTCTTGCTACTGCTTTGCTGTTCTGTCTTCTGCGTTACAGCCCCTTCCCCGCATCTCCCTTTAAGTATAATGGGATGGCAAAACTAACCAATACCCTTTAGGCATCCATATAACTTATTTGCGTCGTCCTACCCCCACAAGGGTGCCATGTACCTTATTAACATTATCAGCAAGCTGTCCAGTCTCCTTGGTGGGTCACTGGCACCTCATTTGCATAGTTCTACCCAGTCATTTGGTGGGAGTCACAAAGACTATGGCTAGAGTAATTTACTGCATTGCACAGGTGACATGATGAGCCATTTCTGTGGCTTCACTCCCATTCCCTACAACTGTCAATTCTCAAATGCCACAGAAACAAACTGCTCTCTACCTGAGGCTACCAATGATCTACCTGATGCTTAATCTAACTTCGCAGGTCTGTTTGCGTTCATGGTTTTGACCACTTCCTCCCTGATCTGCCTTCTCCTTCACTTCTGTGACACCACACTCTCTCCGTGCGTTTCTTCTCTCTGGATACCTCTCCAGTGTCATCTTCTCTGGTTTGGCCCTTAAACGTTGGTGGTGTCCCTCTACGTTGCCTCCTTGGCCCCTCTTCTTCTACTTTCCTGGGTGATGCCATCCTCCTCCATCATGTCCACATCTCTCTGCACAGCCCACCCACACAAAAATGGTCAACCTGATAAACCTAGTCCTATTATACACCTCCATCAGGATGCCCTGCAGACACTGTACTCAGCAGGTCCCCAACTGTACTGTTCATTCTGTCCCTCACACTGCTCCACATCTCTGGGAAGAGCCAGCTGTTCCCAGAAACCCGAGGGCCTGACTTGACCCTATTTCTGGTACTACTGCCACCACTACCTTTGTAACTCCTCTTGGATTGCTCTGATCCTGGCCTTGATAGTTCAGGCACCCAATATTTTTCTCATCACAGGACCATCTCCCACCTGGCCTCACTGTCCCCACCCTTCCTCCCCTTCTCACTGCCCCAGCCCCAGTATATTAAATCTAGTCTCCACAGGGTAATCAGAGTAACTTTTCTAAAGAGAAATCTGGTCATGTCACTTCTTACCCATGGGATAAAACCCAACCTCCTCAGCATGGCTCTTCAGCACCTGGTCCCTGCTTTACTCCTTACCACCTCCAGCTGTAACAAATCACTCATAATCCCTCAGCTCTTTCCAGTTCTTGCTTCTGGGCCTTTATATATGGTTTTCCCTTAGCCTAAAATCTCTCCTTCCGACCACCTTCATTAACTTTGTTAAACTGCTCATTCACACTTCAGGCTCAGCTCAGAGGACAACTTCCCTGGGAAACTTCATGGACCAAGTCCACTCTCATTCCTGTCCCACTCCTGTTCCTAGCCTGGATGAGGTGTCCATATTCTGAGCTGACCTTCAACACTGCAGTTGATTACACTACATGTGATCTAGGGGCCACGGGGTGGGAGACAAGGCAGCTCCAGTGAAGCCAAAGACTACGCTTTGTTTGCCAATGTTATCTCTAATATCTAGCTCTGGGCTTTGCCAAGAGTAAGAGCTGAATAAATATTGGTTGAATAGGTGAGTTAATCCACCCCTTCTCTCTGTAACCTCAGCCTTGCAGGAACTCAAAATGTTACATACTTGCTTGCAAACCTCATGCCTAACACCCAGAACCGAAGAAAGCTCCCATAAAAGGAGGTTATGCTTCCTCATGCCTGGTGTCAAAAGCTAGCAGGGTGCTTCAGAGGCAGTTGCGGTAAGATGAAAGGTAGAAGGGACAGAAGACTGGAAAGAAGAATTGATCACATTTATTGATTCGTAAACAAAAAGTAAACAGCAAGTCAATGATCTAGCCTGTCATTGATCTAGCCTATTCTAGGCCGTCCCACAATATTCAACTGGCTGGGCTTAGCTGGGCCTGCCAGTAGAGTCAAAAGCGGTCTTTCTGAACCAGTACCTAGAAGGAACCAGTCCTGGACCACAATCCTCAGGACTCCTGAATGTTCTGTCTGGCTTTGGTGGGTGGCACCAACCTGGGGCAGAAATCAGTCCTAGAGTCCTGCCATCACTCTCTGTCAGCCTGGGCCTCAGTGGCAAAACTTTCAAGCCAATAAGCCGACCTGCCCAGCCATATGGTAACAGAACCACTTGGATGAGGAAAGGAAGGTGGGGAAGCAGGCTGAGGCGCTGGGCATGGCTGTTCTGCCCACCCTGAGGGAGAATGGAGACCATGGCATACTGCCACTGAGGGACTGGGCCATGAAGAAGCCTGAACATGGGCCAGGCCTAGAGGGTTATGAATGGGACTAGGGCTCAGGGCAGAGCTCACCACCTCAGATGAGATTTGTTTCCTCAACTTTCTTCCCCAGGTAAAAGCGGCTGAAGAGGAAGGGGTTCAGGTCAATGGTCTGGAAGCTGCCTGTCAGCACCATCTCTGCCACAGCTCGTCCCACAGCAGGGGCCTGCTGGAGCCCATGACCACTGAAGCCCGTAGCAAAGTACATGTTGAGAACTAGTGGGTGGGGGCCCACCACACCATTCTGGTCAAATGTGTTGTAGTCGTAATAGCCAGCCCAAGCGCTGCGAACCTGTAGAGGAACAGGCTGAGCTCTTAGGGAGGCTGCACACATGCTTAGCCCTCATTCCTGGCCAAGGGTGAGAACACCAAGCCCCCTACCATCTGCCAAGGAAGTCTCACAGGATGGGCCCAACAGATGTGATGTTAGTGGTTGTGAGGTGGTGGGAGTAAGGCAGAAGACAGGGATTCAAGCAGACTGAAGTTCTTCAGCATCACCTGTCCTGTGCAATGTCTGAGTTACCTTCAAAGTCTCAAAAGCTGGTATCCTCTGGGCCAAACAGGGCCACACCTTTTCCTGGAAGAAATCATGGTCCACGTCCAGGTTCCCTGGATCTGGTTCCTCCTCCTGGTTTGAGAGGTGTGGAAAAGGCCTATTTTGCCTGAGACCAAAGGGCAGATCCAGGCCTCACAGATTCCTTTGTCAATTCCCCCACTAGGCGGAGGACAGGAGAACAGACCCAATTACACCTCCATAACACAGCCCAGGCCCTTCAAAAAGTCTTACTCTTTAACGACAAGCGGTCTGCATCTCTTTGCCAGCACCTCCCACCCACGGAGATTACCTCAGTGGGGCTACAGCCGCCTATGTAGTTGTTGCCTAGTCCATCCCGGCGGAAATAGGCTCTGCTAGTGTCTATAACGACTGGAGTCTCCAGGCCTGGTCCCTGGGGGCAGTGCCACAAGTACAGATACCTGTCGTAGCCAGTGAGGGCAGAACTGGAGAGGACAGCACAGCCAACAATCCCACCCCATCGCATACATGGACACGTGCACAAGTGCGGAATCATACACACACACAACTTTAACATCATCTCCTTCCTTCTCTCACAGGCCTCTTCAGCTGCCCTAAGGGAAGTTACCTTTTCCTTGGCTCCACAGGGAGCTTCGTGCCCTGCAGGGTGCCAGGGGGCCCCCTCCCAATACCAGCCAGCTCTGCAATCTGCCCAGACCAGGCTCCAGCTGCGTTGATCACTATGGCACACTCTACAGGCTGGTACTCCAGGCTGCGGTCCATCTTTACCTGCAGGCACCAGAGGGAGAGTGGATGGAGGGCCTTGGCCAGACACTGGACACCATAAGCCTAAGTCTACCCCTACTGTAAAGTGGTGAGAAAAGACCAAAACAGGAGAAAGATTACCTTTACCGTCCTTCCACTTTGGTAAGGGAGACACTTAGGTAAGGCACTTACGTGGACTTCATAAATCCTTTTCAAAGTCACCTCTTCACCACTTGCATTCTCCATGGGGTTCGATGAAGAGATAAAACCTGTGGCAGAGAAAATACAGAATATGCTTTTGAGAACTAGAAGGGAAAGATGAAGATGCCACTGGTTTCAGAGGGAAAGAATGAAAGCTTCCCCACAGATGCTGAAGCACAGGGAGCGTGGGAGCTGGATGAACACAAGCATGCTCAGGATGGGAGAGTGCTGAGACTGTCAGTTCACGACGTCCAGGTCAGGCGCTGGAGTCAGGGTGCCTAGGCCCACCCCTCAGAGAACTCCCTCAGAGTCCTACAACCCCTGCTGAGACCATGAGTAAGACACTCAGACCTAGCCAGGGCCAGGCTCTGGTTGGCAGAGGACACAGCAGTGGGCATGAGGCCTCAGACTCACGTGTGACCTCTCCCCGGACAAAAAGGACTCCCATGGACTGGACCTTTCGCCGAAGCCCCTGCAGCAGACACCAGGGGTCAAACCAACCTTCATTCTCCATCCCTATGAAATAAAAAGGATTCATGAAGGACAGGACTGCTCTTTTACTGTATTTCCTGCCTCCTGCCCCTGCCACCATTCCTCTCTAGTGTTCATAAGTTGGGGAAAGTCTTCTTGACCAAATGGACCAGAGTCAGAGCTGCTGAAGGACAGAGAGCAGCTTGGCCCAGGGTTGGTCCTGCTGGTCAGGAGGGCAATGTCCCTCGTAAGAGCTTTGCTGTGGGGTGCTGAGACTTCTAACCCAATCAAGGTGCCCCTCAACCCCTGATCTTCAAGAGAAGTACTGTCCCCACTCCAAGCAAGCCTCACCGTAAGAAGCCAATGCTACGCCCTCTGTGTTTATCCATGGAAACTTGTTCCGAAGCTGCTTAGGAGACATCAGACAAACTTTAGCTCCTTCCTGTCTGAAAAAAACATGTGGTCCATATGTGTCAAGAAGGGTGGGTGTGTGCAGGGGCAGTGTTACAGACCCCTGCACAGTGGTGAGTCCAGCTCACTCATGCTACTCCTTGACCTAAAACTTCCCTAGACTGTTTCCTCATCGCTGAATAGGGAAAGACCAGGCCCCTAGGCAAAGCTCTTTAGCAAGGGACCCCTCTTTCCTATCTTACCTCTAGTTTCCCTTTAGCCACACTAAACTTTGCTGTCCTCTAAATATTTATGTCCTTTCACAACATGGAAGGTAACTTTGCCCCCTCACTCCTCCTACCTGGAACACCCTTCCTTTCCACCCCATACCACAATCTTGTTCACAAGTCCACACATCTCGTCTGTTGTGCTGTCTCCAAAGGCATCATTCTCAAGCCAAACTGCCTGGTTCAAATCCCAGAACCAGCACCTACTAGCTCCTTGTGCCTCAGTTTCACCATATGTAAAATGGGGATGTTCTGATGATTAAACATTATCTATAAAGCATTTAGAAACCGTGGTGGCATGGTGGTGAAGTGCTACAGCCACTAACCAAAAGGTCGGCAGTTCAAATCTGCCAAATGCTCCTTGGAAACTCTGTGGAGCAGTTCTGCTCTGTCTATAGCATTTCTATGAGTTGGAATTAACTCAGCAGCAGTAGGGTTTTTTTTTTTGGTATAAAGCATTTATGAAAATACCTGATGTCACTACTGTTACCTGTTGCTGTCAAGTCGATTCCTACTCATGGTGACCCTGTGTTTTATACAGCAGAACTGCTTCCTAGGTTTTCTTGGCTATAGTTTCTATGGAGACAGATTATCAGGCCTTTCTTCCCCAGTACCAGTGGGTGGGTTCAAATGACTGACCTTTCAGTAGGCAAGTGTAAACCATGTGTACCATCCAGGAACCTTCTTGATGCCACTAGCAGAGCTTATACAAATGTTTGATAAATGTAAAAATAAATAAAAGCCTCCAGTCACTATAACATATCACCATGATGTATGTGGCCCATCTTATAAAAGTTTTATTGGAACACAGCCACATTCATTTACACATCATCTATGGCTGCTTTTGTGTGACAGGAGCAGAGTTGAGTGGTTGTGACCAGGGCCATATGACCTGTGAAACCTAAATTACACTTTACAGAAAAAGTATGGCACCTAACTTAGGGTTCTTGTTAAAACAACAGGTTCCTACAGAATTCTCCTCCCTAGAAATTGTAAATTCCTATGTCTGGGACATGCAGAGATGATACTTCTGAGCTGGCACATTCTGGACTACCCACAGCAGTGCTCTGTCCACATGTGTACCATGGCACCTATTCCAGGGTATCCACAGTCTCTGTATGTCTGGCTTTCCTGGTGGGCTGAGCCCCTCAAGAATAGGCCATGTCCTGTCAGCTGGGCTTACACAGGAGCTCACTGAGCACAGGAAGCCATCCTGGCACCCACCTCTGCATCTTCACATTGCTCTCCATGATGGCAGCACCTGCCTCAGATGCCAGGAACAAATAGCCAGAGGGGTTGAACTGGAGGTCCAGGGGAGGGTCATCAACTACAGCCAGGTACTCCTGTGTGCAAAGAAAAGTTCCTCAAAGAAGCTGCTTTATAGAAGGAACATTCTTTCTTTAAAAATTTTTTTATTTTATTTATTTATTGTGATTGAGTGAAAGTGTACAATCCAGTATAAGTTTGCATGCCTGCCTATGTGCAACTCCTACTGCTCTCCTTGCCTGGTGAGAGCACACTCCTGCTCCTTTCTGTTCTATACATGTCATATCCTCTTACCAATCACCTGTCCCCTCTTGTCCACCCTTTCCACTCCCCTTTAGTAAGAGGCCAGTAGGACGACATCCTATAGATGCACAGAACCATAAAGTGCACACACGATATGGTCACTCTGTATTGCTGAGTACGGAAGGAACATTCTTATGAACATTCCTGGCTTCCTCATCAACAGTTCCCCCCAAAACAGCGTCGCCACTGGAAAGAAAAATCAGTGGCCTCAATTCCCAGTTGCCTGAGTCACTCCTAATCCTAGGATCCCTGAGCCAGTTGGGCTGCTGCTTTCTCTGGGCTACAGGAGGGGCACCACCTACCCCCTGGGTGTCACTGCACATACATTGATGTGGCGTAGAAAGCTGGCTGAGAAGAGAGAGAGCTGGATATTCTCAGGCAGTGAGAACTGCTGACGAATTCCTCCCAGAGAAAGCACTGTGGAGGCCTGTGCATACTGTGGAAAGACAAGAGTCAAGGTAGACCAGTACCCTGATACATATGAACAGAATAATATAATGGAAGCTATAACTTACACAATTAAAGTTAAAGGGGGGCCCTGTTAGCAAGAGATCTATAATCTCAGAGGAGCTAAGGTGAATAAACCCACATGCAAGTCACCTAGCAGCATGAAGAGAATTGTGTTTACCAAAACCCGTATTAGCAGTCATGCATAGCCAAGACCATGGACTATTTAAAATGGGCTGGTGTGGTGAAGCCAAATGGTAATGCCCTGGAAGTCTGAGGGCAGGAGCTTTACATTCACTCTACTGGTTGGAAAACTGAAGGATATGACCAAAGTAGCAACACTGGGGCTGGCTGGCGGCAGCAAATAAAAATAGCCGAAGTGTACAAACCTCAGAAGTAAAGGAACCCAGTGGAGGTTAGGGTCAGTGTTTGCATTACTGTGGTTCCAATGCTGGCTCTCCTGACCAGGCTTGTGTGATCTCAAAGGTCCAACATTGTGAAATTTCCTTTTACAAAATACTAGTTACTTACTGCCAAGTCTCCTGGATTAGGGAGGAAGAACCTCGGACTATTTCTCAACAAGGTCCACAGAACCATCTCTGCTCTCTGGATCCCCCGAGATTGAGGTCTTTCCTCTCCTCCTCTTCCCTCATCCTAGAGTCCTAAATAAAATGAGCCCTCTTCTTGCCCCACTCATGCCTCTGTCCTACCCAATCCTAGACCTTACCGTGTGGTCCCGTTCCACCACCAGCACCCGAATGGCACCTTGTCTCTTCTCCAACTTTTTCAGCCAGTAGGCCACAGACAGGCCGATCACCCCACCTCCCACAATCACCACATCTGTGTGTTCTGGGGGCAAGTGGCTGGTGTCATACAGTGGATCCCAGGCTCCTCCAGGCAGAACTGACTGGATCTTCTTCTTAATCTCAGACATCTTTCCATCCCAATCTGTGGGAAGTAGTTACGGTCAAAGAGACATTTCCCTGTGGCAGGGAGCTAGAGGACAGGCAGAGGGAAGGTTGAGTTGGAGAAAGACTAAGTGGCGGTCCCCACTGCCGTCTTTCTTACACAGCTTTGCTGTATGACCTATGCCATCGTCTCTCTCCCTCTTTACATATCCTGCTCAGCACAGCAAGACTCAATTTTCTAAAATTAACACTCTATACTCTCTCTATAGGGTAGGGGCTTCATACATACTTATCTACTGTATAGTTCTCTCTTTCCTCTGAGCTCTGCATATATTCAACTGACCTTTCATCTCCATCTGGATGAACCAGGCCTTGGACCTAAAGGACCCAACACACTCCAAGCTATAGCACCCTCTGAAGCATGACCTCCCTCTGAGGGTAGCATCTTACCCTGGGTATCCATCACCATCAACCATCCCACACTCATGATCTACCTGTTAACGCAAGTCCTGATGACTCTGCCTCCTATTTGTGATTGCCTCCTAGATCTCCCCAATCTGCCCCCTTGCCATCTCTGCCACCACCATCCTAGACTAAGCCACACTAATCTTTCACCTGACCTCACCTGCAAAAGCCTCCTAGTGGTCCCCAGCAACACTAATTCCTCTCTTGCCGCCGCCCCACCGGCACCTCTGCTCCTAATCTCTCCTAACCTCATGACTAGAATGAGCTTTTCTAAGTACTGACTTGGTCACATACCCCTTGTTTAAAATCTCTCAGTGGCTTTCCATTACTTGAAGTTCCAAAAGTTTTTTAAAACAACATTTTGTTGTGCTTTAGGTGAAAATTTATTATTCAAGTAAATTTGTCATACAAAAACTTACACATTGCTATGTAACCCTAGCTGCTTTCTCCACACTATGATAAGCACAGTCCACCTTTCTACCCTGTATTTCTTGTGTCTATTCAGCCAGCTCCTGTCCCTCTCCATCCTGTCATCTCACCTCTAGACAAGAGCTGTCCCAGTTAGTGTCATGTATCTAATAAAGCCAAGAAGCACATTCTTTGCCAGTAGCATTTTGTTATTTACAGTGCAGCCCAATCTTTGTCTGAGGAGTTGGCTTCAGGAATGGCTTCAGTTCTAGGGTAATAGTCTGGGGACCATATCTTCCAGAGACCACCCCCCCGTCTGTCAGACCAAGTCTGCTCTTTTTAACAGTGTTTGAGTTCTGTACCCATTTTTCTCTCGCTATGTTAGGGACTCTTCATTGTGTTCCCCGTCAGGGTGGTCACTGGTGGTAGCCAAGTGCCATCTAGTTCTTCTGGTCTCATACTGAGGTAGTCTCTGGATTATGTGGCCCTTTTTGTCTTTGGGGCTCATATTTTCCTTGTTTTTAATATCCTTCACTCTCCTCAGCATCAGGTGGTTTGGGACCAATTAGTGCTTTTTAGATGGCTGTTTGCTAGCTTTTAAGACTCAGACACTGCTCATCAAAGTGGGGTGCACAAAATTGTATACATAAACTTTGTTATGCCAGTAGATGTAGATGTCCCCTTAAGCCACCTTCCCCAGACCTCAGCCCCTGCTACTGTGTCCTTCAAAGTATTGGATTATATTTAGGAAACTCCTTAGCTTTTAGTTTAGTCCAGTTGTGCTGACTTCTCAACTGTGTGTTGTCCCTCCCTTCACCTAACATAATTCTTATCTCCTATCTAACTAATGAATACCCCTCTCAGGCTCTCCTCACACATGTAACCACCAAAGCTGAAAGTCCAAAACTTTTGACACTGCACAATCTAGCATCATTTGGATCCTTGACGGCACCTTATTTCCACCAGAGTATCTGCACGTGTAATCTCTGCTGGCCGACTGTGCACTCTTTGCCTAGTTAATGGCCGGCTTCCTTTAGATCTCAGCTCAGTTATCAGTTCCCTAGAGAAACCCTTCCTGATCCCAAACCAAACCTAAACCTGTTGGCATTACAGCATGCAGCCGAACTGCCCTATAAGGTTTCCAAGGCTCTGATCTTTACTGAGGCAGCCACATCGTTTTCCTGCAGGGTACCTGGTGAGTTCAGACGGCTGACCCTTTTTGGTTAACAGCTAAGTGCTTAACCACTGTGCCACCAGGGCTCCTTTCTCCTTGACCCCTAAACTATGTCAAATTCTCCCCTCACACAGTCTCATAGTTCTGGGAACTCTCCTTTACAGCATGTAACACTTTTGCAACTTTGAGTTTATTTGTGATTGCTTCATAGTGTAAGATCCATGAGGGCGGGGATTGTGTCTACCTCTTCACCAGTGAATCTCCAGCCTAGCACAATACCCAGCACATCCTACATGGTCAAATCAAACCAGCTGCTGCAAAGGTGATCCCAGCTCATGGTGATATCATGTGTGTCAGAGGAGACTCTGCTTCAGAGGCTTTTCAATGGCTTATCTATTTTGGAAATACATTGTTAGGCCTGAGGCATCTCTGGGTGGATTCAAACTTTCAACCTGCTGGTCACAACTGAGCTCATCAAGTGTTTCTAATACCCAGGAGCTCCATAAATGTCTTGAATAAGTTAATCCTTTTGCATGGCATACCTAACTCAAGAATCCCCAAGACTTCTCGCAATTTCCAGCATAATGTCCAAACTCTTCCCAGTCGCATTTAAATCTTTCTTCGATCTGGCTTACCTTACCTGCACTGTTAGTTTTCATACTACTACTCAAATTCTCTACTCTCTAAATGGCTTCTGCTAGTTCCTTGCAAAAGTACTTTGTTCCTCCTAATCTCTGTTCAGTTCTTCATACCCTGGAACACGCACTGACCTCCAACCAGTAAACACTATCTTCAGGGCTGATCTCAGCTCCTACCTGCTTCATGTACTTCTACAATTATACTAGCTTAATGGCCCAGGTGTGCAAGGCATTCTAGAATCGGGTTCTATCTAGTCTTGAACTGGTCTGTCTTGTACCGAAGTCTTCCCTCACCAGCTACAGAACATCTCCAAGACACACTGACTCTTTGCTTCTTCCCTCCTTCATGGCCACAGCCCTAAGCACAGCAATTTGCAAGCGAGACAGCCCTAATGCACACCTCGCAACCAACCAATCTGGCAAGTTCCCTATTCTCTGTTGTAAATTGAGGCACAGAATGATCTGTGATTTGTCACCTGAGAATGGCAGCATAGAGATCTATACACCTGCCCACGGTCTACAAGCTCTGGTAGTGCGATTCTCACGCTCCTCTCCCAGTCGACCTTCTGTCTTCCCATTATGCGGCATGGTCCCTCAAGGGCACATAGCGTGAGGGGGACCCAGAGCCCTGCCACCCCCTTCTGCTCTCGACTTTACCCAGAGTGGAGCCTCCTGTGCGAGTGCTGAGTCTTCGTGCCCAGAGGCACTGGCACAAGCTGAGCTGCCGCGCCCCGCGAAGCATGGCACCTCCGAAATGTACGTTTTCACGTTGCCCCAGCTCCAGACACCCATTAGGTTGCAGCAGTCATAGCCACACGCTACGGTCGGGCCAGGCGACGGCGCTCATTGGTCAGCGTCTCCTGTCTCGGTTATTCTCTGAGGGCCCCGCCCCTCCGCGCTATAGGCAGCTCTGTTCCCGTGACCTTCCCGCCGAACTCCGCCTAGGCCCGGCCCCCAACTCGGTCGCACGTCAGCCTTACGTAACCTCGAGGGGAGGGGGAAACAACCCGGCGGTCCTGAGCGGAAGTGCGGCTGAGCTGGTTTCCGGGACCGCTGATGTGACGTGTCCCGCGCTTGGCGCAGCAGGAAGCGGCGGCGATCGTGGTCTGAGTTCCCGGCGCCGGCCCGAGCTCCTCTCCTGCTGCTGCCATGCTTGACTTCTTCACCATTTTCTCCAAGGGTGGGCTTGTGCTCTGGTGCTTCCAGGGTGTGAGCGATTCATGCACCGGGCCGGTTAACGCGCTTATTCGTTCAGTGCTGCTGCAGGTACCGCCCCCGCAGGATCAGAACTCCAGGTTCTCCCTCCCTGACCCCCTACTCATCGTCCCCTTCCACGGAGCCTGCTTTTCGATCCCACACTAGCCACTCACCGGTAACCAGGACTCCACCCACTTCTTTCTCCTGCGTACTTCAGACCATCCCCCCCAACGTCTCGCGACCCTGCTTCATCTGGTTTTTGCGACTTCAGCTGGATTCACAGTCCACTTAGTTTCTCCGCTCCCGCCGTTCAGCCCCCTCTGTGCCCCTAGGAGCTTGCTTTCCTGTTGTTTCCAAAGCTGGATGAAATATTGGGTGGGGAAATGGGTTTTAAGAAGTGTGACTGGTGTACACAGCTGCTAGTCGATTTGGCTGTGTATATGAAGACTTCTTCCTTCCTGGCCCCCACCTATCTGACTTCCCTTTCATGTCCTCCCCGTCGCCTCCTAACTTGGTATCTCATTTTCTTCCTTGGGGAATGCTAAAAAGAAGTGTCCCAGCATCTCCTTGCCCTGGGACAGGTTTAACGTTGGAGGGTCTGGTTTTCTCCTGAAGGTAATCCTGGAGGGCCCTAAGTTTGGCTTTTTTAGGGACAGTTTCAATTCTGGGACATACTCTTTTTTTCCAGGAACGGGGAGGTAACAACTCCTTCACCCATGAGGCACTCACACTGAAGTATAAACTGGACAACCAGTTTGAGCTGGTGTTTGTGGTGAGTGGGGGTACTTTAGAGGGGGTAGTGATTACATTTCTCCACATATCCTTGATTACTAAAACAAAACAAAACCCGATTAATTTTACTCAGTGATACACGGTGAAGTAACTGAGGAAACTAAAAAGGTGGGGGTGGGGGAGAGGCTGCTGGGTCCAGTCAGAGCCTCTGGCTGCCTCTCAGGCCAGGGAAGCCTGCCAGGTGGCCGAGCCTTCTCTGGAGGCCAGGGTTGAGCTGGCATCCCTCCTTTCTGGGCTGGTGTGGAAGCAGATCTGCTGGCCCCGTGTCTTCCCTGAACAGGTCGGTTTTCAGAAGATTTTAACACTGACCTACGTAGACAAACTGATAGATGACGTGCACCGGCTGTTCCGCGACAAGTACCGCACAGAGATCCAACAGCAAAGTGCCTTAAGTCTGCTGAATGGCACGTTTGATTTCCAGAATGACTTCCTGCGGCTCCTTCGGTGAGAGCCTTCCCCTCACCAGAGGGTTGTAGATTGCGTAGTGACCGAGACTCTTAATTGGCTGCCGGGTCGATGGAGCTTTTGGTGTGAGGGCCTTTGCTCTGGATTTAAGATTTTTTTCCTGCTGCTTGGATTAGAAGACCAGCCGCTCTCTTTTCTCTTCAGTGAAGCAGAGGAGAGCAGTAAGATCCGTGCTCCCACCACCATGAAGAAATTTGAAGATTCTGAAAAGGCCAAGAAACCTGTGAGGTCCATGATTGAGACACGTGGAGAAAAGCCCAAAGAGAAAGCAAAGAACAGCAAAAAAAGGGGGGGTAAGAAGGAAGGTGAGTTGGGGTCCTTTGACATGTTGAGGCTCAAAATGGTGCAAATGTAGTGCTAAGGACTGAGGTTGCTGTCTGTCCTTCTCTGTCATTGCTTGCCCCCACTCTTGTCAGATGCATCCTACCCTCACTGCCATCCCCAGTCCTTAGGATTCCTGAGATGTTTGCTCCAGGTTTCCTCTTAAGGATTTTGAAGAATATTTTTGTTTTGTTAGATTTGGGTCTTTTTTCTCTAGTGAGACTTTTCCTAACAGGTTCTGATGGCGGCCCTTTGGTTACTGGCAGAGTAGACTCTGCAGTAAAGACAGGTGCCCCAGTGGGGCCTGAGAATGGGGTGGAACTTTCCAAAGAGGAGCTGGTACGCAGGAAGCGAGAAGAGTTCATTCAGAAGCATGGGAGAGGTATGGAGAAATCCAGGTGAGCACTCTTTCTCCCCACCTTCCAGTTAACTATATGGGGGTGAGGGGGTTCTTGTCTCTGGTTCATGGGTAGATGTTACACTTTTCACCTTAACCCTTTGCAGCAAGTCTCTGAAGTCAGATGCTCCCAAGGAGAAGGGGAAAAAGGCGCCCCGGGTGTGGGAACTGGGTGGCTGTGTTAACAAGGAAGCTTTGGATTATAGTACCCCCACCACCAATGGAACCCCTGAGGTTGCCCTGCCTGAGGACATCAACTTGGTAAGAAGCAACAAGGGGCATAGTGAGGGTTAGCGTTATTACAATAGAAGAGAAACTGAAGACCAGTGGGGCAGTATCTAAGGAGCACTGGTGGTGTCGTGATGAGCAGCTTGGCTGCTAACTAGAAGGTTGGTGGTTGAAACTCACCCAGTGCCTGTATAGGAGACAAACCTGGTGATCTCCTGTAAAAATTACACTTAAAAAAACCCTATGGGGCAGTTTATTTTCCTATGTCAGAAATAACTCGATGGCACCTAGTTACCAATGGACAGTACCTGGATTTGAATAAGGTCACGGTGAGTTTTAGTGGGAGCTTCCTCAAACAAAAGACCCAGCAGCATGTGGCAGGGTAAATCAGAGCCTTTAGCATCCCTTCCTCTACCACCCTCTTTTCTCCATGCCCTGCAGATTCGAGGGACTGGGCCTGGGGGACAGCTTCAAGATCTGGACTGCAGTAGCTCAGATGATGAGGGAGCCTCTCAAAGCACCACCAAGCCTAGGTAGGGGCCTTCTGTCTGGAAGATGGCATGTGTGGCCCCAAAAGCCCTGAGATTCGGTTTCTGCCCACTGGTTCTATATGTATTCATGATCTCCTGTGCCAGCAGTGCTACAAAGGGAACTCTCGGTGGCATGTTTGGGATGCTAAAGGGACTCGTGGGTTCTAAGAGCTTGAGTCGTGAAGACATGGAATCTGTACTGGACAAGATGCGTGATCATCTCATTGGTAATTCTGGAAGAATGGGGGCTGAGTCATGTTTATAGGGTGGGAATTGTTTGGGAACAGAATCTTCGAGTTTCTCAGTCGTACCCTAAAAATTGCTTTTGGCACGGTACTCATCATGCCTCTCCCCCTCTCTGCCCTCAGCTAAGAATGTGGCTGCAGACATAGCAGTCCAGCTCTGTGAATCTGTTGCCAACAAGTTGGAAGGGAAAGTGATGGGGACATTCAGTAGTAAGTATCTCCCTAAAATGGGTAGTACTTAGAGGATTGGGTATACTGAGAGGTTAAGAGCACTGGCTACCATTTTTACTACTTGTGTCATTTCTGACAAATTTCATACTCACATAACCTAGATCTTAAGAGCTGCTGGGAGGAGTCATTACACTGTGTAAAGCACACTAAAGTGTAGAGAAGAGTGCCAGTCCAGAAAAACTCCTGGCATCCAGGAGTTTCTAGTTCTCTTCGCTCAGAAAGGTGATGGCCATTCCTGGAGCCCCTTTCTTGGGAATCCATGGCTGTGCCTCCCCCCAGCGGTGACATCTACAGTGAAGCAAGCTCTCCAGGAGTCCTTGGTGCAGATTCTGCAGCCACAGCGCCGTGTGGACATGCTTCGGGACATCATGGATGCCCAGCGCCGTCAGCGCCCGTATGTTGTCACCTTCTGTGGTGTTAATGGAGTAGGGAAGTCTACTAATCTTGCCAAGGTAGGTGCAGGGACTTTCTTTGATGTCTCACTACTCTTTGCCTTACAACATGGAAGCAGCCTTAGGTGACAGTTTTCTCTGTTTTGTAGATTTCCTTCTGGTTGTTAGAGAATGGCTTCAGTGTCCTCATTGCTGCCTGTGACACATTTCGTGCTGGGGCCGTGGAACAGCTGCGCACACATACCCGGCGCCTCAGTGCCCTACACCCACCAGAGAATCACGGTGGCCGTACTATGGTGCAGTTGTTTGAAAAGGGCTACGGCAAGGATGCTGCTGGCATTGCCATGGAAGCTATTGCCTTTGGTACAGTGTATGGGAAGCATGGGGGCTTGTCTGGGCCTCATTTTGGGTTCCCTTGGAATTGGCAGATGATCAGGATCACCATGTCACACACTTAAAAGAATAGCGAGAGTTCAGGCACATACTGCTTTTGAATGTGTAGTTCCAGGCAAAGTTTACATAATCTGACCAGAGAACCTGAATTTTATGACCTTCATTGCTACCCTTTTCCTCACTATACTTAGAGATGAGTTTTCTCCCCACATTACCTTGTAACCAAATCAGAACCCAAGACAGAGAACAGGCTTTCAATAGAGCCAGGTTAGGAAGCCAGGACTGAGCACGAGTGGTAGTCCCAGTGTTGAACTGACCACTTTTTTCTTACTTCCTAGCACGGAACCAAGGTTTTGATGTGGTGCTGGTGGACACAGCTGGCCGTATGCAAGACAATGCCCCCCTCATGACTGCCCTGGCCAAGCTCATCACTGTCAATACACCTGACTTGGTGCTGTTTGTAGGGGAAGCCCTAGTAGGCAATGAGGCTGTGGATCAGCTGGTGAGGACTAGGACCTAAGTTCTCTTTCAAGTCTAGGCTCTGGCCAGCTAGGTGGTTCTCAGACTTAACCTTTGTCCTTTTCCAGGTCAAGTTCAACAGAGCCTTGGCTGACCATTCTATGGCTCAAACACCTCGGCTCATTGATGGCATCGTCCTTACCAAATTTGATACCATTGATGACAAGGTAAATATGGGTGATAGACTCCAGACAAAGTGAGCATTATCGGGGAGGCATGCCAGTGCCCGTCTTTCACAAGGCAACTGCATTAGGTCCAAAACATCCCAAGACTGAGGGAGTGGGTGAAAAAAGTGAGTTCACTTGATCACGTGTTCCCTTTCTACACTTAAGGTGGGAGCTGCGATCTCCATGACATACATCACAAGCAAACCCATCGTCTTTGTGGGTACTGGCCAGACCTACTGTGACTTACGCAGTCTTAATGCCAAGGCTGTGGTGGCTGCCCTCATGAAGGCTTAACATGGCACCTGCTCAATACCAAATTGCCGCTTTCCCCCACAAGACCCTTTTTCCTGTATCAAGAATGTGCTTCAGAGTATGTGAGCATCTTGTCTTCAGTGTAGTAAAGAGGCAGAGTGAGGGGAGCTCCAGGGGCTTGCAGCTCCTTGGAACCCCACTTCCTGTCCAGTTTCCATCTAAAGGAGGGAGGGCCTAATCATGTTACAATCACTGCCCACTGACACCTACCCCCATGGAACGCCACCCTTGAAACTCAGGCATTTCCTTCACTCTGCCTCCAGATTCAGTCTCTTTATAGCTTCGACCAATGGTTAGAAGACCCACAAGAGACTTGATGAGCCAGCTCTGGGTCTTGAACGGCACTTCTAGGATACATAGCTTTCAGGTCCCTGGGGCCAGGATGACACCCTCCTCACTGTGGCAATGTGTGGCCTGTTCTTAATTGCTGCTAATTCTGATGACTCCCACTCCACTATTTCCCCAAAGCATCAGCTAGACCGGGGCAATGTGTTACATTTGGGAAAGAAAAAAAAGAACTCCCTGCCTTCCTCAGAAATGAAGGGAGTTGAGCGGCAGTGTTGCATTGGGCTTCTCGGCCCCACTCTTTCCCACTCCTAGAATCCAGATGTAAGCTTGCATGTTCCCTTTCCTGGGAGAAAACTGTCAGAAGGGTATCCATTGCCCCACCTCCCAGCTGTCCCACCTCCTTGCCCTGTTCTTCACCACCTGAGCAGATCCTGGCTTTTTCTCACTCTACAGTGCCTGGTAGACAAGTGCTACGTCGAAGAATACAAACCTCTTGTTAAGACTTGTCTTGTTGCTTGGTATTACTGATGTGCTTTTAGTGCAATAAGGTGAAGGCTGTCTGCCCAGAGAAATACATAATTTATATAAGAATAAATTTCATAAATAAATTGCCTTTTAGGTCTTGAGTTCTTTTACAAGGGATTCAGAACTAAACTCCCACATCACACTAACCTGTTCTAGGGCTGAAAGTAAGAAGGGAGACAAAGCAAAAACAGATAATGGTCTTAGGAGCCAGATAAAACAGCTGGCCTGAGAATGAGATCCACTCCAAGATGCAACAAAAACTACGCTTGTTAGTACTTCGGCGCAGGTTACGATTTTGCAATACTGACTCTAAAAGTAGAGCCAGGCCCTAGAAAGAAATGAAGATGCTTTTAATACAGCTCAGTTGTGTAAAATACTGTACACTGTAAAAGACCTAGAAAACTAGAGCTTCAAGTCATGTTTTAAAAAAGCAAGTAAGCCTAATTGAAAAACCAAGTATGGAGTACAAAACTGCAAAAAGGGCCATGGTGACTCCACGGCTTTGAGATCCCCAAGTCCTTCATGCAGAGCTGCAGCCACAATCAGTGGAGGATCACATTGGTCAGCTGTGTGGACAGAAGCATGTACAGCCTGGATGGGCCTGCATTTGGGTCCTGTTGTCTCTTGGGCATTCTTGAACTGGAACAGGCAGCAGAATATCAAGAACCAGCCAGCATGAAGAATTAGACTGGAACATTCACCCCCCAACTCGTATCTCCAACCTCAACCTCTGGGTTTGGTGTTTCCCGGCTGGGCTCCTGCAATTGAACACTGTTGGGCTTCACAGCTTGGTCTAATGGTGATCTTTGTAGCCCTCTCATGTACTGCCTGTGGATGGAGGAAAAAAAGGTAGAGTATATTTCACAAAAGAGGTTTATATCACAAAAACTGCAAGTGTTTAAATTTTAATGCTTTATAAGTCTTTAGGGATACTAGGAATTTTTTAGTAGGTTTCATAGGAAAATACAGAATCCTTAAGAGGAGTGCTAAGTAGGATAAAGAAATAGTGTTCTCCATAATGGTAACAGCCCTAGGAAGACATTTTCTGTTGACTGATTATTCTAGAATAGAGAACAGAAAATAGTATACCTCTTATTTCACTGTGTGCTGTAGATGAACCATTTAGCTGACCTTCTCTCATCATCCCTGCTATAAGAAGAGTGAATATCAGTATCAGACATTAAATTGATAAGCTAAAAATATAGCAAAAAGAAGAAAAGTCTTTACAAGGTAAAGGTCCACTATATGGCTAGAAAAGATGACATTGTTCAGAAATGAAAACCATTCTATAAAACAACTAAGAATGGATTAGCCTTAAACTAGTATTAACACTGAAGCAGTGAGTAAGGTTTCTTAGTGCACAATCTTGTGATCAAAACAGTATGTTACAATAACTAAGTATGTCTGTAGTCTCTAACCAGTCTCCTCAAAGGCCAGGTTTAGGTAAAAATGCTCAAGTGAGCAAATACAAATTGCAGAAGGAAAAGTAGCAGATACTCTCACAATCTAAAATGGACTAGATTTGCGTTATTCAGTATGTTACATGTACCTATTTAGTTTTAAATAATGTTAAGAATTCCATTCCTAAGTCACACTAGGCATGCTTCAAGTGCTCAGCAACCACATTGGCATCTAGCTGTGGTACTAGACAGTGAACATTACAGAATACTTCTGTCACTACAAAATATGCCAAAATACCATATTTTGGCAGCACTGGGATAGATGATGGTGAAAGGGAATGTGTGGCACTCAAAGTGTTGCTGGTCACAAATTGGTATTCCCTTCTCAGCAATTAGCAATACTGGTTAAGAGCTCGGCTGGCAGTTCAAATCCACCCATTGCTCCTTGGAAACACTGTAGGGCAGTTTTACTGCATCCTATAGTGTTGCTATAAGTTGGAATCAATGCAATGGGCTTTAATTTAAATTTTTTTGGGGGGGTCAACCATAAAAATATTTATGATCTTTAACTGTGTAATCATACTGTGAAATCTTCCTAAAAGAAATGCCTGGCAAAAGAAAAAATGAGAGGAATGAAGATGCATGTATGACGTGCAACCGAATAAAAAACCAAAACCTCATGTATACTTTGTTTACAACTATTAAAAAATACATAGGCAAAAATACTACTGGAAATATACCATATACAGCAAAGAGAAGGAAAATAACCAATTAAAGGTACATGAAAGCACACAGTGTGTCTACAAAGGATGGCGTTATTTAGTATGGGAATGATAAAATCACTTTTCCCCATTAGTTAATTTTTGTAAGAAAATAAATACTAGATTCTGTGGAACCCTTTGAAGCCAGTGATTTTCTCTTTGCAAAAGTGAATCTGTAGCACAATGCCAGGTATATAGATAGCTCATGGTCAGTGTTAAAAACAACAATAAAACACTTCTTAACTAGTTATCAGTATATTCATCAACAGAGATTCAAAGTAAAAACCAAGGATAATAAGCTTGCCTGGTCTCGAAAGGATGCTTTTAACCTTAAAACTACTCAGCTAGCACAAAGTATAAACTCAGTAGAGCAATATAACAGACTCCCCTGGCCATACTGAAATTCTTGATTTTTTAAAAATACAGGACATAAGTGACAGCTGATAATTCTGGGGAAAGCCACTCTGGTAGGCAGCCTATGCAGTTAATGACAGAATCTATGGCACTCCGCAACACTTTTGATGTTTTTTTGTCAAGAAAAGAATTAATAGGGAGCAGTTGCCCAGAAAGGTTCTGTTTTCCACTCTTTTGATGAGTAGAAGATCTCAGCATGTACTTTAAAAGAAGCATGTAGAGCCTGGATATCTCATTTGACAGAAACAGAATATGCCTGATGAGGAAGCCTACTTCTGGGTAAACAACAGCATAACAATGCAACTGTGGGACAGCAAAACAACTTACCCAAGAAAGAATAGCAAACACCTTTCACTAAACAGACAAAAGGTTTGTTTTTCTAAGAATGTTGTAAAAATCTTCCAAAAAAAAGGACTGCGTGGCTAATTGCCTCCATGAACAACTGTCCCTAGGGCTGCCATGAGACCAGAAGAACTAGAAGATGCTCAGCTACCATGACTGAACATTTCTATGTTAAAATCCTGGTCAAAACAGAACTGCTGGATCAACCACCAAAACTACTGCCCAGGGATAATCTTTAAAGCAAAAATGTACCCTAAAGTCTTCTTAAAACCAAACAATAGTTAAAACATAATGGGTAAATACTGTCCCTTGAGCAGTGCTCTTTTAAGATCTGTCTATATTAGATCAAACTGCTAGCAGAAACTGCAAAGATGAGACAAGAATCTCAAAGAGCAGTAAATTTATGCTAATGGAAGGAAAACTCAGGAAAAGGGGGGTGAGAATGGTTGCATAACTTGAAGAATGTAATCACTGTTACACACAATTATATATGCAGAAATTGTTGAATTGGTGTATATTTTTGTGTGTATAATCTCAACAACAAAAATAATTTTAAAAACATCTTCCAGAAAAAAGGGAGACATATGAGGTCTGCCAATTAAGTCTGTGAACTCATCCTAGAAAAAGTGCTACATACCTCACTGCCGAGTATCACTATGGTCACCTTCGAAGTACTCCCCCTGGGAAGCTATGCACTGACTCCAGTCCTACTCCACCCTTCAATTTTGAAACTTTTTTGGAAAGGCCATCAGAGCTGTCACAGTATTACTCTTGATGTCCTGAATGTCATCAAAATGTCTTCATTTCAGTATTTCCTTTTATTCCAGTAAAGAAAAAAGTCACTGGGGGCCAGATCAAGTAAGTAGAGGGTGTGTTCCAATACAGTTGTTCCCTGGCTAAAAACTCCCCCACAGACAACTATACAATTAAGTTCATCAACTTGTTACTGTGCACTATGGCCATTCCAGAGAGTTCCAAAACTGCTGTGACGAGTGGACTACAGGCTGGTGTTGGTGCATAGCTTTCCAAGGGAAGTATTTCGAAGGTAACTGAGTGACATTCAGCAGTACGGCATGCAGCACTTAGAACAATTAAGTTGGGGGACTTAATTATTGAACCTTGTAGTTTTCAGTGTTCAGCAAAAGCAATGCCTTTTAAGTCATGTTCCATCAAACTAAAGTCATGGACAATAAAAGACTGTGGAACTTTTCAAGACAGGAAAATTTTACGTGAAACAATTGTTTTATGAATTGTGCCTCCCCAAAATGTATGTCAACTTGACTAGGCCATGACTCCCAGCATAGTGTGGCTATCTACCACTGTGTGATCTGATGGGACTTTTCTGTGTGTTGTAAATCCTAATCTCTGCCTGTGGTAGATGAAGCAAAATTAGGTTACATTAAAGAGGATAAGGGTGGGACACAACCCTTACACCCCTGATTCAATATAGGGGGAGTGTCCCTGGACAGTGGCTTGCATCACCTTTTCTCTTAAAAGAGATAAAAAGAGAGGGAAGTGAGTAGACAGACAGGGACCTCATGCCATCAAGAAGTGCTGGGAGTGGAGTGCATCCTGTGTACCCAGGATCACTTCCCTGCGAAACTCATAGACCAGTGAAGACCTTCCCTCAGAACCAACAGAGAAAACCTTCCCTGGAGATGATGCCCTAGCTCTAAGACTTTTAAACTTTTGGACTGTGAGAGAATAAATTTCTCTTTGTTAAAAGAATCCTCTTGTGGTCTTTCTGTTATAGCAGCAACAAATAACTACGACATAATGTGATTCAGAAAAGAAATTGATCATTGGATTTATGAAAAATTCTGTTATTGAAAAGTACCTGTATTTTAATAGGCTCTAAGATGATTCTGACCAACAACGAAAATGTTTTATTAATACGGAACTTCTCAGGAATATGTTCTGTGTGATCACTGGTAGTTTTACTTGTGGTTCATTTATCTGCTATGAATGGCAACAGGTAACTACCATACATCCATTTATACAGCACTTTATAGCTCACTATATATTAAAATAAGCCTTTGAGATGAGGCTACCTATTCCACCTGCCTAACGTTACATAAAAAGTCAGAGAAGTGAATATAGAATTCTGGTGATCTTCTAGCCCAGTGTTTTAGACCACCCTCTGTCAAAAGTCAGCTAGGAGAATACTTCAGGAAGCCTGTGGGCTCCTCTCCTTTCCCTTTCTCTCACAGGATGTTCTCAGGAAGAACACTTACTCAGGCTGGGCCCCCAAATATTCACAGATTAACAAGGTGTTAACTGACTATGATTAGCAAAACAATGCTTTAGGGAACTCATAATTGTCTTTGTTAAAGTATGATTTTACAAATTTCAGATTTTTTATCCTTTTAAGTTCCTATACTTTTAAATTCTGTGAAAAATTTCTTTGGCTAGAGCGCTTCCGTGAATTCTCATGAAGTGCTGCCCAGTTCGGATTGCTGTATTCCTTCAGTAAAGTCCTTTATTTTAAAAGAGATTCCAGTTCACACTTTGACATTTCCTGGCATCACAACTGTGGGACTCAAAGGTGCATCTGCACAGGTGTCCCAAAGTAATCAAGAATGCAGAGTCTGAGCACCACATCCGAGCCTTTTGAGCTCATCTGTTTTTGTAGCTCTAGGCAGTTACTATCCTAGAAGTTTTCAAGTTCATGGAATTTCAGGCTCCATAAGCTATAAAGTCAAAGACTTTACTGGATGACCAGTAAAAGCGGACTAAGAGTGGATCCCTGCAACAACCAACTGTTCAAGTCTCCTTATGATAGGATAACTTGAATTGTGAGACAGGCCAGAGCATTAGACTGCCTGCTGACTTCAAGCAAAAGCTCATGTTAAGAAAGTGAACCCATTAGTTTAAGCAATACACTATCTAAACCCCACAGCACCTATCCCCGCAACAGGATCATGCTGACTCTTAGAAACCTAAACTTTGTACCAATTTGAACTTGCTCCCACTGCTCTCCCTGCCTGGTGACAGCACGCTCCTCCTTTCTTTACGTGTCATATCCACCCAACAATCTCCTATCCCCTCTTCTCCACCCTCTGCCCCCTGTTCAGTAAGACATCAGCTGGATGACATCCTGCAGATGCATAGAGCAATCAAGTACACACATGATATGGTTGCTCTGTGTCACCAAGCCCAATCCATTTCTCTCTGAAGAGTTGACCTCCATTATGATTTATGGACAGGGGCAGCACCAGGGCCAGAGGCCATGCTCCCAGAGGAACCCCAAGGCCCCTGGACCATCATGTGCAGTCTTTTAGTGGAGATCTCAGGGTGCACTCCTTTTTATTTTCATGTTGCCAGTGAGACTCAACTTTATGAGCGCCATCATGGCTATCACTGGTGGTGGCCAGGCACCATCCAGTTCTTTCAGTCACATGTCGATGTAGTCACCCACTCACATGGGTCTCTCTGTCTTCTGGTTTCTCTTTGCCCCATGTCATTTTGGTCCTTGGAGATCATCCGTTCCTGCTGAGTTGGGATGATTTGCTGTACCTCAGACAACAGCTTGGCAGCTTTTAAGACCCCAGACACCACTCACCAATTTGGAGTGCATAAAACGCTCTTAGCAAAACGCTAGCTGTGCCAACTGGCCTCAATGTCCCCTAAGAGCATGGTCCCCAGGCCCCCACCCCAGCTACTCCATCCTTGCAATAATAGGTTAAGATGGGAGGAATAATCATCCTATGTTAAAGTCCAGTTCATAGTGATCTTCTTTCTAATGTCACTGATTTCACCCAACAAACTTTATATCAACTACTTAATCAATACTTTACCCTCTCCCTCTCTCCCTCCTCACCCTTGCAGCCATCAAAGAGTCTTTTCTTCATTGCATGAGTCTGTTTTTAAGTTCTTATAGTAAGGGTCTCAAACAATATCTGTCCTTCTGCCGCTGACTACTTTTACTCACCATAATGTCCTACAATTGAAACCAGGTTATGAGATGCTTCCTAAAATCATCACTGTTCTTTATCATTGCACAGTGTTTCACTGAGTATATCTACCACAGTTTACCTATCCAGTCCTCTGTTGTCGGGCACGTGGGTTGATTCCATCTTTATGCTGTTGTGGACTGTGCTGCAATAAACATTCGTGTGCATGTATCAGTTGGTGTGAATGCCCTTGATTCTGCAGGATATATTCCAAGCAGTGGAATTACTGGGTCAAATGGTATGTCTATATCCATTTTTTTAAGGAAGCGCCAGATTGCTTTCCAAAGAGGTTGCACCATTTTGCAATCCCACCAACAGTGTAGGCGAGTTCTGATTTCTCCACAGTCTCTCCAGCATTTGTTGTTTTGCGTTTTTTGCATCATGGCCAACCTTGTTGGGGTGAGATGGTATCTGACGATTTGAATTTCTTTAATAGCTAATGATCGTGAGCATGTCCACATGTGTTTTTTGGCTGTCTGGATCTCCTCTTTAGAGAACTGTCTGCCACTTAATTGGATTATTTATCTTTTTATTAATCTAATGGGGAATTTGACTCAGAACTAATTCAAGGTAAAGAAGCTGTTTGCTGTTTTACAAGCATTAGTTATGTCCCCAAACAAACAGTTTAACCTCTAACCCATTTCCTTCAAATCTTTTTTCATTAATTCCTCAAACGTCATAGGCCACCACCTCTACTGATGTGGGAAGTTTTATCAGCAGAACTCATTAAAGTTAAGGTAGACACCTCTAAGCCTTTATCAAGAGTCCCTTAAAGAGGGATTAGCCCCTCTTATTCAGGATTTCCTTTCCGAAGGATTAAATGCTTCGTGCGCCAACCCATTTAATACTGCTAAATGCCCTGTTAAGAAATCAAACAATTTAGTCTGGAGGTCTGTTGAAGATGTAAGCGATATTAACCACACTGTTACACCTAGATTGCTAATAATCCCAAATTTCCACTTATTGCTTTCAAATGTTCCTCTAGATGTTATGCATTTTATAGTTCTACTTCTCTGTAATTATATACCTGTAGTATGTTTTTTCAGTGTACATGTCCACCTGGAAAGCCAGTATTTATTTGCTTTCAACAGGAACAACCAAGAGTTCACTTGGACAGTGACACCTCAAGGATTTACCGAATGTCCCACTTAGTTTTTCAAGTACTTGCTGATTTGTAGCCTTTGCAATTTCAGAATGAATCTCAATTACTACAATATGGTGACAACTTACTACTATGGTCAAGCCACCAGCAAGCCTGTGCTGACACAATCATCTTCCTACAACATCTAGCAGTTGTAAAGCATAAAGTTTCTAGGCAAAAACTACAACTGGCCTAGCCTTCTGTTAAATACTTTAAGGTCTTGATTTCTGCAGAAGGCATTTTTATTGATCCAAAGTGGAAAGAAGCTAATTTTCTAAAAATTGTGCTTTAGATGAATGTTTACAGAACTAGTTTCTCATCAAACAGTTAGTATACATATTGTTTTATGACTTGGTTAACAACCCCACAACATGTCAATACTCTTCTTTCTCTACCTTTGATTCCCTATTACCAGTTTCCCTACCCCCTCCTGCTTTGCCCCTGGGCTAGAGTACCCCCCTTTAGTCTTGTTTTGTTTTATGGGTCTTCGGCTGAAGTATGAACCTTGGGAATGACTTCATTACTGAACTAAAAGGGTATCTGGGGGCCATATTTTCAGGGTTTCTCCAGTGTCCATCAGGCCAGCAAGTCTATTGTATTATTTTTTTTTTTGGTCTGCATTTTTCTAGAGCTCTCCCTGGGACCCTCTATTGTGATCCTGTCAGAGCAGTCAGTGCTTGTAGCTGGGCAACATCTAGATCTGTGACTGTTTTCATGGATTCTAAACATGCTTTGGGAGAGGATCATGATTTTACATGTTATGGAAACAAGATTTCTGATCTCTTCTGAAGTGCCAGAAAAATGCAGCTTTAGTATACACCTTTAGGTGCTTTACTACTGCCCCTCTCTGATTGCTGACTGCTCTGATACAGACTCACCAACCTAAAGGAGTCCCTCAGATTGCAGATACTACAGGGAACAATCCTGCTGACACAGCAGCCCAAAATACTACCTCTCAAGTTATCTTAGTCCCAGTGAAAACAGAAATAGATTATCCTGATTTCTTCAAAAATAATCACTCCTAGTAAAACTACCTTTAGATACATTAAAAAACCAATAACTAGTTAAATCTGAGGAAATTGCACAATTTAACCAAATTATGGTTTCTGGTCCAATCAGAAGCTTGTCTTGCCTAAATCACTTCATGTCATTATGTTGAAAACTCTCCAGGGAACATTCTACTTAGGATGAGATAAAATGATGAACATTTTTTTTAAATTTAATATGACCGAGTGAAGATGTACATTCCCATATAAATTTACATGCCCACCTATGTACATTCCCATATAAATTTACATGCCCACCTATATGCAGCTTCCACTGCTCTCCTTGTCTGGTGACAGCACACTATTCCTCTCTGCTCCATACATGTCTCATCCTCCCAACAGCCTTCTTCCCACTCCTCTCCACCTACTCTCCTTCCTCCAGCCAGAGGTCAGCAGGATGATATCCTATAGATGCATAGAACCATAAAGTGCATCCAATATATGGTCACTCTGCATCACCAAGTCCAGGGGCCATGCTTCCAGTGGAACCCCAAAACCGCTGGACCATCAATTGAGGTCTTTTAGTGGAGATCTCAGGATGCACTCTTTTTTATTCTTGTGTTGCCAGTGAGACTCAACTTAGTGAGCTCCATCACGGCTATCATTGGTGGTGGCCGGGCACCATCCGGTTCTTCCGGTCCCAAGTCGATGTAGGCACTCACTCATGTGGGTCTCTCTATCTTCTGGGTTGTCTTTCCCCCATGTCATTTTGGTCCTCGGTGAGCATCCATTCCAGCTGAGTTGGGACCATTTGCCGTGCCCTCTGATGGCAGCTTTTAAGACCAATGTGGGGGGCAGAGAGCCCTCTCAGCAAAACACTAGCTGTGCCAATTGGCCTCAATTTCATCTAAGAGTATGGTCCCCTGCCCCAGCTACTCTATCCTTGCAATATTGGGTTAAGATGCAAGGAGTATTCAAGTTGTGCTGAAGTCTACTTAATAGTATTCTTGTTTCTAATGTGTGCTATCACTGATTTCACCCAACCAGATTTCTAGCAACTATCTAATTTAAACCCTCCCCCCCCGCCTTCCCTCCCTCCTCTCCCTTGCAGCTGTCAAAGAGTCTTTTCTTCTATACACAAGTCTGTTTTTGAGATCTTACTGTAGAGATCTCACACAATATTTGTCCTTTTGTCGCTGACTACTTTCCCTCAACATAATGTCTTCCAGTTGAAACCAGGTTAGGAGATGTTTCCTGGAATCATCATTATTCTTTATCATTGCATATTGCTACATTAAGTATATATACTGTAGTTTACCTATCCATTCTTCTGTTGTTGGGCAGCTGGGGTGATTCCATCTTTTTGCTATCGTGGGCTGTGCTGCGATAAACATTCTTGTGCATGTGTCCATTGGTGTGAAAGGCCTTAATTCTGTAGGATATATTCCAAGTAGTGGAATTACTGGGTCAAATGGTATATCAATATCCATTTTTTTAAGGAAGCGCCAGATTGCTTTCCAAAGAGGCTGGACCATTTTGCAAGTCCACCAACAGTGTAGGAGGGTTCCACTTTCTCCATAGCCTCTCCAGCATTTGTTGTGTTTTTTGGATCATGGCCAACCTTGTTGGGGTGAGATGGTATCTCACTGTCGTCCTGATTTGAATTTCTTTAACAACTAAAGATCGTGAACATGTCCGCATGTGGTTTTTGGCTGCCTGGATCTCCTCTTTAGTGAAATGTCTGTCCATCTCCTTTGCCCATCGCTTAATTGGATGATTTATCTTCTTTTTGTTGATATTTTGTAGTATCTTATAGATTATGGAGATCAGGTGTTGGCCTGACATAGAGTTGCCAAATATTTTTTCCCATTCTGTAGGTGTTCTCTTAATTCTATTAATAAAGTCTTTGGATGAGCAAAGTTAATAGTTCCCATTTATCTATTTTCTCTTCTGATGATTGTGGTTTGTTTTACAGATTTTGGAGTCTGTCCACATTGTGTATTAAAACTTCCATTGTTGTTCCTACCTTTTCTCGGGTGAGCTTTATCGTTTTAGGTTTTATATTTAGGTCTTCTATCCAGTTGGAGTTGGTTTTTGTATAAGGTGTAAGATATGGATCTTGTTTCAATTTATTGCAGATGGATATCCAATTCTGCCAGCACCATTTGTTGAAGATATTGTTTATACTCCAGTTTAATGTCTTAGGGTCTTTGTGGAATATCAGCTGTTCATAGGAAGATGGTGTCCTCTCTGGGGTCTCAATTCTGTTCCATTGATCGATCTGTCTGTTCTTGTACCAGTACCAGGAAAATGATGAACATTTTAAAGACACACTGGTAGGGACAATTTTTTGAGGCTGTCAAGCATGCTGTATCTCATAGCTCCATTTGTTCCCTCTATAACCTATGCAAACCTTTTAAAGTTTCACCTGGGAAATACTCAGTGCCTTCAGGACCTATGCTTGAACAGCAATTATATTTTATCCAGCTCTTATCTTCAACAGTTACAAATATGTACTAGTAATGATCTGCAGATTTTCACATTGGGTAAAGACGTTTCCTACTTAGCATGCCATTACAACCTTTGTAGCTAAGAAACTTCCTGAAAATTTAACTCCCACTTGGGGAGCACCACCAGTTCTCTGCAGTTATAGGAGTGCTCATTTTATGGACAATTAAAGAAATAAGATTTTTCCTACTTATCAAAGACTTAATTGTCCTTAACATTCACAATTTTCTAGGCTAGTAGAAAGAACTAATGGTATAATAAAACCCAGCTGGCCAAACTTTCTGAATTCCTGAGCTTATCTTCAATTAAAGGCCTCTCTTAGTCTTTTCTAAATCTGAAGTACACTCTGTTTGGGTCACATAAATTAAACCTGCATGAAATTATTACTGGAAGCTCTATGGTCCTTTCTTTATGTCTCAATCTGTGTTGATTCTAATTTAGTTCAACCTGAACCACTGAAATACTGTCCATCTTTGATTCTATACTTTAAAGAGTACCTTTCATAAGTAAAAGAAACTTCCGACAGTCAAAATTTAGAAATAAATAAAAAAAATTATCTGCTGTTAAAATAAGGCGACTGTGTATAGTAGAAGAGGTACCAATTAGAAGATTCCTAGAGGCTTACTGGAAAGGATATTTAATTTTTCTCAGTAACCTTTGTGCTGCTAAATTACAGGGAGTTAAACTTGGGGTCACCTGTCTCAGTTCAACAAGGCTGAAGCTCCTGCCTGGACTATTAAATCCAAAGAGGGACTTACAGTGAAGTTCAAATGCCCTTTTTGCCAGAAGCAGACAATGTCAGACACAGACAGCACTTGCCAAGGTCATGGAAGACTTCACACAAGCTCTTATAATTACTGGACTTTGTTTTTGAGATGCTTTATTTTACAAAGTTATGTTTATTGACTGTTAAGAACTTATTTTATGGAGACTATTAACATTTTTGCCATTTGATTTATATTTATAGCTATTCTTCTATGTACTGCTATGCTGCATTTTGTTGGTATTATACCTTGTTTTAAATTTTTTTTTTCATGAAAATAACCAGAGGAGTTTGCTTTATCATAGCTATTAGTCTTATAATATGAGATCCAACAATTAAGTCCACGAACTTAACTGTTCTAAGTGCTACATACTTCATTGCTGAATATCACTACAGTCACCTTGAAGTACTCCCCTTGGGAAGCTATGCACTGATGCCACCACCTAGAGTCCATCCTTCACATCAATTTTGGAACTCATTCTGGAATGGCCATTGTACACAATGGCAAGTTCCAAACTTAATTGTACAGTTATCTGTAGGGAAGTTTTTAGCCAGTAAACAAATAACTGTATTGGAACACCCTTCCTACTTACCTGATCTGGCCTGATGGCTTTTTTCTTTACCCAAAGATAAAGGAAATATTGAAAGAAAGACAGCTTTGATGACATTCATGACATTAAGGGTAATAACACTACAGCTCTGATGGCCGTTCCAGGAAAACAGTTCCAAAATTGCTTGAAGGGTGGACTAGGTGTTGGCACTGGTGCATATCTTCTCAAGGGGAGTATTTTGAAGATGACTGTACTGATACTGAGCAATGATGTATGCAGCACTTTTTCTAGGATGAGTTCACAAACTTAATTGTCAGGCTGTATGTTTGCCTTATTGTACTACTTCTTAGTGTCCTTACACTATGAGCCCTTTCTTAAATATTCTCTTACTATAGATCACACAACTCTTGCTGATGCCTGGCATGCCAATGTCTTTGTTAGATTAGCTCAATCAGGAGCTAGTGCTAGTAATCTGACTATTGGATTTGCCATCAAATCTCAAAATCTGGAATACTAACTCAGACTCTTTAGCTATACCACTGTTTAACTACGGAAACCCTGTTGGCATAGTGGGTTAAGTGCTATGTCTGCTAAACAAAAGGTTGGTAGTTCAAATCTGCCAGGTGCTCCTTGAAAACTCTACAGGGAGTTCTACTCTGACCTATAAGGTTGCTATGAGTTGGAACTGAATCAGTGGCAGTAGGTGTGAGTGCAGGTGTATTTTTAAATGTACCTCTACCTGATTCTGTTGTAAATCCTAGTATTTCCTTTAAATGGGTTGTATTTATCAAGTTGTGGCACCCTTCCATGGTGGCTTTGTGGTTTAGTGCTACAGCAGCTAACCAAAAGGTTGGCAGTTCAAACCCACCAGACACTTCTTAGAAACTCTATGGAGGCAGTTCTACTTTGTTGCATAGCGTTACTATGAGTCTGAAATCACTCAGTGATAATGGGTTTGGGTTTTTTTGAGCACCCTTCTGAATTACTAACAAGTTAAACTTGGTGCCATGTTTCAATTCAATTCAATTCAACTTAACACCACTGAGTCAAAGATACAGACTGAAAGAGAGAGAGAAGCTTTACCCATGTACTGGCTGGTCACTCATACACTCAAGGAATCCTAGGTACCTTCAAACTTTTATGCAAAGACTTTGCAGCAGTACCAAAGAAAAGTCACCCTTTTGTTGTAGCACTTACAACTCTACATACTGGGGGCTAATCTATTTGTAACAACTCTTTAAAGAATGGCAGGAAAACTTCAACTAAATCAGCTCTTTTCCACAAAATGACACTGGAAATGATAATGTTCTCAAGTTCCACATATTTTTATGTGGAGAATCAATACACTCCACTAAAACAAAACCCAAATCTGAATAAGAACACTATGCTTGGGCATTGCCATGCCTACATGGTTTGAAAATGACAGGTCAAAGTACATTTGGTTTCGTCGGCATTCTCCTGAGCGTCCCATCTTAAAATGAAAGTATACCCTAGCTCAATGACACAAAACAAATGATGAGAACTCTATAATGGACAGATCTGGGAATGGACGGGAATTCTCCAGAGCTTTTTTCTACTGCGTATTCCAAAATTTGAAGAATCTCTTTTCAAATTGTCTGCTACTATACTCCAAATAATAAACGAACTAGCCAGTAACACTGAAGTCCAACAAGATTCTTTAAACTCCCTTGCCGAAGTTGTGCTGGTTAACAAAACTGCCACTGATTTTATTCTAGCACAAGGAAGAGTCTGTACAACTGCTAATATAATTTCTTGTATTTATATAAACACATTAGGAGAAGTAGAACAAACTCCTGAACAAGTCTGCCAGAAAGCTACATGGCTTCAACTACCCTCTATGTTCAAGTCTCCATTTTTTATACTTTTAGTTGTCACTGAAATTGGTTCTTGGCTATATTCAATTTTACACACTGTATTAACTTTCTTAATCACTGTAATAATTATAGGATCAATCAAGTGTTTTATGAAATGCTTTTCAGATGCTTGTACTCACAATGCAACACTACTTACTATGTAAAACAGCATGTATTTTGAACAACAGTAATTCCTTAGAGAACAGTTTGGCTCTTTTCGGGCCAGTGCCCCCTCTGCCAAGTATTCCTATTAATTTGGCCCTGCTGTGAAACACCCCTTCTTAAAAGGTCACAGAATCAAAGATCCAAGCTACAGCATGGCAAAGAAAGAACAGATGGTGCTCAGCTACCTTGCAGGCACAGTGTCTGGGGTCTTAGAAGTCTAGTTTGATAGACAGCTTACCTAATAAATGTCAGGAAAATAAGTCCATGCAGAAGAAGACACACTTACAGTAGAGATCAGAAAATTTCCATAGAAATCTTTGATCAAAAGAGGAGTTACAAAGGAGCCCCCAAAAATCCAGGTGCTTGACTTGAGGAGAGGCTTCTGCCTATGGTGCTGGCCAGGCCCTGTTTTGTTGTTTACTGCTCAGTTTGAGCTGACTCAGAAGTTACCTTCGGGAATGCTTCAGGAAAACTGCGGGCTCCCCGCCTCTCTTCCTCTCCCAGTAAGCTTCCAGAAAGCACACTTACTCGGGATGGCCCCCCCCACAGCCATTGATTAGCACCATATTAATTAACAGACTCAAACTTTAAGTAAACAACATGTAAGGTATCTTACAATTATCCTGTCTATTAAAGCATGAGTATGTAAATGTCAACTAGTCAGAATTTTTTCTTTGTGAGTTCCTATATTTTCTTTACTTAAAATCTAAGAAAAACTCCTCTGGCCAGAGTGCTTTTGTGAATCTTCATGAAGTACTGCTTGATCTTGATTTCTCTATCCTTTTAACAAAACTCTCTGCTTTCATTTTAACAGACTCCAGTCTACCCCGATAATTTCCAATTTTTGTTTTACATGTCCATAAAGATAACACATAATCATTGTAGAAAATACAAACACAGAAACAAAACATTTAAAAACACCTTAAAACCTATGCATAACAAAAACAGGAATTAATTTAGTAAACTTCACTCCAGATATTTCTTTACATAAATACAAGCAAAAATAGATTTACAATTTTACATGAAAGGGACCAACTATTTTATGATCTTTTTTCCCTTATTCATCTCTGATATATTTCTATGGCATAAAAAAACAGGTATACATTTTTCTGGCTTCATTATATTTCATCAAATAAACATTGGTATGTCTATAGAATGCCCTACTGACTGAGACATTTTAGATTGCTTCAAATTTCTTACCAATATACGTAACACTCAATAGGTCCTTACATATATACCTTTGTGAATTTGTCCACTTACCTCTTCAGAAGAAACTTCTCTTAAACTAAATCACACTGAGTGGGATTTCTTGGTCAGAGAGTTTAAAGTTTGATCATATTCCAAATTTCCCTTCAGAAAAGCTGTATTAACTTGACCTCCCCACCAAAAGTATGTTCCTTCCTTCGCACTCTTAGTCAAAACTGACTTGTCATTCTCTTCTATTTCAAAATCTAAATTTCAATCCCATTTCACTGATAATTAGTGGGGGTGAACATCTTAACATGTATTTCCCCATCATTCCTATGTCTATTGGCAACTATTTAGGGGACTGTTTTCTCCTTTTCCTACTACCAAAATGGCATTTTAGTCTAACTTGAAAAGTAACCCTGATCTCCCTTTGTCATTTGGTCAGATGTTGCATTTCTCATCCTGATAATGATTTGACCCCTCAGAAATATATAAATGGCTGGAGAACTGCTGCTCTGACACCTCCAGACGAAAATGCATCTTACCTGATCTACCCCTGGTTGAGATCTCACATGTCAGTCGCTTAAAATATTCAGGAAGATCAGCATATTCGTTTCCGTAGGAGATGACTTTAATCCCTTTGTCCAGCATGTTTTCTCTAAGCTTCTTGAATTCGTCTACATCCCCTCTCCGGACCAGCATGAAATGTTCCAGGTCCGATTTATGCTTGACAGCCTCCAGGAAGAGGGCTTGGAAGGTGGTATCATCCACAGTCCAGCCACAACCCAGAAACAGAAAGGACTTGTTTTCGTAGAGTTTCTGAATCTCTCTCTTGAAGGAAAAGAAACATACAAGTAAGACTGTGAACACATGAGGAATGCCTGAAACATTATATAAAGTTAACGGATTCATACCTGCCACGTTTAGACTGTTAAGACCAGCTAACCAAAACAGAGTTCCAGAGAGTTCAGAAGGTAGATATGCTCTGTGAAGGAGTTTGATCTCCTGCTTGTTAATTATTTTAACTTAATGGTCTAAAATTTTATCTTTACCTGGCATTCTTCTATAGGTCTTTTAATCATGTTTTCATAGGCCCGGCACTGGTCTACTGGTCTTGTAGTTTACTTTTCAGATCTATGTACTATGAGGACTTTAGACACTGGCTGAGTACATCTACTCTTTCCATTTTCTGGGTCATTTTTTTTTTTTTTTTTTGCCTTACATGCTGAATCACAGATCACGAGAGAAGATAAAACCACCACAGATTTGCTCAAGAAAGTTTAATACTTAGAACATCAGTATGTGTACATACAAATTGAACCCTATTTGTGGATCTGATATCTTTTTAGTTCACTTACTTGCTAAAGTATATTTAGATCCCTCAATCAACGCTTGTGATGCTTTTGTGGTCATTTGGGGACACGCAGAGAGCAGTGAAAAACTGAGCCACTAGGTATACACACTCTCAGCTAAGGCTGAAGAAAGTGATACTCTGCCTTCTTGTTTCAGCTCTCACACTATAAACAAATATCCTTTTCATAGTCTATTTAGCATCACATTTTTACCATTGTTGTACTTTTTGGGAGAGGGGTATTTCACTGTTTAAAACGGCCTCAAACAGTGTTAAAGTGCTGTCTTAACACTCCTAGGGACAGGAAAGCTATGCTGTGTCCTAAAGAGAAAAAAATACATGTGTTAAACATGCTCTGTACAGGTATGAGTTATAGGGCTGTTAGCTGTGAGTTCAGTGTTGGTGAATTAACAATGCACATTAATAGGATGCCTGTAAACAGAAACACACAGAAAACAAGACTATGCATTATCTGGTTGAAGAAACTGTCAGAATCAGAGGCCCACAGGAACCTACCCCTGTTATTTCTCCTAGGAGTAATCGTTCAGAATTCAGTAACTCAGTGTCTGTGCTGACTTTATAGATCACAACTATTACAAATAATGAGAAGAGACTATTTTCATCACTAAAAACACGAGAAGTGATTCTAACTCAGAGATCAACATCAGTGATTGATACGGTTACAGGAGACGTTAGGGAAAGAACAGGTGAAAAACAAATTCCCCATGCTTTATAAACCAGTGCATTTTCTACATCTTCCTTTCGCCTTAACATGTAAAGATGCTCTTGTTCATTGTGCTTTATCTTGAAAACAGCCAATAAACATTCTTGACTCAGAGTTAAGGGCCAGTGTATGTGTCTTAGTTATCTAGTGTTTGCTAACAGAAATACTACAAGTGAATGACTTTAACAAAGAGAAATATATTCTCTCACAGCCTAGTAGGCTAGAAGTCTGAATTCAGGGCACCAGCTCCAGGGGCAAGCTTCTTATTTCTGTCAGCCTTGTAGGTAGGTCCTTGTCATGAATCTTTCCCTGGACAACAATCTTCTCCTCACAGGCACCCTGGGTCCAAAGGACAAGCTCTGCTCCCCGTATTGCTTTCTTGGTGTCATGAACTACCCCTCTGCCTGCCTCCCTTTCCTTTTCTTTCTTATAAAAGGCAGTACATGCCATACTCCAGAAAAATCCTTTTACATTAGATCAAGGGTGTGACCTCAGCGAGGGTGTTATATCCCACCCTAATCCTTTTTAACCACAGGCAGAGACTATTATCTTTAACACACAGGAAAATCAGAAAGAGGAGCACAATCACATAATACTGTGAATAATGGCCTGAACAAGCTGAAACATCAATTTGGAGGGGCAGGGGCAGGGGCAGGGGCGGGCGGGCACACTATTCATCCACAACAGTAAGTCCAAAGGTTATATTTTGAAAGATCTGCAACTTTTTCACAAAGAAGAAAACTTTCATTTGATGAGTCCTATTTTTTAAAACGAAATTTTCCATTAAGCAATGTTTCATTAATTTAAAAATATCTCATCAACATTTGCATATCTCTTCAGAATGTATGTTCTAACAGTGGTCAGTAATCATCAGTAAAAAGGAGCCCAAATCATTTTTGGTATGCATAGTGACCTTACAGGACAGAGTAGAACAGTGCCATAGTGTTTCATAGGCTGAAATCTTTATAGCAGCAAATTGCTAACCACTGGCCTTTGGGTTAGTAGCCAAGTGCTTAAACATTAATAAACCAAACTACAAATAAGGGTAATAACGTATTCTTGGTATGTATTATGGATTAAATTCTGTCCTCTAAAAATAGGTGCTGTAAATCTAACCTCTGCGTGATTATAATCCTATTTATGAATAGGTTATGTCTGTATGTTAACAAGGATAAAAAACAAAAACAAAAACACCATTGCCATCCAGGAGAATCTCACTCGCAGTGACCATACAGGACAGCCATGATTCGAACTGCTAACCTTTTTGGTTAGCAGGGGAACTCTTAAAATACTGTGCTACCAGGACTCCTAATGACGATTATATTTTTTATGTTAAAAAGGCAAGAAACTGTATCTTGATTCAATTTCTTTTGAGATACTTTCATATTAAACAAGCTAAGTAGTAGAGATGGGGGAAGACAGATGCCAAGCCACATGAAGATCACCCAGGAGCAGAAGCTCAAAAGAGACAAGGACCTTCCTCCAGAGCAGGCAGACAGGAAGAGAAACACTTCTCCTAGAGCCAGAACCCTGAATTTGGACTTTTAGCCTCCTGAACTATGAAAGATTAAATTTCTTTTAAAGCCACCCACTTGTGTTATTTCTGTTACAGCACCACTAGATAACTGAAACAGTATGTGATGGCAATGCCAATGACAGAGTGCTATCCACCCGCTGTCAGGTAAGTACAGAGAAAACCTAGTCCAAAAGGTTAAGAGCAGCTCTGTGTTTCCTAGGATGGTGTGCACATTCATGAGTTACAAAGCACAGGCAGAATGTCTGACCTTCCTATTTTCAACTAATGCACAGACTACATTTCTCCTGTAAGACATACGACCTACCTAAAAAGAAAGGTTTCCCAGGAAGGACCTCCTTAGACCACTCACCATAACTTCAGTGTTCCTAAGCACATTCTGATATCCAGCTGGATGCAAGACGATGCCACTGGGGTTAGTGTAGACTCCATGGATATGCAACACACTCAGCTTACGCTTCTCCTGAGCCCACTCAAGGACCTGCATGACATAAACACAGTGCTGCTTCAAGGTGACAGTGGGCAAGACACTGTTTTGGAGAACTAGTCTTTTGATCTAACTCCCTGGCTTCATGACATCAAAGGACAAAAACACAAAATTTGAAGTGGCCTAAGGTTTCCAACTCAGATATGACTGACAATAGCAAGTTTGGTACTTTTCTGAAAATAACAACAATTAGAATTTGTCTGCACTTGCAGAAATAATGAGCTCTTTCTACTAATAATGTACATGACAGCCATGACTAGCTGGCTGAGTTATGGCTCCCAAAGAATCAAGCCATATCCATACCCTTGTGTGGTCCTTTTTCACAGTGACTCGAGGCTTTGTCACATGACTTGCTGTAGCCAATGGGGCATTAGCAAATATGACACAAACAGAAGCTTGAAAAATGTCCATATGAGTTTTATTTCTCTCCTTTGCTGAACCTGGAACCCAGCTAATGTGTGAAGAATTGCCACTAAGCACCAGGCCAAATTGCTAATTCACATTAACATGGGCAAATAAAATGTTGTTCTCAAGTTTCCAAGGTGGTTAAATTTCAGGGTGGCTTCCTATTGCAGCAATGTTGCTGTCAGCTGGCACTGAATATGCCCGACTCAGGGCAACCTCATACACAAAAGAATGAAATGCTGCCCAGTCCTGCTCCACCCCCATGACAAGCTGCATGTCAGACCACTGTGACCCTCAGCAGTACTCCATGGACAGCCCACTGTTTGTCGTGAATCTTTAGTGTGACAGCTTTGCTGAAATCTGTTCAGCAGTATAGCCAACATGCAAGCCTCCACTGACAGATGGGTTGGAAAACAGGTAAGTGAGAAAATAACCACTTCAGTCACCTTCAAGTTACCTAAAAAGCTACCCAATGAGGAACAATCATCTAGATGACAATGAGAACAACACCCATATGGAATCCATGGATCCATTTCACAAGGACTTCAGGCAGTATAAGTTTATTCTTATAACATCCTGGAGAAATACAGTATGGATTAGGAATAACAGTCAAGAGGCAAAGAAATTGAGTGGCTTTAAACATTGCTTCTAATGTGGGCTAAAAATGCAAAGGCTATCTTGAGCCTCAAGGATAAAATGCAAAGGGAGATACCTTGTCTGATAAGAGATCCTTAGTTCTAGAAAGGTCCTCACGCTCAGGACTACTTGTGTGACCCTTGGAGATTTATGGCGGAAACTGCACGGAAGCTGTCAGAGCTACTAATTTTCAGCTTTTATTTAATCATTTAATTCAAAAAATACCTACTGTATTCCTACTATATGCCAACAAAAATCAAACACATTGCTGCTGAGTAAAATTCTGGCTTACAGTGACCCTATAGGACAGAGTAGAAGTGACCCACAGGGTTTCCAAGGGTATAAGTCCTCACAGAAGCCAAGCGCTGCATCTTTCTCCTGTAGAGCAGTGGGTAGGTTCAAACTATAGACCTTTTGGTAAACAGCTGAGGTACTTAACCACTTCACTACCAGGGCTCCTTACCTATACAAAGCCTGTTGCCATGGAGTTGATTCCAATTCACAGCTACCCTATAAGACAGAGCAGAACTGCGGATTGGGGTTTCCAAGGAGTGGCTGGTGGATCTGCCTTGCTGACTGCTTGGTTATCAGCCTGTCATGGATTGAATTGTGTCCTCCCAAAAATACATGTAGCCATGTGGCTGGGCCATGATTCCCAATATTTTGTGACTGTCCTCCATTTTGTGATTTTCCTGTGCTGTACGTTACAGGATTAGGGTGGGACTATAAATCTGTTCACAGGATTACCTCCCTGTTCCACTGTAAAGGGAGTTTCCCTGGACTATGGCTTGCCCCACCTTTAATCCTTTCATCCTACAAGAGATAAAAGGAAAGGGAAGCAAGCAGAGAATTGGAAACTTCACACTATCAAGCAAGCAGAACCGGGAGAAGAACACATCCTTCAGACCTGAGTGCGCCAAGATGCTCCCTGGACAAAGACTGATGCAATACCAGACCTTCCTCCAGAGCCAACAAAGGAGAAAGCCCTGCCCTGGAGCGGACACCCTGAATTTGGACTTGCAGCCTACCAGACTGTGTAAGAATAAACTCTGCTCTGTGAAAGCCCTCCACCTCACGGTCTTTCTGTTACAGTAGCACTAGGCCGACTAAAACACAGATGACCTCGACCACGGAGCCTCCAGGGCTCCCCTCACCTGGGTACCACGTAAGAAAGGCTAACGTGGTAAACAGTCAAAACATACACAGATGGAAGCTAAGATAAAAAATTTCAAGTTGTAGCAACTGCTCTGAAGGAAATGGACAATGTACAAAAATTAAAAACAAGTAAGTGTGGGACCCTTCTTTAAACAGCATGGTCAGAGAAGGCCTCTTAGAGGACGTGATATTTAAGTTGAAACTTACAGGGTGAAAAGGAGTGGGTCATGACGGTAACAAGGAGAAAACATTCCAGTCAGACTAAGCTATTTCTTTAAATTTGGTTCTTTTCTTTTTAAAGTCTGGTATTAGGGTCAGCAAAACCACGGGACTAACATTATAGCTGCTACTCTGGCAGGGGCAGTATTGTGAGAATGAATGGCAGTACGTGAACCACTTGGTTCCTCAAGTTCTACTTAGTTGGGCTATAAACTGAACCCACAGACAGGTTTGTGAGAAAAGCAAAGTATAGAGGGAAAAATCACACAAACCACAGAGCAGGAGACAGGATACCTCAGGTCTTCATCCCACTAGCTCCTTGCATTCGCCTATATCTAACAACTCAGTTTTATAATGCATGGCTTACGGTTACATCTAAAAAAGAAAAAGGTCTGCTGAAACTTCCATTGAACACGAACCCAGCTATCACTTGGCCTGAAAACCCTAAAAAGTTGCTCTTCCCAACATTACAGTTTTCTTACATTTCCAACAGGTACAAAAAACAACAACAAAACACATGCACACACACACACACCCAGGAGAGAATTCTACATCAGTATTATAGCCACCTGATACCAATCAAGTGCCAACAAGACCTTATAAGTTAAATGACTTCTCATGATCTTGCCTTAGGTCAGGTACAATTATCAAGACTCAAAGAACTGAATACTTTTAA
Organism: Heterohyrax brucei; assembly: GCA_028571685.1. Classification (NCBI taxonomy): domain Eukaryota; kingdom Metazoa; phylum Chordata; class Mammalia; order Hyracoidea; family Procaviidae; genus Heterohyrax; species Heterohyrax brucei. The sequence continues at coordinate 21,666,523 of CM053162.1, forward strand.
GATCTATACATTTTACTGTATATTAGTAACTAATCTTAGAAAACAAACAAAAAAAAAATCAAGCAAGAATAAGAATCTTCCTTTTAAGAGTTCCACAAGTAGCAATACTATATATCAATTAGAAAACAGGTTTTCTGGTGAAGACATACAGCCCGTTTCTGTGAAAAGACACTAATGCTTTATTTTCTACCTTTTTCTCATCGGTAAGGTCCAAGGATTCAAGCTGTTTTCCCTGATCCGCTGCATAGAGTTCCAGGAGATTGTCAAAATTTGTGGTCAATACTAGGGCTCCATTTTCCATTAGGTGGAGAACTGATTGAAGCAGTTGTTTTCCAGAATCTTCCATTTTTGATTCCAAGTCATCAAATACTTCATATAAACAGTCCTTGAAAAATGTGGATCGAACATTACTGGTACGCTGGAGAGGGATTTGAAAGAGAAAAATTAACTCAAGGTGTCTTTCTAGGCTGTTTTTTAAAATTACGGTAATAGCAAATTTTTGAAGACCATTTTACACTTAAAATAGGGATAAAATATTAAGGTTATAAAAAGGAAAATGGGGTGATACACATCAAGTTCTTAATATAACGGCATACCTAGCACATGGGAAATACTGTATTATATCACAGGCAAACCAGCATACACTTCACAGCACTTAACAACAACCCTATTTCCAAAACTCCATTCTATAATACCAGAGGAAGAATTACTTCTAAAGGTCCCAATATTTCCCATTCACACTGTAAGTAACTGCACTTAGCTGCAACCAAAAAAACAAAAACAAAACCCAAATCTGCTGTCACTGAATCAATTTTGACTGTAGCGACTCCATGAGTTACAGAGCTGAACTGCCTTATAGGGTTTTCTTCATAGGTTTAGAATCTTGACAGACATGGACTGCATGACTTTCTTCCTCAATGCTGCTTGGGTGCGTTCTAACTACCAACTCAAGTGCCCTTTTTTCTCCAAGTAGATCCCCTATCTTCCTGGCTTCCTCTGCAAATCTTTCTGACAGCCCAATAAAGTTCCTATGGAACAGTCTACAACCAAAGCCCACTACCAGTCAGTCAATTCTGACTCATAGCAATGCTACAGGACAGAGTAGAAATGCTCCACAGGGTTTTTAAAGAGCACCTCATGGATTCAAACTGCTGACCTTTTGCTTTGCAGCCATAGCAAGCCACTAAGCCACAAGGGTTTCCAAGGGAACTGCCAAAGCAGATTAAAAAGCCGTAATTCAATCCAACGCTTTTCCTAATTTTTCAAAGCATTTTATAAAATTATCAATCCTTTAATCATACCTACTAAGTAAGTGATAAGTAAGTATTTTCACAGCATAAAAATTAGAGTGCAGAGGTGAAAAAGCACCTCTCCACCTGGTGGTGACACTCACAAGTACTTTGTTTGGGTTTAGTTGAACAATGTTCCATGCTACACCCATAACTAGACAGCCTCCCACTGTAATCAGTGGGTTCAAAGATTCTTTTCTAGTGCTCAAGAGATGGTACAGCCCCTAATTTATGTGCCCAAAGACCTGGGTCATGTTTTTCAACTTCTGTCCACCTCATTACATAATGTCATAAATACTTACAACTCACAGGCAACTGAGACCCTAACTTAATCACAACAAGCAATCTGATCAGAAATAGTGAAGAATTTATAACTTTAATGAACTTACTATACATGAGTCAGAATTTGTTATAAAAAATTTGATGCCCCTTCACCTGGGGTCTCAAAAGCCTGCAAACTGCCATCTGAGGAACATCAACTGGTCGCAACCCACCAGGAACAGATGCAATTCAAGAATGTCAAAGACAACAGGAAATATGAGCCCTGGAGACAGAAGGACTCATATGACTTGGAGACTACATCAGCAAGAGAACAGAACTAGACGGTGCCCAGCCACAAACAAAGACAATCTTGTCAAGGAACACAACGTAGAGTCCCTGACGTAGCATGAGAAAAAGGGGTGTGCAGATCAAGAACTCTATTAAAAGACCTTTGAATTGATGGTCTGACAGCCCGGAGGTTATCCTCCTGATTAACATGGCCCTTACACTTGTCCCCTAGCCCAAACAAAGAATGGAATGGACTTGGGGACACACAGTGATGCAGGTGGTATATATATTTTACGGTTTAATATACGTATGAGGCTATCCTACTGGTTTCTTTTTAGAGGGGAAAGGAAAGGGTGGATAGGAGCAGACAAGTGTTGGTTGAGTGGATACGGCGAGTAAAGAGTGGAAAAGAAGAGTGCGCTCTTACACAGGAGAGCAGGGGGAGTTGCAGGGAGGCAGGTACTCAGGGGTTGTATATGGAAAATCGTCGTGGGTTGTAAACTTTCACTTAATTACAACAAAAATTTCTTTAAAAATACGGTGTCCCTTAATGTGCACCAAGATTACAAAACCATTCATCATCCTAGATCTAGTAGTCTCACTTATAAGAATGCATCCAAAAGATACAACTGCAAACAAATGAAATGACATCTAAGAGATAATAACTGCTTGGTTATTTGTAATAGCAAATAACTGGAAACAAGCACCCATGGAACAGAAACATCTCCAGGATATACTACTAAGTAAAACAAACAAGGTGCAAAACAGTCCATCCAGAATGCTTTCTTTTGAATTGGAGGTGAGAGCAGTGAGATACAGTCCTACTTGCTTATATTTGCAAAAAGAAACACTAGGAATATACACAAAAAGCTACTAAGATTGTTATAGGGTGGGTATGAGGGAAGAAGCAGACAGGGAGGGACACAGGAGGGTGTCGGATGTCTTGATGTACATAAACAATTGATTTCTGCACTGTGTGTAAACAGAATTTAAAAATGCAAAACCATATTTAACTAAAGCTCTAAGCAATTTTATCTGTTCAAAAGACCAAAACCAAATTTAAAATGAAAGACTATAAAGACTTCAAGAACCTCCTTTGCTGTGTTTTACAACTTCATTTTGTACTATAACTCATACAGATACACAGTCACAAACACTATTTTCCACCACCAGCTTACACAAACTGATAAAAGGGAAACAATCAGGTAATCGTGGGTATGGAAGACAAGAGGTTAAACCATGGAAATGAATTCTCTAAGCCAATTATTTGCAGCTAAACATCTTGCACTCCTTGCTACGGACTGAAGTGTGTCCCCCTAAAATGTATGTCAGCTCGGTTAGGCCATGATTCCCAATACTGCGCAATTGTCTACCACTTTCTGATCTCTAGGTGCTGTAAATCTCACTTATATAATGTTATGAAGCAAGATTAAAGGCAATTATGTTAATGAGGCAGGACTCAGCCTACCAGATTAGGTTGTATTCTATCAATCTCTTTTGAGATATAAAAGAGAAAAGGGAACAGAAAGATTACCACCAAGCAAGAAGAGCCAGGAGTACATGTCCTTTGGACCCAGGATCTTTGCAGTGAGATGCTTCTAGACCAGGGGAAGACCGATGACAAGGACCTGCTCCCAAAAAAGTCTTCCCCTGAAGCTGGCAACCTGAATTCAGACTTGTAGACTTTGAGAAAATAAATCTCTGTTTATTAAAGCCATCCAATTGTGGTATTTCTGTTACAACCAAAAACCAAAAAACCAAACCCACTGCTGTCAAGTTGGGTCCAACTTATAGTGACCCTAGAAGTCAGAATTGAACTGGCCCATACAGTTTCCAAGGAGGGCCTTGCAGATTTAAACTGCCGAACTTTTGGTCAGCAGACATAGCACTTAACCCACCACACCACCAGGGTTTCTTTCTATTACAACAGCACTAGATAACAAAGTTATTACGTCTTGCATATGAACACAGAGAGGAAACTGAGACTGAAACCTGGTTGCATAGTGGTTAGATGCTGTAGCTGCTAACCAAAAGGTTAGCAGTTCAAATCTGCCCGATGCTCCCTGAAAACTATGGAGCAGTTGTACTCTGCCTGAAGTGTCACCAAGAGTCACAAACAACTCAACAGTAGCGGGTTTTTTGAGTTTTTGATTTCCTCAGATTTAAAATGCGCATTTTTCTCACTCAAAGCAGGTGACACTGCAGCTAAATTACCCATCAGTGCTCCTACAAAAGCAAAGATAAACGCATGTAAATACAAACAAGGAGGCTCAGTGGTCAATGGGAAATGCCCAACTCCCATGAAGCTTCGAAAGTCATCTCCTCGTTTGTTTAAAACTGTGGACTGAAGTCAATGCTACTTCATGTCCTTCTTTCTGGTTCCACATACAGTAAAGCAAAAACTAAACTCTGAATCCTTTCTCCCCCCCAGGTATTAACATTTATAGTGCAATTACTGTGTGCCAGGCACTTTAAACACATTATCTTACTTATTCTGCACAGAACTCCACGAGTTAAGTAATATCTTCGCAGTTTTACAGGGGCAAAAAACTGATTCTGAGAAGTTGAGGGGTTTGCCCAGGGTACCAGTGTACTTCTACATGACTGAGCCATTCTGATTCTGAAAGCCAAGCTTGCCATGCTGAATCCAAATATCCACTTCTATGTATCACAAATGGTCAATCTTGTTTACTTAAACTCCCTTCCACCACACTCCATTCCACTGAATTTTTTTGGAGCAATTTTCAGATACTGTAGTACCATTTCATTCACACTCTAGTATATTCCGTAAAACATACGTATCTCCCCACATTATATATAAAACAACCTTAATACTATTATCACACCTAAAAACCTTTATATTAATTTCTTAATATCAAATATTCAGTTTAACTTGCAACCAATCTCTTCTTCCATCATACTTTTTTTTAATAACTAATTATGCTTTTGCTGTATTTGCAAAATCTGAGATCATGAATCTTTATGCCTATGTTTTCTTCTAAGAGATTTATAGTCTTTTATCCTGGCTCTATTTTGAGTTAATTTTTATATATGCTGTGGAAGGGTCCCATTAACTCTTTAAAAGCTATTGATTCTTTATAACATTTTAGGTTAGTATCTCAATTAAGGGCAAGGAAATAAAAAGAGACAGACAAACAATCAAAGTTTCCCCAATGGATCACGAAACAGGAGGAAATTACTCCTAAAGAGCTATTTTTTCAGCTCACCCTTAACGACACCTCCTTCCTACAGCCCTAATGTCTGGAAGAAACAAATACTTCACTGATAACAGACTTTTTAAGGAACGACAGTTCTACTGTCTGTAATATACCTCAAGTGAATTCTGATTTTAAAAAATTTATAAGGTAAAGCAAGGTAAGGAGGCCCTTTAACTATTTTAGGGTTTGCATTCAAGTCAGTTTGATAACATAAAGCAAGACAAAAACCGAGACTAAAATTCCTTCAAAGTATTTTGAGCAAATGTCTTTAAAACGAACATTGAAAACATCAAATATGGTGGAAATATGCACAGCCTAAGTGAAGTAAGTGATGCCACTAAGAAGCACCAAGAAAAAAGGACATTTTTGGTTAATTGCTGTGATGTATACAATTGTGTGACAACTAAAAAACAGGAGTGTGATTACATGTTTATGTATATTTGTGGGCATATATAAGTGTATCTATATGCAGCTGTATATATATCTAAGTGTATGCATTCATATATATTCATATATACAGTAAGGCAAATGGGGACCCAAACATGAGTACTTCTCAGACTTAGGCAAACACTCACAGGGTTGGTTTATGGGGTCTAAAAGCTTAAGACCACAGTCTGTGGGACAAATCAGTCAAATGATAACACAGCACATAAAGTTTGTTTTACAACCTAATTTGTTAAGTAGTGTCTGCAGTCTTAAAAGATTCCTAGTGGCCATGTAAGACACAACGATTAGTCTCTCAGCGACCAAAGGAAAAGAGAAAGAAGGAAACCAAATACTCAAAGAAGAAACTAGTTCGCAGGACTAACAGTCTAAATAAACTCAGCCTCTTCTACCCTGGGACCAGAAGAAGCAGCTGGTGCCTGACGGTTCTGAGAAGGAACATAATATAGACACCCTGACAGAAGAGGAGCAAAACAGTGAACAGAAACTGAATTCTTAAAAAGTCCAGATACACTGGACCATTTGAGACTAGAGGACTCCCCAAGGTTACCATCCTGACATACTCTTTAAGTCTTGAACCAAACTATTCCATGGGGTCAATCTTTAGCTAAGTAACAGATATGCTCATAGAATAAACATTATCACCTGTGAGAACTGCTGTGGTGCACAGAATTACTGAATTTGACACTTCTACCCAGAGTCTTTGTCACTCCCACCAAACGACTGAGTAGGACTGAGTATGTATGTAAATGAGGTGCTTGTGACCCACTAAGGAGATTGGACAGCTTGGTTAATAACGCAAATAAGGTTCACGGCACCCTTGTGAGAATGGGATCATTCATGTAAGTTATATAGAACCCTAAAGAACGGGACTGGTCAGTTTTGCCATTCCACTAGGTTCAAAATGAGCCATCCCAGATGTAGACAGAGGAGACTTGACTACTACCAAGAAGAGACTGGAGCAGAGTGTGTCTGCTGGACAGGGGATCCCTACACTGACAGCTTCCAAGACACAAAGAGCAAGCTGTATCACGAGAGACAAGAAGAGACTGTGAGAAGTAGCAGCAGAGAAACAGCAGCAGCAGAACTGGCAGGCCACTAAAAGCAAAGTGGGCTTTCTGGCCCACACAGCAAGAAAGCTGAGTGCCTTTGGACAGCAGGCTTGCTGATGGACTGAGCACTTGGCAGATCTAGATTTGCTGACCCAGAGGGCTACAGCTGGACACCTACAGGCTGAGGCTTACTGAGTAGACTGCAGTGCCTCACAGAACTTGTTAGTATAGCTAAAGAGCTCTGTAACACTTGCCCAGGAAGGGCAGAGGCCAAGGGCCAGAGAGAGGTATGTCTGCAGTCACAGCTGAGAAGAGGCACTTCTGATGAAACAACTGTATCTTCAGTCTTCCTGAACCTGGATTATATAACCTGTTACTTCTCTAATAAACCCCATGACTGTGAGTATCATCTGTGAGTTCTGCGTAGCCACTACAATGAATCATTGAACCCAGAAGAGGAGTACAGCCTGCAGTTGGAGGGACAGTTGGTGTTAAAATTGGTAAAAGGGTTGGAAAGTGAAGGTATATCTGACCACCTCACACAAGTCAGCGTGGGCTGTGGATTGGATTCTCCATATCCTTTGTGAAGTTAAGGGAAGTCTACCCCTACCACACTATTTTTACAACCATGTTCATTTAAAAACACATCTAAATGAGACCAAAAAGCCAACATTTACTCAAAAGCAAAGACAAGATAGGCAATGGAGCAGGGAAACTAGATTACTGGAAATGGAAGAACCATAAACAAAATAAGTTGACACAGTGTGAAAAACATAATCAATGTCACTGAATAAGCAGTGTGGAGATTGTAAAACAGAAGCCTAACCTGCTGTGTAAACTTTCACTGAAAACACAATATTTGGATTAAAAAACAAAAAGGACATTAAAAACTCATCTGTTCCATCCATAAAGTGGTAAAAATACCTCCAGTCTTTCTCAGGTTCCCTGAAATGCATACATGCTAGGGAACATGGCTTTTATAATACTGAGTGTGGAAAAACTAAAAGAAAATTAACACCAACAAAAAGAATTCAAAGCACAAAGATAACAGAATAATGGTTTCATTTTTGTATATATAGCTTTCACATCTCTCTCTCTCTCTCACACACACACACATACACAGAAATGGGGTCAAGATAACTACCCTGAGTAGGGTCCATAAACAGACTTTTTCAGAAGAGCCAAATATGATGCAAACCCACCACCAAGAAACGAATATTCATTACATTCAGCATGCTAGTAACACTTTTAAGAGATTTCAAATGCCAGGGCACACAGGGGTTACTCACAGGAGAGAGTTTCTGGATGAGATCATGGGCAACATGGACAAGGTTCTTGTCTTCATGGAGACATTTCTGAAATTTTTTGCTCTCCTCATCTTCTAGGAGATCAAAATCAATGGCAGCATCCAGTAAGGCTTGAATTAACCCCTTCCAGGATTTTAGGGCTGGAACCTGAGGGGCAACCGCAGCACTAATGCCTGTTCCAATCACCAGCACAAGTTCCTGAGGCTTCTTAGTTTTTAAACTTGGAAGCAGCTTTCTAAAAAAAAGTAAAACAAATAAAGAGTACTAAGAACATTCAACACATACAAGGCGTGTGGAAAGACAATCCTACTAAAATCACGGGTTTAACTATAACTTTTATAGTTATGAAGATGGCAAATACCAGTTTCTGACACTTCTCCAACTTAACCCCAAAAAACAGACTATTGTGCTACTGCTTACAGAGGAAGAAAGTGACTTCAGGAATCCTAAAAACTAATCTTGAAAACAATTTTCTCCTTTATATTCTTCTCAACCTAAGAAAACTCACTAGTCTTAGAAAAAGGTATTATTACAGCTGAGCAGAGTTCTGACAAATAAATTGTATTTTAAACTAAAAATAAATTTCAAAAGAATATGTATGCTTGGGATTTGGGGGAGAAAGAAAAAAAAATTAGATCCCCATCACCAAGAAACATAAATAGAGATGAAAGAAAGAACATTTAACTCTAAGTTTTGTAAACATTACGATAAAACTGAGCATGGAATTGTCAAAATGGGAACAATCTGCCCTTGCGTCTTGACATTTCCTCAGGCAAAAAAATAATAATAATAAAGTGACCATCAGAATTCTGAAAACATAGGATTCTCACACACTTAATAAACAACCAAGAAATAACTCTTCGAAGGATATGACAAAAAGTGAAAAGCATTCTTGTCTCCCCATGATGAGCCCATACAGACTTCTGTCCTGAAGCTGACGTGTGAAATAGCATATGCGGAAAGTTTTTGTCTGTTTTTGCTCCATCTTCCCTTTGTTCTGGTTAAAGTCTGTTTGAAATACATTTCTTCATTTTAAATACTGATGTATGCATGTTTATACCCAAGAAACTGCCACCCAACCTTCTGTCCACATGTTAATAAATAAATACACACAGGATCAGTACTTTGGCATATTACATTTAGTCTTGAGAAACCTTGTTTAGAGTAAACAACTTCTAGAACCATCTCCCTTTTTCCCAATCCTTACATCCAGTCATTCAATAAATATGAAAAATCTAAAAATTGCACTAAAGGTGTATCTGTGCACACAATGGAATCCCTGGTACCAAAAAAGCTTAGTCTACTGGAGGAGACTGATCATATGAGAAGCAAATGATGAAAAATAAATGTCCATTCAGGGAAATTAAGACAGTGAAACAGAAACAAATATACACACGAATGGAAAATTTCTAGGATTCACAATTATAAATAGTGGCTCATTCTAGAAAGTGGGACTGAGGGATACTTTTCACTTGACACTGCTACACAATTTGAATTTTCAACATACATTATGTATAGATCTGAGTTATACTTTTCATTAATTTAAAACTTCAGTTAAAAAGGAAAAAAACAGCTATTTTTTATTTCTGCTCCTTCCTAAAACAACTATTAACAGTAAAATAGATTTTTTTAAAGGCATAAATTTGTAAGGAGAATGGGAAAAAATAATCACGGACAATAGAGTTAAACATAGTTTTAGAAATTGTAAAGTAAAAGCCAATTCTAGTAGAATCCTGGGAATATTCTGTTTCATTTGAAGGTGAAGGTACAAGTGGGGCTAAAAGGGGCAAATGAATTCCAAGTGTGTACTTGAAGCACTGAATGCCCTGACTTATCCTGGTAGAAGACTGGGGACTTGTCTTCTGGAAAGCCTCAACGATAGGACTCTGTATCTGGGGACACTGGGCACAGCCCAGGGAGACAGTCTGAGAGAGTGAATACAGGGAGATAAGTATAAGTCTGTGTATGAAATATAAGACTCCCTTTCAACCTTCTTCCCCTGCAGGAGACTCCCAGATCACTAGCAGCCAACCTTTTACTTGCATCTACCTCATACTTAGTGAGGAGACTGGAGGATTGTTACTTGGGGAAACAGAGCATGAAAGAAATGACCCATAGATTCTGAAAGGTAAGAGTTTCTCAATTGCAGAGCTGGGCCTAAGCCTGGTATATACACGGAATCCTATTATGAACAAGCCGGCATGCAAACACAGATTTTCTAATTGGCTTTCTAGTGTTTTTCTCTTAAATATGAGCAAACAAGGGTCATCTTATATCTAATGAAAGCTCCAAATGTGAGAGTTAGAACCAAACAAACTAGCAGACAGGAAGGAATGTGGAGAAACCAAAAACAATGCAAGAAAAGGAAAACTGAAACAAAACCTGTATTGTCCTTTAAAACCAAAGATCAAACCCACAGCATCAAGTCAATTCCCATGCATAGCAATCCTATAGGTCAGAGTAGAACTGCCTCATCGAGTTTCCAAGGAGCATGTGGTGGATTCGAACTATTGTTGTTTTGGCTAGCAGACATAGCACTTAACCACTCAATGACCAGGGCTTCCAAAAATTACATCTGTGAAACATGAGCAGCACACTATAAAAAAGGAACAGAAAAACAAAGACTTCTTAGAAACAAAAATAATAAATTCAAAAGGTTAGAAGATAAAATTTACAGACTCTTCCAGAAAGCACAATTAAAACACAAAGAGGAATGGGAAAAATTTAAGAAAATTACAGACTTAATCCAGAAGGTCTGAAAACAAGAGTTCTATAAAGAGAAAAAGGAGCAGGGCAAAGATGTCTCCTCAATTCCCTCTGGGAACTAAGGCCTGAATTGATAACTGCACAGAGCACTCTGGATACCCAGGAAGCCCTAGGATATGGCATAGGGTTGTCAGATTGGACTACGTGCCACCAAACAGGAAACTACCTCTCTATGATGACACAGCCCACACTGAGCCTTGCTCTTGCTGACTCAACGCTTGGGCAGACTGCAGGTACTGACATCATCTTTGCTGTCTGGGAGGTGGGGGATGAGCACTAGCCAGCAAATACACTGCACTGCAGTGCTAAAGTAAACAGCATATAGTGCAGCAGAGAGACAGTGCATGGGATAGCCACAGTTTGAGAGCCCAGCTGTTGATTGAGGGCACCACTGCCCCTCTACCCTCTCCTCTCTGAGCTCTGCCATAGACTCTACTGCTTCATGGCAGGAAGAGCAGCTCAGCTGGTACACCAATTTGGAATTGGCTGAGAGGTGGAGTCACCCACTTGGAGGCCCCAGCAGGGGTTAATTCCCAAATTGAGAAGCAGTGCCAGTCTGGAAAGCAATTTTCCAGCAGAAACGCTGTGTTTAGTACAGTATTACCTTACAGGGAGGGCTCAGCTGAGGATGGCAGCAAGGCCATAACCCCTCCCTAACTGAACTACACCATAGCATCTGGAGACGGCTGAAGAGGTGCTTCTGTTATCAGCCAGAAGGCAGAGCCTGCCATACCTGACGGCTTGACTGATTTCAGCAGCTTTAAGTCAGCTCCAAGCTTATTCCAGTAAGACCGCCTGGAGAAATAACTGCTGAGAGTCCCATCAGCATCTCTTTCAGTCTTTACTGACCCAGATCATAGGGTCTGTTGAAGAACCCCCCCCCCCGAGTGAATTCATAAGTAGGGTACTGTCTTTGCCAGCCAGGAGGCGGAGCCTGTCAGCTTAGGGAGTCCACAGGGGCCAGTCACTGGAGTACAGTGAGACGGCTGGTCACCAATTCCCTTCTAAGAAATATGCCTCAGCTCCTGTTGAGGTAACACCAGAGCTTTGAGATGGCCTGAAGGCAACAAATCATTCCAAACTATTTAAAGAAACACTCTGCCATGGCTCTGGAAAACTCCTAAAATAAACAACCAAAAAATTCCCAGATGGAGACTTTCTGAAACTATTAGAGGTTGAGTAAAAAAGAATTACAGAGAGGGGGTGGAGTCAAGCTGGCAGACTAAGCACACGTCTCCTTATATCCGTCTGGAAACCAAGACCTGGGTTGATAATCAAACGGAGCCTTCTGATCACCTAATCAGCCTCAGGACACGGCAAAGGGCTGTTACTTTGGACATCATACCACTGACCGGAAAACCTTCTCTCTTTCACTGACTCCCACTCTTGGCTAAGCCTGGCTCTCACGGACTTAAGGTAAACGTACCATTTTGGCTTTTTTATCCTCTGTCTTGGCTGGCAGGCGGAGCTGGGTCTTGCCTATCGGCTAGACTCAGACACGCTGCTGGGGGGATAGGCAGGCAAAATTGCCGTATTTTGAGAGCCAGGCTTAGGACTCTGTTAATCTAGCCACTTTCAGCCTGTCGTTTTATATCTGCCTCAGCGGCATTTATATGGAATTTCACAGTCAGTGTGCGGGACACCATATTGGGTCAGAGATTCTAGCGGGACCTCATTCTCAGCCTGGGAGCCAGCGCCTGGGAACAGGACAGTGCTTCTCTGACAGAAAAGCAGGAATTTACCCAGCGCCACCTACACTGGGGGTCCTGCAACAAAATCAGAGGAATCACCACCTCTCGGCACCTTTAGCCCTTCTATCTGCTGTCTGTGTGGAGGGCGCCATCTTGGATACGGTGGCCACAAATGGACCTAATTCTTAGTTTGGGAGCTAGAGCCTGCCCACAGGAGAGCACTTTTCTACCAGAAAAGCAGTACTCTAGGCAGTATCACCTAAGGCTAGGCCTTGTCAGCAGAGGCCAACAGGGCAGTAGCATTGCTGTATTCTGAACTAGTTTGTATCATCTGGGGTTGGATATAGTGGCGTTTACTTTGCGAGTTAAGAAGAGGGACCTCTACACCTGAAAACTTGACTGACTTGTGAAGTGGTCAGATACCTTTGGCTTTACATTTTAAGACAGCCTAGAGAAACATCTGCAGTCCATCCTCACAGCACCTCTTCCAGCCTCTACACACTAACACGGGACCCAAAAAGCAACAGACACTTGTGGCATACAAGAAATCACCCATGGCTTCAGAAGGCTGCCAAACAAAGCAACCAAGGAGTTTTCCAGATGAAGAAACTTTTATGAAAGCATCACGAAGTGAATACAAAATGATTATATACAGAGCCCTTCTAAACCTTGTACAAAATGCAGAACAAAATGAAAAATTAAGCAACATGTTCGATCTGATGGAACACCAGTACTCTGAAATCCAATAGATCAAGAATAAAATCAAAGACATAGAAACTTCAATGCAAACCCAATAAAACAGAATGGAACAAACAGAAAAAAGAATTCCTGACTTGGAAGACAGAGCTACTGAAGCCAGCATCTATGAGCAGAAATCAGAAAAAAAAAACAGGAAAAATGAAGAAACATTAAGAAGCATGTGGGACTCTATTAAAAAAATAGAGAGACAAACTTCGATTAATTGGAGTCTTTGAAGAGGGTGAGACATCTGAGAACACAGAGTAACGTTGCTGAGCTGCGGACAGAAAACTTCCCAGAAATCATGAAGGAAGAGAATATAGACATCTCAGATGCATATCGTACACCACTCAAGCTCAACAAAATGAAACATAAGCAGCAACTCTTAAAGGCAGCAAGACTCAAAGCAAAGCTAACATTCAGAGGGAAACCCTGTAGGCTCTCTTCAGATTTCTCAGCAGAAACCAGGCTGGCACGGAGACAGTGGCATGACACATTCAAAGCTTTGAAGGAGAAGAACTTCCAATTGGGTTTATCTATAGTTTATTAAGGGGGATCACAGGGGCAGCTGTAAAGCACAACAAAGATATATCATTTCAATAAATCTAACACACGAGTCTCAACAACTATAAAACAAGCTCTGAAAAAGGTGAAAAATCAACTCACAAAAAAGAATGTCCCAAAACAGACTAATAAGAACAACAGAGACAACATGATCACAAAAATAAACATATCACAATGGCAGCAGTGAACACATACCTATCAATAATTACATTGAATGTGAATGGACTGAATGCTCCAGTAAAGAGACATCAAGTGACATCTTGGATCGAAAGACATGACCCATCCGTATGTTGTCTACAAGAAACTCACTTGAGACCTAAAGATAGGAACAAACTGAAAATTAAAGGACGGAAGAATATATATCAAGCTAACAACAAACAAAGAAGAGCACGGGTGGCAATTCCAATCTCAGACAAAATCAATTTTAATGTCAAATCCACCATCGTGGACAAAGATGGACACTATTTATTGCTGAAAGGTTCAGTACACAAGCAAGACTTAACTATGCACCTAGTATCAGAGCACCTAAATATGTCGAAGAAACACTGACTCCACTCAAAAAAAGAGTTAGATGACTCCACAATAATAGAGGGAGACTTCAACACTCCACTCCCAATACTACACAGATAATGTAGAAAAAAGCTCAGTAAAGGTACAGAAGACCTCATTGACACAATTAACCAACTAAACCTCATGGATATATACAGAACTTTCCACCCATCAGCAGACAACTACACCTTCTTCTCCAGTGCACATGGAGCATTCTCCAGAATTGACCATGTGATAAGCCATAATGCAATCCTCAATAAAATCTATACCACTGAATTACTGCAAAGCATCTTCTCAGATCATAAAGCCATCAAAGTTGAAATCAATAGCAGAAAAAACATAGATAGAAAGTGGAACTCTTGGAAACTGTCATGGTTGGAAATGTGTCCCCCCAAAAATGTGTGCAGCCACATGGCTGGGATATGGTTCCCAGTTATCTTGGAAATGTCCTCCATTGTGTGGCTTTGCTAACTGTGTGCTAAAAGATTAGGGTGGGGCTACGAATTCTGCATAGGATTACTTCCCTGTCCTGCTGTAGGGGGAGCTTCCCCGGAGTGTGGCTTGTCCCACCCTTAATGCTTTCAGATAAAAAGGAAAAAGAAACAAAGAACAATTGAGAACCACTCTACCATCAAGCAAGCAGCACCGGGAGCAGAGCGCGTTCTTGCGTAAGGACGCTCCCTGGACAAAGACTGATGCAATACTGGACTTTCCTCCAGAGCCGACAAGAGGAAAAGTCTTTTCCTGGAGCAGACACCCTGAATATGGACTTGCAACCTACTGGACTGTGTAAGAATAAATCTATCTTTGTTAAAGCCATCCACTCTGTGGTATTTCTGTTAGAGCAGCCTAGCTGACTAAAACAGAAACTGAACAACATTTTGCTCAAAAAACCATGGGTTATAGAGGAAATCAAGGATGAAATAAAGAAATTCATGGCTTCCAATGAGAATGAAAACACTTCCTACCAGAACCTATGGGATACAGCCAAAGCAGTGCTCAGAGGTCTGTTTATCTCCATAAATGCACATATAGGAAGGAAGAAAGAAAGCACATCAAGGAAGTAACCCTACAGCTTGAGCAAGTAGAAGGAGAACAACAGAGGAACCCCTCAGGCACCAGAAGAAACAAGATCATAAAGATTAGAGCAGAGCTAATGAATTAGAGAATAGAAAAACAATTGAAAAAATTGAAAAGACCAAAAGCTGGTTTTTTGAAAAGATCAACCAAATTGACAAACCACTGGCTAAACTTACTAAAGAATATCAGGAAAGGAAACAAATAACCCAAATTAGAAATGAGAGGAGAGTTGTCACAACAGATCCAACAGAAATCAAAAATATCATAACAGATTACTATGAAAGACTGTACTCTAACAAATTTGAAAACCTAGGGGAAATGGGCAAATTCCTTGACTCATACCACCTACCCAAATTATCACAATGTGAAGCAAAACAACTTAGTAAATCCATCACAAAGGAAGAGATTGAAAATGTCATCAAAACACTGCCAACCAAAAAAAGTCCGGGCCCAGATGGCTTCACTGCAGAATTCTACCAAGCATTTAGAGAAGAGTTATCCCCAATACTACTGAGACTATTTCACATTATAGAAAGGGATGGAGTACTCCCAAACTCATTCTATGAAGCCAGCATATCCCTGATACCTAAGCCAGGGAAAGATCCAACAAAGACAGAGAACTACAGACTGATATCACTCATGAACCTAGATGCAAAAATCTTCAACAAAATTCTTGCCAACAGAATACAACAACGTATCAAGAAAATAATCCATCCTGACCAAGTGGGATTCATACCAAGGATGCCAGGCTGGTTCAACATCAGAAAAACAATTAATGTGATTAACCACATAAATAACACAAAAGACAAAGATCACCTGATTTCGTCCATTGATGCAGAAAAGGTATTTGATAAAGTCCAACACCTATTCATGTTAAAAACTCTTAGCAAAATGGGCATAGACGGCAAATTCCTCAACACAATAAGGACCACTTATACAAAGCCAATTGCCCACGTCATTCTGAATGGAGAGAGACTGAAAGACTTTCCCTAGAGATCAGGAACTAGACAACGATGCCCACTCTCACCACTTCAATTCAACATTGTGCTAGAAGTTTTAGCCAGAGCAATTAGACAAGACCAAGAAATAAAGGGCATCTGCATCAGCAAAGAGGAAGTTAAAATCTCCCTGTTTGCAGATGATATGATTGTATATGCAGAGAATCCCAAGGAATCTATAAGTAAACTACTTAAATTGATAGAAGAGTTCAGCAAAGTCTCAGGATACAAGGTAAACATAAGTAAATCAGTAGGATTCCTTTATACCAACACCGAGACTGTTAAGGAAGAAATTATCAAATCACTACCATTTACGATAGCCCCTAAGAAGATAAAGTACCCAGTAATTAATCTAACCAGAGAAATAACAGACCTTTACAAAGAGAACTACAAGCCCTTACTACAAGAAACTAAGAGAGACTTAGATCAATGGAAAAACCTACCCTGCTCATGGATAGCAAGACTTAATGTCTGTTTTACCCAAAGCAATCTATTTACATAATGCAATCCCAATACAAGTTCCAGCGACATTTTTTTAATGAGATGGAGAAACAAATCTTGTTTGGAAAGGGAAGAAGCCCCAGATAAGTAAGGTACTACTAAAGAAGGAGAACACACTGGGAGGCCTCTCATTACCTGACCTTAGAACATACTACACTACCACAGTGGTCAAAACAGCCTGGTACTGGTACAAGAACAGACAGATCAATCAATGGAATAGAATTGACACCCCAGAGATGACACCATCTGCCTATGAACAGCTGATATTCAACAAAGGCCCTAAGACATTAAACCAGGGTAAAAACAGTATCTTCAACAAATGCTGCTAGCAAAATTGGATATCCATCTTTAATAAACTGAATCAAGATCCATATCTTACACCTTATACAAAAATCAACTCCAACTGGATAAAAGACCTAAATATCAAACCTAAAACGATACAGCTCATCCAAGAAAAGGTAGGAACAACAATGGAAGTTTTAACACACAGTGAGGACAGACTCCAAAATCTGTCAAAGAAACCACAATCAACAGAAAATAGATAAATGGGAACTATTAAGAATCAAACAATTTTGCTCATCCAAAGACTTTATTAATAGAATTAAAAGAACACCTACAGAATGGGAAAAAATATTTGGCAACTCTATGTCAGACTGATGCCTGATCTCCGTAATCTATAAAATACTACAAAATATCAATAAAAAGAAGATAAATCATCCAATTAAGCAATGGGCAAAGGAGATGGACAGACATTTCACTAAAGAGGAGATCTAAGCAGCCAAAAAGCACATGTGGATATGTTCATGATCTTTAGTTATTTAAGAAATTCAAATCAAGATGACAATAAGATACCATCTCACCCGAACAAGGTTGGCCATGATCCAAAAAACACAAAACAACAAATGCTTGAGAGGCTGTGGGGAGATTGGAACTCTCCTACACTGTTGGTGGGATTACAAAATGGTGCAACCCCTTTGAAAAGCAATCTGGTGCTCCGTTAAAAAAATGGATGTAGATATACCATTCGACCTAGTAACTCCACTGCTTGGAATATATCCTACAGAATCAAAGCCATTCACACCAACAGATACATGCACACCAATGTGCATGGCAGCACAGTCTATAATAGCAAAAAGATGGAATCAACCCAGAAGCCCAACAATGGATAGGTAAACTATAATATATATACAGATGGAACACTATGCAATGATAAAGAACAACGATGATTACAGAAAACATCTCTTAATCTGGTTTCAACTGGAGGATATTATGCTGAGTGAAAGTAGTCAGCGACAAAAGGACAGATGTTGTACAAGATCCCTATGATAAGAATTTAAAAATGGACTCATGCATAGAAGAAAAGACTCTGAAGGCTGCAAGGGTGGGGATGGAGGAAAGGTGATGGGGGGAGGGTTTAGATTAGATAGTTAATAGCAATTTGGTTGGGTGAAATCGGGTGACAGCACACATTAGAAAGAAGATCAATAATAACTGGACTTCAATACAATTTGAGTACTCCTCCCATCTTAACCCAATAGTGCAGGGTCAGAGTAGCTGGGGTGTGAGACCTGGGCCCATGCTCTCAGGCAAAACTGAGGCCAATTGTTACAGCCAGTGTTTTGCTAATGAGGACTCTCTGCACTCGTGATCGGTGAGTGGTGTCTGGGGTCTTAAAAGCCGCCAAGCTGTCATCTGAGGGTACAGCAAATGGCCCCAACTCAACAGGAACGGATGATCACCGAGGACAAGAACGACATGGGGAAAAGAGAACCCAGATGACAGAGGGACCCACGAGAGTGGGTCTGTACATCGACTCGTGACCAGAAGAACCAGATGGTGCCTGGTCAGCACCAGTGATAGCCACGATGGAGCTCACAGAGAGGAGTCTCACTGGCACCAAGAGAATAAATACGGGTGTACCCTGAGATCTTCAATAAGAGACCGCAATTGATGGTCCAGGTGCTTCGCAGTTCCCCTGGGAGCATCACCCCTGGCCCTGATGCTGCCCCTGTATGTAAATCATAATGAAGGTCAACTTTTCCGAAAGCATTGAATTGGACTTGGCGATGCAGAGTGACCATATCTTGTGGGAATTTTATGGGTCTGTGCATCTATAGGATGTCATCCCGCTGACCTCTTGCTGGAGGAAGGGGAGTGGGTGGAGAGGAGGGAATAGGAGACTGTTGGGAGGATAGGACATGCATGGAGCAGAGAGGAGGGGTGTGCTGTCACTGTGCAGGTAGAGCAGTGAGGGCTACATACAGGTGAGCATGTGAATTTATGTGGAAATGTACATTTTCATTCAATCATAATTTAAAAAAAAAGAAGAAGAGGAAGTCAGATAATCCAAAGGGCTGGAAACCTGAAAAACAGTGGCTATTCTGGCAGGAACACTTATTAGCAGAGAATGAACAATGCCTTTAGAACTCTAAGAAAATTATTTCTCACCTAAAATTCTATAGTCAGCCAAACCATCAAATAAATATGAGTACGACAGAGAGTTTTAAATGTCTCCATCAACTGTTCTCCTATGTAGTCTTAGTAAGAAAGTTACAAGAGGACATGCTTTAGCAAGATGAAATGAAGGTGTGACATTTCCCCTGTAAAAAACTCATGATATCTAGGTACATGGGATCCAAAATGGAGTGTCTTAGCTATCTAAGACACACTATAAGAGAAATATCACAAGTGCATCAAGGTTTTAACAGAAATTCACTCCTTCACATTCTTGGAGGCTAGAAGTCCAAATACAAGGTGCTAGCTCTAGGATGTGGCATTTTCTCTGCATCAATTCTTGGGGAATGTCACTGTCATCAATCTTCCACTACTCTAGGAGCTTCTTGGCACAGGGACCATGGGTCCTTTGGACACACTCTGCTACTGGCACTTATTTGCAGCAGCATGCGGTCCCTTCTCCTCTCTGATTCTCTCTTACGTTTCTCATACCAGATTAATTCAAGAAACAGCCTCATCGTTTAAGTTGAATCCTGTCTCATTAATGTCATAAACCAAACCGAAGCAGACCCACTGCCGTCGATTCGATTCTGACCAAGTGACCCTAGGTTAGAGTTTATAATACACAGAATAATCATATGAGATCATGAAATGGTGGAAAGTCACACAGGAGCAGGAATCATGGCCTAGGCAAGCTGATACAATTTTTGAGGGACAGAATTCAATCCATAACAAAGGTGAAGCAAAAAGAACTCTGAAGATGAGGGTAAAGGGAAGGGGCAACATCAGAAATGCTAGCAGCTCTGCAAAGTAACTGCCCAAAGTGGAAGGGAGCCTGGGGGAAGGACGCAAGAAACAAAGTATCAAATAATCTACTGGTGTGCCTAGGAGACTCTTCCCTCACAGACTCTGGGAAAAAAATTAATGATAGTTACACAAAAAAACAAAGCAAGCAAACAAAAAAGACAAAATCTTTTAACAAAATGGAGGAAAAGAATTAAAGGAAATGTAATGCTAACACACTATTAGTCAGTTACAAACGATATTTAAACTATCATAATGTTATAAATATTAAAAACGGGGAGATTCATAAGAGCAAGTTTAATCTTTATCTTCTATAATTAGAAATAAATAAAAAGCTAAAAAAAGAACAGTACCATGAAATACTTAGAAATACAGCTGTAAACAGTAGAAGAAACAGAGTTCAAATTGATGGTCTCCGAGGAGGGTGGGGTCCTGGAAGTACTAACTTTTAAAATTAGGTACATGCATTATTTGATAAAAATACAAAATTAAATCCAAAATAAAAAACAAGTTGGTTTTTTCAAAAAGAAGGTCAATATTAATTAGTGAAAACAACTGGAATATAGGGAAATCATTTTCCTTTTATTCAGCATGAACGCTGATTTACTACGTCAGAATCCCTTCCCTTGTTTACCTGGGCTTTTTGGTGGGGGGTGCGCCATCACTGAAGAATCCAAAAACCTTGTCTACATCAGAGTCTCGGCTCCCTGTAGAAGCCATCCAGTTTCTAAAACAGATTCAACACCATGGTCGATGATTAGATTTTTAAAGTATACCATTCAAAATAGTATACACAGTAGACATTAGTGTTAATAAGTTGTACATCCTAAAGGTGTTCTGGAGATATCCCATGCTTCACAGGAATTCATTACTTAGCCAGAGCTCCAAACTTAAGGTGTTAAATTAAATTCATCTAAAAGAAGTAACCTTTGAAATTATAGGATTTCAGTGCTCCATACTGCTACCTTGCCTTTGTTCCTGGAGTGCCCCAACAAAATAATGTCAAGCTATGTCAAAATTACTGGCCATGAAGCTGTGGAGCTTAGGAACTACCTGTTATTGTCTCACGTGAAACAGGCTTGGGGAGGGAGGACTCAAAAGGTTAGTATGCTAACAGCCTCTAATCATCCATTTAATATCAGCTGAAGAAATCACTATGTCAAGAACAAATCAATAGTAATTTCCTGATGAAACACTTCTTCACTGAGCAACTATACCGTCAGAGACTGTAGAGCATGTCTCTCTAGCGACCTACAAGAGCACACTTTTTTTATGATTGAATGAAAATGTACATTCCCATATAAATTGCATGCCCACCTACATGCAGCTTCCACTACTCTCCCTGCCTGGTGACAGCACACTCTTCCTCTCTACTCCATACGTATCTTATCCTCTCAGCAATCTCCCATCTCCTCGTCTTCACCCACTCCCCTTCCTCCAGTAAGAGGTCAGCAGTACAACATCCTACAGATGCACAGAACCACAAAGTACACACACAATATGGTCACTCTGTGTTACCAAGTCCAATCCATTCCTGTCTGAGAGTTGACTTCCACTATGATTTATGGACAGGGGCAGCATCAGGGCCAGGGGCCATGCTCCCAGGGGAACTCCGAGGCTCCTGGACCATCAACTGTGGTCTTTTAATGGAGATCTCAGAATGCACCCCTTTGTATTCTTGTGTTGCCAGTGAGACTGAACTTTGTGAGCTCTGTCATGGCTATCACTGGTGGTGACTGGGCACCATCCGGTTCTTCTGGTCACAAGTTGATGTAGTCACCTACTCATGTGGGTCTCTCTGTATTTTGGGTTCTCTTTCCCCCACGTGGTTTTGGTCCTTGGTGTTCATCCGTTGGTGCCAAGTTGGGAGCATTTGCTGTACCCTCAGATGGCAGTTTGGCAGCTTTTAAGACCCCAGACACCACACTCATCAAGTGGGGAGCAGAGGGCTCTTTTTAGCAAAATGCTAGTTGGATAGGACAGTTTTAAATCAAGGTGCTGTAATAAAGGCCAAAAGTAGTATCATGCAAAGATGTTTGGAAAATGATCAATTATCTCCCGGTGATGAGATAACTAGCAAAAGGAAAAGATTTATTACGGAAAGAATGTTTAATTGATCAGAATGTCAATAAGCTTATTAAATCTAAGGACTATTAATTTCTAAAACAGCAGTAATACTTTAAATATGCATACACTACAGAAGATAAATACATACTACCAGAGTTGTGTTTCGCATGTAGTATTTACAAAGAATCAAACAACTAACAGTTAAGGGAAGTTTATTATTTGATAAGAAAGCTTTTTTCTTTCATTGAATTTTTTTTTAAAGTTTGTGAAATTAAGTTTTCTGCTAAACAGAGGGCGCAGTCCTCCTCCCATATTTCATCACACAGAATGCTTCTTTGATATCACTGCTTCTAGGAAAACAGAAAAAACATAAAATCACATATGTGAGTTAGCAAGTAGACTATCTGTCTATTTGAATCTTTTATTCTGCTGGAGTTATGGTTTGAGTTGTACCCTCTTATAAATATCTGCTGTGAACCCTAACCTGTACACCTGTGATTGAGCCCTGGTGGTTCAGGAGTTAAAACTGCTAACTGAAAGGTCCCAAGTTTGAACCCACCAGCTGCTCCTCAGAAGAAAGATGTGCCAGCCTGCTTCCGTCAAGATTACAGCCTTGGGGATCCTATGGAGCAACTCCACTTTTTCCTATGAGTCACACTATGTGTTGGAATCAGGTTATGCCTGTGGTTACACTTCCATTTGGAAATGGGTTCTGTCATGTTTATGAGGCAGTACTAGTATATGGTGTGTTTTATTTCAAACTTCTCTGAGACACAACAAAGCAGACTACAGCATGCATAGCCAGAGGGGAAGATACATGCAACATGACTGTGAAGCACTTCTCCATAAAATGAACAGAGAGGGAAACTTCCCTTAGAGCCTGTACCCTGAATTTGGACTTCTAGCCTCCTACCCTGTGAACAAATAAATTTCTATTTGTTAAAGTCACCCGCTAGTGGTATTTCTGTTATAACAGCATTAGATAACTAAAATGGCTGGTAAGAAACCTGGGACTCAGACAGACGGATCAATCTCTTAACTCAGTAATTCCTGCCTTAACTGAATACTCACCTGGAATGCTTATAGAAAGTATATGCACCTGTGCCCTCCTCTAAAATCACTGAACCAGAATATTCAGAATCTTCTTGTGATTCTTACAACCAAACAGGAAATATAAGAACAAAATGTAAAGTTAATTTTTATAAAACTCAACTATTTTATTAAACGCAAGATACCACTAATTATGTAAAGGTTTTGTCATTCTCTGTTAAGTATATGCATCATTCAGAAATGTCAACTTGCTAATGTCAGTGGTTAGGACACACTCCAAACCCACTGTCATCAAGTCAATTCCAACTCATAGCGACCATATAGGACAGAGAACTGCGCCACAGAGTTTCCAAGGAGCAGCTGGTGGATTTGAACTGCCCACTTTTTGGTTAGCAGACATAGCCCTTAATCACTAAGCCACCAGGTTTTCCTATTAATTAATCTAATTCCCATAATCCTGAGGTACCACCATTGCCTTAGTTTACACACAAAAACCTGGAAGCACAGAAAGGCTGGGCTTGATAGTACTAGAAATCAAACCAAGACAGTCTGCCTCCCAACCCCATGCTCTCGATTACATTATTGCTGCCCCTCAAAATTCTCCAACTATTAGCTTTATAGCTTTAAAACACTCTGCCCAAAACCATCAAAAAAGGCTATTCCTACATTCTAGAAAGCAGATTTACTTAAATTCTGTGTAATGCATAATAGCTGCTTCATAAGTAGGCACTCTGCTGACCTACTAGGGCATCACCTAAATTCAGAAGGTAGGTGAAGCACTTAAAAAATATTATACTTAAGGTGAGAGTTTACACAGCAAAGTAGGTTTCCATTTACCAATGTTTACACAAATTATTGGGTAATAATGATCACAATTTTCTCAAAGTATCACTATTTTCATTTATTCCATTCTGGCTGTACCATTTTCAACACTCTAGTTTCCCTGCTGTATTACATTCTCATCTTTGTTTTAGAGTAATTTTTGACTATTGGATCACCTGTTGATTTTTTTTTTAAGGAAGATCATAGCTCACTGGGTGACCTTATTTATGATCCATCTGTTACACTAACAGATTGATCTTAAGGGACAATTTTTCTGTAAGGTTTGAAATATACACCACGGTGACTGTCTCAGGGAGTTCTCTAGCCTTAACCAGTCTGGTAAAAGAACATTTTAAGAATTTGAGGTTCTGTCTCAACAAAAAGTCCCTGAAAGAGTGGGAGAAATGCAGGCTGGAGAACTCGAACTCAAATAAACAGACCAGACTTGGTGGCATGACAGATTAGATGGTCCCGGGAAGACATGGCCTTCATAGTATTAGCCCAGAACTGAAACCATTCTGGAAGTCAATTTCTCAGAAAAATATTGAACTTGTCTCTAAACCATAAACTGATACTGGTGAAGAGTATGCTTCTTAGCTTATGTAGACACATAAGACTAACTGGGCAACTCCTGTCTGGAGGCAAGTTGAGCAGAAAGAAGGGGACAGGAGCTGGCTAAATGGGCATGGGAAATTCGGGGTTAATGGGTGGAGTGTGTTGTCACAGTGTGGGGAGAACAGCCAGGGTCACATAGTAAAGTAAGTTTTTGCATGAGAAACTGACTTGAATTGTAAACTTTTACTTAAAACACAATTTTAAAAAAAGGACTTATGTACACACGCACAGAAGAATGTGCACAGAAAAATGTACCACTTTTTCTCTTGTTCTATAAAGACCTATCTAACGTGGCCCTGATGAAAATAGCTAGTAGCAGTAGCCAGGCACCATCTAGTTCTTCTGGTCTCGAGGAAGACGAGGCTGTAGTTCATGTTGACTATTAGTCCTGTAGACTAGTTTCTTGCCTTAGTCTTTCGTTTCTTTCATGAGTAAAGAGAAACAGCTTACAAGCTTTTCATACTTCAGATACTACTCACCAAACTAGCACACAGAACATAAACTTTATGAACTACATTATGCCCACTGACTGAGTTGTACCTAAGGGTCTTCAAGCCCAGAAAGCCAATTCTGTGAGGTGTTTGGTTATGTCTAAGAAGTATGTGTACCTCTGTCACCTATATGGTTTATTATGTATGTGAATATACACATGCACACACACATACGTGCAGGTACATACGCCTATGTGTATTTCTGTCTATGCACACATATGTACCCACCTACTCATACTCATACGTCTGTATGCATATTTGTGTTACCATACCCTATTTATTTTTTTTAACATGACTGAGTGAAAATGCACATTCTCATATAAATTTACTTGCCCACCTATATGCAGCTTCCACTACTCTCCCTGTCCAGTGACAGCACACTATTCCTCTCTGCTCCATACATGTCTCATCCTCCCAACAGTCTCCCTTCCCCTCCTCTCCGTCCACTCTCCTTCCTCCAGCCAGAGGTCAGCAGGATGATATCCTGTAGATGCATAGAACCATAAAGTGCATCCAATATATGGTCACTCTGCATCACCAAGTCCAATCCATTCCTGTCCAAAGAGTGGACCTTCGTTATGATTTATGGTCAAGGGCCATACCCTATTTTTTTGGTTGTTGTGAAGCAACTCTTTTGGATGACAATCATTATTTGTTAGGTATGTCTCACCACAAGAAGCCTACATTACCCTAATAATTTTCTCCCAAAAATACTCAAGATCATTTTTGTTAGATTCTATTGATGGCTGTTCAGTTTTGCCATCTATCCTGAATACTAACCTTTTCTTTACCAAGTCAACAGTTGTGAAAGTCCATTCCATCTACCAAAATTAAAAAAAAAAGTTAAATATGCTCAATAGTTCCTTACAAGTTGTTACTGAAATGTTTTGGGTCTTTTATTTACATAACAAGTAAGAAGTAATCCAATAAGCCCACCCAACACTGAATTACTCATCCTGTTTTCTAACAGCAGGATAACATCTTGTCTTTGGTCTAAAGGATGCCTCATATGATACAATCTGACAGGTATACCCCAGTGGCATCTAAGTATAAACTTTATTTTCCTCCTAGAGTTTGTTTCTCAAAGGGGAGAAGTCTATTTTAGAGTTTATCCTAAACAATATGCAGTTACTGCTTAAGAGCGTCAAATCTTATTGTAGAAGTCTAACACAGAATTCCTAAATTCCTAACCAACTACTCCACCCATTTATTTCTTTATCTGATCATTATTTGAGTACTCACTTTAACGGCTAACTAGCTATGTACAGCAGATGTGGAAAATGCCTTTCTGCCAACAGAGGCCAACAAAGTATGGCAACATAATAGTAAGATACTTGGTCAATGCTGAGGAAAGTAACCAACTCACTAACAAAAAGTTTAAGGCCTCAGTCTTCACATAAGATATGAGAGAGACAAGAAAAGACACATGTACACTTACGTTCACTGCAACACTATTCAGTACAGCAAAATGATGGAAACAACCTAAATGCCCATCAACAGATAAATGGATCAACAAAATGTGGTACATACATACGACAGAATACACTGCAGTTATAAAGAATAATGATGAGTCCCTGAAACATCAATGGAGAAGAATTTGGAGCACATCATCATGAATGAAGTCAGTTCAAATGGACACAAAGGATATGAACACACTTTTACGTAACTGGAAAACCTGCCTGCACAGTGGTTAAGCACTACATCTGCACAAAAAGGTTGGCAGTTGGAATCTGCCAGGTGCTCCTTTTAAACTCTGGAGTGGTTCTCCTACAGGGTTACTGTGAGTCAGAATCAACTCAATGGCAGTGGGTTTGGTTTGGGTTTTAGATTTATGAGATTAATTATATACACAGAGATCAATGTTGACTGCTGACTATCAGGGAGGAGTAGGAGGTGGAGGTGGAATCACTTTCTAGACAGTAGTCAGACACTTGTTATCTTTGGTGATGGGACAGTTAGTACCAAAAGAGGATGAAGTATACACAGTATGACATCACTAAGAGATACACAAGAGAAAAAGTATTTTTGGTAAAAAGACAGACATATATAATTTTGCAATACCACCACCACCACCAACAAAAACAACGTATGTGGTTACGTACACATGTATCTATGAATATGTATGTATGTATACATTCACATATACAGGTGTTCCTGTTTATACACAGCTATGTGTGTGATCATTTAGACAACACCTGATTGCATATATATCCATGGTCCCATAAGGATGCAACCACACAGGACAAAGCAGAACTGCCCTATACAGTTTCCAAGGAGGGCCTGGTGGACTGTAACTGCAACCTCTGGATTAGCTACTGTAGCCACCGGGGCCTCCAAGGCTGTAAGAGGTTTGGGAGAGCTAATGGTTGACGAGGATGTACCAGATGTAACCACTGCAAAAGCTTCCCACATGAAACACATGTATCTCATGTCTCTTGTATACAAAGTGACTATACTGCCACATAATGGTACTGTATACATGTATAACCTATAACACATATATTTTGCTAGTCATAATAAAACACCTATGTTACCGGCTTAGTATGCACTGCACTGCACTATCACTATCTAATTGTCAACTGCCCCTATTTATAAATACAAAATTTACTGTATAACAGGGTATGCTTCCACTTGTATACAGGCCAAGCCAAAAGCCAAGCGCCGTCGAGTCGGATCCGACGCATACAGGCAGCAGTATCCAATTCCAGGTATCACATGTCTCTTGAGTTTGTGTTGCTATCTCTGTTTAACTTTCTTTCAAAAACATTAATACATGAAGTGCATTATGGCTCCCAAATGCAGCAAAACCAGAGCCTGTGAGAGCAGCACCAAGAGGCAAAGAAGTACTGATTTGGAAGTGAAACCAAAGGTATCCCACATAGCTTTGTATTTAATTTGGTGTTTGTATAATATCCAAATTATATAACACCCTATTTCAAAGAACTCGTATGGATGTTAAACGATGCATGACTGTGTAATAAATATAGCTGGCAGTTATGGATACTTCTTAGGCATAATCAAACAACTTGTGAGTTTGGTTTCCTTGGCTTGAAGGCTGAGGTCCTAGTCTTGTGGGACAACTCTCAAATTGGCATAATACAGTTCTCCATGTGGTTTATGTTCCACATCCTAGTGTGGTGAGTAGTCGTTAGGGTCTTAAATGCTCATGACGGGCCATCTAAGTTATAACTGTGGGTCTCTACTTGTCTAGAACAAGAGAGATAGGAAGACACCCAGACTCACAGTAGAGACTAATCTACAGGGCAATGGTTTACATAAACCACGGCCTCATCTACCCTATGACCAGGAGAACTAGATGGCACCTGGCTACCACTATGGCTGTTCTGAGCAGGGCCACAATAGGTAGATCCTGACAAGACTGGAAAAAAAAATGTGGGACAGAACTCAAATTCTTAAAAAGTCCAGTCTTACTAGACGGTTGAGCCCAGAGGACTCCCCACGGCTATCATCCTCTTTCAACTTGGAACTCAAACTCTACCGAGGTTACCCTTCAGCTAAATAAAAGAGTGGCTCATAAAATAATACAAACTGTGAATACCGCACTCCTTTAAACAATCATCTATATGAGACTCAATGGTCAACAATTAACCTAAAGCAAAGAGGAGAAAATAAGAGGGCAGGAAACTAGATTACTAGGAACAGATCAGAACGGAATTAATGAGAATGCTGATTATTGTGAAAAACGTAACCAATGTCACTGAATCATTTGTGCAGAAACTGTTAAACTGGAACTTTGTTTGCTGTGTAAACTCTCACCAAAAACACAATACAGTATTATCACGCACATTTTTAAGAGGCTACAACCTGTCAACTGAGTAGGAAATAGAATTTTGCATCTGGCAGAATACAGGAAAAATGGAGAAATAATGGGGAACATTCTAGGAAAAATATGCGAGAAACACAGAAAAGCGAAAAGACGAAAGGGACTAGTTATCAGGATAAATTAAGTCTGCACAAATTAGAGGACCCGCAGCTTTGAAAATATCCAAGAACTCATGTAGCTGTTGCATTCCTAGCATTGCAGTGCTGGCAAAGAAAACACTACTAGTTTCTCTCTCTACCCAGGAGCCAGTTGAGGCCTCCAACCCGCCTTCCTCATCCTGAACCATGTGTCTCTCCCTGGGCTTCCAGTGTGTGGTCTTCAGTTCAGAGAACTGACATACCAGAAGGAACTCTGGCTAATACACAAGGCTACACTGACAAACTGAAAAATTGAATGGGAAGAAAAGTTCTGACAGAATTTTTGCCTGGAAATAATAAGATTTACAAATAACAAAATTTGAGGAGGTAGCAGACTTTTTGCTTTAAAAGAACAGATCATGTTCACAACCAGGCTTTCTTTCCATTATTTTTTTGAAATTAAAAAAAGGGGGGTCACTTTTGTAGCATAAAAATCAGAACGGGGTTAACTTCATTTTTAAATATAAAAAGATCGACATCCTCTGGCCTGGGAAGAAACCAAACCCCTCTTCTTGTAGCTTTTGGAGTTATTACGATACATCTGGTTTTCAGCAGCTATGAGGGGGCAGAGAAAAATACGTAGTGCTACAGATACACTCAGCAGCCTTGTTATAATGATCCTATTAAGTAAAATATTTTGCCCAGGTAATTGGTGACTTCAGTTTTACAATGTATACTGCAGCCTCTTCTATCATGGCATTAAAAAAAATTCACTTTCCTCCTCCCAATTCAACCTTGGTGGCATGGTGGCTAAGTGGCATGGTGGTTAAGTGGCATGGTGGTTAAGTGGCATGGTGGTTAAGTGCTATGGCTGCTGACCAAAAGGCTAGCAGTTCAAACTCACCAGGCACTCCTTGGAAGCTTTATAAGGCAGTTTTACTCTATCCTATAGGATTGCTTTGAGTAGACTGCAACGTTTTTTAATTTTTTTGCTTTTTCTTTTAACATACAACATGGGAACTCTGGTGGCATAGTGAGTGAGACTTACGGACCCTAACCAAAAGTTCCACAGTTTGAACCTACCAGGTACTCCTTGGAAGCTCTTATGAAACAGTGCTACTGTCCTATGGGTCACTCAAGAGACAAAATCAACTTGAAGGTAATAGGTTTAAGTTTTTCCAGTTACTGCACAAAATACACGAGGCAGAAATGCAGGCAGCTTTGCATCAGAATCCTGTTCCCTTTGCTTGGGTTCTGCCCCCACAGCTTCATATATCTAAACTGCATTATGCCTGCTTAGTATAATTACAAATGTTGCTGACTGACGTTAACCTGAGTTAACTCCCTACCTATAAACCTGTCACGAGTTGAATTGTGTCCCCCCAAAAATATGTGTAGCTATGTCGCTGTGACATGATTCCCAGTATCTTGTGACTGTCCTCCATTCTGTGGTTTCACTAAACTGTATGTTAAAAGGGCTGTAAATTCCTGCATAGGATTACTTCCTTGCTCTGCTGCAGGGGGAGTTTCCCTGGACTGTGGCTTGCCCCACCCTTAAGCTTTTCAGCCTGCAAGAGATAAAAGGAAAGAGAAACAAGGAGAATGGGGAACCTCGTTACCATCAAGAGAACAGCACCGGGAGAAGAACGTGTCCTTCAGACCTGAGGTTCCTGCGCCAAGACGCTCCCTGGACAAAGACTGATGCAATACCAGACTTTCCTCCAGAGCCGACAACGGGAACGCCTTTCCCTGGAGCGGACACCCTGAATATGGACTTGCAACCTACTAGACTGTGTAAGAATAAACCTTCCTTTGTTAAAGCCATCCACTCTGTGCTATTTCTGTTAGAGCAGCCCTAGCTGACTAAAACAAAACCCCTGAAAAGTAATGTTTCCCCTCACCCTGGGGGAGCAGTCTTGGCAGCAACAGCTGACTTCCTTCCTTGTGCAGTGAAATCAAGGTGCCTTTTTGCTTTCTCACCTGGTTTATTGGCCTCTGGTTTACTGGCCAATATAATTCATGCTGAGCAAGAATCTGGGGTTTCCACCTGGCACAGGAATTACATTTCAACACGTCAAGATCTGATTCCTCTACATACCATGATCTTGAAGCACTTCCTCCATCTATGGTTAGCTGGGTCAGCTCCTACTCTTATCCCTAACTGTGTCTGGCAGCCTCTACTTTCTGTCCAACACAATA
The DNA here is from genome assembly GCA_028571685.1 of Heterohyrax brucei. Lineage (NCBI taxonomy): Eukaryota > Metazoa > Chordata > Mammalia > Hyracoidea > Procaviidae > Heterohyrax > Heterohyrax brucei. The sequence goes on from CM053162.1 coordinate 21,697,692, forward strand.
TGTAATATACTTGTTTCTTGAAAGCACAGGCACTGATCAAAAAACACGGCAGACTGGATCCCACTTATTCCTGACATTCTACTGCAAACAACGACCCACACTGAACAATGTGAGGAAAAGGACCTCATCAAACATCTATATGGTTCCTGAAAGATCTCAAGGATTAAGAGGTATAATGCCAAATTCTAGAAAGCCCTTTAACTTTAATCTCTCAATAAGTAACTTTAATCTCTCAATTAGTATTCCATACTTGTTACAGATTGAATTGTGACTTCCAAAAATATCTATAAATTTGGTTTGGCCATGATTCCCAGTGTTGTGTCACTATCCATGACTTTGTCATCTGATGTGATTTTCCTGTATGTCATAAATCCTGTCTCTACAATGTTAATGAGATGGGTTTAGTGGCAGGACTCAATCTACAAGATTAGATTGCATCTTAAACTCTTTTGAGATACAAAAGAGAGAACGGAGTAGTCATGGGGACCTCATGCCATCAAGACACATGCACTGGGAGCACAGACTGTCTTTGGACCCGGGGTTCTTGCTTGGAGAAGCTCCTAGACCAGAGGATGACTGATGACAAGGACCTTCCTGTAGAGCTGAAAGAGAAAGCCTTCACTTGAAGTGGTGCCCTGAATTTGGACTTCTAGCCTACCAGACTGTGAGAGAATAAATTTCTCTTTGTTAAAGCTATCCAGATGTGGTATTTCTGTTACAGCAGTACTAAATAAGAACAAGCTCAAGAGTTCAGATACTGTTTTTATCAGTTACTTTCAATTATAAAGCTGAATTAATACACTATGTATATGGACTAAAACTACTTCAAGAAGGAAAACTGAAACATCCAAATTAAAACCTGATTTGAAGAAGAAGTTCCAGACTGAATTTGATATTACTGTGCAAAGAATAGTAACTTCCTTCCCTTCCTTTGAAGTTCTGAGAAGGTAAATTTATATCCTGAAAACACTAACATATATTGCTAAAAAATATTTAATAAAAATATTTTTATATATCAAGAATATGACCACACAAGTTCACCACAAATGACATGTTATTTATCTAAAATAAAGTTAAATAAATCTTCAAGGGTAAGACTTCATGTTTCAAAGAGTCCTTCAAAATTACATTTCTATTACTAGTGAGGTGATATGTGGCAATACCTTCTTGTCAACCTGGCACATACAACATACTGTGTATAAATGCAGATTCAACCAAGTCTGAGTGATCCCAGAAAGTGCCATCATTATAGAGGAAACATCGCTGTGAGTGGAAATTTGACAAGTCTTAAAGAAGGGAAGACTTTTCTGTTATAGTAAAAATAAAAATATTTAAGATGAGTATTCTGCCTTTCTTTGCTTCTTTGAAGATTTGTGACTTAGCCAGTACTAAGTCTGACAATAAAAAAAGAAGTTACATTTTGAGGACATGAAGGGAAAACTGAAACACAAGAAGCTTGACAAATTTTCTAATTAAAAACTCTCAAGTACAGCTGAACGTTAATTAGCAGCTAAGTAAACTCACTGCTGACACCAGGTAAAACCTCTCAGACTTTCCCACATGTGAGCACGTAACCCTAACCCAATAACCGCAAAACCAAGGATAGATGTGTAAGAAAGATACAAATTAGATGTACAATTTTTCTTAGAGATAAGTGAAAACACACCAAATGTCATGCAACAATAAGATACACAAAAAGCAACCACTCAAGTCCAATTTACACCTTATAAGGTTACTTTCAAGTCTATGTTCAGGAGCACAATATCTTAAACACATGCAATGGATAAAAAAACAATCGAACAGATGTCCATCATGGGTTCTTAATTATGCCTAAAACCCATGTAGCGTAATACCAGAAAAAGCAGATACAGCATGATGGATTGCTTTTGTGTGGCCTTTCTGGTCATGGTCTTGTAGTTCCCACCTGGGTGGGACTGTGACGGTATGGTAATTGTAGCCCACCAAGGGGACTGGTCAATTTTGCCAATCAGCTTGGCTTGAAATAAGCCACCCCAGAGGTGGGAAAGACAGATTTTCACCACCACTAAGGACGAAGAGACAGCACGTCCTTTGGTCTAGGCATCCCTGCACTGAGAAACCTCCAGAGGCAGGAAACAGATACAGAGCTGAAGCTCTGAAGACAGCAAGCAGCAGCAGCAGAGATTGGCAGCAGACAGTGCAGTGGGCTTCTTGGCCCACACAGTGACAAAGCTGAGTGACTCTGGCTACAGACTGAGGGTCATGGAGAGAGAGGCACGTCACCAGCAAGGCTAGGAAGAAGCTATCCTGATAGGAGACCTGTATTCCGAGCATTCCTGAGCCTGAGTTATAGCCTGCTACTTTCTTAATAAACTCCACAAATTAAGTGTGGTCTGTGAGTTCTGTGTGGCCGCTGCAATGAACCCGGCAGAAAAGCACAGCGTCCTGGGTAGAAACACTTTGTCTCAGAGTCAGTAAAGATGGCAGAGCAAAGAGACATATCTAACTCCCGCCTCACAGAATTCAGCCTTGGGCTGCTGATCTTGGTTCTCCTCTACCTTGGGAAGTTAGAGGAGGTCAGATGCTACCCCACACTGTTTTTAAGAATAAGTTTGTTTTTCAGTGCATTCAATTTCTCTCTTTTAATTTTGTCATTCAACAGCTACTAAATGGCTACTAAATGCTAGGTGATTGACCTTGCTCCTTAGAACAGGAAGGGAACTAGAGGCCAAGAGAGGTTACAGTTTATTTTATTTAAAAGACAAAGAGGGCAGGTTAACTAAATGTACAGTCCTGCCTAGAGGAATGATAGAAAAAGCCCTCCAAAGCCCATGGGTCTATGAACTCGCACTATTTTCCTGTCTTATGAGAAACGGACTCTTCTGCCCTGTGCTTCTGAGCATTTCTTTAGCAATCAAGTTCAGCTTTGACATCAGGGGAGTCTAAGCTAGAAACAATGATCTGCACCTCACAGAAAACCAAAAACCACACCCACTGCTGTCAAGTTGCTTCTGACTCATAGTGACTCCGCAGACAGAGTAGAACTGTCCCAGGCAGTTTCCAAGGAGTGCCTGGCAGATTTGAACTGCTGACCTACTGGTTAGCAGCTGTAGCTCTTGACCACTAAGCCACTAGGGTTTCCCAGGACAATTCAAATATAAAACAGCTATGACAAATCAGGAACAGAATTACACAGAAAGAAGATTCAGGAATTACACAAGGACACCATTTATTAAAGAACAAAATTTTCAGAAACAACATGGAAAAGATTAGCTATAAGCAAATATGGCTGGAACAGCTTTAGTGATCTCACTCAGTAAAATGGGTATGGCTCTTAACAGAGAGTACAGTGCATCCAGATGCCCAGGTAACGTGAACAGTTTGTGCTCAACTACTAGCCTCAAGGTTGGCAGTTCAATCTACCAGCAGCACAGAAGAAAGACGAGTTGGAATCAACCTGACTTGTAGTGCGTGTTGGGCTTTTTGGTTTACTGTGAACATGAAACAAAGATACTGCTGAATATATTATGGATTGAAGCACGTCTCCTCAGAATACATGTTGCAAGTCCTAACTTCTATGCCTGTGGTTATAATCCCACATAGCAATGGGCTGTCTTTGCTACGGTAATGAGTCAGGATTAATATACAGTGTATTTTGAATCAATCTCTTTTGAGATATTAAAAAGACTGAACAAGCAGAGGAGAGATAGGGTAAGACAGATGCCAAGACACATGAAGATTTCTGAGGAAGCAGAAATTGAAGCGACAAGGACCTTTTTTCTAGAACTAAAAAAGATACAGCCTTCTGCCACAGACAGCACATAGAATTGGACCACTAACCTCCTTAACTGTGAGAAAATAAATCTGTCTGGTAAAGCCATCCATTTGTGGTATCTCTGTTAAAGCAGTGCTAGACAACTCAGCATCCAATGCACTTATATGCAGAAACTGTGCCAATATTGCACATTGGTCACTGGTCACACAGAGCCTATGAGCATGCCCAATTTAAGACTGCAAACTTAGGAAAACATGAAAAATTTCAATGGATCTAGGACAGAAATTGCAGATCATCAAAAAATTTAAAAGGATTTGGGGCTTATTTTTTCTCTTCAATTTAAAATTATTTATTTGGCAATAAATTCTGTGATTTACATTTTCGGCCTGGTGTGCTTTTGAAAATAATACTTATGGTTCAATAGAAACAAACATTCAGGTGGTCTGAAATGAACATATTTTAGAAAGTTTAAGCATATATAGATCTCACAAAATACATTGATTTTGTTGGGAGTATTTGCACTATAAAGGGTCTTCAACATGCCAAAGGATTTTTTAATTTGTAACTATTTTTTTCCAGTCTAAAGTGGGGTACAGACATGCTGTACTAACATGGCTGATTCTGGGGCAGTCAAGGGAATGGGAAGTGGCATAGAGAATGGTAGATTCTAGAGAACAGATGACAGACAGGCAAGCAGGAGGCATCTCTCTTACGGATAACCTCTGAACAACACAGTCACATGAAAGGTAACTTAAACACAAGGTACTGTCTTAATCTGCACACACCTATCTGTTAATTACCTTTTTCTTAAGCATGTTTGTTCATTCAACTGGAAAACACACTTGGTTTTTTCGAAGAGCCCAGGAGACAGAAGGATCCATATGAATGGAAGCCTGTATTAACATGAAATCAGAAGGACTAGATGGTGCCAAGTTACCATCAAAGTCAACTGTGATGGGGGACACAAATGTTGAGTACCTGAGGCAACACGAGACAGAGGTGTGTAGCCCAAGAACTCTTTACTAAAAGATCTGAACTGATGGCCCAACCGCCTGGAGGATCCCCTGGGAACACTGCCCCTAGACCTGCTGCTGTCCCTAAGTGGAAACCAGTTTTGAGGTCAGTTCTTCAGACAACAATAGACTAGACTCAAGGAAACAGTGTGACCATATGGTGTGCGCACTTTGTGGTTCTGTGCATTTATAGGAGGCTGTCCCACTGGTCTCTTTCTAGATGGAAGAGAGAGGGTGCGGGGGGAACAGATGCTTGTTTAGAGGATACTAGATATAAAGAGTGAAAAGGACGACTGTACCATCACTGAGTGGGGAGAGCAGAGGGAGCTGCAGATAGGTGGTCATGCAAAACAGATTTGGATTGTATACATTCACTTAATCACAATTAGAAAACACACAAACAAAAAAAAGAACTTTCCAAGGACTTGAAAGAGTCCCTACAATTATTTTTCTAAAACACTGGAATTCTCTCATTGAGAAGTTCTAGTGAAGGAAAAGAAGGAATTAAAAAAATCCTTAGGCATTTAATTTAGACAAAGACCTTTCCACAGAGATGACATGCACAGAAAGCCTTCACCTGAAGTTTGACTTCTAGTACCCTAAACTGTGAGACAATACACTTGTTTGTGAAAGCCATGTACAACAGATGGCTAGGACACCACCCTGTGTACTGACATGCACGAGACTGTGGCATTCTTTTCCTGGTTCTTCTCCCAGTCCTCTGGTAGCAGCTCCTCCCGTGTCCATTTCCTGAATGTTACAGGTCTGCAGGACGACGACATGCTGTCTTCCGTGTTCTTGTGTAGCCACTTTACATATTCCCTCCTCCCTCCACCAACAATTATCTCATCTACTCCAAGGGCTTCAAATACCAAACTTCTAACGATTCCCTTGTCCATTTCTTTCGTTCATCTCTTTCCTGTGCTTCAGATCTGTGAGACAACTATTTAATAGTTTCAGTTAGACAACACAGAAGTACTTCAAACTTAGAAAAACTAAAAACAGTTCTTTCTACAAACCTGTTTGTTATCAGGTGTCACTGAAGGGTAAAACTAAACTCTGGGTGATGTTTATTTCCTTCCTTCATAGGCGTTTTTTGATTTCAAAAAACTTACCAAGTTTAAGAATGTACCTAAAAGACCTTGGACTGGTTTCAATAATCCCTCAGAAACATGAGAATGATGGCTCAAAACGGACCTAGAAAAGTGGCTAAATTTGTAACCTTATACTACCTCTCTTCTTCTAACAAAAATTAACTAAAAAAGGAAAAGAAATCTCTTTGATTTGTAAATTAGCTGATGAAAGCACTGTCTAAATCGGAAACTACAAAAACCAAAGAGTTAAACAATAAAAAACCCAGAGGTGAGCACCACAGATGCTCTGAGAACAACTGGAAAGACTAACTGGGAAGAAATCCTTTCAAGCAACGGCTTCCTAACCAGGTTGTTGTGGTTATGTGATTCCAACTCATCGAGACCCCTCTATACGACGAACTGTCTCTGAGAGTTTCAAGAAACAGCAGTTTTGAGACACGGCCAGAGAAATTACAAAAAAAAAAGCAGGTGAGAGAAAAACAGGATAGAGGGAAGTAAAAACACACTTTCATAAAGAGTTAAAGAGGTCTGTCCAGGCTGTTTGCGTCACAGGTAGAGTAGCTGGCTGCCAGGCTTACAGAAACAAGATTTCCTCTCTGATTATCAAGAAACAGACTGCAGTATATCCAATATATACTGTAGTATATCAAACACAATTATGCAGAAAAAGCGAAACCAAAACCACCTGGAGATAAGCACTGCTGACATACTGGTTGTTTGGAAAGCAATTTTTAAGAATCAAGGAGCACCCGACTCCTGCAAGTGGCACTGATGATAGTTTTCCAGGGTTGAAAATCTGAGCATCCTGGTTTCATATTAAAAAAACAACAACAAAAAACTTATTTCGCACACTTTTGCCCCTGCTTTTACACCATGTATATTCCTACATGTACGTCCTCTTTCTTGCTTTAAGCTTTTCTTCCTTCACTGACCGTGTTTTTGTTCTGCGCCACGTTGTTGTTGTGTGCTCTCAAGCTGAGTCTGACTTGCACTGACCCCTGTGACAGAGTTAGAACTGCTCCACAAGGTTTCCTAAGTTATAATCGTTACAGGAGCAGACAGCCAGGTCGATTCTCCCACAGAGTCACTGGGTGGGCCTGAACTGCCAACCTGTAGTTGCCCTGGTAAAACTAACTTCCTAAAATACTCGAGCAGCTTGTAGATTCATTAAAAGAGCAGTAGTACATGTCTCCAAACTAAAATAAAGAAGCAGGACACGTCTAGTAGCTGAGGGTAGTGAGAAAGTTGAGACAAACTGCATGAGTAAGAACCCAAGAGGGAGCGGTAGACAGCCAAGCCCACCCCCTTCCCACGCACACTACTCCTGCGGAACCCGTAACACAGTGAAGCACTAAGTCTGATCCCCCACAGGTGCTTGCCATTACTTTAGGCTGATATTCATCCTGGTGAATGATCTCAAGCCTGTCCCTTCACTACCGAGTTAAAAGCAGAGTATATCTTAGGTAAAGCTGACCCTTAGTAGATAAACGCACCTGAAGATACACAAGAGACAAGGATAAGCTTCTGGCTACGTATCATTTCTACCACCTGTCAGTTTGTCCTACTGTGTTGACTTGTGTGTTGCTATGACGCTGGAAGCTATGCCACTGGTACTTCTGAAGGCTCAGAAAGAGTTCAGAGTTGTGGGAAAAGAAGCTATCGCCTTGAAGAGTATGTTGCTAGAAACATGGATGTCAAACGTCCTTCCAATAAGGCTTTAAAAGGAAATGATGAACATACAGTTGGACACTAGAGGGAACGTGATAACTTTTATAGCATGGCAAAGACCTTGTCTGAACTATGTTTGAATGTTTTGTGGAAGGTAAAACTTGTAAATGATTAACTTGGATATTTAAGTGCTGAGATTTCTAAGCAAAATCTGAAGATGCAGTGTGATTTTTCCTTGCTGCTAATAGTAAAAAGTAGAAAAAGGGGGGCTTAAAAACAAATTGTGCAAGATGAAGCCAGATGTTAAAAGATCTGGAAGCTTCTGTTGTTCAAACTAACAAAACATGTCCTTAAATTTTCACCAAAGGTGTGGCTACACAACATTCTGCTATAGACGTTAGTCCTCTAACTGAAGGAGCTAATCAACCACTCCAGCAGAAATCCCTTTAGCTTAAACTGAAAAGGACAGATAAAGGATGAAATGGAGGAAAGCTGTCTGCCTCTTGGAATAACAGACAAGAGCTGTTTGACTGAGAACATCTGTTGTCCTCCAGGAAACGGAAACAACCATCCCACGAACAGTTCACAGATCACCAGAACTGTTGGAAGGAACATGGGAAGCAAGGTTACCTCAGTTTCAAGGGTGGAGTCAGGTCTCCAAGAGTTCAGTCCCTACTACCTTGGTTCTGGAAGGTGGGGCTGCCATTGCCCAAGGGCCAGGGAATGGAGCTGCCCAGGGGCAAAGTGATGTGGTCACCATTTAAGTGGACCTGGAGAATGGGGTCACCTGAAGTTAAGCGAGCAAGATTGCTGTCCCAGTGGACCTTGAAGAGAGGGCTGACACCCAGGGCCCTCCACCCAGAATCTGGAGAGCACTGCTCACACTCAAGAGTCTGGAATGTAGGGCCACTGCCCAGACAGTCCCATAGAAAAGGATTATTTTCAAGCTTCGAGAACTAACAAAATTTGCTCTGCAGGGCTGCAGACTGGCTTACTACCTGTCATGAACTGAACTGTGTTCCCTAAAAAAATGTGTGTAGCCATCTGGCTAAGCCATGATGCCCAGTACTGCAGGATACTCCTCCATGCTGTATGTAAATCCTGCCTTTACAACGTTAATGGTAGTTGTGTTGATGGGGCAGGACTCATAACATAAGATTGTTTTGTGCCTGAGGATATAAAGAAAGCGAAACAAGCAAAGATTTAGAGACCTCATATCACGTATACGCAGTGATGGGAGCAGAGCACATCCTTTGGAAAAGACTCAGGGTCCCTGTGCATCAGAAGCTTCCAGTCCACAGCAAGACTGACAACGACCTTCCTCCAGAGCCAACAGAGACAGCCTTCTCCTGGAAATGACACCCTGAATTTGGACTACTGGACTATGACAAAATAAAATTTCTCTCTTCAAAGCTACCGATTTGTGGTATTTTTGTTATAGGAGCACTAGATGACTAAAACAGTACCTATGATTTCTTCCATCTGGAATGGTAATGTCTACATTACGCCTGTTCCACCATTGTCATGGTTGGAATTGTGTCCCCCCCAAAATGTGTGCAGCCACGTGGCTGGGATATGGTTCCCAGTATCTTGGGACTGTCCTCCATTGTGTGGTTTTCCTAACCTGTATGTCAAAGGATTAGGGTGGGGCTGTGAATTCCTGCTGTGGGGGGAGTTTCCCTGGAGTATGGCTTGCCCACCCTTAATGCTTTTAGCTTGCAAGGAATAAAAGGAAAAAGAAACAAAGGACAATTTGAGAACCTCACTACCATCAAGCAAGCAGCACCGGGAGCAGAGCGCGTCCTTCAGACCAGAGGTTCTTGCGTAAGGACGCTCCCTAGACAAAGACTGATGCAATACCGGACTTTCCTCCAGAGCCGACAAGGGGAAAGTCTTTCCCTGGAGCGGACACCCTGAATATGGACTTGCAACCTACCGGACTGTGTAAGAATAAATCTTTCTTTGTTAAAGCTATCCACTCTGTGGTATTTCTGTTAGAGCAGCCTAGCTGACTACAAAAGAAATGGTACCGTGGGAGTGGGGTGCTGCTCTAGCAAATACCTAAAATGTGGAAGCCACTTTGAAACTGTGAATGGATAGAAGATTTAGAAGGAACGAAGAAGGCGCAGATGGTGAGAAATAACAGAGGACCGGCAGCAGCAGAACCAGAGGCAGCGCTGGAGCCGACCCATGGAGCGAGAGAGGTCAGTGCCTGCACAGAGTTTTCCTCGCGGAACGGGGTGCCTCTGGGCACTTGAATCGGTGGAGGTGGCCTTGCTGACCCCCGGAGTGAGAGAGTTGAGTGCCTTTGGGCAGGACGCTTTCCAGCAAGAGTGGGGTGCCTCCAGGCACTTAAACCAGTGGAGCTACAGAGCTTTGGAACACTTGCCCGGCAGGGCAGATGTGGGCCTGAGGCCCGGGCCATGCAGCCATAGGAAGCTGAAGCTGAAGAGACAAATAGCGTGAGAAGCTGAGCTGCCTCAGTCTCAAGAGGTATGGCCATGACCTCAGGGGTCTGAAAGGGTGGAACCATAGCATGCTGTGTTCGTAAGGGTGGAACTGCCACTCAGTTGGGCTTAGGGTGCACCTAAAGCCAATGGGACAGAGTTTCTGTCCAAGTGGGCCTTGAAGGCAGAGTTGTAGCACAGGGCTGGAGGTCTCCACTCAGAAACCAGAGAGTGTGGCCGATGTCTAGAGTCTGGAGAGCATTGCTGTTGTGTAGAATGTCTCAGAAAATGTAAGAGTATTTCCAAAGCTTTGAGGGCTAATGTAACGTGTTCTGTTGACTTGTCTGTTGACTGTTAATGCCTTCTAAGTTTCACAGATGTAGAAGAGTTTTCGTATTTTGGACTTGGAACTGATTTAAGACTTCTGTTATATGGATGGACATAATTTTGCTATGGTGAGATGAATGTGTCAACTGTTTTGTGATGTGATTTTTGGGTTGTCAAAGGGTGGGATGTCATGGTTGGAATTGTGTCCCCCCAAAAATGTGTGCAGCCATGTGGCTGGGATATGGTTCCCAGTATCTTGGGACTGTCCTCCATTGTGTGATTTCCGCTAACCTGTATGTTAAAGGATTAGGGTGGGGCTGTGAATTCTTGCTGTGGGGGGAGTTTCCCTGGAGTATGGCTTGCCCCACCCTTAATGCTTTTAGCTTGCAAGGAATAAAAGGAAAAAGAAACAAAGGACAATTTGAGAACCTCGCTACCATCAAGCAAGCAGCACCGGGAGCAGAGCGCGTGCTTCAGACCAGAGGTTCTTGCGTAAGGACGCTCCCTAGACAAAGACTGATGCAGTACTGGACTTTCCTCCAGAGCCGACAAGGGGAAAATCTTTCCCTGGAGCGGACACCCTGAATATGGACTTGCAACCTACCGGACTGTGTAAGAATAAATCTTTCTTTGTTAAAGCCATCTACTCTGTGGTATTTCTGTTAGAGCAGCCTAGCTGACTAAAACAGGTAATGTCTACATTATGCCTGTTCCACCATTGTACTGTGGAAGCAGATAATGTATATTCCAAGTTTCAAAGGTTCACTGATGGACAAGAAATTTTGTCCCAGAAATGTGACATGTTCACAGTCTCATCCATACTGGACAAGACAATTTAGATAATTCAGAAGAAGAGATTTTGCACTGTAAGAGCTCATGTAAGACTTTCTGCTGTGATGTGATAGGGTAAATACATTTTGCACATGAGGACACAAATTTTGGAGGGCCAAAGGGTGGAATATCATAGATTGAACTTCATTCCCTCAAAATATGTACTGGAATCCCAACCACTGTCCCTGTGGAAGAGCCTGGTATCACACTGGTTAAGAACTGGGCTGCTAACCAAATGACCAACAGTTCCAATCTGCCAGCCACTCCTTGGAGACACTATGGGGCACTTCCACCCTGTCCTAAAGGGTCATTACTCATCAGAATCAACTCCATGATAACAGATTTAGGCTGGTATACTTATGGATGTAATCCCATTTGTAAAAGGGGTTTGCTATGTTAGGGAAGGCCATATCAGCACAGGATGTATCTCTAACCCAATCACTTTGAGACATAAAAATAGCATATCTGACATAAGGACAAGCAAGCCCAAATGGGACTGTTAAGTAACCAAGGAGTATCAGGGCTAGAAAAACTGAGACAAGGATTTTTCTCCCTCAGTGAGTAGAGGGCCTTCCTCTGGCCTCCTAAATAATGAGAAAATAAATTTCTGCTCATTAAAAGCCAACTATTTGTGCTATTTCTGTTACAAAAGACTAGGAAACTCAGACGCACTGCAACTAACTTCCCTAATGTCCACCACTCAACAAAACCTTTCTTAGTACTTCTCTTAAAAAAAAAAAAAGAGCAGTCAGGGATCATTAGACATTTAAAGACATCTCAACATAAAACAGCTCATTCATTCCCTCAAGAAATTGTTTCATATGCACCCACTATGAGGCAAGTTCTAGATGCTGGATACGGGGTAGCAAGCAAAAAAGACGAAAGTCTCTGCCCTAACAGAATTTATATTTTAGTGGTGGAAGAGACAAGCAAATAAAGTATGTGATATGCTAGGTGGTGGTAAACACTCTTGGAGAAAAATAAAGCAAGGAAGTAGGATGGCTGTTTCTCACAGAGGTGACATTTAAGCAAAGACTTGAGAAGGTAAAGGAACAAGTCAGTGGATGTCAGAGGGAAGATACATTCCAGACAGAAGTATAAGAGCAAAGGACCTAAATCACCTGGAGGAAATGGAGCCAACAGACAGCAGAAGAAAACAAAGAACTATAAATTCCCACTCTATCAGGCTATTATACTCATGTAACAAAAATGGAAATCATTAAAAGGGATTTAAAAAAGATGGGAGAAAAATTAGACAAATAGGACAAGAAAATGTCCCAGAAATGAAGGGCATGAATGTCCAAAATAAAAGTCCCCACCAAGTACACAAGACGGATGAAGAAAGACCTACACATGGTACAACATTATGAGATTTCAGGACACAAAGAACAGACAATCTCTGTAATTTCCAGTAAGAGAAGAAAAGAAAAAAAAAGAACCAAACCAAGAAAAATGGTCACAAAAAAACAGATTTGAATCACTATGTCTTTAGAGCAATCTCAGATACCAGAAGACAGTATAGAAATACCTTCAAAATCCTGAGGGGAGATAATTTCCAACCTAGAATTCTATAACCCATTGTCTTAGGCTGAGTTCTCTAGAGAAGAATATGCAGTCAAGAATATACATTTGTATAGAGAGAGATCTATATCAAGGAAATGGCACACACAGTTGTAGATGCTAGGACATCCCAAGTCTGTGGGTCACGCTTCTCCTGATTCATCCAGCCACAGGGGCTAGCCAACCCCAGATGAGCAGGTCAGGGCTCCTGCTCACCGACGACAAAGAACAACTAATCCCACAATTGACAGGCAAGACCACAGGTATACTGCTAGCTCAAATCCCAAGACCCAGAGGTCAGACAAACAGCAGCCAGCTGCAGGATCCGAGGAGCAAAAGCCCCTGAGGCTTGCAGGAATGTTCACTTATGAGTTGGACAATTAAGTTCATGAACTTAATTGTTCTAAGTGCTACATACTTCATTGCTAAATCTCACTATGGTCACCTGCAAAGTGCTCCCCTCGGGAAGCTATGCACTGATGCCAGCACCTACTCAAAAGAATTTTGGAACTCTTTCTGGAATGGCCATTATGCATGGTGGCAAGTTGTCTGTGAGGGTGTGTTCAGCCAGTAAACAAACAACTGTATTGGAACACCCTCCCCACTTAGCTGATCTGGCCCCCAATGACTTTTTCATTACCTAAAGATGAAGGCAATATTGAAAGAAAGACATTCTGTGATATATATGAAATATATATAGCCAGCCAAGCATATTATGTATAATATATTTTAATATATATTATATATGTATTACATACAATATATGAAATGTTAAAATATATTACTTGTATACATTGGTTTGAGTATAAAATCATTTTAAAGTAGGGTAGACTAGGCACTGGCATCAGTGCATAACTTCCCAAGGGCAGTACTTCAAAGGTGACTTTAGTGATATTCAGCAATGAGGTGTGTAGAACTTTTTCTAGGATGAGTTTGTGAACGTAATTGGCAGTCCCCGTATATTTGACGCATGCCACATGTCCAAAGAAACTCCCTCGTAATTGACTGGATACTCACAGCACATCTCCTCATACTGAGGTGGTCAAATCTCGTCATGGCAGTGATCACATCATGCAACTGTCAAACCACCGAGAATCAGGGCCCAGTGAAGTTGACACACAACCATCACACCTGCCACACCATTAAGCCAGTATATGGACAAAACAAAGTCATTCTGAAACTTCTTATACAGTTATTGAAGTATATGTTTCAGTAAGACAAGGACATATGCCAAGAAAGAAGACACAGATTCTAGCACAGAAGAGTCAAGGATGGCTCTAGGACAACATGTGGGAAGCCGTAAAGACAGGAGGAAGATGCAAGGCTCCAACAAAAAATTGAAGTGATAGGTTTGTGCTCATGAACAATGTTACTAGTAAGAACATGGCAAGTATGTCAGACCAGTTGGGAAAAGGTAATAACAGGCATACGAAACAGGAGGAGGAGCTGTGACTGTGACAGTTCACCCGGCTCTACAATGAACTATATTCAGCAGAGAAACCTCTTTGCATAAAAGCTGTCTATTTTAACCAAAACTTACAAAGAAACTCTGTTAGGGGGATAGCTGGTATGGAAATGTAGGCAAGGGGTAGGTGGAAGAACTAGGTCCTTATCTTCCATAGCAGGAAATCAAGTGGCACAAAACAGTCAAAAAAATTTAAAAAATAAAAAAAAAATTAAAAAGAAAGAAAGAAGATATGAAATAATTTCAAAATATGAAGAGAATGCAGAGGAAAGAGGAAAACTACTGAATGGTTGTTTTAAAGACAGCAAATTGGGGAAAGCTGAAGGAACTTTCTTTTTCATTTTAAGACTTTTTAGTACTATTTGACTTTATAAACCATGTGTATGAAAATACTTTCATAAAAACTAAACAAAAAAGTTAGCAACATTTAAAAATATGATGTTTTTCTTTATACATCTTTTAGTAACTGCATCTTTTGCCTGCCATATCCAGAAATGAAAAAGCTTGTGGCCCAGTTCAGCTGTATGCACTGTTTCTAACTAGTCTTTTAGCACAGTGTCTCCCAAAGCTTTCTGAAATATCCCCAGATTGTACAAGTGAGGTAAACTGATTGCTGGGCTCTACAAAATTTCTAAAGGAGCAATCTCGTAATATTTAAAAGTGCCTCAGGTGATTCTTATTAAGCCAGTTGGGGAAGTGCTGACTAGGACACAGAGATTTCACTGTGAATTGGGTTTTCTAAATTGGTTACCAACTGCTGTTAATAGTTTAACAATGTTATGGAACAGTTATTTTCATTAAACAATGTAATGAGAACAATACTGTTCCAAGTATTAATAAATTGCACTCAAGGACCTTTTTCCTCCAGCAAACTAGCAATTCGAGACACTTTTTCATATATCAGGCAAGTTTCTTACAGCTACTTTAAAGTGATTTTATACTCAAACAAATGTATACGAATAACATATTTTAACATTTCATATATTTCTACATCTTACAAAACACAGAATCTTTGAAACATTAGCCTCTGCAGTTGTTTTTGGTATGGTATTTTACGAACTAACCCTCAAGGTGCATCCTTGGTTTGTCAGGGCATGTATCGCAATAAAAACACATGACACTAGCCCGATGTCATGGTTTGAATTGTGTCCCCCCCAAAAATATGTGTAGCCACGTGGCTGGGATATGATTCCCAGTACCTTGGGACTCTCCTCCATTGTGTGGTTTCTCTAAACTGTATGTTAAAGGATTAGGGTGGGGATGTAGATTCCCGCATAGAATTACTTCCCTGCCCTGCTGTAGGGGGAGTTTCCCCGGAGTATGGCTTGCCCCACCCTTGGTGCTTTCAGCTTGCAAGATATAAAAGGGAAAGAGAAACAAAGGACAACTGAGGAGCCTGGCACCATCAAGAAATGTGCACCGGGAGAGGAGCGCGCCCTTCAGACCTGAGGTTCCTGCGCCAGGACACTCCCTGGACAAAGACTGATGCAATACTGGACTTTCCTCCAGAGCCGACAGGGGGAAGGCCTTCCCCTGGGGCGGTCACCCTGAATACGGACTTGCAGCCTACCGGACTGTGTAGGAATAAATCTTCCTTTGTTAGAGCCAGCCACTCTGTGGTATTTCTGTTGGAGCAGCCCTAGCTGACTAAAACACCCTCAAAGCTTCGAAAATAGTTACACTTTCTGAGACATTCTATGTAATGGCCCTGTCCTCCAGACTCTAGGTATTGGCCACACTCTCTGGATTCTGAGTAGAGACCGCTGACCCTCTGCCTAAAAAGGCTCACTTGGACAGCAACTCTGCCCCCTCAGCTTTAGGTACACCCTATGCCCAACTGAGTGGCAATTCCACCCTTACAAACACAGAAAGCCCTTGCTCCACCCTTTCAAACTCCTGAGGTCATGGCCACACCCTTTGAGACTGAGGCAGCGCAGCTTCTCAGGCTGTTTGTCTCTACAGACTCTGCTTCCTGGGGCCTATGGCCTGGGCCTCAGGCCTACATCCGCCCTGCCTGGGTACGTGCTCCAAAGCTCTATAGCTTCACTCTTGCTAGAAAGCCTCCTGCACAAAGGCACTTAAAGATTTTCACAGAAAACAGTATGCTGAGGCATACTGACCTGCTTGATCAATGCCACCCATATATTCTATGTAATTTATTATATTAGGTTTCACAACGTTGACTTCCACATCATCTCATAAAATCATTTTTATGGTAGTTATTCCTGAGTTATCCCAAGTGGCCAAACAAGTGATGGTCCTTTCATCTTTCCACACTAGAAGTACTGCGTTACCTTTTTGATATGCTACCATGGATTTTTTTTTTAGGAATTTTGGTTTTTTTTATTCGCTTGTTAATTCCTTTTGTTGAAATGAGGAAGGGCCCGGTAAAAATTGGAGGTATTGAAGAAAGCCCCAGGAAACAACTTAATAGCAGAAAATACCATAGAATAATCTTACCTTTGTCTTACAAAACACTGTCACAAGACAAGCCTGGGGGCAACCTTGCAAGTGACAGCCTGCAAGTGACCCCTAGACCTTGACCACATTTTACAACTAATAGGAGTTAACCAATCAATGTAAAGGTCAGTTCACCCTCCCTACTTTGCAATCTCACGACTTAAATACTGGGCGCTGAGGAAAATCCGCGTTGCCCCCTGCTCTGTGTAGCTTGGGGTGCGTCCCTGGTGCACCAGTATTTTTCCTATTGGGCATATTTTTTTAATAAAATTTAACCTTTGAAGTAACAGTGTCGCATCTTGAAAATCGCAGACCCTAACACTTTCTATTTGCTAAGATTGCCCGGGTTAAAAACAACAATTGTTGCTACTCAGCCTCCAGAGACGCACCTCAAGTTATCACATGAAACATCGGGGTGCCTGTGAGGGGTCCATCATGTCATCACATGAAATGCTGTAGTACCTGAGAGGTGCCTCTCGAGTGCAAAGGGCTATCAATTTAAAAGAAAACATACATACCAATAATCAATTTATTTTATTTGTCCTTGCTCAAATTTTCAAGTAATGTGGAAACAGGTTTATTTTACCTAAGCAATTATCTGTCAGAAATATCTTCTTGAACAAAACTACTAACTTTATACTTTAGAATGACACAATACTCAAAACTCTACTCAGTTAGGGAAGGCTCCAAATTCAATCACAGCTTTAATACTGAAACAAACAATCCAGTGATCATCATGAAAACCATGATGCTATCATATTAAAAAAAGGGATGTACTACAGTCGTTACAGTCCTTCCAGATGGAGAGGAAGATGACAAGACTGGTAGTAGTTAAAATTGGGTTTATCTATAGTTTATTAAGGGGGATCATAGGGGCAGCTGTAAAGCACAACAAAGATGTAACATACCATTTCAAGAAATGTAACACAGGAGTCTCAACAACTACAAAAACAGCTCTGAAAAAGGTGAGAAATCAACTCACAAAAAGAATGTCCCAGAACAGACTAATAAAAACAACAGAGAAAACATCATCACAAAAATAAACACATCACAATGGAAGCACTGAACACATACCTATCAATAATTACAATGAATGTGAATGGACTGAATGCTCCAGTAAAGAGATATCGAGTGACATCTTGGATCAAAAAACATGACCCATCCATACATTGTCTACAAGAAACTCACTTGAGACTTAAAGACAGGAACAAACTGAAAATTAAAGGATAGAAGAATATGTATCAAGCTAACAATGAACAAAGAGCAGGGGTAGCAATTCAAATCTCAGACAAAATCAATTTTAATGTAAGATCCACCACTGTGGACAAAGACAGACACTATTTACTGCTGAAAGGTTCGGTACACAAACAAGACCTAACTAAATTAAATATTTATGCATCTAATATCAAAGCAGTGAAATACATTGAAGAAACACTGACTACACTCAAAAAAGAGTTAGACTACTCCACAGTAATAGTGGGAGACTTCAACACTCCACTCTCAATACTGGACAGATCATCTAGAAAAAAGCTCCGTAAAGATACAGAAGACCTCATTGCCACAATTAACCAATTAAACCACATCAGCATATACAGAACTTTCTACTCATCAGCGGACAATTACACCTTCTTCTCCAGTGTACATGGAACATTCTCCAGAATTGACTATGTGTTAGGACATACTGCATTTCTCAACAAAATCCATACCACTGAATTACTGCAAAGTATCTTCTCAGATCATAAAGCCATAAAAGTTGAAATCAACAGCAGAAAAAACATAGAAAGTGGAACTCTTGGAAACGTAACAACACCTTGCTCAAAAAGCCATGGGTTATGGAAGAAATCAGGATGAAATAAATTCATGGATTCCAATGAGAATGAAAACACTTCCTACCAGAACCTATGGGATACAGCCAAAAGCAGTGCTCAGAGGTCTGTTTATCTCCATAAATGCACATATAGGAAGGAAGAAAGAACCCAAATCAAGGAACTAACTCTACAGCTTGAGCAAGTAGAGAGAGCAACAGAGGAACCCCTCAAGCACCAGAAGAAACCAGATAATAAAAATTAGAGCAGAGCTAAATGAATTAGAGAATAGAAATACAACTGAGAAGACCAAAAGCTGGTTTTTTGAAAAGATCAACAAAATTGACAAACCACTGGCTAAGCTTACTAAAGAAAAACAGGAAAGGAAACAAATAACCCAAATTAGAAATGAGAGGGGAGTTGTCACAACAGATCCAACAGAAATCAAAAATATCATAACAGAATACTACGAAAGACTGTACTCTAACAAATTTGAAAACCCAGAGGAAATGGACAAATTCCTTGACTCATACCACCTACCCAAATTATCACAACGTGAAGCAGAACAACTTAATAAATCCATCACAAAGGAAGAGATTGAAAATGTCATCAAAACACTGCCAACCAAAAAAGCCCAGGCCCAGATGGCTTCGCTGCAGAATTCTATCAAGCTTTTAGAGAAGAGTTATCTCCAATACTACTGAGACTATTTCACAGTAAAGAGAGAGACGGGAGTACTCCCAAACTCATTCTATGAAGCCAGCATATCCCTGACACCAAAGCCAGGGAAAGACCAAACCAAAAAGGAGAACTACAGGCCAATATCATTCATGAAATCTAGATGCAAAAATCTTCAACAGAATTCTTGTCAATAGACTACAACAACATATCAAAAAAATTATCCATCATGGCCAACTTGGATTCATACCAGGGATGCATGGCTGGTTCAACATCAGAAAAACAATTAATGTGATTAACCACATAAATCCACCAGGCGCTGCTTGAATACTCTAGGGGTCAGTTCTACCCTGGCCCCTGGGGTCGCCATGAGTCAGATCCAACTCAACGGCGCTTGGCTTGGCTAACCATATAAATATCACAAAAGACAAGAATCACCTGATTCTGTCCATTGATGCAGAAAAGGCATTTGATCAAGTCCAACACCCACTCATGCTAAAAACTCTTAGCAAAATAGGCACAGACGGAAAATTCCTTAACACAATAAGGGTCATTTATAGAAAGCCAACTGCCCACGTCATCCTGAATGGTGAGAGATTGAAAGACTTTCCCTTGAGAACAGGAACTAGACAAGGATGCCCACTCTCATCTCGCCTATTGTTCTAGCCAGAGCAATTAGACAAGACCAGGAAATAAAGGGCATCTGCATCAGCAAGGAAGAAGCAAAAATCTCCCTGTTTGCAGATGATATGCTTGTATATGCAGAGAATCCTGAAGAATCCATAAGTAAGTTAGTCAAATTGATAGAAGAGTTCAGCAAAGTCTCAGGATACAAGATAAACACAAATAAATCAGTGGGATTCCTTTACGCCAACAACGAGACTGTTAATGAAGAAATCATCAAATCAATACCATTTACTATAGCCCCTAAGAAGATCAAGTATCTAGGAATTAATCTAACCAGAGAAATAACAGACCTTTACAAGAGAACTACAAGCCCTTACTACAAGAAACTAAGAGAGACTTAGATAAATGGAGAAACCTACCCTACTCATGGATAGGAAGACTTAACATTGTGAAAATGTCTACTCTACCTAAAGCCATCTACTTATATAATGCAATTCCAATACAAGTTCCAGTGACATTTTTTAATAAGATGGAGAAACAAATCACCAATTTTGTTTGGAAAGGGAAGAAACCCTGGATAAGTAAGGTACTACTAAAGAAGAACACACTGGGAGGCCTCTCAACCCAACCTTAGAACACACTACACTGTCACAGTGTTCAAAACAGCCTGGTACTGGTACAAGAACAGACAGATCGATCAATGGAACAGAATTGAGACCCCAGAGATGACACCATCTGCCTATGAACAGCTGATATTCAACAAAGGCCCCAAGACATTAAACTGGGGTAAAAACAGTATCTTTAACAAATGGTGCTGGCAAAATTGGATATCTATCTGCAATAAACTGAAACAAGATCCATATCTTACACCTTATACAAAAACCAACTCCAACTGGATAAAAGACCTAAATATCAAACCTAACATGATAAAGCTCATCCAAGAAAAGGTAGGAGCAACAATGGAAGTTTTAATACACAATGAGGACAGACTCCAAAATCTGTCAAAGAAACCACAATCAACAGAAAATAGATAAAGGGGAACTATTAAGTATCAAACACTTTTGCTCATCCAAAGACTTTATTAATAGAATTGAAAGAACACCTACAGAATGGGAAAAAATATCTGGCAACTCTATGTCAGACCGACGCCTGCTCTCCATAATCTATAAGATACTACAAAATATTAATAAGAAGAAGATAAATCATTCAATTAAGCAATGGGTAAAGGAGATGGACCGACATTTCACTAAAGAGGAGATCCAGGCAGCCAAAAAACACATGTGGACATGTTCACGATCTTTAGTTATTAAAGATATTCAAATCAAGACGACAATGAGATACCATCTCACCCCAACAATGTTGGCCATGATCCAAAAAACACAAAACAACAAATGCTGGAGAGGCTGTGGAGAAAGTGGAACCCTCCTACACTGTTGGCGGGGTTGCAAAATGGTCCAGCCTCTTTGGAAAGCAACCTGATGCTTCCTTAAAAAACTGGATATAGATATACCATTTGATCCAGTAATTCCACTACTTGGAATATATCCTACAGAATCAAGGCCTTTCACACCAATGGACACAGGAACACAGTCCATGATACCAAAAAGACAGAATCAACCCAGATGCCCAACAACAGAGGAATGGATAGGTAAACTATAATATACATACTCAACAGAGCACTATGCAATGATAGAATAACGCTGATTCCAGGAAACATCTCATAACCTGGTTTCAACTGGAAGACATTATGTTGAGTGAAAGCAGTCAGCGACAAAAGGACAAATATTGTATGAGACCTCTACAGTAAGAGCTCAAAAACAGAGTTATGTATAGAAGAGAAGACCTTTTGACAGCTGCAAGGGAGGGTAGAGAGGGAGGGCGAGGGGGAGGGTTTAGATCAGTTGGTAGAAATTTGGTTGGGTGAAATCGGTGATAGCACACATTTAGAAACAAGAACTGTATTACGTGGACTTCAGTATAACTTGAATACTGCTTCCATCTTAACCCAATATTGCAAGGACAGAGTAACTGGGGACAGGGGGGCCAGGAACCATGTTCTCAGGCTAAATCGAGGCCAATTGGCACAACTAGCATTTTGCTAAGAGGGCTATCTACACCCCACATTGGTCAGTGGCGTTTGGGGTCTTAAAAGCTGCCAAGCTGTGATCCGAGGTCACAGCAAATGGTCCCAATTCAGCAGGAATGGATTATCACCGAGGACCAAAATGACATGGGGTAAAGACAACCCAGAAGACAGAGAGACCCACATGAGTGAGTGCCTACACTGACTTGGGACCGAAGAACCGGATGATTCCTGGCTACCACCAGTGATAGCTGCGATGGAGCTGGCTAAGTTGAGTCTTACTGGCAACACAAGAATAAAAACGGGTGCACCCTGAGATCTCCACTAAAAGACCGCAATTGATGGTCCAGTGGCTTCGGGGTTCCACTGGGAGTATAGTCCCTGGCCCTGATGCTGCCCTTGCCGATAAATCATAATGAAGGTCCACTCTTCGGACACGAATGGATTGGACTTGGTGATGCAGAGTGGCCATATATTTGATGCACTTTATGGTTCTATGCATCTATAGGATATCATCCTGCTGACCTCTGGCTGGAGGAAGGAGAGTGGGTGGAGAGGAGGGGAAAAGAGACTGTTGGAAGGATGAGACATGTATGGGGCACAGAGGAATACTGTGCTGTCACCTGGCAGAGAGAGCAGTGGAAGCAGCGTATAGATGGGCATGTAAATTTATATGGGAATGTACATTTTCACTCAGTCATAATAAAAAAAAAAGAAGAAAAAAAAATCTTCTTGAATTTCTCTAGGGATCCTGATATCCTTGGTTTTTTATCCAACCACATGGTTTAACAATTCCTCAATTTTCCATGCATGTTCTTGAAACCATGCTCACCCTCATTCCAATTGACATTCCTCTTTCCATATTCACAATAATTACTTTGATCACTTTCACTTATATAATCCCATAAAATACACATTGTAGTTCCTTAAAGTATTCAAAATGCTCTCATGTAATCTAACATTGACTTGTAATCCTGAATGGGATCGAACAATAATTTGAATCCCTACCAGTAGTGCCAGTTACCCTCAAGTGAATTCCGACTCATGGTGATCCTAAGTGTTGCTGAGTGGAACTGCCCTACAAAGTTTTCAATGGCCAAGTTTTTTGGAAGTAGATGGCCAGGCCTTTATTTTTTTATAGTTTATTTCTACTGTTGTTGAGAAGGTACAACGACATACACAGTTTCTACATGTACAATTCAGGACACTGACTACATTCTTTGAGTTGTGCAACCGTTCTCATATTTCTTTTCTGAGTTATTTCCCTCTTAACGTAATCTCACTGCTCTCTAAGTTTTCCATCTTTTGAGTTGCTGTTGACAGAATAAATAAGGATACTAAAAGAGCACAATGGTGAAGGCAGACATTCTTTTTTAGTTAAGCTAAGCTACTGTTTGGTTTTAAGAAAACTTCAGGAGATATTTTGGTTTAAAGATTACCCCAGGACAATAGTTTTTGGGGTTCATCCAGCTTCTAAGATTCGAAACAACCTGGATTCCATGAGAATTTGAAATTCTATTCTGCATCTTCCCACTTTGATCAGGATTCTTCTATAGAATATTTGATCAAAATGTTCAGAAAAGGTAGCTCAGCAACATCTATTACTTCTGGTCTCATGCCAAAGGAGGCAGGTGTTCATGGAGTCAGTTAGATATACAATTCTTTTCCTCTTTCTATTCCTAACTCTCCTTCCTCTGTTGGCTCCAGGCCAACAGAGATCAAATGTTTGTGCCTTGGATGGCTTCCTGCATGCTTTTAAGACCCCACGGACTACACAATGAACTAGGAGACAGAACAGAAGCAGCTAATATGTTAATACGCCAATTAACTGAGATGTTCCATGAAACTGACCCTAAACCTCCAAACCAAGGAACAAAATCCCATGAAGTATTTGAATGTACATAAGCAGCCTCAACAGCTACTTTTGGGGGGAGAGGCACTGCTGTCAATATACAGAAAAACCTGTGAAATCCAGAACTTGTATAAACACAGAAAGCTGTCCGAGGAGGAAAATTAAGATACTTTCCACTAAATATTGATATTAAGTGGTAACTGTACCATGTTGAAGGGGAAAACTTGCAGACCTGGAAAAATGAGGAAATTCAGTTCTCACAGGTTTCACTCCTATCCTACAACTTTTGTGATTTCAACTTTTTACTTGCACAACTTATTGAAGGCTGTTACAGTAACTGTGCAACAGTACCCTTAATCACTGTGATTCTGCCATCAGTGTAAACCGAAACTCAGTACTTCATTAGCAATAACCCCCCCTTCTTTCCCCTTCCCCCATGTCCCTGGTAACCACTTACAAGCTTTGGTCTCTACGTTTGCCTGTTCTTGTGTCTTTATATGTTTGACCTTTTACAATCAATTTTTTTTTTACCCAACATAGTGTCTCCAAGCTCCACCCATATTGTAGAATGTAGCAAGACTTCATTTCTTATACGCTGGGTAGTATTTCATTGGACAAATGCAGCACCTTTTGTTTGTCCATTCACCCATTCATGGGCATTTAGGTTATTTTTACCTTTTGGCTACTGTGAATAGTGCTGCAGAGAACAATGGTGTACAAGTCTCTGCTTTCAGGTTTTTTGGGTATATAGCTAGCAGTGAAATTGCTGGGTCTCATGGCCATTCTATTTTTCACTTGAGCACTGCCACACTGTTTTCCACAATTGCTGTGCAACTGTGCATTTCCACTAGTGAATAAAGGTTCCAATTTCCCTCATCCCCACCAATGTTTATTTTTCTTTTTTTTTAAACCTTAGCCACTGTCTTAGGTTGGGTTCTCTAGAGAAGCAAAACCAGTGAAACATACATGTACATGGGATGCAGACTGACTCCTGTTAGGAAAATGGCTCAAAGGGCTGTACAGATTGGAAAGTCACAAGCTTGTGGGACAGGAGTCAGGCTGGGGCTTCTCTTGATCTGTGTAGCTGCAGGGGTTGACAAACCCAAGATCAGCAGGTCAGGCAGCAGGCTGCTGAAGTTCCCAGAACCAGAGTTCTCATGATGACAAGCCAAAAGCAGGATCCACAGAGGAGCAAAAGCCAGGAACTTTGCCAGAAAGTCCATATATACTGAATGCAGGCCACACCAAGGAAACTCCCTTTCAAATGACTGGCTGTTCATAGCCATTTCATCAGAAAGGAGATTACATCATATCAGTCTCATCATGGAGGTGATTACATATTATATAACTGTCACGCTACATCAAAACTGCCAAACCACTGAGAATCAAGGCCCAGTCAAGCTGACACACAACAGTAACTATCTCAGCCATTCTAAACCAAATCGAACCCATTGTCACGGAGTCAACTCCAATTCACAGCAACCCTAAGAGACAGAGTAGAACTGTCCCACAGGATTTCCAAGGAGCATCTGGTGCATTCAAACTGCTGACCTTTTGGTTAGTAGCTGAGTTCTTAACCACTGCACCACCAAGGTTCAGTACCCATTCTAGTGGGAACAAAATAGTATTTCAGTGTGGTTTGGATTTGTATTTCTCTAATAACTAATGATGTTAAGCAACTTTTCATGTGTTTAGTGGGTGGCCATTTGAATACCCTCTTGGGTGAAAATGTTTATTCAAATCCTTTGCCCATTTTTATGATTATCTTTTTTTTTGCTGAAGTTTTACAGAATTTTGATTATTAGATTCTTATCAATATATGGCTTTGGATGGTATTCTCCCAATGGGTGGCTTGTCTTTATTTTTTTTGGTTAATTAAATCAAAAGAAGTATTTAATTTTTATAAGGTCCCATTAATTTATTTTGTTGTTGTTGTTGTTTATAACCCATTGTTGAAAGCTAGGCCTGACAGCATCCCCCTTTCATTTTTTTCTAAGAATTTTGATGGTTTTAGTTTTTAATCTTTAGTTTCTTAATCTGTTTTTAACTTCTGTATCATTGTTTTGGAGGTGGTAGGTCTTTCTTCTAAGGCCTAGCTGGATGCAAACTACCAATGTTTCGCTGGTAGCTGAACACCTGGCCATTTGTACCAAGCAGGGACTACATTTTGTTTTAAAATTTATTGTGACTGAGTGGAAGTGTACAACTCAATACAAATCTGCATGCCCATCTATATGCAGCTCCATGCAGCTCCCTGCCTGGTGATAGCACACTCCTCCTATTCATTTTATACATGTCATATTCTCCTAACAATCTCCTGTCCCCTCCTCTCCACTCTCTCCCCATCTCCAGTAAGAGGCCAGCAGAACGACATCATATAGATGCACAGAACCATAAAGTGCACACATGATATGGTCACTCTGTGTCTCCAAGTCCAATCCATTCCTGTCTGAAGAGTTGACCTCAGTAACGATTTATGGACAGGGGCAGCATTAGGACCAGGGGCCATGTTCCCTGCGGAACCCTGAGGCCGCAGGGATTACATTTTATCTTAATGCCCATCACAACAATCTGTAGGACAGTAAAACTACCCAGAGGGTTTCCAAGGAGCACCCGGTACATTCTAACAGCTGACCTTTATGGTCAGCAGCCACACTCATACTCAGTACACTACTAAGGTTTCCACTTACTGGGTAGACACCATTAACTACATCTTATATATGAAGAAACTGGGAGCTCAGCGAGAATTAACACTTGTAAATAGCAAAGCTCAAGGAAACTCCAGTAAAATGTTTCAAAGGTCATGCTGTATCTAAATACTAAGCTGCCTCACTTTCAGCAAGCCCTGGAACTTGACAGATCTGCAAAGATCTCACTGAAAGTGTACACATGATACACAAACTGTTTTTGGATCCTGATTCAAACAAATCAACTGTGTAAAAAAAACACAGAAGACATGCTTAGGGGGCACCATCCTTCTGTTAAGGGTGTTGGAATAATTGAGGAATGGTTAACTTCAACTGCTGGACACTGAATACAATGTCACTAAAGTGTACACGTGAAGAATGTAGAAATGGCAAATCTTCTATTATCTACTTAGCACAGTTAAAAAACTTATCAATCCTGGAGTCATGTTAGCCCAGAACCGAAACCATTCCCAAAGCCTACTTCTCAGACAAAGATTGAACTTGTCTATAAGACATAAAATGATACTGGTGACTGTATTTCTGAGGCACAGGAGACTGACACAGCAGACTAAATGGGCAGCTCCTGTCCAGAGGAGAGACGAGAAGTCACGAGGGGACAGGAGCTGGATGAATGTACATGGGATATAAAATGGAAAGGAGAGCACCTTCACAATGTGGAGACAGCAGCGAGGGTCATATAACAAAGTGCATGTGAGATTTTGTATGAGAAACTGACTTCAATCATAAACTTTCACTTAAAACACAATTAAAATAAAAGCTTATCAAACAAAAATTCAGTCATTTTAAAAAAAGACTGGAGCATTTGTGCACTGTGGTTGAATTTTTTTTTTTAAGGGGTGACAATGGTATTGTAGCTATAGTAACAGTAACTTATGTTTTAGGGATACACACTGAAGCATTTACAGGTGAAATGGTGTGTCTGGGATTCAAAACTATCTGGGAAATAAGGGTAGAGGCAGGATCTGAGGTGGTTAATTGTAGGAGCTGGCTAATGGGCACATGGGGTTTCATATTTTCTCTACTTCTGCAAATATGTGAAATGTTCCTAATTTTTTTAAAAAATGCATGATATGCTCTCAGGGGACATCAGGGTCAACTGGCATAACTAGCCAATTACTAATAGAGTCTTCTCCACCTCATACTGGTGAGTGGCATCTGGGGTCTTAAAAGCTACCAAGCTGCCATCTGAGGTATACCAAATGGTCCCAACTCAGCTGGAACAGATGATCATCAAGGACAACAATGACATGTGGGAAAAGAGAACCCAGAAGACAGAAAGACTCATGTGAACGTGTGACTACATCAACATGTGATCAGAAGAACCAGATGGTGCCCAGCCACCACCAGTAACAGCCATGATGGGGCTCAGAAAGTTGAATCCCAGTGGCAACACGAGAATAAAAAAGGGTGCACCCTGAGAACTCCACTAAAAGACCACAATTCATGGTCCAAAGGCCTGGGGGTTCCCCTGGGAACATGGCCCTTAGACCTGATGCTGCTCCTGATCATAAATCATTACTGAGGTCAACTCAGACTGGAATGCATTGGACTTGGCGACACAGAGTGACCATATCGTGTGTGCACTTTCTGGTTCTATGCATCTATAGGATGTTGTCCTACTGGCCTCCTACTAGGAGGGAGTGGAGAGGAGGGGACAGGAGATTGTTAAGAGGATATGACATGTATAGCACAGAAAGGAGGAGTGTGCTGCCACCAGAAGGAGAGCAGTATGAACTGCATATACGTGGGCATGCAAATTTTAACCGGAGGGTACACTTACACTCAATCACAATAAAAAAAAATAAAATAAAAGAGGGTGGGACTGTAACACCCTTCTTAGGGTCACCTCCCTGCTCCAACATAAAGGGAACTTCCCTGGAGTTTCGCTTGTACCACCTATTGTCCTTTTATCTTAATAAGAGATCAAAGGAAAGTGAAGCAGTGAGGTGGGATGTACATCATGGAGAAAGCAGAGCTGGGCATAAAGTGCTTCCTCAAACCCGAAGTTCTTGTGCCAAGATGCTCCCTGATCAAAGACTAATGCAACACAGGGACCTTCCTTCAGAGCCAACAATGAGGGAAAGGCTCCCCCCGAAATGGACACCCTGAATTCAGACTTGTAGCCCACTAGACTGCATTAAGAATAAACTTTTCTTTGCTATAGCCACTGGAGGGGAGACCACAATATTAATAGTATTTGGGAAATACTTCTATGTTTACATTTTCCATAAGTATTATTTTTATAAAGAAAAATTATATAAAATAAATGATTTGAACAAAACCAAAGAACTCCCCATCCTTACCTCTGGATACTCCCTACTTTCTACAGGTAGGTAGAACAAGACTGCTCACAATTTAGTAAGCCAAAACATCACGACAAAAACATCTTTTTATTGGTTCACTACCACTGACAACCTTTCAGAAAGCCCACCTTGTAAAGACAAGTAGGGTCTTTAAATATAAACTAACTAACAGCATAAACAGGAAACAGATTTGTGGTCAATTTAACAAAAATAGCGAATGATACAATTCCTCTTGATTGTCAGGCAAGGTTCCGGGTTTTAGGACAAAGATCCAGAATGTGTGAAGCTGACCTTCCTCATGGTTAGAATGCCACAGGACAGGCATCTCCTCAGCCTCTGGTGCTGCCAGAGTTGCCAGGTTATCTTCTGTGGGCCACCTCCAGTTTTCTCTCACAATAGAACAATTTCACGTGTCCCATACTATGAAAAAGTTTGGGAAGCAGTGGTTTAAGCCAGACCTGCCCTGATACTTACTCAAAAGCTGAATAAATGTATAATGAAGGACAAAAATACAACGGAATTTCTTTAAAATGCTGGTACAGAAGAAAAGAACTAATACCTATGTTACAGGTATATAAATAACTTACATATATTTTTTTCTATTTGTAGCTCCTCCCATGCATCACTAGGCTATCTTAAGGTATATTCAAACATTACTCAATTAAGTAATCTCCACATATAAACGTTAGCCCAGGGAGCATAACGTTCAATTATTGGGACAAGAGGAAATCTTGATTCTCTGTGTCAATGGTAAATGTAATTGAGACAAGTCTGAAATAGTATGCTTAGAGATGTACTTATGGTCAAAAGTGTCAGTGGAAAACCTTCAGAGAATAGAAGCTGAGAGCTGCAAGGATCTTCTTTCAAAAGACAAAAAACTGAAGGCCCAATTACTTGCTTACAGTCATAAGTGGCAGACTTCCTGGCTCCTAACTACTTGCACTTTCCAAGGCACCTCCTGAAAGTTCCTGCTAATTGCTGCTTCTAATTTGTCTAAAACAATGTCCAAGTACTTCCTGTCATGAATTGAACTATGTTCCCCCAAAATATGTATCCACCTGGCTAGGCCATGATTCTCAGTATTGTGTGGTTGTCCTCCATTTTGTGATGTGTTATAAATCCTAGACTCTGTGTCTGTGGTTTTATACCCTTTGGGGAGTGAGCTGCTCTTTATGGTAATAAGCAGGATTAAATCATGTTAAAGAGGATTTGAGGGCGATATAACACCCTGTAGTGTAGCCTGTATTATCTTTTATCTTTCAAGAGATAAAAGGAGAGAAGTAAACAGAGATACACTTGACTATCACCAGAAAGAAGAGAGGGGAGCAGAGTAGTTCTTTGGACACAGGGTCTCTGCCCTGAAAACCTCCTAAACCCAGGGAGGACTGATACCAAGGCACATGAAGATCACTAAGGAATGCCAGCGAACATCTGAAAGGAAACAAGGACCTTCCCCCAGAGCTGGCATCCCAAATTTGGATTTCTAGCCTTCTAAACCGTGAGAAGATAAACTTTTGTTTGCTACAGCTAAAGCAACTAGTAAGTTATTGTTTGAGGAGACAGAAGTTAAGTTTGTACCACTAACTAATGTTAAATTTCCAATACTTAAAATACAAAATACTTATTAATCAGCCCTCATTTATATCTGTGAAATTTCAAGATCACCTTTTTCTTCTTGTCCAGACTAGGGATTATCCTTAAAAACTAGTTACCAAGTTCTTCTTTAAATAATTATTTTGAGGGCACATATAATGACATATACAGAAAGTATGTAAATGAGCCATGTTTCAACAGAATTATGCTCTACAAGCATAAACACACTATTAGTGGAATTTCCTTCCTTGCACTGAGACCCCAAACTGCCTAAAATAAGATCAAATGAATGAGGAAGGAGGAGGCAATACAGAGATTAAAAAAACAACAATTAAAAAAAAAAAAGGAAAGACATTTGCATACTCAGAGTTTATAACTTCTGTACCCATGCTGGTTAAAGCTCTGCTGTGACACCAAACAAAAACAGAATTCTTCGAATTATTCTTACATAGTTTTAATCAAGAAATTCCCGAAAGTTCCTTCTCCAGGAAAACACATATCCAGAGGTTTTTTTTTTTTTAATTCTTAAGTACTACTGTACATGCTTTGGGTGAACCTGAAATTCAAGAACACAAGCTCTGTGTCACCAGCAATGACATCTGAGTTGGTTCCTCATTTTGTTTCTCACTAAAGGCCAATTATACAAAAATAAGTGTTGTTTCTTGAATGGTATACGGACAGGTTAAGGTAGAAACAAGTTCTCCCAATCTCCACATAAGATTATAAAAGTCTTATACCCCAAACAGGTCTCTAGTTAACCTAACAGTATGAATTTAAGTCCTGATGCTCAAACATCAGGGTCTAGTATTTGAGAATTACAATTTTTTCCCCTTAAAAGGATGAAGCAAGTACAACCCTTGTCAAAGGGGTCTTTGTGTACTTAACATGTGACGTGCAACTCTTTAGCGAACACAGAACCTAGATCTGGACTATGTCAGTAAAAGGTATTAATTATTTTAGGAAAGAATTTCTCAACTTCTACAAATCTGTATCATACCTGCTGATTTCCAGAAGAAGAAAAAATAAAGATAGCAGATGTTTCCTAAGCTGCCTTTAAGTTTTTATTAATATCCCAATCACCTGCCTTTTACAGAAACACACATCTTCTTTCCCACTCTTCACTAATACATTGGCCCCGCTCCATTCTTCACGTCAAAAACTGACAGAATTAAGACAATCTACATGTTTAGACACACCTAACACATACATCCATGAGGTACTTCAATCATCTAATCAGTATCTGTGAGTTTACTATGTGCCAGGCAGGATTTAAAAAATGAGTTAAGTCCTGAAGGGACTCACAAACAACTGAATACTAGCTGCCAACAGTATTTAATCAGCTGAAATTCAAAATATGCTCCCGTGCAGGGAATCAAATGCCACGGCATAACCTCATCGCTTTCTGCCTAAATTATAGCATCTTAAACGACTTCCCTGGTACCCAAAGCTCTTTTCAATCTCTCCGGCATTCACACAGCAGACTCATTTCTAGAGTTCCCCTTACAAGGCGTCTTCCCTCTGCTCAAGAAATTGCCGAGATTTTCCCCAACATCACACACAGTTTAAACTCTTATTCCACAGCTCCTACGGGGTAGCTATGAGTCCGAATCGACTGAAAGCCATCGAGTTCGGCTGGTTTTCTCATACACCAGTTCCACTTATCTGTTGAACGTTATTTCACACTCAAGGTGGCTGTCTCCTGCCAATCTCTTCAGAAAGTGCCTACGCCTCCAAGCCTAATTCAACTACCTACTCTAACCCCTCAGGTAGCCTCAATTTTAAACAACCATTAAAAACTGTTTCTTCTGTAGTCAGTAACTTTCAAGACATCCCTTCGGAATTCAGTACTGGGTTTTTAACACATGGCAGGTTATAACCAAAGGAACATCCCAACCAGATGTTCCTTTTCCCAGTCATCCCTTAATCAATGCAAAGGGGGTCGCTTGCAATTTGGGGATGGGAGAGGGTCTAGGCAGCTGCAAACTAAGAGGAAAGAAGATAAAGGAAGCAGAGGAGAGGGGAGAGTCCGCGTCCTGTGGGTATTTTCCTGGTTAGGAGTATAGGGTGAGCGCAGGTGGAAGAGGAGACTCCAGGAAAATAATTCGTGAAACACAGAAGCCCAAGGTGCTCTCTGGAAGACAATACGGGGCGAGACCCTAGGAAATGGAGGGGATTCTCAACAGCTCTGGGAGAGTAGAGCAGGTTACAACGAGAAACAAAGAGGCTGGGTGCCAGAAAGTTCAGGCTATAGAGAATCGGGCATCTCCGAAGGTCGAAGGGTAAGGAAATGGGAAGGGACACGACGCGTCCCTTAGGGACGAGCCGAACACCCGGGATGTGGTTGCCAGGAGGAACGAGGTAGGTGCCTGAGAAAGCTTAGGTTTGAGCGTTTATGAGGAATCGCTTCTACGGGGGTGGGGAACTGCCTCAAGACAGAGCGTCTCCCCGAGGGGGAAACGGTTTCCCAGGGCAGGCGTCGCATAAATCGAAAATCTTGGGTGCAAGGAAAACGCTAAAGCGTTGAGGTACCGTCATTTCCCGGTCCCAGATGGTTTCCCCGCACACTCACCGTATCTCCCCTCAATGCCGCCGCTCCAGCTGCAGCTACCGGCCGGCGCAGAATCACTTAGCGCGCACAGCCCCCACGTGACTCCCCGATGCTCCGCCCTGTCCCCCACGTGACCCAGGAAGCCCACCCAGTCGCTGCCTCCCTGAACCTCTTCACGTGTTCTGGCTTCGCCCCTCCCTGCTTGCCAATATGGCGATCCCCACTTGTCGTGTGCCGGGCCTATTGATCTGGGGTACCCGTCAACGTTTTGGGGCTCTCTTACTTCTTGTCTCAAGGCCATTTTGTTCCTCCGCCGCAGCCTCTAGGCCCCTGGATGCCCACCGATTAGCGGAGAGGCTCCGAGCCCAGAAACGGGAACAAAAGAAGGAGCCGGTGAGTCCAGAAGCAACCACAACTTCAGGAGACAGTACGCTTACTGGTTTTCCCGGCGGGAAGTGAGGTAGGAGGATTCTCTGACAGATATCAAGTAAATGTCGTGGACGTCTAGTGGGAGAAAGGGGAGAAGGCGAAGGGAATACTAGAGGTATGGTACCTTACTGTGGGCTGGGTCTTGGATTCCTGCCTGGCAGGTCCTGGGCAGCACGTAAATACTTGGATGAGACAGACACGCATCCCTGTTCTCAAATTACTCGAGGAAAGAGCTAGTTTAATGCGAAGATAGTCATTCCCTACCAGATTCTCCCTCGCACGTTATTGAAGCTTTTACTAGGTATTCCCCACCACTGCGTGTTCTCCCTCAGGTGCCCACAAACCCTGTTGAGCGGAGGGTGCGAGAACTAGTGCGGTTCACCCAGCAGCTGCAACGAGTCCACCCCAACGTGCTCGCTAAGGCACTGAGCCGAGGGATTCTGCACCAGGACAAGGACCTTGTGGTTATCAATAAGCCTTACGGTGTCCCAGTGCATGGTAAGAACTATGTGGGAAAGGGAGGAGCGTGCTTGCTGCTTTCTGCTACAAGCTGGGTCGGCCTTAGCTTATTCCTTGTAGCGCTGTCTACCCTTGCATTCAAAATGATTACACGTGTATAGAGCAACAACCAGATTGACTCGACGGCACATAACAATAGCAGTAACAAAGCAATAGTTTTATGTAAAGCACTACTGAGGACACAGATAAATAAGGCAGAACTCTCTTTATCACTTATAAGTATTGAATTTCATACGCTACCCGTGACGCTGAAAGAATCTGCAGTCACCAGTCATTCATGGAATGCTCTGTGTGTAGAGTGCTATAAAGGCTACAAAAGCTGGGATAGGCCTTGTCTTCAGGCTGTTTTCTATCAAAACTAAGAGAGAGGAAATAATAGATGGGAAAAAAACAAGTCTATGGAATATATACCGTGAAACCAGAGTGCCTGGACACTCAAATGTTGTCGAATAAGTGTTGAATGCATAGATAAAGTGAGTCAGAGAAAGGCTGATATTTGAAAAATACGTTTTTGAGAGTTCTTAGGGGTGAAAGACATGTTTTAGATACAGAAAGGGAAAGCTTTTTGAGGAGGTCTGGAGAAGGATGAGCATAAAGACAAAGAATTAAATGTTACTCACCACAGCAGCTTCTTGCCTTCCCATTCTCCATGAGGGAATTCTCATCAAGAGGTTTACATTTTATAGATAAGAAAACTGAAGTAGGAGAAATTAATCTATTCAAGAGCAGAACTCCAAAATGTCTAACCGCAGAGCCATCCTCTTAGCCACTCTTCTCTGATGCTGCAGGAGGGCCTCTGGTCTGGCAGTTTTCACTAGGGTTTACTTCCAAATTCTCAAGCTTCTCTTATAGTGAAATATCAGGCCTCCTACCTTGATAGCTGATTTCAGGATAAGTACATGAATAGATTTTCATTTAAGTGTGTGTTAGGACAGTAGTTCTCAAATTTTAATGTGTTTCTGAATCCCCGGGACATCTTGTTATGAAATGCAGATTTTAATTTAGTAAACTGGTTTGGT
This sequence comes from Heterohyrax brucei, assembly GCA_028571685.1. Taxonomy (NCBI): domain Eukaryota; kingdom Metazoa; phylum Chordata; class Mammalia; order Hyracoidea; family Procaviidae; genus Heterohyrax; species Heterohyrax brucei. The sequence goes on from CM053162.1 coordinate 21,732,475, forward strand.
GGCCCGAGACTAGCAAGCTCCTTGAGCATACCAGTGCTACTATCCCCTGGACCACGCTTCAAGTAGCAAGGGTCTAGAAAACATTAACAATCCAGAAAGGGCTTTTTGTCCCTAAGTAGAATTATTTGGTGAGATCTTTTCCTGACTATTCAAACTTCTGACTTTTTTCCTTGTTAGGTGGCCCTGGCATCCAGCTGTGCATCAGTGATGTACTGCCTGTCCTGGCAAAGATATTGCATGGCCACAAGGCAGAGCCCCTGCATCTGTGTCACCGGCTGGACAAGGAAACTACCGGTGTGATGGTGTTGGCTTGGGAGAAGGAAGTGGCACATCAAGTTCAGCAGTTGTTTAGAACCCGTCAGGTGACCAAGAAGTACTGGTATGAGATCCATTGATGGTGGTAGAGGTGGCATGAACAAAGGCATCCCTTTCCTCCATTCATCATGCATCTCTCAAGAAAGCACTGTGCTCACACACTTTATCAGTTTGATTTTTACGTTTCTGGTCCTCTGTCAGTGTGTTTACATGAAGGTCCGTTATGTACAGTATGTCCGTATGTGTGTTCATGTCCAGGCAGTCCTCAGGTTATGAATATCCAGCTTAACATACAACTTACAGTTATGAACCAACCCCTGTACAGCCTATTATATTAAAAATTCAAGGTATATACAATGGTTCGTAATAAAAATGGGTGCTACTTTGTGATGCACATCAAAAGATTATTATGACAGTATTATTATGGTAAAGCTGTTTTACTGTATCTGGAAGTGTTTCTTTAATATTTTTTTATGTATAAAAAGATATATTTTAAGACAGATATCTGACAAACATACTTGGTATGAACTAACCTACCTCTTCTGACATTTGTACAGATTCAACTTAAAGACAGACTTGTGAAAGAATGGGAATCGTTTGTAATCCAGGGACAGCCTATATATGTGTCACACTGTAAATGTGCACTGTGCTTTCTTTTCCCTTCACTCTGGTGTTTTGTCAGTACATACAGATCTCCCTAAGTTTTTATAGTAGGAAACAACAATAAGAAGAAAACATTTCTTTCTGTTCTCCATCTGCTCAATTTTCTTCCCCAGAAACAATCAGTGTGACAAGTGTCTTAGTAGACTTCTAGAATTATATTGGGTGTGTTTAAGCTGATTATTATAGAGTACCATATTTTGCACATTGTTTTGCTACTTATGTTGAGCAGTATATATTTTGAAGCATTTTATATTGTACGTTTTAATGACTGTCTGGTAGTCCGTTGTATAGATATATTATTATTTGTTTGCCTAGTTCTTTGTTGATGAATGTGTAGGTAAACTCCCATTTTTCAGAACCTTTTAAAAACAGTGAAAATCCAAGTGGCATAGGGATTGAGAGCTATTGTGGCTGCTAATCAAAAGGTCAACAGTTCAAATCCACTAAGTGCCCCTTGGGAACTATGGGACAGTTTTCTCTGTCCCATGGGGTCGTTGCAAGTCAGAATTGACTCAATGGCAATGGTTTTGGGTTTTTGGCTTACAAAAGAAAATGTAACTATGACCTTAGGATACATCCCTACAGATGGAACGGCTGAGTTGAAGTACATGCACATTTGAAGTTTTAATAATTACTACTCAAATTGCTCTTCAAAAAGATTATTGTATAAATTTACTTTTCCTCTAGTGTTGAGCACCCACCTCCCAATATGCCAGACCAATGCATTTGTTAACACATTTGCCAGTTCATCATTAATGGTTAATTCATGGTCATTGCCAAACTTCTTAGCAGCATAAACAAGTACTCCCTACTTCCTAAACAGTGGCTTCCACTTTCCCCCTCCCTCCCACCTCTGGTGACCACTAATAAACCCTGTCCTATATTACTATGGAACACTTTTTGTTATTTGTGCTAAAAGGTTTGCCACTCTGATTTGTAAAAAGGTGATATTTTAGTTTCTTTTTCCTGTGTACTAGTAGTGTTGGCTGGTTTTCATGTTTATTGGCTATTTGAATTTCTGTATCTGGGAAATGACTATTTTGTCTGTTTTCTACTGGGTCACTATTTTTAATTTTTGTAGCCATTTATTGTATATTTTAGATATTAATTCTTTTTTGTATGACAGATTTTACAGGTATTTTGCTATTGGGGAACTTTTAAAAAATCTCTATGCTGAAAACCAACCCACAGAGGTTCTAATTCCTAAATTTCTGGTGAAAGTATTATGATTGGATATCTATGTTTTGGTGTACAGTCACACTTAAGAACCACTGTGATAAGATGTTTAAGACACTAGATGAAATTTCGCATGGTAGCTGAGAGCTCATCTAGATCTGTGTTCACTCTCAGCTATACAATTTACCAACTTTGGAACCTTAAGTTATTCATCTTCACTAAGCTTTGTTTTCTTCCTATAAAAAATGGGAAAATAGGGTTGATCCCTAAATGAAAACCAAACCCATTACTGTTGAGTGGATTCTGATTCACTGTGACCGTATATAACAGAGTAGAACTGCCTTGTGGGGGTTCCAAGGCTGTAAATGTTTGCAGAAGCAGACTGCTGCCGCATCTTTCCTCTGTGGAGCAGGCTGATGGGTTAGAACCTCCAGACTTCCAGTTAGCAGCCAAGCACTTTAACCACTGTGTCACCTGGGTTCCTTAATAGGGGTCATAAACCAAAACCTATTGCTGTCGAGCTGATTATGACTCATAGTGACCCTGTAGGACAGAGTAGAACTGCCCCGTAGAGTTTCCATAACAGTGCCTGGTAGATTCAAACCCCACCAAGGTTTCCAGTAGGGCTGATAAGAAGAGTTAAATGAGATAACACATGAGCTGTGTTTAACATGGTACCTGGCTCATAGTAAGAGTGTAAGAAATAAGAAAACAGAAACCTCTTCTTCCACTCTGAACCCAATATTGCAAAAACAGAGTAGCATGGGTGGGGGTCCAGGGACCATGCTCTCAGGGGACATCAAGACCAACTGGCATAACTAGCATATTGCTAAGAGAGTCTTCCACACCCCATATTGGTGAGTGCGTCTGGGGTCTTGAAAGCAAGGCCAATTGGCATAACTAGCATATTGCTAAGAACGTCTTCCACACCCCGTATTGGTGAGTGGTGTCTGGGGTCTTGAAAGCTAGCAAGCTGACATCTAAGGTACACCAGGTGGTCCCAAATGATCACCAAGGACCAAACAACCAAGAATAGATGATCACCAAGGACCAAAACGACATGGGGGAAAGACCCATGTGAATGGGTGACTACATCAACGTGTGACCGGAAGAACCAGATGGTGCCCTGCCACCAGCAGTGACAGCCATGATGGGGCTCACAAAGTTGAGTCTCAGTGGCAACACGAGAATAAAAAGGGGTAGAACTCCACTAAAAGATCGCAGTTGATGGTCCAAAGGCCTCGGGACTCCCCTGGGAGCATGGCCCCTAGTCCTGATGCTGCCCCTGTCCATAAATCATTACTGAGATCCACTCCTCTAACAGGAATTGATTGGACTCGGTGTCACAGAGTGACCATACTGTGTGTGTACTTTATGGTTCTGTGCATCTATAGGATGTCGTCCTACCGGCCTCTTAATAGAGGGGGGTGGAGAGTGTGGAAAGGAGTGGAAGGGAGATTGCTAAGAGGATATCTGACATGTATAGAGCAGAAAGGAGGAGTATGCTGTCAGTGGGCACAGAGAGCAGTAGGAGCTGCACATAGGCAGGCATGCAAATTTAAACTGTACACTTTTACTTAGTCACAATAAACAAGTAAAATATTTTAAAAAATAGAAACTGTTACTGTGTACAAAAGTAATCAAAAACTAACCGTAGAAAAGATAAGCTACATTTGTGAAAATTGTGTGTGAAAGTTCAGACTCAATAACCATTCTCATTATCAGTAATCTTTGTGGGGGAGTTGAAATCAATTACTTATGTCTTCGTAAGTTAATAGGATTTCATAGGGGAGATAGAGAATATGTTCTAGACTTTGGGAGTGGCACCAACAAAGGAGTAAGACACACAATCCAGTTTGGAGTAGGGGGTAATGGGAGAAAATGCTGAAAAGGTAGGCTGGAACCCCCTATGTACCAGGAAGCAGTTGGAAATAAAACATAATAGGTAACCACTTAGCATTTGGTGACTTATTACAGTGAAAACAACAGAACCAAACTTGTTATGTTTGAGTGATTCCAACTCATAATGACCTTATAGGACAGAGTAGAACTTCAGCCGTGAGGTTTCCAAGGAGTAGCTGGTGGATTTGTAGTGCTGTGCTTTTGGTTAACAGCTAAATGCTAAACCATTGTGCCACCAGGACTCCTTTTTATTTTTATTGTAATAGAGGACTTTGTATTATAGTTATTTGTTAGACTCTTGTTGGACTATGAATTCTTTGAGAGCAGGGATTGTTGTCTTGTTTATCTGTATGACACTAGCAAACCCATTGCCAGTGAGTTGATTCCATCTTTTATTGACTATATAGTAAGAGTAGAACTGCCTCGTGAAGTGTTCAAGGAGCAGCTGTTAGATTTGAACTGCTGACCTTTGGTTAGTAGCCATAGCACTTACCCACTGTGCCACCAGGCTTGCTTTCATGGCACTAGTGCCCCCTCTAAATCAGTGCCTCATGCATTCAGTGACTATTTACTGACCGAAAATGTCACTAGGAAGGATAATCTAGTAGTTACAGCTTGGTCTAAGTAGGGCAAAATGTGTTACATAGCTGCCCAAACTGACATAATCTGAAGGGAGGTGCCCAGGATGTGAAATACTGTCTGGGTGGCTGTTAACCCTGGGGCTATTTAAATTTTTCTTTCTGAGAATTGACTATTTTGGCTGTTTTTCTGCTAGGTTGTTATTTTCCATTTTTTACTTTTGATAATGGGCCAGTAAGTACCAGGTGAACTCCAGTGTAGTTGACCTGCAGGAGGTATACATTTAAGGACAGATTAAACATAGTCTTTTACCTATCTGTGATGTGATGTGACAGGGAGAACTCAGTCCGAAGTGTTTTGAAATGAATTCCTAAATGGTGATGTGGTTCCTGAGATGTCTTTGGGCTCTTTGCCTTCCTGGCAAATAGTGTTTCATTCAGTTCCTTTGTTCATTTATTCAAGTGTTCTTTGATTTAATATGCAAGCAGTACCTACCAATTTTTAGTATTAAAGGCAAAACTCCAACATGATGCAAAACTATTGCCATCCTGTTTTTATTTTAAAATATACACATCCATCTAGCAGGTCTAGATGACCTAAAAGGTGGATAAAATGCATGCTAAGATACTATAAAAATAGTGCAACTGGAAAACGGGAAAGAAAACAAAAAAAAACATCCATTTTTGAAAGGAGACTGTTGGGAGAATGAGACATGTATGGAGCAGAGAGGAATGGTGTGCAGTCACCGGACAGGGAGAGCAGTGGAAGCTGCATATAGGGGGGCATGTAAATTTACATGTGAATGTACATTTTCACTCAGTTATGTTAAATAAAAATAAAAAAAATCCATTTTTAAAGGCTATGATGAAAGATCAAATTATTAAATATAACTGGTTTGTTTTTCTGGCACCCCACCCCCCCAATTATTTTGCAATTAACATGTATTACTTTGTAGTAAAAATAATATGCTTGTAAGAATAGTATCGAGCTTTCAGGCTAAACACTTTACCCAGAGAATCAGTGGGACCCATCTGTCTTAAGAATTGACCACATTTAGTGCAGATGGTCCAGTGTTTGATCCTCTAAGCAGCCAAATCCAAGAAGCTCCGCCCTTCCTACTGTGACTAAAGTGAGATCTGTATCACCCCCAGGGCCATCACTGTACATGTTCCCATGCCTTCAGCAGGAGTTGTAGACATCCCCATCATTGAGAAGGAGGTGCAAAGCCAGCAGCAGCACCACAAGGTGCGTGAACTGCCTCCCAGAGGGCGGGTTTTGTGCTTTTCCTTTGAAATCATATCTGATGTCTCTGGCTCCAGATGACGCTGTCCCCAAGCTATCGCATGGACAATGGGAAAATGGTGAAAGTGCGTACCAGCCGGAATGCACACACTGCTGTGACTCAGTACCAGGTGCTAAGCAGCAGTCTGTCCTCTGCCCTCTTGGAGCTCCAGCCTGTTACCGGTGAGGGTTTGTTGCACCATCTGCAACAGGATAGCAGAGGCCTAGTGCTCCAGACCTCTGTCGAGGGCCTCACACTGGGCTCTCCCCTTGTCATGACCACTGGTATTTTGGGTGGTCTGGGATTGCAGTAGACTTATTTGAGAGTATTTCTGGTATTAATCCAAAACTGGGAGTGCTAATTTGGGACAAACAGTAGGTAGCAGACTATCATCGGTTTGATCACATTTGTTTTAAAATGTGTAAACAATACTATTTTCCATTGTCATTATATAGTAAAATTATCTTTAAAAGTCATGGCAATAGTAGCCACCAAGTTTAGAATAATGATTATTGATGGTGGAAAGATGGAATGTGATTCGAGAGAGATCCGTAAGAGCCTTCAGCAGTATAATGTTTAGTTCTTAAACTTAATGGTTTGTTGTATTATCGTTTATACCTCATTGAATTTGGAGTTTCTCCAGTTTTACCATGCTTCTATTTAATATGATCAGAAGCACGTATCAGCAGTAATATTTTTTCTGTGGCTTCTTGTGAGTTTGCTTTTTCTTTGATTTTTGTTGTTTGCTTGTTTTAGGAGTGAAACATCAGCTTCGGGTTCACCTGTCTTTTGGATTAGATTGCCCAATCCTTGGTGATCACAAATACTCAGACTGGAATAGGCTGGCCCCCCAGGTAATACTGGTTTGACCCAGCATGCAAGAAAACAAGAGGAAGAGCTTTGGGGGTTTCGTTAAAACCTTAAAAGGGTTCTTCAGACAGGACAACTATGTTGGTTATCTAGCTTCTAGAGAAATGCAGAAGCAGCTAATTATTCTCCTGAAACTGCAAGATCTGTTAGAGAAACCTCTCTACTTAATTTTGGGGGAACTATGGGTGCGGGAGGGGCCTCTCAAAAGTCTAGAATCAGCCTTTCATTATACTGCTAATAAGCCAAGGTGGAACCTTTTTCATTCATTGCTTTTGTTATATCCCATTCTCCTGGAAAACCAGAGCATTGGCCTATAGGAGCCTCCCTGGTGTGGTAGTTTTCCTCTTACTTGGCTCCTAAACCCCTCCTAGATATGCACCTAAACTGTATTTTCCATGGGGGTAGTCAGTGTTGTATCGGTGGGTCTCTTTTGACCATGCATGCTGGCCAAGAATGAACTGTTGGCATTGCTGTTAAGGGTCCATCTTTTCTTTGTATAGAAGCTGTCTGTTGGCACTCTGAGGAAGCTGGGGCTGGAACAGTCTAAGGCCCGCCACATCCCTCTTCACCTGCACGCCCGGCAGCTCATCCTGCCTGCCCTGGGGTCCAGGACGGAGGACCTCAACTTGGTCTGCAGGCTTCCTCACTTCTTTGTGCATTCCCTGAGACGCCTGGGCTTAGAGATGCCCAGTAAGGATCAAACAGAAGATGATGAAGTGGGGCACCTGGCAGCATGATGACGTTCTTAGGCAGTGTGGCCCGTGGACTCTTCATTTTCCATAGTGAGGAATGAAGACAACTTTGGTGACTTTTCTTGCTCCCACAAAAAGCAACCAGCCCCTGGAAGAACCAAGTGTGATAAGCTGAAGAAACTTGTTTCAGAGCTTATAATGAATAAAGTTTCTTTTCAGTCTGAGAAGTCTCTCTCCCTCAGAATCTCCAAAAAACCACAGAACTGGGCAGATTGGGTCAGTATGGGAAAAGAAGGAGAACTAAAAAACAGAAAGCATGTAATGATCCCATAGTAGAGCTTTTGATCTTTCCAGAAGATTCTCAGTGTTAGAAGGAACACATGAGTAAACACCAGCACTGGCTAGGGCCCTCGGTGCACGAGTTTCTGTGAAGCCCGTGGTGGGCTGTTTGCAGAGGAGTTGATCTGGGGAATTGGAACGAACAGGGAGAACAGATGTCAATGGCTGTAAAGGGCAGCCAGGTAACATAAATGAGTGAAGTCAGCAGAGTTTAAGACCAGAGCAGGCGAGGGATGACAAAAACTACAGAGATCGTGTGCTGTCCACAGAGGGTGATTGTTTAGCTCCAACTGATGATTGCCACATGGATTTTTTAATGTTCCCAGAGAATCAGGAAACCTAGGGGTTTATATGAAATCTTCCAGTATGTTGCCAGCTAAATCAAATTTTTAAAAAGGTAGCCAAGCAGACTGTATTTGCAGGTCTGATTTGGTCTGTCGGACCCTAGTGATGCAGATACTTAGGGAATGGTGCCGTTTTTGAAAGTTCCAGAGCAGACGTTGGCTTTTTGGCTACATGGAGCCTTCTGTCCTTTCTTTACTGGGGAATGGCTTTTGATGGTCAGTAAATGTGCAAATATGTGTTTATAAAGGTGTTGCCTCCTCCATTTTTTTATTGTAAGTGTGTATAACATGGAGCCCTGGTGGCACGATAGTTAAAGAGCTATAGTGCTGCTAACTAAAAGGTCAGCAGTTCAATCTACTGGGTGCTCCTTGCAAACCATATGGGGCAGTTTCTCCTCTGTCCTACAGGGTCACTATGAGTTGGAATTGACGTGAGGGCAAGGAGAGGATACACAATGCAAAACATTTGCCTCTTCAATAGGATGTTTCTATTGTTTTAGTCTTTGTTTTGGAAACAAAATGTTTCCAAACAAAATGTTTCACCTAAAAAATGGCATGACATCTGGCCTTTGACTTCACAAGCAGGAAGTAGAATCAAGATTCCTATGAGGCAGAGGTCAGACGTGTCTCCTCTCATCGCTGTCTCTAGTAATTCTGACACCAGTTGCCCCTCCCATGACATTCTCTAGGACTCTTGAGTTCCAGTCAGTCTTTGCAGTGGCCACACAGAACTCACAGAAGTACTCGTGATTACGGAGTTCATTAGGGAAGTAAATTACAGTTGAGGTTCAGGAAGCTCAGGATACAGTTCTTCCATCAGCCTCTTCTCACCTTTGCCTACATACACGCCTTCTTGGCTTCTTCCCTGCTCCGGCAAGTGTTACAAAGCTCTTAATAGCTCTGCTGATACGTACCCAGGGACGCCCCAATCTAACAGTAAGCCTCGGCCCAAAGGCACTCGTTTCTAGTTTCTCTGGGTCCAACCCAGCTCAACCAACTGCCCAGAGGCTACCCTACTCCACGAGCAAGCCTCCTGGCCAAAGACCCGTAGCTTTCTCTTCAGCAGTGTGTCTCTGCCACTACTTCTCACTGTCTTCAGTGTTACAGCTCTTTTTCTCCATTTCAGTTTCCTGGTTCCAGGAATTTTTCAGAGCAGGGATCCTGGGTCTGCAGTAAGCCTGGCAGGGTGGGAGAACTGACCAGTCCCTTGGTGGACCACAATTACCTTACTTGCACAGTCCCACACAGTCACTTGGGTGGGAGGTACAAAACTGGTGAGAGAACCAAAACACTGCAGCTCCTGTTCTTGGGTCTCAGGAAGGAGATAACTATGCTGAACACAACTTGGGTGGAAATGACCTTGCATTCCTGTTCATTTGATCCAGCTAGCTTCCTGTCTTGTTTCTTGTAAACAAATACTCCTCACATTGTTTGGGGCTGAGATGAAGAAAGTTGGAGTCAAAGCACTGGTTTTGTTTTTTCTTTTTGCGAGATACTGTTAATGAGAAACTCTGGTAGCTCAGTTACTAAGGGCTCAGCTGCTAACTGGAAAGTTGACAGTTCCAACCCACTAGCCTCCCTGGAGAAAGATGTAGTATTCTGCTTCCTTCTAGATTTACAGCCTTGGAAACGCCATGGAGGCAGTTCTGCCCTATCCTGAAGGGTCACTGTGAGAATTGACTTGATGTCAATATGTTTGGTTTTGAGTGTTAGTGCACATCTTTCTAACCCCTTCTCTCTCTGATGCCTGTTACCATCATGCAGGGTGGGTTAAAGCACATGTGAGATAACTGTTTCTTTATGAAAGGCCTAGACATATTTTGACTGTTGTTCTTATTTCTGATAAATCCTGCTTTCCAAGATAACGGCACAAGAATGTGACACTTTGGAAGTATTGGTTATTAACTGATTCAAGGAGACAACTAGTTCCCACAGTGGTGGAGAGCTATTAGGAGTGTAGGTGATGGGAATACAGGTTAGGATTGGAAAATACAGAAAAGAAGGACCAAGTCAGGACACTTGGAAAAGACCCACATGATTGGTCTTCTCATGTATCCTCTTTGATCTCTTCCCTGACGTGGATCTGGTTTTTAAATTGCTAAATCAGTGGCTGTGTGCCATGTTGAAAGTATGTGGGGGGCCTCCTCTTAGGAAGAAACTTGTCATTAGCTGGGGAAATAGGATTAGCTGTGTGGTTTGCAACTAAATCAGTGGGAGGCTGGAATGCCATGCCCTACGGTGGCAGGCACAGGTGGCCTCTCATAACTGTCCTATGTCCTATTAATTCTGCTCACCATCATCGTGACTGTGGCCATCAGCATACTTCATGATCTTTTTAGCTCTTCATGCGAGGCTTTGCCCTGGTTGCTGAGATAAAACCAGCTTGTCGCACTTGGGCCTTTGAGAATTCCTAAGCTGCGCTGGAGACTGGAATAGATGTAGTTCCGCCACTCCTTTTACACCTCTTTGAAGCTAATAGCCTCAAAGGACTCCATCTCCACGCCCTGCGAAAGACTGGAAGAAAAAACAAGCATTGTATTTTAGTTAACCAAAATGAGTTGAAATATTTTGTATGTTGTTTAGTCAGCAATAAAAACATGACTTAAAAAACTTGTTTACATTTGGAATAATTATTTGTAAATATGAAGAGTCCATTTAAAATTTTAAGCTTAGGGGAAACAGGAGCCAGCAAGGGCTCAGAGAAGGAGGGAGAAACTGGGGGGGCCTACCTGGGGAGGGGTCTGTGTTAAAAAGGTGTAGCAGGTTTGTCTGAGTCCATATCTGGTGTTCTGGTGCCCCCAAGGGCAGTGGTGTCTAGGATAGAAGCTGTTTAGACATGCAGAATGGGCAGGTTCTGCTTCTCAAGCTAAGACACTTACCCCTAAAGTTCCTTTGCCACAGGATACCCAGCCCCCCACTGCTAGAGCTTGCCAGCAGAGGTCAGCAAACATTTTCTGAAAGGGCCACAGAGTAAGTGTTTTAGACTTTGCATGTCTTAAGGTCCCCTGTTGTCACATGAAAGCAGCCATAGCCAACACATAAACGAACCAGCATGGCTGTGTTCCAATAAAATTTTATTCATGGACTATGAAATTTAAAACTCAAGTACTTTTCACATGTCACTGTGTAATACTATTCATTTTCAGATTTTTGTTTCAACCATTGAGAAATGTAAAAGCCATTCTTAGCTTACCCATTAAAAAAAAAGAATGCCCGTGGAGATCAAGTTGATTCCAACTCAGATCAACCCTGTAGGACAGGGTAGAAGTGTCCCGTAGGATTTCTAAGAAACACCAGATGAATTCAAACTGCTGACCTTTTGAGTAATAGTCATAGTTCTTAAGCACTGTGCCACCAGGGCTGCAATCCATTCTTACTTCATAGGCCATACAAAAGAGATGAGTGGGCTGGATTTGGCCTGTGAGCTGCCATTTGCCAAACCTCACTAATGGCATTAGGAGAAATCCTATAACTGAAAGCACCACAGGGCGACCAGGTAGTCCTTTTGTGATTGACATTTCACTCAGCATGCCCTCCAGATTCATCTATGTTGTGAGATGTTTCATGAATTCATCACTGCTCTTTATTATTGCTTAGTATTTCATTGTGTGTATATACCATAGTTTATCCATTCATCTATTGATGGGCATTTGGGTTGTTTTCATCTTTTTGTTATTGTGAATAATGCTGTAGTGACCATGAGTATGCATATATGTGTTCCTGTGATGGCTCTTATTTGTCTAGGAGGTATTCTTAGGGGTGGGATTGCTGGATCATATAGTATTACCAGTTCTAGCTTTTTAAGGAAACATCATTGTCTTCCACAGTGGTTATACCATTTAAATTCCCACCAACCATGCATAAGAGGTCAGTCTCCTGTGGCCTCTCCAATATTTGTTATTTTCTGGAATTTTTTTTTATTAGTTTCAATAATGTTGGGATAAGATGATATCTCACTATGGTTTTGATTTGTATTTTTCTAATGTCTAATGATTGCAAGCATTTCCTCATGTGTCTGTTAACTGCCTGTATGTCTTCTTTGGTGAGAAGTCTGTTCATATCAGCCTTAGGCTGGGTTCTCTAGAGAAGCAAAGCCAGTAAAATATATAAATACATGTAGAGAGATTTATATTAAGGAAATGATTCATGCAGTTGTAGAGGCAGCAACATGAATCAGGCTGGAGGCTTCTCCTGATTCATGTAGCCAGCAGCAGGGGCTGGTAAACTCCAGATCAACAAGTCACATGCAGGGCTCTGGTTCACAGGCTGCAAAGACTGATGAATCCCAAGATCAGCAGGCAAGACAGCAGGTAAGCTGCTAGCTCAAGTCCCAAGGACTGGAGGTCCAATGGATAAGAGCCAGCTGCAGGATCCAACGTGACAAAAAGCCCACGAGTCTTGCCAGAAAGTCCACTTATATTCCATGTAGGTGGCATAACCAAGGAAACTCCCTTTCAGCTGATTGGTGACTCACAGCAGGTTCCATCTCGGAGGGAATCACATTATATCAAATCTCATCATGGAAGTGATCACATCATCATATGACTGCCACTCTAACTGCCAAATCACTGAGAATCATGGCCCAGCCAAGCTGACACACAACAATCATAGTCCACCGCTTGTCAATTTGGCACTTTTGTACAGCTCTTTAAACTGTACACAATCTCCAAATAAAAATAGTTATAAAGTCATACTTGGATCTACCATGATACAGCTAACACATAAAACTGAAAATGCGGTATTACTGTTTATGTCTTACATTTTACAAGCAAAGAAAACAAATACTTGATGCATACATACAAGGCAGAAATACTGATAACATTTATAGTCTTTGTTTCTGCAATTGGTCATGTGGTCATAACTGGTAGTTAGAACTACCTTCTTCCACCACCCATTGATTATTGTCTTTGCCCTCAATAAGCACTTCAGCTGGTTGTGATTCTTTTGCTGGTGGGGTATATGAAACTTTCATTCCTGAAGGGTGTGAACTCTTAGCAGTGGTGTTCGAATTGGGTAGCTACAGTTTTCCATTGACTTTAATCATAGGGCATGGTAGTACCCAGAGATGTCGTAAGAGTTCTCCTACATCCCAGACATACTTGTCTTTACCTCCATTATATAATATCAATTTGATTTCTTCTTGGTAATCAGGATAAATCACACCAACCTGTTGATCCAGAGGCATGAGCTCAAAGTGGCCAGGTGGTATTCTAGTTCAGTGGAATCAGTGATGTGTCTCCAGGCAGGGGCATTCCTCTCTTTGGAACTAAGACTTGCAGACCTGCAGAGCTTAGGATTGTTTGGACAGGAAACAAAGATTTTCCAATTGGATCACTAGGGGTAATAGTGAGTGGTGCCACTCCCACTGTCATACCTTGATTCCTGAACCCATGAGTCCTGGCTATGGGAGATCCTCCTGGAGAATATTTCCCCAACCCTGCAAGGTATTACCACCTCACTAGCACTAAAGATTGTGTCTTTAGGGGGCCATTCCATTGTTCTTTCATGCCAGGTGCTCCAAGGTGATGGGGAACATGGTAAGACCAGTGAATTCCATGCATATGGGCCCATTGCTTCACTTTGTTTGCTGTGAAGTGAGTCCTTTGATCAGAGGTAATGGTGGGTGGAGTACCATGGCAGTGGATATGTCCATGGATGGTAGTTTCCGTAGAAGTATTGTGTATAGGGAAGGGAAATCCATATCCAGAGTATCTATTACAATAAGAGTAAAATACTGCCCTTTTCATTATGGAAAGTAGTCCAGTGCAGTCAGCGTGCCACCAGGTTGCTGACTGATGACTTCAAAGGATGGTTCCATATCTGGGGGTCATTGTTGGTCACTGCTGTTGGTAGGTTGGGCACTTAGCAGTGGCTGTAGTTAAGTCAGTCTTGGTGAGTGGAAATACATGTTGCTGAGCCCATGCTAAACTCCATCCCTGCCACTACCGTGGCCATTTTTTTCATGAGCCCATTGAGCAATGACAAGAGTGGCTAGGAAAAGAGGATGACTGGTTTCCACAGAATGTATCATCCTGTCCACTTGTTTGTTAAAATTCTGCTTTACTGAGGTTGCTCTTTGGTGAGCATTCTCATGATACACAACTACCTTTACTTCTCTGTCCTGTTTACAGAATTCTAGCCTAATACCTTTTCCCTAGACTTCCTTGTCTCCAGTTTTTTGACCATGTTCCTTCCAAGTCCCCTGACCATCCAGCAAAACCATTGGCCACAGTCCAAGAATCAGTATACGATTGCACATCTGGCCACTTTTTTTTCCAAGCAAGCTGAAGAACCAGGTACACTGCTCAAAATTCCGCCCACTGAGAGGATTTCTCTTCGCCATTGTCCTTCAGGGAGGCCCCCGAAAGGGAGCTTTGGTGCTTCTGAGTGGTGGCTGCACATTGTGCAGAACCATTGGTAAACTAGACACAATTTTTTTCCTTAGTCAACAGGTCATAAGGAACTCCCTACAAGGCCATAGGTACAGGTTGAAAGATGAAAACTAATGTGATGGGTTTTGTCTCAGTCAGTTAGTACTGTTTTAACAAATGCCACAAGTGGGTGGCTTTAAAAGGAGAACTTTTTTTTTTTTTTTTTTTGGTCACAGTCCAGTAAGCTAAAAGTCCAAAATCAGAACATCAGCTCCAGGAAAGGACTTCCTTTGCTGGCTCTGTAAGAAGTCACTTGTGATCTTATTCCTCTGGACTGGAAGTTTCTGACATGTGGGGACCCTGGTCGTTTCCAAGGGATCTGCTCAGCTCTCAGTACCGCTTTCTTTCTTAATGGTGTGAGGTCCTCAAATCTCTGCTAGCTTCTTTGTATCTCAAGAGACCGCCTCCAGGCAGTCTTATTGAGTCCTGCCCCACCAACACAACTGCCACCCATCCACCCTCATTAACATCATTCCAGGCAGCATTTGCAACATGGAGACAGGACACAATACCAGGAATCAGGGCCTAGCTAAATCACTACACAGATTTTTTTGGAACACAGTTCAATCTGTTGGGGAGCAAATGGTGTGAAACAGAGCAGAGACATACCAGTCTGAGTGTCCAGTGAAGTTTATTTGAAGAGAAAGAGAGTGGAGTCTCAACTGAGAGTTGGTTCAGCCTCCTTGAAGAGAAGGAGAAAGTGGATTGAGCCAAGGGTGGCTCAGCCCAGTGGGAAGGAGTGGGAGGGGAGGAGGTATCTGAGCCCAGAGGTAGCTCAGCCCCTCCCAGGCCAGTAGGGCAGGTTTTTTATAGTTTTAAAGTTCTGATGAGGTAGTGTGGGGTGAGAGGTTTTATAGTTTGATAAGGAAATATGTCAAAAAGAGGAGAAGGACAAGGGTTTGTTTATGGTCTTTGATAAGGGAAAAGCTTTGCTTAGGAGGGTGGGGGTGGTAGTATACAGTTTTGTTTGTGGTTCTAATTCCTGTGGGCTGTTTTTGGATACTGGCTTATTCTAAAGCCTCTCTGAAATCCAGGGACATGGTACAAGATGGTTTATGTTAAACCTCTCTGAAATCCAAGGACAGAGTTCTCTCAGAATCTGTGACAGGAATAGAGACTGTGGACATTTGGGTACCTTCTTCGTGCAGTTTACTTGTTCCTTCAGCTTCTGCTTGAGTCCCATCTCCTATATACCACTTCCATTTAACGATGAAGTACTGCTGTGAATATCCAACTTTATGGTCAGACAATACCCAGTTCACGATGGGCAGCTGAGGCTGCTTGGTGACATTGTGGCCCATGGTTAAGTGTTTCCTCTCTACGAATCCCCAGTAACAAGCCAAAAGATGTTTCTCAAAGGAAGTGTTGTTTATCTGTAGAATATGGGATGGCAGAGCTTTGCTCCAAAATCCTAAGGGTTTGTGCTGAGATTCACCAATAATGGTCTGCCAAAGAGCCTAAACAGCATCTCTATCTGCCATTGCCACTTCAAACAACATTAAATCAGCGGGATCACATGTCCTCAGAGGCAAAGTAGCTTGCACAGGATCTTGAGCCAGTTGCAGAGCCTTCTCTTGTTCTGGACCACACACAAAACTAGCAGCTTTTTGAGTAACTTGATAAATGGGCCAGAGTGGCATACCCTAATAAGGAAAATGTTGCCTCGAAAATCCAAAGATGCCCACTAGGCATTGTGGCTCCTTTCTAGTTGTGCGAAGGGCAAGATGCAATAATTTATCCTTCACGTTAGTAGAAATATTGTGGCACGCCCCTCACCACTGAACCTCTGGAAGTTTCACTGAGGTAAACGGCATCTGAATATTGGTCAAATTAATTTCCTTCCCTCTAGCATGCAATTTTTTACCAATAAGTCCAGAGTCATTTTCAGTCAGCATAAT
The DNA here is from genome assembly GCA_028571685.1 of Heterohyrax brucei. NCBI lineage: Eukaryota > Metazoa > Chordata > Mammalia > Hyracoidea > Procaviidae > Heterohyrax > Heterohyrax brucei. Next base: position 21,748,966 of record CM053162.1, read on the forward strand.
GTCCATCAATGTAATGAACCAGTGTGAGGTCTTGTGGAAGGAAAAGGCAATAAAAATCCCTGTGAACTAAACTGTGACTGCTGGGAGCCAGCCCCGACACTTTTTAGGGTCACACACGGAGGGAGGGAATGGCATCGGCAGGGAATGAATTGAGACAGGAAAGAATTTTGGGAGAAAAGGCAGCCCGACTCTCCAGAGAGAAAAAGAGAGGCTGTCTTAGTTTATTGTTATCTTTTTATAGTCAGTAAGGCAGCAGTACTTTGACCATGCTGGTGACTGGCTAGGCAAGAAGCAGGTACCTCGTGGTCTCTTCAAGTCAATCACTAGAGTTTTCTAAATAATGACCCTAGACTAGTGCCCCTTTTCATGTTAGCTATTAAGATCTTCTAAACAATGGTCAGAGACAGTGGTCTTCTTCTCTTGTTGACTGTTAGGGTCTTCTCTGTTAGTTAGTAAAGACCAAATACTTTGTCTTTCCTTTTCATGTTAACCATTAGGGCCCTCTAAAGAATGGTCTGAGACAGGCATATTTGTGATTTATAATTAACAGTTGGAACAAAACTAATCCTGGAACTTCTATGAACTTTACCTAAGCAGGAAGAGAGAACAAACCCATCTTAAAAGTTACACTTTGACAGTCTCTATTTGTTCCTTCTCTGCTCTTCCTTATCTCTTCCTGTAAGGACAATGAGTATCCACCGTCCCTGAGTCTAAGTTTCTCTTAAACTGCTCTAAGAAAGGCATTTCTTTAGTATTTGTCTGTTTGCCAATACCAAATATAATAAACTTGGGAATCTAGCTATTTTCCTGAAGTAAGATGTTTGCTATCTAAGAGCTGAGTGAGAGAGGGAGGGGAGCTGTCTCTGGAAAGCCCTTCAGGGCCTTCCTGCAGTGTTGCTTATTTCATGTGAAGAGAGGGGTGAGCAGGTGGGAGAAGTCAGTAGGGGTTGGGCTGGCCTCGCTGCTTTCAAGCTGGCTGTGTTAGAAATCATTCCTCTGAGCTCTTTTCCCCAGAAATTCCTGTTCAGGTTTTCCCAATATTATTTCATAAACCAAGGGGGTAGTAAAGGCCCCTCTCAGAAGGCATCTCTCCTGATCCTTGTGTCAGGAGAGAAGGGGGTATTTTTTTGAGGAAGATTTGATTAGGAAGCAAAATAATCAGGGACAGTAGGCTAAAAAACATGTCACGGGTGAGACGCTTTGGCCTGTCATTTACAGAAGTTTGTGACTTTGTCTACAAGGGCTGATGGCAGACCTCTGCATGTGACAAAGGCTGAATAGTTGGTACAGCTCTAAGGTAGGATACTAAAGGTATGCTGTTGGCCCTGCCAGCTGAAGATGAACTTTCTTGTGATTCTTAGAAACAGGTGTGGAGAAAAAGGCATCAGCCAGATTAGTAACTGCGTATCAGGTTGCCAGGAGATGTATTAATTCACTCAAGCAATGAAACCATACCTGAAACAGCAGCTAATTGAAGTCACCATCTGATTGAGTTTTTGACAATCCACTGTCATTCTTCAAGATCTGTGCGTTTTGTGCGCTGGCCAAATAAGTGAGTTGAATGGGGATGTGGTGGGAGTCAACACCCCCTGCATCTTTCATGACCTATTTGCTGTAGTGTATTCAGTCCTCCCAGGAAAACAGTATTGCTTTTGGTTTATTATTTTCTTAGATAGGTGGCAATTCTAATGGCTTCAACTTGGCTTTTCCTGCTGTAATAGCCCTTACTCCACTTGTCAGAAATCCAGTGTGGGGGTTCTGCTGGTTGGTCTGTCTGTTCCAGTGATGTATTCTGGAACTGGTGAAATTACTACAGGATGGGTTAGGTGATCCACTGTGCCTACTGTGAGATGGACATGAGGTAAGCTTCCATTAATGAACCAGCCTCCATATGCCCCCATTCTGACTGGTGGGCCACAGTGATGTTTTGGGTCTCCTGGAATATGTGTCAGTTCAGAGCCAGTATCCAATAATCCATGAAAAGTCTGATTATTTCCTTTTCTCCAGTAAACAATTACTCTAATAAAAGGCTGTACATCCCTTTGGGGAGATTGAGAGAAAGAGTAACAGTATAATTTTTTGGCAGTATACCGGAGTCCTTACTTAAAGGGACCCGGCCTCCTCTTCATTTGAGGAGTTGTGAGTCTCTATAAACTGGCTCAAGTCTGGGAGTTGATTGAAGGGCAGTGACTCTATTTTGGTAATTGGTATTAGAATGCTTGAACTAGAATACTTTTGATTGAAAAGATAAAGTAAATGTTTAGTAGATTTCATATCTGTTTCACTCCTAAGGGACACCATGACTAAATAGCCAACACCTTAAGTTCATATAATTCAGACTATTCTGATTATTGATTTGATTCTGCTGTCCATTATAGTAATTGTGCCTATCTTTGTTGATTGAGTACTGCTATTTGGTCCCTACTACCATGGGGTCCAATCAGGCCCATTTTAGTTAGGAGTTATTTTAGTAATCTAGTGCTGCTATAACAGAAATACCACAAGTGGATGGCTTTAACAAAGAGAAATTTATTTGCTCACATAAAAGTAGACTAAAAGTCCAAATTCAGGGCACCAACACCAAGGAAAGCTTTGTTTAGGGGGAGGGTCCTTGATGTCAATCTCCCCCTGAACTGGGAGCTTCTGAGACACAGGGACTCTGGGTCCAAAGGACACACCCACTCCCAGCACTACTTTCCGGATGATGTGAGGTCCCTGATTCTGCTGGCTTTCCTTTTCTTTATTTCCTAAAAGATTGTCTTAAAGCACAACACAAACTTATAAATTGAGTGCCTCACTAACAAAACCATTGCCTATCCTTCCTCTTTAACATTGTAGAGGCAGGATTTACAACATTTAGGAACATCATATATTGTGAATCATGGCCTACCTAAATTGCAACACATATTTTTTAGGGAACATAATTCAATCCATGTCAGGTGTCTTAATTCTGTTAGGGCAGCTTCCACTGTCAAATTTGCCTTACCTAAAATAGCAGTCACAACTATCTTTGAGGCTGTTGATACTCTCTTTACAAATTTGTTCCTCACCATTGAGGTAGAAGTATGTAATCTGGGCACTCCATGTGTGAGTTTGTGGGTCTAGCCTGATAAATCTACTCTAGTTTGCCAATTTCCCAAGTCTCTGGATAACTCTTCTGTGTGTAGCAATGTAATTCTGGCACTTGATTTAGCATAGGCCATCATGTAATATTGCCCTGATTGGGTCCCTTAGGTGGTAGGAGACTGTTCTACCCTGCAGAGTTGTGGGCTGATTGTGTTGATTGCTTACATTAGCTGGTTGGGGACTGTTCTGCCCTGCAGGGTTCTGGGCAGATTGCATTGTTTGGGTATCTTAGTTGATAGGAGGAGTAAAGATAGAGTGAGTAGCCCCCACTTGTCTGTCAGTGGAAGCTTGCTTGTTGCTGTGATGCTGGAAGCTTTGCTACTGGTATTTAGGTACCAACAGGATTGCCCATAGTAGACAGGGTTAAGCTGAACTTCCAGACTAAGACGGACTAGGAAGAAGGACCCAGCAGTCTATTTCTGAAAAGCATAAGCCAGAGAAAACTTTATGAATAGCAACAGAACATTGTCAGATATAGTGCAGGAAAATAAGCTCCCCACGGGTTGGAAGGTACTGAGAAGACAACTGAGGAAGAGCTGCCTCCTCAAAGTAGAGGCAACCTTAATGTCTTGGATGGAGTAAAGCCTTCGAGAGCGCCATTTGCAGTTGTGGCATGACTCAAAATGAGAAGAAACAGCTGTAAACATCCATTAACAATTAGAATATGGAATGTACAAAGTAAGAATCTAGGAAAATTGCAAATCATAAAAAATGAAATGGAATGCATGAACAGTGATGTACTAAGTATTAGTGAGCTGAAATGGACTGGTACTGGCCATTTTGAATCCACCAATCATATGGTCTACTGTGATGGGAACAAAAACTTGAAGAGGAATAGTGTCGTATTCATCATCAAAAAGAACATTTCAAGATCTGTCCTGCAGTACAGTGCTGTCGGTGATGGGATAATATCCATATGCCTACAGGAAAGGCCAGTTAATATGAATATTATTCAAATTTACGCACCAACTGCTAAGGCCAAAGATGAGGTGGTTGAAGATTTTTACTAGCTTCTGCAGGCTGAAATTGCTCAAATATGCTATCAGCATGCATTGGTAATTACTGGTGACTGGAATGCAAAAGTTGGAAACAAAGAAGAAGGATTGGTAGTTGGAAAATACCCCCTTGGTGATAAAATAATGCCAGAGATCACATGATAGAATTTTGCAAGACTGATGGCTTTTTCATTGCAAATAACCTTTCAAACCAACACAAACAGCAAATGAACACATAGAGCTCACTAGATGAACTGCGAAGGAAAAAAATTAACTACATCTCTGGAAAAAGATGGTGGAAAAGCTCTGTATCAGCAGTCAGAACAAGACCAGGTGCTGACTGTGGCACAGATCATCAAGTGCATATACACAATTTCAAATTGAAACTGAAGAAAATTAGAACAAGTCCACAAAAGCCAAAGTATGACCTAGAGTATATGCCTTCTGAGTGTAAAGACCATCTCAAGAACAGACTTGACGTGTTGTCCACTAATGACCAAAGACCAGACAAATTGTGTAATGACATCAAAGGCATCATCTATGAAGACAGGAAGAGGTCATTAAAAAGACAGGAAAGAAAGAAAAGACCAAATTCAGTGTCAGAAGAGACTCTGAAACTTGCTCTTGAATGTTGAGCAGCTAAAGCAAAAGGAAGGAATGGCAAAGAGACCTAAACAGAAGATTTCAGAGAGCAGCTCGAGAAGAAAAAAGACAGTATTATAATGACATGTGCAAAGAGCTGGAAATGGAAAACCAGAAGGAAAGAACATGTTCTGCATTTCTTAAGCTGAAAGAACTGAAGAAAAAATTCAAGCCTTGAGTTGCAACAGTGAAGGATTCTACAGGGAAACTATTAAACAACTCAGAGAGCATCAAAAGCAGATGAAAGGAATACACAGAGTCATTATACCAGAAAGAACTGGTTGATGTTCAGCCATTTGAAGAGGTGGCATATGATCAGGAACCAATGGTACTGAAGGAAGAAGTCAAATCTGCATTGAAGGTATTGGCAAAAAACAAGTCTCTAAGAATTGATGGAATAATTGAGATATTTCAACAAACAGATGCAGTACTGGAAGTGCTCACTCATCTATGCCAAGAAATTTGGAGGACAGCTACCCGGGCAACTGATTGGAAGATACTCGTATTTATGCCCATTCCAAAGAAAGGTGATTCAACTGAATGTGGAAATTACTGAACAATCTTGCTGATACCACACACAAGTAAAATTTTGGTCAAGATCATTCAAAAGCATCTACAACAATATATTGATAAGGAACTGCCAGAAATTCAAGCTTGGTTCAGAAGAGGACATGGAACCAGGGATATTGTCGCTTATGTCAGATGGCCCTTGGCTGAAAGCAAAGAATACCAGCAAGATGTTTACTTGTGTTTCATTGACCATGCAAAAGCATTTGACTGTGTGGATCATACTAAATTACGGCTAACGTTGCAAGAATGGGAATTCCAGAACACCTAGCTGTGCTCTTAAGGAAACTGTATACAGATCAAGAGGCAGTCATGTGAAAAGAACAAGGGGACACTGCATGGTTTTAAAGTCAGGAAAGGCATGCGTCAGGGTTGTATCCTTTCATCATACATTTTTAATCTGTATGCCAAGCAAATAATCCAAGAAGCTGGATTATACAAAGAAGAAGGAGGCATCAGGATTGGAGGAGGACTCATTAACAACTTGTGTTATGCTGATGACACCACCTTACTTGCTGGAAATGAAGAAGATTTGAGACACCGACTGATGAAGATCAAGCACCACAAGCCTTCAGTATGGATTGCACCTCAACATCAGGAAAATAAAAATCCTCACAACTGGACCCATAAGCAACATTGTCATAAATGGAGAAAGGAATGATGTTGTCAAAGATTTCATTTTACTTGGTTCCACAATCTATGCCCATGGAAGCAGCAGTCAAGAAATCAAAAGATGCATTGCACTGGGAAAATCTGCTGTGAAGGACCTCTTCAAAGAATTCAAAAGTAAGGATATCACCTTGAAGGCTAAAATGCACCTGACCCAAGCAATGATATTTTCAATAGCATCATATGTATGCAAAAGCTGGACCATGAACAAAGAAGACAAGAAAAAAATGATGCCTTTCAATTCTGGTGTTGGAGAAGAATGTTGAATGTACCATGGACCACCAAAAGAACCAAGAGATCTGTTCTGGAAGTAGTGCAGCCAGAGTGCTCCTTGGAAGCAAAGATGGCAAGACTGTATCTTACATACTTCGGATATGTTGTCAGGTAGGATCAGTCCCTGGAGAAAGACATCATGTTTGGTAGAGTGGAGGGTCAGAGAAAAAGAGGAAGACCCTTGACGAGACGTATTGACACAGTGGCTGAAACAATGCGCCTAAGCATAAAAACAACTGCAGACATGGTGCAAGACTGGGCAGTGTTTTGTTCTGTTCATAGGGTTGCCATGGGTCAGAACTGACTTGACAGCACCTGACAACAACATATTTTGTGTGAGCTTAGTAGTATTACCACTCCTGCTCTTTTTTGTTGCCGTTTGCTTGATTTTTCTTTTTCTGTCCTTTGATTTTTAATATGTTTGTGTCTTTGAATCTAAGGTGTGTCTCTTGCAGAGAGCATATTGATGGTTCATGAGTTTTTTGTGTCCATTCTGACACTCTGCTGCTTTACAGGTGAATTTAAGCCATTTACTTTCAGTGTGGTTATTGATAAAGCCAAAAACAACAATAACAAAAAAAACCAAGTTCATTGCCATCAAGTCAGTTCTAACTCATAGTGAACTTACAGGACTGAACAGAACTGCCCCATAGGGTTTCCAAGGAGTGGTTGGTAGATTTGAACTACTGATCATTTGCTTATCCGTTGCACCCTTAACTACTGTCTTTATCACCTGGTACTACTCTAATAGAAGTGCACATGAATGGCTTTAACAAAGAAAAGTTGATTCTCACACAGTCCAGTAGGCTAAAATTCCAAATTCAGGGTGCTGGCTTCAGGAGAATGCACTGTTTCTCTGGTGAAGTAAAAGACCTGAACAGAAGATTTCAGAGGCAGCTCGAGAAGACAAAAACAAAGTATTATAACGACATATGAAAATAATTGGAAATGGGAAACCAGAAGGGAAGAACATGTTTTGCATTTCTCAAGCTGAAAGAACTGAAGAAAAAATTCTTTGCTTGGCAGTTGCACTCTAAGCCAAGAGTTGCACACAAAGCAGGTGGCTTGCACACCTGAAATGGACTTGAAACACAAGTAAACGTCTTGCTAGTGTTCTTTGCTTTGAGCCAAGATCCATCTGATGTCAGCGATGATATCCCTGGCTCTATGTCTTCTTCTGAACCCAGCTTGAATTTCTGGCAGTTCCTTATCAATATATTGTTGTAGTCACTTTTGAATGATCTTTATCAAAATTTTACTTGCATGTGATTTCAACTATATTGTTCAGTAATTTCCACATTTGTTTGAATCACCTTTCTAAAAATCATGCTCTGGAGGAAGGTCCTTGTGTTGCATCATTCTTTCTTTGGTCTGAGAGCATCTTGATGCAGGAACCTCAGATCCAAGGGATGTGCTCTGCTTCTGGTGCCACTTTCTTGATGGTATGAGGTCCCCAAGTCTCTGCTTGCTTTTCTTTCCTTTTATTTCTTGTAGGATAAAAGGTGGTGCAAGCCACACTCCAGGAAAACTCCCTTTACATTGGTGAGCTTAGGAAGGGTGTTACAGCCCTACCCTAATCTTCTTTAACATAATCCAGTCTATTAACCACAGGCAAATTAGGATTTGGGGCATAGGAAAATCACAAAATGGAAGGCAATCACAAAATACTGGGAATCATGCCCCAGCTAAATTACTACACACATTATTTTGGGAGGGGGTGGATACAATTCAGACCTCGACAACCACTGTGCCACCATCTGTCTCAGTCTCAAAGGATAGAGACGTGATGTCTGCGGTGTCAAAGCATGGAGCCATCGCTTCCAAGATTTCAAAGGGCAGGGCTACAGTGCCCAGGTTTCAAGAAGTCAGATTTTTGTAAACTTGGTTCCTGAATGTTGGTCTGCCTTTCATGAGTGCCAGCAGGATGGAGCCAGAATTGCTGCCAAAAGATGAGAGCAGGGTTGCCATATCCAGGGGGCAAAGGAATGGGGCCTCCTGTGCCTACAGGGATGAAGTCACCACTCAGATGAGCTAGAAAACAGAAACTTCTACCACCAAGATAGCAGAGTTTGAAGTAAAACATGTCCATTGGATTTGGGTCCCTGTGATGAGAAGTTCCTCGACGTAGACCAGCAGAAGATAGATGGCAAAGACTTTCCATCAGAACCAACAGAAAGAGAAAGCCTCCCCCTGAAGCTGGCATCCTCAATTTAGATTTCTAGACTCCTAGAGTGTGAGAGAATAAATTTTTTCTTTGTTAAAGCTATCCACTTGTGGTATTTCAGTTATAGCAGCACTAGATAACTAAACTTATTGATCTAATTTTGTTGTGTTTTTTTTGTTTTGCTTGTTCCTCTTACTTTCCTGTGCTGAGTTCCTTTCGCTTGTGGGTTTTCATTTACTTTCTTATTATAGATTTTGTACTTACTGAGTGTTTAGTTTTTTCTTATTTTTTATTTTTTTGCAATTTATGATCTTTTTTAATTTTTTTGTTATGATAAAGTGAAAGTATACAGTCCAAATCAATTTTGCATGCCCACCTATCAGTAACTACATCTGCTCTCACCCTGTGATGGCACACTCCTCCTTTTCACTCTTCTAATATCCTTTCCACAAACACCTGTCCTCTCCTCTCCATCCTCTGCTTTCCTATCTGGAAAGAAACCAGTAGGACAGCCTCCTATCAATGTGTAAAACCATAAGGTACACTCACCACATGCTCACATTGTGTCTCTGAATCCTATTCATTCTTGTTGAAAGAGTTGACCTCAGTACTGGTTTCAGGTCAGGGCCAGCATAAAGTCTAGAGCCTATGTTCCCAGGAAACCCTCCAGGTTGTCAGACCATCAGTTCTGATCTTTTAGTAGAGTTCTTGAACTGCATACCTCTCTTTCTTGTGCTACATAAGGGACTCTACATCGTGTCCCCTATCACAACTGTCTTTGGTGTGGCCAGGCACCACCTGGTACTTCTGGTCTCATGCTGATGCAGTCTTCCATTCATATGGATCCTTCTGTCTCCTGAGCTCATCTTTCCTTGTGTCTTTGATGTTCTTGGTCATCTGCTGTTTCAGATGGGTTGGGATCAGTTGGTGTTCCTTAGATGGCAGCTTGCTAGCTTTTAAGACCCCAGATGCCACTCACCAATATGGGGTACAGAAGACTCTCTTAGCAAAACAGTAGTTATTCCAATTGACCTTGATGTCCCCTGGAAACATCGTCCTTAGACCCCTGTCCCTGCTACTCTATCTTTTGAAATATTGGGTTGAATTTAGAAAACCTTTCAGTTTATGGTGTAGTCCAGTTATGCTGATCTGTCCTCTACTGCATGCTGTCACTCGCTTCACTTAACTGAATTACTATGACTATCCAGTCTATGAATAATCATCTCCCTCCTTCCTCACTCTTGTAGCCGTCAGAGTCTTTTCTTCTGTACATAAGTGAATTGTTAATTTCTTGTAGCAGAGGTCTCATACAATACTTGTCTTTTGCTGCTGACTGATTTCACTCAGAATAATGTCTTCTAGTTGAAACTAGTGTTAATTATTGATAGAGATGTATTGAATACTGTCATTTTGGTGCATTTAGTTTTGTGTTGTTGAAATTTTCCTTGTTCCACTTAATATTCTGTTCTGGGTTGTTTTTCTTTGTGGGTTTTCTTCTCATTCCTTTCAATGTTCGTTTTGAGTCTGTTGAGACTCCTGTGTTGTATTTCTTGTTTTGATATATAGTATTGTTAGTTTGCTTTGTGGCTACCCCTTTGTTTCCCCTTAATGTTCTCAGTTCAAACCTGTCTTTAACTTCTGTGTATCTCCTTAACTTCCTTTCCATCTGAGAGGACTATAAACACTATATATCCCTCTTTATGCTGTAATGGTGTCACAGTTTACATGTTAAGATCTCTGTTTCCCTAATTTTAGTATTTTAGCTTTGATTGAACTTTGTGACTTCCCTGTGTAGGCCAGTGGATGCTGCATCCTGCCTTGCATCTTTGAGTATACATCTGATGTTATTAATTTCTTAATCAAAGAGCTTCTTTCACTATTTCTTATAATTTTGGTTTGGTTCTTGCAGTCTCTAAGCTTCTGTTTATTAGAGAATGTCTTAATTTCACTGTCATATTTGGGAGACAATTTTACAGGATATATAATTTGTGGTTAGAAAATTTTCTCCTTTAAGGCTTTGTATGTGTCATCCCACTGCCTTCTTGCCAACATGGTTTCTGCAGAAAGTTTTTTGATTCCTATTTTGGGAGTTTTCCAGAGCCATGGTGGTCTGTTTGTTTAAATGGTTAGATAATGACTGTTGTCTTCACGCCAACAAAAAGCTATTCTCCTTCTCCTACGTTGTACCAACAGGAGCTGTGGTGTAGCTCTAAGAAGGAAGTGAGTAAGGACATTTGGCTGCCAGCCACTGCTTTTTCTAGGTGCAGCTGACTTATGTATAGCTTCTCTAGTGAGAGATACGCTGTCCAGCCCTACAATGCTGCTTGGCTTGGTGGCTGGCCCCAGTTGGGCCCTCTGAGGTGGCAGGCCCTGCCTCCTGTCTGATAAAGATGGTGACCTATTTGTGCTGACTCTCCAGGGTCACACTAACAGACACTATGGTGTAGCTCAGAGAAGGGAAGAGAGAAGGGTGCCATGAACTCTGCCACCAGCCACTACTGCATTCTCTAGATGCTCTTACCTTAAAAAATGCTTTTTTGCTGCGAGAAGCACTGTCCAGTGGCAGCCAGTAGCAACAGCCACCTATTGGTTGACAAAAATGGTACTCTGCTTATGGAGTCTCTCGGGGGTCTGTCAACAGATGCTATGGTGTGGCTCAGTGAAGGGAAGGGTAAGTGGCACTGCCTCAGTCAGTTGCCAGCCACTGCTGCATTCTCTAGATGGGATTTACTTGAGAACTACTTTTCAGCTGAGAGAGATACTGTCCAACAGCACCCAGTAGCAGCCAGGCCCTTAGGGGTGGAAGGCCCCTCTTCCTAGCGATCTACTTGTGGAGTCTCTCAGGGGCTTCATCTGCAGATGCTATGACATGACTCAAAGAAGGCAGGAGTAAGGGTGCAGCTACAGTTGACTGGCAGCTGCCACCTTGTTCTCTAGGTATGATTGTCTTAAAAACAGCTTTTCTGCTGGGAGAGGCACTTTCTAGTTGGGCACTGTTCCTTTCTGTGGCAGGCAGCCCCAGCAGAATCTATAGCACAGCTCAGAGAACAGAACAGGGAAGGACATTGGTACCCTTGGCTGCCAGTCGCTGCTGGGTTCTGTAGGCGTGACTATCTTAAGTGCACCCTCTCTGCTGTGAAAGATGCTGTCTACTTAGGCATTGAAGCTCAGCATGGCAGCTGGCTCCTGCCAGCCTCTCAGGCTCAACAGTCCCAGTCCTGGTTAACAAAGATGGCAGCCATACCTATGAACCTCTCAGCTGCTGCACCAGCAGAAGCAAGACTCATTGTGTCTCTCCTCCAACAAAGGTAATTTTTGCCTTCCTGTTGCCCAGTCTAATCTCATAATCCTGTGCCTGATCTTGGGGCTCCCAGAAGGTCCACTCTGCTCTGTTCAATTGTTTTTCTAGGCCTTAGTTCTCAGAGGGGATTTAGGAGACATATGATTAGTCATGCATCTTGGACCTACCCTGATCTTTATTTAAAAATTTTTTTTTATTATGATTAAATGAAAGTTTACAATCCAAGTCAATTTTCTATATAAAACCCAAAGCACTTGCCTCTCTGCAACTCTATCTGCTCTCCTCACTCTGTGACTTCTAGTATCCATTTAACCAACACTTGTCCCCTCAGTTCTACCCTCTTCTCTCCTCTAAAAAGAAACCAGTGGAGCAGCCTTATATATATATTAAACCATAAAGTACACACACCACCTGCCTCACTCTTTGTCCCCAAGTCCAGTCCATTCTTTGTCTGAAGGGTTGGTATAAGTAGTGGTTTCAGCCCTGAGCTAGCAGCAAGTCTAAAGGTCGTGTTCTCAGTGAACACTCCAGGTTGTCAGACCATGACGTCTGGTCTTTTAGTGGAGTTCTTTATCTGCAACCCCTTTTTCCTGTGCTACATCAAGGACTGTACATTCTGTTCCCTGTCAGGGCTGTGTTTGGTGGTGGCTCACCACCATCTAGGTCTTTTGTTCTCCTGCTGATGTAGTCCCCCAGTCATATGGCTCCTTCCTTCTCCTGGGCTCATTTTTCCTCATGTCTTTAATGTTCTCTCTTTTCATCTGTTCTAGTTGTGTTGGGACCAATTAATTCTTTTTTTATTTTGATGAGTAGGTTTGTTAGCTTTGTGGCTACTTTTAAATTACCCTTACCCTCTGTTTCAGTCAGCTAGGGCTGCTCTAACAGAAATACCACAGAGTGGATGACTTTAACAAAGAAAGATTTATTCTTACACAGTCCGGTAGGTTGCAAGTCCATATTCAGGGTGTCTGCTCCAGGGGAAGGCTTTCCCCTTGTCGGCTCTGGAGGAAAGTCCAGTATTGCATCAGTCTTTGTCCAGGGAGCGTCCTGACGCAAGAACCTCTGGTCTGAAGGACGCGCTCTGCTCCAGGTGCTGCTTGCTTGATGGTAGCGAGGTTCTCAAATTGTCCTTTGTTTCTTTTTCCTTTTATTCCTTGCAAGCTAAAAGCATTAAGGGTGGGGCAAGCCATACTCTAGGGAAACTCCCCCCACAGCAGGAATTTACAGCCCCACCCTAATCCTTTGACATACAGGTTAGGAAAACCACACAATGGAGGACAGTCCCAAGATACTGGGAACCATATCCCAGCCACATGGCTGCACACATTTTTGGGGGGACACAGTTCCAACCATGACACCCTCTTAAGTTTAAATTGGTCTTTTATTACTTGGTATTTCTTTGACTTCCTCTCTATTTGAAGCTCTATACTTGTACCTTTTATTCTCCCTTTTATTTTGTTATTTACATTGCCATCATTTACAGCTGGATGTCTCTGTTTCCCTGTTTTAAATCTTTTAGCTTTATTTGTTATTGGAGTTCTTTACCTGGGTTGATAGCTGGTTGATGCTACCCTGTGTCCTACGCTCAGGTTGTTGTCTGCTATTGTTGGTTGTCTAAATGAAGGACTTCTGTTAGTATTTCTTGTATGTTTGGTTTTGTTTTTTACAAAGTTCCCTTAATTTCTGTTAATCTGAAAATATCCTAATTTTGCCACTGTATTTGAGAGAAAGCTTTGCAGGATGTATTATTTTTGGTTGCCAGTTGTTTTCTTTCAAGGTATTACATATGAAATCGTATTGTCTTCTTGCTTCCATGTTTTCTGCAGAGTAATCAGAGCTTCATCTTATTGTTGCCCTTTGTAAATGACTTTTCATTTTTCTTTAGCTACTCTCAGGATTCTTTCTTTGTCTTTGTTTTTTTGTACGTGTGATTTTGATATGTCTTTGCAATTTCCCTTTAGAGTTTATCCTACATAGAGTTTGTTGAATTTCTTGCATGGACAGCTTTTCATCTTTCATGATAATTGGGAAGTTTTTTGCCTGCAAATCTTCAACAATATTCTTCCATTTTGTCCTCTTCTTCTGAAACTCTGATCACATGCAAATTTTGACTCTTGTTTCTGGTTTTCTTTGCTCTTTTCTCTGATTTTCCTTAAACAAAGGTGTGTCATGAATTGTCTTCAGTTTCCTTACTATTGTCTTCTGTTGTTTCAGATTTGCTCCTAAAACCTTCTATTGAGTTGTCCAGTTCTGAATTTTTGTTTATCTTGAATTTCTAGTTGCTATTTTTTCTATAGTTTCTAATTGTTTATTTATTTTGATGTCTTGTTCTTATTTTTCTGAATTCTTCTATTGCTTTGTCTCTATTTCCTTGATTTTATCTGTGTTTTCCTTGATCTCTTTCCTAATCTCTTAGAGAACCCTATATATTAGCCTTTTGAATTTTGTATCAGGTCGTTCTAGTGCCCTTTCTTCCACTGGAAGGTTATCTGATTATTTTGGTGACTTGCTGGAGTCATTTTGTCCTGCCTTCCCCCAACCCCCATTTTTTTAAAATATTTTTTGATATTATCTTCCTTCTCCTAGAAATTCAAGTATTATTTTATTGATTGTATATTTGTTCATTTAAACCTGATTTTTTGTTTCATTTTGCTATGTCAGGGCAGGATAGTCAAGTGTGACTTGCTGCTTGCTTGTGTGTGGACACAATAGCTCTCACCACTTTGGCTGGGAAGGGCAGTAGCAGTCAAGGTGAACCCACTTCTTTGTACACTGGTTTGGCAAAGTGAGGATGGCTGAGTGGACACTGTCTGCCTTCTGGTGTTTGTTCATCCATGTGGGAGCACTCAAAATCCCTTGCCAGATGGATGGTGATGCCTGATTGAGTGGTACGGGTTTGCTTCCCACTGTTCAGCAGCTGGCTAAGTGGCAGTAGGTGGTGTGGCCTTGGCCTTGGCTATGGGCCTAACTACCAGGGGCACTCTAGTTGTGGTAGGCACAGTGGAAGGCTAGCAGGTGAGGGGAGGTGTAGTGTACAAGGCAGAAGAGTGAAGTCTTTGAAGGTATTTTTCTCCAGTTACCAGGTGCTTTTTCAAGATGACTAAGGACCAGCAGGGCTGGCAGGAAGGGCAGGGTGCAGCGGGGTGAGGCCAATGGGGAGGGAGGGACATGAGGCCTTGTCACTTGACTGTAGTGCAGCGGGGCAGGGCCAGTGGGTAGAGAGAAGTGGAGGGCTGGGCCAGTCAGCTGAGGTGCAGCTGGATGGGGCTGTCTGAGTGGGAGTGGTACAGGGTTGGGTCTCTGAGCTGTGGTGCAGTGGAGTACAAGGGGTATGGGGCCAGGTTCTTCATCTACAGTGCAGCTGGAGGAGAATGATGAGGAGGGAGTGGCCCAGGACCAGGTTGCTTAGCTGGATAAGATCGTGGGAAGGGAGGGGCAGAGGGAAAGTACTTAATCATTTGCACCACACAGGTACCAGACAGTTAAAAGATTGTATTTAGTATTAAGTTGTGTGTGTGTGTGTGTGTGTGTGTGTGTGTGTTTTCCTAAAAGAACCTATAAATAGTCGGTTGAAAACTGTTTGTGCCAACCAGGGAAGCCTAGTCATACAATTGGTATAATAAAACAGTTTCTCGTTCTTTTTATTTTTATCAAAGTTTTACACACAACGATTAATGAAAAAGAACTAAAAGGCTTATAATGAAAAACATTCTGGTGTGTTCCCTAAGCACCATGTGCACATGTCCATCTTTATCGTTCAGCACTTACACAGCACATTTTAATCATTTGCTGTATAGGAAAACCTGGTGGCATAGTGATTAAGAGCTAGGTCTGCTAATTCACAGTTCAGCAATTCAAATCCTCAGCTATTCCTTGGAGACTCTACTGGGCATTTCCACGTTGTCCTGTGGTATTGCTACGAGTTAGAGCAGACTCAGCAGTCCTGTTGAGCTTGTACTTGCATCCATCTCCTCCCAGACTCTGAGTTTCTTGGAGGCAGGTGCTAGTTCTTTCACCTTTGTGTAACTCAAAATATTGTCAGCCCTAAAAAAAGTACTACCAAACAGAGTGGCACCATAGTATTGTGGTTAAGTTTCTAGGCTCTGGAGTCTAGAAACTTGAGTTCAGATTGTGGATTTGCTACACATTTCTTGTTACTTTTGATAATTAATTTATCTGAACCTTAATTCCCTCACCATCAGAATGGGGACAAATGCAGTACCTAGAGTTACTTTAAAGATTAAATGAGATACTGTATATGTAACTTAAGGATGACTTTTTAAAATGATACCTCTCTGACATCTTATTGAACTGACAAACTATTTTCCAAAGTGTCTGCCCTGTGTTACATTCCTGCCATCAGTGTATGTTGTTGCATGCTGTTGAGTCATAGCAACCCTTTAGGACACAGTAAAACTGCCCCACAGTGTTTCCAAGGTTGTAATCTTTATGGAAGCAGGTTGTCATGTTTTTCTCCCCCAGAGCAGTCTGTAGGTTTGAACCACTGACCTTTTGGTTAGCAGCAGAGTACTTAACTACTGAGCCATCAGGATTCCCCATATTAATGTATGAGGGTTCTGGTTTCTTTATATTACTGTCTTTCTAATTATAGCCATCCTGGTGCATGTGAGGTACTTATTCATTGTGTTTTAATTGGCATTTCCTTGAGACTAGCGATGTAGAGCATCCTTTCATGAACTTATTAGGTATTTACAGATCTTTTCAAATAAATGTGTATATAAATTGTTTCCTCATTTTAAAATTGGGTTGTCTTCTTATTATTGAGTTGTTTATGGGTTGTGGTACCAGACCCTTAACAAATACATGACAAACAATTTGCAAAAATTTTCTCCCATTTTGTGAGTTCTCTTCTCACTCTCCTGATATCAATTGCAGCACAAAAGTTTTTAATCTGGATGGAGTCCCAATTTGTTTTTCTTATTGTTACTTATGATTTTGCTGTCATATGTAAAAAAAAAAATTGCCAAAGAAACCAACTTAAAGTCATGGACATTTATTCATAGGCTGTCTTCTAAGAGTTTTCTAGTTTTAGATTCTTGCAATGAAGTCCATGATTCTTTTCTTTTCAGTAATTTTTTGTTGTTATTCAGATTATACCCATTGCCATCATGGTGATTCTGATTTACAGTGTTACTATGAGCTGGAACTGACTTGATGGCAGTGGATCTGCTTTGAGAATATACACAACAGTTTCTACATGTACAGTTCAGTGGCAATGATCACATTCTTCAAGTTGTGCAACCAATATGGCTCTCCTTTTCTGAGTTGTTCTTCCCAATTAATGTAAAGCCACTGCCCCCTAAGTTTCCTATCTAATCTTTCAAGTTGTGATTTTGATCATATATACCAAAACCTAAACCCAATTCTGACTCATAGAAACCCCGTAGAACAGAGTAGAACTACCCCATAGAGTTTCTGATGAGCACCTGGTGGATTCAAACTGCTGGCCTTTTGATTAGCAGCTGTAGCACTTAACCACTACTCCACCAGTGTTTCCTGATCCTATACAGGTAGTTCTTAAAAGAGCACAATGTTCAAGGCATTGTTAAGTTGAACTAGTTTTTAATTTTAAGAAGACTGTGAGTTCCATTTCATTGGTCTCTGTGTCTGTTGTTATATCAATACCAGGCTGTTTGGATTAAAGTAGTCACATAATGTATATTAAAATCAGGAAGTATGAGTCTTTCTATTTTCTTTTTCTCTTTCAACATTGCTTTACCTATTTAGGGCCTCTTGTCTTTCTGTATAAGGTTGAGGATTTTTTTTTTTTCATTTGTGTAAAGAAGGCTGCTGGGATTTTGAACCTATAGATTGTGATGGGTAGCAATGACATCTTAACAACATTAAGTCTTCCAATCTATAAACATCACAAATGTTTCCATTCATTTAAGTCTTTCTTCATCTCTTTCAGCAGTGTTTTATAGTTTTTATTATATAAGTCCTTCACATCCTTGGTTACATTTATTCCTAGATATTTTATTCTCTTAGATGCTATTGTAAATGGAGTCATTGTTGGTGTATAGAAATACAACTGATTTTTGTTTATTGACCTTGTTCCTGGCAACTTTTCTAAATGCCTCTATTAGCTTTATATATTTTCTTGCAGATCCTTTGGGATTTTCCCTGTATAGGATCATAGCATTTACAAATAAGAGACAATTTTGCTTTTTCTTTTCCAACCTGGATACTTTTTAATTCTTTTTCTTGTCTATTGCTCTGGTTAGAACTTCTAGCACAATACTGAAGAGACATGGTGAGACTAGGCACCCTTTTCTTTTTCCTGATTCAAGAGAAAATCAGTATTTCTCCTTTAAGTATAATGTTGTTACTGTTGTTAGATGCCATCGAGAGTTAACTCTACTGTAACAGAATGAAACATTGCCTGGTCCTGTGCCTTCCTTACAACTGTTGTTACGCTTGAGTCCATTGTTGCAGCCACTGTGTCAGCCCATCTTATTAAGTCTTCCTCTGTTTTGCTTACCCTCTACGGAGCATCATTTCCTTCTCAAGAGACTGATCTCTCCGATATAATGTCGGCTTTTGGTTTTTGATATGTGCCCTAAATCATATTGAGGAACTTTTCTTCTGTTTCAGTCTTCTTGAGACTTTTCATCAAGAGTGTTAGATTTTATCAAACGTTTTTCTGCAACCACTGAGAGAATCATGTAGTACCTTTCTTTTGTTCTGTTGACATAGTGTATTACACTGATTGATTTTCTAATGTTGAATCTTCCCTGCATTCCTGGAATAAATCTTAGTTGGTTGTGGTATATGACTCTTTTAATATGCTATTGGATTCTGTTTGCTAGTATTTTGTTGAGGATTTTTTTGCATCTGTATTTATAAAGGATATTGGCTTGTAGTTTTCTTGTGTTTTTGTCTAGTTTTGGTGTTAGAGTTATGTCTGATTCATAGATTGAATTACCAAATATTCCTTGCTTCTCCAACTTTTGAGACAATTTAAACAGGACTGATGCCAATTCTTCTGTAAGTGTTTGGGGGAATTCTCCAGTGAAATCAGCTTGTTCAGGATTTTTTTAAAGTTGTACTTTAGATGAAGATTTATAGAACAAACTAGCTTCTGATTAAGCAGCACACGTATTGTTCTGTGACGTTGGCTAACAACCCCACAACATGTGAACACTCTCCTTTCTCTACCTTGGCTTCCCTGTTACCAGCTTTCCTGTCCCCTGCTGCTTTCTAGTGCTTGCCCCTGGACTTGTGTGCCCCTTTAGTCTTTTTTTGTTTGTTTGTTTTATGGGCTACAAGAGTTTTCTGTTGGAAAATTTTTGATCACTCATGCCGTCTCTTGTTTTGGGTCTGCTGAGCCTCTCTATTTCTTGAGCCAGTTTGGATAGATTGTGCACAGAATTTG
The DNA here is from genome assembly GCA_028571685.1 of Heterohyrax brucei. Lineage (NCBI taxonomy): Eukaryota > Metazoa > Chordata > Mammalia > Hyracoidea > Procaviidae > Heterohyrax > Heterohyrax brucei. The sequence goes on from CM053162.1 coordinate 21,768,099, forward strand.
TCCATTTCATCTATATTGTCTAGTTTGTCATAATACAGTTCATAATTTATCATAATTCTTTTTATTTGTATCAGGTCAGTTGTAATGTCTTCTCTTTCATTTCTTCGTTTGGTTGTTTGCATCGTTTTCTCTTTTTTCCTTACCAGTCTAACTAAAGGTTTGACAATTTTATTGATCTTTTGAAAGAATCAACTTCTGGTTTTGTTGACTCTATTGTCTATGATCTGTTTTCCAATTAATTTTTGCATATGACATGTGTTTTCATGTGAATAGCCAGTTGTCCCAGCACCATTCGTTGAAATGACTGTTCTTTCCCCCATTGGATTGTGTTGGTAGGTTTACATTTGTGTAGGTCAAACTAGGACAAATATAGGCAATTTCATACTTTACAATTTAGTTTTATTCCGATATTAACACTAATGGAGCAAATCAGAAATAACTGCAGTTTGTAATTTTGCCACCAGATGGCACTAGCTCCCCATATTTGATCTCTCTTGGATTAAATGAACTCCCCAAACTGAGAAAACATTTTAATCAACTCTCCTACACTAAGTAGCGCTGGTGATGCAATGGTTAAACACTTGGCTAGTGGTTCCATGGGAGAAAGATCTGGCAATCTGCTTCTGTAAAAATTACAGTCTAGAATACTCTACAGGACAGTTTAGCTCTGTCACATGGGGGTGCTGAGAGGTGAAAACTGACTTGACCGCAGCTAAGCACATCCTTCAGTAGAGTCGTTTACCTGGTTCTCTCCACCTCCTGGTGGAAACCCTGGTGGCGTGGTGGGTTAAGTGCTTCAGCTGCTGACCTTTTGCTTCAAATATGCCAGGTGCTCCTTAGAAACTCTATGGAGCAGTTCTACTCTGACCTTATAGGGTCACTGAGTTGGACCCAATTCCATGACGGTGCATGATGGCTTTATCCGCTGAGGAAACTCTAACTTTGGCTAATCCAGCATTATAAATCTACTCTTTTAGCTATCATGATTCTGGAGTTTCTGTTCTCTGGTCTTTGTATGAGAACTGGATAAAGCAGGAGAAGGTCATGATTGGTATAGACTATAGAATCCTACTTCTGCTCCCGTAGTGAGTTTGAAATATAGTTTGATTCAAAAACAGCTGTAGAAGTCCTACATGTTTATTATAAAACTGTGGAAAGTATAGTCAAGCTGGTCTCAGCTTTCAAAAGACTCATAGAAATGTGTGTGTACATATGGATGGAAGCGTAGAGAAAACATCAGTGACCGTAGCTCTCTCAGCTGATTTAATATTGGCTTAATCAAGCAAAACAAAAATTGTGCCTCTTTTTTGATCAGAAACCTTGACTGATAGTTATATATGATTTTGATGAATAAAAGTGAGTATTGCAATTGTTATTTAATAAATAAAAGAGGGGAAAATAAGGTTGGAAAGTTTGGAATTCTCTGCTTTAATAATGTGGTTTAGGCACATAAAACCTGAGTATCTCAGCTGCCTCATCCCTTTTGCCCCCCAAATGTCTTGTTTGATAAACTCCTCCTAAGTAAGCCCAGAGGTCCCTGGGTGGCACAAACCACTAGGCATTCGGCTACCAGCTGAAAAGTTGGTAGCTGGAACCCACTCAGCAGTATTCCAGAAGATAGGCCTGGCGATCAGCTCCTGAAAGTTCAGAGTGTTGAAACCCCGTGAAGCAGTCCCACTCCATACCTGTGGGGTCTCTGTGAGTCAGAATTGACTCAATGGCAACTCACGACAAGGAGGCAGGCCTAGCCCCTTTGCTCCCACAGCTTCCCACAGTGTTGTGTCCATAGCCTTTGCGACATGGTTTTAGGACTCAGGCCTCTCACCCGCACTGCAGCTCCCACCTTCTTCACTTGTGTTCTTCTGAACCCCAGGGTCAGAACTCACTACCAACCCCCTTTTCCCAGTGCACACCCACCAGACTCCTCCAGGTGAGTGTGTGTGTGTATGTGTGTGTGTGTGTGTGTGTGTGTGTGTGTGTGTGTATGTATGTAGGGGTGTGCCCAGGAAAGGCCCAGCAGGACTACAGGTCCCCTGGTATGAGAGCCTGGGGAGCCCCCTCTGAAGGAGGAAGTTGTGTAAAGCCCTAGCCGGGTCTTCTTTCAGCACTCTGAGGCTATTAGCATCTGTCCATCAGCAACTCCAAGGAGCCAGGAGTGATGACCTGGATCAATTCAGGACGCTGAGCAGGGGAAGGGATCCCCACTTTGATGTGGGACCCAGAGGTCATGAAGGGGGCAGGAGGTGAGGGCCAGAGGGAGGAGGCTGGAGACAATCTCTTTTCCCATCGCTGGCTTCCGAGGGGGGAGACGCCAGCCTGTCTTCATTACCCCTTTCATCTTTCTGTTCTCTGGGGCCAGTCTGCTCAGCCTAGGCCTGGAAGCTCCTCCAGGCAGATGAGCTTTGGGCTCCTGATCCCCCACCTCAGCCTCTCTCCTTCCCGAGTGCTACCCTATTTCCTGCCCAGCGGTGTGTACCCGGGCCTGAGAAGGCACCTTCTTTGGAGGTGAGAGAGAGGGAGGGGGCTAGTGCAGGGACCAGGAGGGCTGAGAGAAGGGACTGGGACAAATCAGACCCTTTGCTTCAGGGGCAGTTGGTTTTAAGGGGCATGTGGTATTCCAGCATAACATGAAACATCCAATTCTGGGAATCAGAGGAGAGAATTTTTCCTTGGAATCAGGGAATCTCAGTGTTGGAAGAGGACCCAGAAGTCCTGGGGCTCCAGTACACATTGGATACTCAAGTCCAGTCAGCTAGACTCCCAGCACACAGCTACCAAGCCTGGCCTTACAGACTGCTAGCTGCAGGGAAGGAACTCACCTGCTGAGGGTTCCCATCCTGGGAAGAGAGGTGAAAGCAACATAGTGTCAGGCAGGAGGACAGCCTGGAGAGAGGTGGGTGAGATCCGAGGTTCCCGAGTGCCTCGCATTCCTCAGGTCACGCCCGCCAAGCCTCTCAGAGCCAGGCCTGCGGGGCTGCCAGCTCATCCGGGCCCAGCCAGGCCGTCTGGCCTTTTTCCTGTCTAAAGTTACAGAATTTTCCAGAAAAGTTTCCCTGATTTTTTTCTTTTTTTCCTGGAGTTATAAACCAGATTTTTCTGTGTTCCGCTACTTTCCTGGCCTAGGGAAGGAAAGTCAAAGAAGGAAAGAAAGCAAGAAGCCTCAGAGGGTCTGTACTCACACTGTGTCTGACCCTCACTTCCCTCCTGTGGTGCAGAAGGAGGGCATTCTGAGTTAGTGTCCCAAGGAGCCAATAGTAACTGTAATTAAAATATTCATCCATTGTTGCCCACGTGCAGCCTCTTAAATGCATTCACTTATTTAAACCTCCTGATTAACAGCCTTTTTCTCCCAGAACAAACTGATCTAATAATAACCTCCTGAGGACTATACTGTTCTAATTTTCATTTCTGCTTTACGATGAGAACAATGACATGGTGAGCTGATTTTTGAAGGTCATACAACAGGTGTTCAGCAGACCTAGGCTTTACTCCCAGTCTGTCTGGCGAGCCAGGTGTTTGAGAGATCAAGAAGGAGGTGTTAGCTGTCATCTTTCCAGCCTCCCCAGCCTTGACCAGGCTAGAACAACAGTGTAGAGGGAAGAGTGAGGTGAATGACTGCGCAGGAAAGAGTGCCTTATAATGGAAAGATGATTTACACTGGAATTTTGGAAGCCTGGGTTGTTTTTCGCTCTGCCACTAACTCGCTGAAATGTAACTTCTCTGGGCCTCAGTGTCCTTGCCTGTAGAATGGTGGGATCAGATAAAGTCTGTGCCCTCTAGATCTCAGTCTCTAGATAGATCAAACAACCTCCAGGGTCCCTTCTGGCTTTAGTCTGATCGTGCTGAGATTACCTATTTGGGAGAAGAAATAACATACTCACCCCTTGCCCGGTGCCTACAAATGTGGCGTCTCCGCTAAGGTCAGTGTAGTGTCTGAAAATGTGGATCCAAGTTTGAAGTCCTGACTGTTGCTGGAGGCATAGCCTCCCAGAAGCCCCTACCATCCTGAAGCCCAGCACCCAGGCTGGGGAGGGAAGGCAGAGAGCGATGCCACCCACTACCATGGAGGAGTAACAGAAGAGTGGTGAGCTCACACTGTGGACTTCCACTGTGTCGGGCAGGGACTGTGCTGTGTGCCTTGTTTGTATCGTCTCATTTAATCCTTACAACAGCCCTATGGGGTAGTGTTGCAGACTGAATCATGTCCACTCAAAGCATATGTTGAAATCCTAACCCATTTACCTGTGGCTGCAGTCTAATCTCATGTCGTGTGTCCATCTTCCACAATGCAATCGAATGTAATGCTGCCGGTCGGTCAGTTGAGGGCATAGCAGTGTAGATCCTAAACCTAATCACTTCTGAGTTACAGCAGCAGCTGCCTAGACACAGGGAGAAACACAGATGTATACACACAGGGAAAGACAGACACCATGTGTGGACCGTCTATATTCCAAGGAACCAGGAATTCCCAGAGGGACTGATAAGGACGGAAGCAACAGGGCTCAGACTCAGATTTGGACTTTCAGCATCTACAACTCTGAGAAAATAAGTTTCTGTTTTTTAAATTTATTCATCTGTGGTATTTGCGTTACAGCAGCACTAGCTAACTAAGACAGCTAGACATTTCTTTCTTTCCTTTTATTATGGTTTAAGTGATGTTCACAATTCAAGTTAGTTTCTCATTCAAAAATTTACACACACATTGTTAGGTGATCCTAGCTGCTCTCCCTGTAACCTGACAGCACTCTCCTCTTTTCTACCCGTGTCCATTCTACCAGCTCCGCTCCCTCTCTGCCTTCTCATCTCACCTCTGGGCAGGAGCTACCCATTTAATCTCCTGTATCTAGTTGAGATAAGCACTCTCTTTACAGTAGCACTTTATGTACTACAGTTCAAGTCTGATCTTCGGCTGAAGAGCTGACTTTGGTAGAGGAGAATGAAAGACATCAAAGACCTAAGGAAAATGCGAATCCAAGACACAGAAAGTGCCACATAATCCAGAGACTACATCAGCATGGGACCAGAATAACTAGATGATGGCAGCCACTGCCAGTCACTCTGCTGACAGAGAGTACAACATAGAGTCCCTGACATAATGGGAGAAATTGGAGTACAGAACTCAAACCATATTAAAAAGATCAGACTTGATGATCTGACAGACTGCAGGACCCTTGGAAGACATGGCCTTAGACTCTCTGACACCATTCCCAAAGCCAACTCTTTAGACAAAGATTGGACTGGACTATAATACATAAAATGATACTGGCAAAGAGTGTGCTTCTTGCATTAAATATATACATGAGATTAACTGGGCAGCTCTTGTCCAGAGGCGAGATGAGAGGGCAGAGGGGGACAGGAGCTAGCTGAGCAGACCTGAGAAATACAGGGTGGAAAGGAGGAGTGGGCATCCAGCTGTGGAGATGAGGACCCGGGCTCCTTGAAGAATGTGTAGTGGTTTTAAGGCAAGCAGCGTGAAGACCTAGCGATTTTTGGTTCTGGTTTGGGATCCAGAAACTCAGGGTACTTGAGCTAAGGGTGTCCCCAAATCTGACTGCAACTCCTGCCCCATCCTAAATGGAAGAGAGGGGCTTGCTATGTCAAAAGCCTCCTTCCCCCTCTTCTCCTATACAGCAGGCTCACTCAGCAACCAGCATCACTCATCCCCTCGTCCTGGGGCAATTTAGCTGCCATTGAGCCTGTTATCTGGTACAGAGAGGGGGGCAGGAGGGGTCAGAGCTGGAAGGGAACAGTGGAGAGAGCCCTGGGGCAGGAGGGGGTCAGGCACTTTGTTCACCAATGCTGCCTCCTAAATGATAGACAGCCCTATGTCTGGGACAGGGAATTAAGCTGTCCTCACCTCCCCCTAGCATTAATAAGGCCTGGGGGATTGTGACAAGAGCTGTCAATGCTGGGTTCCTGTCTCAGCAGTGGTAGAAGAGGTCAGGCAGCTCTGGACACCTGGGGATGAGCAGCATCCAGGGCCTGTGGTGAGCGGGGGCAGGGATGGGAACACAGCCACCTTTGTGTGTGCCTCCATCCAGTGCTGGCTGCAGACTTCTGTCCCACCACCACACCTCTGGGCTTTGGGCACTGGCACAAAGAAAGCTGCCTCTCTGAAATATTCTGCCTGGAGGACGGTTACTGGGTTCTCTCCCAGATGTGGATTCACCATGGGCCAAAGGGACAGGAAGGACAGTCAAGGCTAGGCAGGTAACTGAGTGCCTTGACGCTAGTCCCCTACTAACCTTTTCCCGGATGCCAGTTTAGGCACATGTTGAGAAGAGTGTGAGCTACTGGGAGGTAGTCTCATGTGTGGCCTGCCTGTCCTGGAAGGACCCTAGCCTCCACGGGTGCTAGACCCCCAACCGGATCGCAGCGGAAAACCCCTGATGCCCGACCTTCCCCCTCCCCCTGGGCTGCGTGACCTGACTATCCTAATCAAGTTTGGGTCTTACTGGGGTTAAGTTTGTCTGGTGAGGAAGTTCTGGGAGCTGAAGTTCTAGGCCCTGGATTCCAGCTCAGGTTATTCAGAAACCATTAGGTAAGTAATTGCAGTCACTTGGTGAAGCCAGGTGGGGTAGAAGAGACAGTGGCAGCAGCTGCCCATAGCCCCTTTCCCCAAAGTGTTCATTTATGAGAGCAGCACAGGGCATGCCTCAGCGGTAAAGCAGAACATCTGGAATGGCTGTTTCCTCTTAATTGCCTCATCATTTTGCAGAGTGCAGTCCCCAGTTGTGAGTTCTTTAGTCAGCCCCTCCCCCAGCTTGTCCCAAAATCAGCCTGAATGGGCTATGGGCCAGGGTTTGAGATACGCGGAAGAGGGGACCTGTCTTTGACCCAATGTCCATTAAAATCTGATATGGACTCAGTGCCTTCCTTGGTACCCAGATGCTTAGGGTCTTGGGAATGCCTTGAAGAATTCAGGCGGGTCCCTTGAAACTCAGCAGAACCCCAACCTTTCTTCTTATCAATAAACCTCTCTTTTGACCAACATTGTCTGAAACAGGAGATAGGCAAGTGGAGCTGACAATACAGTCACTGTACCCAAGGTGCTTGCAGCCTTTTTGAAAAGAGAACTGCCAGAGAACCAGTTGGGAGTAAGTGGTGAGACGTGGCTTTTCATCATGACCATATCCTGATGTGTTCACCCACCACCCATTCCTTCAGTACCCACTGGGCGCAGGCCGTGGGGGGGCAGTGGCGATCCGAGCATGACCGTGCCACAGCCCCTGCCCTTGAGTACCTTGCAAGGGATCCTAGCTTCCAGATACTCAAACATGTGAGGTGAGCAGTAATTTGTGGACGTGTCCAGGGTGCTATAAGACCACAAGAAAGGGCAGATGTGGTCTGGCGGGGAGGGGAGTGGTGGCGGTGGCGGCGGTGGTGGTCTTAAAGGGTGTGTAAGAGTCTGCCAGGTGTGGGGAAAGGAAGGACATTGCAGAAGAGGGAGCCTTGTGGTTTACAGGTAAGTCTACAAGGAGTGTGGTGTGATTGGAGCTCACAGCACAAAGAGACAGGCTGGAGAGGTAGCAAGCGCCCCAGGAGCCAGGCTGAGGAGCTGGGGCTCAGACCTGTGAAGAAGGGGAGCACTAAGTAGAAGGGATGGAGAAGTCCAGGAGAGGATGAGAGGAGGGGGAAGGAGCCAGCGTCCTAAAGCAGCCGCTGTTCATGGCTGTCCTAGTTTCTCAGTGCTGCTGTAACAGAAATAGCATGAGTGGGTAGCTTCAACAAACAGAAATTGATTTCTCTCTGTTTAGGAGGCTAGAAGAGGACAGGCCCCAGGGGAAGGCTCTCTGGGTCCATGCTGAGGAAAATTCCTGCCTCAGGTATAAGACACACCACGACACTGATGTGGCCTCATTAACACAACAAAGAAAAACTGCATTCCCCAAAGGGATTGCATCTACTGGTATAAGGGGCTAGTATTAGAACACATGTTTTAGAGGGATACAGTTCAGTCTGTAACAGTGGCTCAGAGCTGTGGGAGGCCAGGAATCATGGGTCCCCTTGACTATGTTGTCAGCAAAGGACAAAATGACAAGTCCTTGAGCTTATTACTGTTTTATAGCCACAGTCCCAGTGGTGGTAGGCAAGCTACTGCTCATGTCTGAATTCAGGGAATGGCCCTGGGAAGCCTTTCCTGCTCTACTTCAGCTTTTAATAGCTGCTGACACTCCATGGTGTTCCTGGACTTGTAGATGGGTGCATCTACGAGATGGGGAACACCCATCTCCATTGTCTGCTTTCTTCCCCTGCTGTCTGTGTGTCGACTGTGTTCTTGTTGTAACTCAGAAGTGACTAGGTTTAGGACCTGCCCCGCACTGGCATGACTTCAATAACCAAACCAAACAAAAATACTTATTTTAAAATACAGTTATATTAACAGGTAGCAGGGATCAGGATGTCAACACACATTTTGAGGGACACTATTCAGTCCATAACACCACTGCAGTCTGTCTGTCTGCCTCTGGCAGGCAGCCTGTTCACACGTTCATCTTCCTGCTATTCCTGCATGCTTTACCCATCTAGTCCCTCTTCCTTGTTCAGGCTTTAATCTCTCTATTGCTGTCTCTTTGTACCATCTCTCTTAGGCTAGCCATTCTAGGTCTGTCTTCTCACGGTGTTAATCTCCCCTCTCTCCTCCGGGTGGCGCTGCCGCCACACCCTCTCTCCACTCTCACCAAGGCGAGCACCCGGCTTAGATGAGGCTCAGCAGCAGCCTCCACCGTGGTAGGGGAGCTCCCTCCCTCTGCCCCCATGTGAGGGACGGGGGAAAAGGTGTCGCAGAGCTCACATGAGCCCACAGAACCTATATGGGGAAGACAGAGGCAGGCAAGGTCAGGCTGAGGCAAGGAGGACGAGGCTCCTGGGCGGCAGCGCACCACGGTCCACCATGCAGGGACCAGCAGGGCTGGGACTTGGGTGCGGCAGGCAGGAGCCACCCTTGTGTCACCCTGGGCCCAGCCCCAGGGACACCACTGACATCAGTCCCGGTTTGGATGGCCCGCTTGTCTTTGACCTGCCGCAGCTGGAGGCTCTAAAAGGCCGAGAGGTGGCTCTAACCCCCTCGGTCCCCACCAGCTCCTGCAACAAGTAAATATATAGTCTAACTACAGACTGTGCCTGCGCTGCAAATATCTGTTTTTATGGTGAAATAGAGGGTCACTGTGAGTTGGAATGAACTCGATGGTAGTGGGTTTGGTTTTGCGGGTTTTATGGTCCAATATATATATATATAACAACATTTGCCAACTCAACAGTTTTTACATGCACAATTCAGTAGCATTGATTATGTTCACTATGTTGTACTACTGTTAACCACTATCCCTTTTCCAAATCTTTCCATCTTCATTAACTGAAGCTCAGTGCCCCCAAAGGACTCTCCCAGCCCTGGTGACTACTAACAAACTTTAGTCTTACATGTTTTGCCTACTTCCTATAAATGGGATAATATATTTGTCCTTTTGTGACTGGCTTATTTCACTCAGTGTAATGCTTTCCAGGTTCATCCCTGTTGTAGCAAGCATCAGGACCCGTTTCTACTCAGGGCTAAGGCATATTGCATTGTATGCTTATTTTTTTTAGCCTTTCATTTGCTGGTGGACTCTCAGGTTGGCTATGTGTAGGCTTCTGTGCATATTCCTGCTTTCAGCTGTTTTGTGTATTGTCTTAGTCATCTAGTGGATGGCTTTAAAAAAAGAAATTTTGTTACAGTCCAATAGGCTAAAAGCCCAAATTCAGCATGTCAGCTGCAGGGGAAGGCTTTCTTTGCTGGCTTTGGAGGAAGGTCCTTGTCTTTAATCTTCTCCTGAAGTGGAAGATTCTGAGGTGCAGGGACCCCCAGGTCCTTTCCAAAAGATGTATTCCACTCCCGTACTGCTTCTTGAGGGCGGGAGGTCCCCCGAATCTCTCTGCTACCTTCTTTCTTTTGTATCTCAAGACATTGCCTGAAGGCACAGTACAATCTTATACACTGAATCTTGTCCCAGCAACACGACTGCCACACATCTTCACTCATTAACATTGTAGAGGCAGAGTTTGCAGCTTATAGGAACTTCATACACTGCTGGGAATCATGGCCTAGCCAAATTGCTACACACATTTTTAGGGGGCAACACAATTCAATCCAAATATGTATATACCTGGACTGAGATTACTGGTCGTACAATACATCTTTTTTGAGAAACTGCCAAAGTGTTTTCTACTGCAAATGTTGTTTTTCAACAAGTCCCTAAACCTCCCTTTCAATGTGGTTGCATTGTATAAGCCTCTTGTGCCTAGAGGGTATCTTTTCTGACCCTGCACTGCCTAAAGTGTGTCTTCAGCTTTGAGTCAAGTTTCTGACTGTGCTGATGGCAGGGATGGGACAGCCCTTTCTTGTTGTGGATGGTGGACAAAGAATGGGCAAAGGGGAAGGGCATTTCTGTACACTGGGTTCCTTGGGAACAAGACTGAGATAGGACTGTAAAGCTGGGTTTATCCTATGGCTCATAAACCGGCTTGTAAACTAGAAAGAGAACCATGTCATCACCCTGCTTAAGGGATCTCAGTGTCTCCACTGTTCCCCAGACAGAGTCTGGAAGGCCCCATTCTCTTTCCAGCCTCTTCTGTTCCTCTTGTGTGACAGGCTATCTTTCTCCCCGGTCCTCAGTGTGACCAGCACTCTCCCACATTGTTAACAAACTTAATAAACCAAACCAAATCCATTGCCATCAATCTGATTCCAACTTATAGTCACCCGTTAGGTCAGAGTAGAACGGCTCCATAGAATTTCCAAGGAGTGCCTGATGGATTTGAACTGCCAAACTTTTGGTTAGCAGCTGTAGCTTTTAACCACTGTATCACCAGGGTTTCCAATAAAACGAAAACCAAACCCACTGCTGTTGTAGTGACACTAGAGATCAGGGTGGAACTGCCCTATAGAGTTTCCAAGGAGTACCTGGAGGATTTGAACTGCTGACCTTTTGGTTAGCGGATGTAGCACTTAACCCACTGCGCCACCAGGGTTTCCAATTAAAAAAAATAAAAAGAAAACCATTGCCATTGAGTCAGGTCCGACTCATGGCAACCCTAGAGGTCTGGGTAGGACTGTCTCCTAGAAGTCCCAAGGAGTACCTGGTGGATTTGAACTACCAATGTTTTAGTTAGCAGAGGTAGCACTTAACCCACTATGCCCTCAATGTTTCCAGGGTTTCCAATAGTATCCCTAAAAAACTCTGTTGCAGTGCTAACCTCCTGGTGCCTGTGAATGGGACATTATTTGGAAATAGAGTCTCTGAAGAAGGTATCGGTTAACGTGAGGAAGTCATACTGGAGTACCAAACCCAAACCAAACCAGTTGCTGTTGATTTTGACTGTGAAACACTCCTTGTGTTGAATATAGAACTGCTTCATAAGGCTTTCAAAGCTATGACCTTTTAGAAAAATCAGCAAGCCTTTCTTCCAAAGTGTCTCAGGTGGGTTTGAACTGCCAAGCTTTAGACTAATATTTGAGAGCTTAACCATTTGCATTACCCAAGGGTTCCCACACTAGAGTTGTTGTTGTTAGGTGTTGTTGAGTCAACTCTCACCCACAGCAAGGACCGAGCAGAACTGACCCATAAGATTGCCACAGGGTGGCTGTGGATATGAGCTGCAGACCTTTTAGTTAGCGGCCAAGCTCATTAACCCCTGGGGCTCCAGTTAAAAAAAGAGTGAACCTGTTGCCTGTGAGTTGATTCCAACTCACGGTGACCCTATGGCCTGGTCCTAAACCCATCTTATTGGTGTCCTTATAAAAGAGGAGAGAAATAGAGATAGACGGAGGGAAGAGAGCCACGTGAAGCTGCCGCCGTGAGCCGAGGAATGCCTGGGACCACCTGAAGCCAGGAGAGACAAGCAAGAGCCTTCAGGGAGACCTTGACCGTGTCGACACCCTGAATTCAGATCTGTAGCCACTAGGACTGTGAGACAATAAGCTACTGCTCCTGGAAGTCATCTCTTTCTTGATGGCAGCCACAGGAAACCACTCCCTGCAGTGAGGCCTCTGAACCTGCCGTTTCCTGTGTGGCTTGCTCTTGGTGCCACCGCTGCCTTGAAACTGGCCAACGTTCCCCTCCTTGAGGCCTCAGTTTGGATGTCCATCTCCCGGGGAAATGTCCCCAGCACCCTGGATGACTTCAGGTCCTTCCTTCTGTGTAGCCTTGCTGTCTTGCTGTTCTCATCACTGAAGATAACTCTGTGAGCTGCTGTGTCTCCTATTGTGCCCTCCGTGGTGCCAGTGGCTTAGCCAGCTTCTCTTACAGGCACCATCTCATTTGAAGGAGTCCCTGGATAGCACACATGGTTAACACACTTGGCTTCTAACCAAAGAGTTAGAAGCCTGTGTCCACCCAGAGGCACCTTGGAAGGAAGTCCTGGCGATCTACTTCCAAAAAATCAACCATTGAAAACCCTGTGGAACACAGTTTTGCTCTGACACATGAGGTCTCTATGAGTCAGAGTTGGTTTGAAGGCAGCCTGTAGCTGGTCACCTCATTTGATCATCTCGGTCACTTTCCCTTTACAGATGGGGAAACTGAGGATTGAAGAGATGACAAGCTAGCCCCAGGCATCCAGCACATCTCTAGTATTGCCAGGACCTGGGTGTGCCCCCGAAACCTCTGCTTCTTTCTCTGGCCTACCTGCCGCAGGACTGCGCTTGAAGGGCCAGCACTGATTCCTGAATTCACATTGTGATGTGGCTGTTCAGTGTCAGTTTATGAATTTATAGCACCTGTGTTTAACAAATATTTTTGAGCACGTTATCTACATCAGGCTTTAAAGCTGTTTGGGGGAACGGACTTGCCAAAGGGGGCTGGGGGTCTCCAGGACGTTACTCATCTTCATCCCCGCCACTCATTTCCCAAGCAAGTCTGTAGATGTCTGGACAGGGCCTGAAGGGAAGAGGGCATGGCCATGGGGATGTGTGGGCTGGGCTTGGGGGTGAGGGTGGTGACAGTGGTGACGGTGCAGGGGAGACTGGATTTAATGGGGTGACTACCACTTGTAAATGAAACTGAAGGCAGAGCAGTCTGTGTGAACTCTGACCTCTGCTGTCTATCTTGCCTTTCATCAGGGCCTTTATGAGCAGCTGCCTCACTCTGAGGGACCCACCGCCGCCCCGGACAAGGAAGTGGGCAAGAGACGCTCAGTTCCATAGTGGAGGTGAAGAGAGATAGGGGAGGGGATGATGGGGTACAGGAGAGGCTCAGGGGAGCCCCAACTGTACCTCCATTCTCCCAAACAAGTTTTGCAAAATAAAAGTGTAGGCCTGGATTTGGAAGGTGCTGCTTAACACTGTGGACTGCAAACTTGGAGATCCCTAGAAATGTAAATTCTCAAGCCCCATCCCTGGAGTGTCTAGTTCAGTGGGTTTGGGTTAGGACTTGGGAATTTGTATTTTTAAAAAGCCAAGCTTAGCAACACTGCCTTGGAGCACACTGTCAGCAGACATCAGAAGCATTTCCATACCCTGGGGTGGAAACTGCAGTTCTCAGTGATAATCACAGCTCCAGAACTGGTGTCCTCAGGTGCCAGACACCATGCCAAGTGTGTTATAGCCATTTTTTGTTGGACCCTTAAAATAACCCTTCAAGGTAGGTGGCATTATCTGGTTTTGCAAAAGAAGAGATGGGATAAAACAACTTGCCCAAGGGGAAACAACTGAGATTTTAAAATGGTTCTGACTCTGACAGTTGTATTGTTAGCTAGACACTCTCCCACTGCCCTTGTGGGTGGGATCTATGTGAAGGTTGTCACTAGCATGGAAGTATCCAGAGTATGCTGTTGTTAACAGCTGTTGAGTTGGCCCCACCTCATGCACAGTGGAAAGAAATGCTACTCAGTCCTGCGGCATCCTTATGATCAGTCAAGGACCAAACCATTGTGACCCATAGGTTTCCATTGGCTGATTTTTGGAAGTAGAGCACCACGTGTTTCTTCTTTGTCCATCTTAGTCTGAAAGCTTCACTGAAATCTGTTGAGCACTGTTGTTGTTGTTGGCTGCTGTTGTGTGGATTTTGACTTACAGTATCACATCACTAGGTGAAGAGTAGAATTGCCCATGGGGTTTTTTTGGCTGTGATCTTTATAGAAGTAGCTTGCCAAGTTTTTCATGGAGTGGCTGAATGGGTTCTAACCACTGACCTTTTGGTTCGCAGCTGAGTGGTTTAACTGTTTATGCTTTTAGGCCCCTTTTCAGGATCTGTTAAAGATTGAATCATTTCCCCCCAAAATATGTGTCAACTTGACTAGTCCATAATTCCCAGTATTTGCAATTGCCCACCATTTTATCATCTGATGTTGGTTTTCCTGTGTGTTGTAAATCCTACCTCTATGATGTTAAATAGGCAGGATTTGAAGCAATTACGTTAATGAAGCAGTACTTAATCTACAAGATTAGGCTGTATCTTGAGTCAGTCTTTTCAGAGACATAAAAGAGAAGCAAGCAGAGAGACAGGGATCTCCTACTACCAAGAATGAAGAACCAGGAGGGAAGCTCATCCTTTGGATTCTGGGTCCCTGTACTGAGAAGCTCCTAGACCTGGAGACATTAATAACAAGGACCGCCTCTCAGAGCCAACACAGAGATAGCCTTCCCCTGGAGCTGGTACCCTGAATTCAAACTCCTAGCCTCCTAGACTGTCAGCAAATAAATTTCTGTTTGTTAAAACCATCCATTTGTGGTATTTCTGTTATAGCAGCACTAGATAGCATCATAGCAACTGAGAGATGGGTAATCTGCAATGAGGTTCATCGGCCAGGAATTGAACCCCACCTTCTGCATGCAAAGTGAGAATTCTACCATTTAACTATTAGTGCCTCCTATCCTGAATGTGGGAACCAAGAAATCAGCGTCTCATTTCATTCTAGGCATAGTCATGTGACCAACTTTGGATGTCATGATCAAAGACAGCTCTAGGGGGCAGAGACACCTCCTCTGTCTTGTTAAAGGTGATGCCCTGTGTCTAGCACAGGCCTAGACCATAGAAAATGCTAGGTAAATACTTGTCAAATGAGTAATAAGTGCTATCAAAAAGAAAAAACAGAACAAAATAAAAACAAATAAAATCTGGGAGGGATGATACAAGGCCTGATGGGCTTCCCTCTTCTACACTGTGTGCCACTGCAGACAGCAAAGTTGCTGTTTTGAGCAGAGGAAGTTGGTTTGGCTGAAAAGGACAGGTCCTGGGAAAGGATTCTGAGTATGCGAATCTAGAGAGTTGGCTATGGGAAGAAAAGGAAATATCCCTTCCCATCTGCCCTGTTTCACGCTTTTCCAACAACCATGAGGGTCCACTTGGTCCCTGCTCAACTGGAGAGGGTTGTATCAAGAGCTACCTGTGCCCATTGCCAGCACTCTGAGCTCTCATGGTCCATGGTCCTTGTACAATGGGCACCTTTGGCTTAACTGTGAAAAACACTTATTTATTCAGCACCTATGGTTTGTCATTACTAGAGTGTGGTAAAGACACGGCCTGTGATCTTAAGGAGTCAAGAGGACTTGGAGCTGAAGACAAATAAAAGCCCTGAAACATTAAGGGGTTAGATATTTTCAGGCTGGGGAGGAGGAAGCTAAGGGTGGCAGGGATAGGGCCGGAGGGATTAGTGAGGAGTATCAGGGCTGTTTAGGGAGAGTGGTCTTCCATCTTGATGGCATTTGGCTTGGCTGGTCTTCCATCTCCAGCAGAGAGAGATGGGTTTGGGGAGGCCCATGCGAGGTGATGCCACCCTTCCTGCTGTGGCCTTAAAAACAGGACAGAATGGAGGCCTGTCTGTTGAGGTTGGGGTGAAAACTTCCATCCCCTGAAGCCATAGGCATTCCACTTCAGGTTAAAAAAAAAAAAGAACCCCAAACTTAGTGACTTCAAGTCAATTCCAACTCTTAGAGACCCTATAGGACAGAGTAGAACTACCCCCAACCCATAGGGTTTCCAAGGACCAGGTGGTGGATTTGAACTGCTGACCTTTTGGTTAGCAATGAGATCTTAACAGCTAGGCCATCAGGGCTCTCTGTTTAGGTACACCAACCCACTTTTGTAGAGTTGATCCCGACTCATGGGGGATCATTACATTTATCATACCTTATGAGGTTATTTTTAGGGCCCACTGAGAAATGGTTGTAACAGGCTCAGCACAGTGTCTAGCTCCTGGGGACACTCAGTACTGGAGCTGTGATTCTAGCTAACAGCTGCAGGTCGCCACTCTATGGAATCATGCTTTTGTCACTGGTGGACTTCCGAGAATGGAAGGTGGCACTACATAATTACGCCAGGCCAATAAGCAGAAATCAGAACCATCTACACACAATTAGGTCTCTTGATCACTCTACTTTGGGGTCACTTAAACATCAAAGTTGAGGGATAGGTCAGAGCAGGGTGGAAGAAGATTCCGGTTAAAGGCCACAGCATGTTGCAGCATCGGGAAGCAGGCAGCTGTCGTCGGCCTTTGGGGGCGCTGGCAGGGACTGGCCCAGGAAGGGCACTTGGAGTAGGTAAGGGGACTGAGAGGAGGGGGCTGAAAGCGCTCAGAGCCTGGACTCCTGGCCGCGGTCAGAGTGGTTGCTCCGCATCAGCTGTGGCTAACCCAGCTCCCCACAGCCGAGCGAACATTAAATAAACAGAACGGGAAATGGAATCCTGCCAGACAAGCGGAGGTGGGCGGAGGCACTCCTCCTTCTCCAACAGTGGAACTGAGGAGGAGCAGTCCTGCTGTTTAAGCGTAAAGGGGTTTCTGAAGACAGCCTTTCCCAACCTAAAAGTGAGCCGGAGGCAGGGATTCTTTCTTGTCTTTGGACCATTTGTAGCATCTGGCAGGCTTCTTAGAAGACGCACACATGATCTCACATATGTTGCTGTGTGTTGTCTAGTTAATTCTGACTGGTAGAGACCCTATAGTGCAGAGTAAAACTGCTCCATAGGGTTTCCAAGGAGTGGCTGGTAGATTTGAACTGGAGAGTTTTCAGTGAGCAGTCTGAGCTTTTAACCACTGCACCATGAAAGCTGCAGGCTTGTTAAAAGACGCACAGATGCTCTTACACATAGCGTCTTGGAGTATCAGTGAGCTCATGGAGCCCAACTTTTAAAAGCCTCTACCCTTGGAAACTGGTGCCATAGTGATTAAGTGCTAAGGCTGCCAACCAGCGTGCTGGCAGTTCAACGCCATCAGGCTCTCCTTGAAAATTATTTGGGGCAGTTCTATTCTGTCCTATAATAGGGCCACTGTAAGTGGGAATCCACTTGATGGCAATGTTTTTTCTTTTTTTTTTAAATCCTTTAAAAGGAAGTTACCTCTTTCAAACAGTTTTACTGACATGTGATTCACATGCCATAAAATTCATTCATTTAAAGTCTGCAATTCAGTACTTTTAAATATATTCACACAACCTTGCAGTCATTGCCACAATCAATTTTAGAACATTTTCATCACCCCAAAAAGAAATGCCGTGCCCCTTACCCATCTCCTACTCCCAAGCTCAAACTCAACCATTTATTTCCTCTAGCCCTCAACAACCACTAACCTGCTTTCTGCCTCTAGATTTGCCTATGCTGGACGTTTCACATACATGGAATCATGAAACATGTAGTCCTTTGTGATGGATGTATTTCACTCAGTATAATGTTTTCAAGGTTCATCCATGTTGTAGGACTGTTTATTGTTGGAATATTATTTAGTGGTAAATATTCCATTGTATAGATAGACTACATTTATCCATTCATCAGCTAATGGGCATTTGGGTTGTTTCTACTTTTTGTCTATCATGAATAATGCTGCTATAAAAATTAGGTTTTCATTTCATATATAAGAATGGAATTGCTGGGTCATATGGCACCTGTTTTGCTTCTGAGGAACTGCCAGGTTATTTTCCAAAGCAGCTGAACCATTTTACATTCCACCAGCAGTGAAAGAGGGTTCTGATTTCCTCACAACCTCAACAACATTTGTATTACCTCACTTTTTTATTATAGGTATTCTAAAAGAAATTCTGGTGTCTCAGTGGTTAAGTGCTACAGCTGCAAACCAAAAGGTCAGCAGGTCAAATCCACGTGGTGCTCCTTGGAAACAAACTGGGGCAGTTCTAATCTGTCCTACAGGGTGGCTATAAGCTGGAACAGACTTGATGGCAATGGTTTTTGTTTTGTTTGTTTTTTTTTAATCAAAACCAAGCCCAACCTGTTGCTATCAAGTCAATTCCTACTCATAGTGACTCTATAGGATAGTAAAAACTGCCTCACAGGGTTTCTGAATTGCAGCTGGTAGATTTGAACTGCTGATCTTTTGGTTTGTAGCTGTAGCTCTTAACCACTATGCCACAAGGGTTCAGCATAGGTATCCTAGGGGGTGTGAAAAAGGAGGCCAGTTTGTGTGTAAGCACTTGGTTGCTAACCAAAAGGTCAGTGGTTCAAACTCACTAGCCATTCCAAAGGAGAAAGATATGGTGGTCTCCTTTTGTCATAGGCCTTGAGAACCCTATGGGGGCAATTCTACTCTTATCCTGTAGGGTCTCTATGAGTCAAAATCAAATGGACAGCAATCAGTTTGGTTTACAGTTTACAGAATGTTCACCTATGACAGATTTGAGGGTGACAATCCCTGTCACCTATGACAGGATTGAATTGTGTCCCCCCCAAATATGTATATCAATTTGGCTAGGCCATGATCCCTGCATTGTGTGATTGTCCATCATTTTGCCATCTGATGTGATTTTCCTATGTGTTATAAATCTTATTCTATGATGTTGATGAGATGGGATTAGTGGTAATTATGTCAATGAGACAGGACTTGAGATGGGATTAGTGGTAATTATGTTAATGAGACAGGATTTACTACACAGGATTTGACTGAGTTTTAAGTCAATCTCTTTTGACATATAAAAGACAGAAGTAAGCAGAGAGACATGGGGGCTTCATACCACCAACAGAGCAATGGTGGAAACAGAACACGTCCTTTGGACCCAAGATTCCTGTGCTGAGAAGTTCCTAGACCAAAGCAAGATTGATGAAAAGGCTGTTTCTCCAGAGCCACAGAGAGAGAAAGCCTTCTCCTGGAGCTGGCACCCTGAATTCAGACTGGCAGACCAGTAGACTGTGAGAGAATAAACTTCCATTTGTCAAAGCCATCCACTTGTCATATTTCTGTTACAGCAGCATGAGATAACCAAAGTATCACCTTAGTATCACATTGTGATTTTGATTTGCGTTTTCCTGAAGGCTACTGTTGCTGAGCATCTTTTTATTCGCTTATTGTTCATCTGTGTATCTTCTTGGAGAAATGGCTATATGGATCCTCTGCCCATTTTTAAATGGAGGTATTTGTCTTTTTATTATTGAGTTATAGAAGTTCTTTGTATATCCTGGATGTAAGTCCCTTGTAAGATATATCATTTACAACCATTTTCACACATTCTGTGGCTTGTATTTTCACTTTGTTGATGGTTTCCTTTGAAGCTAAAGCTTTTAATTTGGTGAAGTCCAATCTACCTATTTTTTTCTTTTGTTGTTTGTGCTCTTGGTGTCATTTCTAAGAATTCTTTGCCAAATCTGAGATCACAAAGATTTATGCCCATGTTCTCTTCTAAGTATTTTGTAGTTTTAGTTCATATATTTAGGTCTTTGATCCACTTGAATTATTTTCTGTATGTAGTGTGAAGTAGGTGCTCAACTTCGTCCTTTTTCTTGTGTCTATCCAGTTTTCCATCACCATTTGTGGAACAGCTCTTTCTCTTGATCCCTTTCTTCCTTCCTCCTGCTCACGTCACTACCCCGGAGTGTGGAATGTGGCACCATGTGACTTTGTCAACCATGGCTCTGAGCCCTGGTCTTCTCATCTCAAAAATCTGTGAGATGAGCAATTCCACAATTTCTGTCTCAAATGGTATAATGTGGAGGTTAACCCAGATGATCAAGGAAGCTGTAGGCACAATTGTGTGAGTGCTTATTGTTAGGACCAGACCCCTTTATTTAATGAATGATGAGATCCCTGCTTTTTTTCTGTCACTTCTGCCCTGGTTGCAAAGTAGTTAAGTGCTATGGCTGCTAACCAGAAGGCTGGTGGTTCAAATCTGCCAGGTGTTCCTTGAAATCTCTATGGGGCAGTTCTGTCTATAACGTCTCTATAAGTTTGGATCATCTTGACAGCAGAGGGTTTGTTTGCTTGCTTGTTTTCTACTTTTAACTCTTTTTGTACCTTTGCTCAGCAGTAGAATTTCTTTTACCTGCTTCATCTTGAGTCAGACAGCCACGAAAGCAAATAGCCTTTTATCTTTTCTTTTTCCCAGCATTTCCAATGTACTGGGACACTATCCTAGGCTCAAGGGGATCTTTCAATAGCCTGAAGCATCTTTTCTGTGAGTTGGAGTGTTGGATGAGATACGTATTTTATTGGAAGAGGCAAAGAGAGGTAAACGGTAAAAGAGAGGTACTACTCACTTTACGTAGTTTGGAGGCGAGTCTTGGACATTCAGGCTAACCAACTAGTTGCTGTTGAGTTGATCCTGACTCATGGCACTCTATATGTGCAGAATAGAAGTGCTCTATTGGGTTCTCAGATCTAAGACCCTTCAGAAGCAGATTGCCAATCCTTTCTTCTGTAGTGTCATTGGGTGGATTGAACCACCAACATTTTGGCTAGCAGCTGTGCACTTAACTGTGCCACCCAAGGAATCCATTTGATCTTTCTACCCAGCTCTGTTAATCTTCCTGCCTCTTCGTTTACTCCGTCAATCAATTAATCAACTGTTAAGAATATTTTCATGACTTACTTTGAATTAGTCAAATAAAACTTACACTTTAGTGGGGAAGATAAAACTCTTTGGACCTCTGAATTTGTAATAGGTTGGAAATGGAAGATGATAAATATGACTCCCAGGTTCCTTGTTGTCTCTAAGCAGGTGATCTGTAACTTTCCTATTTCTGTCTTAGAAAGCTTATAGAAGACAGGCAACGTTGAAAATGAACACAGAGTCAAGTACTGTCCTCATCACCCTTCTGTCAGCTGTGCGTTTTGCTCAAGT
This sequence comes from Heterohyrax brucei, assembly GCA_028571685.1. Lineage (NCBI taxonomy): Eukaryota > Metazoa > Chordata > Mammalia > Hyracoidea > Procaviidae > Heterohyrax > Heterohyrax brucei. The sequence goes on from CM053162.1 coordinate 21,789,130, forward strand.
TACTTAATCTCTCTGATTTTCATTCTCCTCTACTCTTTCCTTCTCCAGTTAGTTTCCAAGTCTGTAGAATGATGATAGTGTTGTCAACACTCTCACAATTGATTGTGAGGATTTATGAGCTCATATCTGTAAAGCACCTGAGTAATGACTTGCATAAAGGAAGTGTTCTGATGAATGCTGGACAACAGTATTATTTTCAATGTTCTATCCTCTTCTGGGTTGCTATTCCTTGTGAAATTTTCTTGTGACTGCCCAGCCCATCCCTCTGTGATGCCATGACTGCTGTCCTGGTGGGCATTGTTGTAACAGCCAGAGTAAAATAAGTGGCTGCATCTTGAGCATAACCTGCAGCATTCTGTCTCCTGATTCCTTGTCTAAGTATGAGTCAGTTGTTTTCCTTAGTTTCTCTTGAAGTTAAGGACTAATCTATGCTCTCTCTAGGATTGTGGAACAACAAGTGATAATAATCTAAAGACCATAAAAGAAAAACAAAGGAATTGGCTGGTAGATTATATGATAGTCAGACTACCTCTGGACCCAAAACACCAACTGAGGTATCAACACATCTGGGATGTGACCATTGTGACGACCTAAGGAAGATTAATCTACCACAAATTCCTTGAACTCAGAAAACTTTATTTCCTTTTCCTATAAAACCTCCAGCCAGTCTCCATTTTGTGGAGACATAGTTTGGAGGAAGCTATCCCCTTTGTCTCCTTGCCTATCAGTATGCAATAAACATCTTGCTTTTCATCTCACTGCTGTCTCAGAGACTGCTTGTTTGTGGGGGGCAGTATGAATTCAGTTTTGTGGCAACAAATTTGGTGCCCAATATGGGGCCTTGCTGTTTGTGACGGGTGGGAGAGGTGGCGGGCCTAGCCTTCACTCAGATGGCCACTGCTGGTGACCTTTTTGTATCCAAACTGAGCTGTTAGGAGGACCTAGGTCTGGCCACAGCGTCACTGACCACCAACATACCATAAAAGAGCTGAGTTCTTTAGCAAGACTTAAATGGGATCCCTGAGTCCACGATTCTCTCCCTGGGCACCACAGGGCTGGGGCAGACAGTCACTTGGTTTCTGGGGCAAGCAGCAACCTGGATGACTGACCCTGTGAATAGAATTGTAATGAGTGACCGTTTGTGACCCTAAAGTCTTGATTTGGCCGAAGGGGTATTGAGGTGGCCAAGATCACCACCACTGATCTAATATGATTGTCTGGGAGGTTGAGGTGGCCAAGAGTACACTTTTCTCTTAGAGGTTTAAATTTTCTCATGTGTCTGTGTGTCTGGGAGGTTGAGGTGACCAAGAACACCTCAGTCAAGTTCATGTGATTGTATAGGAGATAGAGGTGACAGAGAGTACCTTTGTTGCCTTGTGGTTTTAAGTGTCTCTTGTGTGTCTTTTCTGGACTTCCCTGTCTTGTCAAGTCATCACTTTACTTGTATCAGAGCCTCCTGACCTCCCCCTGGCCCCAACCTGGTCTAATCTCATAATAAATTCCTTGAGACTAACAACCAATTCTGCTGATCACAAAAAATCTTTCATGCCTACATACTCAGGCACACATGGCTCTGATAGCATGCCTGTCCTCTTCTCTCTTTGGCTATTTTGAATACATGCCAAATAAAGCGTTCTTTTTGCTCTCTTCCCTGTAACAGTTATTGGTGTAGTTGTCAAGGATTTCTGATTCTAGAAATCCATTCAAACTTGAGGAGATATGCACTGTGGAGCAAAAGCCAGCAAAAGAGAAGTCCTATCTTCTGTACCTACATGTTTCTACTCACGTCCCTTTCACACTGACAGGGTGAGTGGTCTTGGAAAATGAGACTTGGCTTATTCTTTTTGCTCTCTTTCTTGTGTTTTCTTAAGTTTTGCTTAGCATATTTGTTTGAAAAACTGGTTGGTTGACTAGGGAGAATCTTAGATTTTTGTTTGATCATTTATTTAAGACTGATCCTTAGTAACTCTTCAGATAAGCTGCAGTTGTGGTCTGGACTTGGACCCTTGAAACCTTATAGAGGTATACTATTTTCAAAGACTTCTGAATCACCAAACACAATAACAACAACAGAAAACCAAACTCACTGCCGTTATGTTGATTCTGACTTACAGTGACCCTATAGGACAGAGTAGAATTGCTCCATAGAGTTAGCAAGGAGTGCCTGGTGGATTCAAACTGCCAGTCTTTTAGTTAGCAGACATAGCACTTAACCACTGTATCACCAGAGTTTCCATAATCCACAAAATTCTGGGCTTTTCGTGACTCAGAGAAAATCTGGAAAATAGTGTTTTGTTTTGCCACGTGCTCAGAGGGAGGTGGCAGCTCTTGGCCTGTGTTGTGGAATTTAAGGGAGAAGTGGTAATTCCTTACCTTTTTTAATAATGTAGTTTTTCAGTGAAGAATCACAATGTTAAAATTAAAAACATCAGTAGTTTTTTTAAAAAGTAAACCAGTATTGTTGAAATGAGGAAGGGCCCGGTAAAAATTGGAGGTATTGAAGAAAGCCCCAGGAAACAACTTAATAGCAGAAAATACCATAGAATAATCTTTGTCTTACAAAACACTGTCACAAGACAAGCCTGGGGGCAACCTTGCAAATGACAGCCTGCAAGTGACCCCTAGACCTTGACCACATTTTACAACTAATAGGAGTTAACCAATCAATGTAAAGGTCAGTTCACCCTCCCTACTTTGCAATCTCACGACTTAAATACTGGGCACTGAGGAAACTCCCCGTCGCCCCCTGCTCTGTGTAGCTTGGGGTGCGTCCCTGGTGCACCAGTATTTTTCCTATTGGGCATATTTTTTAATAAAATTTAACCTTTAAAGTAACAGTGTCGCATCTTGAAAATCGCGGACCCTAACAGTATTACTACCATCGAGTTGATTCCGACTCATAGTGACCCTTCAGGACAGAGTAGAACTAACTGCTCCATAGAGCTTTCAAGGAGCACCTAGTGGATTTGACCTGCCAACCGTTTAGTTAGCAGCTGCAGGACTTAACCACTGTGCCACCAGGGTTTCCAAGTGATTTTAAAGTACTTTTCAGTTGGAGGAACTAGTTTATTTAAGGTCTAAAATAGGAGGCTAGGTTTCTAGTCATCAAAATGAATTAAGTTAAAAAAGAAGGAAACCAAAAGTTGAATCTTAAAGCTTAGTATCTTTGATAATGAGTCTAGATTGCCTACTCCTTTCCCCCACTACTGAGATGCTGATTTGGGGTTCGTATTTAAAAATGCTACAGATCAAGTACATTAGAAGTAATTTGGAATTTCAGTGACGCCTTTGGGAAAATGAGCTTTCACTTGTGTTGTCCTTTCTTTCCTCTTTAGGGGAATTTTTCTTAATGCTCAAATTTTGTCAAAGGATCTGATGTTCCTCCATCTGAGGCTCTTGCAAGTTAATAAGTTATCTGGAGTCTGTTTTCTCGGTTGAACTGAGTCGATCTTACCAAAAAATGCAGCATATTCTTTAAGAAACTGGAATCCCCATATCCTTGCTTTTGTGTGGTATTGTTTAGTGGTTTTACGTGGCCTTTCTTTTCCTTTTGTTCTAAGAGATTGCTTTTGGTCTAGAGCGTTGTGTCTTCATTTCCACCTCATATTCACAACCATGGCTGGAAATTGCTGTTTACTGTAAGGCTACCTTAGAACCTCAGTACTTTCCTCGTTCAAGAAAATCTGCAGATTGTGTCTGTCTTATGACTTAGACTTTTAGCAGCTACTAGGAAAAATTTGAAATAAATTTGTCTACTTGAAAAGTACACTAAGATCTTTACACTCTGTATATCAGTTTTAGAAGTAAAACCTTTCTAAGTTAAGCTAGATACTATGTGAAATGTGTTTTTATTTTTTTTAAAAAGAATTTGCTTTTCCAAAATAATGAGAGGGAAGAATTCAGTTATCTCTTACTTTTTCAAAATGCCTAGGTGAACTTAAACATATGTAAATAATTTGAAATAACCTAATCTTGTTTTCTACATTGAGCTGAAAAATAGGAGGGCAGGGCAGGATTAGTCCTCCCTCGTCTCCAAAGTCATGTAGCTCCAGGGAAGCTTTGGAAAAGATTCTTTCCAATTAGGTGGAGACTTTTTAAGACAGAAATAAGATAAGAAATAATTACTGCTTTGCTATAGTTATCAGAAATTGGGTGAATACCAATTGTGAAAGAGCTGTAAACAAGTTTTCTGTATTCTAGGGGAACTTTGACATACATCTGAAATGGCCTGAAAAAATGTTACAATCCTTACAAAAGATTTAAGTTTGTAACCACACCAATGAATTGGTCATTTGAGCCGTGACTTTGTGACTTCCAAAGCCAGTTGATAAAACCTTTGAATCAGATTGGGAAATATGAGGAACAGTAGAGGCTGAGTGAAAACTTGGAATGTTTAGACAAAATGTTTCAATTGCAGTTATATTTTATGGTGTACAGACTTGGAATAATTTCCAAGAATTTTAGGGAACTTATTGATGTTATGGAAACCCTCGCAGTGTAATGGTAAAGTACTGCATCTGCTAACCAAAGGGTTGGCAGTTCGAATCTGCTAGGTGCTCTTTGGGAACTATGTAAAACAGTTCTACTCTGTCCTATAGTGTTGCTATGAGTCTGGGGCCTTTTGTAGGTGTGACCTATACCCATTAGTGGTGGATGCTTGACTTGGAAGGTAGAGAGGAGCCAACTTTAAAACCTCTCAGGGTATTTAGGATCTCCATACCTGCAAGTTTAACCACAGCCTTATGTTGTAGGAGCCCCTGATTGCAGGGGAGAGAAAGTATTTTACAGCTTTGATCACTGAAGCTGCTTTAGGAAGGGAACTCTGAGAAGGCAAGGAAAGAAGATAACTCTGAAGGACATACTAAATTCTGGTGTAAAGAAGGCCAATTAGACCTGGAGTTCTCTACCTCTTCCCTACAGCTCCTTCAGGATAGTTTTGTATCTCAAAAATTTAGCAGATACAGATAGCTGCCATCAAGCTGACTGGCTAATGCTGACATATGTGGAACAGAATGAAATGCTGTCTGGTCTTATGTCATCCTCACAATTGCTAGCATGTTGGAGGCCATCATTGCTGCTATTGTGCCATTCCCTGTCACCTAGAACCTCCCTTGCCTTTGCTGGCCCTTTAATTCACCAACACAATGTCCTCCTTTTGTGGTTGAGTCCCTCCTGATGGTGTGCCCAAACAAGTGAGTCAGAGAATGTTCTGTTGTAATCCATGAGGTTTTCATTGGCTAATTTTTGGAACTAGATTTCCAGGCCTTTTTTATAATCTTTCCTCCTATTGCAGCAACACGTAAGCTACTACAATACAACAAACAGACATACAAATGGTGGCTAGCATGTATAGGTGGGGCTGATTTCAGATTAGGTGATGGCAGGGTGGGTCCTACCTGAAAAGGGCATTAAATAATTCAGTGAGGGGTTAGGAGCTGCATCATTCTTTCCTGAGTTTTCCTTGCTCTGAATGGTGACTAAATTTTGTCCTTTCTTTTGGGAAAGCACATAGCTATCCCACTGTTACCCACTACACATCTGACCTTTGGTTGTGTCTCTTCTGAAACTAGCTCTTTCCTTTATCCTGAAGTGTCACCACTTGACTGTCACGTGCAGTCAAGTGGTGGGAGCCAGTTGGACTGTGACCCCTGTCCCCAGACCAGTTGCCAGGATTAATTCTGCCAAAGGCTGTGTGGGTGGTGTTCTCTTTCTGCCTTCTTTCTGGCAAACAGGCTTGAAGATGGCTATTTCCCAACTTCCTTGAGTAAGCCCCGTTGAATTGTGCATAGGAACTTAGGCTTACTTCTAACAAACAGAATATAGGAAATGTCACGGATGTACTACTTAAATTGCTTACTTTATGTAAGATTGTGATTTCTGTCTTACTATCAACTCTTTTGATTGTCTTCATGACTTGTACCCTTTGGTGAAGCAGTGTTGGAGAGGGTCCCATGGCAAGAAACCGAGGGCTGCCTCTGGCCAACAGCATACAAGAAAGTGAGACCCCAGTCTAATAACCCAGGAGGAACTGAATCCTGCCAACAATGCAGCTTAGGAGCAGATACCTCTCCAGGTGAGGCTCAGAAACAACCCCAGCCCTGGCTGATTCCTTGATTGCAGACTGACAGATGTGCGACAGAGGGACTAGCTCAGCCGTGCCTGGACTTCTGACCCATAGACACTATGAAATTATAAACGTGTGTTGCTTTAAGCCACTAAGTGTGTAGTAATTCGTTATGCAGCCATAGATGAGTAATTTATCTCTTATGTTAGCCGTTCTTGATGCTCTGTGTCACTCTCTCAAAATAGATTGTCTTCCTAGATAATGGAAGATTTTCCCAGTTGCTAGCAGCAATAATCAGTTATCAGTCATCATCTACAAAGTAGATATTTTGGCCTGGGAGACCTGTCAAAGGGAGCCTCAATCTAGTAGCATTACCCAGACATTGTGAAAAATGTAGCCACCTGGGCAGCCTCAGCATAGGGGACAACAAGGAACTGACAGTTGTCGGTGGGGACACAGTGAGGGGCAAGAGAAAACTCACATCCCATAATTCTGTATGTTCCTACACAGAGTAAGGACTGTTTCATTGTCTTTGCTAGCCCCATAGGCTCTGACATGGAGATTTCCACTTAATAGTTGACGAATGTTTGCTGACTCATTTGATCCAATTATCTGAAGAAAAGATGGGGACTGATGGAGTTTCAGGCTCCATCAAGGACATCTGTTACCTGCATCTGAGGAGAGTACATCTGTACAAAGGGCAGAGGCAACGTTGGGTTTTTGAAGGGTACTCACAGTGCAAACCTGAAAGGAATAAATCTGCCAGTGCATTCTAGAGCTTTAATCCACCTTCACTTTAACCTGGAAGCCTGAGGGAAACACTAGAATTCCACCCCCCCCAACTACTTTACTCTTTTTATTCTGCTCCCTAATGAATGGGCAAAAAGTGTTTCACCCTGTTTTAGTTATCTGGCACTGCTTTAACAGAAATATCACAAGTGGAGGGCTTTAAAAAGAAAAAAAATTATTACACAGTCCAGTAAGCTGCAAGTCCAAATTCAAGGTGTCCACTCCAGAGGAAGTCTTTCCCTCTATCTCTGGAGGAAGGTCCTTGTGTTGCATCAGTCTTTGGTTAGGGAACATGTAGGCACAGGAACCTCAAGTCTGAAGGACATGCTCTCCTCCCAGTGCTACTTTCTTGATGATATGAGGATCCCAAATCTCTGCTTGCTTCCCTTTCCTTTTTTTGTTTTAAGAACAACTTTACAGTCTGTATCATGTTGCCATATAACACCCAGAACTTTCATTACCACTCCCTCCCCCACCCCTCACCACGTGACACATACTTCCCTTTTGTTTGGACCTTCCCAAGTGACCCTTTTGACTCAACTCTGGCCCTCCTTACCTGATCATCTCGGCTCCAGCTAAGGACTTCTCAGACAGCCCTGTGTACATGTTTAAAGATTTGTTCATCGCCAGCCTCACTGTGTGTTTTGTATAGTCCAGTTCTGTCCTTGTCTGAGGAGCTAACCCCAGTGTTGGAAGCAGTTTGGGGTTTGAGAAGTCTGGGAGCCACATTCCCAGGAGGCCCTTCGCTCAAGAAGGATCATCAGATGTGGTCTTTTGGTAGAGTTTCAGTTCTGCCCTCTACTACATCACCTGCTATGTTTGGGGCTCCATTCCACGTACCCTATTTGAGCTATCATCGGTGGTGGGTGGGCACCATCTAGTTTTTTTGGTCCCATGCTAAAGCGGCCTATGGGTCATATGGCCCCTTCCATCTGGTGGGCTCATATTTTTCTCCTTTCCCTGATGTCCACCATTTACTTCTGGTCCAAGTGGATTGAGACCATTTGGTGTTATTTAGATGGTAGCTTGCTAGCTTTTAAGACGCCAGATACCACTAACCCAGGCGGTATGCAGAGCATTATCTTAAGCGGGTTAGAAAAACCTTGGTATGCCAAATAGTCTGGCTGTCCCCTGAGAGTGTGGTTCCCCAATCCCAGACCCTGTTTTTCTGTCCTTCCAAAAGGGTGGTCCACATTAAGGGAAAAATTTGGTTTCGAAGTTGAGTAGTTGTGGGTACCCTAATTCTAGTGTGTGCTGATATGTCCTATATCCAGTCCTAATCCTAACCACTATCTAATTTGTAAAAAATCCCTCCCTCTCCCTCCCCACCCTTATAACTGTCAAATACTGATTTCTTTGGTGTTTAGATGATTTGTTGTCTCCTTATAATAATGGTCTCATACAAAATCTGTCCTCTTGTGTCTGGCTAATTTCACTCAGCATAATTTCCTCTAGATGGTCCCATGTTGACAGGTATTTCTCATGGCCATTGTTGTTTCTTACCACTGCATAGTATTCCATTGTATGAATGTACCACAGTTTAACCATTCGTCTGTTGATGGGCATCTAAGTTGCTTCCAATATTTTGCTGTTGTGCAGAGAGCTGCAATAAACATCGGGGTGCATGTATCTGTTTCAGTGGTGGCCATTATTTCTTTGGGATGTATTCCAAGGAGTGGAATTGCTGGATCATATGTAATTTCTTTTTCTAGTTTTTTAAGAAAGCACCAGATTGATTTCCTTAGAGGCTAAACCATTCTGCAGTTCTACCAACAGTGTAGAAGAGTTCCAATTTCTCCATGTTCTCTCAAGTATTTATTATTCTGCATTTTTTGGATGATTGCCAGCTTTGCTGGGGTGAGATGGTATCTCATTGTGGTTTTGACTTGGATTTCTCTGATCGCTAGTGATTGTGAACATTCCTCATGTATCTGTTGGCAACCTGTATGTCTTCTTTGGTGAAGTGTCTGTTCATGTCATTTACCCATTTTTAAATTGGTTTATTTGTCTTTTTTTGTTGTTGTTGTTGAGGTTTTGCAGTGTCTTGTAAATTAGAGTGATTAGATGAGGGTCAGAAACATGGTGGGTGAATATTCGTTCCCACTCTGTAGGCCATCTTTTTATTCTTTTGATGGAGGCTTTGGATGAGCATAAGTGTTTGATTTTTAAGAGTTTCCAATTATCTATTTCATTTCTGATGACTGAGGGTTGGTGGTGGTTTTTGGTAGACTGTTGATACCATGGATTAGGGCTTTAAGCCTCTTCCCAGCTTTTTATTCCAAGAGTTTTATTGTTTTGACTTTTGTGTTTAGGTCTTTGATCCATTTTGAATTAGTTTCATGCATGGTGTGGGATAAGGGTCTCATTTCATTTCTTTGCAGATGGATAATCAGTTATGCTGACACCATTTGTTGAAGAGACTGCCTTTTCCTCAGTTCATAGCCTTGGGGCCTTTATCGAATATCAGCTATTCATAGGTGGATGAAGTTATATCCAGATTCTCAATTCAGTTCCATTGGTCTGTGTGTCTGTTTTTGTGCCAGTACCAGGCTGTCTTGACTACTGTGTCAGTGTAGTAGGTTTTAAAATCAGGAAGAGTGAGGCCTTCCACTTTGTTCCTCTTCTTTAGTAATAATTTACTTATGCATGGCTTCCTCCCTTTCCATATGAAGTTGGTGATTTGTTTCTCCATCATGTTAAAAAATGTCACGGAATTTGAATTAGGATTGCATTGTATGTATAGATCACTTTGGGAAGTATAGATGTTTTCACAATGTTACGCACTCCTTTCCAAGAGTAAGGTAGGTTTCTGCACTTGTGTAAGTCACTTTTGTTTCTTGCAGTAAGCTCTTGTAGTTTTCTTTATATAGGTCTTTCACATCTCTGGTTAGATTTATCCCCAGGTATTTTACCATGTTGGGGGCTATCGTAAATGATAGTGATCTCGTGATTTCCTCTTTGGTTGTCTCTGTTGGTGTAAAGGAATCTCACTGATTCATGTATGTTTATCTTGTATCCTGATACTTTGCTGAAGTCTTCTATTAGATTCAGTAGTTTTTTGTGGATTCTTTAGGGTGTTTTGTGTATAAGATCATGTCATCTGCAAATAGTGATACTTTAACTTCTTTACCAATTTGGATGCCCCTTATTTCTTTATCATGCCTAATTGTTCTGGTTACAACCTCCAGAACAATGTTGAATAAAAGTGTATACAATGGGCATCCTTGTCTAGTATCTGTTCTTAAGGGGATGGTTTTAACTTCTCTCCATTAAACATGGTGTTAGCTGTTGGTTTAGTGTAGATGGGCTGTATTACGTTGAGGAATTTCCCTTTTATTCCTATTTTGCTGTGAGTTTTTAAAATGAATGAATGCAGGACTTTATCAAATGCCTTTTCTGCATCGATAGTTAGAATCGAGTGGTTCTTATTTTTGTTCTGCTTATGTGGTTGATTACATTAATTGTTTTCCTAATATTGAACCATCCCTTAATCCCTGGTATGAATCCTACTTGGTCATGATGAACTATTTTTTTTGATGTATTGTTGAATTCTGTTAGCTAGGATTTTGTTAAGGACTTTTGCTTCTAAGTTCATGTGAGACATTGGTCACTAATTTTCTTTTTTTTTGTGCTGTCTTTACCCAGTTTTGGTATCAGGGTTATATTAGCCTCATAGAATGAATTTGGGAGTATTTCATCCTTTCCTATGCTCTGGAATACCTTTAGAAGGTGGTGTTAACTGTTCTCTGAATGTTTGACAGAATTCTCCAATAAAGCTATCTGGGCCAGGGCTTTTTTTGTATAGAAAATTATATACACATTAGATGGCACTTGGCTTGGCTATATATATGTGTAATTATGATTGAGTGAGAATATACAATCCCATATAAATTTGCATACCTGCCAATGAGTTGGATAGAAATTTTTAATTTACTTTTTCAATCTCTTCTTTTGTAATGTATTTGTTTAGTTGTTCTGTCTCTGACTTTGCTAGTTTAGGTAGGTGTTGTTTTTCTAGAAAATTGTCCATTTCCTCTAGATTTTCAAGTTTCTTAGAGTGTAATTTTTCACAGTCTTCTATTTTAGTAGTGTCTGTTGTGATATTCCATCTCTTATTTGGATTATTTGTTTCTTCTCCTGATTTTCTTCTGTCAGATTGACCAATGGCTTATCAATTTTGTTGATATTTTCACTAGCTTTTGGACTTGTCTACTCTTTCTATCACCTTTATATTTTCTGTTTCATTTATTTCTGCTCTAATTTAAATGATTTGCTTTCTTTTGGAGCCTGAAGGGTTCCTTTGCTGAGATCTTTCTAGTTGTTCAAGTTGAAGAGTTAATTCTTTGATTTGTGCCCTACTTCTATTTGGATGTGCACATTTACAGAGATGAATTGACCTCTGAGCACTGCTTTTGCTACATCCCATAGATTTCGGTAGGATGTATCTTCATTCTCATTTGATTCTATGAAATTCTTTGTTGTATCCTTGATTTCTTCTATTATCTGCTAGTTCTTGAGCAAAATATTATTTGGTTTCCAGGGTTTTGGTTTTATTTGCATCTTTATTTTGTTATTGATTTCTAGTTTTATGGCTTCGTGGTCTGAGAAGAAGCTTTGTATTATTTCAGTATTTTGAATTTTGTTGAGGATTGCTGTGTGGCCTAATATCTGGTCAGTTCTGGAGAACATTCCATGTGTATTGCTTCCCTTTCCTTTTATCTCTTGTAGGATGAAAGCATAAAAGATGCTGCAAGCCACACTCTGGAGAAACTCCCTTTACAACAGAGCAGAAGGTGATCTTAGGAAGGGATTTACAGTCCCACCCTAACCCTCTTTAATACACAGCATAGGAAAATCACAAAATGGAGGGCAATCACAATACTGGTAATCATGATCCAACTAAATTTCTATATATGTTTTATGATACTCAGAGATCTGAAGAACCAGGGGCACAGGTCAGTCCATTCCACTTGGCCTATCTTAGGTGGGTCTCTGAGACCTAGGATAAAGTAGTTGAATATAGCCGTATGGGTTCAGTTTGCTTCTAGACCTTTTCCAGAGCCTTTCTGTCCAATAGGCACTGGTGAATGATGACAAGGCAAGCAAAGACCAAGGCCACACCCACGACAGTCTCTTCGAATTTCCAGAACAAAGTTGCTCCATTGCCACTGAGCAGCAGCTTTTGAGCTCATTCCTCTTAGATGGGCTGTATGTGATTTTCTCTCCACATACCTGTGGAAATGCACTCAGAGATGGTTTTAGCCTGGAGATTAGAACACAAGGCATACTCTTCTTCCACCAGCCAGCATTGCAAGTTTGAGGTGATCACTGACTGCTTCTTCTTCTGAACTGGAGCCTCCACAGGACAGAACTTTAAGGTGAAAATGAAGAGCAACCAGCAGAGGCAGTGGCCTGCAGACACGGGGTTCTCAGTGTTGCACATATGAGGACACAGAGACGTGCCTGATTGGCCTTGTGCCTCTTCAGAGCACAGACATGACACTTAACTCTGTGGCCTTCCTGGAGGTTCCAGATCAGGACTCAGGAATTCTGGGCTTGACTGTCAGGGCAAAGGCTCTATCTGATGTCTCCATGACCACAGCAAAAAAAGTCAATACCCCCAGAATGGTTTTGAACAGATGTCTCGCTGACTTTCTTGTGTTTCCCACTCATCTGTAAGAACAGTGGCAGAAGAACATGGGACTTGTGGATTAGAGAAATCATTGTCAGGCAGTGACATTCCAGTCATATTGATAAGCTTTCCCATTTCTTCCTTTGGAAAATAGAATTAGATAGAAGAAATCTTAGAAGTTGTTTTAGTCATCTAGTGCTGTTTTCACAGAAATACCAAGAGTGGATGGCTTTAAAAGAGAAACACTTATTCTTACACAGCCCAGTAGACTGTAAGTCTCCATTCAGAATGTCTGCTCCAGCAGAAGGCTTAGCACTTTGTTGCCTCTGGAGGAAGTTCCTTGTGTTGCATCAGCCATTGGTCAGGAAGCGTCTTAGTGCAGGAACTAGAGGATGTGTTCTACTCCTGGTGCTGCTTTCTTGATGGTATGAGGTTCCCAGCTCTCTGCTTGCTTTCCTTTCCTTTTATCTCTTGTAGGATGAAAGGCTAAAAGGTGTAAGCCACATTCCTTGGAAACTCTCTTTACATTGCAGCAGAGAAGTCACTTTAGGAAAGATTTTACAGTCCCACTCTAATTTTCTTTAACATGATCCTATCTATTAACCACAAGCAGCTAAAGCAAAAGGAATGAATGACAAAGTAAAAGAACTAAACAGAAGATTTCAAAGGGCAGCTCAAGAAGCCAAAATAAAGTATTATAATGACATATGCTAAGAGCCAGAATTAGAAAACACAAAGGGAAGGATACACTTTGCATTTCTCAAGCTGAAAGAACTAAATTAAAAATTCAAGCCTTGAGTTGCAAAAGTGAAGGATTCTACAGGGAAGATATTAAATGACTCAGAAAGCATCAAAAGAAGATGGAAAGAATATACAGCATCGTTATACTAGAAAGAACTGGTTGATGTTTGGCCATTTGAAGAGGCGGCATATGACCAGGAACTAATGATACTGAAGGAAGAAGTCAAAGCTGCACTGAAGGCACTGGCAAAAAGCAAAGCTTCAAGAACTCATAGAATATCAGTTGAGATATTTCAACAGATGCAGTGCTAGAAGTGCTCACTCGGAGGACAGCTACTTGGCCAACTAACTGGAAGAGATCTGTATTTATTCTCATTCCAAAGAAAGGTGATCCACATGAATGCAGAAATTACCAAACAACATCATTAATATCACATGCAAGTAAAATTTTACTGAAAATCATTCAAAAGTAATTGCAACAGTATATTGACAAGGAACTGCCAGGAACTCAAGCTGTATTCAGAAGAGGATTTTGAACCAGGGATATCATTGCTGATGTCAGACGGATCTTGGCTAAAAGCAGAGAATACCAGAAAGATGTTTTCCTGTGATTCACTGACTATGCAAAGGCATTTGGCTGTGTGAATCATAACAAATTATGGTTAACATTGCATAAAATTGGAATTCCGGAACAACTGTGCTCTTAAGGAATCTGTACATGGATCAAAAGGTAGCTGAGCTGTGCAAACAGAACAAGGGGACACTGCATGGTTTAAAGTCAGGAAAAGTATATGTCAGGGTTGTATCCTTTTACCATACTTTTTGAATCTGTATGCTGAAGAAATAATCTGTGAAGCAGAACTATATGAAGAAGAATGAGGTGTCAGCACTGGAGGATGACTCATTAACAACCTGCGTTATGCAGATGATGCCACTTTACTAGCTGAACTGAAGAAGATTTGAAACACTTAAAAAGATCAAAGACCACAGCCTTCAGTATGAATTGCACCTCAACATCAAGAAAACAAAAACTCTCACAACTGGACCAGTAAGCAACATCATAAATGAAGAAAGGATTGAGGTTGCCAAGGATTTCATTTCACTTGGGTCCACAATCAATGCCCATGGAAGCAGCAGGCAAGCAATCAAAAGACACATTGCACTGGGAAAGTCTGCTGCAAAGGAACTCTTTAAAGTATTAAAAAGTAAAGATGTCACTTTGCAGACTAAAGTGCTCCTGACTCCATGGTATTTTCAATTGCATCATATGCATGTGAAAACTGGACAATGAACAAGGAAGACAGAAGAAGAATTGATGGCTTTGAATTTTGGTGTTAGAAAAGAATTTTGAATGTACCATTGACTGTCAAAAGAACAAATAGATCTGTTCTGGAAGAAGAACAGCTAGAGAGCCTCTTGAAAGTGAAGATTGCAAAACTCCATCTTACATACCTTGTACGAGTTGTCAGGAAGGATCAGTCCCAGACAAGGACATCATGCTTGATAGAATGGAGGGTCAGCAAAAAAGAGGAAGACTTTCGATGAGGTGGATTGACACAGCAGCTGCAACAATGGGCTTAAGCATAAAAATTATTGTGGACATGGTGCAAGACTGGGCAGTGTTTTGTTCTGTTGCGCACAGGATTGCTATCAGTCAGAACTGACTTGATGGCACCTAACAACAACAACATCTGTTAACTACAGGCAGAGACTAGGATCATAGCACAGGAAAATCACAAAATGGTAAGCATCACAATAGTGGGAATCATGGCCCAGCCGAATTGCTACACACATTTTTGGGGAGACACAATTCAATCCATGACAAGTCCAGAAGCCCAACAATTTCACTGCATAGCTGAAGAAACCAAGGCCCCTAGAGATGAATAGATGTGCCTGAAATCACACAGCCAGTTGGTTAAGAAGCTGCTGTAGAACCCAATGCCTTTCTTTACAACTACCATGCCTTTTTGCTTGTTGGATGTTCCCATTCATATCCATGGGTCCTGGGACATTTCATGTCTGTGGATGTCACAACAGCCAGGAACTTCCCACACTTCCATACTCTGGGAGTGAAGCCTGGCTGAGAACAAACATGGGAGTGCCTGGGATGGTGGCCCAATCTTCCTGCTTTCCTTCAAAGCTCCAAGAGTTATGAATTCATCAGCAGCACGAGGCATCTTGTTCATATTTTCTTGGCTGGGCGGTCTTGGCAATAGCTGTTCATTTCCTGTCAGGGAAAGAGCTTTTAATCTCTGAGCTCAGCCTCACTTAGGCTGGGGTGGGGGTGGGACAGGACAATGGAATCCTGAAATGTAGAGCCACTTCTCCCAGTCCTTGGTCACTCTGAAGGGCTGACTGTGTCCAGCAGTTGAAAACAAGGGCCCTGGTCCATCCAGGCTTTAGGCAGTGATCCAAGAGACCTGGAGGGTCAGTTGGGGAGCAGGGCTACTCCTTTAAGGCCAGTAGTCCAGCTGTGCTTGGCCTAAGAAGAAAGAGCCTAGGTCTTCTTTTCTTCCATTTAAGCCTAGCTGGAGGTTAAACATCACTTTTGCCATGTTGGATCTCATTTTAGATGGTCTCTTCTGGAAGTCTTCTCGACCACCCAGATCTGGGGTAAATGTCCCTCCCTCATCTGCATTCCCATAGTACTTTGTGCTGTCCTCACATTTAAAAATTAAGTCTGTTGGTGTCCAGTTAATTCTGACTCATGAGGATCCCTTGTGTTACAGAGTAGAACAGCTCAATAGAGTTTCTTAGCAGCAATCTTTATGGAAGCAGATTTCCAGGCCTTTTTCCATGGTGCTGCTGGGTGAGTTTGAACTGCCAACCTTTAGGTTAGTAGTGGAGTACAAAGTGCTTGTGCTACCCAGGGACTTTTTCCCCACACACAAGAAAAAAAAAAGCAAAAAACAAACAAACAAAAAGCAAACCTATTGCTGTTGAGTCAGTTTCAACTCATAGTGACACTACAGGACAGTTTCCAAGTAGTGAGTGGTGAATTTGACCTGCTGACTTTTTGGTTAGCAGCATAGCTCTTAACTACTACCCCATCAGGGTTTCCCCACTCCTAGCCCTTTATCATTGCATTGCAATTGCCTGTGACTTGTTCGTGTCTTTCCTGTAGCCATCCTCAGACGTGGAGCTTACCTGTAGGAAAAAGAGAAGCATGGGAATGGGCCAAGGAAGAGGCAGATCCCCAATGTAGTTACAACTAAGGCTTTCTCTGGTGCCCCGAGGAGGTCTGGAGCTGGGATAGCCCTTCAGAGCTGTTGCTTATTGTGGCAAGGAGCCTATACCTTTCTTTCCCTGTATCAAGTCTGCCCACAGGAGGAAGCATAGCTTTGGGTAAGGCAGTTTCCACTGAGGAACAAGGTGAGACCACCAGCAGCCTTGAAGACAGGATCTGGGTGGAGTACCAGAGTCCACCACAGAGTTGAAGAGGGAGATTTTCTGACTGCTGTAGTAACACACACATGCTATCTGACACTTAATAGACATTCCAAATATACGTCTGAATGACTAAATGGAAGACAGCATTTGGTGGTGTGTGTGTATGTGAGGGGGGCGGGGTTGATTCTCTTCTGTGGGTTAAAAATGCCAGATCCCTCAAATATTCCTTACCATGACTTTCAGTGCCTGCGTTATCCTGGCTCCTGTCTACTTGAGTATACTCCTCTTAAAATGCAACACATGCTTCCTGCAATCCTCCGGGGTAGTGGACCCACACGTTAGAGCCACATGATCACATTTGTTAGTCTAAATAATATCTGAGAGCACTGAGACCTAAATAACATCTGAGCAGCTGTAGAAAACTTGGCTCCTAAAATGCCTTGTTAGCTGCTGTTGAGTTGGTCCTTGACTCACGGTAAAGCACATGTACAAAGGGATCTGGCTGTTGTGATTTTCACTGGCTGGTTTCAGAAGAAGAATGCTAGACCTTTCTTCCTAGTCCATCTCAATCTGGAAGCTCTGGTGAAATATGCTCAGTACCATAGCAACACAAAAGCCTCCACTGACAGATGAGTGGTGGCTGTGCACGAGGTGCGTGTGACATACGAGACCCACTTTTCTCCTCCAAATACATTCAGCCAACTTCTACAACCCACCTTTATAACAATGTGTGTGTGAGTCTCTGTGTATGAGTGTGTGCAGTTTACGTTGGCGTTAATTCTTGTTATTTTATCTTGACAGATTTGGCTTATAGGTCCCAACTATTAGACGTAGACTTTCCCATCTAGGAGTCTGCTGCTTCTCTTAATGTCCTATCTGTCTTGACTCTATCCAACACGGTGGACATGTGCTGTGCATTTGTAAGCGCCAGTGCTAGTGTAATCATTTTATGTGGATTTTTTCCCCCTTTAACTTGGCCAATAATTTATAAGGCAAGCACTTTTATTAGACCTATTCTACAAATGAAGAAAATGGGAATTGTTGTTATTGTTAGGTGCTATTGAGTTCATTCTGACTTGTCAAGATTCTGTGCACAAAAGAACAAAACACTATTTGGTCCTGCACTATACCGACGGTTGTATCTATGCTTAATCCCATGGTTGCAGCCACTGTGTCAATCATCTCATTGAGGGTCTTCCTCTTTTTCACTGACCCTCTACTTTACCAAGCATGATGTCCTTCTCCAGGGACTGATCCTTCCTGACAACATGTCCAAAGTATGTAAGATGCAGTGTCTCCATCCATGCTTCCAAGGAGCACGCTGGTTTCACTTCTTCTTTTCCAACACCACAATTCAAAGGCATCAGTTCTTCTGTCTCCGTTATTCATTGGCTAGCTTTCACGTGCATATGATGTGATTTAAAATACCATGGCTTCTGATGCAATAAGTCTTTTGGTTTCCTGACTGCTGTTTCCATGGGCATTGATTGTGGAAACAAGTAAAATGAAATCCTTGCCAAACTCAATTCTTTCTCCACTTATCATGAGGTTGCTTACTAGTCCAATTGTGAAGATTTTGTTTTCTTCATGTTGAGATGCAACCCATACTGAAGGCCGTGGTCTTTGATCTTCATCTGTAAGTGTTTCAAAACCTCTTCAGTTTCAGCAAGCAAAACTGGGAATTGGAGAGGTTAATTAATTTTCTCCCAATTTTAAGAGCTAATAAACTGTGGAGCAGTGATTTGTACCCAAGTCTATATGACTCCAGTATGTGCTCTTAAACACTATAGTTTGTAATCCCCACATTTTCATCCAAGCCATTAATGAAAATGATTGGAAGAACATAGTGTTGAGGAGCTGAACATGACAATGCCTGGGTGAGTAAAGCTCCCTGAGTCTGAGCGGAAATTCTAATACATTAGCAAGTGAAGTAAGGTAACATTCTCTGTCTCAACAGTATCTTGCTACATACTCCAATATTAAAGGGTCAGCAGACCCCTTGAAAAACATCTCAGTTATTTACACATGTGTCTGTATCCATCTGTAAATCCCTAAATGCAGGAAGGCAAAACGAAACACCTAAAAAAAAATTGTTCAAAGGAAATAAGTCAACTAGACCTTTGCACACTCTACCAGAATAGTTCTTAATACTCTTGCCATTCTCCACCCTCATGCACATATGTCTACCAAACTCCTATTGGTCTTTCCATCTCAGCTTAGTTTCCAGAAAGCCTTCCCTGATTACCCAGACCTGTTGGGCATGGTTGGTGTATGCTCTTGGAGCACATAGTTCAGCTTCTTCTTAATGCCTGGCATGCTTGTATTGACTTATTTCATGAAGGTAGGGAGTTTGTCTTGTTCACCACTCTGATCCAGAGCAAGCTCTTAACATATGCACTCAATAAATAGAGTTTGAAAACAATAGGTGGGGGGCAGGAGGAAGGAGATGCTTCCCACTGAGAAAGACAAAGGGCTACCAGTTACCTCCCCCGTATTTTATGCCATCTATTCCCTTCACTGGAAACTCTGGTGGCCTACCAGTTAAATGCTACAGCTGCTAACCAGAAGGTCAGCAGTACTGATCCACCAGGTGCTCCCTGGAAACTCTGTGGGGCAGTTCTACTCTGACCAACAGGGACTGTGAGTCAGAACTGACTCAACAGCAACTGGCTTGGTGTTTGGGGTTTTTATTCCCTTCCACATTGTGTTCTCATTTCCCAACGCTGGCACTGCCTCTGTCTCACACCTTTGAGCTTTTCTTAACTTTGCTTTTACCACAAACAGTTGAGAGCGGGCAGGGAGGATCTACCTGGGCCTGGCCTGGCCCAAGGGAAATGCTTCAGGATCTGGGTCCTGCTGTGGCATAACCAGGGCTTTTTACCTCAAGCTCTGCCAGCTGATTTTTTCTGTGACTATGAGACATTTGTTTGCCTGCCAGAGCAAGTCTGTGTTGAAAGGTTTAAAAAATGACACCAAAAATCACTGTCATTCCCCAGTTCCTCTGAATGTGAGAATGGGCCTTTGAGAAACACAGACTTTTACTTAATTGAAACTTTGCATCTTCACACTGGTTTCTCCCTAACAGGGCCACAACATCAAATCCAAGGGCCAAGTGTCCTGGGTTGTCCTTCTATCTCACTGAAGCAGTTTAAGTTCCTCCAACCAGAGGAGAACAAAAGAAGTCAACTCTGTAAACAGTACAGATGCAAGGTCACCGAAGTCAGGTCTTTTGTATTATTTTTATAGTCAGTTAATGTTGACTGTTTGCTAGGTGGGAGCCTTGGTGGCACCCAGTTTTAAGCATTTGGTTGCTAACCAAAGGTGAACAGTTCGAATCTACCAGCTGCTCCCTGATGCAGTTCTATTTTGTTGTGTAGGATGACTATGAGTTTGGAATTGACTTGAGAGCAGTGACTTTGGTTTTGGTTATTTGCTATGTGAAGGCAATGGTAGTTCAGTGATAGAATTCTTGCTTTCCGTTTGGAAGACTTGAGTTTGATTCCAAGTCAATGAACTTTGTGCACAGATGCCTTCCATCTGTCAGTGGAGGTTTATGTGATGTTGAACAGGTTTCCATGGAACTTCCAGACCAAGACAGACTAAGCAGAAAGGAAGGACATTTGCTATGTACCAGCTATTGTATCACACACACATAAAATCTCATCTATCCTTACAACTCCAGCATAGGTAGAATGAGGACCACTATTTTCATTTTGCAAAGATAAAAACTAGAGCTCAGGGAGGTTATGTGGCTTTACTAGCAGTGCGTCCCACGTTACCATCTTGGCCTGTAATGTTCGGCAGACCCAGTCCTCTTCCGCTACACCCCTCTGCTAGCTCCGGAGAAGCACTCCCAACCTCCCAAGGCCACTTTTTGACTAGCATGAGACACTGAAGCAGAGAAAAAAGCCACTAGACACATAGATGACTTGAAGAGTTTCTTTCTTAGCCATATGAAAATTTCCCAAATGTGGGGAGCCATCTATTGATGATGTGAGAATTGGGTGACTTCCACCTTCATCATTAGCTTGGCAGCAATGGAAAGTGAGTTCAGAAAGAGACTTTGTGTATCATAAAGTAGATTTAAGCCGTATGTTTCTCATTTATTTATCCTTAAGTCATCAGAATGTTGGTTTTAAAGAGGCTTTTGATGTCCAAACTTGCTTCTTGCTTTTTTTTTTTTTATGGGAGCAAGAGAATGGAAGTCATGTTCCTCTTACTGTGAATTATTCTGCCTGGGAACACTTGAGATGGAACTAGAGCCCCAAATACTGGGAGATTAACAGAAGCTCCAGGCAGGGGTCTGATCTAGGAACACAGACAGAGACATTCATTCTCATTCAACAAAATGAACAATGAGTACTTACTGTTAGGCAGTCACAGGTACCAGGTAAATACAATAGAATCTTCTTCCATGAGCAGCAGAAAGTAGGGGAGTTGGAAATCTAAATAAATCACGTGTTGGTCATTGTTGGGTGACTGCATTGCCTACAGTCACTTTGTGAAGCTGCAACCCTAGGCTGCAACACCATGATGAAGAATCTGCAGTGTAGAGAGCTTAACATGCTCAAGGTGCCTTATTCAGTGGATAGAGTCCTGCGGCTAAGATTTGAAATCTAGGCTGTCTGGCTCTAGAGCTCATCTTCTTAAACTTGGTTGCTTCTAGGAGGAGAAGGTGTTAGCTAGGCAGAAAAGAAGAGGAAGTATCATTTGGGCAGAGAAATAGCAACCTAAGAAAGCCCCAAGTAGAACGAACAGAGAAGTCAGTGTTGGGGAGCACAGGAGAAGAACCAAAGACAGGACTGGAAGGGCTGGAAGGGCTGGCAAATGCCGAACTGTGAGGGCTTTGCACCAAAGGAAGGAATGTGGTCTCTAACCTAAGAGCAGAGGGAAACCATTGGAAGGTTTTATAAGCTCTAGAATCAGGTCATTCCAATATGCGTTCAGGGCTGAGAACCACTGGGACTAAGGTAGTGGCAATTGAAACAGGGCAAAGGTGGCAGACTTGGGAAATACTTTGGACTTCTTTGAAATTGTCTGCATGACAGGGAGGAAAAGCAGAGGTGCTGAGAATGAAAAAGGGAACACTGGGACATGTCAGTGGAAGCCCTGGTGGGGTAGTGGTTAAATGCTATGGCTGCTAACCAGAAGGTCAGCAGTTTAAATATACCAGGTGCTCCTTGGAAACTCTATGGGGGCAGTTCTATTCTATAGGGTTGCTATGGGTCAGAATCAACTCGAAGGCAGTAGGTTTGATTCCCAGTGGGGTCATCTGATTCCTAGGAGATAAGACTCTGCTGACCCTCCTATTAAGCTCTGGGGCCTCTGTGTGACTGCATGAGCTCAGTAGTATCCTAAATATTTTCCAGGCTTTGAACTAATTTGAACCAGCTCAGTAATGGCCAATGAAGCAAAACCAGGATAGTCCCAAATATTACAATGTAGGTGATCCAGAATAATAATTGAAATGGGAAAAATTATGAGTGGAAGCCTGGGAATGGGAGACTGGGAAAAGGCATACTGAGCCCTCTCAGGAGCCCGATGCTTGAGATTGGATTACTGCAGGACTGTGGAGAGCAACACACAGGTCAAAGTGGGGTGGTCAGCTGCCAACTTTGAGTATGGCACTGCTGTTTCCAGCTGTGCTCAAAATCCAACAGCAAGAGATTTGGTTGCTATGCAACACTTTTGCTGCCCTTGTTTTCTATGAGGGAAATGGGATTTCTAGCAGGACTTTGACCTATAGTTATTCCAGTTCTAGTTATGTTTCCACTTTACCCCAATTTTAAAAACTGAAGTCTCTTTCTGTTTCACCATGGTTGATCTGGAAAGAACTGGTTCAAAGCTCTGCTTTGAGAGTCCTGGCTCTCCAGATTGTCTTTGCCTTTTTAACCCAAATAGCCTCATTTATAAGTCTATGATATAGCATGACTGATGTTATGACAGAGATAGAAATAAAATGATGAGTTGCTCAGAAAACTAAACGCTTTCTCTTCCTAGGAAAGTCAGGGAAGATTTTACTGAGAAGGTGGTATTTCAGTAGGTTCTCAAAGCATAAATAGAAGTTCTTAGATGAAGTTGGAAGATGTTGCTCTGAGCCTGAGCCAGGATGTAGAGCAGTGAGACCCTACTGAGTGTGGAGAGCAGGGAAGTTCAGAGTGCGGGTGAGGTTAGTGTGTCAGGGAGCAAGGAGAATGGTGACCATGTGGCCAGAAAGATGTGGTGGGACCAGATGTAAAAGCCAAGTTAAAGATTTGGATATTATTTTTGGTTCCACCCCTCTATGTAGGTCCTGAGATGATGCAGTTTGCACTAAGATGCTAATCTGAAAGTTGGCCATTTAAAGCTGCCCATCAATGCTCCTGAAGAAAAGAGCTGACATCTGCTTCCAGTAAGATTAAAAAAACTAAAACCAAACTCAGTACCATCAAGTTGATTCTGACTCATAGCGACCCTGTTAGGACAGATTTGAACTGCTCCACAGACTTTCCAAGGAGCACCTGGCAGATTCACACTGCCAACACCCTTGTTAGCTGACTCATCACTTAACCACAATGCCACCAGGATTTCATCCATTAAGATTACAGACAAGAAAACCCTATAGAGCCATGGGCCAAGGAACTTGGTCTGGTCCTTTAACTCTGATTTCTGGAAGTAGCTTGAGAAGTCAAGGTTTTTCCAAAATAGTCAGGCAAATAAAGGCTACACAAACTCCACACCCGGAGAACTAACTTCAGGAAAGAAGGAAGCCTAATGCAGACATGCACGTTCACTGACTGGATGAATCATAACTGTACATGTAGGCCCAAGTCATACATGTTCATTAAGACCCCAATGACTAGGGAACCTGGGGCATTGAAGCAGTCTCTTTTGAGGCCTCATATGATAGTGAGAACATCTATGTATGTGAGAGGGTACAGAATATCCCTGGCGAGAGTGGAAACCTCGAGATACACAAGACCTCTCCCAGTCCTTCCTGATGCTTGCTTCCTCTATTGCTTGCATCCTTTCTGATTATAATACATGCTGTTATGGATTAAATTGTGTCCCCTCAAAATATCTGTCAGTTTGACCTGGTCATGATTGCCAGTATTGTATGAGTCTACCATTTTGTAATCTGATTTGATTTCCTCATGTGTTGTAAATTCTATCAGTATGACATAATAAAATAGATTGTTGGCAGTTATGGTGACAGAATCTACAAGATTAGATAGTGTCTTGTGCCATTTTCTTTGGAGATTTAAAAGAGAGAAGTGAGCAGTGAGACATGGAGATCTCTCATCACCAAGAAAATAGCACTGGGACCACAGTGTGTCTTTGGACCGGATGTGACACGAGGATGGCTAGAGCTGAGGTGATGAAGTGGGATAGTGGTGATATGAGTTATCTTCACGTTTTGGAAATTAATCTTATGTTGGCTGTTATTTGTGCAGGAGAACCTCTAATCTGGAATACATGGATTTGCCACGAATGTCACCACCACCCTCCTCATTCCTAAATTCCTCCTTTTCCAGGATGTGATCTCTTACCTTTCTGGGGACACTTGGACATGACACTTGTTGGAACAATAGGCCCTTGGAAGTCTAGTACATTATTTTGTCTAGTACATTATCTTGCTCTTAGCAAGAGCCAGATGTAAATTATCCTGGAAAATGACACTTTCTTGTGTTTGAAACATTTCAAGAAAGAAAACATTCAGCCTCACTACCCACCCATGTCTTGATCCAAGAGTTCTCATCCTAACTCCTTTCAGTTTATTTTATAGATTCTCAAAGGAATGTAGTCAGTCACCACTTGCTGTAAGGAAAGATGTCCACATTCTCAGGCTATCACTGGGGAAATAAACATTGTTCAGCCCACTTGGCTTTGGACATATCATCAAGAGGGACCAGTTGCTAGAGGAGGACATCCTGCTTGATGAAGTAGAGGGCTAGAGAGGGCGAGGGAGATTCTTGGTGAGACGGACTGGCATTGTAGCTGCAACAATGAATTTGAAGTTGCTGGTGACTGTGAGGATGACACATGACTGGGCAACACTCCCTTCTGTTGTATGTCAGGTTGCCATGAGTCAAAATCAACTCTGTGGGAGCTAACAACAATACTGTGTGAAAGGTTCTATGTGGGTTGGTATATAAAAGAATTAGAAGATGCATATTTTGGCTGCAAGGTGCTCATATTTGGGGGGCAAGGAAGTAAAAAAGTGAACTAATAAACAAGGCAATCTATGCTGTGACAAATGAAATCTTCTTTGAGGCAGACCTAGATTTTTCTTTGCCTGTGTTCCCATTGCTCTTGGTGCATCTATTATGTCTCATATAGCAATTATCACATACTAATGCAGTTGCAGAAACCCTGGTGGTATAGTGGTTAAGTACAATGCCTGCTAACCAAAACATTGGTAGTTTGAATCTGCCAGGTGCTCCTTGGAAACTCTATGGGGCAGTTCCACTCTGTCCTGTAGGGTTATACTGAGTCAAAATCAACTCGATGACAGTGGATTTAACATAGTTGTTTCCTTTTGTGTGTGTTCCCCAGCAGACTGAGCTCATTAAGGCAGGCTCTGGTCTTTATCCTCTTTGTGTGAATCCCTAGTGCTCTTCTCAGTAGCTACCTTATAACAGGTGCTCAGGAAATGTTTGATGGATTAATAAATGAGTGATAAAGACACTAAGTTTCTCTTAGTCATTCGGAGGTTACATGAATCTGTCTGCTCTAGGATAGCCAGGAAAAGTTTGACAAAGGTAGTGAAGCACCTACTGTGTGCCTAAGTTTTAGTGGTGGCAAGTGAGACAATTATAAAGTTCGTGAGTTAAGAGAAAGGTCTCCCACAATTAAACTCCAGCCAGTATTTCCCAGGTCTCTTTCTCTCACTTGAAACACAATTGTTCTGGGACAAACAACAAATGCACCGTTATAATATGTGATCAAGTATTGAGTTATGGAGGTCCCAAGTCTATCCTGGATGCTAGATATTGCTCTGGTTTTTCTAAAGTTTCCTGGGATCCTATTCTCTCCACTAGAAACTGTGCTCCATTCTGAGCCAGTCCTTTTCCCTTTTGCTCAAATTAAAATTTTTAGACACCTTCTGGTTATTCCTAGCTAGATCTCATTAGAAGAATTAAAGATAGAAGCTCAGCTGGAGAAGGAACTACTTTCATTGGTCTGGTCTGCTTTTTGTCTCCATGTTGTTGTTGATGTTGGCTGCCTTGGCAAAAACCAAAATGAACTTTCTCCTAAGAGAGTGGACCACAGGCTCTTGGCCGAATGCCTGAGCCAGTGAGGGAGGGGAGAAGGAACACACGTCCAAGGATATGGCCGCCTTGGTGGCAGGCACATGTTTTGTTCATAAGACATTTCAGAAGTGCATGTTGTTGTTAGATGCCATCCATTCATTCCCTTCCTCCTAGTGACCTCACCTACAGCAGAATGAAACACTACCCGGCTCTGTGCTATCTTCACAATCACTGTTACGCTTGAACCCATTGTTGCAGCCACTGGGTCCGCCCACCTTACTGAGTGTTGTCTGCTTTTTCACTGACTCTCTACCAAGCATGATGTCCTTCTCCAGGGACTGATCCCTCCTAATAACGTGTCCAAAGTATGTGATACCGAGCAGTCTGGTTCTATTTCTTCCAAGAAAGATTTGTTCATTCTTTTGGCAGTCCATGATATAGTCAATGTTCTTTGCCAATACTGTAATTTAAAGCATTATTTGCTGGACTGACCCAGAGCTAAGAAGTTTCCCAAATACAACCAAAGACTTCAAGGGACAGAATAGCAGGGGCAGGAGTCTGGGGACCATGGTTTCAGGAGGTATCTAGATCACTGGCTTGACAAAGTTTATTAAGAAAATGTTCTCTGTCCCTCATGGGTGAGTGGAGTCTGGGATATTAAAAGCTAGCAAGTGGTCCTCTAAGAAGCATCAATTGATTGCAAAGCACCTGAAGTGATGGAGAATGGTGAACATCAAAGATATAAGGAAAATATAAGCCCAAGAGACAGAAAGAGCCACATAAACCAGAGACTACATCAACATGTGACCAGAAAAACAATGACTCCCCTGACATGAAACACAACAAAGAGCCCCTGATGGAGTGGGAGAAATGTGGGGTGCATAACTTAAACTCCAGTAGAAACATCAGGCTTGCTGGTCTAACAGACTAGAGGGTCCCCTGAAGACATAGCCCTCAGACTCTCCATTAGCCTAGAACGGAAAGCATTACCAAAACCAACTCTTCAGATACAGATCGGACTGGACTATAAGACATAAAGGAAACCTTGGTGGCGTAGTGGTTAAGCGCAATGGCTGCTAACCAAAAGGCCAGCAGTTCAAATCAGCCAGGTGTTCCTTGGAGACTCTATGGGGCAGTTCTATACTCTGACTTATAGGGTTGCTGCGAGTCAGAATAAACTCGACAGCAGTGAGTTTGGTTTTTGGTTTATAAGACATAAAAGGATATTGGTAAAGACTGTGCTTCTTGGCTTAAATAGATACACGAGACTAGCTGAGTACCTCCTGTCTGGAGGCAAAATGAGATGGCAGAGAGGGAGAGTTGCTGGTTGAATGGACACAGGAAATACAGGATGGAGAGGAGGAGTGTGCTGTCACAGTGCGGGGAGAACAACTAGGGTTACATAAGAATGTATGTGTTTTTGTATGACAAACTGACAAATTGTAATCTTTCACTTAAGGCACAATAAAAAATAAATAAAAATAAAGGCATCATTTCTTCTTTCACATTTCTGATTCGTTGTCCAGCTTTCTCATGCATATGAGGCAATTGAAAATGCCATGGCTCAGGTGAGATGCACCTTAGTCTTCAACGTGACATCCTTGCTTTTCAACACTTTTAAGAGGTCTTTTGCAGCAGATTTGCCTAGTAAAATGAGCCATTTGATTTTTTGACTTGTGGTTCCATGAGTGTTGATCCAAGTGTTGTGGATTGAACTATGTACTCTCAAAAACATGTGTGGCCATTTGGCTGTGTCATGATTAACAATATCTTATGACTGTTCTCCATTTTGTGATTTTCCTATGCTGTGTGGTAAAGAGGATTAGGGTGGGACTGTAACACTCTTCCTAAGGTCAATTTCCTGCTCTATTGGGAGTTTCCCTGGAGTGTGGCTTGCACCATGTTTTGTCTGTCTACATTACAACAGATAAAAGGAAAGGGAGGCTAACAGAGTTGGGAAACTCCTACCATCAAGAAAGCACCACTGGGAGTAGAGCATGTCCTTCAGACCTGAGGTTCCTGTGCCAAGATTCTCCCTGACCTAAGACTGATGCAACACAAGGACTTTCTGCCAGAGCTAACAGAGGGAAAGCTTTCCTCTGGAGCCGACATCCTGAATTTGGACTTGTAGCCTACTGGACTTTGTAAGAATAAACTTTTGTTTTTTAAAGGCCACCCACTTATGGTATTTCTGTTAGAGCAGTACCAAATGACTAAAGCATGAAGTAAAATTAAATCTTTGACAACTTCAACCTTTTCTCCTTTTATCACAGTATTGTTTATTGGTTTATTTGTGAAGATTTTTGTCATCTTTATACTGAGGTGTAATCCATACTTCATCAGTAAGTACCTCAAGTCCTCTTTACCTTCAGCAAGCAACTTTGTGTCATCTGCATGTTTCATAGGTTCTTAATGAGTCTTTCTCCAATCCTGATGCCCTGTTCTTCGTCACAGTCCACCTTCTTGGATTATTTGCTCAACATACATGTTGAACATGTGTGGTGAAATGACACAATTCTGATATACACCTTTCCTGATTTTAAACCACACAGTATCCCCTTATTCTGTTCAAAGGACTGCCTCTTGATCTATTCACAGGTTCCTCACAAACACAATGAAGTGTTCTAGAATTCTTATTCTTTACAGTGTTGTCCATGAATGCCTTTACATAGTTAATAAAATATAAGTAAACATCTTTTGGTATTCTCTGCTTTCAGATTCATGTGGCACCAGCAATGATATGCCTTGTTCTATGTCCCCTTCTGAATCTGGCCTAAAGTTCTGGAAGTTCCATCACTGTACTTCTGCAGCAACTTTTGAATGATCTTCAGGAAAATTTTACTTGCATATGATATTAATGATATTGTTTGATAATTTTCGTATTTGGTGGTTGGATTACCTTGCTTGGAAACAGGCATACATGTGGATCTTTTCCAGTCTGTTGGTCAGGTAGCTATTTTTCAAATTTCTTGGCATAGACAAGAGAGCACTTCCAGTGCTGTATCCATATGTTGAAACATCTTGGTTGATATTCCTGCAATTTCTGGAGCCTTATTTTTTGCCAGTGCCTTCAGTGCAGCTTGGACTTCTTTCTTGAGTACCATCAGTTTCTGATCATACACAGCCTCCCGAAATGGTTGAACATTGACAAATCAATTCTTTTTGATTATGGTGACTCTTTGTATTCCTTCCATCCTCTTTTATTGCTTCCTGCATCGTTTAGTCTTTTTTCCCTCTAGAACTCTTCACTACCACAACTTAAGGCTTAAATTTTTTCTTCAATTCCTTCCCCTTGAGAAATACCAAACAAGTTCTTCCTTTTTGCTTTTCTAACTCCAGGTCTTTGCACACATCATTATAATACTTTGGTTTGTCTTCTTGAGCCACCTTTTGAAATCTTCTATTCAGCTCTTTGACGTCATTGTTTCTTCCATTTGCCTTAGCTACTACTCTACAATGAAGAACAAGCTTCAGAGCCTCTTCTGACATCCATTTTGGCCTTTCTTTATTGTCTTTGAATGATCCCTTGCTTTCTTCCTGTATGATATCTTTGGTGTCATTCCATAACTCGTCTGGTCTTCAATCATTAATGTTCAAAGTATTAAAACTGTTCTTGAGATGCTCTCTAAATTCAGGTGCACAGTCACTTATTTTTCATTTACATATTCATTCAACATTCCATGAACACTTACTTACCATTAAGAGGTAAGTGCACAATCTTATATCCCAAGTTCTAAAAATACAAAGGCATTTAGTGAGTGATTCTTGATAGCCAAGTGATACAACAGGCAAGCATATGACTACCATGTGCTACATGTTTGTCATTGCTGTTAGTTGCCATCCAGTTGGCTGTGACTCATGGTGGCCACACATACAACAGAAGAAAGCCTTACCTAGTTCTGCGCCATCTTCACAAACTTTGGTATGCTTAAATCTATTGTTTCAACCACTGTGTATTTTGAGTGCCTTTCAACTTAAGGGTTTCATCTTTTAGCGCTAAACTGGGTAATTTTTTATGATCCATGGAGTTTGCACTGTAAATTGACAGGTCTTTCTTCCTAGTCTGTTTTAGCCTGGAAGCTCTACTGAAACCTGTCCACGTGTGTCACACTAGTGGTGTCTGAAATACCATAGTTGCATAGCTTCCAGCATCATAGCAGCATACAAGTCACCACAGAACCATAAACTGTCAGAAAGGACATGGGTGCTACACATAGAAGCATGTAAAGTGTACTGTGGTTGCATAACAACTACCTGTCTTTGAATACTTATGTCCCACATTCTGTTTAAGGGTTTTACATGGATTAACTCAGTTCTTAGATTAACTATGGATACAGAGAAGGATTACCTAGTTTACTGAAGAGTGAGAAGCAAAGGAAGGTAGACAGGGGAAGGGGGCGCATTTCAGGCAGATAGAGTTGGAGGTGCAAAGACATGGAGGCTCCAAGAGCAAATGGAGTTTGGGGATCTACATACCTCTTCCTGCAATGTTTCTCTTTTTCATGGAGGGAAAGATTCATGCAAATATCTTGCAATATGTAATACCAATCGTTTAGAAGATGAAGTTCAAATACCCCAAGGGCATTTCTATTCTGCAGCAATAGCTCTGGTCTTCTGCTGAAACTATACTTTATTCCATAGAACCGTGGCTAAACCAAAACCATAACCCATTGCCGTCAAATCGTCTCCAACTGACAGCAACCCTACAGGTCAGAGTAGAACTGCCCCATAGAGTTTCCACAGAGTGCCTGGCAGATTCGACTTGCTGATCTTTTGGTTAGAAGATATATCTCTTAACCGCTACACAGAACCTATTAATTCCTCCACCCTCGCTTTCACCAATTCCCGCTTCCTTATTCCTCCCTCTGCTCCAACAAATTGATCCCAATAACATTCTTCTCACTTTCTGTCTAGCCTCCTGGGATTGATCATACGTTACTAACATAGCTTATTTCCTGATGGAACTGGTAATTGTGGCCTCTTTTATGTTTTCTCTTATAACCTCACTCATCCTGGGACTGTCCCTAAGCAGGAGTAACAACCAGTGAAGGCAAGGC
Source organism: Heterohyrax brucei (assembly GCA_028571685.1). Lineage (NCBI taxonomy): Eukaryota > Metazoa > Chordata > Mammalia > Hyracoidea > Procaviidae > Heterohyrax > Heterohyrax brucei. Next base: position 21,820,036 of record CM053162.1, read on the forward strand.
TGATATCACCATTATCATCATTCTTATCCCCCGTCAGAAGCAGCCAATATATGTGAGCACATGGCCTGTGCTGGCCCTCACCGGTGTTCAGCTGCCTTTTCTGACAGTCTAGTGTCCAAATCGGGATTTACATGGTACCCAAATCCTAGGGGAAGTAAAAAGGGGATTGTAGAAGGAGGGGAATTACCGGCACAATTTGGTCATATTTCTGGGACAGCTGTGAAAAGTGACCCTGAAAGCTATTAAGTTTACAAATATGATTTTTCCAATCCCAAGTCAGATGATATGAGAATCTTGGTACTTCTGGCTTTCCTCACTTTCCTAGGACTTGAGATTTAGGACCAAGGAAACACCAGCCTTTACCACTCTTTTGCATCGTCCCTGGTCCTAATTCACAAGATGGGAAATCCCGGTTCTGGCCTGGGATGCAGAAGCCAGGGAGCCCTGAGCCTGGCTCCAGAGGGGAAAGGATGGTGCCTCTCAAAAAATGACCTGCTTCCTTGTGTCTTGGCTCCGATAACAATCCTCTCCAGAGCACTTGAGGCCTAGAGCATTTGTTAATAGGAACAAGAGACTCATAAAGCCCAAGCCAGACTCCCTTGGAAGCTCCTGGTTCAGCGCTTGCCTCTTGGGCTCGCTGCCATGGGAGCATCTCCCAGTCTGGTTTTCCTTTCCCAGCAGACTTGGCTTCTGGTGCCATAGTGGCAGCCTGTGCCATGCCTGGCTGGAGGCTTTGGGCCTGTTTTGGTCCTTCTTTAGGCTAAACTGTAAACTTAAGTTTTTCTGAAACTTGGGGGTACCCAGAGGTAGTGACCCCCCAGTCTAGGCAAGGCCAGCTGGAGAAGGTTTTAGGGAACCCTCTGAGAGCCACCACCCAACACCAGTAAAGATCACAGGTAGAGGAGGTAAACAAGGAACCTTTTAGCTGAAACCCACCTACACTTGTCTTTCTTAAAGTGGAAGCCTGAACATGCAGCAGGTTCATCCATTCCTCCAGTGGCCCTATCCCAGAGTGCTCTAGCCAGTTCTCCGGAATCTGTCTCTCTTTCACTCTGATGAAAGAGCTCCTGGCCTCCCCACTTCACATCTTCCCTTTTCAGTCAACCTTGTCCTTAGTGTAAGGTCACGAGCAAAGCCCACCAGGTGCAGCCTGTAGCAGTTAAGAAGAGTCAGCCCCACACTGCCAGACAGATCTGTCAAGAGAGCTTTGGGATTTGTACTTAGGAGGGCCAGCTGGGCTCCTTCTTTATTCCTCACTCCGCAGACCGGCCTATAACTTCATTTCTCAAGATAACACACTCCCTGCCCCCCCAAAAAAGGAAAGGAAAGAAGGACTACTGAATTCTGCGTCTTCCCCTAGTTCTAAAAATTGCCTTGTGCGTGGTGTTACTTCTTGAATCTTAGGTGTCCAGAGTCAAAAGTTTCTGAGGGAGGAAAGTAATCCCTGGATGTTGTTAGAGAAGTTTCTTTCCTCTATGTTGTAGCAGGTCAGCCATGGAGGTAGAGCTGGAAACCACACATGCCCACTCCCCACCTTGACTGGAGGTACAGAATGAAAGGAATTTTGGGAGACCAGAATACCTGGGTTCTGGTTATGTTCAGGCTCTATTTACAGGGTGATCTTGGATCAGATTTTTCTTCTCTGTATCTCAGGTTTTCACAGAGAAATGAGAATATTTCTGCCTTTGAGGATGTTCCAGCTATGATATTACAGTAAAAAAAAAAACCGGGTTATTACTCATAACAATTCTTATCAAATGTGATGAAGGAGGACTGAGTATCTTGATTCAACCATGGCCAAAGACTTGGGAGAGGCATTGGCACTGGGAGATGGGGCCTCAGGCTGATGGGGCAGGAAGCCTGCAAGCTGGTGAAGACTGCATTGCCATGAGCAAGAAGAAACTGAGTCCCCAGCAGCCCAAGGCAGGTATGTGCTCTGTTCTCGAAGACTTGTTTCCTCTCTTACCCCAATTCAAAGTAAGCCAAAATTTGTGGGCAGCGTTCTAGAAAAGTTTTTCTTGAGTATTAGGGCAAATCTGAAGCTTGAAGAATTGTGACCCTTCCAAGGGGACTTTCGGGAGGCCTCCCTTCTCCCTCTTCTCTCCTACTCTCCCTGCCTCCCTGTTTGCTGCCCTGTGTCACTGTGTCTGGGCTTCCTGGGTCTCAGTGTCTCTGTGGGAACCTTCCTCTTTGGGACCCAATTACTTTAACCTTCAGGAAAGTTTAATTGAACATTTGTATTGAAAACAGGAGCCAGTGGCCAGGGCCCTGATTAGAGGAAGCAGGGGGACAAGAGGAGAGCTGTGTTTGCTTTTTCATTCTGGATTAGAGACCTGTAATTGTTCTTCAAGCAGAGGCTGGGGCTGGGGATAATGAGTCTGAGATCTGTTTTCTCACTCCAGCTGCCCCTTCCTCCTTCCACACTCTCCCCAGGGAGAGGGTCAGGGCAGCCTGGGGCCACAGCCCACAAGACATTCTTTAGTTCTGGCAGACAGCTGAAGGTGACTTGCAATTATACTCACAGGCAGAGAGAGAGAGAGAAAGTGCGCATGGTAGGTTGTGTGTGTGTGTGTGCATACAGCCATGTTGTGGGTACCTGAATATGTGTTCACCTGTGCAGAATGCCTTGGCTAAGTACGCATGTGAGTGTGTGTGTGTGTGCGCATGTGCACGCGTGCCTCTGGGTGTGTGTGAGAGACGCTGTCATCAGGACAGCCAGTTGCCAAGCCCACCTGCCACATGGGTATGTGATTTATAGAGGCCTAACAAGTACCCTAAATATCTCTCCCTGATAGGTATCGGATGACATTCTGCTGAGCCACTCTTCTTCTGTACTGCCTTCTCACAGGAGGGACCTGCCAGCTCTCTTGAAGAGTCTCCTTGGTACCGGAGAATTGACTGGACTCAGGCTTTCTCTCAGTCTGAAGTGAAAGCTCTAACGAATGCTAGTGCCCTGTGTTCTGCCATCTCCCTGAGGCCTCTGTGAACATTGCCACTTATTATCTGAGGAGATTTGAGAGGCTCCTGTTGGCATGAAGCTAGAAGACTTGTCCTTGGTCACACAGAGCCTGCCCTGAAGCCAAAGGCTTCCACTTCTGAGAGAAAGTGGAGGGCCGTTTCTCACTGTTGTGGGCACACTCTTGTACAGTGTTCTGTCTAGTCCTCACAGCTTGTTAGGTACAGCAAGTGTTATTATTAGTTGCTGCTGAGTCACCTCCAACTGGTGATTACCCAGGTGTGACAGAACAAGACAATGCCCAGTCCTACACCATCCCCATGGTTTGTGGCAGATTGGACCATTAGGGCCCATGGGGTTTTTATTGGCTCATTTCCAGAAGATCACTAGAATTTTCTTCCTAGTCCATCTGCTGAAATCTGTTCAGGATCACAATAAAATGCAAGCTGGGTCATGGCTGGGGATATTGGATGGAAATCAAAGTCAAGCCTCCCACATGGGAAGTAAGACTGGTACCACTGAACCAACTACCCTAAGTATTACTAGCCACGTTTTACAGCTGAGCGGGGTTAGATCATTTAAGTCACTTGTTTAAAGCTGCACAGCCAGCTGTAGACCAGACTGGGATTTCAGCCAAGTCTGTCTGCCTCCAAGGCCTGTGTTTTCCTCTTGTGGAACACAGAGAAGCATAATTAAAGGAGGAGGGGGAGGAGCGAAACAATTAGGCTTGTTGTCAGGTGCTGCCCCGTGGGTTCTGACTCACGCAACCTTAGGTGAAGAACAAAATACAGCCCGTCCTCGCAGTCGTTGTTAGGCTCAGCTGAGGCCAATGTTGCAGCCACTGTGTCAATCCATCTCATTGCGGGTCTTCCTCTTTTTTGATGACCCTTCTTCCCCCACCCCCCATCGCTTTACTGAGCATGACATCTTTAACCAGCAATTGATCCCTCCTGATAACATGTCCAAAATATGTGAGATATAGTCTTGCCGTCCTCACTTCTAAGGATCTGTCTGGTTGTACTTCTTTCAAGACAGATTTGTTTGTTCTTTTGGCAGTCCATGGTATATTCAATATTCACCAGCATCGTAATTCAAAGCTATCAGTTCTTCTTCATCCTTCTTTATTCATCATCCAACTTTCACATGCATTAGACTAGAGATGTGGCAATTTGGATTCCTCAACTTTTTTTTTCTCCTTAAGAAAGATTGTAAAGAGAAACATGTAATTCCTAAAGATGGTTACAGCCTTTGTATCTCTGTTGGTCCCTAGCAGTGTAGAGACTGAAGCAGAAATAAATGCCTGAAGCTTGGATCTCCCTTCTCCCATCACCTTCTGGTACTGGCCTTTGTGAGGATATTGTTGCTGTTAGTTGCCTTTGAGTTACCTCCGACTTGTGACAACCTCACTGTAGAACAGGATTAAACGCTGCTCGTCCCCACCCCACCTTCACGGTCACTGGTATGACTGAGTGCGTCATGGCCACTGTGTATTTTGAGAGTCTTTGAAGCTAGGAGGTTCATCTTTCAGCAGTGTATGTACCTGATAATACTCTGTTATGCTCCACAGGGTTTCTGTTGACCAGTTTTTGGAAGTAGATTGGCAAGTCTTTCTAGTCTGTCTCAGTCTGGCAGCTCTGCTGAAACATGTCCACAGTTGGTGATCCTACTAGTATTTGAAATACTGGCAGTATAGTTTCCAACATGGCAGCAACACACTAGCAACCAGGGTACTAGGAACTGACAGACAGATGGTGGGTGAGGGTATTACCAGTTAGCATTACTGTGCATTTCCTGTGTGCCCAGGCCAAAGTGCTTTGTGCATGTCAACACTGGCAAAATCATAGGAAGTAAGTTCTTCATCCTGATTTTAAGAATGGAAACTGAAGCACAGAGATGTCGAATCACTTGTTCAGGATTATTGAATTAGGGGTTCCAGCAGTCTGCTGCTAGGTTCCAAGTGCTTACCACTATGACATAAGGCCTTAAGGTGAATGCTCCCAGCCTGGATCTATGCCCACTGTACCACCCCACTGCCTCTCCAGAGGAAGCTACACCGTGGTTCAAGGGGGTAGGAGGGTGAGCTCATTATTCTCTGTTCCCCAGGGACAGCTGCTTTGGTTAGAGAGGTACCATCCTCTTCCATCCCCTTCCTGGACCCTTACAGCAGCAGAGTTTCTGGGTGGCAGGGCTCTAGGGCTCTAGGGCTGTGATCTTCCCCTAAAACATGTCAAAGGGTCTTGAGTCTGGCCCACCTCCCCAGTAACCCTGGGGCTGGGGCTTAGCCATCTTTAGGCTAGGCTCAGAAACTTGCCAGGATGGTCTGACGCGGGTCCCTGTTACACTCGTCCAAGGGCAGTATCTGTCCTTCTGATAGCACCCCTCTTCATACACTCTCCTCTGCCTTAGGGTAGGGATCTGCTGTTTTTCCACCTGGACTATCTGTGGGAAGGCTCCCTGGGAACAGGGCTTTGGGAGGGATGGTCTGGTGTCCATGCAGGAGATGAGAAGGCACCCAGGAAGCTCAGTCACTTATATGTAGCTCCTTTCCCTGACAAATGGTCTCTATTAAACTCTTTATCCTTCTCCATGCTCATTTATAGTTGGGTAGAATGGGGTATTTTGGAGAGAGTAGAACCCAAAGTCCAGAGAGATGGAGAAACAGAAGCAGAGACAGAATAACAGACCCAGGAGTTTGGTCCTTCACCCTGGGATGTGTCCATTTATAGATGGGACTGTCCTTGCTCTCCCAGAACAGCCAAGCGGAGCTTGAAACCCGTGACAGAAGCCAAGCTAGCTGGGAGGATGCTGGAGCGGGCTTCCTTCTCAGTGAACAGTGGTAGGAAAATGCAGCTGTTTGTGCATAAACTAAAGCTGGTTATAGCCCTTGAAGCTTCCGACCAGGGGCCCACAGGCTTTGAGCAGAGAACATCGTGGGGAGAAAAATCATGTGTGAGCTGTTGCTGCTGGGCCCTGAGGACTCTGCGCTGCACGCTCCACTCTCTAGACCTGCCCTGCTGCCCTCTTGTCACGCCTACTGGAGCTGGAACACAGCCCAGCTGCAGGCACATCAGCCTCTGCTACGCCCCCTGTTCTTACACACACAGTGGAGGTCTGGAGGAGCTGGGGAAAAACAGGCCAGCACTCTGGGACGTGGCTTTTCTCGGGGTGTGCCATGTGCTGGGTTGGGCAGGTAGCAGACCCCTACTGTGTGGGCAGCCTAAGAATGAGGGAGCTGGAGATGAGGTTGAGGCTTAAGTCCACTCTACAGGGTCTGGGTATGAAAACAATGGAAAGTTCTGTAGGGAAAAGGTTGGGGACACAGTAGAAAACAGCAGTGGGATGGGATGGTCCCCTCTGTCTTGGCATTAACTGGTTATGTAAATAGCATGTAAATGAGCCCTTCATTGTTTTGTGGGTTTTTTGTATGTGTGAATAGCCAAGCATTTTTTATCTTGGACCTGAGGCTTTGGTCTCTGTGGATCCCAGCAGGTCACCAGGTGGGCGGGGGTAGCTGTCAGCCTCAGAAGAAGCAGAATTGGAAGGGGACTCATCACTTTCCTCTGCACAGTGGCTGTCAGGCTGAGGGGCTGCAGTAGGGGAGGTGGCGGCAGATGGGCTCCTGGAGGCCCCCCTGTGGGCCCAGTCGGGGCCGGGAGTGGGGAAGTGGGGAGGTCGCTGGTCCTGATGGATAGGCTCTGGCGTCACATTAGCTTCCTGCTGGGGTTGGGCCCAGGCTCCTCAGAGCAAGGTCACGTGGGGGGCACAGGGAGCTGCTGGTAGCTGAAAGTTCTGGTGGCCTGTGAGGTTAGTGGGACTGGTGGGGGTAAGTGGGTTTCAGAGTATTTCCCAACAGCCACTGTGGGCTGAGTAGCTGGTGTAGTAGAAGAAGGAACACCCGCTGTCATGGGTGAGTGAGGGGAAGAAGCTACACTCTGCAGAAGCATGGCTAGAAAGAACCATCCTGAGTTGCGTTTCCAGTTTTTCTGAAGTGCTGAATTTCACATGTGCATGTGTGCATGCACTCACACATACATGCAGGTGCACACACATGCACACACAGATGAATGCATGTACATGGATGCACACACATGTATGCACATACACATGCACACGCTCTGACATATACCTTTCATAAAAAAAGGACTCTGGTTTCCATAGAAGCCTGGTCATTTATGAAACTAACATGTCTAAATTTATAATCTTGAATATAGATGGTCCCTCCTGTCACTCATATATCCAGTGTACCCAAATGCAATGCCTAAATTCCCACCCGCTCAGAGTAGTTGAAAACCTCTTTATTCTATTTAAGTTCCACAACTGTTTCTACCTTATGTGTCCAAGAATTTTGGGGTGGGAATAGTGTGGAGGGCATTCCTCATGGTAATGAAACTGTTTTTGGAGGATGGGGACTGCCACAACCACAATCAGGGACTGTTCACTTATCTGAGGTGAGTGTCCAGCCCCAGAGAAAATCCTTGGGTCTGCTGTAGGGTGAGCTGGGAAGGGAGTGGTACATGGGTCTGGACACTGGGAGAGCTCAGAAAGGGGCTGCCATTCTCCCTTTCCAGCGCATTCTACAACCCACGTCATGATGCTTTCCTCATTCTCCTGCAGCCCCTCCAGGTGGCCTGGAGTCCTGGGCACTTATTTGGATAGCTTTCTGGCAGAATCAGTGGTCTTGTGTTCTCCAGTTGAATGCTCTCCCCAGTACTGCAGAAGTCGGGCATCAGGGTTGGGGCAAGGGCCAGCATACAGCTCAACAAACTGGCTGCCTCTGCACTTCATAAATTCCCCTGCCAATTCCCAGGGATACCTTGAGTCTGACCCCTCCTTGGTGCAGAGAGCAAAGTTCTTTCTTTGTCTCCTAATCAACAGCCTTAGAGATTGCCGGCCTCTAGCTGTTCTCGGACCACTTCACTCCACCCCCACTCACCCAGGAGGTGCTTTCTCCCTGTGAAGTCTCATTAACCGCAGGCTGGGGCCCAGGCAGGGCTCTGCCAGCCATTTCTCTCCTTATTAAAGCAATCATCTCTGTCAGATATGATGGCCTGCTTTTCCTAGGAAGTCTGTCTGCAGAGGCCCCTCCAGTGTCCTCAGAGTGGCCAGGGCATTTCTCCCCTGTGGCCAGGAACCTAAAGTGGATGTGAAGGTTATATAGGTCTTTCCAGGGACCATTCAAAGGCAGCTACTGAGGAATTAAATCCAGGAATGGTGAGTCTCTCAGTACAGCCTTCGTGAAAGCTGGCTCTGGTTTTCTTTGCAAAGAGACTCCTTTCAACATGGCATTTGCAGAAGAGAGACCTGTATACTCAGGTTGCTCTGAGTGTATTTCTTTGTGTGTACCAGACCTGTTCCCTGATACAGATCTTTCTTACCTAAAGTTCATTGCAAAACTTGAGTAGGTAAGAAAAATCTCATGAAGAAACTTGGGGGTGCTTTTTCAGGAAATTGAAATGGGAGCCTTAATATTATGTTCTACTTTGTCTAGACCTTCCCCTTCCTCTTTCTAGAAACAACTGTCCTGGTTGAGAAGCAAAGATCTGCAGCCAGACAGGCCTAGGTTAAAATTCTGCTTCTGCCACTTATTACATGGGGTAGATGAAATTTTGTGAATCTCTGAGTCTCAGTATCTGTAGCTGGAAAATAGGGATGACAATAATAGTTCTCACTGTAAGGTTTCTTACTGTGAACACTATACAAGAGAATATATACTATGCGCACAATGCCCAAAGCTAAAAGACTAGTACCATTGAGACAATTCCAATTCATGGCACATAGGGTGGAATAGAGCTGCCCTCAGTGGTCTTCAGGGTATGGCTAGGGGATTCAAACTGCTGGCCTTTTGGATATAGCAGTCGAGTTCTTAACCACTGTGACACCCAGGGCTCCTGACACGCACACATATTAGCTATTATTCTGAGAATAAGATGTTGCTATTCTACATTGGCCCTTTTCCTTCATGTAGGGAAGTCCTCAAAACAGCCCAGAAAGTTTGTGGCACTGGGAGAAGGTGTTTCTGTTTTTAAAGAAGATCTACATGTAGGCTGTCTCTGAAGGATAGGTAAACCAAATAAGTCACAGTCAAGTTGATTCAGATTAATGGCAACCTTGTCTATGTCAGAGTAGAACTGTGCTCTGTAGGGTTTCCAATGGCTGGTTTGTTTTCAGAAGCAGGTCACTAGTCCTTTTTCTGAGGCACCTCTGAGTGGACTGGAGCCTCAAGTCACTCAGTCAGCAGTTCAGTGTATTAACTGTTTACCCTACTCAGGGCCTCTCAAGGATACACGTTGTGTTTTTATTAGGTGCTGTTGAGTCAACCTGACCATAGCACCTCATGTATGACAGTGTAGAACTGCCCCATCAAGTTTTCTTGGCTGCAACCTTTAGAGAACCAGATCACCAGGGCTTTCTCCCCAAGAGTCAATGGATGGATACAAACTAAGCACCAAACTGTTGTACTGCCAGGGCCCCAAAGATTACACAGATCTTGGTAGTACTGGTTGTCTCCAAGAAGGGGAAGGGTATATATACACATATTTTAATAATTTATTTTTGTTGTTGGTGAGAATACACACAGCAAAAACAAATACCAATTCAATGGTGTCTACATGTACAATTTAATGACCTCAATTATATCCTCTGAGTTGTACAACGATTCTCACCTTCCTTTTCTGAGTTGTTCCTCCTGTATTAACTTAATCTCTCTGTCCTGTAAGGTTCCTATTTAATTTTCCCACTTGCTGTTGTCAATTTGATCCCATATTGAAAAAATAACAACAACAACCAAACCTGCTGCCGTTGAGTTGATTCTGACTCAGCGACCCTGTAGGACAGAGTAGAACTACCCCATAGTTTCCAAGGACTACCTGGAGGATTTAAACTGCTGACGTTTGGTTAGCAGGTGTAGCTTTTAACCACTACACCAGCAGGGTTGGCTGATCCTCTATAGGTAGATATTAAAAGTTCAGAATACTCAAAGCAGACATCTTCACTAGTTAACCTAATTTATTGTGTTTAAGACTTTAGAAGATATTTTTGGAAACCCCAGTGGCACAGTGTTTAAGTGTTACAGCTGCTAACCATAAATGTTGACAGTTCAGTTATGCCAGGTGCACCTTGAAAACTCTATGGGACAGTTCTACTCTGTCTACAAAGTCACTATGAGTTGTCAGTTTGACTCCATATAAATAGATATTAAACTGCACAATACTCAAGGCAGACATTTTTTACTAGTTAACCTAATTAATTGTTTTAAGACTTTAGAGGATATTTTTGGTTTAAGGTTTAAAGATTATCTCAGGGCAATAGTTTAGGCAATTCATCCAGTCTCCATAGCTCCAGACAATTTGGTTTCTAGAAGAATTTGAAATGCTTTTCTACATTTTCCCTGTGTTGACTTGGATTCTTGAAGACTTCTTTTCTCTTACTGGCTGAGCAGTATTCCACTGTATGTACGTACCACAGTTTGTTTATCCATTCATCCGTGGATGGCCAATTTAGGTTGTTATTACCTTTTGGCTATCGTGAAAATTGCTGCAGTGTACATTGGTGTACAAGTATCTGTTCAAATCTCTGCTTTCAAGTCTTTGGGGTATATACTTAAGAGCAGAATTGCTGGGTCATGTGGTAGTTTAATTTTTCATTTTTTGAGAAATGATTATGCTGTTTTCCAAAATAGCTGTGCCATTTTGCATTCCCACCAGCAATCAATTGTTGCTGTTAGGTGTTGTTGAGCTGGTTCTGACTTATGGTGACCCTATGTACAGTAGAATGAGACACTGCCTGGTCCAGTGCTTCCTCCTGATCATTGCAGTGGTTAAGCCCATTATCACAGCCTCTGTCAATCCAGTTCTTTGAGCATCTTGCCCTTTTTCAATGACTCTCTACCAAGCATGACTGGTCCTTCCGGGGACTGGTCCCTCTTAAGAGGTGTCTGACAGTTTACTGTACTTGATTTTAAGAAACATTCTGGTTGTACTTCTTCCAAGACAGGTTGGTCTGTTTTTCTGGCAATTCATGATATATTCAATATTCTTTGTCAACACCCTATGAGGTTGACAATTAAGTCCCTGAACTTAATTGTTCTAAGTGCTGTATACCTCATTACTGAACATCACTACGGTCACTTCTGAAGTACCCACCTTGGGAAATTATGCACTGATGTCAGTGCCTACTCCACCCTTCACAGCAGTTTTGGAACTCTTTCTGGAATAGGCCATTGCCCATGGTGGCACAGTGGCAAGTTGGCAAACTTAATTGTCTAGTTGTCTGTGAGGGACTTTTTAGCCAGTAAACAAGTAACAGTATAGGAGCACCCACCCTTCTTACCTGATCTGGCCCCTAATCACTTTTTCCTTTACCCAAAGACAAACAAAATATTGAAAGGAAGACATTTTGATGATATTCAGGGCATCAAGGTAATGTGATGACAGCTCTGATGGCCATTCCAGAAAAAAGTTCCAAAACTGCTTTGAAGGGTTGACTAGGTGCTGGTGTCAGTGCATAGCTCCCCAAAGGGAGTACTTTGAAGGTGACCATGGTGATATTCAGCGATGAAGTATGTAGCACTTTTTCTAGGTTGAGTTCATAAACCTAATTGTCAGGCCTCATATGAGGTGACTGAAAACACCACAGCTTGGAGCTGGCTCACTTTAGTCTTCAAGGTGACATCTTTTTAAAAATTTAATTTAATTTAATTTTTTTTTTAAACATTTTAAGAGATCTTTTGAAATAGATTTTCCAAATGCAGCACATTGTTTGACTTCTCAACTGTTGTTAGCCCTGGTCATGCACTGGTTAAGAGCTCAGGGTGTAAACCAAAAGGTCAGCAGTTTGAATCCACCAGCTACCTCTTGGAAGCCCTGTGAAGCTGTTCTACTCTGTTGTATAGGGTCACTTGACTGGAAGGCTCGATTGTGAATCCAAGGAAAATGAAATCCTTGACAATCAGAAATCAAAATGGGTTCCAGTTTCTCCACATCCTTGTCGAGTTTTGTTATTTTCTGTTTTTTAAAACTCTTAATCATCCTTGTGGGATTAAAACGATATCTCAGTGTGGTTTTGATTTGTATCTCTCTGATGGTTAATGATGGTGAGCTTCTTTTCATGTGTTTGGTGGCCATTTGAATGACTTCTTTGGTGAAATGTATGTCCAAGTACTTTTACCATTTTATGGTTACGTTATTTATTTTTTGACGTCAAGTTGTCAAAATTTTGTATGTACTTTGTTTATTAGACTCTTATCAGATATATGGTATCCAAAGATCTTCTCCCAGTCAGTGCCCTGTCTTTCCACTTTTTTTAGTAAACTCTTTTGATGAACAAAAATTTTTAATTTTTAAGGCTTAAATAAGTGGAATGATCTTCCATGTTCATAAATTGGAATATTAAATCTCCCAATCCATGAACATGGAAGAACTTCCCATTTATTTAAGTCTTCCTTAATGTCTTTCAGTAGTGTTTTATAAGTTTTTATCATACAAGTCCTTCATATCCCTGATTACATTTATTCCTTGGTATTCTATTTGCTTAGATATTGTTGTAAACAAAATAATTTCCCTTTTAGACTTATTGCTATTATATAAAAGCATACCAATTTTTGCTTGTTCATCTTGTACCCTGCAACTTTGCTAAATTTTATTAGCTCTAGATATTTTCTTGTGAACTCTTTGGGATATTTTACATATAAGAACATATTGTCTGCAAATAGAGATAATTTTCTATTTTCCAATCTGGACGTATTTTATTTCTTGTTCTTGTCTTGTTCCTCTGGTTACTACTTCTAATATTGAAGAGAAATAATGAGAACAGGAACCCTTTTCTTGTTCCTGATTTCAAGGCAAAAGCTCTCCATCTTTCTCTATTGAGTATAATGTTGGCTGTTGATTTTTCATATATACCCTCAATCATATTGATGACCTTCCTTTGTATTTTCATCTGCTTGAGACTTTTCATCAAGAAAGGATGTTGGATTTTATCAAATGCTTTTCTGCAACCTTCGAGACAATCGTGCTTCTTGTTCTTTGTTCTGTTGATGTGGTGTATTATGTTTACTGATTTTTCTAATGTTGAACCATTCCTGCATTCCTAGATCTTACTTAGTCCTGGTAAAGGATTCTTTTAATATGCTGTCTGGATTCTGCTTACCAGTAATTTTTTTGGAGGATTTTTGTATCTGTACTCACAAGGGATACTGGCCTGTAGTTTTCTTTTCTTGTGGTATCTTTATCTGGTTTTGGAATTTGGGTTATGTTTGTTTTATAGACTGGATTAAGGAATTTTCCTTCCTTCTCTAACTTTTGGAAGAGCTTAAAAAGTATTGATATTAATTCTTCTATAAATGTTTGGTAGAATTCCCAGTGAAGCCAACTATCTAGGGTATTTTCTTGTTGGGATACTTTTGATCACTGACCTGATTTAAAGGTAGAAAATATAAATCCTTTTGAAACTTTCTATTTCCTGTTAAGCCAGTTTGAGTAGGTTGTGTGCCTCTAAGAATTTGTCCAATCCATTTAGGTTGATAGATTGACAGGCCTCTGTCTGTCTTTAAAACCTGCCTGTTCTTGGCTTCACTGGTGGCCCTAATATAGGCTTGATAGATTTGGGCACTGATGGCTCTCGTTTTTGATACTCCAAGTAGGTTGAACATCTTGTGAGTGCTGTCATTTACAAATCTTACTTTCTACTACTCCCATGTGGCTTCTTGATGTCGCAGGTTAAATTTAGCTGGTATTAGGCTGGGCCTCTTTAGGTTCATCACTGCCCAGACAGGCCCTCAGCCCCTCCTCCATTCTTATGTTCTTCCACAGAGCCTGGGAAGTAGAGGCATCCATTCTCTAGCAGACCTGACTCTAGTCAGATCCTGACTCTGCACTATCTGCTGAGGTTGTCAGGACTCAGTGGTAGATGGTATTGGAAGGGAGAGGCTGGTTTTGAGGACTTTGGTGGAAGGTCAGTGCCACTCCAAAATGCTGACCTCATGTCTTCCCTTAAAATCCCCTCTTTTATTCCCAATTCATGTTCTCCTTTCCTTTCTCTTTTATTCTTGTTCTGCTTCCCCAGAACTCCCATTAAATTCAAGCTGCTGATGGGTGAGGGGCAGGATCAGGTTGCATGTTTGAGAGGATTGGGTGATCAGAGAAGGGACATCCATTCTTTCATTCATCACACATCTCTGGCCAGCAGGAGTTTATGGATTGTCCCGAGCAGGAAGGGGCTCCTTTTCATCCCATCAGTCATTTCTTTCTGGTCCTCCCAGCTCTGTCCTAAGAGGCCCATCAGAATGAGGTCTTGCCAAGGTTCTTCAGGCAACAGAACTTTTTTCGGTATAAATGCATGTAATTGCTATAAACACTTTAGACTTTGGGTTTTTAGGATCTATTACTCTCACCTCAAATGAGATTGTCTTTAGAAAGTGTACATTTTTTCCCCATAGCATAGTGCCTAAGAAGTTAGACATCTTAGGATTGGGGTATGTAGTACAGTGTCATCAGGAGTGGGATTAGGACCATTATGGGGCTTTATCTTTGCTTTCCTCAGTCACAGAACAACCAATTCTCCTCAGACTGTAGTAGAGACCCAGGGAAGAAGCAGCAGTACCTCACAGGAGTGCTACCCTGGCATCTTTTTCAATCCTTTGCCAGTAACCTCCTCTCTGTGCCTCATCTGTAGCTGTCCTCAGTTCCGGTTGAAGTGCCTTAACTTGGTGACCCAATTATCTTCCCTTTTGAATTTTTGTTGATACCATGTGTTTTCACTACTAGAAGGCATGCTGATTAAAGGACCAGTTCAGAATTTTGTTATGAGTTCTGGATTTTGAAGCCCATTATTTGAGATCCCATGTGTCTTGATGGACTCCATGATGCTCGTGATCTGGAATCACATATGTTCCAGCATCACCAGATATATTCAATCCTATTGATATGAGCCAATGAGTAGTTTATAGGAGTTGGGGTCTCTTGAAAAGTACTACTGTAATGCATTATTCCTTATTGGAAAGGCCACATTAACTGTCCAGAAGCTAGAAAAGAACAGTCAGTAACACTTGGACACAATGAATGGCATAAAGGAGTAAACAGCCACTGTGATTGGACGCAGATTGGCAGTAGCTTTTTCTCATGATAAATACATTCTCATGAGAGTGTAGTAACTGGTAAACATGGTTAGGAGGCTTATCTTACATACATAAAGACGAACCTGTTAAAAGTTTAGAAAATTCCCACACCCAGGAAGCATCACCTAAGACAATACTCAATCTGCACAAAAATGAGATACCCCTCAAGATTTTTTAGTTTCATGCATTTAAAAAAGGCTTCCATTTTAAGGCTAAATATATTAAAATCAGTTACTTCCTTCCCAAAGAACCCCAGAGACATAGAAGTAGTTGGGATAAGTACATCCCATGTGTTACCAAAGAGTTAAGATTTATATGGTGCTATTTACTGGCCCTCTGCCAATTAGTGACACTTTGAAATTCCCTTATATGATGCACTGCTGCTCTAACAATAAACAAGTCATTAGCCGGGTCAGAGGGCAGGCTTCCAGCTGGTTTTGATTCATTGTTTCTGAACTAGCTCAAGAGGCTCATTAAGATTCAGGGTCCACAGCCCAAGGCTCATGAAACCCCTAAAGCTGGAGGCAGATGAAGCTTCTGCATGTCCAGGTGCTAGGTCACTCTGTCACCTGCTTTCCTTTTCTGACCCTCCTTGAAGTTCATCTCCCTACCACTGGAGGGTACACTCATGAGGACCACAGTTCCCACTTCCTTTCTAAGATGTAGACATAGGACAAAGCTGGGAGATAGACCTGGAAGAACAGCAGGAAAGGTGAAAGAGATTGGGAGAAAATTAGATGCTGGAGGAAGGAGAGACAGGGAAGAATAAAAATTCCAGTAGGGTAGTTCAGTGTGAGAAGAAGATGGGGGATGCTGAGCTGGTTTCCTGGCTGTCTTTCTCCTCAAACACACCCTACACTGATAAGCCCTCATTACACTGATAATGCTTCATTAACCAAACAAAGAAACCCCTATTCCCAAATGGGATTACATCCACAGGTTTAGGGGTTAGAATTTAAGACACATAACTTTGAGGGACACAGTTCAATCCATAACAGATGTCTAGTGGTTATGTTCAGCTTATAGCTTTAGAGGCTGTTGGACCTGGCAGGGATTTTGGAGATCACCTAGGCCAGATCCTCGCATGCCCTTCTCACACCCACTACTATTTTACGGTTGCAAAAGCTGAAGTCCCAAAAGGTGAAGCGACTTTTATAAATTCACTTAATTGGTAAATGCCTGGGATCAGCTGGCATCAGGTCTAACCATTGTTCCAAATCTCCACGTGTGAAGTTACACCACCTTTTAGGAAAGAACCTGTAACTTGAAAGGGAACAGAGATACGTCTAGTCCTTCTACAGCCTTTCTTTTTTCTCTGTGTTTCCTGCCTCCTCCTTTGATGGCCTCTCCTGCCCCTCTGGCTTATCAGATTCTGCATAGACAAAGGAGTCAGGTTTGGGTGTTGTCTTAGTTTCCTTTAGTGCTGCTATAAAAGAAATATCACAAGTTTGGCAGTTTTAACAAACAGAACAGCTCTGGGGAAAAATCTTTGTCTTAGTTTCTGTAGAGTTCTTCTGTGTTTTTTATTTTATTTTATTATTCATTACAGTAAAAGAATAAAATTTCTGACATCTGTCAATTACCTCACCTGTGATAAACGCTCAGCCCCCCATCCACCCATGTAGCCAACACAGTCATTTTGTTCTGTGGATAATTCTCTTTTTAAATCCTTATAACAGAGGTTTTATACAAAATTTGTCCTTTTGACACTGATTGATTTCACTCAGCATGATCTCTTCCAAATGAGACCATGTTATGAGATGTTTTCTAAAATTGTCATTGTTCTTTTATCACAGCATAGTCTTCCATTGAGTATATATAACATAGTTTATCCATTCATCTATTGGTGGGAATCAGGTTTGATTCCATCTTTTTGCTATTGTGGACTGTGCTGCAACAAACATTCATGTACAAGTGTCTGTTCATGTGACAACCTTTGTTTCTGAAGGATAAATTCCAAGCAATGGAATTACAGGATCAAATGGTATATCTATTTCCAGCTTTTTAAGGAAGTGCCACATTGTCTTTTTTTGCAGATGTGCGTGTGGCATCTATCTTTGCCTCATTTGTAGTTGCTTGTTTCTGTGTCTGATCTACTCTTTTATGTCTCCAAAGTGATTGACTCAAAACACAACCTACACTGCTATGATCTCATTTATATAACAAAGAAGACCCTTTTCCCAAATGGGATTACAGCCACAGGTATCAGCATTAGGACTTACAACACACAATTTTGAGTGACACAATTCAATCCATAACAGGTGTCTGAGGATGGTACAGGAGGCAGTGGTAGGTCAGTGGTAGAGTTCTTGCCTTCCACGCAGGAGACCCAGGGCTTAGTTCCCGGCCAAAGCACCTTGTGTGCAGGGGCCATCCATCTGTCACTGGCAGCTTATGTAATGTTAAAAAGGTTTCAGGGGAACTTCTCTACTAGGATGGACTAGTAAGAAAGGCCTGCCAAGCCAAGTGGACAGCTTATGAAAATCAGTCAGTGAAAACCCCGTGGATCACAATGACCTGATCTGCAAATGATCACTGGGATGGTGCAAGATTGGTCAATGTTTTGTTCCATTGTGCATGGGGTTATCATGAATGGAGGGACAACTTTTTGGCAACTAACAACAATAAGAAGGACAGTGTACATTTGGTAAGTCAGGAGGCTTTTTGTAGAGCACTAGGCTAGGCACTATGGGAGAAGCAAGGATGAGTTAGGACTTTCAAGGGGTGCTTGATCTGTTTGCAAAAACCTGTGAACTAGAATCCAAAGCACAATTAAAAACAAAAAGTGCTAGTAGATAAACACAGGACTTCAAGTCTGAGTGGTAAATTCTGTAAGCTGAAGCCACAAGGGTGGTACCTTGGGGAATGTCAGGGTGGATGGAGTGCTAAGTACCTGGATTGTGGCTTTGATGTTGACAGCGGGCAGGTGACATGATCTCTGGTTTATAAGAGGCAAAGAGCTAAAATTGAGACCTCTGCAAAAACTAAAATCCTGTGAGGAATACACCTGCAGGGAAATGTGACTAGAAAAACACCACCCACAGGCTCTGAATAGAATAAATATCTTCTGTGAGAAGTAGAAGGTTCTGGTCTAAACTATATGTGACTATAGTGTCTGGACTTATTCTGCTGGTAAGTAGCCCTAAGCGGAGAAGTTAATGTAAACATAGGTCCCAGACAAGTAAAACTCATGGAGTTTGAAGCAGAAGTAAATAGAAAACTATTCCGGAAGAATATATCCCAGAACAACATTATTCTCACAGTAAAATACAATCCCCTTTGAAGCTGTGTTAATAATAAAAAATTATAAACCACACAAGAAAATTATACACTATTGGGAAAGTCAAGAGATATATCAAACTTGTTTAACATTCTAAGAACATAAAAGAACATAGCTAACTGAGAGAGGCTTTAAAACAACTAAAGAAATTAAACAGAAGTCATAAAATATAGGATATTTAGAAAGAGAACAGCCAAAAAGACTCAGAAGAAATGAAAATGATATTCTTTGAAATAAAAGCTCAATGGATGTATCAAACAGCATATTGGACAAAGCTGAATAGAGAATTAATGAACTGAAAGACAGATCTGAAGAAATCACCTCAAATACAGCACACAAAGATAAGGAGATTAAAAAATATGAAAGAGAAATTAAGAGGCACAGGAGATAGAACAAGAGAGCCCAAACTACCTCTACAAGGAGTTGCAGAAATAAAAATAATAGAGACAATGAGAGAATGACAATTATTTAGTTTTCCAGAATTGATGGATGACATTCATCCTCAGATTTAAGAAATGTAGAGTTCTGAGAAGATTACATACAAATAAATCCACACTTGAATGTGTTATAATTAAGCTGGGTAATCAAAGAAATACAATCAGTGTGCTGAGGGACTAAAGAGAAAGGAAGGGTTAATTCTGCCCAGGAATGTGTATGGAGTTCATACAAAATCGAAGATGGAATAGGTTTTTAAGAGGCTAGGGGTGGAAATCTAGGAAATCTAAGAAAAAAAGGAGGAATATGAGGTTCCAACCTGTCTCACTCGTTTCTGAACAGGTTTTAACACAATTTGTCTGAACTAGGCGCTGGGTATCTACTCTATTAACTTGAGGTTTCAGCAGGAGTATCTTTCCCAGCTAGTGTCTTCATCTCAAACCTCGTTGTTGTTCTGTCCATATGGGTTCCCTGGCTTGTCTTTGAAATCCACCATTCTTCCTGGTTCCTTGACTCTCCAGCCACGAGAAGGTACGAGTTACTTCAGCCGAATCTACTGAGAGCACTTGTAATAAGCATATTACGGTTTGAAGCCTTCCCTCCTTTGGGGGACTGAGTTGCAAGCGGACTATTCAGTCTTCCATCTATTGTGGTCCTTTGGGGCAAAGCAAACCCTGCTCTGAAATGGATGGCAGGCATGCCCTCCCCCATCTGCGTCTTGTTAGCAATGTCAGTGGCTTCAGAGAAACAGGAACCCTAGGCATGGTAATTGGTTCATGAAACCTGCATGTTGCTGGGAAGAGGGCTGGAGAGTAAGGGAGAGTGCTTAATGGGAAGCAAATGCCACAGCCCAACCTTATATGGACCCTCCCCTAATCCGTGAATCATTAGAATTCCTCAGACACTTGTAGGCGTTTGGACCTGCCTAGGAATGGGATGTGCTAGCTCCTTCTTTCTGCTGCTGAGAGAAGAACCATGAGGTTTGGTTCTAATCAAGGGGCAAGAAACAGGAGACCCTTTATTGTGTTCTTCAAGAGAAAGTTGTTTATTTGGCAGTTGTCAAATTCTGCTTCATTTTGTGGTTGTTAAAAGTGTCAAGAGCACTGGGCTTTGGAACCTGATGGACTTGAGTTTGAGTATTTGTCTTAGGTTGGGTTCTCTAGAGAAGCAAAATGAGTAAAGTGTACAAATATATATGTGCGTGTGTATGTGTGTATATACATACATGCATATGTATGTGAATATATATATATACAAACATATATACAAACATATATATATATATATGCACACACAGAGAGAGAGATTTATATCAAGGAAATGGCTCATGCAATTGTAGAGGCTGGAACATCCCAAGTCTGTGGATGGGGAGGGATATTTCTCTCTATTCACATAGGTGCACGGGCTCATGAACCCAAGATCAGTAGGTTGCAGAGCAGGGCTTCCACTCTCAGGCTGTGAAGATCAAATCCAGCTTATCTGCAGATAAGCTCATAGCTCAAGTCCCACGAGTTGAAGTCTGACAAACAAGAGACACCTGCAGGATCTGGAGTGAGCAAAAGAGTCAGAATGTCTGCTTATATTTGGATCCAGGCCACATCGTCAAGGAAAATACCTTTCAACTAACTGGCTACTCACAGAAAATGCAATCATGGGAGTGATCCCATATAAACACTGAGAATCATGGCCTAGTCAAGTTAACATGCAATCTTAACTGGTAACACAGTGTTAGATCATCCCTTTACCAGTTTTGTGAACCTGGAAAAAGCATCTAGTCCCTTTGGTCCTCAGCTTCCTCTTCTGTAAGAACAATGAGGCAATAATTTATACCTGTTATGGATTTGAATTGTGTCCCCTTCCCCCTCAATATGTTCAGTTTGGCTAGGCCATGATTCCAGCGTTGTGTAATTGTTCACCATTTTATGATCTGATATGATTTCCCTATGTATTGTAAATTCTGCCTGTATGAGGTTAATGAGGAAAGACTAGAGGCGGTTACCTTAATGAGGCAGGACTCAATCTACAGGATTAGGTTGTGTTTTAAGCCAATGTCTTTTGAGATATGAAAGAGAGAAGGAAGCAGAGAGACATGGGGACTTCACGTCACCAAGAAACTAGAGCCGGGAGACGAGTGTGTCCTTTGGACCCAAGCTCCTGCACTGAGACGCTCCTTAACTGGGTAACACTGAAGACAAGGAACTTTGCCCTGAGCCAACAGACAAAGACTTCGTCTGGAGCTGGTGCCTTGAATTCAGACTTTAGCTTCCTAGACTGTGAGACAATAAATTTCTCTTTGTTAAAGCCATCCACTTGTGGCTATTTCTGTTATAGCAGCCACAGATGACAAAAACAGCACCTAATGGTTTTTGTGAAGGACAGATTTTTTTTTTCAGTTTGGTTGTGAAATTCTATATCTGAAGTTAGTTTCTCATTCAAAAATTCATACAAAATTGTTTTGTGATATCAGTTGCAATCTCTGCAATGTGACAGCATTCTACTCCTTTCTACTGTGGGATTCCCGTGTCCGTTCACTCAGTTTTCTTGTTCCTTCCTGCTTCCTCCTCTTGCTTTTGGTGGGAGTTGTCCCTTGGATTTTGTATATTTGATTGACCTAAGAAGGGCTTCCTGATGTGTGCTTCCATTTGTTTTCTGGGCCTGTTTAATCTTTGTCTGAAAAACAGGCTTCAGAAGTGCCTACTGTTAGCAGGATTTGGGATGCCGTAGTTTCAAGGGTTCCTCTAGTCTCTGTCTAGCTGGTCTTTTTTTGTAAATTTCAATTTTGTTCTACATTTTTTTTTTCCTGCTCTGTCTGGGACTCTGTACTGTGTTCCCAGTTAGAGTGGTCAGTGGTGGTGGCTAGCTATCTCGTTCTTCTGGGCTCAGGCTGGTGGAGGCTGTGGTTCACGTGTCCATTAGTCCTTTGGGCTAATGCTTTCCTCTCGTCTTTGGTTTTCTTCACTCTCATTTGTTCAGGGTGTGATGCTACCTATAGCTGTAGCTTAGATGGCCACTCACAGGGTTTTAAGACCCCAGATACTACTCACCAAGTAGGTGTTACTCACCAAAGTAGGATGTAGAACATTTTCTTTATGAACTGTGTTATGTCAGTTGACCTAGTCCCCTGAGACTGGCTACTAGCCCTCAGTCCTAGCAAATGGTACCCTTAAGGTGTTTGGATGTATCTAGGGAACTTCATAACTTTGCCTTGATCAAGTTGTACTGATTTCTCTTACACTGTGTGTTGAATTTCCCTTCACAAAGTTGACACTTACCTACTGTCTAGTTAGTGACTTACTCTTCTTATCTTGGTCCTCCCTCTAGAGTTTTTTTATATTAGTGTTATCATATTATATTTTGTGATTGGTTTATTTTACGTATGCCCTCAGATTCATCAACATTGTGAAAGCTGTCAGTGTTCTATATCATTGTGTATATATACCATACTTTGTTTATCCATTCATTTGTTGATGGGCACTTAGGTTGTTTCCATCTTTTTTTATTGTGACTAGTGCTGCAATGATAGGGTGTGAATGTATCTAGGAAATATTTCCAGGGGTAGGATTGCTAGATCATGTGGTATTTGTATTTCTAGCTTTTTAAGGAGTTATTTCATTTTTCGCAGTGGTTGTGCCGTAAGAGTTTCAACCTTCCAGTAAACTTTGCAACATTTATTATTGTCTTTTTTTTTTTTTTTTTTTTGATTAGCACCATTATTGCTGGGGTGAGATGGTATCTCACTATAGTTTTGATTTGTATTTTTCTAACGGCTGGAAACCCTGGTAATGTAGTGATTAAGTGCTATGGCTGCTAACTGAAAGGTCAACACTTCAAATCCACCACGTGCTCCTTGGAAACTCTATGGGGGCTGTTCTACTCCATTCTACATGGTCAGAATTGACTGGACAGCAAGGGGTTTGGTGTTTGGTATAACGGCTAATAATTGCAAGCATTTCTTCATGTGTCTGTTAGCTGCCTGAATGTCTTCTCTTTTTTTTGACCATTACATTGTATTTTTGGTGAAAGTTTACACAGAAAATTAGTTTCTCATTCAGTAATTTGAACACCTTATTCTACAACACTGAACACCTTATTCTGCAATCCATGCAATGTGTCAGCACTTTCCTATTTCTTTCCTGGGTTCCCTTTTTCCATTTATATAGTTTCTCTGCCCCTCCTTGCCATCTTGTCTTTGCTTTTGAGTGAATGTTGTCCTTTTGGTCTCAATTAGTTAATTGTTCTAAGGTGTACAGTCTTTACATGCATTACTGTTCATTTTATAGGCCAGTCTATTTATTATTCAGCTTAAAGGTGACCTCTGGGAGTGATTTCAGTTCTAAGTTAAAAGAATGTCTTAAGGCAATACTCCTTAGGAGCTGCGTATCTTCTTTGGTGAAATATGTGTTCATATCCTATGCCCATTTTTAATTAGATTATTTGTCTTCTTATAGTTGAGGTGTTGAAATGTTTTTAAAATTTTAGAGATTAGACTTTTGTCTGATTTTTCTCTTTTCACTGTTTAGATGAGTATGAGTACTTAATTTTTAGGAGCTCCTGGTTACCTGCCCAGTTATCTAGTTTCTCTTCTGGTATGTGTGCACTGTTAGTTATAATTAGTGTTCCTTTTATGCCATGTATTAGGTTCTGGGTTCTCAATTTGTTCCTTGTCTGGGTTTTCAATTCTGTCTCTGCGTCTGTTGTTGTCATTATTGTGACTACAAAGTAAGTTCTAAGATTAGGTGGAGTGAGGCTTCCTACTTTGTTCTTCTTCAGTAGCGTTTCACTTATCTGAGACCTTTCCAAATAAAGCTGGTGATTCACTTCTCCATCTCATTAAGGAGTACTGTTAGAATCTGGATTCGGATTGCATAGTATCTATAGATCACTTGGAGAGTATTGACATTTTCATGGTGTTTAGTATTCCTGTCCATGGGCATGGTATGTTTTTCCATTTATGTAGATCTCTTTTGGTTGCTTGCAGTAGTGTTTTGTAGTTTTCTTTGTATAGTTGTTTCATATCCCTGATTAGATTTTGTCTTGGTCATCTGGTGCTGCTATAACAGAAATACCACCAGGATGGCTTTAAAAAGAGAAATTTTATTTTGTCACAATTCAGTAGACTAAAAGTCTAAATTCAGGGTGTCAGCTCCAGGTGGAGGCTTTCTCTGCTAGTTCTAGAAAAAGGGCCTTGTTGTTAATCTTGCCCTGGAGTAGGAGATTCTGGTGTGCAGGGACCCCAAGTTCTTTCCAAGAAGCTCAGCTCCTGGCACAGCTTCTTGGTAGTATGAAGTCCCCAATTCTTTACTTGTTTCCTTTTCCTCTATATCTCAAGAGATAGTCTCAAAGCACAATACAATCTTACACATTGTGTCCTACTCTACCAACCCAACTTCCACCCATCCTCCCTAATAGACGTCATGGAGGCAAGATTCACAACTTGTAAGAACATCATACACAGTACTAGGAATCATGGCCTGGCCAATTGCTACACACATGTTTTGGGGGGATACAATTCAATCCATGGCAGATTTATTCCTATGTATTTCATCTTCTTGGGGGCTACTATAAATAGTGTTGATTTCCTTTTCCAAAATTCTCTTTGTTGGTGAAGAATCCAAGTGATTTTTGTATGTTGTCTCCTACTGCTTTGTTAAAGGAAACTTTGATGGTGTAGTGTTTAAGTGCTATAGCAGTTAAACAAAAGGCCAGCAGTTCAAACCCACCAGCTTCTCCTTAGAATTTCTATGGGGCAGTTCTACTCTGTCCTATAGGGTCACTATGAGTTGGTTACCACTCGATGGCAATGGAGTTTATGGTTTTTCACTTTGCTGAAATTTTTATTATCTTTCTTTTCCTGTGGATTCTTTCAGATTTTCTATCATATCATCTTACCTCTTCCTTACCAATCTGGATGCTATCGTAGTCATGTAGTGCAGCTATTACAGAAATACCACAAGTAGATTACTTGTGGTATTTATTCTCTCACAATCCAGTACATTGTAAGTGTAAATTCAGGGTGTCAGTTCTAGGGGAAGGCTTTTTGTCTTTGTCAGCTCTGGAGGAAGTCCTTGTTATCAATTATCCCCTGGTCAAAAAGCTTCTTAGCAGAGCAATCCCAGATCCAAAGAATGTGCTCTGCTCCTGATGCTGGTTTCTTGGTGATAGGAGATTTCCATGTCTCTCTACTCATTTCTCTCCTTTATTTCTCCACACATCTTAGATTAGACATAATCTAATCTTGTAGATCACATCAATATAACTGCTGCTAATCTTAGTAACATCTTAGTGATAGCATTTGCAGCATATAGGAAAATGACATCAGATGAAAAAACGGTGGACAATCACACAATACTGGGAATCATGGCCTAGCCAAACTGATACACATGTTTTGACGGGACATAATTCATTCCATAACAGAAGCTTAAGGTAGATCTTTTGAAGACACCTAACAGAATGCTTATTATGGAATAGACACTTAAAAATATTAATTTCTTTATTCCTGGCGTAAATGGTTTTAGGGAAAGAATCATGACTTATTCATCTTTGTAATTATCCAATGCGTAACGCAGTGCCAGACACACATAGTAGGCTATTGAGTCAATGAGTGAGCAAATACCCTGCACACTGACCTCACATTACCCTCACCTGGGTATATTTCAAAGGTCATTTCAGGTGCCTGAGTTGTCAGAAAGGAAAAAGACAGAATACTATTTTAAAGAGTACCTGAAGAGTCATTAAAATGAGCATGGTGACTAGCTATCGGCCAATTAATAAAGAATATTTCAGGGAGATGACGTGAAGAATGTATTCCATCTGAATAAGACTGTGGAGAGGTTCTAGGTCCTTCTGTGGTGGGCTCTGCAGCTAGGAAGAAGGAGACTGTGCTGGCAGAAGGCCCAAGCCTCCTCCAGAGAGGCCACTCATCCTTCCTCCCCAACCTCCCTCCCCCCATCCACTTCTTGAGGGGGCCAGGATATGTGAGGGGCAGGCTGGCCTGAGGCTGGAAGAGGAAGAAGCTCTCTGGGAATGGCTACCCTGCAGCTTTGGAGGCCTCTGGGCTGGGGCTCCTGTCCACCTGCTCTCCAGCTGTTGCTGGTAGAGTGGGGCAACATCGGCATCTTATGTGCATCTTTAAACCGTCTTTCCTCAGTGCCAGACATCTGTGGACAGGATGTGCTGGCCATTTAGTTTCTGTTTGTCTTGGGTGTGACATAATCTCCATTCTTTACTGACTCTCTTCTTTATTATTATTATCTTAACCACTATGTTTATTTGCTTTCCCCTAGCCCCAACCACTTTCACTCTCCTCTGTTAGACTGACCAGGGCCCATGCCAGCCTCCTGTCCACCCCCACCTGATTCCTCCACCCTCCAATTTCAGCCTTCTCCCCTGGCATTGCAGCCCTGCTCTCCCTGCTGGAAACTTCACTCAAACCATATGTGGCTTCCTTCTCTACTTCCTCCTCCTTCGCCTGATTTGCCAAGGACTGCAGGGGGTAAAAGGGGCGAGGCTCTCCACCCACATCCTGTTCTCCACCCCTTTGCTTCCTTGCCTAGCTCTGCAGCTCAGGCCAGGGAAGGGAGGTGGAACAGTGTGTGACAGGATGTCTGTTTAGTGTCCATAATGAAGGGTAGTGGACAAGGCTAGATATGAATCTTACACCTGGGGATATGGTCAACAGGAGGCCTTGGTCCTTCCATGCTCTAAATCACTTGTACACAGTCAGGACTTGAGCTCAATCTATGCCATTAAGTATCTAAAATTCTTTGACTCAGAGTTGTATCAAGGTCTCCATGCCTAAAAATTGCCTGATTAGTACTATCACAGGAGTTCCTGAGTGGATTACTCAATGACTAAGTATTTGACTACTAACATAAAGGTTAGTGATTCCAACCCACCCAAAGTTCTCTTGGAAGAGAGACCTGGCAATCTGCTTTCAAAAGACCACAGTCTTGAAATCCCTGCTAGCATGGAATCACCATAGTAAGTGGAAGCTGACTCTAGGCAAACGTAACAATAATAGCAGCACTATCTTACAAATGTACTTATCAGCATATAAAACACTTTTCCGTCCACTGTCTTAAGTACCTCTGCCACTTCCCTGTGGAGGACTGTCTTCTCCTCAAGACAGGGGAGACTGAGGCTCCAGCACCATTCAGCTGATAAGAGACCAAGTGAAGATTTGAACTGGAATCTGGCTTTGTGTGAATAATGGCTGATTAGCTTAAAAACCAGGCCTGACTTCCTGGACCTGGCCTTGTCTGGCCCCATTCCTATAACACCTGGTTAATCAAGCCTATGAGAATGAACCTCCTTCGACAAATATAATTATTTCTACCACTGGTCACAAAGAGTTATTGGAGTTTGAGCTCTTGGATTACCATATGAGTGTTGTAGCTCCCACCGTATGAAGAATGTTGGTACAGGGGATGGGGAATACAATAGAAACTGAAGATGAGCTTATCATCAAGAGGTGGGGGAAGTGTGACAAAGACATACTCATAAGACTGTAAAGAGTTAACTATGTCAACCAGAGGTCAGTTCAGATTTTGTGAGCCTGAGCTTCTATAGTTATGTTAGGGAGTGTATTTATTATTTTTTTTTAATGAACAGAAAATTACCAGGGCACTTCTAAGGGTCTTCTAAGGAGCCTACAGTCACTAGCTTGCTGAAAATTCTGCCTCCAGGTAGAGCTAAAATAAGTTCTAATCAAACTTCAGTATGGATTGCATCTCAACATCAAGAAAACAAAAGTCTTCACAACTGGATCAGGCAGCAACATCATGATAACTGGAGAAAGGGTTGAGGATTTCATTTTACTTGGTTCCACAATCAACACCCATGGAAGCAGCAGTCAAGAAATCAAAAGATGTACTGCACTGGGAAAATCTGCTACAAAGGACCTTTTTAAAGTCTTGAAAAGTAAAGATTTCACTTTGAAGGCTAAGGTGCCCCTGACCCAAGCCATAGTGTTCTGAATCCCATTATATGCATGCAAAAGCTGGACGATGAATAAGGAAGACAGAAGAAGAATCAATGACTTTGAACTGTGGAGTTGGAGAAGAATACTGAACATACCCTAGACTGCCAAAAGAACAAACAGATCTGTTCTGAAAGAAGTAAAATGAGAGTGCTCCTTGGAAGCAAAGATAGCGAGACTGCATCTCACATACTTTGGACATATTCTAAGGAGAGATCATTCCCTGGAGAAGCACATCATGTTTGGCAGAATGAAGGGTCAGAGAAAACAAGGAAGGCTCTCAACAAGATGGACTGACACAGTGGCTGTAATGATGAGCTCACGCACAAAAAGGATTGTGGGCATGGGGCAAGACCAGGCAGTGTTTCATTCCGCTGTACCTACCAGTCACTGTGAGTTGGAACCGACTCAACGGCACCTAACAACTAACAACAATTGAGCACATGGTTGGATTCTCAGTTAAATCTATAATTTTCAACAAGATATGACACTGGTTGTTGACACTTAGTGGGCCTCAGAATTACCTGGGACATTTGTTAAAATGTAGGTTGAACTTTACCCTCATAAATTCAGCTTTGGTAGATTTAGGGTAGGTGTTAGAGCTTGCAATTTTAGTGAGTCATCCAGGGGATTCTGCACTGGACCTCTGCGCCTACAGAAGCACCACTCCATGTAGCAGTCATGAGGAAGAGAAGCCTGGAGCAAAGAAATGCCTCGTTCTCAGCCACAGAATGAATGGGCAGCTGAGACAGAACTAGAATCTGAGTCCAGCGCTTCCAGTTCATTCTTTCGACTTGCTGCATTCTTTCTGATCAAGCTTTGCTTTCTGAAGAAGGTGTGTTATTAGCACCAGGGAGGGACATAACAAATATAGAATAGGGTGAGGCAGGTAAGGTAAGGGAGGGAGGCTGGTGGAAGGATGCATACTTGGGCAAACGGCTTGCTCATAGGTAGCAACTTCCCAAAGAGGGGGCTCCTTGGGACTCTTCAAAGGTGAGTAACCCTATGATCCCAAACGAGGAGCCTAGGTCACGGGGGGCATGGTCTGTAATTGCTGGCAGGTGCTTTAGGAGTGGGCTGGAGCCACTCCCAGAGAGTGGAATGTCAACTGAATGGGGGCTCAAAAACCTTCTGGAGCTCCCCAGGTCAAAACTCATCATCAAAGGCTCCAAATGTCAAGGCAACGTGCTCTTTGGGTCAGGCTGTTGATTTGTCTCTGACTTGAACTTTTATCTCTTTATTTGCTTCTTTTAGCCAGAGATTTGATCTAAATACAAAAATGTGTCTCATCTGCTGATCAGTTAAACTCCTCTTCCCTGGGACGTGTATGAAGACATGTCAGTGCCAGAGGAGAGATTGGAGCTGGAGAAGGCTGGACATCTGCTCCCCACTGCCTGAGTGCGACAGGGGCCTTGGAGTGCCAGAAGAGGCAGTGGGGAGAATGGAGAGAGCCCCTCGACTAATGAGAGAAACGGTCTACCTCCTGTGTCCGAGAGGGAGACTGTCCTCTTCTCAGACTAGTGTGTGCATTGGGTGGGTCAAGGGTAGACACCCCAGACCCTTTCCTGCTTCCTTCTTCTTCTGGGCTCCTCTATCAGCCAGCCACGCCTAGGCCCCCTGGCAACTGCAAGTGCTCTGTTGATTCTCTGGGTGATGAGGGATCCTCGATAGCCCTTGAGGAAGCTAGCACCCTCCTCAGATTAAAACAGATACCAGTTCCCAATGTGTTGATGCCAGTGAGTTGACCCCATGTGTTACAGGGGAGAACTGTGCTCCACCAAGTTTTCTTGGCTGTAATCTTTTGGGAAATAGGTTTCTAGGCCTTTCTTCTGAGGCACATCTGGATGAATTTGAACGGCCCACCTTTGAGTTAGCAGCTGAGTCCATTAGCTGTTTGCACCATGAAGGGACTCCCTCCACTCCCACATTAAAGAAGGAAGAAATCCCTCAGCAGCTTCCAAGTGGTGGAGAGCCTCTCAGGCCTTGAGTGTCAGGCCAAGCTCGCTGCTCCTGACCAGGATCTCTTTTGCACACTGAAGTGGGGCGTCATTCACGTTGTGGGTTATACTCTAGAGCTGTCCGATCGTGGGCCTGCTCCTGAGAGCACATTTGCTCCCACCTTGCACATCACAGAAGGAGTCCTGGTGGCCTAGAGGTAAAACACTCAGCTGCATTGCTAACCAAAAGGTTGGAGGTTCAAAACAAAAAAGGCCAGTGGTTTAAACCCACCAGTACTTCCACAGTAGCAAGATTTTTTAAAGATTTACGGCCTTGGAAACCCTCTGGGGGGCAGCTCTACTCTGTCCTATATGGCCACTGTGATTCAGAACTGACTACTACAGTGGTTTGATTTGGTTTGCAGTGGGAAGGGCAAGCACAGTTCAGACGGAAGGGAGAAGGACCCTTTCTCTGAAGCCCTAATGTGTGCCAGGCCCTAGGGAGGAGCATTCAGGCAGGTGAGTGGGGGAGGCCAAGAGGAGGGTGGAGAGGATGGGGACAAGCGGCCAGAGGAGGGCCAAGCCCTTGAAAGCTACTATTGTTTGAAGTTTCTGCTCAGAGAAGCCCCAAGTAAAAAGAGCTTGTTAGAGAGGGGCAGGCTGGAGACAAGCCTCTCTCAGAGAGCCAGTGAACCGTGCAAAATGACTTAAACTAACATCCCTGACGGCACTGGGCTGGGACCCAGGAGTCAGGGCCGGGTGTTCATCAGAAATTCATAGAAGGTGCCCTGCGGCTCGGCTTTCTCTGGCTGCCTTGTTCATTGAGCGGTTTTCTCTTTCCAGTCCCCCGGCTCTGAAAGGGAGACAGGGGCTGCCTGATGGGGAAGATCAAGTGGCCTTTGAAAACCTCTCTCTGAGTTTATTAAACCCTGGGGCCAGGGCAGGCCAGCCTGGAGGCCCAGCTAGGTCTGGCTCCACCTCCTTGGTTCCCCATAGGGAGCCTGCCCCGTTCTCATGTCCCAAACTTGGCAGGCTGATGCAGAGGGTCTGGGGTGGAGGGCGGGTGCTGCTGGAGGTGGTCGAGAGCTGGAGAACTTCAGAAGAGGGGGAGAAAGTGAGGAAGGGGGCCTAGGCGGGGTGGAGGTCCTCACCCCATAAATGACAGGGCCTTCTCTCCCTGGGCCCCACAGGACACTCTCAGCTGCCTGCAGAAACCACTTTCTCCACGACCTCTTCAAAGTGTTTGTGCTAAAGGTATACACAGAACACAGTGAGAGAGGGAGCGAGTTGGAGGGTCTTGAGAGGGATCATAGCTCAGTGACCAAGTAAGGGCAGGAATGAGGCTTCCCAGAGGAAGCCTGACGTCTCCAGGGTCTGGATGTTTCTCCCTGGGAGATGTTGAGATAACAGATGACACCTGCTGAGCCTCAGTTTACAGCTCCACCTCCAGCCCCAGAAGGACGGGGCTGGGCTGAGACAGTGGAGAAACCAGCCTGCTGCAAGTAGACATGCAAAGCAAACATAACTCACATAGTGTTTTGTAGCCTGCAGAGCTCTGCTGCCACTGGGTGGATTTCCACTCATGGCGACCCCAAGTGTGCAGAGTAGAACTGTTCCGTAGGTTTTCCAAGGCTGCGACCTGTCAGAAGCAAATTGGCAAGCTTGTCTCCCGCGGGGCCTCTGGCTGGGTCAAACTGCCAACCTTTCTGTTGGTAGTGAGAGCACTTGATCATTTGTACTACCTAGGGACTCCTTGAGTCAATACAAAGAATGGTTAGAGATCTGGAAACCCTAGTGGCATAGTGGTTAGGCACCATGGCTGCTAACCTAAAGGTCGGCTGTTGGAATCTACCAGCTGTTCCTGGAAATCCTATGGGGCAGTTCTATTCTGTCCTATAGGGACACTGTAAGTCAGAATCAGCTCCAAAGCATCAGGTGTTGTTATTTTTATTATAGACTCATTCATATCACAAACTTTTACAGAGAAACTTCTATGTGCCAAGTATCTTCTAGGTCCTAGACCTGCCATAGTGAGTAGAGCAGCTGACCAGCGTTGTTACTGAGGGGTCATGGGGTGCTGTGTAAGTTGCTTTGTAATTGGTACACATGGGGTCTAAGTCTAGCTGAGCCACTTACAAGTTTTATGACCCCTAGCAATAACTGTACTTCACTGAGCCTGATGAGGGAAGAAGAGTCAAACCAACCCACTGCTTCTGTCAAGTGGATTCTGACTCATAGTGACCTTATAGGACAGGGTAGAACTGCCCGATAGGCTTTCCAAGGAGTGGCCGATGAATTTGAACTACCCACTTTTGGTTAACAGCCTGAACTCTTTTAACCACTGTACCACTATGCTCCAAGGGAGGTCTGTTCTTCAAAGTCAGCCAGACTTGCTCCTTTTTACTGGTTGATAACTAGAGGTCTGAGTAAGAAGAAACCAAACCTGTTGCTGATGAGCCTATTCTGATACATGGTGACTCCATGTGTTACAGAGTGGAATTGCTCCATAGGGTTTTCTTGGCTACAGTCTTCCTGGAAGTAGATTGCCAGGACTTTCTTCTGCAGTGCTGTGGGATAGGTTTGAGCCAACAACCTTTAGGTCAGTGGTTGAACACAAACTGTCTGGGCCACCCAGGACTTTAAGAAGAGTTCTGCTTATTTACAAAGTTGAAAGCCATCCTTCTGATTCACTGCCTCTCACTTTTTCATCTCTTTTATCTTGATTCATATGTGGTGTCCCCTCCCCCAAGGTGTTTCCAGGCTACATGCTTCCTACTCCCTACAGTCCCTTTCTAGTTGCTTTCAGTAGAATAAGACTGATCTTTCCCAAGCCAGTTCTGAATTTGGAATTCATTTCTGTCTCTGCCTCTTCTTATACGTCCCCTTTAAACAAGTCCAAAGCCCCTGAACATTTTTCCTCAGAATCTCTCAGTAACTGTAGAACACAAACAGTCTGAAGATATAAAGATAGAATTCAGTCATACACAGTAACTGCCTCAGAATCTTGGATAGATTGTAAGGTGTGAGCTACGGCTATATTTCCCCTAGGTGCAGGTCTCTTTCTCAAGGACCCAGGACGTTAACAGGGAAGGTATAAGGACTTCTCTCAGAAGATAAGGCCAGGTCTTGTTCCTCCTTGGAAATAGGGAAAACCTAGCACCTTGTCCTAAAGATCCAGGAACAAGGAGAGACATTGGAATGGGCAGGGACAGTGGTGGTCCTTTCAGCTCAGTATTCTTGCAGTCACACACCCAACCAAATCTGGGCTAACAAGAGGTTTCAACTCAAGCGCTAACTCTTCCTGATTGGGGTCAGCCGCCAGGAGAGCTCTGTTCAGATTCTGAGACTATCTCCTAGCTCAGTCGGAGAGCATTGTTATTGATTAGTGATGCCTGCAACAAGCTGGAGGAGTAGTGGAGTCTGTATTACATTTTCCTTTTTTTGAACTGAATGAAGACAGAGGAGAGTTACAAATCTTAATGCTGATCATGTAGTTTTGAACAACAACAACAAAATAATGAG
Source organism: Heterohyrax brucei (assembly GCA_028571685.1). NCBI lineage: Eukaryota > Metazoa > Chordata > Mammalia > Hyracoidea > Procaviidae > Heterohyrax > Heterohyrax brucei. The sequence goes on from CM053162.1 coordinate 21,853,255, forward strand.
AACAAATGATCTGACAACCAGTGGGGTGCTCTGGTTGAAACAGAGGCTGGGAATAAGCCCTGCCTGTGTGTGAACTCCTGCTTGCCTCCCTGACCCTGTCCCTGTCCTGTGGTCTGGTGGTGACTCTGAGGAGCCCCTACTGCTCTTTGGAGCCTCATCTGAAAATGGCTAATCTCTTCTACCTCCCCATTTTCAGGGAGCTGTTTCAAAATTCTTTCATAAAGGTGAAATAATTGAGACTCAGAACATATGACAGAATTAATTTCACAAATATACTAGAAGCTGCTTTGCCTTTCACCTGGTAGCTAGCTAGACAGACAGATAGCTACTGTTAAGTTCATTCCAACTCATGGTGACTTTATGTTCAACAGAACCTAATATTGCCCAGCCCTGCTTCATCCTCATGATTGCTGTCATGTTTGAGTCCATCATTGTGGCTACTGTGCCATTCCATCTCACCAAGTGTCAGCCTTGCCCTCACTGGCCATTTGTGTAACCAAACACGATGTCCTCCTCCAGCAATTGATCTCTCTTGATGTGTCTAAAGGAAGCGAGTTAGAACAATGTTCTGTTGTGATCCATAAGGTTTTTGGTGGCTAATTTTTGAAGTCAGTTGCCAGGCCTTTCTTCCTAGACTATCTTAGTTTGGAAGCTCCGTTAAAACCTGTCCACTATGCGTGACCTTGCTGGTATTTGGTGTATTAGTGGTGTAGCTTCTAGTGTTACAGCAACATGCAAGACACCCTGTCAATCGTACACACCACCATCACCCTGACAGCGTCCTCGCACTGCAGTCTCCTGTTTCCAGGCAGTGAACGATTTTCTGCTTTTTTTAAACCACACACATCCTGGCTGTCCCAAACCTTGGTGGGTACACAGTTTTTAATACCTCCATGTTCCCCTTTCTTGTCCCTGTCCACAGCTTAAGGCGTATCTGGAGTCTGGGTCATCAGCCTGGGCTGTTTCTTGGTGTCACTGTGGCCTCTTCACCCTTCTCACCACACATCTACCCTCCCTTGCTCTACAGGGCCAGAGTGTACCTTCAGTTCTCTGAGTACGGAATTGGAGGGGGCAACGGCAGCCCAAGACTCTAGCCCTCTTCTGCAGTTCTGGGACTACCATCCAGCTCTGTGCCTAAAGGTCACTCTGCCCTCTAACTCCTCCTTCCCCTAAGTCTGTTTCCTGCCCTTTACACATGCTCTTCTTCCAGGCGCACCCCCTGTCTGGTCCTCTTCTCCTCACACTTGTCCTTCTGTCCCCTGCACTCCCTGAAAGGCCATATATCCACACCTTCCTCCTCCATTTCACTTAAGAGCCTTGCACAAGCTGTGTCTTCCCAGGAGCCTCCCTGGACTGAAAGACTTAAAGTGATTTCTCTGCATATCTCAACCCATTCATCCTCACTTAGCACAAACCCTACCAGCATGCTGTGCTGGGCGTCGTGCCAGTGGTGGTTTCTGTTATTCTTGGGTGCTGAGCGCTGGTGTCTTCCTGATTTATTCTGCGGCCTGCTCATCTGTCCGTTGCAGCCATCCATGCAAGCGGCTGTTTGAGTCTTTAGCCCCCGTCAACAGGGTTCGACTCCAAACCCATCAGTGGGATATTTAATGAAGTACAATGAGAAAGATAAATGGGCTCTGTTCTACAGAGGAGTCCCATGAACCTGGGGGGGTGCAGTGGTTAGCACAGTTGGTGGCTAACTGAAAGGTAGGTGGTTTGTGTCCACCCGGAGGTATCTTAGAAGAAAGGCCTGGCACTCTACTTCCAAAAAAACCTTATGGAACACAATTCTACTCTGACACACACAGGGTCACCATGAGCTAGAGTCGACTCCGTGCCAACAACAAGCATGTCTGCAGAGCATCACATGGTCGTGTGTGGGTGGGCAGGCTGGGAATGAGGAGGGGCGGGGGACAAAGAGGTGACTTGTAATTTAGGTTCTTCCTCTCTGATGTTGGAGCTTAGGGCCTATGGTAGCTGAACTTGCCAGGTCCTTTCCAAGTCTCCACATCCTGGCTTGGGGTCAGGGACATGGGCTCTGCTGACAGTCCTCTGCTTATTTGTGTGCCCTGCTCCCCAGAGGAGAGCAAGTGGCTATGGTTCAGTGCCTGCCAACTAATTCAGTGGGAAGGAAACATTAAACACGCCAAATTCTGCTTACTGGAGCTGGGTAAACTCAGCACACCACAGTTTACTTTGCTGTCAGCAGTCCCTTTGCTTACCGCAGAGCAGGACCCTGAGAGGAACAGAGTCCTGCTGCTCCACCTCCCTGCTCCTCACCCCCGGGGACCGCCTCTTCCCTCCAGTTCTCCCCCAGACCCTTTCTGCACTTCTACCCCCACCCTACTCTGTTTCCTGCACCTTCTTATCCCTCAGACTCTTCTTGTTGCTTTCTATCCAACTTTGCTCCACGCTTCCTAAGTCCTGCTTTCAGCAGCTGAAGTCCAGAGAAATTCACAGCTCAGTGGAGGCAAGAGGAGGCGAAGTCCAGGAACTTTGCAAGGTGCAGAGAGAGAACCACCTCTGTTCTCTTTTCTCTCACGCCACACAGCCCTAGGCCCTGAGCTGATGACTCAGGGGAGTATGAGCTCTGGCAGAGTGGCAGAACTGAGTCAGAAGGTTGGAGGACCGGGTAGAGGCCTGAGGGGCATTTGGATGACAGCTAGCCCAGGTAGCTCTGTTCTTTCTTCTCCAGGTAGGTGTGATCAGGAGTTACAGATTAGGAGTGAGGATGTCACAAATTGTGAACCTCGTATTCCACGAATTTAAACATTCTTCGGTGCGACAGCTTGACCCTTCTCAATGTCCTTCCCCTGCCCCCACCAAGTCTAAGAAATTTGCAGCCAAAGCCAAGGTTTTCTCGTTGGTTCCACTTGGAACTGCAAACCTTGTGGGCTTGAGATGAAACATATGCTGTTCTGGAATGTGGCTGTTAGCCAAGGGAATGCTCAGAGGCCCCTGCAGAATTTGCAGCCATCTGCCTAGGGTTGAGCTGGAGTGGGGAGGGGGTTTGATGGGCCACTGGGCCAGGAAAGAGTGCTGGAGGCCAAGGGCACTTTCCTTCTCTCCATCTAACTTAGGAGCAGAAACTTTGTCGACACTCAAGTGGATCTCAAAGTACTGTGTTTCCTCCCCTGGGGAGGGCCGAAGCCAGTCTCAGCCTCAGAAGCCATGGGCCCAGGGAGCTGGCTCCCAAGTGAACAGGTGCTGATTAGTATGGGATTTTGCATATGCTTTGAACATGATTCATTTCCTGCCAAAAACATGGAAAAAATTTCCCCTGTTCTTGCCATCTTCCCTTGGAATCTACACCATTTCCTGGGCTCCCTCTCCAGTGCCCTTCTACTTATATCCCTTGCCCTTCTTGGAGTGGGATTTTGCCTATAGCTTCTCCTGGTCTCACAACTTCAGGTGACCGAAACTAGGAGACTCCCAAAAGGGTAAGAATGTCCAACTTATCTGTTTTGCAAGGCCAGAGAGGGCAAGTTCAGGCCTTATCCTCAGCCCCTCAGAAGGTCAGAAACAAACCTGCTTCTTGAAGCCAGGATCCTTGCCCATAACACCCCAAGAATGCCCTGGTCATCTGGGGTCGCTGAAGGGTAGGCTTGGAAACTTTTGACAGAAACTAGTCACTGGGGCTTTGTGGTTTGTCATGGGAAGGAGGTTGCTGGCAAGACCCCACCAAAATCGTGGGTCAAATAGTTTTGATTTGAATGTATATCTGGGAAATTAGGAAAGTGGAGGTGAAAAAGGATATAAGCTTAAGGAATTCTTAGGGGTGAGAGATCTCTGTGTAGGGCAGATGGTTTGTGTTTGACTGCTAGCCGAAAGAAAGGCTGGCTGTTGGAACCCATGCAGCAGAGCTGTGGAAAAAAAGACCTGGCAATCTGCTTCCGTCAAGATTACAACCAAGAAAATCTTATGAGGCAGTCCTGCTCTTTTGCTTGGGCTTGTTATGAGTCAGAGTCAACTGGAGGGCAACGGGTTTTATTTTTAGTTAGATAAGCACTTAAAGATTATTTAACTTAACGCTGTTTTGTTTTGCTTTCAGTTTTGTCTTTTTTTTTTTTTTTAATGGAGAATCTAAGACATGGGACAGGAGGAAGGACAAGAATTTCCCAAGGCCATTCTGTGGTTTTAGTGAACAGCTAGAATAAGAAGCCAGGGCTATTTTTTAACATGACAGGATCTCATTTAGCCCTCTTGTGAAAAGTCTTACCACGTCCCAAGAGCACTATGGAGGTGGCAGTTGTTTCAGTGTGCTTGTCCCCCTCCTCACTGGATTTTGACCTCCAGTCCCCTGGCTCACTGAGATGAATGGCTCCAGCTAAGGGCTCCACTTGTCCCTCTCACAGCCCACAACCCACAGGTGGGTGCATTAGACATACTTGGGTGGGATGCCAACTTTGCCTTCTTCTCCAAGAATCTGTTTCTCTACTTTCAGTCCTTGCTACCATAATTAGCTACAGCTAACTTGACCAGGAATAAATGCAACCAATTTATTGGGTAGTCAACAACCATTTTTCTCACTCTTTAAGAGCTTGAAAGGAAAAATCTCAGATTCTGTAGCCACATAGGTGTAAGGACCTAAGCTAGTATTTCTTTGTTCAGTGAATACTAGAGTTAGGGCCGTATTATGAAACCATAGGTGAACCCATAATTATGCACAAACAAAAGAAGAGAATAGACCATGTAGCCCATGAGGAGAGGGAACTATGAGGACTGCCCATTAAGCTTGCGAACTCATCCTAGAAAGTGCTGGATACCTCATTGCTAAATATCGCTGTGGTCACCTTCAAAGTACTCCCCTTGGGAAGCTATGCACTGATGCCAGTGCCTGGTGTACTCTTCAAAGTAATTTTGGAACTCTTTCTGGAATGGCCATCAGGGCTATTGTCATATTATCCTTAATGTCCTGAATGTAATCCAAATGTCTTCCTTTCAATATTTCCTTTCTCTTTGAGCAAAGAAAAATGTCACTGGGGGCCAAATCAGGTACGGAAGGTATTCCAATACGGTTATTTGTTTACTGGCTAAAAACTCCCTCACTGACAACTAAACAGTTAAGCTTGCAAATTTAACTACTGCACCACTGTGCACAATGGTCATTCCAGAAAGAATTTCAAAATTGCTTTGAAGAGTGGACTAGGCACTGGTGTTGGTGCGTAGCTTTCCAAGAGGAGTACTTTGAAGGGGACCATAGTAATATTCAAAGCTGGTTGGTTTATACTTGTTTTTTTTTTTTTTTTTGCGTGGGAGGGAACATTTTCATCCTCACAATGGTTGTCCTTGTCTCTACTCTTTATATGGGTTTTCTGCCCCTGTGACCAAAAGTATTTTTTCCAGTAGTGATGAGGTAGAGAGCAGTTTTGCATAAAGGTCCCCAAACAAGCCCAACTCAGTAAGCTTGGGCAACTAACGAGCCAGAGTGGGAGTGGTTTACCTTACTCTGTTGGGGTAAAAATGCAACTTTTGGGGGTGAGGAAGTAGGGTCCAGTGCCATCCACCATGAAGTTCCCTGTCAACTGCCGTCAAGTCAGCCTCTGACACACGACGAGCCCATGTACAATGGAGGGAAGTGCTTCCTGGTCCTGTGCCACCCCCATGACCTGTTGCAGACTGGACTATTGTGGCTTGTAGGTATCTGTTGGCTGATTTTTTGAAGTAGATTGTTAGGTCTTTTCTTGGTCTGAAAGCCCACTGAAACCTATTCAGCATCATAGCAACATACAAGCCTCCACTGGCACGTGGGTGGTAACTAGACTTGAGGTACATTGGCTGGGAATGGAACGTGTGTCTCCCTCATGGAAGACAAGAATTTAACCACTAAACCACCAATGCTTCCCCCTCTTTGATGTTACCTGGAGGGGGAAGAGAACTCAGGCATTTGGACCTTGCTACCTCACTCTGTCTTCCTTTTGGGAAGATACTCCATCTGGGGAAATTTTCAAATGTTGTTGGATAGCCTTAACTTGGGAAGCCTTCTATATCCTATTTGACCTCATTGAGAAATGTTGAAAAGCATGTCATTCTTTTACCTGATGGGGAAAGCTCCAGTGTTACCACTGCTGTTAGCTGGAATTATTCTCATCCCCTTGGAAATATTCTTGTGTATGTGTGCTGGGGATGGTGGGAGGCAGTGGAGGTGATGAAGAGATGTCAGCTGATTCCCATGATGTGGGTTTGAGGGAATGAGAGCACAGTCAGCTCCCTCTAAGTTGGCTCAAGCACCCCAGGGTTTTGGAAGGAGGCAACATGCATTTTTTCCCTCAGTGACTCCAAGTAGAGAAAAACCAGTCCCATCTCAGGACTCCGAGGCACCCTCCCATCTGGAAGACAGAGCTCTGTCTTGCAGCAAAGCTACATCTGCCAGCCAGATGAGCAGTACCTGTAAAAACTTCCCACATCAAGCCTTGTGGGGCTAATGCCTCTTCCAGAGCCTGCTGATGACAGGAACATGATTTCAGAGCTACACTCCCCAGAGGAGTCAGAGATTTTGGCTTTTGAGCACATACTGGGGAATATGACTTTGTCCACAGACATCCCCAAAAAGACAGGTGCTACGGGAGAAGGCTAGGATGAATGAGGTGATGGATGAGAGAACAAAAGCAGATTCTCAAAAGGAGTCTGTAAATGTTGGCTAATTGCTTACAGTCAGTAATAGAAACAAAAACATGGACCATTTCCTTAGGCCTCTAACATGCCAGGCCCCTTACAGACATGACTTCATTTAATTCTCACAGCCCTGAGGATGCATACTGTTATCCTCATTTTGAAGAGGAAGGATCCACAGCTCGGAGAGGGTACCATCTCAAAGATTAGAAGAGTGTTGTCATCCCAGCCACTGCACATCAGAGGCCGAACTGTGGTTCATAGAGTGACCTCAATCTTCTAGGCATCAAGAGACTGATATGGGGAGGCATTTATAAAGCTAAGCTCAAATAGAGATAACCAAACAACCCCAAGCTCTGGTTTTTCCCTTGGAATTGACAGTCTTAAAGAGAAAAGTGGGGTTAAGAGAAAGAGGTTCCTGCAAGGAACAAGGGTGTCTTTTTTCTTAACAATCACTCGCAATCTTGACTACCCATGCCATGCCTTTGAAAGGCAGCCCCTTAGAAAGCTGTCTTCTGTCAGAGCTGCTGTTGCTCAAAACCTTCTCAGAGCTCCTCTTTGGCGATTGCCTTGACAGTGAACAGCACATTCCTTTGAAAATTCTCAGTTGTGGCAAACATTCGTCTTCATCCTCTGGGAAAGATTTGATTTTTGGGTCACAGCCAGAAGTCATTTCAGATTTGGGTGAGTAATCAAACCAGATTATGTTATCTGGGGTTCAAGTGAGATGCAAACCTAATGCAGAAAAGAGCCTAGTGCTGTCGAAAACAGAGCGGACCGGGGTTCTGTGGAGAGGCAGCCGGGGGTCCTGCAGCGACTCAACCAGCTCCTTTGCTGTTATAGAGGGGGCGGGGAGGCCTTGATCAACATCTGAAGGTTCTTTGTAGGCAAAGACACGAGCAAACCCAATCAGTGTATAAGTGAAAACACACGTGGCCCCGTAAAGTGGCCTGGGAAAGATGCCACGTTAATAAAGAGAAAAACGCCAGGGAATGTGTGAGGAGGGAGCCGTTAAGAAAACGTCAAGTGCTTGTAAACTCGGCTCTGTGCCTGCCCCACCGCCCTTCATGGCTCCGACTTGTTTTTCATTCCCAAACCCCCTGCCTTCGAGTCGGTCCCACTCATAGTGACCCTAGAGGTCAGAGTAGAACTGCCCCATAGAGTTTCCAAGGAGGGCCTGGCGGATTTGAACTGCTGATCTGCTGGTGACCAGACGTAACATTTAACCCGCTAAGCCAGAGGGTTTCCTGTTTTTCATTAGCACCTAAGAAAAGCCATCAGCAAGCCAGTCTGCGCTTCAGGGGCAGCAGAGGATGGACTGGACACCTGGGCCCCTCCCTCACTTCTGCTGACTCTCCACGTGTCCCCAGGCCAGCAGTGACAGCCCTCCCTTGAGGAATGTTCTCCAGGGGCATCTCATGTTGTCTCAGTCTTGGTGGAATGGGAGGCCGGGTACAAGGAAAGAAAATCTGAGTGGATTCAGATGCAACAAAGACCAATGTTTCTGCTGTGCTGCATTCTGAAACATTTCATGTGACAGAGTCATTTTACTCTTATCTCTCCCAGCTAGCCTTGAGGACCGGCCAGTGTTGGCAACCGGTCAAATGCCTTCTCATATTTCCAGCCCCAACCAAACAGAACACGGGCTTAAACTGCAGCCAGAGTGTTAGCTCTTAGGTAGAACTTCCAGAGAGTAATCAGAAATTCAATACCACCGGTTGAAGAGAACCTGGTCTGTGCCCAGGAAAAGTTCCCAGTTTGTGGAAAAGGCAATCATGTAAGAGTAAAATCAAATGTGACATGAAATACATATTACAAAGGTAAGTGTGTTGGCAAATTTATCAAGTAAGCACTTGATACTAGAAAACTGGGAAGAGAGCGAAATGGGGATGAATAGACTAGCCAGAGTTTGATGGTAGCACCCACCTGTTGTTGGGAGGAGATAAGTCTTGCAGCAGAGATCTAAAGCCAAGGACAGTGCTAGGGTTGCAGGAGAAGTGGGAGGGAATGTGTGCAGGTGACCCAGCATGTCCTGTGCTTGGTCAGGGAGGCACAGTTGAGCTGGGGAGACAGGCAGTAGGATGAAGTTTTCTGCCAAGGGGGATTCAAAGTAAGAGCTGTGCAAGTGGTTTGACTATGAGGAAGATAGTTGCTGGAAGCTTCTTGTCAGAGCGACTAGATACTGAAAGAGGCAACCTAGGCAGCCACAGAATCACCTTCCCAAAGATTCGTGAAAACTGAACTGTACTCCTGGCCCTGTTGCTGCTTGCCGTGCCCGAAAGCAGAGATCTAGGGGCCTCCTGGTCAGCTGAGTCTCTTTCGGGCCTGAGAAGTTGAACTTCTTGCTATGAGACGATGCGTAAACTCTCTTCATGCCCCACCCCACAGATTCTAGGGGCTCTGGTCAGATGCAGACCCAAGAAGCAGGAAGCAGCTGAGGTACCTCCGGTTAGTACTGCAACCTGAATACCCCCTAAAGGAAGAAGGCTCAGCTGGGAGACCTGACAGATCTTCATTGTTTCAGCCAGACAGCTGGGAACGGCTGCAAGCTCCAGGGTCTCCCTGAGCATGTGGCTTGTGAATAAGCTTCAGTCCAGGCTCACACACATCCTGATGAGATCAGCAAAATGCCAGCCTGTCTGGTGTGGTGCCAGGCTGGGCAGTAGCCATCCATCAGTGAGAAGCAAGGACAGAGGCCCTCACGAGCTCTTCTTTGCACTTATCAAGAGCCTACAATGATGTAAGATTGGAAGATTGCAAAAAAGAGCCAGGAATGCAGGCACCTGTTGGGGCAAAGTTGGAGAACAGGGTCCTCCCAACATCTCTGAAGTGGCTAGCTGAGGGTAACAGCCCAAATCATTTTTCCTAGAGGGATCCCAGCCAGGAAGTAGATCAGAGAATCAGATTAAATTTTTTTTTTTTTTTTTTGCTTTAGGTGAAAGTTTATATACACTCCAAGTCAATTTGTCATCCAAAAACTTGTACACACACTGCTATATAACTTGAGCTGCTCTCCCACCCTGTGACAGTACACTCTTCCTTTCCACCCTGTATTTCCCCTGTCCATTCAACCAGCTCCTGTCCCTCTCTGCCCTGCCATCTCTCTTCTGGACAGAAATTTCCAGTTAGCCTCGTGTATAGACTTAAGCCAAGAAGCACACTCTTCACTAGTACCATTTTTTGTCTTACAGTCTACTCCAATCTTTGTCTGAAGAGTTGGCTTCTGGAATGATTTTAGTTCCGAGCTAACAGAGAATCTAGGAGACGTGTCTTCTGGGGACTCTCCAGGCTGTCAGACCATCAAGTCTGGTCTTTTTAATAGAATTTGAGTTCTGCAAGCCCATTTTCTCCTGCTGCATCAGGGACTCTATGTTGTATTCCCCGTCAGGGCAGTCACTGGTAGTGGCTGGATACCATCTAGTTCTTCTGGTCTCTTGCTGGTATAATCTCTGGATTATATGACCCTTTTTGTCTCTTGGGCTCACATTTTCCTTATCTCTTTGTTGTCTTTCATTCTCCTCTGCCACACTTGTGTTGGGACCAATTGATGCTGTTTAGATGGCCACTTGCTAGCTTTTAAGACCCCAGATAAAAGAAGCACAGCTTTAATCCAGGTATTTCTAATAACCTCAAAGATTATACAGTTTATCCTTTTCATATTGTAATGCATAGAAAGGTGCAGTAACCAGCTCAAAATCACACTCATATTAGTGGCAGAGCCAGAATGTAAAGCCTAGGACTCTGTCTCGAAGGCCAGGGGTCTGTCTGTCCATTGCTAATCTAGGTAAAATGAGTCACTCTGGCTCTCCAGAGTTTAGCATGGGGGAAGGCTGTGGCAAAAGGAGAAGGAGTGGGCAACAAAGTGTGTACATTTCAGCACAAAGGGATTATGAGTGAGACACAAAAGTAAATGTGAATGGCCATTACAGTTTTGAAGGAGTGAGCAATAGGGGAAGAGTATGGGGTTTTGAGTCAGCAAACCTTGGTATAGATTCCTGTTCTACCCCTTGCTCACTATGGAACCTGGAAAACATTTCTTAACCTCTGGGAACCACAATATATTCATCTGTTAAATGGGACTCAAAATACAACATTAAAGGGTTATAAGAAACAGCATGTTAGTAGAAATACTTTGTATTCAGTAACGGGCTAGACAAATGTTGAAAACAAGCAAAACCGTTGCCATTGGGTAGATTCCTATTCTTAGCACCCCTGTAGGACAGAATTGAACTGCCCTGTAGTGTTCTGAGGAGCACCTGATGGGTTCGAACTGCTGACCTTTTCTGTTTAGAAGCCGTAGCTCTTAACCACTGTGCAACCAGGCCTCAGGCAAATGTTAGCTGCTGTTAAAATTATTAGAATTATCAAGAGGTAGACTGTTGAGTTTGGAAACTGGGATAGATTATACCTGGGACCTCCTGAGTTCTCCTAGCTTCTATGGAAGAGGGAAATCCAAAAATCGGCAAGAGTCTCTACTGCACTTTAGACATATTGACATTCAGCACCGGGAGCTGAATCAGGGCAAAATCCATGGTCCAGATGAGAGTTCATCTGCACAGTGAGGAGCCTTGGCTGTGAGCATCCCAGTCTCTGGTTTCTGTTGAGAACCCCGGTGTTCCCAGAGAGGGTGCCTCTTGCAGGAGGAATGAAGTTTGATACCTCTCAAGCTCAACAGGATCCCTTGGAACTGGCAGGGGTAGACAGAGTGGGGGAAGTCAGAAGAAGAGGAGAGGAAGGGAGGGCTGCCAGCCACGAGGCCCACATGCTTCAGCTAAGGCCCCTTGGATGTGAAGAGACAAAGGAGCAACAGCATCCTCTCTTGAATGCCTTGCTGCACCACCACTCTGGCCTTTGGCATCAGCCTTGGCAGAAAGGTTGTGACCAAGGTATTAAACTAGGACTGCAGAAGGGGGTGTCTAGAAGGGGAAAGGCTTGGAAAGGGGCGGGCCTCGCCCAGAGCAGCAGCTTTTCATAGGTGAGAGCCCTGCTGTGCAGGCTGAGGTCATTGCTGGCACAGCTTCTTGCTCATTGCAGACGCCTGCAGGTCTGTGTTAATATGTGCAGCAACCGCATTCCTGAGCAGGGTGGGTAAGAGGCTTTCTAGACAAGACTGCTTTCCATCAGAAATTATTCCAATCCACCAGGGTCAGATATCTGAGAGAGCTGGATTTTCTTAGGGAGGAAAATAAAAATTCAGAGGGAGTGACCAACCGCAGGACCCAGAAGCTGAGCAAGGTCCCAAGTATGAAGGATGGGAGAAGGGGTCTGGGTTCACAGTGAGGGAGAGAAAGGGACCAAAGATACAGGCAATGGGTAGCTATTGTGTCATTTCATCTCCTAGACTCTCTACCAAACATGATGATCCATTTATGATTGACTTATTTCACTCAGCCTAAAATCTCCAGGCTCCATCGACATGGCAGCATATATTGAGATTTCATTTCTCTTATTGGCTGTATAATATTTCACTGTACATATGTGCTACACTTTATCTGTTCACCACTCTAGGGTCACTATGAGTCAGAATTGACTCAACAGTAGCAGGTTTTTTGGGTTATTGATGGGCATTTAGATGTTTTTTAAGCTTTTGAACACTGTGAATAGTGCTACAGTTAACATTCTTGTACGAATCTGTTCCTGTCTCTGCTTGGCTGCTAACCAAAATGTCAGCAGTTAGAATTCATGGAACACTTGTTGGAAACCCTGTGGGATGGTTCTATAGGGTCACTACGAGTCATAATTGAATCAGTGACAGTGGGTTTGGTTTTGGCTGGTTTATGGTAGTTCTATTTTTAGCTTTTTTAAGGAATGGCCACACTGTTTTCCACAGCTGCTATAACATTTTGTATTCCCATCAGCTATGGATAAGGGTTCTAGTTTCCTAATATCCTTGCCAACATCTGTTATTTTTGTGTGTGTGTCTGTGTGTGTGTTTATTTGCGTCTATCTTATGGCTAATGATGTTGAGCATCTCTCATGTGTTTGGCCATCTGAATGTACTCTCTGGTGAAATATCTATTCAAGTCCTTTGCCCATCTTATGACTGGGTTGTCTTTTTGTTCTAAAGTTGCTGAAGTTTTAACCGTATATTTTGGTTATTAGATTCTTTTTGGAGATATGGTTTCCAAAAATGTTCTCTTAGTCAGTAGCTTCTCTTCTCACTTTTTTGATGAAGTCTTTTGATGAACAAACATTTTTAATTTTTATAAGGCTCCATTCAGCTGTTTTGTCTTTCGCTGCCTGTACTTTTATTATTACAGAGATAATACACTGTTAAAAGCTAGACTTGACAGCACTGTGCTTGCATTTTCTTCTAAGGATTAAAATTTTTTTATTGTATATTAGGCAAATTAGTTTGCTTTTCAATTATTTGTACATAAAGTGTTCCATGACATTGGTTTAACTCCCCACAGTGTGTCAGTACTCTCCACACTCCCATTCTAGATTCACTGTTTCCTTTGGTCCTATTTTCTTTCCTATTCTTACCATTTTATCTTTGAATTTGGGCAAATGTTGCTCTTTCAATTGTGTATAATTGATTGTTTTAAGGAGCATGTTCCTCTTGGGTATTATTTTTCGTTCTATGAAAGTTCTAAGAATTTTATGGTGTTAGTTTTTACCTTGAAGTCCTTAATACATTTTAAATTTTTTTTGTGTGTGTTATGAAGCGTTCATTTATTTATTTAGCATGTGGCAATCCAGTTTTCTCAACACTATTTATTAAAGAGACTTCTCCCACTGTCAAATGGACCTAACACCTTTATCAAAAGTCATTTGATCATAGATGTGTGGGTTTATTTTGGGTTCTCAATTCTGTTCCGTTTGTCTGTGTGTCTATTGTTATTTTAGTGCCAGGGTGTTTTGGTTACTACAGCTGTATAATTTGTTTTAAAATCAGAAAGTATGAGTCCTCCTACTTCGTTCTTCTCTTTCAACATTGCTTCAGCTATTTGGGCCCTCTTGCCATTCCATATAAAGTTGAAGCTTGATCTATCCATTTTGTAAAGAATAGCTTTGAGATTTTGATCAGGATTGTGTTGAATCTATAGATTGCTCTATATGGTAATTACATGTTAGCGATGTTGTCTTCCAACCCATGAACTTTTAGTTAAGTCTTCTTTAATTTTTTTAATAGTGTTTTATAAATCCTTCACATCCTTGTTTAGATATTCCTAGATACTTTACTCTCTTAGATGCTGTTGTAAATGGAATTTTTTTACCTAATTTCCCTTTCAGATTTTTCACTGCTGCTGTATAGCAACCCAACTGTGTTTTTTTGTTTGTTGACCTTTTATTCTGCAGCTTTATTAAATTCATCTATTAGCTCTAGAAGTTTTTTACGGGCTCTTTTGAATTTCCTATATAATCTATATATGCCAGCCAGCCAATCGATGGCACTTGGCTGGCAGGCTGGCATGTATAGATTAAGTGCTACAGCTGCTAACCAAAAGGTTGGGAGTTCAAATCCACCAGGTGCTGCTTGGAAACTCTATGAGACAGTTCTGGTCTGTCTAATAGGGTTGCTGTGAGTGTGAATTGGCTGGGTGATAATGAGTTTGGTTGGTTTGGTTTTACGTATAGGGTCATGCCACCTGCAAAGAGATAATCTTCTTTTCCAGTCCGGATACCTTTAGTTTCTTGTCTTACTGCTCTGGCTAGGGCTTCTAATATAATATTGAAAAGTGATGCAAGTGAGCATTCTTGTTCCTGATTTCAAAAGTAAAATGCTCAGTCCTTCTCCACTAAGTATAATGTTAGCTACCAGCTTTTCCTATATGCTCTGGGTGATATTGGGGAAGGAACTTCCCTTCTGTTGTAATCTTTTTGAGATATTTTATCAAGAAATGGTATTAGATTTTATCAAATGCTTTTTCTGCATCCATAGAGATGACCACGTGTTTCTCCTCTGTTGCACTGATGTGGTATATTACGTTGATTGGTTTTCTAATGTTGAACCATTCCCACATTCCTGAACTAAATCTCACCTGGTCACAGCACATAACTCTATTAATATGTTGGATTCTGTTGGCTAGTATTTTGTTGAGGATTTTCACATCTGCATTCATAAGGGATGTTGACCTATAATTTTCTTTTCTTGTGATGTATTTGTCAGGTTTTGGTAGCAAGGTTATGTTGGCTTCACAGGATGAATTAGAGTATTGTTTCTTTCTCTACTTTTCAGAAGAATTTAAATAGGATTGATGTCCATTCTCTAAATGATGGGTAGTGTTATTTCATTTTTTGATTGCTCCTTCTTTGGGTGTTGATTATTGATTCATGTGGAATGAAGCCCTTGAAAAAGCCATTTTTTTTTTTACAGTTCATCATGCATGATGTTGTTTATGACTGTGAGGACAGTACAGGACTGGATGGCATTTTGTTCTGTTATGCTTATGGCCATTGCACATCAAAGCCAACTCGATGGCAACTATCATGAATTAAATTGTGTTTCCCCAAAAGTGTGTAGCAAATTGGCTGGGCCATGTTTCCTGGTATTGTGCGATGTTCTTCCATGTCAGAATTCCTGCCTCTTTGACATTAATGAGGGTGGATGGGTGACAGTTCTGTTGCTGGGACAGGATTCAATGGGTCAATTTATTTTGTGCCTTGAAGCAGTCTCTTGAGATATAAAGCAGAGAACCTAGCACAGACATTTGGGGGTCCCATACTATCCAGAAACAAAGCAGTGCTGCGAGCTGAGTGTATCCTTTGCAAACAACTGGGGTCCCTGTGTCTCAGTAGCTTCCAGTCCAGGAGAAGATTGATGGCAAAGACCTTCCTCCAGTGCCAGCAGAGAAAGCCTTCTACTGGAACTGACACCCTGAATTTGGACTTTTATCTTACTGGACTGTGACAAATAAAATTTCTCTTTTTGAAGCCATCCACTTTGGTAATTTCTATTAGAGTAGTACCAGTTTACTAAAACAGCAACTAACAACTACGACAACTAGAAAAGAGTCTTTTCTTTGGACTTAGCCCAATATTTACAACTGAGAACTTTTTTCAGGCCCTGATGGGATCCTATGTTAGTCTCCTTCATTTATTCATCCACTAATCTACACTTTACTTCCACTCCATGCTAAGTACTGTATTGGGAATACAAAGAAATTATATTAGTTGTTTTATAACAAATTACCATAAACAGTGGTAAATAGAATGTATTTATTATCTTGTAATTTCTACAGGCTTAGAGTCTTGTCACAGCTTAGCGGGTGCTCCGTATTAGAGTATCTCATGTCTTTCATCAAGCTGATTCTCAGGGCTGAAGTGTCATCTGTAGGCTCAACTGGGAAAGGATCTTCCTACAAGCTCATGTGGTTTTTGGTAGAATTCAGTCACTTGAGGTTGTTCAACTGATGATCTCAGTGTGTAGATTACTGTTGGCTGAGGTTGCCCACATTCCTTGTCCCATGGGTCTCTGCAGCATGACAGCTTATTTTATCAAGTCATTCAGGCTGAGAAGGCAAGAGAGAGTCTGCCAGTAAACCTTAAGTTACAATCTTATATGACATAGTCATGGAATGACATTTCACCACTTTCTCATGTTCTATTGGTTAAAAGTAAGTCACAGGTTCCACATCCACTGAAGGGGAGGGGCTTACACAAGAATACAAATAGCAGAGCTGGAGACTATTGGGCCATTTTAGAGCCGACTGCCCACAGAAGTCATAGCCTTTTCTTACCTTCAGGGAACTCACAGTCAGCAGCAATGCTAGTTATAATAGTTTTATCAGTACTAACAATAATAGCAAATGCCATGGATGTCAGGAACTGTGCTAAAGTCTTTTATATATGCTTTCTCTTTTAATCTCTATTATTGTTGTTAGTTGCCATTCAGTTGGCTCAGACTTATGATTAACCCATGTACAAAGAATGAAATATTGCCTCATCTTATGCCATTTTTTGCAATTGGTGGTGTGCTTGAATCCATTGTTGTGGCCACTATGTGTCTTGAATTTCTTTCAACCTAGGGGATTCATATTCTAGTACTATATTGAATACTATTCTGTTGTGATCCACAGAGTTTTCATTGACTGATTTTCAGAAGTAAATTGCCAGGCCTTCCTTCCCAGTCTGTCTCAGTACGGGAGCTCTGCTAAAACCTGTCTACCATGGGTGACCCTGCTGGTAGGTGAAACACCAATGGCATACCTTCCGGTATCGTAACAACATACACGCCACCACAATAGGACAAACTGACAGATGAGTAACAGTTAATTCTCACTCCTGTTGTTAGGTACTGTTAAGTTGCTTTTGACTCATAGTAACCCTACAGGACAGAGTTGAATTAATTGCTTCATGGGGTTTCCAAGAAGCAGCTGGTGGATCTCAGCTGCTGACCTTCAGGTTAGCAGCCACAACCTTAACCACTAGACCACCAGGGCTCCTAGTTCTTACTAGGTAAGTATAATTATTGTCTCTTTTTTAGGTGAGGAACTAGAACCTAAGAGAGGTGATAAGCCAAGCCAAGTGCCGTCGATAGCAAGTGAGATATATAGGAGTTTTTGAGCTCTGTTTTTCCAGACCTTAAAGACTTAACTCTTACCCCTTTTGTTTTTATGCAAATGATAATATAGCAAAAAAAAATTCTATAATAGACCCTGTGGTTGCCAGGTAAGGAAGTTTTCTGAGAGAGGGCGAGGGAGAGGGAGAAGGAGGATTGTACTTCACGGCAAGCACAACCCTAGAGGAAGTTTCAGGGAAAAGAAGAAATGTGGTCCTTTGCTCTTCGGGAGACTCTGAGGTTCAAGTGGGGATCCAGACCCCAGGAAAAGTCACTTCCTAAGGAAAGGCAGGAAGCAAGTGCAAGCTGAACAGCTGTTGGAGACAACTCTGAAGAGATGTAGAAGCCAGTGGCTGTTAAGATTAGTTGTCTAATTGGCTGAGTGTTAGCAAAGCCTCTTATGTATACAATGGGAATAGTTAATCTTGTCTATTTGTATATCCACTCAAGTTCTGTCATTCCCTCATCTCCTTGACTGTCGACCTCTTTCTGGTGGTTTTAGGCTTAGACAGGGGACTAAGTCTCTGACTCTTTCTCTAGAGCTCCCAGTGCACAGGGAAGCAGGACAGAAGTGGTAAAGAGGAAGATGACGGGATCTCTGCCTCCCACCTCACCCTCATTACTGCCCATTTGCCTTGCCAGAGCAGCCCCCTGGCCCTCCTCACCTTGTCTTCTTCCATCTCCCCCTCGCACCAATTCCACTCAAAGCAACTTCGGCACAATTTCAGTCATCCTAATCCATGCTTTTACTTAAAGTGATCTTTCATACAACACCTCATAGCTTCATGACCAAACTGGAAGACAGGCTTTATTATTCCAAAAGAGAAACTCAAGAGAGAGGTTAAGTAAGGTGCCCAGTGTCACTAATGCAACGAGTAAGTGGCAGAGCCAATCTGGAGCACAGGTGCGGCCGTCTTACATGCTCTTGCATGGTCTCCAAGGGTACATAACGTGAGTTCCTTGCTTGAGAAGCCCTAAGGGCTCCCTTTGCCAACTACATCAATCCAGATGCTTTTGCCTCTTTTTCAGGGCCTTTGTCATTTGTCCCCCTCAGTCCACCTCATCTCTGTATGGACTTCAGCTGTAATGAGATCCAGTCCTCTGACTCCTTGAGACAACCCAAGTTTGTTAGTTCTCTTCCTAAGCAGATTGTAGGTGCCTTTAGAACAGGGTCCGAGTTAAAAACTTCTTCCATCACTTTCTAAACCCAGGCACAAAGTAGATATTTATGTCCTGATTATTAATGAAGAGAGAAAGATGACGGTAAGGCTGGAAGTCCAAGGCTCGGAAGGGCCTCCTTCAGACTCAGAGCTAGCCCCTCTGACCCAGGGGCTCCCTGCCTGTCAGTGTCATTTACTTCTCTGTGTCTCCCTGACCACTTGCTTCTCTGAAACCTTCTATTAGGCCTCCAGGTGTCAGTGAATGACTGTACTGCTGTTGCAACTGAAGTGTCGTCACAATTCCGCCTGTGATTTCTCCAATTTTAGCCAGTTATGTGTACATAAACTTATATACAGGCTTTTTTTAGGGGTAGAGAGGGAATTCTTTACATATACCGATACTCTTATCAAAAAGACGTGGAAAGGGGTAGCAAGGAGAAGTTCCATTATTGAGTAATGTTCCATAAATGGAAGCAATGTGACCGGATTCGTTTTGGGGGACGTCTTGGTCATCTAGTGCTGCTGTAACAGAGAGACTACAAACGTATGGCTTAAACAAGGAGAAATTTGTTTTCCCACAGTCTAGTAGGCAACAAGTCTAAATTCAGGCTCAAGGGGAAGGCTTTTTCTTTTGGGCTCTAGAGGAGAGTCCCTGCCATAAGTCTTCCCCTCGCTGAGGATCTTCTGAGTGCAGGGATCCTGGGTTCAAAGGCTGTGCACTCTTGTTCTTCGTCCTTGATGGTGTGAGGATTTCACATCTCTCTACTCCCTTCTTCCTTTATATCTCAGAAGAGGTTGGTTTAAGACACCGTATAATCTTGTAGATCTCATCAATGTAACTATTACTAACCCATCTTGTTGCATCATCAGGACAGAATTTGCAACACATAGGGAAACTCACTGAATGACAAAATGTTGGATGTTATACAATACTGGGAATCATGGCCTAACCGAGTTGACAGATATTTTGGGGATACACAGTTCAATCCATGATAGGGGAATATTGTTCAAATTAAAAAGAGCTGAATATACAAATGAGATAAAAAGAAAGTTAGAGAGGGATTGTTTTAGTCATCTAGTACAGCTCTAACAGAAATATTACAAGTGGGTGGCTTTAGCAAAGTAACGTTTATTCTTACATAGTCCAGTAGGCTACAACTCCAAATTCAGGATGTCTGCTCTAGGGGAAAGACTTGGGAGGACAGTTGGCTCTGGAGGAAGGTCCTTGTGTTGCATTAGTCTTTGATCAGAGAGCATGCTGGTGCAGGAACTTGGCACAGCAAGCTCTATTCCTGTTACTCCTTCTTGATGGTATGAAGTTCCCAAATCTCTGCTTGCTTTCCTTTCCTTTTGTCTCTTGTAGGATACAAGGTTGAAACTCTGATGACACAGTGGTTAAGTGCTACATCTGCTAACCATAATGTCAGCGGTTCAAATCCACCAGGTGCTCCTTGGAAACTCTATGGGGCAGTTCTACTATAAGTTAGAATTGACTCAGTGGCAGTGGGTTTGGTTAGTTTAGGATAAAGGGTGGCACAAGCCACACTCCAGGGAAACTCACTTTACAATGGAACAGGGAGGTGACCTTAGGAAGGAATTTACAGTGCTACCCTAATCCTCTTTAACAGACATCATACGAAAATATAAAATGGAGGACAATCATAAAATATTGGCAATCATGGCCCAGTCAAATGGCCACATACATTTTTGAGGGAACACGGTTTAATCCATGACAAGCAACTTTGTACAGAAATTGGCTTCCTCAATATCTGCCAAACTACAGCAAGTATTGATTAAGCACTTTATGTGTGCTGGAAACTCTACTAAATGCTCCATAAAAATGATCATATGTAATCTTTGGTTTTTTTTTTTTTTTATGACGGAGTGAAAATGTATATTCCTATATAAATTTACATGCCCACCTGTATGCAGCTTCCACTGCTGTCCCTGCCTGGTGACAGCACACTATTCCTCTCTGCTCCATGCATGTCTCATCCTCCCAACAGTCTCCTTCCCCCTCGTCTCTACCCACTCCCCTTCCTCCAGCCAAAGGTCAGCAGGATGATATCCTACAGATGCATAGAACCATAAAGTGCATCAAATATATGGTCACTCTGCATCGCCAAGTCCAATCCATTCCTGTCTGAAGAGTAGAACTTTGTTATGATTTATGGGCAAGGGCAGTCAGGGCCAGGGGCCATGCTCCCAGGGGAACCCCAAAGCCACTGGACCATCAATTGCAGTCTTTTAGTGGACATCTCAGAGTGCACCCCTTTTTATTCTTGTGTTGCCAGTGAGACTCAACTTCGTGAGCTCCATTGCCGCTATCATTGGCAGTGGCCGGGCACCATCTGGTTCTTCCGGTCCCAAGTCGATGTAGGCACCCACTGATATGGGTCTCTCTGTCTTCTGAGTTGTCTTTCCCCTATGTCGTTTTGGTCCTCAGTGAGCATCTGTTCCTGCTGAGTTGGGACCATTTGCTGTGCCCTTGGATGGCAGCTTGGCAGCTTTTAAGACCTCAGACACCACTCACCAATGTGGGGTGCAGAGAGACCTCTGAACAAAACGCTAGTTGTGCCAATTGACCATAATTTTGCCTAAGAGTGTGATCCCCTGACCTCTGTCTCAGCTACTCTGTCCTTGCAATATTGGGTTAAGAAGGAAGGAGTACTCAAGTTATGTTGAAGTTCACTTAATATTGTTCTTGTTTCTAATGTGTGCTATCACTGATTTCACCCAACCAAATTGCTACCAACTATCAAATCTAAACCCTCCCCTTGTCACTCTCCCTCCCTCCCTTCCCTGGCAGCTGTCAAAGAGTCATTTCTTCTATGCATAAGTCTGTTTTTGAGTTCTTATTGTAGGGGTCTCATACAATATTTGTCCTTTTGTCGCTGACTACTTTCACTCAACATATTGTCTTCCAGTTGAAACCAGGTTATGAGATGTTTCCTGGAATCATCATTGTTCTTTATCATTGCATAGTGCTCCACTGAGTATATACCATTCATATGTAATCTTGAAAACAGTTATGTAAAATAGCATTAGTATTATCCCAGTTGACAACTAAGCCTCACAGAGTACATGGTTCAAGATTACCCAGTGCAGTATATACAGGAACACCAGTTGTCACTGAGTTGCCTCCTATTCACTGAGATCCCATGTGTCTCAGAGCAGAACTCCTAGTGTTTTCAGGGGTTGTTTTAGAAGTGGATCTCCAGGACTTTCTTCTTTCTTCTTCCCAGGCACCTCTGGTTGAATTCAAACCTCCAACTTCTCTGGTTAGCAGAGGAGCATATAGACCATTTACACCATCCATGAATTCATACCGCAGTAGGTATAAAAGCTGGGGTTTGAACCCAGACTGCCCAGCCTCAAAACTTGTGTACCTGATCTCTGTAGACAGTGGATGGTCCCTTAGTTTTTTGCTGAGGGACTCAATATAAAGGTCTGCTGCTCTTCTCATGCTGAGACTTGTGGAAACAGAGAAAGAGAAGAGAGAAACTCTAGGCAGAAGTTCCACCCACTTTTAGAAGGGAGTCTGGGGTCTGAGTTCCTTCCTTGCCTAGCAGAAACTTTTGCTTTACAATTTTGCAGAAATGGGCAGCTGGCAGGATAGCTGCATTTTTTCGGCCCCAGGCTGAGCCTTCTTATCTCTGGGAGCCTTGATTTACGTTCCTCTGTCTTATCTCAGCCCAGGGCCCCAGTGATGGATTTCACCTTGGCATCTGCATCCTTTCCTCCTTGCCAAGAATACTCCCCACAGATAGATTGAGTTGGAGATAGCTCTGGGGCTCCCCGCTGAGTTCCACCCTTCACCTCCTGCCTCCCCCAGCTCAGGTGGAGAGAATGTTGCTGTTTCTGGTTGCAGAAGGTGAAATGGGACTCCCCAGTTTAGCAAGGGCAAAATTATCTTTCCCCAGAGGTGATCTTAGCCCAGGTGTCCCCTTACTTGAGATGTAATAGGGCAACAAGAGATGGCAGGAGTGGGGGAGGGGGGCGGGAAGGAGTATTGATAAAGGGCATGCCTCTTTATTATTATAGCTTTTTGAATTTAATCTTCACAAGTAAATAAGAGAGCCTTTTTATTTCATTTTTATAGGTGAGGAAACAGAGGCTCAGTGAGGTTAAGATCCCACAAATAACAAGTGAAGCGTTAGGTGTCCAACTCACATCTTCTGATGGTAAATCCTGTGCATCTGCCATGACACCTTAAGGAAAGATTTTTCTCTTTTGAGACTATGCCCTGCCTCACCCACCACCACTTCCCCTCATTTTGCCTTCTTCCAAACAGATACAGTTGTGGCTTGTATTAGAGCAACCCATTCTATTGTAATGGTGGACTCAAAAGGAGGGAGCTTGGCCAGCAGGAGGGGATATGTGCTGAATCCAGGTTTTAGGGGCTAAGTTAGGTAGACTTGAGGTGGGAAGTCACACTTAAAAGGTGGAAAATCAACCTGCCTGGTAGGGAATCAACAACAAAACAGCTTGTCAATAAACAGTAACTGAAACCTTTCCGTATTGTTCATACTGTGGGTGACACAGTCATAAGACTAAAGCTCGAGAGAAACAAGAGTTGTAGCATTTATGGAGATCTCCTATGCACTGGGCATGGAGTTCGGGAATTCACTTCTTTTCTTTGCATCTCATAAAAGTCTTATAGGGTGGGTTTCGCTAGCCTCATTTCAGAAGAAGCTGAGGCATGGAAAGATTAGATAACTTGCCTATGGTCTCATAAAAGTATAGTACAAGCCTAGGTAATCTGAGCCTGAATCTGCTGGAAAACAATACCTATTTCTCATATGTATCCTGGAGTTGAGGAAGGAAGACTAGCAGGACTCTCTTCTAGAACCTGGTGCAGCACCTGGAAGACTATAGCTTAACTTGGTAACCTCTACTTCCTGATGCATTCCACATACTTCCTGGAGACATAGTAGGGGGCAGTGAGGTATAATCAGTAGGAGGGATTCAGATTATTTGTAAGAAGTAATCCAGAAGCTCCCTTGCTGACTGTGCATTCATGTTTAAGGACAAGGACTAGGCCTTAGTCATCTTCGTGTTCCTGTCACATAGTGCCCTGTACACAGCAGGTGCTCAAAAAATGTAAGTTACTGACTGGAACTGAGGAAACATTCGTATCTTAATACGAAAACTTCAAAATCACAGAAGCTATAATTGCAAACTGGTGAAAAATATACAAACACACTGAGAAAATCCAGTGAAAAATAAAGAAAGGATACGTTGCATCATAGATTGAATTGTGTCCCCCCAAAACATCAGCCATCTTGGCCGGGCCATGATTCTCGGTATTGCGTGATCATCCACCGTTTTGTCCTGTGATGTGATTTCCTGTGTCATAAGTCCTGTCTCTGTGATGTTGATGAGACAGAATTATCAGCAGTTACATTAATGAGGCAGGACGCAAGTCTATAAGATTTGATTGTTTCTTGAGCCAGTCTTTTTTGAGATATAAAAGGGAGAAGCAAGCAGAGACCTCCTACTACCAAGAAACAAGAACCAAGAGAACAGAGCTTCTTTTGGACCCAGAGTTCCTGCTCAGAGGAGCTCCCTGCCTGGGAAAGATTGATGATGAGACCTTCCTCCACAGCCGACAGAAAATCTTCCCCTAGCGCTAGTACCCTGAATTCAGACTTCCAGCCTTCTAGAGTGTGAGAGAATATTTTCTTCTTTGTTAAAACCATCCATTTGTGGTATTTCTGTTATAGCAACACTAGATAACTAAGACAGGTTGTTTGAAGAAAGAGGAATTAGGCAATGTGATAAGAGATGCGAAGGTTGCTGTTACAGAAAGTAGAGCTAAACTAGGGGTGCAAGAGAGTTGAATTCAAGTCTCAGCTCTGCCAAAAACTAGCTCCCTGGGAACTTTTGTTTATTTGTTTGTAAAGTGATGGATTAGACCAACATTCTAAGAGAGTTTTCAACTCTAACATACCATGAGTTTTGAATCCTTAGGCCTCCAACAAGTTCCGGTAGGTAAAGAAGCTTGTCTTCGTTAATTAATTAATTTTTCCATTCCCCCCCTTCCCATTGCTGGTAACCATCAAAGGTTGTTTCTGTCTATGTGTAAAGCTTTTCATGAATTTTCAGAGTAGTGGTTTCATACAACACCTATCTTTCTGTGATTGACTCATTTCACTCAGCATAATGTCCTCTAATTTTTTCCATATTATGAGATGATATCAAGTTTTTCCATCATCGTCTGCTAAAAAGACTGTCTTTTTCCTATCTGATGGGCTTCGGATCCTAGTGGAAGTTCAGGTAACCCTAGGTGGATGGATTTGCATCTGGGTTCTCAATTCTGTTCCATTGGTCAATGTATCTGTCTTTGTACTAGTACCAGGCATCTTTGTTTCTAAAGTGTGTCTCTTGTAAACAGCATGTTGTTGCTGTGGTTTCGTGGTGCTTTTTTGTGGTGCTGACATATTGCTTTTTCCTCTTGCTTTCCTCTGTTGAATTCCTTAGGTTCGTGGATTTCTTTCTCATTTCTTTCATTTTTGTAGATTTTGTTTACTGAGATTTAAGTTTTCCTTTTTTATTTTCTTAAGTTTATCAACTGCTTTATAGTCATCTTGAAACGTATCCTTATCTTCCTAGCACTGAACCAGCCTACTGTTGCTTGGTAGCTCCTGGTCTTTCACTTCGTTCAGAAGTTCTGTCTACACCATTCGTTCCCTCTTCTGTTGTCCTGATGTTGTTGTTTACAGATGAGCCCCTCTAGTTCCCTGTTGTAGTCCTTTTGGCTTTGGATAGCCCTTGAAAGTGCATGTTCTACATTCCTATCTGGCTTGTAGAAGTTTTTCTTTTAAAACAGAAGATGGAGACAACCCGTGTCCAACAACAGATGATTGAATTAAAAAAGTAGTGTATCAGTACAATGAAATGCTATTCAGCCATAGAAAGAAATGAAGTTCTGATCCGCCCTAGAATGTGGCTGAAGCTTGAAAACATTGTTGTTAAGCATGGTTGAGTTGGGTCGGATTCATCGCAACCCCGTGTACAGCAGGACGAAGCACTGCCTGGCCCCGCCCCCTCCTCAGAGCGGTTGCTCTGTTTGAGCCCGTTGTTGCAGCCGCTGTGCCAATCCATCTCACTGACAGTCTTCTTGCAAACACTATATTAAATGCAATATGTGACACAAAAGGACAAATGCTGTATGGTCCCACGTACATGAAATATTTAGAATACCAACAGCCAAGTGCCGTCGAGTTGGATCCGACTCATGGCGACCCTAGCGGCCGCGGTAGAACTGACTCGCAGAGTATTCAAAGAACAGGCGAATAAATATAGAAGTTTATTAGTGGTTACTGGGAAATAGGAGGACAGGAGACTGGGAGTTGGTACTTAAGAGAAACTGAGTTTTTGCTTGGGGTGATGAAAAATTTTAGGGCTGGGTAATAGATCCAACCCGATGGCACTTGGCTGGCAATAATAATGGTTGTATAACTTGGCAAATATAATCTTGCTGAATTGTACACTTAACATGATTCAAATGACAACTGTTTTGTATACCACAATAAGTTTTTTTCTTTAATTAAATATGGAAAGAGAAAAAACATAGAAGAGTTTAACTTGCAATGTGGGAGGAGGTGGTGGGGAATGGGTTAAACTAGGTGGCATTAGCCAGTTTTATTCAAGCCATCTACTCCCCAACATACATGCAGGAAATTAATTTTATGTTCAAATCCAAGGGGCCAGAACAAATAATGCGACTGCTACCCTTGGCTGGCAAAGTTTGGTGGCAAACAGGGTTGGGGAAAAGAAGACGTCAAAAGAGGGGTGAGCAGGAGCACAGCGAACAGAATAGACGGAGAAGACCCTTCAGTCTGGTGCAGCCTCCACCGAAACGTCTGTTCTCTGGAGCAAGATACCTGTCTCGCGGTCGCCCTCTCCCACTGCTGTGACTCCTGCGCATGACCAGACCCTTCTGTCTATTCTGCTGGCAACTGCCACCTTCCCAGCCTTCAAGTCCCCGTTATGAAGCAGCAGTCTCTAGAGACAATTTGATCAGCTTTCAGAGATGCTGGAAGAACAATGACAGCTCAAGCCAGAGCAGGAACGAGGGAGTGGAACTGCCACTCTTGGGGGTGATTCCCAGCTCCTCGGTGTGCCGGCCGTCCCCTATCCAGGCTTAATTTGCACTGCTAATCTGTTATGACTTTCCTGGCAATTTAGCACATTCAGACAGTAATGGTTAGATTCTGTTTATTTTCCCAGACTTCACAAAAACTCCATCATACAGCAGGGGAGTGAGAAGAGAAGGGTGGGAGGTGAGGGAGTTTTTACAGAAATAAAAACTCAATGTTCAGATGTTCATTTCCAACTGCACGCTAGCTGTTGTGGTGCCTTGTCCAGCCTTAAAACACTAGCACCCCTTAAACCATTGCCCCCCGCCCAGCATCATTCCTTGAGGGAATGTGGCCTTGACATCAAGGCCTGGAGAGCCACTAACTCCTACGGGCTGACGCAAGGCCTCGTCGACTCTCTGTATCTCTGTTTCTGTCTAGTCTCACTGTGGGGTCAAGAGCTAAGGGCAGAGCAAGTGAAGGCTGGAAGAGACACTTCTTTCTTAGGTAGTTGAAGGGGAGGGGCTTGGGGGTCCCAGTGCGCTGGTCTCAAATCCATTTTTTTTTGCCTGAAATGGTCCCTGGGACCCCAGCTGGGCTTCTTATTTTGTCTTCCAGGAGGCTGTCATGTGTCTAATTTCCCTCTAGTTTCAGTGGTTGAGTGAAATAGAATGTTGTTGAAAGAATGACGGCTTAGGGAACTGACTGAATTTTAAGCAAGAGACGGTCCTGAAGAGAAGCTGGATCCCTTTTTGCTCACCGAATGCACTGATGCCTCACTGGGAGGAAGAAAAAATATAGACGAGTCAGGATAACAATGAGTTTAAATTAAAGCATAAAGCACATAGTACTAGGTCGGAAAGCTCTGAAAAGATCCTTAGTTGTCAATCTAAACCTTTGTTTTTCTCAAGTGACTGTACTAGTGGTGTGGTGGTTAAGAGCTGTGGCTGCTAACCAAGGTCAGCACTTAGAATTCACCAGCTCTTCCTTATAAACCCTGTGGGGCACTTCTGCTCTGTCCTATAGAGTCGCTATGAGTCAGAATCGACTTGATGACAACAAATTTGGCTTTTCTTGGTTTAGTACTATTATGGATTAAATTACGTCCCCCACCAAAATAGGCATTAGAATCCTAATCCCTATATCTGTAAACATAGTACTCCCTGGGAATAGGATTTCTTTGTTATGCTATTTAGAGCATACTTGAACATACATAATCTATAACCTGAGTTATAAATTAAATCACTTCCAAGTTATAAAATTAGCAGAATGGATGCAGAGATGGAACAGTGGTGGAGGGGAGATGAAGGGTGGTGGTAGTGGAGGCAGGCACCATGTGAGGATTGCCTGTAAACTAAGGAATACCCAAGACTACCTAAAAGGAAGAAATCAACCTGACCAGGACCTTAACTTGGACTTTTAGAGTCTAGAACTGTATGAAAATAAATTCCTGTTCTTTAAAGTCATTTGTATTTCAGCAGTATTAGAAAACTGAGACAGGCATGGTACAAAAACCTAGAGGGGAGAGTGACTTCATTTTTTTTTAAATTTAATTATGATTGGATGAAAATGTACATTCCCATATAGATTTGCATGCCCACCTATATGCAGCTGCCACTGCTCTCCCTGCCCGGTGACAGCACCCTCTTCCTCTCTGCTCCATACATGTCTTATCCTCCCAACTATCTCCTATTCACTCTTCTCTACCCACTCCCCCGCCTCCAGTAAGAGGTCAGCAGGATGGTACCCTATAGATGCATAGAACCATAAAGTATACATGTGATATGGTCACTCTGTGTCGCCAAGTCCAATCCGTTCCTGTCTGAAGAGTTGACCTTCCCTCCATTATGATTAATGGACAGGGCCATCATCAGGGCCAGGGTCTGTGCTCCCAGGGGAAATTTGAGGCCCCTGGACTATCAATTGCAGTCTTTTAGTGGAGATCTTACGGTGCACCCCTTTTTATTTTTGTGTTGCCAGTGAGATTCAATTTTGTGAGCTCCATCATGACTATCATTGGTGGTGGCCAGGTGCTGGTCCAGTTCTTCTGGTCACAAGTCAATGTAGTGACTCACTCATGTGGGTCTCTCTGTCTTCTGGGTTCTCTTTCCCTCATGTTCTTTTGGTCCTTGGTGATCATCCATTCCTGATGAGTTGGCTCCATTTGCTGTACCCTCAGATGGCAGCTTGGAAGCTTTTAAGACCCCATATGCTGACAGTGACTTCTTAAAGTCACAAAGTCAGGATGAGACAGAGGGTCTCTTAGCTCTATTTTGTTCCCAGCCAAATAGTGATCTTCTCTTCTCCACATTTACCTCAAGTTTACTTATTCCAGAATGCATCTGTCATTTAAACTGGAGATTCTTTTCTGTGGCCTTTTTAATAATGAAGAAGTTATCCAAAATGACCTTGAGCTTACGTCCTTGAGGCCGTTTTGACACTTGCCTTGTGATCTCAAGGCCATGCCACCTTAACCAGAAAGGATGAGTGAAGGTAGCAGAAGCTAGCCATACGTTGCCAGTTTTGCCTCAGGCTGGTCTCCTGAGAGATTTGGCTTGGGTTATGACCCAGGTGTACAAGTCTTGCCTTCTAGAAGTCTGGTTTTGTGGTCTGGAGTCATGGGAATTTATGTGGTCTTGAGCAGAGGATTACACACCTTGGCCAATGATCCAGCAACTGGGATGTGAACGCACAATTACCCCTTTGTAACAACTTGGGTGTTCACACAGAATCCATCACTTCCAACTCCCAACTCTAAGGATTCTTTAACCAAGTAGGTAGTTACAGGAAAATTTCATCCACATGTATCTGACTCACTGATCTGTAAATCATTCTGAAGTTTGACTCTGGGAATGGTTTGATTTGTACTCAGCTTTTTTTTTTTTTTCAGTTTTTGGAATAGTGATCTGGCCAAGATAACATAAATAGCATACCTGAGGGATGGAAGAGAGCTTCAAGTAGAGGCAATGTCTTCAAGCCCCTTCGTCTCAGCTTAATTTGGGACAGGAGGCTGGCTCATCACCAGGGCAGGGAGCATGTCCCAAACTCAGAAACCTACCTCAGATGAATCTAGCCCAAGTCTTCTCTGCTTGAACTGCTGGCATGCTGAGCTTGCTGAGAAAAATCACCCAGCCTGCAGATGATGTCAGCACAGGTGTACGGCGTCTGCTCTCTGCTGTACCCTCAAGAGTACACCGTGATCCAGTCATGTGACTCTCCATTCCCACTATCACTGCAGGCCATTGCATGCCTCCACCTCTCTTTTCAAGACCCCAGGCCTTCTTTCTCAACAATTTCTGTTTCACAGAGAAAAAGGAGCCCATCAGGAAATGATGTCCCAAATTGCATGTCACTTTCTATAAACCCATCTGCTTCAGTAGCCCTCTTTGCACTCCAGCTTCAGAACTCTTCAGGGGACCAGCTGCATCGTCATTCAACTTCTCACTGACTAATTCTTCGCATTTGCTCTCTAATGGGTGGTTTTCACAAGATGACTCCTCGGTAATTCTCCTGCATGAATGTCTCAGAGACTCAGGGTCTGTCTCCTTGGGAACCTGGCCTGTGACAGGAAAGAGGATTTCCAACACAGGAAACCTGTATTGGGATCCCATTTCTTCCTGTATCTTCTAGGTTCACATTCCCTTATCTTCCTCTTCTCCAGAATCTGCAAGCTCCACCTTTCCATTGCATGCATGCTTATT
Organism: Heterohyrax brucei; assembly: GCA_028571685.1. Lineage (NCBI taxonomy): Eukaryota > Metazoa > Chordata > Mammalia > Hyracoidea > Procaviidae > Heterohyrax > Heterohyrax brucei. Next base: position 21,883,316 of record CM053162.1, read on the forward strand.
CAAGACCTTCCCATATTACAGAAAATTAAACTTTCTTTTAGCTGAAACTGCTCCCTAGCTACTACCCCAGACATCTTCCCTTTAGGCTAAGCTTCTCAGAGGAGTAAACTTCCATCTCACATTCACTCCTGGGGGGCCCATGTGGCCTGGGCTCCACTGTCTACACTGCAGTGCCACTCTGTGAAGCCATCAGGGGCACCCGTAGCTGTGTTTCAATCTTTTACTTGACTTGTTAGCAGACTTTGGCACTGTCGACTTCTCTTTCGATCCTGACATGCTTTGCTCATTTAGTTCCTATATACTCCTCTTGTTCAGATCTCTTTCTACTCCTTTGGGAGGTTCTTTTCCGTCTCTTTTGTGGGCCCTCTGCCTATGAATTCTGTCATTGCTGGCTGGAATTGCCCATAGCCATAGTGTCCATGCTGTCCTCTCTTCTCACTCTGTGTTCTCCCCACACTCAGCTCAGCTACACCCTGAGCTTATGATCTGAAATCTGCAGGCCTAGCCAGTGCCTGGCTTCTGAATTCTGCCTTTGATTCTAAGTCCATAGCAGGACTCACCTGTCTCTCTGGCCTCTGAATCTTGCCCTCTGTTCAGGAGACCCCCACCTCGGAAAAGTGCACTGATGTTTCCCCAGGGCTCTTGCCTTGTCTTTAATATCAAATCATTCCCATGTTCTACCAGTTTTACCCTTTCAACATGTGTCCCCTCTGTTCTAGCTCCATTCCTACTGCCTGAGTTTAGGCTCTCGCTTCTTGATGGCTGTCAATGAGCCTTCTAATTGTTTCCCTTGAGCCACTCTTGATTATCCCTAGTCATTGCTACACACGACAGCAAGAGTGATATTCTCATTACACAAATCTTATCCATCACTCCTACACTTAAAATTCTTCAGTGGTGTCTCATCACTGTCAGGACAGAGTCTAAATTCTTCAACACAGCATCAAAGACCCTTCATAACCTGGTTCCTGTCTGTCTGTAGGCCCAGCCTCATCTGTCTTCCACTCTCCTCCTCTTTATGCTCCAGAAACACTGGGATCCATTGTTCTAACTCCAAAAACACACTGGGTTTTCTCACGGCTCTGTTTTTGCATTTGATCCTACCTCTACCTGTGTTGGAAAACCTGGTGTGCAGTGGTTACGAGCCACGGCTGCTAACCAAAGCGTCCGCACTTCAAATCCTCCAGGTGCTCCTTGGAAAATCTATGGGGCAGTTCTACCCTGTCTATAGGGTCTCTGAATTGGAATCAGCTCAAAGACAGTAGGTTTGGTTTGCTTGGTTTTCTATTTGTGTTGTTCTTTCCTGACTTGTCTACAGAAAAACTCGTATGCATACTCCTAGGTTCAACACATGCACTGCCTGCTCCCGGAAGCTTTCCTTAATTTCACTGGGTGAATTTGAGTGTTTTCCTCCCCGACTTCACGTAGTACATATCATACTTTCCTTCACTGGGGTAGTGACTGTATTGTTTTACTGTTGTTAATTTGAAGTCCACCCTCTAAAAGTCTAAACTTGAGTGCAGTGTCCGTACCTTTTCATCTGTGTGTCTCCTATACTAAGCACAGTACCTGGCATATAATAGTCACTTAACAAATGTTTAATTAGTAATAATGCCTAACTTTTATTGGGCATGTTCGGTAAGGCCAGGCAAAGTCTTAAGTACTTTAACACCCACAACCACATTTAATTCAGACCATTACAACTACCTTGTAGGATAAGTGTCATTCTCCCTCTTTTAAAGATGAGAAAAATGACACTCAAAGAGGTTAGGCAGTTTTCCTAAGTTAGTGAGCAGTACAGAAGGGAAGTGAACTGTGCTGAGAGTCACCAGTGTATGCTGGCTGCCACGGCAGTGACTCAGGCTGGTCAGTATCCGATCTAGAGGGTTGTGTGTGTGTAGCTGTCAGGAACTCCTTGCACACTGCCTGTCACACCCAGGTCGACCAGTGTTTCTATGTATGTCTATTCATGAATTTGAGCCTTGAGGCCTACATCTGGCGAACAGAATATTGGCACTGCCAACAAAATGAGTTTTTAAAATAAGGATTGGCACAAAGCTGGCTCCCATGTGACAGAGGTGAAAGATGTCCCAAATGTCCAATGTCCAGCTTCTCAAACGGTTTTACCACTCCATCATCTCCACGTCATCTTTACTTCTCCCCCCCTCAGTACTGTAGCTCCATCTTAGAGTTCCCGAATTTGCAACAGTGTCCACCGAACTCACTAGTGTTATTAAGGAAATGATTCACAGGGCTATGAAAGCTGGCAACTCCTAAATTCATGACTCAGACGCCAGGAGGAGGCTTCTCCTGTCTCGGGTGGTTAATCCAAAGTCAGCAGAAACATACTACAGTGAGATTCATCTGAACAATAAAACTATTTTAAGTGATAATGCCTTAATTTTGTAAGCCATTTTTATTATAATGCACTTTCATACATATCCACTTGTTTGACTCAGTAAATATAGTGTCATTTTTTTCTTTTTCATACAATGAATGGGATATAGAGCTAAGATTCAGTCATCCCATGTTTATCAATCATTGCTAAAGGCAGTAGTGTTAGTACTTAAGAGTTTATATATATTTCATTAATCTTTACAGCATCCACAAAAGAAAGAAATTATTCCCATTTTAGAGATACAAGACTGAGTGATGCTCAGAGAGGTACACAAATGGCCTAGTATCCCACAGCTAGTAACAAAAAAGCCAAGGATATCTGAAGCCAGGTCAGCCTGAAAAGCAAAAAACAGAAACTCAGTGCAGTCAAGTGGATTCCAGTTCATAGCGACCCTATAGGTCAGAGTGGAACTGCCCCACGGGTAGTCCAAGGAACACCTGGTAAATTCGAACTGCTGACCTTTTGTTAGTTGATGTAACACTTAACCACTGTATCATCAGGTCGGCCTGATACTGCAGTTCATACTCTTTCTGCTAGGCTGCTGGGTCCAGCTCCGTTGTCTCCCATTGTGCTCTGAGCTTAAACATGGGATTGAATACCACCCCTCTCTTGGCTGTCCTGCATTTCCTCAGGTATTAGAGTAAACTTGGGCCTTAGCCTCCAGTCTCTTTGGCTTACGATGGCTTTGCCTTTACTGTTCCTTCAGTTGGAAGGTAGGCTCTAAGAAACTGATATTCTCATCTGATTTATTGGATAGTTAGTTGTAGAGCTGATGTCACAGGAAGCCACCCTCCACAAGGAGAAGACTGGGGCACCTCCTGGGAAGCTCCAAGGGAAGAGCAAAAGTCAGTGTGACAACACGGGCTGAAGGATTTTCTTCATCTTACTTGAGCTTTGTTGAGAACGTCGTCCCCAAATGAGGCAGGAGATTACTGTCTTACTGTCATCTCTTGAGAGTCAGCTACCTGGATGGTGCTCGTCCCCTTTAAGTTATCCCTCCTACAAAGGAGCTAAGATAGTCAAAACAATCCAAAGACTTGGCAAGAAAAGAATCCACTTAAGTTACGGACACTCTGGTGGTGTAGCGTTTAAGTGCTACAGCTTCTAACCAAGAGGTCAGCAGTTTGAATTCACCAGGCACTCTTTGGATCCGACTCAACTGCACTTGGCTGGCTTTGGAAACTCTGTGGGACAGTTCTACCCTGTCCTACAGGGTCACTAAGAGTCATAATTGACCTGATGGCCATAGGTTTAGACGGGAAGTGGAGTCCCTGGTTAACATTCTAACTGAAAGGTTAGAGCTGTAAGCCCACCCAAGCCACCTTAACATAAAGACCTGACAGTCTACTTCTGAGAAGTTAGCCATTGAAACCTATGGAAACAGTTACACTCTGACGTACATGGGGTTGACTTGATGAAAATCGATTTTTAGATGGAAAATAGAAGGAGTTCTTGTTAAGAGTTCTGATCCTGGCTGTGAGAAGTCTTAATACTTAACGCTCTTAAGCAAGTCACCTTTCTTCCCAGGGCCTCTGTTTGTTCTTCTTAGAAGAAAAGTTATTTGAACTGTTGTTGTTAGGTAGCACTGAGTTGGTTCTATCTCACAGAAATCCTGTACACAACTGTTACTAGTTACTAGATTATCTTGGAGGACCCCTTGCTTCTGTGATGTTCTAAGTTCCTAGAGTCTCCTTCCTGGGATCCCCGCAGGGTTAGTGATTCTTACAAGAAAACCTCCTCACTGTGCTGGCTGTGAGCACCTAGAGCCAGCCTCATGGCCTGGAGCCTGGGCCTCTGTGTGTCTGAAGTCCCCAGATTTTCCTGGGACCCTGGCAGAAGGCTGCAGTTCTCAGTCACAACTTTGCATGCAGCCTATTTGTTTGCACTTGGGGCCTGCACAGACAGCGGGAGAAGTCCCTGGTTCCAGGAAAGAAAGTGAGTGAGGGAGTGAGTGATTGAGTGAGTATGCGTGCCCAAGTGTGCAGTGTGTGTGTGTTTATTTATTCTAGAAACAGTTGCTAAATCAAGGCTGTTTGCCAGCAGAGCTGCCTGAGTGCTGTTTATTTACTCAGCAGAGTGCAGGAGAGGACAAGAGCAGAGACAAGTGCAGGCCACAACCATCCTGGGGGCCACATAGAACCAGACTTGGACTAGGGGACAATTTTGAATGGTCCCATTCTATGGATGGAAACCTTGGTGGTGCAGTGGTTAAGAGCTATGTCTGCAAACCAAAAGCTCAGCAGTCTGAATCCACCAGGTGCTCCTTGGAATCCCTGTGGGGCATTTCCACTGTCTAATATGGTCACTGAGTCAGAATCATCTCCACAGCAGTGGGTTTGGTTTCCTTCTTTTTTTTCTATGGATGCTACTGCTTCCACAGCGCCCCCCTCAGGAACACAGGCTCTTGTTTGCCACTGTCTCCAGCAGTTCTATTCTTCATCAGCCTCCAAATCAGGGTAGAAATACTCATTCCCCTGTGTTTCTAGACCCTGAAAGAAGTGGAAGAGAAAAGGGTGGAGGTCTAACTGAAATGATGGCAGTGGCACCACAGAAGGATGGCCGGATGGTCTACTTCTGTTAAGACTATAGCCAATGAAAGCCCTATAGGGTGCAGTTCTACTCAGACTCACATGGGGTCACCGTGAGTTGAGATTGATTTGGAGCTATATGTCAACTTCTTCCTAGCACACTGGACTGGTGGGCATAAATCCTGGTCTTCTAATGCCAGTCCCACTCCTACCCCTCCCCCAGGCCATGTCCACTCCATCAGCTTAGACTCGGGTTTCCCAGTAGGCAATTATGCCTTTATAAGACTGAAGACTGCTGTCTGTGAGATCCCTGACTTCTGTCTTCTGGTTTATATGCTCTTGTCTTCAGGAGACAGAGACAGAGAGACATACCAACAGAGACCTTGACTTCCTGTCCACCTCAGTCTCAGGCCAAGAAGGTGTATTTCCTTGGAAATTGGGGTTGGCTGAGTTTTAGGGTCAGCTCTTTCCATCTGAATAGCTCCAGGGAACCTCTAGAATCTTCTCCCTCCCACCTCCTGCCCTAGGCCCCAGCAGTATGTCTTCAAGTTTCCAGAAGATCACTGGCTCCCCCAAAGCAGGCTGGGTGGCAGCCAGAGGGGGTACTCTAGCTCTTGTACTAGCCTGATGAGATGGCAAGAAGGCCCTGTTCATCCCCTGGAAGAAAACTCCTTGGCAAACAGGAAAAAGTGGCTGCCTGTACTATGTCTGTATCCCGGGATTACAGAACACCATACTCCCAAAGTCCTTTAGGCAGGCCATGGGCCTCAGTGTTTCGCTCATACCGCCAGCGTGCCTGGGCTGAGGTCCTAGCTGCGTCTGTGGGGTATACGTTTTTCTTTCTCGGGTTGAAGCTCTTTTCTGATTAGTAGACTACCCCTGTTTCTGTCATAAAACCCTGAGGAAGTACACAGAAGATGGCAGTGTGGGCATTTCCCACACTCCAAGCTCTAGCCTTTTCCAGCTCCTATACATGTATGTAGTCCTTGACTTTTCTGGTAATGTTTGGAAGGCAACTGGGGACGCTGGGCTCAGGATTCTTAGTTGTCTTCCTCCTCCTCACCCAACTATCCCACTGCCCAACCTCTGCTCCCAACACACGCACACACACACACACACACACACACGCGCGCACACACACACACACACACGTACGTCAGCCGCTTGCCAGTGAGGTTGTCTGTTCTGTTGCTGCCACATAGAATCAGATGAAGAGCTGGAAAAATCACCCCACAGCCAAAGAGCATCAGCGTGGAAAAAACAGGGGGAAAAGGCTGAAACCAGATACAGAGATGGCAGCCAGCTGGGGAGATGGTGTTTCACCCTACCACCTCCTGCTGTTCTCCCTTGGACCCCAGTGCTGGCGGGGGGTCCATGCCCAGCCTTGGCCTGCCTTTTCCCTACATATCCAGCTGGCATGCTACCTGGGAGGGGCTGCCAACTCCAGGCTCCCCTGGGGGTCCAACCCTTGCCTGGGGTCTGAGAAACAGAATTCCTGCCCCCTGAGCCAATCCCTCCCACGTCTGGCAGCTCTGGGTAAGCCAGGCATCAAGGGTTGACCCATTTCTTCCTTTCCTCTACCTGTTCCTGCCACACCTCCACCAAACCTCTCCCAGCATGACACCAAACTAAGGCTTCGAAGAGTGGATGTGAGTGGGGTGGATTTCATTCTTCCCAACAGCAAAGAAGAAGCAAATCTGGTGTTGGAGACCCAGCTCTCAATTTGTGAAATCTCCTCATTCCCCAGGGGAGCTAGTCTTACCTACCCCAACTTGGGCCTGGAGGGTCATCGAAGGACTGCTTCCAAGTCTAACTCAGTGTTCCTGACAACAGATGGGCTGGCATTGTGGCCATTGACAAGGGTCAGGAGTGAGGGTCAGTGGACAGAACCGCCCCCTTGGTGTCGCCAGGCCATGGCGGGGTTCTTTGGAATGCTCCCAAACAAGAATGTCCACAGTGTCCAAATCTACTTCTATCACTGGTCATTTCCTCAAAATTTTCCAAGATGGGAAATCATAACTGAGGCTGATTGTTTCCATTGGAAAATCTGGTGTAGGTTCATTAGGGAAACTGGAAAGTCTCCTCACATGAACCTTCACTCCAGCCTCTCCCTGCTGCCTTGGCCTAACTACTCCTCTCAGCCTGAGTCATGACAGCAATCAACGACTTGGATACTAAGCTTTACTGCGGGCCAAGTGCTCCTATGTACACCAAGAAGTTCACCCTCAAACTGCCCTGGGAGACAAGTTATTGTTACCTCTGTCCAAAAGAGGCAAGCTAACACTGAGACCCAGGGACGTGAGGGGCCTCACTGAGGTTACAGCCAGCAGCGGGCAGACCCTTGACTTGAAATGTTGCGCTCTTTCAGTGAAACAGTTTCTGCCAGCAGCCCAGAGCAGTGTGGAGGGGATCAGAGACACTCCAAATGCTTGAGGGGGCTGGAGGCAATGGGGCTGATTGTCTTCTAGCTGGGCCTCTCATTGTAGCCTGTAGCTCTCCCTCTCCCCGAAGAGCAGAGGCCCCTCCTAACCTCTTTCCACTCCCTGGACATCCTGTGTGCTTGTATTCTTGACCCACCCTTGTTCTGTTCTTTCTCAGGGCCACAGGCCCCAAGGGTTAGCTTCCCCCCGCTTCAGTATTTCTTTCCCTGAACATTCTTGCCCTTGCTTTGGGAGCCGTGCAAGGAGCCATGCCAGGAGGCAGGGGTTGCCAGCACCCAAGGGCTCTCGGCTCCCTGTCCTCTGCTCCTGGCTTCAGCCTGGCTCCACCATGGACTCTAAAGCATCTCAGGATGCCTTATGGACTCCCAAAGAAGCCCCCAGGACCTTCCCCCTGCCCTGAGACCTGCTGTGTGACTGGAATAGGAACTAAGACTCTTCTGGGCCATTGTGTTCTGGAGGAGAAGGATACGGGGCTCCAACTCTAGACTCGGGGAAGCAGACGTCAGGTAAAGGCTTGATATATCTTGCTTCCTGGGCAAAAGCCTTGCCCTGGGACCCACCTGTTTCCTTGGGGCAGCTGTTCCTCTCACCTGGTAACCTTGGACCCTCCAGCCTGGGCGCCTCAGAGAGGTATATAGAGCAAAAGCCAAATAGATTCCAAGTAATGCAACGAATACATTGGAGTGGTTTGAGTGGGGGAGGAGGTTTTATCCAAAACACATGTTTTTGCCACTATTTTAGTTATCTTGGATATTTCCTGCATATTTGTCACCATGACAACTGACTCAGCACGAAACTTTGTTTGCTGGGCCCTGGGGTCCAGCAAAGAGGCCATATGGTGTCAATTTGGGTCTTTTGGTGTTTTCTTGTCTGTCTCCCCCAGCCCATGTCTGTCTGTCTTGCTGTTTGTGTCTGTGTCTGTCTCTGCTCAGCTGGTTTCTGGGCTTCTCTATTGTCTTCTTCCCAGAAATAGCTGCCCCTGCATCCCTGGATGGCATAGATGGCAAAGCTCCCTGCTCTGCCCACCCTAGGTGCTTCCTCGGTCTCTCCCACAGTCCTTGAATAAGGATGCCCCAGAGTAGATGGGAGAGTTGTGTTGCATGGAAAACATGGGAGGTCAGCTTTGAAATAGATCTATGTTACCTACCTGCTGAAGGCCCTGGGTAGGATGAACAATTAAGCAATTGACTACTAACCAAAAGGTGAGAGGTTCTAATCCACCCAGAGGTACTTCACAAGAAAGGCCTTGAGGATTGACTTCCGAAACAATCAGCTGTTGAAAACTCTTGAAAGCACAGTTCTACTCTGGCACCCATGGGGGTCATCATGAGTCAGAATTGACTCAATGGCAACTGAATACTTAGATTGGAAGCTGAAGGCCCACAGGGAACGATGAGCTTGGATTCTAGGGAGATACTGTCCCTGTGCGGGGGAGTGAGTATCTCTACTTCTCCGTGACTTTGCTCCCTAGACTTCTGGAGAAGAGCTGATTGGGTGGTTGAGAAGAAGGGAAGTGAAAATTTGTAAGAGGAGCAAAGAGAAGTGGAGTCCTTGAGAGGGCAAAGGTGTGGCCACTGAAAAGCTGAGGCCTATAGGACACTCTGGTTGCTCTAGGGTCTCACCAGTCTCAGTCCTTTCTCTCAGGGCTGTGAAGTGTTGCAGAACCGGGCAGACAGCAGTGTCCTTCTATGGGGGCACCAGGCAACAGGGAGGGTGATGACAGTCACAGCAAGCAAGGGAGATGGGCCAGCCGTCTTGGAAGGCAGCGTGAGCAGATGAAATGTAAACAGGCTGCGCCAAGGTAGGTGAGGGCAGCTCCTGGTCCCCTAGACCCCCCAGGTTTAGCTTCCCTTCTTGCCTAGGAAGTCCAGGACCTTCAAGCCTGGGAAGCGCTTGCCAGCTATCTCTGTCATGTGTCCTCCACCTCCTTCCCAACCCCCATTCACAGAGGCCTTCCTCGGCCACCTTTCCATCCTCCACATCTGTCCTTGGCTGCTTCCTATTCCTGAACAGGGGAGGCCTGGAAACAGTACTCAGTACAGTTCTCAGACAGGGTTGGCGCCCATAGTGGGGCTGCCGGAGGGATAAGGGATAGCTTAGAGAAGGGACAGAGGCCTAGAACCTGGTGACTGAGTCAGGAACTCTCCCTATCACATCCCCTTCAGGCTGAGCCTGAGGCATGATAGCACCTAGTGGGTAAGAAGAAGGAAACTTCAGTCTGCCGCAGGCCAGGTCCTGAGAGAGACGTTCAACTGCCTGATAGCCAGCATCCAAAAGGCTGGGGCAAATCAGCCTTCCTCTGGACCAGTGCTATTCCAACGGAGTCCTGTCCTGTAGATGTGACAGTAGGAAAACAGAAAGGACACCAGCATGGCCACAGCGGCAGTCAGTGGGAGCCGTGCCTGAGGGATTTTGGGGAAACGGGGACCAGGGGCCAGTCCTGGGGACGGCATTGCCAAGAATTAGGTTATGTGTTGGGGCTCTGGTCTTACTGAATGGAATTCAGGATGAACCTGGTACTGGTGGGGAACTGAGGCAGAACCAAGTAGGCAGAGCTTAGGGAAGACAGCCTGTTAGCAGGCATGAGAGTACCTCAGTTGACAGAAAGAGCTTAGACTGTGGCTTGAATTCCAGCTGCACCACTCAACCTTGTGCAAATTAGAAAATTCTCCGGACCTCAGTTTTCTAACCTGTAAAATGGGGGAAATGCCTATTTTTTACGATTCTCTTAGGGAATAACTAAGATCCGTTTAAAGCATCTAGCTCAGTGTATAAGAATACAAACCCCCTCCCCAAGTCAGAACTGATGACAACCCACATGTTACAGAGTAGAACTGTTTGAAGAGGGCTTTCTTGACTGTCATCTGTTTTTTAAAAAATTGTGCTTCAGATGGAGGTTTACAGAGAAAATTAATTTCTCATTCAATAACTAACACACATATTGTTTGGTGCCATTGGTTGCTGCTCTCATGATGTGGCAACCCCTCCCTTCTCGACCTTGGGTCCTCTGTTACCAGCTTTCCTGTCCTTTTCTGCTTTCTAGTCCTTGTCCCTGGTAGTCTCATTTTGTTTAATTTTTGGCTGAAGGGTGAACCACGAGTGTGACTTCAATACTGAATTAAAAGAGTATCCAAGGGCCACACTCTTGGGGTTTCTCTAGTCTCTGTCAGACCAGACAGAGGTAAATTTGGGGTGTGTGCATGTGTCTGTGTGTGTGAGACAGAGAGAGAGACAGAGAGAGAGTGAGTTAGAGTTTTGATCTACATTTTCTCAGCTCTGTCTGGGACCCTCTCTTGCGATCACTGTCAGAACAGTTGGTGGAGGAAGCTGGGTACCATCTAGTTGTGCCGGCTCAGTCTGGTGGAGGCTGTGGTTAACTTGTGACCATTAGTCCTTTGGACTAATCTTTCCCTTGTGTCTTTGGTTTTCTTCATTCTCACTTGCTCCAGATGGGGTGAGACCAGTGAAGTATCTTAGCTGACTGCTTACAATCTTTTAAAACCCCAGATGTTACTCACCGAAGTAGAATGTACAACATTTTCTTTATAAACTATGGTATGCCAGCTGAGCTGCATGTTCCCCGAGACCATGGTCTCCACTGTATATAATCTTTATGGAAGCAGATTGCCTAATCTGTCTTCCTTGGACTACTTGGTAGTTTGAACTACTACTACCCTTAGGGGAAGCTTGTACCACCTTCTAGGAGCACATGAAAGATATTTAATAAGTACAGTCTTCTCTTTAGTAGCTATGGAGAATAAGTCCATACCCTTCCCGTAAGACTAATATGCTTCTTGTTTTTGTCCAAAAAACTATCTGGGACTACAGTTGAAAGAACCAATGCTGACTGCCAGGAGGAGACATCAGGGATTGTATTTCATGAGAGCAAGGGCCGTAGGGAGATGCCTGGCTCCCCGCCTGAGGAACACAGGGGAGGCTGTGCGTGGCAGTAGTTCAGTGGGGCTCCCAGCCAGTCTGCTGGAAACCAATTTACAGTGTTCAAGTGTCCCTTCCCTCACGGGGGCTGGGTTACCCAAATGAAGAGTATTCTCTTGGGCTGACAAATGACAGGAAGTTCCATCTCCCAGAGCTGTGGAGTGTACTAAAATCAAGCAAAGTCCTCTGGCTGGAGGAAAGGGAGTGGACAGAGAGGAGGGGAAAGGAGGCTGTTGGGAGGATGAGACATGTATGGAGCAGAGAGGAATAGTGTGCAGTCACCGGACAGGGAGAGTAGTGGAAGCTGCATATAGGTGGGCATGTAAATTTATATGGGAATGTACATTTTTAGTCAGTCGTGTTAAATAAAAATAAAAAAAAAAATCAAGCAAAGAAACAACAACCTAAGGTTACTTGTTAGAGATGACAGTCCAAAAGGATAGGGGAGGTAGATTTTTAGGGTGATAGCAGACTGTGAAGCCCTGGTAGGAGACAGGGTGAGATGTGCATGGAGCAGACTGACAAGAACTGCAGCCTGGGTCCTACACTCAGAAGGACATCAGGAGACCAGGCTGGGAGTCTGGCCATGCCCTGCTTCTCCTGCTAGATAGGGAGCCCCCAAAGGTCCAGGCTGGGATGATACTTGCTGAAGCCACCCCACCCTCAGGATACCAGCTCTACCCTGTGCCTCACACTGCTTGGGCACCTGGAGAGAGGACGGTTCTCTGTGGGCTTCAACGTTCCTAACTGACAAATGGGGCTAAGGTCAGAAAGAAGAGAGCTGCCAAGAGGAAGGGCTGTGTTTTTCTAAAGAAGAAGGTAGGCCTGGGAGGTAGAGTGCATGGGACAGACTAAGAGGTGCAGTGAGGCTGGGGGCACAGCTGTAAAGGGGTCCACAGCTGGGGAGCACGGTTGAAGCTCACCCCCTCCCACAAGGTACTAGAAGAAACTTGATTGCAGGGAGTGGCTTTGTCCTCTTGCCCCGCTCTGAGGCCTCACCAGTGAGATCACACCTCAAGGCCCAGACCAGCCCCACTGTCGCCTGCCAGTGACTCAGGCTTTGGCGGCCATCCCTTGACTTCGTTGGCTTCATCAGCCTTCCTGCCCCACACCCATGCCCTGCCCGGTGGCCCCACAACAGGAAGGGCTGTGGTGTAGAGGAGAGCAGAAGGGCCACTCCCAGCATCCTCTCTGCTAAGGGCCTCAGTGTTTGAGGAGAGGTAGAGGGGAAGTCCTTGGCACCTTTCTGGCTGTGTCACCCTGTGCCATTTTAGGACTGTGGTTTGGGTATGTGGTGGAGATCTGCCCTATTCCCTGGGCACAGCAGACCGTTTGTTTCTCATTGACAAACTATAGGACATCACCACAGGATGGACATACATTGTTGTTCTATCTGCTAGAGCAGGGGATAGATAGCAGTTTGAATGTGGGGCTGAGCCAGGGAGAGGGCAGAGGCGGTCCAAAGACTTGACCAGAGGCTTGTGGGGCCCAGAAGCACTAAGGACGCAGTGACAAGGAGAAAGCCACCTTCCTGCTGGAGCTCAATGCAGCTATGCTAAGATCGTATGAAAAGAAAAGGAAGAACCAGTAATGTTTGTGATGATAATTATTTGTAATTACTTTAATTTGTAATTACTCTAATTGTATTCATTGTAATTATTTGTTATTGTCAGTAATAATAAAACCATTGCTGTTGAATCGATTCTAACTCAAGGCGACTCCTTATGTCACAGAGTCGAACTGTGTTCTATAGGGTTTTTTTTGGTGTGTTCTACGTGGAAGCACGTTCCCAACCTTCCTCCTGTGGGGTCACCAAGTGGGTTTGAACCATTAACCTTTAAATTAGTATTTGAGTGGAAATAGTTAGCATTTATTGTGGACCAGTATGTGCCAAGTGGTTCACATACACTATTTCACAATAACTCTGTTTTACAGGTGAGAGAACTGAGGCTCAGAAAGATTATGTAAATGACTTCATTTTCACAGCAACTGAGCCTTACAGCCAGGATTTGAACCCAGGTTATCCAAAATTCCTGATGTCTTTCGTACTGTGTGGCCTCTTACTGGGTTTTTAACTTTTTTGTGCTATGGAAACAGTCTGGTGAAGTCTGTGGACCCCTTCTCAGAATATATATATACATATTTAATACATTAGATTTTCAAAGGAAACTAATTATATTAAATCACAGTTAGCAAATATTAAAAAACAAATGTATGCTATTATAAGTACTCCATATGCTTCTTTGCCAACATACTGAGTAACAAAATCTAATAACTATAATAATTTTAAAATAATTACAAATGTAAACAATATTTTGTGATATCTGCAATAACTGTTACCTGATTTCTATTAGCAGCAAAATTATGGGTACCGTGAATATCTGTCTACATACAATTTTTTTAGTTAAGAAAATGGCAAACCCCCAGGGAGGCTGGAAGAACAGTATGGTGAACACATGTACACCCTGTCATTAACTGTGGCTGTCCTTCTCCACACTGCTCAGATCTCTCTTTCATCACGTGCACAGACACATGCAGACACACACACCTGTTTTACTAAACTATTGAAAAGTAATTCGTAGACAATGTGACAACACTTTAGCCTATGTGCACCCCTATATTCTTTATTGAAGGAGATACCAAATTTCAGTTGGAGGGTAGTAAAAATAATAGTGTAATCTTTTTTCTACCAGAGTCCAAGGACTCTCAAACTTCTCTCTTTGGGCTCCTTGGAGGTCTATAGACCAGAGGTGAAGAGCCCCTGCTTTAAACAGAGGTTGTTACAACCTGCACGCAGATGGGGGATGGGGTAAAGTTGGGCTTCTTGCAAATCTTCTCTTTTTGTTCTGATGCTGGATTGTGCATGAACCCTCTCCAGACTGCGGAACTTTTTGCCACTTTGGAGAGATCTCTGGTGACTTCATTCCCTAGCTCTGAACTAACTTGTCTGCGTGATCTGCAAGATTGGTCAAGATAGTACGGGATTTAGGGTTACCAGATTTAACAAACAGAAATACCAAATGCCCAGTTAAATCTAGTTACAGATAAACAGTGTATTTGTCTATCTATTATTTATTTGTTTACTCATTCATTCATTCCTCTATCCATCCATCCATCTACTTATTTATTTAGTATAAGTATATCCTATGTAATATTTGGGACATACTTGTTTTACTTATTGTACTTGTTTGCATTACTGCATAACAAATCACCACCAAGTTTTGAAACTTAACACAAATTCATCTTCACTGGGATGGCTATTATCAGAAAAACAGAAAGCACCAAATGTTGGTGAGGATATGGAGAATTTCATTCATTGCTGGTGGGAATGTGAAATGGTACAGATGTTGTGGAAAATAGTTTGTCAGTTCCTCAAAATGTTAAATGTACAAGCATCAACTCCACTTCTGGGTATGTACCCAAGAGACTTGAAAGCAGGAACTCAGATATCTGTACACCAATGCTCATTGCAGCACCTATTCACAATAGCTGAAGGATAGAAGGAATCTAGATGTCCATCAACACAGAACAAACAAAATGTGGTACTTCTATACAGCAGAATATCACTGTGTCAGGAAGAGAAGTGGAGTTCTGACACATACCACCACGTGGACGAGCCTTGGGAACGTTATGGTGAGTGAAACAAGTCAGATATGAAAGGACAAATATTGTATGACACTATATGACAAATACTATAGGAAACACCAAGAACTGGTAAATACATGGAGACCAAAGTTTATTAGTGGTTAGCAGGAGGAAATGATAGGTGGAAGTGGACATTTATTGTTGAAGGGACTCGGAGTTTCCTTAAGAGTGGTGACGTATTCGGAAACAGAGAAGACGGTTATACACAGTCGTGAAGGCGATCAACCTCACTGAACTGTAGATGTAAAAAGGTTCAAATGGCAAATGTTTTGTTACGTACATTTTTACACACAGTGAAACACACACAGACACATGCAGGTTGAATAGCTCATAGTTCTATAGGTCAGAAGTACAGCATGACTCGTCTGGGTCCTTGGCTTAGAGTCTCACAGGATGTGCTCCTCTCTAGGGGCTCTGGGAAGAGTCTTCTTCCCAGCTCATTCAGGTTGTTGGCTGAATTCAGTTTCTCCTGATTGCAGGACTGAGATCTCCACTTCCTTGCTGTCAGCTGAGGAGACTCTCGGCTCCTGTAGACCACCGCATCCCTGGTAGCATGAACCCCTCCTCCTTCAAGCCATCACACAAGTGTAGAATCCTTGTAGTGCTTTGAATCTCTGATTTCTGAGAAAACACTCTGCTTTTAAAGGGCCATGTGATTAGGGTAGACCTGTCCAGCAATCAGAAACACTGCTGTCCTGATGGTTAAGTGCTGATGTCCAAAATATTGGCAGTTCAAATCTGCCGCGTCTTCTTGAAAGCTCTATGGAACAGTTCTACTCTGTCCTATAGGGTCACAATGAGTTGGAATTAACTTGATGGCAGGAATTTCTCTTTTATCAGATAGTATAACATAATCACAGGACCAATGCCAAGAGTTGAAGGTGGTAGGGCCATCCTAAAATTCTGCCTATCACAATTACACTAAAATATAGTTGTCTATTTATCTGAAATTAAATTTTACCTGGAAATCCTGTGTGTTGTCTGGCAGCCCTACTGAGATTAGTCTTATGTGGACTTTGTTGCTCCACAATCTCACTCTTTTCTCTCTTGACCTCAGTCTCCACCTCAGAGAACTCAGTTTAATTCTTCTAAAATTCACCTGTATTAATTGAATCAACCAGCCAGTTTTAGGGATGGTGTCGGTGCCCAACATGTGTAAGTCCATCTTGCACTTCACGAAGTCTCATAGTTGAGAGGTGGCGACAGAAACGTGCACAGGTGAAAGCTCGGCTGTGAAAAGCAGATCAGTGGCAGGGGTGGGGACAGTGGGGAGTACAGGCAGAATACATAATCAACATGTCATGGAGAATGAAGGGGAAACAGGCTCTGCAAGGCTGAACATGGCTGCCTCACACTTTCCAGTAGTTTACTGCTATTTCTGTTAATTTACTATGTTTTCCAAACCCCCTGTTAGATGACCTTGCTGAGACAGTCTTACCTAATCCCTGGTGTGGAGCCACCTATGTCCTTGACCATTATAAAACTTTGCTTCCTACTGTTGAGTGAGGAGATCTGCTCTGGTTCTCCTGCTGTAGCGACCACTGCCTGGCTATGTAAACCACCCTAATAAAGCTCTGTTATCACCCACTGGAACTGCCCACCTCTTTATTTGGTCTCTTATGACTCTCCAATTTTGAAGGCAAATATCCAGCAACTAGTCCATGCTTGGACAGAGAACTGCAGAGGACTGGCTTAGTGTGAAATGGGGACTGAGGGGAGGTTAGGGAGTGCTCGTAGGTAAGATAAAGTTTGAACAAGATCTTGAAAGAAAAGGAGGAACGGTTTAAGCAGTGAAGACATCCAAGCAAAGACTCAGAAAGGGCAGAGCACTGGTGCATGATGGGAATGACATGTGTGGCTGAGGGATAGCATGCATGTATTTTTTTGTGTAGAGATAGAAAGAAAAAGGGGGCTAAAGTACAAGTAAGGCAGGAGTCAGATTGGAGACCCTGAAAGCCCCATTAATGATGAGTTCACAGGCCACAGGGTGTTCCTGGGGGGCCTGAGCCAATGTGGACATGACACAACTCCCTTGGCTCTGGCAAGAAGTAGGCCGTAGCTGAGCAGTTGCCCGGCAGCTGACAAGTTGGGCAGAGCACTAGCCTAAGAGTAAGGATCCCAGGAGCTTGCTTTGCCAGTTACTCACTGTGAGATTCCGGGCCACACTTGGGGACTACCTAAGGAATGGCAATGGGTCAGCGTGATTTGAGCATAGGAGGTGAGAGGCAGTGTGTGTGTGTGCGCGCATGTGTGTGCATGCGTGTGTGCGTGCGCAGAGACAGAGAGAGAGAGTAGGTCATGCAGGGCCCTATAGGCCATTACAAGGACTTTGGCTTTTATCCTGAGTGAAAATGGAAGTCATGGCAACCCACGGGGGGTTAGAATGTAACTGTGCTTCATAATGTTTTCCAGGGCTAGACTTTCAGAAGTAGATCACCAGGTCTTTCTTCTGAGGTTCCTTTCAGCTAGCAGCCAAACTCATTAAACATTTGCATCATCCAGGGACACATGGGGTTGCCATGAGTTGATCAACATGAATCAGAATTGACTTGAGAGAAAATTTTCTTTTTTAATTTAAAGAAGGGAGAGCAAAAAAGATCTGAGCAAGTAGTGACATGATCATATTGGAATATTATGTTGATACCTGCAGCTGCTCTGTAGAAAATAGACTGTGGGGGTGCAGAGTTTGTGCCCAGTACTGCCAAGCAATGTATGAAATCCGAGAGAAATATATTACTAGGTCTCTATCCACAAAGAACTTCACATATATTGAGCAGGAAGACACCCACAGGCATTATAAAGTAACACTTAAGAGCCAGGACAAAGAAGTCTGAAATTGAGTCTTCCTGCCACCACTTTCCAGAAAGTTCTTAAGTATTCTAGGTCTCAGTTTTCTCAATATTCACAGTGCAGTAGCAATAGCTACCTGGTAGGCTTACTGTGAGGACTGGCCTGCTATAAAGTACCTGCCATGAGAGTAGGTACTGAAAAAATAATAGCTGTGTTATCATTAACTGATAACAGGAGAGAGCATTACACTTCACATTAGGGGTACAGAGGTGGGTACCCATACTATCAGGAGATGTCAGCCTCCTTCAAGTAGGGGAGACAGTCTGAGCTTCCAAGATAGTGGGCATCAAGAGGCTTTAGGTGGATGGGGAAGACAAAGGGGCCTTAGAGGACGAGACCTGGAAAAAGCCCAAGGAAAAGCAGTAGGTGCAACACGCTAACCACAAAGAGAGGCGAGCACAAGGTCAACATGAAACCTCAAGGGGGAGCTAGGCAAACTGGGGCTACAGAGAGGAGTGAGCAGGTCCAGGTTCTGCAAAGCATAAACAGGATCGTTTAGTGAGGTAACAGGCAGTGGGAGATGGATGAGATTTCAGGGCAGGACGCAGGAGAGGAGTGTGGCAGATTCACGAGTTGGGGCTTAGTTCTTTTCCATCCCTGAGGCTTACAGGGAGTCAGGTGTGGTGAGCCCTAGGCAGGTGTCTTGATATACCCAGATGGCTATGCAGGAGGAGGTGGGCCTTCTGTTTCCTGAAACCTGATCTATCAGGCAGCTGTCCCCACTACCAGCCTAATTTGAGGGACAATCCTTCTCAAGGCATCATCCCAGCCCCTCTCTTGCCAGAACACAGATTCAGAGGAAGAGAATGGAAATGGCAGGGCCTCCACTTGTTGTCCCAGAAGGACCTCCAAGGGAAGTCACAGGATACTGCCTCCTGTGGAGACAGCCCCCTGTTTGTTCTTTACCTACCTTGGGGTCTGACTGTCCGGTTGGTCAGGTTGATTTTCGCTCATGGCAACTTCACCTGTGTCAGAGTGGAATTGTGTTCCGTAGAGTTTTTGATGGCTGATTTTTCAGAAGCAGATTGCCCGGCCTCTCTTGTGAAGAGCCTCTTGGTGGACTCAAAAGTCCAAATTTTCAGTTAGCAGCAGTGTGTGTTCACCATTTGTACTACCCAGGGACCCCAGAAAAACTTTACCCAATTCTAATTTGTAGCAACTCCATGTGTTAGAGAGGAGAATGGCTCCATAGGGTTTTCTTGGCTGTAGGTCCCCAAGTCTTTCGTTTGTGGAACAGCTAGGCAGTTTGAAATTGCCAATCTTTAGGTTAGCAGCTGGTCACAAACTGCTATGCCACTTATGCTTATGCCACTTTTGGTCTGTGCAGCCTCTCCAGGCTCCAGGCCAGTGATTCCCAACCTGGACACTCCAAGTCCCTAAGTGTGTAGCAATGAAAGTTCAGGAGCTGTTTTCAGTGTTTATATGTATATATTTTAAAACTCATAGGAATCACGCATTTTCTGTACTAAGGTTAACTTTTACCCATCCTTCAGATATCACCTTAAATATCACCCCTCTGGGAAGTTTTCCTCGACCCTTGTGTTAGTCAGGTCCCCAGCAGAAACTGATAGCTCATTCAAAGGGGTTCATTGAGGAGTTTAATAAGGGACTATTTATACAGCCATTGGCAAGACTAAGGGACGAGGAACGGTGAAATAGCCAGCAATAGCAACTCAAGCCCCTATTCAGCCAAAGCCTAAAGGAGTGCAGACAGAACGTTGTTATGAGAACACGTGAAATTTGCAGGTTTTAAAGAGAGGACTGCCTATTAAGATCTGTGGCCTTCAAAAGAGGGACATATCATGGGTGATCCATGGGAGCTGATTAGGGAGGGAGCTGGCCTTCTGCCAGGCCAGCAAGGGCTGTGAGGACTGGCTTGATGTAAAGTCCCTGTTATTATTAAATGATAACAGGAGATAGCATTAAACTTCACATCAGGGGTAAGGATGCTGACAGTATCAGAAGAGGTCAACCTCCTCCACGTAGGGGAGACAGACCAAGCTTCCAAGATGGTGAGCAAAACCCACGAAAGGAGAGGGCAGAGGAGTCTCCCTGATGTAGCGCATAGAGTCAGTCCTGTGGGTACTGTCTAGAATGGGTCTGGTGCAGAGAGGATCTGGAGGGACAGAAGAATAGCCTACACACCCTCTAGCACTGGCAAGATGCCTCCATGTGCTCCCATCTGACTCTGCGCTTACATTCGCATGTTGTGTGATACAAAACGATACTGTGCTGTTGTTGTTAGGTGCCGTTGAGTTGGTTCCAACCCATGGTGACCCTGTGAACAACAGAATGAATTACTACCTACTCCTGTGCCATCCGCACAACTGCTAATCATTGCTGTGTTTCAGTCATTGTTCAGCCACTGTGTCAGTCTGTCTCACTGAAAGTCTTTCTCTTTTTTTTAATTAACCCTCTACTTTACCAAGCATTTTTTCCTTCTCCACAGATTTGTCCCTCTTGATAACATGTTCAGAGTAAGTGAGATGAAATCTTGCCATCCCTCACTTCTAAGGAGCGTTCTGGCTGTGCTTCCTGTAAGACATACTTGTTCATTCCTCTGGCAGTCCATGCTACAGTCAATATTCTTAGCCAACACCATGATTCAAACGTGTCAATTTGTCTTTGGTCTTACTTTATCATTGTCCAACTTTCACATGCATATGAGGCATTAAAAATGCCATGACTTGGGTAAGGCCCAAAGTCCTCAAAGGGACATCTTACTTTTTAAGATTTTAAAAAAGGTCTTGCAGCAGATTTACCCAGTGCAATAAGTTGTTTGATTTCTTTTGCTGTTGTTTCCACCAGTACTGGTTGCAGATCTTAGTAAAATGAAATCCTTGACAACAACAATATTTTTTCATTTTCTGATGATGTTGCTTATTGGTCCAGTTGTGGGGATTTTGTTTTCTTTATGTTGTGGTGGAACCCATACTGAAGGCTATAGTCTTTGATTTTCGTCAGCAGCAAGTGCTTCAAATCCTCTTGACTTTCAGCAAGGAAGATGGTGTCATCTGCATATTACAAGTTGTTAGTAAGTCTTCTTCCAATCTTGATGGCACTTTCTTCTTCATATAGCCCAATGTCTCTAATTATTTGCTTAGCATACAGACTGAATAAGCATGGTATAAGGACACAACCCTGACGTACATACACCTTTCTTATTTTAAACCACAGAGTATTCCTTCTTTCTGTTCAAACATTGGCCTTTTCATCCATGTACAGGTTCCACGTGAGTGCAATTAAACATTCTGGAAGTCTCAGTACCCACAACGTGATCTTTAATTCATTGTGATCCACACAGTGAAATGCCTCTACATAGTCAATAAAAGACAATAAATATCTTTCTGGTATTCTCTGCTTTCAACCAAGATCTATCTGACATTAGCAATGATACCATGTGTTTCAAGTCCACAGCCTTGAAACTATAGGACATATAGTTCTATTCTGCACATGTGGGGTCTCCCTGAGTTGGAACTGACTTGATTGCAATGAACAACTAAAACATGATGTATAGTATTGTTTTCTATTGTATTACATTATATGTTGTTGCTGTTGAGCCAATTCTAACTCATGGTCAGAAACACTCTGATGCCTTGCATTGACTGGATTTAAACCATCCCAATGCTGCAATATCAGTTATCTCTTGCAGTCAGAAGTCTGATTGCTGGTTATACATGCCTAACTCAAAACACTGAACAACAAACTTAATCGGTAATTTAATAAGTTCAATTTATGTGGTAGACAAAAATCCTACAAAACAATTTCTGAGGTGAGAAAGATAACAAGAAAAGAGGTCCTGGGTGCTGCATAGTTCTGCTCTGGTCTTCATGTAATTCTATGTGAGGTAAATTAAAGATACCCTGGATTATAGGTAGTTGTCCTTTATTTGTTTTGCTTATCTGTGTGCCTTATTTTTCTTCAGTAAGCATACATTACTTAAGTAATTGATAAAGCAAGTTAAGTTTTGAAACACCAAGTAAGCTGTGATGGGTGGGCCATTCTGAGGGTGTTCATCTTTCAGAACAGGCCAACTATGGGCCTCACAGCCACCCAGCCCACTAACTACAAATCTGTCTCTGAGGAGCAGCCCTAAGAGGGCTGTCTCTCTTTCCTCACTTCCTTAACTGATGCCAAAGCCACCAACTTCTGTTTCAGTTCTGGCCACTGGCTCCTCACCTCCTGTCCTTTCCCAACCTGGGAATACTGAGCCTGTCATTCTTCTGCCTAAACCTCATGATGGCTTCTTCTTTCACTTAGAACACAATCCAGGCAACTTATCACTACAGTAAGGAACACTGTACAGTCCCAGTGATAGTAATGGTAACACCGGGACAGCCTGTACCCCTCTCAGCCTGTGCTCGTGCTCCCAACCAGGACCTTTTCCTCCCTCTTATACTCTCTCTTATACTCTCAGGACATCCTGGTGGCATAGTGATGAAGTGCTATGGTCGCCAACCAAAGTATCGGCAGTTCAAGTCCCCTAGGTAATCCTTAGAAACTCTACAGGGCAGTTCTACTCTGACCTACCCGGTTGCTATGAGTTGGAATTGACTCAACAGCAGTGGGTTTTGGGTTTGGTTCTCTCTCGGGAGAACCTGAGTGCTGCAAACAGCCAGCGTGCTCGGCTGCTTCCCCAAAACTGGGAGATCAAGGCGCCTTGGAAGAAAGGCCTGATGATCTTTTTCTAAAAAATCAGCCACTGTGGAGCACAGTTCTACTCCAACACACGGGGTGCTGCTAAGAGTTAGTGTCAACTGACGACAACTGGTTTTTGTCCCCTGTGGTAGGTCAAATCTCAGTTTAGTCGGCACTAACTCGGCAATACCTTCAGAGAGCCCTGGATGCCCCTGTTCTGTTCTCATGGCAGCCTTTTACAATTGCTGTCATAGTAGTTGCTGCAACTGGAAAGGCGTTCATGTTTGTCCGATTTTTGAGTGTTTTTTCTCCCCACTACAAGTTTTCTTCACTGCTGAGTCCCCAGTGCCCTGCTGAGTTCCCTTCCTTACACACATTTATTTCACAATAACAAAGTAAAAGGTCTCTCATGGAATGCCAGCAAGGTTGCGGAGCAAAGACACACATTTAAGCTACCAAACAACAGAGGATGGCTTGCCTGTAGCTCTCTGTCTTTACTCTGGGGCCTCATAGGTAAACAGAAAGGAGGAAAGAGGTGAACTTTCTAGTGAAGACTCTGGCAGAAGGGAAGAGATGTGGGAAAGTAACAAGAAAGAACCTACAGCATTATATAATATCTAAACTGAGGACCAGAGGAATTCAGTAAGTCACCCAAGGACACACAGCAAGTAAATGACAGAGTCAGACTGTCACCAGCTGGGTCAGGCTTGTATTGTAACTAGGCCCAGGAAAGGAAATGGGCAGTGAGCTTCCACTCCCAGCTTGGGTGGACAGTGGCTTAAACGGGGGCTTACTCCAAAAACCTTCTTATCTGTGAGTGACTCTGAAAGCTGTGTTGTCCTGCTGCTGGTGTCAGATCTGAATATCTTTGAAGAAGTGTGTGTTACATGGGTCCTGAAGAGCCCAACAATCAGCATGGCGGTTCGGCCCGCCTCAGAAACAGCAGCTGCAAGTTCCTGGAGATGGTGCCAGTTTGGACAGACCCTGGGCACTGCTCCCAGCACCTGACTCTGGAAGGAAGCCGCTGAGCCGTGGCTAGGGGACATTTCCTTTCTCAGTGGAGACTCACTACAGCCTGTTACAGAGGGTATAGTGCAGGTTAGGAGAGCTAGGTGGTGTGGAGTAGGTGGCTGTGTCTCAGTGAGGACAGGGAGGGCTGGGGGTCACTTCTGCTAGGCTGACCTCAGCTGGGTAATGTGATCAGCCTGTCATGGTTCTGAGCCCTGATTTGGGAAGAACAAAGAGTCCAGGCCCCTTTGCCTCCTCAAGCCCAGGAATGCAACTGGGGCCCAGGCCATGACCAATCAGGAATGCAGGTTGGGAGGGCAGCAAATGCAGTTTGCACAGCATGGCTTTCATGCACTGATGGGAGCCAGGCTCACAAAGCTGACACGCCCCTGCGCTTCCCACTTTGATATCCCAGCCCCCATCTCAGGGGAGCTGCAGGTCCCAAAGCTCTCTGGCTCTGTGGTCACCCTGCTGTGGCCCTAGAGGTGGTAGGAGGGTAGGGGTGGAGATCCCAAGTCTATAACCCATCCCCTTAGCCCCACCAGCATTCCCAGGTGCCAGCATCTCTCAGTCCATCCTTGAGAAGTCTGAGAAAGAGATGGTGCAAAAGAAGAGGGCCACTGCTGAGCCTCCTCCCTGGTTATTAGGGCTGGAAGAGACAGGTGGATAGACAGACAGACATGCTACGGGTGTCTCAGCCCGTGCTTACACTCCTGACGGATGAATCCGGCCTCAGACAGCCGTTGCTCTGAGCAGGTCACAGAATCCTCCTGAGGCCATCTACTCCATGAAGATGAATAGTGTTGGGGGCGAGAGGTCTGACTCCTGGGCTTGGACTTCTGAATGCTTTCTGCATTCCAAAGCTCCAGCTCCCCCCCCCCCAGCCCCAGCCATCCATTCCCACTGACCAGTCCCAACATGATCAGTGTGGGGTCCTGCAGACCTGCTCTCGCCTGCCTTTCCAATTACCCACTGCTCCCTCCCCTCCTGCCTTCTCCATGCTCTTTATACTTCCTGACTTCTTGGTGTGAATAGTAGCAGTGCTTTACGGTTTAGGACGTCCCTGGATAGTACAAACAATTGATGCACTCAGTTGCTAACTGAAAGTTGGCAGTTCGAGTCTGTCCAGAGGCACCTCGGAAGAAAAAGTCTGGCAATCTACTTCCGAAAAATCAGTGACTGAAAACGTTATGGGGCACAGTTCTATTCTGACACAAAAGAGGTCTCCAAGAGTCAGAACTAACTCAGTGACAACTAGTTTGCTAGTTTTTGTAGTTGTGAAACACTTTTACGTGTGTTAAATCATTTGGTCCATGTAAGAACCTCATGAAGTGAGTGCTCTTCTCCCCACTTCATCCTAGATGGGAAAAAGGAAGGGAGGAAGTGCAGGTTTCTGGAAGCAGATGTGTGGGGACCTGCAGTAGTATGCTGGCATGGATAGAGCTGCTCCAGATGACAGCAGAAGGGAGGAGGGAGAGGAGGCCAGGGAGCTGGGTGGTGATGTCATCTATGCTATGCCGACTGGAGCTGGAGAGATGTTCTGTTCATTTTAACATGTCTGGTCTCCAGAACGGTACCTGGAACACTGGAGGTGTTCAGTAAGTGTTTGTGTCCCTCTGTGACCCACCATGTCCTCCCTGGTGAAAATTTGCTGTGCTGAATTGACCTGAGACCAATTGTTATGGATCAAATTGTTTCCATCCCCCCCACGCAAATGCATGTTGGAATCTAGCCCCTATATCTGTGAATATAATCTCGTTTGGGAATAGAATTTTCTTTGTTATACTAATGAGGCCATATCAGCTAGAGTGTGCCCTAAACCTAACCACTTCTGAGTTACAGAAAGAGCAGTCAGACACAGAAGTAAGCATGAAGGGGTGGGGGAGCAGGCAGATCTATGCCACAGGGAGGTCACCAAGGAAATGAGGAATGTGGAAGTTACAGTGCCTGCAAGAGGCAAGGATCTTTCCCCCGAGCAACAGAGAGAGCATTCTGCTATAGCTGGTGCCTGGAGTTCAGACTGTCAGCCTCCTGAACTATGAGAAAGGAAATTTTATTCTTTAAAGATATCACCCACTTATTTCTAATACAACTACACTAGGTAGCTAAGACACCAGCAGCAAGATATAAGTGACCTGTGATAGCTTTCAAATGTCATCTCTGAAAGAAATTGCTCCTCAAGTAGTGGAATTTGAGGGAGCAGATACTGGAGAACATCTACAATCAGAAAGGTCCAGTACAAGGAGCCAGGAAGGGCAGAGGCAAGAGCTTTCTCAGGGATGTCCCTAGTCTCCCGAGAGTTCAGCGGCTTCTAGCCAGGATTCCTAGATTATGATGGGAAGAAAGCTTGCTCGGAGGAAGTTCTGGGGGCGGGGGTAGGGGTGGGGGAGAGTGGGGGGAGGTGCCATGACCACCTTCCAGAGACATGGAGACTTTCCACTGTTATTATTGCCCTGTTTCTTCCCCCAGAGTCATCAAATGTTAGAAGCTGAAGTGACCTTAGAAAGATCCAGACCTTTGGTTAAAAAAGAAGTCTCCCTGTCTGCTGCTGCCTGTGCTGGTGTCATTCTTTCAGGCCTGCTGGCAGCTCCTGGAGCTTTTCATTACAGCTTCCTAACCAGGAAGGAACTAGGACTTCTCTCCTCTCCTGGTTCCAGAGTGAAAACTCCTGGGAGAGGATTTGGCAGCATCTGGGTGTTAGTAGGACCTACTACCACCCTTGGACCAATCATGGTGGCCCTAGAACTGGATGACCCATGGCAGATTTGAACTACAGGTAAAAAGATGCAAAGACAGAAACCATTCCCCCAAGAAAGGTGATTATCACAGACACCGTCACTGGAGTATTGTGAGCTAGGCACTCACCTCATTTTGAGTCTTCTGTTGAGCAAGTTCATCATAGCACTGTTTGCAAAGACAAAATTCTAGAAACAACTTGCAATAGGTTAGCAACTTATCAACAGGGAAATAGGTAAGTTATTGCACTTCCTGTGGAATCCTATGCAGTTATTAAAAAGACTGAGGCATTTAGACAAAATCTCTATCTAGATTATACATTAAGTAAAAAAAAGTTTCAAAACAATGTGTGCAGTATTATCTCATTTGAAACAAAACAAACATGTATGTATTATATATTTATGTTTTTAAACTTCATTTATAATTATTTTTTATTGTGCTGTGAGTCAAAGCTTATAATTCAAGCCAGTTTCCCACACAAAACCTAACACACATTGTTATGTGACTGGTTGCTCTCCCCGCACTGTGACAGCACACTCTTCCTCTCCCCGTGACATCTTGTGTGTCCATTTAACCAGCTCCTGTCCACTTCTGCTTTCTCATCTCTTCCTGGGACAAGCAGTGCCCCATTAGTCTCACGTATTTACTTAAGCCAAGAAGCACACTCTTTACCAGTGTAATTTTATGTCTTATTGATCAGTTCAATTGTTGTATAAAGAGTTGGCTTTGGGAATGGCTTCAGTTCTTGGCTAGTAGAGAGTCTGGGGGCTATGTCTTCTGGGGATCCTGTCATCTGCTAGAACAAACAGACAAACAAACCCATTGTTGTCGAGTTGATTTAACTCACAGCGACCCTACAGAACAGAGTAGAACTGTCTACAGAGTTTTCAAGGAGTGCCTGGTGGATTTAGACTGTCAACAGTTTGGTTACTAGCTATGGCATTTAATCACTATATCACCAGGGTTTCTTTTTAGCTAGAATTCAAGCTCTGCACCCCACATTTTCCTAACTCCATCAGGGACTCTTTACTGAGTTCCCTGTACAGGCAGTCATTGGTGGTGGCCAGGCACCGTCTTGTTCCTCTGGTCTCACGCTGATGTAGTCTCTCCTTTACATGGCTCTTTTTGTTTCTTGGGCTCGTATTTTCACTATGTCTTTGATGTTCTTCACTCTCCTTTGTTCCAAGTGGGTTGAAACCAGTTGATGCTTCTTAGATGGCCACTTGCTATCTTTTAAGATCCCAGAAGCTGCTCACCAAAGTGGAATGCAGAATATTTTCTTAATAAACTTTGTTATGCCAATTAACCTATGTGTGCCCCGAAACCATGGTCTCCAGAACCTACCCCTTCTATTCTGTCCTTTGAAATGCTTGGTTGTATTTACAAAATGTCTTAGCTTTTGGTTTAGTCCAGTCATTTTTTGCTATTGTGGACAGTGCTGCAATGAACAATGGTGTTCGTGTATCTATCTGTGTGGCAACTCTTATTTCTCTAGAATGTATTCCAGGGAGTGGGACTGCTGGATCGAAAGGTATTTCTATTTCTAGTTTTTTAAGGAAGCACCAGACCAGTTCCCAAAGTGGCTGTATCACATATCACATTCCATCAGCACAGTATGCCTCCGCACAGCCTCTCCAACATAATATCCACTTTTAAACACATGAAAATGTATACACCAAACTGTTAATAACAGTCTTTGTTAAATATTTATACTTTTAAAAACTTTTTAGACAAAAGCATGTATTACTGTTTGTTATATTAAAAAGATAAGTGAAAAGGAAAAGGAAAAGCCCACCACTTGCATTCTGTAGGTAAGGAATACGTGATAAAAAGAAATTAAGTGACCTGCTCACACACCTGTAGGATAATAAGTAGTATTTAGAGCCCTGGTTTTCAAATTGCCCAGGAGGTGAACTTCTTTTAAGTATCTGTTTAGTCTACTATCCAGGTCAGAAGGGTAGAAGGGGTTTGAGGTGCAGTCAGGCCGGCTGGCAGCAGTGATGTACCCTTGAGGAAAGGGCAGAAGCCTGAAGCTGAGGACAGAGTTCATATTATTCTTTTCTGTGACTTAGTGGAGCCATGAGCTCCTCTCACCTGTAGTCTGCAAGCACACCCTGGCCTGATGACATATGAATTTAGGGGCCAGGAATGGGTTAAGCCATAGCCTTCACAAGTGAGGGAGAGGCCTAGGTTTTTTGAACATGAAAGGAACTCAGTGTCTCCTGGTGGTAATGAAAAGTGAAGAGGCTCAGGTCCACATCAATTAGAGTCTCTATCTGAAATGCAAACCAGGTTCCTAACCCAGTGCCCCCTTTTCCTCATCCAGTTCATGGATCCCCAGAGGTAGAACAAGAGAACAATTCAGCCTTTGGGCTGTGCCTCATGGAGGCCACAGCTGTTTGCTTCATGGGGCTCTGCTCATGTGGCAGCTCAGCCAGACCCCTTCCTGGTTGTGGGGTTACATTGAAACTAGCCCCTCGATAGCCAGAATCCTTCCAGCTCCAGAGCCTCTGCAAAGCACTAATCTCAACTGCCCACTCCTGTGCTACTGCCATGCTCCCAGAGTTCAGAGTACTCAGATTTACAAAGCTCACAAGCCCAATATTGTTTTGGTTCCATTACCTTCTCCACTTTTCACTTTTTCTGGGTAACATTTGGGTCTTCTTATCATAAAATTCCCTGCTGATCACTCCTTGGGATTCTATCTCTTTATCCATTCTCTCCTCAAGTATTATTTGCACTGAATTCAGATTTGGGGATAATATAAATTCCAGCACTAGCTGACTGTCTGACCCTACAATAGCCTATGATAAGTATCTTTTTTTCCCCCAATTGTATTCTTTAGATGAAATGTTACAGAACAAACTGGTTTCTCATTAAACAGTACATGTACTGCTTTTTTCCAAAAAAAAAAAAAAAAAGGTTATTGTGTTTTAAGTGAATGTTTACAATTCAAGTCAATTTACCGTACAAAACTTGCACACATGCTGCTATGTAGCTGTAGTTGCTCTTCCCCAAGCTGTGACAACACGCTCCTCCTTTCTACCCTGTGTCCATTCAACCAGCTCTTGCCTTCCTCTGCCCTCTCATGTTGCCTCTGGACAGGAGCTGCCCAGTTAACCTCATGTATTTACTTAAGGCACGAAGCACACTCTTCACCAGTGTCATTTTATGTTTTATAGTCTAGTTCAGTCTTTCTCTAAAGAGTTGCCTTTGGGAATGGTTTCAGTTCTGGGCTAACAGAGGATCCAGGGGCCGTGTCTTCCAGGGACCTCCAGCCTGTTGGACTATCAAGTCTTGTCTTTTTAGTGCAGCTCAAGTTCTGCATACCCATTTTGCTTCTGCTACATCAGACACTCTATGTTGTAGTTCCTGTCTGGGCAGTCAATGGTGATGGCTGGGCACCATCTAGTTCTTCCGGTCTCATGTTGATGTAGTCTCTGGATTATGTGGCCTTTTTTTTTTTTTGTCTCTTGGGCTCATATTTTCCTGTCTTTCATCTCCTCTGCCTCAGGTGGTTTGGGACCAATTGATGCTACTTAGACGGCCACTCGTTAAGTTTTAAGACCCCAGATGCCACTCACCAAAGTGGGGTGTAAAACATTTTCTTAAAAAGCTTTGTTATGCCAGTTGACCTAGTTATGCCTTGAAACCACAGCATCCAGACCCCTGGCCCTGCTACTCTATCCTTTGAAGTTCTGGGTTATATTTAGGAAAACTTGCTTTTGGTTTAGTCTAGCTGTGCTGACCGCCTGTCTATTTCCTGCTGTCCCTCCCTTCATATAACCCAATTCCTATCTACTATTTAATCAGTGACTACCTCTTTCCTCCCTCCCCACCCTTGTAATCATCACAGACTCTTCTGTTTATAAACCTTTTCTTGAGTCTTTATAATAGTGGTCTCGTACAATATTTGTCCTTTTGCAACTGACTAGTTTCTCTCAGCATGATGTCTTCCAGATCCTTCTGTATTGTGAGATGTTTCCCACAATCGTCATTGTTACTTATCATTGCATAGTATTCCATTGTGTGAATATACCATAGTTTGTTTATTATTCATCTGTTGATGGACTCCTAGGTTGATTCCATCTTGTTGCTGTTGTGGCCAGTGCTACAATAAGCATTGTTGTGCATGTGTCTATCCATACGACAGCCCTTATTTCTCCAGGATATATTCCAAGGAGCGAGATTGCTGGATCATATGATATTTCTTTCTCTCTCTTTTTTTTTATGATTGTGATTAAGTGACAGAATATAATTCAAATCAACTTTGCATACCCACATATCTACAGCTCTTCTGTTCTCCTTGCCCTGTGACAGCACATTACTTTTCATTTTACACTTGTTGTATCCTCTTAACAGCTTCTGCTCCTTCCTCTCCATCCTCTTCTCTACCACTAGAAAGACACCAGTAGGTCAGCATCCTATAAATGCACAGAACCATAAAGTATAGCCACCATATGGTCACACTGTATCCCTGAGTCCAGTCCATTTTTGTCCAAAGAGTTGACCTCAGTAGTGTTTTCTGGATAGGGGCAGCAGCAGGTCTAGGAACCATGATCCCAGGGGATTCCCTGGGCCATCAGACCGTCAACTGTGGTCTTTTAGTAGAGTTCTTGAGCTACACCCCTCTTTTTCTCATGCCACAGGGACTGCTCATTGTGTGCCCCTTCACAGCTGTCTTTAGTGGTAGCCGCACACCATCTAGTTCTTCTGGTCACATGTTGACACAGTCTCTTGTCTTTGGTGTTTTCAGTGATCATTTGTTCCAGCAGAGCGGGACCATTTGGTGTACCTCAGATGGCAGCTTGCTAGCTTTTAAGACCCCAGATGCTACTCACCAACATGAGGTGACAGAAACTCTCTTAGCAATTGGCTAATTATTCCACTTGGCCTTAATGTCCCCAAGGTCATGGTCCCCATACACTGCTGGTGCTACTCTATGCTTGCAATAATTGGGTTGAGGTTAGATGAGCTTTCCATTTATGGCAAATTCCAGTTAAGTTGATCTGCTTTCTGCTGTGTGCTGTCACTACTTTCACGTAACCAAATTTCCATCAACTCCCTTGTCCACTTCTTCACCCTTGTAGCTGTCAAACAGTCTTTTCTTCTGTATATAAGTCTATTTTTAAGCACTTATAGCAGGGATCTCTTACAATATTTGTCCTTTTGCCATTGACTGATTTCAGTCAGCATAATGTCTTCCAATTGAACCAGGTTATGAGATGTTTCCTAAACTCATTGTTGGTTTTTTTTTTATCATTGCACAGTGTTCCATTGATGTGTACCACAGTTTGTTTATTCATTCATCTGTTAATGGGCATCTAGGTTGATTCCATCTTTTTACTCTTGTGGACTGTGCTGCAGTAAACATTTGTGCGCATGTGTCTTTTTGTGTGACAGCCTTCGTTTCTGTAGGATAAATTCCAAGCAGTGGGATTTCGGGATCCAATGGTATATCTATTTCCAGCACTTTTTTTAAAAATTATGATTGAGTGAAAATGTACATTCCCATATAAATTTACATGTCTACTTATATGCCACTTCCACTGCTCTGCCTACCCAGTGACAGCACATTATTCCTCTCTGCTCCGTACATGTCTCATCTTCCCAACAGTTTCCTTTCCCCTCCTCTCCACCCACTCCCTTTATTCCAGCCAGAGGTCCACAGGATGATATCCTATAGATGGATAGAACCATAAAGTGCATCCAGTACGTG
Organism: Heterohyrax brucei; assembly: GCA_028571685.1. Taxonomy (NCBI): domain Eukaryota; kingdom Metazoa; phylum Chordata; class Mammalia; order Hyracoidea; family Procaviidae; genus Heterohyrax; species Heterohyrax brucei. The sequence continues at coordinate 21,915,215 of CM053162.1, forward strand.
GTCTCTCTGCATCACCAAGTCCAATACATTCATATCTGGAGAGTGGAACTTCATTATGATTTATGGGAAAGGGCAGCATCAGGGCCAGGGGCCATGCTCCCAGGGGAACCCCGAAGTCGCTGGGCCATCAATTGTGATCTTTTAGTGGAGACCTCAGGTGCACCCCTTTTCATTCTTGTGTTGCCAGTGAGACTCAACTTTATGAGCTCCATCGCGGCTGTCACAGGTACTGGCTGGGCACCATCCGGCTCTTCCGGTCCCAAGTTGATGTAGGCACCCACTGATGTGGGTCTCTCTGTCTTCTGGGTTGTCTTTCCCCCATGTCATTTTGGTCCTCAGAGATCAGCTGTTCCTACTGAGTTGGGACTCTTTGCTGTGCCCTTGGGTGGCAGCTTGGCAGCATTTAAGACCCCAGATGCCATTCACCAATGTGGGGTGCAGAGAGCCCTCTTAGAAAAATGCTGGTTGTGCCAGTTGGCCTGGATTTTGCCTAAGAGCATGGTCCCCTGCCCCTGACACAGCTACTCAGACCTTGCAATATTGGGTTAAGATGGAAGGAGTATTCAAGTTATGTTGAAGTCCACTTAATATTGTTCTTGTTTCTAACGTGTGCTATCACTGATTTCACCCAACCAAATTTCTACCAACTATCTAATCTAGACATACACCCTCCCCCTCCTTCCTTCCCCTCTCTTGGAGCCGTCAGGTAGTCTTTTCTTCTATGCATAAGTCTGTTTTTGAGTTTTTATTGTAGAGGTCTTATACTATGTTTGTCCTTTTGTCTTTGACTACTTTCACTCAACATAATGTCTTCCAGTTGAAACCAGGTTAGGAGATGTTTCCTGGAATCATCATTGTTCTTTATCATTGCATAGTGCTCCATTGAGTATATATACCATAGTTTACCTATCCATTCCTCTGTTGTTGGGCATCTGGGTTGATTCTATCTTTTAGCTATCGAGGACTGTGCTGCAATAAACATTCTTGTGCATATATCCACTGGTGTGAACGGCCTTGATTCTGTAAGATATATTCCAAGTAGTGGAATTACTGGGTCAAATGGTATATTGATATCCATTTTTTAAAGGAAGCGCCAGATTGCTTTCCAAAGAGGCTGGACCATTTTGCAGCCCCACCAACAATGTAGGAGAGTTCCACTTTCTCCACAGCCTCTCCAGCATTTGTTGTTTTGTGTTTTTTGGATCATGGCCAAAATTGTTGGAGTGAGATGGTATCTCATTGTAGTTTTGATTTGAATTTCTTTAATAACTAAAGATTGTATACATGTCCTCATGTGTTTTTTGGCTGCCTGGATCTCCTCTTTAGAGAAATGTCTGTCTATCTCCTTTGCCCATCACTTAATTGGATGATTTATCTTCTTCTTATTGATATTTTGTAGTACCTTGTAGATTATGGAGATCAGGCGTCGATCTGATATAGAGTTGCCAAATATTTTTGCCAGTGTCTGTAGGTGGTCTTTTAACTCTTGTGATAAAGTCTTTGGGTGAACAAAGTGTTTGATTCTTAGTAGTTCCCACTTATCTATTTTCTCTTCTGTTGATTCTGGTTTCTTTGACAGATTTTGAAGTCTGTCTATGTTGTGCATTAAAACTTCCATTGTTCCTACTTTTTCTTGGATGAGCTTTATCATTTTAGGTTTGATATTTAGGTCTTTTATCCAGTTGGAGTTGTTTTTTGTATAAGGTGTAAGATGTGGATCTTATTTCAATTTATTGCAGATGGATATCCAATTTTGCCTGCACCGTTTGTTGAAGAGATTATTTTTGCCTCAGTTTAATGTCTTAGGGCCTTTGTCAAATATCAACTGTTCATAGGCAGATGGTGTCATTGCTGGGGTCTCAATTATCTTCCATTGATCAATCTGTCTGTTCTTGTACCAGTACCAGACTGTTTTGACCACTGTGGCCGTGTAATAGGTTCTGAAGTTGGGTAATGAGAGGCCTTCCAGTGTGTTCTTCTTCAGTAGTACCTTACCTATCTGGGGTTTCTTCCCTTTCCAAACAAAATTGGTGATTTGTTTCTCCATATTATTAAAAAATGTCGCTGGAACTTGTATTGGGATTGCATTATATAAGTAGATTGCTTTGGGTAAAATAGACATTTTCATAATGTTAAGTCTTCCTATCCGTAGAATTCTGTGGTGAAGCCATCTGGGCCCGGGCTTTTTTTGATGACTTTTTCAATCTCTTCCTTTGTGATGGGTTTGTTAAATTGTTCTGCTTTACGTTGTGATAATTTGGGTAGGTGATATGAATCAAGGAATTTGTCCATTTCCTCTAGGTTTTCAAATTTGTTAAAGTCTTTCATAGTGTTCTATCATGATATTTTTAACTTCTGTTGGATTTGTTGTGACCACTCCCCTCTCATTTCTAATTTGAGTTATTTGTTTCCTTTTCTGTTTTCCTTTAGTAAGTTTAGCCAGTGGTTTATCAATTTTGTTGATCTTTTCAAAAAACCAGCTTTTGGTCTTTTCAATTTTTTCAATTGTTTTTCTATTCTCTACTTCATTTATTTCTTCTCTAATCTTTATGATCTGTTTTCTTCTGTTGCCTGAGGGGTTCCTCTGTTGTTCTTGCTCTACTTGTTCAAGCTGTAGGTTTAGTTCCTTGATTTGGTTTCTTTCTTCCTTCCAAATGTGTGCATTTATGGAGATAAACAGACCTCTGAGCACTGCTTTGGCTATATCCCATAGGTTCTGGTAGGAAGTGTTTTCACTCTTGTTGAAATCCATGAATTTCTTTACTCAATCCTTGATTTCTTCTATAACCCATGGTTTTCTGAGCAAGATGTTGTTCAGCTTCCAAGAATTCCACTTTCTATCTGTGTTTTTTCTACTATTGATTTCCACTTTTATGGCTTTATGACCTGAGAAGATACTTTGCATTAATTCAGTGGTATGGATTTTGTTGAGAATTACATTATGTCCCAACACATGGTCAATTCTGAAGAATGTTCCATGTGCACAGGAGAAGAAGTTGTAGTTGTCTGCTGATGGGTAGAGGTTTAGTTGGTTAATTGTGGCAATGAGGTCTTCTGCATGTTTACTGAGATTTTTCTACATGATCTGCTAAGTATTGAGAGTGGAGTGTTGAAGTCTCCCACTATTATTGTGGAGTGATCTAACTCTTTTTTGAGTGTAGTCAGTGTTTCTTCAATGTATTTAAGTGGTCTGATATTAGGTGCATAGATATTTATTATAGTTAACTCTTCATTGTGTACTGAACCTTTCAGCAGTAAATAGTGACCATCTTTGTCCACAATGGTGGATTTTACATTAAAATTGATTTTGTCAGAGATTAGAATTGCCACCCCTGCTCTTCTTTGTTCATTGTTCGCTTAATATATATGCTTGCATCCTTTAATTTTCAGTTTGTTCCTATCTTTAGGTCTCAAACGAGTTTCTTGTAGACAACATATGGATAGGTCATGTCTTTTGATCCAAAATGTCACTTGATGTCTCTTTACTGGAGCATTCAGTCCATTCACATTCAATGTAATTATTGATAGGTATGTGTTCACTGCTGCCATTGTGATACGTTTATTTTTGTGATGATGTTATCTCTGTTGTTCTTATTAGCTTGTTCTGGAACATTCTTTTTTGTGAGTTGATTTTTCACCTTTTTCAGAGCTAGTTTTGTAGTTGTTGAGAGTCTTGTACTACATTTCTTGCTATGGTACATTACATCTTTGTTGTGCTTTACAGCTGCCTGTAAGATCCCCCTTAATAAAGTATATATAAACCCCATTTTAATTACTACCAGTCTTGTCAACTTCCTCTCCATCTGGAAGGGCTATAATGACTGTAGTACATCCCTCTTTTTAATATGATGGCACCATAGTTTTCATGATAATCACTGGATTTTTTCTTTCAATATTAAAGCTGTGATTAAGTTTGGAGCCTTCCATAACTGAGTAGAATTCTGGATGATGTGCCATTCTAAAATATACAGTTAGTGGTTTTGTTCTTCTAAGCTAAAGCCAAGAACTTCTTTTAGTATTTCTTGTAGCTTTGGTTTGATTCTTACAAAGTCTCTGAGTTTCTGTTTACCTGGGAATGCCTTAATTTCATTTTCCTGTTTGAAAGATAGTTTTGCAGGATATATAATTCTTGGTTGGAAGTTCTTCTCCTTCAAGGCTTTGAATGTCACTGTCTCCGTGCCAGCATGGTTTCTGCTGAGAAATCTGATGAAAGCCTACAGGGTTTCCCTCTGAATGTTAGCTTTGTTTTGAGTCTTGCTGCCTTTAAGAGTTGCTGCTCATGTTTCATTTTGTTAAGCTTGATTATAATATGTCTTGGAGTCTTTCTTTTGAGATCTATATTGGGTGGCATACGATATGTGTCTGAGATGTCTATATTCTCTTCCTTCATCATTTCTGGGAAGTTTTCTGTCACCAGCTCAGCAAAGATACTCTCTGTGTTCTCAGGTGTCTCATCCTGTTCAGGGACTCCAATTAATTGAAGGTTGCTCTTCTTAATAGAGTCCCACATGCTTCTTAATGCTTCTTCATTTTTCTTGTTTCTTTTTTCTGATTTTTTTCTCATAGATGCTGGCATCAGTAGCTCTGTCTTTCAAGTCAGAAATTCTTTTTTCCATTTGTTCCATTCTGTTTTCTTGGCCTTGAATGGAAGTTTCTATGTCTTTGATTTTGTTCTTGATCTGTTGGATTTCAGAGTACTGGTGTTACATCAGATCGAACAGCTTGCTTAATTTTTCCTTTTGTTCTGCTGCATTTTGTATAAGGTCTAGAAGGGCTCTGTATATAATCTTTTTACAGTCATCTTCCAATGATTTCAGAAAAGTTTCTTTACCTGGAATACTCCTTGGTTGTTTTGTTTGTGAGCCTTCTGAAGCCATGGGTGATTTGTTGTTTGCCACAATTGTCTGTTGCTTTTTGGGTCCCATGTGATTAAGTAGAGGCTGGAAGAGATACTATGAGGATGGACTGCTGATATTTCTCTAGGCCCTCTTGAAATGTAAAACAAAAGATATCTGACCACTTTCCAAGTCTGTCAGGTTTTCAGGTGTAGAGGTCCCTCTTCCCAACTGGCAAAGTAAGCTCCTCTATATCGAACCCCAGATGATACGAACTAGTTCAGAATACAGCAATACTACTGCCCTGTTGGCCTCTGCTGACAGGCCGAGCCTTAGACGACACTGTGTGAACTAATGCTTTTCTGGTGGAAAAGTGCTCTCCTGTGGGCAGGCTCTGGTTCCCAAGCTAAGAATTAGGTCCAGCTTCAGCTGCCATATCTAAGAAGGCACCCTCCACCCCTCGGCCAATAGAGGGTCTGAAGGTGCCAAGAGGTAATGAGTCCTCTGCCTCTGTTGCCGGGCCCCACTGTAGGCAACACTGCATAAAATACTGCTTTTCTGTCAGAGAAGCACTGTCCTGTTTGCAGGTGCTGGCTCCCAGGCTAAGAATTACGCCCCGCTGCATTGTCCATATCCAACATGGTGTCCTGCACACAGGCACTGTGGTTCCATATGAACCGCACTGTGGCAGAGATAAACAGACAAGCCCAAAGTGGCTAGATGAACAGAGTCCGAAGCCTGGTTCTCAAAATATGGGAATTTCGCCTGCCTATCCCCTCAGCAGTGCGTCTGAGTCTAGCCACTAGCCAAGACCCAGCTCCACCCACCGACCAAGACAGAGAAAAAAAAAAAGTCAAGAGGGTGCATTTATCTTTCGTCCGTGAGAGCCAGGGCTAGCCAGGAGTGGGAGTCAGCGAAAGAGAGGAGGTTTTTTTGTTCAGTGGCATGAAGTCCAATTCAACAGCCCTGTGTCATGTCCTGGGGGCTCACTAGGTGACCAGAAGGCTCCATTTGATTATCAATTCAGGTCTTGGTTTCCAGAGGGATATAAGGAGACATGTGCTTAGTCTCGCATCTTGACTCCACCTCCCTATTTCCAGCTTTTTAAGGATTACTCTGCAACCCCACCAGCAAAGTAGGAAAGTTCCAATCTCTCTACAGCCTCTCCAGCATTTGTTGTTTTGTGTTTTTTGGATTATGGTCAACCTTGTTGGAGTGAGATGGTGTCCCATGTAGTTTTTATTTGGATTTCTCTGGCATCTAATGATCGCGAGCATTTCCTCATGTGTCTTTTGTCTGCCTGGATGTCCTCTCTAGTGAAGCATCTACCCATCTCCTTTGCCCATTTTTTAATTGGGTTATTTTCCTTTTTCTTGTTGATATTTTGTAGTACCTTGTAGATTATGAAGATCAGACTTCGGTTCAACATGTAGTTGCCAAATATTGTTTCCCATTCTGTGGTGGTCTTTTAATTCTTTTGATAAAGTCTTTGGATGAGCAAAAGTGATTCTTAGTAGTTTCTATTTACCTATTTTCTCTTCTGTTGGTCATGCTTTGTTTGTCAGATTTTGAAGTCTTCTGAACTGTGTATTAGAACTTCCATTGTTGACCCTATTTTTTGTTGCATGATCTTTATCATTTTAGGTTTGATGTTTAGGTCTTTGATCCATTTTGAGTTAGTTTTTGTATAAGGTGTGAGATATGGGTCTTATTTCAGTTTTTTGCCAATGAGTATCCAATTTTGCCAACACCGTTTGTTAAAGACACTATTTCTACCCCAGTTTACCATCTTAGGTAAACATCTTTGTCAAATGCCAACTGTTTATAGGAGGATGGTGGTGTCTCTGGGGTCTCAACTCTGTTCCATTGATCTATATGTCTCTTTTTGTACCAGTACCAGGCTGTTATTACCACTGTGGCAGTGTAATAGGTTGTAAGGTCAGGTAGTGTAAGACCTCCAGCTGTGTTCCTTTTCTTCAGTAGTGCTTTACTTATTCAGGGTTTCTTTCCTTTCCAAAGTTGGTGATTTGTTTCTGCTTCTCATTAAAAAATGATAGTGGAATTTGCACTGGGATTGCATTGTATATGTAGATTGCTTTGGGTAAAATAGACATTTTCACAGTTTTCAGTCTTCCTGTGCATGAGGAGGGTAGATTTCACCATTTGTGTAAGCTTCTTTTGGTTTCTTGCAGTAAGATCTTGTAGTTCTCTCCATATAGGTCTTTTATTTCTCTAGTCAGTTTTATTCCTAAGTATTTTATCTTCTTGGGGACTATACTAACTGGTATTGGCTTGGTGATTTCTTCTTTGATGTTTTTTTTTTTGTTGATATAAAGGAGTCCTACTGATTTACTTATGTTTATCTTTTATCCTGGTACTTTGCTGAACTCCTCTATTAGTTCAGGTAGTTTACTTATGGATTCTTTAGATTCTCTGTATGTACAACCATATCATCTGCAAATAGGGAGATTTTTTACTTCTTCTTTGCTGATGTGGATGTCCTTTATTTTTTTTGTCCTGTCTAATTGCTCTGGTAAAAAACCTCTAATACAGTGCTCAACAGAAGTGATGAGTGGGCATCTTTGTCTAGTTCCCACTCTCAAGGGGAATTCTTTCAGTCTCTCACTATTCAAGATGATGTAGGTAGTCAGCTTTGTGTAGATGGCCCTTATTGCATTGAAGAATTTGCCATCTGTTCCTATTTTGCTGAGAGTTTTTAGTATGAATGGGTGCTGGACTTTGTCAAATGTCTTTTCTTCATCAATTAACAAAATCAGGTAAGTCCTATCTTTTGTGTTGTTTATGTGGTTGATTACATTAATTGTTTTTCTGATGTTGAACCAGCTTTGCATCCCTGAAATGAATCCAGCTTGGTCATGGTGGATTATTTTTTTTAATGTGTTGTTGAATTCTATTGGCTAGAGTTTTGTTGAATATTTTTGTATCTAGGTTCGTAAGTGATATTGGTCTGTAATTTTCTTTTTCAGTGGGATCTCTCCCTGACTTTGGTGTCAGGGTTATGCTGGCTTCATAGATTCAATTTGGGAGTATTTCATCCTTTTCTATGCTGTAAAATAGTCTCAGTTAACTCTCTTCTAAAAGTTTGGTAGAATTCTCCAGCAAAGCCATCTGGGCCTGGACTTTTTTTGGTTGGTAGGTTTTTTTTTTTTATTATTACTTTTTCAATCTTTTCCCTTGTGATGGGTCTATTTTTTCTGCTTTCTCTTGTGATAATTTTGGTAGGTGATACGGATCTAGAAATTTGTCATTTCCTCTGGGTTTTCATATCTTTTAGAGTATAGTCTTTTGTAGTATTCTGTTGTGATACTTTTTATTTCATTTGGGTCTGTTGTGACATCTCTCATTTTATTTCTTATTTGGGTTATTTGTTTCCTCTCAAGTTTTTCTTTTGTAAATTTAGCCAGTGGTTTGTCAATTTTGCTGTTTGTCATGGGTTGAATTGTGTCCCTCCAAAAATGTGTGGTTTCGCTAAACTGTATGTAAAGGATTAGGGTGGGGCTGTAAATTCCTGCATAGGATTACTTCCCTGCTCTGCTGTAAAGGGAGTTTCCCTGGAGTATGGCTTGCCCCACTAATCCTTTCAGCCTACAAGAGATAAAAGAAAGAAAAGCAAGGAGAATTGGGAACCTTGCACCATCAAGAAATCTGCACCGGGAGAAGAGCACGTCCTTCAGACCTGAGGTTCCTGCGCCAAGACGCTCCCTGGACAAAGACTGATGCAATACTGGACTTTCCTCCGGAGCCGACAAGGGGAAAGCCTTTCCCTGGAGTGGACACCCTGAATATGGACTTGCAACCTACCAGACTGTGTAAGAATAAACCTTCCTTTGTTAAAGCCATCCACTCTGTGGTATTTCTGTTAGAGCAGCCCTAGCTGACTAAAACACTGATCTTTACAAAGAACTAGCTTTTGGTTTTGTTAATTTTTTCAATTTTTCTTCTATTCTGTAATTCATTTAGTTCTGCTCTAATCTTTGTTATCTGTTTTCTTCTGATGCCTTACAGATTCCTCTGTTGCTCTCTACTTGTTCAAGCTGTAGGGTTAATTCTTTGATTTGGATCCTTTTCTCCTTCTGGATGTGTGCACTGATCAAGATAAACTGACCTCTGAGCACTGCTTTGGCTGTGTCCCATAGGTTCTGGTAGGATGTGTTTTCATTCTCATTTGAATCTATGAGTTTCTTTATTTTATCCTTGATTTCTTCTATAACCCATGGCTTTTTGAGCAAGGTGTTGTTCAGTTTCTGTGAGTTCCAGTTTCTATCTATGTTTTTCATAGCATTATGGTCTGAGAAGATGCTTTGCAATAATTCAGTGGTTTTGCTCTAATATTTATTAGCTGTTTTCTTTTGGTGTCTGAGGGACTCCTCTGTTGCTGTCCTTCTACTTGTTCATGCTGTAGGGTTAATTTTTTAGTTTGGGCCCTTTCTTCATTCCAATGTGTGCATTTATAGATATAAATTGTACTCTGAGCACTACTTTTACTGTATCTGGTTCTGGTAGGATGTGTTTTCATTCTTATTTGCTTCCATAAATTTATTTCATCCTTGATTTCTTCTATAACCCATGGATTTTTGAGCATGGTGTTCAGTTTCCATTAGTTCAAATTCGTACCTATGATTTTTCAGCTATTGATTTCAACTTTTATGGCTTTATGGTCTGAGAAGATGCTTTGCAATAATTCAAGGGCTTGGATTTTTCTGAGACTTGCTTTATGTCGTAAGGCACGGTCTATTCTGGAAAATGTTCCCTGTGCATTGGAGAAGAAGGAGTACTTATCAGTTGATGGGTGAAAAGTTCTGTATATGTCGATAAGTCCTAACTGGTTGATTGTTCCAATAAGATCTTGTGTATCTTTATGGATTTTTTTTTTCTGAAAGATCTACCCATTACTGAAAGTGGAGTGTTGAAGTCTCCAACTATTATTGTGGAGTGATCTATCTCATTTTTCAATATTTCCAGTGTTAGTTCAATGCATTTAGAAGCTCTGATATTGGGTGCATAAATATTTAATATTGTCATATGTATTGAACCTTTCAGCCATAAATAGTGACCATCCTTGTCCATGATGGTGGATTTTAAATTAAAATCTATTTATCTGAGATCAGTATTGCCACTCCTGCCCTTCTTTATATGTTGTTGGCTTGGTATATATTTTTCCATCCTTTGATTTTCAGTTTGTTCACATCTTTGTGTCTTTGGTGTGTTTCTTGTAAGCAGCATATAGATGGGTGGTGTCCATTGATCCAGGATATCACTCATTATCTTTATTGGAGTGTTCAGCCCATTTACATTCACTGTAATTATTGATAGGTAAGTATTTAGTGCTGTCATTTTGATGTATTTATTTTTGTGTTGTTGATGTTTTCTATGTTTTTCTTAATATTCTGTTCCAGGTCATTATTGTTTATGGATTGACTTATCAACTTTTTCAGTGTTGGCTTTGCTTTTGTTGATACTCCTGTATTATGCTTCCTGTTTTGATATGTTGCACTGTTATTTTGCTTTGCAGCTATCCCTAAGGTTCACCTTACTATTCTAAGTTTAAATCAGACTTTAACTTCTGCATGTCTTTTTAATTTCCTCTCCATCTGAAAGGATTATACCTACATATCCCTCTTTTTAGTGTGATGATGTCATAGTTTTCATGTTATGATCACTGGTTCCGTTCTTTCAGTGATGCAGTTTTCACTGAGCTTATTGACTTCCGTAAGTGAACAGTATTCTGGATGCTGTGTTGTACACTGCCTCCTTAAATATACACTTAATGATTTTATTTTTCTAAACAAAGAGCTTCTTTCAGTATTTCTTGTAGTTATGGTTTGATTTTTACAAAGTCTCTAAGCTTCTGTCTATCTGCAAATATTTTTATTTCTCTGTCATATCTGAGAGACAATTTTTCAGGATGTATAATTTTTGGTTGGAAGTTTTTCTCCTTTAGGGCTTTGAATGTGTCATCCTGCTGCTTTCTTGCCAATGATATTTCTGTGGACAAGTCAGATAGAAGCCTACAGACTTTGTTAGCTTTGCTTTGAGCTTTGCTGCCTTTTAGAGCCTCTGTTTATGTTTCATTTTATTAAGATTGATTATAATGTGTCTTGGTGTCTTTCTTTTGGGGTCTAGTTTTTATGATGTTTGATACACGTTTTAGATAGCTATGTTCTCTCCTTTCATAATTTCAGGGAAGTTTTCTGTTAGCAACCCTACAGCAATGCTATCTGTGTTTTTGTCTATTCGTCCTTGTTCAGGAACTCCAGTTATTCATAGCTTATTCCTCTTTAGTAGAGTCCCACATGTTTCTTAATGCTTCTTCATTTTTCTTATTTCTTTTCTCTGATTTCTCCTCATAAATACTAATGTCAATTCCTCTATCCTTAAAGTCACTGAGTCTGACTTCCATCTCCTCAATTGTGCTCTTTTGGCTTTGAATTGAATTGTCTAATTTTGTAATTTTGTTATTGATCTGTTGTATTTCAGATCATTGATGTTCCATCAGTTCAAATAGCTTACTTCATTTTTCATTTTGTTCTGCTGCATTTTGTTTAATCTCTAGGAGGGCTCTCTATATACTTCTTTTGTACTTGACCTCCAATAGTTTCAGAAAAGCTTCTTCATCTGGGAAGATTTTTGGTTGTTTGAGACTTTTCCAGAGCCATCGTGGTCTGCTTCTTTAAATGGTTAGCTATGGTCTGTTGTCTGCATGCCATCTAGAAGCTGTTTGATTTCTCTGGTGTTATCTCAATAGGATCTGAGGCTTAGTTCTAAGATGGGAGTTGGTCACCAGCCATCTCTATGTACTCTAGTGACTGGCTCCAGGTGGACTCTTTGGGGTGGCAGTCTCTGCCTCTTGACTGGCAAAGACGGTACCCTACTTATGGAGTCATTGAGGGGCCATCAGCTGACCCTATGATATAGCTCAGTGAAAGGTGGAGGAAAAGCTGCTGGGCCTCTTAACAGTCAGATCTCCAGGTCTTATTTAAAAAGGCACTTTACTTCTAACCAGGAAGCTACCCAATTGCTGTCAAAAACAGTCAGGCCCTCAGGTGTGGCAGGGTACACCTTCCAGCTGACAATGAAAGTACTTCATAGGCCATCCCCAGATGCTATGATGTGGTGCAAAATAGGGAGAAGTTAGGGACTTCCAGCTGCCCTCTGCCAGGCCCCACCCATGAATCTAGACACAAATTGTCTCAAAAGCTGCTTTTGTGCTGGAGAAGCACTTGCCAGATGGGCTGCTGCTCTGCTTGAGAATCAGCCACAGCAAAGGCCCCTGGCTGGGTAACTCCACCTTCCAGCTGACAGAGATGGTGTCCTGGCTAAGCTGCCCTACTTATCATAAAACAGCAGTCTGTGGTACAGCTCAGAAAAGAGAGGGTAGAGGTTCAGTGGTACCCTCAGTCAGCAGCCAACTAGTCAATATGTGACTATCCCGTGGACTGTCTCTCTGCTGTGTTATACACTGTTTACTTAAGCACAGCAGTTCTGTGTATTTGTCGGCTCACGCCCAGTCCCTGCCTCCTGGATAACAAAGAAGGCGTTAGTACCTGCAGTTCTCTAATACAGTAAGTCAGTAGAAGTGGTGGTCAGTGGCTTATGGCTTGTCTTTGAGAGGGGTAGTTAAGTCTGGTACTGGTGCCTAGTCAAATCTGACAATACTATGCCAGGTCCTAGGACTCACTGGATGTCCACTACTCCATTCAGTTATCATTGCAAGCCTTAGTTCTCAGAGGCAATTGAGACGTGTGTCTAGTCTGCCATCTTGGCCTTGCCTGTCATATGATATTTCTATATCTAGCTTTTTAAGAAAGCACTAAATAAATTTCCAAAGCGTTTGTACCATTTTGCATTCCCACCAACAGAGTACACATATTGTTCTGTGACATTGATTAACAACCTTGTAACAGGTCAACATTCTCCTATCTCAACCATCTTTCCTGTTGCCTCCTGCCTAGTCCTTGGCCCTGGATTGGCGTACCCCTTTGGTTGTGCTTTGTTTTACGGGTCTGTCTAATCTTTGAACAGTGAACCTCTGGAGCTACTTCATTACTGAGTTGAAAGGGTGTCCGGGGGCCATAACCTCAGGGTTTTTTTCCATCTGTGTAAGACCAGAAACTCTATTGTCTTTTTTTTAAGTTAGAATTTTGTTCTACATTTTCTTCAGCACTGTCAGGAACCCTCTATTGTGATTCTTGTTAAAGCAGTCAGTACTGGTAGCTGGGGACCTTCTAATTGTGCTGGATTTAGCCTGATGAAGGCTGGTGTAGATATGGTTCATTAGTCCTTTGGACTAATCTTTCCTTTGTGTCTCTAATTTTCTTCATTATTCCTTGATCCTGAAGGGATGAGACCAGTGGAGTATCTTAGATGGCCACTCACAGCTTTTAAGAGCCCAGATGTTACACGCCAGTGTAGAATGTAGAACATTTTCCTTATAAACTATGTTATACCACTTGGGTTAGACGTTCCCTGAGACCATTGTCCCCACAGCCCTCTACCCAGCAATTTGGTCCCTCAGGAAGTTTGGATGTGTCTATGGAACTTCCATGACTTCCTTTTCATTGTTCTCTTTATTGGTGTATAGAAACCTAACTGATTTTTGTATGTTTGTGTTGTGTCTTGCTGCTCTTCTGAATTTTTCTACTTGTTCCACTAGTTTTCTTGTGTTGTCTTTTGGGTTTTCTATGTATAGGGTCATATCCACAAATAGTGACAGTCTAACGTTTTCATTACCAATTTGGATGCCCCTTTTTTTCTTGCCAAGCTGTTCTAACTAGGCCTTCTGTGTTGAATAGGAGCGGTGATAAATGGCATGCTTGTTTTCCTCCTATTTCCAAAGGGAATATTTTCAGCCTCTTTCCATTAAGAATGATGTTGAGAAACTAAGAGAGACTTAGATAAATGGAAAAATCTACCCTACTAATGGATAGGAAGACTTAACATTGTGAAAATGTCTATTTTATCCAAAGCAATCTATTATATAATGCAATCCCAACACAAGTTCCAGTGACATTTTTTAATGAGATGGAGAAACAAATCACCAGTTTTGTTTGGAAACGGAAGAAGCCCTGGTTAAGCAAGGTACTACTAAAGAAGAAGAACACACTAGGAGGCCTCTCATTACCTGACTTTAGAACATATTACACTGCCACAGTGGTCAAAATAGCCTGGTTCTGGTATAAGAACAGACAGATCGATCAGTGGAACAGAGCTGAGACTCCAGAGATGACACCATCTGCCTCTGAACAATTGATATTTGACAGAGGCCCTAAGAAGTTAAACTGGGGTAAGACAGTATCTTCAACAAATGGTGCTGGCAAAATTGGATATCCATCTGCAAGAAACTTAAACAAGATCCATATCTTACACCTTATACAAAACCCAACTCCAACTGGATAAAAGACCTAAATATCAAACCTAAAAAGATAAAGCTCATCCAAGAAAAGGTAGGAACAACAATGGAAGTTTTAATACACAATGAGGACAGACTCCAAAATCTGTCAAACAAACCACAATCATCAGAAGAGAAAATAGATAAATGGGATCTATTAAGAATTAAACACTTTTGCTCATCTGAAGACTTTATTAATAGAATTAAAAGAATACCCACAGAATGGGAAAAAATATTTGGAAACTCTATGTCAGACCAAGACCTGATTTCCATAATCTATAAGATACTACAAAATATCAACAAGAAGAAGATAAATCATCCAATTAAGCGATGGGCAAAGGAGATAGACAGACATTTCACTTAAGAAGAGATCCAGGCAGCCAAAAAACACATGCGGACATGTTCGCAATCTTTAGTTATTAAAGAAATTCAAATCAAGACGACAATGAGATACCATCGCACCCCAATGAGGTTGGCCATGATCCAGAAAACACAAAACAACAAATGCTGGAGAGGCTGTGGAGAAAGTGGAACCCTCCTACACTGTTGGTGGGGTTGCAAAATGGTCCAGCCTCTTTGGAAAGCCATCTGGCACTTCCTTAAAAAAATGGATATCGATATACCATTTGATCCAGTAATTCCACTACTTGGAATATATCCTACAGAATCAAGGCCTTTCACACCAACGGACACATGCACCAGAATGTTTATCGCAGCACAGTCCGTGATAGCAAAAAGATGGAATCAACCCAGATGCCCAACAACAGAAGAATGGATAGATAAACTATGGTATATATACTCAATGGAGCACTACGCAATGATAAAGAACAACGACGACTTCAGGAAACATCTCATGACCTGGTTTTAACTGGAAGACATTATGTTGAGTGAAAGTAGTCAGTGACAAAAGGACAAATATTGTATGAGACCTTTACGATAAGATCTCAAAAACAGACTTGTGTATAGAAGAAAAGACTCTTTGACAGCTGCAAGGGAGGGGAGGGGAGAAGGGGGAGGGGGAGGGCTTAGATTAGATAGTTGCTAGGTATCTGGTTGAGTGAAATCAGTGATAACACACATTAGAGACAAGAACAATATTAAGTGGACTTCAACATAACATGAGTACTCCTTCCATCTTAACCCAATATTGTAAGGATAGAGTAGCTGGGACAGGGGGTGGGGGACTATGCTCTTAGGTGAAATCGAGGCCAATTGGCACAACTAGGGTTTTGCTAAGAGGGCTCTCTGCACCCCACATTGGTGAGAGGCATCTGGGGCCTTAAAAGCTGCCAAGCTGCCATCCGAGGGCACAGCAAATGGTCCCAACTCAGCAGGAACAGATGCTCACCGAGGACCAAAATGACATGGGGGAAAGAACCCAGAAGACAAAGAGACCCACATCAGTGAGTGCCTACATCGACTTGAGACCAGAAGAACCAGATGGTGCCCAGCCACCACCAGTGATAGCTGTGATGGAGCTGACAAAGTTGAGTCTCACTGGCAACACAAGAATAAAAAGGGGTGCACCCTGAGGTCCCCACTAAAAGACCTCAATTGATAGTCCAGTGGTTTCGGGGTTCCCCTGGGAGCATAGCCCCTTGCCCTGATGCTGCCCTTGACCATAAATCATAAAGAAGGTCCACACTTCGGACAGAAATGGATTGGACTTGGTGATGCAGTGACTATATATATTGGATGCACTTTATGGTTCTGTACATCTATAGGATGTCAGCCTGCTGACCTCTGGCTGGAGGAAGGAGAGTGGGTGGAGAGGAGGGAAAAAAGAGACTGTTGGGAGAACGAGACATGTATGGAGCAGAGAGGAATAGTGTGCTGTCACCGGGCAGGGAGAGCAGTGGAAGCTGCATATAGGTGGGTATGTAAATTTACATGGTAATGTACATTTTCACTCAGTTATATTCAATAAAATTTTTTTTTTTAAAAAAGAATGATGTTGGCTGTTGGTTTTGCATAAAACCCACTAAACCCCCTCCCACTGAGTCGGCGCCAACTCATAGCAACAGAGTAGAATCGCCCCATAGAGTTTCCAAGGAGCTCCTGGTAGGTTTTAACTGATGACCTTTTAGTTAGTAGTAGTAGATCACTTAACCACTATGCCATCAGGGTTTTGCATAGATGTTGTTTATTATGATGAGAAATGTCTTTTCTATGTCTGTTTTAGTGAGGGTTTTGATTAGGGGTGGGTGTGGGAATTTGTTGAATGCCTTTTCTGCATCAATTGAGATTTTCACATGATTATTTTTCTCTCCCTTACGTAGTGGAAAATGTTGATAGATTTTCTTATGTTGAACCATCCTTGTATATCTGGTATGAAACCTATTTGGTCATGGTATGTATATATGTATATATATATGTTTTCAATTTGATGCTGAATTTTATTGGCTAGAATTTTGTTGAGAATTTTTACATCTATATTCATGAGAGATTTTGAACAATACTTTTATTTGTGGTGTTTTTACCTAGTTTTAGTATCAGGGTTACATTGGCTTCATAGAATGAATTTGGAAGTATAGCTTCATTGTCTATATTCTGAAATAGTTTGAGTAGTACTGGTGTACCTAGATGGTTTCACCATCTAGGGTTTTTTTTGTTGGGAGGTTTTTTCTTTTAATTGTTAACTTTTCAATCTTTTCTCTTGTTATGGAGCTATTCACATTTTAAACATCATTTTGGTTAGTTCCTATAGGCAGTGTGTTTCTAGAAATTTGTCCATTTCCTCTAGGTTTTCAAATTTGTTGGAGTGCATTTTTTCATAATACTTTGTTATGATCCTTTTTATTTCAGTTGAGTCTGTCGTGACATTCCCGTTTCATTTTTTATTGGGGTTATTTGCAACCTTTCTTGATTTTCTTTTGTCAGTTTAGACAGTGGTTTGTCAATTTTGTTGATTCTTTCTAGTGTTTTGCTATTCTCTTATTTCATCTCTGATCTTAATTTTTCCTTTCTTCTGGTAGCTGTGTGCTTCCTTTGGTGTATTCTTCCTATGTGTTAAAGTTGTGTAGCTTATGTTTTGATTTTGTCTCTTTCTTCATTTTTTGATATGTGGGGCTATTGCTCTATGCACTGCCTTTGCTGTCATTTATAGATTACCCTCTCTGGTTTCCTGTTGTAGTTCTTTTTGTTTTGGATAGTCCTTGAGGGTTCATTTACTAGGATGGTATCTGGTTGGTACAATTTTGTGCCCTAGATTCAGGCTTTGTCTGATGTGATTTTTTCTCAAATCTAATAATTCCTTTTAATAATTTTTGTAAGTTTGGTTTGGTTTCTACCAAGTCTCTTGATTTTTGTTTCTCTGGGAATGTCTTAATTTCACCACCATATCTGAATGAGAGGTTTGCAGGATATACTATTCTTAGTTGGTGATTGTTTTCTTTCAAGATTTTATGTATGTCATCCCATTTCTTCTTACGTGCATGGTTTCTGGCAAATAAACAGAGCTTGGTGCTATTGTTTCTGCTCTGTGTGAGACTTTTTGTTTTCCTTGAGCTTCTCTCAGAAGTTTTCTGCGTCTTTGGTTTTAGTGAGTGTGATTATAATATGCCTTGGTGATTTTCTTTTAGGATCTATCCTACATGGGATTCATGGAGCTTTTTAATGGTCATCTTTTCATGTTTCATGATATTATGGAAGTTTTCTGTTAGTAGATCAATGATCCTCTCTGTGTTTTCTGTTTTCTCCCCTTGTTCTTGAACTCTGATCACTTGCATAATTTTTTTCATCTTTTATTTGTTTTGTTTTCTGATTTTTCCTCAGAGTTGCATCTAAGTGTTATTCTTCAGTTTCACCGATCCTGTCTTCCATCATTTCAAACCTCCTCCATAATTCTATGACACTGTCATGGATTGCTTTGTTTACCCCAAAAACTGTATGTATTGATGTGACTTGGCTATGAATCTCAATGTGGTGCAGTTTCTCCAATGTGTTGTGAATCTTGGCTCTGTGCTGCTGGTGAGGGAAAATGGACAGCAGTTGTGTTGGTAAGGCAAGAATTAAGTTACCAACTGTGGGATATAGGGAAGAGAAATGAGCATAGAGAGCTGGCAACCTCATACCACCAAGAAGCAGCACCGAGAGCAGAGCATGTCCTTTGGATCTGAGGTTCCTGTGCCAAGATGCTCTCACTGGATTTGGACTCAGCCTACTGGACTGTGATAAATTACCTTACTGGATGGATTTATAATTTGTAAATGGATTTGTAGCTTACCAGGTTGTGTCAATAAAATTTCTCTTCATAAAGCCTTCCACTCACGGTATCTTCTGTTATAGCAGTACCAGGTAAATAAAATGGACACTGTTTCTGAAATCTTATTGTTTAACTTTTAGATTTATAATTGTTATTTTTGTATGATTTCTAGCTGTGAATTTATTTTAGCATTTTGTTTCTGTATTGTTTACTTGAATTATTTCATGAATTTATCTGTCCCCCACCCCCTTCTTGTCTGCTTTTTGCTTCAAGTCTTTGATAGCTCTGAATATCAGATATCTGAATTCCCTGTAAGGTAATTCTAATGTCTTTTCTTATACTGGAAAGTCATCTGGTGTTTATTTTGGATGCCTACTGGACTCATCCTGAGAAATGAAGAAAGATAAGAATCAAAAGAGAGAGAGAAAAAAGAAACAAAGAAATGCTCCAAGGGTCTCACGGATGGGGATACATGGACTAGGGATCATGGGTCCCAAGTTGTGCAGTACATCCTAGCTAGAAGGGACTCCCAAGCCACAAAAATAAAAACAAGGAGGTAATATAAAAGATAGCAAAGCAAAACAAAACAAAAGAAAGCAAAGCAAAAAGAAGAAAACTCAAGAATCCCATTAGCATGGCATCACAGACCAGGGAAATGGTTACCCAGTTGAGTAGTGCTCTACAACCTTTCAAGAAGAGGCAATGGTGGCACAAGGAGCTAAGTATTCAAGAGAAGAAGGGGAGGGGAGGCATGGAAGAAACCAATAGAAATAGACAAAAACAGCACCAGCTGCAGGCAAATAGGTCTCAGGAGGAGCCAGCCAGGGTGGGCAGGACAAATCCAATGAAGGAGTTTCCTCCTGGCCAAAAGACTGCAACCAGTGGGGAAGCAGAGAAAGCCAAGGGGCAGGAGAAGGGGGAAATTAGAAAAACTTGTATCACCAGGTGATCTGTGTCCTCCTTGGAGCTTCTGAAGCTGCTTTCACATACTTCCCATCTGCTGATGTCTGATGTGGGCTGGGCAAATCCAAGCAGCATGGAGCTGCACTGTCCAGCCAGCTGAGCCATCTCAGATAGCTAGGAGGTGTCAGACATAGAGCAGCAGGGAGAGGATGGGGGGTAGAAAGCATACATTACTGGTTACCAGGTGCTTTGTCTTCTGTTGAAATTTCCATGAAGGTACTTTCTTGTGCTCGCTATCTGCCTGTCTCCGACAGGAGTTCAAGATGGTGAATTCACGCTGGCTTAGCTAATAGGGAACTTCCACTCATTTTTCTTCTCAGTTCTCTCTTAGTTTCTTATTTCATTTGGTGTTTGGCTGAGATTTTTCTCTCTTCATTTGACACTTTATGTTTCAGGATTGACATTTGCCTCTGTTTTACTTAGTTTTTTTTTGGTCTTTGCAGTGGAGGGATGGTGTGATGCTTCTGTCTCTGGTTTTGTGTTCACCAGAAGTCAGGAGAAATGACCAGATGTGTTACTGTATATGGATTCATGGTGTGTAGCCAGTGCTTTACTTGGATGGTCATGGAATGGGAAGGAACATGATTAGAAAATTGTTGACAAGGAAGTGTGGAGAAAAGATAGATGAACAGACCTCTCCAAATGGGACAAAAAATATTTGTGTCTCATGTGAATACTTTCTAAGTGGTGACTTCGACAGAAGAGGATTTTAACAATCAAGTGGCTAGGATGACAGAATTTGTGGGAGCAAGTCATCTTTTCTCAGCCACTCCTGTCATTGCCTGCTGGGCTCATGAACAAAATGGCTATAGCAGCAAAGATGATGGTTATGTATGGCCTTTTAGTCACCAAGGACAACTTGATTAAAGCCACTGCTGAGTGCACAACTTGGGTAGCAGCAGACACCAATACCCAGTCCCCAATATAGCACCATTCTTCCACCTGGTCAGCCAGCAACCTGGTAAGAGATTGATCACATTGAACTGCTTTAATTATGGGAGGAACAGTATTTTGTTCAAACTAAGACAGACACTCTAAATATGGATTTGCCTTCCCTGCATGCAATTTCTCTGTTGAAACTACCATTGGTGGACTCAGAATGCCTCACCAATATTATGATATCCCACACAGCATTGCCTCAGAGCAAAGGACTCACTTCACAGCAAACAAAGTATGACAGTGGACCCATGCTCATGGAATTTGCTGGTTTTACCATGTTACCTGTCATCCTGAAGCAGCTGGCTTGATAGAATGATGGAACAGCCTTCTAAAGACACCATTATGGCACCAGCTAGGTGGCAATACTTCTGAAGGTTTGAGTAAATGTTCTGCAGGAGGCTGTATATCCTAAAAATCAGTGTCCAATTATATGGCTCTGTTTCTCCTGTAGCCAACATTCACAGGTTCAGGAATCAAGGTATGGAA
The DNA here is from genome assembly GCA_028571685.1 of Heterohyrax brucei. Lineage (NCBI taxonomy): Eukaryota > Metazoa > Chordata > Mammalia > Hyracoidea > Procaviidae > Heterohyrax > Heterohyrax brucei. The sequence continues at coordinate 21,936,051 of CM053162.1, forward strand.
AAGGGAGTGGCACCATTAACTATTAACCCTAGTAATCTACTCACAAAGTATTTATTTCCTGTTTCTTTGACCATATGCTGTACAGATCTAGAGCTATTGATCTCAAACAGAGAAATACAGTCACCCAGAGGTACCATAAGTTCATTGTGAGATGGAATCTACTCAACAGCAATGAGCTGTTTTGGTTTAGAAACACAACACTGATTCCATTTAACTGGAATCTGAGAATTCCACCAAGCCACTTTTGGCTTCTTATGCCTCTAGAACAACAAGCAAAAAAGAGAGTTACCATATTGGCTAGTGTGATTGATCCTGGTTACCAAGGGGAAGTTGGATTAATATTACATGTTTGGTGAATAACAGTCTGTCTGGAATGCAGGAAATTACTCAGAGCATTTCTTAGTACTACTGTGTTATGTGATTAAAGTCAATGGAAAAATACAGTAACCCAGTTCTGATGTAGCTGCTGATGGTCCAGACTCTTCAGAAATGAAAGTTTGCATCATCACACCAAAGAGCTGTAGCCAGCTGAGGTGCTTGCTGAGGGCAAAGGGAATAATTAATGTGTAGTGGAAGAAGGTAGTTTTGAATACAAGCTACAACCATGAGACCAGTTGCAGAAATAAGGGCTATAATTGTTTTTAGCATTGTTTTCTTTGTTTTGTTATATGTGTATGTGTGTGCGTACATACATACATATATATAATATATTTATATACACAAGAACTGCCAATTAAATTCATTAACTCATCCTAGAAAAAGTACCACATACCTCATTGCTGAATATCACTATGGTCATTTTTGAAGTACTCCCCTTGAGAAGCTATGCACTGACACCAGTGCTTAGTCCAGCTTTCAAAGTAATTTTGGAACTCTTTTTCTGGAATGGTTGTCAGAGCTGTTGGTATAATATCATTACTGTCCTGAATGTCATCAATATTGAATGTCCTTTCAATATTTCCTTTATCCTTGGGTAGAAAAAAGCGTCATTGGGCACCACATCAGGTGAGTAGGGAGGGCATTCTAATACAGTTATTTGTTTACTGACTAAAAAACTCCCTCACAGGTTTGTAAACTTGCCACCATGCCACTGTGTGCAATGACCGTTTTAGAAAAAGTTCCAAAATTGCTTTGAAGGGTGGACTAGGCACTAGCATCAGTGCACAGCTTCCCAAGGGAAATACTTCAAATGTGACTCTAGTAAAATTCAACAGTGGGGTATGTAGCACTTAGAACAATTAAGTTTGCAGACTTAATTGTCAGACCACATATATATATATATATATATATATATATATAATATCCTTGTTTTCTTTTCTTCTTTGTTTCATTATTATGAAACATAAAATTTAAATGAGGCTAGTACATTTCTGATTGCATGTCTGCTAGTTATACCGTGTTAGGTACAGTATGACATTATAATTTTCTTTACTTAGAGACTGTTTATGAATTAAGGACATGTACACCAACATCAAGTTGACAAGGGTGGATTGTGATGACTAAGGTTATGTGTCAACTTGGCCAGGCCACGATTCTCAGTGGTTTGGCAGATATTATATAATCATCCTTCAGTTGTGTGATCTGATATGAGCAGCTGATTAGTTCAAAGTCAATTTTCTTGGAGGTGTGGCCTACATCCAATATGTGTGTGTGTGTGTGTGTGTGTGTATACACACATGCACACATATATACACGTATACATACATACATGCATGCATGCATACATATATATATACATACATAGATAGATAGAGAGATATATATATGGTTGTTCCGGTGAAACTTTCTCTAGATCCTGCAAACTATTCATTATTCTCTCAACTTGGGTCTTTGGCACGTGAGTTAGCAGTCTTTCGCCTGATCTGCTGATTTGGGATTCATGAGCCCCTGCAACCATGTGAGACAAGAGAAGACTCCATCTGACACCTGGTCCATGGATTTGGGACTTGCCAACCTCTAAAACTATGTGATCTGTTTTCTTGAGATAAATCTCTCTCTCTCCACACACACACACACAAATCCAGTTTTGTTACTCCAGAGAACCCAGTTTAAGACAGCAGAAAAGAGAGAATCCTAAAGGGTTCCAGAGACAATATATAAGTTTCATGGAAATCAGAATCACAATAGGCTTCCTAACAGTGACACTAGAAACTAGAAGATGATGAAGAAAGATAAACTATTTCCAACCTAGAATGTTATTTTCAGTTAAACTCTCAATCAAGGGTGAGAGTAGAATAGAGACATTTTTAGATATTTGAAATCCTCAAATTTTGTCTCCCATTAACTCTGTCTCAGGAAGCTATTGTGAAGGATATGCTTCACCAAAAACAGGTGTGTAAGTCAAGAAAGAAGACATGGGGCCCAGTACAAGGGAGAAGAGAGCAGAAGCCCCTGTGAGATTGTGAAGGGTAATCCCAAATCAATAGTTTGCATTAGGCCTAGGAAACAACCAACCCAGACCAGCCTGGGCAGCAGCTCCAGGAAACAGCTCAGCAAGAAAATGAGAATGACAGGATACTCAAAAATACTTTTGAGATGATTGGGAGGAGACTTACACAGCCTTGGGGAGAATTTGGGGATTAATTTATGACAAATACAGAGAAAGATAAACAATCAAACAAAAAAAAAAGATTTTTTTTTTCCTTTTACTCTAGTAGGAAAAATTAGCAGAAGAAGGAAAATAATCATTATATATTTACAGTCTGGCTGGAAAAGTGTTTGTATACGTATTATAGATAAATATTGAATGTTAATCTACCCAAAAGTATAATCTCATTATACCAGGGAAGCGATAAGCATAGGGGTAGTGGTGTGAATAACATTAAAGAAATTTAAGAAATGCCAAACATTGAAAAGTAATAATATAAGCTTGCTTTTTAGCAGCATTCACTACACTTTCCGTCAGTTTGTCAGACTGTGGTGGCTTGTGTGTTGCTGTAATGCTGGAAACTATGCCACTGGTATTTCATATATTGGCAGTATCACCCATGACAGACAGGTTTCGGTGGATCTTGCAGACTAAGACAGACTTGTACTCTCCTGCTTAAGGAGGGACTGGCAATCTACTTCCAAAACGTAGCCAATAAAACTCTATGGATTATAACAGAATGTTGTCTGATAGCATGCTAGATGAGCCCCCTAGGCTAGAAGACACTCAAATACACAGTGGCCACAACAATGAACTCAAGCATACAAGCAGTAGTGAAGACAGCTTAGGATGGGGACCTGTGTCCCTGTGTCGTACTTGGGGTTGCCAGGAGTTGGCACCTACTCAATGGCAACTAACATTTCACAACATGAAGATAAAGAATCGATTAAAAGGAGTTTAAGTGGTTCCACCTGAAGATGAGGAATAGGGAGACAAGGGAAATATTGTGGTTCTTATCAAGCCTCAAAGAGCTCTTTTTCTTTTTAAATTATGTGCATGAACACTTTTATTTAAAAAAATGTGATGAAGGAGGGAAGGAGGTACAGAAGAGAGAGGAAAGGAAAAAGAGTGAGAGCATGGAACAGTGCAGAAAACTGGGCTCTAATAACAGGCAAACCACTAAGTATCTCTGATCTCCTCCTCTGAAAGTTGGTATAATACTGTTATTTTTGTGTCTTTTATCTACCTAAACTCAAAACCAACCCAACGCCACTGAATCAATTCCAACACAGTGACCCTGTAGAGCTATCCCATAAGGTTTCCAAACAGTCGTTACTGGAATCACAGACCAACCCAGCACAGGACTAACCCTCCTAGTTTCCTCACCTGGAATAGTGGAGATGATGACTTGCCTAATTGAACTGTCCTGGGATTAAGTGAAACAATGATGTTAAACCTCGAAATGGTTTAGAACTAGGCTGAAAATGACTTCAGTGACGTATCCAACCACATACCCAGTAATGATATTCACGTATATTGAAAGTTTGCTTGATGCAAGTCTCTGTGCTAAACGCTTTACATGGAATTATCCCTCATCCGTACAGGCAGAATATGCTCGATTACTACAACAGCTGCACACTACTGGGGAAACAAGCACACAAAACCACCAACACAGTGCATGTGAGCAGTCACATCTGGACAAGATGTAAGAGACCAAAAAGAAGCGAGGAAAAACACTAACACTAACACTAACACTCTAAAAAACATTTGTACTTTGTCTACTTTGAAATGAGATCTATGGTAGCGTATTCTAAGTAACCCAAAGTTCCACATATTTGATAAGACTTTAATATTCAGAATAAAGAACTGTTACAATTTAGAAACAAAAAAGACAACCTAGTTTAAAAATGGGCAAAGCACTTGAATAGACATTTCTCCAAAGATATATACATTGTCGATAAGCCCTTGAAAAGATGCTCAGTGTCATTAGTCATTATTGTTGTTATTGTTAGGTGCCTTTGAGTCGCTTCTGACTCATAGTGACCCTGTAGGTCAGAGTAGAACTTCCCCCACAGAGTTTCCAAGGAGCTTCTTGTAGATTTGAACTGCTGACCACTTGGTTTGCTGTCATAGCACTTAACCACTATGTCATCAGGGTTTCCAGTGTTAGGAAGAACAAGGAGAAGTTGGAACACTAGTCCACTACTGGTGGGAATGTAAAATGGGGTAGTTGTTGTGGAAAACAGTTTGGTAATTTCTCAAAAGTTACACAGAGACCTGGCATATGATCTAGTACTTAAACTCCTAGCTATAACTCAAAAGACTTGAAACATAGATCAATCTTGAAAACATCATGTTGTTATTGTTAGATGTCAACGAGTAGGTTCTGACTCACATTAACCCTATACACAACAAAATGAAATACTGCCCGGTCGTTCACCATCTTCACAATTGGTGTTATGCTTGAGCCCATTATTGTAGCCACTTCATTGAAGGTCTTCCTCTTTTCACTGACCATCTACCTTACCTTACCAAGCATGATGTCCTTCTCCAGGTACTGATACCTTCTAATAACACATCCAAGTACACAAGAAGTAGTCTTACCATCCTTGCTTCTAAGGAGCATTCTGACTGCACCTCTTCTGAGACAGACTGGTTTATTCTTTTGGCAGTTCATGGACAATCCAAATTTCTTCCAGCACCACTATTTAAAGGCATCATTTCTTCTTTTGTATAGTCTACTTTTGCATGTTTATGAGGTGACTGAAAATATCATGGTCAGGCATACCTTAACTTCCAAAGTGACATTGTGACTTTTGAACACTTTTAAGAGGTCTTTTGCAGCAGATTTGCCCAGTGTAACATGTCATTTGATTTTGTGACTGCTACTTCTGTAGGAGTTGGTTGCAGATCTAACTAAAACAGAATGCTTGAGAGCGTCAATCTTTTTTCCGTTTATCATGACGTTGTTTATCGGTCCAGTTGTGAAGACTTTTGCTTATGTTGAAATGTAATCCATACGAAAGCTATGATATTTGATCTGCATCAGTAAGTGCTCCAAATCCTCTTCATTTTCAGAAAGTAACATTGTGTCACCTGCACATGTTGTTAATGAGTCGTCCTCCAATCCTGATGCCCAATTCTTCTTCACACAGTCTATTTTCTTGGGTTAGTTTCTCAGTGTACAGACTGAATAGATGTGGTAAAAGGATGTAACACTAACACACATCTTTCTTGACTTTAAGCCACACAGTATCCCTTTGTTCTGTTTAAACAACTGCCTCTTGATCTATGTGAACTTCCTCATGAGCACAGGTAAGTGTTCTGGAATTCCCATTTTTCACAGTGTTATCCATAATTTGCTACGATCCACACAGTCTGATGCCTTTGCATAGTTAACAAAACACAGGTAGGCATCTTTCTGGTGTTCTCTACTTTCAGCCAGGATCCATCTGAAATCAGTAATGATATCCCTGGTTCCACATCTTTTTCTGAACTGGGCTTGAATTTCTGGTAGCTAACTGTTGATGTAGCTGTTTTTGAATGATCTTTAGCAAAATTTTACTTGAATGTGATGATATTGTTCTATAATTTCTGAATTCAGTTGGATCAACTTTCTTATAAAAGGCATAAATGTGGATCTCTTCCAGTCAGTTGGCTAGGTAGCTGTCTTCCAAATTTCTTGCCATACATGAGTGAGCACTTCTAGTGCTTCATTCATTTGTCAGAATATCTCAACTGATACGTCATCAATTACCGGAGCCTTGTTTTTCACCAGTGTCTTCAGTGCAGCTTGGACTTCTTCCTTCAATATCATCAGTTCCTGATCATGCTCCACCTCCTGAAACGGTGTTACTTCAACCAATTCTTTTTTGTATAATCATTCTGGGTATTTCTTTCCATCTTCTTTTGATGTTTCCTGAACCATTTAATATTATGCCCCCAGAATCCTTCAATATTATTACTACTTGAGTTTTGAATTTTTCTTCAGTTCTTTCAGCTTGAGAAATGCTGAATGTATTCATCTCTTTCAGTTTTCCATCTGCAGGTCTTTGCATATGTCACTATAATACCACACTTTGTCTTCCTGAGCCACCTTTTGCAATCTTTTTTTCATCTCTTTTACGTCATCATTTCTTGCTTTTGCTTTAGCTACTCGATGTTCAAGAGCAAGTTTCAGAGTCTCTTCCGACAGCTATTTCAGTCTTTCTTTCTGTCTTTTTCATGACCTTTTGGTTTCTTCACGTATGATGTGCTTCATGTCATTCCACAACTTGTCTGGTCTTTGCTCATTAGTGTCCAACACATCAAATCGATTCTTGTGATGGTCTCTAAATTCAAGTGGGATATATTCAAGGTCGTACTTTGGCTTTTGTGGACTTATTCTAACTTTCTTCAGTTTCGTCTTGAACTTGCATAGGAACAACTGATGATCTGTTCTGTAGTTAGCCTTGTTCTGATTGACAGTATTGAGATTTTTCCAATATCTCTTTCCACAAGTGTAGTTTATTTTATACCTACACATTCCATCTGGCAAGGTCCATGTGGATAGCCAAGTGCCAGCCTTATGCTGGTGAAAAAAAGGTATTTACAATGAAAAAGTCATTGGTCTTGCAAAATTCCATCATGTGGTCTCCTGTATCGTGTCTATTACCAAGCCTGTACTGTCCACTTACAAACCCTTCTTTGTTTCCAACTTTTACATTCCAGTAGCCAGTGATTATCAATGCAAGCTGAATGCATATCTGAGCAATTTCAAATTGCAGAAGTTAGTAAAAATCTTCAAATTCTTCATATATGCATTTAGTGTTTACAGTACATCAGTTTGAATAACAGTCATATTGAATATTAACTAAATTGTGTGAAAATCACCTTACTACTAATAGTATTGTACTTTTTGACCATGTTCTTTTTGAAAATCAGTGGGAAGAAATTCCCTAACCCTGACACTAATACAAACACTAACCCTAAGACTAAACCTAACCCAATCCTAACACTAACCCTGATCCTAATGCTAGACGCTAAACTTAACCCCAACCTTACACCTAACCTCTGACACTAACCCTAACCACTAGTGATAACGCTAACAAAATACCAACCTTAACCCTAACCCTAACTTTAAAAGTAATGCCAACCCTAAATTTAAACCCAAACCTTAAACCTCACCCTAACTCTAACTCTTAAACTTAATCCCAGCCCTACCCACTAACTCTAAACCAACCATAACCCTAACTCTAACCATTTACCCTAACACTGACCCTAATCCTAAGCCTTAACGCTAACCCTAACACCAACCCTAACCCTAACTCCTAACCGTGACCCCAACCTTAACACAAATGCTAACTCTTACACGACTCATAACCCTACCCTTAAACCTAGCCTTAGCCCTAATCCTAATTACTAGCCCCAACCATAACACCAACCCTAACCCTAACCTCTAACCCTAAGCCAACCCTAACTCTAACCCCTAATGCTAACTCTGATTATTGATGGATTTTTACAGCTGTTTCTTTTCATTTTCAGTCATGCCACACCTGACAGCTTGACTCTATCCATGTCCTTAGGTTGATTTCGAGAAGGTGTTGCTTCCCCAGTCATCTTCTGAGTGATTTCACACGTGAGGGGTTCCTCTTCTAGCACTATATCAGACAAACCCTAACACTGTATGTTCCGCTGCTATTCACAACATTTTCTCCGGCTGATTCATTTCAGCAGCAGATTGCTGGGGGCTTCTTCCTAATCTGTCTTCGTCTGAAAGCTCAGCTGGAAAATGTCCACCATGGGTGATCCTGCTAGTGTTTAAATACTGGTGGCACAGCTTCCAGCACCACAGCAAAGTGCAAGCCCCCATAGTGTGACAAACTGACAGACGTGGGAGAAACATTATACTAAGTGAAATGACTCAGACGCAAATAGGTAAATGTGATATGATCCCACTTACGTGAAATATCTGAAATAGGCCAATGCATAGAAACAAAGATTTATTAGTTGTTACCAGGGTCTAGGGGGGTGGGGGGATGGGGAGTTAATGTTTAAGGAGTACTGAGTTTCTCTTTGGGACAAGGAAAAATATTTGGAAACAGATACTGGTGATGATTGCTAAACATGATGAATGTAGTTAATGTCACCGAATTTTAAACTTAAAAATGATTAAAACATATTATATTTTACCACAATAAAATAAAATACAGTAGCCCAGGGCTTAAAGACAGAGGGTTTGGATTCAGATTCCTACTTTACCTAGCAGACAAACTATTATTTGAGACTCAGCCTTCTCACTGGTAAATTGAAACTGATCAGAAGAATGACTTTATTATCTAGTTATTGCAAAAGCTAAACATGAGATTTTGTACATATGTAAATAAAAATCCACAGAAGGCTGATTCCCAAAGTGTGAAGATATTTGACATCTTCACTTTCCCCCTTCTTCATCTCTGACACCTGCCACCCACATGGCATTTTCTCTTATCACCCTAATGATCCAGAGTTACGGCTTCGCAAAGTGACTGACCGCACAGCCCTCTTCTGTCCACAAGCCTCCCAAGACTGGTTCTCACAAGCGAGGTCTCTTTCCTTCTAATCATGCAAATGTCTAAATAGGCAGATGCCAGGCCCTGCTGGATTTTACTACCTTTGGTGTGTTTGGTAATGTGCTAGAATGACTCACAAAACGAAAAGGGAACACCTACACTTACCATTACCCGTTCATTATAACCAGAAGGATGTAAGTGAAATGAAGTGTCAGGCAAGGCCTAGGAGAGATCCCCACATGCTATTTCTGTTGTCCCCAAGTGTGCCCTACCCTCTCCTGTGTGTGGATATCCTCACCAATCTAGTAAGCTCGTAAAAGGAGGCTCCAACATCCAGAAACCCACACACATTGGAACCCCAGCAAAAATGTATGACTGAGGTCTTAATGTTATTAAAAACTAAATCTTCACAACATAAATTTGTGTATGGTTTCATAAACATTATTTTACAGTATGTGAACTAGAGAACATTTGAAAATCAGATGAGAGTTCTGAGGAGCAGCACAAGCAAAAAACCTTCTGTGATAATTGATTAGATTTCAGCTTCTGAGAAAAGGGGTATTTACATGAAATGGAAACATAAGTTTTAGTTTGCTGCCACTGTAATCAGCACAAACTCCTCCATTTGAGGGCTAGTTTGTTAGGTTATCAATTTCCCTCTTCTGATCATAGTCTTGGAAATCCTGGTGGCACACTGGTTAAGTGCTATGGCTGCTAACCAAAAGGACAGCAGTTCAAATCCTCCAGGCACTCCTTGGAAAACCTATGAGGCAGTTCTACTCTGTCTATAGTGTCGTTATGAGTCAGAATTGACTTGATGGCAGTGGGTTTGGTTTTTTCGATCATAGTTTAAGTTTATTGAGAGATGTCATAAAAATTTAAGGTGAGAGTGCCACTCTCAGTTATCATGGTGATGCTCAGGTCACATTGCAGTGGAATACCCACAGGTCAGTGTGTTAGGTTGTGTTCTTTGAGGCCACCTCTGCTTAACTTTTCTTTGTTGTTCCTGTCTTAACAAGATCATTGGATGATACCTTAGTGGCTATAAACACACATTAAGGCCCTCAGGAGGAGACTTTAGTTGTAATTATATGGCGAACAATGCCCCTGTTTGAAGAGCAGTTCAAGGCTGAGGTCCTTGTGACCCAAGCTGGTTAAAATCAAGTAGTAAAAGAGTAAACTCGAGTCATGTTTTATCTGTTTAAACCAGGTGGCTTGCTTTTCTATTTTGTGTAATTGAGTCCTAACTTCTCCAGAACTGTTAATCCAAGTATAAAAAACCAAAAACTATACCCATTGCCATTGATTCTGACTCATGCTGACCCAAAAGGACAGAGTAGCACTGTCCCATAGAGTTTCCAAGGAGTGCCCGGAGGATTTGAACTGCTATCCTTTTGGTTAGCAGCCAACCTTTTAACTATTGCCTCACTAGGGCTCCAAATCCAGGTATAACAGGTATTATTTAGTCAAAGTACAGACTCTCTCTTTCTCGGGAAGTAAATAATCATAAATTAATCTATTGTGTACTCCACAAGACAAATAACAAGTTTCAATCTAATTTGGTGGTAAGACTTTACATGCTTGTTGACTAGATTCATACTTTGTACATCCCATGTTCCAGTTATTAGTGTTGTGTTTGCAGCTGTTTCTTCTTATTTTGAGTCATGCCACATCAGCAAATGAAGGTCTTAAGCAGAAATGCCACCTGAAGATACCCAGGAGTAGAAGCTCACAAGACAAGGACCTTCTTCCAGAGCTGACAGAGAAAGCCTTCCTCTAGAGCTGGCACCCTGAATTCAAACTTAAAACTTTCTAAACCATGAGAAAATAAATTCATGTTTGTTAAAGTCATCCATTTATGATGTGTCTGTTATAGCAGCACTAGATAACTAAAACAAAGGTCAGCACACAACATTCAGTTGGATTTTATACACAAGCAATAAGAATTCTGAAAAAACGATTAAGGAAACAACTCCGTTTATAGTAGCATCAAAGAGAATAAAACGTCTAGGAATAAATTTACCCGGGAATGTGAAAGATTTACACAATGAAAATATAAAATACTGCTGAAAACCACTAACAAAGACCTAAACAGATGGAAAGATGTTCCACACTCACAAATTGGAAGACTTAGTCAAGATGTCAACACTACCCAAAGCAATCTACAGATACAATGCAATGCCAGTAAAAATTCCAGTAGTATTCTTTATAGAAACGGAAAGAACTAATTTTCCATTTTATAGGGAAAGACAAGAGACCTTGAATTGCTAAAGCAATTTTGAACACGAATACATGGAAGGTCTCACACTTCCTGATTTTAAAATGTTACATAGATAATAAAATCAGCTTGTTACTGACTTAGTGATAGACACATAGGCAAATGGAATAGAATTCAAAATCCAGAAACAAATCCAAATATCTACAGTCAATTGATTTTCAATAAGGGAGCCAAATCCATTCAATGGGAGAAGGAACAATCTCTTTAACAAATGGTGCAAGTCTGTAACATGCAGAAACACAAAACAAGATGCATACCTCATGCCATACATAAAAACTAATTAAAACTGGATCAAAGACCTAAATAAATCTAAGACTGTAATGTTCTTGGAAGAAAATGTAGGAGTAAAGCTTTTTTTTTCAATGATAGATTATCAAACACAAAAATAAATGCAGAAGGAACAGAAAACAAAATGGATACCTATAATCTCATAAAATCTAAATGCTTATATTCATTGAAAGACTTTATCAGAAGTCTTTAGTGCTGAAAGACACTAACGAAGACCTAAATAGGTGGAAAGATGTCCCACACTCATGAATTGGAAGACTTACTTAGTCAAGATGTCAATACTACCCATACTACAGTATAGGGGGAAAAAAATCTTTGGAAACAATATAACTGTGGTGGTCAGGATTACATCAACTTGGCTACTCCATATTTGGCTGCTGTATTAAGTGGCAGGGTGGGGTTTGTGGTGCCTTCCTGCCCCTCAGCTCTCTCATCTCTCGACCTTCCACTACTACTGCTGGTCTGCTCACATAGCTCCTGCTCTCTTCTTCCGGCATCTGGTTCCTGGACTTGAACTAGCAGCTGCTGGAGTCATCACTCCTTACAGTCGGCACTTGAGAGTCCTGCTCCCTGACTTGCTGATCCTGGGTTCGCCAGCCTCTGCCGCTTCATCTCGCCACCAGCTTGGGATCCACTGACCTACACAACCGGTGACCTAGAACTCTGGTCTCTGACTTGCTGACTTTGGGTTCCTCAGCTTCCGTGGCCACATGAGGCTTGTGCCAGAACTTGGGACATTCAGCTTCTGTGATTGCATGAGTTGTTTCCTAAGTCTGTATCTTTCCTTGTACCTACACGTGTTACTGGTTTTGCTTCCCTAGAAAACCCAGCCTAAGACAATAACCAATAAGAGTTTGATGTAGAAAATATATAGAACACTACAACCTAACAACAAAAAGACAAATAACCTGTCATGGATTGAATTGTGTCCCCCCAAAAATATGTGTAGCCATGTGGCTAGGCTATGATTTCCAGTATCTTGTGATTGTATTACATTTTGTGATTTTCCTGGAGGGAAAATCGGACTGTGTAAGAATAAACCTTCTTTTGTTAAGGCCGTCCATTCTGTGGTATTTTTGTTAGAGCATCACTAGCTGACTAAAACATAACCCAATCAAGAACTTGGCAAAAAGCATGAATAAACACTTCTCTAAAGAGGATATTCAAATAGCCAACGGATGCACGAAAAGATGCTCTTTGTCATTAGCCATCAGAGAAATGCAAATTAAAATCACAATGAGATACTATTTCACTCCCAGTAGGATAGCCCAGCCCAGTGCCGGCGAGTGGGGGGAGGGGCAGAATAACAAGTGTTAGACGTATGTGGAAGAATTGGAATCCTCATCCATTGCTAGTGGGAATGCAAAATGGTACAGCTATTATGGAAAATAGACTGGGGACAGTTCCTCAGACAACTAGAGGTAGATCTGCCATGTGATCCAGCAATTCCACTCCCAAGTATATACCATATGGATCTAATAGAAGTGACATAAAAAGACATGTGCACATCTATATTCATTGCAAAACTATTTACAATAGCAAATACATGGAAACAATCTAAGTACCTATTAACAGATGAATGAATAAGTAAAATGTGGTGCCTATACACAACGGCATACTACTCAATGATAAAGAAGACTTAGCTCTCAAAACATCTTACGACGTGGATAAACCTGGGGGACTTTATATTAGGCAAAATAAACCAGTCTTAAAAAAATATATTGTATGTTTCTACTTTTATGAGATGACATGAATAGGTAAAGCTGCAGAAATTTATGTTCGTTAGTGGTTACCAGGGGGTGGCTAGTAGGGATCTGGATGAAAAGGGGATTCACTCTCCAGATAGTAGACAGTTATGATTTTTGGTGATGGAAAAGTAGGACCAAATGAGAATAAAATGTGCATGGCTTGACCAAGGTCAATGATATCATTAAGACATACACGAGAAAAGGATCTTTTAGTAACTGCCATGGCATATACGGAAACCCTGGTGGTGTAATGGTTAAAAGCTATGGGTGCTAACCAAAAGATCAGCAATTTGAATCCAGCAGGTACTATTTGGAAACCCTATGGGGCTCATGGGGTTGCTATGAATCACAATTGCCTTGTTTTTCTTTTTTTTGTATGGTGCGTATAATTTTGTGATAATAGTAACAACAAACAGAAAGTATATGTGTGTGTACGTATATATGCGTAGAGGTATGTATATGTATAGGCATGCATATATGGTTATATATGTATATATACAAAGGTATACACATATGCATATGTATGTGTGTGTATACATGCATTTATATCCATGTAAATAATAAAACAAACTATTCTTAGATATAAGCAAACATTTCACTGCGTTCATTTTCTGGGTTTGAAGGCTTAGTCTTATGCAGTGAGTTGGTCACTTGGCATAATATAGTTCACTAGTTTATGTTCTACTTCCTAGTTTGGTGAGTAGTGTGGTGACTTAAAAGCTTTTGAGTGGCCATTTATGATACAACTATTGGTCTCCACTTATCCGGAGAAAGAAGGAAATGAAAGGCTCAAAGAAGCAACTAGTCTAAGGCACTGATAGTCTACATGAACAAGGCCTCAACTACCCTGAGACCAGAAGAACTAGATGGTGCCCAGATACCACTATGATCATTCTAATTAGGTCCACAATAGATGGTTACTGATGGAATAGGAGAAAAATGTGGAATAGAACCTCAAATTCTTACAAAAAATCCAGACTTACTGGACTGGTGGCCTTCCTAAGATTATTGCCCTGAGATAGTCTTTAAATCTGGAACCAAAACTAGTCCCTGAGGTCACCTTTCAGCTAGACAATGGTTTGGTTCCCAAAATAAAGACTATCACCTATGAGTACAGTGCTGCTTTAAAAAAATCATCTTATATGAGAGCAAATGGTCAACAACTACTTTAAAACAAAGATGAGAAGGTAAGGGAACACTCGATTAATGGAAATGGAATAATCAGGATGCAAATAACGAGAAAGTTCATGTACTGTGAAGAATGTAACCAATGCCACTGAACAATTTGTGTAGAAATTGTTGAGTAGGTAACTAAGGTACTATGTAAACCTTCACCAAAAACACGATGAAATATCATTATAAAATTTTTGCTTTGCTGAAAGTTTTAATAAGGAACCTTAGAGTGAATTTCTAAAAGCCTCTCAAATTTAGGAAGCTAAGTCAAAAATTTTCTACTCACAGATCTAGGTGAGTTCTTCTCTAGGTAGCAGCCAGTTTTACCAGAAGAGTTCTTTCAAAAAGTCAATTTTAGCACCTCAAAAGTATCTGGTCATATCTGATTCTTCAAGCAATCTTTTTATTTTTTTCACAATTACTTTTTTGTTTGTTTGTTTGTTTGTTTGTTTTGGATGGAGCAGTAACAGGTTACAATTCAGGCTCAGGAATGCTCAGGATATAGTTCTTCCATCAGGATAGTCTCTTCATAGCCATGTAGCATGCAAGCACTCCTCTCTCTGGTGCTGTGGTCTCTGACCTGCTGGGGCAAATGTTAAAAGTGCTTTCAGTTCTGTGGATAAGCGCCCACATGCACCATTCCACCAGTGCACTTTGGCCCAAAGATGCTCAACTATTCCACTCTGGGAGTTGGGTGAGACTAGCTCCACTACCAGTTGCCCGGAGACAACTCACTCCACCAGAAAACCTCCTGCCCAAAGGTGCTCGGCACTACTGCTTTGTGGGTTAACATAACCCCTTGCAACTGCCTTGCTCCATGGGCTGGGAAGTCTACCATCTAAGCAATCTTTTTAGATATGATCCTCTAGTTAAAGATTGGTTACATGACCAATTATGTCCTGTTAACAAAGAGGATGGATGGACTCTTGTTAAACTTATGCAAATAATTATATTGCCATAGGGATAAGAAAACTCACTAAGTTTTCCAATTTTGGAGACCAGGGAGAAAGATAAAATGAATGCTTTATTTTTCTCTGCATAAACATAGTCTATCAAGTTCTTACAAGTTATAAATAGTTTAGGACAAAAGATAAAAATAGAGTTTCTTATTTTCAGAAAACAGACTATCAAAACATGAGCAGTATTCCATACATACTCATAGTAATCTTATAGTCTACTCAACACTACATAATTAATTTCCATAGCACTCAATCCTGGATCAGCAGTTTCTTGAAACCCATCAGCTTCTACACAAGAGTTTTAGAAATCTTGATTCAGTCCGGTATTATCTACATTAAAATTATAAGGTGGCTATGAGTCAAAATCAACTCGATGGCAGTACGTGTTTTGTGTCTGTTTGAAATGTTGGGGATCTAGCCGGTATCTGATAACCGTATTAAGACAGCATTTGTCCTCTTTAAATCTTGTTAATGTCAACTTTATCTTATTCTTCTAATATTTTTAAAGGTTACCATCCTGCAGAGAGGGATCTTTTGACTCTTACTATTCTCTTGGTTATCAGTTTAGCCCTTTTTTTTTTTGTCAAATCTCAGGTAGTCTTCGACATTTTAACCTTTTCTTGAACTTTTTGTGACTAGGTTTTATGTTTCCCTTTTCCTCATTCTGGAATAACCAAGTTTTTTTTTGTTTGTTTTGTTTTAACTTTAGGACAAAATTATCGTTTTTCCCCTAACGAAATCAGCCCCTATATTCAATATAGCCTAAGTAACTTAAAAAGATCTTGAAAACTACCTTTAATTTAACAGATAACAAAACATAGAAAACTTTTTTGGAACAAATTCACTCTCATTAATTCCTGGGATTATCAGGACTATTCAATTTATGTAAGTTCTTTTTTCTTTTATAAAGAATGTAGCAATATAAATTATATTCCATTAATAGAATATATTAATAGAACAATATTCCATTTTCTTATGCATTCTTTAAAGAATCTTCTAGAGAAATGATTTAAAATAATTTGTCCTTTTTGAAGCCTAGTTATATGAGGACTGCTAATTAAGTTCATGAATTGATCCTAGTTAAAGTGCTACATACCTGATTACTGAATATCACTACAGTTACTTTCAAAGTATTCCCCTTAGGAAGCTATGCACCAATACCCAGCACCTAGTCCATCCTTCAAAGCAATTTTGGAGCTCTTTTTATGGAATGGCCATCAGAGCTATCTTTGTATTACTCTGGATGTCCTGAATGTCTTCAAAATGTCTTCCTTCCAATATTTCTTTTATCTTCAAAGCCAAGTGCCATCGTGAGTCTTGTCTTCATGTAAAGAAAAAAGTCATGGGGGCCAGATCAGGTGAGTAGGGAACGTGTTCCAGTACGGTCATTTGTGTACTGGCTAAAAACTCCCTCACAGACAACTAGACAACTAAGTTAGCTAACTTGACACTTTGCCACTGTGTGTGATGATCATTCCAGAAAGAGTTCCAAAATTGCCCTGAAGGGTGGACTAGGTGCAGGCGTCAGTGCACAGCTACTCAAGGGAGTACTTCAAAGGTGACCATAGTGACATGCAGCAATGAGGTATATAGCACTTAGAACAATTAAGTTTGCAAACTTAATTGTTAGATCTCATATTGATCGAAATAAAGAATCCATCCTTTTTTGCACTGATTTTTTAAAAATAAGCCAATTTATATTAATAGTTTATCAGAGAAGCTACTGGAGTCCTAAATCATCCTTAGTGAATTATGCCATTTAAAAAGATAGGTGCGGGGGGCGGAGTCAAGATGGCAGACTAAGCACAAATCTCCTTATATCCCTCTGGAAACCAAGACCTGAATTGACAATCAAATGGAGCCTTCTGATCACCTAATCAGCCTCAGGACACGGCACAGTGCTGTCAATTGGGACTTCATACCACTCAGCAAAAAATCGCCTCTCTTTCGCTGACTCCCGCTCCTGGCTAGCCCTGGCTTTCACGGACGGAAGGTAAACGCACCATTCTGACTTTTTTTTCCTCTGTCTCGGCTGGCGGGCAGAGCTGGGGCTTGCCTGGCAGCTGGATTCAGATGCGCTGCTAGGGGTATAGGTAGGTGAAATTCCCATACTCTGAGAGCCAGGCTCGGGACTCTGTTAATCTAGCCACTTTGAGCCTTTTGTTTTGTGGCTGCGTCAGAGGGGTTTGTGCAGAGCTTCAGGGTCAGTGTGCCGGACACCATGTTGGTACCGAGATTTTAGCGAGACCTCGTTCTTAGCCTGGGAGCCAGCGCCTGCAAACGGGACAGCGCTTCTCCGACAGAAAAGTAGTGATTTTGCACAGTGCTGTCTACGTTGGGGGCTCTGCAACAGAAGCAGTGGAATGACTACCTCTCGGCACCTTTAGCCCCTCTGTCTGCTGCCTGTGTGGAGGGTGCCATCTTGGATACGGTGGCCACAGCTAGACCTAATTCTCAGCTTGGGAGCCAGAGCCTGCCCACAGGAGAGCACTTTTTTTTATCACAAAACCAGTACTCGACGCAGTGTTGGCTAAGGCTAGGCCCTGTCAGCAGAGGCCACCAGAGCAGTAGCATTGCTGTATTCTGAACTAGTTTGTTATCATCTGGGGTTGGATATAGTGGTGCTTACTTTGTCAGATGAGAAGAGGGACCTCTATACCTGAAAACCTAACTGACTTGTGAAGTGGTCAGATACCTTTTGCTTTACATTTTAAGACAGCCTAGAGAAACATTTGCAATCCATCCTCACAGTACCTCTTCCAGCCTCTATATACTCACACGGGACCCAAAAAGCAACAGACAATTGTGGCATACAAGCAATCACTCATGGTTTCAGAAGGCTCCCAAACAAAGCAACCAAGGAGTTTTCCAGATGAAGAAACTTTTATGAAAGCATCAGGAAGTGAATACAAATTGATTATATACAGGGCCCTTCTAGACCTTATACAAAATGCAGCAGAACAAAATGAAAAATTGAGCAAGTTGTTCGATCTGATGGAACACCAGTACTCTGAAATCCAACAGACCAAGAACAAAATCAAAGACATAGGAACTTCCATGCAAAGCCAAGAAAACAGAATGGAACAAATGGAAAAAAGAATTTCTCACATGGAAGACAGAGCTACTGATGCCAGTGTCTATGAGCAGAAATCAGAAAAAAGAAACAAGAAGAATGAAGAAACATTAAGAAGCATGTGGGACTCTATTAAGAGGAACAACCTTCGATTAATTGGAGTCCCTGAACAGGGTGAGACATCTGAGAACACAGAGAGTATCGCTGCTGAGCTGCTGAAAGAAAACTTCCCAGAAATCATGAAGAGAATATAGACATCTCAGGTGCATATCGTACGCCACCCAATATAGATCCCAAAAGAAAGACTCCAAGACATATTATAATCAAGCTTAACAAAATGAAACACAAGCAGCAAATGAAACTCTTAAAGGCAGCAAGACTCAAGGCAAAGCTAACATTCAGAGGGAAACCCTGTAGGCTCTTGTCAGATTTCTCAGCAGAAACCATCCTGGCACCGAGACAGTGGCACGACACATTCAAAGTCTTGAAGGAGAAGAACTTCCAACCAAGAATTATATATCCTGCAAAACTATCTTTCAAATACGAAAATAAATTAAGACATTCCCAGATAAACAGAAACTCAGAGACTTTGTAAAAACCAAACCCAAACTACAAGAAATACTAAAAGAAGTTCTTGGCTTTGGCTTAGAAGAACAAAACCACTAACTTTATATATTAGAATGACACACTACTCAATACTCTACTCATTTAGAGAAGGCTCCAAAGTATATCACAGCTTTGATATGGAAAGAAGCAATCTAGTGATCATGAAAACTATGGTGTCATCATAATAAAAAGAGGGATGTACTACAGTTGTTACAGTCCTTTCAGATGGAGAGGAAGATGACCAGACTGGTAGTAATTAAAATTGGGTTTATAAATAGTTTAGTAAGCGGGATCACAGGGGCAGCTGTAAAGCACAACAAAGATGTATCATACCATTTCAAGAAATCTAACACGAGTCTCAACAACTATAAAATCAGTTCTAAAAAAGGTGAAAAATCAACTCACAGAAAAGAGTGTCCCAGAAAAGACTAATAAGAACAACAGAGAAAACATCAACATGAAAATAAACATATCACAATGGCAGCAGTGAACACATACCTATCAATAATTACATTGAATGTGAATGGACTGAATGCTCCAGTAAAGAGACACCGAGTGTCATCTTCGATCAAAAGACACGACCCATCCATAAGTTGTCTACAAGAAACTCACTTGAGACCTAAAGACAGGAACAAACTGAAAATTAAAGGATGGAAGAATATATATCAAGCTAACAATGAACAAAGAAGAGCAGGGGTGGCAATTCTAATCTCAGACAAAATCAATTTTAACGTCAAATCCACCATCGTGGACAAAGATGGACACTATTTATTGCTAAAAGGTTCAGGACACAAGCAAGACTTAACTATAGTAAATATTTATGCACCTAGTATCAGAGCACTTAAATACGTCGAAGAAACACCGACTATGCTGAAAAGAGTTAGATGACTCCACAATAATATTGGGAGACTTTAACACTCCACTCTCACTGCTAGACAGATCATCTAGAAAAAAGCTCAGTAAAGATACAGAAGACCTCATTGACACAATTAATCAACTAAACCTCATTGATATATACAGAATTTTCCACCCATCAGCAGACAGCTACACCTTCTTCTCCATTGCACATGGAATTGACCATCTCCAGAACTGACCATGTGATAGGCCATAATGCAATGCTCAACAAAATCCATACCACTGAATTACTGCAAACCATCTTCTCAGATCATATAGCCATCAAAGTTGAAATTAATAGCAGAAAAAACATAGATAGAAAGTGGAACTCTTGGAAACTGAACAACATCTTGCTCAAAAAAACATGGGTTATAGAAGAAATCAAGGATGAATTAAAGAAATTCATGGCTTCCATTGACAACGAAAACACTTCCTACCAAAACCTATGGGATACAGCCAAAGCAGTGCTCAGAGGTCTGTTTATCTCCATAAATGCACACATCTGGAAGGAAGAAAGAAACCAAATCAAGGAACTAACTCTACAGCTTGAACAAGTAGAAAGAGAACAACAGTGGAACCCCTCAGGCAACAGAAGAAACCAGATCTTAAAGATTAGAGCAGAGTTAAATGAATTAGAGAATAGAAAAACAATTGAAAAAATTGAAAAGACCAAAAGCTGGTTTTTTGAAAAGATCAACAAAATTTATAAACCACTGGCTAAACTTACTAAAGAAAAGCAGGAAAGGAAACAAATAACCCAAATCAGAAATGAGAGGGGAGTTGTCACCACAGATGCAACAGAAGTCAAAAATATCATAACAGAATACTATGAAAACTGTACTCTAACAAATTTGAAAACCTAGGGGAAATGGACAAATTCCTTGACTCATACCACCTACCCAAATTATCACAACGTGAAGCAGAACAACTTAATAAACCCATCACAAAGGAAGAGATTGAAAAGGTCATCAAAACAGTGCCAACCAAAAGAGGTCCAGGTCCAGATGGCTTCACGGCAGAATTCTACCAAGCATTTAGAGAAGAGTTTTCCCCAATACTACTGAGACTATTTCACAGTATAGAAAGGGATGGAGTACTCCCAAACTCATTCTATGAAGCCAGCATAACCCTGATACCTAATCCAGGGAAAGATCCAACAAACACAGAGAAATACAGACTGATATCACTCATGAACCTAGGTGCAAAAATCTTCAACAAAATTCTTGCCAACAGAATATAACAACATATCAAGAAAATAATCCATCATGACCAAGTGGGATTCATACCAGGGATGCAAGGCTGGTTCAACATCAGGAAAACAATTAATGTGATTAACCACATAAATAACACAAAAGACAAAGGTCACCTGATTTTGTCCATTGATGGCGAAAAGACATTTGATAAAAATCCAACACCCATTCATGCTAAAAACTCTTAGAAAAATGGGAATAGACGGCAAATTCCTCAGCACAATAAGGGCCATTTATACAAAGCCAATTGCCCACATCATCCTGAATGGAGAGAGACTGAAAGACTTTCCCTTGAGATCAGGAACTAGACAAGGATGCCCACTGTCACCTCTCCTGTTCAACATTGTCCTAGAAGTTCTAGCCACAGCAATTAGGCAAGACAAAGAAATAAAGGGCATCTGCATCGGCAAAGAGAAAGTTAAAATCTCCCTGTTTGCAGATGATATGATTGTATATGCAGAGAACCCCAAGGAATCTATAAGTAAGCTACTCAAACTGATAGAAGAGTTCAGCAAAGTCTCAGGATACAAGATAAACGTAAGTAAATCAGTAGGATTCCTATATACCAACAACGAGACTGTTAAGGAGGAAATTATCAAATCAATACCATTTATGATAGCCCCTAAGAAGATAAAGTACCTAGAAATTAATCTAAGCAGAGAAACAACAGACCTTTACAAAGAGAACTACAAGCCCTTACTACAAGAAACTAAGAGAGACTTAGATAAATGGAAAAACCTACCCTGCTTATGGATAGGAAGATTTAACATTGTGAAAATGTCTATTTTACCCAAAGCAATTTATTTATATAATGCAATCCCAAAACAAGCTCCAGCATCATTTTTTAATGAGATGGAGAAACAAATCACCAATTTTGTTTGGAAAGGGAAGAAGCCCCGGATAAGTAAGGTACTACTAAAGAAGAACAACACACTGGGAGGCCTCTCATTACCCAACCTTAGAACATTCTACACTGCCACAGTGGTCAAAACAGCCCGGTACTGGTACAAGAACAGACAGATGGATCAATGGAACAGAATTGAGACCCCAGAGATGACACCATCTGCCTATGATCAGTTGATATTCGACAAAGGCCCTAAGACATTAAACTGGGGTGAAAACAGTATCTTCAACAAATGGTGCTGGTGAAATTGGTTATCCATCTGCGATAAACTGAATCAAGATCCATATCTTACACCTTATACAAAAACCAACTCCAACTGGATAAAATACCTAAATATCAAACCTAAAACGATAAAGCTCATCCAAGAAAAGGTAGGAACAACAACGGAAGTTTTAATACACAGTGAGGACAGACTCCAGAATCTGTCAAAGAAACCTCAATCAACAGAAGAGAAAATAGATAAATGGGAACTATTAAGAATCAAACACTTTTGCTCATCTAAAGACTTTATTAATAGAATTAAAAGAACACCTACAGAATGGGAAAAACATTTGGCAACTCTATGTCAGACTGACGCCTGGTCTCCATAATCTATAAGATGCTACAAAATATCAATAAGAAGAAGATAAACCATCCAATTAAGCGATGAGCAAAGCAGATGGACAGCCACTTCACTAAAGAGGAGATCCAGGCAGCCAAAAAACACATGTGGACATGTTCACGATCTTTAGTTATTAAACAAATTCAAATCAAGACAACAATGAGATACCATCTCACCCCAACAAGATTGGCCATGATCCAGAAAACACAAAACAACAAATGCTGGAAAGGCTGTGGAGAAAGTGGAACCCTCCTACACTGTTGGTGGGATTGCAAAATGGTCCAGCCTCTTTGGAAGGCAATCTGGTGCTTCCTTAAAGAAATGGATATCAATATACCATTTGACCCAGTAATTCCACTACTTGGAACATATCCTATAGAATCAAGGCCTTTCACACCAACCGACACATGCACCAGAATGTTTATCACAGCACAGTCCGTGATAGCAAAAAGATGGAATCAACCCAGATGCCCAACAATAGAAGAATGGATAGGTAAACTATGGTACATATACTCAATGGAGTACTACTCAACGATAAAGAATAACGATGATTCCAGGAAACATCTCCTAACCTGGTTTCAACTGCAAGACATTATGTTGAGTGAAAGTAATCAGCGAGATAAGGACAAATACTGCACGAGACCTCTACGATAAGATCTCAAAAACAGACTTGTGTGTAGAAGAAAAGACTCTTTGACAGCTGCAAGGGAGGGGAGGTAAGGAGGGTGAGGGGGGGAGGGTTTAGTTTAGATAGTTGCTAGAAATCTGATTGGGAGAAAGCGGTGATAGCACACTTTAGAAACAAGAACAACATTAAGTGGACTTCAGCATAACTTGAGTACTTCCATCTTAACTCAATACTGCAAGGATAGAGTAGCTGGGGCAGGGGGCGGGGACCATGCTCTTAGCCGAATTCCAGTCCAATTGGCACAACTAGTGTTTTGTTAAGAGAGCTCTCTGCACCCCACATTGGTGAGTGGCGTCTGGGGTCTTAAAAGCTGACAAGCTGACATCCGAGGACCCAGCAAATGGTCTCAACTCAGCAGGAATGGATGGTCACCGAGGACCAAAATGACATGCAGTAAAGACAACCGAGAAGACAGAGAGACCTACAAGAGTGGGTGCCTACATTGACTTGGGACTGGAAGAACCGGATGGTGCCCAGCCACCACCAGTGACAGCCACGATGGAGCTCACAGAGAGGAGTCTCACTGGCAACACAAGAATAAAAAGGGGTGCATCCTGAGATCTCCACTAAAAGACCTCAACTGATGGTCCAGTGGTTTTGGGGTTCCTCTGAGAGCATGGCCCCCGGCCCTGATGCTGCCCTTACGTATAAATTGTAACAAAGGTCCACTCTTTGGACAGGAATGGATTGGACTTGGCAATGCAAAGTGACCATATATTGGAAGCATTGTATGCTTCTATATATCTATAGGATATCATCTTGCCAACCTCTGGCTGGAGGTAGGCAAGTGGATAGAGAGGAGGGGATAGGAGGCTGTTGGGAGGATGAGACATGTATGGAACAGCAAGGAATAGTGTGCAGTCACCGGACAGGGAGAGCAGTGGAAGCTGCATATAGGTGGGCATGTAAATTTATACGTGAATGTACATTTTCACTCAGTCATGTTAAATAAAAATTAAAAAAAAAAACCATAAAAAATTGTTATTGTATTAAGAGTAAGAACAACAAAATGCTAAGAATAAAGGAGTAAAAACGTATTAGAAACACACTGGGAACTGACAAAAAAAAAAAGATAGGTGCACATAGGAAACTGTTTCTTTGGAAAAGGAAAGAAGTGGGACTTAAAATGACCTCAAGAAAGTTGGCAAAGTCAGCCTTGGCCACACTACCTGACAGAAGGTGAAGAACTCAGATACAATGCTATCTCCAGATCAGAGCTAAGCTCTCTGGACCAAAAAAAAAAAAGGCGGAAAGAAGAACCACAAACTCACTAGTCTATGAGGCCAGACCAAACAGCCAGAATTATATGGCCTATATGCCTCTTTTCTCCCCTATGATTTTCCTCTTCGTGATAGCCAAGAACAGCACAACACTTTTAAGTAATATAACACAAAATAAAGCAAATAGGGAAACAAGGTTCTTAAAATATCTATAGCAGATTCAAGCCGTTTTTGAAAAGTTTGCTTCATTTAAACAGAAAAACTAGATTCTAGATAAAGCTTATTAGCTTGTCAGAATCTCAGATGGAGGCATCATAGACTCTTTTGATTCAGCTGATCCCATTTTTAAAAACCATCCGATGCTTCATCTAAGGCACAACTATTGTTTCGCACTCATCACAGAGCAATAGAGAATGTAGAAACCCAAAGACTCAAGACTCAAGTAGACTGTAGGACTAATAACTCATATGAACCTTGGCCCCATCTAGCCTGAGACCAGAAAACCTACATGGTGCCTGACTATCATTACTGACCATTATGACCAGGGACACAGTAGAATGTTCGATACAGAAAGAGAGAAAAATGTAGAACAAAACTCAAACTCCTGAAAAACAAGCAGGCTTACTGGACCAACAGAGATTAGAGGAACCCTCAAGACTTGGAACTGAAGCTACTCCTGGTGGTCACCTTTCATCCAAACAATAGATTGGCTTATAAAATAAACAATATCACCCATGAACACTGTCTGTCCTTAAATAATCAACTATTTGAAACAGAATAGAACAAAGACGAGATACTAATGAGGGGCAGGGAAGCTAAATCAATGGAAACAGAGCAAAAAGAGTGGAAATCATGAAAATGCTGACACATTGGGAAAAATGTAACAAATGTTATGGGGCAAGTTGTAAAACAACTGTTAAAGGAGAACCTAATTTGCTGTGTAAACTTTCACTAAAATACAAAATGTTTAAAAAACAAACAAAACCAGGAACAATCTGATACCTTTGTCAGATCTAGTCTGATTCTCCATATAGGATCCAGTCCAAGGTTTCCAGCAAATGGAAACCAATAATGAAATTCAAGCACCAAACAGAAGTTCCCCCCAAATAAGGACAACACAAATGGTCACCCATTTTCCCAAAATGGAATAAAGAGAGAACAGACAGGAATCCAGTTCCCTAAAACAGCTATCGGAATTTCAAACTACCTCTAGATTAGCCAAGCCAGCCAAGTGCTGTCAAGTCGGACCTTTAGATTACTCAGTCCAATTTTCAGAAACAAACAGCTATGAAATTTATAGCATTTTTAAATGTGAACTCCAAGATGGCATCCTGGTAGGGAGGTCTGAAGGGTTGATAAACCAAACCCAATGCCATCTAGTCAGTTCTGACTCATAGCAACCCTATAGGACTGAGTAGAACTGCCCCATAGAGTTTCCACGGAGCACCTGGTGGATTCAAACTGCTGACCTTTTGGTTAGCAGATATAGCCCTTAACCACTACGCCACCAGGGTTTCTTCAGAATTAGGAGGACTCTCACCTGTCATGGCTTGAATTGTGCCCCCACAAAATAGGCATATCTATTTAGCTAGGCCGTAATTCCTAGCATTGTGTGGTTATCCAGCATTTGATATCCAATGTGATTTTCCTGTTAGTTGTAAATCCTGTCACTGTGACGTTAATGGGGTGGATCAGCAGCAGTTATACTGATGAGATCTACAAGATTAGTAGTATTTCAAATCAATTTCTTTCAGATACAAAAGAGAGAAGTGAGCAGAGAAACAGAGGTACCTCATTAACCAAGAAAAAAGAGCCCAGAGAATGGCACATCCTTTCAGGGTTCCTGCACCGAGAAGGTCCTTGACCCAGGAAGATTGATTACAGGGACCTTGCTGAGTCAGAATCAACTTGACAGCACTGGATTTGGGGTTTGTTTTTTTTCTCTCAGAGAGAAAGCCTTCCCCTGGAGCTGGCAACCTGAATTTCAACTTCAAATCTCATGAACTGTGAAAGAATAAATATCTCTTGTTAAAGCCATTCACTTTTGGTATTTCTGTTACAGCAGCACTAGATGACTAAGACACTGTCTTTAACTATCAGACAAAATTACCAGCCTTACATTAAATGTGACGGCAAGCAAGGGTTACACAGGCCATGCAACTACAACTGTTTTTTCCAGAATGAGAAAAAGGGAAACACAAAACCTTGATATAAAGAGTTTAAAAAATAATAATAATAAGGTTAAAGTGTTGAGATAGGCTAACTAAGATTTGAATGGGTTTACCTACTACAGTCACTTCAGAGACTAAAGTGTGCCTGACCCAAGCCACAGTGTTTTCAATTGCCTCATATGCATTGGAAAGCTGGACACTGAGTAAAGAAGGCTGAAGAACTGATGCTTTTCAACTATAGTTTTGGCAAAGAATATTGAATATATCAAGACTGCCAGAAGAAGAAACAAATCTGTCTTGGAAGAAGTACAGCCAGAATGTTCTTTGCAAGCAAGACTGAGGAAACTCTGTCTCACGTACTTGGGACATGTTATCAGAAGGGACCTAAGATCCATATGTGAGATGTCAGGCTGGACGAAGGTCAGTTACTGATGAGCTGAATTCAGGATCCAGAGTACGGCAAAACCCGTAGAACTCTGCAGAAAATTCACATAGGTATACTGCCAATTAAATTCCAAACTCATCCTAGAAAAAGTGCTACGTATTTCATTGCTGAATATCACTATGGTCACCTTTGAAGTACTTCCCTTGAGAAACTATGTGTTGACTCCAGCACCTGGTCCACCTTTCAAAGCAATTTTAGAACTCTTTACCTGGTATGCCCATCAACTGTCTTCATAGTATCCTTGATGTACCAAATGTCATCAAAATGGCTTCCTTTCAATATTTCTTTTATCTTCAGATACAGAAAAAAATCACTGGAGACAAGACCAGGTGAGTAGTGAGGGTGTTCCATTACGGTTATTTGTTTACTGGTTATAAATTCCCTTAAAGACAACTATACAATAAAGTTTGCAAACTTCACACCTTGCCACTGTGCACAATGGCTGTTCCAGAAAGAGTTCTAAAATTGCTTTGAAGGGTGGACTAGGCTCTGGCAATGGCGCATAGCTTCCCAAGGCGATGATAGTGATATTCAGCAATGGGGTATGTAGCACTTAGAACAGTTAAGTTTGCAGATCACATTGTTGGATCATGTATACTGGTTGCAGACCATACCCCCAAAGAAATTCTTTTTCAAATGATTGGCAGCTCACAGGAGATTCTGTTTTAGTCAGGTAGTGCTGCTCTAACAGAAATACCACAGAGTAGATAGCTTTAACAAAGGAAAGTTTATTCTTACGCTGTCCTGTAGTTTACAAGTCCAAATTCAGGATGTCCGCCCCAGGGGAAGGCTTTCCCACTTGCTGGCTCTGGAAGAAACTCCCTGTGCTGCATCAGTCTTTGGTCAGGGGGCATCATGGGGCAGGAACCTCAGGTCTGAAGGATATGCTCTTCTCCCATTGCTGCTTTCCTGATGATGTGAGGTTCCCAATTCTCTGCTTGCTTCCCTTCCTTTTATGTCTGGTAGGATGAAAGTATTAAGGGTGGTGCAAGCCATACACCAGGGAAACTGCCTTTAAAGTGGAGCAGGGAGGTGATCCTATGAAGGGATTTACAGTCCCATTCTAATCCTTTAACATATAGCATAGGAAAATGACAAAATGAAGGACAAATGTAAAACATTGGGAATCATGGCTAGCAACATGGTTACACATATTTTTGGGGGGACACAATACATGACAGATCCCATTATGGAGGTGATCACGTTGTATCAGATCTCATCATGGATATGATGGTGTCACTATAAGACTGTCAAACTACATCATAGCTGCCAAACCACTGAGAACCAAGGCCCAGCTAATCTGATATTGATGATCGTAGTTGCTAGCCAAGAAGTCAGCAGTTCAAATCTACCAGTTGCTCTTCACAAACTCTGTGGGGGCAGTTCTACTCTGTTCTATAAAGTCACTATGAGTCAGAATCAACTTGAGGGCAATGGATTTGGTTTATGCATACATGATACCTATTTTAATGTAAGAATATCATAAGAAGTTGTCAAAAGAATTTGCAGCTTTCAAAATCTCTAGTGGCTCTGTGAGCTGCTCATTCAGTTATTCTTGTTTAAAGACTATGATAAATTGGGACCTCACAATAACATGGGTGCCTCCTGATAACATGTCCAAAAAAGTGTATACATACCTTGTGCATGGTATATTATCCAAGCGCTAGTTAATAACTATAGTAGTAATAGTAACAATGGTAGTATGCACATACATAATAAGGTTTAAAATAGAAATGAAAACAAAAAAATAAGGAAGAAGAGAAAAATAGGTTATTACTGTATTTAGTTTAGGCAACTAAATAAAAATAAGAACATTGCAATTTCACTGATAAAAAGGAAATGAAAACAGGAAACTTTTTCTGGTGATAAATTCAAAGCAATTTATCACAGGTCTTCAGAGTTACCGAGTAACTAAAGTTAGCCACTAGTGATTGTCAAAGTTGCAGAATCCTTTGGATAACATCTTAAAGATAATCTTAGATAAAAATTGGTTTTAAAACATTGTCCAATGAAAAAATTTCTCTGGTAACTAAACTTTGTTTCCCCCTTTTAAAAACTTTAGAAGAACGTTTACAGAATAAATTAGTTTCGGGTGGAGTCAAGATGGTGGACTAAGCACACGTCTCCTTATATCCCTCTGGAAACCAAGACCTGAATTGATAATCAAAAGGAGCTTTCTGATCACCTAATCAGCCCCAGGACACGGCACAGGGCTGTTAATTGGGACTTCATACCACTGAGCAAAAAACCTCTCTTTCACTGACTCCAGCTCCTGGCTAGCCCTGGCTCTTGTGGACGAAAAGTAAATGCACCATTTTGACTTTTTTTTCTCTGTCTTGGTCGGCGGGCGGAGCTGGGTGTTGCCTAGCTGCTAGACTCAGACACGCTGCTGGGAGGATAGGCAGGCAAAATCCCATGTTTTGAGAGCCAGGCTTAGGATTCTGTTAATCTAGCCACTTTGAGCCTTTCGTTTTATATCTGCATCAGCGGGGTTTGTACGGAATTCCGCAGTCAGTGTGCGAGATGCTATGTTGGTACCGAGATGTTAGCGGGACCTAATTCTTAGCCTAGGAGCCAGCGCCTGCAACAGGACAGTGTTTCTCCGACAGAAAAGCAGTCATTTTCCCAGTGCCACCTATGTTGCAGGCCCTGCAACAGAAGCAGAGGAATCACTACCTCTCGGCACCTTTAGCCCCTCTGTCTGCTGCCTGTGTGGAGGGTGCCATCTTGGATACGGTGGCTGCAGCTGGACGTAATTCTTAGCTTGGGAGCCAGAGCCTGCCCACAAGAGAGCGCTTTTCTATCACAAAAGCAGTACTCGACGCAGTGTCGCCTAAGGCTAGGCCCTGTCAGCACAAGCCACCAGGGCAGTAGCATTGCTGTATTCTGAACTAGTTTGTTATCATCTGGGGTTGGATATAGTGGTGCTTACTTTGTCAGTTGAGAAGAGGGACCTCTATACCTGAAAACCTAACTGACTTGTGAAGTGGTCAGATATCTTTTGCTTTACATTTTAAGACAGCCTAGAGAAACATTTGCAATCCATCCTCACAGTACCTCTTCCAGCCTCTATATACTCACACGGGACCCAAAAAGCAACAGACAATTGAGGCATACATGAAATCACCCATGGCTTCAGAAGGCTCCCAAACAAAGCAACCAAGGAGTTTTCCAGATGAAGAAACTTTTATGAAAGCATCAGGAAGTGAATACAAATTGATTATACACAGAGCCCTTCTAGACCTTATACAAAATGCAGCAGAACAAAATGAAAAATTGAGCAAGTTGTTCGATCTGATGGAACACCAGTACTCTGAAATCCAACAGATCAAGAACAAAATTAAAGACATAGAAACTTCCATGTAAAGCCAGAAAACAGAATGGAACAAATAGAAAAAAGAATTTCTGACTTGGAAGACAGAGCTACTGATGCCAGCGTCTATGAGCAGAAATCAGAAAAAAGAAACAAGAAAAATGAAGAAACATTAAGAAGTATGTGGGACTCTATTAAGAGGAACAACCTTCGA
The DNA here is from genome assembly GCA_028571685.1 of Heterohyrax brucei. Classification (NCBI taxonomy): domain Eukaryota; kingdom Metazoa; phylum Chordata; class Mammalia; order Hyracoidea; family Procaviidae; genus Heterohyrax; species Heterohyrax brucei. The sequence continues at coordinate 21,966,774 of CM053162.1, forward strand.
TTAATTGGAGTCCCTGAACAGGGTGAGACATCTGAGAACACAGAAAGTATCATTTCTGAGCTGCTGACAGAAAATTTACCAGAAATCATGAAGGAAGAGAATATAGACATCTCAGGCACATATCGTATGCCATCCAATATAGATCTCAAAAGAAAGACTCCAAGACACATTATAATCAAGCTAACAGAATAAAACATAAGCAGCAACTCTTAAAGGCAGCAAGACTCAAGGCAAAGCTAACATTCAGAGGGAAACCCTGTAGGCTCTTGTCAGATTTCTCAGCAGAAACCATCCTGGCACGGAGACAGTGGCATGAGACATTCAAAGCCTTGAAGGAGAAGAACTTGTAACCAAGAATTATATATTCTGCAAAACTATCTTTCAAATATGAAAATGAAATTAAGACATTCCCAGATAAACAGAAACTCAGAGACTTTGTAAAAACCAAACCCAAACTACAAGAAATACTGAAAGATGTTCTAAGCTCTGGCTTAGAGAGAAACCACTAACTTTATATATTAGAATGACACACTACTCAATACTCTACTGTTTAAGGGAACGCTCCAAAGTCAATCACACCTTTAATATGGAAAGAAGTAATCCAGTGATCATCATGAAAACTATGGTGTCATCATAATAAAAAGAGGGATGTACTACAGTTGTTACAGTCCTTCCAGATGGAGAGGAAGATGACAAGACTGGTAGTAATTAAAATTGGGTTTATATATAGTTTATTAAGGGGGATCATAGGGGCAGCTGTAAAGCACAACAAAGATGTATCCTACCATTTCAAGAAATGTAACACACGAGTCTCAACAACTACAAAACCAGCTCTGAAAAAGGTGAAAAATCAACTCCCAAAAAAGTGTCCCAGAACAGACTAATAAGAACAACAGAGAAAACATCAGCATAAAAATAAACATATCACAATGGCAGCAGTGAACACATACCTATCAATAATTACATTGAATGTGAATGGACTGAATGCTCCAGTAAAGAGACATCGAGTGTCATCTTCGATCAAAAGACATGACCCATCCATAAGTTGTCTATAAGAAACTCACCTGAGACCTAAAGATAGGAACAAACTGAAAATTAAAGGATGGAAGAATATATATCAAGCTAACAATGAACAAAGAAGAGCAGGGGTGGCAATTCTAATCTTAGACAAAATCAATTTTAATGTCAAATCCACCATCGTGGACAAAGATGGACACTATTGCTGAAAGGTTCAGGACACAAGCAAGACTTAACTATAGTAAATATTTATGCACCTAGTATCAGAGCACTTAAATACATCGAAGAAACACTGACTATGCTCACAAGAGAGTTAGATGACTCCACAATAATATTGGGAGACTTTAACACTCCACTCTCATTACTAGACAGATCATCTAGAAAAAAGCTCAGTAAAGATACAGAAGACCTCATTGACACAATTAACCAACTAAACCTCATTGATATATACAGAACTTTCAACCCATCAGCAGACAACTATGCCTTCTTCTCCAGTGCACATGGAACATTCTCCAGAATTGACCACGTGTTAGGCCATAATGCAATGCTCAACAAAATCCATACCACTGAATTACTGCAAACCATCTTCTCAGATCATAAAGCCATAACAGTTGAAATTAATAGCAGAAAAAACATAGACAGAAAGTGGAACTCTTGGAAACTGAACAACATCTTGCTCAAAAAAACATGGGTTATAGAGGAAATCAAGGATGAATTAAAGAAATTCATGGCTTCCAATGAGAACGAAAACACGTCCTACCAAAAGTTATGGGATACAGCCAAAGCAGTGCTCAGAGGTCTGTTTATCTCCATAAATGCACACATCTGGAAGGAAGAAAGAAACCAAATCAAGGAACTAACTCTACAGCTTGAACAAGTAGAAAGAGAACAACAGTGGAACCCCTCAGGCAACAGAAGAAACCAGATCTTAAAGATTAGAGCAGAGTTAAATGAATTAGAGAATAGAAAAACAATTGAAAAAATTGAAAAGACCAAAAGCTGGTTTTTTGAAAAGATCAACAAAATTTATAAACCACTGGCTAAACTTACTAAAGAAAAGCAGGAAAGGAAACAAATAACCCAAATCAGAAATGAGAGGGGAGTTGTCACCACAGATGCAACAGAAGTCAAAAATATCATAACAGAATACTATGAAAACTGTACTCTAACAAATTTGAAAACCTAGGGGAAATGGACAAATTCCTTGACTCATACCACCTACCCAAATTATCACAACGTGAAGCAGAACAACTTAATAAACCCATCACAAAGGAAGAGATTGAAAAGGTCATCAAAACAGTGCCAACCAAAAGAGGTCCAGGTCCAGATGGCTTCACGGCAGAATTCTACCAAGCATTTAGAGAAGAGTTTTCCCCAATACTACTGAGACTATTTCACAGTATAGAAAGGGATGGAGTACTCCCAAACTCATTCTATGAAGCCAGCATAACCCTGATACCTAATCCAGGGAAAGATCCAACAAACACAGAGAAATACAGACTGATATCACTCATGAACCTAGGTGCAAAAATCTTCAACAAAATTCTTGCCAACAGAATATAACAACATATCAAGAAAATAATCCATCATGACCAAGTGGGATTCATACCAGGGATGCAAGGCTGGTTCAACATCAGGAAAACAATTAATGTGATTAACCACATAAATAACACAAAAGACAAAGATCACCTGATTTTGTCCATTGATGCTGAAAAGGCATTTGATAAAGTCCAACACCCATTCATGCTAAAAACTCTTAGCAAAATGGGCATAGACAGCAAATTCCTCAACACAATAAGGGCCATTTATACAAAGCCAATTGCCCACATCATCCTGAATGGAGAGAGACTGAAAGACTTTCCCTTGAGATCAGGAACTAGACAAGGATGCCCACTGTCACCTCTCCTATTCAACATTGTGCTAGAAGTTCTAGCCAGAGCAATTAGACAAGACCAAGAAATGAAGGGCATCTTCATTGGCAAAGAAGAAGTTAAAATCTCCCTGTTCGCAGATGATATGATTGTATATGTAGAGAACCCCAAGGAATCTATAAGTAAGCTACTCAAACTGATAGAACAGTTCAGCAAAGTCTCAGGATACAAGATAAACATAAGTAAATCAGTAGGATTCCTTTATACCAACAACGAGACTGTTAAGGAAGAAATTATCAAATCAATACCATTTACGATAGCTCCTGCGAAGATAAGGTACCTAGGAATTAACCTAAGCAGAGAAACAACAGACCTTTACAAAGAGAACTACAAGCCCTTACTACAAGAAACTAAGAGAGACTTAGATAAATGGAAAAACCTACCCTGCTTATGGATAGGAAGATTTAACATTGTGAAAATGTCTATTTTACCCAAAGCAATTTATTTATATAATGCAATCCCAATACAAGTTCCAGTGTCATTTTTTAATGAGATGGAGAAAAAAATCTCCAGTTTTGTTTGGAAAGGGAAGATGCCCCAGGTAAGTAAGGTACTACTAAAGAAGAAGAACACACTGGAAGGCCTCTCATTACCTTACCTTAGAACATTCTACACTGCCACAGTGGTCAAAACAGCCTGGTACTGGTACAAGAACAGACAGATGGATCAATGGAACAGAATTGAGACCCCAGAGATGAGACCATCTGCCTATGAACAGTTGATATTCGACAAAGGCCCTAAGACATTAAACCGGGGTAAAAACAATATCTTCAACAAATGGTGCTGGCAAAATTGGTGACTCATCTGCAATAAACTGAATCATGATCTATGTCTTACACCTTACACAAAAACCATCTCCAACTGGATGAAAGACCTGAATATCAAACCTAAAACGATAAAGCTCATCCAAGAAAAGGTAGGAACAACAATGGAAGTTTTGATACACAATGAGGACAGACTCCAAAATCTGTCAAAGAAACCATAATCAACAGAAGAGAAAATAGATAAATGGGAACTATTAAGAATCAAACACTTTTGCTCATCCAAAGACTTTATTAATGCAATTAAAAGAACACCCACAGAATGGGAAAAAATATTTGAAAACTCTATGTCAGACTGACGCCTGATCTCCATAATCTATAAGATACTACAAAATATTAATAATAAGAAGATAAACCATCCAATTAAGCGATGAGCAAAGCAGATGGACAGTCACTTCACTAAAGAGGAGATCCAGGCAGCCAAAAAACACATGTGGACATGTTCACGATCTTTAGTTGTTAAAGAAATTCAAATCAAGTTGACAATGAGATACTATCTCACCCCAACAAGATTGGCCATGATCCAGAAAACACAAAACAACAAACGCTGGAGAGGTTGTGGAGAAAGTGGAACCCTCCTACACTTTTGGTGGGGTTGCAAAATAGTCCAGCCTCTTTGGAAAGCAATCTGGCACTTTCTTAAAAAAATGGATATCGATATACCATTTGACCCAGTAATTCCACTACTTGGAATATATCCTACAGAATCAAGGCCTTTCACACCAACAGATACATGCACGAGAATGTTTATCACAGCACAGTCCATGATAGCAAAAAGATGGAATCAACCCAGATGCCCAACAACAGAAGAATGGATAGGTAAACTATGGTACATATACTCAATGGAGCAGTACGCAATGAAAAAGGATAACAATGATTCCAGGAAACATCTCCTAACCTGGTTTCAACTGGAAGGCATTATGCTGAGTGAAAGTAGTCAGTGACAAGAGGACAAATATTGTATGAGACCTCTATGATAAGATCTCAAAAACAGACTTGTGTGTAGAAGAAAAGACTCTTTGACAGCTGCAAGGGAGGGGAGGTAAGGAGGGTGAGGGGGGGAGAGTTTTGTTTAGATAGTTGTTAGAAATCTGATTGGGAGAAAGCGGTGATAGCACACATTAGAAACAAGAACAACATTAAGTGGACTTCAGCATAATTTGAGTACTCCTTCCATCTTAACCTAATATTGCAACGATAGAGTAGCTGGAGCAGGGGGCAGGGGACCATGCTCTTAGGCGAAATTGAGGCCAACTGGCACAACTAGCGTTTTGCTAAGAGAGCTCTCTGCACCCCACATTGGTGAGTGGTGTCTGGGGTCTTAAAATCTGCCAAGCTGACATCCGAGGACCCAGCAAATGGTCTCAACTCAGCAGGAATGGATGCTCACCGAGGACCAAAATGACATGTGGTAAAGACAACCGAGAAGACAGAGAGACCCACAAGAGTGGGTGCCTTTATTGACTTGGGACCGGAAGAACCAGATGGTGCCCAGCCACCACCAGTGACAGCCACGATGGAGCTCACAGAGAAGAGTCTCACTGGCAACACAAGAATAAAAAGGGGTGCATCCTGAGATCTCCACTAAAAGACCTCAAGTGATGGTCCAGCGGTTTTGGGGTTCCTCTGAGAGCATGGCCCCCGGCCCTGATGCTGCCCTTACGTATAAATTGTAACAAAGGTCCACTCTTTGGACAGGAATGGATTGGACTTGGCAATGCAAAGTGACCATATATTGGATGCACTCTATGGTTCTATACATCTATAGGATATCATCTTGCTAACCTCTGGCTGGAGGAAGGAGAGTGAGTGGAGAGGAGGGGAAAGGAGACTGTTGGGAGGATGAGATATGTATGGAGCAGGGAGGCATAGCGTGCAGTCACCGGACAGGGAGAGAAGTGGAAGCTGCATATAGGTGGGCATGTATATTTATGTGGGAATGTACATTTTCACTCAGTCATGCTAAATAAAAAAAAGAAAGAAGAAGAAAAACAAAAGAAAAACAAAAAGAATAAATTAGTTTCTTGTTTAATAGTACACATTGTTCTATGGTTTTGGTTAACTACCTAACAGCATGTCAACCCTCTCACTGCTCGATCCTAGTCCTTGCCCTGGGCTACGGGGGTCCTTTAGTTTACCTTTTTATTTTATGGGCCTATCTAATGTTAGCTCATGGATGAACCTTGGGAGTAACTTTATTATTGAGTTAAAAGATTGTCTGGAGGCCGTGCTCTCAGGGTTGCTACAGTCTCTGTCAGGCCAGGTCTTTTTTTCTTGTGAGTTAGAATTTTGTTTTACATTTTTCTCCAGCTCGGTCTGGGACCCTCTATTGTGATTCCTGTCAGAGCAGTCAGTGCTGGTAGATGGGTACCATCTAGTTGCACCAGACTCAGTCTTTTGGGGTCATGATAGATGTAGTCCACTCGTTCTTTAGACTAACCTTTCCCTTAGATCTTTAGCTTTCTTTATTCTTTCTTGTTCCCAAAGAGGTGAGTCCAGTGGAATATCTCAGATGGCTACTCACAACCTTTAAAGACCCCAGATGCTACTCATCAAAATAGAGTGTAGAAGAATATTTTGCTTATAAACTGTTACACCAGGTGAGCTAGATGCTCCTGAGACCATGGTCCTTACAGCCCTCAGCCGAGCATCTGAGTCCCCCAGGGAGTTTGGATGTGTCCGTGGAACTTCCACGACCTTTCCTCGTACAAACTGTGTTGGCTTCCTTAGTGCTGTGCCGTGTCTTACCATATCGATGATAACAGAGCTTCAAAAATCTAGGAATATGAGTTTCTGATGATGAAAATTATGCTTGCTTTACTGAGGCCTTGCTGTGTAGCAGAAACCAAACTAAATCAAATCAATTGTCTTTGAGTCAGTTTCAACTTGTAGTGATTATATAGTACACGTAGAAAAGGCCATAAAATTGCCGAGGTCATAAACAGAAAAGTGAAAGGATTTCACTAAACCCACATAGCCAGTAGGTGGTAGTGCCACCGTAAGTCTAATATTGTATTAAACCAAGCGACCTTGCACTCAGTATGTGAATTATGTGTATGAGTGACTAGCACATTCTTTGGAAACCCTGGTGGTACAGTGGTTATGTGCTATTTCTGCTAATCAAAAGGTCAGCAGTTCAAATCTACCAGGCACTCCTTGGAAACTATGGAGCAGTTCTACTGTGTTCTATAGGGTCGCTATGAGTCAGAATCAACACAGTGACAGTAGGCTTGGGTTTTTTTGTTTATCATGCCCTTTACTGTGTCTTCTTCAAACACTGATGTTCTTGGTTAGGCTTTGGAAGGGAAGCTTGTAACAGGCAGTTCAAGGTTCAGCTCCGTGGTGAGTGTTCAGGGCTCAAATACTTTCCTCTAATTAAAGGAAGACTCTTCAACTTCTTTTTAGTTTTGATCTTATACAGGGTTTGTTTTTTTTTTCCTCAGCGTTTGATGATATGGCATATTCTTTCTGTTACACAAAAAGTAAGCTGTATTTAAATTTAAAATTGTACATATAGTTCTTAACAAACTGTAGTTTTGTATTTCCTAATCCATATATTTATTTAGGAGCTCTGGTGATGCCTTGGTTAAGTGCTTGGCTGTTCACCAAAAGTCTGGTGGCTTGAACCTGCTATCATCCCGTGAGAGAAAGACGTGGCAGTTTGCTTCCCTAAAGATTTATTGCCTTGGATATCTTATTGAGCAGTTCTACTTTGTCTTTAGAGTCCCTGGGAGTCAAATTCAGCTGGACAGCAATAAAAAGCCAAAGTTGGTTTTTTTAAAAATTTTTTCTTATTATGATTCAGTGAAAATGTACGATCCCATATAAATTTGCATGCCCACCTGTGTGTATCTGCCACTGCTCTTCCTGTCCAGTGACAGCACACTCCTCCTCTCCATTCTATGTATGTCATATCCTCCTAACAATCTCCTATCCATTCCTCTCCACCCTCTTCCCCACCTCCATTAATAGGTCAGCAGGATGACATGCTATAGATACATGAAACCATAAAGTGCACACATGATATGGTCACTCTGTGATGCCAAGTCCAATCCATTCCTGTCCGAAGAGTTGACCTCGCTTATGATTTTTGGACAAAGGCAGCATCAGGGCCAGGGGCCGTGCTCCCAGGGGAACCCCGTGGACCATCAATTGTGGTCTTTTAGTGGAGATGTCAGGGTGCACTCCTTCTTATTCTTGGGTTGCCAGTGAGACTCCATTCTGTGAGCCTCATCAGGGCTATCACTGATGATGGTCGGGCACCATCTGGTTGTCCTGGTCACAAGTCGAAGTAGTCACCCACTCATGTGGGTCTTTCTGTCTTCTGGGTTCTCTTCCCCCCATGTCATTTTGGTCCTTTGTGGTCATCTGTTCTGGCTGAGTTGGGACCATTTACTGTACCTCAGATGGCAGCTTGATAGCTTTTAAGACCCCAGATGCCACTCACCAATGTGGGGTGCAGAAGACTCTCTTGGTAAAATGCTAGTTATGCCAATTGGCCCTGATGTCCCCTGAAAGCATGGTCCTTGGACCCCTGCCCCAGCTACTCTGTCCTTGCAATATTGGATTAAGGTGGGAGGAGTAATCACATTATGTTGAAGTCCAGTTAAAATTAATCTTCTTTCTAATGTGTGCTGTAACTGATTTCGCCCAACTGAATTTCTATCAACTATCTAATCTATACCCACCCTCGCCCTCATTCCGTCCCCAATCTTGAAGCTGTCAAAGAGTCTTTTCTTCGATGCATGAGTCTGTTTTTAAGTTCTTATTGTAGGGGTCTCATACAATGTCCTTTTGCCACTGGCTACTTTCACTCAACATAATGTCCTCCAGTTGAAACCGTGTTATGAGATGCTTCCTAAAATCATCATTGTTCCATGACATGCTTCCTAAAATCATGAGTGTTTCACTGAGTGTATGCACCACAGTTCACCTAGCCATTCCTCTGTTGCTGGGCATCTGGGTTGATTCCACCTTTTTGCTATTGTGAACTGTGCTTCAATAAATATTCGTGTGCATGTATCTGTTGGTGTGAATGCTCTTGATTCTGTAGGATATATTCCAAGCAGTAGAATTATTGGGTGAAATAGTATATCTATTTCCATCTTTTTAAGGAAGTTCCAGATTGCTTTCCAGAGAGGTTGTACTGTTTTGCAGTGCCACCAACAGTGGAGGAGAGTTCTGATTTGTCCACAGCCTCTCCAGCATTTGCTGTTTTGCATTTTCTGGATCATGGCCAACCTTGTTGGGGTGAAATGTTATCTCATCATAGTTTTGATTTGAATTTCTTTAATAGCTAGTGATCGTGGACATTTCTGCATATGTTTTTTTGCTGCCTGGATATCCTCTTTACAGAAGTGTGTATCCATCTCTTTTGTCCATTGCTTAATTGGATTATTTATCTTTTTCTTATTGATATTTTGTAGTACCTTATAGATTATGGAGATTAGATGTCTGTCTGACATACAGTTGCCAAATATTTTTTCCCATTCTGTATGTGGTCTTGTAATTCTTTTGATAGTCTTTGAATGAGCAAAAGTGTTTGATTCTTAGTAGTAACCATTTATTTATTTTCTCTTCTGTTGATGGTGGTTTGTCAGATTTTGAAGTCTGTCTACATTGTGTGTTAAAACTTCCATTGTTGATCGTAATTTTTCCTAGATGAGCTTTATCACTTTAGATTTGATATTTAGGTCTTGTTTTAGTCAGCTAGGGCTGCTCTAACAGAATTACCACACAGTGGGTGGCTTTAACAAAGGAAGTTTTATTCTTAGACAGTCTGGTAGGCTGCAAGTTCATATTCAGGGTGTCAGCTCCAGGGGAAGGCTTTCCCCCTTGTTGGCTCTGGAGGAAAGTCTGGTATTGCATCAGTCTTTGTCCAGGGAGCATCTTGGTGCAGGAACCTCAGGTCTGAAGGATGTGCACTTCTCCTGGTGCTGCTTTCTTGATGGTACGAGGTTCCCAATTCTCTGCCTGCTTCTCTGTCCTTTTATCTCTGGTAGGATGAAAGTATTAAGGGTGGTGCAAACCGTACTCCAGGGAAACTGCCTTTACAGTGGAGCAGGGAGGTGATCCCATGAAGGGATTTACAGCCCCACCCTAATATTTTAACATACAGCACAGGAAAACCACAAAATGGAGGACAGTTACAAGATACTGGGAATCATGGCCCAGCCACGTGGCTACCCATATTTTTGGCGGGACACAATTCAATCCATGACAGGTCTTTTATCCAGTTTGAGTTGGTTTTTGTATAAGGTGTGAGATATAGGTCTTGTTTCAATTTACTGCAGATGGATATTCAATTTTGCCAGCACCGTTTGTTGAAGAGATTGTTTTTATGCCAGTTTAATGTCTCAGGATCTTTGTTGAATATCAGCTATTCATAAGAGGATGGAGTCACCTCTGGAGTCTCACATCTGTTCCACTGATCTATCTGTCTCTTTTTGTACCAGTGCCACGCTGTTTTGACAACTGTGATGGTGTAACAGGTTCTAAAGTTGGGTAGTGAGAGGCCTCCCAGTGTGTTCTTCTTTTTCAGTAGTGCTTTACTTATCTGGGGCTTCTTCCCTTTCCAAACGAATTTGGTGATTTCTTTCTCCATCTCATTAAAAAATGTCACTGGAATTTGTATTGGGATTGCATTATGTAAGTAGATTGCTTTGGGTAAAATAGACATTTTCACAATGTTAAGTCTTCCTATCCAAGAACAAGGTAGGTTTCTCCATTTATGTAAGTCTCTCTTAGTTTCTGGTAGTAAGGTCTTGTAGTTCTCTTTGTAAAGGTCTGTTATTTCTCTGCTTAGATTTATTCCTAGGTACTTTATTTTCTTAGAGGCTATAGTAAATTGATTTAGTGATTTCTTCTTTAATAGTCTCATTGTTGGTATAAAGGAATCCTACTGATTTACTTACATTTATACTGTATCCTGAGACTTTGCTGAACTCTTCTATCAGTTTGAATAGTTTACTTATAGCTTCTTTAGGATGCTCTGCATATACAATCATATTATCTGCAAATAGGGAGATTTTCTTTGCCAATGCAGATGCTCTTTATTTCTCGATGTTGTCTAATTGCTTTGGCTAGAACTTTTAGTACAACATTGTATAGGAGAGGTGAGAGTGGTCTTCCTTGACTAGTTCCCTTTCTCAGGGGAATTGTTTCAGTATCTCTCTATTCAGGATGATGTAGGCAGTTGGCTTTGTATAAATGGCCCTTATTGCATTGAGGAATTTACCATCTGTTCCTATTTTGCTGAGAGTTTTTCACATGAATGGGTGTGGAGTTTATCAAATGCCTTTTCTGCATCAATAGACAAAATCAGGTGATTCTTGTCTTTTGTGTTATTTATGTGGTTGATCACATGAATTGTTTCTCTGATGCTGAACCAGACTTACATCCCTAGTATGAATCCAACTTGGTCATGATGAATTATTTCTTTGATATGTTGTTGTATTCTACTGGCAAGAATTTTGTTGAAGATTTCTGCATCTAGATTCATGAGTGATATCAGTCTGTAGCTCTCCTCTTTTGTTGGGTCTTTCCCTGGCTTTGGTATCAGGGTTATGCTGGCTTCATAGAATGAGTTTGGGAGTATTCCATCCCTTTCTATGCTGTGAAATAGTCTCAGTAGTACTGGAGATAACTGATCTCTAAAAGTGTGGTGAAATTCTGTGGTGAAGCCATTGGGCCAGCATTTTTTTTGGTTGGTAATTTTTGGATGACTTTTTCAATCTCTTCCTTTGTAATGGATTTATTAAGTTGTTCTGCTTCACCTTGTGATAATTTGGGTAGGTGATATGAATCTAGGAATTTGTCCATTTCCCCTAGGTTTTCAAATTTGTTGGAGTATAGTCTTTCACAGTATTCTGTTATGGTACTTTTTTATTTCTGTTGGATCTGTTGTGACATCTGGCCTCTCATTTCTTATTTGAGTTATTTGTTTCCTTTCCTGTTTTTCTTTAGTAAGTTTAGCCAATGGTTTGTCAATTTTGCTGATCTTTTCAAAAAACCAGCTTTTGGTCTTTCCAGTTTTTTCAATTGTTCTTCTATTCTCTAATTCTTTTAGTTCTGCTCTAATCTTTTTGATCTGTTTTTTTCCAAGGCCTGAGGAATTCCTCTGTTGCTGTCTCTCTACTTGTTCAAGCTTTAGGGTTAGTTCTTTGGTTTAGGTTCTTTCTTCCTTCTGAATGTGTACGTTTATAGAGATAAACTGACCCCTGAGCACTGCTTTGGCTATATCCCATAGGTTCTAGTAAGAAGTGTTTTCATTCTTACTGGAATCTGTAAATTTCTTTTATAACCCAGGGCTTTTTGAGCAAGATGTTGTTCAGTTTCCATGAGTTCCACTTTCTATCTATGTTTTTCTGCTGTTGATTTTGACTTTTATGGCTTCATGATCTGAGAAGATGCTTTGCAATATTGCAAAGATATGAGTTTTGTTGAGATTTGCTTTGTGTCCTAACACATGGTCTATTCTGGAAAATATTTCATGTGCATTGGAGAAGAAGGTGTAGTTTTCCACTGATGCATAGAAAGTTCTGTACATGTTGATGAGGTCTAGTTGGTTAGTTGTGGCAATAAGATCTTCTGTGTCTTATGGAGTTTTTTCCTAAACGATCTGTCCAATATTGAGAGTGGAGTGTTGAAGTCGCCCACTATTATTGTGGAGTGATTGATCTTGTTTTTGAGTGTAGTCAGTGTTTCTTCAACGTATTTAGATGTTCTAATATTGGGTGCATAGAAGTTTAATGTTGTTAAGTCCTACTCATGTGCAGAAACTTTCAGCAATAGTGTCCATCCTTGTTCATGATGTTGGATTTTACATTAAAATTTACTTTATCTGAGATTAGTATTGCCACACCTGCTCTTCTTTATGTATTGTTAGTGTGATATATATTCTCCTGTTCTTTAATTTTCAGTTTGTTCGTATCTTTAAGCCATGAGTCTGACCTGACTCGATGGCACTTGGCTGGCAAAGTGAGTTCCTTGTAAGCAACTTATAGATGGGTTGTGTCTTTTGATCCAAGATGTCACTCATTGTCTCTTTACTGGAGCATTCAGTCCATGTACATTCAATGTAATTATTGATAGGTATGTGTTCAGTGCTGTCATTGTGGTGTGTTTGTTTTTGTGTTGATGCTTCCTGTGTTGTTACTATTCTGTTCTAGGACATTCTTCTTTGCCAGTTGATTTTTCACCTTTTTCAGTGTTGGTTTGGTGGTTGTTGAGACTCCTGTATTAGATTTCTTGATTTGGTATGTTGCATCTTTATTGTGCTTTGCAGCCACCCATGTAATCCCCTTTAATAATCTATGTTTAAACTCAATTGTGAGTACTACAAGTCTTATTAACTTCCTCTCCATCTGGAAGGACTATAATGACTGTAACACATCCCTCTTTTTAACATGATGATATCATAGTTTTGATGATATGATCACTGGATCACTTCTTTTAATATTATAGCTTGGATTGAGTTTGAAGTCTTCCCTAACTGAGTAGGTTTCTGGATGTTGTGTCCTGTATTTCCTCCTAAAATATACAGTTAATGGTTTTGTTCTTCTAAGCCAAGAGCTTCTTTCAGTGTTTCTTGTAGTTTGGGTTTTGTTTTTTACAAAGTTGCTGAGTTTCTATTTATCTGTGAATGTCTTAATTTCATTTTCATATTTGAAAGATAGTTTTGCAGGATATATAATTCTTGGTTAGAAGTTTTTAAGCTTCAAAGCTTTGAATGTGTCATCCCATTGCCTCTGTGCCAGCATCGTTTCTACAAGGCTTTCTTCTGAGTGTTAGCTTTGCTTTGAGTCTCACTGCCTTTAAGAGTTTCTGCTTCTGCTTCATTTTGTTAAGCTTGATTTTAATATGTCTTGGAGTCTTTCCTTTAGGATCTATATTGAGTGGCTTTTGATATGCAACATGGATATCTATATTCTCTTCTTTCATAATTTCAGGGACGTTTTCTGTGAGCAGCTCAGCAGCAATACTCTCTGCATTTTCAGGAGTTTCCTGTTCAGGAACTCCAAATAATTGTAGGTTGTTCCTCTTAATAGAGTCCCATGTGGGGAAACCAGAATTTTACAGAAGGAGCAGTTGGACATTTCTAGCAAAACCACTCCATTATTGACATGATTTTACTGATTTACCCTCTAAGACTGTGGAAGAATCTGTGAAAGCCAATGTAAAATAGTTTGAGGCTGTTAGTGACTGTGTATCACTCTTGACCCACTGGATAGGAAGTAGACTACATGAAAAGAGTATAGGCCCCTAGTTGCTGATATTCACATAAAACTCGCCCTTTGACACCACCATGAAAATCAAAAGCCCCTGGAATCATTTCCTGACAGAACAAATAGCAATTTAGAACACAGTAAGCCAGAGCAACATTCTGATCCCTTTTTTCCACTTTGGTCCTTCCCCACCTTTAAATTTAAAAAATTTATACCCTAGTAACTTGCACTTGAATTATCTATAGATGGACCCTTTTCTTTTAAAAATAGGAGAATCAGGAGTCCTTTAAAACCAGATGTGATTCTGTTTGATGTGATCTAAGAGTACATGCTAGAAAAAGACATTGTGTTTGGTAAAGAGAGAGGCCAGTGAAAAGAAGGGAAATACTTATCTGATGGAATGACACAATAGCACCAACCATGTGACTGAAACATGTCAATTGTGAAGACAGTACAGGGCTGGCAACACTTTGTTGTTGAACATAAGTCTACCAGGAGTTGCTGCTACTAACAACAGCAACAGCGGGACTACACTCAGGGACAGAGTGGTCCTGGTATCTAACCATGATGAGAAAGACTGACAACATTATTCTAAAATAAAATTATTGTTTTCGGCAGACATCACCTTTCAAAGCTGAACTAGTTTGCACAGGATAACCCCACAGATCAGGTTTAATCAATTTAGCCACTGAAGTGTACATTTATAATTAATGTTCCTGATAGAATCACCAGAACAATGCTGCAACCTAGATATTCTCTGGGAGCATTTTTACGATTTTTCTATAGCTGCGTGTAGTAGTGGATTGTCAACATTCCCCAGTGAACATTTTCAAGGCTCAAATAATTGTGATCATTCTTTTTCGCCAGACTTCTCAAATGAAGTTCATATACCCTGAGGGAAATATACAACATGTTACAGGGGTACATAAAACCACAGAATAAATACTGTTCCTTTAATGAAAAGTTCGTTTTCACTAAAGATTTTTCTGGAAACATTAGAGTGCTTTAAGAGATAAGTGATTTATCAGAAGCCTAGAGTAGAAAAAAAATACCTTCATAAATTTTTTAGATAAAATATGAGACTTTGAAGAATTTCATGCTAATGACAAACTACTTCAGATAACATGCCTCAGACTCCTCTGGCAAAAACAGAAGTTTCTCATTATTAGAGAATAAAGGATTCTGGAAAAGGGTCACTCAAACTGAATCTGCTTAAAAAAGGATGCAATTTTTCATATTAAGTGGTTGTGGTGGTGTGTGGATTAGAATTTTATATCGAGAAATTAAATACACATGAAAAATAAATTTATTATCCCATGTTTACCAACACTTAAACTATAATTACAACTGTGCAGTACTTCTTTCAAAAGAAGATGGTTATTTAAGTTGTCAGCATCTTTTGCCAAACATTGGCATGCTACAGTCTTCTCTTCCCTTTTGACTTTCACAGCATGACCATAAAGTAGATATGTTTGCAAAAACTTGCCTACATTTCATCATTGTTGGCAAAGGAACTAAATCCTTTGCTATTAAAAAAATCCTCTTTCAAAGCTTTTGTTAAGTCAATAATTTTGTCAATTTTCTCTGTGGTTATTAGTGATCTCTCATTTTCCAAGGGCTTTGCATGAGTTTCAGCACTTACTTAACATCACTTTCATTGATTTCATGAAATCCTGAATTTTTTATGAGATTTGTCATTGCCTTTGTATTATTTTGTTGATACAACATTTACAACATAAGACTATCAGACAGATTGACAATGATGTTAATACAAGAGGGAGGAATGTAGAGATGAATACTAGGGTAAATGATCAATTCATTAAAGAACTTTTTCATGTTATGATAACATTTTCTATTCCACATGGGCTTTCAAACTGTGGGAACTCAGATACATTTATGTAATAAAGACTCTTGCACACGTTTGTTATGGATTGAATTGTTTTTCCCCAAAACATGTGTTGAAATCCTAACTCCTGTACCTGCAAATATGACCCTGTTTGAAAATAGTTTTCTTTTGTTATGTGAATGAGGACATACCACAATAGGGTGGCTTCTAAACCTAATCACTTCTGAGTTATAAAAGGACATGATTAGACACAGAGATACATAGAAGGGGAAGATGCCGTATGAAGATAGACATATATGACAAATATGTCTACAACTCAAGCCTAGGAATTCCAAGTATTGCTGGCAGCTACTTAAAGCTGAAACAGGTAAAGAAAGACCTCTCCCTAGAGTCATGGCCTGAATTCAGACCTCTAGCCTCTGAACTTTGAACATAAAAGTATTTTCTCTGAAGCTATACATCTGTAGTGTTTCTGTTACAGGAGCACAGCATACTGTCGCATGAAGGGTACTTTACTGGAAAAGGTGGTTTAGTGCTCTGTAACACAGAACTTTGCAAAAACAATTGCCCACTTATTCATGGAACGTGACAAAATAATTCTTATGGAAAATTCCTTTATGTATTGGTATCCCTCTTTCCCTCCTCTGTGTAGAGGTGGAATGGCTCTATACCCACGTGAGAGTTCTGGTTAGATATCTTAATCTTTATAATACAATATCAAAATTGCTATCTTCTTAACCGGTTACCAAACACATATAAGTGTTCTCTTTCATCAACAAAGAATATTAGGATCCAGGGATACTTTATGGAATATAATATTGAACTATCTGCCATTCAGTACCTACCAAAAGTGACACCTATGAAAGATTATCTGAAGAATATGGAACTTGTTCATGTTTCTAAGCTTTTTAATTTCTGTCTTCCTGTAGCGGGGCCCCAAGTTCTGGTCTAGGCTGTATCCTCCATTGTAATCTGAGACATGCCTGTGCACATTTGGCAGACTGGTGGAGTAAGCCCTCTAGAAGACTCTATGTATGAAGAACTGAGAGCAGGAAACTCTTGGAAAAAATTAACCCCAGAGGAAAAGAGAAAGAGTCTTGATTCAGTAATAACACACTGTGCTGAAGGGAAAGAGAGAGTATTTCTGAATACAGCTTTTCGGAAGGGAGGAATAATCTTGCATACAGGTTTCTTTAGGTTTATCTATTGCCCTATCTAGGCCTAAAGAAGGCAGAGGTGAAGGTTCATGTAAAAGTCAAAAAGGCTGTTTTCCTTAAAATCTTGGCAACACCAGGACTCAAGGCTGCATTGCTTTGGGAAACTTCCACCCGAATATAATGTAAGAGGAAGACTTTTTCTGTTTTTCAGCTGGAATACATGTGGTATTTGAGGGTGTCTGGGAACTCCATCTCACTCTAAACTCTAAGGGCTTAGAAGCCTTCACCATAGTGGCTTTCAAGGGAAAAGATGACCTTCAGCACAGGCTGTGGTTCTTAACAGGCTGCACCTGCGGGGTTGATGGTGCCCAGTAGAGAAGGCAGGTGACCTGAGACTTATACAAGCTATTCCCAGCTATCTGTTACCTAGTGCTGCTCTAACAGAAATACCATAAATGGGTGGCTTTAACAAATAAATTTACTTCCTCCCACTTCAGGAGACTAGAAGTCTGAGTTCAGGGTGCTGGTCCTAAGGGAAGGCTTTTTCTCTCAGTTGGCTCTGGAGGAAGGTCCCTGTCTCTGTTGAGCTCCTGCTCCTGGACAATCTTCATGAGGCAGGACATCTCTGTTTTCCCATCTCTGTCTAGTCTGCTTCTTTGACACCTTTTAAAAGATTGACTCAAGACACAACCTACACTAACCCTATCTCATTTACATAGCAAAGGCAACTCATTCTCAAATGAATTATAACCACAAGCATAGAGGTTAGGATTTGCAACACACATTTTGGGGGGACACATTTCAATCCATCACATAGCAGAGGTGGCAGTGCCCAAGCATGCTATAGGGTAGCTGACCAGTCCAGTTTGTGAGTAAATATGAGATAGCTCCCGGGTTTTCTCAGGAAAATTATGGAGTGATTCTGCATTAGCAAATCTGGGTAAGAGCTAGGAAATCATGGTTATCTCTGTTTGGGCTAAAAAAAAAAAAAAAAAGGGCAAACAAAAAGACAGAGTAGAGTTTCCAAGGGATGCCTGGTGGATTTGAACTGTCAACGTTTTGGTAAGCAGCCACAGCACTTAACCACTGAATGCCATCAGGATTTCCATTTGGGATAAAGGAACCAGTTTTTATCCTAACTGAGGTACTTTGTCCTTTGTTCCAGTGAAATAACCTTTAGAGTAACTGAGGAGCCTTTGTGTGGAAGTTCTGAGCCCCACCTGAGAATTTGTGCTGGGAAGAGGGACTGGCCAGACCATAAGGCTCACTGGGGAGGACAGTATCAACTAGCCTCAGGAGGCTTAATTTAGCCTATGGTGCAGGACTGAGCCCTGAACACAAAAGCTCAGAGAGCTTCCAGATTGGTGAGAACATCTGCTCTCAGGAGGACAGCATTCTTTTGAGACACGGAAGCTTAGTATTGAGAAGCTTCCCAGACTGTACTCTGACCAGTGGCTCCCTTTATGTTTGGTAATTTGCTAGAATGGCTCACAGAACTTACGGAGAGTATACTATACTTAAAACTTTGGATTTACTATAGTCAGGAAAGATACAGGGCAAGACCTGGAAGGGTTCCCAGCTCGAGGTGTCCATGTTCAAAGTAATGCCCTACACTGCTGAGAGCATAGGTTCTCATCAACTAGGAAGCTCTCTGAGCCTACCCGTTCAGGGCTTTTACTCCCCAGTCTTATGTGATAGACTAAACCTGATTTGGACTTCAGAGCTTGCACTGGCATTCTGCAGCAGTGGTGAAAAACCAGCCCAGAAGTGGTGGCCAGCAGTTCAGGGGGTTGGAGTGTGGTGTGTACTCCCAAAAGGAGGCTAGCAATAGTCTGTTTGGTAGGTAAAAGGATGACATTTTTTAACTTGTGAATTGTGACCTAGCTGCAGGTGGTTAGGGTTTGAGAGAGTGTTCTGTGGCTAGTGATGAAAAGGGAGCAGTGAGAAGGAGGGGGCTGGATTGGTCTCTGTGTTTGGGAGGCTGGATTCGTGCTGATCCTTACCATGTACCATGTGTCCCAGGCTGATACGATCAGAGAAGGAGGGTGTAGGAGATGCTGTCAATACCCTTTCCACCATCCTTGGCCCACTCCTTTTCAGGGCCATGTGGCCAACATTTCAACTTTCAGCGGTACCTACACGTCTTTGCTCAGGGCTTTCTCCGGCTGCTGCAGCCTGCTGCGCTCGCGTACATGGCAGGCTGGAGCACCCGGAGATTAATCTTCCCCAGGTGCAACCTTCAACCAGTGGCTGACGGGGGTTAGCACATGAAACCCCGGCACCCTCCCTCTCAGGTCGGATAATTTCTAAAAGGTGTGTTCAGCGTTTCCCGAACTCCACAATGGGGGTGATCTCTAATTTTCGTCCATAGTAGACTGAGAACACATGGTTTGGGGGCTTCTTTTCCTTTCCTATCTCATGTGCTTCCTGGGATCATATCCCAAATGACTACTTGAATTTGAATCCTTTTCTCACAGTCTGCTTCTGGGGAAGCTCAAACAAAGACAGACAGAGTATAGCTGGACACTACTAAGGCAACTACAAGTGACTTTTTGGCTCTTTTGGGCTATGTTATCTCGCATCCCCTTTACATTGTTTTTACCAAGTTGCATTTTAATGTGAATGCCTTTGGTTTTTATTGACTAACTCTTAGAGCCAGCTACATTCCTCAGTTACAGCAGGAAGTCAGCTGAAAACATTGTTCATTCTGCTGCTTAGTGCTTTCCTATGTGAAATTCTTCCAAAATTTACAACTGTAAAGAGTCTTGTTTAACCTGAGAAGCCGTGATATTTCTTCCATTCTGACAAAGAGAATTAGACATTGGGCACGTATCTGTTTCTGTCAGTCTGTCTCTCTTTGGGTTTGACTTCTAGGGAGCTTAGAAGTCCTTGTGAGTCTGATTACAGAAAATTTTATCTCTTGCATCTGTGTGCTTCTCTTTTTGTTCATGTATGTTTTCTCTGGTCCTGGTTATATATTCCTGTTTATAGTCACACCAATTTTATTGTATGACCTGTCTTAGTTTCCCAGTGCTGCTGTAACAGAAATACTGCAAGTAGGTGGTTTAAAAACAGAAATTTATTTTCTCACAGTTCAGGAGGTGAAAAGAGCCTTTTTTCTTTCAACATCTGTAGCCCTGGTATTCCTTGGTTCCTTGGCAATCTTCATGTGGCATCTATCTTTCCTTGTTTGTGCTTGTCCTGTGTCTAATCTGCTTTTTCTTAGAACTCAGAAGTGATTAGGTATGGAACACTACTCCTATCACATACTGATACAGCCTCACTAGCATAACAAAGAAAATCCAATATCCAAAAAGGATTATAGCCACAGGTATAGGTGTTGGGATTCCAATACATATTTAGGGGAAACACATTCAACCTCTAACAACATTTTGTTGTAAGCTGTCTGAAGTCTTCTGGGAAACCATTTAGAGTATAAATAAAATGTCAAATAGGTATTCATTTAATAAATTGTATTCCATTACCAACTCTACCAAGTTATGGAAATAGAGACACAGGACCCTCCTTCAGACAGAATGGAGACAGCTTCAGGGGTGAGAGGGCACTAGATTGTCCTCCTAACCCTTAAGCCCATTGCTGTGAAGTCAGTTCTGACTCATGATGACCCCCACATGTTACAGAGAAAAACTGCTCCAGTGGGTGCTCTTGGCTGTAATCTTTAGAGCAGTGGATTGCTAGGCTTTCTTCCATGGTACCTCTGGGGAGTTGCAAACCACCAACCTTTAAGTTCAAACCATTGGTGCCCTCCAGGGGCCTCCTAGCCCTTAAGTAGTGCAGTTCAAATTTTTCTAAGCTCTGAAATGGCTTCTTCAAAGGAAACATTACCTGGAGTCTCCAGTACACATCAGGTAAGTCAACAAGAAGCTGCTCTGGTTGGGATGGTGGGTTCCCTGCACCCACCCTTGGCTCCAAGTACCACCTTCTGTGCTTTGGGTCTCTCTAGAGCATAAGTTGACTGACTGCTTTAGGGAATACTCTGAAGGATGGTAACCTGTCATGGGTTAAATTGTGTCCCCACAAAAATGTGTGTAGCCATTTGATTCCCAGTATTGTGCCATGATGTTCCTGTGTCCTGTAAACCCTGCCTCTATGATGTTAATAACGGAGGATGGGCAGCAGTTGTGTCGGTGGGGCAGGACTCAAATTGTAAAATTCTAGTGTGCCTTGGGGCAGTCTCTTGGGATAGAAGGAAAAAGAGAAGCAAGCAGAGTTCGGACCTCATACCACCAAACAGCAATGTCAGGAGCAGAGTGTGTCCATTGGAAAGGATCTGGGTCCCTGTACCTCAGAAACTCCCAGTCCAGGAGATGACAATGATGGGTCATTGATGACAACGATCTTTCTCCAGAGCCAGCAGAGAAAGACTTCTTCTGGAGCTGATGCCCTGAATTTGGGCTTTTAGCCTGCTTTTCTGTGAGAAAATAAGTATCTTTTTGTTAAAATCATCTATTTGTGGTGTCTCTGTTAGAGCAGCACTAGATGACTAAGACAGAACCTCAGACACTCAGAACCACAGCCCATCTGTTACCAGCTGAGAGAGATGGCCTGCTGCTTCTCCCAGGCTTGTCTGCCTGTCAGCTGGGGCTACCCTCCCTACATGCACCTTTCCCCAGGAGCTGACCTGTGGGTCAAAACCAAGCCTCAGGGCAGCCCCTTCTCCAGCCACCTGTTTGTCACTGCATATCCGTCTAGGCCCTCTTCTGGTCCAGTTGATACTTCTTAAAGTCCCCTCTTCGAGCTGTGGGAAAACGGAGAGGAGTGAGGTTGCAACAGAGATGAAAGCCCAGGGATCTTGCCCTGGGAGCCAGTATATGAAGAGACAGCTCACCAGCTCTGCTTCTTTCTGAAGCTCCTGGTTCCCAGTTTAGATAGGAATACACCCCCCACCCCTAGCACTGTTTGTCTAATGAGGAAATCTTTTTGACCTAGCCAGTTAAAAGTCCTGGCCCTTCACCTCATTACAGCCAAGCCCAGAACTAAAGAGGTGGAAGCTGGCAGCCTTGGGCTGCCTTCAACTTGGCAACTGCCCCTCAGGGTCTGTGTCTCAAAGCCCCAGCATCTCAATAGGGCTGTGTTTTCAGTCCTGGTTAAACAAAGCCGAGCACTCTCCCCCTGAGCTTCAGCTCACCATTCTCATCTTTCTATGGGGGATTAAAAGCTGCTCCCTTGTTTGGGTGTCATTCTCCCTTTGAACCGCTGTGGCTTCATCTGGTTTCAGGCTCAGCTTCCTGCCAGGAAGTGGATTTACCTCTGATTTGTTGTTACTCTCTCCACAGGGTGATGCAGCAGGGGGAGGGGTTGTTCCCTTTCTGTGACACCACCACCTCTCTGTTTCCTTTCTCTATCTCCCAATCTCTCCCAGCCTCAGTGTCCCCCAAATGACTCCTGGTTATCTGCTATCCCCCTGAATTCTTCTCCCACATTTAGGCAAAAACGGGGCCTCTGAAGATAAGAGACCCCACCCACATTTGCTCATTCAGGGGGCCTGAAGATGAGGAATGGGGAGACGGCTAGGTCCAGAGGTGCATCTGCCTCTGCTGTAGGGAGAGACCTGTATTAAGTGGCAAGCTGGCTTTGGTCTCTGAGAGCTCTTTTGAGGCAGTAGCCGTGAAATGATTCTCTTACTCTGCTTTAGAGAGCTCCAGAAAATGGGAGGGGAGGATGTTTCTACACTGGATGCTAAGCTTAGAAAGAAAGTCAGATCTCTAGAGCGCACATCGAGGATAATTCTACCATGCCACTTTATTTTTTTACTGTGTTTTAAGTGAAAGTTTACAACCCAAGTCAATTTGCCATATAAACCAACCTCCCACCTCTGGGCAACTCTAGCTGCTCACCCCATCCTGTTATCTTCCATATCACCTTTTAAAGGTACACTTTTGCCTTCATTTGCAACAGACAGAATTATAGATACAGGCCTGGGGGTGGTGTGTGTATGTGTATGTATGAAACTGGTGTGGTAAGGAAGATGAAGGTCATTTGTCCTTCAGGAGGAAAAGAGAAGGGTTTTCCTGGAGTGGGGGCTGTTGCCCTGCTCTGGGAAAGATTCAGAGAAACATCAACATACAGTCCAGCTGACATTATCCCCAGGTGTCCAGTGGCCTACAAAACCACTCACATTTTATCAATAATCAAGGCAACATGAGCAGTGGTGGTAAAATCCCAGAGTGGCCCATATTTTGGGGTATCCTGCTCAGGGCCTTGTTGGTACAGAGTAGTCCTTGGAGAGTTTCGTAGATCTCAGCAAGAGACGCCAACCAAGACTGGTGACTTGCCCAGGAAAGAGACACACTCTGGATGAGGACAGGTGTTTGCTTGGTTTTATGTGCTATCCCCTTACATGACCAGTTAAAAGAGAAAATTGCACTCCAAAACTAGAAATGAAGAATCAGAAGTGCATTGAGATCAAACCAGATTAAGGTGTGCATGTGCATGCGCATATGTGGATGCACACACGTGTGTTTGTGTGTGAGGAAGAGAAAGAGAGAGCAATAGATAGGGTAGGGTGGTAAAAGGAAGCTCAAAACTCAGGTGCAGGGAGAAGTGAAGCAGAAGTCTGTGGTGGGTAGGATGAGGACGAGAGAGTACGGCAGCAATTGGGCTGATGTGGCTAGACAGAGCCTGAGAGAAAACCTGCCTGGGGCATGCAAAATCTTCCTTGCAGGCCCTGCCTTCCCCAGCAGGCTGGGTTGTGGGCCCCAAAGGGTGCTGGCCCAGATCCTGTCTGCCGTTTTCACAAAGCCCGGGTTGTGCTCCTGGCTGAGCTTGGCCTCCCTGCCACTGAGGTCCTGGCTGGGGCCGCCTGCCCTGGGAGCCTCCCTTCCCAGCCAGAGGCTCCGATTTGTCTAAGTGCCAGTACCTAATGAGTAGCTCATTTGAATCCATGCAAAGTACCAAGGAGCAAGGAGACATGCTAATTAAAGTGATTGCTGTTCTTTAATTAAGCAATAATTTTCCCAAAGAGGGCATTATCATGCAAATTGGGCCCTCTTGGGTGAGGTAAGGGCTTTGGGGACAGCTGAGGTCTGTTAATAAGGCCCCAGAGCCCTGTAGGGCAGGGATCCAGAATGCCCCATTGAGCTGGGTGATAGAGCAAGGGAAATAACCACTGGAGTGTGGGGCTGCGCTGCCTTTGTCTCTCTAGGCCTTGGTTGCAAAGCAGTGGGAGGCAGGGACCTTCGCACCCCCTGCCCCTCTTTTGCCCGCCTCACCTCCTTTTGACTGTTATCCGGAGATATTTTCAGTGCTGCGTGTCATGGAGAGGTTTGCAGGGCAAAGTCGAATTTGGGTCTTGCATGCAATCTGTGGTCCCATTATCACAGCAACAGCATAAAGAGTGGGAATGAGGGCTCCTGAATGCTTGTAAGCCTGGAAGGTACTGCAAGAGGACACACTCCATTGGGCCACTGTAATATAGTGGAAAACAAACAAAAAACCAATTGTTGGTGAGTTCATTATTGACTCCAGGAGACCCCATGTGTGTCAGAGCAGAACTGTGCTCCATAGGGTTTTCAATGGCTGATTTTTTTTCTTCTAAGCTGCCTCTGGGTGGACTCGAACCTCCAGCTTTCCAAGTAGCAGCAGAGTGCTTTAATTGTTTCTACCACTTGAAAGTAGTCAACCACCTGGGTGACCGTGGGCAAGCCACTGCCCCTTTCCAAGACTCTGTCTCCTCACCTTGAGAATGGGTTACTAATAACTACCTTACCCAGTTACTGTGTAGGTAAATGTATATGAAAGCACCACACATAGAGCCCAGCACCCAAACCAGTGGTTCTCAGCCCTGGATAACTTTGTCTACCAGAGGAGGTAAAACACATTTTGGTATTTTTAATTGCTTAATAACACACAGATTCATGAAGTGTTCCATATTTTTTTGAGCCTTGATGGCACAAGTGGATCAGTGTTTAGTTGCTGACCTCTTGGTCAGCAGTTCAAAGCCCTATTGCAGTTCTGTTCTGTTCTATAGGTTCACTGTGAGTTGGAACTGACTCAGCAGAAACAGCTTTGATTTATTGGTTTGGCTACCTTACCCCAGGGGACATTTTGCAATGTCACCTGGTGGCTTATTAGTTAAGAGTTTGACTGCTAACCAAAAGTCTGTCAGTTTGAATCCACCAGGTGCTCCTTGGAAACCCTAAAGGGATAGTTCTACTATGTCTCCTAGGCTTCCTATGAGTTGGAATCAATTCGACCACAATGGGTAGTAGAAATCTTTTTGCTTGTCTCACGGGGACTCCAGTTGTGAGGATTTTTGTTTTCTTGATGTTGAGGTGCATTCCACAGTGAAGGCTGTGGTCCTTCATCTTCATCAGTAAGTGTTTCAAATTCTCTTCACTTCCAGTGAGTAAAAGTCCTCACAGCTTGACCAGTAGGCAACATTGTCATAAATGGAAAAAGGATTGAGGTTGTCACAGATTTTGTTTTGCTTGGGTCCACAATCAATGCCCATGGAAGCAGCAGTCAAGAAGTCAGAAGATGCATTGTGTTGGGAAAATCTGCTCCCAAAGACATCTTTCCAATACTGAAAAGTAAAGATGTCACCTTGAAGACAAAAGTACACTCGACCCAAGCCATGATATTCTCAACAGATGCATCACATGTATGTGAAAGCTAGACAATGAACAAGGAAGACAGAAGATGAATTGATGCCTTTGAATTGTGTTGCTGGGGAAGAATGTTGAATGTACCATGGACCGCCAAAAGAACAAACAGATCTGTTCTGGAAGAGGTACAACCAGAGCACTCCTTGGAAGCAAAGATGGCAAAACTGTATCTTACATAGTTGGGACATGTTGTCAGGAAGGATCCATTTTTGGAGAAGGACACCATGCCTGGTAGAGTGGAGGGTCAGTGGAAGATCCTTGACGAGAGTGATTGACACGGTGGCTTCAACAATGGGCTTAAACATAAAAATGTTTGTGGACGTGGCACAAGGCCGGGCAGTATTTTGTTCTGGTATTCATGGGGTGACTATGAGTCAGAACCGACTCGACAACACCTAACAACAACATGGGGGATGGGGTGCCACTGGCATCTAGTAAATAGAGGCCAAGGATCCTGCTAAGCACCTAATAATACATAGGACAATCCAATCCTGCACTACGGGATTATCTAGTCCAAAATACCGACAGTGGTGTTTCTGAGAAACCCTGACTTACAGAGTGTTCAATGAGTCAGATGGCAAAAAGACATCAGGCAATGGTACATTATCTCTCCTGAAGACAGGTAAGGACTGTACTGGTGTGGCTCTAAATTCCCTCTGGGACCATCTTTTTAAGGTATTCTCTTTTCTCTGAAAAAGGATTTAGACAATAATTGTTTTTTTTAATAGCTGATGCTGAGTAGTGTAGACTGGTCTTAGGAGCCCCAGGTAAGAGGCAAGACCAAAGAATATACTAAAACAACAACAACAAACAAAACTAGTTGTTGACGAGTGAATTTCAACTCATGGCAAGCCCATGTGTCACAGTAGAGCTGTGCTCCACGGGGTTTCTAATGGCTCATGTTTCAGAAATAGAATAATGGGCCTTTCTTTTGAGTGGACTGGAATCTCCAACCTCTCTGTTAGCAACTGAGTGTTTTAATTACTTGCAACATCTAAGAAATCCAAAAGAACACATTAGGGAGGTCTGCATTGGTTATGACCAAGAGAGCTTCAGAGACAACATAAAGCTAGCCCTGATGGATGAGAAAGGCGAGTCACCATGGGAAGAGGGTCTTGGAAGAAGCACCAGGCTCAGCCTCAAGGGTCCAGGAGCACAGTTGAGAGCAGGGGTCAGTTGCTTTGGAGTGTGGAGCTTAGAAAACAAAAGGCAACTTTATACTTGTATAAGACCTTTGGTGATAAACATATTAGAGTTGCTAACACATTGAGCTTATTGCTCAGATTCTCACAATAGCCTACAAAGTAGATACTGTTATTATCCGAATTTTGCGGATAACAAAACTGAGCTCACAGAAGTTAATTTGAAAGCCTACATACTTAGTAAGACCAAGATTTCAACAGAGGAAGGGTCTGAGGCCAGTACACGAGGAACCAAGTCTCCTATGTGAGACTTCCTCAATGTTCATGGCCCTCAGAGTGGAGTTCATCTTGCAGCATGAAAGCTAGGCTCCCATCAGAGTGCTCCTGGTGTCTGCCTAGGCAGCTGGGTGTCCACAAGCTGTGTCTGCACTTGTGATGTCTATCCCTTGGCTTTGGGCCAAGTCAGGCAGCTAGAGGAGAGAGAAAAGGAGGGGAAGTGAGTCACCAAATCTGGTTTTGCCCATCAGACAGAGCCAGTCTCATTTGCTGAACATTGGCTGGTCCCCTCTGTCAGGCAGCTAAGCAGTTTTCCTAACCTCTGAGGCCAAGATAGGAGGTGGCTTGACGCTTCTGGAACCGGCTTGATAATGGCATATGTCTAAGGTGGAGCTTGTGCACCACTGAGGGGGAGGTAAAGGCAGAAATCAACAGACCAAGCTGTCCAGCTAGCAAAAAACCAAGCCTCTTGTTCCCAGAAATCTTGGATCCCTTTCAACTTTGTGTTCACTTGCTGCAAAATAAATGTTTTGTGTTACAAGGAGATGGAGATAGTATCTCATCAGCTCTACTAGTTTAGCACTCCCTCTGCCAACCTCTCACTCTCCATTTGGCCGGGAGAAGCAGTGCAGAGGAAAACAGGACCAAGTTCTTCTTGCAAAACATTTGCATCAGTCAAAAACTGCCAGCGTTGTGAATATTAAATAAACCCTGACTCATGGAGTCATATACCTTGCTTTGCTGATCTGGCTGGGTAACAGACAGCATTACTTTGCTTTGGCAGTGACAGCTCTAACATTCTGCAGGCTTCTCAGGACTGCTCTGGCTTTTTCTGAACAAAGAACAATCCACAAAAACGTCTATAGTTTGCAATGCATAAGGAGTCTGTTTATAAGGTCACAGAACTCGGGTCCTCTCCTTGGTCAAAAGGGACAGGGTGAGATCATTCATTTAACCACTTCCTACTTCCAGGTGGGGCTGGGTGAACTGAAGGTCTTTCTCCAGTGTGTTCAGTAAGAGTGTGGCCCAAGTCTCAGGCCCTTATAGTAAGTTCCCTGGGGACCAGTCCCGGTTTTTCCATTGCAGAATTTATAAGTGGATTTGAAATGAGAGTAGATTTGCTTTGCCAGGAACAAAGGTTTTCAGTGTATTTTGGTCACTAACCCAAGTCAGGCTCCCCCTCCCTAACTCTATCAGGTCCCAAAGTCAAACAGCTTATCCAAGAACAATAACGATAACAGTATAGCTGACCCTTATGTTGAACTTACTACATTCAAGGCACTCTTTTAATCCTTTTGAGGATTTATGAGGTAGGTTCTATTATTACCCTTCTATGCAGCTAGGAAGTTTCTTATTTTCCTTATTCTTGAGTTAGGCAAGACTCCCACCCTACCCCTCAGCTTCTCATTGGATCTCTAGGTTGTTCTTCACACTCTGCATGCGAACAGTGTCTTCTGTTAGTCTTAAAACAGCCCTAAGCAGCCCTTTCTGTGGTCCTTGTCCCAAGAACCACTTTTTCTCCCCTTGCCTTTCAGATCTGCAAACTCAGCCTGTCATTGGGTGCTAACCTAGTGAGCTCCTAACTCACGATGACACTGTGCACAACAGGATCAGACAGTGGTGGTCCATAGAGTTTTCATTGATCAGTTTTTCAGAAGTAGATCACCACGCCTTTCTTCCTAGCCCATCTGAAAGCTCCACTGAAACCTATTCAGCATCATAGCAATACACGAGCTTCTACTGACAGACAGGTAAGGACCATGCTTGCAGTGCTTCGGTCAGGAATCAAACCCAGGTCTTCTGCCTGGGAGGGCAGAATTCTACCATGGAATCTCCAGTTCTCTGTATAATCTCAGTATGCTCGATAATAAACCAGTGCTTATTTATATGCTATTTTGTGTGGCTTTTAAATTGTTTTGGAGATACATTTAAAAGGCTGTTGGCCATAGTGGTTAAGTCTATGAACGCTGAAGCTCAACTGTTCGGGTTCGAGTCTCACTCTACCCACTCTACTTACTCTACTGTGCCACTTTGGGCAAGTTACTCAACTTCTCTTGTCCTGGTTTCCTCATCTATAATGTAGGCATAATAATAATGTCTATCTCACATGAATGTTAAATGGGTGCTATGGAAAGGCCTAGAACTGTCACTGGTACTTAATAAGTACAGTGAAACCTGTGAGAGCCAGAATTCTTTGGGACTGCCTTGTTTTTCAGGTCTCACAAGTTTTCTGCTATTGACAGGGTGAATTCTCACCACTTAGCTATTGCTCGATTTGGTGGAAAATATTTGAATTTCTGTCTCTGACAGGTTTTTCCCTTACATAGGTTCCAGCTTTCATAAGTGTTACTGTATCATATAAATGCATATTTTTTTCTTATCCAAAGACATAAGAGTCTCAGGACAGAGATGCTATTACACAGATATTCTTCTGCAGGTACCAATGTACCCATAGCCATGGAGTCAATTTTAATTCACAGAAACCCTATAGGGTGGAGTAGAACTGCTCCATAGCATTTTTAAGGCTGTCATCTTGATGCAAGGAGACTGCCACATCCTTCTTCCAGTGAGCAGACAGTGGGTTCAGACAACTGACCTTTCAGTTAGCAGCTGAGTGCTTAACCACTGTGCCACCAAGGCTCCTTGGTGTCAAGCTAATGATGAACAAATGGAAAGTGCTTGATAAAAATTTATGGACTTGCTTTGGTCTTCGGCAACGCAAAAAAAAAAGGGGAGAGGACATACGCTGAGCCCTTTCAGGAAAACAGCAAATTATGAGGCAAGGATAAAGAACTGTAGAAACACTATACTTTGCTTGGTGACATCTTACTTGTTGTATATGCTTAATATACGCTTTTGAATGATTTTAGTATACTTCAGAAAACTTAGAAAATTGTTTAAAATTGAGAACTATGGCGATTTCTGACACTTTAAAACCAAGAGAGAAATAAATGCAGAGAGGAAGAAGGGGTAAGGTGTTCTAATTCATCTCTTTTGTGCACTTAGCTCATTAATTTAGCAATTCTGAGCCATCTCTAGGGAAGCCCTGGGGTAGAAGCAAGCACTACAGAAAAACACAGGACTAAGCTGCCAAACTGTGGCTAACATTTTGCTTGTGTATATGTGATTGAGTGAAAGTTTACAGTCGAAGACAGTTTGCCATATAAAACCCCAAGTAGGTTTTATGCCTCCATGCCTCTATGCAACTCTATCTGCTCTCCTCACCCTGTGACAGCACATTCTTCCTTTCCACTCTGTGCTTCCGGTATTCATTCAATCAATACTTGTCTTCTCCTCTCCATCCTCCCCTCTCACCTCCAGAGAGGAGCTGGTCACATTGCCTCATATATATATTTAAGTGGCTGCTAATATTGACGGACGACCACTCATCTATCAGTTTGTACAACTGTGGTGGCTTCTGTGTTGCTATGATCTTGGAAGCTATGCCTTTGGTATTGCCAATACCAGCAGGGATCACCCAAAGTAGACAGGTTTCAGCAGAGCTTACAGATTAAGACAGATAAGGAAGCAAAGTCTGACAGTCTGCTTCTGAAAGTCAGCTGGTAAAAGGCCTATGGGCCATAACAGAATATTGTTCTGGATGTGGGCTCCTTTACTTTGGCTGCACCATCGGGAGGGGCCAGTAGCTGGAGAAGCACGTTGCATCTGGGAAAGCGAAGGGCCTGGGATCAAGGGAAACTCTACATGAGACAGATTGATCAATGGCTTCAATAATGAACAAGTATACAATCATGAAGAGGACGTAGGACTGGGCAACACTTCATAATGTCGTACATAGCTTGCCATGAGCTGGTGTTGACTGCACAGCAACTAACAGCAACAACAGTGTTGATAGACAGCGAGTGAACAACTGTACAGGTGAGTTCCTGCTGTCAACAGGTGGAGAGCTCAAGGTCAGGAATCCAGATGGGCTGAGCATCCCAAAGAATGCATCCCTGGGATGTGTTCTTTTGTAAGAGGAGTGTAAAGCCTGACTTCTTGGTACTAAAGGGACTTTGCACTGTCATTCAACTTGTTCCCCAGCCTCTGACAATGAACAACTAACTACTCACCCATTTCAGGCCACTGCTTTCTGACCTGTTTGTAAAGACCCCTGAGGAGGCAAGCTCAAGCCAACAAATAATTCTTGGGAATGTGTTCCTCAAGAGACTCACAAATGCTAAAGGGTGTACACACATCAGTAAGACAGAGCCTGCAGAGCTCACAGTTAAGGCTGAGGTCAAGAACATAAATGTTTACAGTGCACAGAAGATCAGCAGCGATAACCACTGTTTACAAAGGCTTCACAGCCACCATCTCAGGAAGGAAAGTGCCACAGGAAGGGTCAAAGTGCTGTGGGAGGAAGGGGACCGGACCTCATTGTCCAAAGGACTCAGAATGTGGAGGGGAACGCAGACAGAGGAATGCCATAGATTTTACCAGTTATTGTTGCTCTAGGGATTTTGAGAGAATTTCATTAAAGTAGATGGAGGAGGGAGAGCCAAGATTGTAAGAGCAAGAAAAGGCAGTGTGATAGAGAAAGCAAGATAATGAACTACTCTTTCAGGAACTTTGGCAGTAAAAGAGGGTATTTGAAAGGACATCATCGTCAACAGAGGATGGAAGAGTGCTAAGAGTAGGTGAAGCCAGTAGAGGAAGCCTGTGGTTGCTAGAAAGAGAGGAGAGATCGGAAGGAGCAAGGGCCCCAGGGGAAAGGAAGGCAGCAACTATGCCCAGCCCTGGACTTAGTCTTTATTCCTCAGTACAGTCCTGTGAGATGTCCCTAGGTGGCGTGGTTACGCACTTGGCTACCAAATGACACATGGGAGAACAGAGGTGCCCCAATCTGCTTCCAAAACTCAGACCATAAAAACTCTATGGAGCACAGTTCTACTCTGTACTCGTGGAGTCACCAGGAGTTGGAATCAACTAGCTTGGTAACTTTGAATTTTTGGTTACAGCCCTGTGAGGTAGACATTACTGTACCAAATTCACAGTTGAAGAAACAGACTCAGTTTTAGCAGCTTGTCTAAGGCAAAGAAAACGCAAACCAAACTCACTGCTGTTGAGTCAACTCTGACTCAGCTTCCCCGTAGGTCAGAGTAGAGTTTCCAAGGAACACCTGGGGAATCTAAACTGCCCGCCTTCTGGTCAGCAGATGTAGCCCTTAGCCACTACATCGCCAGGGTTTCCAAAGTAAGGAAGACAGTCACTTTTTCTTTACTCAGATCAAAAGAAATGACAGAGGGGTGGTCTGTAGAAACAATGCCCACTTTGACAGACAAAGACTAAGAAAATTATATTCAATGTGTGGTTTGAACAGTTACCCTCCCAGATAACTTTCTCCTCTCTCCTTTTTCACACACCGCCCCCCAACACGCGCGCGTGCACACATGCGCACACGCATGCGCACACGCACACAGTGCAGCCCACCTGACTTCCTATAGACACTGAAGTCTCCTCTAGAGGTCAAGAGACATCTCTAATCACAGC
The DNA here is from genome assembly GCA_028571685.1 of Heterohyrax brucei. Taxonomy (NCBI): domain Eukaryota; kingdom Metazoa; phylum Chordata; class Mammalia; order Hyracoidea; family Procaviidae; genus Heterohyrax; species Heterohyrax brucei. The sequence goes on from CM053162.1 coordinate 21,999,310, forward strand.
ACTCCCATCGTTACTTAATGTCCAGTGTTCAGTGTCTTCGGAATACTGCTCTGCCCATGTCAACAAGCAATTCGAAGGAGAACCCAGTCGGTGCATTAGCAAGTGCTGGTATGTTATCCCCCCCAGGTAACCAAGGTGCTCTCTACTTAGACGCCTCTCTGCACTTCTGTGAAAACACGGAAGAACTTGAGATAGGTGACGGGTGGGATAGGGAAGCGGTAGCAATGTCTATGGATATTTGAGGCAAAGTGAACCCTTAGGCGTCTTGAGCCTTCCGTGACTGCTTACAAGTTTACAACCCTCAAAGTTACCACACTTATAGTTATTGGGAGCATGGGCACCGACAAGGAAGAGAGAAGGTTGAACAAGGATTGTGTGAGGAGAACCAACCATTGCTGAGCTCTGCTACATGTTTCGGGAACAGGAACTGGACCTGATGAACCAAAAACCAAAAAAAACCCCTTGCTGTTGAATTGATTCCAACTCATAGTGACCCTGTCAGGCAGAAGAGAACTGCCCCCCAGGGTTGTCAGGGCTGTGATCTTTACAGAAGCAGATTGTCACATCTTGACCCTGCAGAGAGGCTGGTGGGTTGAAATCATTTATCATTTGGTTAGCAGCTGTGTTTAAACACTGTGCCACTACGAGGGTGCTCTTAGTTCTGGAGGTCATGGCTCCTGATGGTTGATTAAAAATAAATAAACAAACAAATAAATAAGATTTCAATTTAGAAAAAAGGCCCAGAGTTCCAGCATTTTGGGAACTTAATTTTCCATACCTGACTCCCTCCTCTACCTTAAGGCCGTTTCGTACTGCCTTTCTCGTCTGGCATCCGTGAAGAATGTTAAGCGTAGTATCTCCTTAGGCACAGTCCTTTAATCAAGGTGGAAGCTTTTGTGAAGGAGTCTAAGGAAGGCAGGGCTGCAGGAGGGACTAATTGGCTCAGTGTTGAGCTTTTGACAAATCTGTGAAATGAATACCGCAGGGGAGTGGGCAAGATGTGTTACGGAATGCAGGTGGGAGCCTGAGAAAGAGAGGGCTCTTCCACTGCTCTTCAAATGCCCCTCCCAGCCTGGGGCTAACCCCCGGCAGGGAGGGGACTACTAACCTGAGCTCCTGGAGATCCCCGGCTCTGGAGCAAGCAGAGCAAGTTTACTGGCCTTTAAACTCAGGCAGCAAGGAAAGCCCTATGTGTGTTACGACATAAAGGGTGGAGGAGACAGAAGGTCCTCCAAATCCATGGTGTCTATCTCCCTAGGGATCCAGCTACAGTATCTGAAAGTTCACTTCTGGAGATTGATACTGTAGATCCTGGGAGTTCATAAAGATGCTATCAGTTGTTGATTTCGTAGACTGAAGTAGTCCTTCAAAGTCTTTTGAATCTGAAAATACACTGAAAGCTCCAACCCGGAGAAACCTGGGGAAACCTCTTTGTCTCCTTCCGCACTGCCCTTCCTTTCCTGACTAAAGGCAATCCCTGGTCAAAGAAGCAAGGAGCAGCGACCGGACTCCTCGGAGAGGAACGGACGGGAGGGAAGGAAAGGCCGCGCGCAATTCCTGCTTTCAGTCTCTACCGTCTGCTCTTTGACTTCCTTGTTCCGTATGTCTAGCCCCTGGGGGCTTTTTCCCTGTTTGCTTCGTTGGATTGAAATCACCCTCCTTTCCTGCGTAAATAATGAATCTGAAGTTGATATTCAAAACTGCTTTGTGGAGACTAGCTCAAAATGGGATTCTGGTGCTTTCTCCCCCCAGGTTTTGATTTTGGCTGATTTCGTCTGTTTTGCTCCTTCTCTTGTCTACTATCTCTGTCTTGAGATGCCAGAGCTCCAGGTCTTTGTTCGTGGTTTCCACTCCCTGCTCACACCCTGGTCCAGCACTCTGGAGCTACCAGATAAGTGATGAGACTGAGAGTGGTACAGAGCCAGTGACAAAGAGTGTCCATTCTCCCAGGATACATGGGCCGTAGCGCTCCTAGGATGGATGAAAACTAGCCGGGGGAGCAGGCAGTTAGTAAAGCACTTGGTCAAGGGAAGACGATGGAGCATAGAATAGCCAAGACTAGGAAGACGGGGGCCAACATAGGGTGTGAATATTGGGAAGACACAGGGAATCTGACCTTTAGAAGGCTGAGGTCAGAACCGTTGTCTTTTCTTTTTTTGGCCTGCTTAGTGTTATTATTTAATGCATTTTATTTTAAAAGCAGTTTTAGGCTTACACGAAAATTGCACAGAAGGAACAGAGACTTCTCATACATCCCACCCTCTGCTTTTCCTAATATTAATATCGTTCATGTGGTACATTTGTTACAACTGATGAATCAATGTTGATACATTATTATTAACTAAAGCCCATAGTCTACCTTAAGGGTCATTGTTTGTGTTGCACAGTTTAATGGGTTTTGACAAATACATAATATCACATATCTACCATGACAGTATCATGCAGATACATCCACAGCTCTACCTATTCAACTGATCTTGTTACTGTCTCTATAATTTTGCCTTTTCTAGAGCGTTACAGATGTTCAAATCATACAATACGTAGATTTTTTTCAGACTGGCTTCTTTATTTAGCAATATACATGTAGGTTTCCTTCATGTCTCTTAGAGGAGGGATAGGTCATTTCTTTTTATTGCTGAATAATACTCCATTGTGTGGATGTACCACAGTTTCATTTATTCTGTTGCCTGTTGAAGGACAGAAGAAGGTCAGTGAAAAAGAGGAAGACTGTTAATGAGATGGGTTGACATAGTGACTAGAACAATGGACTGAAGCCTAATTGTTGTGAGGATTGTGCTGTGGGCAGTATTTCATTCTGTTGTATGTATGAATAGGAATGAACTTGATGACACCTAACAATAGCAATGATGATTTAAGGATGGCTTAGTTGTTTATAATTTTGGACAGGTCTGAATGAAGCTGTTATAAACATTCATGTAAAGGCTTTACTGTAGATGTAAGTTTTCAACTTACTTGGATACATAAGCAGGAGAATGATTACTGGGTTGTACAGTAAGTTTATGTTTAGCTTTGTAAGAAACTGCCAAATTTTCTTCTGAAGTGACTGTGCCACTTTGCATTTCCACTAGAACTATTGTCTTTTAAGTGGTGTCAAACTGATGCTGTTTATAAGTACTTGTAACTGACCAAGAGAAGAAAAAAATACTTGGTTGGATAATATAAAAACAAGACTAATGATACTGATTCATGAGATTTCCTTGTCATTTTATGTATGTGTGTATATGCTTATTTTGTTAACAAGTACTTATATAATGCTTAGTGTGTAAAAGGTTGTAATGCAAACCAGTAATTCATGTGCATTTTCATGGCTAGGTAGCATATAGTTGCTCGCAACTAAAAAAAAAATTAGAGAAAACTTTTGTCTGTAGAGGAGAATTCACATTTTTTTAAAAAATCACAATGATAATGAAGATGATAAAAATAGTAATAATAGCTGATTTTTATTATTCATTACATAATGGTCTCTGGGCCAAGTGTTTTATAGGCATGATTTTATTCAATCCTCACAAGTTAGATGACATAGATACTGCGTTGCTGTTTCACAGGTGAGAAAACTAACATACAAAGCATGTTGGGTAATTTGCCCACCACACAAATTACTTTCGATAACAGAATATCACTTGATAGTAAGAAATAGTACAAGTGATAACTAGCTGTAGTTGCCTAGACCAAGATGATGGAGAATAAGAGCAGCAACTGTCTATCGAGTGCTCATTCTGTGTTAGCATTACAAGCCTGCAGCCGTGGAACTAATTCCAGCTCATAGTGGCCCTATAGGACAGAGTTGAGCTGCCCCATAGAGTTTCCAAGGAGTGCTTGGTGGATTCAAACCGTTCACCTTTTGGATAGCAGCTGCGGCACTTAACCACTGTGCCATCAGGTTTCCCCTCAGCATTACTGTGACTGTTCAATCAACATGCCAAGCTATAGTGTAGTTTTACTGATGAGGAAATTGGCCCAAGTCCATACAGGTTATGGACAAAAGACCAAACAGAAAATCTCAGGCACTTCCAGCCACTATCCAAGTCAGAGCTGCTTTAGGTGTTAGATGTCCTGAGGGAACTTAAAATCAAATCTTTCAAGCCAAAGCCGATATATCAAAGCCTTGCTGATCCACCCTACCCTGGATCTATTGAAGTTGCCAGAATTTGCTCTATGAATGCCTGCCTCTTGTAGTTGTTGTTGTGGATTGCCATCCAGTTGGTGCTAACTTCTGGTGACCTTATGTACAGTGGGGTGAAACATTGCCCTATATGGTGCCATCTACATGATCAGTGGTACATTTGGGTCTGTTGTTGCTGATATGAGAACCAAAACTGGTTCCTGTCAAGGTGACTGACTCACAGCAACCTCATGTGTGTTCAAGTAGAACTGCACTGCGCAGAGTTTTCATGGCTGTGACCTCTCAGAAGTAGCTAGCCAGGCCTTTCTTCTGAGGAACCTGTAGGTGGTTTCAAACTAGAACCTTCTGGTTAGTAGCCGAGCACTGAACTGCTTGTACCACTAACCTTGATCTGTTGTAGTGCATTTTTCTTCTCACTGAGAGGAGGAAGGTGAACTGTACCAGAGAAACTTAAGTGTTTGGCCCAAGTGCACACAGTATGGCAGAAAGCTAAGGAGCGATCTGGAAATAAATTATCCTGGTCAGGTCTTGCAATCTTTTGCCCAGTGCTCTTTCTATGAAACCATCCACCCTCAAGTAACTCATTCCTTAGCTGCTACCCTTCACACATACTCCCACCTCCTCATTCCTGTCTTTCAGGCCATTATTTCTTTCACATCTCAGTCAGGGCTTTTTTTTTTCCCCCCTGTGTGGAACTGTATGAAATAGAAGGTGGCATCAGTATCTGTTTAGCACTGGGCCCCATTACAGGTCCAGCTTTCTCTTTCCTGTAAAATGATCTCCACATTCTTTGTCACCACAAAGAAGATGTGTGAAGTCATTTTCTCCTGATCTGTTATATGGGTAAATTAATCTGGCATCACAAGCTAGAAACAAAGTTAGGTGATCTGTGTGTAATAGGTTTAGGCAGTGAGTCTCCGGAGCTTAGCCTGCTCAGCATAAAAAAGGCCATAGAAATCCCTCTCTCCGTGAAATCTTCTTGCATACAACTCAGGAAATGTACAAGACAGTGAGAATACAGTCAAGCTACTGGAATTTCTTTTTAAAGGAAGAAATATATTTTTTCAGAGGGAAACTTGATTACCAGCCTCTGAGTCTTGTTAAGAGAGTGGTATTGCAGTCATTAGATGTAAAATTTCAAAGATATGGTGGGAAGGCAGTAATTTAATAACATGTCAGTATTAAATTACAGCATAAATAATCAGAACTTCCTGTATATTTAATGGGAACTTTTTAGTGTAAATTTGGAAATCAGCCAAACGGACACAAGTGACTGCAGTTTTTGTTTAGCCCCTGGTCCACCTTACTGTTGTGGCCTGAACTTTGGAACCTTTAGCAGAGAGTAAAATGAAAGGCTCAAAACCAGCTGACTTTTAAATAAGCATTTCCTCTTCCTTTTTGTTTTAAAATGATTATTTTTATATATGTAAATAAATTCAAATAGCGTCCAAAGCCATGATCAAGAGCAAGATACATGAACCTGCTGTGTAGTTGTGAAAATGATTAACGGACAGAGTCAATTTGGAGATGAGAAACTCTGACCCCACTTGTTGTTTTTAAGAGGGACTTCTTGACTTTCGTTACATCTACCAGGTCATTTGTAGCCCAGGAGTATTTTAAGGGATCATAAGATTAATTCAGGGACTTTGGGGGTTCTGTGGCAGAATTCTTTCCTTCCATATGAGAGACCCAGGTTTGATTCCTAGACAAAGAACTTGATATGCAGTCACCACCTGTCTGTCATCGAAGGACCGGGAAGAAAGAGTTGCAGACCTGCTTCTGAAAATCAGTCAGTGAAAACTCTGTGGACCACAGTGGTTTCGTGTTTTGCTCCATTGTGCATGGGGTGACTATAATTCAGGGCTGACTCCACAATAGCTAACAACAGCTGTACACCAAGCGCTCTGCTAGAGAGTCGACACACGTCACCTAATGTAAGCCTTACAAAAAACCTGTGCTGTAACGCCGATTCCGATTCATGGCAACACCATGTGTTACAGAGGAGAAGTGTTCCATCGATTTTCCTGACTACAATCTTTACAGAAGGAAAATATCAGGCCTTTCTTCCAAGATGCCACTGCATGAGTTCAAACTATTGACTTGTAGATCAGCAGCAGAGCCCAAACCATTTATGTTACCCAGTAAAGCCAAGTCTTGTATAGGAGGTATTATGTTTGTATTTAGTGTTTTTGTTTTGCTTTGGATAAGTAGCACATTTTCATGGTATAAAAATCAAAACAATATAAAGAAGTCTCAGTCTTATCCCTGTTCCTGTCAACGCCATTATCCACATTCCAGCATAACCAAAACCCACTGCCATCGAGTTGGTTCTGACTCATAGCAACCCTACTGGGCAGAGTAGAACTGCCCCATCGAGTTTCCAAGGAGGGCCTTGTAGATTTGAATTCCTTCATAAAGAATCACTTTTTAAAATATTCCTTGAGCCTCCCAAAGTTCTTTATAAAAAGATCGGTAAATAAAATGTATAAGCCAATATAAATGGCATATATATAAAAGATATACTTATTTGTTTCCTATTAGAAAATAGGGTAGAATACAGCTTTTTTTTTTCTTTTTATTTTGTCCTACTTTTTTTTTTTTTGGTTTTACTCAACAATGTGCTCTGTTTTTTTGCCATAGCATTTCTCTGAGAGCTTCCATTTTCTTTTCTTTTTCTCAGCTGCATAGTATTCCCTTGTGGGGCTATACTATAGTTTCTAACAATGGACACCTCGGTGGTTCTGGGATGTTGTAAGCAAAATTTCGGTGAGTATATTCTGATATTCAGCATTTCAGATGAGGGCAATAGTATCTGAAGGATAAATTTCCAGAGCTGGGGTTGCTGATCAAAAGGTAAATGCATTCTAAATTTTGATAAATACTGTCAGTTTCCCCTCCAAGCAGGTTATACAGTTTCTCTATCTCATGAGAAACTTTTAAAAGCATTAGGCAGGTAATTACTATCTCTGCCTTATGTAGGAGGAAACTAAGGGATGGAAAATACAAGATCACATAGTTAGCAATAACCATGCTGAAACTCAGACTTGTGTTCTGCTGCGTCCTGTTCAGTTGGTATTTGTCAAGTATTATTTTGTGTTGTTTCTTATTTTATATATTGTTGCTATTAGCAGCCATCACGATTCATGGTGGCTTTACATGTAATGGAAGTGTTGCTCAGTCCTGCACTATCTTCATGAGCTTTGCCTAGGGGGCTCCTCTTCTGTGCTATGTTAGACAATATTCTGTTGTGACACACAGGGTTCTCACTGGCTACTGTGGAGTTAGGAAATAATATTGGAGCCATTGTTCCCTGTCCTTGAACATACGGAATGTGACCTATCTGGAGCTGGGCCTATAAGGGCTCCAAGGACTCAGGAGGATACATTAACTGGGCCCTGAGGTATAAATACACTAATTTGGGGAGAATATCTTAGAAGAACGAATTATCAAAGGGAACATAAAAAATGTATCTTCTATTAACATTTAGTGAATAAAATTTACTAGACCAATGAAGACCCTCCTGACTGTCCTCAATGAAACCTGTACCAATAATTGCTAAGAAAGATGATTCAAAATGTAGGAGCACAGTTTCTAGCCAGTTTGTGAAAAAGTGAAGCTTCCAGTGGTTTTGCACATTTGAAGTTTATATGTATTGCTGATTCTGCAACATTCCTTGGACTTGGGCAGATATGGCTGTGGCAGATTGCTTGTCTTCTTTCCCATTTTTGTCTGTTCTATATTTCCTTGGATTTGGGCAGATGTGACTCTGGCAGCATGCTTGTCTGCTTCCCACTTTTGCCTTTTGGAACATATGCTGAATAAAACTCACTTTACTAGTGATTTTTTTCACTTAGTGATTTTTTATTTCCCCTGCAATAGGCAGTGGCATAGTGGTCATGGATTTCTGAAGCTATGAAGCCAGTCAAACTCGAGGAGACATGGACTACAGAGCAGCGGCCAGCAAAAAGGAGGTCGTGTCTTCCAGACCTGCGTGTTCACATTCCATGTCCCTTGGACACTGACAGGGCGAGTGCTCTTGGAAAATGAGTCCTTGCTGAGTCTTACTGTTCTCATTCTCATGTTTTCTTAAATTTTGTTTGACACATTTGTTTGAAAAGCAGTTGTTTGATTAGGGATAATCTTTCTTTGATGTTTACTTGACCATTTCATTAAGAGTGGTATCTAGCAACGTTTGGTGAGCTGCAGTTTAGGTTCAGATTCTGGCATTTGAAATATTAGAGGTAATTCCATTTTTAAAGAGCTTTGAAGTCACCATAAGCCACAAAAATTTGAGCATAAGTTGACCAGTAAAAGCCATTAGGGCAGCTGCCAGCCCTCATCATCTGTGTTCAAGTCTCCCTTGACAGAATAAGGTGGTGGAGAGACAGGCTAGAGCACTAGGCTGCCTGCCACCAGGAAGCCAACTCCAGCACAGTGCAGGTGCACGTGGTTTAACGTGAAATGCTGCTCAAACCCTGTGGTGTTCCTCCTTAGATTTCTTTCGTGACTAAGAAAGTTCAGAAAATAGTGCTTTGTTTTTGCCAAATTCGCCGGGAGAGGTAGCAGTTCCTGACCTCTGTTAATAAAATTTAAGAGAAAAAAGGTAGTCTTATACCTTTTAAATGATACAGTTTCTCAGTAAAAAAATCATGAGTATCTACTTTCCTTTTCAATTGGAAGAATTAGTATATTTAAAGTCTAAGACAAGAGGCTAGGTTCCCAGGCAGCAGGATAAATTAAATTTAAAAAGAAAGAAACCAAATTATTGAACCTTAGAGCTTAACATTTTTAACAAATGAAACTAGATTTTGCCCCCTGCTTCCAAGACACTGGTTTGGGGTTCGTATTTTAAAAAACTGTAAACTGAATATACTAGAAGTAATATGGAATTTCAGTGACCACTTTGGAAAAGTGGGCTTTCATTTGTGCTCTCTTTTCTCTTTGGAGAACTTTGGTTGATGCCTAGGTTTTGTCAAAAGGTCTAATATTCCTCTATCTGAGAAGGTTAATATTTTTTATCTAGAACCTGTTTTTCTGTTGTTGTGTTGTTAGGTGGTGTTGAGTGCATTCCAATTCATAGCAACCCTATGCACAATGGAACAAAACACTGCCCAGTCTAGCACCATGCCCACAGTCGCTTTTGTGCTTGAGCCCACTGTTGTGGCCAATTGAGTCAATCCATCTCACTGAAGCTCTTCTTCACTCTACCAAGCATAATGTCCTTCCCCAGGGACTAATCCTTCCAGACAACTTGTCTAAACTATGTAAGATGCAGTCTTGCCATCTTTGCTTTCAAGGAACACTCTGGTTGTACTTCTTCCAGAACAGATCTGTTTTTGCAGTTCATGGTACATTGAACACTTTTCTCCAACACCACAATTCAAAGGCATCAGTTCTTCTTCTGTCTTCCTTATTCGTTGCCCAGCTTTCACATGTGTATGATACAATTGACAATACCACGGCTTGGGTCAGGCATATCTTGGTCTTCAAGGTGACATCTTTACTTTTCAGTACTTCCAAGAGGTCTTTGGCAGCAGATTTTCCCAATGCAATGCACCTTTTCATTTCTTGACTGCTGCTTCCATGGGTGTTCATTGTGGAACCAAGTAAAATGAAATTTTTAACAACCTCAATCCTTTCTCCATTTATGATGATGTTGCTTACTGGTGCAGTTGTGAGGGTTGCTGTTTTCTTGATTTTGAAGTGAAATCCACACTGAAGGCTGTGGTCCTTGATCTTCATCTGTGTTTCACATCTTCTTCACTTCTAGCAAGTCAGATGGTGTCATCCGCATAATGCAGGTTATTAATGAGTCATCCTCCAATCCCGATGCCTCTTCCTTCTTCATATAATCCATTTTCTAGGATTATTTGCTAGATATGCAGATTGAAAAGATATGGTGAAAGGGTACAACCCTGACTCACACCTTTCCTGACTTTAAACTGTGCTGTGTCACCTTGTTCTGTTTGAATGACTGCCTCTTGATCCATGTACAGTCCTTAAGAGCACAATGAAGTGTTCAGAATTCTCATTCTTTGCAATGTTAGCCGTAATTTATTATGATCCACACATATGATCCTTTGCATAGTCAGTGAAACACAGGCAAACATCTTTCTGGTATTCTCTGCTTTCAGCCAAGATCCTTCTGACATCAGCAGTGATATCCCTGTTTCCACATCCTCTTCTGAATCCAGCTTGGATTTCTGGTAGTTCCTTGTCAAGCAATGAGTTTCATTTGGGTTTTGATGTCTCTGCATGTACTCTATCCTACAGGTTCACTATAAGTTGGAATCCACTTGATGGCAATGTTTTCTTTTTCTTCCCCAAATCTACTAGCTGCTGCTTGGAAACTCTGTGGGGCTGTTTTATCCCATCCTGTATAGTCAGAATTGATTAGCTGGCAAGGGAGCCCTGGTAGCCAAGTAGTTCAAAGCTCAGCTACTGTTTTAGTCCACTAATGCTGCTCTAACAGAATTACCACAGAGTGGATGGCTTTAAAAAAAGGAAAGTTTATTCTTACACAGTCCAGTAGGCTACAACTCCAAATTTTGGATGTCTGTTCCAGGGGAAGGCTTTCCCCCTTGTTGGTTCTGGAGGAAAGTTGAGTATTGCATCAGTCTTTGTCCAGGGAACCTCAGGTCTGAAGGATGTGCTCTTCTCCCAGTGCTGCTTTCTTAATGGTACGAGGTTCCCAATTCTCTGCCTGCTTCTCTTTCCTTTTATCTCTCTTAGGATGAAAGGATTAAGGGTGGGGCAAGCCATACTCCAGAGAAACTGCCTTTACAGTGGAGCAGGGAGGTGATCCTATGCAGGGATTTACAGTCCCACTCTAATCATTTAACATACAGCACAGGAAAATCACAAAATGGAAGACAATCATAAAACACTGGGAATCATGGCTCAGGCACATGGATACACATATATTTGTGGGGACACGATTCAATCCATGACAGCTACTAATTGAAAAGTTGGCGGTTTGAATCTATCAGCTGCTCCTTGAAAATCCTATGGGCCAGTTCTATTCTGTCTTATAGGGTCGCTATGGAATTGACTCGATGGCACACAACAACAAAGCTTTATTGCAAACTTCTTGTGTTTAGAGACTGTTTAGCAAACAGAAACTGAAGCAAGATTTAAGTCAATCCCAGGTAAGAGTAAAGTAAAGGGAAACGGGGTAGGAAAAATAGGAAATAGTCTTAAGGTGATGTATTATTGTGTTGGTCATTGGTTTATGAAAAGCTACAAGAGACACAGCTGGCTGCATAAGAAGTGTTCTTGTTTGGCCATGAGAAATGTCCTCAGATGAGGTGCACAAAAGAACCATGCTCAGAGCAGTTTGTTGGATGGAAGAAAAGAGAAGGAATTTCTTTGTTTTTCAGACTTCTGCAGTATGAAACAGATCAAAGATCTTGTCAAGATGTATTGATAATTTCTGGTCACTGGAATGTAAAACTTGGAAACAAAGAATAAGGCTCTATAGCTGGAAAATGAGGTTTTGGTGATAGAAATGACCCCAGAGATTGCAAGGTAGAATTCTGTAAGACCAACAAATTACTCATTGCAAAAACCTTTTATCAGCAACATAAAAATGACTATACATGTAGACCCCACAGGATGGAAAATAGAAGAATCAAATTGGCTATATTTGTGGGAAGAGATGAAAAGATTGTTTATAATCAGTGAAAACAAGGCCAGGGACCCTCTGTGGAAAAGACCATCAATTGCTTATATGCAAGTTCAAGTTGAAACTGAAGAAAATGAAGTCCACAAAAACCAAAATAGGACCTTGAGTATATCCCACCTGAATTTGCAGACCATCTCAAGAATGGATTTGACACATTGAACACTAATGAGCGAATACCAGACAAGTTGTGGGATAACTTCAAGGACTTCATACATTAGGAAAGGCAGAGGTCATTAAAAGTACAGAAAAGAAAGAAAAGACCAAAATGGATATCAAACAGACTCTGAAAGCTGCTCTTGAATGTAGGTAGCCAAAGTGAAGGGAAGAAATAATGAAGTAAAGAGCTGAACAGAAGTTTTCAAAAGATGATTGGAGAAAACAAAGTAGTATAATGACATATGTAAAAACCTGGAGATGGAAAACCAAAAGGGAAGAAAGAGCACGCTCTGCGCTGCCTTGAGAACTGCAGAAAAAATTCAAGCCTTGAGTTGCAATATTGAAGGATTCTACAAGGAAAATCTTAAATGATACAGGAAGCATCAAAAGCAGATGGAAGGAATACACAGAGCCACTATACCGGGAAGAGTTGGTTGATGTTCAGCCATGTCAGGGGGTAGCATTTGATCAGGAATCCGTGGTACTGAAGGAGGAGGCTGAAGCTGTACTGCAGGCGCTGGTGAAAACCAAGCTCCCAGGAATCAACAGAGTACCAGCTGAGATGTTTCAGCAAATCCATGCAAGTGTTCATTCATCTATGCCAAGAAATTTGCAAGATGGCTACTTGAACAACTGACCAGGAGAGAATCGTATTTTTGCCTGTTCTGAAGAAAGATGATTCAAGAGCATGTGAAAATTATTGCATAACATCAGTAATACCAGACTCAAGTAAAATTTTGCTGAAGATCATTTAAAAGCAGCTACAGCAGTACTTCAACAGGGAGCTGCCAGAAATTCAAGGCGGACTCAGAAGAGGATGTGGGACCAGGGATGTTACTGCTATTGTCAGACGGATACTGGCTGAAAGCAGAGACGACCAGAAGGATGTTTACTTGTGTTTCATTGATTATGCGAAGGCACTCAGCTGCACGGATCATAACAAATATTAACAAAATTGAGAAGAATGGGAATTCCGGAACACTTCATTGTGCCTATGAGGGACCTGTAGGTGGAGCAGGAGGCAGTTGTTTGAACAGAACAAGTGGGTATTTCGTGGTTTAAGGTCAGGAAAAGTATGTGTCAGAGTTGTATCCTTTTACTTGACTGATTCGATCTGTATCCTGAGCAAATAATCCAGGAAGCTGGACTATGGAAAGAAGAATGGGACATCAGGATTGGAAAAAGACTCATTAACACAACTTGTGTTGTGCAGAGGACAAACAAAACCTTGCTTGCTGAAGGTGGAGGGCTTAAAGCACTTCACTGATGAAGATCAAAGAGCACAGCTTTGTGAATTATACCTCAATATCAGGAAAACAAAATCCTCACAACCAGGCTAATGAGCACCATCGTCATAAACTGAGAAAAGACTGAAGTTGTTGAGGATTTTATTTTACTTCTACCTAGAATCAACTTCCATGGAAGTAGCTGTCAGGAAATTGAGTGACATATTGCATTGGGCAAATGTGCTGTGAAAGCCCCCGTTAAAGTGTTCAAAAGCCACTATGGCACTTTGGGAACTATGGTGTGCCTGACCGTGGAATTTTCAGTTGCCTCATACACATGTGAAAGTTTAGATAATAAAAAAGAAGACGAAAGAACTGATGCCTTTGAATTGCGGTGTTGGCAAAAAACATTGAATATATCACGGACTGCCAGAGGAATGGACCAGTCTGTTTCAGAAGAAATAGAGCCAGAGCGCTCCGTGTAAGGGAGGACGGACTTCATTTCATGTACTTGGGACCAGTACCCAGAAACGACATTACACGTAAGATAGAGGATCAGCAAAAAAGGATAAGACTCTTCACGAGATAGATTACCACAGTAGCTGGAACAACCAGTTCAAGCACAGCAATGATTATGAGGATGGTGCAGGACCTGGCAGTGTTCCCTTTTGTTGTACATAGGTTGCTACGAGTCAGAACCGACTGCACAGCACAAAACAACAATGAAACGCGGGTTGTGGAATCATATGAAGTTGCCCGAGAAACTAAAATTCTCAAGTAGTGAAATTAGAAGTGGTGAAAGGTGAAAAGTGTGGCTGGAAGGTGGAGCTACAAAACCCACAGGACGTAACAGCTAGTACTTCCAAAGTGCTGGTTGGTTGGTAAGAGAAATTAGGTAGAGAGGTAAGGGGTGGGGCCTGGGTGGGGAAACGGGAACTTTAAGACTAGTTGTGGACCGGCCAGAAATGCCACCTCTCTCGAAGAGGTAAAGGTGAGGGGAGAGTGCGTGCAGGCATTACAAGCATCTCCGTAAATTGCCTAGGAAACTAATCCCCGTCTATTCTTGACCAAATAAAAAAACTGACTTGCTTTTTGAGGAGAGTTTTGGTCAGGAAAGCAAAAGGTGACGAGGAGAAGTCCCTGTAGAGTGCGTGCTCCCCCTTCTTCTCAGATTGGTACGGCCCACCCCCCTCCGCTGATCTGGCAGGTTGCGCGCGCACCCGCCGGCGAGCGCGGGCCGTTGGGCCAGCTCCGGCCGCGAAGGCCCGCCTCTGCCTTTGCTCGATTCCCTCTTCTCCTTCCTCGCTCGCTCTTCGCTGGCGACGCGCCCGCCGGGGTACGCGCCGCGCGCCTCGTGGGGGAGGAGCGCGGCCGCGGGGGCGCGCCTCGCTAACTCCGCCTTCCCCGTTTCCCCTCCCCCGAGTCCCGGGAGCCGGGCTCGCGCCGCTCTGTGTGAGGAGCTGGGGGACCCGCCGCCCTCCCGCCCGCGCCGCCCAGCGCCCGCATCCTGGCGTGCGAGGAGCCGTGCCCTCCCGCTGCCCCTGCCCGGTGCATGGAGGGGCCCGGCCGGATCGTAGCTGCCGCCGTCGTAGTCGCCGCCACCGCGCGGGGGATGACCTGGGGGTGGCTCTCGGAGCCGGCAGCCGCGCAGGTCTGGGGGCTCAGTCAGCCCTGCTGAGGTGCGGGATGGGGGTCCCACAGTAGGGCCCCAGGGTGGTTCTGGGGGGCAGATCTCGGGGCCATAAGGCTTGGGAGTGGGACTCCTGTGGGGAGGAGGTGCGGGGGGTTAACGTCCCCGGAGGAAGTGGGGGGTCCGGGGGCCGTGTGAGGGCCCTCAAAGGATGCCCAGCTGGGATCCCCAACATTCTGCGTCCTCTGGGACTCAGAGCCACTACGTGGGAGGAGGCGGGGTGAGGTGTCAGTGACACAGGCGGCGATTAAATCTCTCTTTGACAATGATCGGCCCGGGCAGGTGAGATGCAGCGTGGCGGCGAGCGAGGGACGCCAGCGCTTTTTCCCAAGGGAGCCCAGTCCCTAGCCTCTCCCAGTCTTCATCCCCGCAGAGTGCCCGCCAGAGACAGTGATTTATGTGTACGGAGAAGCAAGAGAAATCTCCTGCACAATGTATGTTTCTCTGTCTTCACACAGTGACTTCCCAGCCCCAGGGAGTGCCTTTTTCCTTCTCTGTAAAGCTTGCTGTGGATTGCATTATCATTTGCTAAATGCATTACAGCTCGCTATTTATTTCAGCTTGCAGCCTCCAGACCTTTGTTGCTCTCTCACCACATCTCAGAATTTCGGTAATAAATCATTGAGGGGGGGGGCAGTCTCTCTCGCCCTTCCCTTCATTGTTCTCCCTAACCCCACCAAATCAGGTGGAAGGCTCTAGGGGAAAGGAGCTGTTCTCCAGAACGCCTGCCCTTCCTGGTCCGGACTGCAGACGGTGGCAGGTGTTTTATTTGAGGTTCGGCTGCTTTCCAGTTGTGATCTAGAAAGTAGGGAACCTCGTTAACAGAAAGGCATCCTTTGTGGTCCAAATTAGGTAACTTGGAAAAAAAAAAAAAAGATTAGACTACAAGGTAACATGAGATTTATTCTCAAGTCAATGGCCAGTAAAGATAAAAGAGCTGAGGCAGTCAATTCTGATTCCATTCCTCACTGATACCATAACCCTGGAATCCCAACTGGCACTTGGCATACCTAGTGGGCAGTGTCTTCAGGAGAAGGTGGGAATCAGCTGGAGAATGAAATGGGTTTATTTTCAGTGTAATTCTAAATGTTGTGTTACATTTTGTTACATTGTTATTGTTGTCACTCTCTAGTTGAAAATGTGGTGGGTAGTTCAGCTTTTAGAACAATATTAAAACCTTCAGAAAACTTCTGGAAATTTTAAATTAGTGCTTAACTAGAAAGCATTCTTAAGAACTCAGAGAGGCACCAAATACTCTAGTTTCTGTTATGCACATGTTGAAATAAACTGCTTCATCCTTTTAAGTTATATGAGAAAGATGGAGAAAACCTGTTTGGTTTAGTAAAGATGTGCCCTGTGTGTAGAGCAGAAACATTTATGTTGTTACACACACACACACACAGACAAATGTAGACCGTTTAACTTTCATGCAAAAATTGGGATATGGTCTTTGGGACATCTGCCCTTGAATAGTCTAGTCAACCAGGAAAATCCATTGCTAGAGGTAATATGCTTTTGTTTGTGTGGTAACTCAACTTGGGATGCTTTGATTGATTGCTATGGTTCTCATCAACCTCCTCTTCAGTAGAATGTACTTACACAACTCTGACTCTGAAGCAGTGAAATACAAAGAACCCTTAGGACTGGGAACATTCTAATCTAGCTCCTAAATCAGTCTTACTGCTTGAGTTCTTTGCAGGTGGTTTGACTTTACAGAAAAGAACTCTAGTTCCCTTTAAGATGGGACTTTTTCCCCAGATCAACAAGGTGTACTGTGTGTAGATGAAGGCAGTGTGTAGGAATAGGACTTTCTGTTATCACGTGTTTAAAGAGGTCAGGTAAAATTTGTTTTGCAGTTCTTGTGCTTCTTATTTTTCCCACTTTGCCCATATGCTTTCATGACTTCCTTAAGGATTTCATTTATGGTTTTGTCAAAATGTAAGTTGAAGTAACTGTTTTCCTCTTTAGAACTGTTTCTTCTGTAGAAGATACAGACTAAAAAAATGGTGATTGTTTTTAAGTAAAATGCTGGAGAAATGATTTCAATAATTAAATGGTTACCTTAGTGAAATCAGACTGGGGATAGAAATAAGGATAAATTAAGAATGTTTGTTGATCCGACTCGACGGCACTTGGCTTGGCTTGGCTTGTTGTTTCAACAAATATCGTTAATGTCAGCTGTCACTCTGCTATTAGCATTTGTCCTGTGTAGAGGTATAGATAAGATAGCACATCAGAAGTGTAGATGAGTTGCCTACCAGATAGTTTTTCTTTAGAAAAATGATCTGTTTAATTTACTTGGATTAGAAAGGGAATTTGGAGTCTAGGTACATAGCATAGTGCTTGGAAGGACTTATTTTGCAGTGTTTTTGGTTAGTCCTTTTTTCAGGAAATTTTGTGAACTTAGATTGAGTTAGAGAATGTTTTGTTTTTACTTAAAATTTTATGTTGTGCCTAAACATTGTGTTTGGTAATTTTTTTTGTTGTTATTTGGTATTCATTCACTTTCAAGAGAATGGGGAAGAGGACTTGATCCCTTCCAGTTAAAACTAAGGGATGATATATGAAATATATTTAATGTCACTTTAAAAATAGTAAATTAGGATTAAATGAAAAGCTTTTTTTTTTTAACCCTTCAAGTTTGCCCTCATTGTTTGTGCTCTTTCCCTCATTGTCAGACTTAAAGCATACAGTATCATTGTCATCTGTTCCCTGAATAATGGTCCTGAGGTGATATTATTAATGTGGCTTTTTAAAATCAAACTAATTATTCTTGCCTAAAAGAGCCACATGTGTGTGATTCTAGCTGCCTGGTGCCTTTTGAGAGCCCTAGAGACAAGCTAGTGAATGGAGCTGAAAATTCATTCTGTATTTGATTAAATGGAACAGACTTGCTGCTCCTTACCCCAGCAGGGGCTATGAGATCTCTTGATCCCCGAAGCGGCTCCAAGACCCTGGGAATTCCATTAGCGAGCACCTGAGGAATTTCTGCCCTGCAGTGCCTTTTTTTGTATGTGTGTTTGTGTGTGTGTGTGTGTGGAGAGGGAGTGGAGCTCAGTGGTGATTGGAAGAGGGGGGAGCAGAGGAGAGAGGGCTATGTTAAGAAGACTCCATATGTTAGCAGATCTAAAATCAAGGCATGACTTAACAGCTTATCTTGTAAGAGAAAAGCCCAACCCAAAGACATATTGCTAGTCAGGGCTTTATTACAAGCAGGACTGCAGTGATGTGTTTGTAGCACTGAAGTGAACTCTACTGTAAGTACAGAAAGTTACTTCTCCACTTTGCCTCTGAAGCACAAGCATCTACACGTTGCATTGCAGACTTGGTAAGATTTTTTTTTTAAATAATGATCTTTTCATAAATATGTAATATCGTTGTATAGTTTGGTCTTGCTTGTAAAAGCCTGAACATTGTTTGTAATGGTTTTTGAAACTGAGGAAAAGATAATAACTTTTATATGAAACAAATAGCTTGACAGATGAAATGCTTGCTTGAATAGGCATATTTTAATTGACCCAGTTTTGTGTGATTTTATTGTATTTTTAAGAATTATGACTTCTGTTGTTTTTAAGGTATTGCATTGCAGACCTGTCAGCAGTCACAGGTAAATGAAAATATATCTGCCCAAAATGTTTGGAGCAAAATTTCTGAGAAACGTTAGTGTGCCTTGCTCCCCGTGGCCATCCCCAACCCCCAGTAACTTTTGGATCCAGACATTTTTCAGAGTATTAACCCAGTTTGTTTCCTGTGTACTTTTCAAGGGAAGAGCAGTTCTGAGCCCTGGATGGTGTAGTTACATGCTTTCATCTTCTGGGAATAGTTAAAAGTGAATGTGGATTCTAGTGCTTGTAATTTTCAGTTAATGCAGAATGCAGTGGCATGTTTGGTGGATAATTTGATATGTTTTGTTCCTGACAAAAATCATGTTGTGTTAGCACACAGTTGTTTTGGTCTTACTCCTACACAATCCTCTGTCAAACTCCCCTCACAATAAAGAATGTTTAAAAAATAAAGAAGCCTTTTTGAGAATATTTTTAATTTTTTTCCACCTTATTCCTGGGCATGCCTTCTGTCGGTATGGCCAGATTGGAAGGACTCTTCTAATGAATTGGAGAAAACATGAACATGAGTGTTGTATCTGTGTTGGTTCACAGTTGTTTAAGTGCTTTGTTTTGTGATGTATTTTGATGAGCAGAGATAATTAAAAAAAAATCCCCCCCGCCCCCAGTTTTTTTCTGCTATATTCACATTGGAATGTAAGGATTTCATTTCCTGAGTCAGTGATGTTCCTTTTTTTTTTTTTAATCACAGACTTAAGAAACTGTTAAGTAGCTTAATCCATTTACTTGAGAGAAAAATATATACAGATTATGTTATTGGACTTAAGTTATATGTTCTGCATATGTCTTCTTGTTGCTTGGACTTATATGATGATTTTTTTTTATCTTTTTAGTATTTCCCCAGGACAAAAAGAGAGTTAAAAACTAGACATGTAGCTTGCTTTTCAGCTATTCTTGTTCAAATGCCAGCACACCTTTTGTTACTTATGTGACCTTGGGCAGTGATCTTTACCTGATCCTTGGTTTCTTCATCCATGCAATGGGGATAATAACAATAGTATCTCTTACTTCTGTGGTGGGCATTAAATCAGATAATGAAAGTAGAGTGCTTGACGTATAGTAAATCCTCTGTAAATGCTAGCTGCTGTGTTGTTATTTTTTATTGAGTCTTCCTGTACGTGTTAGTGTTTTGCTTTGATCTGGTAATGAATTCTTTAAAATATGAAATAATGAGAAATTCTACGAAGTTGGTAACAGTATGGGCACATTTAACTGCTGTTATAGTCTCAGTGAGCTAGTTTTCTTAATTTTGTGTTTGAAAGTTAAAGGGCACTTGGCAAAACAGTGTTGTATTTTTTCCAGCTGAGGTGTAATACACGTAGTGTACACAGATTCTAAGTGAACTGCTAGATAAGTTTCTCCATGTGCATGTGCCTGTGGTATCCATTACCCAGCAAGATCCAGAACGTTTCCTTCACCTCAGAAGTCTCCCTGGTGCCCCTTCCCCATTAGCCATCTTCCCCCGCTTACAGGCAGTAACTGCTCTGATTAGCCTAGCTTGAGGTTAGTTTTGCTTTTTCTTGAACTTTATAAAAATGGACTTGTGGTATGTACTCTTTTATACGTACCTTTGTGCACTGTTCACTATGTGTGTGAGATACATGCTTGGCACTTGTTACAGTAACTATCCATTCCTTTTTAATTGTGGTAGGATCTTCTGTGTTGCTTTGAAATTTGTTGTAGTTCATATCATTGGCATGTTGGGTACATGATTATTGGGGGAAAAAGAAAATACCAACACTTCTTTCCAAATCATTAGAAATTTAGATCCCAGTGGCTGTTTCAGAAAAATAACCATGATCTTACTATTTCATACATAAAATTGGGCTGATGGTATTATAATTACCGCTAACCAAACCCAGACCAAACTTGTTGCCATTGAGTCGATTCTGACTCACGGCAACCCTGTAGGACAGAACAGAACTGCCTTGCAGAATTTCCAAGGAGTGGCTAGCAGATTCAAACTGCTGACTTTCTGGTTAGCAGCTATATCTCTTAACCATTGTGTTGCTAGGGCTTCAGTTGCTGCTAGTAAACTGTATTCCAGAAACCAAATCCTTGGATAATTGCATTCATTTTTTTGTGTATTTAACCACAAAATAGGGGAGAAAGACTATGTAAGTTAGCTTATATTCTTCATGCTTAGGATTTCATGCTGTGGTCAATACTTAAAATTGTATGGAAGCAACCACTAGTCCAGCATTACTGTAGTAATCTTTTGGTTGATAACAGAACAATACAATAGAGGGTTTACTTAAATCATGAAATTTCAAGAAACAACCCCCAAATGGAAGAAAACGGAACAGGATATTGTTACACTACAGAAAATTTTGAGGAATCCAGACTGTATGCTTAAATCAGGAAGAAGAGTTTTTGGCTACTAACTTTAATTGTTATGATGCTATATATATTGTTTCTGTTGTTTTTGTACTAAATTTATTTCATCAAATACAAAATGATGTTGATAAATCAGAGGTTTTTAAAAGAATTTATTTTAAATTTTGGTTGGAACTATGAGCTTTTCAGTCTGTGGCCTGTTTTTTGGAAATGCGGGAGGATTTTCTGGGTATTGTGCTTGAACATCAGCCACTTTACTCCCAAAAGACATTGTATTTTTTAGTGTTTATAATTTTATCAAATGTTACTATTCATTGCTCCTTAATCTAAGGCTGTTCTTCATATACACCCTTGTGCAGGGAGAAGTTTCCCTCTGTCTGAAAGGGCACAGTGTCCCCCTTTCTTCTTAAATCAGACCACCAGTGGTGAGATTTCAGTAAATATAGTGGTGATATAGGGGCAAAGATACAGATTTTGTTTCCCCAAAGGGAAAGGCTGTCTAGATCCAGTGTACTTCAATGGCAGAAAACGCTGTTTTGAAGGGATGTGAGCTTATTACTGGAATTGCCCTAGTGGTGTTTGCTGAGGATGATAATGCAGGGCAGACCACACTAGGCAGCAAGGTACTAAAGGGTTTTCTCTAGGTCTGTGATATTAAAAAAATTTTTAACACATAATCCTGCACTTACAGTTCTAGTGAAATAAGTGACTCTGTGAAGTTTGGGATATCACAGTTTCAAATAAGTTTTAAACCAAAAAAAAAAAAAAGTAGTTTTTGTCTCAAGGAGAGAAACAATTTAAATTATTAAAATAGGGATGAGTGATTAACACTGTGTCCACAGCAGCTAAAATTATGTCATGTTATTATTGGAATGTTCTTCCAAATTTTTCAGTATTTTAACAATTTTACATAATTATAACGTGTATGTTTGTTCCACAACAATATTCCATACCTAGTGAGCTGATGCCGTGTTCTATGTTTTGTTTTATTTTGTTTTTTACGCACTCAGTAACTACAGGAGCTTTCTTCTGGGTATGCAGGTACTTTTTAGTTTTCTGGCTTTTTAGTGCTTTTTGGCTTCTGTCTCTTGCCAAGAAGATTTCTGACATTTATTGGCTTTTTATAGTATTGGAATAAAAGTAATTAATATTTTCCATTTTCTATAATTTGATATCTGTTCAGTGAGTAATTGTACACACTGCCTGTTGGAGGTAGAATTGGCAAGGGGGTTGAATGTTTAGTGGATGAAATACTACTTTTATTAGACCATGAAATTACTGCAGTGACATCAGAACTTGACAGGCTCTTTTATAGCATCACAATCTGGGGAATAAGACATTTTTCTTTCCCATTTGTTTTGGCTAGTTTTCATGGTTTTGGCCCCGGGGTGTATGTATAGCAAAATAACAACACAGTGAATAACAGACAAAGAGAATTAAGGGAGTGAATATAATTTTAGCTGCTGTGGGCATAGTGTCAATCATTCATCTCTATTTTAATAATTTAAACTGTTTCTCTAATTGATGGCCATGAGAATATGAGATTAGCATGAGGAAGCTCATTTATATAATCGAGTGAAATGCCATTTGGCTTGATATTACGTAGATTGAGACATATTGAAAAAGTATTATAATTGGCTTATAAAGTAGTTATTAGTTCTGTTAGCCCAACATCAAGTTCATGAGAGAATGAATGTCTGAATGTGACCGTGTATGTGATAGTATAGTGTAGGGGAAAGGGGCTACTTACCTGTCTCCTCAAAATGCCAGTGTTTGTTCGTAGTGTATTACTCCTCTTCTGTTTCATACTGTTTGTTGTTGATGAGAAATTAGATTTTTAGATGTTACCATGCTTTAATCACAACTCATGTGTCAGATTTCAGTTTGATGTCCTAGCATTGTAGTAGGGAGTTCCAGTAGACTTTGGGACTTATAGGTTGTAATATTGTCAAACTCCTAAGAATCACACTTAACTGTTATGTTGTACCCCTGGTCCAGTTTATGGGTTTGTATTACTGTGTAGTCAGCTTTTTGACAAGGTCTTTGTATTGTCCTGCCATTAAATCTTTGATGTTGGTCCAAAATGAATGGAAATTTTGACCTGTATGAAATAAGATTAGAGTGAGGTTCTGCTAAGTTGGCTCTGATGGCTTTAAGTATATTTTAGACCTAATTCTACTTAAGAACATATATTCATGTCATATTATAATCTGATTTGCATAGTTTCAATTTCTAAATCAATTCTTTTGAGTCCTAGTTCATTGAAAATAAAGCCTATTTCCTTTTTCTATGAGGTAGAGACAAAAATAACCAGATCTAATCTCTATGCTGAGTTCCTAATTTCAATCTCTAGTTACCACATTTTAAATTATTTTGTATTTTAGTTAGATATTTTTAATAAAAAGATATTGCAACAAACTGTAGACCTATACAAGTCTTCCATATAATGTCATCATACACATAAATTTTTTTTTTTTTTTTAAATCCCATGACTAAAGCCAATTTTGAATGATTGAAAGATGAATTGTTAACTGTGGTCTCCTGTTAGGCCAGCAAACACAGTTGTCTTTATTTGTTATTTCTTTTGTGTATGAGGGATACTTTTTAAAACTGCTGTTGTCATAGTGGTTCATTCTTAAAATGATTTCACATCTGTTACTGTGACCACAGCCACAGTGGGGCTTTTGATCATACAGTACAGCTTGTGCAGAGATGTGATATCAGTGTTTTGCAGCATCAGATAAGTTGTAGCTAAAGGATTTGACTACATGTATTTTACTAAGGTTAGTAAGAATGTTTTTCTTAAATCCCCAGATGGGTTTCTAACTCTGAACCTTGATAAGTCTAGGGTGATGCTTCTCTTTTTGCTTGATAATAAGAGTAAAAATGGCTTTCAAGAAAACATTGTCACTGTTTCATTTGTTGCTTTAGGAGTTCCTTTACTGCATAGGTAGATTATAGGAGACAGAAGGAAGTTATTAGCCTTGTAGAACAAAGACATTAATGTTGGTCAGATTCACATTTTCTTCTTTTATGACTTATTTTTGCTGTTGGGAGTATATAGAGCAGAATTTAACAGTTTCGACACGCACAATTCAGTGACATAATCTAGTGTGCAACCATTCTCACCTTGGTTTCTGAATTGTTTCTCCCCCGTTAACATAATATCACTGCTTCCTAAGTTTCCTATATAGTCATTTGAGTTGCTTTTGTTAGTTTGATCACGTATAGATAGATCTTAAAAAGCACAGTGCTGAAGGCAGACATTCTTTGTTATTGTGTGCCTTCAAATGTATTCTGACTCACGGCAACCCCCGTGGGACAGAGTAGAGCTGCCCCCTGTGCTTTCCTAGGCTTTAGTCTTTACAGGAGCAGACTGCCAGGTCTTTTCTCCTGTTAGCAACTGGTGAGTTCAAACTGCTGACCTTCTCAGGTTAGCAGCCAAGCACTTAACTGCTGCTCCACCAGTGCTCCTTTGCTAAACTGTTGTTTAGTTTTAAGAGAACTTTAGAGGAAATTTTTGGTTTAAAGTTTTAAGCTTGTTTCAGGGAAATAATTTCAGGGGTTAATCCAAACTTCAGAGCTCCAGACAGTCTGGATTCCATGAGAACTTGAAATTCTCTTCTGCATTTTCCCTCTTTTGATCTGGGTTCTTCTACAGAGTCTTTGATCGAATGTTCAGTGATAGTAGCCAGGCACCATCTGGTTCTTCTGATCTCATGGCAGAGGAAACAGTTGTTCATGGAGGCAATTAGCCATAGATTCCATTTCCTTCCCTATTTCTCACTCTCCTTCATGTGTTTCTTCAGGCAAATAGAGACAAAATGTGGCTTAGATAGCCACTTGTAAATTTTTAAAACTCCAGGCACTATGCTATGAGGTGGGAGGTGAAACAGAAGCACTAAACATAGTATTAGGCCAGTTACCTGGGGTGTTCCCTGAAACCATGACTCTGAAGCCTTCAAACCAAGGAACCAAATCCCATGAGGTATTTGGTAGTGTATAAGCAGCCTCAGCATCTGCTCCTTTGTTTGTTTGTTTTGTTATTGTCAGTATATCTCACCCCGCTTTTGACAATTCAACTTTTTACAGGTCTACAAATTTGGGTTTCCTCAGCTAATTGTACATATGTAAACAGAATACTTCAGTTAGTGTGTGCATGGATGGTAGCTGGCCGTGGAATCCTATTAACAGGCACCACATACTAGATGCCAGGAGGCCTTCAACAACCAAGAATGAGAAACGCAGTTTTGAATTTTTCCTTTGTACAATTAAGGAATTTTTCTCCTTCATGTTGAAATCTGAATTTTGTGGAAAAACTGCTTTCATTTGACCTTTAGCAGTCAAACAAAGTCCCTATTTGCTTGTAAAGCTCCGTTCTAATTTACTGAGAAATACTAGTGTTTTCTGTGTCTGATTTACCTAGAGCAAATGTACAGTGGATACACTTGGGCTATTTAATAGTGGTTTTAATGGTGATTAAGTGCTTGGCTGCTAACTGAAAGGCTGGTAATTTGAACCCACCAGCTGCTACGTGGGAGAATGATGTGGCAGTCTGCTTTCGTAAAGACTGAAGCCTTAGAAACCCTGTGCGATGGTTCCGCTCTGCCCTGCAGGATCACTGTTAGTTGGAAAAGACCCCATGGCAATGGATTAGCACATCATATAGTGAAAAAGAAGTGGTGTTTTGCTTTTACAGAGCAAGGCCCTTGTCTGTTTGGATGTCCTCCAGGGGATTGGGAAGGGACAGTACTGACCTGTGCCTGGGCAGTGCATACACAGGCAGGCCTGGGAAAAGCTACCACAACTCTTGTCTTACCTAGTGCCATTGCTCAGGAGTCTGTTTCAGCAACTATGACTCTTGCTTTATGGCTCTTTTTATTGTGTCAAGTCCATGGTAACTGATAGTGACCCTATATGACAAGGTAGAACTGTCTCACAGGGTTTCCAAGGAGTGGCTGGTGGATTTGAACACTGGACCTTTTGATTAGTACCCTACCTCTTAACCGGTGTACCAGCCGGGCTTCTTATTCCACCTACAAAACCGTTTTCTACGTTCTCTGTTTCTGATGGCCATCATTTCGTAAGTAATTTTTGTCTAGCCTTTGCACTTTGTAGAGCGTTAAATTTGTTTTGTTTTTGCTGCTTGTAACAAGTCCATGAGTTGGTCGGTTTGTCGTGAGAGTACAAATCATGAAGACGAAAAATGATTGCACGTTGGTGTCAGACACAGTATTAATCTAGTTCAAAGTTAGGTGATCTTTAGAAATTCTCTTTGGTCTTTGTCTGATGTTAGAAAAGGTTATTGTACTTGAAATTTTAGTCTTGCTTATTTTCGGTTATATTTGTAGGGTTTAGAAGTAGATTGGAAACCGTGGTGGCGTCGTTGGTTAAGTGCTATGTCTGCTAACCAAAAGGTCAGTAGTTCAAATCCACCAGGCACTCTTTTTTTTTAGAAGTGGATTGGAGTCTCTGGGTGGTGTAGGTGGTTAAATGCTGGACTGCCAGCTAAGAGGTGGGTGAGTTTTAAACCCACCTTGGGGTGCTCTGGAGCAGGGCCTGGAAATCTGCTTCTCAATGGTCACAGCCTTGAAAATCTGATGGAGCAATTCTGCTCCACACACCATGAGTTGGAATTGACTTGACTACAATGAATAACAAATACATTAAAATTGTTAAAGTTCTTATTTTGTGTGTGTCTTTGACATTTCTAAACCATAAGTTCTGTGTTCTATGTTCTGTTGACCAAATGGAAAATACTGAAGTAAATTTTGCGTGAGATAGAATTTACTCTGCGATGTCATGTGTTTCCTTGAAAGAGCTCATTTCAGTTTTGTTTCTAGCCACTGGGATCTTTCCTTTCTAATGTCTTTCTTCATTCAGCACAGACAAAATAAAATACTTGGTTGTGTAAAAATTCTTGAACAGAATGTCCCGGATAACAATGAGGTTTGAAATGCCTTTTTCAGTTGTATGTAAAGTCAGAAAAATAGCAAAGGAGACCTTTTAGAAATAAAGCTCATTTTACCTTTTTGTCCAGTTGTGAAATAGATATAACACACTTTTTCTCCTGTTTTAGCAGTTGTTCCATGGGACTGCTGTCTCTGAAATGTGACAGATGATGTTGAAACCAAATTTGTTTTTTTCATTTCTTGGGTGTTAGAAAATGAGTTTAAGCTTTACCATTTTAAGGGATATTTTTAGTATTGCTTTGTCAATTGTTAGTATTTCTGTTTCGTTTTATATCACTGTTTGAGGGTAGCTAAAGCAGAAACGGTCATGTTAAAGCGTGTAATGATAGATAATTTGTTTTATTTTGGTGTAAATAAAAAGATATTAGCTAGTTAATGAGCTTTCAAAACTGTGTTGGATGGCCAGATTGAGAAGGAAGGTAAGAAAGATAGCTATTCTTTAACAGAAAAATGTGCTTTTCCTTTTTGGAGTGAGAACCGAGGTTGTAGTAGCTGCAGAGACCAGCTCCCAGCAAGAGGTGTGAGGCTGTTTATTTTCACTCTGGAGATGTATATACTACAGAAGGAAAACTCTGGCCTGGCTTAACCTAAGCAAGTCGTTACTTATCTACAATCTGGCAAGCAATTTGATTAAGGTTGACAGAGCTCATATAATATCAGAACCAGGCCCTCTCTTAATGATTGATGAGATTTGTCTATTAAGTTTTCTTTTTTAAAAGAAGAAAAACTGAACAAGAATAAATACTTGTTCAGATCTCTCATTGCCAAGTATAAAGCAAGTCCGAAATGTATGCTTATGTACAGTGAATAATAAGCATTAATTTGTATGTTATTTTGAGAGGATATGATTAAATTACTTTAAAATAATGATAATGATATTTCAAGTTTTGCAGGTTAACTTATTTGGTGTTTAAATGATTAAACTGTTAAAATTTTAGAGCTCCTATTTCATATCCTAATGTCTTTTTAACATAGTTTTTTTAAATGTTGTTCTTTAGTGTAGTGGAATGTATAATTATAAGGAATTTTTTTTCTTTACTCTCTGGTGAAATTGAGTTATTTGGAAGTAGTTGGCTTTAATTTAGGGCATTTTTGCCTTTTAAATATAAGAAAATTATTTGGACAATTATTATAGCATGTGTGAACTATTGTCATTCCCAAACTCTTTGCTAAATTAGTTGTTCCTTATGTCATTCTCATTACCAGCAGATCAGTATTATGTGTGACTAGAATGTTCTTGGCAACATTCTAAATCATTAGTCGGTATATAATGCAGATTCCGACTGAAAAAGACCTTTTCTGTGTTTTATTATTCATATGCTGCTTAGTGGAAATGTATGTAGGACTAGAAGATATCCTTACTGTTACATAAACTTCATGTATGGAATTTCCACAGTAATGAAGTGATTGAATTAGGAATGTATCAGGTGTTATTTTTCCCTAGCCATCAGAAGACCCCCCTTTTTTAATGAAAATATGTACAAGAAAATGCACACCCAGTCTGTAGTTTTTATGTGGATGGTTCTCTGACATGCCCCGTGCTGTACGTTATGTAGCCATTCCCCCTCTCAGCCCATATTGTTTCACCACTGTTAACTTAGGCTCTGCCCACCAAAGTTTTCAGCTATGTTTTAGAGTTATTTATACTTGGTCTTAGTCTCATAGAGATAATTATTTTTAAATGTCATTTATTTTGTTGTTGTCATTGAGAATAGCGAAACATACACCAGTTTGACAGTTTCTGTGTCTACCATTTAGTGACACTGTGTTTGTTGAGTTGTGCAACTATTCAAACCCTCCTTTTCTGAGTTGTTCCTCTCCCATCAACATAAGTTTACCCACTACCTCTTAAATTCCTACCAAATCTTTCAACTTGCTGTTACCAGTTTCATCCCATATAGATGGTTCTTAAAACAGCATAATGCTCAGGGCAGGTATCAGTTAAACTAAACTACCGTTTGGCTTTAAGAAGACTTCAGGGTATATTTTTGGTTTAAGGTTTAAGGATTATCTCAGGGCAGTAGTTTCAGAATTCCATCCAAATCTCATGGCTACACAAGTCTGAAGTCCATGAGAATTTTCTGTATTTTCTTCCTTTGATCAGGATTCTTATGCAGAGTCTTTGATCAACATGTTCAGTAATAGTAGCTAGGCACCATTCAGTTCTTCGGGTCTCATGGCAAAGGAAGCAGTTGTTCATGAAGCTAGTTACCCACGTACTCTGTTTCTTCCTTCTATTCCTGCCTCCTTCCTCTGTTGCTGCCGGTGAATAGAGACCAATCATTGTGCCTTGGATAGCCACTTAAAAGCTTTTGAGACCACAGTTAGTACACCTGAACTAGAGTGTGGGAGAGAAGCAATAAACACGCTATGAGCAGTTAGCTGGGATGTCCCATGAAACCTTGAGTCTCTAAACCACGGAACCAAATCCAGTGAGTTTTTCCATTGTACATAAGTACCCTCAACAGTTCCTGATATTTTTGTTGTTGTTATGGTATTCATCACAAAGCTTTTTCCAGATCAACTTTTTGGAGATGTGTACCTTCTTGACAGTAGTTATAGTAATCAAGCATGCAACACTATCCTAATCAGTGTGTTATTTCTGTCACCATTAACCCTGTTTTTCCCTCCCTTGCTCCTGATAATCACTAATAAACTTTGGTTCCTGTATATTTGCCTTTTCTTGTCTTTTTGTATAAATGAGGTCATAAAGTATTTGTGATTGACTTATTTCACTCAGCATAATGTCTTCAAGCTCCATTCACATTATAGCATGTGACAAGACTTTGTTTCTGTTATAGACTAATAATATTTAATTGTATGTATGTACCACATTTTGGTTTTCCATTCATCCGTTGATAAGCATTTAAATTGTTTTCGTAAGTACATGTTGGTATGTTAAGTGTATATGCCCAGGAGTGGAATTGCTGAATTATTAGATTCTTATCAGATATGTGGACTTTCAGCTCTGTTGAATTGGTGTTTGTGTTTATAGTTATACCAGTTTTGATTATTGTGGCTGGATGGTATACAGATAATTTTTTTAAAAGAGTACAGTGCACAAGGCAAACATTGCTTATGAAGTGAGCTAATTTGTTTTTAAAGATGACTTCATGAGATAGTTTCAGTGCAAGGTTTAAAAGTTGTTTATTGGCAATAGTTTTCTTCTTATTGTTCAAAATTTATTTACTGGTCCTTGATCAAATTTTCAGTAACAGTAGCCCTGAACCATCTATTTCTCTTGGTCTATGGTAGGGGACGTGATGATTCATGGGGGCAAGTATCATGTTTTTATGTACGTAGCACGCACCTTCTATGCTTGCTTGCCAACCAACCCTCTCTCCAACAGGTACCTTTACAAGCACTGTGCCAATCCTTCTTCTATATGTTGCTGCAGAAAAAAAGAGCATAGCACACTTATGGAACTGCCTTGAGGGGAGGAGGTATGACTGGCAAACAAATGTAGCAGGCTTGCTTTATTTGCATAAAAATATGGTAGACCTGAAAACCATTTTCTTCAATTCCTGAAGCTCTTTCTTCCTCTGTTGTTTCAGATGGATAGAGACCAATTGTATTTTACATGGCTACTTATAAGCTTTTAAGACTCTATCTACTATAACTCAGAGAACTAGGAGATAGCACACAGTATCAAAACAATGTTAGGCCAGTTGTGTAGACAGACCCATGAACTGTTATCTAACATCTTTCAACCAGGAAAACTAATCTTATGAGATGTTTGTTTGTACCTAGGTAGTACCAACAGCTGTAGCTGTTTTTTTTTTTGCTGCTGTTTTCATTGTAGAGTTATAACATTTTTTGTCACTTGGCCTTTTTTCTAGTGTACAGCTTGTTAGTATCATTTACAATAGTCAATGACATTTTTTTCTGTCACCATAGACCAATATTCAGTAGTTTTGAAAGAAAGAATGGAAACCCTGGTGGCATAGTGGCTAAGTGCTAGGGTTGCTAACCAAAAGGTCAGCTGTTTGAATCCACCAGGCACTTCCTAGAAACTCTATGGGGCAGTTTGTCCTCTGTCCTGTAGGGTCACTATGAGCCGGAATTGACTCAGCAGCAGCATGGTTTTTTGTTTTTTCCCAAAGAAGGATTCCTGTTCTCCCTTCTACCCCTGGTAAACCCTGATAACTGCTGGTTCCTATATATCCACCTATTCTTGTCATTTCAGATAAGTGAGACAATACAATATTTGTCCTTTTGTAATATCTTAATTCCAAAGAGTACCTGGAGGATTCGAATTGCCAAGCTTTTTGTTAGTAGTTGTAGCACTTAACCAGCACATGACCAAGGTTTCCTAAAGTCTTGATTAGAGATTGTCAAATCAAAATAAAATAAGTAGGGATTGAAATTTAAGGAGCTGTAAATGTGGAAATAAACTAGAATTGATTGTAATTTTTTTTGTTTTGGGGTTGTTTGGGGCACAGCTCGTAGCAAAGAGAGCAGCAAAGTGAATGCTGTGTTTCTAACGGTGAATTTTGGGGTGTGTTCCCAAACAACTGAACATCATCTTGACTTTCTTGCCCCAAGTTTTCAGTTTCATTACTTGGTGATTTTCCCCTTCTTCCTGTCTTCAAACTCAAGATAAACTTCCTACAGTTAAAAAAAAAATTGTTGCCATTCAGTCAACTCCAACTCGTAGCGACTCTGTCCCACAGAATAGAACTGCCTCATAAGGTTTCAAGGAGTGGCTGGTGGGTTTGAACTGCTGACCTTGTGGTGGGCGGCCATAGCTCTTAACCGCTGTGCCATCAGGGCTCCACCACTTCACTTTAGTATGCCATGCCAAGTGCCATCATCAGTTTAGTATGGGAAAATAAAATTTATTTTGTAAGAGATATACTTAATACCTGTCTTAATGAACTGTTCTTGACAACAATGGGTAACTCTTGTTGGAAACCTTGGCTAATTTTGGTGTGATAACTACTCCTTCCTTCCAAAAAAAAAGGTATAAGTGTTGTTGTCTATGGCAAATCTGAGTGCTTGCTAGAAGTTTTGTATGTATTCTTAAAAAATTAGTCTGGTGCTTATTCTGTTCTTTTAAATTTCCTACTTTTCTTTTGGGTTTACATACAGTCAGAACAGATGAACACTTAACTGGGATTGGTAGCGTTAAAGACCATGAATAAAGGGCCATCCCTATGCTGTTTGAAAAAGAAATAGAGCAGAAGTGGAATCTAGTTGGAGCTGGGCCAGGTATGCATGCTGTCCGCTGCACCCCAGCCACTCCCCCATTTTGTGTCTAGCGTGCCAGGATAAGTACAGTTTACCCTCCAGCGACTGTGGAAGATTGAGATTTATGGTAGAGGAGGATCTAAAAAGGAGCCAGAAGGAGTTGTGTAATCCAGCATCACAAGTGGTGAACCAAAGTTCCCCTTTTTACAGCTGGGCCATTGCCTCTTTATCCTGTGGCTTCACTGTTTCCAGCAGTGGCAGTAATAAAGCTTCAGGAAGGAGGACTTTGCCTTGATTTTTTTTGTTTGTTTGTTTTAAATATTTTTGGAGGTGAGTCTTAAGAATCTCATCCTACCTCACAGGTTGACCTAATTTTTAAATTTTCATCAAAGGTGTTCAGGTTTACAGGAAAATATAATAGTTTTATAGTGGCTTGAGCATATGTATAGGACACAACGTTGTACCACAGCTCTACAAATCCACGGTCTTTAAAGCCACTTCTTTTGGGGCCTGTAAAATAGAGGATAAAGCTTGGATGTGTTGTGTTTCTAGCGTTTTCTTTCTTAGAGTAGTTGTCTTGGTGGCTACGGAGTTGGGTAGCATTTACAAGATTTCTTTTTAACTTTTTTGATTTTGGGGTGTGTAAGTCTTGTATTTGAGCTTGAAATTCCTGTCCTTCCACCCCAGTCATACCTGAGCTTAGATATGCAAAGATGTATTTGATCAAGGAAATAACTATATGTTTGCTAAGTTATCACTTTTGTTAATGTCATAACTGAGATAATAATGCTCTGTATTTTATTTATGTTTATTCTCTGTATTAAAAGGGAATTAAGACTGAAACTTGAATAATGAATGAGTTTTTCAAAGGAAAAAAATTCTTTTAAATCCCTAATGCTGATTTGAATGATTTTTATTGTTAATTTTGTTTAATTATGTACAGAATGGAAATCCTGGTGGCATAGTGGTTAAGTTCTGTAGCTGCTAACCAAAAGGTCAGCAGTTCGAATTCACCAGGTCCTTTGAAACTATAAGGTGGTTCTGCTCTGTCCTGCAGGTTGCTGTGAATCAGAGTTGACTCGATGGCAGCAGATTTGGGTTTTTGGGGGGTGGTTATGTACAGAATAAGGTAGATACAAACTTCTTGGGAAATGAAAACAAATTTGCATAATTAATACTGACAAAACTAATAAAATAAAAAAACTTAAAATAATTTTTCTTGGATTGTCAGTATTGAGTTGAAAAGTAGACACTTCTGCTTATTTTATGTATTACTTGTCTTTGATTCTTTTGGTTTTAAGCATGATTATCATTATTTTTTCTTAATAGTGAACTTTTTTTAAATACCAATCCGTTATTTTTTGACTCCTTACTTTAAAAATGTACCCCAAAAACATATTGCTGAGAAATTTAAAAATGTATTTATACTTAGTATTAATGTATTACTATTTGAGGCTGATTAACCATAAGCCCCTGGCTGGTACTAACGATTAACACCGTTGGCTGCTAACTGAGCAGGCGGAGATTCGGGTCCACCCAGAGGCACCGTGGAAACTCCAGCAGTCAACTTCTGCAAGGTCAGCCATTGAAAACCCCATGGGGCGCAGTTCATCTCTCACATGTGTGAGGTTGTCATGAGTTGGAATCGACGTGACAGCAGCTGTTTCATTAAAGTATCACATTAAGATGTGGTTTGTACAGTGTACATGTTCCTAAGGTTGTATAACACAGTCTGCTTATTACATGTTTTTGGTGTTTTGCTGCCACGATCCAGAAGATGATTTAAATTTCCCACTTTTTATCTGTTTCAAAGCTTGCCTTGTACACAGCACTGTGTAAGGTCATTTTGGCCTTCGCATGCCACGTGATCTGAAAACACAAATGCAACCTGGGCACTGTCTTTATTTGACTCTTCTTTAGTCTGGCTTATGATTGGTGTATGCTTCTGATAATTTGTGTCTCCGTGATGTGAAAAGGAATTGTTTTTCAGTGCATTTCATACCTCCAAGTATCCATTAATGCTGGGAGTAGAAAGAATAGAGAGAAAGCACTAAAACCTAGTAGGCTTAAGAATGCTTCCAGCGTGGGAAGTTGCTATGGATTCATAGGAACCCTGGCGGTGAACTGATGAAGAGCTTGGCTGCCAACACGAAGGTTAGCAATTGGAATCCACAAGCTGCTGCTTGGAATCTGTATGTGCAGTTGTGCTCTGTCCTGTAGAGCCACTGTGAATTGGAATCAACTTGATGACAACAGGTTTGCTTTATCAGTTCACGCTGAAGTTAATGGACATAAAAACAAACACAGAATCAAGAACTTTCTTTTATTCGGGAAACTGTCTTCAGAATAAGAAGACTTAGACTTGGGATCTCCCTGCTTTGTATCTCGCCTCTGTCATTTATTGGCTCTGGAATCTTGGGCAGGCTATTTGAGCTTTCTGCATTCAGTTTCCTCATTTGTAAAATAGAAATAATAATACCTACTCCTCAGGGTATGGTGAGAAACGGTAGTACTATATGGAAAATCTTTGACCCATACACTTAACAATTGGTGGCTCTTATTAGTCTCTGGAATAATTAATCTTGTAAGACAGATGTTTGGTAAAATGTATGTATCATGACTCTTCTGTGTTGGGGCAGAAACGTTACTGAGCACATCTGACAAAAACATTTGTGTCTCTGGTAGCTCTGCCTTAAGTACTTGTACAGTATTCATTGTTTTCAGATGCTAATTTCATAATTATTTATCATGTGAACAAACTATTTACATAAAAAAAGCCAGTAAATTTATATTGCCAGGGAATGACCGATCTGTCAGCCCACCTATACTGTTAAGTTAGCATTATGGCAGATTGCTTTAAAAATGTTCCTGATTTTCCTAATATGTTTATTTGCCAAATTCAGGGCTTAAAAAAAAGTGTCAAGAAGTGGAGTAGACTGACATGTAAAACTATTTGTGGTTGACCCAGTTGATTTGGCCGATACTTTTTAAATATATTTAAAATTTTTCCCAAAGTTATCTTGCTGTTTAGTACTAACATTGCACAGTATAATTTTGTTTTACCAAAGCATGCTATTACGTGATTTTGACTGTAGAGAAGTTCATATCATGTTGCAGGAAACATGACTATGTACAATAAAAAACTAGATACTTTAGCCTGTAGTGCTGATCTCTGCCATAGGCTTATGAAAGGTAACCATTGAATTTGTTTTGGTGACAGATACTTACAGAACTCCGAGAAGTAGTGACTGCCATTAAGTGACTGTTGGTCATTCACCTTTAGAACTTTTAAAATTATGGTTAACGTTTTGCGCACTACTTAGTCCTTTCCCCCTTCCTCTTGAATATAAATGAAATGTTTTGGTACCATCCATTATTTGAATAATCTTTCACTGCTACTCAGGGATTTTCTGTATTTTGCATCGTGGTCTTTGTTAGTCATTGTGACTTCAGTGCCTATCTTAAAGTATGCCATATAGCTATTAGTTATTGATTTTAAAAATTGGCATGTTAAAAAAGTCTCTGTGTTCACTTCCACAGATGACCACATAAACTCAGCAAGCAGGTTGTAAAGTATTAATGCTGATTCTCTTAAATGGCCACTTCATGGTGTTAGACTATTCTTATCATTTCCTTTTGGCTCCCTAGAATGTTTTTAAGCATGTTATATTATATTGGTATTTTAAGTAACTTTATAATTTCCAGAAAATGTTAGTGGTTTCTCTCAGTGAGAGAAGTACATTTGTCAAAATTTGTTAAGCATCGTATGTGCAGGATACTTCTTAGGTATTGGATGTACAGTGGTGAACAGATAGACATAGTCCTTTCCCTTAAGGAACTGACAGACTTAGTTCCAGTAGAAATTTTTTGCACTTTAGTAATCTATAAATAATCTAGCTTAGTTCTGTTTTTTATTTTTTTATTTTTTATACTATTGTGTCATTATGAGTAAGAATTTAATCTGATGGCAATTTTTTTTTTTTTTAAGTTGGTGAATTAGGCTTCCCTTCACTTGGTTACAGTTTTTACACAGATGCCATCAGATTAAAGTGAAAAGCAAGGCATTATTGAAGGAAGAAAAAAGTTTTGAAACAAAGTTTTAGATGGCATATGGAAGTGCCCTGAAGGTAGTGGCAGTTGTTTTGAGTTCAATGTAGGGATGTTTATGACAAAGTTCCTGCCTCCTAAATCACCAACTTTGCAACAAAATCTAAAAGTCTGGCTAATTTTGAAGGGGAAGGTTAACACTGCAGAGTGGGAATGGATGTTGAGACATGGCAATGTGTCTGAAATGCCAGAAACCTGTCCACGCTCAGCAGAGCAGTCGTGCGGCTATGTGTTAACACTTCACTGGAGGCTGTGTATTAACACTCCATTGGAGGCATGTCACGTAGCCTGTTGTATAACCAAATGTGTGGCATTGAGCTGTGCTCTAACATGATGCTACTGATTGAAGTCAGTGAAAGATTACGTCTTCAGATCGGTGTTTTCCCAGCATTGATTTTTGAACCTATTTACCTTATGATGAAGAGTTTACACTTGTCTGGAGTACATACAGTGAGAAAGAACCAACCAAAAGTCATTTAGTGATTGCTTCCTAAAGCTAAATTTATTCTGAAAGTAGGTTTTGCCTACTTTTTCATTTTGTCCCAGTGAGGCAATGAAGGAAGATAGCAGTTGTTCTTCAACTTTTAAAAATACTGTTAGTTGGTAAATCTGTTTGTGTAATATATACAGATGTTTTGTTGTTAAAATTTTACAGGTTATTGAAATCCAAAAGTCTAGGAGACTTTGCTGTGGATTAAATTTAGTAAACTATCAACATACAATAGTGTTGGGATATGATTGCTTTGTACTTTCTCATGCTAAATATTTTTCCACTTGTAAGAGTTATGCCTGTTTAGTGTGCTTTTGTGTGTTTATGGTGCTCTCTTTGGCCTCAGACTGAGTTAAGTTGACTTCTTATCCATGTCTAACAGCAGTGGAAATACCTGACTTAGTTTTGACTGCACATTCATTGTTCCACATGCTGAGGTCAGGAGGCAGGCACCTAAAAAAAAAAAAGCTCCTATATATAAAAAAGCTGCTTTTTAGATGTTTTATTAGTAGTGCTGTTGGTAATTTTAATTAGTCGTGTGTTTTATTTGCACCCTGAGGCTGTTCAAGCAAAGAATGTAATTCAAATAAAGAAAATAATATCTCATGGTTTTGAACACCCACCTACACCTGACATCTGGGCCTTTACTCTTAAGAAACATACACTGGCGGGGAAGCTAGAAAGACAAAAGAAGATAATTATGGGGACTTATGAAATATTTTGTAGTTAAATTCTTGAAAAGCTTAATAATGAGTTTTCTAATTGCTAATGCTGTTTCTTTCATAACACGTGATTCTTTTTTAAGATAAAAGCTGACTTTTCATGAGAAAGCCCATAGTATATACATTTCTAACTGTGTTTCTAGCATTCTTTGCAAACCTCACTGATAATTTGAGTATAAAGCAGCAAACAGATCTGATTTCTTTACCTGAATGTGAAGTAAAGGTAATACCTCTTCACGTTCTGACAATGGAACCATAAACTAGTTAACCTCTACTTTTTTTTCTTTTCAGCTTAAGGTTCTTTTTTTTTTTTTTTTGAGTGAATGCACTCTCTTTTTTGCCTGCACACTGAGGACTGAAGTATATGCTTTTGACTTTTTAGAGCTGAAATTTTGTTGATTTTGGATACCTTTGCTATTTCTTTCTCCTTGCCTCTTTCATTTGTGCAGTCATTTTTGGAGTCTGCCAAAGATGAGGCAAAAGTATAATGTAAGAGGTACATACAAGCTTTTCAGTGTTTTCTCATTTAAACATAGTGCTTGTAAAATGTTTATCATAGTGTTCTGACGCTGGAAAATATCTGGAGTTTTCCCCTTGCAGACAGAACCTAAGCCCCACTAAGTTAGTGAATATTCTTTCTTAGCATTCTCTAGGAAAATACTCACCTTAGCTTAGACTACCAACTGATCAGATTCTTTTAAACATATTCTTTAAAAATTAGAGCTCTTGTGACTTTCCGAAACCTTTTTTAAAATTGTAGTATACATATATATATAACAAAATATTTGGCATTTCAATAGTCTTCACATGTACGGTTGAGTCACGTTCATCATGTACAACCGTCACCCTTATCTGTTCCCGAATTATGCCATCACTGAGATCAGAGCTCAGTGTCCCCAAGACATTGAATAAATTTTCAATTCTACTGCTTATAGACAATTCAAGAGTTAAAGATCTCAGAGGTTTAGTATTTTAGGAAATGAGGCCAACATCCCTGTTGTCTTATTCTGCTTTATTGTTCTACCCACCTCCATCTCTTTTTCTCAAATACCTAAAATATAGATTTAAAAACAAACAAAAACCCTGTTACCATCAAGTGGAGTCTGAGTTGCAGCAATCCTGTAAGACAAAGTAGAACTGCTCCATAGAGTTTCCAAGGAGTATCTGATAGATTTGAACTTTTGGTTAGCCGCTGCGGTTCTTAACCACCATGCCACCAAGATTTTCTAAATATAGATAAACCCCAAACCAAAGCCACAGCTGTGGAGTCAATTTCAACTCATAGCAACCCTATAGGGCAGAATAGAACCGCCCCATAGAGTTTCTAAGGAGCACTTGGTGGATTTGAACTGCCAGCCTTTTGGCCACCTGGGTTTCCACTCAGTAATCACTCAGTAGACACTCTAATAAATTTTTGTTGTAGAATTGAATGA
Source organism: Heterohyrax brucei (assembly GCA_028571685.1). NCBI lineage: Eukaryota > Metazoa > Chordata > Mammalia > Hyracoidea > Procaviidae > Heterohyrax > Heterohyrax brucei. Next base: position 22,038,084 of record CM053162.1, read on the forward strand.
GAAACTGCCCTTTGTGTTTTTAGGCTGTAGACTCCAGTCATACTTATAATCTGTCTTTAGAAAATGAGTTGAATATAGAGGTTTTAGAAAATTAAGCTAAAAATCCAATCCACAACATTTTTATAATTCTGATACTCAAATTAGTCATAACATTATACAAAGAATGAAGTTGTGTCTTTTAATTTAATTAAACAAAACAAACTAACATAAAACAAATTCAAAACTCTACTGTTATGCATAAAAGCCAAATGATGACAACTCCTTAAGAGAAGAGTGAGGCTTACAAGGGCATACCAACACACATAAATGTAGCCTCTAATTGTGAGGTATGGCTATTATTGTGTACATACGAATATCATGTTATAAAAATGGCTTGTGGGCTGCTAACCTCCTCTAACTTCACAAAGAAGAAGGTGAATCCTATGAGGCAGAGGTCAGATGTCCCTCCCCTTTCCAGCCCTTTTTACCAATTCCAACATCAGCCATCCCTCGACAGACTCTCAGCGTTTCTGCTGAGTTTAATAATTAATTGCAGTGGCCACACGGAACTCGCAAGCAATCCTCAAAATTATGGGGTTTATTAGGGAAGTAACAGACATGCCTCTCTCTGACGTCTGAGCCTCTGTCCTGCTTGGAAAGTGTTAGGAAGCCACTTTAGCTGTGCTGGTAAGTGCTCTGTTGGGCCTACTCTGGAACCCCACTCTGCCAGTAAACCTTGGCCCGTAAACGCTTAGTTCTAGCTCCATTGGTCAGCAAACCGGGCTCTACTAAGTCTCGTGATTGAAGACACTCAACTTCAGCTTTGCTCCATGGGCCCTGCTGTGGCCTGGTTCTGCTGTTGCCACTTCTCACTGTCTTTGGTGTTATAGCTCTCTCTTTCTCTCTCTCAGTCTCCTGTCCCAGAAACTTCTCAGCACAGAGGTCCTGGGTCCAGCAGGTACACTATGTTCCTGGCTCTTCTATCTTTGTGGTGGTAAGATCTTCCCTTCCTGCCTCTAGAATGGCTGATTTTGTGCCTAGTGGGATGGCAAAACTGATCTATCCCTTCTTTAACTTTCTGTGTACTTTATTGCACAGTCCCACTTAGTATGTGTGAGTCACAAAGATGATGGCTAGAAGGGCTGTCTTAGGCCAGGTTCTCTAGAGAAGGAAAACCAGGAAACTGTTTATATACAGTTGTGTGTGTGTGTGTGTGTGTGTGTACAGTATGTATGAGAGAAAGAGAGAGAGAGAAGGAAGATGATAGGCTGTTGGCTTATGGCTGTGAAGGCTGAAGAATCCAAGATCAGAAGGTAAGATGGCTGGCCCAAGTCTTAAAAGCTGGTGATAAGATGCTGATAAGTTGGATGCAGGATCCAGAGCAGAGCAAAAAGCCATAGGCTTCCCATAAAGGCCGTATGTATTCGATGCAGGCTGCATCTCCGTGATAGAGGTGGTCACATGTGTCAGATCTCATTATGGAAGTAATGACATCATTATACCACTGGCAAACTTCATCATCACTGCTGAACCGCCAAGAAACATGGCCCAGGCAAGTTGGCACACAACCTTAAGTGATCACTGTGATCATATTAAATAATTCATTGCACTACATATGTAATATAAAAAAATTAAGGCATGTGCAGGAACTAAATGTATTACACTACAAGGCTGAGAAATGTTTTCCATTGATGCTCCTCTGTGTGAAACTGTTCTGAAAATTCTTTAGTAACTGTTTTTGGTGTTGTATGAGGGCCTAAGGCCTGCTATAACCAAAACCACAAACTGGGCAGTTTAAAATAGAAAGGTAGCCTCTCCCAGTTCTGCAGTGATATGTAATGATGTGGTGGTTAAGTGTTATATGGCTGTTAACCAAAAGGTCATCAGTTCAAATCTACCAGGCCCTCCTTGGAAACTATGGGACTGTTCTGCTTTGTCCTATGGGGTTGCTATGAGTCAGAATTTAATCAACGGCACTGTGTATTTTTAAAAATTTTTAAAAATATATGTAAGTAAAAATTATGCCTTAAACATAGAACCAATCACCTTGGGAGACTGCAGGCTTAATCTCACATTGCTGTCATTGTGCCATGAAATTTGGAATTGTTTTGGAATTGTATTTTATTGATTATGGAATTTTTTTAGATTTTGGTTTTTTTTTCTTTTTCTTACAAATAGCCATTAATGAATGAGTTGAATGATAATGTTGGAGTTCTTACTACATGGGATTAAAAATCACTATGATTTACATAACAGTGAGAATGATTTTCATACCTGATCTATACATTGACACTTGTACTGGGTTGAATAGTATTGCCCCAAATTTTATTGCCACCTGGTAGTAATAACTCCAACATTAACAGTTTGTGGTATTGGTTATGGCAGCCCTTGAAATCTAACACAACACCAAATATAGTTAACACAGAATTTTCAGAAAAGTTTTGCCCAGAGGAGCATCAGTGGCATACATTTCTCTCTTTTCCAGTTTGAGTCTGTCTACTGCTGTGGTCTTTCTAGTAGCAAATGTCTGTGTGTGAATGGGTATATCTTCTGTGTGAGTATATCCTTGAATTACTTCTCTAGATCATTCTCTTTACTTTTGGTAATATAATGTCACAGTGCTATGGTGCTTTTTTTGTGTGTATATATTCAGATAAGCAGAGTGACTTCAGCAAGCTTTGCTTCATTTCTGGTAGACAGTCTGAACCTAATGCTGAAAACTACTTTTCAGGGCTCTGCTGAACTAAAACTTCATGTTGTTTTGTGCTGCGCTTACAAAGATACCATAATCTTAATGTTTTTGTTTTTCTGTCTTCTGTTTAATCAGGGCATTCTGTCCTGAACCTGGTTTTGGTTTTAACTGCTTTAAAACTGATAAAGGAATTTTAGAATGCAAGTTTTCTTGACTTGTGTGTTTTTACTTATTTTTAGGTTTGTCAGTCGGTGCCTATTGTATACGGACTATGTAATGCTCTGTTACTGACTTGTGTGTCCCCTTATGAATGCACACAGTCGTCTTATCACTCTTCTATGGTGGTATGCCACATGTGATGAAACTATGTCTGACCTAGTGCTCATAACAAATTGAAGGAAGCAGGAGTGATGAGAAGTCTAGACTTCTCCATGCTGTGTGGCCAGGTTTAAAGATGAAATAAGAAGCTCTGTAGGAAACTCGTAAGTTAGCAGGTAACACAAAGTGACAGTCTCTGTGGCAGGGACCTAGTGTTCAGCCAGCAGCAACTAGAGTTTATTTACAGGAAAAATATTTTTCTGTGATTTCTAATTTTTATTTGCCCTTTTTCTAAGCTTTTGACTCTTATGTTAGAGTATACTTTATGGAAATGAGTTTTTCCTTGAGATTTTTTTCTTTGTTATTAAAATGATACCTGCCAGGCGAAATCCTGTACTTTTGATGTTAGTTCAGTGTATCACTTGCTCAGGTCAAAGCACTGGGCTCGTTAACAGGTGTATTAATTATATTACCTAACGCTTCTGTAGAACTCTGTCTGTCTGAAATGTTTTGTTATTCTTCCTTCTCATCTTATTTCAAAGAAGATTAGCTAAATCTCTCTCTGGATCTTTACACTGTCAGTTTGTTCAAGCCTAGCTAGGTCTTAGTAAGCTTGAAAATTTTACCTTTAGCATTTCTTTTGTGGTTACCATATCTATGTTATTTTTTTCCCATGATGCCAGTTTTACTGACAAGCTTGAAAACCTGAGTGTTGGATTTGCATCAAATGTTTACTCTCTGGTACTTGTAAAATAATCTCCTTGAAACTTGTTATATTTTGTCTTTTTAATAATTTCTCCCAACTGCTGTTTTTGGAATTTCACCATCTATATGCAATGATGCTTTAAAATATTTGTAATGGTCCTGTATAACTCGCTGTGGATGCCAGAATTATCTTATCTCTGCAGTTTGTGGTTTCCTGTACTTTAAGACAGGAAGAAGTAGTCCGTTTGGAGGAGAGGGAAGCAGAAACACTTGCCTTTTGTTTTTTTAAACGCACAGGTCTGTGGAATGGAATCTAACTCAGGTCTGCCTCAGAGCCCTCTCTTTTGGTATGTAATCAGGACCACATTGATTCCCCTTGCAGCTGGCTGCCTCTCACTGCTGCCTGTTTCTCCTTGTGACCCTTGATCTCAGTGACCTTTCGTGGGGTTAGTCTGAGGGCCTTTTCACTGTGTTGCAGCTGAAGTGGATCATGTGAATTTGATTATTTCCTTGCTTACTTGCCCTTTTTGGTGCCGTAACTCCAAGGTACTTCCATTTTCTTTTCCTATTTCTGATGGTCCACAGTGAAAGGAAATGTTTTTTCAGGCAATGAAGTCAGTTTGAATGTTTGGTTGACTTGATGGAGACTTGAGAGAAATGAGGAATGGTTTTGAGGTCTGTAGATGTCAACAGTTTTGAAAAACTTGATCTGAATGTTTGTATGATCAGTAAGTGCTCATAAAATGAGTGCTGTGAAGAGCTGCTTTTCAAACGGAAGGGTCTTATTCTGGTTAATAAGAGAGTACTGTGAGTTACTGATACTGGACCTGGATATTTGATATCCAGCAGCTCTGCTTTTATAAGATTTATATGTTCCTATTAACTCAGAGCTGTGTGGCAAGTCAGAAAATGCATCATTGCCATTTGCACATGACTGCTTTAAAGGGTTTGTTAATATCTAAAAGAACAAAAATAACCCCTAGAGATCAACTTATCAACTGTTAGATGATGTGATGGTTAAGGCTACTTTATCAGTTTGGCCAGACCGTGATTCTCAGTGGCTTGGCAGATGTTTCTTATTATATTCCGTTACTTATTATGAAATACATAGCATAAACAGGATTAGTGCATTTTCTGTTGTACATATGTTTGCTGTATCGTGTTGGGTGTAAATATGACTTTATGTCTTAGAGATAATACATGGTTTAAGGAGATGGGTACAGGTGCCAGGTTGTCAAGGGTTGTACTGTACCGTGATGGTTAAGGTTATAAGTCAGCTTGGCCAGGCCATGATTCACAGTGCTTTGACAGGTATTATGTGATCATCCTCCGTTGTGTAATCTGATGTGAGCAGCCAGTCAGCTGAAAGGGGAGTTTCCTTGGGAGTGTGACCTGTAACCAATACAGCAAAGCTTGCTCTCTCTTGATCCTACATCTGACCCATGATTCTCTGACCCCTGGTTCTTGTGACATGAGCCAGCAGCCTTCTGCCTTGTCTGCTGATTTTGGGTTCTTCAGCGCCTGCAAACTTGTGAGTCAAGAGAAGCTTCCAGTCTGACACCTGACTCATAGATTTGGGACTTGTCAGCCGCTACAGCTGCGTGAGCCATTTCCTTGAAATCAGTCTGTCTATATACGCTTCACTGGTTTTGTTCCACTGGAGAGCCCAGCCTAAGACAGATGGTATACTTGTTGCATCTGGACTTGAATTAGCATTTTCCTTGCCTCTCCTTTCCTCGCCTCAACCTTGTTATCTACTAAAATGGTGAATGATGTGTGCCAGCTGTTACTCTCATTTGAGGCCCCATGTTGACAGCACGAAGACTGTCCCTAATCAAAGGCTTTGGTGATCACCAAGGAGTCAGCAGCTAAAGCAAGTGTGTCTGATTACCCTAGGCCATAGCTCCTTTGAAAAGTATAGGAGTGTGAAATTTAATGATGTTTTGAAACTCAAAGAAATGTTTGATTCCACCCCTAGAATTTAATTTTTTTGGTCTTTTATTTTTTCTTTTTTGCTATCCTTCTTTTTAATAGTAGTATTTTTAAAAAGCCTTTGTTTCCTTTATTTTAAATGAGGAATTTTTTCTTTTTTTTTATTGTGATAGAATGAAAAATGTACACTCCCGTATAAATTCACATGCTCATCTATATGCAGCTCCCACTGTTCTCCCTGCCCGGTGACAGCACATCCCTTCTCTGTGCTCCATACATGTCTTATCCTCCCAACAGTCTCCTATTCCCTCCTCTCCACTCACTCCCCTTCCTCCATCAAGAGGTCAGCAGGATGACATCCTATAGATGCACAGAACCATAAATTCCCAGAAGATACGGTCAGTCTGTGTCGCCAGGTCCAGTCCATTGCTGTCTGAAAAGTTGACCTTCATTATGATTTATGGACAGGAGCAGCATCAGGCCCAGGGGCCATGCTCCCAGAGGAACCCCTAAGCCTCTGGACCATCAATTGCGGTCTTCTATTGGCAATTTCATGGTGCACCCCTATTTATTCTCTTGTTGCCAGTGAGACTCCACTTTGTGAGCTCCATCGTGGCTGTCACTGGTGGTGGCTGGGCACCATCTGATTATTCTGGTCACGAGTTGATGTAGAGACCCACTCACGTGGGTCCCTCTGTTTTCTGGGTTCTCTTTCCCCCATGTCATTCTTGTCCTCGGTGATCATCTTTTCCTGTTGAGTTGGGACCATTTGCTATACGCTCATATGGCAGCTTGGCAGTTTTTAAGACCCCAGACACCACTCACCGATGTGAGGTGCAGAGAGTCCTTAAATGAGGAATTTTTAACCCTCCAAATGTGTTTTTCAGGATTCCGTCGGGGGTCCCCTCATTACAGGGCATTGGTTCTATCTGTCTGCTGTTGCCTCCTAAATCTCTGTGGCTCAGATCTCTAAAGAATGTCAGGCTTCTTTCTCTGTTTGCCCACTCGGACTTTTAAAGTCTGGCTTCAGTCCAGCTCCACTCATTACCTTCATACCTTCAATTACACTCACTCCATTCCCTCCCTGAGCCTCAGAACAACAGTAAGAAACCACAAACAGCCCTGTTGCTTCTCATTTGTTTCTTCCTTTAGAGAATACCTGGAGTCACTCACTTGCCCACATCAGAAATTTGGACAGCAGCCTTGATTCCTTCATTTCTAACCAAAGCAGTGGAGAATCAAAGAAGTGAACAGACGAATAGATTCCGAAGATATCCAAGAGATGTATTCTTCTCGTTTTAGTGACTCACTAAGTCCTGTTGATTCTGTCTCTTAAATATCTTTAAGATATGTTCACATCTTAAGTTTTTTATGTCTTTTAAATGTATCCCCATTGATACTACTCTAGTACAGGTCACCTTCTTTCACAACAGCCTTATAACTTACATTCCTTTCTTCCACTATTGTGCACATTGCAGCATAAAGTAATTTTCAAAGGTACAGGTCTGATCCTGTCCCTTGCCTGGTTAAAAGCCAGTAATACACCCCTCTCATGATAAAAGCCAAACACCTTCACATGATTTATGTGGTTACTTTGGCTTCTACTTAACCACATGGCCTTACCTCTCACAGTTTAGTCTGCCTTCTCTCCAGCTCTCACTTCCTTATTCTCTTTACCTGATTCCACACACATATATCATGCTTTGTTTGAAATATCTTCTCTTTCCCTATTCGTCCTTCCTCCTTCCATCTCATCCTCCCAACAACTTATCCTTCTGGTATCATCAATTTTTTTCTTCTGAGAAGTCTTCAGCCTCCCAAGTCAAGGCTAACTGACCTTTCTATTGTTTGTCTATAGCACCTCTACTTGCCTTACTCTGTTGTTGCCTTGTCTGTCACTTAACTATTTTAATTGCCAAAAGCTTTTATTTTCAGAAAACTGTGCTTCTTAGTGAAAACCACTTCTCTTGATTTCAGTGGAAACAATCATGTGTTCAGGCCGTGCTCTCTAGAGGAGTAAAACCAGTGAAGCATGTGTGCATGCGTGTGTGTGTGTGTGTGAATTTATATGTAGAGAGAGGTTTGTTTCAAGGCAATGGCTCATGTAGTTGTAGAGGCCGGCAAGTCCCAAATCCGTGGGTCAGGTGTTAGGCTGGAGGCTTCTCCAGGCTCATGTGGTTACAGGAGTTGACAAATCCAAAATTGGTAGGTCAGATGGCAGGCTGCTGGCTCATGGGGCTGTGAAGGCTGGTGAATCCTAAAATATGCAGGTCATGTGGCAGGCTGCTGACTCATGTTTCAAGAACCAAAGGTCAGAGAATGACAAGCTGGATGCAGGGTTGAGAGATGGTAAGCTTTGCCAGAGTATCTGTATATATTGGACATAGACTACAGCCCCAAGGAAAATTCCCTTTCAACTGACTACTCACATCAGATTACAAAGTTGAGGTTGGTTACATGATACCTTCCAAACAACTTGAGAATCATGGCCTGACCAAGTTGACACATAACTTTAACCATCACAGTATTCCATTCCATGTTGGCCAGCCTTCAGAGATAGGATTGATATATATAGAATCAACTGAGCAATGAAGGCAATATTTGTATGTGTAACAAACAATATTTTGAACGTAAGTAAACAGTTTTTTCTTAAGTAGTGAGTTTATTGTGATCTCTGAAGAAGGAAGAGAGCACCTCACTTCAGTAGCTGGTGAAGGAGAGATAGTGAGAAAATCATGATTCGAAGGTGGCAGAGGATCAGAACATCGACTGTGAGCCAGCTAGTCTTTTTTAAAGCTCATAGTTACTTTACATTCAAACTGCACTTAAAAAATACTGTGTGACAAATAACCTGGAGGGTCCCTTGGGAACATGGCCCCTAGACTTACTGCTACCCTAGACCTGAAACCAGTACTGAGGTCAACATTGCATACTAAGAACAGACTGGACTCGGGGATACACGGTGAGCATGTGGTGTGTGTACTTGATGGCGTTATACATTTATAGAAGGCTATCCTACTGGCTTTCTAGATGAAAGAGGAGAGGGTGGAGAGGAGGGGACAGGTAGGTGTTCTTTGGGAGGAAACTAGTAGTAAACAGTGAAAAGGAAGAGTGTGCTGTCACAGGGCAGGGAGAGCAAATAGAGTTCTAGAGAGGCGGGTATGCAAAATTGGCTTGGATTGTATATTTTAATCATGATAAAAAAAATAATGTGACAGAATTATGGGAAAATAAGTGCTAAGCCTGAAAGCTTCCCAATCTGTGGAAATGGTGTACACATAATGCAGCTAGAAGGGTAGCAGAGAACGCTAACCTCTTTCCCCTCACTTGGCATCTGTACGTAAAACAAAGTATTTTTGATGTTCCCAAGAACAGCATACAATTAGAATTTTTCTACATAATATTTTCAGACTAGAGACTATGGTATCATGTAGATTGGTGAGTGTATCTTTGCCTGAAGTTGCAGATCAGAGTTTCACTTTTTAGCATTTTTTTCTTCAGTTTCTGGTTGAAAAAAGTTGTTATACCAAATAAAAAAGATTAATCCTGTAAGGTGAATAACTTTTTCAAAAGCCACTATCAGAAATCATTGCTGGATATCCATCTGCAATAAACTGAAACAAGATCCATATCTTAAACCTTATACAAAAACCAACTCCAACTGGATAAAAGACCTAAATATCAAACCTAAAACGATAAAGCTCATCCAAGAAAAGGTAGGAACAACAATGGAAGTTTTAATACACAATGTGGGCAGACTCCAAAATCTGTCAAACAAACCACAATCAACAGAAGAGAAAATAGATAAATGGGACCTATTAAGAATCAAACATTTTTGCTCATCCAAAGACTTTATTAATAGAATTAAAAGGACACCCACAGAATGGGAAAAAATATTTGGCAACTCTATGTCAGACTGACACCTGATCTCCATAATCTATAAGTTACTACAAAATATTAATAAGAAGAAAATAAACCATCCAATTAAGCAATGGGCAAAGGAGATGGACAGACATTTCTCTAAAGAGGAGATCCAGGCAGCCAAAAAACACATGTGGACATGTTCATGATCTTTAGTTATTAAAGAAATTCAAATCAAGACAACAATGAGATACCATCTCACCCCAACAAGATTGGCCATGATCCAGAAAACACAAAACAACAAATGCTGGAGAGGCTGTGGAGAAAGTGGAACCCTCCTACACTGTTGGTGGGGTTGCAAAATGGTCCAGCCTCTTTGGAAAGCAATCTGGCGCTTCCTTAAAAAAATGGATATAGACATACCATTTGACCCAGTAATTCCACTACTTGGAGTATATCCTACAGAATCAAGACCTTTCACACCAACAGACACAGGCACAAGAATGTTTATCGCAGCACAGTCCACCATAGCAAAAAGATGGAATTAACCCAGATGACCAACAACAGAAGAATGGATAGGTAAACTATGGTATATATACTCAATGGAGCACTATGCAATGATAAAGAATAATGATGATTCCAGGAAACATCTCCTAACCTGGTTTCAACTGGAAGACATTATGTTGAGTGAAAGTAGTCAGCAACAAAAGGACAAATATTGTACGAGACCTCTATGGTAAGATCTCAAAAACAGACTTGTGTGTAGAAGAAAAGACTCTTTGAAAGCTGCAAGGGAGGGGAGGGAGTGGGAAGGGGAGGGTCTAGATTAGTTAGTTGCTAGAAATCTGGTTGGGTGAAATCGGTGATAGCACACATTAAAAACAAGAACAATATTAAGTGGACTTCAGCATAACTTGAATACTGCTTCCATCTTAACCCAATATTGCAAGGACAGAGTAGCTGTGGTAGGGGGCAGGGGACCATGCTCTTAGGCGAAATCAAGGCCAACTGGCACAAGTAGGATTTTGCTAAGAGGGCTCTCTGCACCCCACATTGGTGAGTGGCATCTGGGGTCTTAAAAGCTGCCAAGCTGCCATCTGAGGGCACATCAAATGGTTCCAACTCAGCAGGAACGGATGCTCATCAAGGACCAAAATGACATGGGATAAAGACAACCAAGAAGATAGAGAGACCTACATGAGTGGGTGCCTACATTGACTTGGGACCGGAAGAACCGGATGATGCCTGGCCACCACCAGTGATAGCCGCGATGGAGCTCATTAAGTTGAGTCTCACTGGCAACACAAGAATAGAAAGGGGTGCATCCTGAGATCTCCACTAAAAGACCTCAATTGATGGTCCAGCAGTTTCTGGGTTCCCCTGAGAGCATAGCCCCTGGCCCTGATGCTGTCCTTGCCCATAAATCATAATGAAGGTCCACTCTTCAGACATGAATGGATTGGACTTGGCAATGCAGGGTGACCATGTATTGGATGCACTTTATGGTTCTGTGCATCTACAGGATATCATCCTGCTCACCTCTTGCTGGAGGAAGGAGAGTGGATGGAGAAGAGGGGAAAGGAGACTGTTGGGAGGATGCGACATGTATGGAGCAGAGAGGAAAAGGGTGCTGTCACCGGACAGGGAGAGTAGTGGAAGCTGCATATAGGTGGGCATGTAAATTTATACAGGAATGTACATTTTCACTCAGTCATGTTAAATAAAAAAATAATAATTAAGAAAGGAAAGATAGAAATCATTGCTACTAGTTGTAATGTTCGACAGGTCTGAATATAGATTTTTTAAATCTTTTATTATGATTAATTGAAAGTATAAAATCCTAGTCAATTTTGCATGCCTGCCTATCTGCAGCTCTGCCTGTTCTCCTCACTGTGTGATGGCACATTCCTCCTTTTCACCCTTCACTTCTAGTATTCTCTTAATGAACACCTGTCTCCTCCTCTCCACCCTCTCCTCTCCCATCTAGAAAGAAACCAGTAGGATGGCCTCCTCTAAATGTATAAAACCATAAAGCACACACAACACATGCTCACACTATGTCCTCGAGTCCACTCCATTCTTGTCTGAACAGTTGACATCAGTAGTGGTTTCCAGTCAGGGCCAGCAGCAAGTTTAGGGGCCATGTTCCTAGGGGATCCTCCAGGCTGTCAAACCATCAATTCTGGTCTTTTAGTAGAGTTCTTGAACTGCACACCTCTTTCTCATGTTACATTAGGGACTCTACATCATGTCCCCTATCACAACTGACTTTGGTGGTGGCCAGGTACCATCTGGTTCTTCTGGTCTTGTGCTGATGTAGTCTTCCATTCATATGGGTCCTTCTGTCTCCTGGGCTCACTTTTCCTCATGTCTGATGTTCTTGGTCATCATTTGTTCCAGATGGGTTGGAACCATTTGGTGTATATCAGATGGCAGCTTCCTAGCTTTTAAGACCTCAGGTGCCGCTCACCAATATGGGGCACAGAAGACTACCTTAGCAAAAGACTAGTTGTGCCAATTGACCTTGATGTCCCCTGAAAACATGGTTACAGACCCCCATCGCTGCTATTCTACCCTTTGAAATGTTAGGATGAGTTTAGAAAACCTTTCAGTTTGTGGTGTAGTCCAGTTATGCTGATCTGCTCTCTACCACGTGCTGTCATTCCCTTTACCTAACTGAATTCCTATCGACTGTCTAATCTGTGAACATCCCTCTCCCTTCCTCCTCACACTTGTAGCTGTCAAAGAGTTTTCTTCTGTACCAAAGTTCATTTTTAAGTCTTTAAGCAGAAGGTCTCATGCAATATTTGTCCTGTTGCAGCTGTAGATAGGCCTGGATTTTAATTGCTTCTTCAGTTGCCTTCTTCTGTCACCTGATTCTAATCCTCTTGAAGGCAGATACTGTCTGCTTATTTCCGGTTGAGTACCCGGTACAGTACAATGCCCAACACAGAGTAGACAGACAGTAAATATTTGTTGAATAAATGATGAACTCCTTTCCTTTGAATTCTTCTGATATACTCTTTTAACCCTCATTGTGCATAAGACTTTTCTTCCTTTTTTTTTTAAATTATGATTGAGTGAAAATGTACATTCCTACATACATTTGCATGCCCACCTATATGCAGCTCCCACTGCTCTCCCAGCGTGGTGACAGCACACTCTTCCTCTCCGCTCCCTACGTGTCTTATCCTCCCAACAATCTCCTATCCCCTCCTCTCCACCCACTCCCCTGCCTCCAGTAAGAGGTCAGCAGGATGACATCCTGTAGATGCGTAGAACCATAAAGTGTACACATGATATGGTCACTCTGTGTTGCCAAGTCCAGTCCATTCCTGTCCAAAGAGTTGGCCTCCATTATGATATATGGACAGGGGAAGCATCAGGGCCAGGGGCCATGCTCCCAGGAGAACCCTGAGGCCTCTGGACCATCAGTTGTGATCTTTTAGTGGAGAACTCAGGGTGCACCCCTTTTTATTCTTCTGTTGCCAGTGAGACTCCACTTTGTGAGCTCTATCAGGGCCATCACTGGTGGTCGCCGAGCACCATATGGTTCTTCTGGCTACAAGTCGATGTAGTCACCCATTCACGTGCATCTCTGTGTCTCCTGGGTTCTCTTTCCCCCATGCCATTTTAGTCCTTGGTGATCATCTGTTCCTGCTGAGCTGGGACCATTTGCTGTGCCCTCAGATGGCAGCTTGGCAGCTTTTAAGACCCCAGACACCACTTACCAATGTGGGTTGCAGAAGACTCTTTTAGCAAAATGGTAGTTGTGCCAATTGCTCTCGATTTTGCCTGAGAGCATGGTCCCCCTTCCCCTTCCCCTCTCCCCCGCCCCAGCTACTCTGTCCTTGCAATACTGGGTTAAGATGGGAGGAGTAATCATGTTGTGTTGAAGTCCACATATTACTGATCTTCTTTCTAATGTGTGCTGTCACAGATTTCACCCAACAAAATTTCTATAAACTATCTAATCTAAACCCTCCCTTCCTTGCACTCCCTCCCTCCCCACCTATGCAGCCATCAAAGAGTCTTTTCTTCTATGCATGAGTCTGTTTTTAAGTTCTTATCGTAGGAGTCTCGTACAATATTTGTCCTTTTATCGCTGACCTCTTTCATTCAGCATAATGTCCTCCATTTGAAACCAGGTTATGAGATATTTCCTAAAATCAACGTTGTTCTTTATCATTGGAGAAGAAGGTGTAGTTGTCCACTGATGGATAGAAAGTTCTGTATATGTCGATGAGGTCTAGTTGGTTAATTGCGGCAGTAAGATCTTCTGTGTCTTTATTGAGGTTTTCTCTAGATGATCTGTCCAATATTGGGAGTGGAGTGTTGAAGTCTCCCAGTGTTATTGTGGAGTGATCTATCTCCTTTTTGAGTGTAGTCAGTGTTTCTTTGATGTATTTAGGTGCTTTAATATTAGGTGCATAAATATTTAATATTGTTAAGTCCTGCTTGTGTATTGAACCTTTCAGCATGTGTCCATCCTTGTCCATGATGGTAGATTTTACATTAAAATTGATTGTTTTAGGTTAGAATTGTGTTTAGATTAGAATTATGTTTAGATTAGAATTGCCACACCTGCTGTTCTTTATGTATTGTCAGCTTGATATATATTCTTCCACCGTTTAATTTTCAGTTTGTTCATATATTTAAGTTTGAGGTGAGTTTCTTGTAGACAATGTATGGACGAGTTGTGTCTTTTGATTCAAGATGTCACTCGATGTCTCTTTACTGGGGCATGTAATTATTGATAGGTACGTGTTTAGTGCTGTCATTGTGATATGTTTATTTTTGTGTTGATGTTTTCTCGGTTGTTCTTATTAATCTGTTCTGGGACATTCTTCTTTGTGAGTTGATTTTTCACCTTTTTCAGGGTTGGTTTTGTGGTTAGTGAGACTTCTGTAGTACATTTCTTGTTTGATATGTTGCATCTTTGTTGTGCTTTATGGCTGCCCCTATGATCCCTCTTGATAAACTATGTATAAACCCGATTTTAATTACTATCATTCTTATCAACTTCCTCTCTATCTGGAAGGACTGTAACAACTGTAATACATCCTTCTTTTTAATAAGATGACATAGTTTTCATGATATGATCACTGGATCATATCTTTCACTTTCATTTTGCTCTGCTGCATTTTGTATAAAGTCTAGGAGGGCTCTCTATATAATCCTTTTGTATTCACCTTCCAATAGTTTCAGAAAGGTTTCTACATCTGGGAAGTTCTTTGGTTCATTCTTTTGGGGGCTGTCATTGATTGAATTGTGTCCCCCCCAGAATGTATGTGTTGATTTGACTTGGTTAGGAGTCCCAATGTGATACCATTTCTCTCATGTGTTGTGAATCCTGCCTCTGTGATACTGATGATGGAGAATGGTTTGCAATTGTGTTAGTGAGGCAGGACCCAAGCTCCAAGCTTGTGGAACATAAGGGAGAGAAGTGAGCTGAGGAAATTGGGAACCTCATACCACTAAGAACGAAACACTGAGAGCAGAGCATGTGCTATGGATCTGAGGTTCCTGTGCTGAGATGTTCTCACTGGATTTGGACTTATCCTACCAGACTGTGATAAATTCTCTTACTGAGTGGACTTAACCGTTCATAAATGGATTTGCAGCTTACCAGACTGTCTCAATAAAGCTTCTCTTCATGAAACCTTCCACTCGTGGTATTTTCTGTTGGAGCAGTACCAGGTGACTAAGACAGGGGCCTTCTGAAGCCATGAGTGATTTCTTCTTTATGCTTTCATAGAGAGTTTTTTGCTTTGGGGGTATCATGTGAGTCAGTAGAGGCTGGTTTGCTTTTGGGGTATCATGTGAGTCAGTAGAGGCTGGGAGAGATGCTGTGAGGATGGACCACAGTTGTTTCTTTAGGCCATCTTAAAATGGAAGGTAAAAGGTATCTGAGAACTTCCAAAGTCAATCAGGTTTGCAGATCTCTCTTCCCAGCTGGCAAAGTAAGTACCTCTATATCCAACCCCAGATGTTATAAACTAGTTCAAAATACAGAAAGGCTACTGCCCTGCTGGCCTGTGCTGCTGGGCCGCAGCCACAGGTGGCACTGTGTAGAATACTGCTCTTCTGCTGAAAAGCACTCTCCTCCAGGCAGGTGCTGCCTGTCAGCCTAGTGATTAGGTCCAGCTGAGGCCTTCATATGGGTATCTTTGCTTCCCAGTGGAACAAGATGGCATTCCTCACAAGCTCCCCGCCTGCTATTTCACATGCCACTCAACAGCAGAGGCAGAAAGAGAGGCCAAAGGTGCTGAGATTATAGAGTCCAGAGTAGGGCTCTCAGTCTGGCAATTTCACCCACCAATCCCATCAACACTGTGCCTGAGATCAGCTGCTAGTCAAGTCCCAGCCAAGACAGAAAGAAAAGTTAAAGTGACAAGTTACCCTCAATCCATGAAAGCCAGCACTCACCAAGAGTGGGGGTCAGTCAAAGAGAGGAAGTTTTCTGTTCAGTGGTATGAAGTCTTAAATTAACAGCTCGATGCTGTGTCTTAGGGCTCACTAGGTGTCTAGAAGGCTCCATTTAGTTATCAGTTCAGGTCTTGGTTTCCAGAGGGGTTTAGGGAGACATGTTTAGTCCACCATCTTGACTCTGCCCCCTCTTTTTGTTTTTTCTAATTGTGGTTGAGTGAAAGTGTATAATTCAGTTTAAATTTGCATGTCCACCTGTCTGCAGCTTTTTCTCTTCTTATTACCCGGTGACAGCACATTCCTCCTTTCCATTGTATATCCTCTTAATGGTCTCTTGTCTCCTTTCCACACTCTCCACTCCCCTCTAGTAAGAGGCTAGGAGGATGACATCCTATAGATGCATAGAACCATAAAGCGCACATGGTATGGTCACTCTTGTGTTTCTGAGTGCATTCCATTCCTGTCCAAAGAGTTGACCTCAGTAAAGACTTGTGATCAGGGCCAGCATCAGGCCTGGGGGCCATGCTCACAGAGGAACCCCTAGGCCTTCAGACCTTCAGTTGCAGTCTTTCAGTGGAGTTCTTGGGGTGCACCTCTTTTTCTTCTGTATTGCTGCTGGGACTCAACAATGTGAGCCCCCTCATGGCTGTTATTGGTGGTGGAGGGGCACCGTGTGGTTCTTCTGGCCATGTGTTGATATAGTTACCCATTCACGTGGGTTTTCCGTCTTCTGGGTGCTTTTCTATTCATGTTGTTGTTGATGGTGATCATCTGTTCCAGCTGAGTTGGGACCATTTGGTGCATCTCAGATAGCAGCTTGCTAGCTTTTCAGACCCCAGAGGCCACTCACCAATATGAGGTGCCTTTTCCTTCATTCTTATGCTAATTATGTATATAACCTCTTTTCTCAGCCTGTAATTTCCATTAGTACAGGAATTATGCCTTCCTTATTATTTTTCCTCCCACAAGGTCTTACCCAAAGTATAGGTGGCTATGTATTGAATGAGTAGACAGAATAGCCTTTCTGAAATAAAGTAAGGTTCCTTGAAAAGTTTGTATAGGAAATGACATTTGTTTCTTAGCTAAATTATTTAAATATTTAGAATGAGGAAAACTTTAACCGAAGACCTAAAACTAGATGATATTAAGGTAAAAGTAGTTCAATGGGTTAAGTGTACTGTGTTTAGCTTTCCTAATAGAAATGATGCTGAGTTGATAATACTTACTCAGGAATATTTTTAAGTAGGCATTATTTATTTTGTCTTTACTTACTGCAGAAATCTCCTTTTTTCCAAACATATGAACAGCATGTTTTAAAATAAATCGTTGGAAAATACAGATCAGTGTATTTTATTAAGAGGGGAATTAACTGTTTCATGCAGAGATTCTTTTAGGAAAGACACTAGAATAATTTGCTGTTTTGAAAAGCTACACTCATCTTTAAGCCAGGTTTTTGTTCTTAAATACATTATTCCCCAAGTCTGAAAGAAAACTAGGAGATGATTTGCTGTAGGAGTATTAGGGGCAGGGGGGTAATTCAAAAGGACAGCCTTGATCATCCTTAATGAAAGCAAAGAGGTTGCTTCAGAAACAAAGGAATCAAATCCAGAAATTCAGGAAAAGACTTTTCCCAAAGGATTATTCTGGCAGCATGTGGGAAAGGGGTTATAAAAGCAGTAAGTTCACAACCTGAACAATGAGTTAAGTAAACGTTAGTGTTAATGTTAGTATTTCCTTTCTTACTCTAAGATGAGGCATACGCCAGCACAGATGCTCCTATGCCTAGGACAGTCCGTAAATACAGTTTGTTATACCTGACCAATTACCTTCTATGTAGTAGACATGAGGGAGAGGCTCAAAAGAGCCGCCTAAACCAAAACCATTGCTGTTGAGTCAATTCCCACCATAGGGACCCTAGAACTGTCCCTTATGGTTTCTAAGGAGTGCCTGGTAGATTAGAACTGCTGAACTTTTGCTAAGCAGCCATAGCTTTTAAGGACTGCTATCAGGGTTTCCCAAAGAAAGCCTCATGACTTAGAAAATCTCTACTGGGCTGGGAGCCCCTAAAGATTTTTATGGCACAGGGGAGAGAATCGTCTGAATTTGTAGATTTAATGGAGATTTACTATTTTATTATTTTTATCCTTGTGGAATCCAGGGGCACAGGAAAGAAACTATACTGCCAGCTGTTTTCCTGGGAGCATACCAAAACCAAACCGTCAAGTTGATTCCAATTCATAGTGACCCTATAGGACAGAGTAAAACTGCTGCATAGAGTTTCCAAGGAGTGCCTGGTAAATTTGAACTGCCGACCCTTCCTTTAGCAGATGTAGCACTTAACCACTATTATTACCAGGTTTTCCCTGGGAGCAAAACCAAAACCAAACCCACTGCTGTGGAGTGGGATCTGACTAATAGTGACCCTAGAAGTCAGAGTAGAACTGCCCCACAGAGTTACCAAGGAGTGCCTACTGAATTTGAACAGCTGGCCTTTTGGTTAGCAGACATAGCGTTTAATCTACTACATTGCACTTAACCCACTATGCCACCAGGATTTCCCCTCAGAGCACAGTGACCACTAAATCTCTTGACACTTAAGTCAGCCACTCAGGACTTCTCTGAAAATACTGGAATTGTTTTGGCTACTAACTTCATCTGAATATGTGCAGAAGATAGAGGAAGTTCCTCCTGGACATGCTAATTCCTTCTGAGATCAATAAGCTAGGTAACAGTTGTGGTTTTAACCCTTGAGTGACTCAGTTATTCTTTGCTCTGAGTTTTTTGTTGATACTGTGTTTTCATTAGTGGAAGCATTCTGAATCATTGAATGTGCCTGAAGTTTTGGTAGGTGGTGTGGATTTGTTTTCTTGCCACTTCCCACAAGCCTACCTTAAGTGTTTAGTGGTACATATGAAGTAGGGTACAGGGTCCCCACTGGGGTCTATTTGTACATTTGTGTAACAAACATTTTCAAGACTTCTGTTTTTCTTACCAAAATTTCAGGTATACAATACAGTATAAAAACAGTAATTTATGGTACATGCCTTTGTTTCAGTTTCAGACAGTCAGAAAGGCCCCTGCCTTATGGCAGCAGGTACTGTCATTGATACAGTAGCTTCCCAGTAAACCCAGAGGCTGAAGGTGTTCATGGTTACTGTGTGTGCTGCTGGGTGGGAAATGGTTAATGTAGGGACTAGATTTTTGTTTTTGCGAAAGTGAAATAGTAAAGTGAGACTGAATTTGATTTATAACCCAACCCCTAAGTTGTACTGTCTGGTTAGGGATATAGACTCCGTGTGTTTCTGTGTGTGTGTGTGTCTCTGTGTGTGTGTGTGTGTGTGTGTGTGTGTGTGTGTGTGTGTGTGTGTGTCTGTGTGTGTGTCTCTGTGTGTGTGTCTGTGTGTAAAGTGGTAGGGAAGAGCGAATGAATTTTCAAAATAAAGAGTACTATCTTGAATGCCAGCATATATTCCTGTAAAGTGTCAACAGTTTTTGCATACACACATATTTAAAGAAATGCATGTTTTAAATTAAAACCACACAGTATAACAACACTAGTCACTCCGTACCCTACGTATCATAGGCTTGGATAGGAAGAAGAGATTTTGTGTCTGTAGTGCTTTAGGAAAACGAGAGATTGACAAGATTTGATAACATGTCTCCTGTTATCTTCTTTCCTTGTATTCTTTCTTGCAGTTACTTTTATGTCAGTTTAGAATATCTCTAAGAAGCTCTAGTGGCGCAAATGATTAAGTGCTTGACTGCTATTTCTGTCAGCAAGTCAAACCCACCCAGTAGCTCTGAGGGAGAAAATCCTAGCCATCTGCTTCCGTAGATGTTCCAGCCAGGAAAACCCAGTGGAGCAGACCAGTGACAGAGTATTGTTAGGAAAATTCCTAATACACAGTCAGAATTGCTTTATGACCCATCAAGTACTTGAATGAATTCCTTAGATTTATGCTTTATATCTAACCTTTGCTTACTGTAGTATAAGGATCTAAGCCATATGCCTGTTAGAAGAGGTTATCCTCATGTGCTGGTGGTGGTTGTGGGGGACAGCATTGTGCCCTGATGTTGTCTTTATAGAAAACAACTTGCCAGTATATGTCAAGAGTCTTTAAAATGTTTGTACTCATTGGCCAAATAAATCACTTCTAAAAGTCTTTCCTAAGGACATAATTAGAAGAGTGGTTAAAGATTTATGGCCAAAGATGTTCCTAGCAGTATTATCTGTGTTAGCAAAGCAAACAAAAAACAAACACACACACGTAAATGAAACCACCCTAACTATCCAAAAGAGAATGATTAAATAAAGTACATCAATTCAGTAATGTATCTGTAGCCATTACAAATTATGTTTGTGAATAATTTTGATAAGGATGAGGTATTAAATGAAAGCAGAGTGCACAGTTACCATGTATATAAATTTATGTTATGATCACACATAAAAAGAATTAGAAACAAATGGATCAAAATAGTGATCGGCCATCCTTAGGTGTGGGAATGCCTTGTTTCTTTTTCATACATTTTCCACATTTTTGGAGATTGACTGTGTAAGTTTTTTTTTTTTTCTGATGAGTATTTATAGAACTTTAATAATTTTCTATTTGTAAATGTAACAGTCACTATTGAGTGTATGAAAAACTTGAATATTTTGTTTAAAATATCACAGGACATTATCTTAACACTGGGCACTTTAAGGAAATTCTAAATGAAAGAACACTGAAGTCTAAAAAAATGACAGTGATATAAATTACAATTCTATTGGATCTATCATTTAAATCAGAGTTCTGATTTTTGAATGAGAATATAAAAATGTCATGTATGCTAGAACAGAGGTTAAATGACCTTTGGCAAGTGGCTTGCTAAAGTACTGTGCAGTGTATAGTGGTTGTGTGTACTCTTACTGTGTACCTTTTCTATGCTGGCCTTTGTTTCCAGATCAGAAGACAGGGTGTGAGGAGACAGAATAACTCCTATGCAGAAGGAGTTAAGGGCTGTTGTCTCCTTTCCAGAGTCCCTGGTGGTACCAATGGTTAATAGCTTGCTTACCAACCACATGGTTGGCACTTAGAATCTACCCTGCATGGTACCTTGGAAGAAAGGCCTGGTTATCTCCTTCCAAACTGGAGCACAGTTCTGTCTTGATACGTGTGAGGTTGCCATGAGTTGTAATTGACTCAGCAACAACTGGTTTGTTTTTTATTGTTTGGTTTGCCTCTCTTGCCAAGGTGTAATTTATGAGTGTGAAAGG
Organism: Heterohyrax brucei; assembly: GCA_028571685.1. Classification (NCBI taxonomy): domain Eukaryota; kingdom Metazoa; phylum Chordata; class Mammalia; order Hyracoidea; family Procaviidae; genus Heterohyrax; species Heterohyrax brucei. The sequence continues at coordinate 22,059,254 of CM053162.1, forward strand.
TCATGGTAAGGCCACAGATTTGTGTGCAAGAAGATGACAGGAGACTTGTTCAGTTGTTGTGATGCAGTGACTAATTTAATATGTCCCTTCTAGCCATAGTCTTATGACTCCTACAAAAGAATTGGATGTCACTATGCAAATAAGGTACTTGTGGCCCACTATAGGAATTGGACAGCCTGGTAATGATGCAAACAAGGTGCATGGAACACTTATGGCGGTGGAACTGTGCAAATAAGGTACGTGGAATCCTGTTGGGGATGGTCAGTTTTTGCCATCCCACTAGGAGTAAAGGGAGCCAGATCTTACTACCATGAAGAAGAGGTGAGAGGGGGACCTTACAACCATGAAGAAGAGCCAAGGATGGAGTGAACAGGAGACAGAGAGAGCAGTAACACCAGAGAAGACATGAGTCAGTGAGAAGTGATGTCAAACGTGGCAGAGAAAACATAAGCACCAGAACCAGGAGACTGGCACTAGATGGCAGTGGGCGTCCTGGCCCACAGCTTACCCACTGAGAGAGCTGAATGTCTTCAGGCAGGGGGCTTTCTGGTAGGGTGGTTGCCTTCAGGAACTCGGTGGACCCAGAGTGAGAGAGCCCAGTGCCTCTGGGTAGAAAGCTTGCTGGCGGATTGGAGTGCCTCTGGGCTTTGTTGGTAGAGCTAAAAAGTTGTAACATTTGCCTGAGCAAGATAGAGGCCGGCTCTGAGTGGGGGCCCAGGCTGAGAGCACAAGGGCCCAGGCTGAGAATGAAGGCCTGGAAGAAGATGTCCTTATTGAAGAATGGTATCCTAAATTGTTACTGTTACTTCCAAGTTAATCCTGATTCTTAATTTCAATCTGTTACTTCCCTAATGAACCTCATAACTGTGAGTATGGTCTGTGAATGCTATGTGGCCAGTGCAGTGCATTACCGAACCCAGCAGAGAAGGTAGATGGTGCTGTGGAAGAGGTGGCTGGTGTCAGAACTGGTGAAAAGGTTGGAGAAGGGAGGTTTTTCTGACCTCCACCTCCTACAGATCAACCTTGGTGTGATGTTGGTGGTGAAGTTAGATGAACGGGTCTGACAACATTGTACCATTTTTACAATAGTGATAAAGTTGGCTGAGTGAAATTGTTCGTTGCCCAGAGGAATACAGGGCAAGTTACTTGTTTGTTTTCTAACAACTTACTAGTCAAATACCAGTAATACCAATGTCATGAAGGGTTTCCTTTTTTGACAAAGATGGTAGTACTTAGAAAATGACTTAACAAAACTGGGCAGTTTTCTAGTGTCATCTAACCCTCCTTGAGGTCAGGGATGTTTATTTGTGAGGGTGGACCTGTTGGTATGTATTGAATATAATTTCAAGCTTACCCAACCCATTTAGCAATAGAATCCAGGTCTTTGTTTGCGTTATCACAGTTCTCTAACAAATTGAGCAGACTTTCCATGGGTTAATGTGAACCACATCAACACATATTTAGTAGATGCCTGTTACAGCCATCTGGTCTCTAGGGTTGCCATGAGTCGGATCCGACTCAATGGCGCTTGGCTTGGTTACAGCCATCAGTACTTTCCAAACTCCAGAATCAACTGAGAACAAATTAAGAGTGAGTTAATGGAAAGATAGAATTAATAAAGGAGGTTCTGGGAAGGTAATATTTAGGTAGCAATAATAGGCTGTGAAAATTTGAAGGACAGCTATAAAGTAATTTGATAGGTCATGTGCTAGGGTTAAAGTTGACTCTGAATATTTGTTTTACTGCCTGTTAATAAATAAACAGTTGAGGAAAGATTTGGCAAAAGGAAGAAACAAGCCTCCTTGTTCTCACTCTCTCAGTCAAGTGTCTCCTGTTAACAAGCTAGTTGAGTGTTTGTTTTGCCTCGATGGCTGCCCAGCACTAAGGTACTTCGTACTTTTCAACCAAGCAAGAATTCAAATAAACCAAAAAGTTTTCACACAGCTGGCCCCCTCCCACAGTTGAGTGATATGAAAATACCCTCTCCTATTTTTGCAAAGAGGTCCGTGAGATAAAACTTAAAAGGCAGTCCATAACCCAGATAAATCTGAGTTTGCTGCCTTTAGCTTTTGGAGTACCTGGCATAGAGAGTGATGAATGGATCCTGGGAGGGCGCATTAGACTTACTAAAAGCCACGCTTAGGATATGTTGCTTTGTATCACTATCCCATTTTATCAGTGGTTAGAATTAATTTTTCTTTGGGGTAAGAGATATGCATATAATTTAAGATTATATAATATAAGATTTCTAAAATACTGTGAATATAGTTCTGTCATTACACTTTGATGTGTCCTGTGGTTACAGATTCTGTACCCAGCCCTGGCCAAGCAAGAACATGCGGGGAATTCACAGACATAGTATCCACTCTTGGACCCTTAGCCTGGCATACATAGTCCCTGGCATAGAGTAGGCACTTACTATAATTCTGTTGATTCTTTTATCATATATATAAATTAAGAAATTTAAAAACATAGCTAGAATATGCTGAATTCAGATGAGGTGGCCATTCTATTCCTTAAGGTACCTCTTTGAATTGTGTCATATTAAGGTAGTGCTTACTTTCTGCTAGGCATTAGGGGCTGGGTGGCACAAACCAAAAATACTAAACCCAGTGCCATTGAGCCAATTCTGACTCACATTGACCCTACAGGAAAGAATAGAACTGCCCCCATAGAGTTTCCAAGGAGTACCTGGCGGATTCAAACTGCCAACTTTTTGGTTAGCAGACATAGCACTTTTAACCATTATGTCACCAGGTTTCTGGGTGGTGCAAGTAGTTTATAATCAACTGCTAACTTAAAGGTTGACAGTTCAAACTCACGTAACAGCTCCCTGGAAGAAAGACGTGGCAAACTGTCTCGTAAGGTTGTTATTCGGTGCCACTGAGTCAAAGTGCTGCCCTGTCCCGTGCCATCCTCATAGTCATTGCTGTACTGCAGTTCCAAACTTGTCTTGGCTAAAACAGAATTGTTAATATGATTTCTGTAGACATCCAGAGCCTTTTCAGTCAGTGTATTGTGCTATTATTCATTTTGCTGCACCAAAACCCAAGACTTATTCTTAACATGCCTCTCTATCTTATACTCCATATCCAAGCAATTGGGAAGCCTTGTTGGCTCAAACTTCAAAATATATTCTGAATCCAAACATGTCCCTCCACACCCATAGTTAACCAGTTTGTCTAACCTACCACATCATCATCCGTGTCCTGAGTAATTGCAGAACCTCACAAATGATCTCCCTGCATCCCATCCTGCTCCACTTCGGTCCATTTTTATCAGCTGGTAATCTTTTTAACATGTGAATGAGATGACATCACTCTAAGGACGTGCCATTGCATTTAGAATAAATTTTAGAATCTTTCACCTTGCCTTTAAAGCTGGATGTGATCTGGCCCCACTTTCTTCTCCTACTTTACCCCATAGTGCTCTTTTCCTGGTTCATCTTACCCTTGCCACATTGGTCTTCTTGCTGTTCAGCAGACATATCTAACTCTGGTATTCTACCAGACCTTAGACTGAGTATTCTGTCTGTATGGAATGATCTTCCATGAGCCTGAGCCCCCCTTCTGAAAAGGGAAACCATTAATACCTGCCTTATAAGGTTATTGTGAAGATTAAAATAGTATATTCAGAGCACTTAAATGGTGTCTGGTGCAGATAAGTGACTCACAGTGACCCCATAGGATGGAGTAGAACTGCCCCATGGAATTTCCAAGGAGAAGCTGGTGGATTTGGTTAGCAGTGTAACCTTTTGGTTAGCAGTCTAATACTTTACCACTGTACCACCAGGGCCCCAGATACTATATAGTTTTAGCTATTATTTTGCTATTTTTGTTATTGCTGTTCTTTTAGGGAATGTAGAGGAGGTAGGCATTTTTGTTGGTTGAGTTTTAGATGCTGATGAGATTTGCAAATGTAAATCTCATGCGTGTGCATGTATGTGCAGTTTAATGTAGTCATTTGGAAAGCCTGATGTAATAAGAGGTATCCTAGTGCCTTCAAAGAAGGAGCAAAACTGTTATCTCTAATTAAAGAGTCCAGAGATGCTGTTGTGAATTGGAAAGACACGGATATTTAAGTGTCCTATGTTTGACACATCTGACTGCCTGAGTGGTGAAAGTGGTTCACGTTCTTGGCTGCTAACTGGAAGTCTGGCAGTTCGAGTCTGTGCAGAGGAGCCTCTGACGGAAGGCCTCATCATCTGCTTCTGAAAAATGAGCCGCTAAAAACCTTGCAGAGCACAGTCCCACTCTGCAGGATCATCGTGAGTCACCAGGAGTTGGGGTTGACTTGGTGGCAACTGGTTATTTTTTTATTTGACATACGCTTGTACTGTATACAGAGCCACAAAGTGACAACTCTGGCTGCTCAGATAAAAAATAATTCAACTGTCCTTGTGGTTTTGATTTACTTTCTTTCAATTTTTTTAGTGAGCTGGGACCTGTGTGTTGCTGTGGAAGCCTGCCCTGCTGCTTCTGTAAGCTGGCGCTATGCATCCAGACCCTGGGTCCTTGCAGATGCTGCTGTGTAGTACTCTTATGGTTCTCTGCTCATCTGTAAGTTCAGGTGAGCATGTAAGAGTCATGTAAATTTTTTTTTACTTCAGTGCTTTACTAGTAAAGTGGTTTCTAAAGACATTTCTAAGATTTCTTTGACCAGCTACCTGATTTAAAAACTTGGCTCATGAAGGAAGGGCCTTTGCTTGCATGTTCACGTGGTGCTTCTGGGCACCAGTGGACGTTCCAGTCATCATCTGTGTAGTTTATTCCTTTCGTTGTCTTAAAAATAAGTATTTTCCAACTGGACATTTTTCAACAATGGAACATGTTACAGATTTTAGCTATATGAAAATTCTGATTTTCAAAATTGCAGCAGGAATAGAGTGCACACTGCGTGCCACCAAAGAGAAATTTTAAAGTCAGTGTAGTACTTTTCAACTTGAGGTGAGAGAATTTGGTTTAAATCCCAGGTCTGCCACCTTTTCCTGTAACCTCACCTAAGTTTTCTGCTTTTAGGTTATTAAAAACCTTAAATGTATTTGTTGTTAAATGTATATGTAAGCACTGAGCCTAAGACCTGGACACAGGCGTTTTGCATTCACATGGATATATATGGTATATGCAAAATACAGGAATGTTTATTCATTAAATTATGTTTATTATCTGTGTTAAAAATATATATATTAGAATTTGAAAAGAAAAAACGGTTTAGTGGTTTTATTCCTGTTTTTGTTTTGCTAACAACCACCTCATATTCAGCTAAGAGGAGTACTTCCTTTACTCTTCATTTCTGATTCAGTATTCTATAAAAGTAGATTCAACAACTTATTGATTGTTCTTTTAAGTGGTTTATTCTACCAAATTAACAACATTTCTTCTCCCCCTTAGTATGGAGGGCAGGATCTGTTTTGATTCTTTAGTGCAATAATTCTCCTGCCTCAAGTTCCTGAAATCATAGACCTAACAAATTAAACTACTGAAAACACCAAATAAAGTACTTATATTTGGTTTGTTACCTTTTTGTTGTTGGGAGGCATCATGTTACTTCAAACTCATAGCAACTCTTGTGTATAACAGAACATATCACTGCTTAGTCACGAGCCGTCCTAACAGCTGTGGCAATGTTTGAGGTTATTGTTGGAGCCACTCTGTCAGTCCATGTCACTGAGGGTCTTCTTCTGTTGCACTGACCCTCTGCTTTACCAAGTGTGATGTCCTCCAGAGACTGGTCCTTCCTGATAGCATGTCCAAAGTGTATGAGACAAAGTCTCACCATTCTTGCTTCTAAGGAGCATTCTGGCTGTGCATCTTCCAAGACAGATGTGTTCATTCTTCTGTTGGTCTGTGGTAAATTCAGTATCCTTTGTCAACATCGCATTTTGAAGACGTCAATTCTTTGATCTTCATTTTTCGTTGTCTGGGTTACCTTATGTAACCTCGTATCCAAAAAAGGACAGCCTTTGTGTTTCAGCTATGGCTTCCTGACTTTCTGTTTTCTCAAAAGTTGAACATTATTTTATATTACACGTAAGTAGTAGAGGTGTTACAGCCTTTGTGGAATAACTTGCTCTCAGAAGTCAAGTTACATTGATAAAATAGGAGAGCATTTTTTTTGAAAGTCGTCTTTTTCAGATTCCAAACTTCCATTTCTTACAAGTCACTGCTTTAGGATGACAGTTTGCTGTTCCCCATTAATAGAGTTGGTATTTTATCTGCTTTATGTCATACAAATTCTTGTCTATTCTACACTGATTGTTAAGTCCTAGGCTGATTTTTTTTTTCCTTCCAAAATGGACTGTAAAAATGTTCTGGAACTTTTACAGGTGTTAAGAATCATAATATATATAAATAAAATAAATAATTGACTTTAGTGTGAGATGAAATGTGTGTAACGTCCTCTTCTCTCTCTCCTTTTTTTCCTCTCTCTCCCTCCTCCCCACTTCACTCCCCCCTTACACTTGGGGAATGTCTCCTTGTAGACTCGACACCTTCTTTTATTTCTGAGCCCCTCTCTGCTGTCCAGAAACTTGGTGGACCTGTAGTACTACATTGTTCTGCTAAACCCGTGACCGTTCAGATCTCATGGCTGCTTAATGGAAAAAGATTGGATAGAAACGTGGAACAGATTAAGATGCATCAGGGGACTTTGACTATTCTTTCTCTTAACCCCTCCCTTTGCGGTTACTACCAGTGCGTTGCCAATAATAGTGTCGGTGCAATTGTGAGTGGTCCTGCATCAGTCTCCACTGCAGGTGAGCTCTATTTCATCCGTGTTGTGTATAACGTTTCCTGAAGTTTCTGTGTGAGTGCTTGCATTTCTGAGTAGTGAGATGAGCATGGGCTTTGAAATCAGACACATCTGAGTTTTCATCCTAGTTTTGATCCTTGCTGTGAGCTAAACTTGGGGAGGTGAAGTTCTTTGAGCCTATTGTCTATTGTCTTCAGCTGTAGCAAGATGTAAATTTGATTTTTTTTTTTAAGTAACACAGGATAGTTTTCTAGTGTAGATTCTGAATAGTTTTTGTTTGTTTTTAAAAGTCTCTAACTTTGTTGTTAAATTGTTAAAGTCGCTGTCTAACTCTCAGATATTGTGTACAGTTCTGTATCTTTCTTTCACATCTAATTGTTTTATTTCCCTTGATTACCAACTGATTTTAATTTAAGTAATTGAAACCAGGCTAAAGCAGCAGGAAAAAAATAACTGACTGAAAGGAAAGGAATGTTGAGAATTGAACTTATGGAAAATCTGAAGAGAGTGGTTTTCTTAGTAAGCTTGAGCCATCTGCCTTTCAAATGGTGATGGCTTCCAGTAATGGAAAACTTCTTTGTAAGGGCACCCCTATTTACAGAACAAATCTGGATTCCCCAGGAGGAGTGAGTTTGTCATAACTGAGAAGAGTAAATGTTTTTACAGAGCTGTGACCCATGGACAGCTCCAAGACACACACTGGAGGGCTGGAGGGCTGGCTTCCTAGTGGCAGCTGCTGAATGCTCTCTGCTTTGGAAATGATAAAGAGCCCTTCCATGCTTCCTCCATCTGTAGTAAACTTCAGCTGAGAAGAACTGAGGTCCAGAGTTAACATACTCAGATAATTCAAATGATGTTACTACTGTGTTTTTTCATGTCCTAAGTTAATCTGGGCAGTGTGAGTAGCTACAAACAGAGTAACACTGCATAGGAGTGAGTTATGATGAGGAAGAGGATTGAAAAGGATTAATCTTGACAGAATGTGAATAATTATGCTTTATAGTGTTTGATGGTTCACATATATGTGTGTGTGTGTATATAATGTTTTCAGAGAAATTGTTTTTTCTTATAGTCCCATGGAAGCAATGACTTCTGAAAAAGAATGCTGTGACTTTTCTCAGTCCTCAGCCATGTCTGCCTACCCCAACTGCTTTCTGACATGAATAGATCACACTGCTCCCTGGAATGGGATTAGGTGCCACATGAGGCGATGTTGTACACATGTGGTTTCTAATTTTTAGTTCCCTTTAGGACAGAGAATTCAGTTGCCATGTATTTATTTATTTGTTTACTTATTTCATTTTTATTTTAGTTCTTGGTGATTTTCATTCACCAGCAAAGAATGTTATTACAGCGGAAGAAAAAAGCACTGCTTTCATTGGCTGCAAGGTACCAGACAGTAACCCCAAAGCTGAGGTGCGCTATAAAATACGGGGAAGATGGCTGAAACATTCCACAGGTGAGACGGTCTGTCAAAAGCCCAAGGACACATGCCGGACAAACAGCCTACTGTTGAGCTGTGTGTGGTGGGCACTGTGGATACAGAAGTAAACAGGAGATACTGTCTCTGTTCTCAGGAAGCCAAGTTGAGGAACTAAAACAAGGGGTCAAAGTATACAAGCGATTCTAACTCGATACCCCCAGGGCTTGATCCTTGAATCATTTAGGTCTCTGCTCAGGCATCGGGTAGTGCGTAAGTGATAGGTCCTACCACTCTCTGTTGACTTGTCTCCAGAGAATTTATCATACTTGGCGTTGTTTATTGTTCATCCTTGCCTCTGCCACTCCCCTTCCGCCACACTGGGACATAAGCAGCACAAGTGTGGCCTTCATTGCTGTGTCACTTATGCCTTGGACATCACCTGCAGAAAATAGGCACTCAGCCCATGTCTGGAGAAAAAGGGAATGACTGAACAATGAGTGAATACCATGTGATCAGAGTTATAGTGACAGGTTTGCTCAAGGTGGCAGGGTGGTCCCTGGGTGACCCAAACCGGGTGTGCTCAACTGCTAACCTTAAAGGTTGGTGGTTTGAACACAGCCAGCAGGGCAATCAGCTGCCATTAAGATTGTTGCAGTTTGTTGCTGAGTCTGTTCTGACTCATGGCAACTCCATGTGTTGCTGAACAGAACTTTATTCCTTAGAGTTTTCATGGCTGCACCATTTCAGAAGCAGATTTCCAGGCCTTTGTTCCAAGGTATCTCTCAATAAGTCTAACCACCAACCTTTTGGTTAGTGGCTGAGTGCTTAACAGTTAGCATCACCCAGGGACTTCATTCCACTCAAATTACAGGAAAGAGAATCTTACGGGACAGTTCTACTCTTAACAGGGTTGCCATGGTTTGCAATCAGTTCACTGGCAAGGAGTGTGGAGTTTTTTCCTTTTGGCAGAGTGAACATTGCCGCTAGTTTTATGCCTTCATTTGAAAACTAGCTATCAATTGTTGTTAATGTACAGTTGTGTTGTAGTGTCCTTTGTTAAAGGGGAAGAGCCTAATTGTGTTCCTCTTCTTCCTCAGATAATTACCTAATCCTTCCATCAGGAAATCTTCAGATTTTGAATGTATCTGTAGAGGACAAGGGATCATATAAATGTGCAGTTTATAATCCTGTGACAGAGGAATTAAAAGTGGAACCCACTGGCCAAAAGCTCCTTGTGAGTCGTAAGTATTTGGGAGAATGATGGTAACTAGAAAAGCAAAAGTCCTCTAAAAATTATTCTTCTTAAAAAAGTTGGGAAATGAGGGTTCATTTTTCTTTCAGATGCTATCTGTCTTAAGAAAATTTCTTAAGAAAACAGAACACTGGTGTGTTTTAGAGTATACTGTATATGTGTTAAAAATATAACAACTTTATGAGACAATAGTTTTGGTCAAGGTAACAGAGTTGTTCCCTTTTCTCAAACAAAAAGAAAATTATGGATAAAATGTATAACCTTTTTAGCAGTGCTAAGCATATTGCTGACTATGAATTATTTAAAAAAAAAGGGTCAGTTTTCTTTGAACTCTGATTTGTAGATTCTGGTAGTTGAGAATGCCCCAGTGCTCACAGCATACGAAGGTAGTGGTTTCTGAAGTTCCTGAGAACTGAAGTTCCAAACTGCCAGTTTAGAAATATCCCTAAAGGACCACAGAACCTTCGAATTTTCTTAACTGCAAATGATTTCACTAGTACATAGAGCCTTGTAGGATTGAAGAAGGGTAAGTGGGACAGTGGGGGTGCTCACAGCTTTGCTAGAGAAGAGATTGAAATTGAATTTTGATTTTCCTTTCTTTTCCCAGGCCCCTTTTCAGATGATTTCCACATTCTTCACCCCACCCTGTCACAGACACTGGCTGTTCTTTCTCATAGCCCTGTAACCCTGGAGTGTGTAGTGAGGGGGGTCTCAGACTCTCAAGTGTATTGGTTGAAGGATGGCCGGGATGTTGTACTGGGTAGCAACTGGAGAAGGTTGTATTCTCACCTTGCCACAGACAGCATTGACCCAGTGGATTCTGGAAACTATTCCTGTGTCGTGGGGAACAAATCTGGAGACCTAAAGCATGTGACATACGTGGTGAATGTGCTGGGTGAGGTGTTACTTTGTTTCTTTTTTTCCCCTAGTCATGCTCTTATGCTGGTCTAATGGATGTCTGAGTGAAAGATCTATTTGTAAACTGAAAATGAAATAGAGGGATCTAGAAATACCTATAGCAGTAACAGTAGAGTATACTTATTTTTCTTAAGGACTGCTGAATTAGTCAGTTTTTGTGGGTGGCACAGAGCATCATTTCACATGAGATACTCTTGGGAACTTCACCCCCAACTGGTTACATAGCACAGAGCTTCTTTTCCCTTCATGATGTGGAAGAGGTGAGTGAAACAGCTGTGAAAGGTGCTGGGCTCTGTTAGTGTGTGGTAACCAGGAAACATAAGAAAGACATAGTACTGGCTAGAAAATGCTGTCTCAAAAAGAAATGGATTTCGTCTGAATTTCTCTTTCGATATAACTTCACCTGTATCTGGCTGTCTTGGGCAGTTCTGCTCTGCCCTATAGGATCTCTGTCAGAATCTACTTGATGGCAACAGGTTTGGTTTTTCTTTCTTTCTTTCTTTTTTTTTTAAGTATCTAGCTCACTCTTTGGAAACCTTGGTGGCGTAGTGATTAAATGCTAGGGCTGCTAATTAGAGTGGTGGCAGTTCAAATCCATGAGGTATTCCTTGGAAACTCAATGGGGCAGTCCTACTCGATCTTTAGGGTTGCTGTGAGTCAGAATCGACTCTATGGCATTGGGTGGCTCACTCTTGGGCTCGTAAAATTTGTATTATTCCAGCTACATTTCTGTGCATATATTCTGTATCTCAGAGTTATCTATTTTTTTCTTCCAGCTGTGTCTCCCACTGTCATGTCTGACAGCAGTGAATGTTTTCCTCTGTCAAAACATATGAAAAACAGGAAAAAAGGGGGGGGATAGGAAGTAGATTGGTAGTAGATATGATTTCTGTGGATTCTTTGCATGTGCTTATTTCTAGCATTAGCCTGATATAGGAACATGGAAGTTAGTCGGAATGTATGGCAGATACATTTTAAAATATAGTGATAATCAGGATGGGGTTAATTATACATAAGCATTTGATGTGGGCATGTGCTACAAAGGTTGATGAATGAGGACTGGGTAAACTGTGACTGTAAAGGACTCACAAAAACATTTCTGCACAGCATGCAGCTAACCTCAGTACAGAATCTTCCTTTGAATAAGCATGATGCAAGTTTGGGTCTTGTTTAGTGTAAAATCCAGGGAAACTTTTGTTTTATTTCAAACCGACTGCCTGAAACAAATGCTGAAAGAAGCCTAGGATTTGAAACTATTTCTTCATGTATGTGAATATTTTTTTGTTTTGGGGGTTGGTGAGTGAGTGAGTTGAGAGAGCTGTGGAAAAAAGAGACAATGGCTTATTAGTAACACAGGATTTATCCTATTAGGGGAAAGTTAAAGCTCATTTATCATTTTTTCCCTGATGATCACAGCAGATGGGGGGGTGAAAATGAATACGGCTTGGTTTTACATAGTTATGGGGAGAAGATTTTGTATGACTCATATGATCATTTAGTAAGTACATCTTGAGGACTAGAGTTTATCATTTGTGTGCTTTATTTTCAGAGCATGCTTCAATTTCTAAAGGACTGCAGGATCAGACAGTGTCACTGGGTGCCACAGTACATTTTACCTGTGATGTTCATGGGAACCCATCCCCTAATCAGACCTGGTTTCATAATGCACGGCCCATTCATCCTTCCCCACGACATCTAACTGCAGGAAGTGGACTGAAAATCAGTGGTGTTACCATGGAAGATTCTGGGCTGTATCAGTGTATAGCAGATAATGGAATTGGATTTGTGCATTCTACTGGGAGACTTGACATCGAAAAAGGTAGGCATTTAGGTTATATGACAGAGAACATTTTACTTTATTGAGATACTTGTTGTGGTTAAGAATTAAATTATGTATATTAAAAGAAAACTGTATCACCGTGATAGAACTGTGTTCATTTTCCGCTTTTTTCTACTGTCATATAGACATTTCTCTGTCTAGCACATTTAAGACACAAAAGTTAAACTTTTTTTCAACAGAGCCTACATAGTATTGAAAAGGTAGATGGTAAATAGGCTCCCTGTCACTCTGTTCCTCGGTTGACTAGCTCCCCTCTTAAGAACTAACTATTTTGATCAGTTTCTTGAATATCTCTGTGTGTGCATTTACAGGCAAATGCACATGAATGTGTCATTGTAGGTATTTTATAAAAAATATCTTTTCTTTTGATCATAAAGGGTGGTAGCATTTTAAAAAATTCCTCCAATTTTTCACTTAATATATATCTCAGATATCTTCCTTTATGGTCTGTAAAAAGTTTTTCTCATTCCTGTTTTAATAGCTGCTTAATATTCCATTGTATTATTTGAATGTATTGACTGGCACCTTACTGATAGCCTTTTCTAATCTTTTGCTATTACAAATAAATCTATAGGAGAAAAATGGAACCTGATGCCATATGCAAAAAGTAACTCAAGATGAATAAAAGACCTAAATATAAAACCAAAAATTATAAAGATCATGGAAAAAGAAATAGGAACAAATTTGGGGGTACTAAGACATGGCATGTATAGCATACCAAGCATAACTAAAATGCACGAACAGCAGAAGACGGATTAGATAAGTAGGCCCTCTTAAAAATTAAATGTTTGTACTCATCAAAAGACTTCTCTAAGAGTAAAAAGAGAAATTATATATCAGGGAAAAAAATTCTGGATAGAATGTATCCAACAAGGGGTTACTCTCTCTGTAGAAGACTTCAGCACCTCAACCACGAAAATAAAATGTTAAAAAATGTGCAAGAGATATGGTGTCATCACTTCACCTAGGAAAACATTTGAGTGGCAGACAAACACATGAAGAAATTCTCATGATCGTAGCTGTCAGAGATGCAAACCAAAACTACAGTGAGATATCCTTTCACCCCAACAGAAATTTTGCTAATCAAAACAAACTAGAAAAAACAAGTACTGGTTAGGTTGTGGGGAGGATGGAACTCTTACACACTGCTGGTGGGAATTTAAAATGTTATAACCCATCATAGATTGAATTGTATCCCCCCAAAAATCTGTGTAGTAATTTGGCTGGGCTATGATTCCTAGCATTGTGTGATATTCCTATATATTGTAAATCCTGTCCCTATGATGTTAATAAGAGAGGATGGGTGGCAGTTGTATTGGTGGGGCAGGACTCAATGTGTAAGAGTGTAGTGTATCTTGAGGCAGTCTCTTAGGATGTAAAGGAAAGAGAAGTGAACAGAGTTGGGAACCCCACACTACCAAGAAGCAGTGCAGGGAGCAGAGCTTGCACTTTGTAAAGGACCCGGGGTCCCTGTGCCTCAAAAGCTCCTCTTTCAGGGGAAGATTGACTCCAGGGGGAGAATGATGACAAAGACATCCAGAGCCAACAGAGAAAGACACCCCCTGCAGCTGACGCCGTGAATTTGGACTTTTAGCATGCTGGACTGTGACAGAATAAGATTTTTCTTTTTAAAGCCATCTACTTGTGGTACTGCTATGTAGCAGCACTAGGTGACTAAGACAGAATTTGGTACCGAGATTGGGGTGCTGCTCTAACAGATACCTCAAATGTGAAAGCAGTTTTGAATCTGTGAATGGATAGAAGACTCAGAAGACACTGAGACCTGTTAACACAGTGAGGGTGCAGATGATGAGAAGCAGCAGCAAACTGGCAATGCACAACCAAGAGCTGACTCACAGAGCAGCGCAGCTGAGTGCCTGTGTGCAGGACGCTTCCTGGTGGAGTGGGTATTGGTGGAGCCAGGCTTGCTGACCTCTGGAGCAAGAGTGTGGAGTACCTGTGTGGAGAAGACTTCCTGGCAGAGTGGGTTGCTTTGGGGCACTTATCTGTGGAGCTACAGAGCTTTGAGACACTTGCTGCAGCAGGGCAGATATAGTTATGAAGCCAGGAAGCAGCAGATGAAGAGACAAGGAGCACAAGAAGCTAAGTTACCTTAGTCTCAAAGAGTATGGCCATGATCTTAGGAGTTTCAAAGAGTAGAGTCATGGCCACTGGTGTTTCTTAGGGTAGTTACCACACAGTTGGACTAGGAAAATGATGCTCCTAAAGCCAAGGGAGCAGAGTTGCTGTCCCAGTGATTGTGTAAGGCAGTGCTATAGCCCGGGGCCAAGGGATGTCAACTCACAATCTGGAGAGTGTGGCCAATACCTGGGGTCTGGAGGGCAGGGCCATTATATAAAATGTTTCAGAGAATGGAAGATTATTTTCAAGCCTTGAAGACTAATGTAATATAGTCCACTAATTTGCTCAGTACTTGTTAGGCCTTTTTCTCTGCAGTTTCTACCATTTTTAATGGAAATTTCCAGCTTATGGCTGCCTATATTGCCATTGTACTTTGGAAGCAGGTATTGTGTATTCTAGATTACACAGTTGAAGAGAAATTTGTGGATTTGGCACTTGAACTTAAGACTTATTCTATGATATGAATATGTTTTGCATGTTGCAAGGGTATGATTCAGGGGTGCAAAGGGTGGAATGCTGTGGATTGAATTGTGCCCCCCCAAAAATGTGAGTAGCAGTTTAGCTGGGTCATGATTCCTAGTATTGTGTGATGTTCCTTTGTGCTGTAAATCTTGCCTCTGTGATGTTAATCAGAGATGATGGGCAGCAGTAGTGTTGGTGGTCTGAACTCCATATGTAAGATTGTAGTGTACCTTGAGGCAATCTCTTGGGATATAAAGGAAAGGGGAGCAAGCAGAATTGGGCACCTCCTACCACCAAGAAGCAGTGCAGGGAGCAGAGCATGTCCTTTGGAAGGGACCCAGGGTCTCTGTGCTTCAGACTCTCCTCATCTAGAGGAAGACGGACAACAGAGGCAACAGAGAGAGACGCCTGGAGCTAAGGCCCTGAATTTGAACTTTTAGCCTGCTTGACTGTGACAGAATAAAATTTCTCTTTTTAAAGCCATCTACTTGTGGTATTTCTGTTTCAGCGGCACTAGATGACTAAAACATAAGCACTATGGAAAATCATGTGGTACTCCCTTGAAAAGCTAGAAATAGTAATACTATGTGATATAGCAATCAGACTCCTAGTTGTAAACCCCAGGGAAATAACAGTAGTGACAGGAATAAACATGTATTCCCATGTTCAATGCAGCACTGTTTACAATAGCAAAAGGATGGAAACAACCTAAATGCTCATCAGCAGATGAATGCATGAACAAATTATGGTAGATACACACAATGGAACACAAAGCAACAATGATGATGTATGGAATAGTCTCACAGCACAGGTGAACTTGGAAGATACTGTGCTGAATGAAACAACTCAATCACAAAAAGACAAATATTGTATAAGACTACTACTATAAAAAGTCAGTAAAGGATCACACACACACACTCACACATGACCATCTTTTGATGATTACCAGGGATTGGAGGAGGAGGAAGGGGAGATCACCAACTAGAAAGAAGACATATTTTAATATTGATGAAGGGAAAGACCTTACACAACAGAGGGAAAGTCAGCATTGACATATCAAGGCAAAGGAAGGCACTGAGAGGAACATGGGAATAACAGGCAGACATAATAATTACTGTGACATACAGTCCTGCAACAAGGATATATAGGTAAAGAGGTATGCTAAAGAGGATTGGGAGGGAGCACACCCACCTGCACATACGGGTTGGGTTGTAGGTATTACTACATACACATTGTAAATGTTGCATGTATGGGGCATAGTCATGGAAACTTCCTAGGCATAACCAAATACCTTGCAGGATAAAGATCCTAAGCTTGAAGGCTTAGGACCAGAGACTCTGGGATGTCTTATGTCAACTGGAAAAACAAAATTTATAAAGACAGTTTCAACATCCTAGTTTAGTGAGTAGCATCTGAGGTCTTAAAAGCTTGCCAGTGGCCATCTAAAATACAACTGTTGGTCTCACCTTGTCTGGTGCAGAGGAGAATGGAGAAAACCAAAGACTCAGTGGAGCAACTAGTCCAAAGGACTAATGGACCACTTGAACTACAACCTATGCAACCCTGAGACCAGAAGAAGATGATGGTGCCTGGCTACCACTACTGTCAGCTCTGACCAGGATCGCAAGAGAGGGTCAGATAGAGCAGGAAAAAAAAAATCAAGTTCATAAAAAACACTGGGCTTCCTAGTTTAATAGACTAGAGGAACCCCTAAGACTGTGACCCTAAGATACTTTTCTAAAAGAGAACTGAAGTCATTTCTAGAAACAGGCTTACAAAAGAATAGCACCTAGGTGGAATGAACTCCTTAGAAAGATAGTTATGTGAGACCAGAAGGCTCAAGTCTGCGCCAAAGCAAAGACAGAAGGCAGGAAGGGTTAGGAAAACCAGATGAAAGTTAATGGGGAACCCAGGATTTGAATGGGAAGAGAGCTGAAACATTGAGGGGGCTGTGACTAATGTCTTGGGGCATTATACAAATCATTGAATGGGAAACTAATTTGCTTTGTAAACCTTCACCTAAAGGACAATTACACACACACACACACACACACACACACACGAAGTATCCTCCATAGATTATTTTGGCCATGTTCAAACACCTGTAAAGTAAATTCCTAGACATGAACTTGATGAATAAAAACATATATGAATGGACAGTTTTGAAAGATAATACCAAACTGTTCTCCATAACTGTGTATATGTACATTTTTACCAGCAATGTGTTTAACCACGTGTTTCTCCATACCCTCACCAATGCAAGGCATTGTTGATTTTTTAAAAAAATGTTTGTCAGTCTCGTAGGTTTAAAAATTATCTTTTAGTGTGTAATTCTTTTATTATGTGTGAAGTTACACGTCTTTTCATATGTTTACAATTCCTTTGAATTTTTTGTGTGTTGACTTGTGTGATTGTCTTTTGCCCATTTTAAAACTTAGATTGTCTTTTTTCTTATTGATTCATAGGAGATCTTTGTATGTTGGGGAAATTAGTATTTTATCTGTGGGATAAGTTGTATGTTGCAGATGGTTGAGAGTACCTACTGAGGTTTCTTATGTCCTAGCCTCAGAAGTCATGCTGCATTACTTCATTGCTTTTCATCAGTCAAAACAGGTTTCATAGACAGCCCAGATTCAAGGGAAGGAGGCTACACTGTAGTGTGAATACTAGGAAGTGTGGTTTATCAGAGACCACTTTTGGAGATTACCAGATACGCATCTCAATTATTCATAGGTTAAACAGAATGCCGTCTCCCCTTCTTTCCCAGTGAAAGAAATCTGTACAGGTACCATTCCAAAACTCATTGCCATTGAGTCAATTTTGCTTCATTAAAAAAAAGAGAAAACCAATCCTGCTACTGTTGAGTCAATTCTGAGTCATAATGACCCTTTAGGACAGAGTAGAACTACCCCATAGAGTTTCCAAGAACTGCTTGGTGGATTTGAACTGTCAGCCTTTTGGTTAGCAGCCTGAACTCTTAAACAGTGAGCCACAAAGGCTCTGCCCTACACCCTCGGATTTTGGCTTTATGTACTATACATACAACTCTGCATCTAAGAATTAGAGACTACATACATATTGTTCCCTCAGGCATACATGGAATACTATAACAATAGGCTATCCAGTCCACTAGGCAATAAGAGAAGTCTTATATTTCAGTAAATCAGTATTGCCTTTAGTGTGAGTAACCTGTAGGTCACTAATATAGAAATTAAAAAAAAAAAATCACCATGTACTTGAAAATTGAAATCATAATGAAAATTTTAAGTACTTTGAACTGAGTAATAATAAAAATGCTGCAGATTAAGTTGTGTTAGATACAACAAAAATGGACCTTAAAATGAAATTTATACCTTAAGTGCTTATAAGAGAAAATTAGTAAGAACAACAATAAATGCAAACAGAGTAGAAGAAAGGAGATAATAAAGAATAGAAATCAACTAAATAGAAAACAAAAATAAAATAGTGAGGATTAGTAAAGATAAAAGTTGGTTCTTTGTAATAAAATGTAAATCTTTGGCAAAATTGACCGAGAGAAATGAAAACCATGTATCAATAAATAATAATGGGAAGAAAAAGGAGGCTCTGAAGCAAAAGTCTTACAGAGATTAAAAATAGTAAGGTAAGGCTATGATAAACTTTATGCCAATAATTTACAAATGGACATAAAAATGGACAAATTCTTAGGTAAATACTACTTGGCAAAGTTGACTAAATTTTTTTTTTTCTGATAGTCTTGGATCTATGAAAGAAACTGAGTTAGTAGTTAAAAATCTTCTGACAAAGGAAATATCAGGCCAGATGGTTTTATGGAGGCTCTCCCAAACTTCCCAGCGACAGGTGATTCCATGTATTATACACGCTCTGCAGAGAAATGGACAAGAAGTTGTTCAGTGACAGTGGTTACATTCTTAACAATGCGTAAGCATTACTTCCATTCTGGTGGTTCCTTTCCCATTAGTCTAGCTTCCCTGCCCCATACATTCTTGTCTTTATTTTAAATTAATTGTTGACCATTTTGTTTCATATAGGTAATTTTTTAAATGAGCACAGTAATTTCAGTAATTTCAATTTTATTTTGTGAGCCAGTCTATTATTTAGCCACAAGAGTCAGAGTTAGGGTTAATTTTGGCTCAAAACTTGAATTATCTCAGGGCAGTAGTCTCAGTCTTAATGTGTCTGATAGGTCTGTGTTTTTTGTTTCTTTTAACAATTTGAGATTCTGTTTCACATTTTACTGCCGTTCTATTAGGGTCTATTGTGACCCTGATTAGAATGGTTAGTAATAGTATCTGGGCCCCATCTCTTCTACTGGTTTCAGTGTAGATGAGGTCGTTGTTTGTGTAGACTATTAATCCTGTAGACTGCTTTATTCTTGGAGGTCCTTCTTTGTCTTTTGTTCTGGATAAGTTGACACCAATAGTTGTATCTTAGATGGCTGCTCTCAAGCTTTGAAGAACCCAGATACCACGCACTAAACCAGGATGTAGAACATAACTTTATGAACTAAGTTATGGCATTTGACTGAGATGTCCCTTGAGACTATGGTCCTAATCCTTCAAACTCAGAAATTCAAGCTGGTAAAGTATTTGGTTATGTCTAGGAAGTATCAGTGACTGTGTCCCCTGGATGCTTTATTATATATATGACTACATGTACATATAGCCACATAAATGCATATATATATATACACATGCACTTGTATATGCACATGTATGTACATACCTATACTCACATATACCTACATGCATACATATATACCTGCCCATATATTTTTAGTTGTTCTTACAATTATTCAGTCAATGTAGTCTTGATTCTAGAATTACAAAAGGATAATACAAGATAGAAAAATTAAAGGCTGATCTGAATTATGAACACAGGTTCTAAGGGAAAAAAAATTTAGCAAAATTAGCAAGCCAGCGATGTATAAAGGACAAAACAGGAGACATCCCAGGAATCCAGTAGAAAATTTAAAGTGTCAGTCATCCTACTTATTAAATAAAGGAGAAAAACAATTTGATCATCCCACTAGAGGCAGAAAAATTTTTGATATAATTCATTATCTATTCATGTTAGGCACTCTTAGAAGAGTATTTTCAACTTGATAGAGAGTAACAGAAACTTATAAGAACCATCTTTTTTTTTTTTTAAAAAAAGAAGCATTTTAATGGTGAAGTGTTACAAGCATTCCCTTTAAAATCTATTCGTGATTGCACTGGAGATTGCAAGGTGCATAGAAAGACAAGATACAGAAATAGAAGATCTAAGAATAAGAAAGAAACTACATTTTTACTAATTTACAGATGATGTGATTATCAACACAGAGGCAATCCCAGATAGTTTGTTGGCAAATTATTAGAAATGATAACAATGTTTAGCCAGGTGACTGGATGAAGACCAGTTAATGAAAATTAATTGACTTGCTGTATGCCAGGAATAAAGAATATAATTAAAATGTGCTTTTCTTTAAGAGATCCAAATACATGGAAAGATATGCTAGTTGATGAATACCCAAATTAAGTTGTCAAGTCATATAGTTGTCAAGTCTTTTCAAAGTTGTCTCTTAGATTCGTGTAATTCCAATTAAAATCCCATTAGAATATTTTGAGGACCTGCACAAATTGATTCTAAAATTGAGATGAGTGATCCAAGAATAGCTAACACTCCAGAAAGAGGAGGAACATGAAAGACTTACCTTACCAGATATTATGACTTATAAAAAAATCTGTAGTAAGTACCACTGTTGTTGTAAGAACACAGAAGTAGAATTACGGATCACAATAGAAACTACCCCAAAAGACATTTCCACATAATGACTTGACTGCGGTAGTGTTGTAAGATCATCAGAGAGATCAATTGCTTGTAATGATGGGGGATTGCTTGTTACCACAATGGATGAAAGAGTGAAATCTCTAGCATCGTATACAAAGATGAATTGCCAGTGGATTCAGTACCTAAGTATAAAAGGCAAAATGTAAGAAGTTTTGAAGAAAACATAAGGGACTAACTAGATGATCTGTTGGCAGAAACTTACTAACAAAACATTTAAAAGTGGTAATTTTCAAAAAGTGAGAATTAAAACATTCTCTTATAAAAGATACTGTGAAAAAATGAAAAGAAAAGCAATAAACTGGGAGAAGATACTATTAACATACCTAGCTAACAAAAGATAGTGTTTAGTATGTATAAAGAACTTTGAACCATTAAAAAGAAGATAAATGACCAAATAGAAAAACTGACAAAAAGCATTTCACAGAGGAGGAAAGCTATGAGTAGGACATAAGGACATGCACCCTTACAAATACTACTCTGGAAAATACAGGTTATGATCAGCGAGATGCCATTTTATATTCATTAGTTTGATAAAAATTCAGAGTCTGGTGATACTAGGTGTTGGTTGATTTTGTTAAATGTGCAATTTAATTTCAGTAGAACTGGAGAAAGAGAAATACTAAAGGAAACATCATTTGTGTTGAGAAGTAGTCAATTTTAAGGTCATTGAAAATTTCTCAGAATAGGCCTGGGAACCAAAAGGGAAAGTTGGTGGCACTTTAGTTTTGAAACAAAAATGTGTATGTGTATGCTAAGGAGTATGCCTCTTCCTACTCCACACTTTTTGTAGTCACATTTTTTCACCCCTGGAATTGATTGTTTCCTTGAAGGCGTATTATTTAGCTTCAGGCTTCTTTATGCCTTCTTCAAATATAGGACCCGAGATTTTAGCTTCATCTGTTCTATGTATGTGGCAGGCAAGTGTCTATAATATACCTTTTGGAAAACTCTCAGTACATTTCTTTTTGTACATTTGCTTCTTTTTGAAGAACAGTAAATCTATATAGGGAATGTCTTGTGGCCCAAAACTAAAAAAAGAGAAAAAAAACCTACCTGTTACCGAACATTTTTAGTTGGCAAAAGGTTGAAAAGAGTGTCTTTGTTCTAATTCTACTCTCACATTTATGCAACAGGATGAAATTAGTTTGCATTCTATAATGTATAATCTTCTTAATTTTTGTATGTGAATTACTTTTTTAATAGACAATGGATTCAAGCCAATTATAATTACAGCGCCTGCAAGTGCAAAGGTGGTAGATGGAGACGTTGTCACTTTGTCCTGCAATGCCACTGGACTGCCAGTTCCAGTCATTCGCTGGTATGACAACCACGGGTTGATAACCAGCCATCCATCTCAAATCCTTAGATCTAAATCCCGAAAATCACACTTAGTGGAACCCGAGGCCGTTAACCTGGAGCCTGTCTACTTCCTCGTGTCCCGAGCTGGCTCAAGCTCTCTGTATATTCAGACTGTTACTCAGGAGCATGCTGGGAAATACACCTGTGAAGCTGCAAATGAACATGGCACTGTACAGTCAGAAGCATTCCTCACTGTTGGTAAGTTACCATTAGTATTTTTTCTCAGCTGAGTAGTGTTTTTGTTTTGTAGAGATTAAGGCATTTTGAAATATGTTTTTAAGGAATCCAGCAATCTCTAAGTGAACTTTTTTTTCTCCAGACAACACTGAAATATAGAGTTGTACTTGTGGATACTTGGTGAATCAGATGAACCTTGGTCTTCAGTTTTGATGTGTATTAAACTTCTTGTTACCATAAAAAACTCCTACTTGAGAGCAAGCGCAAGATATGACCTATTTTTGTGACTAGTGCTCTTAGTTTTCCAAGCTACTGAAAATGTCATTACAGACATTTTTAGATAAACCGTTGATGAGCATTTTATTCAAAGTCTAAAAGCTTAGTTTTCACTGAGAGTGTAGAGCTGTGGTAGTATCAAACAATACCTGTATATATGTATATTCCCTATCTTATTTTTCTAACGGGAACATGTAATATTAATTCTTTATATTTTACTAACTTTTTCTGTTGATGATGACTTAAAAACTATGTAATCTTGAAGTACTGGTATAAAGAGTATCAAAATCGATTTGTATTTGACCTAATTCAGATTTATACCTAACTTCAGTAGGCTGTTAGAGCAGCGTGTCTCCATATGTAGGCAGTTGGATGGAGACTGTCACCGTACTTGTCAGGTAAGAGGCAGACTATCGTGGAGCAGTAGTGCCCTCAGTCCTGGGTCTCTGCTTCAGAGGATTTGATGTAGCCATCTGCTGTTGAGGTCCTCAAGTTCCTCTCACAGGTCAAAGAATCCATGGGGTAAGAGACAGTGCTTATTGGGAGCCTTAGCCTCATGCTCCTCTTTCTAGACAAGAAGTCTGGGGCTACAGAAGTTCCACTTTAATTAGTTCAGTCTAGTTCCATACAGCTGTTTTTCTCTGGTCCATCGTCTAGATGTTGGGCCATACCACTAGAATGTGGACACTCTAAGCCACAGGAATGACCAAGGAGTGGTCTTTTGGTGGAGCAGACACAGCTTTGATGTGTACATGGTCCATTCGTATGCACACAGGGCCCTCTAGCTCTGAGTGGAGCAGGAGGAAGAAGCAAAATGAAGGCCAGGAAATTCCATTTATTTAGACTCTCGTGCTGGTCCACAAATAGGAGAGGGGGAATGACAGGGAGGCTTAGCGTGAAGGCTGTGTTTGAATCCTGGCTCTGCACTTTGAGCTGTGTTACTCAGGATTAAGTTCCTGAGCTTCTGTGCTTGTTTCCTCATCCGTGTAACAGGGATATGACGATACCCTACTCACAGGCTTGATGTAAGAATTCAAGCATTGATATGTCTAAAGGGCTTTGAATGGTGTCTGGCAACAGAGAGCCTTCAGTAACACTAAGGATTAGATTCTGGCTCTTACTGTCTGTTATTAGATTACAATTATCACTTGTGGTTTGTAGGGAAGGAAGAAATAGTTATTGATTTTAGTAAGCTTAAGAATCTTCATGGAAAGGAGTTGATTATTGTGTACATTCACATGCATACATGAATACATATTATATATTAGTATTTTAGAATATTTGTTATTGGAATATTATGTAGTCTAATAATATGTATTATTTAGAATAATATGCATTTTAGAATACATATTAAATTTTAGAATTTAATTTTATGTATGTAATAAATATGTGTATGTATGTATCTGTTCCTTCAAGCAAAAATAAGAGAAGTTCTGCTCAAAATTGCTAATGGCAGGATAGGTGTAATACAGGAGTTGCTTGGGAAGAATTTAGCTGAAATGATTATTTTATGTAAATATATGAAGAGAGACTGTTGTTACAGTCATAGCTGACGAAACTAGATATTTTATTCAACTGCCTCACTTTAAATGTGAGAAATCTGAGGCCTTTAGGAGTTGCATGACCTGCCCATGTCCCCACTGTGTGTCAGCGCTCATCCCGTTACTGCTTTAAGTTCCCTGTTTCCATCTGTGTGGCTTTTCTGCCCCTTCCTGCATTCTCAGCTTTGTTTTGGGGCAAATGTTACCCTTTCTGTGTCATACAAGTGATTGTTCAAAGGAGTACCTTTGTCCTGGTGCCATGGGTCGGATCCGACTCGACGGCGCTTGGCTGGCTGGCATCTATTACTTAGGTGAAAGATGATGACCTACTTTGTTCCTTAATTGCTTGACATTCGAAGATCTGTAAGATTCACCCACCTCACCCTCACACATCAGTCCAGGATTTTATGTCTTGATAAACAACTCCTGTTTATAGTAACCCACCAGCTGTGCCCTACGTAAATGATCCCACATTACTTCTTTCATATGCTCTGTAATAATTATTAAGAATTATTAAGATCTGGCTGAGGTCATTCAAACTCAGAATAGTACATAATACTGTACTTCTGTCCATAGCAATCCAAGCCTTACTAAAGTCTAATATTCTGACAGTCATTTAGTTTATCATGAAAGGAGGAAAAAAGCAGTCACCCCAGCTTTTTTTCCCCAGAGACTCTTGAGTTTCTGAGGCCCTGGATGTACAAATATTTGTTGAGTGAGTTGTAACTTTTCAAAACTATAATGAGAGTTGGCCTGGGTTTCCTGAATGATTTGGAATGGGAGTTACTAGTATGAGTGGCTGCGGTGGGAAGAATCTTGATGAGTCTGGTTGGACTTTCCCTCAGCTTGCTGTCACTGTGTTCATCCACATTGCCACATACAGCACTTAGAAAGCCAGAGTGTCTCCATTACTTTTCTAATTAAGAAAAATATTACCTTAAAGAGTGCTAGCTGTCTTTTCTACCTATTTTAACAGAATTGATTTGAAGATAAATTGTGACATAATATGTGTTAAAAACACTTTTGAAAGTACTGTTAGGACATTTTTTTTAAGTGCCCAAATTCTATTATTAGGAATAGCAGAGGAAAGCTGAATTAAATCCCCATTTTAGTAGAAGTTGTGGGAAAGTTTTATTGCATCCTGAATAACAGAAATTAGATTTTGATACTCATAGAATGAGCAGGCTGCAGCATATTTTTTTTTTCTCATGTCATGTGGTATTTAAACTCTTCTATAGCCAAATACCACTGGAGAAATAGCTACATGCACAAACATGCATACACAGTATGTATTCATGTATGTGTATAAATGTGTATACAACACTCAACAAACTCCTTTATTTGCCCAAGAGATCCGTGAAACTACTGACATTGAAGAGCTCCTTCTCTCCCCGCTGCCTGCTCCCCAGCATACTGCCTCCACTGGCTGGGCTCCATTTCTCTGCAGGCAGAGGCACCAGATCACACTCTGCATCCAGCGTGTGTTCTGACTCACTAGATAAACAGGGCTCTTCCAGGAGCAATATTTTGAAATTGTCTCAGTGAACTTAATTAGCTTTCCTCTACATCATTCTCTCACTAGCTTCTTGTTTTCCTTGATGGAGGATGCTTCTGGAATACCTTTTCTCTCCTTTAAATAAACAGAAAGCTGACCTCACACTGCTAGTCCTGTTTTTTTGTTGTTCCCTACCAAAGTGCAGTCTTCTAAAAACGTGTCCACCTTCTACCAGGAATCTGACTTCATTGTGGAAAAGTAGCTGTAACGCTGTTTCCTCTACTCCCTTTCTCCACAAAATTAATCGAAAATGAGCTTTTTTTTGGTGCCAGTGTTAAAACCAACATTCAGAGAAACCAAACTGTCAATCCTTAATTTTTATGTTACTGGCAACACCAGCTGTTAGGAGCTAGGCTGTTAACCAAAAGGTCGACCATTCAAATCCACCAGCCACTTCTTGGAAACCTTGTGGGGCACTTCTACTCTGTCCCGTAGAGTTGCTGTGAGTCGAAATCGACTAGATGGCAATGAGTTGTGTATGTGTTTGTGTGTATATGTGTGTGCGTGTGTATAAATTGATTTGCACCTTTTTTTTTTTTAACAATAGTATGACTGAAATTCGGCCAGCTTTTATCATTTAATCTCTTAGAATCCTAATTTCGTCATCTGTAAAGTGGAAGTAGTATTAGCTGCCTAAGAATGTACCTTTGAGAACTGAATGAGATTTAGTTTATTAAATACCTAGCACACACCTGGCATGTAACATGTGCTTAGGAATTTTTTTAATAATATATTCAGCCTGTTTTATTTTTACATTAAAAATTTTATTTTTACCTTTTGTGTATTTTGCATGCTTTTAGTAATGAATATTAAGGCCGTCTGCATGTTTTATCTCACTTTAGGCTGGCAGTTTCTTAAGCCAATATTCAGTTTTATCTAGAAAGAGGACAAACTTTGGAAATAAGTAAATTCTTGCTTTGTGCTGCTCTCGTTAGTTTGATTTCTTTCTTCTTTCTTGAATGTACTTTGCTTGCCATGCTTACAGTAGATGTTTTAGTTGTTTATTTCTCTATAGCTAACCACCCCCAGAGTAGTAGTATAACACAAATGCCCTTTTATTATCTTTTATAATTCTACATGCAGCTGGCAGTGCTTCCGCTGGTCTTGCTTGAGGCATCTCATGCAGTAGTAACAGATGGCAGCTGGGGCTGGAACATTCAAGGAGCTTTCCTCACAAGTGTGGTATATTTGTTGGGCTGGAATACCTCTCTCTGTCTCTCTGTCTCTGCATGTAGTCTCTACACCTGGTAAAGCTAGGCATCTATATGTGGCAGCTGGATTCCAACAGCACTACAGGGGAGGTGCCAGGCCTTAAGCCTGGACAGGTTACAGCCTCACTTCTACCTTCTGTTGGTTAAAGCAAGTCCCAGGCACAGCCTGGATTCACTGAAGGGGCACTGCCCACTGATATGAATCCTAGGAGGTATCTTTGGAGATTAGCTATCCAATAGGTAGTGGCCTGTCTGTTGGCCGTTTTCTTATTCTCTCTGTCACCTTGCTCCTAACGGAACGTGTTACCTCCTGTGCTTCGTTTACCTACTAGAATAGACTCCTGTTCTTCAACTTCAAGTTACTTGAGGCTGAACTACCAAATCTTTATTTCTAAAGAGGGAATTTCAGTATAAAGCTATTGTCATCGAGTTGATACCTACCCATAGCAACCCTACAGGACAGAGTAGAACCACCCGATATTGTTCCTAGGACCATCTAGTGGATCTCAACAGCTGACCTTTTGGTTAGCAGACATAGCTCTTAATCTACATTACCAGGGTTTCCACTTCTAGTATAGAAAACTGAAACATTTATGTAAAATAAATAAAATCTTTTTAAACCACTGAAGTATTGCGTCCTATAGTTGATTTTCCAAACAGTTCATTTGCTCCACCAAGAACGAGAGATTACCCGTGGAGGTTTGATACTTCTGTGAATTGCAAATTGAAATGCCACGTGTTTTTATCTTCTAGAGCCCAGACTATACTCAGAATATATTACTAGCTGTGTAGAGGATCCCAAAATGATAACATTTTCAAGTTATTTCTTTATCCTCTCCCTCTGCAGTTCCTTTTGAAACAAACACAAAAGCAGAAATGGTGACACTGTCTGATGCTATTCAGAATGATGACAGAGAGAAAAGAAACGGCTCAGAAGCTGGGTTATTGAGTTTATTGCCAATGAAGTTACATTCCAGCACAGTGGAATCGTCATCAGAGAAAAATACCAGTAGTGCCTCTGTTCCTGATGCCCCCATTATCCTGAGCCCTCCACAGACCCATACCCCAGATACATATAACCTGGTCTGGAGGTCTGGGAAGGATGGTGGCCTACCCATCAATGCCTATTTTGTGAAGTATCGAAAGGTAATCTCATTTGTCACCTTTTAAGTCTCACACTTCTACACTGTAAAATACATGCTTATTTTACATTCATAGCATGCTAGAAAATAGAACAAGAGTTCTAGAATGATGAGTTTGGGAGAAAGATTTCCTAACCTTATGAAAGCACTAAGAATGAAGAATATATCATTTGAAATCTAAGAACCCAGTAACTTCCTGACGTTCTTTAGTAAACTTTTTAACCCCTTTGGTATAAAGCTGTATAAACTACTTTCTAAAACTATTTTCTTCTCTCTATAATAGTAGAATACAGTTTATTTAACAAATAGAATAGAGGTTTTTTTTTTTTTTAATTAGAAACAATATTTGAAGAAGGCCTTCTGGCATAAGCTGGGACAATCGTTTGCATTTCAAGTTGCCTTCTTAGTTGCTAACCTAAAGATTGTCAGTTCGAATTTCCCCAGGGGCTCCTTGGAAAACAGGCTTAGTGATCGACGTAGAAAAAGCAGCTGTGGAAAACCTGAGTGAGCACGTTTCTGCTGTGACACACAGGGAGTCCGTAAGAGTTAGAATCTGCTTGAGGGTAGCTGGTTTTGCCAGTCTTAATTGTACTGGTCATTTAGTTTTGTAAATCTCAGTTCTTTATAAGTTAATTTTTCAGTTGGTGTTTTCCTTTTATGTATTTATATTAGAGTAAATGAAAAATCTCTTTGTTTAGTGGGACTAGTAAGTGAATGAAGTGGGTGGGGGTGTGCTGAGACTTAATTCTTTGTTCAAAATTGGCTTTAGTATCCATTTAATAGTAATATTCTTACTGACTGAAAAAAGTAACATAGTGATATATGAAATTTTATCTACTATTTCTAGCCTGATGATTCCAGATAAAGAAACAAAGTTTTACTTACTGATAGTCTTATCGACATTAAAACCTCCATGTAATGCTTGCCCTTCTTTCTGCTAACCAAGAACTAGATCTCTTTTTAATTTATTTCCACCAACATATATTGAACAGAAATTACATGCCAAGATACCAGGCAAGATGCTGATAATATATAATCATAATTATATAGTACATATGCACACAAACATACAATGTAATATATATTTTATTACACATTCATGCATATTGTATATTACCATTAATACCAAAAACCCAAACCAGACCAACTGCTGTGGCATTGAATCTGACTCACAGTGATCCTACAATACGGAGTAAAGCTGCCACATAGGGTTTGCAAGGCTGTGAGTCTTTACAGAAGCAGATTGTCACATCTTTGTCCCATGTAGTGTCTAGTGGGTTAGAACTGCGGACCTTTAACCACTGCATCACCAGAGCTCCACCAGTAATACAGAATATTTGATTGGTATCTTATTCTCCCTTTAACTGTAATAAAGCAGCCATTATTTCCATTACAAATAATGGAAACAGATTCTGGGTGACAGAGTAGCTGGCTTGAGGTCACAGGTTAGTGGTAAGTGTAAAAGCTTTTCCAGTGAGAATTCCTGAGTTCTTGCAGGTTTCCTAACATTTCTTACTATAATTTTGTATCTCTTTTACTGACACTACTGTATCTAGCATTGAATGAATTCTAGTTTTTATCAAGTTTTTTGGTCAGATATACCAAACCCTTCAAGTTTATGCAGACTCACGGTAACTCCACATGTGTCAACATAGAGCTGTTCTGTCGGCTTTTCAAGGGCCCTGATCTTTTGGGGGTAGGAAGCGTGTCTGAGTGGATCCAGACCAACAGCCTTTTGATTCGTAGCCTGGTGCTTAGCCATCTGTCCCACTGAAGGACTCTCAGATTCGGGTGAAAGGTTGTTCTGCCCTGCGTTTCCTGTTTTTTTTTTATGGTTTCTTTTCTCTTGAATAGCTTGATGATGCTGTTGGTGTGGTGGGGGGCTGGCACACAGTCCGAGTCCCGGGGAGTGAGAACGAGCTGCGTTTGACAGAGCTGGAGCCGTCCAGTCTCTATGAAGTTCTGATGGTAGCACGAAGTGCGGCAGGGGAGGGACAGCCTGCCATGTTAACCTTCCGAACCAGCAAAGGTGAGTTGTTCTTCCTCAAGGGGAATGAACTGCTTGTCTTGCTCCCAGTTAATTGTCTCGAGTTCTTAGGGATAGTAGAAATTCATATCTAGGATTAATCATGCTTATTACAGCACCTTTTTTGGCCACACCTGGGTGGTTGCAGTATTCTATTCCACAAATATTTTGGGGAGCTTATGGTATAGGTTTTATGGTATGTAAGACATTACAATAGGTGATGCTGAGAAACAGATAAAGAAGACAAGATCAGTGAAATGCCAACTACGAGACAGCTGACTGTGTGTCAGGCATTTACAAAACTGGCAAAACCCCTTGCCTTCGTGGAGCTTATGTTCTATCTAGGAGAGATTTACACCCAAGGGATGAGTACATTAGAAAGTGGTGAGTGATGGATACAGGAAACATGGGAGGAGGAGTTATCATTTTAAGCAGGTTGTTAGAGAAGTCCTCAGTGAGGTGAGGCTATAGAGAGCCCTGCTGCTGCCCAGGGAAAGAGCATTCCCTTCAGAGGAAAGAGCAAATGCAAAGGCCGGAAGGTGGGAGGTGCTTATGTACCCTAGGAGCATCTGGGGTCTACTGTGATTGGACCTCAGTGAGTGAGCAAGCTATAGTCAAGAGGTGCTCAGCTGGATGGCAGATGACCAACTCACACAAGACCTTCTAGACCATTGACAGGACTTGGCCCTTTACTGGGAGGGGGTTGGGAGGCATTGGTGGTTTTTATGAAGAGGAGTGTCATGATCTTCTGGATGTTCTTATAGAAGTGGTGCAGCTGCAGTGTTGAGGACAGCCTGTAGGAGGGCTGAGGGTCAGCAAAGGACCAGAAATAGGATGACAAATAGCAGAAATGCTTTATAAAGAAAAGGCTGGAGGAGCACAAGACAGGATATTCTTTCTTCAAGATGAATTGCGAGGGTAGGCTTGATGGACAAGATATCATCATAGCTTGGCCTTAACCAGAAGGACTTTAGTGGCAGAGACAGGAATTGACTGGAAGAGTCATTTAGTATGGCATTGTGATAAAAAGGAGGTATGATGCTTGGGAAAAAATACTCAACAGGCTTTTGAGGAAAGACTTTTCATCTAATTACTGAGACTGCCAGGATAATGACTCTTCTGTTGAACATATTTTGAGTTAATTTCCACAGTTAGTCCATAGTCATTTATAGGATCTAACCTATGTGTAAGTACTGAATACTAAGCATGTATTTTAGTTTAAAAAGAAAAATCACTCAGTTTCACTTTGTAGCTTTTGAAAACTTTGATAATTTGTGAAGAATCTTAGTAGAATCTCTCTAGTAAAGAATTTCATGTCCTATAACTAAGAGATGTGTACAGTAAAACCTTTGCGCATCTCTTGGCTTCTTCACTTGTGTTGTATTTTGTATACATGAACTCAAGTTGGTATGATAATGAAAGGCACATTTTGGCTTTCCCTTAAAGATACCAGAAAAAGATAGTAATTTTTTAGCCAGTTCCTCAGATTAGCTAAATATTTACAATGTAAGTCTTAACTTTAAACACTGTTCAGATAAGCTCACATGTTTATGTATCATTTGAAGCTTCACAGTGCTCTTTATTATTTTGCATATATATGCATATATATGTATATATATATGCAAGCTTATGTTACAGGATATGTTTTTTTTAACATTTCTAGAGAAAACAGCCTCATCAAAAAGCACGCAGGCGTCTGCTCCACCCATGGGCATCCCGAAGCATCCTGTCGACTCAGAGTCTGCAAACAGCTTTGGAGTGGTACTGACAGATTCCTCTAGGCACAGTGGAGGTAAAAAGCAGGTCTTCCTTTTATTCAGCTTGTGTGTTTAACACATGTCACTGACCTGCTGCAGATTATTTTGGGGAAAGTGTGGGATAGGGTGTTTGTTATTCAAATTATGTCCTACCATATAGCTCTTTTAGGTCTTGTTCCAGTCTCCTCTATTCGGATATGTTTAATTTGATAAATTCAGATTCAAAAGGTTCCTGGTACTGAGGTTTTTGTGGGGGTGATATATCAAAATGTATGGCAAGATGTAGTTTTTTCTTTTTTTATTGAAAGAGTGTATGTCATACTTGGTTTTATTGCTCTGTTTAGTTAATCTTATGGTTTTTAAGTGCCTTGGCAGCAAACTTTTTAAATGGCTTCTTTTTTGTATTTAAATTGCACACTTACCAGTTCCACGGTTGTAACATAATGTATTTTTTGGTGATTGTGCTAATGTTATACTACATCTAGGAAAGGTGTAAGATTTCGGTGCTGAACTCTAAGAGTTCTCTGACTTCTTTTCTATGCGTTTATGGTTTCCTATGAATTGGTTTTAAACAAAAGTAGGCCATGCATTTTTAACTACTGTCTGGAGAGTCTCTGCTTCTTCAATGTCATGAGTCTTTTACTTGAGCACTTTCCGTTTTGCGGAACATTTCAACTATCTTACGCTGGTTACTTACATTATTAAAAATTTCTTTAATAAGTTTTAAATATTATGTAAAATATTTTACATTCATATAGTTACCAAAATTTATGTGAATAACACTGACATCTGAGAAACAAACAAAAAAACCTTACTATTTATTTAATACAAACTATAGTGTTAGACACTTGACTAAATATTGGAGCAGCAGAAACAATATAGTCCTTGCCTTTAAGAAGTTTTCAGTCTAGTGAATGATGTTGAAAAACCACTAACAACATAGTGCGTAATAGAAACAGAGTAGTGGTAGTTTGGTGATAGACTTCTCTCACCCTCCATGTGGGATACTTGGGTGTGATTCCCAGACAGTCTGCCTCATGCAAAGCCACCACTTGTCTGTCATCGGAGGATTATGTGGTACTGTGATGCTAAATACGTTTCAGGAGAACTTCCAGACTGAGATAGACTAGGAAGAAAAGCCTGGCGATCTGTTTCTGAAAATCCACTGTGTAAACCTGTGGATCACAATGGTCCATGTTCCATTGTGTGTAGGGTCACCATGAGTCAGGGGCCACCCTGATGGCAGCTAACAACAACAAAAATAGGCAAACCAATAGTGATTTTGACCCATTGTGCTAGAGATTATACATCGTGGTGTCACAAGAGAAATGTTTGTGTTACTCCATTTGATATACAATAGGGCGAGTAAGAAAAGCTTACCTCAGCTCCTGGAGCTAAGCCTCAAAAGAAAAGAACAATACGGGTATGTAACAACAACAAAAAAAGCCCACCAAATCCACTGGTATTGCAACCCTATGGGATGCAGTAGAACTACCCCATAGAGTTTCCAAGGAGTGGCTGGTGGATTTAAACTGCCAGCCTTTTAGTTAGCTGCAAAACTCTTAACCACTATACCACCAGCCTTCCAGGTAGGTAGGTGAAGAGACAGGAAGAAAGTGCTCTAGACAGACAGCTCCTTGAACAAAGAGACAGGTAATTGACATGTTAGATTTCATTTGAAACTAGAGATGTTGTGTAATGTGACTGGGTGCTGTGGGAAATGAAGCTAGAGTGGGATAACGGCCTTGTGATACAGTGAAAGCTTAGATTGTTTACTGAAATCTATGAAGGATCCCAAAGGAGCTTAAGGAGGGGAAAGGGAAGAATGGCAAAGCCTAAGGCTAGAGAAGGAAAGACAGTGGCAGTGTGGACCAAGAAGGAGGGGGCATATATGACCGGTTGGGGGAGTTGGATCTGCACGAAATGGGAGGGGTTAACATGGTGACATGGTTTGGGCAACTAAGGACTGATTACCAAGATTTAGGTCACAAGAGTTTTTAGGTGAGATTATTGGCTTAGTTACTAGAGATAACTGTAAGAAATTATTCATCTTTGTGGTAACCCTGTGAAAGAAGTTGTGTATCTGCTTTATACAATAAGAAACTAAGACTTGTGGAGGTTATGAAACATTGCCCCAATCATCCAGAAAGCAGTGCAATTGCTATTCAGTTCCACGTTTTCTAACTCCAAATGCAGCATTCTTTCTTTTCCCCTTGTTAATATCACCTGCTCTTTCTTTTAGGTTTTGGAAATAATTGTTCTCTGTAGAGATATTTTTTCTTCTTTTCCTATTTGATCTGTAGTATTTTTTGATGAGTTTTAAACCTCATATGAAACAATGTAAGGAATTTGTCTAGCTATATAGTATATAAAATAAAAAAGATTCACTAACATTTCTATTCATTCTGTTTCCATTGCTATCTAACTTGAAAGGAATACAGTAAGTATAACTCAGTCACCTGCTTTGCATGTGTTTCTTTTTCACCCTCAAGCAGTTTGTTTTTAAAATGCTGCAGTTTTCTCTGTATTGATGTTCAACACTGTTTTCTTCCGTTTCTATATTTGTACCCACCAGCCACCTGTCAGTTTGTCTTACTGCAGTTTCTTGTGTGTTACGATGACACTGGAAACTTCTTTGTGGCCAGTATTTCAAATACCAGCAGGGTCAGTCAAGGTGGACAGGTTGAAGCAAAGCTTCTAGACTAAGATGAGGAAGGACGGCCTGGTAATCCACTTCCAAATACTAGCCCATGAAAACCTTATGGATCACAACCAAATATTGTCCTACAGTACAATGCTGAAAGTTGAGCCCTGTAGCTGTAACATACCAACAACGGTGCAGGACTGTGTGCTGTTGTGCGTGGGATCACCGTGAGTCAGAGTCAGGCTTGGTGGCAGCTAACCACAGGAATGTGTATTTGAATTGTTGTTTGGAGAGGTGTTGAGACAGAGGGTATTGCCTGAAATTTCCGAAGCTCATGTAACCATAGCCCAGAGTTGGTCCTTTATGTTTCAGTTCTAGAAATTTGATTGTCAGCATGCCAAAAGATAGGCATTCTCTGGGAACCAGCTCAGATTTACAGAATCCAAAGGTGATCAGTGGAAACCAAAAGGACATTTTACTGATTTGCAGTGTGTCAGTTATACATACCCTACAAACTGTTCTTATCAGCATTCTTTCCTACAGGAAGCAAGTGGGAAGCCAATTAGAACCACAAAATTGCTTAGTCAGAAAGAGGAATTCGGTACATGGTCTAAGGGGCTGAATTTAAGCCTGATGTTTCCACCTGCCAGAGGTTCACACGGTCTATTTTATGTTTCAGGGCATATCCCGCCCTCAGCAGTGCTGAGAACTGCTAGATATTAGCACTATGTGTTCATGTTAATCATCCTTTTTTTTTTTCAGTGGCACCTTTCTTTAAGTACCTGTCTTGCTCTCCTGCTTTCATCCTAACCAACATCCTCGTTCCATTATTATCAGTATTGATCTTAGTGGTCAAATTTTATTTCTATTTACCAGTTGGAATCTGTATTTTTTAATAGTCCTGAGCATTGAAGTATGTTAACATAGGATAAAACAGTATTATGGTAAATAATCTGTGCATTGGTTTGGTGAGTGTGTTTTACATAGCAGGGCTCTTACAGCTTGGATGAATAAAGAAAATATTTAAATGAGATAACATATAATTGTGAAATTTTATTGTGAGTTATACCCACAATCAGACTTGAAGTACCAAACTGGTTGCTTAGACATGGTTTTAGCCACGAACGCCTCTTTCTATTTCCTGTAGTTTGCATTTTTTTTCACCCATTAATGCTTTTAGCAGAGATAGCACATCATATTATTAATTCTGGCAATTGTTGATGAGGAACCTTTAATAAAATGAGATTGTGGATTTATACCTTTCTGTTTGTTCCTCTGTTTTTGTTGTCCTTTTCTGCTTTTCTTTTCCATATTAATTTTCAAGCACATACATAAGTAGAGAGAATGGCAACAATCTTACCAATATTATTACTTAGTTTTTCTTGTCACCGTGGCTTACTGAAGTGAGTATTTCCGTCTTTAGTTCCAGAGGCCCCAGACCGGCCCACTGTCTCCACTGCGTCAGAGACCTCAGTGTACGTCACCTGGATCCCTCGGGCAAATGGAGGTTCCCCCATCACTGCCTTCAAGGTGGAGTATAAACGGATG
This sequence comes from Heterohyrax brucei, assembly GCA_028571685.1. NCBI lineage: Eukaryota > Metazoa > Chordata > Mammalia > Hyracoidea > Procaviidae > Heterohyrax > Heterohyrax brucei. Next base: position 22,095,109 of record CM053162.1, read on the forward strand.
CGGAATAGTGATTGGCTGGTAGCAGCTGAAGATATCCCTCCTTCCAAACTTTCTGTGGAAGTTCGTAGTTTAGAACCAGGTAATTTTATCCAGACCTTTTCTTTTTTTATCTTGAGTGCTGACTTCAGATGCTTCTTTATCAAAACCTTATATTTTTCTAATTGTTCAAGTAATATGTGCTTGTTGTACAAAAAATTGAAAGTGAAGATAGGTTAGTTGCCTGGAATCCACCCATCCAGAAATAATGCATGTTTTTACATTTTGATATATTTCTTTCTAGCCTATTTTTTTTTCATTTAATATAAACAAGGATTAAGCCGTAAGTTTTTGTGTTTTGTGACCCACATTTACCATATTATGTCATAGGCATTTTCCCATATCATGAAAAAGTCTTCAAAAACTCAATTTCTAATAGCTGTATAACCTACCATCCAGCTGTATCATAATTTCCTTAATCCACTCCCTATTGTTGAGTTTTAGAGTGTTTCTTTTCTTTCTTTTTTTAAAATTAATACTTTCTCATGTTTTCAGTACAAGTTAACATAGCACACTAGGTTCCCATTTGACAATTTATATACAAATGTATCAGTGACATTAGTTAATCTTTTTCATAATTTGTCAACATTCTTTTTGTGCTTTTCCATTTCCAGTGCTCTAGTTTCCCTACTCCCTTATCTTCTCATCTTTTCTTTAGAGTACAGGTAGTCCCCAACCATGACAGGGTTCCATCCTGATGACTCTGTCATAAAACGGTTCTGATGTAAGTTGAATACCTCTTTTTCTTTTCTTTTTAGTTTTCATTATTACTGCTTTTTATTACCAGTATCTTCGTAAATCTGATCTTTGAACATCAATGAGTGAACATCTGAGAATCATAATATCAAGAAATTACATACTGTAACATCGTATATAGTATATGTTACTAATGATAAGATGTACAAAAAGCCTCCAAAAAGTGTTTGTAAGTGCAAGTCATTATAACTTGAATATGTTGGAAGAAGGATACTACCTGTAATGGTTGATCTTTTGGTCTATGTAAATGATTTTTTAATGGAGTACTCAACTCACTGGTAGTATCTTTTATTTTCTATGCCAGTCTGCTATTTCGCTAAAAGGTGACCTTGCAATAATTTTGGTTCAGAGTGCAAAGACCATGTCAGGATGATAATCTCAGGGAGTCCTCTAGTTTCAACTAGTCCCTTTCATATGTCTGGGCCTTTTAAGAATTTAAACTCTATTCTACACTTTTCTCCTGTTATGTCAAGGCCCATTTACTGTGACCTTGATGAGAGTTGGTGGTATGGGTAACCGAGTACCAGTTCGTTTTTCTTGTCTCTGGGTAGATGAAGCTGTGACTCATGTAGACTGTTAGCCCTGTAGACTAGTTTCTTCGCTGAGACTTGTATTTCCTTCTTTCTCTTTTGCTCTTGATGAGCGTAGACCAGTAATTATATCTTGGATGGCTGCTTGCAAACCTTTAACAACCTCAGAAGCTGCTCGCCTCCCTGAGATGCAGACCATGAATTTTAAGGACCGTATTATGCCAATTGACTGAGATTAAGGTCCTAAACTTTCCAACCCAGAAAACTAATCTCTCAAGGTGTTTGGTTATGTCTAAGAAGTATCTATAACTGTCCTCGCGGAATATACAGGGTTTGACAATTAAATCTGTGAACTTAATTGTTGTAAGCGCTGCATACCTCATTGCTGAATAACACTGTGGTCACCTTTGCAATACTCCCCTTGGGAAGCTATGCACCAATGTCAGCACTTAGCCCACCCTTCAGAGCAATTTTGGAACTCTTTCTGGAATGGCCATTGCTATGGTGGCAAGTTCATGAGCTTAATTGTATAGTTGTCTTGAATGTGTTTTTAGCCAGTAAACAAATAACTATATTGGAACAACCTCCCTACTCACCTAATCTGGCCCCCAATGTCTCTTTTCTATACCTGAAGCTAAAGGAAATATTGAAAGGGAGGCATTTTGATGACATTCAGGACTCCAAGGGTAATACAATGACAGCTCTGATGGCCATTCCAGAAAGAGTTCCAAAATTACTTTGAAGGATGGACTAGATACTGGCATGGGTGCATAGCTTCCCAAGAAGAGTACTTTGAAGGTGACTGCAGTGATATTCAGCAGTGAGGGATGTAGTACTTTTTCTAGGATGAGTTCATGAATTTCATTGGCAGTCCTTGGCAAAACTAGATATCCCCTTGCAGAAAAATGAGCATACACATACTTGTAGATAGATGTACATGTAGATGTTTCTGTCTGTGCATACATATCAACATACCTGTATACCTGTTGTCTTAGGCTGGGTTTTCTAGGGAAGCAAAACCAGTAACACGTGTAGGTACAAGGAAAGATTTATAATATATATATATATATAGACAGATAGATAGATAGATACAAATATAGGAAACAGCTCACGTAATCACAGAAGCTGAATGTCCCAAGCTCTGGCACAAGCCTCACGTGTCCACGGAAGCTGAGGAACCCAAGGTCAGCAAGTCAGAGACCAGAGTTGCAGATCACTGGTTGTGTAGGTCAGTGGATCCCAAGCTGGTGGCGAGACGAAGCGACAGAGGCTGGAGGTCGGTGGATCCCAAGCTGGTGGCGAGACGAAGTGACAGAGGCTGGCGAACCCAGGATCGGCAGGTCAGGGAGCAGGACTGGGCAGAGGCTGGCGAGCGCAGAATTGGCAGGTCAGGGAGCAAGACTCTCAAGTGCCGACTGTAAGGACTGATGAGCCCAACAGCTGCTAGCTCAAGTCCCGGAACCAGACGCTGGAACAAGAGAGCAGGAGCTCCTGGCCACGTGAGCGATCAGCAGCTGTAGTCCAGGGTCACGAGATGAGAGCCGAGGGGCAGGGAGCCACCACAAACCCCGCCCTGCCACTTAATACAGCAGCCAAATAGGTAGTTGCCAAGTTGACATAATCCTGACCACCACACCTGTACATATATACATACACATGTGATCATATACTCATCTTTTTTTTTGTTGTTGGTTTTGTTGCCAAATAGTGTATATTTACCATTAATATCTTGTTGTTTTCTTCTGTGCTGCTTAGTGGCACCATCTACGTTGGTCAAGCTATGCATATTGTGCCTACATTTGGTGCATTTTTCCCATCACCGAAAATGACAAATATCTACTACCTGGAAAATTATCCTCCACCCCCTTCCCCACTTATTCCTGATAACTACTGATGAACACTGGTCTCTATATGTTTGTCTGTGCTTGTATTCTTATAAAAGTGAGGTCATACAATATTTGCCCTTACATCATTGACTTATTTCATTTAACATTATATCCTCCAGATCTACGCATGTTGTCTGTTTTGCAGACTCATTATTGTTCTTTATGGCTGCATAGTATTCTGTTGTATGTACATACCACATTGTGCTCATCCAGTCTGTTCAAGGGCACTTAGGCTGTTTCCATTTTTTGTTATTGTAAATAATACTGTAATTATCATACCAAAATAAAACCCCCAAACCCACTGTCATTGAGTTGATTCTGACTCATAGTGATGCTAAGGAGTGCCTGGTGAATTTGAACTGCTAACGTTTGGATTAGCAGCCATAATACTTAATCACCATGCCACCAGGTTTTCCAGTTAACATAGGTGTGTATATATCTGTGTCTGCCTCTTTTATTAAACCCCTAGAGTATATACCTAGGAGTGCACAGTGGAGTTGTTGGGTCATAAGGTATTTCTAGTTCTCGTCTTTTGAGGAAGTACCATACTGTTTTCCGTAGGGGTGGTACCATTTTACAGTCCCACCAGCAGTGAGTAAGTGTACCGATCTCTCGACATCCTCACCAATGTTTGTCATTACCTCTTTTTCAAGCAGTGCTATTTTTGCTGGATTGAGATGGCATCTCATTGTAGTTTTGATTCATATCTCTCTAATGCCTGATGATCGTGAGAACCTCTTCGTGTGTATTGTTGGGCACTTGAATGTCCATTTTGGTGAGTTTCCATGTCCTTTGCCCATTTTTAAATTGAGTTGTTTCTATTTTTGTTGCTGAGTCGTTTACAGTTTTTAAGTATATTTTAGAGATTAGACCAGGTACGTCATTTTTGAGGATTTTTTCCCCAGTCTGTAAACCATCTCTTTAAACTCTTTTGGTAGTGTGAGTGCCTACTAAGTGTTTCATGTTTGTGAGGCCCCAGTTATGTAATTTGTCCCGCTGTTTGTGCATTTGTAGTTACGTTTGTAACCTATTTTCAGAAAAGATTAGGTGACATGGTTTTCTCTTAGGAACTTTATAGTTTTAGATTTACTGTTTAGGTCTTTGATTGATTTTGAGTTAGTTTTTGCGTGTGCTGTGAGATACAGGTTCTGTTTCATTTTTCTGCAAGTGACTATTTAGTTTTGCCAGCACCACTTATCAGAGAGACTATTTCTTCTTCATTGAATGGACTTTGACCTCTTATTGAAAACTAGTTGTTTGTTAATGGATTAATTTACTTTTAGCTTCTCAATTCTGTTCCACTGGTCTATGTATCTATCATTGAATGAATACAAGATGGTTGATTATAGTAGATGTATAGTATGTTTTGATATCTGGGGGGTGTGAGGCCTCCCACTTTGTGCTTCTTCTTCAATTATGTTTTTGCTATTCAGGGCCTGTTTGCTTTCCACATGAATTTGGTTGTTAGTTTTTCTGTTTCATTCAAGAATGTTGCTGTAGCGTAGCTTGTATCAGGATTGCATTGTATTTGTAGATTACTTCAGTTGTTTTAGATTGATTCTACTTAGTTACTTGGCTGGCTACTTAGTTTTGGTTAGAAATAATGTTGTGGAGGATATCTTTGTGTGTGTGCCCCCACATGCATGTTTTGCTTGTCATTTTACTGAAATTGTTTATTCTTAGTGCTTATTGTTGTTAGATGTGGTTGAGTCAATTCTGAGTCACTGTGAGCAATAGAGTGAAATGTTACTATGTTTGAACCCATTGTTGGCAGCCTCTGTGTCGGTTCGACTTGTTGAATCTCCCTCTTTTTTACTGACCCTCTATTTTACTAAGTACAATGTCCTTCTCCAGGCAATGACGGGTACCTCTTGACAACATGCCTAAAGAAACAGTCTTACCATCCTTGCTTCTAAGGAGCGTTCTGGCTGAACTTCTTCTAAGACAGATTTGTTCATTCTCCTGGTAGTCCATGGTATATTCAATATTCTTTGCAACACCATAATTCGTATACACCAATCCTTCTTCGGTCTTCCTTATTTATTGTCCAGCTCCTGCATGCATATGAAGTGTTGGCCCACCTTAGTCCTCACAGTGACATCTTTGCTTTTTAACACTTTAAGGAAGTCCTTTGCAGCAGTTTTATCCAGTGCAATATGTTGTTTGGTTTCTTGACTGCTGCTTCTGTGGGCATTGATTGCGAATCCATGTAAAATGAAATCTGTGACAACTTCAGTGTTTTCTCCATTTATCATGAAGTTGCATACTGGTCCATTTGTAGTTTTTGTTTTCTTTATGTTGAAGTGTAATCCATACTGAAGTCTGTAGTCTTTGATCTTTATCAGTTAGTGCTTAGTCTTTGGAAATGATACAATGTTTAACATTTCTTTGTTTCATAAATTTTCTTTCAGTGTAGGAAATTTCCCCTTTTATACTATATCTTAGGGTAGTATGAAGGAAATTAAACCTTGAAGGAATAATACAGTAATCGAAAGTAAACTGACTTTGTTCTTATTTGTTTGGGCTTCATGACCATTTTGGTTTACAGTTTTAAATGTACTTTAGTAGCCAATGTTTGTGTTTTGTCTAAAAGGTAACATGAGGAGCATGTTGGGAGAAGGTAGCAGAGTAAGGTGTGGGTGAAGCTAAGTAACATTTTACAGTCTGATGCATTGTCTTGATAAGATAAAAGATTACTTTTGAGCTATTAGGAATTTGCTTTAGGATTCTAATTTATTCTTTAGATTTAAATTTTCAGAAACTCACAATCCTTAGAGTTGCTTTTTTTAAGTTTTTGATATCTTACCCAAATAAGTTCCTTCTGTTGTAGTTTAGTTTAAATCTGCATCAGAGTGACCTCTGCTATCACTCACATAGTGCCTTTTTATAAATGTATTCATCCTGTTAAACTTCGATTCAGTTGTTTCTTTCAGAGCAAAAAAAAAAATTAGTTTTGGGGACAAATAGTTCAACTGATACTGTATTTGATGGATTTCTTAATCATCTAATGCCGCTAAAGCACAAATACCGCAAGTGGATGGCTTTAACAAAGAGAAGTTTATTCTCTCCCAGTTGAGTAGGCTAAAAGTCTGAATTCAGGGTGCTGGCTCTGGGGGAAGTCTTTTCTGTTTCCTCTGGTGGATGGTGCTTGTGACGCATCAGTCTTCTCTTGGTCTGGGAGCATCTTAGCGCAGGAACCTCTTATCCAAAGGAGATACTATACTCCCAGCAGTGTTATCTTGGTAGTATGAAGTCCCCAGGTCTCTGCTCACTCTATCTTTTTATCTCTTAAGAGATAAAAGACAGTATACAATGAACCAGAGATCATACAATGAACCAGAGATGTGACTTTAGTAAAGATGTTACAGTCCCACCCTAATCCTTTTTAACATAATCTAATCTTGCACCATTAACTACAGGCACAAATTAGGATTTACAACATATAAGAAAATTATAATCATAAAGTAGAGGGTGGCTACAGAATACTGGGAATCCTGGCCCAGCCAAATTGCTGTATGCATTTTTGGGGGACATAATGCAATCCATGACAATGAGTAATGACTTTAGGGTAAAATAGAAAGAGAAAACATCCAGCCACTGTTTCCCACTGTCTGTCTGCCCTACCCATGATAGATACAACTGATTTTTCATACTCCTGATATGGTCCTGGGATCTTGAATAGGGCACTTAACAGCCCCTAGCAGGTGATTAAAGTTAGCAAGTAGATTGAGATCTAGCTGCCAACAGCCTTTAGATACATTTCCGTTATTGTAAGTAGATACTTATGCACATTTGTCATATTTTGAATACCTTCAGTTGTTCTCTGACAGTTATATAGATTTTATTTTGTTTTTGTCTTTGTTTTTTCCCCCAAAGGTTCGACATACAAATTTAGAGTCATTGCCATCAACCATTATGGTGAGAGTTTTCGGAGTTCAGCTTCTCGACCTTATCAGGTGGCTGGGTTCTCTAATCGTTTTTCCAATCGTCCAGTAACTGGGCCTCACATTGCATACACAGAAGCTGTCAGTGACACAGAGATCATGCTGAAGTGGACGGTGAGTAAGACATCTTCTCTGATTAGAAGGTGTTCTGTCTTGGTCATGTTAAAAATAATATCCTCATGATGAAACTATAAACAACAAGTTTTGGAACTTTTAGTGGGCAATGGAAGGGTACAACTGTCTGAAAACACATGTTGTATATGAGGCAGGGTTAAAAATCCAATTATTGTCTCCTCAGCTTTCATCCCAGTGCTGTCGTGATTTATTCGTTTTGAACCAAATATACTTTTACGCTTTTAGACTTAGCAGACTGTATTATTTGTATTTAGCCCTGCAGTAAACCAAATGTTCTTGCTACCTTTGAGTATCTTTTATTAAATTTTAAAAGATCATCAATTATGTTTGCAAAGTAAAGCGAGAAGAACCTTAACACAAAAATAAATAAATCTTAATTGGTGTGAAAATTATGTTTTTGACTTTGGTAAGCTTTTGCTTCTTTTTTTTTAGTATATTCCATCAAGTAATAATAACACTCCCATTCAAGGATTTTATATCTATTACCGGCCAACAGATAGTGACAATGACAGTGATTACAAGAGAGATGTTGTTGAAGGTAAGTTCCACTGTCAAGCTGGAGCACAGTAAAAGAACTTCAAAGGGAAAGGTTTGTCAGTATTGTGAAAAATGCGTCTCAGGTTAGCCAAGCCAAGTGCTGTTGAGTCGGATCCCCATCTCAGGTAAAGACAGAGTAAAACTCAAACTAAAACACAAAATGACGTATATGCCATTGCTGTTGAGTTTGTCCCAAAGAAAGAATGTTTTTCCAAATTGATGTATATAGAATTCTACATTTTGTCTGTGGGAACAGTGATTTACAAAAACCATCAGGGAGATACGATTTGTCAGTAGTGCATTTGAAAGAAATACCTTGCTTTCAGTTTAAATAAATGAATAGTGATGCCTAAGTATAGAAATGAATTGCAGTTTATAACAATTATAAGAAATAACGTATCAATCAAATGGTTTTATTGAAGGCTATACTACAGAGCTCAGCTGGTGAGCATGGTATTCTCATTTAGAGAGGTGCTAAGGTATTGGAGTATACAGAGAAAAAGAGCTAAAATGGCAGAGAGTATCAAAACAGTGGCTTTTTACTGCTTTTAAAATCTAATATGGATTTTGCATATGACCTGAAACTGCACTTTGCAATGACTTGTTTCAGTTCAGCCACTGCTGAGAATTTGCATTTCTACCCCCAGTATACTGAATCAGAATCACCTAGGGGATCTTGTTAAACTATAGTTGGAAGCCCTGTTCTCAAGGCGCCCTGTGGTCTCCTGGGCCCCCGCCACACTTCCAGCTGTGTCTTATGTACCTCTCCCTTTCTCACTGTGTCCTTGTTGCACTGGCCTCCTTTAACTTTCCTTGTACGCCCCAGAACTTTCCTTGTCTCTGGACCCTTGGTGCGTGGTGGCGCCTGTTGTCCTCGTATGCACCTCTCCCAGCTCCACCTAGGCACTCCCACTGTTGTCACACCCAGATGTTGCTGCCTCAGATAAACCCTCAGACAAAGCTTCCCTTCCGTCCTCACTGGCTTGCATCAGGCACTTTTGTAACCCTTTCTGTTTATTTTTTAGAATGTATCACAGTCGTGTGTGTATAAGTGAAATTATTTGCTTGCACTTTGTCTCCCCTTCTAAATATTAACCCTCTTATGGACAAGAGACCCTCTCCCACTTCTATATGCCAAACCCCACACTGGTGGGTTGTTCAGTACTTACTGAACAAATGAATAGCGCTCAGAAAGAACAACAGGGGATGTTCTGGGGATGTTCGGACTGGAAAAAGAAGACTAAGGGAAGCCAGTGGCAGCTGTTTTCAAATATTATGGGACTATGATGTGGAAGAATAGCTATATCATTTGGGATGGGAGAGTTACAAGGAAATAGTGTAAAGAAGAACTCTCTAACATAGATGTATAATGGAATAAGTTCCTTCACAAAATACTAAGTTCCCTAACTGTGCAACTGTTCAGTGGAGACCAGATGCCTATTTCTCAGTAATATCTTGGAGAGAAGTCCTGCTTTGGGAAAAGGCTTTACTTCCAAGGGTTTGTATTTTATTTTCAGTCCAAGGTACTGATTTTTGTGCAGTATTAAATGTTGTACTGAATTATGTCAAAAATTGTCCTAGGCCGACAATACTTTCATATTACTTCTTGACATCAAAAACTACATAGAGTTTTGTTTGAAGTATTATAATAAATACTTTAACTATCTCATAACTTTTAATGTTTAGCCAATGGAGTTACTTTTTCCTAGAGCAATAAGAATTCAGTGATCTGAATTGTAATATCTGGCACATAGTAGATGCACAGTAAATATTGATTGAATGAAGGAATGATTGCTTCTGTATTTTCAATTTGGAAAAAAGAAAATTGGTTTCTGAAATCTACTTTAAACAAAGAATTAAGGAAATATGGAAAGATAATTGTTCAGTGGCAAAATTTATCTGTGCTCTTAGAAGTAAAGATAGTGACTCTTCTTGGGGAGAGTACTGGATAGAAGGGGCCTGGGGGACTGTTGGAGTGTCTGTCATGTTCTATTTTTGACCTGATACAGATGCCATGAGTGTGAAAATACTCTGAGATGTACAGTTATGTGCACATTTCTGTATGTGCATTATATTTCCATATAAAAACTATATCTATAAAAAAGGAATAGAAAGATAATTAGTGACTGCTGTGCACTTCAGGCCCAAGTTGCTCATCGCTGTAGTTCAGCTGGTTTAGGGGATCTGCAGTGTCAGTTTTTTCTTTGTAAAAAACTTTTGCAGAGGTTAAACATTTCTTATAAAACAGTTCTAAGCAAGGCAAATATACATAAAGTGAATACCCATCTCTGTCTTTGTCTCTGTCTCTCTGTCTCTTCCCCATCCCTTTTTTAGTTCTACACTCTAGAAATGTCCACTGGCAAGCAGTTTTTAAACTGTATTCTCCTTTAGTTAATCTTTGAACTTTTACAGACTTCTGTGATAAACAAATATTGAACAAGGAATGGGAAATTAACAAAACTTTTGTATTCAGTAGTATTGTCTGAAAATGTGAGTTTACAGAGAAGTATGGTTTACAGAGAACTTGTTTATAAATGTAATATACTGAGCAGTTGGATGTTTAAGTGGTCTTTACTGTGCTGTGTAATTTGCTTATTCCTTATTTTCAAGTTTATGCATTTGACATTCTTTTTGTGGCAATTGGAAGCTATTGGTCTGTTCTCCCAAACCCTGGTACAAAAGCATTCATTCCTTTTGCATAAAGTTTTTATAAAATGGAGTTCTAGACTACATATTAAACTTAATCTGAGTTTCAAATAAATCAAATCGTTAGTCACCCTGATCTTTTAAGTCTGTGCCTTGATTTCTCCCTGTGGTACATCTTTAACTTTGCTAAAATAACCTTGGAGGGGAAATTGTTGAGCAAGGCTATGCTTTCACCATTTTAACTGTTAGAAGAATTACCATAATAACTGAAGATTGCTTTAATTATTTTCTCTTATTAGTAACATCAGAAACCTAGTTTAATTTCATTTCTGCTAAGGCTGTGTAGTAGTATAATAATTTAATAGTGTCATAATTATTCAAGAGAATAGTTACAGTTAAGCAAGTGTCAATTGGTCAGCAAGGATAGATAAGAATCCAGAAGATTTTTGGAAAGTGTTAGATTTTAGAAATAGGCCTGGTCCACTTTCAAATTGTATTTGAGTCAAGATTCTTTCTGGGTCATCTGTGTGTTGCTATGAGTTGGAATTGATTTGATGGCAATGGGTTTGTTTTTGTTGGTTTGGTATGTTTATAAAGGGGACGTAGAATTCTTCACTTCTGGAGCCTTTCAGTGGCTCTTGATCCTAAACAGTCAGACTGTCTTCCTTACGAAATAGGGTCTGTATGAGTGAGGGGTTTTGTACTGGTGACTGGCATAGCGCTGGGGAGTTGAGCACCCAGATTGAAGTATTTGGTCTGTGTTGAATTAGAAAGGAGCCTGGTGATACTGGTCCTGTCAGCCAAGTAGATTTGATATGTGTGTGTGGTTTGGTTTTATTTTTTCATGTCCTTTAATTCTTAAGCAAGTTTTGTGGTATAGTTGAACTTCTCAGAAACATGGAAATAGTTTGTAGAAATATTCTGAAGAGGGATTAAAAGTGTTTGAGGAGTTAACTGAGTCTAGAAAAAGTGTCCCTGTTGATTACAGTTGGTCAGAACACAAGTCCATGGAAGTAGAAATGGAGAGTGGTTTATACTGGAGTGGTCAGTTTAGGAGCATTTCTAAATGAAGATTGGCTGTGTGTCACTGATAACTGAATTATGCTATTAGAGACACTTGTATGGTTTGGAGACCCTGACTCAAAAGAGCAGAAAGAATAGGAGCAGCAGCTGGCAGTGTCCCTGGGTAACACACTATTTGCTGATCTCATACACAGTATTTGCTGTCCGATGGGAAGATGCAGAGGACTGACTTGTTGAGCTGAAATATGTATCCAAAGAGTGTGAGGCTTTTTTTGCCTCTGCATTAAACTAACATGTGTTTTACAAACAAGCCATCGATTTCTTTTTTTAATGAGAGTATTGCTACCAGTAAACAAATACAGCTTTAATTTAGTTTGTTTATTCTCTGCACCACTTTTCTTGTGACATGTAACAGATAAGTTATTTACCTGTAGTGCATTATTCAAAGACCTATACTAAGTATGCAGACCCTGGTGGTGCAGTGGTTAAGAGGTACAGAGCTACTAATCAAAAGGTCAGCAATTCGCATCTACCAGGTGTTCCTTAGAAACTTTATGGGGCAGTTCTCTTGTCCTATAGGGTCACTGTGAGTCAGAATCAACTTGACAGCGATAGGTTCAGTTATATTAAGTGCAGTTGTATTGTGCTAACAGAACACTATGGTGATAAATGCTACTTCTACCTCACTTTGAAAATTTTGTTATTAACATCCTTTACATTATATGAGGTTTAAATCTTATTATTATTATTTAAAGTCTTACTATTTTTGTTGTTGTTGTTCTAGGTTCAAAGCAGTGGCACATGATCGGCCATCTGCAGCCAGAAACTTCCTATGATATTAAAATGCAGTGCTTCAACGAAGGAGGAGAAAGCGAATTTAGTAACGTGATGATCTGTGAAACCAAAGGTAGGAGAGGCAAGGGGTGATGATTTGTGTTTCACTCCCAGTGAGAGGATCCCAAACTCCAGACTATTCCTTCTGACTATGGCTAGATTTACTTAAGGAAATTTATGTTTTGAACCATTTTTTAAGTACATACATTTAGACCATTCCAGCAAGAAGTATAATGTGTTGGCTATAGCACTTTTCTAAACATGATTATGATTGCTTCTGTCCCTTAATCTCTTTGTGACTCTGGGTCAGTCAACTCTCTCTCTTTTTCTGCAGGAAGAGAATACAAATCATTGCTTACTATTCTGAGATTGCTGAGAATTAGAATATTGAAAAATGTGTAAGAATTTTAAGGAAAAGTGCTTCCTAAGTTTAGAGTGGTTTTGTTAATTCTGGATATGTATAATATTGCCTGCTTGTTTAAGTGTAGCAGAGACTACTGATTCTAAATTAATACTCTCAACTCTGTCCTATACATTTACTATAAAATGTTATCATCTTTAAAAACAAACAAAAACTCAACAAGCAAATGAGAGCCCAAGCCACACATGAGTAGCAGAACTAGCTGATCTGTATGCTGAGCAGATAATCCAAGAAACTGGACTATGTGAAGAAGAACACTGCCTCAGGACTGGCGAAACAACCTGCACTATGCAGATAGCACAGCCTTGCTTGTTGAAAGTAAAGAAAACTTGAAGTACTTGGTGATGAACATCAGAGACCACAGACTTGAGTATGTATTACATCTCAACATAAAGAAAACAAAAATCCTCACAACTGGATCAGTAAGCAACATCAATAAAAATAGAGACCCTCAGCAGGATGAATGACACCATGGCTACATGGGCTGAAACACACCAACAATTTGGAGGATGGAGCAGCACTGGGCAGTGTTTTGATGTGTTATGCATAGGGCCCTATAAGTTGAAAGTAACTCCACAACACCTAACAACAACAGTAAATGTAGATATTTATGAAATGCTTGACGTTCACCAGTTAAACCATTTGCTGTTGAGCCAGCCTGACTCATGGTGTTCCCAATTCATGGTAATCTCATGATGTCATAGTAGAACTGTATACCATAGAGTTTTCAGTGGCTCATTTTTTAGAAGTAGATTGCTAGCCTTTCTTCTAACGTGCTTCTGGGTGGATTTGAACCTCCAACTTTTAGGTTAGCACCCAGTGCAGTAACTGTTGGCACCACCCAGGAACATAATCTCAGTTAATCTTCACAACAACCTTGGGGATGGTGTCTACTGCATGTAACACAGAAATATCTGCTTGCTTGGCTTTAGCATCAAGGAGGAGTATTATTCCCAAAGCAGTAAGTCCGAAAGTAGGTAACTGACTCTGAGGTTGTTTAATTCATAGTTCGGTGTCATCATTGGAGACTCAGTGTTTCCTGTCCTTCCACTTTGACCCTTTCTAGCTATCAGCTTGGCCCCAAGACTGTTATCACTGATAGCTAGCTGCAATTCTGGAGTTCATGTGTAGATGTGACCATGTCTGGCAGAAAAAGAGAAACCAATCCTTCCTTGTGTCTCTTTTAAAGAACAAGAAGAGTCTCTCAAAGTCTTTCAGTCAATATCCCTTTATGTTTCATCAGTGAGATTCTAGTCATATGCCACCCCAGACCGTTCACTAGAATGGAATGATCAATCAGGATTTATTCTCACGTTTATGCATGGGTCAGGTAGACACCTAAACAGATTGGTTCTCTGCTAGCATGCAAGAAGGAAGAAATCACTGTAGTGTCTGCTGCAAATGATTTTATTATCCCTATTTAAAAATCTCAGACTAAACCACAAAGTTAAAACTTTTTAAGTCTAACTTTCTAATTAGAACTTTATTTAGGATTTTTGAAATTGTAAATCATTTGTCTTTCTACTACAAAACCTACTTATTAAATCCATATTTTAAAAATGTGTATTGCAGACCTTTAGACTTACCTTGAAGTTCATTTGGTTAGCATGTATTTGAGTGACTTTTTGTGTCAGACACTGTAAAGCGTTAATGAACCTCCAGAGGGTTGTGATAATCAGAGTGAAATAAGCTATTTCATCTCTGCCCCCAAGACATTTAAGAATCTAGCCAAGAAAAACATAAAATAGCACAGACTATGATGTTGTTGTGATCTGTAATAGTGTAATAATATAACTGCATCTGTCTTAGTAGCTGTGTGTAAAATAGTGTATCTCATTACCTGACTTTGCTGAGAAGTAACAGGTTCTACGTACTGACTTTCAGGTTAGTGTACAGTGAAAAACTTCTTTAAAATGTTAAGTGTTCGTATTGGATGACTTTCTAAAACATGTTACATGGTTCCAAGCCTGTTTAAATAGAAGGTAGGCAATATAATTGAACCTTCTAAAAATGACACTGGGTTCTTGCTATGAAGAATGATTGTTTTGTATGTAATAATTCCATAAGGTTTTTAGGAATGACAAGATGTTGACACCTACCCACTCCCCTCTTCCCTTAGAGATCACAGGCTGCCATGATTTTATCTTTGGATTCTCTTTTATGTTTTTGTATCTCCCTTACCCGCAACTGCAAGTCCTCTGTGCTCAGTTTCTAACTTTAGAAAGGGATTAGAAACAGGATAATCAAGCTGGGTACAATTCTGAATTAATTGAGAGTAAAGAGTAAATAAACCTAAAAGATGTCCCTGCAAGTGATCACTTTTATTAGTAATGATCTCTATGACATCCATTTGCCCTCGGAAAACTTTTTTGTTTTCTTTATAGACTTGGCAGGGACCTTACAATTGTGTAATCTGACATACACCTGAAGAGAGGTTTCCTTTACAGTCTCTATACCAAGTGTTAATCTAGCTTCCCGTGATGGAGAGGTCATTACTTTGAAAGGCAGCCTCTTCTTTCCTGAACATCAGTTCTGTTCTGTGCAGTTGAAGTTGCTAGAAAATTGAACTCCAAGTTAGGGTTGTTTGTTGAAGGAGATATTTTTTAAGGACCACTTTGCTCTTAAGGCTTGTTAGGAGCCACAGAAGGAAAACAGTGTAATAACTGATAATAGCAGCAGAAGTAACTGAGCAGTTACCACATGCCAGGCTTGATTCTAAGTGCTTTATGTTGCCAGCTGATTTAATCTCCATTACCACCTTTGATGGAGTCATTAATACCATCTCCAATACAACCTGTAGAAATGGTGGCTCGTGGAAGGTCACATCTTACAGATAGAGAGCTGGTATATGAACCTGGGCCATCAGCGTCAGAGGCTGAGTTTCAACCACTGCCTTGTTAAGACATTACAGCATCAAGAGCATGTGACTTGGGAACAGAGAGAGCAAAATTTAAGTTTCACACATTACTATTGCTATTGCTGTTAACAAGAAGGCCAGTGAATTAGGTAAAAGCACTGCATTTATGTGGACTCAAGCAGTTGGAATATTTGGAGTGCTTAGTTTTATGCATGAGGTTGTTGGAATTGTAAATGATTGTTCTGGAGTCCTTAGGAGGTACACACAGTTTAGGGCTGGCTACTACCCAAAACACTGGCAGTTTTAATTATTCAGAGATGCTTTAGAAGATCTCCTTCTGAAGGATCACAGTCACTGAAAACCCTGTGGAACACAGTTCTACTCAGACTCACATGGGGTCACCATGAGTCTGAATCAACTTGATGGAAGTTAGTTTGTTATGATTGTTATAATAGTCCAAAGCCTTATCCTCTAATATTGACCATATGGCAGAGGCTTTTAAAATACATCAGATAAAAGAGTTTCCATCCCATTCATAGATTGAAAACTTACTTCAACTCACATGGGAATCTTCTACAAGTACAACTGGGCAGATAGTCATGGCTGTTTGTGTCGCACCAAGTGCACAGACTTCTTTGCACTTAAGATTTCCCTAAAACTTGTGGGCTGAAACTGTTCAAGATCTTAAACTTCTGCACATCAGAGTTTTAAACTTTTGAGCCCTCTCTGACTCATTGGTGGTCAGATCATCTCAATAACAAGTGTAAACAGAGTGGCTTGCATTCCTAACCAGACCTCCTTCAGAGAGTAAACCGTTTTTCATAGAGTCTGTGTTCGCTCTGACATCATGTTTTCCTTTACATTTCAACTAGTGAAACGTGCTCCTGGAGCATCTGAGTACCCTGTGAAAGATTTGAGTACCCCTCCAAATTTCTCAGGAAGTGGAGGAAACTCGGGGCCTGCAACAAGCCCCAGCAGAAGCAGTGACATGCTGTATCTGGTTGTTGGCTGTGTGCTGGGTGTCATGGTCCTCATTCTTATGGTCTTCATTGCAATGTGCCTGTGGAAGAACCGCCAGCAAAATACCATACAGAGTAAGTAATTCGTAACTGCTTCCTTTTCCTTTTCTAACGATGGGTAGAAAAATATTGTCAGAATAAATAATGATTTGTAACACTTGACTGTGTTAGTGTCAGGGTGTAAAACATGTTAGATAACTCTTCATGCAGAGCAGATGACTTTAAAACTCTTCTAGCTGTAAGCCAAAGTAAGTGGAGCATCAAATTAAATTGCCCAGTAGAAATAAACAGCAGAGCCAAAACTAAGCAGGTTTCTAAGTAAATAGCTGACTTAGTGCCGGGAAATTCTGGCTTTATTAGACCACCAAAGAGGATGAGTACTTGAAATATGAATTTTTCAGTTGCTACAGGAACCCATTCTTATTAGTACAAGTTGTTGAAACGGAGAAGAAAAGGCATGAAGGGAAGGAAGCCTTCTAAGTCATTGTCACTGAGTGATCCTCATGGGTGAAGACAGCACAGTCCTGTTTCTGTTCCTGATGAAACAAATCTGCTGTGGAGTGGCATCCACTCCCCATGGATGTATCTAGTAATGTTATGCTTAGACTGTTAGAGATGGCACTGTGTCACAACACATTGCCTAGTGTCCCCTTTCCCCATTCTCTTTGCTCACTTATTTTCCCCTCACCTTCCTAGCTTTTCTATTCCCCCAGCTATTGTAAAATAGGATGATGAAATCAAGTAGGAACTTTAATCTTGGGTGGGAGGAAGTTTCTTGGTTCTTCCTTTGGTCCCAGGAAAAGGCGATGCAGGAAAAAGCAGGAAAGACATTTCGGGCACTTACCAGCCAGCTCCCACTATGGCCCCTTTGTGTTAATAGTTGACGGGGGAAAAAGTGATGTATTTTTCTTGACTTTGTGTCTTTCCAGAGATGGACAGGGACAAGATGGTGGCAGGTGCCAGGCTGAAAGGGTTGGTGACCATTCTGTTGGGCCTTTTTCTGAATGGTTTTAATGCCGTTCCTTTTAATTATGTGTGCTGAATGATGAAAAGTATTGGTCTGGTTGTCTGAGGAAGATTAATGTTTAGAGTAATTTTATTTTGTGACCAGATATGTTTGAAAATGAAAGCTTATGATAGTGTTCATTGAGTCATTTATTCAAAAATACTTATTGATTATATTCTGTGTGCGAAGTGCTGTGCTGGATAACAGAGATAGAATGGGAAATAAACAGGGTCCCTGCCATCTCGTAGTGTGTGGTTCAGTGGAGAAGATGAGCAGGGGTCCTGGCAGTAGCACACCTGTGTGAGAGAAGTGCAGTCACAGGGAAGCCACGGAGAGGAGCAATGCCCAGGCCAGCCTTGGCAAACTCTGTTACCTTTGAAGAGGTTATCAAAAATGACAACAGACATTGTACCTTCTAAGGGCTATTTTACTTTTTCTAAATGTATCTGGCATGTGTGCCTGTGAAAATTAGCATTGTAGGCAGTTGTTAAGATGATTTTAATCTGAGGAACTGGAATAATCAGCCCTTTGCCTCGCGTACCCCGTAACCTTCAGCGTGGCTGTGATGACCAAGGAGCGATGTGAATAACCAGTGAACGTAAACATAGCTCCTTCAGCTCACCTGAAAATCTTGCTCAGTGCTGCTTTGAAGTATCCTGTCTAAAGTTGCTGTGTGCAGCATTCTTTCAGCACCTGCAAGTGTTGTATAAGAGTTTGAACGTGTTTTCTTAGTGTTGCCAGTATCTTGATAGTTGGAACTTGCACAGTTTATTAATCCTCTTGGTGCTTTTTTCTCCTTGATTAATTTCTCTTCCCATTAACAGTCATAATTGACTGAAAATCTGTAGCTGACAGCACCGTGTAAAGGAAATAACAGATAGCAACATTAGTGAAGCATCTCTCAAATGTGAGCTTTAAGTGAATGTTTTTAGAATGTTTTATTTTAGTCTATGTGTAGCTCCTCAGAGGTTTCATTAATAAAACTGCCTAAATCAAGAAGAGGGCCCTCTGCAGTAGCTTACTTTTTTTTTGGCTTTCTGTTTTTGTTGTCTATTAACAGAATATGACCCCCCAGGCTATCTTTACCAAGGGTCAGAAGTGAATGGGCAGCTGGTGGAGTACACCACCCTGCCGGGCGCAAGCCGGGTGAATGGAAATGCTCACGGGAGCTTCGTGAGGAACGGAAGCCTCCCCGGTGGCTGCTCACATCTTCACCACAAAGTCTCCAATGGGGTCAACACCTTCGTGAACGGGAGCCTGAATGGAGGCCTTTTCTCTGGGCACACTAACTCTCTAACCAGGACACGTGCAGATTTTGAACATCCTCATCACCTACTGAATGTAAGAAAAAAACTTCTGCTTTTAAGTCCATTCTGTCTCATAGTGGCCCTATAGGACAGAGTAGAGCTGTCCCATAAAGTTTGTAAGGAGAGCCTGGTGGATTCCAACTGCCAGCTTTTTGGTTAGCAGCCTTCGCTCTGTAACTGCCTTGCCACCAGCATTTCCCTGAATGTAAAAGACCTTCTAATTGACTATAAAGAAAAAGGCTTTCTTGTGCCTCAGGGCGCCAAGGTGTAAAAAGAGAGTCAGCATCTTGGCTTTTATGCATTCACTTTAGCTGGAAACAGTATGTATCACTGGAAACCCATTAATCCAGATTAACCTTTGTACATTGTCTCATCAGGTAGTAGTTACATTTGTCAGTTTGGTTTCTGTTTTTAAAATTTTTAACACTGAAACTAGAATACCAACAAACAGACTGAAAGTTAACCTTGAGGCGAAATGGAAATGCCATTGGGCGTAAACTCAGACCAGATACTTTAAATCTGGTTTATTCAGTGTGGGGCCTGAAAATTCATGCTGGAAGACTGAGACAGATAATGAAATTGAGAGAGGCCAGCTGGGGGTGAGTAACCCAAGGACACGTGTGAGGTCTTTGAGGAGCATCTGCGGTGGAGCTGAGCTCCTGCTGCTTGCTGCCATCTGGGAGGGAGCCCCAGTAGTGCCAGGCTTTCTGATTTTCCAAAACATCTGCAAATCTAGGGGGGAAATGGCCAGATTTTTACATGTTGGCAACTCATTCAAATTTTTGAAAGCATTATGTAGGCCATGCAAAACATGTTAGCCGGCCGTCGGATTGTGCCTTCTGCCCCACTGTGGGTTCCTTCTTGTTTGTTATTTTACCCAGTGTGTTTCTTTGTTATGGCTGTTGCCTGTAAGATCTCTGCATTATGATACTGAATTGCTGAGATACAAAATCCGTCGTAAACCAAACCCATTGCTGTCACATCAATTCCAACTCCTAGTGACCTTGTAGGGCAGAGTAGAATGGCCCCATAGGATTTCCAAGGAGCGCTTGGTGGATTCAAACTGCCAGCCTTTTGGTTAGTAGCCAAACTTAACCACTACACCATCAGGGTTTCACCTTAGACAAAAGGAATGAGAAACCTTTAAAAGATAATAAGCCAAGCCAGCTGATCTAATTTAGTTTCAGAAATAGAAGTAGGATGTCTAGCATGTTTTAATTTATGCTCATTGAAGAGGTTCTCTTCAATAGGAAGTTCAATGTGTTTGGTCATGTATAAATCCACATTATTCATCAGTCGAATAGATTATTTGCTTAGTTGATCAAATGAAGCACTCATTTAGTCTTTGTTCTTATTACAGATAAACTTACCAATGCTGTAAAGTTTGAAGAAGTTTAGAGATTTTTCATGTTAAACCTTAATAATGACCTATCAAAATATTACATTTGGAGAACAGAACTAAAATATGTACCACTGGTGGCCCAGTGGTTAACAACTCCATTGCTAGCCAGGAGGTCTGCAGTTCTAATCCACCATCTACACCTTGGAAACCTATGGGGCAGTTCTCTTCTGTCCTCTAGGATTGCTGTAAGTCAAAATTGACTTGATGGCAATGAGGTTTTTATTGTTGTTTTGTTTTTAATGTGACCTAACTTTTCTGTGTTGTAGAAAAAATATTTAATTTGCTTTAGTGTATCTTATTTCCAAAAGAGAATAATGATTTCATTATTTCGTGTGGAAACACATGGCTTGTATTCAGACTTTTCAAACTTTTTTTGTCACCATTCCTAGTCCAAACTACTAATGTTGTCCAAGAAAACTGAAATAGAGAGAGTGCATTCAAGTTTGAATAGCACGTGCTGTTTCCATAGGAAGAGTAATAAGGCTGATGTTTGCTTTAGTATTTGGAGACAGTACTTTTTAAAAAAATAAATACTTTGCTATTTCTATAGCAGTTGTCCCATTAGGTGTACAATTTTAGAAGTTATCATCTGTAATTCTATTAGGTTTCTTACTCTCCTAGGTGAGAGGAAATAGGGAAACTTAAAAGTGCTAGTGATTATTGAATCTTAATTTGTTTAGTGATTCAAATAACTATATTGCTCTGATGGTTACTAACTTTGTTTTCTGAACCTTTTGAGTTTGCTTTCATGGACTGAATTAAGTGTAGGAATATTGCTTCTTTCAATGTTTTCTTTGCTACTTGGATCAGAAATGCTGAGAAAAATTTCAGTACTTTTGGTTTGCTTAGATTCTGGCTGTTGTTAGAGATGAATGGAAAGTATTCTAGGAAAAACAATTGCATGAACTTTTCTTAACCTTAAAGGCCTTCTCTGGGCTTGGGTGCAGTGTAGCAGCCTCTTCCACCGTTATCAGATTTGTTTCTGGTATTTTTCTTCTGAAAGCACCATCCTGACTGACTGTAAAGTTGGTTTAATTTTTAGCTTCATTTTCGAAGAGCTCTTGCCATTGTGAATATCATGTGAACATTTTACAATGAGGTATGTGTTAATCTGGGCATTTTTCTTAATTGCTGGGCACTTTCTGCCAAAAGCAACATCAAAATATTAATACTCCCCTCCAAGTCACTGCTGGCCAGGAATCTGCTCCATCTGGAAAAATATAACATGTTTTAAAATGTAATGTAGTCAAGTGAAAGACCTAATCGAAATAATTACAGGAAATTGAAGATGGGTTTATCTTGTGACATCATTCAAGCAGATTTCACATCCTGGCATCACATGAAGTTCTTCCATGATTACTCAAAGGGTGAAAAGGAATGGGAGTGTATAATGTACGCTAAATGTATTTGAGGTCCGTTAAATCTGGAATACTGAGAGGAAGTGACTAAACTTCTCCATTTATTTGCCTTTTTTCCAGTACATGTTTTTCTATGTAAAACATAGCTGTTAATTTTTTTTTTGAAGTATGGTTTAATATTATGCAAAGCTGTGCAGAACTCACATGTGAATATAAGTAAATAATGAGAAGCCTAACTTCGCTCAGGGCATTGTTAAACCATATAGAATGTATCCGTTTATTATGGCTTTTAGACTAGGAGTTATTTTGTCTCTGGTCTCTGGCACCTTGAGCATTCTTTCTTTTTTCTTTTCCTGAACTTCCTTCTGCTAGGGTGGGGGAATGTACAAAGCAGTGCCTCAGACTGATCCCCTGGAGTGTATCAACTGTAGAAATTGTCGAAACAACAACAGGTATGTAAATGTAAACTTGCTCATGTTACTGTAAATAAGGTATATTGATCCTTCCTTGTCCCTGGTCAGCAAAAACAGTTCTTGAAATTTTACCTAAGACGTGAAGCCCTGAATATGAAATCTTAAATTGAAGGCTGTCACTACCACTTTTTGACCCTGTTTTATCATCTTCCTCTTTCTAGACTCAGTTTCCTTGGAATATTTAACACTGTTTCTCCCTGAGATATTAAAAGATGTGATGTTTTCAAAATCTTTAGCTTAGCAACATCCCCTGTATACTGATTTTACCTTGACTCACTTGTTTTTTCTGTCCTATAAGATATTAGGAGGATGAATGAGAGCATATTGGAATGTTAAGAAGAAAAAAAGCTCTGTGTATGTAATAATATTTTACAGTAGTAATATTATTGAACTTCTAACCAGATTAGTCAGTATTTTAAAAAAAAATTCTTAAAACCTTAAGATAATTAAGTTGCAAAATCTTGCTGTCTTGCAGTTTTATGTTTTTTTTAATTTTAAAAGTAATAATATGTACTCAAAATATTTCAAATAAGGTAGAACTATATCGAGTGGCGTGCATATAAATTTGGACAGTATTCAGAAAGCTTTTATGCTGCTTCTGTGTATATTAATTCCAAAGTATTATCAGATTTTTTAGTTGTGTCTGGCAGAAAATCCAGTTCTCATACATACTGATGATACTGGATTAGATAGTCTCTAGAAGTCCCTCTGAGCTCAGAAACTCTACAGTTAGAATGTTGTATTATAGTTGGTACAGAAAAGACGTAGAATGTTGGTTGAAGTATGGATATTTCTTTATTGAAATGGGAGTTGACCTGTATTTTTTAAATGAATTAAAAGATGAGGATTTGTCTCTGGCAGTTACAGAAACCAGAAGTTGAAAAAAGGATCTAATAAAACATAGAGAATTAAAAGTGTAAGTATCAGTCAATGTCCATGATATGGTTTGTGAAATAATACATTATGTGATTTTAACATTGTACAAACATCACATACAGGAGAGAGTCACGGAGTATAGTCACTAGGCTGGCCTGGGACCTGCGCCACCACCACTGTACCACCACTATACCAAGGGACTGTACGAAAACTTTGGTGTGGTTGCTGCCTGCTTTCTGAGAGCCAGGTCTGGCCTCTGCTATCGTGGCAGGCTTGCTGTCCAGCTAGCTGCCTCTACGCACACCGTGAGCCCTTTTCCCTTTCTTCCTCCCTGCCTGCCTTCCCCTCTCCCCACCCAGTGCGCCTTCAACTCTTCCAGCCCTCTTCCTCCTCCTCTACCTCCTTCTGGGCCACCTTCCCTGCTCCTTCACTCACCAGGGCTGCCACAGCCAGACTGCTCTGCAGCCACTGCTGTGGGAGGTGCTGCAGCCTCAGGCCAGGAACAACATGCAGGCTACACTGGACCAACTGAGTCAGCGTCCTCAGCAGGGCATCTTCTTTCGCTCCGGTGACGTTTGTGTACAACCTGCCTCATAGGCAGCCTCAGATGGGCTCCGGGACTCCCTCCATGTGCTGACCCAGGGTCAGGGCTAATGGGGGACCCAGAGAGCTAATGAGAGACAGATAACAACTACAGTACTTAGCGAAGTATGTCTGCTCCTTGCCGTTCTCCAATGAGATTTCTGAACTGTGTTATAACTTTATGGGACCATGAATGTATATGCAGAACTAAAAGCAGTAAAGCCTATTGGATTTTTTTTTTTATGATATACTTAATTCATCTTAGGATTTCTACATTGACAGGAGCATCTGCCTGTTTTATGGACTAAGACTTGTTACATATTTAAATTCTAGATGACCCTAGTTTTTAGGTTTTTCACAACATTGTAGCCACATTTTTGTTCTGAGCCTATCATAGACTTTACAGAAGTCTGTAGGAGCAAGCTAAAGAACTGGAAAAGGTGCTTCAATACACCTGGTAAGTAATCAGGTGAATTTAGTTAAAAAATGTAGACTGTGTTTCTTTTTATGGTTCCTGTGGTCATCAGCTGGTCTTGACTCTGCTAAGACCTTAGACTGGTGTCTTGGACTAGAGAAGCAAAAACTAGTAAAGTGTATAAACACAAAGAGATTTCTAGAAAGGGAGTGACTCACAAGATTGTAGAGGTTGGGGTGTCTCAAATCCACGGGTCAGGCTTGAGGTTTCTCATGATTCACAGAGCCACTGGGCTGGTGAAGTCAAGATCAGCGAGTTGTACACAGGGCCGTGGTTCACAGGCTTTGAACACTAATGAATCCAAAGATTGGTAGGCAAGATCACAGGTAAACTACTACTCAATGTCCAAGAACCAAAGGGTCAGAGAAACAGGAGCCAGCTTCATTATCCAGTGTGAACAAAAGCCTGGAACTTTGCCCGTGAGTCCACCTGTATTTGATGCAGGCCACACCTCTAAGGAAACTCCCTTTCAGCTGATAGGCTCCTCACAGCAGATCCTGTCATGGAGGCAGTCACAGATCAGATCTCATCGTGGAAATGATTGTGTCCTAATGCAGCTGCCAAACCACAGAGCATCATGGCCCAGTCAAGGTGACGTACAAACAAACTGGCTGCAGCACTGTTGCAAGAGACTCCAGCCTAAGAATATGTAGATGTAGGCTTCACCACTGCTCTCACCTGTGATTTTTGGAAACATTTTGTAATCTCTTGGAGATTTAAAAAAAGTGAATGTCCTAGATAATGTCCTAAGATCTCTCTCAACTTCCCTAACATTTTCTGATTGCAGACTTTGACAGTTTGCTGCCAGCCGTGTCTTTATGATCAGGTATCATCTTAACATCAAACATTCATCTCATTTCCTTAAAAGGATGTAAGTGACCTGATTTCATCCTCAGTTATGGTTGCACATGTTTACATGTGTGTAGTACTTTTTTAGTAGTTTTTTTTTACACTTTTTTTCCTGTAAAAAAAATGGACAATTGCATCTCTACTGGTGTTCAAGTAAATGACTTCCTGCATTTCATGTTAGAAACCCTGGTGCCATAGTGGTTAATGCTACATCTGCTAACCAAAACACCAGCAGTTCATATCTGCCAGGCACTCCTTGTAAACTCTATGGAGCAGTTCTGTGGGGTTGTTCTGAGTTGGAATCAACTCGACGGTAATGGGTTGGTTGTTTAGGGGGATTTCTTGTTTGGGAGTTTTGCATTTATTTATTTTTTATTATTTTATTTATTTAATTTTTATTAAATAAAAAATGAAAGTGTACATACTCTGTGCTTACAATATTGGGTTAAGATAGGAGGAGTACACAAGTTATGTCGAAGTCCCATTAATATTGATCTTCTTACTAATGTGTATTGTCACCAATTTCACCCAGCCAAATTTCTAACAACTATCTAATCTAAACCCTCTCCCCTTGCCCTCCTGCCTCCCACCCTCGCCACCCTTGTAGCCGTCAAAGAGTCTTTTGTGTCATGTATGAGTTTGTTTTTAAGTTTTTATCAGAGAGGTCTCATATAATAATTGTCCTGCTGTCACTGACTAGTTTCACTCAACATAATGTCCTCCAGTTGAGACCAAATTCAGAGATGTTTTCGTGCTGTCATCGTTGTTCTTTATCATTGCATAGGACTCCATTGAGTACATATACCAACGTTTACCCATCCATTCTTCTGTTGTTGAGCATCTGGGTTGATTCCATCTTTTTGCTATCATGGACTGGGCTGTGATGAACATTCATGTGCATGTATCAACTGGTGTGAATGACCTTGATTCTGTAGGATGTATTCCAAGCAGAGGAATTACTGGGTCAAATGGTATGTCTATATCCATTATTTTAAGGAAGCACCAGATTGCTTTCCAAAGAGGTTACACCATTCTGCAATCCCACCAACAGTGCAGGAGAGTTCCAATCTCTCCACAGCCTCTCCAACATTTAGTGTTTTGCGTTTTTTGGATCATGGCCAATCTTGTTGGGGTGAGATGGTATCTCGTTGTCGTTTTGACTTGAATTTCTTTAGTAATTAACGATCGCGAGCATGTCTGCATGTGTTTTTTGACTGCCTGGATCTCCTTTTTAGAGAAGTGTCAGTCCATCTCCTTTGCTCGTTGCTTAATTGGATGATTTGTCTTTTTCTTATTGATATTTTGTAGAACTGTATAGATTATAGAGATCAGGTGTTGGTCTGACATAGAGTTGCCAAATATTTTTTCCCATTCTGTAGGTGGTCTGTTAATTCTTTTGATGAAGTCTTTGGATGAGCAGAAGTGTTTGATTCTTATTAATTCCCATTTATCTACTTTCTCTTCTGATGAATGTGTTTTGTCAGATTTTGAAGTCTGTATTGTGTATTAAAACTTCCATTGTTGACCCTATTTTATCTTGGATGAGCTTTATCGTTTTAGCTTTTATATTTAGGTCTTTTATCCAGTTTGAGTTGATTTTTGTATAAGGTGTGCGATATGGATCTTGTTTCAATTTTTTGCAGATGGATATCCAGTTATGCCAGCACCATTTGTTAAAGAGACTGTTCATGCCCCAGTTTAGAATCTTAGGACCTTTGTTAAATATCAGCTGTTCATAGGAGGATGGTGGCATCTCTGGGGTCTCTGCTTTGTTCCATTGGTGTTATATGTCTCTTTCTGTACCAGTACCAGGCTGTTTTGACTACTGTGGCAGTGTAATAGATTTTAAAGTCAGGTAGTGAGAGGCCTCCCAGTGTATTCTTCTTTTTCAGTGGTGCTTTACTTACCCGGGGCTTCTTCCCTTTCCAAATAAAGCTGATAATTTGTTTTACACTTATCTGGAAACATAAGTGAATTCTTTTCAGCCTGAGAGTGCCAGCTTCTGTTTCTTCTTGGCATAAACTTTCTTGCCACATAAGAATTTACCTGGCTGGGAGAGGTTTTTGATTGCCTGCATTGTTCCCAAGGTTAGCTAGATGTGTCACCTGGACCTCATTGTGTGATTTTTGACACTTAATAATTAGACAGATAAATAAGAAGAACCTATGTCCAACTCTGAAAAATACAGAATTATGGAATTTTTAAGCCTCTAACTCTTTTAATGAAATAAAAAGTATCTCCTCTTGATCTTCCCAAGTGGCAAAATCTGTAATAAGATTTGAATACTGAGAGACAGATGATGTATGATCTACTCTCCATACGTGCAAAACTGTGGTCAGTTTGCACTTTTGGAATATTGCCATTACTAAGAATTAGTTTGCATTTTAATGCCAGCTATAATAATGTGTATACAATAACATGCATGATTTCACTTAAGATATATGTGGGCTTTCCAGTGGACATTGGAGAGTTCGAGGCTATTCAGTCAAAAAAACGTTTAATAAGTACTACTAGCCAGGCGCTGGAGTAGGTTTTGCAGTGTGCCATGCGGAAGGAATGACAGAAACAAACTCATGGAGATAAGAGGGATAATGCTTGCATAAGACTGAATAGTTCTGGGTTCACTGGGAGAGCTTGTAAGAACACATCTGTAGGCTGTACTCTCTGTTTCTGATTCCATAGGTCTGGGATGGGCCTTAGAAATTGGCATTTTTGGTGAGTTCAAGGTAGTGGTGATGCTGCTGGCCCTGGGTTCTACTTTAAGAACCACTGAAACAATTTGACTGCTGGGGACATGGAAGTAGAAAAAAGTAGGGTATAAAACTGGAAAACTGGACTGAGTTTATATCATGGATGACCCTGAAGGTCAAAGCTTAATAGTTTATTTAATAAACATCTGTTGAATGACCAGGAGCCCCTGGGTGACACAAATGGTTAAGCACTCGACTACTTAACAAAATGTTTGCAGCCCAAACCATCTAGAAATGCCTCAGAAGAAAAGACATGGCATTCTTCTTACAAAAATCACAACCTTGAAAGCCCTATAGAGTGCAGCTCTGCTCTGCAATACATGAGGTCACTGTGAGCTAGAATCAACTTGACAGCAGCTGGTTTGAATTGTGGTCTATCATGTACATCAGGTACTGGCCTAAGCTCTATCCTCGCAGAACCCAAAGTCTAGTAATAGTGATTCTCAGAGCTGGGAATATGATAAGCACACTTTATACATTAAACCATGTAATTTTGTATTTCAGGAATGTTATCTAAAGGGGATATGTTTTAAAGGTTGAAAAACACTGTTTTACTAGCATCAGAATTATTTTAAAAGTTTTTGACATAGGCTTGACTAATGGTAGCAGTGTATGGTTTGGATTGGGAGGAGGGGATCAATTAAACTATTGACCTAATGAAGGTGTTAGTGTTCTGAGAATGGGGATGGGAAAGAAGATGGTTGTTACTGCAGAGTTGGAATCTTTAAGACTTGGCATTGACAGGATCAAGAAGGAAGAAAGGTTTAAAATGAATAGATTTTAAACATGGTGATACAGTAGTTGCTGTGGTGGTAGTCATAGAAA
This sequence comes from Heterohyrax brucei, assembly GCA_028571685.1. Classification (NCBI taxonomy): domain Eukaryota; kingdom Metazoa; phylum Chordata; class Mammalia; order Hyracoidea; family Procaviidae; genus Heterohyrax; species Heterohyrax brucei. The sequence continues at coordinate 22,123,636 of CM053162.1, forward strand.
AAGAAACTAAAGTGATATGGCAAAGATGATCAATTGGGTTTGGGGAATTTGTAGTTTCAAGTGGCAACTGGATATCTAAGTCAAGCAGACAGATAAAAATGCTAACCTTGGATTCAGGAAACTGTGATAAAGCTTTAGGAGTCATTTGTGTCAAAATAATCATTAGAGCACAAAAGTTGATGAGATTACTGAAGGAGACAATAGCCATGGCTAGTGGATGATTTTTACATATTTAAGTGCTTTATTTACCTTTACCTGGGGAGTCCTGATGGCACAGTGGTTGAAGCACACAGTGGCTAACCAGAAGGTCAGCATTTGAACTAACCAGCCACTCCACAGATGAATGACATGGTAGTAAAGATTTACACTCATAGAAACACTATGGGGCAGTTATGGTCTGCCCTATAGGGTCACTATGAGTCAGAATCTACTCAGTAGCAGTGGGTTTGGTTTGGGTCTGTGATATATCTTCCAGAGATAAATAGATGTGTGGAAAGGGGCATGATAAAATAAGGAGTGCTAAAAAGAGAAAGAGGTTTGATTCATCCATCAAATATATGCTGGAGGTGTGTAGTGGGACAAGTCTGACACTGCATGCTGGAATCAAAGTAGTGAGCAGAACAGACACTGCCTCTGCCTTAGGAGAGCTTACAGTCTAATGAGGGAGGCATGCCTTTTTACATGATGTAGGTAAATCATAAAAGTGAATACACGAGGACTGTCAATGAAGTATGTGGACTTAACACTGTGTGCTTATATTGGCAGCACTGTACAAATAGACTTATGTACAGAAGAAAATACTCCATATGCCAGCAAGGGTGGAGTGGAGGGAGAAGGCTGGTCATAGATTAGATAGTTGATAGAAATTTGGATGGGTGAAAGCAGTGACAGCACACGGTAGAAAGATCAATTTAACTGGACTTCAACATAAACTGAAAACTTTTCTAATCTTAACCCAGTATTGCCAGGATAGCGTAGCAGAAGCGGGGGTCTGGGAACCATGCTCTCAGGGGATGCTGAGGCTAGTTGACATGACTAGCCTATTGTTAAGAGAGTCTTCTGCACCCCATATTGGTGAGTGGCATCTCAAGTCTTAAAAGCTAGCACGCTGCCATCTGAGGTACACCAAATCATCCCAGCTCTTCAGGAACAGATGATCACCAAGAACAGTGATGACATGAGGTAAAAAGAAACCAGGAGTCAGAAGGACCCATGTAAATGGGTGACTGTATCAACAGGTGACCAGAAGAACCAGGTGGTGTCCAGCCACCACCACAGACAACCATGATGGAGCACACCATGTTGAGTTCCAGTGGCAACATGGGGAAAAGAGGGTGCACCTCAAGAGCTCCACTAAGAGACTGCAATTGATGGCGTGGCAGCTTGGGAGTTCCCCTGGGCACTTGGCCCCTAGATCTGCTGCTGCCCCTGACCAGGAGACATCATTGAGGTCAACTCTTTGGGCAGGAATGAACTGGGTGTGGGGACACAATGTGACCATTAAGGTGCATGTACTTTATGGTTCTGTGCATCTATAGGATGCTGTCCTACTGGCCTCTTACTAGAAGGGAGGAGAGGGGACAGGAGATTGTTAAGAGGATTTGACATACATAGAACAAAAAGGAGAAGTGTGCTGTCGCCGAGCAGGGAGAACAGAAGGAGCTGCAGATAGGTGGGCTTGCAAGTTTGATTTGGATTGCATACTTCTGCTCAATCACAATACGATATTTTTTTTAAAAACGTTCAGTATCGGTACTTGGGCATCTTCCAGTTCTTCTGTTCTCATGGTAAAGGAGACAGTTGTCTGTGACAACTAGGCAGTTAGCTGTACATTCCGTTTCCTCCTCTGGTTCCTAACTCTCCTTTCTTTTGTTGCTCCAGGCGATGAGAGACCAGTTGTACCTTGTATGACCTCACTAACTTTTAGGACCTGTTTTAGTCAGCTAGTGCTGCTATAACAGAATTATCACAGAGTGGATGGCTTTAACAAAGGCAGGTTTATTCTTACACAGTCCAGTAGGCTACAAGTCCATATTCAGGATGTGCACTCCAGGGGAAGGCTTTCCCCTTGTCGGCTCTGGAGGAAAGTCTGAATTGCGTCAGTCTTTGTCCAGGGAGCATCTTGGTTCAGGTACCTCAGGTCTGAAGGATGTACTCTTCTCCCATTGCTGCTTTCTTGATGAGGTGAGGTTCCCAATTCTCAGCCTGCTTTCCTTTCCTTTTATGTCTTGCAGGATGAAAGGATTAAGGGTGGGGCAAGCCATGCTCCAGGGAAACTCCCTTTACAGTGGAGCAGGAACATGATCTTATAAAGGGATTTACAGTCCCACCCTAATCCTTTAACATACAGCATTAGGAAAATCACAAAATGGAGGACAGTCACAAGATACTGGGAATCATGGCCCAGCCACATGGCTACGCCTGTTTTGGGGGGAACAAGTCAATCCATGACAGGACCCCAGAAACTACGTAAAGAACTAGGAGCTAGAACAGATGCACTGAACATGTTATTAGGCTAATTAACTGGGATGCCACATGAAACTGTGACCTGGAACCTCCCAACCAAGGAACCAAATCTCATGATGTGTTTGGTTGTATATAAGCAGGCTCGGCAGCTGCCTTTTTTACCCCCATTGTTATAAATACGTCTTTCACACAACTTTACCACACCTCCTTTTTACAGGCGTACGACTTAGTGATAGTACTTAAGAGTAATCGGCTGTGCAACCCTACCTGTGATCAGTGCTCCTTTCCCATCACCGTGAACTCAAACTCGGCACCCTATGAACCATAACCTCCACTGTCCCCTTCCTCTTGCCCTGGCAACCACCAATAAACTATGATCTTTACGTATATGCCTTTTGTTATCTTTTTGTATAAATATAAATATTTTAATCATCCAAGTGTCATACAATATACTTTTGTGACTGACTGATTTCATTCAGCATAATGTCTTTAAGCTCCATTGATATGATAGCATATGTCAAGACTTCATTTCTCTTACTAGTAATCCATAGTATATATGTAAAACATTTTGTTTATCCCTTTGTCTGTTCTTCAGCATTTAGGTTGTTTCCATCTTTTGGGTGTTGTGAATAGTGCTGTGGTTAACTGGTGTGCAAGTCTCTGTTTGAGTCTCTGCTTTCAAGTCTCTTAGATGTAGACCTAAACCAAACCCATGCTGTCGAGTCGATTCTGGCTCATAGCGACCCTATAGGACAGGGTAGAACTGCCCTATAGAGCCTCCAAGGAGCACTTGGCAGATTTTAACTGCTGACCTTTTGGTTTGTTGACATAGCCCTTAACCACTACACCACCAGGGCTTCCAGTATATTCCTAGGAGAGGAATTAGTGGGTCATATAGCTATAAGTTGGTATCTACATGACAGCAATGATTTTTTTCCTTTTTTAATAATGGTTGTATTTTTAGTTTTTATAGGAATCGAGACACTGTTTTCCACAACAGCTGTAGCCTTTGTATTCCCACCAGCAATGGCTAAGTGTTCCAGTTTTCTCACACAGCATTTGAGCTTTTAAGAAGTCTGGAAAAAGTTTGTAGAACAAATTGAATGAGAAAAGAGAGGAGGTCCAGTCAGGTTGTTGTTGCAGTAATCTAAATGAGAAATAGTGTATTGAGGTAGTTGTAGTAAGTACGGAGAAAAATAAATGGATTAACTGGATAAGAAGAAGACATGCCAATAGCTACATTTAAGGTAGATAAAAAATAGACTTGAGTGGCAGGGCACAGTGGAATTCCCCTGTGGATGTGCCCTAAGCTAGACTTCTCATCCAAAGCATTTGTGTATATGTGAGCCACCCCAGATAAAGAGAGTTGAGTGGGGCGTTACATGAGTCTGACAGGATGACCCCCAAAGGTAGGCTAAGGAGTGGAGAATTTCTCTTCATCTCCTCCAGTGTTCCCCAGCCCAGTGAGAGCACTGTCATTCATCTACCCCATTACCTAGAAGTTATCGTTGACTTTTCCTCTACCTGCCCCTTCATCCGTTTAATCACATTTTTTAATTGTACTTCTTAAATCTGTCACCCATCTACCTCTCTGTATCTATTGTAACTACCCTAGTTTAAACTTGAATGTGTCTGTTAGTTTGGGCCTTTAAGAAACAAGTCATTGCCAGCCCTAGACCCCTTTTATCGTTCCTCTGTTTCAGTAATAACTATCAGGAGAGAAAACGTCACCGTCGTTGTCTAAACTGGAGTTGGAAACCCTGATGGCATAGTGGTTACATCGTACATCTACTAACCAAGAAAAACCACAAAACAAAAAAAGTCAGCAATTCGAATCTGTCAGGCACTTTGTGGAAACTCTGTGGAGTACTTCTACTCTGTCCCGTAGCGTCGCTATGAGTTAGAATCAACTCGACAGCAGTGGTGGAAATAGGAATGTGAAAACCAGAGCAGGTTTGATGGCAACATGCAGTATAACACTCGATGAAGAAGTTTTACTTGATTCCAGGCTTTAGCAACCGGTTGTTAAGTGGTTGGCTGCTTCACTGTGTTTGGTTGCTGTGAAACTTTTTCATGTTTTAAGAGTATTGTGTAATAACTCACTATGAACAGTGGGAAAGAGTCAGATTTAGTGCAGCTTTTCAGTGCACTAGTTTGCTACATTAAAGACTTAATTAAGAAATCGCTTCAGGAGATTAAATGGATTTTTAATCAAGTAAATCAAAGTGTTTCCACCCTTGTCTTCTGTCTTCAATTCAAAAGTCAGTAGTACACTTCTGGATATGCAATTATGTTTGGTTTGTCCACTGCTTAGCTAGTTTAATGGGAAGGGATTGACATTAAATATGGTCTGTTTACCATCAGCCTTAGTAATTTGTAAAAAAGGAGTAGAGAAGACACTGATGCAATTCACAGAAGGAAACTGAACTCAGAAATCGTATCAGGAAAGAATGAGAAATTAACTTTAAGGACCCTAGAGAGAATGGAACTGATGAGAAGTCACTAAGCAAAAATCAGCTTGAAAAAAAATGTATGTGATCCATCTGGGGGGAAAAGTACAAGCTATATGGCTGATAGTTAAGAGGAGAAATAAACCTACTGGGAATAGTGCCTTGGAAAACACAGATATTACAAATGGTCACCAAGTATTGTGTAACAGTAACCTTGAAAGCCATTGTACAGTTGAATTTCGGGGTGCTCTGTCAGCAACTTGGAATGCTTTATTGATGGCAGATATACTCAGATACAAATAGTGTGTGGAAGTGAGTATGAAGAAATTTAATTACAATAGTAGTTCTTTCAAACTTCACATTTGCTCTACTCAGTCTATTTGTGTGAATTGTATGAAAATAACTACTTGTCTAATACACCTAAACTTTTTCCTAGCAAGTCAATGTATTATGACTTAATCTTTCTTTGATTTCAGACCACTTAAGTACTTCAAAAAAACTCTGATGTCATAGTGGTTGAGTGCTGCAGCGGCTAATCAAAAGGTTGGCAGTTCAAATCCTCCAGGCACCCCTTGAAAATTCTATGGTGCAGTTCTATTCTGATCTATAAAGTCACTGTGAGTCGGAGTTGACTCACCAGCAATGGGTTTGTTGTTGATTTTAACTACTTCAAAACTATCCATAACACTAGAAGGAGAACACGTACAAGACCCAAGTTTCTGCTGTCTTTCCTTCTGTGGTAATCTGCATAATTTCTTGAGAACAGTTCTAGAACGCTGTCGATTTTTAGGAGCCCTGGCGGTGCGGTGGCTAAACACTGGGGTGCTAACCAAAGGGTCAGCAGTTTGAACTCACCAGCTACTCCAAGGGAGAAAGATGTGGCGGTCTGCTTCCATGAAGGTTATAGTGTTGGAAACTCAATGGGACAGTTCTGTCCCGTCCTGTAGGGTCACTGTGAATTGGAGTCAGCTTGACAGCAACAGTTAAGAGGTGTGTTTTTATAAAATCAAGCAACACCTTCATTTTTTTAAGGAAGTTACATATTTTCCACATCTACTTCTAATTAGGAGACAGAGGACAATTGTCAGGAAGTCAGATGGTCAGGAATAGTGCTTTTTGGTTTTTTTACTTATAAGTGTGTGCGTATCAGGTTACCAAGTTTGCTAATGACTTAGTCTTTTATTGTTACCCATTTTTTTGTTATCCTGTATTTTTACGTCTTGTCACCTATAACAGTCACTGATACATTAATTCTCAAAATGAAACTTGTACTCTAATGCTAGGGTCATTGCAGAATCAAAGAGCAGAGAATAAGACAGAGAGTGCCATCATCAGGGTTCTGGACCATAGGGTTCTGGTCATAGGAAGGTCTAGGTCAGCAAAATGGCAAAGACGTAGTGGCCAAGATTGTAGAGGTGAGTAGCATATTAAAACAAATGCACCACCACCATGGACTGTTTCAGAAGTCTCAAGAACTATCAATGACTTTGTAAAAGTTAAATACTTATTTTCACTGCAAGACTTTACCAGAAAAATAAGCAGATAACCTATCGACTGGAAGAAAATTTGGAGGACTGATACAACCAGTAAGGGTCTAATATTTAAAATATTTAGAAAGCTTCTGTAAGTTAACAACAAAAAGACAAATAATAAAAACTGGGCAACGGACATGAACAGACCCTTTACCGAAGAGATTATTCAGATAGCCAACAGACACATGAAAAGATGCTCATCGCCATTAGCCATTGGAGAAGTGCAAATCAAATCAAAACCACAATGAGATATCATTTCTCTCCCACTAGGAAGGTTAGTTTTCTTAAGGAGGGAATGTGGAGAAATTGGCACACTCATCCACTGCTGATGAGAATGTGAAATGGTACAACCATTGTGGAAAACAGTCTGTCAATTCCTCAAAAAAACTAGAGGTAGTATTGCTATATGACCCATCCGTTCCACTCCTAGGTATTTGCCTAAGGATCTGATAGAAGTGACATGAACAGATGTGCACATCATGACACTGTTCACAACAGTGAAAAAATAGAAACAACCTAAGTGCCCTTCAGTGGATTGGTGAATAAAATGTGTTGTCTACATATGATGGAGTATTACTCGGTGATAAAGAATGAGTTCACAAAACATCTTAGGACATAGATGAGCCTGAAGGACTTTTTATTGGGTGAAATAAGTCAGTCACACACACACACACACACACACACACACACACACACACACACAAATTATGTTCTCACTTTTATGAAATAACATGAACAAGTAAATGTATAGACACTAATGTTCCTTAGTGGTTATCAGGGAATAGGGAGGGGAGAGGATTCACTCTCTAGGTGGTAACAAAAAAGCCCCACTGTTGCCAAGTCAATTCCAACATACAGTGACCCTATAGGACAGAGTAGAATTGCCCCATATTGCTTCCAAGGGGTAGCTGGTGGATTTGAACTGCTGGCTTTTTGGTTAGCAGCTGAGTTTGTAACCACCACACCACACGCTCTAGACTGTAGACACTTAATATTTTAGGTAATGAGCAAAGTAACATTGAAGTCTAAAAGAAGTATATACATCTTGACCAAGGTACACAATGTCATTAAAATAAATACAAGAAAAAAGGACTTGTTGATAGTTGTTCCAGCATGTATAATTTTGAAACAACAGCAGAAACAGTTAAAAATATATTTGCATATATATGTACCACATTATTACACAAACAGTGCCTTTTTAAAATTTTTTGGCCAACAGCACCCTTCCCCCACAACTGAGAGACATTTTTGTAAGCACATTTTGCTAAATTTTTACATGTTGTATAAAAATAGCATCGTGCACTTAAGAAAATATGTCAAGGGATGGGAAAAATTGTAGAATATGTTATTTATATTAAAGTGTGTTATGTATGTAGGCATATGTGTGTATATATATGCATGCATCTGTATGCACATTTATTGATATTTTTTATAAAGCATACAGGGGTCACAGTTGCAGGTACTTCTTAGACATAACCAAACATCTCACGAGTTTGCATTTCTGGATTTGAAGGATTAGGACCATGGGATATCTCAGTCAGTTGGCATAATATAGTTCATTAAGTTCTACATCCTAGTTAGGTGAGTAGTATCTGGGGTCTTAAGTCTTAGTGCAACGATTGGTCTCCACTCATCTGAAGAAAAAGAGAAAGAAGAAACCCAAAGACTCAGAAGAAATTATAGATAGTCCCTGACTTACAACAGGGTTCAGTTACAATGACTCCGTTGTAAGTCAGTTTTTCTCTAGTTTTTTGTTGTTATTGTCTTTTATTGTCAGTATCTTCATAAATCCAATATTTATTGGTTTTGGGGGGTTTGGAAACATTACATGTAAACTTACAGATATATTTTAATACCTGCATACATAAAAAATACTCAAGTAAGAGTTGGAAAACACTGGAATTTTGTCAGTCAAGGAAGGTTCTGAATCATACGGATTTTCCCTGGAAATGGGCATGGCATTTCTAGTCAGAAAATCAGTGAGAATTGCCAGTGATCCTTTTTTATTCTTCATCATATATTTCTAGTAACATCTCACTACTTCCTGAATCTATCAGTTAACTTGAGCAAATCGATTAGTGTTTGGGTCCATGTTTTCAAGCACATAAATCCCCTGATTTCATTTAGAAAAAAAAATCCAGCTAATCATGTCACTGTGAAATTTGTTGACAACCCTCTCTTTCCTCTTTCTCATTATTTCTTTCTTCTTCATCATTTATTTCCACTTCAAAATCTATTAAGTCTTGATCTGTCAGTTCCCCTTCTTTGTGATCAGTAAACTCTTTCACATCAGCAATGTCAAGTTCTCACTTCAGCATTCTTGCCATACAGATGGTTTTTCCACTAGTCTCTTCCATCGTATTATCCTGGTCAAATGGTGCTCACATAACTTAGCAATATTTTCCATATCACCAGCATGCATAACATCCTAGGAAGATGCAATGTTCCAGATACACTGAAGATCATAAGTGCTGTTCATCATAATTGGAATACATCTTAAGTCAAGGATTCACTGCCTGTTGTCTACAGGACAAATAGTCTGTGTGAAACCATGACCTAATCTACTCTGAAACCAGAACAACTAGATGGTTCCCAGCTACCTCTACTGACTGTATGAATCAAGGCCACAGTAGATGGACCTTGACAGAATGGAAGAAAAATGTAGAAAAGAACCTTAAATTACTAAACCAAAACAAACTAATTGGACTGGTTGAGACTAGAGGCTTTCTCAAAACTATTGCTATGACATACTCTTCAAAACTTGAACTGAAACTGACCCCTGAGGTCACCTTCTAGCTAAATAAATAAGTTGGCTGAAAAAATAATGAGTATCACCTGTAGGGACTGTGCTTTCTTAAAAAAAGACAGCTATATGAGACCAAACCATCTACTGTTACATTGAAACAAAGATGAGAATGTAAGGGAGCAGGGAAACTAGATTAATGGAAATGACATGACCAGAAATGGAGATAAGGAGAATGTTTATGCATTGTGAGGAATATAACCAATGTCACTAAACAATTTTGTGTGGAAATTTTTGAATGGGAACTTGCATTACTGTGGACATGATCACCAGAAACACAATAAAATACTATTTAAAAAAAGAAAAAATATAGCAATGAAAATAAGCACCACAGCCAAGAGATTGATAGTTCTTGCATTGAAGGGATAATCAAAAGAGGAAGCTTAGTGTGAAATATATGTAATCATCTAATCAGGATCATTTTGTACATACTTTTGCTTAGCAAATACTCAACTGTGTAGTCAGGAATGAAATACTTCTCTAGAAAATATTTAAAAGGTACTATGTAATTTTTCTTTTCTAATTTTATTTTACTTTTTGTGAAAGTTTACAGTGCAAATTAATTTTTTCATTCTAAAATTTATACACAAATTGTGTATAAATTCTCGGTGTCCATTTATCCATTTTTTTTGTCTCTTCCTGGCTTCTAATCTTTGCTTTTGGGCAAGTGTTGCCCATTTGCTCTCAAATACTTAGTTGAACTAAGAAGTATGCTCCTCATATGTGTTGTTTGTTTTACAGACCTGTCTAATCTTGGGGTGAAAGGTAAACTTTGGGAGTGGCTTCAGTTCTGAGTTATCGCAGTGTCTCAGGGATTCCTCCAGTCTCCATCAGACCAATAAGTCTGATCTGTGTGTGTGTGTATGTGAATTTGAGTTTTGATCTACATTTTTCTCCTGCTCTGGGACCCTCACTTGTGATCTCTGTCAAAGCAGTCAATAGTGGTGACCAGGCACCATCTAGTTCTTCTAGGATCTGTGCGCTATAGGGATAATCAAAAGAGGAAACTTGGTGCAAAATACATGTAATCATCTAATCAGGGTCATTTTGTACATGATTTGCTTAGCAAATATTCAACTGTGTAGTCAGGAATGGAATACTTCTGTAGAAAATATTTAAAAGGTACTATGTAATTTTTCTTTTCTAATTTTATTTTGCTTTATGTGAAAGCTTCTGGAAGCTGTGATTCTTGTGGTCCATTAGTCCTTTAGACTGGTATTTTCCTTGTGCCTTTGTTTTTTTCTTCATTCTACTGTGTGACAAAAACTTTTAAGACCCCAGATGCTATTCACCAAGGTCAGATGTAGAACATTCTCTTTATGAACTATGTGAAGGCAATTGACCTAGATGACCCCCGAGATAATGATCTCCACCCTTCTATCCCAGTAACTCAGCCACTTAAGGTACTTCGATGACTTCAGGAAGCTTCTATGGCTTTGCCCTGGTCAGGTTGTGCTGTCTTCCCCTCTGTTGTTTTATGTTGTCTTTCTCTTTGTCAAAGTTAACTTACCTACTATCCAGATAATGGTTTCCTCTGTCTACCACTCCCATCTCTTGTAACCATTAAAGATTTTTTTTTTCAGTGTGTAGAACTTTTTGGGGGGTTTTATAATAGTGGTCTAATATAGTGTTTGCCTATTAGTGATTGACTTATTTCTGTGAGCATGATATCCTCCAGATCCATCCATGTTGTGAGTGTTTCACAGATTCATGATTGTTCTTTATTGTCACACAGTATTCCATTGTGTGTATGTGCCATAATCTGTTTATCCATTCATCTATTGAGGGTCACTTAGGTTATTTCCATCTTTCTACTGTTGTGAATAATGCAGCATTGAACGCAGGTGTGCATATGTCTGTTTGTGTGATGGCTCTTTTTTCTCTAGGATATAATCATAGGACTGAGTTGCTGGATCGTATGGTATTTCTATTGCTAGCTTTTTAAGAAGGCACCATGCCCCTTTCCAGAATGGTTGTACCAGTTTACTTTCCCACCAGCAGGCATATAAGAGCCCCAAGCTCCCTGCAACCTTTCCAGCATTTGTTATTTTCTGACTTTTTTATTTGTGCCAGTAATGGCAGGGTGGTACTATATATCACTTTATGGATATGTCCACAAACATGGTTAGTCAAATAGCAGAGTACCTTGTTCTTTCCAACACAGTCCTACATTTCTATTTCCTAGTCAGTGCTATTCAGATTGTGAGATAAGAATAATTTATTATAATAGAGTCTTTCAGCATCATTTTCCTGTCATACAGATTGGTTAAATGGACTTCTCCTGTTTACTAACTGTATTTTTGTAAACTGAAAGGTCCCAGACCACCTGATTCTTATATATCAGTACAGATTTTGACTCTAGCAAGAAGCACAGAGCTATGTATACTCAGTGTTTTTAAACTTAAAATTAGCTCATTTCGTTGAGCCAAAGGTGGTCCAGTGAAAACTTTCACTCCACCTTAAGCCAGTAATAGCTGCAATTGAAAGGTTGTTTGAGAAGCCTAAGACAATGGCATTAGAAATCATTTGTATTGTATAAACTGTAAAATATGCATTGTAAGGATATCTTATTGAATGTCTTATACTTGCAGATGTTATTCACTTCAGGTCTCAAAATCAGAAAATTATCTGTCTCAGTAAATTTTAATTAAAGCATTGTTATCAGAAGAATTGTTTGCACATGTATACTTGACAATTATTCCATTCTTTTTATATCAGCCACATTAAAGCCATTTTCTATCAGCCATATATTAAAGCCTGGTGGCAGAGTGGTTAAATGATCAGGTACTAACCAAGAGGTTGGGAACTCATCAGCCACTCTCAGGAAGAAAGATGTAGCAGTCTGTTTTTATAAAGATTTACAGCCTGGGAAACCCTAGGGGGCGTTGTACTAACACTACAGTTGAAATTGACCCAAGGGCAATGGGTTTGGTTTGGGTTTTTAAAACTGTTTTTATGGTAGCATATAAAGGCATCTGGGATAGAACTAAAAATAATTTCAATTACTTATTATTTTTGCCTTAATATTATTTATAGTGTTTAATTATCTAAGTGGTTAATTAAAGAGCTCTGGTGCTGCATAGTTGTTAAGCACTCACTGGTAACTGAAAGGTTGGTAGTTAGAACCCATGAGTTGCTCTGTAGGGCAAAGATGGAGCATTCTGCTTCCAGGGTTATTGCACCCTTGGGAACCCTGTGGCGCACTTCTATTCTGTCCTGTGTGGTCACTGTCAGTTGGAATGTATGGCAAGTGGTTAATTACTAATGAATATCAGCTAAGATTCAGTGTACTACAAATTTTAAACCAGTTTGGTTTATTGTGTTGAAATTTGAATTGCTGTAATCACTTTAAAACTCTTAAGTTGTGATCTTAACTATTAGCACCTCTCTGCTTAATTGACAGTCACAGTTCAGAATAAATGTGAAGACTGGTATGATTTTCTGTTTCACTTATGTGAAAACAGACCCTAAAGAATAAAACCAAACACACACAGACACACACACATGCGCCTGAGTAGATTCTGATAGAGTAGAACTGCCCCATAGGAGTTCCAAGAATGGCTGGTAGTTTCAAACTGTAGTCCTATTAGTTAACAGCCAAGCTCTTAACCACTGTACCACCAGGCCTTCTGCTCAGAATAAAACAAAAACCAAACCCACTGCCATCTAATCAATTCTGACTCATAGCAATTCTAAAGAATAGGTAATAGGAAATTGTATTTTTCTCTTGAAAAAATACCTGCAGTTTCTTTTAAGACATACGTATTTAATATGCTTGTTTACTCCCCGGTGCCATCAAGTCAGTTCTGACCCGTAACACTGACACGTAAATCCCAGTGACTATTCGCACCATCGTTAGCATACCTGAAGTTGGCCTTTGGTCTTCTGGGTTGACCAGCTCCTTTTTTATCTTCGTTCCATCCAGTTTACCATCACTGTGCTTCCGACTGTGGAAGCCCTGGGAGCACAGTCGGTAAGGGCCACAGCTGCTGACCAAATGAGTGGCAGTTCAGATCTACCAGGCACTCCTCGGAAGCTCTGTGGAGTAGTTCTACTCTGTCTGTGGGGTGTCTGTGAGTTGGAATTGGCTTGACAGTAATAGGTTTTATTTTGGGGGGAGGTTTAGTTTTTTGTTGTTCTTGTTACCCTTCTGACAGAAGGACTTCCCAGGCTGTTAGGCTGCACTTAGAGTTCATTAGGAAATTTCATTCATGTTAGGTCCATATAAACAAATTATTGATTTATAAGATTTTAATTTTAGGAAAGTCTCCTGATTTCTCAAATTATGAGAAATAGATATTTTTTCTACAGCTTAATTTTACTTCTTTTAAATTAAAAATTTTATTTTCTATTATGTAGGTTTCTAAGCACCACCCTCTCCCAGAAAAAAAAAAAAAACCACTGCCATTGTGTCCATTCTTACTGATAGAGACCCTGTAGGTCAGAATGCTACTGCCCCATAGAGTTTCCCAGGAGCACCTGGTGGATTTGCACCACTGACTTTTTGGTTAGCAACTGTCACACTTAACCAGCCTTTCCATATGTAAGTTTCTAATGCCTTTTAAATATGGGTTTCTAATGCCTTTGTATGACTTCAGAATCCTTGCAATGAAGTGGAACATTAAGCCAGAGCACTCCTAGGTTATTTTACACCATCACCATTGGGAGATTTTATTAATTACTGCCTATAATGTACTTGTAACTGTCTTGTGAGCCTTATCTAACAGTGAAGATAGCCATGAGTTGGCTCCCAGGAGATTGAAGTTTAAGCCAGACAACTTTGAAGTCAACAGATATAAGAAAACTCATATAGACAACAGATGCAATATTGAACATGGACAGAGATAGCTAATATTGTGATACAGAATTCTAAGGGAGTAAGTGGAACAGTTTATTCCTACTGTAATAGACATACCTTAGCACTGAGTATGATTTAGTATAATTTTAATTAGTTTAGGTGTTGCTTCCTGATAATAAATATACTTGAATGAGAAAAATTTTGTCTGTCTCTATATCTACATCTTTGTCTGTCTATATCTATCTGAACACACACAGGTGTCGTATCATGTTATAATGTTTATTATTTAGTCAATAATTTTGTCCATTTTTTGTACCACACTCTCTGTATTTGGTGCTTGGCGTTGTGACTTCAGTTTTACTCAGATCCTGTAGGCTAACACTTCTACCATTTCCCAGAGTTTACAGGTACCTTAGAATGTTTATCTTCATTTCTCCTGCCAGTTTTTGTATTATTTTTGTCACATGTTTTCATTCTACAGATATTTAAAATCTTCTAAGATAGTACAATTGACTTTTTTTTTTACAAGACAGTATTTGTCATGGTTTGAATTGTGTCCCCCCAAAAATGTGTGCAGCCACGTGGCTGGGATATGGTTCCCAGTATCTTGGGACTGTCCTCCATTGTGTGGTTTTGCTAACCTGTCTGTTAAAAGATTAGGGTGGGGCTGTGAATTCCTGCTATGGGGAAGTTTCCCTGGAGCATGGCTTGCCCCACCCTTAATGCTTTTAGCTTGCAAGGAATAAAAGGAAAAACAACCAAGGACAATTCGAGAACCTCGCTACCATCAAGCAAGCAGCACCGGGAGCAGAGCACGTCCTTCAGACCAGAGGTTCTTGTGTGAGGACGCTCCCTGGACAATGACTGATGCAATACCGGACTTTCCTCCAGAGCCGTCAAGGGGAAAGTCTTTCCCTGGAGCGGACACCCTGAATATGGACTTGCAACCTACTGGACTGTGTAAGAATAAATCTTTCTTTGTTAAAGCCATCCACTCTGGTATTTCTGTTAGAGCAGCCCTAGCTGACTAAAACAGAATTGGTACCGGGAGTGGGGTGCTGCTCTAGCAAATACCTAAAATGTGGAAGCCACTTTGAAACTGCGAATGGACAGAAGATTCAGAAGGAACGAAGAAGGCGCAGATGGTGAGAAACAACAGAGGACCGGCAGCAGTAGCAGCAGCGGCAGCAGCAGAACCAGAGGCAGCGCTGGAGCCGACCCGTGGAGAGAGAGAGCGGAACGGGGTGCCTCTGGGCACTTGAATCGGTGAGCTGGCCTTGCTGACCCACGGAGTGAGAGAGTTGAGTGCCTTTGGGCAGGACGCTTTCCAGCAAGAGTGGGGTGCCTCCGGGCACTTAAACCAGTGGAGCTACAGAGCTTTGGAACACTTGCCCGGCAGGGCAGATGTGGGCCTGAGGCCCGGGCCATGCGGCCATAGGAAGCTGAAGCTGAAGAGGCAGATAGCGTGAGAAGCTGAGCTGCCTCAGTCTCAAGAGGTATGGCCACGACCTCAGGGGTTTGAAAGGGTGGAACCATGGCGTGCTGTGTTCGTAAGGGTGGAATTGCCACTCAGTTGGGCTTAGGGTGCTCCTAAAGCCGATGGGACAGAGTTTCTGTCCAAGTGGGCCTTGAAGGCAGAGTTGTAGCACGGGGCTGGAGGTCTCCACTCAGAAACCTGAGAGTGTGGCCGATACCTAGAGTCTAGAGAGCATTGCTGTTGTGTAGAATGTCTCAGAAAATGTAAGAGTATTTCCAAAGCTTTGAGGGCTAATGTAATGTGTTCTGTTGACTTGTCTGTTGCCTGTTAATGCCTTGTAAGTTTCACAGATGTAGAAGAGTTTTTGTATTTTGGACTTGGAGCTGATTTAAGACTTCTGTTATATGGATGGACATAATTTTGCTATGGTGAGATGAACGTGTTAAATGTTTTGTGATGTGATTTTTGGGTTGTCAAAGGGTGGGATGTCATGGTTTGAATTGTGTCCCCCCAAAAATGTGTGCAGCCACGTGGCTGGGATATGGTTCCCAGTATCTTGGGACTGTCCTCCATTGTGTGGTTTTGCTAACCTGTCTGTTAAAAGATTAGGGTGGGGCTGTGAATTCCTGCTATGGGGAAGTTTCCCTGGAGCATGGCTTGCCCCACCCTTAATGCTTTTAGCTTGCAAGGAATAAAAGGAAAAACAACCAAGGACAATTTGAGAACCTCGCTACCATCAAGCAAGCAGCACCGGGAGCAGAGCACGTCCTTCAGACCAGAGGTTCTTGTGTGAGGACGCTCCCTGGACAATGACTGATGCAATACCGGACTTTCCTCCAGAGCCGTCAAGGGGAAAGTCTTTCCCTGGAGCGGACACCCTGAATATGGACTTGCAACCTACTGGACTGTGTAAGAATAAATCTTTCTTTGTTAAAGCCATCCACTCTGGTATTTCTGTTAGAGCAGCCCTAGCTGACTAAAACAGTATTCATTAGCTTTTTTTGTTGCTGCTTATTCTTTTCTGGAGTTCTTCTGTCTTGGATCATTTTCCTACAACTTGAAGAGCTCCCATTAGTATTTCTTGAAATATAGGCCTCAGAGTGATACAGATAACATTCCTTTGACCAAATAGATTTCTGATCTTTTGAAATCAGAATCCTTTTTGTTCTTTAATTCCTTCATTGCTGTCTATTGTAATTTCAGTTATGAGTCTGAAATAGAATGGGATAATATACCCAGCTCATGAGCTGGAACATGGGAAGCACCTTATTGTCATTAGCCACATGTCTCAAAGTTAGGTGCTCCCAGTATTTTGTATATTTTTGTATATGACACTGTGTTATAACTATTTACTTGTCCATTTCCTCTGCTAGACTGGGAGATGAAACTCTGCTGTATTTACCTTAGTATTTTCCATTCTGCCTGGCATTTCGAAGGCTTTCAGTAAATACTTTTTGGGGTAAAAGTTTCTTCTAGATCCAAGCCAAGTGCCGTCGAATTAAGGTTATTTATAAAAATGAACAGTATCCATTAACTTCTTACTAGCAGTGATTTGAATTCAGATTTATTTTCCCCCCTGGTCTTGCCCTCCCTACATTTTGGGTGGATTCCTTGTTTGGGGCATGTGCATTGAGGGGACTTTGAAATTCCTTGGGTATTGAGAGAGTGGAAAAGACTCATGACAAAATATAAAAAGGGAAGAGACTGGTAAAATTAACATTTTTTAACTACTGTCAAGAAATTAATCCTCACCTTTGCCAGCATCCCGAGAAGATGTTTAAAATTTAAGGTTAAATAAGATGTGCATCAGAACAAATAAGGAATGCCATACTGTTCTGATGGTGTGATCGGCCCAAGCCAGCATTCAGAGTGAACTCCCTAACGAACTTTTCTTCTATAGCAATACTTCCTTCACTTTTCATTGTTATACATGAGAACACTTAGGTCCTATTTAAATCAGTGTCTATTTCTGCTATATTATTAGAAATTAAAATTCAGGCATACTAGTTAATAACTGTATTCAATTCTTCATAAACGGCATGGTTTGCTTACATTCCAAAAAACTGGTATCTCAATTCCAATAAATGTATGTTGAGCATAATTTCTCTATTTGAAATTAAAGTTGGAGTTATTTAAATTAAGGATTTGGTTTACTGATAGATACCGTATTCTCTTTCAGGTTCAGATCTTGCTTTATGCTTCATGTTTGGTATTTTCAATAACTTGAACCAACAGAAGTGCTAATGGCAATTGGCATGGACTTCTTTTTACTTGTTTTCATATGTTTCAGAAACATGCCTTTCCATGTTTAAAGGACAAAAATCCATTGAATTCATGTCTTTATTTCTTAACTTTATCTAGTTCTTGCATACTGCTGACCTGACATATGTAGTTGCTAACATGCCTAAATAAAAAAACATGCAGTGTCATCTCCAAACTTCCCTTACTCCTGATTTTAGAAACAAAAAATATATATATTCATGATGTCCTGGCTTCTGATAATGGTGGAATAGCTTGCTTCCTCACAGATGATAATTATAAAATCTGGTCAATTTTGAAATACTGGAGAGTAACCAGAATCAGGCAAAAACTGGTTGAGAAGCAGGCCAGAAAGTTGAAAGGCAATGAGTGATATTTGTTGAGCTTGTGGGTATTTGTCTGCGGGTATTCTCTAATCTTGGGAAAGGAACCAAGTAGAAGGTACCGGAGTTTGAGATTGACAGAACAACCTGGAAATTAGGAGAAAACTCCAATAAAAAAATCACTTGACATGTGAAGAAATAGGAAAATGTGATACTTACTCAAGGCGAAATACTTTGGATATATTGTTAGGAAGGATCAGTCCCTGGAGAAGGGTATCATACTTGGTAGAGAGTCAGTGACAAAGAGGAAGACCCTCAACATAATGGGGATGGATTGACACAGTGGCTGCAACAACAGGCTCACGCATACCAATGATTGTGGGCATGACACAGGACCAGGCAGTGTTCCGTTTTGTTGTACATAGGGGGTCACTGTGATTTGGAGCTGTCTTGATGTTATGTAACAGCAACAACTCAAGAGGGGGAGAATAAATACAAATGCACCCTAAGGTTATCTATCTGCTGCCGTTGAGTCGAGTCCAACTCATAGCGACCCTAGAGGTCAGAGTAGAACTTCAAGGTTATCTAGATGTCACAATTATTAGACAGTGTCAGTTCAAGGACTTAAAGATAAATACACGCAATGAATGAATGCATGGAGCATTTCAGCTGAGGAATAGAAACTATAAATAAGACTGAGTGGAAATTCCTGAGGTGAAAAGTAAAATAGCTGAAATGGAAAATTTGCTGGATGAGATTACCAGCAGGTTGGAAACAGCAGAAGGTGGAATCAATGAACTGAAAAATAGATCAATAGAAATAATCCATTCTGACTACACCATCAACTGAAAGGTTTTCTAAACTCAGTCCAGTATTTCAGGATAGAGTGGTGGGAATGGGGGTCTGGGAACCATGTTTTCAGGGGACATCAAGGTCAATTGTCATAGGTAGTCTTTAGCTAAGAGAGTCTTCTGCACCCCGCATTGGTCAGTGGCCCCTGGAGTCTTAAGAGCTACCAAGATGCCACCTGAGGCACTGCGAATGGTCCCAAACCATCTAGAACAGATGACAGCTGAGAACATCAAAGACACGCGGAAAAATGAGCCCAGGGGCAGAAGGACTCGTATAAAAGCGAGACTGCATCAGTACAAGACCAGAAGAACCAGATGGTGCCCAACCACCACCAAAGACATCCGTGACGGGGAACACAATATAGAGTCCCTGAGGCAACACAAGAAAAAGAGATGTGCAGTTCAAGAACTTTTCTAAGATGGTCCGACAGCCTGGAGGGTTCACTGGGAACATGACCCCTAGACTTGCTGCTGGCCTTGACCAGAAACCAATACTGAGGTCAACTCTTCAGACAAGAATGGACTGGACTCAGGGACACAGTGTGAGCATACGGTGTGTGTGCTTTATGGTTTTATACAATTATAGGAGGCTGTCCTCCTGGTTTCTTCCTAGGTGCCAGAGGAGATGGTGGAGAGAAGGGGACAGGTGCTCATTAAGAGGATACAAGAAGTACAGAGTGAAAAGGAGGAATGTGCCGTCATGGGATGAGGAGAGCCGATGGAGCTGTAGATAGACAGGCACGTGGAATTGATGTGGATTGTATACTTAATCATAATAAAAATCCTAAAATAGAAAAAAAAATCCATTCTGAAGAATGAAAAGAAAAAAAAGAAAACTCGTATCTTAGGTGAAGGGGAAGGAAATTAAAGGGAAGAATTGAATGTTCAGTGGTAATAAATACTAGCAATTAAATCTGCAAAGAAAAATTGAAAAACAAGCAAAATTTGGATTTTGAATCCGTAATCCTGTGGCATTTCCTACAAGAGTGAGAAGAAGCATATTCTAATTTCAAAGCAGTGTGTTTTTGTTGGTTTTCCTAAGGTCATTTCTGTCATGTGATTCCAAGTTTCTTAGCTTTCTGTCCTCTTCTCTTTCTACTGGCTAATGGGTGTTTCCTTCTTTGTGCTGTATGTAAGAGCCAGTTAATTATGAAATGAAAAAAAATTTCTAGCAGTGGTCTAAGACAAAGGAAGCATGTGGAATAGGTGATCATATATGTTTCCATTCTTAAATGGTTTGCCTTTTGATGCATTCTGATGTGTTCCATGTTAGTTGTAATGTTTGAGTTCTTGATATTTCAAGTCATAGTGAATTAGGTTTTAACCATCAGTCTTTGTTAAAAAATTGTGAATGCAAAATGCCAAAAGTATTTGAGATAAGCTTATTTTGTATTGATTTTTCTTTTGTTTACACTTTGTAGATGTTTCACCAAAACCAACAGCACTTTCAGCAGCAGTTCCCTTCCTTTGGTCCCTGTGGTTGCACCTTATCCTCAGGATGGTTTAGAAATGAAGCCCCTCAGTCACATGAAGATGCCTGTGTGTCTAGCTTCCACAATCCCCAATTGTGGCCAGTTGTCCCAGGAGAGCATCAAGGACAATGTACCACCAGTACCTACCCAGCATACTTGCTGCCGGGACAATACAAGTGAGATCAACTCTGGTTGCACAGAAGATACAGCAGAGTTCAACAGAGGTACAAGAGAGACAATCTGAATCTTAAGTTTGCAGATAGTCTTCAGTTAGCAAAAGATGTTAAGGGTGTACAGTATAAGGGAAAGTGAAGCTTTCAAAGTTTTCTCTCTGAGATCAACTCACATATTTCTTAAAGAGACTGGGTAGAGAATATTGAATATTTAAAGGAAAGATGACTAGATAAAGGATTCTTTTGAATTTTGTTATTATGTACATGTTTCAACTCAGGCTGTTAATTACATTTTGGAAAATAAATTCAAATAGAGTTCGATTCAGTTTGTACCTGAATGGAGACTTGCTGGAGGATTACTTTATGTCAGCATGGGCTCCTCCATTGGAGTTAGTTCTGGAGCTCTAGCCATTCTTTAAAGTGGTGATTTGGGAGTTTTTGTTTTGTGTTTTGACTCTCAAATAAATTATGTAACTGTTAAGCAAAGCCCAGCTTTTAAACCTTTCAAACCTTCAGTCTCCCTCCAGTTGAAACCCAACTCACCTGGGCTCCACACTTGCTCTTAATTCTTTCTTACTGATCAAAGTAATGATTTTAGATTGTTTCATAAAAATCAGCTTTATCATTTCATAAGGCTCTCAAACCTTTCTGTTTTTCAGGAGACAACTGTATCCATTCAGAAACAGAGAACACAATTTTAAGTTGGAATCCTCTTATTTTACCACCTGTCACGAAGGACTGCATTGAAAAGACAGCATGGTCTCCTCCAGGCATTCCTTTGGACAGCCCCGGGAAACCTGAGGATGTGCAAATGACTGGCATTCCCCCTTAAAGCCAGTAACTGCACAAAACCGGCCTGGGTATGAACTGTGTGAAGGACATTAATTCAAATCAGAAGAAACCATTATTTATTTTTTTGTAGTAGAATGTCATATGAATGTATCTTAAAATGTCTGCCTTTTATATTATTTATGCCTGTAAAAATTCCTTCCCCTCCTCATTAGGAAGCAGCCTTGTTTTGCATACTTTTCAATCATGTGGTGAGCAGTGGACCATCCCATGTTTTTAAAAAGAACCTCAGTGACAGTAAGAGCTGCTCCTACAACGGATTCAACCTATTAGCCTGCGTAGCCAAGAGGGGACTGCACAGGCAGTGTGAAGTTGGCCACCAGTCGGAATTTTAGATAGGAAGTCATGTTTCATTATTATGTGACTCTCAGAGAACGTTTTAAGATAAACCACAGTTGTATCCTAATGTTTATAACGGCAGGTCTGGCTCACGCATTTTATAACAATACCTTCCACAAACGTGATAATGTGACCTGTTGACTTTACCCACCCACCGTCTGTACCTGGGCACAAATTAGGTACTAATCAAAAACTGTTGTGGACATGGTTGCATTTCAGATCTAGCTGAACGATTGCAGTATGCAGAAAGAGAATCCAGATCAGACAGGAATGTGTGTCCAACTACTAGAAATTAGTTTATAAAATGGTCATCAGGAGGCTTCTTTTAACTTCATTTCTATGATTAGTAACAGTAAGATTTTAAAGTGGTCCTTGAGCAACAGTGATTGTAAGAAGAAAGGGGAGAGTTCCAATGAGCCCCTCCAGGCAGAAGGTCTCTAATCTGTTCTATTAGTATAGAATCATGGTCATGATCCCACATGAAATGAAAGCAGCTTCCAGCATGGACAATAGCCGGAGAGTTATGTCTATCAGAGAAGACTGCTTTTGGAAGGAAAAGCCTATGGGTGGTTTGAAGTTTCCTGACATTTCTTCACAACGCCTTTATTGTAGACAGGCACCCAAGGCTTTAGTCAGCAGAGGCCATAAATCACAGCCACTGCTGCCTTGGAGTGACAAAGACACTTAAAACTGCCTTTGGAAGACTTTTCTTCTTCTTCACAGTTAGAAAAAATACTCGAAGTGTGTGTCATGGCTTGAGTCAAGCTTTCACGGTCACTGCCATTTTTGGGGTCATGCATCCCTGTGAGAAAGAAGAAAATGATTCTCTATGTAGTCAAACAGTCACCGCATAAGTGAAAAAAACTGTTAAGTTTCACAGAAATTGCAGTGGAATAGAATAGAATACTATATGAATCAATTTTCTATATGAATACCACACTATTCCCTTATGTATGCCTATATATTTTATAAATAGAACCGTTAGTGAAAGTGTGCCATTTAAGCTGGGCCACTATGCAAGAGTTTCTTCAGGGGAGCGTGCTGAGTATGGTTACGTGGAAGGATGTGTGTGATGTTACAGAAGGACACTCTACATTCCAGATGTCTGTGCCTCTAGTATAATGAATTTGTTCTTCGTGTTGCTTAGGTACAGGTAGCATTGGAGGAGGATAGCTGCACACCTTCTGTGACTAGCCAAGGACAAAGCCCTAGTGCACAGAGTCTGAAAACACCGAGCACAGCAATGCTGTCCTACAAGTAGTTTTAGAAAACTAGGGAGGTTAATGTTTGTGGGCAGTCATTTGGATTCAGGCAACAAGTGTACTAGCATGAGCCTTAGGTCATAAACTGCTTTTAAAGATTGAGTTTGGATATGGGATTTGTCCATGAGGCAGAGAAAACGACTTCTTCACCTCTAGGGCAGCCTCATTGCGGACTGCTTTATTTATATTATTAGTAACGCTGTTTTAAGTGTTATCCTTTTATTGTATTTTATTTATAAAAATGCCTTTATATATTGATACATATAGACGTGTGTGTGTATATATATATATATATAGATAAATAGACATTTGCCTTATGTTTAGGAAGTATGAGTACTCCCTAGCCAATGAGTCATTCTGAACCTTTACCCCCTACACAGTCACCAAAAATAGTCCTACCTAATGTCACATCCACAGGAAGTAGAGGATGTAGTACAGTGCTGTGGGAGATGAAACTAACCTTTGCAGGGTGACTGCTGTGTACAAGGCACAGTACTATGTGCTTGTTACTGTTACCTCGTTACACACCCATGGCAAATCTGCAGAGGAAGCATTAAAATGCCCAAGTCCTGGAGTGAGCCACCAAGTCTAAATTTGAACCCAACTGACCTGGAGCCATAGTCTGTGCAAGACTAATCGTGTTACAAATCTCATTCCAGCTGCAGGACTGCCAAGAAGTGAAGTTTATAATTGAATTTCACCTGTGTTGCTCTTTTAAAGCAATGGCTCTGAGATGCATGTTTTGTGTCATATAGAGAGGTAGGTTTTATTGTCCCTAAGGTTGTAATGTTGTGTTTGGAATTGTACATATTTTAAATGATGTAGCTCTGACAGGTTTTATTTGGTTGATATGATTTTGTATTAAAAGAGAATGCTGCTTTCATGTAAAGTGGCAAGTGAATACAGAAACAGTCACATCCTCCCTGTTTGTGACTGTGGTGAGTGTGCGTCTTACTTGGAAATTCTTTGGCAGCTCTGCCCTGCCCACCCCTGGAAACCTCCCCTGCTTACCCAGAGCCAAGAGAATTAATCCCTCCGTTCTGATTGCAGAGATCAAGGCCCTGAGGGAACAGGATTGAAGACACCAGTGTTTTCAGGGGAGGCTGGGCAAACACCTGTGACAGGAGCTGTGTTGGAGCAGGCAGGCTCCCTCAGGGCAACCTGGTATTTGGAAGGAAGGAGAGGGTGGGAGAGACACAGGGGAACAGGGAAGAAAACAGGAGAAGTGATCCCTCCTCACACGTTGCCTGTTTGCCTAGGCAATCCAGTGTGGAAATTTACTCTCAAGATTTGTTGCACTGCACTGACTGTTTTATAAGAAAGCCAACAGGACCTTTTGCATCAGTTGGGCCCTTTTACACGTTATTCCACATATTTAAATAAGCCTCCCTAACTTTCATGTCTCTGAGTGACACAAACCATTTGCAACTACTAACCTAAAGACTGGCAGTTCAGAATCACCCAGCAGCATCCTGGAGGAAGGACCTGGCAATCTGCTGCAAAGCTTACTGCCAAGAAACCATGTGCAGCTCTGTTCTGCTCTGTTACATGTGGGCTCGTCCTGAGTCAGAATGAACTATACAGCCTCGAGGTTTTGTTTTGGTTTTTTGATTTTTTCCGTAAACTTCAGCCCCCAAACTGAGAGCTTTGTGTGAAGGTGAAACCCTTTTTCCAGTGAAGTCTAAATCTGTGAAACCCCAAATCTGTGAGAGCCACTGTGGCAGCTTAAATTCCCTTCAGTTTCTCGTCTCCTTCCAGGCGCCACTTCCCTGGTTGCTGGCAGGATTACCCTTGGCTGCTGTGGTGTCTCTTCTAAGTCCCCTGTGGAGGCAAGGCTGAATCCTGACTCCTCTAGGCAGTCGAACAAACATTTGCTTGTGTCCCACCCAGATTTCAGGCACACACTGGGAGCCAGTGAGTCATGCTGGCAGCTGACTGGAGTGTAACACTGGAACAGCCCCAGGCCCATCAGCAGGCTGCCTGAGGCTGGGGCAAGAAGCTGCCTCTGGAAGGCCTTTGCTGTGATGTCTCGGCATGGACCTCTGGAGACCCAGCCACTGGGTTTTCATTTTGGCCGCTGCAGATTCAGCCATAGTCCTAAGCTAAAGGTAGAGAGACAAAGACCCTGGGTCAGCACCGGCTCTGCTAGCAGCTCTGAAGCACGTCCTATAGGAGGAGCTGTGTTCTTAGGGGAGGAGTTGGGGGTTTGGGAAGTGAAGAACTCGCAGGAACGCTCACCATGTGCCACTGTTGAGTGACGGGAACACATGCATACGTGCTTCCGGCCTCCCAACCTCTGTCTTCCTCACAGAAGGAAAACCTGGGACCCCGTAGTCAGCCACTCCTTGTGGGAGGAGCTGTTGAAATAATCCTCCTGAAGGAGAGCATCGAGTATGGCTCACGTGGCAGTGGCTCAGTTCGCAGCCTTTTGTCTGGAAGCAACTAACCCACTTGTGCTTCTGCAGCATCTGAGACTTGTCCAGGACCCTCTTGCTCACATGCCCTGTGACACTTGATCCATCGTTTTTGCAGCTGTGCATCTTTTTCACCCTTCCACATGCTGGGCCAGGGCCTCTCCTGGAGCCAGTACTCTGGCACAGCAGCCGAGGCTTGCACTGGTCATGGGGAATGGATACAGCAAGACAAGTGGAGTTGGCGTCTCCATTACTTTGATTTTAAGACCAAAGTCGTACAGAAGAGGCCTCTGTCAGCCAGCTGCTAGCCCTAAGCCTGTTCGCACCTTTCTCTCTGGGCCTCATGCTGCTGTTGGTTACTGGTGGTGGGTTCTTGGGCAGGGTCTGACCTTGGGGTAGTGACTGTTGTTTCAGTGCCTGCAAAGCGCATACGTGATGAAGGCAGAAGGAAGCCTGGCTGACATCCCTGAGCATTCTCGGAAGCTGATGTTGCTGCTGAGCACAGCACGCTACAGAGGACTGGCCTCCTCATACTGAGTGATCTCTGGGATAGAACTGTGCTTATCTGTCTGTGTCTTTTCGCCTTCCCTTGTGCTCCTGCACTGATGACTTGGCTACGTCAGGATGAAATGGGAGAGGAGAGTTAGTGGCCACTATACCTCCCCAACATTCCTTTCCAATCAGGAAAATCCTGTCCCTCTCACATGGGAGCAAGCAGCTGGCCAAGGCCTGTGGGAGGAGAAGGAAAAGGAGTTCAGCGCAGATGCCAGGAGAACTCTCCCTTTCCTGTTCATACTAAAGTCTCTAGAACCCAGAGAGAGGGTGGCCACCATGTCTGAGGTTGAGTTGAAGCCCCAAAGGAGGACAACATCAAGCACTGGGCAAACCGTCACAATTAGGGAAGAGCCTAGGTGGTTTTCCCAGGGGAGCTCTATGTCTCTCCTTTGGGTAGATGCAGATGTCCTGCCCCCTTATGGGGTCAAACAGCCCCTCACCTTTAGACTTCCACTCATGGAGGAACCACTCCAGGTGCCGGCAGCATACTGAGTACGAGTAAGAGAGGCCAACGCTGCCACCTCCACTCCTGTGCCTGCAGCAGCCATCACTGCAGGGTGGACTTTGCAGGGGTTTCTACTAAGTGGGCAGAGGGCAGGTTGCATGGGCTAGGTTTAAAGCCACAGCTGGACTTGGGCCATTGTGACTTCTAGGGTGCTGAGCAGACAATGCCTGTTCTCATCCGGTTCCCTCTCCACCTTGATTGAGAAATCAAGAGCCCAGCTCTCTCCCAGCAAAATATAGTCCTTTGTCTATCTGCCTGGTACTCTTGAGGTTTTGAGTCCCCAGCCATATGCTGTTCCTGTGACAGAAGGCAGAATGCTAGTTGTCTTGACAACTTGGAGTTGAAGGGCAGTGTGGCATAAAATAAGTAATTCCCACATGGAAAGAGCAGCAGGAAGCTCAGAGCCTACCTGTGGCCCTGGAAGTGAGGCTGAGGCATGGGGCAGGGCTCCTACTCTTTTAGTCACCAGCACCCAGTGCCTACTCTCACCCTGTTTCTTCTAAGTTATTCTGAATTGTGGGTCTTACACACGGTTGGACATCAGCCCAAGGGGACAATATACCAGGTGCTGGGCTGTCACCCTGCAGGACTCACCCTGATGTGCTGATTCAGGACCAGGATGTCGATGGCATAATGGACCAAGCGAGCCTTGGATCCAGTCCCTCCTGTTGCTGGCTCCTGCTCTCTGCTGCCTGTCACTGGCTGCTGAGTACCAAGCCCCAGCTCCTGGGTCTGGGACATGGCCCTGCACTGGGCCACAAAGCCTGTCAGCCTCCCAAGGCCTTCAGTGGCCCACTGAAGTGGCCCATCTCTGCAGTAGATCAGGTGGCTGCTGGTCATGTTGGGAGGAGCTGGATATCCTGGGGGTGAGGATGGGACACATATGGGCAGCTGTCTACCTACAGTACCTGTGTGGTGCACCCATGTGTTCCTGTTGAGGGAGAATCTGATAGTGAGGGGCAGACACTGGCTCAGGGTTTGAGGACTTAGTTCTGTTTAGTCTCCATTCTGTGTTACCCTAAACTTACTATTTGGGCCTTTGTCTCCTCATCTATGAAGAGAAGGAGATCATCTGACTGAATAAAGTTCCATGTCCTCTATTCAAAGATACATCTGACTGACTCCCCATTTAACTGCCTGCTTTTTGTTTTTCCCCTTCCATTTCAGTGTTCTGCACATGTGCAGTTTGATGACATTAGTTGTATTTATTATGTTGTGCTTGGGTTCCTGCTCTTGAGGGCCTTTGTGCATCCTGGGGAGCTAAAAAGTCCAAATCTGAGGACAGGAAATTCCTGTGCCTTTACAATAAAACTCTCTAGCCAGCCTAGCCTGCTATTCTACACCACCCACACACATGCACATATGAACACATACAAATGTGCACATGCACACACACACATACACTCAGGACCTCCAGCAGGACACCCCGAGTGTTGAAGACCGCACATTAGCAGGTGTCCTTATGGTGTGATGGATCCACATTGTGGAAAGTCAGGGGGAGCTTGGGTACCCTCTGGTTCCAGCTGCTGCTGCTGAGGGCCCAGCCAAAGTAGCTGGGCAGGAAGAGTGCCCTCTGTGAGGGCCACCCAGCCAGGCCTCTGCCCCTGCAGCACACTCCTCGGGGCTTCTCTGCTGCCAGCTGTTGGGTTTCTGCAGGAACCTCCAAGGTGAAGCTGGTGGAAGGCTAGAGGTCAGGTGCAGGCCTCAGAGGAGGCGAACAAGGGAAGCAGAGGGCTTGGTGGAGCTGACGGTGAAGTGGATCTTGAGCCAATCAGCCTCCTCTCCCAGGCACCAGTTTTACACCAGGTTCTATCACAGTCTGCTCTGAATGCAGCTGCGTGTTCCCTGACACCCATCCCACCTCACCCCTGCTTTATTCATCTCTGCATCAACCATCCCACTCTCAGCACCTGGCACTGGGCCTCCTCTACGTTTCACCATCTGCCCAGTAGTCCAGCCTTACCAGTTATGGGTGTGTGCTGGTCCGTCCATGCACCCAGTTTGCAAGGGTTGACTCTCAGAGATCCAGGTTTCAAGTGTCAGTGAGTCTCCTACAATGGAATTGGGGGCCTGAGATTAATGAAACCCTTTGCTGTCAAACTGATTTCTGATTCATAGTGACCCCATGTGTTACGGAGTAGAACAGTTCCATAGGGTTTTCTTGGATGTAATCTTTGCAGAAGCAATTTGCCAAGTCTTGCGTGGAGTCACTGTCGACCACGGACCACCAACCCTTAGGTCAACGGTTGAGTGCAAACCACTTGCATCTCCTAGGTTCCTTATGACCCAGTAATACACAAAAAGAAATGTTTTAGTTGAGGACCTCCTTGGGATTCCAAACCCACCAGTCATCAAGTCACTTTAGACACCAAGATGTAAACCATTTTGTGAAAATTGTCATATGTGATGGCACCTTGGTTTTCTTATCTCATGTATTTTTTTTTTTTAAATTTCATACTTAGTTCTTTTTTCTTGAGATAGAATAAATAAGACAAAGTCAGGTGAAGGGGAACCTATAGCAAAAAAAAAAAAAAACATAATTGAGACAGATACAGGCAGATCTGTGATCCCTCTCTTATGCAGATTAATGCAGACGAGGGATACAGTCTCAATTCTTATATCACCAGATCTGTACTGTCCAGTATGATAGCCACTAGCCACTAGGCAGTACTGAGACTTAAAATACTGTAAGTATACATACTAGTTTCACAGGCTTGGTATGGAGAAAAAAGAATGTAGAACAGTTCATTAATATTTGTATTGTTGCATGTTGAAATCCGTTGAAACCAAACAGCAAGTTTTTTAATGGATATGTTGACATGATAATAAATTATATTGGGTATATTGAGTTAAATATTTCACCCATGACTTTTTTAATGTGGCTGCTAGAAAAATTTAAATTGTATATATGGGCCTCGTTGTATTTCTACTAAATTGCACTGAGACCAGAACCCTTCATTTTATAGATCACAAAAGAGTCCCTCGGAGATGAGGTGATCAGTCTCCTGACTCACTTTAGCTCCAGCACAACTTCCCACCCCTGCACCTCCATTCAAATGAGTTCCAAAGGGCCATAGCCCCAGGAGTAGCCCCTACTCATCCAGCTGCAGCCAGCACTGGAGGTTGTGGGAGCCCCGGCAGGTGAACTCTCCCAGCCAGCCCTGCTCTCCCTGAGCCTCCAGAAGGTTCACAGCTGGGGCTGGACTGTGCCCATTAAGCTGTCTCTGCGTGGCCAGACCGCTCACAGTTCAGCATGTTGAACTGGCTCCTCCTGTGGCCAGAGTCCAGCAGGTGGGCTCTGGAGGGGTGCCCCCGGGTGGTGATTGGTGGCTCAGCATGGCCCTCAGGAAGGAAGGAGAGCTTGGCTGGTCCCTTCATTCTCTGCACCCCTTCATTTATTCCCTCACTTACTCTTTGCACCCTTATTCAGTCATTCCATTATTCACTGCCATTGAGTCGATTCCAACTCATAGAGACCCTTTAAACTGCCCCACAGAATTTCCAAGATGCAACTGGTGGATTCAAACTGCCAGCCTTTTGATTAGCAGCCCTAGCGCTTAACCACTGCACCACCAGGGTTTCCTTTATTCAGCCAGTCATCATTTACGGAGGACTGACCATATGCCCAGCAAGTGGTTGGAACAGACGTGTGGAACAAACGTGATGGAACAGCAGAAGTTCTGGTGTGCAGGAAGAAAGATAGATGAACTCCCCGGCGGCTGGAGGGAGGCGAACCTTGCATGCAACATGCTGTTTGGATTTGATTATTATGGTGGCTGAGTTTTCCAGGCAAAAGAAGGCAGAAGAACACGTGGGCACGGAGGACATTGGAGGAGTTTCAAGGCCAACATGTGATGTGGCTGCAAGAGAATTGTGTCAAGTTCTTGAGAGCCTGCCAAACTGGAGGCTGGTGAGGAGGGCAAACTGCAGCGGGCAGGCACGGTGATGGGGACCAGGAGTGCAGCAGAGCGAAGCCACAGAGGTAGCTCCTGAGCTGAGTGTTTCTCATCTTGTTTGTGGGCATGTCTTGAAAGTTGAGATCTGAGTTCCAGCCTGGGTCCCAAAGAATGCCCTCAGCCTCCATATCATCTGGCCTTCCGTTCTTGGGACACAGTTTACCTGTGTGCCTTGCCTGACAGTGTTGAGATTTATCAATCTTCACAGATTGTGAGTAATGGCCCTACTACTTCACCTGACAATCAGGGGTTCATCAGGCCTGGCAGCTACGTGACTCAGGAGAGGCTCCTATCCTAATCTACAGACTTGGGACATTCCAGCCTACACAACTGTGTGAGCCATTTCCTTGATATAAATGTCTGTATATACTTACAAAGACTGCCAGTTAAGTTCGCGAACTCTTCCTAGAAAAAGTGCTACATACTTCATTGCTGAATATCACTACAGTCACCTTCAAAGTACTCCCCTCGGGAAGCTATGCACCAATGCCAATGCCTAGTCCACACTTCAAAGCAATTTTGGAATTCTTTTTCTGGAATGGCTATCAGAGCTGTCTTTGTATTACCCTTGATATCCTGAATGCCATCAAAATATCTTCTTTTCGATATTTCCTTTATCTTTGGATAAAGAAAAAAGTAACTATCAGATAAGGTGAGTAGGCACCCCCAAAAAACCCAGTGCTGTTGAGTCGATTTTGACTCATAGCAGCCCTCTGGTAGGTAGTGTTCCAGTAAGTTATTTGTTCACTGGCTAAGAACTCCCTCACAGACAGCTATACAGTTAAGTTCATGAACTTGCCGCTGTGCCACCATGCTCAGTGGCCCTTCCAGAGAGAGTTCCAAAACTGCTTTGAAGGGTGGACTAGGTGCTGGCATCAGTGCATACTTTCCCAAAGGGAGTACTTCAAAGGTGACCACAGTGATATTCAGCAGTGAGGTATGTAGCACTTAGAACAGTTAAGTTTGCAGACTTAGTTGTCAGACCAGTATAGAATTTACTGGGTTTGCTTCTCCAGAGTATCCAGCCTAAGACACTAGTCCATACTCACCCCTCTGCCTGGGAAACCAGAGCTCCGAGTCACCTCACAGAGTGGAATAGAAGAGAAGGTGCACTAAGATGGGTCCCTAATGGCTGTGCAGGTGAAGATGCTGCCACTGGGGAAAGTGGGTGACCATGTGACTGTAGGAGATGTTACAAGGGGCAGAAGGGCCAGTTCGCTGGGGCCCTTCCGACTGAAACTGGGTAGCTGGAAGCTCTCCAGGCCAGGTGCAGACCAAAGTCACAGCTGAGAGGGTGAGGGTCACAGCTCAGGAGGGCTAGCCCGGGGGATATCTGGGAGGGGGAGGTAAGTGAAGTCAGGCACTCAAGTGAGGTCCCCACTCCAGTCAGCCTCCAGCTCCGGCCTGGGCTGTTAGAGGAGAAGGGAGTAGGGACAAGTTGGTAAGTCAGGGGGAAAAGGGAGGCTCTCTGAGGTGCTGGTGTGAAAAGATCAAGAGGCAGGGGTCATGGGTCATGGGGGGCAGGAGTTCTGAGTCCCTGCAGCATATAAACAGGAGCCCTCTATTGCCTCTTCTTTGCTCTTCAGCTTCTGGGAATCAGGACACCTCACCTTACCTGTGCCTTTTCCCTAGCCCTGTAGCAATTCTTGGTTCTCCAGACACTCACCCCTGCCCATGCAACGCACTCCCACTCCACCTTCCACAGGGCATCTGGGGTCAGCCAGATCGCGGGCCAGGGAAGATTCAGCCTGGCCTCGGTGGCCCAAGGTCAGACCTAGGCACCCCCGACCCGACAGAAAATGGTGAATTGCATGGTGGTCTGTGTGTGGGCATCCCGGTGCCTGTTGTGGACTAGGCAGGTGTATACGCCTATGTGTGCACAACCAGTGTTGGCCATGATGTCAGGAGGCCCAGAGTAGACCCCAGCATGGTCATGGAGTCACATACAGTGGATCAGACGGTTGAGTGCCACCTCCCCCAACAAGCTCTTCCTTGTCACTGGCCCAGAAACCACAGCCAGTGGTGGCCAGAGGCTCCCTGGTGGTCATAGGCTAATCTGGATCATCTGGGAGGGCAAAGGGGGCCCTTCACACCTCCTGATCAACAGTCCATTGTCCACTCTACAGGCGTCACTGAAGTCATTTACCTACTTTGCATCAGCCGTCAGCCACTATGCCAGGACTCAAGGAACTCCATGTCCGGGGTCTGCAGCACAGATCAGACCAGGCAGGTGTCCAGGGTTCATGGAGGTGAGCATGGGGTTGTGGGAGCTCAGGGGGACTGACCTGGCTGGCTACACTGGGGGCAAGAGGCTGGGCTGAGATGGAGACATGCGTGAGTTAGCCAGAGTGACCAACACTGCCAGTTAGACTAGACTGAAGAGTTTCTCGGAATACGGGGCTTTTAGTGTAACAACTGAAATAGTCACAGGTAAACTAGGATAATTCATCGCTCTAGGCTGGTGAGGAGACTGCCCTGAATGTGGTCCTAGCAGCCAGTCTTGTCTACTTGGATGTCCTTTGGACTACTTCCTCCTCTGTCAGGTGTCCAATCTCAGTGTCATCACCTCTGAGACGCGCTCCCTGACTCTCTCCCAGAAACAACTGGGGTATCCACCAGCTTCCATTTTCTGCCACCTCCTTCCCAAGTACCTCTGCTCTCCTCTCATGGTCCATATTTTTAATCCCCATGAACACCCCCATAAAGGCAGGAAAGGAGTCCTTGCTCCTTCAGATGTCTGGACCCGCACTGTGCAGCAGATATATACTAGCCATGGATCGTATTTTAAATTTTCTGGTAGCCAATTTTAGAAAGTAAAAATAACCAAATGACACTAATACCCACTGCCATCAAGTCAATTCTGACTCATAGCATTCCTACAGATCAGAGTAGAACTGCCCCATAGAGTTTCCAAGGAGTGCCTGGCAGATGTGAACAGCTGCCCTCTTGGTTAGCAACCACAGCACTTAACCATTACACCACTAGGGTTTCCACACTAACAGATTTTAATAATCACTTTGTTTAACAAAATACATTCAAAACATTATTGTTTCAATATATAGTCCATATAAAAATTACTGATAAGCTCTCCTACATCCTTTCTTTTTTGTATCTTCAAAATCAAGTAAGTACTTCCCAAAACCAAAAAAAAAAAAACCAAGCCCACTGCTGTCGAATTGTATCCGACTCATAGTGACCCCAGAAGTCAGAGTAGAACTGCCCCATGCTTAACTGCTGACTCAAAGATTGTAGGTTCGGCTATGCAGAAGGAAAGCCTGGTAATCTGCTAATGAAAAATCACCCATTGAAAACTATGGAGTGCAGTTCTACTCCAACAACCATCACCAGAACTGACTCAGTGGCACCTTTTCTGTTGTTCGTAACTAGAGCCATGATTCACCCCGATGGGCAGAATTCCATAAGGCTCGTGCCTGCTGGAGCCTCTCAGGAAGCTTGGCCATCCTGTGGCGCAGAGACTTGTAAAGTCTGAGGTGCAAAGGAGGGCTGTGGGGGGTGGGAGTGAGGGTGGGGGTTAAGCCCTGTCTGCCTTCCTTGCCCTCTGTCCCACTGACAGATGACATCCAGGGAGAGTCTGTCACTGCTCAGCCCACTGATGATGTTGTGGGCACTGCACTGGTACCAGTCCAAGTGTGTCCAGTTGACAGGGGTCAGCTGGAGCAGCTACCCAGTGACTACCAGAGGGGCCTCCTTGGGCTTTGGGGTGCCTGGCACTGCCAGGTGGGACCACGGGCTCCATGGCCTCCACGCTGCACACATGGCCACCACAGAGGCATTGTTCACTGGAGGCGGGTCACTCAGTCAAACCAGAGGCACTGGCCAGAGGGAAGGCTCTGTGTTTTACTCTGCCTGGCTGTGTCAACAGACCAAACCCTGCTGGCTGTCAACCAGACCCTGACATCCTGACATAATGCCCTCCCCTTCCTTGTGATGCCAGGTTTTCTTACCCTGTAGAGGGGGTGTGTTTTAGAATCTGGGCCCGCAGAACATAATAGGAAGCTCATGCAGATAGGAGCAAAGTGGCTCAGGTGCAGCTGCCCTGGCATGGCTCTCACCTAGCACGGCCAGTGTGAGGTAGAAGTAGAAGGTGTGTGTCTGGCCGCCAGTGGTGGATGTGGCTCTATAGGTGACAGCCACAGCCTTGGGCTCAGGGAGCCTGGAAGGTGAAGCTCTGGAGGATCACCAGAAGGGTAGGCCCTGAGCCACAGGCTAGCTCCACAGTGCTGACCCCCACTCCGAGGATGAGCACCCCATCCTCCTCAGGGTCTCCGAGAATCGAGTGGGCTGATCTGGGAAGAGGTGTGCACCAAGGACATCCGGGTGGTTCTGGGGTCCCCTATATCCCTCTGCCTGAGCCTCTGCAGAGTGGGGGACTCCTGTGCTGAGATTAGACAATGGGTTTACATGTGGGTTCTTATTTCCATTCTGTCGGTTGATGTGTCTGTCGTTGCACTAGTACCAGGCTGTTTTGATTACTGTAGCTGAGGTCAGGTGGTATGAGTCCTCCTACTTTATTCTTTTTCTTCGTTAGTGCTTCACTTATCTTTCCATATAAAGTTAATGATTATTTTCTCCATCTCATTAAAAGAATGCTGTTGTAAGATCAGAGAATGCACTGGTGCAAAGGTTTCCCTTCACAACTGACCCCTGGACCACCAAAAACTTGACAAAAATGACAATTCCCAGGCCTTTCCCCAGACCTCTGTGTCAGAACCTCCAAGCTCCCGAAAGTAAGTCTGATGATCAGCCAAGTTTGTTAACTCCCGAAAACTCACTTGATCAGTGTGGCTACGATCATTTCAGGGCCTGGAGATCTCTGTGCAAGGTCTCTGGGAGAATTCTAGAATCTGATCCCACCTGGCTCCAGTCTCACAGTAGCAAAGAGACGATGACCCCAATCTGCCCACCCAGCATCTATTCATTCCTCACATAATTATGATACAACTTGTTCCTGAGCCGTGCAAGCAGTGAGCACTCTTGGCTGCTCACTGAAAGACTGGAGATTCAAATCCACCCAGTGGCCCCTCCGAAGCGAGTCCTCGTGATCTACTTCTCATCCAAAAGCCGCTGAAAACCGTGGAGAGCACAGATCTACTCTAACACACACGGGGTCTTTCCTGAGTCAGAACTGTCTAGACAGGAATTGGTTTGTAGGTTACTGAAGTAACATTAAGGAAACTCTGACCTCTGTCTGGAATCAATATGCAGTGATACAGCATTGTGGAGAAAGAGTTGTTTTTTAAAAGAAAGGAAAGAAAATGCGTTTGATATATTTTCATATCCTTTTAATTGTTGTTTATTTCTAGTGGTGGTTGTGAGAGTATAGAAGCATTTTCTTTTCGATAATGTTAAGTTTTTAAGTTTCAAGTGACACGTGAAACTTAAAATTTCTCTAAAAATCTCGAAACCTATTAGCCAGAATCATGGTGTGATAAGGCGAAATATTTTCCTTTAAAAAATGTGTTTGTAGAGTTAAGAACGGATTATACATTTATGATTTAGTAAAATAGTTCTAAAGGGAAAAGAAAGGTCAGTTGCCATGTACCAGGTTACAATAACAATTGAATCATTACCCCCTTCTGCTCTCAGAAAGCTTTCAGTCCATCAGGGAGTCAGACAGTAAATAGTCATTGTCTGTAACAATGGACTCAAATATGCCAGTGATCATAAGGATGACACAGGACGGTGCAGCGTCTCGTTCTGTTGTGTGTGTGGTTACCGTAGCCGACTTGATGGCAACAACACGTGCTAAGTCAATCAGCAGGGCATTCTTTGCCTGCTCAGGGCCTAGGGGCCTCGTCCTCTTCTCCTTTTCCCTCATCTTAAAGTGCATTGACAGCCTCAGCAAATCCAAACGAAAGTAATGCTTCAGGGGCAATCAAACCCCAACAACAATTCACACTCGCTTCCATTTATCGAGGACTTCCTTCATGCTGGGCTCCGTACTGGACTCTTCACGTGGATCCTTGTAACCCTCATGGCACTGTTGGTGGGCTGGCTGCCCTTGAGTTGGTTCCATCTCCCAGCTACCCTATGTACAACAGAACGGAACACTGCCCTGTCCTGTTGTCATCCTCAGAATCATTGCTACGCTTCAGCTCATTGCCGCTGTGGTTGCTCTCTCTCGTGGAGGGTCCCCATCTTTTGTGCTGACCCTCCCATTTACCAAGCATGATGTCCTTCTCTAGGGACTGACCTTTCCTGACAGCATGTCCAAAGTATGCTTGACAAACCCTCCCCATCATAGCTTCCAAAGAGCCTTCTGGCTATTCTTTCAAGACAGATTTGTTCTTACTTCTGGCAATCTGTGGTATATTCAATATTCTTCTCCAACACCATAATTCAAAGGCATCAGTTCTTCCATCTTCCATATTAGTTGATATTTATATGAGATACTTGAAAATATCAGACCTTGAATCAGGCACACCTTGGTCCTCAAAGTGATATCTTTGCTTTCAGACACTTTAAAGAAGTTTTTTGTAGCAAGTTTATCTTTTCTGTGTTGTTGATTGGTCTAGTTAGAGGGATTTTTATTTTCTTTATGTTGACGTGCAATCCATACGGAAGTCTGTAGTCTTTGATCTTCTTCAGTAAGTGCTTCAAGTCCTCTTCACTTCCAGCAACCTAAATTGTGTCACCTAAGGATTGCACAGGCTGTTAATGAGTCTTCTTCCAATGTTGATGACCAGTTCTTCTTCTTCATATAGTCCAGCGTCTTGGATTATTTACTCAGTGTACATATTAAACAGCTATGGTGAAAGGACAACAATGAAGAATACCTTTACTGATATTAAACCATTCAATGGTCCCTTGTCCTGTTTGGATGACTGCCTCTTGGTCTACATGCGGGCTCCTCAGGAGCATAATTAAGTGTTCTGAAATTCCCATTCTTCACAATGTTATCCAGAGTTTGTTATGATCCACACAGTTGATTGTCAATAAAAAGCAAATAAACATCTTTCTGGTGTTCTCTGCTTTCAGCCGTGATCCATCTGACCTCAGCAGCCACAGGCCTGGTTTCATGTCCTCTTCTGAATCTGACTGGAATTGCTGGCAGTTCCTTGTGCATGTACTGCTGCAACCATGTTTGAATGATTTTCAGACTAATTTTACGTGCATGTGATATTAATGATATTATTCAATAATTTCTCACTCTGTGTGGGTCACCTTTCTCCAGAATGGACACAAATACGGATCTCTTTCAGTCAGTTGGCCGGCAGCTGTCTTCCCAATTCCTTGGCATAGACAAGTGAGCACCTCCAGCACTGCTTGTGTTTGTTGAAATATCTCAAGTGATATTCCCTTAATTCCTGGAGCTTTGTTTTTTGTCAGTGCCTTTGGTGCAGGCTGGGCTTCTTCCTGCAGTATCATTGCTTGTGATCGTATGCCACCTTCTGAAATGGTTGAACGGAGCCAGTGCTTGATGGTACAGGCCTCTTTGTATTCCTTCCATCTGCTTTGCATGTTTGCTGTGTTGTTTAATTTCTTTCCTCATAGAGGTCTTCAATATTGCTTGAGGCTTAAATTTATTTCTTCAGTTTTTTTTATCTTGAGAGAGACAGAGTGTGTTCAACCCCTTGGTTTCCTAACTCGAGGTCTTTACACATTTCATTACAATGCTTTGTCTTCTTGAGCCACCCTTGGAAATCAGCTTTTCTGCTTCAGCATTTCTTCTGTTTGCTTTAGCTACTCTATATTCCAGAGCAGGTTTCACAGAGTCTCTTCTGATACCCATTTGGCCTTGTCTTTCTTTCCTGCCTTTTTAATGACATCTTGTTTTCTTCACGTGTGATGTCCTTGATGCCCTTCCACAGCTCCTCTGGTCTTCAGTATTCAGTGTATCAAATCTATTCCTGAGATAGTCTTTAAATTCAGGTGGGACATGCTCAAGTTCATACTTTGGCTCTCATGGACTGCCTCTAATTTTCTTCAGCTTCAACTTGAATTTGAGTTGAAACAATTGATGGTGTGTTCCGTAGTTTGCCCCTGTCCTTGTTCCAAGTGATGACATTGAGCTTTTCTATCGTCTCTTTCCACAGATACAGTCTATTTTATTTCTGTGTATTCCATCTGTCAAGGCCCACATGTATGGTAGCCATTTATGTTGTTAATAAAAGACATTTGCAGTGAAGAAGCCATTTGTCTGACAAAATTCTGTCGTCTCCAGTGTCATTCCTGTCACCAAGCTCATATTTTCCAATTACTGGTCTTTCTTCTTTGTTTCCAACTTTTAAATTCTGATCACCAGTAATTATCAGTTCATCCTGATGGCATGTTTCACCAGCTTCAGACTGCAGAAGTTGGTAAAAAAAAAAAAAAAAAAAAAAAAATCTTTACTTTCTTCATCTTCAGCCTGAGTGGTTGGGGCATAAATTTGAATAATTGTCATGTCACCTGGTCTTTTGTGTAGGCACTGGCAGTGATCTACTTCGGGATAAATCTTGATCTGTTCTTTTTGATAATGCATACAACGCCATTCCTCTTCAGTTTGTGATTCTTGGCATAGTAGAC
This sequence comes from Heterohyrax brucei, assembly GCA_028571685.1. Classification (NCBI taxonomy): domain Eukaryota; kingdom Metazoa; phylum Chordata; class Mammalia; order Hyracoidea; family Procaviidae; genus Heterohyrax; species Heterohyrax brucei. The sequence goes on from CM053162.1 coordinate 22,162,649, forward strand.
TGTATGATTGTCAGGTTCAAAGTGGCCAGTGCCGGTCCATTTCAGCTGACTAATGCCTCATCCAAACCAAACCGAACCCCCTGCCATCAAGTTGATTCTGGCTCACTGTAACCCTGTAGGACAGAGTAGAACTGCTCCATAGTTTCCAAGGAGCATGTGACAGATGCAAACTGTCGCCCTTCTGGTTAGCAGACATAGCACTTAACCACTTTGACCCCATGTGTTCTATTTCATTTTTAATGCTTCCAGTCTTCCAGATTCATATTTTATTGCTCCCCTGTTCCGTTTATTAATGGTTGCTCGCAACTGTTTGTTCTCCTTTTGAATCATACCACCTTAGCAAATGAAGGTCCCTAAAGCCTGACTCCATCTACATCATTAAGGTCGGCTCTGCCTTGAGGAGGTAGCTCTTCCCCAGACATATTCCGAGAGTGTTTCAACCTGACGGGCTCATTTTCTAGCCCTGTATCAGACAGTGTTCTGCTGCTATTTACAGGGTTTTCACTGGCCATTATTTTCAGAAGTAGATCACCAGGTTCTTCTTCCTGCTCTTCTGGAAGCTCTGCCGAAAAACCTGTACACCAAAAGTGAGCCTGCTGGTATATGAAACGATGCTGGTGGTAAAGCTTCCATTATCAGGTCAACACAGAGGCCACTGCAGTATGACCAACTGACAGATGCGTGGTGGTCTTCTCTACATAAATAATAACAATTGTTGTTATCTGCTGATCATGGAACCCCACGCACAGTGGAATAAAACAGCCCCTGGTCCTTTGTCATCTCCATGATCAGTTGCAAAGCAAACTGTTGTGATCTATAGGATTTTCATTGGCTGATTGCCATAGATTGAATTGTTCCCCCCCAAAAATGCATATCAGTTTGACCAGGCCACGAAACCCTGGTGGCATAGTAGTGAAGTGCTACAGCTGCAAACAAAGAGGTCGGCAGTTCAAATCCACCAGGTGCTCCTTGGAAATTCTATGGGCAGTTCTACTCCGACCTATAAGGTCACTATAAGTCAGAACCGACTTGACGGCACCTCACAACAACAACATGACTTCTGATATTGTCTGATTTTTCCCGTACGTTGTAAATCCTGCTTCTGTGGTGTTAATGAGGGAGGATGGCTGGCAGCTGTGTCAGTGAGGGGACACCCCATCTGCAAGCTTGGATTGTGTTCAGGCAATCTCTTGGAATACAAAAGAAAGAAGTGGACCGAAAGACAGGGGGCCCTCTCACCACCAAGGAAACGATGCTGGAAGCAGAGCATATCCTTTGGACTCAGGGCCCTGTGTGAAGAACCTCCTCGTCTGGGGGAAGAAGGTCAACTTAGGAAGCCTTTCCCTGAAGTGGACATCCTGAATCTGGACCTTAAGCTCACTGTTCTGTGAGAAAATTAATTGTAGTTTATTAAAGCCACCCACTTGTCGTATCTCTGTTACGGTAACACTGGATGACTAAGACACTGATTTTCACAAGTAAACCAGCAGGCATTTTTTCCTATCCCATCTTAGTCTAGGAGGGCCACTGAAACCTGTTCAACATCAGAGCACTGCACAAGTCTCCAATAGCAAATGAGTGGTAGCTGGGCATGAGACGTATTGGTCAGGAATCAAACTGGGACTTCAGCTTGGAAGGTGAGAATCCTATCACTGAACAGCTAATGCCCTCAGATAATAACAGCTGTCATTTACCAGGAATGTGCTCACTGCTTTCAGCAACTCCGTGACTTAGTAGCTAATGTCCATTTTTTATAAATGAGCTCTAATAACCTCTACTTTTCTCTCCATGACTTGATTTCCCATGCCTCATGTTGGTCCAAAGCTTGCATGCAATTAAAACAAGATGTTTTAGTCAGCTAGGGCTGCTCTAACAGAAATACCACAGACTGGATGGCTTTAACGAAGGAATGTTTATTCTCACACAGTCTGGTAGGTTGCAAGTCCATATTCAGGGTGTCAGCTCCAGGGGAAGGCTTTCCCCTTGTCGGCTCAGGAGGACAGTCTGGTAATGTATCAGTCTTTGTCCAGGGAGTATCTTGGCGCAGGAACCTCGGGTCTGAAGGATGCACTCTTCTCTCGGTGCTACTTGCTTGATGGTACGAGGTTCTCAAATCTCTGCTTGCTTCTCTTCACTTTTATCTCTTGCTAGATGAAAGGATTAAGGGTGGGGCAAGCCATACTCCAGGGAAACTCCCTTTACCACAGGGCAGGGGAGTAATCCTATGAAGGAATTTACAGACCTACCCTAGTCCTTTAACATACAGTTTAGGGAAACCACCAAATGGAGGACAGTCACAAGATACTGGCAATCATGTCCCAGCCACATGGCTACACATATTTTGGGGGGGACACAATTCAACCCATGGCACAAGACTTTATGCTTTTGAACTATGGTGTTGATGAAGAATGTTAAACATACCATGAACTGTCAGAATGGAAAATCTGTCTTAGAAGCAGTACAAACAGAATGCTCCTTTAGAAGTAGGGATGTCTGGACTGGGCTCGCTTACTTTGGATATGTCAGGAAAGACCAATAGCTAGAAAAGGATGTCACAGTTAATGAAGCAGAGGCTCAGCAAAAATAGGAAACCCTCAGTGAGGTGACTTGACGCAACAGCCTCAACAATGGACTCAACACCAGCGATCACGGAGGTGGCGTGGGACCAGGCACTATTTCATTCTATTATACGAGCTCACCGAGAGTAGAGCTGACTCGGTGGAGACAAGCAACATGTTGGTCCCTTACCTTTGGACATTTTCCCGTTTGTTCACATTCACTGAGACCATGGCTCACTCTAGCTTGGCCAGGGGCTGTGGTACCACTAACTCCCTTCTCTGCCAACAAGAATACTCAGAATCCTTCTCAGTTACATACTGTATTACAGCATTATTTTCCCATTCAGTTAGCATTAATTATCTAGGCGTGTCATGGATCAAATTGTGTCCACCCAAAAATATGTGTAGCCATGTGGCTGGGACATGATTCCCAGTATCTTGTGACTGTCCTCCATTTTGTGGTTTTCCTATGCTGTATGTTAAAGGATTAGGGTGGGACTGTAAATGTCTTCACAGGATCACCTCTCTGCTCCACTGTAAAGGGAGTTTCCCTGGAGTATGGCTTGCCCCACCCTTAATCCTTTCATCCTATGAGAGATAAAAGGACAGAGAAGCAGGCAGAGAATTGGGAACCTTGTACCATCTGGTTGCCATGAGTCGGATCCGACTCGACGGCTCTTGGCTGGCTGTACCATCAAGAAAGCAGCACCGGGAGAAGGTCCTTCAGACCTGAGGTTCCTGTGCCAAGATGCTCCCTGGACAAAGACTGATGCAATACCGGACTTTCCTCCAGAGCTGACAAGGGGGAAAGCCTTCCCCTGGAGCAGACACCCTGAATATGGACTTGTAGCCTACCAGACTACGTAAGAACAAACCTTCCTCTGTTCAAGCCATTCACTCTGTGGTAGCTGTGCTCGAGCAGCCCTCGCTGACTAAAACAAGGCCCTGTGTGCCAGGTGTACCAGATGTTCACTCACACTGCATCCCCAGCTCCCTAGCTGAGGCCCCCAGGCAAGGTAGGGCCGACCTTACTCTTCTGAGAGAAAGTGATAGGTCCACTCATTGCCCAGGTATCTGACCAGTTAGCAACGTAGTAGGACCAAGCACCCAGGTTTCCTGCTGCTCTCTTACCAGCAACCCTATCTTTCAGTGAGAAGCAGCAGCATTTGACTATTTGTTAAACTCGGGGTTCTATAACTCTGACAGACTGTCCCTTGGTCTCTTACTGCCTTGCATTCATATCTCAGCTTCTTTGAGCCAATCTGCAGGCATCTCATTGTCCTATGGGTTTTAACCTAGCTCTCCACCCTGTTGAGACTGTTTTGAATTCTGACTCTGAGACCCCAGGCTTTTGGAGAAGCAGACTGTGGAGGGACGGGGCAGCTGGGCCAGAGCAGAGGAAGCAGATGCTCCTGCAGTCAATGACTTTCCCATGTGTGCCTGACTGGAGGCCAGCTGTAGGCCCAGGGGACCGTGGTGGAAGATGAGCCAAGGGCTAGAAAGGAAGTAGGTCAGAGGCTCAGAGCCAACATGGCCCCCGTTGTGCTCATTGAAGAGCCAAGGAGGGAAGGGGTAACGGGGAGGGGGACCCCATAGGGGTCACTGCTTAGTCACTTTGTAAACTGCTCCTTGGAGACTAGAAAGGAAATGAATGAGGGCACTTGATAGGAGGAGGGGTGAGAAAGCAGGATGAACAGACTGAGAATGAACAGGAGCTGAGCAAAGAGCAGAGGCCAAGGCTGTAAAGTGGAGCTCGAGCTTGTAGCCCCTCCTACGCACCCTGCTCTGCCATTCACAAAGCCCTTCACACCAGCCTCCCTGCGCAACCTTGGACAAAACACTTATTTCTCTGCGCCTGGTTCCTGGCTGGTGAAAATATGATGACAATGCTCATGCTGATTGCTTCTCAGAGTTGTTGTAAGAGCTAAATATATTGAGACAAAAGGACTTCAAAAAGTAAGTAGGCAGCCCTGTGCAAAACAGAGATGTGCTGCAGAGCAGACTTTGGAACTAGACCAGGGTTCAGATCCCAGCTGTGCTGCCCTCTAGCTGAGACACTGAAATCGAGTTACTTACTCGAAATCTCAGTCTTTCATCTATAAAATGGGTTAATTGATTAATAGACAACCTTAAAAGTCATGTGTATGAAAGAAAAAACTAATAACAGACACATTAATTTGATTTTGAGGAGTTCTTCTTATCCACACAACCAAATATTAGTCATTAAAAACTCTGAAAATTGCAAAAGCATCGACTTGTTTCTTTCATCAGAAACTGTTCTGAAACGTTGCCCGCTTGTGTTCTCTGGCTTAAAAAGGGTTGGTGTTGTGTGCTGTCAAGTTAATTCCAACCCCTAGTGGCCCTGTAGGACAGAGCAGAATTGTCCCAAAGGGTTGCCCAGGCTGTAATCTCTACAGGAGCAGATTACCAGGTCTGTTCTGCCATGGAGCCCCCAATGGGTTCCAACTGCCAGCCTTTCGCTTAACAGCTGAGTGTTTAGCCATAGTGCCACCAGGGCTCCTAGAGAAAAGTGTGGTCAGTGACAAATCTATTACCTCATAATTTAGTGAAAAAGACTCTGTACTTCCTTAATTTCATGAGCTCTCCGAGCTACAAATGAATAAAGGGCCAAATTTTCAAGAGTTGCCTTTCAGTGTTAACTTGGTAACTATTAAGTACTTGCTTACCATGGAAACTTGTATTTAGCAATAAAAAAATGTGTCTGTGAAGTCTTCAGCCCTCAGGAGCCTTTCTTTCTTCTTTTTTCCTTCATTCAGGGATATTCACTCTTCTCTGATTTCCAAATTGGTTATTAAATCATCAAACAATCAAATATTATTGTTTTGGCTAATTCAGATGTTTATTTTTTACAGTTGTAACTAGTCTACTTTGAGCTCCTGTTTGAGCTCCTTTTTGAGCTGCTGTTTTTCAAAACAAAATGACCTCCCTGCCTGCATGTAGAATGACTGCTTGGAATAAATCTTATGTTTTACTTTCTTTGAGCTTTAATTATTTCACATGTGATGATAGTTTTGTAATTTTGGAACACCGTGTTTTTATTTCTATTTATTTATTTTTTTAGTGTATACTAAAATATCCAAGAATGAGATGCAAGGATGTCTGTCCCACTGCCATCGATTTGGGTCCGACTCATAGTGACCCTAGAGGTCACAGTAGAACTGCCCCATAGAGTTTCTAAGGAGTGCCTGGCAGACTTGAACTGCCAACCTTTTGGTTAGCAGATTTAGCAGTTAACCCATTACACTACCAGGGTTTCCATGATGTCTTTCATACACTGTAAAATACTCCCACAAAAATGAAATAAATGAAGCTGTTAGGGTCCGTGATTTTCAAGATGCAACACTGTTACTTTAAAGGTTAAATTTTATTTAAAAAAATATGCCCAATAGGAAAAATACTGGTGCACCAGGGACACACCCCAAGCTACACAGAGCAGGGGGCGACCACGAGTTTCCTCAGCGCGCAGTATTTAAGTCGTGAGATTGCAAAGCAGGGAGGGTGAACTGACCTTTACACTGATTGGTTAACTCCTATTAGTTGTAAAATGTGGTCAAGGTCTAGGGGTCACTTGCAGGCTGTCACTTGCAAGGTTGCCCCCAGGCTTGTCTTGTGACAGTGTTCTGTTATTCTATGGTATTTTCTGCTATTAAGTTGTTTCCTGGGGCTTTCTTTAATACCTCCAATTTTTACCACACCCTTCCTCATTTCAACAAAGCTTTAGCCAGGACTTTAGTTTTGCCTCAAGCATTTTTATAGGGCAAAGAGCAGAATTTGCTTGACACCAAAGTTAAACATTTCCCTTTTTTCACAAAAGCCTAAATTTACTGAAAAGTTTTGTTAGGTTGCTGACAATGAGTTGAGTGGGGAAAAAGAAGAATGACTTTTGGGCAAGTACAATACAGAGGAAGAGGTTTTCATGAGCCTGGGGCAGGCCAGAGGCCACTGGGTTTCTGTGAGAGGATAAACTTGGAGAGGCCAAGCCTTGACTCAGGAACCAAGAAGTGGCGAACCAATGTAATGTCCCAGGCCCAAACAACAGAAAGACTGGCAGGAACCCTCTCAGCCCAGAAGTCAGTGTCCTTTTACTATGTTTTGGTATCACGTAAACCTCCTAGGACAGATGATTAAGCGCTGGGCTCCGAAGCAAAAGGTTGATGGTTCCAATTCAGCCAGAGAGGCCTTGGAAAATAGGCCTGGCAGTCTGCTTCCAAAAGGTCTGTTAAAACAAGTATCATATCATGACAGTCATAGAAATTGATGGAAGTTTCTTTATGACTACAAATTAAGATAACATTTTTACTTAGTAAAAAGTGTTCCAAAGAAGAAAGAGCTTCCCCCAGATCTTCTGCCTCATCTTATCAACACTGCCATGGAAAAGAGCTAGACTCGAATAGATAACAACAGATTGTGGTCAGGAAGGAATTCACACAGTGCTGCTTGAAGAACAATGGCAGTAATTACTGATTATCCTAAAACATTGCTGTGGTCTGACCTTGGAGTTTCTGTTTCTGGAAACTGACTGCACAGGGATAATTCTTTGAAAGAATGCAGTGTCTAAGGCAAATGGTCTTTACTAAACTCTACAAGCTAAACTCTTGTTGTATGACTTAAAGCAGACCTGTTTCCTCAAGCCTCAAAGCATCATCTCAGGGTGATAGCTGGGGTACATCACCCCAACCTCCATGAAACCCAGAAATCTGGATTCCACAAAATTAGAACTTTGTTTCTCAGGTCACAGTCTTGAAAATCTTACAGAGTACAGTTCTGCTCTAAAATACAAGGGATTACCATGAGTCAGAATGGACTCCATGACAACTAGTTTTGTGTTTGGTTTGCATAAGCTTCCTGGATTCTGGTGGGACCTTAGGAAGGACAGGGACCCAGGTAGTGGAGAGTGATTACATTTGATTTTGATAAAATAAACAACGGATATTTTGCACGGCTAAGTTGTAGGGTAAGAGTCGCATTCCCCATGCTGTTAATATTGGTGGTGCTGTTACTGTTACTAACTAGGCTGAGAGTGGCCCTGAGACTGGGCTTTGGTATGTGTTGATAGCTCCAATTGCTGAGGTTCCTTCCCCCAGGGAAAGGCTCCAGCCCTGAAGCTGCCAAGCCCTTCCTTTCTCTAGCTGGCTGTGGGGCTTCTACCACACCTAGAGTGACAGGGTTGGGACAGTTTATAGGGCTGAAAGCTTGTTTGGAGGGCTTGCCCTTGGTGTGACCCAGGGCAGAGGGCGAGCCCAGCCTGGCTGTCGTTTAGCCCTTCAGGACTGGACCAGGCACTTAGGTTCTGAAGGGGAAGCCAGGACCCAAAGAAACCTCTAGTCTCCCCATCTTCAGTCCTAGTCAACTCCTTTCCTCACCCTCCCCAGTGTGCTCCTCCCCAGCCTGGCTAGATCCTCCAAGTTCCCTGGCTGGGGAACTGGAAGGAGTAGAGAGTTTCCAGAATTTCACTATAGAGCTTCTGGGGGTGGCTTAGCAACTGGAAATTTTCAGCTGTCTCCTTGGCGACCAGCAGACAAATAATTCCCGGAGTGGATGAGGATGGGAGCTGTCTGCAGAGCAGCCAAGAGAAGCAGCCCATGGGCTCCTTTCCCCAGAAAACTTCAACTCTTCATTACCTGTATCAATAGGGTTGGTAAGGAGACAGAAGCGATTCCAGTTAGTGGAGCCGAGGGAGGCTAATACAGAGCATCAGTACCAAATAAAACTGCAGATTAGGTAACTGAAGGCTGAACAGGGGATGCTGAGGCACCCTGGAGGTAGCCGGGGCAGGAGCAGTTAGTGCTCCATGGGCTGGAAAACAGAAAAGAGAGATTGGACTTAGGAAACCACAGACATTCAGAAGGAGTCCCAGGTGGTGCTAAGTGCTCAGCCACTAACCAACAGGTGGGCAACTGGAACCACGCAGAGGTGTCTCAGCAGACGGACCTGGCCATCTGCTTCTGAAAGGTCACAGCCTTGAAAACCCTGTGGAACATGGTCTACACGTGCACACCTGGAGTCACCATGAGTTAGAATTGAGTCCCCAGCAATGAACAGCAACATACGTTTAGAGGAGGGGCACTTGGATCCTAGGACCCAGGGCTCGGAAGGAAGAGACTCTGCTTGGCATCTGAGGCTCTCTAGCAGGAAAGCCCTTCTGGGCCTAAAATCCACACCTCTGAGGAAGAGAGATACCTGCCTGCATCGGGCGCTGGGCTATCAGTGAGCAGCGGTCCGGGAAGTGAAGGATGGAGCCAGGCTGACAGAGGAGACGCGCAAGCAAACAGGAGGAAGAGCGGGTCTTGCTCTCCAGCCGTGCAGCCTATATGTCTAGTGGCTCCTGTTGACAGAGTCTAACAGGGAGCAGCTGGCAAGGCAGAAATGCAGGGTCCGGGGCCAGCGTCACCAAGAAGGCTAAAGAGGAAACATCCGGAGCTGACACATGAGAGAGATTGACTGACGGATTTCTAAACTTGCTTTTAAGGAATCAGTCCATGCAATTGCATGGGGCTGGAAAATTCGAAAGAGCCTTGGTAGTGCAGTGGTTAAAGCACTTGGCTATAAACTCAAGGTTGGCGTTTGAACCCACCAGCTGGCTGTGCCGTGGGAGGAAGATGTGGCAGAAGATGTGCTTCTGTCAAGGTTTACAGTCCTGGGGCCCTGTGGGGCAGCACTGCTCTGTCCTTTAGGGCTGTTATGAGATGGAACTGACTTGATGACAGTGGGTTTTTTTTTTTTTTTGGCTTGGCTTGGCTTGGCTTGGCTTGGCAAATCCAAAATCTGGAGGTCAGGTGATGAGAAGAGTAGAGAATGAAGGAGTTGGGACAAAATGTCTATTTATATTCTGGAAGCGGAATATATTCTAGGGAAAGTTCCTTTTTTGCTCTTAAGGCCTTCAGTTAATCGAATGAAGCTTACACACATTAGGGAGGGTAATGTGCTGTGGTTAAGGCCCACTGATTTAATCACACATAACTGCGTCTGGGAAATCCCAGTGGCTTTCCAAGTGGTTAAATGCTACGGCTGCTAACCAAAGTGTGGCAGTTTGAATCCACCAGGCACTCCTTGCAAACTCTATGGAGCAGTTCTATTCTGTCCTACAGGGTCATCACGGGTCAGAATCAACTTGCTGGTGGGTTTGGGATAACTACATCTTAACAGAGTCTAGATTGGTGTTTGACCAAACAGCTGGCCACCATAGCCTAGCCAAGCTGGCATATAACCATCACAAGATTTATATGAAGAAAACTACAAAATTCTGATGAAATATATCAAAGAAGCTGTAATAAGTAAAGAGATGCTCCATATTTATGGAGAGGAAGACTCAATATTATGGAGATGTCAGCTTTTTCCAATTTGGTCTGTCAATTCAATGAAGTCCCAGGATGTTATTTTGTGGATATTGACAAACTGATTCTAAAATTTATGTGGAGAGGCAAATAGACTAGTCAATACGATGCTTAAGAAAAAAAGTCCGAAAACTGTTATTACCTAACTTTAAGATTTACAATAAAACTACAGTGATCAAGATGGTATGGCACTGGAAAAACAATGTATAAATATACCAACGAAACGGAATAGAAAGCGCAGAAATATTTTTGTTGTTCTTAGTCACCTGAAAGTCAGTTCCTACTCATAGTGACCCCCTATGTACAACAGAACAACACACTGCCTCGTCCTGTGCCATGCCTACAACCACTGCTATGTTTGAGCACACTGTTGCAGCCACTGTGTCAATTCATGTCCGTGAGGGTCTTCCTCTTTTTTGCTGACACTTTGCTTCACCAAGCATGACATCCTTCTCCAGGGACTGATCCCTCCTGATAACATGTCCACAGTATGTGAGACAAAGTCTTACCGTCCGTCGTTATAAAGAGCATTACCAATGTACATACATTTTCCAAGAAAGACTTGTTCATTGTTTTGACAGTCTGTAGTACATTCCATATTCTTTGCCAACATCATAATTCAAAGGTGTCAGTTCTTTGGTCTTCCTCCTTCACTGTCCAGCCTTCCCATGCAAATGAGATGATTGAAAACTCCATGGCTTGGGTCAGGTGAATCTTAGTCCTTAAAGTGATATCTTTGCCTTTTTAAATTTTTTTAATTTATTTTATTTTTTTAAATTTTTATTATGATTGAATGAAAATGTACATTCCCATATAACTTTGCATGCCCACCTATATGCAGCTGCCACTGCTTTCCCTGCCCGGAGAGCACACTCTTCCTGTCTGCTCCATACCTGTCTTATCCTCCTGGCAATCTCCTATCCCCTCCTCTCTACCCACTCGCCTTACCCCAGTAAGAGGTCAGCAGGATGACTTCCTATAGATGCATAGAACCATAAAGTGCACACATGATATGGTCACTCTGTGTCACCAAGTCCAGTCCATTCCATTCTGAAGAGTTGACCTCCGTTATGATTTACAGACAGGAGCAGCATCAGGGCCAGTGGCCATGCTCCCAGGGGAATTCTGAGGCCCCTGGATCATCAATTGAGGTCTTTTAGTGGAGTTCTCAGGGTGCACCCCTTTTTATTCTTGTGTTGCCAGTGTGACTCAATTTTGTGAGCTCCATCATGGTTATCACTGGTGATGGCCGGGCACCATCTGGTTCTTCTGGTTACAAGTTGATGTAGTCACCCACTCTAGTGGGTCTCTCTGTCTTCTGGGTTCTCTTTTCCTCATGTTCTTTTGGTCCTTAGTGATCATCTGTTCCTGCTGAGTTGGGACCATTTGCTGTACCCTCAGATGGCAGCTTGGCAGCTTTTAAGACCCCAGACACCACTCACCAATGTGGGGTGCAGAAGGCTCTCTTAGCGAACGTTGCTTGTGGCAACTGGCCTCAATTTCCCCTGAGAGCATGGTCCCTGGCCCCCTGCTCCAGCTACTCTGTCCTTGCAATATTGGGTTAAGATGGGAGGAATAATCATGTTATGTTGAAGTCCAGTTAATATTGATCTTCTTTCTAATGTGTGTTGTCACAGATTTCATCCAACCAAATTTCTATTAACTATCTAATCTAAACCCTCCTTCCCTCCCCATCCTTACAGCCATCAAAGAGTCTTTTCTTCTATGTATGAGTCTGTTTTTAAGTTCTTATTGTAGGAGTCTCATACAACATTTGTCCTTTTGTTGCTGACTGCTTTCCCTCAACATAATGTCCTCCAATTGAAACCAGGTTATAAGATGTTTCCTAAAATCATTGTTGTTTCTTTATCACTGTATAGTGTTCCATTGAGTATATATACCATAGTTCACCTATCCATTCCTCTGTTATTGGGCATTTGGGTTGATTCCATCTTTTTGCTATTGTGGACTGTTCTGTGATAAACATTCGTGTGCATGTATCAGTTGGTGTGAATGGCCTGGGTTCTGTCGGATATATTCCGAGCACTGGAATTACTGGGTCAAATGGTATATCTAGATCCAGATTTTTAAGCAAGCACCAGATTGCTTTCCAAAGAGGTTGCACCATTTTGCAATCCATCAACAGTGTAGAGTTCCACTTTCCCCACAGCCTCTCCAGCATTTGTTGTTTTGTAGTTTTGGGATCATGTCCAACCTTGTTGGGGAAAGATGGTATCTCACGGTCATTTTGATTTGAATTTCTTTAATAGCTAATGATCATGAGCATGTCCGCATTTGTTTTTTGACTGCCTGGATCTCCTCTTTAGAGAAGTGTCTGTCCATTTCCTTTACCCATTGCTTAATTGGATGATTTATCTTTTTCGTATTGATATTTTGTAGTATCTTATAGATTATGGAGATCAAATGTCAGTCTGACATAGAGTTGCCACATATTTTTTCCCATTCTGTAGGTGCTCTTTTAATTCTATTAACAAAGTCTTTGGATGAGCAAAAGTGTTGGAGTCTTAATAGTTCCCGTTTATCTATTTTCTGTTGTTTGTCGTTTATTTGACAGATCTTGAAGTCTGTCTATGTTGTGTGTTAAAACTTCCATTATTATTCCTACTTTTTCTTGGATGAGCTTTATCATTTTAGATTTAATATTTATGTATTTTATAAAGTTTGAGTTGGTTTTTGAATAAAGTGTTAGATGTGGGTCCTGTTCATGTTATTGCAGATGGATATCAAATTTTGCCAGTGCTATTTGTTGAAGAGATTGTTTCTACTCCAGTTTAATGTCTTAGGGCCTTTGTCGAATATCAACCGTTCATATGAAGATGGTGTCGTCTCTGGGGTCTCAATTCTGCTCCTTTGATCTGTCTGTTTCTTTTCGTATCAGTATCAGGCTGTTTTGACTACTGTGGCAGTGTAATAGGTTCTAAAATCAGGTAGTGAGAGGCCTCCCAGTGTGTTCTTCTTCTTCAGTAGTGTTTTACTTATCCAGGGCTTCCTCCTTTTCCAAACAAAGTTGGTGATTTGTTTCTCCATCTCATTAAAAAATGTCACTGGTTGCCCATAAGTCATAACGAAGGTCCACTCTTCAGACACGAATGGATTGGACTTGGTGATGCAGAGTGACCATATATTGGATGCACTTTATGGTTCTATGTATCTGTAGGATATCATCCTGCTGACCTCTGGCTGAAGGAAGGACAGTGGGTGGAGAGGAAGGGAAAGGAGACTGTTGGGAGGATGAGACATGTATGGAGCAGAGAGGAATAGTGTGCTGTCACTGGACAGGGAGAGTAGTGGAAGCTGCATATAGGTGGGCAAGTAAATTTATACGAGAATGTACATTTTCACTCAGTCATATTAAATAAAAAATAATAATAATAATTGAATTGGAAAAAATGTCACTGGAATTTGTATTGGGATTGCATTATATAAGTAGATTGCTTTGGGTAAAATAGACATTTTCACAATGTTAAGTCTTCCTGTCCATGAGCAGGGTAGGTTTCTCTGTTTATGTAAGTCTCTCTTAGTTTCTTGTAGTAAGGTCTTGTAGTTCTCTTGGTAAAGGTCTGTTATTTCTCTGGTTAGATTTATTCCTAGGTACTGTATCTTCTTAGGGGCTATAGTAAATGGTATTGATTTGGTGATTTCTTCTTTAAAAATCTCATTGTTGGTATAAAGAAATCCTACTGGTTTACTTACATTTATCTTGTATCCTGAGACTTTGCTGAACTCTTCTATCAGTTTGAGTAGTTTACTTATAGATTGTTTGGGATTCTCTGCATATACAATCATATTATCTGCACATAGGGAGATTTTGACTTCTTCTTTGCTGATGCCGTTGCCATTTATTTCTCGGTCTTGTCTAATTGCTTTGGCTAGAACTTCTAGTACAATGTTGAATAGGAGAGGTGAGAGTGGGCTTCCTTGTCTAGTTTCCTTTCACAGGGGAATTGTTTCAGTATCTCTCTATTCAGGATGATGTAGGCAGCTTGCTTTGTGTAAATGTCCCTTATTGCATTGAGGAATTTGCTGTCTATGCATATTTTGCTGAGAGTTTTTAGCATGAATGGGTGTTGAACTTTATCAAATGCCTTTTCTGCATCAATAGACAAAAATCAGGTGATTCTTGTCTTTTGTGTTATTTATGTGGTTGATCACATTAACTTTCTTATGTTGAACCAGCCTTGCATCCCTGGTATCAATCCAACTTGGTCATGATGGATTATTTTCTTGATACGTTGTATTCTGTTGGCAAGAATTGTGTTCAAGATTTTTGCATCTAGATTCATGAGTGATTTTGGTCTGTAGTTCTTCTTTTTTTGGATCTTTCCCTGGCTTTGGTACCAGGATTATGCTGGCTTCATAGAATGAATTCGGGAGTATTCCATCCCTTTCTATACTCTAGAATAATCTCAGTAGTATTGGAGATAGCTGTTCTCTAAAAGCTTGGTAGAATTCTGTGGTGAAGCCATCTGGGCCAGGACTTTTTTTGGTTGGTAGTGTTTGGATGACTTTTTCAATCTTTTCCTCTGTAACAGATTTATTAAGTTGTTCTGCTTCACCTTGTGATAATTTGGGTAGGGGATATGAATTAAGAAACTTGTCCATTTCCTCAAGGTTTTCAAATTTGTTAGAGTACGTCTTTCATAGTATGCTGTTATGACATTTTGGATTTCTGTTGAATCTGTTATGACAACTCCTCTTTCATTTCTTATTTGAGTTATTTGTTTCCTGTTTTTCTTTAGTAAGTTTAGTCAATAGTTTGTCAATTTTGTTGATCTTTTAAAAAAAACAGCTTTGGTCTTTTCAGTTATTTCAATTGTTCTTCTATTCTCTAACTCATTTAGTCCTGCTCTAATCTTTATGCTCTATTTTCTTCTAGGGCCTGAAGGGTTCCTCTGTTTCTGACTCTCTACTTGTTCAAGCTGTAGGGGTAGTTCTTTGGTTTGAATTCTTTCTTCCTTCTGGATGTGTGCATTTATAGAGATAAACTGACCTCTGAGCACTGCTTTAGCTATATCCCATAGGTTCTGGTAAGAAGTGTTTTCATTCTCATTTGAATCCGTGAATTTCTTTATTCCATCCTGATTTTTTCCATAACTCATGGCTTTCTGAGCAAGATGTTGTTTGGTTTCCATGAGTTCCACTTTCTATCTATGTTTTTCTGCTATTGATTTCAACTTTTATGGCTTTATGGTCTGAGAAGATGCTTTACAGTATTTCAATGATATGGATTTTGTTGAGATTTGCTTTACGTCGTCACGCATAGTCTATTCTGGAAAATGTTCCATTTGCATTGGAGATGAAGTCGTAGTTGTGCGTTGATGGATAGAAAGTTCTGTATATGTCGATGAGGTACAGTTGGTTAATTGTGGCAATAACGTCTTCTGTGTCTTTATTAAGCTTTTTTCTAGACAATCTGTCCAATATTCATAGTGGATTATTGAAGTCTCCCATTATTTTTGTGGAGTTATCTATCTCCTTTTCAAGTGTAGTCAGTGTTTCTTCAATGTATTTAGGGGCTCTAATATTAGGTGCATAAATATTTAATATTGTCAAGTCCAGCTTGTGTATGGAAGCTTTCAGCAATAAATAGCATCCATCCTTGTCCGTGATGGTGGATTTTGCATTAAAATCTATGTTATCTGAGATCAGAATTGCCACTCCTCCTCTTCTTTGTTCGTTGTTAGCTTGATACATATTCTTCCATCCTTTAATTTTCAGTTTGTTTGTATATTTAAGTTTAAGGTGAGTTTCTTTTAGGCAACATGTGGATGGGTCATGTCTTTTGATCTAAGATGCCACTCAATGTCTCTTTACTGGAGCGTTCAGTCCTTTCACATTCAATGTAATTATTGATAGGTGTGTGTTTAGTGCTATCATTGTAATATGTTAATTTTTGTGTTGATGTTTTTGTTTTCTCTGTTCTTATTAATCTGTTCTGGGACATTTTTCTTTGTGAGTTTATTTTTCACCTTTTTTAGGGTTGGTTTTGTGGTTGTCGAGACTCTGGTATTATGTTTCTTGATTTGATATGTTGCATCTTAATTGTGCTTTACATCTTCCCTTATGATTCTCCCTACTAAGCTATGTATAAAACCAATTTTAATTGCTACCAGTCTTATTAACTTCCTCTCCATCTGGAAGGACTATAATGACTGTAATACATCTCTCTTTTTCATATGATGACATCATAGTTTTCATAATATGATCACTGTATTATTTCTTTCAGTATTATAGCTTTGACTGAGTTTGGAGCCTTCCCTAACTGAGTAGGTTTCTGGGTGATGTGTCCCATGTTTGCTTCTAAAATATAAAGTTAGTGGTTTTGTTCTTCTAAGCCAAGAGATTCTTTCAGTATTTCTTGTAGCTTTGGTTTGGTTTTTACAAAGTCTCTGAGTTTCTGTTTATCTGCAAATGTTTTAATTTCATTGTCATATTTGAAAGACAGTTTTGCAGGACATAAATAATTCTCCATTGGAAGCTGTTCTCCTTCAAGACTTCGAATGTGTCATGCTGCTGTCTCCATTCCAGCATTGTTTCTGCTGAGAAATCTGATGAAAGCCTACAGGGTTTGCCTCTGAATGTCAGCTTTGCTTTGAGTCTTGCTGCCTTTAAGAGTTTTGGCTTATGTTTCATTTTGTGGAGCTTGATTATAATATGTCTTGGATGTCTATATTCTCTTCTTTCATAATTTCTGGGAAGTTTTCTGCCAACAGCTCAGCAACAATACTCTCTGTGTTCTCAGGTGTCTTGCCCTGTTCAAAAACTCTAATTAATCATAGATTTTTCCTCTTAATAGAGTCCCTCATACTCCTTAATGCTTCTTCATTTTTCTTGTTTTTTTTTTCTGATTTCTCATCATAGATGCTGGAGTCAGCAGCTCTGTCTTCCAAGTTAGAAAGTCTGTTTTCCATTTGTGCCATTCTGTTTTCTTGGCTTTGAATTGAAGTTTCTATCTCTTTGATTTTATTCTTGATCTGTTGGATTTCAGAGTACTGGTATTCCATCAGATGGAACAGCTTGCTTGATTTTTTGTTTTGCTGTGCTGCATTTTGTATAAGGTCTAGGAGGGCTCTATATATAATCCTTTTGTATTCACCTTCCGACAGTTTCAGAAAGGTTTCTTTGTCTGGGAAGTTCTTTGGTTGTTTCTTTTGGGGACCTTCTGAAGCCATGGGTGATTTCTTGGTTATGCTTTTCTCCAGAGTTTGTTGCTTTTTAGGCATCATGTGTGTCAATAGGGGCTGGGAAAGATGCTGTGAGGATGGACTTCAGTTGTTTCTCTAGGCCATCTTAAAATGAAAAGTAAAAGGTATCTGACAACTTCCAAAGTCAGTCAAGTTTTCAGGTATACAGGTCCCTCTTCCCAGCTGACAATGTAAGCACCGCTATGTCCAACCCCAGATGTTATAAACAAGTTCAAAACACTGAAAGCCTACTGTCCTGCTGGACTATGCTACCAGGCCCCAGCCACAGGCGACACTGTGTAGAATACTGCTTTACCTACAGAAAAGCGCTTCCCTCCAGGCAGGGGCTGCCTCCCAGCCTAGGAATTAGGTTCCACTGAGGCCGTTGTATGGGTAATCTACCTCCCATTGGAACAAGATGGTGTCCTATACAGGCACAGGCTAGTCAATGGCAGAGACAGAAAGAGAGGTCAGAGGCACTGAGTTACACAGAGTCCAAAGCCAAGCTCTCAAAATATGGCAGTCTCACCTGCCGATCCCACCAGCAGTGCATCTGAGACCAGCTGCCAGTGAAGTCCCAGCTCCACCTGCCAGCCAAGACAGAGAAAAAAAAGTTAAAATGGCAAGTTACTTTCAGTCCATGAAAGCCAGCCCTCGCCAAGAGTGAAAGAGAGGAAACTTTCCGCTCAGTGGTATGAAGTCCAAATTAACAGCCATATGCCATATCCTACAGCTCACTAGGTATCCAGAATGCTCTGTTTAATTATCAGTTCAGGTGTTGGTTTCCAGAGGGATTTAGGGAGATGTGTGTTTAGTCTGCCATCTTGACTCCAGCCCCCAGAGTTTCTTCTATCATCTATTATAGTCTTTTCTTTCTTTCCTGTCTTTTTAATGACTTCTTGTTCTCTCCATGTATGATGTCCTTGACATCATTCCATAACTTGTCTGGTCTTTGGTCATTAGTGTTTAATGTGTCAAAATTATCTTGAGATGATCTCTTAATTCAGGTTGTATATACTCAGGGTTGTACTTTGGCTCTCATCGAGTTGTTTTAATTTTCTTTGGCTTTGTTTTGAACTTTCATATGAATGGTTGGTTTTCTGTACTGCAGCCAGCCCTGGCCTTATTCTGACTGATGATATCGAGCTTTTTCAACATCTCTTTCCGCAAATATAGTTAATTTGATTCCTGTGTATTACATCTGGTGAGGTCCATGTATGTATTTACTATTCATGCTGTTGAAAAAAGATATTTGAGGTAAAGAAGTTGTTGGTCTTAGAAAACTCTACCATGCAATCTCTGACATCATATCACCAAAGCTGTATTTTCCAAATACTGGTCCTTTTTCTTCGTTTCCAGATTTTGCCTACCAATCACCAGTAATTATCAATGCATCCTGATTATATGGTCAATTAATTTCAGACTGCAGTAGTTTGTACAAATCTTTGATTTCTTCATCTTTAGCCTTAATTGTTGGTGCATAAGTTTGAATAATATTTGTATGTCATTGTTTCCCCAAGGAAATATATGTAGCAATTTGGTTAGCCTATGATTCCCAGTATTGTGTGATGTTCCTATATGCTGTAAATTCTGCCACTATGATGTTAACAAGGAAGAAGGAGCGGCAGTTGTGTTGGTGGGCAGGACTCAATGTGTAAAACTATATTGTGCCTTGAGGCAATCTCTTGGGATACAAAGGAAAGGGAAGCAAGCAGAGAGTTGGGGATCATGTACTACCCAGAAGCAGTGCTGGAGTAGTGTCCTCGGGAAGGACCCAGGGTCCCTATGCCTCAGAAGCTCCCAGTTTGAGGGAAGACTGACTACAAAGACCTTCCTCCAGCACGAACAGAGTTTAAGTCTTCCACTGGAGCTGATGCCCTGAATTTGGACTTGTAGCCTACTGGACTGTGAAAGAATAAAATTTCTCATTTTAAAGCCATCCATTTGTGGTATTTCTGTTGAAGCATCACTAGATGACTAAGACAGTCATATTAACTGGTCTTCCTCTGTACTGGAAGCTTCTGAGACACAGGGACTCCAATTCTTTCCAAAGAATGTGCTCAGTTGCTGGCACTGTTTACTTGGTGGTGTGAGGTCCCCAAATCTCAGCTTTCCTTCCTTTCTTTTATATTCCAAGAGGCCACCCCAAGCCACAATAACAGTCCCACATGTTAAATGCTACCCCACCAACTCACCTGCATCCCATTCATTCATTAACATCATAGAGGCAGGAATTCCATTGTGAAGGAACATCATACAGTACTAGGAATCTTGGCCCAACTAAACTGTTACAGAGTTTTGGGGGAACACAATTCAATCAATGACAGAGACCATATAAATGTATGATTCAAAGTGGCCAACAACAGTCTACTTGAGCTCACTAATGCCTAGGTTATCGATGTTTATGCACCGATAAAATCTTGACAATTTCCAGTTTTCCTGTACTCATATTTTGTACATTCCACTGTCCAGTTATTAATGGATATTTGTGTATGTTTTCCTCCTTTTGAGTTTTGTCACCTCAGCAAATGAAGATCCCCAAAACTTGACTTTGGAACAAGCAGAGTATAACCAGCACCATTTTGTTTCTTAATTCTGTCTCCAAACATGACTCCACTGTTTCCCTTAATTTCTCTCTAGGGTGTGGTCTAATGTATGCTGTCTTTAGGATTGTGGAAAGTCAAGTGATAATAATCCAAAAATCATAAAGGAAAAACAAAGAAATCTGCTTTGAAACCAGGAATTTTTATGATAGCGAGAGCACCTCTGGGCCCCAAACACCAATTAAAATATTAACACCTCTGGGACGTGACCACTGCTTTCCTCCTAAGATGATTAACATTTCACAAATTCCTAGGACTTATAAAACTTTATCCCCTTCTCCTATAAAATCTCCAGCTAGTCTACATTTTGGAGGGGCAGATTTTGGAGGAATCTATCCCGTCCATCTTCTTGTGCAATGGTACACAATAAGACATCTTGCCTGTCACTGCACCCCTGTCTCAAAGATAGCTCTTTGCAGCAGGCAGCTCGAATGCCACTTATGTTTGTGATAACAGCTTCATCCACATCATTAAGGTTAACTAGCCTTGGAGGAGGCAGCTCTTCTCCAGCAGTCTTTTGAGTACCTTCCAACCTGAGGGACACATATTCTGGCACTTCTTCAGGCAATGTTCTGCTGCTATGCATGAGGTTTTCATTGGCCAGTTGTTTCAGAAGTAGACTGGCAAGTCCTTCTTCCTAGTCTGTATTAGTCTGGGAGCTCAGCTGAAACCTGTCCGCCATGGGTGACCCTGCCGGCATTTGAATACTAGTGGCATAGCCTCCAGCGTCCCAGCAACATGCAAGCCCACACAGTATGAGAAACTGACAGATGCAACACGAACAGAAATAGACCAACACAAACATAGTTAAACTGATCTTGACAAAGAAGTAAAAACAATTCAATGGACAAAAGATAGTCTTTCAGCAAATCATACTGAACCAAATAGAAAATCATATGCCAAAAAAGGGGGTGGTTGGAACTTACGGGGATCTTACACTTCTCGTAAAAATTAACTCAAAGTGTATCATCGACCTAAATGTAAAACACAAGATTATAAAACTTTGGGAAGATAACATAGGAGAAAATCTAGGTGACCTTGAGTTTGCCGATAACTTTTTCAAGATACAATATCAAAAGCACAATCCATGAAAGAAAATAAGTGATAAATTTTAAAAATTCTATTCTGCCAAGACATTAAAAAAAATAAAAAGACAAACCACAGACTAAGAGAGAAAATCTTTGCAAAACACATATCTGTTAAAGTACTTGTATTTAAAATATACAAAGTACCCAACAATCAAAAAACAACACAACTAAAAATGGCCGAAAGATCTGAACAGATCTCTCTGAAGAATATGTACACATGGCAAAGATGTTCAAGATCATGTCATCAAGGAATTGTAAATTAAAACAATAATAAAATAATACTACATAGCTATTAGAATGGCTGAAATCCAAACCACTGACAATACCAAATGCTGCTGAGGATGCAGAACAACAGGAAGTCTCATTCATATATTGCTAGTGGTGATGCAAAGTGGTTCAACCACTTGGGAAGGAAGTTTGACAGTTTCTTACAGAGCTAAACATATGTTTACCATACAACCCAAGTAAGCACACTCATAGGTATTTACTCAAATGGGCTCAAGATGTGGCCACTTATTTTACTCTGCTTGTTCCAAAGTCAAACTTTTGGGACCTTCATTTACTCAAATGAGCTGTCCATACAAAAACCTGCACACAAATGTTTATAACAGTTTTATTCAAGGTTGCCAAAAAATTAGAAGCAAACAAGATATCATTTTATGTTATTGTTATTAGGTGTTGTGTCAGTTCTGACTCCCAGTGACCCTGTGTACAAGAGAATAAAATCACCGCCTGGCCCTGCAGTATCCTCAAAACTGTTGGTGTCTGTGTGTATGGTTACAGCCACTGTGTCGGTCTATCTAGTTAAAGGACTTCCTTTTTGCTGACCTTCTTGTCCTTTCTGATAATGTGTCCAAGGTTTTAGTGAGATGAAATCTTGCCATCCTCTCTCCTAAGGAGCACTCTAGTTGTACTTCTTCCAAGACAATTTTTTTCTTCAAGCAGTCTGTGGTATATTCAATACTTCTTTGCCAATGTCATAATTCAAAGGCATTGATTCTCTTTTAGTCTTCCTTATTTATCATCCAGCTTTCATATACATGTGAACTAAAACCCAACAAAACCCATTGCTAGCAAGCCAATTCTGACTCATAACAACCCTATAGGACAGAGTAGCTGGTCCACACAGTTTCCAAGAAGTGCATGGTGGATTCGAACTGCCAATCTTTTGGTTAGCAGATGTAGCACCTGACCAGTAAGCCCCCAGGATTTCCAAAGGCATATGAGGTGATGGAAAATATGTGAAGGGAAGGACAATACACGTTACAGGGGAAGTCAGCATAATTGGACTAAACCAAAAGTTAAGACATATCCCAAACACAGCCAATTACTTTGAGGGACAGAGTAGCTCAGCTTGGAATGAGGCCTAGGGATACCTAGGTCAATTGGCATAAAAAAGTTTATCTTAAAAAGGTTCTGTATCCCACTTTGTTAAGTGGTGTCTGCTGTCTTAAAAGTTTGTGAGTGCCATCTAAGATGCATCGGTTGGTCCAGCCTACTTGGAGAGAAGGAAAACGAAGAATACAAAATGCACAAGGAAAATATTAGCGCAAGAGACAAAAGGGCCACATAAGCCAGAGACTCCATCAGCTTGAGACCAGAACTAGATGGTGCCTGGCAGTCAACCAGTGGCTGTCCTAACAGGTAACACAGCACAGAGTCCCGGATGAAGTGTGGGAAAAGTGTAGAGCAGAACTCGTGTTTATGTAAAAAGGCTGGACTGAATGGTCTGACTGAGACTGGAGGAACCACAAAGCCACGGCCCCTGGGCACCCCGTTAACCCAGAACTGAAACAGTTCCCGAACCCCTGTCTTCACAAGATTAGACTGGACCATAACACAAAAAATAATTCTTATAAAGAGTGTACTTCTTAGTTCAAGCAGATGTATGACACTAAACGGGTGGCTCGTGGCTCCTGTCTGCAGGCAGGATGAGAAAGGAGAAAAGGACAGGAGTCGGCTGTTGGGACACAGGGAAACCCAGGGTAGAAAGAGGGAGTGTGCTGTCACCTTACAGGCATTGTAAGTAGTGTCATGTGGCAATGTGTGTATCAATTTTTGTATCGGACATTGCCTTGAGCTATGAACTTTCACCTAACACATAATAAAAAGAAAATAAAATACAGTGGTTTGGGTCAGGCTCACCTTAGTTCTCAAAGTTAACACTTTTTAACACTTTAAAGACCTTTTTTTGCAGCAGATTTGCCCCCATGCAATCCATCTTTTGATTTCTTGCTTGCTGCTTCCATGGGTGTGGAATGTGAATCCAAATAAAATGAAATCCTTGACAACTTCAATCTTTTTTCCATTTATCGTGATGTTGCTTATTGGTCCAGTTGTGGGGATTTTTGTTTTCTTTATGCTGAGGTGTAATTGACACTGAAGGTTGTGATCTTTGATCTTCATCAGTACGTGCTTCAAATGCTCTTCACTTTCAACAAGCAAGGTTGTGTTATCTGCATATCACAGTTTATTAATGAGCCTCCCTCCAATCCAGCTTCTTGGATTATTTGCTCAGCATACAGATTGAATAAACGTGGTGGAAGGACACAACCCTGATGCACACCTTCCTAATTTTAAATCACTCATTATCTCCTTGTTCTGTTCAAATGACTGCCTCTTGGTCTATGTACAGCTTATGTGTGAGCACAATTAAGTGCCTCTGTAATTCCTGTTCTTCACAAACCATGTTGTCTGTAATATGTTATGATCCACACAGTCAAATCCTTAGCACAATCAGTAAAACACAGGCAAACAGTTTTCTGGTGTTCTCTGCTAGCCAAGATCATGCTGATATCAGCAATGATGTCGCTCTATTCCGTATCCTCTTCTGAATCTGGCTTGAATTTCTGGCAGCTCCCTGGTGATATATTGTTGCAATCACTTTTGAATGGTTTTCAGCCAAATTTTACCTGCACGTGATATTAATGACGCTGTAATTTTCACATTCTGTTGACTCAGCTTTCTTTGGCATGTGCACAAATATAGCTCTCTTCTAGTTGGTTGGCCAGGCAGCTGTCTTCCAAATTTTTTCACATAGATGAGGGAATGTTTCCAGCACTGCATCCATTTGTTGAATCCTCTTGGCTTTAATAGATGAATAAATAAACTGTGGCATAGCCATACAATGGAATATATTACTGGTCAACAATAATTATAATGATAAAAATAAATGAGCTGTCAAGTCAGTAAGAAACATGGGGGAAACTTATATGCACCTTGCCACATGAAAGACATCAGTTTAAAAAGGCTACATACTGTATGATTTCAACTACAGTGAAATCTGTGATAGCTGGAACTCAGTGAGTACTGCCTTGTTTTTCTGGATCTGCCAAGTTTTCCACCTTTGACAGGGTGCAGTCACTTTTCCATTGCTTTCTGTTTTTTAGTGGAAAATATTTGAGTTTTCCTTTTTCGAGGTTTCTGCCTTATACGACTTCCAGCCTTTGCAGGTTTTACTGCACATGACGTTGAGGAAAAGGCAAAAGTGAGAAGATAGTGAAAAGATCAGTGGTTTCCAGTGACTGGTGGAGGGAAAAGGATTCAATAGGGGAAAAAGCATTTTTAGGGAGATGAAACTATCCTCTATGACACTGTAGTGGTCAATACAAGACATTACGTTCTTGTCAAAACCCATAGGACTGCACAACATAAACAGTGAAATTTAACTTAAATCATGGGCTTCAGTTAATTATAATGATGTATCAGTACTGGTTCATCAGTTGTAACACAGGCACAACACTGCTGTAAGAGATTGACACCAGCAAAAAGAGTATGTAGTGGGGAGACGGGGCATATCGGAACTCTCTGTATTTTGCAAAGATATTCTATAAACATAAAATTGCTCTAAAAATTAAGGCCATTAAAAAAAAACTACAAACGAATACTGATGATAGAGTTGCTGTATCTGACATGAAAATTATAAATTATACATTAGATCCATGGAACAGAGATAGAACACCATGCATAAATAAATCTCTGTGCATACGAATTAGACTGTAAAGGTGGTGTTTCAAAGCAGTGGTGGAAAATATAGCTTATTTAATAAAGTCTTCTTTTTTTATTTTTATTTTTATTATGTTTGAATTAAAATGTCCATTCCCATATAAATTCACATGCTCACCTATATGCAGCTCCCACTGCTCTCCCTGCCCGGTGACAGCACACCCCTCTTCTCTGCTCCATACATGTCCTATCCTCCCAACAGTCTCCAATTTCCTCCTCTCCACCTACTCCGCTTCCTCCATCAAGAGGTCAGCAGGACGACGTCCTATAGATGTATAGAACCGTAAAACTCCCACAAGATACGGTCACTCTGTGTCACCAAGTCCAATCCATTGCTGTCGGAAAAGTTGACCTCATTTGATTTATGGACAGGGGCAGCATCAGGGCCAGGGGCCACGCTCCCAGGGGAACTCCAAAGCCCCTGGACCATCAATTGTGGTCTTTTATTGGAGATCTCAGGGTACACCCCTATTTATTCTCTCATTGTCAGTGAGACTCCACTTTGTGAGCTCCATAGTGGCTAACACTGGTGGCGGCTGGGCACCATTTGGTTCTTCTGGTCACGAGTCGATGTAGAGACCCACTCACGTGGGTCTCTCTGCCTTCTGGGTTCTCTTTTCCTCATCTTCTTCTTGTCATTGGTGATCATCCATTCCTGTTGAGTTGGGACCACTTGCTGTACCCTCTTAAAAGCTTGGCAGCTTTTAAGACCCCAGACACTACTTACCAATGAGGGGTACACTAGTTGTGCCAATTGGTCTCGATTTTGCCTGACAGCATGGTCCCTGGGCCCCTGCCCCAGCTACTCTGTCCTTGCAATATTGGGTTAAGATGGGAGGAGTACTCGAATTGTGTTGAAGTCCAAATGTTATTGATCTTCTTTCTAATGTGTGCTGTCACCCGTTTCACCCAACCAAACTTCTATTAACTATCTAATCTAAATCCTCCTCCTTCACATTTCCTCCCTTCCCACCCTTGCAGCCATTAAAGAGTCTTTCTTCTATGCATGAGTCTGTTTTTAAGTTCTTATCATCGGGGTCTCATACAATATTTGTCCTTTTGTCACTGACTGCTTTCACTCAGCATAATGTCCTCCAGTTGAAACCGAGTTAAGAGACATTTCCTGCAATCATTGTTGGCCTTTATCATTGTGTAGTGTTCCATTGAGTGTATAGACCGTAGTTTATATGTCCATTCCTCTGTTGTTGGGCATATGGGTTGATTCCACCTTTTTGCTATTGTGGACTGTGCTGTGATGAACATTTGTGTGCATCTATCAGTTGGTGTGAATGGCCTTGATTCTGTAGGATATATTCCAAGCAGTGGAATTACTGGGTCAAATGCTATATCTAGATCCATTTTTTTAAGGGAACACCAAATTGCTTTCCAAAGAGGTTGCACCATTTTGCAATCCACCAACAGTGTAGGAGGACTCCAATCTCCCCACAGCCTCTCCAGCATTTGTTGTTTTGCATTTTTTGGATCATGTCCAACCTTGTTGTGGTGAGATGGTATCTCATTGTCATTTTGATTTGAATTTATTTAATAGCTAATGATCGTGAGCATGTCCACATGTGTATTTTGGCTGCCTGGATCTCCTCTTTAGAGAAGTGTCTGTCCATCTCCTTTGCCCATCGCCTAATTGGATGATTTATCTTTTTCTTATTAATATTTTGTACTACCTTATAGATTATGGAGATCAGGTGTTGGTCTGACATAGAGTTGCCACATATTTTTTCCCATTCTGTAGGTGGTCTTTTAAATCTATTAATAAAGTCTTTGGATGAACAAAAGTGTTAGTAGTTTCTATTTATCTATTTTCTCTTCTGATGATTGTGGTTTGTTTGACAGATTTTGAAGTCTGTCTGCATTGCATATTAAACCTTCCATGTTGTTCCTACTTTCTCTTGGATGAGCTTTATCATTTTAGATTTGACATTAAGGTCTTTTATCCAGTTTGAGTTGGTTTTTGTATAAGGTGTAAGATATGGGTCTTGTTTTAATTTAGTGCAGATGGATATCCAATTTTGCCAGCACTATTTGTAGAATATCAACTGTTCATAGGCAGATAATGTCATTTCTGGGGTCTCAATTCTGTTCCACTGATCTATCTGTCTGTTTTTGTACCAGTACCAGGTTGTTTTGACTACCACGGCAGTGTAATATGTTCTAAGGTCGGGTAATGAGAGACCTCCCAGTGTGTTCTTCTTCTTTAGTAGTACTTTACTTATCCGGGGCTTCTTTCCTTTCCAGACAAAGTTGGTAATTTGTTCCTCCATCTCATTAAAACATGTCACTGGAGCTTGTATTGGGATTGCATTATATAAGTAGATTGCTTTGGGTAAAATAGAGTGAGGAAGATATTTTGATGACCTTTAGGACATCGATGGCACTTGGTGTTTAGGACATCAAAGGTAGTACAATGACAGCTCTGATGGCCATCCAGAAAAAGAGTTCCCAAATTGCTTTAAAGGGTAGATTAGGTACTAAATTTGGTGCATGGCTTCCCAAGGGGAGTACTTCGAAGGTGACTGTAGTGCTATCCAGCAATGAGGTATGTAGCACCTCTTCTAGAGTGAGTTCAAGAACTTAATTGTCAGCCTTGTATGTGTACATGATTTTGTTAACAGACAGAAAGATGTAGGATAAGACCGATGATAATGTTGACTATTTTAGAGGAAAATGAGGTATGATTGTGAGAAATAAAATTAAAAAATGGTCCATCTTCAGAACAAAGGCCAAGAAGAGAAGTTACTAGCTAACCTAAAGAGAAACAGATGGGGGAAGGGGAAACCTGTTTGGGAAAAAAAGAGATGTAACCATAAAAAATTCAATGTTAAGACTTATGCTAAGTCCGGGAGAGACTGTTCACCCCATAATACTCAGCTGGTGAGGAACTGGGGGAGGGCCTCATGAGTTAGGAGATAAAGAGGCTTGTAAGGAACTGTTTGGCATACTCTCTCTGGCCAACCCCCTTTGTGGACTCAGGCGCCCAGTTTTGCAAAATCGACCAATAAAATCTTGCTCTCGCTAACTGGATCTGAATTGGATTTCTTGAGTGTTTGTTGGAAAAGACATTGGTAACTACCTATCAGTGACCTCATAAGGGATAAGTCAGCCTGCTTTCCTTGATCATCGAGGCAGGGTCCTAGTTGGGGGTTGATACCATCAGCTAGTTGCCAAGAGGAACCAAAGCAGTATCCATGATAGCAGTAGGAAAGAAGAGAAAGTTATTAAAAAAAAGATTAAATACATCTAAACAATGCAAAGGTAACCTACAAGTATTTCTCATGGATACTATTTATCATGGCTAGGATTTGAGGATAATTTTAGTGTTCAGCTGCAGAAGTTATACTAATAATGAAAGAGTCACACTATGAAATAGTCTGCAGCTATTAAGAATAACGATTAAATGTGAACTTTTTTCTTTTTACATAAAATTGTATATATATACATAATACGTATTTATGTAAATGAAAAATCAAGGTAAAAACAGTGTCTATTATGTAATGCCATGTATTTGCATGTTTATATTTGTGAAAACAATTGCTTGGGTGGATGAATACAGGCCATAGATTCAACACAGTCATGTGCATCTGTAAGATTAGGAGTGATTCCCTTCTCAGTTTTTGCTTATTTATATTTACTATTTGCCAAATCCGTTTGTTATCATTATTTATTTAAATGATATATTTAATTTGAACTAAAATGACAGAAACTTGAGAAACCCCAAGAGTATGGCACTCAGAGGGTCTTTCAGCTCAGTAATGAAGTCATTCCTGAGGTTCTCTCTTCCTCCAGAGATTAGACAGGCCCATACAACAAAACTTGACCAAATGATTATACCATCCCAGGGGCAAGGATGAGAAGGCAGGAGGGGACAGGAAAGCAGGTAATGGAAGACCCAAGTTTGAGAAGCAGAGAGTGTGATGCATCACGGAGTTGGTAACCCACGTCACAAAGCAATGTGTGTATTAATTGTTTAATGAGAAACAAGTTCACTCTGTAAACCTTCATCTAAAGGACAATAAAAAAGTACTTAAAATATAAATGGTAATAAGAACAACTATGTGCCAGGTATTGTCCTAAGTATTGTGAATTATCCTACTTATTTCTCACAGCATTCCTATGAGGTATGTGATATTGCTAACCTCATTTCACACACGAGGACCCTGAGACTCCAAGACTTTAGGGATGTTGCCCAATGCCCACAGCCAAGAACCGCTGGTTGGAGGACTGGGATCTCGTGCACCTGGCTCCAGGGCATCCCTTTGATTATGATTGGTGTAGGGGCACAAGCACTCTCACTGGAGCAGCAGCCTTCCTGCCCTGTCCACTCTCACATCTGCAGAAAGAAACAACAAAAAACCCACTGCTGTCTAGTCAATTGCAACTCATAGTGACCTTACAGATGGAGCAGAACCACCATATAGAGTTTCCAAGGAGCATCTGGCAGACTTGAACTGCCTACCTTTTGGTCAGTAAACATAGCACTTAACCACTACACCACCAGGGTTATAGAAAGAATTAACACAGCTGAAACCCAGATTTGGACTCTTTGCCTCTGTAACTCTGAGAAAATTAATTTCTGTGTTTTAAAGCCACCTCCCTGACAAAAACAAACGCATTGCTGTCAAGTCAATTGCAACTCATAGCAATCCTATAGAACAGAGTAGAACTGCCCCATAGAGTTTCCAAAGAGAGGCTGGTGGATTGGAACTGCCAACCTTTTGGTTAGCAGCAGGGCTCTTAACCACTGCACCATCAGGGCTCCTCTCAGTTGTGGTGTCTCTGTTACAGCAACACTTGACGAGTTGTAACAACTTGAACTGACTTACTAGTTGCAGGCATTTCAATATGGCCTTTGTGACCTTTATATGCACTGCTTCATTCTAACTTCACTATAACCCCACATCACCTCTATTACTGCCATGCCCAAATCATGGATGAAGAAACTGAGGTTCAGACAGTGTAAAGCATGTTCCCAGCGTCACAGAGCTGCAGGTAGAGTATGGATTCGAAATCCGCATTGGCCTGACTTCAAACTCTTGTGCCTTGTTCACCAGTTGCCACCTTTATTCTCTCCTTCATTCTTTGTAGATGAATATGTTCCACGTCTGCTGCTACTCCTCTAATATATGATTCAAAATAAAAAGAAGCCTATATCATAAAACAATTTTCTCACTTATTTTTCAAAGGGATGTAAAACTCACTTGCATGATGAAATTATACCATCTTTTCTCACTATATTTTTGTTCTCTGGTCCTCTGGCCCCCATGCTGCTTGTCTGTGGGGCAATCCGGACCTGCCAGGCCTTATTCCAGTCCTCTGACTGCAGAGAGCTCTCGGCCATCATCACGTCCTAGGATTCCAGGCAAAGGCTGTTTCTGAGCTGTGTTTACCAGCTTCGTCAGCCTTATTGTAGTTGTGTGTTGTCAGGTCAATTCCAACTCATAGTGACCCTTTAAGTACTTGTAGAAATGCCTTGTAGCATTTCCGAGGAGCAGCTAGCGGATTTCAACTGCGAATAATTTGGTTAGCAACCTGAGTGCTTAACTACTTCACCCCTTAAAACCAAAACCAAACCAAACCTGGTGCCATCAAGTCAATTCCAACTCATAGTGACCCTACAGGACAGAGTAAGAACGGCCCCCATAGAGTTTCCAAGGAGCTGCTGGCAGATTTGAACCGCCGACCTTTTTGTTAGCAGTCATAGCAGTTAACCACTAGGCAACCAGGGTGGCAAAATGCTGATAACAACAAAAAAAAAGCAAGAAGCAAACCGGTTAGGGTTGAGTTGATCAGACTCATGCTCATAGGGTTTTCTTATCTGTAATCTTTATGGAAGCAGATCATTAGGCTTTTTTCCCATGGTGCTCCTGGGTGGGTTCGAACCACCAGTCTTTAGAAGTCAAGTGCAAACTTGAGGTAACCCAGGTAACCAAAAACCAAACCTACTGCTGTCGAGTGGCAACATCCTTTAAATAGATTCTCACCCTGGTGTTCCATCATCTCAACTCTCTTCCCCCAAACTCTGGGCCCCCAAAGGCTCTGGCATGGCCAGCTGTGGCCCACAGCTGTTTCCAATATTCTGTACAAACGTTATTGAAATGAGAGGCACCGTTTATCATTCCTCAGGCCTCAGCTCCTCCTGATTAGGTACATATGACCTGACCTGTCAGCAGGGCCTTAGCCAGCAATCAAAGAAGAGATTGTCTGAGCCAGGAGGTGAGAGGGCAGGAGCTTGGGGAGCTGGGAAGGGCCCAAAGGAGTCTTTGGCCAACCAGGGCCAGGTAGGAAAAAGGAGAAGCCAAGGCCGAGCAGATTCTTAAAGGGTCCTCAGTCTGTTCATCTTCTCTGGCTTGCTGTTCTCTCTCTGGCCTCTGATCTTTCTCCAAAATGCACAAGCTATGCTCTTCCCCAGTCTCTGAAGTCAGGCCTGATTTCTCTTTTCTTTCTTACTATACCAGGAAACGTCTCTGGAGGTAATCAAGAAGAAAGGACATCTCTGCACTCTAGGTTCCTCCATAATTCCACTCTTCCTAGAGCTGTAGAATAATCAAGTTTCAAATACTGAAAAAAATTTAGAGATCTTCTGAACCTCCTGTCCTCAGTGTGGGAATCCCTCAAAAGATCCCTGATCAACAGCCTTGCCACATGATGCCAGATCACTCCAGGCTGTGCTGTTCGATATGGTATTCCCCAGGCACATGTGGTTATTTGAAATTAAATAGAGTCAGACACTTTTTTCAAGTGTTCCATGGCCACATATGGCTAGTGGCTACCATACCAAACAAAGTGCGAGAAATGTCAAGATTCTGAGATTCTACCCCACTCACAGACTGACAAATCAGCTGCCATTCGTGGATGCTGGCTGTGGACAGCGTAGAAACCAAGGATTGTAGTGCTCACAGAAAGAGCAGAAGGCAGAGCAGGAGGATTTTCTTGTCCCAGTCACCTGAGTGACCAAAGGACAGGTGATATTATCACATGCAGCGGATTGCAAACCTGTAACTTGTCTGCTGAACAGTAGGCGTACTGCCCTTTCCCCTGGAAGAAGACACCATCTCTATCTTCTAAAGCTGTGCATTATGCACAGATCTGTTAAGTGTCCTTAGCAGCAACAGTCAGTACATCTGCTGGAGGACGTGCAGAACCGTGGGAGACCCACAGCACCCAGAGCCCATTGTGGAAGGTCTCTGTCACTGTAGAAAGTTCTGTTGGTTGTGGAAGCTCTCGGGGTTGGAGAGCTCACTGCTTAACTGTTCTGTGACATTTCTTAGGTTACAATGCTGGATGCTGGCATCTTTAGGTAGAGCCACATTTCGCTTCCACATCAGTTGAATTCTCCCCAAGGAGTCACAGAAATATGAGGGTGCCTTGGCACTTTGCACCAATGTGTATAAATTCCAGGTGTTTTCCTTGACATGAAGGATGAGTCATATCATACTTTTTGTCTTTCCTCACGAGGCCGTGAAAGGCTCGTGAGATTTAACACGGGCTGCTTTACCCAGGACTTTGGGTACACAGGCCTCATAGCAGCTCTGCGAGAAGTGTGGGTCACAGCATTCCAGGAGGCACAGACAGCATTGGTACCAGCTCATGGCACAAGCACAGGTAGGGTGAGTGGGGCTCTGTGACACAGGACAGGAGCTGCTGGAGGGCTGATGTGAGGCTGGGCATCGGAGTCGTGAGAGGGCCTGTGGAAACAGATTCCTGGAACTGACTAGAGAGTTTCAGATCCAAGAATGGATGGGACCTAGAACTTACATTTCTAAAAAGTTCCCAGGGGATGCTGCTTTTGCTAAGTAATTGAGAACTGCTGCTGGTAGTACATTCCTTAAGCGCTCAACTGCTAATTGAGGTCAGTGGTTCGAACCCACTGGCTGTTCTGAGGGAGAAAGATGTGGCAATCTGCTTCTGTAAAGATGCACAGCCTTGGAAGCTCTGTTCTGTCCTAAAGGGTTGCTGTGAATTGACTCCATGGCACTGGGCATTACAACTCCAGGAGCCCATGGATGGTGCAAACAGTTAATGCACCTGGGTGCTAACTGAAAGATGGGCAGTTTGCATCTACCCAGAGGCACCTTGGAAGAAAAGCCTGGCAATCTAGTTCCAAAAAATCAGCTATTAAAATACGGAGACTAGTTCTGCTCTAACACACATTGGGTCTCCGTGAGTTGGAATGGACTCCACAGCAACTGCTTTACCACAATCGCAGGTCCCCCTACCCTGGAGGGCTCTGGAAGTAGGACCCATCCTAGCGTGTGGGAGGGCAAACCTCAGGCGCTCCCGCTCACCCGCCTTCCTCCACACGGGCACACAGAGTAGTCCTGGAGACAGCTGTTAATTTTCTAATCACAGCACTTTAGATCAACAAAACTTTTAGGTGCGTCCTGAGCCCATACCACGTGGGAGGGCACATGTGAGACTGGCCTTGAAATCCACCCAAGACAGTCCCTAGAGCAGTAGGGCCCTGTCGTAGGCCCAGTCTTAACAGTAGAAGAACAGCAGCAAAAGGGAAAAAAAAAAAAGACGATGAGAAAAGGAGAATACCATGGATGAAATTTCAAAATATTCTGCGGACGTTAACATGGAGGAACATTTCTGGCTCAGATGAGAGAGGCCACGGTTGTGTTTCCCTGCCCTTCAAGAGGCTCCACTCATCCCCATTGCTCCTCCTCCTCCTTAAGGACCTAGAAGCCGGACAGAGGCAATCTCTTAAATGAATGCCCTCAACTCCTTGTCTGGGCTCAGCCCTCCAGGCTCCAAGTCCCCTAGGGTCTCTTTGCTCCCTGCTCCTCTGTTTTAATGATCTCAGACAGACATAAAAATGGCTGAGCTCAGCACAAGTGACCAAGACAGAACACTGCCTCAGGGCCCCATGGGCCCCAGCTGGGCACCATGTGTGCCCTCAGTTCCATTTTGACAGGATAAAGTGAACTCATTTATTTAGTTGTTTCAAGTGAGCTAACACTAAGCAGTGCCAGGGAATGAGGACATAAATCTTTCCCAGAACACGGTGTCACTGCCAAACACCTTGGATAAAACGTTCTGCCTGCTCAAGACAGTTTTTCCTCCTAAAAATGAGGAGAGGAAAAGTACTAAAAAATCTACGGGAACGAGGGGAGGGTGTTAGCAGATTCTGGGAATGACAAGCTTGTCAGCGCTTTGGCCTAATAAAAATTCTTCCAGTAAGGAAGGCCAGCTTTTCAGGCAGAGACTTTCTACAAGGCTCTTGGTGGGTGTGGTGGGTGTCACTGGTCATTTGGTCTGACTAAGAATTAACCCTGATCAAGGAGTGAGTTTTTTTTAGTGGTCTAAAGGCTGCATTTGCACCAGAGGTGGGACAGCTCGTCACATTCCACTCTCCAGTCAGTGGTGACAGGTTCAAACCACCAGAAGGAGAGCACACTCAAGCAGACTGTTGGGAAACATTTCCCAAGCCTTCTCCCACAGTGAAACCTGAAGAGACACCTTGTGGTGTGACCTAGGAGGTCCTCAATGTAGTCTACCAAGACAGCACAAGGAACTGCTTTATTTTTCTTTACCAAGAGGTTTCTTGAGTGTTTTTATTCTTTGCAAAGACTTGATACCAAACCAAAAACCAAACCCACTGCCGCTGAGTTGATTCCGATTGATAGCAACCCTATAGGACAGAGTAGAACTGTTCCATAGTTTCCAAGGAGCACCTGGCAGATTCGAACTGCCGATCTTTTATTTAGCAGACATAGCACTTAACCACTGTGCCAGCAGGGTTTCCAAAAACTTTGTAGCAATGAATATGTGGGAGTCACCCACAGCATTAAAGCACCCCCCCAAAACAAACAAATCCAATAACTGTGGAGTTAATTCTGACTCACGGAGGCCCCATCTGTGTCAGAGCAGAACTATGCTCCACAGGATTTTCAAAGGTTGTTTTTCCAAAAGTAGATCACCAGACCTTTCAACCCACATGCCTCTGAGTGGATTCAAATCTCCAACCTTGTGATTAGTAGCCAAGCTCTTAGGTGTTTGAGCCACGAAAGGGAATCCTCCCATAACCTTAAAACAAAATGCTAGTAACACCCACTACCATCCAGTTAATTCTGACTTTTAGTGACCCTACGGGTATTAATGCTGTTGGTGTCCAGGCCACATCATAAGTGGCGAACTTTACAGCACAGATCTAGGTGAGAATCCTTGGCTGAGACAAAGAAGGCTGGAGAGGATAGAGAAGGACTAGAGTAGAACTGCCTCACAGGGTTTCTGAGATTATCACCTTAACAGGGGAAACCCTGGTGGTATAGTGTTACACCTGCAAACCAAAAAGTCAGCAGTTCGGTTCCACCAGGTGCTCCCTGGTAACTGTACGGGGCAGTTCCACTCTGTTCTGTAGGATCATTATGAGTCAGAATGGACTCATCAGCAGTGGGTATTGCTCATGGGAGCACACTGCCACATCTTTGTGCCATACCCATAATCTTACTACCCCTATAATGTATCAAATGTTTGATCACAACTGTGACCAGGCTCTAGTCCCTCCAGCCTCTTTTGTCTCAGCCAAAGATTCTCACCTAGACCTATGCTCTCAAATTTTGCTACTCAAGGTATGGTCTGCATACCAACAGCACTGGTACCACCTAGACCTACTAAATCAGAATCTGCATTTTAACAAGACTCTCAGAAGTTTCACAAGCACGTTGAAGTCTGAGGTACAGTGATCTAAGGCACATTGACCAAGCCAAACCTTTTCTAAAAATTCTCATTGGTGTCATTGGTGGCCTCAGGTCCAGCAGAGTGAAACATTGCCCAGACCTGCACCACCTTCAGCACCACTGGCATGCTCAAGCTCATTGCTGTAACCACTGTGTGTTTTGAGTGCTTTCCAACCTACGAGGCTGATCTTCCAGCACTGTGTCAGACAGCGTTCTGTTATGATCCATAATTTTCAAAAGCAGATCAGCTGGCCTTTCTTTCTAGTCTGTCTGAGTCTGGAAGCTCCACTGAAATCTGTCCACCACGGGTGACCCTGCTGGTACTTGAAATACCGTTGGCATAGCTTCACAGCATCACAGCAACATGCAAACTGTATGATGGACTGACGGGTAGGCGGTGGTTCTAGAAACTGGGAGTACAGAATTCCTTCCTTCCCTCTCTCTTCCCCGTAGTTATGAAATAGCTGTGAAGTGCGATACTCTGCGTTAGGTACCATTCCGGTGGGTCAAGGGGAAGATCGGTTAGCCACGGTCTCTGCCTCCAAGCCCCCGCTGCAGGAATGCTGCTGCCGTGACTGCCATTATACGTAGATTAAAAGAATGTCAGAGCCGAAAAGGATCGTGGGGATGAGGCCAGGACCGGTGAAGGGACCGTCCGCAGAGCGCGTGAAGGACGTAGAAGCCAGGCTTCCTGACACCACTCTTCACGCAGGCTCGCTTTTGGCTGCTGGCATTTTTGCCTCCGACAGACAAACGAGCGCCTGGTGACGTGGAACTGAAGGCAGTGGACTGACCGTCGGGACGCACCTCCAGCCAGACGCTCTCTGCTGAGACCAACTCAGCCTTGCCCTCCCTCTGCCCCAGCCAACACGGCTTCGTAGCCCAGGCTACACCCACCAACCTGTGAATCTATTTCTAGTATGCCCTCTAATTTTTTTGAGAGAAAATAGACTAAATATAGTGTATAAAGAAAAGAAATTCTCCACACATTAGTTTACAGACTGAATAATTACTGTCAAAGTGGAAGTCATCAATCCAGAGGGGTTTGTTATTGTTGCTGTTGTTTGAAATTGATGAAAATGGATCTATAATTAATCTTGAAGAATCAGCTGGTGATGATATTTTTGAAAAGTGTGAGAGCATTAGAGTCACCACAGAGGGGACCATGTCCTTAAGTTAACACACATCATATAATAACAACACCTAAAACTGTAGTACTGATGTGAGAACAAACCAGAATTAAGTGGATACCCAGAATCCCACTGTAAGTGTTTAGATAGATAGACAAACAGATAAATAGACAGCTACCACTGAGTCAACTCTGACTTACGGCAACCTCGTGTACAACAGAATGAACTGCTGTCATGTCCTGTGTCATCCTCATGATCCCTAGCATGTCTGAGTCCATCGTTGTGGCCATTGTGACAGTCCGTCTCACCAAGGGCCCCCCTTACCATTGCCGGTCCTCTGTTTCACCAAATATGATTTCCTTCTTCTGCTACTGATCCCTTCTGATGACATGTCCAATGTGTGTGTTGGACAATGTTCTGTTGTTATCCATAGAGTTTTCTTTGGCTAATTTTTGGAAGTAGATCCTTAAGACTTTTTTCCTAGTCTGAAACCTCCAGCGAAACCCTTTCACTGTGAGTTACCCTGATGGTATTTAAAATAACAAAGGCATAGCTTCCAGCATCACAGCAGCATGCAAGCCACCATAGTACAACAAGCTGAACAGGCAAATGATCTGTATATGTGTGTATGTGTTTGATTGTGTAGAAATTTCATAGCTATAGGCAATATCAGGAGGAATGGAAAACAAAGATTTTCTAGTAAATACTATTAAAATTGCCAGTTAATATTTTTTAAAAGGGAAATGTGACTAATTAGGTATCATACCTCCATGAGAATATCAGACAGGTTAAACTGAAATTTCTTTTTAAAGATGTAATCATGATAAAAACGGACAACAACACTGACTGTAAGTTTTCTAGAGTCATGCTAACATTCTAGAAGCAGTAGATGAAAATCAAGGGAGAGATACATTTCACAACCCAAAATATCTGGTGTGAAAAAAACCATAATCAACATAAAAAAAGACAGACTGGGAAAATGTGTTTTCAGTAAAAAAAGATTAATAACTTTATTTTACTTGGAAAAATCAACTCACACATATTTTTCACACATACTCATAAGGAAACACTGAGACTGAATAAAGTAAGTGGGCAAAGGGCTCTACAGATGTTTTTCAAACAATGAGCCACACAGTCAAAAAAATAATCTTGTTTGTACTAAAAGAAACACATACCAAAAAAGTTACCACGCTATTTCAAAATGAAAATATAGTTTGCAGGCAAGGCGAGGTGAAAGTGACTTGTAACATGTTGATGGCACTATAAATTAGTATAGTCGTAGCCCTTTTGGAAGCAATTCAGCATTGCATATTAAGGGCCATAAAAATGCTTCTTTATTTTGACATGGTGGCTCAAACTTAAAAGAGTTCTAGATTTAATTATTAATTGAAACTAATGGGCATAAGGATGTTCACTGTAGCTCTGTTTACAATACTGAAAACTGGACACCATAATACTTGTTCAATAAATGACAGTTATATGTACCGTTACCTTCACCTGTTAGGATAATCTCGTCAATTGCCATTTTAAGCAATGTTTTCCAAAGACTACGTGGCAGCCCAAAAAATTCTGGAATGTTTCAAATAGAAGAATATAATAACACTTCATAATTACTGTGGTTAGCTGTAAATATTCAATTAAAGATAAAAGGACTATACCGAGACCATAATTACTGTGACAAAGTAGTGAGATTTTTTTTTCTGGTCATTTTTGTATGTTTGATTGCTTGTGTAATGTAAATATTAAATTAAAAATAATTCATCTTCTGCATTAGCTGGAGAAGCATGATATAGAGAGGTGGTCATGTGGAGAAGAAGCCAGTGAATCTGCAAGTTAAGGGAGAGCTTAATTTGGAGGTAATCACTCCACTCTTTTCAGTCTCTCTCTCTGCAAAACTTCTCCTACTCACACTCTTCCATGTGTAGCCATGGTGTGTAGGGTCGTGACAACATGGAATCTTAGAACAGGCAGACTCAGAGATCATTTTGTTCCAAACTCCCAGCTGATTTGAGAGCCAGAACTACAGTACCCCTTACAAGGATCTGTTCATTTTTTAATAGATGAATGTTCCCATGTACAGGAAGATCTTTCTTAATATATTACAGCTTCCGGTTTTCTCCAGTCTCAGTCAAAGTGGAAGGCTGATAAACTGGTAAAAGACGGCTAGGTAGTTCCAATGGGCTCGTGGAAGCCTCCAAGTGTTTGCAGGCCACACTGCCACTCTCTTAATCAAGAACAGTCCCACTTAGGTGTGCTTCTTGTACTTCACTGGAAGAGTGTGAGAGTTAAGTATGTAAAGGGGGGTGGAAGATGCACATTAAAATCAGAGAATGGTGATTCCACCCTAAACCAAATTTTAAAATGATAATTTGCAAAGCAATAAGGGAAACTAGAGGAAGAAAGAGAAGTATCTTCAGACTGTCTTTCTGAGAGGACTCTGGGTACACATAAGGGACAGGGACTGAGACGTGAGGCTGCCAGAGCGTTGCTAACTCACCACTCCGTAGAAACACGGAGGCACAGGAGAGCAGCAACTGAGAGTTTGGGATCCAG
This sequence comes from Heterohyrax brucei, assembly GCA_028571685.1. Taxonomy (NCBI): domain Eukaryota; kingdom Metazoa; phylum Chordata; class Mammalia; order Hyracoidea; family Procaviidae; genus Heterohyrax; species Heterohyrax brucei. The sequence goes on from CM053162.1 coordinate 22,201,843, forward strand.
AAAACGAGAACACTGATGGGGGAGGGGGTCAGCAGCTAAGCTGAGAGGAGGTGGGAGTCAACAGGTGGGAAACAAGAAGGAAAAGTGTCTCACTCTTCTCTCAGCCATAGATAAAAATTAAGAAAAGCATAGAAAATATTGGGCAGCTTCCTTTCAGATTATTTCTAGAGCAGAAAGTTGGCAGTGCCTGTAGTCCATAGCAAAACTGTGAGATCTCACAGTTTGTGGGTTAGAGTGATATAAGGGTCTTTAATAAATACCAGTATTCCTTACAGGTGGTAGAAGATTTGAGTAAGGGGTTGGAATTTAAGTGGATCTGACTTTTCTGTCTTACTTTGGATGTGCCATCAGAAGGGACCAGCCTCCGGAGGATATCAGCCTGGGTAAAGCAGAGGGTCAATGAAAAAGACAGAGACCTTCACTAGATGGATTGGCCCAGCGGCTGCAGCAACGGGCTCTAACAGTGTTTAGTTCCGTTATACATAAGGCCGCGGTGACATGGAGTCTACTCAGCAGCAACTAACAAAAACAAGTCTTCTCTTGGTTCCTTGGCCAAATAAATATACACCCACCTAGTGAACCCTGGGAGACCCTGGTTACATAGTGGATAAGTGTTGTGGCTGCTAACCAAAAGGTCATCAGTTCAAATCTGGCAGGCGCTCCTTGGAAGCTCTATGGAGCAGTTCTGTTCTGTCCTATAGGGTCGCTGTGAGTTTGCGTCAACTCAATGGCAGTGGGTTTGGTTTTTTGGTTTAATGAGCCCTTGGCAATGTTATATATTGGAATGTATGGGCTCTCTGCAACAGCAGGAGAGCAGAGAGCCCTTCTGGCTCAGAGGGCGAAAAAGTACAGTGTTTTAGTCACCTGGTAGTGCTCTAACAGAAATACCACAGAGTGGATGGCTTTAAAAGGGATACGTTTATTCTTACACAGTCCAGTAGGCTATAAGTCCAAATTCAGGATGCCTGCTCCAGGTGATGGCCGTCCCCCTTGTCGGCTCTGGAGGAAAGTCCTTGTGTTGCATCAGTCTTTGTTCAGGGAGCATCTTGGCACAGGAATCTCAGGTCTGAAGGATGCGCCGTACTCCTGGTGCTGCTTTCTTGCTGGTGTGAGGTTCCAATTCTCCGGTTGCTTCCCTCTCTTTTCATCTCTCATAGAATGAAAGGATAAAAGGTGGTGCAAACCACACTCCAGAGAAAGTCCCTTAGGAAGGATGTTGAGTCCCACCCTAATCCTCTTTTAACATAATCATCCTATCTATTGGCCACAGGCAGAGATTAGGATGTGTAGTATAGGAAAATCACAAAATACTGGGAACAATGGCCCAGCCAAAGTGCTACTTACATTTTTGAGGAGATGAAGTTCAATCTATGACATGCAGGACCAGATGGAGGGCCATGTTCTGAACTCCTTTACAGTTCTGATTTTAACAGCGATGTAATCTCTGCCTAGGTCTTTTTTCTGATCTAGGCCCATTTTATTTTTTTTCGCATTGTACTTTAGATGAAGATTTGCAGAACAAACTAGTTTCTCATTAAACAGTGAATACACATATTGTTTTATGCCGTTGGTTAACACCCCACAACAGGTCAACACTCTCCCTTCTCAACCTTGGGTTCCCTATTACCAGCTTTCCTGTCCCCTTCTGCCTTCTAGTCATTGTCCCTGGGCTGCTGTGCCCTGTTATTCTTATTTTGTTTTATGGGACTGTCCAGTCTTTAACCAAAGTGTGAAACTCAGTAGTGACTTCATTACTGAGCTGAAAGGGTATCTGGGGGCCGTACTCTCAGAGATTCTCCAGTCCCTGTCTTTAATATATATATATATATTATTGTTTGTTATATATATGTATACAGTACATATGTGTGTATATATATTATTGCACATTAAGTGAAAGTTTAGAATTCAAGCCAGTTTGTCATACAAAAACTTGTTGTGTGGCTGCAGTTGCTCTCCCTGCCGTGTGACAGCATGCTTCTCCTCTCCACCCTGTACGGGCCCCCATTTTAACCACCAAGAAAGAAACTGAGCAAAATCAAGGCCTGCCCAGCCAGCCCTTCTTTCCCCATGCCAGGAAAGGCCCCGTTTATCCCCTAGCACCTCTCTCAGACTTTCCACTGTTGATCACATGTGCAGAGACTACCAACAGCTTCCACAGGAACCCAGCCTTGCTGAGGAGGATCGACACTTTCTCCTGGCCAAAGCAATTATGTTCCTTGAGAAAAGGCTGCCAGACTATGACCAGTGCATTTGTCTTTCACATTATGAACAGTCGCCTGAGATCCAGCACCTGACCTTGCAGCAGCCAGGCCCTAGGCGAGGTGCTCCCTCACAGCTCCCATTGGACCTCACAGTCCTGCTCAGCACTGTCATGAGTTTCAACATGCGAACAGCATTGAGCTGGCCAAGATCAACTTAATGCATTTGGTTTAGCATTTTGTGCCAAGTAATACACAGCTGATTAGCCCTGCTCACAGATGCTCTGAAATCGTCTGGTTTTTTCCTGCTTCTCATTTACCTTTTCCTCAGGCAGGCATTGACTGAGAGAGGTGACTTTGGCCAGGGCCTTCTTATTCCCGGCAAAGCATTGCACCCTGCAAGACACCCTTGGGCCTGCTGGCTCACCAAACTGGATAGTTAGGGTTAACACAGCTGTGATGCCTGCAGACAGCTGGAAGGCTCTGCTGCCTCAGAGGTGTCAAGAAAAGAAACTTAAGGGGATAGGCAGAAGGAAAGGAAGAACAATGTTTTTACAGATGCTGTAAGAATGTGCCACATTTGTCTTTCTTTTTTTATTGTGTTGTAGGTGAAAGGTTAAAGTTCAAGTTAACTTGTTATTAAAAATTTATACACTTACTGTTTTGCAACATTAGTTACAAACCCCACAATGTGACAACACACTCTGCGTTTCCCACCCCAGATTCCCACATTAGACCGGTTTCTGCCCCTTCTCGCCTTCTCATCCTGCTTTTGGCCAGGGGTTGCCCATTTGGTATGGTACCTCTGATTGAACTAATGAGCACATTCCTCACCTGTAATTTTTTTTTTTTTAACTAGACCATTTACTCTTTGTCTGAAGATTTGGGCTTTGGCAATGTTTTTTAGTTCTGGGTCAGTAGCATGTCCAGAGACCAAAGTTTCACGTTCTGCCAGACCATTGAGTCTGGTCGTTTTAGCTGCATTTGAGCTGTCTTCCACCCTTTTCCCCTGCTCTGGGATACTATTTTCCTTGTGTATTTGGTTTTGTCCTTTCTCCTTTGCTCTGAATGAAATGACACCCACTGACGTATTTTAGATGCCCTCTTGAAAGATTTTAAGACCCCAGATGCCACTCACCAAAGTTGAGTATTACTCCAGTTGACCTAGATGTCCCCCAAAACTATCGTCCCCAGGACCCAGCCGCAGCCACTCTGTCCCTTACAGCATTTGAATGTTTCCAGGAAATTGTCTTTACTTTTACTCTCCCCAGTTGTGCTGACTTCCTTTACATTGTGCATTTCCCATTCGTTCACCAGAGTTGATTCTTGTCTGCAGTACAGTGATTTCCACTCCCTCTTCCTCCCCACACTCATAACCATTAAAGAATGCCTTTTTCTGTGTTTAAATGTTTCTTTGAGTTCTTGTAATAGTGGCCTCATACAATATTTGTGTTTTTACTGGCTTATGTCACTCAGTATAATGCCCTCCAGATTCATTCATATTCTGAGATGCTTGACAGATTCATCATTGTTCTTTATTTTTGCATAGAGTTCCACATTTGTTTATCCATAGTATTCCATAATTTGTTTATCTATTCATCTTTCCATGGGCATTCAGGTTGTTTCCATCTTTTGCTCTTGTGAATAGTGCTGTTATGAGCATGGATGTGTATGTGTCTATTCATGTGATGGTTCTTTCGTCTCTTGTGTATATGTCCTGGGAGTGGGATCACTGGGTTCTATGTTGTTTCTATTTCTAACTTTTTATGGACACACTATATCATTTTGCACAGCGTTGTACTGTTTCACATAACCTCTCCAACATTTGTTATTTTGTTATTTTTAGATTTGCTGGCGTGAGGATGGTATCTCGCTGTAGTTTTTATTTGTGTTTCTCTGATGACTAATGATCATGAGCCTTTCCTCATGTATCTGTTAGCCTCCTGAATGTCTTCTTTGATGAAGTCTGTTCATAGCCTCTGTCCAGTACTTTAATTGCATTTATTGTCTTTTTATTGTTGAGGTGTTGCTGAATCTTGTAAATTTTAGAGATTAGACCCTTATTGGATATGTTGTAGTCAATTTTTAACCCCATTCCATAGGTTCTCTATTTATCCTTTTAGTGAAGTCTTTCGATAAGTCTAAACATTTGATTTTTAGGAGTTCCCAGTTATCTAGCTTCTTTTCCCTCGTGTATGCATTGTTAGTTATGTTTTGGATACTATTTCTGCTGTGTGTTACGTCCCCTAGCATTGTCCTTATTTTTAGTGTCATGACTTTTTTTGTTTTAGATTTTTTATTTAGGTCTTTGATCCGTTTTGAGTTAGTTTTTGTACAGAGTGTGAGGTAGGGGTCTTGTTTCTTTTTTTTTTTGCAGATGGATATCCAGTTTTGTCAGCACTACTTGTAAAAGAGACTTGTCTTTTCTCCATTTAACAGAATTGGGCCTTTGTCAATTATCTGCTGCTCATGGGTGGATGAATGTACATCTGGGTTTTCACTTCTGTTTCATTGGTCTATGTACATGTTGTACCTGTACCAGGATGTTTTAACTACTGTGCTGGTATAACAAGTTCTAAAATCAGGTAGCATGAGGCTGCACACTTTCTTTTACTTCTTTAATAACGTTTTACTGATCTGAAGTCGCCTTCATTTCCATGCGAAGTTGGTAAATTGTTTCTCCATCTCATTAAAAAATATTGCTAGAATTTGGATCGACTTTGCATTGTATCTGCAGATCACTTTTGGTAGAATTGACATTTTCACAATTTTGAGCCTTTCTATCCACAAGCATTGTACGTTTTTCCCCTTCTGTAAGTCTCTTTTGGCTTCTTGCAGTAGTGTCTTATCATTTTCATTGTAGAGGTCTTTAACATCTCTGCTTAGGTTTATTCCTAAGTATTTTATCATCTTGGGGCTATTGTAAGTGGTATTGATTTGATGATTTATTTTTTGAAGTCTCTTTGTAGGCATAGAGGAGTCCAATTGATTTCTGTATGTTTATCTTGTATCCTGATTCTTTACTGAAATTTTCTATTAGTTGCAGGAGCTACCCTTCAGAATTTCTGTACAGAATCATTAGAAGCCTTTGTGGTGCAGTGGTGAAGCTTTTGGCTAACCAAAAGATCTATAAGCCTTTTCAGAACTACTAGATGCTCCAACAGGAGACAGATGTTGCAGTCCTTCTCTGTGAAGATCTGAAGCCTTGGAAACTTCCTGGGGCAGTTCTGTTCTCTCTTACAGGGCCACTATGAGTCTGAATCAACTGGATGGCAGTAGTCTTTTTGTTTTTTGTTTTTAATCTGGAATCACCATTCCACAGCTTCAAGAGTTACCTTTGGTATGCCAGTCAGTGGGGAAAGCATTCACCTTTTTTTTTCCCCACTCTGAAAATTTCTTCAGAGAGCCCAGCTTTATTCCTGAATACTTAATCTTCTTGGGGGCCATTGTAAATGATATCGATATGATGATTTCCTTTTTGTAGTTCTCTTTGTTGTTTTAGAGAAGCATAACCAATTTTTGTATGTTTATCTTGTATCTTGGTATTTGCTGAAATCTATGAGTTCCAGTTGTTTTCTTGTGGGTTTATTGGGGTTTTCTGTGAAAAAGATCATGTTGTCTGTGAATATGGATACTTTTACTTATTCCATAGCAGTTTAAATGCCCTTTATTTTCTTTTTCTTGCCTTATTGCTCTGTCATAGTGTTGCATAGGTGTGGTGATAAAGGGCATCCTTGTCTGGTTTCTGTTCTGAAGGGAAATGTTTCAGTACCTCTCTGTTTAGAATGAGTCTGTTGGCTTTCTATAAGTGTCCTTTATTATGTAAAAGGATTTCCCTTCTTCATATTCTGCAGAGAGTTTTTTTTTAAATCATGAATGAGTGTTGAAGTTTGTCAAATGCTTTTTCTGCAGTAATTGATAAGATCATGTGGTACTTCTGTTTATGTGGTGGATTACATTGTTTGATTTTCTAATGCTGAAGTATCCCTGCATACCTGGTATAAATCCCACTTAGTCACTATTTATTTTTTGATATGCTGTTGAACCCTATTGGCTAGAATTTTGTTGAGGATTTTTGTGTTTATGTTCATGAGGGTTAACTCAAAATGTTCACTGCTGTCGAGTTGGGTCTGACTGATAGCAACCTCATAGGTCAGAGTAGAACTACCCCATAGAATTTCCAAGGAGCACCTGGTGGATTTGAACTGCCAACCTTTTGGTTAGCAGATGTAGTACTTAACCCACTACACCACCAGGGTTTCCCTATGAAGGATGTTGGTGTGTAATATTCTTTTTCTCTAATGTCTTTGCCTGGTTTTGGTATCAAGGTTGTGGTGGTTTCCTAGATTGAGTTTGGGAGAGTTCCTTTCTTTTTTACGTCCTGAAGTACCTTTAGTTGTTACTGGTGCTAACTCCTCTCTGAAAGTTTGGTAAAATTCTCCAGTGAAGCCGTCTGGACTGGGGCTTTTTGTTGTTGTAGAAAGTTTTTTTTGTTTAATTATCTCTTGGCAATTATCTCTTTGCTATCTTCTTTTGTTATGAATTTATTTGGTTTTTGCACCTCGGTTTGTGTTAGTTTAGTTAGGTAGTGTGTTTCTAGAAATTTGTTTACTTTAACTTTTCAAATTTGTTGAAGTACAGTTTTTCATGATATTCTGTTACAAACCTTTTTTATTTCAGTTGAGTCTGTTGTGATACCACTCATTTTGTTTCTTATTTGTATTATTTGCTTCCTCTTCTGTTTTTTCTTTTGTTTGGCCAACACTTTGTTGGTTTTGTTAGTCTTTTCAAAGAACCAGTTTTTGTACTTATTAACTCTCTTGTTTTTCTATTCTGTCTTTCATTTACTTCTTCTCTAATCTTTTTTATTTCTTTTGCTACTTAATGATTTCTTTCATTGCTCTTTATTTGTTTGAGTTGTTGGGCTAATGTTTGATTTGGGCCCTTTCTCTTTTTGAATGTGTACATTTTTTGCTATAAATTGACCTGTAAGTACTATTTTTTGCTGTGTTCCAAAGGTTTTGGTAAGATGTGTTCTCATTTGTATAATTCTATGAATTTCTTTATTCCATCCTTGAGCTCTTCTATAACCCAGTAGTTTTTAAGCATAGTGCTATTCAGTTTCCATATATATATATATATATATGTATATATATATATTTTTTTTTTCTTTGCTATTTCTGTTACTGATTCCTACTTCCACAGCATTATGGTAAGAAAAGAAGTTGTGTAATATTTTGATAGTTTGGATTCTGTCAAAGCTTACTTTGTGGCCTAAAATGTGCTCTATTCTGGAGAATGTTTCATGTGCATTGGAAAGGAATGTATACTTTGGTGCTGTTGGGTGGAGTGTTCTCTGTACACTCTATGAGGTCAAGTTGGTTGGTTGTGGCATTTAGATCTTCTGTATCTCTACTGAGTCTCTTTTAAAACATCCTTTCCTTCACCAAAAGTGGTGTGTTGAAGTTTCCTACTATTATTGTAAAAACACACAAGTGCACTGCCATCAAATTGATTCTGACTTAAAGCAACCCTATAGGACAGAGTAGAACTGCCCCACAGAGTAGAACTCCCCAAGGAGTGCCTGGTAGATTTGAACCACCAACTTTATAGCACTGAACCACTACACCACCAGTGTTTCCACTATTATTGTAGAGCTATTTCTATTTTCAGTGCTGTTAATGTTTATGTATTTTGGAGACCTGTTGTTGGGTGCATGTAAATTATGGTTATGTCTTGCTTCCTTATCCCTTGTAGTGGACTTTGCTTCAAAGTCTGTTTTTTTTATAGTTTAATACAGCCTCTCCTGCTCTTTTCTGGTTATTGTTTGCTTGGTACATTTTTTTCATATTCTTTGAGGTTTAGTTTGTTTGTGGTTTTTTGTCTAAGACATGTCTTCTATAGATAGCATATAGATTCTATTTTTTAAAATCCATTCTGCCACTCTCTGTCTCTTTATTGGTGCATTTAGGCCATTTACATTGTTTAATTATTGTCTGAATGTAAATTATTGAATGCAGTCATTTTTATGTATTTTTTATGTATGTGTGTTTGTGTGTGGCATTCACAATTTCTTTGTTCCTCTTAATTTTCTGTGATGAGCTTTGTCTTTACATATTTTCATCTTTTTCATTATCAATTTTGTGTTTGCTGAGCCTTTATGTTTTCCTCTCTTTTATTTTGATGGGTAGGTTTTTCAGTTTCCTTTGTTACCTTGAAGTTTACCTTTGTTTTTCTAAGTTTAAGCTAGTCTTTTATTTCTGGATATTGCCTTGACATCTTCTCCATAGGAAAATTCTGTTTATTCCCTCTTCTTTAACCTTGTCATCATTTACACATTGACATCTGTCATGGATTGAACTGTGTCCCTCAAAACTATGTGTGAACATGATAAGGCCATGATTCCCATTTCTGTGTGGTTTTCCTGCACTTTGTGATTGATTTAATTTTCCTATGTGTTGTAAGTCCTAATCTCTGCATGTGGTTAATAAGGCAAGATTAGATTATGCTAAAGAGAATTAGGGTAGAATATAATACCCTTATTCAGGTTATATCCTTGATTCAATATAAAGAGACTTTCTCCAGAGTGTCACCTGCATTACCTTTTATCTTACAAGAGATAAGAGGAAAAGGAAGTGAGGAGAGAGAAGGGGACCTCACACACTAAGAAGGAATCACTAGGAGCATACTGCATCTTTTGGATCCAAGGTTCCTGTTCAGAGAAGCTCCTCAACCTGAGAAATATTGATGACAAGGACTTTCCTTCAGAGCTGATGCCCTGAATTTGGATTTTTAGCCTTCTAAATTGTGAGAGAATAAATGCCTCTTTAAAAATTATTATTATTATAGCCATTACTTGTAGTAGTTCTGTTATAGCAGCACTAGGTAACTAAGAAAACACTTCTGATTCCCTATTTTCAGACTTCTAGCTTTGATTTGTTTTTGTGAATTCTTTATCTGGGTTGATAACTGGTTGATCTGTCCTGTGTCCCAGTCTTAGATTGTTGTCTGATATTGTTGGTTCTCTAATCAGAGAACTTCCTTTTTCTTGCAATTTTTGCTTAGTTTTGCAAGTTCCTCTAACTTCTGTGTATCTGGAAATGACCTAATTTCACCAACATATTTTAGAGACAATATTGCTGGATATGTAATTCTTGGCTGGTGATTTTTTTCATTCAAGGGTGTTTATAAGGTCATCTCATTGTTTTCTTGCCTGCATGGTTTCTGCTGAGTAGTCAGAGCTTAGTCTTACTGATTTTCCTTTGTAGGTGAGTTTGTTTATCTCCAGCCTCTTTCAAATTCTGTTTTTGTCTTTGGTTTTGGCAAATTTAGTCATATCTTTACTGGTGAAATTTTTGGGGATTGACTCTGGACGCTTCTTGGATAGATATCCTCTCATCTGTTATGGTATCAGGGAAGTTTTCTGACAAGAAATCCTCAGTAATTGTATGTATTTTCTGTTACTCCCCTTGTTCTGGTACTCTGATCACTCATAAGTTTTTCCTCTTGATACCAAAAAACTTAAAATAAAAAATAAATAAACCAAATCCATTGCCATCAATTCTGACTTACAGTGCCCCTATAGGACAGAGTAGAACTGCCTCATAGGGTTTCCAAAGAGTGCCTGGTGGATTTGAACTGCTGGCTTTTTGGTTAGCAGCTGCAGCCCTTCACCGCTACACCAGCAAGATTTTCTTCCTCTTGATAGTGTCTGACATAATTCTTAGGCTTGCTTCTTTTTTAAAATTCCTTGTTATGATTTTTCCTCAAATAAATTGGTATCAAGAGATTTATCTTCAGTCACACTATTTCTGACTTCCAGTGTCTCAATTCCACTCCTATGACCTTCTATTGTATTGACTAACTCTGAAATATCATTGTTAATCTTTTGGGATTTCTAGTTGCTATCTCTGTGTGGTTTCTACCAGCCTTTTAATTTTGTTTTGTTCTTGTACTCTTCTCTTGAATTCCTGTGTTGCTTTGTCAGTGTGTTCCTTGGCTTGGTCTGAATTTTGCCTGAACTCCTTCCTGATTTCTTATAGACTTCTGTATATTGATCTTTTGAATTCCTTCTCTGGTAGTTCCATTACCTTATCTTCTTCTAGGAGGTTTCCTGGTTCTTTATTTTGGTTGTTTGCAGAAGCCATCTTGACCTGCTTCTTTATATGATTTGATACGGACTGTTGTCTCGAGGCATAAGTTACTAGACTTACTTATTTTATGTTGATATACTGTGTCCTAACCTGTTTTGTTTTGATGTGCCCAAATAGACTGGGTATGTGAACTGCCTTGTTTGTTGGCAACTTTGAAATTCTTATGTCCTGCTTCCAGGTAGTCAGAGCAGTTACTTAGGTGTGTAAGCCCAGAAGTCTCTTCACTTGTCTGACAGAAGTGTGTCATGTGACTCCAAGTCATTGGTCTCTGAGTGTGTGGTGCAGAGTCTCACCTGTAGTCCTAGATGGGCAGGGCTTTGTAGGGGTGTTTGGAATAGACACAGGTATCTGTCTCCAAGGCAGGGGACTGGCAGCTGTGCTAGTATGCCTGGGTGACAGGAATTCCCTTGTTCCTGTAGAGCATGTGGGGGTGGGGGCACTGTAGCCAGTCCTTGGGCACCTGGTGCTGTTGGCTGGAGGGACCTTATTCTCAGACCCCTGTCATGTGTAGCTAGATGGAGTAGGTGGTACCATCAGTCCTCAGGCCCCAGGTATGAGTGGGTGAGGCCTCTGCTCAGGGGCAGGTGGTATTAAATGTTATGAATCTGCCTCTCCTGCTTGGCTGCCACAGTTGAAAATGGACTTGAGGTGTATGCCCTGTTTTATTCTAATGAGGGTACGTGATGCTGAATCAGTCCACATAGGTCTGGGCAGAGGTGAAGATCACTGCAAGTCTATGAATCTCTCATGCCAGTGGCTGGGTGAACTGGTTGTAAAACTGGTGTGAGAGTTGAGAGCCCTGAGTTGCTAGCTTAGGGGGTGTGGTGTTTTTAATACTGAGGGACTGTTGTCACAGTGGAGTGGAATGGAGGATCCATAAGGGGTAGGAAGCACTTCTCTGCTGTGAAACTCAGGGAAAAGTTATTTTTTCCCTGCATGGTAGGTTAGAAGCTTGCACTTAACTTTTGCAAGTCTGGCGCTGCTCATACTTAATTCTAGAGGTGTGTGCATATCTGCTGTATCCTGACTGAACCTGATGTGGTACACACTGTCTCTGAGTGATGCTGCTGGCTTCAGCCCTTGTGTGCTTTACACACTCAGCTGGCAGGGTGCTACAAGCTCACAAGTGGTACCGTTCTACTGCTTTCAAATGGTCTTTCCTTCCTTCAACTGCTCAATCTGATTCCTTAGCTTTATCTTTGATGATTAGCGTTCCTTGATGATCATATATAATTAACTCACTTGTTTTTTCAGGTCTTTGTTGTAAGAGGAAAAACACAAGGCATCTGACAGTTCTGTCATCTTGGCCCTACCTCCAGATTTGTCTTCTGAAGGAGAACAGTTCCAAGGGAAAGAGACCACCGCAGAGCAAAACCTGGATCTTTCATTTAAAAAAATTTTTAAAACCTTCATTCTAGTACTTTTCAGCCTCTGACAACTGTATCCTTAGGATGGGTCTGAGTAAGCTGAAGGTGGGCTAAGAACTGGCTATGGGGTTTCACCAGTTATTTGTTTTCGGGAATGGATTTGCACTAATGACTTTTCAGACTGGTTTTGTGTGATTTTGATTGAATACTTTGTACTATATGTATATCAGCTTTTTGCCTGTTGTTAACAGCTTGGTTTACTTAAAAATAAAAGGAACAGTTTCTAAATGGAAGTTACCAGAGACACTTGTGAGGGTGAGTGGTAGAGATTTTGTCAGAGATCTGAAAGGGAAAGGGAGGTGCTTAAGGTTTTATTTAGCATGGTGGAAAGTCCAACTCTGTTCTTGAATAGTGAGAGAGCAAAAAATACTGTGATACACTGTTCGCCTACATTTGTTCAGTCTGTGCCATAAAGCTGAAGTTCAAGACCAGGATAGAAAACATCAAGGAGAAACGTTAGTGAATGAGGAACTAAGAAAAATGCTCGACAAAAACAAACATTTATTGAGCACCTGCTATGTGCTGGGCAGTTAGGGGCTAGGCAGTGGGCGAAAACAAGGCTGACTGCAGCCATAGCACAGTCCAGTGAGCAAGTCCAATATAAGGAGAACTGCAAGCTGTAAAAGCAGACTTGGTATCCCCAGACCAGAGCCCAAATTCAGCAGTGGGATCCTGACTTCCCATGTGCCCTGTCTCTGAGGCCCTCTTGCCTCAGTGCGCCCTCCCTTAGACAGCGGTTGTCACTGTCTGTCGCTTTAGCTGTTCCCGACTCTTACATGGAAGTTAGGTCTTGCTGGGTCTGCCCTCAGAGAATCCGGTTCTCTGTACAGTAACTTTTTTTCCAAGCTCTGTAGGTACTTCTGGTCACTAACTGGATTTAGAACATTGCCCCAGTGGACCCATGTTAGATAACTCCCCCTCCCAAAAAAACCCCAAAACCACAAAAACAAAAACAAAACCCATTGCCATCAAGTTGATTCTGACTCACAGAGACCCTAGAGAACAGAGTAGAAGTGGCCCCCACACAGTTGCCAAAGAGTGCCTGGCAGACTCAAACTGCCAACCTTTCAGTTAGCAGCCTTAGCACTTAACTATTACATCACCAGGGTTTGCTGTCACTGAGTGTCATGTTTGGTATGAAAAATCATACCAAACCAAACCAGCTGCTGTTGAGTCAACTCTGACTCATGGAGACCCCATATGGGGCCAAGTGGCACTGTGCACCATACAGTTTTCAACTGCTGCTTTTTTTGGCAGTAGGTCACTAGGCCCTCCCTGCACACTCAGCACCACTAACAGCATCAGGTGCCTCTGGGAGGCCTCTGGGTGCTGCAACCTTTCTGTTAGCTGCGGAGTAGTTAACCATTTGTTCTACCCAGGAACTCCACATATAATGAGATTACAGATTCCTCTCTTAGAAAAGGAGATCCAACTAGAAAAACAAGTCTGCCTTGATAGCTATGATGGGGGACACCAGAGTCCCTGAGGCAACATGTGAAAAAGACACATGCAGTTCAAAAACTCTACTAAAATGCCAGAATTGATGGTCTGACAGCCTGAAGGGTCCCCTGGGAACATGTCCCTACATCTGCTGCTGGCCCTAACCAGAAACCAGTACTGAGGTCAACTCTTCAGATGAGAATGGACTGGACTCAGAAATACAGAGTGACCATATGGTGTGTGTACTTATGGTTCTATATAGTTACAGGAGGCTGTCCTACTGGTCTCTTTCTAGATGGCAGAGAAGAAGGTGGAGAGGAGAGGACAGATGCTCATTAAGAGGATGAGTGAAAAGGAGGAATGCACTGTCACTGAGTGTCATGGACTGAGTTGTGTCTCCCAAAACATATGTACAGTAATTTGGGTGGGTCAGGATTCCCTGTATTCTATGATTGCTCACCATTTCATTATTTTTTTATGCTGTAAATCCTAATTTCTGCCTGTGGTTAACAGAGTGGGTTATGTTAGAGAAGACTAGGTGGGACTGTAAATCTCTTCCTAAGGTCACCTCCCTGCTCCACTGTATAAGGAGTTTCCCTGGACTGTGGCTTGCACCACCTTTTTTCCTACAAGGGATAAAAGGAAAGGGAGGCAAACATACCATCGAGAAAGCAGCACTGTAAGAAGTGTGTGTCCTTCAGACCTGAGGTTCCTGTGCCAAGATGCTCCCTGACCTGAGGCAACACAAAGACTGTCCTCCAGAGCTGACCAAGGAAAAGCTTTCCCCACGGCCAGGCATCCTGATTGCAGACTTGTAGTCCACCAGACTGTTTAAGAATAAACATTTCTCTTTGTAACACCATCTACTCTGTGGTAATTCTGTTAGGGCAGCACTAGCTGACTAAAACACTGGGTGAGGAGAGCACAGGGAGCTGCAGAGAGGTGGACATACAACACTGATTCAGATTGTACACGTTCACGTAATCACAATAAAAAAAAATCTGCCTTGAGCATTATGCTCTTTTAGGATCTGTCTAGATGGGATCGAAGTGACACAGCAACTTGGAGGATTCAATAAGAAACTTAGGGGCAGTGAGTGATGTGGGAGAACAACTTGGAAAAGGAACGTGAGAATGGCTGCACAAGCTGAAGAACATAAACAGTGTCAGTGAACAGTACGTATAGAGACTGCTGACGGTGTGTGTTCTCTTGCGCATATTCTCAACAACAAAAATAAATTACACATGGCACAAAAAGATGTGTGTCTTCCCCTCAGGGCAGCTGGTCCAGAGGACATTCGGGGCCTCTCTCCTGTGCCACACTAGCAACATGATGCCCTCCCGCAGTGCAGCCTGTGGGATGCTGGGTGATGTCTGCATCTCGGCCATCAGACCGCAGCCCAAGATGACTGTGATTTCACATTTCCTTCCATTTCCACAGGTTTCCACACTGAGGGTGCACAACGAACCTCTGCTGTGCAAGGTGGAAGGGAGCTGACGTGCATGTCTGCCTGAACCCTGCACTTGAGGAGAAAACGGGGGCAGGGGGCGTGTCAGCAGACAGGCAGAGACAACCCCCCGTGAGGGACAGGTCTGTTCCCTGAAGCTCTGGCCACCAGTGGCTTGATGCAGCCTAGCTGAGACTTCGGCTCTGGTGTAGGCTGCAACACCTGCACAGCTTTCTGGGAGAGGATCAATTTATCCTGTTTTCTTGAGCTCTCTGGTTCTCTTCTGAGTAGCAAATGTGAAAAATGAAAACAGCTCAAAGCGTTTTCAAGAAAACATCCAGAATTCTCAGATATACCTTTAAGTTCCTAAAAGTTGGCCATTTGGTTCCCTGAAATGTTACTTTAATAGGATAAGTGGGATTCCACCCCATTTCTCATGCCTGTTTTTAAGAAAAGCCCACAATCAGGCAGCATATCTAGAGACTACTAAATAACTGACAGGCTACAGTTTCTCTAATCTGAAGATATTAAGAGGCAAAATAGAAAAAAGTTTTGAAATTCTGTCACTGGAAACATTAAAGAAAAGAAAAATCTTCTGTCTTCCAAATTATTTCACTTTTTAAAGATTTTGGCCTGGACCCTCACCTATGTGTGCATGTGTGTGCCTGTCTTTCTGTGCACATGTGGTCACGAAGGGAGGGAGGAAGTGGGACGAGGGAAGGAAAGACAGGACTGCAAAGGTAGCTGTGAGCGAGGTCTGAAGGTCTGTGGCTTTCTCCTCTGCCCTACGCCAATTCTAGCCCCAAACCAGCATAGCTCTACCGCCATCTCGTGGCATTTAAAAGGATCTGCTCAGGCTATGTAAATTCAATCCCAAAACATCTAGCCCATGCAATGATGTCTGCCTTCAAAAATGTGAGAAATAAGAAACAATCTTGCTTTTTTATTCAAAAATATAATGAGTTTTACATCAATTTAACTTCAGAAAGACCTAGAGGCTTAAAACTAAGGCTAGTTTTAAGACATTTATCTTGCCAGGAGTGACTTTTTCTTGTTGAAAAAAGCTGAACATAAAAAACTACCTTCAAAACCCACTGGGATGTTTTTCACATAAATTAAGATAGTTGACAAATAATAAAGTTCTTCCTTCAATATTCTATCTTTTCGATTTCATCCATGTCTTCAGGGTCCAGGTGCTTAATACTGCTGTCTGAAAGAATAAAGGAAAATGCTCTAGTCTTATCCCAGAACAAACTAGTTTCTCATTAAACCGTCAGTACACATTGTTTTACGACACTGGTTAACAACCCCACAAGTCAACACTCTCCCGTCTCATCCTTCGGTTCCCTATCGCAGGCTTTCCTGACCACTCTTTCCGTCTAGTCCTTGCCCCTGGTCTACTGTGCTCCCTGCGTCTCCTTTATGGGCCTGTCAAATCTTTGGCTGAAGGGTAAAGCTCGGGAGTGACTGCATTACTGAGAGGAAAGGGTGTCCAGGGGGCCGCACCCCCGGGTCCTCCAGTCTCTGTCAGGCCAGCAAGTTTGGTTTTTCCAGTTGAGTGAGACTTGCGTTCTACGTTTCTCTCCAGCTCTGTTCGGGACCCTCTGTTGTGAATCCTGCCGGACAGTCAGGGGCGGTGGCTGGGCACCATGTAGTTGCGCTGGATTCAGTCTGGTGGAGGCAATCATTGCAGACATGGTCTGTTAGGCCTTCAGACTGATCTTTTCTTTGTATCTTTAGTTTTCTTCATTCTTTCTTGTTCCTGAAGGGTGACACCAGTGGAGTATCACAGATGGCTACTCACAGGCTTTTAAGACCTTAGATGCTACTCACCAAAGCAGAACATAGGGTTCGAAGGTATCTTTGAAAGGAGACCACAGGCAAAAATTCTACTTTATATAATGCACGAAGGCATTTCCCCCAACTTTACCTGTACACAGGCAATGCTGTAGTGCTTCACCTCTCTGTGTCTTGCCTTCCCTAACTTCTTCTGCCTGAAATGACCTAATCCTATTAGAGATCTCTTACTAAATCATCCTAGGCATGAGTCGAGCTTCAGGTGACACAGGTGTCCTACGTTTCTTAGTCCTCTCTACATATACATCTAGTTTTGCACAAACCACTATGTGTTACAGCTTGCATCTTCTCCCTGCTTAGACTGTGTGTGACTCAGACACAGAGGTAATATCTGAATTTTCTTTGTGGACACAGTACATGATGAAAGCTAAGTAAACAGTGGATGGATGGACAGATGAATATAATGGAACTTCATTCCCAGATAAACTTGGAGAAACACAACATCATTGGGTCTCTAAGCTTGCTCTTTAGGGAGCAATCAGCTCCCCAAATGCTTCAGGGGCCAACTGCTCCATGCAGGAGGATGGGTATATATGAAATGCTGGCAGTACTTGGTTTACAAACATCACACAGCTCTAAGAAAAAACTTTAAATTGACTAGTTTCTTGTAAGACACAAATTATCTCTGGGTCACAGAATGAGAAGTAGCATAAGTCTGAGCTCATATTAATTCTACTTGATTTTTAAAGAAAGAAGTAGCCCCTCAACTATCTCACACAAGGGACTCAGTCATGTCAGTGCGAAGCTGTCTGCCCGAGGCCCCCACCGAGCCACAAGGCTGTGCACCTGCTCCGTGAGACACACCCCACCCTGCCGTCACGAGCAGGTCTGCAGTCGGCATCGTGGAGGTTGTGCTACTTACTGAAGTGATCCTGGATTTTCATCAGCAGGGGCAGCTTATCCACTTCAATCATGTTGAAGGCAAGGCCTTTTTTCCCAAAGCGTCCTGTCCGCCCTATGCGGTGGAGGTAGGTCTCATAGTCTGGTTCCTTGGCTTGGTTTACAGGAAGGTCAAAGTTAACAACAATTGTGACCTGTTTCACGTCAATCCCTAGAAGAGGAAAAACACCATAGGGTCTTGGAACTTTCTCCTTAGGACATAGCTACTCAAGAGCCACACTTACTGAAGTAATTCTCAATTTACAGAGACAACGTATAAATCAACCTGGGTGGGGAGAATTGAAAGCAGGAGCCTTGGCCAGGCAGTTAGCTTCCACAGTATGTCTATGATGCTCCATGTAAGAGTATCCAAAAAAAACAAACAAACAAATCCACTGCTGAGTTAATTCTGACTCACAGGGCTCCTACAGGACAGAGAAGAACTGCCCCATAAAGTTTCCAAGGAGCTCCTGGTGGATTCAAACTGCCGACCTTTTGGTTAGTAGCTGTAGCACTTAACCACTATATTAAAAACAAAACAAAACAAAAAAGCAACCAAACCTACTGCCATCAAGTTAGGTCCCACTCATAGTGACCCCAGAGGTCAGAGTAGGACTGCACTATAGGGTTTCCAAGGAGCACCTAGTAGATTTCTCGGTTAGTAGACGTAGCACTTAACCCACTATGCCACCAGAGTTTCCAACCACTATTATCAGTACAAGTTAATTCTAGACAAGTTTAAACATGCAAAAAGTGTGTGTGTGTGTGTGTGTGTGTGTGTGTGTGTGTGTGTGTGTGTGTTAGGGATGATCGCTCGCCAAGGCCAGAGCGCCACCACTCCTCTCTGCTCCTGCCGTGGTAAGTCCACAGCAGGCACCCTTCGTCTTCTGTCCCCTCACCCATCCAGTGTCCAGCTTCACTCACGCCATAGCCGTTGTTCTGGTCAGGTCTTTGTCTCCCGTGCCTCCCCTGTTACAGTCTCCTCTCTCCTGTCTCTTTTCCCACCCCTTTGATTTCTGTGACAGTTACCACAGCAACATCCAGAGCTTCTGGGTTCAGAACTAACCACCCAAAGTGTATGGGATAAAATGCAAATAACCAGTACCTCGAACCCCCTGAAGTACCGTCCCCTAACGCGCAAATCGAAAGCTCCAGGCACAAGGTCTTGCCATTTCCCAAACATAAATTTTTGTCCAACTGAATTGCTACTGTCCTTCAAAACCTTTCAAACCTAAGCTTGCCTAGGAGGGCTCCTGGGATCCCCAATGCCTCCCATCCTCCCGTTAACAAGAAGGCTGGGTTGGGACCCCAGCCCTCCTTTACTCTGGAGCATGCTGTGCCTGCCTTCTTTTTCCAAAGGTCTAGGGATGACACTTTAGGTGGTTAGAGGTACTGGATTATTTGCATTTTATCCCATACACTTTGGGTGGTTAGTTCTGAACTGAGATGCTCTGGATGTTGCTGTGGTAACTGTCACAGAAATCAAAGGGGTGGGAAAAGAGGCAGGAGAGCAGAGACTGTAACAGGGGAGGCACGGGAGACAAAGACCTGACCAGAACAACGGCTATGGCGTGAGTGAAGCTGGACACTGGATGGGTGAGGGGACAGAAGACGAAGGGTGCCTGCTGTGGACTTACCACGGCAGGAGCAGAGAGGAGTGGTGGCTCTGTGGGCTTGGTGAGGGACCATCCCTAACACACACACACACACACACACACACACACACACACACACACACACACACACACACACACACACACACACACATTTTTTGCATATTTAAATAGCCCCTCATGTGGCTATTTAAATTAAAATTAAAAATTAAGTGCCTCAGCTGCACTTGTCACAGTTTAAGTGCTCAAGCGCTACACTTGCCTGGTGGCTACCAATCGGACAGGGTAGAACAGACCATGTCCATCACAGTAAAAACTTGTGTCAGACCATGTCAGTCTGGAGAGTCAAGTCTCCGTGGTGAGCCCTTGAAAGGACAGGACCTCGTCCTTGTTCAGACTACTTTTGCCAAGTGCTGTGCTCAGCATTCACCGCTAACACGGAAGATTCTCAGTTCTATCTGTTGAACTAAGACTGAATTAGGAAACATGGTTGGGAGTGTGGAGTCCAGGCAAGGAGACTGGAAGGATGAAGAAAATGTAAAAGCTCTTTTCTTTAAAAAGGAAAAAAATGAAATAAAAGGTTTTCCCCCAGTAGTCAATAGCTTTAAAAGTAAAAAACACCTCAGTGATGTTCAGCTCATTAGCCACTAAGGAAATGTAAATTAAAACCACAATAAGATGCTACTACACCCTACTAGAATGTCTAAAATAAAAAAATACTGACAATCCAAATGCTGGCAAAGATGCAGAGCTACTAAAACTCTCTTGTTGCTGCTGGGAAGGTAAAACCAGTGAAGACACTTCAGAAAACAGTCTTGCAGTTTCTTATAAAATTAACAGACATTGACGAAAAGACCCAGTAATATCTAGGTTTACCCAAGAGAAATGAAACCTTGTTCCTATACAAAAACCTACATACATAAATACTTATCAGGGTTTTATTCACAATAGCTCCAAACTAGAAACAATGCAAGTGGTCAATCAACTGGCAAATGGGTAAACAAACTGACGTACAACCATTTGACGAAATATTACTCGCAATAAAAAGGAACACACTGGGACATGTAACAATACCAATGACTCCCAAAAGTATTATGTTCAGAGGAATAATTCAGTCACAAAAGGTTACAACTGTAACAATTTATGTGGCATCCTGGAAGAGACACAGCTATGCGGATTGAAATTAGATCAGCAGCTGCCAGGGGCCAAGTAACAGGAGGAGGAGACTGACTGCAAAGGAGCACAGGGAAACATCTCAGGGGACGGAAATGTTCTAAATTTGATGAAGGTGGTAGTTACATGACTGTATGTATTTATAAAAAATCACTGAACTGTACACTCAAAAAGAGTGAATTTTATCATATGTATATTAAACTGCAAACCCAACTTTAAACACACACCTCGAGCACAGACATTAGTGGTTATGAGAACTTTCTCTTTCCCATCCCGAAATCTCTGAATGATGGATGCACGCTGGTCCACGGTCAGCTCTCCGCTCAACAAAGATACCTGATGTCCATCCTGCATCATCTCCAAAGTCAACCACTTAGCGTTTCCGCGAGTCTATGAGAAAAGGTAAACCCACTGAGCACCACAAACTACAGCAGCCTGGCTGTGCCTGCAGTACTCACGCCTGCAGACTGCGGTGGGCACTCAGAGGAGGCGGCAAACTGTGTTGACTTCACCTCCCCCTCATTCCTCAAGGAACCAAACACTACGTGGCAGAGAGATTTTCCCTCTCCTGTGCTTCTAAGGGCACATTCTGTCAACTTGTCAGAGCTGTGGCTTCCTTACTGTGGCATGAAGACCATCAGGATGCTCTACTTACCTCGCGTGGGGCCACGAAAGGAGACCATGCAATGACAGTCACAGCAGAGGCCCTAGGAGCACTGCTGAGGCGTCAGCACTCTGCTGAAATCTTTATACATCGCAACCATTTCTTTCCACAACAACCTAATGAGGCAACTCCTAGTTTCGTTTTAACAACAATAACAAAACACCCCAAAGCTTAACATGCTAAGTAACCCGTGCAAGGTTAGGCACCTAGTCAGTGGTAGAGCTGAGCTTTACATGAAAAATGTCAGAAATAAATGAGACACAGAAAATAAAAAGCAGGACAGTAACAGTGAGCACCTCAGTAGCCACTTTATTGACAGTAAGTTAGGGGTAGAAGAGAACGCTATTAAGCCTGTGATTGGTACCCATAAAAACCCTATGATAAATGTTCATCTGCACCGGGAAATATTAGAAGCAGTCTTTTATGGGTTGAATTGTACACCCCAAAATATGTGTTGAAGTCCTTACCCCTATACTGATGGATGCAATTCCATTTGAGAACAGTTTTCTCTGCTATATTAACCAGTATAGGGTTTATCTTAAATCTGAAGACTTCTGAGACACAAAAACTGTAGATTACACACAGAGAGAAACAAGCACAAATGGGGAAAAAATGCAGCCATGTAGAAATCCCCCACAGCCAGAGAAGCTAAAACAAAGATTTCCCCCAGAGTGGACAGAGAGCCTTCCCCTATAGCCAGTGCTCTGAAATCAGAGTTCCAGCCTTCTCAACTTAGAGGAAATAAGATTTCAGTTCCTTAAAACCCCTACCTGTTACAGAAGGACCAGAAGACTATGACACGTCTCTCTAAAATATGAATTAAGACAAGCAAGCTCACTACTGAACATCTATCCTATCGTAGATGCTACTCTATTAATCTTTTTAAGTTTCACTCATAAAATACAGATAATTTCTATTCAGAGGTGTTCTGAAGATTAACCTAAATAGTATATAAAATGTGCTGAACTGTATGACACTGGGTATATGCCACTTATTACCACTATGGTCCCCCTACCTCCTCTGCCTGTAGTTACCTAGTCTGATAGGGATGAATCCCAACATAATTTACCTGGCAGAAGATGATGGCCTGGCCAATGGTGATGCCACCATAAATGTTACACAGGGCTTGGTATTTGTCTTTCCTGTTCTGGCACAACACGTAATACTGCCAGATGTTGTTCAGGGTCAGCTCCTCTTTGCGCAACTTGATGACATTAGGGTCAGGAATAATTCGCTCAGCAAACTGCCATACAGAGTCCTCAAAGGTTGTTGAGAAGAGGAGCATCTGACATTCGGAGGGCAAAGCTCTGTGAGAGAGAAGGGAAGAAGGCCATCATCCAGTTGTGACGCTGTCACCCTTAGAGGCAGCCTCAAGTATGCATGTGTGCACTGCAATCAATTACTACTCACACAAGTGAGCCACAGGGCAGCCTGGGAGAGATGTCCTGCCAGGTGACAGCCAAGTGTCCTGCCCCTTCCTGCCACCAAGAATTTGGTAAAATATGTAAGCTAAATGTGGACCCAAGAGTAAAGTTTAGATATATGTTCTGGAGGGGTTCAGGCTTTTCACGCCCAGTTTCTCCTTAGAAGGGGCAGCATCATGGAGCCAAGAGTGCCACCTGGGATGCTCCTTACGGCCACAATTTCAAACAGATACACAGGGAAGAGAGAAACAGAGTAGTCACTTGACGGCAGGTGCTATAAATTCGAGGATGGGAAGAAGAACAACTACTATTAACGTTAGTGGGGAAAGGATGAGCTGGATATAAATAAATTTGGCAGCAAAAATGGAAAATGCAATAACCAAGGCATATACTGGAGCCGTGATATAAAACAGGTCTGATCTATAGGAAGTTCAAAAACAGACACAACTGGAGACATTCTGGAAATATGGCAGCAGGAACAGATCGTCATTCCAACCCTCCCCTTCAAATACAAGAAACACAACAGGAAAACAGTGCTTGGCCTTGAAGGACTCTGAGTCAGGGAGCAGAGAACAGCGGCAGGCACGGCAGACAGGCAGAATCAGTAAGTCAGTGACAAACTGCAAACGGTAAGAAAATTGCTTCTCCCAACATTCCCAGCCCTTCCACTCCACGGCTACACGGGCCTCAGGCTGCCACAAACTGAGGATGCCAGCCCAGCAAAAGCTCCGCTTCCCTCACCAACACCCCTTGCCTGTGCAAAGACAGGACCCCAAGCTTCTACTCTAAAATCAACAAGGCAGACCTCCCAGGGCGGGGCAGGGGGTGGCCTTTGTTAAAACAAGTTAGAACTTCTCCCCACCTGGACACTGTCAGCAGCAAGCCTGCTGCACACTGCTACAGAGACACCCCTCCTTGCCCCCCGGCACGTGGAGCCTGTTCTCAAAGCTAGGACTCTGCCTGCCCGCCTGTCCTCCCCACAGCTCAGGCTTCCAAAATCAGCAGGTCTCCCTGGGCTTCACTTTGGGCCTGTCTGCCCTCCCTTTCAACTGGCACCGAGGACAGATGACTGACCTGCTGTGTGCTAGGAAGCAGGTGCCTCCAGGGGAACCTACGTACACTGCCAACATACTGTTGGTGAGGTTGAGATAGCAACAAGGCAGACTTTGCTGCTGGTTTGTTCAGAGTGTGTCAGGCTGTTTCCTACTTGGTAACTGTTACCTGCTGGACTGCCACGAGGCAGGTCACTTAAGTGGAGACAACTCCTGCAGTTACCAAAGGGCCATTAAAATCAACCCAAACCAAATCCACTGCCATCAATTCTGGCTCCTAGTGTTGCTACAGGGCACAGTGGAACTTCCCACAGGATTTCCAAGGAGCTGCTAGTCGACTTCAGCTGCTAAAGAGCACTCCCAGGACTCCTCAGGAGCACTGGGGCCTTGAAATCAACGTGACAGATCTCTTGAGGTTCCTTCAGGTCAAGCACCGAGCCCTCCTGTTCCTCAAATGGAGTCAGCCCATGCTTCCCCTGAAGGCCTTCAGATACAAGTGGCCCCTACAGAGCAGGGAAGAAAGCCCTGGGCAAAATCAGAGGACAATACCCAGTCCAGGAGAAGGGCTCATTTGATGGGGGCTTTCTGACTGAAGAGGTGGCTGCAGAAATAGCAGGGGAGGGAGGGAGTAATACCCAGAGAGAGAGGGAGAAAGGGAAACAGGGAGGGACAGAGGCTGAGACAGAGGCAGAGGCAGAGAGAGGGCGTGAGAGCGAGAGAGAGGACTGCACCCTCTGGTGGACAAATTAGTGTACAGTCCCTCACCTAAGTGTGTGCCCGCTAGGTGACCAGTTGCTTCTCAGTAGCTTCTCTAGTGTATTTAGGAGACACTGAAAGCTGAAAACTGAGATCTGAAACCTTTGGATTCTAATTAAATCAGGGAAGAGGAAAGTGCTATCACAGACAGAAAAAGGAAATAGGAAACAAAGGCCGAAGGCTTGCAGGGGAGGCCCAAGAGTTATTTGCTTTTTGTTTTGTTTTGTTTTGCAGAAAGTAGCACAGGCACAAATTCAAAATACTTGGGAGAATTAAGAAAGTTAACACTCTTGGAAACTCCAGTGCCCCAACAAGAAATCACAAGACACATAAACATCAGACAAATGAAGCTCCATGGAAATGAACATGATGAAAAGAGTGAAACTGTATCTTTTGAAGCCCAAATAATGGGAAGAATGTAAGAATACGGTACAGTAATGTCAAACATAGTCAAAGAACCAAGAGAAAACAAAGACAAAAATAAAAAATAAATAAGGAAAATAATACACATACCAAACAAGGATTTAAAAAAGAAATAAAAAGAAACTAAATAGAAATGTTGCAACTGAAAGACAGTAACTGAAATGAGAAACACAGTGGAAGGATTTGAAGACAGATTTAACCAGAAGAATCAGTTAATTAGAGGATAAGATAGCCCAGCTGCTGAAGCTGAAGAGTCACGGGAACAGAGGTTCAAGACTGCTGAGCACTGTATGATGGAACTATCAGACACTATCAAGAGACCTAACATATGCACTGATGGGAATTCCAGAGAGAGACAAGCAAGAGAAAGAAGCAAAAAAGAATAGCAAGAAATAATGACAGAACATTTTCTGAATCTGATGGAAGATAAAACCAATAAAAAAAATTTAAAAAAAACCAGTGCCACCATGTCGATTCTGACTCACAGCAACCCTACAGAACAGAGCAGAACTTTCCCATAGAGTTTCCAAGGGGCACCTGGCAGATGTGAATTGTCGACCATTTGACCATCATGCCACCAGGGTTTCCCTGATGAAGGATATGAATCTATATAAATCTACAAATCCAAGAAGCTCAAAGAACTCCAAGAAAGATAAAGCCACAGAGATCTACATCAAGTCACATTGCAGTTAAACTCAAAAAAAAAGAAAAAAAAGATAAAGTGAGAATCTGGAAGGCAGCAAGTGAGAAGAAACAAACACATATAAAGGACCCCCAACAAGATTAAGTGACGATTTCTTCTCAGAAATGCTGGAAACCACAAGAGAATGAAACTATATATTTAAATTACTGAAAGAAAATCTGTTCATGAAGCATACTGTACGCAGTAAAACTGCCCTTAAAGAATAAGGGTGAAATTAAAACATTCCCAGACAAATAGAAGCTGACAGAGTTCACATCTACCAGACCAGCTCTACAAAACAAAATACTAATGGCAGTCTTGCATAATGAAGAGGAAAAAAAAAAAGCTAGAAAGTAATTCAAAGCCATATATAAAAACAAAGAGCTCTAGCAAAGGTAAATGCATGGATGAATTTAAGAACTAAAATCAGGTATTCATGCTTGATGATCCTTTGTCTTTCATGCTTTTTAATGACAAATGTACAAAAAGCAAGGATAAAATTATGTTACAGGGCACATGAAACATTAATGATGTAACTGGTGATAAAAACAACCAAATGGGAGCAGTATGGGCAGAGAGTTTCTTTTATGTTAATGAAGTTAAGGTGCTGTTTTAGTCAGCTAGTACTGACTTTCTCGACGGTGTGAGGCTCCCAATTTTCTGCTTGCTTCCCTTTCCTTCTATCTTACAAGAAATAAAAGGATAAAGGGTGGTGCAAGCTACACTCCAGGGAATCTACACTTACACTGGAACAGGGAGGTAAACTTAGGCAGGAATTTACAGTCCCACTCTAATCTTCTTTAACATACAACATAGGAAAATCACAAAATGGAAGACAATCATAAAATATTGGGGATATGACCCAGCTAAATGGCTATACACATTTTTGGGGGGACACAGTTCATGACAGGTGGTATCAACTTCAGTATATCATAAATGCAATGTGTCAAATGTAATATTCATAGTAACCACTAAGAAAATACCCTAAAAAAGAATATACAGTAAAAGAAAGAAGCGATCCAAAAAGGCCCACTATAATTCCAACAAAACGCGAAAGCAGGCAATGTTAACGGAAAAAGACAAAGATGGTTAAGACACACAGAAAACCGATAACAAAATGACAGAATTCCTTTCTTATTAGTGATTATAGTGACTGTAAATGGACTAAATGCTCCAATCAGATGGCAGAGAGTGGCAAAATGACCTTAAAAACAAAAATGTGTTTCAACTATGTGCTATTTACCAAGAGACTCACCTTAGACTCAAGTGCACAAATTGGTTGAAATTGAAAGGATGGAAAAAAATTTCATGCAAATAAAATCCAAAAGAGACCTGGGGTGGCAATGTTAATGTTAGATAACATGTACTGTCAGAATCTGCTAAAAACGACAAAAATGGACATTATGTAGTGATAAAAGGATCAATTCATCAAGACGATTTAGCAGTCACAAACATAAAAGCACTCAACATAAAAAAAAATCCAACTCCACTGCCACTGAGTTGATTTCAATTCAACAAAGGAGCACGTGAATACTGAGAGAACTGAGGAGCAAAATAGTCAGTACTACAGTAATAGATACTTCAATACACCATTAGCAATACTGGACACAACATCTAGGAAGATCAATGAGGAAACAAAGAACCTGAATGACACTACAAGCCAACTAAAATTGACACATCTGTATAGGACACTACATAGATTTTTACCGATTATCATGCTATCTACACGTCAAGTGATTACACTGAGTGACAACAAAAATATTCCCCCTAGCTGTCAGATACTTTGACTTGAAGAATTTCAAATAATCTTAACATTTCTGAAATTTTAATGAAACTGCAGAAAATATAAGAACAAAGATTGCTGACATCTTGTTCAAATACAAACCAGACTTGGCTTTAGTTATACGCATATTTAGCCACAGCACAAAGGTAAGTTTTGGCAAATTCTATTCAGTCTATAAATTTCTTGTCATGGACTGAATTGTGTTCTCCCCCCTCCCACAGTGTGCAGCAATTTGGCTAGGCTATGATTCCTATTCCTGATATTATATAATTTTCCCATATGCTATAAATCCGGTCTCTACGATGTTAATGAGGGAGGACAAGTGGTGGTTGTATTAGTGAGGTGGGACTCAACAAGACTGCATTGTGCTTTAAGGCAATATCTTGGGATATAAAGGAAAAAGAAGCAAGCAGGGAGGTGGCAATTGTCATGGATGGAATTGTGTCCCCCCAAAAATATGTGTAGTAATTTGGCTGGGCCAGGATTCCCTGTATTCTGTGACTGCCTTCCATTTTGTGATTTTCTGACACTGTAAATCCTAATCTCTGCCTATGGCTAACAGACACAATGATTATGTTAAAACAGAATTAGGGTGGGACAGCATCACCCATGCAAAGGGAGTGTCCCTGGAGTACAGCTTATAACACCCTTTACCCTTTCATCCTACGAAGAGAGAGAAGCAAGTAGAGAATTGGGAACCTCACACCATCAAGCATGCAGCATCAAGAGAAGAGCACATCCTTCAGACCTGAGGTTCCTGCGTCAAGATGCTCCCTGAGCAAAGACTGATACCACACAAGGACTCTCCCTCAGAGGTAACAGGAGGAAAGCCTTCCCCGGAGCAGACACCATGAATTCTGACTTGTAACCTACATCCCCTTTGTGGTATATCTGTGAACAGCACTATCCGACTAACACAGGGATATCACACCATTAAGAAAGAAGCACTGGTAGCAGAGTGCATCCGTTGGACTTAAGGTCCCTGCGCCTTAGAAGCTCCCACTGCATGGGAAGATTGATGACAAGGACCGTCCTCCAGGCCAACAGAGACAGGAGTCCCCTGGAGCCGATGCCCTGAATTTGGACTTTTAATCTACTTTTCTGTGAGAAAATAGATTTCTCTTTGTGAAAGCCATCCACTTGTGGCATTTCTGTTACAGCTTCACTCAATGACTAAGATGCTTCTTATCCAAGAAAATGCAAAGACCTTATATGTTAAATGTTTTAGTCAGCTAGGGCTGCTCTAACAGCAACACCACAGAGTAGATGGCTTTAACAAAGGAAGGTTCATTCTTACACAGTCTGGTAGGCTACAAGTCCATATTCAGGGTGTCTGCTCCAAGGGAAGGCTTTCCCCCTTGTTGGCTCTGGAGGAAAGTCCAGTATTGCATCAGTCTTTGTCCGGGGAGCATCTTGGTGCAGGAACCTCAGGTCTGAAGGATGAGCTCTGCTCCCTGTGCTGCTTTCTTAATGGTACACGGTTCCCAATTCTCTGCCTGCTCCTCTTTCATTTTATCTCTCATAGGATTAAAGGATTAAAAGTGGGGCAAGCCATACTCCAGGGAAACTCCCTTTACAGTGAAGCAGGGAGGTACTCCTAAGGGATTTACAGGCCCACCCTAGTCCTCTAACATACAGCACAGGAAAACCACAAAATGGAGGACAGTCACAGATACTGGGAATCATGGCCCAGCCACATGGCTACACATATTTTTGGGGCTACACAGTTCAATCCATGACATCCTACTCTTTGGCACCCTAAAAATCACATCATTGAAACACATGACACATTCATCCCATCATAGCAAAATCACGTCCATCCCATATAACAGAAGTCTTAATCAGTTCCAAGTCCAAAATTCAGAAATTCCTTTATATCTATGAAACCTAGAATGTAAGCTATCTACTTCCAAAGGTACAATGGCAGAACAGGCAGAAGTTAGACATTCCATTACAAATGGCAGAAACTGTAGGGAAAGAAGGCATCGACAGGCAACAGGCAAGTTAGCAGAACACATTATATTAGCCCTCAAAGCTTTGGAAATACTCTTACATTTTCTGAAACATTCTACACAATGACCCTTTCCTCCAGGCCCTAAGTATTGGCCATGCTCTCTGGATTCTGAGCAGAGACCCCAGCCCTGCGCTACAACTCTGCTTTCAAGGCCCACTTGGACAGAAACTCTGCCTCAATGGCTTTAGAAGCACTCTAAGCCCAAATGATTGGCAATTCCACCCTTATGAACACAGGACGCCCTGGTTCCACCCTTTCAAACCCCTGAGGTCAAGGCCATACTTTTTGAGACTGAGGCAGCTCAGCTTCTCACGCTGTTTATCTCTTCAGCTTCAGCTTCCTATGGCCGCACAGCCCAGGGGGAAAGCCTTCCCCTGGAGTGGACAGCCTGAGTATGGACTTGCAGCCTACCATACTGAGTAAGAATAAGCCCTCCTTTGTTAAAGCCATCCACTCTGTGGTATTTCTGTTAGAGCAGCCCTAGCAGACTAAAACACTAAACATCCTGCAAACTTTGTACAACTCTGCTAAAAAAGGGCTAAGAATTGCGAGGTTGAGATTTTCGTTACCGAAGGCTTTGGTCACTTTGCAGTTTCCAGAAAATAGTAGAAGCACTTAATGAGATTTTTGACTTTACGGGAATAGAAGGAGACAGCCTCCTTAGACCTGTGCCTATTGGATAGCTATCATTGTTGCTGACCATACAAAAGACAGCCTGCCATAAAATCGTATTCTCAAAGTGTGGGACAAAATGAATGTCCTTCTCTACTCTGGAAACACACTGAGGATGAGAATGGAGAAAATGGTTACAGTAAACAGAAATTACATGCTGTTTCTCCAAAACTGCTTTCTGACCTCCAGAAAGACTAGAAGGAGTTGTCTGATGTTCCATGTGGGCTGTAATAAGAATTCATGCAATGAAAAAGAAACTCATTATTTTGGAAATAAGACTGCTTCAGAACTCAAAAATACGTTGCCAGAAACAGGCAACCAAGCTAAACAGGCTTCCTTTTTTTTTTTTTTTTTTTTTTTTTTAATAAAACTGTAACTTACTTAGAACCTATCTTTCATTTCACAAATTTAAGATTACCCGTGTTCTTTACAACCATTTCCCTTGACCAAAGAGGTTTGACTTCCATGGACATCTAACTTACTCCAGAGTGATTAAAAAGAATGGACATTTTAGACACAGACCATGTGATGAGTTTATACACGCAAAGGATCTGTTTGACAAGTAAAACTGTAATACAATCAAAGGACGTTTCTGGAAAGCTAGAAACTAATTCCCAGAAGTCTGAAGACCTGCGTTACTAGGCAGTCCATGCTTAAACACTTGTCAAGAGTATTTAGGTTGATGCTGTCACAGAGAACAGGAGTTGGTCTGAGCTTGGTAAGAGCGGAACTGCAAGTGACAATGAATTTCAGACTTGATTGTGTTGTTTTCCCACCACATAAAAGAAAAGAACGCTGTCAGCAACTATGAAAAGGAGGTAAAGGAGACAAAAAGAGTACAAACATCCTAGTATATCATGAGACAGAAAGAAAAGAGGTTTTTCTCCCATTAAATAGAGGTATTACCTGTTTAATTAGTGTTAATATCTTTATGATCTTCTTGTAAAAAGTTTTACATTCATGTACTTTAAGAATATCCAATAATGTGGCCTACAAACTTTAAATAGCCAATAAAAAGTTAAAAAAAAGAAGTTACTCTATTGGGGGTTAAAAAATTATGAAATATTGTACTTTTCTCATATACATTATTAAATTAGTTTTACATTAATTATTACTAATGGACATTAACTAGTTCTATTGTTTTGTTTTAAGTACCAGCACTTAACATGTAACAGAAAAGTACAGAATGCATAAGTTCAAACATCTATTATGTATAATCTCCATATTTTATGTTAAAGTAACAACACATGTGTATAATTATTTTTTTTAATGACTGAGTGAAAATGTACATTTCCATATAAATCTGCATGATCACCTATATGCAGCTTCCACTGCTCTCCCTACCCGGTGACAGCACATTCTTCTTCTTTGCTCCATACATGTCTTATCCTCCAGTCTCCTATCCCCTCCCCTCCACCCACTCCCCTGCCTCCAATAAGCGGTCAGCAGGACGATATCCTATGGATGCACAGAACCATAAAGATTCCACAAAATACGGTCACTCTGTGTCACCAACTCCAATCCATGCCTGTCCAAAGAGTGGACCTCCATTACGATTTATGGATGGGGCAGTATCAGGGTCAGGGGCCATGCTCTGAGGGGAAGTCTGAGGCCCCTGGACCACAAATCACAGTCTTTTAGTGGAGATCTCAGGGTACACCCCTTTTTATTCTTGTGTTGCCAGTGAGACTGAACTTTGTGAGGTCCATCACAGCTATCACTGGTGGTGATAGCTGTTACAAGTCGACATAGTTACCCACTCACGTGGATCTGTCTCCTAGGTTCTCTTTCCCCATGTCGTTTTGGTCCTTGGTGATCATCTGTTCCTGCTGAGTTGGGACCATTTGCTGTAACCCTCAAATGGCTGCTTGGCAGCTACTAAGACCCCAGATGCCACTCACCAGTGTGGGGTGCAGAAGGCTCTCTTCACAAAATGCTAGTTGTGCCAACTGCGCCTTGATTTCCTTAGAGCATGGTTCCTGGCCCCCCGCTCCAGCTACTCTGTCCTTGCAATACAGGGTTAAGATGGGAGGTAGTCCAGTCTATCGATCTCCTTTCTAACGTGTGCTATCACAGATTTCACCTAACCAAATTTCTATAAACTATCTAATCTAAACCTTCCCCCTCTTGCCCTCCCTCCTTCCCACCTTGCAGCCATCAGAGTCTTTTCTTCTATGCATGAGTCTGTTTTTAAGTTCTTATCACAGGGGTCTCATATAATACTTGTCCTTTTGCCGCTGACTACTTTCACTCAGCATAATGTCCTCCAATTGAAACCAGGTTATGAGATGTTTCCTAAAACCATCTTTGTTCTCTATCACTGCACAGTGTTCCCATTGAGTATATATACCATAGTTTACCTATCCATTCCTCTGTTGTTGGGTCTCTGGGTTGATTCCATCTTTTTGCTATTGTGGACTGTGCTGCAATAAACATTCTTGTGCATGTATCAGTTGGTGTGAATGGCTTTGATTCTATAGGGTATGTTCCAAGTAGTAGAATTACTGGATCAAATGGTACATCTATATCCAGCTTTTCAAGGAAGCACCAGACTGCTTTCCAAAGAGGTTGCAGCATTTTGCAATCTCATCAACAGTGTAGGAGAGTTCCAATTTATCCACAGCCTCTCCAGAATTTGTTGTTTTGCGTTTTTTGGATCATGACCAACTTTGTTGTGGTGAGATGGTATCTTATTGTAGTTTTGATTTGAATTTCTCTAATAGCTAATGATCGTGAGCATGTCCACATGTGTTTTTGGCTGCCTGGATCTCCTCTTTAGCGAAGTGTCTGTCTATCTCCTTTGCCCATCACTTAAATGGATGATTTATCTTTTTCTTATTGATATTTTGTAGCACCTTATAGATTACAGAGATCAGGCGTTGGTCTGACATATAGTTGCCAAATATTTTTTCCCATTCTGTAGGTGGTCTTTTAATTCTATTAATAAAGTCCTTGGATAATCAAAAGTGTTTGATTCTTAGTAGTTCTCATTCGTCTATTTTCTCTTCTGTTGCTTGTGGTTTGTTAGATTTTGAAGTCTGTCTACATTGTGTATTAAAGCTTCCATTGTTATTCCTACTTTTTCTTGGATTAGCTTCATCATTTTAGAGTTGATATTTAGGTCTCTTATCCAGTTTGAGTTGGTTTTTGTATAAGATGTAAGATATTGGTCTTGTTTCAATTTACTGATTTATTGTAGATGGATATCCAATTCTGACAGCACCATTTGTTGAGGACACTGTTTTTACCCCAGCTTAATGTCTTAGGGTCTTTGTTGAATATCAACTGTTCATAGGCAGATGGTGTCATCTCTGGGGTCTCAATTCTGTTCCACTGATCTATCTCTCTTTTTTGTACCAGTACCAGGATATTTTGACTACTGTGGCAGTGTAACAGGTTCTAAAGTTGGGTAGTGGGAGGCCTACCAGTGTGTTCTTTTTCTTCAGTAGTGCTTTACTTATCCAGGGTTTCTTCCCTTTCCAAACAAAATTGGTGATTTGTTTCTCCATTTCATTAAAAAATGTCGCTGGAATTTGTATTGGGATTGCATTATACAAGTAGATTGCTTTGGGTGAAATAGACATTTTCACAATGTTAAGTCTTCCTATCTAAGAACAGGGTAGATTTCTCCATTTATGTAAGTCTCTCTTACTTTGTTGTAGTAAGGTCTTGTAGTTCTCTTTGTAAAGGTCTGTTATTTCTCTTGGTTAGATTTATTCCTAAGTACTTTATCTTCTTAGAGGCCTTAGTAAATGGTATTCATTTGGTGATTTCTTCATTAACAATCTCATTGTTGGTATAAAGGAATCCTACCAATTTACTTACATTTATCTTGTATCCTGAGACTTTGCTGAACTCTTCTATCAGTTTGAATAGTTTACTCATGGATTCCTTAGTATTCTCTGTGTATGCAATCACATAATCTGCAAACAGGGAGATTTTTACTTCTTCTTTGCTGATGCAGATGCCCTTTATTTCTTGGTCCTAACTGCTCTGGTTAGAACTTCTAGTACAATGTTAAATAAGAGACGTGACAGTGGGCATCCTTGTCTAGTCCCTGTTCTCAAGCGAAACTGTTTCAGTCTCTCTCCATTTAGGATGACATAGGCAATTGGCTTTGTATAAATGGCCCTTATTGCATTGAGGAATTTACCATCTATTCCTATTTTGCTGAGAGTTTTTAGCATGAATGGGTGTTGGACTTTGCCAAATGCCTTTTCTACATCAATAGACAAAATCAGGTGATTCTTGTCTTTTGTGCTATTTATGTGATCGATCGCGTTAACTGTTTATCTGATGCTGAACCAGCCTTGTATCCCTGGTATGAATCCAATTTGGTCATGATGGATTAATTTTTTGATACACTGTTGTATTCTGTTGGTAAGAATTTTGTTGAAGATTTTTGCATCTGGATTCATAGGTGATATCAGTCTATAGTTCTCCTTTTTTGTTGGGTCCTTCCCTGGCGTTGGTACCAGGGTTACACTGGTTTCATAGAAAGAACTTGGGAGTATTCCATCACTTTCTATACTGTGAAAAGGTCTCAGCAGTATTAGAGACAACACTTCTCTAAAAGCTTGGTAGAATTCTGCGGTGAAGCCATCTGGGCCCAGGCTTTTTTTGGTTGGCAGTGTTTGGATGACTTTTTCACTCTCTTCCTTTGTGATGGGTTTATTAAGTTGTTCTGCTTCACGTTGTGATGATTTGGATAGGTGATATGAATCAAGGAATTTGTCCATTTCCTCTAGATTTTCAAATTTGTTACAGCACAGACTTTCATAGTATTCTGTTATGATATTTTTCATTTCTGTTAGATCTGTTATGACAACTCCCCTCTCATTTCTTATTTGGGTTATTTGTTTCCTTTCCTGTTTTTCTTTAGCAAGTTTAGCCAATGGTTTGCCAATCTTGTTGATCTTTTCACAAAACCAGCTTTTGGTCTTTTTAATTTTTTCAATTGTTGTTCTATTCTCTAAATTGTTTAGTTCTGCTCTAATCTTTATGATCTGTTTTCTTCTGCTGCCTGAGGGGTTCTTCTGTTGTTCTCTCTCTACTTGTTCAAGCTGTAGGGTTAATTCTTTGGTTTCTTTCTTTCTTCCAAATGTATGCATTTACAGAGATAAACTGACCTCTGAGCACTGCTTTGGCCGTATCCCATAGGTTCTGGTAGGAAGTATTTTCATTCTCATTGGAATCCATAAATTTATTTCAGCATTGATTTCTTCTATAACCCATGAGTTTTTTAGCAAGATGTTGTTCAGTTTCCATGAATTCTATTTTCTATGCTTTTTCTGCTACTGATTTTGACTTTTATGGCTTTATGATCTGAGAAGATGCTTTGTATTAATTCAATGGTATGGATTTTGTTGAGAATGGCTTTACAAGTCCTAAAACATGTCTATTCTGGAGAATGTTCCATGTGCACTGGAGGAGGAGGTGTGGTTGTCCACTGATGGATAGAAAGTTCTGTATATGTCAATGAGATCTAGTTGGTTAACTGTGGCAATAAGGTCTTCTGTGTCTTTACTGACATTTTTTTCTAGACGATCTGCGTAATACTGAGAGTGGAGTGTTGAAGTCTCCCACTATTATTGTGGAGTTATCTATCTCATTTTTCAGTACAGTCACTGTTTCTTAGATGTATTTAGGTGCTCTAACATTTGGTGCATAAATATTTAATATTGCTGAGTTCTGCTTGTGTACAGAACCTTTCAACAGTAATGTCCATCCTTGTCCATGATGGTGGATTTTACATTAAAATCAATTTTATCTGAAATTAGAATTGCCACACCTGTTCTTCTTGTGTACTGTTAGCTTGATATATATTCTTCCACCCTTTAATCTTCACTTTGTTCATGTATTTAAGTCTAAGGTGAGTTTCTTGTATGGATGGGTCATGTCTTTTGATCCAAGTGGTCATTCAATGTCTCTTTACTAGAGTGTTCAGTCCAATCACATTCAGTGTAATTATTGATAGGTATGTGTTCACTGCTGCCATTGTGATATGTTTATTTTTGTGTTGATGTTTTTTCTGTTGTTCTTATTAATCTGTTCTGGGACTTTCTTCTTTGTGAGTTGATTTTTCACCTTTCTGATGGTTAGTTTAGTGGTTGCTGAGACTCCCATATTATGTTTCTTGATTTGATATGTTGCATCTTTATTGTGCTTTACAGTTTTCCCTATGATCTTCATTAATAAATTATGTATAAACACAAATTTTAATTACTACCAGTCTTATTAACGTCCTCTCCATCCAGGAGGACTATAATGACTGTAGTACATGCCTCTTTTCAATATGATGACATCATAGTTTTCATGATAATGATCACTGGATCATTTCTTTCACTATAATAGATTTGATTGCATTTGGTGCCTTCTTTAACTGAGTAGGTTTCTGGGTGATGTGTCCTGAATTTGCTTCTGAAATATAAAGTTAGTGGTTTCGTTCTTCTAAGCCAAGAGATTCTTTCAGTATTTCTTGTAGCGTTGGTTTGGTTTTTACAAAGTCTCTGAGTTTCTGTTTATCTGTGAGTGTCTTAATTTCATTTTCATATCTGGAAGACAGTTTCACAGGACATATAATTCTTGGTTGGAAGCCCTTCTCCTTCAAGGCTTTGAATGTGTCATGTCACTGTCTCCATGCCAGCCTGGTTTCTGCTGAGAAATCTGAGGAAAGCTTACATGGTTCCCCTCTTAGTGTTAGCTTTCCTTTGAGTCTCACTGCCTTTAAGAGTTTCTGCTTATGTTTCATTTTGTTAAGCCTGATTACATCTTGGAGTCTTTCTTTTGAGATTTATACTGAGTGGTGTTCAATATGCATCTAGGATATCTATATTCCCTTCTCTCATAATTTCTGGGAAGTTTTCTGCCAGCAGCTCAGCAACAATACTCTCTGTGTTCTCAGGTGTCTCGCCCTGTTCAGGAACCCCAATTAACCGTAGATTGTTCCTCTTAATAGAGTCCCACATGACTCTTAATGCTTCTTCATTTCTCTTGTTTCTTTTTTCTGATTTCTACTCATAGATGCTGGAGTCATTAGCTCTGTCTTCCAAATCAGAAAGTCTGTTTTCCATTTGTTCCATTCTGTTTTCTTGGCTTTGAAGTTTCTATGTCTTTGAGTTTGTTCTTGATCTGTTGGATTTCAGAGTGCTGGTGTTCCATCAGATTGAACAGCTTGCTTGATTTTTCATTTTGTTCTGCTGCATTCTGTACAAGGTCTAGGAATGCTCTCTATATAATTCTTTTGCATTCCCCTTATGACAGTTTCAGAAAGATTTCTTTGTCTGGGAAGTTCTTTGGTTGTTTCTTTTGGGGGCCTTCTGAAGCCATGGGTGATTTCTTAGTTACACTTTTATCCAGTTTGTTGCTTTCCGAGCATCATGTAAGTCTGTAGTGGCTGGGAGAGATGCTGTAAGGATGGACTCCAGTTGTTTCTCTAGGCCACCTTAAAATGAAAGCTAAAAGTATCTGACAACTTCCAAAGTCAGTCAGATTTTCAGGTGTACAGGTCCCTCTTCCCAGCTGGCAAAGTAAGCATCTCTATAACCAATCCAAGATGTTATAAATGAGTTCAAAATGCAGAAAAGCTACTGCCCTGCTGGCCTCTGCTGTCAGGCCCCAGCCACAGGTGACACTGTGTAATATACTGCTTTTCTGCTGGAAAAGAGTTCTCTTCTGGGCAGGCACTGCCTCCCAGCCTAGGATTTAGGTCCAACTGAGACCTCCGTATGGGTATATCTACCTCCCAGTGGCACGAGATGGTGTCCCGCACAAGCTCTCCACCTGCCTCGGTACAGGCTACTGAATGGCAGAGGCAGAATGAGAGGTCAAAGGTACTGAGATGCACAGAGTCCAAAGCCAGGCTCTCAAAATGTAGCAATTTTGCCTACTGATTCCATCAGGTTTGCATCTGAGATTAGCTGCTAGTTGAGTCCCGGCTCTGCCTGCTGGCTAAGACAGACAAAAAAAGTTACAATGGTGAGTTATCTTTGCTCCATGAAAGCCAGCACTCATCAAGAGCAATGGACGGCAAAAGAGAGGAGGTTTTCCATTCAGTGGCACGAAGTCCAAATTAATAGCTCTATGTCGTGTCCTAGGGCTCACTAGGTGTCCAGAAGGCTCCATTTAATTATCAGTTCACAAGACATGTGTTTAGTCCCCTGTCTTGACTCCACCTACTATAATTATTTCTTATACACTTTTTTGGCCTGCTATGACTGTGCCTGAATTAGCTCACTAAAAATTGGTCACTCTAAGGGAATATATAATATACATAAAAGATATAAGAAATTTCCCACAGCTGGTAAGCACTAGGGTTGCAACTGAAAGTATGCATTCCATGTCTGCTGCAATGTGTGAAAAAGACCTTATCTATAGCACGCCACTGAGAAAGTTGACAACACCATGGAGAAAGAAGAATCCAAAAGTGGAGAGCAAAAATCAAGTCACATGCAAAAGTGTGGGAATCAGAGTTAACAGTCAACTTGTCTGCAGCCACCTTAGAAGTAGAGACAACTGAGTATATTTTACAAAAAATTTTCTGTTTCAACATTGTCTCTCAATTCACAGCAAGAACAATTTTTAACCTAGCTAAAGCATAAATCAAAACATCAAAGTACAGGTAGAATAAAAACATTCTTAGACATGTAATTTCAACATGAACTTCCTATCATTCTTTCTAAGGAAGCCATTAGGGAATATACACTCCTTTACTGATGGAGTAAACAAAAAAGAAGGACCAGGAAGAAGAGGGAAGACCCTGATGATCATTCAGAGGGTCCAGAGAGCAAGCAGTCCAGATGGAAGCTAGAGCGTGCTCCAGTAACAAAAAGAAGTTAATGGATTTTTGATGGACTACCGACTCGACGGCACTTGGCTTGGCCAGTTGGACATATTACTGGCATGGATGGAGTAGGTAGAGAAGGTAGAGGTAGAGAAGAACTAAAGATACTGTTACAGATTACACTGTGTCCTTGCTAAACATGTTATAAATCCAAATCCCACCTGAGAATAGCCAAGCCAAGTACCATTGAGAATAGAATTTTGTTTTATTAATAAGGCTGTTATCAGTATAAGGTGTGTCTTATGCCAACCACTTTTGAGACATATAAGAACAGGTTAGGCACAGAAGTGAGCAAGCGGGAATGGAAGAATGACAAATGCCATGTGTAGAACTCCAAGGAATATCAAGAATGCCAGAGCAGCTGAGCCAAAGATCTTCCCACAGTGAGGACAGAGAGATGGGCTTCCCCTAGAGCTAGCTCCCTGAACTCAAACTTAAAGCCTTCTAATTTGTGAGAAGATAAATTTCTGTTCACTACAACTACCTATTTGTGATATTTCTGTTATAGCAGCACTAGAAGATTAAGACAGATATCTACAGAAGACATTAACTGAAGGAAAAGATAGAAGGTTATGGATCAAAGCTTATATAAGAAAATCATAATCATGATAGATTGGCTCAGCAGTCAACAACAATTACACTGTCATAATGCTATCAGTAATGTCATTGTTGTCAGCTGCCATCAAGCTGATTCTGACTCATGGCGACCCCATGTATTACCGAGTGGACCTAAGCTCCATAGGGTTTTCTTGGCTGTAATTTTAACCAAGAAGCTTGCCAGGTCTTTTCTTCTGCAGCACTGACTGCTAATGTAACCAAAATAAGATTAAGCAGCAGAGGTAAGGGAAGTGACAGTAGGCTGGTAGTAAAAAGAACTAAATACTCAGCAAGCCACGGCCACACATCACTGATATACCAACGTTATGAAACCTTACCGAGTTGCCTGTACAGTGCCTCCAACATAAGCACAGGGTGGCTAGTGCGTGGACTTAACTGCCAGACCTTGCATCGACTCTCTAATAGGAAGTCAGAAGATTATCACCAAACATTTATATTTCAAGAAATGGCATACAAGCACATTATTTAGAGATATAAAGTTTAAATCAGAAGGGAAAGGTATTCCATAGGGGAGGTTATTGCTTTCCATTACAAGTTTTTTGATACTGTTTAACGCTAACCTACGTATAAATACAAGATGGAGCCACATATAATACTTTCTTAAAAAATAAATGACACAGATTTCCGAACCCTAGTCCAAGAAATTCTGATTTGGCAGGTCTGAGGTTGGACATAGTAATGTATAATTTTAAGGCCTTCAGATGATTCTGATAGGGAAGCCTGGGAAAGCTATGTGTTTTATTTAACAAAGTAGAGACAAAAACAGAATTAGAATATTGGTCTCCCGACCCCAAGTATCATGTTCTTTGCTCTCTACAAAGTACCCTCTGTATTCTCACAACATCCCCAGCAAGTTCTGATAGGTTCTCTTGAGGATTTCACTGAAAATATAAAAAAAGACGGGCAAATATCCTAATGAATCAATGACTAGATTCCATCTGTAAGTCTGTAATGCAGAAATAAAGCAGTCACGCAACACTGCAAACTGAGGCAGCTGGAAAATTAGAGAACTCTAGGGACCTCGTGAGCCGGAAAAAATAATGAAAACACAAAGTGGTTTCAAAGGTGGAAGAGGTGGCAAAATAGGCATTAAAGTAATAGGAGCCACAGACAAACGAGGAATTAGAACAGAGGGTTCCGGAAGGAAGAAAGCATTTAAAGACTACCTCTGAATCCGGATGCTTTGGTCGGAGAATCCCTGGGTGTCAATCATCACGTCTGCTTCATCCAGAACAAACACACGGATCTTAGCCAAATCAATTATTTTACGCTTGAAACACCAATCTAGGACAGTTCCAGGAGTGCCAATGACAATCTGCTGAGTGATGTCACTGATGCGGGGAACTGGGGAGAAAAGGATTGTAAGTGCTCCTCCAAACGCAAACAGTTTCCCTCTAACAGTCTACATCTCTGGGCAGAGGAACACAGAATGCCTTAGCAAAAGTACAGTTCATAATGACTTGCCAATGCAAAAATCCATGGGTCATTGTGATTTTGATTTTGCAGAGCTTTAGGATTAATTCCTGAGTTTCTGGATTTATGGAAACAATAATAAAAAGTACTGCCTATTTGATTCTACACCAAGGTCATTTAAAAAGCCACACTGTGGCAATCCCACTGCCTGACAGAAATACTGGCCCAGCTGGGTAAAGTCTATGAAACTTCGCCAAAAGGCAAACGACCAAAACGTTCACCAACAGGCTACATTGGATAAACTAGGGAGTATTATGTAGCTATTCAAAAGGGTCGCCAAGAGTCGGATCCGACTCAGCAGCACTTGGCTATTCAAAAGAACGAGGTGGGGCCATTCAGATTTATGTGGAAAGACGTCAAAAACATGTTACGTTTTTGAATAGTGTGCAAAAAGTGCTCTCATTTTTCTAATGAAACAAATACATTTATGTGCACATACAAGTATTTACATAAGCTTGAAAAAAGCAAACGACAAAGCTCTGCTAACAGTACTATAGCAGTCTTCAGGAATAGGTTTTTAAAGGGCAAGGAATAATATTTTTCACCTTTACCTTCCAATATTCCATATTTTAACTTTTTTTCTACTTTAAGCACATAGTATTTTAGTGAGAAAAATTAAAAAATAAAAATAATGCTGTACAAAACACCAAATCTCCCAGAAAAGCCTGACCCAAAGTATCCTCGCATAGGATGTGGCAATGATGCAGAGGGCCTTTTTGGGTCTTCATTGTGCACCATGCTCTGCATAGTGCATCCTCTATACTATCACATTTAATTCTGATAACAACTCTGTGATATAGGAGCTTTTGCTTCCCCATCTTACAGATGAGAAAACAAGAGCTGTCTTATAAGACACAGCATGCTTATTAAGGGTGATACCAGGATTTAAAGATGAAGCCAGGCTTAGGCTGCTGGTACATACTTCGATTGCCTCGAATGGCATACATCACTTTAACGTCCACACAGAATTTTCCCATCCGCTCAACTACACGGCCAGTTTGCAGAGCCAATTCATAAGTGGGAGCCAGGCAGAGGCACTGCAAGTCAGAGGAAAGCGGGGGGAGAAAGGTTCATATAAGCCATCTTTCTAACTAGAACTACAATTAAAATGTGGGACAGGCAAGGCCCAGAAACAGAACTGGAGATTGTGGATGAATAAAAAATATTTTAAATTGAACAAAATTTAACAGTTGATAGAACTATGGTGAATGTTGATTTAAGTATGCAGGGCAGGGAAGGGCTGAAGGATGAAGAAATAGCTGCCTTTTTATACTCTCTTCTCTGAAGGGTTGTAAGGAAATGCTAGTTACTGGTTCCCCGTTTGGGGGTTGGGGCTGGGGCTGGGTGGGGAAGGTGGGATATAGGGAGGCTAGGAGCCAATGAGAGGGACTGCAAGACAAATTCCAGCTTGAAAGCTATCCTTTATCACCCCTGTCTGCTACAAAAAGTCTACTTTCAGAACACTCCCTGCTTGATCCAATCCGTTCTGTACATCTGTATGGGAACAGAATATTCTCATCTACTCTTTCTCTGTTATGCCTATATCTCCCAAATGTTATAGTTTATAAATGAATATGTCTATATCTCCCAAATGGTTATAGTTTATGATGGAAGAAATGAGCGATACTTAATGCACTTCTGTGCCTCAGTTAGGGATCCATGGTAGGGAAGAAAGGGAAACAAAAAGTTAAAGTGCTACAAATATTTCCTGCACACTTTTCTCAATACTTAAGTACAGCTTTTGCTAAAGAATTTTTTTTTTTTAATTTTACTTTAAAACTCTATAGAACAAACTAGTTTCTCATTAAACAATTAGTACACATACTATTTTATGGCATTGGTTAACAACCTCACAACATGTCAACACCTGTCGCAGCCTTGGGTTCCTATTACCAGCTTTCTTGTCCCTTTCTGCCTTCTAGTCCTTACTCCTGGATTAGCGTGCTCCTTTAGTCTCATTCTGTTTTATGGGCCTGTTTTCCTGAAGAATTTTTATTGAGAATATTAAATTTCAAATATAAGTGTCACTGAATTTATCCAAAAGATTTCATACACCTAGCATTAGCCATCTGCACCTACAGTTTATCTTGCTGACCAGATTGCACGCTTTTGGAGAGAATCCTTGTATTTCCCACAACACTTAACGCACAGCAGGCACTTGACTTGTCAAATAAGTGGATAGGTGAAGTTTGGAGAAACAGGAGAGATTATGAGATGCTGCCAGTGAGTGGAAACTGAATTAGAACAATGAACTTAGTTCCATCTTTGCAAAACCCCTGTGACTGTGTGACCTTGTAAGGGTGAGATATTGCCATCTCTAAGCCTAGGTTTCTGCCCCCACTAACTGAGTTAGTTGGACAGATGACTGTCTAGTCCTACAGCTATATAGATAACACTATTGAATGTTTACTTTATGCTTGCCAAGCCAAGTGTCGTCGAGCTGGATCCGACTCATGGCGACTTTATGCTTAGCACAATGTAAAAATTTTATGCACGTTATTTAACTCTCACAACAACTAAATGAGGTATTCATTCACTGAATCATTTAATGCTTATTGAGTGGTGTCTACAAGCCAGGTGCTGGGATTCAAGGATGAACAGAACAGTGATGATCCACATATTTATAGATGTTAGCTGTAATTTGCAGACAAGGAAACTGAGACCCAGACTTACCAGCTTGCCTAAAACATTCAGCTTGTAAGTGGAGAAGCTGGAAATGGAGCCAGTTGGACTTGAGAGTTCATGCCCTCAGTCACTGCCCTCCACTGCTGCCCAATTCTCAGTGATGCTAAGCAGCAACATCTACTCAGTACTAAACTAGCATCACATTCTAAGTGTTCCCATCCCTCCCTCGGCCTTACCTTACCTGAGGGAACAATTCTGAAGCACTGACCCTGCTTAGCATTGCCAAGACAAAGGCAGCAGTCTTTCCTGTTCCAGACTGGCTCTGTGCTATGAGGTTCTGG
The DNA here is from genome assembly GCA_028571685.1 of Heterohyrax brucei. Classification (NCBI taxonomy): domain Eukaryota; kingdom Metazoa; phylum Chordata; class Mammalia; order Hyracoidea; family Procaviidae; genus Heterohyrax; species Heterohyrax brucei. The sequence goes on from CM053162.1 coordinate 22,245,399, forward strand.
GGTCTGCAGAAAAAGGAAGACCACCGAGCATAACATGAATACAAAAGCCTGGATGTAACATGAAAATTAGGGCCTGAAAACAGCCCAGTTGAACACCAGTACCCTGCAAACTCACGGATGTGCCAGCATCATAGGGAGAGCCATCTCTTGGATTTTGGATGGTCTGTTAAATCCCATTGCATAGATCCCTTTTAGTAAATCAGCCTTTCTGTCAAAAAATAAATCAATAAAAATAAAAAAAAATGAAACACATCCTTATACTGGTCAGCAGCATGAAAAACAAACACCTAGAAGGCACATTTTTAAGTTAAGCTACTTTGCAAGTCGCTTTAGCTACGCCGTAAACCTAGGGAGAACACAGTGGTAAGAGCCCACAGTTTAACTTCCTGTTGAAAACAGCAAAAAAGTTCATCTGATATTAGAAGTGTTATCAGGCTGCCAAAAGAATTGTCATAGATTGAATTGTGATTGTGTCCTCCCAAAAATAGGTGTTGTCATGTGGCTAGGTCATGATTCCCTGTATTCTACGATTGTCCTCCATTTTGTGATTTTCCTACGCTGTATGTTAAAGGATTAGGGTAAGACTATAAATCCCTTCAGATGATCACCTCCCTGCTCCACTGTAAAGGGAGTTTCCTTGGAGTGTGGCTTGCACCACCCTTAATCCTTTCAGCCTGCAAGAGATAAAAGGAAAGGGAAGCAGGCTGAGAATTGGGAACCTCACATCATCAAGTAAGCAGCATCAGGAGAAGAGCGTGTCCTTCAGACCCAAGGTTCCTGTGCCAAGATGCTCCCTGGACAAAGACTGACGCAATGCCAGACTTTCTTCCTCAGCCAACAAGGGGGAGGGCCTTCCCCTGGAGTGGACACCCTGAATTTGGACTTGTAGCCTACTGGACTGTGTAAGAATAAACCTTCCTTTGTTAAAGCCATCCACTCTGTGCTATTTCTGTTAGAGCAGCCCTAGCTGACTAAAACAAGAGGTATATTTTCCCTACAAGCTGAAAGCTAACTGAGATTTAGTAACTCTTTTTGAATGAAAAATAATGATGTTTTTAACTGCAATTTTCAGGGTAGACAGCTTCATGTAGGTGATTCTAAAATCCTCTCTTACGTCACAGAAGACACAGCATTACCTCATCATTTGGAGCCACCATTTTTAAATGTATTTTTTCTGAAGCCTCATAACAGATGTTAGAAGGAAAGTAAAGACAAGTGGACAGGGACACTTCCACCCTCCCATGACATGCACAGAGGTCACTTAACTGGTGAGCTACCAGCAGCCAATTTTCAGTCACAGCTACACATCTCCTACCAATTAGAAAAAGTCAGGACACTGGGATTTTGAATTTTTACCGTCTATATACGTCAGCATCAGTAACTTAACTCTTTCTATTAAAATGTATTTCCTTAATGCCAACCAGCATGTCCCTAGGAAATGCAAAACTATTTGGGAAAGGTATCGTCATGGATTGAATTGGGTCCCCAGAAATATGTGTCAACTTGGTTAGGTCAGGATTTCCAGTACTACATAACTGTCTTCCACTTTGGGACTGCCCTACACGTTATAACTCATAATTTCTGCCTGTTGTTAAAGAAGGTTAGAGTTCAACATAACAACTATGCTCAGGTCACATCCTCGTTTCAATGTAAAGGGTGCTTCCCCGGGGGCATAGTCTGCACCACCTTTTATGCTAAAAGAGATAAAAGGAAGGAGGCAAGCAAAGCGTTAGGGAACCTCAAACCACCAAAAAAGCGCTGCTGGGAAGAGAACATGTCCTTTGGACTTCCAGTTCCTTTGCAGAAAAACTCCTAATTCATGGGAAGTTTGATGACAAGGACCTTCCTCCAGAGCTGACAGGGAGAGAAAGCCTTCCCCTGGAGCTGACACCTTGAATTTGGACTTCTAGTCTATTAGACTGTGAGAAAATACATTTCTCTTTGTTAAAGCCACCCACTTGTGGTATTTCTACAGATGACTAAGACAGGTATTCATTTTAACACCACCTAAAACAAAATATAATCAGGAATGTTTAGACTTGTAACTTAACCAGAAGGAGAAAGGAGGATGCTTGCACCATCAGTGGCTCTGAATCTATGCTAGTGCAGACAGCAATCTAGTGGCACTTGGTTTAGCTAGCCCCCTTAAGCACAGCAAGGTTAACGTATTTTACCATCAAAAATGTTTAGTTGGCTGGGAAATGCAGGTATCCTACTAATCTGCTTTCAGTTATATTTTAATTGCATGCAAAGTATACACATTTCATTTTAATACTAAATATGAGAGCACAAAGGAGATGCAGACTGTCTTCATTATTAACACAGTTCTTTGTTCTACGCTGTATTCTCCAGCACCTTCCTCCACTAACAGAGTAAAGACACTCACAGCCGCAGTTCTTCAAATGTTTTTACTGAATACAGTGGAGAGTGAGGGTCCTTCTGTAGGACTTCAACTCGATGACTGGATTCTACCAAAGACTGCCTGATTAACTTGTTCAGAAGTGAATTAGCTGCTAAATCCACTGGAAAAGAAAAAAAAAAGTATTGCCAGAAATAAATGAAAGACATCTAATAAGCTGTCCCTCTTCTTTTAAAAGAAAGCTCTACAAAGAATGAAATAGCACTGACAATTCCTTCTTCCATGAACACAGATTGTCTCTTCTTCTCTGCCGCTACACATAACCTCTAACCTCAAAAAAGCCCACACCCATCTCCAGGAGACCAAATCTTCCTTGCCTGCAGAAAATTCATAACCCACTCCCACATACTCCATGTTAACTTCTTCTAGGGAACTACGACCTAGTCCTAATTTAGTATTTATTCTGATATTCACTATTTATAAAGAAAATACTAGCAAAGATATTTCTTTTCCACTTGAGATTATATTACTCACTCATATTGTGAAAGTGATGATTAACAGAATGCTAGCTGACACACGCAAATAAATTGATCTCCTACCTACATCATCTTCATCGTCTTCATCTATGTTATTAGCAGGACCATCTAAAAGAATAGAAGAGAAACAAATGTAAAGATAAATGCTAAAGAGATGTGTAAAGTGTGCTACCCCAATTTTTCTTCCTGATTCTGCAACATACACAAACAGAAGAGTCTTCTAGTGAAAAACAATCAGCTGACTCAACGGCACTTGGCTTGGCTTGGCCAGTGGGTAAAAACCTCGAGAAGGTGGTGGACATTAAGGGAACTGATAACAGGCCAATTTCTTTTACCCTATGGCACTTGGCAACAGCACTTACCTCCTTTCAGAAGGGTAGTACTCTTAATATCCTGAAGGTTGTTGCGAGAGTGAATGAGGTTTGAAAACTATTGAAAGACACAAATTTCAACAAGTATTAGGAAACAAGCTATCAAGTAGCCCAGTACACCTCTAACAGCAACTAGAAAATATGTGGGAACACCATCCAAAGACTTCGTTTCTTTTGCAATTTTAAGTATTAATGGATTTCTTCCAGGACTGGGTCTTTTGTGTGTATTATCCTAAAATTGAAGCAGACTCTCTACTGTTCTGGTAGGTTAAGTTCATTTATACTAGGTCTCTAGTGTCTGTGAGTCTGTATCGAATCTGTGACAACAGATTTAGCCCAAATATTGGCAATACTTGGTCACAAGCATGAAAAAGGGTGGTAGGTAGGAAAGGTCATTGGCAGACACACAGGATGGAAGACAGCTGAGGCTCAGTTGCCACTTCGAGAGTGTAGAAAAGTAGAGGCCTTCTTTCGGACTACCAACTGTAGTGTCTGTGTCTTCCTTTTGTCCCTTCAGACCAAAAGCTTTGTCTCTCTAGAGGGTCTCATTTACCATATCCCTCTCCCAAGCCTTTCCCACACGGGTTTCCCTATGATGCCCCACTTCAAATACTAGTCGGGCTCTCCCTCCATTCTCCAGCAAATTTCCCACAGGGTGGGAGAGGTCCCTGTTTTGGACCCAATCCAATTCTCCTCCCCAGTTCTGTGGCGGTTACTTGGCCGTTCAGCCTCTCGCTCTCCACCGCCCCTGCGTCGTCTCCCCAAAGTAACGACGCCATAGCCGTGATCGCTGCTCCAGCCCCAGCACGTGCTCCCGCCCCAGGCACGAGGAAGCGTTGGATACTTCCAGGGACCAATGGGCTCTCTCAGGGGGAAGGCTTAAGTCCACATGACCGGCCATGGGCACAGTGCGCAAGCTCCAAGCTTGGCGAGCGGGTAGGCGAAAGGAGGGAGGGAGAACAGGAAAGGCGGAAGGGGTAAGGGCAGAGGAGGGAAAGCTGGTGTTGAAAGGTGAGATTTCTGCTTAACTAGCCCCACCCCTCTTGCTCCAGGTGTTAGACACAGGACAGGGGCACTGTCATGGTAAACTTTTGCCAAGCTTGGGAACTGCAAGTGGCAGCGATATGTGCAAACTTGAGTCATAAAACCCTGGTGGCTTAGTGGTTAAGTGCTATGGCTTCTAGCCAAAGTGTCGGTAGTTGGAATCCCCCAGATGACCCTTGGGAGTTTTATGGAGCAGTTCTCTGTCTTATAGGGTCCCTGTGAATCGGCATGGACTCCTCTCTGCTGGGTGTGGTTTTTTGGTACCTTCCCTAGCCATGGTGACGCTGTGGTTAAGGTGCTCGGGTGCTAATCCAAAGATTGGAGGTTGGAATCCACCAGCCGCTTGTGACAGTTTTCTTCCATAAACATTACAGGCTTGGGAACACTATGGGACAGTTTTTCTCTATCCTATAGGGTTGTCATGTGTGGGAATCCACTCCACAGAGACGGGTTTGGTTTGTTTTCTTACCACCCGCACTTCATCCCACTGCCCAAACAGTTCTTTCTTGAAGCCCGGCCACAACCCCACTGCAGGCTTCGGTGCCTGCATCTCCCGGAAATTTCCACCACTATTTTACAGAATGCAACCCTGACAAACACCTTTCCTGTATTGTTAACCCATACATTGTCCCTTCATGAGCAAAATTAAATGTTCTGAAATTCCCATTCCTCACAAGCTTACCTGTAATTTGTTGTGACCCACACAGTCGAATGCCTTTGCACAGTCAATGAAACACTGGTAAATATCATTCTGGTATCCTCTGCTTTCAGCCAAGATCCACCTGACATAAGCAATGATCCACGTCCTCTTCTCAATCTGGCTTGAATTTCTGGCAGTTCCCCGTAAATATATACTGCTGCAGTTGCATTTGAATGATCTTTAGCAAAATTTTACTCACGTGTAATATTAATGGTATTGTTGGGTAATTTCTGCATTATGTTGGATAACCTTTCTTGGGAATAGGTATAAATATGGGTGTCTTCCAGCCAGTTGGTCAGGTAGCTGTCACCCAAATTTCTTGGCATAGACAAGTGAGCGAGCACTTGAGCAGTGCATCTGTTGAAATATCTCAATTGATATTTCATCAGTTTCTGGAGCCTGGTTTATCACCAATGCCTTCAGTGCAGCTTCAACTTCTTTCAGTACTTTCGGTTCCTAGTCAAATGCTACCTTTTGAAATGGTTGAACATTGATCATTTCTTTCTGGTATAATGACTGTGTATTCCTTCCATCTTCTTTTGATGCTTCCTGAGTTGCTTATTTTCCCTGTAGAATTCTTAACTATTGCAACTTGAGACTTGATTTTTTTTTTTCAGTTCTTTCAGCTTGAGAAATGCAGAGTGTGTTCTTCGCTTTTAGTTTTCTATCTCCAGCTTTTTACACATATCATTGTAACACTGTATTTTCTCTTCTTGAGCTGCCCTTTGAAATCTTTAGTTCTTTTACTTTGTCATTTCTTCCTTTTGCTTTAACTGCTTGGTGTTTGAGAGCAAGTTTCAGAGTCTCTTCTGACATCCAATTTGGTCTCTTCTTTCTTTCTTGACTTTTTATGGTGTGTGTCAGGGTTGTTTGTATCATTTCACCATACCTTTTCAATCTCTATGCTGAGCACATAATCTGAGAAGCTGGACTAGATGAAGAAGAACAAGGCATGAGGATTGGAGGAAGTCTCTTTTTTAACAACCTGCATTATGCAGATGACACAACTTTGCTTGCTGGAAATGAAGAGGATTTGAACATGTCGTCAGGAGGGATCAGCCCCTAGAGCAGGACATCATGTTTGGTACAGGGTCAGTAAAAGAGGAAGACCCTCTACAGATGAAATGACACACTGGCTGCAACAATGAGCTTAAGCATAAAAGCAGTTGTGTACATGGCTGAAGACTGGGCAATGTTTCATTCTGTTGTGCATAGGGCCACTATGAATCAGAGCCAGCTCAACGGCACCCAACAACAACAACAACATTGCCAGCCAAGCCAAGTGCCGTCGAGTCGGATCCGACTCATTACAGAACCAATGAAAGGCCAGAGAATTGCGTAGGAAAGTGAAGGAACAAAATGGGTGAGTTTGATCTGACAGTCAAATTCCAGTGCAAAAGTTGTGGAAGGGAATCTTACTAAAACTTGAACTGTTGTGTCTGTGCCTGGTTACCCGGGATGTTCTCACGTAACTGCTTAGTTTTCATTTTTACTCTGAGATGTGGCTCCATTGTAAAGCCATCCAGAGACAACTGTTTTCCCTAGTGCCTACCAACATCTGCATAAGCCAGGATGGGTCTACATTTGGACAAAAGCAGCAGATGTTTTCAGTCTTCTAAATGGATTCTGAGATTTGGGTCAGCATCTCTGGACTTGGGAAAAAAAACACAAGCCTGTGATCATGATGTCTTTGTGAATTATTAACTGTTGTATGTCAAAGGCAACAGCAACTTTTTATTAGTTTAGCTAGATAAACTTATAATCACACCAGGATCTTTAGTCTCTTTGTCTTCATAGGATAGCAGACACTCGAAAAGTTACCTCTTGTTATTTATCACTATTTTAGTCCAGCACTAAATGTCACTTATAGTTTCTTTCTGTATTACCACAAACCCAAGAGTCTGCCTTGCTGGAGAACTAGAAAATGTCAGGCAGATTTCAGCAGCTAGCCTGCACTGTTCCTGCTCCGCCCATGCCCGCCTTAAAACTACATTTCCCACAAAGAACTTCCTATTAGACTACATCTCCCAGGAGGCCCATCTCAAGTGACACAAAGCTACAGCTTCCTGTCTTGCAAAAAGCAGCGTGACTGAAGACTAGCAGAAGGTAATTTTTTTGTTTTAACTTTCTGGATTCTGCAAAGAGGAATGAGTAAACAGCCAAACAATTACCTTTCTTTCCCTCTCCCCCATTCCTCGATCGTTTCAGGAAAGCCCTGGTGTATAGCAGTGGAGGGGCCTTGACTAAAACCACTTATGTGGGTCTCCTGGCAGAAATTTGCAGCAGTGGCTTATCATTCTATGACATGAGTTTAGAGATTCCTGGACTGCTGCCCTAGTTGAAATTCTGCTTGTTCCTGAAGATAAACACCAGCAGACATCGGGATGCTGGTAGTATGTGGGATGGGAGACCTGGTGACAATTTACAGATTGTTTCGGGGTTGTCCTACATGTCATGACTGCTTTTCAGTACTAGTTATCATAGTGTGTGTCCCTTGGTCCTGTGGCTCCTTCCTTTGCTTTATTAAGATAAAGCTTGTCACTATGAATGCTGTTTCACTGCTTCACTGATTCCTAAATATTTTCAAGGTTAAGACCCTTTTTTAACCTCAGAATATACATTGAACCTTTGGCGGTGGTTAGCACACACAAGAGTTTCCTTTTTAAAAAGTAATTCGGCAACCCGCTCCCAGATGGTCTATTTGGATGTCTGCTTGGGAACCACTACCTCTCACCCGAGCAGAGTATGACATGATGGAGAAACAGCATACTGAGTCAAGAGATTTGGGCTCCCGTCCTGTATTTTGCCACCAATCTGCTGTATGAACAGGCCGACCTCTTCAACTAGTTCTGTAGTTAAGAGGTTAAACTATGAACTAGATAGTCACCCCAGAAACTATAATTTGGCAATATTAGGCTTTGACAGCTATATGAGAGGCTAAGAAAGGTAAATTACTGAATTTTTGTTTTGGCTGTGAGGCAGAAATACCATGTCATGAAAACTTTTTTAGTGATGTAGGTAAAAATTAACCTGTCATCCTGCTACCCAGTTAACTTTGATCTTTCCTTATGTCTTGCCTGTGCACATGGGTCTATGACCGAGATCCTGTAGTTGGCAGTCTGTCTCACTGAATTTGCTTTATTAGTTTTATGTAATATGCTAACAACTATGTAGCCCTGGCCACTAACTAGGAGGTTGGTGGTTTGCACTAGCCATTCCTCCTAAGATGTGGCTATCACCTTCAATAAGGATTACAGCCTTGGAACCCTATGGGACAGTTCTACTCTGTTCTGTAGTGTTGCTAGGAGTTTGAATTGACTCCAGCCAAGGCTGTGGATTTGCTTTTGCTTTAATATCCTTTTAACCGTTTCACTTACTGTTGGGCACTTACTTTGCATTTTCACTTATTTGCTGTGAACATACCCTACGTATATTTGTCAGTCATTGATTACTTCCTTTATACTAGTAACATGCCTAACAATGGCACTGGATGAATATATGAATTATGTTTTGCATATAGTGGGAAAAAAGGTAATTTAGCAGATAGTAATGATCCATTATCAGCCAGCCAAGTGCCGTGTGATTCATTTATGTTAAATAGCTGTCTTTCCTTGAACTAACAGCTTATCACTCTCCTGCCTTCAATGCTAATACTGGTAACTTACAGAGTTCAGAAGTTCCTCATTGAATTATGAGCATCTATAACAGAGTTCCAATTTAAGGTGAGTGGAAATATTGTTTGGCTTCCACCCTAATACGTTTAATTAATTCATTCCAAATTTTATGTCTGCATTTAATTCCAGATGTTAGTAGTCCGAAATTGTATTGCAGAGCAGAAAAAGCCTTCAAAGAGACATTAATTCCTAAGAAAATCTCAGTGGCAAACTCCAGAAGTGACAACCAAAGACAATATAGCTGAAATAATTCCAAAATATAACTTGGGCTAAAATCCTGTATGTCAGAGCGCTTTTATTAGGCATCTCACACATACCTGGATTTACTGTATTAGTTTACCATCAAGGGATGATTTATCTGTGTTGTTGCCCTTCTCTTCCTTCCAACTGTATGTAAAGAGCATGTTTTTGTTTCTTTTTGTGTGTGTGTATGTCCTCCTTTCTGAGATAACCAGTATAGGGATGGAGAACACAGATAGAAACAGAACAATATTCCAGGTTCTAGATCCTTGATTCTCTTACTTTAGGAAGTATTTAATAAAAATGAGGTCAAGCTCACAGATTTCCAAAATTCTTTATTACCACCCAGAACTTTAAAACACATGCTAATAAAAACAAAGCTGCTCACATTGGCCAAAAAAATGTTGAAAGAACAGAAATGGTGTTTACCTACTCAACTTACTAATCTGACAAAAATAGCAAGAACAGGTCTGTTTTATTTCTCTGGCATGATTTACCTTGTAGTTGCTGGAACTGAGAGTTGGGAGTTAAATGGCATCTAACCACTTGCTATAGGAAAAAGACCAATGATGGGTGAAGTCCTTACTCTCTTCTGTTTCACAGACTTGTAAAGTGAGTTGTTTCTATTTAGAAGAGGCATAAAGAACGAGGTTATCCTAAACAATCCTGTGAAATGTGAGTGACAGTTTAAAAAACTTCACTAAGAAGGAGAAAGAGGGAAGGGGAGCTGCTTCCTGGGCATGACACCATTTGCAAGGTCACAACGAATACCCCAACGAAGGGCAGACCTTTTCTTTTCAGTTGGTACGAGGTAACTGTTTGGAACATATATGTGCTGAGGCTTGGATTGGGGTTCTGCTCGACAAAGCATCTGCTCTCGGACACCCCAGCGTAATTCCTTCCTATGATCTTCACCAGGTAACCTCATTGAGTCCCAGTCTCGTTTGTATTCAAAATATCGGGCTACCCGATCGATCTTGCCCCGGTTTCGGTTTAACTGGTCCAGTCTTGGGAGAATAAAGGACTTGGGTCGGCTGGCAACAATGAGGTCTTGTTCATAAGCTGGTGGGCCCATTTCTTCTCTTTGTAGATAGTACATGAGTTGATCTTGACTAAGTGTTTGGTATTCGGGTGGTAGGTTAAATTTTTGTGAAATTTCAGCTAGGGATTCCTTGTCTTCCTGGAATTGCATATTCATCAGCCTTTGTCTTAAATCCAAGAGATCTATATCACTTTCTGTACCAGATTCTGATTCACTAATAATTGACTCATCTGTCACTAATACTTCCCCATCTGGCTTTCTGCGCAGCACCTTTCTCTTCATTACTGGCTTTCGGAGTCTTTGGAAGGCCTGTGAGACTGTTTCTGAAATGACGTTATTTTCCACACGTGGGTACTGCACTTGCAAAGGAAGAGCAGCAGGTGGTTTCCCTGGGGTTACTGAAGCTTTACTGTAAGGATCATACTGAGTAGACTGGGCCTCTCTCCTGACATCTCCCTCACCCTGTCCTGCACAGATTTGGGTAAAAGCTCTAGCAGCTGCTAACATTTGTTCTTCAGGATCCATACCGGCCCACTGTTGTTGATTGAGTCCCATGAGTTTCTCCATTGCTTCCTCTACACTGCAGGACCTTCTGTAAGAGAAAACACAGGTCAGTTTCCTGATAAATTCCCAGCTCATAAATTGTTCCTTCTCTTCTTGTGTGTTTATGGCAGGCAAACAGAGACAAGGTGACTAAGGTGAATATTGTAAGTGTTACAATAGTGATTAGCACAGGTAGTATGGGAATACTTTGGAGGATTAACTCAGCTCTACAGGATCTATTACCTGCTTTCATTTCCACTGTGTTCTTATGCACTTACTGTCTACTGCCAGGAAGTTCCTGCCACTACCTTTAGTGGCTCCTAGGATGGGACAGGTGAGTGCTGGCATAAGAAAACCTTAAGACTACATGCTGGGGTTATCATACATACATCATGCAACATGTGCCCACAGGGCACCTGTCTGTACCTGGCACTGTTCCATGTGACTGACATTTATCAATTCATGCAATCCTTACAACCATGGGATAGGTACTCTTACTATCTCCTTTTCACAAATCAGTAGTACGAGGAAAAGAGAGGTTAAATAACTTTCTGAAGATTACATAGCTAATAAGTGGTAGAGCTGGAATTTTAACTCATGCAGTCTGACTTCACAGTCCTTGCTTTTAACCATGCTGCTGTTGGCTGCCATACAGTCAGCCCCAGCTCATGGCAGTCCTGTGCACAATGGGACCGGCCTGCTGTAATCCAAAAGGTTTTCACTGGCTGAGTTTTCAGAAGTAGATCACCAGGCTTTTCTTCTTCATCTTAGTCTAGATGCTTCACTGAAACCTGTTTAACATCACAGCAACATGCCCACTACACTGACAGGCAGGTCATGGCTACATATGAGGTCCACTGGTCAGACTCTGAACCTGAGTCTCCTGCCACTGAACCAACCACTGGCCCTGCTCTTAACAGTAAGAGTCACTGAATTTAAAAAACTATTACAATGGCAGTATCACACAATGTTTGTATGCATGTATATGCATCTGTTATGTATGTACCAAATCAACTCATTAAATACCCCATGCTGGTTTCCTGACTGGGTCTAAGATAGTTATCTATTGCCCACTATTCCCTGTGTCCCTACTATTTTTCTTTTTATACTGAAAAACTAATATATGCACGTGGTAATTTTAAGCAAGGACTCTCCTCCCCTTCCAACACTTGGACCTGTTAGCCACTGCTGTTGAGTTGATTCAGACTCATGGTGACCCTACAGAACAGAGTAGAAATGCCCCATAGGTTTCCAAGGCTTTGAATCTTTACAGAAGCCCAGTGCCACATCTCCTTCCTGTGGAGCAGCTGGTGGTTTCCAACTTCTGACTCTTTGTTACAGATAAGCACTTAAACCACTGCACCACCAGTGCTTCCTAAGACTCCTCAAAGGCAGTTATAACCTCTTCAGAAGTTTTCTGGGTTCATATGTACATTTTTAAAAATACCATATTACACAATGCTTCTGAACCTTAATTTTGGGTACTCAGCTGCATCAGCGTATGTAGAAATACTTCATTTTGTTTAAATTGCATTAACAATTCCATTGTACAGATACACTGCAGTTTATTCAGCTAGTCTCTTATTGATGAAACTTCAGTCTAACATCGCTACAAGCGACAGCAGACTAGATGGCATTGGACTTAGTTGTTAACAACTAGTGTTACAATGAATATCTAGTAAGTTTTTATGTATTTGTAGATTTAGTTTCTAGAAATGGAGCCAAAATTCAAAACCAAACCTGATGCCATCAAGTTGATTCTGATTCATGTAGGAGAGGGTACCTAGTGGATTCAAGCTGCTGACCTATTAGTTGGCAGCTATAGCATTTAACCACTATGCTACTACGGTTTCCGAGGAATTGAACAGGTTGATCAAAAAAGTATGTTTTGACATCTCTTGCCAAAATGCACTTTAAAGAATTTGTACCATTTCCTCTGCAAAGTGGTGTACTATCAGATGTTCTCATCTTTGCAGCCAGTTCCATGAAAAAATAGTTCTTTGAGAAAACATTAGCCTTTTTTCATACATTTATAAATTTTCTGTGTTTTTCTTTTTTGTGCGAGATGCTTCTTCCTTGCTTATTTACCTTGAGTTTTGTTTGGACTTTTTCTTATTGTTCTTTATATTAGAACTGATTAATATATTAATGAAATACTAATACTTTTACTTATATGTTAAGCAAGTTAGCCCTTTACGATCATTAATGTTTTCTTTATTTACCTTTTGACTTGATGATTTTTTGGGGTGAGGGATTTGGGCAGAAATTTTTAAGTAGTGACATTTTTTGATTTTCTCCAGTTTCTGGGGTTTCTATCTTATTTAGGAATTTAGAGGATAGGGGAAAAAAAAATACTCCATGTTTTCTTCTAGTACTTTTAGAGGCTTTTTTGTTTTTAAACATTTAAATGGAAAATTAAAGAGCAAAACACTAAATGAGCTACCTACACTTACATACCATATGATCTAAACAGATATGGAAATAATCTTCTATAACCCGATTAACCATAGCCACAGACTGTCTGGAGATGTCCTGATTTAAAGATGTGGTACAGTTGTCTTCAACTTAAATTACTGAAATATGCCATGAATTTTAGCACTGAAATCTAGAGTATCCAGAGTAGCTCCTGTAACTGTTAGAGGTACAGAAATTTTTTTTTTATCAGAGCATGCATTAAATTTTGTTTAAAAAGAAAAGGAATTGAAGCAATTATTACCTTCTTTCTGCCATTAAATCTACTTAAAGTGGGACAGTTTTATCTCCAGGGTCTCCTTCCAATGTGAAGTATAATCATTGATAAGTTTCTTCAGTTAGTTTAGCTTCTACTGCACCACCTTCAACAGAGAACTGGATATATCAGATGATAGAACATCCAAGTCACTTATTTTACATGAAATACTGAAAGCAAAAGAACCTCAGATTAGATAGGTATCCCATATAAGAAGATCTCATGATTAGAGAAACTAGATAAATAGAAATGAAGTCTATAGACAATTTTCCCCAAATATGTCTTCTTAAAACAAACCTTAACAAAGACAGCAGAATGACTTGTGATCATTCTTTCCACTTCCCCATGAACTGACCAAACTGGATAGAAAACAGTAAGTAATATTAATCTTTTAATAATTAAGCTAATGCTGTATCCCTGGGTAAAAGTCAGTCTGTATTCTTTGAGCATAAAATTAAATCTTAGGTATTACTTGAGCATAATAGAATGATAATGACATCATCAGAGGAATCAGCAGTGAAGTTGTTTTATTCCTGTGCTCTCTTTTCATGTAGGGTGGAACCGTATGATTTATTTATTCCTAGGGTTGTCATATCATGGCTGAAAATGACATAGACAGAAACCAGACTGAGAAACTCCTGAAAAGGGTGCGAGAACTGGAGGAGGAGGTACAAAGACTTAAAAAGGAACAGATCAACAACAAGGACTCAAGTAGAAGAGAAGACTCTTCAGGAAGTAGAAAAGCTAAGCGTGCATTTGATTTCAGTGCTCATGGCCGAAGACACGTAGCTCTGAGGATAGCCTATCTGGGCTGGAGCTACCAAGGTTTTGCCAGTCAGGAAAACACAAACAATACCATTGAAGAAAAGCTGTTTGAGGCACTAACCAAGACTCGACTAGTAGAAAGTAGACAGACATCCAATTATCACCGGTGTGGGCGAACAGACAAAGGAGTTAGTGCCTTTGGACAGGTAAAGCAAGCAATACCAAGATATTCTGGATGTATGTATCCTGATGATTCAGTTAGGTGTATCTCTAAAACAAAATATCTTTCTCTCATTCCACAGGTAATATCTCTTGACCTTCGTTCTCAATTTCCAAAGGACAAAGATTTAGAGGATTTTAATTTAAAAAATGAAATCAGTGATTCTGCTAAAGAGATCCGTTATACCCACATTCTCAACCGAGTGCTCCCTCCAGACATCCGTATATTGGCCTGGGCCCCTGTGGAACCTACCTTCAGTGCTAGGTTCAGCTGTCTTGAGCGGACGTACCGTTATTTTTTCCCTCGTGCTGATTTAGATATTGTAGTTATGAATTATGCAGCTCAGAAGTATGTTGGCACACATGACTTCAGGAACTTGTGTAAAATGGATGTAGCCAATGGAGTGATAAATTTTCAGAGGACTATTCTGTCTGCTCAAGTACAGCTAGTAGACCAGAGCCTGGGTGAGGAAAGATGGGAAGAACCTTTCCAGTTATGTCAGTTTGAAGTGACTGGCCAGGCATTCCTTTATCATCAAGTCCGCTGTATGATGGCTATCCTTTTTCTGATTGGCCAAGGAATGGAGAAACCAGAGATTATTGATGAGCTGCTGAACACAGAGAAAAATTCCCAGAAACCTCAATACAGGTAAATAAAAGCCCCTCCCCCCCCGAGAAATGAAAAAGAAAACCCCACAGCTATTGCCCTTTAGAATTATTTTCTACTTGACTAACATTAAGACGATATACACATCCTCCCTGTTCCCATGACTGCCTACATGAAAAAGATTATAGCATGTAGTTTAATGAAGCTTTTAATCTAACTTGTAAATGGCTGTGAATATTTGAAGGAGAGTGGAATCTTTTACTTTTCCTCTCATATTGTTCAACCCCATTAATACAGAATCAGGCATTTGGACCCGGCTCCTATGTGTAAGAACATTCATTTCCACATCTTCTTCTGTTTTCTAAATTTGTTGAGGTTTTTTTTGCTGGGTTCTGGTGAACTTAAAGGGAAGCATCCAACTATTCATAGTAGATCTTATTTTATATTACTGTGTAGTATTTGGTACTACTGTACATTTAACTCCTAGTCCAAGTTTCTGAAATGGTAGGACAGACAGAAAGTACAATTAGGTTTTTCTTTTGAGAGCAAGTTGAAGTCATATAAATACCAATAATTCATTTCTAAGTAGTGAAATCTACTTTTTACTCTATACTCTACAAAATTGGAATTCTGTTAACAGTTTGGAAAAACAGCACTAGCTGTTTTTAATTTCACAGCAGTACGGTAGGGCCCAGTTAACACTTCTAGGCAATTGGTTACTATTCAGGTAAACTCTAATATAGATCAAGTCTAATCAGCTGATCCATGATTCACTGTTGCCTTTTTGTTTCCTTTTAAAAATTTTCATAAGCTGTTTACAATTAGGAAGAATGGTGTATTTTCTTAGCTATCAGATACTTAATATTGACATCAGGTGCCCCGCCTTTTTTTAGCTCAGCCAACCCTGTTTTTAACAACGGTTGGATAGTTGCTATGCATTTTCATAATCTGTTTTTTCTTCTCTCTAGTATGGCTATAGAATTTCCCCTAGTCTTGTATGACTGTAAGTTTGAAAACATCAAGTGGATTTATGACCAGGAGGTTCAGGAATTCAACATTACCCACCTACAACAACTATGGGCTAATTATGCTGTCAAAACTCACATGTTATATTGTATGCTTCAAGGACTGGACTCTGTGGCAGTACCCTGTGGGAAAGGTATGGCAGGGACATTTAAGGGTAAAATTATTCACCAGAACCAAAAGTTACATAGGGCTAATGGGTGGGGGTAGTTTTATATAATGCTTGGAATTTTATGTAATATTTTGTGTAATTATAGGACCAGAGATGGATGGTATGACAGAGTGGAGGAATGTTAAGCCACCTGTCATAAAACAGACCAGTGCCTTTGTAGAAGGAGTGAAAATGCGCACATATAAGCCCCTCATGGATCGTCCTAAATGTCAAGGATTGGAAGCCCGTATCCAGCACTTTGTACGTAGGGGGCGTATTGAGAACCCACTTCTACTTCATGATGAAGAAACAAAAGCCAAAATGGACTGTAATGATACATTAGAGGAAGAAGATACTTTATTGGAGAAACCAGCAAAAAGAGTCTGTGTTGACACAGAAACTACAAGTATTTAGGCGGGTAGAAAGAAAATACAGAAACATTATTTACTGTAAGAAGTCATAGAAATTTTTATAATCAGCTCTTAAAAACAAAAAAACTATAGGCCCTTAGGCCCTATAAAGGAAATTCTTGCTTCTAACTGGAAAGAGTTTAAACATTGTCCCATCCCTATCCAAAAGGATGAAAAGAAGGAAGAAGCAAAAAGCAGTTGTAAAAACAGGGGATATATTTATGGCCACCCTGGGAACCTGTACATTGTATTCAAATTCATTAAAACCTCATTCTCCAAGTCTGATTTGTGTGCTGTCCTTTTTAAAGAAACAGATATTAACTAAATCACTAAAAGATCTTTGCCTGAGCATCTGAATTATTTTCCAAGACATAATTTAATGCTGGCATGATGCTATCTAGAAGGAACCTAATTAAGTTGCAGCTTCTTTTCTGACAAAGCACTTAAGTCTAGAGTAGAGGGTGGCAAGCTTTTTCTGAACTGGACCTGAGAGTCAGTATTTTAGGCTTTGTGAGCTACCTACTGCCCCTGTTGAACATTCTTTCTCCTTATTTTTAACCAACCTTTTACTAGTGTGAAAACAATCCTTAGCTCATGGGCCACACAAAAACACCATGGGCTAGGGTTTCCCAACCCCCTGGTATAGTGGTTTCAGGAAGGCTCAGATAAAGAGGAGCTACCCAAGCTAAATTTTGTGAACAAGTGGGAGCCAGTTCAAGTGGGATAAACAGCTGGAGCTTTAGAGGGTACAGTTTGTATAAAGGAAGAGAGATTATAGCACATGCAAATACATCATGGCTTGAATGGAAACTGACAAGAGCATAGTTTAGAAAAGTAATCAAGGGTCGTGTTGTAGGCCTTCCTTAAAAAGGTTAAATTTTATGTTGAGGGGCCCTGACAAAATTTAAAACCCAAATGGAATAGGTGCTCTACAATAATATAATTGGAAGACTAAAGGCTGTGGGACCAAGTAGGATGCTGCAAAGGCAGCAAACAGATGATGGCCTAAACTACCTTGTCATGGCATGAATTGTGTCTCCCCTAGAAATATATGTATCAGTTTGGATGGCTATGATTCTTGGTACTGTGTGATTTTCCTGTATGTTGCAAGTCCTGCCTCTATGATATTAACGAGGAAGGATGGGTGGCAGTTGTGCTGGTGAGGTAGGGCTCAACCTACTAGACTGGGCTGTGTCTTGGGACAGACTCTTGGGGTAAAAGAAAGACGGAAGCAAAGAGACGGGTACCTCATGTCATCAGGGAAAAAACACTGGGAACAGAGTACGTCTTTTGGATCCGAGCTCCCTGCACCTGAGAAGCTCCTATACCAGTGCAAGATTGAGAAGGAACTTCCTACAGAGCTGACAGAGAGAGGAAGGTTTCTCCTGGAGTTGATGCCCTCAGTTTGGACTTACAGTCTGGTAAATTGTGATGGAATAAAATTCTTCCTGTTAAAGCCATCTAACTGTGGTCTTTTATGAAAGCACTAGATGACTGTGACAGTAACAGGAATAAGTGAATTATAAATGATAATAATAAATGAATTTGACACTTAGGATGCAGAAGCAGTAGGACTTGTGGTTGTTTGAATGTACAGTTCAAAACTATGTAAGATTTCAGGATAATTCCTGAGGTTTCATATTTAGTAAGTTATTGGAAAGTGGATGGCTTTGTCCTGGTAGCACTGTGATTAAAGTGCTCAGCTGCTAACCAAAAGGTCGGTAGTTTGAACCCACCGGGTACTTACTGGAAGAAAGACTTAGCAGTCTGCTTCCTTAAAGATTTACAGTCTTGTAAATACTATAAGGGCAGTTGTACTTTGTCCTATAGAGTTGCTATGAGTCACAGTGGTAGTGGATTTGGGTTTTGGTTTGCTTATTATTCTCAAAGCTGGTAAAGAACCCTCAAAACAATATTTAGAAAAACCAATATTTCTTCAAGAGTTCAAAGTTCTCTTAATATGTTGCCCTTTGTATCAATAAAAATTTTCATTTTTGCAGAGAATATTGCTTATCTGCATTTATAATAAGATATATATATGAGGTCAAAAAATTACCAACTGAATAACTTACAAGCAAAATAGAGTTGTGTAGCAAAAATTTTGCTCTGGAATAATGTACACTGGAAAACTGAAGGCTGTTAACACCAAGTAGAAGCCATCACAGTAGTCATGACGACCAATGTGACGGCCACTAAAATAATTTGTCCCTACCTAGGTTCAAAACTCCAGGGTATACAAATAAGGTTTCTATCCTCAAGCTGCTAGTTAAAATACAACTAACATACAAACAAGTAAGAAATATTAGTTCACACTGAAACAGTAAACTGCTGCATGAGGTCTACAGAAGCTTAGTAGTTGGTACACTACAGAAATAAGATTTCATTAAAAGCATTCCAGGTTTAGGAAGTAAAACAGCATAAGAAAAGTGAGTGACCTTGTAGTACTGGTAAGCACAAGGAGGTGCATTACAAGGTACAAGTCTGTGAACTTAATTGTTCTAAGTGCTACATGCTTCACTGCTCAGTATCACTATGGTCACTTTGGAAATGCACCCCTTGGGAAGCTGTGTACCAATGTCATTGCCTAGCCCACCCTTCAAAGCAATTTTGGAACTTCTTCTGGAATGGCCATTGTGTATGATGACACAGGACAATACTTAACTGTATAGTTGTCTGTGACGAAGTTTTTAGCCAGTAAACAAGTAACTGTATTGGAAAATCCTCCCTACTCACCTGATCTAGCCTCCAATGACCTTTTTCTTTATCCAGAGACAGGAAATACTGAAAGGAAGACATTTTGAAGACAGTCAGGACACCAACGGTAATACAGTGACAGCTCTGATGGCCATTTCAGAAAAAGAGTTCCAAAATTGCTGTGAAGTGTCAACTAGGTGCTGGCATCCGTGCATAGCTTCCCAAGGGGAGTACTTTGAAGGTAGCCATTGTGATATTCCGCAATGAAGTATGTAGCACTTTTTCTAGGATGAGTTTGTGAACTTAGCTGGCAGTCCTCATGTAATAGCTTTTATATCCTAACAGAGT
Organism: Heterohyrax brucei; assembly: GCA_028571685.1. NCBI lineage: Eukaryota > Metazoa > Chordata > Mammalia > Hyracoidea > Procaviidae > Heterohyrax > Heterohyrax brucei. The sequence continues at coordinate 22,264,853 of CM053162.1, forward strand.
AGGTATCATAAAATATCCCTATTTTAGAGATGGGGAAATAATGGTACAAAAAAAAAAAAAAACCTAAGAATTTACACAAAACAGTCAACTGTGCAATCCAAGTATTCTGGATTCTGCATCACACTGTACTGTCCTTTGAGACCTGATATGCCAACATTTCATAATGCCCTGAGTGTTCTAAAAAAACGATTGCTGTCCCCTTTAATTTGATGTAAAGATGCTTTACCTTTTAATGTAATCAGAGACCATGATACAATATTTACACTTACACATTCAAGGACAAACCAAAGTATTTTATTTTTTTCAGCTTCTTTATCATTGTACCAGAAACCCTGGTGGCAAAGTGGTTAAGTGCTACAGCTACTAACCAAAAGGTCAGCAGTTCAAATCTACCAGTCACTCCTTGGAAACTCTACGGGGCAGTTCTACTCTGACCTAGAGGATCGCTATGAGTCAGAACCAACTTGATGGCAGTGGGGTTTGATTTTTTATTTTATCATTCTACTTTAATTGTCATTAGTTATTTTTTAAAAACTTAAGAATAGGTTTAAGAAATCACTCTTTATTTAAAAAAGTCAATTGTGAAGAAATAAGTGGGGTGAAAAGCAGTACCTAAAAGCCCGAAGATTCTGAAGAAGGAAATGAATGAGGACTAGTGTCTTAGATCCCAATTAAAATCATTTCAAGGTCACTACTGAATCTCTAAGGATTCATTCACAGAGAGACCACATCCTGTGCCATGTGACACCTTAACAAGTCGCTAAGACTAGAAACCACCCAAAGTATGCTCTTACCCACAAGAAAGTAGAAACTAATAATACGAGGACAGTTAGAAAGGTCAACACAGGGATTAAACAACACACTTCTAAAAACCACATGGGTCTAAGAAGTCTCAAGAGAAATTAGAAAAGTTAGTTTTATGACATTGGTTTTGGTAGTTACTATAGAAAAACTCAGGTCAGCACAGATGGAGCAAGTGAAGCCTCAAAAACATAACTGTGAAATTACTTCAGTTACCTAAGGTATTTTTGTAAAAATTCCCAATACCTGTAGTCTCTGACCCATGGTAGGGAATAACAGAAGAAAGCAGTGTAGGGGTTTCTTCATCTGAAATATGGAAGGACTTATAACTCTAATAGATTATGAAGGTTAAATGATATAATAGGATGGTGCCTTGTAAGAAGTAAAATGTATCATACCATTCATTTCAATGTTCATGCAATAAAAAACTGCCTACTGAAAAAAAGATTGATACACAATAGATGGTTGTTGTTGGAATCTACCTACCCGGAGGAAAAATAGGGGCCAAAACGGGACAAGAATCTGTCCTGGCTAGGAGGATCTTTAACACTAAAGCCACAGGACTTTTTTATACCCTGTATGCTGTACTATGAATTATGGTGTTGGCAAAGAATACTGAATATATCATAGACTGTCTGCCAGAAGAATGAACAAGTATGTGTTGGAAGAAATACAATCAGAGTGCTCCTTGGAAGCAAGGATGGTGAGTTTTCACTGGAGAAAGACACAGTCAGTGAAAAAGAGGAAGACCCTCAACAAGATGGATTGACCCAGTGCTTACGACAATGGGCTCAAGCCAAGGTAGCCAAGTGCTCAAACATACCAACAATTATGAGGATGGTGCAGGACTGGGCAGTGTTTTGTTCTTTGTATACAGGGTCACCAGGAGTTTGAACCAAACTGACTGCACGTAACAGATATGGTCACTATCCTTCAGAACTGGTTAGGTTAGGTTTAGGTTAACAACATACTATACAGATTGTGTTACTTCCTTTGCATTTAAATAAGTGCACAATGCCATTTTCTTCTTGAATATATGAAGATAGATACTGCAAATAGTAAAATACAACCTTTTGAAGAACAAAATACTATATAAAAAAATATTAAAAATTTATTAGGTCTGAAATCATATGAAATGCTATTTTTTTTAAAGGTGTCCTGTCCCTTCAGCTTTCCAGATAACAATTTTGTATGTTTTTCTATTTCTTCCATTATGTCTCTAGTTTTACTTCCTAAGACTATATTATTTATTACTCTGAACAGAGAATAAGGTCCAGATAACTAACAGTTCTTTCTCTTTAACACAGAGACCTGATATTCCTTTCTCTTTCAGTTAAAGGCAAATTCTCACATAGAAACTAGAACAGTTCATATTTTGTAGATAAATACAGACAATCCTGAACTAAACACCAGAAGTATCTCTCTTCAGTCTTACGCAATTCAGTGTCCCAGGTTTAGCTACTTGGGACTGAAAGGATTTCAGGAGTGGCGGCTGAGAATTTTAAACTGAGATAGAGAGGGCTCTGGGTCAGCAGATTCTAAACATTGGTGAGAGGCTATACAACACATTCTCTTGTAACACAGAGTTATAAAACATTCTTCTACCCCTAGAGAGGGAGTAAGTGTGTCACTTCTAGAATCATAGTATTTAAACACAATACCCTACCATAAAGGCAAAACACACCATGATTATGACTGGAGAGACATCAAACTGGGGGAAAGATTTATAACAAGTTTAAAGTCACAAATTCAAATTCCCCTCAGAAACTATTTAAGAGTACATAAACTAGTCAACTAGTACAAGGAAAAGACAACCATGATTTACAAAAGAAATGACTAGGGAAAAATATTTGATTTCATTAGTAATAATGCAAAGAAAAAACATCAGGATCATGGTAAGTTTTCATTGCCCAGTGCTAGCCGGAGCACGACTGGTGTGGTGGTTAAGAGCCTGGCTGATAAAGCTGCCATCCGAGGACACAGCAAATGGTCCCAACTCAGCAGGAACGGATGCTCACCGAGGACCAAAATGACATGCGGTAAAGACAACCTAGAAGACAGAGAGACCCACAGCACTGGGTGCCTTCATCGACTTGGGACCAGAAGAACCGGATGGTGCCTGGCCACCACCAGTGATAGCCACAATGGAGCTCACTAGGTTGAGTCTCACTGGCAACACAAGAATAAAAAGGGGTGCATCATGAGATCTCCACTAAAAGACCTCAATTGATGGTCCAGTGGTTTCGGGGTTCTCCTGAGAGCATGGCCCCCGGCCCTGATGCTGCCCTTACCCATAAATTATAATGAAGGTCCACTCTTTGGACAGGAATGGATTGGACTTGGTAATGCAGAGTGACCATATATTGGTTGCACTTTACGGTTCTATACATCTATAAGATATCATCCTGCTAACCTCTGGCTGGAGGAAGGAGAGTGGGTGGAGAGGAACGGAAAAGAGTCTATTGGGAGGATGAGACATGTATGGAGCAGAGAGGAATAGTGTGCCGTCACGGGACAGGGAGAGCAGTGGAAGCTGCATATAGGTGGGCATGTAAATTTATACAGGAATGTACATTTTCACTCAGTCATGTTAAATAAAAAATAAAAATAAAAAAGAGCCTGGCTGATAATTCGAATCCAACAGCTGTTCCTTGGAAATCCCATGGGGCAGTTCTACTCCATCCCATAGAGTCACTGTGAGTTGGAATCGACTCACTGGCAATGGATTTGGTTTGGTAGCCATAGCCTAGAGAAACACGTGCCTTTGCAGGGCACAGTTTTGCATTATAAATTAGAATGTAAATTGTGCCACAATTTCTATACCACAATCCACCTACAGGAGCTTATCCTAAGGGGTTATACAATGTCCATGAGACAAGATTGCAAATATGGGTATGTACAAAGATAGTTACTATCATCTATTTTTGATCATGAAGAAAGTGGAAACAATCTAAATGTCTCTTGATGGGATTTGGTTAAATAAAATGTGGTACAGTACAGACACAGAAAGAAATACCATGCAGTCATTAAAAATAAAATGCACATCTACATTTTACATTGAAACACATTCAATATATCAAACTGAATAAAGCATAATTTGCTTAACAAATACACTTTATAAAATCTATCATACAAAACTGCATAAAATCAAATATATTAATAAGTACAATAATGCAAATGTAGTGCACGTATCCATAATGGAATATACCTTAAGTATGTTAACCCAAATGTGAATAACGCTTTTTATATGATGGTTATCTGTGGCTGAAGGGATTGATATTTTTTTCTTTCGTCTACCTAAGTACACTGCTCGGATTTAGTTCTTTAAAAAATGAGATTCTATAATTTTTACAATGAGAAAAAGGTTTATTTTCATTGTCGGGTAGGACTCTAATAGTTCTCCGGCTTTGCATCATATGCTATCCTAACTCATTTATGGAAGCAGCTTGTAGGAACGAGCTGTTCCTGTTCTACTCAAGAGTCGAAAAAAGAAATAACTTGAAGGTGAGAATAGTTTCCTCCTTCTCTTAAACTACAATAACGACAAAGTCTGCAGCATCTGGCCACAGCCATGGCTGGTAACTTCGACCGCGAGGGTCTCCTGGGAACTCGGTTCTTTTCCAGAGCATCTGTCTCCCTCCCTCCGTCCTTCCTCCCGGGCTCCACCTGGGCCGAATGGCTCCACGCCAGGAGCCCGATGACAAAGGCCACGCTCCCCGAGATGGGACGCCTCCGCAGAAGCAGTGCCACAAACTCACTTCCAGTGGCTGCAGGCACCGCAGCCTGGGACAGGGCTCCCGACAAGCCTACCACCTTATAGCCAAGTCTTACATATTTTATTAAACAATACAATCTGGGTTCGTCAGAAATGAGATGTTTCCCAAGCCTTCAGGTGCGTCAGAAAGCTGCGTGACAACGAGAGGGAAACAACAATTCTATATTACTGTGAACTAGACCTCGCTAAATAATGGGAAGAGGATCATGAGCTCCCACAAGGGCTAGTAACCCTTAGATTCCTGTGCACGGCCTTCCCTCAGACGCTACCGGAGCTGATCAACTCACCAAGACGCTCCGCCGGGCCAGGGCAGCACCCCAAGCTTCTATCGCACGCAGCTGTAACATGCGCACTTCCGCCTCAGCGTCCGGGCTGCCGTTAACCGCCGGTCTCCGGTTTAAAACAGAAGGGCAAATCGCCTCCCTCGTCCCCGCCTATCCGCTATTTTATTGGTCTCTAGGATGACCGTCTTCCAGTTCTACATTCTGATTGGTGCATGTACTCCCTTGGCCCTCCCCCATAGGCGGGAAGAAGCCGGCGTTTGGGTCTTGGAGTAGGGAATGTTGTCTTGACTGTTGCTTGGATACGAAAGTAGGAACAGTTACCAGCTTTCTGGTGTTTTTAAGTCTGACAGCTAGGTTAGGTCCCCGAACTCCAGTTAACCAAGGAGACTAAACTTTTAGAAAGGCAGAGGTTTGGTGCTTGACTGCTAACGTGTAGAATCTCTGAGGCGGCATCGACTCCCCCGCAATGCGTTTGTTTTTTAATGGAGCCCTGGTGGCGCAGTGGAAATCTTGGTGGCATAGTGGTTAAGTGCTACGTTGGCTAACCAAAAAGTCGGCAGCTCGAATCCGCCAGGTTCTCTGGAAACTATGGAGCAGTTTTACTGTGTCCTGTAGGGTCGCTATGAGTCAGAATCTACGGTGGTGGGTAGTAGTATGGTTAGGAGCTACAGCTGCTAACCAAAAAAGATCTGCAGCTAGAATCCACCTGCTCCTTAGAAACTCCATGGGGCGATTCTGCTCTGTCTTTAGGGTCGCTATGAGTCAGAATCCACTCCGCTGCAACGGGTTTGGTTATTGAGATCTAACCATCTGCTGTCCTACAGATTACAGCCAGGAAAAACTGCAACAGTTCTTTGTAACGCGTGGGGCTGTTGTAAGTCAGTCAACTTGGCGACTTTTTTTTTTTTTTTTTTTTTTTTTTGGTAGGTCCCTGCCTTCCTGCTCTTGTTTGCAGTCCTCAAGTGGTTCTAGAAAGGGAGGCCTTCAGAGTACCGTTGGAATCCATGAATCCATCTCCAGGATCGTCCCTCTTTAGACACTCCTGGAGCTTAATGCCCTTACGTTCTGTAAGACCGGGAGGCGCACTGAGTCCATTCCATGCCTTAAAAGACTGGTGGTGACTCCATCCTCGGTTGCCACCACTGGAGTCTCTCTGTGCTTCTGCCCCGCTAGCTTCCTTGCTAGAATGTGCACTTGCTTGTTTCTTTTCAAATGCTCTAAGTGGGCTCACACTGTTTGACTTTATATGTTCTTATTCTTTTATAACTTTTTGCATTATATATTTAAGTCTTTGTAAGCCCTGCTGGCATAGTGGGTAAGTCCTGCCTCTGCTAACCACAAGGTCAGCAGTGCAAATTCTCCAGGGCTCCTTGGAAACTCAATGGGGGCAGTTTTACTCTGTCAGTGGGGTCACTATGAGTCAGAATCACCTGGAAGGCAATGGTATTTTTGTCTTTTTTGGTATATGTATGTGGGATTGGGGGCGGGGAGGTGGCCTAGGGAATTGCTAAGGACAGGATCTAGGAAGACAAGAGGACTGTTCCCCCTAATTCAATGGCATATGATTAAGGGCTGGGCTGGGCTACAAATGGAAAAGCTGGGGAGTCTGCCTTGGAATCAAGGCCTGGTAATCTGCTTCTAGAATGCAGTTCTGCTCCGAGAAACATGAAGGTTGTCATAAATCAGAACCAACTCTAGCAATTGGTTTGGTATGGTTTTGCCATGCAAGGTAACTAAAAAACTTGTCCTACAAGCCTGCACGTTGTATTTTTCACCTTCAGACACACAGGCAGGAGCTGTTTGTCCATTTCTGTTTACCCTACTTAGATTCAGGCTTTAGTGGGAGGGTAAAAATAGTATTTAATCCTTTTCCTCCAACCACTGTGTGTCCTGTCTTCCTTTTCTTCTTCCTTGTCTCTCAAGGGCCTTTGCACTGCCTTGCCTCAGAAGTTTATTTTTTTCAGTTTGCTTGCTTGAACCAAGATCCAGTCAGTTCCCCACACTGTAGTTGGTTGGTCTCCCTTTTAAGTCTCTTTTTTGCTACTAATGTAATAGGCTGGGCCTAATTATTTCCTTTTGGGGCTATTTGAGTAACATAGTAATATGAAGATAGGGACAGTAGTTAAGAGTGTAGGCTCTGGATTCTTATCTGGGGTCAAATTTTGACTCCTTCACATCCTGAGACTTAAGTGGGTTGCTAAGCTGCTGTTTGACTCAGTTTTCTCATGTGTAAAATGGAGATAATCCAGTTTACTGCATCAGGTTGTATAAGAATTAAAAGAGCACATGCTAGTACTGTGTCTACCTAATAATAATTCAGTAAACATAGATACTGTATTGTATTGTTCTTCATCCTTATTTGATAAACAATATACTACCTTTCCTTTTATCCCTCCTGTCTCATTCTGTCCTATACCTCGTGTTAGATGAGTCTTCCTAAAACATAAATTTAATAATTATTCTGCTCAAAAACCTGTAGTAATGTCTGTTTGCCAGAACCAACTCAGTCTCCCGAGGCCGTGTCCAATCTGGATTCATTTTGCTTTCAGCATTTTTTCCTGGTTCCCATTTATCAAAGCCTTTCACTATGCTTAGTCTTGTTTCATCATTGTTTTCAAAGCTACTCGGTTTCTTTCTAACTCTTAATCTCCTACTGTCAGTTTTGTATAGACTGTCCACTCAACTCCTTTAGCTATCCAAATGCTCTGCCTTTTTGAATGCTCAGCTCCATCCTGCCTCTTCTACCATTCTATCCCTGCTACCTTCAGGCCTTGAGAATCTCACCCTTTTTGAAACACTTACAGGACTTAACTTTTATTTCTCATTTATTAATTGCTTATTGTTCTTGTTTAAAGTTTACAGAGCAAACTAGTTTTTTATTAAGCAGTTAATACTCAAATGGTTTATGACATTGGTTGCCAACCCCATAACATGTAGACAGTTGCTTCTGCCCTGAGTTCCTTGTTTCCATTTGTTCAATTTTCTTCCTGCTTCTTGCCTTCTCATCTTTGCTTTTGGGCTGGTGTGCCCTTTAGTCTCCTGAGTATAAGTTGAACTGTGAAGCATATTCCTCACACGTAATGTCGTTTGCCCCAAAGACTTATCTGATCTTTGGCTGATGGGTGCACCTCAGTAGTTACTTCAGTGCTGAGTTAAAAGGGTGTCCAAGGACCACAGTCTAGGAGTTGCTCTAGTTTCTGTCAGACCAGCAAGGCTGGTCTTTCTTTTTTGTAATTTGAATTTTGTTCTACATTTTCTTCAGCTCTGTCCAAGACCCTCTGTTGTGATCCTTGAAAGAGCAGTGAGTGGTGGTAAATGGACACCATCTAGTTCTCAGCTCAGTCTGGTAGTTGTGGTTCATTAGCCCTTTGGACTGTTCTTCCCTTTGTGTCTTTTGTCTTCATTCTCCTTTGTTCCAGCCACGGTGGGCCCTTTAGACGTATTTTAGATGGCTACTTGCATGCTTTTAAGACCCCAGATGGATGTAGAACAGTTTCTTTATAGACTGTGTTACGCCCATTGAGCTAGATGTCTCTTGAGACTGTGGTCCCCAGCCCTTAGACCAGTAACTCCATCTTTCAGGGGGTTTGAGAAGCCTCTATGACTTTGTCTTGTGCTGAATTTTCCAGTATTATATATTGTTTTACCCTTCACCAAAGTGGTCATTTGTCTGCTATCTATTTAGTGTCTTTCCCTTCCCACCCCTCCCCCTTGCTTGAAATTATCAAAGATGATTTCTTTGTGTGGAAACATTTTCATGTGTTTTTATAACAGTGCACTGATACAATATTTATCCTTTTATAATTAACTTATTTCACTCATCATAATACCCTCCATTGTGTGTACGTACCACAGTTGTTGATCCATTCCTCTGTTGATGGGCACTTAACGTTTTCATCTTTGCTATTATGAATAACTGCTATGAACATGGGTGTGTGTCTGCCTGTTGATGTGATACCTCTTGTTTCTTTAGGATATCTATGCAAGAATGTGAGATTGCTAGATCGTATGGTATTTGATGGCACTTGGCTTCGCTTAAGGAAGTGCCATGTCATTTCCCTTAATGGTTGTATGATTTTGCACTCTTAACAACAGTGCATTAAGAGCTCCAGTCTCTCTACAACCTTTCCAACACTTGTTATTTTCTGTTCTCTCTCTTTCTCTCTCTCTCTCTCTCTCTGTGTGTGTATGTGTGAGTAGTAATGGAGTGGGATGAGATATCATTATAGTTTTGATTTGAGTTCATGAGTTGGATCCGACTTGACAGCTCTTGGCTGGCCTTGACTTCTTTAATGGCTAGTGATAATGAGAATTTCCTCGTGCGTCTGTTGTTGTTGTTGTTAGGTGCCGTCGAGTCAGTTCTGACTCATAGCAACCCTATGCACAACAGAATAAAACATTGCCCAGTCTTGTGCCATGCCCACAATCATTTTTATGCTTAAGGCCATTGTTGCAGCCACTGTGTAAATCCATCTCATTGAGGGTCTTCCTCTTTTTCACTGACCCTCCACTCTACCAAGCATGGTGTCCTTCTGCAGGGACTGATCCTTCCTAACAACATATCCGAAGTATGTAAGACACAGTCTTGTCCTCTTTGCTTCCAAGCAACACTCTGGTTGTAATTCTTCTAGAACAGATCTCTTCGTTTTTTGGCAGTCCATGGTGCATTTGACGTTCTTCTCCAACACCACAATTCGAAGGCTTCAGTTCTTCTGTCTTCTTTGTTTGTTGTCCAGCTTTCACATGCATAGGATGTGATTGAAAATACCATGGTTTGGGTCAGGCACACATTAGTCTTCAAGGTGACATTTTTACTTGTCAATACTTTTTGCAGCAGATTTTCCCAGTGCAATGTGTGTTTTGATTACTTGACTGCTAACTTCCATGGGCATTGATTGTGGACCCAAGTGAAATAAAATCCTTGACAACCTAAGTCCTTTCTCCGTTTATGACACTGTTGACATGGAATCCATGCTAAAGGCTATGGTCCTTGGTCTTCATCAGTAAGTGTTTCATATTGTCTTCACTGCCAGCGAGTAAGGTGGTGTCATCTAACGACTTGTCCTCCAATGCTGCTGCCTCATTCTTCTTCATATAGTGCAGCTTCTTGGATTATTTGCTGGGCATACGGATTGAAAAGGTATGGTGAAATGATACAACCCTGATACTGATCCTTCCTGCCTTTAAACCGTGCAGTGTCCCCTTGTTTTGTTTGCGTGACTGCCTCTTGATCCATATAGAGATTCCTTAAGAGCACAATTAAGTGTTCTGGAATTCCCATTTTATGCAATGTTAGATGTAATTTGTTATGATCCACACAGTTAAATGCCTTTGCAGTTAATAAAACCCAGGTAAACATCTTTCTGGTCTTCTCTGCTTTCAGCCGAGATTCAGCTGACATCAGTTGTGATATCCCTGGTTACACGTCCTCTTCTGGAACCAGCTTGAATTTGTGGAGTCCATTGTCAATATACTGTTGCAGTCGCTTTTGAATGATCTTGAGCAGAATTTTACTTGTGTGTGACACTAATGATACTGTTCAGTAATTTTTACATTTGGTTGGATCGCCTTTCTTGGAATGGGCATAAATATGGATCTCTTCTAGTCAGTTGCCCAGGTAGCTGTTCTATAAATTTCTTGGCATAGATGAGAGAGAACTGCCAGCACTGCATCTGTTTGTTGAAATATCTCAACTGCTATTCCATTAGTTCCTGGAGCCTTGATTTTTGCCGATGCCTTCAATGTAGCTTTGACTTCTTCATTCAGTACCATCAGCTAACTCTTCAAATGACTGAACATCAACCAATTCTTTCTGGTATGATGACTCTGCATATTCCTTCCATCTTCTTTTCATGTTCTCTGAGTCATTTAATATTTTACCTGTAGAATCCTTCACTATTGCAACTCAAGGCTTGAATTTTTTCTTCAACTCTTTCAGCTTGAGAAATGCAGAATGTGTTCTTCTCTTCTGGTTTTCCATTTCCTGCTCTTCACACATGTCATTATAATACTTTCTTTTGTCTTCTTGAGCTGCCCTTTGAAATTTTCTGTTTAGTTCTTTTACTTCACCATTCTTTCCTTTTGCTTTAGCTGCTTGATGTTTGAAAGCAAGTTTCAGAGTCTCTTCTGATCTTTAATTTGGTCTTTTCTTTCTTTCCTGTCTTAATGAACTCTTGCTCTCTTCATGGATGATGTCTTTGGTATCATTCCACAGTTCGTCTGGTCTTCAGTTGTTAGTGGTCAGCCCAACAAATCTGTTCTTGAGATGGTCTTTAAACTCAGCAGAAATATACTCAAAGTCGTACTTTGGCTCTTGAAGACTTGTTCTAAGTTTCTTGAGTTTTAATTTGAATCTACATATGAGCATTTGAGCAATCGACAGTCTGTGCCACAGTCTGTTTTAGTCAGCTAGGGCTGCTCTAGCAGAAATACCACAGAGTGGATCGCTTTAACAAAGGAAGGTTTATTCTTACATAGTCTAGTAGGCTGCAAGTCCATATTCAGGGTGTCCGCTCCAGGGGAAGGCTTTCCCCCTTGTCGGCTCTGCAGGAACGTCCAGTATTGCATCAGTGTTTGTCCAGGGAGCATCTTGGTGCAGGAACCTTAGGTCTGAAGGACGCGCTCCTCTCCTGGTGCTGCTTTCTTGATGGTGCAAGGTTCCCAATTCTCTGCCTGCTTCTCTGTCCTTTTATCTCTCATAGGATGAAAGGATTAAGGGTGGGGCTGCCATACTCCAGGGAAACTCCCTTTACAGTGGAGCAGGAAGGTAATCCTATGAAGGGATTTACAGTCCCACCCTAATCCTTTAACATACAGCATAGGAAAACCACAAAATGAAGGATAGTCACAAGATACTGGAAATTATGGCCCAGCCACACGGCTACACATATTTTTGCGGGGACACAATTCAATCCATGACAGGAGGGATATACTCAAAGTCATACTTTGGCTCTTGAGGACTTGTTCTACAGTTTGAATCTGCATATGAGCATTTCAGCAATCGACAGTCTGTGCATAGTCAGCACCTGGTCTTGTTCTGACTGCTGATATGGAGCTTTTCCATTGTCTTTTTCCACAGATGTAGTCAATTTGGGTCCTGTGTATTCCATCTGGTGAGGTCCATGTGTACAGTCACCACTGGTGTTGGTTAACAAAAGGTATTTGCAGTGAAGAAGTCGTTAGTCTTGCAAAATTCTGTCACATGATCTCCAGCAATATTTCTCTTATGAAGGCCGTACTTTCTAACTACTGATCTTTGTTTCCAACTTTTGCATTCTAATCACCAGTAATTATCAAAGCATCCTGATTGCATGTTTGATCAATTTCAGAGTGCAGAAGCTGATAAAATCTTCAGTCTCTTCATCTTTGGCCTTAGTGATTGGTGCACAAATTTGAATATTAGTCATATTAACTGGCCTTCCTTGTAGGCTTATAGATATTATCCTGTCACTGACAGCATTGTACTTCAGGAGAGATCTTGAAATGTTCTTTTTGGTGATGAATCCAACACCATTCCTCTTCAAGTTTTTGTTCCCAGCGTAGTAGACCATATGTCTACCAGAATCAAAATGGCCAATACAGGTCCATTTCAGCTCTCTAATGTCTAGGATATCAGTGTCTACGTGTTTCATTTCATTTTTGATGATTTCCAATTTTCCTAGATTCATACTTCTTACATTCTATGTTCCCGTTATTAAGGGATGTTTGCTGCTGTTTCTACTGATTTTGAGTTGTGCCACATCAGCAAATGAAGTTCCCGAAGGCTTTAATTGATCCACAACATTAAGATCTCATATGTTAGCCACCTAAATGTCTTCTTTGGTAGTGTCTGTTCATATCCTTTGCCTATTTTTATATTGGATTATTTGTCTTTTTGATATAGAGCTAATTTTGTCAGCTATATCATTACCAAAACTTTTTCTCTAATCTGCAGGTTCTCTTTTTAGTCTTTTGATGATTTCTTTTGATAAATATAGCCAAGCCATAAATATAAGTGTTTAACTTTTAGAAAATTCCGTCTGTCTGGCTTGTCCTCTGGTGTTTGTATATTGTTAATTTTGGTTTATATCCTGTTTATGCTGTATATTATAGTCCTAGTGTTGACCCTATTTTTTCTTCCACGATCTTTATAATTTGTGGTTTTATATTTAAGTCTTTGATCCATTTTAAATTATTGTGTATGGTGTGGGGTATGGGTGCTGTTTCTTTTTTCTCTCTCACTTTCTGTAACAGTTGGATGTTCAGTTTTGCTGGTACCATTTGTTGAAAAGACTGTCTCTTCTCTACTTAATGGACCTTAGGCCTTTGTCAAGATCAGGTGACTATAGGTAGATGGATTTACATCTGGGTTCTGGATTCTGTTCCATTCGTCAGTGTGTTTGGTGTTGTACAAGCAGCAGACTAGGAAGACAGACCCAGCAGTCTACTTCTATAATGAACTAGCCAGTGAAAACCATGTGAATAATAGTGGAACACTGTCAGATATAGTGTCAGAAAATGAGCCCTGCCAGACTGGAAGACAATCAAAAAATGCCTGGGAAAGAGGTGCCTCCTCAAACTAGAGTTTACCTTGATGACATGGATGGAGTAAAGCCTTTGGGACCTTTATTTGCTGATGTGGCACAACTCAAAATGACAAGAAACAGCTGCAACATCCATTAATAATCATGGCATGGAGTGTGCAAAGTATGAATCTAGGAAAATTGGAAGTCGTCAAAAATGAAGTGAAATTCATAAATGTCCATATCCTAGGCATTAGTGAGCTGAAATGGACTAGTATTGGCCACTTTTAGTCAGACAATTATATGGTTTACTATGTTGGGAATGAAAACTTGAAGAGGAATGGTGTTCATTCATAACCGAAAAGAACATTTCAAGATCTTTCCTGAAGTATAATTCTGTCAGTGAGGGAATAATATTCATATGCCTACAGGCAAGGCCAGTTAATATGGCTACTATTCAAATTTACATACCAACCACTAAGGTTAAAAATGAAGAAACTGAAGATTTTTAAATCAATTTCTGCAGTCCAAAATTGATCAAACATGAAATCAGGATACACTGGTAATTACTAGTGATAGGAATGCAAAAGTTAGAAACAAAGAAGAAGGACTGGTAGCGGAAAAACATGACCCTGGTGATAGAAATGATGCCAGAGATTACATGACAGAATTTTGTAAGACTTCTTCATTGCGGATACCTTTTGTCACCAACACAAACGGTGACTGTGTACATGAATGTCACCAGGTGGAATACACAAGAATCAAATCGACTACATCTGTGCAGAAAAAACATGGAAAATCTCCACATCAGCATCAGAACAGCACAAGGTGCTGATTGTGGCACAGACCGTCAGTTTGTCCTATGCAAGTTCAAGTTGAAACTGAAGAAAATTAGAGCAAGTCCATGAGAGCCAAAATATGACCTTGATTATATCCCACCTGGGTTTAGAGACTATCTCAAGAACAGATTTGATGCATTGAATACTAATGACTGTAGGCCAGACAAATTGTGGAATGACATCAAAGATATTATCCATGAAGAAAGCAAGAGGTCATTAAAAAGACAGGAAGGAAAGAAAAGACCAAATGGCAGAGGAGACTCTGAAATTTTCTCTCGAATCTTGGGCAGCTAACGCAAAAAGAAAGAATAAAAAAGTAAAAGAACTGAACAGAAGATTTCAGAGGGCAGCTTGAGAAAACAAAACAAAGTGTTATAATGACATGTGCAAAGAGCTGGAAATAGAAAACCAACAGGAAAGAACATGCTTTTCATTTCTCAAACTAAAAGAACTGAAGAAAAAAATCAAGCCTTGAGTTGCAATAGTGAAGGACTCTACAGGGAAAATATTAAACAACTCAGGAAGCATTGAGAGGAGATGCAAGGAATACACAGACATTATACCAGGAAGAACTGGTCGATGTTCAGCCATTTGAAGAGGTAGCGGATGATCAGGAACCAATGGTACTAAAGGAAGAAGTCAAAGCTGCATTGAAGACACTGGAGAAAAACAAGGCTGTAAGGATTGGTAGAATATCAACTGAGGTATTTCAACAAATGAGTGCAGTGCTGGAAGTTTTTGCTCATCTATACCAAAAAATTTGGAGGACACCTACCTGGCCAGCCAACTGAAAGTGGTCCATATTCATGCCCATCCAAAGAAAGGTGATCCAACCGAATGCAAAAATTACCAAACAATATCATTAATATCACATGCAGGTAGAATTTTGCTAAAGATCATTCAAAAATGAATGCAATTGTATATTGACAGAGAACTTCCAGAAATTCAGGCCAGATTCAGAAGAGAATGTGGAACCAGGAATGTCGTTGCTGATGTCAGATGGATCTTGGCTGAAAGCAGAGTACCAAAAGGAGATTTACCTGTGTTTCATTGACTAATCAAAGGCGTTCAGTTTCGTGGACCATAATAAATTATGGCTAATATTGCAAAGAATACAAATTCTAAGACACTTAATTGTGCTTTTAAGGAGTCTGTATATGGATCAAGATGCAGTTGTGCAAACGGAACAAGAGGACATTGCATAATTAAAAGTCAAGAAAGGTGTGCACCATGATTGTATCTTTCACCATACCTTTTCAATCTGTGTGCTGAGCAAATAATCCAAGAAGCTGGATTATATAAAGATTATGGATCCGACTCGACGGCACTTGGCTGGCATACAAAGGATTGGAGGACAACTCCTTAACAACCTGCATTATGCAGATGAAACCACCTGTCTTGCTGGAAGTGAGGAAAATTTGAAACACTGATGAAAATCGAGGACTGCAGCCTTCAGTATGGAATGCACCTCAACATCAAGAAAACCGAAATCCTCATGACTAGACCAGTAAGCAACATAGTCATAAATGGAGAAAGGATTAGATTGTGAAGGATTGCATTTTACTTGGGTCCACAATCAACACCCATGGAAGTAGCAGTGAAGAAATCAAAAGATGCATTGCACTGGGAAAATCTGCTGTAAAGAATCTCTTTAAAGTATTAAAAAGTAAAGATGCTACCTTGAAGACTAATGTGTGCCTGACCAAGCTGTGTTTTTTTTTTTTTTAAATAAATTTCATTGTGGTTACAAGTAAGCAATCCAGTTCAATTTGCAGTAAAACCTTTGGAACTCACACCACTGTTTGACTCTACTTGCCCTGTCCTCCCTTCCATATTACCCAGCATACTCCCCCTTATTACCCAGAAATTCTCACGCCCACTTGATCAAGACCTGTCCTCCCTCCCCCTATCTCCCCACCTTCAGCAATGAGCTTCTTGGACAGCTCCCGTGTCTTTATTTCAGCCCAAAAGTTCATTCAGTGCCGGCATCACTGCATGTCTTATGTAGTCCAGTTCGGTATGTCTGGGGAGCTGGTGTCGTTGGTGGATGCAGTTTGGGATTAGAGAGTCCAGGGGCCACACTCCCAGGGGGCCTTCCAGACCAAAGGACTATCAGTTATGGTCATTTGGTCGAGTTCTAGTTCTGCAAGGCTATGTTTCTCCTGTCATGTCAGGGGCTCTATATTGTGCACCCCATCCTGACATTAAGTAGTGGTGGCTGGGCACCATCTAATTCTTCTTGTCATGTGTTAAATTAATCTCTGAATTATATGACACCTTCCATCGGCTAGGCTTGTATTTTCCTTCTGCCCCTGATAAGGCGTGGTATTTTCAGTTGCATCACATGTGTGAGAAAGCTGGACAATGAACACAAAAAAGAAGAACTGATGCCTTTGAATTGTGTGGGAGAAGAATATTGAATGTGCCATGGATTGCCAGAAGAACAAACAGATCTGTCCTGGAAGAAGTAAAACCAGAATGCTCCTTGGAAACAAAGATGACAAGACTGTATTTTACATACTTTGGACATGTTATCAGAAGGGATCAGTCCCTGGAGAAGGACGTCAGGTTTGGTAGAATGGTGGGTCGGTGAAAAACAGGAAGACCCTCAACAAGATAGATTGACACAGTGGCTGAAATGATGGCTTGAGCATAAAAATGATTGTGGACATGATGGAAGACCTGGCAGTGTTCAGTTCTGTTGTGCGTAGTGTTACTATGAGTCAGAACTGATTTGGCAGCACCTAACAACAACAACAACAACCATATGTAAACTGGACAATGAATAAGACAGAAGAAGAATAAACGCCTTTCAATTGTGGTTTTAGAGAAGGCTATTGAATGTACTATGGACCACTAAAAGAACAGAGCTGTTCTGGAAGAAGTGTAACTAGAGTGCTCCTTGGAAGCAAAGATGGTGAGACTGTGTCCTGCATACTGTGGACATGTTGTTAGAAGAGAACAGTCCCTGGAGAAGGACATCACACTTGGTAGAGTGGAGGGTCAGTGAAAAAGAGGAAGACCCTCAAAGAGATGTATTGACACAGTGGACTTAGTGTAAAAAGGACTGTGGGCATGGCACAAGACTAGGCAGTGTTTCTTTTGTGCCTGGGGTTGCTATGAGTTGTAACCATTTTGGCAGCACCTAACACACACATACACACACACACACACACACACACACACACACATACACAAAGTTACAAATTGCGTATATGTGTATATGTAACTTATAATTTTGTTTTTAAACGTCCACATTGGCTGACCATGTGAGCTAGTTTGATTATTGGAGCCTTAGAAATTCTGATGCCCTGTCACCAGGTGGTTAGAGCTCTTACCAGGCACATGGGCCGAGGCATCACTTTACTTTTCTTGCATATCTTCTGCCTGTGAGCCTGCATAGGTACCTGCCAAGTGTGTCGTGCTTGCTCCTTCCCACAGTTGTAGCTGGGCAAAAGTGGTTAGTGTAGGCACAGATTGCTGGTTGTGCACGCTGAGAAAGGTAGGGGGCAGCAGCTGTCTGTGCCTAGACAAAGGATTTGTTTCTACCCTAAGTTCTTGCCTCAGGGCTGCTAGCAGACCTTTTTCTTTTTCTTTTTTTCCATTTGTTCAGTTGTTCCCTCTCCAAGTCTAGGAAATAGCTCAGGGTGCACGTAAGGAGTATCACTTCTGACCCCCAGCAGAGTATCGGAATTTGACACTGTGCAGTGCAGAGAAGACAGGGGGAAACACTGGGGAAAGGGAGAGACGTTTAACCTAAAGGAAAGTTTTAGATTCATACAAGTCCCCAAATAGCTTTTGACATTCAAATGGAAGTCTTCTGCAATTCTGTAGGTTTGACTATGCAAAGCCCAGCTTCTCTGCAGAGAAAGACACTTTCCAAACTCAGCCACTTTGTTCACTGTTGACAATACAGGTCTACCTGCAGGGTAAGGATTCCTGCTGTATAATCCTTTCAGTTGTTTTTATGGAACATTGTTTTTAGAGAAATCACAGGATGTGTCTGTCTGCTCTCCCTTCTTAGTCCTGCCTTCATTTGATTTTGTATGTGATTTAATACTGACTGTGGTCTTCAAACATCAATAAATTACTATACTTTTTAAAATTTATGTTTGTATACTGTATCTTAGCGTTTTGTTTTGATATGCCCAAATAGGCTGGTGTGTTAGCTCTTTGGCTATTGTTTTCTTTGATGCTGTCATGTCCTGTCACCAGACGGTTAGAGCTGCTAGTAGCTGTGTGAACTCAGGAGGCTGTTTACTTTTTTTATATGAATTCAGCTCAGGCGTCCAAATCATTGGTCACTGGGTATGGTGCAGACTCTTGGCTACAGTCCTAGATGGACAGGACTTTGCAGGGATGATTGGAGCAAGCTCAGATACCTGGCTACAATAGAGGGCTATGTGCTGAGCAAGTTATGAGGCTGACAGCTGCCCCTAAGTGCCTGGGTGCAGGGCGTACTCCTGTTCCTTACAGTGCATAAGTGGGTGTTAGTTGTAAGTGCTGTTAGTTGTAAGCACTAGTTGTTGTTAGGTGCTGTCAAGTCAGTTCCAACTCATAGTGACCCTTTGCACAGCAGAAACACTACCCAGTCCTGCGCCATGCCCACAATCCTTTTTCTGTGTGAGCCCATTGTTTCAGCCACTGTGTCAGTACATCTGTTTGAGGGTCTTCCTCTTTTACACTGACTCCACTCTACTAAGTCTGATATCCTTCTCCAGGGACTGACCCCTCCTGACAACATGTCCAAAGTATGTAAGATGCAGTCTCACTATCTCACCATCTTTGCTTCCAAGGGGCCCTCTGTTGTGCTTCTTCCAGAACAGATCTGTTTGTTCTTTTGGCAGTCTGTGGTACATTCAATATTTTCCTCCGACACCACAATTCAAAGGCATCAATTCTTCTTCTGTCTTCCTTATTCATTGTGCAGTTTTCCTATGCATATGATGTGATTGAAAATACAATGGCTTGGGTCAGGCACACATTACTCTTCAAGGTGACATCTTTATTTTTCAATACCTTAAAGAGATCCTTTCTTTACTTTTCAATACCTTAAAGAGGTCCTTTGCAGCAGATTTTCCCAGTCTTGATTTCTTGACTACTGCTTACATGGGTGTTAACGGTGGAAACAAGTCAAATGAAGTCCTTGACAACCTCAATCCCTTCTCCATTTATCATGGTATTGCTTACTGGTCCAATTGTGAGGTTTTTTTTTGTTTTCTTGATTTCAAGGTGCAATCCGTACTGAAGGCTGTGGTCTTTGATCTTCATCCTTAAGTGTTTCAAATCCTCTTCACTTCCAGCAAGCAGGTTGTGTCGCCTGTGTAACTCAGGTTATTAATGAGTCTTCCTCCAATCCTGATGCCTCCTTCTTCTTCATATAGTTAAGCTTCTTGAATTATCTGCTCGGCATACAAACTAAACAGATGTGGTGATAGGATACACCCCTGACGTACACTTTTCCTGGTTTTATCACATGCAGTGTCCCCTTGTTCTGCTCATGTGACTACCTCTTTATCCATGTACAGATTCCTTAAGAGCAAAATTAAGTGTTCTGGAATTTTTGTTTTCTGCAATATTAGCCGTAGTTTGTTATGACCCACACTGTCAAATGCCTTTGCATAGTCAATGAAACACAGGTAAACATCTTTCTGGTCTTCTCAGCTTTCAGCCAAGATCATCTGATGTCATCAGTGATATCCCTGGTTCCACGTCCTCTTCTGAATCCGGCCTGAATTTCTGGCAATTTCTTGTCAATATACTGTTGCAGGTGCTTTTGAATGATCTTGAGCACAGTTTTACCTGCATGTGATGTTGATGATATTTGTTACAGATTTTTTGGATGTGACAGGTGTTATTCAGTTTAAATTATGCCATGAAAGGAGACGGGGAAAGAGAGTAAGAAAGAAAAAATTCATTTGCATCCCCGGCAGCTTTACAGAGTTCCTGGGAGGGAGTCTGCAAAACCTTGCGCTGGGGGGTTGGGGGATTACAAAGGGGGCTGGCAGACCTTATTGAGGACAGCGCTGAAAACAGCGCCTCCTGACAATGAGGACAGTGTCGGTGGCAAGTAGCATAGCCTATGGGGTTGTGGACGATTAAAGTTACTTAATTAACCTAAGGGGGTTTCATTTCAGTGGAGTTGAGCCTATAGGAAAGAAGTGATAGCTAGTCGGCCTGGGCAGCTCATCTCCTTTGAATGGAATTTCCGGAATAGCTGGCAGATAAAACGTTTTGACCTCCGGGAATGGTTGGGGGAAGGGGCTTGGGTTTCAGCCTAACAGTATTGTTCAGTAATTTCTGCATTCCGTTGGATCACTTTTCTTAGGAATAGGCATAAATATAGATCTCTTTTATATTTTCCTGGCTGTCCTCTAAATTTCATAGCATAGACGAGTGAGCACTTCCTGCACTGCATCCGTTTGTCGAAATATCTCAGCTGATATTTTATCAGTTCCTGGAGGCTTGGTTTTCACCAATCCCTTCGATATAGCTTTGACTTCTTGTCTCACTACCACTGGTTCCTGATTATATTCTGCCTCTTCAAATGGCTGAATACTAACCAGCGTTTTCTGGTATAATGACTGTGTATTCTTTCCATCTTCTTTTGATGCTTTCTAAGTTGTTTGGTATTTTTCTCTGTAGAATCCTTCGCTAGTGCAACTCAAGGCTTGATTTTTTTTTTCTTCAATTCTTTTAGCTTGAGTAATACAGAGCATGTTTTCCCCTTTTAATTTTCTATTTCCAGCTCTCTGTACATGTCATTATAACACTTTATTTTGTTTTCTTGAGTTGCCTCTGAACTCTTCCATTCAGTTCTTTTACCTCTTCGTTCCATTCTTTTGCTTTAGCTGCTCAACATTTGAGAACAAGTTTTAATCTGTTTTGACATCCAATGTGGTCTTTTCTTTCTTTCATGTCTTTTTAATGGCCTTTTGCTTTCTTCATGGGTGACATCTTTGATGTCGTTCCACAACTTGTTGTCAGTTATCAGTGTTCAACATAGCAAATCTGCTTTTGAGATGGCCTCTAAACTCAGGTGGGATGTATTCAAGGTCATACTTTGGCTCCTGTTGTATTTTTCTAATTTTCTTCAGTTTCAATTTGAACTTGCATAGAAGTTGATGGTCTGTGCCACAATCAGCACCTGATCTTGTTCTCAATACTGATATGGAGCTTTTTCATGTTCTTTTGCACAAATGTAGTCAATTTGATTCCTGAATATTCCATCTGGTGCTATCCATGTGTACAGTCACTGTTTGTGTTGGTAAAAAAGGTATTTGCAACAAAGAAATCATTTGTATTGTAAAATTTTATCATGTGATCTCGAGCGTCATGTCTATCATCAGGTCGTGTTTTCTGACGACCAGTCCTTCTTATTTCCAACTTTTACATTCTAATCACTAGTAATTATCAGTGCATCCTGATTTCATATTCTATCAATTTTGGACTGCAGAAACTGATAAAAATCTTCAATGTCTTCACCTCTTTCCTTAGTGGTTGGTGTGTAAATTTGAATAATAGTCATATTAACTGTCCTTCTTTGTAGGTGTATGGATATTATCATATCGTTGACAATACTGTACTTGATGACAGGTCTTGAAGTGTTCTTTTTGATCATGAATGCAACACTGTTCCTCTTCAAGTTTTCATTCCTGGTATAGTAGACTATATGATTGTCTGATTCACAATGCCAATACCAGTCCGTTTCAGCTTACCAATACCTCGGATACTGATGTTTAGGAATTATATTTCATTTTTGATGATTTTCAATGTTTCTAGAGTTGTACTTTTTGTACATTCCATGTTCTGATTATTCGTGAATGTTTGCAGCTGTTAATGCACATTTAAAGTCATGCTGTACAGGGTACTGGTAGTTACCGTGTATTCTTGGGACTGTGTTATGCTTAGCTTGATGGAATAGGTGAAAGAACTAGTCCTCAGTCTCTGTATGTGGGTGAGTGGGGAGGACCCTGTCTAATGGGGAGAGTGGTGTCAAATGTCATGAACATGCAGCTCCCTCTGGGATGCTGCAGCTGAAAATAGGATTCCAGTGTATACCCTGTTGTTCCATGCTAGTGAATGCCTATCCTGTTGAATCAGCCCACATAGGTTTAGGTAGGGGTGAATTGGATTTGAAGTAGGTGGACCCCTTATGCCAATACCTAAGCAAAGGAGCAGTGCCTGCCCTGAGTTCCCAACTTAGGGGGCATGACAATTTTTTGAAGTCAAATGACTGAGTTTCTGAGTTCCTGACTTAGGGGACTTGGTGGTTTTGTTGTTGTTTGTTTTGTTTTCTTGAACATTGAGACTGGTTTGTATGTGATAGTTCTTAGTTCACAGCAAAGCAGGAAAGGGAGTGGATGAAAGGAAAGAGGCATTTCTCTGCTGTGCAAGCCCCTGGAGAAGGAGGGATTATTTTGATCACACGCAGTAGGTTAGATACCTACCCTTAAGTTTCTGCATATCCCATGCTGCTTCCTCCCGGCTCCAGAAGCTTGTGCAGATTCTCTGCCATCCAGTCTTTCCCAGTGTGTTGAAATGCATCTTGAGCAGTACTACTTGCCTCATCTCATATGTGCCTGTTGAATTAGCCCACAGGGATCTGGCTCCCTGAAGCTAACACTTCTTCACTGCTTCTGAACTATCTCTAACTCCCCCTGCTGCTCTGTCCTGCTTCTCAAGTTTGTTCTTTGATGATCAGGGGTCCTACGTTGTCATGCATAATTGATTCACTTGTTTTTGGGTTCTTGTTGTAAGAGAAACTATAGGAAGCATCTGACTGTTCTGTCATCTTGGCCCCACCTCACCTTTCTTCTTTATTGATGTATGTGTTTATTGTCGTAATTTTACCTTTGAGTGTTGCTTTAGCTGTGTCCCAAGGGTTTTAATATGTTTTATTTTCATTCTTATTTGATTCTAGGAAACTTTATTTTACCTCTGATTTCTTTTATCACTCAGTAGTTTTTAGGTACAGTGTTATTCGCTTTCCATGTATTAGTTTTTTTCCCCTTGTTCTTCCTATTATTGATTTCTACTTTTATAGCATTGTGATCAGAAAAGATGCTTTGTATTATTTCTATGTTTTTGAATTTATTGAGGATTTTTGTGGTCTAAGAAGTGGTCTGTTCTGGAGATGTATCCAAGAGCACTGGAGAATAATGTATACTTTGCTGCTATTGGGTAAAAGGTTCTATAAATGTCTATGAGATCAAGTTTTTTTATTGCTGTGAATATATACATATTGAAATATTCACCAGTATAACAACTTCTGAATTTATAGTGATACTGATTACATTACACTTTCACGTTGCACCACCAATATCATATTCTTTCCCAAGTTATGCCAGTGCTATTAGTATAAACTCAGTACCCTCCAAACAAAAACTCTCTCTTTCTTCCTCCCTCCTGTCAGTGGTAACCATGAATAATCTTTGGCTTTTACATATTGGCTTGTTTTATCTCAGTGAGATTATACAGTGTTTGTCCTTTGGGGACAGACCTGTTTCATTCAACATATTTTCAAAGTTCATCCATGTTGCATCATGCATCAGGGCTTCATTTCTCATATGGTTGTGTAAAATTCCATTGTAAGTATACTGTATACCACATTTTGCTTATCTGTTCATCAGTTGATGGATATTTTGGTTGTTTCCGCCTTTTGGATGTTGTGAAAATTGCTGCAATAGACATTGGTATACAAGTTTTTGTTTTCCACAGCATGTTTTCCATTCATTTTTACTGTTTCATCTAAATTCTTTCCTTGAAGAATATTTTCTTCCCCTTGAATGTACTATCCTATACCATCTCTGTGCTGATAAACCAAACCCACTTCCACTGAGTTGAATTCCAACTCAGAGATACTTTATTAGACAGAGTAGAACTGCCCCATAGAGTTTCCAAAGACCACCTGGTGGATTTGAACTGCCAGCCTTCTAATTAGCAGCTGTAGCACTTAACCACTATACAACCAGGATTTCGATGCTTATAACCCTCTTCAGTGTTCATTTTCTAGCCCGGTCCTACCTCCTGAGCTTCACAACTGCATAACTACTGTCTCCTTTCCATTTTCACTTGAGTGTCTCACTAAGTCTCAAACACAATATGTACTAACTTGAATAATTGTTGCCCATCTTCATACCACACTTACAACATTCTTCCATTAGAATCCCTCGTATGAGTAATGACACTTCTATTCACTCAGTTGCACATACCAGAAACCTGGGAGTCTTTTCTATCCACATATCTCTCCCTCCTCATAGATCACTGTTTATACATTCCTCTTATCACAGATGCTCAGGTTTTTTTCTGTCTTTATATCTACAACTTAACTATCCCAGGAGTTATCATTTCTAGCCTGATTGACTGCACTCCCATCCTAATTAGTGTCCTCACTTCTCTTTCCTTTACTAATTTATTCTCCCAGCAGCCAAAGTGAGCCACTTTCTCCCTGTTAATTCATTAAGCTCTGGCCCCTCTCTAATTTCTTTGAGTAAGTGTGTCCAACCCTTTTCTGCTTAGCTTTGGACATTTTTATATCTTTTCTACCCACCACTTCACACTTTGATTATTTGCTCTTCTTACATGTCACCAGCCCTGGACAGCTCTTTTCTGACCACCCTGTCTGTGAGATTCTTTCTGTACATGCTGTACCCCATCACCCATTACATTTTACAATTGTTTTTACTTGTTCACTACATACATACTTCATGAGCGTAGGAATCATGTTTGTCATATTTATTGCTGTTTGGCCAGCTTCTAGACAGTACCTAGTACTTAGAAGGGAACTGAATAAACATGTGCTTCAAGATTGGAGGCAGCATTTCTGCTTCTCTGCTGCAATGAACCTGGAAGAGCAGCTTCACCATGTGGCAATCACTACAGTGTCCTTCAGGGGGCATGAGAGGAAATGTTTTAGAGGGATCTGGCCTACTGGAAAGGAGGTCTTGTGGTACAGTGGTTCAAGTGTTCCACTGCTAACTAAAAAGGCTGAAACTGCAAGTAGCTCTGTGGGAGAAAGATGTGGCAATCTGCTTCCATAAAGATTTATAGCCTTGGAAACTTAGTGTGACTGCTGTAAGTCGAAATTGACTTGACGTCAGTGGGTTTGATTTTGATTTGGCCTGTTGGAAGGAGCCCCATCGCCACAGTGGTTAAGTGCTAGCCTGCTAACTAAAAAGTTGGTGGTTGAAATGAGATACCATCTCACCCCAACAAGATTGGCCATGATCCAGAAAACACAAAACAACAAATGCTGGAGAGGCTGTGGCAAAAGTGGAACCCTCCTACACTGTTGGTGGGGTTGCAAAATGGTCCAGCCTCTTTGGAAAGCAATCTGGCACTTCCTTAAAAAAATGGATATCGATATACCATTTGACCCAGTAATTCCACTACTTGGAATATATCCTATAGAATCAAGGCCTTTCACACCAACGGACACATGCACCAGAATGTTTATTGCAGCACAGTCCATGATAGCAAAAAGATGGAATCAACCCAGATGCCCAACAGCAGAAGAAGGGATAGGTAAACTATGGTACATATACTCAATGGAGCACTACGCAATGATAAAGAATAACAATGATTCCAGGAAACATCTCCTAACCTGGTTTCAACTGGAAGACATTATATTGAGTGAAAGTAGTCAGCGACAAAAGGACAAATATTGTATGAGACCTCTACAAGAAGATCTCAAAAACAGACTTGTGTATAGAAGAAGAGACTCTTTGACAGCTGCAACGGAGGGGAGGGAAGGAGGGTGAGGCGGGGAGGGTTTAGTTTAGATAGTTGCTAGAAATCTAGTTGGGAGAAAGCGGTGATAGCACACATTAGAAACAAGAACAACATTAAGTGGACTTCAGCATAACTTGAGTACTCCTTCCATCTTAACCCAATATTGCAAGGATAGAGTCCTGGGGCAGGGGGCAGGGGACCGTGCTCTTAGGCGAAATAGAGGCCAATTGACACAACTAGCGTTTTGCTAAGAGGGCTCTCTGCACCCCACATTGGTGAGTAGTGTCTGGGGTCTTTTAAGCTTTTAAGCAGTTAAGCTGCCAAGCTGCCACCCGAGGACCCAGCAAATGGTCCCAACTCAGCAGGAATGAATGCTCACTGAGGACCAAAATGACATGCGGTAAAGACAACCTAGAAGACAGAGAGACCCACAAGAGTGGGTGCCTACATTGACTTGGGACCGGAAGAACCAGATGGTGCCCGGCCACCACCAGTGATAGCCATGATGGAGCTCACAGAGAGGAGTCTCACTGGCAACACAAAAATAAAAAAGGGTGCATCCTGAGATCTCCACTAAAAGACTTCAATTGATGGTCCAGCAGTTTCGGGGTTCCCCTGAGAGCGTGGCCCCCGGCCCTGATGCTGCCCTTACCCATAAATTATAACAAAGGTCCACTCTTTGGACAGGAATGGATTGGACTTGGCAATGCAGAGTGACCTTATATTGGTTGCACTTTATGGTTCTATACATCTATAGGATATCATCCTGCTGACCTCTGGCTAGAGGAAGGAGAGAGGGGGAAGGGGAGGGAAAGGGAGGCTGTTGGGAGGATGAGACATGTATGGAGCAGAGAGGAATAGTGTGCTGTCACCGGACAGGGAGAGCAGTGGAGGCTGCATATAGGTGGGCATGTAAATTTATACAGGAATGTACATTTTCACTCAGTCATGTTAAATAAAAAAAAAAAAAGTTGGTAGTTGAAACCCAGCAGTGACTCTGCAGGAGAAATCTGTGGCAGTCTGTAAAGACTACAGCCTTGGAAACCCTATGGAGCAGTGCTACTCTGTCCTACAGGGTCTCTATGAGTTTGAACCAACTGGGTGGCAGTGGGTTTGAATTTTTTTTGGCCCTGCTAGAGAGTCTTCACTCCTCCAGCTCTTCTGGACGATTCCTGTTCCATTTGTCAGAGGCCTGGACTTCATCATTTAGGACTTTAGCACTAACTGATGCACTGTGGTGTTATCATATTGTACACTTATGTCAAAAATATGTGACTTTGGGGTAGGTGTGAGAGGGAAGGGGATAATGTTAATTTCTTTTTATACTTCCAAATTACTTAAACTTTATCACAACCATTAGTATTTTATAATTAAATATTAAATGGAAGTTTAAACATGTTTAAAAATAAATGTAGTTTTGTTGGGAAATGCTGATGTTACATGATCAGTTTCTGAACATGGTTTTCCATGGTTCCTGGTGATTCATTATAAATAAAATATTTTCTTGAGCAGAATCACACTGATTTCTTTGCTCTGCTCTTGTTTTTCTTCAGAACCTCCTGTTCTATGAATTTCAGTCCATTATAGCTTGATTTGATCCTGGCTTTCATTTGCCTTATGTTGACTTGTGATATTTAGCTCTGCTCATAACTGAATTTGTCTTTCTAATTTCACATTCCCAGAAGGTGTGAAAGTTTGACTCATCATGTGCTGCTAGGTGTGTAGATCTGTAGTCAGTTAGTGGGTTTGTCTGTACTTAAGTCAGGGATTTACAGTGGTCTAAGCAGCCAGGGAACAGGGGATTGCGTATGGTATAGGACATGGATGCCTTTTCTGTAAACAGCTCATTAGCAAAATGCTAGGTGTGCCAATTGGCCTCAATTTCACCTGAGAGCATGGTCCCTGACCCCCCGCTCCATCTACTCTGTCCTTGCAATATTGGATTAAGATGGGAGGAATACTCAAATTGTGTTGAAGTCCAGTTGTTATTGATCTTCTTTCTAATGTGTGCTGTCACCAATTTCACCCAACAAAATTTCTATTAACTGTCTAATCTAAACACTCCCAACCTCAGCCTCCCTCCCTCTCCACCCTTGCAGCCATCAAAGTCTTTTCTTCTACACATGAGTCTGTTTTTAAGTTCTTATCGTAGGGGTCTCATGCAATATTTATCCTTTTGTCACTGACTACTTTCACTCAGCATAATGTCCTCCAGTTGAAACCAGATTAAGAGATTTTTCCTGCAGTCATTGTTATTCTTTATCATTGCATAGTGTTCTACTGAGTATATGTGCCATAGTTTAGCTATCCATTCCTCTGTTGTTGGGCATCTGGGTTGATTCCATCTTTTTGCTACTGTGGACTGTGCTGCAATGAAAATTGGTGTGCATATATCAGTTAGTATGAATGGCCTTGATTCTGTAGGATATGTTCCAAGCAGTGGAATTACTGGGTCAAATGGTGTATCTGTATCCATTTTTTTAAGGGAGCGCCAGATTGCTTTCCAAAGAGGCTGCACCGTTTTGCAACCCCACCAACAGTGTAGGAGGGTTCCAATCTCCCCACAGCCTCTCCAGCATTTGTTGTTTTGTATTTTTTGGATCATAGCCAACTTTGTTGGGGTGAGATGGTATCTCATTGTCATTTTGATTTGAATTTCTTTAGTAGCTAATGATCATGAGCATGTCCACACGTGTTTTTTGGCTGCCTGGATCTCCTCTTCAGAGAAGTGTCTGTCCATCTCCTTTGCCCATTGCTTAATTGGATGATTTATCTTTTTTTATTGATATTTTGTAATACTTTATAGATTATGGAGATCAGGCATTGGTCTGACACAGAGTTGCCAAATACTTTTTCCTATTCTGTAGGTGGCCTTTTAGTTCTATTAATAAAGTCTTTCGATGAGCAAAAGTGATTGACTCTTAGCAGTTCTCATTTATCTATTTTCTCTTCTGATGACTGTGGTTTGTTTGACAGGTTTTGAAGTCTGTCTGCATTGTGTATTAAACCTTCCATTGTTGTTCCTACTTTCTCTTGGATGAGCTTTATCATTTTGGATTTGATATTCAGGTCTTTTATCCAGTTTGAGTTGGTTTTTGTATAAGGTGTAAGATATGGGTCTTGTTTTAATTTAGTGCAGATGGATATCCAATTTTGCCAGCACCATCTGTTGAAGAGATTGCTTTCACCGCAGTTTAATGTCTTAGGGTCTTTGTCCAATATCAACTGTTCATAGGCAGATGATGTCATCTTTGGGGTATCGATTCTGTTCCACTGATCTGTCTGTTTTTGTACCAATACCAGGCTGTTTTGACTACCATGGCAGTGTAATATGTTTAAAGATCGGGTAATGAGAGGCCTCCCAGTGTGTTCTTCTTCTTTAGTAATGCTTTACTTATCTAGGGCTTCTTGCCTTTCCAGACAAAGTTGGTAATTTGTTCCTCTATTTCATTAAAAAATGTCACTGGAAATTGTATTGGGATTGCATTACATAAGTAGATTGCTTTGAGTAAAACAGACGTTTTCACAATGTTAAGTCTTCCTGTCCACAAGCAGGGTAGATTTCTCCATTTATCTAAGTCTCTTAGTTTCTTTTAGTAAGGGTTTGTAGTTCTGTTATTTCTCTGGTTAAATGTATTCCTAGGTACTTTATCTTGTTAGAGGCTATGGTAAATGATATAGACTTGGTGATTTCTTCCTTAATAATCTCGTTGTTGGTGTACCTTACTTATGTTTATCTTGTGTCCTGAGACTTTGCTGAACTCTTTTATCAGTTTGAGTAGTTTCCTTATGGATTCTTTGGGATTCTCTGCATATACAATCGTATCATCAGCAAGTAGGGAGATTTTTAGTTCTTCTTTGCCGAGCAGATGCCCTTTATTTCTTGGTCTTCTCTAATTGCTCTGGCTAGAGCTTCTAGTACAGTGTTGAATAGGAGAGGTAAGAGTGGGCATCCTTGTCTAGTTCCTGTTCTCAAGGGAAACTGTTTCAGTCTGTCTCCATTCAGGATGATGTAGGCAGTTGCCTTTGTATAAATGGCCCTTAATACATTGAGGAATTGGCCATCTATTCCTATTTTGCTGAGAGTTTTTAGCCTGAATCGGTGTTGGACTTTATGAAATGCCTTTTGTGCATCAATAGACAAGATCAGGTCGTTCTTTTGTGGTATTTATGTGGTTGATCACATTAATTGTTTTTCTGATGTTGAACCAGCCTTGCATCCCTGGTGTGAATCCAACTTGGTCATGATGGATTATTTTTCTGGTATGTTGTTGTATTCTATTGACAAAAATTTTCTTGAAGAATTTCGCATCTAGATTCATGAGTGATGTTGGTCTGTAGTTCTCCTTTTTGATTGGGTCTTTCCCTGGCTTTGGTATCAGGGTTATGCTGGCTTCACAGAATGAATTTGGGAGTATTCCATCCCTTTCTATACTGTGAAATAGTCTTAGTAGTGTTGGAGATAACTCTTCTCTAAAAGCTTGGTAGAATTCTGTGGTGAAGACATCTGGGACCGGGCTTTTTTTTGGTTGGTAGTTTTTGGATGACTTTTTCAATCTCTTCCTTTGTGATGGGTCTATTAAATTGTTCTGCTTCATCTTGTGATAATTTTGGTAGATGACATGAATCAAGGAATTTGTCCATTTCCTCTAGGTTTTCGAATTTATTAGAATACGGTCTTTCACAGCCAGCCAAAGCCAAATATTTCTGATTTCTGTTGAATCTGTGGTGACAACTCCCCTCTCATTTCTTATTCGGGTTATTTGTTTTCTTTCCTGTTTTTCTTTAGTAAGTTTAGCCAATGGTTTGTCAATTTTGTTGATCTTTTCAAAAAACCAACTTTTGGTCTTTTCAATTTCTTCAATTGTTCTTTTGTTCTCTAATTTGTTTAGTTCTGCTCTAATCTTTATGATCTATTTTCTTCTGGTGCCTAAGGGATTCCTCTGTTGTTCTCTCTCTACTTGTTCAAGCTGTAGGGTCAGTTCTTAGATTTGGTTTCTTACTTCCATCCAGATGTGTGCATTTATGGAGATAAGCTGACCTCTGAGTGCTGCTTTGGCTGTATCCCATAGGTTCTGGTAGGAAGTGCTTTCATTCTCATTGGAATCCATAAATTTCTTTATTTCACCCTTTATTTCTTCTATGACCCAGGATTTTTTGAGCAAGATGTTGTTCAGTTTCCATGAGTTCCACTTTCTATCTATGTTTTTTCTAGTATTGATTTTGACTTTTATGGCTTTAGGATCTGAGAAGATGCTTTGCATTAATTCCATGGTATGAATTTTGTTGAGAATTGCTTTATGTCCTAACACATGGTCTATTCTGAAGAATGTTCCATGTGCACTGGAGAAGAAGGTGTAGTTGTCTGCTGATGGATGGAAAGTTCTGTATGTGTCGATGAGGTCTAGTTGATTAATTGAGGTAATAAGATCATTTCTGTCTTTACTCAGCTTTTTTCTAGATGATCTGTCCAATATTGAGAGTGGAGTGTTGAAGTCTCCTGCTGTTGTTGAGGAGTGATCTGTCTCCTTTTTGAGTGTAGTCAGTGTTTCTTTGATGTATTTAGGTGCTCTAATATTAGGTGCATAAATATTTAATATTGTTAAGTCCTGCTTGTGTATTGAGCCTTTCAGCAATAGTGACCATCCTTGTCCACGATGGGGATTTTACATTAAAATTGATTTTATCTGAGATCAGAATTGCCACACTTGCTCTTCTTTGTTCATTGTTAGCTTGATATATATTCTTCCACCCTTTAAATTTTCAGTTTGTTCCTATCTTTAAGTCTAAGCTGAGTTTCCTCTAGGCAACATATAGATGGGTCATGTCTTTTGATCCAGGATGTCACTCAGTGTCTCTTAACTGGAGCATTCAGTCCATTCACATTCAATGTAATTATTGATAGGTATGTGTTTAGTGCTGCCATTGTGACATGCTTATTTTTGTGTTGATGTTTTTTCTGTTCTTCTTATTAATCTATTCTGCAACCTTCCTGTTTGTGAGTTGATTTTTTTCACTTTTTTCAGGTGTGATTGTTGAGACTCCTGTATTGCATTTCTTGATACAGTGCGTTTCTTTTTTATTGTGCTTTATGGCTGCCCCTATGATCCCACTTGCTAAACTACATGTAAACCCAATTTTGATTGCTACCAGTCTTGTCAACTTCCTCTCCACCTGGAAGGACTATAATGACTATAGGTACATCCCTCTTTTTAATATGATGAGATTATAGTTTACATGATGTGATCACTAGATCATTTCCTTCACTGTTATAGCTTTGATTGTGTTTGGAGCCTTCCCTAACTAAGTAGGATTCTGGATAATGTGTCCTTCTAAAATATAAAGTTAGTGGTTTTGTTCTCCCAAGCCAAGAAATTCTTTCAGTGTTTCTTGTAACTTTGGTTTGGTTTTTACAAAGTCTCTGAGTTTCTGTTTATTTGCGAATGTCTTAATTTCATTTTCATATTTGAAACATAGTTTTGCAGGATATATAATTCTTGGTTGGAAGTTTTTCTCCTTCAAGGCTTTGGATATGTCATGCCACTGTCTCCATGCCAGATCATTTCTGCTTAGAAATCTGACAAAAGCCTACAGGGTTTCCCTCTGAATGTCAGCTCTGCTTTGAGTTGCTGCCTTTAAGAGTTTCTGCTTCTGTTTCATTTTGTTAAGCTTGATTATAATATGTCTTGGAGTCTGTCTATTGACATGTATATTGAGTAGTGTTCGATATGTATCTTGGATATCTATGTTCTCTTCTTTCATAATTTCAGGGAAGTTTTCTCTCAGCAGCTCAGCAGCAATACTGTCTGTGTTCTTAGATGTCTCACCCTGTTCAGGAACTCCAATTAAGCATAGACTGTTCTTAATAGAGTACCACATGATTCTTAATGCTTCTTCATTTTTCTTGTTTCTTTTTTCTAATTTCTCCTCATAGATACTGGAGTCAGTAGCTGTGTCTTCCAAATCGGAAATTCTCTTTTCCGTTTGTTCCATTCTGTTTTCTTGGCTTTGAATTGAAGTTTCTATGTCTTTGATTTGTTCTTGATCTGTTGGATTTCCAAGTACTGTTGTTACATCAGATTGAACAGCTTGCTTAATTTTTCGTTTTGCTCTGCTGCATTTTGTATAAGGTCTAGGAGGGCTCTATATATAATGCTTTTGTATTCACCTGATAGTTTCAGAAAAGCTTCTTCATCTGGGAAGTTCTGAGATGGTTTGTTTTCGGGGCCTTCTGATGCCACGGGTAATTTCTAGGTTACCGTCTTCTCCAACATTTGTTGCTTTTTGGGCTTCATGTGGGTCAATAGAGGCTGGGAGAGATGCTGACAAGATGGACCACAGTTGTTTCTCTAGGCTGTCTTAAAATGAGAAGTAAACAGTATTTGACAACTTCCAAAGTCAGTCAAATTTTCAAGTATATACCTCCCTCTTCCCAGCTGGCAAAGTAAGCACCTCTGTATTGAACTCCAGATGTTATAAACTAGCTCAAAATACAGAAAGGCTACTGGCCTGCTGGGCTCTGCTGTTGGGCCCCAGCTGTAAGCAATACTGTGTAGGATTCTGCTTTTCTGCTGGAAAAGCAGTCTCTTCTGAGTAGACACTGCCTCCCAGCCCAGGAATTAGGTCCAGCTAAGGCTTCCGTATGGATGACACCATCTCCTAGCAAAACAAGATGATGTCCTGCATAGCCAGCCAGGCCTAGGCTCCCAGCAGAAAGAAAGGCCAAGAGTGTCAAAATGCCCAGAGTCCACAGCCTCCTCCACTGGGCCCCACTCCCAGGCAACATTGTGTGAAACACCACCTCCCTGCTGGAAAAGCACTCTCCCCCCAGCAGGTGCCACCTCCCAGCCTAGGAACCTTGTCTGGTGGAGCCTCTGACTGGGCTTCTCCATTTCACAGTGGATCAAGAAAGCGTCCCACACAAGCGCATCTATACAGCTACCATATGGCAGAGGCAGAAAGACAGGGAAGACAAGGTGCACAGAGTCCAAAGCCAGGCTCCCAGAACCTGGCAACCAAGCTTGCTGTTCCCACCAGCAGTGCATCTGAGACCAGCAGCTAGTCAAGTCCCAGCTCTGCCCACCAGCCAAGACAGAGTCAAAAAAATCAAAATAATGAGTTACCTTCAGTCTGTGCAAGCCTTTGCTCACCGAGAGTGGGGTCCGTGAAAGAGAGGTGGTTTTGCATTCAGTAGTATGAAGTCCAAATTAACAGCCCTATGCTGCATCCCAGACCTTACTAGGTGTCCAGAAGGCTCTGTTTATTTATCATTTCAGGTCTTGGTTTCCAGAGGGATTTAGGGAGATATGCATTTAGTGTGTCATCTTGACTCTGCCCCCTGATTTGAATTTCTTTAATAGCTAATGATAGTGAGCATTTCCTCATGTGTCTTTTGAATGCCTGGATGTCCCTGTTAGAGAAGTGTCTGTCCATCTCCTTAGCCCACTGCTTAATTGGGTTATTTATCCTTTTTTTTTGTTGTTGATGTAGTATATTGTAGTACCTTGATATATTGTAGTACCTTGCCCATTCTATAGGTGGTCTTTTAAATCTTTTGGTAAAGTCTTTGCATGAGCAAAAGTTCTTGATTCTTAGTAGTTCCCATTTATCTAGTTTCTGTCAATTGTGCTTTGTTTGACAGATTTTGAAGTCTGTCTATGTTGTGTCTCAAAACTTGCATTGTTGATCCTATTTTTTCTTGGATGAGCTTTATCGTTTTAGTTTTTATATTTAGACCTTTTATCCAGTTTTCAGTTGTTTTTTTGTATGTTATAAGATATTGGTCTTGTTTCTTGCATATGGATATTCAATTTTGCCAGCACTGTTTGTTAAAGAGATTTCTTTTACTGCAGTTTAAAGTCTTAGGGCATTTGTCAAATATCAACTATTGATAGGAGGCTGGTAGTATCTCTGTGGTCTCAACTCTGTTCCATTAATCCATTTGTCTCTTGTTATCCATTACCAGGCTGTTTTGACAACTGCGGCAGTGTAATACGTTCTAAAGTCGGGTAAGGAGAGGCCTCCTAGTGTGTTTTTTTCTTCAGTAGTGCTTTACTTATCCAGGGCTTCTTCCTTTTCCTAACAAAATTAGTGATTTGTTTCTCCAACACATTAAAAGATGATACTGGAATTTATATTGGGATTGCATTGTACATGTACATCACTTTGGCTGGCTTGGGTAAAATAGACATTTTCACAATATTAAGTCTTCCACCCCATGAGCAGGGTAGGTTTCTCCATTTATTTAAGTCTATCTTAGTTTTTTGTAGTAAGCTATTGTAGTTCTGTTTGCCAAGGTTGTTATTTCTCTAGTTAGATTTATTCCTAGGTATTTTATCTTCTTGGGGAGTGTACAATAAATGGTATTGATTTGGTGATTTCTTCTTAAATAGTCTCATTGTTGGTATAAAGGAATCCTACTGATTTACTTATGTTTATCTTATATCCTGATACTTTGCTGAGCTCTTCTATCAGTCTGAGTAATTTACTTACAGATTCTTTAGGATTCTCTGTGTATACAATCACATCATCTGCAAATAGGGAGATTTTTACTTCTTATTTGCTGATGTAGATGCCCTGTATTTCTTTGTCTTGTTTAATGGCTCTGGCTAGAACTTCTAGTACAATGTTGAATAGGAGAGGTGAAAGTGGACATCTGTCATGGATTGAATTGTGTCCCCCCCAAAATATGTGTAGCCATTTACTTGGGTCATGATTCCCTGTATTCTATGATTGTCCTCCATTTTGTGATTTTGCTGTGCTGTATGTTAAAGGATTAGCATGGGACTGTAAATCCCATCAGAAGATCACCTCCCTTGTCCCACCCTTAATCCTGTCATCCTAGAAGAGATAAAAGGAAAGGGAAGTAGACAGAAAATTAGGAACCTCACACCATCAAGAAAGCAGCACCAGGAGAAGAGCGCATTCTTCAGACCTGAGGTTCCTGTGCCAAGATGCTCCTTGGACAAAGACTGATGCAATACCAGACTTCCCCTCAGAGCTGACAAGGGGGAAAGCCTTCCCCTGGAGTGGACATCCTGAATTTGGACTTGTAGCCTACTGGACTGTGTAAGCATAAACCTTCCTTTGTTAAAGCCATCCACTCGTGGTATTTCTGTTAGAACAGCACTAGATAACTGAAACAGCATCCTTGACTAGTTCCTGTTCTCAAGGGGAATTCTTTCAGTCTCTGTCCATTGAGGATGATGTGGGCAGTTGGCTTTGTATAAATGGCCCTTATTTCACTGAGGAGTTTGCCATGTATTCTTATTTTGCTGATAGTTTTTAGCATGAATGGATGTTGAATTTTATCAAATGCCTTTTGTTCATCAATTGATAAAATCAGGTGATTCTTGTCTTTTGTGTTTGTCCTAGTCGCTTGGTACTGCTCTAACAGAAAATACCATGAGTGGAAGGTTTCATGAGGAGAAGCTTTTATTATCACAGTCTGGTAAGCCACAAATCCATTCCTAAGCTACAAGTCCATTCAGTATGAAAAATCATCACAGTCCAGTAGGCTGAGTCCACATCCAGTGAGAGCATCTTGGCACAGGAACCTCAGGTCCAAAGGACATGCTTTGCTCTCGGTGCTTCTCTCTCGGTGGTATGAGGTTCCCAGCTTCCTCAGCTTGCTTCTCTCCCTTGTATTCCACAAGCTTGAGTCCTGCCTCACTAACACAACTGCAAACCATTCTTCATCATCAGTATCACAGAGGCAGGATTCACAACACATGGCAGGAAGGGCACCATATTGGAACTCCAAACCAAGTCAAATCAACACATACAGTTTTGGTGGGACACAATTCAATCCATGACAGTGTTATCTATGTGGCTGATCACATTAATTGTTTTCCTGAGCCTTGCATCCCTGGTGTGAATCCAACTTGGTTGTGATGTATTATTTTTTGATATGTTGTGGAATTCTATTGGCAAGGGTTTTGTTGAAAATTTTTGCATCTAGATACATGAGTCATACTGGTCTGTAGTTCTGCTTTTTTGTTGGGTCTCTCCCTGGCTCTGGTATCAGGGTTACACTGGCTTTATAGAATGAATTTGAGAGTATTCTGTCTGTTTCTATGCTGTGAAATAGTCTTAGTAGTATTGGAGTTAACTTTTCTGTAAAAGCTTGGTAGAATTTTGTGGTGAAGCCATCTGGGCCAGGGCTTTTTTTTGGTTGGTAGTTTTTGGATGACTTTTTCAATCTTTTCCTTTGTGATGGTTTTGTTGTTGTTCTGCTACACCTTGTGATAATTTGGGTAGATGACATGAATCTAGGAATTTGTCCATTTCCTCTAGGTTTTCAAATTTGTTAGAGTACAGTCTTTCATAGTGTTCTGTCATGATGCTTTTGATTTCTGTTCGATCTGTTGTGACATCTCCCATCTCATTTCTTATTCAAGTTATTTGTTTCCTCTCCTGTTTTAATTTGGTAAGTTTAGCCAGTGGTTTGTCAATTTTGTTGATCTTTTCAAAAACCCAGGCTTTGGTCTTCTCAGTTTTTTCAGTAGTTCTTCTACTCTCTAAATTGTTTGGTTCTGCTCTAATCTTTATGATCTGTTTTCTTCTGGTGACTGAGGGGTTCCTTGGTTGCTCTTTTTCTACTTGTTCAAGCTGTAGGATTAGCTCTTTGGTTTGAGTTCTTTCTTCCTTCCAGATGTGTGCATTTATATAGATAAACTGACCCTTGAGCACTGCTTGGTTCTGGTAGGATGTGTTTTCATTCTTATTTGAATCCATAAATTTCTTTATTTCATCCTTGATTTCTTCTATAACCCTTGGCTTTTTGAGCAAAATGTTGCTCAGTCTCAATGAGTTCCAGTTTCTATCTATGTTTTTTCTGCTATTGATTTCAACCTTTATGGCTTTGTGGTCTGGGGAGATGCTTCGTAATAATCCAGTGGTATGGAATTTGTTGAGATTTGCTTTATGTCCTAACACGTGGTCTATTTTGGAAAATATTCCATGTGCACTGGAGGAGAAGGTGTAATTGTCTGCTGATGGATAGAAAGTTCTGTATATGTCAATGAGGTCTGTTTGGTTAATTGTGTCCGTAAGATCTTCTGTGTTTTTACGGAGCTTTTTTCTAGAAGGTCTGGCCAATACTAAGAGTGTTGAAGTCTTGCACTAGTATTGTAGAGTAATTCTATCTCATTTTCTAATGTGTTCAGAGTTTCTTCGATGTATTTAGATGCTCTAGTATTGGGTGCATAAATACTTAATATTGTTAAATATTAAATTATGCTTATGTATTGAACCTTTCAGCAATAAATAGTATCCACCTTTGTCAATGATGGTAGCTTTTACGCTAAAATCTATTTTATCTGAGATTAGTATTGCCACCCCTGCTATTCTTTGTATATTGTCACCTTGGCATGTATTCTTCCATCCTTTAATTTTCAGTTTGTTCGTATCTTTAAGTCTAAGGTGAGTTTCTTGTGAGCAATATATAGATGGGTCGTGTCTTTTGATCCAAGATGTTACTCATTGTCTCTTTACTCGAGTGTTCAGTCCATTTACATTCAATGTAATTATCGATAGGCATGTTTACTGCTGTCATTATGATGTATTTATTTTTGTGTTGATATTTTCTCTATTGCTCTTACTATTCTGTTCTGGGTCATTCTTTTTTATGTGTTGATTTTTCTCCCTTTTCAGTGTTGGTTTTATGTTTGTTGAGACTCCTGTATTACTTTCGTGATTTGATATATTGTGTCTTTATTGTGCTTTGCAGCTTAATAGTCTGTGTTTAATAATCCTCTTAATAATCTATGTTTAAACCCAGTTTTAATGTCTGCATATCGTATTAAGTTCCTCACCATCTGGAAGGACTACAAGTACTATAGTACATTCCTCTTTTTGATAAGATGATATCATAGTTTTTGTGGTATGTTCACTGGATCACTTTTAATATTATAGCTTTGATTGAGTTTGGAGTCTTCTCTAACTGAGTAGGTTTCTGGATGATGTGTCCCGTATTTTCTCCTAAAATATAGAGTTAATGTTTTGATATATTGCATCTTTATTGTGCTTTGCAGCTTAATAGTCCATGTTTAATAATCCTCTTAATAATCTATGTTTAAACCCAATTTTAATCTATCTTATTTAAGTTCCTTTCCATCTGAAAGGACTACAACTACTGTAGTGCATCCCTCTTTTTAATAAGATGATATCATAGTTTTCATGATATGTTCACTGAATCACTTCTTTTAATATTATAGATTTGATTGAGTTTGGAGTCTTCCCTAACTGAGTAGGTTTCTGGATGATGTGTCCTGTATTTTCTCCTGAAATATAGACTTAGTGTTTTTGTTCTTTTAAGCCAAGAGCTTCTTTCAATATTTCTTGTAGTTTTGGCTTGGTTTTTACAAAGTCTCTGAGTTTCTGTTTATCTGCACATGTCTTAATTTTATTTTCATATTTGAAAGATAGTTTTGCAGGATATATAATTCTTGGCTGGAAGGTTTTCTCCTTCAAGGCTTTGAACGTGTCATCCCATTGCCTTTGTGCTAGCATCGTTTCTGTTGAGAAGTCAGATAAAAGCCTACAGGGTTTTCCTCTGAATGTTAGCTTTGCTTTGAGTCTCACTGCCTTTAAGAGTTTCTGTTTATGTTTCATTTTGTTAAGCTTGATTATAATATGTCTTGGAGTATCTCTTTTAGGATCTGTATTGATTGGCGTTCGATATGCATCTTTGATATCTATATTCTCTTCTTTCATAATTTCAGGGAAGTTTTCTGTCAGCAGCTCAGCCACAATACTCTCTGTATTTTCAGATGTCCCTCTGTGTTCAGGAACTCCGGTTAATCTTAGATTGTTGCTCTTAACAGAGACCCACATGCTTTTTAATGCTTTTTCATTTTTCTTGCTTCTTTTTCCTGATTTCTCCTCATAGATGCTGGAGTCAGTAAGTCTGTCTTCCAAGTCAAAAAGTCTATTTTCCATTGTTCCATTCTATTTTCTTGGCTTTGAATTGAAGTTTCTATGTCTTTGATTTTGTTCTTAATCTGTTTAATTTCAGAGTACTGGTATGCCTTCAGATTGAACAGGTTCCTTAATTTCTCATTTTTCTCTGCTGCATTTTGTATAATGTCTAGGAGGGCTCAGTATATAATCCTTTTGTACTCGCACTATAATAGTTTCAGAAAGGCTTTTTCATCTGGGAAGTTCTTTGGTTCTTTCTTTTGGGGGCCTTCTGGAGCCATATGTGAATTTTTCTTTACATTTCTATCCAAAGTTTGTTGCTTTTTGGGCATCTGGAGATTGTTTTTTTTCCTGCGGTGTTACCTTAATGGTATCTAAAACTCAATCTGAAAAGAAAGTGATCACCAGTCATCTCTATGTACTCCAGTGACTGGACCCAGTGGGAAAGACACAGCCTTGCTTATGGAGTCACTGGGGCACCATCAACTGACCCTGTGATATGGATCAGTAAAGGCTGGAAGAGATGCCGTTGACATACACTAGTTATTTCTCTAGGTAGTCTTATATTGGAAGGGAAAAGCTTTATGCCAGCTTCTGAAATCAGTCAAGCTTTCAGATGTGCAAGCCCCTCTTCTCAGCTGGCAAAGTAAGCACCTCGATTTTCAACCCTAGGTGGTGTAAACTAGTTCAAAGTATGGAATGTCTACTGCCCTGCTGTCATCTGCTCCCAGGCCCCACTCATAAGGTACACTGTGCCAAACACAGCTTTTCTTCTGGAAAAGCACTCCCGGGCCTAACATTGCCTCCCAGCCTGGGAATTAGTCCCTCTTGAGGCCTCCATTTGGGTAACTCTGCCTCCCAGTCGAACAAGATGGCATCCCACACAAGTTCTCTCACCTGCTGTTGAATGGCTGATTCTATGGTGGAGGTTCAGAAAGAGAGGATGGAGGGGCTGAAATGCAGAGTCCAGAGCCAGGCCCTCAAAATGTGGCTATAATGCCTGCTGGTCCTGTCAGCGGTGCTGCTGAGTTTTACTGTCAGTCAAGCCCAAGCCCTGCCTGCCTGCTAAGATAGAGAAAAAAATGGTGGGCATTGCCCCCCAGCCTGAGAATTAGCCCCTGCTAAGGCCTCTGTTTGGGTAACTCTGCCTGCCAGTCAAACGAGAATGCGTCCCACACAGGCTCTCCAGCTTGCCGTGAAACAGCTGACTCCATGGTGGAGGTTTGGAAAGAGAGGGTGGGGGGCTGATATGCACAGAGTCCAGAGCCAGGCTCTCAAAAATGAGGCTATTCTGCCTGCTGGTCCTGTGAGCAGTGCCATTGAGTTTTGCTGCCAGCTAAGCCTAAGCTCTGCCTGCCAGCTAAGACAAAGGAAAAAATGTTAAAAGTTACCTTCAGTCCGTGAGAGCTGGGATTCAGCAAGGGTGCGGCGGGGGGGTGGGGGGGGTGGTCAGTGAAACGAAAGAAGTTTCCTGTTCAGTGGCATGTAGTCCAAATTGACAGCCCTGTGTTGTGTCCTAGGGCTCACTGGGTATCCAGAAGCCTCCTTCTCATTATCAATCCAGGTCCTAGATTTCAGACAGAATTAAGGAGACATGTGTCTAGTCCACCATCTTGACTCTGCCCCCTCAAATTTATTAGAATATATTTTTTTGTAATATTCTTCTATGATTCTTTTAATTTCAGCAGTGTCTGTTGTAATATTGTCTATCCAATTTCTAATTCAGAGTATTTGTTTCTTCTCCTGTTTTGTTTTTGTCAGTTTGGCCAATGGCTTTTCAATTTTGTTAATATTTTTAAAAAATCAGCTTTTGGACTTGTCTACTCTTTCAATCATTTTTCTATTTTCCATTTCATTTATTTCTTCTCTAATTTTAATAATTTGCTTTCTTCTGGAGCTTGGTGGGTTCTTTTGCTGAGATCTTTCTAGTCGTTCAAGATGATAAGTTAATTCTTTGATTTGTGCCCTTTCTTCTTTTTGGATGTGCATATTTATTGGATGAATTTACGTCTGAGCACTGCTTTTCTGTGTCCCATAGATTTAGGTAGGATGTGTCTCATTCTTATTTGATTCTATGAAATTATTGCATGCTTGATTTCTTCTATTTCCCAGTGGTTCTTGAGCAAAATGTTATTCTGTTTCCATGCTTCTGATTTAATTTGCATCTTTTTTCTGTTATTGATTTCTAGTTTTATTGCTTTGTGGTTTGAAAAGTAGCTTTGTATTATTTCAGTATTCTGAATTTTGTTGCATATCCCTCTGTGGCTTAACATGGTCAATTCTGGGAAACATTCCATGAGTATTGGAAAAGAAAGTATAATTGGCTGCAGTTGGATGAATTGTTCTGAATACGTCTGTAAGCTCAGTTGGTTGATTGTGGCATTTAGATCCTCTGTGTGTTTACTAAACTTTTTTCAGGATGTTCTGTTCTTTACTGAGGGTGGTATGTTGACTTCTGCTACTGTTATTGTGGCGCTGTCTATTTCTGTTTTTGATGCAAATAGTATTTATGTATTTTGGAGCCTTATTATTGAATGTGTAGATATTTAGTATGGTTATGTCCTATTGAACTGAGCCTGTGACCATTACATTGTGATTTTCCTTATTTTGTATGGTGGATTTAACTTTAAAGTTTATTTTGTCAGAGATTAACATTGTCACTCCTGCTCTTTTTTGAATGTTATTAGTCTGATATATTTTTTCCAACCTTTGACTTGTAGTTTGTGTCTTTAAGTCTATGGTGTGTCTCCTGTAAGCAGCATATAGATGAGTCATGTTGTTTTAATCCTGTCTGCTACTGTCCTTCTCTTAATTGGTGCATTCAGTCCCTTCACATTCAATGTGATTATTGTTATATATGATGCTAGTATTGTCGTTTTGATGTCTTTTTTTGGATGTTGTGGACAGTTCCTCCGTTGCATTCCATTTTCTGTGCTGAGTGAACACTTTCAGTGTTCATTTTCTTGAAATTGTGATTTTGTATGTTGCTTTTTGATGTGTAGAATTAGAGGTTTCTTTCATGGTTAATCTCTTAGTCCCTTTATTAATCTAGAAGTAGTCCAGACTTCAGAATCTGTTTATCTTCTTGTCTTCCTCCACATCTGGAAGGTCTATATGTACCTTTCTTTAATTTTTTTTTCATATAATGTACTTGTTGATTATATTCTGAGATCTCTGAGTTGTATTTTTTGTGACTTGGTTTTGGTTATCATTTTTGGGTTTCCTTTCCTGATGGTATCTAGATGCTCTGTTGATGTTAGTGTTTAAGTATATATCTAATGCTATTGATTTTCTAATCTAAGAACTTCATTTAATGTTTCTCATAATTTTGGTTTGGTTCTTACAATTTCTCTAAATTTGTTTGTCTGTGAAAGTCTTAATTTCACCTTCATATTTGAAAGATAATTTTACAGGCTATATTGTTCTTGGTTGGCACTTTTTTCCCTTCAGTGCTTTGTATATGTTATCCCAGAGTTTTCTGGCCAGCATCATTTCAACTGAGTAGTCTGAGGATAATCTTAATATTTTTCCTTTGTAGATTATTTTTCATTTACTTCTGGCTGCCCTCAGTAGTCTCACCTTGTCTCTAGTTTTATTGATCTTGATTATGATATGCCTTGTTCTGTTTCTTTTAGGATCTCCTGAATGGAGATCTTCTCATCTTTCATGATGTGAAGGAAGTTTTCTGTCTCCAGGTCTTCAACTATTCACTCTTTCAGCTATTATACCTTGTTCTGGTACTCCAATCATATGAATATTATTTCTCTTAATAGAATCCCACATCACCCTTAGCAATTTTTCACTCTTATTAAGTCTTTTATATGATTTTTCTTTGTGTATGCTGGTGTCATTTGCTTTGTCTTCAAGCTCACTAATTCTGCCTTCCTTGTCCTTGATCCTGATCCTTTGACTTTCCATTCAGTTATTAAGCTTGGAGATTTTATTGTTAATCTGTCTGATTTCAGATTGTTCCTGCTCAAGCGTTCAAATAAGTTGCATCTTATTTAATTTTTCAGTGTACTCTGCTGCATTTTGCCTGATCTCTCTCCTAATATCTTGCACACCTCTGTACATCAGACTTCTGAATTTTGTCTCTGATAGTTACAGGAATTCTTCTTTGTCTGGAAAATCTGTTGATGCTTTATTTTGGGAGTTTTAGGAATCCATGGTAGTCTGCTTCTGTAGGTGTTTAGAGGTTGACTGTTGTCTCTGAGCCATCCATGACTCATTGCAGTGAAAGAGACTTAACAGTTTAGTTGGCATGACTAGCATGTCTCTGTTGGGTCTGGGTTGTAGATTCTCTGTGCAGTCTGACTACTTTGTTTTGCTTGTTCTTACTGTCCTGCATTGTCTGCTGCCACTGCCAGCACAGCTTCTAGGTGGGGGAGTCGCACTAGCTTTTATCAGCACCACCTCTGCTTCTACCTCTGGGCTGGGATTGGGGGTTGCTTGTGCAGGTGATGTGCTTTCATAGCCACCCCAAAGTGGATAGGACACAAGCATTGCTGCTGCAGCTGCCTCTGGTTTGGCCAGATTGCTCAGGGAGCCTCAGCCTTCGATTCAGGTGTCAGGGGAGGGGTGGTCTCTCACTTGTGTCTTTTTCCCCAAGCTGCAGCAGCAATCACTGCCACTGTTTCTGTTGCCTCTGGGTTGGGTGGTGATCTCTGGGAACTTCATCCGATGGCTGCCTAGCTGTGGTGGTGATCACTCCCCTTGCTCTTGGTCCTCTGAGCTTAAGCCTCCCAGGTGCACTTTGCTCCAATGGCTGCCTAGTCGCCAGGATGATTGCCTAACTCCTCTAGAGTTGCCTGAGCCTAGGCCTCCTGGCACACCAGGCTTCAGTGGCTGCCTAGCTGCCAGAATGATCACTTCTCTTCCCCAAGGTCACCTGAGCCAAGCTCTCCGTGGTGCACGTAGCACCAATGATTGCTTAGCTGCTGGAGTGATCACTTCACTCCCCCCGGGTCACCTAAGCCCTGGTGTACTTGGCTGTAATCCTGCCTAGCTGCTGGGGCAATCACTTCACTTCTCCAGGGTCATTTGAGCCCAGACCACCCTGGTGTACTTGGCTCCAATGGCTGCCT
Source organism: Heterohyrax brucei (assembly GCA_028571685.1). NCBI lineage: Eukaryota > Metazoa > Chordata > Mammalia > Hyracoidea > Procaviidae > Heterohyrax > Heterohyrax brucei. Next base: position 22,309,790 of record CM053162.1, read on the forward strand.
AGATTCTGGGGCAATCTCGTCTCTCCTCCCAGTTCACCTGAGCCCAGGCCTTCCCAATGCAAGCCTCACTAATGGCTACCTAACTGCTGGAGCTCATTGTCTTTCCCCTGGCAGTTGCCTCAGCCCAGACCAACCCCATGTGTGCAGCTCCAGTGGTTGCCCAGCTGCTGGGGCAATCATTCCAGACCTGCACGGTTGCTTGAGCCCAAGCCTCACGGGCCCATGCTGTTCCAATACTCTCCCAGCCATGGGTGTCCTCTCTCAGTCCCCCACCCCTGGGCCATAGGAGCCCCGAGCTTCCTGGCCTGCTGGCTCTAAGGCCAGTCCCAGGTCTGCCAGTGGCTGAGCTGTTCACTCTGCCTGCCCCCAGGTCCCAAGGTCACCTGCTCTGTAGCCATGGGGCATCTGGACCCAGGCCTTCCAGTCATGTGCAAGACTAAGGCCTCTGGAGCAGTCCACTTGTCACTCTGAATGGCACCTGGCTGGTAGGCCCAAGGTGGCATTGACCACAGGCTGGCCTTGTTCCAGAGTGTTCTAACCTGCATGGGGTCTTCAGTCTGAGTTGTAGGCTACGATGCTTAGGCTGGAGTGGGTCTCATTAGTCAAATTCAACATTGTTCTAGCTCCTGTTTCTTGGCCCCTTGGTTGCTAAGATTTGCTAGAGATGGGTTTTCTCCTCACCTGTTGACTTCAGTTCATGAAGAATCTCTGCCCATGCCATGTTGTTTTATCTGAGATGGTTCAAGGCTCCTAAGATCTTCCTTTTGCTCATTTTGTACTTAGAGTTCTTGAAGCAGTTTAGTCCTGAATTGCTATATTTGGTGGATTTCATTAATTTTGAGGTTCTTAGTTGTTAAAGGGTTTAGCAGGGATGTATTGTTACTCCATCATCTTGGTTCCACCCCCACCATGTACTTCTGATCTTATGCTGATGAAGATCATATTGCCTGTTCTGTCTTTTGAGCTTTATTTTCCTCATGTCTTTGATGTGCTTCTTTCTCCTCTGCTCCAAGTGGATTGAGACCAATTGAACTTTGCAAATGTATTTTCTGTTATCAGTTGATAAAATCAAGTGGTTCTTGTCTTTTGTTTTATTTATGTGGTTGATTATATTGATTGTTTTTCTAATGTTGAACGATCCCTGCATCCCTAGTATGAATCCTACTTGGTCATGGTGAATTATTTTTTTATGTTTAGTTCTACTGGTTAGAATTTTGTTGATGATTTTTGCATCTAACTTCAAGAGAAATATTGGTCTGTTATTTTCCACTTTTATGCTTTCTTTACCTGGTTTTGGTATTTGCAAACTTTTAGGAACCCAGGTACTACTGAACAAAATAGCAGTTAGATTTAGAAGCCTTAAGCACATTAGTAGGTCAGTTAACTGGGATGTCTCATGAAATCGTGACCCTAATCCTCCAAACCAAGGGACCAAATCACATGATGTGTTTTGGTTATACATAAGCAATCTTAGAAGCTTTTCTTTTTGTTGTAAATATATCTATAAATACAATTTTTGCCAATTCAGCTTTTTACCAGTATACTGCTTGACAGCATTTACAGTAACAGTGTGCAATCTTATCCTTAATCAATATGATTTTTCTATCACAATAAACTGAAGTAAAAGCTCTTTAAGCAATAATTCTTCTGTCTGTTCCCTGGCAATCACTAATAAACTTTGGTCTCTCTATATTTTTCTTGTCTTTTCATATGTAAACAGGAGCTTCTGATGATATTCCTTTCTGTCAAGATGGGGAGGTGGGGTGGAAGCAGACAAAGCTAATCTAAAGCAAGAGAGTAGAAAAACATAAGTATGAAAAAAGATATAGAAGAGGGGTGGCATATGAATGCTTATGAAGTTTGTTCCTAGTTTCTCTACTTATGTACTGTGAGACATCACAGTATCATTAAAATAAATGCCTCCTTTTGAATAATAAGTAAGTTTGATTCCTGTTCCTGATACTTGCAAGCAAAACTGCAAAGCTGTCATCCTCATTCAGAGTGGTAAGATATGGATATCAGCTGCTTTGAGACCACCAACCAGCCAGTCAGGTGCCATCAAGCCAATTCCAACTGATAGCTAAACTATGTATATCAGAGTAGAACTGTTCTCCATGGGGCTTTCAATGCTGATTTTTTTTTTTCTTGGAAGTAGATCACCAGAGGTGCCTCTGGGTAAACTCAAACTGCCAACCTTTTGCTTGGCATTGAAACATGTTAAACCATTTGTACCACCCAGGGACTAATTACAGTGTCTAATCCAGAGGTGAGAGGCTAAGGGATCAAGTGCTTCCAAGATTTTAGTGGCTTGATCCAATAGCAATTCAAACTACTCCTTTCCTGGCTCTGTGGCTGTGCTTGTGACATACTGCCCCCTACCTTCAAAGGGCTTCTTTTGGATGTGTATTTCAGGGAAAATGGGGTTGTTAACCTGCTTATCCATTGTTAAACCACTTCTTTGCCAGTTAAATGCTATAGATTGTATGCTTTTTATGTCAATTTAAATTCCGCTTTACCTCCAACCACAACTTTGGCTTTGATTCTCCATTACAGTCTTATTTCCACTGGGGTCCCTGTCCAACTTGATCCTCAATACTCCTGGCAGTTCTTTGGTGACTGACTTTTTAATATGCTAATCATAAGACTCTAATGAATACTTCCTTATAGTAGATACTAACCACCAGTCTTTGTCCAGTCAGTGTGTGTCAGAGGAGAAATGTGCTCCATAAGGTTTTCTATGGCTGATTTTTTGAGAGACCTCTGGGTGGACTCAAAATTCTAACCTTTTGGTTAGCAGCTAAGAATGTTTGCACCTTCCAGGAACACTAGTGAACACTATTCTGTAGGATTTATAATTAGTATAAATTAGTTAATATGCTAATATAAATTGGTATAATAATATGCTATAATTAGCGTACTTATTTGTACTACTTAATAAAGAAGGAAGGCACAGAGAAGTTAATCAACCTGCACACAATCACAGCATTAATAAGTGGTAGAGCTGAGACTAGAGACAGGGAATGGTACTGTACTGATAAGATGTCATCATGGTATTGGCCCTGGGTAGTAATCAGAGTGGGGAAAGCCACACTTTGGTTGCCTCCTTCATTTAATAAGACCATCAGAGAAGATTGTATAAATGTTTGCGACTCCAGAATAATTGGTCTAATAAAAGAAACAAAAATTTAAACAGTGCACAAAATGTGGCTTTCCAAACTATACAGTAAATAAACTATGCACTTTATATTCTTCTCCCTAACAAACAAATCCAAAAACAAAAAACGTACCATGGGCAGTGAGTGCCTTTATGGGCACGATGCAGTTCCTGGCCATGGTTACCTCAGGTGCCCTATTTGCTAGCCTCAGGAAAAGACATACTTTGTCTACATGGTATATATTTTGATATGTAATAATCCACAGAATATTCCCCCCAGAGTTAATTACTCAGGCAGTTACACTGATTGTATTTAAGGAGATAAGCCTCTGTACTAGGGGAGAACGATAGGAGTAATCTGTGGTCCAAAGGATTTTACCTGTGGCATATTGTCCAAGAGGGTTTAGGTCTTCACGTTCATCAAAACAGTCTAAAATAGTGCCAAGTCTCATCTCCTTTAATGTCTTTTATCAATATGAGCTGTAGATACGCCTTCTCAATCTTCTTGGTCATTCAGAAGAATAATGGAATACATTCCCCCATACATGCACGTTAACACACACACACACACAGATACGTGGAGGCTTATCACATTCCAAAAAACTGATTGTCAAAAAAAAGATAGTTTTCACAGAAATTAAGAAGGAACACATTTGTCTAAATACAGTATAATCTGCATAGACTTGTGCCAACCATAAGGACAGCATTTCACAGTTACTTTGCAGAATGATAACAGCGTTAGGGTTATATATAACAATCCAGCTTTTTACTGGCATGTGACATGTTGACAGCATTACAATTATCAGCTGGGCAATCCTACATGGTGGTCCAGAAGTTTTAACCTCTGGCTGCCACACAAGTAGAGGCAAAGACATTGCCTTTAACCCTTCCCCGTAGCACCCTGGTTTCAGCAGGAAGAGTCGTATCATTCATTAGAGAGAAAAGACCTACCAAGAAGCAAAGTCCAAGAAAGTTACAGAGAGAGAAAAAAACAGAGATTGCAATAGTATCACTGAGTGAGGTCCCAGGAGCTGATAAGAACCAAAGGGTGCTGTTACAAATGTCATAATCACAGCATTTAAGAACTATGCCTATCTGTGACAGGGTCATTCTCTGACTTTGATACTCTCTCTCAATCACTCTTGGTAGGAAGAATTGAGTTTCTGTCCTTCTCCAAGATAATTACTTCCAAGGTAGGGAGATATGAGAGTACTCACAGTAAGGACCCCTAAGAAAGCAAAGAGTGACTGGTAACATTGACTCAGCATTTAAATCTTAGAAATCTTATCTCACTTGGGCTTAGTTTGGGGATCGGTTTTCTTCTGATCCAGATCCAGTGCCTCTGGGCTTTGTCCTAGAAGGAAACTACTTATGCCTACAAGTTTTGCGTTGGAGATTCCCAGTCTTCAAGAGAAGGGAAATTTGGAGATGGAGGAAGAGATAGAAGGAGAGCATTCCTAGAACACTTTGGTTCAGCTCCTTCACAACCCTCTGGATATTTCTTTGGTCTTTGGGCACTCTGTACTGTAGAGTGAAGCAGTGCTCAACTAATTGCCTTGCTTGTCATCCAACTGACAGTAACTGGTCTGTTCTGTGCCTGTATTCCTGACTTCAAAGGACATGCTAAATTAATTGTTCTTGATCTCAAGCCCACTTTAACATCTAAGCCAAATTAAAGCCTTGGTGAAGTTTAACCCTGTAGCCGTCCCACTGTCAGGCTCTTCCCATTCTCACTCTAGAGCCATAGTTGTAGTTCCTGGCCCACTGCACTACCTGGATCTGAGATCTTCTCTGAATGTGGCTCCTCTTGGTTGAAGCTTCTGAGCCCTTTTCTATCCAAGTGGTCTGCTTGGCTCCTGGGAGTCTCAAACACCAATCTTCCATTACCTTAGTTTTGTTATGTCCTTAAGTTTTTGCATTGGGAGACAGGGACAACAGAGTGCTCAAGTTACCTTTCCTTTGGGAAATAAAAACAATGAATTCTCATAGAATTATGTTGCATGGCAGTGGATCTCCCTTTTCCCAGCATAACATTATAACAAACCTTCATGGACTTCAGGTCAGTGTTGCCACTCTCATGTGCGTAACATATAGGTTTTTGTGGGTAGGGGAGGGTAGGCAGAAGTCATAGTTGAGAAGCGTGTGTATGACAATTCAGTCTGCCTTTTCCAGCCTGACTAGTCAATGTCTCAGTAGCCTGCAGGGAGAAGGGCACACAAAGAGCATCTGCTTTGACTGCAGGCATAGGAAACAAGCCAAGAATTGTTGTTGAAGGTGACTCCCACCCTTGAAACTGTTTAGTCTACATGTGTTGGGCTACTATTATAGCTAGAGATTGACAGACCTGTGCTTTTGAGGATCTGGGGATGATCAAGGAAAACATAGGACCATGAGATGTGAGTACTGTACAAGCTTTTTTATTGGTTGTGTGTAGACAGGATTGCCTGAGAGGGGAGGTCTCTCCCAGCAGGGCACTTTCATGATATAGTGGCATGGGCTACCACTGAAAAGGGGAACAGGGCAAGGGAAATCCTGGGGAGAGGGTAACTGGAGGGAAGGCTTAAGTATCTAGGTGATATTGCTCAGCAGCAAAGTAGGAGACTATAGGATAGAAAACTTCAAAAGACAAGCAAAACTTTGGGGTTTTTAATAGTCAGATTTTCAAAGATTTCATTCTACTTGAATCAACAATCTGCACCCATAACAGCAGCAATCAGAAAATCAAACGACTGAATATACAATGAATAGGAATTTGTATTTGATGTTGGTTGGCTTTGGTTTCACATTCCTAGCCTGCTATGAAAAAGAAAGCAACTTGAGGACCATTTTAAATTAATATGCAAGGGCTATTGTATTGCGTTGGGAAAATCTGCTATAAAAGACCTCTTTAAAGTTTCAAAAAGCCAAGATGTCACTTTGATCACTAAGATGCACTTGACGTTAGCCACGGTCTTTTCAGTTGCATCATGTGCCTGCCAAAGCTGAACAGTGAAAAAGTAAGACAGAAGGATTGATGCATTTAAACTGTAGTGTTGCTGAAAAATACTGAATATACTGTGGCCCACCAGAAAAATGAAGAAATCAGTTTTAGAATAAATAAAACCAGAATGTTTCTTAGGAGTAAGGATGGTGAGACTTCAGCTTGCTTACTTTGGACACAGCATCAAGAAAGACCAATCATTGGAAAAGGACATCAGGGTTAGTAAAGCAGAGGGTCAGGAAAAAGAGAGAAACTCACAACGTAATGATTGACATAATAGCCAAAGGGGACGGACTCAAACATGGCATCAATCATGAAGATGGTATAGGACCAGCAAAGTTTCATTCTGTTATACATAAAGTGACTGTGAGTCAGAGTCAATTCTATGATGCTTTTGAGTTTTTCTTATCTAAGGCTAGCAGATACTGAGTGTGGTTTAGTGAGGTATGCAAAGTAGGCAGACTCTAAATGATTAACACCCAGTTAAACAGTTGCCATGGAGTCGGTTCTTATCCATGGCAACCACGTGTGTGTCAGAGTAATCTGCTCAATATAGTTTTCAGTGTCTGATTTTTTTTAAGTAGATTATCACGGCTTTCTTCTGAGGTGCCCCTGGGGGGGCTCAAATCCCCAACCTTTCAGTTAGCAATTGAGCACATTAATCACTTGCACTACTCAAACAGAGCAAACAAACAAAAAACCCCAAACCTACTACCATCAAGCTGATTCTGACTCACAGTGACCCTATAGGACAGAGTAGAACTACCTCATAGAGTATCCAAAGAGTGCCCGGTGGGTTCAAGCTGTCAAACTTTTGATTAGCAGCCATGGCACTTCACTACTATGCCGCTGGGATATCTACCTAGGAACTCCCTAAATGGCTAAGGATGTTCTTGCTTAAGCTGTATTTATTTGAAGCAGTTGATGTATAAGAATTTGTATTTGATATTGGTGGGTTTTGGCTTCACATTCCTAGCTGCTCTGAAGAAGAAGGAAACATGAGGATCATTTTAACTTAATATACAAGGGCCATCTTTGGCCTGCTTACATAGCAGCTGGACTGATTGAACTTGGGTTGTGGTGATGAACTTTAGGCAGAGCCCTACCACCCTTAGAGACTGAAATCCTGGTGACTTAGACTCCCAGAAAGCCTCAGGATAGGGATTCATGGAGAAACCTTTCAGAGAAGTACTTAATTGTCATTCTAGGCCTTCCCACAATTGTCTGCCTTCTTACATATGTCAAACTATTTAACCTTTCATGCTGGGCATGTGGTAAGAGCTGAATGAATGAAAAGTGGTGCTTCACAAACTATAAACTAAAACCCACTGCCGTTGAGTGGATTTGGACTCATAGCAACCCTATAGAACAGACTAGAACTGCCCCCCCCCATAGAGTTTTTCCAAGGACAGCCTGGTGGATTCAAGCTACCAAATTTTTGGTTAGCAGCCATAGCACCTAACCACTACACCACCGGGGTTTCCGTAGAGTTTCCAAGGAGCAACTGGTGGATTTGTACCACCAGCCTTTTGGTTAGCAGTAGTAGCACTTAACTACTATGCCACCAAAGTGTCCTATGGAGTTTCCAAGGAATGCCTGGTAAATTCAAACCTCCACCCTTTCGGTTAGCAGTCATAGCAATTAACCACTATGCCACCAGGGGTTCGTTAAGACCCACTGCCTTCAATTTGATTCCGATTCATAGCTACCCTATAGGACAGAGTAGAACTGTACCATAGAGTTTCCAAGATGTACCTCGTGGATTCAAACTGCCAACCTTTTGGTTAGCAGTCGTAGTACTTAACAACTATGCCTCTATGGCTTCTCATATCTGACCCTAAATTTATTGCTTGCCTCTTTTGCTTACCTGATTTGGTCCCTGATCTGACAGTTGAGACGACATGGATCAGGGTCTCCATCTGCCTTTACATTGTGGTGAGTTTTAATTTGGTTCTGTTTCCTTAAATGTAAAATAAGGGAATTAGGCCATATTGTTCCTATGTCCGTTTCCTTTATTTTATACCTATGCTAAATGCTATACTTCCTCTGGTACCTACTATAGTATCTCAAAGAGTAGAAAGTTTAGAGGGCAATTTAGAGCGGAGCTTGGTGGAACTAGGCCAGGATCCTGATTTGGGTTGAACATGGAGGAGATGAAGGTATGTCTATGATTACCAGGATGTGACCCAAGCTGGCTGGGTAATCTGGGATGCCTACACACTGCTGGAGGGAATTTCAAACTGAGGCAGGTCTAAGTGCCAAGTGAACTAGTTGGCTAGGTCCCATTTTGCCTGGAAGGTTAGATATCATGGAGAAGATGCTATCTGTACTCCCTAATATCAAAATGTACTATACAGCCACTTTGATCAAAACAGCCTGGCCTGGTTCAATAACAGACATAGAGACCAGTAAAGTAGAATTGAGAACACAGAAATGAATCCATGCATTTATGAACAACTGATTTTTCAACAAGGGGTCAAAGTTCATTCAATGGGAGAGAAATTATTACTGTAATAAATGGTGCTGATAAAACTGGATGTGTGTATACAGAAAAATTAAACAGGACCCATACCTCATAACATACAGAATAACTAACTCAAAATAAATCAAAGACCTACATGTTAAACCAAAACCTAAGAAATTCCTGGAAGAAAGCATAAGGAGAAAACTATGAGACCCAATCTTTTATAAAAATAAGCTAACAAACATAACAACAAATATATGACTAACAGAAGACAAATTAGTAAATGGGACCTGATAAAAACTGAAAAGTTATGCTCATCAAAAGAACAAAGAGACTAAAAAAAAAATCTTTAGAACTGACGTATCTGGTAAGGATCTAATCTTTAAAATGTAGACAACTTCAACAAAAAGACAGCCTAATGAAGTGAGAAAAGAACATGAACAGACACTTCACCAAATCGGACATCTCAGCAGCCAACAGACACATGAAAAGATGCTCAAAATCACTGGTCATTAAAAAACATACAAACAAACAAACCCAACCCATTGCCACCAATGTGATTCTGACTCTAAGTGACTCTGTAGGCCAGAGTAGAACTTCCCCATAGGATTTCCAAGGAGTGGCTGATAAAATTTGAACTCCCAATCTTTTGGTTAGCCATAAAATGCTTAGCCACTGTGCCACCAAGGTCCCATTAAGCATTAGAAAGATGCAGATAAAAACTGCAATGAAATATCTTACATAGGCTAAAATGACACAAAAAAACAAGTAACAACAAATGTTTGCAAGAATGTGGTAAGATTGGAACTCTCACATGTTGCTCGTAGACTTGTAAAATGGTACAACCATTAAAGAAAATGGTATGATGCTTCCTCAGAAAAACTAGAAATAGAAATATCTTATGATCTGGCAGTCCTACTTCTGGGTATATACCATAGGGACCTAACAGAAGTGAATGAACAGACATGTGCACACCCATGTTCACTGCAGCACTATTCATAATAGCAAAAAAGTGGAAACAACGTAAGTGCCCATCAACAGATGAATGGATAAACAAAATGTAGTACATACCTATATTGGTATGTACATACCTACAATGGTAGACTGCATAAGCATAAAGAACAATGATGAGCCTGCAAGACATAACACAGCTGGACCTGGAGGACATAATGCTAAGTGAAATAGTCACTTAAGGACAAATAGTATGTGATCCCACTTTTATAAAAAGACTACAGTAGATGTATATCAAAAGACCAGTGTTCAGTGGTGGTTATCAGGGACAGGTCAGGGCAAGGGGAGGAAAACACACTCCAGATCCCAGATATTTGTTATTTTTGGTGATGGAGAAAGTGGTACCAAGTGCGGATATAGTGAGCACAGCTTAATCAAATAAGAGATGTTGCTGAGAAATACCCAATAGAAAAAGATGTTTTTACTGAAGAATTTGACATCTGTAATTTGGCAATAGCACCAACAATGACCAAAACAAGAGTGGTCACATATGTATGTGTATAGGCATATAGTTACACAGGTAGGCACAAGTGTATATGTAGCTGCGCATGGGTAGAAGTATTTATACGTACTTTTAAGTACAAATAAAAATAAGTACGTGCAGGCACATATATTCATAGAAGACGGAATGACAGATACTTATTAGACATACCCAAAAAACTTATGAGCTCAGTTTTCTAGATCTGAAAGCTTAGGACTTCAGTCTCATGGGACAACTCAGTCAATTGACAAAGTTCCTGTCCTGCATCCTAGTGAAGTAAGTATGGTCTTCTGGGGCCTTAAAAACTCATGAGGTGCCAGCTAATAATATACAACTATTGGCCTCTATTTGGTGGTTATAAAATAGTAGGAAGGAAACCAAAGTCTCAGAAAACAAGTCTACAGGTCTAATAGTGTACAAGAGCCATAACCTCATCTACTCTGAGACAAAAAGAGCTAGATGGTGACCAACGACCACTACGGACCATTCTGACTAGGGGTCCCAGATAGAATGGGAGAAAAATGTAGAACAAAACTTAAATACTTAAAAAGACAAAAACTTACAGACCATCCTGGGATACTCTTTTTTTTCTTTCCCTCTAAATTTCATTTATTTTATTGTTGTTGTTGAGAATATACACCACAAAACATACACCAATTTGACAGTTCCTATATGCACAACTTAATAGCATTGATTACATTCTTAGAGTTGTGAAACCGTTCTCATTCTCCTTTTCTGAGTTGTTCTTCTCTCCTTAACATAAAGTGATTGCCCATAAGTTTCTTATTTCATTGTTCAAGTTGGTGCTGTGAGTTTGATTCCATAAAGATGGTTCTTTTTTTTTTGTTTAATATGACTGAGTGAAAATGTACATTTCCGTATAAATTTACATGCCCACCTATATGAAGCTTCCACTTCTCTCCCTGCCCAGTGACAGCACACTATTCCTCTCTGCTTCATAAATGTCTCATCCTCCTAACAGTCTGCCTTCCTCTCCTCTCCACCCACTCTTCTTCCTCCAGCCAGAGGTCAACAGGATGATATCCTATAGATGTATAGAACCATAAAGTGCATCCAGTATATGTTCGCCCTCCATCGCCAAGTCCAATCCATTCGTGTCTGAAGAGTGGACCTTCGTTATGATTTATGGGCAAGGGCAGCATCAGGGCCAGGGGCCATGCTCTCAGGGGAACCCTGAAACTGCTGGACCATCAATTGAGGTCTTTTAGTGGAGATCTCAGGATGCACCCCTTTTTATTCTTGTGTTGCCAGTGAGACTCAACTTAGTGAGCTCCATCGCGGCTACCATTGGTGGTGGCCGGGCACTATCCAGTTCTTCTGGTTGCAAGTCGATGTAGGCACCCACTAATGTGGGTCTCTCTATCTTCTGGGTTGTCTTTATCCCATGTCATTTTGGTCCTTGGTGAGCATCCATTCCTGCTGAGTTGGGACCATTTGCTGTGCCCTCGGATGGCAGCTTGGCAGCTTTTAAGACCCCAGATGCCACTCATAAATGTAGGGTGCAGAGAGCTCACTTAGCAAAATGCTAGTTGTGCCAATTGGCCTCAATCTCACCTAAGAGCATGGTCCCCTGCCCGCTCTCCGAGCTACTCTGTCCTTGCAATATTGGGTTAAGATGGAAGTAGTATTCAAGTTATGTTGAAGTCCACTTAATAATTGTTCTTGTTTCTAATGTGTGCTATCACCGATTTCACCCAACCAGATTTCTAGCAGCTATCTAATCTAAACCCTCCCCCCCTCGCCCTCCCTCCCTCCCTCCCCTCCCTTGTAGCTGTCAAAGAGTCTTTTCCTATACACAAGTCTGTTTTTGAGATCTTATTGTAGAGGTCTCATACAATATTTGTCCTTTTGTCACTGACTACTTTCACTCAACATAATGTCTTCCAGTTGAAACCAAGTTATGAGATGGAATCATCATTATTCTTTATCATTACATAGTGCTCCATTGAGTATATATACCATAGTTTACCTATCCATTCTTCTGCTGTTGGGCATCTGGGTTGATTCCATCTTTTTGCTATCGCGGACTGTGCTGCTGCAATAAACATTCTGGTGCATGTGTCCGTTGGTGTGAAAGGCCTTGATTCTGTAGGATATAGTTCAAGTAGTGGAATTACTGGGTCAAATAGTACATCTATATCCATTTTTTTAAGGCATAATGACAGTTCTTAAAAGAGCAAAATGCTGGAGACAGACATTCTTTACTAGGTAAGCTATTGTTTAGTTGTAAAGTAACTACAAGAAATATTTTCTGGAGGACTTTCAGTTAGCAGGTGAGTGTACTAACCACGTGTGCCACCCGTGTACTCCCAGAGGCTGTGATGAAGCCTTTGACAAAGAACGCAAGGTCTGCTAACCACATGAAGATCACACTCCTTGGATCTCCTTCCTGTTGAGTGGCTCCAGGGCAGTGCTGATCTGAGCTGGAAATTGTGGGTGAAGAGGTTATTGCTGTGTGCAGGGAAATGCCTTTTGGGGACATTAATGTTTTTATTTTATTTTTTCTCATTTCCTCCGATTTTTCATTGTACCCTTGTAGGGACAAAGTAAATATATTTCGGCTGATTACAAGGAAGCCAAATTTGCCTCAAATCTACTGTCTTTTTCTTCCCCCCTCCCAACTTTAGGAATAAGGAATAAGGAATGGGTACAAATTGTGCCTCTGGGCTGCATAGGAACTTATGGAGAGGATGGAGTAACATCCCCTGGTATGGGAGGAACGTTAAACATTGGAAAGTCCTTGGAGAGAAGTCAGGGCTGGAGGGAAGAAGGTAGAGGCCCAGTAGGGGCCTCTATAGTGTTAGTCACTTGGGAAGTCTCAAAATCCGCAGTTCTGGCCACTCAGATTTGGAAGGTGGAGAAGAAACAGCAGATTGGATAGCATGTCTTCCTCCAGCATGGTAGGTAGACATGGCCTGAGGTATCCAAGTCCAACAGCTACTCTATAGAAGAGATGTGGCGATCTGCTTTCATAAAGATTACAGCCTTCGAAACTCTTTGGAGAAATTCTTCTCTGTTGAGTTGCTAGATGTCAGAGTGGGCTCCGTGGCAGTGTATTTTTTGAGCATTCAACTGCAAAATGAATTCAGTAACTTCTGACCCACAAGATTGTTCAGAGAATGCAAAGGGACTGAGTACCCTGCTGAGTATAGTGTTTGATGCATCTGGGAGAAAAAACATGAAACCTGATGCTGTCAATTCTGACTCATAGTGACTCTATAGGACAGGATAAAACTGCCCCATAGGATTCCCAAGGAGAGTCTGGTGGATCTGAACTCACGGCTGGCAGCAGTAGCTCTTAATCACTATGTCACCAGGTTTCCATTTGATGTGTAGTAAGGTCTTAATGAATGTTGGTGTTCTCCCTTTTCTCATTACCTGTGTTGGGCTTAGTAGATCCTAGTGAGAGCTATACCTCCACTATCATTCTTTTCCACTCATTGGGTCACAGAGACCCAGAGAGGTGCAGAAGCACCTGTTTCACCTTAAAGTTACACAGTAGGTAGGTAGCACACCTAGTGTGCTAAGAGATGATCCTTGGTTGTAACATCTATCTGGCTACAGAAATAAGTGCTAAATGGCCAGTGCTCTTGCTCCCGTACAGGGGAGGCTCTGTTATCATTGTCTGTCTTCTCTGCAGTGACTGCTAATTGACCAAGGTTAGGGACAGCAAGTTCATCATGCAGACTTGGAATCAAGTTCTGTCAGTGTATTGACTTTTGAATCCTTCCCTTGTGCCTTTCAGGTTACCCATATTCAATCACACATTCATTTCTTCATCAAATATTAATTGATTATCAGATAAGTGCAAGGAATGATTCTAAGTGCTGAGGAAAAAACAGTGAACAGAGCATGTAGATATTTCACTCTTGTGACAGAAGAGAGACAAAACACACAGAAACAACAAAAAGCTACACAAGTTAAGCATTCTAGAGAAAAATAAAACAGGAAAGGGATGTGGTAAGCATGGTAAGAGGGTTTTATATCTATATCATCTGTCTACCTATCTGTCTGTAGTCTATATGGAATCCATGGGTGGTGGAAATAGTTGAACATTCAGCTTAATTGGTGAGCAGTCTTGTAGTTTGAATCCACCCAGAGATGTCTCAAAATGCAGGCCTACCAATCTGCTTCTGAAAGATCACAGCCTTGAAAACCGTGTGGGGCAGTCCTGCTCTTTCCTCTATGGTTGCAATGAGTTAGAATCAAAGCTGTGGCAATGAGTTTGGGCTTTTTTGGTTATCTGTCTGTCTAATCCATCCACCTCTCTCATCTATCATTGGAAAAGCCTCATTTACAGGGTAAGCTTATAAGCTGAAGGAGAGGCAGGAAACTATGGCACCATCTGGAGGAAGTGAAGTGAAAGCAAAGGAAACAGAAAACTCATAGCCTTCCCCACCACCTCCTCCATAACGTCTTTTCCAGTGACCACATCCAAATATATCTTCCTTTCTCTCCCCTAAACACCAGTGTAAGTCTCTCCCTCTATAATCATTTACAGTTTTTATCTTCCTTGAAATAATTAACAAATAAAGCTAAAGTTGCCTTTGTCACCTGTTTCTTCTGGGCTGGCTCATGCATCCTTCAGAGAGAGAGGCTGTGCTGGGCAGTCAGACTCTACCTGGTATATTAGGCTCTGTTCCTGGTGCTTCAGTGTATGCCAGTTTAGTTCAGTGGGCATATGTAGTCCAGTTGGAGCATGTTGAAGAAGTGGTGAGCATGGTTGTGGTACCCGAAAGGGGCTGAGTTACTAACTCACAGATGCTCAGTGACCCCAGCTTTGTTGTACCTAAAAGGATGTCATGAGAATGTAGAATTAGACATGTACTATGTGGCCCAATAAAGACAGACACAACCAAAGTGAAGAGGTAGTAGAAAGAGAGGTTCGACACTAGCAACAGGAACTATTTTATAATAGAACTAATTTACGTGAATTGGGGTACCTTGATGGTCTGTGTTCCAAGTAGCTGAAGTAGAGCAAATACGGACAGGATGTACCCTCTCCTGGGAACACTGTAGAGTAGATTCAGGTAGTTTGGTCCAAAATTTATGATTCTACAATTCTAGTGGGATGCCTGAGGGCAGGTGATGAGCATAAATAAAGCTGGAGCCTCCCACAGGAACATTCTCAGGAATGAGCTTCAGGATGTTCTGGTTGCTTCTTCTAGGCATATGCATGGTCCTCTTCATGGATGAGGGTGAGGCTTGGAGAGGCAGGTGATGATGGGGGGTGAGAGAATTTATGGGAAAGATGGAAAGGAGTTTATGACCTTCTGGGTCTACTGCAAAATTATTTCAGGGTTTTTTTTTTTTCTTTGTATTCACAGGAGACAGAGTCCAGTCAGCGAAATGTAGGTGTAACTGGCTTCTGATTTGGGATAAATAATGCCACAATGAAAGGAGACACTGTTGAATTCTTCACACATTATTCCGCTACCCTCCCTGACTACACCACACTCTTCTTACCCAATACTTTAGTATCTTCTTTCTGCCCCAGTGCTTGGAGGTTGGGGGGCTTGGCTCCTTGAAGGATCAAAATGGTCACCTATTCAAGGGAGTAAGGACTTCTGGCAAAGTCTGGGAGGGATGTCAACTTCCTATTGCGAGATTTGCACCATTCCAATATAAATATCACACTGCTCTGCTTTCAAGCTTTCTTCACTTTCCTCAGATATTCGAAATTGCTATCTGTGTGATTACTTTGATGGATATAGATGCCATGGAGGCCTAAAAAATTGTTGGAAGTTTAATGTGTTGTTCACTAACAGGACCTGTACCAAAGACAATTTTTACTATTTTGATCGCCTTACAGGTAAGTGGGAGTTACAGAGAAACATGTGGTATCCATAATCCCTTGAGTCAAAATGTGCATGGATGTGGGATCATGGGAGAGGTGATTCTCCACACATAGACATGGGAGTCAGGGCTGTATGGGAGGTAAATGTCTTTTGCTTAATCATGACTAGAGAGACAGAATAAGAGGCAGACTGAGCCTTGAGGCTTGCTCCAGTATACAGAAAACAGGTCTGAAGAGAGACCATTCCTGACAAGATAGAGGAAGGAAGCAAGGTGTTCACATTTGCTTTTCTTCTCTTTAGAAAGGTATTTGTATCGTTACACACAGCTATCTTGTCGATCTTGTGAGGAGGGAATGTCCCAGCTATACCATGATCTGCTGAGGGAAACATTCTGCTGCACTGAAAAGGACTACTGCAATGACGCCAAAGTGAATCCAGATTTTTCATCCGGCAATGTTGATTAAAGTAATTAAGATTTTTCAACCGCATGTTCCTGGAGTCTTGGCCTTTCCTTTCTGTGATGACAGCATGAGAGCCCTGGTAATACAGCTGTAAGAGCTCGGTTGGTAACTCAAAAGTGTGGTAGTTTGAATCCACCAGCCACTCATTGGAAACCCTAAAGAGAAGTTCTAATCTGTCCCTTAGAGTCACTATGCATTGGAATTCCGGTTTGGCTTGGTGTTTTTTGGTGGTGACATCATTTCACTAGAATGCTATTCTCTTCTCTAGTTCAGTAGCTCCACTCATGGAAGCTAATTGCGTCAGCACTCCCACAGGAAAAAGAAAACCCTAACTTATAACCCATAGCTCTCTCTTCTGGTCAGAATTCCTCTGTCTTTGCTACCTCACAGCTCTAGCTGTCTCCACTTACCCTTGAGCTCTAATGCTAAATCCAGTCTGAAGTGAGAGTTTTCAAGTTTCTGGCAAAGGGAACAAAACGTGTTTCAGGTAGAGCTTCTAGTGAAAAGGTCAGGAGAAAGCCAACTACATAAAAATGGAGAAAAGAAATTCCAGAAATTTTAAGGAGAAATAATTAGTAGGAGAGTAGAAAAGGTATTTGTTGGATATAAGGAGGGCTTGTATTAAGCTCTGGGAAAGTTAACAAGAAATTATAAAGCATTCTCTAACTTATGTGAAAAGAATGGCCTCTATATTAGACAGAATAGTCATAGAACCTGCCACTATTTTGAGGGGAAACTGCACTGACCGTAGCTGCTCCTGATTAGGAAGCCCTAGGCTATTGTGTGTGTGTGTGTGTTTTTAAATGTATTTATTGTGATTCAGTGAAAGTATACAATCCAGTTTAAGTTCATGTGCCCACCTGTGTGCAGCCCCTACTGCTCACCTTGCCTGGTGACAGCACACTCCTCCTTTCTGTTCCATACAAGTCAAATCCTCTTAACAATCTCCTGTACCCTCTTCTCTACTCTCTTCACGCCTCTCTAGTAAGAGACCAGTTGGACGACTTCCCATGTTTTTGATGATGTTATTTCATCCTCATGGACAAAGTGAGCTGTGTCAGAATAGACACACCTGACACACTGTTGGATGATTACTCTGTCTCCAGGCACATGAGAGATATTCTACCACCCATTCAAAATATCAAAATCTTGTCTTGCCTTCAGTGCACCCATCAATAGAAAGCTGAGTGTTTTCCATTCATTGCTGTAGTCCTGCAATAGAAAATGTCAAGGACAGAGAAAAGTTTCAGATCTTTACTATAGTTTCTTTGTTAAAAAAAAAAAAAAAGCCATGAAATGACAAAAAATTCTCTGAATCATTGTTCTGCAACTTTAAGTTTATTTTTTTTTACTACATTACTTTCCTGAAATACACACAGACACAGACACAGACACACACCACATACCACATACACACACGCACGTGCGCGCGCACACACACACACACACACACACACACACAGCTGCTGCTGTTAAGTCAATTTCAATTCACTGCAGCTCTATAGGACACAATAACACTATCTCATAGGATTTCTAAGGATCAGCTGGTGGATTTGAACAGCCAACTTTTTGGTTAGCAGCCAAGTTCTTAGCCACTGCATCACCTGGGCTTCTTATGTATTAGAATCTACAGACATTCTTTTTCAGTTACATAGATATGTACTCATACAGTTACCCCAAGTTTAGTAGTACACCTACTTATATCCAGGCTTTCAAGTGGTTACTAGGTTCTACCATATTGTATTTGTATAAACAAAATAAAATGTTGTAGTTACAAACTGATTTAAAGCTATTTGAAATATACTTATGATGAGATTTCCTCTAACTTCTACAATGTTACAGTATATGTTATAATTTTGTATCTTGCAAAATAGAAAGTATGGTAGATTCTTGTATTCAGGGTTAGTTTATATGGATAGAATCTGGCAATACGGTTAAAAAATGAAATGATTCATGGGGGAATTACTGTGATGTATGTATGGTTGGTGCCTAGAATGGTTCCAACCAAGTCATTTTGAACCCCCCTAAGAAAACCAAACCTACTGCCAATGAGTCGATTACAACTCACAGCAATCCTATAGACAGAGTAGAACTGCCCCATAGAGTTTCCAAGGAACATCTGGTGGATTTGAACTGCTATTAGCAGTTGTAGCACTTAACCACTATGCCACCAGGGTAAACTTAAGAAAAAGCTTCAAGTTAGAGAAGATAGATAATGTAGATAAGGAAGAAGATAACTGGTAGCGGGAAGAGGAGCAGATAAGCACTGAGACAGACTGTTGGAGAATAACACACATTAAGCTTCAAGTCTCTGTGGCAAAGCCCCCCGAATTCTTTCATATCCAGCATAGCCCTACAGGTCCAATCTCCCTGGGGCTGGCTCTATTGTGTTTCTGGCTCTTGGATTTCCATGAGATTCTGATTCTCATTTTGCCCCATGTTAAAATAACTTTGTTATTTTCTTAATGCAATCTGAGTGAATCTCTGTTGTTGACATTTTACAAAAAATCAAATGAGAAGCAGAGCAAATAGTGACGGAGATGTGATCCCAGGCCAGTGCATTCACCCTGGATTTAGGCCCAGTATGCTCCTCCAGGAAAAAGACCCCTCACCTGGTGGTGGCTTAATTTAGGAGACAACATTAAAAAACAGTCACCATGAGTTGAAAACTGATTCAGTGGCACCTAACAATGACAGCAACTTACAACAGCAGTATCAATCTTAATGACAGAAATTGATCTCAGTCTATATATTCAGGTTTGTAAAAGAGAATAAGACTCATACGGAGTCTTCTTTAGGATTTATTAGAGAGGCCTGCTTGTCATTGCCATTTCAACCAAGTGGAGAAAAGATGATTCTATCTTACTGATGGAAAGAGACAAGTAGCTTTGAAAGTTTCTGCCCCTGAGAATTTAGTCCAAGAGTCATTTGGGCTGAGCAAGATAGGTATCTCAGAAAGATGTTCGAGGGTGCAGTACCAGCATAGAGTACTGGAAGCTCAAGTGAGGTCAGGAAAGCATCCACGGACTTGCTGCAAATGATTAGAGCTTAAGTATGATGATGCCCATGCAGACTGAGGTAAAACTGGAAGCAGACCAGCATGGGTTGTTGGAGTTGAAGTGGATTGAGGGCCTGTTAATGGATTGAATTGTGTCCCCAAAAAGATATGTTGGAAAGCTAACCTCTATACCTGTGAATGTGACCCTATCAGGAAGTAGGATTTTTCTTTTGTTATGCTAATAAAGCAATACCAGAGTAGAGGCTCCTAAATTTGCACCTGAATGATGTCCTATAAAAAGAGAAAACAGACATGGAAAATCACACACACAGGGGAAAGACAGATGCCATGTGAACATGTAACTACAAGCAACTGAGGAATACCGACAAATGCTACAGAAGCTGAAAGAGATGAGGACCTCTTCCTAGAGCCACCAGAGAGAGAGAAGGAGAGACACACAGGCAGAGTACAAGAGTGCATCTATCATTGTTGATGCCCTGAATGTGGACTTTTTTAGCCCAAAAGTTATCAGAAAATAAATGTCTGTTCCTTAAAGCCACACTCTAGTAGTATTTTTATTCTGATAACACTAGGAAGACAAGACCCAGTGTAAAGAGAGCAACTTATACAGAAGACAGCAGTTACAACTTGGTAAGAAGTATTGAGACTCAAGTGGGATAACTGGTGACCCAGAAAAGAATTTGGAGCCTAAGAGTTTGAAGAGTGCAGCCACACAAAGGGATAGCAGTGCCAAAAACCTGTAATGGAAAGTTGGAATCCCAGTGAGGTACAGTGGTGGCAGTGGAAATTTGGTTATGCAAAAAGAGGACTGACCAAATAAGTAAAGATATTGAGGATAATAGGAGCTTAGTCTCTCACTATTGCAGAAGGGGTGTATAAATACAGAAAGGGGAAAAAAGTTGAATAAATTTTAGATGTAAGTGCATGTATAAGTGTGTTCATGTGTGTGTGTTTGTATATACATGCATGTAATCTCTAGCTTTGACCATGGAGAGGACCCAGGAATATGATGTGCCAATAGCAATGAACACAGCCAGTATGCAGATTTTAGATATCCAAAGCACAGCTAAATATGCTTTATGAGTAAACGGAGGGAAAATCTGGAGGGAAGATCCAAAACATTTGGACCTGAAATATTTGGCTGTAAAAATAAGGAAGTGTTCAAATTATGATGATACACAATGAAAGGACGTAGAAGTAATCTTGATGGGACTCTCACTGGATAAATATAAGCATCAAAATAAGTAGTACTAAAAACAAATTACAATCCACTAAACAAAATGGAATTATGAGCTTATATGATAAACAGGGAGAAAAGGAAGCTTTTCCTTGGAATTGAATGCCAAACTAATAAACATACAATGAATGTTGGAACTGGAAAGTCCCTGTCTGGCACCCATCAAGGTAAGAATTAATTCTGTTAAGAAGTATTAATTAGAGGTAAAGAGGCTAAAGGTGCCGAGAGGTAGTGAATTGGTGGAGAGGAGGGGAAAGGAGACTGTTGGGAGGATGAGACATATATGGAGCAGAGAGGAATAGTGTGCTGTCACTGGGCAGGGAGAGCAGTGGAAGCTGCATATAGGTGGGCATGTAAATTTATACAGGAATGTACATTTTCACTCAGTCATATTAAATAAAAAAAATAAAAAAAGAAAAAGTAATAATAGATACTAAAACTAGTTGGTGAGAGTGGAAAGAATAATAGAGTATTTATGTAGTGTTGAAGAACCTCCCTATGAAAGTTGCTAATTACAAAGGGAAATAAATGCTTAACTTCATAGAAGAAAAATCTCTGTAATGAACCACTTAACATCACCTATAATGGGCCAAAACAAAATCATGTACCACTTGGTAGTATGTGTTGAGAAAAATACAACAGAACCACATCTGTGACATTCCTGTAAAAGATCCAAAACCAAAATCTAATAATGAAAAAAACATTGTGTGGGTCAAAATGGAAGAACATTCTACAAAGTACTAGTCTATAGTCTTCAAATGTATGAAGGCCATGAAAAGAAAGGAAAAACTATAGGATTGTTCTGTCCGTTTATCATACTGTGGGGACGTGTGTGTTGCTGTCATGCTAGAAGCTATACCACTGGTACTGAAATACTAACAGGGTCACCCATGGAAGACAGGTTTCATCTGAACTTCCTGACTAAGAGAGACTAAGAATAACCTAACTATCTACTTCTGGAAAGAATTAGCCAGTGAAAACTTTATGAATAATAGTGGAAAGTTGTCTGATACAGTGGCAGAAGATGAGCTCCTTGGGTTGGAAGCCACTCAAAATATGGGGAAGAGGTGCCTGCTTAAGTAGTAGAGTTAACCTTAACAATGTGGATGAAGTCAAGCTTTTGGACCTGCTCTTGTGCTAGTGTGGCACAATTCAAAATGACAAGAAACAGCTACAAACATCCATTAATAACTGGAACCTGAATCATACAAAGTGTAAATCTAAGAAAATTGGAAATCATCAAAAATGAAATGGAACACATAAAGACCAACATCCTAGGCATCAGTGAGCTGTGATGGACCGGTACTGATCATTTTGAATCAGACAATCATGTGATCTACTGTGCCAGGAAAAACTGGAAGGGAAATGGTATTACATTCATCTTCAAAAAGAACATTTCATGATCTATCCTGAAGTACGATGCTGTCAGTGATAGGATAATATCCATAGGCCTACAAGGAAGACGAGTTATTACAATTATTATTAAAATTTATGCACCAGCCACTAATGGCAAAGATGAAGAAACAGAAGATTTTTACCAACTTCTACAGTTTGAATTGCTTGAAACACAAACATGAAAATTGATTGAACATGTAATCAGAATGCACTGATAATTACTGATGATTGGAATGCAAAAGTTGGAAACAAAGAAGAATAGGTAGTTAGGAAACATGAACTTGGTGATAGAAGTGATACAAGAGATCATATGATTTGGATTTTGCAAGAACAACCACTTTATTGCAAATACCTTTTCTCACTAAAGTAAAAAGCAACTACACACATAGACCTTGCCAGATGGAATATATAGGAATAAAATCAATTGTATCTATGGAAAGAGATGATGGAAAAGCTCAGATATTGTCAATCAGAACAAGAGCAGGGACTGACTGTGGATCAGACCATCATTTGCTCACACAGGCAAGGTCAAGTTGAAACTGAAGAAAATTAGAATAAATTGACTAGAGCCCAAGTACAACCTTGAGTGTGTTCTGCTTGAATTTAGAGACTAATTCAAGAAGGTATTGGACACACTGAACACTAATGACTGAAGACCAGACAAGTTGTGGAATGACATCAAAGACATCACACATGAAGAAAGCAAGAGGTCATTAAAAAGACAGGAAGGAAAGAGAAGACCAAATTGGATGTCAGAGGAGACTGTGAAACTTACTCTTGAATACTGATGAAATAAAGGAGTCAAACAGAAGATTTCAAAGGGAGGTTGGAGAAGACAAAGTAAAGTATTATGATGACATGCGTAAAGACCTGGAGATAGAAAACCAAAAGGCAAGAAGCTTAGCATTTCTCATGTTGAAAAAACTGATGAAATAATTCAAACCTGGAGTTGCAATATTGAGGGATTCTACAGGAAAAATGTTAAATACACAGCAAGCATCAAAAGAAGATGGAAGTAATATACAGAGTCACTATACCAAAAAGAATTGTTCAGTGTTCAGCTGTTTGGGGAAGTAACACATGACAAGGAGTTGATGGTACTGAGGGAAGAGGTTCAAGCTGCACTGAAGGCACCAGTGAAAAACAAATGTCCAGGAATTGATGGAATACCAACTGAGATGTTTCAACAAATGGGTTAAAATCTGGAAGTGCTCACTTGTTTATGGCAAGAAATTGGGAAGAAAGCTACCTGACCAACCAACTAGAAGAGATCAGATTTATGCCTATTTCCAAGAAAGGTGATTCAGTGGAATGTGGAAATTATCAAAAAATAACATTAATATCAAATGCAAGCAAAGTTTTGAGAAGACTTTTCAAAAGAGGCTGCAGCAGTGTATCAACAGAAAATGGCCAGGAATTCAAGCCAGACTCAAAAGAGGACATGGAACACCAGGATTATCATTGCTGATACTGGGTGGGTCATGACTGAAAGCAAATACCAGAAAGACATTTGCCTGTGTTTTACTGACTAAGCTAAAATATTCACCTTTGTGGATCATAACTAAACTAACTGCTCCATGGACTAAAAAAAAAAAAAAATGTTGTCTTACATCTTTCATACACAGAACAAGTCAAGGCAATACAAAGAAATGAAGGAACACTTCAAATTTAGAAAAATAAGGGTAAATATTAAGAAAACCACAAAGGAAATTAACAAAATAAGAAAAACATGAAGTCTCAGCAAATACAAAATCAACAAGAAAGAAAAAGATGTAAAAAAAAGTAAAGAAAAATGATTCAGCACAGAAATTAAGTGGAACAAAGAAACTGTAAATAACACACACAAAAAGACATCAAAATGACAGCACTAATCTCATACTTATCAATAATTATGTGTAATGTAAATGGATGAAATGCACAATAAAGAACACAGAGTTGAGGAATGGATTTTTTTAAAAAAGGCCTGTCTGTATGCTGTCCATAAGAGCCACACCCTAGATTTAAAGACACAAGCAAATTAAAACTTGAAAGATGGAAAAAATACATCCAACAACATTAAAAAAAGAGCAGGAGTGGTAATACTAATTTCCAATGAAGTAGACTTTAAAAAAACCTTTAATGGATAGGACTCTATATAATGATTAAAAGGTAAATATACCGGGAAGACATAATCATATTAAAAATTAAAGTACCCAATGATACCAAAAACATGCCACCCAAATCACTGCTGTCAAGGTGATGCCAACTCATAGCAACCATATAGGATGGAATAAAATTGTTCCATAGAGTTTACAAGGAGCACCTGTGGATTCAAATCGCTGACCTTTGGTTAGCAGCTGTACCTTTTAACCACTATGCCACCAAAGTTTCCACCTGATGACATAAAACAAACTCAATGCGTTGGAGAGAAATAGCTTCACAATAATACTGGGTGACTTCAACATACCACTTTTGGTGACAGATACAAAATCCTTGGAGAAACTCAATAAACAGACCCCGAAACCAAAAAAAAAACAAAGTCACCTCCATCAAGTCATGTCCAACTCACAGTGACCCTGTAGGGCCAGGGAGAACTGCCCCATAGTTTCCAAGGAGCACCTGGTGGATTTGAACTGCTGACCTTTTGGTTAGCAGATGTAACATGTAACCACTACACCACCAGGGTTTCCAAACAGACCACACATTAGGCCATAAAGAAATCCTTAACAAAATCCAAATCATTGAAATAACTGCAAAGCATCTTTTCAGACCATGAAGCCACAAAAGTAGACACCAGTAACAGAAAAATCAAGGAAAAAAATCGTGGAAACTGAACAACCTTGCTCAAAAACAGCTTGGTTATAGAAGAAAACAAGGATGAGATAGATAAATTCACAAAATCAAATGAGAATGAAGACACAGCCTATCAGAACCCTTGGACACAGCAAAAGCAATACTCAGAGGTCCATTTATTTCAATAAAGCACACACCCAAAAGAAGAAAGTGCCCACATCAAAACATTCATCCTACAAATAGAACAATTAGAGAGCAACAAAGGAACCTGTCAGACACCAGAAGAAAACAAAGAGTAACAAAAAGAGTTAACAAAACCAAAAGTTGGTTCCCTGAAAAGATCTACAAAATCAATGAGCCGTTGGCCAAACTGACAAAAGAAAAATAAAAGGAAACAAATTAACCAAATAAGAAATGGGATGAGTGATGTCACAACAGACCCAACTGAAATTAAAAAAATCTTAACAGAATATTATGAAAAGTTGTGCTCTAACAAATTTGAAAACCCAGAGGAAATGGACAAATTTCTAGAAACACATTACCTACCTAAACAAAAACAAACAGAGGTAGATATGCACATAATACAAGAAGGGATTGAAAGAGTAATTTTAAAAACTCCATACAAAAAATAAGCCCTTGCTTTGATAGCTTCACTGGAGAATTCTATCTAACTTTTAGAGAAGAGTTAATACCTAAAGGTATTTCAGAGCACAGAAAAGCATGGAATACTCCCAAACTCATTCTGTGATACCAGCAAAAACCCTGATATCAAAACCATGTGAAGATAACACAAACAAAGAAATTATAGAACAATGTGTCACAAGCTAAAATCCTCAACAACATTCTAGCCAATAGATTTCAACAACACATCCAAAAATTTATTCACCATGACTGAGTGGGATTCATGCCAGGTATACAGGGATAGTTCCACATTAGAAAAACAATCAATGTAATCAACCTGTGAATAAAACAAATGACACGAACCGCATGATTTTACTAATTGGTACAGAAAAGGCATCTGGCAAAGTCCAACACACATTCATGTTAAAAACTCTGAGCAAAATTGGAATGTAAGGGAAATTCCTCAGCATAATAAAGAGCATTTCTACAAAGCCAACAGCCAACATCATTCTAAATGGAGACAGTCTGAAAGCATTCCCCTTTGGTACTGGAAGCAGACAAGGATGTCCTTTGTCATCACTTTTATTCAACACTGTGCCGGAGGTTCTAGCCAAAGCAGTCAGGCTAGAAAAAGAAATAAAGTACATCCAAACTAACTAACTAACTAACAGAAGTAGAATTGTTGCTATTTGCAGATGATATGCTCTTATGCACAGGAGACTCTAAATAATTTACAAAAATCCACTGGAACTAATGGAAGTGTTCAGTGAAATATCAGAATACAAGATAAACATACAAAAGTCAGTTGGATCCCTCTACACCAACAGAGAACTTTAAAGAGGAAATCACTAAGTCGATACCATTTAAAATAGCCCCTAAGAAGATAAATTAACCAGAGTGTAAAAGTCCTCTGCAAAGAAACCTGGAAGAAACTACTGCAAGAAACCAAAATAGACCTAAATAAGTAGAGCAACCTTCCTTGCTCATGGGCAGGAAGATTCAGCATTGTGGAAATGTCTACTTTACCCAAAGCGACTTATAGATACAACACAGTCTCAGTCCAAGTTCCAATGGCATTTTTTTTTAAGGAGATGGAGAAAGAAATCACCAACTTCATATAGAAAGAGCAGAGGCCCTGAATAAGTAAGCATTACTAAGAAGAAGAACAAAGTGGGAGACTTTACATTACTTGACTTTAGAACCTACTACATGGCCGTGGTAGTCAAAGCAGCCTGGTACTAGTTCAAAAAGAGATATGCAGACCAGTGGAACAGAATTGAGAATCCAGATATAAAATCATCTAACTATGAGCAGCTAGATTTGACAAAGTTCCAAAGTCTATAAATTGAGGAAAAGACAATCTGTTTTACAAGTGGTGTTGACATTCTGTATATCTATCCACAAAAAAAAAAATGAAACAAAGCCCATATCTCCCACCATGCACAAAAACTAACTAAAATGGATTGAAGACCTAAATATCAAATCTGAAATGATAAACATCATAGAAGAAAAAATAAGAACAACACTGGAAGACCTAGTATGTGAACAGAATATGAAACATTACTAATGATGTACAAATATCAGAAGAGGAAATGGATAGCTGGGAACTCCTAAAAATCAAATGCTTATCGGAATCAACTCAGTGGCACTGGGTTTGATTTTTTCGTTTTGGTATGCTCATCCAAAGACTTCACCAAAACAGTAAAGAAATAATGTACAGGATGTGAAAAGATTGGAGGCTATGGCAGATCTGATCAGCATCTAATTTCTAAAATCTACATGATACTGCAAAAACTTCAACAGTAGAAAGATAAATAACACAGTTAAAAAATGGGCAAAGGATATGAACAGGCATTTCACCAAAGAAGACATTCAGTTGACTAACACATACGTGAGGGATGCTCGCTGTCATTAGTTAGTCATCAGAGACATTCAACTCAAACCTGCAACGAAATACCATCTCACCCCCAAAAGGCCAGCATAATTAAAAAATAAAATAACACAAAATAATAAATATTGGAGAGGCTGGAACACTTACATACTGCTGGTGGGGATGAAAAATGGTGCAATCACATTGTAAATCAATTTGGTGCTGTCTTAGAAAACTAGAAATATAAATAGCATACAATCCAGCAACCCTACTTCTTGAAATACATGCTAGAGAAATAAGAGCTGTCACATGTATAGATACATTCACACCAACATTCATCACATCGCTGTCCACAATAGCAAAAAGATGGAATCAACCCATCACAAATTATAGAATAGTCACACAATGGAATACTACACAATGATAAACAACAATGATGAATTGGGGAAACATCTCATGGAGAAATCTGGAGGGTGTTATGCTGAGGGTAATTAGTAGCAAAAAGACAAATATTGTACATGATCACTATTATAAGGACTCAAGAAAAGGTTTAAACACAGAAGAAAGCATTCTTTGATGGTGAGGATGGTGGTGAGGAAAAGAGAGTGGTCTTCACTAATTAGATGGTAGATAAGAATTACTTTAGGTGAAGGGAGAGACCACACAGTACAGCTGAAGTCAGCACCATTGGACCGAACCAAAATCTAAGAAGTTTTCCTAAATACAACCAACACTTCAAGGGACAAAGTAGCAGGGGCAGGGGTTTGGGGACCATGGTTTCAGGCAACATCTAGTTCAAATGGCATAACAAAGTTTATTAAGAAAATGTTCTGCATCCTACTTTGGTGAGTGGTATCTGGGATGTTAAAAGCTAGCAAGCAGCCATCTAAAAAGCATCAATTGGTCCCAAACCACCTGAAACAAATAATGAAGAACATAAAGGACATAAGGAAAATATAAGCCCAAGAGACAGAAAAAAGGTCTGTGTAACTCAAAGACGTTGTCAACATGAGGCTGGAAGAACTATGTGGTACCTGGCTACAGGAAACTCAGTGAAAAGGTCCCTGCTGGAGCTAGAGAAATGTCAGGTGCAGAGCTTGAACTCCAGTCAGAAAAGCAGACTACATGGTTTGATAGACTAGAGGGTCCCAGGAAAACATGGCCCCTGGACTTTCAGCACAGAACTGAAACCATTCGCAAAGCCAGCTCCTCAAAGATTGAACTAGTCAATAAGACATAAAATGGTACTGGTGAAGAGTGTGCTTCTTGGCTTAAGTAGATACAAGAGACTAACTGGGCAGCTCCTATCCAGAGGCAAGGTGAGTAGACAGAGGGTGTCAGGAGCTGTTTGAAGGGACACGGGAAAATTCTAGGTGGAGAGGAGGAGTGTGCTGTCACAGTGTAGGGAAAGCAGCTAGGGTCACATAAAATGTATGCAAGCTTTGTGTGAGAAACTAACTGAAATAGTAAACTTTCACTTAAAACATAACTAACAAAACAAAACAATAACTCTTGGGCATGATCAGCAGCACCCACCACACGATCGGCAATAACAAAGTACTGCCCTGATCTGTGCAAGGCTGCTGTCCACTGATAGAGCACCGTGCTGAGTAACCAGGAACCTGTGATCATGAAGAGGAAGTGCATCTGCTCTACCAAGAGCTCCAGAATAGCCTTCCTCAGCACAATAAAAATCAATTCTCTCCACTTAAAAAATAAGTTATTCTTCTCTTTTTAAAAAAAAGAAGAAAAGAATGAGTTGGCTGTTGGTTTTCTATAGATGCTGTTTTAGCTCATCTAGTGATGCTATAACAGAAATAGCACAAGTGGATGGGTTTAACAAAGAAAAGTTTATTCTCACTGTCCAGTAGGCTACAAGTTCAAATTCAGGGCACCAGCTCCAGCAAGAGTCTTTCCCTTTCTGTCAGTTCTGGAAGGTCTTTGTCATCAGTCTTCTCTTGGTCTGGGAGCATCTCAGCATAGAAACCTCGGGTTCAAAGACATGCTCTTCTCCTGGCATTGCTTACTTGGTGGTATGAATTTCTCGTGTCTCTTTGCTCACTTCTCTCTTTTATATCTCAAAAGAGATTGACTAAAGACACTATCGAATCTTGTGGATTTCATGAATGTAACTGCTGCTAATTCATCTTATTAAATCATAGTGATAGAATTTAAAACACACAGGAAAATCTTATCAAATGGTGGGCAATCATGCATTGCTGGGACTCATGGTCTAGTCAAATTGATACACACATTTTTAGGAGGACGTAAAGATTGGTCCTGGAGGACATCATGCTTGGTAGACTAGAGGATCAGCAAAAGAGAGGAAGGCCCTTGATGAGATGGATTGACAGTGGCCACAATGATGGGCTTAAGCATAGAAACAATTATGGACGTGGCTCAAGACCAGGCAGTGTTTCATTGTGTTGTAAGTAGGGTCACTATGAGTCAGAACCAACCTGATGTCACCTAACAACACAACCTAATTCAATCTATGACGAAAACCAAACACACTGCCATTGAGTTGATTCTGACTTACAGCAACACTGCAGACAGAGTAGAACTGCCTTATAGATCTTCCAAGAAGCACATGGCAGATTGAACTGCTAAACTTCTGGTTAGCAGCCATAGCATTTAACCACTACACCACCAGAGTTTTCCAGTCTATGGCAGATGCCGTTGATTATGTTGAAGAATTTCCCTTCTATACCTATTTTACTGAGAGTTTTGTTAGGAATATGTGTTGGACTTTGTCTAATGTCTTGTTTGCATTGATTGAGGTGATCATGTCATGTTTGTCTTTTATTTATGTGATAGATTATATTGATTGATTTTCTAGTGTTGAACCATCCTTGCATACCTAGTATGAATCCCACTTGGTTGTGGTATATTATTTCTTTAATATGATGCTGAATTCTACTGGCTAGAATTTTGTTGACAATTTTTGCCTCTCATGAAAGACAGTGGTTTGTAATTTTCCTTCTTTCTTTTTTTGTGCTGTCTTTACCTGATTTTGGCATCAGGGTTATACTGGTTTCAGGGATGAAACTGGAAGTATGCTTGCTTCATGAATGAATTTGGAAGTATCTCTTCCTTTTCTATGTTCTGAAATAATTTGAATAGCAGTGGTATAAGCTCATCTCTGAATGTTTGGTAGAATTCTGAAGTGAAGTTACCTGGGCCAGGGCCTTTTTTTTTGTTGGAAGGTTTATTATTAATATTATTACCTTTTCAATCTCTTCTCCTGTTATGGGTCTGTTCAGATTTTCAACTTCAGTTTGTGTTAATTTGGGTAGATACTCTGTTGCTATAAATTCGTCCATTTTCTATAGGCTTTCAAATTTGTTAGAGTATGGTTTTTCATAATACTATGCTATGATCCTGTCTATTTCAGTTGTAGTACGCCTCACTTCATTTCTCATTTGGGTTGTTTGTATCCTCATGCTTGTCTTTTGTCAGTTTGGTCAATAGTTTGTTGATTCTTTCAAAGAAACAATTTTCAGTTTTGTTGATTCTATTGTTTCTGTTCTCTATTTCTTCTCTGATCTTTATTATTTCCTTCCTTCCGCTTCTTTGGCGGTTCTTTTTCTATTCAAGTTGTGTAGTTTGTATTTTGATTTTGTTCCTTTCTTCTTTTTTGAAGTGTGGGTCTACTGCTGTAATACTGATGTCTGAGCACTACCTTAGCTGTGCCCCAAAGGTTTTGGTATGATGCATTTTCATTCTTGGGAATTTTTTAATTCCATCTTTGATTTCTTCTTTTACCCAGTGGTTTTCAAGAAGGGTATTATTCAGTTTCTGTATATTTGACTTTTTTTCTCCTAGCTCTTCTTATTGTTAATTTCTATTTCAATGATGTAATCAATGATGATATTCTTATTATCTCAGTGTTGTTATCTCATTGAGGATTGCTTTGTGGCCTAAAATGTAGTCTGTTCTAGAGAACATTCCATATGCATTGCAAAAGAATTGTACTTAGCAGCTGCTGGGTGGAGTGTTCTCTACACGTCCTGAGGTGAAGCTGGCTGTTTGTGGCCTTTGGATCTTTTATATCTTTGTTGAGTTTCTTCGTAGATATTCTGTCATTAAACAAGGGTGTGCTAAAGCCTCATATTGTTCTTGTGGAACTGTCAGTTTCTTTTCTCATTGCTGTTAGAGTTTGTTTTATGTATTTTGGAGTCCTGTCATTGGGTATGTAGATATTTATTATGGTTATGTCTTCATGATAGCTTGTCTCTTTGATCATAATATAATTTCCTTCTTTGTCCTTTACGGTGGATTTTGTTTTAGTTTGTTTTGTCTTAGATTAGTATTGCCCTTTCTTTTCTTTTTGGTAGCTGTTTGCTTTATGTATTTTTTCCATCCATTGATTTTTTAATAAGTTGATGTCTTTGTTTCTTAAGTATGTCTCTTATAGACAGCGTATTGATGGGGCCTGTGTTTGTTTGTTTTTTTAAATCCATTCAGTCACATTCTGTGTCTTTATACATGCATTTAGGCCATTTACATACAGCGTAATTATTAAGTGGTGTGCATTTGTTGGTATCCTTTTGTAGTGCTGTTTTTTTCTTTTTCTTTGGTGATGCTGAAGATTTTTTTTGTTCTTCTTATTTTCCTGTGCTGAATTCCTTTGGTTTGTGGATTTTCCTTTTTTCACTTCTGTATATTTTGTGTTTACCAAGACTTTACATTTTTCTTTATTCTGATTAGCATGTTTGTTAACTTCCTTTGTGATTATGTTGAAATTTACTCTTATCCATCCTCCTAAGTTTGAACTAGTCTTTATTACTTGATATCGCCTTGCCTTCCTCTCCATTTGGAAGTTCTGTAGCTATACCACTTGTTCCATCTTTTATTTATTTTGACGTTGTTTTCATTTATAGATTAACCTCTGTGATTCCTTGTTGTAAATTTTTTAGTTTTGGTTTGTCCTTGAGAGTTCATTTTCTAGGTGGGTATCTTAGTAATCTGGTACCGCTCTAACAGAAATACCACAAGTGTATAGCCTTAAAAAGAGAAATTTTATTTTGTCACAGTCTAGAGGCTAAAAGTCCAAATTCAGGGTGTCCGCTCCAGGTGAAGGCTTTGGTTCTGGAGGGAGCTCCTTGTCATCAATCTTCTCCTGGAGTGGAAGCTTCAGATGTGCGGGGACTCCTACTCATTTCTAAAGGATACACTCCTCTCCGGGCATTGCTTCTTGGTGGCATGAGGCCCCCAACTCTCTGCTTGCTTCTCTTTCTTTTATATCTCAAAAAAATTGCCTCAAGGCATAATACAGTTTTACAGTAAGTGCTGCCCCACCATCATAACTACCATCCATCCTCCCTCATTAACGTCATAGCAGCCAAATTTACGGTGTGGAGGAACATCACATGATACCAGGAATCATTGCCTAGCCAGATTGCTATATACCTTTTTGAGGGAGACACAATTCAATTCAATCTATGACCGTTGGTATCTGGCTGATGTTATCTTATGTGCTAGATTCAAGTTGTTGTCTGATGTTGTTGGTTTTCTAACTGAAGGACTCTCTTTAATGACATCATTTTTCAGCAAAGTAGATGGTGACTCTTCAAGTGATTCAATAGCACCTAACAACAGAAATGGGCTCAAGTATAACAATAATTGTGAGAATGATGCAAGACTGGGCAGTGTTTTGTTCCATTATACATAGGATTGTTGTGAATCAAAACTGATTCAATAGCACCGAAAACTGGAAATTCAATTGACTGTATTTGTGGAAAAAAACAATGGAAAATTTCAATATCATCAGTCAGGAAAGATGTGCATCAGAGTTTTATCCTTTCACCATAATTATTCTATCTGTCTGCTGAGCAAATAATCCAAGAAGCTGGACTATATGAAGAAGAATGCAAGGTAAGGACTGGAGGAAGACTTATTAATGATCTGCAACAAGCAGATGTCACAAACTTGCTTGCTGGAAGTTAAATGAACTTGAAGCATTTAATGGTGAAAATCAAAGATGACAGCCTTCAGCATGGGTTGTACCTCAATGTAAATGAAAATTAAAAAATCCTCACAGCTGAACTAATAAACAACATCCTGATAAATGAAGAAAACCTGAAGTTGTCAAGGATTTCATCTTACTTGAATCCACAATCAGCACTAATGGAAGTAGCAGCCAAGAAGTGAAAAGATACATTGCATTGGGCAAATCTATTGCAAAAGACCTCTCAAAAGTATTAAAAAGCAAAGATGTAACTTTAAAAACTCAGGTGTGCCTGACACAAGCCATGGTGTTTTCAATGAGTCATATGCATGCAAAAGCTGGGCAATGAAAAACAAAACTGAAGAAGTGATATCTTTAAACTATCATGTTGGCAAAGAATAATGAATACCATGGACTGCTGGAAGAGTGGTAAAAAATCTGTCTTGGAAGAAGTACAACTGTAATGCTTCTTAGAAGCAAGAATGGCGTATACTTTGAACATGTGATTAGGATGGAGCAGATCCTAGAGAAGGATACATGCTTGGTAAAGTAGAGGATCAGTGAGAAAGAGGGAGACACTCAATACGTAGACTGACACAAGGGCTGCAATAATGGGCTCATGTATAACAATAATTGTGAGGATGACACAAGACTGAGAAGTGTTCTGTTCCATTATATGTAGGATTGTTGTGAATTAGAACTGATTCAATAGCACCTAACAACAGCACCAGTTTCCCTTCTTATCTTTGATTTGGATTAAATGTTGACATTTTAGACACATACAGATGTTTTATTTTAGCACAGTACCGTTCTAAACAGAAATATACTTTATTTTGTGTGTCACTTGTTTTTTTCTTTTAAAAGGTGATAATTTTGGTTGAAAGTTTAATGAGTGTCTCAGAGTGATTGCCTGTGGAACTCCAGTGGTCTTAATGGTCCAGTTAGTCTGGGTACTTTTAGGAATTTTAGTTTTGTCCTGCACTTTTCTCCCATTCTAAACAGAATCATCTCATGTGACTCCAGATGGATTGGTCAGTGGTGGCAGTCAGATATCATTTAGTTCTTCTGGATTTAGGTAGTTGAGGTCATGGCCTACATAGTCTATCAATTTTGTAAACTTGTTTTTTCTCTGTAATCTTGGTTACCTTCTTACTCATTTGCTCCTGATGCCTAGAGACTGAGAGTTTTATCTTAGTTGTCTGATTGCCAGCTTTTAAGTACTTAAAGTCTATTCTCACCTACATTAAAATTACCAGCCTTGTTCTCTTTTGATTATTATTTGTATGGAATATTTTTTCTATTCTTTCACTATTCACCTATTTGTGTCTTTGGACCATAAATATGTCTCTAGTGCACAGCATACAGATGAACTTTCAAAAAATCTGTTCCACCACCATCTGTCTTTTGATTGGTGAGCTTAATCTACTTACCTTTAAGCACATTACTGGTAAGGAAGGACTTATGTGTAGTCTTCAGCTATTTGTGTATGTGTGTGTGTGTCTTAAATTTTTCTTCCTCATTTCTTTGAACACCGCCTTCAGTTGTGTTTAGTTGATTTTTTTATAGTGAACCATTTTCATTCCTTTCTTTTTTTGTATGTAAAATTTAAAGACATTTGCTTTGTGGTTACCATGAGTATTATGTTTAAAAATCCTACATTTGTAACAACCTAGTTTTAGTTGATTTCTACTGAATTTCAATAGTGAACAAAGATTCTATTCCCATACCACTCTTGTCCTGTATGTTGTTGCTATCACAAATTACATTTTTACACCTTATGTGACCAATAACATAAATCTGTAATTACTTTTTTAAGACTACATCATTTTAAATCATGTAGTGTGTAACTAGTAGGGTTACAAACCAAAATCACCATGAAACTAGCCCTTATATTTGTACATGACAGTAGCTTTATCAAATATCTTTTTTCTGCATATAGTTTTCAGTTTTTGTCTAGTGTTCTTCAACTTGTAGGACTTTGGCAATTCTAGTAGGGCAGGTCTAGTTCTAACAAACCACCTCAGATTTTGGTTATCTGAAAGTGTCCTAATTTCTCTCTTATTCTTGAAAAAAAAGTTTTGTCTGATGCAGAGTTGTTGGTTGCCAGTTCTTTTCTTTTAGCACTTTAAATATGTCTTCCACTTGCCTTATGGCCTCCAAGTATTTTGAGGAGAAATTGGCACCAAAACTTACTGAGGTGCCTTTTTATGAGATGATTTGCTTCTCTCTTACTGCTTTCAGGAATCTCCACTTATGTTTGGTTTGGGGGATTTTGATTACAATTTATCTCACTGTAGATCTTTTTGGATTTATTCCACCTTGAGTTCATTGAGCTTCTTGGGTGTGTAGATTCACATGCTGCGTCAAATTTAGCAAGTTTTCTGTTATTATTCTTCAGACATCTTTTCTGTCTCTTTCTCTCTCTCTTCTTCTTAGGAGCAGCAGGACGTGCATTTTGGTTCATTTGATGGTACCCTGTGCTTGCCTTAGGGTATGTTTACTTTCCTTCCTTTTGTTTTTCTCTTCTTTTTTACAGCAATTTTTTATTAGGTTGAGAGCATATGTTTTAGACTATAATATAGTCTGCCAAATTCTGCTATCCCGCTTGCCCCTTTTATAAAGCCATACATGGTATAGTGACTTCAAGTAAAAAAAAACAACAAAACAACACTGCTGAACACTGCTGTTGAATCAGTTCCACCTCAGAGTGACCCTATACGACAGAGCAGAACTTCCTCTTAGTGTTTCCAAGGAACAGCTAGTGAATTTGAACTGATGGACTTTTGGGTTAGCAGCCTAAGCTCTTAATAACTGTACCACTGGGAATTCTTTTTCTTTTTCTTTCTTTTTTTGTTGATGTAGCTTTTGGTGTTTTCCCCCTTTACTTTTTCAAAACTGATAAAATAATCAAAACTTGAAGGAAATTCTGGTTCCTATTGCATAGGATCCAGCGTTTCCCCACTATTAAAAGTCAGATTATTTACTTTTTACTTCTTTTTTTCTTAAAAACTTGTGTTTTCAGTGAAAGTTTACAGAGCAAATTAGTTTCTCGCTAAACTACTAACACACAAATTGTTTTATGACACCAGTTGCCAATCCCTCAGAATTCTCTCCTACCCCACCCTAAGTTCTCTGCTTCAGTTCATCCAGTCTTCCTGTTCCTTCCCACCCTCTTATCTTGGCTTTTGGGCTTGATGCCCATTTAGTCTAGTATACATGATTGAACTAAAAAGTATGTTCCACATGTGTGTTATTATTTGTCCTGTAGGCCTGTCTAATTTGAAAGATAAACCTCAAGAATGACTTCTATACTGACTTTAAAGGATATCAAGGGGCCATACTCTTGAGGTTTCTCCAGTGTCTGTCAGACCAGCAAGTATGGGGTGTATGTGTGTGTGAGAGACTTTTACATGTGTTCTACATTTTTTTGCCAACTGTCTGGAGCCCTCCACTGTGATCCCTGTCGGACCAGTTGGTGGTGGTAGCCAGGTACTATCCCGTGGTAGCCAGGTACTATCCAGTTGTTCTGGGCTCAGTCTGGCAGAGGTTTTGGTAGTAGTGCTCCTTTAGCCCTTTAGATGAATTGTTATCTTGTGTCTTTGGTTTTCTTCATTCTTCTTTCTTCTAGCTGGGACCGGAGCAGCAGAAGTATCTTGCCACTACCATTGAGTTGATTCTGACTCATAGTAACCCTATAGATCAGAGTAGAGCTATCTTAGATGGATA
This sequence comes from Heterohyrax brucei, assembly GCA_028571685.1. Lineage (NCBI taxonomy): Eukaryota > Metazoa > Chordata > Mammalia > Hyracoidea > Procaviidae > Heterohyrax > Heterohyrax brucei. Next base: position 22,346,750 of record CM053162.1, read on the forward strand.
TCTTAGATGGATGCTAATAGGCTTTTAAGATCTTAGGCACTGCTCACCACAGTCAGGTGTAAAACATTTTTTTTTATAAATTGTGTCATGCCAATTAAGCACCACGAGCATGGCCCCCAGCTCTTGGCCCAGTAACTGGGACCCTCAAGGAGTTTGGATGTGTCTGTGAAACTTCTATGACTTTGCCAAGAGTCAAATTGTGCTGACTTCCTCAGTATTGTTTACTGTCTGATCTTTCACCAGTTACCACTTATCTACTATCTAGTTAGTGTTTTCCCACTTCCTCTCTCGTAACTGTGAAATATGTTTCCTTCTGTGTAGATCTTTTCTTGAATTTTTACAGCAACGGGTCTCATAAAGTATTTATGCTTTTATGGTTGGCTAATTTCACTCGGCATAATGCCCTCTACATTCATCATTCTGAGGTGTTTCGTAGTCATCATTATTCTTTATTGTTGGGTAGGATTCCATTGTGTGTAATATGATAGTTCATTTATCCATTTATCTGTTCGTTGGCACTTTTGGGTTGTCTCCTTCTTTTTGCCATTGTGAAGTGTTGCAAAAACATCACTATGCATTGTGTCTATTTTTATGGTGGCTCTTAATCTGTGTGGAGAGATTATCAAACAATATCATTAATAACACACACAATTAAAATTATTCAAAAGCTGGTGTTGCAGTATACTGACAGGAAACTACCAGAAATTCAGGCTGGATTCCGAAAAGAATGTGGAACCAGGGAGGTCATTGCTGATGTCAGATGGATCCTGACTGAAAGCATAGAATATCAGAAGAATGTTTACTTGTGTTTTATCAGCTGTGCAAAGGCGTTCAGTATGTGGGTAATAACAAATAATGCATAACATTTCAGAGAACAAGAATTCCAGAACGTTTAATTGTGCTCATGAGGAACTTTTACATAGATCAAGAGGCAGTGGTTTGAACAGAACAAGGGGACACTGAGAGATTAAAAGTCATGAAAGAGGTGCATTAGGTTTATAGCCTTTGACCATACTTATTTAATCTGCCAAACAAGTCATCTGAGAACCTGGACTACATGAAGAAGAACAGGGCATCATGATTGGAGGAAGACTTGTTAACAACCTGTGTTATGTAGATGACAGAGCCTTGCTTGGTGAAAATGAAAAGGACTCGAAGTACTTACCAATAAAAATCAAAGACCACAGCATCCAGTATGGACTGCACTTCATAAAGAAAACAAAAATCCTCACAACTAAGCCAATAAGCAACAGCATGTAAAATGGAGAAAAGATTGAGATCATCAAGGATTTCATTTTATTTGGATCCACAATCAGCACCCATGGAAACAGCAGTCAGGAAATCAAAAGATGCATGTCATGGGTTGAATTATGTCCCTCCAAAAATAGGTGTAGCCACGTGGCTGGGCCCTGATTCCCAGTATCTTGTGATTGTCCTCCATTTGGTGGTTTTCCTAAACTGTATGTTAAAGGATTAGGGTGGGGCTGTAAGTCCCTTCATAAGATTACCTCCCTGCTCCACTGTAAAGGGAGTTTCCCTGGAGTATGGCTTGCCCCTGCCTTAATCTTTTCATCCTATGAGAGATAAAAGGACAGAGAAGCAGGCAGAGAATTGGGAACCTCACACAATCAAGCAAGCAGCACCGGGACAAGAGTGCGTCCTTCAGATCTGAGGTTCCTGTGCCAAGATGCTCCCTGGACAAAGACTATGCAATACTGGACTTGCCTCCTGAGACAACAAGGGGAAAGCTTTCCCCTGGAGCGGACATCCTGAATTTGGACTTGCAGCCTACCAGACTGTGTAAGGATAAACCTTCCTTTGTTAAAGCCATTCACTCTGTGGTGGTTCTGTTAAAGCAGCCCTAGCTGACTAAAATAATGCATTACATTGGAAAAATCTGCTGTAAAGGACCTCTTTAAAGTGCTGAAAAGCAAAGATGTTACTTTGAAGACTAAGATACACCTGATCCAAGCCATGGTATTTTCGGTTATATCACATGCATGTGAAAACTAGACAATAAATAAGGAAGACTGAAAAAGAATTGATGCCTTTGAATTGTGGTATTGGTGAAGAAGACTGAATACACCACAGACTACCAAAACAATGAACAAATTGGTCTTGAAAGAAGTACAACCGGAGTGTTCCTTAGAAGCAAAGATGTTAAGATAGTTTTACACACATTGGACATGTTGTCAGGAGGATCAGTCCCTATAGGAGAACATCATGCTTGGTACAGTAGAGGGTCAGCGGAAAACAGGAAGATCCTCAATGAGATGGACTGACACAGTGGCTGCAACAATGGGCTCAAGTGTAACTATTTTGAGCATGGCACAGGACCGGGCAGTGTTCTGTTGTTTTGTTCTGTGGCATATAGCACCATGATGAATCAGAACTGACTGCAATAACAATGGCTAGCGATTGCATGCATTTCCTCCTGTGTCTGTTAGCCACTTGAATATCTTCTGCAGTGAGGTATCTGCCCATATACTTTACCCATTTTTAAACTGGATTATTTTTCTTTCTGTTGCTGAAGTGTTGAATTTTCCTATGGATTTCATAGATTAGAACTTTATAGGGTAGGTCCCATAGCCAGAAATTTTTCCCCCAGCTTATAGGTTCTTTTTTCACTCTTCCGGCAAATGTTTTTAATGAGGTGTGTAATTTTTAAAATATTCTAGTGAACCTAGCTCACCTTTTAGTGTTTGTGTAGTGTTGTTATAGCTTTTATCCTGTTTACGCCATATATTAGCTCCCCCAACATTGCCTTTATGTTTTTTCTTCCATGATCTTTGTAGTTTGGGTTTTGTGTTTAGGTCTTTAATTCATTTAGAAAAATTTTTTGTGTGTTGTGTGAGGTATGGGTTCTGTTTGAATTGTCTTCTTAGCTGTTTAATTGCTGTTTAATTGTTTAATTCCTGTTTAATTGCCTTTAGAGCTTAGTCTTGTTGTTACCCCTTTCTATGTGAATTTTAATTTTTCTTGAGCTGCCCTTGGAATTTTTTTGTGTGTGCTTTTGGTGAGAGTGGCTACGGTATGTCTTAGTGACTTTCTTTTGGGATCTAGCCTGTATAATGGTTCATTGAGCTTCTTAGATAGCCGGTTCTTTATCTTTCATGGTTTAGGGAAGTTTCCTGTTAACAAATCTTCAATCATCCTTTCTGTGTTTTGCATTTCACCCCTGTTCTGGAATGCCAATCACGCACAAATTTTTGCCATTAATTGTATCTCACATGGTTCTTAGCTTTTCTTCTTCCTTTTTTTTTCCCCTCAAACCAAGTGACATCCATGGATTTGTCTTCAATTTTGCTGATTTTGTTTTCCATTGTTTCAAATTTGTTCCTAAAACCTTCTATTGCATTGTTTATAAATTTTGTTATCTTTTGGATTTCTAGCTGTTTTTGTATAACTTCTAATTATTTGCTTTGTCATTTTGTTCTTGTGTTCTTTTCCTGAATTCTTCTATTATCTCATCTGTGTTTTCCTTGATTTTGGCTTGTTTTCATTGGTATTGTATGCATTTTCCTTGATCTCTTTCCTAGTATTTTGGAACACCCTGAGTATTAAACTTCTGAATCCTCTATCAGTTTGTTACAGAGCATTTTTCTGTGGTGGAAAGTCAACTAGTGCTTTATTCCAGTCACCTGCTGGATCTTCCATGTATTGTTTTTGCTTTTTTAAATGTATATAAATTTACATATTTCGAATTGTCTGCTCTCTATGAGGTATTCACGTATTGTTTTCTTTACTGATTGTGAGTTTGTTTTATTCTGCTTTTTTTTTGGTTTGGTTGTTTGGTTATAGCTGGGCGAGTGGGGTGGACATGCTTTGTTGCTTGCTTGTCTGTGGGTGTGGTAGTTCTCACTACCAGGGTTGGTGGGTGCAGCAGGTCAGGTGCAACAGGAAGGGAAGGAGAAGAGATGGGTCTTTTGTTTATAGTGTGAACCAGACCAGGGGTTGGAGTACAACCACTGTGTTCTGTAGGAGGGTCCCAAACTGGGAAGGAAAGGACCTGGGTTCCAGAACAGGTCCCTCAGGGCTGCAGTGTGTGACATAAGAGTTCCAGAGCTGGCAGAAAGGATCCTGGGGTTTGGGCCAGTTCCCTTCAGGCCTATATTGGGTGGCAGGAGGTGTCTACACTTGGTGAAAAGGATCCAGGGGTCCAGGCTAGGCCCCTTATGGGCTGTGTCAGGCAGAGGGGAGGACTGTAGAGGTGGCAGGAAGGGGTGTGGGGTCTGGTCAGTGTCCTCTGAATGTCATTGTGGGAGGTGGAAAGGGTCCAGAGCTGGTGAGAAGGAATCTGGAGTCTGGACCTGGTCACCTTCAATCCATGGGCAGTGGAGGAAGGGTCCTAGGGTCCTGGGAGGGTACCCATTAGGGTTGCAGGTGCTGAGATGTAGGGGAGAGGTAGGAGAAGGGGTGACAGCATGGGCAGAGTGAGCTAAATGCAGGAGGGCAGTAGTGTAGTTTTGTACTGTTTCCCAGCAGTCACAGTTGCCGCAATGGGACAGTTATACTTACTGTTTACCAGATTGATGGGAGTTGTAGGAATGTGTTCTTATTTTCACTGGGTGAGCAAGTCTTGGCTTTTCTTTGAGTTTCAGCAAACAAACATGGGCTTCCATAGTTTTGGGTTGTCCATGCTGTACGTCTATCTTTCATTGAGAGTTCTATGGAGGTGTCTTTCCGTGTGGGGTCGCTGGCTTTATTCCAGGATGATCATGACTTTTGGTCAGGAACTTCCACTCTGTATTTCTATCCCTTCTCCATTTTCTATCAGTTTCTTCTGAACTAATACTTTATTCCTTCATATAAGGTTCACGGTTCTAGCACTGATGTCTTTATCTGTTTTACTTGGTTTTTCAGGTCTTTGTTGTAGCAGGATGACTTAGTGTATCTGACTAGTCTGCCATCTTCTCTCTGCACTCACCACCTAGCTCTTCTAGTCCAAGTAGATGAGATTGTGGTTCACATAGATTGCTTGTCGTGTAGACTAGTTTCTTTCTTTGAGTCTTTGCTTTCCTTCTTTCTCTTTTATTCCAGATGAGTAGAGACTAGTAATTGTATATTAGACAGCCACTCACAAACTTTTAAGACCTCAGACAACACGTACAAGACTAAAATACAGAACATAACTTTGCAAACTGTATTATGCCAGTTGAGTAATCCTACCAAACTATAGTCATAATCTTTCAAACTCAGAAATCCAATCTTGTGAGGTGTTTTGTTACATCTGAGAACTATTGATAATTGTGCCTCCTATGCTTTTTCACTATCTTAATGGTTCATTTTGATTAATAAACATTCTTAAAATTAATAAGTTTAATTTATCTATTTTAATATAGGTAATGGTTTTTATGTCATGTTCAAGTAATTTTTGCCTATCCCAAAGTTGGATCCGACTCGACAGCACTTGGCTTGACTAAAGTCATAAAGACTTTCTGCGCCTTACTCTAGAAGCTCTATTGCTTTACTTTTTACATTGTATATAATCCAATTTGAATTTATTTGCGTGTGTGTTGTGCCACAGACAGCCAATCTTCAAGATGGGGTGAGATGAGAATCCAGGTGTTTTATTGTGTACTGGTACATAATGAGACAAAAGGGATAGATTCCTCCACCATCTGTCTCTTGAAAATGGAGTAGCCGGAGGCCTTAAAGGAAAAAGGAATAAGGTTTTATGAGTCCTGGGAAATTGTGGGATGTTAATCTTTTGTAAGTGGTCACAATGGTCACGTCCCAGATGTCCTGGTATCTTAATTGGTGTGTTGGGCCTGGAAGTGATCTGGCCATCATGCAAGTTCCCTGAAGATTGCTTTGTTTTTTCTTTTTTGGTTTTAGATTATTATCACTTGTTTTTCCATAGTCCTAAAGACAACATAGATTAGTCCTTAACTTGAGTGAAACAGTAGACTCATGCTTGAAGGCAGAATTAAGAAACAAAGTGATACAGGATATGTTCAAGATGTGGCCACTTATTTTATTCTGCCTGTTCCATTGTAAGGTACAGAATTAGAATTGAGTGCTGACAGAAATGTATTATAGAAGAGGCATCACAAATGAGTGTGGAAAAATAAGAACTTTTAAATAAATTTTGTTAGGCTAGCTGGATACTCTTAAGGAAGCAGATTAATCAAACTATTACAATGACAAATTTCCAATGGAAAATCTAAGTGTTATTTTAAACCCATATAAGTGTTACAAGGAATCATGTGCAAATTATTCTAACCTAGGGCATGAAAAGTTGCTCAACATCATTGTTTCTCAGGAAAATACAAGATATTATTTCATATCCACTAAAATAACTGAAATTGAAATCACTGACAGCAATAGGTTCTGGTGGCTGTTGTGGATTGAATTGATTCTACAAAAAGATACGATGAAGTCCAGAGAACATGACCTTGTTTGGAAATACAGTTTGCTTATTTTGTTATCATTTAGGGTAAATGGGGCCATACTGGAATAAGGTAGATCCTAGCACTAATCCTTTCGGAAGAACAGACCCAAAGAGGTTTTCATGCAGATTGAAGATAGACACACCATGCGAAATACATCTCCAAGCCTAGGAGCTCCAAAAGATGCCTATGATATCAGAACTAGAAGAAACAAGAATGGACCATTTCCTAGAGCAGAGAGAACACAGTCCTTCCCTGAATTCAGACTTCTAGCACCCAGTACTGTAACAGAATAATTTTCAGTTTTAGAATGTCATCCACTTCATGGTATTTTGTTATGGTACCTGTTACAAATTGAATTGTGTTCCCAAAAATATGTGTCATAAATCCTAACTCTATGCCTGTGTTATCATCTCATTTGTGAATGGGTAGTTTCTATTATGTTGGTGAAGAAAGATTAGCATAGGGTATATCTTGAGAAATGAGCAAGCAAGAGAAGCAGATAAAGGGAAACACTGATGCCAGGCCACACGGTGATCTCCAAGGAGCTGGGAAACAAATTGAAGAGACTCGGACCTTCTTCCAGAGCCAACAGGGAGAGAACACATTCTCCACAGCAGCACTAAATAACTAAGACAGTACCCTAGGAAATGGAAACAAAGTGTATATGACATAACTGGACCTCTCATACTATGCCGGTAGGACTTGTATATTGGTATTACCCCTTACAGAAAAATATTTTACAGTTTAAATTTATGCATATACTCCATGAGTCAACAATTTCATTCTTTACCTACCCAAGGAAAATGAATATGCACATCCACCAAATATGGGTACAAGAATGCCCACAGTAGCTTTATTCAAAATAGCCCAAACCTGGGAACAGGTCAGTATCCCTCAGCAAGAGAACAATAAATTGTATATGTGTAATATAGTACATACATACTCTGAAAAAAAAAGGAACAAACGGTTGATATAAGTAACAACACACATGACTCTTAAAAACATTACATCAAGTGAAAGAAAGCAGACCCCAAACACTACTTTCTGTATGATTTTGTTTATATTAAGTTCAAGAACAGGCAAAATTGTTCTTTTGTGATAGAAGTCAGAATAATATCTTTGGAGTCAATGAACACCCGAAGGAATTTACTGGAGAAATGGTAATGTTTTATGTTTTAATTAGAGGGTTGTTGTATATGTTTGTAAGTTTGCTAAAACTCGTCAAACTGAATAGTTAAAAATATCTACTCTTCCAGCAGACTGAATCCGGTACAACTAGATGGTACCCATCTACCACTGACTGCTCTGACAGGGATCACAAGAGAGGTCCCAGACAGAACTGTAGATAAATGTAGAACAAAATTCTAAATCAAAAAGAAAGACTTGACTTGCTGGCCTGACAGAGTGGAGAAACCTTGAGAGTATGGCCCCTGGACACTGAGCGCAGTAATGAAGTTACTCCTCAGGTTCGCACTTTGGCCGAAGATTGGACAGGCCCGTGAAACAAAATGATACCAAAGGGGCATGCCAACTCAGGGGCAAGGAATGGAAAGCAGGAGGGGCAGGAAAGTTGGTAAAAAAGAACTCAAGTTTGAGAAGGAAGGGTATTAACCTGTCATGGGGTTGTTAACCAACGTCCTTAAACAATATATGTACTAACTGTTTATTGAGAAACTAGTTCTGTAAACCTTCACATACAGTACAATAAAAAATATTTAAAAATGTATGTTTTATTATATGGAAATTACATGTCAACTAAGAAAATAATTGTTTCAACTGTAAAGAAATAACTGTTCTTGGTAACAACAAACAGAGGCTGTTAGAGAAAAGATGAAAGAAAACTTTGTATCATAAAGATCAAAATGAGAACAAACAAACCTATATGATCAATCTAGACTCTTTAAAAGTAGCAAAACCTTTGCCTTCAGATATTTGCAGAAGGGCTGGGCCAGGTTATCCTTTCCAAACTTCCAGGTTTATGTTATAATACCTTGATATAGTAATAGTGTTGACTATAAATTCTGAAGTAAGTTTTGTTAATTAGTTTTGAAGGAATCTCATCAAAAAAATAAGTTTTTGGTTTTTGATATTTGAAGACTGTTGTTGTGTGCTGTTTGGTCGACTCTGATATATAGCAATGGTTTCCTACACTATAATCTCTATAGGAGCAGATCAGCAGGTCTTTTCTGCTAAGGAGTGACTGGTATACATACAAACTGCCAACCTTTTGGCTAGCAGCTGAGTGCTTAACCATTGTGACACAAGGGTCCTTCTTTTGGAGACTGCCAAAAAACCAAACTTGATGCAGATGCATCAATTCCAACTGAAAGAGGCCCTATAGGACGGAGTAGAATGAACCCACACGGTTTCTGAGGAGTGATTGATGGACCTGAGTGTCCTTCCTTTTGGTTAGCTGTTGACCATGATGCTACCAGGAAGATAATTAAGAAAGGAAAGGGAAGAAAGAGTTCAATGTGTGTTGAGTACATGACTTGACAAGAATAGAAGTGATTGTGTGCAGGGCATAAATGCTGTTTCCTACTGCTGATGTTCATGGCCATAATTGGTAAATGCCAAGAATATTACAATGGCAGAGTTTGAAGTAGATGCAGCTCACTGATGACAATAAATTGTGGCCATAGAGAAAAATGTTGAGTGTTTATCACCTATGTTGTTGTTTCTGTTTTAAGTACAGTAGGGATACAGGGAAACTTTAGATAAAAATATCTGTGAATCTTCAAGATGAAGGATTTCTAGGCCACCTCAACTATCTAAACCAATCAAAACCATTGCGTCACTAGGGTTCTAGAGTAGTCTCATTTGAAATTTTACTGTATTGTTCCTCTCTTTGTTGACCTTAAGGAATTATTCAGGGCAGGCTTCTTTTGGGGGTATGAAAGTGCTAATCCCTGTAATAGGAGCAATCTGATCAAGACAAGAGTCAAGTGAAGGCACCAGGACTATCTCTTGAGAAGAGGTGGCAAGAGGGAAGACGCTGAATTAAGCACACAGCACAGGTGCTGTCCGGACAGGGAAGGAAACAAAGGCAGGTGGACGGCAAAGCATCAACAGCCTCCTAAAAGTGGACTTTAGGAGGGCTAAGATCATAGATTTTTCCATTACAGTAATTTTTGGCACAGCAACGATACGTGTAAGTCCAGCCATTCTTTCTAGTTTTCACGGCTTTGCAGAATTTCTGACAGTCCATATATGTTATCTGGAGCCAAGGACCTGTGGCAGGGAAGAACCACGGAAAAATGAGCCAGCGATCTATGTTCTTCAAAGACAAATTAAACCTGGAAGCAGTTTTGTCAGTAATGTAGTCAGATAACAAGGTAAGTATAGAAATGGCTTCCTAGCTTATAGTTCTCCTGGAGCACCACGGAAAAATGACTGGCCAGTAGAAAGGCTTGTTTGCCTGAATTCCCTGATAACCTTCTGTTCTGTACAGATACTTCAGTCTCTTTCCTGCTAGAAAATCAGCAACTATTGCTTTAGTGTCTTCAGAATCAAAATCAGTTTGATCAGTTTGTTAAGGATGGAACTCCTCACCTTCTTCCTCCTGTACCATTTTCCCAAGTCTTCTAAAGGGCATGCATAGGGACCAGTGCTGCCTGTGCTAAGGAGCATTTCACACTCTAGTTCCTCTCCAGATATAGCCTCAGTTGGAGTATAATTGCTGCTCTGCCCTCTTCAAATGTATCTAAGAATCGCCGAGCCTCTTCCCCAGCCTTTTAACTTACCCTTGGAGATCGTTAAATGCATGCACAGCTCATCCTTCCCAGCAGTACAGACACCAAAACCTCTTCTACAGCGGTCTGATTTCACACGTAGGTGGCATGTTAAACACTTTAGTGGTGTGTCTGCTGGAGATCACAGAGCTGATGTGAGTGCAGGGGAGAGGCAGGCACTAGTGAAGGAGGTGGAAAAACTCTGACCCCAGCGTGAGGTTGTGGGTGGGTGAGGAGATAGATGGTGGTGGGATATTTAGGTGGTGCACAGTTTGTGTTCTCACTTGTCCCAGAGTAATGGAAAGAAAATGCTGTGGTGACAATAAAAGATTGCTAGTCCCAACTGAAGCCTTTCAATCAGGGTAACTTGGAACAAAGGCTTAGCTTTCCTATCATTTGATTTCTCTGGCCCTAGAATGGTATTGATAAACACTGGCCTGGCCAACCTGACAGAGCTGTGAAAGATGTGAGTGTGATAATTAGGATGAGGGTTTTAGAATATTTTGCCCCGGTAAGTGTTGCTATTGAGTCCTTGGATGGTGCCAATGATTAATGTACCAAGGGCTGGAGGTTTGAATCCACTCAGAGGTGCCTCAGAAGAAAGATCTTGTGATCTACTTCCAACAAATCATCCTTAGAAAACCCTGTGGAGGTCAAGGCAGGGTTCTGGGGACCATGGTCTTGGAGAACATCTAGCTCAGTTGGCATAACATAGTTTATAAAGAAAATGGTCTACATTCTACTTGGTTGAGTAGCACCTGGGGGTCTTAAAGCTTGTGAGCAGACATCTATGGTACTAGGCTGGTTTCACCCCATCTGGACCAAGAGAGAAAGAGGAAAACCGAAGACACAGAGGAAAGATTAGTCCAATGGACTAATGGACCAAAACCTCCACAGCTTCCTGCAGATCTGAGTCTAGCATAGCTAGATGATGCCTGGCTACCACCACCAACCATTCTGACAGCTTACAGTAGAAGTTCCTGGATATAGCTGGAGAAAAATGTAGAACAATACCCTACTCATACACACAGAAGAGGACATGGAACCAGGGATATCATTGCTGCTGTTATAAAGAAGAGAATATCATAAAAATGTTTACCTGTGTTTTATGGGCTATGCAAAAAATTTGACTGTGTGGATCATAACAAATTTTAAATAACTTTGTGGAGAACAAGAATTCCAGAAAATTGTTTTTGTTCTCATGAGAAATCTATATTGTTGATTGTTCTCATGAGAAATCTATATACAGATCAAGGGGCAGTCATGCAGATAGAACAAAGGACACTGCATGGTTTAAAGTCAGGAAAGGTGTGCATCAGGGGTGTATCCTTTTGCTGTACCTATGCAATCTGTATGCCAAGAAGATGGACTATACAAAGAAGAATGAGGTATCATGATTGGAGGAAGACTCATTAACAACCTATGTTATGAAGATTGCTGAAAGTGAGAAGGATTTGAAACACTTGCTGATGAAGATGAAGGGCCAGAGTCTTTGGTATGGATTACATTTCAACACCAACAAAACAAAAATCCTCGCAACTGGACCAGCAAGCAACATCATGAGAAATAGAGAAAAGACTAGGGTTGTCAAAGATTTTGTTTTACTTGGTTCCACAGTCACTGGCCATGGAAGCAGAAGAAATCAAAAGACCCATTGCACTGGGAAAATCTGCTGCAAAAGACCTCTTCAAAGGGTTGAAAAGTAAAGATGTCACCTTGAAGGCTAAGGTGTGCCTGACCCAAGCCATGGTATTTTCCTTTCTTTAAAAAATTTTTTTGTGCTTTAAGTGAAAGTTTATAATCCAAATCAACTTGCCATATGAAACCCTGCACATACCACTATGCAACTGTAATCGTAACTGTAACTGTCCCCTCCCTTCCCCTGTGAATGTACACTCCTTCTGTCCACCTTGTACTTCCCAGATCTATTCAACTGACTCCCGTCTGCCTGCACCCTTTCATCTCGCTTCTGGAAAAGAGTTTCTCAGACAGCCTCACATATATATTTTAGCCAAGAAGCACATTCTTTACCAGTATCAGTCCGTGTCTTATACTCCAGACTTTGTCTTTGTCTGAAGAGTTGTCTTCAGTACTAGTTTCAGCTCTCAGCTAACAGAGTCCAAGGGCCATGTCCTCAGGGGACCCTCCGATCTGATGGACCATGAAGTGTGGTATTTTAATAGAGTTCTAGTTTTGAACACCTGTTTTTCTCCCTCTACATCGGTAACTTTACATTGTGTTTCCCACGAGGACAGTCATCAGTAGTGGCCAGCCACCATCAAGTTCTTCTGGTCTCGTGCTAATCTAGTATCTGGATCTTATGGCACCTTCTGTCTGCTGGATTCATATGTTCTTCAGGTTTTTGATGGCATTCACTTTCCTCTGCTCCAGGTGGATTGGGACCAGTTGACACTACTTGGATGGTAGCTTGCTACTACCATCCAGCTTACCAAAGTGGGATGTAGAACATTTCTTAAAAAAATAACTTAATTATGCCAGTTAGCCTGGATATCCCCTGAAAGACCACAGTATTTTCAATCACACTGTACGCATGTGAAAGCTGGGTAATGAATAAGAAGACAGAGGAAGAACTGACACCTTTGAATTGCAGTGCTGGAGGAGAACACTGAATATACCATGGACTTCCAGAAGAACAAACAGATCTGTCCTGGAAGAAGTACAACCAGAATGTTCCTTGGAAGTAAGGATGGCAAGACTACAGCTCACATACTTTGGACATGTTATCAGGAGGGATCCGTCCTTGGAGAAGAACATTATGCTTAGTAAAGCGGCAGGACAGACAAAGAGAAGAAGATCCTCAACAAGATGCATTGACATAAGTGGCTGCAACAACGGGCTTAAGCATAAAAACAATGGTAACATGGAGCAAGACTAGGTAGTATTTTATTCTGTTGCATATATGGTCACTATGAGTGAGAATTGACTCAATGACACCTAACAACACATACACAAGTGCACACACACACACACAAAGAGCAGCCTTCCTGGTCTGACTGAGACTGGAGAAAATCCGAGAGTGTGGATCCCAGATACTCTTTCAGCTCAGTAATCAAGCCACTCATGAGGTTCCCCTTTCAGCCAAAGCTAAGACGACCTCTAAAACAGAACAAGACTAAATGGGCACACTAGCCCAGAGGCAAGGATAAGAAGGTAAAGGGGACAGGAAATCTGGTAATGTGGTACCCAAGATCAAGAAGAGAAGTGTATTGATATGTAGTGGGCTTGACACAAAACAATATGTGTATTAATTGTTTAAGGAGAAACTAGTTTGCTCTGTAAACCATTTAAAATACAAAAAACAAAAAAAAGGAACACTGTGGAGTGCAGTTCTACTCTGACACACAAGGGGGTGCCATGAGTTGGAATTGGCAGCAAACAGGTTTAGTTGTTTGTTTGTTTTTTTTTTTTAATTTGGGTCAATCTGAAGTTCAAAGTAACAGAACATATCACCTGACGATACCTAGACAGAAATCGCAATACAAAACTGTGTCGAGTGTCAGAAATCACATAATAGTAACACTGCCAGCACCATCAGTGGTTGATTATGACCCATGGTTTCCCTCGTGTGTCAGAGCAGAACTGTGCTCCATAGGTTTTTCAGTGGCTATTTTTTCAAAGGCAGATGCCAAGGCTTTTCTTCTAAGGTACCTTGGGTGGACTTGAACCTTCAATCTTTTGGTTAGCAGCCAAGTAACTTAACCAATGGTTAGGACATCCAGGGACTCTGAACTTAAGGAAAGGCCTCATGAATTTACAGCACACTTAGTGACTCTGTTTCAAGGTTCTGTGGAGTGAAACAACCAAAATACAGCTTTCATTTAAAAGTCTTTCTCACTGGTATATCTAAGTGAGAAGACAGTAGAGTTTATTGAGCACATCAACTGGCCTATCTTTTCTCACACCGTATCTGATTTACGCCTCCCCAAAACCTTGAAAGTGTGTATCATTATGGTCTCCATTTCTCAGATGAACAACCAAGCCTACATAGAAGTTATGAGGACTGAAATTTTCTTTTAAATCTGTCTGATCCAGAATGTTCTCTCCTATGATGACTCGCTCTAACAGAAAGTTCTTGGAAAGAGTATCAAAAGTCATTATCTGTAACTAAAACAAACTACACAGTAATTCATTAATAAGCTTCCTTAAGCAATGGGATGTAGATTTATGAACAGAAAAGAGACTTGAATGAAATTCTTCCTAGGGTTTTTGATTATGGGGAATGGATGAAACAGAAAAGGGGAAGCAGGATGGGAGGGTAGCCATAGAGCTTTGAGCACTTGGTGGGAGTAAAAAAGGACAGAAACATCAGCAGGGAAGACAAAGAGCATTCTGAAGGTTGGCTTTCTCTCCTCACAAATGTGATCCAAGCTCAGCCCTGCATGGGTACCAGCTGGACTCATGGCATTTTCCTGGGTCTCCCTAGGTCTGTATCTGGAGCCCACTCTGTGACTCTTACCCACAATGACGGAGACAAGAAAGAAGGCCAGCAAGAGTGGTTTGTCCATTCCGTACGGGAAGAGAATAAGCCAAGTACTGTGGGCACAAGTCTTTTGGCAAGGAGCAAAAACTTGCTCCTTTACCGTACGTCAGTGATTATTCATGCCTAAGTGGAACCAATCACTGGATTCCCTCTTAGAGCTCAAGCTTCTTTTCTATCCTCTCCATAGCAGAGAATTATGATAATAGACATTGGGGTTTGCACTGAGCTGACTTTATTTTGTTATGTACAATCTTCATCATAATCATTGTTCTTTCAGCTATGATGTAATTATTCTTATACCAATTTCACAAAGGAGGAAACAGGCTTGGTGAGTGAGGTTCAGTATCTTATTCTCAGTGCCATGAATCTACTGACTGATTACGCCATTACTCAAAATGAGACTTTCTAACTCTGGAGGCAAAACTTTTACACACCATAATGCAATAACTCCTTGAAACTTATTCACACATTCAACAAATATTTATTGTGTGCTTTTAGAAACCAAGCACAATTCCATGTGTGTGAGAGCAGAGTAATGAAAGAGTCAAACAAGCACACCTCCCTCTTACTTTACGGATGAGAAACAGGGTGTTAAACAGATGGAAAGATGCAGAGGCTGTGACCGAGACAGAACTTCTTCTTCTCGGTTCAGAACTCCTCTTTTCTTACCAGAAATCTGTTCCCCAAGGGTGGGGACTGCTCACTTCATGGAACTGTGAATTATCCTGGAATTATCCTACAATTTGATCTGTAATAAACTTATATTATCAATCTGGATAGTTTTGTCCATAATTCAGGTATCTATTTCTAAGAAAGTTAGTTTAAGTTCATCACAGATAAAGCACTGGAAAACTGGTATTCTAAACTTCCTAAACTTAGTCTTTGGAGTTACTGGAAATCCTCCACTGAAAAACTGGCATTGTAAACCTCCTAAACTTAGTCTTTCACTGGAGAAGTCTTCTTCACTGAACTGGTATAATGGCATGCTTTTTATTGTCGGAGCAATACACAAGGTCTGACAAGTAAGTTTGCAAACTTATCCTAGAAAAAGTGCTACATAACTCACTGCTGAATTTCACTACAGTCACCTTCCAAGTACTCTCGTTGAGAAGCTGTGCACCAATGCCAGCACCTAGTCTACCCTTCAAAGCAATTTTGCAACTCTTTTTCTGGAATGCGCTTCAGAGCTGATGTCCTGAATGTCATCAAAATGGCTTCCTTTCAATATCTGCTTTATCTTCAAGTAAAGAAAAAAGTCACTGGGGTCAGATCTGGTAAGTAGGGAGGGTGTTCCAATACAGTTATATGTTTGCTGGCTGAAACCTCCCTCACAGACAGTGCTGTGTGAGCTGGTACATTGTTGTGATGCAAGTGCCATGGGTTGTTGGTGAAAAGTTTAGGTCATTTTCGTCTAACTTCCTCATACAGCCTTTTTAGCACTTCCAAACAGTAAACTTGGTTAACAGTCCAGCTGGTACAAATTCATAATGAACAATCCCTCTGGTATCAAAAAAGGTTAGCAACATCGTTGTGACTCTTGATGTGGACTGATGGAACTTCTTGGTTGTGGAGAATTGGCAGATTTCCGCTGTGCACTTTGACACTTTGTTTCAGGGTCCTGCTGGTACACTCATATTTCATCACCAGTGATAATCTGCCCCAAAACATCTTTTTGCCTCTCCAAAAGGTCCTGGTGACCTTTGACTCTCCTTTGCTTTTTTGTGTTGGTGAGCTAGTTCAAGGCCATTTATGCACATATCTTACTCATGCCAAGATCTTCAGTTAAGATTTTCCTGTTTCTCTTTCAGTGTTTACTTGGTCTGCTGTGCCTTTCACAGTCAGCCAATAATTTTGATGCACAGTCAAAAAATTTTTGCAATGTCTTCACCAGTTCTGCTTCTCACTTGCCATCCTGACCTCTCTTCATCAATGACACTTTCCCGTCGGTGAAATGTTTAATCCGTTTGTACACTGCTGTTTTCTTCATGACATTATCCCCATAAAATTGGACTAACAGGTCCCTGATTTCACTTCCACTCTTGCCAAGTTTAACAAGAAATTTAATGTTTGATGCTCTAGTTCAAGCTTCAATATTCTTGCAACAGCACACAAAACCATGTAACAACAATAACGAATGCCACAGCAAGCCACCACCACACATCAATGTGAATACACCTGTGATATATCAAGGTAATGACGTACCAAGGTTAGGAAACCTTACTGAGTTGTTTGTACAGTGCTGCCAGCATAAGTACACAGAGGTAAGTTCATGAACTTAATTGGCAGACCTCACAGTCACTAAAACATTGACTCTGGCATTTGTACATGAGAGACAAGGACAGGGTGGAAAGAAGTCATGGTTCAAGTGCTGTAAAACATAGAATGCCCCTTTTCTGTGACCAGGGTGGTCACATCTTTGTCCAAGAAGACAGCCAGAAATCTCAGACATGAGGGAATTGGTTCCTTTGCAAATAATCAATATCAGAATGGAAAGCAGAGTTGTGAAGCCTTTGAATGTCTTATTCTGCGACATTTCAAGAGAGGATTTAGAAAATGAACGACCTTTTTCAGAACATTCTCAGACTTTCTGGAAAGGCAAATCTCTAAGTCTGGAGCTTGAGTTTGCAAGACTATTAGTGCATTTCATATATCACTTTTTTCTCCTCACTTTGTCCTCTATTTAGAGATAGCATCTTTAGAATAATAGCGGAAGAAATAGACCTTCTAAATTAACCTTCATTGTGCTTGCACAATTTCTGT
This sequence comes from Heterohyrax brucei, assembly GCA_028571685.1. Lineage (NCBI taxonomy): Eukaryota > Metazoa > Chordata > Mammalia > Hyracoidea > Procaviidae > Heterohyrax > Heterohyrax brucei. The sequence continues at coordinate 22,364,137 of CM053162.1, forward strand.
TTTTCCTTCAAGCTTTCCCCTGGCTTTCTGAGAAACCCCTTCAGTTTTGAGTCTCCTGCCTGTTGGATCACTTCCACTTAGAACTGTGGAAACTGGCAACTCAATCCAGGTTCTGAGATCCTCTGATCAACTCTTTACCCTTTCAGAGCACTTCGTCCATCAAATTTCCTCTGGAAATCAGTTTCTTTCTTGTTTTAGCATGAAGTAGTAGGGATGGGACCTATTGAGAGAAGCAATACGTATAATGGAAAAAGTGTTTTCCTGAAAGTCTGGAGACCTGTGATAATTGTTCAGTAACTAATGGCATATTTAGTAAGCCATTCATCTGTGATGTAACATTTTGACAATTTTTATGGTCTTTAATATTTAATATTCTATTGTTCCATGGCATAAATCATGATGATGCTAGCAAGTTCTATTATATACGGAATCTAGAACTCTGCTTGCCACATGATATGCTGAAATATGATGTCTGAATGAATGAAGATATGAATCTCACATAATCCCACTGAGTCATTGAAGCAAGTACCAAGATTAATGCATCCCCATGCCAACCAAGTCCTCCACTTAGAGGAGATGCTATCTACTCTTCTCTGAGGAGGAAGTAGAACATTGTGTCCTCGTGTTTATGGTTTCTCCCAGCTTCAGGGTGGTTGACAGAGGTCTTGGGGATGCTATAGATAGGCAGTGCTCCTAATTCATGGTTCCATATACTCCCCTTTGTTGTGAGAGAATAGAGTCAGGGATCAGCTTGCTTTGCTCTTGGATTCCCAGGGGTAGCAAGTGGTTTTCCAGAGTGTATAGGGGGACTTCAGGGAGATATAATAATCTTTAAAAAAAAAAAAAAAAGAAAAACTTGGTGGAAGAACAACTCTATGCAGACCTGAGGGATACCATCTGGAGTTTATATTCAGCTTTTTCTCACTACCAAATTGCTGGAAGGAAAAGAAGTGAAAACAAGAAGAAAACCAACATTTATTGAATGCCTACCATGTGCGAGAGGGATAATAGTAATCCAGTAGTAGAATTCTCACCACCCATTCAGGAAACCCAAATTCAATTCCCAACCAACACACCTCATCGCTATCGCCATCCATCTGTCAGTAGGAGCTTGCATGTGTTGTGGTACTAAACAGGTTTCACTGGAGCTCCCAGATTTAAGATGGACCAAAAGGTCAACAGTTCGAATCCACCAGCTGGTCCTTAGAAACCCTGTGGTGAAGTTCTACACTGTCTTATAGAGTTGCTATGAGTCAGAATGAATTCAGTGGGTGAGGAGTGCCTTGGATTGAATTGTGTTCCCTCCAAAAATGTGTGTGTCAATTTGGCTAGGCCATGATTCTCAGCGTTGTGTGACTGTACACCGTTTTGTCATTTGATGAGATTTTCCTATGTGATTTTCCACGGTGCTGCTATCACTATGATTTAATAAGATGGATGAACAGCAATTATAATGAGGTCTACAAGATTGGATAGTGTCTTCAGCCAATCTCGTTGGCAATGTAAAAGAGACAAGTGAACAGAGAGGCACAGGGGCATCAAACCTCCAAGAAAGCAGTGCTGGTAGCAAAAAGTGTCCTTTGGACCATAGGTTCCTGAGCTGAGCTGCTCCCAGACCAGCAAAAAATTGACGACAAGGAACTTTCTCTAAATCTGACAGAGAGAAAGCCTTTCTCCAGAGCTGGTACCTTGAATTGGACTCCTAGCCTACCACACTGTGAGAGAATAAACTCTTTGTTAAAGCTATCCACTTGTGGTATTTCTGTTATAGCAGCACTAGATGACTAACACAGGTAGATTAGGAAGAAAGTCCTGCAGAGTGCTTGGGGAAACTGACCAATGAAAATGTTATGAATAACAATGTTTCAATCCACAACTTGCCATGGGGTTGTTACGGTGTTTGGTTGCCTTGTGCATGGAGCTACCAGGAGTTGGGGATCAACTCTATGACAACTATTTTTCCTCCTGCAGAAAAAAGACCAAGTTGTCTAACGTACAGCTTCAAAAGTTAAACAGCTGAGAGAAAATTGTGTTATTTTCTTGCCAAGAGTATGGGGAAGTACAAGAGTACAACTACAAAACATGTGTTTAGTGGTGGTGGTGATGGTGCAGAAAGTAGAGAGCTTAAACAAAATTTTAAAACTATTTTTATTAACCATAATTGGTGTTGGTGGTATTAGCACTGATAGGCTGAGATTGTTAAGTGAGTAATATGAAATAAAGCAAATGACAGATCACAAAATAGTCTAATTCTGTTCAATTCTAGTTTTATTCTATTTATGACAAATTGTAATTCGTGAATACGTAATGTTCTAATATACATATATAAGTTATTGTTATTGCTGTGTGCCACTGAGTCAATTCCAACTCATGGTATTCCTGTGTAACAGAGTAGAACTACCCCACAGAGTTTTTTAGTCTGAGACAGCCTTTTATTTCACTCAAGTAAGATTAAATAAGAACTGTACTCACCTGTTTTGACTTATCCACAAATTCTTAAAGGTACATTTAGGAATGGATCTTTTTCGTAATATGGAGACTGTCTGTGTGTGTATATGTGTGCACTTGGCTGACTTGGCTGTTGCTATAGAGTCGTTTCCAACTCACAGAGATTCTGTGGAATAGAGTAGAACTGCCTCATAGGATTTCCAAGTAGTGACCTGTGAATTCAAACTGTCAGCCTTTTGGTTAGCAGCCTGAGCTGTTAATCACTGCATTGTCAGGTATATATATACACATATGTATATGTGTACGTGTATGTGTATGCATGTAATAGAACAAATATGTATATGTATGCATATATTCTGTTCTATTCTATCATGAATTTATATATAAATCTTATTCTTATATAAATATTTGTCTTAGTCATCTAGTGCTGCTGTAACAAAAATACCACAAGTAGATAGCTTTAACAAGCAAGTTTATTTTCTCACAGTTTAGGAGGCTAGAAGTCTGAATTCAGAGCACTGGCTCTAGACAAAGGCTTTCTCTCTCTGTTAGGTCTGGAGGAAAGAAAGGTCTTTGTCCTTTCAACTTCTACTTTCTGTTTCCTTGGAGATCTCTGTGTGGCCTGGCATCTGTTTTACCTCATCTCTGCTTCTAGTTCACATTTAATCTCTTTTATATCTTAAAAGAGATTGACTCAAGGTATACCCTACACTAATCCTGCATCATGAACATAACAAAGACAAATCATTACCAAATGGGATTACAACCACAAGCATAGAGGTGAGGACATAACTCATAATATTCCACCCTTTGGTCTCCCAAAAGTCAAGTCTCTGCTGCATGTAAAATGCATTCACTGCATCACATCATCCCCAAAATCTTCAAGCAACTCTAAGTCCCAGATCTCATCTTTTGAACCATATAAATCAAATATAAGTGAGACTTTAGGCATATTCTATGTTGGGCATAATTCCTCTTGACCTGTTAACCTGTGACATCTGGAATACAAGTTGTCTATTTCCAGAGCACAATGATGGAACAGTCACAAGGTAGATACTGCAATTACAAATAGGAAAAATGGAGAGAAAGAAGGGATAACGGGCACCAAACAAGTTCAAAACCCAACAGAATAATTTACATTAGCTTTCAAAACTTGAAAATAATCTTCTTTTCTTTGGTACCATCTGTGAATGGCCCTGATCTCTAGACTCTGGGTGTTGGCCATGTCCTCTGGATTCTGGAAGGAGGTTTCTGAGACCTGGGCTTCAGATGCACCTTTAAGACCCCCTGGGATGGCAAATCTGCCTCTGCTTTGGGCAGCTTCATTCTCCTAGTCCATTTGAGTGGTGATCCCATCCCTTCACCTCCAGCAGACTTCATTCTTCTGACCCTTGGACACAATTTAATGGCAGTCCCATAGTCCAGAACTGGCTTAGTAAAGATCCACTCCTTTAAAACCCAGGAGACTGCAGCCTCATCTTTTGAAATCCAGGAGACCATGACCCCACCCTTTGAAACTGAGAAGACTCTTCTTCCCGTGGTCCTTTCAATAGTTCTTCTGATTTTTGAGCTACTCCAGAGGTGATTCTCTTCTTTTTTTTGTAGGGCAATAAATGTAGCTCCTTTGGCCTTTTTCCTGCCTGTAGAATTCCAAGAGGCAAACAGTGTTCTTTCTCTGCTGTGGTGGTTGGTTAGATCCATCAATAACAGGCTTAAGTTCTTTTAATAAAAGATTGTGCAGCCATGTCCTTGGTGAACATTCTATGATCAATGTTCTTGGTTTGTACAACAGGATTTTCCAGATCTTTAAATTCTGCTTTTATTTTGCGTGATTCATTTTTAAGTCCCTCTCTTTCCTCTCACATTTTACTATAAATAGCAAGGAGAAACAAGGGCTCCTTTAAGATCTTGCTTAGAAATCTAAGCCAGATATCCAAGTTTGTCACTTACAAGTCCTACCTTCCACCAAACATTTGAACATAATTCAGACAACTTCTTGGCCACTGCGTAAAAAGCATCATCCTTCTTCATTTCCAAATCACATGTCCACCACTTTTTTTAAAGCCTCACCAGAAGCAGAGTTTAATGTCCACACATCTAGCAATATTCTTTTGGTGGCCCTGTACATATTCTCCAAGACCACAGAGACTTTTTCTCACTTCCTTCTGAGCCCATATTAGATTTGCCTTGATGTCCATAATTATATCAGTAGTCTCTTGAAGACAATCTAGGCTTTTAGGCTTTTACTACTAGGCACATTAAAACTCTTCCAGGCTCTACACATTACCCAATCTCAAAACTGCTTCCACATTTTAGGTATCTATCAGAGCTGCACACCTCTTGGTACTAAATTCTGTCTTAGATATCTTGTGTTATGATAATAGAAGTACCATGAGTGAATGATCTTAACAAACAGAAATTTACTTCCTCACAGCTTAGGAGGCTAGAAGCCGAAATTCAGAATACTGGCTCTAGGGGAAGGCTTTTTCTCTCTGCCAACTCTAAGGGATGTTCTCTGCCTCTTCAGCTTTGGCTTCCTATTTTTTTAAGATCTCCATGTGGTTTGTCATCTATATTATCCCATCTCTGCTTCTATCATGTTTTTAATCTCTTTTATATCTTGAAAAAGACTGACTCAAGATACACCCTACACAAATCTTTCCTCTTTAACATAGCAAAGACAACTGATTCTCAGGTAGGACTGTAACCACTAGCACAGAGGATAGCATTTACAGCCCGTATTTTTGGAGACACACTTTAATCCATAACAATATTCTAATTCTATTCTATTGCATTTCTGTGTATTTGAGAATCAGGATTCTCAGAGTAGAACAAAAGAGACACTATAGCAATATGAAAGAAACTAAGCAGAAATTTTGTAGTCTTAAATTTGAATTGGAAATTTTAGCAGGAACTCACAAGGTATCATCTCTTTATCTGGTTATTCCCTGAAAATCCTGGAAACAATGACCATCTGTGATCATGTAACAGCATTCCTGACTAAAAGAGAGTAGGGTTTCTTGAGTTTCAAGTCTGAGGCAGAAAATGTACAAGATGACTAGAACATCTTTTCAGGCCATATAACAAGGAAAGTAGGAAACAGTACTACAGTCCTGTCAAAACAATTCAGGAGCTAATTTACACTTTATTCTTTTTTACTTACACTTTAGATGAAGGTTTGAAAGGCAAACTAGCTTCTCATTAAATAGATAACATACACGTACTTTATATGACATTGGTTAACTCAAGAGCCAATTTAAAAGGGCTTTCATAAAGATGATTATTTGAACTTAAATAAAAACAAGAAATTTGTTGGATTGAAATTGATAAAACATGATTGAATTCATGAGTCCAAAATGATATTTTAAAAAATTAATTGTAGAGGTGGAGTCAAGATGGGGGACTAAACACATGTTTCCATAATTCCTTCTGGAAACCAAGGCCTGAACTGATAACTAAGTGGAGCATTCTAGACACATAGTGATCCCTAGGACCTGGCATAGGGCTGTCAATTTGAACTACATACCACTGAATGGGAAACTTCTTCTCTTTCTCCAATCCATGCGCTTGTTGAGTGTTGGCTCTCGCAGTCTGAAGGTAACTCACCATTTTAACGTTTTTTCTCTGTCTTAGTCAGAGGACAGGACTGGGGCTTAACTGGCAGCAAAGCTCAGATGCACTGCTGATGGGATTGGCAGGTGAAAATGGTCACGTTTTGAGAAGCCAGCTGTGGACTCTGTGTACCTTGACACCTCTGACCTCTCTCTTCAAACCTCCGCCATTGAATCGGTTATTCCCAGGCAGGCAGTAGAGCCATCTTGTTTGACTGGGAGCCGGAGTTACCTAAACTCCAGCAAGCAGGGCTTGGGCTTAACTGGCAGCAAAGGTCAGACACACTGCTGATGGGATCAGCAGATCATATGCACATATTCTGAGAGCCTGGCTCTGGACTCTGAGCACATAAGCCTCTCCACCCCCTCTTTCCAAATCTCTGCCATTGGATCACCTATCCTGCAGTGGGTGGGGAGCTTGTGTGGGACCCCATCTTGTTTGACTGGGAGGTGGAATTACCTAAAGGGAGGCCCCAGTGGGACTTAATTCCCAGGCTGGGAGGCAGTGCCTGCCAAAAGAGCACTTTTCTGGTAGTGTTTTTCACAGTGTGGTCCTATGGGTGGGGCCCGGCAGCAGATGACAGCAGAGCAGTAGCCTTTCCATATTTTAAACTAGTTACAGCATCTGGAGTTGGATATAGAGGTGCTTACTTTACCAGCTGGGAAGAAGGACTTGCGCATCTGAAAGCCTGACTCATACATAAAGGAAAAGACACTTTGATGACTGCAAGGGTGGGGTGGGAGGCAAGGAAGGAGGGTGAGGGTGGGGTATAGATTAGAGAGTTGATAGAAATTTGGTTGGGTGAAATCAGTGACAGCACACATTAGAAAGATCAATTTTAACTGGACTTCAACATAACATGATTATTCCTCCCATCTTAACCCACTATTCCAAGAACAGAGCAGCTGGGGCAGGGGGCCGGGAACCATGCTTTCAGGGGACATCAATTGGCATAGCTAGTGTTTTGCTAAAAGACCCTTCTGCACCCCATGCTGGTGAGTGAAGTCTGGCGTCTTAAAAGCTGCCAAGCAGCCATCTGAGGTACACCAAATGGTCCCAGCTCAGCAGGAGCGGATGATCACCAAGGACCAAAACAACATGGGGGAAGGACAACCCAGAAGACAGAGAGACCCATGTGAGTGGGTGACTATAACAACCTGTAACAAGAAAAACCAAATAGTGCCCAGCCACCACCAGTGATAGCCGTGACGGGGCTCACAAAGTTGAGTCTCACTGGCAATGCAAGAATAAAAAGAGGTACACCCTGACATCTCAACTGAAAGACATCAGTTGATGGTCCAGGGGCTTCGGGGTTCCCCTGGGAGCATGGCCCCTGACCCTGATGCTGCCCCTGTCCATAAATCATAATGGAGGTCAAATCTTCAGACAGGAATGGATTGGACTTGGTGACACAGAGTGACCACATTGTGTGTGCACTTTATGGTTTCATGAATCTATAGGATGTCATCCTGCTGACCTCTTCCTGGAGGTGGAGGAGAGGGTGGAGAGGAGGGGATAGCAGATTATTAGGAAGATACAACATGCATGGAACAGAGAGGAGGAGTGTGCTATCACTGGGCAGGGAGGGCAGTGAGAGCTGCACACAGGTGGGCATGCAAATTATATGGGATTGTACATTTTCTGTCAATCATAATAAAAAAAATAATTATAGAATCCTGCTGTGGAGGATAACAGGAGCTAGGGGGCAATGAGAATGGAATCACTTGGTAACCAGCTAGCAGATAAAGCAAATGCCTCACCATAAAATTATTCCAGCTGAAAAATAAGTTGATTAGAAGACTGACTGGATTTCTGGGATTTCTCTGTATAATGAAGAGAGTAGCTGTTTTAGTTAGCTAGGGCTGCTCTAACTGAAATACCACAGAGTGGATGGCTTTAACAAAGGAAGGTTTATTCTTACACGGTCCGGTAGGCTACAAGTCCATACTCAGCGCATCTGCTCCAGGGGAAGGCTTTCTCCTTGTTGACTCTGGAGGAAAGTTCGGTATTGCATCAGTCTTTGTCTAGGAAGCATCTGGGTGCAGGAACCTCAGGTCTGAAGGACGGACTTTTCTCCCGATGCTGCTTGCTAGATGGTACGAGGTTCCCAATTCTTTGCCTGATTCTTTGTCCTTTTATCTCTCATAGGATGAAAGGATTAAGGTGGGGCAAGCCATACTCCAGGGAAACTCCCTTTACAGTGGAGCAGGGAGGTAATCCTATGAAGGGACTTACAGCCCCACCCTAATCCTTTAACATACAGTGTAGGAAAACCACCAAATGGAGGACAGTCACAAGATACTGGGAATCATGGCCCAGCCACATGGCTACACATATTTTTGGGGGGACACAATTCAATCTACAACAGTAGCCATTAGTCTGGGCTATGAGTGGCAATATTAAAAGTGAAAAAAAAGATTATTGTATTTTAGACAAAGGTTTATGGAACTACTTTTTTTATTGTGATTGAATGAAAATATACATTCCCATATAAATTCGCATGCTCAATTATAGCAGGTCCCACTGCTCTCCCTGCCTGGTGACAGCACACCCTTCTCTCTGCTCTATACATGTCCTATCCTCCCAACAGTTTCCAATCCCCTTCTCTCCACCCACTCCTCTTCCTCCAGCTAGAGGTCAGCAGGATGACATCCTATAGATGCATGGAACCGTAGAATTCCCACAAGATACCGTCACTCTGCATTGCCAAGTCCAGTCCATTGCTGTCTGAAAAGTTGACCTTCATTATGATTTGTGGACAGGGACAGCATCAGGGCCAGGGGCCATGTTCCCAGGGGAACCTCGAAGCTCCTGGACCATCAATTGCAGTCTTTTATTGGAGATCTGAGGGTGCACCCCTATTTATTCTCTTGTTGCCAGTGAGACTCTACTTTGTGAGCTCCATCATGGCTATCACTGGTGGTGGCCAGGCACCTTCCGGTTCTTCTGGTCACTAGTCAATGTAGAGACCCACTCACGTGGGTCTCTCTGTCTTTTGGGTTCTCTTTTACCCATGTTGTTCTTGTCGTTGGTGATCATCCGTTCCTGTTGAGTTGGGACCATTTGCTGTATCCTCAGATGGTAGCTTGGCAGCTTTTAAGACCCTAGACGCCACTCACCAATGAGGGGTGCAGAGAGTCCTCATTAGCCAAACACTAGCTGCACCAACTGGCCTCAATTTCCCCTGAGAGCATCATCCCTCACCCCCCTCCCCAGCTACTCTGTCCTTGCAATATTGAGTTAGGATGGGAGGAGTACTCAAACTGTGTTGAGGTCCAGTTATTATTGATCTTCTTTCTAATGTGTGCTGTCACCAATTTCCCCCCTAACCAAATTTCTATTAACTATCTAATCTAAACACTCCCCCTCCCCTTTCCTCCCTCCCCACCCTTGCAGCCATCAGAGAGTCTTTTCTTCTATGCATGAGTCTGTTTTTAAGTTCTTATTGTAGGGATCTCATACAATATTTGTCGCTGACTACTTTTATTCAGCATAATGTCCACCAGTTGAAAACAGGTTAAGAGATGTTTCCTGTAATCATCATTGTTCTTTATAATTGCATAGCGTTCCATTGAGTATATAGACCATAGTTTACCTATCTATTCCTCTGTTGTTGGGCATTTGGGTTGATTTCATCGTTTTGCTATTGTGGACTGTGCTGTGATGAATGTTCGTGTGCATATATCAGTTGGTGTGAATGGCCTTGATTCTGTAGGATATATTCCAAGCAGTGCAATTACCGGGTCAAATGGTATATCTAGACCTGGCTTTTTAAGGAAGTGCCAGATTGCTTTCCAAAGAGATTGCACTATTTTGCAATCTCACCAGCAGTGTAGGAGGGGTTCAATCTCCCCACAGCTTCTCCAGCATTTGTTGTTTTGTGTTTTTTGGATCATGGCCAACCTTGTTGGTGTGAGATGGTATCTCATTGTCGCCGTTTTGATTTGAATTTCTGTAATAGCTAACGATCATGAGCCTGTCCGCATGTACTTTTTGGCTGCCTGGATCTCCTCTTTAGAGAAGTGTCTGTCAATCTTCTTTGCATATTGCTTAATTGGATGATTTATCTTTTTCTTATTGATATTTTGTCATATCTTATAGATTTTGGAGATCAGACATTGGTCTGACATATAGTTGCCAAATATTTTTTCCCATTCTGTAGGTGGTAGAACTACTTTCTCATTAAACAGCACACATACTGTTTTTTGGTATTACTTAACTCCACAGTAGGTCAACACTCTTCCTTCTCAACTTGGGTTTCCCTATTACCAACTTTCCTGTCCCCTCTTGCCTTCTAGTCCTTACCCTTGGGCTGGCAAGCTTCTTAAGTCTTCTTCTGTTCTATAGGCCTGTCCAATCTTCGGTTGAAGGGTAAACCTCAGGAGTGACTTTACTACTGATTGGAAAAAAAGTGTGCAGGGATCATATTCTCAGAGTTTATCCAGTGTTTGTCAGGCCAGTAATTCTGGTTTTTCCTTTCTTTCTTTTTTTATTGTGATTGAGTAAAAGTGTACAACCCAATTTAAATTTTCATGCTTACCTATCTGCAGCATACCCTTCTTTTTCTGTTCTGTATGTGTCATATCCTCTTAACAATCTCCTGTCCCCTCTTCTCCTAATCCCCTCTAGTAAGAGGCCAGTACAATTACATCCTACAGATGTATAGAACCATAAAGTGCACACATGATATGGTCTCTGAGTCCAATCCATTCTTGTTTGAAGAGTTGACCTCAGTAATGATTTACGAACAGGGGCAGCATCAGGTCTAGGCGCCATGCCCCCAGAGGAATGCCCTGGCCTTCAGACCGTCACTTGCAGTCTTTTAGCGGAGTTCTTAGAGTGCACCCCTTCTTTTTCTCATGTTGTCGTTGGGACTCAACATTGTGAGCCCGATCACGGCTGTCATTGGTGGTGGCTGGACACCATCTAGTTCTTCTGGTCACATGTTGATACAATCACCCATTCATGTGGGTTTTTCTGTCTTCTGGTTTCTTTTTCTTTCATGTCATTATTGTATTTGGGGGTCATGTGTTCCAGGTTAGTTGGGACCATTTAGTGTACCTCAGATGGCAGCTTGCTAGCTTTTAAGATCCCAGATGCCTCTCACCAATACAGGGTGGAGAAGACTCTCTTAGCAATAGGATATTCATGCCAATTGGCCTCGATGTCCCCTGAGGGCATGATCCCTGGACCCCCCTACCCCTGCTACTCTGTCCTTGCAGTATTGGCCTGAGATTGGAAGAGTTTCCAGGTTATGTTCAAGTCCAATTAAGTTGATCTTCTCTCTAATGTGTGCTGTCACTAATTTCTCCCAACTGAATTACTATGAACTATCTGATCTATAATCAACCCTCTCTCTCCCTCCCTCCCCTTGCAGCTGTTAAAGAGTCTTTTCTTCTGTACAAGAGTCTGTTTTTAAGTCCTTATAGTAGGGATCTCATATAACATTTCTCCTTGTGCCACTAATTTCACTCAGTGTTATGTCTTCCACTTGAAATCAGGTTATACTTCCTAAAATCATCATTGTTCTTTATCATTGCATAGTGTTCCACTGAGTATATATATACCATAGTTTTAGTTTATCCATTCGTCTGTTGTTGGGTGTCTGGGTTGATTCCATCTTTTTGCTATTGTGGACTTTGCTGCCATAAAACATCCATGGACATGTGTCTGTTCCTGTGACAGCATTTGTTTCTGAAGGTTAAATTCCAAGCAGTGGAATCACTGGATCAAATGGTATATCTATTTCCAGCTTTTTAAGGAAGCTGTAGATTGCTTTCCAAAGAGGTTGTACCATTTTGCAATCCTACCAGCAGTGGAGGAGAGTTTCAATTTCTCCACAGCCTCTCCAGCATTTCCTGTTTTGTGTTTTTTGGATCCTGGCCAACCTTGTTGGTGTGAGATGGTATCTCATTGTAGTTTTGATTTGGATTTCTCTAATAGCTGGGATCACTAGCATTTCTGCATGTGTTTTTTGACTGCTGGGATATCCTCTTTAGTGAAGTGTCTGTCCATCTCCTTTGCCCAATGCTTAATTGAGTTTTTTACCCTTTTCTTGTTAATATTTTGCAGTGCCTTGTAGATTATGGAGATCAGGTGTCAGTCTGACATGTAGTTGCCAAATATTTTTTCCAATTCTGTAGGTGACCTTCTAGTTCTTTTGATAAAGTCTTTGGATGAGCAAAAGTGTTTGATTCTTAGCAGTTTCCATTTGTCTATTTTCTCTTCTGCTGATCGTGCTTTGTTTGTCAGATTCTGATGTCTCCCTAAGTTGTGTATGAAAACTTCCATTGTTGATCCTATTTTTTCTTGGATGATCTTTATCATTTTAGGTTTGACATATAGGTCTTTTATACAATTTGAGTTGGTTTTTGTGTAAGGTGTGAGATATGGATCTTGTTTCTATTCTTTGTAGATGTATATCCAATTATGCCAGCACAGTTTGTTAAAGATTGTTTTTACCCCGGTTTACATCTTAAGGCCTTTGTTGAATATCAACCGTTCATAAAAGGATAGTGGCATCTCTGGGGTCTCAACTCTGTTTCATTGGTCTATATGTCTCTTTCTGTACCAGTATCAGGGTGTTTTGACAACCGTGGCAGTGTAATAGGTTCTGAGGTCGAGTAGTGTGAAGCTTCCCACTATGTTCATCTTCTTCAGTGGTGCTTTGCTTATCAGGGGTTTCTTCTCTTTCCAAACAATGTTGGTAATTTGTTTCTCCATCTCATTAAAAAAATGTCACTGGAATTTGCATTGGGATTGCATTGCATATATAGGTCACTTTGGGTAAAACAGACATTTTCACAATGTTCAGTCTTCCTATCCATCAGCAGGGTAGGTTTCTCCATTTATGTAAGTCTCTCTTGGTTTCTTGTAGTAAGTTCTTGTAGTTGTCTTTGTAAAGATCTCTTGTATTTCTAGTTAGATTTATTCTAGGTATTTTATCTTCTTGGGGACTATAGTAAATGGTATTGATTTGGTGATTTCTTCTCGAACAATCTCTTTGTTGGTATAAAGGAATCCTACTGATCTACGTATGTTTTTCTTGTATCCTGACACTTTGCTACACTCTTCTATCAGTTTGAGTAGTTTACTTATGGATTCTTTAGGATTCTCTGTGTATACAGTCATAGCTGTAAATGGGGAGATTTTTACTTCTTCTTTGCCGATGCAGAAACTTTTATTTCTTTGTCTTGTCTGATTGCTCTGACCAGAACTTCTAATAAATGTTGAATAGCAGAAGTGAGAGTGGGCGTCCTCGTCTGGTTCCAATTCTTAAAGGGAATTGTTTCATCTCTCTCCGTTTAGGATGATGTAGGCGGTTGGCTTTGTGTAGATGGCCCTTATTGCATTGAGAAATTTGGCTTCTATTCCTATTTTGCCCAGAGTTTTTAGCATGAATGGGTGTTGAACTTTATCAAATGCGTTTTCTGCACCCACTGATAAAATCAGGTGATTCTTATCCTTTGTGTTATTTATGTGGCTAATCACATTAATTGTTTCTCTGATGCTGAACCAGCCTTGCATCCCAGGTGAATCCAACATGGTCATGATGAATTACTTTTTTGATATGATATTGAGTTGTATTGGTAAGGATTTTGTTGGAGATTTTTGCATCTAGGTTCATGAGTGATATTGGTCTGTAGTTCTCCTTTTTAGTTGAGTCTTTCCCTGGCTTTGGTATCAGGGTTATGCTGGCTTCATAGAATGAATTTGGGAGTATTCCATCCCTTTCTATGCTGTGAAATAATCTCCATAGTTGGAGCTGACTGTTCTCTAAAAGCTTGGTAGAATTTTGCAGTGCAGCCATCTGGGCCTGGCCTTTTTTTGGTTGGTAGTTTTAGGATGATTTTTTCAATCTCTTCCTTTGTGATGTGTTTATTAAGTTATTCTGCTTCTCCTTGTGATAATTTTGGTAGGTAATGTGAATCTAGTAATTTGTCCATTCCCTTTAGGTTTTCAAGTCTGTTAGAGCCCAGTCTTTGATAATATTCTGTCATGACACTTTGAGTTCTGTTGGATCTGTTGTGACATTTCCCATTTCATTTCTTATTTGGGTTATTTGTTTCCTTTCCTGTTTTTCTTTAGTAAGTTTAGCCAGTGGTTTGCAAATTTTGATCTTTTCAAAAAGCCAGCTTTTGGCCCTTTCCGTATTTTCAGTTGTTCTTCTCTAATTCATTTAGTTCTGCTCTCATCTTTATGATCTGTTTTCTTCTGGTGACCAAGAGATTCCTCTGTTGCTCTGTTTCTACTTTTTTAAGTTGTCAGGTTAATTCTTTGTTTTGAATTGTTTCTTCCTTCTGGATGTGCATTTATAGAGATCAGCTGACTCCTGAGTGCTGCTTTGACTGTATCCCCCAGGTTCTGGTAAGAAGTGTTTTGATTCTCATTTGAATCCATAAATTTCTTTATTTCATCCTTGATTTCTTCTATAACCCATGGTTTTTTTGAGCAAGATATTGTTTAGTTTCTATGAGTTCCCATTTCTATGTTTTTTGTGCTATTGATTTTGACTTTTAGTGTGTTATCGTCTGAAAAGATGCTTTGCAATAATTCAGTCTTCTGAATTTTGTTGACATTTGCTTTAGGTCTGTTTTAGTCAGCTAGGGCTGCTTTAACAGAAGTACCACAGAGTGGATGGCTTTAACAAAGAAAGGTTTATTCTTACACAGTCTGGTAGGTTGCAAGTCCATATTCAGGGTAATTACACAGTCCGGTAGGTTGCAAGTCCATATTCAGGGTGACTGCTCCAGGGGAAGGCTTTCCCCTTGTCAGCTCTGGAGGAAAGTCCGGTATTGCATCAGTCTTTGTCCAGGGAGCATCCTGATGCAAGAACCTCTGGTCTGAAGGATGCGCTCTGCTCCTGGTGCTGCTTGCTTGATGGTAGTGAGGTTCTCAATTCTTCTTTGTTTCTTCTCTCCTTTTTATCTCTTGCAGGCTGAAAATATTAAGGGTGGGGCAAGCCACACTCCGGGGAAACTCCCCCTACAGCAGACCAGGGAAGCAATTCTATGCAAGAATTTGTAGCCCCATCCTAATTCTTTAACGCACAGTTTAGCAAAACCACAAAATGGAGGAGAATCCCAAGATACTGGGAACCATATCCCAGCCATGTGGCTGCACACATTTTTGGGGGGACACAATTCAAACCATGACAATGTCCTAACACATGATCTATTCTGGAAAATATTCCGTGTGCATAGGAGAAGAAGATGTAGTTATCAGTTGATGGATAAAAAGTTACGTATGTGTTGATAAGGTCTAGTTGGTTAATTGTGGCAATAAGATCTTCCATGTCTTTGTTGAGCTTTTTCTAGAAGAGCTGTCCAATACCGAAAGTGCAATGTTGAATCCTCCCACTATTACTGTGGTGTGATCTATCTGATTTTTCAATGTAGTCAGCATTTCTCCAATGTATTTAGATGCTCTAGTATTTGGTGCATAAATATTTAATATTGTTAAGTCCTGCTTGTGTACGGAACTTTTCAGCAGTAAGTAGTGACAGTCCTTGCCCATGATGGTGGATTTTATGTTTAAATCTATTTTATCTGAGATTAGTATTGCCTCATCTGCTCTTCTTGTATATTGTTAGCTTGGTATGTATTACTCCATCCCTTAATTTTCAGTTTGTTCCTATCTTTAAGTCTAAAGTAAGTTTCTTGTAAGCAACATATAGATGGGTCGTGTCTTTTGATCCAAGATGTCACTCATCTCTTTACTGAAGCATTCAGTCCATTTATATTCAGTGTAATTATTGGTAGTTAGGTGTTCAGTGCTGTCATTTTGATGTATTTATTTTTGTGTTAGTATATTATCTGTTGCTTTTAATTTTCTATTTTTGATCATTTTTCTTTATGGGTTATCATCATTTTCAGTGTTGGTTTTGTGTTTGTTGAGACTCCTGTATTATGTTTCTTGCTTTTTTTATTTTTTATTTAACATAACTGAATGAAAATGTACGTTCCCATGTAAATTTATGCGCCCACCTATATGCAGCTTCCACTGCTCTCCCTGTCCGGTGACTGCACACTATTCCTCACTGTTCCATACATGTCTCATCCTCCCAACAGCCTTCTTTCCTCTCCTCTCCACCCACTCTCCTTCCTCCAGCTAGAGGTCAGCAGGATGATATCCTATAGATGTATAGAACCATAAAGTGCATCCAATATATGGTCACTCTGCATTGCCAAGTCTGATCCACTCGTGTCCAAAGAGTGGACCTTTGTTATGATTTATGGGCAGGAGCAGCATCAGGGCCAGGGGCCATGCTCTCAAGGGAACCCCAAAACCGCTGGACCATCAATTGAGGTCTTTTAGTCTCATTCTTGTGTTGCCAGTGAGACTCAACCTAGTGAGCTCCATCACAGCTATCACTGGTGGAATGTTTCTTGTTTTGATATGCTGCATCTTTATTGTGTTTTGCAGCCACCCCTGACTCCCCTTAATAATCTGAGTTTAAACCCAATTTTAACTTCTATGTATTTTATTAACTTTCTCTCCATCTGGAAGGACTATAACTACTGCAGTATATCTTTCTTTTTAATGCGATGGTGTCTTAGTTTTCATGACGTGATCACTGGAACCCTTCTTTTACTATTACGACTTTGACTGAGCTTTGTACCTTCTCTAACTGAGTAGGTTTCTGGAGGTTGTGTCCCGCATTGCCTGCTTACATATAGATTTAATGGTTTTGTTTTTCTAAGCCAAGAGCTTCTTTCAGTATTTCTTATAGCTCTGGATTTATTTTAATAAGTCTGTAAGTTTCTGTATATCTGTGAGTGTCTTAATTTCATCCTCTTATTTGAGAGACAGTTTTGCAGGATATATGATTCTTGGTTGGAAGTTTTTCTCTTTCAAGGTTTTGAATGTGACATCCCACTGCCTCCATGCCAACATCATTTCTGCCGAGAAGTCAGATAAAAGCCTACAGGGTTTCCCTCTGAGTGTTATCTTTGCTTTGAGTCTCACTGCCTCTAAGAGTTTCTGCTTATGTTTCATTTTGTTAAGCTTGATTATAATATGCCTTGGTGTCTTTCTTTTGGGGTCTATTTTGTGTGGTGTTTGATACACATCTTGGATATTTGTGTTCTCTTCTTTCATAATTTTAAGGAAGCTTTCTGTTAGCAACTCAACAACAATACTCACTATGTTATCAGCCATCCCTCCCTGTTTAGGAACTCCAATTAATCACAGATTATTCCTCTTGATAGAGTCCTACATGTTTCTTAATTCTTCGTAATTTTTGTTGTTTCTTTTCTCTGATTTCTCCTCCTAAACGCTGGTTTCAGTATGTCTGTATTCCAGTCCAGTAAGTCTAGTTTCCAGTTGTTCAGTTCTGCTCTTTTCGCTTTGATGTGAATTGTCTAATTCTGTAATTTTGTTATTGATATGTCATATTTCAGAATGCTGATGTTTCATCAGTTCAAACAGCTTCCTTAATTTTTCATTTCTCTGCTGCATTTTGTATAATGTCTAGGAGGGCTCTCTATATAGTTCTTTTGTACTTAACCTCTAGGAGTTTCAGAAAGGCTTCTTCATCTGGGAAATTCTTCGATTTTTTATTTTGAAAGCTTTCTAGAGTCAAGGGTGAATTTTTTTTGTTAATGTTTGGCTAGGGTTTGATGCTTACAGGACATCTGGAGGCTGTTTAGTTTCTCTGGTGTTGCCTTAACAGGAGCAGAGGTGAAGTTCTGAGAAGGAAGTTGATCATCAGCCACCTCTATGTACTCCAGTAAATGGGCCCAGTGGAATCTCTGGGGTAGCAGGATCTGCCTCCTGGCTGGCAAAGATACAGTCCTACTTATGGAGTCACTGGGGGGCTATCAGCCTGCCCTATGATGTGAGTCAGTGAAGGCTGGGAAAGACACTGTCCGGCTACACCTTAATTATTTCCCGAGGGAGTCTTATTTTAAAAGGTAAAGCTATCTGACCATTTCCAAAATCAGTCAGGTTGTCAGGTGTGGGAAGCCCCTCCTGCCAGCTGATAACATAGGCACCTCTTCAGCTGTCCCCAGATGCTGTGATATAGTTTAAGGGATAGGCTACTTCCCCGCTGACATCCTTTGTTGGGCCCTACCCATAAGGCTACACTGTGCTAAAAATGACTTTTCTGCTGGAAAAGTGTTCTCCAGGCTGGGACTGCCTCCTAGCCTGGGAATTAGCCCCTGCTGAGGCTTCTGGTTGGGTAACTCTGCCTCCTAGTTGAACAATATGGTGTCCCAGTGAAACTTCCCCATTGCACAAAATAGCAGAATCTATGGTTGAGATCCAAAAAGAATGGGTGGAGGAGTTATGGTGCTCTGAGTCCAGAACTAGGGTCTCAAAATGTGACTGCTCCACCCGCTGATCATGTCAGCACTGTGGCTCTGTGAAGGTGCTGGTTGAGCCCATCCCACACCTGCTGGCCAACAACAACAAAAAATTTTAAATACCAGTTACCTTCAGTCCGGGGTAGCTCACTGATTTAAACAGAGTGGGACTCAGCCGAAGACAAGAAGTTTCCCAGTCAGTGGTATGTAGTCCAAATTGGCAGCATCAGTTCACTGGTGTCCAGAAAGCTCTGTTTAATTATCAATCCAGGACTTAGTTTTCAGAGGGAGTTAAGGAGATGTGTGTTTAGTCCATCATATTGACTCCAATCCTGTTTTTTTTTGTTTTTGAGTTAGAATTTCGTTCTACATTATCTCTAGCTCTCATTAGGACACCTGTTGTGATCCCTATCAGAGCAGTCAGCGGTAGTAGCCGTCACCACCTAGCTGTATTTGATTCAGGATCTGACTCGATGGCACTTGGCTTGGCTTTGGCTCTAGAAGCTGTTGCAGATATGGTCCATTAGTCCTTTTTCTTGTTTCCTTAGTTTTCTTCATTTTGCCTTGCTCCCAAAGAGGTAAGACAAGTGGAGTATCCCAGATGGTCATGCACAGACTTTTAAGGCCACACATGCTATACCAAAGTAGAATGTGGAACATTTGTTTTATAAACTATTTTGTCAAGTGAGCCAGATGTTCCCTGAACTGTGGTACCCACAGCCCTCAGCCCAGCAATTCAGCCCCTCAGGGAATTTGGATACATCTATGGAGCTTCTATAACCTTGCCTTGTACAAATTGCACTGACTTCCCCAGTATTGCGTACTGTCTTGCCCTACACCAGAGTTACTACTTATTTATTGTTTGAGGTCATCGGGGTCAGATCAGGTGAGTAGGGAGAGTGTTTCCATACAGTTATTTGTTTACTGGCTAAAAACTGCCTCACAGACAACTACACAATTAAGTTTGTGAACTTGCCACTGTGCCAGCATGTAAAATGGCCACTCCAGAAACAGTGCCAAAATTGATCTGAAAGGCGGGCTGGGTGCTGGCATCAGTGCATAACTCCACATGGGGAGTAATTCAAAGGTAACTATAGTGATAAACAGCAATGAGGTACGTAGCATTTAGAACAATTAAGTTCATTGATCAAATTGTCAGACCTTGTAGGTCTATTCATGTGATTACTTTTCCTTCTCTGGAATATATTCCTAGATGTGCAATTGCTGGATCATAGAATATTTCTATTCCTGGCTTTCTATGGAGGTACTATATTATTTTCCTAAATAGTTGTATCATTTGTCATTCCCACCAGCAGTACATAAGAACTGTGATCTCCCCACAGCCTCTCCAGTATTTGTTATTTCCTGTTTTGGTGATTTGTGCCAATAATGTTAGGCTGAAATGGAATCTCATTGTGATTTTGATTTGCATTTCTCTAATGGCTAGTGATAGCAAGCATTTCCTCATGTGTCTATCAAGAGTTGATTTTTTTTTTTTTTTTTTGCTGGTTGGTTATTTGTTATTTGAGTTTGCTTATGTGTTAGTGATTGCTTTTGCCTCCATGAAGATTTTAAACAGCTCTATATTTTCAGTCATATATAGAAAGACATCCTCCAATCCTGAGGTTAGCTTTGTCTCTGAAAGTTTATTGTCATCTCTTTATGCCACCCAGGTGGGCAAAGGACCAAAAATATTGAAACCGGTTTTCATCTATTTAATTTGTAGATTCTGCATAAGTAACATAACACTTTCCTTTGAAATATAAAAATACTTGCTATCTACTGTCTACTTAGAATGTATGAAGAGTCTCATTTTCACATTCTTATTACAGTTTTAAAAAATCTATCTGATCAATCTGGTTACCTTGTAAAGAATGAATTGGAGGGATGCAAGAGTGGAAGAGAGAAGACCATTATTCATTAATTCCACAAGTATTTTTTAGGTGTCTCCTATATTCCAGGTCTGCAGATTGTGGGTGTGCAGTGGAAATGTGCACTTACATTGTTCTCATAAAAGAGTTGAACCAGGGGATCAATACATATGTAAAGTCAGGAAGTGAGAATTGTTATAAAAAATATTGCAGGAAAAAACATGGAGAAGGAAAAATGCTATTTTCTAGAAATGTATCAGGAAACACTGCTGTGAGGAAGTGACACTTGAGCAAAGACCTGAGAGATTAAGGGGAATGTGATAGGAAATGAGATTGGAAAAGTGGTCTTTGCTCAGATTGGGAAAGACCAGTAAGAGCTGTGGATTTTCTTCTAAGTGTGATGGGAAGTGACTGAAACGTTTTCAGAAGTGGTATGACGTCTCTGGGTTACATTATTAAAGTGTTATGTGGCTGCTTTATAGAGAATCTGCCATTAAGGGAAAGAGTAGAAACTGAAAGCCAAAGAATAACGCTATTATTTGGCCCAGATAAAAGATAACAGATTGGATTAAGGTGGTGGTGGTGGTGATGGAAAAAAATAATAATAATTCTATGTGAGTAGAATGTGCGCTACTTGCTTTTAGATTCTTCTTTGAGTATGGGGTACAGGGAGCTATAAAGAATGGGTCCCAGATTTATTTATTAAGGAAATACTGAAGTAGCAGGAGGTTTCGTAAAATCAAGAAGAGTATTATTTCATTCTGTGATATTCAAATATTGTAGTACCTGTGAGTTTTCTATGTGAAATGGATATTTATGAATATGAGCCTGGAACTCAGTACATGTCTGAGGTGGAGATATAAAGTTGAATGTCATCGATATATACATATATATATATATATATATATATATATATATATATATATAACTGAGTCTATGAGAGACAGCTCAAGTTTTATCTAAGTTCAGTGAATCAGAGCACAACTAATGTCCTTGCTTCTTACCCATCCAGGGAGGACTAAACAGTCTGTTCTGAACCTGATCCCCTGACTTCAAAGGCTATTCTTAGAAAACTGTTCTTGATCTTCCAGCCCACTCCAACACCTGTGTCAACTCTAAGCCTTGCTTAAATTTAACCCCATGGCAGGACGTTGTTGATAACATTTCTACTGCCAAACTCTTACTCCTCACATTACGTATCTGTAACTGCAGCTACTACTCTACTTTTACTGTATATGTGTCTCCATCTGACTGAAATTTTTGACATCTATCCTAATTGGAAAGTCAGAGCTAATCCTTCAACTGCACACAGTACATAAGGAGTTAGTACTTCACACTGTGTGAAAACAAAAAACCCATACCCACTGCTGTTGAGTTGATGCTGACTCACGACTACCTATAAAACAGAGTAGAACTGCCCCACTGGGTTTCCAAAGAGCTCCTGGAGGATTTAAACTGCCAACCTTTTGATTAGCAGATATAGCACTTAACCACTATGCCACAAGGGTATTTGCTTTTAAGAGCATTAATAAATATAAAAATTTTATTTTCAAAAACTTGATCTAATATAATCCTAATGATAACCCTACGAAGTATGCAAAATTATTCTCAGTGTTCACTAACTCATCTAAGTCACACAGTTAGCAAGCAACAAAAGCATGACTTGACCACATGTGTGTAACACAGTTACATTTGGATAACGGGAGCCATCCTTTCGAGAAGCCTACACTGGCCCAGAAGCGTGGACCCTTCACTATCTTTCCCAACAGGGGAGAGGTGGTCTTGTCACTGATGTTTTACAGCTGCTCAGTGTGAGCAAGAATGCAGTCCTACACATTTGGGACAAAGTACCATCAGCAGCAAGGCCATTGCCTCATGCTCTTGAATACTTCTCTTTACCCGTGTGCCATCACCTCTAACAAGCTGCATCTCTGCCTGGTCTTGCTCTCCCATGTCTCTGCAATCAAATGACAACTTTCTGACACTATGTTGGGTTCTTTGATATTTCTGTGTCATGGGACTTTTTGTTTCTTTGAATGTTCTTTTCAACTTCATTGTTTGATAGCTTTCAAAGTCCTGCTGAGCCATCCCTGGTCAGGTACTCTAATCTGAATGTTCATTGTTTGTTGTTGCTGTTAGTTGAGTCAGCTTATACTCCTGATGACCTTACATATATCAGAATGAAATGTTGCTGGGTCCTGCACCATCTTCATTATCATTGGCATGTTTGGGTCCATTGTTGATGCATTGTTCGTTTTCAATCCACTTCATTGATAATTTTCCTTGGCTGTCTACTTTACCAAACACAGTGTCATTTTCTTGCAACTGGTTTTTCCTAATAATATGTTCAAAGTAATTGATTAAAAATCTCACCATTCTTGCTTCTAATAAACACTCTCTTTTATTTCTTGTAAAACCGATTTGTCATATCAAATGAAATGGAATGATTGAAGATTGGTAGACTAAGCACTCCTTGTGTAAGGCCCCATTAATTGTTGTGTGCGATGTACTTGTGATACCCTTAACTGGACCCTAAGCTCTGTGAGGTTATTGATTAGTGTTTTGAGTTTCCTTGACATCTTCTCCTCCTGTGATACTGGAATTTGGTATGTAATTATGTATTTAATCAGAAAATCGATCAGTTAATTAGTAATACCCAAAGACAACCTGTACAAATTTCTACACATCTTTCTTCCCAAACTGTTCATTCTTACACCACAGAAGGAAATCTAATGCTGCTTCCACTTTCAGACTGTATCTAGCCTCCTTAGTTCCTGGTGTCTCAGTCTAGGTGAGGCACAGACAAATCCGAAGTCATTCAGAGGACAGCAAATAGGCTATTAAAGAAAGTGAAGAGGAACTGAAGTGTCTAACTCCTATCTTGAAATATCTGAAAGGACAAAATGTGGAAGAAAACTTAGACTTTATTTGTGTGGCACAGACTTTAGATATACAACAGTGGGTAGAGATTATATGAAGTGGTTATTTTACTTATCACTGAGGAAAATTTTTAAATAGATACCTTAGGAGTAGCAAGAATACAGTTGCTGGAGAACTGTGCAAACTGAAACTAAGCATCCTTTGGGGAATGACGCAGGGATCAGAATATGATGGCTTGGCTTGGAGACATCGAGGTACTATCTGTCCCTGAAATTTTATGATTGCACAGCTCAGATAAATAGCCTAAGGACGGACAACAGGAAAAGAATATTCAGTACCTCTTACAGGACAAAAGTCTCAGAATGCTTGTTCTGCTCCTACTGAGCACCTTCACTCTGCTCTGTCCATCTGGTGGTAAGTCCTGGAGACAGAGGGGAAGTTGGTACATGTTAAGGGATGGTTGGATGCTGCTAGAAGGAAAGTTTCCAAAATTGGCCCATGGGTCTGTGGCAGACGTATTTGAGATTATAACAAGAAATAATTTTCATCTATCCACAGGTGGTTTCCTGAGCTTCCGAAAAGGTAGCACCATGGTCAGGCAAGTCTTTGGTAGATGTGTCATGTTTAGAAGTAAACCTCCTCTCAACATTCAGAGAGAGTTGCAATCTGTTCTAACATAGAATTCTAGAAGTTTTCTCTTCTAGTCTAGCCAAGTATATTTCTGGGAGTAAAGAGGCTAAAATTTCATTCTCTGCTCCCGTTTCCCCATTACTGGACAAAATAACCAGGCTAAATAAAGAATGCGTTATTTGAGAGTCCATAAATAAATTTCACAGTAACCTGGGAAACTTCCTGAAATGATACACAATATTTGATTTATGCATGTACAGGTTATGTTTCACAAGATTATTCAAAAAATCAGTGTCACACAGAAGGTTAAGAATCACTAGACGCTATCAAACTCCAGTAGAGAAATCCCAAGATCCCAGTGGAGTCTTTCCCAGACCTCATCTTCTAAACATCTCTTTCTATGTCTGGCAGGAAGTTCAGGAGAATGCTACCAATGTAGAAGATACCATCAAGGATTGTGTTATGATGGCATGAAGTCCTGCTACCTGAAATATAAACAGCAATGTGCCACTGAGAACATTTATATACTTACAGTAACAGGTAGTGAAGGAGTACAGAGTGATTGAAAAATAGTTTCCACTTTCCTTTAGAGACAGTAGTGTTCTTCTGCCCACAGAGGGGGTAGGATGAGTGAGGATGGGTGGTCCCATAGAGAGGATGGCAAATGTAGACTTCTTCCTCAGATGGTATTGGGTAAAGGAGAGACTGATGTCCCTTATCAGTTAGTGAATAAGGAGAAGGAATTAGTAGATGTATCCTCGTAGGTCATTGGAGTCTAAAAAAAGGTTAGTGAGAATCTGAAAAGAGGTTATTACTAAGAAGATTGTAGGAGTCATTACATCCATGTCCCCCTCTCTTTTATCTCCTCAGGAAACAGTATGTATTTTTATTCAAAGCTGTCATGTATGTACAATTGTGTGGACATCAACTTCTTGGATTTGGACAAGAGAACAGAGCTCATCTGTTGCACACATAGTAACTATTGTAACCTCCCTGTGGGGTCCTAGTTCTATACCTCTCTAGGACTTTGGGTCATTCTTCAAACCACAATCCCTTTTATTTCTTCCCTGGAACAAGTAGTTTGAGGTCTTCTTCTCACCAATGCTAGTTAGTGAGAAAGCCAGTTAGTAGTGAAAAAAAGAAGTCATAAAGAAAAGCAGTGGAGGGATCTGAGTCTCATTAATGATGGAGCATTGGACAGAATATTTGCAAATTTCTATTACACCTCACAAGAAGATTTGTTTTGTTCATGACTGTACTGCCTTGAAAAGGGTTGAGTGAGTTTATCTTTGGCTGTTTCTTATGTCCTACATAAAATGCAAAGACTTGATTTCAAGCTTGTACTGAGAATCTGTAACCACATTCTCTCCCCACCTGTACCCAGTCCTCTAAGATGGAATTCTCTTCCTTGGATCAGACTGAAAACTCTTGTCAGTCTCCCTTTGCCCGTGAATTCTAGTCTTAGAAGAAGATTACTCTCAGGAATTCCAATTTCCTGGCACCATGGGTCTTCACCTGTGAGAAGTCTTGGGAAAATCTCAGGCTAGAAAAGACTGGGCAGTCACAGGGATAAGATACTAAGGGAAACTTTAGGGTTATTTAAAGTTTGTGGAAATTAGTATTTGAGAGACAATACAGTGTGGGAGAAATTAGCTTGAATTATCATGGTCCCAGCTGGCTAAGTAGCCTTTGGGACTTGATTGAATTGGTGATGGATTGGGAATGGAGACCTTGCTCAAAAGATGAGCAATTTCTTTTCATAAGAATAATGGGGAAAATGCTAATAATGAGACAACTGGCATGGTAGTTGCAATCAATACAGAAATGCTATGAGGTAGGGTTTGAGTACCAAAGTTTCAAATATAAGATGAAGTTATGAGTAAACGGTGGATAATAGTGGTGGAAAGAGAAAGGGGCAGCGAGTGAAACAGACAGACAATGAGAAATTGAGCAGCACTGGTGATGCAACAGCACAAGTAGTGCAGTGGCTGTGAAGCTTCCTTGGATAGAGAATCCCTTTGGTGTTTCCTTCCAAAGCACCCCACTGTTTCTGGCCTTGTATTTCCATAAGAGTTTTTATCCTGTATTATTTCACACGAAGTTCTTACAATAAACACTCACTCCTCAACTTGAGTAGATCCATGTACCATCTATTTGTGTCTGAAAACTTAGTATTTTCTGTGGAATTCTCAACTGGAATTTTATGAAGCCAGAGTAAAGAAATACGCGAAGATAACTTTTTCCAAATAGACAAGCAGATTAAAAAAGCCAACATAATAGGGATATTTTAAGTGAGGAGAACACAATATATTTTTACCCCTAGTTGTGCATGGACTGTTTCAGCCATTGAATATTGAGGATGGTATAATTCAGTCTAGGAAAAAAGGAAATCACAAAATCACAAAAAACACATGTGGACATTCTCACGATCGTTAATTGTTAAAGAAATTCAAATCAAAACGACAATGAGATAATATCTCACCCCAACAAGATTGGCCATGATCCAAAAAACACAAAACACTAAATGTTGGAGAGGCTGTAGAGAGATTGAAACTCTCCTGCACTGTTAGTAGGATTGCAGAATGGTGCGATCTCTTTGGAAAGCAATCTGGTGTTACCTTAAAATAATGGATATAGATATACCATTTGATCCAGTAATTCCTCTGCTTGGAATATATCTTACAGAATCAAGGCCATTTACACCAACTGATACATGCACACCAACGTTCATTGGAGCACAGTCCACAGTAGCAAAAAGATGGAATCAGTCCAAATGCCCAACAACAGAAGAATGGATGGGTAAACTTTGGTATATGTACTGAATGGAGTATTATGCAATCATAAAGAACAACAATGATAGCAGGAAACATCTCTCAATTTGGTCTCAACTGGAAGATATTACGTTGAGTGAAACTAGTCAGCGACAGAAGGACAATTATCATATGAGACCCCTACAATAAAAACTTAAAAGCAGACTCATACGTAACAGAAAAGACTCTTTGATGGCTACAAGGGTGGAGAGGCTGGGAGGGTGGAAGGGCGAAGGGCGAAGGTATAGATTAGATAGTTGTTAGAAATTTGGTTGAGTGAAATTGATGACAATACACATTAGTAAGAAGATCAATATTAATGGGACTTCAACACAACTCATGTACTCCTCCCATCTTAACCCAATATTGTAAGCACAGAGTATGTCCACTTTCGTTTTTTATTTAATTAAAAAAAAAAAAATTACAGCTTAGCTCTGCTTTTTGAAAAAACCAAAAAATCAAACCTATGGCCATTGAGTCTACTCCAACTCATAGTGACCCTATAGGACACAGTAGAACTGCTCCATAGAGTTTCTTAGGAGTGCCTGGCAGATTTGAACTGCCAGGCTCTTTGTCAGCAGCTGCAGCAGTTAACCACTACATCACCAGCATTTTGGAAGTAGACTTTAAAAGTATTTTTGAGTTAAACTTTAGTCAAACCTTGGCTTGTTGAGCAAGAAGGTAATTTGTAAAATCTTTCTTTTATGTTTCATCAGCAAACCTTGGCATTGTCAACACCAAAACTTTCAGTTTTACTTTATGCAGTGGATGATTTGGTTTGATTTTAATTTTAGTGCTCACTCAAATATTCTTTTCCTGGACAGTGCCCCCACCACCCAGCTACATTGAGTGTTGGCTTGCTAATTCATAACTTTCTCATTTATCTAGAGATTTTGAGTGTAGATCTTGGCCAGTGAGTGGCTGACACAAGGGCAGAAAATCAATCCCTTTGTTTCAAGGTGGAACTAAGTTTGTGATGTAATTGGTGCTCTGGGAAAATTTATTCTCCAGCTGACACTATGTTCTTGTTAACATTTCTTCCCTGATCTCACTTTTTCCTTTAATTTCCCTCTGTTGTTGTTGTAGTTAGGTGCTGCAGAGTGGGTTCTGACTCATAATGTCCCCACGTATAACACAGGAAACACTGCCCAGTCCACTGTCGTCCTCACACCAATTGCTATGCCTGAGCCAACTATTGCCACTAATGCATCAGTTCATCTCACTGAGGGTCTTCTTCTTTTTTGCTGACCCTCTGTTTACAACAAGTACTTGGAACAGTGATTTCTGAGTTCTTCTTCCAGGGAACCTAACTGAAGACTTAATAACCTCTGAGATACAAGGTTTGATACAAGAGAATCTGTTACTCCGTCACACACACACATTCATCTTCCACAGAAATCAGAAAAGTGTGCGTTGGCTGGGAGGGAGAGTGGGGAGACAGACAGGCAAAATAAAGGGCATGAGATGAGAGAGAAATTATCCTGCTTTCCCACACTCCTCTGTTGGTTAAGGAGGGTTCCCCGACAAACAGGGTCAGAGGTGGTGGCTACTGGGAGATTAAGGAAAAAGGCAGACATGAAAAAGCGGGGTCTGGGGACTAATGCTCATCACAGCCAAAAGCCCAGAACTGAGCTTTATTGGAGTATTTATAGTTTGCACTAGGGAGGTTAATCTCTCTAACATTAAAGAGTTAAAGACATCAGATCTGTTTAACTCCTTATCTGAAAGGGAGCAGTTTTCCAAGCCCATTGTTTTCTCATGGTTTTCCATGATTTATCTCTTTTTTTTTAAATTTTTTTATTTAGTATGACTGGAGTGAAAATGTACATTCATGTACAAATTTACATGCCCACCTATATGCAGCTTCCACTGCTCTCCCTGCCCAGTGACAGCACACTATTCCTCTCTGCTCCATACATGTCTCATCCTCCCAACAGTCTCCTTTCCCCTCCTCTCCACCCACTCTCTTTCCTCCAGCCGGAGGTCAGCAGGATGATATCCTATAGATGTATAGAATCATAAAGTGCATCCAATATATGGTCACTCTGCATTGCCAAGTCCAATCCATTCGTGTCCGAAGAGTGGACCTTCATTATGATTTATGGGCAAGGACAGCATCAGGGCCAGGAGCCATGCTCCCAGGGGAACTCCGAAACCACTGGACCATCAGTTGAGGTCTTTTAGTGGAGATCTCAGGATGCACCCTTTTTTATTCTTGTGTTGCCAGTGAGACTCCTCTCTGTGAGCTCCATCGCAGCTGTCTCTGGTGGTGACCAGGCACCATCCAGTTCTTCTGGTCCCAAGCTGATGTAGGCACCCACTCATGTGGGTCTCTCTATCTTCTGGGTTGTCTTTACCCCATGTCATTTTGGTCCTCAGTGAGCATCCATTCCTACTGAGTTGGGACCATTTGCTGTGCCCTCAGATGGCAGCTTGGCAGCTTTTAAGACCCCAGACACCACTCACCAATGTGGGGTGCAGAGTTCCCTCTTAGCAAAATGCTAGTTGTGCCAATTGGCCTTGATTTCACCTAAGAGCATGGTCCCCTGCCCCCTCTCCCAGCTACTCTGTCCTTGCAATATTGGGTTAAGATGGAAGGAGTATTCAAGTTATGCTGAAGTCCACTTAATATTGTTCTTGTTTCTAATCTGTGCTATCACCAATTTCACCCAACCAGATTTCTAGCAACTATCTAATCTAAACCTTCCCTGCCTTGCCCTCCCTCCCTCCCTTCCCTTGCAGCTGTCAAAGAGTCTTTTCTTCTATACATAAGTTTGTTTTTGAGATCTTATCGTAAAGGTCTCATACAATATCTGTCGTTTTGTTGCTGACTACTTTCCTGTGATTTATCTCTTTGATCTGGATGTACTCTTAGGTCACTACTAGGTTAAAGGACTGCAGATGTTAATGTTATGTCCCCTAGTAAAAAGGTTAGGCCGAGTTGTGATAAGTAGCTTATGGTGGCTCAAAATGGCTGCAGTCATGTTAAGAGAGTTTGCATAATTCCCACATTCCTCCACAAAGGTTGAGATGGAGATGTGGTAGAGCCACTCAGATCTGGCAAAGAAATATCAGAGTCGGAAGCTCATTTCACATCCTTGAGTATGAGTCTCAAACCTGTGATGGGCATCATCCTTATTTCCACAATGTCCTTGAGTATCAGGGTAAAAGTGCTGAAGGGTAATGCTTAGATTCACTGTTGGGAGGCAGCATCTCTCACCTCCCCTAAAGACTGAGTGAGATTTATAGGTGCCTTAGCACAGGGAATAAGGAATAAAACTGAGGACTGGAAGTTGTAACAGACTTCAACAAAGTAGAGTTTAAGTTCTCACTAGTAGAGAGGTTAGAGGTAGACTGTCCAAGTGATTATTGACTAGGAGTCACAGCTTGGGCAGAGCAAGTGAGAACTGAGATGAGGGATAAACCACCAAGGGAAAACTACTGGGAAGGAATTCATGCAACCTTGCTGGACACTGACTGTGCTAAGTACACTGGCCACAGACATTGATTAGTCATAGACAATTCAGTAATGAATCAGGTGAGGTCTCAAAGGACTGCATGAGACCGAAGTCCCCTTCCTTCTCCACCATGATATTAATCTGTTCCAGAATTACATTTAGAAGGCAAAGATGAGTGGGAGGGGGATGAAGCACTTGTTATCCAAAATAGTAAATATTAAACTGAAAAGATTAAGTGTTCTCCGTTATAAGGAGAATGGAAGTTCTAAAACAAGATGAAGTATAGTTAGAAAACAAAGTTGTGTTTGACATTTCTGAGTGATAGCGTGTGTAATATGAAAACTAACACTGCACACAGGAGGAGAGTCTTATTATCTTCCTTATGTACTGAAGTGCTTTAATCTTGGAGTGTTATTTTATTTTTTTGCTTTATTCAATCTTGGAATATTCTTTGCAATTCTACTTTCCGGTCTTAGCAAATGGACAAAGTAAGAACCAAGTGAAAAATTCTTCACCCACATAAGCACACACCAAATGTCAATCCTCTAATTTGTACCCGATTTTATTGCATATATACACATTTATAGAGAAAAAAAAGTTGTTCACATATACTTTTTAAAGAACAGTAACATGGCAAAACAAGTGCTGATTTGGAATCAGCTGGTAAGGAATTCATCCAACCTTATACATTAAACCAAAATGAATCTCAGATGTATTAAAGATTTAAACATAATAGGCCAGCAAACAAAACTTACTCTTCAGTATTGTGACTGTCATTGTTTTAGCTCTTGTATGTTCTTGATAAAATGCTAAGTACTTTTATATATAATTTCATTTAATCTTCACAACTTCCCTATGAGATAGCTAATATTATTACCTAATAGATGAAAAACTGAAGAACAGACTGGTAAGCTACCTGACAAGTGTTACACAACCAGTCCTTCAGTTATTATCGCAAAATAAAAATTATTATGTTTACTAGCACTGTGGGCCTGGAATTCAGATAACATACAGTAGGAATGACTTGTCTGTGTTCCATGATGTCTGGGTCCTCAGTGAGAAGAACTGAAGACTGTAAATCATTAGCAAGCTAGCAGCTGGAATCAGCCGGAGGCATTTTCACTCACATGTCTTTACAGTTGATGCCGAAGTAAACCGGTATCACTTGGCAGACTTGGGTGGGGTGTTTCCACATGGCCTGGGTGCCTTCATAGCCCGTGGGTCCCAGACTTCACATATGGTAGATTAAGGTTCCAAAGCAAGTGCTTCGCCTAGCAAGTGGAAGTTACAGCACATTTTATTACCTAAACTTGAAAGTCATACAGTATTATTTCTGCTACATTCTATTGACTACGAGCCTGAACAGATTCCAGCATCACTGACTGGGGAGTGGCAAAGCTGTAGATGAGACTGTGGTGGGAGATATGGCTGCAACTATCTTTGGAAAATGCAATCTATTACAACTGGTTAACGGCACAACTGGGATTTGATTCAGTATTTGTCTAACTCGTGTCTCACTGTTACCGTAAGGATATTCATTTAAGTTTATACAATCTAATGGTGAAGGACACTTTTCTAATCATGACATAAATAAGAACAAAAAAAATTGGTAGATCTGACTACATCCAAAAGTGAATATTTGGTAAATCAGAACCACAAAAAATATTTTAATGGGAATTATATATGTTATATATTTAGCTGATAAAGTGTTGGTTTCTTCTGCATGCCCAAAACTCTTTCATATAAATTAGGACAAGGTGAACAGTTCACGAAAAAATAAATCATCAGGCAATTCACATGAAAAATATGAACTGTCAGTGCACATGAGTCGGATCCGACTCGACGGCACTTGGCTTGGCTTGGCAGTGCACATGAAATGATGTGCAATGTGAGTTGTAATGCCAGTAATGTAAATTAATAAAGTGAAGTACCACTAAGTTTTGATTATTAAACTGTTGAAAATGAAAAGGTATACTGTAATATGAGTTGATGAGGCTATAGACAGTACTCTTATACACTGCGGGTGAGAACATAATTTTTTCCCAAGAGGCACCTGATAAAAAAACCAAAGTCCTTAAGAATGGGCATATATTTGACTCCAAAAGTTTTATTTTGATGAAAAACTAGGACAGAGGTAAAACAGACAAACAAACAAACCAACACAGCTGCCTTGTTAATAAGAGTCAAAAAAAAAAGTAAAAATAACACAGAATGAGGTAAATAAATTAGGACATGTCCAGCCAAAACCAAATCCACTGCTGTCAGGTTTATTCCAACTCATCGCGACCCTGTAGGACAGAATAGTACTACCTCATAGAGTTTTCAAGGAGCGCCTAGTGGATTTGAACTGCCAACCTTCTGCACTTAACCACTACGCCACCAGAGTTTGCAGGATATATCCATATACTGAAATACCCTGCATCAATAAAAAGTGATGATACTTCAACTTTTTACAGGTGTGCAGCTTATTCACAGCAATTGCTATAATTGACTGTGCATCCCTACCCTCCATCAATAATATTTCCATCACCGTTCCCCATCCCACCTGCCCTGGTAAACACTGATAAGCTTGGTCTTTATACATTCGCCTTTTCTTGTCTTTTTATATAAGTTTAGTTATATAATATTTTTTCCTTTTTTGACTGGCTTTTTCACTTAGCATAATGTCTTCAAGATCTACTGATACTGTAGTGTATATCAAGAGTTCATTTCTTATATTGGTAGTTTTCCATTGTATGTATGTACCACATTTTGTTTATTCAATTATCTGTTTATTGGCATTTTAGGTTGTTTCCACCTCTTGGGTACTGTGTATAGTGCTGCAAGGAACACAGGTGTGTAAGTCTCTGTTTGAGGCTCTGTTTTCAGGTCTTTTGGCTTTATATCTAGAGGGGAATTGCAGGGTCATATGGAAAATTCACAGTGATTAAAGGAAGGCTTGCACAGCTAATTATTGTAATTGCTGTCAGTTAAGTTTTACACTTGTAATGAGTTGAACTGGAAAAAGGTGTGTAATAGACATATTTACAACAACAACCAAAAAGAGAGTGATTACTAAAGTGGTTTATGTGCATCCAAAACCCTCATGGGATTTGAGATTTGGTTAGCAGGTTTAGGGTCATGGTTTCGTGGGACATCCCAGTCAATAGATGCAATAACATGTTTCCTGTTTTACTTCTGAGTTTTGCCTAATGCCTGGGGTCTTAAAAACTTACAAGTTTCTATCTAAGGTATATCAATTGGTCTCTATTTACCCGGAGCAACAAAGGAAGAAGAAGACTCAGGAACAGGAGGAAGATATGGAATTTGTGGCTAATTGCCTCCTTTGACATGTGACCCGAAGAACTGGGTGGTGCCATCTACAAATACTAAACTTTTTGATCAAAGATTCTATAGAAGAATCCTGATCAAAAAAGGGAAAATGCAAAACAGAATTGCATATTCTCATGAACTGCAGATTTTCTTGCCAGCCAAGTGCTGTCGAGTTGGATCCCATCAGATTTTCTAGAGCTGGCTGAATAAATCCCTGACATTATTGCATGAGATAATCTTTAAAATTTAAACCATAAATACCCTGAAGTCTTCACAAAACCAAACAGTAATTTAACTTAATTAGTAAAGCGTATCTCCCTTGAGTGTTGTGATCTTTTAAGAACTATCCATAGGGAATCAAAGAAACTCATGGTGTAGTGGTTAAATGCTATGTGTGTTGACCAAAAAGGCCAGCAATTCAAATCCACCAGGTGCTCTTTGGAAACTCTATGGAGCAATCCTGTTCTGCCTTATAGAGTCGCTATGAGTTAGAATCAACTCGATGGCACTGGGTCAAAGTGACAACAGCAACTTGATAGACAAGAACCTTAAGAGGCAGTGAGTTTATGTTAACAGGGGAGGAACAACTAAGGAAAAGAGGGTGAGAGTAGTTGCACATCTCGAAGAATATAATCAATGTCACTGAATTGTACATGTAGAAATTGTTGCGTTGGTAGATGCTTTGCTGTGTATATTCTCAACAAAACAAAATTAAAAAACAAGTGATAATATCAGTGTAAATTTATTGGTATGAAAGATTTAAAAATATACTCACTTAAAATATTTGAAACACTATGTATAATTTGATCCCATTTTTATTTAAGACCTATTGTATCTGTTTGTCTATTTATCTATCTTTTTTCACCAAAGTGTAACAGCAAAAAATACTGGGTTTTTGAACGTATTACATAGTTTCAAAAACTATGGTGATGTTCTTTTCTGGAATGTTTTAATTTTTTCCCTATAGAAATAAAAATGTGTCTGACAAACAAAACATGACTAACAGAAGAGAAAATAGATAAGTGGAAACCACTAAGAATCAAATGCTTTTGCTCATTCAAAGACTTTATCAGAAGAATTAAAAGACCACCTACAGAATGGGAAAAAATATTTGGCAACTACATATCAGATTGATGTCTGATCACCATAATCTATAAGGTACTACAAAATATCAATAAGAAAAAGGTAAATAACCCAAGTAAGCAATGGGCAAAGGAGATGGACACTTCACCAAAGAGGACACCCAAACAGCCAAAAGACACATGAGGAAATATGATCACTAGCTTTTGGAGAAATCCAAATCAAAACTACAATGAGATACTGTCTCACCCCAACAAGGTTGCCCATGATCCAAAAAACGCAAAACAACAAATACTGAAAAGGCTGTGGAGAGACTAGAACTCTCCTACACTGCTGGTGGGATTGCAAAATGGTACAACCTCTATGGAAAGCAATTTGATGATTCCTTAAAAGCTTTAAATTGATATACCATTTAATCCAGTAATCTCACTGCTCAGAATATATCCTACAGTCACAAGAACAGATACATGCACATGAATGTTTACTGCAGCACAGTCCACATTAGCAAAAATGATGCCCAACAACAGATGAATGGATAAACTAACTATGGTACATATACTCAGTGGAACACTATGCAATGATAAATAACAATGATTACTTTAGGAAGCATCTCATAACCTGGTTTCAATTGGAAGACATTATACTGAGTGAAATCAGTCAGCAGTAAAAGGACAAATACGGTATAAGACCATTACCGTATGGACTTAAAAATAGACTTACGTACAGAAGAAAAGACTCTTTGATGGCTGCAAGGGTGGAGAGGGAGGGAGAGGGCTGGTTATAGATAAGACAGTTGATAGAAATTTGGTTCGGTGAAAGCATGACAGCACACAGCAGAAAAAAATCAACATAACTGAATTTCAACATAAACTGAAAGCTCTTCTAATCTTAACCCAATAATGAAAGGATAGAGTAGCAGGAGCAGGGGTTTGGTGACCATGCTCTCAGGGGATGTCAAGGCCAATTGGCATAACTAGCCTATTGCTAATAGAGTCTTCTGCACCCCATATTGGTGAGTGGTGTCTGGATTCTTAAAAGCTAGCAAGCTGCCATCCATCTGAGGTACACCAAACAGTCTGAACTCATCCAGAACAGATGATTACCAAGAACAACAAAGACATGAGGAAAAAAGATCCCAGGAGACAGAAGGACCCATGTGAATACATGACTGTATCAACATGTGACCAGAAGAACCAGATGGTGCCCAGCCACCACCAAAGGCAGCCGTGATGGGGCACACAATTTTAAGTCCTAGTGGCAATATGAGAAAAAGAGGAGTGCACCTTAAGAACTCCACTAAAAGACCTCAGTTGATGGTCTGGTGGCCTAGGGGTTCCTCTAGGAACCTGGCCCCTAGACCTGCTGCTGCCCCTTACCAGTAAACATTATTGAGATCAACTCTTTGGACAGGAACGGACTGGAGGAAAGGACATAATGTGACCATAAGGTGCATGTAATTTATGGTTCTATGCATCTATAGGACGCTGTCCTACTGGCCTCTTACTAGAAGGGAGAGGAGAGGGTGGAGAAATTGTTAAGAGGATACAATATATATAGCAAAAAGGAGGAGTGTGCTGTCACCAGGCAAGGAGAACAGAAGAAGCTGCAGATAGGCAGGCATGCAGATTTAATTTGGATTGTATACTTTCACTCAGTCACAATAAAATATTAAAAAGAAAGAAAGAAAGAAAACTTTGGAAAAAGTTTCAGAGAGTCACTGTACATAAGCCTTGGCAATAGTGCAGATGTGGGAACTGGCAGGCAAGGAGTTTAAAACAGCTATTATAAATAGTCTCCATGACTGAAAGGAAAAGATAGGCACGGTTAATAGATCTGGAATATTGACAGAGAAATATAGACCAAAGGTTCTACAACAACCCATTGCTGTTGAGTTGATTCTGATTCATAGTGACCCTATAGGACAGAATGGAACTTCCCCATGTGGTTTCCAAGGAGTGTCTGGTATATTCAAACTACTGACCTCTTCGTTAGCAGCTGTGGCTCTTAAACACTATGCCATCAAGGTTTCCAAATAGTTATAGGTAATTTATATGTTCTTCTTTTAATTTTTTAAAAACAAACACAAATCGATTTTTAATAGCTAAAAAATTAAAGAAATGGCATAATAAATGAATTAAGTGGTATACCAGTCTTTTTAACAAATGGTGCTAGCAAAATTAGACATCAGTCTGTAAAAAGAACGAGACAAGGACCCACCTCTCATACCATACAGAAAAACTAATTCAAAATGGGTCAAAGACCTAAACATAAAACCCCAAACTATAAAGATTGTAGAAGAAAAAAACAGGTTCAATACTGGAGGCCCTAACACACAGTGTAAATAGCATACAAATTGTAATTAACAATATACCAATACTAAAGATAAACTAAGTAACTGGGAACTTCTTAAAAAACACTTATGCTCATTAGAAGACTCCCCCAAAAGAGCAAAAAAGGAACCAACAGACTGGACAAATACTTTTGGCTTGACACAGTTGACAAACATCTAATCTCTGAATTATATGGGAAAATCCAACATCTCTACAACAAAAAGACAAATAATCCAATTGAAAAATGGAAAAAGGATATGAACAGACTCTTCACCAAAGAAGATATTCAGGCAGGTAACAGACACATGAGGAAATGCTGTTGATCATTAGACATTGTTGTTGTTAGTTACTGTCAAATTGGTTCCGACTGCTAGTGACCCATGCACAACAGAATGAAACATTGCCCAGTCCTGTGCCATAATCACTTTTATGCTTGAGCCCATTGTTGTAGTTACTGTGTTAATCCATTTTGTTGAGGGTCTTCCTCTGTTCACTAGCCCTGTACTTTATCAAGCATGATGTCCGTCTCCAGGGACTGATCCCTCCTGACAACAT
Organism: Heterohyrax brucei; assembly: GCA_028571685.1. Taxonomy (NCBI): domain Eukaryota; kingdom Metazoa; phylum Chordata; class Mammalia; order Hyracoidea; family Procaviidae; genus Heterohyrax; species Heterohyrax brucei. The sequence continues at coordinate 22,401,431 of CM053162.1, forward strand.
GTCCAAAGGGTGTAAGATGCAGTCTTGCCATCTTTGTTTCCAAGGTACACTCCGGTTGTACTTCTTCCAGAACAGATCTGTTTGTTGCTTTGGCAGTCCACGGTACAGTCAACATTCTTCTCCAACACAACAAGTCAAAGGCATCGATTCTTCGTCTGTCTTCCTCATTCATTGTTCAGCCTTTGCATGCTTATGATGCCCTTTGCAAACACCATGGCCTGAGTCAGGCACACCCTAGTCTTCAAGATGATATCTTTACTTTACAACATTTGACAGAGGTCCCTGCAGCAAGTTTTCCCAATGGAATGCATCTTTTGATTTCTTAACTGCTGCTTCAATGGGCATTGTTTGTGGAACCAAATAAAATGAAATCTTCAATCCTTTCTCCATTTATTACAGCATTTCTTACTGACCTAGTTGTGAGATTTTTGTTTGCTTGATGCTGGGGTGAAATTTACGGTCTTTGATATTAATCAATAGATGTCTCACTTCCAACAAGCAAGCTTGTGTCACTTGACTAACACAGCTTGTTAATGAGTCTTCCTTCAATCCTGGTGCCTCGGTCTTCTTCTTAGAGTCCAGCTTCTTGGATTATTTGCTCAGCATACAGATTGAAAAGGTGAAGGATACAACCCTGGTGCACACCATTCCTGACTTTAAACCATGCAGTGTTCCTTTGGTCTGTTCACATGATTACCTCTTTTTTTTTTTTTTTTTTTAAGGTGACTGAGTGAAAATGTACATTCCCGTACAAATTTACATGCCCACCTATATGCAGCTTCCACTGCTCTCCCTGTCCGGTGACAGCACACTATTCCTCTCTGCTCCATACATGTCTCATCCTCCCAGCAGCCTCCTTTCCACTCCTCTCCACCCACTCTCCTGCCTCCAGCCAGAGATCAGCAGGATGATATCCTATAGATGTATAGAACCATGAAGTGCAACCAATATATGGTCACTCTGCATTGCCAAGACCAATCCATTCCTGTCCAAAGAGTGGACCTTTGTTATAATTTATGAGTAAGGGCAGCATCAGGGCCAGGGGCCATGCTCTCAGGGGAACCCCGAAACCACTGGACCATCAATTGAAGTCTTTTTGTGAAGGTCTCAGGATGCACCCCTTTTTATTCTTGTGTTGCCAGTGAGACTCAACCTAGTGAGCTCCATCGTGGCTATCACTGGCGGCACCATCTGGTTTTTCTGGTCCCAAGTTGATGAAGGCACCCACTCTTGTGGGTCTCTCTGTCTTCCAGGTTGTCTTTACCGCATGTCATTTTGGTCCTTGGTGAGCATCCATTCCGGCTGAGTTGGGACCATTTGCTGTGTCCTCGGATGGCAGCTTGGCAGCTTTTAAGACCCCAGATGCCACTCACCAATGTGGGGTGCAGAGAGCTCTCTTAGCAAAACGCTAGTTGTGCCAATTGGCCTCTATTTCGCCTAAGAGCATGGCCCCCTGCCCCCTGCCCCAGCTACTCTATCCTTGCAATATTGGGTTAAGATGGTAGGAGTACTCAAGTTATGCTCAAGTCCACTTAATGTTGTTCTTGTTTCTAATGTGTGCTATCACCGCTTTCTCCCAAACAGATTTCTAGCAACTATCTAAACTAACCCCCCCCACTTCTTCCCTCCCCTCCCTCGCAGCTGTCAAAGAGTCTTTTCTTCTATACACAAGTTTTTGAGATCTTATCGTAGAGGTCTCGTACAGTATTTGTCCCTTTGTCACTGACTACTTTCACTCAACATAATGTCTTCCAGTTGAAACCAGGTTAGGAGATGTTTCCTGGAATCATCGTTATTCTTTATCATTGCATACTGCTCCATTGAGTATATGTACCGTAGTTTACCTATCCATTCTTCTGTTGTTGGGCATCTGGGTTGATTCCATCTTTTTGCTATCGTGGACCGTGCTGCGATAAACATTCTGGTGCATGTGTCCATTGGTGTGAAAGGCCTTGATTCTGTAGGATATATTCCAAGTAGTGGGATTACTGGGTCAAATGGTATACCGATATCCAATTTTTTAAGGAAGCACCAGAGTGCTTTCCAAAGAGGCTGGACCATTTTGCAACTCCACCAACAGTGTAGGAGGGTTCCACTTTCTCCACAGCCTCTCCAGCATTTGTTGTTTTGTGTTTTCTGGATCATGGCCAATCTTGTTGGGGTGAGATGATATCTCATTATCGTCTTGATTTGAATTTCTTCAATAACTAAAGATCCTTTCAAAACAAACTTGGTGATTTGTTTCTCCATCTCATTAAAAAATGATGCTGGAACTTGTATTGGGATTGCATTATATAAATAAGTTGCTTTGGGTAAAATAGACATTTTCACAATGTTAAGTCTTCCTATCCATGAGCAGGGTAGGTTTTTCATTTCTCTAAGTCTCTCTTAGTTTCTTGTAGTAAGGGCCTGTAGTTCTCTTTGTAAAGGTCTGTTATTTCTCTGGTTAGATTAATTCCTAGGTACCTTATCTTCTTAGGGGCTATCGTAAATGGTATTGATTTGATAATTTCTTCATTAACAGTCTCGTTGTCGGTATAAAGGAATCCTACTGATTTACTTATGTTTATCTTGTATCCTGAGACTTTGCTGAACTCTTCTAACAGTTTGAATAGTTTACTTATAGATTCCTGGGGATTCTCTGCATATACAATCATATCATCTGCAAACAGGGAGATTTTAACTTCCTCTTGCCAATGCAGATGCCCTTTATTTCTTGGTCTTGTCTAATTGCTCTGGCTAGAACTTCTAGCACAATGTTGAATAGGAGAGGTGAGAGTGGGCATCCTTGTCTAGTTCCTGATCTCAAGGGAAAGTCTGTCAGTCTCTCTCCAATTCAGGATGATGTGGGCAATTGGCTTTGTATAAATGGCCCTTATTGTGTTGAGGAATTTGCCGTCTATGCCCATTTTGCTAAGAGTTTTTAGCATGAATGGGTGTTGGACTTTATCAACTGCCTTTTCTGCATCAATGGACAAAATCAGGTGATCCCTGTCTTTTGTGTTATTTATGTGGTTAATCACATTGATTGTTTTTCTGATGTTGAACCAGCCTTACATCCCTGGTATGAATCCCACTTGGTGAGGATGGATTATTTTCTTGATATGTTGTTGTATTCTGTTGGCAAGAATTTTGTTGAAGATTTTTGCATCTAGGTTCATGAGTGATATTAATCTGTAGTTCTCTTTCTTTGTTGGGTCTTTCCCTGGCTTAGGAATCAAGGTTATGCTGGCTTCATAGAATGAGTTTGGGAGTACTCCATCCCTTTCTATACTGTGAAATAGTCTCAGTAGTATTAGAGATAACTCTTCTCTAAACGCTTAGTAGAATTCTGCAGTGAAGCCATCTGGGCCCGGACTTTTTTTGGTTGGCAGTGTTTTGATGACCTTTTCAATCTCTTCCTTTGTGATGGGTTTATTAAGTTGTTCTGCTTCACGTTGTGATAATTTGGGTAGATGGTATGAGTCAAGGAATTTGTCCATTTCCCCTAGGTTTTCAAATTTGTTACAGTACAGTTTTTCATAGTATTCTGCTATGATATTTTTTATTTCTGTTGCATCTGTTGTGACAACTCCCCTCTCATTTCTAATTTGGGTTATTTGTTTCCTTTCCTGCTTTTCTTTAGTAAGTTTAGCCAGTGGTTTGTCAATTTTGTTGATCTTCTCAAAAAACCAGCTTTTGGTCTTTTCAATTTTTTCAATTGTTTTTCTATTATCTAATTCATTTAGCTCTGCTGTAATCTTTATGATCTCGTTTCTTCTGGTGCCCGAGGGGTTCCTCTGTTGTTCTCTTTCTACTTGTTCAAGTTGTAGGGTTAATTCCTTGATTTGGTTTCTTTCTTCCTACCAGATGTGTGCATTTATGGAGATAAACAGACCTCTGAGCACTGCTTTGGCTGTATCCCATAGGTTCTGGTAGGAAGTGTTATCGTTCTCATTGGAAGCCATGAATTTCTTTATTTCATCCTTGATTTCCTCTATAACCCATGTTTTTTTGAGCAAGATGTTGTTCAGTTTCCAAGAGTTCCATTTTCTATCTATGTTTTTTTCTGCTATTAGCGTCAACTTTGATGGCTTTATGATCTAAGAAGATGCTTTGCAGTAATTCAATGGTATGGATTTTGTTAAGCATTGCATTATGGCCTATCACATGGTCAATTTTGAGGAATGTTCCATGTGCACTGGAGAAGAAAGTGTAGTTGTCTGCTGATGGATGGAAAGTTCTGTATATATCAATGAGGTTTAGTTGGTTAATTGTGTCAATGAGGTCTTCTGTATCTTTACTGAACTTTTTTCTAGATGATCTGTCTAGTAATGAGAGTGGAGTGTTAAAGTCTTCCACTATTATTGTGGAGTCATCTAACTCTCTTTTGAGTGTAGTCAGTGTTTCTTCGACGTATTTAGGTGCTCTGATATTAGGTGCATAAATATTTAATATAGTTAAGTCTTGCTTGTGTACTGAACCTTTCAGCAATAAATAGTGTCCATCTTTGTCCACGATGGTTGATTTGACATTAAAATTGATTTTGTCTGAGATTAGAATTGCCACCCCTGCTCTTTTTTGTTCATTGTTAGCTTGATATATATTCTTCCATCCTTTAATTTTCAGTTTGTTTCTGTCTTTAGGTCCCAAGTAAGTTTCTTGTAGACAACATATGAATGGGTCGTGTCTTTTGATCCAAGATGACATTCAGTTTCTCTTTACTGGAGCATTCATTCCATTCACATTCAATGTAATTATTGATAGGTATGTGTTCACTGCTGCCATTGTGATGTGTTTATTTTTGTGTTGATGTTTTTCTCTGTTGTTCTTATTAGTCTGTTCTGAGACATTCTTTTTTGTGAGTTGAGTTTTCACCTTTTTCAGAGCTGGTTTTGTAGTTGTTGAGACTCATGTGTTACATTTCTTGAAATGGTATGATACATCTTTGTTGTGCTTTACAGCTGCACCTATGATCCCCCTTAATAAACTATATATAAACCCAATTTTAATTACTAACAGTCTTGTCGTCTTCCTCTCCATCTGAAAGGACTGTAACAACTGTAGTACATCCCTCTTTTTATTATGATGACACCATAGTTTCCATGATGATTACTGGATTGCTTCTTTCTGCATCAAAGCTGTGATTGACTTTGGAGCCTTCCCTAAAAGAGTAGAGTATTGAGTAGTGTGTCGTTCTAAAATATAAAGTTAGTGGCTTCGTTCTTCTAAGCCAGAGCCAAGAACTTCTTTCAGTATTTCTTGTAGTTTGGGTTTGGTTTTTACAAAGTCTCTGTTTATCTGGGAAGGTCTTAATTTCATTTTTGTATTTGAAAGATAGTTTTGCAGGATATATAATTCTTGGTTGGAAGTTCTTCTCTTTCAAGGCTTTGAATGTGTCATGTCACTGTCTCCGTGCCAGCATGGTTTCTGCTGAGAAATCTGATGAGAGCCTACAGGATTTCCCTCTGAATGTTAGCTTTGCTTTAAGTCTTGCTGCCTTTAAGAGTTGCTGCTTATGTTTCATTTTGTTAAGCTTGATTATAGTATGTCTTGGAGTCTTTCTTTTGAGATCTATATTGGGTAGCATACGATATGCATCTGAGATGTCTATATTCTCTTCCTTCATGATTTCTGGGAAGTTTTCTTTCAGTAGCTCAGCAATGATACTCTCTGTGTTCTCAGATGTCTCACCCTGTTCAGGGACTCCAATTAAATGAAGGCTGTTCCTTTTAATAGAGTCCCACATGCTTCTTAATGTTTCTTCATTTTTCTTGTTTCTTTTTTCTGATTTGTGTTCATAGACGCTGGCATCAGTAGCTCTGTCTTCCAAATCAGAAATTCTTTTTTCTATTTGTTCCATTCTGTTTTCTTGGCTTTACATGGAAGTTTCTATGTCTTTGATTTTGTTCTTGATCTGTTGGATTTCAGAGTACTGGTGTTCCATCAGATCGAACAGTTTGCTTAATTTTTCATTTTGTTCTGCTGCATTTTATATAAGGTCTAGAAGGGCTCTGTATATAATCATTTTGTATTCACTTCCTGATGCTTTCATAAAAGTTTCTTCATCTAGAAAACTCTTTGGTTGCTTTGTTTGGGAGCCTTCCAGAGCCATGGGTGATTTCTTGTATGCCACAATTGTCTGTTGCTTTTTGGGTCCCATGTGAGTATATAGAGGCTGGAAGAGGTACTGTGAGGATGGATTGCAAATGTTTCTCTATGCTGTCTTAAAATGTAAAGCAAAGGTATCTGACCACTTCACAAGTCAGTTAGGTTTTCAGGTGTTGAGGTCCCTCTTCTCAACTGACAAAGTAAGCGCCACTATATCCAACCACAGATGATAACAAACTAGTTCAGAATACAGCAATGCTACTGCCCTGTTGGCCTCTGCTGACAGGGCCTAGCCTTAAGCAACAGTGCATTGAGTACTGTTTCTGTGATAGAAAAGCGCTCTCTTGTGGGCAGGCTCTGGCTCCCAAGCTAAGAATTTAGGTCCAGCTGCAGCCACCGTATCCAAGATGGCATCCTCCACACAGGCAGACAGAGGGGCTAAAGGTGCCGAGAGATAGTGACTCCTCTGCTTCTGTTGCACAGCCTGCAATGTAGGTGGCACTGGGAAAATTACTGCTTTTCTGTCGGAGAAACGCTGTCCTGTTTGCAGGCACTAGCTCCCAAGCTAAGAATTAGGTCCTGCTAAAATCTCGGTACCAACATGGCATCCCACACACTGACTGCGGAATTCCATACAAACCCCGCTGAGGCAGATGTAAAACGAAAGGCTCAAAGTGGCTAGATTAACAGAGTCCTAAACCTGGCTCTCAAAATATGGGAATTTTGCCTGCCTATCCCCCCAGCAGCACTTCTTAGTCTAGCCACTAGGCAAGACCCAGCTCCGCCCACTGGCCAAGACAGAGGAAAAGAAAAGTCAAAATGGTGTGTTTACCTTCCGTCGTGAGAGCCAGGGCTAGCCAGGAGCTGGAGTCAGTGAAAGAGGAGGTTTTTCGCTCAGTGGTATGAAGTCCCAATTAACAGTCTTGTGTCCTGAGGCTGATTAGGTGATCAGAAGGCTCCATTTGATTATCAGTTCAGGTCTTGGTTTCCAGAGGGATGTAAGGAAATGTGTGCTTAGTCTGCCATCTTGACTCCGCCCCCCACATGACTACCTCTTGATCCAGATACAGATTTCTCATGAGCACACTTAAGTGTCATGAAAGTCCTATTTTCTGCAATCCTATCCGTAATTTGTTATGATCCACACAGTTGAAAGAGGCCCCCACTTGTTTCTGTCAGTTTGCCCCACTGGGGGGTGGGGCTTGTTGGTTTCTGTGGTGCTGGAAACTATCCCACTGGTATTCAAATACACACATGGTCATGTATGGTGGACAGGTTTTAGCTGGGCTTCCAGACTAAGATAGACTAGGAAAAAAAACCTAGCAGTCTACTTATGAAAATAATTAACCAATGAAAACCTTATGAGTAGCAGCAAAACCCTGTCAGATACAGTGCTGGAAGATGAGCTCCCCAGGTTGGAAGGCACTCAAAAGACAACCAGAGAAGAGCTACCTCCTCAGTGCAGAGTCGGCTCTAATGACTTGGATGGATCAAGCTATCAGGACCTTCATTTGCTTATGTGGCATAACTCAAAATAAGGAGAAACAGCTGCAGACATCCATTAATAATTGCCACATGGAATATATGAAGTATGAATCTAAGAAAATTGGAAATCATCAAAAATGAAATGGATTGCCTAAACATCAATATTCTAGGCATTGGTGAGCTGAAATGGACTGGTAGTAGCCATTTTGAATGATACAGTCATGTGGTCTACTATGCTGTGAATGAAAACTTGAAGAGGAATGGTGTTGCGTTCACTGTCAAAAAGAGCATTTCAAGATCTGTCCTCAAGCACAGTGTTGTCAGTGATAGGATAGTATCCATACACCTAAGGGAAGGTCAGTTAATGCAACTATTATTCAAATTTATGCACAAACCACTAAGGCCAAAGACGAAGAAGTTGAAGATTTTTACCAGCTTCTGCCATCTGAAATTGATTGATCATGCAGTCAGGATGCATTGATAATTACTGGTGATTGGAAGCAGAAGTTGGAAACAAAGAAGAAGGATCAGTATGGAAAATACGGTCTTGGTGATAGAAACAATGCTGGAGATAACGTGATAGAATTTTGCAAAATCAACAACTTTTTCCTTGCAAATACTTTTTTTCTCAGTAGACATTAGAGAAATGCCAATCAAAACCACAATGAGATATCATGTCATCTGGACATTACTGGCACAAACCTTTTAAAAAAGCAGAAAACAACAAGTGCTGGAGAGCCTGTAGGGAGCCTGGAATACTTGTGTACTGCTGGTGGGAATGTAAAACGGCACTTCTTTATTAAAGCTAGAAATAAAAGTTTCCATGGTCTGACAATTGCACTCCTAGGAATACATCCTGCAGAAATAAGAAAAATTACAGGAATAGATGTATGCACACACGTGTTCATTGCAGCATTCACTATTCACAATTGCAAAAAGATGAAAACAACCTACATGCCCATCAACAGATGAACAGTTAAACAACTATGGTACACACATACAAATGGAATACCATGCAACCATGAAGAACAAGGAAGAATCTTCAAAACATCTTACAACATGAATAAAACTGGAGGGCATTATGTTGAATGAAATAAGTCAGTCACGAAAGGACGAATAACATATGAGACTACTATTACAAAAACTTGTGAAAATGTTTATATATAGAAAGAAATCATCTTTGATGGGAGGGGAGGGGTGAGAAGGGAAAAGAACTCACTAGACAGTAGACAACTGATAACTTAAGACTGCATATAATTCTGGGGAGGTCAGCAAATTTGACCAAGACAAGGTCACAGAAGCTTCACAGACACAGCCACACTCCCTGTGGGACCAGATTACTGAGCTGAGAAATGGGGACCGTAGTCTTGGAGGACATCTAGCTCAACTGGCATAATACAGTTTGTAAAGAAAACTTTCTACATCCTACTTTGGTGAGTATTGTCTGGGGTCTTAAAAGTTTGGGAGTGGCCATCTAAGATACTCCACTGTTCCTACCTCATCTAGAGCAAGGGAGAATCAAGAAAACAAAGGACACAAGAGAAAGATTAGTCCACATGATTAATGTACTACCATGACTATAGCCTCCACCACACCGAGTCCAGCACAAATGGATGTGTCCAGCTATCACCACTGACTGCTCCGACAGGGATCAAAATAGAGGGTCCTGGACAGAGATGGAGAAAAATGCAGAACAAAATTCCAACCCCTCCAAGTACTAGACTAACTATTCTAACAAAGATTGGAGAAACCCTGAGAGTATGGCCCCCAGGCCCCCTTTCAGCTCAGTAATAAAATCCCTCCTGAGGTTCACACTTCAGCCAAAGAAAAGAAAAAAAGATTAAATGGGCATGTCAGGTCAGGGGCAGGGATGAGAAAGCAGCAGGGGACAGGAAAGCTGATGATAGGGAACACAAAGTTGAGAGGCAGAGAATGCTGACATGTCATGGAGTTGGCTACTGCCGTGGATTGAGTTGTGCTCCCCTAAAAATGTGTGGTACTTTGGCTGGGCCATGGTTCCTGGTATTGCATGATGTTCCTCCTTGTTGTAGATCCTGCCTCTAAGATGTTAATGGGGGTAGATGGGCAGCAGTTGTGTTGGTAGGGTAAGACTTAACGTGTAGGACTGATGCCTTAAGGCAGTCTCTTGAAATATAAAGAAAAGAAGCTAGCAGGGAGATTTGGAGACCTCTACCACCAAGAAAGAAAGCAATGCTGGAGTAGAGTATGTCCTTTGGAAGAGACTTGTGTCCCTGTGCCACAGATACTTCCAGTCCAGAGGAAGATTGATGACAAGGACCTTCCCCCAGAGCCAGCAAAGAAAGCCTACCCCAGGAGCCAACACCCTGAATTTGAACTTTTAGCCTACTGGACTGTGACAAAATAAAATTTCTCTTTAAAACCATCCACTTGTGGTATTTCTGTTAAAGCAGCAGCACTAGGTGATTAAGACAGCAATTAATGTTACAAATTAATATGTATATTAATTGCTTAATGAGAAATCAATTTTCTTCATAAAGTTTCTTCTAAAGTACAATAAAAAAAAAAGAAATCTAAAACCAAAACTATGCCTTGAAGTCTTCTTTGGACCAAAAAAAATGCTATTGTTGTTGTTCGGTGCTGTTGAATCATTTCTGACAATAGAATGGAACACTACCCAGTCATGTGCCATGCCCACGATCATTGTTATGATGGAGTCCATTGTTGCAGCCACGTCTATCCTTCTAACTGAGGGTCTTCATCTTTTTCGCTGACCTTCTACTTTATCAAGCATGATGTCCTCCTTCAGGGACTGAACCTTCCTGATGACGTAGTCCCACCATCCTTGCCTCTAAGTAGCACTCTGAATATAATTCTTGTAAGAGAGACCTGTTTGCTCTTTAGGTAATCCATGGTATATTCAACATTCTTCTCTAACATCACAATTCAAAAGCATCAGTTCTTCTTCAGTCACCCTTATTTATTGTCCACTTTTCACATGCATATGAGGCATTGAAAACACCATGGTTTGGGTCAGGCACACCTTAATCTTCAAGGTGACATCTTTGATTTAAAGAGAGCTTTTACAGCAGCTTTGTCCAATGCAATATGTCTTTTGATTCTTGACTGCTGCTTCTATGCATATTGATTGTGGACCCAAGTAAAATGAAGTTCTTGATAACTTCAGTCTTTTCTCCTTTTATCATGATGTTGCTTATTGGTTCAGGTGTGAGGATTTTTATCTTTCTTTATGTTGAGATATAATCCTTACTGAAAGCTGTGGTCTTTGATCTTCATCTCAAGTACTTTAAGTCCTCTTTCCTTTCAGAAAGCAAGGTTGTGTTATCTGCATAACGCATTCCCATTCTTCCTCATATAGTCCTTCATACAGTCCAATTTCTCAGGCTATTTGCTCAGCATACAGATTGGACATGTATGGTGAAAGGATACGACTCTGACACACACATTTCCTGGCTTTAAACACGCTGTATGCCTGGTTCTGTTCAAAGAATTGCCTTTTGATATATTACAGGAGCCTCACAAGCATAATTAAGTGCTCTGGAATTCTTATTCTCTGCAATGTTACCCACACTTTACGATCCACATAGTCAAATGCCTTTACACAGTTAATAAAACAGGTAAACATCTTTCTGGTGTTCTCTGCTTTCAGTCAAGATCCATCTGACATCAGCAATGATAGCCCTGGTTCAGTATCTTTTTTGGAATCTGCTTTGAATCACTGGCAGCTCCCCATTGCTATACTGTTGCAGTAACTTTTGAATGACTGTCAGCAACAATTTACTTCTGTGTGATATTAATGATATTGTTTGATAATTTCCACATTCAGATGGATCATCCTTCTTGGCAGTAAGTATAAATAAGGATATTTTCCAATCAGTTGGCCAAATGGCTGTCTTCCAAATTTCTTGGTATAAACAAGGAGCACTTCCAACTCTTTATCTCTTTATTGAAATGTCTCAGTTGGTATTCCATCAATTCCTGGAGCCTGGTGTTTTACTAATGCTTTCAGTGCCATCTGGACTTCTTCCCTTAGCACCATCATTTCATGATCATATGCTAATGAAATGCTTGAATATCAACAAATTCTTTTTGGTACAGTGATCCTGTGTATTTTTTTAAATCTTTTTATTATGCTTCCTGCATTATTTAACATTTTCCCTGTAGAATCCTTCTGTATCGCAGCTCAAGTGTTGAAGTTTTTCTTCAGTTCCTTCAGCTTGAGAATTGCCAGGTGAGTTCTTCCCTTTTGGCTGTTTGTCTACAGGTCTTTACACATGTCATTCTAATACTCCCCTTTGTCCTTCCAAGCCACCCTTTGGAGTTTTCTGTTCAACTCTTTTACTTGATCATTTCTTCCTTTCACTTTAGCTATCTGACATTCAAGACATGTTTCAAAGTCTCTTGTGACAAGACATCCAATTTGGTCTTTCTTTCCTGTCTTTTTAATGATCTCTTGTTTTCTTCATGTTTGATGTCCTTGATGGCATACCATAACTCATCTGTTTAACATGTGAAATCTATTCTTGAGATAGTCTCTAAATTTGTGTGGGATATATTCAAGGCCTTTGGTTCTCACAGTCTTATTTTAATTTTCATTAGCTTCAGCTTGAACTTGCTGATGAGCAGTTAATGGTCTGTTACCAGTTGGCCCTGGAACTGTTCTGAATAATAATTTCAAGCCTTTCCATTGTCTTTTTCCAGAAGTGCAGTTGATTTGATTCTTAAGTATTACAACTGGCAAGGTGCAATAGTCATCACTATTGTTTTTGAAAAAGGTATTTGCAATGAAGAAGTAGTTGGTCTTGCAATATTTTATCATGTGACCTCCAGTATTGTTTCTATCACCAAGGTCATATTTTCCAATTACTGATCTTTATTTTATTCTCAACTTTCATAATCCAATCACCAGTGAATATTAATGCACCCCGATTGCATATTTAATCAATTACAGGCTGCAGAAATGGGTTAAAAAAATTCTCTAATTTATCTTTGGCTTAGTGGTTGGTATCGACGGCACTTGGCACTTGGCTAGTGGTTGGTATGCAAATTGGAATAATAATCTGATTAACTGGTCTTCCTTGTATCTATATAGATATTATTCTACACTGACAGCATTGTACTTCACCATAGATGTTCAAATGTTCATTTTGATGATGAATATAATGCAATTCTTCTTCAATTTGTCATGCCCAGCATAGTACCTCATATGTTTGGTTCAAAATGACCAATACCAGTCCATTTCAACTTGATAATACCTAGGATATTGATGTTTATGTATTCTATTTCATTTTCCAATGATTTCCAATTTTATGAGATTCATACTTTGTAAGTTCTATGTTCTAATTATTAATGGACGTTTGAAGATATTTCTTCCCATTTTGAGCCATGCCACGTCAGCAAATGAATGTCCCAGAAGCTGGACTCCATTCTCATCATTAAGATTGACTCTACTTTGAGGAGGAAGCTGTTACCTAGTCATAAAGACTCGACGGCACTTGGCTTGGCGTTGGCTCAGATCTGAATGGCTTGTCTTTCAGCACTGTATCAGACAATATTCTGCCAGTGTTCATAAGGCTTTCAATGGCTTTTATTCTTTTTTCCCAGAAGTAAACAACCAGATCTTTCCTCCTGGTTTGTCTTACTCTGGAATCTCAGCTTAGATCTCTCCACCACGGGTTAGCCTGCTTGTACTTGAATATCAGTGGCATAGATTCCAGCATCACAGCAACATGTAAGCCCACACAGTGTGAGAAACTGACAGATAGATGGCCCAGATATACTAGTCCAGAGTAAAGGATAGTGAGCAAAACTAGTGACTCAAGGAAGTGATTGGCCCAAAGGGCTAATGGACCACACGAACTTTAGCTTACAGAAACTCTGAGACCAGAAGAACTAGACGATGCTTGGCTACCATCACCAATCATTCTGCCTAGGATGATTACAGAGGGTCCTGGACAGAGCAAGGAAAAGTGGAGAACGAAAGATCAAATGCACAAGAAAAACCAGACTTACTGGTCTGACAGAGCCTGGAGGAACTCCCAAGACTATGGCCCCTGAACACCCTTCTAACTCAGAATTGAAGTCATTCTTACAGTCAAAGACTAGGCAGTCCTATAAACCAAACAGTAACATATGTGAGGAATATTCTTCTTAGATTAATCAAACATATGAGATCAAATGGGCAATACACGCCAAAAAACCAAAAAGCAAGAAGATGAGAAGGAACAGGAAAGCTAGATAAATGGAACCAGGGAACCCAAGGTGGAAAGGCAAAGAGGCAGAGTGTTGACACAAGGTAGGATTCCAACTGATGTCATGAAACAGTTTGTGTATAAGTTTTTGAACAAGAAACTAATTTGCTCTGTAAGTTTTCCCCTAAAGTACAATTTTAGAAGAAAGAAATCCCTGAGTCTTCGATATGGCATTATTCCACGGGGTGATCAGCTACCTACTTGCTGGTAGATTGGTCACGTTAATAGCTTCTACACATTCTGCACCAAAGGACGTGGGATTTTGTGGGGTTTTGTTTCTGAGCTCTGCTACCCCTCATCTGTGGGATGGGGAACATTCATTGATTTGGGTTAGATTCCTTATAGAACACACTTATCACTGTGATGATGTCATCAATGTGCCAGGACAGACTAATTCACATTAGTTTTCACCCTCAGGAAATGTAAAATCTAAGAAAAAGATCACTACACAAATTGAATATGGGAGGAGAGGAAAGGGTTTCTCCTTTTCTGGCCCCTTGCAGCATTGCTTCTCTACACCATACGTCTTGCTGCATAATCATTGTATTCAGCTCTGTATTAGGTATTTATTTACTTTATTTTTTCTTTTTATTGTGAATTAAGAACAATTTTACAGTCTATATCATGTTGTCATATAACACCCAGAACTTTCACCTCTGTCGAGATATTTATTTTCACTAGCTCATCTATCAAATATTTATTAGATGCCTATTATATACAAGGCACTTGTTCAGGATATAGGATATAGTGGGGATAAAACACAGACCCAATCCTTGTTTTCACGGAGCTTTGCTTATATACAGATTAATTTTATATTTAGTATTTTCACTTATCTACGTTTTGTCTCCTCTCAAAAGCTGTACATTACCTGAAGGCAAAGACGGTTACAAGATGTCTTTTGCATCACTTGCTGCCTTCGTCCCCATGCTAAGTACATCACAGGTGTGGGAAACCAAAATCTACTGCTGATATACCAAACAGCAGGCACTGTGCTGAGTGCTTTAAATGTTTTCTAATTTAGTATTTATAATAGCCCTACTTTGAAGATCTTATCTTCATTAGTCAGACACTGATGCTGAGGGATTTGGAGATGAGATTTGAACTCTAGCTAAATCCTGGAACAATTCTTTACGAATACGTAAGTGCTTGTGTTGAATTAAATCCATTGAAATGGAGTCCTATGAGCATTGGGTTCAGGCAGGGCAAGGGCAGTAAAGAAAGCTCAAACTCTGCTCCTCTGGGTGCCTGAAGACTATCAGGGCAAAGCTAGGGTGCTGGAAGTCTTTGCAGGAATGAGGGAAGCAAGCTCTGGGAACTGGAAACAGAGATTATTTCAAGCCCTTCAACAAGGGAGGATAATCAGAAGGAAGAATAACATTATAGCACTACAGGAGAGGAGGTGTTATATAAGTCAAGTCAAGAAGAGGAGGCCTGGAGAGCTAGTCTCTTGGTCATGATCCAAACTACCAGGGAAAGTCAGGCTGGATTCCTATACGCAAGAGCCAAGCCAAGCCAAGTGCTGTCGAGTCGGATACACAAGAAGCGACAACAATAATGGGGACATTTTCAGGGATTCATGAGACTCAGACAGGGTGGGAGGTGGATTGGGGACTGGTGTGTGTTTCTGATCAGCCCAGCACCACTGTTTCAGGAACAGCTTGAGATCCAGCCTTTGGGGCTAAGGGACTAGGACACCTTCTTCTTGGGGCGTGGAACTGAGGAAGCTTCTGATCACTAAAGCACAAACTGGCAGCAGATGAGAGGACAAAAGTTCAGCCAGGTGAGAAAGAGAACAAGGAGCACTAGAACTCTGGGCCCTTTTGGGCATTGGCGGGGGGAGGAAAGAGTAAAAACATAGAACAATATCTTCTCTGGTACATTTAGAAGATACAAACAAATTTCAAAGAATTTAAACATGTGTCAGAAAGTTTGAAAGGGGACACAACATCTTCTCCAAGTCTCTAGATATGTCTCAAAGATGTATTCTCACAAGTATCTTTTTGTTTTTTAAAGGGAAGACGTTTGTAACACTTCCACTCTTCCTTCCTATCCCCCGAAAGCCCCTTACAAAAACAGAAGTCTGGAATACATATTCAACAGGCAGTCTGGTAAGGACTCCCTGCATGAGTACCCATTGGAATGCCCAGATGTCCATAATTTCGAAATTAAAGTAATAGTCCAAAAAAAATTTTTTTTTATATATTCCTGAATTGAAGCTCTTTATCTTGAAGAACCTATACATTGTTTTCAAGTGAAAATAACCTCTTAGGTAAGTTTTTAAATAATGTTAATTTATACAAATACTGCATCTCTAAAGCAAACTTGATTTGCTTGAATTTGAAATACCTGACACTTTGGCAATGCTTCAAAAAAAATTATCAAAGTCAAAATCAATTCTGACTTATAGCGACCCACTAGGACAGAGCAGAACTGCTCTGTAGAGTTTCCAAGGAGTTCTGACCTTTTGGTTAGCATCTGAACTCTTTTTTTTTTTTTTTTTTTTGCTGTGATTGAGTGAAACTGTACAATCCTGTATACATGTGCATGCCTGCCTATGTGCAGCTCCCACTGCTCTCCCTGCCCGGTGACAGCAGAATTCTCCTCTCTGTTCTATACATGTCTTATCCTCCTAACAATCTCCTATCCTCTTCTCTCCGCCTTCTCCCCTGCCTCCAGTAAATCAGCAGGATGACATCTTATAGATGCATGAAACCATAAAGTGCACACATAATACGGTTACTCTGTGTCGCCAAGTCCAAATTTTAATATCAAAGATATAAGGAGGCATAAGTTGATCTGTAATACAGTTTTATTTTTGTTTAATTTTCAAGATATTTTTCAGTTCTCATTATCTGCTTGTGGCGTACGATTCTATCTCCTATCTCATATCCCACCATTCAGTATCAGCACCCAAGTGATAGGATAAGGTCTAATATTTGGCACTTTTATTATTCAGATCCCTCTTTTCTGCTGGGTCCCTGCTTAGAAGGGAACTTGTAGGCACAATTCTACCTTAACTCATTTAGAAGGACTCTTTGCAAGCAGTTCAGTCAGAACACAGGCTACAATCAGAGAGCCAGACAGAAAGCCCAAGTTTATTTGGCACAGCCTTGACACTGTAGAGGAGCTATGGTGGCAGAGTAGTTAAGAACTAATCAAATAAGGCTGGCAGTTTGGATCCACCAGCCACTCCTTGGAAATCCCATGGAGGTAGTTCTGCTCTGTCCCATAGGGTCACTCTGAGTTGAAATGGACTGGATGGCAATGGGTTTAGTTGGGGTTTTATGGTGTCAAGGGGAAAAACCTATGAGGCATCAGAGTACCAGAATCAGCTAGACATCAACAGGTTTGGTTTCAGTTTGATATTGGTAGGCTCATCAAACCTGTACCAATAAAACCAGTTGCCAATGAGTTAATTTCAACTCATGGAAAGCCCATGCTTGTCAGAATAGGATGCTCCTCCATCAAGTTTTCAATGGCTGGTTTTCCAGAAGTAGATTGCAAGGGCTTTCTTCCGAGTTACCTCTGGATGGACTCTTACTTGCAACCTTTCCAATCTTATGGAGATCTGTGTATCTCAGTGGGTACCCAAGTGCTTAAATGTCACGTCACCCAGGAATTCCAACAGTTGTACGGAACAATATCAGTAATAATACCAGTGCTGATAACAATAATACTTACAGACTAGACATTCAGGTTTTTAATAGTATTTCAGTATCCAAACCCTGAAGCTATGTAAGCGATACGACATGCTCAGTTCTTGGCCGTCTTGTCCGATTAATGATCTTCCACAGTGATTTCATCTCATAGTGCTAAGTTCCCTCTACATACTCTGACACACAGAGCTTTATCTTCTTTCCTAAACTCTGCTTAGAGATTCAGGCTGATCTCCAACTGCCTTCGTCCCATCTCCACTTAGAAAGATATTCCGAAGTCAATAATATGTCCACAAATACATTATTGATTTTACATCTCATCTCACTCTCACATGGCACTCTCCACTCACCTCCGACCCTGGTTCTCTCCAGCCTTTCCAGTCTCAGCAATAACCTGTGCTATCTACCTGGTGCTCAGGCTAAAACACCAGGGGTCATGCCAGATTCCTCTTTTTCTCCCGTTATCGTACCCTTCTCCACCTCACCCTTGGTCTATTAGCAAGCCTTGTTAGCTCTGCCTCCAAAACATTTTCCAATTTCCACCATCTCCTACCATTTCTATGACTGTTGTCTCTGATCTCATAGTCAATTTTTTAAATAATATTGAATATTTCTCTTTTCCTCAATAATCCTATACTTCATATTGGGGTTTTTTGTTTGTTTGTTTCCATTGTCTTAATTTTCTTGTGTATTTATAGTAGTAATTACATTTAGTGTTTATTTTAAAGAAGAAGAGGAAACCTGCTGCTGACATTGATTCAAACTTATAGTAACCCTATAGGACAGAGTAGAATGGTCTCATGGGGTTTCCAAGGAGTAGCTGGTGGATTCAAATTGCTGAATAGCTGAACAGCAGAACTTAACTACTTATGCCACCGGGGCCCCACAGTATTTATAAAGGTTTTAATTTTCTCTTTGAATTATTCAGCCTCATAAGAGGTCTGTGGCATAGATTTTAAATATATATATATATATATTTTTTTTTCCTTCAGATAAAACCTGAGGCTCAGAGAGGTAAAATAGCCTGCTCAGGAAGCTGGGATCCCCTCTCTGGGTGGTCTGATCTATTGAAACCTGTGCTCTTTCTCCTGTCTCCCTAACTGAAGAAAAACTAGTTTTCAAAAAGCCAAACCAAAGCTACTGCCATCAAGTCGATTCTGACCCATAGTGACTCTATAGGACAGAGTAGAACTGTCCACTGTGATTTCCAAGGCTGTAATCTTTACTGGGCCACACTCCCATATCTTTCTCCTGTGAAGCAGCTTGTGGGTTGAAACAGCTGACCTGCTGGTTAACAACTGAGTGCTTTAACTACCAAACACCATGCCTCCCCATTAGTTAACACGGAATACTTATTTAAATAGCTATTTAGAGTAAAATGACATTACAGATTTAATTCTGAACATTTTAGAATATCACACAGTAAATTGTTCAAGAAACTGCATAAACCGTATCCTTCTAGTAGAGAATCAAGCCATGCAAACATGCTTAGTGTGCTCCTTAAACTGAAAATCAGCCCCTTCAAAGGTAATTAAGAGTTAATGCATTAAGTTAAAAAGGCTTGGGTGTGAATCTCAACTTTGCCACTTACTAGAAGTGACATCTTGTGCAAAATATATAACATCACTGCAATTTGGTTTCTCATCTGAAAATGAGAATGCTCATTGTCTTAGTTATCCAGTGCTGCTGTAACAGAATTACCTTAAGTGAATGGATGACTTTAACAAAGAGAAATTTATTTTCTCACAATATACCAAAAGAACCCAAATGCAGTGCCGCTGAGTCAATGCTGACTCGTAGTGACTCTGTAGTATAATATAGGCTTGAAGTCCAAATTCAGGGTGTCAGCTCCAGGTGAAGGCTGTTTCTTCTGTTGTCTCTGGAGAGAAGTCCTTGTTGTCAGTCTTCCCCCAGAATAGGAGCTTCTTTGTGCAGGATCTCCAGGTACAAAGGACACATTATGCTCCCAGTGCTTCTTTCCTGGTGATCTGATGTCCCCACGACTCTCTACTCACTTCTCTCTTTTACTTCTCAAAGGAGATTGGCTCAAGACACAGTCTAAACTTGAAGACTGTGTTCTGCCTTTGTAACATAGGAAACACTGATGATGTAGTGATTAAGAGCTACACTGCTACCCAGAATGTCAGCAGTTTGAATCCACCACGTGCTCCTTGGAAACTCTATAGAGCACGTCTTCTCTGACTTATAGGGCCTTTATGAGTCGGATCCGACTCAACAGCACTTGGATGGATGGATGAGTAGAATTGACTCGGCGGCAATAGGTTTGGCTTTTTTTTTTTCTAATTTATTTATTGTGATTGAGTGAAAAGTGTACAATTCAGTTTAAATTTGCATGTCCACCTGTGGGCTGCACCTACTGCTCTCCTTGCCTGGTGACAGTATACTCCTCCTTTCTGTTCCATACATGTCATATCCTCTTAACAATCTCCTGTCCCCTCTTCTCCACCCTCTCCACTCCCCTCTAGTAAAAGGCCAGTAGGACGACATCCCATAGATACATAGAACCATAAAGTGCACACACCATCTGGTCACTCTGTGCTGCTGAGTCCAATCCATTCCTATCAGAGGAGCTGACCTCAGTAACGATTTATGATCAGGGGCAGCATCAGGTCTAGGAGCTATACTCCCAGGGGAACTCCCAGGACTTTGGAGCATCAGTTACAGTCTTTTGGTGGAGTTCTCAGGGTGCACTCCTTTTTAGTCTCTGGTTGCCACTGAGACTCAACTTCATGAGCCCCCTCATGGCTGTCACTGTTGATGGCTGGGCACCACTTGACGTAGTCACCCATCACATGGGTCTTTCTGTCCTCTGGGTCTCTTTCTCCCATAACATTATTGCTCTTAGTGATCATCTGTTCTGCTGAGTTGGGATCGTTTGATGTACCTCAGATGGCAGCTTGCTGGCTTTTAAGACCCCAGACACAACTCACCAATATGGGGTGCAGAAGACTTTCTTAGCAATAGGCTAGTTACACCAGTTGCCTTCAGTGTCCCCTGAGAACATGGTCCCTGGATCCCCACCCCTGCTACTATATCCTTGCAATAATGAGATAAGATTGGAAGAGTTTTCAGGTTATGTTGAAGTCCAGTTAAATAGGTCTTCTTTCTCATGTGTGCTGTCACTGATTTCACATAAACCAAGTTTCTATCAACTACCTAATCTATAACCAGCCTTCTCCCTCCCTCCCTCCCCTCCCTGGAGGCCGTCAAAGTCTTTTCTTTTGTACATGAGTCTATTTTTAAGTCTTCATAGTAGGGGTCTCATACAATATTTGTCCTTGTGCAGCTGACTAATTTCACTCAACATAATGTCTTCCAGTTGAATCCAGTTTATGAGATGATTGCTGAAATCTTCATTGTTCTTTATCATTGCAAAGTGTTCCATCAAGTAGATACACCATAGTTAGTTTATCCATTCACCTGCTGTTGGGCATCTGGGTTGATTCCATCTTTTTGCTACTGTGGACTGTGCTGCCATAAAACATTTGTGTGCATGTATCTGTTCATGTGACTGCATCTGTAGAATATATTCCAAACAATGGGATTATTGGGTGAAATGGTATATCTATTTCCAGCTTTCTAAGAAAGTGCCAGATTGCTTTCCAAAGAGGTTGTGCCATTTTGCAATCCCACCAACAGTGTATAAGAGTTCCAATTTCCGCACAGCCTCTCCAGCATTTGTTGTTTTGTGTTTTTTGGACCATGGCCAATCTCATTGGGATGAGACGATATCTCATCATAGTTTTGATTTGAATTTCTTTAATAGCTAATGATAGTGAACATTTCCACAAGTGTCTTTTGACTGTCTGGATGTCCTCTTTGGAGAAGTGTCTGTCCATCTCCTTCACCCATCACTTAATTGGATTATTGATCCTATTCTTGTTGATATACTGTAGTACCTTGTAGATTATGGAGATTAGATGTCAGTCTAAATCTTTGGATTAGCAAAAGTGTTTGATTCTTAGTAGTTCTCAATTACCTATTTTCTCTTTGGTTGATCATGCTTTGGCAGTTTTTGAAGTCTGTCTGTGCTGCATATTAAAGTTTCCATTGTTTACTCTATTTTTTCTTTCATGATCTTTATCATTTTAGGTTTGGTATTTAAGTCTCTTATCCAATTTGAGTTAGTTTTTGTGTCAGGTGTGAGATATGAGTCTTGTTCCAACTTTTTGCTGGTGAATATTCAGTTTTGCCAGCATTATTTATGAAAGAGATGAAAGAGACTGTTTTTACCCTGGTTTAAAATCTTGGGGCCTTTGTCGAATATCAACTGTTCATAGGAGGATGGTGGCATCTCTGTTCCATTGGTCTATATGTCTCTTTTTGTACCAGTACCAGACTGTTTTGACTACTGTGGCAGTGTAATAGGTTCTAAAGTCAGGTAGTGAGAGGCCTCCCTGTGTGTTCTCCTTCTTCAGTAGTGCTTTACTTATCCAGGGTTTCTTCCCTTTCCAAACAAAGTTGGTGACTTTTTTCTCCACCTCCTCAAAGAATGTCACTGGTATTTGTATTGAGATTGCTTTATATATGTAGATTGCTTTGGGTCACCATGAGTCAGATCCAATTCGATGGCACTTGGCTGGCTTGGCTTGGGTAAAATAGACATTATCACAATATTAAGTCTTCCTATCCATGAGCAAGGTAGGTTCTCTGTTTATGTAAGTCTCTTAGTTTCTCGTACTAATGTCTTGTAGTTCTCTTTGTAAAGTTCTCTTATTTCTCTAGTTAGATTTATTCCTAGGTATTTTATCTTCTTGGGGGCTATAGTAAATGGTATTGATTTGGTGATTTTTTCCTTAATAATCTCATTCGTTGGTATAAAGGAATCCTACTGATTTATTTATGTTTATCTTGTATCTTGAGACTTTGCTGAACTCTTCTGCTAGTCTGAATAGTTTACTTCTGTATTCTTTAGGATTCTCTGCATATACAATCACATCATCTGCAGATAGAGAGATTCTGACTTCTTTGTCAATGCAGATGCCCTTTGTTTCTTAGTCTTGTCTAATTTCCCTCGCTAGAACTTCTAGTACAATGTTGAATAGGAGAGGTCAGAGTGGGCATCCTTGTCTAGCTCCCGTTCTCAAGGGGAATTATTTCAGTCTTTCTCCATTCAGAATAATGGAGGCGGTTGGTTTTGTATAAATGGCTCTTAGTGCATTCAAGAATTTGCCTTCTGTTCCTATTTTGCTAAGAGTTTTTAGCATGAATGGGTGCTGGACTTCATCAAATGCCTTTTCTGCATCAGTTGACAAAATCAGGTGATTCTTGTCTTTTGTGTTGTTTATGTGATTGACCACATTAATTGTTTTTCTGATGTCGAATGAGTCTTGCATCCCTGGTATGAATCCAACTTGGTCGTGATGGAGTATTTTTTTGATATGTTATTGAATTCTGTTGGCAAGGATTCTGTTGAAGATTTTTGATCTAGATTCATGGTGATATTGGTCTGCAATTCTCCTTTTTGGTTGTATCTTCCCCTGACTTTGGTATCAGGGTTATCCTGGCTTCGGAGAATGAATTTGGGAGTATTCCATCCATTTCTATGCTGTGAAATAGTCTCAGAAGTAATAGAATTAACTGTTCTCTAAAACCTTGGTAGAATTCTGTGGTGAAGCCATCTGGGCTAGGGCCTTTTTTAGTTGGTAGTTTTGGGATGACTTTTTCAACCTCTTCCTTTGTGATGGGTTTATTAAGTTGTTCTGCTTCATCTTGTGATAATTTTGGTAGGTGATACGAATCTAGGAATTTGTCCATTTCCTTTAGGTTTTCAAATCTGTTAGAGTACAGTCTTTCATACTATTCTGCTATGATATTTTTTATTTCTGTTGGATCTATGTTGACATCTCCCACTTCATTTCTTATTTGGGTTGTTTCCTTTTCTGTTTTCCTGTAGTAAGTTTAGCCATGGTTTGTCAATTTTGTTGATCCTTTCAAAAAACCAGCTTTTGGTCTTACTAGTTTTTTCAACTGTTCTTCTATTTTCTAATTCATTTAGTTGTGCTCTAATCTTTATGATCTGTTTTCTTTTGGTGTTTGAAGGGTTTCTCTGTTGCTCTCTTTCTACTTGTTCAAGCTGTAGGGTTAGTTCTTTGGTTTGGGTTCTTTCTTCCTTCTGGATGTGTGTATTTATAGAGATCAACTCACCACTCAGCACTGCTTTGTCTATATCCTGTAGGTTCTGGTAGGAAGTGTTTTCATTCTCATGTGAATCCATAAATTTATTTATTTATTTATTTTATTATGATTGAATGAAAATGTACATTCCCACATAAATTTGCATACATGCCTACATGCAGCTCCTACTGCTCGCCCTGCCCAGTAACAGCACACTCTTGCTCTCTGCTCCATACATGCCTTATCCTCCCAAAAATCTCCTATCTCCTCCTCTCCACCCACTCCCCCACCTCCAGTAAGAGGTCAGCAGGATGACATCCTACAAATGCATAGAACCATAAAGTGCACACATGATATGGTCACTGTGTGTCACCAAGTTGAATCCATTCCTGTCAGAAGAGTTGACCTCCATTATGATTTATGGACAGGGGGAGCATCAGGACCATGGACCATGCCCCCAGGGTAATTCTGTGAATCCATAAATTTCTTTATTTCTTCCTTAAATTATTTTATAATCCATGGCTTTTTGAGCACAATGTTGTTCAATTTCCATAAGTTTCAATTTTTATCTACGTTTTTTTCTGCTATTGATTTCAACTTT
Organism: Heterohyrax brucei; assembly: GCA_028571685.1. NCBI lineage: Eukaryota > Metazoa > Chordata > Mammalia > Hyracoidea > Procaviidae > Heterohyrax > Heterohyrax brucei. Next base: position 22,425,652 of record CM053162.1, read on the forward strand.
ATGGCTTTAACTTCCAAGAAGATGCTTTGCAATAATTCAGTGGTTTGGGTTTTGTTGAGATTTGCTTTGTGTCCTAACACATGCTCTATTCTGGAAAACGTTCCATGTGCACTGGAGAAGAAGGTGTAATTATCTTCTGATTGACTGAAAGTTCTGCATATGTCAATGAGGTCTACTTGGTTAATTGTCACAATAAGATCTTCTGTGTCTTTACTGAGCTTTTTTCTAGAAGATTTGTCCAGTACTGAAAGCAGAGTGTTGAAGTCTCCCACTATTATTGTGGAGCGATCTATCTAGTTTTTCAATGTAGTCAGTGTTTGTTCAATGTATTTAGATGCTCTAGTATTGGTTTCATAACTATTTAATATTGTTGAGTCCTGCTTGTGTATTGAAGCTTTCAGCAATAAATAGTGTCTATCCTTGTCCACAATGGTGGATTTTACACTAAAATCTATTTTACCTGAGATTAATACTGCCACACCTGGTCTTCTTTGTATGTTATTAGCTTGGTATATATTCTTCCATCCTTTAATTTTCAGTTTGTTCATATCTTTAGCTCTAAGGTGAGTTTCTTGTAAGCAACATATAGATGGGTCATGTCTTTTGATCCAAGATGTCACTTACTGTCTCTTTACTGGAGTGTTCAGTCCATTTACATTCAATGTAATTATTGATAGGTATGTGTTTAGTGCCATCGTTTTGATGTATTTCTTTTTGTGTTGATGTTTTCTCTGTTGCTCTTACTATTTTGTTCTGGGTCATTCTTCTTTATGGGTTGATTTTTCACACTTTTCAGTGTTGGTTTTGTGTTTGTTGAGACTCTTGTATTGTGTTTCTTGTTTTGATATGTTGTATCTTTATTGTTCTTTGTGGCTACCCCTACATTCCCTCTTAATAATCTATGTTTAAACCAATTTTAACTTCTACATAGCATATTAACTTTCCCTCCATCTGGAAGGACTATAACTACTGTAGTATATCCTTCTTTTTAATGTGGTGATATCATAGTTTTCATGATATGATCACTGGATCCTCTCTTTTAATATGATAGCTTGATAGCTTTGGTTGAGTTTTGTACCTTTCTTAGCTGAGTAGATTTCTAGATGATATGTCCTGTATTGTCTCCTAAAATATAGAGTTAATGGTTTTGTTCTTCTGAGCCAAGAGCTTCTTTCAGTATTTCTTGTAGCTTTCATTTGATTTTTACAAAGTTTCTGAGTTTCTGTTTATCTGTGAATGTCTTAATTTCATGTTTGTATTTGAAAGACAGTTTAGCAGGATATATAATTGTTGGTTGGAAGTCTTTCTCCTTCGAGGCTTTGAATGTGCCATTCCACTGCCTCTGTGCAAACATGGTTTCTCTCAAGACGTCAGACAAAAGCCTACAGGGCTTTCGCTCTGAATGTTGGCATTGAGTCTTGCTGCCTTTAAGAGTTTTTGCTTATGTTTCATTTTGTTAAGCTTGATTATAATATGTCTTTGTGTCTTTCTCTTGAGGTCTACATTGAGGGGCATTAAATGTGCATCTTGGATATCTGTATTCTCTTCCTTCATAATTTCAGGGAAGTTTTCTGTCAGCAAGTCAACAACAATACTCTCTGTGTTTTCAGGTTTCCTTCTGTGTTCAGGAACTTCAATTAATCATAGATTGTTCCTCTTGATAGAGTCCCACGTGTTTCTTAACTCTTCTTTGTTTTTCTTGTTTCTTTTCTCTGATTTCTCCTCATTAATACTGGTGTCAGTAGCTCTGTCTTCCAAGTCAGGAAGTCTATTTTCCAATTGTTCAATTCTGTTCTCTTGGCTTTGAGTTGAATTTTCTAATTTTTTAATTTTGTTATTGATCGGTCAGATTTCAGAATGCTGGTGTTCCATCAGTTCAAACAGCTTGGTTCATTTTTCATTTTGCTCTGCTGCATTTTTCATAATGTCTAGAAGGGGTCTCTATAAAACCATTTGTACTTGATCTCTGAAAGTTTCAGAAAGACTTCTTCATCTGGGATGTTCTTTGGTTCTTTTGGGGGGAGCTTTCTGGAGCCATGGATGGCTTTTCTTTAAGTGTCTGACCAAGGTTTGTTGCTTTTTGGGCATCTAGAGGTTGTTTAGTTTCTGTGATGTTGCCTTAGCAGGAGTTGAAGCATAGTCTGAGAAGAGAGTTGATCACCAGTCACCTCTATGTACTCCAGTGACTGGGCCCAGTGGAATCACTGGGGTAGCAGGCTCCATCTCCTGGCTGGCAAAGACACAACCCTACTTATGGAGTCACTGGGGTCCATCAGCTGACCCAGTGTTGTTGAGCAGTAAAGGCTGGAAGAGATGCCATCAGCTGCACTGCAGTAATTTTTCTAGGTAGTCTTATTTTGAAAGATAAAAGCTATCTGACAACTTCCAAAATCAGTCAGACTGTCAGGTGTGCAAGCCCGTCTTTCCAGCTGGCAATGGAGGCACCTCTATATCTGTTGCCAGGTGCTGTGATCTAGTTCAAAGTACGGAAGGGCTACTGTCCTTCTATCATCTGCTGCCTTGACCTACCCACAAGGCTACACTGCTAAATGCAGCTTTTCTCCTGAGAAAGTGCTCCCCAGGCTGGCACTGCCTCCCAACCTAGGAATTAGCCCCCACTGAGGCCTCCGTTTGGGCAACTCTGCCTCCCAGTGAAACAAGATGGTGTCCCACACAAGCTGTCCCACCCCTTGTGAAACAGCCAGATCAGTGGCAGAGGTTCCAAAAGGTGGGGGACCATGGAGCTCTAAGTCCAGAGCCATGCTCTCAAGGTGTAGCTCTTCCACCCACTGATCATGTCAGCAATGCAGCGGACCTTTGCTGCCAGTTAAACCCAATCACCACCACCGGGTAACGAAAAGAAAAAAATGTTAAAAACTCCAGTTACCTTCAGTCTGTGACAGCTGGCCATTCAACAAGGGTAGGGGTCAGTGAAAGAGAAGAAGTTTCTATTCAGTGGGATATAGTCCAGATTGACAGCCCTATGCCATGTCCTAGGGCTCACTGGTTGTCCAGAAGGCTCTGCTTAATTATCAATCCAAGCCTTAGTTTTCAGAGGGAATTAAGGAGACATGTGTCTAGTCTGCTGTCTTGACTCTGCTCCTCAGTTTTTTTCCTTTTGGTTATTGATATAACTGCCATTATGACACACAGGAAAATCACATCAGATGACAAAATGGTAGACAATCACACAATACTGGAAATCATGGCCTAGTCAAGTTGTTACACATATTTCTGTGGGACGCTATTCAATCTATGACAATCACGATGTTGTTTTATGTCTGACATACAATAAGCATTTGATAAATGGTGGCTACATGTAGTTCAGTGGTAGAATTCTCACCTTCCATGCAGGAGCTGGCTTCAATTTATGCCAAGGTACAGCCATCACAGTCATCACCCATCTGTCAGTGGAGGCTTGCTTGTTGCTATGAGGATGAACAGGGTTAGCAGAGCTTCTAGACTAAAACAGACTAGGAGGAAAGACCTAGCAACTTGGGTCACAGGTTAGATCCACAACTGATCATACGAATGGCTCAGCATTGGGGGCAGTACTTCATTCCACTATGCATTGGGTAACTGTGACTCAGGGGTCAACTCAGTGGCAGTTAATAACAACAAAAGCAATACTTTATTATAATTATTATTTTATGGTTTAACCCAGATGCCTCAGGGCCTGAAACTTCACCACCAGAGTCATTCCTTTGGATTAAGAATTACCATCTCTCAGTATAGCTTTTTATGACTGAAAACTCCTGAAATGTTGAGATCTTCAGTAAATATATAAATATATACTAGATAAATTAGAGTATCATACTGGAGAATACTGTGTCACAAACATTTTAATATGAATTAGTTTAAAAAAAATTATTTCCCTTGCAAAGCCAATATTAGGGAGAAGACACTGACTGATTTCTTTTGCCCAGAGGGAGTCCTAAAGACACAGTGTGATACAAAGAACTTGCTTTGGCCTTTTTCCCTAGTTTCTGAAAGATTAATCTTGGAATTCCTCAGCAGCAGATACCTTTATTACATAAACCTCCAGATTGTACCTAAGAATGCGTGCAAATGTTGTTGTTAGGTGTTGTCAAGTTGTTTCTGACTCATAGCGACCCTATGCAAAGCAGAACAAAACACTGCCGGGTCCTGCACTGTGCCCACAGTTGCTTTTATGCTTAAGTCCGTTATTGCAGCCACTGTGTTAATCCGTCTTGTTGAGAGTCTTCTTCCTTTTCTCTGACTTTACCAAGTGATGCAAATGAGTGGGAGCCAAATACCAACCTGCTCAACCAACCTCAGCAAAGAAGTAGAGCATGATACAATTATTCACACACATCCATTGATTCAACTGATCAATACTATGAAGCCAGGCCCTAATCTCACATATGCAATGAGGCTCCAACCACAATTATGATAAATAACCTTAAACATGAAAGTAGTTAGGCTTCCTGGACTGGTGAGAGCACGTACTTTCTGAAGCAACACATATCTTCTGACCATGGAAGTCTTGTGCCTGACGTATCTCTTCATTGTTTCCCTCTGGTTATAATAAATAGATACTTATGAGTAAAGGTAGTCTCCATGAATTCCGAGAGCCATTCTAGAAAATTAACGAGCCCAGAATGGGCAACGTGCCAGCATGGCCTGGGGTTTGCCCATTTGACAGTTGGAAACAGAATCCTTCAAATTTGTGTGAAGATCTGGCTTTTGGTGACAGAGGATCACAGAAATCATTCAGGCAGTCCATCAGAAGGATAGATTCCTTTAAACATGTAACGTCTGGCCTAAACCTGGGTGGTTGGAGTCAGACAGAAAAAGTGTCATGTGGCTGGCAATGAAGACAGTGGACACACGGGAATGTCAAGGCTGGAGCCATTTGGGGTGGTGAATTTGATGTGTGATGATCCTTACCATGCACTTAGTGTACTCACTGAAATGTCAAAGAAGAAGGGAGCCTCCCTGATGCCCCTGATGCCTCCTTTTTCTCAGCTTTACTAAGGGCTGTTACGTTTAGATGCTCCATCTGTCCTGACACAGAGGTATGTGGAGGATGTGTTTCTCTTTGTTTTTATACTGAATTTTTTTTTATTAAATAAAAAATGAAAGTGTACATACTCTGTGCTTACAATATTGGGTTAAGATAGGAGGAGTACACAAGTTGTGTCAAAGTCCCATTAACATTTATCTTCTTACTAATGTGTAGTGTCACCAATTTCACCCAACCAAATTTCTAACAACTACCGCATCTAAACCCTCGCCCCTCACCCTCCTGCCCTCCCATCTTCCCAGCCTCTCCAACATTTATTGTTTTGCATTTTTTGGATCATGGCCAATCTTGTTGGGGTGAGATGGTATCTCATTGAAGTTTTGATCCGAATTTCTTTAATAATCAATGATTGTAAGCATGTCCACATGTGTTTTTTGGCTGCCTGGATCTCCTCTTTAGAGAAGTATCTGTCCATCTCCTTTGCCCATCGCTTAATTGGATGGTTTGTCTTTTTCTTATTGATATTTTGTAGAACCTTATAGATTATGGAGATCAGGCGTTGGTCTGACATAGAGTTGTCAAATATTTTTTCCCATTATGTAAGTGGTCTTTTAATTCTTTTGATGAAGTCTTTGGGTGAGCAGAAGTGTTTGATTATTATTAATTCCCATTTATCTATTTTCTCTTCTGATGAATGTGTTTTGTTTGTCAGATTTTGAAGTTTGTCTATATTGAATATTAAAACATCCATTGTTGACCGTGTATTATCTTGGATGAGCTTTATCATTTTAGCTTTTATATTTAGGTCTTTTATCCAATTTGAGTTGATTTTTTGTACAAGGTGTGAGATATGGGTCTTGTTTCAATTTTTTGCAGAGGGATACCCAATTATGCCAGCACCATTTGTTAAAGAGACTGTTCTTACCCCTGTTCAAAATCTTAGGACCTTTGTCAAATATCAGCTGTTCACAGGAAGATGGTGGCATCTCTGGGGTCTCTACTTCCATTGGTCTATATGTCTCCTTTTGTACCAGTACCAGGCTGTTTTGACTACTGTGGCAGTGTAATAAGTTTTAAGGTCAGGTAGTGAGAGGCCTCCCAGTATGTTCTTCTTTTTCAGTAGTGCTTTACTTATTCAGGGCTTCTTCCCTTTCCAAACAAAGCTGATAATTTGTTTCTCCATCTCATTAAAAAATGTTGCTGGAATTTGTATTGGGATTGCATTATATAAGTAGATTGCTTTGGGCAAAATAGACATTTTCACAATACTGAGTCTTCCTATCCATGAGCAAGGCAGATTACTCCACTTATGTAAGTTTCTCCTAGTTTTGTAGTAAGGTCTTGTAGCTTTCTCTGTAAAGATCTCTTATTTCTCTAGTTAGATTTATTCCTAGGTATTTTACCTTCTTGGGGGCTGTAGTAAGTGGAATTGATTTGGTGATTTCTTCTTTAATAATTTCACTGTTGGTATAAAGGAATCCTATTGATTTAGTTATGTTTATCTTGTATCCTGATACTTTGGTGAATTCTTCTACTAGCTCTAATAGTTTACTTATGGATTTCTTTGAATTCTCTGTATAAACAATCATATCATCTGCAAAGAGGGAAATCTTTACTTCTTCATTGCCAATACGGATGCCCTTTATTTCTTTGAGTTGTCTAATTGTTCTGGCTAGAACTTCTAGCGTAATGCTGAATAAAAGTGGTGAGAGCAGGCATCCTTGTCTAGTTCCCATTCTCAAAGGGAATTCTTTCAGTCTTTCACCGTTCAGGATGATGAAAGCAGTTGGCTTTGCGTAGATGCTACTGATTATATTGAGGAATTTTCCCTTTATTCCTATTTTTCTGAGAGTTTTAAGCATGAATGGATGTTGAACTCTGTCAAATGCCTTTTCTGCATCAATTGACAAAATCAGGTGATTTTTATCTTTTGTGTTATTAATATGGTTGATTACATTAATTGTTTTTCTGATGTTGAACCAGCCTTGCATCTCTAGAATGAAACCAACTTGATCGTGATGAATTATTTTTTTCATATTCTGTTGAATTCTATTGGCTAGAATTTTGTTGAAGATTTTTGCACCTAGATTCATGAGTGATATTGGTCTATAATTTTCTTTTTTTGTGGGATCTTTCCCTGGTTTTGGTATCAGGGTTATGCTGGCTTCACAGAATACATTTGGAAGTATTTCATCTCTTTCTATGGTGTGAAATAGCCTCATGAGTATTGGAGTTAATTCTTCTCTAAAAGTTTGGTAGAATTCTCCGGTGAAGCCATCTGGGCCAGGACATTTTTTGGTTGGTAGATTTTTGATGACTTTTTCAATCTCTTCCTTTGTGATAGATTTATTAAGTTGATCTATTTCTCCTTGTGATAGTCTTGATGAGTCTTGTGAATCTAGAAATTTGCCCATTTCCCCCAGGTTTTCAAATCTGCCAGAGTATAGCTTTTCATAGTATTCTGTTATGATAGATTTTATTTCAGTTGGGTCTCTCGTAACATCTCCCAACTCGTTTCTTAATCGGGTTATTTGTATGTTCTGTTGTTATTCTTTTGTAAGTTTAGCCAGTGGTTTATCAATTTTGTTGATTTTTCAGAGAACCAGCTTTTGGTTTTGTTAATTTTTTCAACTGTTTTTCTATTCTCTAATTCATTTAGTTCTGCTCTAATCTTTATAATCTGTTTTCTTCTGATGCCTGAGGTGTTTCTTTGTTGCTCTCTTTCTACTTGTTCAAATTGTGAGGTTAATTCTTTAATTTGTGCTCTTTCTTCTTCCTGGAAGTGTGCATTTATAAAAATAAACTGACCTCTGAGCACTGCTTTTGCTATATCCCATAAATTCTGGTAGGATGTGTTTTCATTCTCATTTGAATTCATAAATTTCTTTAATGTGTCTTTTTAATTTCATTTATAACCCAAGGCTTTATGAGTAATGTGTTGTTCAGTTTCCACAATGTTGAATTTTTACCTATGAATTTTTTGTTATTGATTTCAACTTTTATAGCTCTGTCATCCGAGAATGTATGTTGCAATAAATCAGTGGTTTGGATTTTATGGAGAATTGTTTGATGGTCTAACATATGGTCTATTCTGGAGAATGTTCCATGTGCTTGGAGAAGAATGTGTACTTATCTGTTGATGGATGAAAATATCTGTATATGTCGATAAGGTCAAGTTGATTGATTGTTGTAATAAGATCTTCTGTATCTTTCCTGAGCTTTTTTCTGCATGGTCTATCCTTAACTGAAAGGGGAGTGTTTAAAGTCCCTAAATATTATTGTGGAATGATCAATCTCATTTTTCAATGTTATCAGTAATTGTTATTTAGGTGCTTTGGTATTGGGTGTATAAATATTTAATATTGTTAGTTGCTTGAGTATTGAACCTTTCAGCAATAGTGACCATCCTTGTCCACAATAGTGGATTTTACATTAAAATCAATTTTATCTGAAATTAACATTGCCACACCTGCTCTTTTTCATGTATTATTAGCTTGATATATATTATTCCAACCTTTAATTCTCAACCTGTCCTTATCTTTAAGTCTAAGATGTGTTTCTTGTAAGCAACATATAGATGGGTCATGTCTTTTGATCCAGGATATCACTTGCTGTCTCTTTACCGGAGTGTTCAGTCCATTTACATTCAATGTGATTATTGATAGGTATATGTTTAGTGGTATCATTGCAATATGTTTATTTTCATGTTGATGATTTCTCTGTTGTTCTTATTAATCTGTTCTGGGACATTCTTCTTTATGAATGGTATGAACTGTGATTTTATATTTGTTGAGACTCCTGTATTGCAATTTTTAATTTCAAATGATATATTGTTAATCTGTTCTATGGCTACATACCTAATTCCCATTAACGTATAATTATTGAAATCAATTTTAACTATTGTACAAGTCAGAAACTTTCACTGCATCAAAAACAACTGTAACTATTGTAGTGTATCCCTCTTTTAATGTGATGGTATTATAGTTGTCATGGTATGATCATGGATTCCCTTATTATAATTTTGTAGCTTTTGGCTTGGTTTGGTGAAGTTTTGTGCCTTCCTTACTGATTAGAAATTTTGATGAAGTGCCTTAAATTATCACCTAAAACATACATTTAGGGAAGAGCTTCTTTCAATATTTCATGTAATTTTGGTTTAGCTTTTATGAAGTCTTTAAATTTCTCTTTATTTTCAAAAGTCTTAATTTCACCATTATATTTGACAGACAATTTTGCAGGATAAATAATTCTAGGACGGAAGTTTTTCTCATTCAGGGCTTTGAATGTGTCTGCTCATTGTTTTCTAGCCAGTATTGTTTCGGCAGAAAAGTCAGATGAAAGTCTACAGGGTTTCCCTTGGAATGTTAATTTTGATTTGAGCCTTGTTGTCTTCAGAAGCATTTCTTTGTGTTTTAGCTTATTAAACTTAATTATAATATGCCTTGGCGTTCTTCTTTTTGTATCTAACTTTTGCAGTGTTCTCTTTGTTCATAATCTCAGGAAAATTTTCTGTCAGCATCTCTACAGCAATACTCCATGTTGTCATTAACCCTCCCTTGTTCAGGAACTCCAATTAAACATAAATTATTACTCTTCATGGAGTCCCATATGTTTCTTAATGTTTCTTCACTTTTCTTATTTCTTTTCTCTGATTTTATTTCATAAATGTTGGTGTTAGTTACTCTGTCTTCGAGGTCACTGATTCTAACTCCCATCTGTTCAATCCTACTCTTTTGGCTTTGGATAGAATTATCCAATTCTGTAATTTTGTTGTTAATCTGACGTATTTCAGATACTTGATGTTCTAGCATTTCATATAGTTTACCAAATTTTTCATTTTGTTCGATTGCATTTTGTTTAATCTCTAGGAGCGTTTATATATAACTCCTTTGTATTCAACCTCTGTTAGATTCAGAAAGGCTTCTTCATCTGGGAAATTTTTTGAATTTTTATTTAGGGAATTTTCTGGAGCATTTTTTTTTCTTTTTTCTTTATCATGACTGAGTGAAAATGTACATTCCCATATAAATTTACATGCCCACCTATGTGCAGCTTCCACTGCTCTCCCTATCCGATGACAGCACACTATTCCTCTCTGTCTGGAGCATTTGAAGATTGTTTATTTAAATGATTAATTATGGTGTGTTGCCTGTGTGCGATCTAGATGCTATTTGATTTCTCTGATAATGGATCTAAGAGAATTGTTGGTCACCAACTGTCTCTATTACTCTAGTGATTTTTCCCCAGGTGGAAGACTTTGCTTATTGAAGTAGCAAAGAGGCTGCTCTATTTACGGAGAAACTGGGGGCTGTCAGCCAATCTTATAATGTGAGTGAGAGAAAAGAGGTTTTTCAATAGAGAAATTTTCAGAGAGAGAATACAAGCCTCTCAGCCTTAAAAAGTCAACCTTAAAAGTAAAAGTAAACCACGCATCTATGCAGGGAGCTGTCCAGGTGCTGAATTGGGAGCTGGAAGCTGTCCAACAGACTGGCCTGAACAGGCAGTGGAGAACAGCAGATTTCACCTGCCAACTTATAATGAAAGTATGTTACCGTTACTGGCCGTTTGCAGAAGCTGAAGTTCTCTGTTACAATGAAGCAGCAGAAGCAGAGGTCAAATGATCACTGGATTGTTTTTGAGAGGAGAAGATTAGTCCAATACTGTTACCCAGTCAAATATGTTAGGTCCCAAGACTTCCCAGGTATTCAATGCTCCATAAATATATCATCCAGGCCTTAGTTCTCAGAGGGAGATGAGGAGATCCGCCGTCTTGTAACGGGATCCTCTCCTCACTGAATTTATACTGAATTTTAAGTTTGCCCTCTTGAAAAGTCTCTTTATATCTTATACTGTGGTCCATCTCTCTGGCTTTCCTTGCAAAGAATACATACTCTAGAACATTTCATATTTAACTCATGTTTGCTCAGACAACAGAGAGGTATATTAATATTTTAGAAAAAAAGGAAGTGGAAAAACAATCAAAGAGCCCCTGCTTATTTCAGACCTTAGATGAGATGCTTTACAGCTTTCATCTGGCAGAATGGTTATGAACTGTATGGATTTGGGTTAAGGGTCCGGGCTCAACTCCCATTCTGCTTCTTAGCATTTTGAGCTTGGTCAAACAGTTAATTTTCTTAGCCTCAGTTTCCTCACCTGTAAAACAGGTATAATGATACTTTAAGGTAAGCATGCCAAAAGCCAAGTGCCGTCGAGTCGGACCCGACTCATGGCGACCCTAGGGGCCAGGGTAAGCATGATCTGGTGTTAATGTCTCAGAGCTATCTTCAAAAACCTCCACTGAAATTAACTGAGGACTCACCTTAATAATTCAGCAGTGGAAAGCATTTGGTCTGAAAGCAGTATGACCTACCCTGCTGCTTGCATCACAGGGTTTCCTTGGTCATGATAGAACCACAAGAAAAGTCTTCACTGGAATAGAGAACATCAACTGTTTGGCTATGTCTCCTCACCAGAGCCACTGAGAGAGAGAGGACAGAATCATCCATTTGCTAGTCCTTTGAACTATGAGAGAAAATTAACTTGACATTTCTATAACTAGATAGTAAATATAGAGACACCTTTTAAAATGATTATCATTTTCTGCTTAGAAGATTATAGTAGCTCAAACGATAGATGAGAGAAATGAAAGGCTCCTGGGCCTCGATACTGATGTTTTTCTTCCTTCTGGGTATGTGTTATCATTTGAGTCTTTTGAATTCATATTATTTTCTGGTATAGACTTTCAAATGAAATAAATCTATTTTTTGGTCTTGTTAAGAGAAATTTTCTGCTTTAGAAGAGGACAATAATAATTATCAGAATTTACTAAGTACCTAGTCTGTTATAGACATTGAAGATTCATTATTTTTAATCCTTACAATAAAATATAATACAGATACTCCTGCAGTGCTTAAGAAAAACAATGAGTAATTCATGTGACTGGCAACTACCAAAGCTCACCCAAGAAGAAAAATATATCCTTTTGTCTTTAAAGATACTGATGTTATAGTTAAGAGAAGTCCAGGGGCTTCAGTGGTGAACTCTACCAGATATTTAGGAAAGAAATAATATCAGTACTATTAAAAGACTCCTAGAAAGTTGAGTAGGAAGTAATCTGTTCTAACATACTCATTGGGGCCAGCATTACCTTAGTACCAAAACCAGATAAAAATGTTACAAAGAAAGAATCCTATCTGTGATACAGCTTTTAATATCTACGATTTTCATTTATCTTCTAGTGTCTAACTTTTTACTCACTTTTCTTCATAACAGAATGCTGTTATTCCTTTTTTAAAAAATTTGTTGTTGCGATTGAGAATATGCACAGCAAAACACATACGAATTCAACCACTTCTAGCTGTAGAATTTGGTGACACTGACTGCATTCTTCAAGTTATGCAATCATTCTCAACCTCTTTTTCTGAATCGTTCTTTCCCCATTGACATAAACTCATAGCCCTTGAGGCTCCTATATAATCTCTCAAATTGCTGCTGTTACTTTGATCCCATAAAGATAGCTGTTGAGCATAATGCTCAAGGCAGATATTTTTTTTACTACTCAAGCTAAATTATTGTTAGGTTTTAAAAAAATGTCAGTGGGTATTTTGGGTTTAAGTTTTAAAGATTATTTCAGGGTGACAGTTTCAGAGTTTCACTCAGCCCACACAGCTCTAAAAAGTCTAGAGTCTATGAGAACCTGAAATTCTGTTCTGGAAAGCCTTTAATCTTAATTCTACTTCACCACCTAAATCCTATGATTTCTTGCCTGCTGCCCCTTCATGAGTCTTTGCTCTCAACCCAGTTCCTGGTCACTGATTTCTCCCCTGAAAAGATTTTAGTGCCATAGGGTAGACTTTACTGTGAACCTGTCTGAAAGAAATCGGGTCCTGTAAAGTAGACCTCAGGATAGACTTATTGACTGAAACAATATATTTTTAATTCACCCACGTTAAGGTGGAGATACTTAGAAAGACAGCAAAGTAACTAACTGGAAGACTAGCAGAAGTTGAGGCTTAATCTGTATCCATAGAAATGACAGGAGATAAATTATCAAGACATGTGGGAAAAAACAAGATGACTTAACGAGTTGCGTATGGGAAGAGAGAAATGAGTATAAGGGATAAATAAGTCATGCTGGAATGTTTGCAATGCATCTCAATACACCCATGTGTTGTGCTATATTCGATGATATAGTCAAATCATGTAACACTGGGCCGGTGAAGTGGAAGACCGTTCAGGTGAGACTGAGGAATGAGTTTGTACCAGATTTCAGTCTGATAAGAATGGAACTGGAAACTACAAATTTAGTTAGTATTCAAAAAAACATGTTTAGGACACCGAATTCTAGATGTAGCAATACCAGATTGTCCCAGGAGATGAGTCCAACACAAGATAGGGAGTTTAAGAATAACATAGTCGACAGTCAGGAGCTGGGAGAAATTGCAGATAGGGAAATTAAGAGATCAGCACTGTTTTAGAACAGTTCAGTGTTACTCATGCAAACATAAACCAAAAGATTATGTTAAGGAAACCATGGCATCTTAAGGTAACTTAAGGGCTGTATACCTGTAGACTGAAGTCTTACACCAGGGCCTGCTTAGTTGTTGGTAGTTGTCACAAATTGAATTGTCTCCCACTCAAAAAATGTGTATAAATTTGGTTGGGCCCTGGTTTCCAACATTATGTGATTTCTTTTCCCCATGTGTTATAAATCCTGCCTCTATGATGTTGGTAAGGGAGAATGAGTGGCAGCTGTATTAGAATGGACTCAATCTACAAGCCTGGATTGTGTTGAGACGTTCTCTTTGGTTATAAAAGAAAGAAGTGAACAGAGAGACAGGGGGACCTCATGCTACCATGGCAGCAGTGCTGGAAGCAGAGCACATCCTTTAGCCTGGAGGTTCCTGTGCGAAGAAGCATCTAGTCTGGGGAAGAAAGGCCAATAGACAAAGCTTTCCCCTGGAGCTGATATCTGACTCTGGACTATTAGTCTACTCTTCTAAGAGAAAATAAATTTCTTTTTGTGAAAGCTATCCACTTGTGGTATTTCTATTTTAGGAACACTAGATAACTAGAGACAGTAGCATAACATGTGAGAGAGGATGCTGAATTTTCACTTAAAATCTGTGATACTGAAAAACAGTCATAGCTAAAGAAATCCCTTAAAGAAAAATGTCCTGCTGCAAATAACTGCCCTTCATGAATGACTTAGATAAGACTCACAGATGTGTACTTATAACAGGTCCAGATACACACAATATACATTTCTTGCCTTGTAAATGGGTAATTGAATTGCTTTCACCTACTGATCCATAAGAAACAAAATGCTTGTTAGTCAAACTTCAGTTAGGCTTTTCTACTGCCCCTCACTTCCTGAATATTGCTCCAACTCAGTCTGGGTAGACGTATTACCCTCCTTCCAGAGAATAGGATGACCTCCATATAAAACATACTCATTTATTATCAGATGAGGTCACCATTTCATCCCACTTCATCCCACTTGAATATTTTTAGCCTTATTTACTTTCAGTCTATCTGTATAAAAGAAAACATTTTTCCCCTAACTCTTTGAGACATTTGTTATTCTCATGCTTAGAGTATTTACCCTATTATTATAAATTCCTCATTTATTGCAATAGTCCCTTCCTCCTCTTCTTTCTGAATGAAGCTACTCCCTGGATTTGTTTTCTTATTCGACATACAATGTCTGAAGGTAGATTCTGTCTCTGCTGTACTCAAATGTCAGGCTTGCTGGGGGTTAGGGTTGTGATTATCCTCTCTTCCCTGGGGACCAGTTTTCTCCTCACAATGCAAATTCCTTGATCTAGGATCCTGGGTGGCTGTGGAAGGGTGGAGAGGAAGTAGAACACCCACTCTCCTAAAGGCAGGGCCTCACAATGTAAGTTAATGAACTGTACCTTTTAAAGACCAAGACATAACTCACAGAACAGAATATTTGGGAAGTAACCACAGCTTCATCAGCATCCCACATCCTGTCCAGAACGCTATTACAGAGCCTTTTCTGGGCCTCGGTTGTATGTTTTGTCATCCTTTCCCTCTGTTGCTTTCCTCAGCATACATGGAACTTCTCCTGCTCCTCTTACTCCCAGGATCCCACCTGGTTCTGTGCTGGTCTCCAAACGAGGGTGAGTCCCCTGGCATGAATGCAAAAAAGGAAGGGCGATAGAGTCCAGGAGTGAGATACTGGAGTCCTTAGCCTCCAGGTGCTGTAATTCCCGTCCCCACAACAAAAACTCTTCAGAGACCCTGCTGTTATTGCCACGCATTAGCTCCACCAAGTTCTAAATCCAGAAAAAGTGTGAGGGGGGAGCTTTGAGAGGAAAGGACAGATAAAGGATCCTTTGAGGTCAATATAGGAAGAAATAAGAGAGAAAGTACTTGTTCTCTTACCTAAAACCCATATCGGAGTATATAACTCAGACGAGAGATCTTCCTCCTTCCACTGGACCATGAGTCTTCTCACTTAGCCAACCCAGGCTATCAGTTAAGAAAGGTCCATCTCAACGTCTCCTTCAAAAGCCACAGCAGCAGGTTGATCCTGAAAAGGAAGAGGGCAGAGGGCCTGTGGTAACCCAGTAACTCCCCAACCAGATTTTCTTATAGACCTGTGCACTGCAGGGAGAGTCAGCCAAGAACTGGTCAGGGCCTCCTAGAGAGTCTAGGATCCCAACTCAAATCCAGATACCTTTATTGTGTCCCTTCTGTCTTCCTCCCGGTGTCTCCTGGTCTCACTCCATGGTTTCTGCCATAATGTCCAGATTCTATAAGGAGATCAACATTTTGCACCTATTGTGATGAATTTGTTGGAAAGACGTGCAGAAAGAACTTGGGTTCCTGTCTATCCAATTATCCAGATTTTGCATGCCAGACCAAAGAAGTGTATTCCAGATATTTCACTGGAGGTGAGATGGGGGCAGGAGTGGGAGAGGCCCAGGAGTTTTAATTTTAAGGTTTGGGGATACAGAGTGACCATATTGTGTGTGCACTTTATGGTTCTAGGCATCTATAAAAGGTCGTCCTGTTGACCTCATACTGGAGGAAGGGGAATGGGTGGAGAGGAGAAGACAGGAGACTGCTGGGAAGAAAAGACATGTATGGAGCAGAGAGGAAGAGCGTGCTGTCACTGTCCAAGGAGAGCAGTGGAAGCTGCCTATAGGTCAGCATGCAAATTTATATGGGAATGTACATTTTCATTCAATCATAGTTAAAAAAAAAAAAAAGATTTGGGGAAAAAGGCACACCAGATCTGGAGTCACAGTTCTTGGTTTCACTAGTTCTGATGGTCTTGGATTGTGGGTGTGTTATTCTCTTTTCTGGGTTCAAGTTTCCTGTCAGAAACCTTGGTGACCAGCTAATCAAAAGATCAGCAGTTCAAATCCACCAGGTACTCCTTGGAAACTCTATGGGGACAGGGTAGTTCTACTCTGCCTTATAGGGTCACTATGAGTCAGAATTGACTTGAAGGCAATGCGTTTGTTTTTTTGGTATCGTGACTAACTTTTAATAGATGCCCTCCAAACTCCCATTCATCTCTGCTAGTCAATGACTCTCTCGAGCATCGTATGACTATTACTGCTCCTCTGCTGTAAATGTATGCAGATGTTTCAGGGGTAGGGTGGTAAGCTACCCTGTATAGGGAAAGCTTCTTTTGTGGTAGGATCTTCAAGTCTCATATTCAGCCAAAAGTGACCTCAGGAAGGGTAGGGACTGCTCAGTCACACTCCCTGTCACTGTCCAGTTCTAACCTGGGACCTCTTTGTGTTGTTCGTCTACTTTTTTCAGCATACGTGTACCAATATTCCATCCTGAGGTGTCCAAAAAGATGTGTGGAATATGTGCGCATTACCAAGTGGGAAAAAAATGTATTCTTCTGTTGCAATCAAAGCTACTGCAACAGTGTGTCAATAAAAGACACAGTTCCATTCATTCCTGCCCACCCTGTGAATCTTGCCTAGGATGATGAGCCAACGTGTCGGAGTCTTCCTCCAGACTGCATTATACTCCTTCGTTCCTGGACAAACATCAAGATTCAGAAACATCTTCACTCCCAATGCCCTACCCACACTGTCTCCTGAGAACCAAGAGGAACAAGACTAAGGGCCTTGAGTGAGGAAGAAATGTGATAGAACTTTGAAATGCTGTTGGCACCTGGATCAGATCTGCTAGCCCACTGGTCTGTTTCTGCTGTTCTGCCTGCAGTTAAACCCCACGTTCAGGTGGAAGCAGGCAAGGGGATGATTCCATGCTGGGACATCTTGGGGCCCTGAATGGATTACACAGCAAGAATTCTAACAAATAACCACGTGCAGTAGAACTCATGGCTGTTTCCATAAAGATCAGATAAGAAAGAAAGATGTTAGGGACTGAAGGGTCTGGCTAACATCCCCCAAGTCATTTCATTTCTCAGATGTTTAAGATCCTAAATCCCTTTAGGCCTCTCCTACTCCAATCCTGGGAGTAGGGGTCAGTGGTGATCCCAGACACACAATGTCCAACAAGAAGTTCTGACTTTCCAGAGGATCCTTTCCAAAGGATCCTCTGCCTTCTTGGGGCTCTTTGATTGCTTTTGGGAGGAAAAATTTCTGGCTGTTGTATGATGTACTTAACAAAACCCCTTTCTGCAAGAATGGCCTGAATTTGAATCCCACCACTCTCTCTTACCACCTCCAATGATCCTGGACAGACAACTTAGATTTTCTGCACCACAGCCATCATGTCTGACTTCACACTGTTGATGTGAGAATTGAAAGAGTTCACAGCTGTTGAGAACATATTCAACATATGGTGTTTGCTTTTTCTTATCAACTGTGTGGCAGAGTCTGGGCTGGCCACTTTACACACCATGGCATAAATCCTCGTAGACGACCACAGAGGAAAAACCTGTTAATTTCGTGGGTACACAGAGCAGGTAACTGGTACAGCAGCTAAAGGATAGAGATGCAGAGGCATTAAAAATTGCAGTTAAGACAATCAAAAGTTTATTAGATCATAACACTATATCCAAAGGGATGAAGGGCTTTAGGGATTGCTTATTCCAGCAGAGATCTCAGCTCCTATGAGGTTCAGCTCCCTCCTTTGTAAAGTGGAGATAGTAGTAGTATCTACCTCATAAAGTTATTGTGATGATTAAATGTGCTGACATATGCAAAACCATTGAAACAGTTTCTGGCATATGAGTAATACTGCTACCTGTTTTAACGGACTCAGGGCAGAGTAAAGGGTAGTCCCAGGATGTGAAAACTGGTGTGAAATTGTCTGTGAATGTCTAGCAATAGAGTGAAAATCAGAGTAAAACAGAATTGTATAAGGAGTTTATATCTTGGTGATAGAATCCCATTTGCAGAGTTTTAATCTGAAACTGAGAACTCTAGCGATAGCTGGCTGCGTACAGAGCACCTTGTGTGATTTACCGACTACTCACAACGAGTTTGGGTGACTTATGCTGAGGGGTATAGTGCACAGTGACCAGGGACTTGGAAGCTAACCACGCTGATAAGTAAGGAATGGGTGTACTTGTTTTCTGTTTGTTTCAGTGAGTGTATTGTCGCTGACACATCAAGTGCATGCTTGCACACATGAGAGATAACAGGGAGAAATTTTAGCTGAACTCTTCAGTGGCGACCTCTCTGAATAAGGAACATTTTTGCCGTCTGGAGACTGACACTAGCAAAGAACATAGTAAATTCAGTGATGCAGAAGCCATGTGCCATGTAGGGAGTGCCGATGTGTTTGCACAGAGGTCTCTTTGGCCTTCACATACTGGTAAATTTACCACGGAAAGCACTTAGAGGTGTCTCCAGCTAATTTCTCACAGAGGTCACGCATAGAAAGAGCTCTTAGGATGATTGACTTGTTGATGCAGTGTGTTGGAAGTTCAGGAGGTAATCTTTAAGCTACGACTGTAAGCACGAGAAATGGGTAAGCTACAGGCTGCTTCCTCGCCCACTAGCTCTGCCTCTCTAGACACTTCAGTGTTTGTGTTATCATTTCTGCCCCTAAGCAGACTGGAAGAGAGCTATCTATGTGATTCGGGACGTAGTGAACAGCTGTGAGAGACTCCCACAAATTCTAGGGAACGGCCAGTCTCCCACCAAGTAGTGGCTGGTAGAACAGAAGACGCATACAGAGACTCACTGGAGACATTTCTTTTACGCTCTTTGGCTCTGCACATGTTCTCTGGATATTTCCTTTATCTTTCAGTGTCCTGAAGGTGGTGGAACTACTCTGACCTATCTATTCCCTGTGATCGAGAGCCGTGATGCTCACTTGCCTGAGGAAAAAGAGACACGCATTTCTGACCTGACTGTTGAAACCTTTTCTGGAAGAAAGTGTTCTTTCCCTGCTAGGTATAAGGCCTGTGGGCGCGGGAGAAACACCAGAGCCTGATGCTGCTGGTGCTACACTGGAACAGAACTGAAGTTCTCCATTTTTACCCTCCTAATACATAGGCTCTACCTAAGCTGAAACCTCTTTCTTCAAATCCTGGTTGGCTGTCATTAGCCCTAGAAAGCTATTGAAAAAGGTTGCCCAGTGCCGTCGAATCAGTACTGTGTGAAAATATCTAGATTACCTATGAATCTCAGAATTAATTTGCTGCATTCCCTGTGAAGAATAACTGTGTTTCTTTCAAAAATAATGACTGGTTGAAAAGTTCATTTCTATTCAGGAAACATTTTTAACGACTTCCAGTTGACCTTGGAGACGAGACTAAAAATCCTGATGTAACCATCTTGTAATCACAACTTAAAACAATAATTAAGTGCCTAATTTCTCAGAAGTGAGGTACAATACTGAGCTGACTCTTTTGTACTAATTATATCCCCAGAACCCTGTGGCACAAAAGTGAAGGGACTGGAAGCAAAGAGAGTGGTCCTGTGAGGGAACCACAGAAACCGAATTAGGGCTGGAACAACAGGCAAAAAGGATTCTTGACTATTTTTACGTCATAGATGTGGAACTTACGGCATAATGGTAATGATTTTAAGATGTCTTCAAAGGATTAGAAAAATTTCTAGGAGCACTCCGAAAAGGAAGAGTGTTTGGGTCAGTAAGAAGATCAAGTATTAATGGTACCTTAGGAAAGTTCAGGGGTATGAAACTGAAGCAATTTGGAGAGCAAAGTAAGTCAACAAAGTAGGGCTCAAATATAGACAAGGAGTCCAGGCTGATCAGTAAACCCAGGAGAAGGAAGTTTCTGCATTAGGAGAATCGTTGTAATAACACATAGGAGTGTAATTAGTTTAGGGGCCAGCTTATGACTCTTTAGTATGGGGAGAGGGAACAGAACACTTTTCCTTTCTTTTTGTCAGCCTCCAGAAATACTGTAAAGAAATAAGAAAGGACTGAAAAAGTAAAGTTTGGGAATGTAAAGATGAAGAGAAGATGCTGAATGTTAGGGCAGGAGAGGGATAAGAAGAGAGAAGAGAGAGAGAGAGATTAGTTACTGAGTACATAGAGCAGAAAAAAACCCTTTAACAACTCCATTTGGGGTGAAACGTGGTATGTGTGTGTATGTGTGTAAACATGAGTATTTAACGTGCCATTTGAAAGCTTTACTAGGGTAGTTGCTAGCTTAGGCAAGCAGTTAACCTAGTGTGTATTCCTCTCCACCCCAGTATGAAATGTCAACTTGCTCTTTTGGTGTGCGACCTCAGTGGCAATTAATGACAACAATAACAACCCAGGTCTGATGGAGAAAATCTCTTCCACAAAAAACTGTCTTAATCATTCAGTTCCCACATCTGCTGCAATGCATGGCACATCTTACCAGTCCTCCATAAGCTTTTTGTATGAACACATGGATGTATAAACAAAAATCATCGAATCCTGTGTAAACACCTACAATGTCAGCCCTTTGAATTATGTTGAAAACTGCAGGAAACAATGGCTACTCTCCAGACTACAACTCAGAACATGTACGACAATAAGACACAATCCAATATCGCAGCTTCATCATCTTGAGAATAAAAAATAAAAATATACTTCTTTGAAAGACTCAAAGTGCAACAGTTTTCTCCCCCACCCAACATGACTAAAGAAAATTCAATTTTTCCTGCTGCCCAGCTGCTTCTAGGCTTCTGGTGATGATGCTTAAACACTCCGCGTCGTGCTCATTCGGGCCCTGCCAGCCCAGCCTTCGCTGGCCCGATCCACCACCCTGCTTGACTGCAGACGACATTGCGCCCCATTGCGACGTCCTTTCTTGCACCAGTCCTGTGTTGTTTCCCTCATCATGGGTACAGTTCCTTCCCTCAGTTCCCTCCAACGACAGCAGAGATGAAGTGGCAACATGCATTACAATTTACTGATGGCCTAGCAGGCAGTTACTACAACTTACAGAAATTTTCGAACGAGATACTCAACATGGCTCTTCTTAGAATTCACCTCCTCTCTGACTCATTCACACATCACCTGACATCAAGCAGGGAGGGTTTACTTACCACCCTCCAGTCCCAGTCGCCTTAACCCTCTTGTCTAATGGAAGTCCAAGTCTCAGCCACCAGAAAATGCCAAAAAAAAGGAATCAGTTTCTTATTGATTTCAATCTAAAAACCCATCACCTCAGCTCTTCTCTTTCATCCCAAGCTTTGCTGCTTTCAAGGATGATTGACAGGTGGAATCTTAGACTTCTCACGAGACTCCCCCATCCATGCCTCACAATTTCACTTCTTCCCTGTCTCTATTCCCTATAGATCTGCATTTTTTTTTCTCCAAGCTTTGTGCACAGGATTCTCCCAACTTTTCTGCATTGCAGTTAGGTGTACTCACATGTTCTCTCAGCTTTAGTGAACACCTCAGCCCTGGGTTCTCTCACACTGTGATGTCATGGAAAAACTATAGAATCGATTATCAAAAATCTCTAGAGGAGAGACTGGACCCAATTAGGCCCAAGGATTATTAGCCAATCTCCCTCCTCCCAGAGTTCTCAAGAAGACAAATCACAGAGTCAATGTTTTCATAGAAGAAGGGTACACCTTTGTAGGATTTCCACTTTGTCCCCACCCCTAGCCATTTCTGGTAAAGCCCAACCTGGTAGGTGTATAAATATGTACTCGTTGTGCCTTCCTGCCCCAACCAAGCTCTTATTTCTCCAAAATGGACAAATTCTTCCTGCTAGGACTATCTATCCTTCTCTGTTGCTTTTCAGGTAAGGTCCTGGTGTAGACAGTTGGTGAGACATGTCCAGGATTCTGGAATGTGTCAGGGCTCCTGTAACAGAGGATCTTTTGAGGGATACATACAGTACTAGAAATATAATGAGCTGACTTTCTAAGACCATTCTTTCCATCTCCAATGTATCATGTCTCTGGAACCTTCATCTAAATCTTTTAGCCCTGCCCTTGTAGGAGGAAATAAGCAAAATAAACAGGACTTCAAAAGAATTTTCATGGAAGCTGTGAAATGGAGTTTGGAATGTGAAGTAATCAAAGAATGTATCTTTTTTTCTGTAGCATTGTCTGGGCCATTTCTAAAGCAAGTCCTCCCACGTGAGTAGAAATGGATCCACACTGGGAAAGGGGGCAAGGGAAGAGGGACGGCAAGGGGCGCACTGGGCACGGCGGGCATTAGAGACTGAAGGGAACCGAGGGATAAAACATGAATTTCAATATTCAATATCCTCAACCCCAGCACAATGGGACTGAGAGCCAGTTTTAGATTTGACAAGAAAAGGTGAGCAGCATCTGGTAAGACCAGCAGTGGGTATGAAGAAAGGGAAGGGAAAGGAAAGGGACGAAGTGGAACAATGAGTGCGCAGGCCTTATCTGGCTGAGTGCCAAGTGTAGCAATATCATCAATTTTAGGTGTATGTTCCCACTGTCGATTTTCAGGCGCATTCAGGTAAGAATGCCACATAGGATCAATCAAAAGGAAGGACTTAAGGCTCCAAACATATGCCTCTGTCTTTATCCTTTGGGTTCGTGCTGTAGGAAAGAGTGGGGGAACCTGAGAGGCCCTAAAGAGGTGAAGAGAATAGCATGGGAGCAGGAAAGAGATGCATAAATGCCATGAGACAGGTGACTAGGCACTGGAGGAACAGAAAGGGATGAGAATAACTCCAAGGTAAGGATACAGGACAGACCCTAAAGGAGGGATGAGGAGTGCCCAAAAACAAACGAACAAAAAATTGCAGTGTTCCTATAGAACAGAGGAGAACTGACCCCATACAGTTTCCAAGGAACAACTCCTGGCAGATTCAAACTGCGGACCTTTTGGTTAGTAGCCACAGCTCTTAATCACTATGCCCCTAGGGTTTTCAGCAGGGCTCCAGGCAAGTGTGGAATCTACGACACAACCACAGGCTTGTTTTATTTATCTTTACCAGCGGTAAAAAGTAGTGTTGAAAAACAGCAAGATTCTAGGAAGTAGGAAAAAAATCTTCTCTGATCATCTCAGTCCTGGTTCTGTTTTGATTTCTATTAGTCTTCCATTGTTCTTTCCTCTCCTATTTTCAAGCTAAAACTCTAGTCACTCTCTTGATCTTTCTCATTTTAATAGAGGTAAATGCTCTGCTAAAGGCTCTGGAAAAGCCCTTTGGGATCCCAAACCACTTCACGTCTCAAAGAAGAAATGGGTCCTTTCAAGGGTGTTTGAGATCTACTCTAATTTTTATTTCTTTACTCTCTAGCTGAATTTGCAGACACTGTTCAATGTAGGACGTGCCACATACAGTTTCCTGGAGAGCGGTGTTTTAAAGGAAATGGAACATGTAATGCAAATAAAAAAGAGGCCTGTTCAGCAGGGAGGATATATACAAGTAAGTTTTTGTTGGGGGGAACACAGAAGGGGCAGAGAAAACCAACAGACACAAAGCAGCCATAGTGAGAAGATGACCTTGTTTACAAGAGATGTTATTCCTGGGGTGACTAGTGCTGACATCTCGGCTTACATCACAATGAAAAATAGATGGAGGTGGGCACTGAGGGGCAAGGGTGTAGCTATGGAAGCAGTGTCATGGGAGGCCTGAAGGACAATTGAGAGAGTCACCTAAGGTGACACGAGAGAGCCACAGTGCACCCAGGGGAGAACGACTGGTTGGTAGGGTTGCAGAGAGGAGCTCGTTGTCTTAGTTTCTACCTGGACTCACTTACTGAAGTTTCAAACTGGGGAAATTGAGGGACCACTATCAACAATAGGAACTGGCTTTATGGCCCTTGATAGGTAGGTAAGACTAATCATCATGACTTTCTTATCTTCCCAAACTTAATGTTTAGTGATCTTTTGACATTTATAGCTTTTGATTAAACAAATGTTTAGATTCTCCATGGAAAAGTTGAGCTTTGGGATCCCCTGCATTGGTGTTGTCCTGACTCCCCATCTTTCTACGTGAGATTTTTTTAAAAGGGTTTCTGCCAATGGTTTTCTTTTGGGAAGCATCTAACTTGCAACAACTTCTAATCTTTCACATTTGACTTGCAGACCCTTGAACTGCTCAAGGCTTTCTTGCAGAAGTCTCAGGTCCAAACGGGCTCATCTGTTTCTCTATCCTTCCTCAGAGCAAAAGAATACATGGAAAATCTGGTTAACTTTCGCAGGCTGCCAAAAGAACTGTGCTGAAGTTAATAAGCTAAGGTGGAGTATCTATAGGGTGTCACTCAGATGCTGCAGAAGCTCTAACCTGTGCAACGAAAACTTGACACGCCAAAGGTGATCTTACTGCCTGGGCCTCCTGACAATGGCTTTCTACAAAAACACACTGCAAAAGAGGACTGCAAGTATCTGATTCCGCTCTCTCCATGTGGAAGAAAAGGTCCCCTCCTTTTCTGGCTTCTCTGTCTTCACCTGTAAAGAAAAAAGGATCAATACATTCAGCAGATTGTTACAAAACCTGGGGTCTTCAATGTGTACCCGGATTGATCAGGAAAGGAACAAAGAGAACAGCTTAATTTCCAACAAACATGCTTTCCTCCTTTTCCTGTTTCTTTTTTACCTTCTCTGGCAAGACATATTTACATTTTTTAACTTTTTTTTCTCTTTATATTTTTCTTTGTTTCTCACTCCAGTTAAAGCATGTAACTCTAGTCTCTTGAGGAGAAATGTGACAGAGTGAAAAGAGGTGCATTGAGTCTTCCTAGGTTTTGTCTATGAATTCTGATTCCAGAGTGAGGGGGAGGTTAGGGAGTAAAAATAAATTGGCATCAGAACCACGAAGAGAGATGGGTTTTCTGCATTCTAGAATGAGGCTTTCTTTGGCATTGGAGGTTGAAGAAGAGGAAAAGGAGGAATCTATGAGGTTCTAGAGAAGATGTTGGCAAACTACTTCCCTAGAAAATACCAGGGAGGAGTAAAGATGTTTGTTGCCAGGACAGCCATCTGTACACCCCAGTTTTTTCTTCTCAATTCAATTGATCATGAGAAACAAATCAAGAGTATAGGTCTATCACATAGGAGGTAGAATGGAGCAGAAGTACTGGCACTTCTCTGGTCACTTTGTGCTGTTATTTACCATCTCCACTGGATGACAGACTGCTGGTGCATGTGCCCTAACTTACAGCTTGATGAATGAGACAAAAACCAATTAACAATAAGCAGGTTAGGTTTTATTATCACTTGATGGCCAAAATTTAGAGACACTGATTCATGAAGTGATTGTATCATTTACCAAGACCATATAAGTAAGAAACGACAGATCCTTTGCTCAGTCTTGGAATTTAACTATTGATTTGGGGGTGATAAACTCTCTTTTTATTACACAAATTTTATGACACGAGAAATGGTTCCTGTAGGATAGAGAAATAACCACGGTACTCTGCTTTGCTCTCCTGAAATCAGTCCTAGAGAAATTCTAAGAGCAAGTTTCTATGAACAAACAAAGCCATGAGAAGCCTCTGAGAGTGATAAAGGCTGTCTGAAGCAGAATACGGGGTGAGAGACAAGGGTGTTGTTGGCCGTAGTCTGGGCCTATTTAAAAACAGCTGTTTCAATTCTTCATTTGCCTGTCTTTCATATCTCTGTTGGACTACAGTATCTGTTCCTTCAATGCAGAAATTGGCAATTACCTGAACTGGTACAGGAATGGAAGGGTGTATTAGTAGGTAAGAAGTATTAGTCCGCCCCTTCCAAAGCCCCAAGGGTTGTGGATGACAATTTAGGAAAACTTTCTGGCTCAGCGCTACTTCTCCTTAAGGGTTATGTAGTGCAAACCTGATGGAGGAGTTTTTTGATGAAGTGTCTGCAAACAGGAGTTATTAAGAGTTTTGTAGTACCTGGAATTCACCTCTCTGGGTGAATTCCCCTCTCTATTTTTTGAACTCGTTAAGACTGATAGACTAGGGTCTTCCATTCTTTTTAAGATATTTGATAACTGCCAGGAAATATAAATCTACCAACAAAATACCATTAGAAGAGTAAAACTGTGCCCAAAGAAAATTACACTAGAAAGCATATACAATTTGAAGGTAAGCTATCAGCAGCATTAGGGATACAAAACAAGAATTTTAAAAATATGCTTAAAAAATAATAAAACATTCAAGGCAAAACAAAATATTAAAAGCTACAAATTAAAACATGTATGTATGTAACATGTAAGTGTATAAAAAAAAAACCTGTTGCTATCAATTCCAACTCATAGCACCCCTATAGGACAGATTAGAATGGCCCCATGGGGCGCTTCAGGTGAAAAAGAGCAGCTCTCCCAAGCAGGAACTTTTAAGCATAAAGGGAGAAGAAAGAAATCTTAGTCTTCAACTGCCTTGACAAGGATGCTTACAATTGTTTATAACTGCTTCTGAAAAGCAATGTCTGAATTTTATTGCTGAGGTGGCAAATTATTTAAGAGAGCCAATAAAAATTGTAAATATGCAAAGTTCAAGGTTATATTTCACAGGAATTTATGACTATCTTTGAAGTCTGGGTGTTTAAAAGACCCCTTTGATAAAGGAAAAGTGGAACAAGAGTATACATTTTCATACAATTCTCTTTGCATACAGAAAATGAGAATGATAACTTGTGAATGTTCTCAGCTTACCTGCCTATCAGTACCTGTTTTACGACACAAAGTAGGAAAAGGTATCAAGCATTTTCTTAGTCATAGCTTTCTAAAACTTTTTGGATTAATTTAATACATCTTATTTCATTCTACCTCCACTATTAGCTTTTTTATTGTAAAAATAGATACAACACATTTAGTAGTTCAACGTATTTTCCACATACAGTTTAGTGACATCAGTTACATTAGTCATGTTGTGTAATCATCACCCATAATTGTTTCCATAAACAGAAAGTTACTGCTTCCTAAACAATGAACTTCATCTTTTTTCTCTTCCTTTCTGCCTCTGGTAACCACTAAAAAATTCTGGTTTCTATACATTTGTGTATTCTTGTTATTTCATGTAAGTGAAATAGAATATAATATTGGTCTTTTGTGAATGACCAATTTCATTCAGCATAATGTTTTCAAGATTCATCCATATTGTAGCATGTTCCAGCACTTCATTTTCTTCATAACTAACATTCCACTGTATGTATGTACTATGCTTTGTATAGCAGTTTATCTGCTGAGAGACCCTTAGGTTGTTTCCACACTTGGGTCACTGTGAATAGTGCTGCAGTGAACATGGTTGTGCATGTCTCTGTTTTCATTGCTGCTTTCACATCACTTTTTTATCTGTTCCTTAATGAGACTATATTTCCTGCATCTTGAGGGTTATATGGCAGGTAAAACTTCCAGTCCATATACAGTTTCTTGGCCCATTATTGCACAAGGACCGTTATAAAGTGGCGACCCCTGTAAAGTGAGACCCTCAATCACTGTTAATTTCTTTTGGAATTTCATACATGGATATCAGTTTTTCCAGGCTGGAAATGGTGTCAGTCTGACTGGTTCCTGTATTAGTTATCTAGTGCTGCTCTAACCAAAATAATGTAAATAGATGGCTTTAACAAAGAGAAATTTATTTGTTCACTGCAAAGTAGGTTAAAAGTCCATACTTAGGGCATCAGCTCCAAGCAGAAGGCCTTCTCTCTCTGTTGGTCTTCATTAATCTTCCCCCAGGCTAGGAGTTGCTCCATGTGGGGACCCTGCATCCAAAGGATGTCCTCTATGAGGTCTCCTGACTCTCTGCTTGCTTCTCTTTTTTGTCACAACAGATTGCCTGAATACACACTCCCATCTTATAGATTGAGTCCTGCCTCACTAACACAATTGCCACCCACCTCTTTCTCATTAACACCATAGAGGCAGGATTTAAAACACAGAATAATCATATAAGATGAGAAAATGATGGACAATCACATGATACCAGAAATCACGGCCCAGCCAAATGGATGCATACATTTTTGGGGGAACATAATTCAATCCATGACAGCTCCTATGGTAGGAATAAACTTAGAATAATTCACTGTGATAGCCACATGTGGGAAAGCAAAGTGATATTTCTTACTTTTAGACAAGGGGTAATACAATCGACTTGCCCCATCTGCAGGTAACCCTCAGTCCCTTGTAAAGTGCTGTGTCTTATTCGCAAGTGGAGCATGGATCTTCATGCAACCTGCTGCATACCCCTCAGCACCCCATTTCACTTTTGTTTCTGGTAAAGGTAAGTCCCACTCCTTGGGCTACTTTCCATGTAGTCTGAATGTCTCGATGTTCATCTTGTTTATATATTCATGGAGCCTTATCTAGATTGTCAGTAGGGGCAGCAGCCTTACTGTTAACAGGACATCTGCATCACTTTGTTTAATTCTCATTAATCCGCGGTCATTCTCCATGTCTTGTCAGCCTTCAAAACGGTCACATGGGACTGTGATTCTAGGCTTGTTGAATTACACGAACCATTTCCAATTTTATTACGATTTGATAATATTGTCTGATATTTACTCTTCTCTGGAGCTAAGGCAGCGAAAGTAGTTGCCATTTAGTCAACTCAACAGAATCAACTTTTATATTCTTTAAGCCAAGAGAAACCCATTGACTGGTGTTTCAGGGAGGATTCAGGCAAGATGTTATTGCCCAGTACGTTTACTGGAACAAGAGACAACAACTCTTCAGTTCATTTAGTTCCAGTATAAATTAGAACCAGAGCATTTTGTTTGGCTCTTGGTCCCTCTACGTGGCTCTACATTGAATAGAACTTTCACCGGAAAGAGATGGAGAAGATGCAGGAGATTCCATCCGGTCTGCTCCTCCAGCTCCTCCTACTAATCTATGGAAGGAGCTAAGGCTGTCCTGGTCTCCATATATCTTCCTTTTGCCCTAGATGCCAAGTTCAGCTGGTAAACAACAAGAAGCACTGGTTCTCATACCCCTTTGAAGCCTTAGCTCTTCCTCAATTTATCTAATCTTTGTTTTAGTTTCAAACTAGTTCTTGATCATTAATTTCCCTGCCCAGGGCTGTCATCCCATGCTCTCTACAGCACCATAACAGCTGTCCTTATTTAGTCTGGTCAGTCCTGATCCTTCTATAACGTCCGCTACTCCTGTGGGAGCTTGACGGGCTCTCTCTGTATTCTCTTGGCAGTCGGCAGGCATCAGGCTGACTTGCCACTGGTCCCCACATTGAAGTCTGGGGTCAACTAAGGACTTTTACTGAAGGTCCTCTTTTCTCCAGCTCAGTTTTCTGGATTCCTGCTCACAGCGACATTTCTTGCACCCCACTGGATAAGCAGCAGGAGTGGCTCTGGGTGCACAAGTTGGATTTCAAAAACAGAGGTGGAAAAAGCCAGGTACATCAGAAAAGGCTTACATACACAGTTTGGTGCCAGAGATCCCACCAAGTGCCAGTGAAGTATCAATAGTCACCCAGATGGAAATCCATGGAAGGTAGTGTAAGGTATGGATTTATATGCTTAAGAGATTATGTGCAAAGATATAGGCAGGGGAACAGGAAAAAAACATGTCTAATCTATGATGGGTGGAGTTGTTTCCGTACTGCTTAATGGATTCCAGCTGATAGTACCATGAAGCTAGGTGTTGAATGTGTTTTCTGTTAGTCCAGGTCACTTTTCAGTCAGGTATTCTGATTCTTTCCCAGAGTGCTTTCAGATTTGATATACTATGATTATCTTCATGATGGAATCTGCCACGAGTAGCCAATCATTTTGAAAAAGCTCCTTGGGAGTGTGGCCTGAACTGAATAGAAATGGACATTCATGCAAGGTTCATGGGCTTCTGCTTGTATTGTATCCTGCAGCTGGCTTCCATAGTAGTTATGGAAACCCTGGTGGCTAATAGCTACAGCTGCTAGCCAAAAGGATGAAAGTTCGTATCCACCAGGTGCTCCTTGGAAACCATGTGGGTCAATTCTGCTCTGTTCTATAGGGTCACTATGAGTCAGAATTAACTCCACAGCAATAGATTTGTTTACTTTTTGTAGTTATACAGATTTGACTTTAAATTAGCACAATTATTGCCTTACTAGAAACAGAAGAATCTTTTAATTTTTTTATTTACTTCCCTCTGCTTCTTTGTCCAACTGCTGTCATTGTAATTTGAAACAGTAAAATTTATTTTACGTTGACCCACATACTCTCTATGTTCTTCATTCCTTTCTTTCATGTTCTTTGCAATGTTATCCATAGTTTGTTATGATCCACACAGCCAATTGTCTGCAAAGTCAATAAAAAACAAATAAGCATCTTTCTTGTATTCCCTGCTGTCAGCCAGGATCCATCTGACATCAGCAACAACGCCCTTGGTTCCACACCCCCTTCTGAATCCAGCTTGAGCTTCTGGCAGTTCCCTTTTGATACACTGCTACAGCTGCTTTTGAATGATCTTCAGCAAAATTTTACTTCTGTATGTTGTTGTTTGATAATTTCTGCATTTCATTTCATCACTTTTCTTCAGAATAGGCACAAACATGGATCTGTTCCAGTAGGTTGGCCAGGTAGTTGTCTTCTAAATTTCTTAGCATAGAAGAGTGAGGACTTTCAATGCTGCATCCATTTGTGTAAACCTCTCAGTTGATATTCCATCAATTCCTGGAGTCTGTTTTCTGTCAAAGCCTTCAGTGCAGCTTCGGCTTCTTCCTTCAGTACCATCAGTCCCTGATCATATACTACCTCCTGAAATGGTTAAATGTCAACAAATTCTTTGTTGTTACAGTGATTCTGTTTATTTCTTCTATCCTCTTTTAAGGCTTCCTGAGTCATTTAGTATTTTCCCCCACAGAATCTTTCACTACTGCAACTCAAGGTCTGAACTTTTTCTTCAGTTCTTTCAACTTGACAAATGCCAAACATGTTGTTTCCTTTTGGTTTTCTAACTCCAAAGCCTCTGCCCTCGAGTCAGTTCTAACTCCATGTCTTTCATTATAACACTTAGTTTTGTTGAGCAGCTCTCTGAAATCTTCTGTTCAGCTCTTTTACCTTATCATTTTTTCCATTTGCTTTAGCTACTCATGTTCAAAAGCAAGTTTCAGAGTCTCTTCTGACATCCATTTTGGTCTTTTCTTTATTCCCTGACTTTTTAATGACCTTTTGTTTTCTTCATGTATGGTGTCCTTGATAACATTCCACAACTCGTCTGGTTTGGGGCCATTAGTGTTCAATGCATCAAATTTATTCTTGAGTTGGCCTCTCAGGTAGGATATACTCAAAGTTATACTTGGGCTCTCATGGACTTGTTCTAATTTTCTTCAGCCAGCTAGGAAGGCTGATTAACAACTTCTGCAGAAGCTGGCAGAAATCTTTCATTTCTTCACATTTGGCCTTACTGGTTGGTATATAAATTTGCATACTAGCCCTGGTGGTGCAGTGGGTTAAGCGCTACAGCTGCTAATCAAAAAGTTGGCAGTTCAAACTGCCAGGTGCTCCTTGGAAGTTATGTAGGGCAGTTCTACTCTGTCCTATAGGCTTTCTATGAGTTGGAATTGACTCACCAGCGGTGGGTTTGGGTTTTTTTCCCCCAACCTGAACTTGTATGAGCAGATGATGGTCTGTTCCACAGTCGACACCTGGCCTTGTTCTGACTGAAGATAACTAAACCTTTTCATAGTCCTTTTCCACAGATGTAGTCAATTTGATTCCTGTGTAGTGTATGTGGCTAGGTCCATGTGTACAGTTAACATTTATGTTGCTGAAAAAAGATATTTACAATGAAGAAGTTGTTGGTCTTGGAAAATTCTGTCATGCAATCTCTGTGATTATTTCAGTCACCAAGGCCATATATTCCAGCTACCAATCTTTCTTCATTTCCAGCTTTCAAATTCCAATCACCAGTAATTATCAAATCATCCTGATCACATGTTCGGTCAATTTCAGACTGCGGAAGCTGGTAGAAATCTTTAATTTCTTCACATTTGGCTTTACTGGTTGATGTATAAATTTGAACAATAGTTATATTAACTGGCCTTCCTTGTAGGCATATAGTTATTATCCTATCACTGACAGCATTGTACTTCAAGATAGATCTTGAAATCTTCTTTTTGACAGTTAGTGCAACATCATTCATCTAAATGTTCCCACTCATGGCAACACTCCATATCGCTCTTCACAACTCATTCCTTTCCTCTGCCCTTCCCTAGTCTTCATTGCTGTAAGCTGCCCCAACTATAGTTGACCTTAAGGGTCATTTTACTATTGGCAGGTTTTTACAAACAAAACACTAAGCATGTAGCTCACCCACCGTTGATGGGGCTGAGGCTGTAATAGAGATATGAGAGAAATGTCTCTTACCCTAAAACAACTCTCTAACTGGAGGGAAAATGATCATAGGGGAAACAATATACATGAATACAGGGGAAGCTGTGCATACTAGTGCTGTTAGGGTCTGGATTCAAGACGCAACACAGTTTTCTTTTAAAAGTTAAGTTTTATTAAAAAAATGTGCCCAGTAGGAAAAAGACTGGTGCACCAGGGATGCACTCCAAACTTCGCAGAGCAGAGGCGACTCCAGGCTTCTCTAGCATGTAGTATTTAAGCTATGAAACCACAAAGTAGGGAGGGGGAGCTGACCTTTACATTGATTGGTTGAGGCCACCTGGAATTCCTATTAGTTGTAAAATGTGGTCATTAGCAAATGTTTTAGCAGACTGTGGTCAAGGTCTAGGGGTCATTTGCAAGGCTGTCTCCAGGCTTTGTCTTGTGACAGACAGATGTTTTGCAAGACAAAGGTGAGATTACTCTATGGTATCCCTGCTATTTTCTGCTAAGTTGTTTCTTGGAGCCTTCCCTTCCTCAAAATGGAATCTGAGGTTCAAAATGGAGTTACTTATGCTTCATTTCAACAGTGCCTCCAGAAAACACAAAGAAAGTCAAGGGGGGCTGTCTGAATGTCATGGGATGAGACAGTTCATGAAGAAGTTCAAGCTTAAAGAAAGGAGAACCCCACTTCTGGTACCAAATTCTGTTTTGGTCAGCTAGGGCTGCTCTAACAGAAATACCACAGAGTTGATGGCTTTAATAAAGGAAAGTTTATTCTTACATAGTCTGGTAGGCTGCAAGTCCATATTCAGGGTGTCTGCTCCAGGGGAAGGCTTTCTCCTTGTTGGCACAGGAGGAAAGTCGGGTATTGCATCAGTCTTTGTCCACGGAGCATCTTGGCACAGGAACCTCAGGTCTGAAGGACGTGCTCTTCTCCCAGTACTACTTTCTTGAAGGTACGAGGTTCCCAAATCTCTGCTTGCTCTCTGTCCTTTTATCTCTCGTAGAATGAAAGGATTAAGGGTGGGGCAAGCCATACTCCAGGGAAACTCCCTTTACAGTGGAGCAGGGAGGTTGTTTTATAAAGAGATTTACAGTCCCACCCTAATCCTTTAACATACAGCATAGGAAAACCACAAAATGGAGGACAGTCACAAGATACTGGGAATCATGGCCCAGCCACATGGCTACACATATTTGGGGGGGGGGATACAAGTCAATCCATGACATCCCACCCTTTGGCACCCCAAAAATCACATCATAGAAACATGTAACACATTCATCCCATATCATAGAAGTCGTAAATCAGTTTCAAGTCCAAAATACAAAAACTCTCTACATCTGTGAAACCTAGAACACAAGCTATCTGCTTCTAAAGGTACAATGGCAGAACAGGCACAAGTTAGACATTCCACTACAAATGGGAGAAATTGCAGGAAAAGAAGGCATTAACAGGCAACAGACAAGTCAGCAGAACACATTACGTTAGTCCTCAAAGCTTTGGAAATAATCTTCCACTTTCTGAGACATTTTACACAATGGCCCTGCCCTCCAGACTCTAGGTATTGGCCACAGTCTGTGGATGCTGAGTGGATATCCCTGGCCCTGTGCTACAACTCTGCCTTGAAGTCAGACTTTATTTTTCCTCTTTCTACTCACTCTCAGATCCACTGTGAGACTTTAGGAGGGTATCTCTCTACCAACTCCCTCTCCTTTGTGAGGAAAATGAGGGTTAAGTGACCACAAGTGTGAGCCAGGGGCCAGATAGGAGATTTGACACATCTAGACTGACCCAGTGTCTCTGTAATTTGTTGAAAGTCTCTGATTCCTTCACCTACATCTCAAAATCTTCAAGCACTTTCTCTCAGCCCCCAGGCACCCTGTGATACCTGTGCTGATCACCTATCTGAGAAGTACGAGATAGACTGAACAGATACCCTCTCAAACGTTCCCTCAGAGCACTTCTTTTCCTAGTTAACCCTTTCCCAAGCTGTAGACAATCCTCTGCAGTTACAGGAATATGCAAGAAGTGAAACTATGAGGTGGTCTCAGATAAGTGCTTGTGAGAATAGTCAAAACCAAACATGGAAAAGCAACCTGTCAATGAAATACCCTGGGCTCACTTACATACTTGAAAAGGAACCTAAGATACAGCTTCGCCACTTGTCCAGCCTTTCTTACCTTCTGAGATCATGGAATAAGATAGCAACTCCCAAGCAATCTTGGCTTCTGCTGAGGTAACAAACACAGCACAGGCACTGAATACTTGTAATGACGAAGCAGTGATATGGGTAACAATGGTTCCACAGATCATGGGAGAGAAAAATGAACCCGAGATTCAGAGTCATTAGGACTAGGTTAAAATCTATTCTCCTTCATCATCTGAATATTTACCTACAGCTGATCTTCACTTTGAGAGCTTTTATTTCAAATAAGCTTTTATTGTCGTGAAGAATATATACTAAAAACATTTATCATTTCAACCTTTGCCATTGATTTTTATGAATACAATTCAGTGGGCATTAATATTGTTCACCAAGTTGTGCAGCGATCCCCACTGTCCCTTTTCAGTTTTTTGTCTACCCATTAAACAGTACTTACCCAATTTTCTCTTTCCACCTTCTTCTGACAACCATTAATAAATTTTGGTCTCTAAACATTTATCTATTTTGGTCATTTTGTGGAAACTCTAGTGGCATAGTGGGTAAGTGCTACAATTGCTAACCCAAAGATCAACAGTTCAAATCCACCACGTGTTCCTTGGAAACTCTATGGGACAGTACTACTCTGTCTATAGGGTCGCTATGAGTTGGAATTGACTTGATGGCACTAGGTTTGGCATTGTTTTGGTTTGGGGGTCATTTTGTATAAATGGGACCACACAACATTTTTCCTCTTTTATCGGATATATTTCACTCAGTGCAACACTGTCAAGGTTTATCCATGTTGTAGCATGTTTCAGAATTTATTTTCTCTTTATGACTGAAAATATGCCTTTGTGTTGAAGAGTTAGTGTATGATCAGGAACCGACGGTACTGAAGGAAGAAGTCGAAGCTGCACTGAAGGCACTGGCAAAGAACAACTCTCCAGGAATTGATGGAATATCAACTGAGATATTTCAACAAACAGATACAGCGCTGGAAGTGCTCACTCATCTATACCAAGAAATTTGGAGGACAGCTACCTGACCATCTGACTGGAAGAGATACATACTTATGCCCATTCCAAAGAAAGGTGATCCGACCAAATGTGGAAAGTACTGAACAATATCATTATTATCACACACAAGTGAAATTTTGCTCAGGATCATTCAAAAGGGACTGCAACAGTGTATTGACAGGGAACCACCAGAAATTCAAGCTGGATTCACAAGAGAATGTGGAACCAGGGATATCATTACTGATGTCAGATGGATCTTGGCTGAAAGCAAAGAATACCAGAAAGATGTTTACCTGTGTTTCATTGACTACGCAAAGGCATTTGACTGTGTGGATCGTAATAAATTACAGTTAACATTGCGGAGGATGGGAATTCCAGAACATCTAATTGTGATCTTAAGGAATCTGTATGTGGATCAACAGGCAGTCATGTGAGCAGAACAAGGGGATACTGCATGGTTTAAAGTCAGGAAAGGTGTGGGTCAAGGTTGCATCCTTTCACCATTCCTTTTCAGTCTGTGTGCAGAGCAGCTAATCCAAGAAGCTGGATTCTACAAAGAAAAAAGAGGCATCAGAATTGGAGGATGACTCATTAACAACCTACGTTGTGCAGAATACACCACCTTACCTGCTGGAAGTGAAGAGGTTTTGAAACACTGATGAAGATTAAAGACCACAGCCTTCAGTATGAAGAAAACAAAAATCCTCACAACTGGACCAGTAAGCTACATCATATTAAATGGAAAAAGGATTGCAGTTATCGAGGATTTCATTTTACTTGTGTCCAGAATCAATGCCCCCAGCAGCAGCAGTCAAGAAATAAAAAGATGCATTGCATTGGGAAAATTTGCTGCTGAGTACCTCTTTCAAATATTGAAAAGGTACACCTGACTCAAGCTATGATGTTTTCAGCCGCATGATATGCATGGAAAATAAACAAAGAACACAGAAGAAGAATTGATGACTTTCAATTGTGGGGATGGAGAAGAATGTTAAATATACCATGGACCACCAAGGCAACAGATCTGTTCTGCAAGAAGTACAACCAGAGTGCTCTTTGGAAGCAAAGATGAGAAGACTGTGTCTTACACACTTTGGACTTGTTGTCAGGAAGGATCATTCCCTGAAGAAGAACATCATGTCTGGTAGAGTGGAGGGTCAGTGAAAAAGAGGACTACTATCGATGAGAAGGACTGACACAGTGGCTGCAATAACGGGCTTAAGCATAAAAATGATTGTGAACATAGTGCAAGACCAGGCAGTGTTTCATTCTGTGGTTCACAGGGTCTCTATGAGTCAGAACCAACTCGATGGTACCTAACAACAACAACATGGACACATCACAAGACTAGATAATTTGGAAAATCCTCAGCTTCTTTAACTGGCAAAAGATGTTAAAAGTCTGATACAGTATTATCATATAGAGCAGTGACTATTGTTTTTTTCCATTATTTCATCAGTTTCATATATTTAAAAAGAATGTTTTTTGTTAGCACAAAGTCTTTGAAATCTGGTAATCTGTAAGCCAAGCCAGCCAAGTGCCATCGAGTCGGATCCGACTCCTTGAATACTCTGGGGGTCAGTTCTACCCTGGCCCCTAGGGTCGCCATGAGTCGGGTAATCTGTAAAGTGTTACATAAATTTTTGAAATAATTTTCTTCTACATCCTTCATTAGTTCTTCCTGTTTAATGTCTACATTTTTTTTACTTGCAACTTGTTCATGTTTTTTCCATTTTTTCTGACAGTAAAAAAAATTACGATCTTTTCACATCAGCTGATGTCAGTAGGTATGGCATCTGTCATCAGCTATGGTCAGCCTAATGAGCTGTCTAGGGAATTAGGAGATTGACTGTAAAGATGTTTTTCTTGTCATTGTTATTGCTAACTGCCACTGATCAAACCCTGAATTATAAAAACCCCATGTGTTATACAGTTGAACAGCTCTTTAGGGGATTCTTGGTAGCAATCTTTACTGAAGCAGTTCACCAGGCCTTTCTTCTTCTAACCGGCAATCCTTGGTTAAACATCTGAGTGTCAACCACTTGTCCCACCAGGGATCCTTGAGAGTGAAGATAAAGAAGGTATACTTTTTTCTAAGGCTTTATGGAAAATGAAGGTGGTAGACTATGTGGAGGAGGTCTGAAGAAAGTTACTCTATTCTTAGGTGCAGGCAAGAATGAGTTACTGAACCAACATTTCAGTTTCCCTCTTAAATTGTTCTTCTAGGCCTTTTCCGGTATGCTAAGTTGGATGGGGGTACCTTAGTACCGAACATAATCTTCCTAGCCCCCATTATGTAACAATAATACTACTTCCTCATGGTAATCAGAGTTAACTCCCACTGCCATATTGATGACTTTTGTAAACTGCTCTACTGGCACTAAACCAAAAACCCACTGCTGACAAGTCAATTCTGACTCATAGCGACCCCTTTAGGCAAAGTAGAACTGCTCCATAGAGTTTCCCAGGATTGTCTGGTGGATTTGAACTGCTGTCCTTTGGGTTAGCAGATACAGCACTTAATCACAATGCCACCAGGGTTTCCCTCTACTGACATAAAGAGTACCAAATGACTGGGCAGCAAACGGAGTTTAAAAAGTGGGACTCTTCCCACATTCCCTGTTGGAAGCATTCCTCCTTTGGGAATCAGCATTTCTAATCCTGCAGAGCCTAGTTACAGTGCCAATTCCCTAACTAAGTCATTGAAAATAAGCTGAACAGGGCCATTCCAACTTCCATCCTATTAAACCAACCTGTTAAACACTAGTACTATAAACAATAGTACTATAAAATGGCCACTCATTAAGTATATGCAACATCCTTGAAATGACACTCCAGCCATGCTATCTCCATAATGGACTTCACTTCAACCTTCAAAATGCCAATCCATTGCTCTGTTTAACTGCAAGTTTTCAGATGGTATGACATATCTTAAGACCATTGGATACCACAGTCATGTGTCCACAACTATACTTCCTTTGTTCTAAAGTGGTCCGTAGCTCTACAGTAGTGGCATACAGGATTCCTTATTAGTGGTTCAGATACATTGAGGGCTGCTCAGACAGTGGGGCTATCTGAGGCCAACGTGTTCCCAAAATACATGTTTAATCTTGGTCACAGTAAATTGCTATCCACTGCAAAGTGAAAGAGACCCGACATAATAAACCTGTTGCCGAAAGGACAGTTGACTGCTCACTAAATATCAGGGACTCAAGGTCAGTGTCTGTGATTGACGAAAACCCTCGTGAGTAGCACTGACTAGATCAGACTCAGTGATAGGCATTAGTAACACCGAGGTCATACCTAGGTTCCATTTCATAATTGTACTGTGACTATTTGCTTCTTGAAACCATTGCGCAGGTACGCAGTTAGTCAAGTCCAAAAAAAAAAAAAAAAGAGGTTACTGTTTAGTCATTTCTGACTCGTGGTAACCACATGTGTGTCAGAGTAGAACTACGTTACATAGGGTTTTCAATGCCTGTGACAGTTTGCAAGTATATCACAGGGAACACAGGTTCAAATAGACGCATTCACCTAGACATTCAGACTGCTTGGTTTCTTAGTGACTCCTCCACGTTCAGTTCTCCCTGGTTGGCGTTAATTTGACATGCAAAAAATGTCCCACTTTGCACATTCTCCTCTGAGTCAATCCACATGCCTCGTTCTCCAACCTTCCTGTCTCTGATTCTTCACTCTTACCTCTCCTAGTTTCTTAGCCTCCCAGAATTCTATGTTTATCTTTACCTTAGGACACTTTTCTCTGCCTACGTTTTGTTCCCATTTGCTATGGAAGCATAAACCCAATACAGACTATCTCTTCTAGTGATTGCAACTGAGAACTCTGAACAAACTGCAAAAAAGCAGCTCTGAAAACTAAAGAAATGCAATTGATCACGGGAACTGACAGTACGAACTCCAACAATTAAGTCTGTGGACTGAAGTGCTACATGCCTCACTGCTGAATATCACTAGTCACCTTGGAAGTAGTCCCCTTGGGAAGCTATGCACCAATGACAGTGCCTGGTCCACCCTTCAAAACGACTTTGGAACTCTTTCTTGATGAGCCATTGTATACGGTGGCAAGTTCATGAACTTAATTGCGTAGTTGTCTGTGAGGGAGTTTTTAGACAGTAAACTATTCACCTGATCTGGCCCCCAGTGATTTTTTTCTTTACCCAAAGATAAAGGAAATATTGAAAGGAAGACATTTTGATGGCATTCAGGACATCAAGGATAATACAACAGATTTGATGGCCGTTCCAGAAAAAAATTACAAAATTGTTTTGAAGGGTGGACTAAGTGCTGACGCTGGTGCATAGTTTCTCAAAGGGAGTACTTTGAAGGTGACAATAGTTATATTGAACAATGAGATCTGTAGCACTTTTTCTAGGATGAATTCACAAACTTAGTTGGCAGACCTCATATTTTAGAGAAGATTGAGGTGGTATATTAGGAAATATTCCCAAAAGAATAAAGGACAGAAAAGCAAGTGCTGTAGCTTCCATGTGGGGAAATTAAACTCACACCACAGAGGGCTTCAATCTTTGCCAATAAAAAAAGAGGAATGGGAAAGACAAGCCTCTATTTAAGGGTGACTAAGAAATGAGAAGAGAATGATTAGGTCACAATCCTCATACTCCACTGCAGAATTCACCCCTTCGTATTAAGAGAAGAGAAAGGCTTAGAGGTCACACCTAGTCCATTGTGTCTCAGTAAATCCAACAAGGAGACGTAGATGGAGTCAGGCAGCACCTGAGAAATTGTGCTAGACCAGTGAGTAGTCACACCAAGTGCCAGTCCTTGTGAAATCCATGGCCAGAGTCCCTTCCAATAAGTACAGAAAAGTGTAGGAGGCTGTGTTCATCTGTGGGATTCTCAGAACGGTGTTTGAGAAATGCATACAGTGTATCTTCCTAGCCTGTCTTAGAAATCTCTGCTGAAACTTGCTCCACATCATAGCAACACAGAAGCCTACACTAACTTGGCTGGTGGATGTGAATGAGGTACATTGGCCAGGAAATGAACCTCGATCTTCTTCACGGAAGGCAAGAAGTATACCACTAAACCATCAATTAATTCACTAAGTTTTGTAAAACAATGATGTTTTAATTCTACTGTTTATTCTTCATTTATGGTTGAAATACTCTAAAGAGAAACATCCCCTCACAGTTTGTTGATAATAAGGGGATAAATTGTTGATTCTTTCCCTTTAATTTTCTTTTTTCAAATTTTTTACATTTTTTTATTATTAAATTAAAAAATGAAAGTGTCCATACTCTGGGCTTACAATATTGGGTTAAGATAGGAAGAGTACACAAGTTGTGTCAAAGTCCCATGAATATTGATCTTCTTACTAATGTGTATTGCCACCAATTTCACCCAAACCAATGTCTAACAACTATCTAATCTAAACCCTCGCCCCTCGCCCCTCGCCCTCACGCCCTCCCACCCTCCCCACCCTTGTAGCCATCAAAGAGTCTTTTCTGTTATGTGTGAGTATGCTTTTAAGTTTTTATCATAGGGGTCTCATATAATAATTGTCCTTCTGTCGCTGACTTGTTTCACTCAACATAATGTCCTCCAGTTGAGACCAAATTGAGAGATGTTTCCTGCTATCATCATTGTTCTTTATCAATGTTTAGTACTCCTTTGAGTACATATACCAAAGTTTACCCATCGCTGTTGTTGGGCATCTGGATTGATTCCAACTTTTTGCTATTGTGGACTGTGCTGCAATGAACATTCGTGTGCATGTATCAGTTGGTGTGGATGGCCTTGATTCTGTAAGATATATTCCGAGCAGAGGAATAACTGGGTCAAATGGTATATCTGTATCCACTATTTCAAGTTAACACCAAATTGCTTTCCAAAGAGGTTGCACCATTCCGCAATCCCACCAACAGTGTAGGAGAGTTCCAATCTTTCCACAGCCTCTCCAACATTTAGTGTTTTGTGTTTTTTGGATCATGGCCAATCTTGTTGGGGTGAGATGGTATCTCATTGTCACTTTGATTTGAATTTCTTTAATAATTAATGGTCATGAGCATGTCTGCATGTGTTTTTTGGCTGCCTGGATCTCCTCTTTAGAGAAGTGTCTGCCCATCTCCTTTGCCCATTGCTTAATTGGATGATTTGTCTTTTTCTTCTTCACATTTTTAGAACCTTATAGACTATGGATGGAGATCAGGTGTCAGTCTGACAAAGAGTTGCCAAATATTTTTTCCCCTTCTGTAAGTGGTCTTTTAATTCTTTTGATGAAGTCTTTGGATGAGCAGAAGTTTTTGATTATTATTAATTCCATTTACCTATTTTCTCTTCTGATGAATGTGTTTTGTTTGTCAGATTTTTGAAGTCTGTCTATATTGCATATTAAAATGTCCATTGTTGACTCTATTTTATCTTGGATGAGCTTTACATTTTAGCTTTTATATTTAGGTCTTTTATCCAATTTGAGTTGATTTTTGTACAAGGTGTGAGATACGGGTCTTGTTTCAATTTTTTTGCAGAGGGATATCCAATTATGCCAGCACCATTTGTTGGAGAGACTGTTCTTACCCCTGTTCAAAATCTTAGGACCTTTGTCAAATATCAGCTGTTCATAGGAGGATGGTGGCATCTCTGGGGTCTCTACTTTGTTCCATTGGTCTGTATGTCTCCTTTTGTACCAATACCAGGCTGTTTTGACTACTGTGGCTGTGTAATAGGTTTTAAAGTCAGGTAGTGAGAGGCCTCCCAGTATGCTCTTCTTTTTCAGTAGTGCTTTGTTTATTTGGGGCTTCTTCCCTTTCCAAATAAAGCTGATAATTTGTTTCTCCATCTCATTAAAAAATGTCACTGGAATTTGTATTAGGATTGCATTATATAAGCAGACTGCTTTGGGCAAAATAGACATTTTCACAATAT
Source organism: Heterohyrax brucei (assembly GCA_028571685.1). Taxonomy (NCBI): domain Eukaryota; kingdom Metazoa; phylum Chordata; class Mammalia; order Hyracoidea; family Procaviidae; genus Heterohyrax; species Heterohyrax brucei. The sequence continues at coordinate 22,468,302 of CM053162.1, forward strand.
TGAGTCTTCCTATCCATGAGCAGGGCAGATTACTCCACTTATGTAAGTCTCTCCTAGTTTCTTGTAGTAAGGTCTTGTAGTTCTCTCTGTAAAGAGCTCTTATTCTTCTAGTTAGATTTATTCCTAGACATTTTATCTTCTTGGGGGCTATAGTAAATGGAATTGATTTCTTCTTTAATAATTTCACTGTTGGTATAAAGGAATCCTATTGATTTAGTTGTGTTTATCTTTTATCCCAATACTTTGCTCAATTCTATTAGCTCTAATAGTTTACTTATTAATTTCTTTGGCTTTTCTCTATAAACAATTCATGTCACCTGCAAAGAGGGAAATCTTAACTTCTTCATTGCCAATACAGATGCCTTTTATTTCTTTGAGCTGTCTAATTGCTCTGGCTAGAACTTCTAGTGCAATGTTGAATAAAAGTGGTGAGTGCAGGCATCCTTGTCTAGTTCCCATTCTCAAAGAGAATTCTTTCAGTCTTTCACCATTCAAGATGATGAAAGCAGTTGGCTTTGCATAGATGCTACTGATTATATTGGGGAATTTCCCCTTTATTCCTATTTTTCTGAGAGTTTTAAGCATGAATGGATGTTGAACTTTGTCAAATGCCTTTTCTGCATCAATTGACAAAATCAGGTAATTTTTATCTTTTGTGTTATTAATATGGCTGATTACATTAATTGTTTTTCTGATGTTGAACCAGCTTTGCATTTCTAGAAGGAAACCAACTTGATCGAGATGAATTATTTTTTTATATGCTTTTGAATTCTATTGGCTAGAATTTTGTTGAATATTTTTGCGTCTAGACTGATGAGAGACATTGGTTTGTAAAACTAGGTGGAGCTCATCTCTAGCATCTCAAAAGGTGACTAACAAGTTAATTCTCTTTGAGTAGACTTATGAACTTGTGGATTTAAAAAATATATTTAAAGTGCCTCGATACAATGAAGTCATTATTTGGTTAATGCTCAAACTGCAGAAAGAGTCTCTTCAATTTGGTTCTTGAACTCTACTAAATCCAAGAAGTTTTAATAGCTTCATTGCCTCATGAAAATATGTCCCAGCTACCTTGTACTTTGGCTGATCTAGAAGTGGGATCCACTCCTTCTCTATGGAGCCTTGGTCCATTTTAGTGGTAAATATGTCAGCAACCACACAGGGATACCAGGGGCATGCATTGCTACTGAGTTGGTCATTATTTCTAGACCTTTATGTGGACAGACCAGAAAATACTTTTTTTAAGTGAGCCTATACTGATTTTTTCAATTAAAATACAGAGTTATAGGTTTACTTAATAAAGGTTTTTTCCTTATCTTTTAAGTTCTATATTTGCATTTCTTTTCCTTAGGCTAAAATCTTGGTGCCCAGTATTAACAGAATTCATGTTTTTTGAAGATAAATATTTTTGCAATAACACCAACACTATTAGAAAAACATGATCACTTATAGTAGTCTAAAATTACTTAATATTAACTGAAATGTTATTTTGTGCATTTAAAATTTTCACAAGAGCTTTGTTAGAATATTAATAAAATTTATTGCTGGAATCTATTCATATTATAACAAAATTGTCAATTTGTTAATGTAATTAATTGTATCAATAAATTGTTCTATTAAACTGAACTTATCACTAGTTTTATTTTTGATACACTGTTATACTCTGTTTGCTAATATTTTATTATATTATTTGCATCTACATGAGTAAGATGGCTTGAAATATTTTTGTTTCTCCTCTGTTTATACAGTCAGTGTCACATGTTTGCTTCTTAACACTGCAAACAGGTCTCCTGCAGAAAAGTTGCCCAGTGCAATATGTCCTTTGATTTCTTGACTGCTGCTTTGACGGGTGTTAACTGTGGATTCAAGTAAAATGAAATCCTTGACAACTTCAACTTTTACTCCACCCTGGCCCTCCACACCAGAGGGAACGCCTGCTCTGATATACCAAAACAAAAAAGATCATAAATAAAATAACATCCTAAAACCTCAGAGACACAGCAGGCAGCATCAAATAATACAAAGAAATAAAGCAAGATGGTGCAACAAAATGACCAAAATAAAGGAACAGAAAATCTTCCCAAAGAATGTCCTGAAAAGTAATTCAAAAGGGTCCTCAAGAGATCAAGGAAAATACATGTCAAATCCTAGAAAATTTGCAAAAAACAATACAATAACAAAATGACAAATAGGCAATAAAAAATTATACAAAAACAACAACCAGAAGCCCAGAAGATTAACAATAAAAGATAAAAAATAGACAACTCAATCAAAGGCTATAGAAGTGGAAATGAAACAGTAGAGGAAAGAATTAGTGAAATAGCAAATGAATCTTTTGATACTAATTTGTTCAAGGAACAATCAGAAAAAAATAAAAATCTATAAAAATAAAGAAGCCTAAGAGTTATGTGGGAAACTACAAAGAGGAATAATTTTATAAGTGGTTGAAATTTCAGAAAAGGAGGAAACAAAAGAGAGAGAGATAAAGCAGAGAGAATTTTTGAAAATCTGTACAGAAACTTCACCAACATTGTGAAAGACAAGATTTCCATCCAAGAAGTTCAACAACCTCTATCCAGGATAGATTCCAGAAGAAAGCAACCAAGACATAATTAAAGGTAAAAAGGGAACTCCGAGAGCTGCTTGCAAAAATGAAGTATCACTTACAAAGAAACTCAAATAAGACTGAGTTCTGATTTCTTGGCAGAAATCACACAAGACAGAAAGCAGTGGAAAACATATATAAAACCTGAAAGAACAGAATTGCCAACCAAGAATCACATACTCAGAAAAACTGTCTCTAAACATGAGGCAAAATTAGAACAATCTCAGATAAACTGTAATTAAGGGAATCTGTCAAAACCAGGCCAAAATAGCAAGAAATACAAAAGAGAGTCCTTTGAAGAGAGAAAGAACAGCAGATTGCAAACTGAAAGTAAATCACATGACAGCATCACCGAGATGCCAACCCAGATTTAAAAAAATACAAAAGTCAAATAAAGCTACAAAACTGAAAACAAGGAACCAAAGATGTCACTCTCTAAAGGATGGTGTCTTAGTCATCTAGTGCTGCTATGAGGAAAATAACACAATATTCTCTTTAACAAAGAGAAGTTTGTTTCCTCACAGTAAAGCAGGCCGAGCCCAAATTCAGGGCTTCAGTTCGAAGGGAAGGCTTTCTCTATTGACTCTAGAGAAAGATCCTTATTGTCAGTCTGCCCTGGACTGGGGGCTTCTGAGGCACAAGAATCTAGCACCCAAAGGTCACGCTCTGTTCCCAGCACTATTTTCTTGATGATAGGAGGTCCCTCTCTGCTTACTTCTCTTTCCTTTATACCCCAAGAGACTGCTTCAAGCCACAGTACGATCTCACAGGTTGAGTCCTGCCTCACTAATACAACCACTGCCCATTCTACCTCATTAACATCATACAGGCAGAATTTAGGTCATATGGGAATATCACACAGTACCAGGACTCATGGCGTAGCCAAACTGCTGTGCACACTTTGTGGGAGAAAGCAATTAAATCCATGAGAGACTGTACTTCAAAACCAAAAGAGGAACAAACGGAGAAGACATAGAGCTTCTATACGGAGAGGAAATCATGGTAGTATCAAGAAATAATAGACTGTTTTAAACTTAGGAGGACAAACATAGACTTCATAGTATCCACAAAAAAATTTGATAAACCTACTCACTAAAATAAAGTAGAAAACCATAAAAACTCAGTAAATGCAAAATCAACAACAATGAAGGAAATGAAAATTCAAGAACAGAAAGAATTCAGCCCTGAAAAAATAAGTGAAACAAAGAGCAACACTGCAACAACAAAAAAAATAACAAAATGACATCAGTAAATTCATACTATGGATAATCACATTGAATATAATGGCTTAAATGCATCAATCAAGAGACAGAGAGTGGCAGAATGGATTAAAAAAATCATGACCCATCAATATGTTGTCTACAAGAGACATACCTTAGACACAAAGATACAAGTTTAAAAAAATCAAAGGATGGGGAAAAAATATATCATGCAAGCAATAACCAAAAAAGAGTAGGAGTGACATTATTAGTCTCTGGTTAAATATACTTTATACCAAAATCCATCATAAAAGATAAAACAAAAACCGAACCTTTTTCCTTCAATCAAATCTGACTCATAGTGAACCTATAGGATAGAGTAGAACTGCCGTATACGGTTTCAAGAAGTGGCTGATGGATTTGAACTGCTGACCTTCTGTTTAGTAGACAAACACTTAACCACTGCACCACCAGGATTCCAAAATACAAGGACGGGCAACATATGATGATTAAAGAAACAGTCCACCAAGAAGACTAACCATAATAAATGTCTACATATTCAATGAGTGAGCTCTAAAATGCATAAAACAAACCCTAACAGCATCAAAAGAGAGACTGACAGTTCCACAATAACAGTAGATACTGTCATGGATTGAACTATGTTCCCCCCAAAAAATGCGTGTAGCCGTGTGACCCGGCCATGATTCATAATGTTTTACGGTTTGCTCCATGTTGTGATTTTCCTATGCCGTATGTTAGGGGATAAGGGTGGGACTGTAAATTCTTTCTTAAGATCTTCTCCCTGCTCCACTGTAAAGGTCATCTCCTCAGAGTATGGCTCGTACCATCCTTTATCCTTTCATCCCACAAGAGATAAAAGGAAAGGGAAGCAAGAAGAGAATCGGGAACCTCACCATCAAGAAAGAAGAACAGGGAGAAAAGGGCATCCTTCAGACCTGGGATTCCTGCACCAAGGTACTTCTTGAACAAAGACTGATGCAACGCAAGGATTTTCCTGCAGAGCGGACAAGGGGAAAAGCCTTCCCCTGGAGTGGACATCCTAAATTTGGACTTTGTAGACTACCGGACTGTGTAAAACTAAATATGTCTTGTTAAAGCCATCCACTTTGTGGTACTTCTGTTAGAGCAGCACCAGTTGACTAAAATATACATTTTTTATTTTCTTTTACTTTGTTTATTTATTGTGACTGAGTGAAAGTGTACAATCCACTTTAAATTCTTGTGCCTGCCTATGTGTAGCTCCTATTGCTTTCCCTGTCTGGTGAGAGCACACTCCTCCTTTCTGTTCTATACGTACCATATCCTCTTAATCTCCTGTCCCCTTTTCTCCACCCTGTCCACTCCCCTCTAGTAAGAGTCCAGTAGGACAACATCCTACAGATGCATAGAACCATAAAGTGCACACATGATATGATCACTCTGTGTCCCTGAGTCCAATCCATTCCTGTGCAAGGAGTTGACCTCAGTAATGATTTATGATCAGGGGCAGCATCAGGTCTAGGGGCCATGCTCCCAGGGGAACCTCCAGGCCTTCAGACCATCAATTGCAGTCTTTTAGTGGAGTTCTCAGGGTGCACCCCTTCTTATTCTCATATAATAATGCCACTGGGAATTAACTTTGTAAGCCTCATCACAGATGTCATTAGTGGTGGCCAGGCACCATCTAGTTCTTCTGTCACATGTTGGTGTATCCCCCATTCATATGGGTCTTTCTGTATTCTGGGTTCGTTTCCCCCACATCGTTTTTGTGCTTGGTGGTCGTCTGTTCCTTCTGAGTTGGGACCATTTGGTGTACCTCAGATGGCAGTTTGCTAGCTTTTAACACCCCAGACGCCATTCACCAATATAAAATAGATATTTTAACATGTCACTTTTGATGAACGGGAGAACAAACAGACAAAAGCTAAAAAGAGATACAGGAGGTCTAAATTAACACAATTAACCAGCTTGACCTCATAATCACATACAGATCATTACACCCAACAACAGCATGGTATACATTGTTCTCTAACTTACATAGATCAGTCTCCAGAAATGACTATGTATTAAGAAACACAACAGCCTTAACAAATTCAAAAGCATCAGAATAATAGAAAACAGCTTCTCTGACCACAATGCTACAAAACCAAAAATCAATAACAAGAAAAATGTGGCAAACCAAACCAAGTATATGGAAACTGAACACTACTTTGATGAAAAAGCACTGGTTAATAGAAAAACGAAAAGGAAAAAAAAATGTCTACTCGTTAATAGAAGAAATCAAAGACAAAACTTTAAAAATCCCCGGAATCAAATGAGAATAAAACACAACAGATCAAAACCTGCAGGACACAGGAAAAACAGTGCTGAGAGGTCAATTCACAGCAATAAATGGACACATCAAGGAAAAAGAAGGACCAAAATTAATAGTTTTACCCTGTAACTCAAACAAATAGAAGAAGAACAGCAAAAGGAGCCCACAGTCACCAGGAAAAGAAAAGAACAAAGATTAGAGCAGAAGAAAACAAAACACAAAACAGCAAAAACAATAGAATCAACAAGACTAGAAGTTAGTTCTTTAAGAAAATCAGTAAAATAGGTAAATCACTGGACAAACTGACAAAGCAAAAGGATGAGAAGATACACGTGGTCTGAAAATACAGTCTGCAAACTTAACTGTTTTAAGTGCTACATACTTCATTGCTGAACATCACTAAGGTCACCTTTGAATTACTCCCCTTGGGATGCTATGCACTGATGCCAGCGCTGAGTCCACCCTTCAAGGCAATTTTGGAACTGTTTCTGGAATGGCAATTGCGTATGGTGGCACAGTCTCAAGTTCATGAACTTAACTGGGTAACTGTCTGTGAGGGAGTTTTTAGCCAGTAAACCAATAACCATATTGGAGCATTCTCCCTGCTCACATTATCTGTCCTCCAGTGAATTTTTCTTTAACCCCAAATAAAGAAATATTGAAAGGAAGACCTTTGATGACATTTAGGATATCAAGTGTCAAAGGTAATATGATGGCAGCTCTGATGACCATTCGAGAAAAAGAGTTCCAAAATTTCTTACTAGGAACTGGTGGCAAGGCATAGCTTCCCAAGGGGAGTATTTCAAAGGTGACCTTAGTGATACTCAGCAATGAGGTATGTAGTACTTTCTCTAGGACGAGTTCATGAACTTAATCGGCAGTTCTTGTGTATAACCAAAGTAACAAATAAGCTGGGCAACATCACAATGGAACCAACTGAAATAAATAGTATCATAACAGAATACTATAGAAAAACCTGTATTCCAACAAATTTGAAAACCTAGGAAAAACAGACAAAGTTCTATAAACACACTACCTACCTAAACCAACACTCACTGAAGTAGAAAAAGACAGATCTGCAACAAAGGAAGAAATTTGAATCTATCATTTAAAAAAAAAAATGCCAACACTAAAAGCTCCAATCTAGACACTTCACTGAAGAATTCTACCAAACATTCAGAGAAGGATTGATACCAATCCTACTCAAAGGATTCCAGAACACAGAGAAAGTAATAACTCTGCCACTGGGAATTCAGTCTATGATGGCAGTGAAATCATACCACAACTAGACAAAGACATTGCTACAAAAGAAAATTGTAGACTAACATCCCTAGTGAATATAAATGCAAAAATTCTCAAATAAGTCCTAACCAAACAGAAGTCAACAGCATACCAAAAAATAATGTACCACAACCAAGTGGGACTCATGCCAGGTACACAGGATGTTTTGACATTGGAAAAGTCAGTCAACAGAATTTGTCCATCTTCAAAGCCTGACCTGCTGATCTTGGTTTCACCATCACCTGTGATTATGTGTATCAGGAGACGTCTCCAGCCTGACTCATGGATTTAAGATGTTCTAGCAATTGTGAAAGCCATTTCCTTGATATAAATCTATATATCTCTCTCCACATACATGTTTATACACTTTATTTGTTTTGCTTCTCTAGAAAACTCAGCCTAAGACACTTGGTAAAGCAAAGGGTCAGCAAAAGAGAGAAATGACCTCAAAGAAATGGACTGACACCGTGACTACAACAGAGGGCTCAGGCTGTAAGGATGGTACGGGATTGGCCGGTGTTTCTTTCTGTTGTACATGAGTCACTGACTCAGAACCAGTTGGATGCCATCTAACAACAATAATTTCTGTGTATGTAATCCTGCTTGTGAATACAGTTTTATTTGTTATGTTACCGACATCGTATTTTATGTGTCCTAAATCTAACCACTCCTGAGTAGCTACAAGGAACAACATAGACACAGAGACAAGCCAACACCAACATGGAAAGACACGCCATGTGAAGATCACCCAGGAAATGCCAGGACTGCAGAAGCTGCAAGATGCAAAGACCTTCCCCTAGAATTGTCAAGGATAGAGGCTCATCCTCTATCCTCTACTGCCCCTAATTCAGACTTCCAGCCTTCCAAATATGAAAAAATAAATTCATCTTCTTCAGGGCTTGTGGTGTTTCTGTTACAACAGCAATAGGACATAACTATCTTTAATGATCTATTTTTTTTCTATTTTGTATGTATCTGTTCCATTGATTTCATCTTCTATGAATTCTTTCTAGTTTCTCTGTGTGTATTTAGTTGACTTTTCACAAATTTCAAGATTTAAAAATGACTACTGGGTTGCTGTGTTTTCCATTCATTGTCTTTAATAATTAAGACATTGAGCAGATACAGTTTCCACTGAAAATTATTTTTCATTAAGTCTGACAATTTATAATACAAAGTAATCTTTTTTTAATGCTTTCTGGAGAGTATGCATTTTTCCTTCTGATTGTGTCTTTTGTCAAGGACCCAGGTTCTTAATATTTTGTGCAATTAAATTTCCTTGTTATTATGCTTCTTTTTCTGATTCCTTTTCCTTATTTCTTTATTTTTAGGTTTACTAACGATAAAAAAGTTTCAAATCTCTACCTTTTAAAAAATTATAATAATAAATTTCTGTTTTAAAACCATTGACTTGTGGTATTTCTGTTAGCGCAACACTAGTAAACCAAGAGTTATGTTACATATAATCTAGGGATTACCTTTTTCCAGTTTCACTTTGTATATTTCCAGGTGTAATGTTTAGAGCTATTTATTCTCCTCATCATCTTACTTTACCATTTATTTTTTTTTTTTAGTCTCACTAGGTGATATTGCAGAGTTCTCTGTCAAATGCTCTTTGGGAATGATACTTTATCTGCATCCCTGAAGAGTCATATGTATCTTTTCTCAAGCAGACAGGCAGTAACACCTTGGCTGGATATAGAATTCCTGGGTTTCAGTCTTTTTACCAGATACTTTCAAGTGTAAACACCAGCATTTTCTACCTTTGCATGTTAAACATGACAGATCTACTGCTGGTTTGATCATTTGGTGTTTGAATATTGGCAAGATTTTCTATTGATAGTCACAGTTCAGGAAATTAATAGACATGCCTGAGCATGACTTTTTTTTTTTTTTTTTTTTTTTAATTCTTCCTTTCTCAAACTAGTTTAGGTTCACCAGTGTGACAGGGCAACTCTTTTAGCCATGTTTTAGTGCATTTCTAACATTATTAATTCCTCCAATTTTACCCTTTTTTTCATAGTGTTCCTATTATGCAAATAAATCTCCTGAAATTATCTTTTCAGTCTCTTATCTTGTTCATAAAAAAAGCCCAAAACACAAAAACACTGCTGTCAAGTAGATTCTAATTTATAGGGCTTCCTTTTATTGCTCTTCACTTTCTGGCTTTTAAGGTCGATCATGATCTTCTTTTCTGAGAAATCATCTGCTGAAATGTCTACTATGAAATGATGAGTGTGGACTCCTGTGATGAATAAGATTGTATGTCACCTTGGCTGGGCCATGATTCTCAGTGATTCGGCAATCGCAAGGTGTTGTGATCACTTACATATGGTGTCATCACCTCCATGACGGGATCCGCTGTGAGTAGCCAATCAGTTGAAAGGGGCTTCCTTGGATTCGTGTGACCTGCATTGAATATAAGCGAACACTCATGCAAGGCTAACGGGCTGTTCGTCTTTCTGGGCCCCATAGCTGACTCCTGTTCATCTGACCTCTGATTCTTGGACTTTGAGCTAGCAAGTTGCCTGAAGTCTTGCCTGTTGATTTTGGGATTCATCCATCGTTGCATCCTGTGAGCAACAGCCCTGCTGTCTGACCTACTGCCAGCCCCTGAGGCTACATGAATTAGGAGAAACCTGAACCTGACCCTCAGATTTGAGCTGTTCCAACCTCTACAACTGCATGAGACATTTCCTTGACAGAGAGGGAAAGACACAGAGAGAGATGCACATATATATACAGAGATAAACACACACACATGCGCACACACACGAGGTCTGACAATTAAGACCCTGAACTTAATTGTTCTAAGTGCTACATATCTCGTTGCTGAATATCACTACAGTCACTTTCAAAACACTCCTCTTGAGAAGCTATGCACTGATGCCACCACCTAGTCCACCCTTTGAAACAATTTAGAAACTCTTTACAGAATGGCCGTTGTGCATGGTAGCACAGTGGCAAGTTTATAAACTGACTTGTACAGTTGTTTGTGAGGGAGTTTGTAGCTAGTAAACACATGACTATATTGGAATAGTGTCCCTACTTACCCGATCTGGTCCCCAGTGACTTTTTTCTTCACCCAAACATAAAGGAAATATTGAAAGGAAGATATTTTGTTGACATTCAGGACATCAAGGGTAATATGACAACAGTTCTGATGGCCATTTCAGGAAAAGAGTTCCAAAATTGCTCTGAATGGTAGACTAGGCACCAGTGTCAGTGTATAGCTTCCTGAGGCGAGTACTTCAAAGGTGACCACAGTGATGTTTGACAATAAGACATGCATCACTTTTTCTAGGATGAGTTCCTGAACTTAATTGGCAGTCCTTATATGTATCCTTATTTGTTTTACTGGGTTTGCTTTTCTAGAGAACTCAGTCTAAGACAACTCCCCCAAATCTATTTTTTCTGGTTTTAATTCTTCAAAAGTGAAATATGCTGTTGATTGTTCTACTCAAACTATCATAGCTCTTTAAAAAAAAAAAAATTTACTGAGCAAGCAATTGTTTTCAACCTCCTTCTTTGTGACCATTGGGCATCTTTATATGGGTTGTTTTTATTATTTTTATTGTGGTTTTACCACTGAGGCTAAGATGTGACTGTTGAAGCAGTCTGAAAAGTAGCCCTCACACAGGTTGTAGGAAAAAAAAATCAAACCTGTTGTCATTAAGCGGATTCCAACTCATGGTGAGTGACAGAGTAGAACTGAGCTCTACAGGTTGGTTTGTTAGAACTGAGCTCTGCAGGTTGGTTGGTTGGTTTTTACTGTAATCTTCAAGGAAATTTGTTCCACGGTGCGACCGGGTGGGCTCATACCATCAACCATTCAATCAACAGCTTAACACAAACTATTTACACCACCCAGGGACACCCAGTGGTAGGAAAATGAGCCCCATGTGCCCACATGGCCAGTGGACATGCAGGCGAACTTCAAGCATAAGATGATTTCTAATTCTCTTTTGTTGTGGCCAAGTGACACAGTCACAATTCAGTGAAACTGATTTTTCCATTACTTCAAAAGGCCTCAGAAATTTCTACAAACCATGCTCTCTCCATTATCTGTGACTATGGAATCTTCTCAGGGGCTCCTACTCTGGTTTGGGGGTACAACAAAGCTCACACACAAGGAAGCCCCATGGACGTTCTCTTCGTACCAGTGCTGCACGGAGCCTTAGGTCTCACCTGCACTGTGAGAACTGTGGGCACGAGCAGCTGTGCGTAACCCTATTTGGAAACATAAATGGTTTCATTTCAGTATCTCATGTCTTGATTTAAGCAAGTCGTATACCATGGACTGTCAAAAGAATGTACAAATCTGTCTTGGAAGAAGTATAACCAGAGTGCCCTTGGAAATAAGATGGCAAGTCTACAGCTTACATACTTCAGACATGTTGTCCAGAGGGATTGGTCCCAGAGAAGGACATCATGCTTGGTAAAAAGGAGGGTCAGAGAAGCAGAGGAAGACCTTCAAAGAGATAGACGGACACAGTGGCTGAAACAATGGATTCCAGCACAGCAAAGATTGTGGGGACAATGCAAAACTGGGGAGTGTTTCATTCTGTTGTATAAAAGGTCACTATGAGTCAGAACTGACTCAATGACACCTAACAACAGACTACGGGAGATCCTTGAAAAATTCAGTATAAATGTGTGTTCTCTGGTATGGTCTGAGTTATAAAGCTCTTTAGGAGAAATAGCATAAGTTTATTAAATGGTTTCCAGCATGAATAGTACAAATGCTTCCATTCTGAAATCTTTTCGGTGTGAAATATTTCCAAAATGAAAAAACTATGCTCCGACTCGACGGCACTTGGTGTATGTAATCAAAGGAATGGTTAGAGTGAGCTGCCCTTAGAAATTGCCTAGGATTTTTATGAACATAAGTCAAAATGTGAAGTTTTCACAAAAAGAAATTTAAATCCCACAGATATTCTACGTGAATCATAAAGAATTTGTACAAAATATATAAAGTTGGTTTTTTTTTTATCCAGCAAATTAAAAGATATTAAAATCTTTTAAGAAAATAGGCATATCATATGATTCAGTGAGGTAAGATCAGAAGTATGACCAGAGAAGCTAAACTTCAGATTTGGGGTAAGAAAATACATTTTATGTGTTAAAGAAAAAAATCAGTAAACGTCTTATTAACTTTAGTTCCTTCTATTGATTTACTTATTTAAATAAAATCTCTGAACATACATGAATTTATAAAGGGGGTTATTTATGTTTTTCTCTGGATAGGAAAAGCCCAGTTTAAAAGTTGTTGGCTTGCAAGTGTGGAGTGTTGGGAAGTAAAATATTAAAAGGAAATAAGAACGTCCACTGTTATCAATTGTTGAAGATGTGTCATGGGTAAAACAGATTATGTTCCACTATTCTTTCCACTCTTCCTGTTACAGTAATTCCATAATGGACAGACATACACACACACACACACACACACACGCACACACAAAGTGAATGGCTTTCTGACAAACAAGTAAAATACAACAATTGAGTGATTTTTTTCCTTACTTTCTTGTTTTTACCAGATAACCCACTAAAGCCCCAGCTGCACAGGTGTTAAAAGCTACAGCTGCCAACCCAAAGGCCAGCAGTTCAAATCTACCAGCTACTCCTTGGGGAGTAGCCTATGGGGCAGTTCTACTCTACCCCACCGATCACTGCAAGTTGAAAATCAACTCCACAGCAGTGGGTTTGGCTTTTAACCTGCCAAATAAAAGTTAGCTGTTGAGGCTAAAAATGAACTATCAGTTTAAAATTTCTAGAATGATACATGGCTTTTAATACACTGATTTCAGACAGTATTGAGATAACTCTGTTAATATTATCATGTATCAAACTACTGGGAAACATGCGAGAGCCAGAATTTGGGGGCAAGTTTTTCTGGGTTTTGCCAGTTTTCCAATTTTGCTGTGGAGCAGCAATCTTACCATTTTTCTATCATTCTCTATTAATGCAAAATATTTAAATTTCTGTCTTTCTCTGACACTTTGCCCATGAAACAAGATTCAGGTTGCACATAAAAGAAAATTTGCTGCAAGCTAGGTAAAACATTGAATAGAGTTACTGTCTGACAACACTGAAAGCAATGGATGGAAGTTTCGTAGTTCGTTAAGTCTTGGAACTCAGATTCCATTTCTGTGTTCATCTCTCAGCTCTGATTTTGTTCATAGGAAGATAACACTTGAGATGGCTTCCTTCAAGGTAACAAAGAGACTTTAGCAGTTCCAGATCTCAAACATACAAGCCTCATCATCTGGAGTGGGAGAGACTGTAGTTGTGGCAGACGGCAGTTTCCAATCCTGGTTATTCACCATAGACGTCTTAATTCAGGGCTCCTCTAACAAGTCATTCAACGAGCTGTCAGCCGGTTGGCCCCACCTGATCTCTGCACACTCCCAGTGCCCAAAGTTAACTCAGCCCCTGTGGAATCACACAGCGTTCTGGGGATGGAAGAACAGATTTCATGGAACAACCTACAGCTGTCTTGCAAAGCTCCACTTTTGGGTTGCCTTTCAATTACCATGCAGGTACAGACGACACGACTTAATGAAGGAATTTTTGTAACTGAGGCAAATTATGAGCAAATGGATGTCTTCTTTCAGGAGGACTCTGCTTTCCGAAAGTGAATTTGAAAAGTTCACATTCATTGAAAACAGCTTTCCCGTGAACCACACCCTTGTCGTTAAGCGGTCAGAGCGCTACTAAAAACAAGTCGGACGGGAAGGAAATGTTCCGGTGAGCAGGTGTGTTTCCTTCAGTTGTGCACAGGGTTGCCATGAGTTGGGGACATCTTGACAGCAGCTAACAAGGTTCACAACGTCTCAATGCCTTTCACTGAATGCATATATCCAAGGACTTATGCCCTGTTCATATACTGAGAGAAGGTGAAGGAGGAAGAGAAACGAGAGCACACAAGAAGGAATCTGCAGGGTCTGGTCCCACTGTATCCAAGCGGTCTCATCTTCTTTGTTCCATCTACCACTCACAGCTGACTTTCACTTCCCGTCTGCCTTCTGTCACCTGACGGATGCCCAGTACTCTGATATGCCTCAGTGCTTTAGCACATGTTGCTATTCCGTTGATAAAACGCTCCTCCCCTTCATAGACTATGATAATTTTGTTCATTTTTCTGTGCCACCACCACTCGTCTAAGACAGAGACACATTGGGTGGGACATGAGACACCTATAATCATGTTAATTAGGGGGAAGGACCTTGAGCATCAGAACATGGGCAGTGTGGTCACGTGCCCATCGTAAGGCCAAGCAAGCATCTGCCTTCAGGTTCAACAGCTTCTGGAAGTTTTGAAGCTTGTGGAAGCTTCCAATCTATGATTAAAAAATGAATCTGAGGAAGGAGAGGGATAAGTAAGCTTAAGAGGAAAAGAGGGAGTGAAGTGGTGAAGCAGTCTGAAGGCATCGTCATCCTAGGGTATCATAATTGGCTCAGAGATGTCATTACAAAAATCATGGGAAATACAGCAGATTGTCAATATTTTAAGAGTCCCATTAAAATTCTCACTATAGGTGCAATTCTTCTCACACTTGGTCATTACATACTGTGACATAGTCTCTGTGGAGAAATAAAGCAGAAACAAGGTATTGCTTCAACAGCCAAGAATGTGAAGCTGCCAAATAATGCTGGGATATTTTAAGAGAAAAGAGGTTACATCTACGGAAGCTACAGGCCCCATCATAGTAGTCCTTCCAGCACGCCCCTAAGAAGCCATGTTTAACAGTGTCCCTCTCCCAGGATTCTCCTCTGCTGGGGATTTGTCCTTTGGGGGTAAGCTTGTGGTCCCGGATGTTCACAGCATGCAGGTGCTTCTCCCTTCAGCCAAAGAGGCACAAGCAGTTGCTAAAAATCAGCAAAACTTCAGACTTCAAGGTTCACCTGGGGATAGAGTGAGCAAGCCCACGGTTGCTCACCAGAGAAGCAATCAACAGGAAGTAGGAGTGTACCATGAAAACTGTTCAGAAGAGGACACGCTTGGGAGAGTACAGAGGAAGGGAAAAATAGATGGGTGAAGGGTCAAAAAACCTTCCAAGACAAGTGAGTTTAGGCTGACACGGAAGTTTAAACAATATTAGACAAGAAGAGCAGAGGACCCTAGAAACCAATGTAAGAAAACATCATAGGGCCCTAAGGCATAACACTCACGGACCCTGAAGTGCATGAAGGTTAGGCTTCTTAGGAGACAGAATAAAGCGGAGAATGCGCCAAAGGAAACACAGTCCCCATCCCTCTTAACTTGGACTCAATTTTAGGGTCTGAACAGGATGACCACACTGCAATACTTCAATCTAACTTCCTAATTCCAAAGAGTTGCAGACACCAGGCAGTATGTCTTAAAGGAAGCTGTTTAATGCTCTAGAAAAAAAGAAAAGAAGAATTCTACTCCACTCTACAACAGAACCCACTCACCACTATATGGTGCAGTACAGCATCTATGAATTATACAGTATTTTCCATCTTCAGCAGGACAGATATGCTCTTTATACTGACACCGCCCTTATACATAGCCACCACGTTCTCTACACTGGAGAGCAAAGGCTGTAGGAAGAAAAGATTGGACTGAGCAGAGAAGAGAAGCATCACTCTCCCTACAAAGAAAACTGAGATTACTCTCCCTGCCTGGGAGCTCTGCCTCTCCAGCGTTCTTCTCTTGTGCTGGTTCCAGGTTACGATGAGTCTTATGGCCACAGACCGAGGAGGAGGAACTAAGTTGATCTAATCCTCTCCCCCATTTAACAGAAGAACCTCTGACAGGCACATGGGAACACTGGCCCATGCTCATGGAAACATACTGCCAATGGCTTTCTTCTTGAGTGTTCTATCAGGCCATGTCAGTTATCTAAAATGAAGAGCACAGAGAATTTTAGGGATGTCAGAAACTGAGTGGAGCCTCAGGACTATGAGTGAGGTGGACAGTCATAAAGCTGATCAAGATTCTCTGCACTGTCACCCACAGGGAAGCAATTGTTTAGGAGGGACACAGAGAGTTCTCCAGTAGGGGTCAAGGCTTAGTGAAGAAACCAGGAGAGTAAGAGAATGGAAGAAGCAAGATGAAAAAAGCTACAGCTTCTTTATTAATTGCACCGCATCCCTCAGAAAACCAGTCAGAACTCACACAAATCATAAGAATATGGAAAAATACCCTTCTTAGATATACCTCACCCTTAACAGAGGCTTATAAGGTAAATATCTTCAAACCACCTCCAAAGGATTTACCAATTTCTACACAGAGCAAGTTGGAGCCAAGCTGCAGTTGCTTTTCCGTTCCGTCTTGGCAGATTCTTGAAGCCGGATGTTTTAGTCAGCTAGGGCTGCTCTAACAGAAATGCCAGAGTGGACAGCTTTAACAATGGAAGGTTTATTCTTACATAGTATGGTAGGCTGCAAGTCCATATTCAGGGTGTCTGCTCCAGAAGAAGGCTTTCCCCTTGTCAGCTCTGGAGCAAAGCCCGGTATTGCATCAGTCTTTGTCCAGGGAGCATCTGGGCACAGGAACCTCAGGTCTGAAGGACACACTCTTCTCCCGGTGCTGCTTGCTTGATGGTGTGAGGTTCCCTATTCTCTGCTTGTTTATCTTTCCTTTTATCTCTTGCAGGCTGAAAGGATTAAGGTTGGGGCTAGCCACACTCCAGGGAAACTTTCTTTACAGTGGAGCAGGGAGGTGATCTTATAAAGGGATTTACAGTCTTACAGTCCCGCCCTAATCCTTTAACATACAGCATAGGAAAACCACAAAATGGAGGACAATCACAAGATACTGGGAATCATGGCCCAGCCACATGGCTACACACATTTTTGGGGGGACACAATTCAACCCATGACACCGGGTATGTTAAAGACTTGGTAGCACTTGAGCTGGCTGGTGGTGGGACATCGACTTCTCCAGTCACCTTCTCACACCATTTATTAAACTCTCAGACAAGGATACTCTCCAGCAGGAGCAGGAAGCTAGGCAGCAGTTCGCAGCCTAAGCCCTGCCTCCCACTCGCGATAACACTCCGCATCCCTCCTCCACAACTCATTCCTTTCATCTGCCCCTCCCCAGTCTTCATTGCTCTAAGCTGCCCGAACTATAAGTGACCTGAAGGGTCATCTTACCATTGGTAAGTTTTTGTAACACTAAATATCTAGACCACCGGCCATTTTGGAGGCTAAAGCCGTAATAGAGGGTCGCTGCAACAGAAACACCAGAAGCAAGTGGCTTTAACAAACAGAAATCTCTCCTCTCACTGTCTAGTAGACTAGATGTCCAAATTCAGGGCATTAATTACAGAGGAAGGCTTTCTGTCTGTGTCAGCTCTGGAGGTGGGTCCTTCTCATCAGTCTTTCCCTGGACTAAGGGCTTCTCCATGCAGAAACCCCAACTCCAAAAACCAGCTGTGCTCCAGGAACTGTTTTCTTCATGGTGTGAAGTCCCAACGTCTGTCTGTTCAAACTTCTCTCTTAAATCTCAAAAGAGCCTGGCTTAAGACACAAGCTAGTGTTTTAGATCTCATCAACATAACTTCCACTAATCCTTCTCACTGACATCAACAGTGATAGGATTTATAATACATAGGAATGTCACATCAGATGACAAAATCATGGACAATCACATAACACTGCAAATCAGGATGTAACCAAACTGATATGCACACTTGAGGGGACACAATTCAATTCATGACATATATCCTACCCTAAAACAACTCTCTTCCTAACACCCAGGGGAAAATGATCATAGGGAAAGCAGTGAGATATGAACACAGGGACAAGCTGCGTATACCTGGGCCTCCAGCAAACACAGGAGAGTCAAGGGGGGCTGTCTGAATATCGTGGTATGAAATGGTCCATGAAGAATGTCAAGTTTAAAGAAAGGAGAATAGTGATTCAGCAGGAGTCAGACTTCACCGGAGATAAACAAAAAGGGCTAGAGATGACACCACCTGGCCACACAATTAGCCCACAGCTACACTCTTCTCCCTTACTTGATTTTTGAAACTTGTAGTTGTTGGTGACTGGGATCAGACTTGCTTGCTACTTCTAACCAACCCAAGTGGAAGTTAGATCTGCTGTGGGACTTTATGAGTGTACCTCTACCCAATTTTCTCTTTGTTTGCTGGGAAAGTCAGGGTTAAGCGACTACGAGTGTGGGCCAGGGACCAGATAAGAGACTCCACAGATCTGTGCTGCCCCAGTGTCTCTGCAGTTTGTTGACAGTCTTTGATTCCTTCACCCACATCTCTTCTTCAGAAAAGGCAAATTGCGATGCCCGTTCTTTCAGCCTCCAGGCACACTGCGATATATGTGCTGATCACCCACCTGAGAAGTACTAGATAGACTGAACAGACTCCCCTTCAAATGGCTCACTCCAAGCACTCCTTTTCCTAATTCTAGAAGGTTAACCATTTCCCGAGCTGTAGACATTCTCTGCAGTTGCAGGAGAATTCAGGAAAAGAGACTAAGAGCCGCTCTCGGATAACTGCTTCTGAGAACAGCCAAAACCAAATATAGAAAAGCACCCTATCAACGAAATACTCTTGACCCTCTTAAATGCAGGCATTTAAGGGAACCTAGGTGAGAGTTTGGCCATTCTTCTAGCCTTATTCATAGAATAAGAAGACAACTTTCAACCACTCTTGGCATCTGTTGAGGTAACAAGCACAGCACAGGCACTCAATGCGTGCGGTGACAAACCATTAACATGCAGCACATGAGTCCACAGAGCATGGAAGAGGAAAATGAACCTGAGATTCTGAGTTATTAGGGTTGATTTTTACTTTGAAACTCTTGTTTTAAATAAATTTTAATTGTGGTGAAATATGTATTCCAAAACCTTTTGCCATTTTGGCCATTTTTATGTATACAATCCAGTGATGTTAATTACATTCACCAAAGTTGTACCCCAATCCCCATGATCCGTTTCCAATTTTCTTCATCACCTTTAACAAAAATTCTGTACTTCTTAAATAAAAAAAAAAGCCATCGCCATTGATGCCAACTCATAATGATGCCATAGACAGAGTAGGACTGACCCATCAAGTTCTCAAGGAGTGCCTGATGGATTTAAACTGTCAACTGCTTAGCAGGTATAATACTTAAATACTACTCTACTGGGGTTTCCATTTTAAACAATACATCCCCAAACTTCCTCTTCCCACCTGCTTCTGGTAACCTTTTAATAAGCTTTGGACTCTATGTACTCACCTTTTCTGAATATTTTATGTAAGTGAATGTTTTAGTCGTCTAGTGCTATTGCAACAGAGATACCTACCACAAATGGATGACTTTAAACTGAGAAATTCTCAACCATCATTTCAAAGGCTAGAGTAGCAGGAACAGGGGTCTGGGGACCACGTTTTCAGGGGAAATCAAGGTCAGTTGGCATAACTAGTCTTTTGTTAAGAGAATCTTTTGCACCCCATGTTGGTGAGTGGTGTCTGCAGTCTTAAAAGCTAGCAAGCTGCCATCTGAGCTACACCAAATGGTCCCAACCCATCTGGAACCAAGAACATCAAAGACATGAGGAAAACGAGCTCAGGAGACAGCAGGACCCATGTGAATGGGAGACTGTATTAACACGAGACCAGAAGAACCAGATAGTGCCTGGCCACCGCCAAAGGCAGCCATGATGGGGACACTGTGTAAAGTCCCTGAGGCAACAAGAGAAAAAGAAGTGTGCAAGAACTCTACTTAAAAGACAGAATTAACAATCCAACAGCCTGGAGGTTTCCCTGTGAAACTGGCTCCTAGACATTCTGCTGGCCCTGGCCAGAAACCTGGAGTGAGTTCAACTCTTCAGACAAGAATGGACTGGACTTGAGGACATAATGTGACCAAGCAGTGTGTGTACTTTACGGTTTTATGCGTTTATGGGAGGCTGTCCTACTGGTTTCCTTCTAGGTGGGAGAGAAAAGGGTGGAGAGAAGGGGATAGGTACTCATTAAGAGGATACTAGAAGTATAGAGGGAAAAGAAAAAATGTGCCTTCACTGTGTAAATAAGAGTAGATGGAGCCGCAGGCAGGCAGCACACAACACTGATGTGCATTGCATACTTTCACATAATCACAATTAAAAAAAAGAAACAAATATCTATGAAATTTAAAAGAGAGAGAGAAATGCTATTCTATCACAGTGCAGTAGGATACAAGCCCAAATTCTAGGCAACAGCTCCAGGTGAAGGCTTCCTCTGTTGGCTTTGGAGGAAGGTCCTTCGTTGACAATCTTCCCTCAGATGGGGAACTTCTGAGGCACAGAGAACCTGGGCCCCTTCTAAAGGTGGCACTCCGTTACCAGTACTGCTTCTTTTTTGATGGTATGATGTCCCCAACTCTCTCTGCTAGCTTCTTTCTTGTATCTCAAGAGACTGCCTCAAGGAATAATACAATGTTACACATTGAGTCCCGCCCCCACCACGACTGCCACCCATTCTCCCTTATTAACATCATAGAGGAAGGATTTACGGAGGAACATTGAACAATACCAGGAATCATCGCCTAGGAGATTACCACGCACATTTTGGGGAGGACACAGTTCAGTCCATGACACTGGAATCATACAATATTTGTCCTTTTGTGTCTGAAACATTTCACTCAGCATAATGTTGACAGAGTATATCCATATTATAGCACATTTCAAAACTTCTGGGGTTTTTATGACTAAATAATATCCTCTTGTGTTGATGAGCCACAAGACTAGATTATTTTGAAAATCCTCAGCTTCCTCAGCCAGCAAAAGATGCTAAAACTTACATACAGTATTATCATATAGAACAGAGACCATTGCCCCCCCTTTTTTTTACCATTCTCCTTTTCAGTTCTTCTATCAGTTTTGTAAATTTCAAAATGTTTTTTCATTTACACAGTTTTTTAATATTTTTGTAAAGTTTTTTTATAACTTTTTAAAATCATATTCTTCTCTACTTTCCATTATTTCTTCCTGTTTCATATCTACATTTTTTTTTTTTACTTACAATTTGTTTTCCTTTTTTCAAGTTTTCTGTCCCTTGAAAAAAAGAATCATAATCTTTTCATGTCGGCTCCTGAGAGTAGGTTCTACATCAGCATTCTAGGGCATCAGAAGATTGACAGTGAAGATGTTGGTATTGTTGGATGTCATTGAATCAACCCCTTCTCATAGCTACTGTGATTGATTGGATTGGATTCCCAAAAACATCTGTCACAATTTGGTTGGGCCATAATTTCTGATATTGTGTGATGTTCCTCCATGTTGGAATTCCTGCCTCTATGATGTTGATGAGGATGGATGGGTGGCAGTTGTGTCACTAGAGCAAAATTCAATGTCTAAACTTGTTTTATGCCTTGAGGCAGTCTCTTGAGATACAAAAGAGAGAAGTTAACAGAGACATTTGGGGGAACCTAACACTATCAAGAAAGAAAGCAGTGCTGGGAGCTGAGTGCCATCTTTGGAAAGGACTGGGGTCCCTGCAAGTCAGAAGCTTCCATTCCAGGAGAAGATTGAAGACAAGGACCTTCCTCCAGTGCCAGCAGAGAAAGCCTTCCCCTGGAGCTGACACTCTGAATTTGGACTTATAGCCCACTGGACTGTGACAAATAAGATTTCTCTCTTAAAGGCCACCCATTTGTGGTATTTCTGATAGAGCAGTACTAGATGCCTAAAACAGCGACCCCACGTGTTACACAGTAGAAGAGCTTTGTGGGGGCGGTTGTGGTAGTCTACAGAAGCAGTTCACCAGGACTTCCTCCCATGGAATATCTCAGTGCATTCAAACTGCCAATCTTTGGACAAACAGCTGATTGCAAACCATTTCCACCACAGGATCCTTGACAGCAAAAGTATGTATATTTTTCTTTCTAATGATCCCGAGAAAATGAGAGTGGTAAACTATGTGAAGGAGGCCTCATCATCTGAAGAAGGGTCAGTTCAATTCTTTGGAGCAAGCAAGAATGAATATTGACTTAACACTACTATTTTCCTCTTGAATCATTGTTATAGGCCATACTGCTGAACTTTTCCAATACACTAAAATTAGACACTGGAGTACCTTAGTGTTGCCAACATAATCAGTCCCCACTATATAACAACAGCACTACCGCCTTGTGGCATTCAGAGTAACCTTTAGTGCCATATTAGTGACTTTTTTCTTTGTAGACCCCTCTACTGGTACAAGGAGTACCAAACGACCAAGCAGCAGGTGGAGTTTAAGTTAAACGGGACTCTTTTGCTGCACCGCCTATTGGAGGCATTCCTCCTTTGAAAACTGGTGTTCCAACCCTGCAGAGCCTAGAGCTGCAGTGCCGATTCCCCAACCGGGTCACTGAAAGTGGGCTGAACAGGACCAGTCCAACTCCCTTTCTTTCACTCCTGGATCCATATGTTTATCTACTGAGGACACACTACTATAAAATGGCCACTTGTTAAGGTGTATACCACACCATAAAGAGGACACTCCATTCGCACAAGGTGCCATTTGCATTATGAGGCTTCACCTGCACCTTGAAAATGCCAATCCACTGAACTGTTAAATTGCAAGCTTCTGGTTGGTGTATCTTCTGACCTTTGGATACCGTGGTCATGTGTCCACCACCATACCTCTGTTCTAAAGTGGTTTCTAGACCTCCAGCAGGACTACACAGGATCCCATTTCAGTGGTTCAGACAGTGATGCTGTGTGGGACAAATGCATTGCCAGGATATGTGTTTAATCTTGATCATAGTAAGCTGCTGTTCTTTATAAGGTGGAAGGAACCCTATGTTATAAACCTGACATCAAAGGCTAGTTGAACTACTCAACAAATATACCGTCAGGGACTCAACATCAATGTCTATGGCTGATAGACCAGACATTCATGAATAGCACTAGTTAGATCTGCCTCAGCAATAGCAATTAGTAATATTGGGGTGATACTCTTTCAATAGAAACTCTGGTGTCATAGTGGGTTAAGTGCTGCGTCTGCTAACCAGTCTACCAGGTGCTCCTTGGAAACTCTGCGGGGCAGCTCTATTCTAACCTATACAGTCACTATGAGTTGGACATGACTTGATGGCAGTGGGTTTGGTTTGGGTTTTGGCTCTTTCAGTAAGAACTATTCAGTTCTTGAACCCATTGCCCAGGTATGGAATTAGCCCAAGCACAAGTGCATGTGCACGAACACACACACACACATACACAAAGTTGCTGTCGAGTAAGTTCTGATTTATAGTGAGCCCATATGTGTCAGAACAGAGCTGTGCTGCATAGGATTTTCAGTGCTTGTTGAATATATGTATTCACCTAGACGTCCAGGCCATTTGGTTTCTTCATATTTCTTCTGCTTTTGCATTTCCCTGGTTGGCATTAACTTGTCATACTAAAAACTTCCTGGTTTGTGCACTCTCCCATAATAAGGCCATCCAATGTCTTGTCCCTGGACCTCCCTGTCTCTCTGATTCTTCACTCTTACTTCTGCTAGTTTGGGGCCTACCATAATTCTATGTTTGTGTTTATTTTAGGAAACTTCTCTCTCTGTGCATTTTCCAGTTGGCTGTGGAAGCACAGATAAATACAGTTTATCTCTCCAACTGATTGTAACTGAGAACTATGGGCAAACTGCAAAATAGCAGCCCTGAAAAGTAAAGAAAAAGTAAAACAAAACAAACAAACAAAAAAAAAACAGCTGACTATGAGAACTGATGGCATTTTAGAGAAGGTTGAGGTGGTATATTAGGGAATATTCTAAAAAGGATAAAGGATGGGAAAAGCAAGATGACCTGCGCTAGAGCCTCCATGTGGGAATACTGGACTCATTTCTTAGAGGGTGTCAAGCTTTGCTCATACAGAAAGAGGAAAGGGAAAGACAGGCCTCTGTTTAAGGGTGACTAACAGTGCTTACGTGTAAGAATGAACTTGGTGGCAGTGAGTTTGGTTTTTTTTGTGTGTGTGGAAACAGTGCCATAGTAGTTAAGTGCTATGTCTACTAATTAAAAGGTTGGCAGTTCAAATATGCCAAGTGCTCCTTGGAAACTCAATGGGGCAATTCTACTCCTTCCAATAGGGTCAATGTGAGTTGGAACTGACTCAACCACTGTTGGTTTTTTTTTTTTTTGAGAGTTACTAAGGGATGAGAAGAGAATAATTAGGTCATAATCCTCAAACTCCATTCTACAATTTACCACCTGTTTTGAGGGCAGAGAAAGGCTTAGTGACTAGTACGTTGTGTCCCAGTTAATTTAGGATGGACAGGCAGATGGATGCTCACACCAAAAACCAGTCCTTATGAAACCCAGAACTGAGGGCCCTTCCAGTAAGAGCAGAAAAGTACAAGAGGCAGTGTCTATTTGGGGAATCCTCAGAATGGTCTTTGAGAAATGTGGATGTTTTTGGTTTGAAACTGCTTTTTATGCTCTACATGATTTAGAATACAAATATATAAAATTATTATAATTGTATGGACTCACAGTGTATAACAATGGAATTTGTGACAAGAAAACACCAAGGGTGGAGACGGAGACAAAGCCCTACAGGAGAGCAGTTTTTGCATGCTAGTGGAGTTAAATTGATACAATTCACACTGCCCAAAACCAAACCCTTTACCATCCAGTTGATTCTGACTCATAGCAACGCTAAAGGACGGAGTAGAACTACCCCAAAGACTTTCTCAGAAGCACCTGGTAGATGTGAACTGCTGACCTTTGGGTTAGCAGCCGTAACACTTAGCTACTATGCCACCAGGGTTTCTGAATAGACTGTTAGGAATTCAAGATGTTAAATACAATCCTGTGTGAACCACAAAGAAAATACCTAAAAATACATTAAAAAGAAAAGGAAGATAGAACCAAAACGGTAGTGTACTACCAAAAATTCAGCTAAACACAAAAAGGAGGCAATATTGATTTTTTTTTTGGTAGAAACACTTCACAGCTAATGCTGAGTATTTACATCAGGAGGCACAAAATGTCTTGTTGTTGTCCTGCTTTTAATGACTGTAAAATTGACTAGTTTCAGGTATTGTCACCTTGATCATTCATGATGAAGTTCAGTTTTTCACTTAATGATTTTAGTGAGCACTGCAAATCACTAGAAGATCCATTACTTCATTACCATTGTTGTTTGTTTTCGCTGTTACTCACGTGGCTTCCTGCTCATGGGGACTCTATTACAATGAACAACAACATTGCTTAGGCCTCCAGCATCCTCCAGTGGCTGGGAGAACAGTGTTGCAATTCACAGGGCTTTCATTGACTGACTTGCAGAAGCAGATCACCAGGACTTTCTTCCTACCTTTCCTTAGAAATCTCTGCTGTGTTCAGCATCACAGCAACGTGCAAGTGTACACTGACAGATAGCTGGTGGCTGTGCGTGAGACACATGGGCCGGGAGTCAAATCCAGGTCTCCGGAATGGAAAGCAAGCACACCACCAAACAACCACTGCCTCATTGTTTCATTAAGTTTTGTAAAACAGCGATGCCTGAATTCGACTATTTATTCTTCGTGTATGGCTGAAATACTCTAAAGAGAAATACCCATCACAGTTTGTTGATTAAAACAGGATAAACTCTTCTTTCCCTTTACTTATCAGCTTTCATAAAACTAGGATGGTGCTCCTCTTTAGCACTCCAAAGGTGGCTAATAGATTAATTCTCTTTGAGTAGGCTTAAGAACTTGTGGGTTTTTACAAATACATTTGAAGTGTTTTAAAACAATGCAGTCATTATCTGGTTAATGCCAAGTTGTAACAAGAAACTCTTTAAGTTGGTTCATGAATTCTACTGAATCCAAGAATTCTTAATGTTTCCATGCCTCATGAAAATATGTCCCAGCTGCCTTGTACTTTAGTTGTCCTGGAAGTGGAAGCCACTCCTCCTCTAGGGAGCCTTCGTTCATTCTAGTGGTAAGTAATGCTCAGCAGCCACACAGGGCATGCATTGCTACCCATTAGCTGGCTATTATTTCTAGACCTTTCTGTGGACATACTAGAAAATACTTAAATGGGCTCAGACCGATTTTTCAATTAAAATAGAGTTATAGGTTTGCTTTATACAAGTTTGTTCTCTAACCTTATAAATTTTATATTTGTTTCTTAGACTGAAAATATTAGTGCCCAAAGTTAATAATAGAACTAAAATAATAATTTTGTATATAAACATTCTCATAACAAAACTAACATTATTAGAGCAACACAATTTCTTAGTCTAAAATTACTTAACATGAACAAAGGTTATCTTACATTTACTTAAAGTTTCCCTCAGGTTTCTCTTGAATATTAATAAAACTTACTGTAAGGGTCTATCCATAATGCAATAAAATTGTTGTTAATTTATTAATGGAATTAATTATATTGATAATTTATTTTACAGAGCCACATTTAATTGCTCTATTAAACAGAATTCATCACTGTCTGATTTTTGATACGTTTATATACTATTTGCTAATATTTCTTGGCACTTGGCTTGGCTGTAATTTTATTTTATTTGTAATTTGCATCTATATGAGTAAGATGATTTGAAATATTTTTGTTTCTCCTCTACAAAATCTGGGAAATAAAAATCTAATGTTTTATAAAGTATTTTCCAATAACTTAAATAGCATTAAAATCATTTGTCTGTTATTTTAGATAAAACCAACTATGAACCTCTTTAGTCCTATTGCTTTTTTCCATAGGTGAATCTTTAGCAAGTGTTTCGATCCCTCCAACGACAATTTCTGTATTCTTGTTTTTCTCTGGCCATTTATAAGTTAATTGATCCTTGTGTCAACACTTGCAAGACTGTGTTATTTTAATTCAGCGTGACCCAGCACCATTCTGAGATTTATCAGTCTGCAGGCTTAATTCTTCATTTGGTAATACTGTCAATGTAAAAACTATCACCTGTATTTTCATCATTTTTTAAAGAAAATGAACATTTTCCTTCAGTTTCTTTTATTTTTCTTGGATCTGTATTTATGTAAGTTTTCTACTTCATGAACTCCTATATTTCTGTTTTCTTTAACCTTCCTTTCAAGAGTGTTTTCTTATTTTAATTACACTTTTGAGATAACTGAATTGTGCCACCCCACCTCCAAAAGTATGTGTTGGAATTCTACCCACTGCTTCCTGTCCAAATACCTGGCCATCTGCTGGAAGAGATCAGTATCTGCACCCATTCTTAAAAAAAAGGTGATCCAACAGAATACAAAAATTTTCAAACAGTATGATTAATATTACACTCTAGTGAATTTTTGCTAAAGATAATTCAAAAATGGATGCAGCAGTCTACGGACAAGGAATTGTCAGAAATTCAAGACTGATTCAGAGGAAGACATGGAATGAGTGATACAATTGCTGATATCAGATGGATCTTGGCTGAAAACAGAGAATACATGAAAGACGTTTATCTGTGTTTTATTGACTATGTAAAGGCATTAGACTGTGTGGATCATAACAAGTTATGGATACCATTGTGAAACACTGGAACTTCAGAGAACTTAATTGTGCTCGTGCAGAAGCTGTACATAGACCAAGAGGCAGTCGTTTGAGCAGAACAAGGGAATACTGCATGATTTAAAATCAGTAAACGTGTATGTTCAGGGTTGTATCCTTCTACCACACATATTCAGTCTGTATGCTGAGCAAATAATCTGAGAAACTGGACTATATGAAGAAGATGTGGCATCAATGTTGGAGAAAGACTCATGAAAAACCTGCAATAAGCAGATAACACAATCTTGCTTGCTGAAAGCAAAGAGGACTTGAAACATTTACTAATGAAGACCAAGACAGCCTTTAGGATTGCCAGGCCTTTAGGACTGATTACATCTCAACATAAAGAACACAAAAATCCTTAAAATTTCACCAGTAAGCAATGTCATGATAAATGGAGACAAGATTAAAGTTGTTAAGGACTGAGGTTGTCAAGGATCCACAGTGAACACCCATGAAAGCAATATTCAAGAAATCGAACATCATATTGTGTTGTGCAAATCTGCTGCAAAAGACCCCTTTAAAGTCTTTAAAAGCAAAGATGTGAGGTTGGGTCAAGATAGTGGCTTAGTCAAAGGCACCAAGTTATCCCTCTATAGCAGAGACCCAAGAAATGTGGCGTAATATACAAATGACAACTCTGAAACTCTGAGCATCAAACAAAAGATATAGAACTAGTTTAAACACCAAGTGGTAAAAGAAACTGGACAACTGCAGAGAATGTGGATAGCTATGCAGCAGGGGTGCCTGGCATGCCCACCACAGTGGGGTCATTTTGAGACAAAGCCAACAGAAACCCTGGGTAAGGAGCTTAGGAAGACTACACCGTGCAACTCCCAAGAGGACACAGAGAAACTGCAAAGACATACCTGGAGTGAAGCAAGATGTGCAGGATATGAACTGCAGCTAAGGAGGGAAAGGACAGAAAGAAGGACAAGAACCCCAGAAATCCTAGCAGACACAGAGTAGGAAGAAAATTGGGACCCAGAAAGAGGCCAACTCCCCAGCAGCTTTACCTGCAAGTAGAGACAGTGGCAAACACAGAGCAATAGACAAGGTACCCCTTTTTTCTCTAAGCTCCCTGGTCACCCACCTCATCCCTTCGCCACAAGAGAGAACACCTATCTGACCCCCACTAGTCTGTGCTACCTCTCCCACAACGGGAACACCTGTGTGACTCCTGGGTACCTGCCTCTCCATTCTCATACGGAGAGAGCATCTGTGTGACCCTCCCATCCTACATCCTATCCCTCACTCACCAGAGAGTGCCTGTGTAATCTCTGGTTGACTGTTCCATACTCCCCAAAAGAAGGAGTACTTTGTAGCCCCGGAACACCTGTCTTGCTCTTTGCCTATCACCTACCCAGCTGGTGAGTGACTGTGACTATCCCCATATTGCCAGAAAGTTCCTGTCCAGTAAAGATATACCTCATTTTACTGCTTTCTTCTTTACTGAACATCACAAATATTGAATGTTCTACAGATTGAAGGTTTGTGGAACCTTGCATCAAGCAAGTCTGTCAGCATCATTTTTCCAACAGCAAGTGCTTACTTTATACCTCTGTGTCCCATTTTGGTAATTTTTGTAATATCTCCAATTTCTTTTCGTTATTATTATACCTGTTATGGTGACTTATGATTTCCAATCTTTGATGTTAATATTGTAATTGTTTCAGGGAGTAATGGACTAGGCCTATATAAGACAGCAGCTTAATCAATAAATATTGTGTGTGTTCTGACTACTCCTCTCACTGACCATTCCCCAGTCTCTCTCTCTCTCTTCAGGCCTTTCTATACCCTGAGACATAACAATATTGAAATTAGGCCAATTAATGACCCTACAGTGGCCTCTAAATGTTCAAGTGAAAGGAAGAGTTGTACATCTCTTGTTTTAAATTGAAAGCTAGAAATTATTAGGCTTACAGAGAAAGGCAAGTCAAAAGATGAGCAAGCTGACAGCTAACACTTTTGCACCAGACAGTCAGCCAAGCTGCGAATGCAAAGGAAAAGTCTGAAAGAAACTAAAAGTGCTACTCCAGGGAACACATGTATGATATAAAGCAAAGCAACCTTATTGCTTATACAGAGAAAGTTTTGGTGGTCTGAATAGACTACGAAACCAGCCACCACACTGCCTTAAGCCAAAACCTAATCCAAAGCAAGACCTCTCTTGCTCTCTTCAATTCTGTAGAGCCTGAGAGAGGTAAGTAAGCTGCAGAAGACACATCTGAAGCCTGCAGAGGTAGGTCATGAGGTTTAGGGAAAGAAGACATCTCCAGAATGTAAAAGTGCAAGGTGAAACAGTAAGTGCTGATGTAGAAGCTACAGCAAGTTATCCAGAAGATCTAGCTAAGATAATTGATAAAGGTGGCTACACCAAGCAACAGATTTTCAGTGTACACAAAACAGCCTTATATTGGAAGAAGATGCCATCTAGAACCTTCATAGGTAGAGAGAAGTCAATGCCTGGCTTCAAAGCTTCAAAGCACAGGCTGACACTCTTATTAGGGGCTAATGCAGCTGGTGACTTTAAATTGAAGCCAATGCTCATTTGCCATTCTGAAAATCTGAGGGCAATTAACAATTATGCAAAATCTTACTGTCTGTCTTCTATAAATGGAAGAAAGCTTCGATGATAGCATGTATGTTTGCAACATGATTTATTGAATATTTTAGCCCACTCTTAAGACATACTGCTCAGAAAAAAGATTGGACGGCACTTGGCTTGGCTCAAAATATTACTGCTCACTGACAATACACTTGGTCATCCAAGAGCTCTGACATGTGAGGAGATTAATGTTGTTTTCATGCCTGAAAACTCAAAATCCATTCTGTAGCCCATGGATCAAGGAGTAATTCCAACTTTCAATTCTTATTATTTAAGAAGGCTATAGCTGCCTTAGACAGTGATTCCTCTGATGGAACTGGGCAAAGTAAATGAAAAACCTTCTGGAAAGAACTGATTATTCTAGGGCCATCAAGAACATCCATGATTCGTGGAAACAGGTCAAAATATTAACCTAAACAAGCATTTGAAAAAGGTTGATTCCAATCCTCATAGATGACTTAAAGGGTTTCAATATTCCAGCAAAGGGAGTAACGACAGATGTGGTGGAAAGAGCAAGAAAATTAGAATTAGAAGTGAAGCCTGAAGATATGGCCAAACTGCTATGATTTCATGATAAAACATTAACAAATGAGAACTTGCTTCTTACAAATGAACGAAGAAAGTGCTTTCTTGAGATGGAATCTATTGCTAATGAATATTGTTGAAATGGCGGCACAGGAGTTAGGATATTACATAAACTTAGTTGACAAAGCAGCAGCAGAGTCTGAAAGGGTTGATTTCAATTTTGAAAAAAGTTCTACTGTGATTAAAATGCTATGAAACAGCATCATATGCTACAGAGAAATTTTGTGAAGGGAAGAATCAACTGATGCAGCAAAATTTATTTATGCCTGTGGTGGTAAGGATTATGCCAACTTGGCTACTCCATATTTGGGTGCTGTATTAAGTGGCAGGGAGGGGTCTGTGGTGGCTTCCCACTTGTCAGCTCTCAGCTCTCGACCTTCCACTACTACTGTTGGTCTGCTCACGTAGCCAGGAGCTCCTGCTCTCTTCTTCCAGCATCTGATTCCTGGACTTGAACTAGCAGCTGCTGTATTCATCAATCCTTACAGTCGGTGCTTGAGAGTCCTGCTCCCTGATCTGTCGATCCTGAGTTCACCAGCCTCTGCTGCTCTGTCTCACCTCCAGTTTGGGACCCATCGACCTACACAACCAGTGATCTAGAACTCTGGTCTCCGACCTGCTGGCCTTGGATTCATCAGCTTCTGTAACCACATTAGGCTTGTGCCAGGACTTGGAACATTCAGCTTCTGTGATTGCATGAGCTATTTCCTATATCTATATCTATCTCTCTCTATATATATTATAAATCTTTCCTTGTACCTACACGTGTTACTGGTTTTGGTTCCCTAGAAAACCCAGCCTAAGACAGTGCCTCATTTTAAGAAATTATCACAGTCATTCCAGCTTTTAGCAACTGCCACCCTGGTCAGTCAGTGTAAAGAAACACTGAGGGGAGACCCTCCACCAGGAAGAAGATTTCAACTTGCTGAAGGCTCAGAAAGTGGTTAGCATCTTTTATCAAGAAAGCAATTTGTAATTAAAGTATGTACTTTTTTTTTTACATAGGACTAATTGCACATTTAAGAGTCTACAGTGTAGTATAAACATAACTTTTTATATTCTCTGGGAAATTAAAAGCGATGTGACTCACTGTACTGTACTATTTAGTTTATTACAGTGGCCTGGAAATGAACTCACAATATCTCTGAGGTTTGTTTGTAGGTGTTCAGCTGTCTCACATATACAGCAAACAATAATGAGGGCTAATGCAGGCCATCACTGCATCAACCAACTGGGGACAGGAAGTGAACACCCTTGTGCCAACAGACAGTGTTCACCAAAGCACACCCAACCTGCCTGCAGTGATAAAACAGAACAATGAATAAATAAATAAAACAATACCTTAATGTCTCAGAGACAGCAGACAATATTAAATTATGTAAAGGAGTAAGAGATTATGGCTTAAACAAGTGACCAAAATGAAGAGGAGAAAGTTCTCCTGAGGTAGAGATGGTAATGGAACTGCCTGATAAGGAATTCAAATAGCTTATATAAAGAGTCCTCAAAGAGATCAAGGAACACACAGACAAAACTGTAGAAATGTTCAGGAAAACAATACAAGAACAAAATGACAAATTAAATAAACAATTAGAAATCAGAAAAAACAGCAACTAGAAATCCAGAAGGTTAACAATAAATATCAGTAATAAACAATTCAATGACATAGAAGTAGAACTGAAACAGTAGAAGAAAGAATTAACAGAATAGAGGACAAATCCCTTGATACAAACTTGTTCAAGGAAGAATAGGAAAAAAAGTATGAAATAAAATGAAGAGAGCCTAGGAATTGTGTGGTACACTATGAAGAGCAATAATTTACACATGACAGAATCTGTGAATGGGAGGATACAAAATTTTACAAGACACAGAAAATTTGTGAAAATTTACTGGAAGCAAACATCCCCAATAACATGAAAATGATATTTTCATCCAAGAAGCTCAACTAACCCCATACAGGATAAACCCCAAAAGAATATCACAAAGACACATCGTAATCAAACTTCCCAAGTTCTATGATAAAAATTCTAAGAGCAGCTCAGAAAAAGCTAAGTATCGCCTACAAAGGGACTCCAATAAGGCTAAGCTCAGATTTCTCAGCAGAAACCATGCAGGCAAGAAAATAATGGGATGACATGTATAAAACCATGAAAGAAAGGAATTGCCAACCAAGAATCATATCCAACAAAACTGTCTCTCAAATATGATGGAGAAATTAGAATATTCTCAAATAAATATTTATTGAGAGAATTTGTAAAAACTAGACTATCTTCACAAGAAATATTAAAGGGAGCGCTTTGGATAGAGAATCAATGATAGTAGACAACATCCTGAGAGCAAACCATCTGACAGCATCTCTAAGATGCCAGCTCAAATAGGGAATCTCAAAAGGAAAATAAAGCTACAGACTTAAAACAGGGAACGAGAGATGTCAATCTGAAATCAACAAAAACTTCAAACAAAAAGGAGGAACAAATGGAATATAGTTACAGAACTTCCATGCAGAGAAGTCAAAGTGATGTCTAAAAATAACAGACTGTCTTAAACATAAAATGAAAAAGGAAAACCTCACAGTAACCACAAAGAAAATTAATAAAGCTACCCACCAAATTAAAGAAGAAAATAAAAGACTCAGTAAACACAAAATAGGCAAAAACAAAGGGAATGAAAAGACAACCCATGAACAAAAACAAGTCAGCACAAAAAATTAAGCAGAACAAAGAAACTATCACACCACAAAAAAAGCATAACAAAATGACAGCATTAAACTCTTATCAGTCAATAATCACACAGAACACAAACGGGCTAGATGTACCAGTCCAGAGACAGAGAGTGGCAGAAGGAATAAAACAACATGACCCATTAATAGGTTGTTTACAAGAAACACACTTTAGACACAAAG
Organism: Heterohyrax brucei; assembly: GCA_028571685.1. Classification (NCBI taxonomy): domain Eukaryota; kingdom Metazoa; phylum Chordata; class Mammalia; order Hyracoidea; family Procaviidae; genus Heterohyrax; species Heterohyrax brucei. The sequence continues at coordinate 22,502,216 of CM053162.1, forward strand.
ACACAAGAAGATTAAAAAAATTGAAAGACGTAAAAAATGTGTACCAAGCAAGCAACAGCTGAAAAAGAGGAGTGGCAACACTAGTCTCTGATAAAATAGACTTTAAATAAAACTTCATCATAAGAGAAAAGGAAGGACATTATATGTAATTAAAGGATTGATCTACCAAGAGAGCATAAATATAAAAATATCTATGCACAGACCTCCAAAATACACAAAACAAATTCTAACAGAAATGAAAGGAGAAGTAAATCGTTCTACAATAATAGTAGAAAATTTTACCACACCACTTTCAGAGATGGATACAACCACTAAAAAGAAACTCAACAAAACACAGAAAATCTAAATAACAAAATCAAACAACTTAACCTCATAGACATATACAAAGCACTTCACCCAACAGCAGCATAGCACTCATTCTTCTGCAGTACACATGAGTCATTCTCTAGAATAGACCACATCTTAGACCACAAAGCAAGCCTGACTAAATTAAAAAATATCAAAATACCCCAGAGTATGGCCCCTAGACACCCTTTTAACAGTACTGAGGTCATTTCTGAAGTTCCTCTTTCAGCCAAAGATTAGACAAGTCTATAGGAGTCCTGCTGGTGCACAGGATAAGCACTAGAGTGCTTACCAAAAAGTCAACAGTTTGAATCCACCAGCTACTCCTTGAAAACCTTGTAAGCCCATTCTCCTCTCTCCTATCTAGTTGCTATCAGTTGGAATTTACTCAACAACAATGTGTTTGGTTTTTTGGGTTTTATAGGACAAACAATAACACACATGAGGAATATGCTTCCTAGTTTAACCATACATACAAGATTAATGGGCATGCCAGCCCAAAAACAAAGATTAGAAGGAAGGTGGGGACCAGAAAACTGTACAGAGGGAAATAAGGAACCTGGAGTGGAAAGGGAAGAATGTTGACCTGTTGAGGGGTTGGCAGCCAACACCACAAAATAATTTGTGTATGTTAACTGTTCAATGAGAAACTAACTTACCAGATAAATTTTCATCTAAGTCACAATAAACAAAAATATCAAAATAATGCAAAGCAACTTCTAGATCACAACACTTTAAAATCAGAAACCAATAACAGGAAGAAAAAAAATCAGCTACTTGTAAACTGAAAAATGCTATGCTTAAAAACTACTGGGTAATAGAAAAAATTTAAAATGAAGTTTTAAAATTTCTAGATTCAAATAAGAATAAAAATACAATGTAACAAAATCTTTGGGACACAGCAAAAACAGTGGTCAGAGGTCAATTTGTATCAATAAATGTACACATCAGAAAGGAAGAAAAGGCCAAAATCAATACCTTTACCCTACCACTCAAGAAAAAAAGAAGAAAAACAATAGCAAAGAAGTTCACAGCAGCTAGAAAAATAAAATAATAAAGACTTGAATGGAAATAAATGAAAGAGAAAAACTGCTGAAACAGTCAAGAAGCGGAGGAGCTGGTTCTTTGAAAGGATCAATAATTCTGACAAACCACTGAAAAAAATTGATAAAAGCAAAAAGGAGATGCAAATAGCCCAAATAAGAAATGTGATGGATGACATCATAACAAATTCCTAGACAAATCCCTAGAAACAATACCTACCTAAACTAACACAAGCTGAAGTAAAAATCTGAAGAGATCTGTAATGAAAGAAGAAATTATAAAAATCTTTAAAAAAAGAAAAAGACCAACAAAAAAAGTCCTGGCCCGGACAGTTTCACTGTAGAATTCTACCAAACATTCAGTGAAGAGTGGATACTAGTCCTACTCAAACTGCTTCAGAACATGGAAAAGGAAAGAATGTCCTCAGATTCACTCTATGAAGCCAAGATGGCTACGATACCAGTGCCAGGTAAAGACACCACTAAACCAAAAAACTTACTGCTGTCAAAGTCGATTCTAACTCGTAGCAGCTCTATAGGTCAGAATAGAACTGCCCCATAGAGTTTCCAAGGAGCGCCTTGCAGATTTGAACTACTGACCATTTGGTTAGCAGACACAGCACTTAGCCACTATGCCACCATGGTTTGCATAACCCAAACAAGTCTGGTATTAATCTACAAAACACAAAATAATGAATATTGGAGAGGCTGTGATGAGACTGGAGGGAACACTTAAACACTGCTGGTGGAAATATAAAGTGGCACAATCACTTTGGGAATCAACGTGGCACATTCTTATACAGTAATAGAAATACCACATGATCTAGCAATCCAACTTCTTGGAATACATCCTAGAGAAATAACTGCAGTCACACTAATAGATACATGTACACCAGTGTTCATTACAGCACAGTCCTCAATACCAAAAAGATGGAATCAACACAGGTGTCCATCAATAGATGAATGGATAAACTAGGGAATATTATGCAATGATAAAGAACAACAATGAATTTGGGAGGAAATATCTGGAAAACATTACGTTGAGTGAGATCAGTCACAAAAATACAAATATTGTATGAGACCACCATTATAAGGACTCAAAGGAAGGTTTAAAAACAGAAGAAAAGAGTCCGATGGTTACAAGGATGGGGAGGGAAGGAAAGGGATATTCACTAATTAGCTAACAGACAAGAATTATTTTAGGTGAAGGGAGGGACATCACACAGCAAAGAAGTCAGCACAGCTGGACTAAACCAAAAGATAAGATGTTTTCCAAATACAATGAAACACTTCAAGGAACAAAGTAGCAGTGACAGGGCTCTGAGGACCATGGTTTCAGGGGACATCTAAGTCAATTGGCATTAACAAATTTTTTGAAGAAAATTTTCTGCTTCCCACTTTGGTGAGTGGTGCCTGGGGTCTTAAAAACTAGCAAGCAGCTATCTAGGAAGCATCAAGTGGCCTCAGCCCATCTGGAGCAAAGGAGAATGAGGAGCATCGAAGACATGGAACAATGGGAGCCCAAGAGACAGAGAGGGCCACATGAAACAGAGATCACATGAACACAAGTCTAGAAGAACTAGATGGTGCTCATCTACCACCAGTGACTGCCCTTATAAGCCACTCAACAAAGAGTCCCTGATGGAGTGGTAGAAATTTGGGGGGCAGAATTTGAACTCTAGTAAAAAGACCAGACTTGATGGTCTGACAGACTAAGGTTCCCAGAAGACATTGCCCCCAGACTGTTAACCCAGAACTGAAACCATTCCCAAAGTCAACTCCTCAGACAAAGACTGAACTGGTCAATAAGACATAAAATGATACTGGTGAAGAGCACTTCTTGGCTTAAGTAGATACAAGAAACTAACTGGGCAGTTCCTGTCTGGAGGCAAGATGAGAAGACACAGGACACAAGCTGATTGAATGAACACGGGAAAGAAGGGATGGAGAGGAGGATTGTGAGGTCACGATGTGGGGAGAGCAGCTAGCATCACATACAAAGCGTGTTAAGTTTTTGTATGAGAAATTGACTCTAAATGTAGACTTTCATTAAAACACAATGAAAAAGTGTTTTAAAAAGCTCTTGGCTATAAGTAAAGCACAGGCAGCAGCAGTGCAGCAGAGCAAAAGTATTTAAGGCTTCCGGTAAGCCACCTACTGTTAGGAGTGTGGACCTCAGCACGCCACCTAATAAATACTTCTTCCCCCTACCCCGCCGAAGACCACTCTGTCAAGAGTGACCACCCAATGAGCCCACACATTGAACAACGTATAGTCTTTCCTCTGAGCACTCTATAGATTGGGGGCCAACACCTGGTTGACACAGAACAAGCAATGATCACAGGGTAAAGTCTCTTCCCTAAACCTTGGTGGCAGTCAGAAATTCCCTAATGTCTGCTCTTTGGTGGGCAACCTGCTGATGGCCCATATTGTGACCTTAACACTCCTCAGCATGCTTTCTCCTTTTAAAAGGGGACTGCTTGATATAACTAATGCCATGATGAACCTGTAAGGTTTTCTTCTCCTTCTGCCTGCCTTCTCCTTTGCACATAACTCTGTTGATGACTTTGTTTAGATCCAATGCTAATAAGTTTGGTTCTTTTTTTAATCTGATGACAATGACTTGTTTTATTTTGTCCTACCACTTGTGACTTATGATTCCCCACAGGGATATTAAAGCCCAGATATCTGACACTTACATCTTTAGCATGATACAGAGATATCCAGCATGTATCTCTTTAGTCTGATAAAGAGTCTTTTGTCACTATCTCATAATGAATAACTTCTCTGGCTTCACCAGTGATGGACTACAAAGATACTTCTAACATTTGTAAAAATCATACATAAGTTTTAAGGTAAAAATGCCTTTGGGGACTCCATAGAGACGGTCTGTATTGCTGGTGGATCCCCACTGGTGGCCACCGCCTAAATAAACTTTCTCACTTTTTCTGACTTGGAATGCATTTTGGTGGCTTGACTTGCTCCAAAGCACAGGGCCTAATCAGACTACAATATGTTACACAGAGTAGTCCTTCCCCTATATATCAAGGACCATGGTTTTGCATTAGTCACCAAAACAAAAAAATAAATAAACTCATGCAGTCCAGTCAACTCCAACTCAGGGAGACTCCACGTGTTTCAAGGTAGTACTGTGCTTCACAGGATTTTCAATGGCTGTAATCTTACAGAAGCATGTCACCAGAACTTTCTTCTGAGGAGTCTCTGGATGAACTTGAGTCATCAACCTTTTAGCATCAGATTAGCATCATGAGCTTGAATCATCAGCCTATTCCCCAGATCAAAAAAAAACCTTGTTGCCATAGAGTCAATTCCAACTCACAAAGGCATTATAGGACAGGGTAGCACCGCCCTAAAGGGTTTGACAGGGAGTGCTTGGTGTATCTGAACTGCCAACCTTGTGGTTAGCAGCCATAGCTTTTAACCCTACACAACCAGAGTTTCTAGGTTTCAGTTAGTAGTCAAGCATAAACTGTATTCACTGCCCGGGGCCCTAGTATTAGGCACAGCTTTCTTCTAAAACACACAAAGTAGTCCGGGCCAAGACACACGGCTTAAGACCACATTAAGGAGTAGTACCTCAATCTCATACACCCGTCCCTAAATGCCAAGTCACCACTGAAACTACCAGTTTAGGTCAGCTAAATCTCTACAAAGGTTGGGCAGGGCTCAGCAATGTAACCCAAACCAGCACAGTCCTATTAACTACTGGCCAGCAGAGAGCAACTCAAAGTGCAGGCCTGCAGTGAAAGAGCAGGACAGGTTAGCTCTTCATAGTAGGAGAAGAACGCCCCCTGATGGTTGTCGTTGTCTAGACATCCTACTCACAGGCCAGCTGTTAGAACCTGCAGAGATGTGTTTTGTGAATTGTTCTCGGTTTTGGAATATATTGAGTTTTCTTTATGTCACAATGTATTACAAATATTTGTATGTTTTCCAACAACGCTTGTAAAAAGTGCATTCTCTGTCACCAGTGTGATATATAAATGAAACCCCGACTTTGTTAAAATCTTGCCTATTCTTGCTTGCTTTTATATACTTGGTCAGTTATGAGACATGAGTGTATTTCTCTGACTTGATCTTTGATCTCTGAAGCTTTTATAACACTAGATTTTATTTAAAAAATTATAAAGTTGCATTTTATAAAACATTTTTACATTATAAAATTAGATTTGGCTTGGTACATCAGTGTTTATAGATGTTACATATTCTTTGTGAATTTTTTTTTTCAACAAGCTTTTGTGATTTGTGGAAACCCTGGTGGCATACCAGGTTAAGTGCTATGTCTACTAACCAAAAGGTTGGCAGTTCAAATCCGCCGGGTGCTCCTTGGAAACACTAGGGGACAGTTCTACTCTGACCTCCAAGGTTGCTATGAGTTGGACCCAACTCAACAGCAGTGAGAGTTTGGGTGGGTTTTACAATTTGGGTATAAATTTCTCTTATGCTACCAATTTTGTGACCTAGATTACAATTTATTTGCCCTTGCCTAACTGCCTTTTCTGTAGATAGACCTCTTTCTGTCAAGAAAAAAACAGAGGAAGGTTGTGATTATTACTTTAAAACTACAGAAGAAATTCAACAACTAATGATAAGCCTCATCATTAGAGTGCTTACAAACCAGTGGGAATAATTTAATAGTTAAGCAATGCTACTTACGTAGAAAAATGACTTAAGATTTATTTCCACTTTGGTGAACCTTCTATTCCATAACTTATTCATTATGATTGGAATCTAGCAGGAAAAAAATGATCCTGCCTTTCTCCAGTAGAAGAATTTTTCCAAAATAATAAGTTATGGTTTTATTTTTGTTGTTGCTGTGTTTTGTTTGTTTTGCTTTGCTACAATTTACTCAAAAAGAATTTTAACTAATATGAGCAGGAGAAAAGTATATTGTGTGAAATAAAATTTGCCTAAGAGTTGGCCTTCAAATTCATTCTGAGTTGTTTAGCAATGGGGCCCTCATCTGTGTCACTGGGAAAAGCCAGCTCCAGAATCACCTCTTAGTGGCACCAGAGGACTCTTCCCCAAGCCAGGAATCCTTAGGTCTCCAGGTGCTAGACTATGGCTTCTCTAGGCAAATTTTGTAAATAGATGAATGCCTGGTGACAAGATTATGTATTTGCACCGCAGAAGAGTACTTTCTTACGTCTGTCCGATTTAAAGAAGAACATGTGAAGGAGAGAGCATTCGACCACAATACAAGACCACACTGTGACCCAGAAGAACCCGGAGTTTGGCACCTCTCTGTGGACCAATAGGGTGATCAAAGGAACTTATACTTTCCATGCTTTTACTTACTTGGCTTTTCAAGATTCTTTTTCCAAAATAAAGCTTATTTCTTAGACCATGTTGAGAAATGCCTAGAAATTTGTCCTAAACCATAGTTCAGGACAAGTGGTGATTCAGACAGGATCCACTCTGTATGACCTTCGCAACAATGAAGGTATTGTCTTATATATAAGTTTGCAGCTAGAACAGGGACCCAACTGGTATGACAAAGTGAATCATATAAAATTGCCAGTATACTGTGATGGTAGAGTAAAAATAGCTATAAATTACTGCCGTTCTGCTGCTTTTCCCTTCCTTTGCCTATAGGTTGGGCCTGTAACTTCTATTGGTCAACAGAAGTCACTGAAAGTTGCATTATATACATCCAGAGACCGAGCCTCCATAAATCTAAACTTCTGCTGTTGCATGCTTGACATGCTGTTCTTTGGAAGCCAGCCTCATGGCTGTGAGAAGTCCAGGCTACATAGAAAAGATATGTAGGTAAGAACTGAGACATTTCAGATGACAAAATGAGCTCCCAAAGGATAGCCAGGTCGAAGTATCCATATGAGTGAAGCTCTGTGAAAGTTCCAGATGAGTCAAGAGTCCCTGAGGGTACGGACCGCCTCTCCACCTCCCACCCAGGCTCCAAGAACACTCTGTGATAAGGAGGCTGAGAACTGGGTTCTGCTCCTCTAGCTCAGTTCCTTCTCCTTATCAGGAAGCCTTCCCCCTGTTCAGGGTACACGAGAATTTTCTTTGTTTCGCACATACAAGAGCACCACACACCACCTGGCTAATCTCAATCATAGTAGTGTAATAAGTGGTTATTGTTGCTCTAATAACCGCTAGTAACTCCAATTAAGCCGCTAAGTTTATAGCAATTTGTTAGCAAACAATGGATACCCCGTATTATGGATACACCATATCACACTTATGATGTCTCAGATTTTAACTGTTCTCACAGTTTACTTGGGGAATATTTTTGCTTACTAAAGATATTTTCTTAGTCTCTCCAAATTTTCTTTAATTTCTGGTTATAAACTGAAAAGTACTTTAGTTCATCTCTCCCTTCTCTACATTATTTTGGGGTATATTGTTCCACAGTAATAGATAAACAGAAACCGGTACCAGAAGTGTGGGTGTTGTACCAGTATTTAGAAAAAAAAATACATACGAGATCTGTTGGGTCCGCGGGTCTGTATCGCCTGCAGGTGATCAGTGCCTATGAAGAATGCCACACAGGAAACACTGGTGGTGAGGACGAGAGCTGGAATCTCTAACACCTCAACTCTAATTTAGACATCATGCCCCTCATTTTTATTTAGTGAAAAGAATAGGTTTACGTGCAGTAAAGCACGCATTAATTTCCACAGGGTTTTGGGAAATTCCTCCCGAAGCAAACGTGCATTCTTATCTAAACGGCATAACATAGGCCACTTCCTCAGGTGAATTCGCCTCATGAGCAGGAAAGCATGGGCAAGGACACAAGGGTCACATTCACGGGGCCAGACCCATTGTTTGGGAGGATCTGATGCCGTGTGTTCCAACCGTTTGCGGCTGTTTCTACTCACTGATTCACAGGCTCACAAGCCCTGCACCAAGACCATAGTGCTTGTCCAAACCCACAATATCCAATAACTAAGTCCATGCACTTAATTGTTCTAAGTGCTGAATATCACTGCAGTCACCTTAGAAGTACTCCCCTTGGGAAGCTATGCGCGGATGCCAGCACCTAGTCTACCTTTCAAAGCAATTTTATAACTCTTTCTGGAATGGCCATTGTGCATCGTGACACCGTGTCCAGCTGGCGAACTTTACTGTCTAGTTGTCTCTAAAGGTGTTTTTAGCCAATAAACAAATAGCTGTATTGGAGCATCCTCCCTACTTACCTGATCTGCCCCCAGTGATTTTTTTCTTTACCCAAAGATAAAGGAAATATTGAAAGGAAGACATTTGGATGACATTCAGGATATCAAGGGTAATATGATTACAGCTCTGATGGCCATTCCAGAAAAAGAGTACAAAACTGCTTTGAAGGGTAGACTAGTCTCTGGGGTCAGTGCACAGCTTTGCAAGGGGAATACTTTGAAGGTGACTGTAGTGATATTCAGGAGTCAGATATGTAGCACTTTTTCTGGGATGAGTTCACAAACTTAATTGGCACTCCTCATAGCGCTGGCTTTGGTACAAGGTGATAAACACAGACTGAAAAGGTTAGTGAGCAAAGTCTTGAAGAGTTGCCCTGGAAGGCAGTGAGATTACTGCCATTGACCACTAATGAAAGCCAAGCCAAGTGCCGTCGAGTCAGATTCAACTCATGAAAAGGGAGTCCAATATATACTGGCAGAACAATTAGTTGAACTGTCAACCATGGTATTATGGAAGAAAAAATATATCTCTCACAAACTTGTGTTGTGACTGAGGAGAGTTCCGTGGCAAATGCTGAAAGTGCCAAATGGCTTTATTTTAGCTATGATATTTCTTAAGTGAACCCCACTTATTGATAATGCATTACCCTTTTCATGTACTGTTGTATTTGATTTGCTAATACTTTATTGAAGCTTTTTACTTCCAAGATCATAAAGCACATCTCTGTAGTTTTCTTGTATTTCTCCGGTTTCGTTATCAGTAGGCTGGCATTATAAATAAAAAGTTGGGAAGTCATTATCCTTTCTTTGAGTTTCTGGGGAGATTTGTGTAGAATTGATATTACATATCATTAACTGTTTCAAAGAGATCATCAGTTAAGCCATTTGGTTTCGGGGTTTCTTCATGAAAGGGCTTTAACTAGAAATTTTTTTAAAAAAAATTAACATCTAGAACTACTAAGCTTGCTATCACCTTGACTGAACTTTGGTAATTCATAATTTTCAGGATTTTAACTGGTCACGAGGGGCAAAGCAGTAATAAAAGGCAGTTTCTAAGATAACAAACATCCCTCTCATTGGTCTTGTTTCTATTACCATGGCCCACCATGATTCTCTTTGGTGCAATAAGCAATTAAACCAACCTAAACTTAGGCCGGAATACTTGGGTTAGGTTTTGTCTCTCCTCATGTTGTTAGTTGCTGTTGTTTTAGTGTTTAACAGCAAGCTCTTCCTTGGGCTAGGATCCACTGTGGTTACTCCCTGTTATCTCCTACTCCTACTCAATTTTAAGGGGAAAACATCCATGAAATAATTTAAACTTGAAATTCTGAAAGAAATGTAGATTTTTTTGAACAATTTTATTATGAGTTTGAATTCTTTTTTACCAAAATGAAAGTTCATAGAAAAATGGATTTGACTTTTCCTGTTAGCCTTTCCAAGACAAATGTAAAATGTTCTATTTATTTTAAATTATGAAAGTGTAAGATCATACTTATTAAATAATGAAAACACAAATAATATTCTTCATTTACACATTATGATCTACGAAGAAAAAAGGAGAGTGGAAAGCAAGGGAAAAAGAAAAAGGGGAGTGATTAGGCAGGGAAAATTATGTATAAAGGAGAGATAAAATTTTTCAAAATATGTATTGAGACAGAATAAGATGGCATCAGAGTTCTTACATTCATAAGGTAGGAGTGCTTTACTAAAGGAAGGTTAAAAAAGAAAACAAGTTACTCTTTGAAAGCATACTGTACTGACTCCTCTTAAGATGACTCCATTAACATATTCATTCTAGATTTCTCAAAAAAGTTTTTAATACTTACAGTCTCTTCATATCACATTTATTCATCATTAAATCCACACAGTGTGGCTTCTGATCCACTTTTCCATTGAAACTTCTCTTCCAATAGCCTTCAACTTACACAGAAAACAGATGGTGACACTGTTCTGTCCTGGTGCCCTGTTTCCTCTCTACCATCCCACTTGAATCTTTTTGGGGAGTCGCCTTCATCCCCTTTTTATTTTAATAGTCCCTGGTTTCTATTGTTAGAATGCCTTTTCTCACTCAACTCATCGGAAAACCTCTTAAGTCACATTATTTTAGCTATCAGTAGGGTTTGGATATGTAATTAATATACAAAATACACATTTCTGCTCCAGGCCTTGCTATCTTCTTGAATTTTAAGATCTCTCTGCCTGTTTACCAATTAGACATGCCTTCCTGAGTTTTCTAAGGACTCTACAGTCTTCCTGTGGATAAAATATGCTTGTTTTAGGCACGTGGAGTCACCTTGCAGTTGTTGGCATGAGAAGTCAGGCTGTCACTTTCTAGTTGCCGAGATCAGAAGCCAGACTGCAAATTGACCACAGAAATACAGTGATTGCAAGGGATGGAGAAATACAAGGGGGCAAATGGTGACCTGCAGATGTGGAAAAAAGCAGAGACAAGAAACAGAGTGAACTAAACATGCCTGATGTCAAAGAGAGGGGCCAGGGGCCGGGAGAGAAAGTGAAAAAGGATATTTGGAGGAAATGGGAGGATACTGGAGGTCCATCAGAGCCAGGGAAGTACAATTAGAGATGCAGAGGATAGAAAAAGGTGAATGGGTAAACCACCGTTGACACTGGATTTAGCAGCTAGTGAGCCTTCATTTGCAGTAATTTTCCTTGATATCTATTGCAGAAATCTTGACCTTTACAGCAAAAGGTTACTATCTTCACAATCCCTATATACATCTGGCAAGGAAAACAACGCTCATCACAGCTCAGTTCAGTGTGGTTATAGATCCACCCACCTGAAAGACAAGGAAAACCCTGTTGTAGGTGGCTCCCATGACATTCTTGTTCAGCATCTGAGAACACAATACTTTTTAACTAAGAGTTAAAAGACCTTTCCCACCCGCATCAGGCCCATTCTCCAGGGAAGGCACACATCCATGCTTTCCCACAAACAGCTCCTTAGATTGAAGATATACCAAGAGCCCCTCAGACAGTGCCAGGAAGAGGGGCCAGCTTAAGACAGCAGAGCCTGGTTCAGGTACCATTACCTTTCGTGCCACTGAATATGAAGAAATCCTTGGTCCCGCATCCTGGACCTTGAAGCATGGTACAATTCCCATAGTCTTTAACACATCTGCCTTTCTCAAAAGTTTTGCAAACCATACACAGGGTAGGTGGAGCTGGATAAAACAGACATGAATGCTGAGACCTGGGTTGGATAAGCTGGGACCAAGGTAGATTAGGATACAGATAGGGCTGAGGAGACCAGGGTAAAACATGAATCTAAATATCTTCCTCCATCCATCCTTTTATAATCTTATGAAATGGAAATGTCACCAATAAATTGCATCCATTGAACCTTTAAGGATCTGGCCTTTGACAAGAATAACCTTAGGATGAGGTGTTGGTTGCCAGAAGAAATGGCAAAAGGAAGGAAGATGGGAGATGAGCAAAACGGTTATACATTTTAATATGGTAGGTACAGGTACCAACCAAGCATTTCAACAACACTGAGACAGTATGCCTCCTTAAATGTCTCTGTTTAGAGACAGAGTTAATGAGCCCTAGGACCAGCTCTGTGCTCACACTTTCATAAAACTTAAAAGATGTCCACATGGTAAAGGGAGTCCCTTTAGGTGTTGCACTACTGTACAGAGCACAACCAGAGTGTCTCCATACAGCCACTGAGCCCAGGAATCTCTGGAGAAAGAGAAGGGACACAGGACTGTGCTGGGGATTTCAGACTCCCAAGGTTCTCCAGCACCACAAGATTTCCAAAGTATGGCACACACATATCTAAGGGAGAACACTGTACTTGATACAGAAATACTAGTTCAACATAAGCCCTTCACTGACTTCTTGTTGATTGCTGTTCCAGACCTGCTTGTGAGTAGAATGTCTTGAGCAACTATTGTGTCTTCCCTTTAGAGGCAGCCTAGTCAGCCCCAACAGCCCTAAATGGAGAAGGGCCCCCTTTCACCATCTGCCCTAGGAGAGTGACAGACCCTATTATGAGCCATTGGGAAGGGACATGACCTCTGGCCCTGGTAGGAGTCAAGGTGGGGGGTGCCACACAGAGACTTCAGACCCTTGCCTGTCAGATCATCCCAGACCTCATCCTGGACCCTCTACCCTCCCTAGTCCCACTGCTCGAGCTAGTCAGAGCAACATCGTAGGTCTGGTCCAACCCTATCACCACCACTTTGTCCTCAACCGCTGCTCCAGCCAAGCCCAGGGCTCACCCAGTCCTTGGAAGAACACAACAGGGAAGGCTCCCAGCAGCAGGAGCAGGAACAGGAACTTGCTCATATCAGTCCGGGATGACAGGAAGATGCAGGGCAGAGAAAGCCTGTTCTGGGATAATGAAAAGAGAAAGCTAGAGAAATCTGCACTGAGCTGCTCCCAGGCTGTGGCAAAAGTTTCCTTGTAGACACCTGCCTGTAGGTGTTTTACCACCTCCCAGGCCCAGGAAACATTCCCACAGAACAGTTCCAAGAACAAAAAGTGCCCCTGATGCAAATTCTACTCCATTAAAGTTGCCTGCTGATGAGCAGGGAATATGCTGCTTGTCCAGATTTGGTGGTACCCTCAAAAGGCCCTGACCCTTTTACTTGCTGAACATCCTGTTCAATGAGAAACACCTTTCACTGTCCGAACCACAAGAACAGATTCTGTCAGTGTTTGAAGTCTTGTACTAAAAAGGTGATTTCCTCTGGTTTGACTCTCCTCTGACCTCCACCTATTCAGTTCCAAATGAAGACAGTGAGCAAAGAAAGACAGATACCACCCTTAGAGATCAGGACGCATTTATCTTAGAGCAGTCCATATCCCTCCCTTCCCATTCCACCCTCTCTGTGTTTGAGCTCATGGTCCAGGCCATTGCCCTCCCAGTACAGATTCAGTGTGATCAATGGTGCAAGTAGTCATTATAGTAATAGTCATTAAGTAGGGGAAACCTGGGACAATTCTAGACGGAATCAAGAGATTGATGAATTCCATATGCAGAAATGATCCTTAACCCCACGAAAACTTGTCTCCCAGACCTTAAAAATGACAGGCACCTAAAAGCTAGACCTAAGTTTAATTAGTGGTCCAAGTTTAATTAGTGAAACTATGACTGCTGTTGTTGCCAATTGCCTTTGAATCAGCTCCGATTCATGGTGACCCCAATAAAATAAAACACTGGGTGATCCTTCACCAACTTCATGACTTCAGATATGTTCAAGTTATTGTTGTGGTCGGTGTGTATTTTGAGTGTTTTGCGATCTACAGGGGTCATCTTCCAGCACTATATTTGATAATATTCTGCTGGGAACCATAGTTTTCACTGACTAATTTTCAGAAGTGGAACACCAGACTTCTCTTCCTAGCCTCTCAGAAAGCTCTGCTGAAACCTGTATACCATGGGTGACCCTGGTAGTATTTGAGATATTGGCAGCATAGCTTCCAGCACCAAAACAACACATAAGCCACCCCAGTATGACAAAGTGACAGATGAGTAGAGGAACAAGTAACACTACCACTTTTGTGCGAGTCTGGAGGATAAATTACATGGGCAGCCCACTTACAGGTCACTAGGCTCAGTTGTCTATGTCAAGAAATTTGGAAGGCGGGTAACTGGCCAACTGACTGGAAGAAATCCATATTTGTGCCAATTCACAAGAAAGGCAATTCAACCAACTGGGAAATTATTGAACAATATTATTAATATCACACAAAAGGAAAATTTTGCTAAAGATCATTCAAAAGTGACTACAGCAGTATATTGACAGGGAACTGCCAGAAATTCAGCCTGGATTCAGAAGAGGATGTGGAACCAGGAATGTCATTGCTGATGTCAGATGGATCTTGGCTGAAAGCAAAGAATGTTTTCCTGTGTTTTATTGACTATGAAAAGGCATTAGACTGTGTGGATCATAACAAATTACATTTAACATTGTGGAGAATGGAAATTCCAGAACATTTTATTGCTCTCATGAGCAATCTACGGATGGATCAAGAGGCAGTCATTTGAACAGAACAAGGAGACACTGCATGGTTTAAAATCAGGAAATGTGTGTGTCGGGGTCGTATCCTCTCATCATACCTATTCATTTTGTATGTCAAGTATATAATCAAAGAAGTTGAACTATATGAAAAAGAATGAGGCATCAGGATTCCAGGAAGGCACATTAACAACCTGCATTATGCTCATGACACAGTCTTGCTTGCTAAAAGTAAAGACTTAGAACACTTAGTGATGAAGACCAAAGATTGAAGCCTTCAGAATGGATTATACTTCAACATCAAGAAAACAAAAATGCTCCCACCTGGACCAGTAAGTAATATCATGATAAATGGAGAAAAGATAGAGGTTGTCAAGGATTTCATTTTACTTGGATCTACAATCAACACCCATGGAAACAGCAGTCAAGAAATCAAAAGATACATTGCACTGGGTAAATCAGCTACAAAAGACCTCTTTAAAGTATTGTAAAGCAAAGATGTCACCTTGAAAACTAAGACGCACCTGACCTAAACCATAGTATCTTCAATGGCATCATATACATGCAAAAGCTGGAGAATGAATAAGACAGGCAGACGAATTGATGCCTTTGAACTGCAGTGCTGGTGAAGAAGATTGAAGGTGCCATGGACTGCCAAAAGACTGAACAATTCTATCTCTGAAGAAGGACAACCAGAATGTTCAGTAGAAGCAAGGATGGCAAGGCTACGTCTAACACACTTTGGACATTTTGTCAGGAATGATCAGTCCTTGAGAAGGACATCATGCTTGGCAAAGTAGAAGGTCAGCAAAAGAGAGGAAGACCCTCAATGAATGGATCAACACAGTGGCTGCAGCAAGGAGCTTAAGCATAACAATTGTGGGGATGGCGTGGGGCCAGAAGCATTTTGTTCTGCTATGCGTGAGTCACTATGAGTGGGAACTGACTCCATGGCACTTAACAACAACTACAAGAGGCCCAATCTGTTTCCTGGAGCACAAACCTCCTTTTCAGCTGCCCAGACAGTGGGCACCCAAAACCACCGCAAGCTTCCAGGCCCACACAAATCTCCATCAGCGGTTCCATTACAGGGTCTAGGCTGAACCTACCAAGGGGAGTGGCTTGGCCTAAGTGCATACTCCTGAAATCAGACAAATTGGTCTGAAGCCTGGTTCCAGCACTTAACTGGCTAGCAGTAACTGATAGCCAGTAATTCAGTTATTCAATTTGTATTCCTCAGTTTCCTCATCAAGGAAAAGAAGGAATATAATAGAACTTAAGTTAAAGAGTTTCCATTAGGAAAAAAATAATTAACTGAATGTCAGATTCTTAGTAGCTAACACAGAAAAACGAGACAAAAAGTATTGGTTCAATTCTTTATATTATAATTTATATATAATAATTTTCAATTATTATCTAAAAATTCCAGTTAAGAAAAGTTTTACTTAAAGGATGGATTGTGAAGTACAGGAAGTTGTTCTTTACTGACTTCTGATATTGGCCTATGCAAGTTGATCCCACTCAGCAGTCCAAATCCCTTCCTACCTTCCATGCATGACAAAATCGTTCTATCACAGAGACACTTACTTCTCTTTCCTCAGCATCATACAAGAAACAGGAATATCTTTGCCTCAGAACAAATGTAAGCCAAATCCCAGGACTACATGTGCCACTCCATTCTCTCCTCTCTCATTCATGGTCTACCTTGGGAACTTACTGTCATGGGCCAGGTAAAAATACAAGCCTTGCTGCTGCAGTAAAAGAAATGCCGCTGTATGAGGGAATGAACAGGCTACCTTTCATGGTTTTCATGTAATTTTGCATCAGTATACTATGATGGAACAGCTGATGTGTTGGTAATAAAACTGATGTGTATAAACCACCTGCACTCAATCCCTAAAACTCTCGTCTGTCTCCTGTCCACTCGCACAGTGTGCCACTAGCACTCCCATCACTAGTACTTTAACGTCCACCACCAGCACTGGTCACCAACACTGAACACACTCCAAGCAGTTTCATCCTTTGTCTTTTCATCTGTCACTGCTCTGCAGCCAGAATTTTTCCAGGGGTTTGGAGCGTGAGTGAATGGTGTATGTAGTAAGGTTTTATAGAAAAAGGGCAGAAAACAGTGGAAAATCAAGACTTTGAGTCTCAGTGCCAGAATCTCTTCCTGGTATGTGGGGAAACTGAAACCCTTATCAGTTGCTGGGGGAATGCAAAATGGCAGAGCTGTGTAGAAGGCTAAAAATAGAACTACCATGTGACCCAGCAATTCCACTCCTAGGTACATGCCCCAAAGACTTGAAAACAAGAGACTCAAAAACAACTACATTAAACAATGTTCATTGGAGCAGTATTCACAATAACCTAGAGGTGGAAAACAAACTAAATGCCCACCAACAGTTGAATGGATAAACAAAATGTAATGCATACATACAGTGGGATGCTACTCAGCATACAGGTGAAACAAAGTGTTGACTACACGCTACAACTACAGATGGAGCTTAAAGATATTACTTTGAGTGAGATCAGTCAATCAAAAAAGGACATATACTGTGTGAATTCACTTATATAAAAATTCAAATGTGTAGAAATCAAAGTTTATGAGTGATTACCAGGGACTGGAGGGAGAGAGGAAAAGGAAGTTAATGCTTATGAAATACTCAGTTTTAGTTTACAATGAATTCAACCACACTGAATAAGTATAGGGCTGTACAGCTGATTATTATAAATTCTGTCAATAAGTTTTACACCTGTAAAAAGTTGAATTGGCAAAATTTGTGTGATCGATATCAGCTGGTGAGGCTGCTGATGTACAACCAAACTCTTCATGGGATTTGGATCCTTTGTTTGGAGATTTAAGGCCATGATTTCATGGGTGTTTCAGTCATCTAGGGCTGCTGTAACAGAAATACCACAATGTCAATGGCTTTAAAAAGAGAAATGTTAATTCTTACACAGCCCAGTAGACTGCTAGTCCAAATTCAGGATGTACAATCCAGGTGAAGTTTTTTCCTTTGTCAGCTCTAGGGGAGTCTTTGTGTTGCATCAGTCTTTGTTTGGGGAGCATCTTGGCACAGGAACTTCAGGTCTAGAGGACATGCTCTACACCCAGTGTTGCTTTCTTGATGGTGTGGGATTCCCAATTCTCTGCTTGCTTTCCTCTCTTTTTAGCTCACACAGGATGAAAGGGTAAAAGGTAGTGCAAGCCACACTCCTGGGAAACTCTCTTAGCAAGGATATTGCAGTCCCACTCTAGTCCTCTTTTAACATAATCATCCTATCTATTAGCCACAGGCGGAGATTAGGATGTATAGCACAGGAAAATCACAAAATATTGGGAATGATGGCCCAGCCAAATGGCTACACACATTTTGGGGGGCACACAGTTCAATCCATGACAATGGGATACTCCAATTAATTGGCATACTAATGTATTTAGCGCTTCTGCAGCACCTCCTATTTTGTTGCACAGTACTTGAGGTCTTAAAAACTTGCAATGGCCATAATAAGACATGACAATTGGCCTCGATTCAGCTGGAGTAACAGAGGAAGAAGGAGAGTGAGAAATAGAAGGAAGATGTGGAATGTATGGCTAATTGTCTCAATAAACAGCTGCCTCCTGTGCCATGAGTCTAGAAGAACTGGATGTGTTCTAAAAGAATCCTGATCAAAACAGGCAAAATGAAGAGCTGGAGGCATGGAGGCTATATGAACCACTGAAACTATTTACGTGAAATAATCTTAAATCTTAAACAAAAAAATATCCTCTGAAGTCTTCTTAAAACCAAATAACAGTTTAAGTTAATTAAATATGTCTGACAGCTTGTCGTACTGTGGTGGCTTGCATGTGCTGTGATACTGAAAGATTTGCTACCAGTAGTTTAAATCCCACTAGTGTCACCCTTGGTGGACAGGTTTCATCCGAGCTTCCAGACTAAAGCAAACTACGAAGAAGGATTTGGCAGTCTACTTTGGAAAAAATTGGCCAGTGAAAATCTTATGAATAGCAGTGGAACATTGTCTGATATAGTGCTGGAAGATGAGACCTTCAGGTTGAAAGTCACAGAAAAGATGACTTGAAAAGATAACCCTTAAAGTAGTGTCCACTTTAATGAGATGAATGGAGTCAAGCTTTTAGGACTTTTATTTGCTGATACGGCACAGCTGTAATCAGAATGTGGAGATTTTTTGTAATTGTATGGCACTATAGATAGATGTACCATGGCATCTCTCTACAACAAAGACCAAAAACACTAAGTAAAACAGATATACATGTCAGTTCCGGAATCCTAAATACCAAACGAAGGCATAAGGAACTCAATCAAGCACCAAATGGAATAAGAAATTGACTGAGGACAGAGAACTAGGACAGCAACGGAGTGAAGGTCACTTACTAGCTAAAGGGTGTAGATTCACCATCTTGGACCTCGGCCACCAAGAACAGCAGAGAGGGAATATGGGAAGGCAATTTAGGGTACTCCCAACAGGATCCAGAGCATGAGGTAATCAAGAATACACTATCCCATCTCTCACCCTTCTTCCCTTTAGGTTGCCTCTGTCACTCTTTAATGGGTCATGGTCATTGACTAGATGAACACCAGTTCACTACCACCCAGGTTCACCCTCTCCTGCCCTGGTTTCCTCAGTGCCACTTTTCGTTTTTGTTGTTGTTGTTATTATTACTTGCTTTTTTGTGTTTCTTTTACTTCCTCCCTTACCTTTCTCCTTCCCAGCTAGCCCCATGTGCTTTCCTTGCCCCTTCTTGACAGGCTGTGCCATGTAAACACACACATACACACACACACAGCCTCCCCAGGTCTGCACCACACCTATTGGCTGGATCCCTCAACACCATTTTTTGTTTGTTTGCTTTTGCTTTTTGTTGTTGTTTCTTCTCTTTCTCTCCCTCCCTTCCTTTACTTTCTCCCACACAACTAGCCCCATGTACCATCTCTCCTTCTTGACAGAATATGCTGTCCCCCTTGGCTAGACAGCATCTAGCATGTGGCCTACCCAGGTCTGCACCACCACAATGGACCAGTTACCGCAGCATCACATTTTTTATTTTTCTTCTTCCCTTTTCCCTAAATTCTGGACCACCAGATCCTAACCTGCATTGTGCCTGGCCCTACCCCAGTATGTGGGGAAAACCAACCAACCCCACCTATCCAACTCCACTGGACCTGCCGTGCTGTACCATAGCTGAGCCACTAGCTCTGTGCACCTGAACAAGGTGGTAAGAAGTATTATGGCCACACTTAAGCAACCAACAAAGCACACCCAGCCACTTGCCCTAACATAGTCAAATAAAATGAAAAAGCAGGACAAAACAAGCAAATATACAATCAATACATGAAGAAAATAATACTGAATGGCCTGGAGATAGTAGAAAAACATATTTTAAAAAAAAAAAGACAGGATAACTACAGAAAATGACAAGAACAAAACACTAGATGATATTCCGGTAGAAGAAAGACATTGGAACTACCTGATAAGATATTGAAAACTCTAACATTCAAGATTCTCCAACAAATAAAAGAAAACATAGGAAAGGAAACAGACAAAATCATGGAAAACACAGACAAAGCAATGGAAGAATTTAAAAAAGTAATTCAGGAATAAAATATCAAAACAAAAACAGCAATTGGAAATTCAAAAGATAAACAAGATTTCAAATGAAGGTTTTAGGAGAAAATTTGAAACAACTGAAGACAAAAACTAGGAAACTACTTTGAAGAAAAATCAGAGAACAGAATGAAGAAACACAAATAAACTGAGAACAATATATGATACAACCAAAAGCAAAATTTTGCATGTGATCAGCGTTGTAAAACAGGAAAACAGAAAATACCTGGGGAACCACTGAAAATTCGCTAACAGGAAAACTTCCCTGATAATCATGACAGACAAAAAGCTGACCATCCAAGAAGCTCAGTGAAAAAAATGCAGGATAGACCCCAAAATAAAATCATCAAGGCATATTATAATCATACCCACTGAAACTAAAGACAAAAGAATAATCCTAAGAGCAGCTCAATAGAAAACAAAAAGTCATATGCAAAGAGGAAACAAAACTAAGCTCTGATTACTTGGCAGAAAACACATACAAAAGAAGACAATGGAATGACATATACAACATCTTAAAAGAAAAAACTACCGATCAGGAATAATATATCCTGCAAACCTCTCATTCAAATATGATGGCTAAATTAAGACATTCCCAAAAAAAAACAGAGATTAAGAGAATATTTGAAATCAAACCAATCTAACAAAAATTCTTAAAAAGGGTCCTTTCATTAGAGAATTGTTATGGTCAAAGTTGTGTATCAACTTGACTGGACCATGATTCTCGATGATTTGGCACTCACATGAAGTGATCACACTGGGATGATGGTATCCACTGTGAGTAGCAAGTTAGTTAAAAGGGAGTTTCCTTGAGTGTGTAGCCTGGAAAATATACAAGTAGAAATTCTGGTAAGGCTGATAGGTTTTACTTGCTCTGGATCCTGCAGCTGGCTTCTGTTCTTCTGACCTCCAGTTCTTGGGACTTGAGCAGCTCTCACCTGTGGTCTTTCCTGCAAATCTTGGGATTCATCCATCTTCACACCTGTGAGCAACAGTCCTTCTTTTTGACCTGCCATTCTTGGGTTCACCTATGGCTATGTGAATCAGGGGAAGCCTCCAGCTTGATCCATGGACTTGGAACATTGTAGTCTCTAGAACCATTTCCTTGATATACATCTCTACATACATATTTATTTCTATGCTTTACTGGTTTTGCTTCTCTGGAGAATCTAGTATAAGATACTTGCTATGGACAGTGGTTCTAGAAACAAAATTGTAAGGATAAGTTTTCCAAATTGGCTCTCAAACCTGATTACTCATTAAGATGCTAATGATTCTGCTTCCAGTAGTAAAGAAGGCACTGCTAATTCATGGTGTCAGGCATTAATACAAATACACAAAAATACCACCACTTATAAATCAATGTCATGGATTCAATTATGCTCCCCCTAAATGTGTATACCCATTTGGCTGGGCTATGCCTTCCAGTTTTGTACAATTGTCCACTATTACATCATTTGATGGAATTTTCCTATGTGTTGTAAATTCTCTCACTATAACTTAATAAAATTGACTAGCAGTAGTTATATTGATGAGATCTACAAGATTTGATTGTGTCTTGAGCCATCTATTTTGAGATATAAAAGGGAGAAGCGAGCAGAGAGACATAGAGACTTCTTACTACCAAGAAAGCAGTGACAGGAGCAGGGTACATTCTTTGCCCCTGAGATTTCTGTGCTAAGATGCTCCCAGACCAACAGAAGACTTAGGTAACACAAGGACCTTCTTCCAGAGTTGACAGAGAGAGAAAGGCTTCCTTTGAATTTAGACTTCTAGCCAGTTAGAGTGAGAGAATAAACTCTTTGTTAAAATCATCCATTTGTGGTATTTCTGTTACAGCAGCACTACATAACTAAGACAATCAGGTATGGTAGAAGGCGAGGCTTAGTGAAACCATGTGTGATACCTTTCTACTGTTTTGTCATGATAAGAAGCATAACATAAAGAAGCTAATTGGTTGATCCTACTTTTGCTAGGTAAACTCGTGAAAGAGAGGAGCTCAGGGCTTCATAGTCAAAGCTGAAGTGGTGTGTAAATGATCTCAAAATTCCCACTTGTATCTTGAAAGGAAGCCTGATTTCTTGTAATAACAGAGCTGATATTACCACAAATCAGATCCAGAGTGTCATGATAAGAGTGGCTGAATTCCAAAGCCATCGCAGTTGCCAAATTCAAGAGGTGTCTAAAGTTAAAGTGGCTGCATTGACTAAGAAGAAATCGGATCCTAAAACTTGGGAAGCAGACATGCGGGCAGATTCTCAGGGAACTGGAGATACTGAGCCTCTTCTCTTTGTTAAAGCCATCCACTTCTGGTATTCATGTTATAGCAGCACTAGATGACTAAGACAGAGGGTATCAGCAGAGACTGAATATTTAACCATGGGACGCCTGAGCTTCCCATCATGAACTGGATGTTTTCTGATCCAGTCTCAAATTTGGACATGCACAGCAGCACTCCATCATTCAATGGAAGTGACATGATTCCCAAAGCCAACTCTCCAAAGATTGGGCTGGATTATAAGATAAAAAATGATATTGGTGAAGAGTGTGATTCTTGGCTTAAATAGATGGATGAGACTAACTGGGAAGCTCCTATTTGGAGGTGAGATAAGAAGGCAGAGAGGGACAGGAAATGCTTAAATGAACATGAGAAAAACAGTGTGGAAAGGAAGAGTGTGCTGTCACAGTGTAGGGAGAACAGCTAGAGTTAGATAGCAAGGTGTGTGTAAATTTTTGTACACCAAAATGACTTGAATTGTAAACTCACACTTAAAGAACAATTTTTTTTTAACGGAAGTAGTGTATATAATATCAAACCCAAGTGGGATGACTAAGCTGCACAAGGAAGTAGCCCAAGTGTCCATGGTCTCTGCTCATATCATATTACCTTCCATCTCCCAGTCTGCTTCTACAGACTCATGAAGTATAGCAATAGGCCCATGCTCATGGAATACACTGGTCTTACCCTGTTCCCATCATGCCATTATCAGCAGCTGGCTTGATAAAATGATGGAATGGCCTTCTAAAGACACAATAGTGCCATCTAGATTACAATATCTTGCAGCACTGGGATCATATTCTCCAGGAGGCTACATATGCTCTAAACCAGTGTCCATTTAATGGTACTCTTTCTCCTATAGCCAGGTTTCATGGGCCCAGGAATCAAGGAGAGGAAATGGGAATGACACCACTCATTATCACCCTAGTGACCAACTGGTAAGATTTTGGCTTTCTGTCTTCATGATCTTATGCTCTCCAGGTCTAGCTGTCTTAGTTCCAAAGGGAAGAAGGCATTCTTCTGAAGACATATCATTGATTCCACTGAACTGGAAGCTAACAATCCTGCCTAACCACTTTGTGCTCCTTATGCCTCTGTATCAAAGAAAGGAGTTACTGTAACTGGCTGTATGATAAGAGAAAATTGGATTGATATAACATAATGGAAGTAAAGAAGAGCATTTGGGAATGCAAGAGATCTCTTGGTGCTACCATGCTCTGTGGTTAAAGACAATGGAAAACTAAAAATAAGCAAACCCAAAAAACCACACTAGTTGCTGTCAAGTTTTAGTCTAACTCATAGCAAACCTATAGGACAATTTAGAACTGCTCTATCCAGTGGATATGAACTACCAACCCTTCAGTTGGCAGTAATAGCATATAACCGCTGTACCACCAAGGTTTCCAGTGGAGAACTAGAGCCAATTAATTTTGACATGACTGCTAATGGCCCAGACTGCTCAGGAATGAAGGTTTGCATCATTCCACCAAAGAGCTGTGGCCAAGTGAGGTGCTTGCTGAGGCCAAAGGGTATATTGAATGGGTAGTAGAAGAAGGTAGTTCTAAATATCAGTTATGACCATGTGACCAGTTGTAGAAACCAGGACTGTAACCATTACAAGTATTTCTTCTTTGTATGTGTGAACTATTTTTGTTTTCTTCACTTATAAAATATAAGATGTATTTTGTAGTGGGCCAGTGCATTTTCATTTTGTGTGTGTTTATCTTACCATGTAAGGCACAAGTATGACTTTATATTCATCTTTAGTCAAAGATTATGTATGGTTTAAAGAGATGTGTGCAGGTGCTAAGTTGAAAAAAGGTTGGACTGTAATGGTTAAGGTTGTGTGTCAACTTGAGTAGGCTATGATTCTCAGTGGTTTGGCAGTCATATGTGATGGGATCTGCTGTGAGCAGCCAATTAGTCAAATGGGAATTTTCTTTGGCGTGTAGACTCCATCAAATATAAGTGCATATTCTGCTAACTCTGGATCCTGCAGCTGGCTCATTTGACTTCTGGTTCTTAGGACTTGAGTTAGCAGCTTACCTGTGGACTTATCTGCTGGTCTTGGGATATGTCAGTCCTCGCAGCCTGTGAACAACATTCCTGTTCTCTGACCTGCCAATCTTGGATTAGCCATCCTCTGTGGCTACATGTATCAATAGAAACCTCCAGCCTGATCCATGGATGTAGAATGTTCCAGTCTCTACCACTATGTGAGCCATTTTCTTGATATAATTCTCTCTATAATAGATATTTAGGAAACCCTGGTGCCATAGAGGTTTAAGTGCTACATCTGCTAACCTAAAAGTCAGCAGTTCAAATCCGCCAGGCCCTCCTTGGAAACTCTATATGACAGTTCTACTCTGACCTCTATGGTCACTATGAGTTGGACCTGACATGACAGCAGTGGGTTGTTTTTTTCTTTTTAATACATATATTTGTATACTTTACTGGTTTTTTCATTAGGCAACTCAGCCTAAGACAAGAATCAACAACGTTAGACAATAGCTTGAATATAGGACATGAGATATAACTGAGATAATGAACTCTCAAGTACAAGACAAAATGAAAAAACTTACAACAGGGAACCAGTGAGATCAATCTATAAATGACAACAATATCAAAACAATAAAGAAGGGAACAAATGGTGTAGGTATAGAATTTTCAAATTAAGAGGAATTCAAGGCAATATCAAGTAATGAAAGACTGATTAAACTTTGATATAGGGATAAATTTGAAAGTAACCACAAAGAAATTTAACAAACCTATTCATCAAAATAAAGAAGAAAACCGTAAAATCTCAGTAAACACAAAAGCAAATGAAAAGGGGGGAAAATCCACAAACAAAAGGAATTCAGCACAGAAGAGTAAAAGAAACAAAGAAAAAGTTGACACGACAAACAAAAGTATCACAGAATGACAGCACTAAACTCACACATATCAATAATCACACTGAATGCAAATAGTTTAAACACATTGATGTGAGGAAGATCTGTAAAAGACCTGACGTAAGTACAGCCATGTTGTTACATCAGGCAATAGGATCGGAAGGCTTGCCAACTTGAAAACTACATATGTGAAGGGGGATAAGACCACTAGGCTCACTCAGTTAGTATATAAGAAAAACAACATGTGCAAAGGGCAATAAGACCACAGAATGATGTAACCTAAAAGCTGATAGGCTGAATGGCACTATACAGGGACTAGCTGAAAACAAGCACATTGCTCAGAGCATTAGCCGGAACCATCCATGCTGTTGAATGCAATAGGGCCCCGTGGATGCTAAAGAGCCTACTGGGACCCAACGGGAGTTGGAGCGAGCTAGCCGCCCTCACACCCAATGTGTATGGGGACTGCCTGAACCTTATGGTTCAGATCCCACTGCCAAGCTAGTTGCCCTCAGACCCAGTGTGTCTAGGGGATTGCCTGACACTTGTGTTTCAGATGCTACTGCTGGTGATAACATACCTAAGTAGACTGTGACGTACCACTCTCAGTCTCTGCTTTGGTTGTGTCATGGTTGTCTGCAGAAGTGACCTTCTCAGCCTCAATAATCCTCTTCCACAACCTGAGACTCCAATCTACCTTCACTCACTGGAAGTCATCCCCATCCAGCCAATCAGACTAACCACACCAGAACATCTGGAGACAGAGCTCGTGCAGAGCAGTATCCTACCAACCCAGCTCTAAGAACTCACATATGTTAGCTCGGTAAAGCCTTGAGTGTTACCTAATTGCATATATCTTCCTGCAGTATGTGTTATGTGTGACCATGAGCTATAACTTGCCACAAGTTGATAGTACAAGTGAGACAAGGACTGCACGCTTACCTGCATCAAATTATAATTACAATAAAGGTTGACTGTGCTAGTCTAGAAAAAAGCACACTTTGCTCTGACCCTCACTTCACCTTGCCCAAAACACACACCCATAGAGACAGAGAGTAACAGAATGAACTAAAAAAAATAAAAGATCCATCCATATGCTATCTACAAGAGATGCACCTTAGAAACAAAGACATAAATGTATTAAAAATCTCAAAACGAGGGAAAAAACACATCAGGCAAACACAAAAAAGAGCAGAAGTGGCAATGCTAATCTCAGATAAAACAGACTTTGAAACAAAATCCATCATAAAGGACAAAGAAGGACACTACGTAATAATTAAAGGGACAATCCACCATGAGGACTGTCATAGACTGAATTGTGTGCCCCCAAAAATATGTGTAGAAATTTGTCTAGCTCATAATTCCTGATAGTGTGTGATGATCCTATATGCTGTAAACCCTGCCTCTATGATATTAATGAGAGAGGATGGCCTGTGGTTGTGTTAGTGAGGCAGGAATCCATCTATAATATTGTATAGTATCTTGAAGCAATCTCCTGGTGTCGCTGCCTAACTGTCCACCAGCAGAAAGAAGACAGGACACACGGATGCGAGCCGCCTTGCAGGTTGCTTACTTTATTATTATTATTCTCCTTCTCCTCCTGGTGCTTGCTCAATTTATACCCTAGATTCCTCCAATCCTCATGTGCCACGCTCTCCCAAGAAGGAGGCCCGCGATAGGCTAGCGGGAAGCCACTGCCCACAGGCATGCGCCATGAAAGCCCTAGGTCTGGTAAGCAAGGGTGTGGTTGGGGTGCTGTTCTGGCCCTGGGCGCCATCTTGGGCCATCATGTCCCGCTTACCACATCTCCCCCTTTGTTGTTTACATAAAAAAAACCGAGAAGGTGCCTGTCTTGGGTCCTCTTCGGCTAGGATGTTCCTTACCCGTCATGGGGATACCTCACAGCTTGGTGAGGCCCCTGTCTTAGGTTGGTAGCACCCCCAGAAGAGGTTGCCCGTCTTTGACTACCCTTCTAACATGCTGAGCCAGACGCTTGCCGAGGGCTGTTCATCTTGCACGGCTGCAATGGCCTGTATAATCAGGGCCTGTTCCCATCGTCACTGTCGGGAGGCGCGCCGGCCAATAAGACATATGGCAAAAATAGCACAGAGGAAAGCTACACTGAGTACCCCAAGTCCCGCCCATTCCTTGATGGTGGAAAACGCTGAGCTCATAAATTTCAGCAGTCCACTGGCAGTGTGAGTATCGACTCGCATGGAGTTGATCGCAACGATGGAGAGTCTGAGCTGTTCCAGAGTCTGCTCTAAATTAGCAGACCAGTTGCCCTGTAGTTCCAAAGAAAGAGACCGAGAGAGGTTAGCAGCTCTAGAGACGTTGCTGAACTGTACAGAGGTGACACACAATCCAGGAAGCCTTTGCTCACAACCCAGCTGTGCCAGCTGGAATAGCACATACACTTGGTCCTGCAATAGGTCAACCTATGTGTGGCTGGGGTTGGTAGGGTGCACAGGAGGCGCATTGTTTTACTATGGCCCGAGCGGCTTCCCGCGATATATGGAAGCACGAGGAGAGGGTGTGAGCATTCACATGAAAACGTTTGTGAAAAGCTTCAGCTTGTTCAGTGGCATTAAGGATGAGAGTGGCTCTAGTGAGGTGATCAGCGGCGGCATCAATAAGCACTTTAAGGCATCAAGTAAATGCCGAGAGGAAGGCTGGTTCCCCATCACCTCTGGGTTTCACACGGCCTCCTAATCTCCGCAATAAAATAACTTTCCCTTCACCCCTACTCCCGGGGTCCTACTTACGCTAGCGTTTCACCTCTTCGGGCTCCTTAAAACTTTCCCTTCGCCCCTACTTCCGGGGTCCTGCTTACGCTAGCGTTTCACCTCTTCGGGCTCCTTGATTAAAGAGTGGGTCCCCGTACGGGCCACCACTTGTCGCTGCCTAACTGTCCGCCAGCGGAAAGAAGACAGGACACACGGATGTGAGCCGCCTTGCAGGTTGCTTACTTTATTATTATTATTCTCCTTCTCCTCCTGGTGCTTACTCAATTTGTACCCTAGATTCCTCCAATCCTCATGTGCCACGCTCTCCCAAGATGGAGGCCCACAATAGGCTAGCGGGAAGCCACTGCCCACAGGCATGCGCCACGAAAGCCCTAGGTCTGGTAAGCAAGGGTGTGGTTGGGGTGCTGTTCTGGCCCTGGGCGCCATCTTGGGCCATCATGTCCCGCTTACCACATCCTGGGATGCAAAGGAAACGCAAGCAAGCAGAGAGTTGGGGACCTCATACCACCAAGAAGCAGTGCCATGGGCAGAGCATGTCCTTTAGGCCCAGGTTCCCTGTACCTCAGAAGACTGACAACAAGGGTCTTCCTCCAGAGCCAACAGAGAAAAACTACCCCTGGAACTGATGCCTTGAATTTGGACGTATAGCCTATCGGACTGTGACAGAATAAAATTTATTTTTGGAAAGCCATATATTTGTGTATTTCTATTATAGCAGTACTAATGACTATGACAAGGACATAGCCATAATAAATAGCCACATACCCCGTGATGGAGCTCCAAAATACATAAAACAAAATCTCACAGCTCTGAAAAGAGAAACTGACTGTTCCACATTAATAATAGGAGACTTCAACACACCACTCTTGGTAAAGGATAGAATATCTAGAAAGAAATTCATATCTAAAGTCCACAATCAACCAATTTCACCTCATAGACCTACATAGAACACTGCATTAACAGTAGCAAATTATACATTCTTTTCCAACACTAACATACACAATATAATAAAGGACATCTATATAAAACCACTAGCCAATATCACTGTTAATGGAGAGAGGCTGAAAATATTTCCCTTGAGAACTAGAACAAGACAAGTTCCTTTTCTTCACACTGAGCTGAAAGTCCTAGTTAGATCAATATGGCAAGAAAAATAAATGAAAGGCATCTGAATTACTAAGGAAGAAGTAAAATTATCCCTATTTGCAGATTATATGATACTACACGTAGAACTAAAAGAACTCTGCAAGAAAACTACTGGCACCAATAGAAAGACTCAGTAGAGTAGCAGAGTATAAGATAAACATCCAAAAATCATTTGGACTCCTACATAACAATAAACTAATAAAGAGAACTATGAAAAGGAAATCAGGAAAGCAACATCACTTATAATGAGCGCTAAAAAAATAAAATACTTAAGGATAAATCTAACCAGGGATGTAAGACATAAACAAAGAAGACTTCAAAACACTACCACAAGAAACCAAAAGAGATCTACAAAAATAGAAAAACATACCATATGTCTTAGTCTTCTGATACTGCTGTAACAGAAATACCACAAGTGTACAACTTTAGCAAAGAAAAGTTCATTCTTACATAGTCAAGTAGGCTACAAGTCCAAAGCCAGGGTGTCCACTCCAGTGAAAGTCTCTTCCCTCTTTGTCTAACTCTGGAGGAAAGTCCTTGTGTTGCATCAGTCTTTGGTCAGGGAGCACCTTGGCACAGGAATCTCATGTCTAAAGGGTGTGCTCTACTCCTGGTTGTGCTTTCTGGATGGTGTGAGGTTTCCAGCTCTCTGCTTGCTCCCCTTTCCTCTTATCTCTTGAAGGATAAAAGGTGGTCCAAACAACACTCCACTATTGGACTTTACCTTGGAACAGGAAGGTGACCTTAGGAAGTGTGTTGCTGTCCCACCCTAATCCTCTTTAACGTAGCCCAGTCTATTCACCACAGGCCAAAAAAAAAAAACCCAAACCCACTGCTGTTGACCCAATTCTGACTCATAGCAACACTATAGACAGAGTAGAACTGCCCCATGGAGCTTCCAAGGAGCATCTAGTGAATTTGAACTGCTGACCTTTTGGTTACACCACCACGGTTTCAGAGATTAAGATTTACAGCACAGAAAAAAGGCAAAATGGTGGGCAGTCACACAATACTGGGAATCATGACCTGGCCAAATTACTACACACATTTCTGGGGGGCCACAATTCAATCCATGACAGCATGCTCCTGCATAGGTAGACTCAACATTGTGAAACTATCAACTCTAACCAAAGCAGTCTACAAATACATTCAACCCAATTCATATACCAATTGTATTCTTTAATGAGAGGGAAAAACTAAACATAAACTTTCTATGCAAAGGAAAGAGAGCCTGGATAAGTAAAGCACTGTTGAAGCAGAAGAATAAAGTCAGAGGTCTAGCACTACCTGACCTCAGTTTATATAGCTACAGAAGTCAAAACAGCCTAGTACTGGTACAATGACAGACACAGTAACCAATGGAACAGTCTCAAAAATCCAGATGTAAGTCCATCCACCTACAGTCACAAGATCTTCAACAAAGTTGAAAGTCCATCAGATGGGGAAAAGATTGTCTTTTTAACAAATGGTGCTATTAAAACTGGATGTCCATCTGTAAAAAGAAAGGAAGAAACAGGACCTAGTCTTCACACAATACAAAAAACTAATTCAAAATGGATCAAAGACCCAAATGTAAACCCCAAAACTATAAAGATTATGGAAGAAAAAATAGGAGCAATGCTAAAGAACTTAACTCACAGCATAAACATCATACAAACCATAACTAACAATACACAAATACTAGAAGATAAGCTAGATAACAGGGATCTTCTAAAAATTAAGCACTTGTGGTCATTAAAGGACTTTGCACACACAAAAAAAGAACCTACAGACTGAGGAAAGTTTTTTGGCTCTAATAAATCTAACAAAATTCTAATTTCTGACATCTATAGAAAAACTCGCACCTCTACAACAACAACAAAAAATAGTCTAATTAAAAATGGGTAAAGGATATGAACAGACACTTCACCAAAGAAAACATTTAGATGGCCAACGGATACATAAGGAAATGCTCACAATCATGAGCTATTAGAGAAATACAAACCAAAACTACAAAGAGATATGGTCTCACTCTGATATTGCTGGCACAAATCAAAAAACCAGAAAATAATAAACGTTGGAGAGGCTGCAGGGAAGCTGCAACTCTTACACTCTGCTGGTGGGAATGCAAAAAACAATACAGCACCTCACTTAAAAACTAGACATAGAAGTATCATGTAATCTAGCTATCATACTCCTAGGAAAATACTGCTTTGGTGAGTAGTTTCTGGGGTCTTAAAAGCTTGTGAGGTGCCATCTAAGACACTCCAATGGTTCCACCCTGTCTGAAGCATGGGAGAATGAAGAAAACAAAAGACAACTAGATAGTTCCCTGCTGCCGCCAATGATTGCTGTGACAGGGATCATGAAAAAGGGTCATAGTCAGAGTTGGAGACAAATGCACAGCAAAATTCTAACTCTGTCTCTCTCACACATACACACAAAAGATTAGATTCAACGGTCTGATGGACACTGAAGAGCCACTGAGAATATTACCCTTGCATACCCTTTTAACTCAGTATTGAAATCACACTTAAGGTTCACCCTTCAGCCAAAGGTTTGATAGGCCATGATACAAAATAAGACTGAATAGACACACCAGCCTAAAGGCAAGGATAAGAAGGCAGGAGGACACAGAAAAGCTGGTAATGAGGAACCCAAGGTCAAGAAGAGAAAAGTGGTCGAGGAAGCGTGCGGGAAGAGCAGGTATGAGACTGACGACGGTGATGCTGTGGAACCTTCAGAAAGCACGGCCGCTCTGGATTACAAATTTACAGGAGGATGAATCAGAAGACCTAGAAGGCCCACAGTCACCCGATCAGCTCCTGAACCCAGCTCTAGCCCACTCCGTCTCTGTAGCATCATGTGGCAATATTTTTAGCTGTGGTGCAGAAGACGGGAAGGTTCGAATCTTCAGGGTGATGAGAGTCAAGTGTGAACAGAAATTGGGATTTAAGGGTCACAATATGGGGGTATCTCAGGTCAGCTTTCTGCCAGAATCCTACTTGCTGCTTACTGGCGGGAATGATGGGAAGACAATGTTATGGGAGGTGAGCAGCAAAACTGAGGAAAAACAGAATAGTCCTATTAAACACACCCACAAGAGGAAAAGTTAAAAAGCAGCTTATGTCAAGCAGGGTGAGACCACTAGTGCTTTAGTGACAGATGAGGAAGAATATGGTGACATTTTACCAAAGCTGACTATTAAACATGGAGAAAAAGTGAACTGGCTCTTGGGTACCAAAGTAAAGGGATGCCAAAATATATTAGTAACTGATCAGACTAGTTGTATACCTGTATATCCATTAAATTAAACTTAAATCTAATAAAAACACTTCAAGAAAAAAAGAAGAGGAAAGTGTTGACATGTCCTGGGGTTGACAACCAATGTCACAAAATTACATGCATATTAATTGTTTTATGAAAAAGTAATTCTATAAACATGAATCTAAATTCTTTCTAAGCTTAAAAAGAGTAATAATAACACTGGAAAGTGGAATGTACAAAGTATGACTCTAGGAAAATTGGAAATTGTCAAAAATGAAACAGAACACATAAACATCAATATTCTTGGCATTAGTGAGCTGAAATGGACTAGTATTAACTATACTGAATCAGATAACATAAGGGCTACTATGACAGGAATGACAAATTGAAAAGGAATGAAGTAGTGCTCATTGTCACAAAGACCATTTCAGAGTATTTTCTGACGTACAGACATTATCTGTACTTCAGAACAGACCCCGTTCTGAACACCTATATTATCAGTTGGGTAATATCCACATTAAGTCTGACAAGTCCACAAACTTAATTGCTCTAAGAGCTACATACCTCACTGCTGAACATCACTATGGTCACCTTTGAAGTATGCCCCTTAGGAAGCTATGCATGAATGCCAGTGCCTAGTCCACCCTTCAAAGCAATTTTGCAACTCTTTCTGGAATGGTCATTGCACATGGTAGCACAGTGGCAAGTTCACAAACTTGTATAGTTTTCTGTGGGGGAGTTTTTAGCCAGTAAACAAATAACTGTACTAGAACACTCTTCTGACTCACCTGACCTGGCCCCCAGTGACTTCTTTCTTTACCCAAAGATAAAGGAAATATTGAAAGGAAGACATGTGAATGACATTAAGGAAATCAAGGGTAATACAATGACAGTTCTGATGGCCATTCCAGAAAAAGAGTTCCAAAATTGCTTTGAAGGGTGGACCAGGCTGGTGTGAGTACACAGTTTCCCAAAGGGAGTATTTCGAAGGTGACTGTAGTGATATTCGGCAATGAGGTATGTCACACTTTTTCTAGATTAGTTCACCAACTTAATTGGCAGTCTTCATATGTCTACAAGGAAGATCAGTTAATAAGACTACTATTCAGACTTGTGCAACCAACCATTAAAGCCAAAGATGAAGAAATTGAAGATTTTTACCACCTTCTGCAGTCTGAAATTCATCAAGCATGCAATCAAGACGCATTGATATTTGTTGATGATTGGAATTTGAAAGTTGGAAACAAAGCAGGAGAGGTATTTGGAAAATGTGGCTTGATGATAGAAATGACTCTGGAGATCCCACCATAGAATTTTGCAAGACTTCTTTTTTCACCATCTTCATTGAAAATACATTTTTTCGCCAACTTATACAGCAACTATACATGTGGACCTCACCCAATAGAATACACAGGAATCCAACTGACTACATCTGTAAAAACAATGAAAAAGTTCAATGCAGTCTGTCAGAATAAGGCCAGGGGTAAAAGTGACCATCAATTTCTCACATACAAGTTCAAGTTGAAGAAAATTAGAACAAGTCTGCCATGGATTGTACTGTGTCCCTCCAAAAATGTATATATTAATTTGACTTGGCTATAAGTGCCAATATGGTGCAATTCCTCCCACTTGTTGTGAATCCTGCCTCTGTGATGTTGATAAGGGAATATGGACAGCAGTTGTGTTGACAAGGCAGGACTCAAGTTACCAGCTTGTGGGATATAAGGGAGAGAAGTAAGCAGATTAAATTGGGATCCTCATACCACCAAGAAGGCACCACAAAGAGGAGAGTACATCCTTTGGACCTGAGGTTCCTGTGCCAAGATGCTCTTATTTAAGTTGGACTCAGCCTACCGGACTGTGACAATGTCTCTTACTGAATGGACTTGTAAGTCGTAAATGGATTTGTGGCTTACCAGACTGTGACAATACAGTTTCTTTTCATGAAACCGTCCACTCATGGTATTTTCTGTTGGAGAAGTACTAGGTGACTAAAATAAAGTCCATGAGAACCAAAGTGAGAATATCTCTTTAGCATATCTCACCTGAATTTAGAGACCATCTCAAGGACAGGTGAGGATGGGGCTATGATAGCAGACTAGACACAATTCCATCTGAGAACCAAGACTTGAATTAATAATTGAACAGAGCACTCTGAACACCCAGGAAGCCCCAGGATATGGCATAGGGTTGTCAGATTGGACTACACGTCAACAAACAGGAAACTATCTGTCTCTGACAAGGCAGCGCGTGCTTAGCCCCACTCCTGCTGACTTACTGCTTGGCCCAGATGAGGATGGCAGTCCTGGAGGTACCAACACTGTCTTTGTTATCTAGGAGGCAGTGGGGATAGGCATGAGCTGGCAAATACACTAACCTGCAGTGCTAAAGCAAACAGTGCATAGTGCAGCAGAGAGACAGTACATGGGATAGCCTCATTTTGAGAACCCGGCTACTGACTGAGGGCACTACTGCCCGTCCACTCTCACTTTTCTGAGCTGCAACATAGATTCTGCAGTTTCACAGTAGGAAGGACAGCTCAGTCAGGACATCATCTTGATCATCTAGCAGGCAGACTCACCCAACTGGAGGCCTCAGCAGGATTAATTCCCAAGCTGAGAAGCAGCGCCAGTCTGGAAAGCGAAAGTGCTTTTCCAACAGAAAGGCTGTGTAAGGCAGTGTTACCATATGGGAGTGGCCCAGATGAGGATGGTAGCAACTCCATAACCTCTCCCTAACTGAATATGTTACACCATCTGGGGATGGCCAGAAAGGTGCTTCCATTGTCAACCAGAAAGTGGGGCCTGCCACACCTGACATCCTGACTAATTTTGGCAGCTGTCAGTCAGCTCCTAGCTTCTTAAAATCAGATTGCCTGGAGAAATAACTGCTGAGCAACCTGACAGCATCTCTTCTAACCTTTACTGACCCATATCATAGGGTCAGTTGATGGTCCCCGGTGAATTAATAAGTAGGGAGCTGTCTTTGCCAGCAGGATGCAGAGCCTGCCACCCCAGAGAGTCCACTGGGGCCAGTCACTGGAGCACACAGAGGTGGCTGGTGACCAACTCCCTTCTCAGAAATACACCTCACCTCCTGTTGAGGTAACACCAGAGCCTCTAAATGACCTGAAGGCAACAAACCATTCCTAACCATTTAAAGAAACAGTTCACCATGGCTCTGGAAAATTCCCAAAATGAAGAACCAAAAAATTTCCCAAATGAAGAAGCCTTTTTGAAACTATCAGAGGTCAAGTACAAAAGATTTATATAGAGAGCCCTCCCAGAGATTAAACAAAATGCAGTAGAGCAAAATGAAAACTTAAGCAAGCTATCTGAACTGATGGAACAACAATGATCTGAAAATCAGCACATCAATAACAAAATGACAGAATTAGACAATTCAATCCAAAGCTAAAAGAGCAGAATTGAGAAGATGAAAGTCAGACTTAGTGATCTTGAGGATAGAGAAACTGACACCAGCATTTATGAGGAGAAATCAGAGAAAAGGAACAAGAAAACTGAAGAAGCATTAAGAAACATGTAGGACTCTGTTAAGAGGAATAATCTGTGGTAAATTGGAGTACCTGAACAGGAAAGGCTAGCTAAAAACACAGAGAGTATTGTCGTTGAGTTGCTGACAGAAAACTCCCCTGGAATTATGAAAAAAGAGAACATAGATATCTATGATGTGTATTGAATGCCACAAAAACCAGACCCCCAAAGACACCCAGATATATTATAATCAAGCTTAATAAGACAAAATATAAAGGGATGCTCTTAAAGACAGTGAGGCTTAAAGCAAAGCTAACATTCAGAGGGAAGCCCTTTAGGCTTTCATCTGAGTTCTCAGCAGAAACAACGTTGACAAGGAGGCAGTAGGATGACACATTCAAAGTCTTGAAGGACAAAAACTTCCAACCAAGAACTATATATCTTGCAAAACTGTCTTTTCAAATATGTAGATAACATTAAAGACATTCGCAGATAAACAGAAGCTTACAGACTTTGTAAAAACAAAACCAAAACTACAAGAAATACTGAAAAAAGCTCTTTACTTAGAAAAACAAAACCATTAAGTGTATGTTTAAGGAGGCAATATAGGACGTAGCATCCAGGAACCTACTAAGTTAGGGAAGTCACAAAACTCAATCAAAGCTACAACATTAAAAGAAGGGAACCGGTGATCACATGAAAGCTATGACACCATCACACTAAAAAGAGGGATACACTACAGTAATTATAGTCCTTTCAGATGGAAAGGAAGTTAAAAAGATAGGCAGAAGTTAAAATTGGGTTTAAACTTAGAATATTAAGGGGGATCGTAGGGATAGCCACAAAGCACAATAACGATGCAACATATCAAAACAAGAAAAGTAATACAGGAGTCTCAACAAAACCAACACTGAATGCGATGAAAAGCAACCCATAAAGAAGATTGACCCAGAACAGAATATTAAGAGCAACATAGAAAACACTGACACAAAAATAAATACATCAAAATGACAGTAGTAGACACAAACCTATCAATAATTATACTGAATGTAAATGGACTGAATGCTCCAATAAAGAGACAACGAGTGACATTTTGGATCAAAAAACACAAGCTGTCTAAAATATTCTATGAGACCCGTACAATAAGAACTTAAAAAGCAGACTCACACATAGAAGAAAAGAATCTTTGAGAGCTGCAAGAGTGGGGAGGGAGGGAAGGAGAGGATAGGGTATAAATTAGCTAGTTGATAGAAATTTGGTTGGATGAAATATGTGACAGCACATATTAGAAAGAAGATCAATTTTAACTGGACTTCAACATAACATGATTACTCCTTCCATCTTAACCCAGTATTGCAAGGACAGAGTAGCTGGGGTGGAGGGCCGGGGACCATGCTCTCGGGGGAAATTGAGGCCAACTGGCACAACTAGTGTTTTGCTAAGAGAGCCTTCTGCACCCCACGTTGGTGAGTGGTGTCTGGGGTCTTAACAGCTGCCAAGCTGCCATCTGAGGTACACCAAATGGTCCCAACTCAGCAGGAATGGATGATCACCAACGACCAAAATGACATGGGGGAAGGAGAATCCAGAAGACAGAGAGGCCCATGTGAGTGAGTGACTACATCGACATGTGACCAGAAGAACTGGATGGTGCCTGGCTACCACCAGCAATTTCTATGATGGGGCTTACATTGTTGAGTCTCACTGGCAACACAAGAATAGGAAGGGGTGCAACCTGAGACCTCCACTAAAAGACCACAGTTGACGATCCAGGGGCCTTGGAGTCCCCCTGGGAGCATGGCCCCTGGCCCTGATGCTGTCCCTGTCCATAAATCATAATGGAGGTCTGCTCTTTGGACAGGAACGGATTGGACTTGGCAACTGTCGGGAGCCATGGGAGAGCCCCCAGGCCCCGACATACAGGAAGCTTGTAGGGCTGAAAAAGCCCGCGCGCGCCAAGCTTGAAAAAGCCCGCGCCCACGAAATTCAAAAGGCCCGCGCGCGCGAAAAACTTCCTGCCTGAGGTCACTGCCTTAGTCATATGTATATCCAATCCCCAGCCGACAACTACCTCACTCCAAATGTCACTCCATCCCTACGTCACTTGATCCCTCCCTTTATTCCTACCGCTATAAATATACCTCATTTTAATAATAAAACTGAGGCTTGATCAGAATTTTGTCTTGCCTTCATTTTTCCGCCTTTCCTGCTTACTTTCACAGGCTTCCCCTCGTCCTTTCGTTGATTTGTCCCGCGGGCTGGGGCAGGCAACACAAAGTGACCATATCGTGTGTGCACTTTACGGTGTTGTGCATCTACAAGATGTTGTCCTGCTGACCTCTTACTGGAGGTGGAGGAGAGGGTGGAGAGGAGCAGATAGGAGATTGTTAGGAGGATATGACACATACAGAATGCAGAGGAAGAGTGTACTGTCACCAGGCAGGGAGAGCAGTGGGAGCCGCGCATAGGCAGCCTTGCAAATTTATATGGGAATGTACATTTTCACTCAATCATAACAAAAAAAAAAAAGTGAAGAAACACAACCTGTCTATATGTTGCTTACAAGAAACACATCTTAGACTCAAACATAAGAACAAATTGAAAATTAAAGGATGGAATAATATATACCTAGCTAACAACATACAAAAAAGAGCAGATGTGGTGATACTAATCTCAGATAAAATAGATTTTAATGTAAAAGCCACCATCGTGGGCAAGGATGATCATTATTTTTAGCTGAGAGGTTCAATGCACAAGCAAGACTTAACAACATTAAATATTTATGCACCCAATACCAGAGCACCTAAATACAGTGAGAAAACACTGACAACATTGAAAAATGAGATAGATCACTCCACAATAATAGTGGGAGATTTCAACACTCCACTTTCAGTAATGGACACATCATCAGGAGAAAAAGCTCAGTAAAAACACAGAAAATCTTACTGTGACAATTAACCAACTAGACTTCATGGACATATACAGAAATTTTTTTCCACCAACAGATACATATACCTTCTCCTCCAATGCACATGGAAGAGTCTCCAGAATAGACCATGTGTTAGGACATAAAGCAAGTCTCAACAAAATCCAAACAGCTGAATTATTACAAAGTATCTTCTCAGACCATAAAGCCCTAAAAGTTGAAATCAATAGCAGAGAAAACATAGATAGAAATTTGAACTCCTAGAAACTGGACAACATCTTGCTCAAAAAGCCATAGGTTACAGAAGAAATCAAGGGTGAAACAAAGAAATTTACGGAATCGAATGAGAAAGAAAACAAATCTTACCAGAACCTAAGGGATACAGCAAAAGCAGTGCTCAGAGGTCAATTTGTGTCTATAAATGTACACATCCAGAAGGAAAAAAAAAGACCCAAACTAAATAAATTAACCCTACAGCTTGAACAAGTAGAAGGAGAGCAACAAAGGAACCTTTCGGGAACCAGAAGAAAGCAGACATAAAGATTAGAGCACAACTAAATGAATCAGAGAAAAGAAGAGCAACTGAAAAAAATGAACAAAACCAGGAGCTGTTTTTTTAAAAAATCAACAAATGTGAAGTGTTGGCTGCCAGGTGAAAGGGGAAATGCTAAGGAGATGAAAGGTTTTAGCAGGACACACAATTTCAACCAAACACTGTTGAGAGTGAGAGTGTGTCTTCTTAAACTGCCTATAGGAATCTGGCTTAACATGCCCCAGGCCCAACGTGTACTCATAGCCTGTAAAATTCATGGGAGGTCCACACACCCTAGGCCCAACTCTATGCTCATGCTTTCATAAAATTTAGAAGTCCACAAAGTAAAAGGGTCATCATAGGTGTTGTGCCATTATACAGAGCACAACCAAAACATCTATACACAGCCACTGAGCCCAGGAATCTCTGGAGAACTGAAAGGAACACAGGACTGTGCCACCTTGAGGATTTCAGACTCTCAAGATTCTGCAGCACAACAAGCAGCACAACACACGTACTTAAGGGAGAGCAGTGTACTTGGTATGGAAATACTTGTTCAGCATAAGCCCCTGAGTGACCTCTTGTTAATTGATGTTCCCGAGCTGCTTCTGTGTAGAATGTGTTGAGCAATCATCAGCTCTCCCCTTTTGAGGCAGCCCAGCCAGTCCCAACAGCCCTAACTGGAGAAAGATCTCCTTTCACCAGCTGCCCCCAGAGAGTGGCTGACTCCACTGTAAACACTTGGTAGCAATTTTGGTACTCTTTCTGGAATGGCTGTCAGAGCTGTCATCATATTACCCTTGTCCTGACTGTCATCCATATGTCTTCCTTTCAGTATTTCCTTTATCAAAATGTCACTGGGGGGCAGATCAGGTGAGTAGGAAGGGTGTTCCAGTACAGTTATTTGTTTACTGGCTAAGTACTCCCTCCCAGACAACTACACAATGAAGTTTGCAATCTTGCCACCTTGCCACTGTACTCAATGGCCGTTGCAGAAAGAGTGCCAAAATTGCTTTAAAGGGTGGACTAATTGCTGCTGTCAGTGCAAAACTTCAAAGAAGAGTACTTCAAAGGTGACCATAGTGATATTCAGCAGTGATATATGTAGCATTTTGGACAATTA
The DNA here is from genome assembly GCA_028571685.1 of Heterohyrax brucei. NCBI lineage: Eukaryota > Metazoa > Chordata > Mammalia > Hyracoidea > Procaviidae > Heterohyrax > Heterohyrax brucei. The sequence goes on from CM053162.1 coordinate 22,542,762, forward strand.
AGTTCGTGGACTTAATTATCAGACCTCATATAGTTGGTGTCTACTGTGAAGGGATAGAGTACTAAAAATAAGCTTTTATATGACTCAGCAATTCCACTCCTGGGTATATACCCAAAAGATCTGAAAGCAGGGGTTCTGATACTCCAGTGTCCAGTGCAGCATTATTCACAGTGGACACTTCATAGCAGAGTATACTGTCCTAGATTCCTAATTGACCTTCCTCTATCCACCCTTCCCCCTAAAACTTCTAAACGTGATTCCATTATCTCTGTATTAGATCAACAGTTCCAAAGATCAGCAGTTCTAGATCACCAGCCACTTCTTGGAAATCACACAGGGCAATTCTATTCTGTTCCATAGAGTCACTGTGTGTCAGAACCAACTTGGTAACAATGGGTTTAGTGTTTTGTTGTTGTTGTTGTTTGTTTTGTGTATAAAAAAAATGTTCTGACCCCCATGAAGGCCTGCCTCCCAGATTCCTGAACTTGACAGTACAGAGATGCCAAATCACCCACAGGAGGAAGACCTAGTGATCAGCTCCTGTGAAGATTACAGTCTAGAAAACCCTATGGAGAGATTCTACTCTGCACATGGGACTGCTATGAGTTGAAAATCAACTTAACAGCACCTTTTTTAGTATCAGAAGTGTTCTGCCCACTTAGAGGTCACTAGGCCCAGTCTTTCATGCGGAAACGTCCTTCTCCCAGTCAGTGGGTGTCCAGAACCACCACAAGCTTCCAGGCCCACACGCATTCCCACGAATACTTTTAGTAATAGATCTGGGCTGAGACCCAAACAGGGGAGGGCCTTGGCCAGAGCCGTCTCTGATGTGAGACAGGTCTAGGTTGGAAATCTGGCTCCAGCCCTTATCAGTTATGAGGTCCTGGCAAGTTGATTTATCCATACCCCTCAGTTTCTCCATCAGGGAAATGGAGAGAAGAAAAACACCTTCATTGTTAGTTACCAGAAACAAACAAGATGCTCGCTCTTCAGGTTTCATCATAGTCAATAGAATTAGGACACAGCAAGTGCTACTTCTAGTCTTCACATCATTCTTCAGAAAAAATCATACTTAAAATTGGAACTGGAATTTAGGAAGCCTAAACATAGAACATTCCTGCTCTTTCGTGAATGTTCACTTGTCTTAGCAGTCCCTCTCTGTGCTCCCCAGGACATATATTCATTCATAAATATACCCGTATTAGAGTCATATATTTCCCAACACTACACAAGGAACAAGGCTGTCTTTGCCTCAGACTAAGAGTCCCCGCCTCTCCCATCTCAAGTTCTCCCAATCTGTTCTACCCTAAGCAGTCATAACCCCTACCCAGGGCCAAAGGGCGAGATGGAGAGCAGTCTGCTTCCACATGGCTTCAGGATGGAGAACAAGATGATGTGGGTGGGTAATGAACAGGCTTATCATGACAGGTGTTCTTCATAGGTTCCTTAGCTACACCAGTGGATGTGGTGTCTACTTACAATACAGGCTCGTGTGGTCATCAGGTGTATCAATTTAACCGTAGGTTTACTCTAATGGCAGAGCTCCTTCTTCAGGCCGGTGCAAGTCTGTCCCATCTGTACAACTGCACAATTGCTGGGTCCCAATTCCTGTAGCTCTCCTGGTGGATGATGAACACACCTCTATCAGCACCACCACTACTCTGAACACAAGCGGTCTAGTGTCCTATATCCGGCCCTTGCTCTGTAGTCTGGCCTCTCTCCAAGTTGTGTGCGAAGCATCAGCCATGTCTGAGAGTAGGTAGGTAGGGGAACAGAAGTGATGCAGTAAGGTAGAAAAGAGGTAAGGGAATTCAAAATTTTAGGTGTATCGGTTCTCAGTAGCCGCCATCAGTACATAATTCTTTCCAAACACCATGTTGAGCAAAGTACTAATAGTACTCAAAAAGTACCCACGTATCCCACTACCTCTCCAGAGACCATACCCATAGTGCCCCTATCACTGTGGGAAAACAGTTTTTGTGAACTTATTGGTTTTCTCTAAGAAGCTCTTGCAAGAGGAGTGTGTGGCTCAGTGTGAAATGCTCCCAGCAACAAGTTGTCCATGCAGAAGAATGCCTAGCTCTGCCAACATCTGGTCCTGGTACTTATCTAAGACTAGTACGGCTAAAGGCCCAAGGAAGCTGAGCCTTGGAGTGGCAGCCTACTCAGAGGAATCTCTTCCTGAGCATGTGATAGACACGCTGCTGATGCTGACTGTGGCTCTGCCTACTGGGTAGTGTGCTGGGCAGGGAGAGAGATGCCTTTACATAGGGTTCTGTGAGCAATTAATGATAACCAAAGAACTAAGCTGGTGTTTTCATCATCTAGTGCTGCTTTAACAGAAATACTACACGTGGATGGCTTCAACAAAGAAAAATTTATTCCCTCACAGTCTAGTAGCCCCCAGGTCCAAATTCAGGGTGCCAGCTCCAGAAGAAGGCTCTTTCTTGGTCCACTCTGGAGGAAGGGCCCGCCATCAGTTCTCCCTTGGTCTGGCAGCAACTCGGCACAGGAACCACAGGCCCAAATGATATACTATGCTCTTGGAGCTGCCCTTTATAGCTATGAGGGCCCCAAATCTTGCTTACTTCCCTTTACTTTTATCTCTTGCAAGATAAAAGTGGTACAGGCCTGTCATGGATTGATCCCCCAAAATAGGTGTAGCCACACGGCTGGGCCATGATTCCCAGTATCTTGTGACTGTCCTCCATTTTGTGGTCTTCCTATGCTGTATGTCAAAGGATTAGGGTTTGACTGTAAATCCCTTTATAAGATCACCTCCCTGCTCCACTGTAAAGGGAGTTTCCCTGGAGTATGGCTTGCCCCACCCTTAATCCTTTCATTTTACAAGAGATAAAAGGAAAGGGAAGCACGCTGAAAATTGGGAACCCCACACCATCAAGAAAGCTGTACTGGGAGAAGAGTGTGTCCATCAGACCCCAGGTTCCTGAGCCAAGATGCTCCCTGGACAAAGACTGATGTAATACTGGACACAGAGCTAACACAGGGGAAAACTTTCCTCTGAAGCGGACGTCCTCAATTTGGACTTGTAGCCTATCAGACTGTGTAAGAATAAACCTTCCTTTGTTAAAACCATCTACTCTGTGATGTTTCTGTTAGAGCAGCCCTAGCTTACTAAAACAAGGCCACACCCCACCAAGATTTCCTTTACCCTGGATCAGGGATGTGATATAGGTAAGGGTGTTACAATCCTACCCTAATCCTCTTCAACATAATCCAATCCTGCCTCATTAACACAGGCAGAGTTTAGGATTTACAAAACAGGAAAATTAATCACAAAATGGAGAACAACCACACAATTCTGGAAATTGTGGCCCCAGTCAAACTGACACATTAGGGGGGAGACATAATTCAATCCATGACAACTGGTTCAGTGGTAGTCCTGTGTGATCCCTGACTCCTGGCCTCCCAAGAAACAACTCCCTTTGGAAAGCCATATACTAACATTTTTGTTATCTTTTCATAAAATTTATTCTAAAAAGAAAACACAACAAAGAAGCCACACAATATGACCCTGTGTCACTTGGTTTGCCCTAGGAACTTCCTGGTTTGGCACTGAAAGTCCCATGTCCCCAAAACTCCTTGTTTCCAGACAAATTGGAATGATTATACATCTATGTACAAGAGGATAAATCTGGGAAGTATATAGATTAAAATACTTACATTGATTTAACTCTGATTGTTATTTTAATTTTATTATGCATGACTTCATGTATTTTTCTAATAACTTACAGTGACCACATAACTTACAGTGACCACATTTTAATTTGTGAACCAGGGGAATTATAAAAGTCATTTTGAAACAAAACAGATTTTATCCATTGATCCTGCCTCCATTATTCTCAGCTTATTTTTGACTCTTAGAACCAGCCCCAAATTCATACAAAGGTGGAAAGGTCTGCATTTGGTTATTGTTTCTGTTGGCAGTGGTGATGTTGTGTTGGTGCATGGAAGCAACCAGCCCCTGACCTAGCCAGACTCACTTGCCTTACGTTTGAGCTTTTCATTCTCAGAACCCTACGGAAAATGTATTTAACCTTAATAATCTGGAGGTGGGGCCAAGATGGCAGAGTAGAGGGGCACTTCTCATGGCCCCTCTAACAACAAAGACCGAAGAGAACAAAATGAATCCATACATATGACATCCTAGGATGCCCTGAACATCAAAGGGAAAGTTGAGAAACTGGACTGAGCAAAGGGAAAGGGATAACTGCAAGAGGAATGTGTGGGATCCCATAGATGTGACGTGCCAGGAAGAAGCTGCGTGGTGGGCGCAGCATGGAGGTGATTGTCTGGAGAACCACTCAGGCCTCTGGAGCCAGTGAAGGACAACACCAGATCGTTGAAAGCTAAGTCACTGCACGTAATTTGCCACACATGAATCTCAATCTTTCCTTCCACGAGACCTTGTCTCCTTTCTCCTGGCACTCCCCTATACCCTCCCTGAACTGTGCCCAGCACCAGAGTCTGATGGCATTGACACTGAAGTCTGATGCCATTGACCCAACTGGAAGTAGGACTCTTTTAAGTCCACCCTGAGCCGTTCTCTGCCTCCCTTTCCTGCTCTGCACCTGGTTCTGGAGTCTGGCTCCATTGACTGAGCTGGAAGTAACAATCCTTAAGCCTGTGCTGAATCCTCTCTGAGACTCAGAGAAGAAAACAGTTTAGAAAACTTAGGAAAGGGGATGAAAAGAAATATGTTTTTTCTGCTCCATCCTGTAAGCCGGAAAATCAGGGCAGACACTGTCCCTTCACCTAGATTCATATATAAGGGGACATGTCAACCTCAAAGACACTCATGGACAGCTGTTAACTCCTGGCCTTTCACAGCAGCTGCAGCCAGACCCCTGTGGCTATACCAATCACCCCTGCCCATCTAGAACCTTAATAATCTGATCATTAAACATGTACTTGTTGAAGCTCATTTATGAGAAGGAAAATGGTTTAAACTAATTATAAGTGTCCTTCAATTAAAACATTGTTGTTAGGTGCTATCCAGTTGTTTCCAACTTATAGGGACCCTACATGTGACAGAATGAAACACTGCCTAGTCCTGCACCATCCTCATAATTATTGTTATGCTTGAGCCCATTGTTGCAGCTACTGTGTCAATCCATCTCGTTATCTTCCTTTCTCTGAATCTCTACCAAGTGTGATGTCCTTCTTCAGGGACTGATCCTTCCTGATAAAGTGTCCAAAGTATGTGACATGAAGTTTTAACACAGGGGAAGACAAAAAATAGACCTGATCACAAAATAATTTTTAAAATCCTCTATTTTCACATCAAGGCCTGTTAAAAGAAAGAGAAAAATGGGGAAAGAATGAAAAGAAAAAAGAGAAATACAAAAGACATGAAACATGATCAAGATATACAGAAAGAGAAAAATGAATCAAAAGTGAAAAGTAAACACAAGAAGAGAGATAAAAAGATGGGTAAAAATAGAGATTCTTAAATTCATGACAGACTTTCTGAACTGATGCAAGGAAAGAAAAGAAGACCACAGGAGTCTACTTTTGTTTTAACGCAAGCTAAAATCTTTCTTCCTAAAAAAGCTGACCCTTGATTCTGCACACTCTCTAGCTACCACTCCTGGATCTCATTCTCTTCGCAAACCTGCTTTCAACTGTTAATCACACTGAGAACTTTATTTCGTCTCTATTCATTAACTTTTCTTTTTACAATCATAGTAAAAAATATATAAATGAACCAAAACCAAACCACACCCACTGCTGTCAAGTTGATTCCAATTCATGGCAACCTTACAGGACAGAGTAGAACTGCCTCATAGGGTTTCCAACCCTATAAACCTTTACAGCAGCAGACTGCCACATCTTTTTCCTGCAGAGCAGCTAGTAGGCTTGAACCACCAACCTTTTGCTTGGCCTCCAAGTACTTAACCACTGTACCACCAGGGCTCCTCGTGTGTAACAAAAGATTAGCCAATTTAATAATTTTCATGTGGCAATTCAGCGACATTGATTACATTCATCATGTTTGTGCAGCCATCATTACTATCCTTTTCCAAATTATTCTGCCACCATTAGCAGAAACTCAGTGACCCCCTAGGCAAGGATTTCCCTTTCCTTCTGCCTCCCTCTGGTAACAGTTAATAAGCTTTGGTCTCTATACTTTTGTCTATTTCATATAAGTGGGATCATACAGTACTAGTCCTTTTGTAGTGACTTATTCCACTCAGAATGATTTCAAGTTCTATCCATGTTGCAGCATGCTTCAGGACTTCCTTTTCTTATGTTGACTAGTATTCTGTTGTATGTATGTACCACATTTTGTTCATTGTTGCTGGACATCAGGTTGTTCTCACCTTTTAGCTATTGTGAATTGTGCTGTAGTGTACACTGGTGTACAGGTGTTTATTTGCACTCCCGCTTTCTTTTGGGTATAGACTTAAGATTTATCCATCAACTTTTAAATCCATTCTAATCTAGCTTTTATCTCCCCTTTTCACTTGACCCTTCTCTAACCAAGGTCATCAACAATCACCATGGTCATCCTTGTATTGTTGAACTAAGTCCTTAGACAATTCTATGTTATCAATGCCTCCTAGAACCCTGACTCTCTTGAATTCTGGACACCGTTACTTTTGAACTTTGGATGCCATTACTTTGGGTAATTTTTCTGCCTTTTTGAGCAGCATCCCTCCTGCTGGTGTTCTCTACTTCCAACCTTTTTTAAAAAATATTATTGTTTTAAAAATACAGACAACTATTGCCAGTTCAACATTTTTTCACGTACAATTCTGTGAGACTGATTATATCAAACTTGGTGTGCAATCATCACCAATATCTATTGCCAAATTTTTCATCACCATAAACAGAAACCCGCTGCTTCTTAAACAAATTAACATTAGTGTTTCTTAGAATTCCTTGCTTTTCCTACCACTCTTATTGCTGAGTTCAGTGGACAACCATCTGACTCTCATGCTTTTAGCAACACATATATCTTTTGTCTACATGCAGCTATTTATGATCCCAAATCTACCACCCAGCTATGAAACTGTCTTAAGTCTTCACACTTCTTTTTTTTTTTTTAACATGACTGAGTGAAAATGTACATTCCCATATAAATTTACACATCCACCTATATGCAGCTTCCGCTGCTCTCCCTGTCCGGTGACAGCACACTATTCCTCTCTGCTCCATACATGTCTCATCCTCCCAACAGCCTCCTTTCCCCTCCTCTCCACCCACTCTCCTTCTTCCAGCCAGAGGTCAGCAGGATGATATCCTATAGATGTATAGAACCATAAAGTGCATACAATATATGGTCACTCTGCATTGCCAAGTCCAATCCATTCCTGTCCAAAGAGTGGACCTTTGTTATAATTTATGGGTAAGGGCAGCATCAGGGCCGGGGGCCATGCTCTCAGGGGAACCCCAAAACCGCTGGACCATCAATTGAGGTCTTTTAGTGGAGATCTCAGGATGCACCCTTTTTATTCTTGTGTTGCCAATGAGACTCCTCTCTGTGAGCTCCATCGTGGCTACCACTGGTGGTGGCCGGGCACCATCCGGTTCTTGTGATCCCATCTTCACACTTCTTTATGTACCTGGCCTATCATTTTCCACACAGCCAATAGTGAATTAGAAACACTTGGGGCCTAGTGGTTAAGTGCTACATCTGCCAACCAAAAGGTGAGTGGTTCAAATCCTCCAGGCACTCCTTGGAAATTCTGTGGAGTAGTTCTGTTCTGTCCTATAAGGTCACTGAGTCAGAATCAACTGAGCAGTAGTGTGTATAATAATTAATTCATTGTCTTTGCTGAGAATCTACCCCCCTTCAGTAACGTGATTAGAAATAGGTAGCAGGTTCAATGAGGATCTAAAACAAGATGAGAAAATGCAAACCACCAAGCATAGATTTTTTGGATAAGTGAAAAGCAGCAGAGGTAAAATAGTGGAAACCCAAGTATGTTTGTAGACACTAAAAGAATCTAGTGGCCAAGGAGACTGCTCTGAAGTGAAGAGTTTGTTAGATGAGGTGGGTGGGTAATGCAGGCTTACCAAGAACACACGCTGGAAGGAATGGGCCTATATAATGATCCAGATCTTTGAATTTCCCCCACAATTGGGTTAAGAAAGGGATGAGAGACTAACCCAATGCTTCTGAAAAGACTTAGACTTTACTGCCTGATAGCCAGGATCCATCTGACACCAGCAATGGTGTCCCTGATTTCGCATCCTCGTCTAAATCCACCTTGAATTTCTGGAAGTTCCCTGTTGATACACTGCTATAGCCACTTTTGAATGATCTTCAATAAAATTTGACTGGCATGTGATATGAATGATATTGTTTGATAATTTCCACATTCATTTGGACTATGTTTCTTGGGAATAGGCATAAATATGAATCTTTTCCAGTTGGTTAGCCAGGCACCTGTCTTCCAGACTTCTTGGCATATATGAGTGAACAGTTCCAGTGCTGCATCCATTTGTTGAAACATCTCAACTTGTATTCTATTAATTCCCACAGCCTTCCTCACTACCAATGACTTCAGTGCTGGTTGGACTTTTTCTTTCAAGACCATCAGTTCCTGGTCATATGTTACCTTGTAAGATGGATGAACAACCACTATTTCTCTTGGTATACTGACTGTGTATTCCTTCAATCTTCCTTTAATGCTTCCTGTGTCATATAATATCAGTCCTGTAGAATCCTTCAGTATTGCAACTTGAGGCTTGACTTTTTTCTTCAGTTCTTTCAGCTTGAGAAATGCTAAGAATGTTTTTCCCTTTTGATTTTATATTTCCAGGTCTTTGCACATGCCACTTAATAACTTTACTTTGTCATCTCAAGCCACCCTTTGAAATCTGTTCCAATGTTAAGTGAAAATTTATAATCCAACTTAATTTGTCATACGAAAAAATTTACATACATACTGATATGTAACTCTAGTTGCTTGCCCCACACTGTGACAGCACACTCCTTCTCACTCTATACTTCTTATGTCCATTCAACCAGCTCCTGTATCCCTCCTCCCACTCATCTCACCTCTGGACAGGGGCTGCACATTTAGCCTCATGTATCTACTTAAGCCAAGAAGCCACTCTACACCAGTATCATCTTATGTCTTATAATCTACTCCAATCTTTGTCTGAAGAGATGGTTTCAGGAATGGTTTCAGTTTGGGGCTAAAAGAGAGTCCAGGAACCATGGGTTCCATAAACCCTCCTGTATGTAAGACCATCAAATCAAGTCTGGCCTTATTAATTGTGTTCAAGTTCTGCACATCCATTTTTATTCTGCTATGTCAGGGACTCTGTGTTGTATTCCTTCAGGGCAGTCATTGGTAGTGTCCAGGTACCATCTAGTTCTTCTGGGGTCATCCAGATGTAGTCTCCAGAATATGTGGCCCTCTCTGTATATTAGGTTCCTATTTTCCTCATGTCACTGATGTTTTTTCATTTGCCTCTGCTCCAGGTGTATCGAGACCAACTGATGCTCCTTAGATGGCTTCTTGCTAGATTTTAGGACCCCAGATCCCACTCGCCAAAGTGGAATGTGGAAAATTTTCTTTAAAAATTGCAGCACTGACCCCGTATTGGTGAGTGGCAACTGCTGTCTTAAAAGTCAGCAAACTCCCATGTTAGGAACATCAGTCAGTCCCAATCCACTTGGAACAGATGACAACAGAGAACATCAAAGGCAGGAGGAAAAACAAGCCCAGGAGACAGAAGGACCCATACGACTGGGAGACTACATCAGCATGAGACCAGAAGAACTAATGGTGCATGGCCACCAACAAAGACAGCCTTGATAGGGGACACAATGTAGAGTTCCTGACACGGCACAAGAAAAAGAGGTGTGCAGATCAAGAACTCTACTAAAAGACCAGAATTGATGGTCTGGGAACTTGGAGGGTCCCCTGGGAACATGGCCACTAGACTTGCTGCTGCCCCAGACCTCAAACCAGTACTGAGGTCATCACTTCAAAGAATGGACTGGACTCAGGGACACAGAGTGAGCATGTGATGTGTGTACTTTATGGTTTTATACATTTATAGAAGGCTATGTACCAATTGCTTTCTAGAGGGTAGAGGAGAGGGTGGAAAGGAGGTGACAGGTGTTCGTTAAACGGATACTAGAAGTAAAAAGTGAAAACGAGGAGTGTGCTGTCACAGGACAGGGAGAGCAGATAGAGTTGTAGAGAGGCGGGTATGCAAAATTGACCTTAATTGTATACCTTCACTTCACCACAATATATATATATATATTTTTAATTTGTGGCACTGAAAGTGATAACTCGTCTATACCAAGAAATTTGGAGGACAGCTACCTGGCCAATTCCCTGGAAGAGATTCATATTTATGCCTATTCCTAAGAAAAGTAATATTCAACCAAACATAAAATTATTGAAAAATATCATTAATAGCACATGCAAGTAAAGATCACTCAAAAGTGACTGCAACAGTATATTGACAGGGAACTGTCGGAAATTAAAGCCGGATTCAAAAGAGAACACAAAACCAGAGATATATTGCTGAAGTCAGATGGATCTTGGCTGAAAGCAGGGAATACTATAAAGGTGTTTACATGTGTTTCATGACTTTGGGAAGGCATTCAACTGTTTGGACCGTAACAAATTATGGATAATATTGTGGAGAATGGGAATTCCAGAACACTTAATTGTACTCATGAGGAATCTGTATATGGCTCAAGAGGCAGTTATACAAACAGAACAAGGGGACACTGCATGGTTTAAAGTCAGGGTTGTATCCTTCCATCGTGCCTTTTCAATCTGTACGCCCAGCAAATAATCTGAGAAGCAGAACTATGTGAAGAAGAATGAGGTATCAGGATTGGAGGAAGAGTTGTTAATAACCTGTATTATGCAGATGAGATAACTCTGCTCACTGGAACTGAAGAGAATCTGAAACACCGATGAAGATCAAAGACAACCTTCGAAACTCAACACCAAGAAAACAAAAATCCTCATGACTGGACCATAAGCAACATCTTCATAAATGGAGAAAGGATTGTAGTTGTCAAGGATTTAACTTTACTGCTGCCCATGGAAGCAGCAGTCAAGAAATCAAAAGACTCATTGCACTGGGAAAATCTGCTGCAAAGAACCTCTTCCAAGTGTTGAAAGTAAAGACATCATCTTGAAGACTAAGATGCACCTAACCCAAGTCATGGTATTTTCAGTCACATCATATGTATCTCAACGCTGGACAATGAATAACAAAGACAGGAGAAGAATTGACACCTTTGAATTGTGGTGCAGAGAAGAATATTGAACGTACCATGGGCTAGCAAAAGAACAAACAGATCTGTTCTGGAAGACATACAACCAGAGTGCTCCTTGGAAGCAAAAATGGCAAGACTGTGTCTCACATATTTTGGCATGTTGGAAGGGATCAATCCCTGGAGAAGGACACCATGCTTGGCAGAATGCAGGGTCAGCAAAAGAAAGGAAGATCCTTAACAAGACGGATTTAAACAGTGGCTGCAACTATGGACTTAAGCATAAAAACAATTGGGGGCATGGCACAGGACCAGGCAGTGTTTTGTTCTGTTGTGCGTAGTCGCTACGACAGCACCTAACAACAACGTCTAATCAATGAATACTCCACTCTATCCCTTCCCACTCTTGTAACAAAGACTGTTTCTTCTGTGTTTAAATGTTTTCTTGAGTCCTTGTAATAGTGGTTTCATACAATATTTGTCCTTTTGCAACTGACTAATTGCACTCTGCGTAATGACTTCCAGATTCTTTCATATTATGTGTACCAAGATCATCGTTGTTTTTTATCATTGCTTAGTGTCCCACTGTATGAATATACCATAGTTTGCTAATGCATTCGTGTGTTAATGGGAATCTAGGTTGACTCCATCTTTTTGCTATTCTGGACAGTGCTGCAGTAAACACTGATGTGCATGTATTTATTCATGTGACAACGTTTATTTCTCTATAATATATTCCAAGAAGTGAGACTGCTGAATCATATGGTATTTCTACTACTAGCTTTAAAAAAAAAAAAAAAAAAAAAAGCCCCAAATCAATTTCCAAAGTGATTGTACCATTTTACATTCCCACCAGCAGTGTAGAAGTATTCTAGTCTCTTTATGGCCCCGCCAACATCTGTTATTTTGTGCTTTTTGGATCAATGCCAGCCTTGTTGGGCAGTTCAAATCCACCAGGCACTCCTTGAATACTCTAGAGGGCAATTCTACCCTGGCCTCTAGGGTTGCCATGAGTCAGATCCAACTCGACAGCACTTGGCTTGGCTTGTTGCGGAGAGATGGTATTTCATTGTACTTTTGATTTAGATTTCTCTAGTAGCTAATTATCATGAATATTTCTTCACGTATCTGTTAACCATCTGGATGTCTTCTTTGATGAAGTGCCTATTCATATCCTACGTCCATTTTTTAATTGGGTTATTTCTCTTTTTCTTGTTGAGGTTTTGCACTGTCTTGTAGAGTATGGAGATCAGATGCTGATCTGACTTGTCATAGCCAAATTTTTTTCCGAGTCTCTAGGCCATCTACTTAAACTTTCAGTGAAGTCTTTGGATGAGTGTGTTTGATTTTCAGGAATTCCCAATTCTCCGTTTTCTCTTCTGGTGTTTGTGGATTGTTGGTGATGTTTTGTATTGTGCTTATGCTGCATATTAAGACTCCCAGCATAGCCCCTATTTTTTCTTCCATGATCTTTGTAATTTTAGGTATGATATTTGGGTCTTTGATCCATTTTGAGCTGGCTTTTCTGCATGTCGTGAGATATGGGTCTTGTTTCATTTTTTTAAAGATAAATATCCATTTGATACCAACACCATTTGTCTTTTCCTCAGTTTAAGGACTTTGGGCCTTTGTCAAGTATCAGCTGCTCCTAGACAGATGATCTCATTTCTGGATTCTCAGTTTGGTTCCACTGGTCTATGTATCTGTTTCTGTACCAGCCCCAGGCTGTTGTGAGTACTGTGGCAGTGTAATAAGTTCCAAAGTCAGGTAGTAGTATAAGGCCTCCCACTTTGTTCTTCTTCAGTAATGCTTTACTTCTCCAAGGCTTTCTCTGGTATTATACAAAGCCGGTGATTTGCTTCTCCCTCTCGTTAAAAAATGCCATTGAAATTTGTGCTGGGATTGCACTGTATCTGTAGATCACTTCAGGCAGAATAGATGTTTTCACAATGTTGAGTCTTCCTATTCATAAGCAAGACAGGTTTCTCCACTTACATAGGGTGGGTTTCTCTACTCACATAGGTCTCTCAGTTTTTTGCAGTAGTGTCTTGTAATTTTCTTTGTATATATCTTTGACATCTCTGGTTAGATTTATTCCTAAGCATTTTATCATTTGGGGGGCTATTGTAAACAATATTTGGCTATTTCCTCTTTGACGTTCCCTTTGTTGATACAAAGAAATCCAACTAAATTTTTGTATGTTTATGTTGGACACTTCTATTTTGCTGGACACTTCTATTACTCCCAGAAGTTTTCTGTGGATTCTTTGGGGTTTTATATGTAGAAGATCATATCATCTGCAAATACAGATCACTTTACTTCTTTCTTCCCAGTTCAGATGCCTCTTATTTCTTTTCTTGACTGATTGCTCCGCCTAGAACATTCAGCATAATGTTGAATAGAAGTGGTAATAAATGGCAACCTTGTCTGGTATCCATTCTCAAGGGGAATGCTTTAAGACTCTCTCCATTTAGTATGATGTCAGCAGTTGACTTTGTATAAATGTCCCTTATTATGTTGAGGAATTTCCCTTCTATTCCTATTTTTCTGAGAGTTTTTAACATTAGTAGGTGTTGGACTTTGTCAAATGTCTTTTCTGCATCAATTGATAAAATTGAGTGGTTCTTGTCTTCTGTTTTATTTATGTGGTTAATTACATTAACTGTTTTTCTAATGTTGGACCAGCTTGTATCCCTGGTATGAGTCCCATTTGGTCATGGTGACTTTTTTTTATATGTTGTTGAATGCTATTAGCTAGAATTTTGCTGAGGGTTACTGCATGTAAGTTCATGAGAGATACTGTTCTGTGATTTTCCTTTTGTTGTGCACTGTATTTACCTGGTTTGTGTATCAAGGTTATGCTGGTTTCACAGAGTGAATTTGGCAGTATTCCATCCTTTTCTATGCTTTGAAATACCTTTAGTAATAGTGGTGTTAACTCTTTTCTACAAATTTGGTAGAATTCTCCGGTGAAGCCATTGGGGTCAGGATTTTTTCTGGTTGGGAGTTTCTAAATCACCTTTTCAGTCTCTTCTTTTGTTGTAGGTTTATTTAGTTGTTATACCTCCATTTGTACTAGTTTAGGTAGGTGATGTGTTTCTAGAAATTTATCCATTTCCTCAAGGTTTTCAAACTTGCTAGAGTTCAATTTTTCATAGCATTTTATGATTGTTTTAATTTTATTTAGGTCGATTGTGATATCATCCATCTGATTTCTTATTTGGGTTATTTGTTTCCTGTCCTGTTTTTCTTTTGTCAGTTTGGCCAACAGTTTATTGATTTCATTGATCTTTTCAAAGGAACCCGTTTGGTCTTTCAATCATTTTTCTATTCTCTAATTCAATTAGATCTGCTTCAATTTTTGTTATTGACTTTCTTCTGGTGCCCAGGGTCTGCTTTTGCTTCTGTCTCTCTATTTGTTCGAGTTGTAGAGTTAATGCTTTGATTTGGGTCCTTTCTTCTTCCTGCTTATGTGTATTTATTGAGATAAACTGACCTTTGAGCACTGCTTTTGCTAGGATGTGTTTTCGTTCTTATTTGATTGTGAATTTCTTTATCCAATCCTTGACTTCTTCTATAACCTGGAAGTTTTTTGAGCAAGGTATTGCTCGGTTTCCAAGTGTTTGACTTTTTTTCCATTGCTTTCTTGTTACTGATTTCTACCTTTTTGGTTTTATGATCTGAAATGATGCTCTGTAATATTTTGATGCTTTGGATTTTTTTAAGGAGTGCTTTGTGGCCTAATATGTGGTCAGTTCTGGAGAGTGTTCTATGTGCATTTGAAAAGAAAGTATACTTGATTGTTGTTGGGTGGAATGTTCTGTATATGTCTATGGGATCACATTGGTATGACAAACTGACAGCTGTGTGCGGGTCTTGTTCCCCTTGAACACCTTAAGGACCTGTAGTCTGTACGCCTATGGCACACAGTGCTTATATCTCTCCTGACACAAAACACATTGTAATGAGATTTTTTTTCTGTTAGTCTTCCTAAACATCCTGAAGCCTAAGTGAACTCTAAGACTGAGTCTTACTCCTCCATGAATCTGTAGCACTCACTGAATGTCTTGTAATAAACATGCAGTAAAGTATAGAGAGAAATTGTGAGGGTTTCATTTGGCCTGAGCCTCAGGGCAGATACATCTTATAGATCATCCTCTAGAAAGGTCTGTCCCTTTGAAAGTTCTGCTAAATGAAAATCTACTCTTCACACTTCATCAAAATATTCTCCTCCTCTAAGGGGTAATCTGAAATTAAAAACTAGAATAAAACTCTGATATCTAGGAAGTAGCATCAGGGAACAAAGCAACAATAGCTGGGCAAAGCCAAGGGATGAATCTAGCCCCTGGTTTGTAGAGTTTCATTATTTTAAAGATAAAGACAGAACAAACATGAACACTAATAACTATATAAGACTCTTTTATGTCTTTTTCTTATTTTTATTTCTGGAGGTAAGATGGCAAGTACAGAGCCAGAAACGGAACTCATTATTTGGTTATTTCCTAACTCCCTTGTTATCTTTGCACCATGCAAATCATTAACACACTTGGCTGCTAATCAACAGGTTGGAGGTTTGAGTCCACCTGGATGCATCTTAGAAGAAAGGCCTGGCAATCAACTTCCAAAAAAGTCAGCTACTGGAAAACCTATGGAGCACATGTCTACTGTGACACACATGGGGTCACCATGAGTTGGAGTCAGCTCCCAAGTAACTGGTTGTTATTTCTCAAAGACAGCTCACATCAGAGGACTCCATGCCTTTTACAAACACTGCAGTGGCTCTGTGGCACAAAATGACATTACATCACCAAAGAGACAGGGCTTCCTGTGAGGACGAGTCAGCCGTCTTTGCTTTATGTTTTTCTTTCTATTCCTCCCATCAACTCAGCTGCACAAATAGCTCATACCTCTTAGTTACAAGGTCTCTTGTTCACAATTCTCTTGGATAGAAATGTACTAGAATCCAACTGGATGGTTCCTAGCTACCACCACCAACTTCTCTGACAGAGATCACAATAGAGAGTCCTAGACAGAAACAGAGAAAACTGCAGACACAAAATTCAGACTTAAACACAAACACACAGATAGACCACACTTGAGAAATTCATGTTCATTTGCTCTTACATGGATAGAGGTCTCTTTGGGTATAGAATGCAACATAATTTCTCTTCAATTCTCAGAATTCCTCTCAACCTATACACATGGTAATTAGTAAAGAAGTCACCAAGGTCACTAAGTCTATTTTCAGGAACTAAAGGCAAAAACAGGTATATTGGATCCATATCCAAGAAAACAAAACACCTGGAGTATTTAAAAACGCAGGATATTTTATTTCAGAATATTGGTTACACTTGCAGTGGAAGAAGCTAAGTGGCCAAAGGGTGAAGCAACCCAGAGATTAATAACACTATTAGAAAGAAGGATGAGCCCATGTTACCAGAGCCCAGAGCTGGGATCACAGAGCAGAGGCTACAACCTTTGTGAGCCTGTCCAGTAGACTGAGGCCACTGAACAATACAATTCACGGTGGACGAAGCAGTATGCAAAGTACACACAAGATTACAAAGTACACATGGGCCTAATTATCTTTATTTACAAATCTATAATGCAAAATGTTGACATACAAAAAAAAAGGTTAAATTTTGCACTGCGGATTAGTAAAGAAGAGTAAGTACACACGGGCATATCTTGTGTATTAGACAGTTCATCTGAGTCACAATCTCTCTCATAGGTAAGGCTCAAGACAGAGACAGAGAAGGATAAATATCCCAATTTCTCCCTCCTTCCTGACTCCTAGGCCAATACCTCCTAGGGGATGAAGTCAGTCAGATGACCCAGAAGCCTTGGAAAGCTACCATGAGGGTAGGACAGAAGAAAGAGAAGACGTGGATCTGATGTGAACACGCTCACAACCAGCACAGGGTTATTTTGTGTTGGGCAAAGAAAGAAAGAAAGAATGAGAGAAAACAATTTGGGTACAGTAAAAGACACTAAAGCCAATATCAGAAAAAAGAAATTAAAGTTCAAATTTTGCAAATATTTAACCATAAGAGGACTGACAAGTTTGTGAACTCATCCTAGAAAAAGTGCTACCTACCTTATTGCTGAAGATGAACTACGTTCACATTTGAAATACTCTCCTTAAACTACGCAGTGATGCCAGCACCTAGTCCACCCTTCAAAGCCATTTTGAAACTCCTCTTTTGGAATGGTCATCAGAGCTGTCATCATATTATCCTTGATGTCCCGAATGTCATCCAAATGTTTTCCTTTCAATATTTCCTTTATCTTCGGGTAAAGAAAAATGTCACTGGGGGCCAGATCAGGTGAGTAGGGAGGGTGTTCCAATACAGTTATTTGTTTACTGCCTAAAAACTCCTCACAGACAACTATACAATTAAGTTTGTGAACTTGCCACAGTGCCACCATGCACAATGGCCATTCCAGAAAGAGTTCCAAAATTGCTTTGAAAGGTGGACTAGGCTCTGGCATCAGGGCATAGCCTCCCAAGGGGAGTACTTCAAAGGTGACCATAGTGATATTCAGCAATGAGGTATGTAGCACTTAAAATAATTAAGCTCAGAGACTTGTGGGACCCTGTACACACACACACACACACACACACACACACACACACACACACACACAAGGTCTGACAATTAAGTCTACCCTTCAAAGCAATTTTGGAACTCTTTCTGGAATGGCCATTGTGCATGGTGGCACTGTGGCAAGTTCACAAACTTAATTGTGTAGTTGTCTGTGAGGGAGTTTTTAGCCAGGAAACAAATAAGTGTGTTGGAACATCACCTCCCCCACCCTGCCACCCCCACCACACTCATCTGATCTGGCTCCCAGTGAATTTTCCTTTACCTGAAGATAAAGGAAACATTGAACAGAAGACATTTGGAAGACATCAAGGGTAGTATGATGACAGCTTTGATGGCCATTCCAGAAAGAGTTTCAAAATTGCTTTCAAGCATGGACTAGGTGCTGGCCTTGGTGCATAGCTTCCCAAGTGGAGTATTTCAAAGGTAACCATAGCGATATTCAGCAATGAAGTATGTAGCACTTTTTAGGATGAGTTCTTAGACTTAACTGGCAGTCCTCGTATATACACATATGTATGTGTGTGTGTGTGTGTACATGTATACACTTCACTGATTTTGCTTCTCTAGAAAACTTAACCTAAATCAAGGGAGGAAATCACTAACCAGATAGTAGAAAAGCTTTAATTTTGGTGAAGAGAAAGATAACACACAGTATAGGGAAGTCGGTACAACTTGACCAAGGCAAACCACAGAAGCTTCAAAAGATACATCTAAACACATTGAGGGACCAAGTTACTGGGGCTGAGGGCAGGAGACCCTGTTCTTGTGGGACATCTATGTCGATTGGCATAGCATAGTTCATAAAGAAAATGTTCTACATCGTACTTTAGAGTGAGTAGCATCTGGGGTCTTAAAAGCTTTCAAGTGGCCATTTAAGACACCTCTATTGGTTTCATCCTGACAGGAGCAAAGCAGAATGAAGAAAACCAAAGGCACAAGGAAAATAACAGTCTGAAAGGTCAATGGACCACTTGAACCACAGTCTCCACCAGCCTGAGCTTTGGGGAACTAGATGGTGCCTGGCTACCACCACTGACCACTCTGAAGGGCTTCCAGAGAGAAGGAAGTAGGGTTTGCTAAGAGAAAAAAACACCAAGGCACCAAGGATGTGAGTTGAATTTACTGATTCCTGTCCAACTTAGAAAATGAAGAAATCACTCTTCTAGGGTATCAGAAAAATTGCAGGCCTGTTAGCTTTTGAAAGAAGGGCTTTATTACAAATACCAGATGCTACTGAGACAGACTTCCGAGTAAATTTTAGCAGAGGCTGTAGCTCCCTCTGCTGTGATTTCCTGGTTCCTGCTGTCTTCCCAAGATGAGGGCTCCTGATGGCTCCCAGGATCTGAATGTCAAGGTGTGGAGGAAAGCTGGCAGGACCCTGGGTTTATCCACCCACATGGACTCTTTGACATGACAAGGCTCTCCTGCTAATTCCTTTTATGTTGGGATGATGGACACTCGGTGTCTTTTTTTCTACACTTCTCTGCTTTCTGTTTTCTTTACACAATAAACTTCACAGGCATCGAACAAGAAAGATAAATTTTGATTTCTTAACTTATCCTCCTGGCCTAGGTCTTTTGTGCATTCTAGCATTTCTGCTTTAAATTCCGAATGGGGAGAAGAGGAGGCAAATGAAGGATGGGACGAGCTGAATGTGTATTTTAAAAGAATGTTGAGAGACAGATGGCAGTGGGAGTGTTTCACGGAGGAAATGTATTAGGGTAGCTCATAGAGACCCTATAGGAAGAGCAGATTTGCTCCAACAGCGTCTCCAGGACTGTAATCAAGCTGCTAAATATTTTTCCTGCAGAGTAGCTGGTGGGCTCAAACCACTGAACTTTTGATTAACAGCCAAGCATTTAGCCCCTGCACTACCAGGGCTCCTTTCAGGGTAGCCAACACTTGCCAAATCCCCATGGAACAAAAGGATGAGATTGCCTCAGGGGCTTCCCAGTGATTGGCAGCTGTTGAGGCAGAGATGCCCCACGTTCACTTCCCTGTGGAACTAGTATTTTAAGAGAAGTCTCAGCGTGGAAAAGCCTGACCCGGTAATCTTGCTTACACGTTAGAGGGAGGAATGATTCTGAATCCTGCCCACTCCCAACAACTTAAGTTGGGGAAAAGGCCGTCGGTAAAAATGGAAAGAATTGTTCCGCTAATGACTGTCTAAGACACTGAGGTGCAACCAGACCTGGGTGCCTGCAAAGCGAAAGGGAGAAAGAAATTCCTGGGCTTGAGGGCAGCAGTGGTGCTGGGCAAAGCGCTGTGTCATAGTTACTTACTGCTGCTGTAACAGAACTTTACTTTCTAATAGTTCAGGAGGCTAGCGAATTCAGGCACTGACTACAAGAGAAGGCTCTGTTTCTGTGGCTCTGGAGGAAGATCTTTTTCTCTTATAGTTTCTAAAGCCCCTGCATTCCTCAGTTCCTTGGTGATCTTTGCATGGCATCTCTTTTCCTGCCTCCCCTGATCTGTGTTTGGAGTTCCTGGGGAGTGCAAATGGTTAACACACTCAGCTAACCAAAAGGTTCAAGGTTTGAGTCTACCCCAAGGTGCCTCAAAAGAAAAGCCTGGCTACCTGCTTCAAAAAAATCAGTCACTGAAAATCCTATGTAGCACAGTTCTACTCTGACACACGTGGTATTCAACTCCATGGCAACTAGTGTGCTTGCTGCTGTGTCTTAGCTGCTCTCTGTAACTCAGAAGTAATTAGGTTTACACTGATACAGCCTCATTAACGTAACAAAAACTATTCCCAAACTGGATTACATCCACAGGTAAGGCGGCTAGAATTGCAACACATGCCTTGGCAGAAAAAAATCCAATCTATAATAGGCTGCAAGACCCAGAGGATGGGGAAGTAACCAAAAGAGTGGCCATGGTTGCTGCCTAAAGCACTGTGCCAGTGACAACTAGAGGATGCCCCATTTTCTCGGATATACAAGGAGAGACTTTCCCAGAGGCTGAGGTCTTGTATCAGCCCAAACATGAACAAAAGAAATGGTGTGGAAAGATGAGGTCAGAACATTAGTACTCAGTATGTAAGCAACACCAGTTCATATACAGGTGGATGACTCCAAAGATGACAAGGGAGAAAAGCAAAGAGAAGCCCAGAGCTGAGCAACTCCAGCCCAGGTGGGCATCAGAGAGGCACGTCAGACCCAACTACTATTTTGACCAGATTCCTTAAAGCCTTGGATACCTGGTCACTTCGTGTCTTCACTGTGGAAGACTTCAGTTAAAATTTTTTGAATTACTTTTAGAATTCTCTTTTAGAGAAAAGATCTTTGATTTTTTTTATTTTGGTGGAAAAGTAAAATTAGCCACACATCTTCCCTAGACATACTTTTCAGGATGCAATGAACACCAGAGAGATCATAGCATTTCTTTTTTGGAACTGAACCCTAATTTCTCAAGGCCACTTTCCACAACTTTGGTGCTGCTAATCTTTGGCCTCTATCTCTTCCCATGTATAACCTTAATTCACATGTAAATCACACAGTTATTGAAGCATTTTCTTCTTTATTATCTGTAATACACTGAATAATGTCCCTCCAAAACTTCCTATCCACCCAGAATCTCAGAATGTGAGTTTATTTGTAAATAAAGTTTTTGTTGATATAACTAGCTAAGGATCATGAAATAAAATCATTCTGGATTTAGACCGAAAATCCAACCTGTTTCCATCCAGTAGATTCCAAGTCAGAGCAACCGTACAGGACGGAACAGAACCATCTGATAAGGTTTTCAAAGCTGTAATTTTATGGAAACAGCCTACCACATCTTCCTCCCATTGATCAGCTGGTGGATTTGAACTGTCAATCTTTCGTTTAGCAGCCAAGGACCATTGCACTACCAGAGCTCCTAAATGCAATGACTGGTGTCCTTATAGGAGGACACAGAGATGACCATGTGCAGAGACAAGCAGAGATCAGAGTTATGCTGCCATATTCCACAGAATACCTGAGACCACCAGAAGCTGAGAGGGGCAAAAAAGGATTCCTTCCTAAAAGCTTTGGAGGAAGCATAGACCTGCTTAATGCCTTGGTTTCAGACTTCTAGCCTCCAGAACTGTGAAAGAATCCATTACTGTTACTTTAAGCCACCAAGTGTGACGCCTTGTTAAGACAACTCTTGAAAACTAAAACACTGTCTGACACCCCATTAAACGGCAAGCACTCTGAGGAAGGGATTCCTTATAGTGTCCCTCACAGTTTCTCCACCTCTCACACCAGGTGACCAGCCTGGGGTCCAGGATGCAGCTAGTGTTCAATGCATATATTACCTGAAAGAATGTGCAATAATTCCAGCTAAACACTGAAACATTTATGGATAAAATGAAATGGTGTCTGTTATTTGCAAGGTGCTGGGGGAGATAAAGCAAGATAAGCCAAATACTGATCATTGAGGGGATGAAACTGGGTAATGAAGTCAGGGGTATTCATCGCAGTATTTTCTTTGTGTTTGTGTATTCCTGAAAACTTCCATAATGAAAGCTTTTAAATATTTGAGTCACAATGTGTCATTTAATTTACCGTGTTTAATGTCCATTATCTCTCTTTTTTTAATTTTTTATTTAATATAACTGAGTGAAAATGTACATTCCCATATAAATTTACATACCCACCTATATGCAGCTTCCACTGCTCTCCCTGCCCGGTGACAGCACACTATTCCTCTCTGCTCCATACATGTCTCATCCTCCCAACAGTCTCTTTTTTCCCTCCTCTCCACCCACTCTCCTTCCTCCAGCCAGAGGTCAGCAGGATGACATCCTACAGATGTATAGAACCATAGAGTGCATCCAGTATATGGTCACTGCATCGCCAAGTCCAATCCATTCCTGTCCAAAGCGTGGACCTTCGTTATGATTTATGGTCAAGGGCAGCATCAGGGCCGGGGGCTGCCGGGAGCCGGTCCCAACACTTTGTAGGGTCCCGCACGGAGGGAGGGAAGACACGGCGGGAAATGAACAAAGGAGACAGGAAAGAATTTTCTGGTTTAAGGCAGCCCGACCCAGAGAGCATTAGATCTTCTTCTGTGTGTGTCGAGAGCTGCTGTCTTTATTTTTTATAGGTGAGGTGACGTAGTTGGTCACCCTATTTTCTTTATTATACAAACTATTGGTTAACAAGAAACTGACCCATCATTATTGGCTAACAAGAAAGTGACCCCTCGTGGTCTTCTACTTCTAATTAATTGTCAAGGCCTTTTTGAATAACTGTCCAAGCCAGGTGTTCAGTGGTGATAAAATGTCAGGAACACAATTAATGGTCTTATTCGTACCTCAAAGTGGAAGGCACAGAGGAGTAAACTTCTCAAGGCCTAACCTTTTGGCTGTCTCAGTTTGTTTCTCTAAGTTCTTATTTATGTGCAGATAGTAAGCGCCTGCCATTCTCTAATTAAGCCAGTTGCACTAAAAAAGATGTTTCTATAGTGTTATCAGTTTTCTATACTAGCTATAATGAACCTAAAAGTTTATTTATTCTTCCAGCTGCAAGGAGAATGGATGTTTTGTAGTTTTGATGGCTATGTGGAGATTTGTCCTTGAGAGTTCTTAAGGGTTAGCTTGCAAACTTGTGTGTGTAAAGAAAAGGGAGGGGGGAATGTAATTAGTGGGGAGCCAGTGAAGCTGGGCAGGCCTCAGTGCTATCAGGCATGCTGCATTGAAATCCATTTCTCTGATCTCTATTTCTCAGAAGTTCTTGGTCAGATTGTCCCAATATAGTCTCATAAACCGAGGGGTAGAAGCCCCTCTTAGGAGGTACCTCCTTGGTCCTCATGTCGGGAGAGGATATCTTTTTAGGAGAATTTAATTAAGAAGCAAACCACCATCAGGGGTAATAGGCCTAAAAACATATTATAGGTGAGATGTCTCAGCCTGTCACCTACAGAAGCCTGTGACTTTGTCCACAATGACCTATGCGGAATGGCGGGCCTCCGCAGGGGGCCATGCTCCCAGGGGAACCCCGAAACCACTGGACCATCAATTGAGGTCTTTTAGTGGGGATCTCAGGGTGCACCCCTTTTTATTCTTGTGTTGCCAGTGAGAGCCGCGTGAGCTCCATCGCTGCTATCACTGGTGGTGGCCGGGCACCATCCGGTTCTTCTGGTCCCAAGTCGATGTAGGCACCCACTCGTGTGGGTCTGTTTGTCTTCTGGGTTGTCTTTCCCCCATGTCATTTTGGTCCTCAGTGAGCATCCATTCCTGCTGAGTTGGGACCATTTGCTGTGCCCTCGGATGGCAACTTGGCAGCTTTTAAGACCCCAGATGCCACTCACCAACATGGGGTGCAGACAGCCCTCTTAGCAAAACGCTAGTTGTGCCAATCGGCTCGCTTTCGCCTAAGAGCATGGTCCCCCGCCCCCTGCCCCAGCTACTCTATCCTTGCAATATTGGGTTAAGATGGAAGGAGTACTCTTTTAAGTCCGCTTAATATTGTTCTTGTTTCTAATGCGTGCTATCACTGTATCCATTATCTCTTATAATTTGTAAAGCTGCCTTATAAGGTACGCTGTATTATTCATATTTTACAGATTTTTTTAAATCAGGTTTTTCAGGAAAGGTTGTGTAAATGGCATGTTATGGATTGAATGGTGTCCCCCCAAAATATGCTTTAAATCCTAACCTTTCTTACAAGGTTACAATCCTGTTTGGGAAGAAGTTGTCTTTGTTACCACAGTGAGATAGGATTAGTATGTCTTAAGTCATTGTCTTCTGAGAAAAGAGATTAACACACAAACTAAAGCAGAGACGGGGGAATAGAGATGCCAAGCCACATGAAAGATTTTGCAGGAGCAGAAGCTCCAAAGAGGCTGACAGAGCAAGTCCTCTAGATTTGCCACACAAAATTAGGACCTCCAGCCTGCTAAACTGCGAGAAAATTACTGTTTGTTAAAGTCACCCACCTGTGGTATTTCTGTTATAACAGCACTAGATAACCAAGTCATGGCCCAAATGGCTAAACGGTGGCAGAGCTTGGTTTGCAGCACGTGTGATATGACTCAAAGCCCATGCCCTCAGAGCTTCTGTGTAGTATGTGTTAAGCATCTGGCAAAGAGGAGCCCAACACATGTAAAGTGTCAACCACATAATACCATAATCAGCAACATGAGGAACGCAGATGAGGCACTGAAAGTCCTGACCAGTAACCCTCACTGACAGAATTCCAGCCAATCCAGAGTTCGTATCCTGAAAGCTTCATACTTTGTGGGGAAAATAAGTGTGTTCATTTAGCATTTCCCAACCTAAGCATTATTGACATTTTGGACCAAATAATTCTGTGGTGAGAGGGGCTGTGCTGTGATTTTCAGAATGTTCAGCAGCATCCTTAACATATACCCACAAGATGCCAGTATCAACCTTCCCTCCCTCGGCCCATTAGTAACAACCAAAAATGTCTCCACATTGCCAAGTTTCCCCAGCGGACCACCTGTAATAGTTAATGTGTGTCAACTTGGCTAGTTCATGGTTCTCAGCATTATGTAATTATCCTCCATGTTGTAGTATAATCATCTCCACCAGTGTAATCCGATGTGATCAGCCAATCAGTTTTAAAGGAATGTCTTAGTCATCTAGTGTTACTACAACAGAAATACTGTTACTGGACAAACTCTAGGTTCATGCCACCTGCTGCAAAAGCCAATAATACTGAGACAGGAGCCAAGATAAGT
The DNA here is from genome assembly GCA_028571685.1 of Heterohyrax brucei. Lineage (NCBI taxonomy): Eukaryota > Metazoa > Chordata > Mammalia > Hyracoidea > Procaviidae > Heterohyrax > Heterohyrax brucei. The sequence goes on from CM053162.1 coordinate 22,568,271, forward strand.
AATCAAAGGTTTATTGTGTGTCAACAACAAAAGAGGCATGGTGGAACTGATCTTCCTCCAAAAACCTACCTGCCTACTACCCACAAGAAGGAGTTTTTAAAGGGAAAAGCTACATGTTAGTGCAGGTATAGATAATCTTCAATCCCTTGATTCCTCCAAATCACCAGGATGACAAGGCTTGTGCTGAAGGCCACCTGGCCCAGAATCTCACAGACCTCTGCTCCAGGTCATCAAGGCAATAGGCTAGTGCCAAGCATCATAATTTCACAAGCCTCTGGTTACAATTCCCCCTTTGTTTTTAGTCTTCACAATCTTGAGGAGGTGCCAACCTCCCTGATCACTTCCTGCTGAGTAGGAGCATAGGATTAGGTGAAGGCTGTCGGTATGCAGCAGGCATATCAGAGGCATGAAAGGCCACTGTGTCCTGTTGGACCTCGCAGTGGCTGAGCTGGTCATCTACGTGACACTAAGCCTCCAGGTCTCCAACAATATCGAGTCTCCAGGCTGGAACCTACAAAGAGGGGTATCAAAGGGGAATGACAACCTGGTTAGAGCATGCTGGTTAACGGTGCTTAGGGCAGTGCCAAGAGATTGAACCCATATTCATAGTTTAAGCTAAATCATGTGTTCAGGGGGTGGAAGCCCCCCTTCAGGAATAGTCTCCCAAAAACCAACCCCTAAGGGCTAAATTTCAGTGCTTCTCTAATAGAAATACCACCAAGTGGATGGCTTTAACAAAGGAAAGTTTATACTTACACAGTTCGATAGGCTACAAATCCAAATTCAGGATGTCTGCTCCAGGGGAAGGCTTTCCCTCTTGTTGGCTCTGGAGGGAAGTGTGGTAATCGCATCATTCTTTGTCCACGGAGTATCTGGGCACAAGAACCTCAGTTCTGAAGGACGCCTTCTTCTCCCAGTACTGCTTTCTTGATGGTGTGAGGTTCTCAATTCTCTGCTTGCTTTCCTTTCCTTTTATCTCTTGTAGCATGAAAGGACAAAGGCTGGTGCAAGTCATACCCCAGGGAAATTTCCTTTACAGTGGAGCAGGGAGATGATCTTATGAAGGTATTTACAGTCCCACCCTACTCCTTTAACATACAGCAAAGAAAAATCACAAAATGGAGGACAATCATAAAATACTGGCAATCATGGCCCAGGCATATAGATATCTACATCTGGTGGGGAAGAGGGGAGGACACAATTCAATCCATGACATGCTCCGAGAAGATGCTTTGCAGTAATTCAATGGTTTGGATTTTGTTGAGACTTGCTTTATGTCCTAACACATGGTCTATTCTGGAAAATGTTCCACGTGCATTGGGGAAGAAAGTGTACTTACCTGTTGATGGATGAAACGTTCTGTGTATACTAATGAGGTCTAGCTGGTTAATTGTAGCAATAAGATCTTCTGTGTCTTTACTGAGCTTTTTTCTGGATGATCCGTCCAGTACTAAAAGTAGAGTGTTGAAGTGCCCAACTATTATTGTGGTGTGATCTATCTCATTTTTCAATGTAGTCAGCATTTGTTCAATGTATTTAGATGCTCTGCTATTGGGTGCAAAAATACTTAATATTGTTAAGTTCTGCTTGTGTATTGAAACTTTCAGCAATAATGTCCATCCTCATCCACCATGGTGGATTTTACATTAAAATCTATTTTATCTGAGATTCGTATTGCCATACCTGCTTTTCTTTGTATATCATTAGTTTGGTATATATTATTCCATTATTTAATTTTCAGTTTGTTCATATCTTTAAGTCTAAGGTGTGTTTCTTGTAAGCAACATATAGACATGTCGTGTCTTTTGTTCCAGGATGTCACTCATTATTTCCTTATTGGAGCGTTCAGTCCATTTACAGTCAGTTTAATTATTGATAGTGCTATCATTTGGATGAATTTATTTTTGTGTTGATGTTTTCTACACTGCTGTTAATATCCTGTTGGGATCATTCTTCTTTAAGAGTTCAATTTCATCGTTTTAATTATTGGGTTTGTGTTTACTGAGACTCCTGTCTTACTTTTCTTGTTTTGATACGTTGCATTGAGCTTTGCAGCTAATCCTATGATCCCCCTTAAGTTTAAACCCAATTTTAACTTCTGCATATCTTTTTAACTCCTTTCCACTTGAAAGGACTATAACTACTGTAGTATATCCTTCTTTTTAGTGTGATGGTGTCATAGTTTTTGTGATATGATCACTGGTTCCCTGCTTTTAATGTTGTAGCTTTTATTGAGTTTTGTGGCTTCCTTGACTGAGTAGGTTTCTGGATGTTGTGGCCTGCATTGCCTCCTTAAATATACACTTACTGGTTTGTTTTTCTAAGCAAAGAGCTTTTTTTCAGTATTTCTTGTAATTTTGGTTTTGTTTTTACAAAGTCTCTAAGCTTCTGTTTATCTGTGAATGTCTTAATTACATCTTCATATTTGAGAGACAGTTTTTCAGGATATATAAATTCTTGGTTGGAAGTTTTTCTCCTTCAAGGCTTTGAATGTGTCATCCCACCACCTCCTTGCCAACATCTTTTCTGCCAAGAATCAGACAAAAGCCTACAGGGCTTCCCTCTGAATGTTAGCTTTGCTCTGAGCCTTGCTGCCTTTAACAGAATCTGCTTATGTTTCATTTTATTAAGTTTGATTATTACATGTCCTAGTGTCTTTCTTTTGGGTTCTAGTTTTTGCGGCATTCAATACACATTTTGCATATCAATGTTCTCTTCTTTCATAATTTCAAGGAACTTTTCTGTCAGCAGCTCAACAACAAGACTGTGTTTTCAACTACCCTTCCCTGTTCAGAAACTCCAATGAATCATAGATTATTCCTTTTGACAAAGTCCTGCATGTTTCTTAATGCTTCTTCATTTTTCTCAGTTCTGTTCTATGATTTCTCCTCATAAATGCTGGTATCAGCTGCTCTATCCTCATGGTCACTAAGTGTGACTCCCATCCCCTTAATTCTGCTCTTTTGGCTTTAGATTGAATTGTCTAATTCTGTTACTGATCTGCTGGATTTCAGATCATTGATGTTCCATAAGTTCAAATAGCTTGTGTAATTTTTCATTGTGCTTTGCTGCATTTTGTTTACACTCTAGGAGTGCTTTCTATAGAATTCTTTTGTATTTAACCTCCAATAGTTTCAGAAAGGCTTCTTCATCTGGGAAGTTTTTTGATTCTTTATTTTGGGAATTTTCCAGAGCCGTGGTGGACTGTTTCTTTAAATGATTAGGAATGGTTTGTTACATTGAGACCATTTAGAGGCTGTTTGATTTCTCTGGTGTTACCTCAACAAGAGCTGAGGCATAGTTCTGAGAAGAGAGTTGGTCACCTGCCACCTCTGTGTACTCTAGTGACTGGCCCCAGTGGACACTTTGGGATGGCAGTCTCTGCCCTCTGCCTGGCAAAGATGGCACCATACTTGTGGAATCACCGGGGAGCCATCAACCAACACTATGATGTAGGTCAGCTGCTCAGCAGTTATTTCTCCAGACAGTCATATTTTCAAAAGTTGGGAGGGGTCCAACAGCTGCCAAAATCAGTCAGGCTGTCAGATGTGGCAGTCTCCACCCCGCTTTCCAGCTGACAACAGAGGCAACTCTTTGACGGGCCCAGATGCTACAACGTAGTTCAAAGTGGGGAGGGGTTACTGCCTGGCTGCCATCCTCAGCCATGCCTCTTCATAAGGTAGCACTGCACTAAACACAGCCTTTCTGCTTCTCAGCTTGGGAAATGGGCCCTGCTGAGTCCTCCAGCCGGACAACTCCACCTCCCAGCCAACCAAGATGGAGTCCCAGCAAATCTGCCCCTCCCACCATGAAACAGCAGAAGCTATGGCAGAGCTCAGAAGAGAAGGTAGAAGGGCAATGGTGCCTTCAGCCAGCAGCCAGGCTCTCAAAACATGGCTATACCATGCACTATCTCTCTGCTGCGCTATATGCTGTTTACTTTAGCACTGCAGTTCAGAGTATTTGCTGGCTCATGCTCACCCCCAACCTCCCAGATAACAAAAAGGCATTAATACCTGCAGTCTGCCCAAGCAATGACTCAGCAGAAGTGGGGCTCAGCATATGCTGTCTCATGTTAAAGAAAGGTAGTTTCCCATTTAGTGGTGCATAGTTCAATCTGATGACTTTATGCCATATCCTAGGGCTCCCTGGGTGTCTAGAGTGCTCCATTCAATTATCACTCCAGGCCTTGGTTCTCAGATGGAATCGAGGAGATGTGTGTCTAGTCCACCATCTTGGCTCTGCTCCCCTGGAATGGCAATTTTAACATTAGATATAGTAGGCTTTAAGTCCAAATCAGAACAGATTACAGAAAGGATATCACATAATGATTAAAATGTCAATGCACCAAGAAGGTATAACAATGATAAACATATCTGCACCAACATCAGAGTATATAAATATACAAAGCAAACACTGACAGAATTGAATTAATACAGTACTACAATAATAGTTGGAGATATGAGTACACCACTTTCTACAACTGACAGAATATCTAGAAAGAAGATGAATAAAGACTGTAGGGCAAGGCTAACATATAAACTGTCTTAGAGAACAGAGGATTATTTTCAAACCTTTGAGGGCTAACGTGATATGTTCTGCTGTCTTGCTTATTGCCTGTTAATGCCTTTTTTCCCTGCAATTCCTTTTCTATTTGTAATGAAAATGTCTAACTTGTGCCTATTCTGCCATTGTAACTTTGGAAACAGCTCATATTCTAGGTTTCACAGATGTAGAAGAGTTTTTTATTTTGGACTTGGAACTGATTTAAGACTTCTATCATATGGGATGGACACGTTTTTGCTATGACTTTTGCTATGATGGGATGATTATGTTGCATGTTTCAAAGATGTGCTTTTGGGGATCTAAAGGCAGAGTGTCATGGACTGAACTGTGTCCCCCCAAAAATGTGTTTAGTCATGTGGCTGGGCTATGATTTCCAAAATTTTATGACTGTCCTCTATTTTGTGATTTTCTCATGCTGTATGTTAAAGGATTAGGATGGGACCATAAATCCCTTCACAAGATCACCTCCCTGCTTCACTGTAAAGGGAATTTCCCTGGAGTATGGCTTGCCCCAGCCTTTGTCCTTTCATCCTACAAGAGATAAAAGGAAAGGGAAACAAGCAGAGAACTGGGAATCTCACATCATAAAGAAAGTACCACTGGGAGAAGAGTGCATCCTTCAGACCCGAGGTTCCTGAACCAAGATGCTTCCCGACCAAAGACTGATGCAACACAAGGACTTCTTCCAGAATTGACAGAGGGAAAGCCCTCTCCCCTGGAGTGGACACCCTGAGTTTGGACTTGTAACCTTCAGAACTGTGTAAGAATAAACTTGTCTTTGTTAAAGCCATACCCTTTGTGGTATTTCAACTAAAACTACCATCTATATGAGACCGAATAGTGGACATTACTCTAGAGCATAGATGAGATGATAATAGGGCAGGAAAACTAGATTACTGAAACAGAACAACCAGAAAGGAAATGAGAATGTTGACACATTGTAAAAATGTAACCAATGTCACTGAACAATTTGTATAGAAATTGTTAAATGGGAACCTAATTTGCTGTGCAGAGTTTCACTGAAAACTCAATAAAAAAATTATTTTTTTAAAAAATAGAATCAATGAAACCAGAAGTTGGATTTCTGAACAGACTGATAAAATCAACAAACCTTTAGCTAGACTGACAAAGAAAAAAGGGCCAGCCAAGTGCCATCGAGTCGGATCGAAAAGGGCAGATGATGCAAATATCCAAATAAGTAATGAAAGTGGGAACATGATAACCAACTTGGCAGAAATACAAAAGAATGTCAGAGAATAGTATAAACAACTGTATGCTAAAAATCAGATGATCTAAATGAAACAGACAAATTTGTAGATACACGTAAACTACCTAAATTTACTCAAATCAATCATGATAAGATACATCTTTCAATTAATTTTCTACTCTATATTTCCTCTTTTCCTCTTAAAAAGCTTGCTGGAACTGGCCTAAGACAAACCTCCCTGTTTTCCTGCACACAGGTATCCCTGTAAACATACAGTTTAACTGCTTGAATAAGCCATATATGCTTTAACTTCAGCTTCTACAGTCTCATGAGTTGTTTCCTTTACATAAATCTTGTCCTATACAAATTACATGTTTTACTGGTTTTGCTTCCCTAGAGAACCCAACCTAAGACAGAGGCTTTCCTAAAATTCTATTGATTCTTGGCTATGTGTTCACATGTCAGATTTAAAAAATAAAAACTGAACCCATTGCCTTTGAGTTGACTGACTCATGATGCCACATGTGTTACAGACTAGAACTGCTCCATATAGTTTTCTTGGCTGCAATCTTTCAATCACCAGGCTTTTATTCTGTAACACTGCTAGGTAGATCCAAAACACCAATCTTTAGGTTTGTAACACCAAAAACAAACCTCACCTGTTGCCACTGAGCTAATTCCAACTCACAGAGATCTTATAGAACAGAAATAGAAGTGCCCCCTAGGGTTTCCCAGGAGCAGCTGCTAGATTCAAACTGCTGACCTTTTGGTTAGGAACCAAACCACTGGACCATCAAGGTTCCAAGAACAAATCATTTGTGCTATCTAGGGACTTCTGGTGATGTGGTGTTAAGTGCCACATCTGCTAACCAAAAAGTTGGCAGTTCAAATCCCCCAAGTGCTCCTTGGAAACTCCATGGGGAAGTTCTACTCCATCCAATAAGGTTGCTATGAGTTGGAATTGACTGGACAGCAGTGGGTTTGTTTTTGGTTTTATACAGAGACCTACTAACATCTCAAACAGAGATGCTCAAAACAGCTATTGTAAACTCTGTGCATGGGTGGGGCTTGTCAATGACTAATGTGTCATTTTACATAAGGGCAGAGTGGGCAAACAATATTTTGTTTGGTTTATGTCAAAATTTGTATGTCTTTCTTCTAGAACCATTCAGTCTTTTCTGGAAAAGGATCTGGTCTCTTGCTTGGTAGGGCCCAGACGGCAAACCCTAACTACTAGCATCCTGCAAGTTGAAAGGGTAAGCACTCAGCACTAAGACTTCTACTTATCTTCTTCCAGTTTTCAGACTGAAATCTACCTCATCTCCATTCCCTAAACCTCTACCTAGTACTTCCTAACCCAAGACTCTCTGGCTTCATTCCACCTAAAAATATATCTCCCTTTTCCTGAGGAAGTAGGGGTGGGGTCGTTACCTAGATGTACAAAATAGGAGCAGCTATATGGTTGGACATATGGTTCTGAACTCAGGAGACACGGTGACCTGAGGATCTGTCTTTTTTTATTAGACCTTTAAGCCATCTTTTTGTTGACAGCAGTTCATATCACCCCCTCTTCTTGTAGTTATTAGGTATATCAGCTTGCTTCTTGCCACTGTTCCCCTCCATAGGCACTTAATTGATTTTTTCTGCTCTACTCTATCCGTTATCTCTTTATCCCTTTAATGCTTCACATAAATGCAGTTTAATACTTACAGCTGCGTTTTTGTTTAATTTTAAAAAAGAATTTTATTTCACAACATCCTTTTCCAAGGCTAATGTTACACTCATTCATTCCCAAAGATTAGTCTTTTATCTTTTTCCTACTTAAAGACAACTGGAAGCCTTATTCTATAGCTAGTCTCATATAATATTGAGAAGAATTGGTAGAAGAAGCCTGAGACTCTCTTCTAATTATCAAGGAGTCCAATATCCCTTGCATGCTAGAAACTCTACAACATATAATCAAATTCTAGTTTTACAGGTCAGGTTTGTTGTTTTTCTTTTTTCCACATTTAAAATTAGCTTTTATTCATCTCTTGCAAAATAATTCACTTTCACAAAAAGCAAAACTAAGTGGCTAGAGTGGACAAAGGAAGAAATACAGGGTGGAAAGGAGGAATGTGCTGTCACAAGGTGGGGAGAGCAGCTAAAGTTACATAGTAGTGTGTGTGCAAGTTTTTATATAACAAATGGCCTTGAATTGTAAACTTCCTCTTAAAGGACAATAAACTATTAAAAAAAAAAAAAACTAAGAGGCTGTCTTAGTTATCTAGTGCTGCTATAACATAAATATCACCTGTGGATGGCTTTAAGAAACAGAAATCTATTCTTTTACAGTCTAGTAGGCTAGAAGTCCAAATTCAGAGTGCCAGCTCCAATGGAAGACTTCTTCTTTGTCATCCCTGGAAGAATGTTCTTGTCATTAGTCTTCACCTGGTCTAGGAGCATCCCAGTGCAAGGACCCAAAATGCTTGTCCAAAGAATGGGCTCTGCTCCCTTCTCTTTTATATCTCAAAAGAGACTTAAAATACAAGCTAATCTTGTAGATTGAATGTTGCCTCTTTGACACAACTGCCTCTAACCTTGCCTAATCACAGACGTAGAATTTAAGCACACAGGAAAATCACATCAGTTTCCCAAATGGTAGACAGTCATACAAAACTGGAAATCATGGACTAGCCAAATTGACAAAAATTTGGGGTTGTACAAAGCAATCTATTACAAAGGCTATTTCTCTTTACATGTTTCTTGTTTGCTTAGAAGAACAGTCCAATGCCCCTAGAAAACTGACTTTAATCATTATCAAACCAAGCTTTGCCTCTGTTGGTGAGATAACTATAAACATTTATAAAAGATGGCAAGCATGAGGTTTCATTTACAGCTTGCCAATTATGTACTGTGAGCTGAAAAAAACAAAGTTTGATGTAGGATTGTCATCAAGAGATGTTCATGGCCTTCTCATTTACAATTATCTGAATTTTCCAAACATAATTAAAAGACCTAGTCACAAGGACTCAGTAACCCTAGAGAAGGGTTTTGACAAAAGAGTAAAGGAATTATCTGAGGAGAACAACAGAGACCAAGAAGAGAGATGTTTCAGTGGTCCAGGAATAAGATGAGAACCTGAATGTGGATCACGGCATTGGAAGTGGAGAAAAGCTGAAAAATTCAAGAACTGGTTAGGCTTATAAGTGATATGAGTGTGTGAGTTGAGGACAAGGAAAAAGTACAGGATGACACTCAAGAATTTGGTTTGGGTATGCAAGTTTATGACACTGTCAACTGCTGAGCTAAACATCCCATGAATAGAGTTAGGATGCAAATGGTAAGTTCATATTATAAATGTTGAGTTTGAGATGTTGTCGGACATCCAGATAGGAATGCCCAGCTGATGGTTGTATATACAGATTTGAACTAAGGGGAAAAGGGTCTGTGGCCCAGATAGGTAGATACAGGGAATCTTCAATTTGTAGGTGATGATCGATGTGGATAAGATTCCTAGAGAGACTGTGAAGAGGTAAGTTGTTCTCATCAAGAAGAGGAAGTGGAGAAGTTCATTTAAGGAAGAAAGAAGAAAGCATGAGAATACAGAGAGCACGGCATATTTGGAGAATACTTAGAAGCTGCATGTGGATATAACTTGGGATGAAGCACAGGATGAAGATGCCGAGGTCTGTCACCCACAGAGGCCCCTGTGAACAAAGTTACAAGCCTATGTTATGACAGGTGGAGGCATCTCACTTGTGACATATTTTTAGCCTACTGTCCCCAATAATATTTTGCTTCCTAATTAAATCTTCCTCAAAAAATACCCCCTCCTCTCCCAGCACAAGGATCAAGGAAGATGCCTTCTAAGAGGGGCTTTACAACCCCCTCAGCTTAATGAATTCCAATGCAGCACACCCAGCCTGAGAGCACTGAGGCTGGCCCAACCCCGCTGGCTTCTCCCAACTGCATATCCCCCTTCACAGATGATAATCAGATTGCAGAAAGGCTCTGGGAAGCTCCCCAGGGACGGCCACCCCACCCCCCACGGCCCTTAAAATATAGATATTCCACTCCCTACATCAGGAAGACAGACAGGCTTCCAAGTTTATTGTGTTTGGTATGGCAAATAGACAAATACTAAAGAAATACCCTTCTTAGAATAGTTTAAGAGAAGCTTAGAGTGAGGGATGGGGGACATTTATTGTCCCCACAGGAAGAGATAAGAAAGAGCAAAGAAGGAACAAATAGAGACTGTCAGAGTATAACTTTTTAAGATGAGTTTATTTTCTCTTCCTGCACCTTTGACCTTGAGGCATAGGTAGAGTTAATAGAAGTTCCAGGATTAGCTTTGTTCTGACTGTTGATTATAATCACAATATACTGGTCTCAAACCATTATTTAGAGGGCCCTAATGACTAACATGAAAAAGGACTACAAAGTATTGGTTCTTTACTAGCCAACAGAGAGGACCCTAATTATTAACATAAAAAGAGACCACTGTCTTGGGCCATTACTTAGAAGACCCTAATGATTAACATGAAGAGAGACCACGAGGTACCCAATTCTTGCTAGCCAATCACCTACGTGGTCAAAGTACAGTTACCTCATTGACTATAAAAAATAAAGGAAGACAGACCTTGATGGGCTGCCATTCTCCAAAACTCTTTCCTGTCTCTCTCAATTCTTTCTCCGCCGACACCATTTCCCTCCCTCCGTGGGCCCGAAAAAGTTGTTGGGGCTGGCTCCCAGCATGAAGATGTAAGAAGAGAAGGAGAGGAGCAGAAAGACCAGGCTAAGCAAATGGAATAGACTGTGAAAGGTCTGTGCCTTCAACTGGTTGTAGTGCCGAATGGATAAAGCAACATGCCTATCAATCTTACTGCCCTTCCTTGGAGAGGCTTCAGAGTAACTACTACACCTATGGGGCACTTCCTATGTTCCTTAACATAGATCCTATGCTAGGCATCACATAACCCTTCCATTCTGGCCTTCATGAATTGCATAAAAGGCCTGTGAATAGTCTGACATTGGAATTTTGTGCAAAAGGGATGATAGCAAGAGGTTAAGCTCTTCATGTTCTATCACTTGAATTTGAGGAAAATCCACTGTTCATTATTAGAGACATAAGCCAAACGTTAGACAAAGGTACACACCAGGAGAAATCACAGGCAAGCAGAAGTAACAAACATTCAGAATCCATGCGTAAGCAGAAGTTACGAGTAAACAGAATTCACAAAATAAACATGGAATAGATGAAAGTAAGTCCAGAACAAGAGCAGCAGGTGTATAAGCCACAAGGGAGACTCGAAGAAACTAAGACCTACAAGACAAGTAGATGACTAGAAAGGCTGTATCCTAACATGGGCAGGACTGGGATACAGTCCTCCAAAGCCAACCTTAAGAATAGAAGGAGGGCAACTAGAGACACATAACAATGTGCACATAAATTTTTATATGAGAAATTGAGTAGCAGACTTTCACTTAAAGCAATTTTAAAAAAAAAAGGAGAGAGGGAGGCTAAGTTTGCAGGATGAGACCTTCAGAGCGAACATCCAGACCTTAAAGTTCCGGCTGTGACACTTGTGTGGAGGGGTAAGGCAGAGATGTCCCAGAAAATTTTGATAATTGCCAAGAAGGGAGCTATCAAGTTTTAAATAACTGGAGAGCAGAAATAGGAGGTGATAATATCTCTCCCTTCTCACTAACTTCTACTGCCTGTATCAACAAAAGTATGACTCAGTGTGATCCTATAGCTGTTTCTCCAAACTGACTCTCTGTGAAGTAAAGGGACTATGGACAGTATGCTCTTTCAAGCCTTTCTCCACTCCTAAGGAGCCCAGCCTCAGGCCCAGAAATCTTGCTTGTGTCCCCCAATTCAAGCCAAGCACAGTAGACCTCCCTCTGCAACTTTTGATACCTGGGACCTTCAACTAGCTCAATCTAGGCCTCTACATATTGTCCTCCATGAGGCAGAGATTGGCCCAGTAAAGGCAATTCATTTATTCCTTTATTCAGGAAAAATGTCTTAGGTACGGCAAGTGTACTGCTAGATGCTGGGGCTACAACAGTGATCAAGACAGACAGGGTCCTTCCTCTCAGGGTCTAATGGGGAGAGAGATGTTAAACACAGTGTTGTTAGCTACTGCCCAGTCAGCCCTGAGTGATGGGGACACCATGCACAACGGAACCGGACCCCTGCGAATCATAAGGCTTTCACTGTCCGATTTTCAGTATGTCATCAGGCCTTTCTTTCTGGTTCATCTTAGTCTGAAAGCTCTACTGAAAATTGTTCAGCACCATAGAAATAAACAAGCTTTCACTGATAGACAAGTAGTGAGTACACTTGACATACAGTGACTAGGAATCAAACCCAGATCTCATGGAAGACAAGAATTCTACCATCAAACTACCATTGCTCTCTAAACAAACAATTAAAAAGCAATAAATACATCTATTCTGTATCTAACATTCAGCGATAAACTTAACAAACCAAACCAAGAGTGGTAAGCAGTCAGGAAGTAGGAAATAGGGGCTAAGAGACCTCTGCCCCACAATTTCCCAGGAGTCTCAGCTTTACATCAGGTGGATGCCTCACTGCATCCTTCTTCTCAGCTTGGCAGCCCCCTTGATAGACGTCAGAGCTCAGAGCATAGCTTTCAACTATCCATTCTCGATGTCTTTGGCCTACCCAAATCTTAGTTACCCATCTGTGTTTGCCATCTGTTTCCTGCTGAAACCATCACTGATGTGCGTCTATGTCAAAAGACTATCTGCAGAAGTATGGGCAGGGTTAAGGAAACAAAGGAAATCTGGACCATCCAGGTTCTAGCAAGAACAGGAAACCATTATCTCTAGGTCCATGGAGGTGTCTTAATTATCTAGTGCTGCTACAACAGAAATGACACAAGTGGGCAGATTTAACAAGCAGAAGTTCAAATTCAGGGCCCCAGCTCCAGGGAAAGGCTTTGCTTTCTTACTGTGCTGGCTCTGGAGGAAGGTCCTTGTCATCAGGCTTCCCCTCACTGAGGACCTTCTCAGTACAAGGACCTTGGGTCCAAAGGATGCTCTATCCTCTTGGCTCTTGTTTCTTGGTGATGTGAGGTCCCCCATGTTGCTCTGTTTGCTTCTCTTTTATATCTCAAGAGATTGACCCAAAACACAATTTAATCTTTTGGATTCAGTACTGCCTAATTAACATAACTCCCACTAATTCAACATCATTAACATGAGAGATAGGATTTACAACACCTAGAAAAATCACATCAGATGACAAAGTGGTGGACAACCACATAATACTAGAAATCATGGCCTAGCTAAATTAACAAATATTTTGGGCGAACACAATTCAATCAATGACAGGAGGAGGAAAATATGTTACCATAGCCAAGCTTTCATTTCCCTTACAAGACAGCACCTTTTTAAATTTATTACAATGAGTGTTATTATTTTGCTAATACAATTATTTTTTAAAGACTAGGCAGATTGTCCCAACACACCACCTTGCACATAACAAACATTTACCAGCCTTCACTGGTGGGCTTTGCCGTAGGCTGTTACAGAGTCAACCTGTCTGTACTGACCACCTAATAAACTCAGGACACAGCCCATTGTGAGGAAATAGAGATAACTGTGATTCTAGAATTCCCAGAAGCACTTATGCAGCCTTGAGAGCTTCAGCCTCAAAGCTTGGTTCAGGGTTCTTGGGTGTCCATCACCAGGGCTCCCACTTTCCCCAAATCCAGATGAGGTTTCTTTTACTAATTTACCTGCTTGGATCTGCCGGAGGTGAGTCCTCTATGTAGGCTTTGGGTAAATACATAATATGCTTCAGCCCTTGGAGAAAGAATACTCATCTCTTAGTTACCCAAGCCAATCTGACTCTGAATCAGGAACAGCTAAGCAAGCTCACCTCTGAGAGCTCCTGGAACAGCTGGTTCCTCTTAATAATAGTTTTACAGTCACAGGGGCCCAGTGGTCCGGCACAACTTTCAGCTACATTTGTGGATAACATTCTATGAGATGGGAGGATAGGCCTAGGAATACTCAAGAAGTTCCATGAAGACTTGTCCCAACTGAGTACAAGGAATCCTCATATAGTTAATGTGCCAAAGAAAGATATAAAGGTATGAAAATGTGACCAGGAAGCTATCTTAGAAAACAGCAGGCCATGGGCCAGAGACTTTACAAGCCTCTCCTTCATAGCTATTTTCTGTCCAGGTGGTGGTATATGTCAGTCATATAGTAAAGCAGCAAGTGAAGAGAGATAAGCATGTTTTTCCAAGCTTCCTATCAGAAATATCTCTTTATTAAAATGTTAATTATTAAAAAATCAGATATTTCTGGAACTTTTTTTTATTATATTTCATCTTTCTTGTCTAACCTTGGTCTTTTAGAAAGACATTGATTATAAGGACTGTGATACACCCAAAACATTTGTCTGTTGCAGGACTCATATAAGCTAGAGTACTCTAGGTCCTTAGACCACCTAAGCCTCAGCCTACAATTCCTCTCTCAGCTTTTGGCTAGTGTTATTAACCAATTGGTGGAGGAAACCCTGGTGGTGTAGCAAAGTGGTATGGTTGCTAACCAAAAGGCTGGCAATCTCAATCCACTAGGTGCTCCTTGGAAACTCCATATGGCACTTCTACTCTAACTTGTAGGGTCACTATGAGTTGGAATTGACTTGATGGCAGTGGGTTTAGTTTTTATTTTGTTTTTGTTTTTAGTGGTCCACTTTGCCTCCCTCTAAGTTGTTCAGTCTAGTGAAAGGGAAATAATCAAATGTGTGGTGCCTCCATCCAATTAAAATGGAAGCCGTACTCAAGAAATATTTATCTGGCAGTCATTGATGGGATGAACTAAAGGTAAAAGGGACTGGCCAGAAGAGAATGACCGGCTACAGGTTTTCTTATTTCCCAGGTTAACCTGGGAAGGAGAGAAAACTAGAATTAATTGTGCACCAAGGCCCTGAACTAGGCACTTCACAATCTGTCTTACAGAATACTCAGGACAGCTCCATGAATTGGGTATAAAGAGTACATCTGAAGGAATCTGAAAGACACATAAGCAAAGAATGTTTTCTTCTTAATAACTGATAACATTCGATCACATGGATTGGGAGTTACCTGGGAAAGACTTTACCAAATAAGGACATCTTAATCACTTCTGCTAATTCTTCGTGATTTACATTTATTACAGCCATCTCCTAGATTAAAATTGATGCCTGTCCAAAGATTAAAATCTTTCACTATCAACTCAGGCTAGAATGACTTGGTTATTGAAAACTACTTGCTTTCTCTGTTCCTCTTCTGTCTCCACTCTGTTGGAGCCATCACCCAAAAAGAAACTGGAAAGGGTTGGAGGTGGACTTCTGATTGAAGGAGTGATAGTACATTGATTTCCTGGTACTAACTTTGTCAGGGAGGCATATTCATTTCCCTTCAGGGAGGGTGGAGGATAGGTGGGTGGATGGATTCTTAATACTGTGGGTCTCAGTATTCTCCCTTTCAATCCCCAAGGTGGTCTCTGTTTCATTAGTATCTCTTGCCTTCACAGTTTCCCGGCTTAATTAGTTGACTTCCCCAACATCTGCACCATTTTCAGGGGACTGTCTAGGCCCACAGGAAACTAGGAATCCCACATTAGCCTCCCTCCTTGGGACATAGTCTTTCCCCCTGACATTCTCTCACTATCATCATCTTGCCTCTGTTCCCTCTTTGTCCTAGGAGCACCAGGTCAGCCTGATGAACCTCTTAGCTCTATTGATCATGAAGCTTCAATTCAGCGACTTCCAAGTGAATACCTTTCACTTGCAAACCCATCAGATGCAGAGGCTTTATATGAATCTACTTCAAGTGAGCACTTTTTAAATGAGCGCTCCTCGGAAGAGCACTCTTCAGGTGACCATTCTTCTGGTGAGAACTCGTCAAGTGATCAAGCTTCAGGTGAACAGCCTTTGGCTGAACAGTCTTCCAGTGAAAAGGCTTCAGGTGAGAAGCCTTCAGGTGAAAAGTCTTCTGGTGAAAAAAACTCTGGAGAAAAGGCTTCAGGTGAACAGGCATCAAGTGAAAAGGCTTCTGGGGAAAAATCTTCTAATGAACAGGCTTCAGGTGAAAAGTCTTCAGGTGAACAGCCGTCAGGGGAAAAACTTTCAGTTGAAAAGGTTTCAAGTGAACAGACTTCAGCTGAAAAGTCTTCAGCTGAAAACCCTTCAGGTGACAAGTCTTCAAGTGAACAGCCTTCAAGTGAACCATCGGGTGAACAGGTTTCTGGTGAAAAGCCTTCAAGTGAACCGACTTCAGGCACAATCTCTCCCACCACACCACCTTCAGGTGAGCTCCATTTGGATGGGTACCACCAGTCACTGACTTCAGGTCAAAAGGGGAGAACATTTCTAGAGTGTTAGGGAAGGATTATAGAGGAAAGAACATTTAACATTTCATAAACAGCTCTTCCAGAGACTTGCTCTTGCTCTCTTTACATAGATGGCAAATTATGATAATACCAGGAGACACAATCCAGGCTTGGTGGGGCCCTAAAAGCTTACATCATTTGGAGAGCCCTAATTAAGAAAAATAATGCAAATACAAAATGCCAGCTGTCCCTCCAGCTGCACTCCACATGAGAAATGACAAATACAAAATACTCATGGCTGCCCCAAGAAGCAGCTTGTAGAAGTGCAGGATCCTGAAGACTAACCTTTATTAGCTTCATAATAAATTTGCTTCCTAACAAACTCTGTTAGAATGCTGTAAGTTTGCAAAACCTATAAAAAACTGTGTAGTACAATAGCTGATGGTGTTTACTGAACATGGTAAGTAAAGCATGCAGACACTTTTATTTGACCCAGAAATGAGTTCCCAGGACAACTGCAACTTAGTGGCTCAGGATTGCTCAAGGAAGGGAAACAAAACACAGGGTTTGATGTCTCAAGTGATTACCAGACAGAAACAATTCATATTTCATCCCACTGTATATTTTCCTAAATTTTCAAATGAAAGAAGGCTTAAATAGTATGCTTGGTGTCACACAGCTAAAAAGTGGAAAGCCCCTCACAGGGAACTCAACGAAGAGTACCTGATGGAGCAGGAGAAATGCAGAGTCCAGAACTTGAACTCTAGTAAAAAGACCAGACTTGGTGGTCTGACAGACTGGAGGGGCCCCGGAAGGCATGGCCCCCAGGTTCTCTGTTAGCCCCAAACTGAAATCATTCCAGAAGCCAATTCCTCAAAGCTATTCCTGAACTGATCAGTAAGACATAAAATGATAGTGGCTGAAAGTTTGCTTCTTGGCTTGGGTACATACTGGAAACTAACTGGACAGCTCCTGTCTTGAGGTGAGATGCGAAGACGGAGGAGGGCAGGAGCTGGTTAAATGGACATAGGAAATATGGAGTGGAGGAAAGGTGTGTACTGTCACAGTGTGGGGAGAATAGCTAGGGTAATGTGGCAAAGTGTGCTTAAGTTTTTGTATGAGAAAATGGAACTGTAAACTTTCACTTAAAACATAACGAAAAAAATAAAAACTAAATAAAAGTGGCAAGCCTTGTATTCAAACCTAGGTCTGCCTAATACCAAAGCCCATACTCCTGCCACTTTTTTGTAGTTCCTGAACTTGTTGATTGAGAGTGGAGAGGATAAATAAGGCAATATGGAAACATTTCACAGGGACTGCTGTTCTGTGAAAAATGGACTTTATCTGAAAATGGAGAATGATGCAGACTCTTTATAGGGTTTGCAAAGCTATAGCATTCTAACATAGCTAATTAATCAAATTGACTCCAGGGTATTGTGCCTTTCAGGTTAGTGAGAATGTGATGGGGAGTACGAAACAGAATCAGTCAGGTGAAAAGTTTATGTTGCTCCTATTGAGTTAGAAATGACAGAAAGGCATTTAATTTCTAAATGTACAGGAACCCATACAAATACAGCCTGGAATATGTCTTTATTAGATAAATCTGGGGTTCATCATTAGTGAAGGTCACATATAAAGCAATAAAAGTTAATTTGTTCTGGAATGGAAGAAAGACTATGCTTTATCTGACACAGAGACCTCAGATCCTCCAACAAGAACCAAGAAGTGAGTGAGTCATTTGTTGATCACTCCTCCCCAGATGTATTATTCAAGGTTATAAACCTAATTTATGAGGTAATTTCATTGGAATTAATCTTAAATTTGCAGGCACGGGATTAAACTGCCATGCCTGTGCTTACATGAATGAGCAAGGAAAATGTCTTCGTGGTGAGGGAGTTTGCACCACTCAGAATTCCCAGCAGTGCATGTTGAAGAAGATCTTTGAAGGTATGTGGGGACTTTATGGGACCATCTTTGCCAGAGAACACAAGGACAAACTCAAGCACTGCTTGGGGCAGAAGGGTGGTAGGAGCTTGGGGAGAAATCAAGCTGTGATTCTCCAGGAACTTGAAAATTGAGAACTTTATGCTTTCAAGAATTAAGAGTAGAATCTCAGCTGCTGGTGGAACAGTAGGTGCCCCTTCCAGATCCAAGACTTCTCAGAAAGAGGCAGGGATGGCAGAGATATTGTCACAGGCCAGAAAGGCCTGTAACTGGGCTCCCTCTATTCTTGGTCACCTTTGTGACCAAAGGCTATCAGCAACCACGGAATCCACAAGATGAGGATGGATGATGGGACACAAGAATCCTTGAGGCTGGTTGAGGTCAGTGGACTCAGACACTGGTTATGATGAAGAAGGAAGTTTGACAGCCAGCTAAAACTTCCAACCTACTAAAGGAAAGTCTGAGTTTCCCCTTGAGCCACTGACTGTAAACTCAGGACTGTGACTACCTTGTTCATCACGGCTATATGTTCCCAGTACCTGGCACATGGTCCACTACAGGCATTTCAGGGTTGGCATTTAGTAAATGTGGAAAAAATGAATAAACAAATAGGCAATTATTTACAAGTCTCATATTCCTACATTTTTCTACACTTACACTCATTCTTTACCCCAAAAATAAGGGATTGTGGAGCTATTTCTATCCCATGATTCCCCTTAGGGTTTACCTGATCCCTCACCATAAACATCACTTTTCCCAGTTTTCCACACGTGCAATCATCCACCATGACCCAACAAACATTAATGACTTATACCATGAACTCTTACAGAAAGATGGATCAGACATAGGTGGTGTGAAAAGACATCACGGTCTCATATGAGAAATAAAAAACAAACATGACAAAGGAGAAAGTGCTAAGCTACTAGAAGGCACACATGAAGTGCTGGAAGTTCATGAGAGGGAAAGATTAGAGGTACAGGGAGGCCACAGGAGCAGGTAGTATTCAGAAAAGGCTTAATCCGGTTGTGTAAAGCACCATTGCCTGAACACAATTTCATATTTTCATGTATTTGCTCATGCTATGCTTCAGCCTGGATTGATCTTTCCTCCCTTCTGTACCTATCAAATTTCTCCCCATTCTTCACAGCCCAGTTCAATGCCATTTCCTTCCTAAGACTTGCATTGATTTTATTTTTCCCTACAGTCAGAATAACCAAATTAATCACTTTTAGTTTGCTGATACAGCATAAACAAGTCCTTAAATGTTTGATAAAAAGAAAATGGAATAACAGGAACAACACAGATTATAAGAGTAGAACTGACAGATCTTCACAACCAATTGGATGAAAAAGGCAAGGGGTGGAATCACAGATTACAGGTTTTGAGAGTAGTATAGAAAATAGAATAAGGATTTAGGGAGGAAGGTAATGAGTTTTATTTTGTGAGCATAGTAAGTTTAAGATGTTCATAGATGCATAGGAAACATGCATGGAGATGCCCCTTCATTAATTGAAAATGTAAGCATTCATTCTGGGAATGCAGAGATAACTGAAACCAGAGGACCTCTGAGAGGAGAGTTTCAGTATAGTTGAGTCATGAGTCAGAGTATCAGGGCCAAGATGTAGATAGAAAGGAAGTGAAGTTAATGAGGAGAGCCAGCTCTCAGGAGATAACTTACTGTAAAAGGAAACAGGTAGGAGAGTAGTTGTGTTCAGGAGAAAGTATTTTTGAGCATGGGAAATGTGAGTATGTTGGTAAACCAAAACAGAGCCAGCAGAGCAGTAGAGACTGAAGTTATGAGAAGCATGGGCTGCTTACAGGTGGAAGGTCTCTGAGGAGGGAGAGTGAAGGGAGGGCAAGGAAGAATAAAAAGGAGAGGCCTTGGCCATGCTTGCATGAAAACATGGGGGAGCATGGATGAAGGCTAAGGCTGGGAGAGGAAGCCATCTGTTCACTACAGTTTGTCTGCCTTACAGGTGGAAAACTCCAATTCATGGTTCAAGGCTGTGAGAATATGTGCCCATCTATGAACCTCTTCTCCCATGGAACCAGGATGCAAATTATATGCTGTCGGAATCAGTCTTTCTGCAACAAGACATAAAAGCATGTGCCCTTCCCTCCCTGGTTCAGGCAGCAAAAGGCCTCCTCTGTCACCCTACTAGGCACAATTTATATTTCATTTTTATCTAGTCAACAACACATCACATCTACCTCTGCCTGAGTCCCAGACACGACACTCACACACAGAAGCCGTCATTTATCTCATCTTCCCACACCTATTCATTCCCTGGTAACCACTTCTTTCTCCTCCATCTTCCTTGCTTGCTTTGTCCCACCTCCCAACATTTCAATAAAATTCACATAATTAAAGAACACAGACTCTAGAGAGATTTCTTTTCCTACCAGTTCCAGGGTTAGTCTGAGCTTCCTTATACCTCACATACTAAATTAGAAGCATTTTGAAACCACACCATATAGTGAAAGTGAAGAGTCTTGTCTTGAATTGTGTCACCCAGAAATATGTATCAACTTAGCTAGGCCATGATACCTAGTAGCGTATGATTATCCTCCACTTTGTGATGGGTTGTAAATCCAAGTCTCTTATGCCTGTGGTTGGAACCCCAGTGGCACAGTAGTTAAGTGTTACCACTGCTAATCACAAGTTCAACAGTTCAAATCCACTAGTCACTCCCTGGAAACCCTATGAAGCCATTTTACTCTGTCCTACAAGGTCACTGAGTCAGCACTGACTCCACAGCAATGGTTGTTCCTTTTGTTGTTGTTGTTTGTTTTTAATATCTGTGGTTATGGTCCCATTTAGAGTGGGCTGTCCATTATGTCAGTGAGACAGGATTAGGTCATGTTAATGAGGATTAGGGTAGGATGTAACACCTATACTCAGGTCACAGCCCTGATCTGGTCTAAGAGCAGATTCCCTGGGATGTGGCCTGCATTACCTTTTATCTTACAAGAGATAAAATAGAGAGAAACAAACAGAAACAGGGGAACCTTCTATCACCAAGAGGGGCCAGGAGCAGAGAGCATCCTTTGGATCCAGGGTCCCTGTGCTAAGAAGCTACTAGACTCAGAGAAGGATTGATGATAAGGACTTTCCCACAGAGCCAACAGCTCTAGGACAAAGAAGACTTGCTCCTAGAGCTAGAACCTTGAATTCAGACTTCTAGATGCCTAAACTGTGAGAGGATAAATTTGTTTGTTAAAGCCATCCACTTCTGGTATTTCTCTTATAACAGCAGTAAATGGATTGAACTGTGTCTTCCTCAGAATGTGTATAACCACTTGGCTGGGTAATCATTCCCAGTATTTTGTGATTTTCCCATGCTATACATCCTGATCTCTGCCTGCAGCTAATAGTATGATTATATTAAAAGAGGATTAGGGTAGGACTGCAACACCCTTGCTAAGGGAGTTTCCCTGGAAGTGTGGCTTGCAACACCATTTATCCTTTCATCGTATGGGAGATAAAGAGAGAGAAGCAAGCAGAAAGCTGGGAACCTCACACCATCAAGAAAGCAATACTGGAAGGAGAGCATACCCTTGAGACCTGAAGTTCCTGCACCAAGATGCTTCACGACCAAAGACTGATGCAATACAAGGACTTTCCTCCTGAGCCGACAGAGGGAAAGCTCTTCCCCTGGAACAAACATCCTGAGTGTGGACTTTGCAACCTACCAGACTGTGTAAGAAAAACTTTTCTTTTTAAAGCCATCCACTTTTGGTATTTCTGTGAGAGCAGTATTAGCTAACTAAAACAACAGGTCTCCTAGGGCAGAGAAAACAAAGAGGCATGCAAAGTAGGTAAACTTTTTACAAGCCTCAAATATTGTTGCAGGTCCTTCTGTCTATGTGTTAAAAATTTCGCCCTTCTTTGGCTCTTGAGAGTTTCAGTCTTCAATAGTCCACTCTTAACATAATGATTACAGTGATTCCTTACTATGTATTTATCTGCTAAATAACAGTTCATAATGCTCAGATCTTTTTTCACACACAAAGTTATTGGATCATCTGCTCAGTGTAAATGGGAGGGTAAAAATACTATGATAGTCCAGTCTTTATATTACATTCTTTAAAGTGTTTTCACATACATGGTCTCATCTGATTCTCAGAAAATAACCTAGAAGGATAGATAGGAAAGATATCATTTTTATTTTATAAATAAGGAAATGTGACATAGGGATATTTCATTTATTCATACTTTACTGTGTTACAAACTTGCCTTGGGTATAGAAAGCCAGAGCTAGATTAAAACCCAAACCTGCATGATCTCAATCTGAGCTGTTTTCACCATATTATAGCTATTAGCCAGAATGGCTCTTTCAGGCCAAAATCAATCTTCTCCTCCTATACAAACTCATCTCCTTTTAGTCATGGCTCCCACATGGCTCTATCTGGAACCTTCTGAGATCAGATGAGTGGCCCTAACAGTGGCCTTTTCAGAAGTCTCAATTGTCATTTTTTTATTTTATAGATAAGCCATTTTCAGTTATCTCTCTTAGAAGCCTTTACTGTATGTAACTTTTTAAATTATATATGTTACACACACACACACACACATACATGGAAACCCTGGTGGTGCAGTGGTTACTTGCTATGTCTACTAACCAAAAAAGGTCACCAGTTCAAAGTTGCCAGGCCCTCCTTGGAAACTCTCTGGAGTAATTCTACTCTGCTCTATAGGATGCTATGAGTTGGAATTGACTTGACAGCACTGGGTTTGTTGTTGTTGTTTTAATGAAAACATAATGACCCCCAAAAACAAAAACATACTGGTGATAGACTCCTCACTGCCAATATTGAATACACAGTTCTCCAAATAGTGTACACTGGAAGACATTGGAACCTAACTTCAAATTTATGAAAGAAAGTTATTTTTTAAAATATTCCTATACCTAAATAACAGACACTCAAAAAGAAAGGCCATAAACCTGGAACTAAAATCCTGGGTGAATTTTCAACTTGAGGCATGGTTTACAGAGAGGCTAGAAGTTAAATGGAAGCCTGCTAACATTTTGACACCTTTTTCTTTCTTTAAGGGGAGGTGACAAGTATCTATTGGCTGTAAGAGTTGAATGGAAAATGTTGGTTTAAATATGTTGTTAAAATTTAAGGGTAAGGAGGCTCTGGATTCAATTAATGGTGGAGTAGTTTAATTGAACTATCCCCCTGTGGTTAACAGTGATAAACTCTGGACAAAAGATGAGAAACAACTATTTTAAAACCGTCAAAGGCACAGAGAGAAGTCACCTCCTGAAAGAAAGCAACTGAAACAGTAACTCACTTGCCGACCCTCGTGAGCAGTCCTGGCACCAGCAGCTCTGACTGACTCCATTTCCTTTTACAACATAATTACAGTCTCTATTCTATTTTTCAAAAAAGCAACTGCATTGGGTGCGATTTGTATGTTGTAGCTTTATGTCTGAGAATACTTTCCAGTCTAGCACCCTAGGGAGGCAAAAGATACTTACTGGCTTGAAGTTTCAGGGGACACAGATTGGGGCTGGAAAGAGAACTGTAATGCGAAGGGAGGAGTACTATAATGAAGGGAGCCACAGAGGGCTTTAAAAAAAAAAATTGCCACAGAGTCTATTCTGACTCATAGCAACCCCGTAGGACAGAGTAGAATTGCCCTACAGGGTTTCCAAGGCTGTAAATCTTTACAGAAGCAGCTGCCATATCTTTCTCCTGTGAAGCAGTTGTTAGATTTGAACCTCTGACCTTGTGGTTAGCAGCTGAGGGCTTTAACCACTCTACCACCTGGACTTCTCTGTACAAATGCATACACCTCGAAATGTGAATATAAAGTCTGACCAGATTCTTGGCTGACCACTGACTTTATAAAGATCAGTAATGACAGCAACTGAAAGCTGAAAAAAATGAGCAGAAATTGTAGCTGTTTTTCACCTTAGTGAGCCAAGCCAAGTGCCGTCAAGTCAGATCCGAAAAACAGAGTAAAAAGTTCAAGTCCGGTGCATACTACAACAAAAGGCATAACTCTTAATAGTCTAGAGTCTCTACAATGCATCATTCACTATGTCAAGTATGTAATAAAAATGCATTTATCAGACATAGGAAAATGTGACACATATTTACTAAAACAAATATCAATAAACACTGGACCAAGAAGATCCAAATGCTGGAATTAACAAATAAAAACAATAAAGCAGCTATCAGAGATATATCCAGAACTTAAAGAAAACTAGTATCATGTAAAGAATAGATAAGAAATCTCAATTAGGAATGAAAACTATAAGAAATAACCAAATGGAAATTTTAAACAGAGAAGTGCAACTGAAAAATCACTAGATGGTTTTAACAGTATATTAGAGATCACAATCAACGTGAAGATAGATCAGTAGAAATTATCCAAGTTGAAGAACAGATAAAAAATGATGAAACTAAATGAACAAAGCTTCAAGGACTTATACAATATTAAACTATATAAAATATGAATTATTAAAGTCCCACATGTTTAGGGGAAAGTTAATCAGACAGAAAATGTATTCAAAGAAATAATGGTCAAAATTTTTCCAAATCGAGTGATAACTATAAACTTGGAAGTCTAAGTAGCTTAGTCAACCCCAGGCAGGACAAACACAAAGAAAAACACATAGACACATAATACTAATGCTCAAAGGTAAACTGAAAAACTTGAAATTGGCCCAAAGGAAAGATACATTACAAATAGGGCAACACTGATACAAATGTTGACTGACTTTTCATTAGAAACAAAGAATAGCAGAAAAAAAGTGACATCTTCAAAATAATAGAAAAAAAGTTGTCACCCAAATTATATATTTCCTCCTGTTTAGGTTATACTTACACTTCAAAAATCTGACAGTTAAGGTTATATGTCAATTTGGCTGGGCCAGGATTCTCAGCAGTTTGGTAGATCTTATGTAATCATCCTCCATTTTGTGATCTGATGGGAGCAGCTAATCCGTTGATTTTCCTTGGTGGTGTGGCCTGAATCCAGTATGTATATATGGATGTTCTGGCAAAGCTTGTTCTCTCTCAATCCTGCATCTGACTGCTCACCCTCTAACCTATGGTTCTTGGGACGTGAGCCAGTAGTCTACCACCTGACCTGCTGATTTTGGGTTTGTCAGCCCCTGAAACTACACAACCCAGGAGAAGCCTCCAGTCTGATGCCTGATTCATGGATTTGAGGCTTGTCAGCCTCCAAAACTATGTGACCATTTTCTTGAAATTAACCTCTCTACATATATAGCCAAGGCCATGGAAATCAGGGTAGGATAGCATAATGGTTAAGTGTTTCTCCTATTAACCAAAAAGCTGGCAGTTTGAATCCACCACACATTCCTTGAAAACTCTAAGGGGCAGTTCCACTCATAGGGTCACTATGAGTTGGAATCAACTCAAAGGCAAAAAGTTTGTTTGTTTTTTAATGTGTGTGTGTGTGTGTGTGTGTGTGTGTGTGTGTGTCTATGTATACTGCTACACTGGTTTTGCTCCTCTAAAGAATCCAATTTAAGACAAAAAAAAAAGTCAAGGTACTTCACCAAGAAATGGAAACATACAGAATGGGAGAAAATATTTTGTAACTGTGTTCTTGATAAGAGTTTAATATCTTGAATATGTAAGAAACCTATACAATTCAATAACAAAAAGACAAACAATCCATTTTAAAAAACAGGCAAAAGATATAAATAGACATTTCTCCAAGGAAGGTACAGGCATGGCTAACAAACATGTGAAAAGATGCTCAACATCATTAGTTATCAGGGAGATGTATATCAAAACTATAGTGAGAGACCACTTCACATTCTCTCATATGTATTTCTGATAACTGAATGGCTATTATGAGAAAGGAAATCCTGGTGACATAGTAGATAAGTGCTGCTCCTACTAACCAAAAGATCAGCAGTTCAAATCCACCCTGGTAACTCTAAGGGGCAGTTCTACCCTGTCCTATAGAGTCACTATGAGTCAGAACCGACTTGATGGCAGTGGATTTTTGGTTTGATTATAACCAAAATGGAAACAGTAAGTGTTGGCAAAGATGTGAAGAAGTTAATACTTTGTGTGTTGCCAGTGGGAATGTAAAATTGTGCACTCATGTGGAAAACAGTCTGATAGTTCTTCAAAATATTAATCTAGAATTATCATATGACCCCACAAGTGTTTACCTCAAAGATTTGAAAACAGGGACTCAGATACTTGTATGTCAGTGTTAATTGCAGCATTATTTCCAGTAGCTAAAAAGATGGAAAAAATCCAAACATCTATCAACAGGTAAATAAACAAAATGTGGTACATACATACAATGGAGTACTTCTCAGTCATAGAGAGAAATTAGTTCTGATACACAGTACGATATGGATGAACCTCCAAAACATGGTAAGTGGAATAAGTCACACCCAAAAGGATAAATATTGTATGTTTCCATTAATCTGAAATATCCAGAACAGGATATGCATAGAGACAAAAGCTTATCACTGATAAACAGGAGTGGGGTAAGTGGAAAATGGGAGTTAAAGGGTTACTGTTATAAATTGAATTGTGTCCCCTAAACAATATTGTGTGATAAATCCCAACCTCTATGCCTGTGGTCACAATCACATTTGGGAATGGGTTGTCCCTGTTATAGTAATAATACAAAATTAGTGTAGGGTGTATCTTCAGTCAATCTCTTTTGCTAAATTATATAAGAGACTAACAAGCAAGCTAGGAAGCAGCGATGGGAGAAGAAAGACACTAAGCCAAGTGAACACTGCCCAGGAGCAGAGACAGGACCTTCTTTCAGAGCCAACAAAGTAAGAAAGCCTTCCCCTAGAGCCAACACCCTGAACTCAGACTTCTAGCCTCCTAACCTGTGAGAAAATAAATTTTGATTTGTTAAAGCCATCCACTTGAGATATTTCTATTATAGCAGCACTAGATGACTGAGGTACTGGGTTTCCACTGAATACAGTGCTGGTGTAGTGGGTAAGTGCTATCTATGGCTGCTAACCGAAAGGTCTGTAGTTCAGTCCACCAGCCACTCCATGGAAACTACGTGGCAGTTATACTCTGTCCTATAGGATCCCTGTGAACCAGAGTTTCTACTAGAAGTTAAAATGTTTGTTTGTTTGAAAAGAATAGTTGTGATGATTATATAGCATGGCTAATGCATTTAATGTCACTAAATTGTATGCTTAAGATTAGCTGAAACAACAATTTTTTGGTGATATTCTTTTTACTACAATTTTTAAAATGAAATCAATATACACTATCATATGAACAAAAGGTACGAGAATTCACCATCAGCAGAACTGCACTACAAAAAGTACTACAAAGGACCTGTTCAGGCTGAAAGGAAACAATACCAAAAGGAAACTAACCTACAGGAAGAAAAGGAGAGCACCAGCTATGGCAAATACATGGTAACTGTGAGATTACTGGTACCACTTCTATCTTCTCTTAGTAGAAAGTCATAACCTGCTTAAAGCCAAATGTACACTTAATTTATATAGACATACATCACAACAATAGCACAAAGAACTAGGGAGACGTCGTAGCCATCTATTACTACCATAATGGAAACACCACAAGTGGATGGCTTTAAAAAAGAGCAGATTATTCTTTCACAGTCCAGCAAGCTAAATATCTGATTTCAGGGAACCAGCTCAGGGGAAGTCTCTTCTCTGTCATCTCTGGAGGAAGGTCCTTGTGATGCATCAGTCGTGGTTTGGGAGTATCTCAGAGCAAGAACCTCAGGTCCAAAGGATGCACTCTGATCCCAGCACTGCTTTCTTGGTTGTATAACATCCCCCATCTGTCTGCTCACTTCAATCTTTTATATTTCAAAAGAGACTGACTTAAGACACTATTTAACCTTGTAGACCTTATCGGTGCAACTGCCCCTAATCCATCTCATTAAATCATAGTAACAGAATTTACAATGCACAAAAAAATACCAATAAATGACAAAATGGTGTACAACCATACAATACTGAGAATCATGGCCTAGCCAAGTTGTTACACGCATTTTTAAGGGGATATAATTCAGCCCATGATAGGAGGTAACTAGAGTGACACTACTAAAAGATTCTTATATTTCAAGTAAAGTAGTACAATATTAACTTTAATTCAACTGTGATGGTACATAGTAATACTTAGAAAAAAATACTCTAAAGAAAAGAGAGAAGTATAGCTCAAAAGCCAACAGAGAAATTAAAATGAAATATTAAAGAAGCATTTAATTAACTTTAAAAATGAAGAGAAACAATTAGTTGGGCCAAACAAAACATGGCAGGAAAAAAAGTAGCAAAATGGTAAAAATAGTCCAATCATAGCAATAATTGAGGACAATCATCACTGCAGTGATTCCCTGCCAAAAATTTATAACCTGACCTAGTCATGCAAAAAGATCAGACAAAATTTAGGAACATTATTAAAAAATATCTGATTTGTACTCCTCAAAAGTGTCAAGGTCAGAAAGCAAAGACAGAGAAACTATTCCAAATACAAGAAGCCTAAAAATAAAAAAAATAAAAAAATAAAAAGAAAGAAAAGAAGAGCTATAAAAGTTGAAATAAATAACAGAAAATTCATAGGTAGAAATTCAGACTTTCAGAAACTGAACAACACTTTGCTCAAAAAGCCTTGGGTTATAGAAGAAACCAAGGATAAAATAAGGAAATTTATGGAATCAAATGAGGATGAAAACACATCCTACCAGAATCTATGGGATACAGCAGAAGCAGTGCTCAGAGGTCAGTTTATCTCTATAACTGCACACATCCAGAAAGAAAAAAGGGCCCAAATTAAAAAATTAACCTTACACAGCTTGAACAAGTAGAAAGAGAGCAACAGAAGAACTCCTCAGTCACCAGAATAAAACAGATTATAAGAATTAGAGCAGAACTAAATGAATCAGAGAACAGAAAAACAATTGAAAAAAATTAACAAAACCAAAAGCTGGTTCTGTGGAAAGATCAACAAAATTGATAAACCATTGGCTAAACTTACAAAAGAAAAAAACAGCAGAAGATACAAATAACCCAATTAAGAAACGAGATGGGAGTTGTTAAAACAGATCCAGCTGAAATCAAAAATATCATAACAGAATACTATGAAAGGTTTGAAAACCTAGAGGAAATGGACAAATTTCTAGATTCATGTCACTGACCAAGATTATCACAAGGAGAAGTAAATCAACTTAATAAATCTATCACAAAGGAAAAGATTGAAAACGTCATCAAAAATCTACCAACCAAAAAAAGTCCTGGGCCAGATGGCTTCACCAGAGAATTCTACCAAACTTTTAGAGAAGAGTTAACTCCTATACTATTGAGGCTATTTCACACCATAGAAAGGGATGAAATACTCCCAAATTCATTCTATGAAGCCAACATAACCCTGATACCAAAGCCAGGGAAAGATCCCACAAAAAAAGAAAATTACAGACCAATATCACTCAGGAACCCAGATGCAAAAATCTTCAACAAAATTCTAGCCAATAGAATTTAACAGCATGTAAAAAAAATAATTCATCATGATCAAGTTGGTTTCATTCCAGAGATGCAAGGCTGGTTCAACATTAGAAAAACAATGTAATCAACTGCATTAATAACACAAAAAATAAGAATCACCTGATTTTGTCAATTGAGGTAGAAGAGGCATTTGACAAAGTTCAACACCCATTCATGCTTAAAACTCTCAGAAAAATAGGAATAAAGGTGCAATTCTTCAACACAATCAGTAGCATCTATGCAAAGCCAACTGCCTTCGTTGTCCTGAGTGGTAAAAGACTGAAAGAATTCCCTTTGATAACAGGAACTAGACAAGGATGCCTACTCTCACCACTTCTATTCAACATTGTGCTAGAAGGTCTAGCCAGAGCAATTAGACAAGGCAAAGAAATAAAGGGCATCTATATTGGCAATGAAGAAGTAAAAATCTCCCTATTTGCAGATGATATGATTGTTTATACAGAGAGTCCAAAGGAATCCATAAGTAAACTATTAGAACAAATAGAGGAGTTTAGCAAAGTAACGGGGTACAAGATAAACATAAGTAAATCAGTAGGATTCCTTTATACCAACAGTGAGATTATCAAAGAAGAAATCACCAATTCCATTTACTACAGCACCCAAGAAGATAAAACACCTAGGAATAAATCTAACTAGAGATATGAGAGACCTTTACAAAGGGAACTACAAGACCTTACTATAAGAAACTAAGAGAGACTTACATAAATGGAGTAATCTACCCTACTCATGGATGGGGAGACTCAACATTGTGAAAATGTCTATTTTACCCAAAGCAATCTACTTATACAATGCAATCCCAATACAAATTCCTGTGACATTTTTTAATGAGCTGGAGAAACAAATCATTAACTTTGTTTGGAAAGGGAAGAAGCCCCGGATAAGTAAAGCACTACTGAAGAAGAAGAACACACTGGGAGGCCTCTCACTATGTGACTTTAGAACCTGTTACACTGCTGCAGTAGTCAAAACAGCCTGGTACTGGTAGAACAAGAGACAGATAGACCAATGGAGCAGAGTTGAGACCCCAGACATGATACCATCTTCCTATGAACAGTTCATATTTGACAAAGGCCCCAAGATTTTAAACTGGGGTAAGAATGGTCTCTTTAACAAATGCCGCTGGAAAAATTGGATATCCAACTGCAAAAAATTGAAACAAGACCCATATCTCACACCTTATACAAAAACCAACTCAAAATGGATAAAAGACATAAATATCAAATCTAAAACGATAAAGCTCATCCAAGATAAAATAGGATCAGCAATGGAAGTTTTAAGACACAATGTAGACAGACTTCAAAATCTGACAAAGCACATTCAACAGAAGAGAAAATAGATAAATGGGAACTACTAAGAATCAAACATTTCTGCTCATCAAAAGACCTCATCAAAAGAGTTAAAAGACCACCTACAGAATGAGAAAAAATATTTGGCAACTATATGTCAGACCAACCTCTGATGTCCATAATCTATAATGTATTACAAAATATCAACAAGAAAAGGATAAATAATCCAATTAAGCGATGGGCGAAGGAGATAGACATTTCTCTAAAGAGGATATCCACGCAGCTGAAAGACATGCAGAACTGCTCATGATCATTAGCTATTAAAGAAATTCAAATCAAAACTACGACAAGATACCATGTCATCCCAACAAGGCTGGCCATGACCCAAGATATACAAAACAACAAATGCTGGAGAGGATGTGTAGAAACTGGAACTCTTCTACACTGCTGGTGGGATTATAAAATGGTACAACCTCTTTGGAAAACAATCTGGTGCTTCCTTAAAATGCTGGAAATATACCATTTGATCCTGTAATTCCACTGCGTGGAATTTATCCTTCAGAAACAAAGATTGTCACACAAACAGACACACATACACGAATGTTTGTTGCAGCACAGTCCATAATAGCAAAAAGTTGGAATCAACCCTGATGTCCATCAACAGATGAATGGATAAGCAAACTATGGCACATATACTCAATGGAACACTATGCTATGATAAAAAACAATGACAATCTCGTAACATGGTCTCATTGGGAAGAGATCATGCCGAGTGAAATCAATCAGTGTCAAAAGGACAAATTTTGTATGAGAACCTTGTTATAAGGACTTATCAAGAGAATTATCTACAGAAGAAAATGACTGCATTGGTGACAAGGGGGGCGCTGAGTGATTATTATAGATGAGATAATTGATAGATGTTAAAAATTTTATTCTTTTACTGCAATTAATAAAAAATAAATTAATTTAAAAAAGAAAAAATCCACTGTCATTGAGTCCATTCCAACTTATACTGACCCTATAGGATACAGCAGCACTGCTCCACAAAGTTTCCAAAGAGCACCCGGCAGATTCCAACTACTGACCTCTTGGTTAGCAGAGGTAGGCAGCACTTAACTACTACACACCAGGGTTTCCAAAAAGGAGACTAAGGACACATGAAAACCATATATGACTAATGTGAACACAGGCCAGGAAAAAAATAATTATACAGAACATTATTGGGACAATTGACAAAATTTGAATACTAAGTGTAAATGAGATAATTAAAAAAAAAAACTCAGGGCTGTCAAGTCGATTCTGACTTATAGCCACCTTATAGGACAGAGTAGAACTGCCCTATAGAGCTTCTAAGGAGTGCCTGGTAGCTTCTAACTGCTCACTTTTTCATTATCAGCTGTAGTACTTAACCACTACGCCACTAGGGTTTCCAAACTAGATAACAGTATTGTTAAATTTCCTGATATTTGTTAACTATATTACCTATGAGAAGGTTCTTGTTTGTAGGAAATACGTGTTGAATTATCTGGGGAAAAAATAACAACTGTGACTTTTGATTTAGGGTAAATTATTTGGATTAATCCTCACAATTAAAAAAATACTTAAAATACTGGAACATATTTAATACACGGTTGTCATGGATTGAATTGTGTCCCCCCCAAAAAATATGTGTAGCAATTTGCTGAGCCATGGTTCCTGGTATTGTTTGAAGTTCCTCCACGTTATAAATCCTGCCTCTATGATGTTAACTAGGGAGGATGGACAGCAATGGTGTTGGTGGGGCCAGACTGTGTATCAAATTGTATTGTGCCTTGAGGCAATCTCTTGGCAGCAATCTTTGGATTGATGGGAAGAGAAGCATGCAGACAGTTGGTGACCTCATACCATCAGGAAAGAAGCAGTGCCAGGAGCAAAGCAAATCCTTTAGAATGGACCCAGGGTGCCCGCACCTAAGAAACTCCTAGTGCAGGGGAACAGAGACAGCAAGGACCTTTCTCCAGAGTCAATAGAGAAAGCCTTCCTCTGGAAGTGATGCCTTGAATTTGGACTTATAGCTGACTGCACTATGACAGATTAAATTTCTCTTTCTAAAGCTATCCACTTGTAGTATTTCTGTTATAGCAATCCTAGGTGACTAAGACAACTATAAAAGATCCAAAGAACTAATAAGACAGTACAGTCAGCTGCCTGAATCATGGTTTCTTCATCCAAGTATTCAAGCAACCAGTGGGGGAATAAAAGTTCCAAAAAGCAAACCTTGACTTTGCTGCATGTAGAACACTAGTCTGGATCCACCGAATGAAGCGATGTGTGGGCATACCCTGCTGTAGCCTCTCATCATCTCACAGATCCTCGGTCTCTCCTTAGCACTCCTGGTTTCAGCGCTGCTTACTTCTGTCTGGTTTGTTTGTTCCTTGTGTTGTTTTCACCTTTTATTTCTGTGAAAAAACGGCAACAAAGTGGTCAAAGCACTCTCCTTGAAGGAGAAGTGTAAGTGGGCTGTAAAGAGTGAGAGAAAGGAGTTTCAAGCTAGTAAGGGATGATGGGCCAGCTGTGGAGAGCACTGCAGCCTCACAAACTTAAAAGATCAGGATGGGTTGATGCCAAGGAAGCATCAGCATTCCCAGAAGAGCATAAGAAACTCAAGAAGAGAAAGGCTACCTTTCAGAGCAGGTCTTCATGTGGATGAAATATCTATTTGCCTAGCGTCATGTATTGAATTGTGCCCCCTCCCCAAAAATGTATACAGCAATTTGGCTGGGCCACGATTCCTGGTACTATAAGATTTTCCTACATGCTGTAAACCCTGCTTCTATGATGTTAATGAGGGAGGATGGGCAGCAGTTGTTGGAGAGGCAGGACTCAGTTTGTAAGACTGTACTGTGCCTTAAGGCAACCTCCTGGAATACAAGAAAAAGGAAGCAGAGCGTTGGGGACCTGATACCACCAAGAACGTCATAGCAGGAACAGAGCACATCCTTTGAACCTGGGGTCCCTCCACCTCGGAACCTTGGAGTCCAGTGAAAGATTGATGACAAAAAACTTCCTCCAGAGCCAACAGAGAAAGAATTCCCCTAGAGCTGATGTACAGAATTCAGACCTTTAGCCTACTGGAATGAATTTCTCTTTGTTAAAGCCATCCACTTATGGTATTTCTGTTACAGCAGTACTAGATGACTAAGACACATAACATTTACATTGTATTAGGTATTATAAGTAACCTACAGATGATTTAAAGTACACAAGAAGACATGTAGGTTATATGCAACTACTGCACCATTTTATGTGAGGGACTTGAACACCTGTGGATTTTGAGGGAGGGGAAGGGGTGGGTCCTGGAACCAACCCCTGTGAGCACTGAAATGATTCTATGGAATTAATAGACCAAAGTTCAAAGGAAAGCAGAACCCAGAGGGTAAGTAGACTACTGAAGCTACTTTTTCCCTCTGAGCATGTGACAATCCTTACAAACTAAAATTTTTATTTTGACGGTTCCTGACACCATGGGGCAAAAAAAAAAAAAAAAAAAAAACCCACTGCCATCTAGTCAATTCTGACTCCTAGTGGCCCTACAGGACAGCGTAGAACTGCCCAGTCAAGTTTTCAAGGAGCACCTGCTGCATTTGAACAGCCTACCTTTTGGTTAACAGCCATAACACTTAACCTGGGGTGAAATGGACATAAATTAAAACCCACAACCCACACGGGAGGTAAATACCCCCTGAGGGCTATACTTAAATGATTAGGGGTGAAAGTAAACCAGTCCTTGAAAAGAAATGAAGCCCAAATCCCACTCCCTGAGCAGTGCAATAAACCCCAAGTACCAAACTTTATTTAAAGTCATTCCAAAGTACTAGTGTCCAAACGTCCCCAGCAGAAGCAAATGCACAACTTCTCTGGATGCAGGCTTCCTCATTTTCAGTCCCAAATTATTCTTAAGAATAAGTTTTCAAAGATACTTAGAAGCACATAATAAATGATAACACATAAGGAAAGAAACTGTCATAAGAGTAGAAAGCAGCATAACACAGAAACAGAACCACAAAAACTTCAGATTGGAATTTTAGACATTTAAAGGACTATGTAAATGGTCAAAAAAGAAGAAACTATCCATAATGTACAACAGAGACAAAAAGATAAATGAGAGGGTAAGAGACAGAGAAGGTATAAATTAAACAAGTTTAGATAAGATCCAGAGTCTCAGCAGAGACAAAAATGGGGTAAAGGCAGTAACTGAAAAGATGAGAGTTTTCCAGAACAAATGAAAGGCAAAAAAAAAAAATCACAGAATGAATAAGTCCAATGAATCTCAAGGAAGATAAATAAAAAGAAATCTACATCTACACATACTACAGTAAAACTACAGATACCTTAAACAATAACAACAAAATCTTAAAAATCATAGAAAAGACAGATTCCCTTCAAAGGAACAACCATTCAACTCACAGGTGAATTCACAATAGCAACAATGGAATGGTAACATCACTGTACTGATGTCACTGCCAATAGAAAATCCTGTATCAGGCAAATATATATGTGTGTGTATATATATATATTTATATATGCATATACATATACATTCCCCGAGAATGAAGGTCAAATAAGGCATTTTCAGATAATTGAAAATTAAAAGTGTTCACCACCAGCCTACCCTCCCTAATAGCAATCAAAAAAGATGAACTTCAGACAAAAGACAAATGATCCCAGACACAAGGCCATGAGAAGAAATGAAGAGCAAAGGAAAAAAACGGCACCAAATCAACACTCTATGAATAAAATAATATCTTAAAAGGTTAAAATATATTGCATATATATGTTTATATACATACCAACTTCTGCTTCTGGAAAGATAGAGTAGATGTACTTGTCCATATTCCTCCCACTAAGTACAGATGAAAACCCTGGACAGTATATATAAAACAAAGTGAAGAAGACTCTAAAAGAGGAAACAAGAAGAAAGAAAGGCTAGGGACCTCAGAACTCAAAGAGCAACAAGGTAGTGAGTTCTCTTCATTTTTCTTTTACCTCCTATATGGAACTGAAGAATCTAGCAACCCAGAAATGCCAACAAGTGCATACAAAAAAAGCCAGCAAAAGCCTGCTTTTTCTAGACAAAAGACCATGACAGGAGCAACCTAGAAAAAAAAGAAAATTTTTAGACAGAAACTTCTTTATTACAGTTAAACATCATAGAAAAAACAATGGCCATACCCCAACCTATGTAAATGTCCAGTAGGCCCGCTTAAGGTGCTCCAGTATCCCCGGTGAGGTAGTGTTAGAGGAAACCAGGTAGTCGGTTAGATCTCTCATTCCACTAGTCAGTAACAAGGCTCCTGCCACAGAGTGTCAGTGGACACCATGTGGGAAGGGAGGACTTCCACCTCTATGCAGCAATAATGAGGCATTCCTCCCTTTTCTCTCTGCTGAGGTGGTATCAGAGGAAATCAAGTAAGAGTCAGCAATTTCACCATTTCCCAGCAGTAACAAGGCCACCCCCACCATGGTATCTGTGCAGACTACATGGAGAGCTGGAACTCCCACACCTCACAGCATTAATGAGGAGCATACCAACTTGAGTGTCAACAGAGGCCAAATGGGAACCTGGAAATCTACCTCCACCTGGTAGTCATGAAGTATGCTCCTAATGGAGCATGCCACAAAAAGTCAGTTAAGACAAAAGGTTCAAAGGAGATCCAGAATATCAGAACATAATACATGAATGCCTAAGTTTCAATGGAAAATCACTGTTCACACCAGGAAGTTCTCAAACTGCATAAAAATAAAGCAATAAATAGCTGCAAAAACAAGATGAAGAGAGATTAGAATTATCTGAAAAAGAAGTTAAATCAGCCATAATAAAAATTATTCCACAAGCAATTTCAACCATGCTAGAGACAGATGAAAACATAAAGCCTCAGTAAACAAAAACAGCTTCAGCAAAGAAACAGAAAATGTAAAGAACCAAATGGAAATTTTAGAACTAAAAAATATAATAACCACAGTAAAAAACCTCAGCAGATGATCTCATTAGCAGAATGGAAGACAGAAAAGAATCAGTGAGCCAGGAGCTAGAACAATTAAAACTACCCAACCAGAACAGAAATACAATAAAAAAATTAAAGAGTCTGAGTGATCTCCGGGACTATAATGAAAGATATTGTGTCACTGAAGTTCAGGAATGAGAAGAAACAGAGAGTAAGAAAGTGGGGCTGAAAAGGTACTCAAAGATATAGTGGTTGAAAACTCCCCAAATTTGGCAAGACACATAAACCTACATATTCAAGAAAATGAACAAACAACAAACATTAGAAACTCAAAGAAACTCACAGAAGAACCACCATAATTAAATTTCTGAAAACTAAAGACAAGAAAAAATCCTGAAAACAACCAAAGAGAAATAACACAGTAGACAGTAGGGAAGAATAACTAGAACAACAGTGGATCTCATGAGAAGCCATGGAGAGCAGAAGAAAGATCTGTCAAACAAGAATCCCACACTCAGTGAAATATCCTTCAGAAACAAAAGGGAAATCAAGACATTCTCCTATGAAAGAAAACCAAGAGAATTTGTCACCAGCAGATTTATCCTAAAAGAATGGCTCAGGGAAGTTTTATAAGCAGAAAGGAAATGATAAAAGAATGAACCTTTGAACAACAGTATGGTAGGCAGAATAATACCCTAAAATGTTCATATCCTAATTTTTAAAACCAGTGAATATGTTACTTTCATGGATTGAATTGTGTCTCTCCAAAAATCTGTGTGTCAATTCAGCTAAGCCATGATTTTCAGTATTGTGTAACTGTCCACCATTTGTCATTTGACGTGATTTTCCTGTGTGGTAAATCCTTCCTCTATGATGTTAGTGTGGTGGGATAAGTAGCAGTTGGGTTAGTGAGGCAGGACTCAATCTACAAGATTGGATTATGTCTTGAGACAATCTTTTCTAACATACAAAAGAAAGAAGCAAAGAGATGAGAACCTCACACTACCAAGAAACCCATGCTGAAAGCAGAGCATGTCTTTTGGACCAGTAGTTCCTACACAGAGAAGCTTTTAGTACAGAAGACTGATGAGAAGGACCTTCCTCCAGAACTGACATAGAGCAAGCATTCCCCTGAAGCTAATGCCGTGAATTTGGCCTTCTAGCCTACTTTACTGTGAGGAAAATAAATTTCTTTTTTAAACCATCTACTTGTGGTATTTCTGTTACAGCAGCACCAGATGGCTAAAATATTTACGTTACATGCAAAAGGAAATTAAGGTTATAGATTGAACTAAAGTTGCTAATCAAACTTTAAGACAAGGAGATTGTTCTGGATTATCTGGATGAGCCCCATGTAATCACAAGGGTCCTTACAAATCCAGAATGGATACAGAAGAGGTCATGAGTGATACAAGTGAGAAGGGCATTGAAAAAGGAGGAAACAGTTCATAAGCTACATGGGTAACCTCTGGAACCTAAAAACAGCAAGGATCCTACCTTACAGCATCCAGAAATTATTTTCAGACTCTACAGATTTCAAAGGAATACTAAAAACAATTCTATACACATAAACCTGACAAATGACCCTAGCCAAAATGACCCAATTCTTAAAAACATACGAACTACTTTAACTCACTCATTATCAAACAGATCAGTGGTTAAGAGCACAGATGCTAACCAAAAGGTTGGCTTCAAATCTACCAGCTACTCTCTGAAAATTCTATGAGACAGTTCTGTTACGTCCTATAGGTCATCATGAGTTGGAATTGACTCAATGGCAACAGTTTTGTTTTTTGGTGTTACTGACAAAAATTAAACATAAAACAAATGTATATTTAATATAAAAATTCATAAAAGGGAAATATCCAGGCCTTTATATTTTCTCTGGAAAATTCTGCCAAATGCTTAATAAAGAATTAACACCAATTCTACAGAAACTTCCAGAAAACAGGAGAGAAGGTAACACTTCCCAATTCATTTTAAGAAGCTAATGTTATCCCAATACCAAAACAACACAAAGACACTACAAAAAAATAAAACTGCAAAACAATATCCTACTAACAATATTGGAAATCCTGGTGGCACAGTGGGTTAAGTGCTACATCTTTTAACCAAAAGGTCAGCAGTTCAAATTCACCAGGTGCTCCTTGGAAACTCTCTAGGGCAGTTCTACCCTGACCTCTAAGGTTGCTATAAGTCAGAGCTGACTCAACAGTGGTGGGCTTGATTATGAATATACATACACAAAAATTCTTAAACTAATTATCAAAGAGAATTCAGCAACATATAAAGTATATATAATGATCAAATGAGGCTTATTTCATGTATATGAAACTGGCTCATTATGTGAAAATTAGTCACTGTAATCTACCATAGTAATATGTTAAAGAAGAAAAATCATTTGATTATAACAGTTGATGAATAAAAGGATTTGACAAAATTCAACTCAACTCATCACAGAAACTCATAAAAACAAAAGAGGGAAACTTCTTCAGTTTGAAAAAGAGCACCTACAAAAAAAAACGTACAGGGTTGCTGTGAGTCAGACTCAACAGCAATGGAGAATACAACACTTAATGGTAAAAGGCTAAATGTTTTCCCCCTAAGACCAAGAATAAGGCAAGGACACCTAATCTCACACCTAGTATTCAGCAGAGTGCTGGAAGTTCTACCCAGTGTAATAAAGGAAGAAAATAAAATAGATAAGAAAAGATTACGTAAAACTGACTTGTTTACAAACGATGTGTTAGTCCAGCTAGAATATTTCAAGGAAAATACTAGAACTATAAGAATTAATGTTAATTCAGTCAGGTGGTAAGATACAAGGGCAATGTATAAAAATCAATTGTACTTCTGTATACTGGCAATGAACACTTAAACAGAAATGAAAAATATAGTACCATTTCCAACTGCAACATGCTGAAAATTATGAAAAACTCATGTAAGAGATCAAGGAAGTTTTAAAAAATTGGAGAAACATGCTGTGTTCATGAATTAGAAGAATTACCATAGTAAAGATGTCAATTCTCCTCAAATCGACACACAGGCTTTAGGGAATTTGTTTCAAAAGCCAATCAAAATATTTTATAGATACGCTGTTGTGGCTGCTAGGTGCCAATGAGTTGTTTCTGACTCACAGCAACCCTATGTACAACAGAACAAAATACTACCCAGTCTTATGCCACCCACACAGTCACTGCTATGGCTGAGCCCACTGTTGCATCCACTGTGTCAATGTTTTTCAATGACCCTCTACTGGTAAATCATGTTGTCCTCTTCAGGGACCGGACCCTGCTGATAACATGTACAAAGTATGTGAGACAAAGTTTCTTCATCCTCACTTTCCAGGAGCACTCTGGCTGTGCTTTTTTCAAGACAAACTTGTTTGTTCTTTTGACAGTATATGATATATTCAATATTCTTCACCAACACGATATTCAAAGGCATCAATTCTTCTTCAGTCTTCCTTATTCATTGTCCAGCTTTCACATATATGCAAGTTGCTTGAAAATACCATGCCTTGGGTCAAGCTCACCTTAGTCCTCAAAGTGACCTCTTTGCTTTTCAACATTTTAAGGAAGACTTTTGCAGATTTGATTTCTTGACATACGCTTCTATAGGCATTCAATGTGGATCCAAGTAAATCCTCGATGAACTTCAATATTTTCTCCATTTATCATGATGTTAGTTATTCTTCCAGCCATGAAGATTTTTGTTTTCTTTATGTTAAGGTATAATCCATATCAAAGGCTGTAAATCTTTGATCTTCATGAATAAGTGCTTCAAGCCCCCTCACTTTCAGCAAGTAAGGTTGTATCATGTGCATACTGCAAGTTGTTAATGACTCTTCCTCCAATCCTGATGCCCAATTGTGGAGGGCTGATCTCCTCCTCTCCCAGCATGAAGATCAAGGAAAATGCCTTCTAAGAGGGGCTTTACAACCCTCTTGGCTTATGAAATTATATTGGGAAGATCTGACCAGGAACTTCCAGGTAAAAGAGCTCAGAGGAATAAATTTCAATACAGCATGCCTGAAAGCACCGAGGCCTGCCCAGCCTCGCTGGCTTCCCCCTAATTGTGTCTCCCCCCTCCCTTTTTTCCGCAAACACAGGTTTACAGAAAAAAAAACTTGAAAGGCTTCCCAAGGACAATTCTCCACAAAGCCATTAAAGCTATACAAGCATCTCACTCCCTACAGCAGAAAGATAGATAAACTTCCAAGTCCATTATAATTGGTATGGCAAATGAATAATCACTAAAGAAACATCTTTCTTAGAGCAGCTGGGTTGGATTGGGGGACAGCAGACACTCACAATCTACACAGGAAGAGGTAAATAAAAACTTAAAGAAACAAATAGAGACAGCCAAATGGTGAAGCTTTGAGGAGTCTACCCTTCTGTGCCTTCCACTCTGAGGTACGAATAAAACCATTAACTGTGTTCACTGACATTTATCACCATGAATACCTCTCTCAGGCCGGTATCCAAAAAGCCCTCGCAATTAACTAGAAAAAGAAGACCACGAGGGGGTCAGTTTCTTGTTATCCAATAATGTTAGGTTAGTTTCTTCTTAGCCAATAGTTTATATGGTAGAAAAATAGAGTGAAAAGTACATCACCTCGACTATAAAAACAATAATAAAGCAAGACAGACTTTGGTAGGGCCTGCCTTTCTCCAAAAAAAACTCTTTCCTGTCTCTCTCAATTCATTCCCGCTGACGCTTCTCCCTCCCTCCATGGGGCCCCCCCAAAAAGTTTTTGGGGCTGGCTCCTGGCACCCAATCTTCATATAGTAGTTTCTCAGATTATTTTCTCAGCAGACAGATTGAATAAACATGGTAAAAATATACGACCCAATCATGGTAAGAAGATAGAAGGCACATCTTTCCTGGTTTAAACCACACAGTGTCCTCTTGTTCTCTTTGAACAACAGGCCTTTGGTCTATGTACAGAATCTGCATGAACACATTTAGGTGTTCTGGAATTCCAATTCTTAGCAATGTTATCCATAATTTTTTATGATACATACAGTCAAATACCTTTATATAGTCACTAAAACTCAGGTAAACATCTTTCTAGTATTCTCTGCTTTCAGCCAAGATGCATCTGACACACAGCCAGTCAAGTGTCACATCTGACACCAGCAATCATATTACTCATACCATGTCCTCTTCTATTTTGAATCTCTGGTAGTTCCCTGTGAATGTACTGCTGCAACTATTTTTTAATCATCTTCAGGAAAACATAGGCAAGATACAGACAAGTTTATTGTAAAATTTACACGAAAAGGCAAAAGAATTGAACAGCTGAAACAATTTTGGAAAAAAAGAATAAAGATATTATAGGTAATCACGATTTTTGTGGTACCAGTAGAAGGTTAGGACACATACATCAATGGAAATAACAGAAAACCCTAAAACAGACATACAAATATGTCCAAGTGATTTTTGACAAAGGCATAAAAGGAAATTCAACAGAGGAAAGATGGCCTTTTCAACAAGATCCAAAGCAACTGGATCTCGAGAGAGAGACAGACAGAGAAAGAAAACCAACCTAAGGCTAACACCTTATATAATCTTGGATTATATACCTAAATGTTAGTATATTTATAATGATCACTTTTAGATAATAAGTTGTTGTAATTCACTAAGAAAATATAACAAGTTGGCATCCTAGATATATAAAGTGAAAATTAGAATCACAAGAGAAAAAAACAAGTCAACAACCATAGTGGACTTAAAGGTTATCTCAGGGCAATAGTTTCTGGCATTCATCCAGCCTCCATGGCTCCAGAATGTCTGGAGTCTATGACAACCTGAAGTACTGTTCTATTTCTCTCCCCTTTTGATCAGGATTCTTCAATAGAATCTTTGATCAACATGTAGAGGAATGATAAATGCCTGCATGAAAAAAGAAGAAAAATTTTAAACCAACAGCCTAACTTGATAATCCCAGGAACTGGTAAGCTACAAATCCTAATTCAGGGCCTCAGCTCCAGGGGAAGGCTTTCTGTCTCTGTTGGCTCTGGAGGAAGGTCCTTATCATCAATCTTCTCCTAATCTAGTTGCTTCTCAGAGCAGACATCCCAGGACAAAAGGATGTACTATTCTCCCAGCTCTTGTTTCTTAGTAGGATGAGGTCTCCCTGTCTCTCTGCTCACTTCTGTTATTTCTCAAAAGAGATTGTTTTACAATACTCCAGTGTTGCAGACCTCATCGACATAACTGCCACTAATCCATCTCCTTAACATAGCAGTGCTAGGAATTACAGCACATAGGAAAATCACATCAGAAGACAAAATGGTGGGCAATCACACAATACTGGGAATCATGGACTAATTAACTTGACACACATATTTTGGAGGGACTCAGTTCAGTCCATAATAGTTACGTATTGCATTTCCTCCTCCTATTTGATTTTCCTTCTTCCTCTGCTGCTCCAGATGAATAAAGACCAACTGTCATGCCCTAGATGGCTGCTTGAAAGCTTTTAAGACACCTGGCACTATACAACAAACTAGGAGGAGGAAAAGAAGCACTAAACACCTTATTAGGCCAATTATCTGACGTGTTTCATAAAATCACGACCCTAAACCTCCAAAGGAACCATCAGGTGTTTAGCTGTACATATGCAGCCTATAATGGACTGCACTGTGTCCCCCTAATATATGTATCAACTTGGTTAGGTCATGATTCCCAGTATCACGTGGCTGTCCTCCACTTTGTGATTGTAGTATTATGCTAGAGAACTAGGGTGGGATTGTCACACCCTTAGTAAGGTCACATCTCAGATCCAATGTAAAGGGAATTTCCCTGGAATGGAGTGTGGCCTGCACCTTTTCTCTTATAAGAGATAAAAGGAAAGGGTAGTAAGCAGACATCTAGTGAGCAGGGAATCTCATACCACCAACAAAACAGCACGCAGAGCACATTCTGTAGTTTTGACCCTAGATTCCTGCAGAGAAGCTCCTAGTTCAAGGCAAGATTGATAACACATCTTCCTCCAGAGCTGACAGAGAAAGCCTTCCCCTACAGCTGACACCCTGACCTTGGATTTCTAGCCTATGAGAATGTGAGAAAATAAATTTCTCTTTGTTAAAGCTGTTCACTTACGGTATTTGTTATAGTAGCCCTGCATAACCAAGACACAGTCTCAGCAGTGACTTTTTTTTGGTTATCAAAGTATCTATCAACTTTTACCAGTTCAACTTTTTAAAGTTATACAACTTAGTGACAGCACTTAAAATAACTGACAGTGCAATCCTACCCTTGATGCAACTTTTCCATGACTGTAAACTGAACTCAGTACTCCAAAAGCAATAAATCCCCCTTTCTCCTTGTCTCCTGCCCCTGATAACCACTAAGAATTTTTGGTCTCTACACATTTGTCTTTTTTTGTCTTTTTACATGAATGGATCATAGTAGATTACAACACACCTCTTTCACTAATTCATCAAATAAGCAGTAAGGATAAAAGATTTGAATATAACTAACTGAACTGATTTAAGGAACATATATAAACGTCTGTACTCAACAACAGTACCCACCAAATATTTTTAATCACAAAAGAAATATTTACTAAAATTAACTATAGAACACTGAGATCAGAAGGACTAGTCTGGTGCCTAGGTACAACTACAAAGTATTCTGATCAGGGCCACAACAGACAGCTCTACATAACTTGAAAGAAATCAGACAATAATTTGAAAACATACATCTATACAAAAACTTGTACCACAATACGCACAGCAATTTTATTCTTAAGAGCTAAAAAGCAGATGGACAACACCAAATGTGGTGAATCTATGGAGTATTAGATACATATATTCCAATATGTATTTTTTACCTTAATAGATCATTCCAAACTGTTTTTCTAACAATTACAATAGATGGGCCCCAGTAGCTTGGGGGAAAATGTGGAATACAAGCTCAAATTCTTTAAAAAGAAGAAAGCAAATGGACTGCTAGACACTGAAAAAAAAAGTCGAAACACTGTGCCATCAAGTCAATTCTGACTCATAGTGACTGTATAGGGCAGAGTGGAACTGCCCCTAGAGTTTCCAAGGGTCACCTGGAGGATGTGAAATGCCAACCTTTTGGTTAGC
Source organism: Heterohyrax brucei (assembly GCA_028571685.1). Taxonomy (NCBI): domain Eukaryota; kingdom Metazoa; phylum Chordata; class Mammalia; order Hyracoidea; family Procaviidae; genus Heterohyrax; species Heterohyrax brucei. The sequence goes on from CM053162.1 coordinate 22,613,214, forward strand.
AGATATAGCACTTAACCACTATGCTACTGGGATTTCCCTGAGATTGATGGACTCCTTGAAACGACTGCCCAGAGATACCCTGTAAACTTTGCACTGAAACCAGCCTGGGGTCACCTTTTAACTAAATAACAGACTGGCTCACAAAACAAAGAATATTATCCCTGAGTACTGTGCTCCTTCAAAAATTCATCTATATGAGACTAAGTGATCAACAACCAGTTTAAAACAAAGACAAGAATGTAAGGTGGCAGGGAAACCAGGTTAACAGAAATGGAACAACCAGAACAGAAATATTGAGAATGTTCATGCATTGTAAAGAATGTAACCAATGTCCCTGAAAAACATCTGTAGACATTGTTGAATGAGAGCACAGACTGCCTTCACAAAAAACACAATCAAAATTATTCAAAAAAAATTAATTGTATACTGAAGCACACAGCAAGTCTGAACAAATTTCAAGACTGAAAGAAATCAAAGTTTTATGATTACAATACAATTAAGTTAAAAATCAGTAACAAAAGACAGTGCTAACATTACTTTTGCCTAGCAAATCTACTTCTAAACTGAAAACAATGTCTACACAAAAACTTGTACAAGAATGTCCATAGCTAGGAGGTGGAGTCAAGAGGGCAGACTAAGCACACGTCTCCCTATGTCCCTCTGGAAACCAAGACCTGAATTGATAATCAAACGGAGCCTTCTGATAACCTATTCAGCCCCAGCACACGGCACAGGGTTTTAATTTGGACTTCATACCACTGAGCGAAAAACCTCCTCTCTTTCACTGACTCCCTCTCCTGGCTAGCCCTGGCTCTCAAAGACTGAAGGTAAATGCAGCATTTTGACTTTTTTTCCTTTGTCTTAGCCAGTGGGCAGAGCTGGGTCCTGCCTAACAGCTAGACTGAGATGCACTGCTGGGGGGATAGGCAGGCGAAATTCCCATATTTTGAGAGCCAGGCTTAGGACTCTGTTAATCTAGCCACTTTGGGCCTGTCTTTTCATCACTGCCACAGCAGGGTTTGTATGGAATCACACTGCCAGTGTGCAGGACGCCATGTTGGATACGGAGATTTTAGCGAGACCTAATTCTTAGCCTGGGAGCCAGTGCCTGCTAACACGACAGTGCTTCTCTAACAGAAAAGCAGTAATTTACACAGTGTCACCTACGGTGGGGACCCTGCAACAGAAGCAGAGGAATCACTACCTCTCAGCATCTTTAGCCCCTCTATCTGCTGACTGTGTGGAGGGCGCCATCTTGGATATGGTGGCCACAGCTGGACCTAATTCTTAGGTTGGCAGCCAAAGCATGCCCACAAGAAAGCGCTTTTCTACCAGAAAAGAAGTACTTTACATAGTGTCACTTAAAGCTGGGCCCTGTCAGCAGAGGCCAACAGGGCAGTAGCATTGCTGTATCCTGAACTAGTTTATATCATCTGGGGTTGGATATAGTAGCACTTACTTTGCCAGTTGAGAAGAGAGACCTCTACACCTGAAAACCTAACTGACTTGTGAAGTGGTCAGATACCTTTTGCTTTACATTTTAAGACAGCCTAGAGAAACATCTGCAGTCCATCCTCACAGTAGGAATATATCCTACAGAATCAAGGCTTTTCACATCAATGGACACATGCACAAGAATGTTTATCACAGCACAGTCCACGATAGCAAAAAGATGGAATCAACCCAGATGCCCAACAACAGAGGAATGGATAGGTAAACTATGGTATATATACTCAACAGAGCACTACGCAATGATAAAGAATAATGACGATTCCAGGAAACACCTCATAACCTGGTTTCAACTGGAAGACATTATGTTGACTGCAAGTAGTCAGCGACAGGACAAATATTGTATGAGACCTCTATGATAAGATCTCAAAAATAGACTTATGTATTGATATTCGACAAAGGCCCTAAGACATTAAACTGGGGTAAAAACAGTATCTTCAACAAATGGTGCTGGCAAAATTGGTTATCCATCTGCAATAAACTGAATCAAGATCCATATCTTACATCTTATACAAAAACCAACTCCAACTGGATAAAAGACCTAAATATCAAACCTAAAACGATAAAGCTCATCCAAGAAAAGGTAGGAACAACAATGGAAGTTTTAATACACAATGAGGACAGACTCCAAAATCTGTCAAAGAAACTTCAATCAACAGAAGAGAAAGTAGATAAATGGGAACTATTAAGAATCAAACACTTTTGCTCATCCAAAGACTTTATTAATAGAATTAAAAGAACACCCACAGAGTGGGAAAAAATATTTGGCAACTCTATGTCAGATCGACGCCTGATCTCCATAATCTATAAGATACTACAAAATATCAATAAGAAGAAGATAAACCATCCAATTAAGCGATGGGCAAAGGAGATGGACAGATACTTCACTAAAGAGGAGATCCAGGCAGCCAAAAAACACATGCGGACATGTTCACGATCTTTAGTTATTAAAGAAATTCAAATCAAGACAACAATGAGATACCATCTCACCCCAACAAGATTGGCCATGATCCAGAAAACACAAAACAACAAATGCTGGAGAGGCTGTGGAGAAAGTGGAACCCTCCTACACTGTTGGTGGGGTTGCAAAATGGTCCAGCCTCTTTGGAAGGCAATCTGGCGCTTCCTTAAAAAAATGGATATTGATATACCATTTGACCCAGTAATTCCACTACTTGGAATATATCCTAAAGATTCAAGGCCTTTCACAACAACGGACACATGCACCAGAATGTTTATCACAGCACAGTCCACAATAGCAAAAAGGTGGAATCAACCCAGATGCCCAACAATAGAAGATTGGATAGGTAAACTGTGGTACATATACTCAGTGGAGCACTACGCAATGATAAAGAACAACGATGATTCCAGGAAACATCTCCTAATCTGGTTTCAACTGGAAGACATTATGTTGAGTGAGAGCAGTCAGTGACAAAAGGACAAATACTGTATGAGACCTCTACGATAAGATCTCAAAAACAGACTCATGTATAGAAGAAAAGACGCTTTGACAGCTGCAAGGGAGGGGAAGGAGGGAGGGCGAGGGGGGGAGGGTTTAGATTAGGTAGTTACTAGAAATCTAGTTGGGAGAAAGCGGTGACAGCACACATTAGGAACAAGAACAACATTAAGTGGACTTCAGCATAACTTGAGTACTCCTTCCATCTTAACTCAATACTGCAAGGATAGAGTAGCTGGGGCAGGGGACGGGGGACCATGCTCTTAGGCGAATTCCAGGCCAATTGGCACAACTAGCATTTTAATAAGAGAACTCTCTGCACCCCACATTGGTGAGTGGCATCTGGGGTCTTAAAAGCTGCCAAGCTGCCATCCAAGGGTACAGCAAATGGTCCCAACTCAGCAGGAACGGATGCTCACTGAGGGCCAAAATGGCATGCAGTAAAGACAACCGAGAAGACAGAGAGACCCACAAGAGTGGGTGCATACATCGACCTGGGACCGGAAGAACCGGATGGTGCCCGGCCACCACCAGTGATAGCCATGACGGAGCTCACACAGGCAACACAAGAATAAAGAGGTGCATCATGAGATCTCCACTAAAAGACCTCAATTGATGGTCCAGCGGTTTTGGGGTTCCTCTGAGAGCATGGCCCCCGGCCCTGATGCTGCCCATTCCCATAAATTATAACAAAGGCCCACTCTTTGGAAAGGAATGGATTGGACTTGGCAATGCAGAGTGACCATATATTGGAAGCACTTTATGGTTCTATACATCTATAGGATATCATCTTGCTGACCTCTGGCTGGAGGAAGGGGAGTGGACGGAGAGGAGGGGAAAGGAGACTGTTGGGAGGATGAGACATGTATGGAGCAGAGAGGAATAGTGTGCAGTCACCGGACAGGGAGAGCAGTGGAAGCTGCACATGGGGGGCATGTAAATTTACATGTGAATGTACATTTTCACTCAGTTATGTTAAATAAAAATAAAAAAAAAAGACTTATGTATACAAGAAAAGACTCTTTGACAGCTGCAGAGAGGGAAGGAAGGAGGGAGGACGGGGCGGAGAGTTTAGATAGTTGGTAGAAATTTGACTGGGTGAAATCAGTGATAGCACACATTAGAAACAAGAACAATATTAAGTGGACTTCAGCATAACTTGAATACTCCTCCCATCTTAACCCAATATTGCAAGGACAGAGTAGCTGGGGTAGGGGGCCGGGGACCATGCTCTCAGGTGAAATCAAGGCCAATTGGCACAACTGGCGTTTTGCTAAGAGGGCTCTCTGCACCCCACATTGGTGAGTGGCATCTGAGGTCTTAAATGCTGCCAAGCTGCCATCCGAGGGCACAGCAATGGTCCCAACTCAGCAGGAACGGATGATCACTGAGGACCAAAATGACATAGGGTAAAGACAACCTAGAAGATAGAGAGACCCACATGAGTGGGTGCCTACATCGACTTGGGACCGGAAGAACCAGATGGTACCCAGCCACCACCAGCGATAGCCGCAATGGAGCTCACTAAGTTGAATCTCGTTGGCAACACAAGGAAAAGGGGTGCACCCGGAAGTCTCCACTAAAAGACCTCAACTGATGGTCCAGTGGTTTTGGGGTTCCCCTGGGAACATGGCCCCTGGCCCTGATGCTGCCTTGCCCATAATCATAACGAAGGTCCACTGTTTGGATACCAATGGATTGGACTTGGCGATGCAGAGTGACCATATATTGGATGCACTTCATGGTTCTATTCATCTACAGGATATTATTCTACTGACCTCTGGCTGGAGGAAGGAGAGTGGGTGGAGAGGAGGGGAAAGGAGACTGTTGGAAGGATGAGACATGTATGGAGCAGAGAGGAATAGTGTGCTGTCACCGGGCAGGGAGAGCAGTGGAAGCTGCATATAAGTGGGCATGAAAGTTTATACGGGAATATACATTTTCACTCAGTCACATTAAATAAAAAAAATAATAAGAAAAAAAGAATGTCCATAGCACTTTTATTAATAACAGCCAAAAAGTAAAAACAACCCAAATGTCCATCAACTGATGAGAAAATAAACAAAATGCAGTATATCTATGCACGTCTATACAAAAGCTTGTACAAGAATGTTCACAGCAGCTTTATTCAGAAGAGCTAGAAAAGCAGACTGACAACACCAAATGTAGATGAAGCTTTGGAGTATTAGATGCAGATATTCTGCTGCTATGAACTGTTAACACTTTAGCAGATTGTTCCAAACTGTCTCTGATAATTTCATAATCTTTTCATATGGCAGCATAAATTGGTAGTCACTTTAGACAACATTTTGCCATTATTTTACCATAGTTGAAGATACACATATTCTAAAACTCAGCATTCCTAGGTGTCTACTCTCGACTCTAGGACCTAGGGAAACTCAAGAACGAGTACACATAATGTACAAGGTCTGAAAATTAAGTCAGAAAAACTTAATTGTTCTAAGTGCTACATACGTCATTGCTAAATATCACTACAGTCACGTTCAAAGTACTCCTCTTGGGAAGCTGTGCACCAACGCCGGCACCTAGTCCACCCTTCGAAGCAGTTCTGGAACTCTTTGGAATGGCCACTGCACATGGTGGCACAGCAGCAAGTTCTCAAACTGAACTGTATAGTTGTTTGTGAGGGAATTTTTAGCCAGTAAACAAATAACTGTACTGGTACACCCTACCTACTCATCTGTTCTGGCCCTCAATGACTTTTTTCTTTACCCAAAGGTAAAAGAAATATTAAATGGAAGACATTTTGATGACATTCAGGACATCAAGGGCAATATGATAACAGCTCTGATGGCCACCCCAGCAAGAGTTCCACAACTGCTTTGAAGGGCAGACTGGTGCTGGTATCGCTGCAGAGCTTCCCAAGCGGAGGACTTCAGCAATGAGGTACATATCATTTTTTCTAGGATGAGTTCATGAATTTAATTGGCAGACTCATACAAGTATGTTCTTAGCAGCATTGTTTATGACAGTATCAAACTGTAAATAGTCCTAATATCCACTCAGCAGTAGAATGGATAAGTAACTGCAGTGTGTTCATAAATGGTATCCTACATAATCATTACACTGTATTCGATATAGGCAACAGCACAGATATAAAAAAAGAACACACAAAAGCATACAGTGTAATTTCATCTGTACGAAGTTCAAAAATAGGCAAATCTATCCTCTATTATCATAAAATCAATAAATTATAAGGAAAATCCTAGTGAAAACAAAGCAGTGGTTATCACAAAAGTCAATGTTGTATTTACCTCTGGGGGAGGGGAGTGATTATGATTGACAGGGGGAACAAACAAAGCTCCTAGGGACATCACGCAAGGACTAGTTTAGTGGTGGTTAAGTGTTTACAGTTTATAATTACTTGTTAAATTGTACACATCTTATGTACAATTACTTGTTAAATTGTACACATTTTATGTACTACACACAGGTGCACAAACATACACAGACACATACACACACACAAGAATGAGTTGATCTTTCCATCAAATTTTTAGTTGTTACCTTTGGGAGTGAATCTCCCTTCCCTCATTTCTACTTTTCTGCATTTTGCAAATTTTCATTGGTAAATAGATATTGCTTTTTTAAAAAAGGAATAAACACTTGCTCCCAATCACATGTTGAACACTACAGAAAAACTATGGCAGCTTATACTTACTGAATACCTTCTTGGACAACACAGTATACTATACTTTTCATTAACAGTTAACACAGAATTAAGATAAAAAGCAACTCTAGCTGGTAGTTTACTATCAGCCTCTTAATGGAAACAATTGCCAATGTTCATAATTAAATGTCAGAGCAAATCTGGACTGTGGACTTCTACCAATATTCTATACAGATTACAAAAGCTGACTGAGTTTGTGTGCTGTCCCCTTATAACATTCTGTGGCACTTTCCTGATTATTTAATTCATTAAATTTATTCAAAAAATATTTAGTACATATATCTCAGGTAGAGCCCTGGTAGCAACAGGGTTAAGAGTGAGGCTGCTAACCAAAAAGCAGTTCAAATTTACCATCCACTCTTTAGAAATCCCATGGTGCAGTCCTCTTGTTTAATAGGGTCACTACAAGTTAGAATCAACCAGGTGCTATTTTATAAGCAGAATATACAATAGTGAAAAGGAATGAAAAAATTTAAGATTACAATTTGGTAAGGAAAACAGACAATAAAATAACTCCAGATAGTAATCAGTTCTGTGAAGATGACAGAATGATGTAGTATGCCTGGGGGTGGCAGGCTCAGATTTGGGCTAAGTCAGCCATGGAAACTACCAGAAGGGGCTCCACGCAGAGGGAATGTCAGGCACTGATCAAGGTGCTGGGGATACAGAACTAGACAAGATGGAGATATTGAGGAACTTACATATTACATATTCTAATGGAGAAAACACTCTTAATAAATAAGCAAATAAAAATTTCCTGTCAAGTAATACATGTTATGATTAAAAACAAAGAAAAAAGTGACAGAGGTACACTGTTATTTCAGAATTTTGCTGAGATGACACTTAGGTGAAAACCTAAAATAAAGAATAAGCCATACAAATACCTGGAGTAAAATACTCCAGGAAGAGAGGAAAGCAAATGAAAAACCCTTGAGGTGAAAACATGCTATCTTCTGTGCAGCACAGCAAAGCGAACGGCCTAGATCGGAACGAACAAGCAGGAAAATGGGGTGGGGTCAAACAGGTAGCCAGAGGGACAGACCAAGTAAAACCTTCTGGGCCATGGAGAGAATTTTGTTGTTGTTCTTGAGAACATATACAACAAAAGCATACACTAACTGAACATTCTCTACATGTACACTTCAGGGAAACTGATTCTATTCTTTGGGTTGTGCTGCCATTCACACTCTTTCTGAGCTGTTCTCCCACAGTGACATAAACTTACTGCCCTCTTTTCCCAGTTACTGTTGTCATTTCAGTTCCATTTGGATAGTTCTTAAAACAGTACAAGGCTCAAGGCAGACATTTCTTTACTAGTGAGACTATACTACTGTTTGGTTTTCGGAAGACATCAGGTGATATTTTTGGTTTAAGGTTTAAGAATTATCTCAGGTTACAAGTTTTAGAAAGTTCATCTAGCCCTACAGCTCCAGAAAACCTGGAGTCAATATGAAATTCTGTTCTGCATTTCTCTCCCTTTTTACATGGAGAGAACTTTAAGTGTGATGAAAAGTCATGAAAGATGAGAGCAGGAAAGGGATATCAGATTCACATTTTAGAAGGATCATTCTGGCTGATACTTTAGAAAGTAAACTGTTGAGGGACAAGACAAAGGGGAACACCAGTTGAAAGGTTATAAGTCATCTGGAGGGAAAAGAACCCCTACCTTGTGGTGGTAGCAGAGGTGGCAAGTGGGATATATTTTGAATGGTGAGCCCACAGGATTTACTTAAATGAATGTATTAATGTAAGGGAAAAAGGAGTTAAGGATGATTTCTGGCTTAAGGAACCAGGGAGATGAAAGATCATTTACTAAACTGAGAAAATTTGGAGAGGAACAGGTTGAAGGCAGCAATCAAACATTATTTTTCTTCATAAAAAGTTTGAGGTACCTATTAGCTATTCAAAGGTGGCATTTGATTGCTACCTGAATCATCTGTGACTAGAACCCAGAAAGTGATCTGTGGAAGTAAGATGTGTTAGTTTGCTCCCAAAAAGACTTACAACCTTGGAAACACTACGGGACAGTTCTTCTCTGTCCTATATGGTCGGTATGTATAGGAATCCACTTCACGGCACACACCAATGGCTGGCAGGTAACTCTAAGGAACAAGTATCTCCGACATTTGACAACTTACTAGCTGCTGAGTATGAAACCTTTTGCAGTGAATGATTTGGCCTTTGGTCCTGGTTCTGAGAGTAGGGCCACAACTGAGGCCAAATAAGAGGGATTCCCTAGGGGCCAATGCTAACTAAGCCAGGGAGGTCAATGAAAGCTTAGAAGCCAGAGGCTCACTGAAGCTTCCCAGGCTGGAGAGTGCGATCCTTCAGGGAGGAGTGGCACACTGGGGAGTGGGCCAAGATAGCACCACAGCACCTGAAGCAGCCAAGAGCAAAGCAGCCAAGAACACTAGAGAGCAGAGCAGCAGCAGAAAACCCAGCTGAGAGCAGGAGACCCACAGGCAGCAGCAAGGAAGGCAGTAAGATAGGAAATGGCAATGACGCTTAACTAGACAGGCTGAGGCAGTGGCACTAGAAGGCCACTTGGTTATCAATGAATTCAGAATTCTTAGATATTTTGTTTTCAAAATAGAATTTATTTCTACAGTAAAGGAATAAAATATAGCTGTGACAGTATAAAATAATATAGAAAATTATTAAAGATGTGCAACAGTAATTTTTAAAGTTAGTTAAGCACTAAAGGTTATGCTCAACTAATAGGTGAAAGAACAACCAGTATTCTATGTATTATCAAATTCACCAGGAAAAAATCTATCTGCAGTTTTAACTAGCAGTTACAATTCAAAAACAAGGTTACGTGCCTAGAAAAGCACTTTTTAAAACAGAAGTACAAATATTAGGGATACATTTTTTGAAGCTGGCCTTGCTTCAGTCTGATAATTATTTTCAAAAAATCACAAGGATTGCCTTTTCACTAATTCACTCTTACAGTTTTAACAGTCAATGTGGAGGAAATACATATTTTTTTGCATGTAAGTAAATGTTTTGGTAAAAATGGGACAAAATCATCTTCTTTCATTATGCTGGTATGAAGTTTTATAAACTCATGTACTTGCAAAACTTGGTTTCTACCACTTGGGTCTCAAATTCAGCCAGTGAACAGTGCTGAACAAACAGCCAGTGAATTCTACCCATCCCTTCCTCAAAGTTTTATTTACAATGATGATATAGGTATTATCTGTATGCAGAACATACAAAAAGAAGTGGAAGGTGTTTGGAAACTAGAAGGAAGAGACCTCTTCATGAACTACTGTTTTAGAGTTGCAGTTTGCAGAATAGGATAATCTTCTCTAGGAAGAATAATGTCAACATAGCAGCACTATATCCACCAGGAACCTCAAAACCAATACATCTATCATGTGGCAGGAAGCCAAACCTTCTGGGTGCTCACAACATCACTCAGCTTCCCTTTAATCTTCAGAAAGTGTCTCTTGAACTCCAGTCCATCACCCTGTATTAGGAGTAACATCCAAAAATAATGTCAAAAATAAATAAATACATAATAAAGCTGTAAAATCAAACTTAGTGGTATAAGTGAACACAAACATCCTTAGGTTATGTCCAGTTATAATTTCCTTCAGGTTGTCTTGGGAAGAACAAAAAATCCTGGTAGAAGAAATGGCTATGTACATAATTTTGACCAGGTTTCATGCTCACTACTGTTACTACCACATCGAGCTCAGGGAGCAGAAAAAGAGATGGCATCGTGTCATTTCTGGTGTTAGTATCTCTGGCCCTAAGTCCTTCTTTTCCCTCAGCAGTGGGGGTTTGTAAATTAAAAGTAAGTGATACAGTTGCATTAGAATCTTGCCATAACACTGGTGCATCAAAGCTAGTCAATTTAGTTACAAAAAAGATTTTATTACACTGGGATCTTAATAACAATTCAACAGGAAGCATCTACACAACACTTTTGCAGCAAATCTCCAATACAAAATGTGACCCATTTCACTAAACTTCCTTGGAGCCAGGGCAAACACTTAGGAAATAGAGAAAATGCTGTTTTGGTCTTACATATAAGGGCTTTAAAACTATAACCTCAGAACCAATAATTTCTAAGGAAATAACCAGAAACTTAAACAAAAATCTATGTATAACAAATCACAGAATTATTTGTAACAGATAAAGGGTTATGATATGCAGGCACTTTTGACAAATTCTAATTTTTATAAAAAAGGTACTATATGTTAATGCATTTTAAAAAAGAAGGGAATGCTTCCAATTCTTACAGGTGATTACTACTGGGCAGTACAATTTACAATTATCGTTACTTTCCTTCATGTTTTGAAGAATGTCAAGAAAAACATTCATAATATTATGAAAAAAGCAAGTTATCATGTATTTATTAATGCTATATGTTATAAATATAATACTATTTTTTTAAAATCTCCATATGTAAGTATTTCCATAGACTAGAATACTATGATGAGATATATCAAAAGTAAAGAGGGTATTTCTGGGAGACAAGATTAAACTTTTTTCTAATTTTCTGATTTATACTTTTTATAATTTCTAAATTTTTATATTCCTTTAACAATCAATTTTTAATCACAGCAAGAACAGTTTTTTAGAAAACAGCTGCTATTCTATATACCTTAGAAAGTCGGAAGTCAACCAAGATCTTCTCATCCATTTCCACCAAATTCACTTTGAAAATCAGTTTATTATTTCTCCTGTCAGTTGTTGACACTGTAACCTATGACAATAAAATTAAGCCAGATGTGTGAGCAGAGAAAACTCCTAACAAAAACTATCATCTCAGGACAATAATTGGATAAAAATCTGTGGGGCTCTATAATAACAGGAGTAGTGTTGAGAATCTCACTCTCTCCAGGTTATTTCCTTCCCATGGGTGTTGACGTCCATCACAGACCAAGCTGTAAACAGGGTGAGGCTCCACTACTAGACATTGTGAAGTCTCAACAACAAAAGAAATTCAGTATTTTACAAAATGCAACTAAAACAAGAAATAATTGAGGATAAAAAAAAAGAATGAGAGAGAAAATAAGATTATACAAGACAAAAAAGAGACTAGGCTTTATGGCTGAAAAGCCACAGTCATATTCAGCAGGTGGCAAAGATCTTGGGAGGCCTTGCAGTTCCTACTCTTAGTCTTCTAGAATATTCCTGTGATCTGAAAAACAGCTCAGTCTAGATGAGTGACAACATGGAAAGAGAAGCCCATCCAAGAGCCAGCACCAAGACTCCACATATGTGAGTGATGCCATCTTAGATCCTCAGGTCCCGAAAGCCATCACCCACAACTATGCAACAGTGTGGAAGAATACACTATGTTCTGGGTGATTTGATACAAGATATTCACATCTAAATTGAGCTCTAAAAATTCAAAGACAAAGAATATTCTTCAAAGATTCAGACAGAAAGAAAAATGATAAAACAGTGAAGCCCACAAAACTGGTGCAGTAAGAAACTCCAAAAGCTAGCCCCTCCATAAAAGCAAGTAAAAAACTGGGTGGCGGGGTTGGGAATCTGTGAGAATGAACTATTTTAAAACCTTGGACAATACTAAAAGCTTGCATAAGCTCAAGAAACACTTATTCAAGCTGGAATTCCAAAAGAAGCATGAGTGTCACAGCATTTCAGCTTACCCTATTCCCACTCCCTGCTCCCCAGCTCAATGGCGGACTTACCAGCCCATATTTCAGGTCCAAGGACAGAACAGGACAGAATGCAGATCATTCACAAATTTTAAGATGATCTGTCTTGTGGCTCCCAGAAACACAGCCCCAAAGGCTTGTCTTTACTTGGTTGTTAGGTATCACCAAGTCGATTCAAACTCACAGTCATGCCACATGATAGAGAAGAACTGCCCCGTAGGATTGCCTACACTGTTCTTTGCAGAAGTAGACAGCCAGGTCTTTCTCCTACAGAGCTGCTGGGTGGGTTTGAACTGTCAACCTTTCAGTTAGTCACAAACCCCACACTTGCATCAAAAAAGCCCCTTGTGTCTTGTCTTTGCTACCTTTAGATGTTATGCTAATTTTACCCCAATTAAAAAAAAAACATGAATCACTTATATGAATGACAGAAAAATCAGGCCAGTGGGTGGATTTCTTCATAGTAACAATTTCTTCTAACTTTTTATTTTGAAAACTTACAAATCTCCAGAAAAACAGTAAAATAAATAAACATACACCTTCCATCTAGATTTCTGATTGTTAACACTCTGACTTATTGGCCTTTGCCATCTAGGTATACCTTTTCTTTGTCTTCATAGTTTTTAAACTAAATTTTAACTAAGTTATCAGAACACTTGTGTTTCTACTACAAGCAGGATATTCTCCTATTAACCATAATATTATCATCACACTATCATCAGTATTAAGCACTGATACAAAAACATTATCTAACATACTATTTATATGCAAATACACCCAACATCCAGTTAAAGATCCTGCATTGGAGTTACTTATCAGGGCTCTTTTGGTCTCCTGTAACAGAAAATATTCCCCTCTTACTGTCTCTTATGACATTAACATTTTTTGAAAACCTAGATCAGAATGACAATGTTATAAATGTGTTACAATAACCTAAACAATGAAAAGTGGAATGTGGAAGCAGAAGAGATGAGAGGAAGTGTGGAATTGCTAGTGTACTCATTATCAATAGAGAGGAGTCAATTGTGACTGTCAAAACTTAAGTATACATAGGTTTGAAAATAGCCTGACAAGGATCTTTTAAGAAGTATTCCTGTATCATCTCACCCCAACAAGGTTGGCCATGATCCAAAACACACAAAACAACTACACTGTTGGTGGGGTTGCAAAATGGTCCAGCCTCTTTGGAAAGCAATCTGGCGCTTCCTTAAAAAAATGGATATCGATATACCCTTTGACCCAGTAATTCCACTACTTGGAATATATCCTGCAGAATCAAGGCCTTTCACACCAACGGACACATGCACCAGAATGTTTATCGCAGCACAGTCCACAATAGCAAAAAGATGGAATCAACCCAGATGCCCAACAACAGAGGAATGGATAGGTAAACTATGGTATATATACTCAATGGAGCACTATGCAATGATAAAGAATAATGATGATTCCAGGAAACATCTCATAACCTGGTTTCAACTGGAAGACATTATGTTGAGTGAAAGTAGTCAGCAACAAAAGGACAAATATTGTACGAGACTCCTATGATAAGATCTCAAAACCAGACTTATGTATAGAAGAAAAGACTCTTTGACACCTGCAAGGGAGGAGAGGGAGGGAGGGCGAGGGGGAGAGGGTTTAGATTAGATAGTTGGTAAAAATTTGGTTGGGTGAAATTGGTGATAGCACACATTAGAAACAAGAACAATATTAAGTGGACTTCAGCATAACTTGAATACTCCTTCCATCTTAACCCAATATTGTAAGGACAGAGTAGCTGGGGTAGGGGGCCGGGGACCATGCTCTCAGGTGACATCGAGGCCAACTGGCACAACTAGCGTTTTGCTAAGAGAGCTGTCTGCACCCCACATTGGTGAGTGGCATTTGGGGTCTTAAAAGCTGCCAAGTTGCCATCTGAGGGCACAGCAAATGGTCCTAACTCAGCAGGAACGGATGATAACCGAGGACCAAAATGACATGGGGTAAAGACAACCCAGAAGATAGAGAGACCCACATGAGTGGGTGCCTACATCGACTTGGGACCCGAAGAACCGGATGGTGCCCGGCTACCACCAGTGATAGCTGTGATGGAGCTAAGTTGAGTCTCACTGGCAACACAAGAATAAAAAGGGGTGCATCCTGAGATCTCCTCTAAAAGACTGCAATTGATGGTCCAGTGGTTTCGGGGTTCCCTTGGGAGCATGGCCCCTGGCCCTGATGCTGCCCTTGCCCATAATCATAATGAAGGTCCACTCTTCAGACACGAATGGACTGGTCTTGGGGATGCAGAGTGACCATATATTGGATGCACTTTATGGTTCTGTGCATCTATAGGATATCATCCTGCTGACCTCTGGCGGGAGGAAGGGGAGTGGGTGGAGAGGAGGGGAAAGGAGAATGTTGAGAGAATGAGACATGTATGGAGCAGAGAGGAACAGTGTGCTGTCACCGGGCAGGGAGAATAGTGGAAGCTGCATATAGGTCGGCATGTAAATTTATATGGGAATATATATTTTTACTCAGTCATAATAAAAAAAAAAAAAGAAGTATTCCTTCTGGTAAAGAATACTTAAATTCCCTAAATTTCAGTATTTTCTTTTACAAATTAATTACTTTATATGATACTAAGTCAAAAAGTATTGCTAATCTAATGAACACAACTACCACAGCCTCTAACAGCACACCTGGATGGTTCCTGGCTACCACCACTGACTGCTCTGACAGGGATCACAACAGATGGTCTGAAAAGAGCTGAAGAAAAACACAAAATTCTAACTCACAAAACAGAAACCAGACTTACTCAGCTAACCAGACACTAGAGAAATCCCAAGAACATGGCCCCAGAACACCCTTTTAACTCAGTACTGAAGTCACTCCTGAGGTTCACTCTTCAGCCAAAGATTAGACAGGCCCATAAAACAAAATAAGACTAAATGAGCTCACCAGCCCAGGGACAAGGATGAAAAGGCAGAAGGGGGGCAGGAAAGCTGACAGTGAAGAACCCAAGGCTGAGAAGAGGAGAGTGTTGATATGTTGTGGGGTTGGCAACCAATGTCACAAAACAATATGTATATTAACTGTAATGAGAAACTAATCTCCTCTGTAAAGCTTCATCTAAAGCACAATAAAAAAAATGCTCTGCTAGCTTAAAAAAGTGCTACTACCATCTCACAACAACAATACTAGCACTAATCCAAAAAAAACAAAATAACAAATGTCGGAGAGATTGTGGGGAAATCTGAACTCTCATGTACTACAAGTGGGAATGTAAATAGTACAACTGCTTTGGAAAACAATATGGCCTTTCTTAAAAAAAGAGAAATAGAAATACCACATGATCCAGCAATTCCACTCCTAGGAATACACCCTAGAGAAGTAAGAGTGGTCACACAAATAGACATACGTATACGAATGTACACTGCAGCACTATTCACACTAGCAAAAAGATGTTAAGAACCTAAGAGTCTATCAAAAGATGAATGGCTTAACAAATTATGATACATACAACAGAACACTATGCAACAATCAAGAACAATGATGAATCTGTGAAAAAGCTTAACTGCATAAATGAATCTGGAGTGAATTATGCTAAATGAAGTCAGTCACCAAAGGATATAAGACCAGAAGAGCCAGAGGGTGCCCAGCTACCACCAATGACTGCCCTGACAAGGTATACAACAAGAGTCTCAGAGCAGGAGAAAAATGAAGATCAGAACTAAAATTCACATTAAAAGATCAGACTTACTAGTCTGACAGAGACTGGAAGAACCCCTGAAACTACGGTCCCCAGACATTCTGCTAACCCAGAACTGAAATCATTTCCAAAGGCAATTTTTCAGACAAAGACTAGACAGGCATTAAAAAAAAAAAAAGAGAGAGAAACAAACATGAGGAATGTGCTTCTATTTCAATCCAACATAGAAGCCCAAATACGATGCTCCTGTCCAAAAGCCGTATGAAAAGGCAGGAAGGGACAGAACCAGACAAACAGACACAAGAAACACACGGTGAAAAGCGGTAGTATGCTGTTATGTGGTGGGGATTGCAACCAATGTCACAAAACAATGTATATGTAAAGTTTTGAATGAGATGTTGACTTAAGCCATAAACCTGCATCTAAACCACAATAAAAATTATTGCTACAAAATCACAGAAACCTTTATTAAAGAAAAATACCAAAATATGAAGCTATTAGTTCTCACTATATCCTTCATCTAGGTCTACATGCTTTTGAAGGTGGTTTTTCTGTCTCTACAATCCTTCTTCAAAGAATTCTGTACCCAATTTTATATCAAGTCGAGGTGGCAGTTTTGGCATCCTCAAGAGACTCAAACTGTGTTCCTTTAAACGTTCTTTGTGTTTGGAGAACAAAAAAGAAGTCTTAACGGGCAGGTTCAAGGCTGTAGGTAGGATAGGGTAAGGTTTCACAATGAAATTCTCCTAGGATAGCCCTTGCTACCCTTGATGAATGAGCAGGTGCAGTGTCTACATGGGAAAAAAGTCCTCAGCACACCTTTCTTGGCCTTTTTCGCACCAGTGCAGTTTTCAGTTTTATTTTATTTTTATTTCACATAACTGAGCGAAAATGTACATTCACGTATAAATTTACATGCCCACCTATATGTAGCTTCCACTGCTCTCCCTGTCCGGTGACTGCACACTATTCCTCTCTGCTCCATACATGTCTCATCCTCCCAACAGTCTCCTTTCCCCTCCTCTCCGTCCACTCCCCTTCCTCCAGCCAGAGGTCAGCAAGATGATATCCTATAGATGTATAGAACCATAAAGTGCATCCAATATATGGTCACTCTGCATTGCCAAGTCCAATCCATTCCTGTCCAAAGAGTGAACCTTTGTTATAATTTATGGGAAATGGCAGCATCAGGGCCAGGGGCCATGCTCTCAGAGGAACCCCAAAACCGCTGGACCATCAATTGAGGTCTTTTAGTGGAGATCTCAGGATGCATCCCTTTTTATTCTTGTGTTGCCAGTGAGACTCCTCTCTGTGAGCTCCATCGCGGCTATCACTGGTGGTGGCCAGGCACCATCCAGTTCTTCAGGTCCCAAGTCAATGTAGGCACCCACTCCTGTGGGTCTCTCTGTCTTCTCGGTTGTCTTTCCCGCATGTCATTTTGGTCCTCGGTGAGCATCTGTTCCTGCTGAGTTGGGACCATTTGCTGTGTCTTCGGATGGCAGCTTGGCAGCTTTTAAGACCCCAGACGCCACTCACCAAGGTGGGGTGCAGAGAGCTCTCTTAGCAAAATGCTAGTTGTGCCAATTGGCCTGGAATTCACCTAAGAGCATGGTCCCCTGCCCCCTGCCCCAGCTACTCTATCCTTGCAGTATTGAGTTAAGACTGAAGGAGTACTCAAGTTATGCTGAAGTTCACTTAATGTTGTTCTTGTTTCTAATGTGTGCTATCACCGCTTTCTCCCAACTAGATTTCTAGTAACTATCTAAACTAAACCCTCCCCCCTCAGCCTCCCTCCCTCCCCTCCCTTGCAGCTGTCAAAGAGTCTTTTCTTCTGTACACAAGTCTGTTTTGGGGATCTTATCATAGAGGTCTCATACAGCATTTGTCCCTTTGTCGCTGACTACTTTCATTCAGCATGTCTTCCAGTTGAAAGCAGATTAGGAGATGTTTCCTGGAATCATTGTTATTCTTTATCATTGCGTAGTGCTCCATTGAATATATGTACCATAGTTTACCTATCCATTCTTCTATTGTTGGGCATCTGGGTTGATTCCATCTTTTTGCTATTGTGGACTGTGCTGCGGTAAACATTCTGGTGCATGTGTCCGTTGGTGTGAAAGGCCTTGATTCTGTAGGATATATTCCAAGCAGTAGAATTACTGGGTCAAATGGTATATCGATATCCATTTTTTTAAGGAAGCACCAGATTGCCTTCCAAAAAGGCTGGACCATTTTGCAACCCCACCAACAGTGTAGGAGGGTTCCACTTTCTCCACAGCCTCTCCAGCATTTGTTGTTTTGTGTTTTCTGGATCATGGCCAATCTTGTTGGGGTGAGATGGTATCTCATTGTTGTCTTGATTTGAATTTCTTTAATAACTAAAGATCGTGAACATGTCTGCATGTGTTTTTTGGCTGCCTGGATCACCTCTTTAGTGAAGTGTCTGTCCATCTCCTTTGCCCATCACTTAATTGGATGGTTTATCTTCTTCTTATTGATATTGTGTAGTATCTTATAGATTATGGAGAGCAGGCGTCGGTCTGACATAGAGTTGCCAAATATTTTTTCCCATTCTGTGGGTGTTTTTTTAATTCTATTAATAAAGTCTTTGGATGAGCAAAAGTTCAGTTTTCTTAAAACTTCTTCACAACAAGCCCCCCTAATCATACTGTGTCCTTTGAAAACATCTATCAAGATTAACCCTTCGGAATCCCCCAAAACAGTCACCATGACCTTCTGAGTCATCTTCCCTCTACTGGCTATGGTTTGAGGTCTTTCTGACCTCCCTTAAAATCCATCTAAAAACTGTTGTTTGATGTGGGGCAGTGTCACAGAGAAACTGTAACCTCCTAAAATGTGTGACAACTTGGCTAGACCACGGCTCTCAGTGTTGTGTGGTTGTCTACCATTCTGTGATCTGATATGATTACCCTATGTGTTGTTAAATGCTATCCTCTATGATGTTAATAAGACAGGACTACAGGCACTTATGTTAATGAGGCAGGATTCAACCTGCAGGATCACACTGTATCTTTAATCAATTTCTTTTGAGATATGAACAAGAAAACCACATAGAGAGGAGGAGGACCTTCTACCATGATGAATGAAGAAAGAGGAGAGGCACACATCCTTTGGACCCAGGGTCCCTGCTCTGCAAAGCTCCTAAACTAGAGAAAGATTGATGACAAAGGCCTTCCCCGAGAGTGAACAGAGAGAGAAAACTTTCCCCTGGAGCTGGCACCCTGAATTCAAACTTCTAGCCTCTTAGACTGTGAGAGAATAAATTTCTCTTTGTTAAAATCATCCACTTTGTTATTTCTGTTATAGCAGCACTAGATAACTAGGACACTCAGCATTCCCATAAACTTGTTACGAAGCTTCAATTATTTAAGATGTTCACTTGAGTCTTATAAATTATTTGATATAGCCCTGATCTCAAAACCGTTTTTTCCCATACCACAAAAAGTAGCCTTTTTTCTGAAGGCACCATAACGAGACTCAGATAAGTGTATTACTGAGAGAACTTGTCTGCAGCTATACACTGACCACAGAGACATGTTTAAACACATTTTGTTTGGAATAAATCCATGCATGTATGAACTAAAACCCTAGTGGCAATGTTTACTTATCCTCATAAATACAGTTACCACAAAATTCTTACCCTTGTATTTTTAAAATATTCTGATAGTCTTAACACAAATATTTAAATTTCTCTTCATGAAAAGGTTAACATAAATAAAACATACCTGATTCATACAACTCTTTTTCCACTGATAGCCCAACTTCTCACAAGTCTCTTTCAGGCAATGATAAGATTTGTCTGCATCCAATTTGGTAAAAAATCGTGTCATTCTTTTGACCAAGCGCTGCCATGGGTTCTGCATGTCAAGTAGAAGACAGCTGAACAATTCTGACCACAAGCAGTCATAGCACAAATATTCAGTCTGAAAACTCTTTTCTGTGATCTATTAAGACTCTTATATATGAAGACCCACTCTATTTTCTCTTCCTTGCCCAAAAATTAGGTATAAAGTACAAAATGTTAACACTAAATTTTAAAAGATTTATAGCTTTTTGAAGACTTTTAAAAAATATAAATTAAGAGCTTCCATTATTTATTTGAAAAATTGAATTCCTTTACCTGTGAAGATCCTGGAGTACCAAGTAACTGACTATTCAGAAGCATATGATCAGGACATGCAGGCTGGGAAAAACTGATCCCTTGTACCAGTTTATCAATGTATGAGGGGCTGGAGTCCCACAAAGAAAGACCTGTCCGTGGTTCTGGCTGGGAGCTGGAATATTTCACATTTTCTTCACTGAAGCATTAAGACAGGGGGAAAATATGTTTTAGGTAAAATTTATCAGATCTTTCTTACATCACACTATTAACCTCACACTAATAAAAATTACATTCATTAAGAAAATACATACATGTATTCTTCATGCGGAATGCTGTATTCAGCAACTATTCTACCTTAATCTTACCTAGAAGCACTATTTAATGGAGAGAAGTCCAAACTGGATTGAATGTGCTTAGAGAACCCACTTGGAGATTCTGATATCCCTCCTGAAGTAACCTGGGGCCTCCTTGTCCCTAAAGAAGAAAAGATAAATACAAATGTTTTCAAGTCTTCTATGCAGTTATCTTTTTAATTACAACTACCAACTTGAAAATTAACACCACATCTAAATACATTTACGTATCACAAAGTATAAGATACATAAGTATGCTCCAAATGTGGAGAATCATGGTAAAGCCATAATTTTAATTACATGATCCATGGTAACAGAACAATATTCTATAAAGACAGAGAGACCAAGCTAAAAGACCAGAAATTTTTCAAATAAAAATTCATAGTAATGGCAATGAAAATCATGAATTTGCTACTTCCAACATTCTTTGCTCTCCTGGAAAAGTTGTAATAAGAATAATTACTGCACAGAAAATAATGCCATTATATTCATGGTTGGCACCCTAATGGCGTCGTGGTTAAGAGCTCAGCTGCTAACAAAAAGTCAGCAGTCTGAATTCACCAACCACTCGTTGGAAACTCTATGGGGCAGTTTCACTCTGTCCTACAGGGTTTGCTATGAGTCAGAAATGACTGGATGGCAATGTACTATATTTCTGGTTATGGCTTTTATACATACCCACACACCTATATGCACATGTATTTTCATGGTTACTACTCTGATGTGTAACCTCAACACTGCTAGTCAATGCTGTTTCTCCAATCAGTTTCCTCTCCCTTCCTCCATAATGACTATTTCAAACTTCGTTATTTTCAAATTTCCAAGACCACCTTCTAGAACCTCATCATTCTAATGTATGATTCCACTCTCATTTCATGTTATTGTTGCTAGGTGCCATTTAGTGGGTTGTGAATCACAGACACTGCCTAGTCCTGCATCGTCCTCACAATCATTGCTATGTTTGAGTCCACTGCTGAAGCCCCTGTGTCAACCTATCTTCTTGAGGGTCTCCACTTTTTTCACTGACTCTCTACTTTACCAAGCATCATGTCCTTCTCCAGGGATTGGTCCCTTCTGATAACATGTCTAAAGTACATCAAAGGAAGTTTTACAATCCTTGCTTCTATGGAGCACTGTAGCTGTACTTCTTCCAAGACAGAGTTGTTCATTCTTCTAGTAGTTCATAGTACACTCAATATTATTTGTCAACACCATAATTCAAAGGTGTCAGTTCTTCTCTAGTCTTCTTTATTCATTGTCCAGTTTTGAAATGCATATGAGGAAACTGAAAATACCA
This sequence comes from Heterohyrax brucei, assembly GCA_028571685.1. Classification (NCBI taxonomy): domain Eukaryota; kingdom Metazoa; phylum Chordata; class Mammalia; order Hyracoidea; family Procaviidae; genus Heterohyrax; species Heterohyrax brucei. Next base: position 22,634,976 of record CM053162.1, read on the forward strand.
TGGCTTGGTTCAGGTATATCTTAGTCCTCAACATGACATCTTTGTTTTTTAACTTTCAAGAGGTCTTTTGCAGCAGATTCACCAAATGCAATATATAATTTGGTTTCCTGACTGCTGCTTCCATAGGCACTGATTATGGATCCAAATAAAATGAAATTCTTCACAACTTCACTCTCTTCTCCATTTATCATAATGTTGCTTATTGCTCCAGTTGTGAGTATTTTTAGAAGTGCAATCCATACTAAAGGATGCACTCTTCAATTTTCATCAGTAAGTGGTTTCAGTTTCTCTGCTGTCAGCAAGCAAAACTGTGTCATCAGCATATTGCAAGCTGTTAATGAGTCTCTGTACAATCCTAATGCCATGTTCTTCATACAACCCAGCTACTCTGATTATCTGCTCAGCATACAGACTAAGTTTGGTGAAAGGATATAACCCCAATACACAAATTTCCTGACTTTAAACCACGCAGTATCTCCTTGTTTTGGTCAAACAATTGCCACTTGTTCTACATATAGGTTCTGCAAGAGCAATTATGTGTTCTGAGATTCCCATTCTGTACTATACTATCTATGATTTGTCATGATCCCCATAGTCAAATGCCTGTGTGGAATCAATAAGACACAGGTAAACATCTTCCTGGCATTCTCCACTCTCAGCCAGGATGCATCAGGTGTCAGCAAAGATCTCCCTCACTCCATATCCTTTCCTACATCTGGCTTAAATTTCTGGGAGTTCCCTAATGATGTGCTGCTACAACCACTTTTCTGGGAGCATCTTGGCACAGGAACCACAGGTCTTAGAGAGGTGGTGCTGCTTTCCTGTTGGTATGAGGTTCCCAACTGTCTGCTCGCTTCCCTTCCCTTTCATCTCTTGTAGAATAAAAAGATAAAAGGTGGTGCAAGCCACACTCCAGAGAACTCCCTTTACAATGGATCAGGGAAGTCACTCTAGGAAGGGACTTACAGTCCCACCCTAATCCTCTTTAACATACAACATAGGAAAATCACAAAATGCAGGGCAATCGCACAATAACAGTAATCACAACCCAGCCAAATTTCTATACATACTTTTTTGGGGACACAATACAATCCTTAACAGGGCACAAACACGGCTCTCTTCCAGTCAGTTGGCCAGGTAGCAATCTTTCAAATTTCTTAGTATAGATAAGTGAGCACTTCTAGCATTGTATCTGTTTGTTGAAACATCTTAATTTTTCTGTCAATTCCTGAAGTCTTATTTCTGGCCAATGCCTTCATTGTAGCTTGGACTTCTTCCTTAAGTAATATCAGTTCTTGATTATATAGCCATAGCCTGAAATGGCTGAACATCAACTAAGTCTTTTTGGTATAGTTGCTTTGTACCTTCCATGTTCTTTTGATGCTTCCTGTAGTGTTCAATATTTTCCCTATAGAATCCTTCAATGTTATAATTCAAGGGTTGAATTTTTTCTTTAGTTCTTTCAGTTTCAGCTTAAGAAATGCCAAGCATGTTCTTTCCTTTTGATTTTCTCATTTCAGGTCTTTGCATGTTTTGTTATACTACTTTGTCTTTCTGAGCTGCCCTTTAACATCTTCTCTTCAGCTATTTTATCCCACTCACTTCAGGTACTTTATATTCAAGAATAAGTTTCAGAGTCTCCTGACATCTATTTTGGTTTTTTCTTTCTTTCCTGTCTTTCTAATGACCTTTTGCTTTTTCATATATGATGTCCTTGATGTCATCTCTCATTTCACACAGAAAATAAAGCCACTAGATAGAAATTCCCTCAATTTACCATTGCCAAATCTGCTAATACACCTGCATCCCTGACTATCCTTTCGTCCTCATAAACTTAGAATAAAAGACTACACCACTCTTAACCTGTCAAAAACAAAAGAAAAACTGTAGCAAGGAAGATCTTTTAAAAATAAATATATGATCATGTCATTTCTTAAATTCTCTCAAAACCAAAAAGTAAAAATAAGACTACACCTATTTCCGCCAAGTTAATTCTGGCTCATAGCAATCCTAAAAGACAGAGACAGAGTAGGACTGCCCCCACAGGGTTAGCAAGGAGTCGCTAGTAGAGTCAAATTGCCAAACTTTTGGTTAGCAGCTGAGCTATTAAGCACTGTATCACCAGGGCTCCAATATCTTTCAGAGGTCTCCCCAGTGGCCTTAGATTGAGACTCAAAATCCCTACTGTAGTTTACAATGCCCTCCTCCACAACCTGGCCACTATCTACCTCCCCAGTCCCACATGAAATCTCTCTCCTCCTTCTCTATTCACTCATTTACTCAGCAAATACTTATTAAACATCTAAGATAAATCACATTCTACACCTTCCACTAGTGATACAATGGTGAATAAAACAGATACTGTGTGTGCCATGCTGGCCTCTTTCAGTTCCCCAAACGCACAATGCTATCTAAACTCCAAGACTTTGCAAATGCTGTTTCCTCTACTCAGACTCAGATTTGTCACTCCCTTTACTTGACTAGCTGCCCTTTGACCATCACATCTTCTATTTAATGTCAGTTCATCAGGAAGCAAGTATTCCCTGTTCCTCAAGCCTCCGTTGAACACTCAGCTACAGTACACTGAATTTCCCTGTTATTCACTAGTAACATTCTTTTTGTATTTCTGTTTCTCCCACTAGCTATTAAAATATCCATTAGCAGAGAGACCACACCTAACTTATGCTGTTCATCTGTGATACTACCTTTGCAAGTGCTTTTTCTTTCAAAGAGAAAAATACTTAGTATTTTAAGAAAGTTACCTTTCTTGAGTGGTTTATTATACCATCTGTCTTTTTTGATGTCTGGGATGGTAATCCTTAGGGATGGGTTTTCAACTAGGATTTTATGGAGCAGAGCTGAAAAAAAATTCAGAAAGCACAAGAGTCATGCAGATTAGATATGTGTCATCAGAGAAGACCAAAATCCAGAAAGAATATCACTGTTTGGTAAAGTAGAAAACCAATAAAAAGGAGGGAAAATATCACTCAGATGGACTGACGCCACAATTACAACAATAGGCTCAAACATCATGAAGATGGAGCTGGAATGGGTAAAGTTTTGTTCTGATATACGTGAGGCTGCCATGAGTGAGAACCAGTGGAACAGCAACTAACAGCTATGACAATGTGTCTGTGCAGAGGGACACATTTTCTATTGGCCTCCTCATGTCCAAATAGTATTTCAGAGAAGGAAAATAAAGCTGCTGTGTTTTTGTTTTAATTTCATACAGTTTTTCTTTGCCACTTTATCTTAGAATATTCCTCACAGTTCTGATTCTCAACTGTTTGGAAATAAGCAGAAAGGTAATCAGGAGGGAATGTTTTTCCCACATGGACAACATTAACAGAAAAGTAAAAAAGTCACCTACCCATTTTTCATACCAGATTTCATTGCTCCAGTGCCATGCCAAGTCTCCAAATAATTTTATAGCTATGTTGTAAATTTAGTTTTACTGTGGCTTTACACACACACACAACATCACATTTTGCATTTTAACCATTTCTAACAATTAGGTCAAATCAATGGCAACTAACAATAATAATTAGGTGGCATTAAATACATTACTAATGCTGTGCAACCATCATGACTATACATTTCCAAAACTTCCATATTACCCAAACAGAAATTCTGTGCCCATTAGGAATAACTCCCCATTCCTTCTCCCACCAGCCTGCTAACCTCTGATCTACTTTCTACGTCTTTGTCTATTCAGATATTTCATGTTAAATGTAATCATATATTTGTCGTTTTGTCTGGCTTATTTAATTTAGCTTAATGTTCTCAAAGTTCATCCATGTCACAGTGTGTATCAGAACTTCATTTCTCTTTATGGTGGCTAATATTCCATTATTTATATGTACATTTTCTTTATTCATTCATCAGCTGATGGTCACTTGGGTTCCTTCCACCTCTGAGCTACTGTGAATGCTCCTTTAGCCAAATATTAGGGTACAAGTACTTGTTTAAATCCCTAATTTTTAACCTTTTGAGGATACACGAAAAAGTGGAACAGCTGGGTGACATGACAATTCTATGTTAAATTTTTAATAAAATATTAAACTGTTTTCCATAGTGGCCACAGTATCTTATATTCCTACCAGCAATGCACAAAGATTCCAATTTCTACAAGTCCTATCCAACACTTGTTATTTTATATTTCCTCTCTCTTCTCATTTTTTTTTTTTAATAATAGCCATCCTAGTGGTATAAAAAAAGAAAACAAAAAACCTGGAAACCCTGCTGGTATAGCGGTTAAGTGCTATAGCTGCTAACCAAAAGGCTGACAGTTCAAATTCACCAGGCACTCCCTGGAGACCCTATGAGGCAGTTCTGCTCTTTCCTGTAAGGTCACTATGGGTAGGAATCAACTCGATGGCACTGAGTCTGGTTTTGGTTTTAGTGGTATGAAGCAGTACCTCAATGCAATTTTGATTTGCATTTCTCTAATAACCAATCATGTCATCCATTTTTCATGTGCTTATTGGCCATCCTTTTGTTGGAAAAAATGACCATTCAAATCCTTTGCCTGTTTTTTTTTCTGTGCCAATTTTTTAATTAGGTTGTCTTTTAGTTTATTGAGTCTAATAACTTTTAAAGGTATGATAGTATAAACAACCATCACTCTAAGGTTTATTACCTCAATAAAGAATTCATACATCTACCAACCCCAAAATTATTCTCTAATAGATCCAAAACTTACATATAAAATACGCCACAAAAATACTAATTGAAAACACAGGTTTTAAAAAAAATAGCATTAGGAGTAGAAAAGGCCCTCTAAACATGACAAAAGGGTCATAAACCACAAGGACAAGAGTGATAGATCTGAATAAAAAAAAATCTTTGAAGTTCTGCATGTCTAAAAAGTATATAAGAATGAAAATAAATGATAAATGGAAAACATATACAATAAATGTGTTATGCTTATTTTCAAAAAAATCTTTCTACAATAAGAAGAACAATAAACCTCTTCGCCGAAACTGGGCAAAAAGGGCAATTCACAAAAATACATAAAGCATATACAACCATATTGGTTCTCCATTTAAAAATAATAATAAAAAGTGATAACGGGTAGGCAACCTGATGACATAATCAGTGTTACTGAATGTACATATGAAAATTGTTAAGACTGGCAAATGTTTTGTATCTACTAAATGTATCTACTTTTAACCATAAGTTTTTTTTAAGTATCTTTTTTTAAGACCAGACTTAATGGTCTGACAAACTAGAGGGTCACCCTAAAACATGGCCCGTAGCTCTCTGTAAGTGAAACCATTCACTTCCAAAAGTGAAACCACTCTGGAAGATAACTCTTCAGACAAATACAGAACTGATACATAAGACATAAAAGAAGAGTGGTAAAGAGTGCACTTCCTGGCTTGGGTACACACAGGAGACTAACTGGACAGCTTCCTACTTGGATGTGGCAGGAAATGTCAGATGGGTACAGGAGCTAGTGAAATGGACATGAGACATACAGGTTGGAAGGGAAAAATGTGCTGTCACAGTGTGGGAAGAATATCTAGGGTCATACGGCAAAGTACGTGTAAGTTCTTATATGAGAAAACTGCTGTAATTGTAAACTTTCACATGAACACAATAAAAACAAAACAAAAGAATCTTTTTTTAAAGGTCTGTTAGATGAACCAAAAACATATATCCGTGTGTATGTGTGTGTATGTGTGTGTGTGTGTGTATGAGATTAGACTGTGCTGAAGTGCTAAAAACTTTCTAAAAAGCAATTTGGCAAAAATAATTAAAAATTACATATACCATTGACTGTGCATGCTATTTCTCGAGTTTTAAGTAAATAATTTAAGGATAAGTATAAAGATTAAGTCACATGGACACTCATCATGATCTCCTTTACAATAGCGAAATGTTACTAAAACCCTAAATCCAACAAATCGAGTTAGATAAGACATATCTATATAGCAGAATACCATTATATACTTTTAAAACAATTACGTAGACCTACAGTTATAATCATGGAAAAATGATCACAATGCATTAAGAAAAAAACAAGTTACAAAACAGCATATGCAGTACGATTTCATTTTTTGTAAAAACACACCTACTTATAAACTGTACATAATAAGTATACAAAGGTTGTCTATATTATAGGACAAAGACTGGAAGCACATATCTAAATATTAAAAGAAGCTATTTTTGAGTGCTGAGATTATTGGGATGTGTTCTTTTTTCTTATTTTTAACTTATATTTTCCAACTTATCTACAGGAACATGGACTGTTACAGGAAAAATTTTTAAAGTTAAAAAGAAAAAAAATATTTTAACAAAAACATTCAGAATCTAATAAACTAGTACTTCCAATCAAGATTAATCACTTACCTAAAGGAGCAGAATCAATTTTTTTCCAAGGGTTGAGGTATGTTTTTTTTTCTTTCCAATCAGAATATTCCTGACAACTGTCACTGGGCTGGTCCCATGGCAATTCTATAAAACAAAAAAACTAGGTTTTCTGAGTATTCATATCATTACATAGTGAAGATTTTGAGAGGGAAAAATTTCCCCCAACTAATACAGTTTTTAGCAAGAATGCCAACTCACAGAAACTTCAGAGGCACTTCCAAGAAAAGAGAAACACCTCTGCCCTAATTTTTCCGTAAGTATTGACATGACTCTTACAGAGATTTTTCATATAATACCTCTAAGAAGCAATACAAAAACCCAAATCTTTTGCCGTCAAGTCCATTTCAACCACAGTGACACTACAGGACACAGTAATATTGCCCTAGAAGGCTTCCAAGAAGTGGCCAGCGGATTTGAACTGCTGACCTTTTAGTTAGCAGCTGGGCTCTTAACCACTGTGCTATCATAGCTCCTAAAAATTACTAATTATAATAACAATTACAATTAAAAATTATTATGCAAATACAGATTTTCTTAGTTTATTCCATTAATTTTGATACAAAAAAGTCTGACTTTCCTTATGATGGTGCTTTATCATGAATAAACGCTTCTTACCTCCCGCCAACATTGCCGTAAGAACTATTCCACAGGACCAGACATCAACTGGTTCTGCATGAAATTCTTTTCTCTTTAGAAGCTCTGGAGCAACATAAGGTAAAGTACCACACATCTTGTTCAGTAAACGCTCACGATTATTATGCCGAAACACTGTTGCCAAGCCAAAGTCAGAGATTTTGAGGTTATCTAAAAAAAGGATAGCAATGGGTAAAACTGTTTAGTACATAGATATACTTAAAGGAATTGAGTTTTACTGGAAAATCACTGATGTTACTTAAGAGCTGTAGAACTTTTCTACCTCAAAATAAACAAAAAGAAATAAAACCAACAAAGACATCATCATCTATGCAAAAACTAGAAAAAGGCTTTATTCTCTTAACTTTGAGAAAGACAATCAAACACAAAACAGTTGGCACTAAGTTAAAGAAAGATGCTGGAGTCAAAAGTGGCTGTCTTCCTGGACAAGAGCACTTAAAACATGGGCTAAGAGATCTAAGCCCTTCAAGAGGGAGATAACACTAGTCTACTAGGCACAACTTTCTCAGCAGCATGCCAGCTGGCAGGAAGAAAAACACAGAGAGCCATACCAAACCAAACATTTACAAACCATTAGAATTTCTTGTCAAAGTGGCTAAGTCAGAAATAGGAGGAGGAACCCTATACAAATAGCTAACCAGAAGAGCAGACTTAAAAACTCACTTCCCATTTTCAATACACACAAACTTACAGGCAGGATTTTTGACTTAATTTATACTTACTGAACATCCACTGTAACTGACAGCATAGATATATCCATGAAAAAGATGGACAATAAGTTTTCTAAAGGCTATGAAAATACAGAATGTTACAAGATCTCATGGCAAGTGAATCCAACCTAATCTTATGAATTAGTGAAGCGCCCTCTATTACCAGAGGTGTCAACTGCTATCTTTTAGAGGGTATCTGATAAAAGACATCAAAGTGCAAAATACATTCTTTGGACTAGTAAATCCACTTCTGAAAGTATATCTATAAAAACATTTCCACAAATTCACAAATATAAGGATATTAATAGCAATATTATTTATAAATCACTTAAATGTCCATCAATAAAAGATGATTAAATCTTATAACACATCTTTACAAGGAAAACCATGTAGGTAGTAGTTTTAAAAAAATATCCTGACATGGAATAGGTTGTAAGTAGAGGGAGAAATGCTAGCAGCATAATAAATTTATTATAACTATGACTCATTCTTTTTAAGAGGGCATGTGCAGATATCTCTAAGAGTCATTATTACTCTGATTTTCTTTTAACGACAACTTAAATGTCCCAAATAGGGGACTGATTGGTTAAAAATCAACATCCATACATTACATAAGCCACTAATGATGTTTACCTATTATTTGACTCTGCATGGTTACTGTGATTATCCTTTTAATAGCTACATAACTTTTTAGTTAAACAGACCAGTTCACAAAATAAAGAACATCACCCAAGTACTGTGCTCCTTTAAAAAATCATGATACCAGTCAACAATTATTTTAAAACAACGGTGAAAAGGCAAAGGGGCAGGGAAACTAGATTGCTGGAAACAGAACACTAGAACATAAATGAGAATACACATACTATGAAAAATGTAACCAGTGTCAATGAACAACTTGCGTATAAATTATTGAATGGGAATCTAAATTCTTCATGAAAACCACAATAGAATACTTAAAAATACGAGTTCCAAGTTATATGTTAGTTATTATTACTTAAGATACTAATGATAACCATACTGTTTCTTAGATTTTGTTGTTACATACGTCTAAAACATAATAGTTAGCATAGAAAATTGCATATAATAAATTCCAAATTTAGAAGCTTGGTTACTCTGGGAAAAAGGAGAATATATTTTTGGAAAAATATACAGAAGAATTCCAGTTACATTCATTATATTTTATTCGTTGTTTTGCTATAATTAATTATTGAATAAAAAAAATTATATAAAGTGCAGGATGTAGAGGAACAATATAAGCATCTACTCACCTGAACGACGTATAAGAACTGTACTATATGAATTCCTCTGCAGTTGTCCTTTTCTGCCTATATCACTATACACCTAAAATTCACCCATCTCAGTCTTACATAATCCACTTCATAATTTATGTTTTAGTGATAATAGACATTTAGATTGTTTCCAGTTTTTTGCTAATATAAATAGCACTGCTGCAGTCTTATGTATGTACAATGTTTTCTTTTTTAAACCAGATGGATATACAGGTGTTTGTTGTATTTTAAGTTACTATACATTTTACATAAATTTTTGTGTGCCTGAATTTTTTTAAACTTTAAATAAAAACATTTTCATATTGTAAAACTACAATTTAAAATAAAAAATAAAATTAACATACACATAAGAAACTTGCTCACTATGACCCAATTTACATTGTATTTTCTATGATAATAATAGCTAACAGTTTTTCAGTATCATCTGTGTGCCAGCCAGACATTGCAAAAATATATATAATATATCTATTTATACAAAGTTCAAATATGTAAAACCAACTATACTGTTTAGGGATATAAACATAGAAGCAATAAAAAAAAGAGGGGCATAATAAAACAAAATTCAGAATGGTAGTTACTTCCACCTATTTATCCTTACAACTTTAAGTAGGTTGTCTCATCCCTATTTTATAAATGAGGAACATGAGGGATAGAGAAGTTAAGCAATCTACTTGTCATAGATTGAACCGTATCGCCCAAAAAACATGTGTAGCCATTTGCTTGGGCCGTGATTCCCTGTATTTTATGACTGTCCTCCATTTGGTGAATTTGTTGTGTTGTATGTTAAAGGATTGGGGGGGGGCCATAAATCCCTTTATAAGATCACTTCCCTGCTCCACTGTAAAGTGAGTTTCTCTGGAGTATAGCTTGCCCCATCCTTAATCCTTTCGCCCTAGAAGAGATAAAAGGAAAGGGAAGCAGGCAAAGAATTGGGAACCTCACACCACCAAGAAAGTATCCCCAGGAGAAGAGCGCATCCTTGAGACCTGAGATTCCTGCACCAAGATGCTCCCTAGACAAAGACTGATACATTACCTGACTTTCCTCGAGAGCTGACAAAGGTGAAAATCTTCCCCTGGAGAGAACATCCTGAATTTGGACTTGTAGCCTACTGGACTGTATAAAAATAAACCTTCCTTTGTTAAAGCCATGTATTCTGTGATACTTCTGTTACAGCAACACTAGCTGACTAAAACAAAATTTGGTACTGAGAGTAGGGTGCTGCTCTAGCAAATACCTAAAATGTGGGAGCCATTTTGAAACTGTGAATGGTTAGAAGATTCAGAAGGAACAGAGAAGGCACAGATGGTGAGAAACAACAGAGGACCAGTGGCAACAGCAGCAGCAGCAACACAACCAAAGGCAGTGCTGGACTGAACCATGGAGCAAGAGAGCTAAGTTCCTGGGCACAGAGTTTTCCTCATGGAATGGGGTGCCTCCTGGCACTTTAATTGGTGGAGCTAGCCTTGCTGACCCAGAGCAGAGAGCTGAGTACCTGTGCACCAAGTTTTCCTAGCTGAGTGGGGTGCCTCTGGGCACTTGAATCAGTGGAGCTATAGAACTTTGGAACACTTGCCCCTACAGGGCAGATGCCTGAGGCCCAGGCCATACAGCCATAAGAAACAGAAGCTGAAGAGGCAAAGAACATGAGAAGCTGAGCTGCTTCAGTCTCGAAAGGTATGGCCATGACCTCAGGCGTTTGAAAGGGTGGAACCATAGTATCCTGTGTTTGGACGGCACTTGGCTTGGCTTGGCTAAAGCCGATGGGGCAAAGTTTCTGTCCAAGAGGGCCTTGAAGGCAGAGTTGTAGCACAGGGCTGAGGGTCTCCACTCAGAATCCAGAGATGTGGCCAATACAAGAGTCTGGAGGAGGGTGGGGCCACCATGTAGAGTGTCTCAGAAAATGTAAGAGTATTTTCAGAACTTTCAGGGCTAATTTAATGTGTTCTGCTGACTTGCTTGCTGCCTGTTAATGCCTTGTTTCCCTGCAATTTCTCCCATTTGTAATGGAATGTCTGACTTGTCCCTGTTTTGCCATTGTAGCTTTGGAAGCAGAGAGCTTGCTTTCTAGATTTCATAAAGGAATTTCTGAATTTTGGACTTGGAACTGATTAAAACTTCTATCATATGACATGGACATGACTTTGCTAATACTGAATGAATGTGTTACATGTTTCAACGATGTGATTTTCAGGGTGCCAAAGGGTGAAATGTCGTGGATTGAATTGTGTCCCCCAACAAACATGTGTAGCCATTTGCTTAGGCCATGATTACCTGTATTCTATCACTGTCCTCCATTTTGTGATTTTGCTGTGTTGTCTGTTAAAGGATTAGAGTGGGACTACAAATTCCTTTATCAGATCACTTCCCCGCTCCACTGTAACAGGAGTTTCCCTGGAGTATGGCTTGCCCCACCCTTAACCTTGTCATTCTAGAAGAGATAAAAGGAAAGGGAAGCAGGCAGAGAACTGGGAACCTCACACTATCAAGAAAGCAGCACCAGGAGAAGAGTGCATCCTTGAGACTGAGGTTCCTGTGCCAAGATGCTCCCTGGACAAAGACTGATACAATACCTGACTTTCCACCAGAGCTGACAAGGGGTAATACCTTCCCCTGAAGCAGACATCCTGAATTTGGACTTATAGCCCAACGGACTGTATGAAAATAAACCTTCCTTTGTTAAAGCCATCCACTCTGTGATATTTCTGTTAGAACAACATTAACTGACTAAAACACTACCTAGGCCACATACTTAGTACAAGATGGCTTAAATTAAATCTAGGCTCAAACGACTCAAAGTTCAAGCTCTTAACATTATATTATACGACCATCCCTATTTAGACATATGCAATCCTTCTCTCCCAGTTTTGTGTAACTTAAATCTTGCATTTAATAAAAAATGACTTAGAAGTAAGAGAGGTTTAAACGTGATACCACCATCAGGGCTATTAACATTCAAGAAGTAATGGAAATCACATGAAAGGTAGAAAGAAGCAAAGGAATTCTCACATCTTGTGCTCTCATTTCTCAGGATACATCAAAGGACTATCCACAGTTAATTTTTTTCAGAGACGAAATTTTCTAAGTATCTAAAATTTTGCTGTGTCTTAAAATGAATAACATACAGAAGGTTAAATAACCAATGGAGGACCTTAGGTAGTTTAGTTGAGTGAAAAAAACAAATCTGTTGCCACTGAGTCAATTCCTACTCATAGCAAACCTATACGACAGAACAGGGTTTCCCCCACAGGGTTTCTAAGGAGCAGCTGGTAGATTCAAACTGTCAGCCTTTCAATTAGTAGCTGCAGTTCTTAACCACTGCAGTTAGGTGAATAATGATTTAAAAAAAAAGAATTTGAAAGGTAATTACCACAATATTAACAATGGCTAACTGGATGGTAGATTTGGGAAAACTTTTTTACCTTCTTCTTTATACACTGAAACTTTCTGCATGATTATCTTTTACTTTCACAAAGAAAAAATGAGCAGTATTTTTATTTCATGAACAAAGTTCTTCACATTCCAGATACTTACATCTCCATTATTTATTCAAAAAGCTTTTCCTAATTTAATCGCTATGTCAAATTTGATTACATAATTGAGAGAAGTTATAATGAAAATGATAAGAAAATACATTGTTATTTGTCAGGGTGATATACTTTCAGAAACCCTACCTCAAGGTTAGATAGCACTTCAGTTCAACTAGCCAAAGATTAAATTCTCTTCATAAAATTCCTTCTTTGAGTCTAATGTTATAAAACCCACTACAATCCAACACAATCTATTTTTAGACAGGTGCATTAATAGGCTCATCTTGCACTGATCCAAATTGCTTCCATAGTTTTCACTCATACATTCTGAAGGGTAATGAACAATTATCAAGTTTCCCCTGTGCTCCTTCAGTTGTTCCTTATTTGACACAGTCTGTAGCTTTTTCACCATTCAGATCCCTCTCCTATAAAAATAGTTTAATGGTCTACATGCCTTTCGCAGTATGGCCTCACCAGAGTAGTGTCAGAATGCAATCTCCCTCATTCTGAATAGTATCATTTTAGTTTTTTAATGACCAATCATGTTAATGAGTAATATTACACATTTGCTGCCTACTTAAAGTTTTCCTAACCTGTTTTCCTGCCAAGGATATACTGTTGAGCTGTAACTGATAGGCTTATTTCAATCCAAATCCTGGATGTCGTATTTTTCCCTATTAGAACACAGCCTGTTGGGTCTACCCCACTTCTCTAATCTATTATGACTCATTCATTCAACAAATATTTACTGAAAGCCTACTATCTGTCATTTCTAGTGCTGGGAAAACAGTAAAAACACAAAAATATCTACCTCATGCAGCTAATACTACAGTCACCTTTTTGACCTTTACTCTATAAGCTACCACTTTCACTATCCATCCCTCTCAGTTTCATGACACCTATTAAACATAACTAATTTCCTTGCATATTCATCCAATTCATACATAAAAACAAGTGATACAGAGCTGAAGTCCACAGTATTTTGGTGGTAACTTCCCCATTAATGAATTAAGACTAGTCTTATAACCAGACTTAATGGTCTGACAGAGACAGGAGGAATTACTAAAACTGTGGACCCTAGATACATAGTTAATCCAGAATTGCAACCATTCCCAAATCTGACTCTTTAGATAAAGATTAGACAGGCAATGAAAACAAAAATAATAGCACCTGAACAATGTGCTTCTTAGATCAACCAGATACATGAGAACAAATGGGCAGCTCCTGTCCATAAGCAAGATAAGAAGGCAGGAAGAGACAGAAATGGCTGAGTAAACACAGGGAACTTGCGGTTGAAAGGGTGAGTATACTGTCATATTGTGGGGACTGAAACTGAAGCCACAAAACTATGTATATAAATTTTTGTAAGAGAAATCAGGAAAAAAATTGTTTTAAGACTAATCTCATAGTTAGTCATCTAGTGAGCTATATTTGTGTCTAGGTCAGATTCCTCTATCTCATCTACAACTATACTATGAAGATCCTGTCAGGTTTAAATATACTAAATTTCCCAAATTTCCCTGCCTTTTCAAATTTTTTTGCCCTAAAATTTTAGTAATGCAAAAGCTTCAATTCTCCCCTGTATGAATGTATGCATATAATTTAAATGACAGTGAAAGAAATGCCAAACTTACCTCTTTCATCTAATAGGAGATTTTCCGGTTTAATATCCCTATGGGTTATTCCAATACTATGCAGATAAACCTGTGAGGAAGCAACACGGGAAAGATACCAGACTTCGGTAACTTACTTCATTTATACCAAATTTAAGTAACAGGGGAATCATCAACTGTACCTACCACTCCTGCCATCAGCTGATGGAAAAACCTCTGGGCATCTTGTTCAGGCATGCCTATATCTGGTTCTATAAGATTTAATGATAAAAGTTAGTTTACTGGATATATATAATCAAAGCAAGAAACACACAGTTAACTTAATTTTAAGCATTTATGTTTGCCAGTGTACTTCAGCAAACAGAAGCTTATGTTATCAATTCAAGATTCAGGAATCTCCTTACATATATGGTATGTCACTTTTTTTCCATCTGTAAAATGGAAAAAATGAACTAACACATCACAGGGAAACTGCAGAGAAGTAACAAATCAAGAATGAAACCAATGGCTTACCCTTATAATAACTAATTTACTCGGTACCCTTCAACTTCTCCCCTATTTTCTTCTAAATGATCCACCACTGTATTTCTCACTCCTGAAATGTAACTGCCAAAGTACAAGCCTTGGCAAATCTAAGCCAGTTTCACTAAAAATTGAACAGATTTGAAATTTATATAATCTTTTACACTACAAAGCTATGAATGCCTGTGAAGTTCCTTGAAGAAATAACATTTTACTAATAGTCTGTTGTCACCTAACTTTTTAATATTTTGATCTCCGATTTAACTCCTGATATCTTTTACCCTCAACTCTTTGCTAAGATACATACTGTTGCTTCCAGTAATTGTTTTTAACTGTTAATAGCATTGAATTATAAATTTACATTCAATCCTCTGAATCAACACAGAACACTGAAGTATCAATTTATAGTTTAAATATCCTATAAAATTATCACTTAAGCAAATAAAGAAATACAATAACATGCTATTCTTTTGGACCTGTAAACATATACAATGATTTCCTGTAGCTAGAATATTCGCAAAGAAAATAGGCAAACAATACATTGTAACTATATTTCATAATGAAACTACAGTTTGATTACCATTTTTTAACTCTATAAAACTGTAATCCCAATCAAAATCACATATATAACTTAGGGGGCAGTGACTCTATATATGCTTTTATGTGTTGACTGAAATTACAGAAAGAAACAAAATGTACTCCAACTTGTCCATTGCATAAGCAATTCTGAACAGTCAATTACCCAGCATAAGACTCAAAACAGGAAACAAATTCAGAAACTTGTTGAGAAGAATAATTATCTTAAATCTCTAGAACATTGATTTGGAATGATTTTTCTTTCCCATACCTATTCTATCAAAAAGTTCTCCCCCACTACAGTACTCCAGAAATAGGTACTGGATATTGCCATCTCTCCTGTGGCCATAGAATTTCACTACATTCTCATGGTTTAACATTTTATTGATACAGATCTCTTTCTTAATATTTTCTGGACAATCTATGGCACGCTTCATGTCCACAATCTTCACTGCAACTGCTTCTTCAGTTCTTCTGTTTACAGCAAGTTGAACTCTAAAAAGAAAAGAGAGTTATAGCACTCCAGATATTTGATTCTACTTCTTTTAAAATCTCAAGACTTAAACATGACTGAATCTAAAACTATTTTGCCTTAATTACTTTCTCTACCAAAAAGAAAGCATGGAAACAATTTCTCACATATTCTCAGCAGATACTAGTCCTTTCTGAAATGTGAAGTATGATAGCTAATGCTCCAAAGAAGTCATTATGCCACGTGTAAGTTATTTAATAAAAACTTGGCTAAATAAACTAAATTGGATAAGCACCTATAGGGTAGGAAACCCTAATGGTGTAGTGGTTAAGTGCTACGTCTGCTAACCAAAAGGTCAGCAGTTAAAATCTGCCAGGTACTTCTTGGAAATGTTATAGGCAATTCTACTCTGACCTATATGGTCACTATCAGAATTGACTCAATGGCAGTGGCTGGCTCTAGGTAGGGTAGGCATTATTATTGCCATCTTACAGATGAGCAAATAAGAGGCATAAAAACACATTAAGAAAGCTGCTTAAGATCACAAAACAAGAATCTTTAATACATATTGCTCAGTAAAAGAAGTCAGTATAACTACATATTGTATGATTACAAACATATGACATTCTGGAAAAGGCAAAACTATAGAGACAGTAGAAGTTCTGTGGTGTGCAGGGAGCATGAACAGGTGGAGCACAGGGTATTTTTAGGACAGTGAAACAACTCAGTTTGATGCTGTAACGGTGGACACACAACATTGTCAAAATCCACAAGCCTGTACAATACAAAGTGAACCCTAGTGAGAACTATGGATGTTAGTAAATAATCAAGTATTGATTTTGGTTCACTGATTATAACAATGTACCACAGGAATGCATGTTAACAGGAATGCAGGAGGGAAGAGACAAGTAGGAACTCTGTACTTTCAGCACAACTTTTCTGTACACCTGAAACTGCTCTAAAAAAAAAAGCCTCTTTATAAAAAGTAACAAAACAAAGCATGCAATTTATCCAGGGCTTTAAACCAGGTAGTCTGTCTCCAAAGTTTGTTCATTTGCTGTTTTACCTATACTACACAATACATGGGAAACAAAATAATGAATTCAAAAGTCTCTTCCAGCTTTTTACAAAGAAAATGTAGAATACAGAAGGATACATATATTAATCTCTACAAAAGATCTGGCAGTTTCAGATTTCAAATGCAAATATCTGTTCGGTAAGGTGCCAGTGTATTGGGATAAAGAACTCAAAGACAAATAGGTACGCAGACAACAGAAAGTACACCATTGTAGAAGCCAGCACAACTCGCACAAGGCAAGATCATGGAAGCTTCACAGACACATCCAAACTCCCCAAAGGATGGAACTACTGGGCTGAACTACACCATACTCTCAGGTAACACCTAGCTCAATAGGCGTAACATAGTTGATAAAGAAAATGTTCTATATTCTATGTTGGTGAATAGTGTCTGAGGTCTTAAAAGCCTGTGAGTGGCCATCAAAGATAAGACACCCCACCGGTCTCACCCGAACTGGGGCAAAGCAGAATGAAGAAAACTAAAGACACAAGGGCAAGATCAGTTCAAAAGACTAACAGAACACATCTGTTATGGCCTCCCTGAGACTGATTCTAGTATAATTAGATGGTGCCTGGCTACCAGTGCTCTGACAGGGATCAGAATAGAGAGGCCTGGGCAGAGCTGAAGAAAAATGTAGAACAAAATTCTAATTCACAAAAAAAGATCAGACTAGAGTACTGGCATAAGAACAGACAGATTAATCAGAGGAACAGAACTGAGACCCCAGAGATGACACCATCTGCCTATGAACAATTGATATTCGACAAACGCCCTAAGACATTAAACTGGGGTCAAAACAGTCTCTTCAACAAATGGTGCTGGCAAAATTGGATGTCCATCTGCAAGAAACTGAAACAAGATCCATATCTTACAACTTATACAAAAACCAACTCCAACTGGATAGAAGACCTAAATATCAAACCTAAAACAATAAAGCTCATCCAAGAAAAGGTAGGAACAACAATGGAAGTTTTAATACACAATATGGACAGACTCCAAAATCTGTCAAACAAACCACAATCACCAGAAAATAGATAAATGGGATCTATTAAGAATTAAACACTTTTGCTCATCTGAAGACTTTATTAATAGAATTAAAAGAACACCTACAGAATGGAAAAAAATATTTGGAAACTCTATGTCAGACCGACGCCTGATCTCCATAACCTATAAGATACTACAAAATATCAACAAGAAGATAAACCATCCAATTAAGCGATGGGCAAAGGAGATGGACAGACATTTCACTAAATAAGAGATCCAGGCAGCCAAAAAACACATGCGGACATGTTCACGATCTTTAGTTATTAAAGAAATTCAAATCAAGATGACAATGAGATACCATCTCACCCCAACAAGGTTAGCCATGATTCAAAAAACACAAAACAACAAATGCTGGAGAGGCTGTGGAGAAAGTGGAACCCTCCTACACTGTTGGTGGGGTTGCAAAATGGTCCTGCCTCTTTGGAAAGCAATCTGGCGCTTCCTTAAAAAAATGGATATTGATATACCATTTGACCCAGTAATCCACTACTTGGAATATATCCTACAGAATCAAGGCCTTTCACACCAACGGACACATGCACAAGAATGTTTATTGCAGCACAGTCCACAACAGCAAAAAGATGGAATCAACCCAGATGCCCAACAAGAGAAGAATGGATAGGTAAACTATGGTATATATACTCAATGGAGCACTACGCAATGATAAAGAACAACGATGACTTGAGGAAACATCTCACGATCTAGTTTCAACTGGAGGACATTATGTTGAGTGAAAGTAGTCAGCAACAAAAGGACAAATATTGTATGAGACCTCTACGATAAGATCTCAAAAACAGACTTGTCTATAGAATAAAAGACTCTGACAGCTGCAAGGGAGGGGAGGGAGGGAGGAGGGAGGGTTTAGATTAGATAGTTGCTAGGTATCTGGTTGGGTGAAATCAGTGATAGCACACATGAGAAAAAAGAACAATATTAAGTGGACTTAAACATAACATGTGTACTCCTTTCATCTTAACTCAATATTGCAAGGATAGAGTAGCTGGGGCAGGGGGTGGTGGACCATGCTCTTAGGCGAAAGCCAGGCCAACTGGCACAACTAGCGTTTTGCTAAGAGGGCTCTCTGCACCCCACATTGGTGAGTGGCATCTGGGGTCTTAAAAGCTACCTAGCTGCCATCTGAGGGGGCAGCAAATGGTCCCAACTCAGCAGGAACGGATGCTCACTGAGGACCAAAATGACACAGGGGAAAGACAACCCAGAAGACAAAGACCGACATCAGTGGGTGCCTACATCGACTTGGGACCAGAAGAACCAGATGGTGCCCAGCCACCACCAGTGATAGCCGCGACGAAGCTCACTAAGTTGAGTCTCACTGGCAACACAAGAATAAAAAGGGATGCACCCTGAGATCCCCACTAAAAGACCTCAATTGATGGTCCAGTGGTTTCAGGGTTCCCCTGAGAGCATGGCCCCTCACCCTGATGCTGCCCTTGACCATAAATCACAACGAAGGTCCACACTTCGGA
Organism: Heterohyrax brucei; assembly: GCA_028571685.1. NCBI lineage: Eukaryota > Metazoa > Chordata > Mammalia > Hyracoidea > Procaviidae > Heterohyrax > Heterohyrax brucei. Next base: position 22,654,326 of record CM053162.1, read on the forward strand.
CAGGAATGGATTGGACTTGGCGATGCAGTGACCATATATTGGATGCACTTTACGGTTCTATACATCTATAGGATGTCATCCTGCTGACCTCTGGCTGGAGGAAGGAGAGTGGATGGAGAGGAGGGAAAAAAAAGAGACTGTTGGGAGGATGAAACATGTATGGAGCAGAGAGGAATAGTGTGCTGTCACCGGGCAGGGAAGAGCAGTGGAAGCTGCATATAGAAGGGTATGTAAATTTATATGGGAATGCACATTTTCACTCCGTTATATTAAATAAAAAAAAAAAGATCAGACTAGAAACAGACTTGGTGCTTTCCTGTAAGACTAGAAATAGAAATACCATATGATCAGGCAATCCCATTCTTTGGAATATATCCCAGAGAAATAAGGGCCACCATCAAACAGACACATGCACCCCAATGTTTACTGCAGCTGTCTCCACAACAGCAAAAGTATGGAAGCAATCTGGATGCCCTTCGACAGATGAATGGTTAAACTATGGTATATTCACACAACGGAATAATACGCAACGATGGCAAACAATGATGGCTTACAGAAATATCTGTTAATGTGGGACCATCTGGAGAATATTATGCTGAGTGAAATCAGCCAGAAAGCAAAAGGAAAAATACTGTATGACACAATTATTATAAAAGCACAACAAACCATGTAAGCACAAAAGAAATCAATCTTTGATGGTTGCAGGAGTCGGGAGGGAAGGAAAACGATTTATACAAATTAGATAGGGCTTAGGATTTGGGTTAAGTGTAAGATGTGACAGCATATACTAGAAAAGAGGTACCCACAAACTGCTCTGCTTCAAAAATAAACTGTTCCCTAAACGGGGCCTACCTCTTTGGAAAGAGAGTAATGGGGTCTGGGGTCCAGGAACCAAGCTTTCAGGGGACATCCAGACTAACTGACATACCCACGCTTCATTTTCTTTTATAAAAACGCTTTGCATACCACCCTGGATGAGTGGGGTCTCGGGTCTTAAAAGCTAGCAAGCTGCCATCTAAGGAGCATCAGTTGGTCCCAACCCACCTGGACCAGAGGTAAATGGTGGACATCAAGGACGTGAAGAAATATGTGCCTATCAGATGGAAGGGGCCACAGAGCCAATATCTGCTTCAACAAAGGACCAGAAGAACTAGATGGTGCCCAGCCACCACCAATAACTGCCCTGAGGGGGTCCTCGTACAGAGGCCTGGACACAGTAGAAGAAAGATTAGAGAGCAGAGCTAGAACTCTACCAAAAGACCACACTTCATGGTCCTTCAGTCTGGAGGGCCCCCTGGGAGCATGGTCCCTCTCTAACTCCAAAATGCATCCAGCAAGGGGGCCCAGTTTCCAGGCACAGTGAAATGGACTATACAAAACATGGAGTTTAGGCTTAAATCTTCATATGAGGCTCATCACTGGAACTGAGATGATAAGGTGAAGGATGCTAGAGCTTGGTCAAAGGGTCACTGGCAGTTCCAGATGGAAAGGGGAGGCATGCTGTCATTGAGAGGGAGGGGAAGAGAGTAGTTAAAATAGAGCAGCAGTGATAGTTCTGGGTATTATATGGCAAATAGATACAGATCATTAACTTGTTCATAACTCAAAACAAAAATTATTCAAAGAAAGACCTGACTTACTGGCCTTACAGAGAAACCCTGAAAAGATAGCACCCCAGACACCCTTGTAGTAACAAAGACACTCGTGTGTTTTACCCTTCAGTCAAAGATTGGACAGGCCTATAAAGTAAAATGAGACTGCAGGGACAACCAGCCCAGGGGCAAGGACTTGAAGGCAGAAGGGGACTGAAGAGATAACGGGAAACTCAAGATCAGCAACTGCGAGTGGAGACACATCATGGGGTTGATAACTGAAGTCATAAAACAGTAAGTGCACTGATTAATGACAAGCTAGTTTCTTCCGTAAACCCTTCTTTAAAGTATAATTTTTTCTTTATTATGATTGAAAATGTACATTCCCATAGAAATCTGTAGGCCCACCTATGTGCAGCTCCCACTGCTCTCCCTGCCCAGTGACAGCACACTCTTCCTCTCTATTCCATACATATTATATCCTCCTAACAATCTCCTATCTCCTCCTCTCTACCCCCTCCACCACCTTCAGTGAGAGTACAATTTTAAAGAAAGAATTAAAGAGAAAAGAAAGCCTAAGCAAGAAGAGTAAAAGGGCTGGAACTCACTCTCCATAGGCACCTTCTCCCAGGGTTTGCACCAAGTCCCAGTCTTCCACAAAGGGCACTGCCATGACTCCACTAGGCAGCTGGGCTGTAAAAGGCACGTACCGGAAAGGACCGGGGATGAGTGCAAGCTTCAATCACCCATAAAGCCACTGAGCTCTGCCAGGATTGCCCCATATAAATAACAGCTCTTGGTCTCTCCTTCCATCTCATCTATTTAATCCAAGTGTAAATTACAAGCAAGTTTCCTATATTTAGGCATTTGATTGTGTTAATCAATTACCATTTTCACACAATCTTAAATTAGAATTCTGCTCCTTTTACGTTCCACAGGACATCTAATTAATGGCATTGAGAGGATGAGGGATGGCTGGAGGGAAGGGGCAAATGCTTTGCGGTGAGTGAATAAGAGGGTGATGGTGTGAGGGGAAAAGATCATAAAGCGTGTGAGGTTGTGGCGGGGGTGGGGAAGAGCAGTCCTTCCTTCCCACTACTCTTGCTCAGTTTCAATTTCCACCCCCCCACCCCCATCAAGTCCGAGAGGCCGGGAGGAGCCTGGGGCGGAGCCAAACCGCCCGTAGAAGCGGAAGGAAGGGGTAAGACACAGATGCGCGGCCCCCCAAACCTCTGGTGTTCCCAAGCAGCACAAGGGTGGGTTCCCCGTCCCCCTCTCAACGAGGGCAACCCGCTGGCACCACGCTCCGCCACCCCGCCGCAGAAGTCTCTCCTATGCCCTTCACCCTTCACCGATAGCTTTCCCTCACCGTTCCCCTTCTCACTAATACAGACCCCGAACACCGTCTCCAGACTCCTTTCCCACCCGCCCGGCTGCCCCTCCTCACCAGGTTGTCCTATGCCCGCCACCACAGGAATCCAAATGCAGCACTTTTCCCGCCAAAACTTGCTGGCGTCACACTGTCGCAAACGCGCGCGCCCCGTGCCGCAAAGCACGACCGTGCGCTTTCCCGTGGGCCGTTGCTCTAGGATTGGTCATCCAGGAGGGAAAAGAGAGATCTGTCTTCCTCTGGGCTTGAACTGGGGGACCTGCGTTACTCTGGAGTCGGTAAAGATCCTGGCTGAAGGTATTCAAGGCCTGCTGATCACCTCCATCAGAGCTGATCTCCACCAGCTAATGCGAAACGGGCATCAGGTGTGTGAACCCTTGCAGACTGCCGTCGAGCGCTCTTACCCAAAAACCCACTGCGGTCGAGTAGATGCGGACTTATAGCGACACTATAGGACAGAGAACTGCGCCGTAGTTTCCGAGAAATGCCTAGTATGGATTCAAACTGCCAACCTTTTGGTTCGCAGACGTAGCACTTAACTGCTAGGGCGCTAGGGTTTCCTCGGGCGCTCGTAGGGGGAGCCAAAACAGCGAAGCCAGTCCGCGGAAGCAGTGTCTGCGTCTGGGGAGCAGCGCTCGGAGGTCGCTCTCGGCCGAAAGGACTGGACAGATACTTTTGTAACCGTTCAGCCCGTGACCTCTGAACACCTTTCTCAGCGGCCTGACAGGATTGTCGGGATCCTGCTCAGTCAGGACTGCAAAGTGCTTTGTAAACATTGTAAACTGCTGTTCAGACAGTACTAGACTGGGAAGGTACCTGCTGTTGCTGAGAATTGGTGTTGTGAAGAGATGGACATTGTGGTGGGAACAAGAAGCTATAAAATGTAGTTTGAGACAATGTTAGGATAAAGTTTTACCGTGTCTGTGAACAGGTTCCAAAACAAGGCCTAAGTTTAGCCCATTCTTTTTGAAGAAAGCATCTGCGTACTTGACCTCTACTCCTGACTCGTCCTTACTGTGTAAAAAACGGGTAGAAGCCAAAGCTCTCATTTTACAACCCAAGTTTTAAAAAGTAGAGTAACAAGTTCAAGCAGGAACATCAGCTTGGTGCCCCAAAAAATCAGTAACCTGGAAATATAGGTATTTCCTCAACAGTAAACTACACTGGAAACTCACAGCAGGCAGTATCGTTTCCAGTAAATTCTCCAGTTCTCAAAACTGGGCCACATACAACTTAGCAAAGCAGCTACTGATTATGATGCTAGTCATTCATCAGTAAAATATGCTACACCAAAAATGCACACAACTGTTTTAAAAAGGCAATGTGATGGATATAGAAATCAAGAACACGTTTCTTCAAAACGTGCATCAAGTTTCAACATCAGTTAGGGCTTTGTATAATAGAGCAAGCTTTCTGGGTCATTTCCCCTTTTTATCTGGTTTACTCACTGCTGCAAAACAAAGAGGAAGACCTACACAGAACTCTGGATGGAATTAAGATAAAATTTTTTGAGCCTGAAAACATTTCAGGCAGAACACCAGTTGAGGATAGACTATGGAAAAAATGCACTGTGACCTTTGTTCTTACTGCAATAACAGTAAAGCGTAAATTTTTAAAAAGCAATGATTTGTGAGAATAAAGTATGAGAATATTTTGGAAAATGAAAAATAATTTAGGTGAAAAAAAGCTGAACCCCACAGCCAGCAATGGGAAGGCAAACAAATAACTTGTTTTACGTCACAGAACGCCCCAAATGCTCAAGAATTGCTGACACCAGGAAACTATGTGGAGGTAAAAGTGAGGCTGAAAAAAAAAGGGCAGGTTGAAAGGCTGTGTAAGAACAAATCGTCCCTAGATGCTCTCCCTCCTCCATATACCCAAAGAACTGCCTGCCCCATTAGAACCTGAGAAAGTACACACATGGTAGTATCAAAAGTGAGGTCATCAGGCACCTTACAGGATTACTAAATTTACGTTTATGCACTGAAGGTTGAGAGTTTTCAGCCTTCCCTCCTCACTCTGCTACTCCCAGGGAAGTGACAGTCTCGTTATATCTTCAAATTAGAGGATACACAAGCCTTCTCAGGGGAATCTTCTGTACTTAAAGGAATTAAAGAAGGTATTCCCCATCACAACAACCCAGACAGCCAGTTCAAAGTAGAGTGAGGCCCACAGTCACTACCCTCTTTCCCACTCCTGCTCCCCAACAGGTCTTCCAATCAGTTGTTCAGGGTCCCACTCTTAAAAAAAGAACAGACAGCCAAGAATTTGAGAAAGCTTTTAATATGAAAGATGTCAAAACAAAGGATGATTCAATCAAAAAAGGTCTTGGACATTAAAAATAGAAAAAAAGAAAGCAGATAGATTAGAAAATAAAACTGAACTATCCCATAAGGAAGAAGAGAGACAGCTCACCAGAGAGTAACTATACTATTAGGAGACTAACACAGGAAGACTATCATCCAAATAACTGATTTTCAGAAAGAGAAGGGGGTTTGCAGGAATCCACAAATAAGAATTCCCAGAACTGGAAAACCTGACTTTCCACATTGAAAAGTCCAGCACAGTGGATGGCCCAGTCCAAAATACATTATTGGGAAGATTCAGAACATTATAAAAAGATCCTAAGAGGTCTAGGATGGGAGGGAACAAACACATACCAAACAAAAAAAAATTAAGAATAGCATTGCATTTCTTAGCAACATTTGAAAGACAGAAAATGGGCTGATGCCTTCAAAATAATTCTAAGGAAAAATTATTCACAACATGTAAGTCTATACCCAAACAAGTATGAGGAAGTGACATGCAAGGCCCATGACAATTTATGACCCATGCACTTTCTCCTAGGGATTAAAACACACAAGCTAACAACAACAAAAAACAGCCCAGTGTAACAGTAAGGGATACACCGAGACAAGCGGGGTGCATTAACAACCTACAGTAAACCAATCCAAATTGGAACATATCAAGCAAGACAATTTTAAGAATGGATACCTAATGTGCTTGATTAAAAGGAAGATGGCACGAATTACGAGTTTGGGGATAAATGTGTGACAAGAACAAAAGGCAAATTACAAAAATTTTTTAATTAAAAAAATTAACTGAAAAAAATATCATGTAGGAAAAGGAAGAGTATACTACATGGCTTAGCTAGAAACAGTCCAAAGTAAAAGTCAAAAACTGGTGTAATCTATATTAACATACAGCTACAACTACGGGTAGACTTTGGGAAGACAGTAAGACTATGTCCATGGGTATAGAATGACGGTGAAAACGAGCAGAATCCTCAACTTCCACACCAGAAAGCCCACGGAAATTGCCTAACCTTGAAAAACCAAGTAACAGCAAAATAAAGCACTGTATTTATTGATACAGAGGTAAGCAATGGAGGAATCAGCAAAGAGTTGAAAGTGGTTGCCACTGGGGAGTGGAAAGCATAGTGCTGCTTTCTAGAATTATTTTTTTATGCTAGCTGCAATGCAAAGTAAAAATTTCAGACAGCTTCATACAACAAAGTAATAAAAGTGAAAAACAGCAATAGCTATAGTAACAAAGGGTTATTCCTCTTATATTACAGAGAACAGATCACTAATGATATCTAACTCCTATAACTCATACTGGTAAATAAAACCAAGGGTAACCTCTTTTCACTAGGAAGGAATTCTGTATATAAATAATGTATTTATGTATAGTAAGTCAAATCTAAGTTTTAGCCACAGCACTTGGTATATAAATTGGTTTGGAAGGTCAAGTCTTCTGAGTATACCAGTATTCCCAAGTATATTCCTTAAAAGCACCATTTTGACTTGCCATCTAAAATGCGTGTAATTCCCCTTGTTTTCTTAGACAGGTTAATACTGAACAAGTTACCTTACATATTTTTAATACTTAGGGTGCATATACATCAGTGATAAATGTCTTAGGTTGTAAAATACTCACATCCTTCTAGGTAGGCATAAGGCTGTTTGTACTGGTATTAAATATGCATGAGCTCACTGTACTTGAAGTTAAATTATAGTTTCTCCTTTCTTGTAGTCAGACTGGCACAGTTCCCTAGGTACCTGGTAATTGCAGTCCATCTGCTTTCTAATTTGTAGCTTATTTGGCAAGGGCTTCAAAACCAGACAATCAAGCTTGCTACTGATATACAGTAACAATAAACAGGCTAAGGGATAAGGAAGCTACCTTTGAATGAGTACACGAGTTTCAGTGCAATCTACCGGAAATGAGCAAGAGCCATTTACTATGTAACTGAATTTCAAATAGATGTATATGGTTATATTTAAACTGATTCAAAAACATCTCACCATCAAGCTGTATACACAATGTTAGATGAGTTTATTCCTCTCCATTGAGAATAATTTCATTATTTACCTGGAATCCTCTAAACTGCTTATTTAGTAATGCTTGATTTGTTCTTGCTGAAAAAACCCAGCTACTCCCAAAAAGTACTTGTGAAATCAGGTATGACTACCACCTTCTGTCCCTTCTTAACAGCCTCTAAAAAGAAGAGACATTGAGAACAGAGACATGACAACATAGCTCCTTTCCTGCCAAGAAATGGAACTCGAAGGGTTCCACATTTATTCATCCCACAAACATTTATTCATCCCACAAAATTGTACTGAGCATATACTGTGTCCTAGGCATTATACAAGGTGCTACAATGCAGACTGTTTTGTGTATGTAAGACTTGAGCTAATCTTTGATAGTTTTGCTTATGTGAAGGGAGCAAAGAGCATGGATAGAGCCGCTATCTCTCCTATCAGCCCAGCATATGCTTTTGCCCTCCTCAAGTCAATCACCGTAAGTCAAATCAAATAAGGCACATTTTTTTAAAAAATCCCCCCTTTAATTGACCAAAGTAAAGCCATCACATTTCATTTGGTAGCCTGCTCAGAATTATAAAAATCACTTCATTTGACCCAGTCCTTTACAGCCCAGGGCAAAACTTCCAGACAATTTTCATCACATCATGCTCTCTTCTTATAAACTGCATATAAAAAAAAACTTTCAGCGTCTTAAATACGACGCACTCAGTGCGAAGCATATCACAGTTGGATGTGACGTGACATTTATGTCCTTGACAAGCCTCGATTATCCAAGTCTTTTACCTGTAACAGAAACGTATCAGGTTAGTATCTGCAGTCAGCTCAACTCTGGAGAGCTTCTCTACTGAATTGTGTTCCTGCAAAGGGACGGGATTATGTCAGATCCTGTTGCATGGTTTGGCTTGGTGATGAAAGCATCACTGGTTAAAGACCAGTTACTCTCTACTCAGCTTTTTGCAGTACCCATGTTAGGAACAGTATAAATGATCTACCCTTCATATAGACCAAGGATACTCAATCTTTACTTTTGCAAGCAATGTGTGTGACTCTCTACAGCATAAATTCTTCAATGGATGAGAAGAAAATATAGTTATAAAACAAATGCACACAGTTTCATTTTCCCGCCCCAGGAATGTTAGCCACTGGAACAGATTGAGTCAAGCCCCGACTATAAAAACATCACTGAACCAACTACCAAAATTAAGCAAAATGGGATATCTACTCTAAAAAATACTCTAAAAACAGCAGGATTGAGAGTAAGTTGTAAGCTACTTTTCAGGCACAGGTGTCATTATATGTCCCTACTTGAGAAACATGTGAACCATCCTTCAAGCATCACAACCACTCTGCCAACACAAGAGCTGCTTTCTGAGAATGTTTAGCATCTGCTCACCTTGTATATTCTGACCAGCCAATGTTCCGTAGTGTATGCTTCCTCCAGGACATCAAGCTCAAAGTCTTTATTCCCAATCTCAGCATTTCGGACACGGTCAAAGCCTGGTGGACGCTCTAGAGGGAACAAAAGAAAGAATCACATATTTTTGAACAGTGACAATTTCCTATGGAAATGGTACATCAGTGCATCAGCTACTAACTGGATTGCTATTCATCAGTCAGCACCTTGGCTGTAGGGCAGCGCATGCAGAAAAGGTTACATCAGGTAGGAAAGGCAAATCAAGTGTTAGCCAATGCAAAGTCTTCTCCAAGATGATGCCTGACTGAGTCCACAGAGCTTATCTCTTCTAAGAGGTAGTAGTTGACACCCTATCCCTCTACTATTCACGAGTGTCATCCAGAGGCCTCTGTAACCTATGAGTAATCCTATGGATCAGAGAAGAACTTTTGGAGGTCAAAGCCCTGCATCCCCTTCAGAAATTCTCCCCAAGAGAGAACCAAGAAATCAAAGTCAGAAGGAAAGAATTAACCTGATCAAATTACTCTCAACACAGTCATATGATGAAGTAAAAAGTCCTTTGTCTCATGCCAACCTCTTCCATTCCACTCCCCTTTTCAATGCCCTTTACTGACACACAATATGTAGTACTTAAAACAGTCTGAAGGGTGAATCGCTGACTTCAGATCCTAATTCAGCCACAAGCCGTATGACTTTAGGAAGTTATTTAACCTATTTTTAATTCAATTTATTCATGTATAAAGTGAGAACAATAGTAGTGTCTGCTTTTTGGACTGCTTTGAGGATTAAATGAGTTAAAGCACACAGCAGTCCCCGGCATAGGGAAAACACATTATATGAGTACTGGCTATCACTGCTGTTACTAGTGTCACTGATGTTACTATGAACCACTCACTGGCTTCTGTGTAGACCTGTCCAAAGCGGTAGTAACACATCTTGTACATGAGGCAGTTGAGCAGCACTGGAGAACCCTCACGGTCCACACGGAACTCCCCAGTTGGCGTGTAGTAATCGTGCTCCTTGATATGTTTGCCTGTGTCTGTACTGCCTCCAATCCGGACCATCCACAGAAACTTGTTGATATCTAGGAATAAACAAAAACACTGCTCACTCAACTGTACATACAGGTAGAAGTTGTTCAGGCTCTGCTGTGTATATTCTCACAACAACAAAAAACTTAAAAAAAAAGAAACTGCTACATCACAAAGGTTGTTGAGATAAATAACCTAATAAAAAGGTCACTCTTTCTAAGGAAATTCCCCAAAATGTTTTTCTAATAGAGAATGATACTATTTCATTTGTAAAAATAAGTAAGAACTATGTTTCAAATCACTGACAAAGTGATGGCACAGTTCTTTTCCTCAAAATGCACAACTCTGCCTACAGATTATTAGACTCCTGAAACTTCACTGTTACTGGTCCGAGCTTAAGCCACAACTGAAATTAGTCATAAGAATTGTTTTTGTTGTTGTTATGTGCTGTAGAGTTGATTTTTCATTTACCGTCACCCAATGTGACAGAGCAGAATGATCCAATGTGAGTTTTCTACACTGTAATCATTACAGAAGCTGATCATCATGTCTTTTCTTCCTGAGAGCCACTGGGTGAGTTTAAAGCGCCAACTTTTTAGTTGGCAGCCCAACATTTAACTGTTACTCCACCAGGGCTCCTTAGTCCTAAGTATTAGCTGAGGCTAACTATCCAAGGGAACCCTGGTAGCATACTGTTAGGAGCTATGGCTGCCAACCAAAAGGTCAGCAGTTTGAATCTACCAGGTGCTCCTCAGAAACTCTGTGGGGCCACTCTACTCTGTCCTATGGAGTCACTATGAGTTAGAATAAACTTGACAGCAATGGGCAACAGGGCAAACTATCCAATACAGTGTCACTGCACCCTTGAAATGCAGCTAGTCCAAATTAAAATATCCTACATAAAACATACAATAGATTTCTAAGACTAGGTCCCCCCAAAAAAGTAGATAAAATATCCTACATAAAACATACAATAGATTTCTAAGACTAGGTCCCCCCAAAAAAGTAGATAAAATAATTTTTTAATATTGATTATATGTTAAATAATTATTAAAGCAAATTTCACCTTTTTTTAAAAAAAAATATATTTTAATGTGGCTACCAACCCCAACCCCATTGCCATTGAGTTGACTGACTTCAGTGACCTTACTGCACAGAACAGAACTGCTCCGCAGGGTTTTTGAGGAGTGGCTGGTAGATTCAAACTCCCACCTTCTGGTTAGTAGCCATAGCTTTTAACCACTCTGCCACCAGGATGCCATTTGGCTACTAGAAAAGTTAAGTTTACCTATGTAAAAATTTTATTTCTACTGAACAGCACTGATCTACAGAGTAGTAGCTTTACCAAAAAAACAGAACCCTACAGACAATTGCAAAGTTACAAATCTACCAAAGCATATATATGAGAAGTTAACATTTCTATGTCAAACATACCAGCTTCCAGAAATATTGATACCAATATCAACTCAGGATATTCTTCTTAGAGTATGTTACTCTCTGTATTGCCTCTACCTAACCACAGACTTTGGGGAAATCAGTTGCTATATATTTCAGTGAATTGCTACATATAAGAAGTATAATCAATCCAGAAGAAATGGTTCTTACTACACTACTACATATGGTTCCAGGGGCATCACAACAGGTGAAAGCAGACTCTACATCCAAACTGCCAAGGTTGTAAAGGAGAGAGAGCACACAGTAGAAGGGAGGTCAGCACACCTGCACTAAACCAAAAGCTAAGAAGTTTCCTAAATATAACCCAACACTTCATAAGACACAGTAGCAGGTGCAAGGGTCTGGGGATCATGGTTTCAGGGAACATATAGGTTAATTGGCATAACAAAGTTTTTTCAAGAAACTGTTCTACATTCTACTTTGTAAGTGGCATCTGGGACCTTAAAAGCTAGCAAGTTCCCATCTAAGTAGCATTAACTGGTCCCAACTCACCTGGAGCAGAGCAGAATGAAAGACATCAAAGACATAAGGAAAATATGAGCCCTAGAGACAGAAAGGGCCATAAAATCCAGATTATACATTAGCATGAGACCAGAAAAACTAAATAGTGCCCAGCCACCACTAATGACTTCCCTGACAGGGAATACAACATAAGATTCCCTGACATACCAGAAGAAAAATAAGTCTGCGGAACTAGAATTGTATTAAAGACCAGACATGATGATCTGACAGACTGGACAGTCTCCAGAAGACATGACCCCTGGATTCTCTCTTAGCCCAGAACTGAAATCAGGCCTGAAACCAACTTTTCAGAGATCAGACTAGAGTATAAGACATAAAATGATAGTGGCAGAGCATGCTTCTTGGATTAAGTATATCTGTGAGGCTAACTGAGCAGCTCTTGTCCAGAAGTGAGACCAAAGTGTGGAAGGGGACAGGAGCCAGTTGAATGGACACGAGAAATACAGTGTGGAAAGGAGTAGTGTGCTGTCACAAGGTGGTGAGAGCAGCTAGAGTTACATAGCTGTACATGTGCAAGTTTTTCTATGACAAACTGAAATGGACTGTAAACTTTCACTTAAAGTACAGTGACATTATCAAAAAAAAATAAAGGTAGGTTGGACTTTCAGCTCTGCCAATTTCAGTGCAGTGACCCTGAGCAAGCAATCTAACCACTCTGTGGTTCAGTTTCCTTATCTATCAAATTAGAAAAATAAAAAAATTTCTACAATAATAGGGCCACTATAGTATCACACTGAGTTGTTGTTGTCAGGTGCCACTGAGTTGGTTTTAACTAATAGCAATTCTACGTACAACAGAAGAAACAGACTGGTCCAGCCCATCTTCACAATCATTCTTATGCTTGAGTCCATTATTGCAGCCACAGTGTCAGTTCATCTTACTGAAGATCTTATTTTTCACAGACCCTCTAGTCTACCAATCATGATGTGATTAATACGAGTAAGAGCATGTAGTGCATTTCATATACTGCCCTGTCACACAGCACCCAATAAACAATACCACTGTGCTCCCACAGGGTCTGCATTTTCAACCTGCATCTTAAAACAGAAAAACTGAATCATGGAGATTAAATGATTTGGCCAGGTCACCCAAGCCAGAAATAGAACCAAGAACAAAACTTCAGAGAAACAACTCAGCTATTGTAGCCACGCACTGCAGCTTCCTAGCAGATGTGTCTGAAGCAAAATCCTGGCAAGCTCTAAGTATGGGAGAGTGGAAATTAACCAAGCATGCGGAGGAGGGCCTTCTGGTGAAGGATATACCCTACAAAATAGAAGGCCAAAACTGAGCATACTTTCATACAAGACAATTGTAACTATAATCAAATCTAAATTTTTTATTGTAGATCCCATTAAGCATTTAGTAGTAATTAAGCAACAGGAAATATTCATGACTTGCAGAAGTGCAAACTCTTGTCTTAACATCCAAAGGAACCTTAATTCACAACATCCCGAAAAGTTAATGAACCGCTATACAAATGCAACTGAATTTTTATACCCAAATGCTTGCTAACTCCCTTAGAAAATGTCATTTTTGGAGTCTGTATCATTTAGCATAAAAATATCTAAAATATTATCGAATTCTTTATTTGGGATTACCTTTACAGCTTACGTCATATTGTTTTTGTAAGCAAATCTTTATTCTTTTAAAGTAGATTTAAATTTTTGAAGTAGTCAGAAATGATCTATAGTGAAGAATAATGACAGAGATAAGTTGGGATTGGGAGGATGAACAATCAAGGCAATTTTAGTGAGTTTACTATTGGGCACGCACACGTGTCTGCGTGTATCCATGTACGTGTGTATTTGTGCATACGTATATGTATGAAAGAGATGTTATTTTAAAATTCAAAAATATTCATAAAAAGCACTCACTGGCATGCTATCACAATTAAATAATAACAACACTCTCTAGGCTCTGTATTCACTCCATTGCCCCCCCAAAACAAACACTGCCATCAGGTTGATTTCAACTCATAGATAGTGACCCTAGGGGACAGAGTAGAACTACCCCACAGGATTTCTAAAGAGTGGCTAGTGGATTCAAACTGCTGACCTTTTGGTTAGGATTTGAACACTTAACCACTGTGCTCACCAGGACTCTTTTCATTACACTGCACCTCTCGAATTCTTCAGAATTCCTACAGAATAGGGCCTAACAATGTGACCTTGAGAATACATTCAATTTGAGAAAACAAATCAATATTGTCCTTTTTTTATTTTCATAGATCTAAATAAGGACAGTGTTTTGCACTTTTGTTTTGAGGCTCCACCCTCATGGAGCAATGGTTAAAACCTCAGCTGCTACCCAAAAAGTCAGTAGTGACTCAAACCGACCAGCTCCTCCACAAGAGGCAAGACCCGGCAATCCATTCCCATAAAGACTATAGCCTAAGAAACGCTATGGGGCAGTAAGTAGTACTCTGTCCTGTAGAGTTACAGTAAGTCAGAATTTATTCAGTGACACACAACAACCTTCTCGAAGGAGTCTCTGTGTAGGGCAAATGATTAATACACTCAAGCTGCTAACCAAAAGGTTAAAGGTTCAAGTTCACCTCAGAACAAAGGCCTGGTGATTTACGTCCTAAACCTTATTTAAGAATCCCGATGACAGAGCAGTTAGCACTTGGCTGGTAACAATAGGCTGGCAGTTCAAACCCGTCCAGTGGCTCTGTGGAATACAGATCTGCTCCCATAAAGATTACACTCTAGAAAACCCTATGGTTTGATCAGATTCTATAGAACAACTTGAACAAAAAGGGAAATATGCAAAAACAATTTCAAATTTTCACAGAATCCATGAGATTTCTGGAGACACACAAGCTGATGAACCCTGAAACTAATGTCCTGAGCTAATCCCTAGACCTTACGTAAAAAGTATTCCCTGAAGTCTGCGAAACAAGAGTTTTGCTTAAGTAGTAAAGAATGTCTAGATCTTTTAAGATCAGTATATACTCACTCAAATTGACAACAGTTAATTCAAAAGACCAGAAGGAACCTTAAGGAACAGTGAGTTTATGCTTATGGAACTGTACATATTAAAATTGCTGAATTGGTGAATTTTCTGCGCTGTATATTCTCCAACAACAACAATAAAATCAATTGTTCAGAAAAATAGAGTAATTCTCCTCTGTCCTACGGGGCTACTACGAGTCAAAAGTGACTAAATAGTATCTAACAATAACAGCCACACAACTTTATTAATATACTGAAAACCACTAAATTGTACACTTTTAATGAGTGAACAGTTATTAAAAAAAAAACTGTCAGTACAGTTCTTTCTGACACAAATATAGTCTCTAGGAATCTGAACTGACACAAGAGCAACTGCTTGTTCTTTATTTCTTAAAAAAAGTCTAGCTTTCGTAGTTAGACTAAACCAAACCAAACCCACTGCCATCAAGTAGATTCCAACTCACAGCAACCCTACATGACAGCATAGATAAAGTAACTGTCAATTCATTTTTTTAAGCAATCCAAAAAGTATTTCATAATCTCCAAAGAAAGTGTCCCACTAGGGCTGCTAGAACTTAGCCTGAGGACTACCCAGAGGTGAAAACCCCTTATCCATTTCTTTGACAAATCAAGCATTATCAGGTCTCTGTAAAATTTCAAAATTTGTACCCTTTCTGTCTACAGAAAGAAGATAAAACTCTCTAAATAAACAAAGGGTAATACGTTTCAAGTTGTAAAGACTTAGACAGTTCCCAACTAAGAAAGTATCCTGATGTTAGAAATAGTCAAGAAAAATAGTAGATTCGTCTAGTTTTCTTAGAATCAATGCTCCCTAGCTAGACATAGAATCAAAGTACATTACCATCAGAGGAATATCCAGTGAGGCCTCCGAAAATGACCAGAACATAGCTGACATCGAGCTCCCTCATGATCTCATATGCTTTTTCTTCTGTGGATGCCATTGCCTAGAGAAATAAATACATGTTTGTCAGAACAAAGTTCCAAGTCATATGATCTCGTCATGAAATAACAGTGCCCCTTGAGACTCGACATGCCAAACACTCAAAAAGAAAAACTTCACTTACCTGTCCCACTCGAGAAATATGGGTATTATTCCATGTGTTATTGTCTACTAAAATTGTCCGATTAGCCATGGCTGTAATCTGGTAGCCATAATCCCACCATGACATGACTTTTGCATCCTGAATGAGAAATGGAAATAAGGACTAGTTACTGTCTCCAAAAAGCAAATCCAAGATGGAAGAAAGGGCATTTTTAATTGATAAGAAATGAGGCATGGCCAATTAAATCAGCTTCCTCACAGAATAATATATGCCTTACCATTTTGCACCTGGACCTGCATTTATACACAGTCATGAAGTCTCAGCACAAATCAGACAATTCGAAACTCCCAAACTTTTATCCAAGCTCACTTTATATAAACAGGTATAATATGCAGGGCTATGTAGTATTTCCAGATAAACAGCCAGATGTCATTAGATAATTTATTTTTTAAAATGACCTTTTAACATTATCACAAAAATCAGTTATTATAAGGGTGGAGGAAAACACAAATCATATTTGAGTACAAAGATTCTTCAAGTTCGACTCCTAAAATATCTGATTTAAAAGTGTTATTCCCAACAGACTGAACCCTGGTGATGCAACGGTTAAGCACTGAGCTGTTAACTGAATGGCTGGTGTCTGAACCTGCGGTACTCCCATCAAGATTCTGCCTAGAAAACCCTATGCCAGCCAGGCAGCCAAGTGCCGTCGAGAAAACCCTATGGGGCAGTTCTAATCTGTCACACAGGGTCACTATGCATCAGAAGCAACTTGATGGCAAAGGAAAGCTAATCATTTCAGATTCTCAGAAGACATACTGTTAATAGTTGTTATCACTAGGTGATCACTTACATTTTTTTTATTGCTCCCATTTTCTGATTTTCCTACAATGAACATGCATTATTTAACACTGTTGCTTCTTTTAAGAAGAGCTTTTATAATCAGGATGATCTCTCTTGTGATAAAATCACTGTCCTGTCAGTACAAGTATCCAGGCAGTGTAGATGATTATCTGAAAACCCACTGTCACTGAGTCAATTCCAACTTGTAGAGATGTCCCTCCTCCCCAGTAGAGTTTCCACGGCTGTAAATTCTACAGAAAGAGTACCGTATCTTTCTCCTTTGGAGCTGCTGGTGATTCTGAACTGCTGACCTTTTGGTTAACAATCAAGTCACTTTAACCACTATCACCAGGGCTCCTTCTGACATGACTGTCAGAATAAAGTCCAAACTAAAACCAGACCCACTGCCATCACACTGATTCCAACTCACATAGGCCCTGCAGAACACAGAACTGAAACCCTGACAAAGAAGCAAAGTGCCACATTGTTCTCTGATGGAGAGGTGGTAGGTTCAAACTGGTGACCTCTCGGTTAGCAGCCAAGAGCTTTACCCATTGCACACCAGGGCACCTTCAGAGTAAGGTCACCATTAATGAAATCTGTGAACTGATACTGGCTACAGGACCTTTAAGGATCTTTCCAGATCAGGATTCTACAGCAGGATTCTATTCAAGTTTTCTAATCATGTGAAAGCTTCATCAATCCCAAAACCAAACCCACTGTCACTGAGTCGATTCTAACTCCCAGCAGCGCTACAGACAGAGAAGAACTGTCCCAGAGAGTTTCCAAGGAGCACCTGGCAGATGTGAACTGCCAACCTTCTGGTTAAGTTGTAGCACTTAACCACTGTACCACCAAGGTCTCCAGCTATATGGCTCACTATAACATCAATTCTCTCCCGTTTCCCTCACCCCAACCACTCCCAAATCTTCACCTCAGGGGTATTGTGACGAAGCCAGTAATATGCTTCTCGGAAGTCATCAAAAATGATCCTACTGCCATCCCCACCCCGAGCAGACAGTACAATGGAGGGCGAAGAGTAGGCCTCACTGGTCACCCAGGTTGAATGAAAGGTGTAGGTGATGAGAAAAAAAGCCATGACCAGGATCATCCCACTTGCCACCTACACAAGGAAGAAGAATTTTATAGTAAACCAAGCTAGATTTACACAATACAGGACAGCTGCTCACACACAGGTATTAATACAGATAAGATGAATCAAAACAAATCAGAGACTATATAGTTATGATCACTTAATTATGCCCACAATGAAAGCTATTTCGCCACCCCCAAAAAAATCACACACACACACACACACACACACGAGTCTCCCAAGCCCATTCTTAGCATTTCTTAATTCTCACTTCATTTTTAATAGGGTAGGTAGAATCCTGTTGCTTCTTGCTCTTCTTGTCTGGACGACTTATATCCAGATTCTTCATATACGTGGACAGCACCTGGGAGACTCCAATGCCAGAAAGAATGCACATAACAGGTGCCAACACTAGCATGAGACGAACCTTTAGGAGACAGGACGCACAATCACATTCTAATCAGTGTTTTAAAATTACAGAATGCAGGTTATTAGGAGATTACAAAATCAATTTAGGGGTCTTCAACCAACATGATTTTTCAGTGAAACAGAGAAAAACAGAATATACCTGATACATTTAAAGTTTCAGAAGCACAGTACATTTTAGAACTGTTTTCAGTTATATATGTATATACTACGTAACCTGAGTAATGATATAACATACTTCTTCACTGTGACTTAGGATCAAAACAGTCTGTGACATCAGTTGCCCACAAGTCAACTCCAAGTTACAGAGGCCTCAGGTGTGTCACAGAACTGTGTTCCTTAGGGTTGTCCATAGCTGATTTATTGTAAGTAGACCACCTGGCTTTTCCTTCACGTTGCTTCTGGGTGGAGTACAACCTCTAATCACTTGGTTGCCAGAGGAGCACATTAACAGTTTGGACTACCCAGGGGCTCTAATGTCTTACTGGTGTTGTGGTTAGGTGCCACCGTCATCAGTTCTGGCTCATAAAAATCCTACGCACAACAGAAACAAACACTGCCTGGTCAGAAACAAACACTACCATGTCCACAGTCATTTTTATGCTTAAACCCATTGTTGGGGCCGCTAGTTAGTCCATCTCGTCAAGGGTCTTCCCCTTTTCCACTGACCCTCCACTCTAACAAGCGTGATGTCCTTCTCTAGGGACTGATTCCTTCTGCCAACATATCCGAAGGATGTAAGACACAGTCTTGCCATCTTTGATTCCAAGGAGCACTTTGGTTGTACTTCTTCCAGAACAGATACGATTGTTCTTCTGGTGGTCCATGGTACATTCAACATTCTTCTCCAACACCACAATTCAAAGGCATCAATTATTTTTCTGTCTTCTTTGTTCACTGTCCAGTTTCTGCACGCATATGATGCGAATGAAAATATCATGGCTTGGCTCAGGTGCACTTTAGTCTTCAAGTTAATATCTTTACTTCTTAATATTTTAAAGAGGTCCTTTGCATCAGATTTTCCCAGTGCAATGTGTCTTTTGCTTTCTTGACTGCTGCTTCCATGGGCATTGATTGTAAAATGAAATCCCTGACCACCTTAATCCCTTCTCCACTTATGATGACGACGCTTACTGGTCCAATTGTGAGGATTTTTGTTTTCCTGATGTTGAGGTACAATCCAAACTGAAGGCCTTGGTCCTTGATCTTCATCAGTTAGTGTTTCAAATCTTCATTTCCAGCAAGGTGGTGTCATCTGCATAATGCAGGTTGGTAATGAGTCGTCCTTCAAACCTGATGCCTCATTCTTGTTTGCAGAATCCAGCTTCTCAGACTGTTTGCTCCACATGGAGATTGAAAAGGTATCATGAGAGGATATAACCCTGATGCACACCTTTCCTGACTTTAAACCATGCAGTGTCCCCTTGTTCTGTTCACTCAGTTGCCTCTTGATCGATATATAGATTCCTTATGAGCACAATTAGGTGTTCTGGAATTCCCATTCTCCACAATGTTCGCTATAATTTATTATGATCCACGCAGTCAAATGCCTTTGCATAGTCAATGAAACACAGGTAACATCTTTCTGGTGTTCTCTGCTTTTAGCTAAGACCCATATGACATCAGCAATGATGTCCCTGATTCCATCTCCTCTCCTGAATCCAGCCTTAATTTCTGGGAGTTTCTTATAAATATACTGTTGCAGTTGCTTTTGAATGATCTAAACCAAAATTTTACTTGCATGTGTTATTGTCAATATTGTTCAGTAATTTCTGCATTGAGTTGGATCACCTTTCTTTGGAATGGGTATAAATATGGAATTCTTCCATCAGGTAAGGAGGATAAACGTTATATTACAACATATAAAATCCTTCCTGTCTTTCAATAATCTGGCACTGGGTAATCCTTCCAGACCTTCAAGAAAAAACATCTCCCTCTTTAAGACATTCAGAAAGAGAGAAGTAACATGCCTAGAGTCATATTCTTCATCCAAGTTCAAATAACCCTCTCTATTACAAAGTCATGAAGCCAAGAACCTTGGGTCCCACAACCAGAATATACTTGTGTCTCCTACATTCTTGGGAAGATCCATACTACCTCTTTACAACTGAGCCTCTCATATGCTCAGATGGAACCATCTGCACAATCATCAATACCTTCTGAATCATGCCAGGCAAGAAAGAGCACCTCAGAATTAAGAGTGGCAAGGTTTGCTAAGACTGGGGCATTCCTCACCATTACAGCCGAAAAGTACATGCTGGTCACACCATACATGATGATAAAAATCCGGGCATCTGACAGGTTGCTAAAGCAGTAATAAAGGCCAACTACAAAAGAAGGAAGGAGAAGTCAGCAGCTGAGCCCTGTAGCCCCATAGAAACCTACAGTGAAAAGCATCACTATATGAATGGATGATTCCACAAATTTACCCCAGTAATTCCACTTTCTGGAATTTATCCTGGAAAGACAATCACAGACATGTACAAAGATTCACATCTTAAGATGTTTGCTGCAGCACTGTTTAAAATAGCAAAAAATTAGAAGCAAACTAAATTTCCAACAATAAAGAGCTAGTTAATTATAAAATAGAATAATTCTAATTAAAATAGTTTTATGAGATTGGACCATCAGCTTTCTTGTATCTCAAAATACATACACAGCTTAATTATTACTATAAATTCTAAATAACAGAAAATTACGATTTTTTATTAAGTAAAAAAAGAAAACTGTATGATCTCATTTTTATTCATTAAATAACTGGAAGACAATATTATCAAAATGTGGATACAGATGGGGGTGAGAATTTCTACAATTTTTACCTTTTTCTTTCTCACTTATCTATTCTAACATTTAGATTTCAGAATTTCTGGATCACCCAAGAGATACTTTGACAAAGAGGTATTAAACTTACAATTAGCCCTGCCTAGTCTGCAACTTCCATACTGCCAAGAAGAGAAATGTCTGTGTATGTCTGTGTGTGTGTAGCCGGGAGTGGTGAGAGGACAGAATGCTAGAAGTACTTAAAAATTTTTTTTACTAAAAATTAGAGGTAAGTTTTAAACTGTGACACAAATGAACAGGCTAAACTATGAAGCTGTGAACTTGCCAATATCTAAAACAGTTAGGCTTCTGAATTCTGCTCTGCTTCAAGTATCACTGTTCTTAGCCATCCTTTCCACTGCACAGGATAAATGGACAGAAAACAACATGGAGGACAGCTGACATATTATGAACAAAAGGGTGATTACTATGACGGAGGCCACACTGGAACACAGACCTGGAAACATAAAGACGAGGAGCTGCAGGTCAAAATAGTATGAGGACCAGGTCGTGGGCTGATGCTCAGACACAGAAGCAATGATAGGGATGTTGTTCTTAGCATATGAAGGGTCCAGCAGTGAGTAGAAACGCCCCGTCCACGGAGAGATTTTTCCTAGCAGCAAAGAGACAGCATATAATTCACAAACAATTCAGAAACTAACATCTAATCTAAATAAATACCATTTTCCATTTTAAGAAGATTCTCAAAGTTAAGAGAAGGACTATGTTTTTGTTTAAATGCCACCAATACTTTGAGAGGTCCACTCCTTCCTCTCTTTTAAACTTGAGAGTTCATGTATCAGCATAGCCAGCAGAAGAAAGTCAGGCTGCATGTATCACTCAGAAGAATGAAAACAGAGATGCTTCTTTGACAGACTTAGATCAAATCTGGTGAGTCAATGGCCAGCCCTTAAAACTAAGTCAACTTGGTCTTCTAGAGCTATTCTGAATTGGCCGATACACAGCAAATACACAATATACAATACACAAATTTACCCCTGAAAACTGAAATTGGCAAAAATGAAGAAAGAAAACATGACATGCCAACCAAACCAGACAGCCTGGTTTATTCTACAAAAGTTACATGAATGCCATGTCACAGATTACACCAAACAATAAGACTTTTCCTACTCTGCCAATATATAAGAAATAAAAAAAGAAATGACCAATTAGAAAGGCAAGATAAAGTTCTTCCACCAGGTGTGGTTCTTCTGAGATTAAGAACTGCTTTAACAAGACATGTTACAGTCAGTGTCAAACTGAATGTAGAAGTCGTATTTTGTATGCCTGAAATGAGAAATTTAAGAGAAAGCATTTTCTTCAACCAGGAAATATCCAGTCTTTTGGGAATTTACTTTATACCTGCACTTCTGTGCATTTAAAACTAAAAGCCATGAGCCTTCCCTACCTGTCAGCATGAGGAGAGCTCCGACTGTGAGAAGGACAAAGCCTACCAGGGAGATGACACTCCGGAAAAGGACTTCAAACTGCTGTGGATTCAACTTGCTGCGTAAGTAATCCACAAAGGCATGTATCTGGCAGAGACCAAAGACTCCAAAGGCGGCCATATGCTCTGATGAAAGAACAGGCTGCAGGTGAAAGCATACGTATGGAAATAATGTTGAGGAACAAAAAAACAAGCAGACCCAGTCCACATCTGAATTCTCCTCACCTACTTCAAGAATGAGCTTTAACGCCATCAAGAAATCAGCATCAATCTAGGGGAGGTTCTAATTTACCTGAGACATCTTCCAGAGATTACTTGCCATCCCCCAAAAGTGTATTATGCACTAACATTATCACATCTCTTGCTTTCGCTCAGGCTATTTCCTTAGCCTGGACTGCAGTTTTCCTCTCACTGCCCTAAAATTTCCACTTGTTGAAATTCTTATCCTTCAAGACCCAGTGCCAACCTCCTCCTCAGCTACTGCACTGGAATCAACTGCTCTTCTCCTGTATATTCCATACCACTTTATACCTCCTCTAGCATTCTCGGGTTCTCAAACTGTAATGGGCAGAGGAATCACAAGCCAGGAGTAGCTTTTGCAAACAGATTTACAGGCCCCATTCCTGATTCAGTAGGTTTGTGGTCGAACTTAAGAATTTTCTGCTGTAACAAATTCCCAGATGATGCTGCCGCAGCTGGTCCAGGAACCACATTTTAGAACCACTATTCTATAAGCTGAATTCTATAGTTGGGCTTCATTTACCTCTTACCAATATGTCTGTAACATCCTTGTAAACTACAAACATTTTTCACACTTTTTTACATTTCACAGTGATTAGCAAAGTGCATACAGTAGGTAAAGAAATAACTGCTGACCTCTGAATCACGGTTCCACTTTTATGAGAATTTTCCATAAGAAATCAAACATCCGACATTCCCTAACAGTTGTCTGTTAAACCTATGGTGGTGTCATGCGGTTAAAAGTTCTGTGCTTTGATTCCTAAAAAAGGACTTATAATGAACCCCAGTAAGAAGTTTGGGGTCAAAATATCAAAAAGGACTAGAAATAGTAACTTTGATTATGTACATAAACTCAGATCAATCAAAATATCCATCCCCTCCCATAAACCTAATACAGTTACAGTGATTACACTCAAATTTCATGGGGCAAATGGTAATACATTCCCCTATGCAACTTGATGGAACATGATTCCCTGGCTTTAGGTAACAGGAGCAGTCTAAGATCAGAGCTGAGAATAAATTTTACTTTTTATCAGAATCTAAGACAACACAATCTAGTTGGAGCTGTTTAGGAAAAGCGGAAGAAGCAGAAAACCCACGCAGTCTAGGACCTACCTGAAAACCCACAAAGGAAATCTGCATGGAAAGAATGGTACCCAGGCAGTACACTGTGCAGTAAGCCACATAGATGCGGTGAGAGAAGCGGCCTGTGAGCATCAGCACCAGTACGTGGAGAGGAATCAAGTTGATAAGGAACACATAGCCTCCCCATGAAGAGACCTGTAACAGGACAGGAAGGAACGGTTTCTGAGCCCTCCTCCAGATAACCGCTACAAAACACTAGGACATCACCTGTGACTTAAAAGTATCTCTTAACAGAAACTACAAGCTTTATTTATTTCAAGTGGCTTACAGACTTTAAATAACTGATTTTAATAAGCAGGGTGATCAAAGTCACACCCATTACCACAATTTAATTCCATGCTCTCCATGGCTACTGATATCACGATCATATACAAAGAAACTCCAACACTGAAGGTTAATCGAGACTAGGCATCAGTCGACTCTGAAAGTCAGATTTAGGAGTACCTGAGAAAGATGAACAAATAAGCAGCTAAGGAAGCAAGTTCAAGTCAATACAAGAAAGTTGGCCAACCAACACTTACTTAAGAGACAATATTTGAAGAACTTTAAAAATTAAAAACATTTCTATCTTGCCTTACAACAGACTCAATATGGAAACAAGAAACCGTAAGACTTGTAGTCTCCAGTTAATGAATTCAAAGTCCAAGTCTACTTCCAACTTCTACTAGTTGATTCCAAAAGACCTGGAAGGAGGGAGTGTAAAGTTACCATGTAGAAATAAGCAAGGGCACACTTGGCCGCCCAATAGATAGAACCAGTCTTTACTGCCTTGATCCACATGTAGTAGGTGAGCAGCATGCAAAAGATAGCAATTCCTGCAGAAAGAATATAGCGATATTCAATAAGAGACCATGCAAACACGGTGGTTACACACCACACTGAAACCAGACTGCCCAAATTCCTATCTCAGATATACTACCTACTAAGTAAAACTCACTGCCACTGAGTACATTCTTGTTCACAGCAACCTTAGTGAACAAAGTAGGGCTGCCCCACTGGGGTTCCAAGGCCGTAAATCTTTACAGAAACAGACTGCCTTATCTTTCAACCACAGGGCAGCTGGAGGGTTCAAACTACCAACCGTTCAGTTAGCAGCCTAGTACCTTTGCCACTGTACCACCAGGGCTCCTTATTACCTACTAATAGGGCAATTTTAGGCAAATTATTTTATCTGTCTCAGGTTCCCACAAAAAGAAAAGCAATTAATAATATCTACTTTATGAAAGAATTATGAAGACAATTTAACTAACCCTTATAAAGCACTTAGAACAGTACGTGGTATATAGTAAGCAATTAGCAAGTGCTGGCCATTGTTATTACCACTCTTTTCAACCAAGCATTAAATACCCTACTAGGCTTTTCTAGTGGGGAACAGCCTCGAAGACATACTATACTATCATGCACCATCCTGTGTCTACATCTTAACACAAGCTGGTCTTTACACCCTGAATGCCCTCTCCTCAGTGTTTACATAATGAAGCCCCAACTTCAGGGACTTCCAAAATGCCTTCCCTGATCCCCAAAACTGAATTAACCTCTCCTTTTCCCACTTTCCCAAAGTACTCTGTTCATATTTCTGTTAATGGCTCATACTATTTATTATTACAGTTATTTTTTAGAGGTATATAGTTATCTAACGATAGATTCTAAGGCAACATAACTGTACTCATTAACTACCTCTATCACAGTTAAGGAAACCCTGGTGGCACAGTGGTTAAGAAGTTGGCTACTAACCCAAGGGGAGCAGTCTAAATCTACTAAGCACTCCTTGTGAAAGCTATGAAGCAGTTCTACTTCATTCTGTAGGGGTGGTATGAGTCAGAACTGACCCAACAGCAATGAGCCCTTTCTTTTTAACAATAGTTAACACTGTGTTTTGTCAGTATCATTCAATAAATATATGCTCAGTTAAAAATCAGCCAATACAATGCAGAGTGACCATATATTGTATGTACTTCATGGTTCTATGCATCTATAGGATATCAGCCTGCTGACCTCTGGTTGGAGGAAGGAGAGTGGTTGGAGACGAGGGGAAAGGAGACTGTTGGGAGGATGAGACATGTATGGAGCAGACAGGAATAGTGTGCTGTCACTGGACAGGGAGAGCAGTGGAAGCTGCATATATAGTGGGCATGTAAATTTATATGGGAATGTACATTTTCACTCAATCATATCAAATAAAAAAATAAAATCAGTCAATAAAATCAATATAGTTTTAGAGATATTCACTGCCCTTATCTAAGAAAAGAAAGCAAATGATTATGATTAAAACAATACTGTCATTCAACACTACATATTAACACTACTTTTATGCATCTAAAAATGAGCCAATGGCCTGTAAGTAACCAGTTACTTTTCTAAACGGACTGCCAGGGAGAGAATGTAAATTTTTCTAAGGTTCCTTCCTTCCATTTGTACCTTTCTCACCCAGATACCATTTTTGCTACTTCTAAGCAAGAGATCTTAACCCAGATTCTACCACAATTCATGATGCTCTATTGAATAGCCAAGTGAATAGACCTACTTCAAAGTCTTACCTTCATTGTCATAGGAGCCCGCCACAGATCGGGAGATATACCCAGGAACGACAGCAATCATGGCAGCAGCAAGAAGCCCAGCTCCTGCATCCTGCAAGATGTATAACAGGAAGTTATTAACACCAATACATCTATAAGACAGGAGAGGATCTAGCTAGTCTGTTCTCTTTGTACTGGGCCCAGACAATAGTCCCACAACTTCCAAGGTAGATGTGAGATGATTAGGAAAACTCACAGCACATGAAATTCTAAGAATTTCACTACCAACACCCCATGATGATACTAAATCTGAAACTGAGTACATATATGCTGAAGACAGACAAATTATGTAAGTTGTCACACATCAGAGACTGCCCCAGAGTGAACTAGTCAGTGTGCTCACACTGTGCAGTCCCTATTCCTGATACTATCGGTACACAAATATGAACACCAGTCACACCTCTAAAAGTTATGCAAAGGAAAAGGACAAGAATTATTATTATCTGAGCTAAAAAGCCTACAAAGGTACACAATAATCTACCTGAACTATTACAGGCAATAAATCTATGAGACTTACTAAGACAATCCAACAAAATAAAACTCACATTCCTTAAAAAAATGGACATCGCTATACCATTTGACCCAGTAATTCCACTACTTGGAATATATCCTACAGAATCAAGGCCTTTCACACCAACGGACACATGCACCAGAATGTTTATCACAGCACAGTCCACGATAGCAAAAAGATGGAATCAACCCAGATGCCCAACAACAGAATGGATAGGTAAACTATGGCACATATACTCAATGGAGCACTATGCAATGATAAAGAATAACGATGATTCCAGGAAACATCTCCTAATCTGGTTTCAACTGGAAGACATTATGTTGAGTGAAAGTAGTCAGCGACAAAGGGACAAATACTGTATGAGACCTCTATGATAAGATCTCAAAAACAGACTTGTGTATAGAAGAAAAGACTCTTTAACAGCTGCAAGGGAAGGGAGGGAGGGAGGGTGGGGGGGCGGGTTTAGTTTAGATAGTTGCTAGAAATCTAGTTGGGAGAAAGCGGTGATAGCACACATTAGAACCAAGAACAACATTAAGTGGACTTCAGCATAACTTGAGTACTCCTTCCATCTTAACCCAATATTGCAAGGATAGAACAGCGGGGGCAGGAGGCAGGGGACCATGCTCTTAGGCAAAATCGAGGCCAATTGGCACAACTAGCGTTTTGCTAAGAGAGCTCTCTGCACCCCACATTGGTGAGTGGCATCTGGGGTCTTAAAAGCTGCCAAGCTGCCATCCGAGGACACAGCAAATGGTCCCAACTCAGCAGTAACGGATGCTCACCGAGGACCAAAATGACATGCGGTAAAGACAACCTAGAAGACAGAGAGACCCACAAGAGTGGGTACCTTCATCGACTTGGGACCGGAAGAACCGGATGGTGCCCAGCCACCACCAGTGATAGCCACGATGGAGCTCACTAAGTTGAGTCTCACTGGCAACCCAAGAATAAAAAGGGGTGCATCCTGAGATCTCCACTAAAAGACCTCAATTGATGATCCAGCGGTTTCGGGGTTCCCCTTGAGAGCATGGCCCCCGGCCCTGATGCTGCCCTTACCCATAAATTATAACGAAGGTCCACTCTTTGGACAGGAATGGATTGGACTTGGCAATGCAGAGTGACCATATATTGGTTGCACTTTATGGTTCTATACATCTATAGGATATCATCCTGCTGACCTCTGGCTGGAGGAAGGAGAGTGGGTGGAGAGGAGCGGAAAGGAGGCTGTTGGGAGGATGAGACATGTATGGAGCAGAGAGGAATAGTGTGCTGTCACCGGGCAGGGAGAGCAGTGGAAGCTGCATATAGGTGGGCATGTAAATTTATACGGGAATGTACATTTTCACTCAGTCATGTTAAATAAAAAAGAAAATTAAAAAAAAAAACTCACATTCCAAAAGAGTAAGGACTTGTCTGTTATTAAGAGTCAAGCTTGGGACAAGGACAGCAAGAAGGATGAAGAGGCCTCCACACTAAACTCAGGTTTCCCAGGCTCTCCTAATAGATTATCACCTCTCAGGTACCTCCCTGACACCATAAACTGAGAATAGCATCCATGGAGCCAGGGTCACCAATGCTGAGATGTAGAGAGAGTCAGCATTATGGAATGTACTACAGAACCAAATGGTTTAAGAATTTTAAAGTAAATGTTTACCCAAAAAAAAAACAGCCATCACTAAGTGCAGACTTCTAGTAGAGAAAAGAACTAACTACTTGGAAAGTTTCCTGTCATTTTTTCTTCCTTCCCTTAGACTCTGAGGACTTCAAAATCTAAACCTTACATATGTACTTTAAATATTCCTTTTTTTAAATGTAATAATTTACATTTGCCCTTCAAATGTTTTCCCCTAAAGGCAATCAGTGAGCAATGATAAATAAATAAATAAACAAACTGTATTCCAGGATTCTAGGGAGGGGTGAGAATGAATCCAAAAAAGTACTGCCTATCAAAAGCTGTCCTTAGCCGTCACTGACCTTTTCAAGTTTCTCAATCCCCCACCCTTCAGCATCTGCTAGACAGTTTCAACAACATTCAATCATTCATTCCATAACATTCTGTTGTCACCCCAAATGCTTCACCTTGAGCTCTTTGGTGAGATGGTACGTGACGATGGTAGTGAAGGAAGAGAAGAGTGGGGCCAGGAACACACAGACATTCCGAATGTCGATGGTGATGTGGAAAAAATGGAGCACATGGTAGATTGCAGCAGAGGTGATCATCAAGCCTGTAACAGGAAAAGAAGCTCCATGAGGTTGTCCTAGTAAGAAAAAGAACTTAAGAGAGACAGTGAATCCAATTATTAAGAAAGTGGCTCAACAGCGTTGGACAAAGCACCAGAAACACAAACTCAGCAAATACAGGAGGGCTACAAATTTTTCTCATAAGGATTCAAAACCATGTCCAGAGTGTGCAGAAACCACCTATTCCCACCTATTCCCACCCACGTTCTCCTATCTGTATGAGCTTCAATTTTAGCAATCTGTGTTGTTGTTAATTTCTGTCAAGTCAATTCCGATTCATGGTAAACATGTACTTAGGATAAAAATTACAAGTGTCTCAAAATGAAGCTTTTAGAATAAAAGAAATTGTTCTATAACATACAAATACCAATTTGTTTAAAATATTATACAAACATAGAAATGTATTTTTTTTAAAAAAGAATCCTGTTCCCCTTACCCGGGTAAATCGTTCCTCCAATGATTCGTCCCAAAGGGTACCAGGCCCGGTCATCAAACCAATTATGGAACTTGTAAAACCCCTCCTCAGCCAAGAACCGGGTAGTCCGATAATTAAAGTACCTACAACAAGAAAGAAAGAGATCTGCATCTTCTGTTCATACTCAAATATATGGACCAATCTACAGAGGATCTGGTACCACCGATTCCATCAGTGAGGAACCCTAACTTGAACTGTTACTCTAATGACAGTCAGCTTGGAACCAAAAATTTTGCCAATCATGAAAATCATCTTATGTTACCATAAGTCTCTTCACTTCTAGTGCCATGTTTATCTCAACTAAAATACTGCTTCTCTCCTAAGGAAATGAAACTCAAGCCTTAACATTACAACAAAGCAATAAGCAGGGTATTTCAAAGTGTCATGTGGTAGGCAGCAGGACAAGCCAAGCACCCAAAAGAAAAGACAGCTGAGATGTGGGCAACAATAGGTTTTTGGCACTTTTCAAGTGACAAGAATAAGTAAGAGAATATTTCCACACGTGCACAACACAAGAATAATTTCACAAGAATAATTTTAATCCACAAAACAAACTTAATGAGAGTTTAAACTGATAATGAGTCCACTCACATTGTTGTTTAAACTACTTCTGAATGCCACTGTATATAGTGGCAAATCAAAAAATCTCTGAGATAAAATGCTTAGAGCTGTACATGGAAAGACACAGTTCTTTAGGTACAAAGCTATGAACCTATCTCTTAAATTTCTCATTTAAAAGGAAAAAGAGAAAGGAGGAAGGGGGGGGAATCAATAAAAGGGCCTCAAACTAAGTAACAGAGATGATCATGACTAACCAACTTCCTTGCCCCCTTCCCAACCCTATTTCTCCCTTGGTCAGTCAAGGTTTTAGAAGCAGAAATAGCAGATAACAGAAATCTCTGTCCTTGTGTTTGTCACTGACAAATGTTATTTTGTTAACTGTCAGACAGACAGGAAGAATTAAGAGTAACAGGCAGCCAACATTTGTCTGAATTGTGTCCTTTACCTAAAAGCCAGAGGTAAGAGTGAAAGTAGAAGTTAGTGGAAACAAGCCTGAACTAGTTAGGAAACAAAGGATCTAATCCCAGAAGCCACCAAATCTTAAGCAACTTACTAACGCCCTAGGCTTCAGTTACCTCCTCTGCAAAATGAAGTGTCAAATCACATGATCTTTACAGTCCTTTTAGCTTTTTGATTACAGATAGTGATAGTCTTGTTTCCCCTGGTCATCTCAACTAGTTATTTGCTCATCTAGAGAGTCCAATAAAGAAACTCTAACAGACTACTGACAAAGGAACAAAAGGATATAACTCTTACTTATGAGAAGAAATACAAATTGATTTTGGGAACCTCAAAGTATGCACTTGTGTATCTCCAGGGGCTGTAAATATCTGCACAAGACACACTGACAAGTCTGCAAACACACAGGTACTACGCACTCCGCAAACTGAGCATGCTACTTTTGAAGTATCATTGATACTTTAAGAACCTGTAACTCTGAACGTTTGAAATGGCTAATGTTCTATTATACAGATTGTACCACAATTTTAAAAAAAGAACATATAATTCTGTCCCTTCCAATCTGTCCTTACATCCTAACTGTAGGCAATGCAACAGTGATTAAGACTAGTCTCCGGAGTCAGACAAACCTAGATCCAAATTCCAAGTCCTGGCTCCTCCACTTACTAATGTGTAACCTGGGATAAGTCAACTAACCCTCCCTGGGTCTCATGCCATTTGTACAAAGGGAACGAGAATACCTACTTCTCTTAAGGTTGTTGTAAGGATTTATAAATAATCTACAAAAGAAAAAAAAAGTGCTTGGAACAACAATAAATGCTCAGTGAATATTACCTATTAATACTGCTAAGGACTTTCACCTATACCTCTTTCATCTAACAAACAAAATCTCTACTCAAATTCATAGCTTTAAATTTTCCTCAGACTTAAAACTTAACCAGTAAGTTCAACTCCTATCACAGAAATTGTTCAGTGGAAAAAAACACATTACAGATCTCAAGTTCATGACTTGTGGTTTTTCTTTTGAGTTTTGAATACATACCAGGACTATTTCCCTCAATGTGCACCATTAACTTCTGACCAAGTGGAGAAGCCAGTCCTTCCTTTGATGGCTAAGCTCCTGAGTGACAGGCAGGCACACCAGCAATGCCTCCTAAATTTTTTTACTTGGCCAATTTTGATTCTGGGAACCTCAAAATCACTTGGCCAATTTTAACAGAAATGTTTCCAACGAAAAACTACCTCCTTCAGAAAACTTCAGGGTTTTTTGTCCCTAAATTTGCTGAAAGCACATCTTTATCACTGAGAGCTAACTAAAATCTTAATCTGAAACTCATGAACCTGAAAACCCCAAAGGAAATAATAACAGACCACTCAAAAGTACTCACGGATCAAACTCATGGATAACACTTTCAAATCTCAGGACAGCAAAGAGACGAGTGGAGAATGCTGCAAAAGCCAGAAAATTAACATTTTAATGGCTGTGTTGCAATGAAAGAGCAATGATAAAAGTATTATCAGTAAAGATGTCACTGGAAATATGATTCCTGAATAAAGTATTTATCCACCCCTCCCCTCATGAAGGAAACAAAAGGTCAAGAAAACAAAAGTTCATCTGTCCCTGACAAGGACATCCTTATTTCCTACCTAGGACACACTTAACTACTTACACAAGGCCTATAGCATTACATCTACCCACTAACACCTCACTCGACTTACATGGTCATCTTTTATCTATGCTGACCATTATCCCCCACCAAACTAACCTTAACCGTGGAGCAAATTTAAGAGGTAAGGCAACCAAGACTATATTTACGACTCATGAAGAGCCAGGAAATCTACAGAAGATTAAATTCTCAAGATACTTTAAAAAATACTAACGGACACATGTGAGGAATGTGCTTCTTAATTCAATGAAGTACAGTAGACCAACTGCACAGCTGCCACAAGCAAAGATGAAAAGGCAGGAAGGGGCAGGAAAACTAGACAGACACAGGAAACGTGGGGTAGAAACACGGAGAGTGTTAACATATTGTGGAGATTGCAACCTATGTCCCCAGACAGTGTGTAAATTTTGGGGTGAGAAAATAATCTGCAATGTGAAGTTCCGCCTAAAGTAAAAATATGTACTTTAGGCAGAAGTACCCACTGCCATCGAGTTGATTCTGACTTGTAGTGACCCTGTAAGACAGAGAACTGCCCCATAGTTTCCAAGGAGCAGCTGGTAGACTCAAACTGCCAACTTTTGGAGGAGCTAGTGGATTCACGCTGCAGACAACTGCACAACCAAGGATTCATATACATACAAATACTAAGATAGGCACCTAAATTAAGGACAATTAGCCTTTAAAGAATTCAGCATCCAAGGGTCTTCAACACTTGTTTGAGCTCTCTGAGAAAACAGAATTAGCACAGCATGCCTCCTACTCTCAAGTGAACACTAGCCCTTACTTACACATTTTTTGTGCTTATTTTGCCTTTATAAAATTATACTGATGGGGTGTGATTTACAAAAAGCATAACAACCCATTAAAAACGAATAAGGTATTTTTTAAAAAGCCCCTCTTGTCAAATTCAAGATTTCTCCTTTCCATCCCTAAAGATAGAGAGGTTCAGGTGCACACTCACATAATACAGCAGCCATCGACAGAATGAGAAGCTTCAGAAGCGTGTCCTGCTTCTCATAGGACAACCGCAAAAATCCCAGCTTAGTCATCTTGACATCAATGGGTGGCAGTAGATGACACTCAAATAGCTAAAAAGGAAAAGTCAAGATAATAGGATACTGAATTGTGACTTAACTTTGATATTTTATGGTGGCAGAGAAGCAGAGACACCATCTAGCCAACACACCAGGACAGCCCAGGCAAAGGCTAATATCTAAGCCTTGTCATCACCATGACACTGGCAAGGAAGTAAGCCCAAGCCAGAAGTCTCCGAGTTAAAACTAAAAAGCAGTGATCAGAATTTACCAGCCCTACTCTGTTCCCCACTCCCTCACAGCTAACACATACATAACCACAACTGCCAACACTGCAACAACGATAAAGAGGAAACAGTAATAGAAAAATGAGGGTAGAGGAAAGGGATACAAAGGAAATAAAAAGACCAGAAACAGAGAAAGAAGTAACAAAATGGAGAAAGAAAGCACTGGAAAGCCAGCAACATGTGAAAGAAAGCAAGGGATACATACTGAACACATCTATGACCTTAGAAACAAAAATACATAAGTCACAGCTGAATCAGCACAATTTCAAGCTGCAAATTTAGGCTTCCACTGACAGGCTACAAGCTTATTTCTGTTCCAAATCCCACTGGGGTTGTAGGGTGAACTAAAGAGCACGAATTATCACTAATGCATTTATAATTATGCACTAAAAAAACGAGGGAGATGCTCTTACAGAGATCACTATAACTTAAACCCTGTATGACACTGTAACCCCTGCTAGGATCTATCCCCTCTTCCAGCCAGCTGTCTCAAGGCATCTCTGTAACTCACAATGCTAATGTGAAACTGACTCCATGACTCCATGACACAGAGATGGATCAGGGCATCAGACGACAATCTGGCAATTTCCATTTCTGCACTGAATAAGATGATGTATAAGATAGCTCTGTCTTCTTAAGTCATAAACTAGCTAAGAGCTAAATGATGAAGAATACAATAAAGAACAGGTAGCACTGTTCAGGTCTATGTAGAAAAAATATATATATACATATCCTCCTGATCTTTAGTTCACTGTTACTGTGGGAAAAGAGGAAGGAAAAAAATACTGGGCAAGGTGGAAGGCATGAGAATCATACATTTTCATCTTCTACACTGGGAAGTCAAGAACCTTTGCATATCAACTGTTACAGAAGAGCAGTTTTACATATTTTAAGCCCTTATCTTGCTTCCAGAATAAAGGACTAACTTCTGAAGTCCACAATCCAGCCACATGTGACTGTTCTACAGAATGCCTGAAACAGAAACAAATTTAACACCACTGAGCTGGTACAAGTCACACACTAGAAGGGTACACAGACTCCTACTCGAAGGTCGAGTAAAGGAGCTGGTAACTTAAAAGTAGGACCATAACGGAGTTTTAAACTTGTGCTGTCTGATAATTCTCACACAAAGGTTTTAAGTAAAGACCTTTTTCTTAAAACAGGGACCATCTGCTCTCCTTAAAGGTGACCTGCAAGTTGTGATATCCTCGTCCCATCCCATTTCTACTTCCCAAGACTGCAACTCCCCTACCCCCCACACTTCCTACACCTCTTTCCACACCTTCTCCTCTCCAATACTCCTACAGTCCCCTCACTTCTGCTGTCTCCTGCAGGTCCCCCTCTCACCTTTACAGAACTAAACATCTCTGACAACGCCCACCACGGACCACCCCACCACCGTGGCACGCAACATCCCTTCTTCTATAAGACTAGACCCAGAATCCACCGTTTCCCAAGACGTCCTAGCCTAAATGCAAGCCCTATCCCCAATGCCCAAGCAGTCGCACTCTTCCATTTCAGGATGTCCCTACACCCCCACCTGCAAGGCCCCAGGCACGGCTCCTTCCCCTTAGAGACCGACTGCCTGCCCTTCATTTATCCCGACCAACGCTCCAGACTGCAAAGTAGCTAATTCGCAAGTTAGCTTCTTGGGCCCTCTCACCTGGCCGCCGTTTCTCGGGTATCTACTCGGCTCCCTAGGCCATCGGTCCCGCTACGCACCCAAACGTGGCGGCGCCCGGTACCGACCCTCATTGGCGGGCTCAGTGCCAGGACGACACTCCGAGAAAGCAATGGGCTAGTTAGACTGTCT
The DNA here is from genome assembly GCA_028571685.1 of Heterohyrax brucei. NCBI lineage: Eukaryota > Metazoa > Chordata > Mammalia > Hyracoidea > Procaviidae > Heterohyrax > Heterohyrax brucei. Next base: position 22,689,721 of record CM053162.1, read on the forward strand.
GTCAGAGACAGAGGCGAGGCCAGAGCCGCGTTCCCAATCTTCACTGGACAATAAAGATGTCACTTAGATGGCTAGAGGCGGGTATATGTGCTCCCGCAGAGCTGTCATTGGTCCGAGTGTGAGGCCGAGGAGTGAGCAAAGACCACGCTCGGAGCAGTTCGGTTGAAGGCATAGCAGTGACGTGTCTGTCTGCGGACCCGGAAGAAGTGGCGGTTGGAGGGTGTGGCCGTGACTAAAGCCACGTGACTCCAGAAGGACCTACGCTAAAGAATAGGCTGGAACTACAAATCCCAAAAACCCGGTGAAGGCAGCGGTGTCCTTTTTTTAGTGGTCTTTTGCTGTTGTTGCAAGTAGAAAGATTTTGACTGTTATCTAATATAAGATTAAGGAAGAGGAGGGAAATTTTTTATGATGATGATTAAGTGAAAGTATACAATGCAAATCAATGCATCGTGCCCAGTTATCTGCAGCTCCATCTGCTCTCACCCTGTGAGAGAACATACCTTCTTTTCACTCTGTACTTCTAGTATCCTCTTAATGAACAACTGTCCTCTCCTCTACACCCTCTTTTCTCTCATCTAGAAAGAAACAGGTAGGACAGCTTCCTACTCCATAAAGTACACACACTGTATGCTCACACTGTGTCCCCAAATCCAGTCCATTCTTGTCTGAAGAGCTGACTACAGTACTGGTTTCAGTTCAGGGCCAGCAGCAAGTCTAGGGGCCATATTCCTAGGGGCCCCTCCAGGCTGTCGGACCATCAGTTCTGGTTTTTTAGTGGAGTTCTTGACCTGCACACCTCTTTTTATGTTCCCCATCATGGCTAGCTTTGGTGGTGGTGGCCGGGCACCATCTGGTTCTCCTGGTCTGGTGCTGATGTGGTATCCCATTCCTATGGGGCTTTTTGCCTCCTAGGCTCATTTTTCCTCATGTCTTTGATATTCTTGTTCGTCATCTATTCCAGGTGGGTTGGGACCATTTGGTGTACCTCAGAAGGCAGCCTGCTAGCTTTTAAGACCCCAGATGCCACTCACCAATGTGGGGTGCAGAAGGTTCTCTTAGCTAAGTACTAGCTATGCCAGTTGACCTCGATGTCCCCTGAAAACATGTTCCGTACACTGCTGTCCCTGCTATTCTATCCTTTGCAATATTGGCTTTAGTTTAGAAAATCCTCCAGTTTATGGTGTAGTCCAGTTGTGCTGATCTGCTCTGTATCATGCACTGTCACTCCCTTCACCTAACCAAATTCGTGTGGACTATCAAAGCTGTGAACATCCCTCTTATTCCCTCCCTGCCCTTGTTGCCTTCAAAAGTCTGTTCTTCTGTACTTAAGTCCATTTTTAAGTCATTATAGCTGACCTGACGTCTGGTAAAATACTTGGCGTTTTGCATTTGACTGATTTCACTCAGCCTAATGTCTTTTGGTTGAAACCAGGTTACGAAATGCTTCCTAAAATCATCACTATTCTTTATCATTGCATAGTGTTCCATTGTGTTTATCTACCACAATATGTTTATTCATTCATCTGTTGTTAGGCACCTAGGTTGATTTCATCATTTTGCTATTGTGGACTGTGTGGCAATAAACATTCATGTGCATGTATCTATTCGTGTGATGTGTTTATTTCTGTAGGATATATTCTGAGCAGTGGGATTGCTGGATCATATGGTATTCCTATTTCTAACTTTTTAAGAAAGCACCAAATTGCTTGCCAAAGAGCTTATACCACTTTGTATTGCCACCAGCAATGTAGAAGAGTTGCAATCTCTACACAGTCTCTCCAGCATTTGCTTTGTGTTTTTTGGATTATTGCCAACCTCACTGGAGTGAGATGGTATCTCATTGTAGTTTTGATTGGGATTTCTCTAATAACTAATGATCATGAGCATTTCATCTTGTGTCTTTTGGCTGCCTTGATGTCTCTTTTGGTGAACTGTCTGTCCATCTCCTTCCCTATTGTTTAATTGTAGTGTTCACCTTTTTCTTGTTGACACTTTGCAGTACCTGGCAGATTATGGAAATCAGATGTCAACACAACATGTAGTTGCTAAATATTTTTTCCTGTTCTGTAGGCAACGTTTTAACTCTCTTGATAAAGGCTTTGAGTAAGCATGAGTGTTTGATTTTTAGTCCTTCCCATTTATCTGTCTTCTCTTCTGTTATTTGTGCACTGTTGGTCAGATTTTGTACTCTAAGCCATGTATTAGAACTTCCATTGTTGTCCTTATTTTTTCTTGCATGATCTTTATATTGTTTTAAGTTTCATATTTAGGTGTTTGATCCATTTTGAGTTAGTTTTTGTGTAAGGTGTGAGATATGGGTCTTGTTTGAGTTTTTTACAGATGGATATCCAATTTTGCCACCACCATTTGTTAAAGAGACTGTTTTCACCTTAATTTACAACCTTAGGGCTTTTGTCAAATATCGACTGTTTGTAAGAGAATGCTGATATTTCTGGGGTCTCAATTCTGTTCCATTGGTCTGTGTCTCGTTTTGTACCGCTACCAGGCTGTTTTGACTACTGTGGCAGTATAGTAAGTTCTAAGGTCAGGTAGTGTGAGGCCTCCCACTGTGCTTCTCTTCTTTAGTAGTGATTTACTTATCCGGGGTTTCTTCCCTTTCCAAACAAAGTTGGTGACTTGTTTCTCCATCTCATTAAAAAATGACACTGAAATTTGTATTGGGATTGCATTGTATGTGTAGATCACTTTGGGTAAAATAGCCATTTTCACAATGTTAAGTCTTCTTATCCATGAGCAAGGTAGATTTCTCCACTTAAGAAAGTCTCTTTTGGTTTCTTGCAGTAGGATCTTTTCTCTGCATAGGTGTCTTACTTTGGTTAGGTTTGTTCCTAGATATTTTATCTTCTAGGGGGCTATTGTAAATGGTATTGATTTGGTGATTTCCTCTTTGATGATCTCTTTGTTGGTGTAAAGGAATCCTACCAATTTACGTATGTTTAGCTTATATCATGACACTTTGCTGAACTGTTCAATTAGTTGCAGTAGTTCATTTATGGATTCTTTAGGTTGTATATGATTATGTCATCTGCAAATAGGGATACTTTTACTTCTTCTTTGCAGGTGTGGATGGCCTTTATTTCTTTGCTTGTGTAATTCCTCTGGCCAGAACCTCTAGCACAATATTGAAAAGACATTGTGACAGTGGGCATCCTTGTCTAGTTCCCATTCTCAGCAGGAATTCTTTTACTCTGTCTCCACTGAAGATGATGTAGATGGTTGGCTTTGCAACCTTATTGCTTTGAGGAATTTCTCTTCTATTCCTATTTTGCTGAGAGTTTTCAACATGAATGGGTGTCAGACTTTGTCAAATACCTTTTCTGCATCGATTGGCAAAATCAGGTGATTCTTATCATTTGTGTTATTTATGCAGTTGATCACATTAATTGTTTTTCTCATGTTGAAGCAGCCCTGCATCCCTGGTATCATGGATTGAATTGTGTCCCCCTAAAAATGTGTGTAGCCATGTGGCTGGGCCATGTTTCCCAATATTTTGTGATTGTCCTCCATTTTGTGATTTTCCGATTCTGTATGTTAAAGGATTAGGGTCGGACTGTTAATCCCCTCATCAGATCACCTCCCTGCTCCACTCTAAAGGGAGTTTCCCCGGAGTATGGCTTGTACCACCCTTTGTCCTTTCATCCTACAAGAGGTAAAAGGAAAGAGAAGCAATCAGAGAGCTGAGAACCTCACACCATCAAAAAAGCAGCTCTGGGAGAAGAATGCATCCTTCAGACCTGAGGTTCCTGTGCCAGGATACTCCCTGAACAAAGACTGATGCAACCTAAAGGACTTTCCTCCAGAGCTGACAGAAGGAAAGTCCTTCTCCTGAAATGGACACCCTGAATGTGGGCTTGTAACCTATCGGACTATATAAGAATAAACTTTCCTTTGTTAAAGCCATCCACCTTGTGGTATCTCTATTAGAGCAGCACTAGCTGCCTGACACATCTGGTATGTATCCAACTTGGTTATGATGAACTATTTTTTTTAAATGTTGTTCAATTCTATTGGCTGAGATTTTGTTGAAGATTTTTGAATCTAGGTTCATGAGTAATATTGGTCTGCGATTTTCTTTTTTTGTGTGACCTTTCTCTGGCTTTGGCATCAGGGCTATGCTGGCTTCATAGAATTAATTTGGGAGTATTCCATCCTTTTCTATGCTGTGAAAAAGCCTCAGTAGTCTTGTAATTAACTTCTCTCTAACAGTTTGGTAGAATTCTCTGATGAAGCTGTCTGGGCCAGGACTTCTTTCGGTTGGTAATTTTTTGGTTATTTTTTCAATCTCTTCTTTTGTGATGGGTTTATTAAGTTGTTCTACTTCTTGTGATAATTTTGGTAGGTGATGTGAGTCTAGAAATTTGTCCATTTCCTCTCGGTTTTCAAATCTGTTAAAGTACAGTTTTTCATAGTATTCTGTTATGATACTTTTTACTTCGGTTGGGTCTGTTGTGACATCTCTTGTCTCATTTATTATTCAGGTTACTGGCTTCCTCTCCAGTTTTTCTTTTGTAAGTTTAGCCCATGGTTAATCAATTTTGTTGATGTTTTCAAAAAACCAACTTTTGGTTTTGTTAATTCTTTCAGTTGTTTTTCTATTCTCTCATTTTTTAGTTCTGCTCTAATTTTTATTATCTGATTTCTTCTTGGTGCCCAAGGCATCCTTTTGTTCTCTTTCTATTTGTTCAAGCTGTAGGGTTAATTCTTTGGTTTGGGGCCTTTCTTCATTCCAGATGTGTTCATTTATAGAGATAAATTGTCCTCTGAGCACTGCTTTTGCTGTATCCCATAGTTTTCTGGTAGGATGTGTTTTCATTCTCATTTGATTCCATGAATTTCTTTATTGAATCTTTGATTTCTTCTACAATCCATGAATTTTTGAGCAAGGTATTGTTCGGTTTCCATCAGTTCGAATTTCTACACATTTTTTTTCTGCCATCGATTTCAACTTTTATGAATTTATGGTCAGAGAAGATGCTTTGCAATAATTCAGTGGTTTGGATTTTCTTGAGTCTTGCTTTATGACCTAATATGTGGTCTATTCTGGAGAATATTCCATGTGCATTGGAAAAGAAGGTGTACTTATCTGTTGTTGAGTAAAAGGCTTTGTATATGCCAGTGAGGTCTGGTTGGTTGATTGCCGCAATAAGATCTTCTATATCTTTATTGAACTTTTTCCTGGAAGATCTATCCATTACTGCAAGTGGAGTGTTGAAGTCTCTTACTATTATTGTGGAGTGATCTATCTCATTTTTCAATGTTCTCAGTGTTTGTTTGATGTATTTAGATGCTCTGGTATTGGGTGCATAAATATTTAATATTGTCATATCTTGCTTATGTATGAACCTTTTGGCAATAAATAGTGACCATCTTTTCCACAGTGGTGGATTTTACATTAAAGTCTATTTTATCTGAGATTAGTATCACTGTATCACTGCTCCTACTCTTCTTTGCATGGTGTTAGCTTGGTACATATTTTTCAGTTTGTTCATATCTGAGTTTAAGATGTGTTTCTTGTAACCAACATATAGACAGATTGTGTGCTTTGATCCAAGCTGTTACTCTCTGACTCTTAATTGGAGCATTCAATCCATTTACATTCAGTGTAATTATTTATAGATATGTGTTTAGTGCTGTCATTTGCTGCCTTTATTTTTGTGTTGTTCATGTTTTCTTTCTTCTACTTAGTATTCTCCTCTGGGTCATTTTTCTATATGGGTTTTTTTTATGTTTATCGGTGTTGGTTTTGTGTCTGTTGAGACTCCTGTATTGCTTCCTGTTTTGATGTGTAGCACTATTAGTTTGCTTTGTGGTTACCCCTTTGACCTTCTTTAATGTTCTAAGTTTAAACCAATCTCTAGGCTTGGCTTGGCAACATCTGTATATCTCCTTAACTTCCTCTCCATCTGAAATGGTTGTAACTGTGGTAATATATTCCTCTTTATAGTGTGATGATGCCGTAGTTTACATGTTAAGATCTCTGTTTGCCCACTTTTAATATTTTAGCTTTGTGACTGAGCTCTGTCACTTCCCTAGCTGAGTAGGACTCCAGATGCTGTCTCCTGCATTGCATCATTAAGTATACATTTGACATTATTGTTTTACTAAATGAAGAGCTTCTTTCAGTATTTCTTGTAGTTTTGGTTTGGTTTTTGCAAAGTCTCTAAGCTTCTGTTTATTTGAGAATGTCTTAATTTCACTGTCATATTTAAGACACAATTTTGCTGGACATATAATCCTTCGTTGGAAGTTTTTGTCTTTCTAAGCTTTGTATGTGTTATCCCACTGTCTTCTTGCCAACATGATTTCTGCCAAGAAGTCAGAGGAAGCCTACAAGGCTTCCCTTTGGACGTTAGTTTTGCTTTAAGCCTAGGTGCCTTTAAATGCCTCTCCCTAGGCTTCATTTTATTAAACTCAATTATGTCTTGATGTCTTTCTTTTAGTGATGTTTGATAAGAGTCTTAAATACTTATGTTCTGTTCTTTCATGATGTCAGAAAAGTTTTCTGTCAGCAACTCTTCAAGAATTCTCTCTGTATTTTCTGCTATGCCTCCCTGTTCAGGAATTCCAATTATTTATGGATTATTCTTCTTGATAGAGTCCCATATGATTCTTAATTGTTCTTCATTTTTCTTGTTTCTTTTGTCTGATTTCTCCTCGTAAATGCTAGTGTATGTTGCTTTTTCTTCAGTCTTTCTAATTCTGCATTCCATTTCCTCAATCATGTTCTTTTGGCTTTGCATTGAATTGTCTAACTCTGTAGTTTTATTATTGACCTGCTGGATTTCAGATCATTGATGGTCTAGCAGTTCATATAGCTTACTTAATTTTTTTCATTTTGTTCTGCTGCACCTTGTTTAATCTCTAGAAAGACTTTATAGAGAATTCTTTTGTTTTCTACCTCTGATTATTTCAGATAGATTTCTTCTGGGAAGTTTTTTGATTCTTTATTTTGAGAGATATTGATTGTTGTCTATGTGCCATGAAAAGCTGTTCAGTTTCTATGGTGGTATATGAATGGGAGCTGTGGTGAAGCTCTAAGAAGGGAGTGAGTAAGGGTACTGCTAGGCTTGGCTGTTAGCTGTTTTCTAGGTGCAGCTGACTTAGGTACAACTTTTCTGGTAATAGAGTGTTTTAGTCATCTAGCGCTTCTCTAACAGATATACCACAGAGTGGATGGCTTTAACAAAGGAAGATTTATTCTTACACAGTCTGGCAGATACAAGTCCAAATTCAGGATGTCTGTTCCCAGAGAAGCTTTTCCCCCTTGCCAGCTCTGGAGGTAAGTCCAGTATTGCACCACTCTTTGTCCAGGGAGCATCTTGGCACAGGAACCTCAGGTCTGAAGGATGTGTTCTTCTCCCAGTGCTGCTTTCTTAATGGTGTGAGGTTCCCAATTCTCTGCCTGCTTCCCTTTCCTTTTATCTCTTCTAGGATGAAAGGATTAAGGGCAGGACAAGCCATACTCCAGGGAAACTCCCTTTACAGTGGAGCAGGGAGGTGATCTTATAAAGGGATTTATAGTCCCACCCTAATCCTTTAACATACAGCACAGCAAAATCACAAAATGGAGGACAATCTTAGAATACAGGGAATCATGGCCCAGGCAAATAGCTACACATATTCTAGTGGGGACACAATTCAATCCATGACACAGAGATTCTGTCAAGTCCTGCAATGCTGCTCGGATTGGCAGCTGGCCCCAGCTGGGTCCTCAAGGATGACAGGCCCCACTTCCTAGTTTATAAAGATAGGGATGTCATCTTTAAATTAAGTACTTGTGCCAACTCTCCAGCATCATGTCAGTTGAGACTATGGCATAGCTCAGGGAAGGAAGCAGAGAAGGATGCCTCCACAGTCAGCCATCAGAGACCACTGTGTTCTCTAGATACGCTTATCTTAAAAACTGCTTTTCTGCTGAGAGGGATGCTGCCCAGCAGCAGTCAAATGCAGCCAGACCCTTAGATGTGGCAGGCCTCAATCTCCTGGCTTGCAAAGGTGATACCCTACTTATAGAGTCTCTCAGGGACCATTGGCAGATGCTATGATATGGCTCAGTCAGGAGAGGTGTAAATGCCATTGTTACACTCAGCTGCCAGTCATTGCTGTGTTCTCTAGGTGCACTTAGCTTATAAACTGCTTTCATGGTGAGAGAGACATTGACCAGTGGCAGCCAATAACACCTGGGCCCTCAAGGATGGCAGGCCCCACTTCCCAGGTGACAAAATTTTCACCCTACCTATGGGGTCTCTTGGAGGCTGTCAGCAGACACTATGATGTGACTCACTGAAGTGAAGTGGAAATGGCACTGCCACACTTGAATACCAGTCACCACTGTGCACTCTCATTGCACTTATCTTAAAAACTGCTTTTCTGGATTTGGGGACACAGTGTGACCATATGGTGAGCATACTTTATGGTTCTGTGGATTTATAGGATGCTGTCCTACTGGTCTCTTTCTAGAGGGGAGAGAAGAGGGTGGAGGGGATGTGACAGATGCTTATTAAGGGGATACTGAAAATATAGAGTGAAAAGGAGGAATGTGCTGTCACTAGATAGGGAGAGCAGAAGGAGTTGCAGATAGGTGGGCATGTAAAACTGGTTTGGATTGTGTACTTTCTCTTAATCACAATAAAAATACATATGTACATGTGTGTGTATATATATATATATATGTATGTATGTATATAAAGAAACATGCCTGCGCCCATGATTCTGGTTCAGATGAGAATAAAGCTATTAACCGTTTGAAGAAAAAAAAAGAGAGAGACATTGACTAGTTGCAGCTGATAGCAGCCAGGCCCTCAGAGGTGGCATACCCCGCCTCCTGGCTGACAAAAGTGGCACCATACTTATGGAGTTTCTTGGGGGCCATCAGCACATGCTATGATGAGGCTCAAAGAGGGGAGGGGTTAGGGCACCACCACACTGAGCTGCCAGCCGCCACTGTGTTCTTTAGGTATGATTGTCTTAAAAACAGCTTTTCTGCCCGGAAATGCACTGTCCAGACAGGCACTGTTGTGACAGTTAGCCCCAGGCAAACCCTGAGACGTGGCTGATTCCACCTCTTAGCTGACCAAGATGATATCCCACCTGAGCCACCTTTCCTGCAGTAAGTCAGCAGTATCTATGGCGCAGTTCAGAGAAGAGAGGGGACAGGAGCACTGTCGCACTCAACCACCAGCCATCAGTTTGTTTTCTAGGTACAATTGTGTTAAGAACAGCTTTTCTGCTGGGAGAAGTACAGTTCAAGCAGGCACTGTTGCTCAGCATCAGTGATAGCCCCAGCTGAGCCCTTAGATGTGCCTGACTCTGCCTCTTAGTGACCAAGATAGTGTACCACCTGAGCTACCTCTCCTGCAGTTAGTCAGCAGTATCTAAGGCGCAACTCAGAGAAGTGGGAGGACCATTGGCATCCTTGGTCACCAGCTGCTGCTAGATTCTGTAGGTGTGACTGACCCAAGCACAGCCTCTCTGCTGTGGGTTATGCTATTTAGCTAGGCACTGCAGCTCAGCATAGTAGCCAGTCCATGCCACGCTCTCAAGCTCAGCAGTCTCAGTCCCAGTCTCCCAGTTAGCAAAGAAGGTATCTGTACCTGTAATCCTCTCAGCCACTGTGCCAGCAGAAGCAGGACTCACCGCACCACTGTTTCACCTCTGACAAGGTAGTTTCCCCTTTGCTGTTACGTTGTCTGATCTCATAACCCTAAGCCTCATCTTGGGGCTCCCACAATTCTTCATTCAATTATTAGGCCTTGGTTCTCAGAGTGAATTGAAAAGACATGTGACTAGTCTACGATCTTGGCCCGCCTCCTTAAAATTTTTTATACGTATTCTCAATGAAAATGAAAATGCGTCTTTGTCCAGACTGTTATATCTGTTAGAGGATTTGCCCAATCCCTGTGCTAATAGTGACTCATAGGGAATCTGCTCAATGAATGAATTTAGTTTTTTGTTTTGTCTGATAATTCATTCTACAGCTGTCTGTTTTCTATAGTACTTCCCCATAAACTTTGATAGGCAAGAGAACTCTGATTTCACAGGCATTCTTAGGTGCCTTTGAATCAAATCTTTGAGCCAATTAATGTCCACCTGATTGAAGAGCTTCCTTTTTTTTTTTTTTTGCTAATCCTCTTCCAAAGATGATGTCCTTCTCCTGGAACTGGTCCCTCCTGATAACTTGTCCACAGTATCTATCCTCTCTTTGAAGAAGGATTCTGGCTGTACTTATTCCAAAACAGATCTGTTCCTTGTTTCGGCAGTTCTTTTGGCAATCCATAGTGTGTATATTCTATATTTTTCACCAACACCAAAAATTCAAAGGCATCAGTTCTTTAGTCTTCTTTACATGTTGTCAGCTTTCACATGCATATGAGGCAATTGAAAATACCATTGCTTTACAGTTGATGGTCCGAAGGCGTCAGTGTTCCCCTGGGAGCATGGCCTCTAGACCTGATGCTGCCCTTGTCCATAAATCATTACTGAGGTCAACTCCTCTGACAGGAACAGATTGGACTCAGCAACACAGCATGACCACATCATGTGTGCACTTTATGGTTCTATGCATCTATAGGATGTTGTCCTACTGGCCTCTTACTAGTGGGAAGTAGAGAGGGTGGTAAAGAGAGGACAGGAGATTGTTAACAGGACATGGCATGTAAAGAATAGAAATGAGTGTGCTGTCACGGGGCAAGGATAGCAGTAGAAGCTGAACATAGGCAGGCATGCAAATTTAAACTGCATTGTACAGTTTCACTCAATCACAATAAATAAAAAAATTAAAAAAAGAAAATATCATTGCCTGAATCAGGCACACTTTAATCCTCTAACTGACAACTTTGCTTTTCAACACTTTGAGGTTTTTACAGCAGATTTGCCCAATGTAATACGTCATTTGATTTCTTGGCTACTGTTTTCATGGACATCAGTTGTCAATCCAAGTAAAATAAAATCTGTCACAACTTCAATATGCTTTCCACTTATCATGACATTGGTTATTGGTCCAGTTGTGAGGATTTTTGTTTTCTTTGTGTTGTGGCATAGTCCATACTGAAGGCTGTGGTCTTTGATCTTTACCAGTAAGTACTTCAGGTCCTGTTCCTTTTCAAAAAAGATTGTATTATCTGCATAACAGATTGCTGTTAAGTCTTCCACCATTCCTCATGCCTCATTCTTCACATAGTCCATCTTCTCATATTATTTGCTCAGCATGCAGGTTAAATAAGTATGGTGACAGGATATAACCCTGATGAACACATTTCCTGGTTTTAAACTACACAAAATCTCCTTGTTTTGTTCAAACAACTACCTTTTGGTCTATGTACAGGTTCAGCATGAACACAATTGTGTGTCCTGGAATTCCTGTTCTTTATGATGTTATCCATAATTTGTTATGATCCTATCTCAGACAAAATAAATTTTAATGTCAAATCCACCATCATGGATAAAGATGGACACTATTTATTGCTGAAAGATTCAGTACACAAGCAAAACTTAACTATAGTAAATATTTATGCACCTAATATCAGAGCACCTAAATACATCGAAGAAACACCGACTATGCTCAAAAGAGAGTTAGATGACTCCACAATTATAGTGGGAGACTTTAACCCTCCACTCCATTACTAGACAGATCATCTAGAAAAAAGCTCAGTAAAGACACAGAAGACCTCATTAACACAATTAACCAACTAAACCTCACTGATATATACAGAACTTTCCACCCATCAGCAGACAACTACACCTTCTTCTCCAATGCACATGGAACATTCTCCAGAATTGACCATGTGATAGGCTATAATGCAATACTCAACAAAATACATACCACTGAATTACTGCAAAGCATCTTTTCAGATCATAAAGCCATAAAAGTTGAAATTAATAGCAGAAAAAACATAGATAGAAGGTGGAACTCCTGGAAACTGAACAACATCTTGCTCAAAAAAACATGGGTTATAGAGGAAATCAAGGATGAAATAAAGAAATTCATGGCTTCCAATGAGAACGAAAACACTTCCTACCAGATACAGCCAAAGCAGTGCTCAGAGGTCTGTTTATCTCCATAAATGCACCAGTCTGGAAGGAAGAAAGAAACCAAATCAAGGAACTAACTCTACAGCTTGAACAAGTAGAAAGAGAACAACAGAGGAACCCCTCGGGCACCAGAAGAAACGAGATCATAAACATTAGAGCAGAGCTAAATGAAATAGAGAATAGAAAAACAATTGAAAAAATTGAAAAGACCAAAAGCTGGTTTTTTGAAAAGATCAACAAAATTGACAAACCACTGGCTAAACTTACTAAAGAAAAGCAGGAAAGGAAACAAATAACCCAAATTAGAAATGAGAGGGGAGTTGTCACCACAGATGCAACAGAGATCAAAAATACCATAACAGAATATTGTGAAAAACTGTACTGTAACAAATTTGAAAACCTAGGGGAAATGGACAAATTCCTTGACTCATACCACCTACCCTAATTATCACAACGTGAAGCAGAACAACTTAATAAACCCATCACAAAGGAAGAGATTGAAAATGTCATCAAAACACTGCCAACCAAAAAAATTCCGGACCCAGATGGCTTCACTGCTGAATTTTACCAAGCATTTAAAGAAGAATTATCTCCAATACTACTGAGATTATTTCATGGTATAGAAAGGGATGGAGTACTCCCAAACTCATTCTATGAAGCCAGCATAACCCTGATACCTAAGCCAGGGAAAGACCCAACAGAAAAGAGAACTACAGACCTATATCACTCATGAATCTAGATGCAAAAATCTTCAACAAAATTCTTGCCAATAGAATACAACAACATATCAAGAAAATAATCCATCATGACCAAGTAGGATTCATACCAGGGATACAAGGCTGGTTCAACATCAGAAAAACAATCAATGTGATTAACCACATAAATAACATAAAAGACAAAGATCACCTGATTTTGTCCATTGATGCAGAAAAGGCATTTGATAAAGTCCAACACTCATTCATGCTAATTTGTTACGATCCAAAGTATCACATACATTCGCATAGTCAATAAAACAGAGGTAAACCTCTTTCTGCTGTTCTCTGCTTTGAGCCAAATTCCAACTGACATCAAAAATGATACCCCTAGTTCCACACACTCTTTTGAATCCAGATGTACCACTGAAAATGCTCACTTATGTATGCCAAGGAATTTGGAAGACAGCTACCTGGCCACCTGACTGGAAATCCATATTGGGAATGAGCAATCTTAGGCTGAAAGTGATTGTCAGTGTTAAACTAGAGGACTCTCCACTGTCCTGCTAATGAAAGAAAACCAAAGCAGTTGAGCTAAAATTTACCTTACCAGCAATAGACAGGCTTCTCTCAGATGAAATAGGAAGTAGACACACTCTGTAAGCTTATCTCTTTGTAAGATATCTGCCTGCGAGAGCTGCTTTCCCTAACCTCTCTCCACCAGACACAGATGCCACACTGACACACAACATTGCTGATAAGAGGGCACAGAAGGAAGTCTCAGGATCCAATTCCATCACTGTTGAGTAAGAACAAGTAAACTGAGACACTAAAAGCAAAATAGCTTCTTTAGAGTCCATGGCCCTGTTTCACAGGAGCTATGGAAACCCTTCCTAAAACAATGTCTCAGGAAGAAGACCTTGATGCTGACTCTTATCTAGGCAGTTTCTCAGAGATCTCCTGTAACTTTCCCTTCTCCTACCTGTACTTCTAGTAACATGCCTTGTATTAATTCTAGTTTGTAATATCCTTTCAAAATTATAGCCCAAGTCCTTTGCTCTTGCCCTTTAAAAGGTCTTACAGCTTCACCATTTTTAATGTGTTTGTTCTTTTAATAAACTTAGACTTCTGCAGTCTGGACTCTTATTCAACCTATGATAAATCTCCCTGCTGCACTTTAATAAAGTGTTTACTACTCTTAGATATGACTCAGACACATGCTTACACACTTACAAACTTAATCGTCTCCCACTCCTTCACACTTCAGTGAGCAAAGACTACCCCAAAGACAATGGAAGCATCAGGCAACTGCTCAACTTGGGTGTCAGTGGCAGTAATTCTGCCCATTCACTCTCACATGAATGCAACTGATCAAACTTAATGAAAGCAAATTATTTAAATCAGTGCTTGATGCCCTATGTATTTTCAGAATCTATATGACCGGATCCACCCCAGGATTTTATGATTCAATTGATTTACTTTTTTATTTTGATTTTGTAGTAAGTTGTCATGGATTGAACTGTTGTGCCCCCCAAAATGCATGTAACCATTTGTCTGGGTCATGATCCCCAGTATGTTATAATTGCCCTCCATTTTGTGATTTTTTTCCTATGCTGTATGTTAAAGAGGATTAGGGTGGGACTGTAAATCCCTTCCTAAGTTTATCTCCCTGCTCCAATGTAAAGAGGGTTTCCCTGGAGTGCTGCTTGTACCATGCTTTATCTTTTTATCTTACAAGAGATAAAAGGAAAGAGAAACAAGAAGAAAATTGTGAATCTCACACCATCAAGGAAGCAGCACTGGGAGTAGAGCACATCTTTTAGACCTGAGGTTCCTGCACCAAAATACTCCCCTACCAAAGACTGATGCAGCACAAGGACTTTCCTCCAGAGCTGACAGAGGGAAAGCCTTCCTGGGGTGGACATCCTGAATTTGAACTTAGAGCCTCCTGGACTCTGTAAGAATTACCTTTTCTTTGTTAAAGTCACTCACCTGTGGTATTTCTGTTAGAGCAGTACCAGATGACTAAAATGTAAGTATACAAGATAATTTTACTTCAACAGAAGGAAACAAGTGAAACAAGAAATTGCAGAAATGTGAGTAATAATTCTTGAGAACAAGAGTTATTTTTTTCCCTAAAAGAGGAATCTAAAATTAGAAAGGTTTCCTTAAAGTTGAAAAGGAAAGAAAAAAAGCACTCAAGAACATTAAGATGAAAAAGACAAACCAAGCAAAAAATGAGAAAAGGACTTGAATAGACACTTCACTAAAGAAGACATACACTAGAATTGTAAACTTTTACTTAAAACACGATCCAAAAATAAAAAGATGCAAGAATGACCAACAACAAGGACAAAAAGATGGGCAACTGATGATTCATTAGGCGAATGGAAATCAAAATCACAGTGAAATACCTCTTTACCTCCACTAAGGTATGAGCCAAAAAACAAAACAAAACAAACAGAAAACAACAAATGTTGGCAAGATGTGGAGAAACTGGAATTGGAACCCTGAAAAACTATTGATGGGAATGTAAAATGGTGGGACTATTGTGGAAAAGTTAGGCAGTTCCTGAAAAGTTTAAACACAGAATTACCATATGAACCAACAGTTTCACTCTTTTGGTTATATACCCAAAAGCCTTGGAAGTAGGAACAGAAACAGATACATATACAGCAATATTTACTGCAGCATATTCACCATAACCACAAAGAGGAACACAAGTGTCCATCAACAGGTGATTCCAACCAACCAATATGTTGCCATACAGCATATTCTGACTCATAGTAACACCACAGGACAGATTAGAATTGCCCCATAGGTCTCCAAGGACAGGCTGGTGGATTGGAACCACCAATTTCTTAATAGCAGCAATAGCTCTTAACTATTATGCCAGCAGGGAGACGAAATATGGTACATACATACAATGGAATATTTTTCAGTGAAAAAGTCAAATGAAACTCTGATACGTGCTACAACATGGATGACCTATGAAACATCCTGAGTAAAATAAGTCAGTTACAAATGTAAAATAGTTCATAACCCCACTTATATGAAATAACCAATACAGGCAAATATATAGAAACCAAAGTTTACTTATGGTTACCAGGGCTGGGAGGGAGAAGAAAATGGTCATCACTTAGAGAACACTGAGTTTCTGTTAAAGGTGATGGAGAAATTTGGACCCAGACAGTGGTAATGGTTGTACAACACAAACATGATGTCACTGAATCGAATATGTAAAATATGATGAAGTGGCAAATTTTTATTATATATGTTTTTACCATAATAAAAATGATGTTAGGATTCTCGTTCTTTTTTTTTTTTTTCACTTTTTTTTTACTGTTTCTTAAAAGAAACACATTTATGTTACCAGGTGATAAAATTAAGTAAACTATTTAGAAGTCAGTATAACTGAAGTTTAAAATCTAAACCTATTTAAAAAGACAAATATGTATGATTCAAAAAAAAGACAAATAGGTACCCACAGAAGCTATTGTTTATTGATGCTTACTGGGAGTTGGGGGTAGGAGGAAAGAGGAAGAATCATTCTCTAGATAGATAATGTGAATGCAAGTATGCACAGTTTAATGCAGTCAATGCCATTGAGTTGTACACAAGAAAAAGGATATATTAAATGCTATGGTATATATAATTTTACACCAATCAATTATATATATTTGTTTTATATTATATATTTTTATACATATATGATTTTTATATATGTTTTATGTGTATATATTTAAAAAACCCACTGCCATTGAGTTGGGTCCAACTCACAGCAACCCTAGAGATCAGAACTGCCCCACAGACTTTCCAAGGAGCACCTGGAGGATTTGAACTGCTGACCTTTTGGTTAGCAGACATAGCACTTAACCCACTACACCACCAGGGTTTCCATGTATGTATACACACACAGAGGCCTGACAATTAGGTTCGCAAACTTGCCACTGTGCGCTCGTGTTGGCAGCACTGTACAAACAACTCAGTAAGGTTTCATAACCTTGATATATCAGTGCCTCACAGCTGTGTTCATGTTGAGCTGTGATGGTGTCTTGCTGAATGGTTTTCATTATCGTTGTTGTGTGTTTTGTGTGCTGTTATGAGAATGTTGGAACTTGAATTATAGCAATGAACAGACTAAATTCTTGTTAAACTTGGTAAGAGTGGAAGTGAAATCAGGGACATGTTAGTCCAAGTTTATGGGGATAATGCCATGAAGAAAGCAGTGTACAAATGGATTAAATGTTTTTCTGAGGGGAGAGAAAGCATCACTGATGAAGAGAAGTCAGAGTAGCCTGTAACGAACACAACTGTGAAAACATTGCAAAATTTTGTCGAATTGTGCATCAAAATCATCAGCTGACTGTTAGAAGCATAGCAGACCAAATCAACATTGATAGAGAAATGGTTAGGAAAATCTTAATTAAAAATCTTGGCATGAGAAAGGTGTGTGCAAAAATGGTTCTGAAGGACCTCGCCGATGAACAAAAGCAATGGAGAATCAAAGTTTGCCAAGACCTTTTGGAGAGGCAAGATGATGTTTTGAGCCATGTCGTCACTGGTGATGAAACATGGGTGTACCAATATGATCCTGAAACAAAGCATCAAAGTGCGTAAGTGGAAGTCAGCCAGTTCTCCACAATCAGAAAGTTCCGTCAGTCCAAATGAAGAGTCACAATGATGTTGCTAACTTTTTTTTATACCAGAGGGATTGTTATTATGCATTTGTACCAAACTGGACAAACAGTTAAACAAGTTTACTACTTGGAAGTGCTGAAAAGGCTGCATGAACAAATGAGATGAAAATAACCAGAACTTTTCACCAACAACTCATGGCTCTTGCATAACGGCAATGCACCAGCTCACATGTCACTGTCTGTGAGCAAGTTTTTAGCCAGCAAACAAATAACTGTAATGAAATATACTGTCTACTCACCTGATCTGGCCCCCAATGACTTTTTTCTTTAACCAAAGATAAAGGAAATATTGAAGACATGTTGATGACATTCAGGGCATCAAAGGTAATACAATGACAACTCTAATGGCCATTCCAGAAAAAAGTTTCAAAATTGCTTTGAAGGATGGAGTAGGTGCTGGCATCAATCCATAGCTTCCAAAGGGGAGTACTGCAAAAGTAACCATTGTGATATCCAGCAAATGAGGTATGTAGCACTTTTGCTGGGATGTTTGTGAACTTAATTGTCAGACCTAGTATATCTTAAACAAATAGGGGTTACAGATGCTGATACTTCCTGACATAGTGAATCACCTCACAAGATTAGTTTTGCTAGTTTGAACATTTAGAGTCATAGTCTTGTGGAACAATTCAGTCAATTGACATAATATAGTTCATAAAGCTTATGAACTACATCCTAGTTTGATGAGTAGTGTCTGAGGTCTTAAAATCTTACAAACAGTCATCTACTCATCTGGAGAAAAATAAGGAAACATAAGAATCAAAGACAGTATCAAAATTTGTCTCCATGAACTGCTGCCTCCACTAGCTTGAGACTAGAAGTATTAGATTGTGCCCAGCTACCACTACCAAACATTATGCTCAAGGTTACAATATATGGATCCCAACAGAAAGGGAGAAAAATGAGAAGCATACTTCAGGTCTTCAGAGGATGTAAACTTAGTGAGCCCAGTGAGATTGGAGGAATACTGAATACTACAGCCCTGAGATGCTAGTTAAACCTTGAACCCAAACTAACTTCCGAAGTCACCTTTTAGCTAAACAGCAGGTTAGCTCAAAAAGAAAAGAATGTCACCCTTGAGTACTATCTTAGGCTGGTTTCTGTAGGCGAGCAAAACCAGTGAAGCATATGTGTGTATGTATATATATATAGAGAGAGAGAGAGAGATTTGTATCAAGGAAATGGCTCAACATTGTTGTAGAGGCTAGAAAGTCCCAAGTCCATGGGTCAGGCTGGTGGCTTCTCCTGACACATGTGGATGCACGGGCTGACAAAACCAAGATCAATAGGTCAGACAGAAAGCCACTAGCTCACAGGGTACAGAAGCTGACAAATCCCAAGGTCAGCATGTTTAAGAAGATAGACTGCTGGCTCATAGGCTTTTAAGACTGACAGATTCCAAGGTTGGCAGGTAAGCTGCTAAGTCAAGTCTGAAGAAATGAGGTTGGATTAACATGAGCCAGCTCCAGGATGCAGAGTTAACTGAAAGTCCATATGTATTGGATGCAGGCCACACACCAAAAGAAATTCCCTTTCAACTGTTTGCTTATAGTAAATCTCATCATGAAAGTGATTACATTATATCAGATCACATTATGTAGGAGATTACAGCATTACAGAGCTCCCAGACTACTTTACAACTGCCAGACCACTAAAGTCATGGCACAGCCACGGTGACATACAACTGTAAACATCACACGCTACCCCTTGTCGGCATGGCACCAGTACACATCTCCATAAACATAGTCTGTAAATAAAGGCAATAATAAGTCCTACTTGGACCTAACATGATACAACTACCACACCGTCATGCATTGAATTGTGTCCCCCCAAAAATACGTGTAGGCATGTGGCTGGGCCATGATTCCTGGTATCTTGTGACTGTCCTCCATTTTGTGATTTTCCTATTCTGTATGTTAAAGGATTAGGGTGGGACTGTAAATCCCTTCATAGGATCACCTCTCTGCTCCACTGTAAAGGGAGTTTCCCTGGAGTATGGCTTGCACCATCCTTAATCCTTTCATCCTACAACAGATAAAAGGAAAGGGAAGCAAACAGAGACTTGGGAACATCATGCCATCAAGAAAGCAGCACTGGGAGAAGAGTGCGTTCTTCAGACCTGAGGTTCCTGTGCCAAGATGCTCCCTCGATAAAGACTGATGCTATACTCAACTTTGCTCCAGAGCCAACAAGGGGGAAAGCCTTCCCCTGGAGCAGACATCCTGAATTTGGACTTGTAGCCTACCAGACTGTGTAAGAATAAACTTTCCTGTGTTAAAGATATCCACTCTGTGGTAATTCTGTTAGAGCAGTACTAGTTGACTAAAACACACAAGTACAAGCAAAAATGCACTAATAAAAAGAAAATTGATGCACACATACAAGGAAGAAAGACAGTAACAATTACAGTCCTCATTTCTCCAATCACACGGTCATTGCTGATATGTTGAACTCACTTCTTCCACTACCCATTTTGTATTCGCTTTACCCTCAGCAAGTACTTCGGTGAGTCATGATTTTTTGTCTGGTGAGCTGACCCAAACCTTCACTCCTAAAACATCCTGGCAATTAGCAGTCATGTTAGAACTGAGTTGCTGTATGTTTTAGTTAGCTAGTGCTGCTCTAACAGAAATAACACTGTAGATGGTTTTAACAAGAAAAGTTTATTCTTAACACAGTCTGGTAAGCTACAAGTCCAAATTCAGGATGCCCGCTGCAAGGGAAGGCTTACCCTTTCTTGGCTCTGGAGGAAAGTTCTTGTGTTACATCAGTCTTTGATCAGGGAGCATTTTGGCATAGGAACCTCAGGTCTGAAGGACATGCTCTACTCCCAGTACTGCTTTCTTGATGATGTGAGGTTCCCAACTCTCTACTTGCTTCTCTTTCTGTCTTTCTCTTCTAAGATAAAAGGATAAAGGGTGTTGTAAGCCACCCTCTGGTGAAATTACCTTTACAGTGGAGCAGAGGAGTAACCTTAGGAAGGGATTTACAGTTACACCCTAATCCTCTTTAACATACAGCATAAGAAAACCACACAATGGAGGACAATCATAAAATGCTGAGAATCATGACTTAGTCAAATGGCTACACCATTGGGGCACGCAGTTTAATCCATCACACTGTAGTTTTCCATTGACTTTAATCACAGGGCATGGTAACACTAAGAGATGTCCTGAGGGATTTACTGTGTTCCAGATATACTTTTCTTTACCTCCATTGTGCAATATCAGTTTGATTTCCTTTTGGTAATCAGGATCAGTCATATCAGCCAGTACAGTAACTCTTTCTTTGCCTGTTGATCCACAGTGATGAGAAGCCCAAAGGGCCTGCTGGCATTCTTAACTTCTAGTCCAGTGGAATCAGTGTTTTGTCTCCTGGTGGAAACATTCCTCCCTTTAGAACTAACACCTCTTAGACTGCAGAGCACAGGGTCACAGAGTGAGTCATAGGAGTAATAGTAAGGTTTGCCAGTCTCATCTCTACCCTTTGATTCCTATATCCATGAATTCTCACTATGGGAGAAACAGCACTATATATTGGACACTGGACTAAATCATATACAGCCTCTTGGAGAACACTGCTCCGACTCTGCAAGGTATTGGCACCTACCTAACATCATGACTGTGCCATTAGAAGGGCATTTCATTATTGTAGCAAGCCAGCTGCTTCAGGAAGATGGGGAACATGGTAAGACTGGTAAATTCCATACACATGAGCCCATTGCCACACTTCATTTCCTGTGGTGAGTCATTGATCTGAGGCAATGTTGTGTGGAATATCATGACGGTGGGTAAGGCATACTATAAGTCCATGGATGGTAATTTTGGCAGAAGTATTGCATGCAGGGAAGGTGAATTCATATCCATAACAAGTGTCTATTCTAATAGGAATGAAATGTTGCCCTTTCCATGATGTAATCATGCAATCAAACTGCCACCACATTTCTGGCTGATCACCTTGAGAAATAGTATCACACTGGAGACTTGGTGTTGGTTTCTGCTACTGTCAGTTCGGGCACTAAGCAATAGTTGCAGACAAGTCTGCCTTGGTGAGTGGAGGTCCATGTTGATGAGCTCATGCATAACCTCTATCCCTGCCATGAGAGCCACTTCATTCATACGCCCACTGGGCAATGAAAGGTAAGGCTGGGGATAGAGGATAACTGATATTCACAGAACACATAGTCCTATTCCCTTGAATGTTAAAACTTTCCTCTTCCAAGTCACCGTTTGGTGGCATTCACATGAGACCAATACTAGGGATGACATGGATCCAGAAAGCACTTTTTTCCATTGTTGTGTGGGATTTCCATGAGCCAGAGGCTGACTCAAAGACAGCTAACAACAATTTGATTATACAAGTTTCAGTCCAGAGCAACTTCTGGTGTAGACTTTCACATTATTTTCTCAAAAGCCTGACACAGGGGCATCTGACAGGTCATGAGCAGTCCAGAGGAACTTCTGGTGTAGACTTTCATACTATTTTCTCAAAAGCCTGAAACAGGAGCATCTAACAAGTCACGAGACGCAAATATCTTCACTGCTTTAGCCCGTTCAGAGGTATATCCAGATACTTTTTACCTATACCTTCTTGTCAATAGTTCTCCAATCATATTAGTTCCAATTCCCTGACCATCCAAACCACAAGCTACAGCCCACGAATCAGCATACAGTTGAATGTCAAGCTATTTTTCCTTCCAAGCAGAGTGAATAACCAGGAGAACTTCTCAGAGTTCTTCCCATAGGGAGGACTCCCTTAGCCACTTTCCTTCAGGGAGGTCTCTGCCACTGTCCACTTTCCAGCGGTTTCTGTGTATCATCCTGAACCATCTGTAAACCAGGCACAAGTTTTCTCTTCTCCACTCAATTACCAGAATTAACTCCCCATGAAGCCATCAGTGCAGACTGGCAGAGGATAGATAATGTGACAAGAATGGAGACCATGGGCATTTAGACCACTTTCTCATGCAACTTACTTGTGCCTTCAGATCCCGCTTGTACCTGACCTCACATATACCACTTTCATTTAACGATGGAGTATAACTGTGCACATCCAACTTTGTGAAGCTGTGGGACAGACAACAACCAGTTCATGATAGGCAGCTGAGGATGCATGGTGACTTTGCTGTCAGTTAAGCATTCAGTCTCTACTAAGGATCAGTTGTAAGCCAAAAGCTGTTTCTCAAGAGAGTAGTTATCTGCAGAGGATTGCAGGGCTTTGCTCCAAACTCTTAAAGGTTTGCACTGTGATTCACCAGTAGGAGCCTGCCAAAGACTCCAGACAGCATCACTACCTGCCACTGACTCTTCAAATGCCATTGGATTAAAAGGACCATAGGGTCCAGGTCGCAAAGCAGCTTACATAGCAGCCTTAACTTGTTCAGGGGCTACTCTCAGACTGAATCACACTCAAAATTGATAGCTTTTTGAGTTACTTGATAAATAGGCCAGAGTAACATGCCCAAATGAAGGATATGTTGCCTCCAAAATCCAAAGAGGCCCACCAGGCTTTGTGCCTCCTTATTGCAGATAGAGCTTAGTACAATAATTTGTCTTCTACTTTAGAAGAAATATCTCATTGGACCCCTGGAGATTTCACTGAGATGGAAGGCACATGAATTTTTGTCCGATTGATTTCCCACACTCTACTACATGGCTGGAAACCCTGGTGGTGTAGTGAGTTAAGTGCTACGTCTGCTAGCCAAAAGGTCAGTAGTTCAATCCCACCAGGTGCTCCTTGGAAACTCTATGGGGCAGTTCTACTCTGACCTATAGGGTCAGACCTATAGGATCCGACTCGACAGCAGTGAGGTTTTTGTTTCTTTGTTTTGTTTTGTTTTTTAGCAGATGACCGACTTACCAGTAAGTCCAGAATCACTGATTCTTCTTCCTTACTAGGTCCAATCAGCATGTGATCAGTGTAATGGACCAGTATGATGTCTTGTAGAAGGGAAATCAGTGTCCTGGTGGCCTAAATTGTGACAGAAGTCTGGAGGGCTGATATACTCCTGAGGTAGTATAGTAAACGTGTATTGTTTGCATTGCCAGCTGGAGGCAAACTGCTTCTGGTGGTGTTTCAAAACAGGTGTGGAGAAAAAGGCATTAGCCATTGCTATAGATTGAATTGTGTGCCCCCCAAAATATGTTTCAATCTAGCTAGGCCATAATTTCCAGCACTATGTGGTTATCCACCATTTTGTCATCTAATGTGATTTTCCTATGTGTTGCAAACCCTACTTCCATGATGTTAATGAGGTGGAATAGGCAGTAGCTGTGTTAGTGAAATAGGACTCAACCTGTAAGATTGGATTGTGTCTTCAGGCAATCTCTTTTGAGGTAAAAGAGAGAAATGTGAACAGAGAGATGGGGGTCCTCATGCCATCAAAGAAATAGTGCCAAGATCACAGTGCATCCTTTGGACTCAGGGTTCCAGCGCAGAGAACTCCTAGTCCAGCAGAAAGATAAGGGACTTCCTCCAGAGCCAACAAAAGAGATACAGCCTTAGCCAGGAACAAATGTCCTGAATTTGGACTTCTAGCATACTTTAGTATGATGGAATACATTTCTCTTTGTTAAAGCCATCCATTTGTGATATTTCAGTTATAGCAGCACTAGATAACTGGGACAGTCAGATCATTAGCTGTACACTAGGTAACAGAAAATCAGTTTGTTCAAGTAAGGAAACCACATTTGGAACAGCCACTTAACTACCTGATTGTTTTCAATAATTCGGTGTCATTCTCCAAGATCCACTTGGTTTTTGCATAAGACAAATAGGCAAGCTGAGTAGGCATGTGGTGGAAATCAGCATCTTTGCATCCCTCAAGTCCTTGATGGTGGAAGTAATCTCTTCAATCCCTCCAGGAATGAGCATTGGTTTTGATTTATTATTTTGGAAGGTAGAGGCAATTCTTCTGGTTCTACCTTGCTTTTCCTACCATAATAGCCCTTACTCTACATGTCAGAAATCCAATAAGGGTATTCTGCCAGTTACTTGGTAAATCTATTACAAATATGCATTCTGAAAGTCGGGAAATCTGTTATGGACTTACTGGACCCAATGTGAGGCAAACCTAAGACAATACTAATAAACTGACTTCCATATGCTCTTCACTCTGCATGGGCCACAGTGACATTTTTTCAGTCTTCTAGAATTAGTGTCAGATCAGAGACAATGTGTAATCCCAGAAAACTGATTATTTCCTTTCCTAGGGAAAAGTTGGTCTCATAAAAGACCATAGATCCCTTTGTGTAGGGCTGGGAGAAAGATTAACAGTACGAATATTTGGCAGTGTAATAGGGTCTTCTTCAAGCGGACTTGGCCACCCCTTCCTTCAAAGGGTCATGGGTCTATAAACTGACTAAAGTCTGGGAACTGATTCAGTGGCCATCATTCTTTATTCTGAAAATTAAAGCGCCATTCACATGACCTAAAATTCTTCCACCTATGCAGATCAAGTAATTAGTAGGTTTCCTATTTCATTCCTAGTAACACTATGACTAAGTAGCCCATGCCGTAAGTCCAAATGAGTCAGACTATTTTGATTACTTCTTTGACTTTACTGTCTATTATGATAACCACACTTGTGTTGTCTTTGTCAGATGAGTGCCACCACTTGGTTCCCACCACTACAGGATTCAACCAATCCCACAGTAGGTAGGTGCCTTAATTCATGTAGGGCAGTTCCCATTTTCAAATATGACTTACATAAAGTAGTGATCACAGCAGTCCTCAGGAACGCTGGGGCTCCCTTCACAGATTTGTTTCTCAACACTGTAGTAAAAGATGGGTCCTCTGGGAACTCCATGTGTGGGTCTGTGGGTCTAACCTGATAAATCCACTCTAACATATCAATTTCCCTAAGCCTGTAGATTCCTTCCTCTACAGTATACCAAGGCAGTTCTGGCACTTTGATGTGATTTAATATCAGTGAACCAACCATATAAACTAACAGATCTATTTCTAACCTCTTGAACTGAAACATACAATAAAAACCATGTGCTTAGTGGACCTGTATCAATAAATTCAGACTGATCCAACTTTATAATCTTTGCTCCATAATTCCATGCCACGAACAACCATTTCCACACATATTCTCCAGGTTCCTGTTTTTACATATTAGGACACTCAAGCAGTTCTTTTGGAGTGTAGTGTACTTTGTAATTGTACTTCTGGGGTTTACTGGGATTTATGTCCAGCTATCAGTTTGGAAGCAAAAACGGGTACTGGGGATGTGTTCTGAGCACACTCAGCAACATCTTGTAAGGTATCTGCCTCAAACATTGCCCCAGGCAATGACTTGGATGGCTTACTAAGGGATGATTTAGACAAAAGCTCTTCAGACTCAGCTGGGTTTATCTCACCAGATTGCTGTAGAGGGTGGTTCGACACAGACAAACAAGGAGGGAGTAATCTCTTCAGAAGGAGGGACACACATAGTTCTCTTCACAGGAGTGATTCAGTAGAATTTAAGGGTTCAGTGTCCCCAGCTTCTTGATTATCTATCCATATGTCCCATCCCAAGTTTCAGGATTCCATTTCTTTTCCCAAAATGCTCTTACTTTAACTTCAGACACAATTCAAGGTTGAGAATCCAATTGGCGTTTTAATTCAGTCAGTCTTATGATAAGACTTTGGTTTAGTTTTTTGCAATGTCAGGAGTTAGTACACAAAAATAAGGCTTTTTCAAGGCACAAGTGGAAATTTTGAGATTAGATATACAGTGCTGAAGTTGTTACTCTGAAGCCCTGAACCCATCTCTTTCTTTCACCACTGTGTCTAGCAAATGTAGGACCAACCAGCTTCCTTATAGTTTTCATTCTGACAAAACCATAAAAGGTGTATCAAACATGCAATCACCCAGAGCCTTGCCTCTCACGAATACCCAATTTATTGGTAAAGATATTTTGCATATTTCTATTTCTCCCTCATTATAATAGATTAGGATTGCCATCATTACTATGGAAACACACAAATATCAGTTGGATTCCTAAATACCAATAAAGATAACTACAAAAAGGAAATCAGGAAAACAATACCATTTATAATAGTATTGAAAAAAAATTTTGAAAAATTAAGTACTTAGGAATATTTCTAACTAGGGATGTAAAATACCTATGTAAAGGAAACTACAAAACACTACTGCAAGAAACAAAAAGAGAGCTATGTAAGTGGTAAAACATACCATGTTCATGCACAGACAGATTTAACACAGTGAAAATATAAACTCTAACCAAAGTAATATACAAATACCATGCAATTCCAATCCTAACAACATTGTTTAAAAAGATGGAAAAACTAGTCACTACCTTTATACACAAAGGAAAGAAGCCCCAAATAAGTAAAGCACTATTGAAGTGGAAGAATAAAGTAGGAGGACTCACACTACCTGATCTGAGAACCTACTATACAGCTATGGTAGTCAAAACAGCCTGGTACTAGTACAAAGACAGACACACTGAGCAACGGTACAGATTCAAAACCCAGATGTAAATCCATCCACCTACGGTTACTAGACTTTCAGCAAAGATCCAAAGGCCCAAAATCCATCAAATACGGAAAGGATAGTCTTTTTAACAAATGGTCCTGACAAAACTCGACATCAGCAAAAAAATGAAACAGGACCCATGCCTCAAACCACACAGAAAAACTAATTCAAAATGAATCAGAAACTTAAACTCAAAAACTACAAATATCTTAGAAGAAAAACACAGGGTCAATTCTAGAGGTCCTAATACATGGCATTAACAAAATACAAACCATAACTAACAATACTCAAGCACTAGACGATAAGCTAGATAACTGGAATCTTGTAAAAATTTAATACAATGATCAACAAAAGACTTCAAAAAAGACTAAAAATAGAACCTATAGACTGGGAAAAAATTTTAGGCTGTGACAAATGCAACAAATTTCTAAAATCTACGGAAAATTCAACACCTCTACAACAAAACAACAAATACCCTAAGAAATGGGCCCAAACTCAACAAGAAAAAGACAAATAACCCAATTTAATAATGGGCAAAGGACATAAACAGGTACTTCACTAAAGACATATAGTATAACAGATACATGAAGAAATGCTCATGATCACTAGCCATCAGAGAAATCCATATCAAAACTACAATGAAATACCATCTCATACAAGCAATGTTGGCAATAATCAAAAACAAAATAAAAACACAAAATAAATGCTAGAGAGGATGTGGAGAGATTGGAACCCTTCTACACGTTGGTTGGACCATTTTTGGTACAGCCACTGTGGAAGTCCATTTGGCACTTTTCTCAAAAAAGTAGAAACAGAAGTACCATATGATCCAGCAATCCCTCTCCTTGGAATATATCCCATAGAAATAAGGGCTACTACCCCAACAGATACATGTACCAGTGTTGACTGCAGCTCTCTCTACCACAACAAAAAGTTGGAACCAACCTAGATGCCTATCAACAGACGATTGATTAAACAAGCCATGGTATAGTTACACAACAGAATACTACACAATGATAAAGAACAATGGTGATGTAGGGAAATACCTGATAATGTGGGAACATCTGGAGGACATTATGCTAAGTGAAATTATCCAGACACTGACGGATATTTTATGACACCATTATTATAAGAATACAACGAAATATTTAGGAGCAGAAGAAAATCATCTTTGATGGTTACAAGTGTCGGGGAAGGAGGGAGAGAGATTTCTATAAATCAGATAGTGGTTAGAGTTTGTGTTAGGTGAAGGGTGTGACAGCATACACTAGAAGCATGTACAACTGGACTACATCAAAACTAAATCATTTCCTAAATACAACCCAACTCCTTAGAGGGACAGAGTAACAGGGTGAGGGTAAAGAAACATGATTTCAAGGGATATCTAGACTAATTGGCATACCCAAGTGTTTTTTTTCCTAAAGAAAATGTTCTTCCTATCACTTGGATGAGTGTTGTCTGGGGTCTTAAAAGCTATCAAGCTGCCATCTAAGTAGCATCAATTAGTCTCACGTTACCCAGAGCAGAGGTAAATGGAAGACATCAAGAACAAGAGGAAAATAATGAGCCCAACAGACGGAAGGTGCCATATGGTCTCCAGACTTTTCAGCAGTGGACCAGAAGGACTAGATGGTGCCTGGGCACCACCAATAACTGCCCTGATGGTGTGCACAGGGTAGAGCCCCTGATGTAGTGAGAGAAACATTTAAGTGTGCAGAACTAGAACTCTTACCAAATGACCACTCTTGATGGTCCGTCAGTCTGGAAGGTCCCCTGAGGACACGCTCCGGGACCCTTTTTCAATCCCAAACTGTACTCAGCACCGAGGCCTACTCTTCAAAGACTGAGCCGGACTATTTAAGACACAAAGTAATGCTGGTGATGAACATGCTTTTAGGCTTAAATATATACATGGAGCGGTCTGAGCAGCTCACTGCTAGAGGCCAGATGATAGATAGGGTGAGGGGGCGACAGGACTTGTTTGAATGGACATACAAACTTCAGGGTGGAAAGAAGGACTGTGCTGTCATGGGGGTGAGGGAGGAAAGACCACATACAGTAGGACACCGGTGTGACTTTTAGGTCTTATATGGCTAATTGATATGGATTGTACACTTAAAATGACATTTGTTAAAAAAAAAAATGGGGCAAGGATATGAACAAAGATACTGCCAAAGAAGACATTCAAGTAGGTAAAACATATGTGAAGAAATGCTCATAATTGCTAGCTCTAACAGAAATGTAAATCACAGTTATGAGATACCATCTCAACCTGATATTACTGGCACAAATCAGAATTAAAAAAAAGAAAAATAACAAACATTACAGAGGCCATGGGGAACATAGCACTCTTATGCACTGCTCATGGAAATACAAAATGATACAACCATTTTGGAAAATGATTTAGTGCTTCCTTAAAAAGTTAGAAATTATCATATGATCCAGCAATCTGACTCCTAGGAATATATTCTAGAGAAATACGCTGTCACATGACCAGACACATGCACACCTGTGTGCACAGCAGCATTGTTCACAATAGCAAAAGGGTAGAAACTAAGTGCCTATCTTAGTTATCCCATATCGCTCTAACAGAAATACCACAAGTGGATGACTTTTAACAAAGAGAAATTTATTATCTCACTGTCTAGTAGGCTGCCAGCCAGCCAAATGTCGTCGAGTCGAATCCGGGTCGCCATAAGTCCAGTAGGCTAGAAGTCCAAATTCACGGTGCTGACTCCAAGGAAAGGCATCCTCTGTCAGCTCTTGGGGAGTCCTGGTCATCAGTCTTCCCTTGGTTAGGTTGCATCTCAATGCAGAAACCTCAGGTCCAAATGACCAGCACTGCTTTCTTGGTGGTATAGGGTCCCCATCTCCACGTTTCCCTTTCCTTTGGTCTCTCAGAAGATAAAAAGTCGCATAAGCCACACCCCAGGTAAACTCTCTTTACATTAGATCAGGAATGTGACATAAGCAAGGGTATTACCTCCCATTCTAATCCTTTTTATCCAGAGATTATGATTTACAACACAGGAAAATTACAAAATTGAGGACAACCACATAATACTGGAAATCGTGGCATAACCCAGGTAACACATATATTTAGGGAACACAATTCAATCCGTAATAATAAACCATGGTACCTACACACAATGGGATACTCTGCAACAATAAGAAACAATCATGAATCTCTTTTCAATAAACCACGGTACCTAAACACAATGGAATAACATGCAACCATAGGAAACAACCATGAATCTATGAAACATCTCACGACATGGATGAATGTGGTAGGCATCATGCTGAAATAAGTCAATAAAAAAAGCACAAATATTGTTTGAGACCAGAACTACAAAAACTCATGAAAAGGAAAAAAAAACAACAACAATCTTTGATGGTTACAAGAATGGGGCCAGGGAAAAACAGACAATAACTGGTAATTTTGGTGAAGTTAAGACAGCACACAACACTGGGAAAGCCAGTGCAACTTGTACAAAGCAAGGTCACCAAAGCATCACAGTTTTGTTGTTGTTAGGTGCATCAAGTCAGTTTTGAGTTAAAGCGACCCTATGTACAACAGATCAAAACACTGTGCAGTCCTTCACCATCCTCACAGGTGTTGTGTGTAAACCCATGTTGCAGGCACCGTGAGAACATCTTAAGGGTCTTCCTCTTTTCTGCTGACCTTCTATTTTACCAGTGAGTCCTTCTCCAGAGACTGATCCCTCCTGACATGTCCGAAGTGAGTCTTCACGCCATTCTTGCTTTTAAGGAGCATTCTGGTAGTATGTCTTCTAAGACAAACTTGTTAATTCTTTGGTAGTCCATGCACATTCAATTCTTTGCCAGCACTGTAATTCAAAGGTGTCAATTTGTTTTCAATCTTTCAGTTCATCATGCAGCTACCATATGCATGGAAGGTGACTGAAAACAATGTGTCTTGGTTCAGGCACACCTTAATCCTCAAAGTAACATCTTTGCTTTTCAACAACTTTGAAGAGGTATTTTGCAGATGTCCCAATGTAATGCATCCTTTCACTTCTTGATTGCTGCTTCCTTGGGTGTTGATGGTGGATCCAACTAAAACGAAACCCTTGACAACCTCATCTTTTCTTCATCATGATTTTTTGCTTTCTTTACACTGAAGGGTAATCCATACTGAAGATTGTCTTTGATCTTTATTAGTGCTTCAAGTCCTTTGCACTTCCAGCAAGCAAGGTTTTGAGTCTTCCTCCAATCCATTTTTCTTCATAGTTTGGTTTCTCAGATTATTTAGTCAGCATACAGATTAACTATGGTGAAAAGGTAGAACCCTGGCACACCTTTCCTGACTTTAAACCACACAGTATCCCCTTGTTCTGTTTGAATGACTGCCTCTTGATTTATATGCTGGTTCCTCATGAGCACAATTAAGTGTTCTGGAACTCCCATTCTCCATTATGTTACCCATAATTTTTATGATCCATACAACTGAATGCCTTTAGTCAGTAAAACATAGGTAAACATCTTCCTGTTATTTTGTGCTTTTAGCCAGTATCCATCTTACATCAGCAACCATATCCCTGGTTCCTCTTCCTCTTTCTGAATCTGGCCTGGTTTCTGGAAGTTCCCTGTTGAAACACTGCTGCAGCTGTTTTGAATGATCTTCAGCAAAATTTTACTTGCATGTAACGTTAATGATGATGTTCAGTAATTTCCACATTCCTTGGATCACCTTTCTTGGGAACAGGCATAAAATACAAATCTCTTCCAGTCAGTTGGCCTGATAGCAGTCTTCCAAATTTCTTGGCAGACAAGTACTTCCAGACCTGTATCCATAGTTAAACATCTCAGTTGGTATTCCATCAGTGCTTGGAGACTTCTTTTCTGCTAATGCCTTCAGTGTAGCTTAGACTTGTTTCTTCTCCAGGTTTTCCATCTCCAGGTCTTTGCTCATTATCATTATACTTGGTCTTCTTGATCCATCTTTTTAAATCTTCTGTTCAACTCTTCACCATTCCTCCTTTCACTTTAGCTAGCTGACATCCAACAGCAAGTTTTAGTCTCTTCTGATATTTTGTTCTTCTTTCCTTCACCTTATTGATGACCTCTTGCTTTCATGTATGATGGATGTCTGTGGTATCTTTCCATAACTCATCTGGTCATTAGTGTTCAACACGTCAAATTTCCTTTGGGGATCAGCTATGAGATCCCTAGTTCCACATCCTCTTCTGAATCTGGCAGTTTCCTATTGATATACTTCTGCAGCTGCTTTTGATTAACAGTTGAACTTGCAATTATGGGAACAAAGTCCTTCATCCATCCTGGTATACTTAGTACACCTGAAAGCAACTTTCAATCTGTTAACAGCTTTACCTTTTATCATCCAGTTGCTCAGAAGTGCAGTGCCAAATTACACTCCTTTGAAGATAACCACTTTTCTACTGTTTTCCTTTTTTTTAGTAAATACTGTTGGTAAGCCATAACAGCTCTACTCAGCAGTTTTCTTTCCTTTTCATTTCTCCCACTTAGCAGGTCTTTCCTATCTGAAAACTTTATCAGCCAAGCAAATTTTCTGATTTTATTGCCTCCATTTTTGATTTCATGTTTTGGAATTATCATTCAACTGTTGGATCTCCTGAATGTAACTTACATGATTGTTGTATTACATATCCTGAGCCACAGCTACTAACTAATCAGCAGCTCGAATGCATCAGATATTGCTTGCAAATGCTATGGGGCTGTTCTACCCCATCCTCTAGGGACACTATGAGTTGAAATCTACTCAGTAGATAGTTTTGGGTTTTTTGGGTTTTGGTTGACCATTTTGCTCTGTGTTCTAGATTTCCTCAGTTTTATCTTGTCCACTAATTAAGACTTCTCAGTGTTACTTTTTAAATCATATATTTCCACTTAATAGTCAAGAGCTTTCCTCTTGTTTCTTATATACAATAACCTCCTCATGGATGGACTAGTTTCTAAAATTTCTCTGAGTTATTACACAACACTTGCTACATGACTAGGTAGTATCTTCTCCACTGAAACCTTTACTGACTTATTCAACTCACTATTGTAGGTCTTTCTAAAATAGTTCACTAATATGTGGCTTTCATTGTTATAAGGGTCTAAGTTACACCAACATGAATGAAGTCAGCTTCCTTTTAGAATCTAAGGGTGGTATTAGCACAGAAGGATTACGTTAATGGGGCCTGGTAGCAAGAAGAGTGTATCTGCTTAACAGAGGAAATGTCCATTCCAATCCACTACTGATAACCTGTGCCAGAGCAGTCTTGACAAACAGGTGAACACATGATTCTAAATCTACTGTTTTAAAATTAGACAGTATGTGGATGAAAAATAAGTAGACCATAAACAGATAACTCTAGTCACACTTTTTGTAGGTCATTTGTTTAAGGTGGCTCACAAACCTCTTCATCAAGTTGCCCTCTTTGGTTTGTTCCAGTTTGTCACAATTCTTCAGACAAGAAACTTCATCTCAGCCCTTAAATGCAGAGCAATTATACAAGCCAGTATCTAAATGTATCTATTTAAAAGGTTCTATCAGACTTAATGTATTCCGGTCTAAAGCATTTACTAATTCCTGAAGAACTGTTAGAATGAACAACCCAGTCCTAAAGAAAGTAGTCCTAAAGAATATTATTTAAAATCACCTATACCTGTCCAAGCCATATCTAGTCTTGAAAATAGATTCTGTGAAGATGATTCCTCACATCCTTCTGGTTATGTGAATAAAACTCAAGCTCTTTTCTTATTTTCAATGATCTGGTCCCCCTTATTTCAATGGCTAATTATTAGTCATGCTTGAAATTAGTATTTTATATGTGACTTGCAAAAACAGAGCCTTGTCTTCTTTGGTCCCAATTTCCTAAATCACTGCTGTTTGTGCTCATAAGCCAGTGAAAAAGCAGAAGTTTAGTTTTTGTGTACATATTCCATTTTAGAATGTTACAAATTTCTATGACTATAAATTTTTTTTTTTTTAAAAAAAAACTTTGCCATCAAATCAATTCCAATTCAGACCAGCCCTACAAGACAGAACAGCTCCATCAAGTTTCCAGATTCAAGCTGCTGATTCAAAGTGCTGACCTTTTGTTTAGCAGACAGCATTTAACCAGCTACGCTACCAGGGTTTCCTCCATGACTACAGATGGTACAGATGGGTCTAAACTGGTTCAGGTCCAGTCACTCAATTACACTCAAATTTTTAAGATTTTCTTCAGCCAGTTACCGTGCTGGGTTCATTCACTCATCACCTACCCCTCCTAAGCAAGCTGAGAAGTTTCTAGTCAGCACTGAGTTCAATTAGCAAAAGCACTGCCTACTAGAATGGCTATGACTAAGCAAATCAGAAAATGTAATCTTCTTTTAAACTGTATCTTTTACAAGTTTGTACACAACTTGCCTAATAAGAAACTGGAAGTATCCCTCTCCCTTCCTGAATGTACAGTAGATGTGCATGAAGACTTTGAAAAAAATTAATAATCCCAAATTACTAAATTAGACACACATTCATAACACATACAAGACTGTTTCTCCAAACTTCTGAAAGGAATCTTTTTCAGAGCTAATCCCCTCAAAGCATGCCCAAGTTATCCAAGATAAAGTCTTGTAGTTCATGAATACATTTCTTCAGGTCATGACTTGTAACTTCAACTATCATACACTTTCTGGGAAATGAGCTTATGTTTAATTGTCATATTTTAAAACTATGCAATTGTTTTAACACCTTTCCCCTACCACCATACTCAGCTTTTCAAAATGACAGGAAAAAAGACAACAAATCACAAGTTCAATAGGTTTAATAAATTTACCCCTTCAGTTCCTATATGCAGCACCCAATATTCCTTTGAAATACCAGAAAGACCCACGATGGCCAGCAGTAGATCTCAAACTCCTTTAAAGTTCAGGTTCTTTGAGCTTTCTGTGTTGCAGTGGCACTTGTCCTGAATTGGAACTCCCATACAGTACTTGGTGTACCAGTGAAGAAAGCCTTTCCCTCCAAGGGGAAGAAAATCATTCCTCAAAACCCAACAGATACGGCGGTGAGGTCTTTCCTCCTGTCGCCATCTCTTCAGACTCATTTTTTGCAGTGGAACAAGAGAGACCAAAACCTAACCTGAGTTACAAAAACAAGACAGTGATGGCTATACAGGAAGTGACCAGGAGCGACTGAGATACTCCTTTACTCGCCACATCCAATGTATGTGCTTCACAGGAAAACAACAAAAATAACAAACCCACAAATTACAACAGCTAGATTTACAAAATCCATTCATCCACGGGTGGAAGGCAGGAAGGGGAGATGGGAGGGTAAATGGCACAGGGAGACAAAGTATTCAAATCAGTCCAGGTGCAACGGCTGGCAAATGCTAGAAAATAGCTACAGAAAAACCTGTGGTCCTTTCAGACTCTTGGTGTTAAAAATTCATGTACTGGTATCAGGAAGATTCTGCCTAAGTGCACCAGAGACAAAATTCCAATTCCTCAGAGAGAAGGGTATATGCAGAGGGCCCTTGGCAGAGTGGGTCCTGCCTTCCCTGGGTTGGGGAGGTGAACATGAAAAAAAGCTGCCACATCCTCCCTCCAATCCCGCCCATCCCTTGTGGATGGCAGGTGGAGTCAGTGGCCTGCAGCAGCCTTCAGTTTGGCAGGAGACGGATGCGGTGAAGGGAACTTCTCAGTAGACGCTGAGCTACTCAAAGCAGACTGCAGGTAGACCGTCTTGTGAAAAAGTCTGTTGCTCAAGAAGACCACCAAGGAGAAGAGGCGCAACTGAAAAAGGCTAAAAGGCAAGAGATCCAAGTTATTAGCTCTTTGTTTGGTAAAAAATTTTCTTAGTATGACAAATTATTCGATTATAATAAAGCCACAGTGAAAAACAAGAGAAGTGACATTTGATCAAAGATGTCGAGGTATTCAACTACATGGACTGAACAGGAAGCATCTAAATACACTGGGTCCTATCTCTGCTGGGAATGCAAACCAATCACTAATTTTGAAACACTAGGTCTCTATGTTATTGTTGCTAGGTGCCATCAAGTCGGTTCCAATTCACAGTGACCCTCTGTACGGCAGGACAAACACGGCGGGCTCCCGCACCACGCTCACCATCATTGCTATGCTTGAGCTCAGTGCTATAACTACAGTGTCAGTCTATCTCACTGAAGGTCTTCCTCCGTTTCACTGTCCCTCTGCTTTACCAAACAGGATGTACTCCTCCAGTGATTGATCTCTCCTGACATCATGTCCTTGCTTCTAAACAGTATTCTCACCATCCTCACTTCTAAAGAGCATTCGTGTTGTACTTCTTCCAAAACACATTTGTTTGTTCTTTGGGCAGTACATGGTATATTCAATATTCTTCCCCAACAATACAATTTACAGCCATCAATTCTTCTGTCTTCCTTACTCACTGTCCAGCCTTCAGTTATTATGTGAATGAAAAAAAACATGGCTTGAATCAGCACACCTTAGTTTTCAAGATGACATCTTTGCTTTTCTACAAATTTAAGATGTTTTTTGCAGCAGATCTGCCCAGTGCAATGCATGCTTGGATTTCTTGACTGCTGCTTCCTTGGGTGTTGATTGTGGATCCAATTAAATTCTTGACAACCTCAATCTTTTCTCCATTTATCATGATGTTGCTTATTGGTCCAGTTGTGAGAGTTTTTGTTTTCTTTATGTTGAGGTGTAATCCATGTTGAACCTTGTCATCTTGGATCTGTATCAGTACGTGCTTCAAGCTCTCTGTATTTCTGGCAAGCAAGGTTGTGTTACCTGCATAATGCAGGTTGTTAGTAAGTCGTCTCCCAATCCCAACACACTGCTCTTCTTCATACAGCCTAGCTTCTTTGATTATTTGCCTGGTGCACAGAATGAAGAGGTATGGTGAAAGTACACAACCCAGATATGCGCCTTTCCTAACTGTAAACCATGCAGTATCCCACTGTTCTGTTTGAATGACTGCCTTGGATCCACATACAGACTCCTCATGAGCACAATTAGGTGTGCTAGAATTCCCATTCTCTGCAATGTTATCCATAATTTGTTATGATACACACAGCTGAATGCCTTTGGATAGTTCATAAAATACAAGTGAACATCTTTCTGATATTCTCTGCTTTCAGCCAAGATCTATCTGACATAATAATGATATCCCTGGTTTCATGTTATCTTCTGAATCCACACTGAATTTTGACAGTTCCCTGTCAATATACTGCTGCAGACACATCTGAAGGATTTTCAGCAAAATTTTACTTGCATGTGATGTTAATAATATTGTTTGATAGTTTCTGCATTCAGATGAATCACTTTTCTTGGGAATAGACATAATTAGGGCATCTTCCAGTTGACTGTCTTCTAAATTTCTTGGCACAGACAAGTGAGAGCTGGATCTGTTTGTTCAAACATCTTGAATGATATTCTATCAGTCCCTGGAGCACTGTTTTTCACCATGGAAACACTGGTGGCTAGCGGTTAAGTGCTCCAGCTGTTAACCAAAAGTTTGGTAATTCAACTCCACCACACACTCCTTGAAAACTCTATGAGGTAGTTCTATTCTGTCCTATAGGGTCATTATGAGTTGGAATCAACTTGACAGCAGCGGGTTTGGTTTGGTTTGGTTTTCACCAATGCCTTAATGCAACTTCAACTTCTTCCTTTAGTACCTTTGGTTTCTGCTCATATGCAACTTGAGACCTGAATTCTTCACTTCTTTCAACTAGATAAATGCTGATGGTGTTCTTCCCTTTTGGATTTCTATCTTCAGCTTTTTGCATATGTCTTTACAATACTTGACTCTGTCTTCTCAAGTCATCCTTTGAAACCTATTCAGTTCTTTTACTTATCATTTCTTCTTTTTCCCTTCAGCTACTCCACGTTTAAGAACAAATTTCAAAGTCTTCTGACATCCAACTTTTTTTTTTAATGCCCTCTTGCTTTCTTCACGTTTGTCCTTGATGTCCCTCCACAACTTGTCTTGTCCTAAGGGTTCAGTACATCAAATCTATTCTTGACATGGTCTCTAAACTCAGGTAGGATATACTCAAGGTTGCACTTCAGCTCTCACAAACTTAGTTTCTAGTTTTCTTCAATTTGAACTTGCATTATCACCAAGTGGTCTTCTGTGCTGCAACTGGCATCTGGCCTTCTACTGACTGATGGTATTAAGCTTTCCCACTGTGTCTTTCCACAGATGTAGCTGATTTGATTTCTTCTGTATTCCACCTGGTAAGGTCCGTGTGCACAGCTGCCATTTATGTCGGTGAAAAAGGTATCTGCAATGCATTAGTCACTGGTATTGCAAATTCCGTCATACAATCTCCAACATCATTTGTATCACCATGACTATATTACGACTACCGATCCTTCCTTGTTTCC
Source organism: Heterohyrax brucei (assembly GCA_028571685.1). Lineage (NCBI taxonomy): Eukaryota > Metazoa > Chordata > Mammalia > Hyracoidea > Procaviidae > Heterohyrax > Heterohyrax brucei. The sequence continues at coordinate 22,728,030 of CM053162.1, forward strand.
AATTTCTGCATTCCAATCACCACTAATTATCAATGCACCCTCAGTGCATGTTCTATCAATTTGAGACTGCAGAAGCCAGTAAAAATCCTCCATTTCTTCATCTTTGGCCTTGGTGGTGTTTCTGTTAGAGCGGCATTAGCTAACTAAAACAGAATTTGGTACCGTCAGAGTGGGGTGCTGCTCCAGCACATACCTAAAATGTGGGAGCCATTTTGAAACTGAATGGATAGAAGATTCAGAAGGAATGAAGAAGGCACAGGTGGCGAGAAACAACAGAGGACCGGTGACAGCACCAGCGGCAACAACACAACCAGAGGCACACTGGAGCCGAGACACGGAGCAAGAGAGTTCGGTGCCTGTGCAGAGTTTTCCTCATGGAACGGGGTGCCTCCAGGCACTTGAATTGGTGAAACTAGCATTGCTGAACCACAGAGTGAGAGAGCTGAGTGCCTTTGGGCAGGATGCTTTCTAGGAAGAGTGGGGTGCCTCTGGGCACTTAAATCATTGGAGCTATACAACTTCAGAACACTTGCCCTTGCAGGGCAGATGTGGGTCTGAGGCCCAGGCCATGTTGCCCTAGGAAGCAGAAGTTGAAGAGACAGAGTAAGAAGCTGAGCTGCCTCAGTCTCAAAACATATGGCCATCACCTCAGGGGTTTGAAAGGGTGGAACCATGGCATCCTGTGTTTGTAAGGGTGGAATTGCCACTCATTTGGGCTGAGGGTGCTCCCAAAGCTGATGGGGCAGAGTTTCTGTCCAAGTGGGCCTTGAAGGCAGAGTTGTAATACATGGCTAGGAGTCTCCACTCAGAAACCAGAGAATGTGGCCAATACCTGGAGTCTGAAGGGCAGGGTCATTGTGTAAAATGTCTCAGAAAACGTAAGAGTATTTTCAGAGCTTTGAGGGCTAATGTGTTCTGCTGACTTGCCTGTTACCTATTAATATCTTCTTTCCCTAAAATTTCTCCCATTTGTGACAGAATGTCTAACGTGTACCTGTTGTGCCATTGTACTTTTAGCAGCATGTAACTTGTATTCTAGGTTTCATAGACGTAAAGAAATTTTTGAATTGCAGAATTGGAACTGATTTAAGACTTCTATCATATGGGATGGACATGATTTTGCTAAGATGGGATGAATGTGTTACATATTTCAATGATGTGATTTGTGGGGTGCCAAAGGGTGGGACATCATGGATTGAACCATTTCCCCCCCAAAATAAGTGTAGCCATAGGACCATGATTCCCTACATTCTATGATTGTCCTCCATTTTGTGATTTTACTGTGCTGTATTTTAAAGGGTTAGGGTGGGACTGTAAATCCTTTCAGATAATCACCTCCCAGCTTCACTGTAAAGGGGGTTTCCCTGGAGTGTGGCTTGCCCCATCTTTAATCCTTGCATCCTACAAGAGATAAAAGGAAAGAGACACAAGCAGAGAACTGGGAACCTCACATCAAGAAAGCAATACTGGGAGAAGAGCACGTCCTTCAGACCTCAGGTTCCTGAACCAAGATGCTCCCTGGACAAAAACTGATACAATACCAGACTTTCCTCCAGAACCGACAAGGGGAAGAGCTCCCCCCTGGAGTGGACATGCTAAATTTGGACTGGACTGTGTAAGAATAAACCTTCCTTTTTTAAAGCCATCCACTTCATGGTATTTCTATTAGAGCAGCACTAGCTGACTAAAACACAAACCGTATGTCTATCTGATTCAGAGTGGCCAACAGCAGTCCATTTCAGCTCACTAATGCCTAGGATATCTATGTTTATGTGTTCCATTTCATTTTAGATCCTTTTCAATTTTCCTAGATTCATACTTCATACATTTCATGTTCTCATTATTAATGGATACTTGTAGCTGTTTCTTCTCATTTTGAGTTGTGCCATATCAGCAAATGAAGGTTCTGAAAGCTTGACCGCATCCACATCACTAAAGTTGACTCCACCTTAAGGAGGCAGCTCCTCCCCAGTCATCTCCTGAGTCCCTTCCAACCAAGGTGGGAAGGAGGACTCATTTTCCAGCACAGTATAAGACAATGTTCTGCTGTTATTCGTAAGGTTTTGTTAGATAATTCTTTTCAGAAGTACACTGTTGGGTTGTTCTTCCTAGTCTCTCTTACTGGAAGCTCAGCTGAAATCCATTTGCCACGGGAGATGACTCTGTTGGTCATATACGGACTGCCAATTAAGTCTGCAAACTCATCCTAGACAAAATGCTACACACTTCATTATTCAGTATCACTAGTCACCTTCAAAGTCGCTCCCCTGGGAAGCTATGCACCAACCCCAGTACCTAGCCCACCCTCCAAAGCAATTTTAGAACTCTTTTTCTGTCATTGTATTATCCCTGATATACTTAATGTCATCAAAGTATCTTCTTTCCAATATTTCCTTTATCTTTGGGTAAAGAGTCACCAGATCAGGTGAGCAGGTAGGACGCTCTAATACAGTTATTTGCTTACTAGTTACAAATTCCCTCACAGACAATTATAGAATTAAGTTCATGAACTTGCTACCATGCTACCATGCACAATGGCCATTCTAGAAAGAATTCCAAAACTGCTTTGGAGGGGAACTAGGCACTGGTGTCAGTGCATAGTTTCCCAAGGGAAGTACTTTGAAGGTGACTGTAGTGATATTCAGCAATGTGGTTACACAGTAGTTAGAACAATTAAGTTCACACACTTAAAACTGTCAGACCTCGTAGCTTTTGGCATTACATGCAAAGTCCTGACATATGACAAATTGACAGACCCACAGGGAAGATACCACTGTATTTCAGGAAATTAATTCTGATTCAAGTACTTTTCTAAGACAGATTCAGAATCCAAAGTTCAAGCAATGCCTAAAGACACCACATACTGTATGTGGTTCATTTCCAAGAGAAAGTCAACGATGCCCACTAAGATACATACAAGGCATTACTGAACAGCAAGAACAAAAACTAAGGACAGAGATTTCTAATGCCAGTATCTTCAATGACACAGCCAAAATTTATCAAACATTACCACTAAACATACAACTGAGCTTTTCTTTGGAATGATTCAACTTTTGCAGTGCTACTGATATTCCCGAACTCATTTTAAAATACTATGTATTATCAATAAACTCACATAGCTACAGCAAATGGCCCATCACTTTTTAAAAAAATTGCCCATTCTCACAAAACTGAACTGTACTACAGGTGTCTATAAGTACTTAATATATTCAGTATATTGTAGAGTACATAAAATAGGATGACTTTTTGGAAGATTATGTACTTATATACATGAGGAAAATTGGGATATATCCCAGAAGAGTTTTCGTTCTCTTTAAACTGCATGTTCAAGTTTTTCTGCAGTGAAGAGTGCTATAAAAACAAAAGCCTCATGTACATAATTGTGGTGTATTACAGACCCAATATATACAGCAAAAACTTCATTCATCACTAATACTTACTATGCTTTGCCAGGGGTCTTTGCTTCATTGGCGCTGATAATGAATAAAGGAAAGAGGATGGAGAAGAGGCAGCCACTGTCAAAAGAAAAAAATAACATAACAACCGTGATCTTGAAAAAGATATTATAAACTCCTAACTCCTTTGCCCCCAGTGCAAACATCATACCTTAGTGATGCAATCATACTTTTCCAAACGAACAAAGGTGTTTTCAAGCACTGGCTTTATTTAACGTATCTCTGGGAGACAATATAATAGAAAGAATCTGGGTAGAGAAATCATGCAGACTGGATTTTGATGCCAACTGACAAATGTCTGTCGGAAAAATCTTGTAGGCCTCCTGAAGATCAAACAAGAAGGCAAATGCCTAGCAGAGTAGCAAACAAGTAGAGGGCAATGGCACATGGGTCTTTTAACTAAACCTGCTAATGTCAACTTAATTCTGACTCATGGTGACTCTACAGGACAGAAAAGAACTGTCCCCTAAGATTTCCAAGGAGTGGATGGTAGATTCAAAACTGGTGATCTCTGGGTTAGTGGTGGAGCTCTTAACCACTGTACCACCATCACAGCTTATTCTGAATAAAAAACCCAAACCCACTTCTGTTGAGTCAATAGTGACTCATAAAAATCCTATACGACAGAACAGAACTGCCCCATAGGATTTCCAAGGACTGGTTGGTGGACTCAAACTGCCAACCTTTTGGTTAGCAACCATGCTCTTTAACCACTGTACAACCAGGTCTAGGACTAGTTGACTACCCAATGCTGACTGAGTTGATTCTAATTTCACAGCGGCCCTGTAGGAAAGAGCTGAACTGCCCTATAGGGTTTCCAAGAAGCAGCCGGCAGATTCAAACTGTCGACCTTATTGATAGCAGACAAGTGTTTAACCACTGCATCACCAGGGCCCCAAATTTTGACAAGTCCCCTTCAAGTCCCTCTAGCCAAATTACCTGATAACGTATGAGGACTGCATTGCTGTGAGGAAAGCCAAGGGCAAACCAAACCCAAAGTAGTAGGGCCAGTTCCTCTCTATGTTGGATAACCGCTGGTGCATCTCAATGCCTACGGGGGAGGCAAGACAAGGAGACTGCGTCTGTCAGATTACTCAGACAAGCTGCTTCATGGCTGAGTTTGGGGTACAGCTCTGCCACTTAGAAGATAGCTAGTATATAAATTAGAAATGTGCAAATCTGATAAAAAGCTTTTACTCAAAAATTTTAAAATTCAATAGTCACAATCTGCACACATGGCAGGCTAAATGAATTATGAATAACCACACCAGCATTCTTTGTCAGGATTCATTTAGAATAAAGCAAAATAGAAAATAAAAAAACAAGATTAAACTATTTAGGCAGAGGTCATCTCCTTCCAAAGATCCTTTGCTAACGGTGTAAGTACTGAGGAATTTAACCAGTTTGCGTAGCAGCGTTTCAAAACTATGTCTCAAACTTCTGAGCTTTATTTTTTTAAAAAGATGAACTTACCTTTATTGAACCAGCGATATTCAAAGCAATACAGTGAATACAAAAGGGACATATGCAGAAGACTAACTAGCTGACCAACAAGATGGATGGGAAAGAGACTCACAAACATCCCCTGAAAGAACAAATATGAAAACATTAATTCCAAAGCCTCAGCAACCTATTATTTACTTGCCTTTCTAGACCATCACTATCTGCCAACAAAGCCTCATAGCTACTTCTTAAGCTTCAGAACAGCAGAGTGATTAACGCCCAGGGTGGCAGGGAAGAACGGGTTAAGTTCAGGTTTCTTACAAACAAGGTGTACAAATTCTCTTATGTATTTATTCCGTGGAAAGATGATCTTGAACTTTTACAAAGTCAAACTGATGCTCAAGGATGATGTGCTGTTTATGCTATGACTTCACCTAACTGCCCACTCAATCCATGTGTCTGAATAAATGCACTTCCCTGATTAAATGTCAGTTCTCTTGTGTTTTCACTGTGGTTTTAAATTTACTGTAGTCAAGTAACTTGCCATGCACCTGCTGGTATAAAAATACTATACCCTGTCCTTGGGAGTGCCTTCCAGCAAAAAATCTATTATCTGCTCCAGTGAAACTGTATCACCCACCCATGTACCCAGAAGACTGGTCTCACCTGGAGAAGGAAAAGAGCCTGAAGCAAAAGGTTGAAAAGCATGTCGGCAATTATTTTGCTGACACTAGGGAATGGGTGAGGCTTCCTCCCTGATACTTCAAATGCCAGATCAGCTATATCCTGTAACAGAGAAAGAAGCTCAACAAAACAGGAGTTAAATGACCCTGGTAAACATCCCCAAAGGTAAGACCACTGGTTTGCCACTAGAACTGCCAAGTGAGAAAACCCCCTAGACAACTAATGATGAGACGCTCGAGGGACCTGGACAATCAATCCATTTTACAACAGCAGAAAGATTAGCCACTAGCTGCTTGGTTAAAAAAGTTAAGGCCGCATAATAAGCCCTATAGGTGGTCACTACTTTCACCAAGGGAAACCGGCCACCTGTCAACCCACTGCACTGCAGGGCCCAAATTCCATTCTGCCCTGGACCTACTTGGAACCAAATGGCATTGACGACTTTGCTAAGCACAAACAGGGGGAGCACCCAAAGAGCACTGAAAATTGATGTGAGGAAGAATTCCAGCCAGGACCAAACATCTCCATGTAGTGATGGATCACCTGAGGGAAAACGATTTATTACTTCAGCCAGGGAAACGGAAAGCCAACCAAAAAAAAGAAAAAAACTAAACCCAGTACCAGTGAATCAACTGAAACTCATAATGATCCTACGGAACAGAATAAAACTGCCCCCTAAGGTTTTCTAGGCTGTAATCTTTACATGAGCATACCGTCATGTCTTTCTTCCACAGTGCCATCAGTGGTTTTGAACCACCAATCTTTTGGTTAGCAGCCAAGTGCTTAACCATACCAGGACCAGCAAATGCCTGTCACAACTTCAATTCTGAGCAACTATAGATTTGTCCTGCTTACTCTGACATAAACCTGTCTACATGACTGTGACTCTGATGTCACAGACTGACAGTTTAAAGGAAACTAGGCTAAGAGTTTACATGAAACCACCTGGATTTAAATCTCACTTCTGCCATATACTAATGGTTAATTTTAACGTTGGTAACTATTTTCAATGTCCCTATCCACAAAATGGATATAATAATACTAGTTTCAAAAGGTTGTTAAGAACCTTGAGTTAAAAACAGACGTTTGAGCTGAACACATACAAATATTTAATTAACTCAGAGAGACTGGAAACATCTCCCATCTTCACCCCTAGTAAATATCAAGGATATACTTACCAATAATTTGTGCTGTTACTGACTGAAGCCCAGGAATAAACACTCGATAAAACAAGAGGAGACTCAACTAAAGTGAGAAAGTGGTAAGGTAAATATAAAAATCACCTTAAAACAGGAGTTTCAAGTTTCAGTGTAATTATTTTCCAGGTAGGGTACCTTATATAAATCAGGGGCCTGCCAATTTTGCAATACTCTAGCTGAGAAGTACAAGCCTGATACTGACTATAAAGTATTCTGTGGGGCACAGAATAACAACATTTCAGATACTCTAGCCAAAATACAGACATATACTAAATATGCAGCAATGCTTTGTGTCTTAACTAATATCCAAAATCAGAGTATCTAGGAAACCTGATTAAAATGAATTGAGATATATTAATTTCAAGTCACTGGAAATACTCAACCACCTGTTCTTCAAAGTACCCTAACGTCATGCAAGCCAGCACTGGTTCTCAGTTAATTAATTTTTTCTGGAATGGGTTTCAAGAGTAATTAATTGTGGTAGATTGCTGAGACCAGATGCAGGGAGAACTCTGTTCTTACCCAACCACATCTGTCCTACCCCTCTGATGCCCGAGTCTGTTCTTAGTCAAAATACTCAGACAAAGTCAAGAGAAACTGTTACCTGCAACAACATTAAAACTTGTACACAAGTTAACTCTTAAAAACTCAAAGTGTCTATTCAGGACCACCCCTGACACACATTCACATACAAGTGTTCCTTCTTGAATGAGATTAAAAGCACTACAAATGCAAAGAATTCTGAGTTACAGTCTTAAGTATACATCAACATGTGAAACCTATGTCAGTATTTCAAGGAAAAACAACTGAAAACTTTTATCCCATAGCAACAATTTGCAGATCCTCGTAAGACCAAAGTCAACTACTAGGCACCTAGAATTTGAGGAAAAGAACTTACCCAGAATACGCCACCATTCCAAGCACAGCACTGGAGAATTCTACTAACAATACGTGGTTCACTGGAAAAGACCACATGTAGTTAGCTTAAAAGGAATATGGGCTATTTCCTTACTGTTAGTCAGTAGCCCTCTACTGCATACTTGAAAAGAAAAAAAAAAGACTGTGGTGACGTGTAATAAAACATTTGCTATTTTATCCATTTTTATCTGTACAATTTAGTAAACTATATTGTGTGACTGTCACCACCATTAGTTTCAGGGCCATATGACTTACTTTTCAGCACTTAATGTTGTCCCAGCATTCCTCTAGTATCAGTCAAAGAGTGGGCAAGAAATATTTCTGTGAAACTAGCTTTTCTTGAAAAATTATTTTCTGAATCCAGGTTTGGACAACATTAAAACAGAAAGTCCCAGGTTCTTACGACAACAAATAAAGTCGTAACGTACACATCAATCCAATTATTTGTGGTTCTCTAGTCACCATTCTGGAAACCTTAGTGGCATCAGTCGTTAAGAGCTATGGCTGCTAACCAAGAAAGGTTAGCAGTTTCAATTCACCAGGCACTCCTCAAAAAACTCATGGGGAAGTTCTACTCTGTCCTGCATGGTCACTATGAGTCAGAATCAACTTGACATCAACAGGTTATTGACCACTCCAATTTCTTTTGTTAAAAACATGACATTTTTAGCAGAGATTATTGATAGGCTCTAAATTTTTAATTCAATATGAAACAAACAAGTCTACCAACGAGATTTTTTCTGGAAGAAAATACAGAAAGCATATATGGGATACTGATATTCCAAAAGCCGCTGCTGAGTCAGTTCTGACCCCACTCCAGTGGCACAGTGTTGAAGTACTACAGTAACCAAAAGGTTTCCGGTCTGAATCTACCAGGCACTCCTTGGAAACTTTATGGGGCAGTTCTACTGTCCTATAGGGTCACTATGAGTTGGAATCAACTCGACAGCAGTGGGTTTGGTTTTTTGGTTTGATACTCCAAAAGGGAACCCTGGTGGCACAGTGGCTAAGAGCTACTGCTGCTAACCAAAAGGTAAGCAGTCTGAACCCACAAGCTACTCCCAGGGAACCCTATGGGACAGTCCTATAGGGTGGCTGTGAGTCAGAATCAACTTCACAGCAATGGATTTGGTTTGGGTTTTGATACTCCAAAAAGGAATCTTGGTGGCAAAGTGGTTCAAGTACTCAGCTGCTAACCAAAAGGTCAGTGATTAACAGCCACCAACTACTTCAAAGAAAAAAGACACTGCAGTCTGTTCTCATCAAGATTACAGACTTTGAAACCCTATTGGCCAGTTCTACTCTGTCCTATATAATTACTGAGTTGAAACTGACTTGATGACAATAAATTCCTTTGTTTGTTTTTGATACTTGGAAAGCCTTAATTCTATACTAAGAATTGGTCTCTTCCTAAAGTACCCCTTCCTTGGATATCCTCTGATGTCAGCTTGCCCTCCATACCTCTCTTGCTTCCGCTCTATACTCTGGGCTCTCCTTTGTGCCAGGACACTGCTTGCCCTTCTTCGACGCTGTTCCTCTCTCTTTTGCTGTATTCGAGCATCCAGCTTTGAGATGGTACAGATACCCCAGATGGAGTCCTTGATTCCCTAGAGGAGATTAACATTAGGTATTAGAGGAGAATTTCCAAAGTTACCTACAGTACAGTGAAAGAAGAATATAAGCTATTGTACTTATACTGTTGCAAGGCACAAAGAACCTAAGCTCTTTTGTTTTGCTACTATCTAAAATTTGAAATAACTTTCTATTTAGAGAAGAACTGCAAGGATGCAGACCCCAAATATCCTTTATCCAGATTCACCAGTTTAATATTTTGCCACATTTATTATCATTTCTACACATATGCACGTATGTATATATACAGATCATACATACACACACAATTTATTTTTGAATCATTGGAGTAGGCTGTTACGTCATCCTTTAATTCTTGTACTTCTAGTAACAAAGATACTACTTTCCATAACCACAGTACAGTTACCACCCACAAAATTAAACATTATAACAAACACAGTCTGTCTACAGGAGCCCTGGTAGTGCAGTGGTTAAGTGCTCAGCTGCTAACTGAAAGATTCACAATTCATACCCACCCATCAGGCCCACAGGGGAACCACCTGGCAATCTGCTTCCACAAGATTATAGCCAAGAAGGGTTTTCTTGGGGTTCATGGGACAGTTCTACTGTGTCTCCTGGGGTTGCTATAAGTCAAAAATCGACAAAACAGTCCATATTTAAATTTCCCCTATTGTGTGGCATTGTCCTAATAATGCTCTCTAGCATTTATAAGCCTTTATAAGTCCAGAATCCTGTACTGAAGTTAGATGTGTATCTCTTTAGACTTTTTAATCAAGAACTGTTTTAGTCTTTGTGTAATATAAGCCATTATGATATAAAATTCTTCCATTCAGGCTTACTTCCTCACGATTAGACCAAGTTAGGCATTTCTGGAAGAACGACCACACAAGCAGTGCTATGTTCTTCAAGGTACCACACACCCAGAGGTACATGATGTGTTTGCCCATTGCTGGTGATTTTAATTTTGCATTCAGTTTCTCTTTGTACGGCTGTAACTCTTCCCCTCACAACTAATAAGTCACCTGTTGGGACAATCTTCTGAGGACATGAAACTATCTCATTTACCAAATGCTCCCTCCTTAATTTACCATCCACTTGTCAGTTCTTAATCAATCTTGAATAGCATGGTTACAAAATTGCAATTTTCCAATCCCTCAACACTTATCCATTATATAAAGCCAACCTGTCCTTTCCTATTCTCTCAGTATTAATTAAATGCCTATTTTATGCTCTGTACATTATCCTAAACTCCATGCATATACAAGGGTGAAAAACAATACTCTGGGAAGGATCAGTGCTGCACCATGGATAGGAAAAGACACAATGAAACACATACAGTAAAATGTAAAAAGCCATGATAAGGGCAGTTCATGTAAGATGAAGCCACATGGTAATACAGCTGGAGTTGAGTTGTCCTTTAGGAGTACTGTTGAAAGCTATAAAGACAGCAACAGACACTTGTCAACCACACTCAAAGAGCTTCAGTACTAGGAAGGTTTCTATTGGTGCTAGAATCAACAGAATTGCCAGTCATCCATTCCAAAGAACTGTAATCTTTCCCACTTTATATAACTGAGTACCTTCTATGAGCCAGATACTGAGCATATTGAAATACTCAAGGAATTTACAGACTTCTGGCCAACATGGTGCCACAAACCAACCACCACACCACATCGTCCCTCTACAGCGAAGACCCCCCAAAACTAAGTAAAACAGAGACACACAATCCTGTAACCCAAAGTATCAAATGAAGAGAGAAAGATCTCAGCCAAAACCGAATGAATTAAGAACCTGACAGAGGACTGTGAGAAGAGATAAACAACCAAGTCCCCAGTCAGCTAACCCAGCACGCATTCAGTCATGGACTCCCATCAGAGGCAGACAGGGAACATGAGAAAGCAGACTCACGGAAATCTCTACAGCAGACAGAGCACCAGGTAACCAGTGATATACAGTTTCCCATCTCCCACCATTTACCCATTGTTCCACTTCCCACACCTCAGGACAACTCTGCTGCACTGGCTCGGCCAGACAGGAAGTGTAGTTTCCACACTGCTTGGATTTGCCCCACTAACATCAGAGACTGGCAAAAGAACAGTATGTGAAAGCACCTTCAGGAGCTCCCAGCAAGAGAAAGATCATCTGGTAACCAGTGATATACACTTTCCTAGCCTCACCTTTCATATCCCTCCCACCCTGCACCTCCATTCCCTACTTTCTGCCAGTCACGAATCTCTTGAGCATGAGGAAATTCCTTCAACCACAGCCACTTGGTTTCCTCCTCCAATGGCTGGCTTCTGAGTGCCATCTGTCTATAATAGGTGTTATTTTTATCCATTTCTTTTGGCTTCTTCCATGCCTACCACCACCTCCCCCTCCTTTCTCTGGAACACCTAGTTCAGTGTGCCATCTTTGTCTCTTCCTGAATGGCTGTGAAGTATCACTTAACTGGGCAACTACTGCTCTGGCCTGTGACCCCATACTGGTGGAATCCCTGGAGCTTAATCCCTGTGGCTTTCTTTTTGTTTTGTTTTGCTGTGTTTTGTCTGTTTGTTTTCTTTTCCATTTCATGGTGTAGAAGTTCCTTCTACCTGGGCTGTACTGCACAGCTTAGGACCCATGTCTCCACTCTGGGTGGCATCTGCATCACTGGGATTCCCTGAGGACATTACTTTCCTTCTTTTTTTGCTTTCTGTCTTTCTTCATTTACCAGTGCTTGTTTCTCTATACTTATTTTCTTTTCTCATCTCCTGAGTACCTGACACTGTATGACATCTATACCCCTTCTAACCAGGCTGTACCACACAGCCTAAGAGACACCACCTCAGTCTTTGTAGCAGCACCAGTGGGATCACCGGGAAACCTTCTTTTCCAATTTTTTTTTATTGTGATTGAATAAAAGTTTACAATACAATTCAAATTTGCATGCCCGCCTATCTGCAGTTCCCTCTGCTGTACTTGCCTGGTGACAGCACACTCCTCCTTTCTGTTCCATACATGTCATAACCTCTTAATGATCCCCTGTCCCCTCCTCTCCACCCTCTCCACCCCCCTCTATTAAGAGGCCAATAGGATGACATCTTACAGATACACAGAACGATAAAGCGCACACACTCTCTTCCAAACTTTTAGTTACTTTTTTTCTCTTTCTTTTCGTCTCTCTCTTTTTTTAAGTCTTTTTGTTTCTCTCCATGTCTTGGTTTCTCATCTCTCGATTCCAATTGCAATCTCCCTTAGAATTCTTTTTTTGTTTCTTTTGGCTCCTGTTTCACTCTCCCTACTCTCCTCTTTCCCATACCCACCTTAGTTCCATACATCACAAACTCCTCATTCCTTCCCACCTACCTACACTGTGTGTAGAACATTACACCCTTGAGCTGCATGGCCATGGCCTACTGGAACCTGCCCATCACAGATTCCTGGCCTGCCCTATCAGCCCTAGTACCTGCTGCCAACAACCCATTCCAGCCCTTCCCCTTCAGCTGGACTTGCCCTACTTCACTACAGTTGAGCAACTAGCTCTGCTGGTTGGCTCCTCAGTGCCATCTGTCTGTAGCTGGTGTTGCTTTTATCCATTTCCTTTGGCTTCTTCATGCCTACCACCACTTCTCCCCCCTTTCTCTGGACACCTGGACATCTGGACACTTTGGACATCTTTGCCATTCAGGAACAATGAGGTGAAAAATATTGTGACCACAGAAAAGCAAACAACAATACACAGCCCTCCTGTTCTGACCTAACCAAAAAAAAGGGGGGGGGGTGAAGACAACAAAATAGATACCAAAAAATCAATCAATAAAGAAGTACTGAACGGGACCCAAAAGAGCAGATGGTATCAAAACATATTTTTTTAAAAAAGGACATGATGGCTCCAGTATGTATCCAAACTGAAAACACCAGACAACTTTCCAGTAGAAGAAAAGGCACTAGAACTACCTGAGAGGATATTCAAACTGCTAATACTCATAGCTATCCAAGAGTTGAAGCAAAAAGCTCACAAAAATCAGACAAAAAAATCAGACAAAAAAATAGACAAATTCATGGAATAATTCATGAGAATGATAAAGGAACAAACTGCCCAAATAAATTCACAACAAGAAATGATATAAAAACAACACTTAGAATTCCAAAAGAAACACAACAACATTTCAGAAAGGGACAGTGTCACAGAAAGGCTTAGGAGCAGGTCCAAAATGATAGGAGATACACGCAGCAAAACTGAAGACAAACACTTGCATATAATTCTTGGAAGAAAAGTCAGAAAAAAATAATGAAGAAAAATGAAGGAACTCTGAGAATTACATGGGATACAATCAAGAGCAAAAATGTGCACGTGATCAAAGTTCCAAAACAGGGGGGAGAAAAAAATAAAAAGACACGATCACTCAAGAATTACTGAGGGAAAAATGTCCCTGATACCATGGATTAAAAGCTGACAATTGAAGAACCTCAACAAACTCCACACAGGACAGACCCTGAAAGAAAATCACCAAGGCTTATTATAACCACACTCTTTAAAACCAGTGACAGGAAAAACGCTAAGAGAAGCTACAGAAAAACAAAAGTCACACAGAAAAGAGAAACAATAAGACCATACTCTGATTATTCAGCAGAACTGATGCAGCCCAGAAGGCAATGCGATGATACATGAGGTCTGACAATTAAGTTTGTGAACTCATCCTATAAAAGTGCTACATGCTTCACTGTTGAGTATCACTACATTTACCTTTGAGGTACTCCCCTTGGGAGACTATGCACTGATGCCAGTGGTTAGTCCACCTATCAAGGCAATTTTGGAACTCTTTTTCTGGAATGGCCATCAGAGCTGTCATCATATTACCAGTGATGTCCTGGATGTCATCTAAATGTCTTCCTTTCAATATTTCCTTTATCTTCGGGTAAAGAAAAAGTCATTGGGGGCCAGATCAGGTGAGTAGGGAGGGTGTTCCAATACAGTTATTTGCTTACTTGCTAAAATTGCCCTCACAAACAGTTCTGTGTGAGCTGGTGCAATGTCATGATGTAAGGGCCATTAGTTGTTGGTGAAAACTTCAGGTCATTTTTCATCTAACTTTTTCACACAGCCTTTTCAGCACTTCTAGTATTAAACTTGGTTAACCGTCCAGTTAGTACAGACTCATAATAAGCAATCCCTATGAGATCAAAAAAGGTTAGCAACATAGTGCTGACTCTTGCTTTGGACTGACAGAACTTCTTTGGTTACAGAGAATTGGCTGACTTCTGTTGTACACTTTGACACCCTGTTTTAGGGTCATATTGGTATACATGTTTCATCACCAGTAACAACATAGCCCAAAACATATTGCCTCTCTTAAAAGGTCTTTTGTTCATCTGTGTGCTCCTTTGGAACCACTTTTGCATATACTTTTGTGCTGAGATTTTTAATTAAGGTTTTCCTACTGATGTTCATTTACGTGGTCTGCTATGCTTCTCACAGCTGATAATCTTGACGCACAATCTGACAAATTTTTTGCAATGTTTTCATCAGCTGCACTCATTACTGGCTGCCCTGACTGCTCTTCATCAGTGATGCTTTCTCTCCCCTAAAAACGTGCAGTCCATTTATACACTACCATTTTTTTCATGGCATTATCCCCATAAACTTGGACTAAATAAAATGTCCCTGATTTCAGTTCCACTCTTGCCAAGTTTAACGAAAAGCTGAATGTTTGTTCATTGCTCTAATTCAAGCTTTGGCATTCTTGCAACGGGACAAAAAAACACACAACAGCTATAGTGAATGCCACTCACGAAGACACTGCCATGTCAACACAAACATAGCTGTGAGACACTGATATACCAAGATTATGAAATCTTACCAAGTTGTTTGCACAGTGCTGCCAACCAAGAACAACGCTGTTGTTGTTAGGTGCTGTCTAGTTGGTTCTGACTCATAGCCACCCTGTGACTCACGGAACAAAACACTACCCTGGTTCTGTATTATGCCAACTGTTTTTAAGCTTAAGTTCACTGTTGCAGACACTGTGTCAATCCATTTCCTTGAGGGTCTCCCTCTTTTCTGCTGACCTTCTACTTTACCATCATGTCCTTCTCCAGGGATTGATCCCTCCTGATAATATGTCAAAAATACATAGGACACAATTTCACCATCCCTGCTTCCAAGGATCACTTTGGTTGTACTTCTTCCAGAAGAGATCTCATTTCTTTAGGGAGTCCACGGTATGTTCATATTCTCCAAAAATACAATTCAAAGGTACCCTTCTTCTGTCTTCCTTATTCACTGTGCAGCTTTCACATACATGTGATGTGACTGAAACTACCATGGCTTGAGTGAGGTGCACCTTAGTCTTCAAGGTGTTATCCTTACTTTTCAACACCCTACAAGGTCTTTTGCAGCAGACTTTCCCAATGCAATGAATTCTTTGACTTCTTGACTGCTGCTTCATGGGGTGTTAAATGTGGAACCAAGTGAAATCAAATCCTTGATAACCTCAATCCTTTCTCCATTTATCATGCTGTTGCCTACTGTTCAGGGTATGAGGAGTTCTGTCTTCTTGATGTTCAGGTGCAACCCACACTTAAGGCTGTAGTCATTGATCTTCACTGTTTCAAGTTTTCACCTTTAGCAAGCAACATGGTATTATTTGCATAACACAGGTTGTTAACGAGTCTTCCTCCAATCCTGATGCTTTGTTCTTTTCCACATAGTTGAGGTTCTTGTATTGGCTCAGCATACAAACTGAAAAGATATCATGAAAGGATAATACAACCCTGACACACACCTTTCCTGACTTCATTCTATTTTCACGACTGCCTCTTGATTCAACTATAGCTTCCTCACAAGCACAATTAAGTGTTCTGGAATTCCCATTCTCTGCTGTATGCCTCATAGTCAGTAAAATACATGTAAGCATTTTTCTGGTATTCTCTGCTTTCAGCCAAGATCTATGTGACATCAGCAATGATATCCTTGGTTTCCTATCCTCATCTGAATCTGGCTTGAATTTCTGGCAGTTCCCTGTCCATATACTGCTACAGTCGCTTTTAAATGATCTTTAACAAAATTTTACTTCTGTGTGATATTAACAATACTGTTTGATAATTTCTGTATTCAGCTGGATCACCTTTCTTGGGA
The DNA here is from genome assembly GCA_028571685.1 of Heterohyrax brucei. Lineage (NCBI taxonomy): Eukaryota > Metazoa > Chordata > Mammalia > Hyracoidea > Procaviidae > Heterohyrax > Heterohyrax brucei. Next base: position 22,744,439 of record CM053162.1, read on the forward strand.
ATAGGCATAAATATGCATCTCTTCCAGTCAGTTTGCAAGGTAACTGTCTTCCAAATTTCTTGACATAAATGGGTGAGCATTACCAGTGTTGCATCTGTTTCTTGAAACATCTCAATTGATATTCCATCAATTCTTGGAGCCTTTTTTTCACCAATACCTTCAATGCAACTTTGACATTTTCTTTCAATACTTTTGGTTCCTGATCATATGCTACCTCTTGAAATGGCTGAACATCAATCAGTTTTTTCTGGTATAATGAATCTGTGCACTCCTTTATCTTCTTTCGATGCTTTGTGAATCATTTAGTATCTTCCCTGAAGAATCCTTCACTATTGCAACTTGAGGGTTGAATTTTTTTCTTCACTTCTTTGAGCTTGAGAAATGCAGAGCTATGTTCCCTTTGGGTTTTCTATCTCCAGCTCTTCACCTATGTTATTATAATACTTTATCTTCTCAAGTGGCACTTTGAAACTTCAGTTCTTCTACTTCATCATTTCTTCCTCTTGCTTTTGGTAGCTACTTGACATTCAAGAGCAAGTTTCACAGTCTTTTCTGACATATAAGTTAGTCTTTTCTTTCTTTCCTGTGTTTTTAATGACCAAAGAAGAAGGAGCAGCAGTTGGAAAATAAGGCTTTGGTAACAGAAATGATGCCAGAAATCGCATGATAGAATTTTGCAAGACCAATGACTTCTTCATTGCAAATACCCTTTTCGCCAACACAAGCGGTTACTATACACATAAACCTCGCCAGATGGAATACACAGGAATCCAACTGACAACATCTGTGGAAAGACATAATGGAAAAGCTCAATATCATCAGTCAGAACAAGACCAGCTGCTGACTCAGGCATAGATCATCAACTTCTCATATACAAATGCAAACTAAAACTGAAGAGAGTAAGAGGAGGCCCATGAGAGCTCAAGTACGATGCTAAGTATATCCCAAGTGAGTTTAAAGAGCATCTCAAGAACAGATTTGATGTGTTGAACAATAATGACTAAAGACCAGACAAGTTGTAGAATGACATCAAAGACATCGAATAATGATATATCCTGTAAAATTCTTGCTCATATAAGATGCTGAAATTAGGATACTCTGAGATAAACAGAAATTAAAAGAATATGTAAAAACAAAACGAGGGGAGCAGAGTCAAGATGGCAGACTATACCTATGTCTTCCTAAATCCCTCTGGGAACCAGGACCTGAATTCATAATTAAACAGTGCCTTCTAGGCACCTAGTGAGCCCTACGACATGACACAGGGCTGTTAATCTGGACTTCATACCACTGCACTTAAAGCTCCATCTCTTTCACTGAGCCCTGCTCTCAGTGAGTGCTGGCTTTCACGGACCATGGGTAACTCGCAATTTTAACCTTTTTTCTCTGTCTCGGCCGGCAGGTGGAGCTGGGACTTGACTGGCAGCTGGTCTCGGATGCACTGCCGGTGGGATCAGCGGGTGAGACTGCTGTATCTCGAGAGCCCAGTTTTGGACTCTGTGCATCTTGGCACATTTGGCCTCTCTTTCCACCTCCGCCATTGACTGACTTGAGCCAGTGCAGGCGAGGAGCCTGTGTGGAACACCATCTTGTTCTACTTGGAGGCAGCTATACCCACACTGAGGCTTCAGTGGGACCTAATTCTGAGGCTGGGAGGCAGCACCTGCCTAGAGGAGAGTGCTTTTCTGGCAGTAAAACAGTATTCTATACAGTGTCGTCTACAGCTGGAGCCCGACAGCAGAGGCCAGCAGGGCAGTAGCCTTTCTGCATTTTGAACTAGTTTATAACATCTGGGGTTGGATACAGAGGTGCTTACTTTGCCAGCTGGGAAGAGGAACCTGTACACCTAAAACCTGACTGACTTTGGAAGTTCTCAGCTACCTTTTACCTTTCATTTTAAGATGGCCTAGAGAAACAACTGCAGTCCATCCTCTCAGCATATCTCCCAGCCTCTACTGACTGACATTATGCCCCAAACCAACAAACTCCGGAGAAAACTGTAACCAGTAAATCACCCATGGCATCAGAAGGCCCCCGGATGAAACAGCCAAAGAACTTCCCAGGTAAAAGAAACCTTCTGAAACTATCAAAAGGTGAATACAAAAAGATTATATAGAGAGCCCTTCTAGACCTTATACAAAATGCAGCAGAGCAAAAGTAAAAATCAAGCAAGCTGTTCGATCTGATGGAACACCAGCCTCTGAAATCCAACAGATGAAGAACAAAATCAAAGACAGAAACTTCAATTCAAAGCTAAGAAAACAGAAGGGAACAAATGGAAAAGAGACTTTCTGACTTGGAAGACAGAGCTACTGACTCCAGCATCTATAAGTAGAAATCAGAAAGAAGAAACAAGAAAAATGAAGAAGCATTAAGAAGCTTGTGGGACTCCATTAAGAAGAACAATCTACGATCAACTGGAGTTCCTGAACAGGGTGAGATATCTGAGAACACACAGAGTGTTGTTGTTGTGCTGCTCACAGAAAACTCCCCAGAAATCATGAAGAAAGAGAATATAGATATCCAAGATGCATATGGAACACCACTCAATATAGATCTCAAAAGAAAGACTCTAATCAAGCTTAACAAAACGAAACATAAGCAGAAACTCTTAAAGGCAGCAAGACTCAAAGCAAACTTAACATTCAGAGGGAAACCCTGTAGGCTTTTGTTGGATTTCTCAGCCGAAACAATGCTGGCATGGAGAGAGTGGCATGACACAGTCAAAGCCTTGAAGGAGAAGAACTTCCAACCAAGAATTATATATCCTGCAAAACTATCTTTCAAATATGAAAATGAAATTAAGACATTTGCAGGTTAACAGAAACTCAGGGACTCTGTAGAAACCAAACCAAAGCTACAAGAAATACTGAAAGAATCTCCTGGCTTAGAAGAACAAAACCATAAACTTTGTACTTTAGAAGCAAATACATGACACATCATCTAGAAACCTACTCAGTTAGGGAAGGCTCCAAACTCAACCAAAGCTATAACAGTGAAAGAAATGATCCAGTGAACATATCATGAAAACTGCAACATTATCATATTAAAGACAGATGTACTACAGTTGTTACAGTCCTTCCAGATGGAGAGGAAGAGGACAAAAATGGTAGTAATTAAAATTGAGTTTATACATAGTTTATTAAGGGGGATGATTGGTCCAGCAGCAAAACACAATAAAGATGCAACATATCAAATCAAGAAACATAATACAGGAGTCTCAACAACCACAAAACCAACCCTGAAAAGGTGAAAAATCAACTCACAAAGAAGAATGTCCCAGAACAGACTAATAAGAACAATAGAGAAAACATCAATACAAAAATAAACATATAATGATGACAGCACTAAACACATGCCTGTCCATAATTACACTGAATGTGAATGGACTGAACACACCAGTAAAGAGACAGCCAGTGACATCTTGGATGAAAAAACACAACCCATTCATATGCTGCCTACAAGAAACTCACCTTAGACTTAAAGATAGGAACAAACTGAAAATCAAAGGATGGAAGAATATATATCAAGCTAACAATGAACAAAGAAGAGCAGGTGTGGCAATTCTAATCACACACAAAATAGATTTTAATGTAAAATCCACCATGGTGGACAAGGATGAACACTATTTATAACTGAAAGGTTCAATATACAAGCAGGACTTAACAATATTAAATATTTATGCACCTAATATTACAGCACCAAAATACATCAAAGAAACACTGACTACACTCAAAAATGAGATATATCACTCCACAATAATAGTGGAAGACTTCAACACTCCACTCTCAATACTGGACAGATCATCTAGAGAAAATCTAAGTCAACACACAGAAGCCCTTATTGCCACAATTAACCAACTAGATCTCATCAACATATACAGAACTTTCTGGCCATCAGTGGACAACCAAACCGTCTTCTCCAGTGCACATGGAACATTCTCCATATAGATCAAGTGTTAGGACATAAGGCAATTCTGAACAAAATCCATACCACTGAATTAATGCAAAGCATCTTCTCAGATGATAAAGCCATAGAAGTCAAAATCAATAGCAGAAAGAACACAGACAGAAACTAGAACTCATGGAACCTGAACAACATCTTGCTCAAAAAGCCATGGGTTACAGAAGAAATCAAGGATGAAATAAAGAAATTTATGGATTCCAATAAGAATGAAAACACTTCCTACCAGAACCTATGGGATACAGCCAAAGCAGTTCTCAGAGGTCAGTTTGTCTCCATAAACACACACATCTGGAAGGAAGAAACCAAACCAAAGAACTAACTCTACAGCTTAACAAGTAGAGAGAGAACAACAGAGGAAATCCCTCAGGCACCAGAAGAAAACAGATCATAAAGATTAGAGCAGAATTAAATGAATTAGAGAATAGAAGAACAATTGAAAAGACCAAAAGCTGGTTATTTGAAGACATCAACAAAATTGACAAACCACTGGCTAAACTTACTGAAGAAAGACAGGAAACAAATAACCCAAATAAGAAATGAGAGAGGAGTTGTCATAACAGACCCAACAGAAATCAAAAAATGCCATAACAGAATACTATGAGAGACTGTACTCTAGCAAATTTGAAAACCTAGAGGAAATGGACAAATTTCTTGATTCATATCACCTACCAACATTATAACAAGGTGAAGCAGAAGAACTTAACAAGCCCATCACAAAGAGATTGGAAAAAATCATCCAAAAACTACCAACCAAAAAAGCCCAAGCCCAGATGTCTCCACTGCAGAATTCTACCAAGCTTTCAGAGAAGAGTTATGTCTGATACTACTATTTCACAGTATAGAAAGGGATGGAATACTCCCAAATTCATTCTATGAAGCCAGCATAACCATGCTACCAAAGCCAGGGAAAGACCCAACAAAAAAGGAGAACTACAGACTGATTATCACTCATGAATCTAGATGCAAAAATCTTCAACAAAATTCTTGCCAACAGAATACAACAGGTCCAAAAACCAATGCATTATGACCAAGCTGGACTCATACTAGGGATGCAAGGCTGGTTCCACATCAGAAAAACAATTATGTGATCAACCACATAAATAACACAAAAGAATCACCTGATTTTGTCCATTGATACAGAAAGGCATTTGATAAAGTCCCAAACCCACTCATGCTAAGAACTCTCAGCAAAACAGGCATAAACGGAAAATTCTTTGATGCAATAAGGGCCATGTATACAAAGCCAACTGCCTACATCATCCTGAATGGAGACAGACTGAAATGGTTTCCCTTGAGACCAGGAACTAGACAAGGATGCCCACTCTCACCTCTCCTGTACAACACTGTACTAGAAGTTCTAGCCAGAACACTTAGACAAGACCAAGAAACAAAGGGCATCCACATCAGCAAAGAAGAAGTACAGATCTTCCTATTTGCAGATGATATGATTGTATATGCAGAGAATCCTAAAGAATCCATAAGGAAACTACTTAAACTGATAGAAGAGTTCAGCAAAGTCTCAGGATAAGAGATAAACATAAGGAAATCAGTAAGATTCCTTTATACTAATGACGAGATTATTAATGAAGAAATCACCAGATCAATATCATTTACTATAGCCCCTAAGAAGATAAAAGTACCTAGAAATAAATCTATCCAGATAAATAACAGACCTTTACAAAGAGAACTACAAAGTCCTTACTACAAGAAAGTGAGAAAAACTTACATAAATAGAGAAACCTACCCTGCTCATGGATAGAAAGACTTAACATTGTGAAAATATCTGTTCTACCCACAGGAATCTACTTATATAATGCAATCCCAACACTAATTCCAGTGACATTTTTTAATGAGATGGAGAAACAAATCACCAGCTTTGTCTGGAAAAGGAAGAAGCCTCGGATAAGTAAAGCATCACTGAAGAACAACACTACACTGGGAGGCCTCTCACTACCCGACTTTAGAACCTATTACACTGCCACAGTAGTCAAAACAGCCTGGTACTAGTACAAAAAGACACAGACAAATCAATGGAACAGAACTGAGACACCACAGATGACACCATCTTCCTATGAACAACTGATATTCGACAAAGGCCCTAAGACATTAAACTGGGATGAAAACAATCTCTTCAACAAATGGTACTGGCAAAATTGGATATCCACCTGCAATAAACTGAAATAAGACCCACATCTTACAGCTTATACAAAAACCAACTCAAACTGGATAAAAGACCTAAATATCAAACCTAAAACAATAAAGCTCATCCAAGACAAAGTAGGAACAACAATGGAAGTTTTAATACACAATGCAGACAGACTTCAAAATCTGTCAAACAAACCACAGACAACAGAAGAAAGAATAGAAAAATGGGAACTACTAAGAATCAAACACTTTTGCTCATCCAAAGACTTTATTAATAGAATTAAAAGGCCACCTACAGAATGAGAAAAAGTATTTGTCAACTATATGTCACACTGACGCCTGATCCCCATAATCTATAAGGTACTACAAAATATCAATAAGAAAAAGATAAATCATCCAACTAACCAATAGGAAATGAAGATGGACAGACACTTCTCTAAAGAGGAGATCCAGGCAGCCAAAAAACACACAAGGACATATTGCCAACCATTAGCTATTAAAGAAATTCAAATCCAAACTACAATGAGATACCATCTCACCCCAACAAAGTTGGCCACGATCCAAAAAAACACAAAACAACAAATGCTGGAGAGGCTGTGGAGAAATTGGAACTCTCCTACACTGTTGTTAGGATTGCAAAATGGTGCAACCTCTTTGGAAAGCAATCTAGCACTTCCTTAAAAAGCTGGATATAGATATACCATTTGACCCAGTAATTCCACTACTTGGAATATATCTTAAGAATCAAGGCCATTCACACCAACTGATACATGTACATGAATGTTTACTGCAGCACAGTCCACAATAGCAAAAAGATGGAATCAACCCAGAGGCCCAACCACAGAGGCATGGATAGGTAAACTAATAGAACACTACGCAATGATAAAGAACAAAGACGATTTTAGGAAACATTTCATAACCTGGTTTCAACTGGAGGACATTATGCTGAGTGAAAGTAGTCAGCAATAAAAGGACAAATACTGTATGACACCCCTGTGATAAGAACCTAAAAACAGACTCATGCATAGAAGAAAAGACTCTGACAGCTGCAAGGGTGGCGAGGAAAGAAGGGCAAGGGGGGAGGGTTTAGATAGTTGATAGAAATTTGGTTGGGTGAAATTTGTTGACAACACACATTAGAAAGAAGATCAATAATAACTGGACTTCAACACAATTTGAGTACTCCTCCCATTCTAAACTAATATTGCAAGGACAGAGTAGCTGGTGCAGGGGACCGGGGACCATGCTCTCAGGGGAAATCAAGGCCAAATGGCACAACTAGCATTTTGCTAAGAGAGTCTTCTGCACCCCACACTGATGAGCGGCATCTGAGGTCTTAAAAGCTGCCATCTGAGGGTACAGCAAATGGTCCCAACTCAGGAGGAACGGATGATCAGCAAGGACCAAAATGACATGGGGGAAAGAGAACCCAGAAGACAGAGATCCACGTGAGTGGGTGACTACATCAACTTGTGACTGGAAGTACAGGATGGTGCCCAGCCACCACCAGTGATAGCCATGATGGAGCTCACAAAGCTGAGTCTCACTGGCAACACAAGAATAAAAAGGGGTGCACCCTGAAATCTCCACTAAAAGACCACAACTGATGGTCCAGGAGCCTCAGAGTTCCCCTGGGAGCATGGACCCTGGCCCTGATGCTGCCCCTGTCCATAAATCATAATGGAGGTCAACTCTTCAGACTGGAATGGATTGGATCTGGCGACACAGAATGACTATATCATGCATGCACTTTCTGGTTCTATATATCTATAGGATGCCATCCCACTGACCTCTTACTGGAGGAAGAGGAGTGGGTAGAGAAGACGGGATAGGAGATTGTCTGGAGGATAAGGTATGTACGTAGCGGAGAGGAAGAGTGTGCTGTCATTGGGCTGGGAGAGCAGTGGGAGCTGCATACAGGTGGACATGCACATTTATATGGGAATGTACATTTTCATTCAATCACAATTAAAAAAAGAAAGAAAAACAAAACAATGAAACTTACAAGAATGACTAATGGAGTCCTTCAGCCTGAGAACAAATACCATTAGATCACAGCCTGAATCTAGGATGCAAGATTGTACCAGCCAGATACAAGCCTAGGAACTGAACTCTCAAGGATTATCCCAAACGAAAGGACTTACAACACAGAACCAGAGAGGTTAATTGGTAAATGACAACAGTGTCAGAAAAACAGTAGGTTATAAATGGTGTAGGCACAGAACTTTCTAAGGCTGGCTTAAACCTAAAGAGATATCAGTAACCTTCAAGGTTACAAAAAAACACCTTCTCAAGGAAGAAAAAGAATAAAGTCTCAATAAAAACAAAATGTACAAAAACTAAAGAAATGGTAAACCCACAGTCCAAAGAAATTCAGCACAGGAGAGTAAGAGGAACAAAGAGAATGTAGGCAGTACAAAAAGACAACAATAAACTCAGACCTATCAACAGTTACACTGAACGTAAATGGCCTAAATGCACCAATGAAGCGACCGAGACTGACGGAATGGATTAAAAAACAGGATCCATCCAAGTGCTGTTTGTAAGTGACCTGACTTAGAAACAAGATGTCTGCTTCTGCTACAATGACAGATACACTGATGGACGGAATAGATTTCAGAACTCAGATGTAAATCTAGCCACCTATCATCATCTGATCTTTGACAAGGGCCTCAAGTCCACCAAATGCAGAAAAGATAATGTTTTCCACAACTGGTGCTAGCAAAACTGGATGTCATCTGAAAACACTGAGGAAACTGAGAGTGACATAGTCAACCACAGAAGGACCAGTATCACGTGAGACCACTACTATAAAAACTCATAAAAGGTTTACACATAAAAAGAAATAATCTTTTGACAGTTCCCACGGAATGGAGGGGTATGGATGGAAAAACACTAAACAGGCAATAGAAAAAACAAACCAAACCCACTGCCATCGAGTCGATTCTAACTCACAGTGACCCCACAGAATAGAGCAGAACAGAGTTTTCAAGGAACGCCTGATGGAGTCAATCAGCCAACCTTTTTGTTAGTGGCTATAACACTTAACCACTACACCAGCAGGGTTTCTAAACAGACAATATATAAGCAGTAAATCTGACGAAGGTAAGACAACACATAGTACTGGGGAAGCCAGCACAACTTATACAAGGTCACAGAAGCTCCACAGACACATCCAGACTCCCTGCGGGATGAACTGCTGGGCTGTGGGAGGCCATGGGGACCACAGTCTCAGGAAACATCTAGTTCATCTGGCATAACATCATTTATAAAGAAAACATTCTACATATTACTTTGGTAAGTAATATCCAGGGTCTTCAAAGCCTGTGAGTGGCCCTTTACGACACTCCACTGGTCTCACCCCTTTGGGAAGAAGGTATACAAACTCACAAACTTACAAACAAAAAAAGAAATCTACAACTTACCAGGAAAGGGACACAAATGAATGCAAAAAATTTACACTATAGTCAAATAGGTACTATATCAGATTTATGCCTAAAGTGGGGCATAAAGAAGCAGAAAATGTCACTCAGAAGATGATGGCCAAGCCAGAATAAAGGATGACAGTCTTACCTATCGTTATGGGCCAAAACAAACTTGAGAGAACTGCAACAATACAAAGAAATAGGCCAGTTTATGTTCTATCTGCTGGTAGGAGCAGTGGCACAGTGTACATCTAACCTTTTGTCTATCAGTAAATTTTAGTCTCATTTTTCTTTTAACATCTAAATCTTCCAAAAACGGCTTTTCTTACAAAGAAAATTCAAATATTTAGGATAGTTAACTTCAAATATCTGAGGGCTAAGATGACACATCTCTACTTTTGGGTATAACTTAGCAGCACTGACAAATTTACCAGCATATTGTAGAACTGATGCAAAGCTGAAATTTTATAACACAAGAATGGTAAGTCAAGGAGATAAGGATACTGAGAAGTAGATCACACTGCATAAAGTGTCTGTAACCTTTCAAAGATACACCTTAATCTTCCCATCTTTTAGGTAAAGGTAAGAATGTTTTAAAGCCCCATATTAAAGAATGTCTCCCACCCTGGGAATATAGATACAGGGATTATAACCAGGGTATGAGACATGAGACAACTACTTACAAGTAATAGAAATTTGTTCTATTGGCAATTTGGATGACCAAATCCCACATAGTTCTTTATGGGGCACTCTCCTAAGGCATTTTCATCATCCACCTCTTGTAGAATGGGGGGATAAAGCTCTGGAAATCACTAACCAGGGTTTCAATACTAGAAAGACACTCACTAGACAGGTGTCCCTAGATTGTGCAAGATGCAGGATAATTAGAATGGAAACTTGTATGTGAAAGATCTAACACATATGATAACTTCAAAAATGCGTAAAGGAAACAACCTCAATGCCCAACAACAGAGGAAAGGATAAGCAAATTTTGATACATACACACAATGGAATGCTATGCAACCATAAAGAACAATAATGAATCCATCTCACAACATGGATGAAACTGGAAGGCATTACGCTTAGTAACATTAGTCACAAAAGGACTGAATATTGTATAAAACTACTATTACCAAAAAAACAGGCTTAACACAGGGAAAAACAAAAACAATCTTTGATGGTTAGGAGGAAGAGGAGAGGAAATCAACTAGACAGCAGGTAACTGTTACCTCTGGTGAAAGGAAAAACACACAATGTAGAGGAAATCAGCACAACTGGACCAAGGCATAGATGCTTCCTACACATATCCAAATGCCTTGAGGAACCAGGTTATTGGAGCTGAAGGCTGGGGACCATGGTCTAAGGGGAACACCAAGCTCAACGGCATAACATAATTGATAAAGAAAACGTTCTGCTTCCTACTTTGGTGAGTAGCATCTGGGGTCTTAAAAGCTTTTAAGTGGCCATCTAAGATACATTTATTGGTCCCATCCTGATAAGAGCCAAGGACAAGAAAGAAAACAAAAAATGTAAGAAAAATATTAGCCCAAATGACTAATGGATCACATGAACCACAAACTCCACCAATCTATCCTAGAAGAAATAGATGGTGCCTGGCTACCACCACCAACCACTCTGATAGGGATCACAATAGAGGGTACTGGACAGAGTAGGAGAAAAATGTAGAACAAAATTCAAATTCATACACACACCAAAAACCCAATTTACTGGTCTGGCTGAGACTGAGGGAACCCCCGAGACTATGGCCTGCAGACACCCTGCTATCTCAGAACTAGAGCCACTCCCAAAGTCCACCTTTCAGCCAAACATCAAACAAGACTATAAAACAAATAACACACATGAGGAATTTGCTTCTTGATTCCATCAAGTGTACAAGACCAAATGGACAACACCAGCCCAAAAGCAAAAACAAGACAGAAAGGGACATGAAACCTGGACAAATGGACATGGGGTAGCTGGGGTGGAAAGGGAAAAGTGGAGAATGCTGACCTATCATGAGAATTCTGCAACCAATGTCACAAAACAATCCGTGTAAATTTTCAAATGAGGAACAAATCTGCATTGTACTTTCACCCAAAGCACGTGCATGTATACACATAAATGCCTGAAGAAATTTCCTAGTCAAGTAATTCAGCAAAAAGGTCAAGACACAGAGGTCTAAAGTCCATCAGTTGGGAAAAGGACACTCTCTTTAGCAGACAGTGCTGGCAAAACCAGGTATGATCTCGTAACATGGAGGAAACTAGAGGGCATTAACACTGAGTGAAATGTGTCAGTCACACAGGGACAGGTATTGTATCAGACCATTAGTCTGATAACTCATGAAAAGGTTTACACATAAAAATAAACAATCTTTGATGGTTACCAGGGAAGGGAGGGCTGAGGATGGAAAAACACTGAATAGACAACAGGTAAGTAATAACTTCGATGAAGGGTAAGGCAGTACGTCATACCGGGAGAGCCGGCACCATCTGTACAAAGCGAGGTCATAGGAGCTCCACAGACACATCTAAACTCCCTGAGGGACCCAAAGTGATGGGCTGAGAGCTGTGAGGATCATGGTCTTTGGGAACATCTAGCTCAACTGGCATAACATGGTTTATAATGTTTTGCATTCTGTTCTGGTGAGTAGCATCTAGGGTCTTAAAAGCCTGGGAGAGGCTATCTAGGACACTCCACTGGGCTTACCCTCAGGAGCAAGAAAGAATCAAGAACACTAAACAAACAAGGGAAAGCACTTATGAGCCACATCTACAATGGCTTCCATTCTACAATGAATCCAGTACAACTACATGAGGCCTGGATAGCACTACTGACTGTTCTGACAGAAATCACAGCAGACGGTCCTAGATAGAGCTGGAGAAAAACACAGAACAAAATTCTAACTCAGAAAGAAAGAACAGGCTTACTTGCCTCATAGAGACTGAAGAAACCCTGAGAACGTTGCCCCCAGACACCTTTCCGCTCCGTGATGATGTCACTCTTGAGGTTTACTTTCTAGCCAAAAACAAAACAGGCCCATAAAACAAAACTAAGCTAAACTAAAAGCGCAAAGCAGCCCAGGAGCAAGGATTAGACGGTAGGAAGGGGCAGGAAAGCTGATGATAGGGAACCCAAGGTTGAGAAGGGCAAGTGTTGCCTTGTGGGGTTGTTAACCAACGTCATAAAATGTGTACTGTTAAGTGAGAAACTAGTTTGCTCTGTAAACCTTCAACTAAAGTAGTTTTTAAAGTTTATATTTAAAAAAAAAAGTCAAGATGATATCTTAGAAATAAGACATACTCACCCTGGCAAGGTCCTGGAGAAAGGTTTTGACACTGTCAGCCATCTCTTCACCACCCAAACTATCAACTACACAGAGGAGAGGGAAGTGCTTCAAAACCTCTCATTATGAAGGGTCTGAAAACAGATAAACACACTGAGGTAAAAATATTTACTTTAAGCTAAAGTACTTTATGTACATTTCTACATATCTTCCACCTACTGGTAGTCCTAATGGGAGTCTTGTGGATTCTATCTCTTCAACAGGTATCAGCAGGGTGAACTGAGTGAGGCTACATATGTAGTTTTTGAAAACTGAAATGTCCAGATTTTTAGTTACTTCCCATTCTTATACTTTTATATGGGGAAACATGTTCTGGACCAGCTGTTTCTTCTCTGAACCTTGATTTCCTCACCTACCTTTCTTATAAACTCCTAACACTTCTAAGTATTTGGAGATTGGTTATAATTAAATTTCAACTGTCTCTTAAGCAATATTTGTGCTTAATTTATACTCAGCTTCAAACTGGTTAGAAACAGTTCAGTAATTAAGACAAAAAAATGAAAGCAATATATCATTGCACATTGTCTTAATTATTTACTGCTACCATAACAGAAATACCACAAGTGGATGGTTTTCGCAAAGACAAATTTATTCTCTGACAGTTCAGGAAGCTAGAAGTTTGAATTCAGGGTGCCAGCTCCTAAGGAAGGCTTTCTTTCTATGGACTACGGACCCTAGAGGGAGGTCCTTGCCATCACTCTTTCATGGTCTAAGAGATTCTTGGCACAAGAACTCTGGGTCCAAAGGACTTGCTCTGCTCCCAGTACTCCTTTCTTGGTAGCATGAGGTCTGCCTGACTCTCTGCTTGTCTCTTTTATATCTCAAAAGAGACTGACTCAAAACATTACCTAATCTGGTAGACTGCTCCTCCATCATAAAGTGCCTTATTAACGTCACAGAGGTAGGATTTACACAGCACAGGAAAAAGACATCAAAATACAAAGTGGTAGGCATCCACATAATAAATACTGGAAATCACCACCTAGCCAAGCTGACAACATTTTTAGTGGACACAATTCAATCCACAACACATAACAACTAAACTGCTGGAGGGATTTTGCTCCAGTAGAAAACAGCACAGTAGCATCCTGCTCGAAGATGAAGCCCAATGCCATCAGTTTGAATGTGTGTCGTTCTCTACAGCCCTGCCAATAATCCAATCTCCCACACTACACTCCTGAAATTTTGGGGATCCCTGTAGGGGCCTGTATTATTAGCAGAACTGCGGACAACACCACACATCCAAAGTAGAGCAATCAACCACCATCTCTGAGTGGCCACTGCCATTTGTTTCCTACTGGGGTCAATATTCAACAAACAACATAGATTTGGTTGCTATGCAACATCTATGAGGCTCTCGTTTATATCACCAATTACAGACATAAACTACCATTCCAAACCAGTTGGAAGCCCTGTTTATACCCTCAAGCACCTGAAAGAAAATTCATGGGCAAAAGTTCTTACAAAACTTACTAAATAAGCACATAGTCCTCCAGCACAAAGGAAAGTTTAAGACATGACATGAAATTACCTATCTAGGACAATGCACCCCAAATAGGCCTTCCTATGTTTTCTAATCTTAAATACATACATGTAATTTTAATAAGCATGCAAGCAACAGAAGCTTTTAAACTAAACCTAAAAAAAGACTTCATGTGTAAATATTCTTTAAAATACAGTTGTCTCATTTTATTTCTTAGGTGAACGAGCAATCTATTTTCCAAAATTAAGAACCTGAGATTCATATGTATGCATACTCTTAAAAGCCTAACACTTTCACTTATCTGTAAGGTAAATTGAAAACCTATTTTCAGAAACACTAAGATTCTAAACTTCTTGATCCCCACTAAATTAAGCAATAATAACAACAAAAAAAAAACCCAAACCCACTGCTGCAGAGTTGATTCCAACTCATAGTGACCCTATAGGACACAGCAGAACTGCCCCACAGAGTTTCCAAGGAGCACCTGGTGGATGTGAACTGCTGACCATTTGGTTAGTGGCTGGGGCACTTAACCACTACACCAACACGGTTTCCAAACTAAGCAAGGGTGACCTCAATTTGAGGTAAAAGATCATGATGTGATATGATAAAATCTCACTGGCCAGTTGTATAAACCCCAAATGTCAAGGCAAAATCACACAAAGTGATCTATACTCCCTGACCTTTAACCACCAAGCTACACCTCATTGACACAGCTGAACTAGTGCCACACCAAACTGCAAGAACAGGGAACATGGCAGTAGGAAGCCCACTTGCACAATACCACACGCTCATCTGCTTAGGTCAAACCCTACAAAGGCACATTAACTTCAGTAAAGACGTTTCTAGGGCAAGAAATATGTGCCAGTATTTCCATCCTTCCCTTTTAAGAATGTTTAAAACAAAACTTCCCGTCTCAATTACGTGCATGTAGCCATACTGACACTATTGTTACGGTTGTGGTGAGCGTAACTCAGAGCCAGACAGACAGCCAATGCTCGATCCAGATAAGATATACAAGGCATGAAAGTGATGGCATATTAGTTAAGCACTATGGCTGCTAACCTAAAGGTCCCCAATGCAAATCCACCAGGTGCATGCTGGAAACTGTGGGGCAGTTCTACTCCATCCTGCAGCACCGCCGAGTTGGAATTAACTTGATAGGTTTGGTTTGGTTTTCTAGTTTGGAAAGACTATTATGATAGTCACCGCTCAATCAGACACAGTCGTACTTATAAATTAAGCTATTAAAATTCTTTAGAGGTGTTCTGAGTATAAAGTGCAAAACCAAGAAAATAAGAACTTAAATGCTATATAATAAGTCCACTAAAAAAATCAACCAGCTTGTGAGCTTGAAGCCAACTACTTGGTCTGGATTTCTCATAGAGTACTGAAAAGGAGACCAACATGCCGTGCCAGTCCAAAGGAACAACTGTGTAGTGTAAACTTGGGCTAGTTAACACCTCGTTTCATCAAGGTACCAAATGACAGAGTACCTAGTGACCATTAGTGGCCCCTAAAGGACAAGTCACTTAAATTTTATACTGGGATCCTAGCATCCTTCTTACAGAAATAACTGGTCAACTATCCAGCGCGACAAAAAGCAGAAGCACACAGAAAAGCAATTCGCCAACAATCGGAGAGCACATATAGAATTAATGATACATACGGAACTAAACAAACTGGGAGGAATTAAGATGCATCTGGCTCACATAACTTCAGAGAAAAGGACACTGACTCTCAGGAGTTCATGGCTTGCGCAATGTCACAGTACAGGAAAGGCATCTACAGCAAACTTCAGACCCGTGGTAATCTTGCCCTCAGTCCAGACTTCTTTTACTCAAACTTTGCAATGAGGGTTCTTGTTTAACCCGAGCATCCCAAGGACAACTAACCTCTCCTACACGATGTAATACACCCGACCATTAAAATTGAGTCACAAGAACTTATTACACATCTACTGAGGCACAGCTCTGCACCTTAGTTGATAAATCACTAAACACAATCCCAGACAGCAGGACGCCGACTCATTTCCCATTCCAGGTGCAGAAAACGTGAACCTTCTTTCTTTGCACCGGAGTGCCGACACTGCCAAGTCTACAGGTTTGTTCGGCCCGCGTCCCCTCGGCAGTGTCCCTCCCTCGTGGCTCCTGGGCAGTTTCGGCTGAAAACTGAAGTCTCCTGCCCCCAACCACAGAAGTGCACGAGGTGTCGGTGACGCCCAGGCTCACCTCCGGCCACACGGACAACTAAAGATACCCGCGTCGCACCTGGATCCGAGTCCAGGTGCGCTGCCTCCTCGCGTCCTCTGGCCCTTTCCCGCCCGGTGTCCTCTCCCGCACACCTGCCCGGAACCTCTAAAACCCCGCTAGGGCCCTACCTGCCCTCACACGCCCTTAGGGACCCCGACGCCCAAGCCGGCTGCGGGGCGGCCCCAAGTCCTGGCTCCACAGGGTCCGCACCTACCTGGCCAGCTCCGCAGCCGCCGCCGTGGCTCTGGCCCCGACCCGGCCGTCCCCCACCACGAGCCCACTCGGCTCCTCGGCTCCCGGCCGCCGACTGCGCCAGGGCGCTTCCAGGCCGGGGCCGCTGCGCCCACACTGGGCATGCCCAGGCCGCACAGGGCCTCTGGGAAGCCGGGCGGGCACGCCGAGCGGAGCCGCGCGCGGCGGCGGGGGCGGGGCCGGAGCCTGGGAAATGTAGTCCGTCGGCCGGCGCCCGTGGCGCAGACCTCGCCAGCCTCCTCCCCTGCATCCCTTCGTAGCTGGCCCGCCGTCCTGGTCTTTGGCCTGCCTCGCTTCCACCGGGTTGACTATAGCTTCAAAATTCTATTGTTAAAAAATGTAATCATGCATTAATACGAAATAACAACACAGTATTTGACTGCTGTATGATTTAAGAAACAATTAGCAAATTAGGGGAACATTACTCTCAGTGTAAGGGGAACCTACTTCTAGAGAATGGAGAATTCAGAGACAAAAAACAAAACAAAACAAAACAAATTTCCTTAAAAGACACAGGTTTCGTGAAGATGCATTATTAATGGCTACTGAATCAACATTAAAACATTAACACCTCTGACACTTTTGCCCTCCACCCACAGCAGTCCTGAGATCTCTAGAAATGTAAAGAACCCAAGTCTTTTTCAGTATATCACAAGTCAATGGTATTTTTTTTTTTGTCTGCTCTTTTTTCTTCAACGGGAAAAAAATGTAGATTAGCAAAGGAAAACCCAGTGGCAGATAGATTTTGGCTCAAGAAATTTTGAGAATGAGAAACAAACTGGGGAACTTCATACCATCAAGAAAGCAGCACTGGTTTGAAGAGCACGACCTTCAGACCTGAGATTCCTGTGCCAAGATGTTCCCTGACCAAAGACAAAAGTAACACAAGGACTTTCCTCCAGAGCCAACAAAGAGGGAAAGCCTTCTCCTGGTAAGGACATCCTGAACTTGGATTTATAGCCTGCTGGACTGTGTAAGAATAAACTCTTTGTTAAAGCCATAAAAAGAAAAGAAACAAAAAGCTGTTGCCATCAAGTGTATTCCAACTAACAAAAACCTTATAGGACAGAGCAGAACAACCTCACTGGATTTCCAAGGCTGCAATCTGTAAGGAAACCTACCGCCATGTCTGTCTTCTGTGGCAAGGCTGGTGCTTCCAGAGACTGACCTTTATGGGTAGCAGCCAAGTGCTTAGTTGCCGTAACAGGAGGGCTCCTAGCAGATAAGTAGCAGCCTTTGAAATAAAAGTAACATGTCTATATTTTAATACATATTTGATTCCATACCATGAAGCCTAAAAACAGGAGACCATGAAAGTACACACGTCAGCTTGGTTTATTTGGTTGGGTTTTTCTGTAATCAATGGGTGCAAAGCAATGCCACACAAGTAATGATAGCTTTAAATCAGGCTTCACTCACAATGATTCCAAATAGATAGCGGCCGTCCAATTCAATTGTATTAGATATGTATTCTTAAGAGAAACTTATGGCTGAGATGGAAATTATAAAGAGAAATGATTGTTTTAATCTCCATCCCTACCAGCCTGTTTCTACCCTTTCTCCCTTCCCCCAAAAAACATTGCCCTCCAGTCCATTCCAACTCATATAGACCCTGTAGGACAGACTAGAACTGCATCATAGGGTTTCCAAGGAGCTGCTGTTGGATTCTAAGCTGATTTTTTTTGATTAGCAGCTGAGCTCTTAACATCGAGCCGTCTCTTGACATTAAACCATCAAGCCTAACCTATAACCCTTTTTCACCCTATTCCCAAACTCATATCACTCACCCCATTTCTTCTCTTCTTTGCATTATGTATTTTCCTTCATATCTAGCTATGCAACCATAGAAATGATTTTTACAACTAGAAGCTATTTAGAGCAATCTCTTATCTTACAGAAACTTGATGTCCAAGAGTCAAGTGCTAGTATACCCCCTCTTGACGCCTGTCCTGCTCTGCTGTATTATGTCACTATGAGTTGGCATCCACTCAACGGCAGTGGGATTTTTTTGTTTGTTTTTGTATTCCAGTGACCAGCTTTCAGCCCTATTCCAGTATAAGGGAGTCCTCTACCGTGAACCTGCTGGACGCTTACCTTCTTTTTAAGGAAAAGGATACCTGAGATCAGATCTAACAAGTTCAACAAAGGTCATAAAGTATTAAGATTCAAGAGGAAACTCTGGTAGTGCTAAGCTGCTAACCATAAGGTCATAGGTTCAAATCTGTCAGGCACTTCTTAGAGTCACTATGACTTGGAATTAACTCAGACTCGACGGCACTTGGCTTGGCTTGGCATTTTTTGGTTAAGACTCAAGAAAGAAGAGCAGAAGCCCTAAAATAAAGAATCAATCTAGGGTTTAAACACGTAAACTCCTTTACGGAGGGGCCTCTTATCAGCTTTGTTTCAACCTTGGACAAAACTCTTACTTTCACTAAAAAACAAGTCTAAGAATATGCTGTCAAGTTTCCCATTCTAATAAATCTGTCAGCTAACAAGGAGAAGTCCTGATGGTGTAATGATTAAGTGCTCGGGTGGAAACCAATAGCAGATTAGTGGAAGAAAGAAATGACAGTCAGCTCTCTTAAAGTTAACAGCCTTGGAAGACCTGTGGGGTAGTTTTACTCTGTGCTATAGGGTCCCTATGAGTCAGAACTCCACTCATTCATAATGGGGGTTATTGACCAACAATAGCCTTATTCACTCTTTTTTAAAAAGTCATTGTAAAGAAGAGCCATCACTAAACTATGCCTTTGCCTCATATAGATGAATCTCTTTAACTGTTTATTATAAGCAACAACACAGAGGAGTCATACTTATTTTAGAATCATGTGTTGTTTAAAACCAGCAAATTATCTACTGAGGAGGCTTAGAAACTTTGTTATGAAGATATTTAAGTGGTTTAATAGTAAACTGATTATTTCAGTTATTAATTACAATTTCCAGCCAATGTAGCTCATGTGAATCCACCACCAGTGTATCAGTGGAGGCTTGTGTATTACTATGATCCTGAACAGATTTCAGTGGAGCTCCCAGACTAAGACAGATTAGAAAGAAAGACCTGGCTGTCTACTTCTGAAAATCATTCAGTGGAAACTTTATGGATCACAATGGCCCGATCCACAAAAGACCATGGGGAAGGGGCAGGACTAGGCATCATTGCCTTCCGTTATTTGTGGGGTCACTATGAGTCAGGGATGACTCAACAGCAATTAACTACAATAATGAGTCTTGTACTGTGCAAAGCTCTGGACAAGATTATTTAATTTCTATGAGATTCAGATGCCTCATCTAAAATAGGAGATAAAATTATCTAATTCAGAGTACTGTTGAGAATTGAATTAAAATATGTATGAAAAGGGCTTCCTCTTTTGGCTAGGTATTAACAGGGACTGGATTTACCTTTCCGTTTGAAACAGATACAAAAGTAAACAATATACATGAAGCAATAGATTTCAGATATTGAACATCAGGGAATACCTCAGAGAAGGGAAACAAATGAGATGAGCTAGACTACTGTCCCAAATTACTGTGTAGAGGCTGCAGAACAAAGAAGGGAAACCCACGTGGAGCCTAACAAGTTTTTCTGAGTTGGGGAAAAGGAGTTAGGACTCTTGAGAGGTAAAAATGGCTAAGGTTCACAGGGTAGAATAGTAGAGAGGAGACGATGGAGAGAGAGACAGAACTTGAGCTCTACAAACCAGCATAGAGTACTCCAGTATCTTCAGCTGAGTACTTACCAATGTATAGATGAGGAAATGGTCCTTGGTTGAGAAAGAATCACATAAAAGAATTGGAGGAAATAATACCCAAACCTCATAAACAGACAAGTAATTCAATTTAAAAAATGAAATGAGCAGACACTTCACCAAAGAAGACATTCAGGCAGCTAACAGACGTACGAGGAAATACAAATTAAGACCAGAATGAGACAGCATCTCACTGGGACAAATAAAAAAAATAGAAAATAACAAAAGTTGGAGAGGGTGAACGGAGATTGGAATTCTTATGCACTGCTAGTGGGAATGCAAAATGGTAAAACTATTTAGGAAAATTATATGATGCTTTCTTAAAAAGGAGAAATACAAATAGCATATAATCCAGCAATCCTACTTCTAGAAATATAGCGAAACAAGAATCATCATGTGAGCAGACAAATGCATACCTATGTTCATCACACCATTGTTCCCAACAGCAGAGATATGGAAACAACCTAGATGCCCATCAAGGGATGAATGGATAAACAAACTATGGTACGTGCATACAGTGGAGTACTACACAATGATAAAGAACAACAATGAATCTGTGAAGCATCTCACAGCATGGAGGAATGTGGGGGTGCATTATGCTGAGTGACATAAGTCTGTTACCCAATATGGGTCTGTGCCTTGGAGTAGTTGAGCCACTGAAACACATTCCAAGGTGGAAAGAGGAAGTAGATTTATTAGGAGGTATGATACCACCCAAGGCAAACGACTGCAACACAGTCTATTCTCCCTAGAGTTCCAAAAGACAATTTTTTACATTACAGTTTATGTATCATTTTGGCAAGGATTACTTCATGTTTTTTAAGCATGTAGCCCATAGATAATTGCATATGTCACAGAATAACTGCAAGAAACTCTTTATTAAACTACAGATATGTATGTCAGACATGTTTGCAGCAGGCAAAGGCAAAACTTCTGTACAAATTTCTTGTCTAGTGGAACTAGCCTGCCAAGTTCACTCTGACTGAGATAATAAGGAGCAAGAGAGAAAACTGTGGATGCGAAAAATGCCAGGCAGACTTCCTAGCTGCTGTGTCCCAGGCCAAAGGCTATGTCTTAAGAGAGCAAAGAAGAGAAGGGAGACAAAGGCCATAGAAGCTGAGGGGACTCTGCACCCCTTCGGAAAGAGGCCAGTGTAGCTGGTGCTGTAAACGACACTTTCAGATTATTTAGAGTATCATTATGGCATTAGTTATGTCAAGTTCTCAATTACTCATTTGAAAAGCAGAAAACATGTTGCAAAGTATTAGAGTCACACATCCTTTTGTGATTGAACAGTATGCTCAGAAGAACAAAGATAAAAAAGACAGCATACTTCTCTTCAGGAACAACGTAATCTTTAAGGGAATGGAGCATCACCTTTAAAGTACTGAAAGAAAATAACTATCAACCTAGAATCCTATGTGTCTTAGTCATCTGTCGTTGTTATGTACAGTCAAGTCAGTTCTCACTCATAGCTACCCTAAGCACAATAGAACAAAATATTGCCTAGTCCTGTGCCATGCCTACAATCGTTTTTATGCTTAAGCCCATTGTTTGCATCCACTGTGTCAATCCATCTTGTTGAGGATCTACCTCTTTTTCACTGACCCTCCACTCTGTCAAGCATGATGTCCTTCTCCAGGGATTGATCCCTCCTGTCAACATGTCCAAAGTATGTGGGACACAGTCTTGCTATCTTTATTTCCAAGGAGCATTCTAGTTGTACTTCTTCCTGAATAGATCTGTTTGTTCTTTTGGCAGTCCATGGTTCATTCAATATTCTTCTTCAATGCCACAGTTCAAAGGCATCAATTCTTCTTCTGTCTTCCTTATTCATTGTCCAGCTTTTGCATCCATGTGGTGTGACTGAAAATACCATGGCTTTGGTCAGGCCCACCTTAGTCTTCAACGTAATATCTTTGCTTTTCAGTACTTTAAAGAGGTCCTTTTCAGCAGATTTTACCAATGCAGTGAGTCTTTTGATTTCTTGACTGCTGCTTCCATGGGCATTGACTGTGGAGCCAAGTAAAATGAAATCCGTGACAACTTCAATCCTTTCTTTGTTTATCCTGATGTGGCTTACTGGTTCAGCTGTGGAGATTTTTGTTTTCTTGATGCTGAGGTGCAATCCATATTGAAGGCTGTGGTCTCTAATTTTCATCAGTAAGTGTTTCAAATTCTCTTCATTTCCAGGAAGGAGGGTTGTGTCATCCGCATATGAAGACTGCCAACTAAGTTCTGAGAACTCACCCTAGAAAAAGTGCTACATACTTCATTGCTGAGTATCACTACAGTCACTTTCAAAGTACTCCCCTTGGGAAGCTATGCACTGACAGCAGCACCTAGTCCATCTACCCTTCAAAGCAATTTTGGAACTCTTTCTGAAGTGGCCATCAGAGCTGTCATTGTATTACCATAGATGTCCTGAGTGTCATCAAAATGTCTTCTTCTCAATACTTCCTTTATCTTTGAGTAAAGAAAGGAGTCATTGGGGGCCAGATCAGGTGAATAGGTAGAGTGTTCCAATACAGTTGTTTACTAGTTGAAAACTCCCTCACAGACAACTATACAATTAAATTTGCAAAATTACCACCTTGCCACTGTGCTCAATGGTCATTCCAGAAAGGGTTCCAAAGTTGTCTTGCAGGGTGGACCAGGCACTGGCATCAGTGCATAACTTCCCAAGGGGACTATTTCAAAGGTGACTTTAGTGGTATTCACCAATGAGGTATGTAGCACTTACAACAATTAAGTTCACGGACTTAGTTGTCATACCTTAAAACTCTAGTTAATGATTCTCATTCTTCTTCATAACGTCCAGCGTCTCAGATTATTTGCTTAGCATACAGATCGAATATATGGTGAAAAGATCTAACTCTGATGCATGCCTTCTCTGGCTTTAAACCATGCGGTGTCCCCTTTGTTCTTTTTGCACAACTACCCCTTGACCCATGAACAGATTCCTCATGAGCACAATTAAGTGTTCTGGAATTCCCATTCTCCACAATGTTATCCATAATTTGTTATGTTCCATATAGTCAAATGCCTTTACATAGTCAATGAAATACAGGTAAACATCTTACCAGTATTCCCTGCTTTCAGTCAAAATCCATCTAACATCAGCAATGATATCCCTGGTTCCACCTCCTCTTCTGAATGTGGCTTGAATTTCTGGCAGTTCTCTGTCAATATACTGTTGTAGCTGCTTTTGAATGATGTTTAGCAAAATTTTACTCACACATGCTATTAATGATATTGTTTGCTAATTTCTGCATTTGGTGGGATCACCTTTCTAAGGAATAGGCATACATGTGGATCTCTTCCAGTTAGTTGGCCAGGTAACTGTCCTCCAAATTTCTTGGCACAGATGAGTGAGCACTTCCAGTGCTGCATCCGTTTGTTGAAACATCTCAATTGATATTCCATCAATTCCAGGAACCTTGTTTTTTGCCAATGCCTTCAATGCAGCTTCGACTCCCTCCTTTTTCAGTACCATGAGTTCCTGATCATGTGCTACCTCTTGAAATGGTTGAATGTAAAACAGTTTTTTTCCGGCATAATGACTGTATATTCCTCACATCTTGTTTTGATGCTTCCTGAGTGGTTTCATATTTTACTGGTAGAATTCTTCACTATTGTAATTTGAGGCTTGAATTTTAGTCATCTAGTGCTGCTATAATAGAAATACCACAAATGGGGCAAGTATTCCAAAGCTCTGGAACTGATAAGGATCTGTACACGGGCACTCAGCTCTCTCACTCTGTAAGTCAACAACCCTAGCTCCACTGAAAATTGCCCAGAGGCACCTGACTCTGCTAGGAAGCCTCCTGCACACAGGCACTCAGCTCTCACTCTCTGTAGTTTGGCCACAGTGCTAACTTGCCCTGGTTTGGTTTTGTGTTGCCAGTTTGCTTCTTCTGCTTCTCACCATATGCACCTTCTCCAGTGTTAACTATCCTCCTCAATTCCTTCTGAGTCTTCTATTCATTCACAGTTTCAAAACTGCTTCCACGTTTTAGGTACTTGTTAGAGCAGCACCTCATTCTCTCTGTGCTTTGTATTGTCTGAGTCATCTAGTGCTTCTATAACAGAAGTATCTCAAGTGGATGGCTTTAACAAAGAGAAATTTTACTCTGTCGTAGTCCAGTAGGCTATGTGTCCAAATTCAAGGCATCAATTGTGGAGATGGGGAGAGTGGGGGACAGTGACTTTCTCTATTAGCTCTAGAGGAAAGTCTTTGTCATCTCCCCTGGACTGGTAGCTTCTGAGGCTCAAGGACCTTGGATCCATAGCTGTCTCAGT
This sequence comes from Heterohyrax brucei, assembly GCA_028571685.1. Classification (NCBI taxonomy): domain Eukaryota; kingdom Metazoa; phylum Chordata; class Mammalia; order Hyracoidea; family Procaviidae; genus Heterohyrax; species Heterohyrax brucei. The sequence goes on from CM053162.1 coordinate 22,769,356, forward strand.
CGTATGAGGTCTCCAACTATCTGCTAGCTTTTTCCTTTTATATCTCAAGAGATTGCTTCAAGAGACAATACAATTTTATACACTGAGTCCTGCCAACACAACTACTGCTCATCTTCTGTCATTAACATCATAGAGGTGGGGTTTACAGCACAAACGGACATCACACCATACCAGGAATGGAGGCCTAGCCCAATGGCTATGCATAATTTCTGGGGGAAAACAATTCAGTCTATGACACTATGCCCAGCAAAAATTTCAAAAACAAGTAAAGATCTCCTGACATCACATTTTAACGAAACAGCAGAGTGGCACACAAAACAAAAGATATCATCAGTAAGATCAGTGCCCTGCTTAAAAACTGTAAGGATAAGATGTGAGATCAACAATTTCTCAAAAGCAAAGATGAGAATATAAAGGGGTAAGGAAACTGGAGTACTGGAAAGGGAACAAACAGTACAATTAAAGAGAATGTTGCCATATTATGATAAATGTGTAATAATGTCACTGAACAATTTTTTTGGAAATTGTCAAATTAGAACTTGACTTGCTGTGTAAACTTTCACCAAAAAGTCAACAAAATATTATTTAAAACAAATACAGAGTTTTTAAGAAACCTGGTCAGCATCATAGCAACGCACAAGCTTTCCCCAGTCATTAAGGTGGCGACTGCATAGTTTAAGGGGTTAGTAAGGCATATTGGGAAATACTGGTAAATAAATAATTGCCATTTGCAAGTGCAAAGACATTTAAGCCAGGGTGTTAACAAGAGAGAACTCAAGAGGAAGCTCTATGCCCTAATTGTAGAGGTCAGGGCAGGCTCTGTGGAGGCAATGTTGAGTCTTGAGAAACTTTTGCTGGCCCATGGGAGAAGTGGCCATTCCAGGCTCAAGATGAGGAAATGATAAGGAGAACCCCGTAAAGTGCAAACACAGGATCCGTGGGGAGGGGGCCCGGAAGGGGGAAGCCGCTAAGGTGGTCAAAGATCATCATGCAAGGTGAAACATGATGTTGCTGTGAAGGCTTTGTTTTCCCATTTTTTGTATATCAGTTATAGCAGATTGAATTACTTGTATTTCTCAGTTTATTGGTCACTGTGCTCGCTAGTCTGAATAAGGCCTTGCTTTTTTTATTCACTTATATGGTCCTTTTTATTCTATGTTCTCTGCTCTCTTTCCTGTACAATATGCCACATGTTTGATATGTAATATTCTATTTGTAACATATTCTGATAAAATATGAACTATATATTTAATTTACTTTTTTGTTACTTTTTTACTCGGCACTGTTTTAATGATCTATCCAGTTTGATACGTGGACATCTAATCCATTCCTTCTCATCTGCCCCCAGTAACCATGAGTAAAGTTTTGTCTCTGCATCTGCCTATACTAGAGACTTCACTTAAGTGGGGGTCATACAATATCTGGCCTTTTGTGTCTGAGTTACTTCAGTCGGTACAGTGTTTTCAAAGTTCATCCACACTGTGGCATGCATCAGGACTTCATTTCTCTTTGTGGCAAATGGATAGGTAACAAAACATTGGGCATTTCAATAACCTTCACATGTACAGTTCAGTGACACTAAGTCTGTTCATCATGTTGTTCAACCATCACCAATTCTACATTTTTCAGAAGCTCCTTGTTCCCTAAGTGTTTTTTCCTTCTTATCCCCGTCTGTACCACCCCCTTCCTGGTAACCATTAATAAATTTTTATCTCGACATAATTGTCTATTCTAGATATTTCACATAAGTGGTATCATACAATACATAATATTTTTTAAATAACAATTCTGTGGAAACATACTGTAATTCACATACCATACAATTCATCCGTTTAATGGTACAACTCAGTGGTTTTCAGTATATTCACAGAGTTGTGTGTCTGTTACCCCAAAAGAAACCCCATAACCGTTAACAGTTGCTCCTCATTTTTCCCCAGCTCCTCAGCCCTACCTCATCCGCAGCCTTATGTCTCTGTAGATTGTCTATTCTGGGCATACCATATAAATGAAATCCTAGGCTACGTGATCCTTTGTGATTAGCTTTATCACTGAGCATGGTGTCACGAAGTTTCATCCATGTTATAGCATGTGTTGGTGTTTCATTTTCTTTTAGTGCCAAATAAAGGAGCCCTGGTGTGCAGTGGTTAAGCATTTGACTGCTATCTGAAAGGTAGACAGTTTGAACCCAGCAGTTGTTCTGAGGGATGGAGATGTAGCCTTCTGCTTCTGTAAAGATTACAGCCTTGGAAATCCTATGGGGCAGTTCTGTTCTGTCCCTGCAAGGTCACTGTGAGTCAGAATTGACTTGATGGAATGATTTATTGCCAAATAATATAAGTCAATAACTTATTACTGTCATGGATTGTACTATCCCTCCAAAAATATGTGTAGTTGTTTGGCTGGGGTGGGATTCCCTGTATTGTGATTGCCCCCCATTTTGTCATTTTCTTGTGTTGTAAATCTTAATCTCTGCTTGTGGTTAACAGAATAGATTATGTTAGAGAGGATTAGGGTGAGATCGTACAACCCTTCCGAAAGTTGTCTCCCTGCTCCAATGTAAAGGGAGTTTCCCTGGAGTGTGAATTGCATAACCTTTTATCCTTTCATCCTCTGGGAGATAAAAAGAGAGGGAAGCAAGCAGAGAATTAGGAGCCTCATATCATCAAGAAAGCAGCACTGGGTAAAGAGTCTGTCCTTCAGACCTGAGGTTCCTTTGCCAAGATTCTCCACGGCTGAAGACTGATACAACACAAAGACATTCCTTCAGAGCTGACACAGGGGGAAAATCTTCCCCTGAAGTGGACACCCTGAATTTGGACTTGCAGACTACTGAACTGCGTAAGAATAAACTTTTCTTTGCTAAAGCCATCCACTAGATGACTAAAATAATTGCCAAATAATATAAACCAAGTAGTCTTACTATAACCCCCAAATGCCATTTTCCTCTAAAAAAGGAAGACTTGGGGTGGGCAGCCACAACCAGTTTTTCAGGACTGATCTTTTACGTGTTTTTTCCCCCTTCCTTCTTAAAAATTTCTGGCCCTGGCAGGAAATCGCACATTTAACTGACAGGAGCTATGGAAATAATGTCTTTCACAGTTGTCACAGCTTCTGTTAGAAACATCAAAACAGATAAAGAACTAGAAAGGCCCAGGAGCCAGGTGGAACCCCCTGCGTCGAGTAACAATTGAAAGAAATCTAGATTTCTGCTTCTGATGCATATCAACCAAGGACTGCAGAGGCCTATGAGTGAATCCTCTTCTTAACCCCTAATCACATTTTTCCCCTGGCGCCAGCAGTAATACTTGTATTTCCATTTGCATGCAACCCTGGTGCCTTATATACCCAGTCCTCACATGATGATTTTTGAACGGGTCCTAGACAGAGAAATATCTTGCTGTTCCCTGTGTTTTTGCTAGTACACAGAAAATAAACTTCCTTCTAATCACTAACCCAAAATACTTGTCTCAGAGATTGGCTATCTGGGACAGCTAACAAGAACATGGAGTTTTCGCCAGTAACATTAGGACACAAACTGTCTACTGATGCTTTCCACTGAAGGATTGATGGGTCTTATGGCAAATCCTTCTAATGTACAGGTAGTTTGCTTGAAGACAGCTGTCTAGGAAAAGTAAAGTAATGCTAATGAAGACAGTAAAATAGCAAAATCACTTTATTGAAGCAGAAAAGTGTGGTTTTGGTTATCAGTATTTAGGCTGATCACAGGAATAGAGGATTTGGTTCTCAGTATTTATTTCATAGGCATAAAGCAAATAGAGGACTTAGAATGGTGCATGGAAACTATTAAATACTCAAAAAATATAAGCATATCTAGCATTTGAAGACTAAATTTCTTTCAATGTGATCATCATGTTGAGGTCCTGTAATTGATTAGACCCCGAGTTACCTAGTTCAGGTTCCAGAGATCGTGCTAGCAAGTACAGTCTCTCAAAAGGCAGTGAACTGGGCTCCCCCAAAGCACATGAGGATACAATCTTTGTAGAAATTGACAGAAAAGTTTATTAAGGGGAAGAACATTCCAAAGAGGGAACGGATCAGCCTGCATGAGTGGAAGAAAGACCCAGTATAGATTTTAGGGGTCCTTTGTACTGGTAAGGAAACTCTAGTGGTATAGTGGGTTAAGTGCTACATCTGCTACCCAAAAGGTCAGCGGTTCAAATCCATCAGGTGCTCCTTAAAAACTCTATTGGGCAGTTCCACTCTGACCTATAGGATTGCTGTGAGTTGTATGACTCAATGGCAGTGGGTTTGCTTTTTGGTTTTTAGTGGCAAAAGCAGGGGTGATGTTGTAGATGGAAAGGTGTGTAGGTAACTTGGTTTTTGATTGGGTTTGAGGCTTGTTTTAGTCAACTAGGCTGCTCTAACAGAAATACCGCAGAGTGGATGGCTTTAACAAAGAAAAATTTATTCTTACACAGTCCGGTAGGTTACAAGTCCATATTCAGGGTGTCCGCTCCAGGGAAAGACTTTCCCCTTGTCGGCTCTGGAGGAAAGTCCGGTATTACATCAGTCTTTGTCCAGGGAGCGTCCTCACGCAAGAACCTCTGGTCTGAAGGACGTGCTCTGCTCCCGGTGCTGCTTGCTTAATGGTAGCGAGGTTCTCAAATTGTCCTTTGTCTCTTTTTCCTTTTATTCCTTGCAAGCTAAAAGCATTAAGGGTGGAGCAAGCCATACTCCAGGGAAACTCCCCCTACAGCAGGAATTCACGGCCCCACCCTAATCCTTTAACATACAGGTTAGCAAAACCACACAATGGAGGACAGTCCCAAGATACTGAGAACCATATCCCAGCCACGTGGCTGCACACATTTTTTGGGGGGACACAGTTCCAACCATGACAAGGCTACTGTAGCCACTTCACAGCTGCCAGGAGGAATTGTTATATATGCATCACCACTGCCAAGAAGAACTTTTATTTGAATCACAAACTGCCAGAGAGAACTGTTGGTATGTGGCAAATCAGGTTCCCTTAGTAACCTTATCAATATCGTGCATGCTCAATAATGTAAATCATGACATTTGTTATCCCTAGAAAAGGTAATATCCTGGAGTAAAATATGTTGGTAAGTGGTGGCAGCGATTAGGTGCCCTCGCTAAGCTTGTCAATCACCCACCCAACCAAATCACCTCCCCTCGATCAAAACCCACTGCCAGCAAGTCGAGTTCTACTCATAGGGATCCTAGAGGGCAGAGTAGAACTGTCCCATAGAGTTTCCAAGGAGTGCCTGGCAGATTTGAACTGCTGACCTCTCGGTTAGCAGAAGTCTCGGTTAGCAGAAGCCGCGCTTAACCGACTGTCCCACCAGGGTCAATTACAGCTATTTTTTTTTTCAAAAGCCTATGGCCCAGAGGAACCAGATGGTTCCCAGTCACCACCAAAGACAGCCATGATGGAATAGGTATACAATGTTGAGTCCCTGTGGCAACATGAGAAAAAGAGGGGTGCAGCTCAAGAACTCTTCTAAAAGACCACAGCTGATGGTCTGATGGCCTGGAAAAAACCTTGGGAGCATGGCTTCTAGACCTGCTGCACCTGACCAGTAAACACTACTGAAGTCAACTGTTTGGACAAAAATGGGCTTGACTCGGGGACACAGTGTTACCACAGGGTGTGTGCACTTTATGGTTCTATGCATTTATAGGATGCTGTCCTACTGGTCTCTTTCTAGGTGGGAGAGAAGAGAGTAGAGAGGAGGAGACAGGAGCAAGTATAGAATGAAAAGGAGTGTGCTGTCATTGGGCAAGGAAGTAGCTGCACACAGGCAGGCATGCTGTCAGGTTAGCTAGGGAACCTGATCTCTGCCACTGCATACTAACATATTTTAATCCGAAATCTAGGATTTTCTAGGGATAACAAAGGTTGTGGTTTGCATTATGGAACACACACAGTACTGAAAAGATTGCCAAGAGAACCTGATCTGCCACAGATCAACAGTTCTTCCTGGCAGTAGTGATGCAAATGCAGCAATTCCTCCTGGCAGTTGTGAGTTGGCTACAGTAGCTTCAAACCCAATCAAAAGCCAAGTTACTGCCTCAGCCTCCTATCTACGACATCACCACCTGCTTTTGCCAGTAAAAAGCACCCCCAGAATCCATGCTGGGTCTTTCTCCATTGGGGAGACTGACCTGTTCCTTCTTTGTCATGTGTCTTCACTTAATAAAACTTCTCTGCTACACACATCTAAAAAGTTTAATCCTCTTACCTAGAAGAAGGGGGAGACTGGTTCTTTGGGGGAAAGGGGAAGCCTGATTTGCCTCCCACTGGGAGATCAGACTTGCTAGCTTGATCTCCCAAATCCGAACTAGGTTGCTCAGGGTCTGATCAGTTGCAGTATCTCGACAATGCAAAGTTAATTTGGATTGTGTACTTTCACCTGATTACAAGAAGAAGAAAAAAAAGGCCTAAGGAGAAACCTTTAGCAAAATAAGTGTTTCCTCCTCAATATAACTGGGAAGATTTCTGATGAATGTGTTTTTCTTGTTTTCAGAAACATGGATTGAATCATGTTCTCCCAAAATATGTGTCAACTTGCTTAGGCCACAATTCCCAGTGCTGTGTGGTTGTTGTCCATTTTGTGATTATAATTTTGTGTTAAAAAGGATTAGGGTGGATTAGGGTCACATCCCTGATCCAATGTAAAGGGAGTTTCCCTAGAGTGTGACCTCCATACCTTTTATCTTGCAAGAGATAAAAGAAAAAGAACAAGCAGAGAGAGTATAAAGGTCTTGCAACTGATTAGACCCCAAGTGACCTGATTTGAGTTTCAGAGAACAGCTAGCAAGTTCGATCACTCAATGAGTGTCACACTGGGCTCCCCCTCCCCCAAAGCACCCGAAGATGCAATTTTTTTGGTAGCAAATGGTGGAAAAGTTTATTAAGGGGAAATACATTCCAAAAACAGAATGGGTCAGTCTTCATGAGTGGAAAAAGATCCATTGTAGATTTTGGGGGTGCTTTTTATTTGCAAATGCAGGTGGGGGGATGTCATAGATAGGAGGGAGCGGTAGTAACTTGGTTCTTAGTTCTGGGTTTGAGGCTACGTATGGTCACCTCACAACTGCCAAGAGAATTGTTAAATTTGCATCTCAACTGTCGGGAGAGAACTGTACATTTGCCCCATGAACTGCCTGGAAGAACTACTGGTGTGTGGCAGATCCCTTGGTAACTTTATCAAGAGGGGACCTGATACCACTGAGAAAGCAGTGCCAGGAGCAGAATCTATCCTTTGGACCTGGGATTCCTGCTTGGTGAAGCTCCTAGTCCAGGGGAAGATTTATAACAAGGACTTCCCTCCAGAGCCAACAGAGAGAAAGGTTTGCCCTAGAGCTAACACCCTGAATTTGATGGCATAAGAACATAACAAATGTTACATAGGTTATCAAGCTACATTCCTTCTCCTGCCTCAGTTACCACCTTCAGAATTATTACCCTCAGACCTATCTCTAAGGAAATAAAATTAATTAAGACCTCAGAGAGAGGTAAAAAATTTTGGATAGTTCACTCTGTTTGATTATCCTGTAATCAATCTTAGATAGTTTACTTTGTTTGATTATCCTGTGACAAATTTTGGATAGTTTACTCTGTTTGATTATCCTGTGACAAATTTTGGTTAGTTTACTCTGTTTGGTTAGCCTTTGACAACCTTTTGGGTTTACTCTGTTTGATTATCCTGTGACACATTTTTGGGTTTGCTCTGTTTGATTACCCAGTGACAAACTTTTGCATTTACTCTGTTTGATTATCCTGTGACAAACTTTTGGGTAATTCACACTGTTTGATTGCTCTGTGACCAATCTAACACCACCAACCCTTTTGATATTTGGCTATAAAAATCACTAGAAATGTAACTCAAGTGGGACAGTTTTCGAGAAATTATTCTCACTGTTTCCTGGCTGGCATGCTTGTCTGCTAATAAAGCATCAAACCTTTCTCCCTGTCTCTGAACTTTGGCTGTCAGTGACAGGTGGAATGAACTTGCTTAAGTTTGGCTACAGATTTGGACTTATAACCTGCTAAACTGTGAGAAAATAAATTTCTCTTTGTTAGAGCCTTCTACTTATGGTATTTCTGTTATAGTTGCACTAGATAAGCAAGATAGAAGGGGATTTTTCAAAAAAGATAAAAGGTGACTCTCATACAGATTTAAAAAAATGACTGTGGATTAAACAAAGATTGAATTAGCTATTTGGGTAACTGTTAAGTTGTTAAAAACAGTTCAAGGGAGAAGTCAAAGTTGCACAAATTTATATGGAGTGTTGTTAGTTGCCGTGAAGTGGCTTCTGACTCCTGTACAGTTTTCAAAACCAGCTTTTCAGAGGCAGATTATCAGATCCGTCTTCCGAGATGCCTCTGGTGGTGGTGGGGGGAGTATCAACCATCAAAGTATAGGCTAGTAGTTTCCAGGCTAGTAGTTGCTAGTAGTTAAGGGCTTAAATGTTTGCTAAAATCAGATAATCATTAAGAGGAGGGGAGTACTATTCTTTGGAGATAGCCAGCAAATCTCTTTTACTTATTACAAATTTTATTACATAAGCTAACAAGAATTTAGATATCATGTTTGTATTTTAGGTACGATGAAATTGAAGCAACTGAGAAATAATTTTGTCTAGAACAACACAGTATGACGTTAGGAATTTCTCCTTCAGTGAACATTTAGGAAAGCAGTCTCCCTTACACTCCTTCACTCTGGCTTACCCAGAAAATTAAGAAAGTGTTAAAAATCAATCAAAACTTCCAACTGGATAAAAGACCTAAATATCAAACCTAAAACGATAAAGCTCATCCAAAAAAAAGGTAGGAACAACAATGGAAGTTTTAATACACAATATGGACAGACTCCAAAATCTGTCAAACAAACCACAATCATCAGAAGAGAAAATGGGTAAACGGGATCTATTAAGAATTAAACACTTTTGCTCATCTGAAGACTTTATTAATAGAATTAAAGGAACACCTACAGAATGGTAAAAATATTTGGCAACTCTATGTCAGACCAACGCCTGATTTCTATAATCTATAAGATACTACAAAATATCAACAAGAAGAAGATAAACCATCCAATTAAGTGATGGGCAAAGGAGATGGACAGAAATTTCACTAAAGAAGAGATCCAGGGAGCCAAAAAACACATGCGGACATGTTCACGATCTTTAGTTATTAAAGAAATTCAAATCAAGGGACAATGAGATACCATCTCACCCCAACAAGGTTGGCCGTGATCCAAAAAACACAAAACAACAAATCCTGGAGAGGCTGTGGAGAAAGTGGAACCCTCCTACACTGTTGGTGGAGTTGCAAAATGGTCCAGCCTCTTTGGAAAGCAATCTGGCACTTCCTTAAAAAAATGGATATTGATATACCATTTGACCCAGTCATTCCACTACTTGGAATATATCCTACAGAATCAAGGCCTTTCACACCAACTGACACATGCACCACAATGTTTATCACAGCACAGTCTGCGATAGCAAAAAGATGGAATCAAGCCAGATGCCCAACAACAGAATGGATAGGTAAACTATGGTATATATACTCAACGGAGCACTACACAATGATAAAGAACAACGGCGACTTCAGGAAACATCTCATGACCTGGTTTCAACTGGAAGACATGTTGAGTGAAAGTAGTCAGTGACAAAAGGACAAATATTGTATGAGACCTCTATGATAAGATCTCAAAAACAGACTTGTGTATAGAAGAAATGACTCTTTGACAGCTGCAAGGGAGGGGAGGGAGGGAGGGGGGCGTTTAGATTAGATAGTTGCTAGGTATCTGGTTGGGTGAAATCAGTGATAGCACACATTAGAAACAAGAACAATATTAAGCGGACTTAAAAGAGTACTCCTTCCATCTTAACCCAATATTACAAGGACAGAGTAGCTGGGGTAGGGGGCCGGGGACCATGCTCTTAGGCGAAAGCGAGGCCAATTGGCACAACTAGCGTTTTGCTAAGAGGGCTCTCTGCACCCCACATTGGTGAGTGGCATCTGGGGTCTTAAAAGCTGCCAACTTGCCATCTGAGGGCACAGCAAATGGTCCCAACTCAGCAGGAACAGATGCTCACTGAGGACCAAACTGACATGGGGGAAAGACAACCCAGAAGATAGAGAGACCCACATCAGTGGGTGCCTACATCGACTTGGGACCGGAAGAACCAGATGGTGCCCAGCCACCACCAGTGATAGCCGTGATGGAGCTCACTAAGTTGAGTTTCGCTGGCAACACAAGAATAAAAAGGGGTGCACCCTGAGATCCCCACTAAAAGACCTCAGTTGATGGTCCAGTGGTTTCGGGGTTCCCCTGGGAGCATGGCCCCTGGCCCTGATGCTGCCCTTGACCATAAATCATAACGAAGGTCCATGCTTCGGACAGGAATGGATTGGACTTGGCGATGCAGTGACCATATATTGGATGCACTTTACGGTTCTATACATCTATAGGATGTCATCCTGCTGACCTCTGGCTGGAGGAAGGAGAGTGGGTGGAGAGGAGGGGAAAAAGAGACTGTTGGGAGAATGAGACATGTATGGAGCAGAGAGGAATAGTGTGCTGTCATCGGGCAGGGAGAGCAGTGGAAGCTGCACATAGGTGAGTATGTAAATTTACACGGGAATGTACATTTTCACTCAGTTATATTAAATAAAAAATTTTAAAAAATAAATCAAAACTTTAGAAAAATGAATACACAGGCTTATTCTAATCAATTACTCTGATAAGCATATAGGCAGAGCTTTCTTATTCTGAAGCAAAGCAATAGGTTCCAAGATTGTTAATTATAATGAAACTTAAAGAGAGGAGGGAGAACAGAAGGTTAACTACTGGCTAGTCTTAATGTGATTGATTGAACCCTTGCTTTTCCCCTTTTACTAAAATCAAGTTATACCAGTTTATTTATGGTCTGTCTGCTAATATTGTCGTCCTCCACTAAGTTACTAAATTGAGAGATAATGTTTGACAACTTCTCTTTTCTTGTTAGGATAAGACAATTTACGTTGCTGTAGAGCATTTTTTTGGCAGGCTTTTGAAATTTGGGTTGGCTTTTTGTGCTTAATATTTGGTTTTATGGATAAGGAAATCCTTCAAATCAAAGCAAGATATCTATCATTAATTTTTCTCTGCAACAGAAGGAATATATCTGTGGCAGAGTTAAAAATAAAGGGCTTGGACTGAACTTGTTGGGACCAGGAATTAGAACAAGATTAAAAAGAATGTTTTCTTAATTAACTACAGATACTGTCCATGGGTCCTGCTTTCCTTGACTTTTCATGTAAATTGTTAGGGCTATCTCAACCACATGCTAAACCTGTTGCAACCCTGTAGGGTAGAGTAGAACTGCCCTACAGGATTTTCAAGGAGTGGCTGCTGGATTTGAACTATTGATCTTTTGGTTAGCAGCCAAGCTCTTAACCACTGTATCTCCAGGATTCCTCTGAGTTATTACAGTTCAGTAAATTTTTAAGACATAAATGCATTTTTCTCTCAGTTTTTTTTAAAACAGGTTTATTGAGATATAATTCATATGCCCTACGTTTCACCCACTTAAAGTGTACAATTCCATGATTGTTGGTATATTCACAGGATTGTGCAACCATCACCACAATCTAATTTTGGAACATCTATTTTTCATAACCAAAAGAAGTTATATTTATTAGCCATGCTTTCCCCATTTACTCCTCTGCCCCCAGCCCTAGGCATATAGTCTTTTCTCTATGGATTTGCATATTTAGGACATCTTATATGAATAGAATTGTACAATTATATGTCTGGTTTCTTTAACATTTTCAATGTTCACCCTTGTTATTGCATGCCATTCCCTTTTATAGATGACTAAGATTCTACTGTATGTACATACCACATTTTGTTTATTAGGTCACAGAGAGAAATCACCACACATCTTGCTTTGGTTTTATGGTTTTCTGAACCATGAAACCAAATAATCACTGCAAAGAAATTTTGCACCAGGATTGATCTTGCCAGAGGCTTTCCTTTCACCCAAAGTTGTAATTTTTTTCTTTCCCATTCAAATTTAGGCTTACTAAATTTTTTCCTTTTATTTTTTTATATTGTGATTAAGTGAAAGTATACAGTCCAAACCAATATTGCATGCCTTCCACCACTAATAGGAGGTACATTTAACAAAGCCTGAATATTGGCCCATTTGGGGTTATATGCAGCAAAGATGATGGTCATTAATTTGAACTCTTCCAATTTAATAAATCAGAGGTGATAAATGGTATGTGTGTCCAATAATACGCAGCAGGTTGTCCTTGTTAATTTATTCCAATTGGGAGTTGTCCAAAAGGGTATTGCCCTACCTTGTTATCCTGGATCCCCTGGCCAAATTGAGTTCCCTGCCAGGTGTGTGATGGTGAGACTGTATCTAAGGTGCCTTCAGCAAGATGAGGAGGAGCCAGTTCCTCAGAAGAGGAATGGGCAGTTGGTGTTGAAATTTTAACAGTATTCATAATAATTTGATTATCTAACATCTCCTGTTTTTGAAAGCATTTTCATTACAAATGGGAGAAGCCACAGGGGAAAGGTTTTTTACAGGGCAATTTTACAGAACACATCACATTTTACACAATGAACCTGTCCTCCAGACTCTAAGTATTGGACTCCTTTTCCAGATTTTGAGTAGCAGCACCTCCTGTTTCCTGGGCTTCAGGCACAGTTTATCAAGCCCACAGGAGTGGCAACTTCACAATTAGAAATATCATGGGACATGGCTCCATTTTTTCAAACTCTTAAAGTATACCTTTGAAGTTGAGGCAGTTCAGCTTCCAGACTCAGCTTTTGTTTCCTAATAAGGCCAAGTCAACACTTTAAAACTGAATCAAACCCACTGTTGTGTATCCAATTTTAAGTCACAACAGCCCTATAGGGTAGTATAGAACTGTCCCACCAAGTGGCTGGTGGATTTAAATTGCAGACTTTCCAATCAGTAAAACATAGCACTCATCACTGCGCAACTAGGGTTTTATCTACTTAGCAATGATAAAATCATGACTTTAAATATTACGTGTTTGTTAGATAATATTAAAAAGAAAGAAAAACATACACATTTTAACCCAATAAGAACTAGGCACCCTTTGATTCCAATCTGTGCCAAAACTTTCTTCTATACCTTGTGGATTTAGTTTCCACTCCAGAATCCTATTCTAATGAGAGATCAAATCTTTGCCTTCAGGTGATAAACTGTTTCACTGAAAAGTCAGAAAATTTCATTATTTAGCAGAGAAAAACCCAGTTTTTCTAAAGTTAGTGTTCTTAGAAATCTCATGAATCAAACTCCAAATAATCTTTCATGGCATATTCCTCAAACAGCAAAAATAAACTCACTCATTAGGCTTATATAGTACACACACACACACACACACACACACACACAGTCGTCTTGTTTGAAAAGCAAACAGTATATAAATTGACATTGTACAAGATATTGCTTAACTCAATTATCTTAAAGTTCAGAGCTGAAATAAAGCTTGCTTAAACATTCCATGTTTTAAAGATTTGCATCCACTGAATTATAAATGGTTTTTAAAAAGTGTTCTTGGAGCTATGACTCGAGGCTGATCGTGCTCTGCCCTCTACTTGTTCCTGGGAGGCAAAAGATCATTAACTTCTCTATTACTGTTCTGGAATTGTTACTTTCTCTTTAAGACAAAACTATCCCCTTAACTAAGGGCTGTAAAGTTAGTTTTTTTAAGCCTAATTACAGTATATCAGGGTCTACCTGAAATTCAACTTTAAAAAAATTTTTAAATCTATTTTAGCTCAAGCAAGACTCTTCCCCACCCCTAATAAGGGGGATCTGAGCCCCACACCTTCTCTGACCTGCCAACCAAGCTCGTCTCAAAGAATTAAAGTGAGAAATATCTTTAAAATTAGATACATTGGCAAAGACAAGCTATAAGCCACTTAACGGTCAAAGACTGTTTAACAAAAACAGAGATGTTGAGTAAGACAACAGTGGGAAGAAATAATCCTTAGATTAAATTTGCCAAAAGTGTGGCTTGAAGCCAAACTTGTAATGTCTTGCACAGACATTAAACACTCAGTCCATTGGGACGTGACACTTTTCACTGAAAATTACAAATGTGGGGTCCCCACAAACAGCTTGTGTAAGTACAACAATGAAAAAGACTTTTCCAAAATCTCACAAATGCAAATAGGAAACCACACTATAAATACATTTATCTTTATCAAGTACACGCAGAAGCCCTCACACTTTATCACAAACACACAACTTCACTTTATGCAATCGGTTCCTTTCTTAGTTTAAGTGAGCTTAGGGAGTAGTTTCCTGAATTTTAATGAAAGAACTCTAGTTGTAGAATTGTAAAATAATTTAAAGATCCACTCAATATTTTCTCTGGAGTCTAGATGGTACATTGGCCAGGCCGTATTACAGTAAAACTTCATTTGCTCTTAGTCACAGGTAAGTACTCATACTGAAACCAGACAGACAGAATGCACGCCATTGTGCTTTTCTTAGGAATAGAGGCCTTATTTTCCCATATTACAGAGTGTATGGATAAGAGAGAAGGCTTTCTTAGTCAGGACAGCTGTTCTTTTCTTACCAGACAGACAGAACCAAGAGAGAAGTTCAGATCCGGGTGAGAACTTGAGTTCTGTGTGTACAACCAGAACAAAGCATTTGAACCTTTTTAGGTTTGTAAGTTGAGGCCAGGTGCAAATGTGTGGCCTCCAAATGCTCCCAAGAAAAATTTTCTTGGCAGTGCTGTTTAGAGCCCTTGGAAGCTGCACCTCCAGTCCTTTCTGTCCAGGCAAACAACAGGGACTCCTCCAAATTCCATCCACCTTGGGCTGAGACAAAAAAGAAAAGAGGAAAGGAGAGGAGGCCAAGGAATCTGCCTTCTATCCTATCAGGGAAGCAGACGTCCAAGGGGATGCAAGAGTGTTTTGCTTGGACCAATGTTTCTCATGCTACGCAGAGTTTATCTTGCAGGGGTGGACACTTTCATTGTCTACTCTATGTACCCCTTATCCTGTCATGAGAGTCTTTAGCAGCAGGTGCCAATAGGCCAAATATGGTGTTGGTGACAGAAATGATGTCAGAGATCACATGATAGAATGTTGTAAGACTAACAACGTCTTCATTGCAAATACCTTTTTAACCAACACAAATGCCAGCTGTATACATGGACCTCACCAGGTGGAATACACAGGAACCAAATGGACATCTGGGGAAAAAGACAATGGAAAAGCTCCATATCAGCAGTCAGAATAAGACCAGGTGCTGCCTGTGGCACAGACCATCAACTGCTCCTTTGCAAATTCAAATTGAAACTGGCAATTAAAACAAGTCCACAGGAGCCAAAGAATGATTGAGTATATCCCTCCTGAGTTTAAACACTATCTCAAGAACAGATTTGATATGTTGATCACTAGTGAACAAAGACCAAACAAATTGTGGAATGACATCAAAGACATTATCCATGAAGAAAAAGACAGAAAAGGACAAACTTGCTCTTGAATGTCAAGCCATTAAAACAAAAGCAAGGGATGATGAAGTAAAAGAAATGAACAGAAGATTTCAAAGGGCAGCTCCAGGGGACAAAATAAAGTATTATGACGTGCAAAGAGCTGGAAATACAAAAGCAAAAGGGTAGAACATGTTCTGCATTTTTCAAGCTGAAGAATTAAAGAAAAACTTCAAGCCTTGAGTTGCAATAGTGAAGAGTTCTACATGGAAAATATTAAACAACTCAGGAAGCATTAAAAGAAGAAGATAGAAGGAATACACAGAATCATTATACCAGAAAAACTAGTCAATGTTCAGCCATTTGAAGAGATAGCATATGATCAGGAACCGATAGTACTGAAGGAAGAAGTCAAAGCTGCACTGAAGTCACTGGCAAAAAACAAGGCTCCAGGAATTGATGGAACATCAACTGAGATATTTCAATAAGCAGATGCAGTGCTGAAAGTGCTCACTTGCCCACGCCAAGAAATTTGGAGGACAGTTACCTGGCCATCTGACTGGAAGACATCTATAAGCATGCCCATTCTAAAGAGAGGTGATCAAACCGAATGCAGATATTGCTGAACAATATCATTAATATCACACATAAGTAAAATTTAGCTCAAGATCATTCAAAAATGGCCCAACAGTATAATGACAAGGAACTGCCAGAAATTCAAGCTGAATTCAGAAGAGGATGTAGAACCAGACATATCACTGCTGGCGTCAGGTGGATCTTGTCTGAAAACAGAGAATACCAGAAAAATGTTTGCCTGTGTTTCATTCATGATGCAAAGGCATTCGATTGTGTGGATCATAACAAATTATGGCTAACATTGCATAAAATGGAGATTTCAGAAGACTTAGTTATGCTCTTAGGGAATCTGCACATGGAACAAGAGGTAGTCTGGTAAACAGAATAAGTGGACCCTGCAAGGTTTAAAATCAGGAAAGGTGTGTGTCAGGTTTGTACCCTTTCACTGTACCTTTTCAATCTGTATGCCAAACAAATAATCCTAGAAGCTAGATTATATGAAGAAGAATGAAGCATCAGAACTGGAGGATGACTCGTTAACAGCCTGTGTTATGCAGATGACGCTACCTTACTTCCTGGAAGTGAACAGGATTTGAAACACTGATGAAAATCAAAGACCAGAGCTTCAAGCATGGATTGCACATCAGCATGAAGAAACCAAAAATCTTCAGAACTGGACCAGTAAGCAATATTGTCATAAATGGAGAAAGGTTCAGGCTATAAAGGATTTCATTTTACCTGGGTCCACAGTTAATGCCTGTGGAAGCAGCAGTCAAAAAATCAAAAGAGCGTTACATTGGAAAAATCTGCTGCAGAGGACTCCTTTTAAGTATTGCAAAGTCAAAATGTCACCTTGAAGACTAAGGTGTGCCTGACCTAAGCCATGATATTTTCATTTGCATCTTATGCATGTGAAAGCTGGACAATGGACAAGGAAGACAGAAGA
Organism: Heterohyrax brucei; assembly: GCA_028571685.1. Classification (NCBI taxonomy): domain Eukaryota; kingdom Metazoa; phylum Chordata; class Mammalia; order Hyracoidea; family Procaviidae; genus Heterohyrax; species Heterohyrax brucei. Next base: position 22,786,344 of record CM053162.1, read on the forward strand.
GGAATTCATGCCTTTGAATTGTGGTGTTGGAGAACAATGTTGAATGTACCGTGGACCGCCAAAAGAACAAACAGATCTGTTTTGGAAGAAGTACAACCAGAATGCTTCTTGGAAGCAAAGATGGCGAGACTACATCTTACATACTTTGAACATGTTGTCAGGAGGGAGAACGTGCTTGGTAGAGTGGCAGGTCAGTGAAAAAGAAGATTCTTGATGAGATGAATTGACACAGTGGCTGCAAAGATGGGCTTAAGTGTAGAAACGATTGTGGGCGTGGCACAGGACTTGTGCGTAGGATCACTAGGAGTCAGAACTGACTTGATGGCACCTAATAACAACATATTGCGTATGGAAACCCTGGTGGTCTACTGTCTAAGTACTGTGACTGTTAACCAAAAGGCCCAAAGTTTGAGTCTGCCAGGTGCTCCTTGGAAACTCTATGAGGCAGCTCCACTCTGTCCTGTAGAGTTGCTATTGTGGTAGGCAGAATAGTCTGTGGTAAAATACACAGTGGAAATCTTACAGAAAATGCAGTGCGTCTTTGGCGTCAACAGTAGGTAATAAGACAGGAAGCCTGAGTGCCTCTGGTAAATACTTGGATGAGACTGTCAGCCAGCAATATTTTCCCTAAACAATTGTGTAAGCTTCCTCAAAGTTGTTTTTCAGATGAAACCAACTGCAGGCACATAGGCAGAAAGTCCTACTTTGACTGCTACATAGACACCAATTGGAGGCTCCCGAAAGCTATAATCAGGACTGGGGACAGAACCAAGGGAGCAAGAAACTGGGCTTGCCTAACACCGCATAGTAAGGCCTGCCAGCAGTCCCAGAAGCACCCGTGGAATGAACCATCTTCAAGTCCACATGTCTGCACAACCATAGGACAAAGAGCTGTCATCCAAAAGGAGAAATACTGTAGATCTGTGTCACTGATTTGTGGTCCCTGGCTATATCGTGGGCCTTGACAGGCTATCGAAATCCCACACTGACTTTGCTTACTGGCTGGAGTGCTATACACTCTGTTGCTGCACCACTTTGAAGTGCTTTTGTTTTCCAGTAAGGATTTGTTTACGGGCCAGCACAGTCTCCCTGAGTAATTCCTTCTTGCAGGTCTCACAAAGACCTTGAAGGGTCTTCGGAGACTCCTGGTAATACTGTGAGTCAGACTCTACTCAAAGGCAATGGTTTTTTTGGGAAGGGTTTTATATACATATAAAATAATTACTCAGAACAAACTTGATGTGCAATTTTTTTTGTTTGTTTTGACTATTTTTAACAATCAGTTCATTAGCTGATGCACACTTGGGTTGTTTCTGGTTTTCGCTATTATGAACAATGCTGCTGTGAACATTCACATGCAAATCCTGCGTTTCATTTCTCTTGGGTCTACATGGAGGAGTGGCATTGCTGGACTGTATGGTAACTCTGCGTCACACATTTTGTAGAACTGCCATTTTTTATCTTTTAGCTACAAACGCAACTAGAAAATTCACTACAGCAAAAATTTGGAAAAAACTAAATTGTTTTTCAAAACTGGTGTTCTGTAACTATGAGACAAGCTAGGAAAAACAAAAATTAAAAAAATAAAATACATATTTTGATTTTTTAACTGTGAATGTTTTTTTCCTTATTTTTGAACTTTATACTAAAATGCATTTTTTGTAATTGAGAGAAAGTAACATTTACTTTAAAAATGTAAAAGGATCTAAAATGTCAGTGTAGGGAGGAATGCCATAAGGAGGAAAGCAGAGTCTCCGATAAGATAGCACACTGGGCAAACAGCAGAGCCCATTTCACATTGTACCATTGTTTTTTTCCCCCAGCTAGACAAAGGTCCGGAAATATTAGTATATTTACATATTAACATGGTTCTCACAATGTAGTGACTATTTGGATCCCACACCGTGTAAGTAAAACAATGGACTTGACCTAGTGCAGTCACCTCTCTCCTTAGGATTGTAGGATTACAATAGCAGAAGCCACGGAGTGGACATGAGCAGCAGGAATTTGGCCTAAGACCCAGACTGGAGAGATCAGAGCCGAACAAGACCCTTCTTAAACAGTCAGAGGGCTGAAACCCTTGAGTCTCTTTTTTTGCCCAGGGAGCAATAATAGTCTCCTTTTCTTTTTTTGGTAGGTAGACACAGCCTATGGGAATGCAGCAGCTCTTCTCAGTAACCATGGGAACCTTGTTGGCATGGCAACCAGACAGCTAAGTGAAAGGCAGCTGGAGGGAGGTGGGGGAAGCAGTGGGAAGTAGTCCTGTGGAAGAGGAGAGGGGAAGCCACCTTGCTTCCTGATGAGAAGAGCAAAGGAAGAGGAAAGATGGCCATCTGGGCCTTTAGCTCTGTGGATGTGCCCAGGGAGAAATCTCTGATGAGTTCAAATCTGCCTCCTTAAATACAGCGCAGGAGGGCCTCGATGGCAGGACTATAAACCAATATGCGTGTTGAGAGCAGACCTAGCTGTGTTTTTCAGTTCCAGAATATGGCACAGCAGCCCCAGAAAGGAAATAGGGGCTAGGAGATACATAGCAAAAGATCTCACCCTGTGAGCAAGTTCTGACGTTAATTTTTGATTGCGGACAAAATGTCACTCAAAGCCTTTGTTTGGCTCTGAGAGTCCAGGCATTATTTTTTCAAAAACAGCTACCAAGGAGTATATTCACAAGCAGCATCTGATGCAAGAAAGCTGAGAATGTAGCAAAAGCAAACAAACAAATAAAAAAAACACCAGAGAAAAGAACAGAGCTGCTATTATAGCAGTTTCTCTTCAGAGTAAACACCAGGTAATCTGCCCCACCCCTCCACTCCTTTTCTAGGTTGAGCAGCAGTCCCTGGCATTGTTGGTTTTTCTGGCAGAGTGTGAAGTGCGGTGAGTCTGGACTTTGAAGTCAGATAGCACTAGGCTACAATCTCTGCCCTGCCCCTCACTTAGCTGTAGGGGCCTGGAACAAATTATTCCATCTTGAAGAGTCCATTTTCTCTTTTCCAGGAAAAAAAAAATGCTGCTGTCATGTTGATTCCGACTCATAGCGACCCAATAGGACAGAGTAGAACTGTCTCAAAGAATTTCTAAAGAGCACCTGGCGGACTTGAACTACCGGTGTTTTCGGTTAGCAGGCAGCTGCAGCACTTAACCACTATGCCACCAGGGTTTCCAAGAATAGGAGACAGTAATCTCTACTTTATAAGGTTGTTGTGGAAATTAAATGAGACAAAAAGCTGTGTAAACAGCAGTGTTAAGTAAGGAAACTCTTACTTAAAGGTTAGTGGTTAGGTGTTAGAACTGCTAAACAAAAGGTCAGCAGTTCAAATGCACCAGGCACTCCTTGGAAACTCGATGCAGCAGTTCTGCTGTGTCGTATGGCGACTTGCTATGGATCAGAAACCAACTTGATGGCAGTGGGTGGTGTTAAGAAAGCTGCTTTTCCATAGTTGTTTCTAGCTGCCTTTGAGTTGGATCCCCATGATCCACAGATTTTTCATTGGTTGATTTTTTGGAAGTAGGTTGTCAGTCCTTGCAGTGGCAAGGAATCAAATTTGGGTCTCCTACATGGAAAGCAAGCATTCTACCACTGTAACAGCCATTTCCCTTCCCCTCTAACTCTTGAATAGTCAAGTTACTGCCATCCAGTCAGTTCTGATAGGTCAAAGTAGAACTGCACCACAGAGTTTCCAAGGAGCACCTGGCAGATTTGAACTGCCAACCTTTTGGTTAGCAGACATACACTTAACTACTACACTACCAGGATTTCCCCTTGAATAGCAGGCACACAAATAGTAGCTATTCTTAGAGTTCTGCCTGTGAAACTCCCAATAGACATGACTTCCCCTCTTTTCTTTGTCTTGTGAAACCGTAAACTTGTTTTAAACACTTTTTTTTCAGGAAATCACAGTGGGTGGTGGCTCTGTTCACTAAGCAACCAAACTAGACCTTCCAGTATGCACGAATTGAGGACATTAGGTCCTTTACCTGATTCCGGACCCAATCATCACCTGAAAGGAAGGTATTTCCCTTAGTTTTGCCAGAGACCTGAATAGGGAGGGTTCCTACTACACAGACATCCTATGGAAGATGATATAACATCTGGACCTCCAAATATGGACATGGGAGGGCTAAGGGCAGAGTTCCATTACCAAACATAACCCCTATATACTACTGGAAACAAAGAGATCCACAACCTCTTAGGACAATGAATATGTGGCCTTGTGGTCTCTAGACCACACAGTGCTCCTTGTCTGCACAGACAATAAACTTGCCATTTTCTGTTTCCTTTGCAACTAGAGTCCGTCATATTTCAATTGGTTAATAAGACAGGACAAGAACCCAAGTAGTGTTAGTTTATACTGGCTCTTTAGAAATGGGACTGTCTGGCTGATTCTCTAGCATTATTTGAGACCTGTCTGAGTTTCTTGGTTTATTGTGATTAAGTGAAAGTATACAGTCCAAATCAATTTTGCATGCCCACCCGTCTGCAGCTCTATCTGCTCTCTTCACTCAGTGACAGCACATTTAGTTTCTTTTTAACTCATTAACTTTTTTCTTTAATAATAGCTTTGTTGAGATATAATCACGTACCATAAAATTTATTCATTTAAAGTGTGAAGTTCTGTGGTTTTTGTATATCCACAGAGTTGTACACTGAGAAGAAAATTAGAATGAGTACACAAGAGCCAAAGTGGTAACTTGAATAGAGTATATCCTACGTGAATTTAGAGACCATCTACAGAATAGTTATGACACACTGAATACTAGTGACAGAGGACCAGATGAGTTGTGCAATGACATCAAGGACATTGTACATGAAGAAAGCAAGAGGGCATTAAAAAGACAGGAAAGAAAGCAAAGGCCAAAATGGATGTCAGAGGAGATTCTGAAACTTCGTCTTGAACACCCAGTAGCTAAAGCAAATGGGAGAAATAACGAAGTAAAAAGCTGAACAGAAGATTTAAAAAGGGCAACCACAGAAGATAAAGTGAAATATTATAATGGCTTGTGTAAAAGCCTAGAGATAGAATAACAGAAGCACAGAACACACTTGGCATTTCTCTGAAGACAAAAACCAAGCCCGGAGCTGTGACAGTGAAGGATTCTATTGAATGGCAAAATACTGAACAACGCAGGAAGCATGGAAAGAATACAAAGTCGTTGTACCAAAAAGAATTGGTCAGTGTGAAACCATTTCTGGAGGTAGCATATGATCAGGAACTGATGGTACTGAAGGAAGTAGTGAAAACTGTCCTGAAGACATTGGCAAGAAACAAGACTCCAGCAACTGACAGAGTATCAGTTGAGGTGTTTAGACAAGTGAGTATAAAACCGAGTCAATGAGTCTCTGCTCGGTGCAAGAAGCCAATCTCTCAGATGCTGTTTTTGAGAGGAAGAGTTTATTTCTCAGGCTAGTAAGTGGAAACTCAGAGGTATTATCCTCAGATTGAGTTCTCCAAACTGTGGGAGCAATTGTTATTTTGTACTTGTACATACTTCTTAGAGATGGCAGAGAAGGGTGAGCCGCATCAGAAACTTTTAACTGTTCATAGTTTTCACTGAGTATTTGTTATGAAGTAGGGCTGAGACTTTTCGGAAGTGGTTGACCAACCTCTGTTTCCAACATGGGCTTGGATACAGATTATAACATTTATCTGGTGAGTTTTGGTTCCTTGGCATGAATCTTTTGGTTTCTTAGTTCTCTTGCATTACTGATCATGCAGTGGCCCAGGGTTGTCACGGTTGTCTGTTCTGTGCATGTCGGACTTTCTTTGAGCTGGTTAGATTTGACTTTACCAGGTAATCTCTAGAGACTCTAAAAACAACTGAGAGAAAGTGAGTGAAGTGGTGGCGAAGGTGACTAGAAGTGGCCCTGATAACTGGTAGAATACTAATTATTTAGGTGTCCCAACCCCTAAGGTTCCCTAACATGCAACACTGGAACTGCTCACTTGTCTATGCCATTTGGAAGACAGCTACCTCACCAACTGACTTGAAGAGATATAGCCTTATGCCTATTCTGCAGAAAGGTAGTCCAGCCAAACGTGAAAATTATCATACAGTTTTGCTGAAGATTTTGCAAAAGCTGCTGCAGCAGTGTATTGACATGGAACTGCTGGAAATTCAAGCTAGATTCAGAAGATGATCTGGAGTTGAAATGGAGAGAGTTGAAAAAGGCCAATTGATGACAACAGCCTGGAGTTCATTCCCACACTCTTGTTTCTTAGTACACATTGATGACTTTGTTAGTAGCAAGTTTTTTGTTTCTCCTAAGTTGCTCTTTCTGGAAAGCAGGTGCCAAACATGTGCAGTTTGACCCACTGTGGGTTGTTGTCTGACCTTCCACTGGCGGCGGAAGTGAACTGAGACCCACTCTGAGGATTTGAACCAAGATTTTGGTGGCAATGCAAATAAATGAGCATGCTTAACAATGTTAATGAGACCCCACCTTGTGGAAGATAAGTTACGTGTGTGTACCTCATGAATATACGTGACCTGATTACCATAGCCCTGTACAAATAAACTCCTGCTGTATCCTGGTGGCATAGTGGTTAAGTGCTACATCTGCTAACAGAAAGATTGGCAATTCAAATCTGCCAGGTGCTCCTTAGAAACTCTATGGGGCAGTACCACTCTGTCTATAGGGTCACTATGAGTTGGAGTTGACTCAGTGACAATGGGGGTTGGCATACTACCCAAGAGGAGTCAGTCCTTTGGAGAGGCATAGTGCTCTGCTGACTCTTTTACTTGTCACAAGTAAAATAAACTTGCCAAAGCTATGACCAATTCTGTCTTCCTCATGGATTCTTAGTCAGGGAAAGACAAGGACTGTTTGTCTTTTGCACACTGGACGTTGGTTACAGAACAAGCGATATTACTGCTGATGTCACATGGATCCTGGCTTGAAGTAGAGAATACTAGAAAGATGTTTACCTATGTTCTATTGATTACACAAAGATATTTGACTGCATGGATCATAACAAATTATGAACAACATTGTGAAGAATACTTAATTGTGAACACTTAATTGTGTACATAGGCCAAAACACAGTTGTTTGAAGAGAACAAGGGTACTCTGAGTGGTTTAAAATCAGAAAATCTGTGTGTGAACATTATATCCTTTCACCATACTTATTTAATCTGTATTGTCAGCCAATAATCTGAGAAGGTGGACTATATGAAAAAGAATGAGGCATCAGAATTGGAGGAAGACTCATTAATAACCTGCTACGTGCATATGATACAACCTTGCTTGATGAAAGTGAAGAGGACTCGAAACACTAATTAATGAAGGTTAAAGACTACAAACCTTCAGTATAGATTACACTTAAACATAAGGAAAAATCCTCACAGCTTGCCAATAAGCAACATTATGATAACTGGGGGAAACCCTGGTGGTGTAGTGGATTAAGTGCTATCACTGCTAACCAACAGGTCGACAGTTCAAATCCACCAGGCGCTCCTTGAGTACTCTAGGGGGCAGTTCTACTCTGGCCTCTAGGGTCGCCATGAGTCGGATCCGACTTGATGGCACTGGGTTTTATGATAACTGGAGCAAAGATTGAAGTTGTACAAGGATTTCACTATACTTGGATCCACAACTAGCACCTGTGGAAGCAGCAGTCAATAATTACCAAAGGATGCACTGCGTTGGGCTAATCTTCTGTAAAAGATCTCTGTAAAATGTTAAAAAGCAAATATGTCACCTTAAAGAGAAGGGTGTGCCTGACCCAAGCCATGCTGTTTTCAGTCACCTTATATGCACATGAAAGCTGGGCATAAATGAGGAAGATGGAAGAAGGAAGAGAACTGATGCCTTTGTATTATGGGGTTGGTGAAGAATATTGATCATACCGTGGACTGCCAAAAGAAGGAATGAATACAACGGGATGCTCAGTAGAAGCCTGGGTGGTGAGGCTTTGTCTCACAGACTTCGGACACGTTATCAGGGTAGATTACTTGTGCAGGGCTTCAGCTTGGTGTAGTAGATGGTCAGTAAAAAAAGAGGGAGACTCTCAGTGAAATGGATTGACACAGCGGCTGCAACAGTGGGCTCAAGCTCCACGGTGATTGTGAGGAAGACTCAGATCCAGGCAATGTTTCATTCTGGGATACATGGTGTAACTAAGAGTCAAAATCAACTAGACAGTACCTAACAGAAGTGTGTAACAAACATCACCATTATCTAACTTTAGAATGTTTTCAGTAACCTTAAAGAAATTACATATCTACTAGCGGTCACTTACCATTCTTCCCTCCCCACAACCTCAGGTGACTGCTAACCTACTTTCTGCCTGTATTATATTTGTCAATTCTGGACATTTCATGAAAATAAAGCATAACAATAGGGGGCCTTGTTTGTTTGGTTTCTGTCATTTGGCAAAATGTTTTCAAGTTTCATCCACACTGTAGGGTGTAGCATTACTTTCTTCTGTTTTTAGAGTTGAATAACGCTGCATTGCATGGATATACCAGTTTGTTTATCCATTATCAGCTGATAGGCATTCGGGTTTGGAAGATTATTTCTTCTGACTCTGAACCTAGAGAAAGTCCATACTTCCCAGATTAAGGGCACGATCCTCCATAATAGAACCCTGGCTTCAGACATCAGTCATAACCTTGAGTTCACAGGCAACCTGCACTTCTGACCAATTATTTATAAACTCAAGAGTTTCTTCTACTAACTCATTTAATAGTTTGCTAGAATGACTCATCAGATATAGGATAATGATATATTTACTATTACAGTTTTGTTACAGAAAAAAGGTATTCAAATTAGAATCAGCCAACGTAAGAGACTCAGTAAAATGAGGTCTGGGTGAGTACCAAACTCAAAGTGTCCGCGTCCTTTCGCAGTGGAATCAGGATATATCACCCTGTGTTGCCTATCAGAAGCCTGAGCCCTGTGTCCAGAATTTTTATCGGAGTTCATTATATAGGCTTATTGTTTTAATTCATAATCTTGGGCTTAAACTCAGTCTCCAGCCTCTTCCACTTCCCAGAGTGGGTGCTATTATTACGGGAGGGCGGGGGGAGTGTTTCTGGCCTGCCTAGTTCCAACCAGAGTTCTCTCTTTAACATAAACTATCAAGTGTGGTCTGGGGCCCTTCCTTAATTACAGAGACAGTCCAATCACTTGGGAAACTCCAAGAATTTGAAAGCTACCTTCCAGGAATTGACAACAAAGGCCAGATTCTTTGGGTAAAGTTAACTGTTCACCCTACAAACTTTTTCACTGTTATTATATACGAAGCTGTTATGATCATTTAGGTACAACTTTTCGTGTGAATGTACTGATCGTGTTTTATTTTATAGCTTACTGGGCCAAGGCCTGCATGATACAATTAGGTTAAAAAATGACAAATACGACAAGGGTGGGAATACTTCTTTTTAAATTTCCTCCTGACTATACTCTTCCTGTCCCTTAGCACTCTGCTTACTATTATCTCCATCTCTTTCTAGAGGGTAGTCTAGTTTGAATCATACAAATATCCAAAGGTACCTTCCACTTACTGAAATTATTCTTTTCTTTCTACCCCTCAAGGGATTCTAAAGTGTTGAAGGGGAAGTCCAAGAGGAAAGATAGCCATGTAAAAGGAGATTTAGTCAAAGACAATCAAAATATCGCTTAGGAATACTGCTTTTTTAAAACTGTTTTTCATGAACATACGTAGTAAAACATACACCATTTCAACAGTTTCAGCGTATACAGTTCTGTGATACTCATTACATTCTTTGCAGTCATTCTCACCCTCCTTTTCTGAGTTACTCCTCCAGTAACAACAACTCACTTTCCCCTAAGGTTCCTGAAGAAACTTTTCAGTTACTGTCAGTTTGATCCTTTATAGATAGATCTTAAATAAGCATAATGATCAAGGCAGACGTTCTTAGCAGTTAAGCTAATTATTGCTTGGTTTTAAGAAGACTTTAGGGGATATTTTTGGTTTAAATGTAGCAGGAAAAAGGTAAGTTTGGCCTGCAGAGCAGAAAGAACCTTGAACACCACTTTGTTTGTAGAGGAAGAGGCTTTTATTAGCCAGTGGTGTGGGAGATGGACTGAAGTCCCCAAAATAACCATGCACCCTAATCCGTTATCACACATACCTATTTATGTTTCTTAGGAAGGTAGACAATGGAATTTCCATATATCTTTCTAATTGGTAACGACAGGTATACAGATTTTCACATTGCATTTCTACTAGTACAGTATATTTAAAGAGGCACTAGATAAGCAGTTAGCATTAAGTCACATGGGAAGAAGTTACCCTCTTTTTAGAAATTAGGCTTATCTCAAAGATTTCTGTGGGAGGAGAAGGGAGCATCCTCCAGCTGGCGCCAGAGAGAGGCATCTGGATTTTTACCTTCTCCTTATCTCAATACTTCTGCAGGTGAGGGGGAGAGCTGGTACCTCTGATGCCCCAACTCTGAGTTAGGCATCATGCAGTTCATTTTTAGTTAGTGAGCAGAACAGGTATACATGTAGTAAAGCAAACATTGATTTGAATACTATTTGGGAAGTTTCTCACAAAGCAAACTGGTGTCTTTTCATCTAAACAGTGTAACAAAGGCTACCTCCTCAGGTGAATTCACCTCTCAAGGAGGAAGGCAAGCAGGCCTGGGCACAGGTACAAGAGTCACATTTTGGGACAGACCCACTGTTTGTGAGGGTCCCGTGTCATGCTTTCCAGCCATTTGTGGCTGTTTACATCCACTCATTCACAGGCTCACAAGCCCCACACCCAGGGCTTCTGGAATTTAAGTGATATCCTCTTAAAAACTTTTTCTCCCTCTCTCTTAAGGATTATCTCATGGCAATAGTTTTTAAGGATTCATCTGGCCTCCACGGCTCCAGAAAGTCTGGAGTCCAGGAAAATTTGAAATTCTGTTCTGCATTTTTCTCCCTTTGACCAGGATGCTTCTGTACAGTCCTTGATCAAAATCTTCTATAATGGTAGCTAGGCACCGTTAAGTCCTCTGGTCTCGTGGTAAAGCAGGCAGTTTTCACGGAGGCTATTTGCAAGCAATTCTAGGAGTGGAATTGCTGGCTCATATTGTATCTCTAATTTCAGTTTTTTGAGGAAAAAAACTGAAAAAAAACCACACTGTTTTCCATAACAGCTTTCCATTTTGGATTACCACCAGCAGTGGCTAAGTACTGCAATTTATCTTAATTCTCTCCAACATTTGTTATTTTCTTTCTTTTATCTTGGTCATTCTCCTGGGAGTGAAATTGTATATTATGTGGTTTTTGATTTGTGTCTCTCTGATGGCTAATGACATTGAACATCTTTTCATGTGTTTCATGGTGATTTGAAAGTCCTTTCTGATGAAATGGTTATTCAAGTCCTTTGCTCATTTTGTGATTGTGTTGTCTTTTTGTTATTAAATTGTTGAGTTTTTATATACATTTTGGTTATTAGATTCTTATAAGATATATGGTTTCGAAAGATGTTCTTCCGGTTCATAGTTTGTCTTTTGACTTTTTGGTAAGGCCTTTGAACAAAACTACTTAGTTTTTATGAGGTCTCATTTGTTTATTTGGTCTTTAGGAGTTTGTACTTTTGTGATTGTATTAGATAACCCATTGTTAAAAGCTAGGTGCAACAGGAATATCTCTGCATTTTCTTTTAAGAATTTTGTGGTTTTCATTTTCACATTTAGGTACATTCTCTCCTGCAATGAGCACTATGGCTATACTTCTTCCAGGACAGACTTGTTTGTTTTTCTGGCATTCAGTGGTATATTCAGTATTCTTCACTAATGCTGTAATTCAGAGGCATCAATTCTTCAGTCTTACTTAATTCACTATCTAACTTCCACATGTCTGAGAAATAATTTAAATTATCATGGCCTGAGTAAATGTACCTTAAAGTGACATCTTTTGCTTTTCAACACTTTAAAGAGGTTTTTTTTTTTTTTTTTCCCCAACAGATTTGCACATTGCAATATGTCTTCTGATTTCTTGATGGCTGCTTCCATGGGAAATGATTGTGGATCCAAGTAAACTGAAATTCTTGTACTACTTCAAAATTTTCTCCATTTATCATAGTGTTGCCTGTTGGTGTAGTTCTGATAATTTTTGTTTCTTTATGTTGAGGTACAATCCATACTGAAGGCTACAAAGCTTGATTTTAATTAACAAGTACTTCAAGTTTTCTTCATTTTCAGTAAGCAAGGTTGTGCCATCTGCATCTTGTAGGTAGTTAATGAGCCTTCCTCCAATCCCGATGTTGCAGTCTTTTTTTATGTAGCCAGCTTCTAGGATTATTTGCTCAACACACAGAGTGAATAAGCATGGTGAAAGGATAGTCCTGAACCACATGTTTCTCGAAGTGCCTATCTTTTGGTAAACAGCTTGAAAACTCTTAACCACTGTGACATCAGGGCTCCACTTTTTTCCTTCAAAATTGCAACTTGAGTCTCAATTTTTTTTCTTCTATTATTTTAGCTTGAGAAATATTGACCATGTCCTTGTGTTTTGGTTTTTTAACTGAGGCATTTCCACATTTCATTGTAATGCTTTACTTTGTTTTCTCTAACTGCCCTTTGAAATCTATTGTTCAGCTCTTTTAACTTTCACATGCCTTTGGTTCGCTTTGGCCGTTCCAAGTTTTAGAGCAAGTTTCAGACATTCACTCTGGTCTTTTCTTTCTGTTTTCTCGATGACCTTTTGTTTTCTTCATGTATTACGTCCTTTGGAAACCCTGGTGGTGCAATGGTTAAGTGCTTTGGCTGCTAACCAAAAGATCAGCAGTTTCAATCTTCTAGGAGCTCCTCGGAAACTCTGTGGGGCTTTTCTACTTTGTCCTCTGGGGTGGCTATAAGAAGGAATCAATTTGATGTCAGCAGTTTATTTTGTCCTTTATGTCATCCCACAACTTGTCTGACCTTTAGTCATTAGTGTTCAATGTATCAAATCTATTCTTGAGATGATCTCCAAGTAATGGTGGGATATACTCAAGGCCATGTTTTTGTTCTTGTGGACTTGTTTTCTTCAGCTTCAACTTGAACTTTCACATGAGCAGTTAATGATCTGGTCTGCAGTCAACACTTGCCCTGTTTTGACTGACGTAAGTTTCCGTAGTCTCCGTAGATGTAATTGATTTGTTTCCTGTGTTTTCCACCTGATAAGGCCCACATGTATAGTTGCTGTTTATGTTATTCGAAAAAGTTATTTGCAATGAAGAAGTTGTTGGTCTTGAAAAACTCTATCATGTGATCTCTATCTAGCATTATTTCTATCCACAAGGCCATATTTTTCCAACTACAACCCCTTTTTCTTTGTTCCCCACTGACACATTTCAGTCACAGTAATTAATTATTATAGCTGTATAACATGTTTTAAAATCAGAAAGTAGGAGTCCTCCTACTTTGTTCTTTCAACATTGTTTTAGTAATTCATGGCCTCTTGTCAATGCACATAAAGTTGAGAATTGGGTTTTAACATTTCAATAATCAGGGCAATTGGAATTTGATCAAGATTACATTCAATCTATAGATCTCTTTGGGTAGGATTGAGATCTTAACAATATTGAGTGTTTTGTTCATGAACATGGAACATCTTTCCACTTATTTAAGTCTTCTTTAATCTCTTTCATGACACAGTGATTAACAGCACAGCTGCTAACCAAAACAGTGGCAGTCTGAATCCAGTGACTGCTTCTTAGAAACACTATGGGGCAGTTCTGCTCTTTCCTACAGAGTCGCTATGAGTCAGAATCAACTCAATGGCAATGGATTTGGTTTTTGGTTAATCTCTTTCAGGAGTTTTATGATTTCTGTGATATGAATCCTTCACATCCCTGGTGAAATTAAGTTTTAGGTATTTTATTCTCCAAGATCTATTGTAAAGGAAATCATTTTGCCTAATTTCCCTTTAGATTTCTCAGTTTTGGTTGTTATGGATTGAACTGTGTCTATCCAAATACCTGTCAGCTTGGCTAGGCCATGAATCCCAATATTGGCTGGTTGTCTACATTTTTGTCATCTGATGTGATTTTCCTACCAGCTGTCAGTGCTACCTCTGTGATGTTAATGGCAGGAGTAGAGCAATTATCTTAATAAAGCAAGACTCAATCTACAAGATTAGATTGTGTTTTAAATCAGTTTCTTTTGAGAATGTAAAAGAGAGAAACTCTCAGAGAGATATACATATTCCCAGGGTATTTTTCACTTCATTTTGTTTTTTTCTGTTAGTGATTTCTAGCTTCATTCTGTTGTGGTCAGAAAAAATACTTTGTATGATTTCAATCTTTTGAAATTAATTAAGAGGGTATTTTTGATATAATATGTGATCTATACTAGAGAATGATCCATGTACACTGCATTAGAACATTGTGCTGTTCTTGGCTAGAGTGGTCTGTATGTGTCTCTTAAATCTGACTGGTTTATAGTATAGTTGAGGTTCCTATTTCCTTGTTTTTTTTTTTCCATTGTGGTATTTGTGTGTGTGTGTGTGCATACTTTTTATTCCTTGTTGATTTTTTACTAAATGTTCTGTCCAGTGTTGAAAGTGGTGTGTTGATGTCTCCGTTTATTATTGTAGTGCCTTTCCTCCCTTCCATTCTGTCAGTGTTTGCCTTACATATTCTGCTGCTTTAATGTTGGGTACATATATATTTATGGTTCTTAAACCTTCTCAACTAATTGACCTTTTGATCACTATATAATGTCCATCTTTATGTCTTGTAACAGGTTTTGTCTTAAGCTCTAGTCTGTCTTCTATCAAGATTGCCACCCTCACTCTCTTTTGGTTATTACTTGCATGAATATTTTTCCTAAACTTTCACTTTCAACCAATTTGTGTCCTTGGGACTAAGGTGCAACTGTTGTAAACAGCATATAGTTCAATATTCTTCTTTTTTTGAAAATCTGTTCTACCATTCTCTGCCTTTTGATTGGAGCATATAGTCCATATTCATAGTGGCTTACTCAGTTATTTTGTTATTCAGTTTTGTGTGTTCAAGCTTTCTTTCTCTTCTATTACTGCTTGCATTTATTATTTGCTGGTTTATTGTATTGAATCAATTCGCTTCCCTTATCTTTTCCTTTTGTATGGTTTTTAGGTATTTTCTTAGTAGTTACCACAAATATTACATTTTCACAGCTTGTGTTTGTAGCATTATAGAGTAAGTTGGTACCAACTCAAGTTTCAATAACAAACAAGAAATTGTGTGTCTATACCATCCTTCATCCACTTGATTGTTGTTATCGCTAGTTATGCCTTTGTATTTCATGTATCCTGTAATAATATAATTTCATCCTTGTTTTTTTCTTACATTTGTTATGAAAAGCACGGAGGGCAAAAAAAAAAAAAGAATTATAAAGCATAGCTATCTTATTACTAGCACTTGTGCTTGTTTAGCACCCCTGGGGGCACAGTGGTTGAAGTGTTTGGCTTCTGACTGAGAGCTCGATAGTTCCAACCCACCAGTTCTCCACAGGAGAGAAATATAAGCAGTTTGTTTCTGTAAAATTTGCAGTGTTGGAAAAACTCTGTAGGACAGTTATTCTCTGTCCTATGATGTTGCTATTAATGAGAATTGACTTGACAGAAGCGGGTTTTTGTTTTAGTATTTGTTCACGCATTCCCCTCTGTTATGGATCTTTCTCTGACTTCAAATTACTTTCTAGTAGCTTTTCTCTTCCATCTGCAGTTCTCCCGTTTGTAATTTTTTATAGGGCCAATCTGTTGTGTTGTTAGTTGCTGTCAAATAGGTTCTGACTTATAGCAACCGTATGAACAACACAATGAAACATTGGCTGGTCTTGTGTCACGTTCACAGTTGATGTTATGCTTAAGTGCATTGTTGTGGCCACTGTGTCAATCCATCTCATCAACAGTCTTCCTCATTTTGGTTAACCCTCCATTCTACTAAGCGTGATGTCCTTCTCCAGGGACTGATCCTTCCTGACAACATGTCCAAAGTATGTAAGCTGCAATCTTGCCATCTTTGCTTCCAGGGAGCATTCTAGTTGTACTGTTTTTCCAGAACAGATCTGTTTGTTCTTTTGGTGGTCCGTGGTGCATTCAGCATTCTTCTCCAATACCACAATTCAAAGGCATCCATTCTTCTTCTGTCTTCTTTGTTCATTATCTGGCTTTTACATGCATATGATATGATTGAAAATACCATGACTTGGGTCAGGGGCTCCTTAGTCTACAAGGTGACATCTTTACTTTTCAATATTTGAAAGAGGTCTTTGGCAGTAGATTTTTCCAGAGCAATGAGTCTTTTTGATTTCTTGACTGCTGCTTCCATGGGCACTGATTGTGGATCCAAGTAAAATGAAATCCTTGACAGCCTCAATCCTTTGTCCATAAATGATGTTGCTTTCTGGTCCAGTTGTGAGGATTTTTGTTTCTTGATGTTGAAGTGCAATCCATACTGAAGGCTGTTGTCCTTGGTCTTCATCAGTTAGTGTTTCAAATCTTCTTCACTTCCAGCAAATAAGATGGTGTCATCTGCATGAGGCAGGTTGTTAATGAGTCATCCCCCAATCCTGATACCTCATTCTTCTTTGTATAATCCAGCTTCTTGGACTATTTGCTCAGCATACAGATTGAAAAGGTATGGTGAAAGGATATAACCCTGATGCACATACTTCCTGACCTTAAACCGTGTAGTATCCCCTTGTTCTGTTCACATGACTGTCTCTTGATCCATATACAGATTCCTTAAAAGCACAATTAGGTGTTCTGGAATTCCAGTTCTCCGCAATGTTAGCCATACTTTAGCATGATCCACACCGTGGAATGTCTTTGCATAGCCAATAAAACACAAGTAAACATCTGTTTAAGGAAGCTAGTGCTGCTGTAACAGAATTACCACGTGTGGATGGCTTTAACAAAGGAAAGTTTATTCTTACACAGTCTGGTAGGCTACAAGTCCAAATTCAGGATGTCTGCTCCAGGGGAAGGCATTCCACCTTGACAGCTTTGGAGGAAAGTCCTTGTGTTACATTAGTCTTTGTCCAGTGGAGCATCTTGATGCAGGAATCTTAGGTCTGAAGGACACACCCTTCTCGTGGTGCAGCTTTCTTGATGGCGTGAGGTTCCCAATTCGCTGCTTGCTTCCTTTTCCTTTTATCTGTTGTAGGATGAAAAGATTAAGGGTGGTGCAAGCCATACTGCAGGGAAACTCCCTTTACAGTGGGGCAAACAAGTGATCCTATAAATGGATTTACAGTCCCACTTTAATCCTTTATCATACAGCATAGGAAAATCACAGAATGGAGGACAGTCACAAAATAATGAGAATCACGGCCCAGCCACAAGGCTACCTGTATTTTGGGGGGCACACAATTCAATCTATGACAACATATTTCTGGTATTCTCTGCTTTCAGCCAAGATTCATCTGACATCAGCAGTGATATCCCTGGCTCCACGTCCTCTTCTGAATCCAGCTTGCATTTCTGGCAGTTCCTTGTCAATATATGGTTGCAGTCGCTTTGGAATGATCTTGACCAAAATTTTACTACGGCCAATCTAGTGCATGTGAACTCTCAACTTCTGTTTGAGAATGTTTTAATTTCATTCTCTCTCTCCTTTTTTTAAATTGTGCTTTCATTTTAATATTTTATTGTGATTTTGGTGAAAGTTTATACAGCAAATTCGCTTCCCTTTTGGCAATTTCTGCACAAATTGTTCAGTGACTTTTGTTATACTTTTTACAACAGGTTAATAGTTTCTTTAACTGTGTTCTGCTTGTTCTATTTCCAGTACACACTGCCCCCTTGTCTTCTCATCCTTGCTGTAAAATAATTGTTGACCTTTCAGTCTCATATAAATGTAGTACCTTACTCGCAGATGTTGATTTTGTTATATTCCATGAGTCAGTTCTAACTTATAATGCCTTTATAGGACAGGTAGAGCTGCCCCATAGGGTTTCCTAGACTGTAATCTAAATTCCTAGATTGCCAGGTCTTTCTCCAGCAGAGAATACTGATAGGTTGAAACTGTTTAGCAATTAAGTGCTTTAACCATGCACCACTAAACCCTTTTTCTCATTGTCATTGAGTTGATTCTAAGCCCAACCAACCGTATAGGACAGAGTAGAAATGCCCCACAGGGTTTCCAAGGCTGCAGTCTTCATGAAAGCAGACTACCACATCTTTCTCCCACAAGGTATCTCGTGGGTTCAAACCACCAACCTTTCAGTTAGCAGTTGAGTCCTTAACCACTGTGACATCAATGTTCCTTACTCCTGGATAATTTTATTTATTTTGTGTGCTCATCTGTTGTTTAGCTAAATGGTGACCTCAGGTAATAGTTTAAAGTGTGTTTCAATGTGATAGTCTCAGGGAGTCCGTCAGTTTCAACTGATCCATTAAGTCTGAACTTTTTAAGAATTTAAATTCTGTTTTGCATATTTTTTCTCCTGTTCTATAATGGTTTATCTATTTTGGCCCTGAATAATCAGTAATGGTAAGTGGGCACCATCTAGTTCTTCTCATCCCAGAGTAGATGCAGCTGTCTCATGTAGGCTATTAGCTCCATATACTAGTTTGATTTCTTTCTTTTTCTTTTGTTACAATGAGTAGAAACCAGTAGTGCATCTTAGATAGTTACTCACAAGCTTTTAAGCCTCCAGATGCTATTCACCTCACTAGGATTCAGAGCATGAACTTTGTGATGCCAATTGACTGAGTTGTCTCATGAAACTAAGGCCCTAAGTCTTCAAACTCAGAAAACTGTTCTCACAAGGTGTTTGGTTAAGGTTGTGTAAGGCTGTTATTTTCATTGTTGAAGGACTGTTCACTGAGTATAGTATTTTTGGTTGACTTCTTTTTTTTAAGCACTTTAAGTGTATCATTCCATTGTCTCTCAATCTTCAGTGTTGGTGGGTGGAGAAACTGGCATTTAATTTTATTGGAGATCCTTTGTGTGGAACGGTTTACTTCTCTTTCACTGCTTTCAGGACTTTCTTTTAGTCTTACTTTTTAAAAAAAAATATTTTATTTATTGTGACTGAGGGAAATTGTACAATCCAATTTAAATTTGCATGCCCGCCTATGTGCAGCTACTACTGCTCTCCTTGCTCGGTGACAGCACACTCCTCCTTTCTGTTCTATACATGTCGTATCCTCTTAACAATCTCCTGTCACCTCTTCTCCACCCTCTCCACTCCCCTCTAGTAAGAGGCCAATAGGATGACTCCTATAGATGCACGGAATCATAAAGAGCACATACGACATGGTCACCTTGTGTGACCAAGTCTAATGCATTCCTGTCTGAGGAGTTGACCTCAGTAGTGATTTATGAACAGGGGCAGCATCAGTTCTAGGGGCCATGATCCTGGGGAACCCCAAGGCCTTTGGACCATAAATTGCAATCATTTAGTAGAGTTCTCAGGGTGCACCCCTTTTTATTTTCATATTGCCACTGGGGCTCAACTTTGTGAGCCCTATCATGGCTGTCACTGGTGGTGGCCAGGCACCACCTGCTTCTTTTGGTCACATGTCAATGCAGTCACCCATTCACGTGGGTCTTTTCTGTCTTCTGGGTTCTTTTTCAACCATGTCATTTTTGTCCTTGGTGACCATCCCTTCCTGCTGAGTTGGGACCATTTGTTGCACCTCAGATAGCAGCTTGCTAGCTTTTAAGACACCAGACACCACTCACCAATATGGGGTGGAGAAGACTCTCTTAGCAATAGGCTAGTTATGCCAGTTGGCCACTATGTCCCCTGAGAGCATTATCCCCAGACCCTTGCCCCTACTAGTCTGTCCTTGCAGTACTGGGTTAAGACTGGAAGAGTTTTCAGGTTATGCTGAAGTCCAGTTATACTGATCTTTCTAATGTGTCCTGTCACTGATTTCACCCAACCAGATTTCTATCAACTGTCTAATCTGTAAGTAATCCTCTCCGTCCCTCCCTCCTTCCCCTCCCTTGCAGCCATCAAAGAGTCTTCTCTTCTGTTCATGAGTCTGTTTTTAAGTCCCTATAGTAGGGATCTCATACAATACTTGTCCTTGTGATGCTGACTAATTTCACTCAACATTGTGTCTTCTAATTTAAAACAAGTTAGATGCTTCCCAAAATAGTCATTGTTCTTTATCATTGCATAGTGTTCCATTTAGTATATATACCATAGTTTATTTATCCATTCATCAATAAACATTCGTGTGAGTGTATCTGTTCATGTGACTGTCCTTGCATCTGTAGGATATATTCCAAGTAGTGGGATTACTGGGTCAAACTGTATATCTATTTCTAGCTTATTATGAAAGCACCAGATTGCTTTCCAAAGAGGTTGTATCATTTTGCAATCCCACCAATAGTGTAGGAGAGTTCCAATTTCTCCACAGCCTTTCCAGCATTTGTTGTTTTGTGATTTTGGATCATGGCCAACCTTGTCGGGGTGAGATGATATGTCGTCGTAGTTTTGATTTGAATTTCTTTAATAGCTAATGATTGTGAACATTTCTGCATGTGTCTTTTGGCTGTCTGGATCTCCTTTTTAGAGAAGTATCTGTCCATCTCCTCCCATCACTTAACTGGATTATTTATTCTTTTCTTGTTGATATTTTGTAATACCTTGTAGACTATGGAGATCAGCCGTTGGTCTGACATATAGTTGCCAAATATTTTTTCCTATTCTGTAGGTGGTCTTTTAATTCTTTTAATAAAGTGTTCAGATGAGCAACAGTGTTTGATTTTTAGTAGTTCCCATTTATCTATTCTCTCTTCTGTTGATCATGTTTTGTTTGTCAGTTTTTGAAGTCTGTCTATGTTGTGTATTAAAGTTTCCATTGTTGATCCTATTTTCTTTGCATGACCTTTATCATTTTAGTTTTGATATTTAAGTCTCTTATCCAATTTGTGCTAGTTTTTGTGTGAGGTGTGAGATATGGGTCTTGTTTCAATTTTTTGCGGATGGATATCCTATTTGCCAGCACCATTTATTAAAGAGACTGTTTTTACCCCAGTTTAAAAATCTTGGGGCCTGTGTCGAATATCAGCTGTTTAAAGGAGAATGATGGCATCTCTGAGCTCTCTACTCTGTTCCATTCATATATACATCTCTTTTTGTACCAGTACCAGCCTGTTTTCACTACTGTGGCAGTGTAATAGGTTCTAAAGTTGGGTAGTGAGAGGCCTCCCAGTGTGTTCTTCTTCTTCATAGTCCTACTTTTTGAAAGTGTAACTATGATGTGTCTTGGTGTAGATCTCTTTAGGTTTATTCTGCTTGAGGTTTTTTGAGATTCTTGAATTTGTAAAATGTGTACATTTATGTCCTTTGTCAGACTGGGGAAACTTTCTGTCATTATTTCTTCAAATATTCTTTCAGCCTTTCCCTTTGTCATCCTCCCCTGGAACTTCCATGATGTGTATGTTGGGTCTTTTGCTGTCACCTCAAAATTTCATTAAACTGTTCTCAACCTTCTTGAATCTCCACCCCCCTTCTCTTCTTCTTTTTTCTTTTTTTACATGAATTTTATTGTGATTCCACTACAAGTGTACAATCTATATCATTCTGCCATGTAATGCCTGGAGCTTTCACCAGTATTCTACTCTAACTGCTCTACCCTTCCCCTCCCATTACAGCACACTATAAGTTTCATCTGGAACTTCCCATGTCCATTTGATCAAGATCTGTGCCCCCTTACCCTATCATGTCACCTCCAGCAATGAGCTTCAAGGACAGCCCTGTGTATATATTTAAGGTCAAAAGTTTATTCATTGCCTGCTTCACTTTATAATGTAGAGTATAGTCCAGTTCAATCTTTGTCTGAAGAGCTGGATGCAATTTAGATTGAGATTGAGATTAGAGAGTCTGTGGACCATGCTCCCAGGGGATTCTCCAGACTGATGGACCATCAAGTGTGGTCATTTGCTTGAGTTCTAGTTCTACCCTCTAATTCTTCTCCTGCTATGTCTGGGACTCCACACTATGTACCCCAATCCAGGCAGTTATTGGTGGTGGCTGAGCACCATCTAGTTCTTCTGGTCCTGTGCTGAAGCAGACTCTGTGAGCCTGCATTCTCCTTGCTCTTTAGACTAATCTACAGGCTTATGTTGTGTTTTCCGTCAATCTCTTTAAAGATACAAAGGAGAAAATCCAGCAGAGAAGAGGGAATCCTCCTACCACTAGGAAAGAAGAGCTGAGAATCCCCTAGATCCAGGGGAAGGTTGATGACAAGGACATTCCCCCCTGAACTGACAGAGAGAGACGAAGCAAGAGAGAGAGATAAAGGCTTTCCTTGGAACAGGCAGACTTCCCAGCCTTCTAAACTGTGAGTGAATAAATTTCTGTTTTTTAAAGCTATCCACTCGTGGTATTTCTGTTATAGTAACACTAATATGTAGAAGGGAAAATTTTAAAACAACTGTAGGATTTTGATTTTAGAAATCAGTGAAGAAATGCTCTGGTTTGTCTTGCATAAACTCATCTAGTTTGTTACCAGGTAGTCATAGCAGGACACACAGTGAGACCTCATAACACTTTTTTTTAGAGCCCACAAACCCCCCTGCTGTCAAGTCTATTTAAACTCAGAGTGACTCTATAGCACAAAGTGGAGCTGCCCATAGGGTTTCCAAGACTATACATCTTTGTGGAAGCAGACTGCCACATCTTTCTCCCATGGAGTGGCTGGCGAGCTGGAATCACCAACCTTTCAGTTTAGCAACTGAGGACTTAACCACTGTGCCAGCAGGGCTCCTTTTTAGAGCCAGAGAATCAAAATTAGTAGTTACAATCACAATGTCAGTTCAATTGCTAAATCCAAAGTTTTAGACTTCAGGTTTATACATTTTATAAGGGGTCTCAGGAGAAAGTCTTGACTACTGTTGGAACTCACTGCACTTTCCTTGTGGTTAGTGCCTGATGTCAGCAACAGTCAGAAGCTCCATCCTGAGTCTCAGTCTTTGAAGAGAGTCAGACTCTAGAGGAAGGCTTTAATCTCAGCCTTCTCTCAGTGGATGAGTGGAAATTTGGGGTTTATCTTAGTTACCTGGTGCTGCTATAACAGAAATACCACCAATGGATGGCTCTGACAAACAAGAGTTTGTTCTCTTACAGTCTAGTAGGCTAGAAATCCATATTCAGGGCACCAGCTTCTAGAGAAGACTTTCTCTGTCTGTGAGCTCTGGAGGAAGATTCTCATTTTCAATCTTCCCTTGGTCTAGGAGCACCTCAGTGCAGGAACCCCACTTCCAATGAGCATATTCTACTCCTGGCATTTCTCTTGGTGATGTGAGGTCCTCCTGTCTCTTTGTTCCATTCCCTCTCTTATATCTCAAAAGAGACAAAGTCAAGATACAGTCTAATCCTGTAGATCGAGTCCTGCTTCATTAACAGAACTTCTTCTAAACCTGCCTCATTAACATAACAGTAAGATTTACAACACACAGGATAATCACATGAAATGACAAAATGTTGGGCAATCACATGATATTGGGAATCATGGCCTAACCAAGCTGACATACAGTTTTGAGGGACACAATTTAATCTATAAAAGGGTTTATGTGTAAATTTCTTACCTTGGCTTCACATGGTCAGGGCTAGTATGACTTCAAGGACTAATACCTTATGTCTTCTCTCTAAGGTTAGCAATTAACGAATGTCCATCTTCTCTTTGAGTTTAGAGATTAGGGAAGATGTTTAGACTTATGTCTCAAGGCTAGTTTATAAAGATTAATTATGTTGTATTTTCTTTCACCACAGCATGCCAAAATGAACCCAAAGTTGCTTACATTTTTCACCTACTTTACATGCTTTTGTGTCTATGTTTAAAAAAATATAAATAACTTTCTACTGACTCACAGTTTTCTAATAACTTATAATTAATGTTAGAGAGCCTCACAAAGATTAGCATAATTTTAAATTCATATTGTGAGTGCTTATACATATGTGATTTGAAAGCAATATAAAATGCATGGAACAACAACCTTTAGACATAAATAATTTTTATGACCACACTGCAACTGAGATTTGGTTATAGGAAATTCCTGAATGAAAAGAAATTTGAAGATAATTTGTAGAGCTAATTTAGTTTTTCATTTCTGCATGGTTTTGAAAAACTAAGTACTGTGTAATTCTACTTTTTTGTGATACCCTTGTGAAATACAAAGGAGCCTACAAATAAATTTTTAAAATGTAAAAATCTTGAGAGCATGGTCTTTGGACTCTCTTTTTAAATTCAGTATTGAAGTCATTGCTGGAGTTCACCTTCAGCTAACAATTAGGCAGACCTATAAGACAAACCATAAAACACACATAGTTCAGCTGTGTATACGAGACTAAAGAGGCACACCAGATCAGGGGCAAGAGTGAGAAGGCAGGAGGGGGTAGGAAAGCTGGAGGAATGGAAATGGGAAACCCAAGGACAAGAAGCAGAGAGTGTTGATATGTTGCAGAGTTGGTAATCAGTGTTACAAGGCAATATGTATATATAACTGTTTAAGGAGAAACTAATTTGCTCTGTAAACTTTCATTTAAAGCACAATTAAAAAGTGCCTAAAATGTAAAAGACAGTTAAGTAATAAATTGCCTCAGAAAATAAAGACTATCATCTATGCTTCTTTGAAAAATCATCTGCATGAAACTGAACAGTCAGCAATTACTTTAAAATAAAGATAAGAAGATAAGAGGGTGGGAAAATTATATTAATCAAAACAGAACAACCAGTACAGAAATAATGAGAATGTTCATTCATTGTGAAGAATGTAACTAATGTCACTGAACATGGCAATAGGAACCTAAACTGCTATGTAAGCCTTTACCTAAAACACAACAAAATATTAAAACAAAACAGAAAAACTGAGGAGCTGAATAAACTGTGAACTCTAGTTAATTTAAAAATAAGAAAGAAAGAAAAATTTAAAGATTTTCCAAGTTCCCTCAGTGAGTCTGGAGTCAATTTAAACAAAACATTCCAAATGGTTTTTGAAACAACATATAAAGGTTTTACAGTTATTAAATTTAATGCCAGTAAAGGACTTTATTCCCACTGCTTTATATTACTGATGAGAAAATTGAGGTTCAGAAATCAAGTAGTTTTCCCTAGGTTGCAAAGCTACCTAATGGTAAAGTTGACACCGAAAACAGAAACTCCTAATTTCTTAAAAGTAGCTCTAATTGTAGATGATATAATCTTATACACATAAAACTCTAATGAATCCACAACAAAACTATTGGGACTAAGAGAGGAGTTCAATAAAGTATCATGATATAAGGTAAACATATAAAAATCAGTCAGCCTGCTTTACACCAACTGGAAAAACCCAAGATCATGGCCCCTGGACAACATTTAACTCGGTACTGAAGCCATTCCTGAGGTTCACCCTTCAGCTCATGTTTAGCAGTGCAGTGGTTAAGTATTTGGCTGCTAACCAACAGGTGGGCAGTTCAAATCCACCAGCCACTCTTTGGAAACCTTATGGAGGCAATTCTACCCTGTCCTATAGGGCCTCTGAGTCAGAATCCACTTAATGGTAACAGGTTTCTATAAAATAAGCAATAACACACACAGTTCAACCATGTATATGAAACTAAATGGGCATGCTAGCCCAGGACAAAGACTGGAAGGTAGAAGGGGTAATGACTCATCATTGCAGGGTTAGAAAACAATGTCACAAAACAATGCATGTCTTAATTGTTTAATGAAAAGCTAAATAATTTCTCTGTAAACTTTCACTTAAAGTACAACATAAAAAAATAAATAAGTAAAAATTATGCTTAACTCCTTTCATAAATGTGGTTTAGAATGAAAAAAATTGATCTACATTAAGTAGTTCAGCTCTCTACTACTTGCAAAACCTAGAAAGAATTCTGAGTTTAATGTTTTATATAATTGTTTGATTATGGCTGATCTCACATTTAGGCCACATTAGAAGAAAGAAAAATAAAGGAAATAGAGTGGAAGGAGATTAAGGGTAAGCAGCCTTGGTAAATTGGAAAAAGGGTCCAGAGGTTAGACGTTAGGAGGGTTTTTTTTGTTTTGTTTTTCTTTTAGCTGTGGTCTTTTAAAACAACATTTTATTGTGCTTAAAGTGAAAGTTTACAGTGCCCACCATGTGACAATGCACTTCTCCTTTCCACCCTCTATCTGCCATGTCCGTTCAACTAACTCTTTTTTTACAAACTGTGTTATGTCTACTGTGCTAGACATCCCCTGAGATTTACTTATTTGTTTTATCTGTAAGGAGACTGGTCACTATCTGATTTGGGGTAATATTTTCTTTCCTAATAGCTAATGAGTGAACTTTCTTTAATTTATACATCTTATATTTCACGCATATCTGGATTTATTAAAAAATGAAAATAACAAAATCAGTAGTTTTTAAATGACCAGACTTTTCCAA
This sequence comes from Heterohyrax brucei, assembly GCA_028571685.1. Taxonomy (NCBI): domain Eukaryota; kingdom Metazoa; phylum Chordata; class Mammalia; order Hyracoidea; family Procaviidae; genus Heterohyrax; species Heterohyrax brucei. The sequence continues at coordinate 22,812,644 of CM053162.1, forward strand.
GTCTCTCAAGTTTCTAATTTTTATCATCAGTCTATGCTCAGTTGCTTTGTGTGTTCTTAAGACACTAGTTAGGACTTCCTAGGTGGTTCAAGGCACCTTCAAGGCACCTTTTAAAGGCACCTTCAGTCAAAGACATGGTGATCTACTTTCAAAAAATTAGCCATTGAAAACACTATGGAGCACAGTCCTATTTAAACACACATGGGATCACAATCGTCTGAATTAACTTGATGGCAACTGGTTTTTCTGTCACCTGTCAGTCACTTTGTCACCGGCCTCATGTGTTACTCTCTGATGCTGGAAGCTCTTTTACCGGAATTTCAATTACTAGCAAGGTCATCCACAGTGGGCAGGTTTTAGCAGAAATTTCAGACTAAAATGAGGAAAAAAGGCTTGGCAATCTACTTCTTAAAATTAGCCTCTGAGAGCTCTATGGATTCCAGCAGAACATTGCCTGATACAGTGCCGGATGGTGGGCTGTCTAGATTGGAAGACACTCAAAATATACAGTGGCCTCAGTAGTGGATTCAAGCATACCAATGATTGTGAAGAAGGTGCAGGACCGGGCAGTGTTTAGTTCTGTTGTGCGTGGAGTCACCATAGGTTGACAGCAGCTAACAGGAGGATGGTAGCCAGTACTTTAGAGCAGCCACTTCTCATGCAGCCAAGGTTCTGATCAATATCCAATAGCACATTTTCTTCTTGTAGGTCTCTAGAATCCAGTCACAATGCCATACCAATAGTACATGTCAAGCATTTCTTAGACCATCATTTAGTCTACATATTTTTAAATGAGCAACCTGTCTCATCACCAACGCAGAATCTGTCTTCTCTGGGGTCTTGGTGAAGTTCAGTGTTATTAAGCACTCACGTTGTAAGACATGACAACTAGAAGAGTCTAGTTATTTAAATCCTGGATAAACTGACTTTGTGAAAGAGAGTAACTGCTGAAAATGAGACATTATGGGAACTTTTCTCCCCCAGAGCTAAAAAGGCTGTCATAACTTATAGCTGAGGCTTTAATGAGAACAGCAGTGGCCAAGGGCAGCCTTTGCATGGTGCGCTCTGGGGGCTTGCTGGTGAGGTGATTTTTATATGGCTAGACTGGTAGAGCTGAAATTGTAATTTTCTTTGACACTGTCATTTCCTCAAATTCATTTCTCAACCATCATATACCCAGGCATCCTGGGGATAGCAGAAAATAGAGAAGCTTAGCCTCCTTACTTGGACTTGGCAGAGGGCAGGGGACAGGTTTTCAGGAAGAGCCAAAAAGTCAGGAGGACGGAGAAAGAGGAAATCACCGATTAGGAAACACTGAGTTTCTGATGATGAAAAACTTGGCGATGGGCACTGGTCATGGTTTCACAGCATGACGAATGTAATTGGTGTCACTGAATTATACATGGAAAAGATTTTGAACTTGCAAATGTTGTTTACATATATATATGTTACTTTTCTTTTTTTTTGATGAAAAAGTACTTAAAAGTGAGCTCATAGAGCTGAAGCATCTCGTGAGTGTTCCTCCCTCCATGACACTGCCGTCTAGGTGCCACTAGGCTGTATTTTGTGCTGAGAATACAGATTTATAAGACTGCTGTGTTCCTAAGTCACCCATGGTATGTGCTGATCTACACTGACGTATCACTTACTAGCTACAGAGGAGGGGCAATTAGTGACCTCTATCTTGAACTACTTGTCTTACTTATCTAGTGCTGTTAGAACAAAAATACCACAACTGGGTGGCTTTAACAGAAATTCATTTTCACACAGTTTAAAAAGTCAAAGCCACCACTGTTGAGTCAATTCTGACTCATAGTGATCTGTAGGTAAGGGTAGAACTACCCCATGGAGTTTCCAAGGAATGTCTGGTGGATTTACACTGCCAACCTTTTGGTTTAAGAGGCTAGAAATTTAAGTTCAAGGTGACATCTCTAGGGAAGGCTTTCTCTCTGTTGGCTGTGGTGGCAGGTCCTTTCCTCTCCCGAGCTTCTGCTCCTGAGCAGTTTTCTTGTGGCTTGGCATCTCTCTTCTCCCATGGCTTCTCTGCTTGCTTTTATAATCTGTTTTATATCTCAGAGGAGATACAGTCTCTTCTATGTCTCAAAAATGACTCAGGATGCACCCTGCCCTAATCCCGCCTCATTAACGTAACAAACACAACCTATTTCCAAATGGAATTATAACGCAGGCATAGGTTAGGATTTACAACACATATTTTGAGGAGAGATAATTCAATCCATAACACCACTGTAGGTCTGAAAACTTTCCACACACAGGGGATTTCATTTTCCTTTTCCCATTAAAATTGTGTTCCTCCTTTCTGAAAATATCCAATCTTCTCACAGAGAATTTTTTTTATGAGAATTTCTGCTGTCTTAAATAATCTCACTCTTTATTTGCCAACTAGTCCATGTAATTTTGCCACTTTTCATCAGGTGTTAGAGGTGACTATTAAAGAATTATAATTGTTCTTGGGTCTGACTTATTGTTGATTTTTATGTTTCTGATTTTTTTTTTCTTTTCAAAAGTAATGCAGCCTTGTTCTTGCTGCATGTGCTTTCTGGTATGGAGTAATTAACTGCTGATGAGATTGCTATGAATAGAGTCTGAATTCTGGGGAATATTCCATTTCCCTTGTGGAAACAAATCAGGGAAAGTAATCAGCCCTGGAGGTTAAGGATGGAGATGAATATAGGCTTAAATTAAATGTTGGAGTCTGAGAAAAGCAATCAGGCTTAGAATGTTTGGCTTGGTGGTGAATAGCAAAAGTTTTCAGTGAAGAACCAGCAACTCATCTCTAGAATTCCATGAAAAACAGACTTCTTTAAGAAAGCTCCTTCTAAGGAAGACTGAACAGAATGAACACAGTACATAAAACACTACCACAGAATTTCTAACCTTAAAAAAAATCTTCTAGCCTTGTGAGCCTAAAAAAAAAAAAAAAAAAAAAAGGAAAAAGAAAGAAAAGAAAAGAAAAACAAAAAAGAAAGAGAGCTTTATGAGGTCAAATTTCCCATTATCCCTATAGATGTTTAAGTAGAAATCATAGCGTCTTCTTTACAGGGTGGGGAAGGGGTAGTCAGGGTGGATGACCTTTAAATGCTCTGTGTGCTCTAAGATTCTTTTATTCTTACGTCAAGTTTATCAGCAACCTTGGAAATAAGCCCCTACTATGGTACTGACATGATTTCAGCGGTCATTATTAATCCTGCATCTCCAAGAACCAGTAGTTTGTACATATGACTTAGCCTCAGTTTTTCTTATTTAACAAGTATTGCTATAGTTAGCTGTTGTTGAGTGGGCCCCAATTCAGGGCAACCCCATGCATAACACAACAAAACACTGCCCAGTCCTGCCCCGTCCCTGTTGTCAGATTCTTGTGACCCACAGGGTTTTTATTGTTGAATTACATAATGGATTGTCAGGCTTTTCTTACCAGTCGATATTAGTCTGCAAGTACCACTGAAACATGTTCGGCTTCATAACAATGTGCAAGATTCTGTTGACAGACTGAACCTGGGCCATAACACGAAGGTGAGAATTTCACCCCTGAACAATCACTGCCCTCTAACAAACATTATCTAGTTTTATTACTAGACGTTAACTGTGAACTGGAGAACCGTGTTGGTGCAGTGGTTAGTTAAGAGCTCGACTGCTAATCAAAAGGCTGGCAATTTGAATCTACCAGGAGCTCCTTGGAAACCCTGGCAAGCAGTTCTACTCTGTCCCAAAATGTTGCTGTGTGTTGCAATCAACTTAATAGCGATGGTTTTTTTGGGTTTAATAACTATGTACTAGGCACTCTGCTAAGACACTTAATAATCACAAACCCCTCAGAAGTTGTTGCTGGGTGCCATGAAGTAAGCTCCAACTCACAACCTAATGCCTGTATGCCACAGAACAAAACATTAGCTGCTCTTGTGTCGTGTCCCAAATCGTTGTTATGCTTGATCCTATTGTTGCAACCACTGTATCGACCTGTCTCTTTGAGCTTCTTCCTCTTTTCTGCTGACCTTCTACTTTACCAAATATGATGTCCTTCTTCAGGGACTGATCTCTCCTGACAACATGTCCAAAATATTTAAGATACAGTCTCACCATCCTTGCTTTGAAGGAGCATTCTGGTTGCAGTTTTTTCAAGACCGATTTGTTTGTTCTTTTTGGCAGGCCATAGTATAATCTTTGCCAACACCTCAATTCAAAGGTGTCAATTGTTCTTTGGTTTCCCTTATTCATTGTCTTGCTTTTACATACATGTGTGATGTGATTGAAAATGCCATGGTTTGCGTCAGGTGCACCTTAGTCTTCAAAGTGATGTCTTTGTTTCTCAACACTTGAAAGAAATCTTTCACAACAGATTTGCCCAATGCAATGTGTCTTGGTTTTTTGACTGCTGCTTCCATGATCCAGAAGCAGAAACCACTGAGGGAGATTAAGCAAGAAACGAAGAACTCAAAGTCCCCAAGGAGACATTTGGCAATGTCTGGAGACAGTTTTGGCTGTCACAGCTAGAGTTTAGGTATTTATATTTTAAGGTCCAAGTTTCTTTTTTTATGTTTTGTTTTATTTTTTTCCATTCATTTGGCAATTATTTATTGAGTGTCCTCTATCTGACATTTGTATCAATTAACTTTCTTTTTTCACTTCTTTGCTTCATGTGTGTGCTTTCTCTTGGTGTGTATTTTCTCCTTTGAGAGGGGGTGGTATTTAAACTTGTTAGATGTGTGGAACTGAGGCTTGTTAATTGTAATTTCTGGGTTTGATTTATCTGTTTTAGGCTTCAACCCTTAAGGAATCTGTCTTGGGGAAAAAAAATATTCTTCCTTTTCAAGCCTACTTCTTATAGTGGAGCAAGACCTAACTTCGAATCTGCCCTCTTTCTAGGCATCTTGCTTTCTCAGTTACTGCTTCATCATTTTGTAATTTTCATCATCCCTTTCTATGACTTCTCCCTCTGAGCTTCCAGAATCAAGTCTTCCCATTTTATGATAACATTCTTTAAACCTGTTTTTCCCTTACGGTTCGCTACCTCTCCATTTCTTGATTAAAAAACCCAGAATCTCTATTCACTGCTCCACTTTCTTAGAACCCTCCTCACCGCTTCAAACCCCAAACTACAGTCCAAGTAATTCCTGTCTCTCATCCCATAGCCAAGAGTCTCCAATTCTGCTGGAGGCTATTCCCTTTAAAATGTCTTTCCAGGTCTTGTTTTACATTTTCCTTCATCCTTCTGCCCCTGAACTGCTGGCTACCTGTCTCCCATCTCTCCTACTTCTGATTCATTCTCTAAAGTCTCCATTTAGACTTATCTTTCCAAATTGAATTGATTGTGCTATGACTTCTGATTAAAAGTGTGCTATGGTCCTCAAAAATTTCAGTGTGGAATCCAGATTTTGTGGCCTGGAGAAACATCCTAACTCAGGGTCTTGAATTGAGAAAAATCTGGCCAGTTCTAGTCACCTGTCAAGCCTGTGCACTCCATGCTCTGAAGACCTGGACAGAAGGTGTCTTCTGATAGAGTCTCCCAAGCTTCTCTTGTTGTTGTGTGCCATCAAGTAGAATCCAACTTGTAGTAACACCATACAACAGGATAGAGCTGCTTATCACAGAGTTTTCTAGGCTGTAATCTTCATAGACAATGATTGACAGGTCTTTCTCGCTTGAAATGGCTGGCTTCCAACTGCCAATTTTTCAGTTAACAGTTTGGTACTTAACCATTGCTCTGCCAGTTTAGGCAAGACTTACGTACTACCTTCCTATGTGCAATGGAGCCCTGGTGGTGCAGTAGTTAAAGAGCTTGGCTGCTAACCAAAAAGTCAGCAGTTCAAATCCACCAGCTGCTCCTTGTAAACTCTCTGGAACACTTCTACACTGTCCTGTAGGGTTCCTATGAATCTGAATAGACTTGATGGTAGCAGGTTTTCCCATGAATGTGGAAGTACTTTACACATATTAACTCTTTTAATCCCACAGCATGATTGTATGGAGGACAATGTTAAACAATACAAGAAGTATTAAACAAAGATAGAAGGAAGACCCAAAGCCACTGTAGCGCAAAAAAAAAAAAAAAAAAAAATGTTGCCATTCAACCAATTCAGGAGGTAGCATGTGACCAGGAAGAAGTCCTATCTGCACTGAAGTCATTGGTGAAAAACAAGGTTCCAAGAGTTGATGGGATACCAATTAAGATGTTTCAACAAATAGATGCAGTGCTGGAAGTGTTCAGTCATCTATGCTAAGCTATTGAGAAGACAGCTACCTTGCCAACTGACTGGAAGAGATCCATATTTATGTCTATTCCAAAGAAAGGTGATCCAACCAAATGTGGAAATTATTGCACAATATCATTAATGTCACACACAAAATTTTGCTGAATATAATTCAAAAGCAGCTGCAGCAGTACCTCAATAGGGAGCTGTCAGAAATTCAAGCCAGATTCAGAAGAGAATGTGGAACCAGGGATATTGCTGCTGATGTCAGATGGATCCTGGCTGACAGCAGAGAATACCTGAAAGATGTTTACCTGTGGTTTATTGACCATGCAAAGGTGTTTGACTGTGTGGATCGTAACAAATTGTGAACAGCGCTGTGAAGAATAGAAATCCCAAGAGACTTCATTGTGGTCATGAGGAAACTATAGATAGATCAAGTGGCAGTCATTTTGATTAGAAAAAGGAGATACTTTGGGGTTTAAAGTTAGGAAATGTGTGTCTGAGGGTTGTATACATTCACGGCACTTCTTCAATTTGTATGCTAAGCGAACAATCTGAGAAGGTGGGTTATATGAAAAACAGGTCATCAGGATTGGAGGAAGACTCATTCATAACCTATGTCATGCAGATGACACAGTCTTGTTTACTGAAAGTAAAGAGGACCAGAAGCACTGACAACGATCAAAGATAACAGCCTTCAGTATGGATTGTACCTCAACATCAAGAAAACAAAAATTCTCACAATTGGATCAATAAGCAACATCATAATAAATGGAGAAAAGATTGAAGTTGTCAAGGATTTTATTTTCCTTGGATCCATAATCAAAACCCAATGGAAGCAGCAGTTAAGAAATCAAATGACACATTGCATTGGAAAATCTGCTGCAAAAGACTTCTTTAAAATGTTGAAAACCAAAGACGTCATTTTGAGGATAAGGTGTGCTTAACTCAAGGCATGGTGCTTTCAGTCACCTCATGTGCATGTGACTCTAGAAGGAAGATGGAAGAAGAATTGACACCTTTGAGTTCTGGTGCTCACAAAGTATCAAACATTCCATGGACTGCCAAAACAATGAACAAATCTGTCTTGGAAGATGTACAACCAGAATGGTGCTTAAAAGGAAGCATGTCAAGACTATGTCTCACATACTTTGGACATGTTATCAGGTGGGATTTGTCCCTAGAGAAGAACGTCAGACTTAGTAGAGTGTTGCTGAAAAAGAGGAAGACCTTCGACAAGATAGACTGACACGGTGGTACAACGGTGGGCTCAAGCACAACAACGTGAAGATGGCAGAGGGCAGCACAGTCTCTTGTAAGTAGGGTCACTGTGAATTGGAACTGACGAGGTGGCTCCTAACAGCAACATAGTCAAATCAACATTGTACAGCCTTACCCTTAATCATTGTGATTGTGACTTAGGAATCTTTTAACTACTGTACTCTTTTCTTCTGTAACAGGAAAAAACCTGGCTCCTTAAAAAAATTTTTTATAGTGCTTTATATGACGGCACTTGGCTTGGCTTGAGTCAAAGTTTAAAATCCGAGTCAATTTTACGTATAAAATCCTACAGACACACCTTTGTGCCACTCTAGGTGTTCTCTCAACCCTGTGACAGCTTTCCACCCTGTACTTCCTGTATTTATTCAACCTCCTCTCCTCTCTTTTCTTCCATCTCTCTTCTAGACAAGAGCTGCTCTGACAGCCTCATGTACATTTTTAAGCCAGGAAGCAGACATGCCATCAGCATCACTGTATCTTATAGCTGAGTCCGAACTTTGTCTGGAAAACTGGCTTCAGTACTGGCTTCAGCTTCGGGCTAGTAGTGAGTCCAGGGGTCGTGTCTGCAGGAGACCCCCCAGAGTGTTAGACTATCAAGTCTGGTCTTTGAATAGAGTTCTAGATCTGCAGCCCCCTTCCTCCCCCACTATGTAAGGGACTCAATGTTGTCTTCCTTGTCAGGGCAGTCATTAGTGGTGGGCGGACATCATCTACTTCTTCCAGGCCCATACTGATGCGGTCTCCCAGTCTATGGCCCCTTCAAAACCTTGCGTTTAATGTCATCAGAATGAAAAAAAAATTGCTAACTCTTCCTCTTATCTCATCAGGATATTCCCTTGTTTACCATCCTTCTCACCACTGAAATGCTTGTGGAATGAATAAGTTTGCTGTTGATGTTCTTAGCTGAGCCCAGATGCACTTCACAGTCGGACACTGTCAGTCCTGCTCTGTTTTCATCTCTAAATTGGCAAAAGTACCTATGGTTCCAAATGGACCTTGTTTTTCCGGTGTCTTCCTTTGATACTTGCTGTTCTCCACTGCCAACTTAGTTGTCTACTTTCATGTATTACAGGACTTCGTATTAACAGCAACTGTAAGCACCAGGAGGGATTCTCTGTGTGGTATACATGGTTAACATGCTCAGCTGCCAACAGCAAAGTTCTAAGTCCAAGTCCACCTAGAGGTGCCTCAGAAGAAGGGCCTGGAGATCCACTTCTGAAAAAATCAGTCATCAGAAATTCTGTATAGCGCAGTTCTACTCCGGCAGCTATGAGGTCCCCGATTGTGACCGAGCTGGATCGCAAGTGGTTTAGGCCCAGAGTTTAGACATAGCAGCCTGGGTAGATGAATGAGGAGTAAATTTTCATGAGGCTCAAGGGCTGTTTCTTAAACTCTTGAACTTTCTTCTATCTCAAGTCCTTCTCCTGGGCTTGCAACCTTCTTAGGCTTCCCTTTCTGGGTCAGCTCCCACCTTCACAAAAGCACTCTTGTCTAAACTCTCCTGGTGGGAGGCCTCCGCAGCTTGCCCATTTCAGCCCCCAGCACTATGGGGAATCCAGAATGTGCAAAGGAGTCTTTGAGACTGCGCGCGGGTATCTGCCATTCAACCACGAGCCTACATTTTTACTAAGAACTAGGGAGAATCAGGCCGGTGCCTTACGATGCTGGCAGTTATTGCACCAGAGATATCTAAGAGCTGCTGAATATTCATGAGGGAAGCGGCAAGGTCAGTGTGAAGGGGGAGAGATAGTAATTCATAAATATCAATAAAAGGAGGTCCACGTGCTTCAGGAAAGGCCCGGAATGCTAACGAATATATGACGTCCGGGTCCTGCGCGTGCCCGTTGGGGCGGGTGCCCGAGCGCGGGCGCGCGGGCGCCCGGCGCGAGCGAGGGGAGGGGCGCAGGGGCGGGGTGAAGCGAGGCAGCCGAGCTGGAGCTGCGGAGCAGCTGCCGGAGCGCTGGCTTCTCGCTGGCTCGCCACTGTCGCTGCGCTGCGCTGCACTCCGGCGGGTCGCCGCGGCCCTTGGATGGGGGTGTCCGGCTGACCTCGAGATCCGCCTCCCCCGCCAGAAACTGCACAGGTGCCATCGCGCGGGGCGATCTTAGTCCGGATCGGACTACTGCAGGGTGGTGATTGGATCAGGGTGGGTGAAGGAGGCCTGGACTTGGGATTCTCCAGCTAGCAGGTGCAGGGACACCGCAGCCCTCACCCGCAGCCGCCCCTACCCCAGCCCTGGATGAGAAAGAAGAGCCCAGGGCCCGTCGTCCCCATCTCAAGACCCGAAAGCAAGATCTCGAGGTCCGTCGTCCTTTCGCGTGGCCCTTCTCGGGAGCGCCGCGGGGATGCAGTGCCCCGGCCTGAGAGATGGGGAGATGATGAGCACGTCAAGCGTGATCTCTTCGCGACCCTAGGGCGTGTGTGTGTGTGTGTGTGTGTTCGCGCGCGCGCACGAACACGTGCGTGTGTGTGTGTGAGCCCGCGTGTGTGTCTAGATAGGATGGTTTTGGAGAAGCGGGTCGGCACCTTATCCCAGGACCGTTATACGGTCCAGTCATCCTTAAATGCCCCAGAATAACCTTTGACCCTGTGAACCTGGCCCCTGCCTCCTCTGTGCCCCTCCCCAGAACCGCGCATTCCTGCAGTGTGAGAACCTCAGGCAGCTGCTGCGAACGCTGGGGGAGCAACTAATTTTACAACTGGAATAGGTCGGAGAAAGGACGAATGTGGTGGGAGAAGGGGGCGCTGCTGCCATGTGCGCTCCAGGCCTCTGAAGCTCTGGGATGCTGCTCTTCGTGGAGTCCTAGGGGTTTTATCACAGCTCCCTCATCCCTCCTGCGCATTTCCCTAACCCCTGTCCCACTCCGGGGTGCAGGTCTTGTTTGGCCAAAGAGGCGGTTGAGTATGTTATGTGGCCTGAGCCAGATGAGGCTGGATTCCTGGGCTCTCCAGTCACTGTGCTGCCTTGAAGACACTTTCTTTACCCCCAGCAGACCAGAGAGAGCCAGAGGGTATGAGATGGAGGTGAAGGGAGATGCAGAAGGAAGGGGAGGGGGATGGGGAGCAAGCACTCAGAAGGAGTGCTTAATATGCAATGAATGAGTGACTTGATATGCAATGAAATCCTCCCTTTCTGTCTCAATATACAGAAGAGTACATGTATTATCAACATGTATATGAAATGGGCTTTGCTGAGAAGTATAATGGGATATCTGAAGGTGGATCAGTGGAGGGCAGGTTTTAAGGTGAAAACTGAGATGAGTATGGGGGTCACACACAGAATCAATTGATCTTTTGGACAAGTAATGGAAAAAAGAGGGATATGAAATGGAGATTCTCTGGAGGTACAGAGGCCTAGTAGGGGGAGGCATTTGCTTTTACTCCACTCCAGTCCTTTCTGCTTTGCTCACCTCAGCAAAGCAGGCTGGTAATTTGTACTGCAGTCCCAAGCTGCAGCTAGTGCATCATTATGCTGCAGGGAGAGGCTTATAGGTTTTCAGTCCGGTCTGTCTTTTTAAAGGGCACCAGCTATGGATGTTAAAATAAATGGAGTAGATTAGAGGACATAATTGAACTCTAGTCCTGCACTGTGTCTCACAATGCAGACAAAAAGAAAGGGTGACCCTCTCATGGTTCTTTCTGTTATTTTTCATGTGTTTTTTAAAATTGATTGTGGAAGTGCAGAGAAAGAGCATAAGCTGTTTACTCATATTAACCTGAGCATTTAACAGGAAGAGGCCTCTAAATTGGACTGAAAACCAACAGCTGGGTAATCTTGTCAGGATGGAAGAGTACGAGGTTGTTTCAGAAAATTTAGCTGGAGGATAAAGGCTGCCTGTCAGGAGAGAAGAACATAAACCAGTGGACTAAAGGGAATTTTGGTTTGTAGGAACAAGAGACTGCCAGCCCAACCCAGAGACCCTGCCATGAGGCTGTGACAGAGCCGAGTGGAATGCTTGGCTCTCTTCAACTTTGCCGGGAGCCTGGGGTCTTCCTGAAAATGTTAGGCTCACTGTGGATGCTGAGCAATTTCACATGCCCAACAAAGATTCTCAGTTTTAGCTTCACTTTCCACTGATAATTTCACCCAGTGCTTTTGACTCCTAGGTAGTGACTTGAAGAAAAGCAATCTAGATATGCTGTGGATTGTTCCTTTTTTTGTGGTTGTATTTTGGAACACAAACTAGTTTCTCGTTAAACAGTTAGTACACATATTGTTGTATGCCATTGGTTAACAACTCCACAACAGGTCAACAGTCTCACTTCTCAATCTTAGGTTTCCTATTACCAGCTTCCCTGTCCCCTCCTGCCTTCTAGTCTTTGTCACTGGGCTGGCATGCCCCTTTAGTCTCATTTTGTTTTGTGGAATTTTCCAGTCTTTGGCTGAAGGGTAGCCCTCAGAAGTGATTTCATTACTGAGCTGAAAGGGGGTCCAAGGGCCACACTCTAAGGAGTTCTCTAGTCTCTGCCAGGCCAACAATTCTGGTCTTTTTGAGTTAGAATTTCGTTCTACATTTTTCTCTATCTCTGTCCAGGACTTTCTGTTGTGATCTCTGTCAGAACAGTCAGTGGTGGTAGCTGGTTACCATCAGGTTGTGCTGTATTCAGTCGACTGAAGGCCTTTGTAGATGTAGTCCATTAGTATTTGGACTAATCTTTCCCCTATTTCTTTAGTTTTCATTATTCTTCCTTGCTTCCAGAGGGGTAAGACCAGTGGCACTCACAGGCTTTTAAGACCCAGATGCAACTCAACAAATTACATTGTAGAATATTTTCTTTATCAAATTTGCTGTGCCAGTTGAGCTAGATTTTCCCTGAGACCATGGTCCGCACAGCTCTCGGCTCAGCAGTTTTGTCCCTCAGGGAGTTTGGACGTAACTACGGAGCTTCCACGACCTTGCCTTGTACAAGCTGTGCTGGCTCCCCCAGCATTGTGTTCTGTCTTACTGGTCACCCAAGCTATCACTTGTCTGTTGTCTAGTCAGTGTTTTTCCATCCCCGGCCCTCCCTTTCCTGGTAACCATCAAAGATTGTTTCTTTTCATGTGCACACTTTTTCATGAGTTTTTACAGTAGTCGTCTCATACAATACTTGTCTTTTTGTGATTAACTTCTTTTACTCAGCATAATGCCCTAGGGTTTGCTCCGTGTTGTGAGATGCTTCATAGATTCATCGTTGTTCTTCACTGTTGTGAGTTAGAATTTTGTTCTACATTTTTCTCTATCTCTGTCCAGGACTTTCTGTTGTGATCTCTGTCACAACAGAGATCTCTGTTGTGGAGTACTTCACTGTGTGTATGCACTAGAGTTTGTATATCCATTCATCTCTTGATGGGCATCTAGAGTGTTTCCAACTTTTTGCTATTGTAAACAATGCTGCAAAAGAATGCGGGAGTACATATGTCTATTCAAGTGACAATTCATTTCTTTAGGCTATATTCCTAGGAATAGGATTGCTAGATTATATGGTATTTCTAGTTCTAGCTTTGTAAGGAAATGCCATATCGCTTTCCAAAATGGTTGTAATATTTTTCATTTCCACTAGCAGTGCATAAGAGTCCCAACCTCCCCACAGTCTCCCCAGCATTTGTTATTTCCACTTCTCTGATTTGTGCCAGTAATACTGGGGTGAGATGGTATCTTATCGTGTTTTTTTGATTCGCATTTCTCCAACAGCTGGTGATTGCGAGCATTTCCTCATATGTCTGTTGGCCAGTTGAAGGTCTTCTTAGGTGAAATAATCATTTCCTTTGCTCATTTTTTCATTGGATTTTTTTTTTTTATTGTAGAGTTATTGGATTCACTGGTAGATTTTAGAAAATAGGCCTCTGATTTGTAATAGACAATTTTTTTTTCCTGTTGTGCAGGTTCTCTTTTTACTCTTTTGATGAAGGTGTTTGATGAGCAAAATTGTTAATTTTTACATGATCCTGATTATCTAGCTTATCTTTTGGAGTTTGTTGTTGGTTATAGCTTGATCCTGTGAATGCCATGTATTAGGGCTTCTCAGGTTGGTCATATTTTTTCCTTTATGAACTTTATAGATTTTGGCCTTATATTTAGGTCTTTGATCTATTTTGAAGTAGTTTTTTAATATGGTGTGAGGTATGGGTCCTATTTCATTTTTTGCAGATGGACATCCAGTTTTACCATCACCATTTGTTAAAAAGACTGTCTTGCCCACATCTGATGGACTTTTGACTCTTGTGGAAGTAGCCATGAGTGATTGGACTTACATCTGTGTTCTCACTTCTGTTCCATTGGTCAATGCATCTATTGTTGTATCAGTACCAGGCTGTTTTGACTACTCTAGCTGCATGGTTAAATTCTGAGGTCAGGTAGTGTGAGTCCTCCTACTTTATTCTTCTCCTTCAGTAGTGCTTTATTTATTTGGGGCTTCTTCTCTTTCCGTATAAAGCTAATGATAAGTTTTTCCATCTCTTTAAAGAATGTTGTTGGCATTTGGATCAGGATTACATTGTATTGGAAGATCACTTTGGGTAAAATTGTCATTTTCACAATGTTGAGTCTACTTATCCATGAGCATAATATATTTTTCCATTTATGTAGATCTCTTGTGATGTCTTGTCTGCAGTGTTTCGCAGTTTTCCTGTATAGGTCTTTTACAGCCTTGGTTAGATTTATTCCTAATATTTTATTATTTTAGGGGCTATTGTTTTAGTCAGCTGGGGCTGCTCTAACAGAAATAGCACAGAGTGGATGGCTTTAACAAAGGAACGTGTATTCTTACACAGTTCGGTAGGCTATAAGTCCATATTCAGGATGTCTGCTCCAGGGGCAGGCTTTCCTCCTGGTCGACTCTGGAGGAAAGTCTGGTATTGCATTAGTCTTTGTCCGGAGAGCATCTTGGAGCAAGAACCTCAGGTCTGAAGGATGCACTCTTCTCCTGGTGCTGCTTTCCTGATGGTGTGAGGTTCCCAATTCTCTGCTTGTTTCTCTTTCCTTTTATCTCTTGTAGGATGCAAGGCTTAAGGGTGGAGCAAACCACACTCCAGGGAAACTCCCTTTACAGTGGAGCAGGGAGGTGATCTTCTGAAAGGATTTACAGTCCTACCCTAATCCTTTAACATACAGCACAGTAAAATCACAAAATGGAGGACAAGTGTAGAATACAGGGACTCATGGCCCAGCCACATGGCTACACACATTTTTGGGGGGACACAATTTAATCCATGACAGCTATTATAAATGGTATTGTTCTCCTGATATCTTTCTCATTGTTCTTTTAATTCGTAAATAGGAATCCAACTGATTTTTATAAATTTTTCTTGTATCCTGCTGCTCTGCTGACTCTTTCTGTTAGTTCCAGTAGTTTTCTCATGGAGTCTTTTGGGTTTTCTTTCTTTAGTGTTACATCATCTGCAAATAGGGACCGTGTAACATCTTCATTACCAATTTGGATGACTTTTATTTCTTTTTCTTGCTTTATTGCTGTAGCTAGGACTTCTAGCACAATGTTACATAGAAGTGGTGATAAATGGTGTATTTGCCTTGTTTATGTTCTCAGGGGGAATGTTTTTAGCCTCTCTCATTAAGAATGATGTTGGTTGTTGGTTTATACAGATGTACTTTATTATGTTGAGGAATTTCCTTTCTATACCTATCTTCTTGAAAGTTATTGAGTGTTTTTATCAGGAATATGTGCTGGACATTGTCAAATGCCTTTTCTTCATCAGTTGAAATGATCACGTGATTCTTTTCTTTCATTTATTTATGTGGTTCATTGCATAGATTCACTTTTTAACACTGAACCATTCTTGCATACCTGCTGTGAATCCCACTTAGTTCTGGTATATTACTTTTTTGATACAGTGCTGAATTCTATCAGCTAGAATTATTTTTGAGAATTTTTGTGTCTATATTCATGAGAGATATTGGTTTATAGTATCCTTTTTAGTGGTGTCTTTGCCTGGTTTCGGTATCAGGGTTTTGCTGGCTTCACAGAATGAAGTCAGAGGTATCCCTTCCTTTTCTATATTCTGGAATAGTTTGAGGAATACTGGTGTAAGTGCTTCTCTGAATGTTTGGTAGAATTCTCCAGTGAAGCCATCTGGGGCAGGGCTTTTTTGTTGGGAGCCTTTTTTTTAAATTACATTTTCAATCTCTTCTCTTATTATGGGTCTATTCACATTTTCAACATCATTTTATGTTAGTTTGTTTAGGTAGTGTCTTCCTAGAAAGTTGTCTATTTTCTCTAGGTTTTCAAATTGTTAGACTGTAGTTTTACTAGATACTCAGTTATGATCCTTTTTATTTCAGCTGGGTCTGTTGTAATATTCCCTATGTCATTTCTTATTTGGGTTACTTGAATTCTCTCCTCTTTTTCTGTTGTTACTTTGGCCAGTGGTTTGTTGATTTCATTGATTTTTTTCAAAGAACCAACTTTAGATTTTGTTAATCTTTTCTATTGTTTTCCTGCTCTCCATTTCATTTATTTCTGTTCTGATCACCATGAGTTGGATCCAACTTGACAGCACTTGGCTGGCTGGCTGTTCATAATTATTTCCTTTCTACTGGTGCCTGTGGGCTCCTTTTGCTGTTCTCTATTTTCTTCAAGTTGTGTAGCTAATGTTTTGATTTTCTGCCTTCTTTTTTGATGTGTGCATCTACTGCTATAAATTGACTTCTGAACACTGTGTTTGCTGTGTCCTACAGATTTTGATGTGATATATTTTTATTCTTATTTGATTCTAGGAATTTGTTGATTATATCTTTGGTTTCTTCTATTAGTCAGTGGTTTTTAAGCAGGTGTTACTCAGCTTCAAGGTATTGATTCCCCCCGCATATTCTTCTGTTGTTAATTTCTACCTTGATGGCATTGTAGTCAGAGAAGATACTTTGTATTATCTTGGTGTTTTGCGTTTTGTCAAGTATTGCTCTGTGGCCTCAGATGTGGTCTCTTCTGGAGAACATTCAGTGTGGTTTGGAAAAGAGTGTGTACTTTTGCAGTTGTTGGGTGGATTGTTTTGTGTATGTCTTTGGGGTCAAGTTGGCTCATTGTGTGCTTTAGCTCTTCTGTATCTTTGCTGGAGTTTCTTTCTGGATGTTCTGCCCTTTACCAAGAGTGATGTGTTGTGGAAATGTCAACTTGTTGTCAATTCCTCTTTTCAATGTTGTTAAGAGTTTATTTTATGTATTTTGGAGCCCTATCATTGGGTGCATAGATATTTGTTATAATTACGTCCTCATGATGGATCAACCCTTTAATCATTACATTATGGATTGTCTCAAATGGCCATGTTTTTTTAACACTTCCTGTAAACCAAACCCATTGTTATGGAGTTTATTCCAACTCATAGTGACCCTATAGAACAGAGTAGGATTTCCATAGCCTTTCCAAGGCTATAATCTTTGTGGAAGCAGACTACTACATCTTTCTACCATGGAGCAACTAGTGGATTTGAACTGCTTACCTTCCAGTTAGCAGTTGAGTGCTTAACCACTGAACTACCTTTCCTAAACTATAGAGCTGTGGTATTCATTTGTTCTTTTACAATCTTCTGGATAAATCTATTTTATCTAGAACCTTCCTGGGCTAAGAATAGGTGCTGTAAGTATAATATGTCCGTTACCAACACCTGAAGGTTTATCTTTACCCCAGATTAGGTTTGGATTGACCGCTTATTGGTGGCTAACAGTATAAACTGTGTCTTTTCAAATCAGTCTCTACTAGTGTCATCTACTCATTCCAGTCCTCCCTCTCCTGGAACAGTACTCATTTAAAGGAAATTAAAATATCTGGAATGTAGGCTGGTTAGTTTTCATACTTCTGTGGAATGAAACCAGGGTCCAAGAAGCTTTGGTCAAATGCAATGGAAAGATTAGGATTGTCTTAGTCAAAAGTATGGTAAAATTCATTTAGGAAGTGTTCTTTAGTTTGATACACATTCGAAAGCATCATGTTGAGAACATCCTGGAAGGAGTAAGGGAAATTTTCTTTTAATTGTGGCACCGTCAGCCTACATCTCTGTCTAATGAAATTATCCCCGTTTTCTTAGAATTGCTGACATTTATTGCTGTTTTCTGTCCTGCAGGCATGCTGCTTAGCACCTCAAAGATTATCTCATTTAGCCACAAAATAACCTTCAAGGAAAGCACCATTTTAAACTCCATTTTATAGGTGAGGAACTGGAGGCACAAAGAGCTTGACAAAGGGCTTGATAATTTGCCTAAAAATGTCACCTGCTGGGAAGTAATGGGACCAGGACAGAAGCCCTGGACTCAGGCTCTTAATCATCACAGACAGAGTTCTACCTCAATCAACTTAAAAAGAAAGACAACCCCAACCCCCCAAACTGTTACTGTTAACATTGATTCAGACTCCTAGCAGCTGTATCCTTTTAATCAGCTTGGATTCCCTTTCCTGCTGTTTATCACACTTTGTGATTTCTTCTAAAATCTCCTCTCAGGCACTCAGGGATTCTTAGTTGTTGTTGTTGTTGTTGTTATTGTGTGTGTGTGTGTGTGTGCGTGCGTGCGTGCGTGCGTGCGTGCCATTGTCCTTGTTGGCAGTGTGGAGAAACCTATGGGATCCCTGTCAGAATGATGTTTTTTATATGCATAGAATAAAATACTTAGGCTTACAAGGGAAACCATTACACAGAAACGTAGTCATATTCAAAGAGCTGTTAGGAGCCTATGGACTCCAAGTAAAGAACTTCTCCCTGGAAATTAGCTATGAGGTGCTTTAAAGCTTTGTTGTATAATGCGGTGGTCGCTAGACACATGTGGCTCTTGGTACTTGAATGTGGCTAGTCCAACTGGAGATGTGCTTTAAGGTGAAAAAATGCACTAGATTTCAAAGAAGTATAATAAGAGAGTGTAAAGTGTCTCACCCATATTTTTTAATATGGATACCATTTTGAAACAATAATGCTTTAGTTATACTGTATTAAATAAAATTTATATTACAGTTAACTTCCAAAAGTGTTAGTGTTGTGTCCACTCCTTCCTTTTAACAAGTGAGGAAATTGGGACCCACAATGCTTGTCACTCGGGCAGCCTTTGGCACGTCTGCTGGCTTGGAGCCTGTGTTCTTTTCAGGATATTGTTCTGTTCTTAATTATTTTTGTATTCCAAGGAGCTATCATGTTGCCTTTGCAAACTGTAAGTGACCAGAATATGTTTTGATGATGATGGTAACTGTCTTATTCACAGTAAGATCCAAGTAAGAACTGTCCAGCTCCTCACCTGGTATGCTATTTGCCTTGCCCAGTAAGAGTTTTGTTTTATGGGCGGAGATGATGAATGGGCATTGCTAGGGCACAACCCATATTTGTGGCTCTCTGGTTCTTCCCCTCCAGGAAACAAACAACAACACAAAAGCCCAGACCCACTGCTGTCGATTCTGATTCACAGCAGTCCCAATTTAAGCATTTAGCTGGATCAAGAAACAAAGGAGATAGGAGAAAAAGGTTTGGTTGTCCTTCTGTGTATTATAGGGAAGAAAGTTGAGTATGCAGAGATGGGCATTATAAGCAGTAGTGCTTGGGCTGTGTGGAATTGAAAATAGGAAGCTGTATGTGGGAGACAGGAGGTCATTTTTAATCAGCACACATTGATTGATTGCCTAGCTGGAGGGCAGTGTGTGCTGAGAGCCATGGAGGCTATCCAGAGGACATCTGTGCCCTCGAGTAATATAAATTAAAATTGGGAACAGATCTGGAGTACACATAAATGGATAAATCACAGCTGAAGGCAATGCATGAAAAAAAAATGCCCCATGAGGCATAGAGGTCCCAGAAGCTGTTGGGAAATGAAGGGAGGCCTGATTGTGCAGCTCTACTGTATGCAGTACCCAGGATGGCAGTGGAGTCTGGCTGTGGAGTTCTGGCTCTTATATGATTATGGGAGGTCATCTAGTCCATTTCTCTGCTCCCAGGCATATGCTCAGTGTCTGGAAAAACTCAAGTCCTTGTTGAAGAGTCTCTCTGGTAGATTTCAAGTGATGGGAATAGTACTATCCAAGTCCATGAATGCTTAACCTGAGCCCACGGAGGCTATGCATAGTTCATAATTCAGATTCCTTCAGATTTTGGTAGATAATAATAGAGGTCATATTTTGCATATCACCCCTTAGCATCTGAGTCAGTAATTCCGATAATTTAAAAGAATTAATATTTCTGTGGAAACATACTAAGTATTTATTATTAACAGGCAGGTCAAGTTTAGTTGTTAAATGAGTATATATATGTCAGGTCAGATTTTACCACCAAAAAAGTTACAAAAAAACTTCCAGTTTTTAGAGATTTCTTTTGGAATCACAGGTAAAGAAATGGACCTGTGTGGTAATAATTATAACATATAAAATCGATAACATTTATTAAGCAATATTGAGTATTTATCTGCCAGGCACTCATCGAAGCATGTTACCTGTATTGCCTCCTATAACAATGCTTTGTGATAGGTCCTGTTATTGTTTCTGTCCTGAGAAAAATTAAAGGCAGCACAGAGTAGGTGTGTAAACCGTCTTAAGTAACAGCCTGTACAGGTAGAACAGGATTCAAGCATAAGCAGTCAGGCACCAGGTGCTGCATATTTAATCAACAGGCTTTATATATTTGTTTTTGTGGAGTGAGAACTTGGAAATAGTTGTGTCTCTGAAGTTGACTGCATTAGATTAGTGGTAGCAACAGTGACCTGAAGAGCAGAACTCCTAGTATGCGTAGTAGCAAGGATATGAGGAAGTGATGGATACCAGTAAAACAGAGCCGCTGTTTTCAGGGGGACACAGAATAAGGGAATATATGGTTATGGGTAGCATTTTAAATGCCTTTCAGCACAGCTGACACAACAGCCCAGTCCAAGCTCACATTACCTTGCATTTTTTTTTAGATAAGTGAATCCTAACAGTTGCTGTTGGTCCATTGCTGTGCAAACATGGAGGCCCCACTGGTGAGTCTGGATGAAGAGTTTGAGGATCTTCGGCCCTGCTGCTCAGAGGAGCAGGAGGAGAAACCTCGGTGTTTCTATGGCTCATCTCCCCACCATCTAGAGGATCCCTCCCTCTCTGAGCTTGAGAATTTTTCTTCTGAAATTATCAGCTTCAAGTCCATGGAGGACCTGGTGAATGAATTTGATGAGAAGCTGAATGTCTGCTTCCGGAACTACAATGCCAAGACTGAGAACCTAGCTCCCGTGAAGAACCAGCTGCAGATCCAGGAGGAGGAGGAGACGCTGCGGGATGAGGAGTAAGACTTTGTGATTGGCTTCTTCCTTCAGACTAGCTCCATGACATTGATTGTGGCTCTTGTTGTTGCTGGGTGCTTTCAGTCAATTTTAACTCATGGTGACCCCATGTAACAGAGTAGAGCTGCCCCCCAGGGTTTTCTGGTCTGCAGTCTTTGTGGAAGCAGATTACCTGGTCTTTCTCCTGCAGAACCTCCGGGTAGGTTTGAACCTCCAACCTTTCAGCCGGCAGCTGGGCGCTTCACTGGGGCACTACCAGGGCTCCTTGAAAGAGAATTTGTTTCTACCTGTAGGTTTATGGCATATTACTTACGTTTTCATGCCGTTAGTGGGACAGTACCCTCCTAATTGCTGACATTGTTCTATTCAGGTACCTTTAGACTACCTGCAGAAAGTGCCAGGCATTTTTCTAAGCACTTCAGAGGAATGGAGGGTTTTAGGGTAATGGGAAAGTTTTCCAAGATACAAAATAGAGTTGAAGCCCAGTAAATTGGAAGTCTGCCGACTTGCAGCTTGCTTTATATTAGTGGGAATCCACTCAGATATTAAAAATGAGAACCAGAAAAAAATTAGACGTGATGGGGGAAGCTGTGTTATTGGATTCATTTGCTTCAAGAAACACCAGAATTTTAAGGATCTCAAAATGGTTTACAACCCCTCAGTCATGAAAAATTATCTAGAAAAGTTAAGACATGCCCAAATAAGAAAGTATAGAAATTGAATTGAGGGCACAGGGAATTACCCTGGACAAAATAAGGTGATAATTAGATGTAATGGCTTTGGCATAGAGTCCCATGTCACGAGCTGCCCTTTACTTTCTTACAGTAGTCAAGAAAAGTTATCTGAGAAAAGTGTTGTTCAAGGAAGGACTAGAAAGAGAAGAAGGGTCATTTGTTATACGTTATATAAATTAAAGAAGGGTGTTAAAAGGTGTTTGGAAAAAAATATGCATAAATTCCCTGTAGAGGATAAATGTGTATCAGTTGTAGTTTTAAGAAGAGCATAAGAAATGCCAAGGAGTTGGTCATCACAAAACTCTGCAGCAGTGTGTTTTGGGGTCCTCTTTTGGGGGATATAAGTGGGAAGAGTTGCATAAATAAGTGGAATAAGGAGACATGTCCTAGGGAATTAAACCTGATGATATTTGGGAGATAGTTGTTCATAGCTACTGACACTGTGAAGACAGGGACTGTGTATCTGTCTGTCTTGTTCACTGTTGTATCCCCACTGTCTAATACAGTGTCTGGTGCACTGTAAATGATAAAATAGTAATTTTTGAATGAAATATTGAACACTGAATGAGTTTGGTCAGTGATAATAGCTAGCCTTGTGGATCTGTCTAATGTATTTCTGGACTTACACTGTTTCTTTTTGTTCTAATTAATGCTAGCTTGAAGATACGATTACAGAGAATGTTTCACACTGAGGAGCACCACTGTAACTGTGGGCTGTATGTTTGATTCAGTTTGAAGTTTCAGATGAATTCATTTTAGATTCTGAGCATGTTATTATCTGCTCCAGCCCTATAAGTCAAAAAAGAATGGCTCTGGGGTTTTATTATACTATTTTCCACTTCAGTGCACTAGGCAATGAACTAGAAACACAAAGACTATGAATTCTAATTTTCATACTCTCACTAACTTGCCGTGTGACCTTGGGCAAGTCACTTAACTCTAGTTGACTGCGTGGACCCTCATCTTTGAAACCTCAAGAGTTCAATCTTGATGAAGTGGGGCTAAGGACTTGCAAAGAATCTAATTTCTTATCTTATGCAGGCAGGGCTCTGATAATGACCTTTTAAGATGCCTCTGCCTCATTGAGGTTGAAGGCCTGGTGAGCAGGTTCTCATTCTCTTGTCGCACATGAGCAGAGGCCGCTCAATGTTAATTGCCATTGCATGGGATTATTGGTCTTCTCATTCTGATTTTCCTGATGTGTCTGCCTCATTGAGTGCTTTGGCTAAGAGACCGAAGGTTGAATATGAATAATTCCTTAAAGTATGATTTGGAGACAGCTGTAGACAGAGGAAGCTGAGAAGAGAGAAATTACTACTGCATTTTCTCGACATTCAGTGTCTGTAATGCTTCTTTACACCTTAAAATAACAAGCACAATTAAATTACACACTTTGTTTTGTAGACACTTGTCTGCATATTTCAGCTGTAAAATTATAACCAAGTAAAGAAAAGGAATGACTTAATACCTTACTTGGTTGTTAGTACCTTGGGCAAAGATCTGGTGTTTTTGTAATAAACTTGCTCAGTAATTAGAGGAATGTTTCATTCAAAAAAGAATTGAAAGTGTTTAGGGTGGATCCTTAGGGACAGAGCTAAATAACAGAATCTTAAAAACAAAAGCAGAGAGGACCAGTGATGGCGTGGGAGACCCTTGGTGAGACGGATTAACACAAAACTGCAACAAGGGACTCAAATGTGCTGGCTATTGTGAGGATGACCCAGGGCTGCAGAATGGTTCGTTCTGTTGTAGTAAGGTTGCCACGAGGTGAAGGTGACAGCATCTAACAAAAACAACAGAAACAAAAGTAACGACATTCTCGGTCAGGCTAACCTCCTTAAAGATTGCAAACTCGTAAAGCAATCACAGTGGTTTCCTTAGAAGTTTTGATTTATTTAATCATCATTTGGAACTATTTGGCTAATAGGGAGTTGGCTAAGATATCAGCTTATCTCTGATTTGTCAGGGCATGAAAGTTCTAGTTACTGAAGGACAGTCAAATTTGTGTATATAGTCTCTGTTGTTGAACTCAGAAAGTGTTTCAGAATCTCTTCTTTTGTATATGTGTTTACCCTGTTCCTTTGCTAAAAGAGATGAGCGCTGGAGACCAGAGCCTGCAGGGGCCCACTATACCATGGGAACAGACAGCTGTTCTCTGCCTCTTGCCTCAGTGGGGTGCCTATCAGTCTTCTTACAACCACCATGAAGACAAGGGGTGAAATATGTGAGCACAGTAGCTGCTTTTTGTTCTGTAGATAGAATGTTGGAGTTAAAGATAATGCTGGAAATAAAGTCCTCACAGCAAGTAAACTACCTGTAGTCAGCCATGATCTAAGTTGAAGACCTGTAAATATTGAATAATCAGACAGGGAGAGGTAACTAATAACTGATTTTTAAGAAAAGCAATTATCTTCTTAGAGGTTCAGCTTTCCTACATAAGAGGCAAACGCAGTACTGCAAGAACCTACCAAAGTTGTTCATGGTATTAATATGCTAATGTAAATTCAAAAGTATATTGATATTAAGGCATATCTAAATATTGACATTGCCATGACTGGGCAAAAACCAAACATTGGACAGTGGTAGCAGCTAGCCTAGGGGTTATTAAGAAAATGCAGAGTCAACTAAGGTGGCATCCTAACAGAAATCCATTAAGCTGCCTGTTACACTTGTTAGGCATAGTGTGTCTATGTGTATATCTTGATATTGTTAGCTGCATTTGAACTGATTGTGACTCATGGCCCCATCGCAATGGCACTGGGTCATTGTGATCCATTCAGAGGGTTTTCACTGGCTGATTTTTCAGAAGTAGAGTGCAGGCCTTTTTTCCTAACGTTTCTTAGTCTGGAAGCTGTGCTGAAATCTGCTGGATACCATGGGCTGCAGCTGAGATGCACTGGTCAGAAAGTAAACCTGGTCTCATGGAAGGTGAAAATTCTGCTGAACCACCACTGCCCCATATCTCAGTATCTCAGAGTTTACATAATCTCATTGACCACATTGCCAGTTCCAGGCCCTATTGCTCTTTATTCCCTTGGCTTGGCACAGCCCTCTCTCTTGGGTTTGCTCATACTCTGCTAGCATTCTCCTCCAAATCCCTAGTCCTCTGTGGTGAAAGACAGTTTAGTCAATTCTACAGGCATCTAAGCCAAAGCCATAAAATATGCACAAAAAGTTTTTCTGTTGCTATAGGGACCGAGAGAGCAAACTGAATCTTGCCAGGGCAGCAGGATGGCAGGAATTGGGGCAGTCTGTTTAATCTGTGCATTGGTAAGCGATATAGTAGATAGCTTTCAGAGCCTTCTTTCTTCCAGATAAGAAGCAGGATGCTTCTCTAGGAAGTGAAATTTTATGGCTCACCTCAGGGCACTTATAAGAGGGGATATATCTGCTCTCAAGAGCCAGTTTATTGTGATAGGATAGATGGCCTCTCTGGGGATAAAAGCCCTTTCCGTCTCTCCTTCACAGAAGGCTTTGTTTTCTCCCTCCCACCCCCAGCTAGTAAACCCTTCCTCCAGTTCTCTGGTCCTCCCTGCTGCAGGGTTCTGCCTTTGCCTTTCCTTAACCTCCCCTGGGCTGCAGATTGGGATAAAAAGCAGCGATGCACTGGCTGCCCCTGCCATTCTTCCTTTGTTAACTGATAAAGAAAGCACAGCATACGGAATGCAGAATGCAGGCATAGATTTTTCATGCAAAGCTTTCTTAACCATTGTTCTGTGTTGTGATTAAAAATATGATGTGTTATTCTGCAACATTCATTGCCAATGCCATCCATGCAAATCATTAAGAGTAGTTGTTTTGCCTGGGTTCAAGTCTTACCTCTGTCATTATTGGCTTTGTGATCTTAGACAAATTAACTAACTTCTTGGTGCTTCAGTTTTTTTAATCTACAGAGTTGTAGTGAAGAATAAGCAAATTAATTCCTGTATAATGTTTAGAATACTACTTGGCAAATAGTATGTGCTCAGTTAAGTATTGGCTATTATTGTTAAGTGTGCACTGAATGAGTATGGGAAGAATATGCAAATGAGGACAAGATGAGACTGCTTTACCTTAAAGCTTATTTATGAACACTAAAGGATAAAAACTAAGTCATAAAGTAAGAAAACGTGGACAAGATATGAAAGAGAACAAGAGTCGTTTGAAATTCCAAGGAGATAAAGATTTAGGGGATCATCACTAAAAACCTAGAACTGGAAAAAGAAATGCGGAGTGTTTCATGTGAAGGCTCAAATGAGAAAAGTGGGGATACTCTTTAAGGAAATAAATAATAGCACAGTCATTAGAATATTAGTGCAGTCCATTAGAGGTTTCAGTTTCTTTCCTGCCCAGGAGAGCTACGTAAAACTTACCTGTTTTTGGCTTTGCTGAATTCACTTTTCCAGGTACTTTCTGCAGGGACAAACTGAAGATCAGTGTGTTGCATAGATATAGTTCTTGCTGGCAGAGAAAGGGGAGGATTGGGATTAGAGATGGCACTAGAGGTCATCGCTGATGGTCTAATCTGCAGCGAATATAAAACACTGATGTAAGGCTAATTCTCCACAGACCTTTCCCGTGGGTGTGGTGTTTTGGAGATAGCAAATCATGCTTGCTTCTTGACTTTAAATGCTAATGAAACTTGGATTTAGAATTATCCTGGATCAATGCTCTATTTTTTATTATGCTCTATTATTTTTATAATGCTCTATTAGTGCCTAAGTTATCACCAGTAGTTTAAGAAGGTTCTGGAGTCTTGTTAATGAGTACTTGATGAGTTGTTCTTTCACAGCTTTCTCAGGAGGGTAGGAAAATCAAGAATAAATGGATGTTTCAAACGTTGCCGTTCAGTTGTGTTTTTTTGGGTCCCTTTTGTTTGTTTCATCACCCCCTGCGTGCACAAGTACCAGGAAAACCTCTTTGCTTGTGTCTGTCTCCCAGCATCACAGACTGTCATGTTTCTGCGGTTGTTAGCTGCCTCACTCCTGCCCTCCGCTACTGTGTGTACTTGATTCAGGTGTCTGGGCTCTGGTTTTTATTTTTTTGCATTTGTCTTTGACACTGTGCAGTGTATTTTGTGCTATTTTCTTGTATTAGTGCATCTAAAAAAAGTACCTCTTATAAATTATTTTAGTCTCATTGGTTACTCATGTTTGACATGCACAGGCCCCCAAAAGAGATGGCAGAGGGCCATCCTTTGTTGTGATCTGATATTAACTCAAGTGGCAGTGGCTTTCATGGTTGGCACGAATTTGGTTTACCAATTTACATTTGTCTCTTGGTGTTGACTGTACATTTTCATGCTGTGTGTTTGTGACTTCAGAATTTTCCCTAGTGTCTGCCTTTTTCTCCTAAAGAAACCTTTCTTCTTTTTTTTTTTAAAAATTGTGGGGTTTTTTTGTTGCTATTAGGATATACACAGTATAACATATGCCAATTCAACAATTCAGAGAAACACACTTCTTGAACAAGTGAGTTAAACAATAAGAACTATAGAAATATCTCTTATAATTTATGTATCAGAATTGTAAAGGTAAATGTAATAAAAAAGCCCTGGTTCTTTCCCACTTGAATTAGTTGTGTAGCCTGAGTGTATTTATTGTTTGCTTTCATGTATTTGCCTTACAGTGTTTATGATGGAGATTGGGCACACAATAGACCTGCAATATGAGAGAGCAGAATTGTGCCACTGTTGGGCTCCCTAAGGCATTCTGGGAAATAAGTAAACAAAATAAGTCGTGGCCTTGTCATTATTCCCTGACCAAGACTTGATGCTAAGGCATTGATTCCTGACACTTTCGGTTGCTAGTCTCTTGAAATGCATGTAAATTAGGTGCTGACCTAGGTCTTGATGAGAAGGGACCATTCCTCCAGAAAATCTTCCCAGATTTTATTTTAACCCTTCTTTTCCTCCAGGAAAGGAAACATATGGTACTCCTGGGGTTCACACAGCATAAACTGTTTGGTTGTGGGGCAGGCTTACTTCCTGGGCCAGTGCTGGTTGAAGCATAGCCTGTGCTGTTTGTGTGTCACAGTGGGGAGGTCCTCCTCCCTCAGCCAGCACCTTTACACTGCGGCCCCTGACCAGGCTCCATTCTCTTGGATCTCTCTTTCCTGGTGGTACTTCTGATTCCTTTTTAAGCTGCTTTGCCCAGCGTGCTGGAGGGCAGATGATCTCAGCCTGGCACACACAGAAGCCTCTCTCCTCCCCTGGCCCAGCTCTTCCTTCCTCCAGGCGGGGCCAGGCCACAGATGTGTGCTAATGAGAGCTTCTCTTTGTTCACAGGGTTTGGGATGCTCTGACAGACAATTACATCCCTTCACTCTCTGAAGACTGGAGGGACCCAAACATCGAGGCTCTGAATGGCAACAGCTCTGACATTGAGGTACCTCTCAGGGGCCCCCTATTTTATAGGACCCAAGAAGATGTTGTTTCCAGTTACAGAAACATTCTGGGTAACTCAGCCGTGTTTCCCATCTTGTAAGGAAGCTCAGCAGTAGCTCAGAATCATTCCTGGAAAGGTAGAAGGTAGAGGAGGGTGAAAACAAGGAGAGGGGACATACAGTGTACACAAGGTGATTGGAAGGATTACTTGTACAGCATGCAAAATATGGGAGCTTGAAGTAAGGGGAAGAGAACGACTGTCACAGATTCCTTCTGTGTTAAATAATGGTCGTCATTCACAACACAGTATGGTTAAAAGAAAAACAGGTTTGCTCATGTAAAATGAACAGTTTAATTATATTGATAACAATGTCCTGAATAAATGCTGACAAATCTTGCCATATTTCTAAGTCAGGCTGATAAGCCAGAGTTGGATTCTGGATACTGGGTGAAGTAGCCTTGCAATGTGAAAGAATTCTTTTTTTTCCTTTTGTGATTGAGTGAAAGTGTACAATCCAGTTTAAATTTGCATGCCTGCCTATCTGCAGCTCCTACTCTCCTTGTCTGGTGATGCACACTCCTCCTCTCTGTCCTATACGTGTCATATCCTCTTAACAATCTCCTGTCACCTCCTCTCCACCATCTCCACTCGCCTCTGGTAAGAGGTCAGTAGGATGACATCCTATAGATGCACGGAACCATAAAGTGTACACATGATATGGTCACTCTGGGTCCCTGAGTCCAATCCATTCCAGTCCGAAGAGTTGATCTCAGTAGTGATTTACTATCAGGGGAAGCATCTGATCTAGGTGCCATGCTCCCAGGGGAACCCCCAGGCCTTTGGATCATCAATTGCAGTGGGAAAGAATTCTTTATGATCAATTCAACCAATGAGGCATTCTGTGGACCAGAGTCACGTTCTATAATAGATGATGCCAAAGAAGAAAATAGCCTAAGGGCTTCTGAGAAATAATTGAAGAACAAAAACAAAACAAAAAAACAATTGCTGTTGAGTCGATTCTGACTTATAGCTACTCTGTAAGACAGAGTAGAACTGCCCCATCGAGTTCCCAAGGAGCGCCTGCTGGATCAAACTGTTGACCTTTGATTAACAGCTATCGCCCTTGACCACTATGCCACCAGGGTTTCCATGAGAAATAAAGAGGGTACTTATTTTGAACTGATTTGCAGAGGCTATGGAGAGTGACCTTTCTGAACATCTAAATTGTCCTTTCTAGCTGACAGAGAGCTTATAGAAAGGCAGAATCATTTAATGGCTCTGTGTGTGTTGAAAGCTTGATTCTGCCTTGCTTGATTTTCTAGTTTCATCTGTGAAGGAAATTTGACAATTTCTTATCAAGAAGTGCTGTCACAGGGCTGTGAACTCAGCTAATGAGGGACAGCAGTAGAGCTGTAGATAGTCTTCCTAGGTTATCTAAAATTGAATCCCGGTAAAAGCAAGAAACAGATACCCCTTACTGGAAGCTATTTCTGTCGATTGTTGCCCAAAATAGCTCAGGAGAGATCAGTAGTTGGCTGATTCATTGAAAAGGTAGTTCTATATTCTGCTTAAGTCTCATCTGTTGTTGATTCATTTCTGACTCATAGAGTCCCTATAGGGCAAAGCAGAACTGCCTCATGAATATTTATGGAGAGACCTGGTGGTGCAGTGGTTAAGAGCTTGTCTGCTAACTAAAAGGTTGGTGGTTTAAAGCCATGAGATGCTCATCAGAAACGCTGTGGGGGCAGTTCTAGCCTGTACTATGTGGTCACTATGGGTCAGAATCAACACAGTGTGTTTGGTTCATGGATTTTAACTTTGTGAAAGCAACGGCTACATCTTTCAGCAGCAGAGCAGCTGGTGGGTTTGAATTACTGACGTTTTGGTTAGCAGCCAAGTGATTAACCATTGCCCTAGCAGGGCTCCTTCTTTAATAATTAAAAAGCAAAAAACATAAAACTTAAACCCAAACCGTTGTAGTAGAGTTGATTCCGATTAACAATTCAAAATACTTCAAGTCTTCGTTGACTAGGACAGGAAAGATGGTGACTTTGAGACTGACAGATTTATGGCAAAGCCTATTCAACACAGATGCATGAAGCTGTGTCTCGGGTCCTGTGTTGAATTCATTTTTTCTTGCAGGGCTTATATGTGTGGTGTTTAGTACTTACCCACAATGCAAAAGAGAAGGAGGCAATAATGAGATAAATCTAGCTGCTGAAATTAAATCAGGCCCATCATGGTCTAAAAGACAGACTTGCTTTGTTTTCTCTCTTTTGCCACCTTTCCACTTCATTTCATGGATTAAACCAAAGGATATATAAGATAACCTGCCCTTCGAAAGGACTAATTTAGCCTCTTTGGCAGATTTTCCTCAAGAGGGTTCATATTGCAGGACAAATTGAATGACCTTGACAAAGATGATCTTGAGCTCCACTCCTCGTAAAATTTCTTCCATGGGAAAAGGACTGGGTGACAAAAGTAGATGGATTCAGACTATCTTTTGTTCACTGTCTTTTATTATCCAGATTCATTACAGTAGGTTCTCTTCTAACTGGCCTCAGCTGAATGACTGGCTGGATTAACCAGTTACCTGTATTCCTTCTGTAAAACTTGCAAGCTGAATGTCCTCAGCACGGTGAAGGCGCGCACCTGGAGACTGCCGCCTAGCAGGCCTTCGCCTTTCTTCTTCCGCTTCAGTGGTACTTTGCCCAGGATCAGTTGTGTCTGTTCTAAACCAGTTTATGCTTGTTCTTGTGACTATAATTAATTTAATACTACAGAAAATGTTAAATTATGACTGCACAAGAGTCACTTCTGCCTTTTTTTAAAAAATAAAAATAACGTATATAGTTTAAAAAGTCAAATGATACTTTTGAAATAATTCTTATAAGTACAAGTCTTAAAAAGATTTTAAAAAAGAAAAGAGTAAGCCATCCTAGTTTTGTTTTACCCACTCTGAGAGACAACCACTTTTCTTTCTTTCAGCTGTTTCTTCTGGCATGTACTCCAGTTTTTTTAAATAACACACTTATATTTCCATTTATTTGTTTTTTTTCTTTTTAATGTGAGCTTTTGCTGTCATCTGTTAACTTTGTGCTGTGGAAGATGACGATTTAATTCTCTTCCATCACCTCCGTTATGCTTTTCTCTTTCCTCTTCCCTCCTTTAACAGAGTTGTCACCAATTTATAGTTAAATCGATGTTAAGTATATACATTTTTATAACTATGCAAATATTATTTCTAGGTGAACCATGTAGTGTTGAAAATATTTTCTATCTTGCACAACTTTTTGTTTAGCTTGCAGTTGAGAAATACCTTGTTTTTTCATTGCTTGGTTTCATGTACAGTAGTGAGTCATTTAATATTCAGGATACATTCTGTGATTTGAATGTTGTGTGAACACTATATTATTATAGGTGGTCCTTGGGGTATGAACAGCCAACTTATGTACAGTTCCCATAAAGCCTATTATATTAAAAATTCGAAGGACATACAATGGTTTGTAATAACAAACAGGCACTACTTTTTGATGTGAATCAAAACATCATTACTGTTATTGTTGTATTATTATGTTAGAGATGTTCCCATTTGGGATGCAGTTGGATGTTGCCTGGACAGACGTATGTGGCACATGACTGTGTGCCTCTCTTTAGTTCAACCCCACATTCTTTGACCAAACTGTAAATATCACAGGTCAGTTTTAAAAAATCAGGTATTCTACTAGTGAATTTTTTTTTTCCTGGAGGTACCCAAACTAGTGCTCTTTCCCCCCATGTTTCTGCCTCGGGCTGCTCTACTGCACTGATGTTTCCTGGGGAATCTGCGGATATTCTTTTTGCATCTCTCTCCTGTCCTCCAGTTAGCGTGTTTTTGTCTTGTTTTGATGAAATATTCAGTAGATTTTTGAGAAAAGGCACAAAGGAATGTGCTCTTTAAATCTCAAAGTATCTGAGGATGTCTTTATTTGCCTGTTGTGTACTTGATTGAATGCTTAGCTTGATAGTTATTCTGCATTGCAATTTTTTTCCTCAAAAATTTGAAGGCATTGTTGTTTGGTCATCTTGCTTAGGTTGCTGTTAGAAGCCCAGGTGCCTGATTCCCAGTCTTGGTATGTGGCTCCCTTTTAGTTCTCTCTAGAAATGTTTAGGATCTCCTTTTTTTCCTTTCTGATTTGAGATTTTATAATAATGTGGCTTCTCGTGAGCTTTTGTTTGTTCATCGTGCGTTAGACTCAGTGGGCTCCTTCAACTTGAGAACTCATGACCTTAAATTTAAGGTGGCATGTTTTCTTGTATTATTTCTCTGAAGCTTTGTTCCTTCTGTTTTTTGCATCTATGAAGGTGATTACATACTTTTTCTCCTTTAGTACACTATTATGATGAGTTATATACATTGATTTTCAAATATTAAACCAATCTTACACTCTTGAGAGAAACCCAGTTTAGTCATAATTTATTACCTCTTACCTTTTTGGCCTTCTTTCTTTTTTTCCATTATTGAAGGATAAGTTGGCTACAATAAACTGCACATATTAAAGTATATACACCTTCTCTTTACTATCAGCTGTTTCCTTATCCAACATTTCACCTTTATGACAACAATAAAAAATCTACTATTTTTCATATTAATGATTATAGGTCTGGCAGTAATGAGTGCCAAGGTGCTGGCTTTGATGGTTAAGGTTCTGTGTCAGCTTGACCAGGCTGTGATTCTCAGTTGGCTTGGCAATTAGGTGATCTGATGTGGTTATTCTCCATCTTTGTGCAACATAGATTTTGTATAATGACTTTTTCTTTGGAACCTAACCATCCCAAAAAGAGGGGAGAGGGTATAATTGGATGTTTGATATATATACATCTGTGAAACCATCACTGCAATCAAGATATTGACTATGTCAATCATGCCACCCCCAAAGTTTCATTATATCCGTTTGTATTTCTTCCTTTCCACCCCTCCGTCTCATCCCTAATCCCCAGGCAACCACTAAACTTTCTGTCACTATGGATTGGATTTTATAGATATTTTTTTTAAATGGAATCATACAATATATATTCTTGTTTGTCTGGCTTTTAGAACTCAACATATTGTTCTGAGATTCACCCATGATGTTGCATGTTATCAGTAGTTTATTCTTGAGTAAGATCCTATTGTATAGCTGTACCACAATTTGCTTATTTATTCACCTACTGATGGACCTTTGGGTTGTTTCCTTTTTTGAATAATACAAATAAAACTGCTATGACCAGTCTTGTGTACGTCTTTACGTGGATGTATGCTTCTGTTTTCTTGGGTAAAAACTTAGGAGTGGAATGGATGGATCATACAGTAAGTATATGTTTAACTTTTTAAGGAACTGTCAAACTATCAGTTTGAGAGCTCTAATTGCTCTACATTCTCACCATCACTTGGTATGGTCAGTCTTTATAATTCTAAACATTCTAGCACATAGAGAAAATCCGCTGCAAAAGATCTCTTTAAAGTGTTGAAAGTAAGATGTCACTTTGAAGACTAAAGTGCAGCTGATGCAAGCCACGGTATCTTCAATTGCATCATATACATGTGAAAGCTGGACAATGAATAAGGATGGCAGAAGAAGAATTGACACTTTTGAATTGTGATGATGGAGATGAATATTAAATATATCATGGACTACAGGAAGAACAAACAGATCTGTCCTGGAAGAAGTACAATCAGAGTGCTCCTTGTAAGCAAAGATGGTGAGACTACATACATCTTACATACTTTGGACGTGCAGTCTGGAGGGATTAATCCTTAGGGAAGGACATCATGCTGGATGAAGTAGAGGGTCAGTGAAAAAGAGGAACACCCTCAACAAGATGGATCGACACAGTGGGTTTAAACATAAAAATGATTGTGTGTATGGCATAGGACCAAGCAGTGTTTCTGTTGTGCTATGAGTCGGAACTAACTCGACAGCACCTAATAATGACAAGGACAGTGGGTATATGAAGCTCTGGTAGCACAGTGGATAAAAACTCAAGCTGGTAATGAAAAGGCCAGCAGTTCAAATCTGCCAGCTGCTCCTTGGAAATGCTATGGGGCAGTTCTACTTTGTCCAATAGGCTTGCTGTAAATTGGAATCAACTCGATGGCAACAAATTTAAGTGGGTACATAGTAGTATTTCACTTTGGTGGGAGCCCTGGTGGCATAGTAGTTAGGAGCCTGGCTGCCAACCAAAAGGTCTGCAGTTCAAATCTACCAGCTGCTCTTAGGAAACCCTGTGGGCAGTTCTGCTTATCCTATAGGATCACTATGAATTGGAAAAGACTTGAAGGCAATAGTCTTTGGTTTTTTTTTTTTTTTTTTAAATGACTGCCGATGTTGAGCACCTTTCGATGTGCTGATTTGTAACCTGGGTATCTTCATCTTCTTGAAGTTTCTGTCAAATCTTTTGTCCATTGTTGAATGAGTTGTTTGTGTTTTTATCACAGACCTTAAGATTTCTTCATATATCCTGATACAAATCCTTTGTTGGATATATGGTTTGAAAATATTTTCTCTTGGTCTGTGCCTTGCCTGTTAATCTTCTGAAGAGCAAAGCTTTCCAAATGTTACAAAATCCAGTTTATCACTTTTTTCTTTTAATAATTTGTGGGGTTTTTTTTTTATATATTTAAGAAATCTTTGTCAAATTCAAGGTTCCTGAATTTCCTTTAAGTTTTCAGGAAATTCTAAAGTTTTGCTCTTATGTTTACATCTAGGATCCATTTCAAATTAGTTTTTATGTATGGTGTGAGGTAAGGGTCAAAGTTTGTATTATTTTGCATATGGCTTTTCAGTTGTTCCAGGAAAACTCAATGAAATTATTATCCTTCCCCATTTGATTACCTTGGCATCATTGTTGAAAATCAATTGGCCATGTATGTAGGGATTTATTTCTGAATTCTGTATTATATTTTATTTATATGTTTGTCTACTTTTGTACCAGTTATCACATTGTGTTAATTACTGTAGCTTTATTATAAGTCTTGACATAAAGTAGTGGAAGTACTCCAACTTTGTTCCTTTTTTTTTTTTCCCTAAGTTGTTTTGGCTAGTCTAGGTCTTTTGTATAATGTATAAATTTTGGGATTGGTCAATTTCTTTTCTTTTCAGTTGGTCAATTTCTTATAAAAAAGCTTCCAGGGAATTTATAATGATATTGCATCTATAAATCTGTTAATCAGTTTACATATGTAGATCATTTATTTGTTAATGAGAATTATGTTAATTGATTTTCAAATAGTAAACCAGTTTTCCATTTTTAAAACACTTCATCATGATATATTCTTCTTCTACTATAATGTGAGATTTTCATATTATTTTATTAAAGAGCTTCACATCTATGTTTAGAAGGAATATTTTCCTGTGATTTTATTTTCTCACAGTATCATAAATGAGTTGAGAAGTGTTCTCTATTTCCTGAAAGAGTTTGTGTTATTTAGTATTATTTGTTTCTTAAGTGTTTGATGAACCTTTCAGGGATGTCATCTTTGCCAGAAGTTTTCTCTGTGCAAGATTTTTAATTACAGTAGACATAAGGCTATTTAGATTTTCTACTTCTTCCTGAGTCAGTTTTGATTGATATGTTGTATTTTTCAAGGAATTGGTAAATTTAATCTAAGTCATTGAATATACGAGATCTGACAATTAAGTCTGCAAACTTAGTTGTTCTAGGTGCTACATACTTCATTTCTCAATATCACTATGGTTACCCTTGAAATACTCCCCTTGGGAAGCTGTGCACTGATGCCAGTGCCTACTTCACCCTTCAAAGCAGTTTTGAAACTCTTTATGGAATGGCCATTGCATGTGGTGGCACAGTGGCAAGTTCACTAACTTAATTATATAGTTGTCTGTGAGGGGGCTTTTAGCCAGTAAACAAATAACTGTATTGGAACAACCTTACTGCTTCCCTGATCTGGCCCCTAGTGAGTTTTTCTTTACCTGAAGATAAAGGAAGTATTGAAAGGAAGACATTTTGATGACTTGCAGGATATCAAGGGTAATATGATGACAGCTCTGATGGCCATTCAAGAAAGAGTTCCAAAACTGCTTTGAAGGATGGACTAGGCACTGGCATTGGTACATAGCTTCCCAAGGAAAGTACTTCAAAGGTAACCATAGTGACATTCAGCCATGAGTCATGTAGCACTTTTTCTAGGATGAGTTCATGAACTTAATAGGCAGTGCTCATATTGACATAAAATTGTTTAGAATATTCTATTCTTCTTTTAATGTCTGTAAAATCCATGGATATAGAAATAAAAAGGACTATTCCTGTTTTGTTTTTTTTAATAATTTTGCTGATTTTTGTTATTTCTCTTTTTATTTCTATTATCAGTCAGCCTATAGTCCTACTACTGTTAATCTTTTCAAAGAGCAAACTTTTGGTTTCTTTGATTTCTTCTTTGTCTGTTTTCTAGTTTGTTGATTTTTTTTTTTTATCTTATCTTTGTGATTTCCTTCCTTCTACTTAGGAATTTAATTTGCCCTTCAGTTTTTTTATCTCCTTAAGGTGGAAGTTGGATTATTTCTTAAAACTTTCTATTCCTTTTTTTATTTTTAATAATGTAAGTGCCTTAAACATATGTTTTCCTGTAAGTACTCTTTTAGCTGAATCTCCAAAATTTTAATATGGTATGTTTTCATCACAATTCAGTTAAAGATATTTTCTAATGTTTTCTTTTGATCTTGAATTATTGAGAAGTGTATTGCTTAATTTTCAAATGTTTGGGGATTTTTCTGCTGTCTTTTTGTTACTGATTTCTAAGTTATTTTGCCAGAGAACATGCTGTATGTGATTTCAACCTTTTAAAATACATTGAGACTGATTTACAGCCCAGCATATACTGTAACTTAGTCAAGGAAGTATGTGTTGCAGAAAAGATATGTATTGTGCATTCTGCAATTGTTGGTTGTAGTGTTCCATAAATGTCAGCTAGGTTAAATTATCCTAACTGATTTTTGCCCTTTTTGTTCTGTTTGTTGCTGAGAGGAGTGTTAAAATCTCCAACAGTTATTATGGATTTGTATGTTTCTTCATTTAGTTCTGTTAGATTTTGCCTTGTGTATTTTGAAGCTTTTATCAGATATATAGAACTTTAAAATTATTGTGTCTTCCTGATCAACCTTTTTATAATTGTCTCATGTCCTACATTGTTTTGGGTAGTACTCCTTGAAATATGAATTTAAACACATAAACTTTCTTAAGTGTACTGACTTTTCAGTCCTTTTACTTTCAACCTGTATGTTTCTATGTTTAAACTCAGAAAGTGTGTCTCTTGTAGACAGTATTTAATTAGGCCTTGCTTTTTTATTCAGTCTGATAATTAGTGCTTTTTATTTCATTGTATTTAGTTCACTTACGTAGTGTTTAGTTTACTTAATGTAGCATTTGTAGCTGTGCTTAGGTGTAGTGTCTTGCATTTCTATTTGCCTCATCTGTATTTTTGTTCCTCTGTTCTACTATCTCTGTCTTCTTTTGTGTTAATCAAATACTTTTTAGTATTTCATTTTATGTCTTCATTTGGATTTTGAGCTATACTTCTTTGTTTTTTTCTAAGTGGTTCCTCTAGTGATTACAGTAAACATTAAGTTACCATAGCCTACTTAGAGTTAATATTGAGCTACTTCATGAAGAATGTGAAAACCTCGTGATAGTATAAGTTCATTTGTTCCATCCTTTGTGCCCTTGTTGTCACATATTGCACTTCAATCTACATTACACGCCTGTTTTAGCCGGCTAGTGATGCCCGGACCAATACCACAAAGTGGATGGCTTTAACAAAGGAAAGTTTATTCTCACACAGTCTGGTAGGCTAACAAGTTCAAATTCAGGATGTCTGCTCCAGGGGAAGGCTTTCCTTCTTGTCAGCTCTGCAGGAAAGTCCTTGTGTTGCATCAGTCTTTGTTCAGGGAGCATCTTGGCACAAGAACCTCAAGTCTGAAGGACACACTCTACTCCCAGTGCTGCTTTCTTGATGGTATGAGGTTCCCCGTCTCTGCTTGCTTCCCTTTCCTTTTATCTGTTGTAGGATGAAAGGATTAAGGGTAGTGCAAGCCATACTCCAGGGAAACTCCCTTTACAGTGGAGCAGGGAGGTGACCCTGTGAAGGGTTTTACAGTCCCACCCTAATCCTTTAAGATACAGAACAGGAAAATCACAAAAAATAGAGGACAATCATAAAATATTGGGCATCATGGCACAGCCGCATGGCTACACACTTTTTTGGGAGGACACAGTTGAATCCATGACAATGCCCCATATCACAAAGTTATTATTTTTACTTTAGATGGTCATTTACCCACGTATTTGTTCTTTATTCCTTCCTGTAGATCTAAATGATAAGGTTTTTCACCATTTCCTTTCATCCTAAAACACCTCCTATAGCATAAGTAGTGTAGGTCCACAGGCAACAGATTCTCTCATCTTTCATTTGTTTTCTGCTTACCTTCTTTCAAGTATCATAGCCTTGAATTGCCTGTTGTTCAGTGCCTGAAAACATTTAGCTCATAGATTTTATCCAGTTTCAACTGCCAAACTTTTTTTATTGCAATTAAGTGAAAGTTTACAATGCAAGTCAATTTGCTATGTAAAACCTCAAACACCCACCTCTATGCAACTCTATCTGCTCTCCTCACCCTGTGATGGCAATTCTTCCTTTCCACTCTCTACCTCCCGTATTCACTCAGCCAACACTTCCCTCCCTCCTCAGCCTCTCCTTTTCCCTCTAGAAAGAAACCAGTTGGACAGACTCATAGATATATTGGGTCGCCGTGAGTCGGATCTGACTCGACAGCACTTGGCTGGCTTTGGCTACATATATATTAAACTATAAAATTCACACACCATCTGCATCACTCTATGTCCCATAGTCCAGTCCAATCTATGTCTGAAGTATTGGCTTCAGTAAAGTTTTCAGCTCTGCGCTAACAGAGAGTCCAGGGTCCGTGTTCTCAGGGGACCCTCCAGGTTGTCAGACCAGAGTCTGGTCTCTTAGTAGGATTCTAGATCTGCACTCGCCTTTTCCCATGCTGTGTCAGGGAGTCTACATTGTGTACGAGGGAAATCTTTGGGCACCATCTGGTTCTGGTCTCATGCTGATGTAGTCTGTCAGTCGTATGGAACTTTCTGTGTCCTGAGCTCATGTGCTCTTCATGTCTTTGAGGTTCTTGGTTTTCATCTGTTCTGGGTGGATTAAGACCAGTTCATGTTCCTTAGATGGCAGCTTGCTGTATACTGCCAAACTTTTGGTGAGCAGCCTAGTATGTCAACCCATCTGTCCCACCCAATGACTCTATATCTGTTTATGATAGTACTAATTGCTGTGTTGTTGCCAAAAGCAACCATCTCTTCTGTTTTATCTTTTTGGAATTCCTTTTACAAATGTTGGATTTACAGGCAACTGTACTTGCCCTTTAGTGTTATGCAAATTTGTCCTCCCTTATAAATGAATGAAGCAGCCCTATTGCAATAAATTTTTCATCATGGTCACTTTTGCTTTCTGTGTGTGCAGCATTTAAACCGTTCAGAAGGTGTCGAGCCTTTTCTTGCACTAAAGTAAGGCTAAATAAGAACCGTATGCATCTGCTCTCACTAACCAACTCGAAGGCACTTGGCTTGGCTGACTAGCCTACAGATTTGATTTAAAGACACAGGAACAGAGCTCATTCTTAATCTGGGGATTACCTTAATCTGGGGATTCTCTTAATCTGGGGATTCAGGTGTTGGCTTTTTAAATTTATCTCCTGATCTTTTCTTCCCATTTTTTACCACTTCTTTTGTTTTACTCTCTAGGAAATTTTCTGTACCTTATCTTCAACTCTTCTACTGAGTTTTAATTTTTGCTATTACTTTTAATTTCTGAGAACTCTTTCTAGGTCTTTGTTTAATGCTCATAAATTGGTCATGATTTGAAGACTCAGTGTCTTTTTCTCAGTGTCTCTGAGGGCAGTAATATCAGTAATTTTAGAAGGCGTTTCTTCTGCTTGTGGTATTGCTTTTGATTTTTCTTTTGGGTGTATTTGTTTTGGTCCCTGTCTTTCATGTTCCGGTTGTCCTTAAATGGCTGGCAATACCTGGGCATCTTTTCGTGTTTAAAAGTGAGGGCCCTGGAAGTCTGGACCTTCTCTGTGGAATCAGGCTTTGCCTTCGGCTCATCCACGCTGCAGACTGATCAGTAAATCCCTGGTCATTTTGTCTGGAGACCTTGAATATTAGTATGTATTTTTTTTTTTTTTTGGAGGCAGCATCCCTAGAGAAATATCTGCCAAATTCTTGCTTGAGGAGAATGACCTGGCTGACAGAAACCATAAAACTCTTTAGGAAGGAGGCTCAAGCACTCTGGTGAAGATATGCGTTTGTTTTAATACTTGCCTTGATCATCTAGTGCTGCTGTAACAGAAATAACACACGTAAATGGTTTTAACAGAGAGAAGTTAATTCTCTCACAGGCTAATGGGCTACAAGTCCCAATTCAGGATGCTGGTTCCACAGGGGCTGGATTTCTCTCTGTCAGCTCTGGAGAAAGGTTCTTGTCATCAGTCTCCCCTTGGCCTGGGAGCATCTCAGTGAAGGAATGTCAGGTCCAAAGTCCCTCTGCTTCTAGCACTGCTTTATGGGCAGTGTGAGGTCCCCACATCTCTCTGCTCACCTCTTTCGCTTATACATTAAAAGACACTGGCTTAAGACACACTCCAGTCTTGTAGATCTCATCAGTATAACTGCTACCAATCCACCTGATTAAATCATAGTGATAGAATCTACAAACGTAGGAAAACACAATCACACAGTTATATGAATCCTGGCCTAACCAAGTTTATACACACATTTTTGGGGGGACAGGTTTCAATCCGTGACAGTAATGGTCAGGGTGGCAAACTCCCACAATGGTAAGAGGAAGAAAATATTATGCAAAGGGCTAAATATGCTGCAGAAATTCTTCTTCTTCTTCTTTTTTAATGAATGGAATTATCTGAAATGTTCTAATGAAAGACACTGGTTAACAGTCATTAATGGACACAAGGAATGAAGGTAATGTTAATCCCCTCTCAGACTGCTGTGAAGGAAAATTTAGAAATGTTACAGGGTCTCGGGGCTGGGGGGCGAGTGGCTTCTCTGCATTTATTTCCTAGCTTTAAACTGCCTTATTATACAGCCTTAAAGACACACCCTTTACCAAAAGCATAAGTGAGAAACAGCTTGCTAAATGGCATGGCCAGACACTTTCCTGGATCCAAGTCTTCTCTCAATTCTGGGAAGAAGTCACTTGGAAGAATAATTTTTCATGGAAGAAGATAGTTTACTTTAATAGTGTGGAATAAATTGCAGTTTTAGCCCACAGAGAAATTCAGTCTGAAACAATCTGGCATAAAGATTGGTTTTGGCCTGTAGCCTTCACATTTTTGCAGCCTTCTTATTGCTGTGTAGGAGGCTAAAGGAGTTCATTGTGGCAATTTCTATGGCATAGAAGAATATCTGCATACATGTTGTTGTTGCTAGGTACCATCAACTCAATTCTGATTTGTAGCAAACTCAGATGCAACAGAACAAAACACTGTAATTCCTGAGCCCACTTTTGGAGCTGCTGTGTCAGTCCATCTTGTCCAGGGTCTTCCTCTTTGTCTCTGACCCTCCACTTTATCAAGCGTGATGTCTTTCTTCAGGGACTGACCTTTGCTGATAATATGTCCAAACTATGTGAGACCGAGCCTCTCCATCCTTGTCTTTAAGGAGCTTTGTGATGTATTTCTTCCAAGACAGATTTGTTCATTCTTTTGGCAGTCCACGATACGTTCAATATTCTTTGCCAATACCATAATTCAAAAACATTGATTCTTTTTTGGCCTTCCTTATTCATTGTCCAGCTTTCGCATGCATATGAGGCAACTGAAAACACTCTCTGCATACATAAGTATAGTCATTTAAAAAAAGTCTTTCTATCTTTTGCTTTCTCTTGTAGTTCCCCCTCAGCTTTCCATCCACTGCACAAAATATTGTCCTGGCAACTGAGGGAAGCTAGGGATTCTGTAAGTGGTATGTGTAGAGGAACCAGAGATTATTGAGAAATGACAGAGGAAGAAAATGGAGCAGAACAGAGACAAATAAGATTGAGGGAAAATACAGAGCCAGGGACTAGAGAGGGTAATGAAGAATGAGAGAGTCAGGAATAAAGGCTAAAGACCCACTGCTGTCAAGCTGATTGTGACTCATAGCAACCCTGTAGGACGGACTAGAACTGCCCATCAAGTTTCCAAGGAGAGTTTGGCAGATTTGAACTCCCGACCTTTTGGTTGCAGTGGTAGCACTAAACCACTGCGCCACCAGGATTTCTAAAGGCTTAAGAACCAAACCTAAACCCTCTGCTGTTGAGTCGATTCCAACTCATGGCAACACTCATGTACATGGTAGAACTGCTCCATAGAGTTTTCAAGGAGTGCTGGGGAGACTTGAGCTGCTGACATTTTGGTTAGCAGCTGTAACACTTAACCACAAAGACTGGGTTCAAGAAGGGTGGAGGCAGTGAGATCCAGGAGATAAGGAGATTCCTGGTTTTAAGCACACAGAGACAGAAAGCGGTGTGTTTGGTTAGAGGTGTCTGCCAAGGTGGATCTCAAAGAACAGGGGAAAAGTTTCTGACATGATTGCTTGGAACTATAGTGTTCTGTCTTAGAGTAGGAAAAATGTGCTTTACTGGGCAAGAGGCAGGCCAGCATGCCAGCTATTGAGGAACAAGTAAAATTAATTCCTGGATGAGAAGTGGCTCTGCTAGGAGACTTCCTGGAGCCACTTCTTGCCAATCTGCTACATGACTTTGAAATCAAACATCTGCACATGAACAGCTCCTTAGTGGGCTTAGTGGTTAATTTGTGTGGGATTTCGATACACAAAGACTGCCATTAAAGTTTGCAAACTCATCCTAGAAAAAGTGATACATACCTCATTGCTGTAACATTGGTCTCCTTTAAAGTGCTCCCATTGGGAAGCTGTGCACTGACACCAGTGCCTAGTCCACCCTTCAAAGCAATTTTGGAACTCCTTCTGGAATGGCCATCAGAGAGAGCTATTGTCGTGTTACCCTTGATGTCCTGAACATCATCAAAATATCTTCCTTTCAAACATTTCCTTTATCTCCAGGTAAAGGAAAATGTCATTGAGGGGGCCAGATCAGGTAAATAGGGAGGATG
Source organism: Heterohyrax brucei (assembly GCA_028571685.1). Taxonomy (NCBI): domain Eukaryota; kingdom Metazoa; phylum Chordata; class Mammalia; order Hyracoidea; family Procaviidae; genus Heterohyrax; species Heterohyrax brucei. Next base: position 22,855,638 of record CM053162.1, read on the forward strand.
TTCCAATACAGTTACCTGTTTACTGACTAAAAACTCCCTCAAAGACAACTATACAGTTAAGTTCACGAACTTGCCGCTGTGCCACCATGTGCAATGGCCATTCCATAAAGAGTTCCAAAACTGCTTTGAAGGGTGAACTAGGCACTGCCGTCGGTGCATAGCTTCCCAGGGGAGTACTTTGAAGGTAACCATAGTGCTATTCAGCAATGAGGTAAGTAACACTTAGAACAATTAGGTTCATGGACTTAATCGTTGGATCTCGTAAATGCCAGAATATGGAAGTTTTGCCAGTAGATCCAGGTATGCTGTGAATATCTTGTGATCAAGAGCATTATCCTCTTTTTCTTCTATACTCTTAACTACTCACTTAAAAAGAAAATGTGTTATTGTGCTTTAACTTAAAGTTTACAATCTAAGTCAATTTGCATTAAAGCTCCACACCCACACCGCTGTGCAACTCTGACTGCTCTCTCCACTCTGTGATCACAGGCTCCTCCTTTCCACCCTGTACTTCCTGTATCCATCAACTCCTGTCTGCCTCCACCCTCTCATCTCTGGACAAGAGCTGCTCAGATAGCCTCATGTATTTGTTTAAACTAAGAAGCGCATTCTTTGTCAGCATCATTCCGTGTTTTGTAGACCAGTCCAATCTTTGTCTGAAGAGTTGGCTTCTTCTATACTGGTTTCAGCTCTGGACTAATAGAGAGTCCACGGGCTGTGTCCTCAGGGGACCCTCCAATCTACTAGACCATTAAAGTCTAGTCTTCTAATAGAGTTCTAGTTTTGCACACCTGTTTTTCTCCCACTGTGTCAGGGACTCTACATTGTATTCCCTGTCCGGGCAATCTTTGGTGGTAGCCAGATCCCATCCACTTATGCTCTTACACTGATGTGGTCTTGGTCTATGGTCACCTTGAACGTACTCCCTCTGGGAAGCGATGCACCAATGCCAGAGCCTAGTCCGCCCTTTAAAGCAATTTTGGAACTCTTTATTGGAATGGCTGTTGCTTACAGTAGCAAGTGACAAGTTTGTGTACTTAATTGTATAGTTGTCTGTGAGGGGGTTTTTAGCCAGTAAACAAATAACTGTATTGGAACACCCTCTGTGCTCACTTGATCTGAGCCCAGTGAATTTTTTCCTTACCCAAAGATGAAGTAAGTATTAAAGGGAAGACATTTTGATGACATTCAGGACAGATGACAGCTTTGATGGGCATTCCAGAAAGAGTTCCAAAATTACTTTGAAGGGTTGACTAGGCACTGGCATCAGTGCATAGCTTCCCAAGAAGAGTACTTTGAAGCTGACCATAGTGATACTTTGCAATGAGGTATGTAGCACTTTTTCTAGGATGAATTAGTGAACTTAATTGGCAGTCTTCATAAGTATGTGATTTAGGAGTTTCCAGTTATCTGTTTTCTCTTCTGGTGTTTGTGCATTGTTAGTAATATTTTGTAGTCTGTTTATGTTGTGTTTTAGGGCTCCCAGTGCCATCCCTATTTTTCTTCCATGATCTTTATTATTTTAGATTTTATACTTAGGTCGTTGATCCATTTGAGTTAGTGTTCGTGCATGGTGTGAGATATGAATCTTGTTTCATTTTTTTGCATATGGGTATCCAGTTATGCCAACACCATTTGTTAAAGAGACTTCCTTTTCACCAGCTTACAGACTTGGGGCCTTTGTCAAATATCAGCTACTCATAGGTGGATGATGTCATATCTGGATTCTCAATTCTGTTCCATTGGTTTATATATCTGTTTTTGTACCAGTACTTAGCTGTTTTGATTTCTGTGGCTTTGTAATAGGTTCTAAAATCTGGTAGTGTGAGGCCTCCTACTTTGTTCTTCTTTGGTAATGTTTTACTTACCCAGGGCTTCTTCCCTTTCCATATGGAGTTGACAATTTGTTTCCCTATCTCATTAGAAAGTGCCATTAGAATTTGTAACGGGGTTGCACTATATCTATAAATTGCTTTGTGTCTTCCTATCCATTAATAAGGTAGGTTTCTCCACTTTTGTAGGTCTCTCTTGATTTCTCATAGTAGAGTCTTGTAATTTTCGGTGCATAGGTCTTTTACGTCTCTGGTTAGATTTATTCCTAAGTATTTTATCTTCTTGGGGGCTACTATAAATGGTATTGATTTGGTGATTTCCTCTTTGATGTTCTCTTTGTTGATGTAAAGGGATCCAACTGATTTTTGTAGATTGACTTAACACTTCTATTAGTTCCAGTAAATTCTTTTTTTCTGTGCATGTGTGGATTTTTTAGGGTTTTCTGTGTACAAGATCATATCTTCTACAAACAGAGATACCTTTACTTTTTCTTTACCAATTTACCCTTTATTTCTTTAGCCTGCATGATTGCTCTGGCTATATCCTTCAGCACCATGTTGAATAAAATTTGTGACAATGGGGATCTTTGTCTGGTTCCAGTTCTCAATGCTTTCAAGTCTCTCCATTTAAGATAATGTTGCTGTTGGTTTTCCATCGATGCGCCTTATTATTATTGAGGAATTTTCTTTCTATTCCTGTTTTGCTGAGAGCTTTTAACATAAGTGAGTGTGGGACTTTCTGCATCAATTGGTACAATCAAGTGGTTTTTGTCTCTTGTTTTATTTATGTGGTTGATTGCATTGATTGTTTTTCTAATGTTGAAACATCCTTGCCTCCCTGGTATGAATCCGACTTGGTCATGGTGAATGATTTTTTTTATATGTTGTTGAATTCTATTGGCTAGAATTTTGTTGAGGATTTTTGCATCTAATTTCATGAGAAATATGGGAGTGGGGCCAAGATGGCAGACTAGACACACGTCTCTTGAATTCCCTCTGAGAACTAAGGCCTGAAGTCATAATTGAACAGAGCACTCTGGACACTCAGGGAGCCCTAGGATATGGCATAGGGTTGTCAGATTCGACTATGTGCCACTAAATGGGAAACAACCTTTCTGTAGCACTAGTCAGTGCACACTGAGCCCCGCTCCTGCTGACACACTGCTTGGGTGGACACAGGTACTGACACCTTCTTTGTTATCTAGGTGGCAGGGGATGGGCATGAGCTGGCAAATATGCTATACTGCAGTGCTAAAGTAAACAGCATATAGTGCAACAGAGAGGCAGTGTGTGGGATAGCCACATTTTGGGAGCCTGGCTGCTGACTGAGGGCACCACTGCCTCTCCACATTTTCTTTTCTGAGCTCTGCCATAGATTCTGCTGTTTCCTGGTGGGAAAGGCACAATCTTGGTTGGCTGGGAGGCAGAGCAACCCAACTGGAGGATGCAGCAGTGGCTAATTCCCAAGCTGAGAATCAGTGCCACTCTGGAAAGCACTTTTCCAGCAAAAGGGCTGTGTTTGGTACAGTGTTACCTTGTGGGTGGGGCCTGGCTGAGGATGGCACCGAGGCTGTAACCCCTCTCTACTTTGAACTGTATCATAGCATGGGGATTGTTGAAGAGGTGCTTCTAATGTCAGCCAGAAGGCAGGGTGTGGCCTGCCACACTTTACGGCCTGACTGATTTTGGGAGCTGTCAGACAGTTCCCAGCTTTTTAAAATAAGACTTCCTGGAGAAATAACTGCTGAGCAGGCTGACAGCATTTCTTCCAGCCTTTACTTATCCACATCATAGGGTCTGTTGATGGCTACCCAGTGACTTTATAAGTAGGGTGCCATCTTTGCTAGCCAGGAGGTGCAGACTGCCATGGGCACCTGGGGCCAGTCACTAGAGTACACAGAAGTGGCTGGTGACCAACTCCTTTCTCAGAACTACAGCTCAGCTCCTGTTGAGATAACACCAGAGAAACAAAACAGCTTCTAGATGGCCTAAGGACAAAAAAACATTTAAAGGAACAGTCCACCATGTCTCTGGAAAACTCCCAAAATAAAGAATAAAAAAACTTCCCAGATGAAGAAGACTTTGCGAAACTATTGGAGGACGAGTACAAAACAATTTTGTATAGAGCCCTCCTAGAGATTAAATAAAATGCAGCAGATCAAAATGAAAAATTAAGTAAGCTGCTTGAACTGATGGAACATCAATGATCTGAAATCCAGCAGATCAATAACAAAATTACAGAATTAGACAACTTAATCGAAAGCCAAAAGAGCAGAATTGAGGAGGCAGAAGTCAGACTTAGTGACCTTGAGGAAAGAGCAACCAATACCAGCATTTATGAGGAGAAATCAGGAAAAGAAATAAGAAAAATGAAGAAGTATTAAGAAACATGTGGGATTCTATTAAAAGAAATGATCTATGATTAATTGAAGTTCCTGAACAGGAACTGAAAATACAGAAAGTATTGTTGTTGAGTTGCTGACAGAAAGCTTCCCTGAAATTATGAAAGAAGAGAACATAGATATCCAAGATGTGTATCAAATGCTACAAAAACTAGGCCCCAAGTATCAGGATATAAGATAAACATGAGTAAATCAGTAGGATTACTTTATACCAACAAAGAGAGCATCAAAGAAGAAATCACCAAATCAATACCATTTACTATAGCTCCTAAGAAGATAAAATACCTAGGAATAAACCTAACTATAGAGAAATAGGAGTCCTTTACAAAGAACTACAAGACCTTACTGCAGGAAACCAAGAGAGACTTACATAAATGAAGAAACCTACCCTGCTCGTGGATAAGAAGAGTTAACATTGTGAAAACATCTATTTTACCTAAAGCAATCTGCACATATAATGCAATCCCAATATAAATTCTAGTGACATTATTTAATGAGAGGGAGAAACAAATCACCAACTTTGTTTGGAAAGGGAAGAAACCTCGGATAAGCAAAACACTACTGAAGAAGAGAAACACAGTGGGAGGCCTCACACTACCTGACCTTAGACACTATTACACTGCCACAGTAGTCAAAACACACTGGTACTGGTACAACAAGAGACATATAGAACAATGGAACAGAGTTGAGACCCCAGAGATGCCACCATCCTCTTATGAACAGTTGATGATTTGATAAAGGCCCTGTGGTGGTCAGGATTATGCCAACTTCACTACTCTGTGTTTGGCTGCTGTGTCAAGTGGCAGGGCAGGGCCTGTGGTGGCTTCCCACTCCGCCCACATCTCTCCATCTTCCACCACCCACTGCTGGTCTGCTCATGTAGCCAGCAGCTCTTGCTCTCTTCTGGCGTCTGGTTCCTGGACTTGAACTAGCAGCTGTTGGATTCATCAACCATTACAGCTGACACTTTAGAGTCCTGTTTCCTGACCTGCTGATCCTGGGTTTGTGAGCCTCTGCAGGTCCACCTTGCCGCCAGCTTGAGATCAGCCAACCTACACAACTGGTGATCTAGAACTCTGGCCTCTGACCTGCTGACCTTGGGTTCACCAGCTCCTGTGGCCATGCAAGGCTTGTGCCAGGACTGGGGACATTCAGCTTCTGCAATTGTGTGAGCTGTTTCCTTTTTATATAAATCTTTCCTTGTACATATATGTGTTACTGGTTTTGCTTCCCTGGAAAACCCAGGCCAAGACAGACCCTAAGATTGTAAACTGAGGTAAAAAACAGTCTCTTTAACAACTGATGCTGGCAAAATTGGATATCCATCTGCAAAAAATTGAAACAAGACTCATATCTCACACCTTACACGAAAACTAACTTAAATTGTATAAAAGACCTAAATATCAAACCTAAAATGACAAAGATTATGCAACAAAACATAGGGTCAACAATGGAAGTTTTAATACACAGTTTAGACAGACTTCAAAATCTGACAAACAAAGCCTGATCAACAGAAAATAGATAAATGGGAACTACTAAGAATCAAACACTTTTGCTCATCCAAAGACTTTGTCAAAAGAACTATAGGCCACCTACAGAATGGGAAGAAATTTGGCAAGTACATGTTGGACTGACGTCTGATCTCCATAATCTACAAGGTACTGCAAAATATCAACAAGAAAAAGGTAAATAACCTGATTAAGTGATGGGCAGAGAAGATGGATAGACACTTCACCAAAGAGGACATCCAGGCAGACAAAAAATACATGAGGAAATGCTCACGATCATCAGCTGTTAGAGAAATCCAAATCAAAACTACAATGAGATTCCATGTCGCGTGTACAAGGTTGGCCATGATCCAAAGAAATGCAAAACGGCAAATGCTGGAGAGGCTGTGGAGAGATTGGAACTCTCATACACTGCTGGCGGGATTGCAAAATGGTACAACCTCTATGGAAAGCAGTTTGGCACTTCCTTAAAAATCTGGCAATAGATGCAGAATTTGACCCAGTAACCCCACTGCTCAGAATATATCCTGAAGATCAGGGGCAGTCACATGGATGGATACATGCACCCAAATGTTTATTGCAGCACAGTCCACAATAGCTAAAAGATGGAATCAACCCAGATGCCCAACAATAGATGAATGGATAAACAAACTATGGAACATATACTCAATGGAACACTATGCAATGATAAAGAACAATGATGATCTTAGGAAGTATCTTATAACCTGGTTTCAATTGGAAGACATTATGCTGAGTGAAATTAGTCAGCAGCACGAGGACAAATATTGTATCAGACCCCCTACTGTAAGGACTTAAAATAGATTTATGTACAAAAGAAAAGACTCTGACAGCTACACGGGTGAGGAGGGAGGGAAAGGGGTGGTCATAGATTAGATAGTTGATAGAAATTTAGTTAGGTGAAACCAGTGACAGCACACTGTAGAAAGAGAATCAATTTATCTGGACTTTAACATGAACTGAAAATTCTTCTAATCTTAACCCTATATTGTAAGGCTAGAGTAGCAGGGGTGGAGGTCTGGGGACCATGCTCTCAGGGGAAATTGAGGCCAACTGGCATAACTAGCCTATTGCTAAGAGAATCTTCTGCACACCATGTTGGTGAGTGGTATGTGGGGTCTTAAAAGCTAGTAGGCTGCCATCTGAGGTACACCAAATGGTCCCAACTCATCTGGAAGATATGATCTCCAAGAACAACAAAGACATGAGAAAAAAAGATCCCAGGAGACTGACGGACCCATGTAAATGGGTGATTGTATCAACATATGACCAGAAGAACAAGATTGTGCCTGGCCACCACCAAAGACAGCTGTGATGGAGCCCACAATGTTGAGTCCCAGTGACAACACGAGAAAAAGAGGGGTGCACCTCACAAACTCCAGTAAAAGACCACAATTGATGGTTTGGTGGCCTGGTGGTTGCCCTGGGAGCATGGCCCCTAGACATGCTGCTGCCCCTAGACATGTTCAGAAAACATTACTGAAATCCACTCTTTGGATAGGAATGGACTGGACTTGGGGACACAGTGTGACCACATGGTGTGTGCAGTTTATGGCTTTATACATCTGTAGGATGCTATCCTACTGGCCTCTTACTAGAAGGGAGAGGAGATGGGAGAGAAGGGGACAGGAGATTGTTAAGAGAACATGACATACATAGAACAAAAAGGAGGAGTGTTCTGTCACCGGGTGAGGAGAGCAGAAGGACCTGCAGATAGGTGGGCATGCAAATTTAATTTGGATTGTATACTTTCACTTAATCACAATAAATAATAATAATATAATTTCATGAGAGATATGGGTCTGTAATTTTCCCTTTTTGTGCTGTCTTTAACTGGTTTTGGTATCAGTGTTATACTGGCTTCATAGAATGAATTTGGCGATATTCCATCCTTTCTTATGCTTAGAAATATCTTTAGTAATAGTGGTGTTAATTGTTCTTTAAAAATTTGGTAGAAAAGTAAAGCCATCAGGGCCAGGATTTTTTTTAGTTGGATGTTTTAAACTTACCTTTTCAGTCTCTTAGTGTTTTAAACTTATCTTTTCAATCTCTCAGTGTTTTAAACTTACGCTTTCATGGGTTCATTTATTTGTTCTACTTCTGTTTGTCTGAAAAGATGCTCTGTACTATTTCAACACTTTATATTTTGTTAAGGATTGCTTTGTGGCCTAATATGTGTCAATTGTGGAGAATGTTCTATGTGTATTAGAAAAGAAAATATACTTGGCTGCAGTTGGGTGGAGTGTTCTGTATATGTTTTTGAGGTGAATTTGGCTGAGTGTGGTATTTACATTTTCCATGTCTTGACTGAGCTTTTTTCTAGATGTTCCAGCCATCATTTAAACGGTGTGTTGAAGACTCCTACTATTATTGTGAAGCTGTACAAGTTTGTTTTCAATGTAGTTAGTGTTTGTTTTATGTATTTGGGAGTCCTGTCATTGGGTGTGTAGATATTTAATATGGTTATACCTTCCTGGAGTATTAATCCTCTAATCATTATGTAATGTTTTTCCTTATCCAGCATGGTGGATTTTACTTTGAAGTCTATTTTATCAGAGATTAATATTGCCACTCCTCTTTTTTGAATCTTGTTGGATTGATATTTTTTTTCCATCCTTTGAGTTTTACTTTATTCATGCCTTTGATTCTAAATAAAATAGGTGGTGTATGGATGGTTTGTGTTTTTTTTTTTTTTTAAATCCAATCTGCCACTCTGTCACTTTATTGGTGCATTTAATCCATTTACATTCAGGGCAACTATTGATAGATTTGAGCAATATAGTGTTGTCATTTTGATGTCTTGTGGGTGATACCTTTGCTCCATTTAATTCTGTGCGCTGAATCTTTTTTCTTTATGTGTTTCCATTTCATCTTTTTCAATATTGATAACTTTGTATTTGCTGAGACTTCATGTTTTTCTTGTTTTTTATTTCAGTGCATAACATTGATAGTTTTCTTTGTGGTTACCTTAATATTTATCCTATGTTTCTGAATTTAAATCAGTCCTTAATTTCTTTATATCGCTTTGACTTCCTCTCCATATTAAAGATCTGTGACTGTGTTTTAAGTCTCTCTTTTTTGTTATAATGTTTACATAATGACATCTCTATTTCTCTATTTTCAGTGTTTTGCCTTTGATTTATTTTTGTGATTCTCTATTTGAGTTGCCATGAGTCGGATCCGACTCGATGGCACTTGGCTTGGCATTTGAGTTGATATCCAGTTGCTCTTTTCTGTGTTCTGCTCTTGGGTTGTTGCCTGGTGTCATTGGTTTTCTAACTAAAGGACTCCCTTTAGTATTTCCTGTAATTTTGGCTTGGTTTTTGCAAATTACCTAAATTTCTGTTCATTTGGAAATGTCCTAGTTTTGCCATCATATTTGAGAGACAGTTTTGCTGGATATATAATTCTTGGCAAGAAATTCTTTCCTTTTAGGTTTTGCATATATCTTCCCATTGCCTTCTTGCCTGCATAATATCTGCTGAGTAATCCTGGCTATTCTTGGAGATTTTCCTTGGAAGGTTATTTTTTGTTTATCCCTAGCCACTTTTGAAATTCTCCCTTTATCTCTAGTGTTGGCAAGTTTGATTATAATACATCTTGGTGTCATTCTTTGGGGATTTACTTTGTATGGAATTTGATGAGTGTCTGGGATAGATATCTCCTCGTCTTTCATGATATCAGGGAAGTTTTCTGTCAACAAGTCTTGAACAATTCTCTCTGTGTTTTCTGTTACTCACCTCCCCCTTCTGGTACTCCAGTTGCTTGTAGATTATTCTTCTTGATTCAGTTCTACTAATTCTTAGTGTTTCTTGATTTTTAAAAAAAATTTTATTTGATTTTTCCACAAATATGTTGATGTTACGTGCTTTATCTTCAGTCTCACTAATTTGGCCTTCCATTGTCTCAGTTCTGCCTCTTTCGCTTTCTACTGAGTTGCCTAATTCTGTAATTTTATTATTAATTTTTTGATTTTCTAATTCTTTCCACTCTAAGTTTTCTTGCAGCTTGTTCAGTTTGTCATTATGCCCTTCTGTATTCTGCTTCATTCTCTTCCTCACATCTTGAAGATTTCAACATATTAATCTTCTGTATTCTACCTTTGATAATTCTAGGAAGTTCTCATCCTCTGGAAAACTGAATCTTTGTTGTGGGAGCTTTCTTAAGTCATAATGGTCTCCCTCTTTCAGTGCTTTGAAACTGACCATTGTCTGCAATCTATCAGTAAGTTGTATTTACTTATTTTATGTTTGTCACTGTGTTCTAGCGTCTTACTTTGTTTTAAAAGGTCCAAATTGGCTGATTTTGTGTGATAGTAGGGTTATTGTTGCCTTTGAAGCTCTAATGTCCTGACACAAATATCTGGCTGCAGACACTGAGAAAAGCAGGGAGCTAACAGCCATCCCTGAGTGTCTGTCAGGGTGGTGTGCCCCTTATGTCTGAATCTAGGCAAAGAAACAGTTTCTGCTCTGTACTTCTGGCAGGGAGGAGTCAGCAGATTCTTTTCTTTTTTTCTTTTGTTTTTCCTTCTACCTGTTTGCTAAATTGTTACCCCTCTGAATCTCAGGGAATGGCTCAGGTTGGCTTAAAGAGCCCTAGTTATGACTGAATTAATGGCATCAGACTCCAGAGCCAGGTGTGGTGCAGGGAAGGGAGGGGGAATTGCTGGGGGCAGGGAGAGATGTTTATGCCAAAGGAAAGATTCAGACACCCACACAGCAGATTATGTGCAAAGACTTAGCTTTTGAAGATCTTGTGCTGTCTTCCACTGGTTCTGGAGGTTTGAGTAGATTCTGATCAGTTTCTCCTGCTAGGGAAGACACCCTCTGACCACTACATTCAGCTCACCACAATAGCTTCAGCCATTTCCCAGTGGGTCTCATCTGGTGAATCCTACTTTCCCTTCCCCACTGTTCAATCCAATTTTCTCTTTGATATTCTAGATTCCTAGGATGTCATGTGTAATGGATTTATTTGTTCTTGTGGGCCTTTGTTGTTAGAGGGATCAGAGGAAGCATCTGACTAACCTGCCATCCTGGCCTTGCCTCTTGCCTACTACTCACTTTTGAAAAGGAAAATCAGAGCACCTAGCTTTGGATAGAATTATGGACACTTCTTCAGAATCTGTCTTTAGACAGAGAATGGCTGAGATGGCCTCTTAGCCAATATCATCTGTTCTGATGACTAGAGGGAAACCCAGTTCTGCAGATAGTCACTCATCCATTTTCCCTCTCCAGATCCATGAGAAAGAGGAGGAAGAATTCAATGAGAAGAGTGAAAATGATTCTGGAATCAATGAGGAGCCTCTACTCACAGCAGATCAGGTATGAGTATTTCTCAATTTTTCCTTGGAGCTTTTGTTCTTCTGATGGGAGAAAGGTTTAAGAGAATATACTTGCCACATCCATATATGGCAGAAGAAAGACACATGGTCTTGTAGTGGCTGTGTCTGTGATCTAGAGTGTTTTTGATAAGGCATTTCATTTCTCTTAAGCTTTAGCTTTAAGCTGTTAAACTTGATTGCGATCAACACAAAGCACATTTTCTGACATTCGGGTGAGTGACTCTAGTCTTTGAGAACAACCAGAGACAGACCCAGTGTTTACTGGCTCCACCTCATGATGAGCCTCTCCTTGTAATTCATTGACTCGAAGGCACCTAAACAAAGATCTCAAATACTTAAAACCCGGTGCCAAACACATTGCTGCCAAGCTGATTTGGACTTAGAGCAACCCTGTAGGACACAGCAAAACTGCCTCATGGGATTTCCAGGGAGTGGCTGGTAGATTTGAACTGCTGACCTTTTGGTGAGCCAGTGAGCTCTTAGCCACTGCAACTCCAGAGCCTTCCCAAATACTTGTCTTTCCACAAATGTAAGTGGCAGATGAAGCTTTCATATGATGGGCATTTTCTCATATTTCATAGAATACTAAAAATTCTGATCCTTCCAAAAGGATTTTAGAGATACATTTGTCTTTATTTATGAAAAAGATGTTTCTCATTTTATTAATGTTACTTTGGTTTTAATAATTTGTTACTTAGAGAAGATATTATTGAGCTCCTAGATTCGTTATTCAACCTTTGAGCCAACAGATATTTATTGAATGCTTATTATGTTCAAGGCCCCATACAAGGTTTCTCAGAGTAGCTCTGATAAATCTCTGCCAGAAACCTTCAGTGCTAGAAAGTGCTTTTCAGGAGAGAGAACTATGCCAATTTCTCATAAAGAGGTGGGATTTGAGGTAGACAGATAATTTGAGAAGATTAAGAGGTTGAAGGAAACCAGATTTAAAAAAAAAAAAAAACAATAGGAGCTAATAGGTATTCTTGTGAGGTATAGAAGAAACCCCAAACCAGAAAACCAAATCAGTTGCCACTGCATTGATTCTGACCACTAGCAACCCTTTAGGACATAGTGGAACTGGTCTACAGGGTCTCCAAGGAGTGGCTCATGGATTTGAGCTGTTGACCTTGTGGTTACCAGCTGAGCTCTTGAGGTAATTAACTGAAAACCAAAAACCCACAGCTATTCATTGCCAATGAGTTTGTTACAACTCATAGAGACCCTATAGGACAGAGAAGAAGGGGCCAATAGTATTTTCAAGGCTGTGATCTTCAAGGAAGCAGACTGCCATGTTTTTCTCTTGCAGCGTGGCTAGTGGGTGTGACCTTTCAGTGAGTAGCTGAGCACTTAAGCACTGTGCCACAGGCTCTTTGGAGAGAAGTACCAAACCATTATTGCTGAATCGATTCTGACTCATAGTGACCTGTAGTACAGAGTAGAAATGCCCCCACTTCCCCACTAGAGTTTCCAAAGAGTGCCTGGTGATTTGAACTGCCAGCATTATGGGTGGCAGCCATAGTATTTCACCACTACACCACCAGGGCTGCCTTGAGGGAAACAGGATCTCAGAAATTTAATGATGACTACTCTGAGAGAAAGCAAAACTCAACCTTAAAATTGTAAAAGTGGGTTGTATCATCTGGCTGAATGCTGTGAAATGCTTTCTAGTAGTCAAAGTCTAGGTTTCCCCTGAATTTGTGATTAGAGATGAGAAGGCTTGGGAATGAAAACAGGAATTCTTGTAAAGGAAGAGATCCTAAGCCATATCATCTTTTGTCCAACCCAACATGAAGAAACTCCTTTCACTTCAAAGACCAGTGGCCTCTAAGCTTGAATCCATCACAGCCTGGAGAACAGACCATGCATCAATGTATTCTTATAAGGAAATTCCTCTACACATTCATTTTTAGAAGCAGCTTTTGCTTATTCTGTTTTCTTTGTGTCTCAACAATTAATGCACCCTTTTTCCTTTGGGGTGGTGCTCTGGTGGTGCAGTGGTTAAGAGTTCATCTACTAACCAAAAGGTCAATAGTTCATCAGCTGCTCCTATGGGGCAGTTTTACTCTGTTCTGTGAGAAATCTGGTGACATAGTCATTAAGTGCTACATTTGCTAACTAAAAGGTCAGCAGTTCAAATCTACCAGATGCTCCTTGGAAACTCTGGATCAGTTCTACTCTGTCCTACAGGGTCACTGTGAGTCAGAATTGACTTGACAGCAACGTTTTTTTTAACGGGGTCACTGTGAGTCGGCATCAACTCAACAGCAACAGGTTTTGGTTTTTTTGATTTACCCCTTGTGGGAGATATCCATTTTACCCCTGGGAGTTATCCTCTGTAAATAATCTGAATTAGAACTGGGTTTCTTATCTATTTTATACTCTCCAGGCTCTACCTGTACTTTTATCATTTTATTACTTACATTCTTGTTTGTTGATGTGCAATTTCAATGTATGCCCAAGACAATTCTGGGGCAATAACTTTTTTCCTCTGTGTAAAACACCTCCCCCATTTTGAGTTGTGCTGGGAACACTTTGTTTTGCCAGTCATATGTATTGTAACAACTAATGGACTGGATTTTACGTTAAAGTTAGAGGGTAAAATATTTTCCCACTTAGAAATAAAGTGCTCAGCAAATTGAAGTAAATGTTCCCTTCCAGACAACTTTGCTTCGTTTCCCGAAAGAGTAGTTTATTTCCAACAAAGCACTCATCTAAATGGAGATCTTGGAAGAGGTTCTACTCTAAGGAGTGCTTTACATTAAAGAAAAAATAAACGTAAGCCTTCAGTTGGATCTATTTTTATTGTTATTCAATATTAATTAAGTGGACTTATTTGCTTTAGGAATTTTATAGACATCAAATTGGAAACTTCCTTAGGAAACCAAAATTCAAGCCAGAATGTCCCTCTAGCAGAGAACAGAATTACCCTTTTTCATGTACCTTCTTCAGGTAATTGAGGAGATTGAGGAAATGATGCAGAACTCTCCAGACCCTGAGGAGGAAGAGGAGGTTCTAGAGGAAGAGGATGGGGGAGAAACTTCCTCCCAGGCAGACTCAGTCCTCCTGCAGGAGATGCAGGCCTTGACACAGACCTTCAACAACAACTGGTCTTATGAAGGTAAGGCTTGGGGCAGGTGTGTGGGCATGCAGCTCCCACTCTGAGTGTCGCCTCCCAGGAGCCCAGCAGGACTTTCATCACTGCCTAGAGCAGAGGCTTATGAATCTTGACAGTCAACAATATCTTTCACGTAGCACTTATGAAAAAAAATTAAAGCAGCTGAGAAAAATTAAAGTAAAATAGTAAAGTAAGACAGTACATAATACAGGGTAAGCCACACAACTTGACCAAAGCAAAATCATAGAAGGATCACAGACAAATCCAAATTCCCATGAGATCAGTTTACTGGGCTGAAAGCTAGGGACCATGGCAGTGGGGCACATTTAGCTCAACTGGTATAATGTAATTCATAAGGAAAATGTTCTATATCTTACTTTGTTCAATAGCATTTGGGGTCTTAAAAGCTTATAAGCAGCCATCTAAGATATGTCTACTCGTCTCAACCTGTCTGGAGCATGAGAAAATGAAGAAAATCAAAGATATGAGGGATGAGATTAGTCCAAAGGGTTAATGGACCACACTACCACAGCCTCCAGCAGACTGAGTCCAGCACAACTAGATGGTGCCCAGCTACTACCACTGACTGTTGTGACAGGGATCACAATAGGGGATCCTAGACAGAGCTGCAGAAAAATGTGGAGAAAAATTCGAACTCACAAAGAAAAGACCATACTTCCTGGTCTGTGAAGACTGGAGAAACCCAGGAGCACAGTCCCTAAGTGCACTTTTAACTCAGTACTGCAATCCTCTCTTCAGCCACAGGTTAGACTGGCCCATAAAACAAGCAACAATACACACAGCTCAATCATGAATACAAGACTAAATAAGCACATCAGCCCAGAGGCAAACATAGGAAGTCAGGAGGGAACAAGAAAGCTGAATGAATGGAAATGGGGAACCCAAGATCAGGAAGAGGGAAGTGTTGATATGTCTAGGGGTTGGCAACCAACATCACAAAACAATATGTGTATTAATTGTTTAATGACAAACTAATTTACTCTGTAAATGGTGACCTAAAACACAGTTCAAAAGAAGGAGGAAAACGAGAAGTAAAATGGTGAAGCTAACCGAAGAGCAGTATAAAATCAGAATAAATGGGAGACATTGAACCTACTATCCAACAGCAATGAGTGACACTTCCATAAAATTAATAGGGGGAAAATATTACAAAAAGAAATTATAATAGCTCATAGTTTTGGAGTGCTTTCTATGAGCAGTTCATGTTCTAAGACTTTTTATGCATAACTTCACACCAACCCCATGAAACCAAACCTGCTACCATCAAGTCAGTTCCAGCTCATGGTGATTACGTGAGTTACAGAGTAGAACTTATCCATAGTTTTTTTTTTTGGCTGTAATCTTTATGGAAGCAGATCAGCAGGCCTTTCTTCCACAGTGTGTCTGGTTGGGTTTGCACTGCCAGGCTTTAGGTTAGTAGTCAGGTGCAAACCACTTCTCCCACCCAGGAACCTAACTGACCTCACCTGGGGGTTTGAGTCTTAGAGACAAGTCCTAGACTTACAACTTGTCCAAGGCTGCATACAAGTTCTAATTGATGGAACCAAAATTTGAACCCCGGTAAGGGAATTCCAGAGTCTACACTCTTTTTTTTATTTTTTTTCAGAGTATACACTGTTTATCACTGTATGGTATTAACTCTTGGACTACAGGTTTATAGTGATTATGATCAGGCAAAGAAAGCACTGGCTGAAGTGTGAAGTGAAGAAATTCTAACACAGCAAAGATAAAATGGAATAGAAAGCTTCTATATCTTTAGGGGTAATGATGCCAGTGCTATAGGGGGAACAGCTCCATTTGTGGAGCAATGGGGATTTAGAAACAACAGAGAGAGACAGTGAGCTGGCCAGGGTGTTTGAGGCCCAAGTAAAGGTTGAAACGAGTCGCTGCTGCGTTGACTTTGCGTGTCCGTGTAGAACTGTGTTCCATAGTGTTTTCAATTGCTGATTATTTGAAAGTAGAGTTCCAGGCCTTTTTACTGAGGTATCTCTGGGTGGACTCAACCCTTCAACTTTTGTTTAGCAGCTGAGCATGTGAATCCTTCGCACCATCCAGGAACTCCTGAACAATAGAGGTGTGATCTGAAGCACTGTGCCCTGAAAGTAAACTTCTGTGACTCTGAGGAGCAGGAGCAGGAGCAGGAGCAGGAGCAGGAGCAGGGTGATGGCCAGTAGAAAGACTCTATTCAGGGGCATGAAGTGACTCTGGCTGAGGTGCTGCATTCACAGCAGCCCCAATTGTGCCTTTCTCAGCCACACAAAGGCTCCAAACATAGACGCATTCAGCCAAAGATTCATGACAACAGCTGAAATGCAGAGTGAAATGGCAAAAACAGAAGGAGGAGGACGGCTCCAAAGAGCTAAATAAAAGGGAGATCTGGTCCTAGTCAGCAAATATCTGGGTCCCGTGGGGAGAACAAGGAAGACGGAGTCTGAGGCAACAACAAAAGATGCCATTTGCAAGGGACGTATTTGAAAATATGGCTTCCCCATCTCTTCTAAATGAAGATGTCTCAGGGTACAAGAAGTTGAAATAGTCATTGTTTCCAGGCATCTCAGGCTCCCTTCTCTTTTTTTCTGCAAGTAGCAGAATACCCCGTGCCAGCTAGCTAGGTGTCGTTTTTGAGTAGATGATACTGTCTTCTGTTGGATACATGCGCCATGATACAGAACCAACCCTAAGTATGAAGAAGGCCTTGGATCTCTCTGTTTATTTTTATTTATTTACTTTGAGGATTTTAACTGATTTTTTCTTGTTGTAAAATATATATATATATATAACACAACATTTGACTATTTAACATTTTCCATGTGTACAATTTAGTGCATCGGTCATATTCATTGTATTGTGCAACCATCACCAATATCCATTGCCAAATTTTCTATTGTCATAAACAGAAACTCAGTGCTGCCTCAACACTGCCTCTCCTTCTCCCCTCCCTCCCACTCTCTGGGAGGCTGTCAGTTCTTGGCAATAAATACCACCTTTCTATGGCGCTTCAGCAAGGATACCAAAACACTCCTCCTGGTATTTGTTTAACTCTTGACCCATTTCACACTATAAATATTATGGAGACAGGAGGAAAAACAGGGAGATAGAACAACAGGTCAAAAAGTTATGTGTCTGTCTGCCATCCACCATAGTTTTGTGGACCGGGGCCACAGATTTCTTTGGAGTCTGTTTCTTGTTCCTGCTGTACTCTACAGAAGACGTTCTGGGGGGCCCTCCATTCCTAGCAGGCCCTTAAATTGTAAAGGTCTCTGTTGGACCTTGGAGAGTTGGAAGATTTCTCCCTCTGAGGGACAGTCCCATCTCTCGTGGTGGTGGCACCAGGAGCCTCCTGTGGGCTCTGGCTTGGATGCAGGGGCTACCTGCAGGATGGTTTCTCCCCACAGGACTGAGGCACATGTCAGGGTCAGAACTGACTGAGCTGCTGGATCAGGTGGAGGGGGCCATCCGTGACTTCTCGGAGGAGCTGGTCCAGCAGCTAGCCCGCCGGGACGAGCTGGAGTTTGAGAAGGAAGTGAAGAATTCCTTCATCACGGTGCTTATTGAGGTTCAGAACAAGCAGAAGGAGCAGCGAGAACTGATGAAGAGGAGGCGGAAAGAGAAAGGACTGAGCCTGCAGAGCAGCCGGGTGGAGAAGGGAAACCAGATGCCCCTCAAGGTATGTGAAAAGCCCAGCAGGGGGCTGGGGGAGCAGCTCTCCCATAGCCTCACTGTAAACAAACATTTACTGAGCAGTAACTGTGAGCTCCACGCTACTGAGAAACAGTGAAATCACCAAGTGGCAAAGGCAGTACCTGTCTTGTCAGCATGCCCAGAGGACTCAGGGTCTCTAACTTGGGAGGCAGGAGGTCAGCTGCGTTATCTGAGGAGCTGTCTCAGAGCTACTGAATTGGGCCTTGTTTTTTAGTTGCCTTTGAGTCAGTTCCAAATCCTGGTGACTGCACATGTGCAGAGTAGAACTGCCATAAGGTTTTCAACAGCTGTGATGTAGGAAGTAGATGAGCAGGCTTGTCATCCAAGGTGCCTCTAGGGGGGTTGGAACCAGTTACCTTCTGGCTGGTAGTTGAGCATTTAACTGTTTCCACCACCCAGGTACTAAATTGGGCATATGCCTGCACATTTTGAAAAATCCTTCCCAGATAAGGACATTTGCTTCTAACCTGTCCTTCCTGGTGAGAGAACATTTATTTTTCCCAAAGATCTTTGCATCCTCATCTGTTTAAGTTTTATTGTTTATACAGTAGAACTTGGGGAAGGATGAGGGTCATGCTGCCATGGGGGACTTATAAAAGTAAAGGTCTTTGAGACAGTTTTTTAGACTCTGCTATTTATTCTTACAAGACTCAGGCTTAAAGACTGGTATTTTAGCTCAGGTTTTACCTTCACTGTAGTCCCAGAACCTGGAATGGTTGCCTAGTGGTCAATCTAGGTTATTTAGGGAAGACAGAGCTATCTCGGGGGGTGACTGTGGAGCAGGAAGCAGTTGCCCTCCCTGAGTCTCTCTCGTCTCTCGCAGCGCTTCAGCATGGAGGGCATCTCCAGCATTCTGCAAAGCAGCATCCGCCAGACCTTTGGCTCTTCGGGGACCGACAAACAGGTACAAGTAGTCCCCCTGCTCCTAGCCTGTTAACAACAGGGTCTCCCTAACAAACAGTGGGAAGAGTGAGTCTCTACAATTACCCCAACATTTGGGCAAGAGGAGTCCGACAATTGTCTTCCACTCTTAAGAAACAACAAAAAGTGCCTTCTTAAAGCAAAACATTATTTTGGGCGTGAGCACTCTGCGATGCAAATGAAATTCAACATGACTCATAGACCTATGGATTGTTTTCAGAGGAAAAGCCATAGAAAGGGAATCCATTTCACGATATAACCTATTCATAACTTAATCATCTTTATTTACCACATTGGATCACCAAGTGGGCCAACACCAAGACTACCTTTTCGACTGTCTTGCTTAGATTGCGCCTCATGCCTCGGCATCTCTTCGTTGGCTCCGTTTAGCTTAGGACTTGCCTGAGAAGCAGCTGGCATTTCTGTTGTTAATACAGTGTTAGAACATTTACTGAGAGTCTGTTTCATGCTAAGCTCTGCTGCTAGGTCCTCGGGTACGTAAGTGAGTAAGTCACGGTCCCTGCCCTTAGCCAGCGCACAATCGACTAGATAGATGGGCTCAAAACTGTGGAATAAGTGCATGTGAAACGTGTATGCACTTCAGACATACTTATAGTTGAATCCTAAGTGTCAGGATTCTAGAAGTGTACTATGGGAAGGGATTTTAGGGCACATCTAACCCAGTCGTTTTATTTTAGAGGCTCAGAGAGATTAGGCACTGTCTCCAAACCTGACAGTGCTCCTGGCAGAGACAAGACTAAATTATAAGCCTTTTGGCTCTTCATCTAAAACTCTTCTCACTCAGCATCCCAGGGTCTCTTATAGCCCTTGGAGTTCTCAGCAGCCTGAAGAAGCCATGGTGGCACCGTGTTTAAGTACTCTGCTCTGCACTGGCAGCTTGGTGGTTGGAATCTACCAGCTGCTCCGTGGCTGAAAGATGTAGCAGTCTGTTTCCATAGAGATTACAGCCTTGGCAACCTTATAGGGCAGTTCTACCCTGTCCTATAGAGTCGCTGTGAGTCAGAATGGATTGTGATGGCAATGGGTTTGTGGGGTTTTTTTTTAGATTCTGGTTTTGTTGCAGAAGCACCTTATGTCCAGCAGAGGGAGCAAATCCAACACCTAAGACTGGGTGGAATGGAGGTTCTCTGCCACCATTTATTTATTTGTTTGTTTATTTATTATGACTGAGTGAAAATGTACATTCCCATATAAATTTACATGGCCACCTATATGCAGCTTCCACTGCTCTCCCTGCCCGGTGACAGCACACTATTCCTCCCTTCTGCATACATGTCTTATCCTCCCAACAGTCTCCTTTCCCCTCCTCTCCACCCACTCCCCTTTCTCCAGCCAGAGATCAGCAGGATGATATCCTATAGATGCATAGGACCATAAAGTGCATCCAATATATGGTCACCCTGCATCGCCAAGTCCAATCCACTGATGTCCGAAGAGTGGACCTTCATTATGATTTATGGGCAAGGGCAGCATCAGGGCCATGGGCCATGCTCCCAGGGGAACCCCGAAGCCGCTGGACTGTCAATTGCGGTCTTTTAGTGGAGATCTCAGGGTGCACCCCTTTTTATTCTTGTGTTGTCAGTGAGACTCAATTTAGTGAGCTCCATCACGGCTATCACTGGTGGTGGCCGGGCACCATCTGGTTCTTCTGGACCCAAGTCGATGTAGGCACCCACTCATGTGAGTCTCTCTATCTTCTGGGTTGTTTTTACCCCATGTCATTTTGGTCCTCTGTGAGCATCCGTTCCTGCTGAGTTGGGACCATTTGCTGTGCCCTCGGATGTCTGCTACCATTTTTGACAAAAGAGAAAAGTCCTTGTCAGACAAATCATTGTCAGACAAGTCGTTGTCAAATTGTACTGAAAAGGGTGTAAAAATGCTCTCAACCTGAAGGAGAAAAGCTGCCCACCCCCAAAACCAAACCCAAACCTGCTGCTGTCAAGTCTATTCTAACGAGGATTCCTAAATAACCAAAAAGTTTCTAGTGTAGGAAGAATGTAGAACTTGGGACGGAGAAACTTTTTCCTGGATAATACAGCAAAGTCTTACTTTTAAAGATCTTTTTCCTGAAGATGGGGAAAAAGGTGCTGAAATAGTGGTGTGGAGATTATCGCGGGTGTTGTGAGAATGTTAACTTTGATGAAGACTGTTTCTTAGAGAAAAGCACAGTCCTCACGCAAGTCATCTGCTACAGCTCAGCCACAGAGGGCCACGTCTTGTGTCTCAAGCACCACGCGCTGTGTTTCTCTTGTAGTATTTGAACACAGTCATCCCCTACGAGAAGAAAGCGGCCCCGCCATCAGTGGAGGATCTGCAGATGCTGACGAACAGTGAGTTGTTCCCAGTGAGACTTGTTGCACCTCTTCTTTCTGCCTCCTTTTCAGTTGCACCCCTGGTGCTCCAGGCCTGAGATTTCCTGAGAGCAGTCCTAGATGGGTCCCAGTATGCTCTGTTTCATCTTTTGGACTTCCTTCTGTGCATGGGAAAGATGGAAACGTTCTGCAGTGGTTCCCAGAGCTGTCTTTCCTTTTTTTCCTATGCCTGTAAGAGAGGATACTTGCCAGAAACAAAGGAGCTGGTGGAAGAGGCAGGGGAAGGGTCAGTACTAGTGTGAGGGATTCTTGTGGTTTACCTGTAAGCTCTCAAGGTTTCAGAGGCCTACCTTAGCAGTTCTCCCTTTCTCCAATTTGCCTTGTGGCCCAGAAGCAGGGGTCTTGTTATACAGGAGCAGCTGTAGTTTTTTTTTTCTTTTATTGTGACTGAGTGAAAGTTTATAGTATAATACAAATTTGCGTGCCTCCCTATCTGCAGCTCCCTCTGCTCCCCTTGCCTGGTGACAGCACACTCCTTTCCATTACATACATGTTGTATCCTATTAACAATCTCCTGTTCCCTCCTCTCTACTCTCTCCACTCCCATCTAGTAAGAGGCCAGTAGGACGACATCCTATAGATGCAAAGAACCATAAAGTGACACATGATATGGTCCCTCTGTGTCTCTGAATCCAATCCATTCCTATCTGAAGATTTAATGATCCATGATCAGGGGAAGCATCAGGTCTAGGGTCCATGCTCCCAGGGGAGCTCCCAGGTCTTTGGCCCATCAGTTGTGGTCTTTTTAGAAGGAGCTTCAGTTTTCATGAGAAGTCAAAGGCTCGGGAGCAGCGGTGGGTGTCGCGGGGCAACGCTAATTAGAAAGTGTCGAGTCTTGTTTTCCTTTCAGAAAATGATTGCCTATTTTCTTTTGGCTCTATTGTCAAGTATTAATAACCTTTCTGAGTTATGGGAGAAAGCTGTATGTAATAAAGAGCCATTTATGGGCAACATCTTGTTACATACATCAAACATGACTGCCCCCAAATGGCTGGCAGCACTTGGTATCAGCCATCAGTGTCAGCCTGGCCCTTTTAGAAAGAGAAAAACCCTAAACTGAAAGATAGCAAAAGGCTTATTGAATCCTGAGTGCTCCTATCCCTCTGGCAACTGCGCACGGCAGAGAATGACCCACACAGGCTGCCTGGCCCATAGCCCGTGGAGAGAAGGTGCGCAGGGCTGTTCAAGTCATGGGGAAGGGCAGAGGAGCTAAGGACCTAGTGCCAAAGGTGATCAGATGTTTTCACTGGTATCGTTTGGAGAATGAAAATTCTGCATCTGTCCATAGACATTCAAGATACTGCGTCCTTGAGACTGCAATTTTAAATTCAAAATATACTGGCTTGCTCTTAGCTCATTTTGAACTCATTTATTTGCATAGATATGCACTAATGTTTTTTAAAGGGAGCAGACAGAAATGAACTGAGGTATATAGGCTTTTGTGCTTTCACAAGTAATAAGCATTTAGAAAATAATATAAATAAATGAGGTTGCTGTGTGCACAGTATGCTCATGAGCTTAAAAAAAAGGAAGAGCTGTGTGTTACAGATAGGCATTCCGGAATTCAGTTTGAAATCCTTTTGTTGTAATTAAAAAACAGACTTGCTTCTATTCTGAGCAGGTTTGTGTGCATTTTTCAAGTTCATTAAAAAAAAAAAATTATAGCTAGAGCGGCTATCATTTAAAATACTTAGAAAATGTGGAAAAGTGAAAAAAAAAAATGTCGACTCCACTGTCAGCCTCTGTTCTTCACTCACTCTTGATTTTTTGATTCAAGTCTCATTATCCCACTTTGAGGCAAGGTGATCAGTGGAGGGCAAGGACATGGAGATGGTTTGGGGATCCCACTGCCATAAGGGTCGCCTCTTGACCACAGTTTTCAGTGCCAGATGATGTCGACTGTTGTATCTGGTTACTAAAGTAGTACATGCTCATTGACAAAAGCCAGAAACGATCAAAATATAATGTAGAAAGTCCCCATAGTCTTACACTCAGAGATAATCACAGGCAGCAGTTTCATATCATTCTTCTAGATTTTTTCCTATGACCATCAGAATTTATCTGTTAAAAATATAATACATTATGTTCTGCAACCTTTTTATTTTTTCACTGACTAAGCATATCGTGTGTGTGTGTGTGTGTGTGTTCTTGTTGTTAAGTGCTGCAGAGTCGGTTCTGACTCAGTGACCCCACATACAACAGAACGAACAAAACGCTGCTCTGTCTTATGTCACCCTCACAGTCACTGCTATGTTTGAGTCCATTGCTGTGGCCACTGTGTCAGTCCATCTCATCAGGTGTCTTCCTCTTTTTCACTGAGCCTCTGCTTAATCAAGCATGATGTCCTTCTCCGGGGACTGCTTCGTTCTGATAATACGTCCAAAGCACATGAGACGAAGTCTTGCTGTCCGCATTTTTAAAGAGCACCGTAGTTGTACTTCATCCAAAACAGCTTGTTTGTTCTTCTGGCAGTCCATGGTATAGTCAGTATTCTTTGCCAAATGGCATCAGTCTTTTTTCAGTCTTTCTTATTCATTGCCCAGCCTTCACAGCATATGAAATAACTGAAAATAGTGTGGATCAGGTCAGGCACACCTAAAGTCCTTAAAGTGATGTTTCTGCATTTTTTTTTTTAACACTTGATAGAAGTCTTTTGCAGCCAATTTGCCCAGTGCAGTATACTGATTTCCTGACTCCTTCAAGAGACATTAAGTGTGGATCCAAGTAAAGTGAAATCCTTGGCAACTTCAGTCTTTTCTCTGTTTATCATGATGTTGCTTACTGGTCCAGTTGCGAGGATTTTAGTTTTCTTGATGTTGAGGTGCAATCCGTACTGAAGGTGGTGGCCTCTGACCTTAATCAGTAAGTGCTTCGTGTCCTCCTTACTTGCAGCAAGCGAGGTTGTGTCATCTGCATAATAAAGGTTGTGAATGAGCCTTCCTCCAATTCTTCTTCTTCTAGTCCAGCTTCTCAGATTATCTGCTCAACCTACAGACTGAATAAATAAGGCAAAAGGATAGAAGCCTGGTGCACGCCTTTCATATTTAAATCCCACAGTACTCCCTTTTTCTGTTTGAATGACTGCCTCTTGATCTACACACAGGTTTCTCAAGAGCACAATTAATTATTCTACAATTCCCATAACTGGTTATGATCCACACAGTCAAATGCCTTTGCACAGTTAATAAACACAGGTCACCATCTTTCTGGTATTTTTTAGTTTCCGCAATGATCCACCTGACATCAGCCATGATATCCTTTGTTTCATGTCCTCTTCTGAATCTGACTTGAACTCCTGGCAGTTTCCTGTCAATGTACTGCTGTAATTGTTTTTGAGTGATCTCTAGCAAAATTTTACTTGTGTATGATACAAATGATATTGTTGGTAATTTCCACATTCTGTTGAATCACCTTTCTTTGGAATGGGCACAAATATGGATCTCTTCCAGCAGTCGGTTGACCAAATAGCCATTTTCTAAATTTCTTGGCACAGATGAGTGAGCACTTCCAGTGCTGCATCTATTTGTTTAAACATCTCATATGGTGTCATGGATTGAACTGTGTCCCCTCAAAAATGTGTGTAGCCATTTGGTTTGGCCATCAGTCCCAATATTTTGTGATTTTCCTGTATTATAAATCCTAATCTCGGCCTGTGACGAATAGGTGCAGTGATTACATTAAAAGAGGATTAGTGAGACTCCAACACCCTTGCTAAGGGAGTTTCCATGAAGTGTGGCTTGTACCACCTTTTATCCTACCAGAGATAAAAGGAAAAGGAAGCAAGCAGAGAGCTGGGAACATACTTTCAAGAAAGCAGCACTCGATACCTGAGACAGAATTTGGTACTGAGATACCTAAAATGTGGAAGTGGCTTTGAAACTGTATATGGGTAGAAGACTCAGAAGTAACTGAGGAGAAGTACTGACACCAAAAAGGGCACAGATGGTGACATCCAACAGCAGTGCTGGGGCCAACACAGAGAGAGAAGGGGTGGAGTGCCTGTTGAGTAGGGTGCCGCCAGACACTTGAATTGGTAGAACTAGGCTTGCTAACCCACAGAGTAAGAGAGCTGACTGCCTGTGTGCAGGAGGCTACCTAGTGGAGTGGGGTGCCTCCAGGTCCTTGAATCAGTGGAGATACAGAGATTTGGAACACTTGCCCCAGCAGGGCGGCTGTGGGCTTGAGGCCCATGAGTCCATAGGAAGCAGAAGCTTAAGAGACCAAGAACATGAGAAGCTGAGCGCCCTCAGTCTCAAAAGGTATGGCCATGATCTCAGGGGTTTGAAAGGATAAAGCCATGCCTTCCTGTATTTGTAAGGGTGGAATTGCCATTCAGTTGGGCTTAGGGTGCACCTAAAACTGAGGGGGCCGAGTTGCTATCCCAGTGGACCTGGAAGGCAGAGTTGTAGCACAAGGCCAGGGGTCTCCACATAGAATCCAGAGAATGTGGCCAATAGCTAGAGTCTGGAGAGCAAGGCTAACGTGTAAATTATCTCCGAGAACAGAAGATTATTTTCAGAGCTTTGAGGGCTAACATAATGTGTCTTGCTGACTTGTTGGTTGGCTGTTTTGCTTTCTTTCTCCATTTGTAATGGAAATGTCTAACTTGTGCCTGTCTCTTCTGCCACTGTACTTTGGAGGCAGGTAGCTTGTATTCTTGATTTCACAGATGTAGAGAGTTTTTGTATTTTGGACTTGGAACTGATTTAAGACTTTTACTGTCACATGGGGTGAGTGTGGTTTTGCTATGATAGGATGAATGTATTGCATGTTTCACAGATGTGATTTTTTGAGAGGCAAAAGGGTGGAGTATCATGGATTAAACTATGTGCCACCCCAATGTATGTAGCCATTTGACTGGGCCATCATTCCCAATATTTTGTGATTTGCATATACTATTATAAATCCTAATCTTTGCCTATGGCTAATAGATAGGATGATTCTGTTAAAGGGGGATGATTATGCCAAGGGGGTTTCCTTGGAGTGTGGCTTGCAGAGAGTTCAGAACCTCATACCATCAAGAAAGCAGCACTAGATGACTAAAACATTTGGTATTCCACTTATTCCCAGAGCCTTGTTTTTGCTAGTGCCTGCAGTGCAACTTGGACTTTGGTTCAGGTGGATCATAACCGATTATGGATAACATTGCAAAGAATCAGAATTTCAGAATAATTAATGATGCTCCTGAGGAACCTGTATGTAGATCAAGAGGCAGTCATTTGAACATTGGACTTCTTTTGATGCTGTCAGTTCTTGATCACGTGCTACCTCCTGAAATAGTTGAACATCCACCAGTTCTTTTTGGTGCAATGACTGTATGCATCCTTTCTGTTGTCTTCAGTGCTCCCTGCATCAATCAGTATTTGGCCCATAGAATCCTTCAGTAATACAACTTGAGGCATGAATTTTCTCTTCAGCACATTCAGCTCTAGAAATGCTGCACATGTGTTTTCCTTTTGGCTTTCTAACTCCAAGTCTTTGCACATATCAATATAATACTTTAATTTGTCTTCTTGAGCTACCTTTTGACATCTGCTCAGCCATTTTACTTCACCGTTTCCTCTATTTTCTATAGTTAGTCTGTGTTCAGAGCAAGTTTCAGAGACTCTTCTGACGTCCATTTTAGTCTTTTTGTTCTTTCCTGCCTTGAATGACCTTTTCTCCCTTCATGTATGATGTCCTTGATGTCATTAGACAGCTTGTCTGGTTGTCAGTCACTGCTACTCAGTGCATCAAGTGTATTCTTGAGATAGTCTCTAAATTCAGATGGAACATACCTAAGGTGTACTTTGGCTCTTGTGGACCCATTTTAATTTTTTTCAGCTTCAGCTTGAACTTGCATATGAGCAATTGACAGTCTATTCTGTTCAAGTTTTAAATATAGATAGAGGACTATCTTGAATAAATGTGCCACCATTTTAAGAGATGTAGTGACAGACACTACCACCACCCTCCCTTTTTTGATATTGTAAACAATTGTCTAGCTTCTTTCTTGAAGGATTTCCACAATGTAAATACAAGAAGCTGCTACCTAGTTTAACAATGGAAAAACTGTTTGATCTTTCATAAAACGCCTTTAGGCTTTAACGGCTTCCTTATTGTTTACTTCACATGTAGTGCATATACTCTTTCAACAAGAAGTCTTTACAACCCCTTCAGAGTCTGTAATTCTTTTGCATCTCCACAAATTATGATGTAGAATCCAACAAAGTTAATATTTGTTAAAGTCCTTTGCTAAAAATGAATTTGAAGTGAAACATTTTCTCAAAATGTCTGTTTATATCAGTAGTATATCTTTGAAGGTAGTTTTGTTTGTGATTCAGTGATGTGACAACTATTATCCTTAATGGATTGACTGCATCTCAAAGCAATCTTTTTAACTGTTTTATTTTTATGATTATAAAAGATACACGCTTAAAACATTATACATAAATTATAGATGAGCAAAAAAACAGTTTAAAAAGGAAATATATATATGTATATATAGTATGTATATACTACATGTACATATACCTTATGTATGTGTGTGTATACATATATATATATATATATATATATGTCTAGTAAAGTCACTTGTAGGCCTGTCCCCCTGAGACAGATGCTCTTCTGATGTGCTCACTGTCGGCCAACGGCTGACTCCTGACAGAGGCTTCTAGGCTTAGGTAGGAATACCTGGTTTCCTTGTGTCATTTCTCATTCACTCTGGGCTGGTGGGTTGTTTGCCCCTAGAAGTGAGCATGCCCTGATGGCATCTTGACTTATTTCTCTCTCTCCTTCCCTAGTTCTCTTTGCCATGAAGGAGGACAATGAGAAGGTGCCTACTTTGCTAACAGACTACATTTTAAAAGGTAAGGGAAGCCCCAGGCCTCCTGCAGCAGCAGCAGTCCTATAGACCCACTTCCTAGGATTGTTACTCTAGGTGTTAACCAAATCTGAGCTATCCCGGAGCATCTAAGCCGGGCCAGACTGGGGGACAGGGGGCAGGATACTCAGTGAACAATTGTGAGGCCCTCCCAAGAATGGGTTTTGCAGTTGGATGGTGCTACCAGAAAGCCAAACCAAACCAAACCTATTGCCATTGAGCTGATTATGACTCATAGCAACCCTATAGGACTGAGCAGAACTGTCCCATTTAGTTTCCAAGGAGCACCTGGTTGATCTGAACTGCTGGCCTTTTGGTTAGCAGATGTAGCATTTAACCACTATGCTATGAGGGTTTCCTTATTTCTAACAGTTAGCATTTACTGAGCACTCTCTGTATGCCTCGTAGTAACCTTTTGAGGCCAGCACAGGGACATTTAACTGTAACTATGCTGAAACAAACAAGCACAGATGGCTAAGGAGTTTCCTGAAGATCACACAGTTAGCAACAATTGGAGCTAGGATTTTAATCTGGAGACTGCACACTCAGTCCATACACTGAACAACCCACCTGTCATTGTCTATTTCTCTTTCTAGACCCAGTACATTACTGCAATTTAACCTTTGCTTTGAGGGCAGTTTTTTGCTCAGAACACTGGAGACAGCAGTGAGCTCTTTGCCAGGTCCACCCTACATTGACAGCTGCCAACCTGTGGTTGCACTCTGACCTCTTTCTGTCTTCTCTTTGCAGTGCTGTGTCCCACCTAACCTTGCTCTTTGGAGCAGCTTTGCTGGAGGAGGTCGCTGAGCAAGAGTTCATTCCATCGCAGGGACTGCATGACACCACGTAACCTCCAACCTGTATTTAAACGTGTATAGCTTAAGCTGGATTAAACATGGGCAGCGGGGGGGTCCTTTGCTGTTGGCTTCTAGTCCTAGTAACCATTGGATGCATGACCGAGGGGCAGGGCTGGTGACACTGCCTCCTCTGTACCTGTGTTGGAGGAAGGCAGATGCTTTCGCCACTCATTATATAGTCTGGCACCAGCCCTTAAACTCAGTTTACACTCTAAGACTAATTTTGAAATAAACCTTCATTTAATTAACATTTGTCATGTGTTTGGGGTTGGTGTCCATTGGCCCTCTTTTCCAAACACTAGAGAGAAAGAATGTGTAACTGCCCTCACAGGAGGTCTCACATCCCCTGGCAACCAGCACCATGTTGAGGACCAGGAGTTTGCCCTGGAGTGGGTCATAGCGGGATCTGTGAGAGACAGTGGGGCTACACATGGAACAGGCAGAAGGAGTCATTATCCAAGGAATTCTTGATGAGATTTTGCTGCTTGGAAGCATTAAAGGTTGCTGCATGCTGCACTGTTAGAACTAGCTGGTTGCAGCATTGTCAGACCAAGTGAAGAGATGGTGAAACTGGCAGATATGGGGGCTTCTTCAGGCCCTACAAGGAGACCTTGAGGCTTGTGGGGTCTGGAGATGGTCAGCTAACAGCTGTGGGAGTTGCTATTTCATCCCTGCAGTTAGAGCCCTTCACTGCTCTCTGACTGTCCTAAACAACCCTGGGAACAGTGTCCTCTGACCTCACATTCCCTACATTCTCCTTCCTGCAGCGCTAAAAATGTCAGCAGCTGTGACTCTTATGTCCTGTCCTCAGCACTTATGGCAGGCAGTGGGCACACTGATCCACAGGTGAAGGCTGTATTCATATCCTGGAGGCTGTCTTCGTCCCACCAAAGCCTGAATTCTGTTGGCTTCCGCCTCCTGTCTTGAATGGACTAACCCTGGCAATTCCCATACACCCTGCCTTAAAACAGAAACTTCTACTCCGCACTTGCCATGTGCCTTGCTGCTCACTGCACATTACTTCCCATCACAGCAGCCCTGTGTGGTAAGTAGGTACTACCATGACAATTGTCACTGAGTTGACTTGGACTCATGTGGGTCAGAGTAGAACTGTGCGCCATAAGATTTTCGATGACTGACTTTTCAGAAGTAGAGGGCCAGGTCGTTCTGAGATGCCACTGGGTGGACTTGAACTTCCAACGTTTTGGTTATAAGCTGAGCTCATTAACTGTTTGCACCACTCAGGGACTCCAAGTAGATACTAGTATTGTCCTTTTTTTACAGATAAGGAAACTAAAAGCTAGAGCCATCTCGTTGAAGGCCACACAGGAAGTGGTAGAGTTAGACTAGTGCTCAGGCTTCCTATCCAGATAAACTTAGGTTCATTCTTAAGAGCTCAGTGTTTGTTTTGACTGAGTATGCCACTGGAAAAGTCATGCTTTATCACACTGAAAATGGCACAGAAGGTGCTAGGACCAATGGAGGTGAGACCAGGTGAGATGGTGATCAAAGGTGTCCTTGGTGCTTGGTCATTCATTTCCTGGGCCTCTGCTTTCCTCAGAGCAGTCTTGTGGAGCAGGAGCAATCTCACCCTGGGGTGAGGGGGACCAACCCTACCAGGGAAGATCATCCCAACACCCACAGTTCTAACTCAGGAATCAACACAGAGCAAAGTGTCTGCATCGAGTCAGGGCTCAAATTGCTACAACAACAAGACTAAGATCCCTACAGCATTCTCAGGGTCAATAAATTGAGGTAAATAGTAATCCCTTAACTAAAAGGGGTGACTTTTGTTCTGCAGTTCATTACCACTAAGGCTACCGGTGCTGGTGTAAAGTCATTAGCAAGCTTGACACTTTGCCATGTCTGAGGTTTTTAACCTATCCCATCAAAGGGAAAGCAGTGAATCCCTAAGAGCTTACCTTCCTGTCTTGGGTTTGTTGGATCTGGGTCAGCCATTCCTTTCCCTCAATTTATCCTACCAGCAGGTGTCTGAAGCAGTAGATTGAAGCTAATCAAAGCTGCTGGCTGTTAAAAATAAATTTAAAGTGTCAGAGATACCTTCAGCCCAGGAGGAGGTGAGCAGAGAAGGGTGAGAACTATGGCTCCTTTTTTCTTCCTCCTTTTGTCCACACTGGTGGTTCAGAGGGAATATTAAATCAGCACCACCTGTTCTTGTGTCACTCTTCTCCCCAGTCTTCTACCCTAGAGTGTGGTTCTCAAACAAGCAGCACTTGCCCACACTGGGGGTTCGCTCAGGCCCTACTCCAGACCTATGAATCAGAATCTGCATTTTAACAAGATCCCCAGGGGACTGGTATTTGCTTTTAGGGACTACCATAACCAGCTACCATCAAGCTGACTCTGACTCATGGTGACCCCATGTAGGTCGGAAAAGAACTGTGCTCCACGGGATTGTCAGTGACTGAGTTTTCAGAAGTAGAGTGCAAAGCCCTAGAAGCTCTGCTCTAGGTTCTCGGAGATGCTCAAGCCCTGACTCCTCCAGAATGACCCTGAGAAAAGCATGTACAGTATGTTTCACAGGTGAACCCAACTCTCGTCCTCTATCCACTAAGACTCCTGAGACTCCAGTCAGCCTTGATTGCAAAACTCTAGATGTTCACATTCAACTAAGACGTGGACTTCAGGGTGTCCTCTAGGCAGGTAGATAGTAGGTCTGGCTAGTAGGTTCTGTAGTTGGTGTGTGTTGCCATCAATTAAATACTTCAGTGTAGATGTGCTAACCCTGATTTGATCAAGAAGGTGTTTTGGTGGCACTATTCTTTGAAGAGCTCAGCTGCTAACCTCAGGGTTGGTGGTTTGAACCCATTATCTGCTGGAGAATGATGTGGCAATCTGCTTCCACAAAGATTACAGCTTTGGAAACCCTATGGGGGCAATTCTTCTCTGTTTTACAGGGTCACTGTGAGTTGGAATCAACTCAGTAGCATATAACAATAAGAATCTGGTTGTCTTAGGCTGGGTACTCTAGAGACGCAAAACCAGTGAAGTGTATATGTGTATGTTGTTGTTGTGTGCCATTGAGTTGGTTCTGGCTCATAGTGACCCTTTAGGAGTGTAGAACTTCCCCATAGGGTTTCTGAGGAAGCAGGTGGTAGATTCGAACTGGTGACTTTCTGGCTAGCAGTCAAGCACTTAACCACTGCACCATTAGGGCTCCGATTGTACATATACACGTCCATGTGCAAACATGCAAATCCCCCAAGAATGGCAGATTAAATGATGGCAGGTTGCTGGCTCACAGGCTGCAGAGCTGGGAAATCCCAAGATTGGTAGGTAAGTTGCTAGCTCAAGTCCCAAGAACCAGAGATTAGGTAATGACCAGCTGGATGCAGGACCCTGAGCAAAAAACTTGCTGGAATAGCCATTTGTATATTGGAGGCAGATGACACCCTGAAGGACACTGTTTTTCATCCGGTTGGCTGCTTGTAGCAGATCTCATCGTGGAGTTGATTACATCTTTGCACAGCTGTCAAATGACATCATAATTGCCAAACCACGAGAATCATGGCCTAGCAAAGTTGACATACAACCTTAACCATCACACTGGTCAAGGAGTCCCAGGGTGGTGTGAACACTTAATGCACTTGGCTGCTGCCTGAAAGGTTGGAGGTAAGAGTCCACCTAGAGGTACCTCAGAAAAAAGGTCTGGTGATCTGCTGAAAAATCAGCTATTGTCAACTCTCTGGCCCACCGTTTACTCTGAAACACTTAGGGCTTCCATATGTTGGAACTGACCTGACAGCCAACTGGTCAAGTTAGTTTTTAATCTGGTCAAAATCTGGTAACAAAACTCCACCAAAGAGCCTTTGTTTTTACAAAGTTGAAACAAACCATCACACAAAGACAAACCACTTTCCAAATGGAATGTCCTCATGTTCCCCACCACTATTTCAGGAAGGAAGCAGATATATATCTCAGAAAGGAAGCCCTAAGGGAGGGGTTTTGTGGCTCTATTTTTAAATTAAATAATCCTTTTTCATTCTCACTGGAATAGTAGTATCTGGGGTCTTAATCTTCAGCTAGCGATTCAGGAAAGAAGAGATGAAAACTGTTAATAAGAAGGCATCATCCCCCGTTGTCTTAGAATGAGTCATAAACGAAACCCTCCAGGATATCGAATTCCCATTCAATGAATATTTTTGAGCACCTACCCCTACCACAGCCCAGTGGTCTCACCAAAGGACACAATTAGGAACATCCCAGGGCACTCAAACTTCCTTGCAGCAGAAGCAGGAAGAGGGGAGAGACAGTGTTGTTTCCACGGAAGCCAGGAGAGGTGACTCTCATCACTGAATCAGCCTCATGATCAGTATGCGCAGAGATGAGAGTGACTGAACGCTCCTCTTGGAGAAGAGATGTTTGCGTTCTTCATAGCAAGTGATTATTTTCTCGAGAGGATGAGAGGATAGCCCTTAGCGTTTCTGTCTGAGGCTTCACAAGGGAGAGGAAGCAGAGGCCATTCTGCCGACCAGGAGGGGGCTTTGGCTTCATGTTAACGCCTTTCCTTCCAGAGAACAACAAACCACCTTAGCCCGCAGCCCAGTGGCTCCACACCTCCCCCCAAGCCCTCATGCATATTCATCTTGCTTCAAAAAGCACAGCATGGAATGTGCAAATCAGCCAGTCAGGATCTGGTTGGCATTTTGATAATAGTTTGGTCTGAAACCCTAGAGACACAGGCAATCTCATCACATTGTCTCTCTTTTCACTATCCCTGTATCCCAGTGTTCCACACCTTGTTGTCCTCCACTCCCGACCTGCCAGAGTCCAGGAAAATGAATTCCAGGACCAGAGAAAGCACAACAGTAGGAGAGCTAAGTGTCTGTGTTCCAGTCCTGTGAGTTCCCGCGCCATCCTTCACTCTCCTCTGCCTGAAGAGTCAGAATGTTTTCACCCATTAAACTGTTGCCAGATCTAAAAATACCCCAGGGCGCTGGGCCTGTCCTCTGATCTCTGCCAATTCCTCTACTTCTTGTCTGGGAATTGCATTCTATTCCATCTCTTCCGGAGATGGGCTCTGTATTCTCTTTGTCCTTCTTCCTCTCTCTTCCAGCCTGTTTTGTGCTTGCTCTCAGTAGTAAAGCCTGAAAACCTAGAACCTGGCCTTGCCCTGTGAACAGGAGGAAAAGGAATCACCTTCAAAGGCTCACATGTCATCTGTCATCACTGACATGACATGAACCTAACAGTCCTTGACCATACACATCAATCTCTGAAACACATCTGAGCAACCATTAGCAGCAGAATGATGGACTTCATCTGTGTCTGCTGATAGACAATAACAGCCTCTTCTGTGAAGGCTAGCTTCCTGGGCCCCTGCCACAGCAGAGCTCTTGGAAGAGTATACAGAGCAACTTCTAAAGCTCAGAGAGCTTAGGTCCTTAGGAGCTGGGAGTCTACAGAGTATCTGATGCTCTGCTTTGGGAGACGCAGGCTAAGATTTGGATCCACATCTTCAAATTCTATTTCTTCTGGGAACCCAGGAGGAGAAAACCAAAGATGGAGTCCAGGGATGTAGGCATCTCCAGGAATTTCAATGTATGGAGAGGCTTTTCCGTTGACTCTGAAGGCCAGTTGTGGCAAGCCGAGGTTTGTTGGCTGCTGTAGAGTGAAGTCTGAATCATGATGACCCAAGGGCTGAGGCTCAGGGAGGCAGATTACCCAGTAGGAGGAGAATGTGTTTTGGCCTTGGGTTCAAATCCCAGCTCTATTGCTTATTAGCCAAATAATTTCTAGATTATTATTTAATCTATTTGAGCCTCAGTTTCTTCATTTTAAAAACAGCCAAATCCAAGTACCGTCGGGGCCAGGGTGAGAATACTAATATTAATAATAATAACGTTTTTCCAGAGTGGTATTGAGTAACTGTCTGGCGTATAGAAAGGGCCCTGATTGTGCAGTGGTTAAGCATTTGGCTGCCAACCAAATAGTTGGTGGGCTGCATCCACCAGTCACTCCCTGGAAACTCTGTGGGTCAGTTTTACTCTT
This sequence comes from Heterohyrax brucei, assembly GCA_028571685.1. NCBI lineage: Eukaryota > Metazoa > Chordata > Mammalia > Hyracoidea > Procaviidae > Heterohyrax > Heterohyrax brucei. Next base: position 22,890,625 of record CM053162.1, read on the forward strand.
TCCTACAGGGTCACTATGAGTCAGAATCAAGTATATGGCAGTGAATTCTATTTCTTTTTCCTTTTGGTTTTGGCTTATAGAAAGAGCTACACCTTATGGCCTCTTTAGCTTTGGTGTCGTGATAAAATTTTTTCCCAGTTCAGTAGATACAAAAGACCTGAAAATAAAAAGAAAAAACAAGGCAGGATGCAGCCTCTTCCTCTAAAATCATGCCCCCATAAAATCAGCTTTATAACTTCATCCTCATAAAATCCTGGCTGGTGGTGGCCCAGTGAGCCTTGGCACTTGGGGATTCTAAGGCCAACAGCTTCCAGGTACTCTTGGACAAGGAAGTAAAGCGAAGAGGCAGGGGTTGGATCATATTCTGACTTCTCAGCAGGTTCATTCAAGGGGAGGGTGGAGGAGGGCTGGTCAACAGTCACATTTATTTTTGAGCTTAGAGAAAAGATTCTACTTTCATTGGCAAAGAGACAGGCAGGATGAGAGACAACACCCCGACCAACCCAGAGACACTCAGGAAAGCTCCTGTGCTTTATGACCAGTAGGACAGGTGGGAGTGTGAGGATTAATTCAAGAGGTTTGAGAAAAGCTCTGCTGATCTCTTTGAAAGTGCTTCACTCACATAATAAATAAGCCTAAAGACCACAATTGGAAACCCTGGTGATGCAGTGGTTAAATGCTACATCTGCTAACCAAAAGGTCGGCAGTTCAAATCCATCAGGTGCTTTTTGGAAATTCTATGGGACAATTCTACTCTGACCTCTAGGGTTGCTATGAGTCTAACTCGACTCGATGGCAGTGGGCTGGGTTTGGTTTTTGGACAGACCACAATTAAAAAGTGGAGAAGACATTTTATTCCATTGTTCTCCAGCAGGCAGATCTCAGACAGCTGAGTGAAATTTGGAGAGACTGGTTAGCTCTGTGTAACAATTTGGCCTTTCAGCCCTGGGATGCAGTCAGCTGGACATGGCCAGAGGTATCAGATGAAGGTGGATGACAGTTTTACAGTATGCTGTAAGATAGCATCCCTGTTTTGGGTGGGTGAGTTGGATTTACTGGCCTTTCCAGTGCTGAGAAATGATTTATTTTTTACTCATCTTTGCTTCATGTTAAATGCAAATATGATGAGGAAGGGCTATACTGAGAGTGAGTGTCAGACTTTTCAGCCCAGAGTGACTAAACTTCAGACGCTTCTCTGAAATTGGGTTCAGGTAACCTAGTGGTTCAGAGTTTCTATGCTGCTATTGAAAATCCAGCTGCCTGGGCCCTATGCTTGGAGGGTCTGATTTACTAGGTTGAGAGCAGGGCTGGGGCACCTGTAAATCCCAAAAGGCTGCTGAGCAATTCTAAGGAACACCCCAGTGGAGAACTTCAGGATGGGGTTGGAGGAGCACCGATGCTGCCACTGAGCTTGGATGGGCTGGGGAGATTCCATCACAAAAGAGCGATTTCACATTCTCTCAAATAGTGTGCACACAGATATACACTGCTGTCCAGACAACGGACAGCAGAAGTGTGAAGTAGTCTGGCTGTTGAAAGCCAGGGCAGGGACGGATCTCCGTTTCCCAGCAGGAGTGAGGGCTGTCCAGCTGCAGAGAGAGGTGCAGCCCAGGAGGAGCTGGAAGCTGCCGTTCTGTCCTGCACTGAAATAGAGCCTCCTTAGTTGTAGCCTGAGGGTGAACTTAGCAACCATCGCCTCTAACCTCCTCAACGTGCCAGTGAGAAAGCTGATTTTGATGGTCTCTGTGGAAACTCTGGTGATGTAATGGTTAGGTGCTACCACTGCTAACCAAAAGATCGGCCATTCAAATCCACCGGGAGCTCCTTGGAAACTCTATGGGGCAGTTCTTGATGGCAGTGGGTTTGGTTTTTTGGTTTTTGTGTCAAAGGGAGTCACTGGCTCAATCTTGACCAAATCCAGTGAAACCCAGCATTTGTCCTTTCACTATGAAGGCGTCACAAGAGGCCCACAGGTGGGGGGACTTCATCTTAAAAGAGTTGGTGTAATACAAATGTTGCAAAGCACTGGGGACAACGACCACCAGAAATGCACTTGAGCTAACAGGTGGATGTAAGATATGCACACCTGATTTGAGTTCTCTGAATAATGCTTGGGTACAATAAGATGAAAAAGGATATGAAAATGAAAAGGTATAATGAGGTATACATAACTGAAGGGAATTGTCTTAAATGGCTGATTGTAATGAGATGTACATAAATTGTAAGTCTTGTAATGAAATGAAAAAAAATCATATTCTTGCCTGATAATACTGGGTGTAATGTCTACACCTGAAATAAGTTGTCTCGGTGGGCTGAATGTAATGAGATGCACATAATTTTAAAGAGTGTAATGAGATGAAAAATAAATCAAACACTTGTCTTCAAATGAAAGACGGCCTAAGACGCAAACACCTGAAGGGTATGTCCTAATGGGTTCAGTTTAATGAGATGCATTTAATTTGCAAAGGGGCTAAATGAGATTGGCCCAGAGAGAGGCTAGGAAATGTAGAAGTATAAGCTACATACACTTGAAAGTGGGATAATAAAATCTCCTTCATATGTAGGATGGAAATAAGGTGCCGAAGTGGAAACGCACAGCACTGATGCCATTGGCACTCCACCGGTGGCCTGGCAGTCCTTGGGACCAAACCACCTGACCCACGGCTCCCCGCAAAACTGAATTACCCTTTGTTAGCAGTGAGATTCTAGGCACATAGCAGGCAACTGTGACTGGTTAGTGAAGGTTGCAGTCTAGATGGCAAAATAAAGAAATAACGAGAAAAAGAGTTGCTGTGGAGTTGATTCCGACTCACAGCAAAGCCATGTGTGTCAGAACAGAACTGTGCTCCGTATGGTTTTCAGTGGCTGATTTTTCATAAGTAGATTGAAAGGCTTTTGTTCCAGGGCACCTCTGGGTGGACTCAAACCTCCGACATTTCAATAAGTAGTGGAGGGTGTTAACAGTTTGTACCACTGATGGACTCCTAGCCATAAAATGTTATTGTGAGTTGCTTTCAAATCAGTTCCAACTCATGGCTACCCCATGTGTGCAGAGTACACCTGCTTCATAGGGTTTTCACGAGCAGGACCTTTTAGAGGCAGATCAATGGGCTTTTCTTCCAGGTGCATCTGGGTGGTATCGAACCCCCAGTCTTTTGGCTAGCAGTTGAACACTTAACTGTTTGAGCCACGTAGGGACTCCCTAACTATAAAACAAGAACTTCTGAAAGGCAACTGAAAACTCTTTTCTGAGACTAGTATTTCCCCAAGTCTTCAGACAGCATGCTTCAGAATCTGGGGAGAGCTATGGCTGTCAGACTAATCTATGTAGATAACAAGTAGCCCTGGTGATCTGTGTACCCTGAGTCTCAGGATTGCCCATAGAGGCCAGGTAGGTGGCTGTGATGGTAAATGTTGTCTGTCAGCTTGGCTAGGCCATGATTCTCAGTGGTTTGGCAGTTACGGTGTAGTTTGGTAGTTGTATGATAATATAATTACTTCCCTGACAAGATGTGATATAATGTAATCATCTCTGTGATGGCATCTGCTGTGAGTGACAAATTGGTTGAAAGTGAATTTCCTTGGGTGTGTGGCCTGCATCCAATGTATGTGGACTTTCTGGGAAGGTTTGCTGGCTTTTGCTCAGACAGGATCCTGTAGTAGGCTCCTGTTCATCTGACCTCTGGTTCTCGGGCCTTGAGCTGGCACTTGAGCTGCCATCTGGCTTGCTGATCTCGGAATCTGTCAGCCTTTTCAGCCTGTGAGCCAGAGGCCTTCTGTCTGACTTGCCAATCCTGGGTTTACCAGTTCTTGAGGCTGTGTGAATCAGGAGAAGCCTGACCCATGGATTTGGGACATTCTAGCCTCTACAACAATGGGTGAGCCATTTCCATGATATGTGTCCTTGTATGTTTACCTGCTTTACTGGTTTTGCTTCTCTAGAGAACCCAGCCTAAGACAAAAGCTAGCACAAGTGAGGCTGTCAGAATGCAAACACAGATACAGTTGCATGTTGAAGGCAGGAGTGTATTCATGTCCACCAATAAATCTGTTCTCTTCAATCTCCCTCCCTTAAAAGGCTATATTGGGCTATACTGTTTTCTCACTCTCGATGGAGTGATGGGTATACAGAAGTACTTCCTTTTTCAAAAGCAACTACTTATATATTGAATGGAAAGGTGAAAAATGGAAGAAGAAAAGAAAAAAGAAAAAAGGGTGGGGGAAGCATAACCAAATAGCCAACAAGCCAGCCAACCCAACAGGGACAACCTGATAACAAAGGGATCCTAAGCCTGAGTGTTGGGGGGTGACAAGGGGCTACAGTCACTTTGGCCTCACGGCATACCATGTCTTAGCGGTAGCAATTATGTGACTATGCCCAACTGAGGTCATGTGGGACTAGAGATCCCAAGCTGCCTGACTACCCACCTTTTCAAGGGAAACCAAAAATCTGGATATTAACATGCAATCTTCTGATTTTTAAGTGTTGGCCAAATAAATAAATAGTAAAAACGTATGGTCCACACAAAACTTGCCTGTAAGCTGAATATGGCCTGAATACCATACTTGCTCTAAGAGCCTCCTGTTTGCAATTCTGAATGATAAGATTGGAGATCACGGTCCCATAGTGTGAGATCATGTTGTAACCATCACAGGGATGGCAGACACAGACTTTCATTCTCAATCTTCTGCTAGAATGTAAGCTTCCTGAAGGTAAGAACTTTGTCTCCATTGTTCACAGTTACATCCTAAGCATCTACAATGGTGCCTGACTGCTGTTGGCTACTGAGGTCCTATGCTACCAGTCACATAGACACACACTTTATATGCAACTATTCACACGAGATGAAAGCCTTTGACCTGATACGACTTGGGTGTCCCAAAGAAGCAATGTTGCCTTATCCTGTGTTACCTTTGTAACTGTTGTTTGGCTCAAGTCAATGGTTGTGGTCGCTGTGTGTTCTGAATGCCTCCTAGCCTTGGGGTGTGGCTTATCTTTCAGCACTATTCCAAACAGTATTCGATTTCCATGGGTTGATCTGAAGCAGACTATCAGACTTTTCTTTCTTACATATCTCAGTCTGAACCTCTGCAGAAACTTGCCCATCAGGAGTGATCATGTTGGTGTTTGAAATACCCGTGGCTTAGCTCTCAGCATCACAGCAACATGCAAGCTACCACAGCAGGCCAAGCTGACAGATGGTGGACAAACATGCTTATACAAGGATAAAATCTGTCATCAATGTAGGGAGAAGCATTTTCTCTTACCGAGTCCTGGTCGAGTAATAACAACTTCACTGTGCCCACAGTCTTCTCTGTTCAGTCCTTTTGTTACTGGACTTGAACTTCTACTTACTGGCTCATCCATAGTCACATGGGTCTGGGAGTCTGCACGTGTGCTGCCTCCTACCCATGCCTATTTTGCAGAGAGGTTCATGGGCATCTTAGCCCTTCCCTTGGACAACTTATTCTTTTTCTTGCTTTTATGTGATTTCAAAAGTCTCCAGAGACCAAGGAGTCAGGTTACTAGTCTCAGGGGGGAGTTGCCTCAGGCTCCCTGAGGCCTGAAGAAGCAGTGGGTGGGGGTGGGGGTGACCCTGTTGCTTGGAAGGGACCTCAGAATTGTGACGGAGGGATCACCCTGGGAGGAGATGGAGGATATCTGCAACCAACAATCCAAAATACCAACAAGCCCCATGTGTCTGCTTCAAGGCAGACATCCTCACCGTTCGTTTCCATCTTAGGGGCCATTTACTCAGCTATAGCTATAGTAAGCAGGGCTGATTCATCCATTAACCACCTAATACATGGAGAGGGGAGTTACCCGACTTCACGTTAAGACTGAAGGGAAAAGCAATTTCGAGCAGATTAGTAAGATATAAGGAGGAAGGGGGAATCAAAAGTAAACTCAGAGATAAACTCAGGTGTGGCTTGTTTCCAGGGAAGGGGTGTGAGGTTGCAAGACAAGGCACAGAGCCCAAAAGCATTGCTACGGATTGAACTGTGTCCTCAGAAAATGTGCTGGAGTCCTAATCTCTGTCTTTACCTGCGGATGTGATCGAGTAATCGAGAAACAGCATTTTCTTTGTTATATGAATTAGATCATAAAGTAGGATGGATTTAACACTTAATCAATTCTGAGTTCTAAAAAGAGCACGGAGACACAAGAGACATGCAGTCACAGGGGAAGACAGACACCTTGTGAGGATCGGCTACAAGCTAAGGAACCAGAAAATGTCGGAGACCATCTTCTACGTGTGTAAGGTGTATAAGAAGGAGCCCTCATAGCACAATGGTTAAGAGTTTGGCTGCTCACCAAAAGGTTGGCAGTTCGAATCCTCCAGCTGTTCCTAGGAAACCCTATGAGGCAGTGAAACAGGTTACTCTGAGTTGGCACTGATTCAACAGCGTGTAACAACCACCTATGATGAAGAAATCAACACAGCTGAGACCCTAATTTGATCTTTCAGCCCCCAGAACTGCAAGAAAACAAATTTCTGTTCTTCAAATAGAAAAATAAATGAAACAGTGCCTGGGACAGTTGATGCTGGATAAATTATATGTGGAATGAATGAGTCATTAGGAATGAATCCAGGGGTTGTACTAGGGCAGGTTCATTGCCCTTGTCCACAGCTGCCCACATCCAAGACAGCAGAGAACCTTCTTGGCCAAAGAAGCTTAGCTCTGGCCATCCCGTCCCATGAGGAGGAGTCTCCACTAGGTCTGCCCTGATGGAATGGCAACTGAGAGCAGAACTGAGTTAGAATATTCCCAGGGCCCTGATATTGGAGATTGATTCTTGAGATGCAGTGGGGCGGGAGACACAGGAAATTGCCTGCCCCCATCCAGCACGGTTACCCTGTTGTCCCACATCCCTGGCTCCACTGGGGTTGGGGTACAACATCTACATCTCCTTGGGTTGAGAAGGATTTGGGTCACACCCAGAGGGAAGTTGGAACCCTCACAAAATTCAAGCACCCACATATCAAGTGATTCAGGAAAACCTTTTTAGTTGGCAGCACGGCTGGAAGAAAACCATGGTTGCATAGTGGTTAAGTGCTACAGGTGCTAAGCAAAAGGTCGGCAAGCAGTTCACATCTACCAGGCGCTCCTTGCAAACTGTACAGGGCAGTTCTGTTCTATCTATAGTGTTGCTGTGAGTCAGAATGGACTTGATGGCAGCTGCTTTAGTGGGTTATGGCTGGAAAGATGACTGAATGTGATAGAAAAACATAGGTGGGTGGGAGAGGCTGGGCCGAGTTACTCCATAATTTCTTTAGAATAGTATTCCTCACACTGTGTTCAGTGGAATACTGGCATAACTTGAAAAAATTTTACTTGAGAATAAAAAGGTAAAGAATTTGGGAAACATCAGGTTAAACAAAGTTAAATAGGTTTGTTTCCTGTAGAACCTCTCAGGCTCTTTAATATGCTAATGTGCATTATGAGGAGTCCGTGGGGGTTACTGATGGTCAACATGCTCAGCTGCTAATCAAAAGACTACAGGTTCAAGTCCACCAGAGGGGCCTCGGAGGAAAGTTCTGATGATTTACTTCCAAAGACTCAACCACTGAAAACCCTGCGGAGCCCAGCTCTACTCTGACACACGTGGGTCTCCATGAATCAGAGGTGACTCCGTGGCAGCCGGCTTACTGTGTCGTGAAGCTCCACCAGCACAGTACAACATGAGTTAGTCCTACACTGAGCTGCCTGTGGATTTTTTTTTTTTTTTGGAAGCGGAGTTGGCATGCGTTTAATAGTATGTTCTTTGGCAAACACTCCTTTGGAAGACTGCCTTCCTGACTATGGGAGGTCAGGTTCTAAGGTATCATCTTCTTGTGAATCCTGAGACTTCCTCCACCTGACTAGAAGTGGTGGACTCTTGTCCCTTGCAGAGATCTCTAGGTATGACGGGTGGGCTGGGCTCCGTGAAAGCAGTGACCCAAGGATCCTCCATCAGAGGCTGTGCAGAGGCTCCTTTTGTCTCTATAACCACTCTGCCCCCATCTCCAGCCTGGGTGTAGGATTTCCACAGGTCAGCGCAGCCTCTCTGACCTATGTGAGTGTGAACAAGTAACTCCACGGTCTTGTGGGACAGTTCGGCCAACTGGCACAATATAACTCATAAAGTTATGTTCTACATTCTAGTTTGGTGAGTGGTCTCTACTTATCCAGAGCAAAGGAGAAAGGAGAAAGAAGTAAACAGAAGACGCAAAGAAGCAACTAGTTTATAGGACAAATAGTCGACATGAACCATGGCCTCACATACCCTGAGGCCAGAAGACCTAGGGGGTGCCCAGCTACCGTTACCTACTATTTTAGTCAAGGCCACAATGTCATTGCTGTTGTTAGGTGCCACTGAGTTGGCTCTGACTCATAGCAACCCTATATACGACAGAGCCAAACACTGCCTGGTCCTGTGCCGTCCTCACAACCATTGCTACGTTAGGGCTACAAGAGAGGCACACTAGGAGAATGGGAGAAAAATGTGGACTAGAACCTCAGATTCGTTAAGAAAGAAAATAAACAAAAAACCCCAGCCAGACCCAATGGACTGGTTGAGACTGGAGGACTGCCCAAGACTGTTTCCCTGAGATACTCTTCAAATCTTGATTTGAAACTAACCCTTGAGTTCAACTTGTAGCGAAATAAAAAAAAATTCTGCAAAAATAATGACTATCACCCATAAGTACTAAAAAAACAAAAAAGACCACCTATATGAAATCAAACAATCAATAATTACTTTAAAACAAAGATGAGAAGGTTGGGAGGTAGGGCAACTAGGTTAATGGAAATGGAACAACCAGATGGGAAATAACGAGAATGTTCAAATATTGTGAAGAAGATAACTAATTCACTGAACCATCTGTGCAGAAATTGTTGAATAGGGACTTAAACCGCTACATAAACCTTATTTGAGAAACAGAAAGACAAGGAAACATTTGAAGAACAGAAATAAAAAACTTGCCCTCCTGCCTGTGAACACAGAAGCTGGAGAAATCTCTGCCAAGTGTCCAGTGTCTGAAAGTAACAAGAAAGCTTTTCTTTCACTAATGTGGGGATGCTGGTCCCTTGGCTCAGCGAAACAGCATTTAATCCTGGGACTGCCAAAGGACAGCCTCCACTCTGGACACAGCTCCAGGATTAAATGGGAAACCAAGAATGCTTCCCATTCATCTGAGGGAAGAGGGAGAGAAAAGATGGGCATGGGAGGAGGGTAGTGATGCCACAACTTGGATGACGAGAACCTTCTGAGCCCAGATGGAGACGGGAAAAATCAGGGAGGTGCAGAATGGCACGAGAGGGCCAAATTTAGGAGCATCCCCTACGATAGAGGATAACTGTCACGAGAGGGCAGTACAGAGCTTCATCCAGTCTTCTGTATTTCTTTGTCTTGGAGCCGCGCGCACATACACGAAGCAAGCATGGCAAACGTGACTTTCTTCTTGCCCAGACTGGTAAGCTGAGGTCACCAAGAAAACCCTCTGCCTTGTTTTCTTCTGTGTAGTCATTTCAACAAGGGGCACCCCAAAGTCTCCAGATTTTCTCTGGTCCCACTACAGAAGCAGGGATCACTACAGCAGCCACAGAAAAAGAGAATGGAGCACCAGATTTATGGTAGGTTATAAGATTTACTGAAAACGTCTCGGCCACATTCAGTACTGGTTTGGTGGATACATCAGAAAGAGGTTGCATAACACTAGGTTGGTGGAGGGGCGAGGAGGAGGATATGTGGGCACGTGTACGCAGGTGAGCCTGTGCTGGGGGGATGCCTGTCCAAAGTGGTAAGTGGGAAGGCTTATGTGTGTGTTTAAGCAAGAAAACTGAACCAGAAAAGGAAACGTAGTTTATCCCACTGCACATTGCAAAAGTCTCACGCCAAAAAAGCTAGACTTTCCACTACCTATGGCATCAAAAGGGAGTAAAAAATGATTGGATCACCCAGATTATAAATAAGGTTATTTGTTTCTCAAAAATCCCTATTAAAACATTAAATATCAGCTCTTTTGGGGAGAAATACATTCATTTCAGGGAGACCTCAGAAGAGTGACCATCCTTTTGCTCCATCCAACCTGGTGGGGGCGGGGAAGCCCCAGAGAGTCCTGAGGGTTCCCTCAGGTTGAGCTACTCACATCCTACCACTGAAGGAGGCGGCCAATACACACTTTACAAATGAAATGGCAAGTCCATTAAATTCAGATGGATGGAAAGCACACGTGATCTGTCCTGTCATTCACAGCCACAGGGGTAGGACGGACTGAGGTAGGGGCAAGGAGGAAAAGAGGGAGGGATGGTCATCCACGGGAGCTGGAAGTCAGGGTGGGACGATGTGTGTGGGCAGACGAATGGAAAGCTTCCTCCTTGTGGGGGCCCCAGCCCTCCGGTAGTGTGCACGACGGTGGCGTGTAGAATGGCATGGTGGGGTGGTCTGGTGGCACCGCCAGGTTCTTCGACACCATTTATATGGGCTCTCCCCTACATTTGGGACATGACTGGAAGAGGGATGTAGCACCTTCTACAACCCCTGGCTTTGCATTGGGCTGGATACGTCTTTCTAATGTTTCTTTTGCCTTCTCCGAAGGTTGGAATGAAGAAGGGAGGCTGCAGGCTGATGGAGCTGGCCTGAGAGCAGAGGGATAGCCATGGGGGACCTCAGGGGTGGCAAGACCTCAAGGTTAACCTGGCTCCACCCTCTCTGAGACCTGTGGAGTGCTGGACAGCTGAGGAGCTCCACCTGAGGGCCGGGACACCCTGGGTAAGAAACCATCGCCTTGTTGTCACAGAAGGCGAGACCTGTGACTGCATAGGTTCACCTTCCTATGGCTCTCAACTCACGTTCTGCCTTCTCCCGGGTTTCTGGAACCAGCTCAAGGAACTCCTCTTAGCTTGCAATCTGTTTTTAGGAGAGAGAGAAGGAGCCCCTGCTGGTTCCCATCTCTCTCTCCTATGTCCGTGGAGGTCTGTGCCCAGAAACAGGGGTCTTGGAAGAACTGGTTGGAGCCTGCGGAATCCAGGCCGCACTCTGACCTGCTAGATGTGATACCGTCAGGTCATCCCCTCCTCCAGGCATTAATTATGATTCCAGGTGCCCTTAAGCCCTCGAATGTCTCTCAAAGGAGCTGAATATCTTCTGTGGGTGGAACCCAGGTCCCCTTTGTCTCCCCCTTTCTTTCTACCTCTGCGTGGAGCAAAGGCTAACTCTGCAAACAGCACCAATCCACCTCACAGTGCAAGGCTTATAAACAATGCAAGTCCTTCCGTGGGGTGTCGATGGGTGCCCTCTGTCCTCAGGGATTGGGTGAGTCCAGGTCTCACTCCTGTCTGTTCATACAGGCTGCTTGACTGGCCCTGCCAATCGGAGTCCTTGGCAGTTCTAGGGAAGTAGGGCTGGGGTACCCACTGAAGCTTGGTGGTTGGGAAGGAGCAGGATGTCTCCTCCGCATTTCTTCAAGTTGCTGATTGTGGGAGGCTCGGGCCCAACTGCCTCCAGTGCTGCCTGCTCATGTCCCCCTCCCCCCACCCTGAAGCCCTCCTGATGACACTCCTCTCCTGCTTGTTGATCAGTGCCATCTGGGCCACCTAACTACTCCAGGGAGTCACTGTGTTCCAAGCCCAGGTCGCTGACATTCGTTGTCTGCAGCTCGTCTGCCTCCTCCTCCAGCTCCTCCTCTTCCTCTTCTTCCATCTCATCCTCATCCTCTTCTTCAGTCCCATCCAATGAGTCATCGTGTGCAGCCATCATAGCCTGCTGCATAGCCATGGTAGCATTGTCTGAGGACAGGGACTGTAGGTTGTCCAAGTTGATGGAGCCTACACGACAGAAAATAGCAAAGATCAGGATGGCAGAAGCTCAGGAAACTCAGAGCTGCATTGTGTTGGGATGGAATGGCTCAAGGGTTGGTGACCCCTTGTTTCTAAGGGTGTCTAAGCCTAAGTGGCACAACTTCCTGGTATGCAGTCTCCCATCCATTCATTCTCTGCCTCAGCCCAAGCAGCAGCAATCCTAGCTACTATTTGCCAAGCATCTTCTATGTAAATCTTAAGCACTTATGACTTTCTAACACTCTTGTAAGGCAGATATTATTGTTCTCATTGTAAAGAGGAGGAAATGGAGTCTCTGGCATAAGAGTTAGGACTCAGTCCCACGGTGCTCTAGTCCCAGATCTGTTTACCTCCTTTTTTGTGTGTAAGATGAATGCCCATCACATAAGAACCTGTACACAACCAGAGAAATACACGTGAAGGTATGCGTGCACACATGCACACCTCCACCCACTTCCCACGCAGAGCCATCTTCACACGCCAAGCTATAAAATGTCTGGCTCATTGAATTATTCATTGTGCACTAGGCGATCGGCAATTAGAAACGTGTATATGGAGGGTGTGATGTAGAAGCTGGGAAAACAAAACTCTCCCTGGCCTCCTTTCACAAGCCAGCTGCTCGCCTTGGTATTTATAGATGGCCTTGGCTCTTGAAGAGCTGTTCAGACACTGAAAGGTGATAAGGACCTTGGAGCAAGTGCGGGAGCCAGGCGGGGGTCTGCTGAGCAGTCATTCACTCAGATGACCATCCACTGCCACTGAGCTTGTGAGGTTGCTTTTAGCTTGTTCAAGGATGTACAAAACACGCCTTTCTTTAAGGCCTAAGAACAGTCCTTTGATGGGGATCAGGATAATTATAGTGACAGAGCTGGGACTAGGACTTAGGCGAGTACACGTTTAGCACCTGAATCTTTGTATAACCGACACTGTATCCCCATCTAGCGTACACTCAGCCCCAGCTCTTACCATCGGGGTTTGTTCCTGGGGCGCCGCCCTGCTGCTGCAGCACCCCTGCAGCAATGGAGTTGGGCCAGAATCTTTGGGTGGGTCGGTGCTGCGACTTGATCTTCTTGGCTTTGGGGGCAGGGTCTGGGTTACTGGCATCAAGCATGGGCTGCAGGATGCGCCGCCGGGCATTGATGAACCTGCCCAGGATAAAGGTGGAGACCTGGTTAGTCACCAATGGGGAGGTGATGGTGGGACAGGGGAACCCAGCGGTGGTGAGGTAGCGAGTGGGTGCAGAGAGGGCTAAGCCCTTTTCAGATTCTCGGAAGCCAATCTGTGAATGCCTTACACAGATGAGGCTGGGATTCAGATCTGTGGGGTAAAGGCCTAGCAGGGAAAAGAGCCCTGGGCACTAGGTACTTGGGAAATCAGTTTGGTGACCTCCAAGAAGCCAGGGAAGGAGGTAGAGGAGTGGTCCGCACTCTGCTCCAGACCCACCAGGATTAAACAGAGGTGAGAAGAGCCTTAGCCACAGGTACCAACCTCTGACTTCTCTCCAGAGGACTAAAGAGTCAGGCTATGAGTGCCACTTTTGAGTCTGCTCCCATCCAGTTAGACTGGGTTATGACAGTCTGGCTAGACAGCTGAAATCTCCGTGGTGTCAGGAGGGCTGAGCCTTCTTCCTTCCTCCTACTCTAGCTTTACAGAAGTTTTTAGCTTGAGTTCAGTTCACATTAGGTGGAGGGTGGACAAGATGACCACTGGCAGCCCCTCCAAGCCACTGTGCAAGTTTTCTACTCAAGAAACTTCCAATGCTGCCCTTTCCCATAAATTATAACAAAGGTCCACTCTTTGGACAGGAATGGATTGGACTTGGCAATGCACAGTAACCATATACTGGAAGTACTTTATGGTTCTATACATCTATAGGATATCATCTTGCTGACCTCTGGCTGGAGGAAGGGGAGTGGACGGACGGGAGGGGAAAGGAGACTGTTGGGAGGATGAGACATGTATGGAGCAGAGAGGAATAGTGAGCTGTCACTGGACAGGGAGAGCAGTGGAAGCTGCATATAGGGGGGCATATAAATTTATATGTGAATGTACATGTTCACTCAGTTATGTTAAATAAAAATAAAAAAAAAAAAAAGAAATAAACTTCCAATGATGTTTCAGACACAATTCCCCAGCAGAGGGTGCTGGGAAGCTGCATACGAAGCTACAGGTGCCTGTGTTGATTCTAGCAGTTTGCTTCTAGCCCAAATGGAAGCACTGGTGGGGTAGCTGGGCTGGAACTGGGACAGGACAGGGCAAGCTAGTCTCCTCTCCCTGCTGTGCCAGTCCCCTGCCAAGTAAATGACACCTGGGCCTGAGAGCCTTTGGGCAGTGATGCTAACTCACCAGTTATTTACTTGAAGGAGAGTGAGGTTTGTCTGGGCTGCGATCTGCCTCTTCTCATCCTCCGTAGGGTAGGGGTGCTGAAATGAGAAGTGAAGGGCTAGTGAGGGGTGGACATACCATCTCGGACACAGGGAGCCAGAGTGGTGTCACAGCCCAAACTGGAGAAAGTCTGCTCCTAAAAAGAACGGATCTAGGGCTCGGAGAGAGGCTGCCCCCAGCCCAAGGTGCTGCACTGAGGCCCACCTGACAGTGTCAGCCCTCTACAATGGGAGCGGGAGATCAGGGTGGTTTCCCAAGTACTGTACAGTATAATATTTATGGCTTACAAGATACCTGCAGTTCCTTCTTACATGGTCCTCACAACTCTCTCCCCAGTGGCAGTATTACTAGTGTGAGAATTTGCTATGGCCTCAAAGGTCCACAAACTATCAAAAGTAAGGTAAGTGAAGTATACAGACCAATTCAATTTAAATGACCTGACATTTATTGAATACCTGCTATGTGCCCAGACTTATGTTAGGCATTTCAAGGAGACAGGAGATAAATAAAATGATAATTGCTCTTTATACAGTACTTTATAACCTGTAAAATGCTTTCATGCACTTAATTCCATTTAATAAAGTATACCCCTGAAACTATATGGGATTGGTAGGTAGGAATAATAACATCACCACTTTACCACTGAAACAACTGAATGACTAATCCAGTGTCACCCAGATAGTAGCACCCAAATTGGAACTCAGTTCTTTTGATCTTGGCCAGTCTTTCTTCCATTACTTCATGGATGGCAGACTAAGGTTAAGTCAGTGCCTTACTGGAGAGGAGCGATTAGGTGGTGAATGTGTCTCCCACAGTTACAAGTGCACATCAGTCCATAGGCTGGCTATGTTTTAGTCTCCCTGTCTCAGGCACCTCATGAGAGCAAAGATTTAAAAAAACAAAAACGAAAACTAAACCTGTTGTTGTTGAGTTGATCCAGACTCATAATAATCCCATAGGACAAAGGAGAACTGCCCCACAGAGTTTCCAAAAAGCAGCTAGTGGATTGGAACTGCTGACCTTTCGGTTAGCAGTCTGAGCTCTTAACCACTGTACCAGCACGCTCTGACAGCAGAGATTATGTTCTGTTAATTTCAGTGTCCCTAATATCTTACACACACTAAATCTGCAAATGAGTCCTTCGAGAAAGAAAGCATAAACAAACAACAGACATTGTAGTTGCAGCCACAAGCAATTTAAAGGTTAGGAAGAGAGACTGAAGCTGGCCTGGGTGATGTGAAGGATCAAGGGTGCCAAAGTTCTCAACAGCAGGGGAAGAGGAATCTATGACTGCGAGTCCAGATGTGAGGAGTAATCAAATCTCCACATTCCCACTTCATCACCTCTGACCCTAGACACATACAGCAGTTTGTCTCTCTGGCCCCCGTGACCCGGAGCTATGCAGACCTCACAGCTTTTAATACATACTATACCTCAGACTGCCCAATAGGGTGATGCCAACTGTACGTCACATGACACAAACTTCCGACTGCTAGCCACCAATTTGAGGTTTTCCCAATATGTCTTCAGGATGGGTGCCATGGAAGCGCAGGGTTGGGTAGGAGTGGGGGAGGGTTTCCCTGGGTTCCCTGACTTTCACCTTCTGCCTCCCGCTACTGTTATGTTTATGATAATTCACTGGAAAGACTTGTGGAACTCCAAGTACTTCACTTATGATTACAGGTTTGTGACAGTGAAGAGGACACCAATCATAGTTGTTATAAGGAGGAAGTGCATGGGCGAAGTCTGGGAGGGTTTGCATCACTCTCCCTTTGCCAACCAGAAAGTTCTCTGAGCCTCCATGGTCCAGGCTTTTATCAGCCAGTCATGACTGAACCCTCACTGCGTATGCCTGACAGGCTAAATGATGCCTTCTGGGAAGAGTTGCCACTGGCCTGTCAGGTGAGTTACTTCTGCTCTGGCCAGCCCCCACGCGTTATCACAGATCCTCAGCAGTGGCCTGGAGATTTCCGATAAAGGCACCTTGATCAGTCTCAAAGTTACTTCACAGGAACCAAGACCAGAGGCCAAAGTGGGTTTCCATTATCATCCAAGGTTTCTCACTATTGGACGGCAAGCCACATGGCAAGTGGCCCTATGCCTCCTTTTTATATATGTAATTTACTGTGGTTGTTATTAAGAATATACACAGTAAAAACACAAACCCAATTCAAGTTACGACACATACCTTTCAGTGACATAGATTACATTCTGCAAGTTGTACAACCATTCTCATCCTTTTTCTGAGTTGTGTCTCCTCTACTAACATAAACTCACCATACCCTAAGGTTTCCATCTAATATTGAGTTGTTATGTCAATTTGATCTCATTTAGATAGATCTTAAATGACCATATTGATCAAAGAAGAAATTCTTTATTAGTTAAGCTAAACTAGTTTTTGATTTTAAGAAGACTTTAGGGGATAATTTTGGTTTAAGATTTAAAAATTCAGAGCAAAAGTTTCAGGGGTTCATCCAGCCTTCATGGGTTTAGAAATCTGGATTTCATTAGAATTTGAAATTCTATTGTGTGTTTTCTCCCCTTTCATCAGTATTCATCTACAATATCTTTGATCAAAATGTTCAGTAATGGTAGTGGGTCACCATCTAGTTCTTCTGGTCTCATGGCAAAGGAAACAGTTGTTCGTGGAGATAATCAGACACACATTTCATTTCCTCCTCCTTTTTCCAATTCTCTTTCATCTTCTGTTGCTCCAGGCAAATACAGACCAGTTGTTGTACCCTGGGTGGCTGCTTGCAAGCTTTTAAGATCCCAGTCACTATCTATTCAAGCATGATGCAGCACAAAAGCACTAAGCATGTCATTAGGCCAGTTAACTGGGATGTTTCATGAAACCATGAACCATCAACCTCTAAACTAAGAAACCAAATCTCATGAGGTATTTGGTTGTACATAAATAGCTTCACTAGCTACTCTTTATTATTAAATATTTTTTGTCATTGCTGTGTATTTATCACACAGCTTTTGCCAGTGCAACTTTTTGCAGGTGTACAACTTAATAACAGAGGTTTCATTAACTGGCTGTGCAGCTCTACCGTTAATCAATAGAATTTTGAAAAATACTGTGCATTTGGTGAAAGCGTACATAGCAAATTAGTTTTCCATTCAATAGTTTGTACACAGTGCTCTGTTACATTGGTTCCATTCCCCCGGTGTGCCTATTATCCCTCCCCCCCTTTTCCATCTTAGCTTCCCCATTGCCTTTCACCCTGAATTGCTACCCTAATCAATGCATCTTTGAGCTAATGCCTGTTTGTGTCTTCCCCATGTCTCAGCACTGGCCCCAGTACACGGTGGCAGGTAACAAAGGTGTGGCAAGATTTGCCCTGGAAGCTGCAGGAAATCCGGGGGCTCATATGGCAGAGAATCAATGTTCCCAGCTCCTTCAGGCCAGGATTATTTCTTATGCTCAGAACTGTTTCAGAAAGTGGAGCCTGGGCTTTATAATCAGACTGGGACTCAGATTCTGGCTCGATAGTGATGAGCAGTGAGATCCCAGGCATGTTACTTAACCTTCTGTCTTCAAGTCCTCTAAAGATCAAATGAAGTAATACTTGTAAAGTGCTGATGAAAGGGTTGCTCTTAATGCTACTGTGATTAGATGAAGTCTGCGAGGTCCTTAAGGCTCTCTGTGCAAAGAGTTTCAGAACAACAGCCTTGGTAGTACTCTCACTATCAGGAACAAAGGCAAGTAACTTCGTCAGTTGGCCTAAGCAACCCCTGACTGAGGCGATCAGGGTCATGTGTTGTTTTACTTGACACCTCTGACCTTGACTGCCAGACTTGTGATTCATACAGTATTAAGATTCTAACGGGAAGGAAAGTACATCAGTGTCATAGAAGCCAAATTCATTCTAATTGGGAAGAAGCAGCAGGGAAGCCTGGAGGAGACACTGCAGGCCCCATAGGTCAGAGAAGGCTTGGCTCTGCTCTTCCAACCCTGGCTCTTTGGATTCCAGCCTTCTCTGTCCATGGTAAGAAGCCAAGCAGCTGCCTCTCCTGGACCACCTGGTCTGTGAACACAGCAAAGACACGGCAGGTTTTGGCCTTCTTGGGCCTCTCTGGGCCATTTCATGCCTTCATTCCTTTGCACAGGCCATCCTCTCCACTTGTATGCTCTCTCCCCCAGCTTCCCACTATCTACATTTCTGAGATTCTGTGAAGACCTGCTCAGGGATCAAATCCTCTGTAATGTCTTCCAACTCCTTGAGGCTGAGTTAGTTGCCACTGCATTTCAGTAATTAAAATTAGCCCACTAATATGGAGTCTCTAGGTAATGAAAATGGTTAAGTGCTCAGTTACCAATCAAAAGGCTGGCAGTTTGAATCCACTCACAGTGCCTTGGAAGAAAGGTCTGGTGAACCACTTCTGAAAAATCAGACATTGAAAACTCTGTGGGGATCAACTCAGTAACAATTGGTTTGGTTTTGGTATATGATGTATGCCTTTCCACTAGACCGCAAGCTGCTCTAAGGCAGGAATTCAACCTAATTAGACACTGCATCTCCTGTGTCCAGACAAGTGGCAGGCAGGGTTGACATTCAATATTCACGTGTGGTACAGATGAGTAAGCTAAGACAAGAAGGTGATGGCAAACTCGTTCACCAAGCAGAAGAGGCCAGCCTTGCCCACTGTTCGAATACATCTCACTGCTGCTGGGTGTCTGCTGTAAGTAGAAGTCGCCTGACCTTCAGAACTCACAGCTTAGATGGAAAGGCCACAAAGGACAAAATCTCTATTAAAGGGCAGTCTGTGCTAAATACTCAGTGCAGGGTAAGAGAAAGGTGAGGTGCGCTGGACTGGTCAGGGAAGGCTGCCTTAAGCAGTTGGGACTTAAGCTGGATTTTAAAGACTGGTCAAGGAATTCTAGCAGAGAGAATGGAATGGGCATTCCAGGCAAGTGCCTTTCACTAGGACTTACGTTTAAGCCAGCCTGATGGAGATCTCTTCCACTTTTAAAGGCTTCAAGCCTCCCCTGGATGGATGTTTGCTGTTTCTAAGGGGCTTCCATTCTTTCAGTAGACATTATAAACATACAAACAAATATGCTCCCCCATTTAATGGAGAGAGGTAAGAGGTGTCACCAAAATTGTCTGGTTGCTGTCTTACGGATAAGGCTAGAAACCTCCTATGGTCCCTCAGTGAAAGTCTCCATCATCTATCCCTCCTGGAACCAGTGTCTCAGGAAGCACACGGTGGAGACTGTAGGGGGAGCAGCAGCACTCAGCCCAGCACTGGGAACAGGTGTGTTGGCAAGAACATTCCTGACACCATATCTGAATGCTTGTGGGAGCAATCCAGCTTGTACATGCCTCTGACCAGATGATTTCTCAGGACAGTGTCAGAATAGTCCTGGCCCCTGGACAGACCTCCATTTAGTCAGTGCTACTTTTAGCACAATTGGCAAGGTTCAGGGCCAAGTGCAAGGAGAGGAATCAGATGAGATCATGATGAGACCCGAAGCCACGGTAGCTACTCTCTGATCACTATTTGGAGGAATTCTGTGAATTTGGAGACAGGACACAGATAGCAACTGCCTGGGAGCAGATAATTCTTCCTTGAAAAAGAACACAGGAGGAGCCAGGAAATTACAGATCCCTCTCAGGGCCGGTGTACAGCTTCAGATGATTGGACAGCGTGGTCTGAGTGTTAAGAGCATCGTCTTCAGAGGTTGGCCCAAGCACTGTCCTCACTACTTACCAGTTGTGTAACTTTAGCAATTTATTATTTGATGTTTCCAATCTTTCACTTGTTTGGCTTAAAATGGCAATGATAAAATAGTGCCTACCTCTTAGTGTTTGGGGTGACTGTACGAGATAATGCAAGTAAAGCCTGTGGTGTTCCATTGACTTCTTCACTGTTGACTTGACCACTGAGTCTCCAGAAAAGCAAACTGCAGTGTTTACGTCAAGTCGGTGTTGCATTGCACCAGGGTTGCCATCAGGAAGTTTCTGACACCTAACCTAAACTCTTTCCCACTTCATTCTGGCTCTTCCCTTGATAGCTCCATAATGCAAATCTTAGCTGAACTAAACTGGAACTGAAGATATCTTTCAGTTTAAAGAGCAGGCTCTACTTTGGTCTTGGGTCTGAAAGAAGCTCAAGGAAGGCTGATCCCTAGGTTCCTGGCCTGGCCTGTAGAACAGAGGCCCTAATACCATCTCTTCCACTGCAAGCCCATACTGAGATTGTCCTTCCAATGCCTCCCTATCCACATCTAACTACGAGGCCAAGGCAGGTCATCAAGGGACACAATGTGTGGGAATCAGCAGCATTCTGGTGTCACGAGGCCCTGTGCTGCCGGTTGGGCGTGGCTGGGAGCGTGACTCGGACTGCTGAATTTTCCTTTCCCATTTTCCCGCCATAACCAGGCTTACACTGAAGGTGACATACACCTCTCTTCCCTTCTCTGGACTCTTGACTTCTGTGGGGAAGGTGGCCTTCTGTGGGCCACATGGTAACCCTCTATGAGGGACAGAGAACAAGGGAGGCAGCCAGGAAGTTGAGGGGCCTTGAAAGCACCACATGCCATCCAATTGAAGATACCATGGATCACACAAGAATTTTCCTTTCCGGTTGTAACGGCCCTTGCTCAGACCTTCTACTCTTTTTTCCTCACCTTTTAAAAAATTTGTGCACAGAAAAAAGTACAAAGTACTAAAATGTGTAGCTTGATGTATTATCACAAAGCAAACAAGCATGTAGCCACCGGGACCCGGTGGAGAAATGGAGCACTGCCAGCAGCCGGGAAGCCTTGCTCCGTCCCCGCCTCTCACTGCCCCCTTTCCTCACCCTCCCCCGAGCTGTTGTTAGGTGCCTCTGAATCTTTTCTGACTTACAGTGACCTGATGGCACAACCCAAAGAAACAGATCCTTCCCTAAGATAACCTGATTTTTATGATAATCATTTTCACGCTTTTCGTGCTGCTTTTACTACTTATGTTATATTCCTAATATTATGGCTTAGTTTTGCCATATATGAGCTTCATATAAATGGAACCATACAATATGTGGTCTCTCACTCCACAGAAGAAAGGTCTGGTGATCTACGTCCGAAACACCAGCCACTGCAAACCCTATGGAGCACGACACCTATGGGGTTGCCATGAGTTGGAACAGACTTGCCAGGAAATTTTTGTTGCTGTTAAATTGCACTCCACATTACGATTGTGAGAGCATCCACAGCTGTTCTGTGTGACTGTGGTTACTCATTTTCATTGCTATTTTTTCTCTCCTTATACCATGGTTTTCCTTTATAAATAAGTACTGCCTTCAGTTCTTCACCCTGCTGCAATCTCAAAATGATTCTTCTTCCTGCTGGCTTCTGCTTCTGACCCTCCTTCACACCAAAATAAGATTGCCTCTTTTCTCCCTCAGTCCTCATCCCAAGCCTAAGAGCTCGGACAGCCCACCTTACGCAGGACTCCTCACATTCCAAGCATGGCCTGTTTAGTATCTGTTATAATTAGACCGGTGGCACAATCTTTGTATTTATTTAGCGATTGAAGACAGGGCCTAAGGGTTAACAGCTCCTCCCCACTTCCTGGGTGTGTTTGTGTATGTGGAGGTGGGTGGGGAGAGAGGGCGGAGACCACGGCAGTGACTCAGACTCCCCCGCTGCCCTGCTTATAACACTGTCCCTCCTCCTGTTGATCGCTTAACTCGTACTGGTGAACAGAAGGGGGAACTGGAGATTCCGTGGCAGCTCACTGCTCAGCTCTCTGAGGAGTCCTGCGCTGTAAGAATCAGCAAGAACAGAACTCTAGAGCCAGACCACCGGTGCGTATCTTGGAACTGTCTCTTAACAGGTTTGGGCATGTCACTCAGTGTTACAGATTGAATTGGGTGCCCCCAAAATAGGCATTGGAATGCTAGCCCCCTATCCCTATGAATGCAATCCTATTTGGGAATAAGGTTTTCTTTGTTATGTTAATGGAGCCATACCAGTGTAGATTTATCATAAACCTAATCACTTCTGAGTGTAAAAAGGACAGATTGGATGCTCCAGAAGCCAGGACAAACGGGGAAGACAGACTATCAGATGATGACGGAGGCAGATGAATCTACAAGCCCAGGAACTCCAGGTATTGCTGCTGCTAGACACTGAAAGAGCCAAAGAAGGACATCCCTGCTACAGCCACACTCTGAATTTGTATTTCCAGCTTCTTGAACTGTGAGAAAATAAATTTCTGTCCTTTAAGCCACCCACTTGTGGTATTTTGTCAGAGCAGCACTGGAGGCCGAGGTACCCAGTCTCCTCATCGTCAAAACGGGAAATAATCACAACCAACCTCCGTTGCTGTAAGGATGAAACGAGTTAATATTGGGCCACACTCTGTTTGTTAAATAAATAAATAACAAGTGAAATAGATCTTCAGCTTGATGCACCTGGCTCTGTCTCTGTGAAGTCACAGGTGGTTTCTCTGATCAGTGGCCGCAGCCCCCAGCAGCTTCTTCTGTGAATGTGTACGCGTGCTCCTTTTTCAAACGGGTTTTATTTCTCAGATACCTTGGGACCCCTCTGGCTCCCATTCACATCCACTGAGGATGTTTCCTACTCCCCGAGTCTCAGGCTTTATAGGAGAGGGGCACCTCTTGGGAGATGCTGTGAAGTCATAAATCTTCTCTGGCCATTTCTCAAGCAGAAGCTCAGAGTGGAGTATCAGGGGGCTGCATCCGATTCAGTAGTCTCCAACAAGCCCGACAAGCCCTCCAACAAGCCCTCTCAGGTCAGTCCCTCCCTGTTGCTCATGGGCTTATTGTCTTCAAATGGAGACACACAAATCTTGCCCTCTTCTCTGGAGACTCACTGCAGCTCATACAGTCAGAGTAGCTCAAGCCCAACACTATGGCTGTTCCAGACAGAGCACACTTGAAGCTCTGTGCCATCTTTCCTGGAAGTCAAATAGCAGTTTCTTAGGGTTTATTCTCCCTACATACCTACTGTGAAGGTGGGTGGGAAAAAAATACCCTTTTCACAGGCAGGGACTCTGAGGCCTAATGTCTCTATGGTACAGAGTGATGAATGCAGACAAGAACCCAGTTGGCAAGTCTTCCAGCTTCCTGGAGTGCCTTACACCATAGCCCTGCAATTATACACATTTGAGTCATATCTGGAAAACCTGGTGGTGTAGTAGTTAAGTGCTACGGCTAGTAACCAAACAGTCGGCAGTTCAAATCCACCAGGCGCTCCTTGGAAACCCTATGAGGCAGTTCTACTGTGTCCTATAGGGTCACTAGCAGTTGGAGTCAACGGCAACAGAAATGGGAGCTATATCTGGATAGAAAATAGCCATGGTAAGTGGCCAGGCAGGGCATCAAGCTCATGAGGCAAAGAACAAACTTACTGCCATTGAACTGATTCCTACTCATTGGAATGAGCCCTATAATACAGAGCAGAACTGCCCTATAGAGTTTCCAAGGAGTGGCTGGTGGATTTGAACTGCTAACCTTCTGGTCAGTAGCCAAGCTCTTACCTACTATATCATCAAAACTCCAAAAAACTAAAGGTGTAATTAAGGATGAAGAGGTTTTCATGATCACATTAGATGGGAGGGAGAGGTCAATCTCTTTAGTCAGTGTTATGATTCAAATAGTGTCTCCCTAAAACACATGCTGTAAATCCTCAAATCCACCAGGTGCTCCTTGGAAATTCTACAGGGTAATTCTACTCTGCTCTATAGGGTTGCTATGAGTATGAATTGACTACATGGCAATGGGTATGCCTGTGCATGTCACTTTGAGGTCTAAGGATTGCCTGACCCAACATGCCTGTGGTTACATTACATTTGGGAATGGGTTGTCTGTTATGTTAATAAGACAGGATTACTGTATGGTGTATCTTGAGTCAGTCCCTTTTGTGACATAAAAGAGATTAAACGTAGTAGGGGTGGGGATTTGGTGCCAAGCTACAAGGAGATTGCCAGGGAAACAGGAAATAAGCTGGAGACATGGATCTTCTCCCAGAGCCAAAAGAGAAAGACTTCCCTTGGGGCTGGTGCCTTGAATTTGAAGTTCTAGCCTCCAAAACTGTGAGAAATTTTGTATTTGTTAAACCCACTCAGTTGTGGTATTTTTGTATTGGTAACACTAGATAACTAAGTTTAGGATGACAGTAGGGTGCTGCTCTAATACCAAAACCCAAATGCACTGCCACTGAGTCAATTCCAACTCACAGAGATTCTATAGACATAGTAGAACTGTCCCATAGAGTTTTCAAGGAGCTCTTGGTGGATCTGAACCGCCAGTCTTCTGATTAGCAGCTGCAGTGCTTAACCACTATGCTACTAGGGTTTCCACTGCTCTAATAGGCACCTAAAATATGGAAAGGGCTTTGGAATCGGGCAGTGGGTAGAAGTGAGAGAGTTTTAAGGTGCTTAATAGTAACTGACTAGGACCTCACCTGCTAATCAAAAAGTTGGCAGTTTGAATCCACCGGCTGCTCCTTGGAAACCCTACAGGACAGTTTACTCTGTCCTATATAGGGCACTATGAGTCAGAACTGACTTGATGGCAATGAGTACCGAATGAAAGGAAGAAATGGTGAAGAACTGAGACAAATGATTTCAAAGGGCAGCTCAGGAGGACAAAGTGAAGAATAACGAAATGTGTAAAGACTTAGGAAGAACATGCTTGGCAATTCTCAAGATGAACTAAAGAACTAAAGAGAAAATTCAACACTCAAGTTCCAATACCAAAGGATTTTAAGGGGAAAATATTAACAGATGCAGGAAGCATCAAAAGAAGATGCAAGATATGTACACTGCCAC
Source organism: Heterohyrax brucei (assembly GCA_028571685.1). Classification (NCBI taxonomy): domain Eukaryota; kingdom Metazoa; phylum Chordata; class Mammalia; order Hyracoidea; family Procaviidae; genus Heterohyrax; species Heterohyrax brucei. The sequence continues at coordinate 22,915,623 of CM053162.1, forward strand.
TTTAGGAGGTAACATATGATCAACAACCAATGGTACTGAATAGAAAAAATCCAAGCTACAATGAAGGCACTGGCAAAAACAAACCAAACAAACACACAAAAAAACCCCAGGCCTCTGGGAATTGACAGAATACCAGCTGAGATGTTTGAACAAATGGATGCAATGAATGCTGGAAGCTCTCAGTCAAATATACCAAGAAATTCGGAAGACAGCTACCTGGCCAACCAACTAGAAGAGATCCATATCTGTGCCCACTCCCAAAAAAATGAGATCAAACAGAATGCGGAGTTTATTGAATGGTATCATTAATATGACACACAAGTTAAATTTTGCTGAAGATAATGCAAAAGTGGTTGCAGCAGTACATCTACAGGGAATTGCAAGAAATTCAAGGATTCAGAAGAGGATGTGGAACAATATTACTGATGTCAGTGGGTCATGGCTGAAAGCAGAGAAAACCTGAAAAATGTTTACCTGTGTTTTATTGACTATGCAAAGGCATTCAATTGTGTAGATCACAACAAATTAGGGATATCACCATGAAGAACTGTGCTTATGAAGAATCCATACATAGGCAAGAGGTAGTCATTTGAACATAACAAGGGGATACTGAGTAGTTAAAATCAGGAAATGTGTCTGTCAGCGTTGTATGCTTTCACTATATTTAATCAGTCTGGCTCCTGAGCAAAAAATCAGAGGTGGACTATACAAAGAACACAGTATCAGGAGTGCAGGAAGGCTCATTAAGAATCTGCAGTATGTTGGTGACAAAAACTTGCTTGCTGAAAGTGAAAAGGACTTGAAGCACTTATTGATGAATATAAAAGACAGCCTTCACTATGGATACACTTTAAAAAAGGAAACAAAAATCCTCACAACTGTACCAATAAGCAACATAAATGTGGAAAGTTTTGATACTATCAAGATTTCATTTTGGATTTACAGTGAATGCCCATGGAAGCAGCAGTCGAGAAATCAAACAACGTGTTGCATCAAGAAAATCTGCTACTAAAGACTTCTTTATAGTGTTAAAAAGCAAAGATGTCACTGTAAGGATTAAGGTGTGCCTGACTCGAGTCATGGTGTTTTCAATCACCTTATATGCACAGAAAATTAGACAATGAATAAAGAAGACCAAAGAAGAATTGATGTCTTTTAATTATGGTGTTGGTAAAGAATATTTAATATACCATGGACTGTCAGAAGAACAAACAAATAGGTCTTGGAAGAACATTTCCTTCCAAGAAGTACAGCCAGAATGCTCCTTAGAAGCAAGGATGGCAAGACTTTAATCTCAGGTACTTTGGACACTGTCTTAGTCATCTTGTATTGCTCTAACAGAAATACCACAAATGGATGGCTTTAACAAAGATAAGTTTATTCTTATGCAGTGCAGTAGGCTACAAGTCCAAATTCAGGGTGTCAGCTGCAGAAGAAAGTCCTTGTGTTGCATCAGTGTTTCTTTAGTCTGAGAGCATCTGAGTGCAGGAACCTCAGGTCTGAAGTACACGCTCTGCTCTTGATGTTGCTTTCTTGATAGTATAAAGTCCTCCGTTCTCTGCTTGCTTCTCTTTCCTTTTATTTCTTCTAGGTTAAAATGATAAAAGGTGGTGCAAGCCACATTCTGGGTAAACTTCCTTTACATTGGAGCAAAGAGGTGATCTTATGAAGGGTGTCACAGCCCCCCCAATCCTCTTTAACACAATGCAATCTATTAACCACAGGAAGAGATTAGGATGTAAAACATAGAAAAATGACAAAATGGAGAACAATCACAAAATACCGGGAATCATGGCCCAGTTGAACTGTTACACACATTTTGCTGGGGACATGATTGACTCTGTGATAGACATGTTATCAGGAGGGACAAGTTCCTGGAGACAGACATCATGCTTGGTGAAGTAGAGGGTTAGCAAAAAAGAGGAAGACTCTAAATGAAATGTATTGGCACAGCAGCTGCAACAACGGGCTTAAACATAGGATGGCACAGGACCAGGCTATTTCCTTGTATTGTACATAGAGCAACCATAAGCTGGAACTGACTCTACAGAACCTAACAAGACCAATAAACCAAAACCAAACCCACTGTCGTCAAGTCAGGTCTGACTCATAGCAACTCTATAAGTCAGAGTAGAACTGATCCATAGAGTTTCCAAAGAGAGCCTGGTGGATTTGAACTGCCAACCTTTTGGCAGCCATAACACTTAACCACTACGCCACCAGATTTCCAACCATCCTATATTTCTTTGCGGAAACCCTGGAGGTGTAGTGGTTAAGTGCTGCTGCTGTTAACCAAAAAGTTGGCAGTTCAAATCCACCAGGTGCTCCTTGGAAACTCTATGGGGCAATTCTACTCTGTCCTACAGGGCTTTATAAGTTGAAATTGACTCGATTGCAATGGATTTTGTTTTGTTTTTACAGTTCCTTGAAGAGACTGTTGGTAGAATTGTAGACAAAAAAGGCAATTCTGGAAGGGCTCAGAAAGAAATGTAGAGGGCTACAGAAAGTCTCTACGTTCTTAGAGAATATAACAGAATATTGTTAGAAATGTGGATATTAAATGTGCTTGTGGTGAGACTATAAAAGAAAATGATGAACATGTGATTGGATAACAAAGGAAGGGTGATGCTTTTAATACAGTGACAAAGAACTTGAATGAAATATGTTTACATGCTTGCTGCAAGGTAAAACTTGTAGGTGATGAATTTGGATATCTGGCTGAGAAAATCTCTAAGCAAGATCCTAAGGGCCATGTGGTTTCTTTGCTGCTTACAGTAAAATGCAAGGAGAAGGAGATGGACTTAAAAAATGGACTGTGCAAAGTGGGAACAAAACTTAGAGATTTGGAAAATTCTGTTGGGTAAAGTAAGGATACATGTCCTAGAAGGTTCACCAAGAACGTGGTGACATAATTGTTAAAAGAGATTATGCCTGTGAGTGATAAATGCAACTACCACAGCAGAAGATTCATCAGCTTACAGTGAAGAGGGCAGAGGGAGGAAGGGAGGGAGGGAGAGAAGGTGGAAGGAAGGGAAGAAGGGAAGGAGAGACGGGGAAGGGAAGGAGGGGGGTAAGGTGGAAGGGAGAAAGGGAGAGGGAAGACATGCTGTCTGCATCTTGGAATTTTACAGACAGGAAACAGGCCAAAGGAGATACATCTGTTGTCCTCCAAGGACAGCTCTTGGAGCAGTTTGGAGATCCGTGGAACTGTTGGAAAAGAACAGGGGAAGCAGGGCTGTGTCTGTTTCAAAGGGTGCAGTCACAGCCTCCTAGGTTTAAAAGGCTCAGATCTTCACCAAATAGGTTCAGGAATGTTCTTGAGTGCCAAGGGGATGGCCCGCTGACCAAATTGTTGGGAGTGGGGTTGCCATGCCCAAGGGGCAGAAGAATGGGCTTATTGAGGCTAAGGGGGTGGGTCACCACTCAGATGGATTAGGTGAATGGGGCTGCCCAAGGGAGAATTAGGGGAGATGGGGGAGTAGAGAGGCAAGGGGGGGTGATGGGGGTTGCGGGGGTGAGGTGGGAGGGTGTGGAGGGGGAGTGATGGTGTCTCCACCCAGAATCCAGAGGGTGTGGCCAACACTCTAAGTATAGAGGGCAGGGCCATTGTCTAGATGATTTCAGTAAATGGAGGACTGTTTTCAAGCCTTGGGAGCTAATGTAATTTGTTTTGCTGGGTTTTGAACTTGCTTGGTGCCAGTTATCCCTTTTGCCCCCTCCAATTTCACCCATCTGTAATGGAAATACCTACCTTGTACCCATGCCACCATCTTGCTTTGGAAGAAGATAATTTATTTTCTAGATTTCACAGGTTGACAGATGAAGAGGAATTTTACCCCAGGATGGAATATACATAAAGTCTCATGCATATTTGATAAAGATGATTGAGCAGATGAGATTTTAGTCTTAGAGCTGACTTATGACTTTTGGGATGATGTGATGAGGTTAATGTGTTTTCCATATGCCAACGACATGAAGTATTGGGGGGCTGAAGTAGAAGTTTATGGATTGAATGGTGTCCCCCAGAATATGTGTAAATCCAACCTCTATGCCTGTGGTTATAATCCCATTTGGGAATGGATTGCCTTTGTTATGTTAATGAATAGGATTAGCATAGGGTATATTTTGAGTCTAACTTTTTTGAGATACAAAAAGAGATTAAACAAACGAGCAGAAAAGTGACGGGGGGAAGATTGATGCCAAGATCGCACAAAGTTTTCTAAGGAATCAGGAAACAAGTTTAAGAGACAAGGACCTTTCCCAGAGCCAACAGAGAGAGAAAGTCTTTCCCTAAGGCTGGAGCCATGACTTGGAGCTTCTAGACTCCTAAGCCGTGAGAAACCTTGGTGGCATACGGACTAAGTGCTATGGCTGCTAACCAAAAGGTTGGCAGTTTGAATCCACCAGGTTCTCCTTGGAAACTTGATGGGGCAGTTCTACTTTGCCTTATAGGCTCGCTGTGAGTTGGAATTGACTTCACAGCAGTGGTTTGGTGGGTTTAAAGCTGTGAGAAAATAAATTTCTTTCTGTTAAAGCCATCTACTTGTGGTATTTTTGTAATAGCAGTGTGCAGTAACTAAACAGTGGCAATAGGGCATTTAAGAGATCACTGACGATTATTTAGGAGATAATTCTCACCCCAAATTACTCTTCCTCTTGTTCTTTATACCCAATCCTAAATCCTAGCCATCTATCAAAGCTCAGTTCAAATCCCAGCTCTTCCACCAAACCTTGATAACCAACACTTCTATAATGCACAGAGCCCTAGAGGTCCCTGAGTTAAGCCTCCGGTACAAAGCACAAGTCCTCCACACAACTGCTCTTCGACTAGGCTGGAACCGCAAATGAGTTTCAGGTGTGCAATTATAGTGATGGCCTCAGTACCAGAATGGCTTGACAGGGACAAGGGTACCAAGAGTCTCCTGAACGGCTTCCAGCTATAGTTCTCTGTGTGCTATCCTAAATATTAGGATGCTTGGCTCTGTGGTGCCACTATCACTCAGCACAGCAGCCCCCTGACTTGATGCTTAGGAAGGGCTTTCTGTTGAACTCAATTCAGCTTTCATACTACATCCAATCACAGAGAATAGTCTGTTCTCTGAAATCACACAGAAGTCTACTGGACTTCCTCACACCTGCTAACAGTCATTGCCATTTTTACCTAACTTTTATTAAGTACTGGTAGTGTGTAAGGTGCTATGTTAAGTGCTTGGCATGTATCCTCATTGAATTATCTTGGAAAAGAATGAGGTAAGTGGAACCCTGGTACCACACTGGTTAAGGGCTCGGCTGCTGAAAAAGGTTGGCAATTCGAATCCACCAGCCACTCCTTGGAAACCCTATGGGGCAGTTCTTTTCTGTCCTATGAGGTCACTGTGAGTCAGAATCAACTTGATGGCAATGGGTTTTTTCATATGAGGGAGGCATCAGTATTCTCGTTTTACATGTAAGAAGCTGAGCTTACAGTAGTTAAAAAAAATACTTGCCCAAGTTACATGAGTGGTAAGTGGCAGAGCTGATATTAGAAGCCCCTGTATCTTTAATCATAGCCACTCCCACTACTCTGGACCACCTTCAGGAACTGTGCTTCTAACACGTTAGGGATGGATAGCCTTCCCCATTACCCACCAGCCAGCTGTGAGTTGACTCTAATGAATGGTGAATGGTGACTCTATGTGAGTCAAAGCAGACACGTGCTGCATAGGGAACTCAGTGGCTGAGACTTCGGATCACCAAGTCTTTCTTCTGAGGGCACTTCTGGATGGACTTGAACCTCCAACCTCTTGGTTTGGCAGACAAGTGTGTTACTCATTTGCTGCATCCAAGGCTTCTTCATTATTATTATTATCTCTGCTTCATGAAGAGGAATTTAGCATCACAGAATTTTACCGACTGGCTCAAGGTCATATAAAAAGCAAAAAAACTGTTGCCTTTAAGTTGATTCTGACTCATAGTGACTCTATAGATGGAGCAGAACTGCCCCATTGACTTTACCAGGAGTGGTTAGGGGACTCAAACTGCCAACCTTTTGGTTAGCTGTTGGGCTCTTAAACTCTGCACCACCACAGTCACACAGAAAGCAAAAAATGAAGCCAGGATCAATCTCAGGCCTGTCTGCCTCCTAAGCCTTGTTCCTCGTACAATACCACGCTGCCCTGAAAGACTATCTATCAGGTATCCTGCACATGGCATTGTGACTTTCTACAGGCCAGCCATCCCAGCCCCCTTGTCCTTCCTCATAGGACACACTCTCTGCTAGAGTCTTCCGAACAAGCCTTCCCTTTCCTGGCTGCCCTTCTCTGGACATAACACGTCAGAGGGCTTTTTAAAATTTGATGCCAAGTCTCAATCACACTCTTCTGGCCATGTATGCCCTGCACAAATGGCCACGTCCTCTCACCTCTACTGAGCCCTCCATTCTCTGGACCCCTCGAGTAATTGGGTTTGCACGATAGCCCTTAATTACATCATGTGCTGATCTCTTGTGGTTTATAGGTATAATTTATTCCTGCAATTAAATCATCAGACCCATGAGTGCTGAAATCATGTCTCATACCTGAAATTCAGATGTTAGTGAATAGGTATGTCTTTGGAACTTAGATCACATTTTCCTATAGAAACAAGTTGTTATAAAAACTTGGCTAGCTCTAAAGGCCAATTTAGTGAAAAGTTGGCACTCAGGAGCAGGAAGGGGGTATACAGAAGCTAAGAAGGAGAAGCAAGCAAGCTTTCCTGGAGAAGAATCATAAGTGGGCAAACTCTCAGATTGGTTAGCAAAGACTTCATCAGCTTTTCCTTTTTTGTGCCCCTTTCTCACTTCTCAGTGCCTTTTCTTTGAAGCCCTGGGCCCCTGTGTTATCCTATTCAGGCATTCTGAATCAGAACTGTTGGGTCAAAGCCCCTAAACATATATTTGCAGTTATGTATACAAAGTTTCATGAGATTTTCAAAGATGTCAGGGCCTAGAAAAGGCTATGAGCAACTGCTATAAAGCTCCCTATCCTTGCTTGCCTCCTCAAAATGCTGTGTGCAAAAAGTATTCTCTAATACCCACATGCACTGGTGCTCTTCCTCTTATGTTGACCTTAGCTGAGTGGGAACAGAAAAACAAACTTTCTTACTAGTTCTTACTAAACTGTGAATGAATGATGGCCTCTCCATCAGCATGTCCTGTTCTAAAGGATTGGATAATTTACAGCAGATCCCTGATTGGTGGAATTTCAGACAACATGATGACATTAAATGGAAAAGTAGCAGGCATGGTATTTTGGCACAAGAATGGGTCAGTACCCCTGAGCCATTTTCCTGCTTCTCAGAGGTTCTTCTCTTCCTCCACAGGCTCGTTGAAAGCCTCAAGATTTCTTTTAGCAATTTAGGTGGCAGGACAGCCAATGGGAACTCCTGGGTGAGACTAATACACGGGGGAGAAACGCCTGGGGATCTACTTCTGAAAGTCAGCCAAGGAAAACCTTATGATCACAACAGTCTGGTCTGTAACTGACTCTTTGGAAGCTAGCAAGAGCAACAGGCACCGGGGAGGTGGCCAGGCAGAGAGGTTTGATGAGTGACTGAAGGCCACGCAAGGTGCATGGGTTAGTAGCTGAACCTGACCATCACTGGCCCCTGTGCTGTGTGCAGTATGCTGAGCAGCCCCGTCTCCCCAGAGGGATGAGCCCAGCATGTGAGGCAGCAGGGCTGTGTGTGAGATTAGCTGGGAATCTGACAAAGGGTCTGTCTCTTAGATAGGGGCACAAATGTTCCCAGCAGTGCAGTTAACAACACCCAAACAGTGGAAACAACTCAATGTTTATCAACTGATTATGGATCAACAAAACGTGCTACATCCATCCAACAGAACACTACTCAGCCATGAAGAGAAATTATGTTCTGATACCTGCTACAACATAGATGAACCTTGAAAACATCATTCTGAATGGAAGAAGTCAGACACAACAGGACAAATGCTGTGGGATTCATTTGTACGAAAAGTCCACAAAGTAGATTAGCGGTAGTTAGTGGTTAGAGGAATGGAAACTGTTTGCTAATGGGTACGGAGTATCTGAGAAGATGAAAATGTTCAGAACATTTGTTCTGAACACAAGGGCAGAAGCACCCCAGAAGCACTCATAGCCTTTTCTAGCACATGTTCAGGCTCTGTGTCTTCGTCTAAGCTAGGGTGCTCCTGGGGAGCTAGGACCTCCTGGGGCTGGGATTCCCCTGTGGGGAAACCGGGAATGTTCTGAAGTGTTCAGAACATGTTCAGATAGTGGTGATGGTTGTACAATTTTGTAAATATACTAAAGGCTATTATAGAGCCATACACTTTAAAAGAGTGAATTGTATGGTATGTGAATTCCATATTAATAAAAACCTATCATGCAGAGAAAGAAGGCCTCTGTTTCTGCCCTTTGTGACCATAGCAGAGGTCACACAGGGCCATGGAGTAAGCCCTCAGTTTTGTCCAGCTAGGAAGAACAGTCACCTAGCAGATGAGGGTGTAGCTCACCAGTGAGCACAGTCAACTCTGGTCTTGGTTGGTTACCATGTCAGGCTCGTCGCCACAACGAAGGCGGAAGGGGAGGGGAAGGGAAGAGACAGTAAAGCAGTGTCACTGTGAGGCCTGAAAACCAGGGCTGCCATGTGAAACTCCTACACCTCTCCCAGGGTAGGGCTCTGTGTCTTCGTCTAAGCTAGGGTTCCCCTTTGCTTCACCTAGACTTTCCCTGGAAGCAGAAAGATGTCTGTGATTTCTTGGATCAGTGTGGAGACAGTACAACCTAGTGGCTGAGAGACTAGAGCCTGGAGCCACACATATCTGGTTCAAATCCCATGCAACCTCATTATCCATGCATCTTGGAAAAAGTGTTGTCTTCTTTGAGTCTGAGCTATGTCACTGTTAAGAGTAACAGTTATTTTCTAATACCAACCAGCAATGGTGTTCAGCGGGTGGTTGTATGGGTTAAATGAGAGGCTCCAGTTAAAGAGCTGAGCACAGATATGGCACACTGCAGTGCGTTATCCAGGAGTGGCTCAGTGACAGGTGACAGGACCTCCTGGGGCTGGGATTCCCCTGTGGGGAAACCGGGAATGTTCTAAAGTTGCTCACATGCCTGGGTGGCGGCAGCATAGAGAACCATCACGTTCTGTAGAATTTTCAAGGAAGGATGGAAATGAGCAGACTAAAGGGTATGTTTCAGAATCACCCAGCAGGCCGGGGTAGTGCCAGGATCTGGAGCAGCGGGATGGGGGCAGGAGCTGGAAAGAAGGTGCAGCCCCCTCCTCTCCACAAGGGACCTCTCCAGCCTTCAGTGGGAAAGACCTTGTGCCCTGCTTTCTCATCTGACTTGGACTTGCTCAGGAATGATCGCTTCCAGCAGGAGTTTAGCCTTTTTCAGCCAAAATGCAATAGCAAGAAAATGTCACTGGATTCTTCAGGGACTCAGAAGCCAGCAGCTAATGGATGAAACCATTCCAATCTCACCATAGCCTAACAGCAAAAAGGCGCTGAGATTTAACCTTCATCTCAGGAGCATTTCAGTATCTGAATACATTTCTGGAGCTGCTAATGCTACAAAACCCTAGAAACGACAGGATGCCTCAGACACAGGACAAAAGGAATCGAAGAAAACTAACTTTTGCCCAAGGGAAGAAAGACAACAGGAAAATCCGTATTTACTATTGAACTTCTCTTAATCAACACTGACTTAACCACGTTTGAAGATTCTATGACATTCTCCATTCCTTCTGCAAACCACAGAACTGCTGTCACAGGATCCCGAATGCTCGAGACAAGCTATTTTCTAGAAGGTTCACCAGTTAAACAATCATGCCTACCAGGACTCAGCAGTGTTTGTATCCAAACTGGCTTATGCCAGCTGTACATGTTATTATAATTATGTAATTTAATTAATTAATTTGTAAACCAGTGAAACACAACTGAGAAAAGAGTGAGCTATTGTTTCTAAGAAAACTAGGTAGAATGTTTTGGAAAGGCTCCAGAGTTGCTTAAGATGTTGTAATGTGAAGATCGGGTGAGACAAATGTGAAAGACTGGAAAATGTGACAAAATTCCAGAAAGACTCTACAGCTAGGTTTCCTAAGTGTCAAAGTTCTTATTCTGTTTCAAATAAAGATGGAGTTTATAGCTGTTATATTATAGGTGAGGTTTTTACAAGTAAAATGACAAACTTTAAACAGAAAAAGACCTTGGTTCTATTTCAAAGGATTAGCCAATCAATACATATGTTTAAAATAAAGTGTATCTTTTTAACAGAAAGGAACCATTTCTTTAACCAACTTTTCCAGTTAACAAACCAACAAATTAGTTTTCTCAGCTGCGTCTAATACGAGCACATCTACTGTATAACTGAAAAGCTCTGGCAGCGCAGTTGTTAAAGTGCCAGGCTGCCAGCCAAAAGGTTGGTAGTTCAAACCTACCAGCTGCTCCATGGAGCAAGATGTGGCAGCCTGCCGAGGAAACCCTGTAGGGCAGTTCTGCTCTCCCCCACAGGGTCACTACGAGTCAAAATCAACTTCACGGCAGTGGGTTTGGTCTGGTTCTGCATGTTGAGGTCTGTCCTTTCCTGACACCTTTTCCAGCCTTTTCTACCGCACCTAATACGGTGCTACCACAGAGCTGCTTGTCGTCAGTGCAGGAGAGGGTACGAGCTGGCCAATGCTCCCCGCAGCCACTGCTGGCTGTCAGTGGAGGGTTGTACTGTGTATTGTTGTGATGCTGAGCATGTTTCAGCAGAGTTTCCAGACTAAGACAGACTAGGCCTGGTGATCTACTCCCAAAACTCAGCTACTGAAAATCCTGGCGATCACAATGGTCTGATCCTGTTGTGCGTGAAGGCTCCATGAGTTGGGGGTCAACTTGTTGGTGGCTGGCAACAGCAATGACAGCATCTATAGTCCCAGAGTTGTCCCTCAATATAACAGTAAAGACAACAGTAATTTACAGCAGTCAGATACATTTGAGAAACGCTTCAAACTATACTTCCTCTTTCAAATTCACAATCTCCCTTAATACACTAAGAATAAAGAAATATGCTAAACTTTGTATAATCCAAAATTTTCCAGACTTATTTTACCACGGAACCCTTCTTGGGAGCAACACCTATTAACATCCCGTAAAGGAACATGCTTTGGGAATTAGTGCTTTCGGGGTTACAAAAGAGATGTAATACATGCTCCCCATCCTTGAGAAATTTACAGCTGACTCAGAGACATAAGACATAGATTTTACATACACAAAACAGTTAATTAACAGTATTATTTCTCCAGTCCTAGGGTTAGAATCAGCAAGTAAAAGGAGTCAATGTTACAGATCAAAAAATGAACTCATCTATGCACCTCTAATTAATTGTTGCAGATTTTGGACCTCAGTCTCAAACACTTCCTCTTGATCTACTGTTCTAGAAGGTTCAAAGGGAACTCAGATTTCCTAAGTGTTGACTATGTACCAGGCTTGGCTCTTTACTTATGTTATCTCATTTAATTTTCACAGTCATGGGAAACAGATATTATCTTTTTTTTTCTCTTCAAAGAAATAGGATCAGAGTGATCACCTCATTAGCAGCGAAGCCTCAGTTGCTTATCAAGTTTCAAATCCTTTTTTCTTTCCACTGTTCCCTTTTACCAAGAGTTTTTATAATCTCTAACCTGACCCTGAGTTTAGGGGTGTGTGCTCACATGTATATGGATAACTAGCTTGATCTGGCAGAAATACGGGCTGTGTGGCCCAGCCTAGGTCTGCACAGGACAGCTGTTTCTCAGACTAACCTAGGCTTCCCTCCATTCTCTTCTTTCCCTTAGGTTCAAAAATGCTGAGTCCTGACTTTATAAGTCCAGTGGCTACTCCCTTCTCATCTCTTGATGACCAGTGTGATGAAGACATCACTAGGGGAGGGTCTTGATGGGGGAAACCCTGGTGGTCTAGTGGTTAGGTGCTACACCTGCTATCCAAAAAGTCAACAGTTCCTATCTTCCAGGCACTCCTTGGAAACTCTATGGAGCAGTTCTCCTCCCATCTATAGAGTCTCTATGAGTTGGAATCGACTTGACAACAATGGCTTTGGCTTTGCTAGGGTTACATGCTTTCTTAATAGCATCTGCACCTGAGACAGTGAGAGCAGCAGGTAGGCAGGAGATGTAGTTAGAAAACTCACACTGATGCTCTTCAGCAAACTCTCTGCACTGTTCTGGTCCTTTTTTCAAGAGGTGTTCTGAGTCCCTCTTTCCCTTTGCTTTATGCCCAGCTAGTGCCATCTCTGTCTCCTCTACTTCCCCACTCCTCTGCCTTCTCAAGCCTGGAGTAGAGATGGCAGTGGAGTGGAAAGAAAACCTTAAGCTTAGAGGGAATGTCACAAGGAAGAGGCTGAATCAGGCACAAGCGGAAAGAGGAGGCACAGCCAGGAGGGACTGAGCTGGTGGCCCTCCTGTCTGAGGAGTGAGCACTCGCGGGGAGTGGAAGAGAGCCAAGGGTGGGGTGATGGAGTCAGTGAGGGTGCGCTATCCTGCAGGGGATTTTGTCTTGCCGTCTCATCTCCTGCCTTTTCTCCTCTTCAGAAGTGAAGTTGTTGGAGTGCTTACATCAGTCACCAAAATGCATTGAAACGATCCAGGGTGGAAAGGGGAGAGTGCTGACACATTGCAGGAATCACAACCAAAGTCACAAAACAACTTGTGTATAGATTATTGAATGGAAAACTAATTTTTTATTTTTATTTTTATTATGATTGAGTGAAAAATGTACAATCCCGTATAAATTTATATGTCTGCCTGTGTGCAGTTCCCTCTGCTCTCCCTGCCTGGTGACAGCACATTCCTCCTCTCGATTCTGTACATGGCATATCCTCCTAACACTCTCCTATCCCCTCCTCTTCACCCTCTCCCCTGCCTCCAGTAAGAGGTCAGCAGGATGACATCCTACAGATGCATGAAACCATACAGTCAAACATGATATGGTCTCTCTGTGTCACCAAGTCCAATCCATTTCTGTCTGAAGAGTTGATCTCCATTATAATTTATGGACAGGGGCAACATCAAGGCCAGGGGCCATGCTCCCAGGGGTACCTTGAGGCCCCTGGTATCAACTGCAGTCTTTTAGTGGAAAGCTCAGGGTGCGCCCCTTTCTATTCTCCTGTAATGGGAAACTAATTTGCTCTGTAAATGTATACCGGAGCACAGCAAAATGTTCCAATAATAATAATAAATTGGCTTCTAGTATAAAAAAGATGTCTCAAGGCAGAAGGTGGTGGAGGAGAGGGAACTAATGTTTATTAAGCACCTTCAACATGGCAGCATCTTTGAAAATATTTATTTGTCATAATCTTCACATGAGGTGAGTATGGTCAGCTCACAGAGTAAGAGTTAAAGCTTAGATTTGAACCCAGGTTTGGCTGCCTGAAAAGCTTGACAGCTTTCTAGCACACCCATGAGCTCATACTTAGACATCACTGCCCCACTGTGAGTGGAGCCAGATCTAGATTTCTAGTGGGGGTGAGGGTGTCACAGCCACACTGTCCTGATCTTGGGTGTCACATGTATGTTCACAGAAGGTGGGACTGCCCTAGAGAGCCCCTGCTCTCAGGGACTTTTGGCTCATATAGCTCAAGGAGTGGTAGGGTAGACGCTGGGCTCAGGTAGCCACCTAGTCTAGGAGACCATCAACGCTCTGAAAATCTGGAAAACCTCGGCATCCCTGTTGTGTGCTCCATGAAGACAGTCCCAGAAAGACCTGGGGCAGGGTCTATGACCTCATTCCCTTGGTTTCATCATCTAGGCTCTGGAGTCTCTCCAGCTTCTTCTTCCCACCTGAATCCTCACCACATTCTCTCCAAATTTAGTTACTGTTTGTTCCCATTTTCAAAATGTGTTCACTCGGCAATGCTCTGGGGGTGAGCCCTGGTCTCGAGCTGGGTATGTGGATGAGAGGGGGGAACTACAGAGTCCCTAACACCATAATTAGTCTTCTGTCCTCACTAAAGTCTGAGAACCATGGCCCTGTCTTAGTGGCTTCTGGAGATGGTTCCATTTCAAATAACATGTTTGATTGACTGGGTTAATTCATTCTCATAACTCATTTGAATTTTCTCCTTCTCTCTAAAAACAGACTTTCCTTTGCTCCTGGTTCTTCTCCAGAGTGCTCATGTCAATATGTCTACATACCAAAGAAAGCAAAAATCTTTGCCTACATACCAAAGCCAAACCCAATACGTCTACATACCAATGAAAGCCAAACCCTTCAACTCTGATTCACGGCAGCCCCACGGGTTATAGAGCAGAATTGTGCTTCACAGGACTTTTCAATGCCTGCAATCTTTTGAAAGTAGACTGCCAGGCCTTTCTTCTCAAGTGCCTCTGATGGGGCCGCACTGCAAACTTTTTGGTTAGACGGAAAGTGCCTAATCGTTTGCACACTACAGGGATTCCTAAACATGTTTACAGTCCTTTCGTATTTGTTTTGTGTCCATGTATCCACTGAGAATGGCAGTGGCTCAGGTCAAGAGCTTGCAGACTGCTGGGAGCCTATCTGATGTCACAGAATCCACCTCCCAACTTCAGCACACCCATAGACTCATGCACACCCTAGCCTAGATACAGAGTTGTTGACGTTCTCTCCTTATTACTACTTCTCTTGAAACTGGCACTAGAGGATTACAGTTTCGAAGTCATTCCAGACATTCAACCAAAGGCCTCTGTGTTGCTACTAAATCTGCACACAAACACCTAACTATTATCCGGTGTTAGACACACAGTAGGCATTTTATGAATTGCAATTGAGTTATGAGGTACTGTTATCACTTTACTAATACAGAAAGTTCTGCGGTTCTGTGTGACAGAGCTGGCTAAGCGAGGCACCAGGGATTCAGTTTGGACTGCCCCCCTCTTCCCTGGAGTCCATGCTCTCAGCTAGTGTGCCCCAACACTGCACTTCACTTGGCTACTCTGATCCAGAGGAAGGTAGACACACACACCCTGCCTCCCCAGCCCAAACTAAGCAGCGAGGATGCTGGAAAAATAGCACAAAAGTCCTGGCAGAGAACCAACATTTTCTTCCACTGGAGAAAGGCTGCCTGAAGGAGGAAAGCTCTGTCCTCATGGGATTTCACTCTGTTAATGAAACAGTATAGTACATGGCCCCGTTTTAACACTGCAAAATATTTTTGTTCCCATTACCTCACTCGGTGTCACCTTTTTGACGCAGCAGCAGCAACAGTAACAACAAGCAAGTGCTAGAGAAGGTATGCCAGCTTTAGTGCTACCTAAGTCTCCCCTCTGGCTCGGTCTCTCAAGCATGGTATCCCTGCCTCTGATACTCCTGTCTCTCAGGCCTCACCCTCTCTAGGTCTGGACATGAGCACAGACTCTGGTACCCAAGGGGTTATTCCACTCTGCACTGCAACACCATACCCCCAACACACACACACTCACCATGAGATGCTGGAAGAGCCAAGAACGCATTATATTGGTGGCATGCTTGGGCAAGACTCCTCGTTTGTTCTTGGACTTCTTATCCTCATTGTCCAGGAGGGAGGTGAGGTCAAGGTTAACCTTCAGGGCACGTGGAGAAAAAAGCAGCATCAGCAGCCTGGCAAGCCAGCATCGAGGGACCTGTTGCCACAGCGACGGCAGGCTTGTGCTGCCAGCCCCCTTTCCCAGCTCATTCTAAGGGCCCTGGGGAGGACACTTTCATCTCTCACCCTACACCAGCCTCTCAGAGAACAGAGATGAGGCCTGGGATTGGGCGAGAAAGAAAGAAGGAGAAAGCTGAAAGAGGAAGAGAGGGGACAAGGAAGAGGGAAAAAGAGAGGAGATGAAGGAAATGGTCATGCGGAGGGTATTTAAAAAAACACAAACCCCAAACCCATTGCTGATGAGTTGATTCTGACTTATAGTGACCCTATAGCATGGAGCAGAACTACCCCACAGGGCTTCCAGAGTGCCTCAAATTGCCGACCTTCTGGTTAGCAGCTGGAGCTCTTAACCACTACACCACCAGCATTTCCAGGCAGAGGGTATAGAAGATACGAATTACCATAAACCAGCTAATAGTTACTACCATCTCAGGGATACTTTATAGTTCGCAAGTCTCCTCCTATTCAGGCTGTAAGTTGGTAGGGTTGTGTGCTGTTAATATTAACTCCCCTTATACTGGTCATAATGCAGGCTCAAAGAACTTAGGTGACTTATCCAAGATCACAGAGCTAATGCTGGCTCTCAGGTCTTGGATTTAAGGCCTTTTTACTATACTTCCCCCTGGTGTGTGCACTCTACACAAACGCACGTTGAGATATATGGTGGCTAGGTGTGGAGACCAGAAATATAAAGTGACCAGGATCTTTTGATGTAGCCCAGGAAACAGTACAATCCCAGGAGCCGATAAAACCTTTTCTAGACCCAGCTCCTTATCTGCAGAGTGGGCTTAAAGACACCTGCTAGCAGCATAATGAAGATTCAACGAGTTAGTGTGTAAAGTGTAAGCAATCACGACTCTTCTCCCCATGCCATGCATGTGTACACACACTTGTACACTCACCTGCGTGTTCTGGATCTGGATGGCTCCCTGGGGGATTGCTTGGGTGACCACCTGACCTTGGGAGGTTACCATGGTAACTGGCTGGTATAAGGCTCCACCTGAGGAGACAACCAGTTTTGGGGTTCCCTGCCATGGGGGTGGGTAGCAACAAGGGCAAACAGTACTCCCAATTCATTTGAATTCACATGAAAAGATCCTTCCTTTATACTAGAGTCTGGGGCAGGGTAGTATGTTTTTCCTTTTTGTAAACCATAGGTGTTCAGCCTCTGGTAGGAGTGGGCAGGAAGAAAGTCTGGGGCAAAAGCAGGAGTGAAGTTGTCCAGAGCTGTAAGCAAGGTCACTGGCAGGATGTGGGAGGCTCTCTAGCCATCCAAGTGTTTGAAGAAAGGATGATAGTAGCTTCTTTCATCTTCAGAGGCTTACGACAATTTGACCCAAGTTTGTACCAAATCGCTACACTCATTACAGTTGGGTGTTGGTGCTAACTGTCTATAAATTTACAGGACACTTTAGCCCACAGACTAAGCTAGGAGCCCTTTCCTCAGCACAGGGCACCCTTCCAGTTTCCCACAATGCTTTGTGCAGTGTCTTGTCCCGACAGCCCCCTTGGGGCCACCCTTCCTCCTCCCAGGGTGTTGCCCGCACTCCCCAGCCTTTGTTCCTTGAACTGACCTGACACAACTTGTGAATTGACAGTTGTCATGGCGATGTTGCCTTGCTGGAGCGCTGAGGCTGGGACCACAATCCCCTGGGGGTTATTGGAGACTCCAGACATGGAATTGGGAGAATTCTGCAGGAGGTCCTGGCAGTAAGGGAGGCGTGGTGTGGTAACAATGTCACTGAGGGCTTAGATGCTACAGCCCCAAATTCCTCCTCTACCCTTTCTGCTTCTGACTTCCCTCTTTCTTCTTTCCTGCTCCCACCCTGGACCCAAATTCACAAGGCATCCCTCTTGGCTTCCCTAGAAGGAGTGAATAAGAAGGCTCAAGACACAAGACAACCAACAATTTTTACCCACATAACTATTTCACTTCCCCACAAATCTCAGCCCCAAATTGGCCCATAAACCAGTGGTCCCCTAGCTCAGCTACACTTTGGAATCTCTAATATTGATTTTTGGGCTCCAATTCCAGAGATTCTAATTAATTGGCCAGGGATGTGGCCTGGGCTTGAGATTTTCTAAAATCTCCCATCAAACTAACTGCCGAGTTCCTTCTGACTTATGGCGACTCCATGCGAGTCAGAACAGAACTGCACTCTATGAAGTTTTCAATGGCTGATTTTTCAAAAGTAGATTGCCAGAACTTTCTTCCAAGGTGCCTGTGGGTGAACTTGAACTCAAGCTTTGTTGGTTAGCAGCGTAGACCATTAACTGTTTGCACCACTCAGGGACTCCCAAAGCTCCTCAGGTGACTCAAATGTGCAGCCAATGTTGAGAATCATGCTTTACTTAATCAGCACCTACCCATTCTTTGGACTCAGTCGTCTCAGAAGCTTTCCCCGACCACGCCCACCCACAGCATCTCTTTTTCACATATCTGCCTCCCAGCATTTACCACACTAACCTCCATGTACAAAGTAGATTCCAACTTTGTATAGTGCCTGGCACACAGTGGCTATTACAATATTTATTAAATAGAAAAAATAGCTACCTAGCTGCTGCATCACCTGGCTCCTGAGGGCATCTTAGATGAGCCTGAGCCTGAGCCTCAGCCGTGCTTTGGCACACTTTGTCGATTCATTTTCCCCAGGCTCCCAAAGCAGGCTCCCCCAGAACAGAGTCTGCCTTTGTCTGACACTGTCAACCTGCCCCACTTTTTTCCAGTAGAAAATCCTTGCAGCTTGCTTTCACAGGAGCCAAAGCTGCTAAGACATTTTCTTCCAGCACTCCATACCCCTCATCATTCCATTTTAACAGTGAAACAAGGAAGTCCTCAGACTTTATATATTGAGCGGCTCCTTGCACCAGAGGAAGGAGGCTTGGGCCCAAGCTTCCAAGAAGGAATAATGAGTCCTCTTGCCCCCTCTCCCCTCCCTGGGGACATCATTCCTGGGCACCTATGTTTGGTGGCTCAGCGTTCAGAGTTTATGAGGAAGAAGTTGGATGCAGAAGAGGTTGGTGTACCCTAGGCTAGTTTAGAAGCAGCAAGAAAGGCATGGAATGAGGTGTAGAGAGAGGAGGGCCACCTTCTGTTACTGGCCTGGGTCTCTTAGCTCTTCTCATTCCTCTCTTCATCTGAAAATAGGGACTGAAAGGGCTAACAGGTCCAGTTGTATCTAAGGATGTCATTCTCCAGGCCCAAACCCATTTTCCTTCCTTTTCCAATTCCTGTGTTCAAGTGCTGAAATTGTAAGACCTGAGCTGTACAGACATGGGAACAAGAAAACAGTTGATCACAAAAAAAAAGATGGAAAATGAAGGCCTCTAGCTTTTGTCATAGGGCTGCAAGAATCTTGGGCTTTCAACAGTCAGGGGAGTCTAGAGCTCAGGATGAGGAGAAATCAGTTCGGAGGACACCTGGAGCCAACAACTGTTTTACTTAGAGCAACAGACAAAGGCAGAGTCATAGCCTCAGTGGACAGATGTGGAGAGGCACAGACTCTCAGAGCAGAAGTCGGCAATGCTTTACTACCTCACTGGATTTAGCGGATTAAATCTCCCTGGCGTGTCCTCCAGAGCTGTTCTTTCTCTTCTGGACTATCCCTGGCCCAAGTTGGTGACATATCTCCTATACATAAGCTGCGCCAGAGGAGCTACAGTCAGGCTATCCTTGAGCCTGGGTGCCATGGGACTCTTGATCTGGCTCCTCTAGGTGGGAGGGGCAGTGTGTGAAGGGGTGGAGGCCGGTGTCTGTGTTTGGCTCACCTCTGCTGCTGTGACCTTGGGCAAGAAAGAGAGTGGCTCTTGCCTTGGCATTCCCTCTCCAAGACTCTGTGAGAGTCTCCCAGCTGGTAACTTTTTTTCCCTGAGCAGAACTTTTGCCTTGCTTACGCAGGCTGATTGAATAAAAAACTGACATTCAGAAGCCTGAAGTTGGAAGGCCCCTTAAAAGCCTACTTCCTGATGTATAGAGACGGAACTGACATTCAGAGACCCAAGTGATTTGCCCAAGGTCACACAGTTGGTCAGTAGCCAGAAGACTAGAACACAGGTCTCCTTCATGGAAGAAGCACTGGACACCCACTACTACTGTGCCAGGTCTCGGCCTGCAAGGTGCTTCTGCGATCATGCCATGCCTCTTTCTGTATACCCTACAGGCAGAGCACCACAGAAGTTTCATAAACAGTTATCAACAGCAAAGTGAACAGGCAAAAACAACTCAAACCCAGGAGATAGAGGCAACAAGGAAACTGGAGGACAGAGATCAGTTTGGCAGTCAGCAAGTCCTGTCCCTTCTCTGGGCTGCAGTCGCCTCATTTATACAATGTCTCTGGCCCAGTGCTGACATCCACAAGCCCTGAAGCCTGAGTTTTCAGCTATGAGTATGCTCCAAGGTTGAGTTCCCCTCATTCCATCACCCCAGTCAACCATTCTCATAGGATGTAAACTAGTACTAATGTTATCTGAAACTGACGCAAGCTTGGAAAGCAGAAGAAAGGGCATCCCCATGCTGTTCACCCAAAAACCAATGGGGATAACTTTTCCATGATCGCTTGTTTGCAATCACCCATGCTATGGTGCTCCTTTTTTGCTAGAGATCTTCCAGAATCCCAGACATAAAAAGTTGTCTCAGTCTTTCTTTATCCCCAAAGTATCTGGCCAGGTTAGGAAACCACAAGCTAAGTCAGTAAAATATGTACAAGACGTGTCCCTTGGGACTCTACCAGCACACATTTTCACAAATGGGTGAGGTATCATCTGGATAATTCGGCTGCTTATTCAAACTCTGGCTCGTTCTGTACCTGTGGCTTGGACAACCTCCAGACCAGCTTGCCCAATTTGGGTACCTAAGTCAATTTATGCATTGAATCAGATTCTTCCGTCTCCAACCCTTCTTCTGCCTATTCCGGGTCTTTGGCTGTTTAAAGAACCTTGATGGGGGAGGTGCCAAGAGGCAGCTGAGTTATGTCAGCAAACAAAATGAATGGAAAACCTCAGAAGGAAAGACTTGACCTTGGCCATGGCTGGGCAAGTCTTAGCTGGAGAAGAAAGAGGAAATGAAATGCTGGCCTCCCTGAGGTCCAAGGAATGATACTGCCCCTTACATTTGTAAATAGGAGCTGGAGCAGTGGCTTGTAGACCTGCCTGAGCATTAGTACCACTGGGGTGTTGTTAAGGCACATTTTCTGAGAGCCACTGAATACGATCCTCAGCAATCCATATTTTTAATAAGCTCCTTCAGATGGTCCCGAAGGTCAGGTGCATCTGAAAATTACCTATTTGCCATACACACTGAATAGTATTGAGCATTCTTTCACCACTATAGTTCATTTTAATCTCACAACAGCCCCTCTCAGCAGGAGAGAAAGGACTCCATTTGTCTAAAGAGGAATTGAGGTCCAGCGAGTGGAAGTGACTTCCCAGAGTCAAAGACCCACGCCTCAAACCTAAGTCTCCTGGCTCTGAATGCAGAACTGACGCTCAGGAGGAGAACACATACTTTGGAGTCAGGCAGACAGACTCCAGCATGAACAGAGTGTCTGACACATTGTGGTTGTTAGGTGCTGTCCAGTCAGTTTGAACTCACTGTGACCCTACATGCATCAAAAGGAGACACCTTCCAGCCCTGCTCTAGCCTCACAGTTGTTCCGCTTGAGCCCGCTATGGCAGCCACTGTGTCAGTCCATCTGGTTCAGCGTCCTCTTGTTTTTCCCTTTTCTCCTTGAATAAGGTCACTTCACCGGGAAGAAGTACAGGTGGAATTTAAAACGTGTCCCAGAAGTCTTAGCACCTCCTGGGTTCCTTATAGGGCTACCCCAGAGATTCAGCTGAGGCTGCACCCCCAGCTCCCAGCCACAGTAGGACATCTCTCCACTCGCACCCTCTCTTCCTCCTCCCTGCCCAGGCTGTTCTGGGGCCAGGGTGAGCCCCAGAATTCTAAGGTGGGTCCCTGTCTCCAACTAGCTGTGTCATGTGACTTTGCAGGTATTTCAGGTTGAGCCTTAGCCTCTGGCTTGGATACTGGGGACAGTCTACAGGTCTTGTCTCAGGAGGCAGCTGGTACGGCAGCAGTTGGAACACCCGGGGAAAAACTGTTGGCTAAGCGCACAGCATTATTATCTTCTCACCAGCTTCCCTTGGGGTTTCTCAGACTACAGAACTGGTGGGTGCTGCTGTCTAGACCCAAAGAGAGCTGTTTCCTTCCAGGCTTTTTAGTACTCATAAAGAGGTGAGAAGCACATTTGATACAATTTTAGTGACATTTTCCAGCAGCCAAATCTCTGTTTGGATTGCCCAGAAACCAGGAGCTGAGGGCTGGTTACCCAGACTGAGAGCTCTTTGTCTTGGTCATCAGGAGTATGGCAGCTGTGTCCCTAGTCCTCTGGAAAGTTCCAGAGCCAGGGACTTGTGGGTAGTTATGGGTTTTTTGAGTGGAATCACTGCAACCAGACTGGGCAATGCAGAGTCTTCTTAGAAGTTTTTCTTTCTAGTAATATCCAGCAAAATAGGTCAAAAAGCTGAAAACTTCCATGGGAGTTTCCCAGGAATGTCATTTTATAGGGCACAGAGCAGGTGACAGGGGAGTCAGATGGAAACCAAGAAGTTTGCACTGGCATGTCCAGAAGCTGTTCTACTCTTCCTCATTTCTGCTGTTTCCTAGAGGCGAACAGCCTCTCCCAAGGTGGCAGGGCAAGGGAGGGTTGCAGATTCGGAATGCTGAGAGCTTGTGCCTCCTGGGGCCCCCCACTGGACCAGCTGCAATGCCCTTGCTCTTTGTGGCCAAGAGCCCTTCCATCAGGGTGAGCTGCACCCCAAATCTCAGTTTTGGAACCAAACAAGATGACTTACTCAACAAAGAAGGTCTTACTAAGAAAGTGAATGGCTCTGGGATTACTTTTGAAGGCGGGAGTAAGCGCACTAACAAATGACAACAACTATGAACTCTAACACTGTGGTCTGCCTAAGGACAACTTAAGTCATTTTGTGCAGCACTCTTTCACTGCTGGCAAGGAAATGCTTTAGGTGGCCCTCGGAGAGAAAAAAAAGAAAATCCACTGTCTTTGAGTCAGGACTGATTCACAGCAGTCTTAGAGGTCAGTGCAGAACCGTCCCATAGAGTTTCCAAGGAACGCCTGGTGGATTTGAACCACCGATGTTTCGGTTAGCAGACAGCAGACACAGCACTTAACCTACTACACCACCAGGAGCTCCTCGGTGCCCCTAGGGAGACGTAATTTCCACCAAAGGAAGAAATTCCTGGGATAAACAGTGACGGCACGAAGAAACGAAAGGGTGAAGAAAAGAAATGATAGAAAATTTCCCTTGAAGTGATTTTAAAACAGGTGGAATTTTTGTTGGAAACCCTGGTGGCATAGTGTTTAAGTGACTGGGCTCCAAATTAAAAGGTTGGCAGCCCAAATTCACCAGGTCTCCTTGAAAACTCGATGGGACAGTTCTACCCTGTCCCATTAGGTTACTATGAATTAGAATTGATGATGGCACTGGGTTTGATATTTTTTGTCTTTTTTTTTAAAGATGATTGTGTGGCAGAAGAATGAGCTGGATGGCCCTGCAAAGGTCTTTCCAACTGAGGATTTTAGAAAACCGGTGCCAACAGCCAGGACTTAACTGCTGTGCAGGGTGGCTGTCTAGCGGATTGCTGCATCTGGCCTCAGCTGCCTGTCATCCACCCTGGGGCCACTAGGGGTCTCTGCTGATCCACCAGCTCAGACAACACTCACCAAAGCCTCCCCAACCTTTCCAGGAGGGAGGGTTTGGCAGCTAACTTGCTTGGGCTTTGGGTTGGGGTAGGGGTGGTTTTGAGTCCTCACTTTTGCTGGGAAGCTTGTCCTGACCTACAGAGGGCATGGCCACAGCCCACTCTCCTGATAGCTTAATGCTTCCTGTCTGTCTCACACACCCGGACACGAAACAGATTGGTAATCTTTCTTGGTGCAGGTATCTTCTTTCTCTAGCTTGATTGCAGGGTTTCTGAGGGAAAACTCATTGCTATCAAGTCGATTCCAACTCATACTGACTCTACAGGACAGAGCAGAACTGTCGCTACAGAGTTCCCAAGGAGTGCCTGGTGGATTTGAACAGACATAGGTTAAGGAGACACAGGAGAAATCAATGAATGCTGACATCTTTCTGCTAGTTCTTCTTTAAGCAACTGTAGCTCTTGACCACTACACCACAGGGAAAGAGGGGCTTCTTTTGGTACACAGTATACACTCAATCCATGTGTGAACTGACTGGGTCAGGGGCTTTGACCTGGGATGGCATGTGTGTGTGTCTGAAGGTTGCACCTGTCCCCAGACACTCTGTTCCTGGCAGTTTCCTGCTATTCTGGCAACGCCAGGATCCTGTCTTAGGGCAGGAAAAGCTGGGTTCCCAAACTTGGGGAAGCCAAACACATGTAAACAATCCACCTAATCCTGTCCTGTCCCTGTTCTACTCCTCCTAGGGGTGTTGGCCTCAAGGGAAAGACAATTCTGGCCTGTGGGGATAAGCGGCAGCTGCCACTCTTAAGAAATATACTTTCTCCAAAGAAGAGAACTGCTCAGGTTTCACTAGCCTGGCAGGAAGGGTAGCCTTCCAGGTCTCCTGGCCCCTGAGCTTGAGAACTGGGGGGCTAGAAACTAGTAGGGGGACCATTCTGATGTCTATGGTAGGAGCCAGGGAACATGACTGCCTGATTGTGGCCCCTCTGGGCTGATACCATCCCTTTTCCATATAACAGTAATCTTCTGAGGTAGTAGACCACCAATTCCCTATCCTACTTTGCTTTGAAAGTCAGTGGTCAAAATTTTAGGATGCTTGACCACTGTGCAGAATCTCCATGAGGTTGGCTGAGGTGGCCCCTGAACCCCCCTGTCAATCTGGAAACTGCAAATCTCCTGGTGACCTTGGTGGTCAATAGACATGTATTCCTTTCCGAGGTAGGGGTATATGGCTAGTCCCCTTCTGGTCCTGGGCTGGAGCAGCACAGCTGATACACTAAGCCCAGAATCTCAGAATTGTGTTCATTTTGCACCTCTCATCTCCCAAATCCAAACTCTGGATTCCTTCTCTCTATCTCTGAACTACACCCAGGGCTGCTTGCCTCCCCTACTCCCACCTAGCATCCAGAACTCCTGGTTCTCCTTCCTTTCCATGGGTCACACACACACAAGTGTCAAGATACAGTAAAAGAAACACGGGCTCTAAAGCAGCCTTGGAAGGAGAAAGCACGATGACATAGGTAAGACACCCAGCACAATGTCTGAGACACAGGTGAAACCAATGAAGGTTGACTTCTCCTTCCTGCCAGTTCTTTGAGCATAAAGGATACAGCCACTCAGTTCATTTGTCTCCAACATGTTTCTAAACCCTTACCCTACGATCTGCATTCTCCCTTACTTTTGAAATCTTTAGCAGTTGGTCACCATCATCAGCCTCAAAGAAAAACACCCTGGCCCAGCTGGGCTGCAAAGTACCTGATGGCTATATTGGAGGTCAGGGATTGTGCCACATCCATTTTTATATTCTGGAAACTCAGCGGTGCTCAAATCATGCTTGAACGCAAGCATAAGGCATGAAAGAATGAATGCCTCACGCTCTACCATGTCTCCTTCTGTCCGGTGATTGGAAGATCCCAGAGGATTCGGAAAGGCTGTCTTGGTTTCTTGCCTTCTCCTATATTTCTCTGTACATTAGGAACATTCATCTTCAGAGCTGCCAAATAGGCCAATAGCCTCCCCGAAACCTGTCCAAAATAGCCTCTCCCCCAAGAAATCCTCCCAAGGCTAGTTAATCCTCAACTTCTCCTGTCACAAGGGACAAACGGAGTCCACACTGAAATTTGTTCCTCCTGTTTCTCGGCAGGAACAGGTCCTGACCATGAGGCCAGAGCCAGAGGCCAGGTCTGGCTCCCAGGTACTTTCTGAGGGAGGAACAAAGTTGCTGAGTGGTGACGGGGGCAACCGTGAGCCACTGTGTGTCTTGTTCAATCCAGAACTCCCTCCTAAGGCAACTCTCCTTGTTTCTCCTTCTCCTTCTCCACCCTTCGCAGCGCCCAGAGGACCCTGAGCCTTCTGTGACTCCCATTATTTGTTGAGATCTCCAAGTGTGACTTCTAGGTCCTCCTACCGAGACTGGGAGCTCCTGCACATTTCACTTGTGTGCATACTGAAGCTAGCTCAGAGCATACAATAAGTAAGGGGCCAAAAAATGCCTGGCAGCTGAGTGAGAACCATTGCTGAGTTGCATTTGCCCTGGACTAGAGCTGAGGCTTAAATCTCCAGAGAGAAAGCAGGGGGAATTTCAGGTCAAACGAATGGGTGAGAGAGGTGAAAGCGAGATTTTCTCTGGGTGCGTAGTTTTGTGTGTGCCTTCTAGTTAAAGACCAGAAACTCCACAGTGGGGTCTAGAATGAGTGTCTTTACTAAGGATGTCGCTCTTGCAAGAAGTCTCTGACCCTGAGGGATTAGGAAGCCTGGGGGCCGCTGGGTGCAGGCAGTAGCTGATGGCTTCCTGGGCAGGTAGAAAGAAGCAGGATTTGGCTAAGTCCTAGGAAACCTGAATTGTTCCGCCTGCTAGAGGCAGTCTGCCTGCTCCCTACCTCCATCCACTGTCTCAGAGACTAAAACAGAAAAGGAAGCCCCAATAGGGAAAAGGCCCAGACCCACAGAGCTGGACATACTGTGGCATCCAGAGGGTCAGGTAGCAATAGGGAAAACAACAATGTCTGCCCCTTTGCCACACAAGGCTGGGTGATGAGCACACGGGGAAAAGCATGAGCTAGCACTGTGCAACAAAGCTGGCAGGCGGCTGGAATGTTGATCCGGAGGATCATGTTCCAGAGGGAAGACACCCCTCCCCAGGCCAGCCTGGCGCTCCGCGAGGCTATTTCAGGCTGCGGGGATTAAGGTCGAACCATGACGAATTAGTATGCACACACACTCACACATGCGCGTGCGCACGCCCCAGACCCTTCTACCCCTCCTCTCTTACTGGCCTGGTACCCTGACCCCCAGGCCTATCTCCTGCCCTGAGAGGTCCCTGGTTCTCACCTTGGCAGCCATGGGACACACACACACATGCTGGGTCTCTCCCTTCCTAGGAGAGTCCGTGATGGCCCCTGCCGCTTCCTCAGTGAGACGGACAGGAGCCTGGCCTGGGAATGTGGGGGCGGGGCGCAGCCTGCAGCACATCCTGCTTGCCCCCTCCTCTGCATGCCCCAGACTTGATCTCGCCTTCCCGCTTTCATCATGATCTCACCCTTGTTACTCCTTCTCTGCCCCCCTCTTTCGTCTCCCCTGTTCTGTCTGGCCTCTCTTCATCTTCCCTTCCCTTTCCTGAGCTTGGTGTCTCTTCCTGACTCTGTTTCTCTTGTTCTCTAGTTCTTCGCCCTGTCTCTTCCTCCCCTCGAACTTTGATCTTTTATATTTGTCTTTCTCTTTCCTCCTGTTTCTCTGTTCTTGCTTTGGACTTCTCTTGCCACTATTACCTTTCCATCTTTCTCATGACATTACTTCTCTCAACAAAGATTTACTGAGATTCACTTTGAGTTTGGGTTATAGTAATATGAAAAATATTGTCTCTAATAAAAAAATGTTGATTATCTAGAAGAGGAAATTGAGACTTACATAAATTAATATAAAGTCATGTAAGTGGCTCAAAGCGCTCCAGCAGTTAGTTGAAAGAGAGGCAAGTCCATGCTGGATGGGGGCCAGGGGACCACCAGGATGGAGCAGCACTGTTACTGCCCTGAGGAAGAGGCTGTGCTTGGTCCTGCAGGGACACAGAGGAGGGACAGGCCTAGAAGAATGGCTGCAGCACCCCAAGGGGTCAGATTTTCCTCAAGAGGTCAGTTGAGGCCAGATGTAGAAGGGCCTTGAATATCATCTAAAGGAATATGAAAGCTCTGGAGAGCCATCGATTCTGGGTTTTTTTGAACAGGGGAAGGACATGAACAGAGCTTACGGAAGATAAATACAGCATCGGAGGCTTAATAGGAGTATGTGTGTAGGGGGAAGGCTGAGGGGTAGCCAGAGAAGGCAGGAGCATAAGGGGCAGGCGAGGAGGCTACAGCCGCGGCTGGCGTGTCATCACCTTGTTTACCCACTGACGTCTGAACTAAGTAGCTGGTCGTCAGCAGCAACCAAAGGGCAAGTTTGAGAACTACCAAGTCAGAATGTCTCAGTGAAAGGCTTTTCTTCTCTCTCTTAGTGTCTTTGTTTTTGCTTGCTTGCTTTGGCTTCTCTTTCCATGCAGACCAAGGGCCTTTCTGCAGTGTCAGCGTCACCCTCAGGCAAATATTGAATGCCAACAATGATAGGAATCAAGTTGATGTTCTCTTCACTTACAGGAAAGAGGCCCAAGTGCTGGCATTCCCCGCAAGGATGCACACGGCATCTCTGAGTCTTGATGCCCAGAGCCCATGCTGCCCTTTTCTGTAAACCCCCATTTCCACTGACCTCGCCTCCTCCACCCTGTCAGCTTAAGGCCCCCAGCCCTGAGGGCTGCTAAGTGCCCTCCTGCTCTGCTCTCCCCACCACCCTGGTACAGCCCCGACTACAGCTCAAGGTAGAGTTGGGGGGCCCAGGAGGGGAAATCCGGTGGCTCTCCAAGGACCTGATTATTTCCAAAGACTTGTGCTAATTTTCTGATATGATCCTCACATCTCTGTGAGCACTAAATCCTCATTACTTTTCCTGACCGATGCATTCTAATTAGATCAACACTTAAAAAAAAATTCACAATAGCCACAGGATGGCTTTCCATCTCATTAACTCCTCACTTATTATTTTCATGAAAATTACTGATAAAAATGTGCATCTCCATTTGGTGAGGCCTCCCAGCCTCCCCGGCTCCTATCCTGCATCTCTCCCGTCACCAGGGCTGCGCTCTGTTGCCATGGAAACCCACAATAATAGAAACTAATAAATTACAAACGAGATGCTCGTTGAGCAATTATTGTCCTCTTTTATGCAAGTTTCTTGCTAATTTTGATCATAAGGGAAAGTACAATAAGACTCTGAAGGAATGAGTCTATTTCAAGAGAATATTAGCAAGCAGCAGCCCGGGCGGTTGTTTTTAGATCTGTAATAAAGTGATTTGGTGATTTCAAGCTATAGGAAGAGGAAATAAACTTCTTGCCCCATGTCCCACACAGTATTCCTCACACCCTGTCACTATCAAGTCCACAGAGACCCCATTGGAATGGGGCTGATAAACTGAGCACATCTTCTGTGCTTCTTGTTATCCTGAGCCTTCCCTGCTTCTACCCAATCTGGAGAGATAGACGACGTGTTTGAAAAAGAAAGAAAAAAAAAGGAAACTCAACCAATTGTCAGTCTGACTCACGGTGACCCCACGCGTGTCAGAGTAAACTGTGCGCCATTGGGTTTTCAATGGCTGATTATTTTTGGAAGTAGATCACCAGGCCTTTCTTCCTGAAGTACCTCTGGGTAGAGTTCAACTGCCATATTTAGGGTTAGTAATTGAGCAAGTTAACTGTTTACACCACCTAAGTAGTTAGAGATGATGTGTTGGCCCTTAAGAGACTTAGGGACAGAAGTGGCCTGGCCTTGCTCAGACAGTCTTCCCGGAATCTCTGATCATCCATGTTTAGACAGTTTACTCTTATCCCCAAGCCCAGTTGTCTCAGGAGAAGAGGTGGACACAATAAGCTACAGTCGGCCTCCCGGTGAGGCAGGGGTGGGCGGTACAGGCGTGGCTGAGGGGCAGGGGTGATGGGTGGGCCTCCATGTCTCTGTCCTGTGTGTGAAGCAAAGGTTGGAGCTCAGTGGGAGGGAACCAAGCGGTGAGCCCATGGCTTATGCTGACACCAATGATGGAGAAAAGGCATTGCCAGGCAGTGCTCTTAGTCTGTAGGTTTGGGGGAGCTATTCTGCTGGGGAGAGATGAGCATACGTTAGGCTAGAACATGTAGCTCCCATTTCCTCCATTCCCAGTTCCCAGGATGCGGGGGAGGGCAGGTGAATCTTGAGCAGATGTGGCTTGAAGTGAACTCATAATGGCCCTGAACCCTAAGGAAACAGACATGCCAGGCTCAGAAGAGCATCTGGAGAATGGGCTAGGAGACCAGGGCCAGGGAAGCCGCCTTCATCTGCTGGGTGGGCATGATTCAGGGAAGGGCCATTTTTTCGAAACCCTCCTCCCCAGAACACCGAGAGCTCAGAAGGCCCAGCAGTCTTGTGCAGCCAGGGTGGCTAGGCCCCTACCCAGCTCTCTGCCTGCCCCATTCTTCAGGGAAGCTTTCCACCTCCTCAACTTGCACATTCATTTCTTAGGCCAGAAAGCACTGTTGGAGTTTTGGGAATCCCTCTGGACATTATCCCTTTCAGATCTGGCCATTGTCTAGAGATCACTGACACCCTAGCATGGTCTAGTCTGTGTGAAAAAAGAAGAGACTGCTGCCTGAATGAGTAGGAGGAGCTAAGCAGAGGAGGGCCCGGCTGGTTAAAGGGTTCCATGAGTATATTCCCTTCTTCTAGGTCACCAGGGCACCTCTAGACATTCTACCCACCTGGCTCAGGGATCTGGCTTAGGAGATAGGGCCCAGTCCCGTGTGTTACCTGTGAGTGCAGGTTTATGGAGGGCTGGTTGGGGGAGTAGGGCCCCCCAAGGTCATTCCTGAGCAGGTTATCGCTGTGCATCTTGGTTTTGAGGCAGGTGATGTAACGGTTACAAAAGTCCTTGCAGAGTTCATTGACTTTCTCCAGCTCCAGCAGGTGGATTCTCAGCACCTGGATTGCCTTCACCATCTGGGGAGAGGGAGGAGAGGTGAGCCAGGTGTTCATGTCACACACCCTTCACTGCCTTGACCCTCAGCTCCCAACCACACCAGGGGAGAGGAGGTCATCCCCTGCCCTGGCTCTCTCTTTGACCTTAGGTACACACTTGCTCACCAGCATCCTTTGCATTCTAATTGTGGTAAGCTGCTGATTACCCACCTGCTCTGATCCTGCTGATACTGCAGCTGGTTCCGGGGCAGCTGTGGTGCTGTGAGCACCCCACTGGCCTTAGAGATGGGAGGCCAGGTCTCAAGCCTGTCCCTGCCACTTGTTATCTGTGTGACCTTGGGCAAGCTGCTTAAGCTCTCAGCGTCTTAGCATCTCACAAATGGGGATAAAATTATACCTTCCCTTGCAACTTTACAGGTTTGTTGAGAGGACGGCATCAGGAAATATATACGACAGCATGTGATAAAGTGTGAAGTACTGAACAAGCATAAGGAAGCTTGAGATCAGTTTCTTGTAAGTGCTGCAAGAGGTCAGGGACTGTCTATTCTTAAACACATATTCTAAGTGCTTCATATGATACAGGTTACCTTGTTGACGCTCTATCAATACTTGCCGACTGACTGAGTAATCCAGCATGACTTAGCTTGGAGCTAGAAGACTTAACTGTATCTTGTGGCTTTTCTGTGCCCTTTGGATTCTCATCTATGTGCCTATCACCTCTTCAAATGGGCTCTTCTAAGTCTTCTATGTTAAGAAGCTATTTCTCAATGGAAGCTTATCTCATTATTGTTGTCGTTATTATAAAAAGAAAATAATGTACTGGGAGGTACAGAAAATAGAGGATGCAAAAAGAAAAAAAGAAAGAAAAAGAAAAATCTGCCCTTGGTCCCATCATCATAAAAGAACAATAATTTTTTTCTGGTCTTTTCTACATGCATATATTTTAACAGTGTTACAATCACCTTGTGTATGCAATTCTGTTTCCTGTTTCCCTTGGCTTATCACATGTATTTTTCCTCACTAGCACAGAATTGTCTTCTCGAATCTCTCTTCTAGATCACAAGCTTCTGGAAGGCAGGAATGATGTCTAATTTTCTCCCATAGTAGCTTCAGCACTCATGTAGGGCTTAGCATGTGTGATATGTGGTATTTGTTGAACGAGTGCGAGTGCAAGTTTCTGAGCAAATATCTCTAATAGGTATACATTGTTCTATGCATGTGCCATACTCAGCCAGTATGCTATTTATTATTCAGTGCTTAAATGGATTCCACTTTTCAAATTTTAGAAAAAAAATGTTACACTGACTATTTTTTCAGATTTTATTCATGTTTCTGCATTATTTCCTTAGGACAAATCCCTAGAAGTGGTGGTGAAAAGAAAAACTATGAACATTCTTCTGGTTAGTGATAAATACTGTCAAATTGCTTTTCCAAAGAAGAGTGTTTAAGTGATGTTGGAATAATTGGACATTCAAAAACAAAAAAAAGAACTTCGATCTAAGTTTAACTCCTTATACAAAAATTAACTCAAAATGGATTAATGGCCTAACTGTAAGTTTAAAGCATAAAACTACAAAATTTTTAGGGAAAAGTAAAAACAATAGGTGAAAATCTTCAGAAACTAGGGCTAAACCAAAGAGATCTGTGACTCGACACCAAAAGCATACTCCCTGAGAAGAAACCTTCGTATCAGGACCTCACCAAAATTAAAAATGTGTGCTCTGAGAAAGAATCCAGGAGGAGGATGATAAAGAGGCAAACTGCAGACCAGAAGAAAATATTTGCAAACTACGTTATCTGGCAAAACACTTGTATCTATAACACGCAAAGAACTCTGAAAAACCAACAGAGAATAACAAACCATTCCAGTGAGTAGAACATCGGCAAAAACATGATCAGACATTTCATGGGAGAGGATATGCAGACGGCAACAAGCACATGAAAAGAAGTTCAATGTCATTAGCCACTGGGGAAATGTAAATTAAAACCATTATGAGATATCACTATCCACTTACTGGAATAGCTAAAATACAAACAAGTGATAATACAAAATGCTAGTGAGGAACTGGAAACTTGAACTGGAAACATTGCCTGTGGGAGTGTAAAATGGTACGGCCACTCTGACAGTTTCTTGAAAAATTAAACATATGCTCACCATACGACCCAGCAATCGTACTCTTGGCCATTTGTCCCTGAGAAATAAAAACATACGTTCACACAAAAACCTGTACGTGACTGTTCAAAGCAGCTTTACTAGTAATATCCCCAAACTGGAAGCAATCCATCTGCCTTTCACTGGCTGGATGGTTAAACAAACTGTGGCAAGTCCATACCATGGAATATTACTTGGCAGTGAAAAGGAGTGAAGCACTGATACATGCAACCACTTGGATGTATCTCAAGGGATTTATGCTGAGACAAAAAGCCAATCTGAAAACATTACACACTGTATGATTCCATTACATCCTTGAAATGACAAAATTATACATGAAGAACAGATTAATGGTTATCAGAAGAGGTGAGAGGAGGAACTGTTCTACATCTTGAATCAACATATGTCATAAAAATGCATAGAACTAAACACACACACAGACACACATCAACACATGTGCATACAAAACCAAAACCCAGTGCTGTCGAGTCAATTCTGACTCATAGCAACCCTATGGAACAGAGAAGAACTGCCCCATAGAGTTTCCAATGAGTGCCTAGTGGATTTGAACTGTCAACCTTTTGGTTAGCAGCCATAGCACTTAACCACTATGCCACCCAAACTGGTAAAACCTGAATAAGGTTAATACCTTGCATTACTGTCAGTTCCCTGGCTAGGAGACTGCACTATCATTTTACGAGATGTTACCATTGTGGGGAGCTGGGTGGATGGAACCAGGATGTCTATATTAGTTCTCACAACCGCATGTGAATCTATAATTTTGCTAAAATAAAAAGTTTTAAAAAGGGAGAGTTGTTGCCTTTTGATACTCACTTATGTTGGCACAGCAATCTATGAGCGTCTCTCTAGAATCATTCTCACCAGCTTGTGAGGCCTAGGGAAGTGTTAGGAGAGTATAAAAAGGGAAAAGAACAAGGAAAGGAGTCTCTCCTAGTGAATTCTGACCATGAGGTGTGAGTAGAGCTATTTGGTTGCAAGCTAGCACCATATCCCTCTCTGGGCCTTACTAAAATTCCAAGTCGAGGGCCCCCAATCCCAGGGCTAGGTTTTAGGTTGATGGGCAGGGGTTGTACTCCACTAATTAATAAGAGTTCTTGGACTACTGAGCTAGACTAACTGTCATAAATGGAGAAAGGATTGAGGTTGTCAAGGATTTCATTTTACTTGGGTCCACAATCAACACCCATGGAACTAGCAGTCAAGAAATCACAAGATGCATTGCATTGGACAAATTTGTTGCAAAGGATCTCTTTAAAGCATTGAAAAGTTAGGATGCCACCTGGAATACTAAAGTACACCTGACCCAAGCCATGGTATTCTCAATCACATCAGATGCAAGCAAAGGCTGGACAATGAACAAAGAAGAATTGATGCCTCTGAATTGTGGTGATGGAGAGGAATGCTGAATTTACCATGGACCACCAAAAGAACAAATAGATCTGTTCTGGAAGAAGTGTAACTAGAGTGCTCCTTGGAAGCAAAGATGGTGAGACTGTGTCTCATAAACTTTGGACATGTTACCAGGAAGGATCAGTCTCCGGAGTAGGACATCATGCTTAGTAGAGTGGAGGGTCAGTGAAAAAGAGGAAGACACTCGATCAGATGGACTGACACGGTGGCCGCAACAATGGGCTTAAGCATAAAAAGATGTGAACATGACACAAGACCAGGCAGTGTTTTGTTCTGTGGTTCATAGGATTGCTATCAGTCAGAACCGACTCAACAGCACCTAACAACAACAACAACAACAAGTGTTACTCATGACAAACCAACCAACTCTGAGTCTTCTTCAAGTACACAATCACAGGACCTTGTCCCGAGGAAGAGCCACTTCCACAGGGCTGAAACTGATACAGATTGGGCTATCCCAGGCAAACGTGGGAATGGTGGCTCTGACATGGATTATTTGGACCAAAAGATGAAGTTAGGTACTTAATAAATATTTGCCCTTGCTAAGTTTTCTGCTTGGTTTTGACTACGAAGATCTTGGTTTTTGTCTCTTATAGTAATTATATGCACAGTCCAATGTATTTAATAAACACTTGCTGATCAATTGATGACAACATTGAAACATTTCTGATTTTTACTATGTCTCATGTATTGTGTGAAGTGCACTACGTATCTTATCTCACTTACTCCACACAGTCGCCTATGAAAGTATCAGACCCCAAACCAAACCCATTGCTTTTGAGTTGATTGTGACTCATAGCAACCCTATAGGAGAGAGTAGAGTTTCCAAGGAGTTCGTGGTGGACTTGAACTGCCAACCTCTTGGTTAGCAGCCATAGCACCTAAGCGCTATGTAACTAGGGTTTCCCTAATGAAAGCAGTTACTATTATTATCCATATTTTACAGCTGAAAAATGAAGTCTAGAGATATTAAATTTGACTTGCTTAATGTCACACAGCTGGTAAGTAACAGAACTAGAATATGAAGCCAGCCGCCTCATCCTAAGTTTGTGTTGTTTCACCCTCAATACAGACTCTCAGGATTGATGTAGAACGAGGAAATGGTGGAGGAAAGGGTGTATGGTTTTTACGAGGAAGTGGCTTGGTGACAGGCAAATGTGGGGTTTCTGAAAAATGAAATAGCTTTAGGAACATTGCAATTTCCCTTCACGAGTTCCAAAACCCTCCCTGGCATGTTACCACACTAATAACGTAATCACATGGCTCTGATTACCCAACTCTAACTCCTGGCCCGGCCCCCAGGAGCCAGAAGCCCTCATCAGCATGCGTGTCTGCTTTCTCCTGTGTGAAAAAACAGGGTTGGGTTGTCGGATGTCTTCCATTTTCTGATTCTCAGAACGCTACCAGCACTTCTGCCCTCAGTCCACTGGCAGTGCTGGGAGTCAGTCAAGAGGGTGGGGGCCAGCCAGCCCCCAGGTTGAGTGCATGGCCCATGTGCTCCATGGCTGGTGCAGCCTCTCTTCCCGAGGCTTCCCAGGTCAGAACCTTGCTCTCACTGTTCACTCAGGTTCTCCCTTACATTCAGCCCGAATCCCTCCTGCCTTATGGTGAGCACTGTAATGAACTGAATTCATCCAGCCTTCTGCAGGCATCAAGAACATCTACTACCTCCACTCACTACAGTCTTCTTGGAAGCTCAGTTTAATCCATCCAACAAATGGTGACTCTTACTCTTAAGCCATTTGCTGGATGAGGCATCTGACTTGAATAAATTGTCCAACAAGTTCTCTTTTCTACAGAAATAATTAGAAATAATCCTATGTCCTTAAGCCTTTCTTCCTCTTGTGTTCTTTCTCTCCCTTTCTTCTCTCTCCCCTCTCCCTTGTTCCTTCTCTGTCTTTCTTCTTCCCTTCCTTCCTTCCTCTGCACTTTCCTTTATTGGACTATTTCTAATATCTTATTAGCATTTTATTTAGTCACTTATTTTTAAACTTTTTCTTAAAGTCCTATACAAACACACACACGTATCTACTCAGTTATTAAAAAAACTAGCAGTACATACATATACCAAGGATTGCACTGTGCGCCCCCCTAAATGTGCACAGCAATTTGTCTAGGCCATGATTCCTGGTATTGTATGATGTTCCCATACACTGTAAACCCTGCCTCTGTGATGTTAATGAGGGAGGATGGGCTGCAGTGGTGTTGGTGCCAGGGCTCAGTGTGTACGATTATACTGTGCTTTGAGGCAATCTCTTGGGCTCTAAAGGAAAGAGAGCCAAGCAGAGAGCAGTGGACCTCAGACTACCAAGAAGTAGTGTGAGGAGCACTGTCCTTTGGAAAGGACCCAGGGTCCCTGTGCCTCAGAAACACTCAATCCAAGGGAAGACTGACAACAAGGACTTTCCTCCAGAGCCAGCAGAGAAAGACTGACCCCTAGACCTGATGCCCTGAATTTGGACTTGTACCCTACTGGGCTGTGACAGAATAAAATTTCTCTTTTTAAAGCTACCCTCTAATGGTATTTCTGTTATAGCTGCATCAGATGACTAATACAACACATAAAAAGCAATCAGAAAATACAGAGAAGTAAAACCAACCAGAACAGTTCACTTAACTGAGTGAGTTGCTGTGCACAGTGTGTTTAAGCCAGACCTGGCACACAACAGGTAACACTTGGTGGCAGTGACTGCCTTTCCTTTGTTCTCTCTGATTGCCCTTTGGATTTCTCTCAACACTTTGGAAAGCACAGTCGCCAAAAATGTGCTTACCCTTTGGTACTTATTGGCACAGTCAAAGGATGACTTTTTTTATGGGCTAATAGAACTGGTTTAAAGATTTAAGAAGTGGAAGTAAATCATAATGGTTTTCCGAGGCAATGAATGTGTAGATCTCACCTATTCAGTATTAGAGAACTACATGGGAGAAGTGGTCATTGTCACGGTCAGATCACCTGAATTTGAGTCCAGGCTGGTTACTAATCTGGCAATGCCGAGAGAGTCCCATGTCCCCTGAGCTTCCCCTTCCTCATTTGTAAATGGAGATAATGATCATCTCCGACAAAAAAAAGATTTGGTAAAGGAGATAATAAGGTGAAAGTGCTTTATAAATCCCAGAGAACAAAATGCATATACTCGTATATATAAACCTCTTTTAATAAATTTTAATATCCTGTTGACTATTCTGTAATTATTCCATACTCAGCCAGTGGAAAACAATCATTCTCAGCTTTTCCTTTACATTCGTATTTAGTGAATCATCCTTCCTATTTGTTTGCAAAATGCTCAAGGTCATGTAGAATGTTATTCCACATCTCCTAGGGCAACAGCAATTCTACTTATTTAATAACATCAGGAAATTTGATGAATGAGCTCTTAATTCCTTCGCCCAGCACTTCCTCTCTCTTTCAGCTACTCTCCCTCACTTCCCTTTCAAAATACAGATCCTGCCTTCGAAGAAATCCTATTCCACAGAACAAAACAGGGATCAGCTTTAATTTTTAGTCCCCAACCATGCTGTAGTCCCAGACAGGGACCCCTGATGTGTTGCTTCTCATTTTTTTATGAAGTAGCATAGTATGATGTTCTGGATGGATTTCCTCCTTGGGCATTTTGGAGAGGTGGTATAACTTTCTCTGTAAAATTTAGGATGATAATAATACCCACATTTCAGAGTTGTAAAAACTGAGTAAGATAATATATGTAAATGTCCTGGCTATATTGTAGCTATTCAATAAATGTCAATTCTTCATGCCAGTGTATCCCTCTCTCCACCACCAAGTTCCTTTAAAAACTGTTTCCTTCAGGATCTTGGGCCTCTTCACTTGATAGTCATAATTCCTTGCCTTTCAGAACATTTACATATATAGTACTTTATAGTCTATAATTTTTTTAAATCCATTATCTCATGTGACTCTCCTAACTGAGGGGACATAGGCAATATTTTCACTGTCCTAGTGATGAGGAAACTGAGGCTCAGAGATAGGGTCACCTGTTCCATTCCATGTATCAATGAAGAGCTGTCCTTGCCCTGGAAGACAGATTCCTTTTGCTATCTTCTTCCACTTCTGCAAGTTGGGGAGCTGAGACTATTCCCCATCACTTAGAGATGAAGAAAGAGTTTATAAACACACATTCCTTAAGGAGCTTTGATATTTTATGTGGATCTTTAGGGCAGCCAAACTAAAATCTAACTAGGAATTTTTCCAGACTAGACCAGCTCATCTTGTTGGAAGTACGAGTTACTAGAACAAAGAACAGGCCATGGGAGAAAATACCAGGGACGGGGGAACTGACTAATGATTTGAAGAAAGAATGAAAAATTTATGGACATCATCATGCTAGACAAATTAAATCACTCTTGAGTCAACAGCTTGGCACTTCCCCTCTGGTGTCCTCAGAACCTGGAGAAGTGTGGTATAGCAGGAAAAAACATGGGTTTTGGGAATCAGACTCATTGGGTTCAAATTCCAGTTCTGCAACTAGCTGAGTGCCTTTTATTCTGGTTTCCTCCTCTGTCAAGTGGGGTTAGAGGGGCAGAGGTGGTTCAGTTGTGGAATTCTCCCTTCCATGTAGTAGACTCAGTTTCGATTCCCAGCCAGTACACCTCACGTACAGCGTCCACCCATCTGTCAGTGGAGACTTGGGTGTTGCTATGATGCAGAATAGGTTTTAGTGGAGTACCTAGACTGAAACAGACTAGGAATAACAGACTGGTGATTGACTTTCCCCCAAATCAGGAAACGAAAACCCGATAGACCAATAGTACGATCCAGTTGTGCCATGGTCATCATTAGTCGTCGGGCAACTCAACGGCAACTAACAACAACAACAATAGAATAGAGATAATAATAACTACTTCACAGGAAAAAAAGAGTGCTCAAGGACAACGAGCTTTGAGACTCAGAGTCTTGGGTCTTCCACTTACCCTAAGACCTTATGCAATTTACACCATTTCTCAGCTCCTGTTTTCTTATTTATAACATGGGGATAATAATAGTGACTCTCTCATGGTTGCGCTGAGGCTTAAATGAGATATGGCTAGAAAAGAACTAAGCACAAGACCTGGCACCGAGAAAGATCTGAGAAAAATACTAGGTGTAAGACAATGTAACTGCTGACAGTGTGTGCCGGATAGGGAGTCCTATGTTGCCTTCCACCTCTGTGTGATCTTGTGCTAGTATTTCACCTCTCAATTTCCTCATTTTAAAATCGGGATAAAAATAATATGTGCCTTGTGGGTTTGCAAAGAGGATTAAATAAGATAATGTGTGTAAAGTGTTTATAAAGGCACCTGGCACTTAGTAAGTGCTCCATAAATGTTAACTATCTTTAGCTTTGATTTGTCTTCCTCTTTCCCTTTCCTGGTGTCTGCAGGATTTTCTGTTTCTGTTGAGGCAGCAAGAGTCTGGACTGAGGGCAAAAGTCAAAAGCTCCCTGAATGGAGCTGCCCCAAAGTCTCTGTAGACCCAGAGCTTGGAGCTGGCTCCTTGATGTGGCTGCTTATCCACAGCCGTAGGCCTCTATCCCAGCCTCTTAGAGCCATAGGCTGAGCAGAGTGGGCCTAGGGACTTGGGGGGTCTGGTTTTAGAGCTGGCTTTGCGGTCAGGCAGCTGTAATCTGTCCCTCGAGTCACACGAGAGTCTCATTAAAACGTGCCCCATAAATGTTAAAAAATTTACACATAAAAAAATTCCATGCATGAAACTGAAACCGTACATTTTACAGCCTCGGTTTGAAATCTTGCATAATATATAAAACCCCGGCCCTGTACTTGGGGCCTGTAAATCAGATTTTATAAAACAAAAAACTTTTACCTTTCAAAGGGGTTTGGGGAACTTGCAAATTTTACAAACTTTACCAACCACCAGTCACAGGCTGCTGGGCTCAAGATGGGGATCGGGAGGCCCGGCAAGAAGCAGGCCCAGGGAGTGTTGGGTGGTATGGGAACTGGAGCGGAAGGTGTGAAGAATGGGCTTGACCTATCCCCAGGGATCCCACCTGGGGCAGTGCTGCTTAGCCCTGGGCAAGCTAGCCCGTGGTACTAAGTGAGGGAGGAAGCAGGGGCCAGAACGTGTGTGGTAGTGGGAGTACTATGGTGCTAATTTTAAATGAGGGCATGGTGCGATGTCATGAAAGGAGCACAATTTAGGAGTCAGTGACCTGTTTTTGGTCCTGACAAGTCCCTTGCACCAATTTCACCATCTGTGAAATGAGTCTTGTTTCTCTCTTAAAAAAAAAAAAAAAAAAGAACAGAAAAGAGGAATGTGCTGTCACCAGGCAAGGAGAGCACAAGGAGCTGCAGATGAGCAGGCATGCACATTTAATTCGGATTGTATACTTTCAATCACAATAATAATAAAAAAAAAGTTGCCATTAACTCAACTCTGATTCTTGATGCCCCTGTGTGTCAGAAGAGAACTGTGCTCCACAGAGTTTTCAATGGCTGCTGTGTTGGAAGTAGGTCTCCAGGACTTCCTTCTGAGGTGCCTCTGGTGGCAGCTGAGCGCATTAAGCTGTTTGCACAACCCAGATGCCCCTATTTTCTCTCTAAGGTTGTATCCTTCCCCCAGCTTTCTGAGAACAGTCCTGGTGGTACACTGATTAAATGCTTGGCTGCTAAGTGACAGCTCGGCAGTTCTAACCAACCAGGCGCTCCACGGGCGGAAAGACCTGATGATCGGCTCCCAGAAAGATTATACCCTGGGAAACCCTGCGGGGCAGTTCTACTCTGCCCTACGAAGTCTCTGTGACTAGGCAGCTGACAAAAACAACTTCCTGTGATTCTGCGACTCCTCCAGTAGGGGCGCCACGGGAGCAGCTGGATAACTCAGGCAGAGACGTATCTTCTGAAATGGCTACACTGGGAATCTGGGGCGGCCCCAGGAGACGTTAGTCATCCATTCCCATGGGAATTTGTTGGAAACAGGGGCGCAGGAGGGTATGACATAGAAGTTTGCTTGGGGGAGAGGAGAGCAGCAAGCTGGGGAAGCCACGTCTCTGAATTGGGAGCCTGGTATGGCTGGAGACAACGAGCTTATTTGGGCTCTGGAGAGAGCGGACCCAAGTGAGGCACAAGAGCCTGGGGATGGGACCTTCTTGGTGACAGAATTTTCGGGGACCTGAGTGCCCTCCTGAGAGTTCCCATCTACAAAAATCAACATCCAAGGGCAAAGGAAAGCCACCCTGACACGCACATATATAAAAAATAAATCTCTCAATTATCTCAGCTCATTTGCTTGGGGTCTCTCATTTTATGTCCCTACTCGGCTGCGCAGTATATCTGTCCGGATAAAGAGTTACAGTCCGTTGGGCTACGTGTGCGGGGTTGTAAAAAATACAGATGCCAAATTAACTGACTGTGGCACTCGGCAGCTGATTGAGCTGATAACGACGCGATCTGACCTTTTTCTAATTTCTAATTATGTGCATCTCGCTTGTGCTGGCGACATGATTCCTGTTCTAATGATGGCTCCTGTGGCTGGTCTTTTCATCCCTGCTCCCATCACAGGACTAGAAGTAGGGGTTGGCAAAGAGCACTGCTGGACTCCCCAAATAAAGTTTGATGTCCACGCCACACAGTCTTTGATGGGCGGGACAGAGAGGACAGAAAACTTGAGGCTCTTAGTGAAACTTCTTAACTTCATGGATGCTGGGCACTTTTAAGGCTATTTTCACAGATCATCTCATTTATTTTTTATTACAGCCATGTGAGAGACAGGTATGATTAGCTTTGCAGACAAGGACACTGAGCTTCCAAAAAGCTAAGTCATGTGGATTGGAAATGACAAAGTCTGGCTTGGCTCTCTTGCCTTTAAGTGCTCTTTCAAAATCTCTTCATTTAATTAATTGATCAACCAGTCACCGACTCTGTGGCTCAGCCCAGCTCATCTAGGTAGATCAGATCCACATGAGGCATAGACTGTCCAGTGCACTCCTCCCCCAGCTGGCCTGTGCCTGGGCGGGTCCGCTCCCAGCCTGAGATAGAAGACCAGGGAACACCAGAGGTCTGCGGGCCTTTGGGTGGCTTCTACAACCTTCACGTCTCCAGGTCAGGCTTGGCACATAGCATATAATCAAATTTGTAGACTGAATGGGAAAAAATCTGATTGTTTGGCCTGAAGAGAACCCCAAGAGCTCTGGGCTAGGGGAAAACAGGTAGCTGGCCACTTTGGGGGCATTTTCCAGACCCACCACAATAGGGGAAAGGTCAGTAGTGTGAATTCACCAACCATTCCTTGGGAACCCTGTGGGGCAGTTCTGCTCTGTCCCATAGGGTCTTTATGAGTCTAAATTGACTCGACGGCAATGGGCTTTACTACAATAGCAGGCTTTCCTCAGTGAGTCTTCCACAGCTCACCTGACAGTTGGCGGTGGAAGAATGAGAGGTTTGTTGTCCCGGGACTCCTACCCTTTACATGAGTCCCTGGGTGGCACAAATGGTTAAGTGCTGGATACTAACAGAAAAGCTGGTAGTTCAAACCTACCCAGAGGCACCTTGAAAGAAAGGTCTAGCCATCTACTTCCAAAAGTTCCCAGCATTGAAAATCCCATGGTGCAGTTCTACTCAGGACACATGGGGTTGCCAAGAGTCAGAAATGATGCAACTAACAACAAAGTGCTCCCCTTAGAAGCTTTAAATTCTTTCCTGTTCCTCAAACTGATGTTAGGCACTTCCTCACCAACCCAGGCCTCAGTATAAGGGGAGAGGAGTGGACTCCCAGGTCCATTCTAGCTCCCTCTAAAACGTCTGTCTCCTGTCATGGCTGCCGTGGGTCTGGATTCTGCAGAACTGCTTTACACCTTCAGTTCTGCTGTTCTAATCAGCCAAGAAGCACGCAGGAGCAGACCAGCTGTACTTCATGTTGCGTCAATGGGAGAACTTGCTCAGGGAGAGCTTTCCCAAAGATAGGGGAGGGAGGAGCAGCCATGACCTTGGAGATAGTGGCCTGCTGCCTGGGAAGAGAGGCTGCTCAGGCCCTGGAGGGAGAAGGAGGAGCCACGGACGAGCTGAGCATTCTGGGGCTCCAGTGGCTCCGCCAGTGCTTATCCTAGCTGAGTCTTGCACCCTTCCTCTAAGTGCCAGCTCCATGTAGCACTTCACAAATTTCCAGGCCAGTGTGTGTCTCCCGGTAGCACTTCTGGACTCCATCAAGTGCCATACTGAAGTCTTGAGAGAAGCAGCGGGGTGGATAATTCACAACATAGAATAATACCAAAGTCATTTGCATCTGTTCTGCAGGTGTGCTGTGCCTCCGTCTGTTCGTGAGTGTGTACTTTTTATTCTTTCCTTTCTGGAACTACATTTGTTTTTCTAATTCTGTTTCCTTCGGGGAGTAAGTACAGGCTAAACTCTGGAAATGAGAGGTCAACACTGTAATCAGTGTGCTTGCATGTGGGAGAGGGGAACTTCTGCAGAATTTCCAAATTTACTGTGCATGATTTGGGCAATCCACCTACGGAAAATCAGGAGTTGTGGCTCATAATTCCAGGACAGCTATGCTATGAACCAGCAGAGAAGCCCTCTACGGCTCTCCCACAGCAAAATTCCTAGAGATGGATGAGAATCCAAGAGGTCATTTGTCCTAGTGGTTGCCAAGTCTTAACTGATGGTTGAAACTTCCCTGAAACTTTAAGAAATGCAGATACACAAGCCCCACCTAATTTACTGAATCACAACTTTCAGGTGGTGGGGCCCAAGAACATGGATTTGTAAATCTATAGTGAGGCTCTACATGTTACACTAGGCTTGGGAATCTGATCTACTGTGACCCCCTAAATAGACATGACCTGTGCTGGTCATTTTCTCCACATGATTGAGGTCTTTCTGTTGACGACCTTGAACATGTTTCCTTGGCCACATGGTGGCATGCCAGCCAATAACTCCTCTCTGGGCAGCCCAAGATAAATAATTAATGTGCTGGGACTCCAGCCCTCTGAACAGTTATTCCAGACATTCTGGCTGCTGAGACCCTCTTTTGGTCTTTTCTTAGGAGCCTTGGTGGTGCAGTGATTAAGTACTTAGTTGCTAACTGAAAGGCCAGTGCTTTGAACACACTAGCAACTCTGAAAGAGAAAGATGTGGCAGTCTCCTGCCATCACGATTACAGCCCTGGAAACTCTACGGGGTAGTTCTAGTCTGTCCTGTAGGGTTGCTATGAGTTGGAATCAACTCCACAGCAATAGGTTTGCTGCCTTTGTGCTGCAAAAGGGTGCGTAGTAGGTGCCACTAAGAAAGTGGGCTA
Organism: Heterohyrax brucei; assembly: GCA_028571685.1. Taxonomy (NCBI): domain Eukaryota; kingdom Metazoa; phylum Chordata; class Mammalia; order Hyracoidea; family Procaviidae; genus Heterohyrax; species Heterohyrax brucei. The sequence goes on from CM053162.1 coordinate 22,959,846, forward strand.
ATCTTGGCAGCAAAACCTCTGCATGGAACTCTAGTTTTAAGAACTTAGAAATGGTTTTCAGCTTCTAGAACAACACATCTAGTGCCTCCCACATAGTGCTTACTCACAAGTATTGGTAGAATAATTCATGAAAGAAGTATTTCTAAGGCATTAGGAAGGTATCGGTGTTGGGAAGATACTAGCCAGGGTAGGGGTTGGAGGGTCTTTACCAGATTGTCCAGTTCTGGATCATCGCTGAAGAAGGGTTTGTGCTCCTGCTCCTGCTGGTGGACAAAGTTCTCGATGTCCACATCAAAGCTGGCGGAGGTGATGCACTCAGAGCCCTGGGTGGCCTGTTCACATTTCTCAAACAGCAGCGTCAGGAGCGGGAAAAGAGGGTGCCTGCGGGGACATCAAGAGCTCACACATGTGCACACACAGAGACCATGCTGCTGGCTGGGTTTAGAAGCCACCAGGGCCCTTTGCCCACATTCCTGTCACTTCTTCTCCCAAGATCCCATTCTTGAGAATGTTCTTGGTTCCCACGGTCAACCTCGATGGCAGTGATTCATGCCCTGGCATGGAGGCTCCAGGCTTCTGGTTCCTGGGCCCTCAGAAGGCTTCTGTTTCTACTCGTGGATGCCTGCCTGTTCTCTGTGGTCAGGCCAGCTGCATGCATATGGTGAGGGGTGATGAGTTACAACCCCCCAAAGAAGTAGGTATCCATTTCTGGCTCAGGGTCATCCAGGAAGTGTGGGATGTATCCAGAAAAGTCCTGGACATGAATATCAGTGAGAGACCACAACTCACTGTGGACTGTCTAGAGCTAGTTGAGGGCAGCATATATGTTTGCACAGTGTATGCAGAGCTTGTGTGCATGGCCAGAATGCTTGTCTGCACATGGTGGGCAGGGGTCTCCACTTGTCCTGCATTTGTTGGCAGACTCTGTCTAGGTTACACCCCAATTACATGTGTTAACATATTCCTGCAGTTTTGCATCATTGCACACTTAGAACAACTGTAATTAATGATTATTTGCATAGTTACTTGTTCACTATCATCCTTAAAGGTTGCACCTGTCTCAGTGGTCGCTGCACCCCTAGGGCCTCGCCCATGCATGCTCATAGCAGCAGTAGTAATCCATGAATGAAGGAGTATGTGAGTGTGTGTGGATATGATATGTGCACTACGATGTGTCTGTGTATCTGTGTGATACTGAAATGCTTGCCTGAATTGCTCTATCGGCCTGATCTTAGACATCATCAGTTCTGGGAAGCTTCCCTGATCCCCCTGGCCTATGCTGACTGTACCCTGAGTTGTAGGTTTTATCTTTTGCTTTCTTTACTAGGCTGTGAGCTGTACAAGTGCAGGAATCCAGCCCCCCTTATTCACCACTGCAGGGACAGAGTATAGTAGAGCACGTGGATCTCAATGATGAATATGCACATGCTACACGTGGGTGTGCTGAATGTGCACATGTGACTGCATCCTGTGTGTTTCCACAGCATGTGTGAATAACTGTATCTTCAGGTTCAGCGTGTGTGCATTTGCAAGCATGGGTTGTGGACACTGGACCCCATTCCCTTCCAGTAGGTTCTAAAAACACATTTATACATCTCTTCCAGGCCTCTTTCCTCAGCCTCCTGGAACCACCCAACCTAGCTCCTTTTTTACTGAGTAAGCCCAGCTTATTTGGAGAAGAAGGAACTCATCTTGGGTCCCAGACCCCAGGCCTCTGCCCAGACGGATATTCTAGCCAAGAGGGATGTTCGAGCTAGCATTGTCCAACAGAGCTTTCTTCAATGATGGACATGAAATGTTCTATAATTCCTGTTGTCCAGTGTGTTAGCTATACACCACAGCTGGTCATCAAACACTTGGAATATAGCTGTTATGGCCAGGAAACTGAATTTTAAACTTTGTTTAATTTAAATTTAAATAGCCTCATGTAGGAAGTGGCTCCCATACGGGACAGTGCAGTAAGTCTGGAAGAGGAAAACAAACCAGTTTTCCCTCCAGCACACTACAAGGATTAAAAACACCGAGAGAAGGACTGAACACCTAGGCAACATGTTTCTAAGTGGGTGGGAGAGCTCATAACAGCCTGTCCCATTCTGAGATTCAAACAAACTCTGGGGAAAAATCAGAAGTGCTTCTCCAGTCCACACTCATGCCCACATCTTCTTGGTCCTTGTAATGAGGCTTAGGTCCCAGGGTGGTGCAAATGCTTTGCATTTAACTCTTAATGAAAAGGCTGGCCATTCAAACCTACCCAGTGGCACCAAGGAAGAAGGGCCTGGTAATCTGCTTTTTAAAAGGTCATATCCTTGTGGAAGAACCATGTGGAATAGTTCTACTCTGTAACACATGGGGTAACCCACCACAAGTTGGAACTGACTCGATGACAGTAATTTTTTTTTTTCCTTCAAATCAGTCTCTTGGGCAGTGCTAGGTAAGTGCAGATAAACTGCTGCTTCAGATGGGCTGCTTAGGAATGGCAGCATCTGTTCCTAGACATGATCTCTCAACCTTTGATTTGGGCCCTGATATATAAACAGTTGGGTCCCAAGACTACAGGCTGGGTGCACAGTTTGCAGCAAAAAGGTGGGTGGCCCACCAGCCCCAAACTACTATTCAGCTCCTGTAGGAAACTGGTGGGGAAAACAATAGGTTAGCCTAGCCATCTGGCTGAAGACAAAGAGAAACCAGGTGAAGGGGTTAAACTCCAGTATAAGTCTTCATTTGCAGCCACTAATACCGCAGCATATTATAGTCTAATCTAACCTGATCCCAGTTTAATGCAAGATTCTCCTCGCCCTGAGTGGAATACCAAAGAAAGCCTCAGTGGCTGTAATTTAAGCAGAGCCCTGCAGTGGTTTAGCTGAGGGACATGAAAGGCAAATTCCAGACGGTGTTATGAATTATTGCGCCTTATGAACCTTCCTACTCTCAACAGATGCCTGCTGCCATTTAAACAGCCACTAGATCAATTAGGAATGAAAGGCACAAATCGACTCTGTACAAGGGCACTAAATTACCAGGAACTAATAATCCGCAGCATCGTGCCAGGTGGTGGGAGTGCAGCCCCGAGCCCCCAGCCCGGTGGCAGCCACGCGGTCACCACACATTCCTTTTTCGCAGGTTGGAGGGAGAGTGGGCAGCTGCTGAACGAACAGGGGAAGGGCTATGCTTGCATGCATGTGCACACATGTGTGTGCATGCATGTGCACCTTGGCTGAGTATACGTTGTTGAGGACACCAAGAATATGGTGTTGTATGTGCTATCCAGTATGTTTATATTGTGTGTGCACACATCTTGTTGCATTATGAAGTATATATACATGCATGCACTGTGTGTATACAGTTTGGGTGCAGATTTTGTATGCTGTGAATGCACTGTATATTGCATGCAGTGGGTGTGCAAGCAGTCTGTCTTATTTGTATGCCATTTGTGTGTGGGAACCGTGTGTTCTGTGTACACAGCACAAGTGGTGTGTGGTGTGGGGAAGAAGGATCTGCAGTTATTGAGTCCCCCAGCCACTAGCATAAGGGTTGGCATGGGGAAAAAGGGTGGTCTACTCTGCTACATTCCTTGCCCCTACAGGGGGAGAAGCTTTACTTAGCGTGCTTACGGAGGGCTTCTCTGAGGAGGTGACATTTAAGGTAAGCCTTGAATGATGAAGAGGCAGTCTTGCAGAGATCGGAGCATGGGGCATTTCAAGCAGGAGAAAAGCACAAGCAAAGCCCTTGAGATACGAGTGTGCCTTGTTTCAAGAACAGATGCGAGCAAGTGGATCAACGTAGTCAAGAGTGCAGTGGAGGAAAAGGATGAAGAGGTAAGCAGGGGTCTGATCAGGAGGCACTTTATAAGACTCAGACAAAGCTGGGCTTGTGGGGGCAGCGGGCACAACTGTCACATGTGCCTTCTCTGAAGAGCCATTTATCATGGACCCATTTTATAAGCTCTTTTCAGCTCAAGTTGTCAGATCTAGGGTTGTTTTCTGCTCTCTCAAGAGAGGAGCATGCTTTCTGTTCTTCCCCCATAAATTAACCAGGAGCCCATAGAGCACAGCGGGGAGACATCATGGGTGCTAGCTTTCCCCCCCGTATCCCTCCTACCTCCCTGCACACTAGGCAGTCAGGGCTGAAGTTCCCTGATCTGCACCATCAGCTCCCAAATCCTCCCTCCTCACACCACAGCCTCCCAGCTACTGCCTCTCATTCCCCCATCCCAACCCCAGAAACCTGTCTGTGTCACTGAACTAGGGTGACACTAATCTTACCTACACCTTCTCTTAGGAGCCCGGCCAGGGTCAGGGGGACTGCTTTGGCTCTAAGGCTGCGCCTGAATCCCTCCATGACCCCAGGCTGCCCCTTTAGAAACAGCCTCAGTTTCCCAGAGACTCAGCTGGGTTTCATGGCTACAGTCCACCATGGGCTCTGCTAGGCATTCCCAGCCCAGCTCTGGGACAGTCGCCTGCCCCTTCCTCAGGTGCTCAGCCTACCCCTGCCTAAGGGTGGACCTATATTTTCTAAGCTAACCTCCAATGCCACTCCTTAAGGCTGGCAATGAGGCTGGCAGTGACTCTCAAGGATTTCTTTTGTGCAGCCTCAGCTGCACGCTTTAGGGGAGACCGGGATGAATGGGGGGAACCAGGGAGCTGGATATCAGGGCCCTGGGCCCTGAACCAGGGAGGGAATTTCCAGTGAGATGTGGGAACTTGGTTCTGTTATTCTTGGTTTCCCTGATCCTCAGTTTGTCCAGCTAGAAAATGTCTTCTAAGAAGTTTCTGTTTCCACTGCCCAGGTCTCTTCTATTGTGGACAAAGACCTTGTGGAGGGCTACAAGCAGGAAAGTGGAAATGCAGCCTCAGTGCCCAGAAGGCAACGAACAAGATAAGATAACCACTAGACTTCATTTACTAAGGACCCAGGGCATCTGACTTCCATAAGAGCTCACCCTTCTCCCTCCCAGTTCCCTTGTCCACTTTCCCCTATGACTCTGCTACCTGACCACCCCCAACCCCAATCTCTCTTAAGCCGTTCAAAATTTGGAGGAAATAAATCTCACACGTTAATTCAGTGCGAGTTTGAGCCTCGTCAGTGCAGAACAAATAAAAGGAGTGAACTGGCATGACATTTTACTGCAGAAGAGAGGTCGTTTCCAGCCACTAATAAAAAGGATTTGACACAGACTAATAAAGAGAAATGAATTTCTCTAATGGCCTAATTTAGCACATTCAGCACTGTGCCTCCGCCTGGGTGCTGCAAGGGCGGGAGCTGTACCAGGAGTGCGGACAGAGCCAGGAAGGAGAGAGCGGAGGTGATCTCCAACACCCTTTTATTATTTCTTTTTGCTTTTCCGAGCCCCTACGCCTCACCCGCACCCTCATCACCACTCCCTAGGAGCATCTGAACTAAAATCAAGCTCCAGATACACAGTTTCCTTTAACGATCCAAAGAAATAAAGAACCCCTCTCAACAGACTCGCAGTCTTGTGCTAGCTTAAGAAGGTGATTAAACCAGGTGTGTTGATTTCTACAGGGGTTTAACCACCGTTTCGTTTAATTACTTCTGACATTTCTGCCTTCGTGTTTTTTATATCTCACCCAAATTCACCAGCCTGGAATGCCTAGTTTGGGGCCAGAGGGTATAGGATTGCCCAAGGAAGAGACTATAGGACAGGATTTCAAGGGAGCCCTTTGAGAGGTGACTACCACCCTCTTTCTATCAACAGAAATGCTGAAACCCCTTGTTCAAGCCCCATTTTTTCTTCTGGGCAAAGAAATCCTGACTCCCTCTCTGGTGTGGCTCCTGAGGGAAGCTCATCTACCTCAAGGCAGATACTCTTACCATAAACCAGACTGTGGATTTCCCTAACATTTTCAAAGACCTCCTGGGATGGAAGACTGTAACCTCATGGTAATTCTTATAATTGATAGGCCACTCATCTCTACATAAAGTTCCATATATGGCTGAAATTCATGTCTTTTTGTTAAAAGGACTCAAAGATCGTTGGGCCCTTTTCCATCTCCCTTCTTTCTCAAACAAACCGAATTTACAAAAAAAAGTTGTTGTTTTAAAATAGTTTTTGTTGCTTAGGGGAGAAATGGAAACAGAAGAAGCAGTATTCAAGGACCATGACGGAGACAGGAAAAGGAAAAATGCAAATACGTAGAGCTTTGGAGATACAGAGCTAGGAAGAACGAGACAGAAAGTGAGATGGAGAACAGATACTGTGGACAGGAACAGAGCACCAGGGGCGAGGGAGGGTGGAGGGGCAGGTGGCTACAGGCAGACGGGGGCTTCCGTGTTGAGCTCTCTTTCTGGGTGATAAACCTTGTGATTCACAGTCATGCTACTCCGTCACTTCTGAGCCTCTCAGCCATCCTTCCCTTGTGACCTTGGCCAGAACTGCAGACCTCAATCAAAGGTCCAGCCAAGTGTGTGGCAGCCTGCCTGTGCTGTCCACCTCCTCTCCGTAGGACTGACCTTGAGACCAGGGTCCTCCTGCACTTCCCTCACGGCGGGTGGAGGTGGGGCAAGGGAGCCCAGTACCTGAGTTCACCCTTTACAGAAGCCCCTGCTGCTGCTTCCAATAGAGACAGAAGAAGCATAAGCTCCAGGTCTGTCTTAGCTGGGGTGAGGATGGATGATCCAGAGGGTGGAACACATGGCAGGAGAGCAAAGGAGCCCTGGTAGTACAATGTCTAAGCACTCAGGTGTGCACTGAAAGACTGGCAGCTCAAACCCACCCCAGCTCCAAGGGAGAAAGAGAGAAAGACCTGGCAGTCTGCTCCCATATCAAGATTACAGCCTAGAAAACCCTAGGGGCAACTTGTCTCCAGGGTTGCTGGGACTCAAAATCAACATGACGGGACTCAACAACAACATATGGAGATTGAGTCCCGGAGTGGTGCAAACGGTTAAGTGCTGGGCTGGTAACTGAAAGGCCAGTCTTTCAGGCCAACCCAAAGGATCCTCAGAAGAAAGGCCTGGGCAGCTTACAAAATGTCAGCAGTGAAAATCGGTGGAGCACAGTCCTACTCTGACACAGATAGTGTTGCCATAAGTTGGGTTCTACTCAATGGAAGCTGGTTTGGATGTTTGGTTTGGGATGCAGAGATTCTCAGTGATAGGTCAGTGGAACCACAGACCTGGTCCTGGTCAGACTACTGCAGAGGACTTTTGTCTATTAGCCTGTAAGGCATTGGAGCAATGACCATGCTGGCCCTTCAGCTGCCCACCGTACTCTCCACTGACATACACAGCTGCTGTCTCATTTCCTGAAGATCTAGTTCCCCCAAAACACTGTCCATGGGGCTGGCATTTTGATCCTTTATTTTCAGTGCCCCAGGCTAAAGGTCACTGAGGTCACAGAATCAAAGACGATGTCCTAGAGATGCTTTCCAGGACTGCTCCACCTTTTTCCTGGGCATCTGTCTATTACCAGAAGGCCCATTACAAGCACTCACTCTGAGAACCAAGCAGTGACATTTCTCTGGGGTGCCGAGGGAGTCAGTACTCCTCAGATGGAAATTCAAGGCTCTTTACGAAATAGCTGCAGCCTACTGTTCAGTATTTCTCTGAGACAGACTTGGCGGAGGCATGGAGTGATCGAGAGGACAGCAGGGGGGCCCTGGGTGCTTGCGTCTTCACCACTGCCCTTCAGTAGCTCAGACAAGCTGAGCTTGTTCTCCACATATGCCCCATGACTTTGCTCCATCTGTTCCTTCCATCTGAATTGCCTACTCCCATATTCCTAAGTAGCATCCCTGGTGGTAGTGGTTACATGCTACGTCTGCTAACCAAAAGGTCAGCAGTTTGAATCCTCCAGGTGCTCCTTGGACACTCTATGGGGCAGTTCTACTCTGACCTATATGGTTGCCGTGAGTCTGAATTGACTCGACGGCAGTGGGTTTTATATTGCTGAATGGTGCAAATGGTTAACTCTCTTGGTTTCTAACCAAAAGACTGAAGGTTCAAGTCCACTGAGAGGCACCTTGGAAGAAAGGTGCCTCTACTTCCAAAAACTCAGCCATCAAAAACCCTATGGACACTGTTCTACCCTGACACACATGGGGTCACCACGAGTCAGAATTAGCTCTATAGCAACTGTTTTTATAGCTCTATACCTCCCTTCTAAATGATCTTTAGATTCCAACTCAAAATATCTTCTCTTCTATAAAAGTTCCCCGGAATTCCTCCAAGCAAGAAGAACCATGGTCTTCTCTGAACCATTGTAGGAAATGCTTTGGGGTTTCCCCCTTGACCTCACCACAATTTGGGAGGGGTGCTTGGCAATCTGAAACCAGCATAGGTTTTAGAGTCAGACAGCTGTGTGGTTTAGGGCACGTTTCTGAATGTCCCTGAGCCTTCCTTTCCTTTTACAAAGGAGAGAGAACACCAACCATGAAGGCTGTCCTGAGGGTAAGATGAAGAAGCATGCAGTGTCTCTGGCCCTCAGTAAGCTATCAATTAATGCTTGTCCCATTTCCCTGGAAGGATGTGTGGGCATCTTTTTTATTCAGAGCAACATTGCCACCATTCGCTCCAATCAATTTATATTCCCATCTCAACTGACTCATTTGGCAGAAAAAACAAATCCACGTGCCAATTCAAATAAAGAAAGGAGTGGGAGAGGCAGTTTACAATTTATCAGAACCGAGAACTTCATTTTTAAACCAAAAACGTACTGCCAATAAAAAATTATTTTTATTTCCCTGGCTATGACATTTATTGAATTTTACTAACTCCAGTTACCTGTGAATGTATCTGTCTTACTACATGGTAAGCTTCTCCAACTAGTGACCCTGTCTTAGAATTCCCAAAGGTCAAGCACAGTGTGTGGCACAGAGCAGAGGATCATAAATATTTGGTGAATTAATGAATGGGAATAAAATGAATGAATGAAGTAAGCAAAGACAATAGGAATGAAAGTTCTGAGCAGCAATCCTAGAGTCCTTTCAGGCTCAGAATCCCCCTCTACTTCAGGACTGGGTTCCGAGTTTGCCATTGGTCTGGTTCAGCCCACAGTGCTACAGAAGGACCTGCCTTCTCAGAGCTCTGCTGTGGTTTCCTGCTAGGTAGGGTCCTGGAGGGAGGGGAGTAAGTGAGGAGTAAGGTGCTTGCCCAGCCCTTCACTCCTCCTCCCCTGGAAGGTACCAGATGGAGAGAGCTGAGTGCGGTGGGCAAGAACAAGCCCATAGCCGCAGCCCTGGGTTGGTTGTATTTTTACTTCAGGTGTGACGTTGAAACCCTGTGAGTGTATTTTTAGCCCTGCCCAGTGGGCGTGTGTTCGCCTGGGTTGTCTTGGAGAGGACTTCTTCTTGTTACTAAATTGGAACTGCATCTGTTAGGGTTCCTGGGTGCCCACCCAACACTCCTCCCCCAGGTGGGTGAGCAGGACCATTCTTGGCAAGTGTGGAGCCCAGGTTAGGTCACAGTTGGCTCAGTCCCCTCCTGTCCCACTACACACATACACACACATGCATGCACACATACATACACACACACATACCCCTCCCAAGACATTTTTTTCATTTTTTTAACATAAATGTGAAATCTCAACAAAGTGAATTTTAACGCTAACTGTCCTGGAAATGTAAAATTACAAAGAAACTAAAACTTGAGCCCTAGTGAGGCTTTCACACCCAGCCCCTTCATTTTAAGGAAAGGGAATTCAGACACAGAAATACGATGTGTCTTCCCCTGAAGTCATGTAGCCAGTGAAAGGTGGCTACAGCTGCTATCCAAGTCACCAGATAGGCAGCCAGTCCCCACAGGCAAACTGCTTCAAGGCACCAGGTTATGTGGGGAAGGTGTGTTCTATCCATCTGGACTGTCTCACTCACAGACTAAAAGCACTTTGTAGCTAGCAGTGGACCTCACTGCACTAACTGACAAAGTGCTCTTATCTGTGCTTATTCTATTCAAAGAGCTCCCTGGGGGAAACAAATGTTTTGCACTCAGCTATTAATCTAAAGACTGATGGATCAAACCCACCCAGAGACACCTAAAATGAAAGAAAGGCCTGGCAATCTGTGTCTGTAAAAGATTACAGTCAAAGGAGAAGAAAACAAAAAACTGTCGAGCAGTTTTACTCTGTAACATACTGGCTCTTCATGAGTTGGGATCAACTCGATGGTAAGGTGTTAGGGATTAACTGTTCTTTGGTTTATGGCATGTAAATACCCCAACAATTTTAGGATTCACATTTTACTGATAAGCAAACTAAGGTGCCAGGTGGTTAAATAATTTTCTCAAACTAAGAAGAGACTGAATTGAGATTTAGATCTAGATATCCAAATTTCATATCTTGAGCTCTTTCCTCTCTCCACGAGTTCTTTTAAGAACTGTTATTGGGATCACTTCATGCTACCCCCTTTTTCTCTCTGCTGTCACCTGGCTTCATAATGTATCCTGGTGGCATGACTGAGTTGCTGATCTTATCTTTTGAGTGTCGGGAGTGTGTACGCAAGACAATCTCTGTCTTACCAACCAAGTTTCCAAAAGAATCTCCTCCCCTAATAAGCCATCACTGCATTTGGGAAGGGCTTTGATGTTTCTGCAGATTTTTGATTGTCTCATTTGATGTCTACCCTCTTGGGCAGGGAAGCTTCTTCTAACAGGTGGAATGATTTGTCCCAGTGCAGAGTCAGAACTCAGACTGAAGCCTTAGTCTTAGGCTCTTTCCGTACAAGCACGAAATGGACCAGTGTCTGGGTGAAGCAGAGAGTGGCAGTGTGACTAAAAGAAAGGCCAGCTGGGCTTCCTCCATCCTCCAGGAGAAGCCACTGCTGTGTAAGTAAGCGTCAAGGCCTAGCTCACTGGTTCTCCTTCTACTCCACTCCATCCCATCCCATTCCATTCACACGGGGGTAGGAGGAGTAGATGGCTGGTTATCTTCCCTCCTGAAACAGGGCATATTGGTCCAGTACTTATGCGAATAATTTCCAAACAAATTTAAATGCCATTTATTAAGGTACTTCTTTGTGCCAAGCACTGTCAGCTATCGGTGTTGGTTAAACACAATCTTGTGAGGATAAATGCCAGTGGGATTCCAGACTCCCCATCTCTTATTAGTTGGCCGTGTCTTAGCAGGGTACCTGGACTGGTCTGCTCTGCCTGGGCTGGCTGCTGGGCTGTAGAAGCAGCAGACTCCACTGCCTCTGAGCACACTGGCCAGGCCTCTCCAGCTGCCGTGCCTGTCTGCAGCACTGCAGCAGGTGGAGTGATGCAGGGCAGCCTACAGATGTGACAGAAAGGGCAGGGAACAGGCTTTGCCTGATGCTGAGGAAGACCTGGGCATGATCCTACTTTGCAGATTACGGCTCCAGCAAGATCATGCCCCTCACAGTAGTCAACAATGAAAATGTGATAATTCCGATGCTAGTATAAACAAACCTGTAAAAACCAGTTGCACTGAGCCAGCACCACATCACAGTGACTCTGTGTGTTAGAGCAGAACTGTGGTCCACAGGGTTTTCAGTGGCTGAAAGGAGATTGCCAAGCTTTTCTTCTGAGGCCCCTCTGGATGGACTCAAATCTCTAACCTTTTGCTTAGCAGCTGAGCATGTTAGGGAACATAAGAATCTAATCAACATCCCTTAGGTTATTATACTACATTCCATCCCCTGCCCCAGTGATCACTCCAAACCAGATTAACAGGGCTGCCTTCCCCTTCCTGAGTCTGGGGTAGAAAGTCATTTATTCCAAAGACCTCAAAGAGATAATGATATTTGGGGACATTTACACTGTTCAAAAAGATGTAATGGAATCTTGTGACTCCCTGTTATTGTTCTGCGACAACCTTCAAATGTGAATCCCTTTGAAATCTGGCTATAAAAACTGCTGAAAATGTAACCTACGTAGGGCAGGTTTTTGGAGAAGCTATTCTTACTACTACCCCAAGTTTGTCAGCTTATCTGTTAATAAAGCATTCCTTGAAACTTTGCTGTGAATTTTTGGGTACAGTGACAGGCGGAATGAAGTTGCTTTGGTTCAGCAACAAGCATATTAACTATTTGTCTTACTCAGGGACTCCCCAGGGAAAACAGTTACTTCAAAAAGCACAGGCCTGCCAAAGCCCAGCTCAGAACACAGCCTGGGGCATCTGTCCCCAATCCCCTCCCCCAAGCCTGGCCTGAGACATCTGGTCCAGCCTTCCCTATGGAGTGGCTGTATTCTCCCACACTGTTATCAGTCCCCCTCACCAGCACATTCCAGGCATGACCAAGGGCAATGCCAGTAAAGGTGTAGGGTTAAGTCCCAGGGTCAGCTTCCTGGGGTCAGAACACCCTTCGGTCACAGAGTGAGAGAGTTCCCTCAGAGACACTTCATTAGAAATTGCCAGTTCCCAGGGTTTGGAACAAGTAGCTGCTAAAGAGGACAGTCACCAGGGGACCTACCCCTCTGGCCAGCCCAACCTTGGGCTATTTCCTCCCTCCCTCCCCATCTACCAGCCCAGGCCCTTGAAAGGCAGCTTAGCTGTCATTTCTCTTGGGGTCCACCTCCCTTGGAAAAAGCAATGCAAAGCTCCCACAGTGCACCATGGGCCAGAATGCCTTGTTGTCAATTCCACAATTGTTATTTTGAGCACATACGGAGTGCCAAGTTTATGTTACAACTACTTTCTTGGCCTATGTTCTCACTCCCTGAACCATCTCTTGATCTCTAATACCTCTCAGAACTTAACATGACATTTTTCACATAATTCAGTAGAGTTCAATAAAGGCTTAACTGAAGGGTCATGTGAAGACCACCTAACTGGGTGTCCTTTCTAGTATTACCTCTCAGTGTTTACCTTCTAGCCTCACCAACTTTCTTTTTCCCAAACATCTAAGCAATTAACTCCTAGGGAGTGTTTGCTGGGTTCCAGGTCCATAAAGAACCCTTGTGACAATTCTGAGTGTGAGATAGTGAATTTTTAGCTCTATTATACATACGAGGAAACAGACGCAGAACAGCTTAGGTACCAGTGGTAGAGTCAAAAGTTGAACCCCAGCATCCCAAGTCCAAACACTATGCTGCAAACACTAACTTCCACCTCCTGAGTGGCCCAGGTTGTCCTAAAAGTACAAAGGAACACCGTCTGGTCCCTGTGTTGAAAACAGCCTCTCCAGCCTCACCCACCCAGCTCTTAGTAAACACCCATCTGTGTGCCAGCTATTATCACTCTAATTTTATTGTGTTGTTGCTGTTGTTGCTAGCTGCCATTGACTCACTCTGAACTCATGGCAACCCCTACGCAAAGCGGTACAAAATGCTGCTCAGTTCTGCACCATCCTGGCTGCAGATTGCAGATCGTACCATGTGATTGTAGTGTTTTCACTGACAGATTTTCAGAAGCCAATCGACAGATCCTTCCTGGTCCCTCCTGGGCTGGAGGCTGCACCGAATCTGTTCAGCACCATGACAACACACAACCTTTCACTGGCAGACGGGAGGTGGCTGCCCAGCAGGTGCACTGCCCGGGAACTGAACCAGGGCCTCCTGCATGGAGGGCAAGAATTGTACCACTGAATGACCACCAGTGCCGTGATTTTATCTAGCCATTGTTATTTTCTTTTTATAGCTGAGCAAACAGAGGCTCAGAGAGATTAATTTGTCCAAGGTGACAAAGCTAGTTATCATCAAGTCTGTTTCCAGAGGCCAAGCTCACCCTTGCCCAGCATGGCCACTGGGCTTCATGTGCCTTTTGGCTGCGGGACCATCAGGCTGGAGCCTGAACGCCAGTAACTACAGGATGGTCTTAAGGGGAGCATCCAAACGCTCTCCACTGTCTTGCCCTGTATTTTCCCCCAGAGGAGTGTGGATTCTAGAGAAACTCAGTATGGACGACACAGGAGCAGGGGTCACATAAAGAGGGTGTCAGAAAAGCATACTGCTATTACTAAACTAGAGGTGGGGTTAAGTCTGAGCTACCTGAGGACCACGTAGGGGTTAGCAGCTTTAGATGTATGGTTTTGTGGGGACATGAGACTGACGTGAGGAACCAGAGATGCTATGTGGACGGTCAAGATTCTGACAGCTGAGGAAGTGAAGAGGAGGCAGCAGAATGCAGGGTTCTAGGACTGCCAGGAAGGAGTTCAGGAGCTGACATCCAGGAAAGGCCTGGAAGCTACCTGGAGAAGGTAGAGAAGCTAGGGGTGAGACTTGCCCTTTGTTTAAACTCACTGCCGAGGAGTTGGGTCTGACTCATAGCGACCTTTGTTTAGGCAGATGAAAGAATACAATGCCCTGGGTTGCTGAGCAAAAGATTAGCAGTTCAAGTCCAACCAGGAGGGCCTCCTCGGGAGAAAGGCCTGCTAATCTACTTCTGAGAAATCAGCCAGCCATGGTCATCAGCCATGAGTCAGAGTTGACTTGATGACAACTGGTTGGCTATTGGGTACAAGCTAGGAGAGAGAACATTCACTGCCTTGGGGTTCAGGTGGGAAAAAATAACACCAAACATTTGTCTCCTCTGTCATGCACTTTTCTAAACATTTACTCTGTCCCAGGCTACTGTTCTAAGCACTCATTCATTAAGGGAGAACACTGGGCCAGTGAGGACCAACTAATGTAGGCTGACGGCTAAAGGTAAAGTAAAACCACTCCAAAGACTCAGCAAATCAAATGTGTTACCTGTTTCACAACAGAGACCTCACACCTGTAGCTGACTGTCTGTGTGCTGGTTTGAACTGTCAGAGTTTCCTTATCTGGTAGTAAAGTGGTCATGGACTTTGGAAGAGAAGTCGATCTTATGTGCTATTACGATAACATTTGATAGGGTCATCCGTGGTGGTAATCCTAAGTAGTCAACTCATTATATCTGGAACCAGTGGTGTGTACCAGCACATCTCTTTCCAACTCTGTTTAGTACCATCATGCTTATAGCCGGAAGTCAGTCACGGTGGGAGTACTTACATCACAGAAATCAGAAAATGGTACAAATCAGGGCTCTGCTTATCCTGGAGAGCCAATTTACTGGCACACCAGACTAAGAACCCTGGTACTGCCTATCTTATTTAATCAATCTATTCCATTCAATAAGCAATGACTTAGAACCTACTTCATCTAAGTTGGTGGTGGACTGGTTATGACCTTGGCTGCTAACCCAAACGGTCAGCAGTTTGAATCCACCAGCTGCTCCCTGGAAACCCTATAGGGCAGTTGTATTCTGTCCTATAGGGTAGTTATGAGTCAGAATCAATCTGATGGCAGTAGGCTTGGTTTTCTGGTTCACCTAAGCCGCAGACTTCAAGGTGCTGTGGGTAAAGTAATGAGCAAGAAAATTCGGACATAGACCCTTGTTAAAAAGTAGATTCAGATTCAGTACCTCTGGGTGGAAATGTAAACCCTCAGCAGGGTACTGAACCTGAAACCCAGTTTGAAGCCCTATTTTTAACAGAGAAGCAGAACAGTAATGGCAACTGCTCCCCTATTTCTTCCCACTTAGGCTTCCAGCCCTGCCTTTCCGTATCACTAACAGGTAGCTTCTTTAGCACTTGCCAGGCTCTCTGAGGTTTTGAGCCTTCAGGGGAGAGAGCTAATACCTAGCAGAGCAGTCTGCAAAGGCAGCCTCCTCCCCTACTAACACCTGGTCAGGCCTCACTCCCTGCCACTCTTCTGCTCCCCAGGACATCATGGTTTCCATGGGAACCCACTCACTTCAAAGGAGAATGAAGGAGATGGAAGGAAGGCAGAAGAGGGAAGCTGGACTAATCTCACCCTTTGGGCCCCACGTCTTCTCTGCCGCTGGGAACTGGATCACCAGGTTTCAGGACCTAACACAGCACTCACGTTCCACAACACTGCCTACCAGCATGGGCGAAGGGGGTGGGAGAGGAAGGGGCCATAGAGGTGGTCCGAGCTAAATTTTATCCTCTTAGGGCAAAAAACTCCAGGTCTGAGGTGGGGATGGGGAAGAAGAGAACTGATCAGGAGTCCAAGTCTGAGTTCCCCTCCTTGGACCACCCCTTAGCTTTGCTCCTGGGCCACAAACACAATTACCCATGCTGGGCATCCAATCATGGGATCTGCTTGGATTATATTGCAATCATTAATCTGAGCAGGAGCTCCTGGTTGCCTTGCTGATTAGCCCAGATGATGCTCTGGTATGATCCAATTAAAGGCAGACTTGGCCTCCCTCTCACCCCACCCCCACAGGTGCACACCCCAAACACACACAGACCATCACACCAGAAAGGATCCAACACATGTCATGAGCACATTCTCATATGCAAATAAAACCCCCCAAGCACACATGGGCTCACCGAACCCCCTCATTTTGTCACCCTACCCCTAGGCCACCCAGTGGAGATCTGACCAAGGAAGGATCTTCACACTCCTCCTTCCTCTGTGGCTCTGGGAGGAGCTGCAGTGGGGGCTCCGGAGAGCCAGGGCCAGGCACTAATCGGAATTGAAAGGGTCTTGTTACGTTTATCAACATGAAATGCAGCCTCCCTGCCGAGCTTTGGAGCAGTTGGGCTGCCCTGAGGCAGGCAGAGCTAATTAAAATTACCCGACCCTACAGGAGGCTAAGCCTCCTCCAGGTCATCCTCAGCCCGGCTGCAGACAGGGTGGCTGGTACTAATGGGAGAGGTGTGGTTGTGGGGTGCCCCAGGGCCAGGAGGCAAAGGGCAGACAGGAGTGAGGGAAGCAGGGACACGGATCTCATGTCTTCGTTGTCCAGAGGTGCCAGGATGGACATGTTTGGCTGGGCAGTTGGTGACACCCACACCTGGAGTCCCTCTTCAAGGTCAGACAGCTGCAGGCATACTTTGGACAAATGCGAAGATGAGGCCATGGGACAAGGTCAAGGTCAGGAGTTAAGGTGAGCAGAAGAAGATCCCCGTTGGTTGCAGAAATGCAGGCTTTCATACTTCAGGTGACATCGTGATGGACAGTTCTGAAGGTGGACCCACCTCACCTGCAGTTTGGCCTGGGGAGGGTATGAGCCTGATGTGGGACTCTGGGAAGGGCTTGGCAGTCCATGCATTCCACTGGTGGGACATGGTGACCCATATGCTTTGCCGTCATCTGCTTTGTGCCAGACACAGGGCCAGGAGGCTACATGGGCTTGGCATAAATTCTTTCAAACTTGCTGTATTAGGTTTTACTAGGCATCTAAACTTCAGAGAGACTAGTACCTGATGAAGACAAAATTCAAATTTATGTCCCCAGAAACTTCTTGTTACCTTACAGCACGAGGTCTGGGAAATGCCTGGGATCATTCTCTAGAGTGATAATGAATCCATGGAGGTCTTGTTGAAGTCCAGATAATGAATCATTAGGTCTTAGGAGACCTGAGATTCTGTATTTGTCTCTCCTCCCAAGGGGCGGGATGCTACTGGTTCAGGGACGATATGAAGGGTAGTGATGCCCTTATAGAGCAGGTTGAGTGAGCCCCACGTTACCAGGCACTGGATGGTTTCCAGGGGCCATGGTGCACCCCCTTCTCCCTTCTTAAGTGCCCCACGAAGGCACAAATCCACCACATGCTGCCCGTGTTAATCTCCAGGCAGTCGCGCAGCCTCATCGCCCACATCCAGCTGCTCCGGCCGCTGGCAGTTGCTGGAAATATCAGGCTCTATCTACTCTGTCTGGGAAGTCCTTGTCCACCCCATTTCTCCACCAGGTGAACTCTGACTCAGCTTTTAAAATGGAGCTCACAAACTGCCGCCTCTGTGTAGCCTCGTGGGCTGGTTTCTGGTTTGCATATTTATCAGTTTTTGAAGAGACAAAGAAGAGCCTACATATGACCTTTATATGATAGCCCTTTACCCTGAAGTCCAGCACAGCGCCAGCATGTATTGATAGGACTCTCTATAAGAGAGTGTGAAAGGACAGGGGAAGCAGAGTGCCCTGTCCCATGCTGAGGCAGCATGGCCTGGCCTCCCTCAGAGTCTCCAGAGACGGGATGTGAACAAATCCTGGAGTTCCATGGGGGACCAAGGCAGAACACTCTACTTGCATGTAGCTGCTCCCAGTCCTGCACCAGGCGCCAAGCCTCAGGCCTGGGGAGAAGCTGGATGCTAGGATCCTGATTCCAAGCTTGCTGCTCTGGGCTCCTATCTGCAGGCATGAGAGGTGTCAGCTCATCTGAGTAACTAAGAACAATGCCAACAATAATGATAATAATGGAGACAATTACTAGCATTACCATCAAGGTACTGTCACCTGGGGTGGGCAGCAGAAGGAGTGAGGAGGGAATCAGTCCTCTTCCCATTCATTTTGTCTTGAATGAGTCATTCCACATGTAATTGACATTAACACCTGCTGTGAGTGCTCACCTGTCACAGGTAAGCTATGCTTGTCGATACATGCTCACAAGTGTGTGTGAGCTAGGGTCTAGCCTCTGTGCTGAGTGTCAATGCAGCTATCTTTTCTTAGTGATCTGGGCTCCCTGGGGATCAGAGGTGACTAAAGTCCTGCTGGAGCCTCTCTGAGGCCTATGCTCAGAAAGGTACATCTTTCGCCCCAGCCAGAGGCACAAGAGCAGGAGTTCACTAACAAACACCCTGTTGCCATTCAGTCGATTCTGACTTGTAACAATCCCATAGGACAAAGTAGAATTGCTCCACAGATCTTCCAAAGAGCAGCTGGCTAAGGTTTGAACTGTCAACCTTTAGGCTGGCAGCTGAGATCTTAACCACTGTACCACCAGGGCGTCAGATCTCACTAAGGCAGACAGAACTTTCCCCAAGCCCTTTCCCTCTGCAGTGTTCACTGCACTAGATGCGTGGGGCTGATGCAGGGAGAGATGGGAGAGGCTGCAGGTCACAGTAAACTCACCATGTGGAGGCAGGGCACCTAAACCTACACACACACACTAACATCTGTTACTAAAAATAAGAGACTACCATGAATCACAGTGTGGCCCAAAGACTAGCTGCATCACATTCACCTGGAAGGCTTTTAAAAATTCTTATAGTTTGACCTACTAATTCAGCATCTGAGCACACAGCTCAGAAATAAAGCCTTTAACAGGCCCTCCCCGTGTGTTTTACGCATACTAAAGCCAAGCACTACCGAGTCCTACGTGATGCAGTCAGATGTCCAGTGCTCTGCAGGGCTTGTCGGAGTGACGGCAATAGAGTAGATGGCAAAGAGAGTTTCCTCAGCTGGTGTTTCTGATGCTCACTGGGGTCCATCTCCCCACTTAAGATAGGAAAGGCCCCCTCTTGGGAGCTATTGCCCAGGCCTTCATGTACCTCACAGAACATTTCCAGGGAGTTCAAGTAACCCACTGTAGCTGGCTGAGGGATTTCTGGGTTGACGTGAGGGAGCAGGAGGGTGAGGAGGGCAGTGGTGGGCCATTGTTCCTGGTGTGCCACACACGGGCCTGCATTCTCAGCTCCTCTGGCTGAGCTGTCTGTCGCGCTGGCTGGGGCTCTGGACACGGCTGCAGCGGCTCCTACCTGTACACAGCTCGCTTGTCAGCCTCCAGCTGTGCCTGGGGGTCAATGGGGGCACTGGGCACAGGTGTGCTGGTGGCAGCAGAGGGTGCTGAGATGTGGACAGCCTGGGCCTTGGAAGGTGGCTGGGCAGTGGCCGTCATCTGCAGAGACAAGAAAGAGGAGGCAGTACACAGTTAGCACAGCAGGGTAGCTGGTTCCAGAGCTGCAGGGTGAGCTTTCTCTTTGTGCTGTGTGTGTGGTTAACAGAATGTGTGCAAGAACATGGAGGAGTGTGCATGAACACTCGTTTTGTATGAGTACTACAAATCTGTTGCCATCGAGTTGACTCTGTCTCATAGCAACCCTACAGGACATAGTAGAACTGCCACATAGCATTTCCAAAAAGTGCTTGCTAGATTGAACCACCTACGTTGTGGTTAGCAGTTGAGCTGTTAGTTGCTGCACCACCAGGGCTCATATGTACTACAGTGGGAAGAAAAGCAGGCCAATGACAAACCAATGACAAACCACTGATATGGGGTTGATTCTGACTTACAGCAACCCTACAGAACAGAGTAGAGCTGCCCCATAGAGTTTCCAAGGAGTGTCGGGTGGATTTGAACTGAAGACCTTTTGGCGAGCAGCTGTAGCTCTTAATCACTACACCACCAGGCACCAGGAAAGGGAACCCTAATGACAGAGTGGTTAGATGCTGCCTACAGCTGAACACCAAAAGGTCCACAGTTTGAATCCACCAGGTGCTCCTTGGAAACTCAATGGGACAGTTGTACTCTGTCCTATAGGGTTGCTGTGAGTTGGAATCTACAGGATGGAACCTTTTTTTCTTCAAATGAAGCAGTTGGAGATACTGAGTGAGGGCGGCACAACACTAGGTGATGATGGACCAGCATACTTTGAAAGACATGATTCTTAATGCAAATATAATGACTTTTGACCAGAATTGGGAGAGAGTGGAGACAAACTCTTTAAATTGTATTATGAGTCATTTGGAGTATAATAAGTTTGCTTTTATGGCTTTGAAGAGCCGAAAAAAGTAGCTGAAATCAGTTCTTATTTGGGAAGGAATTTGTTTATCCTGCTTAATGCAAGCTAGAGTTAACAGTTCCAGTGGTTTTGATTGATGTTGAAATGGTTTTCCCATTCTGGTTTACCTGGCAACATGGGTGTCTTGTCATCAAAATTTAGTACTGCTCTAACAGAGATAGCATGAATGGATGGATTTAACAAAGAGAAGTTTATTCTCTCACAGTCCAGCAGGCTAGAAATCCAAATCCAGGGTGCTGGCTCCAGAGGAACAAACTCTTCATCAGCTCTGAAGGCAGGTCTGTGTTGCATCAGTCTTCCTTTGGTCTGAGAGCATCTCGGCGCAGGTACCTCATGATCAAAATACACACTCTGCTCTTGGCACTTTCTCCTTGATGGTATGAGGTCCCTGGCTTTCTGCTTGTTTTTCTTTCCTTTTTTCTCTTGTTGGATAAAAGGTGGAGCAAATCACACTTCAGGGAAATTCCCTTAGTAAGGGCATTACAGTCCCAGCCTAATCCTCCTTTACATAATACAATTTTGCTCTGTTAACCATATGCAGAGATTTACACTGTAGGAAAAACCACAAAATAGTAGACAGTCACACAATACTGGTAATCACGGCCCAGCCAAATTGCTGCACACTTATTTGGTGGGGACACAACTCAATCCATGACAAGGAGGAAAAGCAAGTTTTCATGGACAATGGAAAGATTTCTGTTCTTGACCTTTCAGATATTTAGGGGACTAGTTTTCATACTGTTAAATGGTTTTTTGTTTTTGAAATTTATTGTGCTTTAAGTGAAAGTTTACAGTACAAATTAGTTTTCCCATTCAAAAATTTAAACACAAGTTGTTTTGTGACACTGGATGCAACTTCTGCATTGTGTCATCACTTTCCACCCCGGGTCCCCATGTCCATTTGTCCAGTCTTCCTGTCCCTTCTGGCTTTCTCGCCCTTTCTTTTGGGCAGGTGTTGTCCAGGTGACTTCCTGTATTGACTTAACTAAGACGCACATTCCTCACACATATTATTGTTTGTGTTACAGGCCTGTCTAATCTGTGGCTGGCAGGTGGACTTAAGGAGTGGCTTCAGCTCTGAGTTAGCAGGGACCTTGGGGTCATGGTCTTAGCGGTTCCTCCAGTCTCTATCAGACTCGTAAGTCTGGTCTTTGGTGTAGGTGGGTGAATTTGAATTTTGTTCTACATTTTCCTCCTGCTCTGTCTGGAGCCCTCTCTTGTGATCCCTGTGAGAGAGGTCAGTGCTGGTAGCTGGGCACCACCTAGTTCTTCTGGGCAGTAGCTGGTGGAGCCTGTGGTTCATGTGGTCTATTAGTCCTCTGGGCTAATATTTTCCTTGTGTTTTTGTCATTCTCCTTTGCTCTGGATGGAATGGGACCAAAAGATATATTTTAGATGACCACTCACAAGTTTTTAAGAGCCAAGGCATTACTTATCAGAGTAGAATGTAGAACATTTCCTTTGGACTTGTGTTAGGCCAGTTGACCTAGATGTCCCCTAAGACCATGGTTCCCAGGCCTAAGCCCCAGTAACTTGGTCCTTGAAAGTGTCTGGATATGTCCATGACACTTCTATGACTTCGCCTCGGTCAAGTTGTACTGACTTACTCTACCTTCTTTTTTTTCACCAAAGCTACCACTTGTTTACTATCTGGTTACTAATTTCCCCTTTTCACTCTCCCCTTCCCTTGTAACTACCAAAGATTGTTTTTTTCTGTGTGTAAGCCTTCTCTTGGGTTTTTATAACAATGGTCTCATACAATATTTGTCCTTTCATGATTGACTTATTTCACTCAGCATGCCTTCCAGATTTATCCATGTTGTGAGATGTTTCATAGATTAGTCATTTTTTTAAAAGTTCATTGCATAGTATTACATTGTGTATGTGCCCCAATTTGCTTACCCATTCATCTGCTGATAGGCACTCAGGCTGCTTCCGTTTTAGCGGTTGTGAACAATGCTGCAGCATATGTGAGTGTGTATACATCTATTCATGTGACGGTTCTTATTTCTGTAGGATATATTCCTAGAGGTGAGATTGTAAGATTGTGTGGTATTTCCATTTCTAGCTTTTAAAAAGGCACCGGACTGTTTTCCCAAGTGGTTGTACCATTTTACATTCCCACCAGCAACATGCAAGAGTTCCAGTGTCTCTGCAAGCTCTTCAAAAGTTATTTTGTTACATGTTTTTGAAAGTGCTTCTCGGCCTGCAATTTTGTACAAACCAGAGCAACTCCTTGTATATTATATATTGGACTTTCTGTATGAGATTGTATTTAAAGAGATGGATCAATGGCTTTAAAAATTTTGAAAACCATTATTACACAATTTAATTCTTTCACATTCTATTTCCTTAAGTCAGATGGATCCCTAAAAGGTGAATGGTGACATGCCTCGACTATTTTCCTACATCAGCCTGAACGTGGAATCACGATAGCATTGATCACGCTGTGTTCTTAGGTTTGATGGACTTGTCTGTCACCGGCACTTGTCTTGTTTACACACTGGTTGCTGCCCCGTTCATTCTGACTCATCGTGACACCATGTATATCAGAGTAGAACTGTGCCCCACGGGATTTCCTAACGCTGATTTCTCTAAAGTAGAACACCAGGACCTAGACTTTTTTCTGAGGAGATTCTAAGTGGACTTAAACCACCAATATTTTGATTAGAACCTGAATGTGGTAATAATTTGTACCACTATGGACTCCACAGTAGATGCTTAATAAAATGATTTGTTGAAAAACCGACTGAATGAATATACCTTTAAAGAATCAGATATTTTTATAGCTGAAATGTTCATCATATGATCTAGGTCTCTACTTCCTGTAAGAAAAGATAATGTTACTTCCACAAATACAAGTACATTATTGCAATGTAAATGTCCTCAAGATATCTGCATGTCTCATTCTATTCATTGAGATCTCTGCTCAGATGCCACCTCTTCAGAATAAAAAGAATTCCTAGTCCCCTTGCTACTTTCCCACTCTGCTTTATTTTTCTTCATAGCCCTTACCATGACCTGATATTATATATCTACTCACTTATTTTCTCCTCCATCCCCAAATAAAATTTCAGCTCAAGGAGGGCTTGTTTAGAGTAGTATTCCTAGGGCCCAGAATACTCTGGTACCAGCAGACACTGAATATTTGTTGATCAATGAGTTGATGAATGACAGACAGCAAATGAGATTGAGACTTTATAAAAGAAATGCATCTGTTTTACTATGCTGTACCTGTGTTGTCTTTGTTAAGAAAAAATATCCTCGTTGACTTTGCCAAACCCAGTGTGTAAGAGGATAGGCAAAGTACAACGGACTCTTGAAGTCACAGCCAGTTGCTCAAATCTTAATTCCTCCCCTTATTAACATTTGACCTTGGGCAAATCCCTTAACTTCTAATTTTTCTATTTCCTAACTCTTCCATTTTCTCATCAATAATCAAGTTGGTGACCTTTTAAGACCATGCGTATTAAAGAGATTCTGGAAGGAAGAAAGTAAAAGCAAATGTTGTTCCAGTTCTTAAAACAGAGAGAGAAGGTCGATTCAGAAAAACTAAATATTGTCAAGCTTCACACTGATCTGGGCCAGATTCATTTAGTTACTACTGAAACCAACCATTTCTTCAAATGCTTCTTGAATCCCTGCCATGTACCAGGTTACTGTCCTGGGCGCTGGAGTCACAAGCGCAAAGGTCAGCTGCAATGGAGTTCAGTTTCTGGATTTTACATGATTACTGAATTATCATTTTGCCATATGGGGTGGCTTGCATGTTGCTTTGATACTGGTCACTATGCCACTGTTATTTCAAACACCAGCAGGGTCACCCATGGTGGACAGGTTTTAGCAGAGCTTCCAGACAGACTAAGAAAAAAGGCCTGTTGATCTACTTCTGAAAAGTAGCCAGTGAAAATCCACAGATCACAAAGAATATTGCCTGACGTAGTGCTGGCAGATGAGCCCCCTAGGGTGGAAAGCACTCAAAACACGCAGCGGCTACAAAAATGAGCTCTCTCCAACAGCCATTGCAAAGACAGGGCAGGACTGGGTAATGTTTTGTTCTGTTGTGCACAGAGTTGTCCTGAGTTACTGCTGACTTGACAGCAACTAACATCAACAATAACGAAACTGGTAGATCAGAAATATGTGGTTGATGTGGTGTAAGTGACCCTAGCACAGTATCTTTCCTGATGTCTTGCAGAAGCTATAGGGGGAGGTGTCCCAGTGGACAATGGAACAACCAAGAGATGATAATTAAAGGAGAGGTGTCAGTATGTGGGAGGTATCTAGGGGAATGCCACACACTTTTGTCTTTGTTAGACAACAACTTAACTCATTTAAAGGGTCACTAAAGAAATGTTCAACCAGCTAATAGACAAGAAACTGGACTCCAAAAGATCTTCACAGATTTTGACAACAGGCTTGGTCTAATAAGATTAATTCCATCTAATAAGCTGAAGTTTTACACCTCAACACTTAGACCAAAAAAGTCAAAACAGGAAGACATGGCTTATCAACAGTGTTCAGCTGACAGTTTGTACGGTATGTCAAAAGTGAAATGTGTCTGTCAAAAAAAAAAAAAAATTAAAAATCCAGCACCTAAAATGAGGCTACCTGAAAACCAGCCCAAATCTGTGGTTGCTGAATTGATTCCAACTCATAGTGATGCTATGGTATAGAACAGAACTGCTCCATAGTGTTTCTAAGAAGTGGCTGGTGGATTCAAATGCAGTCTTTTTTGGTTTAGTAGCCAAGCTCTTAACCACTGTACCCTGCTACCTAAGGATGTACTGAAAACTCTATAGAGCAGTTCTACTCTGCACATATGGGGTTGCTATGAGTCAGAATCAGTTACACAACGAACAAAAATTACAACAGAATGAGGAAGCTTCTAGCTCGGTCATACTCAGATTAAACCAGTGCATCAAAGTATATTCAGAGGAGAATTAACCCAGATGGTGAAGAGGTTCTGCACTGTGCTCTGTGAGGAATATTTGCAGGAACCAAGAACGCATAAAGAGAACTTAGGGAGAGAGGGAGTGAGAGAACATGGGGAGTTCTCCTTTGAATATTTATTTAAAGAAGAAGATTATATCAGTTATGTTCTGTATGATCCTCAAAGAATCAAACTACAAAGAATTCACTGAATCTACAATAGGGAGACAAATTTGGGATCAATACAAGTAATCCAGTAAAACCGGCCAAAGTCAGAACTGTTGTGGGATAGTTAAGGTTGTGTCAACTTGGCTGGGCCACGAATTTCAGTGTTTTGGCAGTTGTGTCATATTGTTATCACCCCCAGGATGGAATCTGCCAAGTGGTACCACTGGGGACGGGGCCTTGTGGTGGCCCACTGGCCCCCTCAGCCTTCACTGCTGCACCTTCTGCTGGCTACCTCCTGCTCACCTTGCCAAGGTTTCTGGCTTGTTGTGGCTCCAGCAGCTGCGTCTCTCTTGTCTTCTGACCTTTATTTCTTGGGACCTGGGCTAGCAGCTTACCTGTCTGTCACGGATTGAATTGTGTCCCCCCAAAAATAAGTGTAGCCCTGTGGCTGGGCCATGATTCCCTGTATTCTACGATTGTCCTACATTTTGTGATTTTGCGATTTTGCTGTGCTGTATTTTAAAGGATTAGGGTGGGACTGTAAATCCCTTCAGAAGATCACCTCCCTGTTCCCCTGTAAAGGGAGTTTCCCTGGAGTGTGGCTTGCGCCACCCTTATTTCTTTCATCCTGCAAGAGATAAAAGGGAAGCAGGCAGAGAATTGGGAACCTCACACCACCAAGCAAGCAGCACTGAGAGAAGAGTGTGTCCTTCAGACCTGAGGTTCTGAGGTTCAGCAGACGTCCGGAATTTGGACTTGTAACCTACCGGACTGTGTAAGAATAAACCTTCCTTTGTTAAAGCCATCCACTCTGTGGTATTTCTGTTAGAGCAGCACTAGCTGACTAAAACAATGTCAATCTTGGAGTTCTTCAGTCTTCACAACCTATGAGTGAGAGTGCTGCTCTCCAAAAGGCTGATCTTGGGTTTACCAGCCACTGCCCCTACTTGAATCAGTAGAAACCTTGTGATCTTGTCTGCCATCTTGGGATTCATCAGCTTCTGCAGCTGGTGAGCAGGAGCCCTGCTCTCTAACCTGCTGACCGTGGGTTTGCCAGCTTCCGTGGCTACACGGCTTGGGAGAGGCCTCTATCCTGATTCAGGACTTGGGATGTTTCAGCTTCTACAATCACATGAGTTGTTTGATATAAGTCTCTCTGTATATTTATATGATTTCCTGGTTTAATTTCTCTAGAGAACCCAGCCTAACATACTGTGTAAAGTGGAAACCTGTCCAAGAAGGAAAACACAAATATTTCTCACTAGAATGAACAATAGAAAAGCAGTAAGACGGCACCCTGTCAAAGGTGGAAAACTTGTGAGACTTGGAAAATCAGGCAATCCTGTTGAGTTCCAGCTCTCACAGGCCCAAGGCTCGGAGCTGTTTACCTATGGAAAGGGCTGCCTCCAGGAGATGGTGGGATTGCCGACACTGGAGGGGTCCAGGAGAGATTAACTGATCAACTGAAATTCCTGTGCAGGGGGCTGAAGCTTCAAGCTGGGTGCCTGGATTAGGTGACATCTACAACTTGACAGCACTTGGCTGGCTTGACAAAGCCCCTTCCAGCAGTGGCAGGCTGAGATGTCACAACTCCCTCAAGGAGTTGGGATAAGGCTTGGATTAGATGATGCAGAGTTACATAAAGGTGCCTTGAAAATTCTCAAGACCTTCACAGGTAGAGGGGTGGTGGATATTATTAAACACAAGATTTAAGAAATGCACTTCTTTATAAAGCACGTCAAGTTAGGGCTGAATAGCTGGCTTAAGTGTGAATACAGACAGGGTAGGCTGGATACTACGCTGTGCAGACTAAGGGTGAATTTTTCAGTGTCCTTGAAGGAACCCACAAGGGCTGCCATTAAGAAGATCTTCTAGGAGAGACTGAGCTGAGGGGAGGGGCTCCTTTTCCTCTCACCTCCCTCTTTGGAATCAGGACTTTGGGGACCAGTAGGGGGAAGGTCTTGCTGGGTTAAAAAGGAAAGCATGGCATAAAAATGTAAATCAAAAGCAGTCACTTCAGTATCCCAGGAGGCCCTAGCTGAGAGGCTGTTACTGGGGCGGGAGGTGGGGTAGGTAGGGAAGAAGAAAGCAGAGCTAGGTTTAGGAGGACCATGACTCAAATTTATACAGCCCCTGGGAGCCAATTCAGCAAAATCTGCATTTCCTTCAGCTTTGGGAAGGACTGTTTATTTCTAAATAGACTTCTAGCCAGAAACCTCCATTTCCCCATAACTGGAGCTGAGAGGGAGAGGAGCTGGTGCTACAGCAAGGTCCAGGGGTCTAGGAACGGGGTGACCCGAAGTAAGAACTGGGAGGAAGGGGAGATTACCAGTCAGTACAGCCCGAAGAGTGGCAGCAAGGAGAGCGGGGTGGACTGGGAGCATGGCTGCTAAGTGTCCACTGGAGCTGCCTCTTCCGGCCTGTAAAACTCGATTGTTAGATTTTTAGGAATTTTAAGCTGGTTGACACCATATTGGTAGCTTGAAATGGGCAGTGGTGGGAGCATTTACACCACGAGAATTGGTGAATGTCTCAAGTCAGGGCCCTCCTGTCCCCAGAGAGAGCCCGCAGTTAAATAGCTACCAGCTCACAGCTGATTTCAGGCCTCTCCCCAAGTAGCTTTCTCCAACTCTCCTCAGTCTGACACAGGAAGAAACCAGCCTCACGCATTCCACAAGGTCACTTGGTGCATTCACAGCCGGTCCCCAAACTGGTCACTCTAGACTTTGAGTCTTCCTCAAGGACAGATCAGTGCACTGTGTCGAGACCCTTTCTAGCAGCTCATTAGGGACAGGGTAGTGAGTAGGTATGGTATGAACACTGTCATGGAAATGGAGCGTTGTCCCTTGCCAACATGGGAAAATGGAGGAACAGAGGCCAAGTGAAACGTCGTCTTGCTAGCTCTCTGGGAGATGGAAGAGGTCAGAGTGGAAGTGGAAGAGGACAGCAGTGGAAGGCCCCGGGCTTGATGCTCCCCTGCCACTTATTAGCTATGTTTTGGGGGCACACTTCCTGACCTTTCCGACTCTTCATTTCCTTATCTGTAAAATGCACGGCTAATTCCCATTCTACAGGCCATGAGGATTATCAAGACAGCAAGATACGACTAATAAATGTTTCACTATTACTCATTTCCCATTCATTAGAATGGGCAAGGGTGTCAGTGTGCCCTGAAAGGGCCTGCCTCTTCCCAGCTGTGAGGCTGTACCCAGCACCTGTGTGTGGTTCTATGGCTCTTATGTCCCCTCTCACCCAGAGGTCCCTCCTTGGGACACAAGACTCTGGCCACCACCTCTGTATTCTTTACTCTCACAGATGGTATAAACCCTGGAGTCCCTTCCTCATCTAGCTGGGACCAGCCATGCCTTGAGCCTGCAGCTAAAGGGCCTCTGTCCAGAACCTTGGTTTGTAACACACTGAGATCAAGGTCCAGCTTACAGTCGCCTCCACTCTAAAATGGAGTGGAGAAGTTGGAAGCTTTATGGTATGGGTAGGTGGCATAGTACTAAAGTGCTAATATCTGCTAACCAAGAGGTTAGTAGGTCAAATCTGCCAGGTGCTCCTTGGAGACTCTATGGGAAAGTTCTGTCCTGTAGGGTCACTATGAATCAGAATCAATTCAATGGAAGTGGGCTTGGTGTTTTGTTTCGTAGACAGGAATGCAAAATCTGGAAGGGCTGGCACTCTGACAATCTGATCTCTGTAGAAAAGTATAGGAAATATTCCAAGATGTGATGCCCAAATGCCCTGTCAGTGCTGTCTTCGGTTAAGTATCACCTTTTCCCAAATCTGCATGTCTTTTTGGAAAACGCTATTACAGGAAAAGCGTGGCATGTTACATACCGAGGAACTAATAAACTATTTCTACAGGCTTCACATCTATGAAGCATTCTTATGCTCCTGCTATAGTGACAACAGTCGTGTGTAGCAGGTTAGTGTTATCCCCATTGTACAGATGAAAACACAGAAGACAATGGAGGAAAAGCAACTGCTGGAGATCACTAGCAGTTTATGCAAAATCTGGGGCAAGAACTTAAGGCTTTCTAGCAAATCACATTAAGTGAATTAGTGTATTAGTTTTCTTTGAAGAGGAGAAATGAGAAATTTTTTGTTTTTTCCGGCATGCAAAAGAAGGCAGAAAGGGAAGAGGGGCTGGTTAGGATGAAGCTTCCCTTCAGCATATGCTTTCAGGTGGCTTTTGTTTGTTACCCCATTCTCACTGCTGGCCTCGGCCTCTCCTATTCCCTAACAAACCTCTTGCTTACAAATTCAAGTCAATTCCCCAAATACTAATTGTGCCAGAAACAGACCTTCTGCACACAACCCAAATAGGCAGACATAGGTGGTTTATTAACTGGAAGAAAATGACTAACTTGCTGTGTCAACTTCCTCCAGAGCCTGAGGAGGAGTCCTGAGACCTGAAGCCAGAAAAACGTGACCACACCGGGCTTTGAAACCTCAGGGTGCAGGGCTCCAAACTGTGGCCAGCTTCCATTCAGAGTTTCTCTCTGTTGTTCATGGGAGGTGGGAACAGGTGGTTCAGAATGGGGGACAATGCCAGTCTTTCTCCCATCCCCTGGAGACAGTGCTCATGGTGGTGGAGCAGAGGTCAGGCATCTGTGTAACTAGTCTTGAATCCCTCTTTTCACTTGCTGGCTCTGTAACCTTGCATGTGCAGCTTTACCTTTTGGAGCTTCAGTTTCCTCAGCTGTAACCCAGGAGTGGTGCTCCCTGCTTTCCATGATTGGGAGGCTTCGTGTTGCCTTTGGTGCTTCCTGGCAGAACATCCGGCTCTAGGTTAGACCTCTCTGTTCTGTATGCCACGGGCCATGTCACCCCATTGAGATTAGTCTGCTTACTCACCACTCTCCTCCACTAGGCCACCAGATCCTTCAGGGCAGGGACGCTGTCTTTCCCGCTTACCGCTGTGCTGTAACCCTAGTGTCTGACAGAGTATCCAGAAACACCTGTACAGTGAAGCCGTAACTGGCATGGAGTAGGTTGACCTTCCCATCAGATGGTACCTTTTTGGGCTACAGATTTATTTCTTGATCCTGAATGCCTGAGGCTACAACAGAGAAGTCCAAATTCCTTGTGGCATCTGTCTTCATGAGGGAGATAATGAGGTATAGCATGGGCAGAGGGATTAGCACCTACTTTGAACTTGACTCTTTTGACTTGTATAACTTAGGTAAGTTGCTTAACCTCTCTGATGCCAGGTCCTCATCTGTTAATTGAGAACAATACCTAAAGGGTAGAATTGGTAGAATTAAATAACATACGTAAAGTGGCTGGCACTTGCAGATATTTCATATACAGTGGTTTTGGTGGTGGCTGCTGTTGAGCCAGCCACAATAGATACACAGCCCAGTCCTGGGTTATTTCCATGATCACTGCAGGTCAGAACACCGTGATCCACAGGGTTTGTGTTTGCTGATTTTTAAAGGTAGATCATTGGGCTTTTCTTCCTAATCTGTCTTAGTCTGGAAGCTCTGTTGAAACCTGTTCGGTATCAGAGCAACACACAATCCTCCATTGACAGGTGCTGGCCATGCACGAGGCGCTCTGGCTGACACCAAACCTGCGTCTACCACTTGGAAAGTGAGGATGCTACTGCTGAACCACAAGTGTTGCCACTGAGCACATAACCCCTGTGCCACCACAGTTCCTTGTGAATACATGGTTTTGTAAAAAACAAAACAAACTCAACTGCTGTCACGTTGATTCTGACTCATACTGACCCTATAGGCCAGAGTAGAACTTCCCACGGGGTTTCCAAGGAGCGGTTGGTGGAGAACTTGTGGCTTTTTGGTTGACAGCCATAGCTCCTGACCACCATCCTACCAAAGCTCCTTGTCAATGTATGGAAGTTCTTGTTAATCTAATCCCCCTAACCTGCAGTCCACACTCAGGGTTGGCTGCATTTGTGTCTTTTGCATGGACTGCCTCTACTGAAGGAACCCACCCATCTGTAAGCACTCGGGGGCGTGGACCCTCATGGGCTCAGGCGCAGGGATAGGGGCCCCGTGGTGTAGTAGAAGAGACTATCAATCACCAGCTATGTCACCTTTGATGAATGACTCAGTTTCCCTATCAGTGAAAAGGTAGCTGTCCCACCTCCCCCAGGACCACTCTGAGACCATGGATGTGAATGAGGGTGCATCTTGGTTTCTAAGCATTCTTGGTACAAAGCATTGCATCCTTTTACTAGCTTTCCCCTCTAAATCTGAATGCTATGGCCTGTCCCCACTCTTGCGTCAGATGCCATGACCTCTGCCACCTCTCCCACCTATAGCCCTGCTCTCTGTGTCTAGTGCAGCCACTCTTACAGACCTCCTTTCTGCAAACTCTGGACAACCTAAGCCTGTATTTCTCAACACGTGGCACAGACATTCCTCCTAAGAAGATATCATCTCTGCTGAGTCCTGTACCTGGCACAGGCAGGTGAGAGAAGACAAGGCCCAGTGGCAGGCCCTGTGCCTGCCCTGGTCACATAGAACACGAGGCCTAGTGTACATGGCCTGGCCCACTGGGAGCCCCGAAGCCTCCAGCGACTAGGCTGAGCTTGCTGGGAAGCTGGCATTCCTTCCAGTGCCAGGGCATGCTGGGTGGGTGATCAGGTTTCCTGGCAACCAGGAGAAAGTCCAAGGACCTGGGAGGAGGTCAGGGCTTGAAGCCATTTATGTGGGTTTGACTTGAACAGGTGGGAGGCAGCAGGGAGCATAGCCAAGGGGAGGTGGGGCTCTAGGCCTGGGCCTACTCACTGACCCATCTCATCTTCTGTGCAGCACCCATACCTTACCCCTCACCCTGCTCATATCCTGCCACAGAGAATTGCCTGAGCATACCCATGGGTTCACATCATCATGTTTCCTTCATGCCTCAAGCCTTCTTGCTTCCATCCCCACCAGGTAAAACTATGCCTTTCTCAAGACACAGCTGAAGTGTTACCTCTCTGGAATCTCCACACCTGCCCCTGGCCAGGTAGATACCCCTTCCTCACTTACATATGCACTAACTGCAATATCTATAATCCTCCAGGGCCCTCTCTGTTCATCTTGGTGAGCAGACTGAACGCCCTGTGGCACAGCCTGCAGTGTCCCCAGCTCCCTGCTCATCAGGGGCTCCCAGGTGTCCATTACATTTGACAAACACAATAGCTGACCAAATTTGTGAAAGAGGGAGCCATGTGCCAAAGACAGCAAGGATCAAAAAGATGAGAGGTCAAAGAGGACACCTCAAGACATCCCCCACCCTAGCTGGCAGCACAGCTGGGTCAGTCCAGATTTGCCCCTAGAGGCTCCCCAGACCAAAAGGCTGAGGTCATCACTGGCATTTTCATCTGGGGCTGATAGGTTAAAGCCAACCACAGAAAAGTTACTTAATGATGTAAAATGAGGGGTTTAATTAATTGATTAATTTTAGAAGGGCTTGCAGACAGAGGTTTAAGAAACGTACCTTGTAAGATGGACACTGGCCTCTCTGTCTCCCCAGGGTGTTTACTGACCTGTGGCTAATAAGAGGAAGGCTGAAGACTTCCATCCAGGTCTTTCAGTTCCCAGCTCTCTTTACTTGCCTGGGAATTGTCTGCTCCTCATGCTTTCCATCCATCTCCGGAGGTCACCTACGTTTTCTAATAATCCCAAACCAGTGATTACAGAAGTACACAAGAATCTCATTGTGTGTGTGCATGTGTGTGTGTGTGTAAGGGATATTTACAGCAGGAAAAATATATTTGATATGCCTACTGGGTTCCAAGGAGCCCTGGTGGTACAGTGTTTAAAGGCTCTGCTGCTAACTGAAAGGTCAGCAGTTTAAATCCACTAGCTGCTCCTTGGAAACCCTGATGGAGCAGTTCTAACGGGGTCACTGTGAGCCTGAATCCACTCGACAGCAATGGGTTTATTGTGTTCCTAATAAAAAGTCAAGTAGTGAAAGTCCATTTTAATCTTGGCTTTGGCTGCTGGAGATGTGCTGAAGATAGAATAAAAAATCAGTGCCAAGATGTGGGTGAAAAGGGCCACGAAACACTGCTCTGCTTTTTTGCACCAACACTTTCATTTGTGCCTCACACCATCTCAGTGAGATACAGAGGGCAGCAGTTAGTCCCATTTCACAGATGCAGACACTATAAAGCCCGAGGTGAACAGTAAGCCCTGCTAGGGTAGGTGTGCTGTCAATTTTGTAACCCCAGCACATAGCACAAGGAATCCCTGGGTGGCACAAATGGTTAAGCCCTCAGCTACTAATCAAAAGGTTGGCAGTTTGCAACCACTCAGGGGTGGCTTGGAAGAAAGTCCTGGCAATCTGCTTCTAAAAGACCATAGCCATTGAAAACCATATGGAGCAGTTCTATTCTCTATCACAGGGGATCGCCAGAGTTGAAACTGACTTAGCAGCAAGGTTTTTTCTTTCTTTTCCTAGTATAGCACAAAATCTGAAAAAGCCATAGAAAGCTCTGGATGTTTACTGAAAGAGTGAATGAAAGAAAACTTACAGACTCCTCCCATCATAACCCAAAACTGCAAAGACAGAGTAGCTGGGGCGGTGGACTGGACACCGTGCTCTCAGGGGAAATTGAGGCCAATTGGCACAGCTAGCGTTTTGCTAATGAGGACTCTCCGCACCCCACATTGGTGAGTGGCATCTGGGGTCTTAAAAGCTGCCAAGCTGCCATCTGAGGGTATAGCAAATGGTCCCAACTCAGCAGGAACGGATGATTACCAAGGACCAAAATGACATGGGGGAAAGAGAACCCAGAAGACAGAGAGACCCATGATGTCTACATCAACTTGGGACCGGAGGAACCAGATGGTGCCTGGCCACACTACCAGTGACAGCCGCGATGGAGCTCACAAAGTTGAGTCTCACTGGCAACACAAGAATAAATAGGGGTGCAACCTGAGATTTCCACTAAAAGACTGCAACTGATGGTGCAGGGGCTTCGGGGTTCCCCTGGGAGCATGCTCCCTGGCCCTGATGTTGTCCCTGTCTATAAATCATAATGAAGGTCAACTCTTCAGACAGCAATGGATTGGACTTGGCGACACAGAGTGACCATATTTTGTGAACACTTTATGGTTCTATGCATCCATGGGATGTCGTCCTGCTGACCTAATACTGGAGGAAGAGGCGTGGGTGGAGAGGAGGAGATAGGAGACTGTTGGTAGGATGGGACATGTATGGAGCAGAGAGGAAGAGAGCGCTGTCACTGTGCAGGGAGAGCAGTGGAAGCTGCATATAGGCAAGCATGCAAATTTACATGGGAATGTACATTTTCATTCAGTCGTAATAATAATAAAAAAAAGAAAGCAAATTTACAGGCCTGGATTTGTATAATTCATCATCAAAGCCTAGGATTCCTGAATTCCTTACTACAGAAGGCCATTCTATTCGTCTTCCTTCAGATCATAAAATTCTGAGGACAACGACAATCCTTTGGTCTACGCTCACCCATCCCCCACTCCTGCTAAGCCACACACAGACTTGAAGCTCCACCAAGATCCCACAGAAAAGGCGTGGAAACTAGTTAAAGTGTTCATTAGCCCTACCACCTGACTCTGATCACCTGTTCCCCAATTTATTTTAGGCTTTGTGTCCTTAGGCCATTAACTCTTTCTGCAGCCGTTTAAGTGTTTGGTGGCAGGGGACCAGGCAGTATAATCTTTGTGTTTGGTAAGTACCAGAACTGAGGCCGTATGTTCATCAAATAAAAAGCCTAGACAAGGATGACAGTGAGAATTTCTTTGCAAGCTTAAAAGTCATTTGGCTAGCTAGCCATCTGCTAAATGGGGGCATACAGCCCTCCTGATGGAACCCGCGTATGATTTCATGAAGTGAAGAATCCAGGCCTCTAGTGAGGTGGCGATCAAGGATAAGTCCAGTTTAAAGACATGGGTGGCCCAAGCAGGGCAAGGAGAGAGGTCACTATTCACAAAGTGAAGAAAGGCCTGGCAGAATATAAAAAGAAAGACAAGGGTCCATTTTGATGAGTCAAAGCAAGGGAAGGTAGGTCTCCCATATGGTCCCTGGGGCATTGCCCCCAGAGGCATAGGGAGCTGTCAATCACAGCCACAGAAAAGGCTTAGGGGGGCTTTCAAATCTGCTGAATTAACTCTATTGCTGCAGAGTGAATGTGTTTCACAGGCAGCTGAGCAGAGGGCCCTGCAAGGCAGGGGGCTGCTGCCCTTAAAGAGATGAGAGGAATGCAAAGCGAGTGTGAAAACATCTGAACCTGCTTCTGGCCCGCACAGCTGCTGGCCTGGAAGCAGCCCATTCACAGCCTGGGGCCCAGTGGCCCCCTTCTGCCTCCAGTTAATGAAACCAGCATGGGGATCCTAATGACTGATCAAAGCCCATCCAGCTTCCCCAGGATGCCTTCCCCCTTAGCCCTGACTGGAGTGAGGATGGTGTTAGGCCAGTGAAAGAAAGAAGGGGCAAGAGAGGCTAGACTGGCCTCTCCTGATGAGGCTAGCCCTGGCCTTAGCCTTTCCCTTGCAAGGACAGTGAAATAACAATGTTTTGACCCCACATTTCCATGTGAAGTCCTGGTTGGGTTATAGGGAACACAACTTTTGTCACAGGGTCCGAAGTAAACAGTTTACTTTCTTGGGCAGTGAGCTCACCAACCTGGTCTTGAAGTAAGAGTTCTGACTTTGCCTATCTCGTCTCCCTCTGGTCAATAATGAGGCTGTGCCTTGATTAGTTGGCAAAACCCTCTGGATATCACTCATTGCCGAGCACACTAAGTGACTACCTATCCACTTGCATATCAGTTTGTTCAACTATCAGCCAAGTGTCTACATTCATAAGGGGCTATGTCTAGTGGGTCAGATCAAGACTCACCAGGATTTCAGCTTTCAGGTCAAATATTCTTGCAGCCTGACATGCTGGGGACATGCAGACGGGAATATCAAGTATTGAATATATACACAAACAGATGAGATAAAACATTTGTCCTGTCTCTAAGCCAAGGGCAAAGATATTTGTGGTATGATAGGTATGTGTCTATACTTGCGGAGGGTTTGGCATTGCTGACAGCAGGAATTTTTGTGTGTGCACTTGGCTTGGCCGTGGGTAAAGTTACTGTGGAGAAGCTGTTCCTCCCCTGGTAGATCAAGATGATTTTCTGGACGTGTTTCTGGCACTATGGAAGAAATAACTTTCCATGGTAGGTAATGGAGTGCTACAGAGAATGGGAGAACTAAATGACATTTCAGAGGTGAAGAGAAGGTACATGAATGAGAAGTGCAGGTCTGGAAGGAGACCAGAGTGGACACTTTCTAGGGATTCTTAGAATGTAGGGGAGACAGAGAGTATAATACCAGTTATAATAAACAGTATAATAAACAGCTCTATCAGGACTAGTGGGAGGTACTTGGGGCAAGAAACTTGCTGGAAGAAAGCTGTGGAAGTCTAGGTGATGGATGGTCAGGCTGCGGCACAGATGCAGAAAGGTTAGGGCAGGGATGTAGGAATCAACCTCGCACTCTGAACCAAGAGTCTACACTGTACCTGGAAACAGTTTATCTCATTAAATGATCACTCCATCCCATTTGCCCCACTGACTTGCCCCTGCCTCTTTACAGCGTAAAGTGCGGGTCTAGAGAAAAGACTCAGCTACAGCAGGCTGGGACTCAGGTAATCTCCTTAGCAGTTGTTAACTGCTGCCAAGTCAGCTCTGACTCACGACAACCCCATGTACGACAACAAAACATTCTCTGCTTCTGCGCTGTCTGTCGGTTAGCTTTCTGGAGTCCGTTGTACGGTCACTGTGTTCCGGGTGCCTTTCAGCTGGGGAGCTCGTCTTCTGGCACTGCACCAGAAAGTACTCTCTTGTGATTCATAGGGTGTTTGCTGGCTCATTTTCAGAAGTAGACCTCCAGGGCTTTCTTCCTAGATTGCCTCAGTCTGGAAATTCTACTGCAACTGGTCCACTATGGGTGACCCTTCTGGCATTAAAATATCAGTGGTGTAGCTTCTGGCATCATTAGACAAGACAGGATGCTGCTATTCTGATGCGAGAGAATTTAATAGGATGCCATCAGGAGGAGGAAGTAGGCTGTATGGAAGACTCCGGTGGGGTGTTCCTTTTGTACTTCTAAACTTAGTCAGTCTTTAGTGCCTAATAAACACAGAGTAACATCCTTACAAGTAATCATGGAATTTCCCCAGGACAGACTGAAGCAGAACTGAGGGGTAGAAACTCCTTGGCCGTCATGCCATTTGGCTTGTGCCCAAATAGCACTTGGTCATAACCATTAATGCTTTTTTACTAAAATGGGAAGAAAAAAAAAGCCTCCCTCATTTTTAATAACTTTATTCCCCAAACTTCTAAAATGAAATTGCCAAGTTAAGAACTTCCCTTGGAAAAAAAAATTCTAATTTATTATAAAGATGGTCCGGGGCTTGGGAATTTTTTAATGCAGATTCCTAATTTTCCAAAGTGAGATTCTCCTGTGCATTTGAATAGATTATGCTCAGTATTGCTAGCCTTTAGCACAACGGGAGCATTATTAAAACGACTGTGTGGGTCTCAGAGGAAGGGCTCTGCTCCTTGCTTCCTTTTTCATTTTGGGGGCCTTCATGTCAGATACTGTCCACTTCTTGTCTGTGGAAGAAACTGGGTTTCTGAGAAGGTATACAGAGGTGCGCCCAGCTGGCCAGGCTTTGAGGAACCAGGACATACAGGGTTCAAAAGCAACATTAAACCTAAAGGAGTAAGGAGGCGACAGTCCCACTGAGGAAGTGACGCCTGATAGCCCTTGTGTGTCTACTCCATGTTCTTATTAGTGTCCGCTTTCCTGAAGACACTGAGTGGCAGACAGCTACTGCTTCTGTAGACTAATGGATATTTAGAAGGAAACGGAGCAGAGCTTTCCCTGGAGAAGCTGAGGTCAGCCTGTTGAAAGAATAAAGAGGACCAGGGCAGAACTCCACAACCAAGCTCAAGTGACCAGGCAAACACGGAAGTCATTTTATGAGGGAGCCATTCTGAAGAATGAGAAGATAGACCCCTAAAATCAGGCCAATTGGCTTTAAAGTCCAGCCCTCTCTGGGGAGAACTGCCTGTCCTGGCCCCATGGGTCAGAAGCCTTTGTTCTGGTGGCCCCACCCTCTATCTCCTCCATTCCCCCTGCTCCATCTCTGCCCTTTACACTTCTATATATACTGATTAGTCTCTTGGGGACCAGTCCAGCTCAGGGAAGGCCAATGGCAATTTAGGTACAGCCTACCAACCTAGCCAGGTCTACAAAGACCACAAAACCTTGGTCTGATGATTTTGGCATGGACACTGAGACTTCTTGTCAGACAAGTCATTCCTAGACCTCTGGACTGACAAGTAGATGAGTGCCTTCCCAGGGCAAATATTCCTTTGCTATAAATGTGAATATTTTCAACAGTGAAGTCCTGATGAGTCCTCAGTGCAGAGAGCCTTGAAATGGTCCCTCAATCCAGATTCTGCTTTGAGGTCCTTCACAGGGACCTTCACCCCCAAGAGGCGGCATGGGGATTTGTTAATCCAGCTGTCTGATGACCATTACACTCAGTTCCTCTGTTTAACAACACCTGCTTAATATTTGTGCTCAGTGTGGGCCTTGCTGGAGCTCTCCCATCAATCCTCCCAAACAAAAACTTCTCCTAGCTGTTTGGCAAGCAAAGCAGGGGGTGGAGGGGTGGAGGGAGGGAGGGAAGGAGAGAAGTAGCAGCTGCCAGAGGTGCCAGTGGTGTTTTGTGGCCTCTTGGTCCTAAGTGTCCTACCCCTGAGCTGGGCCAGGTATGGGGATGTAGGCCTTTGCACCTACCACCTGCTCAGTCAGAAAGACTGCTCATCTTTGCTCCTCATACCAACTCAATCCAGCTTGGAGAGCTGGATTCAATTACAAAAGAAACGGAGCAAAAGCTCCTGCCTCTTAATCAATACCCCAGGGATTCCCAACACTGGCTGAGCAGATGAGAAATGGGTCTGCTTCAGCTGAGGTAGGATGGACTCTTGGCCCCCATGATGGTCCCTAGGTCCTTCGCTCTTTTTCCTGGGCTCCCTCCGCACTTTCTGTCTGGAGTCTGGGACTCTAAGACGGGCCCCAACATAGCAATAATGTTCCACTGGGGAACTGGGGAAGTGCTGAGTCCAGGCCTGGCAGTCACCGTGGAGAGCTATGACGGGGCACTGGGGTTGCAGAATGCAAGGAGAGCTTCAGCAGAACTGAGGAAGGAGCCCACTGCATTGGGCAAGCAGCTCTGTGGGGACAGGATTGGGGAGAAGGCTCAGAGGTCATGGGTTGCCAATGCTTTTGCTCTTTCAGGGGCAAAGGGGTCAACAGTGATCACGTGCTGGACACTAAAAAGTGACCAGTGACCCTACCATGTGGTAATTTTACTGGAGGTGGGGGCAGAGTGACGAGAGTATACAGAGAGGCTACTATGTGCTCCCACTGGTACACTCACACTGCACTGGGAAACTTTAAGTTAAGGAAGGACCCGATGTGGGCAAAAGTCCCCACTCTGGTCCCCTGAGAATATGGCTCCTAGAATTGCTGCTAGCCCAGAGCTCAAACAAGCACTGAAGCCAAACCGAAAACGGATTGGACTTGGAGACACAGAGTGATGCAGGTGGATTGTGTACTTTATGGTTTAATACATATATGAGGCTGTCCTACTGGTTTCTTTTTAGAGGGGAGAGGAGAGGGTGGAAAGGAGGGGACAAGTGTTGGCTGAGAGGATACTGGAAGTAAAGAGTGGAAAGGAAGAATGTGCTGTCTCAGGGTGAGGAGAGCAGATGCAGCTGCAGAGAGGCAGGTACTGGAGTTTTATATGGAAAATTGACTTGGATTGCAAACTTTCACTTAATTACAATAATTTTTTTTTAAAAAAAATCTTCTTACCTAACTACAAAAAAAGAGAAGAAGACCCCACTGTATGTCTGCATCCTGAGTATCCTTTGCATGATGCACAGATCTTCCCAGCAGTTGAAATTCTAATGAGTGAAGGAAAAGAAGTGGGGAGCAGAGACGGCTGCTGGGGCAAGAGTCGGAACAACCTCCCACTGGAACACAGTAGGCACACACTACACACTTGTCAAATGAATGAACGAATGTTCTACCTGGGTACATTTTACGTTACGAAGCTCAATAATAACTGTTGAACTAATATTGATTTGAGAGGTCAGAATAGAGAAAAGAGAGAGTATGGAGTTAACAGTCAGAGAAAGGAGTCTTCTGTGAAAGTATAGCCTCTGTGTTTCAAAAAGAACCAAGCGTGGATGGGAGTTACATATGGAGGAAGCGGAGACTTTGAGTGATTGCTCTAAGTCCCGTAGGAGCCACACCCACCAGAGCTCAGCCAGGCTTTCTGACAGAGAGGGGACAATGGACAGCAGTGAGGAGGCTGCCCACGAGGCCACGAGGCTGTCTGTAGGAGTTACAACCACGGTCAGAGTCTAAAAAGAACTTGGGGGACTGCTGTGTCTGAGCTGAGGGATGGAAACTGGGCCAGAAGGAAGGGGTTGAAGGATTTTGAGAGCAAGCTCCAGCTTTTTCTGGGTAGAAGCTGGGTATGTCCTAAAGAGAAGTGAGATTCTTCCAGCTGGCAGGCAGAGAAGACCAGACAAAAGGGTCCTAATGATCAGTGAGTACGCGGGTCTGGAACTGAAGAACCCCTAAGGAGGAAGTTTCCTGCAATACTTAAAGGCAAATATTTACATTTTGCCTGAGTAGGGAATAAGTCCTGATCATGTCTAAGGCCTTCAACAACATTTGTCTAATATCTGGGTGGAGGGTGAGATAGGACTCTGACTTCATGCTCTAGGCAACAGGTTTAAGTCCTATATCTTATGGCAGTAGTCCTGAGGTTCTAGATGTTGGTGTCAGAGTCAGCCGGGCAAGGTGTATTATTGAAGGTAATGCCTCCCTTCAGAAGTATGTGTTTCTGAACTTTCTCCAGAAAGGGCTCCTCAAACCTAACAGGCAGACAGCTCAGAGAATCGCCAGGATACAGCTGAGGGAGGCCTCATCCTGCCCATCCTCCCCTGGAATATTCCAGCCTTGGCCAGGAAGTGCACACCACAGTTAGGATTCTAAGGGCCCCAGCACTCCCTCACCTGTTCTTCCTCAGACCTGTGAGGCAGCACCCCTCACACACTCACCTGTGGGCTGTCCTGGTAGGGTGGGGGAGGGACATTCTGCGTGGCCATCATCGTCAGAGATGGGGCTGGGGAGGCATGTTGCATCATGGGGTTGATTCACATGGAGGATCTGTGGGCAGGAGAGAGGGGACCGCACTGTTAATATCGCTGAGCACAGGGGACCCCTGGGGACCAGTCAGCTCCACATTTTTTCAGACTGTATCACCTGGCCTGACTGGATACAGCAAGGGCTAGGAGCCCTTCAATAAAGGAGAGCTAATAGGAGAGGCCTGGGCGAAGATGGCTTGCTGTGCTTTTTTGACTTGAAAAAAATATTGAAGTCATACATAAAACAACCTGTAAATGCTCAGCGATGCTTTGTTCAGCATGAGCTCTGGCCTGGTATGTGTGTGTGTGTGGTGTGGGGAGGGGGGCATGAGAGGAGTCGTGGCCTGGCTGGTGGCAGAGCAGGGAACTGGACATGGCACAGTGGTTAAGTGCCACCTTGGTGGCATAGTGGTTAAGTGCTACATCTGATAACCAAAAGATCAGCAGTTTGAATCCACCAACCATCCCTCAGAAACTCTAGGGTGTCTGGTCTAGTCTGTTATGTAGGTTCACTGAGTCAGAACCAACTTGATGGCCATAATTTCTTCTCTGGCCCTGCTTAGCAAGAGGTAAGCAGTTTGAATCCAACTACTCCTTGAAAACCCTGTGAGGTTGTTCTACTCTGTCCTATAGGGTTGCTATGAGACAGAATCAACTCAGCAGCAATGGGTTTGGTTTTTTCCCCTCTGGTCAAGAGTGCCCTGAGCTGCTTCATATTCACACATGAGAAGGATGCTTCTTGTCCCACCTTTGCCCAGGCTTTCTGAGAAC
This sequence comes from Heterohyrax brucei, assembly GCA_028571685.1. Lineage (NCBI taxonomy): Eukaryota > Metazoa > Chordata > Mammalia > Hyracoidea > Procaviidae > Heterohyrax > Heterohyrax brucei. The sequence continues at coordinate 23,002,377 of CM053162.1, forward strand.
AGTGAGGACCACCTCTCCCAGAAATGCCCCAATACCCACCTCTCTGACCCCAAGATTCCAAGCACCAGGCAGCTCCTCTCAAGTGTGCTCATCACACCCCCTAGTGGTGAAGACAGACGTAAGGTGTCCTCAGACAGGAGAACGGTGCTAGTCACCCAAGGGAGACCACTCCAAGGTCTCTGGAGAAGGAAAAGAGGCACAGGAAGCACTGGAGATCCAGGGGCTGAACTCTGGTCACCTCTTGGGTTCTTCTAGGTATGTCCTGTGACTGAGCGCATCCCAGCGTGCAGGTCTGCACATTTTGTTAAGGAAGACTTTCCTTAGCCTTGTTTATTATGTTGTGCGCCACCACATCAATTCTGATTCACAGGCATCCTGCAGGACAGGGTAGAACTGCCCCACCGGCTTTCTGAGGCTGTCATCTTTACATGAACAGGTCTTTTATCCTGCGGAGCCACAGGTGGACTTGAACTACCGTCTTTTTGGTTAATTTGCCAAGAGCTTAACCATTGTGCAACCAAGGGCTCTTGCTTAACTACTGTCACAGGCATTTGGGGCTAGAAGAGATCTCAGAGGCAACTGGTCTACCTCCTTGCCTTTACAGAGAAAGGGACAGACCTCATGAGAGGTAAAGTGTGGGGATGCTGGTAGAGCAGGGATGGAGAGTAAATCTCCAGATTCCCAGCTACAGGTCTGCTCTACTGTGCCACTTCCTTGCCCCTCCCTCCATCACCAGGAAGTGAGCTGTCCCCACCGGACCTCAAGGATTCTTGAGCCAGAGCATGGAGCTGTAAGTAGAGACAGCCTGGCAGTACCACCCAAAGAAACAGAATGCCCAGAAAGCTGTTTGCCACAGTAGATGCTCTGAAATATTTACAGCTGGAAACCCAAAGCTAGCTGCCTGATGCAGGCCTGCCCATCTGTGGGGCATGCCGACTCCCGAGAAACTCGGGGTTGGGGGACGGGGAGTGCAACCTGTCGTTCTGTTCTTCCCTGGGTGCAAGGAAGGAAGGTGATGATCACAGCACTGAGAACCCCCTTTCTCTCCTTGGGTACTCAAGAGCCCCATCCGCTTTCAGCCTCATGCCTCCACCTGCAGTCTTCCAAAATGTTCACATATCTGAACCCTGCGGGAATTTGAGGGTGTTCTGGAGCTGTCATTAAGTAAAGGGATTCATCTCCAGGCCCTATGTGGGTGGGATGTGTGTGTACATTGTTTTGGTTGCTTTTTCAGGTCAGCTCTAAAGTACCAAGGATGCCTTGACCTTAAGCACGCGTGGGAGAACCCTGGAAACTCATGTATCCATTCAGCAGACGGTCACGTACAGCACCTACATGCAGAGAACTGTGCTAGGGGATGTGGGAGGCCGGCTGAGAAGAGGCCATGCTAGTAAAACAGGAAAGGAAACAGCGGGATGCTGCAAGAGTAGATTTTGCAGGGAGTGATGACGTTTCCTCTACTACAAATGCCGTAACTGCAGAATACTTCCTACTGGCCTTGCTGTATTCTATCCTTCACCCTATCGGGGCCTTATTTCTGAAGATGGGTCACTGCGTTTTGTCGTAACAAAAGCACTCAAGGTCTCCCTTTTCTCATGCACACTAGACACCGGAGATCCTGGATTCCTTTGCAGAGGGCCCAGAAGTGAGCTGTGGAGGGGAGTCTATCTCTTCAGGGAGGGAAACAAATGCTTATTTTCAAGGCTGCACCTTTGTCTGGATGGTACTAAACTCCAGTAAAGGAGAGAGCAGAGTGGAGAGGATTCTAGAGGAAAAGAAGAGGAAATATAGACTCCTTGAGATATCAGAAAGAACCTCCCAGGATTAAGACTTCTGAGATAATAAGATGGGTGTGGAGTTTTTCTTTTAGACTCAGAGGAGTGAAAGAAATAGGGATATTTTAGGAGAGTGTTACGCTTCTGGATGCTGCCTAAGTGTCCCGAAGCCAAGGCAAATCTCTTCCCAGGAAGTACTGGTCTTAGCTGCTCATTGGCCAGGGGCGAAGAAAAGTAGAAAGCTGTAGTGCTGGCAATCTCCAAAAGAGGGAGCCTGGGGACAGAGCTTGGGGTGGCAGCTCAGTCTAAAGAGGTTTTTCTCCCCTGTTAGGGGCAACTTGCGAGCCCGGGAGGCACCACGGGTAAGAAGTGGGCTGTTAACTAAAAGATTTGGCAGTTCAGAGCACCAATCTCTCCTACAGGGCAGTTCTACTCTGTCCTTTAGGGTCACTCTGAGTTGGAATTGACTCGACAGCAAAAGGTTTGATTTGGTTTGAGGGGCAACTAGTTCCCTTTTGCCAAGTCTGGGGTGTGAGTCTATGGTAACCTCATCCCAGGGATAAGAAAGCTATGTTGAAGGCAAAGCAAAGGAAGCACAAGGAGGGGAAGTGGGGCTAATCAGAGAAGTCTTTTCTCTGCATTCTTTTGTTCACTGCTCACTGAAAAGTGAAATCATTTTAAGTGTTCAGCTGCTAACCAAAAGTTCGACTCTACCAGCTGCTCCTTGGAAACCCTATGGGGCAGTTTTACGCTGCTCTGTAGGTTACTATGAGACAGAATCGACTCAGCAGTAATGGGTTTAGTCCTGGTGCTGTCCTGTCCAGTTGTGAGGACGGAAGGTTAAGACGGTCTGTGCTCAGAGACAACCACGGACTAGGCTGAGGTGAGGCTCTTCAGTCTTGAGCCCACACCTACAGCAGGCAGGGTGGGCAGCCTCTCCAGGTGACACCGAGGCAAATTTCTGAGGACCCAGATGGCCCTCCCTCCCACCCACCCCACCCCTGAAGGTCACCATAGGCCACTAGGCCACAGCCCCGTTGCCCTCTAGGGGTTCCTGCACGAGAACAGGAGGCCTTTTCATCAGGGGCTTAAATTCCCTTCTCTGCTCACTCACACACAGATGCCTCTGGTAACCTGACACTCAGAGGGGCTCTGCTGCCTGAAGACCTTGTGTCCACCTCTGGGAAGACTCCTCTATTCTTCACACCTTTCACCCACACATTCATTCTCCCCAGTTCTGGCTTTCCCCACATCCTTAAGAAATTTCACCAGCTAGGCTTGTCCTGAGGGGCCATGTGGAGCCATCCTGGAGAGGAACTTGGGGATCCAGCTCATTTTGCAGTAGGTTAAGATTGCAGGGGCGGAGTATGGGGTACTCCCGGGGTATGCATTTGTTCCTGCCCCCTGACCCTAGCTGACTGGAACTAAATTATATCTGGTGTGGAGATAGGAGAAGGGAGGAAGGCACTGGCTTTCTGTTGGCTCCTTGCTGTCCCAACCTACTGCCCCCAGCTGGAGCAGTTGCTGCAAATGCTAGCTCTTTGTGAGGAAACCTATCCTTTTTGCACTTTCTTTGGGAGCAGGGAGATCCAATAAACCCAGTCCAGGCCTTCTTAAGCTTTATTGGTGGCTCTGCAGGGCTGCTGCACCCTGTCCAGAGGCCCTGTGCTGTTATCAGGCACCAGGGCACTTGAAGGAGCACAGCTAAGACTGCAGATGGAGGCCACACGGTGAACAATTTGCCAGAGACAAATTCCCAGCGAGGCAAGACTCACATGGAAAGGTTTTTTATTAACACTCAAAATCTTTATATAGAGAGAGCTAGGAGAAAATAAAACACAATCAACCACCTAATGCAACATCTGACCCCTTAGTGATGCTCAAAAAGAAATCATCTCTGTCACTCATATCAAAAGAAGCTAAAAAATGCTACTTTGTCGTGCTGAGGACCAGAGTGATGCAGAGTGTGTGTGGGTTGACTGTGGGTGAGCGGGCAGGAAAGGACACCTCTTTGGGAACTGGGAACAACAGGCAGCTCAAAAGTATCTGCCATGGACTGAACTGTGTTCCCCCCCAAACTGCGGCAATTTGTTTAGGTCATGGTTCCTGGTATTGCGTGACACCCCTGTGTTGCATTTCCAGCCTCTGATGTTAATAAGGGTGGATGTGTGTTGTGTTGGTAGAGCAAGATTCACTCTGTAAGTTTGTTTTGTGCTTTGAGGCCATCTCTTGAGATATGAAGGCGAGGAGCTAGCAGAGAGGTCTGGGGAATCTAATATCATCAAGGAAGAAAGCAGTGTGGGGAGCTGGGTACTACTTTGGAAAGGACCCTGAGCCTCAGAAGCTTCCTGTCCAGGTGAAGATTGATGACAAGGACCTTACACCAGTGCCAGCAGAGAGAGCCTTTCCCTGGAGCTGAAACCCTGAATTTGGACTTTCAGCTTACTGGACTGTGACAAAGTTTCTCTTTTTAAAGCCATCCACTTGTGGTATTTCTGTTAAAGAAGCACTAGCTGACTAAAACAGCACCCAATTCTCTCTGTCTCCTTAACTCTGGTTCCTCCACAGTTGTGTGCACTGAGGTCGTCAGTCTGGAGCCCAAACACCAGCTGCTGACAAACTGGCTTAGAAAAAAATGCCAAGCTCATTAGAAAGGAGCTCATTAGGACTTGTTGACATGAAACCCATTAGTCCAATTAACATTCCATTAACGGCCTGGGGCACCAAGGGGTTAATGCTGCCCAGCAGTAATTGGGCCTGGGTGCTGGGGTTGGGGGTTCAGGGCTTTAAGGATGAGAAAAAAAGGTCTAATTGGGACCTCTCTGGCCAGCCTGCTTGACAGCACTTGTTCGTGCCCCCTGACCCTGGCTAACTGGAACTAAATTCCATCCTGTGTTCAGGTAGGAGAGGGGATGAAGGAACCAATTTTCCTTTGGTTCCTTGCTGTCCCAACCCCCTGCCCCGAACTGGGGACTGGGAGGGTGGTCAACACAAGGACACAGGGTTGGGGGAGATGTTTCCACCCTCTTAGACTTGTCTAGGCCCACTGCCTTCATCCTCTCCCCTTCTGACATGCAAGCACTCTCCCTTCTGGTCCAGTTTTTCTCTTAGCCACAGGAAATAAGTCCCCCTCTCCTTCCCGGGTCCCTGGGTGCTGCACATGGTTTGAGCTAGACTACAAGCCTAAAGGTTGGTGGCTGAAGCCCAGCTAATGACATCACAGAAGAAAGGCCAGGCTATCTGCTTCTGTAGAGAGTACAGTCAAGAAAAGTGTATGGACCAGTTTTACTCTGTAACAACATGGGGTGACCATGAGCCAGATCACCTTGATGGCAATGGGTTTGTTTTTATTTGTTAGTTTGCTCACCCTTAGGAGCTAGACCCCTTGAGGCCTCAGAGCCTAATTCATTCACAGAAGTTGTACTGTGAAGGGAGGGTTGGCAGGACCCTGGTCGTGGGGCTGCTGATAGGAGCTGTTGATCCCCCAGGGCCCCTTCTCATCTGTCTTGGACACCCTACAGAGACAGGTTTCCCCTCACTGTTCTTATGTCTGTTTGCTTTATATCACCTTGCTTTTAAGAAAGACCAACTTTAGAATCTGTTCTTGCTAAGAAAAGAAATTGGAAGAGGATTTTTGCTTTTATGAAAAAAAGTGAAAAGCAAAAATATCACGCTGTATGTAAGTAGCTGGTTTGGGGCTTACAGAACTCACAGTTGGTGGGCTCAGCAGGTTGGCAATGCTAGGCAGGCACCAGTCCCCTGTGACATGCCTGAAGGGGACTGGGTGGTTGGTTGGTTCAGTCGAGGTCCAGGCCTCTGCAGAGTGGACCAGCAGGGCGGAGACGGTAGGGAAAGATTGGTCAGAAAGCCCAGCAGCTCCTCCCCGACAAGAGTCTTTTCACCTTCCTCCACTGCCACCTCTTCCTCCTCCTCTTCCTACAACAGGTGTCTGGGAGGCTCTGGTAGCTGGTGTCCCCCCTTGGTCAACTGACTCAACCCAAGTCAACTGCCCCTCTGTGACCATCCTCCAAAGCTCCCAACCAGGTTTTGTGTGTTGTTGGTATGATCGGTAGGCAATTTTTGGGGTCTCAGAATGCTAAAATTTTTACCAGATAAATTAATGATAATTACTTCTTTACTTTTACTTAGTTTATGAAAGATTTCATAGTGACACTCTACTTTCAGTTAGCAGGGGAACCTGTATAGCAGAACATTTTCACTATTTTCCTTACCTTCCTACAAGTAGAGGTTTGGGAGTTGAATCCCCTATCTGGTTCTCTATTTCCTCATCTGTCAAACTCGGGGATTGAGTATGATGATTCATGAGCTCCTCCACAGTTCTAATTCTTGTGATTGGAGCCTGTGGGTCATAACATCTAGGCTCTGCATCCAAACTCTGCCACTCATCTGCTTCCAAGTCACTTTCCATCCCCAAGTGCAAAGGAGGGAATTTACTCAAGTATTCTGCAAGTCTGAGCCTATACTTAGCACTCAATAAATGCTTGCTGAGCTGAACTAAAACAGTTGGATTATAGTTTCATTCCTCATCTCTTCCTCACTTCTTGCTTGAGAGCGAGGGAAGAAGGCCTCGTGAATCCACGAGCCAGGAGCCCTCCTCAGTCACCCCAGCCTAGAATCCCCGAAGTTACTGGCCCCACCCCACTTCTTCCCATCCCTTCTGAACAGCTGCCCAGCCCTGGGTTCTGACGTCTAGACAGATGTGCAGGGGGCTGAAATAACATAGTGAATGCAGCAGGAGGGACCAAAAGGCAGCGTTAGAAGCCCGGCTAGCCTCAATGTTTCCCTCTGCAGCAGCTACCTCAGCTCTTGTACCATCCACTGATTTTCCTTCGCTGGGAACCTTGTCTGCATTGATGCTGTCCCTGGCCCAGCTCCCTTCCCACAAGCAGGCTGTAGGTGGCGTAGCAGAACCCGCTTTAATTGCATTATATAATATAACCTGTTTACTAAATCATGTAATCAGTCGCCTTAGGATTTACAGCTTCTGATGTGTACGGAGAATTGGACTTTGAGTCAAATTTAAAAACAAATAAAAATGAGAGGCAGCTGTTGCTGATAGTGTGATATTCATCTTTTGGAAACAAATTCACCCCAGTGCTATAAATTATGCCTGGAAAAAAAGTGTTGTTGGTAGGAAGGAGTTGGCTAGCTTTCCTCTGCTGGCAACTCAGAGCGATGAATCTTGAAATAACGGTGTCAACCTGTCACTGATTTCATGTGACTCTGTGGATTTATCTAAAGAAATGCAGGCGTGCAAGCGCGCACACAGGCACATGTGCACACTCCCCCCTCCCCTAAGTCTCTCTATAAGGACTAGAAATCAACAAGCTGAAAGCTGAGTGCTGAGGAAGACTCAGTGGTACTGTGGTTTGGGATATGGGGTTGGAACCAAGAACTGGGCTACAAAAAGGCTGAGGATGATGAGGGGGTAGTAAGGGGTGTGGTGGGAGGGAGGGCACACCCACGGGCTGGGTGGATTTAAAATGTTAGCAGGGATCTGTTCCCCCTGAGTCAGTTGTCTGGTTGAAAATGTCTAAAAATGCGGGAGAAGTGAGGAGTTCTTGGAGGAAGGGTCTTATGGAATGGTGGAGAAAGAGGCAAGCTCCCTGGAGCCTAGCCTGCGTCACAGCACACTGACTGCCATTCCTGTATCTTCCCCACTAGGTGCTCTTGGAGCCAGGGCAAGCTCAGGGGCCTAAAGGTTCAGGTGACAGGAATGCTGTGGCCCAGGAGATGCTGTTTTCCCATACCTTCCTGCCTGGGGATGCTGAAAACAAAAATGCCCAAACTCACTGGCATCAAGTAGATTCTGACCCATAGTGACCCTATAGGACAGAGTTGAAGTGCTCCATTAAGTTTCCAAGGAGTGACTGGAGGATTTGAACTGCTGACCTTTTGGTTAGCAGACATAACACTTAACCACTACAGCACCAGGGTTTCCTGGGATGCTGAGGGCAGTAGAAATCCTCAGTTTGATCAAGTCAGGTGCTCAGAGTGAGGCCCCAGATGCCAGGAGGATAACTGTGTCTGTTTCACTGAAGGAGGAATTGGGCTGGAGAAATTAACCAGAATTTGCCCTCAGAATCCAGTCGCCTTGTTTACTCTGTCCTGAAGACTGACTGGCTAAAAGGTCAGACAACCCACTGTGCTGTATAGGTCCTGGGGGACAACTAAGCCTGGCACTGCGCCCAGGTCCTTGCAGAATGCTCAGCCAGGAGGCCCACTTCCCTAGTGCTCCCACCATTCCTACTTGGAAAACTTGGGGGGAAGTAATTCTCTACTGATTTCAGGAAGAAGCAGAGGGCAACCAAGACAGCAGGCGACTCAGGCCCTCCCACAGCTCTCTGTACTCATGGCCATTTGTTATGTTTCGGCAAAGCCTGCTTGGGAGGTAGTGCCAGGTCACACCCTATTATTATGATTCTGGTCTCCAGGGAACAGACTGGGGACAGAGATGAAGCCAGCGTGAGCTCTAGCTAGGACTGTCTGCTTCTGACTCTTTGGGAGATGTGGAAAGCAACCTTTCTCCCTCTCTCTCTGCCTCTCTTTAACTGCCGTGTAGAAAAACTGGTCTTTGGAAATGATTAGAGCCTTCTATGAAACCAGAAAGGCAGGAGACCCCCTTTCCCATTCCGAGGAGTGTGGACTGCTCCTGCTTCCCAGGGTCTCCACCCCTCTCCTTTCCCGATCTTTAAGGCCATTTCTTGTTGGCTCTTTCTCTGGAATAACAATAGGTTCCAGGTGTGGCTAGGTCGATGGGTCATTTATGCACACACTGACCCCAAGTTAAAGATGAAGCACAGCTTGGGCTGAAGAGCCAGTTCCGGGAGGAGGAAGAGCTACTTTTCACCCTGGGTCCCTCTGTGTCCACAAGTTTGTGGGTGGAGCTGAGCAGTCACACAACGTGGCATTTCAGGAAGGACTCTGAGCCCTGGATTGAAAAGGACAGATTGAAAGGCTGTTGGCAAAGGCCGACTCACATCACCCACCTCACCCCAGCTCCTTCGTGGCCGGGCTCCTTTTCCTTGACCTTCAGCCTGGCCTGGCTTCTCAGAATAAGCCCCGCCATCCTGTCCTATAGCTTCCTGACATGCCTCTCTGATTCCTGGGTGTTCCTAGCACGGCAGGGCCCAGAATTCCAGGGCTGCAGACTCTCTTCTTTTACACCCCCTGATTTAGCTGTTTTCCAATTTGGCTACCAAAAAAATGGACCAGAGTTAGGAGAGAAACTCAGGGCCCAAGCCCTGCCTTCCCGACCTTGCCCCTGGCTCCTCCATCCCAGTATTGGGAAAGTGCTAGGGCCTCCACTTTCCTCCCTGCCTTGCCTGTCATACCTTTTCTGGCTTCAAAAAGCCGCTGATATATTTTACAAACTGAAACAGCAATTTAATTCCCCCTGATAGCGGCAATTGTCCATTATATCTTCCTACCGAGGAGCTTAACAATAATTCCTTTCATCCAACTCCTTGCTTCTTCTTGATCTGAGAATCAATCCCATAAATAGCAGGCAAGAGTTTTCACATTACTCTCCCCCTCCAGCTTTTAGCATTTTGATGAAGATTCTCATCTCCTCTTTAAGCACTTTACAACTTGGCAATTTTTCCCCCTTTGGTTCCTTTAAACAAAATAAAACAAAAAGGAAAGATGGGAAAAAAAGCATGTTGGTTGTAAGCTTGCATCCTTCTCACTGAGAGTTTGCAGCTTTCCTGCCTGGAGGCAGGGGGATCAGTACAATGACCTCTGAGAGGTTCTGTCTGCTAACTATGGGTGCACCTCTGCTCCAGATTGGATCCTCACCCACAAATGGGCTCCTCTCTTGGTCACTGATGCTCCACTTACCCAGTATTTTTTCCTTTTCAGGAGACCCCTGCCCTTGCTGTGATACCTCAAGGAAGAAGGGTGGAGGTCACAGCTGCCGCCCCGGGGTTGGAGGCCACATTGCATCTCTCTGTGTTTGCTTCCAAGGCTTCCCGTAGGCAACCCTCTAGCCCAGAGATGAGAGTCTGCCCCTCGCTTTTTCCCCCTTAGGTTCCGTCACCTTGATCCCATCAAAATGAGTAGGAGAGGCTGGGAAAAACAGAGAAAGGGGCCCAGAGGCCTTTTGTTCATTCTCTTTTCTTCTAAGTATCCAAGCAGCTCCAGGAATGAGGGATGGGGGCTCCCTCCGGCTCTTTTACGGGGCAGCTGTTTAGGAGGGTTGCCAGGGGACCTGGGGGCCCAGCCAGCTCCGCTGAGACCCCATCATGGGCTCTCTTGTCTGTGCGTACACACACACATACACACAGAGAGAGAAACAAATCTAAAAATGAACCCAGGGACTGAAATCCCCCTTGACAAACCTGATTCCCAGGTTTATTATTATTTGTAGAGAGCTGACAGCAGCCGCTGCTCAGGAACGGAGCGGAGAAAACAACACAGGCTGGGCTCCTGAGGCTCACAACTCAACAGAGACAGACAAACACCTCAGGCACTGGGGATCCCATATCCAAGAAGGGCTTCTGTTCTGCAAGAAGCAAGGCAGCCACGTCGCTGCTGCATGGCCTGCCTGCCTCCCTTTCAAAGGCCTTGACCTTCTCCGAGGCCCAGCAGGGCAGATGGCACTGCCTGTGAGCTGGGAAGAGGAGTAAGGGCAGGAGGAGCAAGATGCAGATGGGGAGAGGCCAGAGCAGCGGGGCTAGCAGAGGGGGCTCTACAGGGGTAAGGAGCCCTGCAGGCCCCCCGCCTGTCACCTGCAGTGATCTCAGCAAAGAGGGGCTGCCAGAGAATTCTGGACCAGAGGATGCTCAGAGGGTCAGAAGGCCTCTTCTCCCCTTGCAAATAAATGACAGCATTGGATGATACTTGGCCCAGAGGATGCCTGGGCTCAATTTTCTAAACAGCTTGTAGAAAAAGAGGCAAGAAGATCAGTTGTGGAAGCAAGTTGCTGTCTGGGCTCAGCTTGCCGTTGAACAGTTACTCAGCGCTGCCCTTCCTTAGCTGCTGATTGAGGCCCTCATGCCAGCCTTCAGTGGTAGCCCAGGTGGGGCTCACGAGAGAAAGGATGGGAGACCAAGCTAGAGTCCACAGCCATGGAGAACAGTTGGAGGGGGGCAAGGATGTCCAGCCAGGTTCCCTGCATTCTTTGTCCTCAGTACTGCTGGGAATGAGGGCAGCAACACTGGATTGTTTCCCTGACCTGTCAGAGAAGGCAGCCCTTGGTGGCTGGGAGTGAGGCTGGGCAGTGAGTTCACTGATGAGCATTACCATACCAACTTAAACCCCAGCCAAGAAGACCCCCTCTACCACCTGCTATGTTTCCCCAAGCATTTTGCTGTGTCTCTCACCTGCCAGCAAGGCCTTTGGTGTCACACAACCACGTGCTTTCTATCATCAAAACTTTGCTTAAAACCTTACTCTTCCAGGAAGTCTTCATTAACTTCCCACCCCAGAACTGTCCTTTCACCTGGTGACTTGCAGTCAGGTGTTGGTAGGGACACTACAGCTTTAATTATCTCTAAGTGTGATCATGGAGTCCTGGCTGGTGCAAACGGCTAACATGCTAGCTGCTAACTAAAAGGATGGAGATTCAAGTCCACCCAGAGGCATCTCAGAAGAAAGGCCTGGTGATCTACTTCAGAAGAATCAGCTATTGAAAATCCTGCAGAGCACAGTTCCACTCTGATACACATGGGGTCACCATGAGTCAGAAGTGACTCTGTGGTAATTGGCTTGTGTTCCTATATTATTGGACATCTACTTCCTATCCACATGCCCTATCTTGCCTACTAACCCTATGTGCCCCAACAGAAAAGGTCATGACTTTGTCTTGCATTTTCCTTATAGGGAAAAGAACAAAAAACCTATGCAATATGATTTCACGACTGCTAACTGAAAGGCTGGAAACTCTGGTGGCATAGTGGTTAAGTGCCACAGCTGCTAACCAGAAGGTCACCAGTTCAAATCTGCCAGGTGCTCCTTGGAAACTGGGGGGCAGTTCTTCTCTGTCTATAGGATCACTATGAGTCAGAATAGACTCAACAGCAGCGGGTTTTTTGTTGTTGTTAATTGAAAGGTTGGCAGTTTATACCCACCAGCATGGCTCCAGGGTTAAACAGCCTCGGCAGTCTGCACCTGTAAAGATCACATCTTAGGGAACCGTGTGGGAAGTTCTACTCTGTGACATAGGGTCACTATGAGTTGGAATTAACTCAAGGGCACATAACAACAGCAACAATAACCTTGTGGATCCTGAATATACATACTGTTACAACTTCATTCTTTTGATTTACTGTTAAAAACAAATCTGGGAAGGATAATCCTTTAAGCCCTGACAGCCACTTACACCTCAGTGAGAATGAGTTTGTTAGTTCCTGTCCCTGGAGCAAATTTTGATAACTACCATTTATTGAGCCCGCATTACGCACCATGTATCTTGCTAAGTTTTATATACAGATAACCTTGTTTACTTCTCTCAACAAGCACATAGATTTATTATGATTATTTCCATTAATAGATGAGAAAATTGAGGCTTAAGGGGTTGAGACAAGTTTCTAAATGTTATACACTGTCTGATTTCCAGAGTCTGAATGTTCACCTGGAAGTTTAAGGTAAAGGTAGGAAACGCTAGAGGAGAACGAGACTCCCTAGAAATTGGGGGAGAAGTTCTAAAAAGGCAAAGCTGGTTATAAGAACACATAACTTTCAGTTGGGCCAGGCAATATAGGCTGCCCTTGATTTCACAGGACCCAGACTTCAAAGGAATGTACACTGACACCCTAAATGTTTTCTGTGTGCCAAATGTGGGCTTCTGTACACCAGCTAGCGAGCACACACCTTGTATGGGGCTACTTTAACAGTCACAGTTCATTTTTGCCAGGCTTGTGACCTCTGCACAGCAATGTGAGTACAAAATTATTTAAATATTTTACTGCAGCTTGCTCTTATGATTTTATAAAAATGGATAGAAGATGGAAAAATGAAAGTGCTGATACCAGCGATAAGAAGGAGAAGTCTCATAAACACAACAAAACAAACAAAGACAGAGAACATCAAGTGTGCTGAAAGTGGCAGTTCTGCAGTCTCAACTGGAGTCATTGGGCTATGTGTTCATTTAGAAAGAGAAAGAACAAACATAAAAGGATGGAAATACGTGGCTGAGGACTACATCTAAAAGTCAGTGTCTAATTGGGAATGTGATCATGTGCGACAGCTGCCTGGAAGTGGGACTCCAGGAGCACATACGGTGTGAAAGCCGGGCCGTTTGTGCCAGACCCTCATTCAGCAGTGTTGGGGCAGGGCTTGGATTCAGGTATGACAGGATTCTGACAGTGTCTGCTTGTTAGCCTGGAGCCTGAAGCCCTGGTGGGTCCAGGTGGGATGTGGTAGAAAGGAACACGCAGAAAGCCTGCTGTCTCACGTGACCTTCCTGTCCTATCCACCCATGGCTCCCCAGGGATCACTCATGGCTGCCAAGAAATCCTTGTTCTAGAGGGAAATATGTGCATGACTCTCAGGCTTAAGAGGCACCTGGCTCTATCTTTGGAAAGTACATTCAGTTGAGAAGTACTCTTTTTCAAGTTAAAACCCAATAAACCAGCTGCCGTCAAGTCGATGTTGACTCCTGGCGACCCCACATGTTGCATTGTAGAATTGTGCTCCACAGGGTTTTCAAAGCTGTGACCTTTTGGAAGAATATCACCAGGCCTTTCTTCTGGGGCATCTCTGGGTAGCTCCTAACCACCAACCTTTCAGTAGTGGCTGGCTGCTTTGCAGTTTCTGCCACCCAGGGCCTACTTTTTTCTAGATCATGATACACTGTACCTGGGATACACCACATCTTGTAACTCCCTTAGCACTGGCCTTATCCACATGCAAAGCCCCTTCCTGCTCACCTTCCTCTCAGCGTCTTTTGCTTCCTCTCTCAGCATTGGGGTTATTGAGGCATCAGATCTGAGTGGACCAGCAGTGGGGTGATCCCACAGCCCCACAGCAGGCAGCAGTTAAACAAAGTACAGAAGACCAGAGCTGTGCTCCACCTCACTGGCTCTCAGCTGTCCCCTGCCAGGCCCCATCCCCTTCAACCTCCAGCCTTGGAAAGGGGTCTCTAGTTCTGGCTTCTTACAGGGAAACACTTAGTCATATGCTGGTCCTTACAGCTGCATTCAAACACAAAGGAGTGTTTCATATTAGCAGCAGAATCTTTGAATATTAGAAACTTTCTGAAAATTTTAACTTGAATCAAATCTTAATCCATCCATTTGTAATGACAACTTATTTCACATCATGTGAAGAGAAGGATCTCCATCTTCAGGACAAGAATCTTGGTGACTTGAAGTCCAAGATGATGCTTCTACTCGCCAAACCCTGATCCCTTCTCCAGTGAGGCAAACCTCAGTTCTCATACCAGGGCGAGGAGCAAGGGGTGCATGCAGAGGAAAAGACAATCTTCACAGTGGCCTCTGGCTCTCAGAGACCAATTACGATGCTGTGTCTCAGACATGAATCATCTGCTGGGATCCGAGCACTTGTTAATCTGGATCTTCCTGGGCCAAGCCTGCCCAGGGACCAGTAGCCAAGCATTGTGACTTCCAGATCCAGAGTCAGTGTTGAGTTGGGCACCCAGAGGAGATGCAGAAGAGGTGTCTTCTCCCAGAGCTGCCTCCCCAAGGGTGGAGAGAAGAAGAGTAAATTGGAATCCTCATCCAAGTTGGCTCCCCAAGGGCACATGTCTGCCTATGGCTGGGCAGCTGCCCTGCTATCGCTAACATGACTTCTCCTCCAAGCCCAGCCATCTCAGGGCAGAGTTCCTGCCTTGCAGCATTGGGCACTCAGGAGAGTTTATAAAAGGGAAAAAGGAACTAACTCAGTGAGGCACTTGCTGCGGTCAAGGATAACTTCACTACCAGGTTCTGTGTGTGTAACAGAGCCGAGATGTGAGAGAACAGGGGAGTGGGCAGAGGGAGATGAAGAGGAAGGAAACCAGCTGAAGAATGATTTGGATGGTCAAGAATACAGGTCCTCAAGAGAGACAGCAGAGTAGGTACTGATGAGATGAAAGAGTCAGAGGCAGGTTCCTTGTCTTCACCGAGCTGCCCACAGTGAACGGCTGGTTCTGTGGCTGCGTGCACCCAGCTTTCAGCATCCCTTCACTTCTCAAGAAACTGCTGCTTCTCCAATTCCAGAAGCATGAGACTCAAGGCTCTTGAGCAGAGCACCAGAGCCCGGAAAAGTGAGAGGGTCCTCGCAGTCATGAGGCCTGACTTCTTCCTTACACGGATGAGAACACCCAGCCAAATCCATGAAGGAAGTTAGAGTCTAGCCCTAACTAGAAGGCAGTTCCCAAATAACACATTCCATTAACACTTATGTACACATCCTGTGCACTGGGCACCTTGCTGGGCTGTGGATGTTCCAGATGGAGACAATGGAGATGTTGAGAGAAATCAAGAATGAAGGAAATGAAGTTTCCTGAGCTTCTCAAGCAAGACAGGTGACTTCAGATTTAAAAGACTCCAAGGCCTGAGTAAGATTAATGAAGAAAAGAGCTGAAACTAAACTGGAAGCTGAGACACTCAGTGATTAAATGACTGAATAAGATTAATGAAAGGAAGAAGCAAACTTCAAGCCTAGACATACAGTGATGAAATTTCAGAATTTTGAAGCCAAAAAAGAAGAAAGAAAAGAAAAAGTTTACACAGATTGTCACTACAAGACTAAAAATAAGACAGTGAAGTGACATCTTCAAGCTCTAAGAGAAAGATTTTGAACATGGGATCCTGAGTTCAATCAGATTTTCAACCAAGCTTTGGACACGTAAGAACTCAGAGTTTATTTCCCACCTATCAATATGAAAAAGAAGTACAGGGTCCTCCAGTAAAGCAAAGAAATCCAAGGAATAGAGCAACTTATACACAGAAGGAACAGCAACTCAGTGTGACCCAATGGAAGGAAGGAAGCTGGAAGGAACACGAAAAAACGGGCGTCACATCTGGTGCTTTGAAGACACCATCATGGCTGCCATGTTGTAAGGACAGAGAATGACACTTCTGTTTTTATGGTCAAATCACACTGTTTCACTCTGCAGTTGGATAATACTTCCAAAACCACAGAAAGTTTAATGCTTTTTAATACATTTCCATCTTAAAATCAACCTACAATCGGAATACAGATGTTACCACAGTTATATAACACAAAACAAATATTCTAAATCCTAACTGTGAAAACAGTGGATCAAACTAATAAAAATTGGGAAGGGGAGAATGTGTGCTGATTTCTTTAACTTTCATTAATCAGTTGTTGAGTCAACTCAGAGTTGAGTTGAGTCAACTCAGCAACACCATACGTATCACAACAGAACTGTGCTCCATAGGGTTTTCCTTGGCTGAGTTTTTCAGAAGTAGACTGCCACACTTTCCTTCCAAGGCACCTGCAGGTGGACTTGAATTGCCAGATTTTGGTTAAAATCCAAATACAATAATCATTTGCGGCACCCAGGACTCCTTGACTCTTAAAATCAAAAAACCCACTGGCATCAAGTTGATTCCAACTCACTGTAATCCTATAGGACAGAGTAGAATTGTTTCATATAGTTTCTAAGCAGTGGTTGGTGAATTTGAACTGCTGACCTTTCAGTTAACAACGGCTGTTCATTGTGAATCTAAGTAATATGAAATCCTTGACAACTTCAGTCTTTTCTCCATTCATCATAATGTTGCTTATTGGTCCGGTTGTGAGGACCTTGGTTTTTTTTTATGTTGAGGAGTAATCCATACTGAAGGCTGTGGTCTTTGATCTTAATCAGTAAGTGCTTCAGGTTCTTTTCACTTTTAGCAAGCAAAGCTGTATCATCTGCATAATGCAGGTTGTTAATGAGTCTTCCTCCAATCATGATACTCCATTCTTCTTCATATAGCCTAGCTTTTTGGATGATTTGCTCAGCATACAGATTGAATAGGTATGGTGAAAGGATAAAAACCCTGACACACACATTTCCTGATTTTAAAATGCGGTATCTCCTTCCTCTGTTCAAACAACTACTTGATCTATGTACAGATTCCTCCTGAGCACATGAAATGTTCTGGAATTCCCATTTTCTCAACGTTATCCATAATTTCTTATGATCCACACAGTCAAATGCATTTGCATAGTCAATAAAATACAGATAAACAGCATACTGGTATTCTCTGCTTTAAGCCAAGATCTGACATCAGCAGTGATATCCCTGGTTTCATGTCCTCTTCTGAATCCGGCTTGAATTTCTTGCAGTTTTCCGTCAATATACTGCTGCAGCCACTTTTGAATGATCTTCAATAACATTTTGCTAACATGTGATGTTAATGATATTATTCTATAATTTCTGCATTCTACTGGATCACCCTTCTTTGGAATGGTCACAAATATGAATCTCTTCCAGTTGGTTGGCCAATAGTTGTCTTCCAAATTTCTTGGCATAGACGAGTGAGCATTTCCAGTACTGCGTCCATTTTTTGAAACATCTCAATTGGTATTCTTTCAATTCCTGGAACCTTGCTTGTCACCAGTGTGTTCAGTGTGGCTTGGACTTCTTTCTGCAGCACCATTGGTTCTTGATCACATGCCACCACCTGAAACGGGTGACGGTTGACCGATTCTTTTTGGTATAGTGACTCTGTGTATTCCCTCCATCTTCTTTTGATGCTTCCTGTATCATTTAATATGCATGTCATTTAAAAACCACACTGTGCAACCGGGCTATCATGGAGTTCATTCAGACTCATTGTGGCCCTACTGGACAGAATGAAACTGCCCCACAGAGCTTCCAAGGAGTACCTGGTGGATTTGAGTTGACAACATTTTGTTTAGCAGCCATAGCTTAACCAATATGCCACCAAGGTTTCTACACTATGCAGTGGTTTAAAATAACGGAGGCAATTTATTCATACTGGCCTTGAAAGCTACCTGTCATATAACCTTAGATTAAAAGCAGAAGTTTTTATAAAAATTTTTAATTATTACTGTTTTATTTTGCATTAAGTAAAAGTGTACAGCCCAAGTTAACTCTTCATACAAAAATTTATGTGCATATTGTTATGCAGCCCTAGTTGCAATCCCTATAATGTGACAGGACACTCACCCTCTCCACCCTGCATTTCCTGGGTCTATTCAACCTGTGTCTATCCCTTTTTGGCTTCTCGTCTCACCTCTGGAAGAGAGTTGCCTATTTAGTCTCATATATCTACTTGAATAAAGAAGAACACTCTTTATGAGTACTAGTTTATGAAAAAATGCATTTTTAGAACAATGTTTAAAACTTAATCCCAGATGGGTTAAAATAAAAACCCAAACCAACAGGACATAGTCCCCCTCCTGAAGGAGCTCCCTGTTGGCAGCTGCCTTTCCATCTTCTCTGCTCTGCCCAAAGCAACCTGCTTCTGGAACATCTTCCCTCCTTTGTAAGAGACATCCCTGTTTTTGCAGTAGGTGGGAGCTATGCTATTAATGCTTTAAGTAACAAATGAGAGTTCTTGACTGTACGTGATCCAACCAAAGACTGACTGCAATGAAGATGCAAAAGAGTTGAGAAACCTTATACTCCTCTTCCATTACTTGTTAGGATTTACTGGAAAGTTATGAAAGGAGGTTGAATTTCACCAGGTACTTTCTTGGAATCTATTTTGAGATCCTTTTTTTTTTCCTTTTGTTAATGTGATTTAATACACTGATAGATCTTCTAACTACATTGTCTTTGTGTGAGTGAGCCCAGACAAATCAGCTCAGCCAGACCCAGAAGAAAATCAGAATTATAGACTAAATCCATGATTGTATTGTAAGCCTTAACCCCCCGAAAGACAAAAAAAAACTTTATACACAAACACTTGGCGGAGGGATGCCAGTGGGAATGTGCATCTGAGGAGTATAGAGTATCAGGGTGGAAAGGTATCTTAGAGGCTCCTAGTGCTCCTTCTTCAATTCACAGATAAAGGAACATACCGGGGTTCACAGAAGTGCAGTGGCCTCTACAAGGTCACATGTGTGAATTAACGTCCAAAAGAGAGAACTGGATTTGTAAAGCTAGAGTTAGGAGGGGAGCTGATGAGAAGCTGCGGGCTGGATTGGAAGGCTGATGTCAAGATCCTACAGGGTATCCTGCAGGATGAGGGTAAGTGTGTGTGTGCATGTGAGTATGTGTGTGGGTACATGTGTGTTGGTATGAGTGCATGTGTATGTGGGTACATGTAGGGGTGTGTGTGTATGAGAGAGAGGGTTGTGCCCATTTGGGGGCTGCTCAGAATGCAGATGGCTTGACTTTGAGGGGAGACCTGACAAAATTAGAACAGGTCATGTTCCTTAGTACCCACAGTAACTGGAAAACCAGCAGCTTTCATATGGGCAGGGAGGAAGCAGGCTGGGCCACTAGGGAGGAGATTGAGAAGAACTGACATTTCTCAAGCATTTACAGTGTGCCAGGTTTTGTGTGAGGTCTTTCTCATACATTATCTCATTTAATCCTCACAGAAGCCATGTGAAATTAGCAAGACTATCCCAATTACATCAAGAGAATGTCAATTAGAAAAACTAAGCTACATAACTTGCCCCAAATCCCAAAGACAGCAAAGAACCTGAGTTTAGCTGGTTGTATAGTCTAGTCTAAAATGGTCTGCTTCCTTCGTCCCACTCTTTACAGTATTGAAGGAATCAGAGGGCTTAGGTAAATGTTAACTTACTGACAAGAAGCCACTTGTTAGCTTGCCGTATCACGGCGGTTTTCATGTTGTTGGGATGGTTTTCATGTTGTTAGGATGCTGGAAGCTAGGCCACCAGTATCTCAAATGTCAGCAGGGTTACCCATGGAAAACAAGTTTCAATGGAGCTTTCAGACTAAGACAGACCAGGAAAAAGGACTTTGAAATGTACTTCTAAAAATTACCCGCTGAAAATCTTATGGATCACAACACAGCACTGTCCGATCTCGTGCTGGAAGACGAGCCCTTAACGTTGGACAGTACCCAAAATACGAAGTGGCTGCGCGATGGGCTCAGGCATACCAGTCATCACATGGACGGTGTAGGCTCAAGTCAGGTTTATCCAGCTGTACATGAGGTTGCCATGACTTGGAGTACACCCTAAGGCAACTAACAGAAAGAAATTGATAAGAGGAAAAATTGTTTTCCCAAGCTAAAATGTAGTTCATCCTGTTCTTTTCATGAATCTGCCTGTGGAATCAGTGCCTTTCCCAATCCATGAATATCCAGGTCCACTGGTATGGTCTTGGGGACTAGGATCCACTTTTGTGCTCAACAGGATTTTTAAAAATTCCCACTTTGGGTCTTCTTTTCCGCAGAGCTCTGGGTGCCGGCGCCGCTTCCGAAGGACCAAGACCTGCTGTGCCCGGGTTTGGAAAGTGATGGTCTAGGAAGGAGCATGACAGTGGGAGGAAGACACCTGCTGGCAATCCGGACTTCTTGGCTTCCAGATTCTCTGCCCTGGGTCTGCCCTCTACCAACCTCCGAAGCACACTAATTGCTCTTGGTGCCCCTCAGATGCTGGTCCCAGCTTCCAAAGTCTCCCCCGGTACCTTTGCCTCCTCTGAGTTTCTGACTTCAGGGGGAGGCATGAAGGCCCCAGAGAGTGTGCATGTCAGTTAGGGTTTGTCGCTTACACGTGTGGATCATTAACGAGACTTATTTTTAAATTGTAATTGCAAAAATGTAAATGCTCCCTAACCGAAGTGTAATTGCTGCCCCTCCACCCCAGCCCCTCCCTCGGCACCAGCTCTGCAAGGAGAGAATTAGAAAATAAAAAGGGGGTGGATTATGTAAGCAAAATGATTTAAAAAAGAGAGAGAGAGTGAGAGAGCTAAGAATTTCACTGAGACAGCTGGCGGCTTCTCTGATTGCCACGCTTCCAGCGTTTGTTGCAAAAATTGTCCTTGCCAACTGCACTCACCCAAGCAACCGTGTCAACTGTATTTGGTCCCTAGGACAGGCTGCACTACCACTCACTTGTCAAGACTCTTCAGTGGTCAGTGGGTGACTGTATTATCAAGAGCCAGGGAGGGAGGGCTAGTAGAGGTCACTTCTAGCCCATTCATGGACAGCTTCCATTCTATAGAAAAAGTCGGCCGACAGCAGGAGTTGGCAGTCAGTCAACCTATTTCCATCCTCCACAGTCTGCCCTGCAGGCAGGAGCAGAGGCACCTGCACTGTCCCAGGCACAGCCTGGATTGTTTGGACTCCAGCATCCACAGTCTTGTTAGTTAGCATCGGTTCTCTCTCATGGTGATCTGCAGCCTTGGCAATGGAGAGAAATTGGGCTTTCCCAGTTAGCTCAGTTCTATTTCCAGTTTCAGAGAAAGCTAGTGGATTTGGCAACACTACACTTCTCAACTGTTTTGCTAGGAGTCTATAGTCCTTGTCGTTTTCTTTTTTTCTCTTTTCACTTTCCACTACCTTCTCCAAGCTCTCACCATGGTCATGGTCTACAATGGACTCCATTCAACACCACCCTGCACAGAGGTCCCAAATGCTGTTGATGAGATTGTTAACCTGCCCCTCAGGTAGGCAATGCTGTTACCCTTATTTAGGGAAATCTTGACGGGTCCAAGTCTGACTCACGTTGAGAGACGGTGGTGATGGCAATCACTGCAGTTGTTGGTTGTTCCCTGACTCATGATAACCCCACATACAACAAAACAAAATAGTGCCTGGTCCTGTGTTGTCCCCATGATCACATGATCAGATGTGTTTCCACTGTTGGGATCCACAGAGTTTTCACTGGCAGATTTTTTGGAAGCAGATCACCAGGCTTGTCTTCCTAGTCCATCTTAGTCTAGATGTGCCTTCCTGCCAGCTGCCGCCTCAAGGGTACAGCATATTCCCGACACAGGAGGCAGGATCAGCCTGTCATCTTTTGAAACAAGGCCCTCTTTTAATATCCATAGCTTTACTGTTCGCCTGTGGCAGGAGCTGGACCCAGGAACACTCGCTTTATGGTTCCTTCTTTCTCCCTCAGTCCAGGAAAACCATCTTTTGTTGGCAAGGATCATTGTTGTCAGCTGCCATTGAGTTGACTGTTACTCTTGTCAACTCAGTACTACGTAAGGAAACACTGCTTGGTCCTGTGTCATCCTCACTATTGCCAGCATGTGTGAGTCTACTCTTGTTTGAGTCTATTTGTGCCAGTTCATCTTATAGAGGGTCTCTTTCACACTTGCTGGCCCTCTGTTTCCCCAGACATGATGTTCTCCTCCAATAATTGATCCTTCTTGATCATAATAGAACACTGTTCAATAGTGTTCTGTTATGATATGTAGGACTTCTGCAGGCTGACTTTTGGAAGTAGATTGCCAGGCCTTTATTTCTAGTCTGTTTTCATCGATGAACTTTGCCGAGACCTGTCCACTA
The DNA here is from genome assembly GCA_028571685.1 of Heterohyrax brucei. Classification (NCBI taxonomy): domain Eukaryota; kingdom Metazoa; phylum Chordata; class Mammalia; order Hyracoidea; family Procaviidae; genus Heterohyrax; species Heterohyrax brucei. Next base: position 23,024,533 of record CM053162.1, read on the forward strand.
TGGTTGACTCTGCTGGTATTTGAAACACTGGTGGCACAGCTTTTAGTATCACAGCAATAACAAGTCACCACAGCAGGATGAACTGACAGACGGTGGCGGTGGCAATGGCCGCTGTTGTTGTTAGTTGTTCCCTGACTCATGATAGCTCCATGCACAACAGAACCAAATGCTGCCAGGCCTGTACCATCTCCATGATCAACTGTGTTTTGGCTTTTTGATCCAGAGTTCTCACTGGTGGATTTTTAGAATAAATCACTAGGCCATTCTTCCTAGTCCATCTTAGTCTAGAACTGTACCCAAAATAAAGGCTCATAAACTCTAAGGTCATGATGGCCCTAGGACATAGAGAAATTCACAAAATCCTGGGCAGGGTCCTTATAGTTGGGGGCCAAACCCCAGCATAACAAATCTAGCCCCTGACATGGCATATGAGAAAAAAAGGGTTGCTTTGGATAACTGGATTCTAAATCTCTGCTGCGATTAGAAAGTTATTTAATTAAGGGGATTAAAAAAAAACTATCTGATAAGAGGATTAAATGAGATTCTCTGTTCAAAATGCCCTATAAATTCTAAAGAACTGTTTCTCAGAGTTTATCAGAAACACATAGGATACAGTTTCCCCAACATTCATCAAAAATGCTTGTAGTGTAGATTCCTGGGTCCTACCCAAGACCCACACCTCTGGCTGTGTGTTCTAGAAACTGAATTTTCAGCAAGTACCCCTAGGTGATTCCTAGGTGAGAATGCTGTGCTGGAGTCCTTGAGTGGTGCCAACAGCTAAGCACTCAACTAACTAGCCAAAAGGTTGGTGGTTTGAATCCACCCAGAGGCAGCTCAGAAGACAGGCTTTGAAATCTGCTTCCAAAAGGTCACAGCCTTGCAAACCCTACGGGGTAGCTCTACTCTGCACACATGGGGTCGCCGTGAGTTGGAAGTGACTTGATGGTAATGCACATAATAACAACAGCCTGTCCTCCAGAGGGTGGCACAAATGTCATTGTAATCACGACTATCAACAATGCCCCATCTATCTCTACAGACAAAAATTTATTCCTCACAGAATACACAGAAGAAAAAGAGACGTATACATGCATAAGTCATGATCTTGTTCTCGAGAAGCTGAGGAGGTACAACAGACACTGCCTCGCTTTCTAAGGCCATTCACGCTAAGTGTCAGCCAACAGGATGAGCTGGCTCTGGTGGCTTCGGACGAAAACGTAATCTACCTTGGGACTTAACTATGCTGCAGGAGGGAAAAGCATTTCTTACTGTTTGGGTGATCCTGGCGGCCTCTGTGATGGTCCTCGGGAGACTTCCTCCCCTCTTCTCACTCCCAGATGGGCTAGAAATTCTTTCTGTCAGCCAGAGCCCAAGCACCTGTTGAAGCAAAAAAGGCAGACTGGGTCTCAGCAGGGAAGGTTAGAGGTTTGGGGGTGACCAGAGAACAAGGGGCTCTCAGCTCTCTTCACCACCGCCCCTCTTCCACCCATCTTCTCCTCCTCAGACTTGCTCTGAGGGAAAACTTACATTTCCTCCAGAGATCTTTCTACTGTATTTACAAGCCAGGTCTCTCTCCTTGGGGTGGCTGCTTAGGCCAACCAGGCCATTTTGGAGGCCATCGCTCACCAATGAAGAGCCACATTATTGCCTATCTGGCTTTCTGATACCAGGCTCATATGCTGCCCTCTCCCTGAAGCATGGGCATGTCTCCATGGAATGATTTCTGGGCATCGGGAAGGTCATAGGTGACACCTTATTTTAAGGGAAAGAAGTGGCAGTGGCAGCTTTTTCAGTTATGCAGATAAATTTCAGATCCTTCCTGAGATCAGCAGGTTTTATCTGGGGGCTAGAGAGACACTGACCAGGGTGGGGCCGGATGGCTGAGGGCGCAGGGGGAAGAGACCAGAGTGAATAGGCCAAGAGTAGAAATTAGCAGCAAAGGACAACCTGTGGTTTAAAGTGACATTAGCTGCATAACTTGTTGTGGGCATGTGTTTTATTCACATGAATAATTTTGTTTCTCAATATCTGAAGTAGACAAAGGTATCTAGAAATTGAGGTTGGATGGTCATCCAGTTATAAGTCTGCCCTGACACTGCCTTAAACAGTCACATCAATTTCTCCTTGTGAATCAAGCTGCTAATTTGTGCTTGAAGCCTGGATGGCAAGGCTGCTCTGCTACCCCAGCTGCCATTTCTGGGGTGGCATCGAGAGGTCCTCCAGCAGAAAGCCTCAGCCTACACCAGAGGTAAACGAATCCTTAACATCAACAGTTCCTTTCTAGTTAACACCAGCTTTTGCAATCTGTGCAAAAACACATTTGCACCTCAGTAAAGAGTATAATTAACTTGTGACATGACAACAGGAGGAGCTGAACAGTGGCCCAGGCCGGGAGCTGCAGCAGGGGCACGGAAGTGTAGACATTTGCCCAAACAAGATGACTTTCCTGCCTCTCTTTCACAGAGTGTGTGTGTGTGTTCGTTGTGGGTGAGGTGGCAGAGAGACAGCATCCAGGATCCTAAGACAGCATCCAGGATCCTAAGACAGCATCCAGGATCCTAAGAGAGGTATGAATTCCTGTAGCAGGAGAGAGGAAGCCAGGGCATGCTCACAGGATGGCTTGGCTCAGCTGAGGGAAGCGCCAAGGGTTGGCAGGTTAGTGAATGAATTTTTATTAACCAAATCTCTCTGGATTGAAACAGACCCCAGCCCCAGGCCCCTCGACCCCCAGCCTCAGCTCCAGGGAGGAGAGACTGAGTTGATGAGGCATTTGGAGGCGCTTACAAAGCAGGCATCTCAGACCCCTGGCCATGGCCTACCTTGTGGCAACCACGGAAAAGAGGCCAAGAGACCAGAATCAACTCAGAGGATTCCGGATTTCTCCTATCCATGTCCCCCTAGCTTGCCCCTCTTACTCCTTCTCCAAATGACCTTTCTCTGAATTCTGTGAATGATCCTCCAGTTCCCTGGTCATTAAGGAGAAATCGAGGAGAGAGTTCGGCTCCTCCCTCTGCTGAGCCCCAGCACTTTCACTTAGCTCTCACTCCCCACTTCCCAGTCAGTGACACAGATGTAGAGAGGGTGCAGCTCTGTGGTCATGCCTGCCAAAGTCCCCCTCCCCTCCAGCCCCTCCAGCACATCTGCACACTGCAGCTTCCAAAGAGGCAGACGTCTGCACACTGCACCCACAGTACGTCCTAGGAAAGCAGCAATGAGCATCTCTCTGTCCTCAGTGGACTTATAGTTGTGTCAGCACTGCCCCAGCATGGTTACTGATGCCCCGCTGTCCCTAGAATAAACTTTATACACAGAAGACACTGAACTAATGTTTGCCGGTTGCATTATACCAAGTACAGCACTCAAGGCATCTGCCATCTGGCTCATAAGGACCTTTCTAGACTCATCTACACTTCACCCTCAGGCTTTCTACCCTCCACCCACCATGCAATCACTTTCCATTCTCCAGACACCTTCCACAATGTCCCACTGCTCACACTCCCCCAGTTCTGTATTTCTACCTGAGAAAATCCTAACCAGCCTTAAAGTTTAAGGCAAATGCCGCTAACTCCACAGCCGGAAATAATTTCTGCCTCCTCTGTGTTTCCAAGTAACGTGCTGTTTGTAATGCTCTTAAAAGTTCTAACCACATTCTGCTTTGTGCCATAGCTATCCTAAATACATCTTTCATCTCTTTCCAAACTATAAGCTTCTCAAAGTAGAGACCTTGTTTTGTATTTTGTATAATTTTTAGCTTATGAAGTAATTTCATGTGCAGTATATTCTTTAGCCTTTTAAACAACCTTTAGAGATAGAAATTTTATTCAATAACTTATTACCTTTATAATATAATGTATGCTTACAGAAAATTTAAGTTAGTTGTAATTCTACAATGGAGTCCTGGGCGGTTTGAACGGTTAAAATGCGTGGCTGCTGCCAAAAGTTTGATAGTTTTTGAGGCCACTCAGAGTTGTATTGGAAGAGGGACCTTCCAAAAAATTGGTCTATGAAAAACCCCACATGGCACAGTTCTACTGTGACACACATGGGGTCACCATGAGTTGGAATCAATTCCACGGCAATAGGTTAAACCTATTAGTACTGGGAGTAAAACTCTTTTGTTAAAAAAAGCATCATACTGTACACACTGTTCTGTAACTGCCTTCTTTCATTTAGCTCGTCATACACGAGTTTGCATGTAAGGAAAATACTTGTATATACTAAAATTTAATTGGCTATATGAATTCCATTCAAGAATTACTAACGTTAGCCAAATTTCTGTGGTCATTTAGATTATTTCTAGCCATTATCAACAAATAATTCTCTTAGCTCAATTTTGCTCCACACTTGATCTTTCTTAGGATAAATTTCAAGATGCGGAACTGCCAAGTCTGACGGTATGTTCACTTCAAAAAATTTTTACAGCATTACCAATTGTCCTCCAGGGTCACACTCATTTACATCCTATTAGCAGTGTAGGGGTATCTTTCTCCTTCCTAGGTAGTCGCTCCCATTTTATAGATTTGGATAGAGAGGTTTGGAAAAGCCAAGCAAGCCAAGCCTAAGACCTCGCTCAGCAATTGGTATATCTTCTGACTCAGTTTCTTTCAAACCTCTTTGTTTCTATTTGCTGTTGTATTTCTTCCCAGTCCGGTTGCAGTCGGTGGTTTGGAGAGCTGTTAGCTGTCATCAAAGAGGTGCTTGACTTACTGCAACCTCACGTACTATGAAGTGAAACGCTGCCTGCTCCTGTACCATCCCAAGGATTGCTTCAGGACTGGTGGGTTGGCCACGATAATCCATAGGGTTTCATGGGCAGATCTTTGGAAGTAGATAGATAGACCTTTCTTCCAGTCTGAAAGTTCTGTTCAGCATCACAGCAACACGCAAGCCTCCACTGGCCAATGGGTAGTGGCTATGCATGAAGTGCATTGGCTGGGCACTGAACCCAAGCGACCTGCACAGGTGAGAATTCTACCACTAAACCACCAACAGCCTCACGCTTGGAGCTAAGTGCTCGCAGTAATGTCAGGCTCCTCGAAGGAGAAGACCAAAGTGACATGCCCCGAGTGGGTCAGAAGAAAAGCAGAAGCTTAGATGGCAGCAGCCCCACACCCTCCACCTGGTCTTTCAGGTGTCTGAGGTCAGCCTGGCAGATTAGAAATCTGTTCTTAGGTGGCTTTGCTCTTCTGCGCAAGTGTAAATTGCTTTCATTTTTGCCTCCATGTGTTTAAATCTACCATGCGTGGGACGAGGGGCTATAAGATCATGCACACATGTACATATATACACATATGCACTCAGACACACACATGGTCTCCCTGTGTTCTGGAACTCACAGTCTACTAGGGAAGCTAGATGGTAAGAAAGTAGTTGTAAGTAGTATTAAAGTAGTAATAAAGTCGTACGTGCTGTGTACATGATGCTGCTTTAGGTTGGTGGCCTCACTGACCCTTCTAACTCTTATTTCTCCTGCCCAAGTCCCCAGAGGCAGGCACTGGAATCGTGTCTGGGTCTGGCTTTGCCTGCCTGGTATGCCCTTAACCTGTGCATCTAACAGTGTCCTTTCTGGCAGGGAGGGGTCACAGGCCCCTCTGAGTGTTCTACTGCAGCCACATGCTTTTTTCTTTCTGCTCTCTCTACAACTGTCCTGCCCAGCACTGTCCCAAGACTGCATCGTGGATCTAGAAGTCTTCAGAGAGGAACTGCATCAGTATCAGGAAGAGAGGCCAGCTCTACTTCCCACTTAGAAATTAGTAAAATACGTATTTGCTGGCGAAAGGGAGATCAGAGGTGACCTGGTGTGCTGCCGTGTGTAGCCCCGTTCCAGGGCTACAATAGAGACAGATTTCTCCTTTCCAAAGCTAACAATCTACCCAGTTCCACTTGTTTTCCAACAGCCTGGAGAATGCTTCGAGGCAGAAATACTGCCTGTAATCTCCTTTCTGTCCCTGCCAGCTGTTCCTCTGAGCATAAGGACGACAGCTCTCATGACAGAAAGCCCTGAGAAGGATGAAAGACAGTCTGGGGATGTTGTGGGGAAGGAGGCTGTCGATGGGCCACTGCCATCCTTCCAACTCCCAGCCCTTCCCTGGAGTCACATACCCTTCCATGCTCACACCTCCCTTGTCTTGGAGAAGGGGGCCTGGGCACACCTTTTTCATCGTGGGAAGACAGACCCCACCATTATCCCTTTCATTGCCATGCAAAGTTCTTACCCTTTAAGAGGCTAATGAACAGCCTGCAACTAGTGCCCAGAGCCCAAGCTTGAGCTCAGGGTCCCAAACTGCCCAATTAACAGGCAGCCTGATGGGCAGGGCAGGGCCATAAAGGCAGAAAGACAGAGAAAGAGATGGATAGGAAGACACTGGGTCGTGCAACCTGGTGGTGCAGAGGTTTCAGGTGAGGAGGAAGGAAGCGGGGACTTCAGCTTGAAGATACAGTCCCTCTCTGACTCCACAGCTTTTCCAAGACACGGAGTTGCCCCATCTTCCTCTCTCAGATCAGGCCTCTCCCAGCCCATCCAAGTTTGTTTTACCAGGGTACCCTCTCTGACCGTGAGAGGCACGCTTCCCGGAGAACACTTTGCCTGCCGTGCCGGGGACGCGGGGGCGGAGGGGGCACCTGCAGTTTTTCAGACAGGGATGATGGTGAAGGCCTGAGCAGCTGGAATCTCTGTCCAGAGGCCTGGGTCAATAACCTGTCCTCTATCCACTTTAGGGAAGTTGCCCCATCCTGGTAATGTCACAGGAGAAGAAACAAAACAAAACAAGATCTTTGCCTAGATTGGACTAACAGCCTTGAAAGAGTCTGTTTTCACACTGGATCCCAGCCAAGGGCTTCTTCTTCCTTAAGTGCAGTGATGGAAATGAGGTTTGCCTACAAGGACCCTAGAGCATTTTCCCCAAAGACAGCCAATAGGCTCCTCCCACCTCCCTGGGATGATCAAGCTAAGAAGCAATGGCAGCCAGTACCAGTTCTGCCACAAATTTGCTCTGTGAGTTTGGACAGAATCTATCATCTCATTGACTACTGTTGCATCGTCTTTTTTATCAGTCTTCCTCACTGTCATTTGTAAACAAGAGGCTAGACCAAATGGGGTCCCAGGTCCCTTCCAGCCAAGACATTCTCTGATTCCATTCTCAGACTATTCCTGACTAGCTATTGAACTCAACTGTCATTCCAGGGAAAGCCTCAAATTTCACCAGAGCAATGAGGCTGAGGTCAAAGAGACCAGGTTCTAATCCTCTAAGAAGATAGGAGTTCCTTGGAAGCTAAAATAATTTACAGATTTGTTTACACTGTTTCTCCTCTGCTCAAAAATCTCTAGTGAAGATTCAATGCAAGACCTATCAAAATTCCCCCAACTTTTTTTGCAGCAGTGCAAAAACTAATTCTTCAGTTTGTACGGAATTGCAAGGGACCAACAGCCAAACCAAATTCTAAAACAAAGAACAAAATAGAACTTGTTCTACCCGATTTCAAATGTATTATAAAGCTACAGTAAATAAAACAGTCTGGTACTGATACAAAGATAGACACACAGACCAATGGAATATAACTGAGAGTCCAGAAACAAAATAAGACACTATGGTCAACTAACTTTTTTATGAGCTTACCCAGTTCATTCAATGGGTAAGAAAATTTCTTCAATAAATAGTGCTGGGATAATTGGATCTCCGCTAGCAAAAGAATAAAAAAGTTAGATCCCAACCTCACACCAATTGTGAAAATTAACTCAAAATGCATCAATAAGAAAGAAAACTGTAAAACTCTTACAAGAAATATTTTGAAATCTAGCTTTTGACAGAAGGACTCTGTTTTTTAAAAAATTCCATAGCAACCCTGTGAGGTAGATTGTCATTTTATAAATCAGAAAATAGACGGTGAGATTAAACAATTTGGCTAAACTGAGTAAGCAGCAAAAATGGCATTAGAACTCAGACAGTCTAACTCCAAGTCTGTTCTCTTAACCACTGAGATGTGCTGCCTCCTTAACAATGTATCCTTAAATATGACATTAAAAGCTAGAGTAACAGAAGATAAACTGGACTGTATCAAAATGAAAAACTGTTGTGCATCAAAGGTCTTTATCAAGAAAGCGAAAAACAACTCACAGAAGGAAAGAAAATTGGAGGGAACCACATATCTGGTAAGAGTTTAATATCCAGAATATACAAACAACTCCTATAACTCAACATCAAAAGACAAACAACTTAATCCAAAAATGGGCAAAGAACTTGATTAGACATTTTTCCAAAGAAGGTATATGCATGGCCAATAAGCACATGAAAAGATGGTCAACATCTGTCTTAGTCCTCTAGTGCTGCTTTAACAGAAATATCACTAGTAGGTGGCTCTAAAAAGAGAAATTTTATTTTGTCATGGTCCAATAGGCCAAAAGTCCAAATTCAAGGTGTGAGCTCCAGGGGAAGGTTTTCTCTGCTGGTTCTGGAGGAAGGTCCTTGCTGTCAGTCCTCCCCTGGACTGGGAGCTTCTGAGGTGCAGGGACACCTGAAGCCTTTCCAAAGGATGTGCTCAGCTCCCAACACTGCTTCTTGGTGGTATACCCACTGCCATAGAGTTGATTCTGACTCCTACTGAGCCTACAGGACAGAGCAGAACTGCTCCATAGAGTTTCCAAGGAGTGTCTAGCAAATGTGAACTGTCAACCTTTTGGTTAGCAGAGGTAGAAGTTGATCACTATGCTACCAGGGTTTCCTCTTGGTAGTTTGAGGTCTTCATATCTCTCTACTAACTTCTCTCCTTTGTACCTCAAAGAGATGGTCTCAAGGCACAATGCAATCTTACATTTTGAGTCCTGCCCCACCAACACAACTGCCACCCATCCTCCCTCATTCACATTATAGAGGCAGGGGTTTGCAACATAAAGGAAGTCACACAGTACAGGTAATCATGGCCCAGCCAAACTGCTACACACACTTTTTGGGATACACAATTCAATCCATAACAACATCATTAATTATTAGAAAAATACAAATCAAAATCACAATGAAATATCAGTTCGTACCCATCAGGATGGCTAGTATCAGTAATATGGAAAATAAAAAGTATTGGTGAGGATGTGGAGAAATTAAAACCCTCATCCACTGCTAGCGGGAATGTAATAAGGTGCAGCTGCTATAGAAAACAGTTTGGCAGGTCCTCAAAAAGTTAAACATTGATTAGAGAAACCTATAAAGCAGAATGAGACTAAATGGGCACACCAGCCCAGGGGCAACAAGGAGAATGCAGGAGGGGACAGGAAAATTGGTGATGGGGAACCCAAGATCAAGAAGGGGAGGGTGTTGACACGTTGAGGGGTTGGCCACTGATATCACTAAACAACATATGTGTTAATTGTTTAATGAGAAGCTAGTTGTAAACTTTTGTCTAAAGTACAGTAAAAAAATATTTTTTTAAAAAGGTAGAAATAAAATTATAGTACGATTGGCAATTCCAACCTAGGTATAAAAGCAAAAGGCTTGAAAGCAAAGACTCAGATACCTATACAACAAAGTTTTTCGCAGTATTATTCACAATAGCCAGAAGTTACAAACAACTCAAGTATTCATCAAAAAGATGAATATATAAACAAAATGTAGTACATGTATGCAATGGAATATTATTCAGGTATAAATGAAATGAAGTTTCAATACATGCCATGACATGAATAAACCTGGAATACATCCAGAGTGAATGAGTTAGACCCAAAAGGACAAACACTATATGATTTCACTTCTATAAAATACTTAGAACAGGCCATTGCATAGAGACAAAAGTTTATCAGTGGTTACCAGGAGCTGGCAGAAGGGAGAAATGGAGAGTTATTACTTAACTGGTCCAGAGTTTTTGTAAAGGGGGATGAAAAATATTTGAAATATTGAAAATTTAATAATGCCACTAATTTGTGTACTTAGAAATGGTTAAAATGCAAGATGTTTGCTTGTATATATGAGGATTGCCAATTAAGTGCACAAATTCACCCTAGAAAAAGTGTTACATACCTCACTGCTGAATATTACTACAGTTACCTTCAAAATATTCCCTTTGGGAAGCTATACACTGATGCTACCAACTAGTCTACCCTTCAAAGCAATATTGGAACTCTTTTTCTGGAATGGCCATCAGAGTAGGCCCTGGATGTCCTGAATGTCATCAAAATGTCTTTCTTTCACTATTTCCTTTATCTCTGGGTAAAGAAAAAATTCATTAGGGGTCAGATCAGGTGAGTAGGGAGGGTGTTCCAAAATTGTTATTTGTTTACTGGCTAAAAACTCCCTCACAGACAACTATACAATTAAGTTAGTGAACCTGCCACTGTGCACAATGGCCACTCCAGAAAGAGCTCCAGAATTGCTTCCAAGGGTAGCCTAGGTGCTAGGATCAGTGCATAGCTTCCCAGTGGGATTTCTCTGAAGGTGACTGTAGTGATACACAGTAATGAGGTATGTAAGCACATAGAACAATTAAGTTCACTGACTTAATTGTCACACCTCATATTTTATCACAATTAAAAAAAAATCTGTATTGGCTTTTCAGAGTTTAGAAAGATAACACCTAGCTCTCTTTGCTGAATCTGCCTCTCTTACCTAATCTCCTACTACTTTCACACCTGGGCTTTTTCTCTGGCCACAAAAGGCTTCTGCTGTCTAGTAAACAAATTTCTACCCTCTGTCTGTTACCAGTTGCTCAAACCTTCTGGAGTGCCTTATGCTTATCCCAGTCTTACCCAGCCTTCAAAGTCAGCCTCAAGCCCTACTTTTCTCTGAATTTCTGCAGTCTAAAGATACCAGCCTCTTGTGCCCTTGCTCTAATGCTGACCCCTTCATGTTACTCTGTTTTATGAACATCTGCTTTCTGTGTTAATTAAAGTCTCTTCGGTGGTATTGTGGAAACCCCGGTGGTGTAGCGGTTAAGAGCTGTGGCTGCTAACCAAAAAGTCAGCAGTTTGCGTCGCCAGGTGCTCCTTGGAAACTCCAGGGGGCAGATCTACTGCGTCCTATAGGGTCGCTAGGAGTTGGAATCAATACAGCAGCAATGGGTTTGGTTGGGTTTTTTGTTTGTTTGTTTGTTTTATTTTAGTGGTATCATTAAACAATGACTTACTTGAACACATCAATAGTGCTGAAGACAGCCCAGGGCTGGGCAACATTTAACTCTGTTGTATGTGGGGTCTCTAAGAGTCAGAGTCACCTGGATGGCAACGGATACCTACTAACAGCAATTCCTGTATTTGCCCCTCCCATTAGGCTCTGAGGACTCCTGGTGGCCCAGTGGTTAAGCGATCCACTGCTAACCAAAAGGTCAGCAGTTTGAATTCAGCTCCTTAGAAATCCTATGTGGTAGTTCTAATCTGTCCCACAGGGTCCCTGTAAGCTGGAATCAACTAACAGGCAATAAGTTTAATTTTAGGTTTTTTTATTAGGCTGATCCTGACGGTGGGGCTCTGTAGTCCTCACCTGTTACCGTCAGCTCTAGCCTAGCATCAGGCTAACTGTGTGTTCACTAAACAGGTAGACAAGCAGAAAGGTCAAAAGCAGTAGAGACCCGGGCAGAGTTTGACTAGACACGTATTTTCTGTCTGGAGAAATGGGCCTGAGGTGCAATCCACTATGGAAAGAGAATGCTCCTTTTAACTCAGCTAAGACTAGCTTGGGAGTTTACAGAAATCAATGAACTTGCCTAGCAGGATTTCTTTTCTTCCTGTGTGTGGGGCAGGGGGTGTGGGAAAAGGGTGGGGTGGTGGAGTAACAACCATACAGATGGTTCCAGCAGCTTACAGCATCCTATGTCCAGTTCTCTTAGCACTTGTCCTGGTGAATTGTGACTGTTTACAAGTCTGTCTACCCCATCACATTACATAATGCTTGACTATCCAGTAGAACTGGACAGATCACAGGTATTCTAGTGAGGACTCCAGGGGAGAGGAGGTGGTAGGGATGTAAATGGTTAACATACTGGCTGCTAACATAAGGTTGGAGGTTCAGTCCTATCCCAGCACACTATGGAAGAAAGTCTTTGGGATCTCCTTCCAAAAACTTAGCAGTTTTAAACCCCATGGACCACAGTTCTACTTGGGCATACATAGGTTTGCCATGAGTCAGAACTGACTCCAAAGCAACTATTTTCTTTCTTTCTTTTTTTTTTTTTTTTAGAGACAGCAGAACTTTGTAGAGATTTTCAATGTCAAAAGGCTCTGATGGAGCTGAGGTACCTCCGCCCACCCAGCCCACCTACCTACTCCACCACCCAGTGGTCAGACCTACCTCTAACACCCCACTTGTTCACCCAACACAACTTCTGGATGCCCCTGGGTTCTGAGACAGGCTTCCCAGCACCAAACCTCTCTCCAGGAGCAGCAGAAGGTACATGCATCTTAGTATAATCAAACAATTTTTTTTTGCACCCTCCCAAGTGAGTGAGTTACATTAATACAGCAAGAATTTATCTTACAGATTCTTCTTTTGTATGTTTTCCCTTCTCTCTGATCTACTGCCATGCACTTCATTTCAGCAACAGCCTTTTAATCGGTCTCTCTGCAGTCTATCGCATCCCCACATTAACAACCATACAGATGGTTCCAGCAGCTTACAGCATCCTATGTCCAGTTCTCTTAGCACTTGTCCTGGTGAATTGTGACTATTTACAAGTCTGTCTACCCCACCAGATTACATAATGCTTGACTGTATTTTAAGCCTATATATCTCTCTGTAGTGTTGTAGTGTTTTATACACATTAAGTGTTCAATATGTATTTGTTGAATGAAGGAGTATGTGTGTGTGTGTGTGTGTGTGTGTGTGTGTGAAGGTGTCAGCAAAGCATATTGAATATACCACGGACTGCCAGAAGAATGAACAAACCTGCCTTGGAAGAAGTACAGCCAGAATGCTCCTTAGAAGCAAAGATGGTGAGACTACATCTACATATTTTGGACACCTTGTCAGGAGGGATCAGTCTCTGGACAAGGATGTCATGCTTGGTAAAGCAGATGGTCAGTGAAAAAGAGGAAGGTATGCAGTGAGATGGGCTGACACAGTGGCTGTAACAAAGGCTCAAGCATAAGAGCGATCATGAGGAAGGTGCAGGGCCAGGCAGTGTCTTGTGCTGCTGTGCAAAGGGTCAAACTGAATTGATGGCACCTAACAACAACATGTACACACACAAACACACACACACGAGCATGCACACACACGTGCACACACACAAAGATATATTTAGTGAAGCAGCGTGGAGGTAGCTCAGCCTCTACATCAGCCCCCCTGACTTGCGATTTCCCTGGCTGACCTCAGCACCCCTGGCCCACCAAGTTGAGGGGCTGATATAAAGTGACCGAGCTGCCTCTGCTCTGTCTCACTTGGGAAATAAAGAAGAATTCTTCTTTTTCTCATCATTTGGTGAGTCGGTGGCATTTCTTTTGACAAAATACCTAGGAAAAAGCTCTCCTGGGACCAGTTTGGGGACCAGTCTCTGACAATGTTGTTTTATTGAAAAAAGATGCTGGGAACTAAGCTCCGGATGGCCTTTCACATGAAGTAATCTATGCAGGAAATGAGAAATACATATATGTTTTTGAGAGGCACACAATGATCCACACATAGTCACAAAGATACCAGTGATGACACAAACAGAGGAAACATCCTAGAGACATTGCCACAGACACGTGAAACACAGATTCCAGTTCACACTCATGGTCATGGCCACACACACGAGAAGAAGTGAAAAGGTTCCACATCAGATCAATACACAGCCCTGTGGACACAACTATTTGCAAAGCAGTCTGGTGGCTCTGCCTTCCCCCACCGTGCCTTCCAGGGGAAATGGCGGTTATCCCCATACACGTACACTTCAGTCATTAAGGAAAAGCAAGAAGCATAATATTGATAAACTAATATTTCCATGGCTCCCTGCCCTTCTCAGGGCCTTGTTCCTCCCACAATGATGACACATAACATGGAGATGCCACCAACCCACCCAGTGACCCACTGCCCAAGGCCAGCTCCCCACTCAGCGAAGATTTTATACGTTGTGTTTCACACAAGTTTCAGTCATAATTGGCATCTGGAAGTCCTAAAAGGAACAATGACAAGAAAGGAAAATGAAATGTCTGTAAAATCCTCATTCAGATGCCATTCAGAAACAAACCTCAGGAATGGTAAAAGGATTTTATTTAAGATGCCTCCTTCCCTAGGGTGTTGGTGACTGAGTGGCATTTTAGCCGGCCATGGTGATTTTGACCTGGGCCCAAAGCTGAGTCAAGGAGCCCTGTTCTACAGGAATCAGAGTCTAAGAAACTCAGAAAGGTCAGACGTGGCAATGGGAGCCAGGACATCTGGCCTTTATCCGTAATGCCATATAGCTTGCAATGTAACCCTAGGCATATCTTCTCTCAGGCCTCAGTTTCCTCCATCTGTATAATGAGAAGCTCAGGCCTGAATCATCACTCTCATCATAGTCTGTATCAGGGGATCCCCTTCTCTATGATGACCCAGTGTTTATAACACTTGACTAACCTCTGAATTTGCAAAGAGATGTGTACGTCTTAAGGTACATCCACCAAGATACCCCTCTAACCTGGAACTGCAGCCATTCCTGGAAACCACCTTCCATCCAAGCAATAGACAGGCCTATAAAACACATAAGGACACCCCAAAAGAATGTGCACCATAGAACAAATGAAACCAAAAGGGCAACATTTGCCCAAAAGTAAAGATGAGAAGTCAGGAAAATCAGACAACAGGAAATGAGGATGCTGCTGATACAGTGTAGGGATTGAAACCAGTGTTTTGGAGCACTATGTATACAATTTGTTGCATAGGAAACAAATTTGCTCCACAAACTTTCACCTATAACACAATAAAATATTTTTAAAACAGCATATCCATTAGCTTTCTGCTTGAGTTTCACAGTACCTTGTTGAAGTTGGTAGAGTTGAAATCAATATGTCCACTTTAGAGACAAGACAAACAAAACTGAGACTCAAGTGTTTTGGCAAAGGTTACAATAGTGATCAGTGTTGCTTCAAATTACACGAAATTCAAACTCATCCCTGGACATCACTCCCTATTTAAAGGGGAATAAAAACCAAAAACACACACTCACAATATGTCTTGCAAATTCTAGACTTGCTGTGGAATTTTTTTTTTTTTTTTACTCCTTAGGTTAGGACTTCTTAAGTGATTACCATGATTTCAAAGCTTCTGTTGGCTTTTTGCATGAGTTAAGGTGGAGGCCCAGGGAAGACGGCTCTTTCATTTAGGAAAAAGCTTTAACAGGTTTTGTGTCTTTTAAGAGAAGAATTTTCCAGCTTAATCTGAGAAAGGAAAGATTCAAGAAAAGGGGACTAAATTATTGTTCATGAAAATGTTTATTGCATAACCACCTGTTATAAGCTAGGCTGTTAACAGCTGTGAATAGAAAAGACAACAAGCCCAGTGTTTATGGGTTTATATTCTAGCAGGGATGGTGGTGGGGAGTGGTGGACGGACAATGATAACAAGACACATCAATAAAACATAAAAAGTATGAAGATAATGATAGAGGCAAAGGAGAAAAAGGAAATCAAACATTAGGGATTTACGATTTCCTCTGTCAATCTGTCATACTGGAGAGCTTACACATTGCTATGATGCCGGGAGCTATGCCACCAGTATTTCAAATACCAGCAAGGTCACTCATGGTAGACAGGACTCTGTGGAGCTTTCAGATGAAGAGAGACTAGGAAGAAAGATCTGGCAGTCCACTTCTAAGTCACTGGCCAGTGAAAACCTTATGAATAGTAGCAGAATACTGTCTGATATAGTACTTGAAGATGAGTTCCTCAGCTTGGAAGGCACTCAAAATACAACTGATGAAAAGTTGCCTCCTCAAAGTAGAATTGACTTTAATGACATGAATGAAGGAAAGCTTTCAGAACCTTTATTTGCTGACGTAGCATGACTCAGAATGAGAAGAAACAGCTGCAAACTTCTATTAATAATTGGAATGTGAAATGTATGCAGTGTCAGTCTAGGAAAACTGGAAATCAACAAAAATGAAATGGATGAAAACTGATATTGTAGGCATTAGTGAGCTGAAATTGACTGGTATTGGCTATTTTTAACTGGACAATCATATGGTCTATTATACTGGAAATGACAAATTGAAGAGGAAAGATGTAGCCTTCATTGTCAAAAAGAAAATTTCAAGATCTATCCTGAAGTACAGTGCTGTCAGCAGTAGGATAATACACACAGACCTACAAGGGAGACTAGTTAATACATCTATTATTTACTTTACGCACCAACCACTAAGGCCAAAGATGAAGGAATTGAAGCTATTTGTCAACTTCTGCAGTCTGAAATTGAACATGCAATCAGGATGCATTGATAATTGCTGGTAACTGGAATGTGAACATTGGAAACAAAAAAGAAGAACCGGTATTTGGAAAATATAAGCTTGGAGACAGAAATGATGCCAGAGGTCACATGATAAAATTTTGCAAGACTAATGAGCTATTAGCTGCAAATACCTTTTTCCAAAAACATAAACAGCAACTATACATGTGGACCTTGCCATATGGAATACACAGGAATCAAATCAACTATATTTGTGGAAAGGGATGATGGAGAAGTTTAATGTTATCAGAAAAAGGCCCGGGGCCAACTGCAGGACAACTGTACACAACGCAAGTGGAAAGTGAAGAAAATTAAAACAAGTCCATGAAATGCAAAATAAGACCATAAGTATATCCCACTTGAATTTAGAGACCATCTAAAGAATAGATTTGAAGCACTGAATATTAGCAACTGAAAACCAGGAGACTTGTGGGATGACACCACGGATATCATACACAAAGAAAGCAAAAAGGTCATCAGAAAGACAGGAAAGAAAGAAAAGGCCAAAATAGATGTAGAACAGACTCTGAAAATTGCTCTTGAACACACAGCAGCTAAGGTGAATGGAAGAGATGATGAAGTAAAATAGCTGAATAGAAGATTGCAAAGGACAGCCTAGATGACAAAGTATTATAATGAAGTGTGCAAGGACCTGGAGTTAGAAAACCCAAAAGGAAGAACATGCTCAGAATTTCTCAAGCTGAAAGAACTGAAGAAAAAAACTTCAAACCTTGACTGGCAGTTCTGAAAGATTCCATGGACAAAATATTAAATGATGCAGGAAACATTAGAAGATGGAAGAATACAAAGTCACCGTGCTGAAACAAGTGCTCATGTCCAACTATTTTAGGAAGTAGCATATGATGAATCTACGGTAGTGAAGGACGAAGTCCAAACTGCACTGCAGGGACTGCTGGGAAACAAGACTCCAGGAATTGATGTAATACCAACTGAGATGTTTAAACAAATGGATAAAGCACTGGAGGTGCTATGAAATATGGAAGATAGCTACCTGGCCAATCATCTGGAAGAGATCCATATTTGTGCCCATTCCAAAGAGAGGTGATCCAACAGAATGTAGAAATTATCTAAAAATATTATTAATGTCACATGAAGTAAAATTTTGCTGAAGACTATTCAAAAGCATTTGCAGCGCTGTATTGACAGGGAACTGCCAGAAATCCAAGCCAGATTCAGAAGACAATGTGGAACAAAGGATATAATTGCTGATGTCAGATGGATTCTGGCTGAAAGCAGAGAATACCAGAAGGATGTTTATCTGTGTTTTATTGACTATGTGAAGGCATTCAGCTGTGTGGATCCTAACAAATTACACATAACATTGTGAAGAATGGGAATTTGAGAACACTAAATTGGGCTTAGGAAGAACCTGTGCATAGACCAAGAGGCAACTGTTTGAACAGAAAAGGGGATACTGCATGGTTTAAAATCAAGTATATTGTACCTTAAAGTTGTATCCTTTCAAAACACTTATTCAACCTGTATGATAAGCAAACAATTCAAGAATTTGTGTTATATGAAGAATGCATCATCGGACTTGGAGGAAAACTCATTAACAGTTTGCTATACACAGATAATACAAATTGCTTGCTGAAAGTGAAGAGGACTTGAAGCACTTACTGATGAAGATAAAAGAGTACAGCTTTCAGTATGGATTATGTCTCATCATAAAGAAAACAAAAATCGTCATAAATGGACCAATAAACAACATCATGATGAACAGAGAAAATATTGACATTATCAAGGATTTCATTTTACTTGGATTTACAATCAACACTCATGGGAGCAGCAGTCTAATAAGTCAATGCATTGAAATAGGGAAATCTACTGCCTAATGATCTCTTCAAAGTGTTAAAAACAAAGTCACTTGGAGGACTAACATATGCCTGATCTGAGCCACAGTATTTTAAATTGCCTCATATGTGAGTAGAAGCTAGACAGTGAATAAAGAAGATTGAAGAATTGATGCCTTTCAACTGTGGTACTGGCAAAGAATATTGACCATACCATGGACTGCAGAAGAAAGATCAAGTCTGATTTGGAAACAGAACAGTACGAATACTCCTTAGAAGTGGGGATGATGAGATTGTCTCACATACTTGGGACATGTTATCAGGAGGTACCAGTCCCTGAAGAAGGACCTCATGCTTGGTAAAATAGAGGTCAGTGAAAGAGAGTAAGACCTTCGCTGAGATGGACTGATGGCTACAATGATGGGTTTAAGCACAGCAACAATTGTTAGGATGGGGCAGGACCACGCAGTGTTCCCTTCTGTTTTACATAATGTTGTTATAAATCTGAAGCAACTCAAAGGCATCTAACAACAACAACAAAATTCCCTTACTACTTACCTGTTCAAGGAGTTCTGATCATATAATGGTTAAGTACTTGGCTGCTAACAGAAAAGCCACTTTTTTAAACCCACCAGCAGCTCTGCAGGAGAAAGATGTGGCAGTGGGCTTCTGTAAAGCCTATAGCCTTGGTGGAAGAAGGAGGCAACATGGTGCTATAGATGGGAGCCCTCTGCAGCAAAGACCAAAAAACTAAGTTAAAACAGATACAAACAACAATCCTGGAAACCAAGGTGTCAAATGAAGGGATAAAGAATTCAGTCAAGCACTGAATAGAATAAGAAACTGACAGAGAACAGAGAATCAAGAGAGCTGTGCAGTGTAGGTCCTCTACTAGCTAATATGGCACAGAGTCACCATCTTGAACTACATCCACCACAGACTGTGGACAGGGAGTATAGGAAGGCAAATTTATGGAGCTCCTGACAGGGCACAGAGCATCTAGTAATTAGGGATACACACTTTCCCATCCCCTACTCTTTTCCCCTCTGTGTGGCCTCTGCTGCTTTCCAATGGGCCCTATTTGCTTGGCTGGAGAGACATGAACTCAATGTTATCCAGGTCCACACTGAATACAACAACTGGTTTCCCCAGCAACACAGAGACAGGTAATTTTTTATTCTTATTTATTTTGCCTTTTTTGCTTTCTTCTCTCTCTGTCTGTCTGTCTCTCCCTCTCTCCTGTGCACCTAGCCTTGGGTGCTGTCCTTGACACTTTTTGATGGGCTCGGCTACAGAGCCATCAGCACATGGCTTCCCCAGGTCTGTGCCACTCATACCAGGCAGCTCCTTCAGTGCCCTATCTTTTTGCTTGTGCTTATTTGTTTCTTCTCTCTCTATCCCTTCCTTTCTTTCTTTTCTCCCACATGCCTAGCCCATGTTCCACCCCTGCCCCATCTCAATGGGCCATGCTATACTTCTTGGCTAGAGAGCCACTGGCACACAGCCTCTCCAGGCCTGTGTTGACCCCATAGGTTGGCTCCCGCAGCACCATTCTTTATGTCTTATTTGTTTCTCTTTCTTCCTTCCTTCCATCTCTGTCTCCTGCTCATCTAGCCCTGTGCACCAACCCTGGCCCTTCTTGAAGGGCTGTGCTGTACCACTTGGCTAGAAAGTCACTGGCACATGGCCTCCAAGTCACCAGCTGGCTTCCTCAGCACCCTTATTGTTTTCATTCTGTTGTTGTTTTGGGGTTGTTCATTTGTTCTTTCTCAACAGGATGAGTTGTACCACTTGGCTGGAAAGCCGTTAGGACACAGTTTCTCGTGTTCTGCCCTATCTCGCCAGTCAAATTTCACGGCACAGACATTTTATTTACTTTTTAACCTTCTTTTTTTTTCTTTCTTTCTTTTGCTTCTGTTTCTCTTTCTCTTCTTTTTCTCATCTACTTAGCTCCACACGTCACATCCTCTCCCCTCCCCCTCCTGTCCATCTGCACAATATACCGAACATTGCATCGTTGTACTGCCTCTCAGCCACACTCCACTGGACCCAGTTTGTGCTGCAAATGACTGGCCCCAGTCCGTCTTCCTTGCAGGACCTGTCTTGCTGTACCATAGCTGAGAAACTGCCTTACCCAGCTGGACAAGATGGTAAGAAGTACCATGTTCACAGATGAACAAGTAAGAAAAGACACAACCTGCTACCCAGACATAACAAAATAAAACAGAAAAGCAGGGTGAAATAAACAAATCTACAATCAATGCATGAAGAAAAATTCCCAAATGTCTGAGAGACAGCAGACAATATCAAATATTTAAAAAAATGTTGGGGAAGAGCAGGATGGCTCCAGCATATGACCAAAATAAAACAGCAGATAATCTTCTGATAAAATAAAAGTCATTGCAAGTATCTAATAGGGAACTCAAAAGTCTAATATCCAGGGCTCTGCAAGAGATTAGGGAAGAAGTGAAGGGAAACAGACAAAATTTTAAAAAATAAAATAAAATCATGGGAAATTCAGACAAAACCCCAAACTCACTGCCATCAAGTTGATTCTGACTTGTAGTAATGTTATAGGTCAGAGTAGAACTGTCCCATAGAGTTCCCAAGGAGCATATGGTGGATTTGAACTGCTGACCTTTTGGTTAGCAGATAAAAGCAATAGAGAAAACCAGGAAAATAATACAGCAATTAAAAATCCCAAGAATAAACAATAAGATTTCAGAAATTGACTGTGTAATAGAAGATTTGGGGAGTAAATTTGAAACAATGGAAGACAGGATCAACAATAATGAAGACAAATTCTTGGCTACCACTTTCAGGAAAAAGTCAGAGAAAAGAAAGAAGAAAAGTGAAGAGACCCTGAGAAAAATGTGGGATGTAATCAAGAGCAAAAGTTTGCATGTGATTGGAGTTCCAGAAAAGGAGAAGAAAATAGAAAACACAGAGAAGAACACTGAAAATCTGCTGACAGACAGCGACAAAAGGACAAATACTGTATGAGACAACTACAATAAGAACGTAAAAACAGACTCATGCATAGAAGAAAAGACTCTTAGATGGCTGCAAGGGTGGAAATAGAGAGAGGGCAAGGGGGGAGGGTTTAGATTAGACAGTTGATAGAAACTTGGTTGGGTGAAATCTAGGACAGCACACGTTGGAAAGAAGTTCAATATTAACTGGACTTCGACATAAAATGATTACTCCTCCCATCTTAATCCAATATTACAAGGACAGAGTAGCTGGGGCAGGGGGCTGGGGACCATGCTTTCAGGGGGAATCGAGGCCAATTGGCACAACTAGCATTTTGCTAAGAGAGCTCTCTGCACCCCACATTGGTGAGTGGTGTCTGGGTCTTAAAAGCTGCCAAGCTGCCATCTGAGGGTATAGCAAATAGTCCCAACTTAGCAGGAACAGATGATTACCAAGGACCAAAATGACACAGGGGAAAGAGAACCCAGAAGACAGACAGACCCACGTGAGTGGGTGACTACATAAACTTGTGACCAGAACAACCAGACATTGCCTGGCCACCACCGGTGATAGCTATGATGGAGCTCACAAAGTTGAATCTCACTGGCAACACAAGAATACAAAGGGGTGTACCCTGAGATCTCAACTAAAAGACTGCAATTGATGGTCCAGGGGACTCGGAGTTCCCCTGGGAGCATGGCCCCTGGCCCTGATGCTGCCCCTGTCCATAAATCATAATGGAGGTCAACTCTCGGACAGGAATGGATTGGACTTGGCGACACAGAGTGATCACATCGTGTGTGCACTTTATGGTTCTAGGCATCTATAGGATGTCATCCTGCTGACCTCTTACTGGAGGCAGGGGAGTGGGTGGAGAGGGGGGATAGGAGATTGTTGGGAGGAGAAGACATGTATGGAGCAGAGAGAAAGAGTGTACTATCACAAGGCAGGGAAAGCAGTGGGAACTGCATATAGGTGGGAATGTGAATTTACATGGGAATGAACATTTTCATGCAATCATAACAAAAGATACACATATGTAAAAAGAAAAAAAATTGGCTGACATAAAACTTCCCTAATATTATGAAAGACCCAAAGATGAAAATTCAAGAAGCTCAATGAACTGTATAGAGGACAGAATCCAAAAGAAGTCACCAAGACATAACATAATCACACTTACTAAAACCAAAAACAAAGAAAGAAATCTGAGAGCAGCTGGAGGAAAATGAAAAGTCACATACAAAGTGGGAACTATTAAGACTAAGCTCATATTATTCAGTAGAAACCATACAGACAAGAAGGCAATGGTAAGAAACACATAAAACTCTGAAAGAAAAAGTTGCCAAGCAAGAATAAGATGCAATGCAAAACTCCTGTTCAAATACAATGGCAAAATAAGGACATTTCCAGATAAACAGAAATTAAGGGAACATGCAAAAATCAAACCAAATTTATGAGAATTATTAAAAGGAGCCCTTCAGTTAAAGAGCCAAGAAGCCAACACTAGACAATGACCTGAATCTAGGACACAGGACTGCAGCATCCAGATACCAACCTAATAAACAAACTCTCAAGGATGAAAGAAAAAACTGAAAGATTTACAAAAAGGAACTGGAGACATCAATATGTAAAGGAGAACAGCATCAGAATAAAGGAGGGAAGAAATTATCTAGAGATAGAACTTTCAAATGGAGAGGAAGTCAAGGTGTTATCAAATAATAGAAAACTGATTTAAACTTAAGAAGATAGGGACAATTTTCAAGATAACCACAAAAAGTTAAGAAGACTACTCATCAAAATAAAGTGAAACAAAGTCTCAGTAAATAAGAAATCTCAAAACAATGAAGCAAACAAACAAAATCACAAAAGAAATCTAGCACCAGAGAGTAAGAGGAAAAAGAAAACATCAGCACCACACACACAAAAAACTAAAATGACAGCAGTAAACTCAACACCTATTGATAATCTTGCTGAACATAAATGGTTTAAATGTATTCATAAAGAGACAGAGATTGACAAGAATGGTTAAAAAAAAGAATCCATCAGTATGCTGTCTACAGGAGACAACACACCTTAGAAACAAAAGCATAAACATATTAAAAATCAAAGGTTAGAAAAAAATACATAGCAAACAGCAACCACAAAAGAGCAGGACTACAGACTACAAAAAAAGTCTACCACAAAAGACAAGGAAGAACATTATATAACAGTTAAAAGGGGCAATTAACCAGGAGAACATAACCATAATAAATATCTATACATACAATGACAGGGCTCCAAAATACATAAAACAAACTCCAACCACACTGGAAAGAGAAATCAACAGCTCCACAATAGTAGTAGGAGACTTTAACAAAGCACTCTCAATAAAGGACAGAATATTTAGAAAGAAACTCAACAAAGATACAGAAAATCTAAAGGCTACAATCAACCAAGTTGACCTCGTATACGTATGTAGAATGTGCCACTAAACAAAATATACATCCTTTTCTGATGTACACAAAATGTTCTCCAGAATGGACCACATCTTAGGCCACAAAGAAACTTTCAACAAAATCCAAAACACCAAAATAATACAAAGGATCTTCTCTGGTCACAATGTCATAAAAGAAATTAGTAACAGGAAGAGCAAGGGAAAAATATCAAATACATAGAAACTGAAAGCACGTTGCATAAAAACCACTGGGTAATAGACTAAATCAAAGATAGAACAACAAAATTCACAGAGTCAAACAAGAGTGAAAATACATCATATCTAAACTTTGGGACACAGCAAAGACAGTATTCAGAAGCAAATTTATAGCAATAGATACACACATTAAAAAAGGGGTAAAACAAGTAGAACAAATAGAATTAGCTATACAACAAACATTCTGGGAAAAGCTTGCATCACTACTATTCATACTATTTCAGAACATATGAAAGGAAAATATACTTCCAAATTCATTCTATGAAGCAAGCACAACCCTGATACCAAAACTGGCAAAGACACCCCAAAATACAATAAAATTAAGAAAATGACAGATCAATATCTCTTATGAATATAGATGCAATAATTCTCTCCTTCAAGGCTTTGAATGTGTCATGTCACTGTCTCAGTGCCAGCATCGTTTCTGCTAAGAAACCCGATGAAAGCCTACAGGGTTTCCCTCTGAATGTTAGCTTTGCTTTGAGTCTTGCTGCCTTTAAAAGTTTCCACTTATGTTTCATTTTGTTGAGCTTGATTATAGTATGTCTTGGAGTCTTTCTATTGAGATCTATATTGAGTGGTGTTCGATATGTATCTTGGATATCTATATTCTCTTCTTTCATAATTTCTGGGAAGTTTTCTGTCAGCAGCTCAGCAACAATACTCTCTGTGTTCTCAGGTGTCTTACCCTATTTAGGAACTCCAATTAATTGTAGATTGTTCTTCTTAAAAGAGTCCCACATGCTTCTTAATGCTTCTTTATTTTTCTTGTTTCTTTTTTCTGATTTCTCCTCATAGATGCTGGAGTCAGTGGCTCTGTCTTCCAAATCAGAAATTTTCTTTTCCATTTGTTCCATTTTGTTTTCTTGGCTTTGAATGGAAGTTTCTATGTCTTTGATTTTGTTCTTGATCTGTTGGATTTCAGAGTACTGATGTTCCATCAGATCGAACAGCTTTAATTTTTCGTTTTGCTCTGCTGCATTTTGTATAAGGTCCAGGAGGGCTCTATATATAACCCTTTTGTATTCACCTTCTGATAGTTTCAGAAAAGCTTCTTCATCTGGGAAGTTCTGAGGTGGTTTCTTTTGGGGGCCTTCTGACATCGTGGGTGACTTCTGGATTACCGTCTTCTCCAACATTTGTTGCTTTTTGGGCTTCATGTGGGTCAACAGAGTCTGGGGGAGATGCTGTGAAGATGGACCACAGTTGTTTCTCTAGCCAAAGCCAAGTGCCGTCAAGTCGGGTCCGACTCATGGCAAGAAGTAAAAAGTATTTGACAACTTCCAAAGTCAGTCAGGTTTTCAGGTGTATATGTCCCTCTTCCCAGCTGGCAAAGTAAGCACCTCTATATTGAACACCAGATGTTATAAACTAGCTCAAAATACAGAAAGGCTACTGGCCTGCTGGCCTCTGCTGTCAGGCCCCAGCTGTAGGTGATACTGTTGGAAAAGCAGTCTCTTCTGGGTAGACACTGTCTCCCAACCCAGGAATTAGGTCCAGCTGAGGCTTCTGTATGGATGACTCCACCTTCCAGCAAAACAAGATGGCGTCCCATA
Source organism: Heterohyrax brucei (assembly GCA_028571685.1). Taxonomy (NCBI): domain Eukaryota; kingdom Metazoa; phylum Chordata; class Mammalia; order Hyracoidea; family Procaviidae; genus Heterohyrax; species Heterohyrax brucei. The sequence goes on from CM053162.1 coordinate 23,049,938, forward strand.
CAAGCTCACCAGTTAGCTTGGACCAGGCTCCCAGCGGAAAGAGAGGTCAAGAGTGCCGAAATGCCCAGAGTCCACAGCCTCCACAGCTGGGCCCCGGCTCTAGGCAACACTGCGCAAAACACAGCCTCCCTGCTAGAAAAGCACTCTCCCCATGGCAGAAGCCACCTCCCAGCCTAAGAACCAAGTCCAGCCAGGGCCTCTGCCTGGATTTTTCGGTTTCCTGATAGGCCAGAGGAGCCGAGGTGCATACAGTCCAAAGCCAGGCTCTCAGAACCTGGCAATCATGCTTGATGATCCCACCAGCAGTGCATCCGAAACCAGCAGCTAGTCAAGTCCCAGTTCTGCCTGCCAGCCAAGACAGGAAAAAAAAATCAAAATCGTGAGTTACCTTCGGTCTGTGCAAGCCTGTGCTCACCAAGAGTGTGGTCACTGAAAGAGAGGTTTTGCATTCAGTGATATGAAATCCAAATTAACAGCCCTATGCCCCACCCCAGGGCTCATTAGGTATTCAGAAGGCTCTGTTTAATTATCATTTCAGGTCTTGGTTTCCAGAGGGATTTAGGGAGAAGCGTGTTTAGTCTGCCATTTTTACTCCACCTCCCCTAGGTGCATTAATTCTCAATAAAACTCAAGCCAATAGAATTCAGTATCATATCAAAAAAATAATACGCCATGACTAAGCAGAACTTATACTAGGTATGTACGGATATTTCAGCACTAGAAAAACCACTCAGGGTAATCCACCACATAAATAAAAGAAGCACATGATCATCTTGAATGATGTAGGAAGGCATTTGACAAACTTTAACACTCATTCCTGATAAAAAATCTCAATAAAATAAGAGTAGAAGGGAAATTCCTCAACATAATACAGGGCATCTATACAAAACACAGGAAGTCCTGGTTGTGCAGTGTTTAAGTGCCAAGGCTGCTAACTGAAAATTCAGCAGTTTGAATCCACCAGGCACTCCTTGGAAACACTATGGGCCAGTTTTGCTCATCCTCTAGGGTCACTATGAGTCAGAATCAACTCAACAGCAGTGGGTTTGGTTTTATTTTTTTAATATAAAACCAAGAGCCAACAATGTTCTTAATGAAGAGAGGCTGAAAAACAAGAACAAGACAAGGATGCCCTTTATCACCACTCCTATTTAATGTTGTGCATCCTAGCTAGAGTAACAGTGCAAGAAAAGAAAATAAAGAACATTTGAATTGGTAAGAAAGAAGTATAACTATCCCTATTTGCTGATGATTTGGTACAACACATAAATAACCCAAAAGACTCCACGAGAAAACTGCTGGAGGTAACAGGAAGATTCAGAACAGTAGAAGGATACAAGATAAACACCCAGATATCGGTCAGATTCCTATATAGTAATAAAGAAGTCTATGGAAAAGAAATCAGGAAAGCAATACTATTTATAATATTGCCTAAAAACATAAAATACTTAGGAGTAAATCTTACACAGATTAGATAAATTCATAAAACCAACAATAAGACACATAGCTCAATCATGTATATGATACCAAATGGGCATACTGGCCAAAGGGCTGGGACAAGAAGGCAGGGAGGGACAAGAAAGCTAGATGAATGGAAATGGAGAAATCCAGGTCAATAAGAGGAGAGTATTGACATGTCCTGGAGTTGGCAACCAATGTCACAAAACAATATGTGTATTAATTGATTCATGAGAAACTAATTTGCACTGCAAACCTTCATCTAAAGTACAGTCAAATAAATAAATAAAACAAACTCACAAAAATTTTATAGCCTCAGAAACCCTAGGAAGTATTTCTACTCTGTTCTATGGGGTTGTTATGAGCCAGAATCCACTCCATGGCAATGGGTTTGATTATTTCCCCCATTATGTATCTCAGGAAACTTGGCCAAGGGTTGGAGGAGCAAAAAATTAGCAGAAAAGAAGATGTTCTTAGGAAAATAGGTCTCATCTAAAAGAAGGCAAATAAGACCCAAGATGATAATGGATGATAAAAAATTCCTTCTAAGGAAGCTAGGAAAGAAATTTTAAGAAGTCACATTGTGTGTGGAGTTTAACTTGGTCCCTGCTCCATGCCCTGTTTTTATCCCCTTCTCCTCAGAGCTGGGGCCGGGGTAAAGCCAGTGAGGTGCTGGCCTCAGGCCTACAAGTTCAGGGGTTACCGAAAAACTCAGTGAAACCAGATTGGTACCAGGGCCCTGCTGAGTAATACTGAAGTGAAGGAAAAATCAGTCACAGTGATCCTGTCTTTCTTTAAAACTTTGACATTTTGCTTATCATGAGTTGTTTTACATTCATACTGATTTTAAAAAAAAATTACATTAAAATATTTATCTTGATGGTTGGGTTTCATGTTGTTAGATGTTGTCTAATTGGTTTGAAATCACAGCAACTCTATGCACAGCAGAATAAAACACTGCCAGGTCTTACGCCATGTCCACAGTCATGATTATGCTTAAGCCCATCACTGTAGCCATTGTGTCAATCCATCTTGTCGAGAGTCTCCCTCTTTTTCACTGACCCTCCACTCTACGAAGCATGATGCCCTTCTCCAGAGACTGATCCCTCCTGACAATATGCCCAAAGTATGTAAGATGCAGTCTCACCATCTTTGTTTCCAAGGAGCACTCTGGTTGTACTTCTTCCGGAACAGATCTGTTGGTTCTTTGGGCGGTCCATGGTACATTCAATATTCTTATCCAACATCACAATTCAAAGGCATCAATTCTGTCATTCTCATTCATTGTCCAGCTTCTGCATTCATGTGATGTGATTAACAATCCTGTGGCTTGGGTCAGGCACACCTTAGTCTTCAAGGCAACGTCTTTACTTTTCAATATTTTAAAGAGGTCCTTTGCAGCAGATTTTCTGAATGCAACACGTCTTTCGATTTCTTGACTGCTGCTTCCATGGGAGCTGATTGTGGAATCAAGTAAAACGAAATTCTTGACAACCTTAACCCTTTCTCCATTTATCATAGTGTTGCATGCTGGTGAGGATTTTTGTTTTTTTGATGCTGAGGTGCAATCCATACTGAAGGCTGCCGTCTTTGATCTTTATCAGTAAGTGTTTCAAATCCTCTTCACTTCCAGCAAGCAAGGTTGTATCATCTGTGTAACACAGGCTATTAATAAGTCTTCCTTCCAATCCTGAGCCTCATTCTTCTTCATATAGACCAGCTTCTCGGATTATCTGCTTAGCATACAGATTGAAAAGGTATAGTGAAAGAGTACAACCCTGACACACACCTTTCCTTTAAACCATGCAGAGTCCTCTTGTTCTGTCTGCACAACTGCCTCTTGATCCATGCATAGAATCCTTAAGAGCACAATTAACTGTTCTGGAGTTCTATTCTCCACAAGGTTACCATAATAATTTGTTGTGATCTGTACAGTCAAATGCCTTTTCATAGTCAATGAAACACAGGTAAGCATCTTTTTGGTATTCTCTGCTTTCAGCCAGGATCCATCTGACATCAGCAATGATACCCCTGGTTCCATGTCCTCTTCTGAATATGACTTGAATTTCTGGCTGTTCCCTGTCAATATGTTGCTCCAGTCCCTTTTGAATGATATTGAGCAAAATTTTACTTGCATGTGATATTAATCATGTTGTTCGGTAGTTCCTGCATTCGGTTGGATCACCTTTCTTGAGAATAGGCATAAATATGGATCTCCTACAGTTGGTCAGCCAGGTAGCTGTCCTCCAAATTTCTGGGCACAGACGAATGAACACTTCCAGCACTGTACCCATTTATTAAAATATCTCAATTAATATTCCATCAGTTCCAGGAGTCTTGTGTCTTGCTAACGCCTTCAATGCAGCTTTGACTTCTTCCTTCAGTACCATCAGTTCCTGATCACATGCCCCTTCAAATACCTCTTCAAATGACTGAATATTGACCATTTCCTTCTGGTATAATGACTGTGTACTCTTTCCATCCTCTTGGTCCCCCTTAAATTTGTTGTCTGGGGTTGACCTGAGCTGGCCTTACACCATTCGTGTCATTAGTGAAAAGGAGCAGGCATCCCAGTTTTGTGCTCACAATGGAAGAGGAGGGGCTGCCTTCAGGAAAAGGGGAAATTTGTGCAGGGAGAGCCCAGAAGGCACTGCATGCAAGACTGAGAAAGGAGAAAGGGATTTGTTCCCAAATCAGACCTTGAAGCAAGACATGGCCAAGAGAACATCAGCATTCTTCCTCTTTTGAAATCTTTAGAAAATGGAGGAAGACACTGGCTTTTCTGCAGTGCAGCAGGAAATTGCAATTTGCTCTACTGGAATATTCAAGTGAAATGTGACCTCCACAGTCGGAGGGCTTGGGGGATACATGAACGATAGCAGAAGGCTATCTGCTCCCTTTCCAGCCGTGCAGCCCAGTGTTTGCCAGTGACTCGGCCGCGAAGGTGCCAGAGTCCATGGGAGGTTCCAGAGGCGAAGTGCCAGCTGCCCACGAGCTGCTGGGTGTTTCACGTTTGCACACCACAACTACCAGCAGGGGTAGAACGGAGAGAGCGGAAGAAAAGGGGGTCATTGCCTTTACTCTGTGGGAGAGGCAGAGGATGGGCACGTGGTCACTGTGTCTGCCTAAGGCAGTGGAAGATACCACAGCACCCTCAAGAAGACAAAGAGGATGGGGAATGAGTGAGGGACACATCACAAACGGGAAGATTCAGAAGGGTGAGGCCAGTGCTCTCTTGGGTTCTCTCAGGGTCACTCATATGGTGGGCTCCAGGATCAAAACCAGTCCAGTCTGCTCACTGCTGCTCCTTGTTTTTCTCAAGTACCCTCCCAAACTTGGCAATAAACTCTCAGACCTAAGATGATACACTCCTATGCTCGAAACGCTAGTTTGCTTTAAAAATAAGTCTTCGGCCCAGATATTTGAGATTTTTCATCATATGGCTTCTACTCAACTTTCTCTTGCTTGTCTCTTATAACTCTCCTTTAAGTAGGTCAGGAGGTGGACAGCTACATCCATGGGTCAGATCCTATGGCAATTTGTTTTTGCAAATAAAGTTTTATTGGGACATAGCCATGGCCATCCATTTACTATCATCTTTGGCCACTTTCCACTATACTGTCAGAATTGAGTAGCTGCAACAGAGACTGCGTGACCTAAAAAAAAACTAAATCTTTACATAAAAAGTTTGCTGACCCCTGATACTGGTCATAGTCAGACTGTACTGATCCTCTCCTATGCACATTCTCCTTAGAGGTTCCTCCTGACTTTTGCTCTTTTACTCTCCCCTTCTTAATAGCTGGAATCAACTCATTCTCCAAGGACTCAGATTAAATTCTATTTATTCTGTGATATCTCCCTGAATCCCTTAAATTCCTTCAAGGTATTTCTCCTACCTCTTTACTGCCCAGTCACCTTTTACAAAGTGACCACACAATTTATCATCCAACTTAGAACAGTTCTGATAGTGAAAGAGAGCACTATTAATTGCAAGCTTCAAATAAGACCTTTCCAAGCAAGCAAGGTCATACGGTCACTCTACCCTTGGTACTTTCTTCATTTTCACTTCTTTGGGTCAGTTGTTTATCTATCGCTCTGCCCCAGTAGGTGGCATGCTTAAGGACAAGGCCTGTGTGTTATGTATCTTTGATCCTTAGAGTGTTCTTATATCTAAAATATGGTCAATTAATGTTTGTTGAAGTGAAGGAAGGAAGGACTCTGGACCCAAATGAGATCAAAGCAATTTCTTAAAGAGTAGAAACTAGAATCACTGACGGATAGAGGAGAATTAGCTAAATGGAGAGCAGGTTCTCGCAGGGAATAGAGGTTGTACACTTTATGCCTGTGTCATTGTACATGCATGCCAGCACAACAGAGCAGTAAAGTGACTGATATGCTCTGTGTAAAACTACATTTCTGCTTCTCTGACTCCTTTGCTCCTTCTCACCAGAGGGCCTTTGCACACCTTCTGAAAGATGCTCTTGCCTCATATACATTCAATAAGTAACAATCTGTTTTCCTTCCAGCTCCAGTGTCACTTCCTAAGTGGAACTATACCAACGTCTCCTTTATTTACTGCATTTCTTCCTTCAGTGAGAGCTCTAGGTAATTCAGTTTCTAATTATACATTTGCTTGTGATTATTTGATGAATGCCTGTTTTCTCCACTAGACTATAAACTTCATCCGGACCCAGGCTTGTTTTGTTCACCCTGAATCCCATGGCCTAGGAGAACTCACAAATATTAGTGGAATGGTCGTCCTCACCAAACCGAATCCAAGATTGGGAAGGCAACCTTTGACCTTTCCTCTACACAGTAAAAGAAGGTGATGAGAAATAAAAGCTAGGGATTAAATTCCTCTTTCTTCTCATCTTCCGCTTTCAGCTCTTTCTCAGCTGTCTTTAGGGGCCTACTGCACAGAAGGCCACATAAAAGAGATCACATATGCCCAGTCACTGGCTGTGGGTTCACAGGTCAAGACAGGCAACAGATGTGGACAGACCCATATTAGGGAAGATCAGCACCCAAGGAGGAGGGCGGAGCCAGCACTCAGCGGGCAGGAATGGTATTGCAGCAGGCCTTGTTTCTTCCGGGCTGCCTTCCCACAGCACCCTGGGGAGCCTTATCTAACACTTGGGTCCCCGTAGCACTCATTCATTTGCCTGTTGTATCAGTAATCTTTGTATGAATGGACACCTTGTCCCTGACAGCAATGTAATCTCCTTGAAGACAGGGACTTCGTCTTTGCATCTCCCACAGCTCCTGGCACAAGATCAGGGACCTGACGAATGCCTACGGGTTGCTGTACTCGTGTGGACAGTGTGCAGTGTAGCTGTGCCTGGATGTAGTATGGTAACAAGGAGGAGCTGTTGGGGGAACCCAGAGAAACCAGCTCTTGAATTGATTCTGACTCACTGTGACCCCAGGTGTGTCAGAGTGGAACTGGGCTCCATAGGGTTTTTCAATGAGTGATTTTGCAGAAGTTGATCCCAAGGCCTTTATTTCAAGGTGGGAAGCTTGTTGGGCTCAAACCTCCAAATTTATGGTTAGTAGTTGAGTGCACTGATTATGCGCACCACTGAGGGACTTGCACTGTGCTCCCAGGTGTGCGGTTTAAGAGTCAGGTCTTGGGCCAGACAAACGCTAAGGCCTTCCAAGTCCAGCCCACCACTAGACTCAGAAGCTGGTAGCTATGAGCATAAAGCAGGCCACCACACCCTCAAAGGTCTGGAGAAAAACACACCCTAACTGTCCTCACTGTACCCCAGCTCCTGGGGGCAAACTAGAGTTTGTGCTCTGGACAGAGCAGGGGGCCACAAGGCTGGGCTGAGCAGAGGAGAAAACAAAGCAGCTACCTCTGACCTGGAGCTCAGCCTTGCTCCCTGCGAAGACAGACCACACTGCACTGGGCCCGTAAATAACGGCAAGTCAATGTGGCCTGAGCAGCAGACGCTGTGCCTGGGGCAGGGTGGGGGTGAGTGGCCCACCAGGCTGGGAACAGGGGGATTAATAACACATCAATTTTAATGCAGGGAGAGGTTTTTTTTCTGCTTCACAAACAGCAAAGTGGGTGTTTGAGCATCCCGGCAGGGGGTTAATGAGGACTCTGATTAGTTATTCGGATTTCTCCACACTGCCTCCATCTATCCTACTAGGGAGGAGGAAGAGAAGGCGGGGAAAGAGGGGGAGGGTTGCAGGGAGTGGGTGGGATGGGATGAACCTCCTGTCTCCGGGCACGTTTCAGCCGGTGCTCACCCCACGATGGCAGAATAGAGCTGGAAGCGGCCTCAGAGATGTCTAGTCCAGCCCTTATTTGGAAGGCCAGAGAGGGGTGTGACTTCTACACTGGCCTCCAAAAGGCCAGGGACAGCACTCAGTTGGAACACAGCCTGATTCCACCCTGCCGCAGGCTTTCCCACCACACCAAAAGTCTCTTCTCCTACTCCCTCTTCTCCAACAGACAGTGAATGTCCTCCCTTCCCCTTAGGGTAGCTGTTGGCAGGGTTGATGTAATGTATGTCTCAGGACTTGGGCCAGGGCTGCCCCCTAGGTGGAGGACCAAAATCACTGCCTTCTGGCCCAGGCTGTTTTCAATTCCATCTCCAGGAAGAGGAGAGCTTAAGAAGCAGCAGGGGAGGCAGGCTTCTGCGATGGCACCTGAGAAAGAGGGAGCCTCTCAGCACCCTGTTGGAGCTGGGACACAGCAATGCCTCTCTCCAAGCTCTTCACATATGCCAGCACAGAGCCAGCTCTGGGCAACCCACGCACAAAGCCATCAGCTTCCTCTGGCCAGGACTCCTGCAACAATCCCTCTCCCCTCCCTGCAGATACCAGGTCAGTGATAGATCCTGCTCATTTGGCTCCGCAGGGCACAAAAGAGGGGCTAAAGGATGCAGAGAAGCAGCATGCCTTCAGGAAGAGAAATTGCCCGGACCATCTGGACACTGAACTCGGTGTCTTCCCGCTATTGCTATGCAGATGGACTTATGAGCAAGAGCTTCCCCAACCCCTCACCACTCTCTCTCCCAGTCCATCTGTGTGCCAGCCCAGGACCCAGAGTGGCGTCATCACCCACCATGGTGACATCACAAGCTAGAGAAGGCACGCCCTCCACTCCTGGAAGCTCAGTTTAGAGACACCAAAGTACACAGAATGCCTCTCTAGAGGTTCTTGAGGAGCTGCTGGTCACGTCAATCCCAAATTCTCAAACAGCTCAGTAAAGCCCCTTCAACTCTCTGCACTTTACCTATTCATTCTTCAGGCCCTGACCCAGGCCCAAGGTCAGGGCAAGTCACCTCTTCACACCCTGAGGGGTTGCTGTGGCCTCACATTCTGCAAGGAGATTCTCAAACAATGCAGCTCAGGACAGCTATTTCTTCTAAGCATTCAAAGGATAGCTAATGTTTATCGAATGTTTTCCTGTGTGCCAGCCACTAAGCTCAGTGCTTTATGCGGCTGAACTTTCTGAACCCTTACAAGCCCTGTGAGGTGGGCACTCATTTGCATCTGCATTTGGCAAGTAAGGAAATGAGACCCAACAAAGCACTGTCCAGGAAAGTCTCAGACAACGGGAATGCTCCATATTTGCCCTGTCCAGTAAAGTCAGTGTGGCTTTGAGCACTGGGATTGTAGCTAAGGTGACTGAGTAACTGTACTTTTAATTCTAATTTAAATACACACATATGATGAATGACTTACCATATTGGAAAACAAGGACTTGTGGGAGGGGTGGTCAAGCAAACATGCTCCAGCCATACAGCTAGTAAAGGATGTGGCCAGGATTCAAACTAGGTTTGTTTGGCAACAGGACACATGTGCCTTTCCATGATGTTGTTCTCTGAGGCATTATCATCATGTGGAAGAAGAACTGAAGAGCAGAGGAGATAAAGAAATACGAGGTCCGACAATGAAGTCCATGAACTTAATTGTGTTAAGTGCAACATACTTCTCTGCTGAATATCACTGCAGTCACCTTCGAAGTACTCCCCTTGGGAAGCTATGCACCTCATCCATCCTTGAAAACAATTTTTTTTATTATGATTGAATGAAAATGCACATTCCATAAAATTTGCATGCCCACCTACATGCAGCTTCCACTGCTCTACCTGCCCGGTGACAGCACACTCCTCCTCTCTGATCCACACATGTCCCATCTTCCCAACAGTCTCCTTTCTCCTCCTCTCCACCCATTCCCCTTCCTCCAGTAAGAGGTCAGCAGGATGATATCCTATAGATGCATAGAACCATAAAGTGCACCTAAGATATGGTCACTCTGCATTGCCAAGTCCAATTCATTCCTGTCTGAAGAGGGGACCTTCATTATAATTTACGGGCAGGGGCAGCATCAGGGCCGGGGACCATGCTCCCAGGGGAGCCCCAAAGCCCCTGGGACATCACTTGCGGTCTTTTAATGGTGATCTCATGGTGCACCCCTTGTTATTCTTGTGTTGCCAGTGAGACATGACTTTGTGACCTCCATCGTGGCTATCACTGGTGCTGGCAGGGCACCATACGGTTCCTCTGGTCATGAGTCGATGTAGACAGCCACTCATGTGGATCTCTCTGTCCTCTGGGTTCTCTTTCCTTCATGTCGTTTTGGTCCTCAGTGATCATCCATTCCTGCTGAGTTGGGACCATTTGCTGTACCCTCAGATGGCAGCTTGGCAGCTTAAAGCAATTTTGGAACTCTTTCTGGAATAGCCATTTTGCACGGTGGCAAGGTGGCAAGTTCATAAACTTAACTGTAGAGTTGTCTGTGAGGGAGTTTTTAGTCAGTAAACAAGTAACTGTATTGGAATAACTGTCCCCCACTCACCTGATCTGGCCCACAATGACTTTGTTCTTTATCTGAAGATAAAGGAAATATTGAAAGGAAGACATTTTGATGACATTCAGGACATCAAGGGTAATACAATAGTTCTGATGGCCATTCCAGAAAAAAGAGTTCAAAAATTGCTTTGAAGGATGGACTAGGCACTGGTGTTGGTGCATAGCTTCCCAAGGGAAGTACTTCAAAGGTGACTACAGTGATATTCAGCAATGAGATATGTAGCACTTTTTCTAGGATGAGTTCGTGAACTTAATTGGCAGTCCTCATAGTACAGTAATCAATGAGTCCATGGAGTCTTGACTTTGCCTTGCAGCATGGTAGTAAGTCCAGGAGGATGCAAGGAACACCTTGAGGGGCACAAAGATGAATAAGATCTGTCTGGTGTCTGCCTCCACGGGGTTACTAATCCAGATGAAAGACAGAATAAGTTCCACTTGAAACACGGCATTTACACACAAGACTGAATGATGTGGGATGTCACCTAGATGTTCTAAAACCAAACCAAACCAAACCCACTGCCATCAAGTTGATTCCAACTCATAGTGACATTATATGATAGAGCAGAACTGCCCCATATGGTTCCCAAGGAGGGCTTGGCAGATTCAAACTGCCAACCTTCCAGTTAACAGGTGCAGCACTTAACCACTACGCCACTAGGGTTTGTCCAGATGCTGTACAGAGCCTTAAACCCAACCAAGCCTAACTGTGGACTCCGTATCTCCACCCGCCTCGAGCCGCCCCGTTTGTTTCCCCTGGGTTTCTTACTTTAGATGAACAGTCATTTTTTAGCCACTCACTCAGGAAGCCTAGAGATCCTTGCAGCTTCTCTCTTCCCTTCACCTCCCATTTCTCATCTTTTACTTTCAATGACAAGATGATATTTCCTCCAATACCTTGCCCACAATCTTCCTTCCTACCCCTGCTGTCTGTGTTCCCCACTGTAGTGCCTATACTGTGACATACAAGGCCTTCACCTTGGCCCCAGCACCCTCTGCAGCTCTGCAGCTCCTCCCCACCACACGCTCCAGCCACATCATATTAAGAGAAGTTTGCAGAAGCTCAAGAAGCCTTCTCATGCCTCTGTGCTTTGCAAGTGCCGTTCCCTCTTGCTGGAATGCCCTTTCCTGACTTAACAGTGGTTAAAAACGTGGCTGCTAACCAAATGGCCATCAGTTTTAATTTACTAGCTGCTTCTTGGAAACCCTATGAGGCAGTTCTACTCTGTCCTATAAAGGGTTGCTATGAGTTGGAATTGACTCAAAGGTAATTTTTGACAACTATGTAGTCGGATCTGACTCGACGGCACTTGGCTTGGCTATATAGTCCTAAAGATCCAGCTCAGGGTTATCTTCCCAAGTATCCTTTCCCCTCTGGCAGATAGTGATTCCCACCTCTGTGATAGTGCCACAGTACCTTAGAGGTTGGGAAGTCTCATTAGTGGGTACATCAGCAGTAACTAGGCTACTTCTAGTTACCTCCCCCATTATATCTCTCTCTTCCTTTAAGTCTTTCTTGCAGACCCCCTGAAGAGCCCCACTGGAGTCCAGACCTAACCAGCTTAGAGTAGTCAGACATGCACAGAACAGGGCACAGATGACTAACAAAAGACCCTGGGCTGCCACACATGCTCAACCATACTACAGAACTCATGTCAAGGAATGAAAGGACTCAGGTCGAGGAACCAGCACTACTGGACATATGTCATCTGCCGTACCCACCTGCATTTCAAAAACCAAGAGTCTGTTGGTCACTTGTATGCCAAGGCCTAGTCCTGCCTCATAAGGAACAATCAATAGAAGCTAGGCATCTTTAAAGCTCCCTGATCTGCCAAGTGCCCTCCACCACCCCAGATGGATATGTGCAATTATCAAACATAACCACCTCCTCAAATTGAGAAGCCCAGTCGAGGTCAATGCCTCTGAGTTCCCGCTTGCTAGTTTGTGAAATAAGCTCTTTATTCCTCTCAAAGGTAGTTTGTTAGAGTGTGGCTTCTTGCATGCTGGGCATGGACCCAAATGCCTGGTTTCCCTCGTACAATTTCGGGGCACTTCTCTGTGACTCTGCATATCATAGTGAATTGTAATTACAGGCATATGAGTCTATCCTATCAGACTGAATTCTCTAAAGTCAGAGATGGTGGTTTTATCATCTTTGTGTCCAGAGTGCCTGAGATGTGTATGACTCATAACAGGAAGAGGATGGAAGAGGGAAGGAGGCAGGAGTGCTTTGCCAGGAGTTCTCTAGAGGGCTAAAGCATCTGTTAAAGATGATCAAAACTCAACAGAACTTGAGCATAAAGTTTATTTTGAGCAGTTATTCTGTATATATAGGGAGACCATTTTAAGTCCAGAAAAACCAAATGGCTCAAAGAAGCTAGAAACAATGAAGCTTAAAAAAGAGGGAGAAATGTAGATCAACCACTGGCTAATTTTATCATGATGAATTGAACCCTGTAGTCCCCCTTTCCTGAGAGCAACTAGTAACAGGCCAGAGGATGGTCTCTGGCCCTCCTCCTAGCAGTGTTTTTTAAAATTTAAATTCAGCAAACTAGGCTTCAAACAGAAGAGATGAGAAACTGAGTGAAAGAAAAGCCATTGGCAGTATCAGTCCTGGTTAGGAACTTCTTTACAGCGACTATTTGGTTTCATGGGAAAGAAAACCCCTAAATCCAAGCAAGATATCTGCTATCAATTTTGCTTTTTGACATACTTCCTGCCCCTACTCTCCCAACTCCAACCCACATCCCCACACGACCTATCTCGGCCTGCAGAGGCCTGTAGGGAAAGGTGGAGCAGACAGTCCTGATTCACCTCACAGACTGCTCTCCTTGGGCCTGTGGGGGACGGGGGGTGGAGGGGGGACACACTTGCCACAGAGATCACCTCTCAGTATTCATCCTGACAGCTTTGAAGAATGTTTCCACAACAACCGGTTCCATTTCCAGCCCAAATGGACTTCGATCTGTGACCTCCAAACTAGTCTTTCCAAGATTCCATCCTTTGCCTCAAGCCTTCCCGACTCGGTGCTGCTCATCTTCCCAGCCCCCTCCACATGGCATGCCATCAGTAGAGAACCAGGCGAGGCTCAAAGAAACTTCATTCCACTTGAGAATTTATAGCTCAGTGCATAGATCGGGGGTGGAGTCATCACAGTGACACCATTCTTACCCATACATAGTGCTTTACCATCTGCGTAGCAGTTTCTTCCACACTCTGCAGCTTGATGTTGTGACGTCCTATATAAGGAGGTAAGATAGGCACTGTCTTCCCCATTTTATAGATGAATAAATAGAGGCTCAGAAAAACTGAGGGACTTATTTGAGTTTACACCTAAACTGCTGGAACCTAGATTCAAATTCAAATCTTTCGATCCTTAAGTCCAATGCTCAGTTTAATGGGAGGATGGCCATGTTAAAAATAAAGATTATAGAACAAGAATATGTTTGGAGATGCTGGAGTATGTTGGAGCTGATGAGCTTATTGGAGGTGTGCTGTGTTCAAGGTTTTGATGGGACACTAGGGTAGAGGAGAAGGATTGCAGTGGACGTCTGAAGCTATAGTCTATCCCCAAACATCACCTACATATTCTTGCTTCTTTATTTTTGCTCCTCGGTGAGGAATTTATGGCCCTTTCCACACCTCTGACTTCTGACATCCCGTCCAGCCCTCCATGATCACTTCAACACTACCTGCTTCATGAATCTTTCCTAGATCTGCCCAAGCAGAAACATCTTCTCCTTCCTTAGGGTTCTCATAGCACTTTGTGTCTAACAGCCTTGTGAGCTTCATCTTCCTCTGCTGAGGCTGTCCTGATTTATGTGTCTGCCTCCTGCACGAAAGCTAAGGCAGGGACAGTTGTTGCTCACCTTTAGATCACCCACACCATCCAGTACCGTGCCTTGGGCATATGAGGTGATCAAGAAACATTAATTGGGCTGGGTTTCATTGTTAATCCTATTTCTAAGGAGGGTTAGCGAAAGAGGACAAGGCTTATCCCGTGTTGTTCTCTAATGTCAAAGTGAGATATAATGGACATCAAAATTTTGTTTACATTTTCAAATTGGAGATCTATAATGATTTAAAAGTGCAAGCACAAGAGATAAAACAAAGGGCTTGTAAACAAGAAGCCATACAAAGGAGCTGCTGAAGACTGCCTGAAGTATACTAGGAAGGCCAGAGATCGGAAAAAGCTGGAGTCTGAACACATCTCCCCTTGCACACACATATGCTGTTTCTCCTTTCTCTGACAAAGCAATGCTTGAAGCAAATACATACATACATTCTTGTATATACGGATAAGAGATCAAGGCAGTGATGGCTTGGGGCCACAGTATGAGTTTACCAGACAACTGACGAAGGCAAAAAGACTTAACTCCCACTTTGCTTAGTTTTCTTCTAGGGCAATAATCATGAAACCATAACATGATTTTAAAAGTTTTCACGTTTGAGACAGGCGAGGAGATGGTAAACAAGCTTTTTGCAGCTTAAAATAAAGCCAAGGCTGCAGACATTAGCAAGTTACATTTTGTGGAACATAGAACTTAAAGATGGGCTTGCAGAGCCACTGTTAACTACTTGTGACTGGAGGAAAACAAAACAGCTTTTAGAGAGAAAATTAGGCCAACGTTGTCCCCATTTTCATGAAGTTGTACATATCAGATTTTGGAAGCTACTTAACAGTAAGTTCGATGTTAGTTGCTAAAAAATTTCTTTTTTAACTGGATTATTTGTGAAAGAACGAAGTGATGGCTGAGAATGAGAATTAAAAAATAAAATAAAACCCACCTCCATCAGGCAGATTCTGACTCACAGTGATCCTACAGGACAGAGTAGAACTGCCCCATAGAGTTTCCAAAAAGCACTTGGTGGATTTGAGTTGCTGATCTTTCAGGTAGCAGCTGAACACTCATCCATCATGCCACCAGGGTTTTCAAGAATCAGAATCACTTCTTCAAAAAAAATAGTCATGGCAAACTAATTCTGTTTCCCCTTAAAGAACAAATGAAAGCACAGGATTTACAAATTGGTAGACAAGGGAAATTTAGAGGAATATCTTGGTTTCAGCAATATACATGGCATGGTGTTCCACGGTGTCCTCTGGATAGGACGGAAAAAATAAATTGGATTGGAGAATAGGTAGGTAAACTTTTAGCTAGATGAGTGATTGTACCCAGCCAATACTAACAATTGATTTCAATCCGGAGAGAAGTTGTTCATGTTAAAGTAACTAGTTTTGTATTACTGAGTATTTTTACCCACAATCTGCATGATATAGAAGGAGCGCTTACCATTCTGCATAACGGAGGGATAGTTAATGTGTTCAAAGACAGCATCATGGCTAGAACAGGATTGTGAGATGGGAAGTACAGCCGGAAAGTAAAGAGATGATATGGAGTAGACAGAAATATAAATTTACACTGGTAGACCAAAACACAAATCATACAAGTGAGTGGATGGAGCCTGAAACCATTTCATGTGAAAAAAAAAGGAAGTTTGACTGAAAATTCAACAGGTACCAGGGTGGTGTGACTGCCAAAAAAAAAAAAAAAGGCAACTGTGATCTTGCTTTACTACAAGGCTGGTATCCAGATGACAGAGGCAATGGTTGAAGATCATGAGGGAAGACCATGTTTAATTCCTAAAGGAACACTGATCATGCGCAGTGCATCTGGGAAGGAAGACTGGGATGCTGAAGAAACCAAGGATATCTGTACTTGGAGTTGAGAAGACCTGGGGTGGAGCATCAGTGTTGTCTTCAATATTTACAGAACTATTATGGAGAAGAAGTACTGCTCCTACAGTGTGCTGCCAGGAGAACAGAACTAAGACAAAAGGGTGGAAATGACAGAGACAAATTTCCCCTTCATGTGAGGGAGCTCGGCCAATGAGAGCGGCCCCAGATGGAAGAGCTGTCTTCACCGGGAATTACCAGGAAGAGAACAAAAGCCTGCCCCATGGAGATGCCTTCACAACACGGTAGGTTACATCAGCTAGTCTCCAAGACTCCTTCCAGCTCTAGGACATCATGAAGCCCTGAGAGAGGAAGATACTTGTGATTGGGGCAAAGTGTCTCCAGGGTCCTTTCAATATACTGCAGAGGTCGCTACCACTTTCACTTATATGATAAATCCTGTTCTGCATTCTGGGACACTGCTCTTGGGAGAGGTTGTGATGGCCACAGCAGACAGCATTTGGAAAAGAGCCATTTTCCCTCCTGCTTCTCAAAGTTTCTTTCCTTCTTCTTTTTTGCTGTTTAACTTTTATTTAGTTTTATTGTGCTGTAGGTGAAAGTTTATAGAGCAAATTAGTTTCTCTTTAAGCAATGCACACATTGTTTTGTGACACTGGTTGCCCACACCACTGTTTTTTCAATACTATCCCCATCTTGACCTCAGGTTCCCATTTCCATTCATCCAGCTTTCCTGTCCTTTTCTGCTTCCTCATCTTTGCTTTCTGGCTGATGTGCTCATTTAGTCATATGTACACAGTCTAATCTTTGGCTGTAGGGGCTTCCCAGCACTTTTTCCTCCTAACATTTCACACTGACTCTGACTCCCGGCAACTCCATATGTGTCACAGTAGAACTGTGCTCCATAGGGGTTTTGGTGGCTGAGCTTTCAGAAGTACTTCACTAGAACCTTCTCCCAAGGCACACTTGCATCAACTCAAATGTCCAACCATAGAAATAGCTGAGTGCCTTTGCCATTTATACCCTTAATCTTCTCCTGAGATGTGGTGTAAGCAGGAAAGGGCAGATGTGGGAAAAAAACAGGAAGGGCTGCCTTCCTTGGGAAGTGATTCCTCTTCAAGTTCAGAGGCAATGAGTTGGGCAGCAGTGAGGATGGAGTGGTCCAAAGAGCTGGCCACTGTGGTGGCCAAGAGCATGAGCCATGAGCTAATAACTTATCAGAGCAAGTAGTAAGGAGTAATGGAGCATAGTTTAAGGGTGATCATCTATTGGGATGGTCTCCCAGGACCATAACAGCCATGGACACCAATTAAATATCTGTGCTGAATTCTTGTTTTCATTCATCTCTGCTCCTTGGCTTCCACTGCTTCCTTTGCCTCACGTGCCCGCCTCACCCCATGTTCACCTCTCTGAGTCTTGTTCACCCTCCAGAGCCCATAGCTTACCTCTTTAGTCTCCCCACTGAGGACATACCCACTGCAGCACCTATGTTCTCCCTCTATGGTGAGTTTTGTGTGTACCTGACGTGTCTCCCCCACTGGAGACAAGTTCCTTGAAGACAGAAAACGGTCCTTCTGTAATATTAGCAGCCTTGCATGTTAAAGGCAAGGTGCCAGCTCAGCTGGCAGAGCACCAAATTGGGGTGCAGAGTTCTAATGCTGCTTAGACACCAAATCTTCTACGCCTCACTTTCCTGAAGAGTAAGCTGAGTGTAATATTAGGCAAATCCCTAAGGTCTATTCGGGCTCAGCCTTCAATAAAGGCTGCTTTGGGGTTGCTTCTTCTTTGTTACTAATGTCAGATTCTGTTCATCTTATGGTCTCCTTTCATTTCTGAATCTTTTTCTTCTGTTGTCACTCATCTGCCCACCACCCACTCCATCTTCCCTCCTTCCCTTCTCTCCCTCTCCCCTGCTTCTCCCTCCCTCCAACCAATATTTATTAAACATCTGCTTGGTGCTAGTTTGTCAAGAAGACGAACGTGTGTCTGCTGCTCTTAAGGTGGCACAGCTGTAGCAGGGGACACGGATGTAAACAATAGGATTGCAAGGTGGTAAGTGCTCTATGAGAAGTCAGTGTCAAGTGTACTGGGACCACAGCGAGGGAGTGATGGGAGAAGAATGCTAGTGAAATTAAATGCCAGAGCCACTCATCATCCTCTCAGCCCAACCTGTGATCCCGATGCTCTTTTTGTTAAGAAATTCTCCCAGAGCAGCACTAGGAAGAAAAATGGAATCTGTATGAAACTGAAGGAGGGGAGTATACAGTACTGGTCTCATCCCACACAGAGTCTGTGGTCAGCCCAAGAACGAACCTCAGGCCCCTCCACAGCTGCGCTGGGGCCTCAAGATCCACAGTCTGGCATTTCTAGCTGCCCCCTACCCCACTGCAGCAGCATGCTCGGCAAGTCATTTATTCCTCCATAACATTTGCTCGAAGGAACGTTACTGCTGAATTATAGCTGGGACCATTATCTCACAATAACTGTCTGGGAAATGTTAATGTTAATGCATGGATCATGCAGAATGCCACATTAGGGGTTTTATGGTGGACATAACATTTTTATGAACTTTTTCTCCGGTAGCACCAGCCTTTGATGGAAAGAAAAGAAAGGCAGTGGAAAGGAAAAAAGAAAAGCTGGCCCAGGGAGAAGTGTCCCTGGGTACAGAAGTGTCATTGATAGCACCCAAAGCTGAGTCATTCAGCACTGCTCACTCTGGGGGCAGGCCTGCCCTGTGCCCTGGCCACACTCCACTGGGCTGAATATCTTTAGCATTAGGTATTTGTGAGTGGGGAGCAACTGGCCAAGTTGGCAACTGTTGGCAGACAGGGTCTATCAGGGCAGACATAGAAAACTTTTCAGCCATCTGCTCCCAGGCAGGCATCGGTGCCAATGAGGGGCCAAGAGAAGATGGGCAGTGGGCCTGGGAGGCTTAGTGGGGGAGCTCCCACACCTCCTGAGTAGAAGGAGGCGCTCCTGTAAGAACTGCTCTGGGGGCTCACCTTGGGAGTGATGGCTAATGGCTTAAGAGGATTTTAACTTCTGCCATTAAATTACAAAATCAAAAAACAAAAAAGGAAAACCCAATCTTGGGAATGGCAGTATTTTATACCTGGCTTCTAGAAAGGACTAATAAAGGCAGTGTTTAACATTTTACATCCTTGCTCAAAAATAACAATCTTTGGTCCCCATCTCAGGCAGATTTTCAGTGAGCATGTGTCTCCCATCTCTGGAACATTCTTTCAGGAGGCTGGATTTATAGCTATGTTCTTTACCTGCCTTAGGCTCCAATTTAAGTCTCATAACCACTGCATTACGGTCAGTTTGCCTCATCTCTCTCCTCCCTTCCATCTTTGCAGTCAGCCCCCCAATGCTGTTACTGCAATTTTTATTCCAGACAGAGTGCTGTTAGCTCCTGACCCCGCAAGACACCTAACACCTGTTTACAGTCATTCCTCTGAGCACATTAAAACTCAGGCTAGGGTCAGCATGGCAGTGCTGCTCAGCATCCCCTTCCCTAGCTGTGCTAGATCACTGCCTTGAGGACACTCCATGAGTCCGCCACCCGACAGATCATGAATGTGTGACTTGGGGACAGACAGTGCAGTCTGGGGAGCCAAGAAGGGGGCATCACGTAGGGCCTCTGAAGCACAAACGGGCACAAGGAGTCGGCAGAACACACGATGAGCTTATTGAGCGTCCCAGGCAAGTTAGCTTTGTTGACAGAAAGAACGCTTATTCAGACTGCCAAGACTCCCAGTTTCTAGTTTAGTGAACTGGCTATGTGTCCTTCAACAGGGCCCTGCATATCTGGAAGTCATTACCCCTCTGTAAACGGCTGAGGCTCATTTCTCCAGGTTCTGGGTTCTAATGAGTCTCTTGCCTGTCCAGAGCAGTAAACTGGAGGATGCTTGGGTAGCTGTCTCATCTACCCTTCCTTCTCTAGACAAAGACAAATGCTGTGAACACTGGCCCAGATGGGTTTAAGTCTTGACTTTACCCTTACTCACTCAAAGAGCTTGAGCAAGCTTTTCATAAACTAGTTGAATTTCAGTTTCTTTAAACACAAAAATGGAATGATAATACTTACCTTGCAGGTGCACTCCTGGGCAAAGTGCCCTCTAACGCACTGAGCAGTTTACTGATAATTATGTTCACTGTCCGGCTCCCCACTCTCAAATGCAAACTCTAGGAGGGGAGGGGTCTTTGTTCACAGGTGGATTTTTAATGCTTAGAAAAGTACTTGGCAGGCACTTACTCAGCAGTTATTGAATCAATGCCTAAGAGTGTCTGCAGTATCCCCACCCTCACCCCTTGTACAGAGCCATGGCTATCTGGGACATCGCCTGGCTTATGGGGCACTTTTCAAATCTCTTAACATAAAAATGACAGCTTAAGGGACACTGAATGCAAGACCTGAGCTGCAAAGGGAGACTGTACAAGCCACTTAGCTCCCTTCAACACTACAACAGGTGCACCTGGGAAGGTGACAGGCTCAGGGCCCTCCCCTTCTGCCACTCCTCCTAACCTTCCCCCGGCTGCTCCCCTCCTTGGGTCTGCCGCAGGTTCCCACCTGAGTACCCCCGGCCATATGTTTCTTTCCAGCTCTAAACTGCGTGCTAATTGTTCTGAATGAACAGCTCCAGCTGGAAAAGCAGGCAGGCAGTTTACAGACCTTAAGATAACACCCAGCTTCCCGTAAGTGAGGGGGTTTCTTAGGAAGGGGAATGGAAAGTTTTCCTTTGGAGCCAGCACTGAGTGGGACAAGCCTTGGGGCTGGGGCTGTAGTCCAGGGCACCAGCTCTCTTGGTTTTCCCCCAAGTCAACTCACTGCAAGCCGCCCGAGCAGAGGCGGCCTCCTCTGTGGAGGTCCAGAGGCATTTCCTCGGTCCACCAGGCAGCTGAAGCTCTGCTGCCAGGCCCCCTGCCTGCCGGGAGGACCGCCGCCAACATACCCTTTGTCACCTCCAGATCCCAGCAACCTCTCTGTGGGAGTGGCCTAGATTAAGCACCACTGACAGCTTCTTCCTCAGGTAGGCACCCCAGTTTCTCTGGAGGAGCTAAAGGAAAGAAGTATTGATGAAATGGGAAGAGGGAGTTTTGCACTGCACATGTAGACAAAAGCATACCCTCCACTGATTTGTCTATGTAGGACTGCTTGGGCAGCTTGTGTCTCCCAGGACACATGCCCCGTCCCTTTTGTTGTCAGCTGCCATTGAATCAGCCTTCAGTTCATGGTGACCTCTTCAATGGAATGAAATGACACCTGGTCCTGCATCACTCTCATGATTGTGTGGGGATCAGACTGCTATGATCCAAAGGCTTTTCGGTGGATGATGTTCAACAATTTGCCAGGCCTTTCTTCCTAGTATCTCTCAGTCTGTAAGCTCTGCTGAAACCTCTTCTGCATCACAAAACACACACTTTAAACAAGCTTCACTGGCAGATCAGACCTGTGGCTATGCATGTGGTACATGGGCCAGGAATCAAACCTGGGTCTCCCACATGGAAGCGAGAGTTTTACTGCTGAACCACCAGTGGCCTCCTAGTGCCTGTCCCTACATAATCCCAGTTATGTCCACAGTTCTGTGAGGCTGATTCAGCTTTGCTCTTCATTTCTGTCAGTCAATCATTCCCCAAAACAGTAGAAGAAATGCTTATGTATTCTGTTCAAGGAGGAGGGCATGTGTGATGGGGTCAAGAACACTGGGATTAGAAGGAGTCTCAGAGGTCATGATTTCTACAGGAGAAAGTCAAAGTAGACCTAGGTTCTCCCCATCCACAGACTGAGACTGGCACTAGCTGCAGGCAGGGATGGCCTGCTTGCTGGCATAAGAATCCCTGCTGTGCCTGGGCCCTGCCTGAGGACATGGCTTGAGAGGCTGGGGCCTGCAGTAGAAGTTTGGAGACCAGGGTCTCAATGTCAGCTCTGTCACAAATTAGCTGCATGACCTCAGATACATCATTCAGCTTGTAACCCCATTTGGCCATCTGGAAATGTGAAGGTGATACAAACCTCCCCTGCTTGTCCTCAGTGTGGCTTCAGGGTCATAGGAAGAATACATGTGAAAATGCTATGAAAACTGAGAAGCAAAATTCAAAAGTAACAGTTGTAGATTACACTTCTTACTAGAGCTCAGGTCCCTCTTAACCACATGGGCACTGAGGTTTTAGAAGAGGCTGGCAGTGGTCTGTGAGGAGTCTGTACCCCACCCCGCAACCTGATCCTTAGCCCCCGGCATGAGAGCGGCAAGAGGAGCTGCTGGTGAAATCAAGAAATGGACTGGACCTGACAGGGAACACAGTGTAGAGTCCCCGACGTAGCACTAGAAAAAGGAGTGGCAGATTCAAGAAGTCTATTATAAGACCAGACTTGATGGTTCGACAACCTGGAGGGTCTTCTGAGGCATGGCCCCTGCGCTCACTGCTAACCCAGAGCTGAGACCTGTACTGAAGCCAGCACTTCAGACAAAGAATGGACTGGACTCTGGGACACGGAGTGACGCATGTAGTGTGTGTACTTTAGGGTTTTATGTATGAGGCTGTTCTACTTGTTTATTTCTGGAGGGGAGAAGAGAGGGTGGAGAGGAGGGGACAGGTGTTGGTTGAGTGGATACTGGAAGTAAAGAGTGGAAAAGAGCAGTGTGCTGTCACAGGGTGAAGAGCAGATAGAACTGCTGAGAGGCAGGTACTGGGAGTTTTACACGGCAAACTGATTTGGATTATAAACTTCATTTAATCACAATAAAAAAAATGAACAATAGAAAAAAGAAATGGGTGAGGGCCTCTTGGTCTGCCTCCCTTCTTGGGAGCAACAGACGTCTGACCTCTGAGTAAGTGGGCCTTCCCTCACATTCACCTCTCTGGGAGAAGCTACCAGGAGGAACGTTTCCGTTTAGCTAAGGGAAGAGAAGACCAGCCACAAGATGGACCGCCTTGTGGAGTGGCAATCAGGGTGTCCTGGCTGGTGGTTCCAGCTGGCCGTGTCCAGACTGGAGTTTGAACAACTATAGAGGAGTTCTGCTACCTCTGGGGTTTCCAACAGCTCCGGCAGTCCTTATCTATGGACACTGGTAACCTCTGAACCTTTGTCTTGGGAAAAGAGAGGTGGAGAGGCACGTGGAGGGAATATGGAGCCTTCCTTTGAGAGAGCGCCTGGCTAGGAGAGAAGAAGCCACCGGTGCTCCCAGCCCCCCTGTCCCCAGGGCTCAGGGCTGGCTACAGGCACCCGTGTAGGTGAGACTGACAGCTCCTGGCAAACAGGACAGTGTTGGAGGCAGTCTTGTTTTAAACACCCCACAATACCCCACAGACTGGCCGTAAAGGGACGAGAGCCTGATCCAATTCCCTTGGTCCCATGAGGGGTGGCCAAGCAGCTCCCCAACAGCAAGACTCGCTCCAGCCAAAAGAGGAGAGAGCAGGGGAGGTGAGCCAAAGGTCAGCTTCCTCCGTGGAGGTTTGGGAGCCCAGCTGCAGATGCAGGCCTGTTTGCTGAAGGCAGTGACGGGGGTAGTGGGCAGTGTGGGCCTCATGGGTGGAGAATTACACCCATATCAGCATCGGCAAGAGCTCAGAAATCAGATCTCTGATCAGACCTGGCCTCCGTTACACAGATAGATTGCCAGGGTCTGGGTCAGCTCAGGGCCAGGGAGTTGGCTCATATCTGCTCTGCCTCTCCAGGCCCAGTTTCAAGGTCCAACAACTAAAAACGGCCTCTCAATTCACGTTATCCATGCTGTTCTCTTTGTCTGCAGTATGTTTGTTCCCCTTTTCCAGTGGTAGAAAATCTGCTCACCCTTCAAGGTCTTCTCTGGGAGGCCTTCCTGGACGTCCTCCAGCTGCCACAGCCATTCTGTCCTCTGGATTTCTAGGCAGGGACAGTAGCTGTGGCACAGATGCTACAACCACTCAGCACACAGCCAGCCACCAGACCCTGAGCTCCTGGCAACACTGAGCTTATCAATAAATACTCTGGAGTCTCCAGCAGCACTACACACACTTTTTGTATACAGTAGGTGCTCAGTAAATGTTGGCGAAAATGATTTAGTGGAAGACAATGTGTAACTACATGCCTGGCCCAGCCTGCATTCCCTTTGTGACAGTCACCCAGAAAGGGAGAATTACAAAGAGGGCTGCAGCTCCTGGACGGTGCTCTGAGAAAACATCCCTCTCAACCTCTCTGACTGGCTTTCTACTTCCTGCCTGCCTCCTGCCCAAGCCAATACCCCATCAAACTCAAGCTGTTTTTTATCAACAATGAAACAATAGATGATCTTTTGACATTTCCAGGGCTGCTTGGAAGAAGGAAAGATAATATATAATAAATTCATATACTTCTGTGTGTCTCTTGGCTCTGGCAGCTAAAATTTCCATCTCTTTATGCAGGAGTCCTGGGGAGCTGAAATCCTTGATAATGCCAAACAGTTCAACACTTCATTTTCTCTTTACTCTGTCTGCACTACAGAAAAATACGGACTTTATGCTGCCAGCTGTGGGAAGTGACATCAGATGCCACATTGCTTCTGGCATGCAGAAGTCAGGCCTATTTGGAGGCCCTGTCCCCCACTCAAGGATCTTTGTGGATGAAAACTTAGCACCTATATCTACTGTATCCATAGTCAAGGGATGGCCCCCACTGGTCCCCAGGAGATACGGGTTGAAGGGTCCTGCTCAGCTGGGGTGTCCAGGATAGACTGGGACTTTTCTTCTCTACGATCTTCAGTCTCTCTGTCCAATATCCTCTCCCGGACAGTCCCGGTAGGAGACTTGGAGCACCTGAACTGAGCTCCAAATGCTTCTGGAGCCAGAGGTAGTCATAGGCCCCGGAGTTCAGCAAAGTAGGCTCATGCCCCTGAGCTCGGATTGCCAACTTCTGCAGCACATCCCAGCATAATAAGCATCTATTATCAACACCTTCATTTCTGGAGAAGAGTCTAGGTAGAGGACAAGAACTTGCCTAGAGGCATACACCACAGTCTTGCTGGAGTCTGAAGCCTCCTCCTTTGACTCCTAGGTCAGACATTTATCTGTGAGTGAACTAACAAATGCTAAATGTTTACACTGTGTCAAGCACTGGGTCTAGGCCCTGCACATCCTTCCCCGAGTCTCGGGGTTGGACCTTCAGACTGCCCCACATAGACAGGCTCTGCTATTTATTAACGGGTAGAAGAAACAGTATCTGCTTCAGCAGGCATTTTTACAGCTTCTCTCTCTCTCTCACACACACACTGCATGCGTGCGTGCATATACACACACACACACTCACCTGCACTCCAGCCACCCTGAACACACAGAGCATCCCAAGGCCCAGGTGAGTTACTGTAGGCTCCCTTCCTTTTCATGCAGTAGTTGTTAAGAGTGCAGGCTCTGCAGTCTAAATGCCAGGGTTTGAAGTTTAGTTCTACTACTTGTCAGCTGGAGGACCATGGCAACTGTCTTAATTTGTCTTTGATTCAAAGACTTCATCTATAAAATGGAGATAATAATAACAGTACTCCTAAACTAAACAAAACAAAAAACCCATTGACACCAAGTTGATTTTGACTATAGTGACTCTGTAGGACGGAGTAGAACAGTCCCAGAAGGTTTCCAAGGAGCAGCTGGTGGATTCAAGCTGCAGACCTTTTAGTTAGCAGCCAACGTCTTCACCACTGCGTCACTAGGGCTCCAGTAATATCTCTATATAAGATTAAATGGGATAATCATGTACAATGTTTAGCGCAGTGCCTAACACATAATAAGCACTCCCTAAATACTAGCTGCTATTACCACACCATCATTATTATTTTTCTAGGTCTGATGGGGAGTCCTCGGATGGCGCATGCAGTTAATGTACTCAGCTGCTAACCAAAATGGTGGCAGCTTGAGTCCATCCAGTGGTGCCTCAGAAGAAAGACGTGGCAATCCATTTCCAAAAAATCAGCCACTGAACACCCCATGGAGCACAGTTTTACTCTGACACATGCGAGGTCACCATGAGTTGAGGTGCCTTGATGGCAACTGGCAGACCTGATGGGGAGGAGGAAAAGACAAAGAACAGTGGGAAAAAGGGGTTTCCAGCCTCAGCCTTGGCCAACTTTACTCATTCCAAGGCAGATTCTCCAAAGACACCATTCCAGACATGGGTGAGTCGCTCATTTCAAGGCCCTTCTTGTCTCCATTCCCACAATACTGCTGTCTCGGGAGGTCTGAAAGCTGCAAAGTGCAGGTACTTTGCTTCTCTCCCTGCCTGCTCAGAGTCTCCTGAGCTGGTAACACTGGCCTGGACAGTCAGTCCAGGGCCCACTCTCTCCAAATCACAAGAACTGTCCTGAGAGAAAGAAACAGGGGATCTTAGAAACAAATCGACAGTGTGGGAAGGGGGTCATGTGAAGAGATCAACCTGTTTTTTGTCCCTCTGGGTTTGTTTCACAGCATATGGGGAGTCTCACTGTGATGGTTGGCTCAGAATCTGCACCCAGAAGATCCAAGTAGAAAGCAGAGAAGTAGGCATTGCCCATCAGCCCAATTGGGAGGACACGAATTTGCTACATTTTTGGGATTCAGCTGTCCCTCTCCAAGTGAGTGAATAGGAAAGCCTTAGGATAGTAACTTATACCACTGTAATCTGTGAAACACACATCCTGTTATTCCTCCCAATAATCCTTTGAGGTAATTATGGCAGAAACAATAGATCCCGTTTAGCAGATGATGATTGTGATGGTTAAAACTGTGTGTCAACTTGGCTGGACCATGATTCTCAGTGGCTTGGAAGTCCTGATGTGCCCCGGCAGTCATACAATGCTGTGATCACTTTCACCACGCAATCTGACCTAATGTGGTCACCTTCATGATGGGATCTGGTACGAGTAGCCAATCAGCTGAAAGTAAGTTTCCTCAGGCATGTGACCTATATTAAATATAACTGGATGTTCTGATAAGGCTCAGGGGCTTTTACCGGCTCTGGATCCTGTAGCAGGCTGCTGTTCAACTGATCTGTAGTTCTTGGGACTTGAGGTAGCACCTTAACTGCCTTCTTGCTTGCCTATCTTGGGATTCAACGATCTTGGCAGCATATAAGCAAAAGCCTTGCTCTCTGATCTACCAGTCTTGGGTTCACCACCCGCTGCAGTTATGTGAATCAAAAATGTCTATTCTGATCCTCCAACTTAGAACATTACAGCCTTTGCAACCTTGTGAGCCATACCCTTGATAGAAATCTCTCTATATATATTTTTAAGGGAAACTCCGGTGGCGTAGTGGGTTAAGCGCTACTGCTGCTAACCAAAAGGTCGACAGTTCAAGCCTGTCAGGCACTTCTTGGAAACTCTAGAGGGCAATTCTACTCTGACCTCTGGGGTTGCCATGAGTCAGCCCTGACTGAATGATCAGTTCTCCACCTCCCTAGGGAGGTAGTTGAGGGGCTTTTCAAATTTATTCTTTATCCTGTGCCCGGAGAAGGAGGCAGCCATCAGAGTTATCCACTCAGATTATGGCCAAGTTTCAAACCTGACTTGGGGAGATTTGATAGGTATTTCTTAGACTTCTGACATGATAATCACCAAGAAAAGGAAGAACAGGACATGACCATGGCACATTATATGAGTTCAGGAGATCTGGCAAATAGGTTCAAGTTTCAGAATGACAACCTGAGGCCAATTGGCTGCTGACTTAGCCTTGGAGCTTAGCTTTTGTTCACGCATTCATTCGCTCCAAGTATTTGTTAGGTACCTGGCAGTGTGCTAAGGACTGCCCTTTCAGGAGTTCAGAGCTTGATACCTGGAAGACCTGTCTGCACTCTACCAAGGTGACCACATGGAAAGAGGCAATGATTCTGTTTTTATCCACCTTAGAGTCCAGGAGCACAACACCACCCACCTTGTCAGCCCCCCAAATGTTGCTTTTGAACTTCAGTACAGTTTTAAAAATAATCCTTCACTCGGATGGCCAGGCTGAAGTCTAAATCAGCCCAGGTGTGTACAGAGGGAGGCAATAATGTTCTCACAGCCCAGTGATCAATCCACTGGCTTCCAGGTACTTCACACAGGTATCTAGTCCAGGTGACTCTTGTACGTAAGTTGGACCCACAAAGCTTATGCACTTGCTGGATGCTTTGCTATCCAGATCTCCCAGTGCTCAACTTTAAGGGTGTCCTGTGCAGACTTCTTCATCTGTCCCTTGCTATGTATCTGTGGCCCAGGTCTCCCCCATCTGCTTCCTTGATGATATCACTTGTTAATCCTGTCCTCTCAACTGAGTGGTCCCCAGCTTCCTTCAGTATGCGTGACTTCCCTAGCCTTGGGAACCCTCTTCTCTCCTCTAGTGTGGGTACAGTGTGGTCCAGCAGGTGGATGTTGAATGTGCACTATGTGACTGATGTTACACACTAGCAAGAACAAAGGTGGTCAAGACAGCTTGCCTTCAAAGAGACTATGGTTTGCAGGGAGTTACAGACACAAAAAGGAGCTAGTCTAGGGGAGGCTGGTATAGAGGCTCAAAGTAGGGCATAAGATCCACCCTGCAGACAGGACACTGAGCTGAGCCTTAAGGAATAAAGAAGTGGGGGGTAAGGGTATTTAGGCAGAGGAACCAGCACATGTAAAGGCAGGAAACAGCACAGCATACGCAGGAAATGATGAGAAGTCAGTGTATATGAGGCAGTAGCAGGAGATGAGGCTGATAAGGCAGGGAGCAGCTGAGTTAGGAGGGTTTCATTTGCTAAACTCAAGAGCTTGGTCTTTATCCTTCCAGTGCCTACCACTCACTGACAGATTCCCCTCTAACATCACCGTCTCCAGGAAGCCTTTTCTGAATTACGAAGAATTATGCACTTTCTTAACCTTGCTTCCTGAATGACAAATTCCTAGGTTATTATAGCACTTACAGCATTGTTCTAAGTTTTTGTTTAAATGGCTGTTCCCACTGCTAAATTGGAGGCCAGGAATTGTTTTCTATTCAATTTTAGATCCTCAGAAACTAGCACAGGGCCTGGCATACTCAGGTGCTTGATAAAAACTTTATGGATTACATACATGAGAGCAAAATGAAGTCAAGTGATCTACTGACTACCCTTTATCTCACTCTGTACTGATCCTTCAATTTAAGCAAATAAATACTGACCTATATCTACGTTTATGTCCTCATCCATGTAAGAGGAACAATAATACACTGAGGAATGCTATGAGGAGTCAGTGATAGAGGTAAAAATGCTTAAGACACAGTTCAGCACATAGGAAATACCTGCAAGTGTTAGTTTCCCTTCTCTTTCATTCAGCGTATAGCTACTAATTACCTGGCATGTACCAGGCAGTTTTCTAAGGCACTGGGTTCTGGGTTCAGGCAGTAAACAAACAAAACTCCTTGTCTTCATAGAGAATGGCTCTCATTGGAGGAGATCAACAACCGTGGGGGCAGGGGTGGCTGTGGAGGTGGCATAAGCTGCCCGTTTAGGGTAGAGGGAAATGTTGGGTTTCTTATATCTTCATAAGCCAGGAAACCTCACTGATTAGAGGACAGTTGAACAGATTTGAAGGAAGTAGGGAGTAACTTAAGCGGGTGTCTGGGGCAGGAATGCCCAAGCAGAGGGGTGTACTGGAGGAACAGTGAGCAGACCAGGGGAGCTGAAGCAAGGGCAAAAGGCCAACTGGCAGGGACCCAGATCACACAGCCCTACACTAAACCTACTGCCATCAAATCGATTCTGACTCATAGTGACCCTAAAGGACAGAGTACAACTGCTCCATGGGTTTCTAAGGAGCATCTGGTGGATTTGTTTGAACTGACCACATTTTGGTTAGCAGATGTAGCACAATACCACCAGAGTTTCCCAGATCACTTAGGGGGCCTTTAAATTCTCACTCCAATACAGTGAGAAGACATGGAGGTTGTCTTAGTTATCTTAATGCTGCTATAACAAAAGTACCACAAATGGTCACTTTAACAGACAGAAATTTATTTGCTCCCAGTTGTAGGAGACTAGATGTCTGAATCCAAGGTACCAGCTCTAGGTGAAAGCTCCCTCTGTCCACTCTCGAAGAAAGTCCTTGTCTCTTTTTAGCTTCTGCCCCGGGCAGTCTTCATGTAGCTTGGCAACTCTTCCTGCAGCTCTGCTTCCTTATTTGCTTTTTTAAACATTTTCTAAGAGATCCAAACACCCTACACTAATCCTGTCTCATTAACATAGTAAAGACAGCTCATTCCCATACAGGATTAAAGTGACAGGCATAGAGGTTAGGATTTACAAACCATATTTTCAGAAGACACAATTCAATCCATAACAGAGGATTTTGAGGAGATGAACAACACGATCTGATTGACATTTTAAGTGAAGACTCTAGCTGTTGGATGGGGAACCAACCGAAAAGGAAAAGAGTGGCACCAGAGGAACCAGTTAGGAGACTGTTGCAATAATTCAGGCAAGAGATCACAGTTTATTGGACCAGAGTGAAAGCAGAGGAAGTGGTGAGGTTAGGTCTGACAAGGTTCCTGAAGACATGGATACAGAGTGTGAGAGTAAAAGAGAAGGATGACTCCAAGGTACCTGGTCTGAGCAATTGGAAGCATGGATTTCTCATTTAGTGAGATGGAGAAGGCTATCTTCCATGGTTCAGGGGTGGAGAGGACAAAGGAACATTCCTAAAGAGCTCTATAGACCACAGAGGTCAGGATATCTAATTAACTAGTATTCCACTAGTTATCAGCCCACTTCTAGTCACCTTCCCCATCATGTCACTCACTTCCACTGAGTAGTTCTGCAGACTCTCTGGAGAGCCTCAGACAGGTCGCGATCAAATCAGTTCAGGGTGGTCAGATGTGTGCAGAACAGACAAAGATGACCAATAGATGACCCCGGACTATACTCATGCTCAATAACACAAGAGAACTCATGTTAAGGAATAAAAAGACTCATGTTAAGGAACTAAAATCATTGGACATATGGCAATCTGTAGTAGCTGAGCCCATTACTTCAAGGATGAGTCTTAGCCCAGCCTTGTAATAAATAATCAATAGAAACTACAGTTAAAAATCCTTGAACCTGCCTTCCTCCACCCCATTTGAATATGTATAACTATAAAATGCAAATACTTCCTCAAGTCGAGGAACTCAGTCTGAGGTCCATACCTCTGAGTTCCCACTTGCTAGCCTGTGAAATAAACTCTTTCTTCCTTTCTGAGTATTCTGAGAGTTTGGATTCTTGCACACTGGTAATGGACCCACTTCTCTGGTTTCAGGCTTATAAACATACCGGAGGTGGAGGTGGAGTGGATTACGCATGACGCATAATGAGGGAAGAACAGAAGACAGCAATCCGTGAAAGAATAAACTGCATAGAAACCACACGTGAAAATGGTACAGACAATGAGGGCTGCCCATGGCCAGGAACACAGGGGATCCATGTTGGCTTAGGCTCCAAAATTGTCTTCTTGGGGGCTATCTTGTGGTCAAGTCCAGTGAGCTCATCTCAGACTTCATTTTTCTCCCAACATATTCTCCCATTTGGCACTAGGGTCTGCCCTTGACTGTAGGAGGTCCCCTTCTGGAGTTTCTTGGATGCTGCTCTCTGATGTTGCTCCTTCCCCTGTCCTACTGCCCCAGTTCACTGTTTCCTCTTCCTCCCACCGTAAGCATTCACCAGAGTCCGCATGTACACGCACAAATGTGCATGTGTGTACACACACAAATACACATTCACCCACCCTCTGCCTTTGGACTTAGGATTTAATATGTGAGAATACTTGACTCTCAATCTGTACGTCTAGAACTGACCACTCTCTCAAGAACTTTCTTCTCTTCTGGACATTCTCCTTTGAGAATGTCCCATATTCAAGATATGCTCAGTGCCATCTGTCCTCCTTCAGTCTCCCATGCTGCCTTGCTTGTCCTGCCAGGGGCATCATGATCGTCCCATTGCTTTGCTCCAAGCCTAGATCCATCTTTGGCGTTCTCCTCCTCTTTGTCTTTTCATACATTAAGTAATCAAGTCTGAGCTCTGGTGGTACAGTGGCTAAGAGCTACAGCTAATAACAAAAAGGTTGGCAGTTCAAATCCACCAACAGCTCCTTGGAAACACTATGGGGCAGTTCTGCTCTGTCTTATAGGGTCATGATGAGTCAGAATCAATTCGATAGCATCGGGTTAATTTGTTTGTTGGTTTATCCCTACTTTCTAGAAAATGTTCCCTTATATCTCATGAACTGCCTCTAGTTTCTCTATCTACTCAATCTTCCCAAAGGCCGCTGCTGGGTTAATCCTCCTAAAGCATGACCTTCACTGTTTCACTTCTCTGTTCCAAGCTTTAAGTGGGTCCTCATGCCTCTTCTTCTAACCAGAGACATCCACCAAAGTCCAATCTAGTGTTTACTTTTCCCTATAATCTGGTCTCACTTTTAAGTCTTACTGGAACTCCAGTCTTACTAGAACACCCGACACAGGCAGTGGAGGGAACCAGCAATTGTCAGGCACTCGGTACGTTCGCTTCATGATCTCATTTAATCTTCACCATAAATTTGCAAGCCAAGCCAAAGCCAAGTGCCGTCGGATATTAATTTACTCCTTTTACAGATGAAGAAACTTGTTCTTAGTAAGAATGATATCGTGGACTTCAAAGAGCTAGTTAGTAGCTGACCCAGGCTTGATGTTTGGGCCTTTCTTGCTTTAAAGCCACACCCTTTCCATCACACCATGCTGTGTCCTACATACACACCAGTCTTTCCACTGTGGAGACTTGGCTCATATTTTTCTGCTCATTCACAGCACCCCGCCATACAGCCTTGTAACCCCACCCTTTCTGCTGAGTCTCTCCTCCCTATATCCTTTAATGCCAAGCTTCCAGGGCCTCCTCCAACTTTTCCTACCTTCTCCTCCAGTCAGCACTGATTTCTCCTTTCTTTTCATGTACCAGTCAGTTATTTTCTGTGCCTCTCACCTGACTGCCTAGTTATACAATGCCTTCTGTGATTCTTTGTTGCATGCCTTTCAGTCTTGCTTTTGCACTAAGATTACAAGCTCCATGGAGCAGGGCCTTGTCTTAAGTTTTTGTGTATCCCATGTTCAATGCTAGACCCAAAGGCAATAGTTCATAAAATGTGGAAATGACAATGAGATAACAGCAAATTCCTTAACAATAGTATTCAAACCAACTTTAAGCAAGAATCATTTGTATTTCAGTGTAATGTATTAATTTCCTCTAGCTAATATGGAAATAATTTTCTGAAATTACAAACTAAGTGGGATAATAATGTTAGAAAGCTTTGTTATTTAAGAAAAATATTATTATAACATTAATGGCAGTGAACTACAGACCAGTTTAGGAGACAACTTCCTTCCTAACACAGTTTTCCATTGTACAAACTATTCTCAAACATTCTGGCCTCTTCCTCCCTCAATCAATGCAATGAGGAAATGAGATTAAAGATAACATCCACAGCCTTTTTGAAGACATTTGAGTAAGGGAGATGGGAGATGTGTGTGTGTGTGTGTGTGTGTGTGTGTGTGTGTGTGTGTGTGTGTCAACTACTCAAATAAAAAGGAACTCCACAAGAGTCCGGTCATTGATGAGGACTGCTTCTTCCCAAAGTTTGAAAAGACTTAAAAATCAAACAGGAACATTTTCTTCAGAGACTTGGACAATAGTAACATAGATAGATACTCAGAGGATAAGAGAGGGAATCCTCCAGATGCAAAACTGGGTTAGGTAAGAACAAAAAAAGGGAGAGGGGGCAATTAAAAAAGAAGATCTGTTCTCTAAATGCCCTAGAAAGAAATTTAAGTAAGGAAGTTCTCAGGGAGAAAAGAGTCAGTCTTAACTACTCTAGCCTCCCTGTAAAAAACACTTAGCTAGAGAAATCAAGGGAAAGAGACCTACAGTTTACTCTCTTTCCCAGGGAGCCATTCAACTGCCCACTTCAAATGCATGTTGTTAGCCTTAAAAAAAAAAAAATTGCTTCAGAGGTACTGAGTTTTGGTTTACAGTGATACAAAAATCACAGTGATTCAGGGTAGAGTTGTACAGCCAATTAATGTAACTGCTGTCCATAAATTCTATATCTGTAAAAGTTTAATTTGCAAAAGTTGTATGATACATACATTGACAATAATGACAAAAATAAAAAGAGTAGCTGCTGAGGCTGCTTAGGTGCAACCAAATGCCTTACAGGATTTGATCCCTTGGTGTAGAGGTTTAGGGTCATGGTTTCACGGGATTTACCAATTAATTTGGCTTCATAATATGTTTAGTGCATAAAGTTTATGAGTGGACATCCAGGGCACAACAATTAGTCTCCATTCAACTGTAGCAACAGCGGGAGAAGAGGCACGAACAGGAAGACAAAACACAACGTGTGGCTAATGGCCCACATGAACAACTGCCTCCTTTGCTATGAGACCAGATGAGCTGGATGGTGCCCAGCTACCAATACTGAACATTTTAATCAAGGATTCTATAGATGAATTCTGATCAAAAGGGGACAAATGTACAACAGAATTTACAATGCTCATAGAGCCACTGAGGCTAGATAAAGCCCTGAAACTATTGCCTTGGAGATAACCTTTAAACTTTAAGCCAAAAATATTCCCTGAAGTATTCTTAAAACTAAACGCACAGTTTAGCTTAACTGGTAAAGACTGTCTGCCTTCAGCACTGTGCTGTTGTAAGAAGTTGCTGTAAAAAAATTAGTATAGGATGCTTATGAAAATATTTCACAGGAGGAGAATGAAGTTGGCAATATATATCACATCCATGTTAGTTGCATAAAATATGGTATATGAGATTAAATTAGCAAGAGCAGCTGGAAAGATCAGACAGGAACTTTTGGGGGCAGTGACTTTATGCAAACAAGGAATCAATGACTTGGAAAAAGAGGGTGAGGATGATTACACAACTCAGAATGTCATCCACATCACTGAATTATACATGTAGAAGTTGTTGAATTGGTTTATGTTTTGCTGTGTATCTGCTTAACAGCGACAACAAAAATTATATAAATTATAAAAATGAACCAACAGACACATGCACCAGAATGTTTACTGCAGCACAGTCCACGATAGCAAAAAGATGGAATCAACCCAGATGCCCAACAATAGAAGAATGGATAGGTAAACTATGGTACATATACTCAATAGAGCACTATGCAATGATAAAGAATAACGATGATTCCAGGAAAAATCTCCTAACCTGGTTTCAACTGGAAGACATTATGTTGAGTGAAAGTAGTCAGCGACAAAGGGACAAATACTGTATGAGACCTCTACGATAAGATCTCAAAAACAGACTTGTGTGTAGAAGAAAAGACTCTTTGACAGCTGCAAGGGAGGGGAGGGAGGGAGGGTAAGGAGGGGAGGGTTTAGTTTAGATAGTTACTAGAAATCTAGTTGGGAGAAAGCAGTGATAGCACACATTAGAAACAAGAACAACACTAAGTGGACTTCAGCATAACTTGGATACTCCTTCCATCTTAACTCAATACTGCAAGGATAGAGTAGCTGGGGCGGGGGGCGGGGGACCATGCTCTTAGGCGAATTCCAGGCCAATTGGCACAACTAGCGTTTTGCTAAGAGAGCTCTCTACACCCCACATTGGTGAGTGGCATCTGGGGTCTGAAAAGCTGCCAAGCTGCCATTCGAGGGCACAGCAAATGGTCCCAACTTAGCAGGAACAGATGCTCACTGAGGACCAAAATGACATGCGGTAAAGACAACCGAGAAGACAGAGAGACCCGCAAGAGTGGATGCCTACATCGACTTGAGACCGGAAGAACTGGATTGTGCCCGGCCACCCCCAGTGATAGCCACGATGGAGCTCACAGAGAGGAGTCTCACTGGCAACACAAGAATAAAAAGGGGTGCATCATGAGATCTCCACTAAAAGACCTCAATTGATGGCCCAGTGGTTTTGGGGTTCCCCTGAGATCATGGCCCCCGGCCCTGACGCTGCCCTTTCCCATAAATTATAACAAAGGTCCACTGTTTGGACAGGAATGGATTGGACTTGGCAATGCAGAGTGACCCTATATTGGAAGCACTTTATGGTTCTATACATCTATAGGTCATCTTGCTGACCTCTGGCTGGAGGAAGGGGAGTGGATGGAGAGGGGAAAAGAGGCTGTTGGGAGGATGAGACATGTATGGAGCAGAGAGGAATAGTGTGCTGTCACCGGACAGGGAGAGCAGTGGAAGCTGCATATAGGTGGGCATGTAAATTTATACGTGAATGTACATTTTCACTCAGTTATCTTAAATAAAAATAAAAAAAAAGTGATGACAACTTGGTTTTGTGATTAGGCAATTAAAGTCATGCAGAAAGAATTTAAACAGTACAAAAGAATATATAATAAAAGTTAAGTATTTCTCCTACTTCTAATTCTGAGTTCCCCGTTTCCTCTGGTCCACCTCCCAGAGGCAATTACTGTTAGAGTTTTATGTCTACCTCCCAGGGACCTTTTAAGCAAGTAGAAACTCGTATGCTTTTAACCTAAATGGCAACATGCTCTACAACACTGTTCTGTATCTTTCCTTTGCCCTTTTGGTGTTGGCTTATAAACATGCTTAGGTGGTTCATGGTGACTCCTTTTCACTCCTCCCAAAAAACAAGCCTAATAATGGGCACAGTCTGCCCCATTTGAAGATTCCGGTTCCCCTTGCACCTCTTCTCCCAGTTCCAAGTTGCATGTTGTGGACTGAATTTTGTCCCCCCAAAACATATGTTGAAGTCCTAACCCCTGTATATGTGACTGTGACCCTGCTTAGAGAGTTTTTCTTTTGTTATGACAATGAGATCATTACCAGAGTAGGGTGGGTCCTAATCCCTGACCTTTCTGGGTAGTGCATTAAGATTACAAAAAGGGAAAACAGACTTTTCATCCTTGTGAAGAACCCACTACAAGCTGCAAGCCAAGGAGTGCCAAGGAATGCTTGGGGCTGGGGAAAGAGAGGCCCTCCCTTAGAACCAAATCTCTGATTTGAACTTCCAGCTGCCAAAAATGAGCAACAATAAATTCCTGTTTTTTAAAGCCACCCACTTTGTGTGGCATTTTGTTATGGTAGCCCTGGGAAACCAAGACACGTATGTACATCAAGAGTTGATAAATGGCACAGTCCACAATAGCAAAAAGATGGAATTAACCTAGGTGTCCATCAATGGAAGAATGGATAAGTAAAACACAGTATGTACATACAATGGAATGCTACTCAGTTATAAAGAAAAATGAATTCTTGAAACATTTTGGAACTTGATGAACTCAGGGAAGATATATGTTGAACAAAATAAGTCAACCACAAAAAACAAATACTGTATGCTCTCACTCTTACGAAATGACATAAACAAGTAAACACATAGCAACTAATGCTAAACCCTCACGGAAACTGCAGTCAGGAAATTAAACAATGCATTGCATTGAGCAAATTTGCTGCAAAAGACTTTTTAAAGTGTTAAAAAGCAAAAGATGTCACTTTAAGGACTAAGGTGTGCCTCATGCAAGCTATTGTGTTTTCAATAGCCTCATATGCATGCAAAAGTTAGACAATGAAGAAAGAAGACAAAGGAATTTATGCCTGCGAATTGGTGATGCTAAGAATATTGAATAGACCCTGGACTGCCAGAAAAACAAACAAATCTGTCTTGGAAGAAGTACAGCCAGAATGCTTATTAGAAGCAAGAATGGCAAGAGGCAAGACTTCACCTAACATACTTTGGACGTATTATCACGAGGGACCGGACCCTCAAGAAGGATATCATGCATGGTGAATTAGCGAAAGACCCTCAATGACACACACTGACACAGGAGCTGCAACAGTGGGCTGAAGCGTAACAACTGCAAGTGTGGTGCAGGACTGGGTAGTGTTTGGTTCTGTTATATACAGAGCTGTAATGAGTCAGAATCAATCCGACAGCCCCTGACAACAACAGCAGTGCTCACCAGTGGTTATCAGGGATGGGGTGGGAGGAGGATTCTTCTCTAGATAGTAGTGTCATTTTAGGTGACGGGAAAGGTAACACTGAAGGAGGGTGAAGTGCACACAGCCTGATGAAGGCAGACAATGCCACAAAAGTGTCCACAAAGTACAGAACCTGCTGATGACGGCTTTGGCATACAGAATTTTACAACACCCAAAAAAACGTTATGTGCAGGTATGTATGTATTATGTGGGCGTACGTGTGATAGTTATGCAAGGTTATACAGGGTCTGATAATTAAGTTTGCAAACTCACCCTTGAAAAAGTGCTACACTCCTCATTGCTGAGTATTACTACGGTCACCTTCCAAGTCCCCCTTTGGGAAGCTATGCACACATGCCAGTGCCTAGTCCATCCTTCAAAGCAGTTTTGGAACTCTTTCTGGAATGGCCATCAGAGCTATTGTTGTATTGCCCTTGATGTTCTGCATGTCATCAAAAAGTCTTCCCTTCAATATTACCTTCATTTTCAGGTAAAGAAAAAAGTCACTGGGGGCCAGATCAGGTGAGTAGGGAGGGTGTTCTAATACAGTTATTTGTTTACTGGCTAAAAACTCCCTCACAGACAGCCATGCATTTAAGTTCATGATCTTGCCACTACGCCACTGTGTGCAATGGCCATTCAGGGAAGAGTTCCCAAACTGCCTTGAAGAGTGAACTAGGTGCTGGCATCATTGTACAGCTCCTCAAGGGGAGTAGTCATATTCAGCAGTGGTACGGAGCACTTAGAATAATTAAGTTCTCACACTTAATTGTCATACCTTGTATACATAAAAAAATACAAACCAACCTCTTGCCATTAAGTAGATTTTGAGTCATAGCAACCCTACAGGAAACAGCACAACTACCTCATAGAGTTTCCTAGGAATGGCTGGTAGATTTGAACTGCTGACTGGCATGGACTGAATTGTGTTCCCCAAAAAACCTGTGTAGCAATTTAGTTAGGCCATAGTTCCTAGTACCGTGCTTTGTTCTTCCATTTTGTAAATCCTGCCTCTATGATGTTAATGAGGGTGAACGGTGATAGCTGTCTTGGTGAGGCAGGACTCACTGTATAAGACTGTTCTGTGCCTTAAGGCAATTTCTTGAGATATAAAGGAAAGAAGCTAGCAGAGAGATTTGGAGACCTCATATCACCAAGAAGCTGTGCCACGAGCTGAGCTTGTCCTTTGGAAAAGATCGGGGTCCCTGTGCCTCAGAAGCTTCCAGTCCAGGGGAAGACTGACGACAAGGACCTTCCTCCAGATCCAGCAAAGAAAGCCTTCCCCTGGGGCTGGCACCCTGAATCTGGACTTCGAGCTTATGGGACTGTGACAAATAAAATTTCTGTTTTTTAAAGCCATCCACTTGTACTATTTCTGTTGAAGCAGTAGTAGAGGACTAAGAAGGATGCTGACTTTCTTGGTTAGCAACTCTCATGGATTCAATCATGCCCCTCCAAAATTTGTAGAGATTTGTCTGGGCCATGATTCTTAGCATGTGTGGTTGTCCTCCAATTTGTGCTTTTCTTATGCTGTAAATTCTAATATCTGTCTGGGGTTAATAGAGCAAGATTGGATTACGTTAAAGAAGATTAGGGTGGATTGTAGTAACTCTACCCAGGTCACCTCCCTGATCCACTTTGTAAAGGGAGTTTCCCCACAGTGTGGCTCCTACCACCTTTTATCCTAAAAGAAATAAAAGGGAAGCTAGCAGAGAATCAGGGACCTCATACCACTGAGAAAGCACAGCACTGGGAGCAGAGCACATCTTTCAGATCTGAGGTCCCTGCGTTAAGATGCTTCCAGACCAAAGGAAGACTGATGTATCACAAGGACCTTCCTCCAGAGCCGACCCAGAGAGAAGCCTTTCTTTGGAGCTGGCAACCTGAATTTGGACCTCTATCCTACTGGACTGTGAGAGAATAAGTTTATCTTTGTTAAAGCCATCCACCTGTAGTATTTCTGTTACAGCAGCACCAGATGACTAAGACAGCAGCCATAGCTTGCTGTAGCTCTTAACCACTAAGCATAGATACATACATCTACGTGACTGGATGCACATAAAGAAAAGAAGAACCCACTGTTGTTGAGTTGAATCTGACTCGTAGAGTCCCTAGAGGTCAGAATAGAACCGCCCCATAGAGTTTCTAAGGAGAACCTGGTGGATTTGAACTGCCGACCTTTTGGCTAGCAGATGTAGCACTTAATCCACTATACCACCAGAGTTTCCAAATGCATACACACACACACACACACACACACAGACAGACACACACATATATATAGTAAAGCACAAAGGAGCACAATTACAGATACTTGTTAGACATTACCATACAAGGGATTGGTTTTCTGGGTTTGAAGGCTTAGGACCATAGCCTCATGGAATAAGTCCATCAACTGGCACAATATTGTTCATAAAATTATGTTTTACATTCTAGCTTGTTGTGTAAACCTTCACCAATAAAATACTATTAAAAACAAAGTTGATAAATGTCCTCATTCTTGAACTGCTGTGCATCCTTTCTCCTAAGGCCATCAGTTCTCAGGAAGGAGAAGGGAAGAGTTTGCTGAAAAGAAATGTTGCCTTTCCCCTCTGTAGCTCCACTCGCTAAATTTCAATAGTCAAAAACTGAGTTCCCACTATGTGTCTGCCTATAATAGGAATTGAGAATTTAAAAATGAATTCATCCTCTCGAAGACATTTTTAAAGGCAGGGCCTCCACACTCCACATTACTCCCACAAAGACTTCCTTGAATCTGAACCAGACAAGGTCAGCCCCCTCCCCCAACAACTCCTACCCCTTGGCTCAAAACCAAAGGGGACTCGGCAGGGGCTGGCACTTGCGCATCTTGCTGCTGCCACCACAACTACCAAAGAGACTGTCATGAAAGCTTTGTCCCTGGCTTTCTGATTTACATGTACAAATAATCGCTGTCAGGGGCCTGAGCCCCAGAGAGCAATCATAGATTCTGGTGGTAACAGATGCGGATGCAGGCAATAAAAACAAAAATGAAACACGCCGGCCTGGCAGCACTCGGTGCTGAAGGAAGTCCTAAGGGGAAAAAGAGCCTGCTGGGGAGGCGGGCAAGGACAGTCTATCGGAGAAAGTATTGACCGACTGGTCTTCAGACCCTGGTGGCATTTAGCGCTATGTGGGTTAAGTGGGTTAAGTGCTACATCTGCTAACGAAAAGGCCGACAGTTCAAATCCACCAGATGCTCCTTGGAAACTCCATGGGGCAGTTCTACTCTGACCTCTGGGATTGCTAAGAGTCAGAACCAATTTGACAGCAGTGGGTGGGTTTTGGGGTCTTTTGCAAAAACTAGTCTAAGATGTGACAGGATGACTTATTCCCTGCTCTGCGAGACAGGCTCCTGTGCACCTTGATCCAGGAAGATCACAAGGACACTTAGGCCCTGAGTGGGTAGAAGCAGAAAGAGGCCTGACCTTCTGAGCCTATCCCCTCATGCCACCAGAAGCTAGGAGGATGCCTATTGTAAAC
The DNA here is from genome assembly GCA_028571685.1 of Heterohyrax brucei. Classification (NCBI taxonomy): domain Eukaryota; kingdom Metazoa; phylum Chordata; class Mammalia; order Hyracoidea; family Procaviidae; genus Heterohyrax; species Heterohyrax brucei. The sequence continues at coordinate 23,091,324 of CM053162.1, forward strand.
CTGCAATTGTGAAGGGCAGGGGGCAGGGAGGGTATCTTCAGGCCCCACCTATCTGCCTTGTATTTGCCTCAGAGCAGGTACGACCCGAAGATGCCATGGCACTGCCCTCTTAAACTGTCATGACATCAGTATTAGAGCTACGTCCTGTGTCTCAGTTCACCTCAGTTCCCATCAACTTGATCTGGCTAATTCCTCCCTGTCTTTCTTGGCTCAACTCAGGTGTCCTGACTTCAAACCCCTCCACTGTCACCTGCACGTCTGGTTTGCTGCCCTAGTGTGGGGTCCCCCAGAGCCTTAGGTGACTCACTTTTCTTATTCTTTTTTAAGCAAGTTTCAGGAGGAATGCTATTACTGTTAGCTGTCACTGAGTGGACCTCTGACTCATGGCCACTTCACGCACAGTGGGGCACAATAGTGCCCAGTCCTGCACCATCCCTATGAGCAGGTGAGGATCAAATCATCATTCAGAGAGTTTTCACTGGTTGATTTTTAGAAGTAGATTGGCAAGCCTTTCTTCGTAGTCCATGTCAGTCTGGAAGTTCTGCTAAAACCTGTTTAGCATTATAGATAGACAAGTAGTGGCTGTGCATGACGTACACTGGCTGGGAATCAAACTCAGGGCTCCCACGTAACCCAAACTAAGCCCAGTGCTGTCGAGTTTATCCTGACCTACAGCAACCCTGTAGGACAGAGTGGAACATCCCCCATAGAGTTTCTAAGAAGCAGCTGGTGAATTCAAACTGCCAACCTTTTAGTTAGCAGTCTTAACCACTACGCTACTAGGGTTGCCTGGTCTCCCACATGGAAAGCAAGAATTCTACTACTGCCCTACTTCTTCTTGTTGACTTACTGACCTACTTCCCCTACCACACTGTGAGCGTCTGGAAGGCAGAAAATTGTATCCCTGTATCCCCAGGGCAAGGACAAGGTTTGGTACCTAGTGTTATTTATTTATTTGATAAATGAATTACTGTATGAATGAGAATAAATGAATAAACTGTGAGCAACCACACTGCTTAGTAAATATTCACTGACTGAATGCATGAGTGGGCGAATGGTATCATAAGGACCAAGACGTGCCGAGAAGTAGAACACTTACTCATTCTTTTATTACAGTCACAGCTACATTTGAGTCACTACTGCAAACTGAGGTGCAGATACAGGTGAGACCCAGCCTCTGTCTTCAGGAAGACCACAGACGACGAGGTGAAGACAGACGCAAGCAAGATGCGTGCTGCGAGTGATTTCATTTCCCCAAAAGCATCACATCACAAAGCCGACCAGGGCTTTCTCAGTTGCACCAGTTGCTGGGCACATCTGGCTGCTGGAGGAGTGGCCAACTGGCCTGCTGCACACACCTGTGCGCCCCACACACGCAGGATCCTGGGGCTGGAGAATGAACGACCAGGAGGAATTTGGAGCTCCCAGAGTCCAACCCAGCTTATATCAGAGACCTCCTTCTCCTTCAGGGATTCATCCTCTCACACAGCTGGTTAATTTTTCATCAAGAGTTGGGGGTGGGGGCCGGGAGAGAGCTGTGATCTTCCACGGTTTCATGCCGGCTAGGGGGTTGGAATACAACATCCTACTCATCTTATTTTTTTAGACAAAACAGAAACAGATTGTGGTTGCCAGGCAAGACCCAGCCCTCGTAGGCCTGTCTGCTGCTGCTGGGGGCTGATCCACGGTTACTGGGCAAAGGATAAAGCATCCTGAAGACACCCAGCCTCCATGAAGGTGCTCACACATTTAATGAGAGCTGGGTGACATGCTGGCAGCGAGCAGGAATTTTTTTTTAAAAAGACACTTAAAGCTTTGGTCTTCTGTCCTGCTTCCAATCTCCTCTCCCATTAGGACTTGGTCAGGCTAACACCACCCGCTTGTCTGAGTAACATTTGTTCTGTTGATTTATATGCTTCACCATGGGCACTCCACCTGCAGCACTGCAGCAACTGTTTCTGTTCAAGTCTGACTCAGAACCTGAAAGCTGAGTTAAGAACAAGGCCCCAGTTTGCTCATCCAGACAATGGAGAAGGAAGAATAAGAAAATAATCTTATAGTTAAAAGAGACTAGAGGTATCAAATGGAACCCTAGTGGCACTGTGGTAAAAAGCTATATCTGTTAACCAAAAGGTCCTTGAAAACTCCATGGGGCAGTTCTACCCTGTCCTACAGGGTCATTATGAGTTGGAATCTACTCCATGGCAATGGTTTTTTGGATTCGATGTGTCACAGTGTTTGCATGTCTGTTATCTCATTTGATCCTCATTCAAAGCATTTACAGAATGCCTGCTAAGTGCCCTAATTTCTCTGTGACACCATAAATACTGTGATATAGACACTGTCTTTCCCATTTGGAGAAAAGGAAATGGAAGAACAAAGTTGCATGGATCCACTGGGATCACACAGTAAGTTGGTCAGTGGGTCAAGGTGGGAAGGCAGTAGAGGCACTCACAAAGCAGAGTTGGCAGCCAGCAGATGCTCATTCCCTTCATCCTGCTCAGTGCTCTTTACACTGCAGGAGACTCCCAGTTAGAGCTGAGATGAGTTCCCCTTGTCAACAGGACCCCGTCTGCTGCAGATTCAGCTTGAAAAGCTGGGGTGTTCCTGACTTTACGTCTATGCTCTACATGGCTACATCCTGGACAGCATGGAGAGAGTATCCAAGGTGAGTAAAAATGTGAAAACCACCTGCCACGTGCCAAGGAACTGAAGAAGAAGAATTGATGCATTCAAACTGTGCTGCTAGTGAAGAATACTGAACACATGGACTGCCAAGAGAAGGAACAAATCAGCTTTATAAGAAATACAACTGAAATGTTTCTTAGAAGCAAGGATGACAAGACTTCAACTTGCTTCTTTTGGACATGTCATCAGGAAAGGCCAATCGCTAGAACAGGATACCGTATTTGATAAAGCGTCAGTGAAAATGACAGAAACCTTGATGAGATGAATCGAAATGATTGATTTGTATCACAATGGACTCAAACATACCAACAATCGGGAAGATGGCACAGGACTGGGCACCACTTTATCCCGTTGAACGTAAGGTAGCCATGAGTCAAAGCCAACTTGTCGGCAACTAAAAACAACAGCAACACACGCCTAGGGCTGTGCTGTGTGTTGTGTAAGACACATTCTCAAAAAGAAGGCAGTTTTATTGTTGAGACAAAACTTACACAAACAAACCTGATAGACAGCATGTTCAACATGACTACTAGTGTTTCCGCAAACTTTAATATGCTTACGAATCACCTGGGGACCTTGCGGAGATGCAGATTCAGGTTTTAGTAGATCAGAGCTGGGGGCTGAGACTCACTGAGGCATTTCTAACGAGCTCCCAGATGACGCGGATGCTGCTGGTCCTCAGACCACATTTTGCTCTTCAGGCTGTGTACGGTCCATGTTATGAAAAGTCAGAAGAGCTAGATGATCAGGCAGAGCTTCCTAGGGGAGATTAATCTACGCTGTTCAGAGAAAGAAGGAAAAAAAGAGCCCAAACCCATTGCCACTGAGTCAATTCTGACTCACAGTGAACGTTTAGGACAGAGTACAACTGTCCCACAGGGTTTCCAAGGAGTGGCTGGCCAATTCAAACTGTCAACTTTTTTGTGGGCAATTGATCTCTTAACCACTGCACCACTAAAGCTCCTAAAGCAGAATATAAAAAGCTATTCCAATCCTTAATGCAAACTGCAGGGCAGATGGGTCACAGAGATACTTAAGAGGGTGTCATCAAAACTTTACAGAGCACAGTCCAGGCCTGGAGTCCGAGACAGAGATGCTCTTTTGAATACTGTGAGGTCCTGGCCCGGTCACTTTCTCAACCCGGGCCTCATTTTCTTCCTCTGTAAAATGAGGATGGAATAGTTCTGTAGTTCTCAGCCTGAACAGCACACTGAAATACCCAAGGAGCTTTTAAAACAAAACAATGCTAGAATCTCTTTCCCGGAGATTTTTACATAGCAGTGTGGGGCAGCACTCAGGCCCCAACCCACTGCTGTCGAGTTGATTCCAGGCCCAGATCTCTTTAAAAAGCTTTCAGTGATTCTACCATGCAGCTTAGGTGGCGAACCATTGCACTAGGCGACTTCTAAGGCTCCCCCTAGTTTCCTCAGGATTTTGTTCGGAAAGAAAGTGCCAGAATGCATATCTTCTTAGCTCTGCCCCACTGTTCCTGGGCATGTGGCCTGGAGCAAACACTGGGATTAGAGGATACCGAGAAAATCCTCACTGCTCTGCCAGAAACCTGAACGTTTCGCTGGTGGAGAGGCCAGGTGGTGGGGCTGTCCCGCCCCATCTGGTTTCCATTAATCCCAGGGTATGTTTCACATCCCAGGCAGGTACTTGGAGCTGGGAGCAGCCCCCTGGGTGGCCCACGGCAGGAGCCTTTCAAGCCAAGCCCTGCTGACAGGCTGCAGGGCCCTGGGGCGGGGGGCGGGGGGTGGGGGTGCCTCTGGGCTTCCCAGTCACTTGCCCCCTCTTGGGGGTAGACTCCCCAGACAAATTAGAAACCAGAGGAGGCAGACACAGAAGCCCTGGCCTCCTTTCATTAGCAGTCTGTCACAAAGCGTAAAGGGCTTCAATAAATTCCGCAGCTCAGCAGCTGCCGAGGAGACCCGGGAGGAAGAAGATTCATTTGTTCCCCAGAAGACAGAGTCTTCAGGAATTTCAGCCTCTTTCCTCCCCCACCCTCTCAGCCTGGAAATAGCCCAAAGCCACATGTTGTTCCACTCTGCCTGAAGGCTGCTGGGAGGGGTACAGGAGGGAGAGGAAATAGTGAGACTCTGAGGACCCTTCCGCCCTGCCAACATGGGGTGGAGGAGTCAAGCCCTGTTTCCACATGGACCCCGGAGCATTTGGCTGGTAACCACATCCTTTCCAAGGGTGCAGCACGGAGACCCCAAGCAGGGAATTATTGTGGGAGCGTTAGCTACCAGACCCAGAGTTGCTAAGTCAACAGCAGAGGCGGGGGTGAGTGGCCCGGATGACAAGTGCCCAGGCTGAGCCCGCATCTTGAACTCTTCTCAGAGTGCAAGGCTGCTTCTCCTCCCCCTAACTGGCTATTCTCAAGGTGCCACATTGCTGTGGTGAGCCATGAGCTTTGGGACCAAACAGCCCTGGAGCTGCAGCTCAGTTCCCCTTACTAGCTACAAGACCTCGGGCAGACTCACTTCTTTGTGCCTCAGTTTTCTCATTTACAAAGTGGAAATGAGAAAATATCTGTCTCATAGATATATGGTGAGGATTAATGTGGTACAATTATTACTGACTGCCCGGAGGACAGAAAGGTAAGAGACAAAGTCTCCTCAGCTGGTAGGTTCACTGGCAGCATGGAGCTCAAAAGCTCTGGCTCCATGAGCTGGCAGGACATTTTTTCCAAGCTGAAAACATCAGTTAGGCATTCGCCTCTTGGGAAGGGACAAGGAGAACCTACGGGCTATACTTTGCCTGAACACTTAACAACACCTGCTGTCCGTCCATCCCTGGGAGACTGGGCAAACAGCAATGACAGACCTTAGAACAGGAAAGGGCTGAGATTCAAGCCCCTCAGGGGCCATCCCAGCCAAAACCCAAGTCCAGATAAACACTGCTTGAGGTAGAGGGAGAAGGGAGACGTGCTGCAAAGCACTGACACTAGCCACTGGACACCCCGTCTCTCCACAAAGCAGGGTACAGAGCTGGGAGGCCTGGAGAAGCCCAACAGTGAGTGGCTGGGGACAAGCCTCAGCAGCGGCAACAAGGAGCTCGGTATGCCTCTCTAGAGACCTCAACAGGAAGCAAGGGGGTGGCATAGTCAGATAGTTTTTCCCCTGGCACAGAGTCACGGCAGTGGGCCAAGTTTGTGTGTAATATTTTCATAGACATAATATTTTCATCAATGCACTTGGCTGCTAACTGCAAGGTTGTAGATTCAAATCTATTCAGAGACACCTCAGAAGAAAGACCTGGCGATCAGCTATTGAAAATGCCATGGAGCACAATTCTACTAGGTAAGCCAGCTGCCATCAAGATGACTCCAATTCATGGCAATCCTAACGTGGATCAGAGTACAACTGTGCTTCATGGGATCTTCAATAGCTGATATCTCAGAAGCAGATCTTCAGGCCTTTCTTCTGAGACACCTCTGCATAGACTCGAACCTCCAGCCTTTGGTTAGCAGATAAGCTTGTGCACCATTTGCAGCACCCAGGGACTCCCAGTAAAACTTCGAAGAAATGGAGTAGAAATTCATTTTTACACAAAATTTGAGACTCTGGCAGGAATTGTTTCTGTTTCAAGAGTCCTTTACAGAAACAAAAAAATCAAGTAGAACTGCCCCATAGAGTTTCTAAGGAGTGCCTGGCAGATTTGAACTGCCGGCCTTTTGGTTAGCAGCCATAGTACTTAATCACTATGCCACCAGGGTTTCCAAGATATAGTATATATAACAATTTTTTATCCATTTTTAAGTATATAATTTAAATTTTTAAGTATATAATTCAGTGGCATTTATTATATTTACTATATTGTAACACCATCGCCACTATCCATTTCCAAAGTTTTTCATCAACCTAAGTAGAAACTCAGCAATAAAAAGAACTTCAGCAATATTTCCCTTCTCTCCCCTCTCCCCAGCCCCTGGTAACCATTAATAGTCCATAATCTATGCAGTTGCTATTCTGTATTTCCTTACAAATGGGATCATGCACTATCTGTCCTTTTGTATCTGATTTATTTTACTCAGCATAAAGTTTTCAAGGAGCCTTGGAGATCAGTGATTAAGAGCTCAGGCTGCTAACTGAGAAGCTGGTGGTTCAAATCCACCAGCTGTTCCTTGGAAACCCAATGGGGCAATTCTGCTCTGTCCTATAGGGTTGCTATGAGTCAGAATCAACTCGATGGCAAAGGATTTGTTTTTTGTTTTTATTTTTATTTTTTTGGTATGTGATAACATGTATCAGAATTTCATTTCTCTTTACGGTATTCCATTGTATGTGTATACCTCATCTTACGTATCCATTCATCCACTGACAGACACTTAGATTGTTTGCACCTTTCAGCTATTGTGAATGTTGCTGCAATGAACACTGGTGTTCAACAGCAGGTGATGGAGCAGAGGGAAGAGCTAAAATTCTACCGAAAGATCACACTTGATGGCCCTTCTGAATGGAAGGACCCCTGGGAGTGTGGCCCCGGGACTCTCTAATCCTACCCTGCATCCAGCACTGGGACCGGCTTCCCAGACAAAGACTGACCCGGACCATACAAAACATAGAGTGATACTGGAGGTGAAGAAACCTTTAAAAATGTACATAGGGTTGTCTGAAGGACACTTTGCTGGATCTGAGTTGACTGGGTGAGGAGGGCCAGACCTTTATCAAAAGGTCACAAGAAGTTTCGAACAAAAGGGGAAGCATGCTGTCACTGGGCAGAGGGGTGGGGGGACAGCTAGAACAGAATAGAGATGAATGTTCCAGGTGTTATACGGCAGCATGATATAGGCTGTAAAACTGTTCTTAATTCACAGTAGAAGGAAAAAAAAATTAGTGTTCCAGTAGTTTTTGTCCTGGCTTATAAGTCCTTTGGATATTCACCTAGTCTACATTTTTTCTTTTTTTTTTTTTTTTTGATCATGGGACTACTTAACAGTCATTAAATAAAAATTAAAAGCAAATCCTTTGCCATTGAGCCAATTCCAACTTAGTGATCCTGTAGGACAGAGTAGAACTGCCATTCCAATATCTTAAGATATGAATCGATTTTTAAAAACTCAGTTGAGGGATGGGGAGAAGCAGTTAGACTAGCACAGTCGTGTTTGTTCAAGGTTTTATATGGCAAATTGATATGGATTGTAAACTTTCATTTAAAGCACAATAAAATATTTTTTAAAAAAAGAAAAGAGCTCAGTTGACACAAGTTTTCAGGAACCCAAATTTGTGACACACTAAGGTTTCCTTTAGTCACCAACTTCGCATTTTGAAATCTACCTGTAAGCATTAGTGCCCTGACCTGGTCCCCCGAACTCCTTCCTTTTCCCATGTCTTCTCAGTAACACTGTCACTAAGTGAGTGTGGATTCCAAGCCTGGCACCGGGCTGGGCTTTTCCATACGGCCTCATTAACCCTCTCTGCAGGACTCTGGCCGTGGTCCGCCCCTCTCTCGTGGCAAACCGACAGCCAGAGGTGTGCTGGCAAATGTTCAGCAATGGGTTCTTTGGACAATACTCCCACCAGCGCCCATTTCAAGCTACCAGTGTCGGCGTGAACTAACTCTGAAAGTGGAGTCAGGATGTCGAGGGGCGTCGGCAGCACACGGTTCCACTGCATCTCCACCATTCAGCCACAACAGACACAAATAACCCCAAGGGCACAAGTCAGAGTAAATGCTAGCAAACTTCACAGAAAGCCATGAGTTTTCAGTATTTTCTACCTTTGTTTTTAATATAATTTATTTAACTGTAACTTTACATAATTTAATTTTAATTTTAATGCTGGCTGTGTTTAACAACTGAGTTGCAATATTCCTGAGACTTGAACAATCAGCTCTTGTGAGCTGGTACAAGCTATCCCTAGCACACCAGTGCTTGGACCCTAACTACCGCTCCTGCTGCTACTACCACAAGTGTTGGACTGCTGTTGTTGCTACACATATAGTAGTGATAAGGAGCCCTGGTGGTACAGTGGTTAAGCGCCTGGCTGCTAATTGAAAGGCTAGCTGGAGAAAAATGTGGCAGCTGCTTTCATAAAGACTGACAGCCTTGGAAACCCAAACAGGCAGTCCCACTCTGCCCTACATGATTGTGAAGTCAAAATTCAACTGGCAACGGGTTAGTAGTAATGATGTCAACTTTAGCATTGGAAATGCAGACTTTTGATTAAGCCTCACAGAAAACTATAGACTAGATTATTTACAGATGAGAATACAGGTGAGGTGACACTGATATATAAAAAGAGTTAAATGATTTATAGCTCAATTGTAGATTAGACTTACATTCCTCAGCCTAAATGTTAAGGCTCAAGTCAATTCCAACTCATAACAACCCTGTAGTATAGAATAGAACTGTCCCCGCAGAGTTTCCAAGGAGTACCTGGTAGATTTGAACTGCCAACCTTTCGGATAGCAACAGTAGCCCTTAACCATTATGCCATCAGAGCTGCCTATGAACTAGGCCTTCTTTATTCATGTGATTGCATTTCTCAACACCAGTGGATACTCTTAGAGCCAGGAAGGCATCAAGGTGGAACTGTGAACCTGGGGTAGGGTCTCTGAAATTCAGCCTGCTGTCAGAGCTCTTCTAAAGGCGGAAGACCACGTACAGGAACAGAAACAGCCTGAGCTCTAGTTTTGGCTCTGCCTGAGATACTGGAAAACCTGCCTAGGCTTGGAGTCCTCCACTGAAGAATGAGGGAAGCAAACAGTCTTCATGGTCTTGTTAGGGCCACACTCTGCTGCACTGCTATGGGACAGCATTTCTGCTCAACAGCCCACAGGAAGGGCATTTCTGGATTCCACTCTCAGCTGTATGGCTGGCTCAGCCACAGACAGGCTTGTTTCCATTGCTCTCAAACTAGAGCAGATTCTCTCATCTAACAAGTACCAAGCAAAAGTACATTAAACCAGTTGCCATGGCTGGACTCTGACTCATAGCTACCCCAAGTGTGTCTCGGTAGAATTGTGCTCCATCAGATTTTCACTGTATGATTTCTCAGAAGCAGGTTACCAGGCTTTTCTTCTGAGAAGCCTCTGGATGGACTCAAACTTCTGACTCAACTGTCTGCACCATTCAAGAACTCTAGGACACACTCTACCTAAAAAGCTGGATAAAGAAGTACCCTCACAGAAGACAAGGAACCTCACCAGTGAAATAGCCAGAAATAAAGGTTTGGGGGAGGGTGGAGAGGGCATCAGATGACCTCCAGACATCCCCCATGTCCTCTCCCAAGGCGGCCAGTTTGTGGGTCTCCCAGGCTAGACTGATTCCAGGCCTGGAATCCATCATTCTCCTCATAATACAAATAATCACCAAACACGCTCAAGCACTTGGTAGCCTGGATATTCATTCTAGCAATTCTCTGTGTGGACGGTGATTAGACCATCATTATCTTAATGCTTCTTAATTTATCTTTCTGATTAGCAACTTACCATTTTATTTGCAAAAAATAGCCTTCTGCTGGGTGGAAGCCAGCCGAGCCCAGCAGCTGTCATTTGCTCTGTAGTAAATCAGGCCAGGCTTCAGTTGGTTCTCTGGTGATGCTATTTCTTGTTTCTTAGCTCTAACACGCACCACAAATTATCATAGTGGTTGTTGTACAGCGATGGTACATTACAGGAGGTGGTGGGCTAGGATGTCACCTCTGCCCAAACGGGTGGCCTGGGATAGAGCACCTGCTCCCTACCAACTTCTCTCAGGTCAGGCCTCCCAGGGTCTGAGCCTTCACACTGCCCTCATTAGAAAACCCATTTCATGGGGGAAGCTCACTAGGGAGACCAGGGATGAGGTCAGGCTGTGTATTCACGTAACAGTTCCCATCTAAGAAAGCATCCATCATGTGCCAGGCGTTGTGTGAGGTCTTTGAAATCCAATCTCTCATTTAATTCTCAAAACAATTCTATAGGTGTGCAGCATTATGACTTCCATTTACATGAGGCCTGACAATTAAGTCCAGGAACTTAATTGTTCTAAGGGCTACATACCTCACTGCTCAGTATCACTATGGCCATCTTCAAAGCACTCCCCTTGGAAAGCTATACACCAATGCCAGTGCCTATTCCAACCTTCAAAGCAATTTTGGAACTCCTTCTGGAATGACCATTGCACGCAGTGGCACAGTGGTGAGTTTGGGAACTTAAGTGTCTAGTTGTCTGTGAGGGAGTTTTTAGCCAGTAAACAAATAGCTGTATTGGAACACCTTACCTACTCACCTGATCTTGTCTCACAGTGACTTTTTTCTTTACCCAGAGACAAAGGAAATATTGAAAAGAAGACATTTTGGTGACATTCAGGACATCCAGGGTAATATCACAACAGTTCTGATGGCCTTTTAAGGAAGAGCTCCAAAATTGCTTTGAAGGGTGGTCTAGGCACCAGCATCAGTGCATAGCTCCCCAAAGGGAGAACTTCAAAGTTGGCCATAGTGATATTCAGCAACGAGGTATGTACCACTTTCCAGTTTTTCCAGGAAGAGTTTGCAAATGTGTCAGTCCTCGTAGATGGAGATTCCAAGGCTTCAAGAGGTTAAGCAATTTGCCTAAGGGCCACACAATGTATAAATGGCAGAGTTAGTTCTGAACCTGATGTTCACAAACAGAACCAATGACATTAACTGTCATGTTATAGCACCTTCCCAAGCAGAGCAGATACAACTTGAGATGAGAGAATTTAAAGCAAATCTTGTTGAGACAACTCTAGAATAGTAATATTTTCCTGGTTTCCCACTGACAGAAATGTCCTGAGTCGGCATCTCTTCATCCTAGACACAACATCACCCTCTTCTTTCCTATGCTCTATAACCATGAAGAATCATCTTCCCTCTTTTAAGCTGCTACTAGCTGTCTTGCCTTGTATCACATTATGTTTCCTTTCAGACTGACCTTTCTGTCCTTCCACCTTCTGACCCTGAACAAATCACTCTGCTTTCTGCCTTCTACTTCCTTCCAGAAAATGTCTTTATTTTATTCTGTTTCTGAAATATTCAGGTCATGGCCGTGTCAAACTTTCACTCCTGTGGATCCCTGTCATTGTTCCTAAGTTGCCCATTACTACTGTATTCTACTTGAATGTTCAAACCTTGTACTTCATATATTCCAATTGTTGCTGCCCTTCCAGAGAGCAGCAACCAAACATTCAGTGATGTTAAGGAAGGAAGAAGCTTCATTACTTGCCTCCTAAAGTTCTGAAGGAGCAGGCACCTGCAATGTTGTGCCCTAGCCCTCATGTTGGTCTTTGAGGTGCCATCCACTTAACCACTCGTTTTTCTGGTTAACAGGTATGCCTTCACTAAGCTACCAACCATCTCTCAGTCACACTGTAGTGGCTTGTGTATCGCCGTAATTCTGTATAATTGTGTATCGCTATATTTCAAATGCCAGTGGGATCACCCATGGGGAACACGTTTCAACAGAGCCTCCAGACTAAGACGAGGTAGGGAGAAAGGCCTGCAAATCTGCATCTGAAAACTAGCCAGTGAAAACCCTACCAATCACAAAAAAATAGTGTTGGATATGGTGCTGAAAGAGAAGGCCCCTGGGTTGGATGGCACTACGCAATAGTCACAACAATGCACTCAAACATACCAACAGTCAGGAAGATGGTATGAGGCTAGGCAACATTTTGTGGTGCTGTACGCGGGGTCTCCACAAATTGGAGCCAACAAGACTGCAACTAACACCAACAATTAGCTGTATCTATGAGAATTTAGTGTGCAGTATCCACAAAGGGGAAACCCTGGTGGCATAGTGGATTAAGTACTACGTCTGTTAACCAAAAGGGTGGCAGTTCAAATCTACCAGGCTCTCCTTGGGAACTTTATTGGGCAGTTCTACTCTGACCTCTAGGGTCGCTATGAGTTGGACCTGACTCGAAGGCAGTGTGTTTGGTTTTTGTTTTTTTACCCAAAATGATAGCTATTAGCCACCTGAGGCTCTTTAAAGTAAAACCTAAAATTCAGTCCTTGGGTTGCACTAGTCATATTTCAAGTGTTCAGTAGCTACACGTGGCTAGTGGCTGCTGAACTAGCCAGCACAGATCTGGAACATTTCTATCATTACAGAAAATTCCACTAGACACAGAGCTCTAGATAATTCAGTCCTCTAACCCACTTGGAATCCTTCATAAAGTAGGCTGGATACCTATAAGGCTCAATGGTTCCAATGCTTAATGGATCAGGTAAAACATTTTCTTCATTTTTGACTGTATAAACCAGTACTTTCCAAAGTGTGGTCCTGCACCTAGGAACTTGTTAGAAATACAATTTCTCAGTACCCTTCTCAGATTCACTAAATCAAAAACTCTGGAAACAGGGCCCAGAAATCTGCGTTTTAACGAGATCCCCCAGGTGATTCTGGCACCTGCTGTGCATGAGTATAGACGTGAGACTGATGTCATGTATTGAAAGACTGCTGTGTGGCAATCATGATGGCGAGCACTTCACGAATGTTATCTCATTTATTCCTGGCAGCAACACTCTGATAAATCTTCTATTCTCATTTTACAGAAAAGCAACTGAGGTCCTGAGTAGGAAGTAACACACTCAAGGTTACACAGCTAAAAATTGGCAGGGGCAGGATTCAAACCCAGCTTTGTCCCACTTTAAAGCCCCTGTACTAGCACCCTGATGGAACCTGAAAGATTGTCCTTACTTGAGAAGCTTAGCAACAGGACCCAGAATCAGAAAAGAAATGTAGGCAACCTCCCAGTGAGGACCCACGGTAACAGCAGCCAGTTAGTTCTTGCTCAGAATGGACAAATGAGACAGATGTGGGAAACTCAGGCCTTCTCTACTCTGGACATTTTTCTAGTTTGTCCAGGTACTTGGTGATCTTGTTTTAAGAGCACAGTTCAGAGGACTGAAATGATCTATAAATAAAATTCTTCCCTAGATAACTATAGATTTGATTTTCTTAAGAGCTCAAGAAAACCTTCAGTGATTGTATTAGGGGATTAGAGCTAGAAATTGCTGTTCCTTCTTTAATATCGGCAGTAGTCCCTAGACTGGCAAGTTGGATTCACAGCAAAGGAAACACATGGTTTACTTTGTAGAAAAGGCATGTTCCTGAAATATTCAACAAACATCCGTTGAGCACCTGTGTTATCCAGATACTTTCCCTCAGGTCATTTCAATTAATCCCAGAACAACCCTATAAGGACCTATTATTTAAGAAAGCAGCTATTATTATCCCCATTTGACAGACAAGGAAAGCGAGGCATACAGCTGTACTACTGGTCAGTGGTCAGCCAGAATTCGAACTGATGTCTGTTTACCTTGCAAGTTCTCACTCTACAATACAACCCTACCATGTCTAGCATTGGAGAAAATTAAGAAAAAGAACTGGAGTCTGGGGATTTGGAAGCAAATACAAGACCCCAGGCACAGTAGCCTAATAAATACGGAAGGGAAAAGAAGTTCCGTGTGATGGCAGGTCAGCCACCAGGAAGGGAAGGAATATTTCTGGAGGGAATTTGTTCTACCCATTGGGCATGCTCTATCCATTGTGAGTCACATTTGACCTTATCACAGGTACATGTCCTGCGTTTTAAGTCTCTTTCCTAGTTCTGAGGTTCTGCTGGCTACCAACACTTACACGCCCAGAGAGAAAGCATGGCCACAGCAAATAGCCTGGTTTCAGGTTTTCAGCCCTGACCATCGTGTTCCGAATTGTCTCCATCTGGTTCCAGAAAAGCTGTCCACCTAATGCCCAGGAAACTAGCACAGATCTTGATACTACTTTGTTTCCTGTCTATCTTAACCCTCCCTCTGCTGGAGGTCCTCTGCCTCCTGGCCCAAGGTAGAAGACCTAACAGCTGCCTCCCTGGGTGGGAGGGAAGAGGCCAAGCTTTCTCTCTGCATAACTTGTTCAGCACCCTGGCACCAGGAACATCCAGAACTTTGCCACTCCTGTGTCATTACTGGATGAGCTGTGGGACCATGTGGTCCCCATGAGCTGTGTGACTGAGACAGCTTTGAAGCTTCTTCCTTGTGACAATCCTACCCAGGCTGCTCACAACCATTTCCATAATCAGTTTCTAGAAAGCACTGAGTACTACACCCAGCCAAGCCAAGTGCTGTCGAGTGGGATCCGACTCATTGCGACCCTAGAGTCCTACAGCAGAAACATGTTTTCTCCTCAGTATTGACCACGATGGGGTCAGCGGTGGTTCAATGGTAGAATTTTTACCTTCCACATGGTAGACTAGGTTGTACTCCCAGCCAGTGTACTCTGTGGCCACCACCTACCTGCTGGTGGAGGCCTGCATGTTGCTGACGCTGAGGAGCTTTCAGCGGAGCTTCCACGCTAGAGGGGACTAGGAAAAAAGGCCTGGTGATCTGTCACTGAAAAAAATCGGCCAATGAAAACTCTATAAATCACAACAGTCCTATCTGCAGCTGATTATGGGAGTGGTACTGGACCTGGTTGGTCTTTCGTTCTGTCATACATGGGTCGCCATGAGTCTGGGCCAACTCAGTGGCATCTAACCATGGTCACACAGGAACCCACATCAACCGGTCTGTTTCAACTCAAACACAGCCAGGATTTCCTGGAGATGCTTCAGTTACTCTCTAAGTTACGAGCGAAAGCTCGAAAAGAATCATCTTACTCTCTCTCTGAGTTAGACTGGCTGGTTTGTCTTTCCTGACATTTTGGATTCTGAAGTCCAATGGAGAACGCCTAAGTACTAGGGATAAATTTATAGGTAGACGTGACCTGGCCTCCTGCTGCCTCTATACAGATGATGTGAACCCCTGTCTCCACCAGCCTTCATTTCCCATGCAGGATCTCGAATGCTGTTCCCAGACGCCTACAGGTTAAGAGGGATGGTTATAAGCCGAGCTTCAAGCAGCCCCAGGAGTCTGGGTGCAGGTTCAGGCTGTCACGAGGTGCATATCAAAGCCAGAGTTTAAAAACTGTACTGGGAATAGTGCAATTATCTTGCTTCACCACATTTCTCAGCCCCGACTGAGGTTTAATTAAAGCCAAGTGAAAACACAGAGTCGCCATTTCAGATATCACCCCCACAGCATGCTGGTTAAAAAAAAAAAAAAAGAAAGAAAGAAAGAAAATCCTTTATCAGGGACTTAAATTTTTTTTCTCTGGGTATCTTCCAGCTCAGTTGGATACTACTCCTTCATAACAGTCCCTTTAAAGAAAAATAAATACATTTTATATATATATATATATGTATAAAATGAGTTAATCCCCCATAATCTCCTTGAGTTGTACCTAAAACACAGTTTCTTGCAGGTGACCTTTCCAGAAGAGGCTGTTCCTATGGCAACTGCATTGTTTGATTCAGTCAGGAGAAAAATGCTGCATGGAAATGTATTTAATTTTGCTTAATTTGATGCTGTGTTTAACACTTGCTCAGGCTGGGAGGAGAGAGGGCCTAGAAGGCAGGGGCCAGCTCACTGGGGCCACCCTTGCTGGCACCGTATCCAGAGCAGGAAGAGGGCCGTCCAGATAGTACGATGCACTCAGCGCTGCCTCTAGCTTGTGGGTCGGGGAGCGGAGTCCCCCAGAGTGTCACTGCCCAGGTGTTTCACAGAAACAAGGTAGGCCAGCTCCTAGGCAGCCCTACAGGTACTGGGGCCACCATTCACCCAACTTGAATGCCCGTATCAACTTTGTCACACGTCAGTGACAAAGCTGTGAACCAAGAGTTCAGAGGCCTGGGTGGAATCCCTGTTCTGTTGCTTCCACTTTCTTAGCTTCAGTTTTCTGATCAGCAGTGTGAGGCAACTAAATTCAAGACCTCTTAGGAATCTTTTAGCATGAAGTCTATGAATCTCTGTGTGTAAGTGCTGTCTTTTCAACTCAATTTTGAGCTTCATGGAAACAGGGCAGGACACAGGTAAACATTTAATTTATTCAGTAAATGATTTATTTGGTCTGGCAGGGGTCTGGTCATTCTATAGGGTACTGTAGCCCAGTCCTATAACTCACAGGGCAGCACATCTGCGTCTTGCACCCCTGGTATGCCCATAATCACAGATGAAGATCCTAACACAGAATAAGCCAGGGCACTTAACCAAGGTGCCACAGGAAGTAGAAAGAACGTAGATCCTAGTCCAAGCTCTCTGCTTTCCCAGCGTCCTGCCAAGCCAGGTATATGGCCCTTTTTGGAGAAAATGGGAAGACCACAGGAGAAAATCAAGACAGCAAGACAAAGTACCCTCTTCATCTGCAGCCTGGTTGGTAGAACTGACTTAGCAGTGTACACATCCTTTGTTTTGAATACATTCTAATCTCAGTAACCTTCAGCCAATTGCTTAACTTCTCTGGGCCTTAGTTTCCCCATCTGAATAATGCAAGAGTCGACTGGAGATATCTAAAATGCTTTTCTTGCTTTGACATTCTCTGTGACAATCATTCTAATCTTCCATTACCATATGCAAACAGCTAACACACCTGTTGTTGGCAAAGAATATTGAATATACCATAGATTGCCAGAACGAACAAATCTGTCGTGGAAGAAGTACAGCCAGCATGTTCATTAGAAGCAAGGATGGTGAGACTTTCTCTCACATACTCTGGCCATGCTGTTAGGAGAAGGACATCACAATTAACAGAGTAGACAGTCAGTAGGAAAAAAGGACAACTCTCAATGATATGAACTGACAGGGTGGCTGGAATAATGGGCTCAGGTACAACAATGATCATGAGGATGGCACAAGGCTATGGTTGGTTTTGTTCTGTTGCACACAGGGTCAGTAGGAGTCAGAACTGACTCGATGGCGCCTAACAGCAACGACAATATACCTTCACTGGTGGGCTTTGTTAGCCACCCATAACTTCAGTCACATCATACTAACTCCAGTGAGTCAGCCCCTCTTCCCTGGTCTTCAGCTGAAGCCTTCACATCTCAATTACAAGCCAAAATCAGTCACAGTAAGGCCTTCAGCCCCAGACTACTACAATTAATCCCAGCATTCCTCAGCTTTCCCTTTACCTGAGAGACTAAATCTTCCACTTCATTCATCACTACAGGGACACTCCACTTCATCCTGCTGTGTACACCTGGTAATCTCAGCTCTCCCTCCTCCCTCCCACATCCTTCTCTGTGCCCTCTGGAGGTCTTAGTCCACTCCGGCTGTCTCCTTCACTTTCTTTGTTGAAGTTAAACTTGCTTTCCCCCTGAGGACGTATTTTCTCTGAAGCCCTATCCAGTGAAGGCCATTGTATTTAACTCATCCCATGTACTTCAGCACCTGAAAATGGTCTGTATCTTCCCTTCTCCCCACTGGAGCTTCTAAACTGTCTCGCTTTCTTCTTTAAAAAACTTAAGCTTATTTGAAGTGCTTGTCCTCAAGCTTTCTAACTCTTCCTGCATACTTTATGCTGTCCTTGTATGGTGATCCCTGACTCCCTCTCACCACAACTCAAGCCCTCACTGTGGGCGACTTTAACTCCCATGGAGATGAGCTGTCAGTACCCCGACCTCTTGGTTCCTGAGCTTCCAGTAAACTTCTGCTCCACTCACCGGGTCACTCATTAGGCTTTATCACACCAAGAGACTGAATCACCTGCAAAATGCAGACTTCCGGCACCCCACGTTATGGCCACCATCACCCTCCCTATTGCTCACATAGTTTCACGTTCAAACTTCATCAAAGCCTCCGTTCCATTTCTGAAACATTTTTTATCATCCATCCCTATCACTCCCTGCACACTCTTACTTCTCTTTTTACCCAGCTCTGATTCCTGACCTAACACTTGAACTACCTCCATGTCAATAACCTTAACCTTCTTACGTCTTTCCCTCTGTTTTGCTGGTTGAGAAGAGTTCCAGTCCTGATAGCCTGCCCACTTATTCTGGGTCTGCACCAAATCAACTGAATATTGCCAGAGAAAAATGACACAAATTTACTGACCAGACTCCCTGCAAACACAGCCACAAATCTCACTCAACACTGCCAGAAAAACACACTATTGTTCCCTAGAAAATTCAATTTCCTAATCTCTGGGGGGAAACTAGCATACTTCATTGTCTCTTCTCAAGTCTCCATCACTCTGTCCCTTTATCCCATTCTCAGCTGATGACCTTGAAGTATATTTCAGAGAGAAAATAGGTTTCTGTACGATGGGAACTAACTCACTTTCCAATCAACAAGCCGTTTATTGTATCTGCATCATAACTGAAATACACGGCCACCCCTCCAACCCCAGTTCCCCTGGAAGAAGAGTCCTGGCTCTCACCCAAGGCCAGCACCTTCACTGGGCTGTGAACCCATTCTCTCTGGTCATTTCAAGAACTTAGTTTTGCAACTTTTCTATTTCTTCGTGCATTACCATGTTCTCCTTCTTTACTAGATCATCCCCACTGGCTTACAAACACACCTCAATAACATCAACCATTAAATAGGTCCTCCCTTGACCTCACACTTCTTCCAATTGCTACCTCTTTTCTAAGCTCCCCTTCCCAGCACATCCATTCAAAAGAGTGGGGTATTCCCACTGTCCCCACCTTCTTACCTTTCATTCTCTTTTCAACCCATTCTAATCACTAAGATTATTAAAGACTATATCTTGCTGAGGTAAATGGCTAATTCTTTATTGTCATCTTGACCTCCCACCAGCATTTGACAGAGGTGACCAATTGCTTATTGTCAAAAAACACTGTTCTCCAGGTTCTATGACAACTCACTCATCCAGTTTTTCCTTACACTTCAGTGACACTCATTCTCAGTCTCCATTACTGACACATCCTGAAAATCCTAGAGTGTTTCCCGCACTCTTCCTTCCTGCACCCTCTCTCCTTCCCTGATCTTATCTTGTGCTGTAGTTTTAAATACCTCCTTAAATGGAAACTCTATAGAGCAGTTCTACTCTGTCCTATAGGGTTGCTATGATTTGGAATAGACTCAATGGCAGTGGGTTTGGTTTTGGGTTTTTGGTTTAAACACTCAGATTTATATCTTCAACTATGCCTTTGCCCAGATTCCCAGATGTTTATATTCAACTGTCAACTCAGTATCTCCATTTGGGAGTCCAAAAGGCATTCCAGACTTCACATAGTCAAAACAGATCCTTAATTTTCACCCCTCAATCCAAACACCCCTTCCAGCCAAGCTTTCCATCTAAGTAAAAAGTATACTCTTTAGACCATTGCTAAAAACTTATAAATCAGTTTTGATTTCTCTCTTTACATCGGCCACATCCAATTCATGAAGAAGCCCTCTTGGCCCTGCTCTCAAGGTGAACGGGAGTAGAACCACTTGAATTCAGGCACTGTCCTCAATCTCCACTGCCATGACCTAGACGAAGCCAACAGAGCATCTCTTTGGGCCTCCTGGACTCCCCACAGCAAAGAAGTCTTTCTAAAGCATAGTAAGCGCTCGTCATTCTCCCATCTACTATCCTCTAATAGATTCCTACTGCAAACAGAGTAAGATCCTAACACCTTGGCATGGCCTCTTAAGACCCTTTGTGTGGCCCATGCCTGCCTCTCTAACCTCATTTCTTTTTACTCTGTCTTGTCTTCTGATTCGCAGGCACACTGGTTTGGTTCCATCTCAGCTACTTTGTTCGTGCTTTTCCTCGTGCTTGAGGTGCTCTTCCCTCCTATTTAGATACAGCTGTCATGTTCCCATCCATCCGGTCCAATGCAAATATCCCATCTTCAGAGAGCCTTCTCCAACACCACTGTCTTAAACAGTACTCTATTTTCTTCAGGGCATTATCAAGAGCTAACATTTTCTTATGTGTGTATTTGTGTTCTTGTTTATTTGTTCTCTCTCCACTTACAATAAGAATTATCTTATGGCAAGAGCACTGTCTTGTGCAGCTCTACTCCCAGCACCTACAGCATAGCCTTACATACAGCAGGAACTTAACTAATATTTTTTGATTACCTTCCTGACGGAAGCAGTCTGTCTAGGTACAGGGGCAGAGGGAACCCTGAGACTCTCCAGAGATGGAAAGGATGTAGGAGTGAGGCTGTGGGCTCCTTAAGGGCAGGTTCTGTTTTCTTATTTATCTCTGTACCCCAGGAGAGGACCTGAACAGGCCTGGCTGATAATCAGTGCATAATAAACATACATGGATGTGTAGCATCTCAGACTTGGGCATTCTTTCAGCATCTTTGAACTACTCTTCCACCTAATGGAAGATTTGCCGTTCATTATAACATCCCTGACAGGTGGTCATTCCGCCTCTCAAGGTGCTAGAATATTGGTGACAAAGCCCAGGCCCGTTCATCACAGGCCTGGCCCAATCCCCAGCCCCTACTCTTTTGGCTCCACTGCACTTCCTTGCTTGCATTCTTGGTGCTATGTCTGCTGCATTGCTTGTTCTTCAATTTTATTACAAGGTAAAAAAAAAAAATTCCAGCTGATGCAAAGGCCAGGGTTTCATGAACAGCTCTCCTGTGTGAACCTGCTGAGCTCCAGAGAGCAGGAACAGTACTGCAGAGGCACTTGAGCCCCAAGTGTCGTGACTCCTTGCTACATTCTTGTAAGGGGATCTGCTCTCTCTGGGAGCTAGGATATTGGAGTTCTCGTCTGGCTCTGCTGAATACTCTCATCTTTCTCACTTTCAGGAACCACCAATCATGCCCCACCCTCCAAAAAAATCATAAGGTCGTGAAAGTTTATGTGGTACTGTGGTGAAGTGCGTAGCTTCCAGCATCATCAGACCTGTGTTAGATCTGGATTACTACCTATGTAAGACCTAGGTAGGAGTCTGTGGGGGGTGCAAATGGTTAATGCACTCTGTTGCTGACTGAAAGTCTGGAGGATCAAGCCACTCGGAGATCCTTTAGAAGAAAGCTTGGTGGTCTACTTCCAAACAATTCCATCACTGAAAATGCTATGGTGCACAGTTCTATGCTGACACACATGGGGTCATCACAAGACAGAGTCAACTCAATGGCAACTGACTTAAGACCTAGGTAAGACCATGAGTGAGTTAAATAAAGTCTCTGAGGTTAATCTCTAAAATTGGTACAATAATAGCATTTAGTACAAAAATAATAACACATTTAACACAACATAAACATGATAACTGTAGTTGATATTAAAACCAAATTCATTGCCGAGTTGATGCTGACTTGTAGCAGCCCTACAGGGCAGAGCAGAACTGCCCCATAGGGTCTCCAAGGGGCAGCTGGTGGACTCAAACTTTCAATCTTTTTGGTTAGCAGCTGGGCTGTTAAGTAGCAGACCACCCCAAATCTACCTTCTAGCCCCAGAACCAACATAATGCCATCTTCACATCGCTAGAAGGAAGAGACTGGCCCACCCTACCTCTATCTGCAGTCTTAATGAAAATGTGCATAAGTTTTTTATTCTGCTAATTCCTAACAGGATGATTGTCCATGTCCAAGGTTGTCTTAGAGGATAAGCTCCCCAAAAGTATGAGCCACATCCATACAGTCTTGAATCACACAACTCAACAAGTTGCGTTATCAAAACACTCACTGAAGTTTTTGTTGATTAAGGTTGGGAAATAAAAGCTGGAGTTGAGAAGAGGCCCTAGAGATCATCTAATTCAACTTTCTCATTCTATTAATAAGGAAAACGAAGCTCACAAAAATGGGAACTTGCCAAAGTCACATAGTGACAGTTAAATGTGGAGCTCCAGCCTCCTAATTCAAAGGAAGGCACTCTGCCCACACTGAACTTCGTTTCCAAATCCCCCTCTGCTGTAGAAAAACATTGTCTAAGACACCAGACCATGACGCATTTTCCACCAAAACGTTTCTCCATCTAGCCCAAAGCCAAAAAATGCTTTCACTGTAGCATCATCTTCCCCACTTAGGAAGGTTGCTAGAGACAGAACGAGAGAATGGGGGCCTGACTCTGAGCTCCCCTGCCACCTGCCTCCTCTCTCTTTCTCTTTCTCCGGCTGTGCCCACCCTCCTCTTGCATCGTTCCCTTCCCTTGTTTTGCCTGAGCTGCCTGTCTTTCTGGCTGTTGGCTCAGAAGCTGAGCTCCATTTGCTGAACCTGTACCCATTTTCATATCACCTAAGATATTTTCTGCTGCTCCTCTGGGTTTTTAGGAGAATTCCAAGTGGTGAGAAGCAGAGTGGGCTACAAAGGCAAATATATGTCCATGACCTCTGAGCCTCACTGGGGAAAGTTGTTCCTCTCAGCAGCTGCCTTCCGGACTAGCACAACCATGAATTCTTGGCCTAACACTCAGGCCTCTCACCCTGGGCTTCTGGGGAGCTTGGCATGCTTTTAGGCAAACAGGCTGTCAGTTTTCTCCAGGCTAAGACTGGCACAGCAGGCCAGCTTGCTCAAGTTCTTGAATGATGGGTCAGCAGCAAGTGGGGGCCTGTGGCCCTGCCTCCCCTTGCAGGACCTCCTCCTGCACTGCACCCAGAAAAGACAGGAGGCATCTCCAGGTACTTGTACTCCCCCACAAGAAGCACGGGCTAAGGCAGCAAGGCAGGCTTGACTACGGAAGTCAATTCTCTCACCTCAGAGACTAGTCTCAGGAAAGCACTGATTTACTTCTGCTTCTGCCCCACACACATCAGAACCCAGTGCTGAAGGCACTGAGAGGAAGCGCCATAAAGAAGCAGGCTGCTTGCCCTGAAGGAAGCCGGAGAGTTGTCACTGTGCCCAATTTACTGGACAAGATCAAAGCCTAAAGAGCACCTGTTTCCTTCTCACGCAAGGTCCAGGGTAGAGCAAGGCCCGAATCCTCCCCATCATAGGGGAGGTGGGGAAGAAGGGCACAGAAGGACTCAAAAGATCACAGCAGACACTAAACTGTACACATAAAAAAATGATGAAATAGCAAATATCTTCCTGCATATATTTTTACCACAAAAAATAAAAGAAAAAGAACATAATATGTAAAACCCAAAGACTGAGCTCAAATCTTGTTGCCCCATATATTCATCATGTAACTTTAATAACAAATCACTTGAACTTTCTGTGTCTCAGTCATCTCAGTTATATAAGTCAGGGCAATAGAATCCATTTCAGGGTTGATGTGAACACTAAAGGAGATAATACATGTACATATGTTTAGTAAATGCTAAGCAAAAAAAAAAAACACAACAAAACCACACCCACTGCCTTTGAGGTGATCCCAACTCATAGCAATCCTGTAGAACAGAGTAGAACTGCCCCATAGAGTTTCCAAGGAGGAACTGGTGGATTCAATTTGCTGACCATTTTGTTAGCAGACAGGCTGTTAACCACTGCACCACCAGGGCAGTAAATGGTAGAAAGCTTTATAACTGCCAGTTGTCCTTATTCGTCAGAGTCAGACAATGATGCAGTGGATCAAACACCTAAAAATCCAGGATCAGCTACACTGAGACAGACCAACAGAAAACACCAAGGAAGCTTTCTGTTCACTCCTCCAGCTCTCTGAGGCCCATCACCACCAGTCCTGCCAGCGCTTTTCCCAATCTGAAATGATCCTGCCTTCAAGCCTCCATGCAATTTGTTCCAAATGTGCTAGGAGTGCAGACAAGAGGCCTGGGTTAGTGAATATTTGTCAGGTTTAATAAAAAGCATCAAGTGGCTCAGGGCTCGAGGTGTTCTCTGAGTTCACCACTGTGGCACTTGGCCCTGCCACCTTAGGCACTGGATATTAGGAAAACAAAAGGAAATTTCATTGCTGAGCTGAGGAAACCAGCTGTGCACCTGCACTGCGAGGTGGGCAGAGGCAGCTTCCCCATCAGCTATGGAAGCTTCTCAGTAGCCCCAATCAGAATCATCCCATTTTCTCCAGGTGCCATGGGCTCAACAAAGCTAAGGAAGGGCTCTGGGCTGTGGGGCCCACAGAAGATGCTTCTTTACAGAACTTATGTGTGTGTGTGTGTGTTTTTCTCTTTCTTTGAAAAGGTTATCAAGTTGCTTTTATCCTTCCTTTAACTTTGCTCTTTTGGAGACAGGAGAGATACCAAAGGACTAACTAGCTCCAAAAACACAGCCCCTGGAGGGCAGGAACTGAGTTTGCTCTGAAAGTTAAGTGTCTGGCAGAGTACTTTGAGATACAGTATCTGCCCATGAAAGTTTGACTGACTGACTGACTGACTGACTGACTGACTGACTGACTGACTGACTGACTGACTGACTGACTGACTGACTGACTGACTGACTGACTGACTGAATGAATGAATGAATGAATGAATGAATGAACGAATGAATGAAGACACGAGTGAGGCTGAGATCCGACTTGGGATGGAGGTAAGGGACTGGGAAGCAATCCAGTGCACAAGAAGGTAAAAGATCCCTTTAAGAGAGAAGAGCATAGAGCAGTGTATCCAGGCTACATTCACCATGGAGGAAGTCCAGCAAGGGAGTATGAGTGTCTTGACAGATAGGACATAGTGTACAAACAGGAAGTTGGTCTTAGAATTCAGCAGATGCTTCTTTTCTAAAAACAGGACAAAATGACCAAGTTGGAATTGCAGCAAGGTTTGAGAAATAACTCAGGGCTCTGTAAATCTTTCCTGAGAAAGACCAGAATATATTCTAGAGCCTGGGTAGCATTCAGTCTGTGGGTAGAAATCCTGCAGCTACCACTATAGGGAGAAGAACACCACAGACAAAAAACTAGGAAGGTCATTCAAACTTCTACCTGTAAATCTCTAGACAGGACCGTCAGACTGGGTGAAGAACATAGGTGTTTAGGGCATGGTAGAGTCATCCTTGCAGACTGTGTGCTTCACGTCCAAGCGGTCAAAGCTCAGGACCTTTGTTTCCAGCCAAGGGACAGTGTGCGACACCTGGAAAGTTCCCTCCCATAGAGCCTCTCAAGTCAAATGTCAGCCTCTCCTGAAATAGCCTGTACTCATCATTGACCCGCAGGCTGCAGTGGTGTCCACTTATGGTTTCCATGTTTCTTCCCATCATCCTTTTCTGGGAGACATGAAAAAGAGTATAAAGGCCTCTTCGGAAAGTGATTGGGAGCTGGGTGCCATTCTTTTAAGTTTTTTTCTCAGTTGAATCACAGGCTGAGGAGGCCATACCTGCTTTCCAAGCAAAGAGTAGAAAATTGCTAACCACAAAATAAAAGTTCTGTTTTGAGAGCAATATATCATTATTCTCTACTCGGTGAACAAATTAACAAGGGTCTGGGCCACAAGTGAGTGAGGGAGTCTGAGCTCGGGTACATGCGCTAAATGACTCCAGGCACGGGGACAATGAGAGAAGATATTCAGTGGGAGTAGACTAATGAATGGCACGTAAAGCCAAAATAAAAAACTCCAAGGCTGTCCCTCAATGTCGGGGCACTTGGGGTGATGTATGGAGAGGCATGTCATGACAGGATCAGTGGTCTCCAAGAAAAGCCGCTCACCTAAGTGCAGAGGAAAAACTGAGCTTCAGGAGGAAAGAGTGTTGACATCATTCACTGGCTTTTCAGACGAAGGCGATGGGGCTTCTATTTATACTTTCCGTACCCACTGAGTGTAGATGCTGATTCATGGCAACCCCAAGTGTGTCAGAGTGGAATTGTGTTCCATAGCGTTTGCAACTGTAGATCTTTCTGAAGGAGACTGCCAGGCATTTCTTCCAAGGTGTCTCTGAGTAGTCTCAAACTGCTGACCTTCCACTTGGCAGTCAGAAGCATGTTGGAATTGATAAATCCAAGAACACTGAGTTATCCAAGTGCTAGCCAGGACTCCTTAAAACCTGCAGATGTAGCTGCTCTAATAATAAACAGATTCCTTTAGATAGCCAGAAGACTTGTTTAATAGGGAAAGGGCAAGCAGAGCAAAGGCAAAATATTCGGGAACTGCAGATATTCTTCTCTCCATCCTCTGCCTAATTAGGTATTATATCCCCAGTGCCAACAACGGTTGCCAGCACATATGAAGTATTTGTTAAATGAATGCATGCATGAAATCCAACTTCTAGGAAGCTAGCACTGTGTGCTGCTGTCCCTGAGGCCAATCCATTAGGAGAACTCACCAAAACTCTAAGAGTCATCCCCACCCCTGAAAATACAACACATTGACTACATCCAAATGACTCGGCATCCTTTTGAATGCAGGCTACCAAATGCTCTTGAAGGGACCTAAATTGAAGGGAAAAGCGACGTGTCTATCTCATTCCTAGACCCACCTTCAGTTCCACACTGGACAAAAGACTCGGCCTCCACCAACCAAGTACACACAAGTAACAAACAGCTAAGGGTGCAAGGGTGCTTAGACCCAGGAGACTTCACCCCGCCTCTGCAAGCATCAGCAGTGATGCTGGATCCCCCAGCCTAACCAGTAATTGTAGCCCATGCATTTATGATTACCAAATGGAATTAAATGGCATGCCAAATTAAAGAGTTATTTTTTCTAATAAATATTTTGCATAGGATGTGTTTATAACTGCATTAATTATTTACATTACCATACAGAGAAAGTATAAATATAAAGAGAGAGATCAGATGGTTCCTGTAGGAGAAATAAAATGAGAATTTCCATCAGGATGATGAATACCTGTAGTCTTTTTGGGGCTAGGGCTGGGGGGAGGTAGAGAGACAGGGACATCTCGAGAACAAATCTGACAAGCATTATCGAGGCTTTTGAGGGAGGAATATGTTAAAAATGAAAGTGAGTACAGAAAGTTTAAATATTTAATACCTGCATTAATTCTAATTCACACTTTCTTTATTTTTCAGATTAAAAATTTAAGAGAATTCCCATCACTTTCATCCTTTTCTGCCTAGGAGGCACTTTGCGGTCGCCGTTCCAGGGACCATCTTAGCAGAACCTGTGTTAAAATGTTTTGAGAACAGCTTTCACCTGCTCTCTCCACCCCAAGCATCTCCCTGACTTCTCTCTAGGCTGAGTCTCCTTGGGCTTATGGCACCAGAAGGATTTAGGAGACCAGAGTCACCTCCTGTCTTCCTCCACTTACCCAGGAAAGGCCACAGGATTCTCAGAAATGACAAGGCCAAGTCATGGGTTTAAAGGGCTTGCCCAAGCCCAGATTTGCAGGTACAGGGAGCAAAGAACACCACAGTGTACTGATTTCTCCTTGAAACAAGTGATTTTCTCTAATACAACCCCAGACTCTTCCTGTCCTCCCAGAGTTTTTAGTCTAAGTCCTACTAAATCACCTTTCAATGCTTCAAATAATGTTACCACAAGACAGAACCTAACTTGGCTCAGAGAAGAAATAACTTCCTGAAGGTACCAGCTGGGAGAGTAACGTCAAGACTACTACTTCCCTGTCAGTTCCAGCTCCAGACTCCAGCCCTCGTCCCCACCTCCAGCATTAAACTGGTCGAGCCAATTCCCTCACAATAACAAATTATGCATCTGTATTCGCTTATGAAATACTTTTCAGTACCACATGGGACCCCGACAGCCCCATGAAGGAACCACGATGCTGTTATCAAGCTTCACTTCACGTAGTAGAAAATCCAGGTTCTAGAGGTCATGGGCAAGGCCCACAGGTAACTCATCACCACCAAGCAGACTCTCATTGATGGCAGCCCTGCGAAGGCCAGAGTAGAGCTGTGCTCAACAGGGCCTTCAGTGACAGAGGTTTCACAAGTAGATCACCAGGCTTTTCCTTCAAGGTGCTTCTGGGTAGACTGTAACCTCTAACCTTTAGTTAGCAGCTGAGTATATTAGCTATTTGTACCAGCCAGGGACCCCAATAAGGCCCAAGTTGTCCTTATTCCCAAACCAAAATTCCACTTTTTTGATGCAACTTCCTCAGTACATGGCTTCCAAAATATAGGCATGGGAGGAAATGGAAAACTTGGGCTGAAAGATGCTTTCTCCCCTTGCTGCCAGGTTTCTGAGTGGCCAGTTATCACAGCTGGCTTACATTTTTAGAGCGAGGCGACAGCACTGTGTGCTGAGGTACTGAGCTGTCTGCTCACCTGACAGGGCCTCTGGGTCTTTGCTCCCTGCCCCCCCCTCTGGTGACCCTCAGGCCAGAGATTCCTCAGAGCAGAATTGCTGGAAAAGTTGCTTCAGAATCCCAACATCTGTCTGATCCTCTGGGCTTTGAATTGTCAAACATTGGGCTTTACATTGTCTGCCTTTTCTCTCTTTCTATTTCTTTCTCTCTGTCTCTCAGTAACCCCCACCCAACACAATCACTTTACGCAAATTCCCATATAAAACACTTTCATAAATAGTGCTGATTAGCTCCTTGTTCTAATCAGGCCTCTGCTCACAGACAATTCCCTCTACCCAGTCCCACTCCTCCTTATGCATCTACTGATGCACAAAGTGCCTGTAAATCAGCAGAGAACACACACACACACCCACCCCATCCTCCCTCTATCAGAAAGCTGAGCAGGAAATCATGCCTGTGGTGGGGATGTGAGATATTGATCTGGCGCTGAGAGATGTTTGGCATTGTTTTCTTGTTTCGTTTTGTTTTGTTTTTCACTCCAGATACCTGGTGGAGTCGGGCCAGTCCTTTAAATGAGACCCACAACATTAGAAATCATCCCAGCTTAATGTCTGGAGAGCAGAAATCTCTAAGTGGCACCTTCTTTTTCTAGCATAATCCAGCAGCTTCCCCCTGAAATGGAAAGAAAAAGTCCCCAGCCAGGTAGGGGACACACCTGGATCAGCTCAAAACAAACAGCTTCAGAGATATCACCCCTCCTGCCAGCCTTGGGAACAAGTCTCTCTGTTTGCTCCAGACCACAGCATTGTCCAGGGACAGGAGTTTGATCTGTGTGTGTGCAGGGGCAAACTCATGGAGGTAAGTTCAGTAGACCAGTCTTTTGAACCTCACCAAACAAGTCCACCTACCGTTCCTGACCTGCCCCAGTTGTGAAATGTTCACATGATAGTAGAGGGGGAAGAAGTAGCAAACAAGAAGGTGATTTAGCCAAAGGAAGATGCCAGTCAGGTCCCTGCTTCAGCTAATGATAGCAACAGAAACAGTCATGGCACCTCAGTGCTAATACCTTGTGTGAACAAAACCCCGTTCTCCCAAGGACTTCAGTCTCTCTTTCATCTATATACAAATCACAGGGAGGCAGAGAGTTTGCAGAAGCAAGCTTCTCAGACCCAAGCACACTGTGCAGCACATTCTAGGCATCCTCACTTTCTCCACATCTCCTCCTATTCTTTCCCCCTTTCTTTTTGCAAAATAAAATGATCTTAATACCTGGGCTGGGGTAGGAAGAAAAGAGTGACACCTCTCCTGAACCCACAGACCAGGAGTATAGGTTGATTTTGCTTCTCTAAGGAAAGAGGTTCAAGGGTGGTAACTCATCAAGAAATTCTTTAGCTGTGCATGCTGAATGAGAACACCCCAATGGCGGGGTCTAGGGCCTGAGGGAACAGGAAGGAAGAATGTCAGGAGAAAATGCTTCTTCCTTCTTGGTGTATGTGGGGTTGGGGTAGGGATCCGGGAGGGGGGCGGTCATAGTGAAGGTGGTCAACATGTTCTACCTCCAACAGAAAGGCTGGAAGTTAATGAAGAGAGAGGGGTTTACTGGCCTCTGTCTCTGAACCCTTCTGTCTAGCACTTCCAGGACCATCTGATAGTTCACTATCCTCAACCCATCTGACTCACCCCCAAGTGCCCTGAGAGAGAGGCCTGGCAATCTAATTCTGAAAAGCTTGCCACTGAAAACCCCCGGGAACACAGTTTTACTCTGACACACAGAGAGTGACCATCAGTCAGTCAACAGCAACTGTTTTTATTCTTGGGGGAGGTCCTCTTTACAAACCTACATTACATAAATCTATTTTTAATTTAAAAAAGCTTTTTCAAATGGATGAATAATCCCTTCCTAACCCACACACATGTCCACCCATCTTGCAGGAAAGTGTAAAACGGCTAAGAGTAGAGGAAATACAGTTGCTAAATGTCCTCAGAAACAACGAGACACAGTCCTACTTCAGAGGCATTTTTCTGGAAATAAGGCAAAGTCAGAAGACAATGGATTGGAAGTCAGGAGACTGACCACTTCTGTGGCCTCATGCAAGTGAGTTAATTCTGGGCCTCAGTTGTCTCCCTTGTAAAATGAGAGAAATTTTACTTCCTAGCGGTTTCATTCTCCTCAGCTAAAACTGACTGAGTTCCTCTTGCCCGTTGGCCATTACCACATTTATCATTCAATTTTCACAGCCCTGTGAGGAAGGGACAGCACTCCCTCTGAGAGACGAGATAACAGTCGGTGGGTGCTGAGACATGCCTAAGGGCAGAGAAAGGTCAGCTGTGGAGCTGAGCTGCAGGCCAGGATTCTGAGTCTCCCCTTCACCAGGCTGTCTCCTGACGCGCAGGTGAGGTCACGTGCTCAGGCCTCTGGGAGGCTTAAGGGCTGGAGATTGTAAAGTGTTCTTTCTCTGGGCATTCACTGGTAGGGAAAAGAGGGATAATTTTCCTTTTTAAGCTTCCCATTCAGAGTCCTCTGACTAGACACTTGGCAGTGAGGATTTTCTCCTCTTCTCCAGAGAAGCTAACCCGCTTCATTAGGCAGAAAAACCTTGGGGGCCTGCAAAGCCCTGGGGGCAGCAGAAGAAGGAGCTGCCAAGGGCTTCGCTCCACTGAGGAACCCAGGCAGCAGCCTTGCACTGAGTCCACTCTGCCTTGGCTCCCCGAATGTCTAGGACAGGTCTTTCCAGGCACCAGTGTCTCTGTCTGTTACTGGGATGGAAATGGTCCAGATAAAGCTGAGTTAGGCTGAGGTGGTGGAGGAGAGAGATCAGTGTTGGGGATGCCTCCATGCAAAAAGAATACAAAGAGAGTCCTGTCATGAAGTCATTTTGGGTGCTGGCAGTTGTCAGTGAGGAACATGGAGCAGATAAAGGCCTTGGAACTTCTTATAGAGGCTGTTGTGGGCTTATCTACAGAATCTGAAATCAGGGTTCCACAGACACATGTCTTTAGGTAGCCGAGGTTAAAGTGAGGTACAAGCCCTGTAACTCCTTAAGAGAGGGTACAGCCTGCACCTTGCTTGGATTTGGAACCTCTCCCCCCATGAGGCCACTGTGTTGCAGAACCCACTTTGGGAAATAATGATTTAGGGTGACCTTCCCATTTCATAGGTGGAGCCAAAGGAGAACTGGAACTCTTGTAATTTTCTAAAATTGGCTACTTTCCCAAGTCCTCCTCATTTCTCCTGTGTAACGTGGCTGAGAATTAGCCCACACCTGTTTCCAGGGCTTAGAGAAAACGTCTGGCTGCAGCTGTGGCACATGGAAGAAAGGGTATCTGTCCCTCCCTGCCTTTTAAGGGGATAGGGCACTAAGTGGGATGGGGGGTGGGGGAGGAAGAACCAGACCCTTTGAAAGTGAGGAGCCATTGAAGAGAGTAGATCAGAAGGCAGTAACAGAACCAGCTACCCCAACAGCACTCCAGGCCTCCCCAGATCCTAGGCAGGGACCCTTCAGATCACTTCTCAGGAAGCTGAGTCCCAGCCTCCAATCCCCCACCCCACAGTTATTGGGCCCACTCAGACAGACTATCCTTCCCCTCAACTTCCCTATTTGCTATTTCCCTTCTGGAAATAAGCTCCTATCAAGAGACTAAGTCCCCAGGACTCCCAAGTCTAAAGTAGGTGGGGAGACACTCTGAGAGTCCTGAGAATGTACCCCATCCTTCCACAGCTCACTGGAGGCATCCACGGAGAGAGAAGGGGCTGTGACGTAACTGCCCTCTGCGCAGGGGTGGAGCCATCATTCCATTCAGCCAACTCTCCAGACTGGCCCCACCCGGTGCCCAGCACTGTGTGTGTGGTAGTAGGGAGGGGGCAAGTGATTTATATTGAGAAAATGGATCAAGGTGCCCTATAGCTCTTAGTCCATATGTTCACCTCTAAAGACTATTTCTGAAAGTGTTTGGAGAGAGGAGTTAGCATCCTCAGTGTCAAGGATAGCAGTCACGGCACCATCCTGTTCAGGGTCAGGAAAATTTAAGCTTAAGGGGCTGGAGAAAGGCCATCCTCTCCCACCGTCTAAACACTATAACCCTGCGCTGGCCCCATGAGGTCACCAGGAGCGAGTTGGATCAGTTAAGGGTAATGGACTATCAGCTGGTCCTGGAAGAGCTAGACAGTAGGGTACAGAGAGGAGAGGCCAGTAACCCCCCTCCTCCTTCATCATCCACCATTCTGGGACTTTCATCTCCTGGCTCTGAGCCCTGCCAAAGCAGCTGCTGTCCAGACAAAGACCCACTACTTCTTCCAGCCCGGCCGGGCGGTCTGTGCAAGGGTGGAGGGGGGCTGGCAAGGAGAGGGGATGAGGGAGAGCCGGGACCGGAAGAGAGCCTGCATGTCTTGTCCTTGGTCCACACCCTCCGTGCAAAGACAAGACTCCTGAGATAGCCACAAACTGTGGGGCCCATTCCAGCCCTGGGGCTACTTCTCCCCATTTCACTTTGCTCCTCAGCCACATGCCCTTGGGCTGAGCTAAGTCCAGAACCCGGCTGAGTAGGGGAATTGTTCTGAGAAAGTGGCCCGTTGCTGGTTGCTATGGAAACCGACATACCACAGTGCTGACCCCGGAGAGGTTTAGCACGCTCCCCCAGCAGGGATGCCAGCAGCTGGACTGCAGCTGTTACAGCGTAAGTGGGGGCTGGAACCGCAGCCAGCAATCCCTGCTGTTTGTCTAAACTAGTCCGGGCTGTAGATCCCCTCCATTTGCTCCCACTCCTAATTCTTCTACAGCTACCCAGCCCCGCCCCTACCCCCTACCCTTGATCCACAGTCAGAAAGGGAGCGGCTGAGTCAGGCATGGCAGGACTAGGAGGCAGTTAGAACAGAAAGCTTGAATCCGCAGGAAGAGAGTCTTCTTTAAGAAGTATGATGCATCCTTGAATTGTAGTGCAGCGTCTTTGCTGTTATGTAGCTGGGAAAACTGAGGCCCAGAGGGAAAGAGGTACTGGCCCTCAGCCACAACGCAGCCAGGTCACCTCCGAGCTGAGGCTGGAAGCCAGAGCTCTGCTGTCAGTGCTGTCTCTCTGCGCCCTTTGCAGCAATCCAGCCCTCACTCCAGAATCGCAGGCTCTGTGCAGACAGCAGCATTCAGTCAACGTTCACTCCTTGACACAACCAGGTGGAGGGGGCATTAACCACTCAACAAAAGAAACGCCAGAAAATTGCTAATAGGAATAGAAAGAGGAATACAGCAAGAGGAGAAACATGTGTGAGTTGGGGAGGAGGGCAGGAGGAGGGCAGAGGGAGTCAGAAAGGCAGAGAAAGACAGGGAAGGAGAAAAGAGGAAGAGGTAAGGAGCTGCCCAGAATGAATTGAGCAGAGGATGGAAAAGATTGCCTGCCCACCCCCAACAGAGCATTGTGGGACAGTGAGCATTGCATCAGAAAGTAGATGGAAGGCAGAGGGGGAAGGGAGAAGGAGCAAAGGTGGAAGGCTATTAGAATTGGTTTCAAGGAGGCATCCCCTGCCATCCCATAATGCCTTGAGCTTCCCAAGTGGCCTAAAACAAACACAACAACTGGGCCCCCATTGCAGTGTGAAGCTTCCAGACTCAGACCAGCAGGACACTAAGCAAACACTTCTGCAGCCCAGGAGAGGTGAGATAGCTTTACCTCCAGGCGTCCATATCAGAAGACCAGCAGCAGCCAGAACACAGCCTTCCTTTCCCTCCCCCAGTACAACCTGCCTCACTGATCACTTTGTTCTGACCCTTCTCCCCATCACTAAAGGTCGTCATTCTGCTGGACCAAGTAGAGATGCAGCTGAGGACAAGGACACTTAAACAGCCCCAACCCCTTCCTCCATCTCCCCATTCCCTGGCCTCTACCCCTTGGCCCCTCCTCACCTATAACTGGGACTATGAACACACAGAGTCTGGTTAGCACGTGACCCTCTCTTC
The DNA here is from genome assembly GCA_028571685.1 of Heterohyrax brucei. Taxonomy (NCBI): domain Eukaryota; kingdom Metazoa; phylum Chordata; class Mammalia; order Hyracoidea; family Procaviidae; genus Heterohyrax; species Heterohyrax brucei. Next base: position 23,125,746 of record CM053162.1, read on the forward strand.
TCCAGAACCTGCCTCACCAGTCCTAAAGAGTTTTTGTAATCCTTTTCCCCTTCAGCCATCCAAACACAGCTGGTTGCAGGCCAGTGGAGGGCTGCTTTGCACTCTCACCCCTTGGGCTGGTGGGCAGTTGTTTCATTTATGACGGCTTTGCTCAAGTCTTCACTGACAGACCAAGCACTCAGTAAACACCTTGGGAATGGGCCAGCATCGTCACACCCCATAACCTAATACTTGACTCTGCAAAACCTGGCCAACAAACCACTTTCACATGTACCATAGTTTTAATAAAAATCTGTATCTAAGGTGAGTGATCTATACTGTGTTTGCAGATCGGACAAGGACATGAATTGGAGAACGGATGTCCTGCCTCACTCACCTCTGAGCAAGACCAGCTGGTCAGTTACAGAAACTTGGCTTTAATTTGAGGGTGAAATGCACTGGCAGAGAGGAGCTCTTGCCCCGGATAGTTAGTCTTCAAAAGGCATTAATTAGCACCCTAGTCTCTCCCACCACTGAGCATGGTAGTAGGGAGGGGACATGTGGAAGAACTTGAGGCAAGGACCCCTGTCCACTAGAAGTTTGCAGTCTTAAAGAAAGACAGGATTGACCTCCCACCAGAAGATACAAACAGATCATTGCTCAGCAGCACTGTACTCTGAACGCTGATGTGACAGAAGTCAAGGCACTCGACGGTCCTAAGAAGAGATGCCAGTGGGAGATTCTCTGCCCATTTCCAGAAGCAAAGTCCAGGCTTCCCTGGGTGGCGATGATGGGTCTTTGGGCAAACTGACTGTGAGGGCAAAGCTAGACCTACGAAACCATCCCTCCTATTTTTCCTTTTTGGAAAAGACGGACACATAAATATCTAACTCCAAGAAGGAGCAACTTCCCTGATGTCCTGCCTCTCTTTTCTTCTTCACCAGCCCTTCCAAGATGAGAAATGGACCGTGACTGAGGATTCCTGGTCTGAAGTACTGGGAGCTCGGTCACATTCCACCTGGATGATGGTTCCACACCAATCAAACCCACTGTCATCAAGTCAATTCTAATGCACAGTGACACTGTAGGACAGAGTGGAACTGCCCCAAGGAACTCCTGGGGGATTTGAACTGCTGACCTTTAGGTTAGAAGAAGTAGCACTTAACCACTATGCCACCAGGGTTTCCTGTGTAATGATTACCATCTAGTCAATTCACTATCTCATTTAAGTCTTACCATCTCCCAGAACAAAAGGAAGAACCCTGTCAGATAAATTTTGACTCATGACCACCCTATGAGTGTCAGAGTAGAACTGTTTTTGTCGGGTTTTTGATGGGTGATTTTTTAGAAATACTCTGACAATTAATTTCATGAATTTCATTGTTCTAAGTGCTACATACCTCTGAATATGTATGAATATCACTACAGTCACCTTAGAAGTACTCCCTTTGGGAAGCTATGCACTGATGCTAGCACCTAGTCCACCCTTGGAAGCAATTCTGGAACTCTTTCTGGAATGGCCATTGTGCACGGGGAGGTTTGCAAACTTAATTGTATAGTTTTCTGTAAGGGAGGTTTTAGCCAGTAAACAAATAACTGTATTGGAACACCCTCCCTACTCACCTACTCTGGCCCCCAAAGACTTTTTTCTTTACCCAAAGATAAAGGAAGTATTGAAAGGAAGACATTTTGATGACATTCAGCTCATCAAAGGTAACATGACGACAGCCCTGATGGCCAGTCCAGAAAAGAGTTCCAAAATTGCTTGAAAGGGTGGACTAGGCACTGGCATCAGTGCATAGCTTCCCAAGGAAAGTACTTCAAAGGTGACCATAATGATATGCAGTAGTGAGGTATGTGGCACTTTTTCTAGGATGAGTTCACAAACTTAACTGGCAGTCCTCATAGATCACCAAACGTTTCTTTCCAGGCACCTCTAGGTGCAGTGAAACCTCCAGTCTTCCAGTGAGTAGCTGAGCCCCTTAATAGTCTGTAGCACCCAGAGACCACCACTCTGTAACATAGGTGAGGATTATCATTCCCATGTTAGAGATGAGGAGAAAGAGAGCTGAAGAAGTAAAAAGCTTGCCTGAGCTCACACAGCTGAAAGCAGCAAAGAATTCAAATTAAATCTTCATTTCTATGCTGTATTGTTTCCACTGCTCCACAAGGCCTCTGGGTTAACTTTTTCTGTTTCTCACAGAATATAGCACATAGTAGTTGTTCAATAAACATCTTTTGTACAAGAGGAAAACATGAAGTAACCTTGAAGGCCGCAGGAAGACGAGTTCAGCTGGGTTCATGTCTGGTGGTGGTGGTAGTGGTAAAAGGAAATGTAGCGAAAGCCTGTCTGACTAATCAGTTCTCACAGGGACAGTCACACGCCTCCCCGAGTCACCAAGCTGCCATTTTGAAGAGGTAGTCGCAAAAGGAACTGAACTAGCTTTTAGTTGAACTGACTTCTAAAACATCCTCAAAATGCACAACCTGTGTGAACACAGAACACTTTTCTGATTAAATAAGCACAAATTTGAGGGTGGAGGGCAGGTGAGGAGAACTAGGATTGGGTTGAGAGGTCAGTAGAGAAGAGGTCACGTGGTAAGGAAAAGTAATCTAAAGTGGACAACAGGAGGAGTAGACCCTAGGCAGGTCCCCACAGCAAGACCCACTGCCAAGTGCTGGCCACTCTACTACAGCAAAGAAGGGGAGACCCTGTCAGGGGAACCGAGAGGAAGAGAGGTGAAGGGTGCCCTTTAGCTGGAGGCAAAAAAAAGGGGGTGGTGCATAAAGTAGAAGACACCTGAGGCCAGGCTCAGTGTGCACTGGCAGGAAAAAAAGGCCTTCTCAGTTAGAGGCCTGGAGGCTCAAACATACTGGAGCAAGACAGCTAGGCTGTCCTCTTACACCAGAAATATTCAGGGTGCTCAACAAAGAGAGACTGAATTCTTGGCACTCACAGAGTGATTTTGGAACCAGAGCCATACAGAGAAGCAAATAGTCATTTACTGTCGTTGTTAGCTTCCCTGGAGTTGCCCCCAACTCAGGGTGACCCCACCACAACAGAACACAATGCTGTCAAGTCCTGTACCATCTGCGTGATCAATTGCAGATTTGACTCTTGGACCCACCACAGGGCTTTCGTTGGCTAATTTTCAAAAGTAGATCACCAGGCCTTTCTTACAAACCCCCTTTGGTCTGACAGCTCCGCTCAAACCTGTTCAACTTCATAGCAACGCACAAGCCTCCACTGACAGGCAGGCACACTGGCTGGGAATGGGACCCAGGTCTCCTTTATGGCAGAATCCTCCCAATAAAAGGCCCCTGGAGACCAATGCCTCATAGTCACTTACCATAGGATTTAAAAAAATGTTGGATCTGGCAGAGATTTGGGGGGCCACCCTGTATGTCTCCTCATGGCCAAAAAAATTTTATTGAATAAATGAATGGATGAATGAACAGCTTTTTAGAAAGAAACAAAACTCTGAAACCTGTACCTGACAATTCACAATGATGCGTAAGGGCCCTAAGATTTGACAAGCGTCTCGAATCATCCAGGAGAGAACTGTGCTCCAGAGATAACTTGTTAACTGCCTTTTAGTGCAGCTTTGAAAACCAGAGCGCTGTATAAGGTAACTCCTTATGAACCAGAATTCAGTCCGATTCCATGGGATCTACTTGCACTGAGTTTCTATCATGTACCAAATACTGTGCAGGGATTACGCACCACCCATCCCTTTCCAGACCACGATACATTCAAACGTACTGCTTTCACAGCTCGAGGTGCTGCTGCTGTTGTTGGCGTTGCTGCTGAGCTGATGCTGCAAGCGGGGCAGCGAGGCTGTAGGGAGGTGCACTGCTGGGCCCCAGCGAGCGCCACGCTCTCCCAGCCCCTGGCATTCACGGCAACTTATGATGTGAGTTAAAGAGGACCTGGATGACCCCTTCTTGCCAGGCCTCCTGCAACAGCCAGGGTCCTCCAGCCCTCGGCAGCCTAAAGGAGGAAAGAAGAGAGGGGAGCAGGAGACCGCCACAGAGCCTTTCTCCCCTGCGACTTCCTTTGCAGCTCCCTTACTGGTCCTGTTTTTCAGACCTCTAGTAATAAAAACAAGCCAATAAAATGAACATGAAAATATATTCATTAGGATTTATAATGCTCATTAAAACTGCCTGTGTAAGAAAGCATGACTTAGCTTCATATAAGTGGGAAAAAATGCAAATTATACTGCATGCAAAGAAGATATTTCCCTAATCGTCCAATCAAATGCCAGCCCAATTATCTGTGGCCAACCCAATGGGTTAAAATTATACTCTCTTTCCTTGGACACAGTGAGGCGCCTGAAAGTGTTTCATTTTAATAAAAATGAAATCTGGACCCTGCAGAAAACCAGCTTCACTAATGACGTGTTTACACAGAGAAAGACAATTTCTAGTTAATGGTGATTACTACCGAGAACAAATTAAACTTCCCAGAGTATATGGGTTAGAGATAATGGGAAAGAGGGGGAAAAAGTTATAGTTTCAGTGTGTGTGTGGCAGCATGGAGGGACAGGGTGACAAAGGACGAAAGAAACTAAAGAAACTCCAGGAGGAAGGTGAGACTGCAGGGAAGCTGGGGGTAGGTGCTCTAGAGAGAGCTGAGAGACTGGCTGGCTTGGTTCTGACAGGGCCTGGGAGCAGCGGGTGACTGGCAGCTGACTTTAGCTCTCAAAAGCCCAGAGCTGGCCACCTTCAGCTGGGCTGGGGTCTAGTTCTCTCTGCAAGCTCAGTTCGGAGCATATGGAAAGTACTTCCTCTTCCCCTCTGCTGTTTTAGTGGTGATGCAGAGGCCAGAGGCAGGGCTGGGCCTCAGCCCCCTTACACAAAGCCAACGGAGTGAGCAAGCTGCAGACAGGAAACGGAGGAAGCCACACAGACAGGAGACACCACGATATAATAACGACGGTAACAACGACGTAACTTTATCTACACTTTACAGGTCTTACTTGTGCAGGCACTGTTCTAAAATGTTACCCTTTTAATACTTATCTAGGGGAAACCCTGGTGGCATAGTGGTCAAGTGCTATGGCTGCTAACCAGCAAGTTGGCAGTTCAAATCCACCCGGCACTCCTTGGAAACTCTAAGGGGCAGGTCTACTCTGTCACTAGGATCCCTATGAGTCAGAATCCAATTGGTGGCAGGGGATTTGTTTATATTTGTTTGTTTAGGGGCGGTAGCAAGAGCAGCAGTATCTTCATTTTTAATGCAAGGAAACTGAGGTTAAGAAAAGTTACCTAACTACTCAACATCAAATACCCAGTAGGTGAAGAAGTTAGCTGTCAAAGCCCAGTCTGTAACATTCTGAAATCCTGATAGTGTAGCGGTTAAGTGCTACGGCTGCTAACCAAAAGACTGGCAATTCAAATCCATTAGGCACTCCTTGGAAACTCTATGGGGCAGTTCTGCTCTATCTATAGGGTTGCTATGAGTTGGAATCGACTCAACAGCAGTGGGTTTGGCTTTGCTTTTGGAACCATCTGACCACAAGCCTTGTAGGGATGAGCTTGCAGTTCCTTCACTACTGGTTTGCCACAGGCTATGAAAACTGAGCCTTGGCCTCCAACCCTCCCCAACCCCCTACACTCACCTTCCTATCTATGCATGTGGTCACAGGAGACTAAAGACCCACTGCCAAGAGCAAAATCTTCCGAAGCACCAACTCCTTCTGTTCCCCTCCTCTTTCTCCCTTCCCCAATTTCCTACAACCAAGTGATCAGGGGCAGGAAGTAGGTAGGGAGCTGGAATTCCTCCAGAGCTGAGTTTTAACGTATGTTCTTTTGTAAACAAGAACAATCATTTGTGAACAGACCCAGATGCAAACGGTCCCCACATCAGGAATTCCAGCTCAAAGGCGCAGAATAATATAGCTTTGGGGAAGATTTAATAATAGTAAAATTAAAATTGTAACTGAAGCATAATGAAGAATGTGGTACAAACAGGCACTGCAAAGGGGGAGAAAAAAAGCCTACACAGATTAGCCCCTATGGAATAGTGATTGGTTGAGAGCAACAGTAAACAATGCACAGAAATGCAACTTAATTATCTCTCAATTCTTAACATTCTACCAAAGCCACACGGAGGGCTTTGATGTTGGCAGCTGAGCAGCAGCAGCAGCTCCACCATCGCCCCTCTCCCGGAGGAAGATCATTACTAAGAAACCTGCAACCACTACGGACCACTACGGCAGCTGAGCCAAGAACAGCAGGATTTACCTGCTGAAAAATAAGGAAGCGGCAAACTACCTGGGAAGAAGCATCTCCAGGGAGCTACCAAGACAGTGGATTGGTGGACCAAAAGGAGCTGTGAGGCTTGGGACCCAAGGATTAGAACATCAGGAGGGGTAGGTTCAGCTGACAACAACTCATAGTTAGGCTTGCACACCTCCCTGGGAGCTTGGGGTCTTGTCGAACCCAGGACTGGCTTAGCAGACACCAGAGTACCTGCTGGATGGAATCTAAGATGTGCCTTCTCCACCTCCTGGCACACAGTAAGTGCCATTGGCTCAAGGCTGTTTCCATTGTTCCTGGTTTCGTCCCTAGCTGCCAGACCAGTGTTCAGAGGCAGTGGGGAAGAGACTTATACTGGGGAGAACTTTGGATTTATGAATCAAATGTTTCTTTCAAGGATGCTTCTGACAAATTTCAGAAAAGGCCACCCCAGTGGATTCCCAAATCTAGAAGTCAAGCCCCCTAAGAATCCAGGGTCTAGTTTTCTCTTTTCTGAACTCTCCTCTGAGCTTAGTACCCCCCATCCTACCAGTCAAGCTCCTTCATCCTTGGAGCCGCCTCTACACTTTGAGAATGGGCATTTTTAGGAGCAGGAGAGATTTTTATATGCCTCGTTGATTAGCTGTAGTCCTGGCTAGAAAGGGGTGTATGTGTGTGTGTGTGTATAAAGATGACCCCTTCAGGTCACAGGCACATCTAGGAAAGAAAATCCCAGAATTGTGGAGCATGACGTCCCCATGGCAGGCTGGCTCAGATCTTTGCCTTTTCAGCTCTGGTCGTCTAGCCCCTAAAAGCCTCCTGAGTTTCGCTGAGCCCTGAAGTGCAGTCAAGATCGAATCTAGTAGAACCCCGATCATGAAGCAACTTGGGGGACCCAACCCTTTGGTAGTGAGGTCCCAAGGTGCCAGCAATCCTGCAGCTACTCAGGCACTCACCTGGTAACTAGGATCAGGGTCATGCAAGTCCAAGGACACTTTTTCAGTTTTTGGAAAAGATAGTCAATGCACATAGGTGTCCAGGTTGCTGGGAGGTCAGTAGGGTTGGGGTGATGGGTGGTGAGGATGGCTTTTTCTGCATATGAGACGGTGATGATATTATAGTTTCCCAGCAATTGCCACTGCACTGGAATGACATCTTTTCTGTGGTTCTTCAGGCCTGGAGGTCTCTCCTGTATCATTCTGTGCACCAGCTCTGAAGGCCATCTCCTCATCTTTTGGGCAGGCTAAATGCCCTGTCAAGGATTGAATTACTTCTCTGCAAAAATATGTGTATCAATTTGGTCTGGCTATGATTCCCAGTACTGTGTGGTTATCTTCCATTTTGTGATGGAAATTTTATGTTAAAGAGGATTAGGGTGGGATTATAACACCCTTACTAAAGTCACATCCCTGGCCCAATGTAAAGGGAGTGTCTTAGTCATCTAGTGCTGCCCTGACAGAAACACCATAAGTGGATGGCTCTAACAATGAAAAATTTATTTTCTCACAGAAAAGTAGGTGAAAGTCCTAATTCTGGGCATCAGCGCCAGGAGAAGAGTTTCTCTGTTAGCTCTGGAGGAAGATTCTTGTCATCAGTCTTCCCCTGGACTGGGAGCTTCTGAGGTACAGGGACCACAGTTCCAAAGGATGCACTCAGCTCCCAGCACTGCTTCTTTCCTGATGACATGAGGTCCCCAACTGTCTGTTTGCTTCCTTTTCCTTTATATCCCAGGAAATTGCCACGAGGCATAATATAATATTATAGATTGAGTCCTGCCTGACTAATAATACAACCACCTCCCAACATCACAGGGGCAAGATTTAGAAATGGAACATCACACAATACCAGAAATCATGGGATTGCCAAATTGCTACATTTGGGGGGAGATAGAATTCAACCCATGGCAGGGAGTTTTCTCGAGACGTGGCCTGCACCACATTTTATCTTACAAGAGATCAAAGCAAAGAGAAGCATCTGAGAAGCTATTCCACCAGGGGAAGACTGAGGACAAGGAATTTCCTTCAAAACCAACACAGAAAGAATGTCTTTCCCTGGAGCTGACACTCTGAATTTGGACTTTTAGCCTACTTTACTGCAAGAGAATAACTCTTTGTTAAAGGGAGCCACTTGTGTCTTGCACAGTGTAGCCATACGGGTGGGACCCAGCAGCAGATGACAGCAGGGCAGTAGACTTTCCATATTTTGAACTAGTTTACAGCATCTGGGGTTGGATATAGAGGTGCTTACTTTGCCAGCTTAGAAGATGGACTTGTACATTTGAAAGCCTGACTGATTTTGGAAGCTGTCAGATACCTTTTACCCTTCAATATAAGAGTGCCTAGAGACACCCCAACAAGGTTGGCCATGATCCAAAAAACACAAAACAACAAATGCTGGAGAGGCTGTGGAGAAAGTGGAACCCTCCTACACTGTTGGTGGGGTTGCAAAATGGTCCAGCCTCTTTGGAAAGCAAACTGGCGCTTCCTTAAAAAAATGGATATTGATACACCATTTGACCCAGTAATTCCACTACTTGGAATATATCCTACAGAATCAAGGCCTTTCACACCAATGGACACATGCACCAGAATGTTTACCGCAGCACAGTCCATGATAGCAAAAAGATGGAATCAATCCAGATGCCCAACAACAGAAGAATGGATAGGTAAACTATGGTATATATACTCAATGGAGCACTACACAATGATAAAGAACAACAATGACTTCAGGAAACATCTCATGACCTGGTTTCAACTGGAAGACATTATGTTGAGTGAAAGTAGTCAGCGACAAAAGGACAAATATTGTATGAGACCTCTACGATAAGATCTCAAAAACAGACTTGTGTATAGAAGAAAAGACTCTTTGACAGCTGCAAGGGGGGGGAGGAAGTGGGGGGAAGGTTTAGATTAGATAGTTGCTAGGTATCTGGTTGGGTGAAATCAGTGATAGCACACATTAGAAACAAGAACAATATTAAGTGGACTTAAACACAACATGAGTACTCCTTCCATCTTAACCCAATATTGCAAGGATAGAATAGCTGGGGCAGGGGGTGGGGGACCATGCTCTTAGGCAAAAGCGAAGCCAATTGGCACAACTAGCATTTTGCTAAGAGGGCTCTCTGCACCCCACGTTGGGTGAGTGGCATCTGGGGTCTTAAAAGCTGCCAAGCTGCCATCCGAGGGCACAGCAAATGGTCCCAACTCAGCAGGATTGGATGCTCACTGAGGATCAAAATCACCTGGGGGAAAGACAACTCAGAAGACAAAGAGACCCACATCAGTGGGTGCCTACATTGACTTGGGACCGGAAGAACCAGATGGTGCCCAGTCACCACCAGTGATAGTCGCGATGGAGCTCACTAAGTTGACTCTCACTGGCAACACAAGAATAAAAAAGGGTGCACCCTGAGATCCCCACTAAAAGACTTCAATTGATGGTTCAGTGGTTTCGGGGTTCCCCTGGGAGCATGGCCCCTCACCCTGATGCTGCCCTTGACCATAAATCATAACGAAGGTCCACGCTTCAGACAGGAATGGATTGGACTTGGCGATGCAGTGACCATATATTGGATGCACTGTATGGTTCTATACATCTATAAGACGTCATCCTGCTGACCTCTGGCTGGAAGAAGGAGAGTGGGTGGAGAGGAGGGAAGAAAGACACTGTTGGGAGAATGAGACATGTATGGAGCAGAGAGGAATAGTGTGCTGTCACCGGGCAGGGAGAGCAGTGGAAGCTGCATATAGGTGGGTATGTAAATTTATATAGGAATGTACATTTTCACTCAGTTATATTAAATAAAAAATTAAAAAAAAAAAAAAGAGTGCCTAGAGAAATAATTGCAGTGAATCATGACAGCATCTCTTCCAGCCTTTACTGACTCACACTGCAGGGTCAGCTGATGGTCCCCCAGTGACTCTATAAGTAGGCCCATGTCTTTGCCAATCAGGACATGGAGCCTGCTACCCCAGAGATTCCACTGGGCCCAGTCACTGGAGTACATATAGGTGATTGGTGATCACCATCCTTTTCAGATTGAGTTTTTGTTCCCGTTAAGGTAACACCAGAGAAACAAAACAACATCCAGATGCCCAAATAGCAACAAACTTTGGACAGAAACGTAAAGAAAAATTTACCTATAGCTCCAGAAGGCCCCAAAAGAAAGGACCAAAGAATTTCCCAGATGAAGAAGCCTTTCTGAAACTATCGGATGGTGAGTACTAAAGGATTATATAGAGAGCCCTTCTAGACATTATACAAAATGCAGCAAAGAAAAATGAAAAATTAAACAAGCTGTTCCATCTGATGGAATACCAGTACTCTGAAATCCAACAGATCAAGAACAAAATCAAAGACATAGAAACTTCAATTCAAAGCCAAGAAAACAGAGTAGAACAAATGGAAAATAGACTTTCTAATTTGGAAGACAGAGCTACTGACTCCAGCAACTATAAGGAGAAATAAGAAAAAAGAAACAAGTGAAATGAAGAAGCATTAAGAAGCAAGTCGGATTCTATCAAGAGGTACAATCTATGGTTAATTGGAGTTCCTGAACAAGGAGGGACACCTGAAAACACAGAGTATTGTGGCTGAGCTGCTGACAGAAAACTTCCCTGAAATTATGAAAGAAGAGAATATAGATATCCAAGATGCATGTCAAACACCACTCAACATAGATTCCCCCAAAAAGGACTCTAAGACATATTACAATCAAGCTTAACAAAGTGAAACATAAGCAGAAATTCTTAAGGAGAGCAAGACTCAATGCAAAGCTAACTAACATTCACAGGGAAGCCCTGCAGGCTTTCATCTGACTGCTCAGCAGAAACAATGCTGGCTTAGAGGCAATGGGATCACACATTCAAAGCCTTGAAGGAGGAAACTTTCCAACCAAGAATTCTATGTCCTGCAAAACTGTACTTCAAATATGAAAGTGAAATTAAGACATTTGTGAAAACTAAACAAAAACTACAAGAAATGCTGAAAGAAGCTCTTGGCTTAGAAGAACAAAACCATTAACTCTATATTTTAGGAAGAAATACAGGACACATCATCCAGAAACCCACTCAGTATAGGGAAGGCTCGAAATTCAACCACAGCTGTAATATTAAAGAAAGTGATCCAGTGATCATATCATGAAAATTATGATATCATCATATTAAAAAGAGGGATATACTACAGTCGTTATAGTCCTTCCAGATGCAGAGGAAGTTAAAAAAGACTTGTAGTAGTAAAAATTGAGTTTAAACATAGATTATTAAAGGGGATCACAAGGGTAGACACAAAGCACAATAAAGATGCAACAAATCAAGAAACGTAATACAAGAGTCTCAACAAACACAAAACCAACACTGGAAAGGGGGAAAAAATCAACTCATAAAGAAGAACGTCCCAGAACAGAACAGTAAGAACAACACAGAAAATATCAACACAAAAATAAACACATCACAATGACAGCACTAAGCACATGCCTATCAATAATTGCATTGAATGTAAATGGACTGAATGCTCCAGTAAAGAGACAACGAGTGACATCTTGAATCAAAAGACATGACCCATCTATATGTTGCTTACAAGAAGCTCACCTTAGACTTAGAGATATGAACAAACTGAAAATTAAAGTATGGAAGAATATCTACCAAGCTAACAATACACAAAGAAGAGAAGGTATGGCAATACTAGTCTCAGATATAATAGATTTTAATGTAAAGTCCACCATCGTGGACAAGGATGGACACTATTTATTGCTGAAAGGCTGAATACACAAGCAGGACTTAACAATGTTAAATAGGTATGTACCTAATATTAGAGCACCTAAATACATCAAATAAACACTGATTACACTCAAAAAGGAGACAGATCATTCCACAATAGTAGTGAAAGACTTCAATACTCCACTATCAATACTGGACAGATCTTCTAGAAAAAAGCTCAGTAATGACACAGAAGATCTTATTGCCTAAATTAGCCAACTAGACCTCAGAATTTTCTAACCATCAGCAGACAACTACACCTTCTTCCCCAGTGCACATGGAACATTTTCCAGAATAGACCATGTGTTAGGACATAAAGGAAATCTCAACAAAATCTAAACCACTGAATTATTACAAAGCATCTTCTTAGACCATAAGGCCATAAAAGTTGAAATCAACAGTGGAAAAAAATAGATAGAAATTGTAACTCATGGAAAATGAACAACATCTTGCTCAAGAAGCCGTGGCTTATAGAAGAAATCAACAATGACATAAAGAAATCTATGGATTCCAATGAGAATGAAAACACTTCCCACCAGAACCTATGGGATACAGCCAAAGCAGCACTCAGGGGTCAGTTGATCTCTATAAATGCACACACATCTGGAAGGAAGAAAGAACCCAAACCAAAGAACTAACCCTACAGCTTGAACAAGTAGAGAGAGAACAACAGAGAAACTCCTCAGATCCCAGAAGAAATTAGATCATAAAGATTACAGAAGAACTAAATGAATTAGAGAATAGAAGAACAACTGAAAAGACCAAAAGTTGGCTTTCCAAAAAGATCAACAAAATTGACAAACCATTGGCTAAATTTACTAAAGAAAAACAGGAAAGGAAACAGATAACCCAAATAAGAAATGAGATGGGAGATGTCACAACAGATCCAACAGAAATAAAAAATATCATAACACAACACTATGAAAATCTGTACTCTAACAAATGTGACAACCTAGAGGAAAGGGACAAATTCCTAGATTCATATCACCTACCAAAATCATCACAAGATGAAGGAGAACAACTTGATAAACCTATCACAAAGGAAGAGATCGAAAAGGTCATCCAAAAACTACCAAAGAAAAAAAGTCCTGGCCCAGATGGCTTCACCTCAGAATTCTACCAAGTTTTTAGAAAAGAGTTATCTCCAGTACCACTGAGACTACTTCACAGCATAGAAAGATATGGAATACTCCCAAATTCATTCTATGAAGCCAGCATAACCCTGATACCAATGCCAGAGAAAGACCCAACAAAAAAGGAGAACTACACAGTATCACTCAGGAGCCTAGATGCAAAAATCTTTAACAAAATACTTGCCAATAGAATACAACAGTATATCAAAAAAATAATTCATCACAACCAAGTTGGATTCATACCAGTGCTGCAAGGCTCAACATCAGAAAAAAAATTAATGTGATCACCCACATAAATAACACAAAAGACAAGAATCACCTGATTTTGTCTATTGATGCAGAAAACGTATTTGATAAAGTTTAATACTCATTCACGCTAAAAACTCTCAGCAAAATAGGAAAAGAAGGCAAAATCCTTAATGCAATAAGGGCCATTTATACAAGGCCAACTGCTTACATCATTCTGAATGGAGTGAGACTGAAACAGTTCCTCTCGAGAACAGGAACTAGACAAGGATGCCCACTCTCACCTCTCCTATTCAACACTGTACCAGAAGTTCTAGCCAGAGCAATTAGACAAGACCAAGAAATAAAGGGCATCTGCATCAGCAAAGAGGAAATAAAAATCTCCCTATTCACAATGATATAATTGTGTATGCAGAGAATCCTAAAGAATCCATAAGTAAACTACTCAAACTCATAGAAGAGTTCAGGAAAGTCTCAGGATACAAGATAAATATAAGTAAATCAGTAGGATTAATTTGTACCAACAACAAGATTATTAAAGAAGAAATCACCAAATCAATATATAATTTACTATAGCCTCTAAGAAGATAAAGTACCTAGGAATAAATGTAACCTGAGAAATAAGAGACCTTTACAAAGAGCACTAAAAGACCTTACTGCAAGAAACTAAGAGAGATTTACATAAATGGAAAAACCTACCCTCCTCATGGATAGGAAGATTTAACATTGTAAAAATGTCTATTTTACTCGAAGCAATGTACTTATACAATGCAACCCCAATACAAATTCCTGTGACATTTTTTAATGAGATGAAGAAACAAATCACCAACTTTGTTTGGAAAGGGAAGAAGCCCCGGATAAGTAAAGCACTACTGAAGAAGAAGAACACACTGGGAGGCCTCTCACTATCTGACTTTAGAACTTATTACACTGCCACAATTGACAAAACAATCTGGTACTGGTACAAAAAGAAACAGATAGATCAATGGAACAGAGTGGAGACCCCAGTGATGCCACTATCCTCCTATGAACAGCTGATATTCGACAAAAACCCTAAGACATTAAACTGGAGTAAAAGCAATCTCTTCAACAAATGGTGCTGGCAAAATTGGTTATCCATCTGCAAAAAATTGAAACAAGACCCATATCTCACAGTTTATATAAAAACCAACTCAAATTGGATGCCAAGCCAAGTGCCGTCGATAAAAGACCTAAATATCAAGTCTAAGACAATAAAGTTCATCCAAAAAAATAGGATCAACAATAGAAGTTTTAATACACAATGCAGACAGACTTCAAAATCTGACAAAGCACAATCAACAGAAGAGAAAATAGATAAATGTGAACTACTGAGAATCAAACACTTTTGCTCCTCCAAAGACTTTATCAAAAGAATTAAAAGACCACCTACAGAATGGGAAAAAATATTTGGCAACTACATGTCAGACCGACATCTGATCTCCATAATCTATAAGGGACTACAAAATATCAATAAGAAAAAGACAAATAATCCAATTAAGTGATGGGCAAAGGAGATGAATAGATACTTCTCTATAGAGGATATCCAGGCACCCAAAAAAAACACGCTGAAATGAGCACAATCACTAGCTATTAAAGAAATTCAAATCAAAACTACAAGGAGATACCACCTCATTGTAAAATTGACTGTGACCCAAAGAATGCAAAACAACAAACACTGGAGAGGCTGTGGAGAAATTGGAACCCTCATTCACTGTTGGTGGAATTGCAAATTGTACAACCTCTTTGGAAAGCAATCTAGTGTTTCCTTGAAAAGCTGGAAATAGATATACCATTTGAACCAGTAATTCCACTGCTAGAAATATATCTTACAGAATCAAGGACATTCACACCAACAGATACATGCACACAAATGTTTACTGCAACACAGTCCACAATAGCAAAAAGATGGAATCAACCCAGATGCCCAACAACAGAGGAATGGATAAATAAACTATGGTATATATACTCAATGGAACACTATGCAATGATAAAGAACAATAACGATTTTAGGAAGCATCTCATAACCTGGTTTCAATTGGAAGACGTTATGTTGAGTGAAAGCAGTCAGCAGCAAAAGGACAAATATTGTATGAGATCTCAACTATACGAACTTAAAAACATACTTATACATAGAAGAAAAGACTCTTTGAAGATGGAGAGGGAGGGAGCGAGAGGGTGGGTAAAGATTGGATAGCTGATAGAAATTTGGTTGGGTTAAATCAGTGACAGCACACATTACAAAGAAGATCTATTTTAACTGGACTTCAACATAATGTGATTACTCCTTCCATCTTAACCCAATATTGCAAGGACAGAGTAACAGGGTCTGGCGTCCGGGGACCATGATCTCAGGGGACATCGAGGCCAACTGGCGCAACTAGCATTTTGCTATGAGTCTTCTGCACCCCACACTGGTGAGTGGAGTCTGGGGTCTTAAAAGCTGTCAAGCTGCCATCTGAGGTACACCAAGTGGTCCCAACTCAGCAGGAAAGGCAGATCACAAAGGACCAAAACAACATGGGGTAAATAGAACCCAGAAGACAAAGAGACCTGTGTGAGTGTGTGGCTACACTGACATGTGACCGGAGGAACCAGATGGTGCCCGGCCACCACTAGCAATAGCCATGAAAGGTCTCACAAAGTTCAGTCTCACTGGCAGTAGGAGACTAAAAAGGGGTGCACCCTGAGATCTCCACTAAAAGACTGCAGTTGATGGTCCCGGGGCTTTGGCGTTCCCCTGGGAGCATGGTCCCTGGCCCTGATGCTGCCCCTGTCCATAAATCATAATGGAAGTCAACTCTTCGGACAGGAATGGATTGAAAGTGGCGACACATGTGGCCTTGTCGTGTGTGCACTTTATGGTTCTATGCATCTATATGATGTTGTCCTGCTGACCTCTTGCTAGAGGCGGGGGAGAGGGTGAAGAGGAGATTGTTAGAAGGATATGACACATAGAATGGAGAGAAATGTGCTGTCATCAGGCAGGGAGAGCAGTGGGAGCTGCACATAGGCGGGCATGCAAATTTATATGGGATTGTACATTTTCACTCAATCACAATAAAAAAAAGCTATCCACTTACTGTACTCTGTTATAGCAGCACTAGATGACTAAGACATGCCCCAACTTCATAGATTACAAAAAGCTTCAGAGGAATAGTCCTGACATTTCCTTATTTCCTTTACTCTTGATTTCAAATTTTAACGGAGAGAATTTGTTATTATCTTCCAAGGAGATATGGGTGAAAACTGAGGTGGCCTGTACTAGTTGCCTTATTTCTGGCTGTGTACTGGGGAACTGGGTAGGGTAGGGGCTCTTTCAGTACTGATACCTTTTCTTTGAATGCTGAGCTTTACAGACTCTGATTTGGGGAGCTGGGTAGAAGCTCAACAAAATCTTGCCTCATTTTACACAGCAAATGGTCCAAACTCAGCAGGAACAGATGCTCACTGAGGACCAAAATGACATGTGGTAAAGACAACCTAGAAGACAGAGAGACCCACAACAGTGGGTGTCTTCATCGACTTGGGACCAGAAGAACCGGATGGTGCCCAGCCACCACCAGTGATAGCCACGATGGAGCTCACTAGGTTGAGTCCCACTGGCAACACAAGAATAAAAAGGGGTGCATCATGAGATCTCCACTAAAAGACCGCAATTGATGGTCCAGCGGTTTCGGGGTTCCCCTGAGAGCATGGCCCCCGGCCCTGATGCTGCCCTTACCCATAAATTATAACGAAGGTCCACTCTTTGGACAGGAATGGATTGGACTTGGCAATGCAGAGTGACCATATATTGGAAGCACTTTATGGTTCTATACATCTACAGGATATCATCCTGCCGACCTCTGGCTGGAGGAAGGAGAGTGGGTGGAGAGAAGCGGAAAGAAGGCTGTTGGGAGGATGAGACATGTAGGGAGCAGAGAGGAATAGTGTGCAGTCACCGGACAGGGAGAGCAGTGGAAGCTGCATATAGGGGGGCATGTAAATTTATACAGGAATGTACATTTTCACTCAGCCATGTTAAATTAAAAAAAAAAAAAAAAATCTTGCCTCATTTGGCAGGTAATTTCCAAAGACGCACAACCCTCTTCCCTCTTCACCATCCCCAATCTTCTACCACTTGTTACAACAGCTCTAGTATATCACCCTTTGCATGACTTTCATGGCTGGCCCTTACGGTTAAGTGCTTGGTTGCTAACTAGAAGGTTGATGGTTTGAACCCAGCCTGTGGCTATGTGAGCCAAATGGCCTGGTGATTTGCTCTCATAAGATTACAACCTAAAAAACCCGGTGGAGCAGTTCTATTGTGTCACATGAGATCACTATAAACTGGAATCAATTTGAAGATACCTTATAACAACAACAATATAGCAATGTCTAGCACAATGCCTGGCATGTGGTAGAGGCCTAATAAATATTTATTAAATGAACAAAGTAATATTCTGTCTAGCTCCACTCTAGGAGGCTAGGAGTCTAAGAGTCCTTAACCTAAATTACCCACCATTTTTCACCACCCAGGTGAGTTTCCCACTTCCCTTGGACCCCAGAGAGATCCACGGAGCCTCAGACTTAGAATTCAGCTGGCCCCTGCTTCAGTGTTATAGAAAGTAAGGCTGGGACACTCTGCTCATATCTGGAGCTTCTGAAAGAGGCAGTTGGCCGGAGAAAGCAGGGAATTTTTTGTTATGCAACTGTGAACTACAGTTCTCCCTTTAACCCGGCAATCAACTTAGATGAGACACAGCATCACAAAATGATAATGACCCAGACATTAGTACATTGGTGCAAGGATCAGATACTCAAAACAAGGGCAGAACTGGCTATGCTCTTCATTTTATAGATGTGGAAACAGACTCAGAAAAGTTATGCCACTTGCCCAGAGTCACATAGCTACTTATTCACCAGGCCTCAAAGTCAGGATGCCTTGCTTTTCACCTCCACTCTCATGGTCCTCACAGCCCTTGAGTTGTGAACAGATCCCTCATCCAATCCAATGAGGCCACAACAGCTAAGAGGTGTCCCTCATCCCCTCTGAGGGCAGAATCTCACTGCACCAGCCTTAGAAGAACGGCAATCAGAGAAAGAGTGGTGATTCTCTGCATTGCACTTGACTATTTAAAAGCCCATCTGATTCTCTGTAAAAAGCTGTTTGGTGATCAGCCCAGTATTACACTTTTGCTGAAGCTGTCAGCTGTGTACACGTCATCACTTGAGCCATCTAATAGCACAAGCGGTTTGCCTTCTCAGTTTGTTTGCTTCCTTGGTGTGTGCACTCTTCAGTCCCTGGGAGCCCAAGGAAGACTGGTGTTACACAAGCACCTCATCAGAACAAACATCCAGTGAGCAATGCTTTCTTCAGCCTCCCACCCTCGAGGAGCGCTTACTTCAACCCCCTACTCTCCCAGAATGCCGGGAGAGGCTTTTGTTCCTGACAACTGTCCCCTTACTGCCAAGCCATCTCCCTGGGAAATTGAGTCTAACCTGGAATGAATCTGGACAGCTTGCTTCCCCTGAAATGGAAGGGCATGTGGGGGTCCTCCTTTACTCTGACCTAGTCTTAGTTATCCAGTGCTGCTCTAACAGCCCAAGTGGATGGTTTTAACAAACAGGAATTTATTCTTTCACAGTCTAGGAAGCTGTCAAGTCCAAATTCTAGGTATCAGCTCTAGGGAAATGCTATCTCTCTCTGTTGGCTCTTGGGGAAGGCCTTTGTCTTCAATCTCCCCTGGCCTAGCAGCTTCTCTGCACAGGAATCCTGGGTTTGCTCTGCTCCCAGTACTGCTTTCTTAGTGGTATGAGATTTCCTGTCTCTCTGCTCACTTTTCTCTTTTATATTTCAAAAAAGATTGACTCAAAACACAATCTAATCTTGTAGTTTGAGTCTTGCCTCATTAACATAACTGCCACTGATCCCATTTTATTAACATCATAGAGGCAGGATTTACAGCACACAGGACAGTCACATCAGATGACAAACGGTGGACAACCACACAATACTGGGAATCACTGCCTAAGGTGAAAGATATTTTGGGGGATACAATTCAATCCATGACAATCCTTCAGACCCCTGTCGGGCACCCTAATATCCCCCAGGCTCCACACTGGGTGTCAAGGATATGAAGGGTAAGGTAAGACCTCGTCTTCGGGAAAACCAGAAACAGAGCTGGGGTGACAGACATGCTAAAAATCAATCAGCAGTGCTGTGCTCAAGAAATGCATGTGTATACCGTGGGGACCCAGAGACTGGGAAGTCCTAGCTTTACCTCCAGGGAGTAGTAGCATTTGCATAGGCCTTGCAGGACATGAAGGTGTGAAGAACAATAAGAGAAACAGGAAGTAGAGGACAGAACCAACTGAGATACTACCTGTAAGTGCTTAGAAGGGTGCATGGGACATAACAGCCCTTTGATAGATGAGAAAAACTATTATTTTTACTGCTAATATTGCTATTTTTGCAGGTCCAAGGGAGCTTCTAGGAATCCCAAAGATACGCCTCAGAGGCTTAAAGACACTCTGGTTGTATGTGATTCTCTGTATAAGTTTAAATTCTTCACTTTCAACCAAATATGTCAGCAGGGACCTTCCCGCTCTTTCTTGGTTGTGAAATGAAAAATCCATTAGAAGAGGCAGCACTCCAGCGCCTAAAGACCTCCACGGGTACAACTACCTCTGAGCCCTCAAAGGAGGGAGCTGGAGCCCACATGTAACCAGCAGGCCCTGCTACGGAAGGTACAGTGGAGCCTTAGCTGTTATTGTTGACAATGACACCCTCAGGTCCCACACCCTCAGGGAGCTATGTGGAATGCTCTCTGAGTATAATGGCATGTCTGGGCTTTCAGGACCCCACCACACACGCCCACCAGCTGCCCAAGCCCTAAACCCGGTCTCATTCTTGCTGCACTCCAATCGTGTCATTTCTTCATCTGTAATGCCTCACACATTTATACAGATCTTTTCTCCACTGTCACTTCTTTCAAGCAGGACATCACTATCTCTTGGAACAGCATCCTAAATAGTCTCTTTGTCTCTCCTTCAATCCATTCTACAAACTGAAGCAGGAGCAATATTGCCAAAATCACAAATTTGTCCAAATTAATCCCCCCGCTTGAGAATCCTTGCTGTCCTACCTCAGTCCTCAAGACCACTCAGCAGACAGTCACTCAAGGCCCTCCGTGACCTCCACTGTTCAAGTGCATCATCAGGACCCCTGTTCCACACAACACACCCATCAGATGGGAAATCTCACATTGCGCTTCATATGCCAAGCTCTCTCTACCTACCGGTTGTCATTAAATCAGGCAAGAACTCATGGTGACCCCATGTGTGTCAGACAAGAACTGTGCTCCATACTTTTGCAGAAGTAATTTGCCAGGCTTTTCCTCTAAGGTGTCTCTAGGTGGACTCAAACCTCCCATATTTGTGGTTAGAAGTTGAGTGTCCCAACTGTTCATACTATCTAGAAACTGTTCCCTCTAGCTACTAGAAGTTCATTCATGAAGTTTCCTTTGCCTGGAATAATTCCCCTCACTTCCTCATCCCTTGACCAACTCCTTATCCTTCAGGTACCAACCCTTCCTGACCCCACAAGAGTTTATTAAATATCCTCCTGTGTGCTCTCAGAGTGACCTGTCCTTGTCCAGTTACAGCACTTGTCACATTGTATTATGAACACCTGCTTACTTGTCATTTGTCTCGTTTCTTGCTAACTTAATGAGCTCCAGTTCCTACACAGAGGCCGAACGTGTTGTTGCTGTGGTTAGCGGCCATCCATTTGGCCCCCAACTCATGGTGTCCCCATGGACAAGGCAACAAAACATTGCCCAGTCCCATACCATCCTCATCAATGGTTGCAGATCCATCTGTTGAGATCCACGGGGTTTTCACTGGCTGATTTTCTAAACTCAGTCACTAGGCCTGCCTTAGTCTAGAAGCTCCACTGACATCTGTTTAGCATCAAAGCAACCCACAGACTTCCTCTGACAGAGGAGTAGTGGCTGCACAGTAGGTACATTCATTGCAAAGCGAACCAGGTCTCTCCCACGGGAGGCAAGAATCCTACCACTGAGCCACCTGTGCCAAAACACAGTGGGCAATGAACAATTGTTGAATGGATAACAAACAAACAAGAAATGAATGAATGAATTTGAATATATTAATTGAAAAGCACTTGATTCACACAAAGCGATACATAATAGGAGATGCTGCCCATAGTGGAAGCTGACCAAGTAATGTGAGAGGCAGCGACACAGGGCCAAGGCATGAAGCAGTCTAGGGGTTAATCTTAGTGGGCTTGGAGCAGGAAGAGCTGGGGCCTGGCAGCAAGGCAGGGACAGCATTAGAATACCCTTTTCAACCGCCCCTTTCCAGCCTGCTCCAGACCCTATAGTCCCATCTGCATAAATCTCAGCTACCTGCCAACAGAGAATCTCATCAGTAGTGAGACCTACACTATTTCATAAACTTTCTTTAAATTAAAATCAGGCAACACACACATACACATTCTACCCCACAGAAATCCCCGTCGTTGAAAAGTTGCTCCCTATAAAATAAAAGAAGCTGTTTAAATGTCTTCCTTCCAAGCTAGCCCCACAGAGCTGGAGCTGAGAATACATTAGCCTTTAATGAAGTGAGACTCTCATCTTCCAGGAGACACCTCATTTAGCGCAATTGTTTCAGAGCCATTACAGAAAGACAATTACAAGGAAGCGGGGAGAGTAATTGGAAATGCTGGCAGGAGTTGGGCGAAATGATAATAAATAAAAATATTCAACCTAATAAGCTTCCAGGAGGGGGTGGGATGAAGAAAATCAACATAATTAGAACTGAACCTTAGCAAGGAAAAACAGACAGCAGGGTGGCAAGTGCTCAACTTGTACAGGAAGAAAGAAGAAGTAGCACGCAGGCAGTGATGATTGGGGGCTGCAGGCCGCTGGCCCCCTCTGGAAGCTGCTGGAGGGTGGAAGTAGGGGCACAGTCCAAAGCCTGCTGGGGCCCAGGGTGCGCTATTTCCGGCTACAAAAACCTGGGTAAGTGAAAAGGCAGCCTGACTTGGCTTGCCAGGCCTGATTCTCCACAGGCTGAGAGGAGGCAGAGGGAGGAGCCCGGCCAAAGAGCCCCAGGGCCCGATTCCTGATTCTGCTGATCTCCGAAGCTACCTTGGAAGAGAGGCCTATGCTTTCTGGGCCTCAGATCTCTCGTCTTGAAATAAGGGAGGAGAACACTAAGGTTTCTACAGCCCAACTCAGGTGTTCTCTTGGTTTTTTGTGAAAGCCCTCCCATTTCTCTCTATTGGTATGTCCTCGTCTCACGTTCATGCTGTATCTGATGGGTTCCCTCTTCAGTTCTGAAATTTCAACACAAGAGTCTAGAAATTAAGCCTAGAGACACAGCCCAAGCATCATTCACCTAAAAAACATTTCTGACCCCACTCTACTTTCTCCTGGGGGCAGCCGACCACTCCTTGCTTGCTCTGGGCCCTGGCCATGCCCAGTATGGTATTGCATTTGTGGATAGGTCCATCTCTCCCTAACAGAGTCCTCCAGATGCTACAAATGGTTATAATGCTTGGCTGCTAACTAAAGGTTGGAGCTTTGAGTTCACCCAGAGGTATCTTGAAAGAAAGGCCTGGTGCTCTACTTTCAAAAAATCAGCCAAAGACAAACTCTATGGATCTTAGATCCTCTCTGACATATATATAGATAGGCTCACTAGGAGTCAAAGTCACCTCTACAGGATGGCATTCTTGGTCTCTCTCGAAAAGGCTGTGAGTACCCAGGTATTTTCATAGGAAATTTAATATGGTCTGGGATTTGTTTCAAAATAACCCCATTGGTAAGGGGACTGTTGACAGTTATTTAATCTGGATAATGAGTACATGGGGCTCATTATATTGTTTGTTCTCTTTTTAAAAAACATGCTTGAAATTTTATATTACAAAAAATTTTGTTTGATTCTTTTGTTTGTTTAAACAAACTTGAAGTCCAACAACTGAAAAACCATACTCATTGCTGTTGATTCTGACTCATAGCGACACTGTAGGAAGAGCAAAACTGCTCCATATGATTTCCAAGGAGCCCCTTGTGGGTGCAAACTCCCTACCTTTTGGTTAGCAGCAGAGCTCTTAACCACTATCCCACTAGGGTTTGTTACCCTGGTAACCTAGTACAGAATCTGCTATACAGCAGGCACTTACTTGTTTATTTATTGCATAACAGCTCTGCTTCCCAAGTTTACTGATTGGGAATAGACAATTGATGATTAAAGTCATATTTTAAAACTCCAAAAGATTCTTGAATCATTTCAATCAATTCAGTTAAATACAACTCAGCCAAGCCAAGTCAAGTGCCGTCGAGTCAGATCTGACTCATGGCGACTCAAACAATACTTATTTACTGGATGCTTGCTACGTATCCAGGCCCGATGACTCAAAAATGAATAGGACCTCCTAGTTCTTTTCCTTAAGGAATCTGCCATCTAGAGAGATTCAAAATGTAAAGCTTTAGACAGGAGTGAGATCACCATACATGGTGGGACATTTGTCTGGAGACACTAGCAAATACAGACTTGTCTCAGCCCCTTAACAGTGCGCTACGATCTCAGTCCATGGTAGTCAGATGTTTTTACAGCTGTATCAATAAAAACAAACCAAAAAAAACTTTAATACACTTTCATGAAACACCTGTTTCCAACTGCCATCATGTAGACTCTGATTCATGGCGACCACGTGTGTGTCAGAGTAGAACTGTGCCCCACAGGGTTTTCAGAAATAGATCACCAGGCCTTTCTGCTCAGTTGCTTCTGGGTGGACTGAAACCTTCAACCTTTCAGTTAGCAGCCGAGCATGTTAACTGCTTGCACCACCCAAAGACTCCTCTCAAGATATCCATGTATGCTCATGCGCGTACATGTGTATGTTTACTAGACACACTACTCTACCAAGGAAACCGCATGGTGTAGCGGTTAAGAGCTATGGCTGAGTTAGTTGCCTTTCAAATGGGAGTTCTCCACCAGACTCTCCCCGGAAACCCTATGGGGCGTCAGAATAGACTCAATGACAACTGGTTTTTTTTCTCTCTCTACCAATATAATGTGTCTCATGGAACACATTCAAAAGCAGAAATCTAAACAAGATGAGATAAAAACACAAATAAACAAAGTAATATTTTCTTCTCTTATTCCAGTGAATCATCTAGCTTACTCTGTTGTGGAGACTACTGTGTACAGTGTCTGTATCCTGGGACTTGACAGGTCTGCCCTGCAGAAGTAATTCTGGTTTGTTCAGTACACCAGGCAGAATTTAACACCTGTTTTTCTTTTGTTGACCACAGCATCTAGCTACCAGTAAGCGGTGACAGATGCACAGCTTCAGTTCTGTTAAACCCTGGGGTAGAAAGTTCAGAGGAGATGAGAGAAGAACCCAGGTACCTTCCTCAGAGAAAGGAGTCTTCTGCATTTGTTCATTCATTCATTGTTATAAATTCTGCAAGTGCCCACCACGCTAGGTGGATGGAGGGACACAGGTGCAAAGCTGCTGTGGACACTGCGCTGTCACAGCTTGGTGAGAAACCTCAGGCCTGGATATACCTGGGACGCCGGAGAACACCAGTCATGTCAGAGGTTCAAGCCAGGTGCTCTGAGAGGAAGAAATTACTTTCCCTGAGGCGCCTAAGAAGACTTTGTGAAGAGTGGGCATGGGAGATAGGGGGAACAGGCAAGGTTTTCAGGAAAAGGAAATGCCCATGGCAAAGATACAGGGGTATGAAATTAAGGGGATTATTCTTCTCTGCCTATTCTCAGCTCCATTTGGAGATCCTATATCCCAAGGCTGAGTGAGAGACAGAAGAATATTTACTAGAATTGCAAAGAAAAAAGACTGGGAAGTGCCCTCAGACCGAACACTCTGGAAACAAGAGAGGAAGACTGGCTGCAACAGGCTCCTTTAAACACAACAGTGAGGACAGAGGCTGCTGAAATCACTCAACAAAACATCATTTATGCAGTGCCAAAGGCTAATGGGAGGGGAAAGCATTCTAATAGGCCTTCTCTTGGGCTTGCCACAGACAGAGCATGAGCTGGCCTGGAGGCAGCCAGACAAAAGAGACAACCCAAAGGGGCCATTTTCATTCAAGAGTTCTACACTTGTGGACTCTTCACCCTTCGAAAGCCGAAGAGTGGGCATCTTCAGTAAATACATAGTTGAAACACAGCATGACAAATGGTCACAGAAGGGTGCACCAACGTGTGCTGGGAGCTTGGGGAAAGTAACTCTTACCTGCAATACAGTCACAGACATACTTGTCACCTAGAAACTGAGTTCTTACCAGGGAACAAGGGAGTGGATGGCATCCTAGTCCAAGAAAGTTTCATGTGTAGAAGTGAACAGGCTCAAAGGTACAGAAACCCTTGCCCCTGCTGTTAGAGGTGGCTGGGACTGAGACCTAGCCAATCCAAAAAGCGTTGGAACCATCAGGACACTGGCAGGAAATAAGAGGCCCTTGTGGTTGGCTCTCAAGTTGGAAGTATCCCCGGGAATCCCACGGTGTTCAGCACTGAGTACTACCTAGATCAACTAAAATCAAACATGTTGCCATTGAGTCAATTCCGACTCATGGGGGCCCTGTAAGAAAGAGTATAACTGTCCCCTGGGGTCTCCAGGGATCAGCTGGTGGATTTGAACTGCTGACCTTTTCGTTAGCAGCTGAACTCTACCACTGTGCCACCAGGACTCCACTACACACAGTAGGTGTGTAATAAATGTGTGATGATTGTAGATTGTCAGTTATAAGGAGTAGAGGCTGGGATAATCAATTCGTTCTTACAAAGCCCTAGGCAGTGCCACATGTTGGGGACATTTATTAAAGTCACTTGATGAGGCTTTGAAGAGGGGACAGAGACAAGGAATACTGGAGGAAGACCCGAAACTAAGGCTGTCCACCCTTATCTCCACATTACCCCTCCTCCCTCTTCTGGCCAGTAACCCAGGATCTAAGCATGTGGGGTGTAAGAGGGAAAGAGAGACGCAGGAACACGGGAAAAGAGGAAAACAAAGCAACAATGTACTGGGTTCCTAAATTGGGTCAAGTTTAGTTTATTACTTCAGTTAATTATCTCTACAGTCCTATGAGGTTATCATTTCTCTTTCACAAGTAGGGAAACTGAGGCTGAGACATGATCTCTCTTGCAGGGAGGATGCGGGAAGACAAGGGTCTAAACTCAAATTCATCATCCTTCCATTGTACTCAGTTCCCCCAGATGGCAGGGCAAATGGCAAGTGAAGCAGAGATAAACACCAGCAGGGAGTGTGCAGCCCTGGGATCCTGAGTACCCTCCAACCTCCCCAGGTTCTACCTCCCTTTGGACGTCCTTAGATGGAACTGCAGGGGGTCATAAAGACCTTTCTGTTGGGGTCTAGGTGCCCCAAGGCATAGGCTGGAAGGGCCAGCAGCTGTGTAGAACCTGGAAGGTTCTCAGTTAAGAGAGGCTGAGGAATCTGAGTGGATGAGGGCCACAGTAGCTCCCTATCCCCTTCCTACCCTGGTTGCTTATTCCAGTCTTGTTTTATGTTTTACATCCAGAAAGGCAGCTTCCTTCTTACAAAATTGCTGGAACCTTCCCAAGCCTTGACATCACTCACCACTCAGAAGCTGGGAGTCCTGAGTTCTAGTCAAGCCTCTGATACCAATCAAGTCCCATGGCTGTAGGCATGTCCCTGCCGCTCTAAGCCTCATTTTTTCCTCTCGGTACTATGACAGGAATTTAGTGATTTCTGAGGTTCCTTTTGGAAACTCTTATGGTGTAGTTGTTAAGTGCTACAGCTGCTAACCAAGAGGCCGGCAGTTCAAATCCACCAGATGCTCCTTGGAAACTCTATGGAGCAGTCCTGCTCTGTCCTTTAGTTTTGCTGTGAGTCAGAACTGACTAGACTGCAGTGGGTTTGGTTTGGGACGGTCCCCTTTCAGCTGCCCGCTAGCTTCTTTCTCCCTCTCCAGACTTCTCTTTGACCTTTTCCCTGTGCCCCACTCCACAAAAACTAGGGTTCCATCAATTGCAGACTGAGTGACTCATCCACAGGCCGCTGAGAGTTCTAGGCTAAGCCATCCTAACAGGAATCTAGGGGCCTAAGGCAGGTGAGCCAGGTCAGCTGGGCTAGGATGTGCTGGTCAGAGGCTTGGGAGGAGTGAGAAAAAACCCTGACTCAAAGCCAACCCCAGCTGCTATATTTCTGAGAGATATTTAAGAGGAGTGGAAAGCACATAGGCTATGGAGCCATACAGAACTAAGTCCAAGCCCAATCTGCTCCCTTTTCCAGCTGTGGAACCATGCTTGCATTTCTGAGCCAGGGCTCCGTGATCCTCTTCCATGAGAAGCTTGGTGGGAAGACCTCGACAGACAAGGTGCGTGAAGCACATAGTACAGTGCCCATTACGCAACAGGAAATGTTCTTCTCTCCCTCCCAGGATAGTCTAACAGCAGCAGTCCTAAGGTACTTGACCGTCGTGGACATCACACACCACAAGGGAAGGCAGAAGCTGCGGCCCATGCTCCACCAGTCACCAAGCGTGAGCAGTATCAAGATGAAAACATTCCACTTTCCAGCAAGAAAGGGTTTTCCCAGGAGGGGTGTAACTAATGTTTAGCAGGGAGTGGCACGTGCTCCGGGCACCACCTGAGATGGGCACTGAGCAGCAGTTTCTGTTGGCCATCGTGGTATCCATGGCCAGCACTGCGAGATGGTCAGGAAATTTAACACTAATTGCCCTAGACTCTGTTTTCCACAGGGAGGCCCCTGTCCTCAGTGGGAGACTCAGGAGGGTTACTTGAGTGTGATACATTTTTTTTAAAAAAAATTGGGTTTAAAGTTAGTACAACAGCAGCATACTCCCGCTTCTGCAAGTACTTGGTCCCCGATGGAGATGAGGACATGAATTAAGCTTACCCCCTCTCCCCTTGGATCAGGTAGTCCCCGGCCCTGACTGTTCCCCTCACATGGTCTCCTGCACCAGAAAGTGGCTTCTCCGCAAGTCCCAGACTGCAAATGGATCTGCCTTGTGGACCAGCCTCATGGGCACCCCTCCTTCTCCCAGACGCCCACCTCAACCTAGCCTAATTCGGTCCTAAGTATTCCTGAGGTGCCTTCCAATTTCCCACTGTAATAAATGGCACAGAATGCAAATGAAGGTGGATGTGGGACACAGATGTTTGCACTAATTTAATTGAGGGAACACCTTGGATTAAACACTTTGCAAAACACTCACAAATAGGTTCAGTGCATTCAATAATGAAAAGCCTCCCAGCCCCCAGGCACTTTGCTGAAGTTGCCTGTGGCTCCAGGAGAATTGCTGAGAGAAGGGGGAAAGAAGGGGAGAGTCTCAGAACACGCAGGGGACAAGGTGCCACCAAGCCTAGAGAGAGGGTGACTGGGTCAAGCCCCTCGGAGGGCTTCCTACTAATACTCCACCAGCTGGGACCAAGCCTGGCAAGAGACAATTGAGAAAGGGAGTGCACGGAGTAGGTAACACCTGCCTCCCCAGGTGGGTAAGGCTCATCCAAAGGGTCAGTAACAGACAGACGCCTCCACATCCTTAGGCTCAAGTCCAACATAGAGGCCTCACTGCCCGCCGTTATGGATTGGCATACCGGGGCCCAGATGACCCCGGGAGATAATCAACGTACATTGTCTTTGGGGCATGGGGTGAGGGGTAGGAAATCGTTCAGACATTTGGGGGTTATTGGCAAGCCAGGGCTAACCTCTCTGAAGCTGCATCTTCCCTACCTTCCCCTACAGACTGGGGTACTTAAGAAGCTCCAGTGTTGCGCTCTATCAAGCCCCAACTCTTCCCTTGATCTTGTATCCTCCCATCTACCTATTCCCCCGGCCCTGCGGCCACAGGGGTGAGGACCCCCCAGTACCTGCCGTGGAAGCGTGCACTGTGGAAGTAATAGCCTCAGGTCCACTATGATAAATGCTCTCAGAGAGGGATATCCAGTCACCTAACAGCCAAGGAAGAACACAGTAACTTGGCATGAGAGGGCCAAAAGACGTATAGAGAAAAGGGGAAAAAGTTTATGACAGAGGGAACAGTACACACAAAGGCAATGAGACACAGCTGGCTAGCTGATGGCAGAGACCAGGAGAGGCCATTTACACAGCCTCACTTGGGGGACAGGTGGCCTGAAAGATGATGGGCCACATTCCTAGAGTCTGCCTCTAATCTTGGTGACAACCCATGGGTGAGGGGAGAGAGCAGGCATCCCTGAGGCTCCAGCCCCAGACAGTTCCCCAAAGTGGGCAAATCTGGAGTAGTTCCTATAATAATTACTCTAGAAGTCTCAGAGTTCATCTCAGGGAACCATGGATTGCAATATGTCCCTCCAAAATATCCATAATAAATCCTAACTTCTATGCTTGTGGTTATAACCCCATTTGAGAATGGGCTGACTTTGTTGTCTTAATGAGGCAAGGTTAACACAGGATATTTCTTGAGCAAATTTCTTCTGAGATATAAAAGAGACTGAACAAGCTAGCAAGAGAAGCAGAGAGGGGGCAAAACTGATGCCAAGCCACGAGGAAATTGACAAGGAACAGAAAGCCAGCTGAAGAGACAAGGACCTTCCCCCAGAGCCAACAGAGGGAGAAAGCCTGCTCACAGAGCTGGTGCCCTGAATTCAGCCTTCTAGCCTCTTAAAGAGTGAGAAACAAATACCATCCACTTGTGGTATTTCTGTTATAGCAGCACTAGATAACTAAGACATGGGGTTAGATGATTTCACATTCCTAAAAACAGAACCCTTAATTTTCAAACACAATGATCACTTCAAGTGTAATAAACATTATAATAATAACCTCTTATACTTGTACAGTACTTCATAGTTTATAAAACATTTCCACATATCTGTTGCAATCTTCCACTAACAGCCCTTGGAGAAAGAGAGAAGAGGTAGTATAATTCTTGCTTTGGGGATGAGGAAGTTAAATCTTAAGCTTACAGCTCCTAATAACAGAACCGGGGCTCAAAGTCAGGTCTATCTGGCATCAAAGTGCGTGCTTGCTCAGTCATTCAGTCACACATTTGCTGAGTACCTACTGTGTACCTAGAAATGTTGTATACTCCAAAGCATGGCATGATGAGGATATTCAGATAATAAAGTCTGGAGAGACAAAACACTGACTAGACAGACTTGGGCCAAAGGAAAAAAACAAGGGCAAAAGGTAGAGCCCTTCAAATTCAGGGACCAACAAAGAAAACCACAGTCATTCTTTAAAGAAAAAAATGGCTTTATTCTCTCATGCACATGTGCACATACACACATAGCATGCATACACACACATATTCACATCACACATGAAGATCTAAGCCATTTCTCCTGGGCATCACCTTCCATGCATGGAATGCAGACTATTCCCTCCCTGACATCCCACAGCTGGCTAGACAAGAGTCCAGAACCAGCAGCCATTCTGGAGACCACCTTGTGGGACCGGTGTTTCCCTTCACACACAGCACCCCCAGCACATACAGAGTCAGACCCACTCAAGAGTACAGCCACTCCAGCACGTCCATGAGCCCTGGCATCATGGGGACAAGAGTCTGAAGTGCACCCTTGACCACTAGATTCTGATCAGGAGGGATGGAAAGAAAGAGGAACAGCTTGGAGGAGGACAGACTAGGAGGAAAAGCGGCTTTCATCTCCCTTCTAAAGGGAGATGCTGTTGGGGTCCCATCAGTAGGCCCATTTACAGGAAGACACCACCTTGTCTTCAGACAAAGGTGGAAGAGTGTTATAGATTGAATTGTGTCCTCCCAAAATATCTGTCAACTTGGTGGGGCCATGATTCCCAGTATTGCTTAACTGTTCACCATTTTGTCACCTGATATGACTTGGCTACGGGTTGTAAATCCTGTCTGTATGATGTTAATGAGCTGGGATTAGAGGCAGTTATGTTAATGATGCAAGATTCAATCTACAAGATTAGATTGTATCTCAAGTCAATCTCTTCTGAAACATAAAAGAGTGAAATAAGCAGAGAGAAAGAGATACCTCATACCACCAAGAGAGCAGCTCCAGGAGGAAAGCGAATCCTCTGGACCCAGCGTGCTTTCACAAAGAAGATCCTTGACCAGAGGAAGATTGATGGCAAGGAGTTTCCTCCAGAGCTGACACAGAGAAAAGAACCTTCTCCTGGAGTTCATGCCCTGAATTCACTCAGACTTCTAGTCTACCAGATTGTGAGAGGATAGATTTCTCTTTGTTGAAGCCATCTACTTGTGGTGTTTTTATTTTAGCAGCACTAGATGACTAAGACAATGAGCCTCAGTTCCTTCTGCAAAAATAATATCTGTTTCACAGGATCTGTGTGCAAATGCATGCAGTGACACGCTGAGAACACCTAGTGAGGGGCCTAGCATGAGCCAAGCCAAGCCAAGTGCCGTCGAGTCGGATCTGACTTATGGCGACTCTGGTGGCATGAAGAGGGTCAATAAACAATCCCACCTATTCTTGAAATAAAGATAAAGGATGAACAGCATCAACAACATCTCCTGGGCCCCATCACATCACTAGTTCCCAGAGTTCTGGAGGCTTCCTGGGAGAGTGCGTCTCCTTCACTCCATCCTTTTCCCCTTGGTCCTTTCATTCGTTCTCTCATTCAGCCAGCCTTGTAGGGTACATGCCATGGCCAGGACTACGTACTGGGGTAAGAGAAGAATAAGACTCAGTCCATAACTTAGATAGACAAAGAGATATGTTTGACGTCCTACACTGATGTATACAACAAAGAAGAAATGCATTCACGTCAGCGGGGAGGAGAGGGCAAAGACAAACTGAAAAGGAGGCTGGGAGGAAGGAGGAATTCACAGATGAGACACGTGAGCAAGGTATTAGAAGAAAAGCAAGGGATCTCCAGGTTGGGGCTATTCTAAACAGAGGAGCAGCATGTGCAAAGGCACTGAAGTGTAAAAGCATACAATATTGGGGGAAGTTGAGAAACCCAGGACATGTAGCTTTCAGAAGCAAGCATACGACTGCATGCCTGGGTATCTGTAGGTAACAGGGAGGAGGGAATAGCGATGGCTGGTGAGAGATGAAACTGGAAAAATAGACTCCAAAGTTGAAGGACCAATCCCATGGTCAAAGCCAACGAGACCAAGGAAGTTGACCCTGAGCTTGTAGGCAGTAAGGCATCACTAAAGGTAGTCAAGGAGGGAAGTGATGTGGTCAGATACCAACAACAGCATTCATTCGCTATCATATCTTGTTACTGCCAGGCATAATGTTAGGCTCTTCCACACTTCGAAGGAAACCCTTGAATGACTCAGAGGATAAATGAACATGACTAAGGTTCTTCTCTTTGATTCATGCAATTATCCATGAAGAAATGTTCCATCTGAGGGACAACTTTGCATCTCTGAAGAGCCAGACTGGCAGACTAACAGCAAAGGAAGGGACTAAAAAGATAACAAACCTGCTTTTCAGTCAATTTCAACTCATAGAGAACCTGTAGGACAGGGTAGCACTGCCCCATAGAGTTTCCAAGGAGCCCCTGGTGAATTCCAACCACTGAACTTTTGGTTAGCAAATGTAGCACTTAACCCCTATGCCACCAGGGTTCCAGCAAAGGGAAGGGAGGCCATTTCCCATATCACTCCCCTAGCCCTTCATCCAGCCAGAGGGCTGGGAACCGTACTTGGAAATCCTTCAGGACCTCCTTATAAGCCTCCCCATTCTCTTTGGAGATTTACAGAAGAACTTGAGAATGGATAATGGTGGGGATGATAGGGGCCACGTGGGGAAGAAAATAGAGGGAAATCCCTCCTGGCTGGACAAAGATTTATGAGTGTGCATTTCCAGGTGTCAGCAAACAAGGGAGCGGTGAGGTGGGTGAGTGGCAGCCAACCCCCTCACCCCCAGCAGCCTAAACCCTGCCTACCTCCCAGTAGGGAAGGGTCTCTCTCCCCTTCTTTCTCCTTCCTCACCCCTTCCCTCCTTCAGAGCTCCTCTCCAGAAAGGTTTATGGAGAAGACTCCAAATAGCCCCTCTCCTGCAGGCATAGTCACACCAACTGAAAGGAGATTTAATTAGCAAAATCTCGTTAGGCAAACGAAATTATCCGTAAGACAATACTCTTCTGGACAGGGGGTATGATTAAACAAAGCCATTAATTGAGAGAGTCGCTTTGGCAGCTCCCTGGATGCATTCGTCTCCGGGCAGGCTCCACTTGGCCTCCTCGGGTCCGTGGAACAGCCGCTTTCCCTCCTCCCACCGAGCCCCCTACCCCCACTTCGTACCCACTTTCCAGAGCCCTTCCAGTGGGCGCTGCAGACCTCGCAGCTCATCAGCGGCCTCGCTGCCGCCAGATTCCTGCTAAAGCGCCTTGATTGCATAATGTCTATTTGCATAATGTAAATTGCAATCTCCTAGCTCGGGAGGCAAGAATCACAGAACAGCCATTATTTTTTACCACTCCACAAAAATTCTACATTTAGAAAGCAGATTTGCAGCTCAAAAAGCCATATAAATCTGAATCCACCAGCCAACACCACTAAATCACACCAATTAAGCCGGACCAAGGAAAAGTCCCTGTCCCTGCTCTCTGCACACTCAAGGACTCTCAGCCCAGATGGAGGCCATGAAAAACTAGAGGCTAGAGAGTGCACTCAGGCAAAGGAGTTGAACAAGGATTCAGGTGTAGGGCTGGAGAAAGGGCAAGAGAATCTGTCTTGTGAATTTTAATACCTACCCTAAACATAGGCTCTCATCAAGATCTGATAGAGAAAGGAG
Organism: Heterohyrax brucei; assembly: GCA_028571685.1. Lineage (NCBI taxonomy): Eukaryota > Metazoa > Chordata > Mammalia > Hyracoidea > Procaviidae > Heterohyrax > Heterohyrax brucei. Next base: position 23,159,902 of record CM053162.1, read on the forward strand.
AGAGAGAAGGATACAACTCATCTGTATTCTTTCTAGGCTTGTTACCTGCCTTATTTCAGGCACATTGTCTAACTGCAGATTTACTTAATGGAGGAGGAATCCCTGGGTGGTGCAAACAGTTAAGCCATAGATTACCAATCCAAAATGGCAACTCGACCCAGAGGTGCCACAGAAGACAGACCTGGCAATCTGCTTCTGAAAGTATACAGCCTTGAAAACTGTGTACAGCAGTTCTACTCTGCATACATGAGGTCACTGTGAGTTGGAATCAACTTCACTGGCAACTAACAACTTTATGGAGTAGAAAGAGTATGTGAGGGAGGCACCTGCACCTTTAGCGAAGCTGGAAGGGAGACCCAAGGTGTTGTACAGGTGGGTGAAGTATCCATTCCTTTAGCAATTCTTCCCTGATCTTTTCTCTCTTCCCCAAGTCCCCTCCAGTCAGTGAAAGCAAACACTAGGACATATACTGCTCAGACTGGGATCTCAGCTCCCTCAAGAGCTGTTTCCTGGAGATCCCTGGGGAGAGAAATGAGTCACAGGTGTAGGGAAAAGGGTATTCCCTTGGGAAACTGCACACAATTTCAGTCTCTCTGTAGCCATATACCTGGATTACTCTTTAGCCTCTTTATGGCTCATTCAATATTCATTTGTCAGAGGGCAAGATGCTAATGTGTATTATTAAAATATCAATAGTTTATGAGTGAACCTTTATGGTGGGTTCAGTTAAAGGAAAGATTCTTGACCATCTCTCTCAGAAGCAACGGAAAGGAATAATCTTCCTTTCCCACTCCACTTTTTATATATGTACTGCAGGAATGAATGTCTGATTCACTGTTGCTGTTGTTATGAAGTGCTGTCAAGTCAGTTCCAACACAAGAGACCCTATGCACAACAGAACAAAACATTGCCTAGTCCTGGGCCATGCCCACACTCCTTTTTATGCTTAAACCTGTTATTGCAGCCCCTGTGTCCACTCATCTTGTTGAGGGTCTTCCTCTTTTTCACTGACCCTCTCTCTAGCTTACCAAGCATGATGTCCTTCTCCAGGTACTGATCCCTCCTGACAGCATGTCCAAAGTATGTAAGACATAGTGTCATGGATTGACTTGTGTCCCCCCAAAAATATGTGCAGCCATGTGGCTGGGCCATGACTCCCAATATTCTATGATTGTCTTCCATTTGGTGGTCTTCCTATGCTGTATGTTAAAGGATTAGGATGGGACTGTAAATCCCTTCATAGGAACACCTTCCTGCTCCACTGTAAAGGGAGTTTCCCTGGAGTATGGCTTGCCCCACCCTTAATTCTTTCATCCTGCAAGAGATAAAAGGAAATAGAAGCAAGCAGAAATTTGGGAACTTCATACCATCAAGAAAGCAGCACAAGGAGAAGAGTATGTCCTTCAGACCTGAGGTTCCTGTGCCAAGATGGTCCCTGGACAAAGACTGGTGTAATACCAGACTTTCCTCCAGAGCCAACAAGGGGGAAAGCCTTGCCCTGGAGCGAACATCCTGAATTTGGACTTGTAACCTACCAGATTCTGTAAGAATGAACTTTCCTTTGTTAAAGCCATCCACTCTGTGGTATTTCCATTAGAGCAGCCATAGCTGACTAAAACAGAATTTAGTACCAGGAGTAGGGTGCTGCTCTAGCAAATACCTAAAATGTGGAAGCTATTTTGAAACTGCAAATGAATAGAAGAAGGCACAGATGATGAGCAACAGAGGACCGGTGGTAGCAGCAGCAGAACCAGGGGCACTGCTGGACCCGACCCATGGAGTAAGAGAGCTGAGTGCCTGTGCACCAAGTGTTCCTCACGGAACAGGGTACCTCCAGGCACTTAAATCAGTGGAGCTGGACTTGCTGACCCACAGAGTGAGAGAGCCGAGGGCCTTTGGGTAGGACATTTTCCAGCAAGAGTGGGGTGCCTCTTGGCACTTGAATCAGTGGAGTTACAGAGCTTTGGAACACTTGCCTGGGCAGGGCAAGTGTGGGCCTGAGGCCCGGGCCATGCAGCCATAGGAAGCCAAAGCTGAAGAGACAAACAGCATGAGAAGCTGAGCTGCCTCAGTCTCAAAAGGTATGGCCATGACCTCAGGGCTTTAAAAGGGTGAAACCATGATGTCCTGTGTTTGTAAGGGTGGAAATGACACTCGGTTGGGCTTAGGGTGCTCCTAAAGCCAATGGGACAGAGTTTCTGTCCAAGTGGGCCTTGAAGGCAGAGTTGTAGCACAGGGCTGGGGGGGTCTCCACTCAGAAACCAGAGAGTGTAGCCAATACCTACAGACTGGAAGGCAGGGCCATTGTGCAAAACGTCTCAGAAAGTGAAAGATTATTTCCAAATCTTTGAGGGCTAATGTAACATGTTCTGCTGACTCACTTGTTGCCTGCTAATGCCTTCTTTCCCTGCAATTTCTCCCATTTGTAATGGAATGTCTAATTTGTGCCTGTTCTGCCATTGTACCTTTGGAAGCAGATGCTTGCACTCTAGGTTTCACAGATGTAGAAGAGTTTTTAATTTTGGACTTGGAACTGATTTAAGACTTTTATTATATGTGATGAGTGTGTTACGTTTCTATGATGTGATTTTGGGGGTGCCAAAGCATGGGATGTCATGGATTGACTTGTGTCCCCCCAAAAGTATGTGTAGCCATGTGGCTGGCCATGACTCCCAGTGTCTTGTGACTGTCCTCCATTTCATGGTTTTTTCTTATGCTGTATGTTAAAGGATTAGAGTGGGACTGTAAATCCCTTTATAGGATCACCTTTCTGCTCCACTGTAAAGGGAGTTTCCCTGGAGTATGGCTTGCCCCACTTTTAATCCTTTCATCCTACAAGAGGTAAAAGGAAATAGAAGCAAGCAGAGATTTGGGAACCTCATACTATCAAGAAAGCAGCACAAGGAGAAGAGCGTGTTGTTCAGACTTGAGGTTCCTGCACCAAGATGCTCCCTGGACAAAGACTGATGCAATATCGGACTTTTCTCCAGAGCCCACAAACGGGAAAGCCTTCCCCTGGAGTGGACATCCTGAATTTGGACTTGTAGCCTACTGGACTGTGTAAGAATAAACTTTCCTTTGTTAAAGTCATCCACTCTGTGTTATTTCTGTTAGAGCAGCCCTAGCTGACTAAAACACATAGTCTTGCCATCCTTGCTTCTAAGGAACATCCTGGTTTTACTGCTACCAGGAGAGAACTGTCTGTTTTTCTGGTAGTCCGTGGTATGTTCAATATTCTCTGACACCACAATTCAAAGGCGTCAATTCTTTTTCTGTCTTCCTCATTCATTGCCCAGCTCTCACATGCATATGATGTGATTGAACATATACCATGGCTCGGTAAGGTGTACCTTAGTCTTCAAGGTGGTATCTTTACTTTTCAACACTTTAAAGAGGTCTTTTGAAGTAGATTTGCCCAGTGCAATGTGTCTTTTGATTTTTTTGACTGCTGCTTCCATGGGTGTTGATCGTGGAACCAAGTAAAATGCAATCCCTGATAACCTCAATCTTTTCTACATTTAGTATGATCCTGCATATCGGTCTAGTTGTAAGGATTTTTGTTTTCTTGATGTTGAGGTGCAATCCATACTGAAGAATGTGGTCTTTGATCCTCATCAGTAAGTGTTTCAAATCCTCTTCACTTTCTACAAGCAAGATTGTGACATCTGCATAACAAAAGTTGTTAATGAGTCTTCCTCTGACCTTGATGTCTCATTATTCTTCATATGGTCCAGCTTCTCAGGTTATTTGTTCAGCACACAGTCCAATTCATTACTTAGTACCAGTTATATGCCAGGAACAACTCCAGAGATGTTCACAACTGGACCAGTAAGCAACATCATAATATAGGGAGAAAAGATTGAGGTGCCTTCACATGCTGAATTTCCTTTAGTGCCAGAGTAACTGGGGTTGTATACCCAGTCTGTTGTGATTTGAAGGCCTGCTGATAATTTGCATTTCTAACAGGTTCCCAGGCAATGCTAACATTGATGGTTAGGGATCAATTCTGAGCATCACTAATAGACCAGTAGTTTTCAAAAAATTGTTATACATAAGAATAATCTTATTAAAGTATAGATTTTGATTCAGTATACTTCGGAAGGAAAAGCAAATTCTCAATAGGAATTTGAAGCAAAATGAACCAGTTCAAAGCCCTGTTACTAACTTACTCTGTTACATAATCCCACAGCTGTCTAGTTGATTCCAATTCATAGTGACCACATATGACAAAGTTGACCTGTCCCACAGGGTTACTAAAGTTATAACCTTTACATGGAAGCAGGAGTCAAGAAATGAAATAACATGGGGCACTGGGAAAATCTGTTGCAAATGATCTCTTTAAAGTGTTAAAAAGCAAAAAATGTCACTTTGAAGACTGAGGTGTGACTGACCTAAGTTGTGGTATTTTCCATTACCACACATGCATGTGAAAGCTGGACAATAAATAAGGAAGACAGAAGAACTGATGCCTCTGGGTTATGGTGTTTGCAAAGAATAATGAATACATCATGGACTGTCAGAAGAATGAACAAATCTGTCTTAAAAGAAGGAGCCAGAATACTCACTAGAAGCAAAGATGGTAAGACTTCATCTCACATAATTTGGACATATTATCCAAAGGGACCAGTTCCTGGAAAAGGAGATTATACTTGGTAGAGGGTGATCAAAAAAGAGAAGACCATCAGTGAGATGAGCTGACAGGCTCAAACACAGCAACGACTGTGAGAATAGAGAATAGTGTAGGATCTGGCAGTGTTTCATTCTGCTGTATATAGGTAGTGTCACTACGAGTGGAAACAATGTGATGCCACCTAATAACAGCAACAACTGTCACTACAAGAAGCAGACTGCCACATCTTTCTCCCATGGAGCAGCTGGTGGTTTAGAACTGCTGACCTTTCTTGTAGCAGCTCTTATAGCACTTAATCACTATACCACCAGGCTTTGTTACCGACTGGGGTATTTCTTATGCTCTCTAAACCTCCACTCCCCATCTGTAATATTAAGCTGATAATAATGTCTCTTAAAGTAGTGCTTAGCTTAGTGTCTAGCATGCAGTAAGTGCTCAATAAACCTTGTCTGTCAATAGGATAAACATTATCTGTGGAAGACCTCAAAACTTTTCTTCCAAACCCAAATTTCTGCAAAATCAAGCCCACTTACCCAACTCTTCCCTGCCCCTTTATTTTCTGCATTAGCCATTCTCAGATCTCAGCCCTTTGTGTACCTAGGTTCTTTTTTCCACTCTTTGGTTGCCTGCGTTTTATTTCTATTTCCTTAAGCCCCAATAAGACATCCTGGACACTCAGATTCCTTTCCAAAATGTAGCTGCATCTGGGTGAGGACAATGGAAAAGCAAAAGGAGTCTGGTCCCTTATGTGGCAGAGGGGTAGGACGGAGCAGTAGAAGCAGGAGGGTGAGAGAAGAAAGGCTACCCAGAATTCCCCAGGCCCAAGAATAGCCCCCTTGTAGCCTCTTAAATCCTGATCATTAGCTTAACTTTCCTCAGCTTGGCAGGTCACAGAGTCGGGGGTCTGGGGAACTCTGAAAGTAAATGAAGTGCTTATAGAGTCCTTGGTCACATTTCTAATTTCTCCTTTAGACCTGGTACTTCTAGCTCTAGGTTTCAAACAACATGCACTCCTGATGAGACGGACTATGAGGTAGGGATTTCTACTGGCTTCAGAACCTTCTAGCAACAACTCAGGAACACAGACATATTTTAGAAGAGTCTTGCTTGGGAGGACGACAAGCCTGGCATTTGAGATGCCCTTTGAACTCAGGCACAGCTTGCTTTTTGTAAGACAGGGATTTCTTAAGCCTTTCTTTCTCAGGGAAGCAGGTCATATCCTAGAAAGGGTCCATTTCCTTCTCTCTGCAGAAAAGGTGAGGCTGCTCTGTACCAGGATGCTGGCAGATACTTTACTAATACTAGTCGTGGTAGCCTGCAGATCCCAGTGAGGGTTGCAACAATATACATCATATCTCTCATATTCTTCTTTCAATATGATGCTGACACTCCTCCCCCAAGAGAAAGTAGGGGTGGTGGGGTCTATGTTCTTGCCTCTAAAATCCAAGTGAAGCTCTGTAACTCATTCAAGAAAATGTGGTGGAAGGGACACTGCTTGACTCCTTAGGGAAGGTCATAAAAGGCGAAGTCGCCTCCATCGGCCTCTTGCTCTCTCAGGAAACTGGCCTCTGCAACCTAGCCACTAAGTTGTGAGGAAACTCACATCATATGGAAAGGTCATGTGTAGATTTTCTGTCCAACAGTCCCAGTAAAGTGTCAGCTGACAGCTAGCATCAACCACAGAATTATAGATGAATGAGTCTTCAAATGAATCCAGCACCCAGCTTTTGAGTTGCCCCAGCTGAAATCCCAGATATCACGGCACAGATACAAGCTATCCCCTCTGTGTCTTCTGAGTCTGAGTTCCTGACTCACAGAATCTATAAGCATAACAAACACTGGTGCTATTCGAAGTCACTGTGTACTGGGATAGTTACACAGCCATAATAACTAGAACACCCCAGGTGGAGTATTTGCTGTTTCCCTCACTGATCTTCTCTTTGAGACTTTAGACTTTCAGATTGTTTCCTCTGCTGACGATCCCATCTCCTCTAGGCCTGCCTCTTCTCCTTCTCTTGTGACGGAAAGCAGGATCTTCACATCAGAGGTGGCCTTGGCAACCCACTCCCTGCGTCTTTCCACTACCAAACTCAGAAACCAGTTCCTCAACTGCAGGTCCAAGAGAGTGTTCCTTGTTGGGGAGCTTTCTCCGAGTACGAGTATTCTCATGAGTGCCTGGCTATGCCCACAGCGGGGCAAGGATGGAATGCAGATTCTTTTACCCTATACTCTCCTCTCTCATTAAGGTTAATGCTCAGCATGTTCTTCTCATACCTGACTTGACTTATGAGGTCCCTCTAACCTCCGGTGTCAGGAGACATTGATTCTCAAAAAGGTCATTATCTTCTACTCTGGTTTCCCCCACCTCCCGTCAACGCTTTCCTGGAACAGGATGGAGGGAGGCACCTTCCCTCCCTCTTGGCCTGGGGGGATCTGACCACTCCAGAGCCTGGACTGGAGAGGAGGTACCCCGGGAGCCAAGGCCTGTCAGTCACAGAGGCGACCAGCACTGAATCGCAGGCCATTAGGCGGGAGGGCCGGCGCCCTGCTCACTCACCAGGCAGCCATGGCAGGATGTTAGATGATCACGGGGTGGCCATTCTTATGATTTATTCAAATAGTCATTACAGTCAATCTATTTTTACACAGAGGTGAAGATGTGCACTGATAACGGTTAATCATTTATAATTCCATGGACTGGTTGGAAGCCAATGTTCTATCAAAGTTGTAGCAGCAGCACAGCCTCCAGTACCACCCGAAGCAGCATGGAGAAGCTGTGCCAGCCCAGGGCAGCAGAGCCATTCAGCTACCATTTACTAAACAGTGTCTAGGTTGAAGAGGCAATGGGGAAATGAAACGAGAATCCCAAGCTTGACCCTCGAGGAATTCATAGCCCAGCTAGAATGCAAGACGGCATGGAAATGTTCCAGGTTTTCAAAGGAGGGAACGATTGCTTCTAGCTGGAGTTATCAGAGGAGATTTCATCAAGGATGCTAGACTTAGGCCAGGTGGGGAACCAATGCGAGCAAATAAGTAAGGTATAAGTCAGAGCTATTACTGGTATACCAGTTGCCTTTGACTTGGCTTTGGTTTGACTTAATTCTGATTCACAGCAAACCCCGTGTATGTCAGACTAATATTGTGTTCCATAGGGTTTTCAGTGGCTGCTTTTTCAGAAATAGATCACCAGGCATTTCTTCTGAACTACCAATTTTGTGGTTAGCAGCCAAGAACATTATACTACCCAGCAATTCCATTACAGGTATAAGGCCCAGATATTGTTGCGCCGATGGAAGTGAAGCAGTCAGCAGTATTTCCTTTTCCCTCCTTTATGCCTCCCTAGATATAACCAGATGTAAAAGCAATTGCTAGCTATGAACTTGTCTGGTTTTGGATTTGATGTTGCAACTTTTTGCTTTTACTGCCTCCCAAGCTTAGCCTACAGACGACAGTGGCTAGGATTTCAGTTGGCCTTGCAAACTCAAGAGCTTCCCTTTCCAGAACTCATGACACACATAACACATTGAGTCCACCATAACGCACAATCAATGAAGTCTAATTAAACAGGATGTCATATTATGAGGCTTCTTTGTCACATTTAGACATAATCTAATTAGCGTTCCCCTGTACTTTACATTCCGACTAGCTCATTGTTGAGTGTTTCCTTTGCACAATGCATGGCTGTTAAAGATCAGGTTCAGGGCGGTCTTTTAACCCATAACCTTATACGGTCAGTGTGGAAAATGCCAATCAAAGTTACTTACAGTTCACAGCCCCTTTTCTGGTGAGCAGCATGGAGGACAGAGAGCCCCAGAGTCCTGCTCCAGACTGTACCTGAAGACAAAAGAAAGCATCTTTAGAAACTGTGTATCATTCTGCTGAGAATGAGTGCCAGGTGGGTAGGGGGTAAACCCAGACGTGGATCTCGTTTGGTAGGAAAACCAGGGCAAGTTACCCAAGCAAGGGATTCCTGCCGTAAAACCATTATTGTTTAGAGATAACCAGGATGGAGAGATAGGGCCATACCCTCCTATATCTGCTTCGTATCTCAATGTCTTATGAATTTCATCCCCTTACTATAAGAATCCCAAAGAAACAAAAGTTCACGGCCATTGTGTTTCCTGAGCTGATCAAGGCCATAATCATTTATTGGTGCCACCCACCTGGTGAAAGACACTATGTGAAAGGACAGTACCAAGAAACCTCTGAGAAAGCTTACTGTTTCTATAGGAATGCTGAAAACAAACAAACAAAACTGATCCTACTGCAGACAGCAGGATTATGGAAATTCCTGATGTAGGAAAGAACTTTCAAGGAAAAGCAGAATCCAGTTGGGCCAGAAGGACAGCATGCAGGGAGAAAAGTGATGGGTCAGGACTAGAAAAGTAAGAAACCTGATTACTTTTAATTCTCTTTCAGAGATAAAGCAATAAAAACCAAGCAAGTCAAGAACATATTTACCAGGTTCCACTCCATGATCTACACTGTTACGTACAACAGGAATATAAATACATGAGCCCTGTTACAAAGGTGCTGTCCTGTCACTGGGGAAATAAAATTACCCATATGAAACGACATCAGAGAAGACAAGATTATATATCAAGGAGTGTTAAGCTGTGCGGTAGAGACTATAAATTATCTGTCTGCAGAGAAGCAAAGTCAGCATGAGTTGAAGCAGCCAAGGAAGTTCTCGGGGGAAGGCAGAACTTGAATCAAGCCCTGAAGGGCTGGACAGCTAGATGAAGGGAGACGGAAGGCATCCCAAGAAAGAAAACCTGTCTTAAAGAGGGCAAGGAGGGGAAAAAAAGGGTATAACCTTGGACAATGTAGAGGCTGACTGAAAGAGACTTACCCAAGTATCATGTGTGTCAGAGCAGAACTGGCTTCCATAGGGTTTTCAGTGGCTGATATTTTGGAAACTGATCACCAGATCTTTCTTCTGTGGAGCCTCTGAATGTACCAGAACCTTCAACCTGAAAGGTTTGCAGCCAAGCACACTAACTCTCTGCACTACCCAGAAAACTGAGTAAGAGAATGGGCCCAGGGCCTCCAGGGTTATCAGTGCCAGGCAAGAGAGGTTAGGTCTGGGCTGTGAGTTCAGAGGACCCATGAAATTTCTTCACTAGGGAAATGACATAGTGGAAGAGTTTCCCTCCATTTGGAACATGTACAATTTTATTGAGAAGATTCTGGCATGAAGTGTGGTAAAATGTGCTTAAAGCCAAGTGCCATCGAGTCATGGAAAGAAAAGGTCCCTCTTGTTCATAGTGGCATAGTGGTGTCCCCCTGGCTGAGGCACTTCCTCTGAGGCTGTCCACCAACACCTGCGTGATCCAGGCTAGTAGGTCACAAAGGTAACTCAGAAACAAGGCCACTGGCCTGCAAGCCCTCCAGGACAAGGATTACGTAGACCTAGCAGAGTGACCAGCCCATGGAAGGTTCTCAGTAACGTCGGTTGAAATGTTAAAACATGAACTCTGTTTATTCCCACCACACTCTGCAGCCAGCATCTCAGAACCAATCTCAGGCTAACAGTGTGCTTCCAAGTGTATCATTTTTTAAACTTTTCACACATAGACACTGAGTGCTACATGAAACCAGGACAAGAAGTCTCGAGATTAAATTACAGGGAGCTGCGTGCCCTAACCCTGCTCTCTGAGAACTGTCCCTCTAAGACACTAGCAACTTAGAAGATCTGATAGGCTTGCTTCTCCCTTTTGTACAGGATGCAAAACTGGAAAGGAAACTTGCTCTGTTGGAAAGACTGATTCAGTGTAATGAAGCATTAAAAACCTAAAAACATTGGCCCAAACCAAAAAATCAGTTTATTTGTTCCTTGCCAGTTATTTCTTGCACAATAACACCATGACGTGAATAATTTGGGAAAATTGCCCACAGTCTCATTCCCTGCGAACTATCACATCTGTCCACATGCAAACCTACTTTTTTACAGATTATAGGGAAAAAAATCTGACAAGAAGATACACACCAAGTCCTGCTCTTACATACAAAAAAATCAATTGCAAAAATACAGGATGGTTCACTGGTTTACTGGTGGCTAATTAAAAAATAAAAAAGAGGAAGGAAAGAGAGAGAGAAAGAGAAAAAGAGAGAAAGAAAAAAGAAACAAAGAAAAATCTAGGATATTTGAGTTGAATACAAGTTCAGTATGAGCACAGGGCATAACGCTGCTGTCAAAAACCACTAAAAATGCTCTTAGGTTGAATCAATAGCCATATGGTATTGATCAAGGGATGAAAGACCCCTTCTGCTCTGGGCTTATTATCCCGTATTAGTTACTATATGAACTGTAACTCTGGCATCATATTTTTAAACTTTTGACAACAATGGGCAGAAAAAGAAGTAAAAGAAGGTATCTAATGATTAAAGTGTAAGTTAAAAGGGTAATGTGTATCAATAAAGCGAAGAGACAATCTACAGAATGGAAGAAAATATTTGAGAACCATGTATTTGAAAAGAGTTTAATATCCAAAATATATAAAGAACTAATTCTTCAACAACAATAACAAAAGCCCAAAATGGGCAGAAGACTTCAATAAACATTCTCCACAGAATACATAAACAACAAGCATGTGAAAAAATGCTCAATGCCATTAGTCATCAGGGAAATGCAAATCAAAACCACCAGTTCACCCTCACTAGGATGTCTATTATCAGAAAAATGAAAAACAAGTGTTGATGAGGATGCAGAGATTCTGGAATGCTCTTCTATTGCTGGTGGGAATGTAAAGTGGTGCAGCCACTATCGAAAAGTGTCTCAAAAGGATAAACACAGAACTGCCATGTGACCTAGCAATTCCACTTTTAGATGTATACCCCCAAAATGTGATAGCAGGGATGCACACAGATACTTGTACACCAGTGTTCACTGCAGCATTATTTACAATAGCCAAAACAGAGAAACTACGCAAATATCCATTTGGATACATTAAATCAACAGATAAATAAAATGCTGTATACTTATACAATGGAATGTTATTCAATCATAAAGACAAATAAAGTTCTGATACATGCTGCAACATGACTAAAAGAATTATGCTGACTGAAATAAGTCAGATAAAAAAGGACAAATATTATACGGTCCCACTTGTATAAACTATCTAGAACAGCAAATACATTGAGACCAAAGTTTAATAGTGATGACCAGGAGTAGGAGGGAAGGGGAGAGGAAGAGTCATTGCTTAGCAGACACTGAGATTCTTTTAAGGTTAACAGAAAAGCATGGAAACAAATAGAGTGATGGTTGCACAACATGGTAAATGTAGTTCATGTCAGTGCATGTGAAAGTGGTTCGAATGGCAAATGCTTTTTTGTATGTGTATTTTTCCACAACTAAAAAAAAATCGAATGCTTATACAACTGCAGGCTCTGGAATCAGATTGTACTGACTTGAATTCCAGTTTCCTTCCTTACTAGCTATATGACCATTAGTAAGTAAGTCATTTAACTTCTCTGTGCCTCAGTTTTTTACCTGTAAAAGGGAGTGTCTTGGTTATCAAGTGGTACTATAACAGAAATACCACAAGTAGATGGTTTTAACAAACAGAAATTTATTCTTTCACATTCTAAGAGGTTAGGTCCAAATTCAGGGTGCCAGCTGCAAGTGCAGATGTTTCTCTCTGTGTGGGCTCTGCAGGAAGGTCCTTGTCACCAATTTTTCCCAGCTGAGTTGCTTCTTAGGACAAGGACTCCAAGTCCAAAGGCTACACTCTGCTCCCTTCACTGCTTTCTTGGTTGAGGTCCCTTTCCTTTCTGTGAGATTCTTCTTTTATATCTCAAAAGAGACTGATTCAAGACAAAATGTAATCTTATAGATTGAGTCCTGCCTTTCTAACCTAACTACCTCTAATCCGATCCCATTAACATCATAGAGGCAGGATTTACAACACTAAGGAACATCATATCAGATGGCAAGTTGGGGACAATCACACAGCACTGGGAATCATGACCTAGTCAAACCGATACACACTTTAGGGGCAGAGAGTTCAGTCTATGATAGAGGGCTAACAAACATCCTACCTCTAAAGTTTTCTCTGAGAAATGAATGAATCAATACATTGTAAAGTGTTTAGAATATTGCTTTACACAAAATAAGCACTTACTGAATGTTCACTGTCAGTGTTACTATTTTCATTATTATTAGGAGGCTGTGAAGTAGATAATTTGAGGAAGAGTCTAGAGATGTATGTTCATTTGTTCTTTCTGATAGTATCCAGGAGTCCTGGTTCTACTCACCAAAGCAGTACCATCCCTCTCCCAGAGGGCCATGCCTCAGATACCTGGAAAACTTGTGAAAGAGGAACTGCATTGCTGCAGAGGCTAGGACCAGGACAAACTGGTGGGTGTTAGAGGAAAACAGTCTTCACTTAAACACAAAAAAGAATTCTCTAGCAATGAGGACCCTCCTAACACGAGCTAGGCTCCCTTGCGAGGTAGTGAACGCCCGAACACCGGAAGGATGACCCTGAAGTAGGTGAGAAGCTGCTCCAGAGCAGTGGCTTCTCAGACTTGGGTTTCGTGAGGCAGCAAAATGCTGAAAAGCATTAGGAGATGGATAGGGTTGACAAACTTAAATTTTGATAGAACATTAACAGTGTCTTCATTCACCATCATTTCACACAGTAGTTCAATCCCCCAAAGTAAGCAGCTAGCTGTTAAGTTGGCTCAGACTGACGGCAACTCTGTGCAACAGAACAAAGTTGTCATCTGGTCCGTCATTCCCACAACCGGCAGTATGCTCAAGTAACTACTATGCCAGCCCTTCTCACTGACGGTCTCCCTTGCCGTCACCGGCCCTCTGCCTTGCTGTACATGTTGTCCTCCTCAAGCCATCGGTTCTTCCTCATGAAGTCTCAAAGCAAGTCAAACAATGTTCTGTTGTGATCCATGGTTTTCTTTGACTAATTTTCAGAAGCAGATCGCCAGGCCTTTCCTCTTAGTCTGTCTGATTCTGGAAGCTCTGCCGAAACTTGTCCACCATGGCTGACTCTGTTTGAAATACCAGTGGCATAGTTTCCAAGATCATAGCAACAAGCTACCACAGTATGATAAATAGACAGACGTTTGGTGGACCACAAAAGTAGGGAAGACAAAATCTCAGAATGAAAGGCTGTCCCTCACATAAACAAAGTATTTCTCTCTCTCACACATATACAAACACACACACAAACACATACACACACACACACACACACACGCATGCATGCACATACACATATACCCTTTCCATACTGTCCTTATTTTTAACCAGTGGAAAATCCTTAGGGGACTGGCCCTCATGGAGCCATCTATGTACATGATAACTAGGGCCTTCTGAAGTCAGGAGTCTGTCACCCTGGCAGGCAAATCATCATGTCAAAGGCTTCCCCACAAGCAGCCACACAATAATGCAACTAGAGTTTGAACTCAAGCCTGTCTTACTCACCAGGAAAGTAAAGTGGAATCATAAATGAGATTGACTGTGCATTTTCGTAAATATAAAATGACAAGGGAGTTGCTAAATGCCTGTGCTTGTTTGGAAGGGAGGTGAGAAAAGGGATAGAGTAAAGTCTCCCATAGGAGGTCACATGCTACACTAGAACCTAACTCTGTATCCTCAAGGACTGTCCCGTGAACGTCCAGGAAGTTCACCTAGGAAGCTGAAAGGGTGAAGGGAGATGAGCTTAGGGCATAGCATAGTCACAGGGTCTAACAGAGAGAGCACAAAACTGGGGTCACCGGGCATGGGTTGGGTTCACACTCTGACTGTCATTAATTTAATGCATGATCCTGGACAAGAAGCTTTAACTACTCTGTGCCTCAGTTTCTCCATCTAGAAAATGAATAATGTTGGACTAGAAGAAAGTCCTTAAAACAAAATTCTACCTGACGTCTACACGCCTACGTGGCTGCACAGGCTAACCTCTCAGGGAAGGCCCTAAGTCTCTTCATAAGTGGCTCAATACATCATTGTGGCTGAGTAAAGATGCTGGAGTCAAGTAGTTCTGGGTTCATCACTGTCTTAGTCACCTACTGCCGCTGTAACAGAAATACCACACATGGATGGCTTTAACAAAGAGAAATTTATTTTCTCACAGTAGTCTAAAAGTCCAAATTCAGGGTAGTAGCTCCAGAGGAAGGCTTTCTCTGTTGGCTCTGGAGAAAGGTCCTTGTCATCCATCTTCCCCTGAACTGGGAGCTTCTTAGGAGCAAGGATCCCAGGTCCAAAGGACAAGCTCTGCTCTGCTCCTGGCACTGCTTCCTTCCTGGTAGTATACTCCTAACTCTGCTTGCTTCCCTTTCCTTTCCATTCCAAGAAATTGCCTCAAGGCACAACCCAGTCTTATAGTTGGAGTCCTACCACACTAACACAACTGCCATCCGTCTTCCCTCATTAACATAATAGAGGTAGGATTTACAACATACAGGAACATCATACAATGCCAGGAATTACGGCCCAGCCAAATTGCTACACATGTTTTGGGGGAGACACAATTCAATCCATAACACACACTAAGCCCCATTCCCCTCTCTGGGTAAGTAACCCTCTCCAAGCACCAAGACCATGCTCCATCCTCTGACTACCTACTCTTGCCCATCAGATTCCTGTCCCCCCTCCAGTGCCCCCCTCACACTGCCTCTATCTCAGAAACGTGCTCCATACCCACTCCCTCTTTGGGGTGAGTGCTGGGGTAAGTATGAAGTTCACAACTCTCTGCTTGCTTCCCTTTTCTTTATATCCCATGAAATCATCTCAAGGTACTGTAAAATCTTAGTCCTCCCTCACTAACACAACCACTGCCCATCCTTCCTCATTAACATCATAGAGGCAGGATTACAACACATACGAACATCATACAACACCAGGAATCAAGCCAAATTGTGACACACACACAGTTTTGGGGGACCCAATTCAATCCATGACACAAAACTGGGGTCACCAGACATGGGCTGGATTAACACTCTGACTGCATGATCCTGGACAGGAAACTTTAACTATTCTATGCCTCATTTTCCCCATCTGGAAAATGAGTAAATTTGGACTACAAGATGATCCTTAAAATAAAATTCCACATGACATCTAACCATCTACGTGGTTGCCCAGCCTAATCCCTCAGGGAAAGCTTTAAGTCTCTTCCTTAAGTAGCTCAGTTGTGACTGAGTAAGCCAAGCCAAGTGCCATCGAGTCGGAACCGACTGAGTAAAGATGCTGGAATCAAACAGTTCCAGGTTCAACCCTATGTCCATCACTTACCTAGAGAACTTTAATTTTCCCATCTTCCAAAGAGGGATAAGAGTAAGACTTTTAAATGAGATGATATGTGGACAGTATTTTGCACAGTGCCTGGAAGAGGATGATAATTTCGTAAGCAGGGCTGTTATTGCTGCTCTGGAGTCCTGGTGGCGCAGTGCTAAAGACTAACCGAAAAGCAGTTTGAACTCACTGGCTACTCTGTAGGAGGAAGATGTGGCAGTCTGCTTCTCTGTAAGGATGGAGTCTTACAAACCCTATGAGGAAGTTCTACTTTGCCTATGAGTTGGCTGCTATGAGTCAAAATCATAGCAATGGGCTTGTTTGGGTTGGTTTTTTTTTATTCTTTTGGTTTTATTGTTGTTGAGGAATTGGTTGTTCAGTGATAGAATTCTGGACTTCATGTAAGAGGCCAGGGTTTGATTTCCAACCAAGGCATCTCACACATAGCCACTACCCATCTGTCAGGGGAGGCCTGGGTGTTGCTAATACTTGTCATGAACTGAATCATGTCCCCCCAAAAAGTTTGTATATCAACTTAGTTGGTCCATGATTTCCATGATTGCGTGATCATCTGCCATTTTTTTATTTGACGACATTCTCCTGCATGCTGTAAATTCAGTCACTATGCTTGAACATGATGGATTAGCAGCAATTATACTGATGACTCATGGTGACCCTATAGGCCAGAATAGAACTGCCCTCTAGAGTATTCAAGATCTAACACGACGGCACTTGGCTCGCTTGGCTGGCTATATTGATAATGTTTACAAGATTTGACAGTATCTTAAGCCAATCTCTTTTGAGATACAAAAGACAGAGGTGAGCAGAGAGACACGGGAAACACATGCCAACAAGAAAGTAGTGTCAGGAGCACAGCACATCCTTTGGACCTGAAGTTCTCGCACTGAGATGCTCCCAGACTGAGGGAAGACTGATTTATCACAAGGACCTTCCTCCAGAGTCAACAGAGAGACTTTTCCTGGAGCTAATGCCCTGAATTCAGACTTCTAGCCTACTGAACTATGAGAGAATAAACTTCTCCTTGTTTAAGCCATCCACTCATGGTATTTCTGTTGTAGCAGCACTAGACGACTAAGACAGTGCTGAACAGGTTTCGGGAGAGTTTTCAGACTAAGACGGACTAGAAACAAAAGTCTGGCAATTCACTTCCTAAAATCAGCCAATGAAAACCTTATAGATTACAACAGCATAATCCACTGACAATCACCTGGGTGGTACAGGACTGGGTAGAGTTTTGTGTTGCTGTGCTTAGCGTCCCTGGGAGTCAAAATCATATCTGACAGCAGCTAACAACAATAAGGCTGCTGGGTTGCTTTTCAGTGTTATGACGTAAGAGTTGGCAGGACCCAAAAAGGAAAAAACAGAGGCAAATTGAGAAGACTGAGCACTCTGCACTTATCCCACTTATGCCCCTGTGACAAGCTTCTCTGCTCGAGCCAGACCTTTGGGATGGGGACCGAGCTGTAACATCTCACTCTCAAGCACCAAGAATGTCCCTGGATGTTCCTCTTCTCTGAAAAGCCATCTGTTGGCATATGAACAAAACTTCCAAAGGAGAAACACAAGTTAACTGAAAAACATCTAAGTTAGGTAGACCATTTCAAGAAGACACACCTGAAGACTTACCTCCCTGTCAGACACTGTGTCCTGTGTCTCCCCCTCATTACCCTGAATCCCCTCTCTGCTCTACCTGTGCACCTCTTACACCTGACAACAGCCCTTCCAGCTGTTTATGTTTGTTGAATGTGGTTGTCAGTTATAGCATTGCAACCCCTCACCACCAAGCTCTAAGTTTCAGAGTAACTGGGTAATTTTATAAAGATATAATTACCCGGCATCAAACACTTGGCTCCAAGAGAATCACTCACCAGCACTGTGGGTTTCTGCATAGTCTTTCTCTAAGGCTGGCAAGTAAGGGCACCAATTCCAGACTCAGCCCCACTGGCCATAGGCAGCACTGAGTGACCAGTTGCAGAAGACCTGGAAAACATTCCTTAGTGGTGTTCCCCAAGCCCTACCCAGAACTAAGCCTTTAATCTTGGGCCTGTATTGAATGTGAAACCCTATAAAGAGAAGGAATGTTGGCACTGGTGGGTAATCCTAATGATTTTCTTACATAAAGTAGTTTTATCCTCTGACCTATAGAAGACAAAACCAAAGACACCCACTGCCGTCAAGTTGATTCTAACTCATAACGACCCTATAGGACAGAATAGAACTGCTCCATAGAGTTTCCAAGGAGTGCTTGGAAGATTTGAACTCCTGACCTTTTGGTTAGCAGAGGTAGTACCTAACCACTACACCACCAGAGCCACAGAAGAGACAGACTTACATACACCACTTGTGGCGTGGCTCTCCTGAGAGGTGAACCCTACGGATGATGGACCTACTTACAGGGAGAATCTCCTTGGCCCTGGGCACATCCTTGGCGGTGTGAATGCATCAAGACTCAAGCATGATAATTCTCCATCACGGATCTCACTGCTCTTCTACCATACCTATTGTCATTGCCCTGGCCCAGGTCTTCTTCTGCTTTCTCCTGACTCTTGAACCTGTTGCTGTTGAGTCAATTCTGACTCAAGGTGACCCTAAAGAACAGAGTAGAAGTGTCACATAGGGTATCTAAGGCTGTAATCTTTATGGAAGCAGACTGCTACATCTTTCTCCTGTGGAACAGCTTGTGGATTTAAACAGTTAACCTTTCACTTAATAGTCAAATGCTTAACCACTATGCCACCAGTGCTCCTTGACAATTGTAAAACCCCCTGATTGGTCTCTGTCTACCAAACTCAGTCCATTTTTTCCCACCAACCACACTCACTCACTCCCTAGCCCACGATCTTTCTGAAAGACAAATTTGATCATGCCCGTTCTTGAAAATCCTCCAGGAACTCTTCACTGTGCAGCAGAGGTTTCAAGCTGGCAGTCCCTCAGTTGACCTTTACCTGCAGAGTGTTCCTAAAATTTTGCCAATATCTAAAAATTGGGAGATTTCACATTAGAAAATACAGATGTCTAACTTTTCTTCAAAACCTGGATGACTTAACAATCAATCCTATATTGCCACAGTGCAGCTGTTGAGTGGTGCTTGTGATCCACACAGGTCCTCTGGCTGGCCCAGCTCCTGGAGGCTAACTCATGCTGCCTGCTAAGGAGCTTTGGATTTAAGGTGACTGTGGAAGAGGAAGCCACATTATGCTCTCAGCTGTACTATATCCAACCAGAGGCCGAACAAGAGCTGGAAAAGGCCAGCTGCTCCCACCCTGGCCCCCAGGAAGTGTCCTTCCCTTTCACCGGGGCAACTCCTGCTCCTGGCCAAGAGAGACCTCAGAAGAGAGTTGCCTTGGCAGTTAACCAGGAATGCAGTGGCCACAAGGCAGGTGCTGAAGAGACTCTACCCCTGGTATTCCTGAGGCCCCAACCCTGGTTCTGGCCTCTCCCACCCCTAGCTCTATGGCCACTGCCCCCACCCCGCTTTATTTCCATCCCACTGTTCCTATCAAAGCCCTAACAGCACATATTTTGTTAATTGTACAAACCTAATGGGGGAATGCATTGGCAAAAAAGGGTAATGGCCATCAGACCAGCAATAAAACAAAATTAATGGCCCATAGGAAGAAATCATGTCCACTTAATCCCAGCTCTGAAACTCTAATAGAATAATGGAATACCAACCAAGGATTTTTTCTCTCTATGCAGATTGCTTACACCATGTTAATCACTTGCAAAGCAGGCCACATACCACTCCAGCTCACATGACCCCCCAGGGAAAGTAGCAGACCAGAAACATTTAGTGCAAGGCTCATTATGGACACGCACCATCGCTGCAACACCTTCCCTCCAGCCCTCCCCCTCCCCCAGGTGACCCTGGGAGAGTCAGTGTGGGGTGTCGTCAAGAGCCGTCAAGTGTGGAGGGCAGGGAAGCAAGGCAATAGTACTTAGCTATAGAAAACATTTACTGGGTGCTTACTATGTGCTGGAAACACTGGTGGCTTAGTGGTTAAGTACTACGGCTGCTAACCAAAAAGTTGGCAGTTCAAATCCACCAGGTGCTCCTGAGAAACTCTATGGAGCAGTTCTACTCTGTCCTGTAGGGTCACTATGAGTTGGAATTGACTTGATGGCAGTGAGTTGACTCTGCCAGACACTGGGCTAAACTACACCACATCTTATCTTCCACAGCTGCACAGTCCAATAAGGAAGGGTACCACCAGAACATGCAGTTACTTAAATTCAAATTGTAATCAACGAAAATTAAAAAAGATTTAACAGCTATTCCTCAGTCTCATTAGCCACATTTTAAGCACTCAAGAGCCACTATGGCTGATGGCTGCAGTCCTGGCCAGCTTAGTTAGCATGCTTTCCCATCATTGCTGACACTTTTCAATGACAGCACTGCTCTAGAATGCTGACATCATTTTGTATTCCCATTTAACAGTTTATAAATTAAAGCTCAGAGAGGTGACGCAACCTGCCCAAGGTTCTCCGCTGAGGCCAGTCTCTTTCTGTGGCTGTTACCCTATTAGCTGGTAGAACCAGCAGTAGAGGCAGTGAGGGGGTACACCTGAGACTGTTGAGGAAAGCTGGCTGGTGTCCACTACAGTCACCCGCGCTGAGCAGACAGACTTCAGTTACATAATCTGGAGGAGCTGCAGGAGCCAGCTTTGTGGGTGTCTCGAACTGGGGAGGGCCAGCCAGAAACAGAGGGCCTAGACATCATGAGTGGAGTCACCTCTATAACACAGGTCTGATGTTTTTGTTTTCTCAGACCTATATCACCACCAGTCAGTTTGCCCTAATGTGGTAGCCTTCATGTTGCCATAACATAAGCTACACCACAGGCATATCAAATATCTGTCCATGGTATCCAGGCTTTCAGATTAAGCTTCCAGACTAAGAAAGACTAGGAAGAAAGTTCTGGTGATCTACCTCTAAAAATTAACCAGTGAAAACCCTACAGATCACAGCAGTGTATTTTCCAATATGGTGCAAGAAGAGGCACTAGGCAATAGCTGCAACAGTGAACTCAGACAGGCCTATAATCATGAAGACAGCACAGGACTGGGCAATGTTTTGTTCTGTGGCAGCTATCAACCACAACAGGCATGCATTTCTGGCACTGTGTACATATAGAGAGCTCTCATAGAGCTCACGGGCTAATGGAGGAAACAAACAAAAAAAGAAATTTTAAAAAGTCAGGTGCAGATAAGCACTTTGATGATAAAGATAAGGGGACAGACATGACTGCGAGGGGAGGGATGAGCATTTTGGAGAGGGGGCTCAGAAAGCCTTCCCAGTCTCTCTAAGGAAATGCTCTTTGTGGCACAGGCCACAAATCTGGCACAAATGGTGCAGTAGTTGCTAAAAAAAAGTTAGTGTAAAAATGAAATAAAAATAGAATTGAAGGTGAGCAGAAGATAATTAAGAAACCTTAAAAATGTGTTGCTACTAACGTCTCCCAGGTTCTAGCAAGGCAAAAGGAAGCACCCAGGTTCTGAAAAGCAGGGGAAAGGGAGCAGCTTAAAGCCGAGGAGAGGACAAGGGGGTGGGTGGTAAACGCATGACCAGGGAGTTACCTATTGCTGTCGAGTCATTTCTGACTCATACAGACCCTACAGGACAGAGTAGATGTGCCCCAAAGAGTTTTCAAGGACCACCTGATGACTTCGAACCACTGACCTTTCGGTTAGCAGCTGTAGCACTTAACCATTATATTGCCAGGTTTCCATGCATGGAGCTAACCAAACCAAACCCACTGATGTCGAGTCGATTCCGACTCATACGAGCTGTGAGCAGGGAGCTAGAGACTCTAAAAACACAGTGAAAGAGAGAGTCTCAGGGCTACAGGGAAGAAGGGACTAAGGCTCCTGGGCCCCAGTCTCCTGCCAGGAGGCTGTACAGCAGCCTGCCTCTGGGAAACGTAACTTTCCAGTGGGCTTGCCTACAACACAGAGGTATTGCAAAAAGATAACATAATAATATATTTTGAAAAGCTAAAATTTCCTGTCACACAAGTAAGTACTATCATTGTTATCACTGCTGTTGTTGTTTCATGGTAAGGCAAAGAAATCTGTGCCAGGTATAAAGGAGGAGGAAAGAAGCCAGTTCCTTCTGTGAGTCTCGGCATGATTTCCTTGGACAAAGGGAGAAGGGCAACATGAAAAGAGATGTCATTGTGCACCAGGTTGACCCCTTGGCTTTACTCATTTGACTAGAAATGAAGGGGCCGGCCCTTAATTCTTCTTGTGCAAAGATGTCTAGCCTACAAGGAAAAAAGCAAATATAGCCTACCCAGGAGGCACAGCCCAGGGCAGAAGACACTCATCTGTTTGTGGCAACAAGTCCTCATTTCGTATCTATCTGGCTTTACTTTAGAGGACGTTTTCAACTGTGTGACAGAAAAGTGATAGACAACAATGTGTCATAGGACAGCATTTGGCCATCAGAGAGCAATACTAAAACTAGAAACCTGCATAATGCCTAAACGACAGTCACCAGGATGCAGAGAAACACTGCTACAATGGGCAGCACAAACCCAAGAGGAACCCCCAAGTGGAGTGGGGGAGCAGAGATTTGGAGGCCAGCTAAAAGCAGGACTCCATGTTAGAGCCAGCCACCCTGTTGGACCTGGGTAGAATCTTAAAAAACAGAAAAACACAAACTAGTTCCCATTGCGTTGATTCAGGCACATGGCGCCGCAACGTGTGTCCAAGCAGAACTGTGTTCCACAGCATTTTCAGTGGTTGATTTTTTCAGAGGTAGATTACCAGCCCTTTCTTCCAAGATGTCTCTTCGTGGACTCAAACCTACTCAAACCAATCTTTTGGTTAACAGTCAAGTGTATTAACCATTTGCACCATCCAGGGATTCCCAGACAGAAGCTTAGAGACCATCTTTTCCAGCCTCCTCATTTCACTTTTGAGAAAACAGGTATAGAAAGAAATGGAGATGGATTCCTGCACATCCAGGATTGGAAACCAGACCAGTAACTGCCTTTATTCCTCTACAAATGCCAGTGAGTGCCAGGTCCTAGGGATCAATGATGAACAACACCAGTGTCCCTGCCCTCAAGAGGCCCACAGTCTACGGGAGAGACAGACAACCAGCGGACTGGGGCATCAGTGTAATCCAGCAGGCATGCGGGACTACAGAGGAAGGGGCTCCACCAGAACTCTGCAGAGCCTCAGATTAACAACCTCCCTTCAGGACAGAAATAGTTTCACTATGAACCCCAAGCCAAGCCAAGTGCCATCGAGTCGGATCCGACTCATGGCGTCCCTAAGGGCCAGGCAAGTCAATAGCCATCCACATCTCAGAGACAGGTGATATTGCAGCAGCCACCCCCAACACCTTGGAGCACCCAGCACCCTTACGGAGATCCAGCCACACCTCCAGCCAGTCCAGCTACAGCCCTAGAGAGCAGGCCTCTCAACAGAGCACCATGGCATTTGCCATTCATTATCCCCTAACTCGCCTCCCGGGGCTGGTCCTGAATATTGTTTCATAAATAACTTAGCAGGACTCCAGCTTGCTTAACTGAGGTTAGGCAGATGCGCACAGCACACGCTGATTATGAGGGAATTTGGCTGTGTTGGATGGGTCTGGGATGCTGATTCTCCATGGAGGGGTGGCTCCGTGGAGAAGACAACAACACAACACGGCTGGTGTCCCCACCTGGATCCCTGAATCACAGCGGGATGCTGAAAGAGCATTTGTTTCCAATTGTTCTTAGCCACTAATTTGGCTCCAGGGTAAAACACCAATCTGAGAACAAACGGAGTAGGAAAACTGTGCCTTTCCTAAAGGAGGGCTGATTTCATCCTATAGAAGGGAAGTGGTTGGGGGAAAGCTCCTGAGTTCACCTGGGGTACACTCTCCAGCCTTCTAGCAGCACCACAGCAAGGCTGGCCAAAGCTTCCTTTAGCCATTAGCCCAGCTCTCAGCTGGCATCTGCTGTGCCTCACCTGCTCACCTCTCTTCTGAGGGACCTCCAGCAGAGAACAGATTATTTTGATGGTAGGTAGATAAAATGGGGTCCCTTGCTAGCAGTAACTACTTAGAACAATCTCTCTCCTGAGCAGCTGACTATTCTTTACTTCGCACCTGCCAGCAAAAGAGCTCACTGGTATCACTGGCTGGCACAGACACTCCCCTCTACATGCAGATGGGAATGTGAAGGTCTCTCAAAGCAGAACTAGCTCCCAGGGCTCTTCATGAGGCTACAGTAAGATCAGCCTAACATGCCCATCAGAAGACCCCAAAGAAGCTCTGGACATGACAGAGTGAAGAGCTAGCACCCTCCCGGCTCAAAGGAAAAAAGCAAGGCCACTGCAGCAGACGCTTTCTTATGACTGATGTGCAAAATCACCAGTCAACAAGACGCCCTTCTCATAGTTACATTGCTTTCTTGTGGATTAATATAACTGAGTCAGAGAACTTTTAGTATGACCCTCTTGAGTGCAAACTAGTAGATCAAAAAGCTTTCCCTTGCCAACTCATCACTTCCCGGCAGACAGTAATAGTTCCTTTTACAAAAATACCATGGTTAAGTGCTGTGTCTGCTAACCAGAAGATCAGCAGTTCAAATATGCCAGGTGCTCTTTGGAAACTCTATAGAGTAGTTCTACTCAGACCTATAGTGCAGCTAAGAGTCAGAATCGACTCAATTGGCTGTGGCTTTAGTTTTGTTTTCAGCCACATGTAACTTAGCTATTCAACAGTCTTATATGTCCAACATAGCAGAAAGATGTTAGAAAGACAGCAGTTCGTAAAAACCTGTGGAGGGGTGGAGTCAAGAAGGCAGACTAAGCACACCTCACCCTATATCCCTCTGGAAACCAAAACCTGAACTGATAATCAAATGGAGCCTTCTGATCATCTAATCAGCCCCAGGACACAGCACAGGGCTGTTACTTTGAACTTCATACCACTGAGTGAAAAACCTCCTCTCTTTCACTGACTCCCATTCCTGGCTAGCCCTGGCTCTCACGGACTAAAGGTAAATGCACCATTTTGACTTTTTTTGTCTCTATCTTGGTCACCGGTTGGAGCTGGGTCTTGCCTAGCGGCTAGACTCAGACACACTGCTGAGGGGATAGGAAGGTGAAATTCCCACATTTTGAGAGCCAGGCTTAGGACTCTGTTAATCTAGCCACTTTGGGCCTGTCTTTTTATCTCTGCTGCAGCAGGGTTTGTATGGATTCGCACTGCCTGTGTGCGGGATGCCATGTTGGATACAGAGATTTTAGCAGGACCTAATGCTTAGCCTGGGAGCCAGCACCTGCAAACAGCACAGCACTTCTCTGACAGAAAAACAGTAATTTACACAGTGCCACCTATGGTGGGGGCCAGCAACAGAAGCAGAGGAATCACTACCTCTTGGCATCTTTAGCCCCTGTATCTCCTGCCCGTGTGGAGGGCACCATCTTGGATATGGTGACTGCAGCTGGACCTAATTTGTAGCTTTGGAGCGAGAGCCTGCCCACAGGAAAGCACTTTTTTACCAGAAAAGCAGTACTCTACACAGTGTCGCCTAAGGCTGGACCCTCTCAGCAGAGGCCAACAGGGCAGTAGCATTGCTGTATTTTGAACTAGTTCATATCATCTGGGGTTGGATATAGAGGTGCATACTTTGCCAGTTGGGAAGAGGGACCACTACACCTGAAAACCTGACTGACTTGGGAAGTGGTCAGATACCTTTTGCTTTACATTTTAAGACAGACTAGAGAAACATCTGCAGTCCATCCTGGCAGTATCTCTCCTAGCCTTTACTTACACACATGAAACCCAAAAAGCTACAGAGGCCTGTGGCATACAAGAAATAACCCATGGCTTCAGAAGGCTCACAAACAAAACAACCAAGGAGTTCTACAGATGAAGAAACTTTTCCTAAATTATTGGAAGGTGAATACAAAATGATTATATACAGAGCCCTTCTAGACCTTATACAAAATGAAGCAGAACAAAAGGAAAAAATTAAGCAAGCTGTTCAATCTGATGGAACACCAGTACTCTGAAATCCAACAGATCAAGAACAAAATCAAAGACATAGAAACTTCCATGCAAAGCCAAGAAAACAGAATGGAACAAACAGAAAAAAGAATTTCTGACTTGGAAGACACAGCTACTGATGTCAGAGTCTATGAGCAGAAATCAGAAAAAAGAAACAAGAAAAATGAAGAAACATTAAGAAGCATGTGGGACTCTATTAAGAGGAACAACCTTCAATTAATTGGAGTCCCTGAACAGGGTGAGACATCTGAAAACACAGAGAGTATTGTTGCTGAGCTGCTGAAAGAAAACTTCCCACAAATCATGAAGGAAGAGAATACAGACATCTGAGATACATATCGTACGCCACCCAAAATAGATCTCAAATAAAGACTTGAAGACATATTATAATCAAGCTTAACAAAACGAAACATAAGCAGCAACTCTTGAAGGCAGCAAGACTCAAGGCAAAGCTAATATTCAGAGGGAAACCCTGTAGGATCTCTTCAGATTTCTCAGCAGAAACCATGCTGGCATGGAGACAGTGGCATGACACATTCAAAGCGTTGAAGGAGAGGAACGTCCAACCAAGAATTATATATCCTGCAAAACTATCTTTCAAATATGAAAATGAAATTAAGACATTCCCACATAAACAGAAACTCAGAAACTTTGTAAAAACCAAACCAAAACTATAAGAAATACTGAAAGAAGTTCTTGGCTCTGGCTTAGAAGAACAAAGCCACTAACTATATTTTAGAATGACACACTACTCAAAACTCTACTCATTTAGGGAAGGCTCCAAAGTCAATCACAGCTTTGATATGGAAAGAAGCAATCCAGTGATCATCATGAAAACTATGGTGTCATCATATTAAAAAGAGGGATGTACTAAAGTCGGTATAGTCCTTCCAGATGGAGAGGGAGATGACAAGACTGGTAGTAATTAAAATTGGGTTTATATAAAGTTTATTAAGGGGGATCATAGGGGCAGCTGTAAAGTACAACAAAGACGTATCATACCATTTCAAGAAATGTAACACAGGACTCTCAACAACTATAAAACCAGCTCTGAAAAAGATGAAAAATCAACTCACAAAAAAGAATGTCCAAGAACAGACTAATAAGAACAACAGAGAAAACATCAACACAAAAATAAACATATCACAATGGCAGCAGTGAACACATACCTACCAATAACTACATTGAAAGTGAATGGACTGAATGCTCCAGTAAAGACTCATCAAGTGACATCTTGGATTGAAAGACATGACCTACGCATATGTTGTCTACAAGAAACTCATTTGAGACCTAAAGATAGGAACAAACTGAAAAGTAAAGGATGGAAGAATATATATTAAGCTAACAATGAACAAAGAAGAGCAGGGATGGCAATTCTAATCTCAGACAAAATCAATTTTAATGTCAAATCCACCACTGTCAACAAAGATGGACACTATTTATTGCTGAAAGGTTCAGTACACAGGCAAGACTTAACTATAGTAAATATTTATGCACCTAATATCAAAGCACCTAAGTACATCAAAGAAATACTGACTACACTCATAAAAGAGTTATATGACTCCACAATAATTCTGGGAGACTTCAACACTCCACTCTCAATACTGGGCAGATCATCTAGAAAAAGCTCAGTAAAGATACAGAAGACCTCATTGGCACAATTAACCAACTAAACCTCACCGATATATACAGAACTTTCCACCCATCAGCAGACAAATACACCTTCTTCCCAGTGCACATGGAACGTTCTCCAGAATTGACCATGTGTTAGGACATAATGCAATTCTCAACAAAATCCATACCATTGAATTACTGCAAAGCATCTTCTCAGATCATAAAGCCATAAAAGTTTAAATCAATAGCAGAAAAAACATAGATA
Source organism: Heterohyrax brucei (assembly GCA_028571685.1). Lineage (NCBI taxonomy): Eukaryota > Metazoa > Chordata > Mammalia > Hyracoidea > Procaviidae > Heterohyrax > Heterohyrax brucei. The sequence continues at coordinate 23,187,697 of CM053162.1, forward strand.
GAAAGTGGAACTCTTGGAAATGGAACATCTTGCTCAAAAAAACATGGGTTATAGAGGAAATCAAGGATGAATTCAAGAAATTCATGGATTCCAATGTGAACGAAAACACTTCCTATCAGAACCTATGGTATGGTACGGTATACAGCCAAAGCAGTGCTCAGAGGTCTGTTTGTCTCCAAAAATACACACATCTGGAAGGAAGATAGAAACCAAATCAAGGAACTAACCCTACAGCTTGAACAAGTAGAGAGAGACCAACAGAGGAACCCCTCAGGCACCAGAAGAAACGAGATAATAAAGATTAGAGCAGAGCTAAATGAACTAGAGAATAGAAAAACAATTGAAAAAATTGAAAAGACCAAAAGTTGGTTTTTTGAAAAGGTCAACAGAATTGACAAACCACTCGCCAAACTTACTAAAGGAAAGCAGGAAAGGAAACAAATAACCCAAATTAGAAATGAGAGGGGAGTTGCCACCACAGATCCAACAGAAATAAAAAAATATCATAACAGAATAGTATGAAAGACTGTACTCTAACAAATTTGAAAACGTAGAGGAAATGAACAAATTCTTTGACTCATACCACCTACCCAAATTATCACAACATGAAGCAGAACAACTTAATAAACCCATCACAAAGGAAGAGATTGAAAGAGTTATCTCCAAAACTACTGAGTCTATTTCACAGTATAGAAAGGGATGGAGTACTCCCAAACTCATTCTATGAAGCCAGCATAACCCTGATACCAAAGCCAGGGAAAGACCCAACAGAGAAAGAGAACTACAGACCAGTATCACTCATGAATCTAGATGCAAAAATCTTGAACAAAATTCTTGCCAATAGAATACAACAGCATATCAAGAAAATAATCCATCATGACCAAATGGGATTCATACCAGGGATGCAAGGCTGGTTCAACATCAGAAAAAAAATTAATGTGATCAACCACATAAATAACACAAAAGACAAGAATGACCTGATTTTGTCCATTGATGCAGAAAAGGCATTTGATAAAGTCCAACACCCATTCATGCTAAACACTCTTAGCAAAATAGGCATAGATGGAAAATTCCTCAACACAATAAGGGCCATTTATACAAAGCCAATTGCCCACGTCATCCTGAATGGAGAAAGACTGAAAGACTTTCCCTGGAGATCAGGAACTAGACAAGGATGCCCAATCTCACCTCTCCTATTCAACATTGTACTAGAAGTTCTAGCCAGAGCAATTAGACAAGACCACAAAATAAAGGGCATCTGCATCGGCAAAGAAGAAGTTAAAATCTCCCTGTTTGCAGATGATATGATTGTATATGCAGAGATCCCGAAGAATCTATACATAAACTACTCAAACTGATAGAAGAGTTCAGCAAAGTCTCAGGATACAAGATAAACATAAGTAAATCAGTAGGATTCCTTTATACCAACAATGAGACTGTTAATGAAGAAGTCATCAAATCAGTACCATTTACTATGGCCCCTAAGAAGATCAAGTACTTAGGAATTAATCTAATCAGAGAAATAACAGATCTTTACAAAGAGAAGTACAAGCCCTTACTACAAGAAACTAAGAGAGACTTAGATAAATGGAAAAACCCACCTGGTCATGGATAGGAAGACTTAACATTGTGAAAATGTCTATTTTACCCAAAGCAATCTACCTATACAATGCAATCCCAATACAAGTGTCAGTGCCATTTTTTAATGAGATGGAGAAACAAATCACCAATTTTGTCTGGAAAGGGAAGAAGCCCCAGATAAGTAAGGTACTGCTAAAGAAGAACACACTGGGAGGCCTCTCATTACCTGACCTTAGAACATACTACACTGTCATAGTGGTCAAAATAGCCTGGTACTGGTACAAAAACAGACAGATCGCTCAATGGAACAGAATTGAGACCCCAGAGATGACACCATCTTCCGATGAACAGTTGATATTTGACAAAGGCCCTAAGACATTAACTTCGGGGAAAAACAGTATCTTCAACAAATGGTCCTGGCAAAATTGGATATCCATCTTCAATAAACTGAAACAAGACCCATATCTTACGCCTTATAGCTGGATAAAAGAACTAAATATCAAACCTAAAACGATAAAGCTCATCCAAGAAAAGGTAGGAAAAACAATGGAAGTTTTAATACACAATGTGGACAGACTCCAAAATCTGTTAAACAAACCACAATCATCAGAAGAAAAAAATAGATAAATGAGAACTACTAAGAATCAAACACTTTTGCTCATCCCAAGGCTTTATTAATATAATTCAAAGGCCACCTACAGAATGGGAAAAAATATTTGGCAACTCTATGTCAGACCAATGCCTGATTTCCATAATCTATAAGATACTACAAAATATCAATAAGAAGATACATCATCCAATTAAGCAGTGGACACAGGAGACGGACAGACATTTCTCTAAAGAGGAGATCCAGGCAGCCAAAAAACACATGTGGACATGTTCACGATCTTTAGTTATTAAAGAAATTCAAATCAAGACGACAATGAGATATCATCTCACCCCAACAAGGTTGGCCAAGATCCAAAAAACACAAAACAACAAATGCTGGAGAGGCTGTGGAGAAAGTGGAACGCTCCTACACTGTTGGTGGGGTTGCAAATGGTCCAGCCTCTTTGGAAGGCAATCTGGCGCTTCCTTAAAAAAATGGATATCGATATATCATTTGACCCAGTAATTCCACTACTTGGAATATATCCTACAGAATCAAGGCCTTTCACACCAATGGACACATGCACCAGAACGTTTATCGCAGCACAGTCCATGATAGAAAAAAGATGGAATCAATCCTGATGCCCAACAACAGAAGAATGGATTGGTAAACTGTGGTACATATACTCAATGGAGCACTATGCAATGATAAAAAGAATAACGATGATTCCAGGAAACATCTCCTAACCTGGTTTCAACTGGAAGACATTAAGTTGAGTGAAAGTAGTCAGCAACAAAAGGACAAATATTGTATAAGACCTCTATGATAAGATCTCAAAAACAGACTTGTGTGTAGAAGAAAAGACTCTTTGACAGCTGCAAGCGGGGGGTGGGGGGATGCGGAGAGGGTTTAAGTTAGATAGTTGCTAAAAATCCGGTTGGGTGAAATCAGTGATAGCACACATTAGAAACAAGAACAATATTAAGTGGACTTCAGCATAACCTGAATACTCCTTCCATCTTAACCCAATATTGCAAGGATAGAGTAGCTGGGGCAGGGGGCAGGGGGCAGGGGACCATGCTCTTAGGTGAAATCGAGGCCAATTGGCACAACTAGCATTTTGCTATGAGGGCTCTTTGCACCCCACATTGGTCAGTGGCATCTGGAGTCTTAAAAGCTGCCAAGCTGCCATTCGAGGGCACAGCAAATGGTCCCAACTCAGTAGGAACAGATACTCACTGAGGACCAAAATGACATGGGATAAAGACAACCCAGAAGATAGACAGAGTGGGTGCCTACATCGACTTGGGACCGGAAGAACTGGATTGTGACCGGCCACCACTAGCGATAGCCGCAATGGAGCTCATTAAGTTGAGTCTCACTGGCAACTCGAGAATGAAAAGGGGTGCATCCCGAGATCTCCACTAAAAGACCTCAATTGACGGTCCAGTGGTTTCGGGGTCCCCCTGGGAGCATGGCCCCTGGCCCTGATACCGCCCTTGCCCATAAATCATAATGAAGGTCCACTCTTCAGACACGATTGGATTGGACTTGGCAATGCAGAGTGGCCATATATTGGATGCACTTTATGGTTCTATGCATCTGTAGGATATCATTCTGCTGACCTCTGGCTGGAGGAAGGAGAGTGGGTGGAAAGGAGACTGTCGGGAGGATGAGACATGTATGGAGCAGAGACGAATAGTGTGCTATCACTGGGCAGGGAGAGCAATGGAAGCTGCATATAGGTGGGCATGTAAATTTATACGGGAATGTACATTTTCACTCAGTCATATTAAGTAAAAAAAAAAAATTAAAAAAAAATCTCTGAACAGTCAAAATAGAAGTTACAAAATTCCTACACTAGAATTGACAAATTTTATTCCTAAAAGAAACTCTCAGGCCTTTATTTAGTGTTCCTTTACTCTGACGTAAGACATATTTCTAGCAGGCTCCACGTTCTGATATCTTGGGCAATTAGAAGCAATAAAAGAAGCAGGGGATGTGGGCTTCCCTAGGAGGCACATGGAGGCCTGGAGGGCTGGCGGACCTGGAGTATTGACCAAGGAGAGCACTGAGGGCCAATATACCCAGTCATCGAACAAGCCTCAGTCGTGTTCAGGATAACTTACTTAAGAAAACAGGGACGACATCCATTTGTAATGTTTAAAACATTTTTGGTAAACTTCAAGAGGTAACCTCTTTAGCTATCAGGAAACCATCACACGAATTACCTTCCTCATGGTTTCCAAGCCCCTGAGTTCTTCCTGTAGGTTGTCCTGCGCTTGTTCCTAGGCTGCTTGTGGTCATTCCTCATTTACTCATTCAGTCACTTAACGTACAGTGGCTCCTTGGGGTGCTGGATCACCCCAACAATGCCTGTGCATGATAAAGTTCGGGGATTTTACATACATGCACAAACACTCACTCACACAAGGATTATCCAGTACGCATTAGGCGTTCAATACGTGCATGTTATATAAACGTTTTAAAAAGAATCTAGAAAGAATAAGCTAGCCCTTGAGTTCAGTGACTAAGTACTTATGTGAGAATCTTTAAGAGGTGGAAGGAAAGCTGAAATAATTCATAAGTCAAGTAAAACTGTCATATTACAGAACAAACTTTGAACTGCTCCACAAAACAAAACAAAAAACCAGCAGAATACTTATATCCCAATGTTCATTGCAGTACTGTTCACAATAATGAAAAGGTAGAAGCTACCTAAACATCTATCAATAGATGAACACACAAACAACATACGGTACATACACACAATGGAATATTACTCAGTCATAGAGAAATGAAATCCTGATATCTGCTGCAACACAGATGAACCTGGAAAACATCATGCAGTGTGAAATTAGATACAAAAGGACAAATACTATATGATGTCACTTCTATGAAGTAGGCAGATGGATGGAAATCAAGGTGTATTAGTGATTACTAGGAGTAGGGAAAACCCTGGTTTCTTAGTGGTTAAGACCTATGGTTGCTAACCAACAGGTTGGCAGTTCAAATCCACCATATGTTCCTTGGGAATGCTGTGGTACAATTCTATTCTGTCTTATAGAAGTGCTATGAGTTGGAATTGACAACAACAGGTTTGGCTTGTTGTGGTGCTTTTTTTAATCTGGGTAGGAGGAAGAGGGAGATGGGGTGTCTTTTTTGGGGAGCAGAGTTTCTGCTAATGGCGGTGGAATAATTTGGAAAAGGCTAGTGGTGAAAACTGTACAATATAATTAATGCAATCTATATCATTAAACTGTAACGTGTAAAAAATGTTGAACTCTCAATGTTTTATTACACATATATATACATACATACACATACACACACAAACACACACACATATGTTGCTGTTAGGTGTCGTTAAGTCACTTCCAACTCATAGCCACCTTGTATACAACAGAACAAACACAGTTCGGTCCTGAGCCACCTTCACAATCCTTGCTATGCTTCAGCCCATTGTTACAGTCACTGGGTCAATCCATCTAATTAAGAGTCTTCCTCTTTTTGCTCTCCACTTTACCCAGCATGATGTCTTTCTCCAGCGACTGGTCCCTCCTGATAACTTGTCTCAAGTATGTGAGACAAAGTTTTGTCATCCTTGCTTCTAAAGAACATTTTGACTGTACTTCTTCTGAGACATTTGTTTATACTTCTGGCAGTCAGTGGTATAGTCAACATTCTTTGCCAGCACCATAATTCAAAGATATCAGTTCTTACTCAGTCTTCCTTATTCATTGTCCAGCTTTCACATGTGTATGAGATGACTAAAAATAACATGGCTTAGGTCAGGTGCACCTCAGTTCTTAAAATAACATCTTTGCTTTTTAACACTTTAAAGAGGTCTTTCGCAGCAGATTTGCCCAAGACCATACACTGTTTGATTTCTTCACTACTATCTCCACAGACATTAATTGTAGATCCAATCCTTTACAACTTCAAACTTTACCCCATTTATCAAAATGTTTTTTTTTGTTGTTGTTGTTAGTCCAGTTGTGAGGATGTTTCTTTTCTTTATACTGAGGTGCAATCTACAAGGGCTGTGGTCTTTGACCTTCATCAGTAATTGCTTTAAGCAAGAGAGGCTGTGTCATCTCCTTACGAAGGTTAACGTATCTTCCTTCAACCCTGATGCCTTGTCCTTCAGATAGTCCAGCTTTTCAGTTTACTTGCTCAGCATACAAACTGAATAAGTATGCTGAAAGGATATAATCCTAACACATACTTTTCCTGATTTTAAACTTTTGTTGTATTTGAAAGACTGTCTCTTGGTCTATGTATGGGTTTCTAATGAGCACAACTAAGTGTTCTGGAATTCCCATTTTTCACAGTGTTACCCATTTGTTATGATCCACACAATCAAATGCCTTTGCAGAGTTAGTAATACACAGGTAAACACTCTTCTGGTATTCTCTGTATTCAGCTGGGATCCATCTGACATCAGCAATGATATCCTTTATTCCATGTCCTCTTCCAAATCTGGCTTGAATTTCTGGCAGTTCCCTGTTGATACATTGCTGCAACTGCTTTTGGATGATCTTCAGCAAAATTTTATTTGTGTGTGATATTAATGACAAACCAAAAAACCAAACCCACTGTTGTCACTTCAATTCCAACTGAATAATGGCCCCATAGGACACAGCAGAACTGCCTCATAGGGTTTCCAAGGAGCACCATGTAAATTCAAACTGATGACCTTTTGGTTAGCAGCTATAGCACTTAACCACTACACCACCAAGGTTTCCATATTAATGATACTATTTGATAATTTCCACCTTCTGTTGGGTCACTTTTCTTTTAAATGGGCACCAATATGGATCTCCTCCAGTTCGTCGGCCAGGCAGTTGTGCTCCCAATTTCTTGGTGTACGTCAGTGAGCACGCCCAGTGCTACATCCACTTGTTAAGACATCTTAATGGATATTCCATCAACTCCTGGAAACCTGTTCATCGTCAATGCCTTGGACTTCTTCCTTCAGCACCACAGGTTCTTAATTATAGGCTCCCTCTTAAAATGGCTGAACACTGACCAATTCTTTTTGGTACAGTAACTGTGTATTCCTTCTGTCTTTTGATGCTCCCTGTGTTCTTCAATGTTTTGTCCGTGAGCCCTCCAGTACTTCAGTTAGAGGCTCAAATTGTTTTCTTCAGTTCTTTCAGTTTCAGAGATGCTGAGCATGTTCTTTCCTTTTGGTTTCCTCCAGGTCTTTGCACATTTCATCATACTTTGTCTTCTCAAGCTGCCCTTTGGAATCTTCTATTCAGGTCCTTCATCATTCCTTCCATTCCATTTAGCTGCTCTACATTCAAAAGGAAATTTCAGATTATCTTCTGACATTCATTTTTGTCTTCTCTTTCTTTCCCATCTTTTTAATGACCTTTTGTTTTCTTCACATGTGATGTCCTTGGTGTCCTCCCACAAGTAGTGTTCAGTGCATCAAATCTATTCTTGAGATAGTCTCTAAATTCAGGTGAGATACACTCAAGATCATATTTTGGGTCTTATGGACTCAGTTTTCTCCAGCTTCCATCTGAATTTGCATACAAACAGTTGATGGTCTATAAAATCTGACAGTTAATTCCATGACTCAATTGTTTTAAGTGCTACACACCTCATTGCTGAACATCACTTAAGGTCACCTTTGATGTACTCCCCTTGGGAAGCTATGCACTGATGCCAGCACCTAGTCCACCCTTGAAAACAATTTGGGAACTCCTTCTGGAATGGCCGTTGCACATGGTGGCATGGTGGCAAGTTTGCAAACTCAATTGTACAGTTGTCTGTGAGGGAGGTTTTAGCCAGTAAACAAATAACTGTATTAGAACACCCCTCTTCCCCCTGACGCACCTGATCTGGCCCCCAGTGACTTTTTTTCTTTATCCAAAGATAAAGGAAATATTGAAAGGAGGAAATTTTGATGATGTTCAGGACATCAAGAGTAATACAATGACAGCTCTGATGGCCATTCCAGAAAAAGTTTCAAAATTGCTTTGAAGGGTAGACTAGGTGCTGGTGTCAGTGCATAACTTCCCAAGGGAGTACTTCGAAGGTGACCATAGTGATATTCAGCAATGAGGTATGTAGCACTTTTTCCAGAATGAGTTTGTGAACTTAGCTGGCAGTCATCATGTTACATAGTCAGCCCCTCCTGGCCTTGTTCTGACTGGTGATAACTGAGGTTTTCCATCACCTCTTTCCACATTTCCACAGATGGGTATATACACAAACATATATATATATATATGTACATAATAAAACAATTTTAAAAATATAAGAAAGATTCTCCAATTTATCTAAGACCAAAAAAACCCAAACCCACTGCTGTCAAGTCGATTCCAACTCACAGTGACCCCACAGGACAGAGTATAACTGCTCCATAGAGCAGCTCTGTGGATAGGACGCAGCAGAGCAAGAAGGTGGGGGAAATGCTCTTCTCACAAAAAAGGGTGATGTCACCTCAGACATATACTATACCACTGCACCTCCTGCTCATTTTGCCTACAGAGTACCCTTCCTCTGGCAGATCTGAATTGCTGAACTTCTGGTTAGCAGCCGTAGCACTTAACCACTACACCTCCAGGGTTTCCAACTTACCTAAAAGACAGTTTTAAAGATAGGCATCTACATCAGCCCCAAATAAATCACAGCCAGAAGAGGTAAGAGAAGGAGGAGCTGACGGTGGGGAGAGGGAGTCACCGCTGACTCACTGCAGACCTGGGGCAAGCAGTTGCCCTCACTTTGCCCATCTATATAGTGAGCAGTTTAGAGTCATCAGTGACTGAAATCCTTCCAGCTCCATAGTCAATGGGTTTCCAGTTCTGTTCAATAGCTGATCCTCCCTAAAGAACCCTAGTGGACCAGTGGTGAAGCACTCAGCTGCTAACCAAAAGGTTGGCAGTCTGAACCCAGCAGCTGCTTAACAGGGGAAAGCTATGGCAGTCTGCTTCAGGAAAGTCTACAGCCTTGCAAACCCTATAGGGCAGTTCTACTCTGTCTGATAGGGTCACTGTTAGTTCAAATTAACTTGATGGCAATGGATTTTTTGAGTTTTGAGTACCCCACCCCCCGCCCCACCAACCTTAGTTCTTTAATTTTCACCCCCCCAAAAAAAAACATTTTGATCGACAGCTCCTCTCCAGTCTCCAGCCAACCACCCAAAGCCCTGTCGCTGTTTTCTTCATAACCCCTTCAGGTCTCTGCCTAAACCGAGGAGAGAGATAGTCACCCTTCATCCTCTCTATCTCTCCCTTGGATGGTGGGTCACCGGACATAGCACTGTCACCACTTAGGGAACAAGAGTTTTTATGACACTCACAAGGGACAGGGAGGGAGGAGTGCTGGCAGTCTGTCCTGAAGAATGCAGGTTAATAATTTATGTTGCATTTAAAAAAAATTAAAAAACCTTCTGAAACAAATTGCATACAAATTGTATGACAGTCAAAAGAATTTGCCAAAGTTGCTCAGTGAAGCATAGTAAATATATGCAGCCCGTAATAATAAGTTACTTAAACTCAAGGCACTAAATGATTTATTAATTGTCTTCTAATCTTTTCCAGCTACAAATAAAACTGAGAGTGTGGCCATATTTCACATACCATTCATAATGCCTCCAACACCAAATAGCACAGCTGCCTTTAACCGGCAAGTCCATTTTTCATTCTGGCCTTCAACTCTGTGGACAGAATGCAGCAGAGCAGGGAGCTGAGAGAACTGGTATGCTCATAAAAGTGGGTGATGTTCCCTCAGATATGTACTATACCACTGCACTTCTTGCATCAATGCTGCACAAAGCATGCTAATTTTGCCTACAGAGTATCCCTCATCCGGGCTCCCATCCCTTCCTCCTCCCCACGGTCATCAGTACCAGGTGCAGGCTCACAGTGCAATGGGTAAACATTAATTCTGGGAGAACACAGGACATTGTCTCCTGGGATGCCCACGCACCAGGCTCAGAGCCCTAGAGAGGTCTCTCTCGCAGAAGATGATAAGCCAAAGAGAGCTAGAATAAGGATGATTGAAAGAACTTGCCCTTTCTCTGGGGCATGGCAGCCCAGTGAGGAATTGGGAAGAGGCTGAGATGCTTGTCATCATGCCCACTAATTTGGCCTCCTCCCTGTCCTCGGTGCTCCAGACACTGCTCCCCAGGAGGCCACACACCGAGGAAGAGCCCAGATCTGCCCACAGACACAGCACCTCTCTTGGGTTGATCCCCAAGGAGCTGTGCTGGGTGTGTGTGGAGGAGGAGGAAAGGACATTAGCAAACCAGGGGGCTGTATCCTTAAGTGTGTCCCAGGGTTCTATACGGACAGAATTCAGCAAAACAGGAAACTCTAGAAGAAGAGTCACTCTGCTTTTGCGGCCAGGAAATACTGCCGCTACAGAGGGTGGAGAAATAGAACAAGGCAAGGCAGCAGGGACTGAGTGACTGGAGTACTGCAGAGAGACTGAGCTCAAGAGGTGACATGATTCTCCAGGGAAGGTGGCCCCAGTGACCCAGCGTTGCCACACTGCTGCTCCGTTTCAGAATGGTGCCATCTTTCATCCAGTTACCCACATCTGGAAGCTATCTTTGACTCCACCTCTGTCCTCTCTCTCACCCAACAACCAGCCCATGCTGATTTCACTCCTAAAAAATATTTCTCAAATTGTTGCCTTTCCATTTCCACTGCCACTGGGTAATTCAGAGCCCAGAAATTGAAAACAGCCCTGGCAGAATTCAGTCCCTGTTTTAATCATCTAGTGCTGCTCTAACAGAAATACCACAGAATGGATGGCTTTAACAGAGAAAAATTTTATCCTTACAGAGTCCAGTAGGTTACAAGTCCACATTCAGGGTATCCCCTGGAAGTGCTTTCCCTCTGTCAGCTCTGGAGGAAACTCCTTGTGTTGTATCAATCTTTGGTCAGAGAGCATCTTGGCGCAAGAACCTCAGATCAGAAGGAGATGCTCTACTTCTGGTGCCGCTTTCTTGATGGTGTGAGGTTCCCAGTTTTCTGCTCGTTTCCCTCTCTTTTTTTATCCTTTCATAGAATGAAAGGATAAAAGGTGGTACAAGCCATAGTCCAGGGAAACTACCTTAGCAAAGGTGCTGCAGTCCCACCCTAGTCCTCTTTTAACATTATCATCTACTAGCCACAGGCAGAGAATAGGATGCATGGGATAGCAAAAGCACAAAATATTGTGAATGATGGCCCAGCCAAATGGCTACACACATTTTGGGGAGGGGACACAGTTCAACCCATGACCTCAGATACGTTCTGTGATATTTATGCAGTGCTTTTGCTTTGTTTTGTTTTTCTAAGGTAATATGCCACATGTTCAAAAATTGAAAAAAACAGAAAAAGTTATACACTGAAATGTTTTCCTCCCTTTCCTATCTCCAGCCAGTCCAAATAAACACAGATAATAAATTCTTGTTTCCTCTTTATATTCACTTTCCTGTATCTTGTAGAATTTTTTCTTTCTTTCTTTCTTTTTTTTAACACATTACGTATTTCGGGGGTCTTTCCACATCAATACAAAGAGAACTTTCTCATTTCCCTTTTGAAGTACACAGCATTCTACTATCAAGATTTTCTATAGTTTAACTAATTACTCCCCCAACTGATACACATTTGAGTTATTTCCAATCATTATAACAAATTATGTTGCTGCAAACATTATTTCACATATGAGCAACTATAACTTTAGGATCAATTTCCCAATACGAAATTGCTAAGTGAAAAGGTATTCTGCTGGATAATTTATAATTTTGATAGGTATTGTCAAAATGCCTTCCAGAGGAGTTGTACTAATTTACACTATAAGACAGCCTGTTTAAGCAGAGCCTTGCCAACAAGGTGTGATATCAAACTTCTTAGATTTTGTTAATTTAAAAGATAAATAATGGCATCTCAAGATAGCTGTAATTTGTACTTTTCTTATGATGAGTGAAGTGGAATATCTTTTCCTATGTTGAGAACCATTAGTATTTTCTGTAAATACAGTCTTTGCTCATTTTCTGTCTTGGGCTTTTGTTGTTGTTAATTTTCAGAAACTCTTTGTATATTAGAGAAACTAGCCCTGCGATGAGTTGCAAAACACTTTTCCCAGTTTATTTTTTATCTTTTGACTTTGTTTATAGTATTTCTCCAACACTTCTTACACTTTTTAATTTGGACACTAGAGTCTCCACTGCTCACAGTTTTCCTTGCTTTACTTGTTTTAGTTGCCATTTTGGACACTGGTATGATGCCCAAAACTTCAGACACAAAGGGAAAGTAGGTCTGAGAACAGAGCCGATATCCGGAGGATGACAGAGAATGAACTTGGGTGCTTGTTAACATTACTGATTCATTGAACTTATGTCCTTGGAGCAGTCCTGGAGCCTTGGCAGCACAGTGGTTAAGCATTTGGCTGCTATTCAAAAGATGAGCAATTCAAATCCACCAGCCACTCCTTGGAAACACTGTGAGTCAGTTCTACTCTGTCGTATAGGGTTGCCATGAGTCACAATCAACTTGACAGCACTGGGTTTGGCTTTTCTTACAATATGCAAAAAATTTATTATTTGCTCTTTAAACTATTTTCAATTGAATTTACTGTTAGCAGCAGCTAAATGCGTTCTTTATACATCTTTAACATTTTTCTTGTAAAAGTCTGGCCCCACTAATCTATTCCCATTACTACCAAGGGTAGTATTCTAAAAAATAAATCTCACAGTGCCTCTAGAAGTGTGAACATAGTATCTGACCTCCTCTAACTTCATGAGGAGGACACAGAATGAAGATCAACAACCCAAGGCTAATTCTTAGAAGTCAGACATGTCTCCTCTCTTTGCCATTTTTACCAGTTCTATACCAATCGTTCCTTCCACATCACTCTCTACTTCTCTGTGGACTTTGATAATTCAGAACTCACAGACCTACTCATAGTTATGGGATTTACTAAGGAAGTAACAGGTTACAACTTAGGATTAGGAACACTTGGGACACAGTTCTTCCATCAAGACAGCCTCTTCCCACCATCTGTAGACCTTGGCCTCTGCCCTGCTCTGGCAAGTGTTACAAGGCTCTTTGGCTTTGCTGATAAGTGAGCTGAGGCATCCCACTATGCCGTGATCCCCACCCAAAGGCATTAAACTCTAGCTCCCTCAGCTTGGGAGCCCGCTGCACCATCTCCTGTCAGTGTCTCCCGCCACTGCTTATGCCACCACTTCTTCCGTGTTACAGCTCTCTGTCCATCTTGGTCTCCCGGTTCTAGGAGCTTCTCAGCACATGGATCCTGGGTCCAAAGGATGAACTCCATTTTTGCCCCTTCTTCCTTGGTGGTGGTGAAATCCCCCTTCTAATCTGGAATTGTCTCTCTTTTAAAGCAAAACTCACTGATCTCCTTGGAGGGCTACAATTACCTTATCTGCACTGTCCTATCCAATAACATGAGTGGAAGTTACAGACAGTGTCCAGAAAGACCACACAAAAGTGATCCATCACACTGCAACATCACTGTCCTTTGTAAATGCATTCAGTGGCTCCTTGTCACGCAAAATATACAAGACCTGACAATTAAGTCCTTGAACTTAATTGTTCTGAGTGTTACATATCTTATTGCTGAATATCACTGTGGTTACCTTCAAAGTACTCCCCTTGGGAAGCTATGCATTGACACCAGCACCTTGTCTACCCTCCAAAGCAATTTTGGAACTCTTTCTGGAATGGCCATTGTGCACAGTGACACAGTGGCAATTTTGTGGACATAGCTGTGTAGTTGTCAGTGAGGGAGTTTTAGCCAGTAAACAAATAACTGTACTGAAACACCAGCCTTCACCCCCACCACCTGATCTGGCCCAAAATGACTTTTTTCTTTACCCGAAGATAAAGGAAATACTGAAAGGAAGCTATTTTGATGACATTCAGGACATCAAGGGTAATACGATGACAGCTAAGATGGCCATTCTAGAAAGAGAAGTTCCAAAATTGCTTTGAAGGGTGGACTAGGCCCTGGCATGGATGCATAGCTTCTCAAGTGGAGTACTTCAAACATGACTGTAGTGATACTCAGCAATGAGGCATGTAGCACTTTCTCTAGGATGAGTTTGCAAACTTCATTGGCAATCCTCGTGGTCCAAGCATCTTAGCACTCAACCAGTCTCACCTCCTCTTCCCTTCCTTGTTCTTGCTGTTCCCAATCCTCCATCCTTCCACACTTGCAGTATCACCTTGCTCTCCACTCTCCCATATACCCCATGTTGTTTCATACCCCTGCGTTAATCCTTATCCTGCTCCCTTTCAAACCCCTTCTCTGGTCGAATTCCCAGGACAGTCTATTTTGGCATCACCTCCTCCAAGCAAATTTAAGAACAAGTCCCTGTCCCTTATCTATCATCACCATGCCACACGCCTGCCTCTGTGGCTGTACTAACCTCACATGTATACACCTTTTCCACTTCTGAGCCCCCATCTCACTCACTTCCTCTTGAGCCCCTTGAAGACAGAGACACTGGCTTCTTCATTTCCATATCCCCAGTCCCTGGCTTGGTGCCCAGCACGTGGTAGTTATACGATCATTGTTTGCAAACCTGAATGGTGATGCCCTGCCCTTACCTCATTTGTTTTTAAAGATGCCCCCTCAGACCTCCCACCAGTTTGTAAGGGCCAAAGCCTTTCCAGCCACTTCACTTTATAGACAAAGTAAGTGGTCATGCTCAAAGAAGAGTATCAGAAGTCTTGTTAAATTGACAGATTAAACAATGCGGTCCATGTTAGGCATGGCTTCTGTGATCATTAATGTTATCTGTCAACTTGGTGAGGCTATATTACGACTGTCAGTGGTTTGGAAGACACAGGTAATCACCTTCCATTTTGTGATCCGATGCCAATCAGTTGCAAAGGGCTTTTCCCTGGAGATGTGGCCCACCTATGGTATATAAATGGATGTTTGGGCAAAGCTCTGTCTCTTCTACTCAGCCCTGCACTGCTTATCACTGGACCTCTTGTTTTTGGGATGCAAGCCTGAAGAAATGTCTGGTCTGCCACCTGACATGCAGATTGGGGGTTCATCAAGCCCAGCAACAACAAGAGCAAGCAGAGATCTTCAGCCTGTCACCTGACCCATGGATTCGGGAGTTGCCAACCCCTCAACCGCATGAGTCATTTTCTTGAAGTAAATTTCTCTCTCTGATTTGCATTTGCTTCTCTAGAAAACCCATGAGTTCGGAGCTGGGCTCCTAGCCACTTAATGGCTATGTGAGTTCAGACAAACTACTTAAGCCCTCTGTGCTTCAGCTTCCTTATTTGAGAAAAAGAGATGAGTGAACATGAAACAAATGTAAATTCATAGAAAGCACTCAAGTAATGTGGGGTTATACGATTGCCTCCCATTAAAGCAGAAATCAGATAATAAGTCTCTCAGATAAACGAGGCAAAATCTACTTAAAGTAGACACCAAACACTTTATTAGGATGGGCCTCTTTTCTACGTAAATCACCAATATGGTAACCATAAGGCACAAATATATTTACGGGGGTAAATGGGAAGAGGTGGGAACAACTACCATCCTGTCTGGTGAAGTAGTGGGTCAGCGAAAACGAGGGAAACTCTCCATGAGATGGGTTGGCACATTGGCCACAACAGAGGACTCAACATACCAGCAACACGGAGAGAGCATAGCATCAGACAACGGTCTGCCCGGGATCATGAAGTCTCCGTGAGCTGCAGCCAGTATGACGGTAACTAACAACAACAGTGTGCCAGCCTGTCCTCAGTGCTTCATATTTATTAGCATGCATGTTCATCACAACAACACTGCAAGGTAGTATTTTTAGACCAATTTTATAAATGAGAAAACTAAGGCTTAGAGAAGTTAAGCAATTTGTCTAATGTGTCCATGGTCATAAGCTCTGTTGAGTGGAGCAGGTAGGACCTGAACCCTGATGTATCT
Organism: Heterohyrax brucei; assembly: GCA_028571685.1. NCBI lineage: Eukaryota > Metazoa > Chordata > Mammalia > Hyracoidea > Procaviidae > Heterohyrax > Heterohyrax brucei. The sequence goes on from CM053162.1 coordinate 23,203,787, forward strand.
AGTTCTCAACCCTGAGCTCTTTTTTACTGCTTCACGGTGCTTTCAAAACTATTTGAAATGAAAGAGGGTGTCTTAGTCAGCTGGTACTGCTCTAACAGAGATACCACAGAGTGGATGGCTTTAACACAGCAAAGTTTATTCTTACACAGTCCGGTAGGTTACAAGTCTGAATTCAAAGTGTCTGCTCTGGAGGAAGGCTTTCCTTCTGTCGGCTCTGAAGGAAAGTCCTTGTGTGGCATCAGTCTTTGGTCAGGGAGCATCTTGGCGCAGGAACCTCAGGTCTGAAGGACACGCTCTTCTCTGGGTGCTACTTTCTTGATGGGGTGAGGTTTCCAATTCTCTGCTTGCTTCCTTTTCCATTTCTCTCTTGTAGCATGAAAGGATAAAGGGTGGTGCAAGCCACACTCCAGGGAAACTCCCTTTACAGTTGAGTAGGGAGGTGATCTTATGAAGGGATTTACAGTCCCACCGTAATCCTCTCTAACGCAATCCAGTCTGTTAAACACAGGCCGGATGAAGATTTACAGCATCAGAAAATCAAAAGATGGAGGGCAATCAAAGAACACAGAGAATACTGGCCCAGCCAAATTACCACACATATTTGCGGGCAGACACAATTCAATACATGAGAGATGGCCTAAAAAAAAATCCAGAATCTGTGTTCAATGTTGCTAAAACCAGCAGAGGTGACCTGGGAGGAGACAAAAAAAAATTGCCATCGAGTTGATTCCAACTCACAGTGATGCTATAGGATAGAGAAGAACTGTACCACAGTTTCCAAAGAGTGCCTCATGGATTCGAACTGCCACACTTTTGGTTAGCACCTGTAGCTTGTAACCACTATGTCACGAGGATTTCCAGGAGAGGACAAGAAGGAGAACTGAGGGGTAATAAAAGAGGAGTGAAAGGAAGGGAGGAAATGGGAGAGGGGAAAGAAGCTCTTAGAAAATATTTCTCTCTTCATTGCCAGCATGATATTGTTTTGAGAGTGTATGTGCATATTCCCATGTGTATACACAACTCTGTGTGTACGTGTGCATGTGTGTGTGTGTGTGACAGGACCAAAGCTTGCACAACTGGCCTGCTGCCTCCTTCTCTGCACATTCATATCCTGGTCAGTCAGGCCAAAGCTAAAGACAGTCCACGTGGAATCTGAATGTGGTTGATAGGAGACTTCACCTATTCACTGCCTTTAACAATTCCCCTTGTTGCTGGCAGTTCTGACCAGACACATGACATCAGCATTACTGTCTCTTCTTAGCTTAGACTGATCTGGCAAGGCTGCTGAATGGACAAAGAGGAAAAGAGAGCACCTTCCTGAACGGGCCTTCCCAAATGCAGATACATCCCTGGCCCTTCTGGTCAGAAAGAACTCTGGGGAAGACAGACATTTCTGCTCCATGCATCTGTCAGCTCTCAAAGAAGTTCACAGCAAGGCGAAACACACCCTGCTGATAAGCAGCCTTTCAGAAGAAGACAGGAACAGCAGCCCTGGCCCCGGAGCCAGTGGAGGGCAGGCAGCCTGCGGAAGGGGGAGTACAGAAGAGCAGAGGGAGGAGGGGCGGCTTGGCTCCCAGCCTCCACCCCACTCCACCCCTCCGCCCTCTCAGGCCTTCCTCAGCTGCACTGTTGCTGTGAGAATTTCTCCTTCAGGCGTGGGTGGAAAGGGCTGCCGGCCAGAGAAATTCCTCCCATTTCAGCCCTGGTGGTGCTGTATTGGTTCAGAGCTTGGCTGCTAACCAAAAGGTCGGCAGTTCAAATCCACCAGCTGCTCCTTTGAAATCATATGGAGCAGTTCTATTCCATCCCATACTGTTGCTATGAATCAGAGTCAACTCAACACCAGTGGGTTTTACAGGTTTTTTTATGGTAAAAGGAAAGAGCCCCGGAACTGCAAAAGTTAAATTACTCAGCTACTAACTGAAACGTGGATGGGTCAAACCCACCAGCTGTCCCACTGCAGAAAGAAATGGCAATGTGCTCACATAAAGATTTGCAGCCTTGGAAACCCTGTGGGGTCTCTAGAAGTCGGAAGTGACTCACCAGCAATGGGTTTTTGGTGGGAGGAACAAGGCCAGAGACGGACACCTCTCCCAGAGCCACAGGGGCAGAGAGAATTAGAAGTCACGGCTCTGTTCACAGGCTCTATCTGATCCTCCACTTCTCACTGCTCCATATACCTCAGAGCTCTGTGGCTGGCCTCTTTTTCCTGTGCACAGCAAAAGACAATCACGCAGGGATTGGGCCCAACACAAATTCATACCCTTTTCTCTGGACTCCAGGGAGAAAAAACATCCTTGTACTTATCTGTATGCTAAGCAAATAAGCCAAAAAACTGGACTATATGAAGAAGAATGGCGCATCAGGATTGGAGGAAGACTCATTAACAATCTGTGATATGCAGGTGACACAATCTTGCTTGCTGAAAGCGAAGAGACTTGAAACACTCACTGATGAAGATCAAAGACTACAGCCTTCAGTGTGATTACACCTCAACATAAAGAAAACAAACATCTTCATGTCTGGACCAAGAAGCAACATCATGACAAACAGAGGAAAGCCTGAAGTGGTCAACGATTTCATCTTACTTGGATCCTGAATCAACACCCATGGAAGCAGTAATCAAGAAATCAAAGGATGCACTGCACTCGGCAAATCTGCTGTGCAAGACCTTTAAAGGGTTCAAAAGCAAAGAGATCACTTTGAAGACTAAGATACACCTGACCCTAGTATTTTCAATTGCTTCATATGCATGTGAAAGTTGGACAATGAATAAGGAAGACGGAAGAAGAATTGATGCCTTTGAATTAAGATATTGGCAAAGAATATTGACTGCGCCATGAGCTGCCAGAACAAACAAATCGGTCTTGGAACAAGTACAGCCAAATGCTCCTTAGAAGTAGGGATGGTGAGACTTCATCTCACATACTCAGTCCCTGGAGAAAGATACCATTCTCGGTAAAGCAGGGGGTAAGTGAAAAGAGGAAAACCCTCAAGGAGATGGACTGACCAGTGGCTGCAACAATGGGCTCAAGCATTTAGTAACAACTGTGAGGATGGCACAAGACCAGTGGTTTATCCACATGGTCACTGAGTCAAAATCAATTTGACAGCATCTAACAGCAGCAGCTTATTTAACCTAAGAACTTGTCAGCAGCTGGGAAGAGTCTCATTTTCTGCATTCTGTAAACCTCATGAAGTTTGACCCTATATCAATTGACAAAGAGGTTACATAGCTGACCAAGCTGATTTAGCACTAAAAACTAACCTACAGCCTTTCTTTAATTTTATTTTTTAATAACATTTTATTGTGTTTTAGGTGGAAGTTTACACAACAAATTAGGTTTGCATTTAATAATTTTTATACACATTGCTCTGTGCCACATTGGTTATATTTTTTGCAATATGTCAACATTCTCATTATTTTCAGTCTGTTTGTCCTCTTTCCATTTTTTTAGCTTCTTTTCCTCTCCTCGTCTTCTCATCGTTCCTTTTAGGTCTCATATGGGTGTTTAAAGAAGCACATTATTCACAGGTCTATTGCTTATTTTATAAGCCAATTTATTATTTAGCTGAAAGGTGACCTATAGAAAGCTTCAATTCCAAGTTCAAAGGGTACTGTAGGGTGATAGTCTCGGGGGTTGCTCTTATCTCTACTGATCCAATAGGTCTGGCCTTTTTCAGGAAGTAGAATTTTTGTCTACATTTTTCTCCCATTCTGTCTGGGACCTTCTATTGTGGCCCTGGTCAGCACAGTCAGCAGTGGTAGCCAGGCACCACCTAGGTCTTCTAATCTCAGGTTAGAACAGGCTGTGGTTCATGTGGGCTATGAGTCTTGTGGACCAATTTCTTGTTTGAGCCTTTGATTTCCTTTGTTCTTTTTTGCTCCCTGGGAGTAGAGACCAATATTTGTATCTTGGTTGGTTGTCACATGTTTTTAAGACTCATTCAAGTCATATGTAGAACATTATCTTTGTGACTCAGTAAACGAATCCTGTGAGTTGTTTGAATATGTCTAGGAAGCCTTCACAAGTGTACCCCTATGTGGTTTGTTATATACGTGAATATATATGCAATACACACAAACATGTGTATACATATGCCAACAGGTACACCTATATATGTCTGACTTTTTTTCAATCATTCCCTAGCTTCTTTGAAAGGAATCCTGATGGTGCCATGGTTAAGTGTTTGGCTGCTAATCAGCTGCTCCACTGGAGAATAGACCTGGTAGTCTGCTCATGTCAAGATTACACCCTAGGAAGCCTTCTAGCGCAGTTCCACTCTGCCCTATAGACTCTGTATGCATTGAAATCAACTCAACAGCACACAACAAGAACAAGATTACTTGACGTTAGCAAAACACAACACAGAAGCTAAAGTTTTGAGTATGGTATATATCCACCTGGCCCTGGAGTAAAAGGATCCTCACAAAACCTTCCTGGGGTCTTGTAACACCTGTAAAGATACTTTACCTTCCTTCTTGTTTTCATTAATCATAGAGTCTCAGAGCAAGAAGTTTAAATCCTGGCTCAGACCCTTTTTCTAGCTGAAGACCTTGAGCAGACCAAGTTAGTTCCATTTTACAGGTTAGAAAAATGAGGCACTAAGGGACTGCAAGTTCTGCCCAAATCACAGAATGGTATCCTACTCAGTGGTTAATGTCCTCCAATTCACACTCCAGAGTCTCTTCCAGTGCCCTAGCTTTTCTTTCAGTCATTCTCGTCTTGATTAGAAAACCAGTGATTACTCCACTAACTCTGAATCCCAGTCTTCCTGGTAGGAGGACAGTCCTCTAGCACCAAGCTGATATTTGGATGATCTGAGAGCTTACTCAACTGCTCTAGAAGATGTAGCCGTCCCCTTCCAGGCCTTAGCAAAGCTGCCAAAACAAGAGGAGAAAGCTTTCAACAAAAGTTTGTTTTCATGGAGATTTTATTTCCTTCACCAATGCTCTCCCACCACAGATTTCTCTTTGTTGGGGAAGTTATCAGATACACAGATCCCTGACCCTACGGGCTCTCAAGGGATCTCACGCCTTTCTCTCTGCTCCCCAGGTCCACAGGCAGCCCGCTCACCTTCTCAAAAGGCCCCTTTAAGCCATTCAAGAGGAGAAAGGGCTCTCGGAGGGAAGAAAAGTTTCAGCAGGGCTGACCCTTCCACATTAAGGAGTGGAGGTGGGGAGAAAATGGGAGTGAGAAGAGAAACTGAGTGTGCATGCACCCTGAATGTAAGCATGGGCACAAGGGTGCTTGTTCATGATAGGGGTGCTACTGAGGGGCTCAGATGACATGGTGCATATTTCCAGGTTTGACCCTTGACTTGGCTCAGCTTGCACAGTGGAAGGTCTGGGCAGGCAGCTCCAAGAAGGGGATCAGGTTGTCTTCGATGTACACATTTTTCCCTTTCATCAGGACCAGTTACTTTCCCCAGTATGTGATTTAGAGATTTTATTTTGTCTTAGCCAGGAAGCTGTTCTTGTTAACTGCTGTTCAGTCAGCCCCCGACCTGTGGCAACTCTATGCAAAATGAAATGCTGCCCCATCCTCAGCCATCTCCCTGCACAAGGTGGGGCCACCATGATCTACAGAGTTTTCACTGGCTAATTTTTGGAAGTAGATTGCCAGGCCTTTCGTCCCAGTCTATCTTAGCCTGGAAGCCCTAATAAAACCTGTTCAGGATCACAGCAACATGCAAACCTTCACTGGCAAGTTGTAGCTGCACATGAGCTTCATTGGCTGGGAACTGAACGTCGGTCTCCAGCAAAGGCAAGAGTCCTACCACTGAACCACACTGTCATCTCTAGACAGAAATAGGGGCTAATAACACTTTCTAAAGTGGGTGATTACAAAGACACAGGGAATGGAGCAAGAAGGAAAGCAAGAGATAATCAGAGGAGGAAATGTTTAGTTCTAAGGGACAAATCTCTAGTGGTAGAATTATAGCCTCAAAGGATGGGTGGAGTTCAGAGGTGGTAGTGAGAAGCAGCCACTCTGATGGAAGTCTCCCTCTTCTCTGAGCTTCCCTTCAAAAAGAGGGTCCTGACCCATGACGGAATGGGCATGGGTACTGCTGGGGTCAGGCTGAACTGGGCTCGATTCTCAATGCCATAACATGCTAACTTAGTAATCTTGGGCTAGTTCCTTAGCTTCTCTGGGTCTTCCTTCCATTAGCTGCTCCAATGGGGAGAACAACACCCACTTTAAGGCTGGTGGGAAGAAGTATGACAACACAGTCAAGGCCAAGCAAGGCATCTAGCTTACAGTAGGAGCTCAGCCCCCCTACCCAATCCCTGCTATGGAAGCCTGGAATCCAGAACCCCATTTGAGAACCCACTGGGAGTTGGCACAATCAGTACTTGCCTTTATGTTTCCATACAAATGGTTTGAGTCTTTTTCATGAGTGCATATCATCTCATTAGAAAGCAGCACCCACTCTTTCCTCAGACAGCTGGACAGTTATGTCTGCCTAGCTGGGGCTGCCATTTCCAAACAAAACTAATTTTAAATATGTTAGTGTCTAACTTCTATCTGAAGAAGCATTTTTCAAAACTAGTGTCACTTGTTCCTCAGTTGGTCTTATTCCCATTTAACAGGTGAAGAAATCGAGAATCAGATGCTGACTTTTTCAAAGCCACCCAATAGTCAAGTGTCATGGATCAAACTATGTCCCCCCAAAAATATATGTGGCCATTTCGCTGGGCCATGATTCCCAACATTATATGATTTTCCTAAGCTGTATGTTAAAGAGGATTAGGGTGGGACTATAAATCCCTTCCTAAGATCCCTTCCCTGCTCCACTGTAAAGGAACTTTCTCTGAAGTATGGCTTGCATCATCTTTTATCTTTTCATCCTACAAGAGATAAAAGGAAAGGGAAGCAACCAGAGAGGTGGGAACCTCACACCATCAAGAAAAGAACACCAGGGGTAGAGCACGTTCTTCAGACTTGAGATTCCTGCAGCAAGGTGCTCCCTGACCAAAGACTGACGCAACACAAGGACCTTTTCCAGAGCTGACAAAGAGGAAAAGACTTCCCCTGAGAGCAGACAACCTGGGTTTGGCCTTGTAGCCTACTTGACTGTGTGAGAATAAACTTTTCTGTGCTAAATCCATCCACCTTGTGGTATTTCTGTTAAAGCAGCACCAGATGATTAAAACAGCAAGCAACAGAGATAAGACTAGACCCAAGGTTCCCTCTTTGTTTCCTGGCCTCATCCCATGTTCTCTCACTGTAACTTCATTTATTAATGCAGACATGATCTCCACCACACCCTGAAAAGGACATGGAGAGGTGGCAAGTGTGAAGACCCCTACAGCTTATAAATACACGGGAGTCACGATGGTAAATTTCGAAAAAGAGAGAGAAAAAAACTTTGTTGTTGTAGTTGTTTTGTGCTGGTGAGTCTATCCCAATTCATACTGACCCTGTAGGAAAGAATAAAATTGCCCCATGGCATCTGGTAGGCTGTGGTCTTTACAGGAGCTGATGGTCAGGTCTTTTCCCTGTTGGGGCTGCTGGGTGGGCGCCATCCAGTGACTTTTCAGTTAGCAGCCAGGTGTTTAACCAACTGTGCCTTTAGGGTCTGGTTTAGAAAGACCAAATGCTGACAGCAGCTCAGAGAGGGCACATTAGGGCAATAAGGCAAGAAGACAGTGAGGACAGATGAGGAGTCGAGGGAAAACTGTTCTACTTTCACCTTTAACCAGAAATTCTGCAGAAGAGAGCACTGGGCCAGACAGAGGTGCAAGAGAAAAGGGGCGAGAAAAGGAATCTATCAAAGTCAACTTTACAGGTCAGCTTGGGCTGAGTCCAAGCAGATTCTGAGCCTAGAACTTTAATTTTTCATTGACCTACAGAATGTGTGCCTGAGATCTCCTTTACTCAGTAATAAATAAGCGATTAGGGAAGGTTCCTGTCCTAGCAGCAAGAGTTACCTTCACTAGAGAACCAGCCAAGATAGCAGGCCATGGGTCACATTTCCCCTTCCAGCACCTTCTGTTAGCCTGGGGACATACATCTCTGACTTCCTTCTGTCCCCCTCTAACAACCTTCGGCTCTGAGAGGCCCTTTAAGGATACCCTCCTATCTTCCTGGCCAGTGTGCCTGCCAGGGACATGCCAGGTGATGTCACTCCTGGAGGGAAGAGACTGAGGATGGCTCTAGTATCCAGCTCCAGACAGACATAATTCCTCAGCCCCCTCCAGCACACAAGATTGGTTACATGATTCTAGACTGCACTCCTGCTTAACCAACTGCAAAGGATCCCTTTCAACGGGAAGAAGAGGAATCCCTCCCAGGTCCAGGAAAGCTGCTAGTCTATATTGTGAAGAAATTTAAGACAGTCTCCTTTTGCTTTCAGATGTACTTAATCAACATGAAAAGGATTGTGAGGGCTGGAGCTCTTACAGGTAGAACTAACAGAGAGGAATAATGTTCATAAATCATTTAGCATGCAATCTGAACAAGGGTGCCTTTTTTTATTTTTATTTTTTTCCTTAAAGGAAAAGGCAGTGGCAAAGAACTAGAGCAATACAGGAAACCCAATACACTGTGATCCATCCTCAGATGTGAGTGTCTCCAAGGAGGGCAGAGCATCCCATTTATGTCATTTTCATCTGCAGTCTGATCCTCAGCACTGTTCTCCAGCTTGGGGTCAGCATGTGGAAGGACAGCTGAGGAAGACAGCTGCACTCCCATCGACCACCTCAGCCCAAATCAGGGACTGACTGTCTCTCCTCAGCAGCTGACTCTACCCTGGGGCAGCTGGGCCTGAGGTGAGAGTGCCAAGAAGAGGGAGCGCAGGCCCAGACTGAATACTTAAGCGGTCAGCTAAGACGTCCACTTCTCAGAGGGGTTACCCCTAGCCACCCCGCATGGAACAATGCCCAAGCCCCAGGCACCTCCTATCATTGTAACCTGCTCTGTTTTCCCTCAGAAGCAATTATGGCTACTCTGCATTATAGTGCATGGATGTATATTGTATATAGTGCCTCAGAAGAGAGGCCTGGCAGTCTTCTGAAAATCAGCCTTTGAAAACCCTATGGAGCACAGCTCTAATCTGTCATACATGGTGTTGCCATGAGTCAGACTGACATCATATTGATTGAATTTATATAGTGTAGATAAAAAATAAAACCCAAACCGATTATAGTGTGTATCTTTAACATATAGATGCTTATTATTTGCCTTTCCCACCAGGATGCAGGCCCTTGGGTGGTGCAAATGGTTTGTACTTGACTACTAACCAAAAGGTTAGAGGTTCAATCCACCTAGAAGTTCCACAGAGGAAAGGCCTGGAGATTGACTTCTATAAAAATTATAGCCAAGAAAACCCTATGAACAGCTCTATTCAGCACCATATTGGGTCACCACAAGTTGGAGTCAACTTACTGGTAACAACATGGCTTTTCCATTTGCTTGTTCATTTTTTAAACAAGATATGAGCTTCATGAAGGAGCTCTTGGTGGTGCAATATTTAAGCTCTTGGCTGCTAACCAAAAGGTGGGTGTTCAAACTCACCAGCAGCTCAGCAGGAAAAAGATCTGACAATCTGCCCCCATAAAGACGACAGCCTGAAAAATCCTGCGGGGCAGTTTTCCTCTGTTCTATAGAATCACCATGAGCTGGGACTGACTCAACAGCACCCAACAATGACAAGCTTTATGAAGGAAGAAACTTGATGTGCTCTGTTGACAACAGTATTCCCAGCACTCAGTGGTACCTGGCTCATGTATTTGCTGAATGAATCAATGAATGAACGAGCAGACAAAATCCTTCCTTCCTGCCCATGCAAGGAAGACCCCTGATATAGAATCCCTTGTGTACTCCAAAGCGGGAAGATCGCAGTCCAGAGCTAGAAGTCTATTTCTGATTTCTAATTCTTGCTGTCATTGCAACTCAGAATAAACTACGTCTGCTCGTCAGCCTTACTTCTTTATCTGCAGAATGGATATCATCCTACCGGCTACTCCAATACAAGGAAGAAGGAGAGGTACAGTACAGGGAGGATGAATGCGCTATCTCCTACAAGAGCCATGCATTGTGCCACACTTGGCATACACAGTCTCAGTGCATCCTCACAATAACCCTGTGAGACTGGTATTACTATCTCCATTTTACAGAAAAGGAAACTGAGGCTCAGGAACATAAAATCACTCACCCTAACTTGTACACTTAGCAAGTAACGGAAAGGAAATTTTCATCCTGGCTTACAGATTCCACAGCCACTTCCACACAACATGATGGCTCCACATTTCTGAGCATCATTTTATATCTGTGTGAAATGATGAGTTGATTTTACAGTTGGTTCCCCTGGATTGATAAACCCAAAGGGAAATCCAGGCTTCGAGGACCTCTTTGCATTTTGCTAGAAGTAAGGATGGGTCACTAACTTGTTCCAGTTTGCCTGAGACTTTTCATGTTTTAACATGGAAAGCCCCATATCCCAGGAAATTCCACAATCCTGGGCAAACTGGAACAGGCAGTTACTCAAGGTGGGATGCAGACACAACTAGACATTTTGGGTACTGAGCCAAAGACCATGGGGGTGCCCAGCCTTCTTGGAAGGAGCGTGTTCTCATGCCTTCCCATGGGCAGTGAGGGGAAGGCCATCCAAGTCTGTGCCATGTGGCAACATGTAGGCCAACACTACACCTGCTCCTGCTGTCAATGACACACAGGTTCTAGGCCATGCTGCACAGAGGGGGTCACCTTCTTGTGAGGCATCAAGGCTTGCCTTTGTCCTAGATGCAGACTGTGGCCACAGGATACGAACAGTACCGGCTCCTTTCCTGAAGGACTGCAACCACCGGGATGAGATGACCTCCCTGAAACAAGGAGGGTGGATTCTTGGAATTCCAGTCATTGAGGCTATGTTGTTAGCTAGGCCTTAACAAAAAGGGGAAAACTCAGAAAACCAAAGAGTTACCAAGTACAAGAAGGTCCTTTAGAATCAACTCTCCGAGCTTCCCACATCAAAGACACAGATAAGGAGAGAAGCGTCACCTCTGTGGGATTCTCTTTCTCCAGCCAGCATTCAGCATCTTCACTGAGCATCTACATTCACCCTGTTCACAGTCTGCCTTGTGCTCCTCAACCAAGTGTCACCTCCAGTGATGGCCAGTCTCCATCCTGGTTCACCTCTGACTGCACGTGTGCTAATAAGATCCTTCTCCTGACACCATCATCAGAATAAGATAAACAGCAGCGCAAAGCCTCGGCAGGGAGCCAGTGGAGGTAACAGCGGGGTAAAGACCGTGAGGTAGAGCATGGGTCACAGGGGCTGTAACTCCCTTCTGCCTCCAAGGTTTCTACTTCACGGGACATAGGAGAGGGGGCCTCTTGCTCCTGCGTTCCTTTGTTCATCCACAACAAAGATGGAACTGACTTAGTTTTGCAGCCTGGAGCTACTGGCACCCAAACCACACTGTATTCCTCCCTGCTGTCCATCCGTACCCTCACTCATTTTTATGCTTGTTGGGGTGTTGCTTTATAAATGCCCCTCAGCTTTTTCACTTAGGTGTTCTCGATGGTTATTGGCCCTATGTCTTCTAAGTTCTAATTTCCTTCCATTCTTCCTCAACACGCTGTATCTTTAACTTCCTTCTCCTTTCCTTTCCCTTCCCTTCTGCCTCAAAAGAGGAGTCCCTGGTCACGTTTCCCAAGGCTGACCCTGTTGGGGCTCTGACCCTCCATCCCCAGTATCCCGTAATTATGAGTATGTGTGCATGAACAGCTTCACCCTCTCCCTGTACTCCACCTACCAGCATACAGAGGTCTCCCTAGATCCTAAGCATTACACCAAAAATCAAAAAAACAAACTAGTTGCCATCAAGCTGAATCCAACTTATGGTGATCCCATGTGTGTCAAAGTACAAAATGACAGCATCATAGACTTTTCAGTGGCTGATTTTTTAGAAGGAGATCACCAAGGCTTTTCTACCCATATGCTTCTGGATAGACTCAAACCTTTATGTTTCCTTAGGGGTCAAGCTGGGTAACTATGCCATGCAGGGGCTCCTACAGGCATTATAATAAATTCAGAAGAGTGCTGGCAGGGAGGCAGAATTCTACCTGGAACCCTTATTAACCTTGTGTCCCCAGAGAGTCAGTTTCGCGATCTGTGTAACAGATGTAATTGGTCTTGATCTGACTCTCTTAAATATTGTGAAGATCAGGTAACATAATGGATGAAGTATTTTATAAATTGTAATGTGAATGTAAAGTATTCTTTAATTTTTTTAAGTATTTTGTTAGTCTTCAGGATTTATCCCTCCCATCTCAATTTTCCTTTCACTGCCAAACTTCTGAAAGAGCAGAGGTGGTCACAGCAGCTACTTCCTTGGCTCCCATTCTCTTTTTATCCTATGAAAGCTGGCTTCTTGCCTTACAGCTCTGGTGACACTCCTCTGGAGCTCACCAGTGTACTTCTAATCACTTATTGAATGGCTGTTTCCTATCAGAGCCCTCCTTTACCCTCTGGGGCACCAACCTAAGTGCCTCCTCCCTTGACCTTAGTGATGCTGTTCACTGGAAGGACCTTTCCTGTATCCTCTTCCCCTTCAGCTCTTGGCTTCTCCAATGATCTGCCCCTGATTCTTGGCCTTGCTGTTCTTATACTGTCCCAGTGGCACCCTTGCCACTCTCTCTAGGGCTTCCAATTCTCAGCTCCAGGAGAACGGCAAACACCCAGCCCTCGCTCTTGCCACACATTCCCCCCCTTTTTTTAAATTGTGCTTTAGACGAGTTTACAAAACAAATCAATTTCTCATTAAACAATTAACACACATGTCATTTTTCGACATTGGTCGCCAACCCCATGACATGTCAATACTCTCCCTTTCTCAACCTTGGGTTCTCCATCTCCATTCATCCAGCTTTCCTGTTCCATTCTGCCTCTCATCCTTGTCCCTGGGCTGGTGTGCACATTTAGTCTTGTATACATGGTTGAGCTACATAGATTACTGTTTTTTCTATGGGCCAGGAGTCACTTCAATATTGATCTCGAAGGTTTCTGGGGATCGTACTCTCAGGGTTTCTCCGGTCTCTGTCACACCAGTAAATCTGGTCTTTTGGGGTGAGTTATGGTTTTGTTCTACTTTTTTCTCTAGTTCTGTTCAGGACCCTGTATTGTGATCCCTGTCAGAGTAGCCGGTAGTGGTAGTCAGGTGCCACCAAGTTGTGCTGGATTCAGTCTGGTGGAGGCTGTAGTCCTTTTGTCCCATTAGGCCCTTGGGACAAATCGTTCTCTTGTATCTTTGGTTTTCTTCATACTCCCTCGCTCCAGAGAGAGTGGGACCAGTGGAGTATCCCGGATGGCCCCTCTCAATCTTTTAAGACCCCAGACACTACTCACTAAAGGAGGATATAGAACGTAGCATAGAACTATGCTATGGCAATTGAGCTAGATGTCCCCCCAAACCACAGTCTCTAGTCCTCAGCCCAGTAATTTGATCCCTCAGGGAGTTTGGATGCATCGATGAGGCTTTCATAACCTTGCCTTGATCAAGTCGTGTCCAGCCACACATTTCATATATGAAGGCAAAGAATGGAACACTTGTCCCCCTCCCCGACCTCAAACCCGTTCACCTTCTTGTCCTTACTATCTCTGCTACTTCTCTTCCAATCATCTACACATAAACCTTAGAATCCTTCTGGGTTTCTCCCACACCATCACTCAGTACTTCCCTTCTCCAACTCCCATTTCACCACCTAACTAATCCAGGCCCAACACATTCCCATTTAGGAGGTTTTCCGGTCTGCACTAGTAAATTCCCATCTCCAAACAAGAGCCATTTGCCATCAGGTCAATTCCAACCCATGATGATCCCAAGTGTGGCAGAGCAGAACTGTATTCCATGGTGTTTTCATGGCTTTGACCTTCAGAAGCAGATGGACAGGACTTTCTTCTGAAGTGCCTTTGGATAGATTTGAACCACTAACCTTTTAACTAGTAGTCAGTGCTTAACTATTTGTGCTACCGAGAGGCTCCTTCAGTATATCTCTCCCATATTTACCTACTCCTTTCCCATTATCAACATGCTGGTTAAATCCTTCATTAGGTTTCAATCCCAGTCAAATACTCAAATATAATAGTCTCCTGACTCAGTCCTCTCTGCTGTAATCTGTGCTACACCTTAGTGTCAGGAAGTTCTAAAGCAAAGCCTGCTTTTATTCCTCCTTATATCAAAACTGTGCAATGGGTCCTCACGGTCTGCATGAAGTCCTAAGCCTGGGATGGAAAGCTTCCAATGACATGATCCCAACCTAACTTTCCAGTCTTAACTTCTATCCTACCTCTATGGTAACACTAAATAAACTACTACATTTCTTGTTCCCTAATTTTGTTCCTTATTTATCTGTCTCAGGGCCTTTGCACATCCCATCCATGTGTTGAAATGTCTGTCTTCCACTACTACTTATCGGAATACTACTCCTTCAAAGCTAGCTCAGAAGTCATCTCATCCATGGCATATTCACTGATCACTCCAGGGAGATGTAATCTTTCCTTGTCAAACTCATAGCATGTAGTCTGTGATAATTATCATCTTTTACCTAATTATGTCCTTATCCTATCTCCTCTATTGAATGTGTTCATTACTGAATTACATCGAGCGCACTTTATCCATAGCACTTACGCAGTAAAGCATTTGTTGGCTTAAAAAATGTATAAATTAGTAAGTGTATCTGACGGTTTCAATTCAAGAACCACATATAGCATTTGCTCACTGTTGCCAACCTGCTCATCTCCTCCCTGCTGTCCAAAAGTCATGTGGCAAACTAGGTCAACACTGACAACTAGCAATGTGCAATGCATCACACACATTTGCTCGCACTACTTCCTCGCTTTCCATTCACCGTCACCCTTCTCCTAAGGATGCCAGTGGCTTTCAAACTGATGCATTCAATGAATACGATTTTAGTCCTTTTCTTACTGGATTGTTGTGGTTGTTGTATCTGACATGGTGGTTTCATTCTCCTACTCCTCTGGTTCAGTGACATCATCCTTTCCAGACTCCTCCTAAACTTGCTGCCCTCTGTGTCTCTTCTGTGGGTTCTCTATCAGCATCCTTGAATGTTATGCTCCTCAGCATTCTGTTCAACAGACATTTTATCAATGTGATTAGTGTTCTTCTCCCTCTCACACTCTGCCTAGAAAAGCTCATTCACTCTCATGGTTTCTACCACCACCCGCAGGCTATTGGCTCCCATGTCTCCACCTCCAGCCGTGTCCTCTAACATGTCTATTCAATTCCCTGAGAGACATCTCCAACTAGATACTTTATGGATACTGGATAGCAGCATGTTAAAAGAGAGAAAAGGAAAAAGGGAGAAAGGGAGGAAGGAAAACTTATTATTGTGTTTGTAATCACGGTTGCTGCAACCATAATCACCATCCAGTACAAGGTAAAAACTTGCAGTCTCCTTGGTGTCTGCTTTCTCTTACTCTACAATCTTTAGCTCAGTTCCCCAGATTTGCAGATCTTTCCTTCTCAGTAGCTTTGGAATCTGGCCCCTTTCCCCCATCCACAGCCTCCCTGCCTCCACCTGGGCGCCATCACTGCTTGCCTAAAGTCCTACGGTAACATTTAACTGGTTTGCCTGCATCTAGTGGGTTACCCTGTCATGGACTGAATTGTGTCCCCACAAAAATGTCTGCAGCAATTTGGCTAGGCCATGATTCCCAGTATTGTGTGACCGTCCTGCATTTTGTGAGTTTTCTATGGTGTAAATCCTAATCTCTGCCCGTGGTTAGTAGATTAGATTACATTAAAAAGGATTAGGGTGGCACTGTTAATACCCTTACTAACAGAGTTTCATTGGACTGGGGCTTGTGCCACGTTTTATCCTATAAGAGATAAAAAGAAAGGGAAACAAGCAAGAGAACAGGGGACCTCACACTACCAAGAAGGCAGCACCAAGAACACGGCGCCCCTTCAAGCCCGAGGCTCCCGCGCTGCGATGTTCTCAGACCAAAGAAAGACTGACGTAACACAGAGACTTTCCTCCAGAGTCTTCCGGACTTTGCCTCTAGCATAGAGTGTGTTCCCCTGGAGTCGCCACCCTGAATTCAAACTTACAGCCTACTGGACTGTGAGAGAAGAAACTTTCCTTTGGCAAAACCATCCACTTGTGGTATTTCTGTTAGAGCAGTACCAGACGACTGAGATACACTGCATTCTACCAGAGTGATCATTCTAAAACGCGAATCTGCCCATGCCACTCATTTATCCAAAAGCCTTTAACAATAATAATAGTTCCAAATGATTGAGTGCTACCTTTACCCCAACACTCCTCTGAGCACTTGATGCTAATTGGCTGTCAGGTAAATACGTACTATTGTTATAATGTATGCAAACATAGCAAGGATCATAAAGATGGCCCTGGATCAATGTTACATACGAGGGCCCCTAGTCTGCTGTAAATCAGAGCTGACTCAATGGCAACTACCAACAAGTACTGCTGCTGTTCTCTTTTTACACATTAGGCAGTTGAGTCACTAATTTGTCCAAAGTCACACAGTTAACAAGTGGCAGAACAGGGTAGGCCATCTGGTTCCAGAGCCTGCTTCTTAGCCACTATTTCTTACTGCTTTTCCCAGGTTTTCCCACCAACCATATGAAAACTCTGAGGTCCTTAGCCTGGCATGGAAGGCTTTGCATGACCTGGCCCCAGTCTGCTTCTCCACTCTCCTCCTGTTACTCCCTGGACCATGCCTCATGCTCCATGATCCTGAACTGCTTGCTTTTCACATACACACTGCCTTGGTCATCCAGTGCTGCTAATAACAGAAACACCACAAATGAATGGCTTTAGCAAAGAGAAGTTTATTCACAGTCCTGAATTCAGGGTACTGGTTCCAGGAAAAGGCTTTCTCTTTCTGTTGGCTCTGGAAGAAGGTCCTTGTGATGCATCAGGCCTCCTTTGGTCTGGAAGTATCTCAGCACAGGAACCTCAGGTCCAAAGGACACACTCTGCTCCCCGTGCTGCTTTCTTGGCGTTATGCAGTCCCCCCGTCTCTCTGCTTACCTCTCTTTTGTATCTTGAAAGAGACTGGCTTAAGACAGTATCTAATCTTGGAGATCTCATCAGTATAACTGCCACTAATTTCATTACGTCATAGGGATAGAACTTACAACACACAGAGAAATCACATTAAATGACACAATGATAGACAATCATACAACACTGGGAATCATGACCTAGCCAAGTGGACAGATATTCTGAGGGGACACAACTCCAACCAACACATACTGTCCTGCTTCACACATCCATGTCTTTGTGCAAGATAAACTCTCTGTTTAACAGCATCCCTACTCCCCACTTTTTCTCTTGCTTTCTTCTTGAGTAAACCAGGATGTCACAGAAAATCATTCCTTCTAAACCCGCCAAAACCAGCAGCCTAAGCGGAGCACCCCTTTATCATGTGCCCACAGTCTCTAACCTTGAAGTTTACTCCTTGGCTGTCCTCTAGATTTCAGACTCCTCAAGGATGAGGACTGTCTCTTATTCATCTCTGTGTCTGCAGAGTTTAGCACAGTGCCTGGAACATAGTAGGTGCTCCATAAGTACTTGCTGAACTCCGCCTTCCTTGGCTTACACCATGTCATCTCAACCAAGGCCTGGCCCTAGACATTCCAGATCACTCCAGTGCACACAGCCATGTATTTCTTCCTGAATTCCCTTAGCACATAGAATGTGTGCCACTCATCTAGTAATTAATTAATCCTGTTCTGTCTGTGACATTGCTTCCATTGTAACCTTCATTATTATTTAACTCTTGTATTGTTACTTTCCTTTCCACTGCCTACCTCCCCAGTCAGAGGAGAAACTCTTTGAATATGGAGTCTTCCTAAGTGCCTTGGACATCTTATGTGCCTGGTAAACGTATGGTGATTTAATATGATACAATCAGGAGAAGCTGAAGTTGGGCTTAGGTAGGAGACATGATAAGAAAGGAGGAAAGATGCCTTGGTTTCAAAATAGAGGCTGTTCAGATGGACAAAATATTCAGGGCTCAAGGGGCTTAACTAGGTTTCTGTTCCTCTTTCCCCCGCAGGAGCGTTACAAAGTGGCTTTGAAATGAACTTCTATTTGGATGTAATAAAATATAGAATTAAAATGCTAGATTCAGAAACCAGGGATCACAAAATATAAAATATATATACATATTACATTCTGCCCTCAATTATGAAGTCGCCTGTCTAGCTTGCTTGACATTGAAGACCATACTCCATTCATTCTCCTTCAACAGGATAGCATCAGGGAGGCCTGTGGGCCACGTAGTGGAGGAGAAGAAGCCTACTAGAGTCTGGGGTCGAGATTTGGGTCCTTCACAAGAGCTCACTTCCATCTTTGCTTTTGGAAGGGACTCCCAGCCCAAGAACATGCTTTCATTAAAAAATAAAAAGTACCCAGCACTGGTCTGTTCCAGGCAGAAATAACTACAAGAATCCAGTTCTCAAAGAGTATTCACAATCAAAACCTGCATGCAGCGTGTCCTAACTCCTTCCTAGGGGTAATCTGTAATGAACATGTGACGAACACGTAACGAATGCTGGCGCTGGGCTGGGCACTCTGCTAAGCCTAAGAATGCAGCAGCGCACTAGACAAATCACTGTCTTTCAAGGATTAACAATCCACTGTGTTCAAGATACCACAGAGGGTGAGAAGAAAGATCAATCTCTAGTAAAAGGCAGCTCCAGAGCCCCAAGCAAAGGAGAAGATGGACTTTTTTTCCTGAGCTTATTACCCACTTTCATGCCAGAAGAATCCACCAGGGTTGCACTTCTCCCTATGCAGATGGCACAGGCGAAAGACTGGCCTGGGAAAATGAAGACTGGGAAGAAAAGAGGCCAAAACAATATCATGTAGGAGATGTCACAGAAACTTCAGATTCTGCAGATGGTGGCACAGACAGGTAACATACTTGTCTGCTAAACAAAAGGTTGGAATCCACCCAGAGGTGCCTCAAAGGAAAGGCCAGGCAATCAACATCGAAAAAACTTAACCACTGAAAACCTCGCGGAGCACAATTCTACTCTGACACACTTGTGGATGCCGTGAATCTGAACTGACTTCGCTGCAACTGGTCTGGAGCCTTGCTCACTGCCCTTGAGTTGGTGGGCTCCAGGGGCCACATGTACACAAGAGACACACCCCAGCACACAGTAAGTAAACTGAATACAGTTTGCTAACCTAAGTCATGCAGGACTGCAAACATTTTGATGGTTGGCTAGAGAAAGACTACTCCACCCAGAGGACTCAGCCTAGCTAGATTGTACTCCCCCCAAAAAAAAGAAAAGAAAAGAAAAAAAGACCAGAATGGAGAGCATCGGGTTTATGGTTTGCAACTGCGGGCCTTCGCCTGTGGTTGAGAAGAGAAGACTGCTCAAGGAGGAAAGGAGAAAACCAAGGCCTGGCAGTCTTATCCTAGAGAACGTTTTACAGACTTTGCCTTTCTGCCCACTGCTGCCTTTCCACTTTCCTGAGGGGCCAAGCAAGCCAGGGAAGATGTGGAAGAAGTAATCACAGACTGTATGCTGTCTCTGACATAGCGCCCTGTACAGCCAGAAGGAAGTCGGAGCCGTGGAGACACCCTAAGAGGGCAGTGGATGCTGGCACGGTATCCTGAGGAGGCGAGTTAAATATGAAGAGTACAGATGTGAGACCCAAGCCCTAGACCCTCTATCTGTGGACCTGGTCTGGGAAAGTTCTGGGCAGCTGTGTTCAGATTACCTTGAGTCGTGATTACCAAATACCAGAGCATTCCAGCTGAGACTGGAAGTGATGGGCACATGAGGAAAATTTTATCACAGTAAAATTCCACTACAAGGGTCATATTAGAGACTACAAATATTTTACCTCATCATGAAAAGTTTTTAAACTCCCAGAGTACATGGCATTGAGGAGGGTGAGGAAGTGAGTGAATCTGCCTATCTTTAAAAAGAAAAAGAAGATTGATTAATCAGTATCATCAACTGAAGCCTTAAAAGAAAGCCCTGCTCTGTGGAGATGGAAGAGTGAGGACTCACTACCCTTCCTCAGCCACAGCTCCTCCCCAAGAGCCCTAACAAGCTCATTTCACCTCACTGTCCCCTGCACTTCAGCAAAGGGAGGCACAGGGATAGTGGACACTGATAGGCCAAAGGCATCCCCTGGGAGCTTACTGGGTGCTCTGCCTGTAATAGTTTGGGGTGGGTGGTTAGGGATTGAACTGTGATACGTGCTGTGAACTCTAACCAAACCCTGGTGGTGTAATAGTCAAGTGCTATGTGTGCTAACCAAAAGGTCACCAGTTTGAATCCACCAGATGTTCCTTAGAAGCTCTTCGAGGCAGTTCTACCCTGTCCCACAGTGTGGCTATGGGTCAGAGTCAACTCAACAGAAGTGGGTTTGGTTTTGGTTTTTATACTTGTGTAGGAAACTGTGGTAACATAGTGATTAAGCACTTCATCTGCTAACCAAAAGGTTGGCAGTTTGAATCCAACAGGTGCTCCTTAGAAGCTCTAGGGGCGCAGTTCTACTCTGTCCTGTAGGGTCACTACGAGTCAGAATTAACTCCATGTTCAATGGGTTTGGTTTTTGTTTTCATATTTGTAAGATATAATCCTATTTGGGAATTGGGCTTTCTTTGTTATGTTAATAAGGCTATACCAATGTAGGGTGCATTTTAAAGCAATCACCTCTGAGATACAAACAGAGCAGATTAAGTACAGAAAAGAAAACATGAATGGGGAAAGACTGATGCCACAGGAGATCACCAAGGAGCCCAGGAACAGAAGCTGAAAGAGACAAGGATTTTCCCTATAAGTAGACAGACAGAAGACCTTCCCCTAGAAACGTACCCTGAATGTGAACTTCTAGTTTCCTGAACTGTAAGAAAGTAAATTTCAGTTCTTGAAAGCCACCCATTGTGGTATTTCTATTATACCAAAACCAAACCAAACCGGTTGCTATTGAGTTGACTCCAACTCATAGTGACCGTACAGGACAGAGTAGAACTGCCCCAAAGGGTTTCCAAGCAGAGTGGCTTGTGGATTTGAACTGCTGATCTTTGGTTAGCAGCTGTGTTTTTAACCACTGTACCATCATGGCTCCAATTCTATTACAGTGGCCCTGAAACCAAGGCCAGATTCCTCAACAAGAAAGGTATTAACAAAAACCAAACCTGGTGTCACCAAGCCAGTTCTGATTCATAGTAATGGCCCCTTAGAGTTTCTGAGGAGCAGCTGGTAGATTTGAACTGCCAACCTTTTGTTAGCAGCTGAGCTCTTTACTATACCATCAGGGCTCACATGGGCCATCCCACCAATCTACAGTGCACAATTTCACCTATCCTCATCTTACCAAAAAAAAAAAATCCAGTGCCATCAATCGAGTCCGACTCATAGCACCCTACAGACATGGGGCAGAGTAGAACTGCCCCATAATTCCCAAGAAATACCTGGCAGATTTGAACTGTCAGCTTTCTGGGTAGCAGACATAGCACGTAACTGCTACGCTACCAGGGTTTCCCTGTCACATCTTTGATGTGGTGAACCCATGTGAAATTCTTCACTACAGATTAGTACATAAATACAGTTAAGCCGGTATGACTCTAGCATTCCTGTCCCTAGGGCAAGACTGAGATCACTCCACCTTGAAGCAGAGCCTCCGTCCTCCACCATACACCTGCAGCCAACACAGTTCTTCTAGGGGACAGACCACTTCTCACAGATGGCAGTGCAGGCATCTCAATCGTGGTGGGTATAGGAGGGTGCTGGGCTTGAGTGGGAAATTGAGGCCTGGAAGAAACGGGGTCTAGAGGCTGGTAGCCATCTTCCCCCTTTCTATAATATTTATACCGGACCCAGAGAGATCCTTTCGGAGGGAAGTTGAGGGGCGTGGGGAAACAGCAAGGAGGTTCTGCTGAAGCCCGGTAAGCCCCTGGCCCCCAGCATGTCTGGGGTGGACAGGAGCTCTCTCGGGGAAGCCATTCAGGCCGTGTCTTTTGGAAAGAAAAAAAAAGCCAAAGAAAAACATGTATTTATAACACGAACTTCCCTCCTCTCCTTCCCCTCAGCTAACTGATTAATTAAATGAATACAAAGGCCGTCTTGTTGGGAGCCCCAGCCTCACGGACTCTCTGTGTTTTCTTTAAGCCAGCCTCGCAAACAGGAAACAAAAGGCTTAATTCTGTCTGGTTCCATGAAGGGGGCTGTATGTCACAGCCAGAGGCTGTAGCTTCGCCAAATCCCGTGGAGCAGCCACAAGGCCACTCACGACCCCCAGCCTCCCAGCAGAGCCCACACTCCCCCAAACCCACACCTTCCCCAACCCAAAGCTAAAGCTCTAAAACTGTGTTAGCCAGGTTCTTGGGGGAAATGCCTACACAGCAGGAAAGGAATGAAAAGGTGGAGGGA
The DNA here is from genome assembly GCA_028571685.1 of Heterohyrax brucei. NCBI lineage: Eukaryota > Metazoa > Chordata > Mammalia > Hyracoidea > Procaviidae > Heterohyrax > Heterohyrax brucei. Next base: position 23,226,192 of record CM053162.1, read on the forward strand.
GCACTGAAGATAAGGCTCCAGAGAAACCCTCTGAGGAAGTGAGGCTGAGGAATTCCGTCCATGGGGCCATTAATAACAGGCGAAAGGGAAGGGTCTGAGTCTGGACTGTCCTGAGACTCTGAGGTGAAAAACAGCCATGTCCCAGCTGCCAGACTCCCATTTCCAATGAACCTCTGATGCTCTTTGGCCTGGCAGCTACACAGATGTCCCAATCTCACTTTCATAGATGCAAACCACAGCTCAGAGAGGGACAGAGACTGGCAAACCATACAGTGCCACAGGGCCACTCAAGCTTCTCTGACTTACGACCCATTCCCCGCTCAGGAAAGTAGATCAGTAAAAAGAGGAAGATCCTCAACAAGACGGATTGACATTGCAGCTGCAACGACGACGTGTTCAGACAGAGCAGCCACTGTGAGGATGGTGCAGGATTGGGCAGCGTTTCATTCTGCTGTACAGAGGATGACTGTGAGTGCGAACTGGCATGAAGGCATGGACCCTCCAAGACTTCCCCTCTCTTGTAGTCAGATCCTTAGGAACAATCTGGCAGTTTCTAAGACTTTGTATGGGGTTGGGGAGAATTGCCTTTTCTTCCCACCAGAGAAGAAAGCATGAGGGAAAGATTCAGCTGCACAAGGCACAGGCTCCAGAGGGGTCCAGAAGTCCCCAGTGCACTCACTGGGTCAAAGGCCTAGGTGTCAGTAAGGTGGGCACTGGGCTCAAGTGTCCCCAGAACTCATCCCCCATCTTCTAGTCCTAAACATGAAGTGGAAGGGAAGACATGCTTCCACCTTGAGGGTAAATCAACCAGTTGCCATTGAGCCGATACAGTTCACGGTGACCCCATTTGTGTCTGAAAAGAATTGTTCTCTATAGCATTTTCAATAGCTGATTCTTCCTTTCTTCTGAGGCAGCTCTGGGTGAACTCAGCCTCCAATCCTTTAGTTAGTAACTAAGTGTGTTAACCATTTATCCTATGCAGGGCTCATGCTTGGAGGTGGTGGGGACATAATCAAACAACAATCTGGGCTAAGTCTTAGCCTGAACTCCCAACTCACAAAAGGTGGGGTCCCTGAGAGGCTAGAAAGGAGACAGAATGAAGGATGATGTCATGGAGAAGGTGACCTAATGGAATTTAAGGATAAGCAGTCAGAATTCAATCAGTTTGTCAAGCCCTGTACTTCAGAAACTCTCAATTCACTCAGTACATAGTACATATTCACTGAGACCCTCAATATGCCAGCACTCGAGGCTGTGAGGGTATATCCATGTACAAAACAGTCAGATAAAGCCCTGCCCATGGGGAGCACATTCCACATGGAGAATTCCTTCGCAGGAGAAGCAAGAGATGGCAAGAAAACAACTGCCCTGCCTGGGTCACTCATTCATTTCCTCAAGGGCAGGGGACGCAGTGATGGCCAACACAGATGCTGTCCTTGGCCTCTTGAAGCATGTCTAGTAGGCAAATCAGATAGCAAACTCCAAAGCACACAAATAAATATGACTGCAAACTGTGACAGCTGTCATGAAGGAGAAATACAAGGTGTGATGGTTAAGAACGTGTGTCAACTTGGCTGGGCCAGAATTCTTAGTGATTTGGCAGTTATGTAACAATGTAATCACTTTCATGGTGAACTCTGATATAATGTAATCTCCTCCACGATGAGATCTGTTATCAGCAGCCAATCAGCTGGAAAGGAATTTTCTTGGAGATACAGGAATACAAACACATCCAATAAATAGGGACTTGCTGGCAAAGTTCACCAGCTTTTGCTGTGCTCTGGATCCTGCATTCAGCTTGTTATTATCCGAACTGCAATTCTTGGGACTGAAGTCAGCAGCCTGCCATCTCACCTACCAATCTTAGATTTATCCGTCTCCACGCCCTGAGAGCCAACAGACTACTGTCTTGACCTGCTGATCTTGGGTTCATCAGCCCCAGCAGTTAGATGAGTCAGGAAAGGCCTTCAGCCTGATGGCTGACCTATGGACTTGGAACTTTCCAGCCTTTACAACTGTATGAGCCATTTTCTTGATATAAATCTTTCTCCCTCTGTCTTTACATCATATATACGTGTGTGTGCACATGTGTGTTTCACTGGTTTTGCTTCTCTAGAGAACCCAGCCTGAGACAAACAGTATGAAGGATTGTTCTGACTTTAGTGGAGAGAACAGATGGAGGACAAGAGCAGAAGCACGGACACCAGGTACAGGTATTTCAAGTGACGGCAAAAGCCTAGACTAATACGGTGGTACCAGGAAAAGGCAAAACATGGTCAAGATTCAAGATTTACCTTATATAGTAGGTAGAACTGACAAAGCCTGAGGATGGATTTTGTGAAAATAAGGGACAAATCAAAGTCAGGGCAATGCCGACATTTTTAGCTCACGTAACTTGGTGAATCTTCTGCTATTCAGTGAGTTACGGAAGGCAGGGGGACTGGACCTAGGGGAGGGTGGAGGAGCTCGAGTTTCTCTGATCCCTTCTGCTCTCTTTCCTGCCTCCAACCCTTGGAAAAAACTGCTCATCTATTTTCCTTATTTCTTCATGTGACTAGTAACTGTGGCAGTGGACAACAAAATGGTCTAGCCACGGGACTCTTTGGCCCCAGCCTTAGTCATCTCTTGAGAGACAGTGATACCAGCACCCAGGATATGCTGTTATACGTGTACATAGCAATAAAATATGTTTTCATCACATACGACCCTAAGAGGCCATAATTGTTGCTGTTATGTAGATGAGAAGACTGAGTCACTGAGATGCTGAACCACCTGCTCAGTTTCTCACAGCCATGAGTGCTCGACTGGGGACTGTAACTCAAGTAGTCTGGTTCTCAAGTTGATCTTGCTTTTGTCGTATCACGTCCATAACAAGGAGAGACCCAGAAAGTCTCAAACAACCAAGGAGCCCCAAATCACTGATCTGTGACAGGGATATGGACCATATTGTTTTGTTTTTCAATAACTGATTCAAAATCCTGGTTTCGTTTTTCTCAGATGGATGATGATTTTAATTTGTAGCTGAGTGTGGGGGATGCGCCTGCACCTGAGTGAACAGGATAACAAAGGAATGCTGTGCTTAATGAGGGGTACCCAGAGTAAAGCAGGGCAGGCTGTATTCCACTCCAGCTGAAGTTCTTCACCTCCTCAGAGCAGGCCTGAAGCCTCGGAGAGCTACTTTGGAAATGTAGGGGTGAGTCATGAGGGTCAGTTGCACAGAAGTGCAATCAAGTGTCACTTGGGAAAGGGCTGAGAGGATGGAGTAGAAACCTTGACAACACTAACAAAAGAAGGAAAAAGAAGAAGAAAGGAGGCAAAGGAGATAAAGAAGGAGGGGGTAAAGGAAGAGCAAAAAAAGGAGATGAAGGTGGAAAAGGAGGGTAAAGCAAAGGAGATGGTAGGAGAAGAGAGAGAAGGATCTGTAAAGAAACAAAAAAAAAGAAAGGAAGGAGAGGAGTGTGGGTAAGGGCGAGTGTGTGTGTCTGAGAAGTCCAGGGGTGAGATGACAGGGTCAGGACTCAGCATCATCTCAGAGCAGACTCCTGTGACAAGCCAAAGGGGCTCAAAGGAAGTAGAAACAAAAATGAACCCACACTAGTGAATTTGCTCAGCCTGACCCCCAAATTCACTTGTACTGAAGTAAAATTTAGTTAGACATTCAAATTGTTGTTAGCTGGCATTGAATCAGCCCTGATTCTTGGTGACCCCCTGCACAAGGGACTTAAATGCTGCCTGGTCTGACACCATCTCCATGATCCATTGTGCACGGAACCATTGTGACCTATAGGGTTTTCATAGAATGGTTTTCAGAAGTAGATCACCTAGGCTTTCTTCCTAATCCATCTTAAGTCTGGAAGTTCCGTTGAAACCAATTCAGCATCAGAGCAACATGCAAGCCTCCCGCATGAGAACCTGGGTCTCCCACGTTGGATGGTGATAAATCTACACAGAACCAACTACCAGTGTCCCATGGCACTCAAATTACCAGACCTCTAGGGTCGCCATGAGTTGGATCTGACTCAACAGCACTGGGTATAGACAGAAATCAGTACATTGAAGGAGAACCAGAATGTGGGTTTGAAGGAAGAATTACCCCATCCTTCTTGGGTACTGTCAAAGGAAGACAGAAATCAAGATTAAAAACTCCGGTTGACTGGGTGTGGTGTATATGCTCCCCTATCCCAACTTTTACCTTCCTGGCCTTGCTACAAAAAAAAAAAAAGATGATGGAAGCAAATAGGATTTCAGACATGGAATTCCTTGTCCTCTCTGGAGAGAAAGACACTGTAGAAATGAAGGCAAGCATTTTCAACCACATGAGGGCTCCACCCAAATTCCACTCCACATGAGGACTCGGCTCATCTTTTTTCTGTTGAGTAGACTTGAAAGCCCCCAACAAGTCCCAAGAAGGTGAACATCCAGGCCAATGGCTCTGCCATAGGGGTGGCAGGTGCAGTCAAGGAAGCTAAGTACCTCCCAAGCACCTCTCCACCAAAAGGCCTGCCTCAGGGGGCTAAGGAAACCTTGGTGCACAGTGGCTAAGTACTATGGCTGCTAACCCAAAGGTCAGCACTTCAAATATTCCATGCTCTTTGGAAACTCTATGGGGCATTTCTACTCTGCCCTATAGGGTCGCTATGAGTCAGAATTGGCTCCACAGCACTTGGTTTGGGTTTTTGGTTTTAGGGAGCTAAACCAAAAAATAGCTGCTCTTCCGGAGGCCCCAGCCTGACACCTCAGGGAACTCTTGACAGGAAGCTGAGGAATCCTGCAAGGCCAAGGGTTACACAGCCAATGTGTTTCACAGGGAGGTAAACTCCAGATGTCCCAGTGGCCTCCAGTCAGAGACCCCAAATGTTGTGGTGTCTAGAGGCCCCTGATACTATGCAGTGTCTTGCCAGCACCAGAGAATGCTAAACACATGGTTTGACTCAAGTAACACTACAGTGAATCTCCCTCCAAACTGGCTGTGTTAAACATAGTTTTTAAACTTTTGGCACTAGACAGTGTGTTCCAAGCACCCAAATGGAAAAAGCAGTTGCCATCAAGTCAGTTCCAACTTATGGCAACCACATTTATGTCAGAGGAGAATTGTGTTGCATAGGGTTTTCAGTGAGTGGATTTTTCAGCTGTAGATATCTAGGCCTTTTTTCCAAGAACCTCTGGATAAAGCTGAACCTTCAATCTCAGCAGCTGAGTACTGTTGCTCCTGAAACAGTTTCATCACAGCCTTGGCTCTTGCCCATTTCTTCCCCGCTTGTGGGGCAGGGGAAGGGGCTAAGGGCAACTTACTATTATGCAATCCCCAGCACGAGAATTTTCTCAGCCTGAGACCACAGAGGACCCTTCATAGGAAGCTGAAGAAGTTTAGGGGCAAAGCCTATCTTTCAGACAACTGTAAAGCAGAAAAACAGAGTTCTTTGGGGCCATAATCAATTGGGGGTTCAAAAAGAGAGATCCCTAGTCAGGGGTCTGTGAAATCACATTCTTGGTTTCAAGCACCTGGTGGGCCGCTGATCTGTGTGCACAGTACCCAGGGTACCAACGCAATCCTGGGCTTGTTGCTCATAACCCCCTAAACTCAGGCAATAATTAAATGAACCTGAAAGTCACAGCGGCTGCAATTAACTGAGACATCTCAGCTCCCTGAGCTGGGGCTTCTGATCATTCTCCTCCCCTCTCAGACTTAATGACCACACAAGGACCAGGAGCCCAGGTAGCACAGTGGTCAGGAGCTTAGCTACTAACCAAAGCTCAGCAATTTGAAACTACCAGCCACTTCTTGGAAAGCCTACAGGCAGCTCTACTCTGTCCCATACGGTTACGACGAGTCAGAATCCACCGCACGGCAGTTGGTTTGGTTTTTCTGCTTTAAGGCCTCCCCAAGAATCACTCTTCAACTACTGAAAATACCTATCTTCCCAAACTAAGTAAGATTTCCATCTCCTCAAGAAACCAGAGTCCTGGCTGGGGTAACTTCTAGAATAGCACTGTCCAACAGAACATTCTGCAGTGGTGGACACGTGACTGTTGAATGCTTGAAATGCAGCTCATGTGACTGAAGAACTGAATTTTCAATGTGATTTCCTTTTAATTAGCTTTAATTTAAATAGCCACATAGCTAGTGGCTACCATATTCTTCTTACCCAATAGGGTAAGACCCACGGGTCCTAAGTAAGCACCTTCCTCACACCTCCACAGCACACTTACAAAAGCCATTTCTCTACGTAATAAGGCACAAGGGCTCCCTCTTCCTCACAGGTGAAAGCAGAGAAGGCACAGCACCTACAGCTGTGCAGTTTGTGCCTACAAAAAAAGTGACTGACTGAGGGCAGAAGTGGAGTTTGAAATGCAGCCAGCATCCTGCTCAGGAGGAATGGAGTCTTTTCTTCCTCACTAATGATCGGGAGCCACTTCATTCCCTGTGAAGCCTATAGGCAAGCTGCAGCTCTATGCCAATACTTAGTCTCAGGGAAAATTAATATGGCAGGACCTTTGACATGATTAGATCCAGCCCCTTTGTCCAACTGATCAGACCATTCTGGCCCAGTGAGGGGAGGCAGCTTTTCCAAGGTGACTGAAGACGTAGCAGGACCATCAGAACCTGGGTTTCTATTTTATAGGTTCTAAGGCCTCCCTCCTTCCATAAACAGCCTCTGAAGAGCAGTACTCAGTACTGCCCCTGACAGTCCTCCCACTGTTGTCTCTCAAGCACATGGTCAGAAATGTACAGAATAGAGCTTGTCAGAGAGGAAAATATGCAAATCAGTCTGAGAGAAAGGGTGATGTGCTTTGGAGACCCCATGACAGAAAAGCTTTACCAGAATCTGGTGAATGGAAGGCAGCTAGACTAGAGGAAGCAAGACCACAGTCTGAGCTACCATCCTCAGGGGACAACAGGAAATCAGCTCAAAGCCTAGCCCAGCTCCTGACAAGCAGTCAGCATTCAGCAGAGTGAGGGAATGAAAGAGTAAATGAACAAACCTCAGGGCCAAGTTTGGGGCACACAGAGGGATGCAAGAACTGAGGGAAAATAATCCTGCTGAGCTTTTTGTTCACTCAGAGAGGAAATTCCACCGGCACTGCTTCCAGGCATGTGCTTTGGAATGGAAAGGTCTTCTCTCAGCACCCCCAAGGATTTAGACATAGGCCCACATGCCCAAAACCCAGAGACAGAGCTGTACTACTCAGATGCCCATTCTCCCAATGGTTCAGTTAAGTGGTGGTGGAGGCTGAATGCTGTCAGCCAGGACAAAGGTTCCCATCCAAGTGTTCTTAACTTGGAGTCCATGAATGGTGTGTATGTACCTTTTCCTTGAGAAAGAATCCACCCTTTCATCAGATTCTCCAAGAGGCCATGGCCCAAATGTTTTAAGAACTCTGACCTCCTAAAATCAATTTGAAGGTTGGAGAAACTATCAACCATTGCCATCTGCTGACAAAACTTCTCCACTAGATGTTTCCAATGCACCTCAAACTCAGTATTTTGCAGTGAGACACTCTCCCCACAAGAACATCTCTCTAATTATCATGGATGGAACATCAATCCACTGTGACATCGTGGCTGGAGATTTCACTAAAAGCTAGACTCCCAGTATCTATTCAATCACCAGGTTCTACTGATTCTTCAGAACAGCTGTTAAACTCTTTTTTTTTTTCCATTCTGTCTATCCTAACCTGCACCCTAGCACCTCTCCCTTCATTGTCTGACTCCTATGAAGTAAAACAACTAATTGCCATGTAGTCAATTCTGATTCATGGCAACCCCATAAGTGTTAGAGTAGAACTGTGCTCCACAGAGTTTTCAATGTCTGATTTTTCAGTAGTAGATCACCAAGCTTTTATCACGAGGTGCCTCCAGGTGGATTCAAACTTCCAGTCTTTCAGTTACCAGCTGAGTGCTTTGACAATTTGTACCACTATAAACCAAACCCACTGCCGTCTAGTCAATTCTGACACACAGGAATCCTATAGGACAGAGGAAAACTGTTCCATAGAGTTGCCAAGCAGCACCTAGTGGATATGAACTGTCAACATTTTGGTTAGCAGACACAGCACTTAACCACCATGCCACCAGGGTTTCCTGGACCACTGTGGTCAGTTCCAAATCATCTTCACCTTCTTATAATATCACTCACCTACTTAATATATCATAAATTGAGGTTTGGAATCAGATGTGCCTTGACCCTGGTAAGCAAGAGAATAAAGGTTGTAATAAAAAGACAACAGGCTTCAGAGCCAGATCAATCTAGGTTTAAATTCAAGCTCTGCGTCTTCATAGTTATGTGTTATTGAGCAAGCTCCTCAAACCTTCTAAACAGCAGTTTTTTATACCTATAAAATGGGTTAATAAGAAATACTTTGGGGGAGCACAGTCAAGATGGCAGACTAAACACACATCTCATCTCCCTAACTCCCTCTGGAAACCAAGACCTGAACTGATAATTAAATAGAGCCTTCTGGACACCTAGTGAGCCCTAGGACATAGCATAGGGTTGTTAATTTGGACTCCATACCACTGAATGGAAAACCACCTCTCTCTTGCTGACCCCTGCTCTTGGCGAGTGCTGACTTTCACAGACCGAGGGTAACTTACCATTTTAATTTTGTTTTCTTTGTCTTAGTCAGTGGGCAGAGCTGGGACATGACTAGCAGCTAATGTCAGACACACTGCTGGTGGGATTGGCAGGCAAAATTGCCATATTTTGAGAGTGTGGCTTTGGACTCTGTGCATCTTGGCACCGTTGGCCTCTCTTTCCACCTCTGCTATAGAGTAGCCTGTACCCAGACCCAAGCAGGTAGTGAGCTTGTGTGGGACGCCATCTTGTTCCACTGGGAGGTGGATATACCCTTACAGAGGCCTCAGCTGGACCTAATTCCTAGGCTGGGAGGCAGCGCCTGCCCAGGGAGAATGTTTTATCAGCAGAAGAGCAGTATTCTACACAGTGTCACCTATGGCTGGGGCCTCACAGCAGAAGCCAGCAGGGCAGTAGCTTTTCTGTATTTTGAACTAGTTTATAACATCTGGGGTTGGATATAGAAGCGCTTACCTTGCCAGCTGGGAAGAGGGACCTGTACACCTGAAAACCTGACTGACTTTCAAAGTTGTCAGATATCTTTTACCTTTCATTTTAAGAAGGCGTAGAGAAACAACTGCGGTCCATCCTCACAGTATCTGTCTCAGTCTCTATTGACTCACATGATGTCCAAAAGCAACAAACTCTGGATAAAAGCGTAATGAAGAAATCACCCATGGCTTCAGAAGGCCCCCGAAAGAAAGCACCACAGAACTTCCCAAAGAAACCTTTCTGAAAGGTGACTACAAAAGGATTATATAGAGAGCCCTCCTAGACATTATATAAAATGCAGCAGAGCAAAATGAAAAATTAAGCAAGCTGTTCTATCTGATAGAACACCAGTACTCTAAAATCCAACAGATCAATAACAAAATCAAAGACATAGAAACTTCAATTCAAAGCCAAGAAAACAGAAGGGAACAAATGGAAAATAGACTTTCTGACTTGGAAGACAGAGCTACTGACTCCAGTATCTATGAGGAGAAATCAGAAAAAGGCAACACGAAAAACAAAGAACCATTAAAAAGCATGTGGGAGGAACAATCTGCAATTAATTGGAGTTCCTGAACATGGTGAGACAACTGAGAACACAGAAAGTATTGTGGCTGAGCTGCTGACAGGAAACTTCCCAGAAATTATGAAAGAAGAGAATATACATACCCAAGACACATATCGAATGCCACTGAATATAGATCTCAAAAGAAAGACTCCAAGACATGTTATAATCAAGCTTAACAAAAGGAAACATAAGCAGCAACTCTTAAAGGTAGCAAGACTCAAAGCAAAGCTAACATTCAGAGGGAAACTCTGTAGGCTTTTGTTGGATTTCTCAGCAGAAACAATGCCAGCCCAGAGACAGTGGCAGGACACATTCAAAGCCTTAAAGGAGAAGAACTTCCAACCAAGAATTATATATCCTGCAAAACTATCCTTCAAATATGAAAATGAAATTAAGACATTCGAAGATTAAACAAAAACTCAGAGACTTTGTAAAAACCATACCAAAGCTACAAGTAATACTGAAAGAATCTCTTGGCTTAGAAGAACAAAACCATTGACTTTATATTTTAGAAGTAAATACAGGACACATCACCTAGAATCCTACTCAGTTACGACACGCTCCAAATTCAGTCGAAGCTGTAATAGTGAAAGAAATGATTCAGTGATCATATCATGAAAACTATGTCATCATCATGTTAAAAAGAGGGATTTACTACAGTCATTATTGTCCTTCCAGATGGAGAAGAAGTTGATAACATTGGTAGTAATTAAAATTGGGTTTATACATAGTTTATTAAGCAGGATCATAGGGCCAGACATAAAGCACAATAAAGATGCAACATATCAAATCACAGAACACAATACAGGAGTCTGAACAACCACAAAACCAACCCTGAAAAAAGTGAAAAATAAATTCACAAAGAAGTATGTCCCAGAACAGATTCATAAGAACAACAGAGAAAACATCAATACAAAAATAAACATATCACAACGGCAGCACTGAACACATACCTATGAATAATTAGACTGACTATGAATGGACTGAATGCTTCAGTAAGAGACACTGAGTGACATCTTGGATCAAAAGACATGACCCATTCATATGTTGCCTACAAGAAACTCACCTTAGACTTAAAGATATGAACAAACTGAAAATTAAAGGATGGAAGAATATGTATCAAGCTAACAATACACCAAGAAGAGCAGGTGTGGCAAAGCTAGTCTCATATAAAATAGATTTTAATGTAAAATCCACCATCATGGACAAGGATGGACACTATTTATTGCTGAAAGGTTCAATACACAAGCAGGGCTTAATAATATTAAATATCTATGTATCTAATATTAGAGCACCTAAATACCTCAAAGAAACACTGACTACACTCAAAAATGAGATAGATCACTCCACAATAACAGTAGGAGACTTCAATACTCCACTCTCAGTATTGGACAGATTGTCTAGAAATAAGGTCAATAGAGACGCAGAAGACCTTATTGCCACAATTAACCAACTAGACCTCATCAACATATACAGAACTTTCTACCCATCAGCAGACAACTACACCTTCTTCTCCAGTGCACATGAAACATAATCCAGAATAGACTGTATGTTAGGACACAAAGTGATTCTCAACAAAATCTATACCACTGAATTAATGCAAAGCAGCTTCTCAGATCATAAAGCCATAAAAGTCTAAATCAATAGCAGAAAAAGCACAGATAGAAAGTGGAACTCATGGAAACTGAACAACATCTTGCTCAAAAAATTGTGGGTTATAGAAGAAATCAAGGATGAAATAAAGAAATTTATAGATTCCAATGAGAATGAAAACACTTCCTACCAAAACCTATGGGATACAGCCAAACCAGTATTCATACATCAGTTTATCTCCATAAATGCACACATTTGGAAGGAAGAAAGAAACCAAACCAAAGAACTAACCCTACAGCTTCAACAAGTAGAGAGAGAACAACAGAGGAACCCCTCAGGCACAAGAAGAAAACAGATCATAAAGATTAGAGCAGAACTAAATGAATTAGAGAATGGAACAATTGAAAAAATTAAAAAGACCAAAAGCTGGTTTTATGAAAAGATCAAGAAAACTGACAAACTATTGCCTAAACTTACTAACGAAAAGCAGGAAAAGAAACAAATAACCCAAATAAGAAATGAGGTGACTTGTCATAACAGATCCAACAGAAATCAAAAATATCATAACAGAATACTATGAAAGACAGTACTCTGACAAATTTGAAAACCTAGAGGGAATGGACAAATTCCTTGATTCACATCATCTACCAAAATTATCACACAGTGAAGCAGAACAACTTAATAAACCCATCACAAAGGAAGAGATTGAAAAGGTCATCCAAAAATTACCAACACAAAAAGCCCACCCCAGGTGGCTTCACCACAGAATTCTACCAAGCTTTTAAAGAAGAGCTATCTCCAACACTACTGAGACTATTTCACAGAATAGAAAGGGATAGAATACTCCCAGATTCATTCTACAAAGCCAGCATAACCCTGGTACCAAAGCCAGTGAAAGACTCAACCAAAAAGGAGAACTACAGACCAATATCGCTCATGAATCTAGATGCAAAAATCTTCAACAAAATTCTTGCCAATAGAATATGACAACATATCAAAAAAATGATCCATCATGACCAACCTGGATTCATACCAGGGATGCAAGGCTGGTTCAACATTAGAAAAACAATTAATGTGATCAACCACATGAATAACACAAAAGACAAGAATCACCTGATTTTGTCTATTGATGCAGAAAAGGCATTTGATAAAGTCCAACACCCATTCATGCTAAAAACTCTCAGCAAAATAGGAGTAGATGGCAAATTCCTCAATCCAAAAAGGGTCATTTATACAAAGCCAACTGCATATGTCACCCTGAATGGAGAGAGACTGAAACAATTCCCCTTGAGAATGGGAACTAGAGACAAGGATGCCCACTCTCACCTCTCCTATTAAACATTGTACTAGAAGTTCTAGCCAGAGCAATTAGAGAAGACCATGAAATAAAAGACATCTGCATCAGCAAAGAAGAAGTACAAATCTCCCTATTTGCAGATGATTTGATTGTATACACAGAGAATCCTAAAGAATCCATAAGTAAACTACTCAAACTGACAGAAGAAATCAGGAAAGTCTCAGGATACAAGATAAAAGTAAGTAAATCAGTAGGATTCCTTTATACCAACAATGAGGTTATTTATGAAGAAATCATCAAATCAATACCACTTACTATAGCCCCTAAGAAGATAAAATACCTAGAAATAAATCTAATCAGAGAAATAACAGACCTTTACAAAGAGACCTACAAATCCTTACTACAAGAAACTAAGAGAGACTTACATAAATGGAGAAATCTACCCTGCTCATGGACAGGAAGACTTAACATTATAAAAATGTCTATTTTACCCAAAGCAATCTACTTATATAATGCAATCCCAACACAAATTCCAGTGACACTTTTTAAAGAGATGGAGAAACAAATCACCAACTTTGTCTGGAAAGGGAAGATGCCCCAGATAAATAAAGCATTACTGAAGAAGAAGAACACACTAGTAGGCCTCTCACTACCCAACTTTAGAATGTATTACACTGCTGCAGTAGTAAAAACAGCCTGGTACCGGTACAAAAACAGACAGATAGATCAATGAAACAGAATTGAGACCCCAAGATGACACCATCTTCCTACGAACAGCTGATAGTCAACAAAGTCCCAAAGACATTAAACTGGGGTAGAAACAATCACTTCAACCAACAGTGATGGCAAAATTGGATATCCATCTACCCAGGCCCCTAGGGTCACCATGAGTCGAATCCGACTCGACGGCACTTGGCGTGGCTCTGCAATAAATTGAAACAAGACCCATATCTTACACTGTATACAAAAACCAACTCAAATTGTATAACAGACCTAAATATCAAATCTAAAATGATATAACTCACCCAAGGAAAGGTAGGAACAATAGAAATTTTCAAAATCTGTCAAATCACAAACAACAGAAGAGAAAATAGATAAATGGGAACTACTATGAATGAAACACTTTTGTTCATCTAAAGATTTTATTAATAGAATTAAAAGGCCACCTACAGAATGGGAAAAATATTTGGCAACTATATGTCAGACCAATGCCTGATCCCATAATTTATAAGGTACTACAAAGTATCAATAAGAAAAAGATAAATCATCCAATTAAACAATGGGCAAAGGAGATGGACAGACACTTCTCTAAAGAGGAGATCCAGGCAGCCAAAAAACACATGAGGACATGCTCAAGATCATTAGCTATTAAAGAAATTCAGATTGAAACTATAATGAAATACCATCTCACCCCAACAAGGTTGGCCATGAACCAAAAATCACAAAACAACAAATGCTGGAGACGCTGTGGAGAAATTGGAACTCTCCTACACTGTTGGTGGGATTGCAAAATGGTGCAACCTCTTTGGAAAGCAATCTAGAGCTTCCTTAAAAAGCTAGATATAGATATACCATTTTATCCAGTAATTCCACTGCTCGGAATATATCCTATAGAACCCGGGCCATTCACACCAACTGATACATACACATGAATGTTGATCGTAGTACAGTCCACAACAGCAAAAAGATGGAATCAACCCAGATGCGCAACAACAGAGGAATGGATAGGTAAACTATGGTATATATACTCAATGGAACACTATGCAATGATGAAGAACCATGATAATTTTAGGAAACATCTCATAACCTGGTTTAATTTGAAGGACATTATGCTAAGTGAAAGCAGTCAGCGACAAAAGGCCAAATATTGTACGAGGCCCCTACAATCAGAACTTAAAAACAGACTCATTCATAGAAGAAAAGACTCTCTGATAACTACAAGGGTGGGAAGGGAGGGAGAGCTGGGGGGAAGGGTTTAGATTAGATAGCTGATAGAAATTTGGTTCAGTGAAATCTGTGACAGCACACATTAGAAAGAAGATCAGTATTAACTGGACTTCAACATAACGTGATTACTCCTCCCATCTTAACCCAATATTGCAAGGACAGAGTAGTTAGGGCGAGAGGCCAAGGACCAGGCTCTCAGCAGAAATCAAGGCCAACTGGCACAACTAGCATTTTGCTAAGAGAGCCCTCTGTACTCCATATTGGTGAGTGGCATCTGGGGTCTTAAAAGCTGCCAAGCTGCCATCTGAGGGTACAGCGAATCGTCCCAACTTAGGACGAACGGGTGATCACTGAGGACCAAAATGACATAGAGGAAAGAGAATCCAGAAGACAGAGAGACCCACGTGAGTGGGTGACTACACCATCTTGTGACTGGAACAACCAGTTGGTGCCCGGCCACCACCAGTGATAGCTGTGATGGAGCTCACAAAGTTGAGTCTCACCAGCAACACAAGAATACAAAGGGGTGCACCCTGAGATCTCGAATAGAAGACCACAATTGATGGTCCAGGGGCCTTGGAGTTCCCCTGGGAGCACAGCCCCTGATCCTGATGCTGCCCCTGTCCATAAATGATAATGGAGGTCAACCCTTCGGACAAGAATGGATTGGACCTGGCAACACAGAGTGACCGTATCGTGTATGCACTTTATGGTTCTATCCATCTATAGCATGTCTTCCTGCTGACCTCTTACTGGAGGTGGGGGAGTGGGTGGAGAGGAGGATAGGAGATTGTTGGGAGGAGAAGACATGTATGGAGCAGACAGGAAGAGTGTGCTGTCACTGGGCAGGGAGAGCAGTAGGAGCTGCATGTAGGAGCTGCATGTAGGTGTGCATGTAAATTTACATGGGAATGTACATTTTCATTCAATCATAATAAAAAAAAGACTTTCCTTAAAGTAGCAGTATTTCTTATTATTAGCTTTTATTATTAGCACACTAACTGGGTGCTAATCCCAACTCCCCATACTACTAGCTGTAACCTTGGACTGGTTCTTTAACTTCTCCATGCTTCAGTTTTATTATCTTCCATATGAAAGAGGACTAATTGTACCTCCTCCTAGGAGCATTGTGACGACTAAATCCACATCAAGTGCTCTCAGAAAACTGGCACCTAAAAAGTGCTAAACACATTTTTGTTATTATTACCTAGTGGGGTTTGCGGTGAGAATGAAAGTATCTGGAGTATGTCAAGCACCCGTCCACTGCCTGCCATGCAGTGGTGCTCAATAGATGACAGCATCTTTCTCTTCACTACAATAGGTGGAGTTAGTCTGCTTTAAACTCGTAGAGTTTGCATTAATGGCAAAATATCCAAGTGGGAGCATTCCAGCATCAAGCAGTTAAAGAGGAGGAATGAGGCCGTGGGGGACACTGAGGCAAGAGTGGGATTTCTGCATTGAGGGGATTCACCAAAACCCCAAGGAGAGGCTGAACTTCTCTCTTCTGTCAGCTGGCATAATTTCAACCCAGGGGAAAGTTCCCCTGCTGTGCAGTAAGGGTCCTCCTGTGGGGACCAAGGGGGGACTGGGAGCTGCAAACCTCCCTGCCTGTGAATCCCCCACAAGTTACTGAATACCTCCTGGGCCTGAGAAGCTACCAGGAGACGGCGACAAAAACCAGCTGGTGCAGTCTCCTAATGAGATGTGTCAGCAAAGACCAGGAGAGCATTTGTGTTCCTGAAAAAGGTTAAAATCCTTCGCCATCAAGTCACTCTGACTAATAGTGAGCCTGTATGTACCAGAGTAGAACTGTGCTCTGTAGAGTTTTCAACAGAAGTAGATCATCAGGTCTTTCCTCCAAAATGCCTCTGGGAGGACTCGAACCTCCAACCCTTCTGTTAGCAGCCAAATGAGTTAACTGTTTGCACCACCCAGAAACTCCTGAGAAAGGCTAAGGGTAGTCTCTGGCCTAGGGCTATGGAAGAGGGTGCTCTGAGCCTGGAGGTTGCAGAAGGCAGAGGAGAAACAGGGTCTGCTAGGCTTCTGTCTCCTGTCTTGCTTTCCACACACTCTGGGCTCAGCAGAGACCACAGGAGGTAGGGCTCATCCAAAGGCATTTAGATTTGACTTTGGAAAACCCTGAGACATCACATTGCTCTTGGCCGTTTCTCCTCCTAGGGGACCCTGCCAGCCGTTTAGAGCTTGGAATAGCTACAACCCACGGATATTGCCTTAGCTTATGAAGGGCCTTCACAGTCATTAGCATACTTCATATTCACAGCACCCCTGTGAGAAATTTATAATCCTACCCCATTCTGCAGGTGGGGAAACTGAGGCTTAGAAAGGTTACATCAGGAATGTGCAATATTTCAGCCTTAAAACCTAGTCCCCTGCTCAAAACCTCCTCCTCTGTGCTCCACAGGACTACCTCTCATTCAGACGACGTCTGACAGGTAAGCAGTTCCTGCCAGCTTCTGTTCCCAGGCCAGTGTCCCTCTTCACACTAGGGCAGACTGCCTCGGTTTGGGGAGAACGCCCCAGGTTACCATAGACACAGGACAAAGCAGACATGTCTCCAGCAATGATGAAGAACTGGTTGTATATTATGCATCTTTGTAAATTATGAGCATTACAGAGAGACAGAGGCACATAAATTAAAGCAGCCAACCTGTACGCACACATGTCTTCTGGCAAGGACAGAAGGCTGGGCTTAAATGGAAAAAATTAGCAGCTTGAAACAGTAAAAAACCTCAACTTTGCCTCAGAAAAATGCAGGGCAACTTCACTGAGTTTTATGTGGTCCATAAATCAGAGCTGAGGAAGGGCCTCAGTGGCGTCCTCTGTGCAGATGGGGCTCTCGGCCACGCAGAGCCCGGTGCGGCAGCCTTACAAATGTCCCAAGCAGTTTATACACAACAGCACAGCATGAGTTTGCTGGAGGATATTGGAGCTGGTAATTGCTATTCTAAAACTGGCCTTGTAAGCTTGAAGAAATGTTTTGAAGGGGGAAAAAGCCAATTGAAGAGCTTTATAAAGCCATAAATGCCTTCTAAGCAAACCAAATGTAATCTATCTTGAAAGACAAGTCATCCCTCAAACCCAATGGCAGGCCTAGCAGTGCCTACACAGCTGACAGAAAACCACCCCGGGGACAACCACCCCCGGGACACCCACCCCAGCAAGTGCTTCACCTGCGTGGAGGCAGGGGGACTGTCCCAGATGACCTCTGCGCTTCCAAAGCCCCCTAAAGCAGGGGTGCCTGCACACCACTTCAGGGCAGCCTTCCTCTTGCAGAAACAGTCACAGCCCACTGACAGCTCACAGTCACTTCCCCTGCCAACCATTGCTGATTTTTCTTCTCCAAACAAGGCCAAACCCCTTCAACCTGGACAACTGTGGCTTCCTATGTGCTCCTGATATATCCCTCCCTGCCCTCGGCACTGACGATCAGGGAGGGTAGAGACTTGGGACACAAGGTAGAGAACCCTCCAACCCAGCCTCAGGTCACCCAGAAAATGGGGCTAGCACTTTCCTTCCAGGGCTCTTGCAAAAACTACGTAAGAAAACACACGCAAAGCATCTGTCATATAGCACTCCATAAACAGTGGCTATTAAGATTTTATCGTTGTTACTGCTGGTGGGAGAAGTGTGTGCCCCAGGCAGAGGGCACTTCAATGAGTCTGCACCTTCTCTAGACCCAGCTCAGTACAGGCCCTGGCATAAGGTGAAAGGACATCAGCGCTACTGGGATGGACACTGGCCTAGCTTTACCAGAGAAACAATTCCAGAGCCTCTTTCCTGAATAATTTTCCCTTATCTTCCCAAGCTGCCTTCGACACATTCTTTAGCCAGCTGTGCGGTGAATGAGCACACGCCCCGGCCCTCGCCTCTCACCATTATGCCAGGACCCCAGAGTCCTCTGCTAACCCTGATTATCAGCTCAGAGCCGCTCCACATCAGTGAGATGTGTGAATTTCCCCAGGTTCATGGCTAGAAAAAACAAGGCTTTGAGGGTCCCTTAGAATAGAAGCCAGCTCCATCCACCCCCTGCCTCGTTCCCCCCAGACCCTGGCCCTAAGCCCCCAGCCTCCCTCTTGTGTCTCTTTCATAGTGCCCTTTGCCACAGTAATCCCACTCTCTTTTCAGATGTCAATATTTCATAACAGAAAACAAAAGCTATATAATGCACGATTACCCACTCTCCATTGTGTTTTAAGAGCTGTATTGACAGCACAAAGCACCACACAGGAGCAGTAGAGAGGGATTTGAGATCAAGCTTCCAGTGAAATATGACTTAGTTATAGGCAGCCCCTGGATTACAAAGAGTTCCACTCCTAAATGTCTTTAAGTCGAACTTTAACATAAGTCTCAACACTTAGTATGTAAGTTTGTCTCTAATGTCAGTTAATCAAATGTTTGTCTTGGTATATAGTATACCTCTGTAGATATAAAAACATTAAAGAAACTGTTCCAGACACACTAAAACATCTTTAACATAATAATACAGAATAATAATGTTTTGATGTGTGTTGCAAAGTATGATGTGTGTTGCCTGTTACTGCAAACCATCATATGCACCTCAAATTTCTAATATAATAGTCTTCACAGTGGTTGGTTCATAACCACAGGTTGAATGTAAGTTGGGCATTCATAACCTGGAAACTGCATGTGCGGGTATTTTCATAGTTTTGCAACACCTTATTAAAGTTGAAAGCTATATATAACAGTATTATTGGTAGTTCTTTTCAGTACTCCTGAAATTCATTACAAACCAAAGAAAACAGGACCTAAAGGCCTGATAATTTGGAGAAAGCATTTTCCCCATGTCCCCGTATCCTCCCAACTGGTCCACCTCCCTCCCCTGTCTCAAACACACAAACTACTACAACCTATGAACAGTGGAATTAAGAGGTGAGTTATTCATCTACAGAGATCTTACTATTCAAACACAAAATCACAGGAATGAAGATCTTCTTTTATCCACTTCTCTCCAACAACTCTCTTTCATACAAACTATCTTAACCTAACTGTTGTTGCCAAAAAATATCCCAAGAAAATGCCTGCTTCTGAGATTTAACTGGTGCCATTCCATGCTCCTGGTTTTTATATTCCTACCCACTACTCATTTGTCAATTTGTCATGGTTGTGGTCACCTGCAATTATTTGGAAGCAATGCCACTGATATTTCAAATGCCAGCAGGGTCAACCACGATAGACAGATTTCAGCAAAACTTTCAGACTAAGACAATGGAAAAAGGCTTGTAAATCTACTTCCAATAGTAAGCCAGTGAAAACCTTATGGATCATAAAAGGACTCTGTCTGACTCACTTGCTTTGGCTATACCATCAGAAAG
This sequence comes from Heterohyrax brucei, assembly GCA_028571685.1. Taxonomy (NCBI): domain Eukaryota; kingdom Metazoa; phylum Chordata; class Mammalia; order Hyracoidea; family Procaviidae; genus Heterohyrax; species Heterohyrax brucei. The sequence continues at coordinate 23,246,019 of CM053162.1, forward strand.
GATCAGAAGGTAGAAGAAGAAATCATGTTTGGTGAAGCAGAGGGCCAATGAGGGTGAGACAGACCCTTGGTAAGACAGATTGCCACAACAGCTGTAACGATGGACTCAAACCTGCTGGTGATCATGAGAATGGCACAGGACTGGGCAATAGCCTGTTCTGCTGTGCACGAGACCACCATGAGTTGGAGCGGGCTCAATAGCAGCCATCCACCAATCTATCTATTTACCTAATCTATCATTGTTGAAAGCGCGTGCAACTTTAGATAAAGGAAATCAACAAACAGGAGTAGCCTGGTAATGCAGCAATGACCCTGCACTTTGAATGACAAGGTCTGCATGTAGATCCTGGCTCTGCCACCTGCATTAGCTAGGTCTCCTGGAACAGGTGTCTTAACTTCTGTCATCTTTTTGTTGTTGTTGAACTACAAATTAAGAGTTTGAACTGCATGATAATAAAGGTGGTTGCAGTTCTGGGACTGCTAAATGAATACTTACTAAGGTTTTCTGGGAAGTATTTATTTTATATGCAATAGGTGTTTGGTGCCGTAAGGATGATAAAGATGAATAATACATGGTTCTTGTCCTCAAGGAACTTACAATTTAATTAAGAAGAAAGGCATATGAGAACAAAAAGTGAAATTACAGTAAATACTTTTGGTGCTATTTCAAGACAGCAAATATGAAAAGTTACAAGGCAATAGATGATTGGATACCAAATGAATTGTGCAGGAAATAATTGCTTTAAGGCCAAGGAGTTCAGAGAAGGAGAGAGTGCTAAGGACGAGCTGGTCACAGAACGCTGTGCTCAAAGAGATGAGTGTTTGAACTGGGCTTGAAGGGTGCACCAGATTTACACCTGTGGAAATGGCCAGGGCACGAGCCCAGGCAAATGGACTTTTGCCCACGAATGTCCACAGGTGGTCATCAAAGGACAGGGCAAGATGACAACGAATAACCAATTAGAGTACAAATGAGGCGTCATGCTGAGGAAACAGAAAGAAGAAAGATAGTGGACAAAAGCAGAGGCTGGGCTACAAAGAGTTTCAGGTGCCAAACTAAGACATTTGAACTATATCCATAAGCAGCAAGGAATCGATGAAGTGAGCAGTGGAGTAGTGTACTCTGAGAAGATTAATCATGCAATGATTTGCAGAGTGGATTGGAAGTGAGAGGCACAAGAGGCAAGGAAACCAGAGAGAAGGCAATTATAGTAATCTACACAGGATGTGACAAGTGGCAGTGAGCATGCAGTGGCATGCTGGGTATGAAGAAGGATAGGGGAGACAGCCTTGGCTTCTGATAGGTTATAGACTTACTGATCATTTAATTTATTGTCCAAACCTGAACACTGCTGACAATGAAAGAGGAGCTATTAACAATTACACTGGGACAACAATGAAAGCAGAACTGTCCTGGGCAGACTGCAGTATATGGTTCCTCCATATGAGAGACCAGAGAATGGAGGATAAGAAGGAAAGGTGGACGCCAAGGTCTCAAGCCTTCAGGACAGGAAGATTGGAGATTTAAGGGAACAGGTGGGAGGGTGTCAGGGCGAAGCAGCATTCAGCAACAGAGAAGTAAGCCGTGAAAGGGCTCTGCAGCATCTGTGGCAGCTGAGGGACCAAGCAGATTTTTAATTCCTTAAGGACGAGAACTGCATCTTATGTGCAGTAGCATATAAATATTTGCTACATTCAACTGAGTCAAAGACCTGCTAAGATTAAAGTAAACAGGGCTCCAGACCAGTTTCTTTCAGTTCAAACCTTACTGAGACTTTGCATTTGTAACAAGCTCCAGGTGATGCTAATACTGCCAGGCAGGGAGCAATTCAGAGAGTCACTAGCAGAGAAGTGGTTCTCAAACTCTACTATAAGTACAACAACACCTGGGGGTCTTGTTGAACTGTAGATTCCGATTCAGTATATCTGGGTGGAAATATAGCTTCTCAGCAGGGGCTCAAACCAAACAAACTGGTTGGAAGCTTTGGTCTACAAAGAACTGATAGTTGTAGAAACAGATGTCAGGGCTAATCCACTGCCCTTGGTTTTGTTTTTAAAATTTTAAATGAAAGTTATCCTTGGTAGGTCGGTCCTATGGCTCCCTGCAGCTTGGGGTAGTCTCATCATGAATGGATGATTCTAACGCAAGTGGAAAATTTAGAAGTGCCATGTTCATGGCGACACTGCAGAAGGAGGTCAGTGAAACTTACTCTCGCAGAACGAAAGCAGCACAGAATTAATTTATCCATTTCCCTCTTCCAGACTAAAATGTATAAAATGATGCAAAAAGAAAGACAAAAGTCAACCTAAAAAATCAAGGGAGCAAAAACATAGACTTCCCCGGCCATAGACTTCTTTGTACAGGAGTCTCCCGGTCCAAATATCAACAGCAACCTCTGCTATCCATGTCAAGGATTAGCACTCAGCACCAGTACTCCAAATACCTGAGAACTTTCGGCAAGCTGCTGAAAGACTGGAGGTTCAAGTCCGTCCAAAGGTCTCTCAGAAAAAAGGCATGGTTATCTACTTCTGAAAATTTAGCCACTGAAAAATCTGTGGATCACAGTTCCACTCTGACAGAGATGGAGTTGCCGTAACTTGGAACTGACTCAGTGGCAACTGGTGGCCACTCCTGCCCATCAGGAGTCTGTTCCAGGCTCATGCAGGCACTTCTTTTATAAAAAGAGAAAAAAATACAGAGATATCCAGGCCATTCTAGCCAGTCTCATAACACCATCTAGAAGAGGACTTTACACAGCTCCAATAACCCAGAAATTTCAGGCAGAAACTAACCAATGACTATCAATAATCTAGGTACCTGTGGGTACAGTTACTTGATAAAGCCAATCTCCACGAAAGTGTCTACTACTGCTGGGTTAACTGCAGTACTTACATATACAAGCTCTGACAATAAAGACCACGAACTGTTCTAGGTGCTACCCACCTGACTACGGTCACCAAAGAAGTACTCCCCTTGGAAAGCGATGCACTGACACCAGTGCCTAGTCCAACTTTCAAAGCAATTTTGGAACGCTTTCTGGAATGACCATTGTACACAGTGGCATGGTGGCAGGTTTGCAAAGTCAATTGTATAGCTGTCTGTGAGGGGGTTTTTAGCCAGTAAACAAATAACTGCTTTGGACACACTCACCGGATCTGGCCCCCAGTGACTTTTTTGTTTACCCAGAGATAAAGAAAATATTGAAAGGAAGACATCTTGAGGGCATTAAGGGTAACACAATGACAGCTCTGATGGCCATTCCAGAAAAAGAGTTCCAAAATTGTTTTAAAGGATAGATTAGGTGCTGGTGTTGGTGCATAGCTTCTCAAGGGGAGTACTTCAGTGGTGATATTCAGCAGTGAGGTATGTAGCACTTCTTCTAGGATGAGTTTACAAACTTAATTGCCATCTTCCTATAACAACATTGGTAGCAACTGAGTTTCAAATTTAAAGAAGTTTAGATTCAATTGGTTAGACTCTCTGTGTTCCATTTAATTTTACATGAAAAATTAATTGACGACACACGCCTTTTGTCTACTATCCTTTTGATGTTGGGCCTTTCTAAGGACCCTGGGTGGGGTGGGGTGGGAGTAGGGTCACCCATCTGCTTTATTACCCAACAGATAGATGTCTCCTGAAGGAGAATCCAATTTGGAGTCTTGTTCAGAGAAAACATCCACTAATTTAGAAAAGACTTGTTTCAACACTAATCACACTGATAAGATGTCAGTTGAGCTAGAAACCAAACCCTGGAAGAGTCTCTGCATAGTGAAAATGGTTAACATGATCAGTTGCCAACCAAAAAGGCTGGAGTTAGAGTCTACACAGAGATATCTGGGAAGAAAGGCCTGGAAATCCACCTTCAAAACATCAGCCATTAAAAACCCGGTGGAGCACAGTTCTCCTCTGACGTGAACGGGGTCACCAGGAGTTGGAGTTGACCCTATGATAACTGGTTCGCTGTTGCAGGCACTTTTACTACCTCATCTGCTCCTACAGCAGCCCTCAGAGACAGGTTTCTTATTACTACTCCTATTTTCAAGGTAAGGAAATGAAGGCTAAAGAGTGAGGAGATTTGCTCAGCTGGTGAGTCTACGCAGTAAGTAGATGCATATAGTCAGTGTCCTAACTTGTAAGTTGAATTCTCGTTCTCTGTCTAGTAATTCTCAAAGTGAGAGAGTAACTTCTGCCCTTCTTTGTAGGAGATAGCCAGAGGTGGATTAACCAATAAGCATGGCATATACTGGCTTGCAGCAAGCAAGGTAGCACAGGCTTAATTGCATTCCACGTGGGTTTCATCACATCTTTGACACGGTGGAGGACAGGTGAAATTATGTACTGCTGATTGGTAGGAAAGCACAACTGGGCATGTGCTTACCTTGCTTATTGGGTAATCCACCCTGGAATGTATCAGAACCTCCCTAGGGGCTGGTGGAGAACACTTTCTTGTAACGTCCTCAGGGTATCCGATCCCCAGTAGGAATCATTGCTGTAAGGATTCACCTTGACAGACAAGATCTCGCTGAGTCTGTCAAGTGTGGGCACTGGAAAAAAGGTTGAAAACCACCACACATGGCAGCCTCATCTTTTCTGTTGTGATGTTGGTATCAACAAATCAGCTAGAAAGACTTCCAGAGTAGTTCTATCAGAAGGTTCCAAGATAGAACTCTCTTTGAGGATCTGGAGCAGTTTGCACTTCAAGAAGAGTTGGCTAAGCCAAAGAACTTTGTCCTGTCCCAAACAAACCCCTTGATGTTAACTCAACAGCAAGTGGTTTATTTATTTTTTTCCTCTGTGTATTCAGTGCTACTCAGCTATCAAGGCCTGGCTCAAGGACACAGGGTTTCTAATAAAAAAAGTTTACACGTAGATGAGGCCTGCGTTCAGATCAACTTTATCAGATGTGTAACTTGGGCAAGTGCTTTAACCTATCTGAGAATTTTGCCATATATAAAAATGGCTGTAATCACACCTACATTATGAGACCACTATAAGGTAATACATGCTGAATGTTTGGCACATTCACCTCTGCCATGAAGTCTACTTTGGTCCCCACAGCCAGACCAACCACCTCTCTCCTTTCTCTGTAAAGCTCATCTTGATAGTTTCACTTATTTGGTGATTAATTCCATCTGTCTTGTAATGTCTCTTGCTACAAATATATACTCTCATGCACATTATTTGTTATTAACATATTCTCATGTATTATTACTTAGCTACTCTAATATCATTTAATGTTTCATGTTTTCACTTAATCTCTAAGTTCCTTCACAGAGACCAAATCTTGTCATCTTTTATCTCACTCCATGGTGGCTAGCACACAGTGGGTGCTAAATAAATTGAAAATATATCTGAGGCAAATGGAGAGTTCACAGGCAACAGAATAAAATCCCACAGGAAGTAGAACGCATTCAGCTCTGAGAGTAATAGCCCATTCATGTTCTCTGCTCTGGACATAACCGCTCCCTGCTATACAAGCACTTAACGAACACTCCATTCACTGAATGAATTAAACCACTGATGTCCTTGGCTCATTAGGGTCAATGGTAGTGTGGCTAATCCAAGAAAATAGTTGATCTGGGGGCAAGAGAGCCTCTTTTGGTTTGTAAATTTCAGAACATATTTTGAAGTGATGTTTATCCTCTTAGTTTAGTTTGAACTTAAGAATAGTCAATGTAGACTCAGTCCCAGAAGCCAAATGGCACCACAGGCAGATGCACCATGCCAACTCTGCCTCCAAGACCTGGAAAACTATGTAAAACAGACAACAACATCAATCCTGGAACCCAAAGCACAAAACAAAGGAATAAAAACCAGATCAACCACCAAGTGAAAGAAAAAGACTGACAGAAATCAGAGAAAGAGGAGAGACTTGGAGTGGAAGTCCTCTGCCAACCAACATGGCACAGTGTCACCATCGTGGAATATAACCAGCCAGCAGTGACCACAGACAAGGAGTCCTGGAAGGCAACTTCATGAAGCTCCCAACATGAGACAGAGTATCTGACCTATAACCATCTTATCCCCTTCCCAGTGCTTTCTAGGTCCACCTCAGCCTCATCCACCGGCTATCTTATTTTTCTCTTTTTTACCCACCCCACATCCCATGTGCCACCACCCCTTTCCACTGGCCCCTGCTATGCCACTGTAGATAGAACATTCCCAGTGCTAAGGCCTGCACTACCCCTTCCCTCACACTACTCTCACCAAGCTGCTGAATGGAGGGACACGAACCCATACCACTCCCCATCTGACAGCCTTGCCTATCAGGAAGCAGCTGTGAAGACTCCCACACTAATGGACCAATACGAGAAGGCAGAAGACATCCCCAAGTCCACTCTCAGACACATCTCCTAATCAGTGTACAGCAAACTGGGCTCATTCTGTCAGCTGCTGTCCTGCCTACCTGGACGAGGCAGTGAAAGCTATTATGCCAAAAACCAAGCAAGCAGCAAATCATGCCTGGTTTCTCCAATCAACCACCCACCCTGACGTATCAAAACAAAAAAGTAAGATAAAACAAATGAACATATAATAATCAATAAAGAAAGAACATAATGCCTTAATGTCTTAGTATCAACAGACAAAAGCAAAACACACCACCCCAAAAAAAAAAGGCATGACAAGATGGCTGTAGCAAGTGACAGAATAAAGAATCAGATAACCATAGAAGAAAAGCCAGTGAATTTATTTGATACGAAATTCAAAAGACTTGGGGCTCTCTAAGAGATTAGGAAGAAGCCCTGGTGTCACAGTAGTTAAGAGCTACAGCTACTAACCAGAATGTCAGCATTTCAAATCCACCAGTCACTCCTTGGATACTCTGTGGGGCAGTTCTACTCTGTCCTGCAGGGTCAGTATGAGTCATAATCAACTTGACAGTAACAAATTTGGTTTTGGTATTAAAAGATTAGAAAAGAATCGGGGGAAACACAGAGGTAAAAATAAACAAAATCATGGATAATACAGACAGAGCCAATGAAAGCACAGACAAAACCAAGAAAAACAGAGACATGACAACAGAAGAATTCTTGAAAATAATGCAAGAACAAAATGCCAAAATAGACAATTAAAAATCATATAAAAACAGCAACTAGAAATCCAAAAGATAAACAACAGAAATGAACAACTCAACAGAAGATCTTAGAAGTAAATTTGAAACAATAGAAGACAGAACTAGAAAGATTGACAACAAACTGATGGACATTGCTTTGAGTATAAATGAGAGAAAGGAATGAAGAAAAGCTAAAAATTATGTGAGACACAATCAAGAACAAAAATTTGCAGATGATTGGAGTTCCAGAACAGAGGACAGAAATGGAAAATACAGACAGGATTGTTAAAAAAGTGCTGGCAGAAAATTTCCAAACTATCATGAAAGATGAAAAGCTTACTGACTATCCAAAAAGCTCCTTTTTTTAGGACAAATCCCAAAAGAAAGTCATCAAAGCATATCATAATCACACTTGAGTAAACAAAAGACAAAGAAAGAATCCAAAGAGCTGCTCAAGAAAAACAAAAAGTCACTTACCAAGAGGAGACAATAAGACTAAGCTGTGATTACTTGGCAGGAAACATACAGGCAAGACATATATAAAACCTTGAAAGAAAGACAAAAACTCCCAACGAAAAATAATCTATCCTGCAAAACTCTCAAGTATGATGGCAAAATTAGGACACTTCCGGAAGCACAAAAATTAAGAGAATTTGTAAAAATCAAGTCAAACTTACAAGACATACTACACAGTCTGTTCTTCAATTAAAGACCAACAACATCAGACAACCATCAGAGTTTAAGACAAATGACAGCATCAGCCAGAATGCTAGTTAAAATAAACAAGTTTCAATTAAAAAAAAAAAACTAGAGAAACAGAGAAATGAATCTGTAAATAACAATCAAGTTAAAATGGTCAAAGGGGGAATAAACAGTGTAGGCATAGAACTTTCAAATAGAGAAGTCAAGGTGTTATTGAGAAATAAAAGACTGGTTCAAACTTAGAAAGATAAATTTGAAGGTAACTAAAGAAAGTTCACAAATCTCATCAAAATAAAAAAAAAGAAAAGAAAATCATAAAGACTCAGAAAACATAAAATCTATAACAAAAGAAAAGAAAATTCATAACAAAAGGAACTCAGCACTGGAAAATAAGAACAAGGGAAATATCTGCACTACCAAGAAAAAAGCATAACAATATGACAGCGGTAAACTCATACCTACTGATAATCACACTGAATATAAATGGCTTAAATGCACTTACCCGTAAAGAGACAGAGCATATCAAAATGGATTAAAAAAGCACAATCCATCAATACACGGTCTTCAAGAGATCCACCTTAGACATGGAGACATGAATATATTAAAACTTAAAAGAATAGAAAAAATATCAAGAAACAGTATGAGAAAAGAGCAAGAGTAACAATAGTAATCTCAGATAAAATAGTCATTAGGGCAAAATCAACCATAAAAGACAAGTAAAGCCATTATATAATGATTGAAGGGACAATCCATCAAGAAATATAACTCTAATAAATATCTACCTACGCAGTGACAAAGGTCTAAAATACATAAAATAAACTCTAACAGCACTGAAAATAGAAACAACTTCACAATAATAAAAGGCCACTTCAATACACCACTCTCAGTAAGGGACAGAACACCTAGAAAGAAATGCAACAGGGACAGAGGATTTAAAGGCATAATCAAACAATTTGAGTTCATAGACATATACAGAACACTTCACCCAAGAACAGAAAGTTATAGATCCTTTTTTAACACATACAGAACATTGTCTAGAATAGACCACATTTTAGGCCATAAAGCAACTCTCAACAAAATACAAAACATCACAACACAAAGCATTCTTTCTGATCACAAGGCTACAAAAGTAGAAATCAATAACATGAAGGGCAACAGAAAAAAATCAAATGTACAGTAACTGAAAAATACCTTTTAAAAAAAAAGTGGGTAAGAGAAGTCAAAGAAGGAATCAAAAAAAAATTCCTTGACACAAATAAGAATGAAAACATATTATACTAAATCCTATGGGACACAGCAAGGGCAGTACTCAGGGGTCAATTTATAGCAATAAATGCACACATCAATAAAAGAATAGGCCAAAATCAAAACTTTAGCAAAAAAACTTAAATAAATAGAAAGAGAGTAGGAAAAGGAGTCCAGAGGCACCAAAAGAAAAATAATGAAAATTAAAGCAGAAATAAATGAAATAGAGAACAGAAAAACAATAGGAAGAATCAACAAGATCAAAACGGGTTCTTTGAAAAGATCAACAAAACAGACAAACCATTTGCAAAAGTGACAAAAGGAAAACAGTAGAAAAAGCACACATGAACTGGGAGACATTACAAAAGACTGAATTGAAGTAAAAAGGATAATAACAGAATACTATGAAAAACTGTACTCTGACAAATTTGAGAACCTAGAGGAAACGAATACATTTCTAGAAACACACTACCTACCTAAACTAATGCAACTGAGACAGGAAATCTGAACAAACCCATAACAAAAAAAGATATTGATATTGAAGAGGTAATTAGTAAAATAAAGACTCCCCCCAAAACAAGCCCTGGCCCAGATGACCTCCTTGTAGAATTTATAACAAACACTCATAGTGGAGCTCACACCAATACTAATGAAAGTACTTCCAAGAGTAAGAAAAGACGAAATAATCTCACATTTATTCTATGAAGTCAACATAATCCTGACATGAAAGTCACACACACTAAGAAAATTATAGACTAATATCTCTCATAAATACATTGTTTTTGTTAGGTGCCACTGAGTCGGTTTGGACTCATAAGAGCACTATGCACAACAGACCAAAACACTCCTGGCCCCGTGCTATGGCCACAGCTGTTTTTATGCTTAAGCCTGTCATTGCAGCCACTCTGTCAGCCATCTTCCTTTTTTTTTAACTGACCCTCACTCTCTTTGCTTCTCAAATGCACTCATACATAAAGAGACACATTGTGGCAAAATGGATTAAAAAAGCACAATCCATCAATATGCTGTCTTCAAAAGACACATCTTAGACACAAAAATATGAATACATTAAAAATTAAAAGACTAGAAAAAAAATCAATGTATCTTCCAGAACAGATATGTTTGTTCCATTGGCAATCCACAGTACATTCAATATTCTTCTCATCAATTCTTCTTCTGCCTTCCTTATTCATTGTTTAGCTTTTGCATGCATATGACGCAACTGAAAATACCATGACTAGGGTCAGGCACACCATAGTCTTCAAGGTGACATCTTTACTTTTCAATACTTTAAAGAGGTCCTTTTTCCAAGTGCAATGCACGTTTTAACTTCTTGACTGCTACATCCATGTGCAGAACCAAGTAAAATGAAATCCTTGACAACTTCAATTCTTTCTCCATTTGTCACGCCATTGCTTACTGGTCCCATTGTGAGCATTTTTTGTTTTCTTGATGCTGGAGTGCAATACATACTGAAGGTTGTAGCTTTTGACTTCCATCAGTAAGTGTTTCAAGTTCTCATAAATACTGATGCAAGAATTCTTTTTTTTATTATTATGATTGAATGAAAATGTACATTTCCACACAAATTCGCATGCTCACCTATATGCAACTTCTACTGCTCTCCTTGCCAGGTGATAGCACACCTCTCCTCTCTGTTCCATACATGTCTGATCCTCCCAACAGTCGTCTCTACCCACTCCCCTTCCTCCAGCAAAAGGTCAGCAGGATGACACTTTATAGATTGATGCAAGAATTCTCGACAAAATTCTAGCCAATAGAATTCAGCATCATATAAAAAAAATAATACCTGACCAATAATAATATGACCAAGTGGGATTCATACCAGGTATAAAAGGATGGTTCAACATTAGAAAAATCAATGTAATCCACCACAGAAATAAATTTATAACAAAAGAATCACATGATCATCTCAATGGATGCTGAAAAGGTATTTGATAAAGTCCAAGACCTACTCCTGATAAAAGCTCTCAATAAAATATAAGGCGGAGGAAATGTCTCAGTATAATAAAGGGTATCTATACAAAACCAACAGCCAACATCATTCTCAGTGGAGACAGGCTGAAAGCGTTCCCCCTGAGAACAAGAACAAGACAATGATGCCCTTTATCAATACCTGTATTTAACACTGCTGGAAGTGCTAGTTAGAGCAATAAGGCAAGAAAAAGAAAGACAAGGCATCCAAATTTGAAAGGAAGGAGTAAAACAATCCCTATTCAGAGATGATATGATCCCATACATAGAGAAGTGCAAAGTGTCTACACGACAACAACTAGGACTACTAGAAAGATTCAGTTGAGTGGCAGGACACATGATGAGCATACAAAAAGCAGTTGTATTCCTACACAGCAACAAAGGAAATTAGGAAAGCAATGGTATTTGTAACAACTCCTAAAAGATAAAATACCTACGTATAAATCTAACCAGGGATATGAAAGACATATACAAATAACAACACAAAACAATACTGCAAGAAGCCCAAAAAGATCTATACATAAAAAAAAAAAAAAAACACTGCCATTGAGTCAGGTGTGACTCATAGCGACCATATAAGTCAGAGTAGAGCTGCCCCATAGAGTTTCCAAGAAGTGCCTGGCAGATTTTAACCAGCAACCTTGTGGTTAGCAGACGCAGCATTTAAACAACTACGCCACTAGGGTCTCCTAAAACAAACAAAAAAAAGATCTATATAAATAGAGAAACATACCATGCTCAGGGTAAGAAAACTCAACATTGCAAATATTTCAATTCTACCCAAAGTGATCTACAGATACAATGCAATTCCCAATCCAAATTCCAATAACATTCTTCAACAAGATGAAAAAAACTAATCACTAACTTTACATGGAAAATAAAGAGATCCCAGATAAGCAAAGCACTACTGAAGAAAAAGAAGAAAGCAAGAGGCTCAGACTATCCAGTGTCAGAACTCACTATGCAACCAGGTAGTCAAAATATCCTAGTACTGGTACAATGACAGACACATTGACAAGTGGAACAGAATAGAGAGCCCAGATGTAAATTTATCTACCTATGATCAACTGATTTTTGACAAAAATGAACAAACTCCATTAAATGCGAGAAAAGATTGTCTTTTTTAACAAATGGTCCTGGGAAAACTGGATATCCATCTATTAAAAAAAAAAAGAAAAGAACAGAAACAAGAATTGTACCTTTACAGCATACACAAAACCTAACTCAAAATGATAAAAGACCTAAATATAAAACCTAAAACATTATAGATCATGCAGGGAAAAAAATAAAGACAATGCTAGGAGTCCTAATACATGGCCTAAATACAATACAAACCATAAATAACAATGCAAAAAACAGCAGAAGATAAACTAGGTAACTGGGAACTCCAAAAAATTAAACACTTTTGCTTATCAAAAGACTTTACCAAAAGAGAATGTACAGACAGGGAAAAAAATTGACTACAACGTATCTGAAAGGGATCTAATTTCTAAAATGTATAGAATACTTCAACACCTCAATAACAAAAACATGAATAAGCCAATTAAAAAGCGGGCAAAGGATAAGAAGAGGCACTTCACCAAAGATATGCAGGTGGCATACAGACACATGAGAAATACTTGAAATTGTTAGCCATTAAAGAAATGCAAATCAAAACTACAGTGATATACCATCACTCATTCCAACGTTACTGGCACAAAACAAAAACCAAAGTAACAAATGTTGGAGAGGTTGTAGGAGATTAGAACTCTTATGCACTACTAGCGGGAATGTAGAATGGTACAACCACTGTGAAAAATAATATGGCACCTCACTATAAAGCTAGGAATAGAAATGCCATACAACCCAGCAATATCATTGCTAGGATACATCCTAGGGAAATAAGGACCACCACACGAGTAGACATATGCACATCCATGTTTACTGCAGTGAAAAGATGGAAACAACCTGAAGGCCTATCAACAGATGAATGGAAAAACAAATTATTGGGAAACAAATTACAGGGAACACTCTTTAAGGATTCACCATTCAAATGACAAAGAACAATGATGAATCTGTAAAATACCTCACAATATAGAGGAATCTGCAGCACAGCATGAGGAGTGAATAAATCAATCACAAAAGGACAAATATTCATGAGACCACTACTATAAAAACACCACAAAAGGTTTACATACAAAAATTAAAAAAAAAAATCTTTGATGGTTATAACAGAAGGGAGAGGTGGGGTAGGAAACTAACTAGCTAGTAGACAAGTGTTAACTTTGGTGAAAGGAAAGACAACAAGCAATAGAGGTGAAGTCAGCACAACTCAACCAAAGCAGAGTCATAGAAGTTTCACAGACAGATCCAAACTCCTTGAGGAACTGAATCACTGGACTGAGGGCTGGGGACCACGGCCTTGGGGAACATCTGGTTCAACTAGCATAATACAGTCTATAGACAATGTTCTACATCCTACTTCGGTGAGTAGCATCTGGGTACTTAAAACCTGTAAGCAGCCGTCTAAGATCCTCCACTGTTCTAAGCAGTCTGGAGTAAGGGAGAATGAAGAAAATCAAAGGTAGAAGGGAAAGATTAGTCCAAAAGACTAACGGACCACAACCAACACGGCCACTAACGGACCACAACCAACACGGCCTCCACCAGACTGAGGCCAGCGTAACTGGATGGTATCTGGTTATCTCTACCAACTGCTCTGACAGGACTCACAAGAGACAGTCCCAGTAAACCTGGAGAAAAATGTAGAACAAAATTGTAACTCACAAAAAAAGACCAGATTACTGGTCTGACAGAGACTGGAGAAACCCGGAGAGTATACGCCCAGATACACCTGTAACTCAATACTGAAGTCACTCCTGAGATTCACCAATCAAAGATTAGAAAAGCCCATAAAACAAACACACACAGCTCAACCATGTACATAAGACTAAATGGGCATATCAGCCTGGGGCAAAGACAAGAAAGTGGACAGTTGGGTGGGGGCGTTGTTGGCCAAATGGAAATGGGGAGCTGAGGGGCGAGAACGGGAGAGTGTTAGCACATCATGGGATGGGCAACAAATGTCACAAAATGATATGTGTATTCATTGTTTAATGAGAAGTTAACTTGCCCTGCAAACCTTCACCTAAAGCAAAATTTAAAAAAAAGAAATGAAGAAAGCAAAATGCATAATTTGGTCCTATCACATGCAGAGCAAAGGGGAGTGAAAAACACCAAGGACTTAAGGAAAATAATAGTTCAAAGGACTAATGGAGCCACAGTCTCTGCCTGCCTGAGCCCAGAAGAAATACATTAAGTGACTGGCTACCGTTACTGATCACTCGGGCAGTGATCACAACAGAGGGGCTCAGGCAGAGAAAGAGAAAAATGTAGAACAAAATTAAAATTCATACACAAAAATAAAAGATGAGACTTACTGGTCTGACAGACTGGAGGCATCGCAGAGACTATGGCATGCAAACATCCCGCTCAGAACCGCAGCCTCTCCCAAAGTCCACATTTCAGTCAAAGATTATTGTTGCTTTTTGTTGTTCGCTGCCATCAAGCAGATTCCAACTCACTGCAACCATATGTACAACAAAATGAAACACTGCCCAGTCCCGCGCCATCCTCACAATCCTTGCTGTGCTTGAGTCCATTGTTACAGGCACTGTGTCAATCCATCTCCCAGAGGGTCTTCCTCTACTACGCTAACCGTCAACCCCACCAGGCATGATCTCCTTCTCCAAGCACTGATCCCTCCTGATAGCATGTCCAACGTTTAGACAGGCCCATAAAACAAACAATAACACATGTAAGGAACATGTTTCTTTGTTCAGTTAATTATACAAGCCCAAATGGGCAACACCCGCCCAAAAGCAAAGACAAGTAGGCTAGAAGGGGCAGGAGAGCTGGACAAATGGACAGAGAAAACCTGGGCAGAGGGGTGGAAGGAAAAGGCTGAGAATGCTGATAGACTCGGGAATACAGCCAATGTCACAAAACAATTTGTGCATAAACTTTTTGGACAAGAAACTAATTTGCCCTTTCACTGAAAACACAATAAAATTTTTTAAAAAGAACAGTCAATGTATAAAAGTTAATTAAAAAAAAAATACAACAATGTCCCATGACCAAAGTTTACTGTCCATTAGGTGGCCCTAGAGACTACAGTGGCAGAGATAGCTGGCCAGCAATTGTAAATGTGTCACCCATGATCCAGAAAATAGACAATGCACTGTGGGAAGATTGGGTACATGCCACAGTCGTTCCCAGGTGGCACAAACAGTTAAGTGCTAGACTACTAGTCAAAAGATTGGCTGTTCAAACCCTTCTTTGGTGAGGAGCATCTGAGTTATTAAAAGCTTGTAAGCAGTCATCGAAGATCCTTCACTGGTCTAACTAGTCTGGAATAAAGGAGAGAAGTAAAGAAAGGAAATGAAGAAAACCAAAGACACAAGGGAAAGATTAGTCCAGAAGACTAATGGACCCCAGCCACCACAGCCTCTACCAGACTGAGCCCAGCACAAGGCAGCAGAGTCACCTCGGAAGACAGGCCTGATGATTGGCTTCCAAAAGGTCACCATCTCGAAAAACCTTTGGGACAATTCCACTCAGCACACATGGGATGGCCACGGATTGGAACTTACTAGATGACAACAACAGCAGCAGTGGTCATGTACCATATCCCTCAGGACTTAGAGGATGCCCCTAGAGTGGGGGACAAGGGGCGACCCACCCAGGGGTGGGGGTTGCCTGAACACTAGGTGGCAGTGAGGCCTTGAAGAATTATGCCATCCCTGGACTTCAAGGCCCTTGTCTGAGGGAAGGCCAAGTTGGATGAGAGGCTCTGCAAGGTCCCTCTCACCGATTTCCTTGCTTCCAAACAGTATGGAGCTTTCTATCTGCCAGGAAGTCAAACGGGTCACAGAGACGGGAAAAGACACATTTAAAGCCCCAGGAGCCTGGCCATCAGCCCAGCCTCAAGGGCAAGGACAACAGCAGGTCGCCTGCCTTCATCTCTCTCCACACAAAAAAAGCTTCAGGCCCTTCACAAACTGCTCTCTGGAGGTGCTGGCAGGGCAGGACGAGGCTACGGAGGAGGTCAGAGAAGCCAGAAAGGCCTTATTTTCAGCCCCGACACTGAGGGAAAGGCAGCTGTTACTTCTTCCCTCCCCATCGCCAACACTGGGAAGGCTAGGATGGCTGAGTCCCTTGTGTGTGCCATCTACTGGTAGTGTAATGGTTAAGAACTACAGCTACTGGACAAAAAGTCAGCATTTCAAATCCACCAACTGCTCCTTGGAAACCTGGGTGGTATAGTGGTTCAGTGCTGTGTCTGCTAGGGCAGCTCTGCTCCTACGAATCAGAATCGACTTGACAACAACAGATTTGATTTGGTTTTCGGGGTACTGTGTGCCAAGTACTTTATATGCATTAAGCCAGTTGAGTCCCCAAAGCACACTATTATACAGTTACTATAATCTTCATTTTTATAAGTGAAACTCAGGTTAAAATACTTGGCCAAGATCAACCTAATAGTACACGGCAACTGTGGGATTTGAGACTAGGCTCTTCCGCTGATTTGTATCCCTGGGAGATTCAGAACCCAAACGAAGGAAGCAGCGGCATAGCCTTCAGTGGGTGCACGAGCCCTTAGCCCCACCGCATCGCCTTCGTCTTGACTAACTGCTAGGGTGACCAGCCACTCTGGTTACGACCAAGCCTAAGAGCTTTCCCCAAACATAGAACTTTCAGCACTAAAACTGGCATAGCCCCAAACAAATTAAGACAGTTGATCACCTTGTGACTGAGGCATCCTTGTTCTTTGTGGTGCTCAAAAAAGTAAATATATTTTTGACTTGCAAACATATTCAAAGGACATTATCAATGACCCTTGTCTGAGCAGAATTTCTTTAGGCCTGTTTCCCTCACAGCTTCATAGGGTCAAACCACAGAATCGAACAGAATTTTACTATCTATGTCCCAGCTTGACACTAAAATCTAGAGCAACCAACCTAGGTTGAGCTGGGACTTGGGGAGAGGCACAGATGGGAGGAAAGACGTGCTCAGTAACGGAAGCCAAATGAGCCAATTCTTCAGCTACTGCCCCCAACAAATGTTTACTACAACTCCATACTAGAGGGATTACAGATGGAACGTTTTACAGATGGATCATTTTACAGATGGAACAGCCACAGTGTTGGGGACCACCTAGAAGATCCTTAGAAATGCTCCACAGAGAGGAAGAGTGTGCTGTCACCAGACAGGGAAAGCAGTGGAAGCTGCATATAGGTGGGCATGTAAATTTGTACAGGAATGTACATTTTCACTCAGTCATGTTAAAGAAAAAAGAAAAAAAAAGAAACTAGTTAAAATAGTACATTTTCACTCAAGGCACAATACAAAAGAGAAAAACAGTGAAAAAAAAAAAAAAGAAATGCTCCAAGTGCTCAAGAAATCTGCATCCTGAGCATCTTGCCCAGGAGGTTCTTCATGTGACACAAGCCCACAGGGAACTGTCCCTATGAGGCAGAGTTACAGCCAGTACCGGGTTTTCCTTCAGACCTCACTGGGCAGCTAGCAGAGGACCTGCTCCTGTCTGACCTCTCCTGCTCTGTGTATAAAAGGAAGAGGAGACGCATCCTGACCTCGAGTGCCTCACTGGGCACTTTTAGGTACTGTTCCCTTCCATCCAAGGATAGAGAACCAAGAGGGTCAGGCCTTTCCCTGCTACCCAACCTCTATTCTTCCTTCAGGCAGCACCTCCCCAAGGAAACTCTCCTTGACTACTCCAGCCTTCAGTAAATCCTCCTTCCTCGACCCTACAACACTACCTCATGATGTGTCCCATATTCCTGACTTGTACTACTAGGCTCTAATGAGACACAGGCTGGCTTCAAACCTCAGTTCCCCCCATACTAGTTATGTGATCTTGAACATGTTGCTCCAGTGTGAAAGAGGTAAGGCATCAACTTTTTTCAACTTAATAAGGAAACCTAATTTTATTGCAATTTAACAGCAAAATTATTTTCATGTGAATACTGATGTTACACTAACACGCAACTGACACAAGCCATGGTATTTTCAGTTGCATTATATGCATGCAAACGCTGGACAATGAATAAGGAAGGCAGTGAAGAACTGATGCCTTTGAATTGTGGTGTTAGAGAACAATATTGAATGTACCATGAACTCACCAAAAAACAGATCTGTTCTGGAAGAAGTACAACCAGAGTGCTCCTTGGAACCAAAGACGGTGAAACTATGTCTTATACACTTTGGACATGTCAGGAGGGATTGATCCCTGGAGGAGGACACAATGCTTGGTAAAGGGTCAACAGAAAAGAGGAAGACCCTCAACAAGATGAACTGACACAGTGGGGCTAAGCATAAAAATGATCGTAGGCATGGCCCAGGACTAGGCAGTGTCTCGTTCTATTCTGCACAGGGCCACTATGAGTCGGAACTGACTTGATGGCTCTTAACAACAACACTGACGTTAGTGAAGCACTGTCCACCATCCAGTCTGTAAGTTCCTGCAGTGCCGGACCAGGAACTGACACTCCATGCATTCCCTGCGTCAGGCAGACTCACAACAAGTAAGTGCTCAGTAACCATTCCACATGGATTGATCTTTACAGAAAACGACCATTCGTTTTATTTTACTTCCTAGTGCAGGGGAGAGAACTGTATTTGTCCACTGGTAACCACATACTACTTCCCAGCATCCCTCAAGGACAACTCTAAAAGGCCTCCCAGGTCAGAAGAGCCGCAGCATGAGAGCTTGGAATAAAACGGCAGCACCGCAGGCCATGAGCCCCAGGAGCAGTACTCAAGGAACTGTAGCCCTTTGGTCACCATCCCAGAGTCAGGGGACCACAGAGCAAACCTCTCCTCCACCAGAAGCTGTGTCATGGCAGAAAAGCCAAAGCCTTGTTGAAAAACTCCTTGAGCAAAGCCCAGAGGTCAGGATAAGGTTCTTACCCGGGCTCTGCACTGTATGACCTTTCACAGTCTCACCCTCTCCGGACTTCTCTGTACTCAGTTGTTAACCGAAAGAGTTGCTCCAAGACTAGCTATCTGGTTCCTTCCAACACTGACATTCTGTGGGCTTATTTCAGAATAAGGAAGAAAGCATCTTTGAATGAGGGTAACAAGTCATTTCGCCAAACAGCCAGCTCTTCTTGTTCATTCAGTCCCCCACAAACACTGACTGGTTATTTAAAGTATGCAAGTATGGCTCTTGATTATAAAGGAAAAAAAAATAGACACAATCTGATACATGCTCTGGAAATAAAGGGAGGTGAGGAGAGCCTCAGATGAGAGGAAAAGGATTCCATTTCCAACAGAACCTTTTGGGAAGGGCTCACTGAGAAGATGACATTTGAGCAAAAACCTGAAAAAAGTAAGGGAGTAAGTCATGCAGATACCTGGAGAGTGTTCCAGGCAGAGGGAACAGTAAGTGCAAAGGTCCTGAGGCAGAAGTATGCGCTATTTGTTTCTATAACAGCAGGGAGGCCTAGAAGGTCTGCATAACTGTGTGAGGAGGCGATAGTGGAAGTTGAATTGGGGAGATGACGATGTATCCATGGTAAGGGCCTTGGTTTTTATTCAATATATGATCCCGTATCATCTAAACTTAAACATAAAGGAATTTGACACCATTTACTTACGTGATGAAGGCAAAGTACATACTCTATTTTATTTATTTATTTATTTAATTTTGCACCTCCCTCAATCTACCACGGATCTTCAATCCATTTGTAATTTTTTATTACTATTACACTCATATTTAGAAGAAAAACTGTGGCTTACGGATCTGTTTCTCTCTCCAGGTCTATAGTCAAATTTGAGCCCAGACTCCATTTCAGAATCTCAGTGTGGGTTCTTTGACCTTTCCTTGTAGGTAAATCCAGGTCCAGAGTCAGAATCCTTGGGTTTTTTCTCCCCCAGGGCTTCCAACCGGTTTGGTCAGTTTAGAACCCCTGCTGAGCATTTCCATTTCTAACAAGTTCCCTGACAATGTTAACACTGTTGGTTATGGACCAATTTTGAGAATCAATGGTACAGCAGTGGTTCTCAAAATTTATTACACAAAAAAAATCACCTAGGGATCTTGTTACAGTATAAATTCTGATTCAGTATATCTGTACTGTAATGTAGATTTCTCTGCATGGATTTGAACCAGAATGAACCTGTTTGAAGCCCTTGTTTCTTCCCAGACTCTTGGAAGGCATAGCTCTGTGATTCACACCAAATCCAGCCAGGCTGGCATCTTCCAGGCCCTTACACATGCCAAGTAACTGGTTTGGGAGCAATGCTTTCATTAACCCTTTCACGTCCTCTCTCCTCGGGGTCTTCACACCTACTGCTTCTTCTGCGTGGAACACTTTTCTGTCCCATCTTTGTTTAATTATGCCCTACTAGCATTTCAGAGCTCGGTGCAACATCATATCCTCAGAAAAACCCTTTCCTGGTCACTCTAAATATTCCTGTTAAATACTCACAGCTCCATGTTCTGCTTTTCAGAGCTCTAAACTACACTTACATTCTCCTGTTTATTTGTATGACTTTTTTAAAATCAATGTCTATAGTAAGATAGATCAGATGTATCTACATCTGTGTTTCCTATCTCCAGCACTGAAACATGCCTGGTGCACATGAAAGGTATTCAACAGATACCTGTTGAAGAGTGACTGAATGAAAGGGTGAATGAATGCCCCAGCCTTTGTGGTCACTGAACAATATTTTTCTAATGTTCTGTATTTTTCAAATGCCTGATGCAGAAGGAAGGGCTGAGTCATTCCTCCCTAACCTGACATCTCTGCCCATGAGGGATTTCCAGAAATCAGACTCAAGTAAGACGGGCATATGAACAGCACCAGGCACACCCATCACATCATCAGGGCCTAGCTGGGGCTACTGGAAGAACAAGGCAGGGATGCCTGTGTTTTCCAAAGGCTCTACCTGAAAGCTGTACTCTCTGGGAGCATGGTACACATGGTAAGCATCCACTCTGCTCTGCCAGGTAGGCAGGATAGAAAAGCTCAGATGAGAGCAAGTCTCCGGTGGCACATCATCTGCTCCTAGCTATCCCTCACCCTGTTCTGTCCCTGCCAGGGGTGGAGGGGCTAACTATAGGTCTCTTTGAGAAGGGTCTCATCTGAGGGACAAAACTCACCCTGAGGCCTGGCCAGGTAATTCTCATGAGTGCCAGAGTAAAACCATACTCTGTATGGTTTTCAATAGCTACGACCTTTCACAAGTAGATCACCAGTCCACCTCTGGGTGGACTCAAACTGCCAACCTTTCAGTTAGCAGCCAATCACTTTAACCAGTCACACCATGCAGAAACTTCACAGAATAGGTTACAGCCCTTGTGACATGCTCTCCCAGCTTCCTGAACTGGTCACTTGCTTTTATCACAGCTCTCCCCTGCGGGCTACGTGCTCTGCTGAGGAGGGGCCCTGTGAGTCAGCTCACAGCCTTATCTGCACTGCCTCCACAGGACCTGACCCACACATGGTGCTCAGTAAAAATCTACTGACTGAATGTCACCAGGAGTGACAAACCCAAGGCTGGCTCAGGCTGATGGGACTCTGGCAGAATCTGACCCATACTAGAGCGGGCCCCATAAATGGGAACACCTACTGGCACACAGTAGGCACACAGTTCAGGCGTGTTGACTCTGAGCCAGAATCTGAAAAATCACCAGGTGCTCAGGGACCCCGACTGGCCCCAGCCACAAAGGACAGTCATGGAGGGCCATTCTGCCAGCCTTTAATCACATAAACACGGCTGTCATCACTCTGCAAGTGAGTAAGAGAGGGAGTGTGTGTGTGTGTGCTCTATTTTAAACTAATAAGAAACATATCTCTGTGCCAACCAATTTCTCCCCCACATGTTACATGTGAGGCACTGCGTAGGCGCTCTCGTTTATGTTTATAAAATGCGTATCACACATCCAAAGGCCTCGAGTCTTGTGCTCCTCTCCACAACCCTGACAGGGGGTACTGTTATCCCATTTTACTGATAAGGAAAGTGAGGCTAGCTTTTAAGGTTACGCAGTGGAGTCTATCAGTGAATCAAGACTCAGCCCCAAGCCTTTGGCATCCAGTCCACAGCCTTAGTCTGCAAGGCTCTGCCTCAATCACCAGACTGCATCCTCTTACTCTGATACAATCTCACTAAACGTGATGTATCCAACCCGTGGTCCTACATCCTACACTGAGCTACATGGGAGGAACTAGAGCTCGAGGTCTGGGGTGGGAAGATGGGAGGCAGACAAAGAAGGAACCAAAGAAGCCAGCAGCTTTCCTTAAAACACACAACTAAAGCTTTATTAAGCTGTGCTAGAAAGAGCACTAGACCAGAGCCACACAGAACCCAGCTCTGTGACCTTGGCCTAACTCTGTAAACCTCTCTGAGCCTCCTCTCCCTCTTGGGTCTATGGTGGCGAAGCAGTAAAATACAGGGTGAGTGCTCCCTGCTCAAGAGCCAGCTCACCCCAGTGAAGGATTCCTCTGTGTGTGGCCTCTGGACAGGCAGTCTCCCATAGCTCCCCAGAAATGACAGAGCTCAGGGAAAAAAACCTTCCGCTTCCTCTACCTTCACTAGCTGTGGCAGCCTGTCTCCTGCTTTCGTGTATGCAGATCTACCGCAGGCCGGCCAAGATGCCAGAGCCCCAACTCTGTGCAAAAAGAATGCTGGAGAAGTTCCCTGCATCCCTGCCAGCAGCTAAAGGCACGCCCTGGAGCAATGCCTGAGCTAAGTTCTCCTTCCATCCTTCCTTTCCAAATCCAATGGAAATGACTTTTTAAACTATTCCAGGAGACCAGATGTCCAGCTTGGAATGGGACTTCCCTGACAATCTGGAAGTCAGCAGGAGTTAGCAGTGCCCATCTCTTTGCCACTGAGAAGCTGTAATGAACAGGGTACCTTCCCAAGAAGAGCTATGCCAGTGCGAGAAGCAAAGTCACTTTCCCTGGGAAGAGGCTCCAGAGAATGCTTAGAGAATCCCACCAAGTGTCCTGGCTTTCCTCCAGTATGGTACTTGGTGAATAAGAAGGGCTCCCGAGGACACTGGGGCCCACTAGGAGTCTCCCAAGGTCGGGGGTGGGAACAGGGAGTAGGTAGAGTGAGAGACGAAGCCTGGTTCCCTGGATGTGCCAGGAGACCGGCTCTCTTCACAGCGGCAGGGCAAAGCCACCCACTCCTACCCGGCCACAGAAGAGCGCTCTTGAGCTCTACCCCAACAGATCTCTCCCTGCCAGATTTCTGTTCCCATGGCCTTGGGGCAAATATTCCTCTCGGAGACTAGAAGATTAGAAAGGGGCTCTCTCTGCAGTTTTCCCAGGTCTTTGCACCTAATGAGGGAGACCCAGCTGTTCCACCACCTCCAGGAAATGTTCTCTAAACTTGAGGTGCCTGATGGTTGAGGCTACCTACTTCAACACCTACAGCCCACAGAGTCAGAATAGCAGATCTGGAAAGGACTTTAAAGACAATCCAGTCCAACATTCCCATTGCATAAATGAGGAAGCTGAGACCCAAAGAAGTTAAAGAGACCTATCAAAGGTCACACAGCTTGTTCTCAGTTTGATATGTGTTAGTTCAGTCTCCCCAGCAAGATGTAAGAGCTCTTAGTCCCACGGAGAATATTAAAACCAGCTGCTGTCTGACTCGTGGCAACCCCAAGCGCATCAGAGCAGAACTGTATTCCACTGAATTTTCTTTTTTTGGCAGTTTTCAAATGCTTACTTTAGAAATGTTCAGTGAGTGTTTACGAGGTTCTCCAGGTATAATTGGACGCGTTCTACCAGTTAGCAATTGTGGCTGAGTTCACTTCAACTCACGGTGATCTCACATGCATCAGAGTTGTGCTTGATAGGGCTTTCTTTTTTTAGTTTTTGTTTTTGTTGAGAATATACATAATAGAACTTACACCAATTCGACAAGTTTTCCATGCACAGTTCAGTGACATTGATTACATTCTTCAAGCTGTGTAATCATTCTCCTCTTCCGTTTCCAAATTCTTCCTCCGCTATTAGCACAAACTCACTGACCCCTCAGTTTCCTATCCAACCTGTTGAGTTGTTGTTGTCGATATGATTCCATATATACAGCTCTTAAAAGAGCACAGTACTGAAAGCAGACATTATTTACTAAGTAATCTATATTACTGTTTGGTTTCAAGAAGACTTCAGGCGATATGCTTGGCTTAAGGCTTAAGGATTATCTCAGGGCAATAGTTTCTGGGGTTTATCCAGCCTCATTGGCTCCACAGGAATTTTAAATTCTATTCTGCATTTTCCCCTTTTGGATCAGGACTCTTCTATAGATTCTTCGATCAAAACATTCAGTAATGGTAGCTGAATATCATCTAGTACTAATCCCAAGCAAAGGAGGCTTCATAAGATTTTTCAATGGTTGACTTTTTGGGAGGTAGATTGCCAAGCCTTTCTTCCCAGGAACCTCTGGGTGGACTAGAACCTCCACCCTTTTGGTTAGTAGCCAACTGTGTTAACCATTTGCACCACCTAGAGACACATAGCAACTGTTGTCATCGTGTGCCACTGAGTTGATTTTGACTCTTAGTGACTTTATACAATAGTATCAAACTGTCCCATTGGGTTTCCTAGGCTGAAATCTTTGTGGGAAAAGACTATCAAGTCTTTTCTTCTGTGGAATGGCTGGTGGGTTCAAACTACAGACTTTCTGGTTAGCAAGCCTACTTACAAAGCACACTAATTCCATTGCCATCGAGGTGATTTTGACTCATAGCAACCCCATATGTCTCAGTAGAATTGTCCCCACAGTGTTTCCAAGGCTATAAATCTTTATGGAAGCAGACTGCCACATTTTCCTCCCACAAAGGAACTGGTGAATTCAAACCACTAACCTCTCAGTTATCAGCCAAGCACTTAACTATTGCACCACCAGAGCTCCATAGTTAGAACGTCACTGGCCGTTAATTAAATAATCCACTCAGCCCAGGCTTGTTGACTGGTGGATGGATCCACAGGGAAGGCTCAGGAGTGAGAACTAGCACCTGTCATCACGGGGCCCTTGGACACATCCCTGGTATCCTTCTGGGCTGTCTCCCTGCCCCTGACCTGGAGCTAAAACTAGCAATCATCAGAAACGATTGTCTCACTTGAGAAATGGAGAAGAATGGCTCCGTAAGAGGGACCACACAGTACTTAGTGCTGTACTCCCATGGCCTA
This sequence comes from Heterohyrax brucei, assembly GCA_028571685.1. Lineage (NCBI taxonomy): Eukaryota > Metazoa > Chordata > Mammalia > Hyracoidea > Procaviidae > Heterohyrax > Heterohyrax brucei. The sequence goes on from CM053162.1 coordinate 23,271,225, forward strand.
ACGCAGGCCTTAGAATAAAGAGGGGTTCACTAACAATGAATTGTTGGAGGGAAGACAGTTAGAGGAACCTCTGACATGGAGTTTGCTCCCCTCCTACTCTACCACAGACTCATTGTGCTCCTCTGGAGTGGAGGGAGAGTGTGCCCCATCCCTCATCTAACAGGACCTAGGTGGGCCCTACCACTAACAGGCTAAAAGCCATTTGGTGTCAGTCAGGATTCTGAGCTGGCAGACCGTGGGCGTGGGCTCCCAAGGGCACCTCTTCATGAGGCTCCCAGTACAGCATAGAGCCTAGGCTGGCACATCAAAGGCGAAGGCTCCACCCCTGCTCTGCCACTCACACCCTGCCACCACCATCACCTTGACCACTTTGTGCTGTCCAGCCCCCGCCTCTGATGGAAGCTCATGCCCGACTAAGAAAAGACCTCTTCTAGGTTTGGGTTTCCATAACAGCGAGGAGCTTCCTCAGGTATTTGCCAAACAAAGATAAAGGGAACAGAGGGGAGAAATTTCAGCCTATTCCTTTAAAGAAATTCTCAGGAGAGAAACAGGTAGAGATTTTGAGCTCAGCAAGGTCCTGGCTTTGTTTCCAAAAGGCCAAAGAAAGGACCATCACTATAAAAGGTAGCGCTGAGACATCAATGTGCCCCACTGTGTGAGTTGGTAGCCACATTTGTGTTCCAGTCCTGGACCTGTCAAGCCTTTCTCTGAGCCTCAGTTTTTCTCATTTGTAAAACAATATAATAATACCCATTCTACTTAGTCCACAAAATTGTGAGGATCAAATAAGAGCAAGTGTCATTAAGAAATAAAACTAACATTCATCGTGAGCTTACCTTGTGCCAAACACTGCCACATATTTTCTTTCAGAGTTTTTGCAACAGTCCTACCTGCTCAGTGTTATTATCAGCCTCATTCTACAGCTGAAAAAGCTGAGACTCAGAGAGATTAAGCCTATTAGTAGCAGAAGCAGAATCAGAACCTAGAATCCAACTCCAAAACCTGTGTTCTCTCCCTGCAACACCAGGCTATCTAAACAAAAGAAGCAAATATTGATTATTATAAGGAGGCCAGGAGTCTCCAGACTGAAAACATTGCCCACATGGGGCTAACCTCTATTATTGCTAGGGTACATCCATCTTCCCCAAGCCAAAGCCCAGCTTTTCACTGCCCTTGAGACCCTAAAACGCAAGTCAATCCAGGACCAAGCACTGGCAGTTTGCCTTTGTTGTGATTCTTCATTTGCTTTTGCTGTGATGATGGCTGTTTCCATGGATGACTATTTATGAAGCAATCCAGTTGGAAGGAAACATAGAATCACGGAATTTTGAGCTGAAGAGAATCTGCAAGGCAAAGTTCAAGCCCTTCATCAGATAAATGAGAAGAAAACACCTAGAGTAGGTAAGTCACTTGTTGAAGGTCACAAAGAGTCTGCAGTAGACTCCACCACCCTCTGACTTCTAGTACAGACTCCTGTTCTTTCCACCATCCTAATCACACTGATGTCTGTTCAGCCTGGTGACCTCAAAGGAGAAAAGGGCCAGACGTGAGGTCTGTAGTCTCTGTTCTCTTGCTTAGAAAAAGCAGGGAGACCAGATAAAAACAGCTGTGTTGTAGTCCGAAAGGAAATTAATTTGTTTGCTTTGAGCACTAAATCCTTAGCCTAAATTGGACTCATTGAGAAGTCAACACAGAAAAGTCCTTCCAGAAATCCCTCAATGTGTAAAAGAAGCCACTCCCTAACAGGGAGGCCTAAGTTGTCCTTCTGAAGCAAAGGCAGCCCACTCTGGCCACTCAGAAGTCAAAGGGGTTTGAAATCTTCATTCTAGTTCAAGCCGCTCCCCAGTAATCCCTGATGATAGCACCAGAGCACCATGGGCTGCCAAGTCTCATGTTTTACCCCTCTCCCTGCAGCCAGCTCTTCAAGGTCTCATCCCTCCCCTGCTCTAAAACAGCTTGCCTTCTCTCAGAAGTCCACCTTGCTTCCCTCCACTCTATTCTGATTGCTAGGCATCATCCCAGCTGGCTTAGTTATCTAGTGGTACTGTAACAGAAACACCACAAGTGGGTGGCTTTAATAAAGAGAAATTTATTTATTTTCTCACAATCTAGTATGTTACAAGTCTAAATTCTGGGTGTCAGCACCAGGAGAAGACTTTCACTCCCTGTAGGCTCTCGAGGAAGATCCTTGTCATCAGTCTTATCCTGAACTAGGAGCTTCTCTGTGCAGGAACCCCAGATCCAAAGGACATGATCTGCTTCTGGCACCACTTTCTTGGTAGTAAGAGGTTCCCCTCTTTAACATAAAATTATAATCAACAAAATAGAGGACAACTATAGAATACTGGGAGCACAAATCAATCCATGATACCACCCTACTTCAGTCTCCTTTGTTTAGCTATTAGTTCATTCGTTTTTTTCATGTCACTTCTACGTGTCCCTACGCCTTTTACCATGCATTTGTGGGTTGGGCTTTTCCACGACTACTCTAAACGCACCTTCCTTGAAGGCAAGGCACCTGTATCTCTTATCTCTCTTGGCCCCTGCCTCAGGTAGCACCTTGAACGGCAGTTTGCTTAAGGTTTGGTAATGGTGTCAGTGACCTAAGGAAAGGCCCAAGCCACATCCTATGGAAGCATAAAAAAAGCTCACTATGTGGAGGCCACTGGAAACCCTGACGGCACAGTGGTTAAGTGCTACAGCTGCTAACCAAAATGTCAGCAGTTGGAATCCACCAGGTATTCCTTGGAAACTCAATGGGACAGTTCTACTCTGTCCTATGGGGTCGCTATGCATCGGAATCGACTTGACAGCATTGGATTCAATTTGGTTTTGGTCACAGAGGCCACAGCATGGCATTCCCTCATTCCTTTGTTCCTTCATTCAGCAAATAGGTACAGAGTGTCTTCTGTGTTCCTGACACAGCCCTAGGCACCGAGGATATAGCAGCAAAAACAAAGCAGATACATACAGCCATGAAGTTTCTGTCGGTAAGGAGCTTCTTTGCTGGGGCTGTTGTGGCACGGGCATGCGCACCTGATAAAACCGCATTTTGAGCCTAGTTCTACTACTTCCTAATTGCACAAATTTAGACAAATTGCCTAACCTCTTTGATCCCAGTTTCCCCTTCTATAAAATGGGAAACAAAAGCACCTAGCTCTTACAATTGTTGTGAAGGTCAAGTGAAGGGAGCCTTTGTAAAGTATCCATCACAGTATAAGGCCATAGTAGATATTCATCTTGGTTGACTGTTCTCACCCATGTTTTTTTGAAATCAATCACCCAGTCAGTGGATTATCCAATTTCTTCTTTCCTTTTTGCTTCCATCGGATGTGGTTTGGGCCTTTCCTTGGGTCACTGACTCTATTACCAAGCACTGAGCAAATGGCCAGTTAACATTGCAGCCTGGGTGCTGGCCACTGCATGCAAAACAGGGCTGGGACCGTGATGAAAAGAGATACAGGGTCCCTGCCCTCAAGGAAGGTGCAGTTTAGGTGGTAGTGGACAAGGCCAACACACAAAAGCATGAGAAAGCACACTGGCTGCCTCTCCTCCATAGGACAGGACAAGAGCTCATCAAGCCAGGTTACTGGGCTCAACCTGCAGGAAATCTTGAACAGCTCTTTGCTTCCTCTCTTCACCCAATTTTACTTAATATATTAAGGTTCCCTCAAAGGCCATTTGGAGGATGGCTGGGTTTACAAGGAACAGGACAGGGGCTGAGAGCAGAAGGAAAAACTGAACACAAAACGATACGTTCTTATGAGGAGGGTGATTTAAAAGCGTTCCTGTTGCTCTGCGACCTGCTGATTCTGTGGTCACTCTCTGGCCCATCTGGGTAGATCCCTTTCCCCAGCTTCCTGCATTCCCCCACTGGGCACCCTACTACCTCTACTGAGTCCCACCAGAATTGGCCACGTTCCTATTAAGCAGAGAAATGAACAGCTACACCACCCAGTTGGGCCCCATCTGAACCCTCAAGAGTCTGCCATGGGCCCCAGGGCCAGCTGCTTTTCTCCACATTCCAGCCAAAAATAATACGAGAACGAAGCTGTTTGGTAGAGACTTAATCTAATCTTCATGGCTTCAGTTTTAAAATATCCTGCCTGGTTTAGGGTTTCTTATTACAAGCAGGGATGTGTTTTTAGTGAGATAGGTCTTAGCAGAAACGTCCTTCTTGTAATTAGAAACCCAGGCAGGCAGGCCTGCAGAGAGGCATCCAAGCCAAACAGCAGATCCCACTGAAGACAACACGTTTGCAGCAAGCTCTTCTCGAGCCTCTTTTTCCGGCCTGAAATGTACTGAGCTGCTCCAGAGTTTGCTTCCCCTCATTCCTGGAGGTCCTGGAACTGAGGGGAAGTCCGAGCTCTGGTGGAAAGACTGTCTCCTCCAACTGTCATGTATCATCTCAGCAAAACTGTTGCTTTTTCTATCTCCACTGCCTGTGTCTCTGTGACCCCCATGTCCCCTTCCTGCCAGTACCTGCTCCCACTCCCAACCCAAATGGAAACCAAGATGTGGCCTGCAACTAGATGAACAAAGAACTGACCCTACAGAGTCACTATGGACTAGTCAGAATTACAGAAACACATTCCACAGGGCTACATCTGCAGTATCAGGATTAGCTTTTAAAAGCTGAAACGAAAGGAGGCTACGCATAAGTGCAGTACACATTCTGGTGTGAGTGCTGGGTATAACTTTTTGGGGATTCCTGGCCCAGAATCTGCTTTCATCTGCCAGCATGAAGACTGCTGAGCAAGGTTCAGGCTGCAGCTAGCTCCAGACCAGCACCCACCCCTGCACCCTGACTGAATGTCTTACAGCAGTCCGAGTTCAGGCCTCCCCAGCGGCATAATGGAAAAGGGTTGACAAGGTTATAGAAGCTCCAAACTCCCTGAGGGATCAACTGCTTGGCTAAGGGCTGTGGAGACCTTGGTCTCAGGGAACATCTAGCTCAGCTGGCATAACATAGTTTCTAAAGAAAATGTTCTACCTTCTACTTTGGTAAGTAGGTTCTGGAATCTGAAACACCTATGAGCAGCCATCTAGGATACTCCACTGGTTTCACCCTTTTGGAAACAAGGAAGAATGAAGAAAACTAAGGAAACAAGGGAAAGATTAGTGCAAAGGACTCATGAACCACACCTACAACAATCTCCGTCAGACTGACTCTAATACATCTAGATGGTGCCCGGCTACCACCAATGACGGCTCTGACGGGAATCACAACTGAGAGTCCTATACAGAGCTGGAAAAAAAATGTAGAACAAAATTGCAACTCAAAAAGGAAGACTAGGCTTGCTGGCCTGACAAAGGCTAGAGAAACCCTGAGAGGTATGGGCCCTAGACACCCTTTCAGCGCAGTAATAAAGTTACTCCTGAGGTTTACCCTTCAGCCAAATAATGGAGAGTCCCAGAAAACAAAATGAGACTAAAAGGGCACACCAGAAGGAGGACAAGGACTAGAAGGTAAGAGGGGACAGGAAAGCTGGTAATAGAGAACCCAAGGTTGAAAAGGGACAATGTTGGCCCTTTCAGGGGCTGTATACCAATGTCATAAAACAGTATGTGTACTAACTATTTAATGAGAAACTAGTTGTCCTGTAAATCTTCATTTAAAGTACAATAAAAGTAAGAGAGGGAAGGAGGGAGGACGAGGCTTGAATTTCTGGTAAGTCTGATTTGATGTTCATCTTGTATGAAAAGTGTTTAAGGCAGCACCATTGGGAATATGTAGGCTGGTTCCAACTCAGCCTTAATTGCCCCTCCTGACATAGTGCAGGTGCATTTTGGAATCACAGTAGGGTTTTCAAGTTCAAGGATGTCAAGAAAGGCAAGAGTTCAGCACCTTTGCAAAAATGAGAACTCCTGAGAGTTGTGGGGAAAGGCTCTGGAGCGAGACAGGGAATGAAAACACACCCGAGAGTCTTACTCTCCTGCCGAGAAGCCTGCTGTATCCCACATCCTTTACTGCTGAGGATAAACTCAGTGTAGAACTCTGCTTCGTCTTTTATTCCTCACAGCCTAACGACAAATGCCTGTGACAGGTCCATTCCACTTTACAGATGAAGGGACCGAAGTTCAGAGGCTGAATGGCCCAGTTGAGTCCTAAAGCCAGGCACTAACAGGGTTTAAAACTGCCAAGCCCCCAGATATCGGTCTATCCACTAGCTCAGTATGCTGATCTGCCAAACTTGATTATCTCCTGGCCACTTCCCACCAGGTATTAGATTTAATTAAATTAGCAGATCCCCACTGTAACACACTCTGGCCATGCAGCCTGGACAGAAACCAGCGAGTGCAGCTCCTCCTGCTAAATTCTGCCTCTCAATATAATTCAGTCTGTGATAAACCATGGAGCTCATGTGAAGAGCTTTATGCAAAGCAGAGTCAAGGCTTACTGTGGCTCTTGATTTCATTTTCCATATAACTTCCTCTGTTTTTCTTGGGTGGTATCATTTTCACCCTCTCAGTACTCTGATCTGCATTTCATTTGATCTAGACACTTTGCTTCACATGCCGTCACCTCCAGCAATTGCATCACACATTTATATATATCTCAGAGCATCGCGGTCCTTGTGCCACACGGCATAGGAAACAGGAAACTTATAACAGCATTTCTCACCTTCCTCAAGTTAATTTAGAAAATGTGCTCCAGATTAAATAAATCAGGAACAAAAGTCTGAAAATGGAGATAGAATTTCAGAAGGGAGGGAGAGCTAAATAAACAGCAAGGAAATCTTGCAACATGTTAGATGGAAACCTATAAATGTTATAGATTGTTTCTTTGATAAAAACAAATTCAATTTTTAACAACGTAGTATTATTAAGCCTCTAACATTTAAAAATCTAATTTGCTCCTGCTCTGCTGCTGTTTAGGTTGCACACTGCATTCATGCTGGTTAAGGAAGTCAGGTTGATCAGTGTGGGTTAGTTTCTACAGTGAGCTAATAGAGATCCCTTTTAAAACCTTGCCTTTTAGCTTTCTAGGCATGCATTGGTCTCTAATGAGTTGCAGCCCCGGGAAGAAGATGGACAAGGCAGAACTAAATTTAACACACACTCTGGTGCACCCATAAACATGTAACCAAGGGAGAGAAGGTATGTTTCCAGTTAAGCTAGAACTCCATGAATTCAGGATTCTCTGCTCACAAGACAGTAATTCTCCTTATTTCATCACTAACTTACTTCAAATGTGTTTATACAATTTATTGCTACTGAACTTCCAGGCAACTGGTGTAGAGTTAATGAAACCCAGCTTGGAGAAGCTTTGAGCTTTGAACAAGTAACCACAGTTTAAATGGTTATGACATGCGGTCAAAGCCACAGCCCAGCACCACTGTAGTTTCTGTGTTAGGACCTAGTTCAAAAACCCTGTCATCTCACCTTTTGTGCCAAACAGATGGAAAAAGAAAAAAGATCTGAAAAACAGCCTGCCCTGTTCCTTCTCAAGGGCCCCAGCCTTTTTCCTGCCATTTTAACACATTTATCTTCCTAAAAGCCAGGCAAAGCCCCTCCCCAAATCTTCTAGTAAATATTTCAGATGCTGTTTGAATGGACACTGGGTTTGAAATACTGGAATTCAGTTTGGGTTTAATCGGACAAGGTCAGGTCTACATTAATGTGGAATTGGGGGTGGAGGAGCATGAGTGAGGCATCAACCAACAGTTACAGTAAGAGACTTAGTGAAAGCCCAATAGACAATAGAGAAATGTACAGATGAAACTGGACTGGAAAAGAACTAAACTCATCATTGTGAATTACTGGGATATTTACTTTTATTAATCCTCGTTTTGTCACATGGCCTCGTTTTCCAAGTTCAGCCTATGTGGGAACTGCAGCAAGCTCCCTCTTGCTAAACAGGCCCATTTGGGAAAAGCAAAGGGGAGGTTCTGGATGTGCCACTACCACACAATAAAAGTCCCCTTTTAAAAGCAGCGCTTTCATTAACTTAAAGCAATCTATAGACTTAAAAGCAGTGAGCAGTAAACTCCCAGAAAGGATCATAAAACAGCCAGCCTCAAGTTAGGTACACTTCAGTGCAATTTGCACGAGGCATTTTACTATGAGTGGTGGCCGGGCCCATCTCCCTCCAGTAACCCCCTGCCCCTTATTCTCAAGCAGCTTCTTTTTCTCGAGGCTTTCATTCCTTTCGCGCTCACAAAGGGGAGGCGGTGACCGGGGAGTCTCCGTAGGGTCAAGGCTCCCTCCCCTCTCAGGCGCTCGGGAGGGAGAGGGAGCGCACGAATTCCAAGCCTGCAAAACAACAGCCCTGAAGCTCCGCTGCCGCAGCGACCGCGACTCCCCGGCCCTGCATCTTCCGTGTCCGGGAAGGGCTGGATGGCTGCCCCATCAAGAGGTTTCGGGGCTAGGGCGGCTGGGTTCAAAATTACGGGGAAAAATCTCAAACATCCCTCCTTCCTCCTATCCCACTCTGTTTCCCTAGCTGATCAGAGGGATACCTCCCTCTCAAGTCCAGACATCTCTCCCACCCTCGAGCTAGGCCCGAGTTATAGGGGTGCAGTTCAAACGCGAGATGAGTCCAGAAACGAGAGATCTCCTTTCCCTTAAAGTTCTGGGGCCTTGGGAAGGCCAGAATGGTGGGGTAAACGGAAGGGCAAAGGGCTGGGACTTGGGGTAATACACTGTGTTGTGTTTGAACACCATCATTCTCTCGGATTTGAGTGGGGGAAGTCGTCTAAATCTGCTCAAAATGAGAGGCTCTTGACTTGCACCAGTTGGAGAGTATTCAAAATCCAAAAAGTCAACAGCGCGTTGGCGGAGTCCTGGAACAAGTGGGGTGACGGTGGAAATCCTGAGCTCCGGCTCTCCAGGCAGAACATCGCACCAGCGGCCGGAGGTCTGAGCTTCCCAGCCCGGCCGAGCAAGGAAGGCGCAGGCAGTGCCTGCCTCCTAAGAGGCTGCGGCTTCAGCCTGGGCGCCCAAGTTCGAACCCGCCCTGCCTCGGGCAGAATGGTAGAACTCGCTGTTAGAGCCGCTGGAGCTCAGGCCCCAGCCTCTCCGGGCCACCTTGTGCTGCGCTCCGCAGACCCCAAGTGGTTCCTGGAGCCCGCCGTGTTGTTCTCGAATTCTAGTATCTATTCCGAGTCCCTACAGCGGCCCAGTCACTCTCCCAGAACGTCCCTCCTATTTGCCCCCTTCCAGGAATCTTTCTCCTAACACTGGGTGCTGCGCGCCCCAAGCCCTCTCCTCTTACAGATCCACCGTTGGGGAGAAGCGGCAGGAATTTGGAGTTCTTCTACCGCGGCTCGGATCCACTACTTCCATCGTCTCCCTAATCGCTTTCCCACTCAAGAAGCGTCAAGACCCGCGCACGACCCGCCCCAAATTTCAGTTGACTCAACTGCAGTAAAAAAAAAAACCCTGATCCTGTGGCCAAATCCTAAAAGCGCCACCGATTCCTCCGACTCCAGCTTCAGGTCTAAGTCTGACTCCCCCTTCCACCCCGCTGCTCTGACCCGGGTGTGGATTCGATACCTGAATTACTCAGCGACCCTCTTCCTTCGTTTCTGAAACCAGCCCGAATCCTACACTCCAAACTCTAGCCTGGCCCTAAAGCCCAGCTCTGAGGGCTGATCCACAACCCACCCCTGCAATTCCCAGCTAGGGTCTCCCCACCGCGCGGGAACCGAGGGTTCTCCTCTTAAGATGCCCCGGAAAGGGAGGCCTGCTTCGCTCCTTTCTTCCTAGGGGCCAGGAGCCGAGAAAGAAAGAAAAGCAAACTTTGCGCAGCACACCCAGGACCCTGCCCCAACCCCCTCAACTCGCCGCTTTCGGTGTGCCTTTCATCCCGTTTTACTAACTCATCCCTTAGTTCTGGTGCCAGGAGGACTCCGGATCCCAAGACTGGGACACGGGCCCCTCCACTTCCCTTCACCTCACCAAGCCCCCAACAGTTCGCGGAAAGCCAATGACCCTACAGATTCTTGCTCCTGCAGGGTCAAGAGTCCCTCAGAGTGGCTCCTCGGAACCTAGCTTCTCCACCCCCGCAGCTCGCTGGCCACGGTTTCACTTATCCGCCAGCAATTCCCCACTCTCCCGGACTCCCAGGCCCGGGCAGCCGCGGCTCCTGGACTCCAATCACGCTGCCCCCACACTGGAGCTGCTCCCGCTTCCAGGACTCGAAAGCAGCTCCATGCTGGTGGCGCCAAGTAAGCGCCGACCCCAAGGACGCCCTAAGCCGAGAGAAAGCCAACCTAGAGCCGGTGGTTCCCAGCCTGGCTCCACGGAGCACCCAGCTGGAGCCGCCTCTACCCGGGCTCCGACCGCACGCTGCCCCTAGTCTCGGTCCCCCAGGCGCTCCCGGTGCGTGGCTCCCCGCCCGCCCCGCTACAGTTTCTTGGGCCCGTGGTCGCCCGAATCCTCAGCCTGTCTCCTCGCACCCATGGACAATGCGCGCCCGGCTCGGCGGCGGCGGCGGAGGCGGCAAGGTTGCGCGCTCTCCCGGCCAGGGCGCGGGCGGGCGGGCGGCGCGGTTCTGGCCGCTCCTTCCTCCGGCCTCGCCGCGACTCGCGCTGCCTCTCTCCACGCTCTCCCGGAGCTTCCCCCAGCTTCTCCTTGCACGCTTCCGCCGTCTCTCTCTGCTCCCTGCCTCCCTCCTCCCTGTTGCCTCCCTCTCTCTCCTCCCTGCTGCCTCCCTCTCTCCCTCTCTCCTCCTTGCCCTGTCGCAATGAATAATACTCTGGCTTGGGGACTGGAATAAAACACACGCGCTCTGAGGCAGCCGCCCGCAGCAGCAGCAGCAGCAGCCGCCGCCGCCGCCGTCGCCGCCGCCGCCGCCTGCAAAAGCGTCTCTGACATGGAAATGAATGACAGCTTACCTGATGCCAATCTTCATCAGACTGACACCGGCGTGACAACACAGCCTATACTTCCCAGCACTGCTCGGGACGTCAGCGGCACAGGGACCCGCCCCCCTGTGCCCCCCCTTCACACACCTCCCCTCTCCCCACTCCCCCTTTCCTCCCCACCCCCCATTACCCCCACCCACTCCCGGCCCCGGCTGCTTCCAAGTTGGAGGCGCTGCTAAAGTGTCTCCCTCTACTGGAGGCTCGTCTAAGACATCAGTCGCCGGCCTGCTCCTGCTGGCGGGGAGGCAGAAACCACACTGAAGAAACGCCTCAATATGTGAGAGGAACATCACGGACCCCCCAGTGACTCAGGAGCACTGTTCTCCATTCCAAGTCCTCCTCAGCAATCAGCTGAGGCAGGGTTTCAAGACACCCTTGTGCTGAGGGGACAGAGATAGGTGAAATTTTCTGTGGACCCCAAGAGAACTCCCCAGAAATTATGAGACTTACAACAAGCAAGGAAACCTTCCCTCTACCCCACTCCTCCCCCCATTCCTGCCTGCCTGGCCTCATTTTATGATTGCATTTGAATAATTCTCATTACCCTGGCCCCAGAAAAGGTGCTCAGATGACACTCTGGTTAGTTATTCCTATTCTCAAGAGCTTTTTCTGCTGTGGGCTTCCTGGGGCGTTTGGTTCAGAGAAAAAGGGAGAGAGTGTACTAGGGTAGGGGAGAGATGAAAGGGTCTAGAGGCTTTGTCGGTAAATCAGCTTCTTTGCAAATACCAGCCAAGCCTGTTCCAAGCTACTGCTATTTTCATTCTAAAAAGTCCCTAATAGTGAGTTTCCAGAGTCTTGGGGGTTGGGGGTGTTGTAACAGAAAGGGAGAAACCAGCTGGCTGTTTCAGCCCCAGCCTGATGAGGTGACTTCATCTACCTTTGGTGGGTGAAATTAGCTCCACACCTAAGTGAGGAACTGTAGTAACTCTATTTGGTTATATTCGTACAGAAGAAGACCAAAGCCAGCAAAGCATTCATTCAGCAAAGATTACAGTCCTATCATGTGCCAGGTATAGGCACACAGCCACTTAAAAGCCAGGATTTCTTGCTTCCACAACTTAGTATGTGCCTCTCTACATAAAAGGACAAACAACCCCTTCTGCCCCTTCTGCCATTTCAGGCACAGTCAGGTGGTGATTGATCCTCTGACCCCAGAACAGGCAGGGGGCCAGGATAAGGCCCAGACAAAGGAACCGATGTAAACAGGGAAAGCAGAAAATGAAACCCAGGCAGGCCAGGTTTTCAGTAAAGACTGTGACCCACAAAATTGAAGGTTGCCCCTTAGGCATCTCTGAGGCTCTAGGTTACTCCTCACCTGTCTCAGTCATGGACAAGGGTGGGAGCTAATGACTTTCCCTGGTTTGGGGGAGCAGCCGGGGTCTCTTTTGTATCACATCTCCAATACGCTAACTACTATTTGGCCAGATCCCCTATCACCCCCAACCTCACCTCCAAAGTGGCCCAAATTCTTCATAGATGATCCCTGTATCAGAGAGTGTTGAGGCTGCTCACCTTCACATGGAACCTCCCAAGACTTTGCTTGGTGGATTTATGTTACCCCAGCCTCTGATCTGTGGTCAGAGACTCTGGCTACTGAGAACATAATCGCTATTATATATTATACATTGTGTAACAATATAATAATAATGAATACACTTGCCCTTTTTATGTAGTAGAGAAGCCACCTGATTTCCAACCCAGAGGCTGGAGGTCAGGCTACTATAGCTCAGAGGGAAGCACTGCACAGACACGGGGTGGAAGGATGCTCATTTGCCACTGACAAAGACCCCTGGAAGGAGAGCTATCTCTCTTATGGCTCTGGTGAGTTGCTGTAGGATGCAGAGTCAGATGGGAGATTCAGGCTGAGGATAAATATTTCCCATCAGGGAGGTGTCAATGAGCCATAAATAGTATAAACAGCCATGTAAAACATAAAATAGCCATAAATATATATATAAATATATATATAAAATAGCCATAAACAGCCATGCATCACTCATTCATACTTGTTTTCTGAAGTCCAGTTCGATGCCCAACTCTTTCTTCATCTGGGAAATCCATTGCCACAAACTGATTTGGGCTTTTAAAAATACCATGGTTTCCACTTTTGATGCTTTAAAAATGCACATTGCAATTTTAAGTAAATATATCTCACTTTGACTATTTTTGCAGTTTGCAAAAGCTTGATAAGTGTTTACCTAGAAGGCAATAATTTTTTTAAAAAATTGTCATTCAAAACAAATTAATCTTGCACCCAATGGAAGCGCAGCTGGGTGATAGTCTTAGAGAGAAAGGGCAGAAGCAAAGAAGCTCAAGTTACACCTTCTGTCCTCAAAGAGGGGCCCTGGTGGTGCAGTGGTTAAGGGCTTGGCTGCTTTTCAAAAGGTTGGCAATTTGAATCCACCAGCTGCTCCTTTGAAATCCTATGGCGCAGTTTCTACACTGCCCTGTAGGATCCCTGTAAATTGAAATGGATTTGACAGCAACAGGTTTGATTTTTATTCTCGAAGAGTTTTCATTGTATCTGAGGAAGATAATATCACAGCATATAAATATTACATGACAATACAAAAAATCCAATAGGTGGCATGGGCCAGTACATGGTTAATGAACCTGAGTAGCCAATACGTCATATTCCCTAAGTTCCATATTTAAATATTGGCTCTGTCGGGAAACAAGAGATAGAGGAGAAAAGAAGCTTGTAGGGCTCATTCTAGATTCTCTGCAGTCTCTTTCCCGTCATTCTTCTGAGTGTGAAGAAGAAGGTGGAGAGTTGCATCCATGTCTTATATAGGGTCGCCATGAGTCAGATCCGACTGGACGGCACTTGGCTTTTGGCTATAAGGCATCAACATATCGACATTGAAACCAAACAGGAGTGATTACAAACCCTAGTCAGCATTTCAAAGCGCTGGCATTCCGAGGTTTGGTTCCCTCCCTGCTGCTCCCTGTAGCTGTGCGTCATTTGTTGGCATATAAGCAGCCCATGCCAGCTCAGTTGTCTCTGTGAGCTCCAGACCTGTACAATCAACAGCCTAAGTGGATCCTGCCTGCATCACTCAATGAATGAAAACTTAAGATTTGTCCAAGTACCAGTTCCCTTTACTCTCAGCTTAATTATTTGTAAAAAAAAAAAAAAAAAAAAAAAAACTTGACAGACTGTCACCAGTTTGAGAATAGGGACAATATCTTATTTGATCATACACGGACATCTAGTGCACAATGGAATGAAACACCACCTGGTCCTGTATCATCCTGTGACCAGTTGAAAATCAGGCTGTTGTGATCCATAGTGTTTTCACTGGTTGGTTTTCAGAAGCGCATTGCCAGGCCTTCCTTTCCTAGTCCATCTTAGTTTGGAAGCATCACTGAAATTTGTTAAGCATTTTAGCAACATGCAAGCACCCACTGACAGACAGGTGGCAGCTGTGCATGAAATACATTGGCTAGAATCAAACTCAGGTCTCCCACACAAGCAGTAAGAATTCTACCACTGTCCTCATTTCATTTTGTTGTTGTTAGGTGCTATTGAGTTGATTCCAACTCAAAGAGACTGTATAGGACACTGAGTAGAACTGCCCCATGGGGTTTCCAAGGAATGGCTGGTGGATTCAAACTACCCACCTTTTGGTTAGCAGGCTGAGCTCTTTCTTAACCTCTTCACCACCAAAGTTCCCATTTCATCTTAGGATCTCTAAAACCTGGGACAGAGCCCAATCCAGGAGACATACTAAGTGGTTGTTTCTTGAATTCACCTGAATGAAACTTATTCTTCCAACAATGCCCCAGTCTTCGTTCAGGGTCTTATCACAACCACCTGGAATATCTTGATGATTTCCAAAATGGTTTCCCTGTCTTCAGTCTCCCCAATCCTTCCAGAAATTTCTTCCTAAAGCAAAGATTGGACTACACCTTGGATCTTTCCTCAAGACCCTCAATTGCTTTCAGATTCCTGTAACACATAGCTTGCAAGACTACTTTCCTTAGCATACTGTTCAAGCTTCCTTGTAGTCTGGCTCCGAGGTACCTTTCCAGCCCGTCTACTGCATCCTGTTTGTATCTCCCCTCTCTCTGCCCTCCATTATTTCCAAGTGCTGGTCCATGGACTTTCTGCATCCAAACTACCCGAGGAACTTCTTTATAATTCAAAGTCCCAGGACCACCTCTACAGAAAGCAGATCTGAAGAAGAGCTTAAGATTCTGTATTCTTAAAGTCTCTACCACTGAGAAATTTGAGGGTTTGTATTCTACCAATCACAGAGTACTTCTGGATCCCAGAACACACCAACCTTCATTCTGAAATCTTCCTGCTCCAGCTGGTCCTGTAGTCTTAATTTTTCATTCCTCTTCCTCTACTGTCCAAAATTCTATTGGCCTTCAAGATTTAGCCGGAATATGACCTCTTTTCAAAGCCTCCTTTGGAAACCCCAGTGGCACAGTGGTTAAGTGCTATGCTAACCAAAAGGTCAGCAGTTCAAATTCTACAGGTACTTCTTGAAAACTCAGTGGAGCAGTTCTACTCTGACCTATATGGTTTCTATGAATGGTCATCGACTCAGTGGCAGTGGATTTGGTTTTAGCTAGATTTCCCAACACAGAACACAAGCTTTGGAGTCATATGGACTTGGCCCAAATCTTCACCCTCTTATGGACTGAATTGCATCTCCTGAAAAGTGTGTGTAGCAATTTGGCTGGGCCATGATTCCTGCTACTGAGTTATGTTCCTATATGCTACAAGCCCTGCCTCTATGACATTAACGAGGGAAGTTGGTGGGGCAGGACTCAATACGGAAGACTATATTATGCCTTGAGGCAATCTCTTGGGATACAGAGGAAAAGCAAACAGTTAGAGAGTTGGGGACCTCATAGCTCCAAGAAAGCAGTGCTAGGAGTAGAACAAGTCCTTCAGAAAGGACCTGGGGTCCCTGTGCTTCAGAAGCTCCCAGTCCAGAGGAAGGTTGATGACAAGGACTTTCCTCAAGAGCCAAAAAAGAAAGACTTCTCCTGGAGCTGATGCTCTGAATTTGAACTTGTAGCCTACTGGATTGTGACAGAATACAGTCTCTCTTTTTAAAGCCATCAACTTACGGCATTTATAGCAGTACTAGGTGACTGAGACAACCCCATTACAAAATAGGCACCTATCTGAGAAGTTACCAATGGTAAGTCTCTCTTTCTGTGTTTGTGCAAAGAAAATGGTAATGGTATTCTGCTCATAAGACCACAGCAATTAAATAAAATAAATGTGAAGAGCTTAGCACAGTCCTTGGCACACGGAAGGCTCTCTAGTAAATGGTAGCCATTGGACTCAAATGGATTATACCTCAATATAAAACAAAAATGTCACAAAGGGACCGATAAGCAACATCGTAACAGAGAAAAGCTTGAAGTTGTCACGGATTTCACTTTACTTAGACCCACAATAAACACCCATAGAAGCAGAAGTTAGGAAATCAAACTACACATTGCACCAAGCAAATCTTCTGCAAATGATCTCTATAAAGTGTTAACAAGAAAACATGTCACTTTGATGACTAAGGTGCACCTGACTCAAATCGTGGCATTTTCAGTCACTTCATATGCATGTGAAAGCTGGACAATGAACTAAGTACACCGAAGAACAATTGGTGCCTTTGAATTATGGGGTTTGGGAGGAATACTGAATACAAATTTACCATGGACTATCAGAAGATGAAAAATCTTTGTTGAAGAAGAGCAAGCAGAATGCTCCTGAGAAGGAATGACGGCAAGACTTTGTCCAACATGCTTGGAACATGTTGTCTGGAGGGACCAGTCCTACAGGAAGGACATCACGCTTGGTAAAGCAGAGGGTCAGCAAAAAAGAGGAAGATTGTCTGCGAGACCAACTGATACAGTGGCTTCCACAATGGGCTCCCACACAGCACCCGTTGTGAGGATGGTCCCGCACAGGGCAGTGTCTCCTGCCGTACACGGGGTCGCTGTAAGTGGGAGCCGACAGGGTGGCACCTAACAACAACATTAGATTTAATAGCCCTTTATCCAGGCTGTCCACAGCACTTTGCCCAGTGCTTTTATTACAGTGTTTATTTAATTGGCCTGAGGAAGAAAGAGATTGTTTACTGCTAATGTGGTGACAGGCCCTGAGGGTTGTAAACACAGATAATGGAAACAAGGAACAAGAGCACAGGGGACACTTACTCTCCACCTGAGGCCTTTCCCTTCACCCTGACCCTGTAGCCAGGTGAGACCTGCGCAGGGGAGCGGGTCTGAGTGAGGAAGATTCCGTTCCTCGATTAAACGCATAAGGCCTTATCCCTTAGAGAGCCGAGGAGGGAGGGAGAGGCTCACAGTGTGGAAACTCAGAGACTACGTAGTCTGAAAGACGGGGCTGCAGAATTACTCTCTGAGGTGAAAGTCAGGATGGCCAGGTCACTTTTTCATCTTAGGTTCTTTTTTTTCCACCCTGAAAAGGTTTCTCAGTTCCCAATTACACTTTCTACCCTCTACAACACAGAGATTGAAGCCAGTCCTCCAGGTATGCAATAGGCAGTTAACTGGGTCACGTCTCTAATGCCTTTTCTAGTACAGGAATAATGTAATCCCCAGTCATTCTAACCGAACCCATTGCTGTCCAGTCGATTCCAACTCACAGCGACCCTATAGGTCCGAGCAGGACTGCCTTGTATGATTTACAAGAAGCAGCCTGAGCTCTTAAACACTGTTCCACCACTGCACCACCAAACCAAATCCATTGCCATTGAATGGATTCCAACTCATAACTACCCTGTGGGACAGAATACAGCTGTCCCACAGCGTTTTTGAGGAATGACTAGCGGATCCGAACCACTGACCTTTTTGGTTAATAGCCTGAGCTGTTAAGCACTGCACTACCAGGGCTCTGCTACAGCCTTTCAAAATACTGATCTTTCCTAGGGTACTCATTACTTACAGCCTTATTTTTTCTAAGCCCCACTATCACCACCACGCAAACACATTCACACCCTTAACCTGTTCACTTGTTCCCATGGAGTCTATTTTGAGTGGCGTAGAACCACCCCATAGGGTTTCCGAGGCTGTACTCTTTCTGAAAGCGGACCGCCACGTCTTTCTCGTGAGGAGTGGCTAGATGCTTCCAACCACCAACCTTTCATTTAGCAACAGAGCCTTTAATAGCTGTGCCACTAGGATGTCCCCCCCCCACACCACACAGGTACACAGCCACACATACAATAACCCGCAACAACAAAGACAAGCCCACTGCTGTGGAGTCAATGCTATGGCATGGAGACCCCACGTGTTACAGTGTAGAACTGCTCCGCAGGGTTTGCTTGGCTGTAATCTTCATGGGAGGTCCATAGGTAGTGCACATGGTTTGTACTAACCTGAAGGCTGGTGATTTGAACCCACCCTACAGAAGGAAAGGCCTGGCTTCAATAAGATTACAGCCAAGAAAATCCCGTGGAGCAGTTCTCTCCGATTTGGAATCAATTCCATGGCCACTAGCAACTGTCCCTGTGGGAGCATATTGCCATGCATTTCTTCTGCCATAAGTTTGGGTAGGTTTGGGTAGGTTTGGGTAGGTTTGGGTAGGTTTGGGTAGGTTTCGGTAGGTTTGAACCACCAGCCTTTAGGTTAACAGTCAAGCACAAACCGTTTGTGCCATCCAGAGACCTTCTCATGCGTACACACACATGCACACACCCAAAAACCCCAAACTTATTGCCACTGAGTTGATACCAAAGCAGCAACCCTAGCGGACACAGCGTAACTGCCCCCTAGTGTTTCCAAGGCTGTAATTCTTTACAGAAGCAGACTTCCACCTTATATTTTCACAGAGCAGCTGGTGGTTTCAAGCCAGCAATTTTTCTTTTCAGTTATCAGCCAACGGTTAACAGTGAGACCCAGCTAACCTCCCTGCCACCAGGGCTCCATCTCTCTCTCTCTCTCTCTCTCTCTCACTCACACACACACACACACACATTCCAGCACTCAGGCGGAGCTGCCCCACTGTAGGACCACCCTGTAGCACATTTCCAGAAGAGACATGATGCCTACCTGGGAAGAAGCCGGAAAGGAAATAAGAGTTTTAAGTGATTCAGCAGTTCAATTCCAGGTTCCAATAAGAGATGAGAAGTGTTACAGCCAGTCTGAAAGAACTAAGAAAAAGAGAGACTGCAGGAGTGAATGTTTAGACTGTTCAAGAAGAGAAGAAGATGATTTCCGAAAAAGAGGCAAGATTGGGAACGGGCATCCCAAATGTTTGACCATAAGAACTTGAGAAAGGAAGATAAAAACTTGTGCTGCCCAATACACTAGCTTCTAGCTACATACATATAGCTACTGAGCATGTGAAATGTGGCTAGTTCAAATTAAGATGTGCTGTAACTGTAATAAACACAAGAGATTTAGAAAATATAGTCTAAAATAAAAAGAACTTAAACAATTTTATAATTACTTTGTATTTTCCTATATGGAAAATGCTATATTGAAATTATATTACAGATACACTGTTATAGAGAAATGTGTTATTGAAATTAATTTCACCTATTTACTTTTTAAATGTGGTGACTAGGAAAATTTTAAATCACCCTGTGACTTACATTCTATTCTTGTTGGGCTTCATTTTTGTCCTGATATAATAAGCTATGGTTGGACTCTGAAGTATTTATCACTTTTCATGTATCCCTCTGGCTCACTGGCCCTTCAAACTATTCCACTTCCTGCCACCACCACACAGTATGAGCTGAGGAGTGAGCATGGCCATCAGCACACGCGGTGCCTCCCCCAGACTGCAAAGATCCTAAGAACCATCTTCCCCAGCTGTATTCCAGGGTTGTATGGAGTTCTGAAACTTCCCAAGTAAAAACCTCCTCTTGTACTAGAAAACGTATCCCTGAACCTCACCCCCTTCCCCCTTCAGCATCCTCTTTCTCATTGCAGTCATCGCCTCCTATTGTCACCGTCCTCTTTCCTGGGCCCTACCCTCACCATCACTACCTTTTGCAGAATCACCCTGCCTTCTGCTCATCTACTGTCCCCAGGGATGAACCCTATCAACATTTGCCGCCCTGATGCTGCATGCAGCCTCTAAGCCTCTAGCACCGAGGATTTTGCATGGCTGGGCTCCCAACTTTGTTCTGGCAGCTGTGGCTTCAGCAGCCTGAATGCAGGGCAAGGGATCAAGCAGCACCTGTACGAAGGGGAGAAGGCCACATCCGTTGCAGCAGCTGGTCCTGTCTTACCCTGTTCTGGGACGAAGATGAAGAGGAGGCACCAAGTGAAGGATCAAGATACACCTCGCCTACCCAGCTCAGGGAGCATGGACTACTCAACAAGGCAAAGCAAACAAAGTAACAATAATAACAACTAATGCTATCGATTAGTTACCCTGTGTCAGTCACTGTGCTAAAAACCAAAGTGGCCTCATCAAATCCTAGCAGCTCCCTCCAGAATCGCACTGCAAACTCCTGTTGTGTGTTGCTCCTTCACTCAACTCCCTTGCCTCCTCATTCATTTATTCATTTACAAATTCCCTCATCCAACACGCACACAGTGCTAGGCTGTCAGAAACACACCAGCTCACTAGTTCCCATCCAGCATTTAGGATGACCAGATATGTGGTAAGTCCTGGAGGTCTGCAAATATGAACTAGTCACAATCCATGAACTCACAACCATCTCACAGGCATAACTCTTACAAGTTTTCAAGGGCCGGGAGAGATGTGGGAAAGTTTATCTTCAGATCCCACTCTCATTCCACAGGCAGAGAAACTGAGGCCTGGTAGGAGGAGTAACAGAGGGGAGAACTTCAACTCTCTCCTGATTTAATGGGCAAGTAAGAACCAGCCTGGATTCTCTAACCTGGAGCCAAGCTTTGTTCTTCAAAATCCATGCTGGAGATGCTGCAGATATGTTTTACCACTGCCTGGCTACCTGGGTCTTCTTCACAGATTCAGTACAAGTTTTTCTGCCTCCACTTTCACTGGCTGTTATTACAACACACTGTGGTAACGCCTATTCTCAAATCAAAACGCATCCACTGCAGAAACTCTACTTAATATAGGACACCTATATGGTGTATCCTTCTGAATTTATGAGCCTGCATTTCTTCTAGAATAGCATGTACTTTGTGTGTTGCTTTGTTAAAAAACAAACAAACCAGTTGTCATCAAGCCAATTCTGACTAGTGGCAACCCCACGTGTGTAGAACTGCGCTCCCTCAAGTTTTCAACAGCTGATTTTTCCAATGTAGATCGCCAGCACTTTCTTCCAAGGCACCTGGATGAACTCAAGCTTCCAACATTTTGGTTAACAGCTGAGCTCATTAACTAGTTGCGCCACCCAGGATACATGTTCTTAAATGTCCAGCAGGTATGCATTAGCTCTCAAACTAGATTTTGAACTGTTTCTTCGGTATCTTAACTTCTCCTTCCCGGTATCTCAGCATTTAGTAGCAATCTCACCCTGCTTAAATTGCCTAATAAATACTGGTGCCTTGACCCGCTGTGCACAGACACAACCATAGTGTATGTGTAGCAGTGTTTGTGGGTACAAGTATCAGTATAAGCAAATGCACATGTGTGTGGATGGATTCTCTAGCTATTACCGTTCTAGAAGCTTAGACACACATCAGTAAAATCCATCAATTTCCAGACATTATCTCTCATGATAATTGCCTGCCAAATCTTTGAGTTGCAATTAAGAAAGTAGATAATTTGAACCATTTTCCTCTGCATGTTGAGATGGATTATAATCCTAATTCGATAAAGACTCTTAATGACTCATTAGCCACCCTTGGCTTCTCCTCAGGTCAGCCAACTTTCCAAGCTCTGGGAGGCAGCTGGCATCAGAAAGGCAGCAGTGCTCCGGTCATTAGATGTTATTGCTTCAGCAGCACTAAAACAGAAAGACACAACAAAGCCACAAATGCGCCACAGCCCTTGCTTTCTCATTTTCTTTGACTCCTAGATTTAGGCATTGGTTTTCTTCTGGTTTTCAGCAAGGCTTCTGATTTCTTGACAGCCAAAGTCCTCTCCCCTGGGTCTTTGCTCTCTGCTACAAGTGGCCACACACACAGTGCTTTGCTGTCTCTCCTTTGTATAGGGAGGGTCTGAGGGAGTCACTGTTCTCAAATCCGTAGGCACTCAAAGGGGTGGAGACTTTCAGCAGAACAACAGCTATTCACAGTTGCTGATAGATAGTAACCACATAACAGCCCCCTTCTGCTTTGGTCAAGGAGAGCACAGAAAGCACAGAAGGCATCAGAGTTTACTCCATTCACCCTCTCTCTCTCTGGCAGAATAACACCTCTCCTAGCCTCAGGCTCGGGTAAACAAAATTCTGCCCAGAAGTCAGAGTCACAGTTTGCCTTGGGTCACCCGCTGTAGAATTTAAGAACCCTGACTCTGAGGAATGCCTACTTCTTGCTGGATGTGTGTGCAACGGCAAACAGATTCACACATGCCCTCCTTACATACAAGCACGCAGCACACACACACGCACAGATGAAGGAAGCTTAAGTGTACACAAATTTCTCTGAAGGAGTAAGGAGGTAACTTACCTTTGTTGCGTGCCCACTATGTGCCAGGCACTGTGCTCGGTGCTGGGCAGCAGTGAAGCACAAGCAGGAGAGAGAAGCTGGCGGTAGTCAAACACGGGTGGACCAGTGGTTGCTGCATTCCGACCCGGAGCAGGTGGAGGCAGGGTAGCAGCCTTAGTTAGGATCGGCCTTCTTAGTTGTAATTCTCTTCTTGTCCCTCCCCCATGTATGTTCTCACCCTAGTCCCTAGCTGTCATGGGGTAGGCCTGGGGCAAGATAAAAAGCCTCCATCCTCCCCACCTTCCTGTATGTTCAGTCAGTGTGACAAATGCTTTCTGGACAGGAGCCCTGGGGCTGTCTTCTGGGCCACCCACCCCTCCTTTCTTCCCAGTGAGTCCAGGGAGACCTGTGCAAAGGGGTGACGAATAGCCCTGTCTCATTGTTCCAGACTCAGAATCCAACAGGGGCTTGGGAGAGCTACATAAATCAGGGCCTAGGCTGGGTTCGCACCAATGTGATAACTCTGCAAGAAGAATGAAGGGCAAGGGACCATAAAACTGTCCATGGGCTAAGTTGGTTCATTTCAAGTCAGCAGTGGGGAGAGAAAACGTTTGGTTCTTGGGAGACAGACTCATTTGACTAGGATAGATAAGCTGCTGAAGGTCTGCGTGTCTGCATGCTCAGAGTGAGAGAGACTGGCCTCACTCACAGGGGGCTGGTGGATGAGCAGCCCCTCATCTCTGGGCATCGACACACACCTGCCATAAAAGGTGAGGAGGTGCTCATATCCCAAACCTTGTGAATATTTGGAAAAATTATCCTCTAATGAGGAGAGAGGATCCTCACCCAGGTAGCTGAAACCACAATTTTCCATTCTGTACAGAGACAGGAACTGCTGGAAAGAAAAAAAGGCAATGCTGGCCAGGGTTCTAGCCATCACACTGTGACCCGGGGAAGGAAGCAGTCATTCTCATTTCATTTACTCAAACATTTATTGAACACCTACTCTGACTGCGCTGGATGCTAGGGACACGGGGCTGAGTAGGACATAATCTTAGGGTCTGCTTTCTAGAAGCTCACAGTCTAGGGGGAGACAGAGAGAGGTAGACACATAATCAGTGCCACGCAATTCATTATCCTTTACTACACGCTTCTTTATTATAGGACATGTGACAAGTTGGGGATGTCTTGCTTAGCTTGTCTTTCTCCCCTCTTTAGACTAGAAGCTTCTTAAAGAGTGAAAGGAAGTCAGTATTTGGTAAGCGCCAATTGCCAATTCAACAAACAGTTGTAGTGCTGGAAGTGCTCACTCGTCTATGCCAAGAAATTTGCAAGACAGCTACCTGGCCAACTGACTAGAAGAGATCTATATTCATGCCCATTCCAAAGAAAGGTGATCCAACTGAATGTGGAAATTACTAAATAATATTGCTGATATTACATGCAGGTAAAATTTTGCTCAAGATCATTCAAAAGTGACTACAACAGTGCATTGACAAGGAACTGCCAGAAATTCAAGCTGGATTCAGAAGAGGATGTGGAACCAAGGATGTCACTGCTGATGTCAAATGCATCTTGGCTGAAAGCAGAGAATACCAGAAAGATGTTTACTTGTGTTTCACTGAGTATGCAAAAATATTCGACTGTGTGGATCACACTAAATTATGGGTAGTGTTGTATAAAGTGAGAATTCCAGAACACCTAACTATGCTCTTAAGGAATCTGCATATGGACCAAGAGGCAGTGATGTAAACAGGAAAAGAGGACACAGCACGGTTTAAAGTCAGGAAAGGTGTGCTTCAGGGCTGTATCCTTTCACCACACCTTTCTAATCTGTATGCTGAGCAAATAATCCAAGAAGCTTGATAATACAAAGAAGAATGAGGCATCAGGATTGGAGGACCATTCATTAATAAACTGCGTTACGCAGATGACACCACCTTACTGCTGGAAATGAAGAAGTTTGAGACACTTACTGATCAAGATCAAAGACCACAGCCTTCAGTACAGATTGCACCTCAACATCAGGAAAACAAAAGTCCTCACAACTAGACCAGTAAACAACACTGTCATAAATGGAGAAAAGATTGAGATTTCATTTTACTTGGGTCCACTTGGCTTGGCTGGGTCCACAATCAATGCCCAAAGAAGCGGCAGTCAAGAAATCAAAAGGCGCATTGCATTGGGAAAATCTGCTGCAAAGGACCTCTTTAAAGTATTGAAAAGTAAGGATGTCACCTTGAAGACTAAAATGTGCCTGATCCAAGCCATGGTATTTTTGAATCACATCACATGCATGCAAAAGCTGGACAATGATCAAAGAAGACAGAAGAAGAGTTGATACTTCTGAATTACGGTGCTGGAGAAGAATGCTGAATGTACCATGGACCACCAAAAGAACAAACAGATATATTGTGGAAGAAGCACAACCAAAATGCTCCTTGGAAGCAAAGATGGCAACACTACATCTTACATACTTTGGACATGTTATTAGGAAAGATCAGTTCCTGGAGAAGGACATCATGCTTGGTAGAGTGGAGGGTCAGCAAAAAAGAGGGGGACCCTCGAGCAGATGGATTGACACAGTGGCTGCAACAACAGGCTTAACCATAAAGATGATTGTGGATACAGTGCAACGCCAGGCAGTGTTTCAGTCTGTTACGCATAGGGTCACTATGAGTCAGAACCGACTTAATGGCACCTAACAACACCAACAACAATTACAAATTAGGCCCTTTTTGGAGTTCCTGGGTGGCACAAACTGTTAAACACTGAAAGGCTGACAGTTCAAGGCTATTAACTGAAAGGCTGACAGTTCAAATCCACCCAGAGACACCTCAGAAGAAAGCCCTGGCAGTATACTTCTGCAAAATCAGCCACTGAAAACCCAACAGAGCACAATTATACTGCGACACATGTGGAGTTGCTGTGAGTTGGAATCGACTAAATGACAATTGGCTTAGTTTCTTGAACCTTTACAATTATTTCATCTCCACCATAATGCTTCACAGTAGATTTTATGATTCTCATTTTACAAATGAGAAGACTGAGGCTCAGAGAGGTCGAGCCGTGTGTCTGAGGCCAAAACTAGTGTGTAGGACAGCTGGGACTTAATTCGAAAGTGAGGCCCCAGGTCCATGCTTATTCCCCTACATACTTCTTAGAGTGTCACTCATCTTAGTGTCTTCAGTACCTGAAGAAGTCCCTAATTCACCAAGCTTTTGATTTTATAAATAATGTGGGGTATAGATAACGTAGTTAACTCTGGTGGGTCAGACAAGGCTTTGCAAAGGAAGAGATCATTGGGCAGTTTTAAATAATGAATGGCATTTGCCAAAGTGGCAAGGGGTAGACGCTTAATCTAGTGGGAATCACGTGTGCAAAACAGCATGGAGGTGTGAAATAGCACGATGCGTACTGGCCATCTATTCCAAAGCTCCCTGGCTCTACCCACTCCATCACTAAGAACAAGAACTCAGTAGCTGCTTAAGAACCAAACGGACGTCAGTGATGCAAAAAGTGTTCCCACTACGGGGTAAAGGGGAGACTATTTCTGTCCCACTGTTGTCTTTATTGTCACTGCTATTTTTCCTGGCACTAAATTATAAGTTGCATGAGGGTAGAAATCCAGTCTACTTTGCTCATAAGTGTAATTCCAGCACCTGGGACAGTGCTTGACCAATTCTGGAATGAGTGAAAAGAACTGGACCAAGAAACCAGGGTGTTCTCTGCATCTCTGACCAAACATGTGGCTTACATAATTCAGTCAGTCTAAGATTCTCCTTTTCAGGGTTAGGCAAAACCCTGGAAAGTCCAGGCAGACACCAAGGTGGGGACAGCGGTGTAGGCGCCATGAGCAGCCAGCATGGGCCCACTCTGCATTGCCTGTCGTCGCTGCTTCCTCCTCTGCAGACTAGGAATGAATGTGATCTTAGAGAAGCGGCCCAAGGAGTACAGCCTGGTTCTGCCCTCAGTCTTCAGCATATGCTACAGGGGCAGCAAGAGTATCTAGGGGGCAGAAATCTGAGCAATATCAATTTTTAGGGGACAGCATATACAGAAGAAGCCTGCAAGGAAAACTGAGGAGTGCCTAGAGAGCTGCAAGCCCCAGAATGAGGCTATAAAAATAGAGTATGGGTGGCATCTGACCTCCTGTGAATTCACAAGAAGGAGGGAGAATCAAGATCAACTGCCCAAGCCTGATTCCTGCTGAAGGAGGTCAGGCTCTTTTGTCCACTGTCTTCACCATTTCTGACACCAGCTGTCCTCCCAGTGGCATTCTCAGCTTCTCTGCTGAATATGACAATTCATCACAATGGTTACACTGTAAAAGCTAATTGTCATCTCGTCAGTTCCAACTCATGGTGATGCCACGTGGGTCAGAGAAGAACTGTGCTTCGCTGGGTTTTCAGTGGCTGATTTTTTGGAAGTAGATTGCCAGTCCTTCCTTTTGGCGTGCCTCTGGGTGGATTTGAACCATCAGCCTTTCATACTACAAGTGTTTAACAATCTGTGGAGCCCAAGAATTCCTAAAGTGCCTAATGAAACATAAAATTGGCAGAGAACACACTCACAGTTGTGAGTTTATTACCGAAGTAATAGCATATAACTCAGGTCCAGGAACCCTCAGGATATAGTTCCTCCATTCAGACAGCCTCTTCGAAGCTGTGCCCATAGACAGATCTTTCTCTGACCTTCACCTTGTCCTACTTGGGCAAGTGTTACAGAGCTCTTTCAGCCCAAGGCACCCTGCTCCAGAAATAAGCCTCTGCCTGAAGGCACTCAGCTTTCTCTCTCCATCGGCCAGGTTGTCTCCTGGTTCTGCTGCCACTGTTTCTCTGCTACTCCTTCTCACCATCTTTAATGTTAAGTGTGCTCTCTTTCTCTCTCTTCCGGTTCCAGGAGCTTCTCAGCACAGAGATCTGGAGTCCAAAAGACGCGTTCCACTCCTGGCTCTTCCTGGTCCACCCCTTCTGCTTTTGGGACAGCTCAGTTTTAGCCCAGCGGGATGACCTAAAGCCAATCACTCCTCTTGTTAGGGTTCCATATGCCTCATTTGTGTAGATCCACTCCATCAGTTTGTGTGAATCACAAAGTTATGGCTAAAACCAAACCAAGGCAGTTGCTGTCAAGTCAATTCCAACACACAGCAACCCTGTAGGGCAGAATTACAGAATCCTATAGAACTGTCCCATAAGTTTTTTTAAGGAGTGCCTGGTGGATATGAACTGACAACCTTCTGGTTATCAGCCATAGCTCTTAACAACTATGCCATATAGGTTGCTATAAGTGGGAATGAACTCGACAGGTTTGGTTGTTACACTCTGGCTAGACGGGAAATTCTAAGCAATTCCGTGCACCACAGACATCCCATAACCCATTCATGTACCCCGTCTCTGTGGCTATTGCCTCCAAAAAGTCTGTGAATCATCAGCCGAACCTCTAGAAACCAGAGATCACAAAAATTTAATCAATAGCCAGAAGGGGAGAGGAAATGGCAGTGAGCTCAAGAGTTCCACAGTTGTTCTTCTGAGAGAATGCAGAGCGAAGAGTGGTGACTGGCTCAGCGGGGAGAGGCGGGCACAAGTGAAGGGCATGTGACAGGGGCTGAGTCCCTCTGCAGAACCCTGAGAGCTTCTGTCTTCAGAGGCATCACGCACTGCGATGCTGGGGTCAGGCACCTTGAGTGGACAAGGGAGACTGGAGGAAAGTCTGTTTATAGAGGAGGTCCCTCACGGTCCCCAGTCAGCCAGTCATTGACTCCCCTCTGTCCCTCAAACAACAAGAGACATTTTTTTCTTTGCTACAACTATGTAAGAATAACACTGGATTTGCACACACCAAGTACTAGAGAAGACATGAAAAGTTAAGGAGATGCACACTGAACTCTGCGACCTTCAGCCCTTTCTCTGGCCTTATTAGCAGCTCCCCATACCACCAACCTTAGCCAGTAGATGAGAAAAAATTCTTCTCTGAAGAAGAAGAATTCTCTGAAATCCCAGGGAGGATTTCAGCTACTGATATCCAAGGGTCCCTTGATAAAAAGGTTGGCATGACACCTGATCATCCCATGTAAAATCCATCAGTGAACAAGCTCTGCCCATTTATGAACCAAGTTCCCCAAATTAGCCTTTAGTACCTATCATAGATCAAATTGTGCCCCCTCAAAATATGTGTCAACTTGGTTAGGCCATGATTCCAGGCATTGTGTGGCTACCCTCCACTTTGTCACTAATGTAATTTTTCTTTGATGTAAAGCCTAGTCTCAGCCTGTGATTAATGAGACAAGATTAGATTATGAGAATTAGGTGGCATGTGACACCCTTACTTAAGTCACGTCCCTAATCCAATATAAAAGGAGTTTTCCTGGGGTGTGGTTGTGTCACTTTTTATCTTATATGAGATGAAATGGAAGTGAGCAGAAAGTTGAGGACCTCTCATCACCAAGAAAGCAGCTCCAGGAGCACAGCATGTCCTTTGACCTAGAGATCCTGACTGGAGAAGCTCCTAGTCAGGGGACGATGGATAACAAGGACCTTCCTCCAGATCCAACAAAGAGAAAAAGATTTCCCCAGCAGCAGATGCCCTGAATATGAGCTTCTAGCCTGCTAGTCCGTGAAAGAATAAACTTCTGTTTGTTAAAGTTGTCCTTTTGTGGTACCTCTGCTATAGCAACACTAGATAACCAAAACAGTGACTAATTCTTAAATATGAATAAGCAGCCAAGAAACACCAGATATATAAGGAAAGTCTTAAAGCAAGTGTCATGGTTGGAATTGTGTCCCCCCTAAAATGTGTGCAGCCACGTGGCTGGGATATGGTTCCCAGTATCTTAGGACTGTCCTCCATTGTGTAGTTTTGCTAACCTGTATGTTAAAAGATTAGGGTGGGCTGTGAATTGCTGCTGTGGGGGAGTTTCCCTAAAGTATGGCTTGCCCCACCCTTAATGCTTTTAGCTTGCAAGGAATAAAAGGAAAAAGAAACAAAGGACAATTTGAGAACCTCGCTACCATCAAGCAAGGAGCACCGGGAGCAGAGCGCGTCCTTCAGACCAGAGGTTCTTGCGTGAGGACGCTCCCTGGACAAAGACTGATGCAATACCGGACTTTCCTCCAGAGCCAACAAGGGGAAAGTCTTTCCCTGGAGCGGACACCCTGAATATGGACTTGCAACCTACCGGACTGTGTAAGAATAAATCTTCCTTTGTTAAAGCCATCCACTCTGTGGTAGTTCTGTTAGAGCAGCCTAGCTGACTAAAACAGCAAGTTAAAGGAAGAAAAAAAAGGCGATTGTTAACTCCAGGAGAAAAAAAGGATTGTACAAAGGAGAACACAATAATGAGGACACTTGGCTCAGTAATGTTTGCAGAAAAGAAACCAAATTACACTCATTGTCTTCTAGTTGATTCTGACTTAGAGCGACCCTAAAGAACATAGTAGAACTGCCCCATAGGATTTCCAAGGCAGTAATCTTTTTTAAAAGTTTTTTATGATAATTATGTGAAAGCTTCCAGTCCAATTTTCCACATAAAACACCAAGCACCCACCTCTCTATAACTCTGTCTGCTCTCCTCACCCTGTGACAACATATTCATCTCTTTCACTCCTTACTTTAAGAATCCACTCAACTAGAACTTGTCCCTTCCTCTCCACCCTCTCCTCTCTCTTCTAAAATGAAACCCGCAGGACAGTATATATACATTAAACCACAAAGTACACATGTCACATGCATCACACTGTGTCCCCAAGTCCAGTCTGTTCATTGAAGTGCTGGCTTCAGCACTGGTTTCAGCTCTGGGCCAGCAGCAAGTCCAAGGGCCATATACTCAGGGGTGCTCCCGGATGCTGGACCGTCAAGTCTGGTTTCTTAATAGAGTTCTAGATCTATACACCCCTTTTTGTCATGCTGTGTCAGAGACTCTACCCTGTGTCCCCTGTCAGAGCTGTCTTTGGTGTTGGACAGGCACTGTCTGCTTCTGGTCTCATTCTGTTGTAGTCCCCCAGTCTTATAAGTCCTTCTGCCTCCTGGGCTCATTTTTCCTCGTGTCTTTGATGCTCTCGGTTGTCATCATTTCAGGTAGATTGGGACCAACTGATGTTCCTCATATGGCAGCTTGATGGCTTTTAAGACCCCAGATGTCAAGGCTGTAATCTTTACAGGACAAGACTGCCACATCTTTCTCCCTCTGAGCCTCTGGTGGGTTCAAACCACCAACCTTCTGGTTAATTTAGCCACTGAGCCACCATATTTACATAAAACCCATTGCTGTCAAGTCAATTCTGACTCATAGTGACCCTATAGGACAGAGTAGAACCTCCCCATAGAGTTTTGAAGGAGCACTTGGTGGATTTGAACTGCCGACCTTTGGGTTAGCAGCTGTAGCACTTAACCAATGTGTCACCAGAGTTTTCCTGTATTTGCATAGTCATTTTCATATAAACACCAAAATTGTTGTCACAAAAATAAATAAATACCTTAACATTGGAGAGATAAGAGAAGGAGAAATGCATGGCTGGAGCTGGGAGACAATGGTGTGAGAGAATTGAGCCCTCTTCTGTTACGGCAGTAAGTAAGTAATATCTAAAATTGGTGAATCAAGGAATAGTCATGTAAGTATGTTATTTAGAAACATAAGAAGATGTACAAAAGATAAATGATCTAGAAAATTGAAGATGCTTGCCTCTAGGGAATGAGACTTTGGTGTATAAAGGGGTAGCCAAGCCAAGTGCCGTCGAGTCGTATAAAGGGGTAAGACAAAGCAAATACTAATTTCTAAACTATAAGTATATACTCTTTGATTAAAATAAAAGTTAAACTTTTTTAAAAAGGTGCTGGTGGCTCACACACAGTCATAGGAAGCTTTGGGACAAAGCTTCGGCCAAAATATATGATGCATCTTTATTTCAGTGTTTACATATATAGCTCTTAGGGACCTAACATGGTGGCTATTGGCCAATACTATTCAAAGATTAAGAAATAGGACCCTGACCCACAGTTGTGAACACTACAGGAAATTATCAAATATAGCAAGGTATTTCATATTTTGTCTGTGTATGTCTCTGTGATTAGAATGCCTCAGTAAATAAGTCTCTCCCTCTCACAAATGTGGTGAACTCTTCAGCCTTTGACACCTTTCTACAGCCATCAGAGAAATGTAAATCAAAACAACAAGGAGGTAGCATCTCACCTCTGCAAAACTGGCAAAGATCAAAAAAACCACAAAGCAATAAATGCTGGTGAGGCTGTAGGGAGATTGGAACTCTCATACACTGCTGATCGGATAATAAGATGGTACAACCACTGTGGAAAACAGTATAATGCTTCCTCAAAAAGCTAGAAATAGAAACACCTTACAATCCAGAAATCCCACTCCTTAGTATATATCCTAAAAATATGACAGCAGTGACAGCAATAGACACATGCACATCCATGTTCCCTGCAACACTATTCATAACAGCAAAAAGATGGAAACAACCTAAGTGCCAATCAAGAGATGAATGGACAAACTGTAGTACTACACACAGTGGAATACTTTGCAGTTATAAGGAATAATTAAGAGTCTGTGATTGCCCATAAATCATAACGAAGGTCTACTCTTCGGACATGAATGGATTGGACTTGGTGATGCAGAGTGACCATATATTGGATGCCTTTTATGGTTCTATACATCTATAGGCTATCATCCTGCTGACCTCAGGCTGGAGGAAGGAGAGTGGGTGGAAAGGAGGGAAAAGGAGACTGTTGGGAGGATGAGACATGTATGGAGCAGAGAGGAATAGTGTGCTGTCACTGGACGGGGAGAGCTGTGGAAGCTGCATGTAGGTGAGCATGTAAATTTATACAGGAATGTACATTTTCACTCAGTCATGTTAAAAAAAATTTTAAAAAAGAGTCTGTGAAAAAGCTTCAACATGGATAAATCTAAAGGACATTACACTGAGTGAGATAAGTCAGTCACAAAAAGACAAGTACTGTGTGATCTCACTTTTATAAAAAGTCAAGAATGGGTATACACATAGGAACCAATGCTCTTTGATGGTTACAAAGAATGGTGGAGGAAAGAGGGGGAACCACTTTCTAGAACTGGACACTGATTACTTGAGGAGATGGGAAATGCAAAACCCAACACGGGTGAAGCCTACACAGTTCGACCAAAGTAAATGAAGACACTGAGAAGGAAGCAAGAATAAGGGAGAATTTCAGTAAATGCCATGTAACACACAATTTGTAACAAGAGCAATAACAACCAAGAAGTATGTGTGCATTGACACAGGTAGGTACGTATGTGCATACGTATATAGGAAGGCATAGGTGACTACATAAACACGCAAGTATAGGTGCACCTTCAGCCAAAAATAAACAAACCCACTGCCATCAAATTGATTCTGACTCACAGTAACCGCATAGGAGACAGTAGAACTGTCCATCGAGTTTCCAAGGAGCACCTGGAGGATTCCAACCGCCAACGTTTTGGGTCGCAGACATAGCACTTAACCACTATGCCACCAGGGTTTCCAGGTGTAGCTATAGGCATACATATACATACACACACACATACACACGCACATACCTGTTTGTGTGTGCTGCATATATATTCATATACATAGTAAAGACATAGCGGTCATAGTTATGGAGACTTTCTAGGTATATCTAAACACCTCATGGGATTGGATTGCTGGTTTAATAGGCATATGACCACAGTCTCATGAGACAATTTGGCCAATTGTCTTAACATAGTTCATAATGTTCTATATCCTGCTTTGATGAATAGCACCTGGGGTCTGCTTGCAAGCAGCCATCTAAGACACAACTATTGGCAACTACTCATCTGGAACAAAAGAGAACGAGGGAAACCAAAGATTCAAAAAAGAAGCTAATTCACAAGACTGACAGCTCACACAAATCACAGCCTCAGCTTCATCAGCCTGAGACCAGAACTAGATGGAGCCTGGCTACCAATACTGACCATCCTGACCAGGAACACAACAGAAGGCCCCAGATGGAATGGAGAAAAATGTAGAACAAACCTCAAAGTCCTAAAAAAAAAAGTCCAGACTTACTGGAGCAATAAAGACTACAGGAATAACCAAGACTACCACCCTAAGATACCCTTTGAACTTGGCACTGAAGCCACTCCTGGAGGCCACCTTTCATCATAATGATAGAAGGGCTTATAAAATAAACAATGTCACCTATGAGTACAGTGTTCCCTCCAATAATCAACTATAAGAGACCAAACAATCAGTATTTACCCTAAGGCAAAATATGAGATTACAAGGAGCAGGGAAGCTCAGTTAATGAAATAGAACAGAGTGAAAATAATGAGAATGCTGATACACTGAGAAAAGGTAACCAGTCACAGAACAATTTGTATAAAAATTGTTAAATGGCAACCTCATTTTGCCAGGTAAGCTTTCACCTAAAACACACAAAAAAATTATTACCAAAAAAAAAAAAAAAATGCTGCTAAGTGAGCACCTCTCCTAGAAGCCTTCTCTGATGCCATCTCCCCAGAGAGTTAATTTTTCCTTCTTTTGGCCTACTTCTGAATCTTCTATATATACATCTAGCAAGGCATCCATCAAGCTATGTTTCAGTTATAAATAAACTGTCTCTCTAACCTGTGATCCTCTTCAAAAAATAAAAACCTTACCTCCTGTGTGTCAGAGCAGAACTGTGCTCCGAGGGGTTTCAGTAGCTGGTTTTCCAGAGGTAGATCACCAGGCCTTTCTTCTGAGGTGCCTCTGGGTGGACTCGAACCTCCAACCTCTTGGTCAGAAGCTGAAGTGCATTGAATTGCTTTTATTTGGTTTTTATAGTCACAGTCTCGTAATTCTCATAAAATGACTGTCTAGAACGCCTCAGACAAAGACTGAACTGATACATAAGACATAAATGGTACTAGTGAAGGGTATGCTTCTTGGCTTGGGTAGATACAGGAGCCGAACTGAGCAGCTCTTGTCTCGAGGTAAGAGGAAACCACACAGGGTGGGGGAGAGGAGGGAAGCTGGTTAAACAGACATGGGAAACACAGGGCGGAGGGGAGGAATATGCTGCCACAGTGTGGGGAGAGCAGTTAGGGTTCTGCGGCAAAGTATGTGTGAGTTTTTATATGAGAAACTGACTGAAATTGTAAACTTTCACTTAATACACAGTAAAAACATAAAAATTTCAAAGAAATTTAAAAAATAATTGGCTGGTACTATTTAAATACGCTGTATAAAACTCTTGTAGGGATTAGGTATCAACTATGCAAATACGATGCCTGTGGCCTGCCAAGGGAACTGGTCAGTTTTGCTGTCCTGCGAGGCTTAAAAGAGCCAGTCCTGCAGAGGTTGCCAGGGCCCTCACTGTCAAAGAGTGCCAAGAGTGCAACCTTGAGACTTGTGGTCCCTATGCTGACAACATCCTAGACCTAGGAGACAGAGCTGTAACACCGCAGGCAGCATGAGGTTGCAGTGATGGGAGAGGAGACTGGTGCAAGACAGCTACAGTGAGGTTCCTGGCCCAGAGAGCACAAGAGATTAGTGCCCTTGGCCAAGGGCTTTCTGGGGGAGTGCGGTGCCTCTGGGCGCTTACTGGTGCAGCTGAAGAGCTGTAAAACTTGCCTGAGCAAGGCCTCCAGAGTGAGCATCACTGAGAGCAAATCCTGCCTTCCTTCAGGAGGGCATGCTAGAAAAGGAATCCAGAGGCTGGAAGCCCTCCTAACTAACAAACCGCATTCTAAGTTGTTTCTGTTACTCCCGATTTGATCCTGATTCTGAAGTGTAACTTGTTACTTTTCTAATAAACCTTGTAATCTTGAGTGTGGTCTGTGAGTTCTTTGTAGTCATTTCAGTGAACTCAGTAGAGAAGTAGAATGCAGTGGGAGGGAAAGCTGGTGTCAGAATTGGTAAAAAAAGGTTTAGGGAGTTGGAGTGTGTCTGACTTCTATCTCACAGGAATCAGCTTCAGACTGATGGTGATTTGCCTCCTCCCTAGGGAGGTTAGGGAGCCCTAGTTGCACAGTCATTAAGAACTTGGCTGCTAACCAAAAGTTCAGTTTCCAGTGTTCTACTCTGTCCTATAGGGTCACTATGAGTCAGCAGTGAACTCAATAGCAACCGGTTTCAGTGAAGTTAGAGGACTTCAAATGTTACCACTTTAAAGCAGTTGAGCACTTCAAACTTTGCACTGCCCAGGGACTCACGTCCTTTCTAGAGTCTTCTGCTATGCTGGTTATGCTGTGGGAAAAATAATTACAGGAGCCTAGTGGCTCACCACATAAAAGTTTATCTCTTGTCTGTGGCTCTGGCTCCACTCCACATCTTCTCTTCATTATGGGAACCAGCTATAGTGCAGCCCTATTGGGGAGCATGCTACTTGCCTGCAATGCAGGACCATAGAGTATCCCTAAGAGCCTCTGCTTAGAAATGGTTCAAATTTCATTGGCCAAAGCAAGTCATGTGACCTAGTCAGATGTCCGTGGCAGAAGGAGAGGCAGCAAATAATTGGTTACAATAATATAATCCATTACTGTCTCCTTGATTCGACTCGACAGCACTTGGCTTGGCACTGTCTCCTCGATGGTGGGCAGCATCCACATCTTATTTTTGTTTCCTGGATCTAGCACAATGCTTGCCAGTCATTGAATTGAATTGAATAGTCAAGTAACATCTTGTCCTATACACAAGCCTGGGAATAGAGGAGATTTGAAAAAAGGAGAGGCCCTGATGTGGAGAGGGTGGGGTGGGGTAGGGGAGTCAGCACCAACTAGTTCATGGTACATGGACTTGCACTGGGTTTGTAATCAAGAGACCTAGGTTCTGTTAAAGCTCTGAAAATCGCATCACATCTCTGAGCTCATATTTAAAATGAAGGATATGAACTAGCACATCAGAGATGAATTAGTACAGATGCTCTTAGTGGTCTATTTCCAATTCTCACCTTTTAGGAGTAAAACCCTAGTAATGTAGGGCGGCCGAGAACAAGATGGACAAAATGCTAGTGAGCCCATAATGACAGGTGGAGATTTTCCAACGTTCTGCAGGAGATTCTTAATCAAAGGAGGAGGCATGCACTCTTTGTCAGGGTTACATAAAAGCAAGATTCTCTGACTTGAAGCACTACCAGAAGCCTTAGTAGGAACTTCACCAGGGATGTCATTACCCAGATGCAGTTCACTCACTGACTCAGCGAATGGCCCACTGGGGAATCCCAGCCGCCTGCTGCTCTGCCAGTGCATTGGCACCAATGCCAGTGAATGACCCAAAGGCTCACCCTGGTTCCTTAGTGCCTGAGCCCCAATCTGCCAGCTTCTACCAGTCAGAGCATCCAGCTGTAAGACTGGAAGGAAAATAAACTTCAAAGTCACTTCATGCACTGTAATGAATTTCTAAAAACTGAAAATTCATCCATGTCAATAACAGAAAATCAAATTATTCTTCAAAAAATGAATACATTTTCAATAAAAATGCTAAGTGGCAAATGTTTTTCTTAAACAAATCATTTACTGTTTTGAGTACTTTGTTTCAGACAGAGGGCTGGCTCTCCAGTTGTGCTGAAGGTGCTTATAATGACATTGTAGGTGGATAATTGTATATCTGAATGCACAGTATTAAGCCTGGGTTCACAGAAAGGAATTTGCTACATCGGTTGACACTGGCTTACACATAATAGAAGTCTGATGTTTATCGAATGAACAAATTCTTATCTTGGTTGGACTTCCTAAGCAGTGAAGCTGTCCACTCCCCTACTCCCCTGTATCTAGGCCTGGTCTTTATTTTTAAAGCTTTGAAAGGAAAAAAAGCTATTCCTAGAAGAATTGAGAAACCCTGTAGCTAATGGACTGACGTGCTAGGAGAACTATTTAACAGATGGTGGGTCCTCAGCCCTATGTTCTCGTCTCAAGAAGACAAGTGCTGCGATGACCCTGTATGATTAGAGAAACTTGGGCCCTTAAGTTTCCACCTATAAATCATGGATGTCAGGCCAGGTGTCCAGCACCATCTGATAATAATAGTAACATGTATACAGCATTTACTGTACTGATAGAAGTGTGCCAAGTGCCTTACATTCATTAACCCTCATAACTATCATAGTAGCCCTATGAAACGGGTACTGTTATAGACCCCCTTTTACTGATGGGAACCAAGGTGCAGAAAGGTTAGTTAACCTGCTGTTATCGATTGAAATGTGTCTTTCCAGAACATGTTCTATACCTGTGGATGTGATCCGGTTTGGAAATAGAGTTTTCTTTTGTTAAGTTAATGAGGTGATACCAGCATAGG
Organism: Heterohyrax brucei; assembly: GCA_028571685.1. Taxonomy (NCBI): domain Eukaryota; kingdom Metazoa; phylum Chordata; class Mammalia; order Hyracoidea; family Procaviidae; genus Heterohyrax; species Heterohyrax brucei. The sequence continues at coordinate 23,308,885 of CM053162.1, forward strand.
CTGGATCCTAAACCTAATTACTTCTGAGTTATAAAAAGACAACAATAGATGCAGAGTCACAGACATCACATAGGATCACCTACAAAACCAAAGAAAACACCAAGGAACCAAGGAACATGTTGGGGCTGTCAACAAGGAAGGAGTTCACATGGAGGCTTCTTACGGACTTCCCGCTTCCAGAATTATGAGAAAATAAATGTCTGTTCTTTAAAGCCACCCGCTTGTGGTATTTGTGTTACAGCAGCACTAGGAAACTAAAGACACTTGTCTAAATTTACACAGAAGTGGCAGGGCTGGGGTTTGAACCTCGGTCATCTGGTTCCAGAGTCTGTGCTGCAGCTCCCTACCTCTACATGAGCAGGCAGCATGCCACCAAGGTAGCTGGAGCCTGGAATCCATCCACATATCATAACCCCTCATCCTCTAAGACCCTTCCCACTTTGTCCCTGGACCAGCTCAGGAGATGGTCTTGTTCACCCTCTAACTGTAGGTGTGACATGTAGGAAAGTGAGCATGACTTCAGCACTTTCAGATACTAGAAAGGGTGAATTTGGGGTGGTGCTCAATTATCCTCGTCCACCTCCAGATTTCTGGCCTCCCTACCTTTGTGTCTGTATGGCTGTGAGGACATGTGGCCCAGGTAGCCTATCCCTGGCACAGCAAGGCCTGGTCTCTAGTGGCCCTAGCTAGCACTGCACTCACCAGACACAGCTCTTTCCTGTAAAGACCAATCAATACTAGCCCCATTCCACATCCCCACTCTTTCCTGCTCCTTGGTCTATAACTGCTATTGATTATGGCAGAGCTGGGAAGCAGATGCCAAAATACATCCATCAATCACCAAAGGTGGCAGTGAGACTTTATTAAAACTGTTACACTTTCTTCTATTTTCTTGCCTACCCAGCTTCCTCAGCCCAGTGGCCATTTCTTTTGGAAGATTTCCAAGACTTCGCAGACATGATCTGATGGCTGGTGGAATTTCCTCTATTGGGGGAAAATTTAGACCCAGAGAAAGAGCAAGAACAAGTCCCACAGTGAGAAGATGGAAACCAGGTGTGTGAAAATATGCACATGTGTCTGTGCAGTATATATGTAAAAATGTGCAAGTCTGTATGTTTGTTTAAAGAGAAGCCTAGAACTTAGTCACATTTCAGAAACACTTTGTAATTATCACTGAAATTTTTACAAATCAATTTTTTTCTGGTGGCTTAATGTCCTTCACTAAGTTGTTTAATTGTGAAATTTCACTTTATAATTGAGTTATTTTAATACAGAAAGAAGTAGATTTGTGTAAGCAAACGACAGTTAACAAACTCCATTAGGAAAATGACAGAAATGTAAAGAACCCTACACTGGGTTGTCTGCCTGGAATGAAAACCTGTAGAATAAAGTCCTCTCACTAAAGCAGACCACTAATGCATGCAGCAGTATGACAATGCATTTCCAGGAGAGAAGAGCACTGGGCCCAGAATAACACGCAGGTGGAGGGAGTGTGGAGGGAGTTGACCTTCTAATTCTCTTTCTGCCACAAAGCAGCAAGTATTCTTATGCCTCAGTTTCCTCTTCTGTAACATGAAGAACCTAAACTAGATTACGGGAAATCCTGGTGGTGTAGTGGGTTAAGTGCTACCACTGCTAACCACAAGGTCAGCAGTTCAAATCCACCAGGCACTCCTTGAATTCTCTGGGGGGTCAGTTCTACCCTGGCCCCTAGGGATCCCCCATGAGTCAGATCTGACTCGACGGCACGTGGCTGGTGGCTAAAGTAGATTACAGCTAAATACTTACATTTCTAAAACCTGCATGATCATCACAAGTAATCAACCAATTTATGTATTCATTCATCCCTCACTCAACAAATACTTAAGAGTCCTTGCTATGAGAATCACAAGGAGATGGATGAGGGCTGAAACCTGGTGAACACCTAATAAATGATAGACAAGGCCCTGCTCTTATGGAACAGATAGTCTAACTGGGGGAGATAGGCAATTTAAAACACAACAATGTACTGTGAAAAATGACGAAGCAACGAAAGGCCACAGTTCTATGAAAGCAGAGAGCAGAGAGGCACCTCACTCAGTTGAGGGGATGAGAGGTTTCCCAGACAACTCAACATCTAAACTTAGAACCAAAGGGTCAAGAGGATTAGCCAGCTGACAAGAGGCGAAGACTGCTCAGAGTATGACTCCCAAAAATGTGAAGACCATGAGGTGAGAGCAAGCAAACTGGAGCAGCCAAACCAATCTCATTATGGATGTGAACATGGAGCTTGGGGTGGCAAGGGTGAGGCTGAGCAGGAAAAGGCATGCCCCTGGAGATCCTGAAGGCAAACAAGCTTCCATACCTTTTTTTTTTTAAGTTTGTTTTTGTTGCTGTTGAGAATACATACAACAGAACACACACTAATTCAACAGTTTCTACGTGTACAATTCAGTGACACTGATGACATTCTTTGAGCTGTGCAACCATTCTCACTCTCCATTTCCAAGTTGTTTCTCTCACAGTAACATAAACTCACGGCCATGTAAGTTTCCTATCTCACTGTTTTCAAGTAACTGTTGTGAATTTTATTCTATTTAGATAGATTTGAGAGAAAAGATACTACTCAAGGCACATATTCTTTACTAAATCCCAAAACCAAACCCACTGCCATCAATCCTTTCCAGCTCATAACAACCCTACAGGACAGAGTAGGACTGCCCCACAAAGTTTCCAAGGAATGTCTGGCAGATCTTAATTGCCAACCTGTTGGTTAGCAGCCATAGCTGTTAACTGCCAGGGTTTCCTATATTCTTTACTAGTTAAGATAAAATAGTTTGCTTCGAAGAAGAGTTAAGGGAATATTTTTAGTTTAAAGTTTAAAGATTATCTCAGTGCAGTGGTTTCAGGGTTCATCCAGCCTCCATTGCTCCAGAAATTCTCGATTCTGTGAGAATTTTAAATTCTATTCTGCATTTTTCTCCCTTTTGATCAGGATTCTTCCACAGACTCTTTGATCAAAATGTTCAGTAATAGTAGCCCAATACCATCCAGTACTTCCGGTCTCATGGTAAAGGAGGCAGTCTTTCATGGAGCTGTTACATCTTTTGAACCTTTGAATTCACCTCCATTGATACCTCTGATTTTGGTGAAAATATGTCAAATTGGGTTCTGTAGGTAAAGAGGAGTAGCCAGCTTATCTTGCCACCCTAACTAGTTAAATCTACCTTCAGCATGTCTACATATATTTTGAGTAGAAAGGCTTTGCCTTTTCATCAGTAAATTCTTTCCTTGCCTTTCAAAGCATCTTCTAGGACAGCCCCTTCTTTATGTACTCATCTTCATTTCTACAAAATTCCTTTGCTTTTTGCTAATGATCACTAGTGTTTACCGAGTTAGCTAACACTGACCATATACCCGGTACATGGGTTCTAGGTGCAGTAATTGTTAACCTTCACAGCAACCCTATGAAGCAGAATAATGATGAATCCATGAAACATCATTACGTGGATGAATTTGGAGCACATTATGCTGAGTGAAATAAGTCAGTAACAAAAGGACAAGTGTTATATGATACCACTATTGTTAAAAAAAAAAAAAAAAAAAAGATTTATCCCCTGAAAAAAATAATCATTTGATAGCTACCTGGAATAGGAGGGAGAAAGAAGAGACTTGTCAGCTTTGGTGAAAGAAAAGGTAATACACAGTATGGGGGACATCAGTACAACATGACCAAGACAAAGTGAAACACTGAGGGGTACACAAGAATAAAGGGCAACTATGATAATTACTAATCCTACAGCAATAGTATTAAGAAACAGTAATTTATTAATGTATATACCGGTAAATAGGCACGAAAGAGATATGTTAGGGTCTAAGGGAGAACACCCTTAGATACAGCTTTGACTATGGATATTTCTACATATGCAATTGTAGGTGCTGCATATACAATAATGTAGACAACAGAGAACACAAGGGGCACAGTCAAGGAAACTCCTTAGGCATAATCAAACACCTCATGGGATGAAGTTCATAGACTTGAAGACAAAGCAGTATAGACTTGGGACATTTTCATCATGTGGCATAACACAGTTCATAAAGGCAATATTCTGTATCTTTCTTTGCTGAATAGTATCTGAAGGCTTAGAAGCTAATGAGCAGTCATCTAAGATACAACTATTGGTCTTTTTCCATTTGGGGCAAAAGAGAGTGAAGAAACCAAAGACTCAAGGGAGCAATTAGTCCAAAGGACTAATGAACCATGTGAATCACAGCCTGTATGACCCAGCTGACATGACCCAGAGATCAGAAGAACTAGATGATGCCTGGTTACCATCAACTGTGTGGATCCTAATAAATTATGGCTAATGTTGCATAAAGTGGGAATTCCAGAACATCTAATTGTGCTGTTAAGGAATCTGTATGTGGATCAAGAGGCAGTCATGAGAACAGAACAAGGAGATTCTGCATGGTTTAAAGTCAAGATAGGAGTGCTGAGCAAATAATCCAAGAAGCTGGATTATATGAAGAATAACAAGGCATCAGAAGGTGTTACACAGATACCACTTTACTTGATAGAAGTGAAGAAGATATGAAACACAGCCTTCAGTATGGATTGCACCTCAACATCAGGAAAACAAAAATCTTCACAACTAGATCAGTAAGCAACATTGTTATAAATAGAGAAAGGATTGGTGTTGTCAAGGATTTCATTTTACTTGGGTCCACAAACAATGTCCATGGAAGCAGCAGTCAAGAAATCAAAAGACACACTGCACTGGGAAAATCTGCTGCACAGGACCTCTTTCAGGTGTTGAAAAGTAAAGATGTCACCTTGTAGACTAAAGTGTGCCTGACCCAAGGCATAGTATTTTCGGTTGCATCATACACATGTGAAAGCTGGCTAATGAACAAAGACAGAATTGACACCTTTGAATTGTGGCATTAGAGAAGAATGTTGAATGTTACCATGGATTGCCAAAACAACAAACAGATCTCTTCTTTGAGAAGGATAACCAGAGTGCTCCTTGGAAACAAAGATTACAAGACTGCATCTTACATACTTTGGACCTGTTGTCAGGAAGGATCAGTCCATGGACAAGCACATCACACCTGGTAGAGTGGAGCGTCAACAAAAAAGAGGAAGACCCTCAATGAGATGGATTGACACAGTGGCTGCAACAATGCTTAAGCATAAAAACAGCTGTGGACATGACGCAAGACCAGGCAGTGTTTCGTTCTGTCGTGCATAGGGTTGCTATGCGTTGGAATGGACTTGACAGCACCTAACAACAACAACACCACTACTGACCACTCTGGTATCACAACAGAGGACCTAGGGCATGCAAGGAGAAAAAAATGTAAAACAAAAAATTCAATTCACTGGTGAGTAGTGTCTGGGGTCTTAAAAGCTTGTGAGAAACTGTATAATGTAATCTACTGGTCCTACACTGTCTAGAGCAATGGAGAATGAAGAAAACAAAAGACATAAGGGGCAAGATCAGTCATGAGGACCAATGCACCCCAACTACCACGACCCCCGCCAGGCTGAGTCCAGCACAACTGGATGGTGCCCAGCTGCCTCCACCAACTGCTCTGACAGGGCTCGCAAGACAGGGTCCCAGCAGAGCTAAAGAAAAACGTAGAACGAAATTCTCATTCACTGGTTAGAATACTGATCTGACAGAGACTGGAGAAACCCTGAGAGTCTGACCCCTAGACACTCTTTCAACTCAGTGCTGAAGTCATTCCTGAGGCTCATCCTTCAGTCAAAGATTGAGCAGACCCATAAAATAAAACAAGGCAAAAAGGGCACATTAGCCCAGAGGCAAGGACCAGAACACAGAACGGGACAGAAAAGCTCACAACAGGGAACCCAAGGTTAAGAAGGGGAGAGTGTTAACATATTGTGGGGTTGCAACCAATGTCACAAAACAATATGTACATTAATTGTTTAATGAGAAGGTAAGTTCCTTTGTGAACCATCACTTAAAGTAGAATTATAATTAATTAATTAATTAGAAAAATCAAATTCACCCAAAAAACCAGGCGTACCACTCTGACAGAGACTGGAGAAACCCTCCACAGTATGGGCCTAAGACACTGAAGTCATTCCCAGAGACTATGGTTTCAGCTGAGCAATAGACAGGTCCATAACGTGAAAGGTAATATCTGGGAGGAGTGTGTTCCTTGTGGTTGTTGTTATTAGGTGCCGTTGCGTTGGTTCTGACTCACTACAACCCTCTGTACAACAGAAGGAAACACTGCCTGGTCCTGTACCACGTCCACAATCTTTTTTTCTTTTTGCTTAAGCCCATCACTGCAGCCACTGTGTCAATCCATCTTGTCGCGGGGTTTCCTCTTTTTCTGTAACTCTCCATTCTACCAGAATGATATCTTTCTACAAGAACTGACCCCTCTGGACACCATGTCCACAACATGTAAGATGAAATCTTGCCATCTTTGCTTCCAAGGAGCACTCTGGCTGTACTTCTTCCAGAACAGATGTGTTTTTTTTTTGGCAGTCCAGGCTGCATTTAATATTCTCCAACACCATAATTCAAAGGCATCAATTCTTTTCCTGTCCTCCTTGTTCACTGTGCAGCTTTCACGTGCATATGATGTAATCAAAAATACCACGGCTTGGGCCAGGTGCACCTTAGTCTTCAAGGTGACATCTTTACTTTTCAATACTTTCAAGAGCTCCTTTGCAGCAGATTTTCCCAATACAATGTGTCTTGTGATTTCTTGACTGTTGTTTCCATGGACATTGATTGTAGAAGCAAGTAAAATGAATTCCTTGACAACCTCAGTCCTTTCTCCATTTAGCAGAATGTTGCTTACTGGTCCAGTTGTGAGGATTTTTGTCTTCTGGATGTTGAGGTGCAATCCATACTGAAGGATGTGGCCCTTGATCTTCATTAGTAAGCGCCTCAAATCTTTTCTTCACTCCTAGCAAGTAAGATGGTATTATCTGCGTAATGCAGGTTGTTAATGAATCGTCCTCCAGTCCTGAAGCCTCATTCTTCATATAATCCAGCTTCTCTGATTATCTGCTCAGCATACAGATTGAAAAGGTACATGAAAGTATGCAACCCCGACACACACCTTTCCTGACTTTAAACCATGCAATGTCTCCTTGTTCTGTTCACATGACTGCCTCTTGATCCATGTCCAGATTCCCTAAGAGCACAGCTAAGTGTTTTGGAATTCCCATTTTGTGCAATGTTAGCCATAATTTGTTACAATCCACACAGTCAAATGCCTTTGTATAGTTAATGTAGCACAAATAAACATCTTTCTGGTATTCTCTGCTTTCAGCCAAGATCCATCTGACATAAGCAATGATATCCCTCATTCCACATTTTCTTCTGGATCCACCTTGAATTTCTGCCAGTTCCTTGTTGATATACTGTTGCACTTGCTTTTCAATGATCTTAAACAAAATTTTACTTGCATGTGATATTAACAATATTGTTTGGTAATTTCCTCATTTGGTTGGATCACCTTTATTTGGAATGGACATAAATATGGATCTCTTCCACTCACTTGGCCATATTGCTGTTCTGAAAATTTCTTGGCATGGATGAGTGAGTTGCATCTGTTTGTTGAAATATCTCAGTTGATATTCCATCAGTTCCTGGAGCCTTGGTTTTCACTAGTGCCTTCAGTGCAGCTTTGACTTCTTCTTTCAGTACCATCAGTTCCTGATCACATGCTACCTTTTCAAATGGCTGAACACTGACCAGTTCTTTCTGGTATAGTGACTCTGTGTATTCCTTCCATCATCTTCTGATGGCCCCTGAATCATTTAAAGTTTTCCCTGTAGAATCCTTCACTACTGCAACTCAAGCCTTCAATTTCTAACTCCATTCTTTCAACTTGAGAAACACAGAATGGATTCATCTCTTTTGGTTTTCCATTTCCAGCTCTTTGAACATGTCATTATAAAACTTCATTTCATCTTCTCGAGCTGCCCTTTGAAATTTTTGTTCAGTTATTTCACTTTGTCATTCTTTGGTTTTGCTTTAGCTGCTCAGCATTCAAGAACAAGTTTTAGAGTCTCTTCTGACATCCAATTTGTCTTTTCTTTCTTTCCTGTCTTTTTTATGACCTCTTGCTTTCTTCACAGATGACGCCTTTGGTGTCATTCCACAGCTCATCCAATTTCTGATCATTAGTGTTCAGCACATCAAATCTGTTCTTGAGATGGTCTCTAAGCTCAGGTGGGATATACTCAAGGTCATACTTCAACTCTCGTGGACTTGTTCTAGTTGTCTTCAGTTTTAGTTTGAATTTGCATATGAACAGTTGATGGTCTGTGCCACAGCCAGCACCTGCTCTTGTTATGACTGCTGGTGTGGAGCTTTTCCATCATCCTTTTCCACAGATGTAGTTGATTTCTTTCCTGTGTATTCCATCTGGTGAGATCCATGTGTACAGTTACTGTTTGTGTTGGTTAAAAAAGATATTTGCAATGAAGATGTTATTAGTCTTGCAAAATTTTATCATGTGGTCTCTGGCATCATTTCTATCACCAAGGCCATATTTTCCAACTGTTGATCCTTCTTGCTTCCAGTTTTTGCATTTCAATCACCAGTAATTATCAATGCATTCTGAATGCATGTTTGAGCAATTTGGACTGCAGAAACTGGTAAAATCTTCAATTTCTTCATCTTTGGCCTTTATGTTGGTGCATAAATTTGAATAATAAGCATATTAACTGGCCTTCCTTGTAGGTGAATGGATATTATCCTATCACTGACAGCATTGTACTTCAGGGCAGATCTTGAAATGTTCTTTTTGACAATGAATGCAACACCATTCCTGTTCAAGTTTTCATTCCCAGTGTGCCAGACTATATGACTGTCAGATTCAAAATGGCCAATATTTGTCCATTTCAATTCATTAATGCCTAGGATATCGATGTTCATGCTTGCTGTTTCATTTTTGACAAGTTCTAATTTTCCTAGGTTCATACTTCCTACATTCCATGTTCTGATTACTAATAGATGTTTGCAACTGTTTCTTCCCATTTTGAGTGGTGCCCCATCAGCAAATGAAGCTCCTGAAGGTTTTACTACATCCATGTCATTAATCGACTCCACTTTGAGGAGGCAGCTCTTCTCCAGTCGTTTTCTGATGCCTTCCAATCCTGGGGACTTCATTTCCCAAGCACTAGATCTGACAATGTTCTACTGCTATACATAAGGTTTTCACTGACTAATTCTTTTCAGGAGTAGACTGCCAGGGCCTTCTTCCTAGTCTGTCTTAGTCTGGAAGCTCAGCTGAAATCTGTTCCCTGTGGGTGACCCTGCTGCTATCTAAATACCAGTGACATAGCTTCCAGCATCACAGCAACACGCAAGTCCCCACAGTATATAACAATCTGACAGACGAGTGTTCCTTAGGACAATCAATTATCCAAGATCAAAAAGACAAGATTTGTCCCACAAGCAAAGATGAGAAAGTAGAAAAGGCTAGAAAAGCCAGGCAAAAGGGAACAAGAAACCCACAGCGGAAAGGGGAGAATGCTGACACATTGTGGTGAAGAAAAACAGTATCATGGGACACATTATGCACAAACTATGGAGTAGGAAACTAATTCATTCTGTAAACGTTCTCCTAAAGCACAGTAGGTGCCATGGTGGTTATGTGCTATAGGTGCTAACCACAAGATCAGCAGCTCAAATCTACCGGACACTCCTTGGAAACTCTTTGGGGGCAGTTCTACCTTGTCCTGTAGGGTTGCTAGAAGTCAAAATCAACTGGATCGAGTGAGGTGTTTTTGTTTTTGTTTTTAAAGCACAATATTAAAATTTTTTCAAAAAAATGATACTCAGGTTTTTGGCTTATACTACTGGGTAAGCAGTGCATCCAAATCTTGATCGTCTTATACCATCTCATTCATTTCTTTATGTATATATATATTCACAGCATCCCCTATAACGTAAAGTTGTTGAGCTTGTTGAGTGAAGGGAGGGGCAATGGACTGGTTTCATGGTCATTCTCAGTATTTACCTGCTTCTACCTTCTTGCTTGGTGATGTTGTGGTTAAGTGCTACAGCTGATAACTAGAAGGCTGGCAGTTCAAATCTGCCAGAAGCTCTTTTGAAACTCTGTGGGGCAGTTCTACTCTGTCTATCAGAATTGATTAGACTGCAGTGGGTTTGGTATCTTCCTGCTTGGGAAACGAGAGTGGTGTAGTGGTTAAGTGCTGTAGCTGCTAATTAAAAGGCTGGCAGTTTGAATCTACCAGGTGTTCCTTGGAAAGCCTATGGGGCAGTTATACTCCATCCTATAGGGTTGCTGTGAGTTGGAATCAACTCAGTGGCAACAGGTCTGGTTTTGGTTTTACCTTTCTGCTTTTCCCAGTCTGGTATCTGAAATCACAATAGGTTCTGAATAAGCATCTACTGAATTACAGTGGTTAAGAGGCTACTAACCAAAAGGTCAGTAGTTCGAATTCACCAGCTGCTCTCTGGAAACCCTATGGGCCAGTCCTATTCTGTCCTATGAGGTCACTATCAGTAGGAATTGACCTGATGGCAACAGGTGTTGAACGAAAGGGGTGGATAACAAATGAACTGGCACAGGGAATCAAGATTTGGTAGCTGTAGAAGCCAGAAAACTGGGGGTCATACTTCCCTTTCTATTACTCTCTCTCTCTCCCTTCTTCAACTATCTCATGAGAGCTCTAACCTGCCTCTAAAATACCTCTCAAATCCATCTGTGTGATGGAGCCCAGGTGGAAACAGTGGTTAAATTCTCGTCTGCAGTTTGGACCTACCAGCAGCTCCACAGGAGAAAACACCAGACGATCTCCTCCCATGAAGATTAAACCTATAGCGGTGGAGTCAGTTCTGACTCATAGTGATCTAAAAGGAAGGAGTAGAACTGTCCTTACAGGGTTTCCAAAGCTGTCATCTTTAAGGAAGCTAACTACCACAGCTTTCTCCTGCAGAGGCTGGTGGGGTTACACCCCAAATGTTTTGGTTAGTAGCCAGCACTTAACTTTCACCAGGGCACCTTACACAAAGATTCTAAAAACTAAAAGATAACAGCCTAGGAAACCCTACAGAGTGGTCTGCTTTGTCCTGTAGGGTATTTGTCAGTAGGAATTGACTGAACAGCACGTAACAACATTATAGTGTGAAATATATATATACACACAGCAGAAACATACTTACATATGAATGTTGTTGTTGTTAGGTGCTGTTGAGTCTGTTCCAACTCATAGCGACCCTATAGGACAGAATAGAACTGCCTCAGAGAGTTTCCAAGAAGAGCCTGGTGGAGTTGAGCTGCTGATCTCTTGATTTGCAACCATAGGACTTCACCACTACTCCACCAGGGTTTCCTACATATGAATATAAAAACCAAAAACCCAGTGCCGTGGAATCGGTTTCGACTCATAAGGACCCTACAGGGCAGAGTAGAACTGCTCCGTACAGTTTCCAAGGAGCGCCAAGCAGATTTGAACTGCCAATCTTTCATTAGTAGACATAGCAGTTAACCACGATGAGACCAGGGTTTCTATATATATACATATATATATGGAAATACATATATACGGAAATACGTGTGTATACATATATATACACACATATATGGGTGTGTATTCCCATTCCCCCTTTGCTATCCCTAGGCCTTATATTTAGCAATCAATACTTCTTCCCCATAGTTTACTTCCCTCTCCTCTCTCTGCTACCTGCTCTTCCATTTCCACACTTCCCCAGTACTTTGATCTTTGGGGATTTTCAGCAGCAGATTCGCTTTCCCAGAAACCCTGACAAGCGTTCATGCGGACCAAGGGCGAGCAGTTCAGCAATCTGCCAGAAGGGGGCGCGCCTGCAGCCCGTCTTGCTCTTGCCGGAAGAATCCCAGCCCCCAGCCTCCAGTCCAGTCACAACTCCTTAGAGATGCAAATTGAGAAGCAGCCTTCCTGACAGGACAGAGCTGCTAATTCTCTGACGAGTATGCAGATTTCCATCCTGCTTTTGCCCGGGTTTATTTGTTTTACTTTGCAATAAATTTAATACAGACTCCCTGAAGCAGAGAGGCAGATGGACTATAAACTCTGCATTTTGAGTAGCCTTAGTTACTAGGTTAGCGCGGCTCGTGATCCCTGCTTAAACTGTATCTATGAAATTTGACATGAATTTGGGTCTGCGGTTTGCTGGTCCCTTGGAGTTCTGGAGCTGCTTCAAAGGAATTTACAAGAGTTGATTTGATTACTGGCACTTTAATGTCTCTCGAAGGTTAGCGGAGGAAGCCGGAAAACTTGGCTGGAGTATAACGGGAAGAGGGAAAAGCAGGAGAGCCAGCCAGGTCTCCACCTGCCCCACGGCCGACGGTGTCGGTACTGCTTTCCCATGCTGTGCTCTGAGTTGAAGGCCAACACGCCACTGGACGCATGCTGAGGCCGATGCTGACATCCTGTGGGCAATCAGGCAATGGAAAGTGCCCACAAGGAGCTCACAGTCTAAACAAACAAACAAAAATCAGGTTCACATATGGGCAGACATACCTAAAACATTTATAAAGAGACATTAACAAGAGTGGTACAAATTAGCTCCGTACAGTAATGCAAATTGGATGGGGGGGGCATGGCAGAAGAGAAAACACTGCACACACCCCTCCTGTTAACACCTCCCCTCCAGGGCAGTGGGCAGCACCTTTGCCTTCCCCACTAAAGAAAGGAACGAGTGATAACTGGAATGACAAGTCTATTCTCATCCCAGCTTCACCATTTCTTCCTCCAAATACCCGGGTAATGCTTTAAATTCCTCTGGACCTCAGTTTCTCCAGCTACAAAATCAGAATCACATGGTTATCAACAAATCGAAAAAAAAAGTTGCCGTGAATTAGACTTATGTTCGTGCAGAACCCATGTGTGTCAGAGCAGAAAGGTGCTCCATAGGATTTTCATGGCTGTGACCTTTCTGGAGAGATTGCCAGACCTTTCTTCCAAGTCTCCTCTGGGTGGACCCTGATCTCCAACCTTTCAGTTAGTAGCTGAGTGCTTAACCGTTTTCACCATCTGGGAACTCCTTCATGAACTGATTGAATATGAAATGCATTAAATAAGACAATTTTGCTAAAAATGCTATGCATGCTGTGAAAGAACGGGCCATTAACAAACAGTATTTAGTTGGCAGATGCTATTCTACATTTTGCAAACCCTGATAGCGTTGTGGTTAAGTGCTATGACTGCTAACCAAAAGATCGGCAGTTCAAATCCAGTAGGTGCTCCTTGGGAACTCTGTGGGGGCAGTTCGACTGTGTCCTATGGGGTCGCTATGAGTCAGAATTGACATGATGACAGCGTGTTTGGTTTTTGGCATATACATGCGGCGTACACATCCATTGGTGTAGGAAGGCCTCCTAACAAAGGTCAGCTACAAATGGAATTTCAGAAACCTGTCAGGGAGACCTAAATCATGACTCAGCTTCCACAATCCAGGCAAGGTGCGACGGTGGCTCTCTTCCTTGACTGTCCTACTGGGGAGGTCTTTGAGTCTCCATCAGAGAGATTGATGAAGGAACCTGAGAAGGTTCCAGTGGCCACTGATTCCAGGGATTGTTCCATAAAAGTCAGGGAGTTGCCTCCCAACCCTTCACACGTTCCCACCCCTCACACATCCCACACCTCCTTCTCCCCCGGGTGTGTGAGAAGGACCAGGAGATGGCGCTGCAGATGTATATTCCCCGAGGGAAAATCCTGAGTCTAGGCTAGAGGAGGGGCAGGGTGCCTTCCTTCCCCTCCCTCGCCGGCCTCTGAAAGTCCTTCAGGCCGGAGGCTAGAGCAGATGACGGAGAACTAGGGCGCACTTGAAGAAGTGCGTGTGACGCAAAGCAAAAAGCCAGGAGTCGGGGAGAAAAGGGGCAAGGAGAAGGAGGAGGGCAGATAAAAGAAGGAGAGGAAGACAAGTGTCAGTGAGTCCTTAAACGTTGGAGAGAATTGCTGGGAGAGGGTTAAAAAGCTGAGAGGGGAGGAAAATGAAACAAAAGAAAGGAAAGAACCAGGCTTTCTATGAAGCTGCCAGGTGGGTGGAGGGGAAGTGGAGGCTGAGACAAAATGGAAATGAGGGGCTTGGTCACCATGGAGAATGAAGCTGGCAGCTTTGGCAGCAGTTTGTTAGGAGAGAAAGAGGGGATCAGAGATGCTGTGGGTGTGTGTATACACACAACTGGATTGGAACATTGCTAGCAGAAGTCAACCCAAAACAGGGGGTGAAAGGGGTAAGGGGTAAAAAAACAACTGTTTGAATTCTCTCCAAAACAGCAGTCTTTTGTTCTGCCCTTGCTAACTTCTACCTGTTCCCCCATACTCCTAATACAGAACACTAAATTAAAATTATTACATTTAAGTTTTAAAAATTTAAATTTGGTCCACAATTGGTGGTCCGACTGCTTGGGGGATCCCCTGCGAGCATGATCTCTAGACCTGCCTGCTGCCACTGTCCAGAAAACACTACTGAGGTCAACTCTTCAGACAACAATGACCTGAACCCGGGGACACAGTGTGACCATATGGTGTGTGTACTTCATGGTTCCATGCATTTATAGGAGGCTGTCTTACTGGTCTCTTTCTAGATGGGGGAGAAGAAGGTAGAGATGTCAGCACAGGAGCTTGTTAAGAGGATATGACAAACATAGAATAAAAAGGAGGAGTGTACTGTAACCAGGCAAGGAGAGCAAAAGGAGCTGCAGATAGGCAGGCATGCAAAGTTAATTTGGATTGTATAATTTCACTTAACTAATAAATAAATTTGGTAACTCTACCACCCTGCCCCAAAATGATCTGTTGTGCAAGGAAAAGGGACCCCAAACTTCCAACAGTGGCAGCAAGAGGGAGATGGTCTGGGAGTGGGGGGAGAAGAAGGGAGGGATGAACAGGGTAGGCAGGACAGTAAGTCAGACACTTGGGTGGTCACAGACATTCCAGCAGTACTTTCTACAGGAAAATGCAGAAATCCAGCAAATACAGGTCGCAAGGCTAAGAGAATGTGCCTGCAAGCTTTCCAGTGCCGCCCTTAGGTCCACCACCAGGTCTCTGCCTGGACCCTGCACACTGTATGAATCGTCTTTGGTTCCCCATTTGGGACCCTCCCTGTGGACAACGAGCAGGCATATCCAGGGATGCTCCACAGGAAGTCTTTCTCCCCCTTCTAGACCACACTCCAGGTGGCCAGGCCAGCCAAGGGATGGCTGCTTGGCTAGGAATGGGGGGCCCAGAGTGTGTGGATAGATTTTGGAACTGGGGCCAAAGGAGCACAAGCTCCTGGAGGAGGAGGCTTCTGTTTGTAGCCTTGCTCTGGCCTGCAAATGCTCACAGTAACCCTGAACAGGAAAGGGCTTGGAGTCACAGCTGGAGGTGGGGAGATAGAAAGAAATAAGGAATCTAAGACTGCTGAGGTTAGCTGCTTGAGGAGAAAAGGGAGCAAGAAGAGGAAGAATCAAACTCCGGGAAGATGAGACAGAGGAGAGTGGAAGAACAGGGCCGTAGTATATCTCACACAATGTTTGGGACATACACATATTTAAAAAAATTATGTAACTGCTACTGAAAGTTGACTGGCTGTCTTGTGTTTTACCTGGCAACGCTATCTCTCCGGTTTGAGAAAGGTTGGGGCAATGACAATGAGGCATGTATCACGAGTTTGACTAGGCCAAGGATGCCTGCTCAGCCTTGAAGCTCTTAGAGCTAAAACTGGCCAAAGAACCTGGACCACACTGCTGTCAGAGCAGGATGCACCAGCTGTGGGGTGGGGCTGCACAAAGGCTCCAGCCTAGGTGGGAATGCAGCCAGGTCTTCTTCTCTCTGCCACGGACTTTAAGAAGGAAGCAGGGCTCCGCGGGTCAGGGTGACTCTCCCAAGAAAAACTGCACTTCTTTTGCTTCCGTTAAAATCCCAAGGGCTAAGCTGGTTTCTGTCGAGTCAGTTCTGATGCATAGCAATCCTACAGGACTGAGTAGAACTGCCCCGTAGGGTTTTCAAGGAGCACTGGTGAATTCCTATTGCAGACTTTTTGGTTAGCAGCCGTTGCGCTTATCCACTGTGCCAGCAGGAGGGGCTAAAAAGGCCTAAACTGGTCTGGAAAGAATTTCGTCCTGAAAGAACACCTTACCTCAGTCCTTCATGCCGTAAAAAAGAAACCCATCAGGAAAGGAAAATGTAACTAATATTTTTCTAACGCATTTTATATTTTTTTCATTCTGCCTGGTTCTTCTTATCCCACCTAAAACTCTCCTACTGCAGCTGATGCTACTTAGAAACCCTTTACAGAAGCAGACCTCTGAGATGCTACGTTCCAGTAGGAAAGTAAACAAATACATACATAAATCAATAATAAATCCAACATTAATTTTGAACACAGTTAAGAATACAGAAGCAAAAAACAATTAATGCTTGCCAAATGAAAAAGGATAAAGTCAAAGGAAGGTTTTTAACCAGAAAACAAAACCTTTACAGTGGAATGACAACAATAGAAAATAAAATCAAATTAAAACAATAAAAAAAGAGGAAGAAAGACTCCCCAGCAGTGTCTTGTTAAATAACAGGCTGAGATTCATCAGGGTACCAACTGGCACTGAGCATTTTTTAATTTTCTCCCTGCTGGATATTCTCCCTAACAGTATCAACAAAGAGATTAACTGCTTGTCAGAGAGGACTTCACAGAGCACAGCTGAATTCTTCAGTATTTATCTTCCTCTTTGTGACCCTTCCCCAAAGAGAAAAATCTGATGTTTTCTTTTTAAGACCGCAAATCTAGAAATGATTCATTCAGTCCATGAGGAATAGGTGACTATATTAGACAAAGGGTCCATCCCACCGTGGTTCAGGCTGGAAAGGCAGGTCTAAGAATGACTAATTGTCCTTTCCTTTTCAAGGAGTCCACCTTACAAGACCATGGAAGAGAAGGAGATTCAATACTGAAATCACACGTTTCTGGTAAATGACCATCAAAAGGTGCCATGAGTCCTTTCAGCAACAAAGGTTTGCAAAACCTCGCAAACACAGAGACTGGTGAGTCACACAGAAGGCAGGCACATCAATGAAGCAGAGTGTCACAGAGTGGTCTGGGCCAGATGTTTATCCACATTTCAATTTAGTTCCAGGAAGACAATAATATGTTTCCAATTAGACTGATAACTGTTAATTTACTTTTTTTTAAATCGTAGACTTTTATTCACATTTTGTTAATTCTTAGTTGCGAACATGCTATAAACATTGAGAAGTTATATTTATTTTTGTTTGTAATTTTAGGTTGCATTATAATATAAATAACTTAAAACAGAGTTAGATGTCTGAGAGACTTTTTATTTTTTAAAAAACATCTGAACATTAATCAAACATGAAACACATATTTCCAATGGTAGAATGGAAGAATTCAAGGCTAGAAAGTCAGAAGCCTCTAGGGCCTAATCCTGACATAATTCACTGAGCAGCTTTGGACACATCTGTGACTCTGTTTCAACTGTAAAATAGGTTGTGCATTTCTTTTTCTCAGGGATGCTGGGAAGATCAGATGAGAATGAAACAGAGAACAAAAAAATGCTGTTCGAGCCAATAAGAAAAGTAGTTTTTGCACAGCATCATAATAAAGAATGAATATATCCTGGGGCAGTGGTCCTCAATTTGCATACTTAAACTTAGGAAATATAAAAAGTTGTCACTTCCGTTACCATTTAACTTAACAAGCCTTCAGAGATGCTGGGTAGTGCAAATGGTTAACACGCTTAACTGCTAACCAAAAGGTTGTTGGCTTGAGTCCACCTAGAGGTGCTACAGAAGAAAGACCTGGCAATCTCCCTTTTGCAACTCAGCCATTAAAAACCCTATAGAGCTCAGTTCTACTCAGACACACGTAGGATCTTCATAAATCAGGATCAACTCTATAGCAAACGGTTTAAAAGACATCACGGAAGAGAAGGAAGGGAATACAAGAGGGAGCACATACTTAGCCTTCTAAGGCTAAGTGATACTGCAAGCCCTGCTCCTTGGTGGTCCTGATGAGGGGAGCCCGGGTGCTCCCTTTGTAGCCCACCTCTACTATCTTCATCTTCGTGCCGTCTAGGACTCCCTTGTGAGTTGGTCTGGGAAAGGTATCTGAAGAGGACAGCTGTCAGTTTTTCACGCTCTGGCACTGGTCGGACTTTTCAACGAGCAGTGTAGCAGCCAAGGCTGGACTCACCTGAATAAAGCCCAGGCAGCTCCAGTTCCAACAGATGTCCTGGGAAATGAGTTCTCTGGAGAACCCTGGAGAAGCAGAAGCAGAGAGGACTGAGATGTATCTTGGCTCCAACTAAACATCTGTATTTTTTGGAAAACAGCACACCTTTAAAATTAGTGATGTCTTAGTAGAGAATTTACACTACTTATTTCCGGGACTTCAACACTTATTTCAGAGTGGCTATTTGACACTGAAAGTTAAGAGGTGATCAAATACTGTATTTTTTCAGTAACTATCTCCTATTGTTTAAAATGTCTATCCTAACAAGAGAGAATAAAGCACACTCTCCTTTTCCTCAGTTAAGAAAAAAATCAGTGTAAAATAATATACTACTTAGCATAGCAACAAAAATGTTAAGAGAGCTAGAAACTAATTTAACAAATAATATACAACACTTTTTGTGAAGGAAGATTTAAAACTATTTGAAAACATAAAAAACACCTGAATAAATGGAGGAATCTAGCATAGCCATGGAAGGGTTGACTTAACCCTATAAAAATGTCAATTATTCCTAAGTTAATCTGTATATTTAATTAATTCCCATCAAAATCCCAGTAGATTCGGCTTGGGGGGAAGGCAGTCTAGGTTGGGGCAGACGGTCGGAAGACTTTTCTACATTCTAAAATTTATGAGAATGTATAAAGGCCCACTAGCGTTAATATGACTTTAAAAAAAGAGGGAACATATTACACTGGATGTTGAAAATATTGCAAAGCTATAGTTATTAAAACAGTGTGGTACTGGCACAGGAACAGATAAATGAGGGGTCCCTGGGTGGTAAAAACAGTTCATGTTCAACTGCTAACATAAAAGTTGGTGATTTGAACCCACCCAGCAGTGCTGTGGAAGAAAGGTCTAGCAATCTGTTTCTGTAAAGATTACAACCTAGAAAACCCTGTGGAAGAGTTCTGCTCTGTAACACATGGGATCACTATGAGTCTAATTCCACAGCAGCGGGTCTGGCTTTTTGGTGTTTGGTGACGTGAAGAGTATATACAGTCTATGCTTCAGCATTGCCCCTCTGTGGGTGTAGGTACCCCGGAGAAATGTACACAGAGGTGCAGCACTGCTTGTCACATCACTGATGGTGGCAGCAATCTGGGTGTCTATCACAAAGGGAATGGAAAGGTAAATTGTGGTAAACACTAACGATGAAACTCCATGCAGTGATAAGAAGAAATAAACTAGATCCACTTATGTCAGCATGGATAGGGTTCAAAAACAAAGCTGAATGGGAAAAGGTAAAAAAAAAAAAAAAAAAAAGGAATAGATTTATTGTACAACACTATTTGTGTATATATTTTTAAAGGCACGAAACAATACTACATGTGTTCCAAACGCCTATACATAGGTGAATGAACTTGTGCAAGGTGACTTAGAAGGACAGATGTAGTAGTGGATACTGTGGTGTTTCAAGGAACCCTGGTTGTGCAGTGGTTAAAGCACTTGGCTGCTAACCAGAAGGTTGGTGATTCTAACCTACCAATCAACGCCTTGGGGCGGGGTGGGGGGCAGGAGAAAGATGTGGCAATCTGCTCCTATGAAGATTATAACCTTGGAAACCCTCTGAGGCAGGTTCTACTCTGTCCTACAGGGCTGCTATGAGCTGGAGTCAACTGTTTGGCAGATGGTTTGGTTTGATGCTCTACCGAGTTCCCCTCTGGGGGAGGACTGGGAAATGCACCACATCCCAGCTGCTGGGAATATCAACTGCTGCAGCTCCGGGCTGCATTCCTGAGGGGCATTACCTATTTCTTCACCTAAGGGAGTGACCTTCCTAGGGAAGACCGATGACCGACAGTTGGCTGATACAGAAATCACGCTGAAGGGTTGTGCTGGGTCCAGAGCTTCTGTGGGCTCAGCTGAGGCCTCAGCTGCATCCACAATGAAGATCAGTTTCTCCTTCTGTCCAGTCAGTCCCTCCTCACTTCCATCCATTTTGGGTCTCCCACCAACACCCTTGAATCAACCTTCTGCATACAGCTCCCCGTTTTCAAGCTTGTTTCCAGGAAACACAAGCTAAGCAATGCATTAAATACTCAAGAATGGCAGGTTTGGTGGGGAAGAGGGGACAAAAATGGGCATGTATGGATGAAAGGGGAAAGTGAGGGCTCAGTAGTTGACCAAGGGTTCTCCTTGGAAGTAAAATGAGGAGTCTGATCAACTCAGTGGTATGTCCTCAAAGTCCCAAATACAAAATAAAGACACTGAAAATATAGCATCTGCCTGTAAACAGGACACCAGCTGTCTCCTTCTGTGTTCACTTTTCTCTGTAAGGAAACACCAGCTAATTTGTCTGCAGGCCTGTGGTAAGCAAGTTAACGAAATCAGAAAAGAGGGAAGGGAATAAATGGACAAGGACCTTCTAACAAGTGGTATTTACCCCAAATCAGGGAGCCAGGACCCCTTTTGGCTCATCTACCCTTGCTGCAAGTCACTGAGACAGTTTTGTCCCATTCAGCATGGGAATGTGAAAATGAAAACGTGTAGTCTATGTCAGGCTGGGTGATGTAGTGCTTATGTGTGTGCATGTGTGTGACAAAGAGAATGAAGAAAATGAATGTTTCTCTACCTCAGGTGGGAAGCAGCCCAAGATCAACAGAGGCGTAGAACCTGTTCTTCACGTCCCCTCCAGCACCACAGGGAAGAGGAGCTATGTACGGCATTTTGTGAGGAGGAGGCCACTTACACCTGGGGAAGCAGCTTGGCTTGCTTCTGAGCCAGATGCCACACTACGTGGGCAACTTGCTCTGCCAGTTCCTCCCCATCGTGCCTACCCTCTCCCCTCTACCGCTCCCAGTTGGTGATTCTGTGTAACTGAAACATGTTTACTTCTCTGAGCCCTCAACAATCCTGTCTCCTCTCCACTGTGCCACCCTTCATCCCCAGAGTCCTTTGCCCTCTTTAGGGTCTTCAGGGGGTTCTGGTACCTTAATACACCCAGACACTGAGGCAGAGGAGGCTAAGGAAAGAGAAACACTTGTCGGACACTGCTCTTTGCCGTGGGAGGAGTCCTTAGTGACATGAACGGTTGTTTCACACAGCTGCTGACTGAACCATTGGAAGCTTGAGTCCAGCCAGAGGCACCTGGGACAAAAGACCTGGTGGTGACCTACTTTTGAAAACTCAGCCACTGAAACCCTATTGGGCACACTCATGGGATTGTTGTGAATCCGAATCAACTCCAGAGCAATTGGCTTGCTTTGGATTTTTGCCTTGTAAAGAGGCTGCATGACCACTCTGCTGCCAGTCAGAGGCTTAACCAACCAGATTCTCTCTGCACTTAAAGAAAAATAGGGGACCATGTTGGAAGGAGCATAAATAAAATATGCGAATTCATCTACCCACCCTTTCAGCAAACATTTATTGAGTTTACGTTAGTGGGAAGAACAACTCAGAAAAACAAGGTGAGAAGTGTTGTACAGCTCACTTAATAGTACACGTAGAAACTGTTCAGTTGCAGTAAGTTTTTCTGTGTATATTCTCAGCAACAGACTCATGGTCGTTGAGTTGATTCCAACCTGTATAGATCCTATAGGAAGCCCACAGGGCTTCCAAGGAGCAGCTGGTGGATTCGGACTGCCAGCTTTCTGGTTAGTAAATGTAAGACACTGGTACTTGGGACTTTATTCAACAGGCAATGCTGGATAAGAATGGGTGAAGGAATTAGCATTTTTAGGAAAAAGAAGAAAAGATCTAGGGGGTGCATGGTAGCACTAATTTAATTATTTAATGAGCTATCATGTGAAAGAGATGTTAGGCTTTTTAGTTGAGGATCTGTTAGAACTGGGGTCAATAAATGGAAAGCTCAGGAGTTCTATGCTCATTCTGAATAGCAAAGGACCTTGTAACACACAGACCTGTGCAACAGTGGAATGGAGCACGTGGGGAGGAAGTGAGTTCGTTTGCACTAGAGATGCTCAAGCAGAGACACAGTGAGCAACCACTAGTGACAGTGGATTTGTTCTGGAGCTTTGCAGAGAAATGGAGGTAAATACACACGTGATTCCTTCCAGTCGATGTGGGAGCTGGTCCAAACAACCTATATAGTCCTCTCCCATGTTAAGATTCTGTAGTAAGGTGGGGAGCCGTACAGGACTTTTGTCTGAGTAATTATGTAAGTAGAACCATGCTTTAGAAAGATTAATCTGGCAGAAATATGTAGATTGGATCGAAGGAGGAACAACATTAAAGGAGATACGGATGAGATTGATGTAATTCCTCAAGCAAAAGCAACCAGGACATCTAATCAAATGTGGTGCATTGAACAAACCTGTTTATTTGCATGCCCTCTTGAAATTCAACTAAAATGACAGTAAACAAATAAAAAGGATATGAATCCACAAAGGCAAGGGCCATGGGAAGTCAGCAGCAGAGTAGAGGTGTCAACACCATCTGACACAGAAGTAGAAGCACTAGGTGCCTCTGAGGGCCAAGGAACCTGGGCAAGGTAGAAACAGACAACCAAATGACTGCCTAGAACTTCACATACCACATCCAGCAAATGACAGGACATCCCTGGAGAGACTGAACTAGAGAGACTGGGCCACAGAGTCAATTGTCAGAGCTGAAGGGGGAGGTGAGGTGGCATTCTGAAACCAGAGGGACACAGGGAATGATGACATAGCGAATGGTGACAGTGCTAGTCCTCTTTCCAGTCTAGGTTCTCAGAAGGCCAGCAGCCAAGCTTACAGTCACCTCCTCAGGGAGAAGCCTGGGTAATTCTTTTATTGGGGAAACTTACCAGCTGAAGAGGTAAGACTAAACAAAAAGTCCAGATCCCTGCCCACTCCCTTCACCGTAAAGGTAACTATTCATCTAGCTATCCCTGCCCCCGCACATGCAGAATCTCCTGTCTGTTCATTAGGGCATTGTTCTTAAAAATTAAAGAGCAGGCAACAATCACTAAACATTGGGGAAAATATCTAACATGAAAGACAGAAGTAAAGATAAAGAAACTTTGAGGAAACAGACAACGCAGAAAGAAAAAGAAACTTCAAAATCAGAACAACTGAAACTGTCAGAGAATCAGAAGATGGTATTGAATTAATAAAAAAGCACAGGATACTGTGTAAAAGAAGAGAACACAAAAAATAACTTTTTAATAATAAAATAAATATTAAATGAAAAAATTGGGGAAGAGTTGTGAGGGTCTCCCAGAAAATAAAAAAGATGAATGGAAAAAAAAAAGGGGATAAGACCATTTGGGATTGAATCTGGAAGTTTCAAACTTACCTGTTAAGAATTGCAGGAAGAGAAAAAAATGATGGAAAGCAATTATCAAACAAATAATACATGAACATTTTCCAGAACTGAAGGCCATAATTCCCTAGACTAAGAGGATTTATTGGGTACTCACCATACAGTGGAGGGAAAAAAGCGGTACCAAAGAATGTCATCATGGAACTTCAGAAGATTATGAATAAAAGAAATTTCTATTCACAATGGTATTAGTCACCAGAGTCAGAAAGTCCATCAGCTGATGATTGAATAAACAAAGTGTGTTATATCTATACAATAAAATGTTATTTAACAACAAAAAGAAATATTACGTACCACAATATGGATGAACCTCGCAAATATTACGAAGTGGAAGAAGCTAGTCACACTATACCATATATTGCATGATTCCTTTTATATGAAATGTTCATAATAGACAAATTCATAGAGACAGAAGTAGATCAGTGGTTGCTTGGGGCTGGGGGTTTGAGGAGAAATGGTAGTAAATACACAGAGGATTTCTTCCAAGGGTGATAAAAATGTTCCCCAACTGATGGTGGTAACGGTCATGCGACTCTGTTACTGTGCTAAAATCCACTGAATTGTATACTTTAAATGGATTAATTGTATAAGTTATATCTCTCTAAGGCTGTCACGTTTTTAAAAGAGAAAGATGATAACAAAGAAGAGGCCCACAAAGAAGAAGGGATGGAGGAGGAGAAATCCTAAAAACTTTCAGAGAAGAAAATTCACATACAAAGACATAAGGACTCCTAATGGCACTGGACTTCTTGAAAGTAGACTTGGATACAAAAGTGCCATGGAATAATGTCTTCAAAATTCTGAGGGAAAATGACTTTGAAGTAATTTTTCCATTTGTTGTTGTTGGTAGTTGTCTTTGAGTTGATTCCAACTGTGTGGAGCAGAGGCATTCCACAGGTTTTTCATGGCTGTGGTGTGTCAGAAGCAGACTGCCAGGCCTTATTTCTGAGGCACATCTGGGTGAATCTGAACCACCAATCTCCCGGTTAGCAGTCCAGTCCAGTCCATTTATGCCACTCATAGGCTTCTAATATTTCTATACCTGGCAAATTATCAATCAAGTATAGTAGAACAAATACTTTTTCAAAAATTCAAGTACTAAAAGATACTTATCTCCAGTGAATCCCTTCTATAAAAGTTTAGAGAGAATTTGTTTCATCAAAATAAGAAAGTAAGTCAAGAAAGAGGAAGATATGAATTCTGGGAAATAGGAGATTCAGCATAAGAGAGGAGTGAAAGGAATTGTCAAAATGTCAATGCAAAGAAGTGCCACCAGCCTGAAGATCAACTGGTCTAGGCTGGCGTAGGAAAAGGGATAATTTAAGTGGCCTATCTTCAGGTAAAACAAAATTAAACTGAACTAATATGGAACTGATAAATTACCTGATATTTGTGACCATCCTAGGAAGAATTTTATAGTTCTCCTGCAAAATTAGTGATTTCCAGTTCCAGTGGCCCTTGAGTTGAAAGAAGGAATATTTAACAAGTTACATCTGATGAACTTAGGGAAGCAGGAGGCAAAATTACCAGCTGCAAGTAGGTATCTCAGGATGGGGTCATGAGCTTCAGGAAGACAGAAAAACTTTAGAACAGATGCTCCCTGCCAAGGGTAACTTTGCCATCTGGTAGATGTTTTGCAAAGTCTGGAGACATTTCTGGTTGTCATCCCTGGGGGAGGAGGTGGTACTGGCATGCAGTAGGCAGAGACAAGTGACATTCTATAGAGACTAGTAAACACCCGTAGTGTTCAGGACAGCTGCCATTACAAAGAATTACCCAGCCCAAATGTCAACAGTGCTGCTGTTGAGAAACCCTCCTTTAGAACAACTGTTAAGGGAATTTCAATAAGGAGTTCTCAAGATATGGGTAAGAGGATTGCATAGACCAACTCCGGCTTAAACAGTATAAATTGAATAGCAAATCCAATCGATATGGAATTTCAAGTTCTGTAGTTATATTGAGCAGAGAGAGCTCATGAACATGAAATGTCTTATTCTGCAGAGATTTACAAGCATTTGTCAAGAGTGGATTACGAAAGGTATTCATATATAATGTTTATTGCCTTAAACATACTCTGAGGTAAGTAACTTTTTCCTAGTTTTACACATGGGTAAACAAAAGCACAGAAAGTCAGTAGCCCAAGATCACACAGCTAGTAAGGATTTGAGCCAAGATTCAAACCTTGCTAGTCTGCCACAAGTGCCTGTAGTCCTATACAATACCATGCTGTCTTAGGGGCCTCAGCATTGCTTCCTTTTCTCATTTTGACATTTCAAATGACATGCTATTTCTGGAATGTGGTTGCTTCTTTTGTAAGCCCCATACCACATATAACTCCTCTCATTATGTGGGATCTAGTTTTGATTTTGGCAATCCGTGTTTTTAATGGTAAGATGAGGAGTGAAATCAGACACTTGTTCTCTGATCTCTGTGATAACTAATTTTAATAAAGATCAGCAACCTAACACTTTGGAAAGTCTGTGAAGGGACTGGCCTGTTTCCTGACCCAGTGTATTACCGCAAGAAAAAAAGACGACGTGGTTCCCTGTGTCCACCACTCATCTGGTTGTATTACGATGACGTGTATGTTGGTGTGGTGCTGAAAAGTGTGCCATCAGCATTTCGAAGAGCAGTAGAGTCACCTAAGGCGAATACATTTTAGTAAGTCTACACCCCAAAACTAGCCAGTGAAAGCGTACGGATAACAACAGAACATTGTCCCACTCACTTATTGGCTTTAAACACATATCATCAGGAAGGCCCAATAGCTAGAGAAGGACAATGCGTTTGATACAGCAGAGAGCCAGTGAGGGTGAAGGAGACCCACAGTGTGATGGACTGCCACAATAGCTGCCAAGACGGACTTGAACTAGCCATTGATCCTAAGGATGACATGGACCAGGAAAAGTTCCATTTCGTTGTATGTAAAATCTCCATGATTTGGAATCAAGTCGATGGCAGCGTTTCCTGCCCACCCACGCCTCCAAAAGAGGCTAAAAGAAACAGAAAAGAAATTAAAATAAGTTTGGCACTGAAACAGAGCAAAGATGTGTCTAAATGTGAACTAGAAATTAGGTCCTCTCTTAGTGTCCCAGATTCTCCATGTGTAACGACCTAGGATGTAATGATGACAGACAGAAAACAACGAAGACATGTTTCCCAGGCCCCCACACCAGCCCAACTGTTATATCTCCAGGATCCAAAGAACGCTGAGGCCTATTTTTGACCAATGCGGGAGATAAAAACTCCTGCTCAGGAGCCCAAATTTTTGCAGAGTTAAAGAACTTGCTGTTTCACAGCTTTAGCTAAACAACTCTAGCTTGATTATCAAATATTAGAATTGAGAGAAACAAGCATTGATGCAAGTGAAAGAATATTCTGCTGCTGATTTAAAGACAAGTGAGTTGCTAAATATTTTTATTAGCAGTAAATTTGCTGCTTGCTGGAACTAATTTCACGCCCTGTAGATACGGTGCCCAAGTTGGAAATGGCGTTAAATTGCTCTCTCCTTGAGGCGGATAAAGCTTGAGGTGGCAGTAACCACTAGATGACACAGACTGGAAGCTCCTCTGAGACAGGCAGGTTTGGAGCCAGTGACATGGAAGCCCAGAGGAAGTCCCACCCTACATTTCCCTTTCGGCCAAAGTAGCGTTTATGTCCCAAGTGTCCAAACTTTTCAGAAAGGGAATTGCCTAGAAAGAAGCATTTTTTCTAAGTTTCTTGAATTTCCCTAGTTAATGCTTTCTGGAAACTCATATAGCACTTTTAGTTGCTACATCCAATTTATCCATCACTTAATATTGATACACAGGCTTGGCAATATTGATACAGGAGATTACAAGTGGCCCAGATTATTTCCTGTCCTTCTGTATAAAGCCTATGACCTAGCTGAACTTGGACTCACAAGGACTGACAAGGACACATCAACTGGGCCCTGAGGTATAAAGACAATAGCTAGGACAATCTCAAAATACATCTTTTAGGGAATCTTTCACCTAAATTGGTAAAGCAGCAATGAAGAACCTCCTGACTGTTCATACTGAAACCTATACCAGTGACTGTTAAGACAATTCAAAATGTAAGATTAGGGCGATCCAGCAGTTTCTAGTCAATCTGTGAAAAGGTGAAGCTTTTAATGGCTTTGCTCATCTGTGGCCTTAATATGTGATACTAAAGATTCTGTAACGTTCTGCCGACGGGCAGGCATGGCTTTAGCAGCCTGCTTGTCCTTTTCCACCTTTTGTATGTTCTCGTTGCTTAGACTGGGGACAGGCTAGACTCTAGCAGTATGCTTGTCCATTTTGCATTTTTGAATACATTCTGAGTAAAACTTTAATTTTGTTTTACTAAACTTTACAGTGTTTTTACCCCAAAACAAAACTTACATGGTTTTTTAAGTGTTAGTCCAATATCCTTAGACACACCATAACTCCTAGAAAAGAAAGATTGCACTTTATTGCCTGAACTAGAAACCAGTGGGCAAATAAGTCCATTTTACAGATCAGGGAGTGAGACAGAAGAGCTGAGGCAAAGTTGGTAGCATGAAGGATAAAACCAGGCCAGATTCCAGAGGTCACTGAAGAACTGGGGCAATGATATCAGATGAGCAGTCCGAAACGGTGGCGTGTCCAGGATTGAGGGCTGGGGTGTCTCTGAGGCTCAGTATCAAGTAACTGAGCCAGAGACAGAATCCACACTAACTAGTAAAGATGAGAACAAGCTATGGATCAACATATAGGTCACAAGAATGAAAAACAAAAACGCCTAAGGAAAAGAAAGGCAAGTGGTCAAAAGTTCAAAGCAACAGTTATAAAATGCATAAATGTTAAAGAAATACAGGGTAAAACAAATACACACAAAAGAAAAACTCATTCATTTAACACATAATAGAGACTAATACGTGGCCCTGGGTGGCACACACAGTGTTGTTGCACTAGTAGCCTAATGGCTATTAGATCAAACCCCAGCAGCCCCAGCAGCCTCTCAGAGAAGAAGCTTGTGATAAAAATTACAACCTCAAAAATTCTATGAGCAGTTCTGTTCTGTAGCACACAGGGTCTCCACGGATCAGAATCAACTCAATGGCAATGAGTTTGATATTTTTTTTAAGAGGTTAATGCTACAGCCAATATGGGTTCACTAAAAATGAGTTTTGTCAAATTGAACTCATTTTGTTGTTAAGAGTTATAAAGCTGATAAATCTGATTGTGCTACTCACTGTCCTGCTTAAAGGCTTGGTTAGGGTCTGGATCTCAAGACACGACGCAGTTTCTTTTTGAAAGTTAAGTTTTATTAAAATGTGCCCAATGAGAAAAAGACTGGTGCACCAGGGACACACTCCAAACTACACAGAGCAGGAGGTGACCCCAAGCTTCCTTAGCGCCCAGCATTTAAGCTGTGAAACTGCAAAGTAGGGAGGGGGAGCTGACCCTTGCATTGATTGGTTGAGGCCATACGGAATTTCCGTAAGTTGCGAAATGTAGCTGTTGGTGAATGTGTCAGCCACACTGGTGAATGTTTCAACCACCTGGAATTTCTGTGAGTTGCAAAATGTAGTCATTAATGAGTGTTTCAGCAGATTGTGGTTAGGGCTGTCTCCAGGGGTTGTTTGTAAGGCTGTCTCCAGGCTTTGTCTTTTGCACGATAAAGGTGAAACCACTCTAGCGTATTTCTTGTTATTTTCTGCTAAGTTATTTCTTGGAGACTTCTACCCTGAATTTTCACTGCTCCCTTCCTCAAAATGGAATCTGAGGTTCAAAATGGAGTTACTTATGTTTCATTTCAACAGCTTCTCATCACCACTCTTCACCTCTAAGATAAAGCCCAGATTCCTCACCACTCACTCAAAACCCTTCACATGCTGCCTCATCTCTTGCCATGCACTGCCCAGAACTTGGAATTCACTCACGTTAGACTATTTGCTATCACTATTCTGAAGTCATTCATTCCTCTATAATTTACTTATCCTGTTTCCTTGTTCCAGAATACCTTCCCATTTCCACTCCCCATTTAGCTCACAAAAATCCTGTATATCCTTCAAGTCCCAGATCAAATGTCCCTTCTCTCATGAAGCCTTCCTTTCTCTTTCCCCCATAAAATTAGCCAACCTCTCTCTAAATTCTCAATGTACTTCATTCATACTGCTAATATAGAATATGAAATAATGTTGCATTATCTCTTATCTATAATATCAAATATATATGTATTATATGTAAATACAAATCAGAGGTAATATAAACCTAATTATAGTTGAGATATACATATATATATATAAATGCCTGTTACCCCATTAGATAGTAAGCTATTTTAGACAAAAGTAGTATTTTGGTCATTTTTGTATCTTCAGTGCCTAACATGGATATTCAAAACCAAATTCGCTGCTGTCAAGTTGATTCCAACTCATAGTGATCCTATAGGGCGCAATGAAATTGCTCCATACGGTTTCCAAGGGGAACCTGGTGGATTCAAATGTGCCAGGAGCCACAGCGCTTACCCACCACATCACCATTTCTAACAGATGGGAAGTCAATAATATACATTTCCTGATTTGAATGGGAGGAAATGCCAAATACAATGTATCTTCATTTAAACAGAGTACTTAATAAATTTCTAGGATATCATTACAAAAAATATTGTAAACTGTAGATGATTAGGCAAAACTAAAGCTTTCTGAACACATGCTAAGACTGGAAGAAGTTCTCTGATGCTACCACATTCTATCCCAGTGTCATGGATTGAATTGTGTCCCCCCTAAAATATGTGTAGCTATGTGACTGGGCCATGACTCCCAGTATCTTGTGACTGTCCTCCATTTTTTGGTGCACTTGGCTTGGCATACTGTATGTTAAAGGATTAGGATGGGACTGTAAATCCCTTGATAAGATCACCTCCCTGCTCCACTGTAAAGGGAGTTTCCCTGGAGTATGGCTTGCATCCCCCTTAATCCTTTCATCCTGCAAAAGATAAAAGGAAAGAGAATCAGGCAGAGAATTGGGAACCTTGCACCATCAAGCAAACAGTACTGGGAGAAGAGTGCATCCTTCAGACCTGAGGTTCCTGTGCCAAGATGCTCCCTGGACAAAGACTGATGCAATACTGGACTTTCCTCCACAGCTGACAAGGGGGAAAGCCTTCCCCTGGAGAGGACACCTTGAATATGTACTTGCAGCCTACCAGACTGTGTAAGAATACACTTTCCTTTGTTAAAGCCATCCACTCTGGTATTTCTGTTTGAGCAGCACTAGCTGACTAAAACAGGCACCTAGATTGATTCCATCTTTTTGCTACTGTGGTTTCAAATATTTTTTAAATGACTTTATATGTGCTGCTATAAATGGCAAAACCAGACACAATAAGCAGGAATTAAGGAGACTGCCTCGTCAAACACTGACTCAACATGAGAAATGATTCCAAAATTTATTATCATTCAATACTGAACAGGACATTTGGGGAAGGTTACTCACTCTCTGGAAACATTGGTGGCATAGTGGGTTAAGTCTGTGTCTTCTAGCCAAAAGGTTGGCGTTTCAAATCTGCCAGGTGATCCTTGGAAATTCTATGGGGGCAGTTCTGCTCTGACCTCTAGGGTTGCTATGCTTCACACCCAACTCATTGGCCGAGGGTTTCGCTTTGGTTTTTATTCACTCTCTAGCCCTGAAGGTACTCAAGCAGAAGCTAGAGAACTAGGTAAATATCCATAAGAAGTTTATGTTAGAGATTTTATACAAAGTACAAACACCTTTGTTAAGGTCTTTCAGTGGCTCATCATAATCATCAGAATGATATTCAAGTTCTATATAATGTCATGCGCAACTCATATTTCAATGACCCTTGTACCTCATCCCCTGCCTTTTACCCACCTCCCACACCTCCACCCTTGCACACTCCATGCTGCAGACAATCTGAACCGCTTCTCTACCACTCATAAGATATAAGCATGCTGTCTCACACAGCTAGATAGCTGCACACACTGTTCCTTGTGCTTACAATGCCCTTCCTTCCTACTCTCCGTGCCTGATTTCTGGTCATCCATAAGGGTAACCTTAGAAACCTAATTTCTTCCTCCACACTTGGGAAGCACCCTGCATTTGCCCTTGTGCAGCCTCTGTTACACAGATTATTTTTGTTGTCTGTCTTTCATGGTAAAATATGAATCATTTGAAGTAAAGGACTGCATCTTTACTCTGTACTCCCCATTTCTAGAACACTGTCAAGTACATGGTGAATGTTCAGTATTTTTTAATGAAATGCATTAAACTTTTCTCCATTAGTTCAAAACATAACCAATAGAGAGATCTGCCTGGATGCAGACCCAAGTTTGCATCTTAGCTAATCAGAGATAGTTGTACTGGCTGGAAGAACCCAAAGACAGAGTTCAGGGAAACTGTAACAGCTGGAAAGTGAGGAGAAAGATTCAGAAACAGAGAGGAGAAGACAGATAGAGCTCCAATTTCTGGATATAAACGCTCGCCCAAATCTCTGGCTGACTTCTGAACCACCTACATGGAAAGTCAACTCCAAGCACCGCAATTAAAGTTAAAAAACAAAACAAAAAACATGACCAAGGAGTCAGACAGAATCCGGAGTTTACTAAATGAGTAATGATCTCAAAGAACAAAGTTTGAGAAAATCTTCACCAATTGAAGAAATGGCCATTCTTTTAAGTTATGTGCCATTTAAACAATTGCACACTATGCTTCTTTTTTATTTAAGGAATCAGCTTCTTTCCACCCATTCCTCAAGACTCCTGTCCTTTGCCATTCCTCTTCTTTCTACTCTAGTCCTCTACTTACGTGCTGTTTGTCTTCCTGATCTCTCAGCTTGGAAACATGTTGGTTAAACAATCAAAGAAACAATTCTGTTAGTCATCGGTTATGTATTATATTAACTTAAACCGCATCTGCTGCCTTCGGGTCCTCTGAGTTTGTGCAGCAAACTTATCTGTTAATATTCTGATTGAGAATAGACTGGCATGGTGCCACAACATCAGCAAAACAAAACTCTAGGTCAAGTAGCTCCAGAACTGGATTCCCAAGGTTTCTTTTGTTTATGGACAGTGGCCGTCACCAATAAAAATGCAGAATGTTTATGAGACTGTTCTCATAAGTTGGACCTTACTGAGGATTTGTGAACTCCTGAAAAAACTCAGTTCCTGACCCTGATTCAAGTCCTTCGTGGATTGAAATGTGTCCCCCCAAAAATGTGTGCAGCCATGTGTTTGGGCCATGATTCCCAATATTTTGTGATTGTCCTCCATTGTGTGATTTTCCTATGCTATATGTTAGAGGATTAGAGTGAGACTGTAAATCCCTTCATAAGGTCACCTCCTGCTCCACTGTAAAAAGAGTTTTTGTGTAGTGTGGGTTGCACCACCCTTTATCCTTCCATCTTACAAGAGATAAAAGGAAGGGGAAGCAAGCAAAGAATTGGGGACCTCATGCCACCAAGAAAGCAACACTGGGAGAAGAGCGTGTCATCCTTCAGACCTGAGGTTCCTGCACCAAGGTGCTCCCTGAACAAAGACTGATGCAACACGAGGACTTTCCTCCAGGGCTGACAGAGGGAAAGCCTTCTGCAGTGAATACTCTGAATTCAAACTTGTAACCTACTGGACTGTGTAAGATAAACTTTCCTTTGTAAGAGCCATCCACTCATGGCATCTCTGCTAGAATAGCACTAGATGACTAAAACAAAGCCTTGGATCTCCATCCTAAATAGTTGGTCTTTCTGTCAAAGAATGCAGCACAGAGGTCCTTAAAGAATAAATTTTAGCAACTGAGAGTTCAAGTAAGATGAGCGCCCACACTCTAAAATCCCTCACTTTGGGGCCTGGCCATGTCCCTCCACCTAGAGCCTAAGAACTGTGGCCACAGTAGCTGCCACCTCAGCTTGACCAGGCTTGAAGAAATGGAGAGAAACTGGTCATTCATGTGACTCAGCTGAACAGGAGCAGTTTCCAGCTGCTTTGCACAGTGAACCTTGTATCTTGTAGAGAAGCACGGGGCTGAGCCCTGTCATGGGCCGCAACAATGCCTCCAGACATCTGCTGATCTAGAAACCCCACGGCTCTTTTAATACTTTCACATGTTTCCATAAAGCAGCGTCAGTGTCCTTCACCCACCCGCCAAATGTTCCTGCAGAGGCTCCAGCTGAGTTTTACAATACATATCCTCCTGGCAGCTGCCTGATGTTGGCTTCTGTCACAAGAGCTGGAGAAATCAAAACTCACAGAGTTCTTCTCTCGCCAGCCAGTTGTTACCAACCCCCCAGAAAAGATGCCTGAACTACAGATCCAGTGGCTGGGCAGGGCTGGTGGTGACAGATTCTCTCTCTTGCTGCTTGATTGCTTTCTGACCCACCTCCTATCTGTAGGGAAACAAAGGATGTCAAGCCCTAGCTTATCATCACTCTTAGCACTCTCCAAGAGAGGGCCAGCTTACAAATAGTAAAGAAATTCCAGCCAACTTACACATGAGAAAAAAATAAAATGAGCCCTCTTACACCACACACTGAGATGAAGTCATTGGAAGGTAGCTAGTGGCTTGGTGTTATGGAAAGCAGGATCCTTCTGACTAGGGCTGCATTAATTGATATCTGACATACTCACTGCTGACATACTCACTACTAAGGGTTTTTTGTTGTTGTTTGGTTTGGTTTTGGTTTTGGCTTTTATTTCCTCTTTTTGCTGTTTGGTAAGTCAAGTCATATAGCTCTCCGGCTCAAAATCCCCCACCGCCTTCCCTTCCCCCGCAGAAGAAAGCTCACACCTTCAGTGACTGCAGGGAACTTGCTGGTGGACCTCCCCCACCTACTCCATCTACCTCTCTGATTACATCTCCTGCTTGTCCCCTCTTCCCCCCCTCTTTCCGTATGGCTCACTTGGATGCACCTGGTACCTTCTACTGTCAGTGCCTGTGTATGCTAGTTTGGCTTTCGGCTCTTCCCCCACTACTGCCCCACTTGCTCGCTCACTTCCTTCAGGTGTCTGCTAAGTTGTCACCTCATCGGAAATGCCTTCCTTCACCATACCATGTAAAATAGTACCCCGCTCTACATGCCCCTTCATTACTCTTTATTCTTTTACCTATTTTTCTTCTTGGCAGCACTTGAAGCCAGCAGACATATCCATTGCTGTGAAGTTGATTCTGACCCATAGCGATTGTATAGGACAGACTAGAACTGCCCCATAGAGTTTCCAAGGAGAAACTGGTGAACTGCAACAGCTCAGAGTCTGGTTAGTACCCAGGCTCTCAATCATTATAATATCAAACATTTATCTGTTGATTGTCTGACTCTACCACTAGTCCTTCCATGAGAACAAGGACTTACCTTGTTCACTCTTTGCCTCAACTTTTTCAACACAGTAATAGTGCTTGTTGAATGAATAAATGAATTATGAATGAATGATGAATGAGTAGTACTGACTCATGTGGCATCCACGCTCATGCACATACTATTACTTCTGCGGAGCAAATAACCAGGTGGTGCCTGGCTGAGAGAACATAGCCCACTGCCCTTGATTCTGCTGTCTGGAGAGAAATGTTAAGGGTTTCATATAAACCAGATGTGCTTTGTGTACCAGAACTCTAGTTTTTCATATAGTTGAGTTGCCTTTTCCTATTCTTTAGCTTAAGAAATAGACCTCGGAACTCTTTCTCAGTGTGAGATACTTCCCTACTTATAAAATCAGCCAAGTGAACCCAACTGTCTGGCAGGTGACTGCCCTGAAACATTTAATTTGGTACAGTGTTAAGATAGACTAAGTTTCTTTTCTTGGGAAAACAGCCCTTTCAGAAAATAAATATCTGACAGCCAGCAGGTTGACTTTTCTCTGCAAAATATTGTGATCCATAAAAACTGGCAAATAAATTAGAAATCAAAAGCATGTTACTTGTCTTGTCCATCCCAGAGTCCCATGAAAGAGAAAGTTCTCCCTCCTTCTCCAGCACCAGGAGAGGCTAAGACTTTTCAAATACATGATACTGAAATAAAGCTGAAGGAAGCTATTCAGGTTTGCCTTCTGCTCTACTGTCTTACTATGCAGGCTCCCGTGTCCCCCCAAATCCAGACTTAATAATTCACAGAGGAAAGACGTTTAGTAAATAACTGGCAAGTCTGGGGCTGTCAGCTCCCCACAGTTGTATTGTTTGCATCTTCCTGCTTGGCATCCACCCCACTGTCCTGGCTTGCATCGAGTGAAACAATCCCGTTTGCTATTTTCATAGAATTAGTGTGTCTGCAGTTTCTTAATCAGAGTGTTCCTTGGGAAGAAGTATACTGGGATTTCATTACCTTCTGAGTTCAAATATCCTGTGAATCTGATGACTATTTGTCACTACTCTGAGAGGCCAGGAAGGTAAACTTTGGCTGGGCTGGTGTAAGTGGACGGAGAGCTCTTCCACGTGTCCGCTGTCACGGCATTCCCGGGAGCCTAGCTCAGGCTTCCCCGTCACATAGCCGAGTAGCTTTCTCCCCAGACATGTTTCAAACTTCTAATGGCTAATCTTCATGGGGTCATGGACTCTTTTAAGAACACTATGAAAGCTATAGATCCTCTCCCCAGAAAGCTACATACACACATACACACTAAAACTTACAATTTCGGTGTGCCTCGACACTCCCCCTCCGTGATCTACACACGCTCAAGCACTCACATGTGAAGCCTATTCCTTGCTAAAGTAGTAACTCAGCCAGTTATGAATTCTTTTGTTAAAGGGGGAAGACAGAGATTTTTAGAAGAGAGAGAGAGAGAGAGAGCATGAAAGTGAGAAAGTTCTTTGTGGTGGCGACATACTGAGAACAATGGAGAGAAGAAGGCAAGTCAGATTCCACGGCTGAAATTACTATTGCAAGTGCAAGTATTCCTAAGTCGGTATTGGCTGCATTGTATTTGTGTGGATGAGATACTACTTCAAAATTAGGAAAATCCTTTTCTTTATTGCATTTTACATGAAGACTTACAGATCAAATTAGTTTCTCATTAAACAATTAATGCACATACTGTTTTGCAACATTTGTTGCAGCCCATAGAACATGTCAGCACTCTCCCTCTCTCGACTTTGGGTTTTCCATAAACAGCTTTCTTGTCCCCTCCTGCATTCTAGTACTGTCCTCTCTTGCATTCTTGCCCCTGGGGGTCTTTAGTCTTGTTTTGTTTTATGGGCCTGTCTGGTTTTGGGCTGAAAGTTGAACCTAAAGAGTAGCTTAATTACTGAGCTAAGTGGGTGACATGGGCCATATTCTCAGGGTTTCTCCAATTTTTGTCAGACCCTTAAGACTGGTCTTTTTTTTTTTTTTTTTGAGTTAGAATTCTATTCTTTTTTTTTTTTTTTTCTGCAGCTCTGTCTGAGACCCTGTATTGCGATCCTTATCAGAGCAGTTGGTAGTTGTATAGTTATGCTAGACTCAGTCTGGTGGAAGTTGTGGAACATGTGGTCCATTAGTCCTTTGGACTAATCTTTCCCTTGTGTTTGTTTTTTTTCATTTTTTCTTGCTCCAGATGGAGTGAGACCAGTGGGGAATGTTAGATGCCAACTTTAAAGATGCCTGATACTACCCACCAAAGTAGGTGGTAGAACACTTTCTGTGTCATACCAGTTGATCTAGATGTTCCTCGAGACCATGGTTCCTAGCACTCAGCTCAGTATTTTGGCCCCTCAGGAAGTTTAGATGTGTTGATGGGGCTTCCATAACCTCGCTTTGGACAAATTGTGCTGGTTTCCCTGGTATTATACATGCCTTACCCTCCACCAAAGTTACCATTTATCTGTTGTCTGTTTAGTATTTTTCCTTCCCCATCCTTCTCCTAACTCATAACTGTCAACAATTGTTTCTTTTTGTGCATAAACCTTTTCATGTGTGTTTTAGTTATCTAGTGCTGCTTTAACAGAAATACCACAAGTGGATGGCTTTAAAAAGAGAAATTTTATTTGCCACAGTCCAATAAGCTAAAAGTCCAAATTGAGGGTGTCAACTCTGGGGGAAGGCTTCCTCTTCTGGCACTAGAGAAAGGTCCTTGTCGTCTATCTTCCCTTGGACTGGGAGCTTCTGAGGCTCAAGGACCCCGGTCCTGTCCAAAGGACAGGCTCAGCTTCCTGTATTGCCTTCTTTCTTGATAACAGGAGGTCCCCAAATGTCTCTGCTAGCTCTTATCCTTTATATTTCAAGAGAACACCTCAACGCACAAAATAAACTTACACATTGAATCTTGTTCTACCAACACAACTGCCACCTACCCACCCTCCACAACATCACAGAGGCAGGAATTCCAACATGGAGAAATATCACACAATACCAGGAACCATGGCCCAGCCAAACTGCTACACATATTTTTTGGGGAAAACAATTCAATCCATGACAACGAATTCTTATCGTATTTTAATATTCAAAAGCTGATGGTTATTTTCTATTAATTTTTCAGTGAGTAGTTTCATAGTTGTTGTCCATTTTGATGGACTTACTTCACTCAGCTTAATGGCCTCCAGATTAATCCATGTTGCGAGATGTTTCACAGATGCATCATTGTTCTTCATAGTTGTGAAGTATTCCATTTTGCGTATGTACCCATTTATGCATTCACCTGTTGATGGACACGTAAGTTGTTTCCATCTTTTTGCTATTGTGGATTATGCCACAATGAGCTTGAGTGTGCGTATGTCTGTTTATACCACAGATCCCATTTCTTTAGGTTGTAGTCCTAGGAGCTGGATTGCTGGATCATATTGTATATCTATTTCTAGCTTTCTAAGGAAGCTAGATGTTCCTTGAGATCATGGTCCCTAGCACTCAGCTCAATATTTGGGTCCCTCAGGAAGTTTAGATGTCTCAACGGGCTTCCATAACCTTGCTTTGGACAAATTGTGCTGGTTTCCTTAGTATTATATACTGTATTACCCTTCACCAAAGTTACCGTTTGTTTATTGTCTACTATTTTTCCCTCCCCATCCTTTTCCTACCTCATAATTATCAATGATTGTTCCTTTTTGTGTATAAACCTTTTCATGTGTGTTTTAGTTATCTAGTGCTGCTTTAACAGAAATACCACAAGCGGATGTATAACCAAATCGTTGTACCATTTTGTATTCTTACCAGCAGCACATAACAGGTTCAATCTCCCAGCAGCCTCTCCAACATTTTCTTTCTTCCAGGATTTTTTGTTGATTGTTTTCTTTTTTATTCATGCCAATAATGTCAAGTGAGCTGGTATGTCATTGTAGTTTTCATCTGCATTTCTCTGGTGGCTAGCACTCAAAAGCATTTGCTCATGTATTGGATAAACTCCTGAATCTCTCCTGTGGTGAACTTCTTTGCCCATTTTTAATTGGATTATTTGTCTTTTTATTGCAGAGGTGCCAGACTTTCCTGTTGATTTTAGAGATTAGATCTTTGTTGGATTTGTCACATCAAACTTTTTTCCCAGCCTGTAGATTCTCTTTTTACTCTTTTCATGAAGGCTTTTCATCAGCATGTTTGATTTTTAGAAAATCTCAATTATCTAGCTTGTCTTCTGGCGTTTGTGTGGGAAAGCCAG
Source organism: Heterohyrax brucei (assembly GCA_028571685.1). NCBI lineage: Eukaryota > Metazoa > Chordata > Mammalia > Hyracoidea > Procaviidae > Heterohyrax > Heterohyrax brucei. The sequence continues at coordinate 23,347,894 of CM053162.1, forward strand.
TGGGTCTGGGCCAGCCTTGGCGTTCCCGGGCTAGGCGTGCTGTGTTGGGATTCATTCCTCTGAGCTCTTTTCTCTAGGAACTCCCATTCAGGTTTCCTCAACATTATTTCATAAGCCAAGGGGGTTGTAAAGCCCCTTTTAGAAGGCATCTTCCTTAATCCTTGTGTCAGGAGATGAGAGGGTATATACAAAAATATTATCAGGGAGAGTACAGCCAAAAATACGCCAAGGGTGAGATGCCTCTGCTCTGCATCACATAGGCATGTAGCTTTGCTACAGGGGCTTCTGTGGGTGACAGGCCTCGGCACTCTAGGTTTTCAAGTCTGTTAGAATAGTCTTTTGTAGTATTCTGTTATGATACTTTCTTTATTATAGTAAATGAATAAAATTTCTAGCATCTATCTACTGTTTCATGTATGATAAACCCTCACCCCCACCCACCCTTGTAACCATCAAAGTTATTTTTTTCTGTAGATAATTCTATTTTTAACTCCTTGTAACAGGAGTCTCATATAATATTTGTCCTGTTGACACTGATTGATTTCACTGATTTTCTATCCTCTTTTTCTCTTGTAAGTTTAGCCAACAGTTTACCAATTTTGCTGATTTTTTCAAAAACAAGCTTTTGGTTTTGTTAATTTTCTCAATTGTTCTTCCATTCTCTAATTCATTAGTTCTGCTCTGATCTTTATTATCTCTTTCCTTCTGGTGCCTGAGGGGTTGCTCTCTTTCTGCTTGTTCAAGCTGTAGGGTTAATTTTTTGGCTTGGATTCTTTCCTCCCTCCTGATGTGTGTATTTATAGAGACAAACTGACTTCTGAGCACTGCTTTGGCTGTATCCCATAGGTTCTGGTAGGATGTGTTTGCATTTCCATTTGATTCCATAAATGTCTTTACTTCATCATTGATTTCACTCATGGTGACCCTAGGGGCCAGGGTAGAACCGATCCCCAGAGTATTCAAATCCCACTAAATGGCACTTGGCTTGGCATCATTGATTTCTTAATAACCCATGGCTTTTTGAGCAAGGTCCTGTTCAGTTTCCATGAGTTCATATTTCTATGTTTTTCTCTACTGTCGATTTCAACTTTCATGGCTTTATGGTTCAAGAAGATCCTCTGTGATAATTCAATGCTTTTTGAAATTCTCTTTGTCAGTGTATAGGAATCTGACTGACTTTTGTATGTTGACCTGAAATCCTGCTGCTCTGCTGAATCTTTCTTTTAGTGTCATTTCCAGCCTGATTAACACTTATCCAATTCTAAGAAAGATAAGGTCTACAGGAGAAGAGGCAGCATGAATAAAATAAATGTTGGATCAATGGAATTTTTAGGTTCTGGCATCAGTTCTGCCACTGATTAACTGTGTGATTTTGAATGAGAAGTAAATTATTGTCTTTATTAGTGTGATTTTTTTTTTAATGCCCCATGACCTCTGAGGCCTATTTCCATTACAGCATTCCATGAAACATAATTCATTAGAAACCTCTTAAGTAGTAAGGATAAAAGCTTTTTCTTCTGTAAGAAAAACAGTAAGCATTTTAGGCTTGTGAACCACACTGTCTGTTATGCCAATACTGAAGTCTGCTGTTGTAAAGCAAAAGCATGAGCAAATGAGTGTCACTTTGTTTTGATAAAACTTTACTTATGGGCACTGAAATTTTATATGATTTTCACATATTACTAAGCTTTGCTTTGTGTGTATTTTGAACTACTTAATAATGGAAAAATCATTCTTTGTATTCAGGTTGTATAAAAATAAAAACAAATAAATGGCAGACCACATTAGGCCCACAGACCACACTTGTTGACCCCTGGTCTATCGCATCAGCTTAATATTTTGTTCTGGAAAAGTATAGTGGCAGTTCTGAGCGACCTTGGCAGTGATTTTGCTTCAACAACCAACAGTAGCATTGGGGGACTTTAAACCACGCAGTGTCCCTTTGCTCCAGTCACACAACTCTCTCTTTATTCATGTTCTGATACCTCATAAGCATAGTTAAGTGTTCTGGTATTCCCATCCTCCACAATGTTATTCTTAATTCCTATTCTGATTCTTGCTGCAAAGTCAAATGCCTTTGCATAGTCAGTGAAACACAGCTAAACATCTTTCTGGTATTCCCTGCTTTCAGCCAAGATCCATATGACATCAACAATGATGTCCCTGGTTCCACATTCTCTTCTGAATCTGGCTTGAGTTTCTGGCAGTTCCCTGTCAATATACTATTGCAGTTGCTCTTGAATTATCTTTAACAAAATTTTACTTGCATGTGATATTAATGATATTGTTCAATAATTTCTGCATTCGGTTGAATCATCTTTCTTGGGAATATACATTAATATGGATCTCTTCCAGTCAGTTGACCACGTAGCTGTCTTCCATATTTCTTGGCATAAATGAGTGAGCACTTCCAGTGTTCCATCTGTTTGTTGAAACATCTCATTTGATATTTTATCAGTTCCTGGAGCCTTGTTTTTTGACAATGCCTTTGTCTGAGCTTCAACTTCTTCCTTCAGTACCACAGATTCCTGATTATATTCTACCTCTTCAGATGGTTGAACAGCGACCAGCTCGTTCTGGTGTAATGGCCCTGTGTTTTCCTTTCATCTTCCATTGATGCTTCCTTTGTTGTTTAATATTTTTCCTGCTGAATCCTTCACTATTGTGACTTAAGGTTCGAATTTTCCTTTGGCTCTTTCAGCTTGAGAAATGCAGAGTGTGTCCTTCCTTTTTGGTATTCTATCTCCAGCTCCTTGCACATGTCATTGTAATATGTTACTTTGTCTTCTCAAGTCACACTTTGAAATCTTATATTCAGTTACTTTATCTCATCATTTCTTTTGCTTTAGACACTTGGTGTTCAGAGTCTCTTCTGATATCCAGTTTGGTCGATCCTTTCTTTCCTGTTTCTTTCATGACCTTTTACTTTTTTCATGTATGATGTCTTTGATGTCATTCCACGACTTGTCTGGTCTTTGGTCATTAGTTTTCAACATATCAAATCTGTCTCTTAGATGGTCTCTAAACTCAAGTGGAATATACTCAAGGCCATACTTTGGCTCTCGGGAACTTGTTCTGGTTTTCTTCAGTTTCCATTTGAACTTGCATATGAGCAATTAATGGTCTATGCTACAGTCAGCACCTAGTCCTGTTCTGAAATGAAGATATTGAGCTTTTCCATCATCTCTTTCCACAGATATAGTTGATTTGATTCCTGTGTAGTCCATCTGGTGAGATCCATGTGTATGTTCACCATTTATGCTGGGCAGAAAAGATGTTTGCAATGAAGAAGTCATTGGTTTTGCAAAATTCTATCATGCAGTCTCCAGCAACATTTCTATTACCAAGGCCATATTTTCCAAATACTGATCCTCCTTCTTTGTTTCCAATCATTGCTTCCCAATCACTAGTAATTATCAATGCATTCTGATAGCATGCTTGACCAATTTTGGACTGCAGAAGCTGTTAAAAATCTTCAATTTCTTCATCTTTGACCTCAGTGGTTGGTGAATAATAGTTAATAGTCAATGGTCGTATTGACTGGGCATCCTTGAAAGAATGTGGTTATCCTATCACTGACAGTACTGTACTTCAGTACAGATCTTGAATATTCTGTTTGACAACGAATGCAATATCATTCCTCTTAAAGATTTCATTCCAGGCACAGTAGACCATACGACTGCCCAAATCAAAATGGCAAATACCAGTCCATTTCAGTTCACCAATGCCTAGACCATCAATGTTTATGCATTCCATTCCATTTTGGCAATTTTCAGTTTTCCCAGATCAATACTTTGTATTTTCCATGTTCTGATTATTAATGAATGTTTGGAGCTGTTTCTTGTGATTCTGAGTCATCCCACATCAGTAAATGACAGCTCCAAAAGCTTGACTGTATCCACATCATATGGTCAGCTCTTCTTTGAGGAGGCTGTTCTTACCTAGTTATCTTTTGAGTGCCTTCCAAATTAGGGGGCTTATTTTCTGGCACTATATTTGACAATGTTCTGCTGTTATTCATAAAGTTTTCACTGGCTAATTTTTTCAGAAGTACACTGACCAATAAGGTTTTCAAGGAGTGGATGGTAGATTTAAATTGCCATTTTGGTTAGCAGTCATTTTTTTGATCAGTGTGCCAAATTTTAAAATGGGGACCATTGAATAATCAATAATCTTCTCTAGAGTGGGAGCCACAAGCTTCATTGAAAGATGGAAGTGAAAGAGCACTATGGTAACAGCTCTTCATTTGATTTCATTGAAAAAGTGTGATATCATTATTTAATGGAAAAATTAATAGTCCCTCCCAGTTCAAGAGTGAGGTAGAGGTGGAGGTTAAGGAAAAGAGTCCCTTCTTATCAGACAGAAAGCCTAAAATAGTATATCTACCTAAAAGAATGTAAGAAGTTTGGAGTGTTTCCTCCTTTTTTTTTATTATAGTTAAATATGTATCAGAAAAGTGTTTCCCTTCTAAGTGCACAATTCAGTGATATTAACTGCACTCATTGTTGTGCAGCCATCACCACTATCCATTTCCAAAAGTTTCTGTTATCACAAAGAGAAACTCAGTACCACTCCCCTCTAGCAATAATTTCCTCATTCCTTCATATCTTAGGTTGAGTTATCTACAGAAGCAAAACACGGAAAGCATATAGACAGAGAGATTTATATCAAATAAATGGTTCAGGTGGTTGTAGAGGCAGGAATGTTCTAAGTCTGTGGATCAGGATGGAGGCTTCTACTGATTCATTTAGTCACAGGGACTGGTGAACTCAAGATCAGTGAATCAGACAGCAGGGATCTGGTCTACAGCTGCAAAGACTGAAAAATCCCAGGGCTAGCAGGCAGAGCAGCAGGTAAACCGCTAGCTCAAGTTCTAAAAAGTGGAGGGCAGACAAATAGATGCCAACTGCAGGATCCAGAGCAAGCAAAAGTCACAAGCCTTGCTAGCAGGATGCAGACCACACCACAAGGAAACTCTCTTTCAACTGACTGGCTACCCACTGCAGATCCCATCATGGGAATGATTATATTATATCAAATTTCATCATGCAGGTGATTTATCATTATATCACTGCCAACTACATCTTAACTGCCAAACCACTGAGAATCATGGCCCAGCCAAGTTGACACACAACCTTAATCATCACAGTCTACCCCTCGTGAACTTGACACTTGCACACATCTCCTAAAACCACACATAATCCTTGACTAAAGACAATTATAAAATCATGCTTGCATCTAAGCTAGGCAACTGCCATCGAGTCGGATCTAACATGATACAATTAACACACGTACAACTGAGAATACACTGGTCCTATTTACATTTTGTATTTTACAAATGAAGCAAACAAAAATATTTTTACACAAGCATGTAAGATGAAACAATCAACAACTACAGCACTCATTTCTGCAACTAGTCGTGTGGTCATAACTTGTATTTAGAACTACATTCTTCCACCACCCATTCCGTATTCCCTTTGCCTTCAGCAAGTGCCTCAGCTGGTCGTGGTAAGGTGACCCAAACCTTTATTCCTAAAGGGTCTGAGCAATCAGTAGTCATGTCAAAATTGGGTTGTTGTAGTTTTCCATTGACTTTAATCATGGGATGTGGTAGAACTAACAGACATTCTAAGGGATCCCCTGCATTCCAGACATACTCTTCTTTATCTTCATTGTGAAATATCAATCTGATTTCCTCTTGGCAATCAGGACTGATCACATCAGCCAGTATAATAACTTTCTTCTTTGCGTGTTGATTTGGGTGCATGACAAGTCCAAAGTCGTCAGATGGCATTCTTACCTTCCAGTTCAACAGAATCAGAGATGTGTCTCCAGGGAGCATTCCTCCCTTTGAAACTAAGACCTCAAGACCCACAGGGCATAGGATTTTGGGAATAGGAAGAAAATTTTTGCTAGTGGGTCACCAGAGATAAAAAATGAGTGGTACCACTGCCATTTCTACCTTTTGATTGCTGGACTCAAGAATCCTAAGTATCAGCCCACCAAGCCAAGCACCGTCAAGTCAACCCATGTGTAAGTATCAGAGAAATAGCATAATATACTGGACAACAGTTCAGAGCATATACAGCCTCCTAGATATATTGCCACAACCCCGGAATGTATTGCCTTCTTCGTGGCACCATAATTGTGTTTTTAGAAGCCCATTCCATTGTTCTACCAAAGTAGCTGATTCAGGATGATGGGGAACATGGTAAAACTAGCGAATTCCATGAGCATGGGCTCATTTATTTGCCATGAAGGGAATTCCTTGATTTAAAGCAAGGCTGTGTGGGCTACCATGACAGTGGATAAGGCATTCTGTAGCTCTATGGATGGTAGTTTTGGCAGCAGTACTGCAGTCAGGGAAGGCAAATCCATATTCAGCATAAGTGTTCATTCCAGTAAGAACAAAGTATTGCTCTTACTTTGATGGAAATAGTCCAATCAAATCAACCTGCCACAAGGTTACCAACTCAACACCTCAAGGAACAGTGTCGTACTGTGGACTCATTGTTGTTTTCTGCTGCTGGTAAATTGGGCACTCAGCAGTGGCTGTAGCCAAGTTAGCCTTTTTGAGTAGAAGTCCATGTGGCTGAGTCCATGTGTACCCTTCATCTCTGACACCATCACCACTTTGGTCATGAGCCCAACGAGCAATGACAGGAGTGACTAGTGTCATCCTATCTACTTGATTTTTAAAATCCTCCCCTACTGAGGTAACTGTTTAGTGAGCATTTATACAAGACACAAATATCTTCATTTCTTTGGCCCATTCAGAGAGATCTATCTATGTACCTCTTCTCCAAACTTCCTTGTCTCCAATTTTCAAATCATGTTCCTTCCAGGTCCCTGACCATCCAGCAATACCATTGGCCACAGTGCATGAATCAGTACGCGGTTATACATCTGTCCATTTCTCCTTCCAAGCAAAGTGAACAACCGGGAACATTGCTCTAAATTCTGCCAATTGAAAGGATTTCCCGCTGTCCTTCAGGAGACATGGTAAGCTGTAGTTAAGAGCTATGGCTGCTAACCTAAAGGTCAACAGTTCAAACGCAGCAGCCACTCTCTGGAAATCATATGGGCAGTTCTACTATGTTGTATACGGTTGCTGTGAATCAGAATCTACTCTACTGCAAAAAGTTTGTTTTCGGTTTTACTGTCCTCCAAAGAAGTCCTAGAAAGGTCCTATAGTGCTGCCACTGTCTAGTTTTGGGTGGTGCCTGCATATTGTGCAGAACTATCTCAACTTTCTCTCCCTCAGTCAACTGATGATCAGGCACTCCCTACAAGGCCATAGGTACAGACTGGAAAGTGGAAAGTAAGATGACAGGGTAGAGGCAATGGAAATTTGTGCCACTTCCTCATGTAACTTGCTTGGGCCTTCGGGTCCTGCTCAGGCCTAATCTTCTATGTACCACTGCCATTTAATGATGGAATCTACTCTGCATGTCCAACTTTTTGGTTCTATGGATCAGATAACACCCAGTTCATAAGGACAACTGAGGTTGCATAATGACTTGGTGGCCCTCATTGAAGTATTCAGTTTCTACTAAGGCCCAATAACAAGTCAAAACTTGTTTTGCAAAAGGAGAGTAGTAGTCTGCAGAGAATGGCAGGCTTTGCTGCAAAATCCTAAGGATCTGTGCTGTGATTAATTAATAAGGGCCTGCCAAAGACTCCAAACAGCATCTCTATCTGCCTCTGACACTTCAAGAACCATTGTACCAGCTAGATCATATTGTCCAAGTGGCAGAGATGCTTGCATGGCAGACTGAACCTGTTGCAGAGCCTTCTTTTGCTCTGGGCACCACTTAAAACCAGCAGCTTTTCAAGTCACTTGATAAATAGGCTAGAGTAGAACTCCCAAATGAGGGTTATGTTGTATGTGAAGTCAAGACAGGCCCGCTACATGTTGTGCTTCCTTTTCAGTTGTGGGAGGGGCCAGACACAAGAACTTATCCATTACTTTAGAAGGAATACTTGCCATGACCCACACCACTGAAGCCCTAGAAATTTCACTGAGGTAGAAGGCACCTGGAGTTTTGTGAGACTAGTTTTCTACCCTCTAGCATGCAAATGTTCTGGCAGTAAGTCCAGAGTCAAGAGCACTTCTTCCTTATGAGGCCTAATCAGCATAACGTCATCAATGTAAAGTGCCAGTGTGACATCTCATGGAAGGGAAAGGCAATAAGTTCCATGCAGGCTAAATTTCCCCATAGGACTAGGGAGTTGATATATCCCTGAGCAAGGATACTGAAGGTGTATTGTTGGCCTTGCTAGTCGAAGGCAGACTGCTTCTGGTAGTCCTGAAACAGGTATGGAGAAAAAGACATTAGCCAGATCAACAACTGTGCGCTAGGTACCAGAACATATATTAATTTGATCAAGGAATAAACAACTGTGCACTAGGTGCCAGAACATGTATTAATTTGATCAAGGAATAAACATCTGCTGTAATTGGAGTCACCACCTGGTTGTTTTTGATAATGTGCTGTCATTCTCCAAGATCTGTGTGTTTTTTGCACATGCCAAATAGTGAGCTGAGTAGGCATAACATGGGAATCACCACTCTGCATCCTTCAAGTCCTAGATGGTAGCAGTAGTCTCTGGAATGCCTCCTGAAATGTTGCATTGCTTTTGGTTTGCTATTTTCCTGGGTAAGGTGGTTTTCATTTGGAAAAGCCTCCATTTGGCTTTTCCTGCCGTAATAGTCCTTACTCTTTTTATGTCAGGGATCCAGTGCAGGGATTCTTCCAATTGCTAAGTATACCTTAATTATGCATTATGGAACTGGGGAAGTCACTACAATATGAGTTTGGATACCCAATGGATCTACTGTGAGACAGATGAGAACTAAGGCTACATTAATGACACGACTTGCATGTTCCTCTACTCTGATGGGCCACAGTGACATTTTGGGTCTCTTAGAATTAGTGTCAGTTCAGAGCCAGTATATAGTAATCCCTCAAGAGCTTGATTATTTCCTTTACCCCAATTAATGAGTTGATTCCAACTCACAGAGACTCTACGAGACAGAGTGGAACTGCCCCATAGAGTTTCTAAAGAGTACCCGGCTGATTTGAATTGCTGACCTTTTGGTTAGTAGACATAGCACTTAACCACGACGCCACCAAGGTTTCCTCAATGAACAGTCGCTCTCATAAAGGCCATAGATCCCTTTGAGAGATGCTGGTGAAAATATTAACAGTATACGACAATGAGATACCATCTCACCCCAACAAGATTGGCCATGATCCAGGAAACACAAAATAACAAATGCTGGAGAGGCTGTGGAGAAAGTGGAACCCTCCTACACTGTTGGTGGGGTTGCAAAATGGTCCAGCCTCTATGGAAAGCAATCTGGCGCTTCCTTAAAGAAATGGATATAGATATACCATTTGACCCAGTAATTCCACTACTTGGAATATATCCTACAGAATCAAGGCCTTTCACACTAACGGACACATGCACAAGAATGTTTATCGCAGCACAGTCCATGATAGCAAAAAGATGGAATCAACCCAGATGCCCAACAACAGAAGAATGGATAGGTAAACTATGGTACATATACTCAATGGAGCACTACGCAATGATAAAGAATAACAATGATTCCAGGAAACATCTCCTAACCTGGTTTCAACTGGAAGACAATGTTGAGTGAAAGTCGTCAGGGAAAAAAGGACAAATACTGTATGAGACCTCTATGATAAGATCTCAAAAACAGACTTGTGTATAGAAGAAAAGACTCTGACAGCTGCAAGGGAGGGGAGGCAGGGAGGGTGAGGGAGGGAGGGTTTAGTTTAGATAGTTGCTAGAAATCTGGTTGAGAGAAAGTGGTGATAGCACACATTAGAAACAAGAACAACATTAAGTGGACTTCAGCATAACTTGAGTACTCCTTCCATCTTAACTCAATACTGCAAGGAAAAGGTAGCTGGAGCAGGCGGCAGGGGACCATGCTCTTAGGCGAAATCGAGGCCAATTGGCACAACTAGCGTTTTAATAAGAGAGCTCTCTGCACCCCACATTGGTGAGTGGCATCTGGGGTCTTAAAAGCTGCCAAGCTGCCTTCCAAGGACACAGCAAATGGTCCCAACTCAGCAGGAACGGATGCTCACCGAGGACCAAAATGACATGCGGTAAAGACAACCTAGAAGACAGAGAGACCCACAAGAGTGGGTGCCTACATCAACTTGGGACCAGAAGAACTGGATGGTGCCTGGCCACCACCAGTGATAGCCACGATGGAGCTCACAGAGAGGAGTCTCACTGGAAACACAAGAATAAAAAGGGGTGCATCCTGAGATCTCCACTAAAAGAACTCAGTTGATGGTTTTAGGGTTCCCCTGAGAGCATGGCCCCTGGCCCTGACACTGCCCTCACCCATAAATTATAACGAAGGTCCACTCTTTGGACAGGAATGGATTGGACTTGGCAATGCAGAGTGACCATATATTGGATACACTTTATGGTTCTATACATCTATAGGATATTATCCTGCTGACCTCTGGCTGGAGGAAGGAGAGTGGGTGTAAAGGAGGGGAAAGGAGGGTGTTGGGAGGATGAGACATGTATGGAGCAGAGAGAAGTAGTGTGCTGTCACCGGACAGGGAGAGCAGTGGAAGCTGCATATAGGTTGGCATGTAAATTTATACGGGAATGTACATTAACTCAGTCATGTTAAATAAAAAATAAAAAAAATAAAATATATTAACAGTATAAAATTTTGGTAGTGTAGTGAGGTCCTTCCTCAGGAGACCCAACCTCACTTTCATTTAAGGAGTTGTGGGTCTTTAAATTCTTTCACATCTAGGAATTATTTAAGGGGCCATTACTCTGTTCTGGTTATTCAAGTTAGGCTGCTGTTTACTTGGCCTAGAATCCTTCCACAAGTACACATAGCAAATATTTAGTAGATTTTCTGTTTATCTCCTTCCTAGGGGAATCATGATGAAGTAGCCAACACCATTAGTCCACATGAGTCAGGCTATGCTGAGTACTGCTTTGACTCAGCTGTGTTACAGTAACCATACTCACCTTGTCTTTGTCGACTGAGTACTGTCACTTGCCCCTACTACCACAAGGTCCAATCAACACCACCGTATTAGGTGTCTTAAGTCAGCAAGGGCAGTTACCACTGTCAAATATGAATTACATGAAATAGCAATCACAATAGTCTTGAGGGTTACCGGGCCTCCTTTCACAAATTTGTTACTCTGTTGTAGTAAAAGGTAAAGCCCCTTGACTTCATGAGTCTCTGGGTCTAATCTGATAAGTTTCTCTAAGCCTTTGGATACTTCTTCTACAGTATACCAAAGCAGGTCTGGCACTTCAACTTTATCTAGTGAAGACCATGATATAATCCATGCTTCAGCAAGCTGATCAAATATACTGGTAGATTCTTTCCTAACTTTTTGAGCTAAAATATTAAATGAAGAGTCTGTGCCTAGTGGTTCCATGTCAATAAACTCAGACTGATCCATCTGTAGATTCCTTGCACCATTATCCCACACTCATAATAGCCATTCCCACACATGTTTCCTAGGTGTCTGTACACATTACAAAAGTCAAGTGGTTTTTTCAGAGTGTAGTGTACTTCTGCCTAGGTCACACTTTTTACTTCACCATTTGATGCTCACTGGGACTTAAGTCTAGTTATAGGGCAAGATGCCAAAATGTGTGATAGAGATACGTTTTAAAAACATTCAGTGCTGCCTGAAGGCATATGCCTTAGGCAGTTCCCCTGTCAGTAACTCGGACAGAGGTTCTTCAGATACAGTTGGATCAACGTTTCGTCAGATAGAAGTAAACGGGCAAATGTTTTTCCTGGGGAGCGTGGCTTAGCAGACAAAGATGGAGTAATGTCTATGTCTTCAGATGGAAATGAAAGAGCTGCTTCTGTTGCCAGGAATGAATAATGATGTTTAGGGGCTCAATGTCTCCTGCTTTCTGATTATCTGCCCATATACCCCCATCCCGAGTTTCAGGATCTCATTTCTTCCCAATCCTTTCCCTCACTTTAACTTTAGACACCACTCAAGGTTGATAATTCAATTAAAATTGAAATTCAACCACTCTTAGGGTAAGATTTTGGCTTTGGTTTTGGCAATATCAGCTTTGTTACAACAAGAAATAAGATGTTCTTTCAGGGCATACAAGATCGACAATTATGTTAGCAAACTTGCTACCGTGCACTTATGTTGGCAGCACTGTTCAAACAACTTAGTTAGGTTTCATAACCTTGGTATCAGTGTCTCACAGCTGTATTATTATTGACATATAGCAGTGTCTTGCTGACTGGTGTTCATTATCGTTGTTACGTGTTTTTGTATGCCATTGTGAGAATGCCCAGAGCTCGAATTAGTGCAACAAATATTAAATTTCTTTTTAGACATGGCAAGAGAAGAAGTGAAATCAGGGACATGCTAGTTCAAGTTTATAGGGATAATGCCATGAAGAAAACGGCAGTGTACAAATGGATTAAACGTTTTTTCTGACAGGAGAAAAAGCATTACTGATAAAGAGAGGTCAAGAAGCCAATACCAAACATAACTGATGAAAACATTGCAAAACTTTGTCGAATTGTGTGTCAAAATCCTTGGCCAACTGTGAGAAGAGTAGCCAACCAAGTAAACATCAATAGAGAAATGGAAAATCTTGGCATGAGAAAGGTGTGTGCAAAAAAAATGGTTCTGAAGAAGTTTACCAATGAACAAAAGCAAAGAAGAGTCAAAGTTTGCCAAGACCTTTTGGAGAGGCAAGAGGATAGTTCTGGGCCATGCTATCACTGGTAATGAAACATGGGTATCCAAATGTGACACTGAAACAAAGTGTCAAAGCACACAATGGAAGTCAGCCAGTTCTCCAAGACCAAAGCTGTTCCATCCGTCCAAATCAAGGGTCACAACAGTGTTGCTAACCTTTTTTAATATCAAAGGGATTGTTCATTATGAATTTATACCAACTGGGAAAATGGTTAACCAGGTTTACTATTTGGAAGTGCTCAAAAGGCTGTGTGAAAAAGTTAGATGAAAGTGGTCTGAACTTTTCACCAACCTCATTGAAACTTTAAAAAAACTTGCCCTACTGGCCTGGGAGTGGGGTGGGGGGTGCTGAGCTCTTACCCCACTCTCTCTTTGAATAAACTTCACTAGACCCCTGGACTGGTGTGCTTCTGCCTCTGTTTCACACCATTGCTCCCCAACATTTTCAGTGTATAAGAATTCCAATCTCCCCATAACCTTACCAGCATTTGATGTTTTCTGATCATTTCTATTTTTGCAAAGGTGAGTTCATGTCTCATTGTAGTTTTGACTTGTTTCTCTCTATGGCTGATGATTGTGAGCATTTTTTAATGTATTTGTTGGCTATGTTTATTCAGCATTTTATCACTGTGTTCTAGTGTGTAATGGATTGAACTGTGTTCCCTAAAAAATCTGTAGCAATTTGGCTAGGCTGGGATTCCTGGTATTGTGTGATATTCCTCAATGTTAGAATTCCTGCCTCTGTGATGGATTAACAAGGATGGATTGGTGACCGTTGTGTTGGTAGAGCAAGATTCAATGTGTAAATTTTCGTTTGTGCCTTGAGGTGGTCTCCTGGGTTATAAAGGAGAGGAGCTAGCTGAGACATTTGGGGACCTCACACCATCAGCAAGAAAGCAGTGCCTGGAGCTGAGCACATCCCTTGGAAAGGACTTGGGTTCTCATGCCTCAAAATATTCCAATCCAGGGGAAAATTGATGGCAAGGACCTTTCTCCAACATCAGCAGAGAAAGCTTTCCTCTGGAGCTGACACTCTGAATTTGGACTTCTAGCTTACTGGAGTATGACTAATAAAACTTCTCTTTCTAAAGCCATCCACTTACGGTATTTCTGTTAAAGCATAGTGGGACAGTGGTCCCCCCCCCCCCCCCGTTTTTCTGGTTCTCACAAGTTTCCGCCTTTTATGTGTACAGTTTTACAATTTTTGAGTTTTCCTTCTTTAATAGATTTCCAACTTACAGAGTCCTGGCTTTTGCAAGTTTTACTGTTATTACAGGAAATGGCAGTCTTTCGACTCTGTTCTTTTTTAAGATTTCTTTGGATATTCAAGGCTCTTTACAGTTCCATATAAAATTAAAAAAACACTTTATTGTACTTTAGGTGAATGTTTACATGGCAAGTTAGGGTCTCATTTTACGATTTTTATGCAAATTGTTCCATGACATTGGTTACAATTTTCATAGTGTGTCAGTATTCTCATGATTTTCATTCTACTTGTTCTGTTTCTATTGATTTAGCTTCAGATGGGCACCAGCTAGTTCTTCTGGTCCAAGGTTAAAGAAATTGTGGTTTGTGTGGGCAATTAGTCCTGTAGACTAGTTTCTTCTTTGAGTCTTTGGTTTCTTTCATTCTCTTTTGCTTTATACGAGTACAGATGAATAGCTGTATCTCAGATGACTGCATGAAAGCTTTTAAGACCACAGAGGCCATTCACTAAACTAAGATGTAGAACATTATCTTATGAACTATGTTATGCCAGTTGGTTAAGTTCTCCCATGAGACTAGTTCTAAGCCTTTTAACCCATCGAAACAATTCTGTGAGTTGTTTGGGTATGTCTAGAAAGCCTCAGTAACTGTACCCCTTATGTGCCTCAGTATATGTATGGAGATATATATATAGATAGATAGATAGATAGATAGATATGTATACACAGATAGCATATGGAACATATGCCTACAGATATACCTATACATGTGTACGCATTTACTTACATATGCCTTCCTATACACATATATGCATCCACATCTACATATGTAGTAGCCTAATATATAATTGTTATTACCACTTGTAAAATTGTATGTTATAGCTTTTCCCAAAATTGTCCCCCTTTCTCATGCACTTCTTAGTATCTACATTTCCTTGATAAAGTTGCACAGATTTCACCCATACTTACTATTTTCTTATCCATCACCCAAAATAACAAGTGTCTACTGTCTATGTAGGGTCGCTATAAGTTGGAATCCACTTGGTAGCAATGCGTACTATCTAGAAAGTAATTCTCCCCTCCAGCCCCTCCTGCCCCTGCTAACCACTGAAGAATGTTGCTTTCTGTCAGTGTGTCTTAAGCTGGGTTCTCTAGAGGAGCAACACCCATGAAGTACATAAGAGAGAGAAATGTAAAGAGATTTATCTCAAGGAAATGGCTCATGCAGTTGTGGAGACCAGTAAATTCCATCCATGGATCAGGTGTTAGACTGGAGGCTTCTCTTGACTGGAGTTTTCTCTTGGCTAATGAACCCCAAATCAGCATGTTAGTCCAAATGCTGCTGGCACATGAGGCCGTGGAAGCTGGTGAATCCCAAGATCTGTAAGTCAGGTAGCAAGCTGTTGTCTCATATTCTAAGAACCAGAGATCAGAAGACGATGAGTCAGGAGCAGGATTCAGAGAATGTGGGCTTTGCCAGAATACCTGTATTGGATGCAGATCACACTGTCAAGGTAACTCACTTTTCAACTGATTGGTTGCTTACCTAAGATCACAAAATGAGGGATGAATGTGTGTGATCCCAAAATAGAGGATGATTAGATAACTGCCAAACCACTGGGAATCATTGCCCAGCCAAGATGATGCATGCACGACCTTAACCACCACAGTTGCTGCACAATTTTGTAATCCCACCAGCAATGTATAATAGTTCTAATCTCCCCATTACCTTACTAGCATCTACTCTTTTCTGGTTTTTGACCATTGCCATTCTTGCATGGGTGAAGTGGTATGTCATGGTTTTGATTTGCAACCATCTAATGGCTAATGATCTTGAGTATCTTTTCATGTATTTGTTAGTCACCTCACTATCTCCTTGCTGAAGTGTCTGTTCATGTCTTTTGTCCATTTTTCCACTGGATTGTTTGCCTTTTTTGTTGTTGCACTGATGACATTTTCTATATATTTTAGAGATTAAACTCTTATCAGATATGTCATTGCCAAAGATTTTTTTACCAGCCTGTAGGGTCTCTGTTTACTGTTGTGGTAAGCATAAACATTTAATTTTTAAGAGGTCTTAGTTATCTAAGTCATCTTCTGTTGTTCTTGCATTTTCAGTTTTGTTTGATAGGCTATTTATGCAAAAAATAAAATCCCCTGTTTGGGGCCCTATGTATACTCTAGGAATTTTATAGACCTAACCTTCACATTTAGGTCTTTGACCCATTTTCAGTTAGTTTTTATTCATACTGTGAGGTATGGATTCTGATTTATTTTTCTGCATATGGATATCCAGTTTTGCCAGTGCTGTTTTTTAAAGGGACTGCTTCTGCCCCACTGAATAGACTTTGATCCTTTGTTTAAAACCAGCTGCCTGTAGTTGGATGAATTTACTTCTGGGTTCTCAATTCTATCCCACTGGTCTATATATCTGTCATTGAACCAGTATAAAGCTGTTTTGATATCATGGCTGCATGAGGTCAGGAGATGTGAGGCCTCCTACTTTGTCAATCTTCATTATTGCTTTGGCTTCTGGGGACCTCCTTCCATTCCTTATAAAGTTTGAGATTAGTTTTTTCCATTTCATTAAAGAATGTTGGGATTTGTATAGGTGTTTGCATTACATCTATAGATCATTTTTGGTACTACTGAAATTTTCACAATGCTAAGTCTTCCAGCTCATGAGCATGGAATGTTTTTCCATTTATGTAGATATCTTTTAGTTACTTGCAGTAGAGTTTTATATTTTTACTTGTATAAGTTTTTCACATCTCTGGTTAGACTTATTACTAGGTATTTTGTTTTGGGAGGCCACTGTAAATCGTATTGTTTTCTTGATCTTATATTCAGAGTCTTGCTTGTTTATATAGAAGAAGCCAACTGATATTTGTGAGTTGGTCTTGTATCCTGACACTTTGCTAATCTTTCTGCCAGTTCCAGTAATTTTCTTGTGAAGTCTCTATGGTTTTGGACATATAGGACTACATCAACTGCAAATAAGGATAGTTTTTCTTCTTTCCAATTTGGATACACTTTATTTCCTTTTCTAGCATTATTGCTCGGCTAGGATTTCTAGTACAATACTGAATATGACTGGTGATAAAGGGCATCTTTGTCTTGTTCCTGTTCCCAAGGAGAATACTCTCAGTCTTTCTCCAAACATAATGATGTTGCCTGTTGATTTTGTACATGTGTCCTTAATACTGAGAAATTTCCCTTCTATTTCTTGTTTTGCTAGGAGTTTTCATCAGGAAAGTATGTTGCATTTTATCAAATGTCTTCTCTACATCAAGTGAGATAACCATGACATTTTTCATTTGCTTTATTTATGTGGTGAATTACACTGATTAATTTTCTAATATTGAACTATCCCCACATCCCTGGTATGAATCCCACTTGATCATGTTTTTTTAAAAAATATTTAATTGTACTCTGAGTGAAAGTTTACAATCCAAATAAATTTGCCATATAAAATCTGCACACACACTGCTATGCAATTTTAGCTGTCCTACCTACCCTTCTGTGACAGCACACTCTTATTTTCCAAACTGTACTTCCTGTATCCATTCAGCCAACTCCTGTCCCGATCTACCCTCTCATCTCGCCTCTGAACAATAACTACTCAGACATGCTCATGTATATATTTAAGCCAAAAAGCACATTCTTTGCCTATATCGCTATGTGTCTTATAGTTCAGTCCAATGTTTGCCTGAAGAGTTAGTTTTAGTGCTGATTTCAGCTCTGGGCTAACAGAGAGTCCAGGGGCCATGTCCTTAGGGGACCCTCCAGTCTGATGGCTTCTTATTTTTCCATATTAAGTGGGTGATTTGGTTCTCCATTTCATTAAAAAGATGCCATTGGAATTTGTATTGGAATTGCATTGTATCTATAGATTGCTTCAGGTAAAATAGACATTTTCACAATACTAAGTCTTCCCATCCATGAGCAACGTCATTTTCTCCACTAAGGTAGGCCTCCTTTGGATTCTTGCCATAGAGTCTTGTAATTTTCTTTGTATGAGTCTTTTTTCATCTCTGGTTAGATTTATTCCTATGTATTTTACCTTTTCAGTGGCTATTGTGCATGGTATTGATTTGGTCATTTCTTCTTTGATGGTCCCTTTGTTGGTGCAAAGGAATTTAAGTGATTTATGTATGTTTATCTTGTATCCTGATAATTTGCTGAACTCTTCTATTAATTCTGTAGGGTTTTCTGTTTATGATATCACATCATGTGTAAATAGAGATACTTTCACTTCTTCCTTACTGATTCGGATGCCATTATTTTTTTACCTTGCCTGATTGCTCTGGCTAGAACCTCCAAGACAGCGTTGAATAAAAGTGATGACAAAGGTGTCATTGTCTGGTTCCTGTTCTCAAAAGGAATGCTTTTAGACTCTCTCTATTTAGGATGATATTGGCTGTTGGCTTTATATAGATGTCCCTTATTATGTTGAGGAATTTCCCTTTTGTTTCTATTTTGTGGAGAGTTTTGAACATGAATGAGTGTTGGACTTTGTTACATGTCTTTTCTACATCAGTTAATAAAATCAAGTGGTTCTTGCCTTGTGTTTTATTTATGTGGTTGATTACATTAATTGTTTTTCTTATATTGAACCATCCCTGCGTCTGTGTTATAATCTCACTTGGTTATGGTGAATTACATTTTTTAATATTTTTGAATTCTATTGGCTAGAATTTTGTTGAAGATTTTTTTATTCCAAGTTCATGAGAGACAGTGCTCTATAACTTTCCTTTTCTGTGCTGTCTGTACCTAGTTTTGTATTGGGGTTATGGTGGCATCATAGAACAAATTTGGGAGTATTCCATCCATTTCTATGCTCTGGAATACCTTTAGTAATAGTGGTGTTAACTCTTTCCCAAACATTTGGTAGAATTCTCCAGTAAGGCTGACAGGGCTAGGGCTTTTTTCAGTTGAAAATTTATAAATTTCTTTTCAGCCTCTTCTTTTGTGATGAATTCATTTAATTGTTCTGCTTGTTTCTAGAAATGTTCTACATCTGATATGTTTCTGGAAATTTGACCACTTACTCTAGGTTTTCAAATTTATTAGAGTAAAATTTTTTGTAATATTCTGTTATGATTCCTTTAATTTCAGTTGGGTCTGTCAAGAAATTGCCCATCTCATTTCTTATTTGGTTATTTGCTTCATCTCCTGTTTTTCTTTTGTTAGTTTGGCCAATGTCTTAGCAATTGTGTTGATCTTTTAAAAACAAACAAACAACTTTTGGTCCTGTTAACTCTTGAAATTATTTTTCGATCCTCTAATTCATTTAGTTATGCTCGAGTTTTTGTTATTTGCTTTCTTCTTTTGCCTGAGAGGTTCTTTTGCTGCTCACTTTCCACTTGTGTGAGTTGTAGAGATAATTCTTTGGTTTGGGCTCATTCTTCTTGCCAGATATATGCATTTATTGGGATAAAGTGACCTCTCAGCACTGCTTTGACTGTGTCCCATAGACTCTAGTAGGATGCGTTTTCATTCTCATTTGATTTTTTGAATTTTCTTATTCCATCCTCAATTTCTTCAATAATCCAGTTGTTTTTAAGAAACATGTTGTTCAGTTTCCATGTGTTTGATTTTCTTTCCTTTCTATCTGTTACTAATTTCTACTTTTATGGCCTTATAGTCTGAAAGGATGCTTTGTAACATTTCAATACTTTGAATTTTGTTACGAATTTCCTTGTGACCTAATTATGTGGTCAATTCTGGAGAATGTTTTGTGAGAACTGGAAAAGAAAGCATACTTGGCTACTGTTGGATAGAGTGTTCTACATATGTCTATGAGGTCAAGTTGGTTGACTGTGGCATCTAAATCTTTTGTGCCTTTTTTGAGCTTTATTCTAGATGTTCTGTCTTTCACTGAGAGTAGTATGTTGAAATCTACTATTATTGTTGAGCTGTATATTTCTGTTTTCAATACAGCTAGTGTTTGTTTTGTGTATTTTGGAGCCCTTACATATAGTAAGGAGATATTTAATATGATTATGTCCTCCCAGAGTATTGATGCTTTAATCATTCTATAATATCCTTCCTTATCCAATGTGTTGGATTTTAAAGTCTATTTTATCAGAGATTAATATTGCCACTCCTGTTCTTTGTTGAATGTTGTTAGCTTGATATATTTTTTTCCACCCTTCAAGTTTTAGTTTGTTTTTGACTTCAAGTCTAAGGTGTGTCTTCTGTAGGCAGCATATAGATGGGTCTTTTTCTGTTTAGCCAATGTGCCACTCTCCATTTCTTTATTGGTACATTTAATCCATTCACATTCATCATGATTATTGATAGATATGAGCTTAGTATTGCCATTTTGATGACTTTTTTTGTGTGTTGTAAATGATTCCTTTGTTCTGTTTAATTTTCTGTGCTGAGTGCTTTTTCTTTATGTGTTTCTTTTCATCTTTTTCAATGTTGGTGGTTTTGTATTTGCTGAAACTTCATGTTTTTTATTTTGATGCATAGGACTGATAGTTTTCTTTGTGGTTACCTTAGCATTTACCCCTATGCTTCTAAATTTCAACCAGTCTTTATTTCCATTGTATCACTTTAACCTCCTCTCCATATGAAAGATCTATGACTAAATTTAGTTTGAGTCCTTCTTTTTTGTTATGATGTTTACATAATGACATCTCTGTTTCCTTATTTGCAGTGTTTTATCTCTGATTTATCCTTGTGATTCCCCTACTTGAGTTGTTATCCAATTGCTCTGTTCTGTGTTCTGGTCTTGGGTTGTTACCTGGTGTTTTTGATCATCTAACCAAAAGACTCCTTTTAATACTTCTTGTAATTTTAGTTTGGTTTTTGCAAATTCCTTAAATTTCTGTTTATCTGGAAATGTTCTGATTTTGCCATCATATTTGAGAGACAATTTTGCTGGATGTATAATTCTTGGCTGGCAATTACTTTCCTTCCAGGCTTTGTATATGTCATCCCATTGTCTTCTTGCCTGTATGGTTTTTGCTGAACTTACATTTATTGACTCTCGTTTGTAAATTATTATGTGTTTATCCTTAGCCACTTTTAAAAATATCTCCTTATCTTTAGTTTTGTCACTTTTGAGATTACAATATACCTTGGTGTATTTCTTTTGGGATCCACATTGTGTGGAACTTGATGAGCATCTTGGACAGATATCTTCTCATCTTTCATGATAGTAGGCAAATCTTCTGTCACTAAATCTTCAACAATTCTCTCTATATTTTCTGTTATCTCCATCCCCTATTCTGGTACTCCAGTTATTTATAGATTATTCCTCTTCATACAGTCCCACATAATTCTCAGTGTTTCTTGACTTTTTTGTTCTTTTATCTGATGTTTCCTCAGATATGTTGATGTCACATGCTTTGTCTCCATTCTCACTAATTTGGAATTCCATAGCCTTCATTGTGCTCCTTTGACTTTATGTCAAGTTGTCTGATTCTGTAAATTTATTATTAATTTTCTGAATTTATAACTCTTGCCACTCTATACTTTCTTGCAGCCGGTTCAACTTGTCATCATGCTCTACTACATTTTGGCTTATCTCCTTCCTCATCTCTTGAAGAGTTCTAAATATTAACCTTGTGTATTCTACCTTTGAGAGTTCCAGGAAGTTCTCTTCCCCTGGAATATCTGATTTTTTGTTTGGGGAGCTTTTTGAAGAAATCATGGTTTGCTTCTTTAAGTTCTTTGACATGAACTGTTGTTTCCAAGCCACCAGTAAGATGCATTTATTTATTTTATGTCTGCCAACTGTGTTCTAGTTTCTTGTTATGAGACCTACAAACATTCTGGTTGTGTGTGATAGTTTGGTTATTGTTGTCTTGAGAGCTCTAATGACCTTTCACTGGGTGGTTAAAGCTGTTACTAGACATAGGAGTTCAAGAGTCTGCTTACTTTTCTTATTCAAATTCAGCTCAGATGTCCAGGTAGTCAGTCACCAAGTGTGTGGTGCAGGCTATCTAGTCTACTGTCCAAGATGGGCAAGGATGATGTCTATAGTCACAGATGTTTGGCTGCAGTTGCTGAGTAAGGCAGGGGCTTAACATCTGTTCCTTCATGTCTGTGAGGATGCTATGTCCTTTTATGTCTGAATCTAGCTGTGAGAAGTTTGTGCCCTTATTTTCTGGGTTAGGGGAGTCAGCAGAAATCTCTCCCCCTTTCTTGAGATTGTTAAAATGTACCCCATGCTAAATCTCAGAGAATGGCTCAGGGCAGGCTTAAAGAGACCTATTTCTGACTCAGTTAATGGTGTCAGACTCTAGGCCTGGGTGCAGAGCAGAGAAGGAAGGAGGAGAATGGCTCAGGGTGGGCTTAAGGTGTCCTACTTCTGGCTCATTTAATGGCGTCAGACTCTAGCACCAGATGTAGTGCAGAGAAGGGAGAACAAGAAGGCAAGATTCAGATCTACACCTAGTATGTTCGAGGCAAAGACCTACTTTTTTTTAATTAATTTTTTTATTATGATTGAGTGAAATCTACATTCCCATATAAATTTACATGCCTACTTATATGCAGCTTCCACTGTTCTCCCTGACTGGTGAAAGCACACTATTCCTCCCTGCTCCATACATGTCTCATCCTCCCAACAGTCTCCTTTCCCCTCCTCTTCACCCACTCCCCTTACGGCAGCCAGAGGTCAGCAGGATAATATCTTATAGATGCATAGAACCATAAAGTACATCCAATATACGGTCACTCTGCGTCACCAAGTCCAATCCACTGGTGTCCGAAGAATGGACCTTCATTATGATTTAGGGGCAAGGGCAGCATCAGTGCCAGGGGCCATGCTCCCAGGGGAACTCTGAAGCTGCTGGACCATCAATAATGGTCTTTTAGTGGAGATCTCAGGGTGCATCCTTTTTTATTCTTGTGTTGCCAGTGAGACTTCTCTCTGTGAGCTCCATAGTGGCTATCACTGGTGGTGGCCAGGCACCATCCGGTTCTTCCGGTGCCAAGTCTATGTAGGCACCTACTCATGTGGGTCTCTCTACCTTCTGGGTTGTCTTTACCCCATGTCATTTTGGTCCTCAGTGAGCATCCATTCCTGCTGAGTTGGGACCATTTGCTGTGCCCTCGGATTGCAGCCTTGGCAGCGTTGAAGACACCAGACATCAATTGCCAATGTAGGGTGCAGAGATCCGTCTTAGCAAAATGCTAGTTGTGCCAATTGGCCTTGATTTCACCTAAGACCGTGGTCCCCGGTCCCCTACTCCAGCGACTCTGTCCTTGTAATATTGGTTAAGATGGAAGGAGTATTCAAGCTATGTTGAAAACCACTTAATATTGTTCTTATTTCTAATGTATGCTATCACCGATTTCACCCAACCAGATTTCTAGCAATTATCTAATCTTGCCCTCCCGCCTTTCCCTCCCTTGCAGCCTTGAAACAGTCTTTTCTTCTATACATAAGTCTGTTTTTGAGATCTTATCGTAGAGGTCTCGTACAATATTTGTCCTTTTGTCGCTGACTACTTTCACTTAACATAATGTCTTCCAGTTGAAACCAGGTTAAGAAATGTTTCCTAGATTCATCATTATTCGTTATCATTGCATAATGCTCCACTGAGTATATATCCATAGTTTACTATCCATTCCTCTGTTGTTGGGCATCTGAGTTGATTCCATCTTTTTACTATCATGGACTGTGCTGCGATAAACATTCTTGTGCACGTGTTCGTTGGTGTGAAAGGCCTTGATTCTGTAGAACATATTCCAAGTAGTGGAATTACTGGGTCAAACAGTATATCTATATCCATTTTTTCAAGGAAGCACCAGATTGCTTTCCAAAGAGGCTGGACCATTTTCCAACCCCACCAACAGTACAGGAGAGATCCACTTTCTCAACAGCCTCTCCAGCATTTGTTGTTTCATGTTTTTTGGATCATAGTCAACCTTTCTGGGATGAGATCTCATGTCATTGTAGTCTTGATTTGAATTTCTTTTTTCTTTTTTTTTTTGGCTTTTTATTCTTTTCTTTTCTTTTTAATTTTTATTTTTATTTAACATAACTGAGTGAAAATGTACATTCACATATAAATTTACATGCCCACCTATATGCAGCTCCCACTGCTCTCCCTGTCCGGTGACTGCACACTATTCCTCTCTGCTCCATACATGTCTCATCCTCTCAACAGCCCCCTTTCCGTTCCTCTCCGTCCACTCCACTTCCTCCAGCCAGAGGTCAGCAAGATGATATCCTATAGATGTATAGAACCATAAAGTGCTTCCAATATATGGTCACTCTGCATTGCCAAGTCCAAACCATTCCTGTCCAAAGAGTGGAACTTTGTTATAATTTATGGGAAAGGGCAGCATCAGGGCAGGGGGCCATGCTCTCAGAGGAATTCCAAAACCACTGGACCATCAATTTAGGTCTTTTAGTGGAGATCTCACCATCCGGTTCTTCTGGTCCCAAGTCGATGTAGGCACCCACTCTTGTGGGAATCTCTGTCTTCTCGGCTGTCTTTACCGCATGTCATTTTGGTCCTCGGTGAGCATCCGTTCCTGCTGATTTGGGACCACTTGCTGTGCTCTCGGATGGCAGCTTGGCAGCTTTTAAGACCCCAGACACCACTCACCAATGTGGGGTGCAGAGAGCTCTCTTAGCAAAATGCTGGTTGTGCCACTTGGCCTGGAATTCGCCTAAGAGCATGGTCCCCTGCCTCCCGCCACAGCTACTCTATCCTTGCAGTATTGAGTTAAGATGGAAGCAGTACTCAAGTTATGCTGAAGTCCACTTAATGTTGTTCTTGTTTTTAATGTGTGCTATCACCGCTTTCTCCCAACCAGATTTCTAGTAACTATCTAAACTAAACCCTCCCCCTTTCACCCTCCCACCCTCCCCTCCCTTGGAGCTGTCAAAGACTCTTTTCTTCTATACACAAGTCTGTTTCTGAGATCTTATCGTAGAGGTCTCATACAATATTTGTCCTTTTGTCGCTGACGACTTTCATTCAACATTATGTCTTCCAGTTGAAAAGAGGTTAGGAGATGTTTCCTGGAATCATCACTATTCTTTATCATTGTGTAGTGCTCCATTGAGTATATGTACCACAGTTTACTTATCCATTCTTCTGTTGTTGGGCATCTGGGTTGATTCCATCTTTTTGCTATTGTGTACTGCGCTGCGATAAACATTCTGGTGCATGTGTCCATTCGTGTCAAAGGCCTTGATTCTGTAGAACATATTCCAAGTAGTGGAATTACTGGGTCAAATGGTATATCGATATTGATTTTTTTAAGGAAGCGCTAGATTGCCTTCCAAAGAGGCTGGACCATTTTGCAACCCCACCAACAGTGTAGGAGGGTTCCACTTTCTCCATGGCCTCTCCAGCACTTGTTGTTTTGTGTTTCCTGGATCATGGCCAATCTTGTCGGGGTGAGATGGTATCTCATTGTAGTCTTGATTTGAATTTCTTTAATAACTAAAGATCATGAACATGTCCACATGTGTTTTTTGGCTGCCTGGATCTCCTCTTTAGTGAAGTGTCTGTCCATCTCCTTTGCCCATCGGTTAATTGGATGGTTTATCTTCTTCTTCTTGATATTTTGTAGTATCTTATAGATTATGGAGATCAGGCGTCAGTCTGACATAGAGTTGCCAAATATTTTTTCCCATTCTGTGGGTGTTCTTTTACTTCTATTAATAAAGTCTTTGGATGAGCAAAAGTGTTTGATTCTTAATAGTTCCCATTTATCTATTTTCTCTTCTGTTGATCGAGGTTTCTTTGACAGATTTTGGAGTCTGTCCCCATTGTGCATGAAAACTTCCATTGTTGTTCCTACCTTTTCTTAGATGAGCTTTATCATCTTAGGTTTGATATTTAGGTCTTTTATCCAGTTGGAGTCAGTTTTTGTATAAAATGTAAAATATGGATCTTGATTCAGTTTATTGCAGATAGATAACCAATTTTGCCAGCACCATTTGTTGAAGATACTGTTTTTACCCCAGTTTAATGTCTTAGGGCCTTTGTCGAATATCAACTGCTCATAGGCAGATGGTGTCATCTCTGGGGGCTCAATTCTGTTCGATTGATCGATCTGTCTGTTCTTGTACCAGTACCAGGCTGTTTTGAACACTGTGACAGTGTAGTATGTTCTAAGGTTGGGTAATGAGAGGCCTCCCAGTGTGTTCTTCTTCTTTAGCAGTACCTTACTTATCTGGGGCTTCTTCCCTTTCCAAATAAAATTGGTGATTTGTTTCTCCATCTCATAAAAAAAATGACGCTGGGACTTGTATTGGGATTGCATTATATAAATAAATTGCTTTGGGTAAAATAGACATTTTCACAACGTTAAATCTTCCTATCCATCAGCAGGGTAGGTTTTTCCATTTATCTAAGTCTCTCTTAGTTTCTTGTAGTAAGCGCTTGTAGTTCTCTTCATAAAGGTCTGTTGTTTCTCTGGTTAGATTAATTCCTAGGCACTTTATCTTCTTAGGGGCTATCGTAAATGGTATTGATTTAATAATTTCTTCCTTAACAGTCTCGTTGTTGGTATAAAAGAATCCTGCTGATTTACTTATGTTTATCTTGTATCCTGAGACTTTGCTGAACTCTTCTATCAGTTTGTGTAGCTTACTTATAGATTCCTTGGGGTTCTCTACATATACAATCATATCATTTGCAAACAGGGAGATTTTGACTTCCTCTTTGCCGATGCAGATGCCCTTTATTTCTTTGTCTTGTCTAATTGCTCTGGCTAGAACTTCTAGCACAATGTTGAATAGGAGAGGTGAGAGTGGGCATCCTTGTCTAGTTCCTGATCTCCAGGGAAAGTCTTTCAGTCTCTCTCCATTCAGGATGATGTGGGCAATTGGCTTTGTATAAATGGCCCCTATTGTGTTGAGGAATTTGCCGTCTATGCCCATTTTGCTAAGAGTTTTTAGCAAGAATCGGTGTTGGACTTTATCAAATGCCTTTTCTGCATCAGCGGACAAAATCAGGTGATCCTTGTCTTTTGTGTTATTTATGTGGTTATTCACATTAATTGTTTCTCCGACGTTGAACTAGCCTTGCATCCCTGATATGAATCCCACTTGGTCATGATGGATTATTTTCTTGATATGTTGTTGTATTCTGTTGGCAAGAATTTTGCTGAAGATTTTTGCATCTAGGTTCATGAGTGATATCGGTCTGTAGTTCTCAGTCTTTGTTGCATCTTTCCCTGGATTAGGTATCAGGGTTATGCTGGCTTCATAGAATGAGTTTGGGAGTACTCCATACCTTTCTATACTGTGAAATAGTCTCAGTAGTATTGGAGATAACTCTTTTCTAAATGCTTGGTAGAATTATGCTGTGAAGCCATCTGGGCCCGGACTTTTTTTGGTTGGCAGTGTTTTGATGACCTTTTCAATCTTTCCTTTGTGATGTGTTTATTAAGTTGTTCTGCTTCACGTTGTGATAATTTGGGTAGGTGGTATGAGTCAAGGAATTGGTCCATTTCCCCTAGGTTTTGAAATTTGTTAGAGTACAGTCTTTCATAGTATTCTGTTACGATATTTTAGATTTCTGTGGCATCTGTGGTGACAACTTCCCTCTCATTTCTAATTTGGGTTATTAGTTTCCTTTCCTGCTTTTCTTTAGTAAGTTTAGCCAATGGTTTATCAATTTTGTTGATCTTTTCAAAAAAACAGCTTTTGGTCTTTTCACTTTTTTCAATTGTTTTTCTATTCTCTAATTCATTTAGTTCTGCTCTAATCTTTATGATCTCATTTCTTCCGGTGCCCGAGGGGTTCCTCCGTTGTTCTCTTTCTACTTGTTCAAGCTGTAGAGTTAGTTCCTGGATTTGGTTTCTTTCTTCCTTCCAGCTGTGTGCATTTATGGAGATAAACAGACCTCCGAGCACTGCTTTGGCTGTATCCCATAGATTCTGGTAGGAAGTGTTTTCGTTCTCATTGGAAGCCATGAATTTCGTTAATTCATCCTTGATTTCCTCTATAACCCATGTTTTTTTGAGCAAGATGTTCAGTTTCCAAGAGTTCCACTTTCTATCTATGTTTTTTCTGCTATTGATTTTAACTTTTATGGCTTTATGATCTGAGAAGATGCTTTGCAGTAATTCAATGGTATGGATTTTGTTGAGCATTGCATTATGGCCTATCACACGGTCAATTCTGGAGAATGTTCCATGTGCACTGGAGAAGAAGGTGTAGTTGTCTTCTGATGGGTGGAAAGTTCTGTATATATCAATGAGGTTTAGTTCGTTAATTGTGTCAATGAGGTCTTCTGTATCTTTACTAAGCTTTTTTCTAGATGATCTGTCTACTAATGAGACTGGAGTGTTAAAGTCTCGCAGTATTATTGTGGAGTCATCTAACTCTCTTTTGAGCATAGTCAGTGTTTCTTCAACATATTTAGGTGCTCTGACATTAGGTACATAAATATTTAATATAGTTAAGTCTTCCTTGTGTACTGAAACTTTCAGCAATAAATAGTGTCCATCTTTGTCCACGATGGTGGATTTGACATTAAAATTGATTTTGCCTGAGATTAGAATTGCCACACCTGCTCTTCTTTGTTCATTGTTAGCTTGATATATATTCTTCCATCCTTTAATTTTCAATTTGTTCTTGTCTTTAGGTCTCAAGTGAGTTTCTTGTAGACAACATATGGATGGGTCGTGTCTTTTGATCCAAGATGACACTCAGTGTCTCTTTACTGGAGCATTCAGTCCATTCACATTCAATGTAATTATTGATAGGTATGTGTTCACTGCTGCCATTGTGATATGTTTATTTTTATGTTGATGTTTTCTCTGTTGTTCTTATAAGTCTGTTCTGGGACACTCTTTTTTGTGAGTCGATTTTTCACCTTTTTCAGAGCTGGTTTTATAGTTGTTGAGACTCGTGTGTTAGATTTCTTGAAATGGTATGATACATCTTTGTTGTGCTTTACAGCTGCCCCTATGAACCCCCTTAATAAACTATTTATAAACCGAATTTTAATTACTACCAGTCTTGTCATCTTCCTCTCCATCTGGAAGGACTATAACGACTGTAGTACATCCCTCTTTTTATTATGATGACACCATAGTTTTCATGATGATCACTGGATTGCTTCTTTCCATATCAAAGCTGTAATTTACTTTGGAGCCTTCCCTAAATGTGTAGAGTATTGAGTAGTGTGTCGTTCTAAAATATAAAGTTAGTGGTTTCATTCTTCTAAGCCAAAGCCAAGAACTTCTTTCAGTATTTCTTGTAGTTTGGGTTTGGTTTTTACAAAGTCTCTGAGTTTCTGTTTATGGGAATGTCTTAATTTCATTTTCGTATTTGAAAGATAGTTTTGCAGGATATATAATCCTTGGTTAGAAGTTCTTCTCCTTCAAGACTTTCAATGTGTCGTGCCACTGTCTCCATGCCAGCATGGTTTCTGCTGAGAAATCTGACGAGAGCCTAGAGGGTTTCCCTCTGAATGTTAGCTTTGCCTTGAGTCTTGCTGCCTTTAAGAGTTGCTGCTTATGTTTCATTTTGTTAAGCTTGATTATAATATGTCTTGGAGTCTTTCTTTTGAGATCTATATTGGTGGCGTACGATACGCATCTCAGATGTCTATATTCTCTTCCTTCACGATTTCTGGGAAGTTTTCTTTCAGCAGCTCAGCAAAGATACTCTGTGTTCTCTGATGTCTCACCCTGTTCAGGGACTCCAATTAATTGAAGGTTGTTCCTCTTAATAGAGTCCCACATGCTTCTTAATGTTTCTTCATTTTTCTTGTTTCTTTTTTCTGATTTCTGCTCATAGACGCTGGCATCAGTACCTCTGTCTTCCAAGTCAGAAATTCTTTTTTCCATTTGTTCCATTCTGTCTTCTTGGCTTTGCATGGAAGTTTCTATGTCTTTGATTTTCTTCTTGATCTGTTGGATTTCAGAGTACTGGTGTTCCATCAGATGGAACAACTTGCTTAATTTTTCATTTTGTTCTGTTGCACTTTGTATAAGGTCTAGAAGGGCTCTGTATATAATTTTGTATTCACTTCCTGATGCTTTCATAAAAGTTTCTTCATCTGGAAAACTCCTTGTTTGCTTTGTTTGGGAGCCTTCTGAAGCCATGAGTCATTGCTTGTATGCCACAATTGTCTGTTGCTTTTTGGGTCCCATGTGAGTATATAGAGGCTGGAAGAGGTACTGTGAGGATGGACTGCAAATGTTTCTCTAAGCTGTCTTCAAATGTAAAGCAAAAGGTATCTAACCAGTTCACAAGTCAGTTAGGTTTTCAGGTGTAGAGGTCCCTCTTCTCATCTGACAAAGTAAGCGCCAGTAAATCCAACCCCAGGTGATAACAAACTAGTTCAGAATACAGCAATGCTACTGCCGTGTTGGCCTCTGCTGACAGGGCCTAGCCTTAGCCAACACTGCGTCGAGTTCTGGTTTTGTGATAGAAAAGCACTCTCCTGTGGGTAGGCTCTGGCTCCCAAGCTAAGAATTAGGGCCAGCTGCGGCCACCATATCCAAGATGGCGTCCTCCACACAGGCAGCAGACAGAAGGGCTAAAGGTCCCAAGAGGTAGTGATTCCTCTGCTTCTGTTGCAGGGCCCTCAACGTAGGCAGCACTGTGCAAAATCACTACTTTTCTGTCGGAGAAGCACTATCCCATTTGCAGGCACTGGCTCCCAGGCTAAGAACGAGGTCTCGCTAAAATCTCAGTACCGACATGGCGTCCGGCATACTGACTGCGAAGCTCCGCACAAACCCCACTGAGGCAGCTACAAAACGAAAGGCTCAAAGTGTCTAGAGTAACAGAGTCCCGAGCCTGGCTCTCAGAATATGGGAATTTCGCCCGCCTATCCCCCAGCAGCGCGTCTGAGTCCAGCTGCCAGGCAAGACCCATCTCCGCCTGCCAGCTGAGACAGAGGAAAAAAAAGTCAAACTGGTACGTTTACCTTCCGTCCGTGAGAGCCGGGGCTAGCCAGGAGCTAGCCAGGAGAGGGAGTCAGCGAAAGAGAGAAGGTTTTTCGCTGAGTGGTACGAAGTCCCAATTAACAGCTCTGTGCCCTGTCCTGAGGCTGATTAGGTGATCAGAAGGCTCTGTTTGATTGTCAGTTCAGGTCTTGGTTTCCACAGGGATATAAGGAGAAGTGTGCTTAGTCCGCCATCTTGACTCCGCCCCCCTTGAATTTCTTTAATGACTAAAGATTGTGAACATGTCTGCATGCATTTTTGGCTGCCTGGAACTCCTCTTTAGAGAAATGTCTGTCCATCTCCTTTTCCCATCGCTTAATTGGATGATTTATCTTCTTCTTATTGATATTGTGTAGTATCTTATAGATTATGGAAATCAGGTGTCAGTCTGACATAGAGTTGTCAAATATTTTTTCCCATTCTGTTAGTTCTATTAATAAAGTCTTTGGATGAGCAAAAGTGTTTCATTCTTAATAGTTCCCACTTATCTATTTCCTCTTCTGTTGATTGTAGTTTGTTTGACAGATTTTGGAGTCTGTCCACATTGTGTATTAAAACTTCCATTGTTGTTTCTACCTTTTCTTGGATGAACTTTATCATTTTAGGTTTGAGATTTAGCTCTTTTATCTAGTTGGAGTTGTAAGGTGTAAGATATGGATCCTGTTTCAGTTTATTGCAGATGGATATCCAATTTTGCCAGCACCATTTGTTGAAGATACTGTTTTTACCCCAGTTTAAAGTCTTAGGGCCTTTGTTGAATATCAACTGTTCATAGGCAGATGGTGGCATTTCTGGGTTCTCAATTCTGTTCCATTGATCAATCTGTCTGTTCTTGTACCAGTATAGACTGTTTTGAACACTGTAGTATGTTCTAAGGTCGGGTAATGAGAGGCCTCCCAGTGTGTTCTTCTTCTTTAGTAGTACCTTACTTATCTGGGGCTTCTTCCCTTTCCAAACAAAATTCGTGATTTGTTTCTCCATCTCATTAAAAAATGATGCTGGAACTTGTATTGGGATTGCATTATATGAGTAGATTGCTTTGGGTAAAACAGACATTTTCAGAATGTTAAGTCTTCCTACCCATGAGCAAGGTAGGTTTTTCGATTTATCTAAGTCTCTCTTAGTTTCTTGTAGTAAGGGCTTGTAGTTCTCTTTGTAAAGGTCTGTTATTTCTCTAGTTAGAGTAATTCCTAGGTACTTTATCTTCTTAGGGGCCATCATAAATGATATTGATTTGATGATTTCTTTGTTAGCAGTCTCATCATTGGTATAAAGGAACCTACTGATTTACTCATGTTTTTCTTGTATCCTGAGACTTTGCTGAACTCTTCTATCAGTCTGAGTAGTTTACTTATAGATTCACAAAGACCTACTTTTTGATGATCTGGTGCCGTCTCTCACTGGCTCAGAAGATATCGGAGAGTTTTTCAGACAATCATTGCTGCTGAGGAGGACTCCCACTAGCTTCCATAGTTCCGCTCACCATGCGGAGGCTGAGTCCATTTCCTGAAAAGTTAGGTGTTATTCTACCTTCTCTGTTGCTCAGTTCAGTACCTCAATTTTCATTTTGATGTTCAGAGCTCTTCAGATGTCATTTGTGTTGGATTCACTTGTTCTTTGGGGTTTTTGTTATTAATAGAGGCATTACGAGAAACTTCTGACTACTCCACCCTCTTGGCTCCATCTCCTATTATTATAATATTCTGATGGCTAGAATTTTGTTGAGGGTATTTGCTTCTAAATTCATGAGGGATATTGGTCTGTAATTTTTTTTTAGTGAAGTTGTTGCCTGGTTTTGGTATCAGGGTTATGCTGGCTTCATAGAATGAATTAAGGAGTATTTCTTCCTTTTCTGTGTCTGGCATAGTCTGAGTAGAATTGATGTCAAACTCTTCACTGAAAGTTTGGTAGACTTCTCCAGTGAAGCAGTCTAGACTAGGCTTTATTATTGTTATTATTGGCTCAGAGTTTTTAATGACATCTTCATTATTTTTTCTTCTGTTATTGGTCTGTTCATATTCTATACCTAACACCATATTAGTGCTAGTTTAGAAATTTGTCCACTTCTTAGAAGTTTTCAAATTTGTTGCAGTGTGATTTTTTGTAATATTCTGTGTCGATCCTTTATTTCACTTTGTTCTGTTGTAATGTCACCCATTTCTTTTCTTACTTTGGGTCTTTATATCATCTTATTTTTTTTTCTTTATCAATTTGCCAGTGGTTGATAGATTTTATGGACTGTATCCATGAACTTCTAGTTTTGTTGATTCTTAATAATGTTTTTCTGTTTTCTATTTCATTTATTTCTGCTCTGATCATTATTATTTCCTTTCTTTTGGTGACAGTGTGGACTTTGTTTGCTGCTCCTTTTCTACATGTGTTGGTTGTAGGGTGAAGCTATTGATTATGGCCCTTTATTCTTTTCTGATGTGTGCATTTTTTCCTATATATTCTCCTCTAAACACCGGTTTTTCTATGTCTCATAACTTTTAACATGTCACATTTTCATTCTCATTTGATTCTAAGAAATTTTTAATTTCATTTTTAATTTCTTCATGTACCCAATCGTTTTTAAGTAAATGTTGTTCAGTTTCCTTGTATTTAATGTTTTCTTGTTCTTTTGGTTACTGATTTCAATTTTTATACTGTTGAAATCAGAGAGGATGCTTTGTATTGTTTTGATGCTTTTGATTTAATTGAGGTTTACTTTGTGGCCTAAAATACAGTCAGTTTTGGAGAATGATTCCTGTGTACTGGAGTAGAACGTATACTGTGCTGCTGTTGGGTGGTATGTTCTGTATATGTTTATGAGGTCAAGTTTGTTGTATTAATTAAAATTTTCTATATCTTTGCTGAGTTTCTTTCTAGTTGTTCTGTTCATTGTCAGAAGTATTATGTTAAAGTCTCCTACTATTACTATATTTATCTTTTCAATGCTTTTAGTTTGTTTTATGTGTTTTGGAGCTCTGTCATTGAGTACATGAATATTTATTATGGTTATGTTGTCTTGGTGGATTGAAATTTTAATCATTGAACAATTTCCTCTTTTGTCCCTTATAATGGATCTTGACTTAAAATCTATTTTATCAGAGACTATTGTCACCACTCCTGCTCTCTTCCAATTACTGTTTGTTTAATTTTTTGTTCTAGCATTTTCTTTTTAACCGATTTATGTCTTTGTGTTTAGATATATCTCTTGTAGACAACACTCATGGTTCATTTTTTAAAAATTTATTCTGCCATTCTGTGTGTCTTGACTGGTACACTTAAACCATCTATATTCAGTTAGATTATCTACAGGTATGAATTTACTGTTGGCAGTTTGTTATTATTATCTGGCATGATTTTAATGGTTTCTTTGTTCCTCGTAATTTCCTACGTTGAGATCTTCTTATGATTTTCTATCCTGTTGTTGCTGAGTTTCTATTTTGATTTTATTCTTTATATTGGTGAGTAGATTTACTAATTTTCTTTGTGTTTACTCTGAAATGTATCTTCATTTTCCTATGCTTAAAACAGTCTGTTATATCTTGATATTGCCTTGACTTCTCCATATGGAAGTTATATAACTACATTCCAGTTTTGTTTTGAAGTTATAATTGTTTACATATTGATGTTTCTAGTTCTCCGTTTTCAGTTTTGCAGCTTTTGCTTTTGCCAAGCCAGCCAAGTGTCGTTGAGTTGGATCTGACTCACGGCAACCCTGAGAATTCTTTATATGGGTTTATATTTGGGTGATGCTGTCTTGTGCTTAATCTCAGGCTGTTGTCGGATGCGACTGGTTTTCTATCCAAAGAACACTTTTTAATATTGATTATAAGGTTGGTTTGAGTTTTACAAAAACCCTTAATTTCTGTTTTTCTGATAATATCCTAGTTTTGGCATCGTATGTAAAAGGAAATTTTGCTGGCTATATAACTATTGATTAGCACTTCTTTTCCTTTGGGATTTTATATATAAAAGCTGAAAAAACAAATCCATTGCCATCAAGTCAATTTCCACTCATAGCAATCCTAAAGGACAAAGTAAAACCACCCCATAGAATTTCCAAGGAGCGGGGGGGAGTCAAGATGGCGGACTAAGCACATGTCTCCTTATATCCCTCTGGAAACCAAGACCTGAACTGATAATCAAATGAAGCCTTCTGATCACCTAATCAGCCTCAGGACACAGCACAGGGCTGTTAATTGGGACTTCATACCACTGAGCGAAAAATCTTCTCTCTTTCGCTGACTCCTGGCTAGCTCCTGGCTAGCCCTGTCTCTCACGGATGGAAGGTAAACGCACCATTTTGACTTTTTTTTTCTCTGTCTTGGCCAGTGAGCGGAGCTGGGTCTTGCCTAGTGGCTAGACTCAGACGCAGGCAAAATTCCCATATTTTCAGAGCCAGGCTTAGGACTCTGTTAATCTAGCCACTTTGAGCCTTTCATTTTATATCTCCCTCAGTAGGGTTTGTACGGAATTTTGCAGTCAGTGTGTGGGACGCCATGTTGCTACCAAGATTTTAGCGGGACCTAATTCTTAGCCTGGGAGCCAGCTCCTGCAAACAGGACAGTGCTTCTCCAACAGAAAAGCAGTAATTTACTGAAGGTCACCTACGTTGGGGGCCCTGCAACAGAAGCAGAGGAATGACTACCTCTCAGCATCTTTAGACCCTCTATCTGCTACCTGTGTGGAGGACGCCATCTTGGATACAGTGGCTGCAGCTGGACCTCATTCTTAGTTTGGGAGCCAGAGCCTGCCCACAAGAGAGCGCTTTATCGACGCAGTGTCGCCTAAGGCTAGGCCCTGTCAGCAGAGGCCAACAGGCAGTAACATTGCTGTATTCTGAACTAGTTTGTTATCATCTGGGGTTGGATATAGTGGTGCTTATTTTGTCAGTTGACAAGGGGGACCTCTACACCTGAAAACCTGACTTGTGAAGTGGTCAGATACCTTTTGCTTTACATTTTAAGACAGCTTAGAGAAACATCTGTGGTCCATCCTCACAGTACCTCTTCCAGCCTCTACATACATGGGACCCAAAAAGCAACAGACAATTGTGGCATAGAAGAAATCACTCATGGCTTCAGAAGACTCCCAAACAAAACAACCAAGGAGTTTTCCAGATGAAGAAACTTTTATGAAAGCACCAGGAAGTGAATACAAAATGATTATATACAGAGCCCTTCTAGACTTTATACAAAATGCAGCAGAATAAAATGAAAAATTAAGCAAGCTGTTCGATCTGATGGAACACCAGTACTCTGAAATCCAACAGATCAAGAAGAAAATCAAAGACATAGAAACTTCCATGCAAAGCCAAGAAGACAGAATGGAACAAATGGAAAAAAGAATTTCTGACTTGGAAGACAGAGGTACTGATGCCAGCGTCTATGAGCAGAAATCAGAAAAAAGAAACAAGAAAAATGAAGAAACACTAAGAAGCATGTGGGACTCTAGTAAGAGGAACAACCTTCAATTAACTGGAGTCACTGAACAGAGTGAGAAATCTGAGAACACAGAGTATCTTTGCTGAGCTGCTGAAAGAAAACTTTCCAGAAATCATGAAGGAAGAGAATATAGACATCTGAGATGCATATTATATGCCACCCAATATAGATCTCAAAAGAAAGACTCCAAGACATATTATAACCAAGCTTAACAAAGTGAAATAGAAGCAGCAACTCTTAAAGGCAGCAAGACTCAAGGCAAAGCTAACATTCAGAGGGAAACCCTCTAGGCTCTCGTCAGATTTCTCAGCAGAAACGATGCTGGCACGGAGACAGTGGCATGACACATTCAAAGCCTTCAAGGAGAAGAACTTCCAACCAAGGATTATATATCCTGCAAAACTATCTTTCAAATACAAAAATGAAATTAAGACATTCCTGGATAAACAGAAACTCAGAGACTTTGTAAAAACCAAACCCAAACTACAAAAAATACTGAAAGACGTTTTTGGTTCTGGCTTAGAAGAATGAAACCACTAACTTTATATTTTAGAACGACACACTACTCAATACTCTACTCATTTAGGGAAGGCTCCAAAGTAAATTACAGCTTTGATACGGAAAGAAGCAATCCAGTGATCATCATGAAAACTATGGTGTCATCATAATAAAAAGAGGGATGTACTACAGTCGTTATAGTCC
This sequence comes from Heterohyrax brucei, assembly GCA_028571685.1. Taxonomy (NCBI): domain Eukaryota; kingdom Metazoa; phylum Chordata; class Mammalia; order Hyracoidea; family Procaviidae; genus Heterohyrax; species Heterohyrax brucei. Next base: position 23,384,896 of record CM053162.1, read on the forward strand.
TTCCAGATGGAGAGAAAGATGACAAGACTGGTAGTAATTAAAATTCGGTTTATAAATAGTTTATTAAGGGGGTTCATAGGGGCAGCTGTAAAGCACAACAAAGATGTATCATACCATTTCAAGAAATCTAACACACGAGTCTCAACAACTACAAAACCAGCTCTGAAAAAGGTGAAAAATCGACTCACCAAAAAGAATGTCCCAGAACAGACTAATAAGAACAACAGAGAAAACATCAACATATAAATAAATATATCACAATGGCAGCAGTGAACCCATACCTATCAATAATTACATTGAATGTAAATGGACTGAATGCTCCAGTAAAGAGACACCAAGTGTCATCTTGGATCAAAAGACATGACCCGTCCGTGTGTTGCTACAAGAAACTCACTTGAGACCTAAAGATAGGAACAAACTAAAAATTAAAGGATGGAAGAATATATATCAAGCTAACAATGAACAAAGAAGAGCAGGTGTGGCAATTCTAATCTCAGACAAAATCAATTTTAATGTCAAATCCACCATCGTGGACAAAGACGGACACTATTTATTGCTAAAAGTTTCAGTACACAAGCAAGACTTAACTATATTCAATTTTTATGCACCTAATATCAGAGCACCTAAATACGTAGAAGAAACACTGACCACACTCAAAAGAGAGTTAGATGACTCCACTATAATAGTGGGATTCATACCAGGGATGCAAGGCTGGTTCAACATCAGAAAAACAATCAATGTGATTAATCACATAAATAACACAAAAGACAAGGATCACCTGATTTTGTCCACTGATGCAGAGAAGGCATTTCATAAAGTCCAACACCGATTCTTGCTAAAAACTCTTAGCAAAATGGGCATAGACGGCAAATTCCTCAACACAATAGGGGTCATTTATACAAAGCCAATTGCCCACATCATCCTGAATGGAGAGAGACTGAAAGACTTTCCCTGGAGATCAGGAACTAGACAAGGATGCCCACTCTCACCTCTCCTATTCAACATTGTGCTAGAAGTTCTAGCCAGAGCAATTAGATAAGACCAAAAAATAAAGGGCATCTGCATCGGCAAAGAGGAAGTTAAAATTTCCCTGTTTGCAGATGATATGATTGTATATGCAGAGAACCCAAAGGAATCTATAAGTAAGCTACTCAAACTGATAGAAGAGTTCAGCAAAGTCTCAGGATACAAGATAAACATAAGTAAATCAGTAGGATTCTTTTATGCCAACAACGAGACTGTTAAGGAAGAAATTATCAAATCAATACCATTTACAATAGAACCTAAGAAGATAAAGTGCCTAGGAATTAATCTAATCAGAGAAACAACAGACCTTTACAAAGAGAACTACAAGCCCTTACTACAAGAAACTAAGAGAGACTTAGATAAATGGAAAAACCTACCCTGCTCATGGATAGGAAGACTTAACATTGTGAAAATGTCTATTTTACCCAAAGCAATTTATTTATATAATGCAATCCCAATACAAGTCCCAGCGTCATTTTTTTAATGAGATGGAGAAACAAATCACCAGTTTTGTTTTGAAAGGGAAGAAGCCCCGAATAAGTAAGGTACTACTAAAGAAGAAGAATACACTGGAAGGCCTTTCATTATCTGACCTTAGAACATACTACGCTGCCACAGTGTTCCAAACAGCCTGGTACTGGTACAAGAACAGACAGATCGATAAATCGAACAGAATTGAGCCCCCAGAAATGACACCATCTGACTATGAATAGCTGATATTCTACAAAGGCCCTAAGACCCTAAACTGGGGTAAAAACAGTATCTTCAACAAATGGTGCTGGCAAAATTGATTATCCATCTGCAATAAACTGAATCAGATCCATATTTTACATTTTATACAAAAACCAACTCCAACTGGACAAAAGACCTAAATATCAAACCTAAAACGATAAAGCTCATCCAAGAAAAGGTAGGAATAAGAATGGAAGTTTTAATACACAGTGAGGACAGACTCCAAAATCTGTCAAAGAAACCACAATCAACAGAAGAGAAAATAGATAAATGGGAACTATTAAGAATCAAACACTTTTGCTCATCCCAAGACTTTGTTAACAGAATTAAAGGGACACCCACAGAATAGGAAAAAATATTTGGCAACTCTATGTCAGACTGACGCCTCATCTCCATAATCTATAAGATACTACGAGATGTCAATAAGAAGAAGATAAACCATCCAATTAAGCGATGGGCAAAGGAGATGGACAGATATTTCAGTAAAGAGATCCAGGCAGCCAAAAAACACATGCGGACATGTTCACGATCTTTAGTTATTAAAGAAATTCAAATCAAGACAAAATGAGACACCATCTCACCCCAACAAGATTGGCCATGATCCAGAAAACACAAAACAACAAATGCTGAGAGGCTGTGGAGAAAGTGGAACCCTCCTACACTGTTGGTGGGGTTGCAAAATGGTTCAGCCTCTTTGGAAGGCAATCTGGCGTTTCCTTAAAAAAATTGATATCGATATACCATTTGACCCAATAATTCCACTACTTGGAATATATCCTACAGAATCAAGGCCCTTCACACCAATGGACACATGCACAAGAATGTTTATTGCAGCACAGTCCATGATAGCAAAAAGATGGAATCAACCCAGATGCCCAGCAACAGAAGAATGGATAGGTAAACTGTGGTACATATACTCAATGGAGCACTACGCAATGATAAAGCATAGCAATGATTCCAGGAAACATCTCCTAACCTGGTTTCAACTGGAAGACATTATGTTGAGTGAAATTCGTCAGCAACAAATGGACAAATACTGTATGAGACCTCTATCATAAGATCTCAAAAACAGACTTGTGTATAGAAGAAAAGACTCTTTGACAGCTGCAAGGGAGTGGAGGGAGGGAGGGTGAGGGGGGAAGGGTTTAGTTTAGACAGTTGCTAGAAATCTGGTTGGGAGAAAGTGGTGATAGCACACATTAGAAACAAGAACAACATTAAGTGGACTCATCATAACTTGAGTACTCCTTCCATCTTAACCCAATATTGCAAGGGTAGAGTAGCCGGGGCAGGGGGCAGGGGACCATGCTCTTAGGCGAAATCGAGGCCAATTGGCACAACTAGCATTTTGCTAAGAGAGCTCTCCGCACCCTACATTGGTGAGTGGCGTCTGGGGTCTTAAAAGCTGCCAAGCTGCCATCCCAGGACACAGCAAATGGTCCCAACTCAGCAGGAACGGATGCTCACCGAGGACCAAAATGACATGCAGTAAAGACAACCTAGAAGACAGAGAGACCCACAAGATTGGGTGTCTACATCGACTTGGGACCGGAAGAACCAGATGGTAACCCGCCACCACCAGTGATAGCCACGATGGAGCTCACAGAGAGGAGTCTCACTGGCAACACAAGAATAAAAAGAGGTGCATCCTGAGATCTCCACTAAAAGACCTCATTTGATGGTCCAGCGGTTTTAGGGTTCCCCTGAGAGCATGGCCCCCGGCCCTGATGCTGCCCTCACCCATAAATTATAATGAAGTTCCACTCTTTGGACAGGAATGGATTGGACTTGGCAATGCAGAGTGACCATATATTGGATGCACTTTATGTTTCTATACATCTATAGGATATCATCCTGCTGACCTCTGGCTGGAGGGAGGAGAGTGGGTGGGGAGGAGGGGAAAGGAGCCTGTTTGGAAGATGAGACATGTATGGAGCAGACATGTATCGTGCTGTTACCAGACAGGGAGAGCAGTGGAAGCTTCATATAGGTGGGCATGTAAATTTATATGTGAATGTACATTTTCACTCAGTCATGTTAAATAAAAAAAAAAAAGAATTTCCTAGGAGCACCTGCTGTATTCAAACCACTGGACTGCTGGGTTAGCAGCTATAGTGTTTAACAACTGTGTCACCAGAGTTTCCAGGATTTTACATACATGCCATTCATTTGTCTTTCTCTCTTGTTCTTGGGTTTAACTTTTTTTTTTTCACATCACCACCCCAGTTTTGCATCTCTCCCTGGTAACCACTGAAGATTGTTTCTCACTATGTGTAAAGCTTTTCATAATTTTCATAGTAGTAGTCTCACACAACATCTGTCCTTGTATAATTGACTCATTTCACTCAGCGTAATGCCTTGTGGTTTGCTCCCTGTTATGAGATGTCTTCAGTTTTGGCAGCACCATCTGCTGAAAAAAAATGTCATTTTCCCATTTCATGGACTTGGGGCTCTAGTCAAAGATCAGGAGACCATAGGTGGATGGATTTACATCTGGGTTCTCAATTCTGTTCCATTGGTCAATTTATCTGTTGTGCTAGTACTAGGCATCTTTGTTTATGAGGTGTGTCTCTTGTAAACAGCATATTATTGCTGTCATTTTGTACTGCTTTTTTTTTTTTTTAATGTGTGTGGTGCTGATGTTTTCTTTGTTCCTCTTAGCCTCCTGTACTGAGTTCCTTTGGTCTGAGGATGTCTTTTTTCATTTCTTTTGTTTTTATTGAGACTATATTCTTTTTTTTTCTTTATTTGATGAGTAGGTTTATTTACTTTCTTTATAGTTGCCTTGAAATTTAACCTTGCCTTCCCAGGTTTGAACCAATCTATTGTTGCTTGGTAGCACTTTCCCTTCAACTCCATTATAAAGTTCTATATCTACACCATTTATTCCCTCTTCCTTTGTTGTGATGTTGTTGTCATTTACAGATTTACCTCTCTGGTTCCCTGTTGTAAGTCTTTCAGTTTTGGATAGTCCTTAACAGTTTAGTATCTGGCTGGTACAATCTTGCATCCTAGATTTAGACTGTCATCTCATAATGCTTGTTCCCAGACTGAAGGACACTTTTTAACAATTCTTGTAAGTTTGGTTTGGATTTTATGTATTCCTTTAATTTGTTATCTGGAAATGTCCTAATTTCATCACCACATTTGAATGAGAATTTTGCAGGATGTATTATTTTTGTCGACAGTTTTTTTCTTCCAAGGTTTTATATATGTCATCCCATTGCCTTCTTTACTGCATGGTTTCTGCTGAATAATCAGGGCATGGTCTCATTGTTTCTCATCTGTATGTGACTTTTTTCTCAAGCTGCTGTCAAAATTTTTCCTCTGATTTTGTTTTAAGCAAGTGTAATTATGATACGCCTTGGGGATTTTCTTTTAGGGTCTATCCTAAACGGGGTTTGTTGAGTTTCTTAGATGGTCAACTTTTCATCTTTCATGATATTAAGGGGTGTCATGGATTGAATTGTGTTCCCCCCAACATGTGTCTAGCCCTTTGGTTGGACCATGATTCCTGATATTTTATGATTCTCCTCCATTTTGTGAATTTCCTATGCTGTATGTTAAAGGGGACTAGGGTGGTACTATAAATCCCTTTTCAAGGTCACTTCCCTGCTCTAATTTTCTCCTCCAATAGAGATATATCCAAATGTTAAGTTCAATTTTGCTGGCCTGTCTTGCATCATTTCATACCTGCTCCTCAGATCTTTTATAACACCATTTCTGAATATTGTTGTTTACCTTTTGGACTTCTAATAATTGTTTTTGTATGATTTCTAGTTATGAATTTATAGTGGCATTTTGTACATGCATTATCTTCATGAATTCTTCCATGATTTTTTCTGCTTTTTGTCTAAGTTTGTCTATTTTTTCATTTTTGTCTGCTTTTTTCCAACTCTTGGATGTATCTACCACTGTATTAGGTACAGTTTATCTTCGGCACCAGGTATCTTCGTTTTTAAGGTATGTCTCTTGTAAACAACATATAATTGCTCTCATTTTGTACTGCCTTTGGGGGGGGCAGAATTCAAATCTTCTTGAATATCAGATGTTAGCCTAAATCTAGGATGCAAGGTTGTACCAGCCAGATACTAACCTTGGAAATGAACTCTTAAGGACTATCCAAAACTGAAAGAATTACAACAGGGAACCAGAGAGGTAAATCCGTAAATGACAACAACATTAGAAGTTTGAATTCCCTACCAGGTAATCCTAGTTCCTTTTCTCCTACTAGACAGTCAACTGGTGTTTTATGTTGGACAACTACTGGAAACTTCCTCATTTCTTTTGTTTTCTTTTTTTAACACGTTTTGATATTCTTTGTTTATTGATTGTGGATCTTTTTATTTCATCCTGCTTTTTTGTTTTATTCATTTGCGTCAGATAAGTGAGACTGTGCATTCTTTGTTGTTTGCTTATCAAGATATTTTTCACCACCTTGTCCAAGAGGCAGGGCCAGTTGCTAGCTACAGTGCAACAGGGGAGGTCCAGTGGATTCTCTTGTTGGAGCTCCTGACGATGTTTTCAGGTACTCCCTGTCTGCTGATCTCCAGTGAGTGTGTGGTGAATCCAAGTAGCATGAATGCTGCACTTTCCAGATGGCTGAGCCACTGCTGCTATCCAGGAGGTGTTGGAAGTAGAGCTATGAGAAGGTAGAGTAGGAAAGTATACCTTGCTTGCCACTGGGTACTTTGTCCTCTGCCAAGACATCCATAAATCTGAATTCGCGTGCTCCCTGTCTGCCAGTCTTCAATAGGTGATCAAGATGGCAAATCCATGCTGAGTTAGCTGATAGCGAACTTTCATATCTGTTCTCACTCTGCTTTCAGTCAATTTCTTATTCCATTTGGTTTTTGGTGAGATCTTTATCCTTTATTTGACACTTTCAGTTCCAGGATTGATGTTTGTCTCTGTTTTACTTAGTTTTCAGGTCTTTGCACTGAAAGAACAGCATGGTGTTTGTATCTGTGGTGTCATGTTGCCCAAAAGTTCTTAACTGCCTCCTTAACTGCTGGGTTTCTGCCAAGAAATCAGTGCTTAGTCTTACTGGTGCTTCGTAGATAATATTTCATTTTTCAAAAGATGCTCTCAGAACGCTGATTTTGGAAAGTTTGATTACATGTCTGGGTGATTGAGCTTCTTGAAAAGAAATCTCACTTTTCAGAATTTTAGTAAAGTTTTCAGCTATACTTCAAAAATTCTGTCTGAACTTTTTTTAATCCTCCTATAGGGTAGCTACACATCAGCATTGACTCAACAGTGAAAGGTTTGGTTTGTTTTCCTCTGGAATTTCAATTATGTGTAAATTACTCCTCTTGATAGTACCCCATGCAATTCTTAAGCTTTCTTTATTTTCCTTCACTCTTTTATCTTATTTTTCCTCAAACAAATTAATGTCAGGGGGCTTGTCTTCTCTTTTGCTGATTGTTTCTTGTATTTACTCAATCCTGCAATGTCTTTGTTTGAGTTATGTCTTTTATATACATATATTTTTAATCTTCTGGAATTCTAGTTATTGTTTCATATGGTTTCTAATTGTCATGCATTTTGTTATTTTGTTCTTATGTTGTTTTCCTGAATTCTTCTAGTTTTCTTTGATCTGTTTGAGGATGCTATATGTAAGTCTTTTGGATTCCTGATCAGATAGTTTTACTACCATTTCTTCCTCAGACAGGTTTGCTGCCCCGCCATTTTTTATTCACCTGTTTGAGCCATCTTATTCTGTTTTTTTAATATGATTTGCTTCATCTGCTATCTCCAGCGCATAAAGGTGTTCTTTTATTTGTTTATATATTTCTTGATTGTATGCTTGTTTGTTTTGTTTTGTTTTAATGTATCCAGAACTTTGTTTCTTCTTTCTCTTTATAATATCTTTCTTTGTATTATCTTAATTGTTGTTTTGTGGTTCTGGTCTGTATGTGACATGGTGCCTGGGTGTGATTTCCTCTTGCTAGTAGGTTTGGTGGGTCACATGCACACGTTAGTTCTCTATCGTTAGGCTCACATGTCTTCTGTTACAAGATTAAGAGTAGATTCTTTTTCTGATATTGGATGATGTGATGGTTCAGGTTGTGTGTTGATTTGGCTGGGCCATGACTCTCAGTGGTTTGGCAATTACGATGTAATTTGGTAGGTATGTAATGGTGCAGTTACCTCTATAATGAGATCTGGTGTGACATAATCACCTCTGTGATGAGATCTGCCATGAGTAGCCGATCAGCTGAAAATGAGTTGCCTTGGCGGGGTGCGGGGTTGGCTGCACCCAATATAGGTGTAGGGTCACTATCTTAGCCAACTATTGCTGTTACAACAGAAAATACCACAAGCTTTAGCAAAGAGAAAATTATTTCCTCACAGTAAAATAGGCTAAAATTCCAAATTCAGAGATTCAGCTGCAGAGGAAGGCTTTTCTTTCTCTGTTAGTTCTGAATGAATGTGCTTATCTTCAATCATCCCTCGTCAAAGAGCTTCTCAGGTGCGAGGATCCTGAGTTCAAAAGATGCACTCTGCTCTTGACATTGCTTTTTTGATGATAGGAGGTCCCCAAGTTTCTGCTCATCTCCCTTTCTTTTTATCTCACAAGAGATAAAAGATGGTGCAGACTACACCCCAAGGAAGCCCCCTTTACACTGGATCAGTGATGCAACTTGGGTAAGTGTATTACAATCCCACCCTGGTCCTCTTTAACATAAAACTACAACCACAAAATGGAAGACAACCACACAATAGTGGAAACCATGACCCAGCCAAATCAATATACAAATTTTGGGGAGTACATAATTCAACCCATCACAGTCACTGTGAGTCAAAGATCAACTCAGTGGCAATAGGTATATGCGCACACACATACACACACACACACACACACACACACACACACACACACACACACGTGTATATGTGGATATGCAGCCAGGTGGATGTTAAATGAGGGCACTAGAATCTCCTGCGCACAGTTTGGCAGAGGTACGCATGGCACCTGTCAGGGTGTGACTGGTGTTTCTGATTAAGTGATATGTCTGTCCCACTAGATGCTGCTTGCTGGCTTGGGTGCCATGTGTTTGCACTGCCAGTTGCCAGGTGATTGGGGAGAGCATGCATGGGTCACCAGTTATCAGATGAGAATTCACATCACTGGTGGACAGGTGGGTGGGATGGTGAGCACTGGGGTGGGAGGGATGTCATGCATCCAATTGCCATTCTGGCAGTAGGAGTACATGTGACCAATCTCCAGGCAGGCAGATGGTACAGTAGTGGACTGAGCAGGCACAAGCCTCCAGCTGCAGGTGCAGTTTCATACGAGGGTGGACTACAGATCACTGTGTAGGAGATGTGAGGCACACCACTGGTCACCAGAAAAGTGAGGTAAGGGGGAGCTTGTTTTCTGTCTCTAGCATTGGTGCCAGAGTACTCGGTGCAGCTGTAATTAAGACCTAGCCCTGATCAAATGTGATAGAAAGGGGGCTATCCAGGATCTTGTGGGGGTAGGGCATCTCTAGATACCCATCCACAGATCTTCCACTCTACCAGTGCCACCCACCCAAATGATCAGTGATCACTGTTAGTGAGTAGCTCTGTCTCTATTTTCTGGCTCCTTCCTGCTCTGTGGTTATCTGACTCCTTAGGACTCTAGCTCACCTTTGTGCACTTACCCTCCCTAGATCCAGTTCATGTTCTGCTCACCTTGCTTCACTCTCGGTTTGTTTAACCAGTTTCTCTGTCTTCTGTTAAGGACTTCATAAAGCTGCCTTCCTGTACTGCTCATCTGGGAACATTACTTACTTTGTCTTAAGATAGCCATGCTATGTAGCCAGCTGGTGGGGAGCCTGCAGTCCTTAGGCAGCCTGCCTGTCATTTTCATTCAGTTTCTCCTTCCCTTCAGTGTTCAGTCTAATTCTTCATCCTTCCATTTGCCATTCTGGGTTCTCAGATTATCATCTATACCCTGTTCCACTTGTTTTCCCGATTTTTTGCTGTAGGGGAATGATAAGTTGTGTATGACTAAGCAACCATCTTGAGCTGTCTCCTATTTCTAGTTTTGTTGATGTAACATTATAAAACCACCGTCTATAAAGGCTGAAGTCATATGCGTTTTTGGTGTCCTCATAGCCCTTAATAGCGCTTATCTACAGTCAACACTGAATTAAAATAAGTTAATAAAACTAATGATTTTCTTAATCACACAGCTATTCATTGAGCCAAGTCAGGTTAAGATGCTAAACATGTAGTGAAACATTGTTGGTTAGTTTATGAAACTACAAATGAAGCATTGAAAGAAGAATGAATCTGAGACATGTATTCACATTTTCCTCCATTTCACAATAAAGCTATGATTCTTCACAAATCAAAGGAGCTTATTCCCCAAATCAAGGATTCAGTGACTGAATAATTAGTTTTATGATGTTTCAGAATTTTATCTAAGGTCAAATGTTCAAATGCTGCAGGTGTCAACTTGATATTGTTTTGATTTTTGTCTTTTCCCTTCCTGATTCAGCTCCTTGCCCTGATATAAGGATCTTTTGGTCTAATCCAAGTGCTATGGCTGCTAACCAGAAGGTTGGGTAAAGAAAAAAGTCATTGGAACCCAGATCAGGTGAGCAGGAAGGGTGTTCCAATAGAGTTATTTATTTACCTGCTAAAAACTCCCCTACAGCTAGCTACACCATTAAGTTCACAAACTTGCCATTATGCCACTGTGTGCAATGGCCATTCCAGAAAGGGTGCCAAAATTGCTTTGAAGGGTGGACTATGCATTGGCGTCAGAGTATAGCCTCCCAAGAGTACTTCGAAGATGACCTTAGTGATTGTCATGGATTGAATTGTGTCCCCCCCAAAAATACATGTAGCCATGTGGCTGGGCCATAATTACCAGTATCTTGTGACTGTCTTCTATTTTGTTGTTTTCCTATGCTGTATGTTAAAGGATTAGGGTCGGACTGTATCCCTTTATAAGATCACCTCCCTGCTTCATTGTAAAGGGAGTTTCCCTGGAGTATGGCTTGCCCCACCCTTAATCCTTTCATCCTGCAAGAGATACAAGGAAAGAGAAGCAGGCAGAGAATTGGGAACCTCCTACCATCAAGAAAGCAGCACAGGGAGAAGAGCGCATCCTTCAGACCTGAGGTTCCTGCGCCAAGGTGCTCCCTGGACAAAGACTGATGCAATACCGGCTTTCCTCCAGACCTGACAAGGGGGAAAGCCTTCCCCTGGAACGGACACCCTGAATATGTACTTGCAACCTACTGGATTGTGTAAAGAATAAGCCTTCCTTTGTTAAAGCCGTCCACTCTGTGGTATTTCTGCTAGAGCAGCCCTAGCTGACTAAAACAGTAATATTCAGCAATGAGGTATGTAGCACTTAAAATAGTTAAGTTTGCAGACTTCATTGTCAGACCTCGTATGTCGTAAGAATAACGTCAAATAAAGTAAGGCGATGGGAGGATAAATGCAATGTGATACTACAACTAGTACTTCAAACTCGGTTCCCTCCAGGAGAGTTTTTTGGAGAAATCATGGGGGCGTAGGGGTTAAGTGCTACATCTGCTAACCAAAAAGTTAGCAGTTCGAATCCACCAGGCTCTCCTCAGAAACCTTATGGGCCAGTTCTACTCTGCCCACAGGGTCACTGTAAGTCCAACAGACTTAACAGCTATGGGTTCAGTTGAGTGTAATGCCCCTCTTCGAGGCCTGATTTGACTTGCTCCAAAAGTACCGTGCCCCTCACTCAGTCATTGGGTCGGGAACCCAAGAGTTCACAAGACTTGGAAACAGACACTACAGTCTGGACAGCTCAAAATGGCCAGGGAACAGTGGCTTCTTACACTTCTTATGCTGTCTCCACGGTAACACCGAGGGAGGACCCGAGGTGCCGTTCTCCGATGAACAACCTGCCCACAGGCTACAGTAGCCAATGATAGAGCAGGTTACAGAAGGGATGACGTGATTGACGAGAGAGTGAGTGTGGGAGGCTGCTACCGTCGCAGTCCAATCGAACTTGAGGCCGGGTCGGCACCAACCAGTCAGAGAACGTAACGGAGTGCAATGTGCCCGCCCATCACGCTTGGTGTTGCCGGGAGCTGAGGTGAGGGTAAGCTAATGAGAAGAAGGTGGGCATTGAAAGAGCCACTTTGATTGGCGAATCTGGATGGCTGTGAATGAAACCCCACTGGTGATTCGCCATAAGTAGAGGCAGCGCTTGTGGGCTGGAATGGACCCGACTGATAACTGTGAGTAGGGGTCAGGGTAGAAGGGAAGCCAGGTGAGGGGGGCGGAGGTGAGGCTAGTGGGGCTGCTAGGGAAGGAGAAGGACGGCCGTGGCTGGGCTGTGGAGCTGGAAGAAGGCAGGGGCGGATGGCTGCGCGTTAGCCTCACGGACTTGCCTTTCTACCATCTTACTCTCCGCAGCCAATCAATACATACCTGAAGGCACAGCAAGAAGGACAGTTTTTCACGTTCTTAACGAAGTCAAATGTCCGTACCTGATTCAAGTATCTTATAACGGAAGGTCTAATCTTTATCCAGTCACTGGGAGATAGCAGGGCGAACCTGCTGTAGATTAGCCTTGCAGTGTTTCTCTTTCGCCAGTTTGAATCCGCTGCCTAGCTGGGAGAGCAGCTAGTTAACCGGCTTGTCCGCAGGCTACTCTGCTGGGAGCCACTGGGTGATGTCGCTGAGGAAGACCGAGTCACTGGCGATTTCAAATCATAGCCCAGACCCAAACCCAAACCCACTGCTGTCGAGTCGCCCCGGCCAAGGGGTGCGACGATGGGGTCTGGCATCACCCAAGACTCTGTGGTGAAGTCAGGCGGAGCAGTCTCTCAGGTTCGGTTCTCTACCAGCGTGTCAAGAAATAGTGCCACATCGGTAGCATTTAGATAGCTTTGCCATTACTTCTTTTTCTCAGATTTGTATTTTACTTTATTATAAAGGTAAAGACACTAACGTAATATTTTAAAATTCAACCAGAACTGAAGTCCTTAAATTAGAAAAAAGATTTGTGAAGCCCATCAGTTATTTTCAGGATTTGCAATAGCTATAAAATAAAGTGATAAGGAATCCTCCAGAGGCATGATTCACTCCTGTAACCCACTGTTGTGGTGCTTTCAAGGGTTTGAGGCTGTTATGAATATCCAGGAATGGATAAGAGATCTCCCACCACCAGCAACACTTAGGTCACCTGTTATTCTCTATGGAACCTGCCTTTGCCTTTGGCAGTAAGTCATAGTGGCCATTAGTATTGTCACTCATGATTGTCAGTGTGGTGGTGAGCAGTATGTTTTTAATTCCAATAATATATGGCCCGTTGCAAGTGATGCCTCTATCAGTTGTCTCTGCTAGTTTGGTGAAAGCATTTGTAAATTCAACAGCTAAATGTACAATATACTGTTATACATCCAAAATGTTTCTGACAAACTGCATTTCCAAAGAAAGATCTCACAGCATAAGCACAGAGTGGGAAAACTGGCCCTGTAGTTGCTGTTCTTGTCGGCTACTGAACAGGACATTCAGATTTAGATTATTTCATTACCAATCCTACCCACCTGCTCTAAATGAAACAGAACATTAAGTGAATGGACTTACACGTGAAATCAGGCTAGCAAAGCGTCACATTCTCAAAGAAAGTCTGAAAATGGCCTGGACATTAACTGCTGTTTTCTTTTACTGTCATGTTATTCAATTCCAGTACAGTAAATAATCAGGAAAGGTATGTGCCAGGGTTGTATCCTTTCACTATACTTATTCAGTCTGTATGCTGTTCAAATCATCTGAGAAGCTGGATTGTATGAAGAAGAACACAGCATCAGGACTGGAGAAAAACTCATTAACAACATATGATATGCAGATTATACAACTTTGCTTGCTGAAAGTGAATGGAACTTGGAGCACTTACTGACAAAGATCAAAGACTGTAGTCCTCAATATGGATCATACCTCAATATAGAGAAAACTAAAATCCTCACAACTGGAACAATAAACATCATGATAAATGGAGAAAAGATTGAAGTTGTCAATGGTTTCGTTTTACTTGGATCCACAATCAGTGCCCAAGGAAGCTGCGGTCCAGAAGTCGTACTACATCACAAAACGATTTGTGTGTAAATTTTTTAACAAGAAACTAATTTGCACTGTAAACTTACACCTAAAGTGCAATTTAAAAAAATCAAATAATATGTTACATTGGGCAACTCTGATGAAAAAGACCTCTTTTGAAAAAGTAAAGATGTCACTTTGAGTACTGAGGTGTGCTTACCCAAGCCAGAGTATTTACAATCTCCTGATAAAAATGCTTGTGAAAGCTGAGTGATGAATAGAGAAGAGACTGAGGAAGAATTCATGTATTTGAATTATAGTGTTACCAAAGTGTGGTGAATATGCCATAGATAGCCAGAAGGGCGAACAAATCTGTCTTGGATGAAGTACAGCTAGAATGCTCCCCAGAAGCAATGATGGTGAGACTTCATTTCATATACTTTAGACATGTCGTTACGAGGGGAGAGTTCCTGGAGAAGTGTATCATGCTTGGTAGAGGGTCAGCAAAAAAGAGGAAGACAATCAGCTAGATAGGTTGACACAGAGGCTGTAGCAGTAGGCTGAAACATTGCAATGACTGTGAGGATACTGCAGGACCAGGTAGTGTTTTGTTCTGTCATACACAGGGTCACTATGAGTTGTAAGGGCACTGGAGGGCACCATGACAACATTGTTTCCACGTTGAATTAACAAGATAAAATGTTTAGACCTTCATGTCTTCCCTAATACAACTCTCTGTACTAATTTCCTCCTTTTTTGTGCTTAGTAATTGTGATGGACCCCTTTCTCACAAAAAGTTGGGGATATTTATCCCATCACTTTAAAGCCAGGCTATATCTGGAACCCAGTGTCGCATGAACTTTTAAGCTCCTGTGGGGGATTGAAGGGCAATATTTCTAGTGGCACCAGCTTCAACTACTATTTGCCTTGTATTCTAGGTATTTTAACTAGGTTTGGGTCATACTGGTTATTTGTGTAATATCTAAAACAGCAGTAATGAAATACGTTTCTTGTTCAGGACAATACCATCAGCTCAGTCAGCCAAACTAGAAACTTGAGTCGTCTCTGATGCCTTCCTTCTTGTTATCCTTCATGTCAAGTAGGTCACTAAATCTCACGATTTTACAGCTGTAACAGTTGTTCAGAGTCTTGACTCTTCCCTACCCTTTTCCACTGCTAAGACTCAGTTCAGCCTCTTATCATCTCTTATCTGGAGAATTGCATCCATCTCCTAACTGGTGATCAATCTCTGGTCTCTAATCCTAATCTGTTTTTACTATGCCACCAGGTAACCTTTTTAAAAATTAATAATCATTTCAAAAATGGAGAATATTAGGATAATATAATAAATACCTATGCCCACCAACTAGATTAATAAATATTAACATTTTGACACGTCTGTTTAAGTCACTGATTTTGTTGTTGTTTTTTAAAGAAATAAAACATTACAGATTTAGTTCAAGTCCCATTTGTTCCCCTTCTCAGCCCTGTTGTTGTGGTTGTTGTTAGGTGCTGTCGAGCTGGTTCTGACTCATAGAGACCCTGTGCACAACAGAGCGAAACACTGCCTGGGCTTATGGCATGTCCACAGTCGTTTTTATGCTTAAGACCCTTGTTGCAGCCACTGTGTTAATCCATCTCATTGAGAGTTTTCCTGTTTTTCACTGACCCTCTGTTTTACCAAGCATGATGTCCTTCTCCAGGGACTGACTGCTCAAGACAAGGTGTCCAAAGTATATAAGACTCAGTCTTGCCATCTTTGCTTCCAAGGAGCACTCTGATTGTACTTCTTCTAGAACAGATCTGTTTGTTCTTTTTGGCAGTCCATGGTACATTCAACATTCTTTTCCAACACCACAATTCAAAGGCATCAATTCTTCTGTCTTCTTTGTTCATTGTCCAGCTGTTGCATGTGTATAGTGCGGTGGAAAATACCATGGCTTGGTTCAGGCGCACTTTAGTCTTCACGGTGACATCTTTATTTTCAGTACTTTAAAGAGATCCTTGGCAGCAGATTTTCCCAGTGTAATGCATCTCTTGATTTCTTGACTGCTGCTTCCATGAGAGTTGATTGTGGACCCAAGTAAGATGAAATCCGTGACAATTCTTTCCCCACTCATCAAGATGTTGCTTACTGGTCCAGTAAGCAGCAAGGATTTTTTGTTTTCTTGATGTTGAGGTGCAATCCATATTGAAGACCATGGCACTTGATCTCCTGCAGTAAATGTTTCAAGTCATCTTCACTTTCAGCAAGTAAGATGGTGTTGTCTGAGTAGGCAGATTGTTAATGAGTTGCCCTCCAATCCTGATGCCTTGTCTTCTTCATAGAATCTAGCTTTCCAGATTATTTGCTTTGCATGCAGATTGAAAAGGTATGGTGAAAGTTTACAGCCCTGACACACACGTTTCCTAACTTTAAATCATGCTGTATCCCCTTGTTCTGTTCTCCTGACTGCCTCTTGAACCAAATGCGGTTTCCTTTAGAGCACAGTTAGGTGTCCTGGAATTCTCATTCTCCGCAATGTTAGGCATTATTTGTTATGATTCACACAGTCAAATGCCTTTACGTGATCAATGAAACGCAGGTAAACATCTTTCTGGTATTCTCTACTTTCAACCAAGATCCGTCTGACATCAGCAGTGATATCCCTGGTTCCACGTCCTCTTCTGAATCCACCTTGAATTCCTGACAGTTCCTTGTCAATATACTGTTGCAGTCGATTTTCAGTGATCTGGAACAAAATTTTACTTACCTGTAATATTAACAATATTGTTCAGTCATTTCCACAATCGGTTGGATCACCTTTCTTTGGAATCAGCATAAATATGGATCTCTTCCAGTCAGTTGGCCAGGTAGCTGTCCTCCAAATTTCTTGGCATAGATGAGTGAGCACTTCCAGTGCTGCATCTGTTTGTTGAAATACCTCAATTGATATTCCATTAATTTTTGGAGCTTTGTTTTTTACTAGTGCTTTCAATGCAGCTTTGACTTCTACCCTTACTACCATTGGTTCCTGATCATATATTACCTCTTCAAATGGCTGACCATCAACCATTCTTTCTGGTGTGATGACTCTGTGTATTACTTCCATCTTGTTTTGATGCTCCTTGAGTCATTTAATAGCGTCCCTGTAGAATCCATCACTATTGCAACTCAAGGCTTGAATTTTTTTCTTATGTTCTTTCAGCTTGAGAAGTACAGAATATGTTCTTCCCTTCTGGTTTTACATTTCCATCTTTTTGCACATGTCATTATGATACTTGATTTTGTCTTCTCCAGCTGCCCTTGGTGAAATCTTCTGTTTCAGTTTTTTACTTTGCCATTCTTTTGCTTCAGCTGCTCAATGTTTGAGAGCAGGTTTCAGAGTCTCTTCTGACATCCAATTTGATCTTTTCTTTCTTTCTTGCCTTTTTAATGACCTCTTGCTTTCTTCAGGGATGAGGTCTTTGATGTCATTCCACAATTCATCTGGTCATCAGTCATTAGTGGTCAATACATCAAATCTATTCTTGAGATGGTCTTTAAACTCAAGAGGGATGTACTCAAGGTCAAACTTTGACTCTTGTGGACTGGTAATTTTCTTCAGTTTCCGTTTGAGTTTGTATATGAGCAATCGATGGTCTGTGCCACAGTCACCACCTAGTCTTGTTCTGACTGCGGATATGGAGCTTTTCCATCATCTTTTTCCACACAAGTAGTCGATTTGTTTTGTGTGTATTCCATTTGGTGAGGTCCATGTATACAGTTGCTGTTGGTGTTGGTTAAAAAAGGTATTTGCAATGAAGAGTTGTTAGTCTTGCAAATTTCTGTCGTGAGATTTCCAGCGTCATTTCTATCACCAAGTCCGTATTTTCCTACTACTGCTCCTTCTTTGTTTCCAGCTTTTGCATTCCAGTCATCAGTAATTATCAATGCATCCTGATTGCATGTTTGATCAATTTTAGGCTGCAGAAGCTGGTAAAAATCTTGAATCTCTTCATCTGTGGCCTTAGTGGTTGGTACATAAATTTGAGTAATAGTCATATTAACTGTCCTTCCTTGTAGGCTTATGGATATTATCGTTTCACTGACAGCATTGTACTTCAGGACAGATCTTGAAATGTTCTTTTTGGTGATACATGCAACACTGTTCCTCTTCAAGTTTTTCTTCCCAGCATAGTAGACCATATGATTGTCCGATTCAAAATGACCAATACTGGTCCATTTCAGCTTACTAATGTCTAGGATATTGATATTTATGTGTTCCATTGCATTTTTGATGATCTGCAATTTTCCTAGATGCATACTTCGTGCATTCCATGTTCCAATTATTAATGCAGCTGCTTCTTCTCATTTTGATTCCTGTCACATCAGCAAATGAAGATCCTGAAGGCTTTACTTCATCCACAACATTAAGGTCACCTCTGCTCTGAGGAAGCAGCTCTTCAGTCATCTTCTGAGTACCTTCCAACCTGGGGGGCTTATTTTCTGGAGCTTTATTTGACAAACCTATTCCAAGCCCTATTCCTCTCTATCCATACCTCCTCAGAGGCACTCACCTGAAATTGTTGTGTATTATTCATGCCCATGTTTTTATGTGTTTGTATATGTATACATATATTTTTAAAACTATATGTTATACTGTGGATTTCATTTTCCAACTTTTTCACATTGTTTTTGGGATATATTCATATCAGTAAATATAGATCAAGCTCAGTCATTTTAAGTGTTCGTTGTTGTGGTTATTAGTTGCTGTCCATTTCATGATGATCCTCTGTGTGCAGAGTAGAACTCTTCCATAGGGTTTTCGAGGCTCTGACCTTTTGGAAGCAAACCGCCTGGACTTACTTCTGAGATGCCTGTGGGTGGAGTTGAATTGCCAACATTTGGCTCAGCACTTAACCATTCATGCCATTCTGGAATGCTCCTCAAGTATTCATTATGAGCATTATCATATTGTATATGTTCCCTTATTGATAGGTGTTTAGTTGGGTTTTTTCCTTAATATTTTGCTATTATGTGCAAGGCTTAATGAACATCCTTGTATGTGTATCTTCATGAAACAGTTTTTCTAGAGCAGTAGATACCCGGGGAACACCTTGGGGGCATTTTAGAATTTATGACAGCGTATTGTTATTGGTAGATGCCGTTGAATTGTTCCTGACTCACAGCAACCCTGTATACAATGAAATACTGCCATCCTCCAATCATTGTTATGCTTGAGCCCATTGTTGCAGCCACTTTGTCAATCCATCAGGTTGAGGGTCTTCCTCTTTTCTGCTGACCCTTTACTTTACCAAGCATGGTATCTTTTTCCAGGGATTTGATCCCTTCTGATAACATGTCTGAAGTATGTGAGGCATAGTCTTGCCATTATTCCTTCTAGGGCATGTTCTGGTTGTCCTTCTTCCAAAGCAGATTTTGTGGTAATCGATGGTATATTCAGTGTTCCTTAGCAATACCATAATTCAGAGTGCCAGTTCATCTTGAGTGTTCCTTACTCATCATCCACCTTTTGTGTGCATGTGAAGCAGCTGAAAACACCAGTGGCTTGGATTAGGCACACCTTGATCTTCAAGGTAACATCTTGGCTTTTTAACACCTTAAAGAGATCTGATGCAACATATTTACCTAATGCAATTACATCGTTTATTTCTTGACTGCTGCTTCATGGGTGTTGATTATGGATCCAAGTAGAGTGAAATCCTTGAGAAGTTCAATCTTTTCTCTGTTTATCATGATGTTGCTTATTGGTCCACTTATAAGGACTTCTCTTTTTTTCTTTCTTTTTTTTTTTGAAATGCTCAAATAAGCTGGTCATGTGAGCTAATTTGATTATTGACATCCATCTCCAGATGGTTTGGGCTAGACATGTGAGCCCAGAAATTCATTTACTTTTCTTGTATTGATTCAGCTCAGGTAAACAGGTAGTCAGTCACCAAGTGTGTGGTGCAGGCTTTCCCCTACAGTCCTAGATGGGTAGGGGTGATTGGTGTAGGCACAAGTATCTGGCCTCAGATGCTGACCAAGACAAGTGATTGACAGGTGTCCTGAGTATCTGTGAGGGAAGTATGTCACTGATACCTGAAGCATGAAGGTGGGTAGGTTTTGCAGCCAGACTATGGGTGCCTATGCTGTTATCTGTAAGGACTATAAGGCACCACTTATTCCTGGCCCCCTGTTGTGATGAAAAGGGGTGTGGATGGAGATACCTGTCCTCAGGTCCTTGCTATAGGTAGGTGAGGACCCTGCCTAATAGGCAGAGCAGTGTCAAATGTCAGGAACATGCTTTCCCACCATGTAGCTCATATAGTAAAATTAGGGTTCAGGTATATATCTTGTTGTACTGTGCTAATGAAAGTCTATGCTGCTGTAGTGGGACCAAACAGGTCCATGCAGGGGTGAAAGGCATTCAGAGTCCATGGACCCCTTATGCCTGTACCCGGGCAAAGGAACTGTTTCTGCCCTGAGTTCCTGACTTAGGGGAGCTGGCAGATTATTTTTTTTCCCTGTTTCTTAATTTGTTCCATCTGTAAAGCTGGGAGAGTGACTCAAAGTCCTAATGCATAAGGAGTCCTAATTGTGGCTCAGGGGATGTATCAGTCTCTGGAGCTGGCCCAGACACAGTGCAGAGTGGGGAAGGACAGATAAAAGGGAAAGAAGTTTGTCCTAAAGGGAAATTTTTTTATCTGTGTGCAGTGGGTTAGATGCAAGCAGCTTAACTTTTGATGATCTGATGCTATTTTTCACTGATTCTGGAGATGTGAGTAGACTCTGCACCAAACAGTCTCTCCCAACATGGAAATCATCCTGAATGCCACTGTTTACTTCACTGCATTTGCTTCCACAGATCCAGTCCAAAGGGCACCAGTTCCCAATGATTCAGGACTGGCAACTCCTCACTGCATCTGTACCCTCTCTCCCTCCCCTGTTGCTCAGTCCAGTCTCTCAACTTTGCCTTTGATGTTCAGAGCTCCTAGAATGTCATATATAATGGAATCATGTGTTTTTTCAGGTCTTTGTCATAAGAGAGATTGACTACTTTGCCATTTTGCTCCCAGTTCTCAGATTTTTGTTTTCTTTATGTTTAAGCATAATCAACACTGAAGGCTGTAGTCTTTGATCTTTATCAGTAAATGCTTCAAGTCCTCTTTCAGCAAGCAACGTTGTGTCATCTGCATAACACAGGTTATTAATGATTCTTCCTCCAATTCTGGGAAACCCTGATGGCATAGTGGTTAAGTGCTACAGCTGCTAACCAGAAGTTGGCAGTTCAAATCTGCCAGGTACTTCTTGGAAACTCTGTGGAGCAGTTCTACTCTGTCCTATAGGGTCACTATGAGTCAGAATTGACTTGATGGCACTGAATTTGGTTTGTTTGTCTTCCAGTTCTGGTACTCCATTCTTCTTCTATAATCCAGCTTCTCAGATTATTTGTTTAGCATCCAGCTTGAATAAGTATGGTGAAAGGATAAAACCCTGATGTACCTGTTTCCTAACCTTAACCATGCAGTATCTGCTTGTTCTGTTCAGATGAGTACCTCTTATATTATGAGGGCATATTTGGTTATTGTGATGGGAGGCACTACTGGGGTTGACACAGCAGGGTCTGAGGATGCTATGTGTTCTGCAATGCATGGGACAGTCCTTCACAGTGAAGAATTATCCTGTGTCCTGTACAACTTTTGAATATTCCACAGAATACTTGTTTAGAAGAAAAACCTGTTTATAGTTATTTGAGTCGAGAATCTGACTTCATTTTTTATTTTATTGTTGTTATAGTTTAATGTAGTAGAACTTCCAGGAATGCAACTCTATTCTAAATCAAGAGAAATTCTACTTAGCTGTGGCTTGGAACTTTTACAGGAGTTATTTATCACTCTGGAAAATCACATAACCAAAGGCAGCACTGCTCACGGTATTCCAGCTGCCAGAACAACACACCTGTGTCAGCTTGCATTTGTAGCTTTTGCATTCATTATGATTCTGAGTGTGGTTGCATGCATCTGACTCCTGTACCTTCTCACATATTCTACTGTAGTCAGTCTAAGCATTTGTATATTCAAACATATGTTATTTTAGTATGAATTCATCTAAAATTAGCTTGTGCATATAATACAGAGATACTAGTTTTTTTGTTTTTCAATCTAGTAATCATTTGTTCCAACACCATCTATGAAAGCCTTTACCAATATAAAGTTTTCATAGCTGAATGGATCTTTGTCTGTCGGCTGTTCTATCCCACTCATCTATTTGTGCTGTTATCACACTGTTTTAAGTACTTCAACTTTATATAATTTGTTGTGGTAACAAGGTAACTTTTCATTGTAGGTCTCAAAATTGTTTTAGCAATTTTGGTGCTTTAGCTCTTCCATATGAAGTAAGGATTGTTTTCAAGTTTCACAAAAAAGTTATCTTGCAGTTGTGGTTAGAATCTCATTGAATTTTTAGATCAATTTAAGGAAAATTGAGATCTTTCAATATTGAGCCATCCCATCAAGGAATATGTTATTTCTTTATTCAGATTGAGGCTATTTCTGCAGATTTTGAAAATAATCCATTTTTGAGTAAAATTTTATAAAAGTCTTGCATATCTTTTCTTAGATTTTCTTAGTCAGCTATTGCTGCTTTAACAGAAATACCACAGTGGATAGCTTTAAAAAGAGTGATATATTTGTCAAAGCCCAGTAATCTAAAAGTCCAAATTCAAAGTGTTAGCTCCAGGTGAAGGCTTTCTTTGCTTGCTCTGAAGGAAGACCCTTGCTGTCATCCTTCTGAGATTCAGACACCCCACTCCTTTCCAAAGGAGATGCTCAGCTCCTGACACTGCTCCTTCATGGTATGAGTTCCCCAAATCTCTTGGCTAGCTTGTTTCGTTTATATCAAGAGACTGCCTCAAGGCATAAAATACTCTTATACATTGAGTCCTTCCCTGCCAACACATTTGCTGCCCATCAGGATTTACAATATGGAGGAACATCACACAATACCAGGAATCATGGCCCAGCCAAACCACCATACACTTTTTTTCAGGAACACAGTTCAATACATGACAGTTATCTTTTTATTACTGAATATTTCACATATGTACAAAATTGTAGAAAACATTAAATATAAATCCATGTATCCATCACCCAGCTTTGACAATTAACTCATAGACAGTTTTGTTTCATGTTAATCCCTTTCATCTCCTTTGCTCCAGCTAAAATTTGAAGTTCCTAAGCATCACTTTCTTTTATCTAGAAATATATATGTGTTCATATATATCGTAAAGAGTCTTTTAAAAATGCAACCATAGTGCTGTCACATTTAATTTTTTTTTTTTTTTTTTTTTTTTACTTAAGCAGTAATTCCCTGGTACCACAAAATATCCAGGTACTGTTGAAATTTTTCCAGTAGTCTCATAAAAGGTTTTTATAGCTGGTTTGTTTCAATGAGGAACCTAAAAAAGTCTCTACATATTATATTTGGTTACTGTGTATCTTAAAACTTATTTTTATTTATTTTTAATTTTTTTTAATTGAACTTTATATGGAGGCTTATCAGAGCAACCTAGCTTCTTATTAAACAGTATAAGTATTGTTTTATGACATTGGGTAATAACCCCATAACATGTCAAAACTCTTCCTTCTCAGAAGACTCTTTTTAAATAAACTTTAAAAAAAGACAGTGTACAAATCATAAGCAAACAGCTAGATATAATTTAACGAAGTGAACAGAACCATGTATTCAGTACCCAGATCAAGAAATAAAATTTTATCAGCACCTCAGAAAACTCCTTAATGCCCCATCCTGTCACTCTTCCACTATGTGAGAACTCCAAATTTGATACACTTGACTATCAAAATGACTGGCCTAGGTCTGAACCCTGACTCCATTTTAAGCCTGTGTTTGTTTCCCCAGTAACTACTAACTTTTACACAAACTTAATCATGCAACTAAGGAAATTTTTTCTCTGACATTAAGCTAAGGCTATGAGAACGGTGTTTCTGTGTGAGGGTCTTCACATAAGCTCTTGGGCAGAAGTCTCCTGGATGAGCAATTCTTAGGGAATGCTTGCTAAAGATTCTGTCTTAACAGAATGGTCTTGTAATTTCCTTGTGACCACCCTGTAAACTCTCTTTTAGTCACATACATCTGTAATTTAGAAAACTACTGAATCCAGGTAACCCACATATACAGTTTAGACCAATAATATTAAGATCTCTGCTTCAAGTTGTTCTGCTTCCTCCTAATTTTGTAATTTCCAATCAGAAGATTGTACCTGAAGTTTCTGATTTACCAGATTAATATGCCTGTCTAACTCCACCATGTCAGACCATTCAGTTTCGTTATAGTGGACTAAGCATCTCTCTGGTTCATATTGTCTTGAACCATCAGCAAATCTCTTTACTTTTAACAGAGTACATGTTCTCACTCTAAGACATTTTCTTCTCACTCTAAAACATTTCTTGTGCCAGAAAATTGTCTTGGCAACACCTAGAACATTGATGATGCAGAGCTTCAGCACCACTGTGGGCCCCCAGAGCCTTTCTTTCTCCACAGAACTCTGGGAGTCATCTCATTTAAAAAGACTCTTGAATTCTCCTTGAGATTTGTTGTTGGATTTCTTTCCTTTTGTACGTTCATTTTCAGTTTGGCAATTTGATTGCCAAATTCAATTGGGTGAAGTTGTTACTTTGATTTCTCCTGGATCACAGAAGCCAAGACAAAACTTGGGCATGGGCAGATCAGTAAAAGCCTAGGGGTGGTTGCCAGACACAAAAGTGGTGACAGATAAGCTAGATCATGAACTGGGCAAAAACACTAGACTGTTTACCCGACACAAGCCAAAGTTCATGCTCCAAAAATATACATTGGTTAAAGCAAAATACAAGTCCCACCCTGTTGCAAACTCCTCTCAGGATCCTAATAGACATGGTGAGAATCAAGGTCACCAACCATGAAGTTTGAGCTCAGTTGTCTTCTTAAGTGCACATTCAGGTTTCACCACACATTTGGGTATCTGTGCCTTCAGGCTTTGGTGCACATTCAGGCTTTGGTGCACATTTTAGTTTTATAGCACATGCACTCCACTGTTTTAGTAAAATGGAGAATGCCAATTCTGAGAACTTGGTGGGACCACCTACGGACACACCAGCCTTCCACATGAACAGGCTCTGTGGGTCTCACTCCTGCTTGTTTTTGGAGCATTGACATACTTTAGCCAAAGATAGTGTAGAAAATTAGTGGCCAGTAATCAGCTGTTTTGACCTGGACAAACTAGTTTTCTTGTGCAGTCAATTAGAAAAGAAAGGCCTCCAAAATCTGACAACCACAATGAGGTATCTGTTTTTATTGGTATATGGAAGTCTCTAAAAGACATCAAAAAGCCAAATGGCCTCCATGCAAGATATTTTCAAATTAACAAAGAGGCAAAAAGAAATGGAATGTCAGACACCTACTCGTGTCCCTTAGACCCTTAATCCCTCTGCTTCTCAGTGGGCTGGTTCTTTTTTATACCTATCTTTGCCTTCTTCTACTAATATCCTTTCTGAACCACCAGTATTCCTATATAACCTTCTGAAAGGTTAAGACCTGTTCCTGAGATGCCTCTCAAACTCTGTCCCACACTGAGCCCCAGAATTAGCACTAGGAATGAACATGGTGTGTTCTTCATTCCTTGAACTCACATTGAATTTCATAGCATTGTTATACAGTTTCCAAATTTGCATTAGGACTCTTATAAATATACTAAAGAATTTAAAATCTTTCTTGAAGAATGCCAGCTTGGATTTCCAGACCTATTGCAGGTAGTCTATATGCTAGGCAGCTCTGGAGATGCCCAGTTGTATTTAGAATGTGCTGACTAGAGAGATCCTCAAGTCAGTTTTGCATTATACACAGGCAAGATGGCTAAGGCCTTGTTTCCCAAAACCTAAGACATGGGAAAAATATCACTAGATGTTCTTGATGAGCCTTTCCCCTGTAGCAGATTAGACAGAGATTCATTTGTGTCTACAAAGTAAAGACAAAGGTGTTTATGAATCAGTTGTTTCCAGAAAATTTCTGAGCATCCTAGCCTTGATCCTTTGACCCTGAGGTGTTTCTGGGGTTTTAAATGCAGTATTTGTATCTGGCCTTAAATCTGAACTTCCAGCCATAGTTAGAAGACACTAGCTGGTTTGGAAAGCAGCTGTAATTGCCAAACTGGCTAACTTAGCCTATGAATTTTCCCAAACAATGGAGACTGAACAATCCTTCCGGGCAGATAAATCAATGGCCCTACAATTACAATAACTACACTGCTGTAAACTACAACAATTACAGTTCCCTGACTGTCGGAGATCAGAGGTCACTCCGACGAACATGGGTGGAGGAGAGGCAGCGCCGAGACTTAGGAAAAGACAGACATGAAACAGTTTGGGATCAGGGGCTACACAGCAATCGTCAGCCGAGAGCCCAGAGCAAAGGTTTATTAGAGTGTTTATACCCTTTTGGTAACTTAGGGTACAAGGAACTGAGACCTACAGTAACTAAGTCAGGTGTTGACAGTTTCGGTCATACATTGTTTCACGTGTTCGGGCCAAGGGCCTGGAAGTCTTCCCAGGTCGTCTCTAGGTTACAGCACACAAACGTCGTGGGAGGTTACACTGAGTTGAAGTAATGGTTCAGCATCCAAGATGGCTTCACTTATGTCAAGAGTGTTTAACATGATTTCCCTCACCTGACCCAACTAAATCCAACAATTTTGGAGGTACTAAACATGGCACTTGCCATTACTGTAAAAAACCTGGGCACTTTTTAAAATATTGCATAAAGTTAAAAAAAATAAGTTGAACAAGTTATTAAATGAATCCAAATCTGAGCAGAAATGAAAAGGCTCCTGGAGATTACATGGTTTTAAATCTTTAAGGAGAAAACTTTCCAAGTAAATGGAGAACCTTGTAAATTTTGTGTTGATACTGGTGTGACCCTGTTGACAATAAACCCCGCATGATTACAGAGTCTTCTTACCCCCAAATACCTAGACTTCCAGTTTTGTGGCAGTAACTAAGTATATACAGTGACTTGTTCCCAATCGGTCCCTATTTGTGTGCTGTTGAAGACAAGTGCTCACTTTTACTTAGCTCTAATATTCCAGTTATCCTTCTTAGGGGGTGGAGGGGGTGCTTTTGTCTAAATGTAATTGCTATTTGCAGTATACTGGCAAAGGAGAAATCTTATTGAATTTGCCAGGCACCCATAAGCAAATTTTGAATCAGATCGGAAGGAGGCTCTTTGTTACCTGAGGGACTTATCTGCTTCTGCAAGAACGACATCTTTCTGCTTCTCTTTTAGACTGTCTTTCCTCTGTATCAGAAATATTATGGTCCACTACCTGTACAGATATTGGCCAGGTACTATCAGCAGACCTAATTGAAATCCAGATTGATACCTTTATACTATTATCTAAAGCTTCCCAATATCCTTTGAAACAAGAATCCAAAGGTTTAATTATTCCTTGTACCAGCCGCATATGATGTCCTCCTTTTATAGCCTCGTTAAACCTGGCTACCCTTTTACCCATTGCAGATGACAGCAGTTACCCTTCTTACAATTGCTTAGACTTAACTGAGCAGCTGTTGTCTCCTAGAAAGGACTTAAAAAGGAATCGTTTTTTAAAACTCTTATTTGATTCTATTTCTGAATGAGTCATATATGACACTTGACTACAACAGTTCTCATTATCAAGCAAGACGTACTATCACCATTTCCACAGACCTAGAAAGTCGCACACTTCCTAAAGTCACTTTAGCGTGGATTCTGTATAGTTCATGATTTTGGTGTGTTGTGGAAACAAAGAGAGTTCTTTATCTCTACTAGAATCTGCATTAAAAATGGCCTTTTAGTGGCAGACCTGTTAGAAGCCCTTTCACTTCCCTTTGAGATTGCTGTTACTAAAATACAAGCTCAGCAGCCTAGCCAAGCCAAGTGCCGTCAAGTCGGATCCGACTCATGGCGACCCAGGAAATACTTTAAACAGAAGAGATTAAAAGAAACAATCTAGCTGATAAAGCAGCTAAACAGACTGCCTCCCCAGTACTTCCTAGTTCTCCTGAAAGCTAGAGTAATCTTCATGGATGATCTTCCTAGAGAGGAAGATCATAATGTAAAGGAGAGAAATAAAAACATTCATGAAATAATCATGAAAGATTGTACTCTTAGTGAAGTGATCTCAGGTGATGTTCTCAAAAGACAGCAAATTGGCCCAACATGGAATTTGAAAATTGAAAATAATCAGCTTGTTTTTCATATATCCATGAGATTATGAATATGATCTAACCAAAAATGTGTCCTTCCTAAATGTTTGCATGTCCCTATGCTTCAAGCTTTAAATTAACTTCCATATAGGAAGGGACAAGCTGATTGAAACCTTAAGGAAGTGTTAGTGGGAATGACTGCTCTGACAGGGAGCTCAACAGAGACCCTGATAGAGTAGGAGAAATGTGGGGTACAGAACTTGAACTCTAGTAAAAAGACCAGACTTGATGGTCTTACTGGAGGATCCTGGAAAGACATGCCCCTGGACTCTTTTAGCTCAGAACTGAAACCATTCCCAAAGCCAGCTCTTCAAAGATTAAACTGGTCTATATGACAAAAACTGATCCTAGTGAAGGGTGTGCTTCTTGGGTTAAGTGGATACAGGAGATGAACTGGGCAGCTCATCAGAGAAGGCAGAGGAACTGGTTGAATGAGTACGGGAAATACATGTTAGAGAGCAGGCGTGTACTGTCAGTGTGGGAGAAGCAGCTATGGACACATAATAGTATGTGTGGAAATTTTTGTATGACAAACTGACCTGAATTGTAAATTCTCACTTAAAGCAAAAAAAAAAAAAAAAGAAAAAAAAGAAAAAGGCAGGCGGGCAAGCAGGCAATATTGGTGGGGAAAGTTTTTTGAAGCTGCTGAACATGTTACTAGTCACTGTTGCCTTTGCTCTCATTACAGCCCTTGGAAACAGCTCCAAGTGTCTCCCAGGAGATTCCCGTTACCTTCTTAACCTACGCTTGAATGGCAGACTTCATTCAGCTTCCAGCTACAAATGAATATAAATATGTACTAGTCATGATTTGTTTATTTTCAGTGTGAGTGGAAGTTTCCTTTGCAAAATGTTACTACTGCTTTTGTGGCAAAAAAGCTTTTAGAGAATGTCATCCCTACTTGAGAGGCCCTGGGAACTCTTTGCAGTGACCAGGGTACTGACCTTACTGGGCAAGTGATGCAGGAAGTATGCAAGATTTTTCCAATTTATCAGACACTGTATTGCACATTTCACTCACAATCTTATGGATTAGTGGAAAGAACATGTTGTATAATCAAGAGACAAATAACTAAGTTATATGAATTATTTATCCTGCCTTGGACTAAACGTCTTCCTTTAATCCTCCTAAATTTGAGATCTTTTCCATTTGAAAAGTATGAATTTGCTCCTTAAGACGTAGTAACTGGCAGATCCATGTCCTTGCCATGTATGGCTTACGAGGACCCCAGCTTAATCCAACAAAATACATCTAAATATTGCCAATTCCTGAGATATTATTCAAAAACTTATTTTCTAAAAATTCAAGAAAATATTAATAATGTTGAACCTAAATCTCAGACTTTATCCAAAATGTTCCCTGGTGATTTTGTCTGTTGGAAGAGGCATTGTCTAAAGCATTCCTTAGGACCTCACTGGAAAGGACTCTACTTAGTTCTTACCAACTGTTATGCTGCTGAGTTAGAAGGACTGAACTCTTGGGTTCACCTTTCATAGCTAAAGAAAGCCTAGGAACCTGCCTGAACTTGAGAACTCACTGAAGACTTACAGATCATCCATAAATGCCCTGGTGACCAGAAGCAGATTTCTGTGAAAACTGTTAGCTCCTCCCAGCATTACAGAAGATCCCATGCAAGCTATTGATATTGTTGAACTTACTGTAGTTTCATTAACTGGTAAAGCTGATTTATGATGCTCATTCTTATATTAGTAATCCTCATCACAACTGTCATGGATTGAAATGTGTGTAGTAATTTGTCTGGGTCATGATTCCCAGTATTGTGTGATTGTCATTCATTTTGTGATTTTCCTGTGCTGTAAATTGTAATCCCTGCCTGTGATTAATAGTCTGGATTACGTTAAAGAAGATTAGGGTAGGACTGTAACACCTTACCTGAGGTCACTTCCTTGCTCCAATGTAAAGGGAGTTTCCCTGGAGTGTGGTTTACACTACCTTTTATCCTACAAGAGATAGGAAAGAAAAGCAAGCAGGAAGGGGAGACCTCATGCTATCATGAAAGCAACACTGAGAGCAGAACATGTCCTTTGGACCTGAGGTTCCTGTGCTGAGATACTCTCAGACCAGAGAAAGATGTGTGCAACACAAGGACCTTCCTCTAGAACCAACAAAGAGGGAAAGCTTTCCCCTAGAGTGGACAACCTGAATTTGGACTTGTAGCCTACTGGACTGTGTAAGAATATACTTTTCTTTGTGAAAGCCATCCACTCGTGGTATTTCTGTTAGAGCAGTACCAGATGACTGAGAAGAACAGTACCAGATGACTATGACAACTATCATATTTTTAATAGCCATATTGTGTTATTTTAATTAGGAACTCACTTACGCAGGTTGCTGAAGTCTTTGGACTTTGCTTTACAGTCTTTGCTATACTTTTTTAAAATCACTTTATTACATTATTGTGGCATAATCCTCCGTTTTAACATTTTGTTCTTCTCACGCAAATAACTGAAGGAGGGACATGTTTTATTGTAGCCATTATTTTTATGATAATTGCCTTATTATATTACTTCTGGTTAGTGTTCTTAAACATTCTGCAGTTTTCTTCAAGTATTATCATACTCAATGACTCATGTTAACTCTTGGAGAGAAAATGCTTTTGATAGAATACCTCAGTCAGCAGCTAGCACTGGTAATCTGACTGATTGCTGAATCAGCCATCAAATCCCAAAAGTGAGGCCTGACAATTTGATCCGTTGTCATTGTTCATCTTTAACTATAATTTTATATGTAATGCCATTGTTAATATCAACACTATTCCTAAATGAGCCATTTGTATCAGGCTATGGCAGTCTGTCTAATTTCCCTACTTATCTTTGCTTTTGTTGTTTTTAGGTACTGTTGAATCACTTCCAACTTACAAGGACCCTGTGTACAACAGAACAGAATTCTGCCTGGTCCGGCACCAGCCTCAAACTCATTGCTATGTTTGAGCTGATTATTGCACCTACTGTTTTGATGCATCTCCTTGAGGGTCTTACTCTCTTTTACTGACCCTCTACTTTTCCCTCTCTCTCTCTCTCTCTCTTTTTAAGTATGATTGAATGAAAATGTACATTCCTGTATAAATTTGCATGCCCACCCATAGGCAGCTTTCATTGCTTTCCCTGCCTGGTGACAGCATACTCTTCCTGTCTGCTCCATACATGTCACATCCACCCAGCAGTCTACCTTCCCCTCCTCCACCCACCCCCCTTCCTCCAGTAAGAGGTCAGCCGGATGACGTCTTATAGATGCATGAAACCATAAATTGCACACGTGATATGGTCACTCTGCATCGCCAAGTCCAATCCATTCCTGTCCGAAGAGTGGACCTTCATTATGATTTATGAGCCGGGGCAGCATCAGGGCCAGGGGCCATGCTCCCAGGGGAATCCCAAAGCCCCTGGACCGTCAGTTGTGGTCTTTTACAGGAGATCTCAGGGCATACCCCTTTTTATTCTTGTGTTGCCAGTGAGACTCAACTTTGTGAGCTCCATTGCAGCTATCACTGGTGGTGGCTGGGCACCATCCGGTTCTTACAGTCACGAGTTGATGTAGACACTCACTCATGTGGGTCTGTCTGTCCTCTGGGTTCTCTTTCCCCCATGTCATTTTGGTCCTTGGTAATCGTCCATTCCTGCTGAGTTGGGACCATTTGCTGTACCCTCAGATGGCAGCTTGGCAGCTTTTAAGACCCCACATGCCACTCACCAATGTGGGGTGCAGAGAGCCCTCTTAGCAAAACGCTGGTTGTGGCAGTTGGCCTCGATTCTGCCTGAGAGCATGGTACTGACCCTCTATTTTACCAAGCATGGCGTCCTTCTCCAAGGACTCGTCCCTCCTGATAAAATGTCCAA
Source organism: Heterohyrax brucei (assembly GCA_028571685.1). Lineage (NCBI taxonomy): Eukaryota > Metazoa > Chordata > Mammalia > Hyracoidea > Procaviidae > Heterohyrax > Heterohyrax brucei. Next base: position 23,416,803 of record CM053162.1, read on the forward strand.
AGTACATGAGATTAAGTCTTATTTTTGCTTAGAAAGGAGCAGTCTGGCTGACTTCTTCCAAGACAGATTTGTTTGTTCTTCTGGAAGCCCATAATATTCAACGTTCTTCACCAACACCATAATTCAAATGCATCAGTTATGTGGTATCCCTTATTCATTGCCCAGCTTTTGCATCTATATGTTGTTATGTAGGCTCCATTGAGTTGATTCTGACTCATAATGACCTTATGCACAACAGAAAGAAACACTGCCTGGCCTGCGCCATCCTAGCAGTTGTCGCTATGCTTGAGCCCATTATTGCAGCCACTGGGTCAGTCCATCTCATTGAGGGTCTTCTTTTTCTCTGATGCTCTACTTTGCCTCGCCTCATGTCCTTCTCTAGGGACTGATCCTTCAGATAGGATTCTGGCTGTACTTCTTTTAAGGCAGATTTGCTTGTTCTTTTGGCAGTCCATAGTGTATCAATATCCTTTGCCAGCACTGCAATTCAAACGCATTAATTTTTCTTCCACCTTCTTTACTGTCCAGCTTTCACATGAATATGAGTCAATTGAAAACACCATGGCATGGGTCAGGTGCACCTTAGACCCCATATATATGAGGTAATACAGAATGCCATGAGTTGGATCAGGTATACTTTAGTCCTCAAAGTGACGTGTTCACTTTTTAACACTTTAAAGAGGTCTTTTGCAGCAGATATGTCCAATGTAATATGTCATTTGATTTCTTGACTGCTGCTTTGAGGGTCCTAGTAAAATGAAACTTCAGTCTTGTGTCTGCTTATCATGATGTTGCTTATTGGTACAGTTAATGAAGATTTTTGTTTTCTTTATATTGAGGTGTAATCCATACTGAAGGCTGTAGTCTTTGTTCTTCATCAAGAAGTACCTCAGGTTCTCTTCAGTTTCAGTAAGTAAAGTTGTGTCATTTGCGTATCACAGGTGGTTAATGATTCTTCCTTCAGTGCTGTTGCTGAGTTGTTCTTCATACAGTCCAGTCTCTCAAGTTATTTGCCCAACATACAGATCAAGTACGTGTGGTGAAAGGACACAACCTTGACACATAGCTTTCCTGGTTTTAAACCACGCCGTATGTCCTTGTTCTGTTTGAATGACTGCCTCTTGTTCTCTGTTTTAGTCCGCTAGTGTTGTTCTAATAGAAATATCACAGAGTGGATGGATTTAACAAAGGAAAGTTTATACTTACACAGTCTGGTGGGCTACAAATTCAGGATGTCCGCTCCAGAGGAAGGCTTTCCTCACTGTTGGCTCTGGAGAAAAGTCCTTGTGTTGCATCGGTTTTTGGTAGGGAACATCTTGGCACAGGAACCTCAGATCTGAAGAACATGATCTTCTCCCTGTGCTTCTTTCTTGATGGTGTGAGATTCCCAGCTCTCTGCTAGCTTGCTTGCTTGCCTTTCCTTTTATCTCTTGTAGGATGAAAGGATAAGGGATGGTGCAAGCCATACTCCAGGGAAACTCCCTTTACAGTGCAGCAGGGAGGTGATCCTATGAAGGGATTTACAGTCCCACCCTAATGCTCTAACATACAGCATGGGAAAACCACAAAATGGAGGATAGTCATAAGATACTGGGAATCATGGTCTAGCCACATGGCTACACATATTTTTGGGGAGACAGAATTCAATCCTGACAGTCTTTTTGCAAGTTCAATATGAACACAACTAATTGTTCTGGAATTCCCATTCTTTACAGTGTTATCCATAATTTGTTATGATCCACACAGATTGAATGCCTTTGCATAGTCAATAAAACAGGTAAAAAAAAAATGATGTGGCGGTGCCATCTGACCTCCTCTAACTTTACTGGGCAAAGGAAAATCAACATCAACAGCCCAAGTCTGATTCCTAATAAGGCAGAGGTCAGATACCTCTCTACCATCACTAGCAATTCCAATACCATCCAACCCTCCCCAAGGTCTTCTCTATGTATCTACTGGGTTTAATTAATTTATTGCAGTGCCCACATGAAACTGAGAGATGACACTCACAATTGTGGAGTTTATTAGGGATGTAACAGGTTACAACTTAGGTTCAGGAATGCTGAGGCTACATTTCTTACATCAGGACAGCTCTTCTCAGCAGTGTTCTCTGTACTTTGGCTTCTGCCCTTCTTTGGCAAGTGTTAAAAAGCTCTTTTATCTCTGCTGATAAGTGCCCAGAGGCACCGCACTCTACGATAAGCCTCTGCCTGAAGATGTTCAGCCCTCGCTCTGTGGATCAGCAAACCAAGCTTCACCAAGGTACTGGAGATACTGTGCCAGCAAACTGCCAGCACAAAGGCATTTGGCTTTCTCACTCTGTGGACCAAGAAGCCAATTGTTCCTTCTCCTGCTAGTCTCTCCTGTCAATACCTCCTGCCACGGCCACTGTTTCTCTGAGGCTTTTTTTTGTGTGTGTGTGCTATCTTCAGTGTTAGAACTCTCTGTCTGTCTTTCAGTCTCTTGGGTCCAGGAGCTTCTCAGTTCAGGGATCCCACTTCCAAAAGCTACACTCTGCTCTTGGCTCTCCTTCCCATGTGGTGGTAAGATATTCTGTCTGCCCTGGAATTGACTCTCTTTTAATCCTAATGGGATGGCAAAACTGACCGATCCCCTTGATGGATCACAATTACCTTACTTGCACAGTCCCACCCAATCACCTGGGTGGATGTTAGAAGACCATGGCAAGAAAGACCACACAAAAGTGATCCATCACACCACAATAGGTAATCATCCTTCTGGTATTCTCTGCTTTCCTCTAAGATCCATCCAATGTCAGCATTGATATTCCTCATTCCATGAAATCTTTCAGTCTGACTTAAATTTCTGAAAGTTCCCCCTAAAGCTATTTAAAAAATTTTTTTTGTTTGTGATTAAGTGAAAGTTTATAATCCAAGTCAGTTTGACATACAAAACCTGAGCTCCTGCCCCTGTGCAACTCTATCTCCTCTTCTCACCCATGTAACAGGTTACACTAAGCACACTCTCTCCCTCCACTCTTTACTTCCAGTATTCACTCAACTGACACCTTTCTCTCTAACCTCTCCTCTCCTCCCTTCTAAAAAGAGACCAGTTGGACAGCGTCATATACACGAGGACTAACAATTAAGTTTTTGAACTCCTCCTAGGAAAAGTTCTGAATACCTCATTGCTGAATATCACTGTGGTCACCTACCTAGTACTCCTTTTGGCAACCTATGCACTGACACCAGCCCCTAGTCTACCCTTCAAAGCAATTTTGAAACTTTTTCTGGAATGGCCATCAGAGCTGTTGTTCTATTACCCTTGATATCCTGAATGTCATCAAAATGTCTTCCTTGCAATATTTCCTGTATCTTCAGGTAAAGGAGAAAGTCACTGGGGGCCAGATGAGGTGAATAGGGAGGGCGTTCCAATATAGTTGTTTGTTTCTAGGCTAAAAACTCCCTTATAGACAACTATATGCTTAAGTTCGACGGCACTTGGCTTGGCCATGCTTAAGTTCATGAACTTGCCACCATGCTACTGTGTGTGATGGCCATTCTAGAAAGAGTTCCAAAGTTGTTTTGATGGGTGGACTAGGCTCTGCATCATTGCATAGCTTCCCAAGGGGAATATTTTGAAGGTAACTATAGTGAAATACAGCAATGAAGTATGTAGCACTTAGAACAATTAAGTTCATGGACTTAGTTGTCAGGCCTCACATGCAAGTTCAAGGTGAAACTGAAGAAAATTAATAGAAGTCCATGTGACCCAAAGTATGACCTTGAGTATATCCCACCTGAGTTTAGAGACCATCTCAAGAATAGATTTGATGGCACTGGACACTACTGACTGAAGACTAGACGAACTGTGGCATAACATCAAAGACATCATCCATGAAGAAAGCAAGAGTCATTAAAAAGACAGGAAAGAAAGAGAAGACCAAATTCAATGTCAAAATAGACTCTGAAACTTGCTCTTCAACACTGAGTAGGTAAGCAAAAGGAAGAAATGATGAAGTAAAAGAACTGACTGGACAATTTCAATGGAAACCTCAGAAGGCAAAGTAAGTATTATAAGGACATGTGCAAAGAGCTGGGAATAGAAAAACCAAGAAATAAGAACACAGTCAGCATTTTGTAAGCTGAAAGAACCGAAGAAAAAATTCAAGCCTCAAGTTGCAATAGTGAAGGATTTTACTGGAAAATATTAAACGATGCAAGAAGCATCAAAGACGATGGAAAGAATACAGAGAATCATTATATCCATTTCAAGATGTTACAAATGATCAGGAACCAATAGTACTGAAGGAAGAATTCAAAGCTGCAATGAAGAATTTGGTGAAAAACAAGGCTCCAGGAATTTAGAATTATCAATTGAGATGTTTCAACAAACAGATGCAGCACTGTGGGTGCCCACTCATCTATGCCAAGAAATTTGGAAGACAGCTACCAGGCCTACTGACTGGATGAGACACACATTTCTGCCTATTCCCAAGAAAGGTGATCTCAACACACAAGTAAAATTTTGCTCAAGATCATTCAAAAGTGGCTGTAACAGTGTTCTCACAGGGAACTGTCAGAAATTCAGGCTGGATTCAAAATAGGACATGGAACCAGTGATATCATTGCTGATGCTGGGTGGATATTGGCCAAAGCACAGAATACCAGAAAGATGTATTTTAGTAACTATGCAAAGGTGTTTGACTGTGTGTATGGATTATGATAAATTATGGGTAACGTTGCAGAGAATGGAAATTCCAGGACACTTAACTGTACTCCTGAATAATCTGTACATGGATCAAGAGGCAGTTGTTTGAACAGAACAAGGGGACACTGCATGGCTTAAAGTCAGAAAAGATGTGCATCAGAGTTATGTTCTTTCACCATACCTATTCAATCTGTATGCTGAACAAGTAATCAGAGAAGCTGGACTATATGAACAAGAACGGGCATAAAGATTGGAAGAAGACTTATTAACAACTGATGTCATACAGATGACACAATCTTGCTTGGCTAAAGTGAAATGGCCTTGAGACATTTACTGATGAAGATCAAAGACCGGAGTCTTCAGTATAGATTACATCTCAACATCAAGAAAACAAAAATCCTCACAACTAGACCGATAAGTGACATCATGATAAACAGACAAAAGATTGACATTGTCAGGGATTTCATTTTATTTGAATCTACAGTTAACCACATGGTAGCATCAGTGAAGAAAGGGCACATTGCATTGGGCAAATCTGCTGCAAAAGACCTCTTTAAAATGTTGAAAAACAAATCTGTTACTTGAAGACTAAACTGTGCCTAAACCAAGTGCCAATCGACAGATGAATGGATAAACAAATGAAGGTACAAACACACAATAGATACTCCACAGAACAATGATGAATCCGTGAAACATCTCAGAACGTGGATGAATCTAGAAAGTATTATGCTGAGTAAAATAAGTTAATCACAAAAGGACAAATATTGTATTAGCTACTAATATAAAACCCACTGCTGTTAAGTCATGTTTGACTCACAGTGAACCTAGAGGACAGGGTAGGACTGCCCCATACAGTTTCCAAGGAGTGTCTGGCGGACTTGAACTGCCAGCCTTTTGGTTAGCAGATGTAGCACTTAGCCCAGTATGCCACCAGGGTTTCCAGTAGCCCACATATTTTCCTGATGTCTTTGATGTTTTTCATTCTCCTTTGCTCGAGGTGGGTTGGGGCCAGTTGATGCTACCCAGATGGCTGGTTGCTAGCTTATAAGACCCCAGACACCACTCACCAAAGTGGGATTTGCCTGTACCATCTTTTATTTCTCAAGAGATAAAAGGAAAGAGAAGTGAGTGGAGAGTTGGGAACCTCATACCACCAAGAAAGCAGTACCAAGAGCAGAGCACATCCTTTAGACCTGAGGTTCCTGTGCTGAGATACTCCCAGACCAAAGGAAGACTGATCCATTGTAAGGACCTTCCTCCAGAGCTGACAGAGAGGGAAAGCGTTTCCCTGGAGCTAACACCCTGAATTCAGACTTGTAGCCTACTAGACTATGAGAGAATAAACATTTCTTTGTTCAGGTCATTCACATGTGTTATTTCTGTTATAGCAGCACTAGATAAGACATACAGCAATTCATCAGTTCCTACATGTACAGTGTAATAACACTGATTACATTCTTCAAGCTGTGCAACCATTCTCACCCTCCTCTTCTAAATTATTTCTTCCTCATTAACATAAACTCATTGCCCCTTCACGTTCCTGTCTAGTCTTTCAAGTTGCTGCTGTTGATTTGATTCCATATAGACAGTTCTTAAAAGAGCATAGTGTTCAAGGCAGATCTTTTTTACTAGTTAAACTACTGTTTGATTTTAAGATTACTTGAGAGAATACTTCAGGTTTCTATTTGAAGTATTATCTCAGTGTAATAGTTTTAGGGGTTCATCCAGCCTCCGTGGCCTCAGAGAATCTAGACTGCACAAGAATTTGAATCTGTTCTGCATCTCCCTCCTTTTGATCAGTATTTTTCTGTGGAATATTTGATCACAATATTCAGTAATGATAGCTGGGCATGACTTACTTAATTCATGGATAGTCACTCGTGAAAAATGTTGAAAAATGATATTTGCAACAAATAAGTCACTTGTTATGCAAAATTCTATCATGCAATCTCTGGTGCGAGACAAGGCTGTTCACCAAGGCTGTTTTTGAACTGCTGACCTTTTGGTTAGCAGCTGTAGCACCTAACCGCCACACCACCAGGGTTTCCATTTTCCAACTACTGACTCCAAATGAGAAGAAAACAGCTGCAAACACCTATTGATAATCAGAACATGGAATGTATGAAGTATGAATCTAGGAAAATTGGAAATTATCAAAATGGAGCATTCTATAGTCAGTATCCTAGGCATTAGTGAGTTAGAGTGGATAGATAGTGGCCATTTTGAATTGAACAGTTGTATGGTCCACTATACTGGGAATGAAAAATTGAAGAGAAATGACACCACATTTATTGTCAAAAAGAATGTTTCAAGATCTATTCTGAAATACAATACTGTCAGTTGTAGAATAATATCCATGCACGTACAAGGAAGACCAGTTAATATGCTATTTTTCAAGTGTAGACCCCAACCACTAATGCCTAAGAAGAAGAAATTGAAGAATTTTGCCAACTTCTGCAGTCTGAAATTGACTAAATATCCAATTAGGATGCATTAATGATTACTGGTAATTAGAATGGATCACGTTGTGTTTAAGATCCTGACCTCTATGCCGTGGTTATTATCCTATTTGGGAATGCATCATCTTTGTTGTATTAATGCGACAGGATTAGTGTAGGGTATGTATATCTCTTTTGAGTTATAAAAGATTAAGAAGCAAGCTGGGGAGCAGAGATGGGTGAAGGCAGATGCCATACTGCATGAAGGTCACCCAGGAACAGAAGCTCAGAAGAGGCAAGGACCTTCTCCAAAGGAAAAAACCTTCCCTTAGAACTGGCACCCTGAGTCGGGACATGTAGTCTCTTAAAACAAAAAATAAATTTCCACTTCTGAAAAATTGAATGCAGTTCTATGGAATACAGTTCTACGGTGATGAACATCAAGTTTCCAAGAGTCAGAAGTGACTCAACAGCCACTGGTTTGTTTAGGGCAGAGCATTAATTCCAGGCAATGGAAACAAGTACAAAGATGCAGAGATGAGGAAAAGCGTGTTATGTTAGAGTTACTGAGATGGCACCTGGGTGGCTCTAGTGAGGGGAAGAATACTACCCAGTGACGTGAGAGAGGCAGATGGGAGCCAGGCCTTTCTCCTGCCACCCCTCTCTGCCCACTGCCGCCGTTACTCTGTGGACTTGTTGTCTATCCCTTGTCAGAATGCAGTGTGGATTGATTAATTGATTGATGTAATTGGATAGATCTCTTTACATGATTGTCTTCACCAATAGACCATAGGCCCCCTGGTTAGATGATATGTCTCATTTACCTCTGTGACGATGCTTTGCACAGTATGTACATTGAAAATCTTGATAGGGCTTTTTTTTTTTTTTTGGCAGTTGTTACTTATAGCCTCCTTAGTTAAGCCTTTATACCAGATATTCTTACAAGAAATAATTTTTGTAATGTTTCAACCATCAAGGTAAGGATGTCTCTGAACGGGAAAACTAGGGGAAGCAGTATAGCACAGTGTTAACCTTGTAGTGGATTAAATGTGGGCCCCTCAAAATGTTATCACCCCAGAAACCCTCTTCATGCAGGAACCGTGACTGACCTGATTTGAAAATAGGAGCTTTGAAGATGTGATTATGAAAGGTCTTGAGATGAGAGCATCCTGAATTATCCAGGTGGGTCCTAACCTCGAAGGATGAATGTCCTTGTAAGGTACGGAAGAGGAGAGAGGTGCACCTGTAAAGACAGACACAGAGACTGGAGTATTGTAGCCACAAGCTGAGAAATGCCTGGAGCCCCCAGATACTGGAAGGAGCAAGAAAAGATCCTCCAGTAGAGGCTTCTGAGGTTGCTGCCAGGAGATCTTGATTTTGGACTTCTGGCCTTCAGCTATGAGTCAGAATTGACTTGACGGTAGTGGGTTGTTTATTATTATTATTATTTGGGCCTTCGGAACTGTGAGAGAATAGAGTTCTTGTGTTTTAACCCATCCAGTTTGTGGTAATTTGTTATGGCTGTAGACAGACGTTTCTTACTCTACTGTTGGGTTTTTAATTCACAAAAGGAAACTAACATACCCTTTCTCAGTTATACCTCATTTATCTCTCAGTCTAGTAGATAATACTTATCTCAGAAGGTTATTGCTGTCATTAAATGATTCAAAAATAGGGATGGCTGCTATTGCTTTTTCAAGGACTCAGGAGTTCTCTTCATTTTGTGAATTGAAAACCTGACAGAAGAACAAGAAATTCCATCTAAAGCCCATACCATGCGTTTAACCTGAGAGGGTCAACTTCCACCTCACACACCTCAGTTCCCAAGTCCTGGCTTATTCCAGCCACCCTTACTTAGGATTTTATAGCAAGGCAGAGGGGCTGCTTTCTCCTGTGGGCTAGGGGAAGAAGTCAAATTAGAGCTCAGACATCAAATGAGAAATGACACATATAGATGACAAAAAGGAATGTTTGGGTTCTCAATTTCTAGTTCCTGTTAAGAGACTCAGGAACCCCTGGTGTCATAGTGGTTAAATGCTGCATCTGCTAACCAAACGGGCAGCAATTTTAATTTGCAAGGTCCTCTTTGGAAACTCTATGAAGCAGTTCTGCTCTGTCCCATAAGGTCATTATAGGTTGGACTCAACTGGACTTAACTTGACGTTTTTGGTTTTTATTAAAAGACTCAAGGAGCCCTGGTGTCCTGCTGGTTAAACACTAAGCTGCTAACTGAAAGAAACTGGCGGCACTCTGGCAGGAGGAAGATGTGAGTCAGCTTCTGCAAAGACTTGCAGCTTGGGAAACTCTGTGGGGAAGTTCTACTCTGTCCTATAGGGGCACTCTGAGACGGAATCCACTGCAGAACATTGGAGTTTTGGTTAGCTGGCTGGTTGGTTATTAAAAGACTCTGGGATAGGACATTTCTGACAACTTACAAGCTGTATTGATTAATCCCCCTAACACACCAGTCATCAAAAACTTCTCTGTGATGAGTATGGGTGTTCTGCATTTATCTGACTGCCTCAGTCAGTTTAGCACTTAACCACTGTGCTCCCAAAGTGCTTAACCAAGCCCTTAACCATTGTGCTCCCAAAGCAGCTGCATTGGGAAGACAGGCAGTGCCATGAGAGGAGCCTCACACTGCCTGTGCCACTCCTGTGCCACTCGTGACCACTGGCCTGAGCCTGAGCTGTGATACTGATGCGTCCTTTCTCCCACAGAATGGCTGGCACCGTGCTCGGAGTGGGTGCAGGCGTGTTCATCTTGGCCCTACTCTGGGTGTTGGTGCTGCTGTTGTGTGTGCTGTTATCCCGAGTCTCTGGTATTGCTAGGTAAGGCATTCATTCCCTCCAGCTGTGAGTCCTAGGTAACAGCAATTGGAAGCAAATTGCTGACACTGGTTAAGTATTTAGAATTCAAAAGATCGTTTCTGTAATTACTGGCAGTTTGAATGAGTTGTATTTTAACTGCTTATCAGAAGCACCAAGGAGTCCTGGTAGCTCAGTGATTAAGTACTTGGTTGCTAATCAATCAGATTGGCAGTTCGAACCCACCAGCTGCTCCATGGCAGAAAGATGTTTCGGTCTGCTTCTAGAAAGATTTAGAGCTTCAGAAACCCTGTGGGGCAGTTCTGCTCTGTCCTGTAGGATAACTCTGAGTCAAAATTGATGGCAGTGAGTTCCATAAGCACTGCCTGTGTTACATATGCTGTGAAGCAGAGGTGGGAGGGGAAAGGAAATGGCTTATTTTCTATTCCCACTGGGAAGGACATGCAGGATCACAAGAAATGATAAGGAAATCTGCTTTTGCTGCCTACTGAATTTTGTGTGTGTGTGTGTGTTGTAATTATTTAGATTTATGGTGGATGCTTGCTAATCTCTAAGGCTCTAGGCCTGGGCCCAGAGAAAGAAAGGAAAAAAAAGACGAGTGACTTGGACAGGCCCAGTATGTGAGGCAGTGACTTCAGAACAGAACTGGGCCATGAACTGACTAAAAATAAAATGAACATGCTGAACTCTCTGGCCGGTTGTGTCAATCTGAAGCAGAGAGCTATATAATTTACTAAAGTGTTCTATTAAAAAAAAAGTGGGGACAAGAGAGAGGCTGCTTTGGGTTTTCATGATTATGACTTTGTGCAAAGACAAAAATAAAAATGACAAATTCTCATTCTTAGATATTTGGAATTATTTTGTTAAGTAAAAATGCATCCAGCAGGCACCAGTCTAGGGAAAGGGTTTGGGGATGGAAGGGAAAGCATGTCTGAGTACTTTAACCAGGGTAGACAGCAGGTATCTGGGCACTGGTAAAGGGATGAAACACAGAACACTGGCCCCAGGGAACAGTCAGGCCAGACCTGACCAACAGGAGGAAAAGCTCTAACAGCGCTTTGCTACTTTGTCTTTCACGCCAGGTTCTCTGTCATTTTTGTATTCCTTGGTGCCGTGCTCATCACAGCAGTCCTGTTGCTTTTCCCCCGAGCCAGTGAATTCCCAACCCCAGAGGTGGAAATCAAGGTAAAACTCTTGGTTTGATTTTGCCTCCTGCTTTGTAACACTTGTCCTCTTGACCCAGGCCTCTGCTTTGCCCTGCAGTGATCCCTGATATCAGATTGGCTAAAATGTGCTAGAACAATTTAACTGTCAAGTTAAAACAATGATGGCACAAGCCCAAATGGAATGTTAAATTCTTCTGTTTGCCTAGGAAAGGACTGGTATTCTGAACCTCACCTACACCACCAGGCAGAGATTTGCCTGGTTTGATCTCCCCTCCAGCTTGTACCGTATTGAGTTAGCAGTGTCGGAAAAGACTCCTCATGTTCTTGGGGACAGAGAACGAGAAAATGAGTTAGCAGCAGCACTAGGCCGGGTCCCTGAGATGCAAGTGCTGCCATTCCTGACAGCCTGGCTCAGAGGCTTGGACTGCAGGCACCGTGTATGTGGAACCCTCCTGCTACTGACCTACATGCTTTCGACCTCCTTGAGTTTGAGTTTTCCCACCCACAATGTGGAGAGAATAGTTTCCACAGAGAAGAGCAATGAATAAAGAGGAACATGTCTATAGAAAGCAGAAGTTGTAGACAGAAAAATTCAGTAATAACTGTCATCTGGAAGCCCCTTTGTTCCTAACCCTGGGACCACACAGGCCACCACCCACCTCTTTAAATAGACCTTTATCATCTCTTCCGTAATGCTTCTCAGGAGACTCTTTCCATTCTGACTCATTCGTGATTTGGGGCTCTGACTTTTCCTTGCCCACTCCGCTTCATCCCCAGGATCTCGATAACGACATAGGCTTCTTATGTTTTATTATTCTTTCTAGAAGCTTCTTTCCTCTCAACTTCCATTTAAATTTTAAAACAGTAATGATAATAGCTAGCATTTTTTGAGGGATTACTATGTGCCAGGTTCAGTGCTAAGCCTCAGGAAAACTCTAGGTATTATGAAGTAGATACTATTATTATTCCCATTTTATAGGCAAAGAAACTGAGGTTTTAAGAAGTTAAGGTAACTTGTCCAAGGTCATATGTAAGTATATATAAGAGGAAGCAGATTAAAGATTGAAACTGAGATCTGCCGTCAAAACCTAAATTTTAAGGATTAGCCTTACCATGAATTCTTTTTTGTCACAATAAGCTCTTCAAACTGTTATTTGACCTCTCATCTGCCTTCCTCTTAAAATGGCATTTATTTCATCTCTGTCCTCTCTTTGCTGGACCAAGATGTCTGTACTTGGATCTTTTCTCTTGGAAGGCAGAAGAAATTCCTGCTAAGCTATGATTTTTTTCTTCATATAACAGTACACAAAATTGTAATTTCTGAACTAGAATTAACGCATACTTCTTACACTACCTATGACTACCAATGGCAAAGGAAGGAAATCAGTTCTGAAAACTCCAAAGAAAATAATACATATCATGCAAATTTAAGGAATTCTTTCCATACCTGCCAACCTCTTTGTCAGCATTTGAAAACTATTCCCAACAGTGTAACCACCACCTGTGTGAGCTAAACTGAATCCCCACCTCAGCTTCTCTGTCTTTTCAATGGAAAGTATGATGTGGGCCCTGTTTTTAGATAGCAACATATGTGCATATTGGAAGGTGGGTGCAGATGTTCTGACATCAATCCCTCTGTCCTGAGTTACGTGAATTTCAGACCCAGGAGAGAATACTGGAGTTGGAACAAGACATGCTTGTCAGCATGGCTGGCAGAATTGGACTTCTCATTTTCGGATTTTGAGAACTGGGCTCGGCAGCAGCCTGGCTCAATACTATATCCATAATACATGACCTGGGCCTTCAGCACCCAAGGTCTGCTAATTGGCTAATTAAAAAGTGAAACTTGTCAAATGTAGCCCACAAGAGACTTGTTCAGTACTGGAGCCAAGGTCAAACTTATGTTACAGCTGTTTTATCAAACTGACCTTTTTTTTATTATTATGATTGAATGAAAATGTACATTACCATATAAATTTGTTGCCCACCTATATGTAGCTCCCACTGCTCTCCCTGCCCAGTGACAGCACGCTCTTCCTCTCTGCTCCATACATGTCTTATCCTCCCAACAATCTCCTATCCCCTCCTCTCCACCCACTCCTCCACCTCCAGTAAGAGGTCAGCGAGATGACATCCCTTAGATGCATAGAACCATAAAGTGTACACATGATATGGTCACTCAGTGTTGCCAAGTCCAATAAATTCCTGTCTGAAGAGTTGACCTCCATTGTGATTTATGGACAGGGGCAGCATCAGGGCCAGGGGCTGTGCTCCCAAGGGAACCCCAAGGCCACCAGACCATCAATTGTGGTCTTTCAGTGGAGATCTCAAGGTGCACCCCTTTTTATTCTTGTGTTGCCAGTGAGACTCAACTCTGTGAGGTCTATCATGGCTGTCACTGGTGGTGGCCGGGCACCATCCAGCTCTTCCGATCATAAATTAATATACTCACCCACTCACGTGGGTCTGTCTGTCTTCTGGGTTCTCTTTCCCCCTTGTCGTTTTGGTCCTTAGTGATCATCTGTTCCTGTTGAGTTGGGACACTTTGCTGTACCCTCAGATGGCAGCTTCGCAGCTTTTCAGACCTCGGATGCCACTCACCAATGTGGGGTGCAGAAGGCTCTCTTAGCAAAACGTAGTTGTGCCAGTTGACCTCAATTTCCCCTGAGAGCATGGTTCCTGGCTCCCTGGCACAGCTACTCTGTCCTTGCAATATTGGGATAATGTGTGCTGTCCCAGATTTCACCCAACCAAGTTTCTATCAACTATCTAATCTAAACCCTCTACCCCTGACCCTTCCTCCTTCCCCCCCTTGCTGCCATCAAAGAGTCTGTTTTTCTATGCATGAGTCTGTTTTTAAGTTCTTATTGTAGGGGTCTCATATAGTATTTGTCCTTTTGTCACTGACTACGTTCACTCAGCATAATGTCCTCCAATTCAAACTAGGTTATGAGATGTTTCCTAAAATTATCATTGTTCTTTATCATTGGAGAAGAAGGTGTAGTTGTCTGCTGATGGATAGAAAATTCTGTATATGTCGATGAGGTCTAGTTGACTAATTGTGGCAATAAGGTCTTCTGTGTCTTTATTGAGCTTTTTTCTCGATCTGTCCAATATTGAGAGTGCAGTGTTGAAGTCTCCCACTATTACTGTGGAGTGATCTATCTCACTGTTGAGTGTAGTCAGTGTTTCTTCAATGTATTTAGGTGCTCTAATATTAGGTGCATAAATATTTAATATTAAGTCCTGCTTGTGTATTGAACCTTTCAGCAATAAATAGTGTCCATCCTTGTCCACGATGGTAGATTTTACATTAAAATCTATTATGTTTGAGATTAGAATTACCACACCTACTCTTCTTTGTGCATTGTTAGCTTGATATATATTCTTTTATCCTTTAATTTTCGGTTTATTCATATCTTTAAGTCTGAGGTGAGTTTCTTGTAGGCAACATATGGATGGGTTGTGTCTTTTGACCCAAGATGTCACTCGATGTCTCTTTACTGGGGTGTTCAGTCCATTCACATTCAGTATAATTATTGATAGTATGTGTTTAGTGCTGTCATTGTGATAGATTTATTTTTGTGTTGATGTTTTCTCTCTTGTTCTTATTTATCTGTTCTGGGACATTCTTCTTTGTGAGTTGATTTTTCACCTTTTTCAGGGTTGGTTTTGTGGTTGTTGAGACTCCCGTATTACATTTCTTGATTTGATATGTTGCATCTTTATTGTACTTTATAGGTGTCCCTATGATCCCCCTTAACAAACTATGTATAAACCCGATGTTAATTACTACCAGTCGTATCAATTTCATCTCCATCTGGAAGGACTGTAACAACTGTAGTACATCCCTCTTTTTAATATAATGACATCATAGTTTTCATGATATGATCAGTGGATCATTTCTTTTACTATTACAGCTTTGATTGAGTTTGGAACCTTCCCTGAGTAGGTTTCTGGGTGATGTGTCCTGTATTTGCTTCTGAAATATAAAATTAGTGGTTTTGTTCTAAGACAAGAGATTCTTTCAGTATTTCTTGCAGCTTTGGTTTGGTTTTTACAAAGTCTCTGAGTTTCTGTTTATCTGCAAATGTCTTAATTTCACTTTCATATTTGAAAAGATAGTTTTGCAGGATATATAATTCTTAGTTGGAAGTTCTTCTCCTTCAAGACTTTGAATGTATCATGCCACTGTCTCTGTGCCAGAAACCTGCTGAGAAATCCCGTGAAAGCCTGCAGGATTTCCCTCTGAATGTTAGCTTTGCTTCAAGTCTTGCTGCCTTTAAAAGTTTCTGCTTGTGTTTCATTATTAAGCTTAATTATAATACATCTTTGAGTCTTTGTTTTGAGATCTATATTGAGTGGTGTTTGATATGCATCTTGGATATCTATATTCTCTTCTTTCATAATTTCTGGGAAGGTTTCTGTCAGCAGCTCAGCCACAAGACTCTCTGTGTTCTCAGGTCTCTCACCCTGTTCAGGAACTCCAATTAATCATAGATTGCTCCTCTTAATAGAGTCCCACATGCTTCTTAGTGCTTCTTCATTTTTCTTGTTTCTTTTTTCTGATTTCTCCTCATAGATGCTGCAGTCAGTAGCTCTGTCTTCCAAGTCAGAAAGTCTCTTTTCCATTTGTTCCATTCCGTTTTCTTGGCTTTGAATTGAAGTTTCTATGTCTTTGATTTTGTTCTTGATCTGTTGGATTTCAGAGTACTGGTGTTCCATCAGATCAAACAGCGTGCTTAATGTTTCCTTTTGTTGTGTTGTATTTTGTATAAGGTCTAGGAGGGCTCTGTATATAATCCTTTTATATTCACCTTCAGATAGTTTCAGAAAAGTTTCTACATCTGGGAAGTTCTTTTGTTCATTCTTTTGGGGACCTTCTGAAGCCATGGGTGCTTTCTTTGTTACCCTTTTATTGAGAGTTTTTTGCTATTTGGGCATCATGGGAGTCAGTAAAGGCTGGCAGAGATGCTGTGAGGATGGACTGCAGTTGTTTTCTAGGCCATCTTAAAATGAAAGGTAAAAGGTATCTGAGAACTTCCAAAGTCAGTCAGGTTTGCAGGTTTGCAGGTCCTTCTTCCCAGCTGGCAAAGTAAGCACTCCTATTTCCAACCCCAGATGTTATAAACTAGTACAAAATACAGACATGCTACTGCCCTGCTGGCTTCTGCTGCTGGACCTCAGCCATAGGTGATGCTGTGTAGAATTCTTCTTTCTTGCCGGAAAAGCATTCTCTTTTGGACAGGTGCTGCCACTCCGCCTAGGAGTTAGATCCAGTTGAGGCCTCCATATGGGTGTATCCTCCTCTCAGTGGAACAAGATGGCGTCCTGCATAAGCTCCCCACCTGCCACAGCACAGGCCACTGAATGGCGGAGGCAGAAAGAGAGGCCAAAGGTGCCGAGATACACAGAGTCCAAAGCCAGGCTCTCAAAGTGTGGCAATTTCGCCCACTGATCCCACCAGCAGTGCGCCTGAGAACAGCTGCCAGTCAAGTTCCTACTCTGCCCACTGGCCAAGACAGAGGAAAAAAAATTAAAATGGCGAGTTAACCCTCAATCCATGAAAGTCAGCACTCACCAAGAGTAGGGCTCAGCAAAAGAGTGGAAGTTTTCCATTCAGTGATATGAAGTCCAAATTAACAGCCCTATGCCACATCCTAGGGCTCACTAGGTATCCAGAAGACTCTGTTTGGTTATCAGTTCAGGTCTTGGTTTCCAGAGGGATTTAGGGAGACCTGTATTTAGTCCGCCATCTTGCCTCCACCCCTCAAACTGATCTTTTTAAGTTGAGTGTTGAGGTGGTCTCTGGAGCAGATGAGGTGTCTACAGTCCCTGTATCAGGATCTCAGTGGATCATACCAGTGCTTGACTTTGACAGGCACTTTGTGTATCAATCGCTGTATTTATTTATTTATGCTCTAAAAAGTTACCAGAAATTTAGTGGTCAAAACAACAGAAATTTATTAATCTTAAAGATCTGTAGGTTAGTTCAGAATCAGCCCCGCTGGGGTAAATATTAAGGCACTAGCAGGGCTGTTTCCTTCTAAAGGCTCTAGGAGAGAGTCCATTTCCTTGCTCTCTCTGGCTTCTATAGGCAGCCCACATTCCATGGCTCATGGACCATTCTTCTCTTCAGGGCTAGCAATGTAGCATTTCTTTGACTCTGCTTCCATCTCTTCCTCTGACTCTCCTACTTTTAAGGGTACTAGTGATTACATGGGACCCATCTGCATAATCCAGGATAAGCTGTCTGTCTCAAAGCCAGTTAATTAGCAACATTAATTTCCCTTTGCCATGTAACCTAATATTAGTAAATTTCAGGGGCTAGAATGTAGGCATCTTAATTTTTTTTGGTTTTGGAGAGAGGAAGTGTTATTCCACCTACTACAGTTATCTTTCAGATATTTTGGATTTTCTTCTAGGTGCTGGGTTCTTAAAGCTTCTGGAAGCTATGAAGTCACTCAGTCACTTGGCTTGTGTTGCTGCACCATTGTTGGTATTGTTAGGTGCTGTGTTTCAACTCACAGCAACCCTGTGTACAACAGAACGAAACACTGAACCACCTACATAATGGTTGTTATGCTTAAGCCCATTGATGTGGCCACTGTGTTAGTCCACCCCATTGAGGGTCTTCGTGCTTTTTGCTGACCCTCCACGTTACCAAACATGGTGTCCTTCTCCAGGGACTAATCTCTCCTGATAACATGTCTAGCAATATGTAAGATAAAGTCTTGTCATGTTCCCTTCTAACAGCATTCTGGCTATACTTCTTCCAAGACAGATTTCTTTGTTCTTTTGGCAATCCATAATATATTCTTTCCTGTTAAAGTATGAGCACCACTGTTTGGATGTAGGGAGAGTATAGGTCTGCAAATATGTAGTAGGGAAGTGGTAGAGCCAAGACCAATTGTAAGTTTTTGTCAAAAAGTCCAACAGCATTGGGTCTCTAGTATGACTAGTTGCCAGGGAGCCAGCTGTGCAATTGGAGGCAAGTTATGTATTCTCTTCATGTTTTCATATCTCAGGTAAATGGCCATTTTTGCTAGAATGCTAGGTAATGGAGATTAGCATGCAGAGCTCTTCTGGTGAAAGCTTCAGGGTACAATCTTTTCATTTTGAAATAAACCCTCTTGGTTGGCAGTGGGTTGCTGATTGTTGGGACTGGGTCTGGGTAGAAGGGAATTTATTATAATGTTGTTATTTTTATATATGTTAGAAATTCTTCATAATAAAAAATTAATAACAATAACAAAATGAGTCTCTGTAGAACCAAGCAAGCTTCTCATTTATGCTTTCAGTTAACTGATTTCAGAACTTTTATGTCCTGAACTCATCTGAGGACCTCAAAGTGTTCATGAACCTCCTAAATTAAGCCATTTCTTCCATGTCTCAGTAGTCCTTCCTTTATCTTGTGTCTTCTACTTGGGGAGTTGAAAAAAATATACTTTCCTGTCTACTTTCAGAGCAGAGTCAGGGCAGGGTGCTACAGAAGTTGTAAATATGAACAAATTCATGGTCTATTTATCTTGGAGCTCAAAATAGCACAGGCAGGGTGCTGAAGTGATAGTAACTGCACTTTGATGTTTTCTTTTTCCAGATTGTGGATACCTTTTTCATTGGCCGCTATGTCCTGCTGGCTTTTCTCAGTGCTGTCTTCCTTGGAGCACTCTTCTTGGTTCTGATTCATCATGTCTTGGAGCCTGTCTATGCCAAACCACTCCGGTCCTCCTGATCACTCTTCAAGAAAATCAAGACCTTGTTCTCTCCACTGTGATATCACTGATGTGCAGAAAGGCGTTCTGCTGACCTTTATATTGACAGCCTTCATCCCAAAGGTTTAAGGAATCTCCATGCTTCATTCTGATAACTTCCCTCCATCCTGGGTTCCAAAATCAGGGTGGCACAAGTATTCCTGTGGGGATAAATTCTTGCCAGCTTAAGAAGGAATGATGCTCTCTTCTTACTACTAGTACTTCAGGTTTCCCATCCGTTTAGGACGGCAAAAAGTAACAGTGATCTGCTTAGAGATTTTCAGCAAGATGTTATTAAGTAGATTTTGGTAAAAGGAACGATTTTGGCTTCTATTGTCAAATATGCAGAAGAACCTGGCCCTTTGGGTAATACGTAAAATCACATGTTTAATGTTGATATATTGAAATGGTCAGAGATCACGTGGAAAGGAAGAACACTCAAAGCTCAAAGATGATTTACTGTGAGAATTTAGAAGACTTTTGTTCAGATGTTGGTTATTGACTACTCTGTACATGTTGGTCCACAGAGCTCTGAGGGCACGTGGCTCTCACTTGTCTCTGAGTGAGACAGCGACAGTAACCAAACAGCTGACTGCCATTTCCAACTCTTGGCCACAGCGTTTGGAATCTGTATTTCAAGTCTGCTTGAAGAATTAAAGAAAAGGTGTGGAAATGCTGTTTACGTGGGGGGGTTACTGCTCTGTACTTTCTTGATTTTTTTCTTTTGGAAGTTGATGACTTCTGTGTGTCTTATTTAATTGCTGTAAGAGTCCATTCTGAGTTATTGTCCTCTCTTCTCGTCTTTGTAGTCCCTTCTCCAAAGCTGGTGAGGAATATGTTTTCTTAGGACTAAATACAACTTCATAGCTGTGTGAGAACCCTGGTGGAGAGAGGCTTGTTATTAACTGGAGGAGCTCTGGGCTGGTCTGATTTGAAAGTCACACCTGGACTCCCTGGGCTCTTCACACAAGAGTTTTCTGGCCTGAAATTAAGAACAAGAAAAGGGCTTGGAAAGATTGCACATATGCTATATGCCAGTTAGAACTCTAATTGCTGTGAAGTTTATTTAATTCTTTTAGAAACCTGTTTTTCATCATTGTCATCTTAAGGTAGGAAAAACTGAGACGTAAAGAAATTAACTAACTTGTCCAAGCTTCCCATAACAGCAAAAACAGTGTGCATACCCAGGTCTGGCAGACTCCAAAGCTTGCTTAGGACTAGAAAGAAAACAGACTATTTTTTCCCCACCCCAAACTTTGAGAGTCTCAGGAACACTGACCATTTTTCTTTACCTTTCTCCCATGGCTCTTTGTCAATACCGGCACTGAGTCCTGCCACAGGAGACAACGCATGACTTGTGAGAATTAAGTATGGTTGTCCATAACACCTCAACTATCTTTATCTTGCTCAGTTTAGAAAAACTTTGCAGGTAGGGCTTTATCACAGAAAGCCTCAAAAGAGAGAGTTCTTAATCTGGAACAGGGCTCATAGATAACAAAAAAGCTCCCTGTAAACAAATTAGAGGAAAGAGGAGAATGCAGAAATACTTAAGGAAGTAGGGTTAGCTGTGGGATCTTGTGCTGCCATGCTCCCCTCTGGACACTTCTACTGAATCTCTGGTGATCTGCACCCCCAGGCAGAGGTACTAAAGCTAGCCCCAGTGGAACATGACCCAGGCCAACCACAGTGTGTCATTTGTCACCTTCTCATACAGGACTTCTTGCTGAAAAGAAAATCTGGGAAAACACTTACAGGTTGCTGACTACGAATCTATCTTTTTTATTCCCCCTAAAAGGTGTCCAACTTATAGCCATGAAGTTTTGCATGATTATTTTCATGGACAAAAGTATGTTACTGTTTAAACCAAATTCCTTTCCAGAAACCAGCACTATCATCTAATGGTTTTTGCACACTTGTGAATAACAGAGCCAGATTTCAGCAAAAAAAAAGTACTTTGTGTAAAGTGTATTTCACTGTGTAAATGTAAATGCATGATAAGATTACTGTCTAACTGTGTATTCAAAGCAGTCATATGCTACCTCAAGGGCTGGGGTAAGAAGTTGAGTGCTATGAGATTACAAAATGAACTTCACTGTGAGTTCTCCATGCCTCCTTCATAATGGATGTCTGGAATTTGTTACTGGACAAAGCCCTGGTTCATGCCACCTATCTCTAAAGCCATTCTCTGAGACAGGAGTTTAAGTGAAGTGGTAAAAGGTTTTTATTTGCAAACAATATGCAAAAGACAGGAGGTATTCTCATCCTCAAAGCCTATCCAGAGCTGCCAGGAAAGCTCAGGGTTTTTAAAGGAGAGGCTACACGTCAGTACAGGAGCAGGTATCAGGGAGAAAACAATGAGAGTAATTGGGGAGGGCATCAGTCCAGTGGCAGGCCAGGGAGAATTTGCATCAGAACTGAAGTCCAGGGAGCTCTCTGTTGTTACCTGAGCAGGGGTCCTCAAACTGGTGCCTCCATTTGTTAGATGATCTGAAGAAGACAGCTGTAAAGGCTGCAAAGATTTTATCTCAGTGCCTCCTACACGTTAATGTATGATTTCCTAAGCCAGGTAGTTCTAGGAGGAGTCCTGACTGCCTCCTTCAGTTTCCTCTTTGAAAACAGGGCCAGAAGCCAGTTTTCCCGTACACCCCTCTGGTTTCAATATGATGCCACTGATGCTCATAGCCTTCCTGGAGATGATCCCTTAAATACGAGCAAACCATGCTAGTATCCCATTACTTATGCTCTAGTTGTAGTGTACCAGTCCCTACTCAGAGGGGACCCCAGGGAAAGAGACTGTAGTGGGCCTGTTTAGAAGATGTGAGACAGGGAGTCCCCAGGCCTCTTTGAATTCCTTTCAATACCTCTCACATCCTTTCTATGCAAATACCTTTCAGTATATAGTACCAACTACAAATAGGTACTAAAAGGATAAAAGACTCAAAGATTAACCATATCCTGGGAGATTGAGATAAATCCTTCACATGATTGTTTAAACTTCCTCAGAGTTGTATGTCAGAAGATATCAGGTAAAACCAGTTCTGGGATATACACAGGGAGTTAAAGCTTGGCCAGAAGACTACAGTCAGGACCAGGAAATCAAGAGTTCTACCACAAGTCCCAGAAGCCTCCACTGCATAAGCCATCTTGAAATCCATTTGCACATGTACTCCTCCCACCTCCACCTCAAAACCTCTAAAAGATCCAGACAAGCCTTTGTTCAGTAAGGTGGAGGCCAGGCTGCCAACCAGGCCTCCTCCATCTCCACCTGCAGGCTTCTTTTCTTTCTGAGTAAACCTGCTTATGGTGAAAGACTCTCTGCACCTTGCCTCTGCATTCTTGAAAAGTACAAGACAAAATCCTTAGTAAATCCATGGCAACTAGAACCTGGTAACAGACGGAGAGTGGGGAGAGTGGGGTTGCTATCAGTCAGAGGCTACTTGATGGCAACTAACAATATACAAGAAAATAGCTTATTTCACAGCCTTTTAAAATTGTATCCTGGCAAAAGCTAACAGAGCAGGATACTTTCCTATCCCTCAAGAGATAGTTATCAGTTAAGTGGTACTCTCTTCTATTTTAGAAGTTTCTCAATCTGGCAAAATTCAACCATGGTCCTGGCCTTACTGGGTAATCTTTGCCATGTTTCCAAATTTTTCAGCTTAAAAATAGAAGTGATCATTCTTTATTGGTGTATGATATTAGATTTTTTTCATCGGAAACTGTACCAGCATTATTATATCAGTAGTCAAGTACCATCCCTGGTCTGAATACATAGCTACACATTCATGCACACAGCCACTTGTTCAAAATTCATTGTGTTCCTGTTGGGTAAAGCAGTTTCTGCCAGTGTAACCCTACTGAGGGACTAGGCTCTGAGGTACCTAGGCCGTCTCCTAACTCCATGCCAGCGTGAAAGTATCCAAATTATTTTTGAGTGTTTTTATTCTAACATACGGTAATCTAATTCTTTTTTGGATTACTTAATCCAATTCTTCTGTTGTTTAAGACATAAACTCTCAATTTCACTGTTGTGGTTGAAACATTTATGTTTTGTTTTGTGTTCAGTGTGTAAAGAAACCTCAATTATCGTACAGATGAGAAAACAGAGGGAGGGGAAAGAATTTATAGTTTCACAGCTTGTTACTAGTATAGGGCTGAAACTTGACATCAGGACTCCTGAAGTATCATTTCCCAGACAGTTTAAAAATCATTTCAGCTTTCAAACAACTGTTTTTACATTGGTTAATACCATGTCCTATGCCATCTCTCTAACCTGTTTACAAAAACAGTAAAAGTTTTATTAAAGAAGTCTAATTAGCACATACCCTACAAATGAAACTTTATCATAACATCTTGGTTTAAGCCTTTAAATATTTGGTTCTTGTTACATAGTGGCATATTACTGGATATAGAAAATGGGAATTATAAGGAAATGATTCTGGTAAAGTGTTAATTATCCTTATAGGAGCATAAAAAACTCAGGATTAGAAGAGTTCAATCTCTAAACCGTATTCCCATCCCAGAGTTTGGAAATAAGTCTATTCTTCACATCTTGAAAACAAAATTTTTATTATATTTAGTCAACATGTACTTGTCACTTTAGTAAGTGCCTTGTATTAACTTATGTGGTCCTCATATAGACCCTATGCTGCAGGTACTATTAATATCCTCATTTCACAGATGGGTACAGGCAGACTGGTGAGGTAACCTGCTAGAGATCACTAGGTAAGTCACATGACTTGAAGTCAGGCAGTTTGGATCTAGATTTAAGCTCAGGAGGGACCAAAGTTAGGCAGTGCAAGTTTACTTGATAGAAATACCAAGGAGAACAAACTGAGTCTAGTAAAAAATCCAGGATCTTACAGGTTGGACAGGTCTGGAGCAAACCAGTTAAGACTCATAACCACAGAGACAGCTTCATCAATGAACCCTGTTTGTGGTGGGTGAGTGCTGTTTCACCCATGTCTCTAGATGGTGCAGTTTGAGCTGGTCTAGTAACCTAAATGTTGGTCATTCAAACCCATCCAGGGGCACCAGAGAAGAAAGGCCTAGCACTCTGCTTCTATGAGGATTTCAACCAAGAAAACTCTATGGAACAGTACTACTCTGTAACACATCGGGACACCACAAGCCGGAATCAACTCAACAGCAGCAGGTTTGGTTCATATTTTTGTTCAGCTTTGGCTTCATTTTGCTTAGAAACACAGTTGAGCAGCTAGCTAGTGGCTGGACTTTTCAAGAAGATGTACCCAGCAACCTCTACTTTAAGCACTGTCCACCTGGAATCTTTGATGCTTGGATTGGTTATCAGAGGACCTATGGGAGACTCAAGGAGCCCTGGTGGCACAGCAGTTAATTGCTAGGGCTGCCAATCAAAAGGTTGGTCATTTGAATCCACCAGCCTCTCCTTGGAAACTCTACAGGGGCTGCTCTACCCTGTCCTGTATGGTCTCCATGAGTCAGAATAAACTTGATGGTAATGGATTTAGTTTGAGTGTTTTAGGTATGGAAGAATCAAAGTCCTAAACCAGCAATGTTTTTTCCTTGATTCCGGTCTCCAGCAGATCATTGGTGGTAGAATTAGGATGCTATTTCTTTCAGGGAAAAAAATGTTTCCAAGTCTTTCTCCACTTCCAAATTCTCTTGTCTCAGTTTCCTGGGATGTAGGAAATGACAAGAGTCTAAGTCAGGGCTCAACACTTCTGACAGAGGGAGTACGTTCATGCATATGGTTTCCTCACATCACACTGGGTATTTAAAGAATGTGTATTTAGTTAGCCCAGACCTTGCCTCAGAGGACTTATTGGGGCAGTTATATAGGCAGCACTTATGCTGTACTTCAGTGATAGAAGGCCATTCCCTCCGATTTTTTTTTAATTTGGAGGAAGATTTCTTTTCTTCTCCTGCATTCCTCCCTTGTCTTCAAATTTATTGTGCCCCAGTTGACAATGAGAGTATGTATTGGCTTTCTACAGCTGCTGTAACAGATCACCACAAACCTAGAGGCTTACAACAATACAGATTTATTATCTTACAGCTCTGAGGTCAGAAGTCTCAAGTGGCTTCACATGCCTAACATCAAGGCATTGGAGGCTCTGGGGAGAATCTGTTTCCCTGCCTTTTCCAGGTTTTAGAGCCTGACCACATTGCTTGGTTCATGGCATCTTCCTCTATCTTCAAAGCCAGCACTGTAGCACCTTCAAATCTTTCTGACACTCCTGCCTGTCTTTCATTTGTAAGGTGTGATGCAATTATGTTGGGCCCACCTTGGTATTTCAGGACGATGTGCCCATCTCAAAATCCTTAATTACATTTGTGTAAGTTCCAGGACTCAGGACATGGACATCTTTGGCAGTCGTTATTCTGCCTTCCATGAAATACATGTCCCATTCTTCCAGCCCCAAGGGTCACATCCTTCCGCCTTCCATCACTCCCTAAACTACTCCTTGAGGTACAGATCTGCCTCTTTATCACCAGGATGAGTCTCCAGTTTGCAGGGTCCCCCATGATATGTTAGGAATTTCCCCTCCCACTCTCCCTTAGTGGTGGCTTCAGAATACTGAGACCTATCAACAACATCTTTCCCTTGGTTTTCAGTGCCTCTTTCTTCCCTCCACACTAGCCCAGACTCCCAATGGGTCTCTAAAAGAGAAATGCAAAGAGTTATTGCTTTTTAATTACAAGAGCTATTGCAGCATCTATAAGGAAGAACACTTTAGGCTTAATTGAGACCAAATGTGAAGTTAAATTAAATGAATAACTAATTAACGTAATGCTCCTGCATTAGCCCCGTGTGAGTGCTGAGGCCCAGAGAGAAGGCAGGTACTAGGCCTCTGGTGAACAGCAGCGCCCAGGGCTGAGCTGGGGAAGGGGCCTGGGAGACAAGTGGAGAAGAGCAGATCTCAGGGCTGAAGTTCCCTAACCTTTCCCATCTATGGTTCAAGTCCTCATTTCTAAGGTCAGGCTGTAAGTTAACACAATACCTTTGGGTATGCCTGGCACTACAAGAACCTGCTGGTATGTGGTTGTGTCTTGTTCGTTTCCTAGGCCCTGGTTGTGTAGTGTTTAAGTGCTAGGGCTGCTAAGGAGAAGGCCAGCAGTTCAAATCCATCTCTATGGGGCAGTTTTACTCTGTCTATGGTTGCTATCAATCAGAATCAGCTTGACAGGAGTAGTTTGTTTTTTTGAATTTATAGGGCACCATGAGTCGGATCCGACTCGACGGCACTTGGCTTGGCTGGCATGAGTTGGAATCAACACAGGGCAACAGGTTGGTTTTTTGAGGGCGGTGTGGTTAATGGCTAACAGGGAGCCCTGGTGGTGCAGTGGTTGAGATCTATGGCTACAAACCAGACAGTTGGTGGTTCAAATCCACCAGCTGTTCCTTGGAAGCCCTATGGGACAGTTGTACTCTATCCTACAGCATCACTATGAGTTAGCACAAACTCGACAGCAATGGAATTGCTTTTTTAGTTTAATGGCTAACATATTAGGAGCTTGATAAGTATTCAGTTTGGCCACCCTCTTCCATCTCTCCTCACCGCTTAATAACCCAAGTCCTAATAATTCTTCCTTCATAAGCCTTTCACATGTCTTCCTTCCATTGCCCCCGGACTCACCATCCCTCCAGCCCCTATCCCGTCATAGATGGACCAATGAATGGTACCAGCTTTCCACTTGAGTCGCTAGTTCTCTGTATTATTTCTTGTATTGTTTTTAAGTGTTTTCATATTCCTACCTTCTCTAACTAGATAAGTTCCCCAGGGGCAGGGACATGGTTTAACATTTATTTTCCCTTCGCACCGATCCAGTGAGGTATCTAATATTACCACCATCTTCTAGATGAAGGAACAGGTCAAAGCTAGTGATGCTGATGCAGAGGAAGAGAAGATACGAAAAGAGCCAAAGGAGGATCATATCCCATCCCTCCTACCCTGATGTTTGTCTGCAACCGAAAACCGAAAGTTGCAGGTAAAAAAGACTTCCCGTCTTCCACCCACTGCCACGACGCTGACAGGAACACAGACGCATGCTGGGCTCTACTGTGGGATTGTGTCACCACCTAGTGGCGCATCCAAGCAACACAGCCGCTCCTGACCAGTCTCACTAAAGTGCATCAAATCAATCTTTGTAATCTTTTATTTTTTTATTGTGATTAAGTGAAAGTATACAATCCAAATCGATTTTGCATGCCTGCCTATCTGCATCTCCATCCGTTCTCCTCACCCAGTGACAGAACATTCCTTCTTTTCACTCCATATTCCCAGCATTCTCTTAACGAGCCCTGGTCGCTCCTCTCCACCCTCTTCTATCTAGAAACCAACAGGACAGTCTCCTATACCTGTATAGAACCATGTATAACACACACCATATGGTCACACTGTGTCTCCGAGTCCACTTTGTCCTTGTCTGAAGAGTTGACCTCAGCACCAGTTTCTGGTCAGGGCCAGCAGCAAGTCCAGAAGCCATGCTCCAGGGCACTCTCCAGGTTGTTGGACCATCAATTCTGGTCTGTTAGTAGAGTTCTTGACCTGCACACCTCTTTCTCGTGTTGCCTCAGGGACTCTACAATGTGTCCCCCATCACAGCTGCCTTTGGTGGTGGCCAGCACCATCTGGTTTTTCTGGGCTCATGTGATACAGTCTACCATTCACATGAGTCTGTCTCCTGGGCTCTTTTTTCCTCGTGTCTGTGTTGTTCTTGTTCATCATCTGTTCTGTATGAGTTGGGACCGTTTGATGTACCTCAGTGGCAGCTTGCTAGCTTTTATGATCCCAGATGCCATTCACCAACATGGGGAGTAGAGGACTCTCTTAGCAAAGGACTAGTTATGCCACTTGGCCTTGATGTCCCCTAAAAACATGGTCCCAGACCCCTGCCCCTGCTATTCTATTCTTTGAAATATTGGAGTTTTAAAAACCTTTCAGTTTATGGTGTAGGCCAGTTATGTTGATCTGCTCTGACTTTGTGCTGTCACTGCTTTCACCTAACCAAATTCCTATTGACTAATCTGTGACCAGTGTTCTCCCTCCCTCACCCCCGGTTGTAGCCATCAAGGAGTCTCTTCTTCTGTACTAAGTCTATTTTTCAGTTCTTATAGCAGAGGTCTCATACAATACTTGTCTTTTTGCAGCTGACTGATTTCACTCAGCATGTCTTCTAGTTGAAATAAGGTTATGAGATGCTTCCTAAAATCATCATTGTTCTTTATCATTGCATAATGTTCCATTGAGTATATGTGCCATAGTTTGTTTATCCATTTATCTGTTGATTGGCACCTAGGTTCTCAATCTTTGTAATCTTGAGAGAAGCCTTTGTTAGAGTTGAATATGATACCATGTACTATGGCTCTTCGCCCTGCAGACTCTGAGGCCTTAGTGAATATTAGGCAATATGAGACCAGCCTGTTACCATCAGAGCTTTTAAGACCTATTTTACTGCTGAAAGATTTGTATCCAGCTCATACACTTGCCCAGATTGTCTCAGTTAATGTAATCATTGTATCTTGTATGGGACTCTAAGCTCCTAGGTGACTTGATATGTCATCAATATCACTGGCATCCTTACTGTGAATGCCCATTGTAAACTAGTCCTAGTGCATTAAAACTGTAGTCCTAGGCTATCACTTCCAGCAACCCGTGTGAGCCCCCCATGTTGTCACTACGCCATGCCCGACAAGGAAGAGCACACACACAGCTGGCAGAAGAAAATCTATATTGTACTGATGGGCAGCATGAAAGGTCAGACATAAAGCCAAGAGCCAGCTTGGCAGGTAGCAGTCCAGGCTTTGGCATGTAGGTGGAGTACATACTTTGGGAGTAAGCACATCAGGCACACAGGGTACAAAACAGCTTACAGAAAGCTGCAAGCAAGGGCACGTATAACAGCTGCTTGGGTGAAGCAGACAGTTCTCTCGTGACCTGCTGGTCTTGTCACCCCGGCTCCTTGTGCTCAGGGCACAGTCTGACTCTGCGTCTCTTTTCTACTTGCACTCCTTGAGTACAGCTGGCACATGGCGGGCACTCAAGAGCCACCTGCATTTCATTATTAGAATACTTAGTTCACACACTAGTATGTTTAGCCACACTCTGCCCCTGTTTCCCACCATGGCACTGGCCCCAGAAGGCTGGACAAGGGCAAGGCAAGGGAGGACTCACTGTCACGGCTGGGCAAGCGTCGGGTGAGCATGTGCACAAGCCTGAGGGTGAGGACCTCTGTACCTTTAGTTCCGTAGGCCCCTGACTTGCTTTACCCTACTTCTTACCCTGAAAAATATAGCGGTGATACTTTAATCAAAATGGGTAAGGAAGTTATCAATAGGATCCAGTGAAGGGGTGAAGAAGAGGGTCCAACTTGGGGAAGTACAAAGGGAAGCCTAGTTCAGGGACAAAGAGACAAAGGGAAGCCAGGTATCTCTGAAGCAGGGTGAGATACCCACCTGCCACTAAAGGGACAGGTTGATTATAAGAGATTTGAACTTAATATGGGCAGAAGAAATCTACCTTTTCTAGTCCTTAGCCCCATAGAACCGCTGCCCTCTGTCTTGGAAGCAGAACAAGAAAGAACCTGGGCAAGCAGGAGACAGTGCTCAGCTCCGAGCCCCACCGCCTCTGCTTGCAGCTCCCAGTGAGCAGGCCCTTTCATCTTCTGTTTCCTGGTGCTGCTGCCCCTTCCCAGGAGAAGCTCCTGAACTCTTAGCAGCTGCTGGACTGCGCTGCCCAGCCTAGCTGCTATCGGGGTCAAGAGGCCTTGCCTCACCCATCTGAGGAAGTGTCCATTGTCTCTCCCATGGGGAGCACTTTGGGGACCCAAGGAGAGTCCTCCATGCTTCTCTTCCAGTAGGGGCTTCACATTTCTCTGTACCTGCATGAGGTAGAGAGGGGCAACAGAGAGAAAATGAGAGACTGAAAGACTTGAATGATGGGTATAGGGTAGGCAGATTTCTAGGGTCCTTAAAAGCCTTTCCTCTAAACTTGGGCTCCCTTTCCCCTCTTGACAGAGGACAGCAGCCAGATTAACATTAACCCTATTACGTTTATACGACATTTTGCAGCTGTAAAAGTCATGTCCCTTGTCTCATGTCCCTTCCCACATTGGCCTCACCTGAGCTCTGCAGGGACCTCGGGATAAGTAGCCCCATGTGACCCACAATGATGTGGAGGCTCAGAGACGCTGGGTGATTATGCCCAGAACTTTATAGATAAGAGTGAGCAGGGAAGTCAGGGTCGCCCAGGAATGTCTGGTTTCAAGCTCAGTGCTCTCCCAACTCTAGCCATTGACTTCCTGCCCAGCAACCTTTCTTCAGAGAACGACTGGCTTAGGACAGCAGCAGGACAGAGAACAGCATGTAACCCCCACATAGGGGGCTCAAATTTAGGTTTCACCATGACTAGCTGAAGTTCTCAGGCATATTCCATGAATTATGAGCCCCAGTTTGATCACTTAGAAGGCTAGACTATCTGCCTTACAAGGTTGCTTAAAGGTAAGCAAATACAAGGACTGCCAATTAAGTTCACAAACTCATCCTAGAAAAAGTGACACACACCTCATTGCTGGGTATCACTGTGGTCACCTTTGAAGTGCTCCCCTTGGGAAGCTATGCACCAATGCCAGCACTTAGTCTACCCTTCAAAGCAATTTTTCTAGAATGGCCATCAGAGCTGTCATCATATTATCCTTGATGTCCTGAATGTCATCAAAATGTCTTCCTTTCAGTATTTTCTTTGTCTTCAACTAAAGAAAAAAGTCACTGAGGGCCAGATCAGGTGAGGGTGTTCCAATACAGTGATTTTTTTACTGGCTAAAACTCCCTCACAGACAACAATACAATTAAGTTCATGAGCTTGCCACTGTGCCACCATGCGCAATGGCCATTCCAGAAAGAGTTCCAAAATTTCTCTGAAGGGTGGACTAGGCACTGGCATCAGTGCATAGTTTCCCAAGGGGACTACTTCAAAGATGACCATAGTGACACTCAGCAATGAGGTATATAGCACTTAGAACAATTAAGTTTGTGGACTTAATTGTTAGACTTTGTATATCCTAAGTCTGAGTTGAATCTAGGCACACCGTAGTTGCTTCCTGAATATTTGTTCTTTTCTACTTCCTGCTTCTTTTCTTCCCCTCCCAGTGGCCCCTCAGCTCTGGCCTAGAGGAACATGGGTAGAAGGAACACAGAGTTACACTGCTCTAACTTCCTGCCCCTCCTCCAGGGCAGCCAGGTAGCCACTATTAATGCCTCCTGCTCTCAGTTTTTCTCCCAGTGAGCCTGAATGACATCTTCCTTAAGGAAAGTGTTTCTCAAGTAGCATGTTGGTCACCATAACCCAAGACATTCTCCCTCCCATTTGCCATCCAGCCCGTTCCATCCACAGCCTTGTTAGCAAGAGGTTCCTCCTTCAGAGAGCCAGAAAGGCCACTGACAGGGTTTTTCCAACCACCAGCTCCAGCACACAGCCCTCTGCCTCAGCACTAAGCTATTCATACCACCTCTACGCCCCCACCACCACTGGACATACAAGAGAGCACACCACACTGGGTACCAGCACTTGTTTAGAATTTGTTTCAGAGACTTTGATCACCAAGATAGGACAGATGATTTTGATTTCTGAACTTCAAGAGGTACTTGCACCTCAGGGTCTGAGTTCAGAGGGAAGGCTGTTTCCTCATCTCTGCCTCTTCCCTCCTAGAAGGGCACAACCCTGTTACCCTCCCTAAGTGGGGAGGCTGCCAACCTCTGTGGCATCTCACACCCCACAGGAAACTTTCCAATCACCATGCTCTGCTCAGATTGCAAGTCCGTGGAAGTAACCACCAAGAAAAACAAAGCTGGAAAAATCACACTAGAAGAGAGAAGATTTGCATGCAGGCCACACCCTAATGAGATATTAGCCATGGACTTGATGAAAATACTCACAAAACTCATGGGACTTGAAAATACTACAGCGGGTGGGTTAGGGCCAGACTAGAGCTATGGAGACAGACAGAGGACAATGGAGGACACAGGTTAGTGGGACCAGAAGAAAGATGGTCCAGACAGCAGGGCCAGGGCCAGGCTCAGCTCCCCACCATCTGGGCTGGATCCAGTCTCGGAATGGGGTTAGGGAAGCTGAGTAATTGTTTTGACTCCCACAGGGAGTGAGGATGGGAGGAGTAGGGCTTCAAACATCTTGGGGGCTCACCCTCTGCCACTGCTCAGGGACACCTTCCAGGCCAGAATCTCTTTGTACACCAACCTGAAGAGGAACTGTAGGGAAAAGAAGATGACACTACCATCCAGGACGTAGTCCCCAGTGCTAGGTGACCAGTGGAGCAGCTGGGAAGGTGGTAGGCACTCAGGTGTACTTGGCAGATGGCCCCCATGGGAGGGAAGGCACTTCTGAGCAACAGGCAGCTGTTCTCCTTGTTCCAGAACCACATGGTCAATGTTATGGACCTCTGATGTTCCAGCCCCCAGTAACCATCTGTGTATCTCAAGAACTCTTACCAAACAGGCCAGAACATCAGCTGAGATTAGCATGTAGAAGACATTGTTCCAGCCTGTGGGAGAAATAAGTCCAGCCAGCAGAGGCCCCAAGGCTGCACCTGTATGGGACACAACCCATGAGATGAATCAAACAAGGACCCTGGATCTCTCTGCCCACAGGAGAGCAGCACACCAAAGAGTTTCCCCAGGGCAAGGCTCAGCTTGGCTATTAGGAGCCAAGCAAGAGAGTCACAGACCTATGGAGCCAGTGCCGTCGATGATGGCCGAGACAGTGGAGAGCGCCTTGGCATTGCCCTTTAGGCTCTGGTGAGTGCCCTGGGAGAGAGCAGAGTAGGAGGCCTGGCTGAGCAAAGTGCTGGGCAGGACAAGAATAATAGAGAGGCAGACTAAAGGGGACACTGGAGCTTGGGGTTGAGAGGAAAAAGCGGGCCTGAGGTAGATTCTGAAGGACTTTGTGGATCTTGCCTCTAAAGGCTGCCTTGTGGAGAAAGAGAGCCAGAGAAGGAATAGGGAAAGCAGGCTGGGAAAACAGGCCCGGAGCTGGAGGCCCTGACCTCAACTCCCAGCCCACCCTGGGAGGTAGCCCCACTCACCAGGTCAGCTGAGACCGCAGTAGTGATGAGTGCATATGGACCGTTGACCAGGGCCCCACAGATGATCAGCATGACTAGGGCAGAGATATCCAGTTACCACGAGAGGTCACCAGCAGCCTCCATGCAAGCAGGCCCCTCTCCTCAAAGTTCCCAGCCCAGCCGCAGGGTGACAGCAAGGAATGCCCCTTTCCGTGGCCTAGCAGAACTCGACGCCCTCTCCTCACCTATGGAGTTTGTCATCCCCCTCTGGCCAACGTAGTTGTACAGGAACATCTGAGAGGAGGGAGTGGAAAAGCACTCAAAACCAGGCTCTGCCAGGGGCTGTCCTTACCAGACTGTGGAGGGGCATTAGGGACAGCACCTTCTGGGCTGGCACCACAAAGGCTACCTTATTCTTTTTCCTCTCGTACTCGAACCCCTGAGGTCTTCAAGTGTCCCAAGGGTAGAAAGCCTAAGATGTGGTCATCTACTGTTTGTCTTCTTCCCAAAACATCTTCTCTCACATATAACCCCAATCTCTTATTCTTGGTCAAGAAATTAAGCAGCTGGTCTCCCTCTGCTCCACCAAAGCCAAATCGTGAGCCCTTTCCAAAGCCCTGTCTGGCTTTCTTCCCCAGGTGCCTGTTGCCTGCTGACCCCTCACTTCTTCCCCCCAGATGTGCACACACTCAAGGAGACCGATGTGTGCATCCACAGCTAAGCGCACACGCAGCTCCAGCCCGCAGGCGCACGCTCACACACACGTACCCTCTGTCCTGAAGGACATACGCACCATGGGGGCAGCCAAGACGAGCATGATGCAGCAGGTGGTGGCCCTGCCGTCGGTGTGGTCAGAGATGAGTCCTGCCAGGATGCCACCTGGAATACACACCCTGCTTACACGTTGCCACCCCAGGGGGGACCACAGCCCTCCCGCTCACGGCACCCCAAGCTCGGCTCTATCACCCTACCCGGAACCAGCCAGGGCCTGGGCACCATTATCCAGCAGAGCTTCTGGCTTCCCAGCCCTCCCCCAGCACCAATGAGAAGACCAACACCCAAGGGCCACTTCCTTAGGGCCACTCAGCCAAGCAGCAGCAGAATCAAGAATAAAGCCCAAAGCCATTTCTCCCTGACATGCCCCCCCAGTTGAGTCCTGTGGGACCTCTCCTTTTCCGCACCACACAGCAGTGGAGAGGGCTGGAGCAACAGCTAGCAAAGCAGAAAAAATCTCACCTATGATGCCACCAACATCGAAGAGTGTAGAGAGGTCCCCAGCCTGCTTGGCATCGAAGCGAGCTGCGGAGGAGGCTGCAGTTAGCCTGGAGCTTGGGCAAACATCTTGGTCTGCCACAGCCAGAAGGTCTCCCTCAGAGCCCTTAGCTCTTACTTTCAGAGGGAG
Organism: Heterohyrax brucei; assembly: GCA_028571685.1. NCBI lineage: Eukaryota > Metazoa > Chordata > Mammalia > Hyracoidea > Procaviidae > Heterohyrax > Heterohyrax brucei. The sequence goes on from CM053162.1 coordinate 23,451,120, forward strand.
GAGAAGGGGACCAGTGGAGAAGCAGCTGGTTTAGGATCACACAGTAAGTCTGTGGCAGTGGAGGACTACAGCCCGGCCTGACGCCCCATCCGGCACTGCCCTCCCTGGCCCTGCAGGATGACTTTGCCTTGAACTAGTGCTTCTCAGTGGAAGGACAAGGTCTAGCCCTTGAGGACACAGCCCCCTGGGCCATCTTTCCCAGAGAGCTAAGCTGCTTCCATTAATGACCTCCCACCCCACTCCTCACTCCCAACTCCCCATTTCAGAGCTAAAAAACAGGAAGCAGATATAAAAGAAAACAGGGAACTCTGATCTCAGACCTTTGGTCTAGATTTTTAAAAAAGTACTGTCTGGAAGCTGGAATTACAGCCCAGCCCCCAAAGTTGATTCATATTCTGATGTCAGCAGCCAGCCACAAAACAAAGAGTACCAGTGACCAGGACTTGCCCTAGCTTTCAACTACTATCTGAAAGAGGCTTCTCAGACACAGCTGTGAAGCAAGTCGAAGCTTGAGCTATGGTCCTGACTCAGCACCACAGCATCCTGTGCGGAGCAAGCACCGTGGATGAAAGCAGCCTGATCCTCCCACTGCCCTGGGTGTCAACTCTTTACGCCTGGCAGAGCTTTGAGGCTTAGGGAGCTGGAGATAGGGGAGGGGCCCACTTCTTGGTAGGGGTACCCCACCAGTGGAAAGGTTGAGACCCAAGCCAACCTTTTTCAACCACAGAAATGACCTCTCCTTATCTCTGCATCCTGGGCTGGGACAGAGGCAGCAGAAAGTACATGTACAAGTGGGACACTCAGCCCAGTTCAGCAGACCCAGGCCAAAGGTACCAATCTCCTAAGGCTTCGCAGGCCCCTGAGAGAAGACAACAGTGATCATAGCTGGGCTACAAGGAGCAGCGTAGCTCGAAGGCTTAAGGGACTCCAGGGAGCATACAAAAAGCAAGATTTTCTAGCACCCAACCCCCAAACTACCCATCTATGAGCCAAGAGCTCACAGGCGGGTTTCTCCTAGACCAGGAGACAAGGCTGGAGAAGAGGGCGGGGAGATGCAGAGTCAAGCACCTACCTCCCAAGGCCCACTTATGTCCAGGAGAGGGGAAGGAGCTGGAATCGGGGTGCAAGGGGTAGTACACAGGGTTTGCTGTTGTCATTAGTTGCTGTCAAGTTGGCCCCCAATTCACAGTGACACCATACTCAACAGAACAAAACACTGTACCAGCCCCACAGTGGGTTATGGATTGGATAGCTGTGACCTATACAGTTGTCATTGGCTGGTTTTCAGAAGTAGGTTGCCAGGCCTTTCTTCTTGGTCTGTCGCAGACTGGAAGCTCTGCTCACATCTGCTCAGCATCACAGCAGCAGGCAGGGCCCCAATGACAGACAGACAGTGGCTGTGCATGAGGCGCCTCACCGGGGAACTGAAGTCTCCCACACGGAAAGTGGAAATTCTACTGGTTAAAGGTTCCTATTTAAAAAAATCTCCGTTGTTCATAGAAGAGGTTCAGCAGAAACTCTGCCCATATACTAGAGTCATGCGCACCAGCACGGCCGTCCCCCCAACCTCAGACCCCTTTCGCCCACCTCCTCTCTCTCCGGTACTCACCCACATTGTTAATGTAGAGGGGCAGCCAGTAGAGGAATGTATAGCTGACCAGCTTGGCGAACAGCAGGCACAGAGAGAACTCTATCACGCCCTGGGGAGCAAACCGATGGTACAATTGAAATGGTCCAAGAGCTTTTGGATCCAGTGGTGGCCCCCAGGGATGGCTCAGTACCACTCAGTAATTCCCATCAGCTTCCCAGCAACCTCCGATACACATTCGATCTAAATAAAAGCAATGCAGCTTCTACTCAGATGCAAGATGAGCGTCCTTCAAGGCAAGCTTCCCAGACTACCCTCTACAACTATGGCCTATCCTGAGCATCTCCTGTAAGAAAATCCTGATAACCACAGATCATCCCACTGCCTCCTCCCTCCCTGCTGTCCAGCAGAAGCCTATGGAAAGCCTGTCCTCCCTCGACTCCCATATTTCTCACCGGGATGCGGAGCGCCCCAAGGAAGCTGATGGCAGCAGGCTGGGTGCTTGATTCCTTGGTGCATCTGGTACTGGCCTCCAGGTTGCTTTCCTTCTTTGAGCAGGTGACTTTTGCAGGGTCCTCAGTGTTGTCCTCATTCTCTCCTGTGTCACTCTGAGAAGGGGCGAGTCTTTATGGTGGGGCAAGTCCGTGTACCACCTCCCACTAGTTGGAAAGGCAACTCATGTGACCGAGGTGGGTCTCCTGAGCTGTTAAAAAGGACAAGCCTCTCTGCTGGGCTGGGCTGGACTGGGCTGACCCATCAGGCTGTGGAGCAGCCAAGCCAAGGGCCTAACACTAGCCTGTAAGGGAACTGTGGGGCCACAGCCTCCTTCTCCAATTCTCCAGCTTTCTCTGGGACTACCCACTCTGGATGGAGTAAGAAGGCAGGATGGAGTTGGGGGGCTTATACTTACATGGTGCTGAGGAGGGGTACAGTCCACATCTTCTGGGTCTGAAAGAAAACATCTTAAGAAGCTTCCCAGCACAGCAGGCCCTCACTGTGCCCAGGGTCTGTGTCATTTGGGACAGCCAGTCCCCAGTGTGGCCAGCATACTTCACAGCATCAGGAAGCTGGACACTAGGGGGTCAGGAGGCCAAGTTTCTAGGCCACATTTAACAACAGGTTCTGTCACTACTGCCTCTGAGGGCCTCAGTTTTCTTATCCACACAATGGACAACACCTGACCTTGCTGACTCACTCAGTGGATGCAGTTAAGCTGAACACCAAACGTGAGAAATTGTGTGCTCTAAGAATGTACCTTCGACTCCACCTTCCCCTCCTATTGAACCTCTCAGACTCAATCAGTGTTTACTGAGTACGGACTATGGCCCAGTGGTTTATCTACGTTACCTCACGTAACGGTCAAAAATCATATGAAGGAGGTACATTACTGTTGTCTTATAAGTGAGGAAGCTGAGCCTGAGAGAGGTTAGGAGGTTTGGTCAAAGTTACACAGCTAGTCCACCCCTTCGACGACCGTGATCTCTCCACTGTATCCAACTGCAATCTCCCAGAAACCAGTGGGAGAAAATGGGAGGCTCAACTTGGGGTCTGTGGTGAGGGAAGGATCCAGGAATCTCATCTGCACTTACATTCTATAAGGAAGAGGAAAGTGAGGATGCCCACAGCTGCAGTAATGACGCCAGGCACAACAAAGGACAAGCCCCAGTCCCCGTTCACCCATAGGCCAGCAATCAGGGAGCCTATGATGTTGCCCACAGATGTGTGGGAATTCCAGATGCCCATGATGAGGCCCCGCCTGGAGGAGAAACAGGGGAGGGAAGGGAGGGAAGGAGAGGGAAGGAGAGGGGATAAGAGAGGAAAGTGAGTCGAGAAGGCTTGGCTGCTGCCAACAACTATAGATAGGCCTGAGGTCCTGCTTCCCATATCTGCTCCATTCTTCCCCCTCCCTAGCAAGCAGGACACACGGCTCCCTCATGAAGGCACTCGGCACACTTACGGGCATGGGACACCCCACCTGCGTTTCTCTCGTCTGTCTGCTGATCTTACTCTAAAGGTGTGGTGCTCACCTCGGCAGTATGTTGTCCCTCAGGGGACATTTGGCAATGTCCAGAAACATTTCTGATTGTCATACTGGGGGTTTCCATTGACATCTCTTGGTAGAAACTAGAAGTACTGCTAAATATCCTATAATGCGACACAGAATTATCCAGCCCCAAATGACAGTAGTGTCAAGACTGAGCAACCTTACCACAAGGCAACATTTTTTTCATAAAAGCCAGTCTAAGGAAAAGAAAACAATTTTTTGTTTTACAGGTTTCTTTTTTGTCCTCATTCAAAATGAAAATTCCTCTATCATGAGGATAAAATATAAGTAAGGTTGCTGTGTGAACAGTTTACACTGAGAAAATGAGCACAACTTTTTAACCACTAAAATGGTCATGTGAGACTCAGCAGGGAGCTTTCTAGTCTCACTTTAAAGTTACTTTAGGGGCCAGGAGTCCCAGTCCTCCTGAGACTTCCCACTCCTCCCATTTCACACTCACCTTCCCTTCCCAAACCAGTTGCCCACGCAGGTCACCACGGAGGGCCAGCCTGTGGTCTGGACAAGACCGTTGCAGATCTGCAGGGAGAAATGAAGTCGGGGTAGGTGCAGGCTTGGGCCACACTGCCAGCTCTCTGCTCTGACCCCCACGAGGTTGTGGAGGTTAAATATCTGTGCTGAGGGGCCTTCCACCCCCCATACTACGCACTGCACCCTCACCTTCTGTGCTTGTACACACCCCCTGTTGTTACAAGCTGACTTCTGCTTTAGCCTAAGATCCTTCAGAGCAGAGATGAAGCCCCTCAGGGCAGCTAAAGTGACCGCAGGGTGGGGTCCAGTTCAGACTTGCTGAGCAAAAAAATGCTTGAATGTTAAGATTGGGAAGGAGGATCCTGGGTAGCGTGGCAGAAGGCACTCTTGACTGAGAACCAAGAGCTCAAGTCCCAAATCTACTATACCTTGGGGAGGGCAGTGTGGCTAACAGGCCCTGAGGTCTTCCTTACGACTGGAGCAAAGGCCAGAGTGCAAAGCGAGAGCCATACCTGGATGAGCACGAAGTACCAGAGCACATGGATGTTCCAGAAATATGCCATGCCAAAGAGGGCGGTGAAAAGGCCACTGAGCAGCATACCAGCTGACAGGTAATAACGGATGGGGAGCCGCTCCCCAAAAATCCCACTGGAGAGGGAGGTAGATTTGCAGTTAAGCTATTTCCACTCAGTACCTCTCTGCCGTCTTGATTCTTTCCCTGACACATGCAGCACTGAAACTGTTCCGTCCACGGTAACCACCAGTGGCCTCTTCATTGCCACATCTCATGGACATCCTTAGTCGTCTACTTATCAGGAGTCTTTGCTTTATTTGACACTACTGACCTCTCTCCTTGAAATACTCCCTTCCCTGGCTTCTATGACATTACTGTTGCCCATTTTCTCCTCTGCTGACTATTCTGTCTCATATCCTCCAGGTAGTCTATGTAGTCATTACTATGTTTTTAACTACCACCCACATGTTTAATTCAGAAGAAAAGCCTAGTGATCTACTTTAGAAAAATCAACCATTGAAAACTCTGAGGACCACAGTTCTACTCCAACACACATAAGGTCACTATGAATTGGAATTGATTCAACGGCAACTGGGATTGTTTTCCCTCAGTATCTTAAATACCCACAACTTTATGCCTTTAGTCCTCATCTCTCACCAGACGTTCAAGACCATACCCAAATGCCTTCTGGGAATCTTTGCTTGGATGCCCCCAAAACATTCTGAATTCAACACTCCAACCTTGAGTGCTTCTCCCTTCTCCCACACAGCCCATATCCCTAAGCCATTTAACTGCATCAGCGGCACTGCCATCCACCGCCACTCCAGCTAGAACCAGAGAGCTGCCTCAGCCTCCCTCCCTCTCCTTTTTACCCCTCACATTCAACCTCCAAGACTCCTTCATTCTGCTTCCTCAGTACTTCTCCAGGGTGTCAGCTCTCTTCCACTTGTTACTACCGTTCCAACTCAAGCTCTCTTCAAACTTAGCCTGGCTATTGCCAAAGCTGTCCCTTAGTATGACAGGCCTCCAGTCCTGCCCTCCTTAAATCCGTCTTCAGCCCCACCCTCAGGGTGTTCCATATGAAATAGAACAGGGTACTTCCGTTTGATAGCCCCCCAATAGCCACAGCATGACACACAAGACAACCTCGGTCTTCACGCTCGTCTTCTGCCGTGAGCTCCCTCCTCAAACCGTGCGCTCCAGAGAACCTTCCGTAGTTCCTCCCATTGATCACATGCTGCACATGTGCGTAACTTTGCTCTCCTTCTCTTTTTGCTTAGTTTCCTTTTGCTGCTGTCACGCCTAATTCATCTCGCCTCAAGTGTCATCTCCATTGTCACTTCATTAGCTAGTTCCATAGTAGACTAAGTGACCACTTGAGTTCTCAGAGCACTCTATAAATACCCGTGTCAACGAGCCACCACTCTGCTTTGTAGTTGCTGCTGACATTATCTAAATGTGGGTCACTTAGGCCAGGAAGCCTGAAGACAGTACCAGCCTTACTAATCTTTGATCTCTGGCAGTAAACACCATGTTTACTACACAAAATTGACATTGGCTGCATCACTGTGGGCACAGGAGAGGACGCGATTTTCCTGTCTCTGCCCTCAGGATTATCCTGAGGGGATCCCCGCTTAGTACAAACCACCTTCTATTCACACTCACCAACACTGCCATCAGAGTGAAGAAACTCAAAAGGAGTATTCAGGAAAAAGAGCTACTGAAGCAGGGACGTGCCACACCAGCAGCAGTGCGAGGGACCACGCCATGGAATAAAGGTGGCTGTGGGCCGATCGCATATACAAGAGTCTTGGTCTCGCTTCCACCTGAGCGAGCCAGCAGCTTTTTCACTTCAGCCTCCGACCCTCTGGCTGCCCAAGTTAGTCAAGTAGGGGCAGGAGCTCTGAGCCGGGGGTGGTCCCAGGCTTGCCCTCTCTTATTACCTGATAAACATGCCGATGGCATAGGCCACCAGGAAGGCATTGTCCACAGCCGCAAGTAACTCACTGTAGTTGTTCTTGTCTGGAAACAAAGGGGAGAGACAGAACGATGACTGCTTGGCTGCCCCGCAGGAAGCGCTTCCTGGCTCTGGACAACCCCTTCCCAGAGAAAGGGCAAGGCGAGTTAGGGAAGAGCAACTTGCCCTGTTCTTACCGAATGGAGCCCAGCTGCACCAGGTGGTGTCATTGATAGCATGGGTATCATTGATGGGATTGATCAGGTCAGAACAGTTCTGGTGCAGACGGCTCTGGAGAGGTAACGGGGTGCACAGACAGAGATTAGCTGATCGTGTCAGAGCCCCTCAGCTGTGAGAGAAGCAACCTCCTACCCAACCACATCTGGGCACTGCCCCACCCCACCCGCACTGCCACCCCCAGACTCCATGCTCCTGCTTGCTAGCACCTCTTTCCTGCAGGAATTGAACACAGGGCGGTCAGATCAGATTCAGTGGTGAAGGGCAACAGGAAGCCATGAGCATAAGCCATTTATCCCGGAGTCGTTACTCTTATTCTACCCACACCCACTGGCTCTGCTGCCTTGGTGAACCCTTTTTCCCAGGGAAATCTTCCTGGAGAAAGAACTACTGAATGTGGGGATCTGCCAGGATGGAGGAACAGTTTCAATGACCACAGTAAGGGGATGAGGATGACTGTGGCTTAGTTCCAGACCGTTCTCCTAAAAGGTGCTTTTGCTGGGCCCAGCATCTCCTGCATCCATCCTTCTACCAGCCCAGCCTCACCTTGACAATGCTGATGGGCTTCCTGGACATGTGGTAGCAGGTGTAAACGAGGAAAGTGAGCAGCAGGATAAAGCCTCGGAACCTGCAGGAAAAGGTGAGCATATGCATTATCAGGGAGGTGGGGCTCGGCGGGCCTCTAGTACTCACACCAGAAGCCCCAACACCGCAGCACCATCAACTCTTTACCTTCAGGTTCCCCTCTAGACACAAGTTCATTCTGGTGGAGGCCAGGTGGAAACAAACACCCAGAAGCCAGGGTGTAGGAGGCTCTTTGTCCCTGGTCCCAATGCCAGAGGCCCCAGCCCCCTGCATGAAAGGACCTCATCCTGCTCTTGCTACCTTCTGTCACCTCTACTTTTCTTTGGTCTCATTAACGTAAGGGTGCCTATGTGTGAGTGAGAGACAACAATATCGAAAGGATCCAGGTGTCAGCATTGTTTTAAATCCATCAGAAATTGTGAGGGAGGCTAGAGTGGGAGAAGTGACTGTCTTTAGGGTGAAACTGGCACTCCTCTTAGGCTTAGAACACTGCAGATACAGCACCTGCAACCCTGGTGGCATAGTGGTTAAATGCTACGTCTGCTAACCAAAAGATCAGCAGTTCAAACCTGCCAAGAACTGCTTGCAAACTCTATGGAGGAGTTCTACTCTGTCCTATTCAGTTACTAGAAGTCAGAATAGACTTGATGGCAGTGGGTTTGGGTTTTGGCCTATTTATAGCAGAGGCCAGACCACAATCAGAAATGAGGAAGGGCTGCTGACCAAACACAGGTCCTCTTGCTTAGTCCTCGCTGGGACAATTCCACTGGAGAAAGATCATTCTTTCCAAATGTGGCTGACATATCACATGTGCCCTCCCATCCTGTCTCCTTCTGACAAGGAAAGAACAGCACAGCTCAACACCTCTCAAAGTTTCCATGGCACCCTTAGTTTCCACTGCATCCCCCCTTATCTTGAGCATCTGAGGAAGGTCCTTGAATGCCCTCCTGAGTCACTGTCTGCTTCCTCAGCAAAGCATCAGCTGAGCTGAGTCAGCAGCCATAAGCCACATGGAAAACAGACCTCAGAATGGACTCCCTGCCCAGGAGAAATGGCCAGGCAATAGGAAAGCCTAGAGCATTGCTTAAAGGACCCTGGGGCCTGCTGCATCCCTGGCTCCATGAACCTAAGGGGCAACACATGAGAGATTCTTACTTTCCCTCACCTTTAGAAATCTGCTGCCAAGTCTCCATCTGTGAAATAAAGGGGCATTTCACCAAAGCCTAGATTACATTGAATTTAGGCCACTTCTTACTTCACCTCTGTACCAGAGGAGTAGATTCCTACCTCAGTTTCCTGTATCCACTCTCCGCTGCTCCATAGTTTATTTTCTTATAAGAAAGAATTCTCACATATGCCCCCTCCATTACTTTGCTTAAAATTTGCCAGTGGCTCTATATTTCATTGAGAATGAAGGTCCATCTCTGTAGTCTGGAACCCATACTTCTGTATAAGGTAGCCTCTGGCTACCAGTTCTCAAGTTTTCAACTGGGAAGCTTGGGTGCCTGCCGCAGTGACTGCCATTGTAAGCTCAGGGCAGCAGTGCTTTCTGGGTTTTGCCAACTGGCACATGGCTCCACACTCCTAGTTCAAAGACTTCAGAATCTGGGGAAAATTCCCTCAGAGGATGTGGAAAGAGGTTCCAGTCGATGGACGAAAACTGTGGCCCTACGGGTTACACCAACCCAGGATATTCCCTGGTCCCATGGAAAAGGCAGGTTGGAAAAGAATTCTTTCAGTTTACTGGGTGACTTAAGGCAAATCCTGAATCTCTTTTGCCTCTGATTTCCTCATCAGTTGTACATGGTGGAGATCGCCAACCCCCATTCACCCCACCAGATGGGTGAACACGTCACCCTAACCTTTCCCTGGGCATGCCCCCTTACAACCCCAGAACTCACTGAGCCATGTGGAGGAACCAGGAGGGCCCTTGCCGACCTGTGTGGCCACCGAACATGGGAACAAATGAGGTCCTTTCTGGATCTGAAAGATCGCAGGCTTCCATAACGCTATGGAAGCCCCTGCTTGTGACCATTCCCTCACATCAGGCCCAGCAGTGTAGTCTTTGCTGCCATGGAGCCCTACCAAAGCCTGGGAACCCAGAAGGCAATTCAGCAGTCACACCTACCACTCTCAGGAGCTTCTCTGAACTAACGACAGGCTGGGAGGGATCCCCAGGCTGCCAGGACAAATTCTTCCAGCACTACTTCCCACCAAAGCAGGGCTTCACCCATGAGCCTCAGGCACTTGTCCTTCCAGGAAGGGACTCCAAATACACTTTCCTGACTCTCACCATTCCTACTGGCTCCATAGTCCTTTAATCTGGAGTCCTCCCCCTCCCTGCGCTGGGCAGAAGGAGCTGTGCCCACTCCTGCTATCTGATGCCCTATGGCAGAAACAGGACTGCTCGCCCACTCCCAGAACACTGTCTGCCATGCGCCACGCACTAAGCAGGGTCTCTTCATTCCTGGAGCTCACAGGGCAGGGGGTGGAGGGGATGCCAGGAGGGGTGCAGCGGTGCCATGAGAGAGCCCTGGGAGTGTACAAGCACAAAGGAGGCACCTTGACTCCAGCAGGGATGGAAGCAGTGTCCTGAATCATTTCTGGAGGTGAGGACTCAGTTGAGTTTCAAAACAAACAGGGCTGTCCAGACGGACCAGAGCTGGTGCAGGGTAGGCCAGAGAGCAGGAGCGACGAGGGCAAGAGCACGGAGGCATGAGATCACACGGCCTGCTTGGGGAACTCAAAGCCTGCAGGATAGCTGGAAGGTGGGTGCAGCCAAGTGCAGAGGGAGACTCGGCTGGGAAGAGGCAGGGACCGTGGAGTTAAGTTTTCTCTTGAGGGAGATGGAAGACAGTGAAGGAACCTGGGGCTTTCTAGGTCAGGGCACTCTGACACCCTCCAGGCTAAGCCAAGCAAGATGCATAACTTCACCCTGCTGGTTTTTTGGGAAGCCACCAACAAATTTCCTCACTGAAGGGCGGGGCTAGCTTCCTGTGCCTTTGACCCTACAGCCAGGCAGCATCACAGGGAAACCCCAGGGAGTGCTTCAGGAATGCTATGCCTACAGAAGAGCCAAGGCTTCAGAATGAGGCAAAGCCTGGTTTGATTTCTTCAACCTGTTTTCTCATCTAAAACACAGAGTTTGTTATCTTTCTCATAGGGTTATTGCTAGGTTAACTGAAATGACACTGTTACAGGCCTTATATAGTTCCTGACACCCAGTGGGCACTTTAAAATGACAGCCAGTGAAGAGCTGGGGGAGCCAGGGGGTCAGATAGCCAGATCCGGATGAGTAGGGTAGCGGTGACACCACACTCCTGGGGGAGGGGAGAGATTCTGGGCCCTGGGTCAGCTAGAGGTTAGGGATTTGGAGGCCAGCACAATTCCCTCCTCTTCATGTGAGTCTAGATGAACACAGGATGCCCTTTGAGGCTACCAGGGCCCTCATCTTGCCTGGGGTGGGATCCAGGTACCTGCGGGCATCTGCCCTCCTAAGGATCCCCCACAGGCTCCCTCCAGAGCCAACAGGTAGCAGTCAGCAGAGGTCCACACTGACATCCTGATCTGCATGATTCCTGACCTGTGACATTCCAGCCTGGCCCTGTCTAGGGGCCTGGCCTGGCCTTCCCCCAAGCTCTAACTTCTGCCCTCAGTAGAAAACTGGACCACCAAGAGACCGAGAGAGCTGTGATTCCTGGGGGACGAGGGTTCTCAGCTGTACTGTGTGCTGGGGTGATGAGTCCAAGGTCATACAGCTGGTTTGACAGTGCACACTTGAACCCGGCCTCCTCAACTTGGTCCATTGTTCATTCCACTCCACTTTGGCAGCCGTTCTAAGATGCCACCGTTCTAATGGGACTGGAGCCATCTGTTAGGGTAGAGGCAGGTCTAGGCTGAGCATCTCACAGAAACATAGCTGACTCCCTAGCAGCACAGAGAACCCCAGGTTTCACTTAGGCCATCCCTCCTTCATCAAGAGGCCCAAGAGACATCCTGCAGTCGGGCCTAGCTGGCCCCAGAAAGGCTATGAGGGCAAGATGGCAGCTTAGGTCCTGGGCTGGACTGGGCAAGCAGACCCAGGGCCAAGAGACGACATGCCAAGCAAGGCCCCAGGATTGTTCCAGGTGGGGCTGGCTGCCCTGTGACTCTCTGAGTCTTCATTAGCAGGAGGTGGCAATTCTTAGAGTCCCACCTTCCCCACCCCAAGGCCAGTTACTGAGTAACCAAGTCAGATAGTGAGGTGGACTAGTTATCTCTTAACTATTAGCTGATTGTCCAGTGTATCATTTAGAAGGAACACAATAATGGTTTATTGACCTTTTAAGACTTTGCACTAGGAAGGCTTCTAGGATAGGAGCAAGGGAGAGTATGTTCTGAAACAGCAACATAAAAAACAAACAAAACCCCCAGAGGACCTGTTTTTACCACCACTACAACAAAGGAACCATGGTGGCACAGTGATTAAGAGCTTGGCTGCTAACCAAAAGGTCAGTAGTTCAAATCTACCAGCTGCTCCTTGGAAATCCTATGGGAGAGTTCTCCTCTGTTCTGTAGGGTAAATATGACTCAGAATCGATTTAATGGCAACCAATTTGGTTTTGATTTGTTTTGCAAAAAAAGCAATAGAGGGATGGTGACTTCAGGAGATGGTGGAAGCAGGTCCCCTTTCCCTGGTGGCTTCTGAGCTATACCAAGCCAGTGCCCAGCCCATACATGCTCCTTCTTTACTTTGCAGCCATACTGCTGACAGCCCCCATCCCAGGTAAAGTCTGTGGGGACTTGCACTCTCTGACTGACCACACCATGCCACCCCCTGCCACAGTGAGTGGCACTAGTAGATGTCTAGAGCTACTCAAGCAGCCATGCAGCACGCTGGGCAAGTTGTGGTCACAGGTGGCCTTGCTGGCCTTTCCTTTAATATGTGTATGTTCCAGGACCTAGGAGATCTGAAAAGAACAGAGGGTTGGGCATACTTAGAGCCAAGCTGGGACCAACGGTAACAATGCCACTATACCATGCTCTCTGCCAAATCAAATTCTTAATGCCACCGGGAGACATGATGGCAGGGAAAGACCAGCCGGAAACAGATACCTCAGGGGCCGATGCCTCAGCCAGGCCTTCGGTGCACAAGATGGAGAGGAAAAGGCCTGGTCCGGGAGAGCCTCTGAAGACTGCAGGTGCAAAGCTCTGCGGGATGGGGACTCCCACACTCGTTGCCTCTTTCCTGGCTCAGACTCTTCAGCCTGCTCACAGAGTTGACTCAGGGCTTGGGCCCAAGATCCTTCCTAGAAAAAGGACCCACTGGCCTAGCCAAAAGGAACCCAGGACTTTCCAAAAGAAGTTTGTCTCTAAGATGATGATCTTTGTTTAAACCCTGTAGCTGTCGAGTCAATTCTAATTCATAGCAACCCTATAGGACAGAGTAGAAATGCCCCATAGAGTTTCCAAGGAGTATCTGGTGTATTCAAACTGCCATAGTTGATCAGCACTAGGCCACAAGGGTTTCAGATCTTTGTTTAGGAAAGAAAAAAAAAATGACAGAATGTTTTGCTGCAGGAAGAAAGCTGAGTAGGTGGCTCCTGGATAATCACACCAAAGAAGTCCTGGCCTTAATCTATAAGACAAGATTTCTTTTAGGTGATGGGAATAACTTTGCAAGAAAGTATGAGAGCTGGAGTTTGGAAGAGGTTGCAGACAGGTTCCTCTTCTGAAGAAAAGCTGTTTCAACAGCGCAGACAGGGAACAATTGATTATAGCTCTGCCCAGAGAAAATGTAAGATGATGGTCTTCGTTTCAGGATTCTGTGGGGGCCGAGAACCAGCCCGGGCAGCCTGCTCATCTCTTACCTGTCACCCTCCCCAACTCACTACTTTTCTAGAATATGAAGGATCTAGAGGTCAAAGTATGAGCCCAAGCCACAAGAAGAGTGGTGGCACCTTCTCTGCCCATCAACACACACACACAAGCTCAACGACTATCAGATGGAAGTCTGTGAGCTTCCAGGTCTTTATCTCTGGTGACTCTGTGACTGTTCCACATTGACTTTGTTGCTTGGTGGCCACAGCCTGACTGGGAGAAAACAGGTATTGGACAACCACACAGACCATTCCCAAACCCTTCTTCCTGCCTTCCAGAACAGACCCGGGGCCTGACTCCAGCAGAGCAGTCCAAGGCCAGAGAGATGCACACAATTCTACCATGTAACGAGGAAAGAGGAACCAGCAGGGTGGAACAGGAAGGGTGCAGCTGCAAAAGACAATCTCGAAGGAGTAGGGGTTTAGGGAAGCTGTAAGTCACACGGCAGCCTGGAAGGCCTTCAGGCCTGACAGCTTGGGGAGGGAGCAGGGCCTTGGACTTGGTTCTCCAGCTTCTCCTCCAGGATCACCCTCTCCTCCCCAGAGCAGTCACTTACCACCACAGCTTATGTCGAGCAGCCTTTTCTCTGCCCATACCAAGTACCTCTTGGCAGTAAACAGGAAAATCACAGAGGAGAAAGCTGCTTAGGGCCCCTGATACGAGACAACCGCAGAACATTAGACTCAGATCAAAAGTTTTCATTTCTGGTTCTGCTACTTACTGTGGCCTGGGGCAAGCTGCTTAACCTCTCTAAGCCTCAGTTTGATCTTCTCTAAAACCTGACAGTACACTCCTACCCCACAGGACAGTTACAGAATTAAAGGAAGCGTATGAGACACGAGCATACGTGGCACCAGTTTTGGGCATGTCTCTCTAAGGTGGATTGCAGTTCTGGCCACAGGAGCACTTAGCTTATCCCAGAGGGCACAGCATTCATCCCAGGGGCAGCCATCAGCCACCCTTGATGTTTTCCAAATCACACAGGAAGATTAGGGTGTGGGGAAAGACACTCCTTCACCCCCTTCCTGTTCATCAGGCTTCTGTGACCCGATCCCTCCCACTCACAGCTCTTCCTCACGTCCTGGGCTCAGCTCCTCAGAGCTCCAGGGAACAGGCCCAGCCCCATGAGCACCAGCCACAGGCATTTGTCTGGCAAGATGCCCATCTCCAGCTGCCCCCAGACATGCCATACAGATGCCAGCACAGAGGGCAAGGACTTGGCGGACAGGGATTGGGAACCTCCAAGGAGCACCTCAGCTCTGAAAGGCCATCAACAAGCCACTCCCACCCTGACATAGAGTGTCTGACAAACCTACAGGCTCCAGGACAAGGAAGCAGGAAAATCTGCCTAGGTAGAAACTCCTCAGAATCTGAGGAGTTGGATTTCTGCTTGACACAGATGCTCTGCATACCTGGCACTACCTCCACAGCACCCTGTGCCCCTGTGCCCCTGCTGCCCGTTACCAACCCTAAACAGCCAGCTGCATGTCTTCCCGTCATACCTTGCCGCTCCTTGACCCTGCAAAAGGTCTCTCCAGAACCAAGCCACTGGTGACCTTCTCCTCCCACCCCTGCACCCACAGAAATTGAGAAGCACCTAGGAATTACCAAGCACAGGCTGCCTGCCAGGCAGCTACTTTCAGTATTTTCTCTTTTAACTTCGTCAAAACTTTGTATGTAGCTACAATTGTTAGTCCTGTTTATTAGACAAGAAAATTGAGCCACAGAGAGCTTAAGTGATTTGTCTAAAGCCAAATGGCCACCTGATCTTTCTCCACACCACACCATTATAGACACTCCTTGGATTATGACTCAGTTCCATTCCTAAGTCTGTCTTTAAGTTGAATTTGTCCTTAAGTCAAAAAAGACATTCATCTGGAATGTCAGGTAGTCAAGTGTTTGTCTTAGTATACAGTACAAATTTCTATGCGGGAAAAAAAGAGAGAGAGAGAGAGACTGAGGCCAACTGGCGTAACTAGCCTATTGATAAGAGAGGCTTCTGCACCACATATTGGTGAGAAGCATTTGGGGTCTTAACAGCTAGCCAGCTGCCATCTGAGGTATACCAAATGGCCCCAACTCATCTGGAACAGATGATCACCAAGACCAACAAAGCTATGAGGGAAAAAGAGCCCAGGAGACAAAAAGACCTATGTGAATTGGTGTCTGTATCAACATGTGACCAGAAGAACCAGATGGTGTCCGGCCACCACTGAAGACAGCCATGATGAGGCACACAGTGTTGAATCCCAGTTGGCAACACTAGAAAAAAGAGGAGTGCACCTCAAGAACTCCACTAAAAGACTGCAATTAAATGGTCTGGTAGCCTGGGGGTTCCCCTGAGAGCATGGCCCCTAGACCCACTGCTGCCCTTAACCAGAAAACATTACTGAGGTCAACTCTTTGAACACGAATGAGCTGGACTTGAGGTCACCACGTGACCATATGATGTGTATACTTTATGGATCTACGCATTCATAGGCTGCTGTCCTACTGGCCTCTTCCTAGAATGGAGAGAAGAGGATGGGGGGGGGGGGACAGGAGATAGTTAAGAGGATACGACCTATATAGAACAAAAAGGAGGAGTGTGCTGTCACTGGGTAAGGAGAGCAGAAGGAGCTGCAGATAGGTGGACATGCAAATTTAATTTGGATTATATACTTTCACTTAATCACAATACCAAAAAAAAAAAAGAGAGAAAACACTTCTAGATACATTGAAATATCAACATAGAAATAATGTAGTAATAATTAGAAGAAAACCCTGTTGGCATAGTGGGTAAGTGTTTCATCTGCCAACCAAAAGGTCGGCAATTCACATCCACCAGGCACTCCTTGGAAACTGTATGGGAGAGTTCTACTTTGTCCTTTAGGGTTGCTATGAGTCCAAATTGAATGACAACAATGGGTTTGGCTTGGCTTAGGTAATGATAACGATGTTTTATGTGGATCACAAAGCTGCAACTGTTTCTTAATACAAACCATTCTATGTACCTCGGATTTTTAATAGGTTTTACAAGAGTTGGGTCATTAACTACTGGTGGTACATAAGTTGGACATGCGAAACCCAGAGACTGCCTCAAGACAGTGCAAAGACTGAGCTTAGAAGTCACACTAACCTGGGTTCAAGTGCTAGCTCAGTCATCGACTAACTGTGAGACGCTGGACTAGTTACACTAGTTACATTAGTTGACTGCACTTTAGTAAACCCACATCTTTGAGCATGAAACAGAAACTCATCTTGCATTATATAAGAATCACAAATAAACATCACCTGGCACAAAGTAGGAAACCCTGATGGTATAGTGGTTAAGAGCTATAGCTGCTAACCAAAAGGTTGGCAGTTTGAATCTACAAGGTTCTCCTTGGAAACTCTGTCCTAAAGGGTTGCTATGAGTCAGAACTGACTCAACAGAAACGGGTTTGGCACCAAGTATCAGGAAAAGCACAGAGAACAATAACCATTAACTAGTGTTTACTCAGTGCGCTCACTATGAGGCTGGCGTTAGTCTAAGTACTTTACACATCATATCTCAGTTTATCGTCATAACAGTTCTATAAAGCAGATATCATTATCTTCATTTTACAGATGAAGAGTCCAAGGCCTAGGGCCAATCCACCCTCTAGCTTCCTATGCTGGGAAGACCTGGCACTTCTTGGGACATATGAAAACAGTAAGTTTGAAAGAGGATTCATTTCTAATTTTATTACAGAGTGGGAGTCTCTCTCCTATTTCTGCCCACCCCGGCCTATGTTTTGTTTATCACAAGAAAGGTAAATTGGGTTACCATCTATCCCTAATAATAATGTCAATATTAATCATGATAATAGCTACCACTTAACACATGCTTCTGCATGTCAAGCAATTCATACATGTAATTGCTAATATTTTTCATGCTAGACATGGCACCTTTCTTCAAAATTACCTCACTGAGTTCTACATTATTCCAGTTAGTTCTCTAAGTGACAACATATATAAACCACCACCCCCTTCACAAATGGTTAAGCACTTGGCTACTAACCATAAAAGTTGGGGTCAAAACCACCCAGCGGGTACCTTGGAAGAAAGGCATGGCAAACTACATCCAAAACATCAGCTATTGAAAACCCGGCGGAACACAGTTCTATTCTGACACACAGGGGGGCACCATGAGTCAGAAATTGACTCAGTGGCAACTGGTACTAGTTTTTCATTTCTGACAGTGTTGACTTACATATACACACCCTCTTTCCAGGTTGGTCCTTTGTTCTGAGAAGGTAAGACCATGTCTTAAGTGTCTTTCTTGCCCTCAAAGTTCAGAAGAACAATGTGCCTCCAGTACGAGCTACATTAACATTTAGTGTTTGATAGGAGTCCAAAGCCATACTCACTGGGAAGTAAAACACATATTACGTACCCTCCTTCAGCCACTACAGGTCACGAATTTTCACATCTCTTATTACACTGAAGAAGCCCGCTGGTGCAGTGGTCAAACATGCAGCTGCTAGTTCAGCTGCTAACTTAAAAGTCAGCGGTTTGAACCCAGCAGCCACTCATTCCAAGCCACTCAGACCTGATGCTCTGCTCCCATAAAGCAAATCCTATGTGACAGTTTTACCCTATCCTATAGGGTCACTGGAAACCCTGGTGGCATAGTGGTTAAGCGCTACCATTTGGCAGTTGGAATCCACCAAGCATCCCTTGGAAATCCTATGGAGCTGTTCTACTCTGTCTTGTAGGGTTGCTATGAGTCAGAATCTACTCGATGGTATACAACGACATAGTATCATTGTGTTTAATCCTCAAGAAGCCATCTGACTTTTACTAATGAGGAAACTGGGGCTCACAGAAGTCAACTGCTTAAGACACACAGTGGTGAGAGGGTTTAAATCCAGGTCTGTCTCACGTCTGGGAGATGCTGGATTGGAGAACCTAAAAGCTGAGTCCACACTATCAGAAATGTGTACATGGCGTGTTTGGCTGTAGAAAGTTGTATGATGAGTATACATGTGCTCTTCTAAAATGCTGGTGTGCAGCAGACTTCTTACAATTATCCATTCCTCCCTCACTGTCTCTGTGAAATATACTCTAAAGACTGTAATTCACACACTTGAATGAAACTGTGCCACGAACAAAGGTGGCAGAGAGGTACAACTTTATATACAAGATAATGAGATATCTTTTTGTTTGTTAAAGGATAAAAAACAGTGATGAGTTTTATCCTGAAGTAAAATGACTGGCTGTTCCAGAATGAGAACAACGGTGGACAAACTGGAACGGACACTGGCATTGGCCGCACGTCACTGACATCATTGGTCTCAGGAAGTTATACACGTGACAAAGGTCCCACTGGCAAATGTTTCCATGTGCTGTAACTATTTTTCACAATAAAAAATAAATAATTTTCAAAAATATGAATGGATAAATTTGTATATTTATGAAAAGAGAATTTTATTTGCCTTGGATTATAGTATGTTTAAATAATGAGTCTGAAAAGGAGTAAATTATGTTAAAATTTTGCCAAACCTGACTCAGCTTTGATGGGTTTATTTTTTAAAAAAGGTTGTGTCTCCTTCAACACTAAGTACATTTACACAAAACTAGACTTTGGGTTTTTTTGCTGTTAAAATGACAAATTTTCTTGGACTATTGGTTGTTGGTCTGCTTGTAAGAAGTGGTTTGTGAAAGGCTGTTCTTTTCCTTCTGTGGGATTTTCCTAGACAGCAATGGTTTCCTACTTTACCAGAATAATTTAATAATAAATTATTCTTCATTACTAAGGTTTCTCACTTAAGAGCTAACTGCACATCTATTCTTTTAAAATATTTTCTTGTCATTTTCAAATAGATAGACAAGTGCTGTATTTTCAGGCATCCATGAGACAACTTTTGATTTTTGCCTTATCCAAACCAAATCCTGAGTATAAAATAAAATAAAACTTTCAAGATATCTTGGGTACCTAAAATTATCATTGAGATGTCTCAGAGGGCTCCTTTCATCTTATTAAAAGATATTAGCAATTATTAGCTTTATTTGATGTTACTACCGGTGAGTTGTATGAGATTAATTCTAAAATCAGATGTTCAGCCTTCCCTAGTTTACAGAGGTAAAATGTTATTTGTATAAATACTTTAGAAATTATATGCAGTATGATAAATTTCTATAGATTTCTCAATGACCTCCTTGTCCACATGTTTCTATTTATCTGCATCCTGGTCAATGCTGTTCAGTTATTATTTAAAATGTACCCTTGTCTGCAACTTTGCATATTTAATTTGAAGCTAGCATTTTCTAGGGTAATGACTTTCAAAATGGGGCTATGCATCAACATTTCTCCTGGAGTTTTATTAAAAGATAGATGTTTAGGATCTATTCTAGACTTACGTCATTTCTTAACTTGATATTCTTGGTGTATTTTTGGTATGTCATAGAAATTATTTCTCAGAATTACTATGTGTTATATCTCAAGATGTTTTTCTCTGTAAAAATGATATTCACCCATTTTTATAAATTAGGTGTAATGGTCACTGTCTTCTTTCAAAATAGCCTTATAATTACAGGCACCTTGTCTAGAACTTTTTTTGGATTGGCTTTATCTTATTTTATACACCATAACAAACAAAAATTTACGAAACACCACTGCTGTCGACTCTGGCTCATGGTGACCCACGTTTTTGGAGCAGAACCATGCTCCACAGGGTTTTCAAGGCTGATATCTTATGGAAGCAGATTGCCATGCTTTTCTTCTGAGGCACTTCTGGGTCAGTTCACACGATCAGCTTTTTGGTCAGTAGCTGAGTGCTTGGCCATCTGCATCACTCTTGCTAAGAATTCTTACCATATCCTTCACTTTTAAAGATTATTTTATTTATAACTTATTTTGGAAAAGAAGTTAACCAGTATCTTTTTAAGTCTCTGTCACTGGTGTGTTGTTTTTGTTTTACTCTGATGTTTCCATAAAGGCTCTGTAAACAGCTAAGACCAGAGTTCTTTGACAGCCAAGGACTATCTCAGAAAAATACCATACCAGCTGATGACTGGTGCATAGAGGATTCTGATAGGATAGCTTAGATAAATTTAAGAGAAATTTTTGAACTTCCAGAACTCTTTAGGCAGGTTTGTAAGACTGTTAACCCAAGATGGATCAGAATAAGAATCAATCACATAGGACAGAATGAACTGATGAGGGATGATTATCAGGTGTGTTGGCAATACTGTCGATGTAGCTATAACGTTCTATTTTCTGTGTAAATAAGGAAGCCCTTTCTCTTTCTTAAACTATCTATAATCCATAAGAATTTAATAGTCTGTGCTTTTACAAATTGAAATGAAGCATTCGTAAATAATATACTCTCTGCCTGACCTCAGCCTCCCAGTTCAGAAATTCTTATGTTGTTTTACTTTTCATGACAATATGATTGTTTACATATGTTCAATAACAATCTGTCCTCTTTTTCACCAGCACATCTTTGAAAAACTTGGTTATGTAACTAACCAAGGCTTTGCCTAGAATATCATATTTGACAATGATGGTCATTTAATCAGAGACGACCAGCCCCTTTTAAAGAATTAACGTTGACTCTAAGAAGCCAACACTAATAAAGCTCTCCCAGGAAGTAAGGAAGGTCACTCCCTGGCAGGCCCAGGACACTCAGGATATTTTTGAGACCTTGAGAAGAAAGGAATTTTCACAAATTGCAGGTGAAACCCAGTGAAGACAGTTTCTTGGTGTGGCTTCCTAGGCTAAAAATAGTGACGAATAAAAGACTTTTAAAATTCCAGTCTGAGATTCCTTATAAAAACTTTCAGCAAAGCAAACAAAAGAAGGCCCATATAGTAAATTGATACTTCTGCTACACCTAAGTAATCAAATAAAACCTCATGAAACCCAGATTTATTTTGTGACCAAGAATAATCCTTCTCTGAAATCATTTTTTATCAAAATGGGGAGGAGCCCTGGTAGCGCAGTGGCTGCTAACCAAAAGGCTGACAATTCAAATCAACTCGCGAGCATATGGAAACCCTGGGAGCAGTTCTACTTTGTCCCATAGAAGTCACTCTGGGTTGGAATGTACTCGGGTGATTCATAAGCAATGGATTATGGAATAAAAAACATGGTGTTCCATTAGAAAACTAAGCATCATCCAGAGGACACCCAGCCTGGTTATCTGATTAAGACTTTCACTGTCTTTGGGCTATTTTCCAACTCTTTGAATTGGTAAGTAACTGATAAACCAAAATAATCTATCCAGCCATAAAAGTTTAATGGTCTTTCTTTCCAACCTATAGAAAAATGAGTTTGCTTAATATTCTGGACCTATAAATATGTATGACCTTTGGATTTGACTTTCAACAAGTTACAGCTTACTCTGCTGGCTCCCTTATTACGATTTAAAAAAACACTTAAAGACATGTTCATTTTTTAATCTACAGGAAAATCATGTCAGCACCTTTTCCCAGGAAAATAATCTTGTAACGGTCCCAAACTGAAAAGGGACCGAGGAAATGAGTTAACTAAATCTCAGTGTGATGAGGGCGATCACCAGAGAGGCCATCCTAAATGCAAAGCACCTAGGTGACCAGTCTTCCCAGTTTGCCCAGGGCTGAGGAAGTTGTAGACACAGGAGTTCCAGTTTTAAAACCATCGGCCCTCACTTACAGGCACCTGCCCCACCTTAAGACGGCTCCTCTCAAATCCTATTAATTTAATTTGAAAATTCCAGCCTCATGTTGCTCTATAATTTGTTTTATTTGTTGTTTTTTGCTTTCCTTTGCCCCTAGAAGCTAGGAATCTGGCTACTTGAGCTACATTTTGTAATCTGTAAATAATGGCAAACAACACAGTATTTTACAACATTGCAGAGAAACAATATTTTTTAATACCATTTTGAATTTTGAACCACAAATTTATTGATGCTTTTCTAAAAATAATTTTAAAATTGTAAAAAAAACAACTGAAACAATCAATTTCAAAACTTGGAAATTAAACAGAAACAAGTAAACTGAACCTATGTCGGCTGATTATTTGACACTTCTGCAAAAGAAAACTTAAGAACAGTCTTTTCACTGTATGTCTTTAGTGGAATGAAGTCCAAGAACAAAAAGAAACAGAGTGAAATTTTAGCCTCAGAAATTTTACTGTTTGGGCAATAAGAATATTAATATTTCGAAGTGATTTTCTTCTATTAAAGCAAATATCTAATCTTACTATATTCAGGATGTAAAGAATAAAATTTCCCGTGTAAGAGAGGTGTTATATCAAAGAAACTAAGTGGAAAAAAAGAAAGGATCACCTCTGTCCCCCATCCCCCAAATCCACTGCGCAGACCAAGCCAGCTGCTCCAGGGTGCAGCCTCTGACGAGTGAGTTGCAGACCCTCACCTCACAAGACAGCCCTGCTTGTGGAAGCCGGCCCACCCACTGTTGCAGCCAGCCAGCAGAGGAGCTGATCCGCGAGGCTTGCTCTTCCCCGGTTCCTCTCTTAGAGTCTGGAAACCCTCAAGACCATCTTCGAGGACCACTGACTTCTGTGTTACCCAAGGTCTCAAGGCACCCAGAAGGGTGCTCAGCATCTCCCATGGCCACTTGCCAACATTTCCAGCACCCCCTGGCCTCTATTCCCAGCGTGCATGCCCCCGGGTGTTCAATACGAAAGTGGGGCGTTCCGACGGGCTATCCTGGGGTGTGCGTGCGTGCTTAAAGATGAGGATGGTGAACTGCAGAATTGCTCCCAGGCAGCCTATTCCTCAGGAGAGTAGTTTAGGGGAGCTCGGAGTTTAGGGAACATGTGTTCGCACCCTTCCAGGCTGTGACGCTCCCGGCAGTAGCCCAGGGTCACAGCCTGTCGCAACCCCGGAGCCGTCGCCGGGACACCCAGACTATCTAGTCTAGGCTCCCCAAGCTCCACCTCAGCACCCCGCACCACTTGAACCCTGCTCACCAGCTGTCTCTGGAGAAGGCTCGGAGGAACCAGACACCCGGAGCCAGGGGAGCCCGCATCTCGCCAGGCGGTGCAGGAAGCGGAGGGCGGAGTGCGGAGACAGCAGCGCGACGCGCGGCTCCCCGGCCCCCGCGGATTTAAATGCCCCGCGGCGGCCCGCCCCCGCCCCCCGCAGCCTCCGCCCCTGGCGCCCGGCCGCCGCCGGGTCCGGCAGAGCCACGAAGTGCTGCCCAGTGCTCCCGCCGGCTCTCTAGCACGTGGGCTCCCTCGTGTTGGGCTTCCGGACGGACTGACGGCTGTCAGAGTCTGGGGACTCCTCTTTCGCCCTGCGCTTGCCGGCTCACGGCTGACTGGGGAACCGAAAGTTCCCATATATGATCGGCTTTCTGAGAAATCCCCGCCAGCCCTAAGCCGGCCCCTGCCTTCTCTGAGTAGTGGCTCCCAGCACAGAACAGGAAACTGAGTTATGCTGGAGGGCTAGTTACCCCCCAACATTGCCCTGATCCGCTTGCAGGCACCCCTTGTGAATGCATGAAGTTTTCAGGGCGGTACATTATCGGCCCCATACATCCGTTCCAGGCCGTATCCAAGCTTTCTGTGCCACTCAGATTGAGAACTCTATACCCAGCCAGCCAGGATCCTGCCACTCAGGCAAGGGCCGACCACCGACTCCCGGTGGGCATAGTATGGCAATCCTTCTTGCTCTCTAACTCTGTGGAGGCAAGCAGCCAGGGGGCAGTCTCGGATACCAGGCAGGGACTTTGGTGCTAGCCAAACCAAAACCAAAACCAAAACCAAACTCATATTACCATCAAATAGATTCTGACTCATAGCGAACTGCTTGCCAGACTCAGATGAATGATGATGACCTAAGGATGCTGGGGTATTCTTCCACCTGTAAATGGAGATACTGCAAGAGGCTTAGATACCAGTCCAAGGTGAACCACAGAAGCGGAGAAGACAGTGTGTCCTGGAGAGTCGAGCTGTAAACGTTGTTGTTGTTGTTCGGTGCCATTGAGTTGGTTCTGACTCATAGCGACCCTATGCACAACAAAACGAAACACCGCCCAGTCTGGCGCCGTGTCCACTATCATTTTTATGCTTTAAGCCCATTGTAGTGGCAGCTGTGTCAATCCATCTCGTTGAGGGTCTTCCTCTTTTTCACTGACCCTTTCCTCTACCACGCATGATGTCCTTCTCCAGGGACCGATCCTTTCTGACAACATGTCCAAAGTATGTAAGACACAGTCTCGCCATTTTTGCTTCCAAGGAGTACTCTGATTGTACTTCTAGAACAGATCTGTTCTTTCTTTTGGCTGTCCATGGTACATTCAAGATTCTTCTCCAGCACCACAATTCAAAAGCATCAATCCATCTTCTGTCTCTTTGTTCATTGTCCGGCTTTCACATGCATGTGATGCAACTGAAAATACCATGGCTCTGGTCAGGTGCACGTCGGTCTACAAGGTGACATCTTTATTTTTCAATATTTGAAAGAGGTCCTTGGCAGCAGATTTTCCCAGTGTAATGCGTCTTTTGATTTCTTAACTACTGCTTCCATGGGGGCTCACTGTGGACTCAAGTAAAATGAAATCCTTGACAACCTCAGTCCTTTCTCCATTTATCAAGATGTAGCTTACTGATCTAGTTATGAGGATGTTTGTTTTCTTGATATTGAGGTGCAATCCATACTGATCTTCATCAGTTTTCAAATCTTCTTCACTTCCAGCAACTAAGGTGGCATTCGCTGCATACCACAGGTTTTCTAGGGAAGCAAAACCAGTAACACGTGTAGGTACAAGGAAAAATTTATAATATAGATAGAGAGATATAGGTATAGGAAACAGCTCACGCAATCACAGAAGCTGAATTTCCCAAGTTCTGGCACAAGCCTCACGTGCCCACGGAAGCTGAGGAACTCAAAGTCAGCAGGTCAGAGACCAGAGTTCTAGATCACCAGTTGTGCAGGTTGGTGGATCCCAAGCTGGTGGCGAGACGGAGCGGCAGAGGCTGGCGAACCCAGGATCAGCAGGTCAGGGAGCAGGACTCTCAAGTGCCAACTGTAAGGATTGATGAATCCAACAGCTGCTAGTTCAAGTACAGGAACCAGATGCTGGAAGGAGAGAGCAGGAGCTCTTGGCTACCTGAGCAGACCAGCAGTAGTAGTGGAAGGTCCAGAGATGAGAGCTGAGGGGTGGGAAGCCACCACAAACCCCGCCCTTCCACTTAATACAGCAGCCAAATATGGAGTAGCCAAATTGACATAATCCTGACCACCACACACAGGTTGTTAATGAGTTATCTTCCAAACCTGATGCTTCGTTCTTCTTAGTAGAATCCAGCTTCTCAGACTATTCGCTCAGCATACAGATTGAAAGAATATGGCGAAAGGATACAACCCTGACACACACCTTTTATGACTTCAAACTATGCAGTGTCACCTTGCACTGTTTGCACGACTGCCTCTTGGCCCATACAGATTCCTTAAAAGCACAATTAAGTGTTCTGGAATTCCCATTTGACACAATGTTAGGCATAATTTGTTATGATCTACACAGTCGAATGCCTTTGCATCATCAATGAAACACAGGTAAACATCTTCCTGGTATCCTCTGCTTTCACCCAAGATCCATCTGACACCAGTAACGATATCCCTGGTTCCAAGTCCTCTTCTGAATCTGACCTGAGCTTCTGGCAGTTCCTTGTCAATATACTGTTGCAGTTGCTTTTGAATGATCTTAAGCAAACTTTTACTTGTGTATGATATTAGTGATATTGTTTGGTAATTTCTGCATTTGGTTGGATCACCTTTTCTCTTTGGAATGGGCATAAAAATGGATCTCTTCCAGTCAGTTGACTAGGTGGCTGTCCTCCAAATTTCTTGATATAGATGAATGAACAGTTCCAGCACTGCATCTGTTTAAGTATCTCAACTGATATTCCATCAATTCCTGGAGACTTGTTTTCTGCCAACACTTTTAATGCATCTTTGATTTCTTCCTTCAGTACCATTGGTTCCTGATCACATGTTACCTCTTCAAATGGCTAAATGTCAACTAGTTCTTTCTGGTATAAAGACTCTGTGTATCCCTTCTGTATTCTTTTGATGCTCTGTGAACCATTTAATAGTTTCCCTGTAGAATCCTTCACTACTGTAACTCAAGATTTGAATTTTTTCTTCAGTTCCTTCAGCTTGAGGAATGCAGATTGTGTTCTTCCCTTTTGGTTTTCCATTTCCAGCTCTTTGCATATGTTTTGTAATACTTTATTTTGTCTTCTGGAGCTGCCCTTTGAAATCTTCTGTTTAGGTCTTTTACTTCGCCATTCCTTCCTTTTGCTTTAGCTGCTTGGCATTCGAGAGCAAGTGTCAGTCTCTTCTGCCATCCAGTTTGGTCTTTTTCCTGTCTTTTTAATGACCTCTTGCTCTCCTTATGGATGATGTCATTACACAATTCATCTAGTCATTAGTGGTCAACACATCAAACCTGTTTTTGAGATGGTCTTTAAACTTAGGAGGATCTACTCAAGTCATACTTGTTGCTTTTGTGGATTTGTTCTAATTTTCTTCAGTTTCAATTTGAGTTTGCTTATGAGCAATT
Source organism: Heterohyrax brucei (assembly GCA_028571685.1). NCBI lineage: Eukaryota > Metazoa > Chordata > Mammalia > Hyracoidea > Procaviidae > Heterohyrax > Heterohyrax brucei. Next base: position 23,477,911 of record CM053162.1, read on the forward strand.
GATGATCTGTGCCACAGTCAGCACCTTGTCTTGTTCTGACTGCTGGCATGGAGCTTATCCATCATCTTTTCCCACTGATATAGTTGAATTGGTTTCTGTGTATTCCATTTGGTAAGGTCCATGTGTACAGTCACCATTTGTTATGGTTAAAAAAATATATTTGCAGAGAAGAAGTCATTAGTCCTGCAAAAATTCTATCACGCAATCTCTGGCATTATTTCTATCACCAAGACCGTATTTTCCAACTACTGATTCTTCTTCTTTGTTGCCAGCTTTTGCATTCCAGTCACTAGTAATTATCAATGTGACCTGATTATATGTTCAATCAATTTCAGACTGCAGAAGCTGGTAAAATCTTGGATCTCTTCATCTTTGGCCTTAGTGATTGCTGTAAATTTGAATAATAGTTTTATTAACTGGCCTTCCTTGCAGGCTTATGTATATTATCCTGTCACTGACAGCATTGTACTTCAGGACAGATCTTGAAATGTTCTTTTTGATGATGAACACAACACCATTCTTCTTCAAGTTTTCATTCCCAGCATAGTAGACTATGTGATTGTTGAATTCAAAATGGCCAATACCAGTCCATTTCGGCTCACTAATGCCTAGGATATTGATGTTTATGCATTTTGTTTCATTTTGATGCTTTCCAATTTTCCTAGATTCACACTTTATATATTCCATGTTCCAATTATTAATGGATGTTTGCAGCTGTTTCTTCTCATTTTGAGTCATGTCACATCAGCAAATAAAGATCTCAAAGGCTTTACTCCATTCACAACATTAAGGTCACCTCTACTGTGAGGAGGCAGCTCTTCCCCTGTCGTCTTCTGAGAGCATTCCAACCTGGACTAAATAGAACGCAAAATAGGAATGTTCTGTGCAAATGGATTTCAGCCCTTAGACCCTCTCTGACCTCAACTACTACAAATGGCCAAGCCCTAAGTACAAGGTCAGGGTAGTGAGGCAACAATTCCACCAAACAGGTTAGAGCCCAGAGTGATGGACGTGGCTGGTACCAGCCCTGGAGTCATGCAAAAAGAAGGTAAGTAGAGTTGTAAAACCTTCTGTTAATGCCAGGCAATCAAGAGCAAGAGTCCAGTGGTAGAAGTGAAGAAAACAAGAGGCCAAGGACAGGAAGTAAATGGATAGAGAGGTAAAAAGAAAGAGGATTAGAAGGAAAGATGTAAACAGTAGATTAAGTAAGGTATGGGAGGTGGGAACACTAAAATGGAGAACGTGACAGTACTAATGTAATCAAGCAAACCCTGGTGGCTTGGTGGTTAATAGCTACAGCTGCTAACCATAAGATCAGCAAGTTGAATCCACTAGGCAAGTCTTGAAAACCCCATTGGCGGTTCTACTCTGTCCTATAAGATCATTATGAGTTGGAATCAACAGGATGGCAATGGGTTTAATTTTGTCAAAACCATAATATATACCACAAACTGTGTGTAGGTATGCACTTATTTAATTCTCATGAGTCAGTGGGGTCAACATTATGCCTCTGGGTAGGGTGAATATACATCATAGTTTACGTGGAGCAATCCCAGGGGATACTTGCCATCTCAGAATATGTGATGAGCTGTCTCTGGGGTCAATAACACCTAGCAGACATTAGGCTTGAAAGAAGGTAGGTTAAAGGGTGGAAAATAAACTAGAGTAACAATGTGGAAAATAGTTACTTGTTTTAGGGGACTAAAGGGAAGGATAAAGTTGGAAAACAAATCAGACAAGGAAGGAGCTAGAGGTACTTGATGCACCCGGCAATGACAGAACATGGGAGGAGCAGGTGGACATCACGAGAGGAATGAAGATACCATCTTCAAAGCTTCAGGGCTGCTATCCAGAGTTTAGGAGTGTGAAGCATCTGTCTCTCCATTTCTAAAGGAGAGAACTGAAGGCATAAAGCTCATTACCAGTAACTTTTCATGCTCTTCTGGAGAAGCAGTGTTAGTGGCTCTCAGGGGACCATGCTTACCCAGGGCTAGAATATGTTCTCATTGTGGTATGGCTGTTATTCATGGTGTGCCAAAAAGTCTCTGGGAGCAGGACCAGTTTTGAAACAGTCTTTGTGTTGTTCCAGTTAATTCCTGTGCACTTTGGCCCTGAATCCCTGTTTAGGGGCCAGGGTGGCAGCTAGAACACTCCTACTATCATTAGAACTATTTCCTAGTTGCTCTTGGTGGTGAGCTGAATGAGCTCTGTGTTTGCTGCTGCTTGGGGGTGTGGCAAAGAGGGATGCCATGGCTTTGAGTAGTCCTTTCACTCACCTACACAAGCTCTCCCACCTGTACTCACCTTCCTGTTGTTACCTGCCACCTCTCCACACACTACCTCTCAAACTCTGTAGGGGTGTGGACAGTCTCTGAAGGAAATAAGGAGATGAATTGCTGAATCAGAGGCTTAAAGAGAGGCCCTTTAGTTTCTAAGGAAATAGCTCTTTAACTTGTCGAAATTGACTCTCTTGGGTTTAGTGTCAGACATTTGTGGTAAAGGAACCAGCAATCAATGGCCATTGAAAACTATCCAATGCCAGTTCCTACTACTGGCAACCTTCACTGACCACTCACAGGAGTTTGAGGGAAGCCAGCTAATTGTTTCTGCTCTTCAGATATAGCAATAATATATATAGCAACAATATATGAGGACTGCCAATTAAGTTTGAAACTCATCCTAGTAAAACTGCTACATATCTCATTGTTGAACATCCCTATGGTCACCTTCCAAATACTTCCCTTGGGAAGCTATATACTGACTCCACTGTACCACAAGGGCTCCAATTTCATATTAGATCTCTTTATTGGCAGGCTAAATGGCATAGTGAAAAGAATATGGGCTTGGAGTTCAAGTTAATTGAAGTCAAAGGTAAGATCCTTTACCCGTAAAATGTGTATAACACCCACCTTGTAAAGTAGCTGTAAGAATTTAAAATTGTGCATATAAAAAGTTTAACACAGTGCCTGATCATAGCAAGTAGAGCAATTATTATATGTGCATGATCTTACACACAGTATTAGTATCAGATATTGACCACAGCTGAGAGAACCAATGGCCATAACGAACAAGAGTAAAATATAGGTGTCAAGGATCAGACTCCTTAAAAAGTGTCAGTGAGTATAAGAGAACAGGTCTGAGCTGCAAAATGCTTAGTATTGTGTGTTTCTCTGTGTGTGTGTATGTCTCTATGGCCAACTGACAGTTATTGTAAGCATCAGGATGACAAATGTTGAGTAACTTAGCGTGGGCAACGATGATTGTATGGGTCAAGTACAGTCTCATAAACATTAAAGATGCTGTCATCTAAAACTACATCAGATGCTGCACTGTCTCTAAGTAGATTTGCCTAATAATTCCTCCTAGTAAACATAGTCAAAGATAGATAAGCAAAGTGACTACATATCCAAAAAGGTTTTGTTTCTCAGTAAAAGCCAGTGTTATGGAAGGGTTTGGCAAAGAAAGTCCCAGCTTTGACGTAACCGGTCAAAAGTTGGGGATTCAAGATACTCAAGACTGGATTAATGGTCCCCAGTGGCCTGAAGAATGGACTTTGGGGACTGCTGTCAGCCAAACAAAGATACAGACATGCTTTCAAATGTCAACCTCCTTTAGACACCAGTGGTAGCAGCAGGTATCTGTGAGGACAACCTGACAGCAGGCAGTCCTCAGGTTGAGGAAGAGGATAAATTATAATCTCCCAAAGTCACTCTGTTTAGAGTAAAAATAAGAAGAAAACTATGGCAATGATAAAAATGAGATCACTTCTGTTAGACTAGTCTCACAAGATAAGGGTAATTTTTCATTGCTCTGGTGTCTGAAAATAACTATTCATTTAATAAACATTTGTTGGCCCAGAATGGCACAGTGCTACCTCCACCCATCAGGGCAATATCAGAGGAAGCTTGCTAAAAGCTAACATTGAACTAAGATTCAGAGTTCCATAACATAATAATAGTCTAAGACCCAAACATACTGGACTCAATTAAAAACAAAACTGAAACTGCTCATCATATCAAGAACTAGGAACATCTCAATTTGAATGAGAAAAAACAATCAACGGATACCCATAAAAAGAAAACAGGGATGTTAGAATTACCTGATAAAAAGTTTCAAGGAATAGTCAAAAATTCTTCCATGCAAAATGACAAACATGCTTAAAACAGCAACAAAAAGTCTCGGAGGGAGTAGGGCGTAGATGGCTGACTAGACACACACCTCCTTGGTTCTCTCTGAGAACTAAAGCCTAGAAAAATTAATTTAACAGAGCAGTGTAGACATTCTGAGAAACACAAGATTTGATGTAGGGTTGTGAGATTGGACTGGGCAACAGGAAGGGTGAAACTACCTCTGTTAGAGGCAAGGCAGTGGTGCACTGAATACCACTTCTGGTGGCACATCATTTGAGAGGATTACAGGTATGGATGCCTTGTTTTTCAGCAGGGAGGCTGGGACTGGAACTGCCAAGCCTGTGAGCCTGGCATGAGCTGGCTGCTACACTGAACTAAAGTGCTTGGTAAACAGCATATGCCACTGCAGAGAGACTGTGCTTGGCACAGCCACATTTAGAGAACCCAGCTGTGGCTAGTGACCCAGAGCACCAGTGCCCCTTCTCCTTCTTTTCTCTGAGCTACACTATAGATACTGCTGACTCACAGCAGGAGAGGCAGCTCAGTGGGATGCCATCTTGGTCAGCTGAGAGGTGGAGTTAGTCATGCCTGAGGTCTCACCTGCGGCTAGTTTCCATGCTGAGCAACAGTGCCTGTCTGGATATTGCTTCTCCCAGCAGAAAGGGTGTTTTTAAGATGATCTTACCTAGAGAACATAATGGGGGCTGGCAGCCAAGTGAAGCTGTGCCCTAACTGCTCCATTCCTTCAGCCAAGTCATATATCTGGGGAAGGCCTATGAGGCACCATCTTTGTCAGCCAGGAGGTGGGGCCTGCTACCCCTGAGGGCCCAACTAATTTCAGCTGAAGCTGCTCAATGCCTCTCTCAGCAGAAAAGGAGATTTTATGTAAGAGAAGCTACAGAATGCAGCAGCGACTGGTGCCTGAGTGTGGTGGTGCCATTTCCACCACCCTTCACTGAGCCATATCAGTATCAGCTTAAAGCCCCCCAAAGACTCCATAAGTAGGGCTCCATCTTTGCCAACCAGGAGATGGGGCCTGCCACTTCTGAGGGCTCAGCTTGGGTCAGCCACCAAGCTGAGCAGCACAGTTGGGCTTGACAGAGTCTATATTGCCAGAGAAGCTATACATAAGTCAGCTGCACCCAGAGAATGCAGCGGCAGCTAATGACCAAATATAACAGTGCCCTCACTGACTCCCTTCTTAGAACTACACTACAGCTCCCACCAGTGTAACACCAGAGAAACTGAACAGCTTCTTGATGGTGCGAAGACAACAATCAATATCTAACCACTTAAAGAAGCAGAGCACTATGGCTCCAGAAAACTCCCAAAATAAAGAATCAAAAAATTTCCCAGATGAAGAAGCTTCTCTGAAATTATCAGAGGTACAACAAAAAAGAATTATGTAGAGAATACTTCTAGAGATTAAACAAAATGCAGCAGAACAAAATGAGAAATTAAGCAAGCTATATTAACTGTTAGAACATCAATAATCTGAAATCTAGCACATCAGTAATAAAGTTACAGAATTAGACAATTCAATGCAAAGCCAAAAGAGAAGGATGGAGGAAATGGAATGCAGAATTAGTGAGCTTGAAGATAAAGCAACTGACACCAGTATCTTTGAGGAGAAATCAGATAAAAGAAACAAGAAAAATGAAGAAGCATGTGGGACTCTATCAAGAGGAATAGTCTCTGAATAATTGGAGTTCTTGAACAGGGAAGGATAGCAGAAAATACAGAGACAATTGTTGAAGAATTGCTGAGAGAAAATTTTCCTGACTTCGTGAAAGAAGAGAACATAGATATTCAAGAGGTTTATCAAACACCACAAAAACTAGACCCCACAAAAAGACACCAAAACATATTATAACCAAGCTTAATAAAACAAAACATAAAGAGAGGCTCTTAAAGGCAGCAAAGTTTAAAGTAAAACTAACATACAAAGAGAAGCCCAGTAGGCTTTTGTTTGACTTGTCAACAGAAACCATGTTGGCAAGAAGACACTAGGATGACACATACAAAACCTTGAAGGAGAAAAACTTCCAACCAAGAATAACATATCCTGCAAAATTGTATCTCAAATACGATGGTGAGATTAAGACATTCTCAGATAAACAAAAGCTTAGAGACTTTGCAAAAACAAAACCAAAACTCAAGAAAGACTGAAAAAAGCTCTTTGTCTAGAAAAACAATACGATCAAATATGTAGCTAAGGATGTGATGCAGGACACAACATTCAGAGTCATACTTAGAGAGTCACTAAGCTGAATCAAAGTTAAAATATTAAAAGTAGGGAACCAGTGATCTTAACATGAAAACTACGACATCATCACACTTTAAAGAGGGATACGTTACAGCACATATAACCCTTTCAGATGGAGAGGAAATCAAGAAGATATACAAAAGTTAAGATTGGTTTAAACTTAGAACATTAAGAGGTACTCAAAGGAGTAGCCACAAAGCAAACCAGCAATGTGACATACCAAAACAAGAAACATAATACAGGTGTCTCAACAAACACAAAACCAACACTGAAAAAGATGAAAAGTAAACCCATAAAGAAAAATGGCCCAAAACAGAATACTAAGAGGAACAACAAAAGCATCAACAACACAAAAAAAAACAAATGCACCCAAACGCCAGCACTAAATACATACCTATCAATAACTACACTGAACGTAAATGGATTGAGCACCCCATTAAACAGACAACAAGTGATATCCTGGATCAAAAGACATGACCCATCTATATATTGCTTACAAGAAACATACCTTAGAGATAAAGATATGAACAAACTGAAAATCAAAGGATGTAAAAATATATACCAAGCTAACAATATACAAAGAAAAACAGGTGTGGCAATATTAATCTCAGATAAAATAGATTTTAGTGTAAAATCCACCATTGTGGACAAGGATAATCACTATTTATTGCTGAAAGCTTCAATATACAAATAGGATATAACAGCATGAACGCATACTAGAGCATCTGAATGCATTGAACAAACACTGACAACAGTGAAAATTGAGATAGATCACTCCACAACAATAGTTGGAGACTTCAACACTGCACTTTCAGTAATGGACAGATCATCCAGAAAAAAGTTCAGTAAAGATACAGATCTTATTGCAACAATCAACCAACTAGGCCTCACCAACATACACAGAAATTTTTACCTATCAACAGATAAGTACACCTTCTTTTCCAGTGTACATGGAACATTTTCCAGAATAGATCATGTGTTAGGACATTAAGCCAGTCTCAACAAAATCCAAACCATTGAATTATTGCAAAGAATCTTCTCAGACCATAAAGCCATAAAAGTTGAAACCAAAAGTAGAAAAAAATAGGCAGAAATTTGAAGTCATGGAAACTGAACAACACCTTGCTCAAAAATCCGTGGGTTATAGAAGAAATCAAGGACAAAATAAAGAAATTTATGGAATCAAATGAGAATGAAAACACACCTTACCAGAACCTCTGGGATACAACAAAAGCAGTGCTCAGAGGTCAATTATCTCTAGAAATGCACACATCTGGAATGAAGAAAGACCCAAACAAATAATTGATCCTACAACTTGAACAAGCTAGAAAAGAGCAACAAAAGAACCCTTTGGGCCCAGAAGAAAACAGATAATAAAGATTACAGCAGAACTAAATGAATTATAGAGAATAGAAAAACAACTGAAGGAACTAAAAAAACCAAAGCTGGTTTTTTTGAAAAGATCAACAAAATTGATAAACCACTGGCTAAATTTACAAAAGAAAAACAGGAGAGGAAATGAGATTCCCAAATGAGATGACAGATGTCACAACAGACCCAAACAAAATCAAAAGTATCAAAACAGAATACTATGAAAAATTGTACTTTAACAGACTTGAAAACCTAGAGGAAATGGACAAACTTCTAGACTCATATCACCTACCAAAATTATCACAAGGAGAAGTAAAACAACTTAATAAATCCATCACAGAAGAGGAGATTGAAAAGGTAATAAAAAAATTACCAACTAAAAAAAGTCCTGGCCCAGATGGCTTTACTGAAGAATTACACAAAACTTTTAGAGAGAAATTAGTTCTAATGCTACTGAGACTATTTCATAGCATAGAAAAGGATGGAATACTCCTATATTCATTCTATGAAGCCAGCATAACCCTGACACCAAAGCCAGGGAAAGATCCCACCAAAAAGAAAGAAAGAAAGAAAGAAAATCACAGACCAATATCACTTGTGAACTGAGATGCAAAAGTCTTCAACAAAATCCTTGCCAATAGAATTCAAAAAATCTCAAAAAAATAATTCATCACAACCAAGCTGGTTTCATACCTGGAATTTAAGACTGCTTCAACATCAGAAAAACAATGTGATCAACCACATAAACAGCACAAAGAATAAGAATCACTCAATTTCGTCAACTGACACAGAAAAGGCATTTGACAAAGTCCAACACCAATTCATGTTAAAAACTCTCAGCAAAACGGGAATAGAAAGTAGATTCCTTAATGCAGTAAGGGGCAGCTATGCAAAGCCAACCACCTACATCATCCTGAATGGGGAGAGACTGAAAGAACTCCACTGGAGAATGGGAACTAGACAAGGATGTCCACTGCCAACTCTTCTATTCAACATTGTTCTAGAACTAGACAAGGATGTCCACTGTCAACTCTTCTATTCAACATTGTTCTAGAAGTTCTGGCCAGAGCAATCAGACAAGACAAAGAAATAAAGAGCATCCACACCAGCAAAGAAGAAGCAAATATATCCCTATTTGCAGATGATATGATCATATACATAGAGAACCCTAAAAACTCTGTAAATAACCTACTGGAATTAATAGAAGAGTTCAGCAAAGCCTCAGGATATAAGATAAACATAAGTAAATCAGTAGGATTCCTTTACACCAACAAAGAGATCACCAAAGAGGAAATCATCAAATCAATACCATTTACTATAGCCCACAAGAATTTAAAATACCTGGAATATATCTAACCAGAGAAATAAGAGACCTATCCATAGGAAAATTACCTTGCTGAAGGTAAGACCTTACTGAAGAAACCAAAAGAGTCTTACATAAGCGGAGAAACCTACCTTGCTCATGGATAGGAAGACTTAACATTGTGAAAATGTCTATTTTACCCAAAGCAATCTACATATATAGTGCAATCCCAATACAAATTCCAGTGTCATTTTTTTGATGAGACAGAGAAACAAATCACCAACTTCGTTTGGAAAGGGAAGAAACCCCAGATAAGTAAAGCACTAATGAAGAAGAATACAGTGAGAGGTCTCACACTACCTGACCTTAGAACCTATTACATCACCATAATAGTCTAAACAGCCTGGTACTGGTACAAAAAGGGACAGACAGACCAATGGAACAGAATTGAGACCCTAGAGATGACACCATCCTCTTATGAACAGTTGATATTTGACAAAGGCCCTATGCTGTAGACTGGGGTAAAAACAGTCCCTTTAACAAATTGTGTTGGCCAAGTTGGATAGCCATCTGCAAAAAACTGAAACAAGACCCATATCTTACACCTTACACAAAAACTAACTCAAAATGGATCAAAGACTTAGATATCAAACCTAAAATGATAAAGATCATGCAAGAAAATATAGGGTCAACAGTGGAAGTTCTGATATATGGCTTAGACAGACTACAAAATCTGACCAATGATGCACAAACAACAAAATAGAAAATAGATAAATGGGAACTACAACGAATATAACACTTTTGCTCTCCCAAAGACTGTATCAAGAGAGTTAAAAGACTACCTACACAGTGAGAAAGAATATTTGGCAATTACATGTTGGATCAACATCCGATTTCAACAATCTACAAGGTACTGCTAAAGTCAACAAGAAAAAGGTAAACAACCCAATTAAGCAATGGGCAAAGGAGATGGACAGACACTTCACCAAAGAAGACAACCAGGCAACCAAAAGACACATGAGAAAATGCTGGGTGAGGAGAGCAGATAGAGCTGCAGATAGGCAGACATGCAAAATTGATTTGGATTGTATAGTTTCACTTAGTCATGATAAGTTTAAAAAATTTTTTAGAGTCTCAGAAATTTGTTGTTGTTAGTTGCCATCAAGTTGCTTTCATAGCAGAAAAACAGAAGCTACTAAATTGAAATTTTAGGGCTGAAAACATACAAAAACAAAAATAAAAAACTGAATAGATGAGCTCAATAACAGATTGAAGAGGACAGAGGAAAACAATCAGTGACTTTAAGATAAAGCAAAAGTACTAGTGCTATCAAGTCAACTCCAACTCATGGCAACCCTATGTGTTACAGAATAGAACTGCACCATTTCTTGGCCATAATCTTTGTAAAGGTCTTCCAATAAAGGTGATCTATTTTTGACAGCTCACAGCAGTGATATTTGTGAAGCTATAGTGGCCATATTTATCACACTGACAAATAGCCATGAAAAGTTACATTATTCCACAACGTGTAGAAATTATTAAAGTTTGTAATGAAAACATGTGATCTGTTCACCAAATATTCTATGAGCTACATGAAATTGCAATGCGCATAATTGTCCCACAGAGAGAAGAGTTCAATGTTTAATCAAAAAATTGAGACAACCAGGTCTGTTGCCAATCAGACAAAGCCTGTGTGTTGATGAACCACATGTTGTGATGAAAATATCAACAATGATTGTCAGAGTGTACGTGAGAATCCATCCCAATCAATTTCTCACTGAGCACAAGAACTGGTCCTTTTGTTGACCACAGCTGAGCAGATTTTGCATCTGGACTGGAAACTTTACCCTTACAAAATTTTTAATGCAAGAACTGAAGTCCAGTGACCATAGATTACACTGTAAATTTGCTGACTGGGCTCTGGAGCAATTGGAAATTGGCTCTGCTTTTGGTTAAAAAAATCATCTTCAGAGACAAATCCCATTTCTATATGAATGGTTTTGTTAACAAACAATACTGTGACATTTGGAGCAATAAGAATCCAATGGAGATTCAAGAACATCCACTTCATCCCCCAAAAGTTACCCTTTGGTGTGGATTTTGGTCCAGTGAAATCACTGGCCCTTATTTTTTCCAAGATGAATATGGAGAGGCTGTGACTGTCCATGGCAAAAGATAACAGGCTACTATAAATGATTATTTTGGGCCCCATTTGGAAGGTGCCATGGTGGCCATTTAGCTGAAATTCTTTTCCACACATAATGCCATCAAACATACTCCAAAATAATAAAACAATTAAAACTGTATTGTTTACACAACTTGTTTTATTCAAGTTCAAAGACAGGACACTCCTATTGGATGATCCTTTAGAACCAGATTGCCAGGTCTTTCTTCCACAGCACAATCAGGTTAATAGTCGTGCACTATCCAAGGACCTGAAGTTGAAGATGGTGGTGGTTGTCAGTAAGTCATTTCTGAATCACAGAGATCCCATGCATGCAGAATAGAACAGCTCTATAAGGTTTTTAAGGTTGATCACCAGTCCTGTCTTCCGAGGTACCTCTGAGTGAGTTCAAACTTTTCAGCTAGTAGTCAAGTGTTTAAATGTTTGTGCCACCCACCCAGGAACTCCTTGAACTTAGAAGACAGAACAATAGAAATTATCTGCTCTGAACAATAGATAAAAATGAACTGGGGGGACGGCAAGAGAGGAAAAAGCAACAGAGCTCCAGAGATGTATAGAACCACAGCAAAGATCCAACATTTGTGTCATCAGAGTCTTGGAGGACAGGAGAAAGAGAGGGAGCTAAAAAAGTATTCAAAGAAACAATAGCTGAAAATATTCTAAATTTGGCAAATGTGTACACACAAAGTATAAACCTATAGAATCAGAAAAATGAGTAAACATCAAAAAGGATAAACACAAAGAAATCCACAGCAATCCTTAATATGTTCAAACTTCTGAAAACTAAAGACAAAGAAATATTCAAAGCAGGAAGAGAGAAACGACATCTTACCTGTAGGGGAAAACAGTTCAAATGACAGTGGATTTCCCATCAGAAATCATGGAGGCCAGAAGGAAGTGGCATAAAGTTTATCAAGAGCTAAAAGAAATGAACCATCAACCCAGAATTCTAAATACAGTGAAAATATCCTTTGAGAATGAAGGTGAAATCAAGATATTCTCAGATGAAGGAAAAATATGAGAATTTCTCATCAGCGGAAAACCAAAACCAGATCCACCGCCATCAAGTTGATTCCAACTCATAGTGACCCTATCGGACAGAGAATAACTGCCTTATAAAGTTTCTGAGAAGCACCTGGTGGATTTGAACTGCTGACCTTTTGATTAGCAGCCATGGCACTTAACCACTGTGCCACCAGGGTTTCTATCACTAGTAGACTTAACCTGAAAGAATGGTGTTTTAATCATCTAGTGCTGTTTTAACAGAAACACCACAAGTGGATGGCTTTAAAAAGATAAATTTTATTTGTTACAGTCCAGTAGGCTAAAAGTCCAAATTCAGGGTGTCAGCTCCAGGGGAAGGCTTTCTCTGTTGGTCCTGGAGGAAGGTCCTTGTCATCAGTCTTCATGTGACCTGCCAGCTTTTGAGGTACAGGGACCCCAGGTCCTTTTCAAAGGATGTACTATGCTCCCAGTGCTTCTTGTTTCTTGTAGGCATCAGGTTCCCAAATCCCTCTACTAGCTTCTTTCCTTTACATCTGAAGAAATGTCTTCAAGGTACAAAGCAATCTTACACATTGAGTCCTGCCCAACTAACAGGTCACCGATCCTCCCTCACTAACATCGCAGAGGCAGGATTTACAACATAAAGGGACATTATACAATACTGAAAATCATGGACCAGCCAAACTGCCACACGCTTTTTTGGGGAACACAATTCAGTCCATGACAAGTAGCTAAAAGAAGTTCTTCAAACAGAAAGAACATGATTTTTCAAAAAGCAATCATAGAGCATAGGAAAGAAGAAAGAACAATAGAAAGTAATAATATAGGTAAATAAAATACGCTTTCCTAATTCTCTTAAAGTTAAACTGCATTTGGCAGTTGAAACAAAAATTATGATGTGTTTGCGGTAAGGTTTACTCCAAGTGGTAAAACTCCAATACTAGCAGACTGTGGTAAGTGATGTGTGTAAAGTATAACACGTACAGCAGTCCCTTAAATGTCTATGTAAAGACACAATGAAAAACACAACAGATAAATAAAAAAGGCAATTCTAAAAAAATGTTCAAATAGTGCATAGAAAAATAGAGAAAAGAAAACAAAAATGAAAAACACAGGGAGCAAACAGAAAGCAAATCAGGAAACTTAAGTGCTAACATAACAATACATTAAATCTAACCAAAAGCCAAACTCATTGACATCAGGTTGATTCTAGCTCACAGTGACCCTACCTGTTACAGAGAAGAACTGTCCACAAGATTTCTTGGCTGTGAGTTTTACAAAAGCAGATGCCCTGAACTTCCCTTTGAAGTGCTGCTCAGTGGTTTTAAACCCCGAAGTGTTAGGTTAGTAGACCAGTGTGAACTGTTTGTGTTGCCCAAGGACCTACATTAAATACGAATGATCTAAGATCACCCACTGAAAGCGATAGAGTGGAGAAAAAACACAACAAACTACATGTTGTTGCTTTCTTTAAAAGCGAAATATACAATTATCATACAATCCAGCAGTTGCAATCCTGGGCATCTGTTCCAGATAAATACAAATTTGTGTCCACACAAAAATTTGTACACAAATGTCCACAGCGACTTTATCTGTAATCCAAAAAACTAGAAACAACAAAAATGCCCCAATAAGTGAATGGTTAAACAAACTATGGTAAATCCATACCACAGAATACTACTAAGCAATAAAAAGGAATCAACTATTGATACACAAAATAATTTACTGACATGCTGAGTGAAACAAGCTGATCTCAGAAGGCTAAAGACTATTATTATTCTGTTTATATAATATTCTCAAAAGCAAAAATTATAGAGATGGAAAACAGATCAGTGGTGGCCAGGTGTTATAGATGTGTAGAAAGTGGGGTATGGCTGTATGAGGGCAACACAAGGGGGATCTCTGTAGTGAAATAACTCTGTATCTTGACTGTGGTTGTACTTACTCAAACCAATACGTGATAAAATGACACACTACTAAATTGCACCAATAGCTTTCTGGTATTGATATGTGCCCTGTAGTTACATAAATATAACCATTGGGAATACTGAGCGAGGGGTGCATAGTATCTGTCTGCATTATTTTTGCAACTTTGTGTGAATCTACAATAATTTTATTTAAAAAATTTTTAGCGAAAAAAAGGTTGTTTGTAGACTTTAAAGTTCCTTTTAGTAGTCTGCTGATTCTAGGAAAGAGATACATATAAACATATATTTAAATATAAATCTTGCCTTTTGAGACTATTAAAAGTACTTGACTGTTAACCAAAAGGTTGGCGTCATTTGAACCCAGCCACATCTTTCCCCAACCACTCTATGAGAGAGAAATACGTAACAGCCTGCTTCAGTAAAGATTTACAACATAGGGAACCTGAGGGAAAAGTTTTACTTGTCCCATAGGGCCACTATGACTGAGAATTGACTCACTGGCAGTGGATTTGGTGGTTTGGTTTGAGAATATGCTATGGCCAGATGTCCATGTAACTTCAAGTTTATGTCTCCCTAACTTACCCACATCAGTACAGATTTCAGTGTTTCCTCTTAGAACTCCAGTTATTACAGCTCTTACCTAGTAGCTGCCTTTCTATATCTGGACAGCTAGGAGAACATTGCTCCTTGTTCTTCAGACAAGGAAATTAAAGCTTAGACATGAACAGTATGCCTAACTCACGGTAGGTAGAAAGGTGAGGTATGTTTCCCCAAAGGCCACTTCATTTGCAAAATCAGGTTGTTTTTAACCAATAAACCCTGAAACGTTGCTCAGGGAGGTTGTAGCAATGCCTTCATGCCTTATATTGACCCTGTCTTAGGTTTAGCATTGGGAATACATTTTCTTCTGACACTATGAAGCAAGAGGAATGAGGTAGGAAGAACAAGTTGGACAAATAAAAGCTGGAAATCAGAGTTTAGGAATCCAAAACATGAAACTTCAGAGAACTATGATTTTTTCTTGGGCAAGAATTAGAGGATCTTTAGGGGAAAAGTTTTACTAGTGTGATGAAGGAAGATCTGAGCCAACAAACCAATGCCACACAACAAAGACTGACAATGTTCTTGCTGCCCCTGGGTGTCTCAGCAGCAAAAGCAGGCCCCAGATCTGGAAAAACTCTGATTCTTGTTCCCCGTGGCCCAGCAAGAACTTCATCTTAGGATACCTCCACAAAGCTCTTTAGCACTGGCCTGAGATCCTTGCTGCCTAGTACACTGTTGGCATTCTTTGTTAAGAAATAAGTAAAAAGACTGGCAAGACTCAGCAATCAAGACTGAAATTCCTGGAAGAGTTCTGATCGTAGACTATCTCCTTGGAAACTCATACTCAGGCCCAAGCCTTCCTTTCTTCAAAATCAGCTGAATGTTCCAAATATCTAAATGTTTACTATGTATGCTGAAGTGTGCCCTAGAATTTTCTCTACTTACTGAATGCTAAGCCTTTCCCCTTCTTTCTAGTGATAAACTACAACAGTTCATTGTGAATATGGACAGTTCTTCCTCGTTTATAAAGATTAAAGAGTTTTAGCCAAAAAGAGAGGGATATGGCTGGGCATCTCTGGAAAAACAGAAAACTCTTTATCAGTTATTCATCTCTGGCATAGAGTAAGATTTAAAACACACATACACACACCTCAAAATTTTTAAAAATCTAGGCAAGTAGGAAACAGATACATTCTAAATGAATATGCTGTTGTTGTTAGGTCAGTTAGTTCAGCTCCAACTCAGCAACCTCATGTACAACAGAGTAAAACATTGCCTGGCCCTGCACTGTCCTCATAATTGTTGCTATGTTTGAGTCTACAGATGCAGTCGCTGTGCCAGTGCATCTTGTTGAGGGTCTTCCCCTTTTTCGCTGGCTCTCTGCTTTAGCCAGCACGCTGTCCTTCTCTTAGAGCTGATCTCTCCTAATGACATGTCCAAAGTACATGAGACGTAGTCTTGCCATACTTGCTTCCAAGGAACATTCTGGTAATACCTCTTCCAAGACAGATTTGCTTGTTCTTTTGGCAGCCCATTGTGTGTTCAGTGTTCTTTGCCAACACTGCAATTTGAAGGCATTAATGCTTCAGCCTTCCTTATTCATCTTCCAGCAGTGTAGTAATTGACCAGCATCATTGAAGTTTCTGTGCTCAGTACTGGGTTGTACACTTCTTCCAGGGAAAATGGTCTCATAGTACATGACACTGAAGCACTCTCAGTAAAGATGCAGGGAGCTGGCTGTCAGAGATTGGAATGGGGCAGAAGGCAAGAGAAATGTATATGTAACAGTTGGTAGCTTTAAATAACAGCCTTTCCAGACAAAGGAAGACCATCTAAGACAGTCAAAACAAGAGGGACCAGCCTTGCAGGTGAGTAAGAAGGCTACTGTCTGGCAAGTCTAGGAACCTTAGGATATTTGGGGAACCTTGAGAAGAATTTGTTCAAATTTTTAAACTTAGGTGAAACCTGGAAAGATGGTGGTGCAGTGGTTAAGAGTTTAGCTGCTAATCAAAAGGTTGACAGTTTGAATCCACCAGCTGTTTCTTGGAAACCCTATGGGGCGTTTTACTTCGTTCTCAATTAACTGGATGGCAACAGATTTTTTTGTTTGTTCAGTTCTTTTTTTAAGGTAAAAACTACTGGAGAAGGTGGAAGGGGCCACATGAGCCAGAGTCAGCCTCATCATGGGACTTGAAGAATTAGACGGTGCCCAGCCACCACCAATGATTGCCTGGAGGGAGTTCATGAAAATGTTATACATACCACTTGGGTGAGTGGCATCTGGGGTCTTAAAAGCTAACAAGCTGCTGTCTAAGTAGCATCAATTGGTCTCAATCCACCTGGACCAGAGCTAAATGGAGGACATCAAGGACAGGAGGAAAATATGAACCTAGCTGGTGGAAGGTGCCATGTAATCCAAAGACTACTTTAACACAGGACCAGAAGATGGTGCCCAGCAGCCACCAATCACTGTCAAGATGGGATGCACAGTATAGAGGCTGTCATGGGTTGAATTGTGTCCCCCCAAAAATGTCTGTGTTGATTTGATTTGGCTGTGAGTACTCATATGGTGCCCTTCCTCCCATGTGTTGTGAATCTTGCTTCTGGATTCACAGAATGAATCCAGAGTGATGATGGAGAATAGGCAACAATTGTGTTAGTGAGGCAGGTCTCAAGCTACAAGCTTGTGGGATATCAGGGAGAGAAATGAACTCAGAAAGTTGAGAACCTCACAGCACCAAGAGAGCAGCACCAAGAGCAGAGCACGTCCTTTGGACCTGAGGTTCCTGTGCCGAGATGCTCTCACTGGATTTGTACTCAGCCTACCGGACTACGATAAATTCTTACTGAATGCCCTGGACTCTCTAACCCCAAACTGCATCCAGCACTGGCATCAGCTCTCCAGACAAAGACTAAACTGGACTATATAAGACATGCAGTGATCCTGGTGCTGAATAAACTTCTGGACTTAGGTAGATACATGGGGACTGTTGGAGAAGCTCACTGCCAGAGGCAAGAAGATAGGGTGAGGGGAGACAGGTCTTGATCAAATGGTCATGAGAACCTGTGGGTGATAAGGGGAAGTCTGCTGTCATGGGACGGAGAGGGAAGGAAGGGAGAGCAGTTAGAGTAGAACAGTAGTGTGAGTTCCAGATGTTATATGACAGATTGACATGGATTGTATACTTATACTTAAATCACAATGAAATTTATTTTTTAAAAAACCCAAAAACTACTAGAGAGAATTTCTTGGCCCAGCTTCCTTGCTTCTAGAATAATAATAATAAAACTCACCGCCAATAAGAATGAGTCAGTTCTGATTTACAGTGATCCTATAGGACAGAGTAGAACTGCCCCACAGGTTTCTAAGGAACAGCTAGTGGATTCAAACTGCTGACGTATCATTTAACAGCCAAGCTCTTAACCACTGCCACAAAAGTTCCATAAACCAAAAACTAAACCCTTTGCCATCAAGTTGATTCCAACTCATAATGACTCTATAGGACACAGTAGAACTGCCTCATAGTAAGCTGATGGATTCAAACTACCAACTTTTTGCTAGCAGCCTTAACCATTGCATTACCAGGGCTCACTAGGTTTCCATAGCAAATACTAAACGGCCTTTAAAAGTTAAATCTGAGAGTCCTAATAAAAACTTCCAGCAAAACAAAATTAAGAAGGCCTAAATGGTAAATTAACACTCTTGCTGAACCTATATAAATCATCAGATCAAATCTCATGAGACCATCTTATTTGATAATCAAGCATAGTATTCACAAAGGTTGGAGAACCCTGACCATATGGGCCCCAGGCACCATTTCAGCTCAGTAAAGGAATCACTCCTAAAATTGACCCTTCAGCTAAAGATTGGACAGCCCCATAAACTAGACGGAGACTAAGAGGACATGCCAGCCCAGGAGTAAGGACTAGAAGACAGGTGATAGGGATCCAAGGTTGAGAAGGGAGAGTATTAACTTGTTGTGAGGTTGTCAACCAATGTCATAAAACAGTATGTGTACTAACTGTTTAATGAGAAACTAGTTTGTTATGTGCGCCTTTATGTAACTTACAAAAAGGGGAAAAAAAGGGAGGAAAGGAAAGAGCAGTGGTTGAGATTACTTTTGCTCAAAACAAGGAGATCATAGGAAAAATGTATATACCTCAGTGGAAAATTATGACTTATCTAACTAACAGTCCTCCATGTTACCTGGCTTTAGTGTATAATTGTCTTTGAACTATGTTACAATTCTGCAAATTGTAGATGACAGACACGCAGATGTTGTCTGTCAGGTGGAGGGTTGATGGACTTCCTCTCCTGCTCCGTGGAGAAAAACCAGTTTTGCTTCCATTTGCATACTCAATCCAACATTCCTTTATCCATATTCTGCCTATTTTTCTTAGAACCAATTATAACACCTGTTTAATTTTCCTATG
This sequence comes from Heterohyrax brucei, assembly GCA_028571685.1. NCBI lineage: Eukaryota > Metazoa > Chordata > Mammalia > Hyracoidea > Procaviidae > Heterohyrax > Heterohyrax brucei. Next base: position 23,497,076 of record CM053162.1, read on the forward strand.
AGCTTAAATGAAATCTTTAGCACATGTTCATCTTTATTTCTGTAGGAGAGTCATGATTTTGCCTTTTTCTGAAAATTATCTTTTAGCACGTATAAACACTATCAAGTAAGGCAGAAATATAAGTATGCTAAATAGTATTGCAAGTAGTATACTATGGTTGGACATGAGGAGTAATTGCTCCGACTGAGAGAAAACGGGTAAGTCTTTACAGAACAGGTGGTAGTAGCACTTTTCCTTAAGCAAGAGCAGAACTGAAAAGCCAAGAAATGAATGGTCATTTCAGGCAAACAAAAGATACGTTAATCCTAAGAGACTCCTGCTCACTGAACTAAATGCTGTATGCCAGGACCCAGCTCCCTAGAATTCCAAGAAAAAGTCAGATTCAGCCCTCTGAAGTTTATGTGGGGGCAACATCCCACTTGGAAGCCGGCTTTGTGATTTCCCTGTAAACCATCTTTCCTGGGAAGGCTTACATTTCCAGCTGCCCAGTGAGAAAGGGCCACTGTCAAGTTCAGAAGACTGAAGCATATTAGTAACTGGGAGTTACAGCAGACTGTCTTGAAATAAGCATCACAACCAATTTCCTATTTACCTTGCAGCCGAATTATACCCATGCTATAACAGTAGTGACGTAGTGGTTAAGCGCAATGGCTCCTAAATAAAAGATTGGCAGACGGAACCCACCAGGCACTCCTTGGAAGCTCTGTGAAGCAATTCCACTCTGTCCTGTAGGGTCACTAGAGTCAGAATCAACTGAACAGCTATGGGCTATAACCACAGACTAAGTATAACACCAAGCAAAAAAACACACTCATGCCCAGCTTCCTCTGTAGGCCAGGTATGCAGGGAAATGGATCCAATTTTAGCTTACACCTGGAGCAAAACTAAGTTTCATTAATAGCTACTCATCTATACATTTCCATTTTGCCAGTAGTCAAAAGGAAGAGTTAGCTAAGGGGTCAGAAAATGTAATCGATTAAAAAACAATGTTTGGCAGAGCACTAACTAAATCTCAAGCTGTGGTTGTTTTCCTGGGCCAGATCACATTCTTTGATGGCTTTTCAAGCCTGGGCCACAATAAGGGAGTTGGCTAGACTAAAAACACACGCTTTCCCAGCTTTCAGCAAACCACGTCTAGCTAAACTACTACGTTGGCTCAAGCACCAATCCTGTTTGTCCTTAAATACTCTCTTCTCTTGATCACCTGTTGTTCCTCTTGCCCTCAGTTCTGCTTTTTGCTTTATGTCTGTATTGTCTGCTTTCCAGTATCAGCTTTGTTTCCGGGCCCCGTCATCTGCTGCCTCCAATCCAGGTTATTGAAATGTTAAGAACAAGGAGTTACAGCTGTGTCTAAAGACTCCTTGACTCTAAATCCTAAAAGATACAGTCAAGTTTTACCTATAGGATGTAAAGTCCTAATAAGTGACAGCAAAGGATACATTCTTAGCTGTAGAGCAAGTGCTTTGAACCCCTTACAGAAAACAGTGTCTACCTGTTCCTCTTTAGGCTGAACCCACAACTCAGTCTTCGCAAAGTGATACAGTGGGTGGATCAGCTTTGAGCAAAGATAGATTCAGAGGTAGGCAGTTTAGAGGTTGAGCAATAAAGAAGGCGTGCTATTTTGCAATTTAAACACCACGCCCATGTATTCAGCAACAAGACACTCTCTCTCCCCTGATCCTCCACCTTCAAAAACCACAGCTTTAGAGGTAAGAAGGTGCCAGGTAGGATGGGGCAATGAGTAAAATCAAAGGCAAGTCAAATGCCAGTGTCATGATCACCTCCCAAATAAATAAATAAAACAGCTGTTCTCAAGTCTGCTCTCACTTCAGGCCACTCCAGGTATTCAGAACAGAACTGCGCTCCTTGAGTGGGTGAGTTTTTCAGAAGTGTATCATTAGGCCTTTCTTCTCAAACGTCTCTGGGTGGACTGTTAACTGTTTGCACCACCTGGAGCTGCCACCATTTACCTAGGGATGTAGAAAACGTCTCCTCTTAGGCAGTTATACAAAAGGTGAAAAAGAGTGAGCTGTTCCTGTGCTCCTATGCCTACCTAACTCGTTCCCGGCCAAAAGAGCTGAAACATCAAGGATTCCTTGTGGAGCCAATATAATAAAAGAAGGTCTGCGCCCTCTGGAATTGTTGAACAACAAGGACAAAGGCAAGAAATTAATAGAAATATTTGGATACGTAGGAAGAAGGACATGCAATGGTCATGCTGATGACAATAATGGAGACAGGAATTTCTGGTATTAGAGTCTAGCATTTACTCACTCGGTATGTGCTAGGCATTTTGCTTACTGTTGAATAAGCACTATCTCATTTAATCATCATGACAACTCTATGATGTAAATACTATCATTACTAGTATTCTGCAGATGATGAAGCTGAGACTCAGAGAGTTTAACTTACTCAGATCCCACACCTCATATGCATTAGAACCAGGACTTTGATTGTGATCTCTGTCTTAAAAACTGAATAAACCATCCCACAACAGTAAGGCCTCTGAGGACAAAACAAGTGAGTCTCGAAAATAAAAAGCAAATTTTCAATCTCTTCAAAATAGTAGTCACAGGGAAGACAGAAATATAAATTACTTCACAAATAGACTTATGCACAACCATGTTCACTGTGTCATTGTTTACAATAGCAACAAGATGGAAACAATCTCCATGCCCATAAACAGAAGAATGAATAAACAAATTGTGGTACATACACACAATGGAGTACTACACAATGATAAAAAAAAAAAAAGATAAATCTGTGCAGCATCTCATAAATGGATGAATCTGGAAGACATTATGCTGAAATAAGTCAATCATAAAAAGATAAAGGTATGAAAACTCTATTGTAAAAACTCATGAAAAGGTTTACGCACAAAAAGAAACAATCTTTGATGGTTTTCAAGGGAGGAGAGGAGTAGGGATGGAAAAGCGCTCAATAGTAGGTAAGTGGTAACTTTTATGAAGAGTAAAACAGTACACAAAACTGGGGAAGCCGGCAGAACTTGTACAAGGCAAGGTCACAGAATCTCCACTGACACATCTGAATGCCCCGAAGGACTGAATTGCTTGGCAGAAGACTGTGGGGACCGTGGGCTCAGAAAACATCTAGTTTGGTTAGCATAACATAGTTTATAAGGAAAATGTTCTACATGCTACTTTACTAAGTAGCGTCTGGGATCTTAAAAGCCTGTGAATGGCCATCTAAGATACTCACTGGTCTCACTCCTTTGGGAGCAAGGAAGAACAAAGAAAACTAAAGATAAAAGGGAAGTTAGTCCAAAGGACTAATGGACCATATCTATCAGGGCCTCCACCACACTGAGTCCAGTACAACTAGATGGTACCTGGCTACTTCCACTGACTGCTCTGACAATGATCACAACACAGGGTCCTAGACACAGCTGGAGAAAAATGTAGAACAAAATTCTAACTCCCTCAAAAAAGATGAGACTTACTGGCCTGACAGAGACTAGAAAAACCCTGAGAGTATGACCCCTAGACTCCCTTTCAGCTCAATAATGAAGTCTCTCCTGAGCTCCCTTCAGCTGAAGATTAGACAGGCTCATAATATAAAACGAGACTAAAGGGGCACACCAGAACAGGGGCAAGGACTAGAAGGCAGGAGGTAATAGAAGGCTGGTAACAGGGAACCTAAGTTTAACAAGTGAGAGTGTTGACATGTTAAAGCGTTGTCAACCAATGTCATAAAACAATACATATATTAAATGTTTAATGAGAAACCGGATTGTTCTATAAACCGTCACCTAAAGTATAACTTAAAAAAAAGAAGTAAGTGATTTTTTCCACTCTTGAACTGAACCATATAAATATTCTTATTCCTATCCTAAAATTTCCAAGCTTCTTTTAGTAAATTACTTTTTGTGTGTGTTATTTCTACTTTAGTGTTCTTCCTAAGATCTTCTGTCCTTGATTCTCCCAACTTTTACATGCCTAGGAATTTATCAGAGATACCTCATAAAACCAAGTGATAGATGCCTATCTGATTACTCAGAACGTGAGTTACATCAGTGATTGTTCACGCAGACCTAGCTTGTTGGAAGAAATCTAATTTCTATTCAACCAGTCTTCTTTATAGAAAGGCTGCAAAACACAGACAGCTTCTAGAGTCTAGTCATCCCCTCATAAAAACTAAAAATATCAGAAGTCCCTGAACTAAGGGATACAATTTTCCCATCTAAATCTTCTGTTATTTAGGGGCCAGGAGAGGACAATCATGATGGTAACAACGTCACTTCAGGCTTGTGTTCTGAAGTAAGTGATCTTCTAAAAGAAATTCTAATGAGCACAAAAATACAGGAACTGCCAATTAAGTTAGTGAACTCACCCTAGAAAAAGTGCTACACACCTCATTGCTGAATATCACTACAGTCACCTTCCAAGTACTCCCCTTGGGAAGCTATGAACTGAAGTCAGTGCATAGTCCACCCTTCAAAGCAGTTTTGGAACTTTTTCTGGAATAGCCATCAGAGCTGTCCTCTTATTACTCTTAGTGTTCTGAATGTTATCAAAATGCCTTCCTTTCAATATTCCTTTATCTCTGGGTGAAGAAAAAAGTCACTGGGGGCCAGATCAGGTGAGTAGGGAGGGTGTGCCAATACATTTATTTGTTTACTGGCTAAAAATTCCCTCACTGATGACTATACAACTAAGTTCACATACTTGCCACTGTGCCACCATACTCAATGGCCATTCCAGAAAGAGGTTCAAAATTGCTTTGAAGGGTGGACTATGTGCTGGCATCAGTGCATAGTTTCCCAATGGGAGTGCTTTGAAGGTGACTGTATTGGTATTCAGCAATGCAGTATGCAGCACTTAGAACAAGTAGCCAGCCGTCGAGTCGCAGATTTAATTGTAGGACCTTGTACATAGATAAAACAGTTAACAAGAGGAAGCCACACACACATCACCTAGATGCACTGTTATTGCTCTTACTTCATCTCTTTTTTCTATTTTATTGGGTCAATTTAAAAATAAAACTCAAACCTACATACTTCAGAGGAGGCCTGGCGGCAAAAGGTCAGCAGCTCAAATCCCCCAACCAGTCCTTGGAAACCCTATGGGGCAGCTCTATTCTGTCCAAAAGAGTTGCTATGAGTTGGAGTTGAAATCAACTCAACAGGTTTGGTTTTCTTGCTTTTTGTTTTTAAATGTACATTACTATCCATCATTTTGTGTATATATTTCCCTGATTCCTTCAAAGACATCTTTTTAGACTGTATATTCACACCAGGATCCAAACAAGATCCACATATTATTTTTGGTGGTTGTTATCTCTGTAAGTATCTGCTGATCCAGGGCCAAGAGTCCCATTTCTTAAATTCAAGCCATTAACTTGCTGAAGAAATTGGATCAGTTTCTGTATAGAATGACCCATATTCGGGCTGTCTGCTTCTATGTGGTATAATTTAACTTGTTTTCCCTTTTCTCTCTCTATTTCCCTAAATGGAATCTTTGTGGCTTTTCTCTTTATAGATTGCCATCATCTAAACCAAAAAACACAGAAAATAATTTGCGTGACTATTTTCTCAGCCCTCCCAAGGATGGTACATAACTAGTAGTATTCTAGATGAATAAGAAATTAATTTACCATCTGCAATAAACTGAATCAAGATCCATATCTTACACCTTATACAAAAACCAACTCCAATTGGATAAAAGACCTAAATATCAAACCTAACATGATAAAGCTCATCCAAGAAAAGATAGGAACAACAATGGAAGTTTTAATACACAATGAGGACAGACTCCAAAATCTGTCAAAGAAACCTCAATCAACAGAAGAGAAAATAGATAAATGGGAACTATTAAGAATCAAACACTTTTGCTCATCCAAAGATTTTATTAATAGAATTGAAAGAACACCCACAGAATGGGAAAAAATATTTGGCAACTCTATGTCAGAATGACGCCTGATCTCCATAATCTATAAGATACTACAAAATATCAATAAGAAGAAGATAAACCATCCAATTAAGCGATGGGCAAAGGAGATGGACAGACACTTCACTAAAGAGGAGATCCAGGCAGCCAAAAAACACATGCAGACATGTTCATGATCTTTAGTTATTAAAGAAATTCAAATCAAGACTACAATGAGATTCCATCTCACCCCAACAAGGTTGGCCATGATCCAGAAAACACACACAACAAATGCTGGAGAGGCTGTGGAGAAAGTGGAACCCTCCTACACTGTTGGTGGGGTTGCAAAATGCTCCAGCCTCTTTTGAAGGCAATCTGGCGCTTCCTTAAAAAAATGGATACTGATATACCATTTGACCCAGTAATTCCACTACTTGGAATATACCCTACAGAATCAAGGCCTTTCACACCAACGGACACATGCACCAGAATGTTTACTGCAGCACAGTCCACGATAGCAAAAAGATGGAATCAACCCAGATGCCCAACAATAGAAGAATGGATAGGTAAACTATGGTACATATACTCAATGGAGCACTACACAATTATAAAGAATAACGATGATTCCAGGAAACATCTCCTAACCTGGTTTCAACTGGAAGACATTATGTTGAGTGAAAGCAGTCAGCAACAAAGGGACAATTACTGTATGAGACCTCTACGATAAGATCTCAAAAACAGACGTGTTGTATAGAAGAAAAGACTCTTTGACAGCTGCAAGGGAGGGGAGGGAGGGATGGTGGGGGGAGGGTTTAGGTAGAGTTTAAATAGTTACTAGAAATCTAGTTGGGAGAAAGCGGTGATAGCACACATTAGAAACAGGAACATTTAGTGGACTTCAGCATAACTTGAGTACTCCTTCCATCTTAACTCAATACTGCAAGAATAGAGTAGCTGGGGCGGGGGGCAGGGGACCATACTCTTAGCCGAACTCCAGGCAAATTGGCACAACTAGTGTTTTGCTAGGAGAGTTCTCCGCACCCCACATTGGTGAGTGGCGTCTGGGGTCTTAAAAGCTGCCAAGCTGCCATCTGAGGACACAGCTAACGGTCCCAACTCAGCAGGAACAGGTGCTCACCAAGGACCAAAATGACATGTGGTAAAGACAGCCGAGAAGACAGAGACCCACAAGAGTGGGTGCCCACATAGACTTGGGACCGGAAGAACCGGATGGTGCCCGGCCACCACCAGTGATAGCCATGATGGAGCTCACAGAGAGGAGTCTCACTGGCAACACAAGAATAAAAAGAGGTACATCATGAGATCTCCACTAAAAGACCTCAATTGATGGTCCAGCAGTTTTGGGGTTCCTCTGAGAGCATGGCCCCCGGCCCTTTCCCATAAATTATAACAAAGGTCCACTCTTTGGACAGGAATGGATTGGACTTGGCAATGCAGAGTGACCATATATTGGAAGCACTTTATGGTTCTATACATCTATAGGATATCATCTTGCTGACCTCTGGCTGGAGGAAGGGGAGTTGATGGAGAGGAGGGGAAAGGAGGCTGTTGGGAGGATGAGACATGTATGGAGCAGAGAGGAAAAGTGTGCAGTCACCGGACAGGGAGAGCAGTGGAAGCTGCATATAGGTGGGCATGTAAATTTATACGTGAATGTACATTTTCACTCAGTTATGTTAAAGAAAAATAAAAAATAAAAAAGAAATTAATTTATTACATACAGTGGATTTCTTAAGGCACTGAGGCTTATTCTTTCCTTGAACCCTTGTGAGAAAGACTGAAAGGTCTGATTATATTCAGTTTCAAGTTTTTTTGGCAAAAGTACTTTATAAAATATACTACATGCTTAATACTGCATCACATCAGGAGGCAGCCAATGTCCACTTGTCCCACTTTTAGTGATGCTAAAATGAAATAGTGGATTGAGATGATGGCACTGCCTAATAGTTTTACCCATCGATGACTATTGTATATGTTCAGGATGGGAAGGAACTATGTCAAGTACTGAGTGATGATGTCCTGAAATGGTGATTTCATCTTGGGACCTGGAAGGGATGACAGCCTGTGTGGTATAATACCAAACTGCCTTCATCAAATGGAATCAGTTTGACTTTTCCTTGGCATACCTCCAATAGTGCTTGGTAAACTGAGAGCAATACCAGAGGCTGATCATTCATTTCCCCTTTAAGAGAGCTTAGAAAAGATAAACTAACGTATTTGAATTCTTTGCCCAGCAGCATGGGCCTGGAATGACGGAAGAACATATGTTCTTGTCTTTCTCATTAACATTTCCAATTTCCCCAATTTTTTTTTTCTGAGAAGCATGAAAAAATGCCCAAGATGGGACATAAAGCGAAGTATGCTCGCTATACTTAGAGGAAAACTAAAGGGAAAAATTTTGCTTCCATAAACAGAGTCTAAGTAAATAAACATGGACAGGTAATACACGCTACTTTTTTTAAAAACCCAAAACCAAGTCATTGCCACTGAGCTGATTCCAACTCACAGCTACTCACACTACTTCCTTTATTATACCTTAAGTTGCTAGGAAAAATGAAAACAGTGGTTTCTAGGTTCTGTATCCAGTGGGTAGTCAATAAAGTTGTTGGCAATCTTATTCCTGCCCATTATAAAAAGGTTAAACAGATAAGGGTGAGGCCTGGAGGATTAAATAATATACCAGAACAATGCAAGGGAGAGGACACAGAAGTTTACAGAACCCAAGTAGATGCAACAAGTTGTTTCAGGTTGGACTGCCCAGAAAAGCAGGCCAAATGAAAAACCGGTGCATGAACATCCCCTATTGCTATCATAATTCTTGGAACTGTCTCTATCACATACATGATCTGGATTCTAGAAGTTCCATTCTAGGTAAGAGCCAAGACTGAGCTTTCATGGGATTGTGCCTCTCTTACTGGACTCGTGCTGTACTCTCCTATACCCTCTAGTTCAGCTCTCATGCTCCCCATTGACCTATAGGACTTGCATCTACTCCGTCAACAAGGTCAGCACTGTAGTCACAGTACAAGAGAATGCCTCATCCCTCTCCTCTTGTCCAAAGTAAAACCTACTACCATCCACAACAACTCAGCAAGAATAGCAAATGAAATAGAAACTTTCAGAAAGAGTGAGGTCAAAACTGTAAAACGTACTTACTTCCAACAAAGAAAAGTCCTAAATCAGACGGCAACCCTGGGGAATTCTCCCAAAGATTTGTAAAAATGGTCCCAATTATTCATAAACTTTTCCAAAAAATAGAAGAGGAAGGAACACTTACTACTGCATTCTATCAGGCTAGCATTACTTCTGATATCCAAGATACCATAAGAAAAAAAAAAATCCTTAACAAAATACTCACATATTGAAAAGATTATACACCACAATCAACTGGAATTTATTCTGGAGATGCAAGGGTGGTTCAACATTAGAAAATTGATTATATTAACAAGGCATTTGACAAAATCTCATGCCTTTTCATGATTAAAAAAAAAACTCTCAACAGGGTAGGAGTGGAAGGAAAATTCCTCAGTCTGATGAAGGGCATTTTTCAAAAAACCAATAGCTAACATCATGCTCAGTGGAGCAAGACTGAGAGCTTTCCCATTAAGGAAAAAAAACAAAGATACTTACTCTTACCTCTACTATTCAACATTGTGTTGGAAATTCTAGCTAGAGTAATCAGGTAAGAAAAATAAATAAAAGACATCCAAATAGGGAAAGAAGAAATAAAACTCTTCCTTGTACAGAAGATGTGATCCAGAAGACTCCAAACAATCTACAAGAACGCACTGGAGCGAATAAAAGAATTCAGAAAAATGGCAACATACAAGGTCAACCGCAAAATTCACTGAAGTTGTTATACATTATCAACAAGCAATCTGAAAAGGAAGTTAAGGAAACAATTCAATTTACAGTAACACTTAAATGAATAAAATACCTAGCAAGTGAAAGACTTGTATGTAAAGCTATGAAACATTACAGAAAGAAATTAAAGAAGACCTAACTAAATGGAAGGAATCAGAGCTCATGGATTACAAGACCCAATATTGTTGAGATTTCAGTACTGCCTGAAGCAATCTATATGTTCAATGCAAGACTCCTTAAAATTCCAATAGTCTTCTTTGCAGAAATAAAAAAGCCAATCCTCAAATTTACATGGAACTGAAAGCAAAAGTGATCTTGAAAAAGAACTAAGTACTTGCACATTATAAAACTACAGTAATCAAAAGAGCAGGGTACCGGTATGACAATAGACATATAGACCAATGTAATAAAATTCAGTTTAGAAACAACCTCATGTATCTATGGTCAACTGATTTTGAACAAAATTGATAAGTCTATCAGCCTTAAATAAGTTTACACAATGAGAAAGAACAGTTTCTTTAATAAATGATATTGGGCAAATGGATTTCCACAAGCAAAAGAATGAACCTGGAGCTATATTTTACATCATATTCAAAAACTAACTCAAAACGTATCAAAGACCTAAATGTAAGAATTGAAACAACAAAACTCTTAGAAGAAATCATAGGACCTTTAGGACCTAGGCATTAGGGATGAATTCTTACATATGACAATGAAGCAAAAAGAACAAAATAAAAAGTAGATAAATGGGACCTTATCAAAATTAAAAACTTTTGATCATCAAAAAGTTTATCAAGAAAAGGAAGAGACAACCTACAGATTGGGAGAAAATTTTTGGAAACCAGGGCTATGGCTGCTAACCAAAGGCAATTTGAATCTCACAGTCAATCCTTGAAAATCTCATGGAGCAGATCTACTCCATCCTCTAGAGTTGATATGAGTTGGAATCAACTTGATGACAATAGTTCTGATTTGGTTTTTGGTTTATATATCAGATAAGGATTTAATATACAGAATACATTTTAAAAAACTGTCATAACTTACCAAAAAACAAACAACCCAATCAAAACTGGACAAAGGACTTAAATTGATATTATCCAAAAAAAGAAATACAAATGGCCAACCAGTAAGTAAAATGACACTCAATGTCAGTAGTCATTAAAAAAAGAAAACCACATCCAAACACGTTGCTGTTGAGTCAATTCTGATTCATAGCAACCCTGTCTTAGACTGGTGCTCTAGAGATGCAAAACCAGTAAAGCACATAAATATAGATACAAAGAAAGAGATTTATATTAACAACTCTTGCAGTTGTGGAAGATGAAATATGGCTCTGGATGGATGTTTTTCCTGATTCATGTAACCATAGGGACTGGCAAATCCAGGAATAGTAAGTCAGACAGCTGGGTGCTGGCTCACAGGCTGAGGTGACCAAGGAATCTGAAAACTGTCAGGCAAGACAGCAAGTAAGCTTCTAGCTCAAGACCCAAGAACTGGAGGTCACACAAACAGGAGCCAGCTACAGGATCCGGTGCAAGCAAAAGCCCACAAATCTCGTCAGAAAGTCAGCTTGCACATTCAAAGCATGCCATACCCCCAAGGAAACTTCCTTTCAACATCATATCAGATCTCATCATGGAACACTCACATCACCATATGACTGCCATACTGCATGACAACTGTCAAACTACTGATAGTTGTGGCCCAGCCAATTTGACACACAACCCTAAAGATCATAGGCACCCCCTTGTCCATTGAAAGCTGTACACATCTCCTTAAACCATATGTAATCTCTGGATAAAGGTAATTATAAAGCAACACTTCTGCCCAATATGATATAACAACTATGTATGCAACAAAATGCACTGTCCTACACTAGCCCTGTTTATATCCTATATTTTGTAAGTGAAAACTTGGAGAAAGCGAACCAAAAACATCGCTGTCTAGCTCATTCTGACTCGTAAGGACCCTATAGGACAGAGTAAATTACTTTCATAGAGTTTCCACAGAGCACCTAGTGAGTCTAAACTGCCAAGCTTTTGATTAGCAGCCATAGCTCTTAACTACTATGTCACCAGGATTTATAAGAAAACAAAAATATTTGATGCACACATACAAGGAAGAAGTGCACATAGCAATTATAATCCTCATTTCTGCAACTAGTCACATTGTCCTAATTATTATTTAGAACTACCTTCTTCCTTCACCCATTCCATGTTCCCTTTGTCTTCATCGAGTACCTCAGCTGGTCAGGGTTTTTTGCCTGGTGGAGTGACTGAAACCTTCATTCCGGAAGGACCTGGGCCATAAGTAGTCATGCCGTAATTGAGCTGCTGTACTTTCCATTGGCTCTAATCACAGGGCATGCTAATACTAAGAAACATCTAAGAGATCTACATTCCAAACATATTCTTTACCTCCATTATGTAATATCAACCTAATTTCCTCTTGATCATCAAGAGCACTCATACCAGCCAGTCTGGTAGTTCTTCTTTGCCTGTTGATCACAGGCATAAGGAGTCCAAAGTGGCCAAGAAGCATTCTTAACTTTTAGTTCAATGGAATCAGTGCTGCATCTCCAGGAGGGTGCATGCCTCCTTTTAGAAATGAGCCCTGTAGATCTGTAGAGCATAGGGCTGTGGAGACACAAATAAAAAAATTTTATGAGTGAGGGGTAATAGTGAACGATACTGCTCTCATTTCTACTCCTTAATTCCTGGACCCAAGAATCCAGGCTAAAGGAAAAAACAGCACCATGTGTTGGACACTGGCTTAGAGGATAAACAACTTTCTGGAGAATATTGCCTCAACACTGCGAGGTATTGCCATCTAGCTGGCACCACAACTGTGTCTTTAGAAAGCCATTTGATCCTTCTATCAAGCCAGCTGCCTCAGAATGATGGGGAATGTAGTGAGACCAGTGAATTCCATGAGCATGGTTCGTTGCTGCATTTCATTTGCCAGAAAGTGTGTCCCTTAATCTGAGGCAATGCTGTGTGGGATACCCTGATGGCAGATAATGCATTCTGTAAGTCCACAGGCGGTAGTTGTGGCAGAAGCATTTTCCGCGGGGAAGACAAACCCATATCCAGAGTAAATGTCTATTCCAGTAAGAACAAAACCCTGTCCTTTCCATGATAGAAGAAGTCCAGTATAATCAACTTGCCACCAGGTCACTGGCTGATCCCTTTGAGGGATGATGCCATATAGGGAACTCGGTTGCTCTTTGCTGCCGGCACGTTGGGCCCTCAGCAGTGGCTGTAGCCAAGTCAGCCTCGGTGGGTGGAAGGCCATGTTGCCGATCTCCACCCCTGCCACAGTGGACACTTTATGAGCCCTTTGAGCAACAACAGGAGTGGCAGAAGAAAGATGACTAGTTTCCACAGAGAGCATCACCCTAGCCACTTTGTTATGTTCCTTCCAAGTCGCAGAATTCTCCAGCCAAACCAGCGGGAGCCGTGGCCCAGCCAAGCTGACATACTACCTTAACAATCACAGACCTGTAGGACAGGGTAGAACCATTTCATAGAGTTTCCAAGTAATAGCTGGTGGATTCAAACTGCTCACCTTTTGGTTAGTAGTCAAGCTTTTAACTACGATGCCACCAGGGCTCCATCATTAAGGAAATGAAAATCAAAACCATAATGGGGTGTCACTTTATACACATTAAGATAGCTATGATAAAAACGAAACAAAAATAAAACTAGAAAACAACAGCTGTTTGTAACGATGTGGAAAAATAGGAACCCTCGTCTACTTCTGGTAGGACTAAAATGGCACACTAGTTGTGGAAAACATTTTGGCAGTTCCTCAGAAAGTTAAACAAAGAATTACCATATGATCTAGCAATTCTGCTGTCACATATATTCCCAAGTGAAGTGATAGCAGGAACACAAACACATAATTATTTGTACACCAGTGTTCACTGCAGCACTATTCACAACAGGCAAATGATAGAAACAGCCTAAATATCCATCAACAGATGAATGGCGACATAGGCTGGATTCTGCAGAGAAGCAAAACCAGTGAAGTATTGTCACGGATTGCATTGTGCTCCCCCCAAAATGTCTGTATTGATTTGACTTGGCTATTAGTCCCAGTGTGGTACAATTCCTCTCATATGTTGTGAGTCCTGCCTCTACAACATTGATGAGGGAAAATGGACAGCAGTTGTGTTGATGAGGACTCAAGTTACCAGCTTGTGGGATATAAGGCAGAGAAGTGAGCAGAGTAAGTTGGGAACCTCACACCACCAAGAAGCAGCACCGAGAGCAGGGCACGTCCTTTGGACCTGAGGTTCCTGTGCTGAGATGCTCTCATTGAATTTGGACGCAGCCTACCAGACTGTGATAATTTCTCTTATTGAGTGGACTTTTAACTCATAAATGGATGTGTGACTTACCAAACTTTGATAATAAAGTTTCTCTTCATGAAACCATTCACTCGTGATATTTTCTGTTGAAGCAGTACCAGATGACTAAAACAAGTACACATATAAAGGTACATGCTTTGTCTTATAACATTTTTAAGAGATTTTTTACAGCATATTTGCCCAGTGCAGTGTGTTGTTTGATTTCTTGGTTGCTGCTTCCATGGACACTGATTGTAGATCTCAGTAAGACGGAATCCTCGACAACTTCAGTCTTTCTCCACTTATCATGATGTTGCTTATTGGTCCAGTTGTGAAGTTGTCTGTTTTCTTGATGTTGAAACAAAGAGAGAGGAAGAGACAGAGATTAATCTCAATAAATGGCTGGCTCCTTAGGTTGTAGAGGCTAGCAAATCCCATGTTCATGGGTCAGAAATCAGGCTGGAGGCTTCTCCTGACTCAGGCAGCTGCACAGGCTGGTGAACCCAAGATACGAGCCCCACTCAAAACTAGAAGCTTTTTGAGTCACTAGATAAATAGGCTGGAGAAGTACACCCATTTGAAGGGTATGTTGCCTCTAAAATCCAAAGAGGTTCTCTAGGTGTTGTGTTGTATTTTAGTTGCAGAAGGGGCCAGATGTAACAGCTTATCTTTCACTACAGGAATATCTTTGTATGCCCCACACCGCTGAACCTAGAAATTTCACTGAGGGAAAAGATGCCTAAATTTTTGTGAGGTTAATTTCTCACCCTTTATGAAACAAATTCTGTACTAGGAAATCCAGAGTCATTGATACTTATTTCTTATTAGGTCCAATCAGCATAATGTCGTCAGTGTAACAGACCAATGTGACACACTGTGAAAAGATGAGGCAATCAGAATCTCTGCAAACTAAGCTACAACTTAGGGCTGGAGAGTTAATATATCACTTAGGTAGGAGGGTGTAGGTATATTTGCGACCCTGTCAGCTGAAAGCTGACTGCTTCTGGTGTTCCTTTGAAAACAGAATCAAGAAGATATTGAACAGATGAATAGTGGTATACCAGTTATCAGGAGGTATATTAATTTGCTCAAGCAATGAAATCACACCTGGAGAAGCATCTGCAATTGGAGTCATCATCCAGTTGATGGAGTTCTTAGGTGTCATGAAGTCAGTTTCAACATAGGGTAACCCTATGTGCAACAGCCAAAGAATCCCCAGTCCTGTGTCATACTCGTAACTGAGCTTGTTGTTGCAGCCAATGTGTCAGTTCATCTCATTCAGGGTCCTCCATTTTTTTCACTGATCCTATACTGTATCAAGAATCATGTTGCTCTCCAGAGACTGGTCCCTCCTGATATGAGTCCAAAGTATTATGAGATGAAGACTTGCCATGCTTACTTCTAAGGAGCAGTCTGGGTGTACTTTTTCCAAGACAGATTGTCCATTCGTCTGGCAGTCCATGGTATCGTCAATATTCTTTGCTAACACCCTATTTAAAAGGCATCAGTTCTTTGATATTCTTTTTTCATTTTTTATTGTTCACACTCATATGTAGCAATTGTAAACAGTTGCACCTTGATCCTTAAAGTAACATCTTTGCTTTTAAACGTTTTGAAGAGTTTTTGTTTTCAACAGGTTTGCAATGGATCACTTCGTTTCTTGATGGTTGTTGCTAAAGGCATTGCCTGTGGTTTCAAGGAAAATGAAATCCTTCAAAACTGCAGTCTGGTCTCTGTTTATTATGATGTTGCTTATTGGTTCAGCTGTGAGAATTTTTGTTTTCTCTATGTTAAAGCGTGATTCATACTGAAAGCTGTGGTCTTTGATATTCATCAATAAATGCTTCAAATCCTCTTTATTTTCAGGAAGGAAGGTTGTGTCATCTGCATATTGCAAATTGTTAATGAGTCTTCTTCCAACCCTGATGCTGAGTTTGTTATCATATGGTCCATCTTCTGATTATTTGCTCAGCATACAGACTAAAGAATCTTGGTGAAAGAATACAACTCTGAAGCACACTTTTTTGATATTAAACCATGCAGTATCTGCTTGTTCTAGTCAAATGACTGCCTGACGTTTTCCATACAGGTTCTTCGTGAACACAATTAAATATTCTGGGATTCTCATTCTTCACAATGTTATCCATAATTTGTTATGATTCACACAGGTTGACTGCATTTGTGAAGCCAAGGGCCTTTGCAGAGCCAATAAAACACAGGTAATTATCTTTCTGATATTCTCTGCTGTTAGTGAAGATCCATCTGACATCACCAGTGATATCTAATTCCAAGCCTTATTCTGAATCCAGCTTGAGTTTCTAGCAGTTTCCTGTTGGTATACCGCTGAAATTGCCTTTGAATTATCTTAAGCAAAATCTTGCTTGTGTGTGACATTAATAACATTGTTTGATACTTTCTGCATTCTGTTGGAGCACCTTTCTTTGGAATGGGCACAACTATGGACCTCTTTCAATCAATTGGCCAGGTAGCTGTCTTTTAAATTGCACGGCATACACAAACGAGCTCTTTAAATCTGCATTATTTATTGAAACATCTCAGCTGGTATTCTGTAAAGTCCCGGAGCCTTGTTTTTCACTAATACCTTCCAAGCAGCTTAGACTTCTTCCTTCAGCACCATCAGACTTTGATCGTATGCAGAGGAAGTGGAACCAGGGATACCATTACTGATGTCAGATGAATCCTAGATAAAAGCAGAGACTACTGGAAAGATGATTGCACGTGTTTCATCAACTAAGCAAAAGCATAAAACTATGTGGATCATAAAAAACTATGGATAAAGTTGTGAAGAATGGGAATTCCAGAACACGTAATTATGTTCATGAGGAACCTGTACATACATCAAGAGGCAGTAGTTCAATCAGTGCAAGGGGGTACTGTGTGGTTGAAAGTCACAAAAGTCATTGGTTCCAAACCACCTGGAGCAGAGGAGAATGAAAGACATCAAAGACCTAAGGAAAATACAAGCCCAAGAGACAGAAATGGTCATATAATCCAGAGACTACATCAGCATGAGACCTAAAGAACTAGATGGTGTTCAGCCACCACTAATGACTGTTTTGACAAGGAATGTAACACAGGATCCCTGATGTGGCAGAGAAAAATGGGTGTGCAGAACTGGAAGTCTATTGAAAGACCAGCCACACTTGATGATTTGTCATCCTAATGGGCTCCCTGAAGACATGGACTCCAGACTCCTTGTTAGCCCGGAGCTGACATCAGACCTAAAGCCAACTTTTTAGACAAAGATTGGACTAGACTATAACACATAAAATGATACTGGCTAAGAATGTGCTTCTTGTCTTAAGTATATACATAAGGCTAACTGAGCAGCTTCTGTTCAGAGGTGAGATGAAAGGGTGGAGGGGAAGAGGAGCTGGCTGAATGGACACAGGAAATACTGGGTGAAAAGGAAGAGTGTGCTGTCACAGGGTGGAGAGAGCAGCTACAGTTACACAGCAGTGTCTGTGTAAGTTTTTGTATGACAAATTGACTTGGACTGTAAACTTTCACTTAAAAGCACAATGAAATGTTTAAAAAGAATAAAAATAAAGTCAGGAAAGTTGTATTTCAGAGGTTTATCCTTTCATCACACTTATTCAACCTATGAAGCCCTGGTGGAACAGGGGTTAAGAACTTGGCTGCTAACCAAAAAGTCAGCAGTTCAAATCTACCTCCTACTCCTTGGAAACCCTATCATGCAGTTTCTGTCTTATAAAGCCATGTAAAGTTGGAATCAACTCAATGGCAATGGATTTTTTTTTGACACTCAAGCTGTATTTCTGAGCAAATAATCTGAAAATTGTATTATGTAAGGAAAATGTGCCACCACGATTGGAGGAAGACTCATTAACAACCTGCATTCTGCAGCTGACACAATGTTGCTTACCGAAAGTCAAGAGGACTTGAAGCACTTACAGATGATGATCAAAGATGATAGCCTTCCATATGAATTACACCTCAACATCAAGAAAACAAAAATGCTTACAACTGGACCAACAAGTAATATCATAATAAATGGGGAAAAGATTGAAGTTGTCAAGAATTTCAGTTTACAGTCAACACCCACGGAAGCAGCACTCAAGAAATCAAATGACCCATTGCACTGAGCAGATCTGTTGCAAAAGACCTCTTTGAAGTGTCAAAAAGCAAAAATATCACCTTTAAGAGTAAGGTAAACCTGACCCAAGCCATGGTGTTTTCGGTTGCATCATATGCACTCAAAAGCTAGACAATAAATAAAGAACATTGAAGAAGAATTGATGTCTTTGTATTATGCTGTTGTTGAAGAATATTAAACATACCATGGACTTTCAGAAAAATGAGTAAGTCTGTCTTGGAAGAAATAAAACTAGAATGTTCCTTGGAAGCAAGTATAGTGAGACTTTGTCTCATGTAGTTTGGATATATTATCAAGAAAAATCAGTCCCTAAAGAAGGACATCATGCTTGGTAAAGTAAAAGGTCCGTAAAAAAGAAGACCCTCAAAGAGTTGATTCACACAGTGGCTGCAACAAAGGGTTCAGGCATGACAGTGATCATAAGGATGACACAGGACCAGGCCGTGTTTGGTTCCGTTATACACTGGGTCATTATGAGTCAGAAACAGCTCAACACTGACCAACAACAATATATGTATATAGGAGTCAGTTCTGCGGTGAATAAAAATAAAGGATCTTTCAATAAGGAAGCCCTATTTTTGACAGCTCATGGCAGCCGTATTTGTGAAGCTATAGTGGCCACATTTAGCAGGTATTTTGATTAGTCTTGACAAATAGTCATGAAAAGTTACACGATTCCAGAACATGTAGAAATTATTCATGTTTGTTATCAGAATGGGTTCTCTGTTTGCCAAACGTTCCATGCATTAGGTGAAATTTATGATGTACATAATTGTCCCACCAAGATAATAATTTGATATTTAATCAAAAAATTTGAGGCAACCGAGTCTGTTGCTGATCAGACAATGCGTGTGTGTCAATGCACTGCATGTTCCAATGAAAACATCACCACTAATCTTCAGAGTGTACGCGAGAATCCATTCCAATCAATTTCTAGAAGAGTACAAGAACTGGGCCTTTTGTCAACCACAATTTGGTGGATTTTGTATCTGGACTTGAAACTTTACCCTTACCAAATTGTTTCAAAACAAGAACTGAAGTCCAATAACCATAGATTGTGCATTTGCTGACCGGACTCTAGAGCAATTATAAGTTGACCCTGCTTTTGGTAGCAAAATCCTCTTCAGCGACGAGGCCCATTTTTGGATGAATGGTTTTGTTAACAAAGAAAATTGTCCCATTCAGAGTGATGATAATCCAATGAGATTCAAGAACACCCCCTTCATTACCCAAAAGTTACCATTTGGTGTGGATTTTGGTCCCGCAGAATCACTGGCCCTTATTTTTTTCCAAGATGAACTAGGAGAGCCTGTTACTGTCAATGGCAAAAGATATTGGGCTTTGATAAATGATTACGTTTGGCTCCATTTGGAAGGCGATGCATCGGCCATTTATCTGAAGATTTTTTCCACACACAATGCCATCAAATATATTCCAAAATAATAAAACAATTAAAACTGTATCATTTATGCAACTTGCTTTATTCAAGTTCAAAGATAGGATACTTTTATTGGAAGACCCTTTATATACACAAAGAGAGAGACCAGCATGGGTAGTCAGTTTGTTGTGTTGTGGTGGCTTGCATGTTGCTATGACACTGGAACCTTTGCCACTGTTATTTCAAATGTCAGCAGGGTAATTCTTGATGTACCTGTTTTTTGGAGCTTACAGACTAAGACAGACTGGGAAGAGGGCCTCAGCCACCTACTTTTGAAAAGAATTATGAATAGCAGTGGGGCATTATCTGATACAATCTCAAAAGATGACTCTTTAGGTTGAAAGGCACTCAGAATACAACCAGGTAAGAGCTACCTCCTCAAAGTAAAGTCGACCTTTATAATATGGATGCAGCTAAGCTTTTGAGACCTTTGCTGATGTGGCATGACTCAAATTGAGAATAGCTGCACATATCCATTAGTAATCAGAATATGATATGTACAAAGTAGGAAAACTATAAGTTATCAAAAATGAAGTAAGATGCATAAAAATTGACATCCTTAGGCATTAGTGAGCTGAAGTGGACCGGTATTGGCCATTCTGGATCAGGCAATCATATGATGTGCTATGACGGGAATGACAAACTCAAGAGGAGTGGCATTATGTTCCTAGTCAAAAAGAACATTTCAAGATCTATCCTGAAGTACAATGCTGTCCACTGATAGCATAATATTCCTACACCCACAAATGAAACCAGCTAACAGGACTACTATTCCAATTCACACACCAACCAGTAAGGCAAAAGATGAGGAAACTGAAGACTTTTCACCAACTTCTGCAGTCTGAAATTGATCAAACATGAAATCAAGATGCATTGATAATTACCTGAGATTGGAATTTTAAAGCTGGAATAAAAGGAAGATTGATAACTGGAAAATGTGGCTTTCATGACAGAATTCACACAGGAGATTGCACAACAGAATTTTACAAGAACAATTATTTTTTCCAAATTACCTTTTTCAACAACATAAACAGCAACTATATAGGTGGCCCTCACCAGATGGAAAATACAGAAATCAAACTGACTACATATGTGTGAACAGATGATGGAAAAGCTCAATATCATCAGTCAGAACAAGGCCAGGTGCTGGTTGTGGCACAAACTGTCAGTTGCTCATATGCAAGTTCAAACTGAAACTGAAGAGAAAATTAGAACAAGCAATGAGAATCAAGGTATGAACTTAAGTATATCCCACCTGAGTTTAGAAACCATCTCAATAATAGATTTGACGTGCTGAACACCAATACCTAAAGACCAGAAGAGTTGTAGAATGACAGCAAAGACATACATAAAGCAAGCAAGGGTCATTAAAAAAGACAGGAAAGAACAAAAAGACCAAATTGAATGTTAGAAGAGACTCTGAATTTAAGTCACTAAAGCAAAAGAAAGAAATGGTGAAGTAAAAGAACCCAACAGAAGACTTCAAAGGGTGTCACAAGAAGACAAAGTATTATAATGACATAGGCCAGCAGCTGGAAACCCTGGTCATGTAGCGGTTAAGTGTTGTGGCTGTTAACCAGAAGGCTGGCAGTTCACGGCTGCCAGGCACTCCTTAGAAATTCTATCAGGCAGTTCTACTCTGTCTACAAGGTAACTGTGAATCAAAACCAACTTGATGGCAGTCGGTTTGGGGTTTTATGCAAAGAGCTGGAAATAGAGAACCAAAAGGGTAGACTACACTCTGCATTTCTTAAGCTAAAGAACTGAAGAAAAAATTCAAGCCTTGAATTACAACAGTGAAGGATTCTATGGGGTAGATATCAAACAATGCAGGAAGCATCAAAAGAAGATGGGAGGAATAGCCAAGCCAAGTGCCGTCGAGTCGAATCCGACTCATGGGAGGAATAGAGAGAATCATTATATCAAAAAGAACTGGTCAAGAGATAGCATATGATCAGGAACTATAATCCTGAAGGAAGAAGTTGAAGCTGCATTAAAGGCATTGGCAAAAAACAAGAATCCAGGAAGTGACAGAATGTCAACTGGGATGTTTCAACAAACAGATGCATCACTGTAAGCGCTCACTCATCTATGCTAAGAACTTGGGAGGACAGCTACCCAGCCAGCCAACTAGAAGAGATCCATATTTATGCCTATTCCCAAGAAAGGTGATCCAACTGAATGCTGAAATTTTCAAACAATATCATTAACATCACACACAACTAAAACTTTGCTGCAGCAGTACATCAACAGGGAATTACCAATAATTCAGGCTAGATTCAGAAGAGGAAGTGGGACCAGGCATATTGTTGCTGATGTCAGATGGATCAAGGCTGAAAGCAGAGAACACCAGAAAGACATTTACTTGTATTTTATTGACTAAGGAAAGGCATTTGACTATGTAGATCATAATAAAATACAGATAAAATTGTGAAGAATGGGAATTCCAGAACACATAATTGTGCTCATGAGAAATTTTTACATGGATCTAGAGGCAGTCACTTGAACAGAACAAGGGGACACTGCATGGTTTAAAGTCAGAAAAGGTATAAGTCAGGGTTGTATCCATTCACCAAACGTATTCAATCTGTTTCTTGAACAAATAATCCAAGAAGCCGGACTATATGAAGAATAATACACCATCAAGACTGGAAAACGACTCATTAATAACCTGCAATATGCATGTAACACAACCTTGCTTGCTTAAAGTGAAAAAGACTAGATATACTAACTGATGAACATCAAAGACCACAGCTTTCAGTATAGATTGCACCTCAACATCAAGAAAATAAAACACCTCACAACTGGACCAATCAGCAACATCACGATAAACGAAGGAAAGATTGTGGTTTTCAAAGATTTCATTTTATTTAATCCCAGTTAACATCCATGGAAACAGCAGTCAAGAAATCAAAAGATTCATTACACTCTGAAAATCTGCTTAAAAAAAATCTCTTTAAAGTGTTGAAAAACAAAGATGTCATCTTGAAGACTAAGATGCATATGATCCAAACCATGCTATTTTCAATCATATTATACGCTTGCAAAAGCTGTCCTCCTAAATAAGGAGGACAGAAGAACTGGCATCTTTGTTTTGAGGTGTCAGAAAGGAATATTTAATACACCATGGACTGGCAAAAGAACAAATAGATGTCTCTTGGAAGAAGTACAACCAGAGTGTTCCTTTGAAGCAAGGATGACAAGACTATGCCTTACATATTTTGGATGTGTTGTCAGAAGGGATCAATCCCTGGAGAAAGACATCATGCCTTGTATAGTAAAGGGTCAGTGAAAAACAGGAAGGCCCTCAGTAAGATGGATTGACATAGTGGCTATGACAATGGGCTAAAGCATAACAACGACTGTGGGCATGGCTCAGTACTGGACATCATTTCATTCTGTTGTATATAGGGCCACTATGAGTCGGAACCAATTCAATGGCACTTAACAACAACAGTCAATGCCACAAAAGCAGCAATCAGGAAATCAAACAATGCATACACATTGAGCAAATCTGCTATAAAAAAAAATCTCTAAAAAAGCAAAGATGTTGCCTTGAGGACTCAGGGCACCTGACCTAAGCCATAGTGTTTTCTATCACTTTATGTGCGTGTGAAAACTAGACAATGAATTAGGAAGATTGAAGAACTGATGTCTTTCAAGTATGGTGTGGGCAAAGAACTTTTAATATACCGTGGACTGCCAGAAGAATGAACCAATCTGTCTTGGAAGAAGTACAGCCAAAATGCTCATTAGAAGCAAGGATGATAAGACTTTGTCACATACATTAGACACGTTTTCAGGAGGGACCAGTCCCTAGAAAATAACATCATGCTTGATGCAGTAAAAGAACACCCTGAGTGAGATGGATTGACACAGTGGCTACAACAATGGGCTTAAACATGACAGCAATTTTGAAGATGACAGAGGACTATGTAGTGTTTCCATCTATTATGTGTAGGGTCTCTACATGCTGGAAAAGACTTGACAGTACTAGTCTTAACTGGATTTTCTAGAAAAACAAAACCAGTAAAATGAATACGTATATGTATGTATACATTTATACACACACATAATATATACACACATACATAGAGATTTATATCAAGGAAATGGCTCACTCAGTTGTAGAGGCTAGACTGTTACATGTCTGTCATGAAAGAGATTTCTCCTGATTTACGTAGTAGCAAAACCTAGTGAACCCAAGATCAGTAAGTCAGAGACCAGGGCTCTTGCTCATAGGCTATGAAGAAGGATGAACTCCAACACTGGTAGGCAAAACCACAGGTAAGGTGCTAGGTCAAATCCAAGAACTAGAGGTGTTTTAGTCAGTCCTGCTCTAACAGAAATACCATGAGATGGATGGCTTTAACAAAGAAAAGCTTATTTTTACACAGTCCGGTAGGCTACAAGTCCAGATTCAGGATGTCCACTCCAAAGGGAGGCTTTCTCCCTTGTTGGTTCTGGAGGAAAGTCCTCATGTTGCATCAGTCTTTGTTAAGGGAGCGTCTTGGCACAGGAACCTCAGTTCTGAAGGACACGTTCTTTTCCCAGCACTGCTTTCTTGGTGGCATGAGGTCCCCAGTCTTCTGCTTGTTTCAGTCTCTTTTTATCTGTGGTAGGGTGGAAGAATAAAAGGTGGTGCAAGCCACATTCCAGGGAAACTCCCTTAGCAAGGATGTTGCAGTCTCACCCTAATCCTCTTTTAACATAATCATCCTATCTATTAGCCACAAACAGAGATTAGGATTTCCAGCATAGGAAAATCACAAAATGGAGGGCAATCACAAACTAAGGGAAGCATGGCCTAGCCAAATTACTACACATATTTTGGGGAGGCCACAATTTAATCCATGACACCCCACCCCTTTGCCCCCTAGAAGTCACATCTCTGAAACATGCAAAGCATTCATCCCATCTTAGCAAAAGTCGTAACAAAAACATGTTCATCCCATATGATAGCAAAATTCTTAAATCAGTTCCAGTCCCAAATTAAAAAATTCCTCTACATCTGTGAAACCTAGAATACAAGCTGTCTCCAAAGTACAATGGCAGAATAGGCAGGCACAATCTATACATTTCCATTACAAACGGGTGAAATTGCAGGGAAAGAAGGCATTAGCAGGCAACAAGTGAGTCAGCAAAACACATTACATTTGCCCTCAAAGCTTTCAAAATAATCTTCAGTTCTCTGAGACACTTTACACAATAGCTTTGCTCTCCAGACTCTGGGTATTGTCCACACTCTCCAGATTCAGAGTGGAGATCCCTGGCCTTGTGCTACAGTTCTGTCTTAGAGGCCCATTTTGACTGCAACTCTGCCCCCTTGGCTTTAGGTGCACCGTAAGCACAACTCAGTGTCAATTCCACCCTTACAAACACAGGAAGCCAAGGCTCCACCCTTTCAAGCCCCTGAGGTCATGGCCATGCCTTTTAAGACTGAGACAGCTCAGCTTCTCATGTTCTTTGTCTCTTCAGCTCCTGGTTCCTATGGCCTCGTGGCCTGGACCTCAAGCCCACATCTGCCCTGCAGAGATAAGTGTTCCAAAGCTCTGTAGCTCCACTGATGCAAGTGCTAGGAGGCACCCCACTCTGCCAGGAAGTCTCCTGCACACAGGCACTCAGCTCTCTAGCTCTTTGGGTCAGCTACATTGCTGTGTCATGATGTTCTGGTTCTACTGCTGCCGTTGTTGCTGCTGCCAGTACTCTGCTGCTTGTTTCTTACCATCGGTGCCTTCACTAGTGTTAATATTTCTCCTTGATTCCTTCTGAGTCTTCTATCCATTCACAGTTTTAAAACTACTTCCACATTTTAGGTATTTATTAGAGTAGCATCCCACTCCCTTGGTACTGAATTCTGTTTTAGTCAGTTAGTGCTGCTCTAACAGAAATACCATGAGATGGATGGCTTTAACAAGTAAAAGTCTATTTTTACACAGTCTGGTAGCATACAAGTCCAAATTCAGGATGTCCACTCCAAGGGAAGGCTTTACCCCTTGTTGGCTCTGAAAGAAAGTCCTGTGTTGCATTAGTCTTTGTTTAGGGAACATTTTGGTGCAGGACCTCAGGTCTTAAAGATGTGCTCTTTTCCCAGAGCTGCTTTATTGATGGTGTGAAGTTCCCAGTTGTCAGCTTGCTTCCCTCTCTTTTTATCTCTAGTAGGATGAAAGGATAAAAGGTGGTGAAAGTCACATTCCAGGGAAACTCCCTTAGCAAGGGTGTTGCAGTCTCACCCTAATCCTCTTTTAACATAATCATCCTATTAGCCACAGGCAGAGATTAGGATTTCCAGCATGGGAAAATCACAAAATTGAGGGCAATCACAGAATACAGGAAGTATGGCCTAACCAAATTACTACACATATTTTGGGGGGAACACAATTCAATTCATGACAGGAGGTCAGACAAACAGGAACCACCTGTAGGATCCAGCATGAGCAAAAAGCTCCCATGCTTTGCCAGGATGTCCATTTGTATTCAATGCAGGCCACATGCTCAAGGAAACTTTCGGTTGTTTGACTATTCACAGCAGATCCCATCATTGGAGTTTAACATGTCAAATGCCAGCATGGAAGTGATCACAACATAATATGACAGCTAAAACACCCAGCCAAGTTGAAACACAATCCTGATCATCAGAGTCCCCAACAACAATAGAGAAAGAAACTTATCTCAAAGAAATGGCCCATATAGTCACAGAAGCTGGCAAGTGCCAAATCTGTGGGTCAAGCATCAAACTGGAGTCTTCTCCTAAGTTATGTAGCTTCAGAGACTGATGAATCCAAGATCAGCAGGTCAACCAGCAGGCTGCTGCCTCAAGGTGGTTGAGACCAAAGAATCCCCAAAACATAGGAAAGACTGTGAGCCACTGATTCAAGTCCTAAGAACTGAAAGGTAGATAATTACTTTATATTACAAAATGAAGGATAACTATACTATTACATAAGTGCCAAATTACATCATTACGTAACTGCCAACTACATCATTACGTAACTGCCAAACATGTAAGAATCATGGTCCAGCCATGCAACCTTATCCATCACAATAGATAAACAAAAAGTACACGTATACAATGAATGTTACTCAGTTATACAGGCATCTGACTATGTTCATAAGAAATTATGGACAAAATTGCAAAGAATGAAAATTTCACACTTAATTGTGCTCCTTCAGAACCTTACATAGACCAAGAGGTAGTTGTTCATATACCACATGTTTCAAAATCTGTGTTGTTTAAAATCAGGAAATGTGTGTCA
Source organism: Heterohyrax brucei (assembly GCA_028571685.1). Taxonomy (NCBI): domain Eukaryota; kingdom Metazoa; phylum Chordata; class Mammalia; order Hyracoidea; family Procaviidae; genus Heterohyrax; species Heterohyrax brucei. The sequence goes on from CM053162.1 coordinate 23,524,029, forward strand.
AGAATGTGTCCTTCCACCATGCTTATTCAATTTGTATAATGAGCAAATAATCCAAGAAGACAAATTATATGAAGAGGAACACAGCATAAGAGATGCAGGAAGACTCATCAACAACACACAAGATGCAGGTGACACAATCTTCCTTGCTGAAAGCAAAGAGGACTTGAAATACTTACTGATGAAGACCAAAGACTACAGCCTTCAGTACTGATTACACTTTAAAGTAAAGAAAACAAAAATCTTACGAATGAATCAGTAAGAAATATGATAAAATGAGAAAATGTCAAAATTGTGAAGAATTTCATTTTACTTGGATCCTCAGTTAACACCCATGAAAGTAGCAGTTAAGAAATCAAATGATGCATCTCATTGGACAAATCTGCTCCAAAAGACCTCTTTAAAGAACAAAGCCATCACCTTGAGGACTAAGGTGCACCTATCCCAACTAATGATGTTTTCAACGGCCTCACACGCATGTAAAATCTGGATCTTGAATAAAGAAGACTGAAGAAGAATTGATGCCTTTGTATTATGGTGTTAGTGAAAAATATTGCATTTACATACCATGGACTTCCAGGAGAATGAGAAAGTCTGCTTAAAAGAAGTACAGCCAAAATGCTTCTTAGATACAAAGACAGCGAGACTTCATCTCATTCATTTTAGACTTGTTATCAGGAGGGACCAGTTCCTGGAGAGTCATTGTGCTTGGTAAAGTAAAAGGTCAGTAAAAAAGAGGAAGACCCTTGATGAGGTAGATTGCAACAATGTGTTCAAACATAACAATGATCATGAGAATGGTGCAGGACTGTGCAGCGTTTTGTTCTGTTGTACATGGGTAAGTATGTACGTTAAGTCCGTAAGTAGAACCAACTGGAAAACACCTAAGAATGACATAAAGACAAATGAAGTCCTGGTGCACACTACAACATGGATGAACTTTGGAAACATCATACTGAGTGAAATGAGTCAGTTACAAAAGGTTGAATGTAGTGTGATCCCACTTAAATGAAATATTTAGAATAGGTAAGTATATCAAGACCAAAGTTTGGATTTCCTTTTAGTTTAACTGCATTTGTTGCAGCAGGTGATATGGGCACTACATTTCCACTCACAAGCTTAGTAGGGTTATTTTTCAAAGTGCCTTAAAAATATTCCATTGTTGTTAGGTACCATAGAGTCGATCATGACTCACAGTGGCCCTATGTACAACAGAACAAAACACTATCAGATCCTGTGGTATTAATGATACTGTTTGATAATATCCACATTTGTTGGATCTCCCTTCTTTGGAATGGGTATGTGTGTGCATGTGTATGTTTATGTATCTTCCAGTCAGTTGGCCAAGTAGCTGTCTTCCAAATTCTTGGTACACACAAGTGAGCTTTTCTAGCACTACATCCATTTGTTGAAACATCTTGGTTGGTATTCCATCAGTTCTTAGAGGCTTGATTTTCATGATGCCTTCCTTCAGTGCAATTTGGACCTCTTCCTTCAGTAGCATCAGTTCTTGATCATATGCTATCACCTGAAATGACTGAATTTTGAATAGTTCTTTTTGGTACAGTGACTCTATAATCCTTTCATCATCTTTGGACACTTCCTTTGACATTTAATATCTTCCCAGTAGAATCCTTTAATATTGCAACTCGTCTTGAATTTTTTCTTTCTTTCTTTTTTTTAATTGGGAAAAAAAACTGTTTATTGTATATTTACCTTTTTTTAAAATATTTTATTGAATATAACTGAGTGAAAATGTACATTCCCATATAAATTTACATACCCACCTATATGCAGCTTCCACTGCTCTCCCTACCCGGTGACAGCACACTATTCCTCTCTGCTCCATACCTGTCTCATTCTCCCAGCAGTCTCTTTTTTCCCCTCCTTTCCACCCACTCTCCTTCCTCCAGCCAGAGGTCAGCAGGATGACATTCTATAGATGTATAGAACCATAGTGCATCCAAAATACGGTCACTGCATCGCCAAGTCCAATCCATTCCTGTCCAAAGCATGGACCTTCGTTATGATTTATGGTCAAGGGCAGCATCAGGGCCAGGGGCCATGCTCCCAGGGGAACCCCGAAACCACTGGACCATCAATTGAGGTCTTTCAGTGGGGATCTCAGGGTGCACCCCTTTTTATTCTTATGTTGCCAGTGAGACTCGACTTAGGGAGCTCCATCGTGGCTATCACTGGTGATGGCCGGGCACCATCCGGCTCTTCCGGTCCCAAGTCGATGTAGGCACCCACTGATGTGGGTCTCTTTGTCTTCTGGGTTGTCTTTTCCCCATGTCATTTTGGTCGTCAGTGAGCATCCGTTCCTGCTGAGTTGGGACCATTTGCTGTGCCTTCGGATGGCAGCTTGGCAGCTTTTAAGACCCCAGACGCCACTCACCAACGTGGGGTGCAGAGAGCCCTCTTAGCAAAATGCTAGTTGTGCCAATTGGCCTCGCTATCGCCTAAGAGCATGGTCTCCTGCCCCCTACCCCAGCTACTCTATCCTTACAATATTGGGTTAAGAAGGAAGGAGTACTCATGTTATGTTTAAGTCCACTTAATGTTGTTCTTGTTTCTAATGTGTGCTATCACCGATTTCACCCAACCAGATACCTAGCAACTATCTAATCTAAACCCTCCCCCCCTCCCCTTCCTTGCAGCTGTCAAAGAGTCTTTTCTTCTACACACAAGTCTGTTTTTGAGATCTTATCGTACAGGTCTCATACAATATTTGTCCTTTTGTCGCTGACTACTTTCACTCAACATGTCTTCCAGTTGAAACTAGGTCATGAGATGTTTCCTGAAGTCATCATTGGTCTTTATCATTGCGTAGTGCTCCAATGAGTATATATACCATAGTTTACCTATCCATTCTTCTGTTGTTGGGCATCTGGGTTGATTCCATCTTTTTGCTATCATGGACTGTGCTGCGATAAACATTCTTGTGCATGTGTCCGTTGGTGTGAAAGGCTTTGATTCTGTAGGATATATTCCAAGTAGTGGAATGACTGGGTCAAATGGTATATCAATATCCATTTTTTTAAGGAAGCGCCAGATTGCTTTCCAAAGAGCTGGACCATTTGCAACCCCACCAACAGTGTAGGAGGGTTCCACTTTCTCCACAGCCTCTCCAGCATTTGTTGTTTTGTGTTTTTTGGATCATGGCCAACCTCGTTGGAGTGAGATATCATTGTCGTCTTGATTTGAATTTCTTTAATAACTAAAGATCGTGAACATATCCGCATGTGTTTTTTGGCTGCCTGGATCTCTTCTTTAGTGAAATGTCTGTTCATCTCCTTTGCCCATCGCTTAATTGGATGATTTATCTTCTTTTTGTTGATATTTTGTAGTATCTTATAGATTATGGAAATCAGGCGTCGGTCTGACATAGAGTTGCCAAATATTTTTTCCCATTCTGTAGGTGTTCTTTTAATTCTATTAATAAAGTCTTTAGATGAGCAATAGTGTTTAATTCTTAATAGATCCCATTTACCTATTTTCTCTTCTGATGATTGCGGTTTATTTGACAGATTTTGGAGTCTGTCCATATTGTGTATTAAAACTTCCATTGTTGTTCCTACCTTTTCTTGGATGAGCTTTATCATTTTAGGTTTGATATTTAGGTCTTTTATTCAGTTGGAGTTGGTTTTTGTATAAGGTGTAAGATATCGATCTTGTTTCAGTTTCTTGCAGATGGATAACCAATTTTGCCAGCACCATTTGTTGAAGATACTGTTTTCACCCCAGTTTAATGTCTTAGGGCCTTTGTCGAATATCAGTTGTTCATAGGCAGATGGTGTCATCTCTGGGGTCTCAGTTCTGTTCCATTGATCAATCTGTCTGTTCTTATACCAGTACTAGGCTGTTTTGACCACTATGGCAGTGTAATATGTTCTAAAGTCAGGTAATGAGAGGCCTCCCAGTGTGTCCTTCTTCTTTAGTAGTACCTTGCTTAACCGGGGCTTCTTCCCTTTCCAAACAAAATCGGTGATTTGTTTTTTCCATCTCATTAAAAAATGTCACTGGAACTTGTATTGGGATTGCATTATATAAATAGATTGCTTTGGGTAAAATAGACATTTTCACAATGTTAAGTCTTCCTATCCATGAGCAGGGTAGGTTTTTCCATTTATCTAAGTCTCTCTTACTTTCTTGTAATAAGGGCTTGTAGTTCTCTTTGTAAAGGTCTGTTGTTTCTCTGGTTAGATTAATTCCTAGGTACCTTATCTTCTTAGGGGCTATCATAAATGGTATTGATTTGATAATTTCTTCCTTAACAGTCTCGTTGTTGGTATAAAGGAATCCTACTGATTTACTTATGTTTATCTTGTATCCTGAGACTTTGCTGAACTCTTCTATCAGTTTGGAATTTTTTCTTCATTTCTTTCAATTTTTGGAAACGTTAAGGTGTGTCCTCCCTTTTTGGAGTTGTATCTCCAGGTCTCTGCACATTTCATAATACTTTACCTCAGGCAGAGCTTAGTCAGTTTCTTTCATGCCTAGGTAGGCATATAATTTTACTACTCTAATTTTTTTCCCCTACAGAAAACAAGTCCTAGAGATACTTAGGTCCCATCAGGGTGGCTCACTATAGCACACTAACATCTAGAGATCTAGTACAATGCAGAGGTAATAACTACAGGGGATGGGAAGCTGAAAAATAAGATACTAGAAAGTGAATTCCAGTTGTTGTAACAAAGATTTTTCTTTGAAACATCAAGGTATAGCTCAAGACTTTAGTGACAAAAAATTGGCTTACTAAGGAATCTGCTTACTAGCTAAACACTTTAGACCACTAAGTTAACATTAGATTACATTCACCCTACAACAAGCATTACCTCAAACTATTAAAAACAAAACTAGAACAAAATTACTAGCTCTGCTTTAATGCCTAAAGTATCAGCATCACACCAGAAAGAATTCTTATCTTCTTCTTCATTATTGTCATGCCATACAGATTTTTCAAATATTAACAAAAATAAAGAAAAAATACTTTAAAATATCTTATCAGAAGGAAAGAGGATACAGTATTGAATGCGTGTACAAGTAATTCCTCAGGCAGAGCCCAGTAGACTTCTGCATGCATGACACGTCATCATCTCCTATGACGGGTGTCATTTCTTCAGTGACAGCAGTTAAGTCATGTTCATCAATACACATACCAAGTTAGTTCATCCTGTAGATCCTGTTAGTGTGGGTCCGGGGATCTTCTAGACTAAAACCAGAAGATCAGAATGTGGTTACAAAGAGTAAGATGACTATATCCTTTACAAACTTATCATTCTTGCCAGCATCACCCAATTTAAGATCTCAATAGTGGAATGGTCAAGGTTTATCTACAGGTGCTTCTTTGCTGCCATATAGCCCATTGTCAAGTTGTGTCTCAGGGCTTGGGCATTTATTATTCTTCCCATGATTGCCTTTCAGCCATATATGTTTATGACTATGCAGTGCAGGGATGTGATCAGTTGGTTTGACGCCACTACCTTTTCAATTTTCTTCTTGAAGTTGTCTTTCATGGTTTTGTAGAGGTTTTCAAACTGTTTTTTCTTCTTGTTACTCTTTTCTCTTCTTCCTCTTCTGGAAGTTCCAAGCCCTCTTTGGTGACTGACACTAAAGTCTTTCTATCAAATTCGTTCAACTTTTGGACACAGTACTCATCAACAGACTCAATCATATATGAGATTACTTCTAGGCCATACTTCTGGAGACTCTGCAAAGACCAAGTTAGTGACTTGGTGCTTGGTTTCATCAGTTACGTAGTAAATGTGTTTCTGGTTTTCCTTCATTCTAGTGCAATAATACTTGACAGAAACCATCTCATCACTTGAAAAAGGTGTGTAATACCTTAACAGCTCTGAAAGTTTCCTCTGATTTTGAGACTTCATGTATTTCAAGTTTAATGTTCTCAGAGAAATGCCTATAAAACTTTTTGTAGTTCCCTTTATCTTCTCCCAGTTCAGCAAAGAGTTCCATGCACTTCTTGACCAAATTCCTTGTGATAGCTTTCAAATATTTGCTTTGTTGCAACATTTCATAGGAAATATTTAGAGGGAAATCCTTGGAGTCCATCATATCTCTGACGAAATTCAGATATTTAGAAATTAGCCTTTCACATCAGTCCATGATGAAATCCTGCATATGCACAATTTAATGTTATCCTTTTTCTTTCTGTTTTCAGATAGGTCAAAAGGAACATGTCTTTGGACAAAAAGACCAAAAACCAAACCCATTGCCATTAAGTTGATTCTAACTCATGGTGACCCTACAGAATAGAATAGGACTGCCCCACAAGATTTTCAAGGAATTGCTGGTAGATTTGAACTGCCAACCTTCTGATTAGCAGCCAAACTCTTAATCACTTTGTCACCAGTGTTCCTCTGAATTCTAACCGTGCTTCAACTGACAAATGCTTCACAGCCAGGTGGTCTTCCCAGTCACTGGCCAAGCTCTTATAGAATTCTCCATGTTCTTTGTTAGTAATATTATCTGGATTTCTGGTCCAAATATTGTTTTATTGAGTGACTATTGGTCAATGCATTTTTCCTTGTTCGTCTTTTTCTTCTTCTTGTCACCATCTTTCTTTTCTTCTTCTTCTTCATCAGAACCAATGTCTTCTATTTCAGGCTTGTCATCAAACTCTTTGTCTTCTATTTCTTCCTTTTTATCTTTCTTTTCTTCAGTCTCATTATCATTCACTTCTTTATCTCACTCCTTCTTCAAAGAGTAGTGAGATAATGAACAAACTGAGACTTTTTCTTCACTGTCTTCTTCATTCTTCTTTCCTTCAAGTAGTCAGTTTGGTCTTCTTTCAGATACCGAGTGTCTTAGGCTGGTTTTCTAGGGAAGTAAAATCAGTAACACGTGTAGGTACAAGGAAAGATTTATAATATAGATAGATAGATAGATATAGGTATAAGAAACAGCTCATGCAGTCACAGAAGCTGAATTTCCCAAGTCCTGGCACAAGCCTCACTTGGCCACAGGAGCTGATGAACCCAAGGTCAGCAGGTCAGAGACCAGAGTTCTAGATCACTGGTTGTGTAGGTTGGTGGATCCCAAGCTGGTGGCAAGATGGAGTGGCAGAGGCTGGCAAACCCAGGATCGGCAGGTAAGGGAGCAGGACTCTCAAACGCCAGCTGTAAGGACTGATGAATCCAACAGCTGGTAGTTCAAGTCCGGGAACCAGATGCCAGAAGAAGAGAGCAGGTCTTCCTGGCTACGTGAGCAGACCAGCAGTAGTAGTGGAAGGTCAAAGATGAGAGCTGAGGGGCAGGAAACCACCACAGACCCTGCCCTGCCACTTAATACAGCAGCCAAATATGGAGTAGCCAAGTTGACATGATCCTGACTACCACAACGGGTAACATTTGTTTCACGACCCACAGGTCCCCTTGTGTCTTTCCTGACTGTGAATGACCTCCTGCTCAAGACTTCAACACATACCACTCATCAGCATTATGGTTTAGTGATCACGGTCACTTTCTCAGCAACCAAATACACAGAATAAAACCTCACACCAAACCAGCTAGTCATGGACACATCTGTGCCAGCCTGGAAAGCTTCCATGAGAATTTTGGTCCCTGACTTGCTGACAGTACCAAGGTTATTGATCAAGTTGGCCTTGATCATCCCAATTCCAGTGTCCACAATCATGAGGATTCCATCTTGTATGCTTGGCATGAGATTAATATGTAGCTCCTTCCCAGAGTCTAGCCGACTGGGATCTGTCAAGCTTTCATATCCGATTTTGTCCAGACCATGTGATGAATTTCAAATCAGATCCCTCTGAAAGATCTTTTTGTTTGAGTCAAAAATATGGTGATCATCATGGATTGATGATTATCCCCCAAAACACGTGTATAAACTTAGCTAGGCCATGATCCTCATGTCTCCCCAAAATATGTGTATCAATTTAGTTAGGCCATGATCCCCACTATTGTGTGATTGCCCACCATTTTGTCATCTGAGGTGACTTCTTGTGTGTTGTAAATCCTACCTCTGTGATGTGAATGAGGTGGGATAGGCAGTAGTTATATCAATGAGACAGGACTCAATCAACAAGACCGGATTTTTGCCTTGAGTCAATCTCTTTTGAGACATGAAAGAAACAGGGAGACCTAATGCCACCAAGAAAGCAGTGCCAGGAGCAGAGAGTGTCTTTTGAACTTGGAGTTTCTGCTGGAAGTAGCTTCTAGTTCAGGGGAATGCTCATGAGAAGGACTTTTCACCATAGCCGATAGAGACAGAAAGCCTTCCCCTCAAGCTGACAACCTGAATTTGGGCTTCTACCCTACTAGACTGTGAGAAAACAAATTTCTCTTTGTTAAAGCCATCCACTTGTAGTATTTCTATTAGAGCAGCTCTAGATATCTAAGACAATGACTAAGGACATCATCTAGGTAATTTCGGCCTGGAAGACAAACACCACCTTCTCTTCCTCAGTGGCTAGTCTCGGGTCTGGGTTTTCTCAGGCGTCTTGGTGAACAGACCACAAGAGATTCACAGGGCAGCAGAACCGCTACGCAGAAGCAACTCAAGCCAAAATTAATTTGTGTTTACCAAGGGTAGGCAGGCAAAAAGGAAGTGAAAAGGAGGAGTCAATGCTTAGGAAACACTGAGCTTTTGTTACTCATGGCCACTGAGTCAATTCTAACTCATGGCAACAGATTAGAACGGCTCTGTAGGATTTCCAAAGCCGTAATCTTCATGGAAGCTAACTGCCATAGCTGTCAGAGTGGCTGGTAAGGTTGAACCATCAATCTGTCAGTTAGCAGCAGAGTACTTGACCGCTATACCACCAGGGCTCCTTGAGCTTTTATTAAGGTTGATAGAAAAAGTTGAAAGTGGATAAAGATGATGACTGAACAAATGATCATTATTAATGCCAACAAACTGTGTATATGTAAAGATTGTTGAAATGGCAAATGTTTTGTTACTTATGTGTTTACCACCATGCAATTATAAAGTTTAGTTAATGAATTTATAGCATGTTACAACTACAGGAGAGAGTGAGGAGTCACTAAGTACAATCCTCTATTCTACCAGAAAACTAGCTCAGCAAAATTAAATTACTTGCCCTTAATCACAATGGCAGTGAGGGAATGAAAAATAAAGTCAAATGATCCCTAAAGATATTTTTGAGGAAAGGTCTCAAACAATAGGATAAACTACGCATCATGTAGAAATATCTGGAATTTTTTTTTAATCTGGAATTTTACAAAGACAAATACATTCATTCATTTAACAAGTATTTATTGAGAGCCTATTATGTGTCAGGTATAGTGGTATAGTCTGAAGAACTAAAGATATAGCACTGAAAAAAAGAAAACAGACAAAAATCCCTGCTCTCCTGGTGTGACAATGAGAGAGAAAGAAACCAAATAAGTAAAGTGCTCAGCTGCTAAATGAAAGGTCAGCGATTTGAACACATCAGCTGCTCTAGGGAAGAAAGAAGTAGCAGTCTGCTTCCACAAAGATTACAGCCTTAGGAACCCCATAGGGCAGTTCCACTCTGTCCTACAGGATCACCATAGTTTGTTTTTCCATTCTGTTGTCATGTAGCTCTAAGTATCATGAAGAAAGGTAAAGCAGAGAAATGTGCTAGAGAGTACGTGTGTATGTATTACATTAAAACAGAACACTCAAGAAAGACCTTTCTAATAAGGTAAGTACAGCACATTTGGCTAAAGATATAAAAGAGGCAAGAAAGCAAGCCAAATATTTCCTTAGGGACCAGTGTTCCCAGACAAAGCAAACAGCAAATGCAAAAGCCATGAAGCCAAACTGTCCTTGGACTGCTTCAAGAACAAGACCAATGTGGCCAAACAGACTGATCATGAAGGAAAGTAGAATATAGATCTCAGAAGTAATCAGGATCAAGGTCTTGTATGACATTGTAGGAAATCTGGCTTTATCTGGGGTAAAATCAATAGCCAAAGGAGAGGTTTCAATGGAATGACATGATCCCACCTTTTTTAAAAAATGGGTTTTATCTGCTGTGCTAAAAACAGTCTATTGTGAGGAAGGGTAGAAACAAGAAAACCAACCAGGAGGCTACTGCGATAATTGAGGCGAGGTGTGATGATGGGTAGACCAGGGTGGTAGGGGATAGGTAGTGAAAAATAGTTGTATTCTGAATGTATTTACGAAGTGGAGTCAACAAAGATTGGAAATGAGTTGTATGAAAAACGACAAATATGAAAGGTTGACTCCACACTTTTTCGCATGGTATTGTCATTTACTGAGACGGAAAAGACTGCGAGAGGAATAGTTTTGTTTGTTTTTTACTGTTGTTGCTCTGTTTGAGCGGTATGGGTGTGAATGAAAGGGGCAGAGAACAGAAGGTTGGCCTCTGAATGTGTTAAGTTTGGCTGGAGTACTGAGAAAATACATAAGGTGCAAGCAGGAAAAATTACCTAGAAAACTCTTACAATAGTCGATGAAAGTGAGGGCGGTAGTTTGAAATGAGTCTAACAGTGGCAAGGTGGAGATGCAATTTAAAGACAGAGATGACATATTTTGCTAGTGAACTGATGAAAGGTGTGTGTGTGACAGAGAGGAATTAATGATTTCTCCAAGGTCTAAATTAACTAGAGGGGTGAACTTTTTATTAATTAATATGGGTCAGAGTGCGGAAAGAGCAATCTGAAGGGAAAAAACAGGAATTATGTTTTGGATGTTGTTAGCTGCCATCAGTTCCAACTCACGCTGACCCTATGTGTACAGAGGAGAGCTGTTCCACAGGCTTTTCAAGACTGGCCTTTCAGGAGCAAATAACCAGGCCTATCTTCCAAGGCACCTCCAGGTGGCTTCAAACCTCTGCTAGTACTCAAGGGCTCAACAGTTTGCACCACCCAGGGGCTCAATTTTGAACATATTAAGTCTCAAATACCTACTAGTCCAATCTTATGGAAATGGCAGGTAGATAGGGATGTAAGAGTGGAGTTTAGGGGCGTTCTGGAACCGGAGATACAAACTGGGGAGTAATATTAAAGCCATGAGATCAGATGAGATCATCAAGTAGGCATGTGTAGGTGAAAAGCAAAGTTACGGCTGAGCCCTGGGAAACTTTCATAGTAAGAGAAGGAGATGAATCAGAGCTGATTTGCAGCCACTACCAACAACAACAGGAACTGGGGGAAGATAGCAGATGAAAGGAAAAAGCAACAGCCAGTTGAAGTAGGAAGAAAAATCACATGCTTTGGTATTGTTGACCACAGTGCCTCAAAAATAAGGGAGCATGAAGTCCTGATACATGCTACAACATAGATGAACCTTGAAAATATTATGTCCAGTGAAGTCAATTACAAAAGGACAGATACTGTATGATCTCACTTGTATGAAATTCCTAGAATAGGCAAATATTTAAAGATTGAAGTTTAGTAGAGGTTACCAAATGAGGAGGGAAGGGGACAGGGGGAATCACAGTTTAGCAGCTGGTAGATCTGGATTGCAGACTTTTTGGTTAGCAATCAAGCTTTTAACCACTGTATCATCAGGGCTCCAGTTAGTGTCACTGAATCACACACATGAAAGATAATCAAGTGGCAAATGTTACCTATACTTTTATAACAATCAAAAAAGGCATAATCCATCATTTAATTCAGTTGATAGGTCAAATAAGACGGAATCTGAGAACAACTATTGGATTCAGCAATGTGAAAGTCACTGGTGGCTTTGAAAAGAATACTGTGATTTGAGAGGTAAGGGCAAATACTTGCTAACTCACTGTCATTGAGTTGATCCCAACTCACAGCAACCCTATGGGACAGAGTAGAACTGCCCCATAGAGTTTCCAAGCAGCACTCAGTGGATTCAAACCACCAGCCTTTTGGTCAGCAGCCATGGCACTTAATCACTGCGCCAGCAGGGCATCTAAATATGAAGTCTTACTGAAATACGTTCAAAAGAGAATTTGAAGAGAGGAATAGAAACAACTCTTTTAAGGAGTTTTGTTATAAAGCGGAACAATGAATGAGGATGTGGGGCAAAGAAAGAGGATTTTCTCTTTCTATCCTTCCTTCTTGCATTTGCTGGCTGCTGTGGTTGTTTTTTTAATTTTATTGGGCCTTAGGTGAAAGTTTACAGTGCAAAGTAGTTTCTCATTCAAAAATTTGTACACCAGTTGTTTTGTGGCATTGGTTGCGATCCTTACACTGTATCAGCCCTCTCTTGCTTTGTACCTCGAGTTCCCTATGTCCCTTCATCCAAATTTTCTGTTCCTTCCTTCCTTCTCATCTAGCCCTTGGAGAAAGATTGCCCATTTGGTCTTGTATACTTGGTTGAACTAAGAAGCGCAACCCTCAAGTGTGTTACTGTTTGTTTTATAGGTCAGCCTAGTCATGGGCTGAAAAGTGGGTTTGGGGAGTGGTTTCAGTTCTGAGTTAGTACAATATCTGATGCCATCTTCTTGGGAGTTCCTCCAGTCTCCTTCAGACAAGTCCGATCTTTTTTTGTGAATCTGAATTTTGTTTTACATTTTTCTCCTCATCTGCCCAGGACCCTCTATTGTAGTCTCTGTCAGAGCTTCAGTGACAGTAGCCAGGCACCATCAAGTTCTGGGCTCAGGCTGGTGGCAGAAGTTGTGGTTGATATGACTCTTACGTCCTTTGAGCTGGTATTTTCCTTGTGCCTTTGGTTTTCTTTATTCTCCTTTATTCATGACAGGGACCAACAGATATATCTTAGATGGCTACTCACAAGCTTTCATGACCCCAGATGTTACTCATCATAGCCAATTGTAGAACACTTTCTTTATGAACTATGTTATTCCAGTTAACCTAGATGTCTCCCAAGATGATGGCCCCCAGCCTCCAGCCCCAGCCACCTAGATCCTTCCAGCTGTCTAGGAAGTTTTCATGACTTTGCCTTGATCAAGTGTGTTGACTTTCCCTATACTGTGTATTCTTTCCCTTCACCAAAGTTGACACTTGTCTACTACCTAGTTAGTAATTTTCCCTCTTCATTCATCCTCTCCCTTGTAACCATTCATTTTCTTTCTGTGTGTTAACTTTTTCTTTAATTTTTGTAATAGTGGTCTCGTGATATTTGTCCTTTTGTGGTTGACTTACTTCACTCAGCATAATGACCTCCAGATTCATCCATGTTGTGATATGTTTTGCAGATTTATCACTTTTCTTTATCATTGCATAGTGTCCCAGTGTGTGTAGGTCCCATAAATTGTGTATCCACTCATCTGTCTGTGATCATTTTGGTTGTTTCCATCTTTTTTGCTGTTGTGAATAATGCTGAAATGAACATGGGTGTTCATATGTCTATTCATGTGATGGCTCTTATTTCTCTAGGACATATTATTACAAGTGGGATTGCTAGATCATATGGTAATTTCTATCACTAGATTTTTAAGGAGGCACCATATTGTTTTCATAGTTGGCTGGTTTTTAAGATTGCACAAATGACAGCATGTTTATATACTGATGGGAACACTAGTAATCATGAAAAACTGATGATGCAGATGAGAAGAGGAAGAAATTTTGACAATGTTCTTGAGGAGGTGAAAAGGAACTGGGACTAGCCACAACTCAGGGTAAGCCTGAGAGAGGACAACAAAGAGTTCATTAACATTCACAGGAATTAACACATGCAGATACGTGTGTAGACATGATGTTGGGATGTTGTAGAAGTTCCTTTTTGATGTCTTCTGTCCTGTTAGTGACACATCAACTAAAAAATGACAGTGGGAAAGAACCTACATAGAAAGTTGGAGGGAGAAAAGAAATGAAACTATTATCTAGGAAAGTGTTCCTTCTCTTTCAGTGTTTTTTCAGTTGAAATACCTGCCATCTACCACATTTGGAATTCTGAGCCAAAATTTAATGTTTTTTTTTCCTGGCAGAAACAAAAATCCATCTCATTTGGGTATCATTCAGCCTCAGGAGTCTCTGTAGCTTCTACTCTCAACCTTGTCTTGCTTCATGATGAAAATACTCCACAAACTGAGATTAGAAAGGCAATTCCTTAATCTGATGAGGGCAGCTACTAATTATCCTCAGCTAACATCATTCTTAATACTGAAAGATTGAATGCTTTCTTCCTACAATCAGGAACAAGACAAGAATGCCTACTCTTTCCACTTCTATTCAACATTTTACTAGAGATGCTAATCAGTGCAATTAGGCAAGAGAATAAAGTGAAAACCACCCAAAATGGAAAAGAAGTAAAATGATCTGTATTTACAGCTGATATGCAGAAACCATAAGAAATTCACCCAAAAAAAAAAAAAAACCTATTAGAACTAGTAAACAAATTCAATGTGGTTTCAGAGCCAAAATCAATATACAAAAATCAAGAGTATTTTTATATACTAGCAATAAACAACCTAATGACATAATTAAGAAGACAATCCCATTTACAATAACATCAACAAGAATAAAATATATAGGAATAAATTTGGCAAAGTGCAAAACTTATATTCTGAAAAACTACAAAATGATTTAGAGAAAGTAAAGAAGACTTTATTATATGGAAAATCATCCCACATTCATGGATTAGAGAATGGAAAAAAAAATCCCAAACAGACCTACATAGTCAACACAATCCTTATCAAAATCTTAGTTGGCTTTTTTGTTTGTTTTTTGGCAGAACATTAGGAATCAGTTGTCCCTAATATTCACATGAAAATGTAAGGGATCCAGCATAGCAAACCAATCTTGAAAGAGATGATCAAAGTCAGAGTGGAACTGACATAAGAAGAGACATATGGATCACAGGAATGGAATCGAGAGACCACAAACTCTTATGGTAAATTGATTGTTGTCTAGCATACTACATCTCAAGTTCACTCACATCATTTTACTTATTTACAGCTCAATAATATTCTATTGTATGTACATTCAACATTTTGTTCACCCATTTGCTAACAAACACTTGTTTCTACCTTTTGACATTACTGTGAATAGTGCTGCAATGTACGCTGCTGTACATGTTAGCCCCTGCTTTGCGATCTCTTAGATATGTACTTAGTAATGGAATTGCAGTGTCATGTGGTAATTCTATATTTAAGCTTTTGAGGAACTGCCAATTTTTTCCACAGGGACTGCGCCATTTTGTATTCCCACCAGTAGTGCCTAAGGGTTTCAGTTTCTCCACATCACCCTCACTATTTGTAGTTTTGCTTTTGCTGATAATAGCCATCCTAGTAGGTGGAAGTGGCACTTCACTGTGGTTTTGAATTGCATTTCCTTAGGAACAAACAAATCTGTCTTGAAAAAAATGTAGTCAGAACGCTCCTTAGAAGAGAGGATGGAAGTAGTTTGTCTCATTCACTTTGGGAATGTTGTCAGGAAGGACCAGTAGCCACCCAGGGAGGACACTGTGCTTGGAAGAATGTCAGCATAAAAAAGGAACACCCTCAGCAGCAAAGGCTGATGCTGTGGCTACAATGGGCTCAAGCATAGCAAGGATTTTGAGGATGGCACAGGAGCAGGCAGCATTTCATGAGGTTGTACATATGGTCACTAACAATGATAGTGAATCTGAGGGCGCCTAACAAAAATGACAATGGCTAACAATCACAAGCATTTTTTCATGTGCTTGCTGGTAATTTGTATCTGTTCTTTGCAGGAATGTCTATTCAAATCTTTTGTCTGTTTTTAAATTGGGTTGTCTTTTTGTTGTTGAGTTGTAGGAATTATTTATACATTCTAGATATTAAACCCTTATTAGATATGATTTCCAAATATTTTCTATCTATATATTGTCTTTTCACTTATCTTTTTCTTTTTCCTGTAGATGTGTATGTTTGTGCTTTAGATGAGAAACCCTGGTGGCGTAGTGGTTAAATGCAATATCTGCAAACCAAAAAAGTTGGCAGTTCAAACCTACCAGGTGCTCCTTGGAAACTCTACAGGGCAGTTCTACTCTGTCTTATACGGTCACTGTGAGTCAGCATCGACCTGATGGCAGTGGGTTTTTTGGGTGCTTTAGATGAAGGTGTACAGGGTAAACTGTTTCTCATTAAACAGTGACTACACATATTGTTTCTTGACACTGACTGCCAACCATGCAATCTGTCAACACTCTCCCTCTCTTTACCTTAGGTTCCCCACTTCCATTTATCCAGTTTTCTTCTCCCCTCCTGACTTCTCATCCTTGCCCCTGAGCTGGTATGCCCATTTAGTCTCAAATACATGATTGAGCTATGTGTATTAATGTTTGTTTTATGGGCCTGTCCATTTCAACTCACTAATGTCATTTCATTTCTGATGATTTCTGATTTTCTTAGATTCATACACTTCATACATTCCACATTCCAATTATTAACAGATGTTTGTAGTTGTTTATTCTCATTTTGAGTAATGCCACATCAGCAAATGAAGATCCTAAAAGCTTAACTCCATCCACATCAGTCATAACCACTATCCTGGTGGCGTAGTGGTTAAGTGCTACATCTGCTAACCCAAAGGTTGGCAGTTCAAATCTGTCAGGGCTCCTTGGAAACTCTATGAAGCAATTCTACTCTGTTCTATAGGGTTATTATGAGTTGGAATCAACTCGACGGCAGTGGGTATTGGGTTTTATCCACTACCTTGAAGAAGCAGCCTTCTCCATTCATATTTTGAGTGCCTGTATATATATAGAACATATTAAACACTCTTGTAACTCGATAATAAGTAACTCAAAACTGGGCCAAAGAGCCTGAATAGTTAGTTCTCCAAAGAACACCCTATTACGCAGCAATTCTACTCCTAGGTATATAGCCAAGAAAAATAAAACACATATCTACAAAAAGGCTTGTACACAAATATTCACAGCAGTATTATGCATACTAGCCAAGTAAGGGAAACAACACAGATGTTTATCAACTGATCAATAGATAAAATGTGGTATAAACCCAGTTCCGTTGAGTCAAGTGCAACTCATAACGAACCTATAGTTCAGAGTAGAACTGCCCCATAGAGTTTCCAAGGAGCGTCTGGCAGATTTGAACCGCCAATGTTTTGGTTAGCAAATGTAGCACTTAACCACTATGCCACCAGGGTTTCCAAATGTGGTATAGTCATACAATAAATATTATCTAGCAAAAAAAAAAAAAAAAAAAAAAAAGGAACATAGTAGTGATACATGCTACAATATGGATGAAGCTTGAAAATATCATGCTAAATGATAGCAGCCAGTCAGGGAGATCACATATTGTATGAGTCTTTTTACATGAAAATTCCAGAAATGGCAACTCTACAGAGATAGATTCGTGGTTACCCAGGGACAGGGAGAAAATCTGTGGCACAGTAGTTAAGTGCTACAGCTGCTAATGAAAAGTTTGACAGTTCACATCTACCAAAGTACTTCTTTGGGACAGTTCTACTCTGTCCTATAGGGTTGCTATGAGTCAGAACTGACTCAGTGCCAACAGGTTAGGTTAGGTTAGGGCATAGGCGGGAGTGGTGGGAAATGGTGAGCAACATCTAATGGGTATAGGAGTGTCTTTGTGGGGTGATAAAAACATACTAAAATTCATTGTGGTGATGGCTACATGATTCTGTGAACACACTAAAAACTACTGAATTATGCACTTTAAATGAGTAAACTGAACAGCATGTTCATGATAACTCTACAACCCTGTGGTAAAAAATACAAATTTTAAAAGCTGAATTGGGGACATAAATGCTTCAAAGATTTTGACACAGCTGGATAATTAATCTGGTAAATAACCAGTCAGTCTTGTCACACAGGTAACTTTGATTCTTACTTTCAATGACATTTTTGGAGACGTAATTGAAGTCCTTCTTCGCGACTAAGTATTATGAAAAGCAGAAGCAAGCAATTGTTACTATCTGTCTTTATCAAGATACACCTTTCCATAACTTATGTCAGGAAATAATATGAAAAAATATCAAATCCATACCACATACAGCAATTTTTGTTTCATAAGCTCTATCCACAAGATTATTTTACAGATGGAGCAACAAGGCGGGTCTTTACTCATTTAACCCTCACATTCACTGTCTGAAATGTTATGGTTATTTCACCCCCAGAAGATGCTCAAAAGACAGAGAGTTTATTTACCTTTTTATTTTTTGCAATAAAAATTACAAAATTTAAATTAAAAAGCTCTGTGTGCAATGTCATTGAATGGGAAGTACAAAAGACTGGTGAGAGAAAATTCTGAGGAGAAAATGTGTATCATATTCATATCAAAATAATCTCTAATTACATAAAATCACAAAAGCTGGAAGAGATGGCCACTGACACTCAAAAGTTTCTTTCATCACCTTGTTTTCTACTTCATCCAGATACTTTAAATTTTATCAAGAAGGATGATAAACGAGATTATCTCAAAGATTTTTCATGATCTTCTCTGGACCAGAGCACAGCAAAGTAAGAGAAACTTTTCTGGTCTGACTGATCACTTTTTAAAACAACAGGCTCCATGTGGTTTTCAATAAAGAACAGATTAAGTCTGGAAGTCAACCTTCAATCTTGATCCCAAGGAAGAGACTGAAACATATGGCTAGGACTAATCACAAAGATATCTGTTATGAGGAAGAGTCTTTCTTTCCAGAATTACACATCTTAGACAATTTAACGGTTTTTATTAAATAATTCCTCATGGCTGATTTTAAGTAGTATTTCAACTGTTAGTTGATTTCAGATTCTTAGTCCGTCTCTGCAAAGAAGCAAAATTACGGATGGCAGTTCGAAGACCTGAGTTTCGCTCAGGAATACCACAGGAACTGATCATTGAATGCAGTGCCCGAGCATATGCTGCAAAGAGAGGTGTGCACAGTGATGACTGAATGGAAACTTTCTAAACAATTCTCCCAGCCTCTTTTGTCTTAATACTGCTTGTCAACCCAGAATCCCTTCAGTACTAACTTTATCCATTAAATAAATATTGAGTACTTACTATAGGCCAAGCACTCTGTGAAGACAGAGAAGACAATAATAGAGAAGATACAGACACAAAACTGTAACCTCAGTATTTTCAACTACCAGCATATACAAAATGTCAACACAGTGAAGTTGTCAAGGAATGAATAACAATCTAACAGAACATGAAACAGATTTTCACTAATGGTAACATTTAAAAGGTGTCTAGAAGAGGAGTAAAGCAACAAGGGTACTCTTGACAGAGAAAGGAGTGTGTGACACATGATGTCTAAAAGAATGTCGTGTGTTCTGGGAATGGCAGGTTTGATTAGCCTAGAGCACGGCCTCAGGCCACACAAGATAACATGCCCTTACAAGCATTTTGTATTTTGAGCAATGGAAAACCCTAGAGGTTGTAGAACAGGGGAACGGCGTGATCAGATTTATGTTCTTAAAATACATAAATCACAAGATTAATAAGTAACTAGTATCACACAGATGGAATACTGTATTTATACCAACATGGGCAATAGTTTTTATGTGCACATGACACCGACATAATCTCTAACTTTTGTAAATCAAGAGATTTAAAGGGACACTGGAAATAGAAACATCAGTAACAACAGGAAGGACTTCCGCTGGGACTCCTGACAAAGATGCCATTTATACTGTTCCCCACTTTCCTCAGTGACCTGTGGCAGAACTGGCAATTTAATGTTTCTTGGTCCATAGAGTGAGAAACCTGAGTACCTTCAGACAAGAGGCTTATTGACAGAGTAGGGTGCCTTTGGGCACTTAGCAGTGGACCTAAAGAGCTTTCTAACACTTGCCCGAGCAGGGCAGAGGTCAAGTTGGCCCAACAGGTCTGGGATTACAGAGGTCCAAGGGCTATGGTGAGGCCTGCCTACGGGCATAGCCAAGAAATTGTCCTAACTGAAGGACTGTATCCCGAGTCATTCCTGATCCTCAACTGTAATCCATTCTTTCACTAATAAACCCGTAAATCATGAGTATTATCTTTGAGTTCTGGGAGGCCACTGCAATAAATTCTTAAATCCAGCAGAAAGGTACAGAGTGCCAAGGGAGGGATGGCTGATATCAGAGTTAGTGAAAAGGCTTGAACTCTGCCTCATAGGAATCACCCGTGGGCTGTGGATCTTGATTCTCCTCTCTTGTGCATTCAGATGAAGAGGTCAGAAGACCTCACCACCGCACCCTTTTTACAGTCGGTGTCCGAAGCAGGACCTGCCGCAACGGCTCCAGATCCGCAGACACACGGGATGTTGTAAGAGAAATGAAGGAGTGGGGGACAGGAAACTTTTGATTCCTGGATATGGTTATAGGGCTTGCTCATACTTACAAAGGCTGAAAGGAAACGAAAATATGTTATACTGCAGCAGAGGTGAGAAAAGCACCTGAGGCGTGGCTTGGGGCCAAAGCTACGGCCACAGGCATATGAATTAGAAGACAGTCAAGGTGTGGAGAAGACGTAACTGGAACGTTTTAAAAAGGGCTGTGGTTCAGCTGACTATGGATATTAGTGTTTCTCCTACCTACTGCTATGAAACAGACCTAAATATACGCTGGAGATGAATGTTGGATATTATAAGTTACAGAGAATATGTAACTCCACTATCATGGACTGAATTTTGTCCCTCAGAAACATGAGCGTAGCAATTTGGGTAGGCCACGATTCCTGGCATCATGTGATGTTGTAAATCCTGCCTCTTTGACGTTAATGACGGTGGACGGCTGGCAGCTGTATTCACAAGGCAGGACTCAATGGGTAAGACTGTATTGTGCCTTGAGGCAATCTCATGAGACATAAAGAAAATGAAAGCAGGCAGAGTTGGAGACCTCATATCAACAACAGTGCCAGGAGCAGAGAACATCCTTTGGACCCAGAGTCCCAGAGCTTGGAAAGCTCCCAGCACAGGAGAAGACTGACAACAAAGACCTTTCTCCTGAACCAACAGAGAAAGACTTCCCTTGGAGCTGATGCCCTGTATTTCTGTAACAAAATAAATTTCTTGTGTCAAAGCAATTCAGTTGTAGTACTTCTGTTATAGCAGCACTAAAATGTTGCTGTGAGTCAGAACTGACTCAGCAGTAGTAGATTTAGATGACGAAGGCATCCATTTTGAGCCAATACTTGACTGAATATGCTAAAGGGGGAACTAGGATTTGTGCAAAAGAAACACAGGATGACCATTTCAACGCTGTAGCCCTATATACAGAGATCTGGTAGCTTAGGTCAAAAACCTGAACCCCACCCAGAATCTTTTCAGTAGATAAATTTGCATCTGAAAAGACATAAAGACCTACCCCAAACAGCTGAGAGAACAGGAGATTTGCATGTGAAGGAAGGACCTGAAGATTTTTTTTTTAAAAAAAAGACTATTTAGCTTTTTGAATTTGCAGCAAGTGGCTTGCCTTTAAGTGCACTGAGGCATGAAAAGTCAGTGCTCACCAGCAGAACCACCCACTAGAACTGAAAGTGAAAGGAAGCCAGTGAGTGTGCTCAGTTGTGACCACCGGGGTCCGCTTAATGAGTAGAAGTGGGAGAGGTACAGCAATGAAGAAATGGGCTGAGTTTGGACACGTGCCACTGTCACCTGTTGACCTAGCCCATGGGGGACAGGTACAACAGAGAGAGAGGAAGTCCAGGCTGGAAGTCCAGGGAGTTGTGTAGGGTCCTGAGCCTACAGCTGGTAGCCATGCCCTAGCCCCAGGCAACCAGGGAGAAGGTGACCCATACCAAACCAAACCGAACGCTGACAAGTCAATTCTATTTCATATTGACTCTACTGACAGAGCAGAGCCAATCCAGAGTTTCCAAGGAATGCCTAGTAGATGTGAACTGCTGACTTTTTGGTCAGCAGCCATAGCACTTAACTACTATGCCACCAAGACTTCCTTAAGCTGACCAGAACCTGACGAAGAGAGAGATGTTTTTGACCCCATGAGCTGGTTATAAACTGCTGCAATTTGAGGGCTTGCTTTGACTGGACTTTGCTTATGGATGTAGATGTTCAAAGTTCCACCTGGAACTGATTTTTCAGACCAAGAAACATGTCAAGCTCCTCAGACTGTTACTTTGATGAGGATGGGCAATTTAAACATTGGCTAGTTAAAACAGTGGAGACAACAGTAAGTATTAAGTGGCTAGCTTATATGCTTCCAGGGGTGTGCTTACACTCAAAATATGAGGAAGAAGAGCTAGGAGTGCCATGCATCCTTCGAACCCAGGATCCCTGCACCGAGAACTTCCTAGACCCAGAAAGCAGAGACAGAAAGAGCTGTAACATAGAGATGGAGAGAAGTGGCAGCAGAGAAATGGCAGCAGCATAGGCAACAGGACTGAGACTGGCTGGAGACAAAGCAATGGGCCTCCCGGCCCATGGAGCAAGGACACTAAATGCCTTTGGGCAGGAGGCTTATTGGCTGAGCACTTGCTGATGGAGTTAGGCTTGGCAATCCACAGAGCTAGAGAGCTAGGTGCTTTCAGGTCAGTGCTTACCAGTGCAGTAGGATGCCTGTGGGCACTTACCGGTAGAGCTGAGGAACTCTGCAACATGTCATGGATTGAGTTATATACCACCCCCCCTAAAATGTGTATGGCTATTTGGCTGGGCTAGGATTCCTGGTATTGTGTGATATTCCTTTTTTTGTAAACCTTGCCCTTAGATGTTGATGAGGTAGGATGAGGGCAGTTTTGTCTGTGGGGCAGGACTGAATGTCTAAGATTGTTTTCTGCCTTGAGGCAATGTTAGGAGATAAAAGAAAGAAGCCAGCAGGGAAGCAGTGCCAAGAGCTGTGCACATCCTTTGGAAAGGACCAGGGTCCCTGTGCCTCTGAAGCTTCCAGTCCAGGGTAAGACTAATGACAAAGACCTTCCTCCAGAGCCAGCACAGAAAGTCTTCCCCTGGAGCTGATACCCTGAAATGGACTTTTAACCTACTGCACTGTGATAAAATAAAACTTCTCTTTTTAAAGCCATTCACTGTGGTATCTCTGTCGTAGGAGTACTAGATGACTAAGACACAACACTTGCCCAAGCTAGGCACAGGCCGAACCAGCCCAAGGAGCTGAGGGCTGAGGGCCAGGGAGGGCTGTGTGTATGGCCAGGAAGCTACCCTAACTGAAGAACTCAATGCTTAGTCATTCCTGCTCCTGAATTATAACTTCCCTAATAAACTCCACAACAGAATTACAGAACTCAACAGGGATACAGAGAGTGCCATAGGAGAACATCTGGTGTCAGAAATGGCAAAACGTTTGGAGAGAGGTGGTATGTCTGACTCATAGGAATCAGACTTGAGCTGTGATCTTGTGGTCTTGATTCCATAGCCCTTCTTTGTGAGGTCAGACAAAGAGGTCAGATGACTACACCAGTTTTACAAATGTAGATACATATGACAGTAAGTCTGTGTTAGATAACATTAAAGTATTTCAACAACAGGGAATTCAGCCGAAAGAACCCTAACTTAGACAGCTGTAAGAACCAAGCTCTAATACTCTTTAGTTAAAGGAAGAACTGGAACCTAAATCTCCCTCAAGTGGAATGAGGCTGAAGTATTTTCCACGTGTAAATGCAGAACAGAAGGTAACAGATCTCAAGAGAAAGATAACTCAGTATAATTATTTCTATTGTCTCAAAGACTTTATTAAGAGGGTGTAAGAGTTTCTTCTGTATAGTAAGCACTCAACAAATACTAAGTTACTACTACTGCTATTACTGCCTTCACTATTTTATAAATTGCTACCATGCCTCAACTATTCTTTAAAAAAAACTTACCTCTGTGGTTTTTGTAGAAAATGCAATTGTTGGCACAAGTATCAGGATGAGCATCCCAAAACTCTGGGCCACAACAGCATAGTGGAGGTAAAGTAATATTATAGCGTTGAATTTTCTCCTGGATCTGGACTCGTAAAGCTTCTATGTATCTATGAAGAGATACACAGAAATGGTGCTGAGATCACATGACAGAATAGTGCAAAACCAATAACTTCCTCATACAAATACCTTTTTTCACCAACATAAATGGCGAGTTCACTGAATGAACAGTTCTAATTTTATTACCAGCTTTAACTGTTCATGTTTTATGTGTCTCAATCCTTCCTCTTTGTATTGGGAAAAGCACTAGAAAAATGTAGTACTATTTCTTAGGGATGGTTAAGAGCTACAGCTGCTACCTAAAAGGCTAGCAGTTCAAATCCACCAGCCGCTCCTTGGAAACCCAGTAAGACAGTTCTACTCTGTCCTATAGGGTCACTGAGAGTTAGAATCAACTCGATGGCACATAACAACATTCCCTAGGGGGTGTTAGGTAATCAAGAAATTTGATGAAGTTCTGTATTCCTCACTAAAGAAGAATATGAAAACAACACAGTCAACCCTCTTTTAAGGAAAGTGTGAGAAATGCTGTAAGAGAACTCAGACTTCCCATCCAGTCTTCTACAGACCCAGAATTTCATGCAGAACTTTTCAGAGTACCTTAGATACTCTTTTTCTCTCTGTTTTTGTTTTTCTCTTTCTCCTTTTATTTCTTCAAGTTGTAGTTGGGCTAATATGTCACTCATGTTATCCCCTGAACATGGTTCTTCACGACAGACCATTCTTAGGATCCTCTGCTCTTCAGCATAACGTTCTTGCTCTTTCTTTTTCTTAATTCTGAAAATAAAATCATAAAATGATTGTGAAATTTCATAAAACCATTTCTTAGAATGAGTTTCAAGTCAAAAACAACAAACAAATCAAACTCGATGCCATCAAGTCATTTCAGAAATTGACTGACCATATTATCAGGATGCATTGATAATTATGAGTAATTGGAATGGGAAAGTTGGAAACAAGGAAGAAAGATGGAAAACAACAGCCTTAGTGATAAAAATGGTGCTGAGATCACATGACAGAATCATGCAAAACCAATAACTTCCTCATACAAATACCCTTTTTCACCAACATAAATGGCGACTATACACATGGCTCTCACCACATGGAATACACAGGAATCAAATCAACTACATCTGTGGAAGAGACAATGAAAAAGCTCAACAGTATTAGTCAGAACAAGAACAGGGACCAACTGCAGAACAGACCATCAATTGTTCATATCCAAGTTCAAGCTGAAACTAAAGAAAATTACACCAAGTCCCTCGGAGCCAAAGTACAACTGTAAGTATATCTTACTGAATTTTGAGAGCATCTCAGGAATAGATCTGATGCACTGAATACTAACAGCTGAAGACCAGGCAAAATGTGGAATGACATTAAGGACACTATATATGAAGAAAGCATGAGGTCATTAAAAAGACAGGAGAGAAACAAAAGACCAAAACTAATGTCAGAAGAGACTATGAAACTTGCTTTTGAACATCAACTAGCTAATGCAAAATGAAGAAAAGTGAACATACTTTATCTCATAAGGCAGCTCAAGAAGACAAAGTATAATAATAAACCACACTTTGATTTGTAATATTATACAATTCTATGAAGAAAATACTAAAAGATGCAGGATGCATCAAAAAAAAAAAAAAAAAAAAAAAGAAGGAATAAGGAACACACAGAATTATTATACCAAAAGGAACTGGTCAGCATTCAACCACTTCAGAAGGTAGTATGTGAACAGGAAGTGACAGCACGCACTGAAGAAGTCAAGCTGTACTGAAGGCACTGGCAAAAGACAGAACTCTAGGAAATGATTATCATGCAGAACCGTTGTGTTCACTCCTCTACGCCAAGGAATCTGGAAGACAGTTCCCTGGCCAACTGACTAGACTAGATCCATATTTATGCCTATTCCCCAAAAAGATGATCTAACCAAATGCAGAAATCATCAAACAGTATCATTAATATTACACACAAGTAGAATTTTGTTGAAGGTCATTAAAAATGATCTGCAGCAGTACACTAATACACAACTACCAGAAATTCAAGCTGGATTCAGAAGATGGGGAACCATAGATATCATTGGTTATATAAAATGGATTCTGGTGGAAAGTAGAGAATACCAGAAAGATGTTTACCTGTATTTTACTGACTACACAAAGTTGTTCTTGACTGTGTGGATCATACCAAACTATGGATAACACTCAGAAGAATGTGAATTCCAGAACACTTAATTCATCTTATGAGGTACCTGTACATAGACCAAGAGATAGATATGCAAATAGAACAAGGGGATACAGTGTGCTTTAAAGTGTGGAAAGGTACATCAGAGTTGTATACTTTCATCATACCTATTAATCCATATGCTGAGCAAATAATATAAGAAGCTTGAGTATAAGAAAAGTGGGGCATCAGGATTGGATGAAGATTCATTAACAACCTACTTTATACTGATGATACAAACTTGCTTCCTGAAAGTGAAAAGGATTTGAAGCACTTATTGGTAACAATCAAAGACTTTAGCCTTCAGTATGGATTACACTTCAACATAAAAAAAAATACTACTGCCATCAAGTCAATTCTGACTCATAGCAATCCTACAGGACAGGGTAGAATTGGCCCATAGAGTTTCTGAGGGGCACCAGGCAGTTCTGAACTGCCAACCTTACGGTTAGCATCCATAGCACTTGACAACTATGCCACCAGTGTTTGCACACTTCAATGCAGACAAAAACAAAAATTTTCACACAACTGGACCAGTGAGCAACATCACGATAAATGCAGAAAAGACAGACATTCTCAAGGATTTCATTTTATTTGGATCCACAATCAACATCCATGGAAGCAGCAGTCAAGAAATTTAAAGACACATTGCATTGGGCAAATCTGCTTGAAAGATCTCTTTATAGTATTAAAACAAAAAACAAAGATGCCACTACAGTGTATCTGATCCAAGCCATGGAGTCTTCCATCATGTCATGTGCAAGAGAAAGCTGGATGATGAATAAAGAAGACTGAAGAACAATCAATGCCTCTGATTATGGTGTTGATGAAGAACAATGAATATGCCATGGACTGACAAAAAAATGCACAGATCTGTCTTGGAAGTACAACCAGAATGCTCCTTAGAAGCATAGATACCAAGACTCAAACACATTGCTGGCATGTCATCAGTAAGGATAAGTCCATGAAGAAATGAAATCATGCTTGGTAAAGTAGATAGCCAATGAAAAGCAGGAAGGAACGGAGTCAAGATGGCGGACTAAACACATGTCTCCCTAAATCCTTCCAGAAACCAAAATGATAATTAAATGGAGCCTTCTGGACACCTAGTGAGCCCTAGGACACAGTATAGGGCTGTTAATTTGGATTCCATACCACTGAATGGAAAACTTCCTCTCTTTTGCTGACCCCCACTCTTGGTGAGTGCTGGCTTTCATGGACCAAAGGTAAGTCGCCATTTTAACCCTTTTTCTCTGTCTTAGTCAGTGGACAGAGGTAGGCCTTGACTAGAAGCTAATCTCAGACGCACTGCCGGTGGGA
Organism: Heterohyrax brucei; assembly: GCA_028571685.1. Lineage (NCBI taxonomy): Eukaryota > Metazoa > Chordata > Mammalia > Hyracoidea > Procaviidae > Heterohyrax > Heterohyrax brucei. The sequence continues at coordinate 23,551,291 of CM053162.1, forward strand.
TCAGCAGGTGAAACTGCCAAATTTTGAGAGCCCGGCTTCAGATCCTGTGCATCTTGGTGCCTTTGGCCTCTCTTTCTGCCTCTGCCATTGAGCAGCCTGTATCAAGACAGGCTGTAAGCTTGTGAGGGATGCCATCTTGTTCCACCGGGAGGTAGAGATACCCATACAGAGGCCTCAACTGGGCCTAATTCCTAGGCTAGGAGGCAGCACCTGCCCAGAGAAGAGTGCTTTTCTGGCAGAAAAGCAGTATTCTACACAGTGTCACCTGTGGCTGGGGCCTGACAGCAGAGGCCAGCAGAGCAGTAGCCTTTCTGTATTTTGAACTAGCTTATAACACCTGAGGCTCAACACAGAGGTACTTACTTTGCCAGCTGGGATGAGGGACCTGTACACTTGAAAACCTCACTGGAAGTTCTCATATACCTTTCACCTTTCATTTTAAGATGGCCTAGAGAAACAACTGTGGTCCATCCTCACAGCATCTCTTCCATCTTCTGTTGACTCACATGATGCCCCAAAGCAACAAACTCTGGATAAAAGTGTACCAAAAAAAACACCCATGGCTTCAGAAAGCCCCCAAAAGAAAGCAACAAAAAAATCCCAGATGAAGAAATCTTTCTGAAACTATCAGAAGATGAATACAAAAGGATTATAAAGAAAGCCCTTTTGGATCTTATACAAAATGCAGCAGAGCAAAATGAAAAATTAAGCAAGCTGTTCAATCTGATGGAACACCAGTACTCTGAAATCCAACAGGTCAAGAACAAAATTAAAGACACAGAAACATCAATTCAAAGTGAACAGAATGGAATAAATGGAAAAGAGATTTTCTGACTTGAAAGACAGAGCAACTGACTCCAGCATCAATGAGGAGAAATCAGAAAAAAGAAACAAGAAAAATGAAGAAGTATTAAGAAGCATGTGAGACTTTGTTAAGAGGAAAAATCTACGATTAATTGGAGTTCCTGAACAGCGTGAGACACCTGAGAACACAGAGACTATTGCTGCTGAGCTGCTGACAGAAAACATCCCAGAAATTACGAAAGAAGAGAATATAGATATCCAAGATGTGTATCAAACACCACTCAATATAGATCTCAAAAGAAAGACTCCAAGACATATTCTAATCAAGCTTAACAAAATGAAACATAAGCAGAAATTCTTAAAGACAGCAAGACTCAAAGCAAAGCTAACATTCAGAGGGAAACCCTGTAGGATTTCATGGGATTTCTCAGCAGAAATAATGCTGGCACGGAGGCAGTGACATGACACATTCAAAGCCTTAAAGGAGAAAAACCTCCAACCAGGAATTATATATCCTGCAAAACTATCTTCCAAATATGAAAATGAAATTAAGACATTCACAGACAAACAGAAACTCAGAGACTTTGTAAAAACCAAACCAAAGCTACAAGAAATACTGAAAGAATCTCTTGGCTTAGAAGGACAAAATCACTAACTTTATATTTTAGAAGCAAATACAGGACACATCTCCCAGAAACCTACTCAGGGGAGGCTCCAAATTCAAGCAAAGCTATAATAATCAAAGAAATGATTCAGTGATCATATCACGAAAACTATGATGCCATCATATTAAAAAGAGGGATGCATTACAGTCGTTTATAGTCCTTCCAGATGGAGAGGAAGTTAACAAGACTGGTAATAATTAAAATTGGGTTTACATATAGTTTATTAAGGGGGATTATGGGGCGGCCATAAAGCACAATAAAAATAAAGAACATATTGCAGGAGTCTGAACAACCACAAAACCAACCCTGAAAAAGGTGAAAAATCAACTCACAAACAAGAAGGTCTCAGAAGAGATTAATAAGAACAGAGAAATCATCAACACAAAAATAAACATATCACAATGAGAACATTAAACACATACCTATCAATAATTACACTGAATGTGAATGGGCTGAACACCAGTAAAGACACATCTAGTGACATCTTGGATCAAAAGACATGACCCATCCATACGTTGCCTACAAGAAACTCACCTCAGACTTAAAGATATGAACAAACTGAAAATTAAAGGATGGAAGAACATATATCAAGCTAATGATACACAAAGAAGAGAATGTGTAGCAACTCTAATCTCAGATAAAATAGATTTTAATGTAAAATCTACTATTGTGGACAAGGATGGACACTATGTATTGCTGAAAGGTTCAATATATAAGCATGACTTAACAATAATAAATATTTATGCACCTAATATTAGAGCACATAAATACATCGAAGAAACACTGATTACACTAAAAAAGGAGTTAGATCACTCCACAATAATAGTGGGAGACTTCAACAGTCCACTCTCAATATTGGACAGATTGTCTAGAAAAAAGCTCAGTAAAGACACCGAAGACTTTATAACCACAATTAACCAACTAGACCTCATCGACATATACAGAACTTTCTATCCATCAACGGACAACTACACCTTCTTCTCCAGTACACATGGAACATTCTCCAGAATACACGATGTGTTAGGACATAAAGCAATTCTCAACAAAATCCATACCACTGAATTAATGCAAAGCATCTTCTCAGATTATAAAGCCATAAAAGTCAAATCAATAGCACAAGAAAATAGATACAAAGTAGAACTCATGTCAACTGAACAACATCTTGCTCAAAAAGCCACGGGTTATAGAAGAAATCAAAGACAAAATAAAGAAATTTATGAATTCCAATGAGAATGAAAACACTTCCTACCAGAACCTATGGGATACAGCCAAAGCAGTGCTCAGAGGTCAGTTTATCTCCACAAATGCACAAATCTGGAAGAAGAAAGAAACCAAACCAAAGAACTAACTCTACAGCTTGAACAAGTAGAGAGAGAACAACAGAGAAACCCCTCAGGCACCAGAAGAAAACGGATCATAAAGATTAGAGCAGAACTAAACGAATTAGAGAATAGAAGAACCATTGAAAAAATTGATAAGACCAAAAGCTGGTTTTTTGAAAAGACCAACAAAATTGACAAACCATTGGCTACATTTATTAAAGAAAAACGGGAAAGGAAACAAATAACCCAATTAAGAACTGAGAGGGGAGCTGTCATAACAGATCCAACAGAAATAAAAAATATCATAACAGAAAACTATGAAAGACTGTACTCTGACAAATTTGAAAACCTACAGGAAATGTACAAACTCCTTGACTCCCATCATCTACCAAAATTATCACAACGTGAAGCAGAACAACTTAATAAACCTATCACAAAGGAAGACATTGAAAAAGTCATCCAAAAGCTACCAACCAAAAAAACCCGAGGCCCAGACTGCTTCACTGCAGAATTCTACCAAGCTTTTAGAGAAGAGTTATCTCAATACTACCGAAATTATTTCACAGCATAGAAAGGGATAGAATACTCCCAAATTCATTCTGCGAAGCCAGCATAACCCTGGTATCAAAGCCAGGGAAAGACCCACCAAAAAAGGAAAACTACAGACCGATATCACTCATGAATCTAGATGCAAAAATCTTCAACAAAATTCTTGCCAATAGAATACAACAACATATCAAAGAAATAATCCATGACGACCAAGTTGGATTCATACCAGGGATGCAAGGCTGGTTCAACATCAGAAAAACAATTAATGTGATAAGCCACATAACACAAAATACAAGAATCACCTGATTTTGTCTACTGATGCAGAGGCATTTGATAAAGTCCAACACCCATTCATGCTAAAAACTCTCAGCAAAATAGGCATACAAGAAAATTCCTAACACAATAAGTGCCATTTATACAAAGCCAACTGCCTACGTCATCCTGAATGGAGAGAGACTGAAACAGTTTCCCTTGAGAATGGGAACTAGACAAGGATGCCCACTCTCACCTCTCCGATTCAACATTGTACTAGAAGTTCTAGCCAGAGCAATTAGACAAGACCAACAAATAAAGTGCATCTGCACTGGCAAAGAAGACGTGAAAATCTCCCTATTTGCAGATGATATGACTGTATACACAGAGAATCCTGAAGTATCCATAAGTAAACTCAAACTGATAGAAGAGTTCAGCAAAGTCTCAGGATACAAGATAAACATAAGTAAATCAGTATGATTCCTTTATACCAACAACGGGATTATTAAAGAAGAAATCACCAAATCAATACCATTTACTATAGCCCCTAAGAGGATAAAGTACCTAGGAATTAATCTAACCAGAGAAATAACAGATCTTTACAAAGAGAACTACAAGTTCTTGCTACAAGAAAGTGAGAGAGACTTACATAAATGGAGAAACCTACCCTGTTCATGGACAGGAAGACTTAACATTGTGAAAATGTCTATTTTTATCCAAGGCAATCTACGTACATAATGCAATCCCAATACAAATCCCAGTGACATTTTTTTAATGAGATGGAGAAACAAATCACCAACTTTGTCTGGGAAAGAAAGAAGCCCCCGATAAGTAAAGCACTACTGAAGAAGAACACATTGAGAGGCCTCTCACTACCCAACTTTAGAACCTATTACACCACTACAGTAGTCAGAACAGCTTGGTACTGATACAAAAAGAGACAGACGGATCAATGGAACAGAACTGAGACCCCAGAAATGACACCATCGGCCTACGAACAGTTGATATTTGACAAAGGCCCTAAGACAACTGGGCTAAAATCAATCTCTTCAACCAATGGTGCTGGCAAAATTGGATATCCATCTGCAATAAACTGAAACAAGACCCATATCTTACACCTTATACAAAAAACAAGTCCAACTGGATAGAAGACCTAAATATCAAGTCTAAAACGATAAAGCTCATCCAAGAAAAAGTAGGAACAATGAAGTTTTAATACACAACGTAGACAGACTTCAAAAATCTGTTCAACAAACCACAAACAACAGAAGAGAAAATAGATAAATGGGAACTACTAAGAATCAAACACTTGCTCATCCAAAGACTTTATTAATAGAATTAAAAGGCCACCTACAGAGCGGGAAAAAGTATTTGGCAATGATATGTCAGACTGATGCATGTTCTCCATGATCTATAAGGTACTACAAAATATCAATAAGAAAAAGATAAATCGTCCAATTAAGCAGTGGGCAAAGGAGATGGACAGACACTTCTCTAAAGAGGACATTCAGACAGCCAAAAAACACATGCAGACATGCTCACGATCATTAGCTATTAAAGAAATTCAAACCAAATCTACCATGAGATATCATCTCAGCCCAACACGGCTGGCCATCATCCATAAAATGCAAAAAAAAAAAAAAAAAAAATGCTGGAGAGGCTGTGGAGAAATTAGAACTCTCCTACACCACTAGTGGGATTGCAAAATGTTGCAACGTCTTTGGCAAGCAATCTGGTGCTTCTTTAAGTTGGATGTGGATATACCACTTAACCCAGTAATTCCACTGCTCAGAGTATATCCCACAGAATCAAGGACATTCACACCAACTGATACATACACACGAATGTTTACTGCAGCACAGTTCACAACAGCAAAGAGATGGAATCAACCCAGAAGCCCATCAACAGATTGGTAAACTGTGGTATGTATATATACTCAGTGGAACACTATGCAATGATAAACAACAATGATGAAACCTGGTTTCAATTGGAGGACATTAAGTTGAATGAAAGTAGTCAGTGACAAAAGGACAAATATTATATGAGACCCCTACGATAAGAACTTAAAAACAGACTCATGTATAGAAAGAAAGACTCTGACTTCTGCATGGCTGGAGAGGGAGGGTGGAAGGGTGATGGGGGGAGAGTTTAGATTAGATAGTTGATAGAAATTTGGTTGGGTGAAATCTGTGATAGCACACATTAGAAAGAAGATCAGTATTAACCAGACTTCAACATAATATGATTACTCCTCTCATCTTAACCCAATATTGCAAGGACAGAGTAGCTGGGGCAAGGGGCCGGGGACCATGCTCTCAGGGGAAATCGAGGTGAACTGATACAAGTAGCGTTTGCTAAGAAAGCCTTCTGAACCCCACGTTAGTGAGTTGTGTCTGGGGTCTGAAAAGCTGCCAAGCTGCCATCTGAGGGTACAGCAAATCGCCCCAATCCAGCAGGAATGGATGATCACCAAGGACCAAAATGACACAGGGGAAAGAGAACCCAGAAGACAGAGAGACTCACATGAGTGAGTGTCTACATCGACTCGTGACTGGAAGAACTGGATGGTGCCCAGCCACCACGAATGATAGCCACGATGGAGCTCACGAAGTTGAGTCTCACTGACAACACAGGAATAAAAAGGGGTATATCCTGAGATCTCCACTAAAAGAACACAAATGATGGTCCAGGGGCCTCAGAGCTTCCCTGGAAGCATGGCCCCTGGCCCTGATGCTGCCTCTGTCCATAAATCATAATGGAGGTCAACTCTTTGGACAGGAACAGATTGGACATGGCAACAGAGTGACCAGTCATGTGTGCACTTTATGGTTCTATGCATCTATAGGATGTCGTCCTGCTGACCACTTACCTGAGGCAGGGGAGTGGGTAGAGAGGAGGGGATAGGGGATTGTTGGGCAGATAAGACATGTACGGAGCAGAGAGGAAAAGTGTACTGTCACTGGGCAGGGAGAGCTGTGGGAGCTGCATATAGGTGTTCCTGCAAATTTATATAGGAATGTACATTTTCATTCAATCCTAATAAAAAAAAAGAAAGAAAAAGAGGGAGATCCACAATGAGATGGGCTGACAGTGGCTCTAACCATGGGCTCAAGCACGTAACAAGAGCTGTGAGGATGGTACAGGACCTGGTAGTGTTTCATTCTGTTGTACAAGGGTCACTCTGAGTGGCAGCTGGTTCAACGGCACCTAACAATATTTTTGTCAAGAAATCTAACTGATTTGAGACTAGAACTCAAGCATAAGCTGTTGAGACCACTGCTCAAAATCACTTTGAAACAAATGTTTTATTATTTTCTGACCTGCAGTGTGAGGTCAATTCACACTCATTCACACCTCTTTAACAGAACATGGACTGCTGAAAATTCTGGGCTCCTATCCATTTGTGGAAGGCTATTCACTCTAGGGAATTATAGTCTTTTTTTAGATTAACAAAGGGATAAGCTAAGAACAAGGAAGCTGCCTTACAAAGGCACCGGAAAAATAGAAGACATATGGTAGTTGTATTATTATAGGTGAAACTACGTCCACCTAGACTCTGACATCTAATTACTGGCCACATGCAGCAGAATGACGAAGCCACTTTAAACAAGAGATTTTCTTTTACTTGTTCTCCCATATTTGCCAGTCTTTTTTGAGCTATAAACTATAAATCTGAATTGAATATTTCTCAAAGAGTACATAGTTTTTATGATATTATGCAAACTCAGACTCAATATAAAGTTGTAATAGGGTAGAGGTGAGAAATCTCATTATTGCAACTTGGACTGGGGCATGTATTCTTATGCCAGTGAAGATCAAGACTTAAAGGCATATAAGGCAGTGTCTCAGTCATCTACTCCTACTGTAACACAAGTACCACAAGTAGATAGCTTTAATAAAGAAAAATTTGTTACCTGACAGTTTAGGAGGCTAGAAGTTCAAATTCAGGGTGCCAGCTGCAGGGGAAGAACTCTGCCAGTTCCAGGGAAAAGTTCTTGTTATCAGTCTACGAGCTTTTCACTGCTTTTCACTGCAGATATCTCAGGTCCACAGGATATTCTGGCTCTTCTTGCTTGGTAGTAGTGAGGTCCCTCTATCTTTTTGCTCTAGTCTTTCTTTCATATCACAAAAGAAACTTACTTAAAGCAACCTAATCTTGTAGACTGAGTCCTGTCTCATTAACCTAGTTGCCTATAAACCACAACTAAAACCAAAAACATTGCTGTTGAGTGAATTTCAACTCACAGTGAGCCTATAGGATGGGGTAGAACTTATTAACATCATAGATGTAGGATTTACCACACTTGGGAAAATTGTATCAGATGACAAAATGGTGAACAACCATAAAATACCGGGAATCATAGCCTAGGTAACAGGACCCACGCTTCTGGGAGACACAATTCAGTCCATAACAGACAGCATGCTAAGAATGTGAGAAAGGTAATGTGAAAAAAGGCTAAAAAAGGACACAAACATGTAACACAATTAACAAACACATATCACAACCGCCATCTTGTTCTCTTAAAATACAACGTCTGTAATAAACCAGAGAATGCAAAGAAAACATGAAAATACTACAAAACTTGAAAGATGAGCCTAAGATCATAGGTGCTCTTGGCTACAATTCTATGTATCTAGCTTATCCCAAAGCGAGACAGTTAAGAAAAATAAATCATCTGAGACCATTCATATTTGTTTAGTTAAATAACTTCCCACCTTGTGAAAAAGGCAAATGGGAAATGAATTTCTGTATGGATAATACATCATATTGAGATTTGCAGTGATTAATTTTAAAAGTACCGAAGTAAATCACAGCACAAAATGTAATTACTGGTGTAATTCTCTGTAACAATTATTGTCCATACCAGGAAACTAAAAGCTAAGGAAGTGACTAAGCATTGTTTTTCAAATGCTGGCATCTAAGGTCTTGGGGGTAGACAGCTATTAGAAATGGATTTAACTCCACCTTCCTCTCCCCGGTACTCTTCCCAATAGAGCCAAACATCTAGAGAGTTGTCCAGATTTTCTATTTCCTTTTCTTACCACCTTGCCCACTCCAACATTTAAGCCCTACCACTCCACCAAAACAGTTCTCACTAAGGTGACCGGTGGTCTCTAGGTCACCTAATGCACCTAGCACACGCATTCTAAATGGAACTAATACAGGGTCTTCCAGTAACAGTACCCTATCTTTGAACTCGAATAAAACAAGCTGTGTAAATGACACAGTTTTAACTGTTTTCTTTTTTTGAAGTACATTTGATGGTATTATAGTGTGGAAAAGAACTTCAAGTAAATGGTCTCTGTGGCAACTTTCAAATGGGGCCCAAAATAACCAGTTATCACAGCCTGATTATCCTTCGCCATTGACTGTTATAGCCTCATCATTCATCGTGGAAAAAACAAGGGCCAATGACTCCAGTGGACCCCAATCCACACAAAAACAGTAACTTTCTGAGCATGAAGTGGATGTTCTTGAATCTCCATTGGATTCACATCACTCTAAATGCGACAGCTTTTTTTGTTAACAAAACCATTCATCCAAAATGGGCCTCATTGCTGAAGATGATTCTTTGGGGTCAACTTCCAATTGTTTCAGAGCCCAGTAAGCAAATGTATACAGTGCAGTCTATGATTGTTGGACTTCAGTTCCTGAGTTAAAACAATTTGTATGGGTAAGGTTCAAGTTCGGATGCAAACTCTGACAAATTGTGGTCAAAAAAAGGTCCAGTTCTTGTGCTCAGCAACAAGTTGATTGGGATGCATTCTTGCACACACTCTGATGAATGATGGCAATGTTTTCATTCAAACATGTGGTTTGTTGCTGCACAGTCGTCTGATGGGCAAGACCTGGTTATCTCAAATTTTTTTAATAAATGTCAAATTGTTCTCTCACCAGGACACTTAGATGTACTGTAAATTTCATGTAACACATGGAATATTTGGTGAACAGGACACCCATTCTGATAATAAACTTTAATCACTTCTACACGTAGTATACTCGTGTAACTTTTCATGGCTGTTTGTCAAGACTAATAAGAAACCCGAGATAAATATAGCCACTATAGCTTCACAAATACGGCCACCGTGAGGTGTCAAGAATAGGACACCCTTAATTCCAACCCAAAACCCACTGCCATCAAGCCATTTATCACCCCTACATGGGTAATATCACCACTATGGGGGTAAAACCAGTTGAAGGGGAAAAACTGTTGGAGTCTACAGCCTTCCATAGACCTTGTCATAGTATATAAACAAAAATACAATATATTGGTATACTAAAATCTCAAAGGAGATTTGATCAGTGAAACAGAACAGAAAACCTAAAAATACACCTACACAAATATGGTCAACCAATCTTTCACAGAGGAACACAGGCAATGCAGTGGAGAAAGTACAGCCTTGTTAACAAAAAAGGCTGGAACAAATGTACATGTTAATAATACTTAAGCAGCAAATGTTTTGCTATATATTTACCAAATAAAAAAAAGGAAAGAAATAAACAAACAAGCCACAAAGGCACATGGAAGAACCCTGAATGTATCTTTCTAAGTGAAAGAAGCCAGTATGAAAAAGCAACATGCCTGTATGATTTCAACTATATGACATTCTATAAATGTTTTAAATTATGGAGGCAGTAACTAGCTCAGTGATTTTCAGGGGTTCCGGGGGTAAAGCATTGGTAGAATAGAATAGACTCCACACAGGAAGACTCAACACTGTGAAAATGATTGTACTACCTACAGCAATCTATAGATACACAATCCCTAGCCAAATCCCAGTGGTGCTTTTTAATGAGACAGAGAAATAAGTCATCTTCATATGGAAAAAGAAGAAGCCCCAGATAAGCAAACCATTACTGAACAAGAACAAAGTGGGAGGCTGCACACTATCTGACTTTAGAATCTATTATACTGCCACAGTAGTCAAAATAGCCTGGTACTGGTACAACAACAAACATATAGACCAATGGAACAGAACTGAGAATCCAGACTTACAATCATCTACCTATGAGCAGTTGATATTTGACAGAGGCCTAAAGTCTGGTAACTTGGGAAAAGACAGTCTCTCTAACAAATGCTATTGGCATAAATGGATGGATATTCATCTCAAAAAGCAAACAAAAAAACCAAGACCCCCATCTATCTCATACCATGCTCAAAATCTAACTCAAAATGGATCAAAGACCTAAATATAAAACCAAAAATGATAAAGATCATGGAAGAAAAAATACAGACAAAGCTGGAAGGTCTAATACACAGAATAGAATACAAAACATTACTAACAATGCACAAACACGAGAAGAGAAAATAGGTAACTGGGAACTCCTAAAAATCAAACACTTACACTCATCCAGTGATTTCACCAAAAGAGCACAAAGACAGCCTACACACTGGGGAAAAAATTGGGGATATGAGAAATCCGATCAGCAGCTAATCTCTAAAGTCTTCAAGATACTCCAAAATCTCAACCACAAAAAGAGAAGTACCCCATTTAAGAAATGGGCAAAGGCTATAAACAGGTACTTTACTAAAGAAGACATTCAGACAGCTAACAGACACATGAGGATATGTTCACAGTCATTAGCCATTAGAGAAATTGAAATCAAAACTACAAGGAGATCACATCTCATCCCAACAAGGCTTGCACTGATCCAAAAAACACAACGTAATTTATGTTGGAGAGGCTGTGGAGAGACTGAAACACTTAGACATTGCTGATGGGAATGTAAAAATGGCACAACCACTTTGGAAATTGATTTGGTGCTTGCTAAAGAGCTCCAAATAGAAATATCAGATGATCCAGTGATCCCACTTCCTGAAATATATCCTAGAGAAATAAGGGCTGTCATACAAACAGATACACACACATCAATGTTCACTGCAGAACTGTACACAATAGCAAAAAAATGGAATCAACCTAGGTGCCCATCAGTGGATGAATGAATAAATAAACTGTGGCATGCTCACACAACAGATATTATGCCATGATAAACAACAATGATGAATTTGGGAAACCTTTAACAACATGAGAGAATCTGGAAAGCATTACACTGAATGAAATTAGTCAATCGCAAAAGGACAAGTAACATAAGACACCACCACTATAAGGACTCAAGAAAAGGTTTAAACACAAAAGAAAGCAGTCTTTGATTGTTACGGGGGTGGGAAGAGAGAGAAGGGTATTAGTTAATTATACAGTAGACAAGAATTATTTTAAGCAAAAGGAGGGACAACACACAGCAGAAAAGACGTCACCACAACTGCTAAACCAAAAGCTAAGAAGTCTCCTAAATACAACCAAACACTTCAAGGGACAAGTAGCAGGGCCAGAGGTCTAGGAAGCCTGGTTTCAGGTGACATTCTAGGTTAACTGGAATAACAAAGTTTCTTAAGAAAATGTTCTACATCCCATTTTTGTGAGTAGTGTCTGCAGTCTTAAAAGCTAGCAAGCGGCCACCTAAGAGCCATCAATTGGTCTCACTAAACCTGGAGCAAAGGAAAATGAAGAGCAACAAAGACATAAGAGCAACAAAGACATATGAGCCCAAGAGACAGAAAAGGCCACATAAACCAGAGGCTACATCAACGTGACACCAGAAGAACGAGGTGGTGCCTGACTACCACCGATGATGCCCTTACAGAGATCTCAACAAAGAGCTCCTGATGGAGCAGGAGAAATGTGGAGCCCAGGATTCACACTCTAGTAAAAAGACCAGACTTGATGCTCTGACAGACTGGAGATTACAGGGAAGACGTGGCCCCATGACTGTCTATCAGCCCAGAACTGAAGTCATTCCTGAAGCTAACTCCTCAAAGGCTGTACTGGTCTGTCAGACATAAAAGGACACTGGCAAGGAGTGCACTTCTTGGCTTAAGTAGGTACAGGAGACTAGCTGGGCAGCTCCTGTCCAGAGGTGAGATGAAAGGGTAGAGGTGAGATAAGGCAGAGAGGGACAGAAGCTGGTTGAATGGGACATAAGAAATTCAGGGTGGAGAGGAGGAGTGTGTTGTCACAGTGTGGAGACAACAGCTAGCGTCACATAACAGTGTGTGTACATTTTTATGTAAGAAACTGACTTAAATTGTAAACTTTCGTTTGAAACACAATGAAACATACACACCACCGCAACTGGCTTGATTTTATAGGATTGTACAATGCAATGAGTGAACCCTAATGTAAACTATAGACTGTAGTTAATAATAACTTATCAATAACAGTTTTTCAATTGTAATAATGTACCATAAGAACGCCAGATGTTGATACTAGGAGAAAGAGTATAGGGAAAGAGGAAATATGACACCTCTGCCCTTTCTAGATAACCAGTGCACAGCGGTTTAAGAGCTCAGCCTACTAACCTAAGGGTTGGCAGTTCAAAGCTACCAGCTGGGCCCCTTGGGAACCCTCTGGGGCAGTTCTACTCTGTCCTGTAGGGTCACTATAAGGCAGTTTTGGCTAGACAGTAATGGATCTGTTTTTTTCCTTTGTTATGTACTTCTGTGCAATTTTTCTGTAAAGCTAAAACCACTCTAAAAAAATAGGATCTTTTTTAAAAAAATTCACAGGGCAATAATAAGGAAGACATCTTTAAAATGTCATTAGGAGAGCAATTTAAAAAGCTTGAGAAACTCTGATCTAACAGTTTTCAGTTCTCCTTTCCCCTATCAGAAATATTTAACGTTTTTTACTATTCTTTCCATTTTGCAGTTTTTCCCTCAGTTTCTGTTACACAATATTCACCCTGAATTTCTTCCTATACTGTAGACCATCCTTCTCTTGTTTCTTTGCAAGCCTATCTTCCCTACACATGGTACTCACTGAAGTTCAATGCTAGGCACTCTCCTCTGCACATCTGTGTCTTCTCCCCACATATGACTACATAGGCCATCTGCTTCAATGGCAGCCCTGGTGGCTCAGTGGTTACGAGCTTGGCTGTTAACCTAAAGGTCAGCAGCTTTAATCTACAAGCTGCTCCCTGGAGACCCTATGCAGCGGTTCTACTCTGTCCTGAAGGGTCAATAAGCATTGGAACTAACTTGACAGAAGCAGGTTTCTGCTTCAGTTACCACCTGTAACTGACAAAGCAACAGCTCCATCATAGCTCATTCTCCCTGAGATTCAAACCTATCTATTAGCTACCTGACTTTTTTTTTTAATTTTATTTTGCTTTAAGTGCAAGTTTACAGTACAAGTGAGTTTCTCAGTCAAAACCGTTTTGTGGCAGGGTTGCAATTCCCACATTGTATCAGCCCTCTCTCCCTTTCCATCCTGGGTTCCCCACGTCTACTTGTCTAGTTTTCCTGTTCCTTTCTGTCTTCTTATCTTTAATTTGGGGTAGGTGTTGCCTATTTAATCTCATGTACTTGATTGAACTAAGAAATACATTCCTTACCTGTGTTACAATTTATTTTATAGGCCTGTTTAATCTTTTGCTGAAAGACGGACTTCGGGAGTTTGCCTGCTAATCCGACATTTCCACTTGAGTGTTCCCAAAGTACTTACTTTGGGCAGATGTTCAGGTTAAGAACTAATGCCATACAGTAGTTTCAGAAGGGATTATAAAATCAAACACGATAAAACACTAAAACCCAACGCCATTAAGTCAATTCCGACTCACAATGACCCTATAGGACAGAGAAGAACTGCTGCACACAGTTTCCAAAGAGGGCCTGGTGGATCCAAAGCACTGACAGTTTGGTTAGCAGCTGTAGCTCTTAACCACGGTGCCCCCAGGGTTGATGTAACAATTATTTTATAAACAGGCTTTTATTCTTCCCTGATGTCTTCAGGTACTCTTGAGTAAACATATCCTTTGGTTGATACACAACAGAAACTAAGACCAGGTCAGAAATCAACCAGTTTATCCCAGAGCACCGATGTGAATACAACTATAGCAGTTCTTTGGTTATTACAAAAGGTATTTTGAAATCAGCATCAGTAAGAAAAATGAGAATATAAGAGATCGTAAAGTGGTTTATAAACCTGTTACACTGGGTGTTCGAACAACTGAACCAGTTGATGTAAATAGTTACGTTTTGAAAATTCCTACCAATAAAATATCATGGCAAAGTGTATCAGAAACATTCTTGTAATTCCAGTACAAAATCACAAACTCTCGTCACTATCCACACAATAAAACAACACCAAGCCTTGTCAAAGGTAGTAAAACAGAACCCTACAGCCAAAAGGAGGGCTTTCTTTTGACTCTACCGATTATTTATTTCAACAGTCCCAGAAATCTGTCAACATGAATAGTTTCAAACAAAAGGAATTCTGCTTTTCAGGTTAAAAAACAGGTACATTTCCAGCATCACAATGGTGCCCTGATAGAAAAGTAACTTCTCAAGGATGTGGAAGAAATCTGTCTCTCTGGCACCAGAGGATTAAGTTCTAATCTAGCATTGCCTGCTGATCCTGTTTTTCTGTTCCATTTTTCTCTTTCTTCCCTCTTCCTGACTCTGAGAGTATTCTTAGTGATTTCAGAAATCACTAGTAAGAATAACAGTATTTCCTACTGCAGTCTCTACTTGAATTTCCTTTAGGTACCTCAAAAACACAACACATTCCAAACTCAATCTACCCTTTCCACCTCCACCTCCTTCTTGGTAAATAAGCTTTGCTGTACCTCACTTATTCAATGACCCAAGCCATAAACCTGGGACTGACCTTTGAATTTTCTCTCTGACAAAATCCTATCAATTCTCTCTCTCAACTGCTCTTAAAACTGCTTCCACTTCTTTGCCTCCCCGGCCCAGGCTTATCTGAGATGCCGTGTTAGATAACAGACTTCAAAGACATTGAATGATGGCATCAAATCTGTGTGTGTATCTCAATTCTGCCACTTACTACGTGTGGTCTTGATGCTAGGCAAATTATTTAATTTCTCTCAGGCTATTTCCTTACCTGTAAACGAAAAAACTGATACCTACCTGACAAGAATATTGAGATAAGTAAATGAGCTAATGCCTCCACTATGCTTGGCACACTGTAAATACTCAGTGGTATCTACTCCCACCTACATGCCCAATGGCACAGTGGTTAAGAGCTACAGGTGCTAACTAAAAGGAGGGCACTTTGAATCCACCAAGTACTCCTTAGAAATGTTATGTACAGTTAGCTCTACTCCGTCCTATAGGATCACTGTGGTTGGAACTGACTTGATGGTGAAGGGTACAGTTTGCTTCTACCTAGGATTATTTTATCAATTAAGTGAGACAATAATTTGTGCAAAACACCTGACCCATGTTGCTGTTGCCAGCTGTCGGCATGTTTCTCCTGGACACATGGTGACACCATATACAATAGGATCAGGCCACTATAACCCGTGAGGTTTTCACTGCTTGATTTTCAGAAGCGAATTAAAAGGCCTTTTCTCTAGTCTGTTTTAGTTTGTAAACTCTACTGAAACCTGTTCAGCACCATAGCAACATACATGCTTCCACTAACAGATAAGTGGTGACTCTCACAAGGTGCATTGGTCAGGAATTAAACCCAGGTCTCCTGCATGGAAGAGAAGAATTCTACCACTCAAATCACCACTGCTGACACACAGTAAATGTGATAATTAAGGTTGTGTGTCAACTTGACTGTGCCATGATTCTCAGTGGTCTGATAGTTGTATGGTGTTGTGATTACTTCCATGATGAGATTTATATTATGTGATCGCTTCCCATGATGGGACCTGCTGTGAGTAGCCAATTAGTTGAATCAGAGTTTCCTTGAGCATGGGTCTTGCACTAAATGTAAGGGGATATTCTGGCAAGGTCTGTGGGCTTCTGCTTGTTCTGGATCCTGCAGCTGGCTCCTGCTCATCTGACCTCTGGTTCTTGGAACCTGAGTTAGCAGCTTACCTGCAATCCTGCCTGTCAATCTTGAAATCTGTCAATCTTCACTGATAGTGAGCACCAGTCCTGCTCTCCAACATCCTGATCTTGGACTCCCCAGCCCCTGTGGCTATATGAATCAGGAAAGGCCTCTATCCTGGCCCAGCTTCTACAACCACATGAACCACTTCCTTGATATAAATCCCTCTCTCTATATATATTCATACACTTTACTGATTTTACCTTTCTCAGGAACCCAATCTAAGATAATAACATATAACAAACCTTTTCTTTTTAATTCAGCCTCTCATCTTCTAACTACATTACTTCAAAAATTTCCTAATATCTAGTCTTGCCCCCATCTTATCTAGTCCCACATTGTCAGGCTCAAAAATCTTCAAATTAGCTCCTGCTTTCAGGATAAAATCCAAATCCTTTTTTATGATCTTGTCTTTCCTTCTCTCTCTCTTTTTTTATCTATCACTTTCTCTTTTTCCACTTTGATGAGGATTTTGATACCCTTAAGTGTCCAATGATCTCTGGCTATGACACAGACTACAGTCCTTACAGAGTCTTCCCTAGTCCACTGCAGCCTTGGGCCAGGGTATGCAGACCAGTTACTACTTGAGAGTACAGCCATCACAGAAAGCAGCCAGGCATCTGACTTTTAGAAGAAACAGTGGCTCCTTCGATTCCTCCACTCTCACTGCTAACTCTGGCTTCTGGTCATACCAGGACATTCAGACTACATAATCACAGGGACCTCTCTTGAAGCTAGCTCTCATCTAATGTTAGGAAGTTACCTTCATAGCCTCCCCATACATCTTCTGTCCCTGCTTCCTCTACATCCCATTTTGGGAAAAGAATAGGTACTTAAGTCTTGTGCCCAGCTTGGTAACCACTCATAACCCAGAAGCAGAGTCTGGCAATGCCCACTCTGACCACAGGTGTTGTCTCTGTGTTATCACCAATGACTGGTTTTCCGCCTAACACCGGGCTCGCAGGTTGTCCCCAAACACAGAAGCAACAATGAACAGAAAGAGAGGGGAGAACCCAGTCTGTCACGTTTTTGACAGGCAGACTGGTACAGGATATCTAGTACAGCCAACCCAACCTGATGTCACGAGAAGAGGCAGTCTCCCTGGATGAGCATTCCCTACTGGCCACAAGAATCCTCAACTCACACAGAGGCGAAAGGTGGAAAGCTCCAAGGGCTTTAAATAAAGGTCAGTGCTGGAGTAAGATGAAGCCAGAATGTTTAATAATGTCAAGAAAACCGACTGCAGGAAAATCCAGGCCACTGAAAAGGCTTCACAGGGCCACTCTGCCTTGGTTTGTGGTGCAACTGAAGTCCAAGTCCTGGGCCTTAAGGTCACTCTGAGGCATAACAGTACAAGACATCATCCTCAGCCTATGGAGTATGTAGATTAAACACGTGAAAGTCATGGGACAATGAGAAAATTGATGGTAAAATTATCACAAACCAGAGCTTGGGAGCTGCTTTTTATCTCACAGCCAAATGCAGTGGCATTCAGGTACACAGAGACCAGGTCACTCCGAAATACAGAAGCTGGTAGACCAGCTATCTTGGACCTCGCAGTTACTGCTCCTGTTGTTACAGGAGATGAAATCCCTAAACTGGCTCCTCTCTTAAGGCTTACCTCTTGCCATTCCTTTAGCTTCTATCACATAAAACTCAAGAGTCGTGTTTCTCATGAAACACTGCCTTTGCTATGGTGTTCTTTCTACCTAGAATTTCCATCTACCCATTCCTCAACCCAAATTCCCTTCTGTCTCACAGTACTCATACTAAGGAGTCCCTGGGTGGTACAAATAGTTACTACGCCACACTGTTACCTTAAAGGTTGGTAATTTAAGTCTGCACAGAGGCATCTTGGAAGGCCCAGAGATCTACTTCTGAATACCCTATGGAGCACAGTTCTACTCCGACAAACATGAGTTGCCAGGAGTCAGAATCAACTCAGCTGCAACTGGTTTGGTTTACTTCTACCAATCCTTCAAAATTCAGCTTAGGAAATCTTTGCTGTCCCTCTGTTACTCTGTACCACAATTTGGGGTTCAAAACCCAGAGTCTTAAATATACTCCCATGTTTTCTGTGTAATTTTACCTTTTTTTCCCCTAAAGATAAGAGCAACAATTCACATGCCCGGTTCTACATTAACCACATTTCCATGTTACTTAATTTAATCCTTTATGAGGTATAGATCATTATAAATAGCAGAGCTGGGACTTAAACATGTCTGCCCATATTTTCAACCACATGCTATATTATCTCATGACATCTAATACATGGTACTATAATTATCCATTTATCTGCCTCGCTGTTAGTCAAATCTATTAAGATCCTTCAATAGTAGGGTTATATTTTTCATCTTTTGCACTCCCTAAATTTTGCATCATGCCTATCAACCAACAGATGCTCAATAAATAGTTGCTACATGAATAAAAACATAACTGATTCTCATAATAACTACGCAATTATCAATCACTACGTTTAAAAGCAGATAAATGATTATTTTAGAACGCTGTTCAAGTGGTCTTGTTTTCAAGTTAAATCATATCTTTCATGCAAAGAAGACAAAACTTATTTGGCTTCTTCATTACGGAAAAAGCAAAACATTTATTTTTAATTATCTGCCAACTATCAACAATAAGGGTAAGTTCTCCGATATTTTTTCTAAGACAATTAAAGGCCTTCATACTTTTTCTGGAGTCAAGGATAAAAAACAAAAATGAAATCCAAACCCACTGCCATCAAGTCAATTCTGACTCATGACAACCTTACAGGACAGGGTAGAACTGGCCTTAGGTTCTTAAATTATTACCCAAGGAGATTACGTAACTACAGTTCTGAAGGCCATTAAGAACAGAAATAGTTCAGTAAAATCCTGCTTAAACAAGGTCATACAAGCTCCACAGACACATGTAAATTCCCTGACGGACACCAAATTACTGGGCTGAGGACGGTGGGGACCATGGTCTCACAGAACACCTAGCTTAACTAGCCTAACGTAGTGTATAAAGAAAATGTTCTATGTTCCACTTTGGTGAGTATTACATGGGGTCTTAAAAGCTTGTGAGTGGCCATCCAGGATACTCCACTGGCCTCATCCCTTCAGAAGCAAGGGAGGATAGCAAGGGAAATCATTTCTGAAGCCAGCTCCTCAAAGATTGTACGGGTCTATAAGACATAAAATGACACTGGGAAGGAGTGCTCTCTGTGGCCTAAGTAGATACAGGAGACTACAGACATCAAAGAAAGATTAGTCCAAATGACTAATGGACCACAACTACCATAGCTTCAACCAGATTAGGTCTAGCACAACAAGATGGTGCCTGGCTAACATCACTGCATGCTCAGAAAGGGACGACAAAAGAGGATCCCAGACACAGCTGGAGAAAAACACAAAATTATAACTCTCAAGAAAAGACCACAAAGGAGAATGAAGGACATCAAAGAAATACGGAAACATGAGCCCAAGAGACAGAAAGGGCCACAAAATCCAGAGACTACGTCAGTACACGGCAAGAACTAAATGGTGCTCACCCACCACCAATGGCTGCCTTGACAGGGAACACAACCAAGAGTCTCTAGCACAGCAGGAGAAAAATGGGGTGCTGAACTCAAACCCTATTAAAAAGATTAGACTTGATGGTCTGACAGATTGCAGATCACAGGGAGACATCGTCCCCAGACTCTCTGTTTGCCCAGAACTGAAATCATTCCTGAAGGCAACTCCTCAAAGATGGTACTGGTCTGCAAGACATAAAATGATACTGGGAAGGAGCATGCTTCTTGGCTTAAGTAGATACAGGCGACTAATTGGACATCTCCTATGCAGAGATGAGATGAGAAGGCAAAAACTGACAGAAGCTGCTTGAATGGGACATAGGCAATTCAGGGTGGACAGGAGAAGTGTACTGTTACAGTGTGGGGAAAGTAACTAGAATCACATAATAAAGTGTCTGCAAGTTTTTGTATGACAGATTGACTTGGATTGTATACTCCCACTTAAAGCACAGGGAAATATTTTTAAAAAGAAATCAATAAAATAAGAAAAAATACGCATGCAAAAAAAAAAAAGAAGTAAAGATCAGACTTACGGGCATGACAAACCTCAAAAGTATGGCCCGCAACATCGTTTTAGCTTTGTGATGAAGTCATTCATAAGGTTCACCCTTTACCCAGAGATTGTTGTTGCTGTTGTTAGGTGCCATTGAGTTGGTTCTGACTCATAGCGACCCTATAAACAACAGAACGAAACACTGCCTGGTCTTGTGCCATGTCCACGATTGTTTTTATGCGTAAGCCCACTGCTGCAGCCACTGTGTCGATCCATCTCATCGAAGGTCTTTCTCTTTTTTGCTGACCCTCCACTCTACCAAGCATGATGTCCTTCCCAGTATCACTGTTGTCTTGCTTGGCAACATGTTCAAAGTATATAAGATGCAGTCTTGCCATCTTTGCTTCCAAGGAACACTCTGGTTGGACTTCTTCCAGAACAGATCTGTTTGTTTTTTGGTGGTCCATCGTACATTCAACACTCTTCTCCAACAACACAATTCAAACGCATCCATTCTTCTTCTGTCTTCTTTGTTCATAGTCCAGCTTTCGCATGCATACGATGCAACTGAAAATACCGTGGCTTGGGTCAGGTGCATTTTAGCCTTCAAGGTGACATCCTTACTTTTGAATACTTTGAAGAGGTCCTTTGCAGCAGATTTTCCCAATGCAATGTATCTTTTAATTTCTTGACTGCTGCTTCCAAAGGGCATTGATTGTGGACCTAAGTAAAATGAAATCTTTGACAACCCAGACATTAGACAGGCCCATAAGATAAAATGAAACTAAATGGGCATAACAGCTCAGTGGCAAAGATGAGAAGGTAGGAGGGGGCAGGAAAGCTAGTAATATGGCACTCAACATCGAATAGGGGAGAGTACTGACGTGTCATGGAGTTGGCAACAAAAATCACAAAACAATACGCCTACTATTTGTTCTGTAAACCTTCATCTACAGTACAATAAAAATAAATAAATAATCCTCTAAAGCCTGCACTAAACTTCACTTGGACTTTTCTAAGCCTCCCCACCCTGGTCGAACTTTTTCATTGCAGCAGTTTTAGTCAGGCTGCTTTTAGGATAAGAGTATTACATCTCAAGAGGGGGAAAATGCATGTGAGACTAAAACCATATAAGGATTTCAGTAGTCCTCATACCTCCTCTTGCAAACTGAACAGGACCTTCGGCTACAAAGACCCCCTAGCCCCTTGTAATACAAGTAAGCTAGGCTTCCAAGACCAAACAAACTAAAGATACAAATTTGAAAGATTAATTTACAAAGAGTAGAATAAAGATCGATTTTTGCCTCCTTTACCATGATAGCAGAGAAATTAGATGGTGTCCAGCTACTATTAAGAAATGCTTTGATCAAAAGGACAAATATTGTATGAGACCCCGATGATAAGAACTTAAAAACAGACTCATGCATAGAAGAAAAGACTCTTTGACAGTTGCAAAGGTTGGGAGGCAGGGAGGGCGAGGCGGGGAGGGTTTAGATAGTTGACAGAAACTTGGTCAGGTGAAATCTGGAACAGTACACATTAGAAAGAAGATCAGTATTAAATGGACTTCAACATAACATGATTACTCCTCCCATTTTAATCCAATATTATAAGGACAGAGTAGCTGGGGTAGGGGGGCCAGGGACCATTCTCTCAGGGTAAATTGAGGCCATTTGGCACAACTAGTGTTTTGCTAAGAGAGCCCTCTGCACCCCACATTGGTAAGTGGCGTCTGGGGTCTTAAAAGCTGCCAAGCTGCTATCTGAGTGAGGGTACAGCAAATGGTCCCAATTGAGCATGAACAGATGATCACCAAGGACCAAAACGATATGGGGGAAGAGAACCCAGAAAACAGAGAGACCAATGTGAGTGGGTGACTATATCGATTCATGACCGGAACAACCAGATGGTGCCCGGCTACCACCAGTGATAGCCACGATGGAGCTCACAAAATTGAATCTCACTGGCAACACAAGAACAAAAAGGGTGTACCCTGAGATCTCCACTAAAAGACTATAACTGATGGTCCAGGGGCCTCAGAGTTCCCCTGGGAGCATGATCCCTGGCCCTGACACTGCCCCTGTCCATAAATCGTACTGGACCTCAACTCTCGAACATGAATGGCTTGGACTTGGCGACACAGTGTGACCATATCATGTGTTCACTTTATGGTTCTGTGCATGTATAGGATGTCGTCTTGCAGATCTCTCACTGGAGGGAGGGGAGTGGGTGGAGAGGAGGGGATAGGAGATTGTTGGTAGGAGAAGACATGTATGGAGCAGAGAGGAAGAGTGCGCTGTCACCAGGCAGGGAGAACAGTGGGAGCTGCATATAGGTGGGCATTCAAATTTATATGGGATATATATTTTCATTCAATCATAATAAAGAAAAGAAAAGAAATGCTTTGATCAGATTCCACAAAATGATCCTGATCAGAAGGGATAAAAAGTAGAAACAAATTTAAAACTCTCACAGAATCCATAATTTATGGATCCAGGGAGGCTGGATTAATCTCTAAAACTACTGCCCTGGGATCATCTATACATCTGAAACCAAAAATACCCCCTTAAAGTCTTCTTAAACCAAATAGTTTAGATTACTAAGTTGTTGTTAGGTACTGTTGAGTCAGTTTCAACTCACAATGATCCTATGTACAACAGAATCAAACAGTGCCTAGTCCTGCATCATCCTCACAACCACTGTTGTGCTTGAGTCCACTGTGTCCACGCATCTCATTTAGTATCTTCCTCTTTTTCACTGACCCTCTACTTTACCATACAGACAGTTCTTAAAGATAGTATAATGCTCAAGGTGAATATTTTTTACTCATTATGGTTTTAAGAGGACTTCAGAGAATACTCTTGGTTTAAGGTTGAAAGATTATTGTTTCTAGCCTTCATAGCTCCAGAAATTCTGTATGTTCTCTTTGGTGAGATGTCTATTCAAGTGCTTTGCCCATTTTATAACCTGGCTATTTGTCTTTTTGCTATTAAATTGTCAAAGTTTTATATACATTTTGGTTATTAGATTCTTAATCAGATACATGGTTTCCAAAAATATTCTCCCAGTTGGTAGCCTGTCTTTTCTTTTCTAGTCAAGTCTTTTGACACACAAAAGTTTTTAATTTTTATGGAGTCCCAGTTATCTATTCTGTTTATGTTATTGTTAAAAAAAAAAAATAGCATAGCACACTTACAAAAATACCTTGTGGGAGAGGGCATGAATACTAACAAAACATATAACATATGAATTATGTGCTTAAAAATACAGTACTCAACTAGACAAGGATGCCCACTGTCATTACTTTTATTCAACATTATGCTGGAGGTTCTAGCCAGAGCAGTTAGACAAGATAAAGAAATAAAGGATATCCACATTGGTCAGGAAGAAGTAAAAGTATCTCCATCTGCATGTTATGTGATCTTATACACAGAAATCCCTAACGAATCTACAAAACTACTACTGAAACTAATAGAAGAGTTCAGGAAAGCATCAGGATATAAGAGAAACATAAACAAATCCATTGAATTCCTTTACACTAACAAAGAGATCATCAAAGAGGAAACCACCAAACCAATATCATTCACAATTGTCCCTCAAAAGATAAATTATTTAGGAATAAATTTAATCAGAGATGTAAAACACTTATACAAAGGAAATTACAAAACTCTACTGCAAAAAAACGAAAAGAAACCGACCTTGTTCATGGACAGGAAGACTTAACATCATAAAAATGTCTATTCTTCTCAAAGCGATCTATAAATACAAGGGAATCTCAATACAAATTCCAACAGCAATTTTTAGCGAGATGGAGAAACAAATCACCAACTTCATACGGAAAGAAAAGAAGCCCCAGACAGGTAAGGCATTATTGAAAAAGAAGAACAAAGTCGGAGGACTCATATTACCTGACTTTTGAACCTATTACACTGCCACAGTAGTCAAAACAGCCTGGTACTGGTACAAAAACAGATACACTGATTGATGGAACAGAATACAGAATACAGAAATAATACCATCCACCTATAAACAGCTTTGACAAAGGCTTAAAGTCTGTGAACTGGGGGAAAAACTGTCTCTTCAACAAACGGTGTTGGCAAAACTGGATATTCATCTGCAAAAAAAAAAAAATTAAACAACACCTGTATCTCACACCATATACAAAAACAAACTCAAAATGGATCAAAGACCTACATATAAAATCTAAAATGACACAGACCATGGAAGAAAAAACAGAGACAATGTTGGGAACCTTAATACACAGCATAAACAGACTAGAAAATATTACAAATAATGCACAAACACCAGAAGAGAAATAGATAAACAGGAATGCCTCAGAATCAAACACTTGTGCTCATCCAAAGACTTCACCAAGAGAGTAAAAAAGACTACTACAGACTGGGAAAAAGATTTTGGTAACCACGAATCTGATTGGCATCTAATTTCCATAATCCACAAGATACTTCAAAACCTCAACAAGAAAAAGACAAATAACCCAATTAAAAAATGGGCAAAAGTTATGAGCAGGCACTTCACCAAAGACGACATCCAAGCAGCTAATAGGTACATGAGGAAACACTCACAATCATTAACAATTAGAGAAATCCAAATCCAAACTATAATGAGATACCAGAAAGCTGGCATTAATCCAAAATCACAAAACAACAAATGCTGAAGAGGTTGTGGAGACACTGGAACGCTTCTACACTGCTGGTGGGAATATAAAATGGTATAACTGCTTTGGAAATTGATTGGTGCTTTCTTAAAAAGCTAGAAATACAAATACTACATGATCCAGCAATCCTACTGCTTGCAACATATCCTAGAGAAATGAAGACTGTCACACAAATAGATACATGCACACCAATGTTTACTGTAGCACTGTCCACAATTGTAAAAACATGGAATCAACCTAGGTGCCTATCAATAGATGAATGGATAAACAAACTATGGTGTGTTTACACAACAGATGACTAACCAAAGACAGAGAATGAAGATCTTGGGAAACATCTGTTAACATGGAGTCATCTGGAAAACATGCTGAGTGAAATTAGTCAGTCACAAGATGTCAAATATTGTATGAGACCGCTACTACAAGGGTTCAAGAAAAAGTTTAAGCCGAGAAGAAAATAATCTTTGATGGTTGCCAGACAGGGAGATGGGTGTTCATAAATTAGACAGCAGACAGGTTAACTGAAGGAAGTGGCAGCACACAGTAGACGGGAGATCAGCCAAAAGGTTTCCTAAATACAACCCAACATTTTGAAGGTCAGAGTAGCAGGAACCAGGGCTTGGGGATCATGATTTCAGGGGACACCTAGGTCAACTGGCATAACTCTCTGTTTTCTGTTAACAAAGTGTACTGCATCTCATTTTGGGGAGTGGCATCTGGCATCTTGAGAGCTAGCAAGCTGTCATCTAGTGAGTTATCAATTGGTCCCAGTATACCTGGTGCAGAGAGAATGAAGGAAATCAAAGACATGAAGGAAATCTGAGCTCAGGAAACAGAAGGGACCTTAGGATCCAGACAGTGCATCAACACAAGACCAGAAGAAGTAAATGATGCCCAGCCACCAGCAACGACTGCCCTAACAGGGAGTACAACACAGACTCCCTGACATAGCAGGAGAAAAATGGGGTGGCAGATCTAGAATTCTATTAAAAGACCAGACTTGGTGGTCCAAAATCCTGGAGAGTGCTCCAAGAACATAGTCCCTGGATGTGCTGCCAGCCCTGAGCTGAAACCAGTGCTGAAGACAACTCTTTAGACAAAAATGGGACTGGACTATAAGATAGAGAGTGATGCTGGTGTCGTGTGTGCTTCCTGGCTTAAATATGTACATAAGCCTGTTGGAGCAGCTCCTTTACAGAAACAAGATGGGACAGTGGAGAGGAGGGGACAGGAATTGGCTGAATAAATATGGGAAGTGCAGGATGGCAAAGAGGAGTGTGCTGCCACAAGGCTGGGAGAGCAGCTACGTACAGTTGCATAGATGTGTGTGCACAGTTTTATGTAGCAAACAGACTGTACACTTTCACTTAATCACAATAAATTATTTTTAAAAAGAAAAAAGTACTCGGATTTTCTATCTTCTTCTACTTCAGCATTTTCTTTTTAAAAGAATTTGTCCATTTTATCAAACACCTCTTTAAAGTGTTAATAAGTAAAGATGTTATCTTGAACACGACGGTACACCTGACCTAAGTCATGGTGCTTTCAGTCCCCTCATACACAGGCAAAAGCTGAACAAAGACAGAAAAATGACTGACACCTTTGAATTACAGTATTGGCAAAGAACACACAGTATATCATGAACTGCCAAAAGGACAAATAAATCCGTCTTGGAAGAACTACAACCAGGATGTTCCTTAGAAGCAAGGGTGGTGAGACATCTCACATACTTTGGACATGTTATCAGGCAGGATCAGACCCTAGGAAAGAACACCAATTTTGGTAAAGGATTATCTAAAAAGAAGATCTTCAGGTAGATGCGTTGACAGAGTGGTTACAGAGATGCGCGCCAGCACAATTACGAGGATGGCATGGGACCATACAGGGTTCTGTTGTGTTGTATGCACAATCACTATGAGTCAGAACTGATTCAACAGCACCTAACAACCACATTTTTTCAAAAATCTCAATTTTTTTAAAGTATAAGATTTTTTATAACACCTTATCATTTCAATGACTGAAGGCTCTTTAAACATTACCAAACACAGTTCTATTTTGAAATGTGTGAACTCTGTAAATCAAAATCTATTCAACAGCAATAGATTTTTTTTAAAAAAAAAGCTCTACAGTAACACTTCCTTTTTCGTTACTAATACTAGCAAATTTTTTCTTTTTATTAATTAGTAAAAGTTGCATGCTTCCCGTAAAATTAAGTTTTCCAAGAATTAAATTTAGCATTGTTGATTTTTCTCAGTTGAACATTTGTTTTCTATTCCACTGACTTCTGCTCTTTACGACTTTCTTCTGGTTTGACTGCTGTTTTTCTTATATTCAGAAGACGGAAGGAGTATTGTCTTACTTGCCTTCATTGAGTTGAGCTGAACTGGCACTGACAAGAAACTAGTAACTACTTACTAACTAACCTTTTGATACTCCTCGAGATTCCAAGTGATGTTATCTATCGCCAGAGGAGGTTCACCTTTTTCTCTAATAGGTAACATAGTGCAGGGCTCGTCACCTTAATCCAATCAGAAGCACATCATAATCAAGGTTGCTTTGCATCTGGGTAAGGCCTATTCATTATGAGTTGGAATCAACTCAAAGGGCATGGGTTTTTAAGGCTTATTCCATAGCTGCTTAAACCATATTCTTAGCATGCAGCTTTCCACGACTTTCAACTGAAAGCCTGGTACGTTCACTAGGTCTTGGTTCCTTCTTCCATACTCTGTATCTCTCAGTGTCTAAAGACTACAGAAAACTGCCCTCTGCTTTTCAGATGTGTTCAGCTTAGTTTTTCAGCATTCTCTCTTTCACAACTTTAGAATTTAAAATACATCTTGAGAGGAAAAGTGTTCAAGTGTTTGAGACCCTGAAGGTCTCTAATTTTGTTACTTCAGTCCTTCAGTACCACCAAAAGTTCTGCTGGTGTCTCTGTTTCCCAGCGGTGGCCCTGTGCCTGGTACAAGTCATGTTGAAACATACATTGCATTTGAGAGAGCACGCTTATCCAGAGCCTATGCTTACTCTTCTAGTCCCTGTTTCAGATACTCAGGTTCTTAGGATTGTCTACTAACTCCAGCTTTCCAGGAACATTTCCAGGGCATACATTGCCCTTTTTCCTAGGTTGTCTTTTGGAGAGCAGAGAGCACCTCTAATGTGTGCACCAAAGCTCAAAGAGAAATATAGGGTGGCTGTTTGGCCTTCTGGGCTGGAGTGAGAATAAGCATGGATTCAGGATTCTCTATAATACAAAATGGAACTATGGGTAGGAAGAGTTTGGGAACTCCCTAAGCTGCCACATTGCAACATGTAACTCAGAAGAACCTGTGAATTCTAAAACTGAAATTGATCTGCTTGGTTATTATGAAATCATATTCATCAAAATAAAGAATATATTTTATGTAACAGTTTTTAGCTTGGTTTATAGTGTTTAAATACTTAGGTGTAAGGTATATAAGCCTGCATTTCTGAGAGGCAGCCTTCAATGAATGATTGCATGAATGTACTATCAATGAATGAAAATACAACCCAAAGTACTTCAAAGAGCTCAGTAAATATTTCCTTTGCTACAGTCACTATACTGGGTGTACCTGTCTTTTAAAAGAACTCTTTCTAAACAAGAATACTTCTGTTACAAAAGTAATCACCCATTAAAATGAAGGAAGACCTATTAGAGGAGGAAAGGGTTACTAAAAAATGATTTCTATGCTTTCACCTAGTTGAAACAGCACTGAAAAGAAATTAGTAAACCTTCAGGTGCAGAGACGATCCATTAGGCAACGCACTGTTAGCATGTTACAGTAACCCTGTAGCTACTTCTGTTATTATATTATGATGTAGTGAAAGAAACTGTCCAAGTTCCTGAAGGATAAAAATCAGATTAAGCACAAAGCTGGTTCCTATAAGGTGGAGGTCAGATACACCTCTGCTCTCCAACTTCTTCGCCATTTCTGACAGCAGTTGTTCCCTCCACAGCACTCTCTACTTCTCCGTTAAGATTCAATAATTCACTGCAGGGGCCAAGGAGGACTCAAAGACCACATCCACAGTTACGTGGTTTATTAGGGAAATAACAGGCTACAATTTGGGATCAGAATCAACCTGGAAATAGCAGCTACTCAGGATCACAATCAGAGAACACACAGGCAAGGTCTCAGAAGGTCCCTTGAAGTAGAGAACACAGCTATCCCTTCTTTAGTACAGAAAAGTTTCTAACCAGGACAGCTCTCTCAGCTGGTCTCTACTGTCAGACTGCTACACCACTGGGCTGCTCTGCCACTGGCCTTTATGCCACAACCTAGCCTGGCTCATAGCCAATACAGCAGCAGTCTTAGCTGCTGCTCTCCTAGCAGCAGCTCTCTGCCATAATGCTCTTCTCTGTTGGCCTCTCTGGGGCTAACTGCTTGCTTGGTTCTCTTAGCTAGTCTCTGGCATGAGGCCCTCTCTGCTATCGACTCTCTACTGGTAACAGGCTCATCTCAGCCAAGGTAGCAGCTTTGAACCCACTCAGCTCCCGTGTGGCTGTTTCTCTGCTAGCCCTGCTCTTAGGCAACATCCTTCTCTTCAACCTGTGTTTCAGTTTCACTTATTAATATATCCTGATTCTCAGCAGTCACAAGGCAGGGCCTCCCTCACCAGACCAAAGTTCAACCAATTCTGAAATACCTGTGCAATGCCAGTCAACTAAGGTCTTGTTCATTATCAAAGTATCGTTTGATACCATTAAGTTGTTTGTAGCCTACCAAGGAAATGTCAATTAACTTGGGGAAGCCCCTGAGCAACACTAATATACTCTTTGGGGTAGAAAAACCACCTGTGAGCCCAACCCCCACCCCAAACTGCTTCTTCAAACAACAAGGGCAAAGGTAACAACATCTCAAGGCTTAGGGGGAATCTCCCAAGTTGTTTTACCAAAGAACTAAGGGGAAAGCCCAAATGAAAGAATTTGTTACATCAAATACATGATACATAATATTACAAAAGAAAAGGTTATTACTTTATCTTCCACAGTACTTTGCAAATTTCAAAATATTTTCACATATAATTAGCATTTTGTTGAGTGTGTTATACACAGTTGCTCTACAATATCTGATAAAATGAATTCTAATATTTGATCTATGAAATTTCAATACAATTTTAAAGCACTCCTTAGAAGCCAAGAAGCACTGTGAAGCTTGTCAAGACCATCAAGGGTGCTTCAGCCAAGACATTCAGGGAGCTAACGGAGGCATGAGGAAATGCTTCGCCATAAAAAAGTGCAAATCAAAACTATGTTTCAACCAACATTACTGGCACTAATCAAAACACAGAAAATAACAAATGTTGGAGAGGTTTCAGGGAGATTGGAACTGCTGGAGGGAATGTAAAACGTCACAACCACTATGGAAAATGATATGGCACCTCCTTAAAAAGCTGAAAGTAGAAATGCCATATGAGGCAGCAATCCTACTCCTAGGAATATATCCTAGCAAAATAAGAGTCATCATACAAATAGATATATGCACAACTCATGTTCACTGTGGCATTATTCACAATAGCAGAAAGAGGGAAATGATCTAAGTGCCCATTAACAAAGGAATGAATACACAAGTTATGGGTACAAACACACAATGGAGTACACCACAATGATAAAGAACAATGGTGAATCTGCAAAACATCTCACAAAACAGATGAATCTGGAGGGCATTATGCTGAGTGAAATAAGTCAATCATAAAAGAGTAGACTCTGTATGAGACCATTATTATAAAAACCCAAGAAAAGGTTTACACAAAGAAAAAGAACAATCTGTGATGTCTACGAGGGGAGGAAGGGAAACGACTAACTAGAAAATAGGCAAGTATTAACTTGAGTGAAGGGGAAGACAACAAATAACACAGGGGAGTTCAACACAACTCGACCAAGGCAGTCCCAGAAAAGGTTCTACATCCTACTTTGTTGAACAGCATCTAGAGTCTTAAGCAAACAGCCATCAAAGACACATCTATTGGTTCACAGCAAAGGAGAACGAAGAAAATCAAAGACATAGGAAAATACTAGCCCAAAGGACTAATGGGCCACATGAACCACACTCTCCACCAGCCTGAGTCCAGATCAACTATATGCTGCCTGGCTACTACCACCAACCATTCTGAAAATGATCACAAATAGGAGGTTCTTGGCAGAACAGGATAAAAATGAAGAACAAAATTCAAACTCACAAAAAAGACCAGACTTCTGGTCTAACAGACACCAGAGGAAATACAAGACTGTGGACCAAGATACCCTGCTAACTCACAACGGAAGCCATTCCTGAAGTCCACCTTTCAGCCAAAGATTAGACAGTCCCATAAAACAAACAATAGTACAAGTGTGGAATGTGTTGCTTAGTTCAATCCAGTACATGTCACCAAATGGTCAGCACCTGCTAAAAAGCAGAGATGAGAAAGTAGGGAGGGAAAGGAAAACTGGACAAATGGACATGGAAGCCAAGGATACACAGGGAACTGGGGACAGTGCTGATGTACTGTAGGGACTACAAACAATAGCACAAAACAATCTGCACATAAATT
This sequence comes from Heterohyrax brucei, assembly GCA_028571685.1. NCBI lineage: Eukaryota > Metazoa > Chordata > Mammalia > Hyracoidea > Procaviidae > Heterohyrax > Heterohyrax brucei. Next base: position 23,583,014 of record CM053162.1, read on the forward strand.
TTTTAATGAGAAGCTAATTTGCACTGTCCAGTTTTACCTAAAACAATAAAAAACTACTGAGTTTGAGCTCAGAGTGGAATTCAGACTTGTATATTAAAAAATATAGCCATATATTAAAAAACATAACTATTCACAGTCTCTCAATATTCTACCCAGTTTTTCCCACTGGAAGTATAATTAATGCCGCTGGATTATACATTTAAAAATGACTGATTTTATGTTTCGTATATTTTGCAATTTAAAAAACTTGTTTTCACTACAGATCAGAAGGCAAAACCACTGCCTGATTCTAAACTTTAACTTCCTAAAAACATCACAACTAGTAATTAAGACCCACAGCGAGGATCAAAGAGCTTACGTGTCGATTTTCTTCTTACGTTCTTTTTGCCTCTGCTGTTCCTTTACTTGTTCTCGCTCAATATCCATGAAAAGTCGTTTATATCTCAGGTATTGCTTTTGACGCTAAAAGAAAGAAATTATAATTGTTAAGATTCTGTTAATGACAATTATAACTGTTAAGATTCTGCTCTCCTGAGGTCTTTCCAAAGAAGGAAAATACACTTGTAACACAGAGAAGAAAACTATAGGATAGAGAAGTCACATGGGAGTAAGTCCTTAATACCCTTCTGTTTATGGAGACTAACGCAGTAATATGAACAGTATGAGTTTTATATATACCAAGCACATTGCTATTAGGTGCTGTAGACTAACCCAAGGAAAAAAAACTAGTTTGCTCTTAGTATAGTCCCTTGTCAACAGTATTTGAGGAAATGATCACATACAAGTCATATATATACTACATCTAAGTCCCATAAAAGCAGAGACACAGAAAAAATGCAAGAGGTATTTTACAAGAGTACACTAGTTAGTCATCTTAACTTTTCAAAATGGAAACTGGGCCACAAAAGCATATTTTAAGCTTGGTGTCATGGATTGCATTGCGTTTCCCAAAATATGTGCATATCAATTTGGCTGGGCCATAACTCGCAGTATCGTGATTTTTCTCACATGTTGTGAATCCTGCCTCTGTGATGATAATGAGACAGAATGGTGGCAGCTGTGTTGGAGAGGCAGAACTCAATCTGCAAGCCTGAATTGTGTCTTGAGGCAATCTCTTGGGCTATAAAAGAAAGAAGTAAGCAGACAGAGGGACTTCATGCCACCAGGAAAGAGATAATGGGAGCAGAACACACCCTTTGGACTCGGGGCCCCTGCAGCCTGACAAGATCCCGGTCCAGGAGAGGACTGACAACAAAGACTCTCCTCCAGAGCCAACAGAGAAAGCCTCCCCCTGATGATGACACTCTGAATTTGGACTTTTAGCCTACTTTTTTGTAAGAAAATAAATCTCTCTTGGTTAAAGCTATCCACTTTTGGTATTCCTGTTAAGTGTATGCAGCAGTGCTAGATGACTAAGACACCTGGCTTATCATAGGGGGAAGGGTAGTAGAACAGCTGAGGTACATCAGATCATACAAGTAAAATAAAAGCAAGTGTTACTACCTTGTGTGTGATCTGTTCATACATCTAGCTTTATGTATTTTAAGTACTCAAGCTTTTCAAACACATCTATGTATACATTAGGGCAGTCTGAAGATGTATCATAAAAATGCAGTATTGTTTTCAAAACACATGGGTTCCAAATGTACCTTTACAGGTATTAATTCAGCATATTTGGGCTAGGCCGAGGCATCTGTATTTTGAAAAAAGCTCCACTTCTGATTCTGTTGCAGGGCCAGGATGAAGAACTGCTGGTTTAAACTAACCTTAGACTGAAAAAGAAAAGAAGGGAGCTCTAAATTAAGTATTTAGCTGCTTAACCAAAAAGTCTGCAATTCAAATCCACTAGCCACTCCTTGGAAACTCTATGGGGCAGTTCTACTCTGTCCTACAGGGTAGCTATGAGTTGGAATTGACTCAACAACATTGTATTTTTAAATTAGAAAGCTCCCTTCAATGTATTTTGGCAAAACAGGCACTAGCTGGAGAAACTAACTAGGCTTACATCTCTGATTTCACATCAATGCACCCTAAATTTTAGGAGTTCGGAGAAATGACTCAAGAAACTATGCCCTTACCTGTGGACTTGGTAATATTAACTCCTAATATTCTGTGACACACAAATTACTTCCAATTTCATATATACTATTATAATACACGGAAACCCTGGTAGCACAGTGGCTAAAAGTTTAGCTGTTAGCCAAAAGGTCAGCAGTTTGAATCTACCAAGCACTCTTTTGGAAACCCTAGAAGGGAAGTTTTCTGGAATTGGAATTGACCCAGTGATGATGTGCTTGGTTTCTTTTCATTCAAGCAGAAATACTGGTGTCCAAGTACAATAGTATTGCATACCACTTTCTTTTCTTCTTCTTGATCTACTCCAGACCGAAGCGCCAGTGGAGCTTGGAATTCAGTGTTCAGTCCTGAGTGATATGCATCATAAACCTGTTAAGAAAGTCCAAGAGCACAAAATGACAAAAGTATCAAAAGCTAGCCTTAGCATTTCTTTGAAATTTTATTCATATACACACATACACAGTCTACATAGTCTACATAGTCTATATAGTCTACATAGATTTGAAAGAATAAAGCAAAAAGAATGAAAGAAACTAGTTTCAGGAGAAATTAACCAAAAAAAAAAAAAATCAATAAAACAAAGAAAAGAATTCACATCAAAGAGATCAATAAACAAGAAAGAAATCAAAATGTTTATAATGACAGTTCATCTAAGTAGTCACTTAAAATCACACTGCCTGGACTGAACACAGCATAAAGTCAGTTTCCTTAAAATTCTACACTCACTTTCAACTCATACAACTCTCTTGAGGGGAGTGAGTCCAGAGAATAAAAGTCTGAAAATATATCAATCAACTGATTTGGCTAACCTACCCCTTCCTCCCCTCAATCACTAGGAAAGCCCTGTAACATAACTTAGTATACCTACTTGAACATTATCTGAGTCAAATTATGATCTTTAAAATTGCTTTTACAAATAAAAATGTATAAAATTACTCTTTTTATTGTGAAAGTTACTTATTTTTCATCAAAGTGGCACAAAACATGATTAAAGCACAAAAATCAGTAGTATTTCTATAACTTACAATGAACAGCCAGAAAAAAATATTAAGAAAAAACACATTTACAATAGTATCAAAAAGAATATTTAGGAATAAATTTAACAAAGAAGTATAAACTTTATACTCTGCCAGCCACAAAACAGTGCTGAAAGAAACAAAAGAGCTAAATGAATGAAATGGCAGTACATCGCAAACTGATCTATGGATTCACTGCAATCCTTCAAAATTTTAGCTGGTTTCTTTGCAGAAACTGACAAGGTGATCCTAAAATACACATGGAATAGCCAAGACGATCTTAAAATAGATTAGGTTGCAGAAGTCATTCTTCACAATTTCAAAATTTACTACAAAGCTACAGTATTCAAAATAGTGTGGTACTGTCCTAAGGACAAACATATAAATCAAAGTAACATAACTGCAAGTTCAGAAATAAGCTCTTATATTTTAGTCAACTTGTTTTTTACAAGAGTCAATTCAATGGAGAAAAAAATTACCTATTCAAAAAGTGGTGTTGGGACATCTGGCTATCTGCCTTCAAAAGAATGAAGTTGGGCACCTAACACCATTAACTCAAAGTAGACCAGACTTAAATGCAGGAGATAAAACTGAAAGCTCTTAGAAGAAAACAGAGACCCAAAGCTTCATAAACTTAAGCAATGATTAATTAGAGATGACAGCAAAGGCACATGTCATGATAAACTGGACTTCATCAAAATGAAGTCTTTCATGCTGCACAGGAAGGCATTAAGTAGGTGAAAATTCACTCCACACAATGAGAGAAAACACTTGCAAAGGACATCTTTGATAAGGGACCTGTATGTAGAATATATTAGGAAGTCTTTTAACCCATAATAAAAAGAGAAATCACCCAATTAAAAAATGGGCAAAGAGACTGCTACATAGACAGTTTTCCTAACATACACAAATGGTTGATACTGATGCTTTATCTATATCATTAGCTGTCGGGAAAATGTAAATCAAAATCACAATGAGTTACTGCTTCATACCCACTAGAATAGCTATAATAAAAAAGACAGAAAACAACAAGTGTTGGAGATGACGCAGAGAAACTGCAACTCCTATGCAGTGCTGGTAGGAATGTAAAATGGTGCGACCACTTTAGAAACAGGTTAGTAGTTCTTCAAATGGTTATACAGTTACCATAAGACCCCAGCAATCCCATTCCAAGGATATCTACAACAGAAATGAAATCATGTTCACAGAAAAGCTTGCATACAAATGTTCATGGCAGCATTTTTATTTACAATACTCAAAAACAACTCAAAAATCTGTGAAGTGATGAATGGATAAATAAAATGTGACATGTCCATACAATGGAATACTGTTTGGCAGTAAAAAGGAATGTAATACTGAAAGACACTATAAGATGGATGAACTCTGAAAACAAAATGCAAGAGAAAGAAACCACTCACAATTTATTCTAAAATAGGCACATCTAGAGACAGAAACTAGAAGTGGGTGACTAGGGCTGGAGACCACCACCTGACTGTCAGCTTGTTCCACTATGGTTGCTTGGGTATTGCCATGATGCCAGAAGTTACACCACCACTATTTAAAATACCAGCAGAGTCCCACATGGTGCGCAGGTTTCAGTGAAGCTTCCAGACTAAGACCGACTGGAAGAAAGTCCTGGCAATCTACTTCTAAAAATCAGCCAATAAAAACATTATGAATTACAACAAAACACTCTGAAGTACAGTACCAGAAGATGCAAACATACCAATGGTTACAAAGCTAGTGTAGGACCTGGCAATGTTGCGTAGCCATACTCAACGTCCCTATGAATCACAGCTAACTCAATGTCAACCAACAAAAAGGACTGGGGGTTGAAGGGAAAAGGGGGTTACTGCTCACTCAAAGGGTGACTAAAATGTTCTCAAATGATTACAGAGATGTTTTCACAACCCTGGGCATTAATGTAATTTTTGGATTTGCCTCACTGTATATCCCATTTATTTAGTCTTTTACCCCTCAGCTATTACTCCTCCCTTTCTCCACTTATACTGAGACATTTCCAGCTTTGGAAGGGATGTTAGGTTCTGTCCCTGTTCTAGTCTAAACTTTTAGCCAGTGGCAGTCTAGCAACTGCCTCCTCCTCAGTCGAATCTTCAGTTACAGCTTCTTTCTTGCTTAGGAATCACCTCTACTTGCCCTGCACACAGCTGTATAGTCCTGCGACCACTGCATCAGGGAGGTAAAAAGAAAGCTGAGATGATGTGGGTGGGAAATGAGAAGTTGAAGTGATATGGGGAAGAACTAAGAGCCATACCAGAAAAGCAGAGGAATCTATCTAGAAGGGAACCTTTCTTGGCCTTTCTCATACTGAGCGTGAACACACACTTGTTAAGACATGTAAGCCAGCCCTCCATGCCTCTATCTTCTCCATTTCAGACAACACAAGTTTCAACTGCCCATTCCAATTCTCTTATCAAACCGCTACTATGAAGTCAAAAGCATGTTCCTTGGTCTCAAGACAAAGAAGTCAGGAGGCCAAACTGGTACAGAATTTTTTCACCTTTTTACAGTTCTCTGAGTATTTGCATCTACTCCTGGAAAAGCAAAGCCCAGTCCAAAGTAAATGTCTACTACTTGTAGTCTCTCAGGTTAATAGTATCAGCCCAACTTGCAAGCAAGGCATTCCCATGAGGGAATCTTCCCAATAGCCACCCACAGTCTCTACTGTTGGCAGATGTTGGCATTTTGTGCCTCCATGAGTACAAGCAAAACATATCTAGATTAAGCTCATCTTTGCATTCCTATTCACCTCAGGAATCCAGGTGACCACCTAAGTTAATATACCAGGATACCTACTCAACCACTCCAACTAACTGCCAGTCCTTGAAGGGGTTCTTCTGATGGACAATGAATGCCCTACTCTTCAACTCACCCCTCATGTTTCCATAGGGCCATGTCTCATATGGGCATCCTTTTAACAGTCCATTTTTACCTGCCTTTTTATCTGCCAGATTCTATGGCCAGGCCACTGGTCACCACCCTGAGTTGTTCAAAACACAAATATAAGGTCAAACATCATGCAACTCAGCCCATTAAGCTGATCTCTTTTTATCGTCTTCAGACTGGCTGATGCTGCGACCAAACAAGATACTGTCAGTTCACTTTGGAACTGTCATCCATAAACCAAGCAGCAATTTGGTCAACTAAGCTGTTTATAGGACACCCTCCAAGAGGCAACAGGATCTGGCAGCTCTTCCGGTGGCTCCAAACTTGCCCCTAGGAAAAGAGGCTCCTGGATCCTTGCATTTCCCCAGTAGCACGCTTCTGCATAAACTGTTTCCATTTTATTATTGAATTCTTCAGGGAACTGCCCTCTCAATTACAGTGTTTCTCCAACATCATTTAAGCAAGATTATTTTATGTTCTTTAGTCATACTGGCAATTTCAACGGCAGCCCAGTTAAAAAAAACACATTGCCATTGACTTGATTCCAACCCATAACGGCCCTATAAGACAGAATGAAACTTCCTCACAGGGTTCCCAAGGCTATAAACCTTTATGGAGGTAGACTGCAGAGCGGCTCAAACCACTGACCTTTCTGTTAGCAGACAGGCATTTTAACCATTGCACCACCGGGCTCCTTCAAAATCCAGTGGTCAGCTAATAACTGTCTCTCAAATGGAAATTCCCTGGCCTCAAATCCCAGCAGTTATGGCTGGGTGGTCCTCCCAAGCATTGCCACAAACTCCACTTTATGCTACACGCAGGCTTATACACAGAATTTGCCAATACCAGCACTCTAGCTTCCATTCTACATTGTTTAAAATTCCCAGCCTGTGAGGGCTCAGGAAATCTTACCCGTCCTCATTTACCACGCCCAGCTAACAGTGATGGACAGGCAGGATTACAAGTCTTCTATTTTATCATACTGGGGAAGGGCAATGTTCCCCAGTTTGACACAATATCCTTCCTCACTGTACCCTCAGACAAGGGTTTCATCCTGTCAACCACTACATTACCAGCCTAACTGCAGCCACTCTTAGGACTTTGCCACCAGATTTTTCATTTTACAATACTAGCTAGTCAGACTAACTATCCATTCCTATAAAACATTCAGGTAAAAGAGATGCAACCAGTTTGCATAAAGCCTGTCAAAACATTCCAATTTTCACCCAAATTTTCACCTCAATACCATCAACCCTTGCACTTCTGTATTATCTCAATCTAACTGCAGTCCTCGTTATGGCTTCACTAACGAGCTCTGAAAGAAGGCTGTGGTGTAGTGGTTAAGCAATGGGCTGCTAGCAGAACGCTGCTGGGCTGAAACTACCAGGTGCTCCTTGGGAGAAAGATGTGGCAGTTTGCTCCTGTGAAGATTACCGCTGTGGATACTCCATGGGGGCAGCAGCTGTACTCTGTCACAGAGGGCTGCTGTGAGTCACTGGCAATGGGTTTAGTTTTTGTTAATGAATTTTGGCACCAAAGTGTATGAGCCTCCCATATCATGGAGTCCCAGAAACTTCTCTTGTCCACCCTCTTAATTATTTTACCTATTCCTGTCCACAAGGCCCTGAGTTGACGGAGGGGACCCAACTACCCTCTGTCTTTGTCTTGATTAATCTGCTGGATCACTACCTCAGGGGCTTTCAGGCTTATCATTGTCATCTTTACCTTCCAGTTTTTTTAATTCATCTGCACTGGGGTGAATAGAGTGGGCATGTTTACAGTTCTTTAATGTTGGAAAGACAGCAGTGATGGGTTGGCAGTAGGATTCTTCCTTTTCATGAAAGAACCCCAGTTTCAGTTCTTGATCAATCCAACTCAAATGCAGCTACCACCTGTCTGACAGTAGAAGCTTGCAGACTGCTATGATGGTGAACAGGCTTCACCAGAATTTCCTGACTAACACAGACTTGAAAAAAGGGCTGACCATGTACTTCTGAAAATCAGCCAAAGAAATCCCTACTGATAAGATGAATAAACCAACTCTACTTACGATAACATCTCAGACAATAAAATATCTAGGAATAAATTTACTGATGGATGTGAAAGATTTATACAATGAAAATTATAAAACACTGCTGAAAGAGATTAACATAGGCCTAAACAGATGGAAAGATGTTCTAGTTTCATGGATCAGAAGACTTACCATAGTTAAGATTATCACTATTACTCAAAGCAAGCTACAAATAAAATATAATCCCAATCTAAATTCTACCAGCATTCTTTACATAAATGAAAAAACTAATCCTCAGTTTTATATGGAAAGACAGAGACATCAAACAGTTAAAGCAATGCCATGGAAGAACAAAGTAGGAGACCTCACACTTTCTGACTTGAAAACACTACACAGTTATAGAAATCAAAAAAGCTTGGCATTCGCTTAATGATATACACATAGACAAATGGAATAGAACCCAAGACCCAGAAATAAATCTAAACAGCTATGGTTAATTCATTTTTAGCAAAGAGAGCCCTTAATGGGGAAGAATAGTCTCTTCAACAAATGGTGCTAGCAAAACCAGATTTCCACATGAATAAAAAAGATCTACACCTCACACCACATACAAAAATGAATTTAAAATGGATTGAAGACCTAAATGTTAAATCTAAAACCATAAATTTCTTGGATGATAATACAGGAGCAAGACTTTGAGACTGAAATTTCCTCAATGATAAATTATCAAACACAACAACAAATGCAAAAGCAACAGAAAACAAAACAGATTACTGGGACTTCATAAAAGTTAAATGCTTATGTTTATCAAAAGACTTTATCAAGAGTAAGAAGACAACCTACAGACTAGGAATGTCTTTGGGAACAACACAATCAATAAGGGTCTACTATCTAATATATAGACAACTTCTACAAATTGACAACAAATAACCCAATCAAAAACTGGGGAAAGGATATGAAAAGCTGTTTCTCCAAAGAGAATATTCAGATGACCAAGAGACACATGGAAAGATGTTCAACATCATTAGCCATTAGAGAAATGCAAATCAAAACCACGATGAGACGCTATTTCAGTCCTACAGAATGGCAAAGATTTAGGCAAAAAAAAAAAAAAAATGGTACACCCATTGTGGAAAACAGCCTAGTGGCTATTCAAAAAACTAGAGGTAGAGTTGCCACACAGCCTACCATTCCACTCCTAGAGATCTAACAGAAGTGATACGAATAGACATATCTCTGTTCACTGTAGCACTGTTAACACTAGTCAAAAAGATAGAAACCACCTAAATGCCCATCAACAAATAAATTGGTATGTGCAGTATATACACACAATAGAATACTACTCAGCAATAACGAAAACATCTTACAATGTGGATGTACCTGGCAAACATGTTAAGTGAAAGAAGTCAGCCACACATACACAAAACAGTACTGCATGTTCCTACTTTTATGAAATGACATGAACAGGTAAATATACAGAATAGTATGTTCATGGGTACCTGCCAGGGATGGGTGGGGTTGGGAGCAAGAGGGGGATTCACTCTGCATAGCAGATACCTATTTTTAGTGATGAGAAAAGTACACTGAACGAGGGTGAAATGTACACAGCTTGACCAAGGTAAATGATGTCACCAAGGAAAAAACACTTTCTGGTACTTGTTATGGCTTACATAATTTTGCAACAATAGCAACAACAACCAAAAACTCTATATGCAGGTATATACCTATGTATGTCAGTATATATGTACATAGTAAGTATATATATGTGTATATACAGATGCATGCATATGTATACGCACATACGTAACTCCTTGATCCATGGGCTGTAGAATGGAAGCTATTTTAGCAAGCATGAAAACAATTTAATCTCTTTGTAAGTCTCCATGAGGGCTCTTAGGTGAGCAGGTGCATTGCCAATGAGCATTAAAATTTTGCCTGCAGAGTTCTGGGCTGATTGTGTCAACTGGGTATCTCAGCTGGTAGGAGACTGTTCTGCCCTGCAGAGTTCTGGGCTGACTGCATCAGTTGGGTATCTTACCTGGTAGGAGACTGTTCTGCCCTGCAGAGTGCTGAGAAGATTATGTTGACTGGGTATCCCAGCTGACAGGAGTAAAGACGGAGTGAGCAGCTCCCACACATCTATCAGTGGAGGCTTGCTTGTTGCTGTGATGCAGGAAGCTATGCCACTGGTATTTAGGTACCAGCAGGCTCATCCATGGTAGACAGGTTTCAGCCAAGTTTTCAGACTGAGACAGTGACAAATAACTCAGCAATCGACTTCTGAAAATAATTAGCCAGTGAAAACCTTACAGACAGCATTAGAACACTGTCAGATGCAGTACTGGAAAATGAGTCCCCCAAGTTGGAAGGTACTCAGAAGACAACTGGGGAAGACCTGCCTCCTCAAAGCAGAGGTGACCTTAATGTTGTGGATGGCAAAAGCCTTGGGGATCTTCATTTGATGATGCGCCATGACCAAAAATGAAAGAAACAGCTGTAGACATCAATTAATGATTAGAACATGGAATGTAAGAAGTATGAATCTAGGAAAATTGGAAATCGTCAAAAATGAAATGGAGGGCATAAACATCAATGTCCTAGACATTAGTGAGCTGAGAGGGACACTGGTACTGGCCATTTTGAATCTGACAAGCAAATGGTCTACTATGCTGGAAACAAACACTTGAAGAGGAACAGTGTTATGTTCATCATCAAAAAGAACATTTCAAGATCTGTCCTGATGTACACTGCTGTCAGTGACAGGATAATATCCCTATGTCTATAAGGAAGGGCAGTTAATGTGACTAATATTCAAATTTATGCACCAACCAGTAAAGCCAAATATGAAGACACTGAAGATTTTTACCAGCTTCTGTGGTCTGAAATTGATGGAACACGCCATCAGGAAGCATTGATAATCACTGGTGACTGGAATGCAAAAGCTGGAAACAAAGAAGGACGATCAGTACTTGGAAAATATGGCCTTGGTGATAGAAAAAGTGTTTCACATTGCATGACAGAATTCTGTAAGACTAATGGCCTCTTCATTGCAAATACATTTTTTTAAACAACACAAACAGTGACTGTACACATGGACCCACCAGATGCAATGCACAGGAACCAAACCAACTACATCTGTGGACAGATGATGGAAAAGCTCCATATCAGCAGCCAGAACAAGACCAGGTGCTAACTGTGACACAGACCATCAACTGCTGCCATGCAAATTCAAGTTGAAACTGAATAAAACTGGAACAAGTCCAGAAGAGCCAAAGTATGACCCTGAGTATATCCCTCCAGAGTTTAAAGACCATCTCAAGAACAGATTTGATGTGTTCAGCACTAGTGACTGAAGACCAGACGAATTGTGGAATGACATCAAAGACACCATCCAGGGGGTGGAGTCAAGCTGGCGGACTGAGCACATGTCTCCTATACCCCTCTGGAAACCAAGACCTGAAGTGATAATCAAACAGAGCCTTCTGATCACCTAATCAGTCTCAGGACACGGCACAGGGCTGTTAATTGGGACTTCATACCACTGAGCGAAAAACCTCCTCTCTTTTGCTGACTCCCGCTCCTGACTAGCCCCGGCTCTCACGGACGGAAGGTAAATGCAGCATTTTGACTTTTTTTTCTCTGTCTTGGCCAGCATGCAGAGCTGGGTCTTACCTAGCAGCTAGACTCAGACATGCTGCTGGGGGTATAGGCAGGTGAAATTCCCATATTCTGAGAGCCAGAATTCTAAGACTGTTAATCTAGTCACTTTGAGCCTTTAGTTTTATATCTGGTCAGCGGGGTTTGTACGAAACTATGCAGTCAGTGCGCGGGACGCCATGCTGGTACCGAGATTTTAGCGGGACCTAATTCTTAGCCTGGGAGCCAGCGCCTGCAAACAGGACAACACTTCTCCAACAGAAAAGCAGTAATTTTCCCAGTGCCACCTATGTTGCAGGCCCTGCAACAGAAGCAGAGGAATCACTACCTTTCAGCACCTTCAGTCCCTCTGTCTGATACCTGTGTGGAGGGCGCCACCTTGGATACGGTGGCCGCAGCTGGACCTAATTCTTAGCTTGGGAGCCAGAGCCTGCCCACAAGAGAGCGTTTTCTATCACAAAAGCAGTACTCCACGCAGTGTCACCTAAGGCTAGGCCCTGTCAGCAGAAGCCAACAGGGCAGTAGCATTGCTGTATTCTGAACTAGTCTGTTATCATCTGGGGTTGGATATAGTGGCACTTATTTTGTCAGTTGAGACGACGGACCTCTACACCTGAAAACCTAACTGACTTGTGAAGTGGTCAGATACCTTTTGCTTTACATTTGAAGACAGCCTAGAGAAACATTTGCAATCCATCCTCACAGTACCTCTTCCACCCTCTACATACTCACATGGGACCCAAAAAGCAACAGACAATTGTGGCATACAAGAAATCACTCATGGCTTCAGAAGGCTCCCAAACAAGGCAACCAAGGAGTTTTCCAGATGAAGAAACGTTTATGAAAGCATCAGGAAGTGAATACAAAATGATTATATACAGAGCCCTTCTAGACCTTATATAAAATGCAGCAGAACAAACTGAAAAATTAAGCAAGCTGTTCGATCTGATGGAACACCAGTACTCTGAAATTCAACAGATCAAGAACAAAATCAATGACATAGAAACTTCCATGTAAAGCCAAGAAAACAGAACGGAAAAAATAGAAAAAAGAATTTCTGACTTGGAAGACAGAGCTACTGATGCCAGCGTCTACGAGCAGAAATCAGAAAAAGGAAACAAGAAAAATGATGAAACATTAAGAAGCATGTGGGACTATATTAAGAGGAACAACCTTCGATTAATTGGAGTCCCTGAACAGGGTGAGACATCTGAGAACACAGAGAGTATCGCTGCTAAGCTGCTGACAGAAAACTTCCCAGAAATCATGAAGGAAGAGAATATAGACATCTCAGATGCACAGCGTATGCCACTCAATATAGATCTCAAAAGACTCTAAGACATGTTATAATCAAGCTTAACCAAATGAAACATAAGCAGCAACTCTTAAAGGCAGCAAGACTCAAAGCAAAGCTAACATTCAGAGGGAAACTCTGTAGGCTCTCGTCAGATTTCTCAGCAGAAACCATGCTGGCATGGAGACAGTGGCATGACACATTCAAAGCCTTAAAGGAGAAGAACTTTCAACCAAGAATTAGATATTGTGCAAAACTATCTTTCAAATATAAAAATGAAATTAAGACATTCCCAGATGAACAGACACTCAGAGATTTTGTAAAAACCAAACCCAAACTATAAGAAACACTGAAAGAAGTTCTTGGCTCTGGCTTAGAAGAACGAAACCACTGACTTTATATTTTAGAACGACATACTATTCAATACTCTACTCATTTAGGGAAGGCTCCAAAGTCAATCACAGCTTTGATATGGAAAGAAGCAATCCAGTGATCATCATAAAAACTATGGTGTCATGATAATAAAAAGAGGGATGTACTACAGTTGTTACAGTCCTTCCAGATGGAGAGGAAGATGACAAGACTGGTAGTAATTAAAATTGGGTTTATAAATGTATATTAAGGGGGTTCATAGGGGCAGCTGTAAAGCACAACAAAGATGTATCATACCATTTCAAGAAATGTAACACACGAGTCTCAACAACTACAAAACCAGAACAGACTAAGAACAAGAGAGAAAACATCAACATAAAAATAAACATACCACAATGGCAGCAGTGAACACATACCTATCAATAATTACACTGAATGTGAATGGACTGAATGCTCAAGTAAAGAGACACCAAGTGTCATCTTGGATCAAAAGACACAACCCATCCATATGTTGTCTACAAGAAACTCACTTGAGACCTAAAGATAGGAACAAACTGAAAATTAAAGGATAGAAGAACACATATCAAGCTAACAATGAACAAAGAAGAAGAAGGGTGGCAATTCTAATCTCAGACAAAATCAATTTTAATGTCAAATCCACCATCATGGACAAAGATGGACACTATTTATTGCTGAAAGGTTCAGTACACAAGCAAGACTTAACTATATTAAATATTTATGCAAATAATATCAGAGCACCTAAATATGTCGAAAAACACTGACTACGCTCAAAAGAGAACTAGATGACTCCACAATAATAGTGGGAGACTTTAACACTCCACTCTCATTACTAGACAGATCATCTAGAAAAAAGCTCAGTAAAGATACAGAAGACCTCATTGCCACAATTAACCAACTAAACCTCATTGATATAAACAGAACTTTCCACCCTTCAGCAGACAACTACACCTTCTTCTCCAGTGCACATGGAACATTCTCCAGAATTGACCATGTGATAGGCCATAATGCAATGCTCAACAAAATCCATACCATCGAATTACTGCAAAGCATCTTCTCAGATCATAAAGCCATCAAAGTCGAAATCAACAGCAGGAAAAACACAGATAGAAAGTGGAACTCTTGGAAACTGAACAACATGTTGCTCAAAAAAACATGGCTTATAGAGGAAATCAAAGATGAAATCAAGAAATTCATGGCTTCCAATGAGAACGAAAACACTTCCTACCAGAACCTATGGGATACAGCCAAAGCAACGTTCAGAGGTCCGTTTATCTCCATAAATGCACACATCTGGAAGGAAGAAAGAAACCAAATCAAGGAACTAACTCTACAACTTGAACAAGTAGAAAGAGAACAACAGAGGAACCCCTCGGGCACCAGAAGAAACGAGATCATAAAGATTAGAGTAAAGCTGAATGAATTAGAGAATAGAAAAACAATTGAAAAAATTGAAAAGACCAAAAGCTGGTTTTTTTGAAAAGATCAACAAAATTGACAAACCACTGGCTAAACTTACTAAAGAAAAGCAGGAAAGGAAACAAATAACCCAAATTAGCAATGAGAAGGGAGTTGTCACCGCAGATGCAACAGAAATCAAAAATATCAAAACAGAATACTATGAAAGATTATACTCTAACAAATTTGAAAACCTAAGGGAAATGGACAAATTCCTTGACTCATACCAGCTACCCAAATTATCACAACGTGAAGCAGAACAACTTAATAAACCCATCACAAAAGAAGAGACTGAAAAGGTCATCAAAACACTGCCAACCAAAAAAAGTCTGGGCTGAGATGGCTTCACTGCAGAATTCTACCAAGCATTTAGAGAAGAGTTATCTCCAAAGCTACTGAGACTATTTCACAGTATAGAAAAGGATAGAGTACTCCCAAACTCATTCTATGAAGCCAGCATAACCCTGATACCTAAGCCACGGAAAGACCCAACAAAGAAAGAGAACTACAGACTGATATCACTCATGAATCTAGATGCAAAAATCTTCAACAAAATTCTTGCCAATAGAGTACAACAACATATCAAGAAAATAATCCATCATGACCACGTGGGATTCATACCAGGGATGCAAGGCTGGTTCAACATCAGAAAAACAATCAATGTGATTAATCACATAAATAACACAAAAGACAAGAATCACCTGATTTTGTCCATTGATGCAGGAAAGGCATTTGATAAAGTCCAACACCCATTCATGCTAAAAACTCTTAGCAAAATGGGCATAGACAGCAAATTCCTCAACACAATAAGGGCTATTTATACAAAGCCAATTGCCCACATCATCCTGAATGGAGAGAGGCTTTCCCTTGAGATCAGGAACCAGACAAGGATGCCCACTCTCACCTCTCCTATTCAACATTGTGCTAGAAGTTCTAGCGAGAGCAATTAGACAAGACCAAGAAATAAAGGGCATCTATATCGGCAAAGAGGAAGTTAAAATCTCCCTGTTTGCAGATGATATGACTGTATATGCAGAAAACCCCAAGGAATCTATAAGTAAGCTAACTCAAACTGATAGAAGAGTTCAGCAAAGTCTCAGGATACAAGATAAACATAAGTAAATCAGCAGGATTCTTTTATACCAACGAGACTGTTAAGGAAGAAATTATCAAATCAATACCACTTACGATAGCCCCTAAGAAGATAAGGTACCTAGGAATTAATCTAACCAGACAAACAACAGACCTTTACAAAGAGAACTACAAGCCCTTACTACAAGAAACTAAGAGAGACTTAGATAAATAGAAAAACCTACCCTGCTCAAGGACAGGAAGACTTAACATTGTGAAAATGTCTATTTTACCCAAAGCAATTTATTTATATAATGCAATCCCAATACAAGTTCCAGCGTCATTTTTTAATGAGATGGAGAAACAAGTCACCAATTTTGTTTGGAAAGGGAAGAAGCCCCAGATAAGTAAGGTACTACTAAAGAAAAAGAACACACCGGGAGGCCTCTCATTACCTGACCTTAGAACACAGTACACTGCCACAGTGGTCAAAACAGCCTGGTACTGGTACAAGAACAGACAGATGGATCAATGGAACAGAACTGAGACCCCAGAGATGACACCATCTGCCTATGAACAGTTGATATTCGACAAAGGCCCTAAGACACTAAACTGGGGTAAAAACAGTCTCTTCAACAAATGGTGCTGGCAAAATTGGTTATCCATCTGCAAGAAACTGAATCAAGATCCATATCTTACACCTTACACAAAAACCAACTCCAACTAGATAAAAGACCTAAATGTCAAACCTAAAAAGATAAAGCTCATCCAAGAAAAGGTAGGAACAACAATGGAAGTCTTAATACACAATGAGGACAGACTCCAAAATCTGTCAAAGAAACCACAATCAACAGAAGAGAAAATAGATAAATGGGAACTATTAAGAATCAAACACTTTTGCTCATCCAACGACTTTATTAATAGAATTAAAAGAACACCCACAGAATGGGAAAAAGTATTTGGTAACTCTATGTCAGACCGACGCCTGATCTCCATAATCTGTAAGATACTACAAAATATCAATAAGAAGAAGATAAACCATCCAATTAAGCGATGGGCAAATGAGATGGACAGACATTTCGCTAAAGAGGAGATCCAGCCAGCCAAAAAACACATGCGGACATGCTCACGAGCTTTAGTTATTTAAAGAAATTCAAATCAAGACGACAATAAGATACCATCTCACCCCAACAAGATTGGCCATGATCCAGAAAACACAAAACAACAAATGCTGGAGAGGCTGTGGAGAAAGTGGAACCTCCTACACTGTTGGGTTGCAAAATGGTCCAGCTTCTCTGGAAAGCAATCTGGCGCTTCCTTAAAAAAATGGATATTGATATACCATTTGACCCTGTAATTCCACTACTTGGAATATATCCTACAGAATCAAGGCCTTTCACACCAATGGACACATGCACCAGAATGTTTATCGCAGCACAGTCCACGATTGCAAAAAGATGGAATCAACCTAGATGCCCAACAACAGAAGAATGAATAGGTAAACTATGGTACATATACTCAATGGAGCACTATGCAATGATAAAGAACAACAATGATTCTAGGAAACATCTCCTAACCTGGTTTCAACTGGAAGACATTATGTTGAGTAAAAGTAGTCAGTGACAAAGGGACAAATACTGTATTAGACCTCTATGATAAGATCTCAAAAACAGACTTGTGTATACAAGAAAAGACTCTTTGACAACTGCAAGGGAGGGGAGGGAGGGAGGGTGAGGGGCGAGGGTTTAGTTTAGATAGTTGCTAGAAATCTGGTTGGGAGAAAGCGGTGATAGCACACATTAGAAACAAGAACAACATTAAGCAGACTTCAGTATAACTTGAGTACTCCTTCCATCTTAACCCAATATTGCAAGGATAGAGTAGCTGGGGCAGGGGGCGGGGGACCATGCTCTTAGGCGAAATCGAGGCCAATTGGCACAACTAGCATTTGCTAAGAGAGCTCTCTGCACGCTACATTGGTGAGTGGCATCTGGCATCTTCAAAGCTTCCAAGCTGCCATCTGAGGACACAGCAAATGGTCCCAACTCAGCAGGAACGGATGCTCACCGAGGACCAAAATGACATGCAGTAAAGACAACCTAGAAGACAGAGAGACCCGCAAGAGTGGGTACCTTCATGGACTTGGGACCGGAAGAACCGGATGGTGCCCGGCCACCACCAGTGATAGCCACAATGGAGCTCACTAGGTTGAGTCTCACTGGCAACACAAGAATAAAAAGGGGTGCATCCTGAGATCTCCACTAAAAGACCTCAATTGATGGTCCAGCAGTTTCGGGGTTCTCCTGAGAGCATGACCCCCGGCCCTGATGCTGCCCTTACCCATAAATTATAATGAAGGTCCACTCTTTAGACATGAATGGATTGGACTTGGCAACACAGAGTGACCATATATTGGTTGCACTTTATGGTTCTATACATCTATAGGATATCATCCTGCTGACCTCTGGCTGGAGGAAGGAGAGTGGGTGGAGAGGAGGGGAAAGGAGGCTGTTGGGAGGATGAGACATGTATGGAGCAGAGAGGAATAGTGTGCCGTCACCGGACAGGGAGAGCAGTGGAAGCGCATATAGGTGGGCATGTAAATTTATACCGGAATGTACATTTTCACTCAGTCATGTTAAATAAGAAAGAAAAAAAAAAGACATCATCCATGAAGAGAACAAGAGGGGATTAAAGAGACAGGAAAGAAAGAAAAAACCAAATTGGATGTCACAAGAGATCTGAAACTTGCTCTCGAATGTCGAGCAGCTAAAGCAAAAGGAAGCAATGAAGTAAAAGACATAAACAGAAGATTTCAAAGGGCAGCTCGCGAACACAAAAATCAAGTATTATAACTACATGTGCAAAGAGGTGGAAATGGAAAACCAGAAGGGAAGGACACATTCTGCATTTCTCCAGCTGAAAGAACTGAAGAAAACATTTAAGCTTCAACTTGCAATACTGAAGGATTCTACAGGGAAAAGATTAGATGGCTCAGGGGTTAGCAAAAGAAGATGGAAGGGATACAGAGGAACTACACCAGAAAGAGCTGGTAAATGTTTCAGCCATTTGAAGAGGTAGCACGTGATCAGGAACCAATGGTACTGAAGGAAGAAGTCAAAGCTGCATTGAAGGCACTGGCAAAAAACAAGGCTCCAAGAACTGACGGAATATCAGTTGCGATATTTCAACATATGCAGTACTGGAAGTGCTCACCTGTCTATGCCAAGAAATCTGGAGGCCAGCTATCTGGCCAACTGACTGGAAGAGATCTATATGTAAGCCCATTAAAGAAACGTGATCCAACTGAACGTGGAAATTACCAAATGATATCAGTATCACATACAAGTAAAATTTTGCTCAAAATCATGCAAAACTGAGTGCAACAGTATATGGACAAGCAACTGCCAGAAATTCAAGCTGGATTCCGAACAAGACGTGAAACCATGGATATCACTGCTGATCTCAGATGGACCTATGCTTAAAGCAGGGAATACAAGAAAGGTGTCTACCTGTGTTTCATTGGCTATGCAAAGGCCCTCGACTGTGTGAATTATACTAAATTATGGCTAACACTGTGTAAAATGGGAATTCCATAATAACTTCATTGTGCTCTTAAGGAATCTGTGTATTGATCAAGAGCAGTCCATGAACAGAACAAGAGGACACTGCATGTTTAAAGTTAGGAAAGGTGTGCATCAGGGTTATATCCTTTCACCACACCTTTCCAATCTGTATGCCGAGCAAATAATCCGAGAAGCTGGATTATATGAAGAACACAGCATCAGGATTGGAGGACGACTCACTGACAACCTGCATTATGCAGACAACACCACCATACTTGTTGGAAGTGAAGAAGATATGAAACATTTACTGAGGAAGATCAAAGACCATAACCTTCAGTATGGACGGTACCTCAACATCAAGAAAGCAAAAATTCTCACAACTCAACCAGTAAACAACATCACCACAAATGGAGAAAGGATTTCACTTTACTTGGGTCCACAAGGAATGCCCTGGGAAGCAGCAGTCAAGAAACCTAAAGAGCATTGCACTGGGAAAGCCTGCTGCAAAGGATCTCTTTAAGGTATCGAAAAGTAAAAGATGTCACCTTGAAGACTAAAGTGTGCCTGGCCCAAGCCATGGTATCTTCAACTGTATCACATGCATGCTAAAGCTGGACAAGGAACAAAGACGACAGAAGAAGAATTGATGCCTTTGAATTGCGGTGTTGGTGAAGAATGTTGAATGTACCATGCACTGATGAAAGAAGAAACAGATCTGTTCTGGAAGAAATACAACCAGTGCTCTGCGGAAGCAAAGATGGCAAAACTGCGTCTTACACACGCTGGACATGTTGTCAGGAAGGATCAATCCTTGGAGAAGGACATCACGCTTGGTAGGGTGGAGGGTCAGCGAAAAAGAGGAAGATGCTCAATGAGGTAGACAGACACAGTGGCCACAACAATGCGCTTAAGCGTAAAAACAATTGTAGACATGGCACAAGACTGGGCAGTGTTTCATTCTGTTGTACACAGGGTCGCTATGAGTCAGAACTGACTTGATGGCACCTAACAACAACAACACTGACGGTATTAATAAGGGGTGACAGTATCACTGTCATCAGTAGCAAAGCTGTGCAAGCTCAGCCCAAATTCTATACTGCTACTTACTCTCTGCTGCACTCTGCTTTACCTGCTTTCTGGTATAGCCCGGATCCTGAATTTCATGTAAGACATACTGATGGTGCTCTGGAAATAACTCCTTTCTCAGTCTCTTATCTGCCGTATCACAGGAGTCCTGACCATAGTTACTGTGCTAAAAGAGGACAAGAGGACATAAACATTGAGCACAGAAGCCTGTTGCAATAATAAAGGATTCTGCGAAGATGCCTTAAAAGCAATTGCAAGAGGTCAGAAAGGTGCGCTACATTTATGGAACAAGAAGACTTTATACTCTTCACCTACTATTATTAATGTTAACACTACCCTCCTGAAGCAGTTGCTACACTGCTCTGCTCATCTTGAGTCAAAATTTATGCAATTTAGTCTCCACTACTTACTCCTTACTCTATTCTTTCCTCCTCATTCTCTGGGAGAGGCCAACTCTTAAATACTGGATGAAACATACTGATGGCACTCCACACGCAACAACTCTCACAATCTCCCACTCCTCAAAAGTGTCGCTTAATACACTTGTTCTATCAAACTACAAAGCTGCCTACGCCGAACTGATGGGCTAATGGTAACAGTATAGACTTCAGCAGTGACCACAAGTCGTGATACTAAATGAAGATGCTACAACAGGAATGTGTGCATATAAAACATAAAACTTTCCAAACACACATCAAAGTAGGAAAACAAAACAAAACAAACCTGCATAATGAACCCCCAAGTACTCACCACCCATCGTCAGCAATTAGGAACATTTTGCTTTTTATCAGTATCTTCTCCCACTTTGTTCCCAGAGTATTTTAAAACAAAACCCAGACCATCTTGGCACATTTCGAAATAACTGAAGGCATCATATTCTTCAACTTAACTCTAAAGGCCTTAATTTTAATGCATCCCACACGCAAACTAGCTTGACAAGCTTGAGCCCAAATCTCAAGTAAATCAGTCTTGGTCACTTCCTCCCACTGCATTCTGCTCTACCTGCTCTCTAACAGAGGCTTGGTCTTGGATTTTACGCATAAAACAACGATGACTCTCCTGAGGCAATTCTTGAGGCACTTTCTCCTCTCTCAGCAAAGGTGAGGGCTGCTTAAGAAACAAGTTCTAAAGAAAAAGAAACACAAAACAAAATGATCTAATCAAGGTTAATATATTAATTCACAATACTGTAGCCTTCAGTGAAAACTCCAGGAAAGGATACTAGGAGAGCGTATTCCGAAACATAGCGACACAAACGAGGATGTCATACCCTTAGCCCTACTCTGTGGACCCTAATTCTTAATCTCAAACCATGTACAGAATAATTTGATAGACTCCCTCAAATCTTTTAGTAAGGTAGGATCTGCTGCTTCTTCCTACATTATACATGTAGGAACAGCATGCTAGTGGTAATAACTACGTGCTTCAGCAAGAGGTATGGAATAATTTCAGAAAGTTAAAATTGTCTAATCTGTTCTGGAACAAGAGAAAGACGATGCATCAACCTTCTAAATGACAGAATTGATATGACTGACTACAGTTGAGATCAGGCTTTCTGCATCATTTGGGGCAATATAGAACATAAAAAAGAGGAGAGAGATCAGCAAGAATTGAATTGTTAAAGGTTTAACATTCTATGCCCATCCCTCTTAAAGGTGGAGCTCTATTTTAACAGGACCAATTGCTCACATTAAGGAATAGAAAAACACTGCATTCTTATGTTAACTTCAAAGGCCTTGGTTCTATATTTCAAATTATCAGTTATATACAATTGATTTCCTGCTTCTTTACCACTTTTTTGTCCTGCTCTACCTGATCTCTGATGCAGGGCTGGTCCTGGAGTTTAGGAGGCAGATACTGACAATCTGCGAGCACCAAGTCTTCTCTCCCTCTCTCGTCTGTCATATCAGAATATGGCTCCTTGAAACGTACTTTCTAAAAGAGAGAAAACAAAAACTATAAATTGTCCAGGAAAAGTAACAGGATACCAATAATATGCTAGGTTTTATTGGAAGCTTTGAGATAATTTTTTAACTCAGGATAATATGAAGTAGGAAATAAACCACAAAATTATGTTTTTTGTCAGTTCTGAGGTTTAGCTGACAGTAACCTTTGCAAGCTCCACTAAACCCTACAAAAATTCAGTCCCTCCTGGTCCCTCTCCTCCTTTTGCTGTCATACCTTATACCTTATGGAGGCCTGATCTTGATGCCTATGTAGAAGATTCTGGTGGACATCCAAAGGAAAGACTTCTCTCTCTCTCCTGCCTATCAAAATTGATGCTGGCTGTTTTAAATCTGCTTTCTTAAAAAGAAAAAACACAAAGTATCAATTGTTCAGTTAAGAATAACAAGCTGTTTGGTGAAAAGAAAAACAATATAGGGGAACTCAGAGCAACCTGAAAAAGGCAAAGTCAAGAAGCTTTCTGGACACTTCCAAATACCTAGAGAGACTGAATTACTGGGGCTAAGGGTTGGGGACCATGGTCTCAGGGGACATCTAGGTCAAGTAGTATAACATACTTCATAAAGAAAATGGTCTACATCCTACTTGGCTGAATAGCATATGGGGTCATAAAAGCTTGCAAGTGGCCACCTAACACCTATTAGTCTCATCACATTCAGAGCAAATGAGAATGACAAAAACCGGAACACACAGAACATAGTATTCTAAAGAACTAATGGACCATATGAATCACATCTCTACCAGTCTGAGCCCAGAACTAGACGGTGCGTGGCTACCACCACCGACCACCCTGATAACCCAAACCCACTGCCATCCAGTTGCTTTCAACTCATAGCGACCCTATAGGACAGAGTAAAACTGCCCCACAGAGTTTCCAAAGAGTGCCTGGCAGATTCAAACTGCTGACCTTCTGGCTAACAGACATGTCACTTAACCACTACACCACCACAATAGAGGGTTCTGGATGAAAAGGGAGAAAAATGAAAAACAAAATTCAAATCCACAAAAAAACCAGACTTACTGGTGTGACAGCGACTGAAGGAACCCCTGAGACTGGTCCCTGGACACCCTGCTAGCTCAGAACTGAAGCTACCTCCCAAGTCTACCTTTCAGCCCAAGATTGAACAGGCCTTTAAAATAAATAGTAACACCCATGAGGAACGTACTTCCTAGTTCAGTTAAGTCTAGGAGACCAAATGGACAACACCTGCACGAAAGCAAACATCAGCAGGCAGGGACAGGAGATCTGGATGAAAAGACAGAGAGAACCCAGGGTATAAAGAGAGGAAGAGGGTGCTGACACATTGCAGGGGTTACAACCAACGTCACAAAATGATCTGTATGTACGGTTTTGAATGAGAAACTAATTTGAGTTGTTAACTTTCACCTAAAACACAATAAAAGTAAAATAAAAAAAAAAAAAGAATATTACAGGCTTCAGTGAAAACTGAAGCTAACTGAAGTCCAAATATAACTGGACATCTTGTGGAATAAAACAAAAACTATATTCCACATGTTCAACTATACTATAAAACTCTTACCCATTGATCCCATTGCCTTTGAATCAATTCCAACTCATAGTGACCCTGGAGGACACAACAGAACTGCCCCATAGGGATTTCAAGGAGCTGCCAATCTTGTAGTTAGCAGCTTGGGTGCTCAACCAAGGCTCCATAAGCCTCTTAAGCCCAGTGAAACTGTAAAAATTTACTTTTTGTTCACCCTTCCTTCTGGTTTGTCTAACTGATTTCTGGTGGAGCGCTGGCCTTGGAACATGGGCAAACGACACCACAGAGCATTATGGACCACTCCTTTTCCTATCGTCCAGCTGTCAAAATAGGAGACGGCTACCTAAAGTATGTTTCCCAATGAAGAAGATAAAAACAAAAGTGAATTGTCTAGACAGGGATAACATGCTGCTGATAATATTTCTAACACCCATAAGAACACTGAAGTCTCAAAAAAATCAGTTATAAAACTGTTTTTTTATAACTCTGGATTTCTGAATCAACTGCAGTCTAGTCCTTGAAAACTCCACTCCCAAGCTTAAGAAGCTTATGTCTTCTTGTTACATTCCCTTTCAACTCTATTTTACCTGGTCTTTGGGTAGAAAATCCTGTTCCTGACATTTGGGTAGAATATTCTGATCTTCGGGAAGAATACTCTGGTCTTTGGGTACAACATCTTGGTCTTTAAGTAAAAAATCTGGGTCTTTGGATAGAAAATTCTGGTCTTTGGGCAGAAAAACCTCGTTTAGGGGTAGAAAATCCTGCACTTCCAGCATAACACTCTCATCTTCTGGTTTAGTACTCCGGGCTTCTAATACAACACCTTGAAGTTCAGTCTCAACAGTCTGAGCCTCGGGCTCACCAGCCTGGGTTTCCAGCTCACCAGCCTGAACTTCTGGCTCGAGAGCCTGGGTATCTGTCTCAATATTCTGGACTTCCGGCTCAACACTTTGGATCCCTGACAAATCAGTCTGAGTTTCTGACAAATCACTGTGGACTTCTGGAAGATAATCCTGGGCTTTCGGCAAAACATCCTGAAGACGTAACTTCTTTAGCTCTTCCCCTTCTATCACATCAAATAATGGATTTTTGAATTGTACTTTCTAGAAGTGAACACAAACACCAAGTATAGAATGTTAGACCACAGTAATACTCCAGGCTTTCTGAGATACTTAATCTTGAAAGGATATGACAATGAAACAAATTACTGAATAAAATATGAAATTACAGTCTTTGCTCAACTTAACAGAACCTATCATACATAATGACAGACCAATATAACAATACTGGCAATCCCTAGTCCAGACTGTAATTAGTCTCCTTTCTATCACCCTATCTACTTTTCATTCTGCTTTACCTGAACTCTGTTGAAAGGCTTGTCCTTGATTTCAGAAAGGAGATCCTGTGGGTCTTCCCTAAGTAAGCTCTCTCTCCCTTTCTCATCTGTTATAACAGATGAAGATTCTCCAGTGTCATATTTCTAAAGAAAAGGTTAAAAAAGAAATTTTTTTGATGTAGATATTATAGATACAAACTATACGACTACAATAAAACCTTCAGCTTCAGCAGATTACAGAATGTAATGCCAGTAGGTCAACATAGTCAAACATTGTAAAAACTGAACATCAAAAGAATTGCAAGACTTGATACTGAAAATTATAGACTGCTATTGAAAGAAATTAAAGATCTGAGTGAACAGAGTCCTGGTGGTATGGTGGTTAAGCATTTGACTGCTAATTGAAAGGTTTGTGGCTTGAACTCTCCAGCTGCTCTGCAAGAGAAGTCTGGTGATCTAGTCCCATAGAGGCTACAGCTTAGAAAACTCGATGGGGCAGTACTATTCTGTCATGTAGGGTCTCTAAGAATCAGAATGAACTTGATGGCACACAATAACAAATAAATGGAAAAACACTCCGTATCTATGAACTGGAAGATAATACTGTTATGATGTTAATACTTCCAAATTATCTATAATGCTACACAATTCCTATCAAAATTCCAAATGCCTTTTTTGTAGAAACTGACAAGCTAATCCAAAAGTCATATGAAAATGCAAGGAATCCAGAACAGGACAACAATCTTGGAAAAAGGACAAAGTTGCAAGACTCACCCTTCCCAATTTCAAAACTCACTATAAAGCTATAGTGGTCAGGACAGTCGACAGACATAGATCAGTGGAACAGAACTGCAGCTTCAGAAATAAACCCTTATATTTACGATCAACTGATTTTCAATAAGAAATACAAGACAACTCAATGGAGGAAATAACAGTATTTTCAACCAATGATGCTGAGACATCTGGATATCCACAGGCAGAGCATAAAATTGGACCCCTAATAACCACATACAAAAATTAACTTAAAACAGATCATATGTTTCAATATAAGAGCTAAACTATGAAACTCTGAAAAGAAAATACAGAGTAAATCTTATAACTTTGGGTTAAGCAATGGCTTATCAGTTATAACACCAAAAACACAAGTGACAAACGAAAAATATATAAATAGAACTTCATCAAAATTTTGTGCTACAAATGACACTACTGAGAAAGAAAAGGCAACCCACAGAATGGGAGAAATATTTACGAGGGACTTACATCTAGAATATATTAAGAACTCTTACAATTCAATACTAAAAAGATAAATAACCCAATTTAAAAAATCAGAAAAGATTTGAATAGACATTTCTCCTTACAAATGTACAAGAGCACATGAAAACACACTCAGCATCAGTAGTCATTAAGAAAACACAACTCAAAAATAAATGTGATCCAGATACAGAAGAATGAATCAGATTTGTGTCTCATACCATAAACAAAAATCAGTTGAAGATGGATCAAGGACCTAAATGTGAAAACTAAAACCATAAAATTCTTACAAGAAAACATAATGGCACAGCTATGTGGTCCAATGTAATTAGAGACTATCTGATATGACAGCAAAAACTCAAGTAGCAAAAGATAAAATAGATAAATGACGCCTCATAAAAAGTAAACACCTCTGTACATGACAGGAGTTTATCAATGAAGTGAAAAGATAACCCATAGATTGGGAGAAAACATTCTGGAACCATATTCCAGACAAGAGCTTAATATCCAAAATATATATAACTTCTCTACCCAAGACCAGTCAACATCTGCCCAAAAGCAAGGGAGAGAAGGCAAGGCAGGGCAGGGCAACTAGATAAATGGAACAGAACAGACAGATGGAAATAATGAGAATGTTAACATATTGCAAAAATTGTAACAATGTCATGGAACAGTTTGTATAAAAATTGTTAAATGAGAACCTAACTTGCTAAATAATCTTTTGACTAAAACACAGGAATATGTATGTATATAAGAGGTCTGACAATTACGTTCACAAACTTGCCACCGTGCGCTTATGTTGGCAGCACTGTATAAACAACTCATTACAATTTCATAACCTTGGTATAT
Source organism: Heterohyrax brucei (assembly GCA_028571685.1). NCBI lineage: Eukaryota > Metazoa > Chordata > Mammalia > Hyracoidea > Procaviidae > Heterohyrax > Heterohyrax brucei. The sequence goes on from CM053162.1 coordinate 23,610,455, forward strand.
CAGCACCTCATAGCTCTGTTCACGTCGCCTTGTGGCTGTATCTCACTGAGCGGTGTTCACTATTGTTGTTGCATGCTTTTGTATGCCATCATGAGAATGTTAGAGCATGAACTAGAGAAACGAACAAACTTTCAATTACTTGTTAAACTTGACAAGAGTGGAAGTGAAATCAGGGAGATGTTAGTCCAAGTTTATGGGGATAATGCTGTGAAGAAAACGGCAGCGTACAAATGGATCCAACGTTTTCCTGAGACGAGGGAAAGTGTCACTGATAAAGAGAGGTCAGGGAAGCCAGTAATGAGCGAGCAGAACTGACAAAAACACTGCAAAAAGTTCTGCCAACTGGACGGTTAACCAAGTTTAGCATTTGGAAGTGCTGAAAAGGCTGCATGAAAAAGTTAGACAAAAACAAACTGGACTTTTTGCCAACAACTTGTGCTCCTGCATCATGACAATGCACCAGCTCACATGGCACTGTGAGCGAGGTTTTAGCCAGGAAACAACTAACTGTATTGGAACACCCTCCCTACTCACCTGGTCTGACCCCCAATGACTTTTTTCTCTACCTGAAGATACAAGAATGTTGAAAGGAAGACATTTTGATGACATTCAGGACATTAAGGGTAGTATGACGACAGCTCTGATGGCCATTCCAGAAAACAAGCTCCAAAACGGCTTTGAAGGGTAGACCAGGCACCAGTGTCGGTGCACAGCTCCCCACGGGGGGTACTTCAAAGGTGTCTGCGCTAACATTCAGCAGTGAGGTATGTTGTCTAGGATAAGTTGGCAAACGTAATTGTCAGGCCCCGGATATATGGTGGGGGGTGGGCAGAGGTTGAGAGAGAGACAGAGACAGAGAGAACTTCTACCACTTAGGAACAAAAAGACAAACAATGCATCAAAAATGGACAAAGGATTTCAACAGACTTTTCACCAAAGAGGATATTCCAAGCACCTGAAAAGATGTTCAACATCATCAGCAGTGAAGGTGCTGCAAGTCAGAACCATAGTGAGACATCACCACACCCTCACTAGAACGGCAATGATCAAAAACGCAGAAACAAAAAGTATTGGCAAGGTCATGGAGACACCGGAGCCCTCACAGGATTGGTGGTGGGAATGCAAAATGGTGCAGCCCCATGGGGGGTTTTGGCAATTTCTCAAAAAGTTGAACACAGCATTACCATATGACCCAGCAATCCCAATCCTAGGTAGAAATCCAGAAGTGAGGGCAGAAACTCAGTAGAAACCTGTATGTCAGTGTTTACCACAGGACTATTCACAACAGCCAAAAGGTAGAAACCACCAAAATGACCTTCAATGGACAAATGGATAAAGAAAATGTGGTATATACCATATGCAGATTATTATACAGCTCTGAAGAGAAATGAATTTCTGATGTGCTCTACAGCATGGATAAACCTTGGAAACATTACATGGGCAAAGTAAATCACAAAAGGACAAATACCATATTTCACTTACAGGAAATAAGCAAATATACACATAGATACCAAAGATTATTAAAAATTACAGGACAGGAGAAAGGGGAAGTTTTTGTTTTGAGGGCATTCAGTTTATGTTAAGTGGTGGAATACTTTGGAAAGTATGGTAATGGTGGTGCAGCATAAAAAATGTAATCAATACAACTGAATTGTAAGCATGGAAGTTGTACTGGTGAATGTTTTAGTGTGCATACTTTCACTACAACAGAAACTAGTAAATAAATGAGATACCACTTCATACCCACCAGGATGGTTATAATCAAAAAGATGGACAATAACAACTGTCAGTGAGGTATGCAGAAAACTGGACGCCTCACATATTGCTGATAGCAAACATTGTGGCAGTGCCTTAAAATGCTAAACACAGAATTACCACATGATGTAGCAATTCTACTCTCAGGTATCTGTTAAGGATTGAACTGTGTACCCAAAAATTATGTGCTATAATGGGGGCCACCTTATACCTAAACCATCTGGGAATGGGTTTTCTATGTTATCATAATTAGATAATTAGTATTAGCATAGGAGATGTCTTATGTCAATCTCTCTTGAGATATAATAGACTAAGCACAGAGAAGCACAAGGAGAGATGGGGGGAAAACAGACGCCTGGTCACAGAAAGACAACTAAGAAACCAAGGAACAAGGACCTTCCTCCATAGCCAACAGAAAGAGAAAGGCTACCTCTAAAGCTGATCCCCTGAATTTGAACTTCTAACCTGACTATAAAAAAATAAATGTGTTAGTTACCCACTTGTAGTATTTCTGTTATAGCAGCACTTGATACCTAAGATAGTAGCTACTCAAATAAATGAAAACTTATGTCCACACAAAAACCTATATACAAATGTTCATAGCACAATTATTCTTAACAGCCAAAAGTGACATGGCTCAACTATACATCACCTGATGACTGGATAAATAAAATGTGGTATATCCATACCATGGAATATTATTTGGCAGTAAAAAGGAATACCAATTATGAAATGGATAAACCTCAAAAACATTATGCTAGCGAGAGACGCCAGTCAAGAAATATCACGTCTTAGATGATTCTACTACATGAAACATCCAAAACAAGAAAATCCAGAGACAGAAAATAGGTTAGTGATTGGTTAGGACTGTGGGTAGGAGAAGGGAGAGAATACTGAGTCATAAGTAGTAGGTATGAGATTTCTTTTAGGGGTGATGAAAATGTACTAAAATTAGATTGTGGTAATGGTTGCACAACTCTGTCAACATATTAAAAGACAGTGAACTGTATACTGTACACTGTGAATTATATTTCAATAACACTATTAAAAAATAACTAGGCATAATCTTAACCCTTAATTCTATCTTTAATTAGCTGTGGATAGTTTTACCAAGACATATTTTTCCCTCTATTTTCTACCTTTATTTCTCTACCTCACTTTGCATAAAATTCTGATAATGTGCAACAGCTAACAGACTTTGACGGCCCTTCAAAAGGACTTCTCTTGTTTTCGTATTTATCCTGATGGCTGCTGGTTTCCCAGAAAGTTCTTTTTGAAGAGAAAAAAGAAATCTATGCAGCTATAAATGGTTAAGGGAAAGTAGTATCTTCATGATACTAACTTGAGTTTTTGTGAAAAATCTGGAGAGATTCTAGTAGGTTATTGTAGTCTAAAAGAATAAAGGAAAAAAATGTATTCTACTTCACACATTATTAATAAATCACTCAAACATCAAACACATGAAGGTAAACAAGCTGGTAGAAAAACATTTTAAATTTATAAATGACAACTTTCCCTTATAGTCTAGCCTGTAACAATTTCAGCAGAGACTCATAATTTTAGCCTCAGTGACCTGACAGGCAACAAATATATATTCTACTTGCATCTGCAAATCTGGAACAAAAGTAACAGACAGACTCTACTGTCACTAAGGGTAAGTCTAACAAGGAAATGAAACTAGACTTCAACAGGGTAACAAATTGTTCTCCTTTTCTGACTGGCGGATTCTCACTTCACATCACTGAGAGGGTACAAAACTATTCCTATCTGTCAGAAAGACTACATATTTAATGTAAGTGGTAAGAAAAAAATTCATAATTTATTAAATCTTTTCCAACTGAGTTGAATAAATTCACTTCCGAAATTTTTGTTTACCTGAAAAATATCTGCATTCTTCAGCCAGCATGAATTTATAACAACAACAACAACAATGAATTACACTTACATGGACCCTTTGATGTGTAAGACTCATTTACATATAAGACTGGTTTGTACATGGATGTTATCTCATTAATCTACTCTTTCACGGGATAATTGGCTCAGTTAGGCCTGTAAACTGTATTCTTTCTGGAAAAACATCCATTGACATATTTGTGCATGTTTGACACCACATAAAATACCAGTCCCCAGGACCAAATAACCTTTTCTTGAGAGTATCCAATCACCTCATTCTAATAGTACCCTATAGTCATTCTAATGGCCACAACTATAGTACTGCTAAATCCATAGTTAAGTAGGAAAACTGTCAAGAAATCAAGCTGCTGAAAAGAACTTAAGCATAAAAGAAACTTGAACTCAAGAGTCACAGCAAGACAATACCAGAAGACAATCATATCAAATGCATCTACGATGGTGTGCCACATGCAAACAGACACCCATGCCCATTTGTTTTTTAAATTCAATTATAAATTTCTTAACTATCATTGAAGAGCAGGGCATTGCTCACTGCCATTAAGTCAATTCCAACTCACAGCAACCCTACAGGACAGTGTAGAGCTGCCCCACAGTTTCTAAGGAGTGGCTGGTGGATCTGAACTGCCAGTGTTTTACTTTGCAAACAAGCTCTATACTGCATCACCAGGGCTTCAGTGGGTAATAACACTACCCAGGGACAGTCAGTATTCATTTCTGGGTCCATTTCTTTATGGGCTTTTGTCTATGCACACGGCATTCTCTCTTCATCTCTTTATTGTGTTTTATTTTTCTTCATGGCACTTATCACTTGAAATTATATGCTACATTAATTGCCTGTCTGCGTTCCAATTAGCATGGAAACTCCTTGAGGATCTTTGTCTACCTTTTCACTGTTAAGTCCTGCAGCTAGAACAATGTTTGGCCATTGTAGACATTCCATAAATACATGTTGAGTGAATAGGTATTTTTAACCAAATTGAGACAATATAGTAAATAATTTTGTATCCTACTTTGTTCACTTAACTTTTTATCACAGAAACTTCCCCTTGTCTTCAGATATTCTTTGAAAACACATTCTTTGAATGGCTACGTACAGATGCATCATAATTTACTTACCCATTCCTTATTACTGCATATTTAAGATTATCTCTAATTATTTTAATGTTCTAAATTATGCTAAGATTTAAATAAATCTTTGTGTATGTTTTTTAAGTTCATTAAAAATAAGTTTACTCAACTGCAAAAACAACCAAAACATGCATATGCAGACATACATGCATACAGGCATACATATGTACAAAAAACAAAAAAACAAAGCTACTGCTGTCAAGTCAGGCAGGTCTGACTCATAGCAACCCTAGAGGTCAGGGTAGAACTCCCATAGAGTTTCCAAGGAGCATCTAGTGGATTTGAACTGCCAACCATTTTGTTAGCAGATACATCACTTACTATGTCACCAGGGCTCACATACATGTGCATAGGTATGTATATATAGCTGTATGTATCTGTGTGACTGTATGCACGTATGTTCACATATATCATAAAGCACATAGGGAACAGTTACAGCTACTTCTTGCATATAACCAAGTACCCTGTGGAACTGGATTTCTGAGTTTGAAGGATCAAGATCATAGTCTTGTGGGGTACCTTGGTCAACTGGCATAATACAATTTATAAAGTTATGTTTCAGACTAGTTTGCAAGTAGTGTTTGAGGTCTTAAAAGCTTACAAGCGGCCAAGCAAGTACTGGTCTCTACTCATCTGGAGCAAAAGAGAAAGAACAAAACCAAGGACTCTGAGAAGAATCTAGTCTATGAAACAAACAGTCTAACCCAACCCACAGCTTCATTTACCCTGAGACCAGAAGAACCAGATGTTGCCTGGCTACCACTACTGACCATCCCAATTAGGACCACAAAAATGGACTCTGATTGCATGGCAGAAAAACGTGATATGGAACTTCAAATTCCTAAAAAAAAGACTTACTGGACTGATTAAGACCAGAGGACTCCCCAAGACTACTGCTCTGAGATAAACATCCTGTCTTGAACAAAATTAACTCCTCTTAACTAAATGGCAAATTGTTCCAAGAAATAACATGTATTACCCATGAGTACCAGGCTCCTTTAATCATTCACATACTCCTATGAGACCAAACAGTCAACAACTACTTTAGAACAAAGATGAGAATGTAATGGGGTTGGGAAACTAGATTAAACAAACTAGAACAACCAGAATGGAGGTAATGAGGATACTCCACGTATCGTAAAGAGTGTAATCAACGTCAATTAACAACTTGTATAGAAATTGTTGAACGGGAACCTAAACCATTGCACAAACCTTCACTGAAAACACAATAAAACATTATTTAAAAAAAAAAAATACCTCTTGGGTAGGAACACTTTTCCTTTTGTCATCTGGAAACACTGATGCCTTTTTTTCACCCACAGTTTTAACGGATGCCAGCCGGTGACGCACCTCTTTCATGGTTTGACTAAGCTGCCAGGAAATGGGAAAAAAAGCAAACAATAATAGGTTAAGGTCTTAATACCAAATATACTAAGTGATCCAACAGGAAAACAGGCCCCTATTATTAAAAAAATGCCAGACCTAAAACAAGAGGATTACTTGCAAAGGAGATTTTGATCTACTGAAAGTATTTTTACAATATTATTTTCGTTATTCTAAGAGACTACATTTCATAACCTGATTTAAGAGATACTGCTCATTTTTTGATAACATATGCTTTATATTAATCATATACACAAACAACAGAACCTAAGAATCTGAATTAATAATCACATGCCACATAATGTCTGTTCTGCAACACCTGAGACACATATGTCCACGGCCCCATAACATAAGAGTTCAGAAATCCCAACTGGAGAAGGCGATGCACTCAGTAATCACAACATTCCTGAAAAATAGAAAGAAAAAAAAAACCTCTCCAAGCTGTTAAAGGATCAGCTTCACAGAAAGATACAAGGCTAATAAAATTATATGAAGGGCCTATTATCAGACGTGGAGGAACTGCCAACCATGTGGTTGAGGAGGACCAAACATAAAAGCAGTTCCCTCTCAGTTCATTAACAATCATTGTTAAGGCATGAAGCCTGTTGGAGATGCTTAAAGGAAAAGCAGAACCAGACTATGATACCAACTTTAGTGCTAGCTCTGGGTGTCTCAAGCTATTCAAATGTTTTTTGCTGCATAATGTAAAAGTGAGTGGTGTAAATCTGAGTGCCGATGCAAAGGCAGTAGAAGAATTTATTGAAACCTTACTTGATGCAGGTACACTACACTATCCCATATCACATAATGCCCTAATCCGTATCATGTAACGTCCTATCTCACAGAATACAGTGTGGACAATAAGTGATATTTTATTATACTTTGAAATTACTGAGCTAACACATTCATTACCTTCTACCCTTCTTTTCAATAATGAGTTATTTCAACTAGTCCTTGTATATCCAACCACTTCCATCACTCCTTAGAATCACTAGGACTCTATTCCTAGTACCTCTAAAAACACTTTTTTCCTTATTCACATGAATTCCCTCTTCATTGCCAATATTTGATAACTACAGCCATACAGCTTACTCATATCTCCCTGCCTTCAGGAAGCCTTCCTAAATTAACTTAAAACACAAACTCAAACATCTCAATGAAACCAATTCGTTTAAACTATTCAAAGTAACTGCTGATAAATGAGCATTGACTCACAGCAACCTTGGAGGAAGTAAGAGAACAGCTCCACAAGGTTTCCAAGGCTGTTCACCTTTACAGCTGCAGGCTGCTACATCTTCCTCCAGTGGAGCAGCTGGTGGGTTCGAACCAACCTTTTGGTTAGCATTTCAGCACTCAGCTGCTGTGCCACCGGGCCTCCTCACAGAACACAGACTATATTACATCTCACAAGTCTGCACATAATGTCCCTTACGGGAAAAGAAAGAAATGAATTATACGCCAATGTTTAGGTTAAGCATTACATCATGTGAAGGAAACAAACATCCTCATGTTACTCAGTGAAATGAGAAAACTGGGACCAGTTCTAAGCCATCTATTAAAGTTTAATGATATCAAATCTTCCTTGAAGGGGAATCATGATTATGATTTCTAGATGTACATAACAAATATGTTATGATTTTTACTAATAATGGTAAGAAATTAAAAAAAAAAAAAAAACTCCCTCTCACTACCAGTCTGGTTTTTCACAGTGTATCACCTCTACTTCGTCTCAGCTTCTGGAAAGTCTATACCTCCAGCAAGAACCAACTTAAACTTGTTCTTTGTTCTATCAAGAGGAACACCTCTAGACTTGGCTAGCTATAGGGTGGTTAAAGAGATTAAGTGAATTAGTCACAATATTCAGAATATGTACAGTTGCAGGTATAAAAAAAAGCCATGAATATGTCTTTTATTCATTGCCAAGTATGATAAGTGCAACAGCCCTATGCTATACAACCAAAGACTCAAACTCCATTGTAACAGATTTAAAATAGAAGTAGTACGCAAGCCTCATTTAAGGAGCACTGGTGGTTCACTACAGAAACCTTGGAGGTTTCTGTAGTGAGTGCTATAGCTGCTAACTAGAAGTCTGGCAGTTCCAATCCATCAGGCACTCCTTGGAAACCCTATGGAGCAGTTCTACCTTGTCTTATAGGGGTGCTATGTGTAAGAAGTACCTTGACTGCAGTGAGTGTGATTTTGGTTTTGGGTGGTGCAGTGGCTAAGTCCTTGGCTGCAACTGAAAGGTCAACAGTTCAAACTCACAACCCACTCAGCAGGAGAAAGATGTGGCAGTCTGCCTCTGTGAAGATTTCAGCCTTGGGAACCCTACGGGACAGTTCTATTCTGTCCTATAAGGTTGCTATGGGTCAGAATCCACTTGAAGGCAATGGCTTTTTAATCTTCATTTTCCCATCAAAAGCACACTAACCCCACAACTGTCAAGTGGATTCTGACTCATAGCAAACCTACAGAACAGAGTTTCCAAGGAGAACCTGGTAGATTCAAACCGTCGACATTTTGGTTAGCAGAAATAGCACTTAAGCAGTACACTGCCAGGGTTTTCATCAAGGGTAGGAGCACATAATCTTCATTTCCCATCAAGTCTAAACTCAGTTCTCCTAGAGTCAAGATTGGTATTAGTTCCTTAAGCAGGATATTTCAACAGGTCCAGCAGTTGGAATATACATTCTGTTCATTCTTGTTTCCCTGCCTGGTGTCATAACCTTTCACCAGACCACAACACGAGCTTTTTTGACAACCTGCTGTGAGGGCTGTAATGGGGTAAATAATGGCTACCCAACATTAGGTCCCAATCCCTGGAACCTGTAAATGTTACCTTCTAAGAAAAAACAGTCTCTACAGATGAAATTAAGAACATTGAGATAAGGAAATAATCTGAGATTAGCTGGGTGGGCCCTAACTGATATCTTAAGTGTCCTTATAAGCAGGCAGATTCAACACACAGAACATAGAGGGCAATGTGGAGACAGAGTGATGTGACCACAAGCAATGGAATGCTAGCTGCCACCAGAAACTGAAAGAAGCAAGAAATAGATTCTCCTCTACAGCTTCTGGAGTCAGGGTGGCCCTACCAACACTCTGATTTTACCTCGTGTAATCAGTTTCAGACTTCTGTTCTCCTGAACTGTGAGATTATGGATTGTTTTAAATCACTAACTTGGAGGTAACTTATTACAGTAGCCATAGAAAACTAATACAAGGACCAAAGTTACTAAACACTGAACTAAAAATACAGGGATGGTACCAATCAAATTATATAAAGTGAAGAGATATATAAGTACACTTCTCTTACTGCAAAATAATGCTGATCATTAACATATACATGAATGTGTGTGGGTACGCATATATATGTACATGTTTAAGTGTATATATATGAATGTGTATTTATGTGTACAAATACTCAAAATACAGAGTTTGACCAGGAGTCTTTTCTATACTAGGACGTTAAACACACTATTCACTCTTTTGTAGTTACTGTTATTAAAAAAACAAGCATTGAATCTCTTGATCAGGACTTAGACTCTCCATATGTGATAAATTACTCATAATTAGATAGAAAACCTAAGAATGGAAAATCAATGCAATTATAATCCTAATTATAAAACAATATAATTGTAACTATAAAACAAAAAGTAGTACATTAAAGGTAAAACAATCACAGCTTATTACCCGGCTCAACCATGATTAATATTTGCATAGTTCTAACTACTACCACCAGTTGTAATTAAAGTTAATTCCAACTCACAGTGACACCATGTGTGTCACAGCAGAAATCTGCTCCACAGGGTTTTCGATGACTGATTTTTCTACAGTGAATCACCAAGTCTTTCACCTGAGGCACCTGTAGGTAGACTTGAACTGCCAACTTTTCAGTTAGCTACGAGCATGTTAACTTTGGCACCACCCTGGGCCATAGGCATAGTCACAACAACACACATGCAGACTATCTAAGCAAAATTATAATTTAACTACAAAGAGAGGGTGAGGAGGTAAAGAGGGGGCTAAACCCTCATCCTTTATAGTAGGACATCGATAGAAATGCCTCAGTTAAAAAAAAAAATAGAAAAAAACGCTATGAACACATTACTTAGCAATATGAACATTAATACTACAAGACTCATTTAAAAGAATTCAAACAGTTGCTTTTGAGGAGAAGAAAGCAAAGAAATGGGTAAAGTACTTCTGTTTTTTTAATTACAAATATTATACACAAACCTAATGCTGTCAAGTTGATTCTGGCTCATAGAGGGCCCTACAGGACAGAGTAGAACTGACCAGTGGTTTCCAAGGAACACCTGGTGAATTTGAACTGCCCACCTTTTAATTAGTTGCCTTAACACTTAACCACTAAGCCACCAGGGTTTCCTAAGTCACTAAAAATTTATATTTATAATCTATATTTATGTATCTCAGGAAAACCCTAGATTTTCTTCCATCAAGTAGAAAAATCATTTTCAGCGAAACTACTCTCTCACTAATCTACAAACTACATCCCAACAGCACACGGTACGCAATCCTGGTACCCATCATGCCTACAGACCTTAATAAAAGGAGCTGCCTTTGGCAGCCTCGTCCTTGACATTAGTAGACTCGCTGCACAGCAGGGGCTGTGTAGCAGTAAGTTTATGAAATAAAGCCTTGCTGCAAAGCCTTCTGCATTCCAAAAAAAGCTCTGTTTTTCACAGAGATACATAACTTTATCAATAAGTAAAGGAACTTCTGTCTGAGAAAACAAAAATTGTATTATATAATCAAATTTTGAGGTTTACTGCTTAAGACCTAAAACTAACTGCAATTATAAAACAAAATTTAAAAATTCAAGCAACCAATAGGATAAAATTTGACAAATATATGTAGCTACTATAATACTCCTCGTTTGTTGCTCAAATCTTCTTCAGTTGTATTTAATTGGTTCACTTAAGTTTTTAGTCATTAGGGAGTAGAAAGATGGAATGTATATGTAACTGTATAAATGAAACAAGGATGGAAAAACAATGAGACCCAGTATGCACAGAATTTTACTACTGTCATGGTGCCTCAATACCAACTTACAGTGTGTTAATACCACAAAAAGTCCACCCAAAGCTGCATTCTATTTACAAATGACAGCAGAACTAATTTTTAAAAGTGTTAGAATTTTCAATGGCCGCAAAAATACTATATATTTAAAATGTCAACTCACACAAGCTTCTTATTATAGCCCATAAGCCCCAGTGCAAGGCATTAATTTGAAAAGCATGCCAACCAAACTAAAGGCTGGCTAGTACTCTAGACCTGAGGCAAAAATGCAAGTAGGGCCAATACAGATTCTTTATCTCAGACAACGAACTGAGAAATACTAAGAGAAAAACTCAGAAGACAAAAGGTCCCAAAGAGAGTTAAGAGTCTCAAGTATGCCCAACTATGAAGCTACGATAAAGATACAAGCTAGTATAAACTGGTAGTAGAAAAATAAGTAAATAAGAAAGAACCACACACACCCAGGGATCAACTATCCTTGTTTGTCTGCATGTGTCACATTTGCTGGGGAAATCCCCAATCTCAGCAAGTCAGGAAAGCTGGTCATTCGACAAGAGTAACCGAATCAATTACATCAATGATTAAACCCTAGTGTGAAGAAGAAAGATCCCCCGCTGCTGACTGCAGCTTCCTCAGATCAAGAAAAATTCTCACTGCAGATGCCTTCAGAGAATATGGATTTGTAGGAAACACTATTTTCCTTATTACCTCAAGTGCATTCTTGAAATAAACTTCTTTTCTTGAGCTACTCTAAGTTCTTAAAATCAAAAGAGTCTAATTAAAACACTACTTTTTCACTGGATTTTCAATGGTAAATTACCATTATGGGTTGTGTCAGATTGCTTAAATTTTTGCTTAACTACCAAAATTAATTGTTATTTTGAGGGCTTTAAACAGCTGGAAAACCTGCGTTGTACAGAGGAACAAAAATGAAAAACAAGATAATAGAAGTCAGTAGGGAAAAAAAAATATTGACAGATACAAACAAAAAGCTAGCATAAACTATGCTAAAAAACGAAAAGACAATGGTGAACTTACTACTCTACAGACAAATAAAAAGTAAATGGTAAGAATGAAACAGTAAGTGATTTTCAATTTCCCAACAAAATGGTCAAGAAAGACCATAGAAACTTAGTCATAGTGTAAATATCAGTACAAACAAAAAGCAAGAGGCTGGTTTTACTTTAATACAATCACTCGAAATTTCTTCCAGTTAGTCTACGATTCCACTTCCCAACGCTAGGTGCCCAAACTCACCTGATCTCGCAGCTCAAGTAGAGAATGCCAAGTTGTTAAGTGGAGAGTGACACAGGGATGCAGAGTGAGACATGGTCAAGTCACATCCGGAACATGGTATTGTATTCATTTTGGGGATTCACACTTAAGAAGAGCATTGAAAAACTAAATGGTATTTACATTAAAAAACCACTAAAATAATAATCTGGAAATCACATCATAGGAAAAGTGACTGAAAAGTATCAGGAACGTAACAGAAACCCCACAAGAAAATTTAGAAAAGACATGGTAATTAAATATCTGATGTGTTTTTAAAAAGAATAATAGTATTTTATTCTCTAGTACTTGTAAGAGAAGAACTAGGGGTAGTGGATACAAGTTACAAACAGGAAAACTTTGACTCAATACACTGGAAAAAAAAAACTGTAGTAATTTCAAGCCTTCTAAAAATGAAATGAACAGGCTGACAAATAGTGAGCTCTGCAAGAGGAGGAATGTTCTAATAGAAACTAGATGACTACACATACATTAGAGATATCTAGAAAAAGAATTTCTTGGGAGAGAAACGTTGGGCCAGATAGTCTCTTTTTTCAAATTTTCATTAAAAGTTTAAATAAATTAAAAAACATGGAAAGCTTTATAAACATATACAGAAATAAACAGTATACTAAACTGAAGCACTTCCCCCCTCACATACACCACTCAGCTTTAACATTATCAACTCCTGGCCAGTCCTGCTTTATCTATATCCACCTACTTTACACATGCGCAGACGCACACACCCATCTACCCACCCCAAAATACTGAAGTGCATCCTAGATGCCAAATTATTTCACCCTTATATATTTCAACATGTCAGATGATCTTCTAAAATTTTTCAATTCCAAGATCCTGTTTCTATGGCTCTAAGGCACAAGGACACTGAAAAGCCCACTAACATTCAGAAAGTGAATTATGTTCACTATGTTCACCATCAACTCAACAAATTCTAGACTGTCTCACTGTCTATCTTTCACTGACATCTAGTGGATAAGAAATGCAACAGAAACTCTTTTAAAAAACAAAAACAAAAACAAAACCTCTCTTATTGTCATGGAGTTGTAAGGTTGCATTTTACAGGCCTAGAACAGTCATGTCATTTACCAAAGACTGAGTAGTTCACCTTCTTCCGAGAGAAGAACAGAGTATACAAAGTTTACTGGTGATTACCAGGGGTAAGAGTAAAAGAGAAAACAGGAATTACTGTTTAAGACTGAGTTTCTGTTGATGATGATGGAAAATTTCACAATAAATGTTGGTGATGGTTGCCCATGATTAACGTACTGGTGTCACTAAAAGGTACATAAATTGGCAAACGTTGTGTTTTATACCTTTTTCTACAACAATTAAAAAAAAGAACAGGGTCTAAAACTCAATTTTTTCTAACAGTTAAGGTTCTTCACAACTGATGTACTCCTACCTATCTACCTCATTTTGTTATTCTCCTTTATAAACTTAAAATCAGAAACACCCCACCTATCACTGATTCCCAAGTACACCAAAGTCACTACAGATTCCAGACCTTTCACTGTCGTTCCTCCCTTAAACTCCTTCATCTCCTCTCCTACACATTCAAAGCTTACACTTAAAAACATACAGATGGATTCTATCTCCTCATGAATTCTTCCCCAACTTACTTACGTGGAATTTTAAAATTTCTCAACAGCCACAGAACACCTTTATCATCAAATATAGCAAATGTCTCCATATTACTATCTAAAATGTTGGCGCCTATTAGCTTTGTAGCTCTACTAAGAAATACACACCCCTGGAGGATTCTATTTCATATTTCATTAGTATCCCTACAAAGTTTAATAAACAGCATACTCAAATATCTATTGCTAATGAGTTCTATTCGTGCATTATAAAGTAAAATGTTACATATCAGTGAGATTTATAGCTATAACCTCCATGAATGCAAGAATTGTGACTACCTTATACAGTACCTGGCTCAGTAAATATCTGCTCATCAAAACTGTTGTGGCATAGTGGTTAAGTACTACAGCTGCTATCCAAAGGTCAGCAGTTCCTGGAAACTCTATGAGGCAGTTCTACTCTGTCCTAGAATCACTAAGAGTTGGCAGTGACTAGACAGAAATGGGTTTGGTTTTGTTAACCAAACTTTGTAATCTTAAAACAGAAAACAAAAAACTATTTTAAAATGATTACTATTACTACAAAGCGACCAACAACAAAAATCCATAGTTTTGGACTACAACAAAAATTTTTTTAATTATTGCAACATGACAATGTACTTTTAACAGTTTTCCCTACTTTATAGTAATAGCACAACTGTATTTGTTTCATCTTCAGGACCAAGCATTTTAGGTACTCATAAAACTTTTATTTTCACATATTCATTTATTTCCCCCATTTTCTCTCTTCTCACTATCCCTAGCAATACATTTTTAAATGAGACAGACAATTCCCAAAGCAGAGCTGGAGACTATGACATAAACTGGACAAAAAAGTTCGGGCCCTTTAAGGAGTTACACGGAGTCAAGTGATTTAAGTGCATGAGTTTGTGTAAAAGGGTAAGAGGATCTAGCTTAGCATGGTTTAGGTTAATTTAGCTTAGCATTCTTTAGGTCAAGAAACATGCATGTTCCTTGTCATACCGAAATTCTGTTATTGGTAAGTTGCAGTCAATTTTTAACATCTGATGACAGGAATGATTTCTAACCTCTATTGTAAAGAGGTTGAGTGTGTATATGGGGCATTTCATTCAATGCTTATCTTTGTTGTGGTTAATTTTTTTCATTATGCTATGTTTGTCACAAAACATATGCCACTTCAACACTCTTCATATGTGCAATTTGGTAACATTAATTGTATTTTTCATATTGTACAGCAGTTACCATTATACATTTCCAACTCTTTCACCACCTTAAACAGGTGCTCGACCCCTTCCTCCCCTACTCCCATCTGCCCCTGGGAACAACAGTGATTAATTTTTATAGATTAGGTACATGAGATAAATAAGTCACTGACTAAAAGCCACCTATTTCAAAAACTTTGGATATATTGAGAGTTTAATACCTGACCTATAACTATAGTTGTTCGTTGTCATAACTAAATCAAATGACAGAAATAAGAAGAAAAAGAAACAAAGATAAGCATTGAATGAAATGCCCCATATACACACTCAACCTCTTTACAATAGAGGTTAGAAATCATTCTTGTCATCAGATGTTAAAAATTGACTGCAACTTACCAATAACATAATTTCGGTATGACAAGGAACATGCATGTTTCTTGACCTAAAGAATTTTCTAATAAGTTTTGAACTCTAATACTTTGGCATCTTCTGCAGAAGATTCTAAAGTGTCTTACCAAAAATAAATAGAAACAAAAAATAAACATCATCTTATTAATTCCCCTTTTATAAAAGCACAAAAGGAAGTGATAAAAAAGCTAACTCTACATCCTACATAGGAAACCCTGGTGGCATAGTGGTTAAGTGTCATAGCTGCTAACCAAAAGGCTGGCTGTTTGAACTCATCAGGTGCTCCCTGGAAACTCTATGGGGCAGTTTTACTCTGTCCTACAGGGTCACTGAGTCAGAATCGACTCGATGGCAATGGGTTTGGTTTTTCATTTTATATCCTAAATATGTCACATTTTTAGTTTAAGGAGTGGAAAAAAAAATCATAGGAATAAAATAAAATGAATATATACTTACAACCTGGGCTTGCTGTTTGAATAATTCATCCTGATCCTCTCCATCTTCTGGGGAAGGGAGTGACCAAGAACTTCCAATAGCAGCGTTCAAATTGTTTGGAAAAACATTTGTTCTCCTTTTAGGAGTTAAGTGTGCAGGATGTAAAGACCGCATGGCTACAGAGCCTTCTTTTACTGCCTATACAATGGAAGGGAGAGGGGCTGTGAGATTTCACTCCAGTCCACCACAATTAAATACAATCAAATACTGCCTCTATAACTACCTAAAAAGATTTTAAATAGGGGGTGGTGGAACTTTAGCTGGCAAAGAAAGCAACATTTTCCAGGCACCTACTATGTGCTAATAATTTACATACCTCATCTAATTCTTACAATGCTCCTGTGAGACAAGTATTACATTTCCATTTTATAGACGAAGAAAATACAGTCTGGAGAAGTCCAGTGATTAGCCCAAGATCACGTAGCCAGTAAACAGTAAAGCCATAATTCAAACCCAAGTCTGCCGATTCGACAGCACTTGGCTTGGCTTGGCTGAATTAAAAACTCTAGCACTGTTTTTAAATATTTGGTGAAACCAAAACACTGAGAGAAAAATGCAATAATAAAACACGGCTTCTCTATGTAAAAATCTATTGTTCTTTCTAGTAAATTAGACAGGATCAAAAGAATGTGCTTCTGTTACTGTTACCTCATGCACAGATACACTTAACATTCAATCTGTACTCAGGTCCACTTTCCAACTTACTGCTTCATGAGACCTCTGAAGCTGCTGCTGTTTTCTCAGCCTTACATGTTGGTTTACTCGGTGTTTGACTTGACTCTGAAAATCCTTCAAAGCTTCTTGTTTTTTTCTTAGCTGTTCCTTTAGTTCTTCTTCAATTACACACGCTGAAGTCTTAAAAAGATAAAAGATGACTTAAATATCAACAGTTTTGCCCATTAGGGCTCTGCTGTGGATGAAAATAATTCAGTTCTATAACCTCAAGTCTCCATAAGAGTAAGAAAATCAAAGACATTCAGAGATGATCTGGACACAGCTAGTGAGTACCAAGAACTTAAACGAAATCCCAAGTTAAAAATTGGAATTTGTGAGTACTCAAACCAACTCTTACTGTTTTATTAAACTGAGAACTAAAGGTGTCTTCATTGATCCTTAATGAACCTACATTATGTTACACATTTTCAAAAATTTGTCAATACTCCAGATAGCTCACCAAATACGCCATATTGCAAAATGCCCTCATACTGAGAAGCCTGCTCCATTGCTAACTTAGCACTCCTTTCTCCTCAATTCCACTCAGTAAAGGCTGCTCATTCTCCAAGGACATCTAACAGCCCCTCCGAAATCCTTTCTTTTTTCCTCTGAGCTGTCCTATGCTATGGCACCTCTTGTTACTTGTTAAAGTAAACTGAGTACTCTGCTTCTTGACTCTTGAACTGATTACAAACTCTTTGAGAGCAGAAAATGTATTTAATTCGTCATTGTTTCCCCTGCAGCATATCATACAGCATAGAGTCTTAAATATAAAGGTACTCAACAAATATTTACAATTGCTCAATTCCAAAACAAAGTGTAAACAATCTGGAATGTTTTATCCTACCTGAGCTTGATCTGTCTTCACTTCTAAGTTCTCTGAATAACAATTGTAATCATCATAATAGCAGTTACCATTATTAAGGATCTACTACTGCATAATGATACACACAAAACCCCCTAGTGGCACAGCACGTAACTGTCTGGCTGCTACCCAAACTATACTAGCTGCTCCTTGGGAACCCTATGGGGAAGCTCCACTCTGTCCTAAAGGGTCACTACCAGCCAAAATCATCAGACAGCATCAGGTTTGGGAGTTCATTGCTATCATGAGTGATGACAATGAAAGAATCATAAGGATAATCATTAAGAATCTTGCAGTTACCATCTTATACTCTATTTTTGTGTTTGGAGTCATGTAAACATTTAAAAAACTAGGACCATTTTTAAAAAAGGACCAAAAGTAAGCATCTTATCTATTTGTATTTTATTACTGTTAAGTTTCTTTGTATAAACTGTTGTTAGTACTCAAATATTTCAGTTTTATATTTACAGTACAGCTTTAACATAAAGATTAAACAACTAAATCATGTGATATGGGAAAATAAAAAAACAGTAACAATTACCTGCAGTAGCAGGTATTCTTATCCCTCATGTTACAGAGAAAGAAAACAGGGCTCAAAAAGATTAATTTGCCCAAGACCCTACAGTTGGCAAACAACAGAGACAGAAATTTCTCTGATTCCACACTGTACTGCACTGCTTTTCTCTTGATTATGTCTTTCAAATTTCCAGAGTCAAATAAATTTGGGAAATACTGGGTTAAATACTGTTTCAACCATATAATTAATTTCTCATAGCCTTTTTCTACCCTATGAACTATCCAAGGGTGTAACACAAATTGATGTGTTTCTCACAACAAAGACTACATCGTGGGGAATTCAGATGATGGAAGTGATGCTTAAATTATCTAGGAGTTAAGACTCCATAAGACCCTACTGCCACCATGGATAAATTAAGCTTATAAACACTCTCCCAAACTGAAGCTGCCCTAATTTTTTATATCCAGTAGAATGAGGCAAGTGCTGGCTGCACGACTTTCCAAGGTATAAGTCAAAAGCAACTTTTGCCTGCAGCTCCTGGAACACTCACTCTGGGGGAAGCCAGCCATCATATAAGAATTCTGACTACTCTGTGACTATAATGATATGAGGAAGCTCAAACTAGTCACAAAGAAAGACTGCGTGGAACAAGAAAGATGTTCTGCTAGTCCCTGGCCATTCCAGTGATGTGACCCAGTCATATCCTTCTTCTTTGATTAAATATCATATTAATATCTATGCTAGCCCAGGTACCGCATACCAGAATTAAAAGGCATCTTGGATAATACAGCCTAGCACAGGCCACGTGGAAAAGAACCAAAGAATCTGAACAACTGCCAGAAGTCATCCCAGTCATCTCTAGCTATTTGAACTACACCAGCTGAGGTCCTAGACATCATTGAGCAGACAAGCTATGCCCTTTGCACCTTACTCAATTTCTTGACCACACCAAAAAACCAAACCCAGTGCCATCAAGTCAATTCCCTATAGGACAGAGTAGAACTGTCTCATACAGTTTCCAAGGAACACCTGGTGGATGTGAACTGCCAACCTTTTGGTTAGTTAGCAGCCATAGTACTTAACCATTACGCCACCAGGGTTTCCAATTTCCTGACACCAAGTATTATTTGCTTTGTGCCATTAAATTCTTGGGTGTATATTTTTATAAAGAAATACATAGCTATAACAGATTATAAAATAATGTAATGTCCATATATGATAATCGGGGAACAGTGTAGTTGGATGCTAATTATTTGGGGAGGGGCACTCATGCTGTTACATTTTTAGGTATACTGATGGCCCCCTGAAACTGTGGAGTGAAATTGAAGGATGATACATAAAACCAAAGATTAGGATGTTAAATAAAACCAAGAATTAGGTTCAATAGGATTAGGATTAAAGGATTAGGAGCTTCCCTTTAGAAAAGACATAATCTTCGGGTAACCAAGATTTTGGCCCTGATCATGGTGTAGTACTTATGCATTTGGCTGCTAACCAAGAGGTAGACAGTTCAAACTCACAAGCTGCTCCCTGGAAACCCTTTGAGGCAGTTCTACTTTGTCCTACAGGTCCCTAAGAGTGGGAATCAACAATGGCAACGGGTTTGGTTTTTTTGGCACTCAGTATATATACTAAAATGACAGGGTTATAGCTGTTAATAGGAGGTATTTCCCAGACTACATATGCCAAAGAAATAAAGCATTCTATTAGTTGCTTGATCAAACTGCCTTTGACTGGAACTGGTCAGAATTTTTGAAACAAGAGAAAGAAGACATATTTGCATATACTCCAAAACTTTAATATTTTGAATTAACGTGTGGGAGCATGAGACACAGTCAATTTTAAAACAGAGTGAGTACATCTTAGTGGGTTCAAATTTAGGTAAATACTATGAACATTATGAAGATATCAGCAGTTTAAAAGTACTACTAGTAACTTAAACATCAAAATTCATTTATACCAAATGCTAATGATTCTTCTAGGATGTTTCTTGAAGTCACTTCTTTTAATTCTCATGCCAATTACCCTTCTTCAAAGATTCTTCTTTCCATTCCTTACCACTAAACAAATCTTGATACAATACTGCATACCTAACTTCTGACAATTATATCCTGACTTGTTTCCCAGGATTCAATCTCACTCTGTTAAAAACTGTAATTTCTCTAATCAAAATATTGTTTGATCATGCAATTAATCCACAAACACTAAACAGTGAATCAATCTCTTATCAAAAATTTCCTGTGATTCCAAAAGGGCATACATGAGACCACTACTAAACAACAGGAAAAGATGCACACACAAAAAAGAAACAATCTTTAATGGTTATGAGGGATTGGAGGGGCAGGGGAGGAAAAACATTAAACAGACAATAGGTAAGTGGTAACTTTGGTGAAGTGTAAGACAGTACATAATACTGGGGCAGTCAGCACAATGTGTGCAAGGCAAGGTCATGTAAGCTCCATAAAATCCACTGCCACTGAGTCAATTCCAACTTATAGTGACCCTACAGAACAGAGCAAAACTGCCCCTAGAGTTTGAAAAAAACACAGGTAGATTTGAACCCCTGACCTTTCTGTTAGCAGCTATAGTACTTAACCACTACACCATCAGGGTTTCCTCCATAGACACATCCAAACTCCCTGAGGGACTCCAACCGGGCTGAAGGCTGTAAAGACCACAGTTCTTGAGGAACGTCTAGCTCAACTGGCATAACACAGTTTGTAAAGAAAACGTTCTACATTCTACTTTGGTAAGCAGTATCTGGGGTCTTAAAAGCTTGTGAGCAGCCATCTAAGATACTCTACTGGTCTCACCCTGTCTGGAGCAAAGTAGAATGGAGAAAATCAAAGATACAAGAGAAAGACAAGCTCAAAGGACTAATGGACCACAAATACAACAGCCTCCACCAGACTGAGTCCAGCACAGTCAGATGGTCCCCGGCTACCACCACCAACTAGTCTGACAGGGATCGCAGTAGGGCATCTCAGACACAGCTGGGAAAAAAATCTAGAACAAAACTCTAACTCACCATAAAAAAAAGAGAAAGAGAGAGAAAGACAGAAAAAGACAACAGACTTACTCGTCTGACAGAGACTGGAGAAACCCTGTGAGTGCAGCCTCTGAACACCCTCACAGCTCGGTAATGAAGTCTCTCCTGAGGCTCATCCGTCAGCCAGAGATTAGACAGGCCCATACAACAAAGAGACTAAATGGGCATGCCAGTCCAGGAGCAAACGTGAGGAGGAAACAAGGCACAGGAAAGACAGTAATGGGGGAATCCAAGGCTGAGAATGGGAAAGTATTGCCATGTCATGGGGTTAGCAACCAATATCACAAAACACCATGTGAATTGGTTAACAAGGAACTAGTTTGATCTGGTTTACATCTTCATCTAAAGTACAATTAAAAAAAAAATTCCTGTGATTCTCAACCACCCTTATTTTTCCACAATCCTATAGACCTAATAAATCTCCCACTCCAACAATCTTACTCATATCATCCTGAACACACTTTATTTCCTACTGTCCTGATTCTCCTTAACTGGAGCATCATCCCTTTCACTCCTCTGATTACCCATATTCTTCATTAAACTTTCCTTGGCCCATAAATCGTAACGAAGGTCCACTCTTCAGACACGAATGGATTGGACTTGGTGATGCAGAGTGACCATATACTGGATGCACTTTATGGTTCTATGCATCTATAGGATATCATCCTGCTGACCTCCGGCTGGAGGAAGGAGAGTGGGTGGAGAGGAGGGGAAAGGAGACTGTTGGGAGGATGAGACATGTATGGAGCAGAGGAATAGTGTGCTGTCACTGGGCAGGGAGAGCAGTGGAAGCTGCATACAGGTGGGCATGTAAATTTATACAGGAATGTACATTTTCACTCAGTCATATTAAAAAAAATTAAAATTTAAAAAAAAACAAAGCTTTCCTTGGTCACATTAACCCAAAGTTCTAACTTTTTTCTTTGAGTAAGTACCTTATTCCTAGTACTCAATCTTATACTTTTCCACTTGTTGTCAGGCTGGCCCTGATCCATGGCAGCCTCTTGTGTATCAGTGTGGAACTGTATTCCATAGGACTGTTAATGGCTCAGCTGTCAGAGGTGAACTGTCAAGCATTTCTTCCATGGAAGACTCCAGCTTTCAACCTTTTGGTTAGCAGGCAAGTGCATTAACTGTACCACCTATGGTATAAATCTATTATGCTATCAGTTACCTTAGATTCTGCCTCATGGCAAGAAACAAATCTATTATGCTGTTGTTAGTTGCCTTAGATTCTGTCTCATGGCAACCTCATATACGCTGAGTAGAACTGCTCCATGGAGTTTTCGAGGCTGTAGCCTCAGAAGCTGATAACCAGGCCTGTTTTCCAAATCAGCTATGCGTGGATTCAAACCTCCAAGCACCTGATCAGTAGTCAAGTACTTACAACTTGTCCTGTGAAATGGTTTAAGTTATGGTCAATAGTATAGGTGGGTAATTAATATTTCATTATGCCAAGTCAAGCTGAAGCAAGTTTTGGCAAACACGTCTCTTCTATAACCCTGACCCAAGAACATATTTATGACAGACTAGAAACAGCATCCTAGTGTGTTCATCTTTATCCAAGCACCAGAAGTTACAGAAAGCTAATAAAAACAAAGAAAAAAAGCCTCATCATATTTGGATCAAACTGACACTCACATATGCTGGGAATTCCGAGCTATCTGGTGAGGCAGGTTCCACCCATGCCCCAACTGGCACTACAGCCTGGTTCCTCTCAGCCAGCACTGCCAACACGTCCTTGCTCTTCAGAGGGTTTAATGCCAGGTGCTGTCTTGGGGTATTTCGAGACTTCTTGAGGCGAGCCATCCTTCCTGGCATCTGTTAACTCCTGCTTAGGAGAAAGGAAAACCAAAAGACCGCTTTAAAAGTTTAACCTCCTACACCTGAGCCACAGAGCCCAGAAAAGGAAAGAAGTCCTGGAGGAGGCAGAAGGCTAGCAGGTGTAGAAGAACGAGGATTCTGCAGTGAAAGAAGACAGTCTGTAATGGGAAGAAATAAAGAGGGAAGGCAGGGTTTAAAGACTGACTCCTGGAAGGAATGGGGGTGAGAGAGGGAAAGAAGGATCGGATTGAGAGAACAAAGATTCAGACTTGGGTGTGCAGCGCGAAACGGGGAAGGATGACTGCTAGCAATAGCCGCAGGGGAGGGACGGAAAAATGGGACGCTGGGTTGAAATAATCGGTAACCAGTTACGGTAGGACAGATGAGGTGCTCAGGGCCGGATAAAAACCTGCTTCTGAGCACCCACAGTCCCACTCCGGCTGAGACAGCACCAGCCCCTTGAGCCCTAACAAAACCCCTCTCGCAAACCGCCACTTTTCAGGGCCGCCGTCGAGACCCGCCCCTCTGAGGCCTCTGCCCGCCCCTTCCGGCCGCGCTTCACTTCCCGGGCTGGAGCAGCGTGAGGGGCGGGGTCCCGGGGGCCGGTTGTTTCTTTACCGCCCCTTCCTGCGTGGCCGGGGGGTGGGGCAGGAAGTGGTGCGGCCTCTCGTGCTGTGCGGGGGCTCTGGGTCAGGGTGGGGGTGCGCTGCCGTAGCCAGCTGGTGGGTTTACTGAGGGTAGCGTAGAGGTGAGGGTCTGGAGTCCTCCAGGAAAAGGGGTGCTGTGGGCGGACGCTCTGACTCTGGGCGGGTCAGGGGTCCCAGAGGGAAGCACAGGGAAGGGTTGGAAGACGAAGGATGGCCTGTTAGGGCTTCTTTGAGGAACAAACATCGTAATTGATCCTTTTCACAACTGATTACGTTTCCAGTGGCATTTAACACATATTCTCAATATTTGAACACTACAACTTCATGAGTGGTCTCCCTCTCTGCTCCAAGGCCTGTAAGTAATCCTAGGACACTATTATTCATGTAAAATAACTATTCATTCAGCGTACATTACTGAAAGCTTGCACACCAGTGAGTCAAATCGACTCCATGGCACTTGGTGAAAAGAAAAAACACATTTAGCGCTGGGGATATACAACAGTGAACGACAAAATATTACTGTTCATGGAATTCACACTGTAGTGAGGGGAAACAAAAAGCATCCAAGACCAAAAAAAAAAAAAAAAAAAAAAAAAACCTGCTGTCAATTTCGTCTCACACCGACCCAGTAGGACAAAGAACCGCCACGTACCGTTTCCAAGACTGTAACCTCTACAGAAGCAGACTGACACATCTTTCTTCCACCAAGTACTTCATCACTATGCCACCAGGATTCCTGTATTCAGGAGAAGTTATCAAACAAACACATAAATAAGTAAATGAATGTGACTGATGCTGATGAGTGCTGTGAAGAAACAGCAGAGAAAGAGAATAAGGAGTGTGTTGCTGCCTAGGGAATGAGGGGCAGATGGCCAGAGACTGCTTCATTTAAGCAATTTTGAAGAAAAATGAGATAAAAGTCGTGGTAACCCTCAAGCAAGGATTTTGTAAGAGTGCTCCAGGTAGAACAGCAAGTACAAAGACCCCAAGGAAGAAACGAGCCTGGTGTTTGAGAAACCGCAATGAGAGGAGTATGTAACTAGAGCAGAGTATAAGGGGAAAGGATGTTGAGATAGGAGGCAAAGTTTGGGGAGGGTAACAATTATACAGAGCTTCCTAACCCACTATAGGAAGCTGAGATGAGGAGCCATTGAAAGGTGTTTTTTTTTTTTAGCAAACACATGCTATAACGTGACTTGCATTTTTACAAATATTATCCTGGATACTGTACTGAGAATAAACTGAGTGGGCCAAGGGTAGAAGCAAGAAGACCCATTAGGAGGCTATATTGCACTAATCTAGGTAGGAGATTATGTAGTATTGGATCAGTGAAGTAGTGATGAAAAATGGTTGAATTCTGGATAGTTTTGGAAAGCAGAGCTTTCAGGGTCCATTGGAGATTTCCCATATGTGGGAAAGAGAGAAGTGTCAAGAAACACCCTAGGGGTTTTATCTTCAGCAAATGGCAGGATGCAGTTGCTGTTTACAGGCCTGGAAAAGACGGTTAAGAAGCAAGTTTGGGAAGAGAAAGATCAAAAGTTCAGTTTGGGGCAGATCAGATTTTATTTATTAGACATCCAAGAAGTTGGTTTTATAAAAGATTCTAGAGTTTAGAGGAAGGTCTCAGGCTAGAAATATAAATGTGGGGATTGTTGGCCTATAGATTTAAAGCCATGAGACTGGATGAAATTGTTAAGGGACCCATAGACACAAGTAAGAACGGAGGTCCAAGGACTGAGCCTTGAGGTATTCCAAGATTAAACAGGTTGAGAAGAGGAAGGCAATGCAGAGATTGAAGAAAAGTCACCCAGTAGGCTACGCAAGAAAATTAGGAGTATGTGAAGAAAACGTTTCAATGAAGAGGACAGATGACCTGGTCAAATGCTGCTGATAGATCAAATAAGATGAGAACTGAGAGGTGATTATTAGATTTTGAAATGTGGAGGTTACTGATGACTTTTAAAAGAGCAGTTTGTTTGGAGGAACGGGAGAGCAAAATCTCGACAGAATAGAATTAAGAGAAACAGAATGGAGGAATTGGAGACAGCAAGTTTGGACAACTTTTTTAACAAGTTTTGTTGTAAAATATTTGAATAAATGGAATGGTAGCTGAAAGGAGAGGCTGGGTCATAGTTTAAGGTTCTAAGATTGCAGCATATTTTTTTATTGATGGGAAGGATCCAACAGACAGGGAAAAACTGATGACACAGGAGAGAAATGGGAGAACTTTTTGATCTATCTTCTTGAGTGGGAAAGAGGGAACAGGATCTAGTAAAGACTAAAGGCACTAGTTTTAGATAGATAGCAGCAGGGACTGTTCATTGTAACAGTAATAGCAAAGGTAGACTATGTATTGGCAATCAGTTAACGTGATGATGGAAGTTCATTTCTGATATTTCTGTTTCTATTTTTTTCTGTAAAATATTATTGTAGCTAGCCCCCAAGATGGTCACTAGTGATCCTAGAATCCACATCCTTCTATCATCTCCTACATTGTATGAGGGTTGGTCTATGTCACCAATCAAACATGGCAGAAATTATGGTGTGTTGCTTCAGAAATTCAGTTATTAAAAAAACACTGTGTTCTACATCTTGCTCTTTCTTTCAGATCAGTTGATCCAAGGGAAGTCTTGCATGTCATGAGCAGCCCTATGAAGAGATTCAAGGATCTGAAGTTTCCTGCCAATAGCCCTGTGAATGAGCTTGGAAGTGGAATCCTAGCCTTAATCAAGTTTTTAATCTCATTCAATAATTTGACTGCAACCTTGTAAGACACCCTGATCCAGAACTACCAGCCAGAAACTGTATGGTTTAAGTTTCTTAAATGTGGTGTAAATTTCTAGATTTGAGAGCAATTTGTTACACAGCAAGAAATAGCTAATACAAATGGAAAGCAAAGTCATCAACTAAAAAGATAGACAAACAGATGTTGGAAGTTTGAGAAAGGAAGAGAAAGTATGAAATAGATGTCTGGAAGAGTGGAAGTGCGAACTAGAGACATATATACATTTGCTAGATGGCCTTAAGGAGCTGCATGAGATTCATTATTATGAATTTAAAGTGAAACCTGTCAGCATGAGTTTTTTTTTTTTTTTCAGCTACATGATTGTAATCAGGAAGTAGATGGAGAACTGGATTTTAACCAAGGTTGAGATTTGGCCAGAATATTAGTAGCAAGTTAGAAAGGGGCAAGAGAGTTGAAGATAATGCAAGGTAGTAATCATGTGATTGACTATGGAATTTAAGGTAGATAATGAGGGAAGAGTGGACAAGTAGGAGGAAAAAGACAGTGAAAAATTAGTAGGATCAGGAGATTGTAATTTCCAGTAGAGGCGCTAAAGTTTCCTAGAGCAAGATCCTAGAAGGAGTGAGATGAGAGACAGGAGTGGTGACCAGATGGTGGGATGGTTGGAATCAAGAGTACAGAGGAGCTGCAGTTACTGGTTTCATCAAGTCTATGGCATGACAAAGGGAGGGAGTGCTGAGGCAGGTTTAAGAGCAAGATTGCTAGAGAAGAAACAGTCATAGAAATGAGGGACCAAAGCATTGGATGGATTATCCATGAGACTATTGATATCACCAAAAATCTGACAAGAATTGTGTTGGAGCCATGAGCAAAAATCTTCAAAGAATTTCAGGAAAAGCACAGGTGTTGGTGGTATACTCTGATGACACAATATTCAAACTAAGTGTAAGGCAAGAAAAAGGGAGGCAGAATGGTCTGAAAATAGCATTGAGTAGCAAGAAGGAAACCATTCCACCCCCACCCAGAGAAGGAAAAGTCTTCCTGGAGTTGGATGGGTCTTGATCCCACATAAATAGTGTCCTTCTAAAAGATGTATACAAAGGGAAAACAACTATGTGATGATAGAGGCAGATACTGGTGTTGCAAATCAAAGAATGCCAAAGATTGCCAGCCATCACCAGAAGCTAGAAGACATGGGACAGATTCTCCCTCAGAGCTCTCAAAAGGACTCACACAGCTAACACCCTGATCTCAGACTCCCAGCCTCCAGACTGGGAGACAAAGTTTTGTTTTTGTAAGGCACCCAACTTGTGCCACTCTGTGAAGGTATCCCTAGGAAACTAATACACCCACTCGGTCATGGTGCTTCCCACCTACAGGCAGGAGGCAACACCCTACCTACTACCATGAGTCCCTTTCAGAGTCCATCTGCCCTGCTCTGCCCAACCATACTCTCCCCTTCCCTACCTCCCTGGTAAGCAAAGATATAAGAAACATCTGGGCTCCTGTTTTCTGGTCCTGTGATCTCAGAGTTGCACATGGGCCCCTCAGCTGAGCAGAAGGGCATGGGAGAAACGCCTAAACTCCTGCAGTCCCACCCCCACCCTATCCTACCCCGTGGGCTCTGGAGTCTGCAGAGTATTTCGAATATATCTTTTAAACTTTTCAAAAAACATTTCTGTCATTCTTTGGCTTCTCTAGCAAGGCTTGTATCTTCTGTACAGTCAAAGTTGGCTTTGTGGGCAGGAAGCAGTTTGCTGAGAACTGTCTATCTATCATGAACTGAGCTATGTCTCCCCCAAAATTTGTGTAGCCATTTGGCTAGGCCATCACTCCCAAAATAATGTCCCAATAGGACATCATTTCCCAGTAATTTTCTTCCATGCTGTGATTTTCTGATGCTGTAAATCCTAATTTCTGCCTGTGGTTAATAGACTGGATTTATGTTAAAGAGGTTTAGGGTGGGACTGTAAAACCCTTCCTAAAATCACCTCTCTGATCCAATGTTGCCCTGGAGTGTGGCTTGTACCACCTTTTATCCTACGAAAGATGAAAGAGAAGCAAGCAGCGAGTTAAGAACTTCAAAGCATCAAGCAGGCAGCATTGGGAGTAGAGCACGTACTTCAGACCCTGAGGTTCCTGCACCAAGATACTCGCTGACCAAAGCCCAACTTCAGGACTTTCTGCCAAATCTGATAGAGGGAAAGCCTTTACCCTGGAGCAAACATCCTGAATTCATACTTGTAGCCTACTGGACTGTATGAGAATAAAGTTTTCTTTGCTGAAGCCATCTACTTCGTGGTATTTCTGTTAGAGCAGTACTGGATGACTAAAACACAATCTTCTCCAGAAACTTTCAAGAATGGGTGTTTCTAGCTCCAGAGTCTTGAGGCCCTGCCTCAGAGCACTCCTCATCAGAGCTGGGAAGTTCCCTTTCTGTGGCTGGGGGATTTCTGGCCATTTCTGTGCTGTACCCTTGGCAGTAGTCCACCCACAGAGAATGGACAGCTGCAAGCACCATGGAGCTATTTGTTGTTTGACCACTCTGTCCTGTTCATGGCCGGCTGCCCATACCCTGGCCACTGCCAGTCCTAAGGGGCTCTGTTCAAAAGCTCTCTGTAGAATTGGGAAACCTCTCTGGCCCCACTCTCAGGAGGTCTAGAAGTTGGTAACTTTACCTCAGGCAGCTGAGTCATACCTATTTTTCACTCTTCCCCCCAAGTTTGAGCTGAATTTTTCTCTTCAAAGCTAGATTAACCACTGCTCTTGTGTATTTTCTGAAAACAGACCATATCACTGTCCTCTTTTCTTCCTCCTTATTTACCTGTCAAAATAACCTTGACAACTAGAAGAATTAGAGGGGGACCTTCTGCTTGCTTCTGCAGACCAAGTTTTTGTAGTAGCATTCACTGTAAGTAGCATCAGTAGCAGATTGCTCCAACTGAGTTGAGTTTTCTCCATAATATTTGCTGTCCTGCTCCTGGCAAAAGAGTCTCTGATTTTAACATGAGTAAAGATGTCTTTTCTCCTTTCTGATATTGTGTGATAAAAGAAATTGACATAGGAGTCTCACCTTCTCTTCTGATTATCAAATATCCAACTGGTGAACACAGAGGGGCACTGCCATGATCCGTCTTCACAGAAAGACTTGTTGTCCCAGCCTTTGGGAAGCTTACAGTCCCTTCAGCTATCAGTTCCTTCAAGGACTGTCCTGGCTTCAAAAAGCTGCCTCACCCTCCCTTTGAGAAGCAGTAACATCCATTGACTGACAGATATGGGAATATAAAGGCCTAGCTACTTTGTCCTGATGGGAAAGAACTGTCATGAGCCATCATTTTAGTTCCAGAACTCTTTGTGGAGTTGTCCAAGGCTGTCAGAGCCTACATAGCAGCTCAGCTTCTCCATATGCCCTCACCTGTTTGGCCACCTCCCTTTCACAGGTATCAATTGTAAGAGCACTGCTTCATTGGCATTCTGAACACTAAACTATATATTAACATCTGCTTCCTAGAAACTCGATTATATCATCTGTCTTGGTCAGGTTCTTATAAAGAAACAGAACCAGAGAAAGAGAGAAAGAGACTGATTTTAGAGAATTAATTGGCTCACGTGACTGCAGGGGAGTAGCAAATCCAAAATCCATAGTCAGGTGACAGGTTAGAGATTCCTACAGGCTTGCATCTCAAAATCTGTAGGTCAGTCAAATTGAAAGATTAAAGAGAGATATTCAGATAAAATATCTATTTATAGTCTGAAAGTAGAACACAACCTAGGTAAAATCCCATTTTTCTCTTAAGGCCTTCAACAGATTGGCAGAAGCCTACCTACGTTATAAAAGGTCATCTGCTTTACTTAATGGAAACTGATTTAATTGCATGTAATTGCCTCACAGTAGCAACTAGTCTAGTGTTTGGCCAAACAACCGGCACTATAGTCAAGCTCACACATGAAAGTAACCATCACACCATCTGAGTGTTGTCAGGCCTCAGAGACTGTGGCACAGGCAGCGTTTAGGCCTTATAACTCCTAGTGTCGAAATCCACAGCCTCCTTGTCATTATCCTTTTCCTTTCCTTCAAAGAGATCTGCAACACTTCAAGGACATAGTCTGACCCCAACTTAAAGTCCTTCTTTCTGTTCCATGTTGACACTGTTGAGACTTTGGATTGAACCAGCTCTCAAGGCCATCTTACTTCTAGACTTTTTAGATGTGTGAACCAGTAAAGTCTTTTTTAATGTCAGTGCCAATTTGCATTAGGTTTTCTACTGCTTGTGACACAGAGAGTAGCAAAATAGAGGGAGTCACTTGGTAAGGAAGAAAGATTGGAGCAGACAAGCAAAAATCACAGAAACCCAGGAAAACTGATTGCAGGAGCTGCTCAGTATCCACTCCAGTTCCAACTCTGGTAAATTCATGCAATATGCCTCTCCTCTGCTGGCAAATTCACTGGGATATCTGTACTTTGAAGCCCAAGAAACTTTGCCTATAATACAAAGCCATTTTTGGCCAAAATGATAGTTCTATTTTTAGTTTTTTGAGGAACCATGCTGTTTTCCATGATAGCTGTACCATTGTGCATTCCCACCAGCAATGGATAAGGGTTACAATTTCTCTACGTGCTCACCAACATTTGTTATTTTCTAGGTTTTTTTTCTTTTTTTAATCTTAAAAACCAAACCAAACTCATTGCTGCCAACTTGATTCTGACTCATAGAGACCCTATAGGACTCGAGTAGAACTGTCCCCATAGAGTAGCCATCCTAGTGAGAGTGAAATGGTGTCTCATTGTGGTTTTGATTTATACCTCTCTAGTGGCTAATGATGTGGAGCGTCTTTTCATGTTTCTAGTGACCATTCAAATATTTTCTTTGGTGAAATATGTATTCAAGTCTTTTGCCTATTTTATGATTGGGTTCTTTGTCTTTCTATTGGTAAATTGTCAAAGTTTTATATATATTTTGGTTATTAGATTCTTATAAGATATATGACTCTGAAGATACTTTCTTCTCTGACTTTTGAATGTGTGTCCTTCCCCTGCCTTGTGTCTCACTCTTCTTTTTAATGTGTGGAACATAGAGTGCTCTTTGCACAGTAGGCGAGTATTAGTTGCTGGCTCGGTGATTTCCATTTGTGCCTCCTTCTTTGCGAGAAAGGCTGAGTGGAGGATGGGAGCGAATCCTTTTCCTGCACATGGTTGGTGGGTGGATTCCATCTGAGGACCTAGGGGAAGAGATAACAATGAAGCTTTTCACAAGTTGGTGAGTAATTTATGGCTTTCCCCATTATTTTTCCACTTGTTTGTTTTTGAGCACTAAAGCTTTACAAGAACAGAACTCTAGAGATGTTCTCTAGAACGTCCTTACTGCATCTTAAATGGGTCAGCAAAAGCTGGCTTTTTCCATTACTTTAATGCCAATTAATTTCTCCTCTTTTATCCTCTGGAGAGCTGCTGAATAGAGCACGTTTAGCAACCATGGACATAAGCCTAAGTTCCTCTCAGTTTCTGAGGGGGTGGGAATTCTATTCGGAAATCAAATATTTACTCTCGGCATAAAAGGCTTTGACTTTTTCAGTTTTCTTGTGCTGAAATGAGCATGCCTCCTCTCTGCCTTCCCAAAATGTACCCAAGTCTCTGCTGTGCCTCTCTGCCATCACCTCCATGCCTCTGAGACACCATGTCCCTGTGGAACCCTTTTCCTCTGGGATATCCCTCACATTAATAGAAATCGGCTGGTAGCAAAACCAGTTTTCAGAATAAACACTGTGGAAAGGGTAAGAGGAGTCTTTTGTCTCCACCTCCACTTTCTGTGTGATGTTTTTCAGAAGCAACCCAGAGTAAGGTCACCTAAAATAACTTTAAAAAGAGAAAGGGGAGAAAAAAGTATCTTTGGGGAGGGTCATGACTCACCTCTTGGCCCACAAATGACTTGTTTTGTTTCAAAGGGAGCTAGCAAATCTGTCTCTTGTTGAGAGGATGCTGGAGCAAGTAGGCCCTGCCTCCTCTGAGCACAAAGCCTCACACAAATTCCTTGTTTCCCAGGCAATGCTCTGCAGCACTGCAAATTCTCTGGCTGGTGTTTGTCTCTCTTTTCTAGTGAATTGAACTTATAGTAGGGACATCTCCAGCGCTATTCAAATACAGGTTTATGGAACGAAGAATCAAAACTGCCTGCAACAGTAGTACAGGGCTCAAGGACGGGGCAGAGAGGGCCATCTGACATCCCAGGGCTTCGGACAGTAGGGCAGATAAATTGAGGAGGTGGAGAAACTTGAGTTGGAGAGATGGTTAAAGCCTAAACTGTGTTGGCTACCAGCCTAGACTTCCAATCTGAGCCTGTCACTTAGTAGCTGTGTACTTTTAACAAGTTACTAACTTCTTGAAGTTTTAGATTTTCTTGTTTGTAAAAAAAGGTTATAATCTCTACCTAATAGATACACTGAGAGAATTAAATGAGCATACACACACACATACACGACAGAAACCCTGGTAGCATGGTGGTTAGGAACTACAGCAGCTAACCAACAGGTTCTCAGTTCAAATCCATCAGGTGCTCCTTTGTGGGGCAGTTCTACTCTGCCCTGTGGGGTTGCTATGAATCAGAACTAACTTGATGGTAACGGGTTGTTTTTGTTTTTTGTTATTGTTGTTGTTTATCCTTGGAAACTCTATGAGACAGTTGTACTCTGACCTCTAGGGTCACTATGAGTTGGACCCAAATTGACAGCAGTAGGGTTTGGGTTATGTAAAATACCTGACAGAGTAAGTAAGGAGTGGTTTACACACACATTCCCAGATAACAGAGGAGGGAGGAAAATTTGGATGGAACCTCCATGTGGGTACATCAGAAGTCTTAGGAATTAACCTCCCAGTCATGGATTGAATTGAGTTCCCCCAAAATACGTGTCAACTTGGTTAGTCCATTATTCCCAATACGGTGCAGTTGTCTTCCATTTTGCAATTGTAATTTTTTGTTAAAGAGGATTAGGGAGGGATTGTAACACTGTTCCCCACGTTGCAACTCTGATCCAAAGCAAAAGTAGTTTCCCTGGGGTGTAGCCTGCACCACTTTTTATCTTATAAGACATAAAAGGAAAAGGAAGCAAGAAGAGAGTTGAGGATCTCATACCACAAAAAAAGCAACACTGGAAGCGCAGCACCTCCTTTGGACCTGAGATTCCTGACTGAAGTTCCCTAGGCCTAAGGAAGACTGATGACAAGGACCTCCTTCCAGAAATGACAGAGAGAGAAAGTCTTCCCCTGGAGCTGACACCCTGAATTTGAACTTCTAGCCTATTAGAATGTGAAAAAATAAACTTTTCTTTGTTAAAGCCATCCACTTGTGTCATTTCTGTTCTAGGAGCCCTGGATTACCAAGACAAAGACACTCCCCTTACTCTTGGTCTGTCAGTTTATCATACTGTGGTGGCTTGTATGTTGCTGTGATGCTGAAAGCTATGTCACTGGTACTTCAAATACCAGCAGGGTCACCTATGGTAGATGGCTTTCAGTAAAGCTTCCAGACTAAGACTAGGATAAAGGACCTGGCAGTCTAAACCAAACCAAATCCACTACCATCCAGCCAATTTTGACTCACAGCGACCCTATAGACAAAGTAGAGCTGCCCCAATAGAATTTCCAAGAAGCATCTGGAGAATTTGAACTGCTGACCTTCTGGTTAGCAGCTAAAGCACTGAAACCACTACCCCACCTGACAGTCAACTTGTGAAAAAATGGCCAGTGAAAACTTTATGAACACTGGCAGAACACTGTCTGACATAGTGCCAGAAGAGGAGCCCTTTAGGTTGGAAGGCACTCAAAATGTGTCTAGGGAAGAGCTGCCTTCCTGAAATAGAGTCGACTTTAGTGGCATGGATAGATTCAAGCATCAGTGAGCTGAAAAAGTCTGGTACTGGCCATTTGAATCAGAAAATCATATAACTTACTGTGCCAGGAATGACAAACTGAAGAGGACTGTCATCACACACTCATAATGAGAAAGTGTCCAGATCTATCCTGAAGTACAAGGCTGTCAGTGATAATACACATGTGCGTGCAGAATGACCAGTTAACATGACTATTATTCAAATTCATACACCAACCGCTACCACCTAAGATGAAGAAACTGAAGGTTTTGACCAACTTTTTTTTTTTTTTAATGATTGAATAAAAATGTACATTCCCGTACAAATTTGCATGCCTGCCTATATACAGTTCCCACTGTTCTCCCTGCCCGGTGACAGCACACTCTTCCTCTCCACTTCATACATGTCTTATCCTCCCAACAATCTCCTATCCCCTCCTTTCCACCCACTCCTCTTCCTCCAATCAGAGGTCAGCAGGATGACATCCTATAGATGCACAGAACCATAAAGTACACACACGATATGGTCACTCTGTGTCACGAAGTCCAATCCATTCCTGTTCAAAGAGTTGACCTCCACTATGATTTACGGACAAGGCGAGGGTTCACACTCCAGGGGAATCCCGAGGCCCCTGGACCATCAATTGTGGTATTTTAGTGGAGACCTCAGGGTGCATCCCTTTTTATTCTTGTGTTGCCAGTGAGATTCAACTTTGTGAGCTCCATCACCGGTGATAGCCGTGATGGGCACCATTCAGTTCTTCTGGTCACGAGTCGATGTAGTCACCCACTCACGTGGCTCTCTCTGTCTTCTGGGTTCTCTTTCCCCCCTGTCGTTTTGGTTCTTGGTGATCATCTGTTCCTGCTGAGTTGGAACCATTTGCTGTACCCTCAGATGGCAGCTTGGCAGCTTTTCAGACCCCAGATGCCACTCACCAATGCGAGGTGCAGAGGGTCCCTTATCAAAATGCCAGTTGTGCCAATTGACCTCAATTTCCTGTGAAAGCATAGTCTCTGGCCCCCTGCCCCAGCTACTCTGTCCTTGCAAAGATGGGAGGAGTAATCATGTTATGTTGAAGTCCAGTTAATATTGATCTTCTGTCTAATGTGTGCTGTCACAGATTTCACCTAGCCAAATTTCTATAACTATCTAATCTAAACCCTCCCCCCTTGCCCTCCCTCCCTCTCCACCCTTGCAACCACCAAAGAGTCTTTTCTTCTATGCATCAGTCTGTTTTTAAGTTCTTATCGTATGGGTCTCATACCGTGTTTGTCCTTTTGTCACCAACTACTTGCACCCAGTATAATGTCCTCCAATTGAAACTGAGTTATGAGATGTTTCCTAAAATCATCATTGTTCTTTATCATTGCATAGTGTTCCATTGAGTATATGTACCATAATTTACCTATTCATTCCTCTGTTGCTGGGCATCTGGGTTGATTCCATCTTTTTGCTATTGTGGACTGTGCTGCGATGAACATTGGTGTGCATGTATCAGTTGGTGTGAATGGCTTTGATTCTGTAGGATATATTCTGAGCAGTGGAATTACTGGGTCAAATGATATATCTATATCCAGCTTTTTAAGGAAGTGCCAGATTGCTTTCCCAAGAGGTTGCACCATTTTGCAATCCCACCAACAGTGTAGCAGAGTTCCAATTTCTCCACAGCCTCTCCAGCATTTGTTGTTTTACGTTTTTTGGATCATGGCTAATCTTGTTGGGGTGAGATAGTATCTCATTGCAGTTTTGATTTTAATTTCTTTCATAGCTAATGATCGTGAGCATGTCCACATGTGTTTTTTGGCTGCCCAGATCACCTCTTTAGAGAAGTTGTCTGTCCATCTCCTTTGCCCATTGCTTAACTGGATGATTTATCTTTTCCTTATTGATATTCTGTAGTACCTTATAGATTATGGAGATCAGGCATCAGCCTGACATATAGTGGCCAAATGTTTTTTCCCATTCTGTAGGTGGCCTTTTAATTGTATTAATAAAGTCTTTGGATGAGCAAAAGTGTTTGATTCTTAGTAGTTCCTATTTATCTATTTTCTCTTCTGTTGTTTGTGGTTTATTGGACAGATTTTGAAGTCTGTCTACATTGTGTATTAAAACTTCCACTGTTGGTCCTACTTTTTCTTGGATGAGCTTTATCGTTTTAGATTTGATATTTAGGTCTTTTATCCAGTTTGAGTTGGTTTTTGTATAAGGCCTAAGATGTGGGTCTTGTTTCAGTTTATTGCAGATGGATATCCAATTTTGCCAGCACCATTTGTTGAAGAGATTGTTTTTACCCCAGTTTAATGTCTTAGGCCTTTTGTAGAATATCAGCTGTTAATAGGAAGACAGTGTCATCTCTGGGGTCTCAGTTCTGTTCTCTTGATCTATCTGTGTCTTTTTGTACCAGTACCTGGCTGTTTTGACTATTGCGGCAGTGTAATAGGGGTTTTAACCAACTTTTGCAGGCTGAAATTGATACAGAACATGCAATCATAATGCAATGATTACTTTGAAATACAAAAGTCAGGAACAAAAAAGGATTAATAGTTGGAAAATATGGCCTTGGTAATAGAAACAATACCAAAGCTCATGTGATAGAATTTTGCAATACCAACTGCTTATTCATTGCAAATACTTTTTCAATAACATAAATGGTAATCATATATATGTACCTCACTGTATGGAATACACAGGAATCCAATCAACTACATGTGTGGAAAAAGATGATGGAGAATCTCAATATCACAAGCCTGAACAAGGCCAGAGGCCAACCATGGGTCATGCCATAGTTTGCTCATATGCAAGCTCAAATTAAAGCTGAAGAAAATTAAAACAAGTCCACAAAAAACAAAATACAATCTTGAGTATATCCTGCTTGAATTTAGACTGTCTTGAGAATAGATTTTACATATTGAATACTAATGACAAAAGATCAGATTAATTGTGGGGTGTCATCAAGGACATCATAAATGAAGAAAGCAAAAAAAAGATAATTAAAAAGACGAGACAGAAAGAAAAGATCAAATGGATGTCAGAAGAGATTTTCAAACTTACTCTTAAACATAGTAAAAATAAACCAAATTACTAGTGGCTACCAGCAGTGGGAAGGGAGAAGAGGAGGTTTTTTCTTAGGAAGTGCTTAATTTATGTTAATAGTAGTAAAATAATTTGGAAAAGGATAGCCAGAATCATTGCACAATTTGAAGAACATAATCCATATAACTGAAATATATACGTAGAAATTTTTGAATTGGTCAGTGTTTCTTGTGTATACTTTCACCACAGTTTAAAAACAAAAAAAGAAGACCTTTCTGTTTACTAGGCAAGAAAGTCATGTAAGGAGGAAACTATAATCAATATCATCTATAGATCTTCTCATCCCCCAAACACCTGAAGCACAATTTCAAAGTTCTTCCTTCTGCATTCCGATGTACAAAGGAAAGGTGACTCCCGCATGCCATTGTAGCTGTTGTGGTCTTCCACCTCGGCCTCCCAGCCTTCAGGGCAGCAGAGAAAAGTCAAAGTTGAACCCGTCCTGGTAAAGTCAGCCCCACCACACGATGTTAAGTTTCTTTTTAGGTGTTGAAGTCTATGCTTGAACAATTCTGGCAATCATTTAGTCAGTCTTTGAGATTTCATCTCTATCCCCTTCCTGCCTCAGCCCCTGTCTAAGAAGACTGGGGTGAATACAGGAGATGTGGCTTCTGTAATTTAGGGCAACAGAGAAGACCTTGTCCTCGGTCCTTTGTGGTGGCATTCACAGGATTCCTAGTGGCCTGCACAGAGCCTAGGTTGCTCCCTTGTCTGATGAGTAACATACTGGCTCCCCCCACAGCAGCTGATGGCCCCAGCCATTGCCTCAAGTCTTTAACCTCCAGCACAGTGTGACTTCTTTGCTCCATCTTCAACCTCTGCCAGTTCTTTAGCCTTCTTAGCACCTCTGAGTATCCTCAAAGGAGCTTGTGGGAAATTTGGGGTAGTCATAAATTCTATGCGTGTATAAGCAGCCTAGGGCTCATCCCTAGAGCAAGGAAAGAAGGGGTGCTGAGAACTTTGTTTCCTATTAGATGTCTCTTTATTGCAGTTTTCTTTCCCCAACCCAGTGGGTTTTCTCTTTCCTGAACATCATATCCTCCTTTGATCCTCAGACAATAAGCCTAGCCAACTCAGCAAAAGAAGTAATTGTCCATGATCCAGTCCATGTCAAACAAACAAACAAAAAACCTATCCCTCTATTGAGTTGATTCTAACTCATGATGATCTCATGTGCTCCTCTATAGAATTTTCCTGGTTATAATCTTTATGGAAGCGTATCACCAGGACTTTTCTTTGGAGGCACAAATCGGGAGGCTGTAACCACCAATCTTTAGGCTAGTAGTTGCCATGGATTAAATTGTGACCTCCCAAAAATGTGTATAGCAATTTGGCTGGGGTATGATTCCCAGCATTGTATGGTTGTCCTCCATTTTATGATTTTCCTGGGTTGTAAATCCCAATCTGTACCTGTGGTTAATAGGACAAGATGGGATTATGTTAAAGAGGACTAGGGTAGAGCTGTAACACCATTACTAAGGAAGCTTCTCTGGAGCATGACTTATACCACCTTTTATCCTACAAGAGATAAAAGTAAAGGGAAGCAAGCAGAGAATTGTGGACCTCACTATCAAGAAAGCAATGCCTGGAGCACAGAGTGGTCTTTGGATCTGAGGTTCCTGCACCAAGATGCTCCCAGGTCAAAGGACAACTGATGCAATACAAGCAACTTTTTCCAGAGCTGACAGAGAGAGTACATTCCACTGGAGCCAGCAGTTCCCTAAATTTGGAATTCTAGCCTACTAGGTTGCATAGGAGTAAACTTTTCTTTGTTAAAGCCAACAACTTGTGATATTTCTGTTACAGCAGTACTAGATAACTAAGACATGGCCTAGAACAAGCCATTTTCACCTAAAGGGTAAAGAAAAGAAATCCGAAAGTCTTTTTCCCCTGTGTACCTACTGTAGTAATCTATCTTCTAGAGGAAGACAAGTACCTTAATGTGTCTGGAGAAAAGTCCCATACACAGACAAGCAAAAGGAAAAACCTCATCTGTGTATTTCACAAAAAAATTTTGAAGGATACAGTAGCAAGGACAGGGGTCTGGGGACTGTGTTTTCAGGGGACATCAAGGTCAACTGGCACAACAAGCCTTTTGCTAAGAGAGTCTTCTGCACCCCATATTGGTGAGTAATGTCTGGGGTCTTAAAAGCCAACAAGCTGTCCTCTGAGGAACATCAGTTGGCCCCAGTCCGCAGGAAACAGATGAAAACTGAGAACATCAAAGACATGAGGAAAAATGAGTCCAGGAGACTCATATGACCCATATGATTAGGAGACTACATCAGCATGAGACCAAAAGAGCCAGATGGTGCCCCGCCACCGCCAGAGACAGCCTTGATAGGGAACACAATATAGAGGCCCTGAAGCAGCATAAGAAAAAGAGGTGTCATATCACGTACTCTACTGAAAGACCAGAGCTGATGGTCTGACAACCTGGAGGGTCCTATGGGAACATGGTCCCTCAACTTGCTGCTGTCCTAGGCCTGAAACCAGTCTGAGGTCAACACTTCAGACGAAGAATGGACGGGACTTGGGGACACAGAGTGAGCGTGTGGTGTGTGTACTTTAGGGTTTTATACAGTTACAGAAGGCTGTCCACTGATTTCTTTCTAGAAGAGAGAGGAGAGGGCGAAGAGTAGGGGACAGCTGTTCTTCAGGAGGATGCTAGAAGTGAAGAGTGAAAAGGAGTGTGCTGTCAGAGGGCAAGGAGAGCAGATAAAGTTGTAGACAGGCAGGTATGCAAAACTGACTTGGATGCAGAATGTGTACTTTCACTTAATCTTAATTTAAAATTTCGAGAGAAAAAAAAGAGTTTCCTTGAAGTTTCTCTGTCAAGTCTAAAACAAAATCTCCTGGCCCTTCTCCTCCCTGGGCTCAGGTATATGCAATAATTCCTCAATTCTGGAAATTAAAGGCCTGTTCTGGTTTTTCCCAGCATATAAAAAGAATATTTTAAAAGCTAATCATTGCATTTACAAAATCAGCCAGGGTGAGAGATGACCAAGAGAAG
Organism: Heterohyrax brucei; assembly: GCA_028571685.1. Taxonomy (NCBI): domain Eukaryota; kingdom Metazoa; phylum Chordata; class Mammalia; order Hyracoidea; family Procaviidae; genus Heterohyrax; species Heterohyrax brucei. Next base: position 23,651,002 of record CM053162.1, read on the forward strand.
AGTTGTAACCTTGTGTTCTACCAAGATATAAAAGATCCCTGAACCAATGTAAAACAAAATAATTAAAGGTGATTAGTAATGCTTAAAATACCATCTCTGTAACAAATAATTTGCTGGACGCTCTGGTATGAAATCTTCATAATCCTCCCAACAATCCCTATAAAAAGGCTATTGTTCCCCCATCTTAGAAATGTGAAAGCTTAGATTTGAAGAGGTATTAGACTGTCCCAAAATCTACAGTTAATAAAATTGATATTCTACTGACAGCTCTTGTGAGAAGCTGTGGAAGTATTAGTAGGCGATCAAGGTAGGGCGAAGGTGTTTCTCACTACAGCTTCAAGAAACAAGGAGACTTAAGTTAGTAACAACCCCAGGATGCTTGCTGTTAGGACATTGCCTTCATCTTTATCCTGACTTGTTCTAGAAAACTGTAACCGCCAGGGGTTGAACAGAACGACTTCAGGAAAAAGGTCCCTGCATCCATGTGATTCTATGATGGGAGAGAGAACCCCTGAGAAGGATAAAGACAGATATGAAAATAATAAAATTCAAGGCCTTTTCTTATCTTTGTCCTTCAGGTTAGAACAGGGGGTTTCCATTTCTTCAGCAATTTTCTGGAGCTCCTCATTTCACCACTATTTAAAACCTCCTCTCCCTCCTTTATTGAAAGCTTACTGGAGGTCTGTCCCCGGCATGGACCCTCCTTCTCAGGAATGAAGAAAGTGAGGTGGATACAGGATAGGCTGGGACACGCAGTCCATTTTAGTCTGTATTCCAGCCCAGCTCTCCCACTTAACCCAACTCCCCATCTCTACTTGTTAGTGGGGCTCAGAGGAGACCAGCAAAGAACTGCTGGGCCAGTGGGACACACCGGATTGGATCCTGTATTGGAGCTTATCTCCTAAGCAGATACCCCCCTTTCAAACTGGGGATGTAGGACTTTGAAACTAGAAAATGCCAGGTCTGAGGAAAGAACAAGTCCAGCAATACACAGAGCTCTGTGTATTCAGAGAGAAGTTGGCAGCGTTGTATTCAGGCAGAGGAACTCTGAGTGGTACAAAGGGACGTGCCCAGAGTGGAGAAATCATGCTAATTGTCTGCACCAGAGCTGGAGAACACCACCCAAAATGAAGAGAGAAAGGGGAGCCCCGTCCAGCGCCTCCAGTGCCCTCTGCCTCACTCCTTTTGTCTACCTTCTTCTGATCCAGACAGGTAGGAAACCAGAAGGGTAGGAACAGATCTTTAGAAGGGACCCTGGGCTTTCAAAGGAGAGGGAAGAAAGAGAGAGTAGAGGGCCTGTATCAATGCCTTTGTGGTGGGAGGAGGGGAGAACGCTCAGCTGCTGTGGGAAGATTCTCAGTGAATTCAAGCATTAGTTTTGAATGTATTTCTTCATTCCATGTGCCTCCCGGCCCAGGCCCCCCTCTCCCCACAGGGCTGCATGACTTTGGAGCTCCCACGGCCTTCAGTACATTTGGATGAATGGCACTGAGCCCACTTCTTATGGAATGGCTTGTTGGAGTGGGCCAGTCCAGCATTCTTTCCAAAGGATTATGGTGGAGCTTTGGGGAGGGGGTGAAATCTTGGTTTTGTAACTCCCCAATCCCCTACTCTGGCTTCTCTAAGTGGAAAACAAAGAAAATGAAAGAAGTTTTAGAGATAATGACCCTCCTAGTTCTTGGGTAGTAATATCAATCCATCCATAATCACCCCACGCCATAGCCACCTGTCTTCTATACTGCTTCTTACCAATTCTTTGGGGAAATTGATGTTACTTTAAATGTGTATATGTTTGTGTGTATGTGCATATGCAAGCACGTTCACATGTACTGCTTCAAAGACTCACAATTTAGTGGGCAAACAGATGCAAAGATCGTTTTAATATACAGTAGAAAAATGCCATGAGTCAGATATGCACAGAGTATACAATAATCAAAGAAAGGTCACTTGCCCCAGCCTGGAAGCAGGTACTGATGATGCAGGAAAAGAGACTATGAGAGGAGATTTCCTGCTACAGAGAATCTTAACTAGATTTTAAAGGATTCTAAAGTAGCCAGGAATAGAAGCTGGCCTTGTAGCCTGGAAAATGGGTGAAAGTCTATAGCTTGAAATGGCATGGTGTGTTGAAGAGGAGCAGAAAATTCAACCCTGGTGGAGGGGAATGTGTGAACTGAGTTAGGAAGAGTCTTGTAAATCATATTAACAAGCCTGGAATATAAGCTAAGAGAAAGGTGTTGAATGGTTTTTAACTTGAGGAGTAGCCAGGTCAGATGCACATTTCACATAGCTCAGTTTGCTGAGAAGCACTGGGAGCAAAAGGGGTAAGAAACAATGAAATAATGAAAATGGATAAAATCACCTAGAAGGAAACAATATGGGTTGCAAATGGAATATTGGACAGCCCTAAAATCTGTAGAGCAAGGCAGAGGAAAGAAGGCCCCTAGAGCTGAAAAAGAAACTATCAGACAGACAGAGGGAGAACTAGAAGACTAAAGTCTGGAAAGCCAAGAGAGCTGAGAGCTTTCAGAAGTGAATTAACATTGTCAAATGTGTCAGAGAGGTACAGAATAATAAAGATCTACGCTAGTCCATTGAATTGGGCAGTTGAGAAGTTACCATCAGCCTTAACAAGCACAGTCTTGGTGGATACCGCAACAGGCTGAGGAGAACCAGACCTGAAGGTGTGGAGACATGATTTGGGAACAGAAGGCACACAATGAAATATGCAAATTAAAGACATCCCTGAACTCTTTTTCGATCAAGCAATCAAGGAACAAAATGGAGAAAGATCTCATTAGTATAATTAGGGAAGCGCAAAAGGTAGCAAAGGACATTTGGTGTGGGAAAATACAACCTAATAAATATGGGGGGAAAAAAACTACAGAGTAGCCCCATCCCCCACTTATCCACAGTTTTACTTTTTGAGATTTCAGTTACCCACAGTCAACCAAAGTCCTAAAGTGTTAAATAAATAGCATGATGAAATCTAGCACCATACTCCTTTCCCAGCAGGGACTACATTCATATAACTCCCTTACAACATATTGTTATATTTATTTTGCTTTATTATTAGTTACTGTTGTTAATCCCTACTGCACCTAATTTATAAATTAAATTTCATCACAGTTATGTATGTATAGGACATGCATTATCACTTCCACTGGGTCTACTAGTTAGAACTTGTTCTCATGACCATAATAACTGCAAAGGAGGCTGGGAAATGTAATTTTATTATAGTGGCACTGACCAGGGGACTGGACTGTGTGACCTTGGCTCCTAAAATTTTACCTTACCCTTGTGGTTATGACAGCAATCATTAAGCTTAAGTAACACTCTGTCTTTAACATTCTGGCCATACATAGTATGGACAAACAAGCCTTTCCTAACAACAAGCCTTTCCTAGACTCATCAGTTCACGGATTATTCAAATAAGGACTTTCTGTAGGTTAAGACATTCACTGGCAGATGTAAACACATGTAACTGGCCCCCAGATCAAGAAATACAATTAGAACACTTCAGCACCTCAGAAAACTCCCCCGAATACCATTTCAATTATTACCATTCCCTCTCCCCAGGGTTACCACTATTCTAACTTCCAATAGAGATGGATTTTTTATGTCTTTGAATTTTTATGTAAATAGAAGTAGACTCATATGTATGCATTCCTTTATGTGTAGCTTCTTTCTGTGTGTACCAACTTGGTAAGATTCGTCCATGTTGCTGCTGTTATAATTTGCTTGGTTTCATCGCTATAAGGTATTCCAGTGTATGAGTGTACCACAATTTATTTACCTATTCTACTTTTATAGACATTCTGATTGTTCCCAGCACTGGGCTTTATAAACAGAGTTTCTAAAAACATTCTAGTACATGTCTTTGGTGAACATATGTGTAGGATTCTGATTCATATGCGGTCTGACAATTAAGTCTGTGAACTTAATTGCTCTAAGTGCTACATACTTCATTGCTGGATATCACTGCAGTTGCTTTGAAAGTACTCCTCCTGGGAAACTATGCACTGATGCCAGCACCTAGTCCACCCTTCAAAACAATTTGGGAACTCTTTCTGGAATGGCCATTGCAGATGGTGGTATAGCGGCAAGTTCACTAACTTAGTTGCATAGTTGTCTATAAGGGAGTTTTTAGCTAGTAAGCAAATAACTGTGTTGGAATACCCTCCCTACTCACCTGATCTGGCCCCCAGTGCCTTTTCTCTTTACCCAAAGATAAAGGAAACATTGAAAGCAAGAAATTTTGATGACATTCAAGACATTAGGTTAATACAATGATAGTTCTGATGGCCATTCCAGAAAAGAGTTCAAAATTTGCTTTGAAGGGTAGACTAGGTGCTGGCATCAGTACACAGCTTCCCAAGAGGAATACTTCAAAGGCACCTATAGTGATATTCAGCAATGAGGTGTGTAGCATCTTTTCTGGGATGGGTAGGTGAACTTAATTCACAGGTCTCGTAGTGATCCTACAAAAAAGAATAGAACTGTTTCACAGAGTTTCCAGGTAGTGGTTAGTAAACCTGAACTGCTGACCTTTTAGTTAGCAGCTGAGCTCTTAACCACTCTGCCACCAGGTAAGTTGGGCTTTTTCTTAGACTACCATTTACTAGGATGGATATTAAAAGCCAAAAAGTGAAAACAATATTTTTCTACATTAGAAAACCATGCTATGTGCTGTCTTTGGATTATTGTATGCAGCTCCGGTAACCACACCAAAAAGGAAATAATATAGTTAGAAAAATGTTTAGAAAAGGCTAGCTACAAAGGTCAAAGGGATGGGGGGCTTCCTTATAGAGACAGACCTAAACAGAAACAAAAAGTCTTTCAGATAAAAAAGGATATAACTGGCAATCTGGTGCTCCCTTAAAAAAATGGATATAAGAGATACCATTTGATCCAGTAATTCCACTGCCTGGAATATATCCTACAGAATCAAGGCCATTCACACTAACCAATACACGCACGCGAATGTTCATTGCATCACAGTTCACAATAGCAAAAAAATGGAATCAACCCAGATACCCAACAACAGATGAATGGATAGGTAAACTATGGCATATACTCAATGGAACACTGTGCAATGATAAAGAACAACAATGACTGCAGGAAACATCTCATAACCTGGTTTCAACTGGAGGACATTATGCTGAGTGAAAGTAGTCAGCGACAAAAAGACAAATATTGTATGTGACCCCTACGATAAGAACTTAAAAACAGACCCATGCATAGAAGAAAAGATTCTCCGATGGCTGCAAGGGTAGGCAGGGAGGGGGAAGGGGGAAGGGTTTAGATTAGACAGTTAATAGAAATTGGTTGGGTGAAATATGTGACAGCACACATTAGAAACAAGATCAATATTAATTGGACTTCAGCACAATTTGAGTACTCCTTCCATCTTAACCCAATATTGCAAGGACAGAGTAGCCGGGGTAGGGGCCGGGGGACCATGCTATCAGGGGAAATTGAGGCTGATTGGCACAACTAGCATTTTGCTAATGAGGATTCTCTGCACCTCACATTGGTGAGTGGCATCTGGGCTCTTAAAAGCTGCCAAGCTGCCATCTGAGGACACAGTAAATGGTCCCAACTCAGCGGGAATGGATGATCACCGAGGTCCATAACAACATGGGGAAAGAGAACCCAGAAGACAGAGAGACTCACGTGAGTGGGTGCCTATGTCGACTTGTGGCCGGAAGGACCAGATGGTACCTGGCCACCACCGGTGATAGCCACAATGGAGCTCACACAACTGAGTCTCACTGGCATCACAAGAATAAATAGGGGTGCTCCGGAGATCTCCACTACAAGACGGCAATTGATGGCCCAGGGGCTTCGGGGTTCCCCTGGGAGCATGGCCCCTGGCCCTGCTGCTGCTGCTGTCCATAAATCATAACTTAGGTCAACTTTTCAGACAGCAATGGATTGGACTTGGTGATGCAGACTGACTGTATCTTGTGGGAACTTTATGGTTCTATGCATCTATAGGATGTCATCCTGCTGACCACTTACTGGAGGAAGGGGAGTGGGTGGAGAGGAGGGGATAGGAGACTGCTTGGAGGATAGGACATATATGGAGCAGAGAGGAAGGGTGTGCATGCAAATTTGCATGGGAATGTACATTTTCATTCAGTCATAACAAAAAAAAAGAAAAAGAAAGGATATAACTTAACCAAACCAGATGTGAGAACTGAAAGTTGCTAGGAAGAAAATCCCATCTAAATAATCATAGAAACTGGAATTTGGAAGAAATATTAAGGATCATGTGGTCAAACAGATTTCAGTCTGATCCACAGAGCCATGGGGTTTCCTGGTAACTCCTCAAGCTACCAGCAAGAAAGCAGGACTTTGGTCCCCACAACCTCATTTACCAATGCAGCTGGTATTTTATACAAGATTTTGTGGGAACAAACAAAAAATTTAATAAAAATGTTTGAAAATAATTGACTTTGTCCATTTTATCTCCCCCAAATTAAGACTCTCCTCAATAATGAACAAAGTAAATACTCACGCATGTGACAGTTTTAATCATTAGAATAGTCTCTTTTATTCTTAAGGTTTTATGATTATAACATACCCAGCAGACAATCAATCAGAGAATATCAGAGGCGGGAGGTCCCTAGAGATATCACCTGGTCTCACTACAGGAGGAAACCGAGGCCTAAAGAGGTGAAAGAATAGTCAGCTGGCTTTTTCGTGTTCGTTTCCACAGATGAGAAGCTCCTTACTTAACAAAGCACTTGTTCCAAAAATGGAGTGGATCTGCTTAGTGAGTAAAATGTGCTTTGACCTCCATAACTAAGCTTTTAGTTTAATTGCCTCTTGGTTTTGGTCTAGGCTCTCCAGGCCCAAGGAGAGGAACACAAACTGGAAAGGTACAGCTCAGTTTCCCACACTCTAAACTGCAGCAGTAGCAGAATGGGAAACAGCTCTGAGAAAGAGAGAGGGAACTTTAGAGGTAATGACAGTGAGAGGAAGAAGCTGCAGTGCCAGGGATCCAAGAACCTGACATGTATGTGCCCACTTAGCTAAACCTAGCCCTGTTGCCAACTGACATCCTGTCCAGAAGACATTCCTTAAGATGGTTATGTTTCGCTGCAAGGTATCAAAGCACGTAAGAGTTCTCTGGAATGTGAGACATGTCTGGGTGGGGCAGTCACTGGACAAAGTGGTAAGATCCTAAAATTACAGAGCTGCAATAAACCAATGAGATCACGTAGCCCTACTCCTTGTTTTGCCAACAGGGCAGCTAGGCCACAAAAAGATTACTTGTCCTATGTCACACAGCAAATAGTAAGGCTCAGATCTCTGATGCCCAATTATTGTTGTCTGTAATATACAACAATAACTGGTGTGTGTGTAGTGCTTAATCTTCTGAACTGGGTGAGAAAGTTGCTGTTATTGTTATATTATTGCTATTTTACAAAGAAGAAGAATAAGGCTTTGAAAGATTGCTTTCCCAAATTCACACAGCCAGTAAGCAGTACAGCCCAGACTCACAAGGCTCTCTGTTTCTAAACTCTTTATTCTACCCATCCCCAAGCCCTCATCTACGGAGAATGCAAACTAGGCAAGAATTTGGGTAAATTCCCCAAACCAGGTAACCAGAAATAGGACTGTTGCACACTAGGCAGGTCCAGTTAGATGCTACTGCAGCTGAGATAAGGCAAGCGGAAGCTTCTAGTATGACTGAAAAGTGGTCAAATTGTACTCAGGTCCCTAAGTGTTCCTTTAATTTGTGCTATCTTGTGACACACTCCCTTCTTCAGTAATCCATGTTCTAATGCTTCCTCCACTGCTCTACCCTCCCAATTATTTGTCAAGAGTATTTGACAAGTTTGCCCTGAAGTCTAACGATCTATTAGCTTAGGTGGTGGAGATTTTTGTCTGTTTTTCTCATGGATATATCTCAAGGACATAGAGCTGTGCATGCAACCTGGTAGGTGCTCAATAACTATTTGCATGAATGGAGTACATACAAAGTGGTCAGCTTGAATATTCTGCTAATTGAAGGCAATAGGGAAAAGTGCAGGGAGGCCGAGGACTAAATGGAAGAAAGACCAAAGACAGTGGATTCAAAGTGAGGGATGGCATAGTGACACAGAGCTACATTGGGAGAGGACATGGAGCCTAAGAGTAAGAAGCAAGGGCTGACCAGGAATAAAAGCAGAAGGATGAGGCATTGAAAGGTGGGAGTGACAGAGGATCTGAGGCCTGACACTGCCTTCTGTCCACGGGTCTCTGTTCACAGACCCCCTGGAGGGAGTGAACATCACCAGCCCAGTACGCCTGATCCATGGCACTGTGGGGAAGGCAGCCTTGCTCTCTGTGCAGTACAGCAGCACCAGCAGTGACAAGCCTGTGGTGAAGTGGCAGCTGAAGCGGGACAAACCAGTGACCGTGGTGCAGTCCATTGGCACAGAGGTCATTGGCACCCTGCGGCCTGACTATCGAGATCGCATCCGGCTCTTTGAAAACGGCTCCCTGCTACTCAGTGACCTGCAGCTAGCTGATGAAGGCACCTATGAGGTTGAAATCTCCATCACGGATGACACCTTCACTGGGGAGAAGACCATCAACCTCACTGTAGATGGTAAAGGGCAATGTAGATGGAAAAAGGCAGAGACTGGGGCGGCATCTATGGGTCACCACATTTAAATCAAAAAATGAAAACAAACCCGTTGCTGTCAAGTTGATCCTGATTCACAGGGACCCTATAGGATAGAGTAGACATGCCTCATAGGATTTCCAAGCCTATACATCTGTATGCAAGCAAGCAGACTGCCCCATCTATAGAACAGCTGGTGGGGTAGAACTGCAGACCTTTTGGTTGGCAGTCAACTGCTTAATCACTGCACAACCAGGGCTTTCACTGGGCCAGCACACTAGACTTAGGAAAAGCCAACCCTAAGGCCCCTTGGGAACCGAGAGTGAGCCAAGTGGAAGCATAATGTCTATAGTAGTAATCAGTTGGATTGTTGAGTGCCATGGAGTCAACTTCAACTCGTAAAGAAACCTCACATGACAGTAAAACTGTCCCATAGGTTTGGTATTTTTTTCACTTGTTTGTTGCTGTAAATCCTTGCAGAAGCAGATTGCCAGGTCTTTCTCCTGCAGAGCCACTGGGTGGGTTTGAACCACTTTTAGGTTAGCAGTCCGGAGACTGTTGTACCACTGGAGCTCCTTAATAATAATCGAGGGATAGATAATATCATTACCGCTACTTTGAACATGAGGAAACTGAGGCACAGAGAGGTTGTGTAACTCACCCATGGTGATAGCTAATAATGATAGAGCCAAGATTTGAACCCAGTTGGACCTAGTCCAGCTAAAATTTTCCAAGTTGGGTCAGTTTGAGACATTAAAGCCTAGTAGTCTTGGAAAGGTGTTTGGGGCAGAGGAAATGTAAGGTCCGTGAGTTCAGGGGTCCTGGTGATCTTGTTATCATTTATGGAAGGTCCAACAATTAAATCCAGAAACTCAGTTGTTCTAAGTTACTACATACCTCATTGCTGAGCATCACTACAGTCACTCTCAAAGTACTCCCTTTGGGAAGTTATGCACCAATGCCAGCACCTAGTCCACCCTTAAAGGAATTTTGGAACTCTTTCTGAAATGGTCAGTGGCACTGTGGCACACTGGTAAGTTTGTGAACTTGATTGAATAATTGTCTGTGAGGGAGTTTTTAGCCAGTAAACAAAGAACTGTATTGGAACACCCTCCCTGCTCACCTGATCTGGCTCCCAATGACTTTTTCTTTACCTGAAGATAAAGCAAATAATGAAAGGAAGACATTTTGATGATATTCAGGACATCCAGGGTAATATAACGACAGCCGCTCCAGAAAAAGCTCAAGAATCGCTTTGAAAAGTGGGCTAGGCACTAGTGTTGATGCATAGCTTCCCAAGAGGAGCACTTCAAAGGTGACCATAGTGATATTCAACAATGAGGTATGTAGCAATTTTTCTAGGATGCATTCGCAAACTTAATTGGCAGTCCTTGTACACCCTATGTCTAGTAGGTGCTCAGTAAATGGCTGGAGAATGAATAAATGATGGAAAAGGAAGGGTCTTCCCAGCCCACAAAATTTGTTGTGGCATGTTGGAAGGCAGGAAGGTGAGAAAGAAAAGGTAGACGTTTTCTAACCCGTGACTCACAGGCTCCTCACCCCCGGGGCCCAGTGCCCATTTCAAGGCCGCAGGTGGTAGTGGCTTCAACCACTGTGCTGGAGCTCAGTGAGTCCTTCACCCTGAACTGCTCGCATGAGAATGGCACCAAGCCCAGCTACACCTGGCTAAAGGATGGCAAGCCTCTCCTCAACGACTCACGCATGCTGCTATCCCCCAACCAAAAAGTGCTCACCATCACCCGTGTGCTCATGGAGGATGATGACCTATACAGCTGTGTGGTGGAGAATCCGATTAGCCAGGGCCGCAGTCTGCCCGTCAAAATCACCGTGTACAGTGAGTCCTCCCGTCTACCCTCCTTTGAGACTCAAAATTCCCAGAGACAGTTACTCTCTACAGAATGCCTCTGGAGACAGGGAAAAGCAGAAGTGGGCCAGCTATCCATGGAAGTCAGCAACAAGGGGGAGGCGGTTGGGTGCAAGTTCAGACCTTGGCTAGCCACGCTGTCTGGTCTTCTTTTGTTTTTTCCTCTGTTCCAGGAAGCTCCCTTGCCACTCCTCTTACCCACCCTCAAGTCTCCCTCTCTGTGCCTCTCTCTACCCATAGGGAGAAGCTCCCTCTACATCATCTTGTCTACAGGAGGCATCTTCCTCCTTGTGACTTTGGTAACAGTCTGTGCCTGCTGGAAACCCTCAAAGAAGTCTGGGTAACTCCATGTTCAACAACTAAGCACCCTAAACTTTCAGTCCATTCCAACCCAGAACTGTAGTTTTTTCTCAATCGTTTTACTCCCAGGGCCCTGCACCACTTTTCAAGAGATCCGTCTCACTATTGTGTACAGAGGAGCCCTCGTGGTGCAGTAGTTTAAGAACTCAGCTGATAAGTAAAAGCTCGGTAGTTCAAATCCACCAGCCACTCCTTGGAAATCCCACGGCGAAGTTCTACTTTGCCCTATTGGGTAGCTATGAGTCAGAATCAACTAGACAGCTATGGGTTTGGTTTTTTAGTTTCTTGTGTATGGAATCACGGTCTGTGTTTATAATCTCACCTCTATCAAGTTTATTCTGACTCATAGTGACCCTACCGACAGAGCAGAACCACCCCATAGAGTTTCCGAGGAGCACCTGGCAGATTTGAACTGCCAACCTTCTGATTAGCAGCCATAGCACTTAACAACTATACCATCAGGGTTTACAACCCTTAACAACTAGAGTATAAATAATAATGGTTTCAGTGGCTGAGCACTTTCTTTGGGCCAGGCCCCGTGGTTGTAGTTACCATGCTAACTTTTAATCATCAGCACCTTGCAGGAGAGATACCTGCAGTTTATAGATAATGACCCTGAGACTCAGATTGGTTAAATGACATGCCCACAGCCACAGTGCCAGTAAACGACAGGCTCAGGATACAAACCTTGTTCATGAACTACCCTGCACTCCCACCTCACCTAGCCCATCTTCCTGTCTTAAGTCCTCCTTTATGATTAGCAGATCCCTTCCTGTGCCCGTCTTCCCAGACCTCCTGTTCGCAGTGAATTGGGGGTTGTATTGATTTGCAGGAAGAAGAGGAAGCTAGAGAAGCAGAATTCCCTGGAATACATGGATCAGAATGATGACCACCTGAAACAAGAAGGTGAGCTCCCACTCACCCACTCACCCATCCCATCTGCACTCAGATCAGTGGGCTGTGGGGAAAAGGCAGAACTGGGCGACAAGGAATCCAGCTCTGCAGGGTCCCTTCCTCCACCAGCTACACGACTGCAGGGCAGGGAGAAGTGCAACCAAGGTAGGAGCCTGGATACTCAGAACCCTCAGGTGGGGCTGTTGACTGGTCCCTCGAGGAGCAAAGAATGTAGGAGCCGACTGGTGGGGAGGGTTCTACACCTGGGCCAGCCACACTGTTATTTTCACCCGTACAGCAGACACCCTACCGCGAAGTGGAGAGCAGGAGCGGAAGAATCCCATGGCCCTATATATCCTAAAAGACAAGGTAAGCAGCTCTGGGCTGGGAATGCCAAAAACATACAGTGAGCACCTACAGTGTACCTGGCACTGTAGCCCCATCATATCCCAAAACTAAACCTTTGAGTCAATTCCATCTTATAACCAAAAAAAAAATCCACTGTTGTCAATTCTGGCTTATTATGATCTTGTATGACAGTTTCCAAGGAGCAGCTGGTGGATTCGAACTGCCAATCTTTTGGTTAGCAGCTGTAGCACTTAACCACTATGCCTCCAGGGTTTCCATTCCAACTCACAGAAATCCTATAACTCAGAGGAGATAAAAGTTGTCATTGATTCTGGCTCGTAAAGGCCCTACATTGACAAGGTAGAACTAACCCATAGGGTCTCTAAAGAGTGGTTTGAAGTGGCAACATTTTGGTTAGCAGTTGAGCTCTTAACCACTGTGCCATTAGGGCAGCTCTACAGGACAAAGTATAACTGCCCCATAGGGTTTCCAAGGCTGAAATCGTTATGGAAGCAGCCTGCCACATCTTTCCACCAAGGGGTGGCTAACGACTTTGAACTGCAACCTTTCAATTAGCAGCCATCAGGAGTCCTAGCCCGGTCATATAGGCATCCTTTGATTGTACTCAGAATAATCCTGTGACATTTTCTGTTTGTCTGCTAATGAAGTTGACAGTTGGAACCTATCCAGGGGCTCTGAAGAAGGGTCTGGCTAATTCTTTTTCAAACGATTACAGCGAAGAAAACCCTAAGGAGCAGTTCTACTTTGTAACACACGGGGTTGCCACGAGTCCAGGAGACTGGCAGGCAGCTAACAACGACCATTTTAAAGAATAAAAAACAGGGCTGAAAGAAATGAAATGAATGGCCCGGAATCAAGCCAGTAAATCAGTGACAGATTCAGGCCTCAAAACTAAATTTGCGGACAGCAACTCCCGGTGATTTTTCTTTCATATCATGATTAACTCCTGTCCCAGGCTGTCCACGAAAAAGACGAATAAAGAGACAAAACAGTTTAATGCATGTCAACATTTACTGAGCACCTATTACGACGAGCCAAGGACGCTGCCACTTGTCTGTTGCTACCCTGCCTTGTAGGACGCCCCGGAGCCCGAGGAGAACCCCGCCCCTGAGCCTCGGAACGCGACGGAGCCCGGCCCGCCCGGTTACTCGGTGTCGCCAGCCATCCCCGGGCGCTCGCCGGGGCTGCCCATCCGCTCTGCCCGCCGCTACCCGCGCTCGCCGGCGCGCTCCCCGGCCGCCGCGCGGACGCACACGTCGCCGCCGCGGGCCCCCAGCTCCCCGGGCCGCTCGCGCAGCGCCTCGCGCGCACTGCGGACTGCAGGCGTGCACCTAATCCGCGAGCACGACGAGGCCGGCCCGGTGGAGATCAGCGCCTGAGCCGCCTAGGCGCCCGGGCACGCAGCGGCCTGGGGGCGACCGGAGGCGGGCCCGGTCCGGGCGCGGGGCGCCGGCGTGCCGACTCGGCGAGCATGCGCAGATGGGGGCCGCGGCGGGGCGGCCTGAGTTGGCCGGCGGTGTGGCAGGGTGTGCTCCTGGTTTACTAGCTGTGTTCTCGTGGGCATCGATCGTGCCCTCTGAGGCCCATCAGATGATATTTTCGGCCCAGTCACCCCAGGATCTCTGTGGAAACTAACATCAGTAACCTAACCCCGTGGCTATCCTGTGCTCTTCATAGGGAGTATTTATGCTTTTGCCCCTTCACTCTCAAGGAACGCTGGATTCCTGAGGCACATTTTGTTTCTGTTTTGTTTTGTTTTTGTCAAGCCCTGGTTAGAGAGGCCCCTTGACCAAAACACACAACAGCCCTAAACTACGCTGAACCTAGAGATTATGGGTGTACAGAGCTACTCAGAGAGCCAGCAGAAATGTGGTGAAGGCAATACCCGTGTAGCAAGCTCCTCCAGCCGCTTACTTTGGGGTATCCACAAGTTGGTGAGGGATGAGCGCTAGTACAACGCTTTGTCCCCTGACCTCCAGGGCCGGGCCTCCTCCCAGTCTTCCTCAGCAGCCTGCGCAGCATCCTTTCTGTCACTGTTCTTGAAAGTGAGATGGATGGGCTTATTCATGGAGACGGGGATTCCCACTCACTCCCTTGGCCCAGAAAACCAGATCAACTGAGAACGTGTTTTTAACTCCTCAGAGCCGTGCCCTCTCTGTGCCTTCCTTATAAAACAAGCCTTTCAAACAATCATTATCCCTGGGAAGGGTGTTGGGGTTCCTCCAGTCCCTTCCTAGAAACGGTGGGAGGAAGAGGAGGCTTACCGCTCCCCAAAACATCATCCTCCTGCTACCCGCCTGCCCTGTTCCCAGATGCTCAGGTCCCAGGGGGAAGGGTAAGGACAGACCCCTAATCACACTAACATCAGAATGCAGAGGGTCTAAGCTGGGCTCTCTGCAGCCATGCCCATGCCACTGCCATTTGTACAAAAGAGACGCAGTGAACTATTGTGTGAGCTCTGAGACAGGACAATTAAAACACTGAAAGACATGAAGGCCTTCTGTGTGTTTTGTCCTCCCTGATGCTTCTCGGGGGTCTTTGCATCCCTGGCCCCTTCCCTACCCACCAAACTCCCTACCCTACCCATCAAATACCTCCATGACCAGCTGGCTGGCAAGTTTCTACTTTGCTGCTTCCTCCCACTCCCCCAACAACATGCACCTCCAGGCTCCTTTGAGCAGGTGTGACTTTGTGGCAACTCATTAGCTGCAAAGGCACACCAGCTTAGCCAATTAGCCAGACTCAATTCCCTAGCCTTCCCAGGTGCCTCATCCAAGAGGTAATACACGCAGGGTCATGGGAAATGCAGAAAATGGAAAAGAGAACAAACCTGTCAGCCTTGAGAGGTGCAAGTTGTCCTGGTGCTCATTTCCTGAGCTGCCAGCTTCCCAAATTCAAGCCAAACTAGGCTTGTGGTTGGGGGATGGGGTGGAGACAAATAAGGAAGTGAATTGATCTTCATCTTTCTATTACTAGCATCTAGCAGAGTGCCCGGCACATTCTGGATGCTCAATAAACTTTTCATGAAATTAAATTATAACTTTATTCCAAGTAAGCAAGGAGAACAAAACAAACAGCCTTAAAGTATTAATTATTTTCCTTTTCTCATTTTTTTTTCACTATCAATCCTCTTTCTAAAACCCAAGTTGTCTGCTCCAGAATCATCACACATTCGTTAATTCATTTGGTTTGTTGTTCTTTCATTTATTCAACAAACACTTGTTAATCTACTATGGCACTGGGTCTGCTACACAACTATACAACATGGCTCCCTCCCAGGAAACAGTCTCATGGGGGAGATAAGGAAGGGGAGTAGCCAGTACAGTGTAAAATACAAAGCAGAGGTAGGTATGTGGTGCTCTGGGAGTGTGTCAGAGGGGCATCTGACCCAGATTAGAGATTGTCAGCAAAGATATCCTGCAGGAGATACCCCAGTTTTGACTTGAAAGAATTAGTTAACTAGGTGTAGGAAATGGGGACACAGAACATTATTAAAGGCAGAGAGAACAGCATGTCTAAAAGTTTAGAAGTGCAATGCACATTGGGAATTCAGGGCACTGAGCCATGGATGAGGTTGTTTTGGTGAAGCACATAAACTGAACAGTGAAGAAAGCCGAAGATAGATCCCTGAGGAAACTAATCAGTAAAGACAAGTTAAAGGACCTCACCAAAAACCCTGGTGATGTAAACCCAAAAGCCCAGTGATGTAGTCGTTAAGACATACGGCTGCTAATCAAAAGGTCAGCCCTCGGGATCCACAAGGCATTCCTTGAAAACCTTATGCGGCAGTTCTACCCTGCCCTAGAGGGTCACTATGGGCTGGAATCAACTCGACAGTATGCGTTTGTTCTTGGTAAAGAGGCTACAAAGGTATAGCCAGTGAGGTACGGGGAAGTCCAGGAGATAATGGTGTTTCAGTCTCAGCTAGGGCTGCTCTAACAGAAGTACCACAAAGTGGATGGCTTTAACAAAGGAACCTTTATTCTTATATAGCCCAGTAGCCTACAAGTCTGTATTCAGGATGTCTGTTCCGGGGAAAGGCTTTCTCCTTTGTCAGCTCTTGGGGAAAAGGCCGGTATTGCATCAGTCTTTGTCCAGGGAGCATCTTGGTGCAGGAACCTTGGCTCTGAAGGATGCGCTCTCTCCCGGTGCTGCTTTCTTGATGGTACAAGGTTCCCAAGTCTCTGCTTGCTTCTCTTTCCTTTTATCTCCTGCAGGATGAAAGGATTAAGGGTTGGGCAAGCCATACTCCAGGGAAACTCCCTTTACAGTGGAGCAGGGAGGTGATCCTATGAAGGGATTTATAGCCCCACCGTAATCCTTTAAGATACAGCATAGGAAAACCACAAAACGGTGAACAGTCACAAGATACTGGAAATCATGGCCCAACCACGTGGCTACACCTATTTTGGGGGGGACACAATTCAACCTGTGACAAATGGTATCCCTGAATCAAAGGAGGAAGGAAGAAGGAGCATCCAGAACTGCAGAAGAGGAACTGACCGCATTAAACTTGGCACAAGGAGATCGTTGATCAACTTGGCATAAATAGTTTTGGTGGGGAGTGGAAATAAAGCTGGATGTAATGAGTGAAACCCAAGGTGGAACTTGAGCTAGATACTGGAGACTATGTGTCTGAGAGGTTCTCCTGTTTCAACTAGGTCTTGCTTAAAATATGTTTTGCACTGTTAATCTTCAGGAGATGGAGGAAATTTCCAAGTGGCCAGAAATAAAGCAAAATAAGAAAGGTGAGCCTACTTCACTCTCATAAAAAGTTAGATTGGTCCAGAAGCAAATGTTTCTATTAGCCCTGCAATGGGAGGCTAGACTTGAGTGGATAGCAAGGTGGGAGGAGATGAATCTGGGACTCCTAGACTAAGCTGCCTTCCTAGAAGGGGGCCAAGGTGACCTCTAGTTTGTATCACCCCAGGCTCCTAACAATGAAAATGCAAGCCCTCTCTAGAGAAAAACTTCCTCTCAAATTTTCAGAGATTAAGACCAATCAAGTAAGAGGTAACAAATGTGAAGAGAAAGATACAGGAAAGAGGATCAACAAAACCAAAGATGAGTTATCTGGAAAAAATTGTTTACAAAGAAATGTCTGGTGAGACTGAATAAGGCAGAAGAGAGAAGACGTGCATAAATGACATTTTGAATTAAAAAGGAGAGCATAATTACTGATCCAGCACAGATGAAAAAAATAATAATAGAATAACATTGACAAACATAATTTTAAAATTTAGGCAAAATGAAAATTTCCTAGATAGATTTATCTTAGAACAAGTGAGTCGAAAGTAATTCGAAGCCTAAATAATCCTGTAACCATTTAAGAAACTGAATAAATTGTTTAAAGTGTTCTACGAAGAAAACACCAGCTGAGATGAAAGTGAGTTACACCAATTTTTTAGGAGCAGATGATTTCTATCGCACACAGATTCTTTTGGTGCATGTTGTGGACTGAATTGTGTCCCCCCAAAAACATGTATAGTAATTTGGCTGGAGCAGGATTCCCTGTATTCTGTGATTGCCCACCATTTGGTGATTTTTCTAAGCTGTAAATCCTAATCTCTGCCTGTAGTTAACAGAGGACTATGCTGGAGAGAATTAGGGTGGGACTGCAAATCACTTCATAAAATAACCTCCCTGCTCCATTGTAAAGGGAGTTTCCTTGGAGTTCCTCTTATCCTATAAGAGATAAAAGGAAGGGAAGCAAGCAGAGATCTGGGAACCTCACACCTTCAACAAAGCAGCACCAGCGAGTACAGTGTGTCCTTCAGACCAGAGGTTCCTGTGCCAAGATGCTCCCTGGACAAAAGCTGATGCAACACAAGGACTTTACTGCAGATCTGACAGAAGAAAAAGACTTTCCCTGGCATAGACATCCCTGAATTTAGACTTGTAACCTACCGGACTGTATAAGAATAAACTTTCTTTTGCTAAAGCCATCCACTAGTGGTGTTTCTGTTAGAGTGGTACTAGATGACTAAAACTGTGGATAACCAAAAAAAGAATACTCTCAAAACTTGTGAGAAGAGTGAAACACTGGCATCAAAATGATGGAAAGATCATCTGAGTTAAAGAAAAAAAAATACAGGTCAACCTCACAAACAGATGCAAAATACTCTAAACAAAATTCAAGCAAATTGAATCCAAAAATGTATAAAAACAGTAGACATCATGACCAAACTGCATGTATGCCAAGATTGTAAGAATAATAAAACATTAGAAAATTTATGAATGTCATTTGTCACATTAACGTATTAAAAGAGTCAACTTTTCTCAAATGACGCCAAAAAAGCCTTCAAAAAATTTAATATTCATTCATGATAAAAGTTCTTAACTAGGAATGAAAGAAATCTTCTAAAATCTGATAAATAATATCTACAGAAATCAACAGCAAAAAGCATTCTTTTTAAAAATATTTTATTGTGAAAGTTTACCCAGTAAATTAGTTTCCCTTTCAACAATTCTACACAAATTGTTCAGTGACGTTGGCTACATTCTTCATAATGTATCTACGTTCTCGTTATTTCCATTCTGGCTATTCCATTACATCTTCACATCTTTTTTTTAAAGTAATTGCTATTTGGTCCAGTTTTTTAAAGGAATGGAGTACCCATAGGGGATATTCTTTATTTTGTGAGCCAATCTGTTATTTAGCTGAAAGGTGACACCACAAGATAGTTTCAGTTCAAGGTTTAAAGAATCTCTCAGGGCCATAGTCTCAGAGAGTCCCCTAGTCTCAACTGGTCCAGTAAGTCTAGGTTTTTTGAGAAAATTATTTCTGTTCCAAATTTTTCTCCTATTCTTTCAAGATCCGTCTATTGTAGCCTTGATCAGAACAGCAGTGGTAACCAGGCAGTTCTGGTCTCAGGGTAGAAGAGGCATTGATTTGCACAGACAACTAATCCTAAAGGCTAGTTTCTTCTCAGAGTCTTGATCTTCCTTCTTTCTCTTTTGCTCTGGATGAGTAGAGATCAATATTTGTATTTTAGATGGCTGCTTGCAAGCTCCTAAGACCCCAGATGCTACTCACCAAACTGGAATGTAGAACATAAACTTTATGAGCTTTATTATGCCAATTCACCTAGCGGTCCCACAAGACTATGGTTTCAATCCTTCAAACCCAGTAAACCAATCTCATGTGGGCTTTGGTTATATCTAAGGAGTATCCGTAAGTGTGCTCATATATGCTTCATTATATGTATGAACATATGTACAGACACACATATACATGTACATATGTATATATGCACACACACATATATACACACCCCTACATGTTTGGCAGTTTGTCATACTATAACAGTTTGTATGTTGCTGTGATGCTGGAAGCTATCCCACCAGTATTCAGATACCAGCAAGATCATCCATAGCAGATAGGTTTCAGCTGAGCTTCCAGATTCAGACAGACTGTGAAGAAGGACCCGGCAGTCTACTTTTGAAAAGATTTAGTCAGTGGAAACCTCATGAATAGCAGTGGAACATAGTCTGATGCAGTGCCAAAAGGGGAGCTCTCCCAGGTTAGAAGTCACTGAAAAGACAACCAAGGAAGAGCTGCCTCCTCAAAGTAAAGTTGACCATAACAAAGTGGATGGAGTCAAGCTTTTAGGATCATCATTTGCCGATATGGTATCACTCAAAATCAGAAAAAAACAGCTGTAAACATCCATTAATAATTAGAATATGGAATTACAAAGTATGAATCTAGGAAGATTGGAAATCATCAAAAATGAAATGAAACACATAGACAGATATACTAGCCATTAAAACAAAACCAAACCAAACCCAGTGCCACTGAGTCAATTCCAGCTCATAGTGACCCTATAGAACAGAGAAGAACTGCCCTATAGTTTCCAAGGAGTGCCTGGCAAACTCAAATAGCTGATCTTGTGGTTAGCAGACATAGCACTTAACCATGATGCCACCAGGGTTTCCAGTGCCAGTCATTAGTGAGCTGAAACAGACGGGTACTGGCCATTTTGAATTGGACAATCATATAGTCTGCTATGCCAGGAATGACAACTTGAAAAAGAATAGTGTTGCATTTATTATCAAAGAGAACATTTTGAGATCTATACAATTCTGTCAGTGATATTCACATGCCTATAAGGAAGACCAGTTAATACAACTATTATTGAAATTTATACCATAATCACTAAGAAACCGAAGGGTTTTTTTGCCAGCTTCTGCAGTCTGAAATTGATCAAACTTACCATAATGATGCATTGATAACTACTGGTGACTGGGATGCAAAAGTTGGGAACACAAAGAAAAGATCAGTAATTGAAAAATATAGCATTGTTGATAGATATGACACCAGAGATCGCCTGATAGAATTTTGCAAGACCAATGACTTCTTCATTACAAATACATACACATGTGGAGGAAACCCTGGGGGCATAGTGGCTAGGTGCTAAAGCTGCTAAGCAAGAGGTCGGCAGTTTAAATCCATCAGGCACTCCTTAGAAGCTCTACAGAATATTTCTACTCTGTGCCACAGGGTTCCTATGAGTCAGAATTGACTTGACAGCAATGGGTATATGGTTAGACCCATGAGCCTCATCGGATGGAATACACAGGAATCAAATCAACTACATCTGCGGAAAGAGACAATGGGAAATCTCCATATTATCAGTCAGAACACGGCCAGGTACTGGTTGCTCACGAATTGTCAAGTACTTGTACACAAGTTCAAATTGAAACTGAATAAAATTAAAACAAGTCCATGAGACCCAAGGAACAACCTTGAATATATTCCACCTCAGTTTAGAGACCATTTCAAGAACAGATTTGATGAGTTGAACACTTATGACCAAAGACTGGACAAGTTGTGGGATGACATCAAAGACATCAGAAAGAAAGCAAAATCGTTAAAAAGAGAGAAAGAAAAGACCAAAATGGATGTCAGAAAAGATTCTGAAACTTGTTCTTGAACATTGAGAAGGTAGTTAGAGCAAAAGGAAGAAATGGTGAATTAAAGAACTGAGTAGATTTCCAAGAAGACAAAATAACATTTTATAATGACATATGCAAAAAGCTAGAGATAGAAAACCAAAAAGGAAGAATGTGCTCTGCATTTCTCAAGCTGAAAAGTGGAAGAAAAAATTTAAAGCCTCGAGTTGCATTAGTTAAGGATTCTACCATGAAAACATTGAACAACGCAGGAAGCATCAAATGAAGATGGAAAGAATACACAGAGTCATAATGCCAAAAAGAATTGGTCAATGTTCAACCATTTCAAGAGGAAGTATGTGATCAGGAACCAATGGTACTGAAGGAAGAAGTTGAAGTTGCATTGAAGGCACTGAGGAAAAACAAAGCTCCAGGAACTGATGGAATATCAATTGAGGTGTTTCAAGGAATGGATGCATTGCTGGAAGTGAGTACTCATCTATGCCAAGAAATTTGAAAAACAGCTACCTGGCCAACCGAGAAAGATCCGTATTTAAATTTATTCCCAAGAAAGGTGAGCCAACTAAATGTGGAAATTATTGAACAATACTACTGACATGACACACAAGTAAAATTTTGTTAAAGATTATTCAAAAGTGGCTGAAGCTGTATATTGATAGGGAACTACCAGAAATTCAAGCCAAATTTAGAAGAGAACGTGGAACCAAGAATATCACTGCTGATGTCAGATGGATCTTGGCTGAAAGCAGAGAATAACAAAACAGTATTTACCCATATTTTATTCACTGTCAAAGATATTAGACCACATGGACCATAACAAATTATGGATAACACTGCAGAGAATGAGAATTCCAGAACATTTATTTGTGCTTGTAAGGAATCTGTATATAAATCAAAAGGTGTGGGGAGCGGAGCCTCCGGCCCAAGATGGCGCCCAAGGCCGCAGCCCCTCCTTATTCCACACCCTTGTTTACCAGACTTAGGGCTTTCTTAGTGCATGCTTGTGAGCAGTGGCTGCTGATCAGCCTATTGAGAGCCCCGCTTTGGGAGGACGTGGCCTTGGATGATTGGAGGAACCTTGGGGATAAAAGTGTGTGGGGGCCGGGTGTAGGAAGAAGAAGAATAAGGAAGGAAGAAGAATAAAGAAAGAAGAAGAATAAAGCAAGTAACTTGCAAAGCGGCTCGTATCCGTGTGTCCTGTCTTCTTTCCGCGGGCGGACAGTTAGGCAGCGACAAAAAGGCAGTGGTTCAAACAGAAGAAGGGGACACTGTATGGTTTAAAGCCAAGAAAGGTGTGCATCAGGTTTTGTCCTTTTACCACACCTACTCAATCTGTGTGCTGAACAAATAACCCAAGATTCTGGTCTATTATGAGGAAACCCTGGTGGCCTTGTGGTTAAGTGCTACAGCTGAGAACTAAAAGCTCAGCAGTTCAAATCTACCAGACACTCCTTGGAAACTCTATGGGGCAGTTCTATCCTGTCCCATATAGGGTCACTATGAATGGGAATTGACTTGATGGCAGCCGGTCTGGTTTTGGGGACTATACGAAGAAGAACAAAGCATCAGAATTGGAGGAAGACTCATTGTCAACCTGCATTATGTGAATAATGCAGCTTTTCTTATTGAAAGTGAAGAGGATTTGAAGCACTTACTGATGAAGATGAAAGACCACAGCCCCTAGTATGGATTATACTACAACATCAAGAAAACAGAAATCATCACAACTAGATCAATCAGTAACATCATGATAAATGGAGACAAGATGGATGCTATGAAGGATTTCATTTTAATTCATCAATGCCCATGGAAGCAGCAAAGAAAAAATCAAAAGATGCAAATCTTCTGCAAAAGACCTCTTTAAAGCATTGACTATGAAAGATGTCACCTTGAAGACTAAGCTGTGACTGACCCAAGCCATGGTATTTTCAATCACATCATACGCATGTGAAAGCTGGAGAATGGATTAGTAAGACCGAAGGAGAATTCACACCTTTGAATTGTGATGTTGAGGAAGAATACTGAATATACCATGGACTACCAAAAGAAGGAAGTACTACCAGAGTCCTCATTAGAAGCAAGGATGGTGAAACTGCATCTCATAGACTTAGGATGTGTTGTCAGGAGGACATCATGCTCGGTAAAGTCAAAGTTCAGCAGAAAAGAGAAAGACTTTGAGTGAGATGGACTGACACAGCAGCTGTCACAGTGGGCTCAAGTATAACAGCAACTGTGGCCACTGTGCAGCACTGCGCAATATTCTGTTCTGTTGTACATAGGATCACAATGATTCAGAACTGACTTGACATCACCTAACAACAGCATATATATACCCACAAATACACACATACACGTATGTATATATACCTATACATGTACATTCATTCATACATACACGTACACCAGTACATGTATTTCTTGGTTGGTGTTGCTGTTGTTGCAGACATAATACGTGTCATAGCATTTACTGAAACAGCGCTTTTTCTTCTGTACTTCTTAGTGACATCCTTTACTTTGGTCAAGCTGTGCTCATTTCATCCATATTCGGTGTTACCTTTCCCATCACCAAGAAGAAGTATCTATAGTCTAGACAGTGATTCCCCATCTCCCACTCACCCCCATCAATAGTAACCACCAACAAGCATTCATCTATATATACATATGCTAACAGATTATGCAGTTTTGTCCTTTTGTGATTGATTTCTTTCACTTAGAGTAATATCCTCCAGACTCATCCACATTATACAATGTTTCATCTAAGCTTCTTTTTTTTTCTTTATATCTGTATAGTATTGCATGATATGCATGTACCACAATTTTTTTTATCCATGCATCCATTGATGGACACTTAGGATGTTTCCATCTTTTTGTAATTGTAAATAGTGCTGTAATGAACGTAGATGTGCATACATTTGTTTATGTCATTATTACTAAATCTCTAGGGTGGTGGAATTGCTGGATTGTAAAGTAGTTCTATTTCTTGAAGAAGCACAATAGTGCTTTCCACAGTGGTCTGTCCACTTTACAATCCTATCAGTGGCAAATAAGGGTTTCAAGTTCCCCATATCCTTGCCAGCACTTACAGTTTTTTATATTTGTGCTTTGTTTTAATCACTGCCATTTAGCTGAAGTGAGATAGTATCTCACTGTAGCTTTGATTTGCATCTCTCTGATGACTACTAATCTAACGGCGTCTTCTCATGTGCTTGTTGGCTCCTTGAATGTTCTCTTGGGTGAAGTGTCTGGTCATGCCCGTTGCCCATTTTTTACTTGGGCTGTCTTTTGTTGTTGAGTTGTTGATGGTTTCTATACATCTTGCAGATTAGACCCTTTCTGGATATGTTATTCCCAAAGATTTTTTCCCAGAGTGTAGGTTGCCTTTTTGACTCTTTTGATACTCTTTTGAGAGCATAATATTTGATATTTATGAAGTCCTAGTTATCTAACTTGTTTTTTGCTATTTGCACATTTGCAGTTCTGTTTCATTGTATGTATGTGTATATATATATATATATTAGACTACATCTCATAGTTTTGTCTCTGTGTTTCCTTCCAAGGATTTTATAGTTTTAGCTTTAACTTGTAGACCTCTGATCATTTTGGGTTAATTTTTGATGTTGTTACTGTCTTTTGTTGAATTTTATACTTGCTTCTTCAAATAGATGTTAATTTTTTTACTGTGCTTTAGATGACAGTTTACAGAAGAAATTAGTTTCTCATTAAACAATTAGTACACATATTGTCTTGTGACATTGGTTGTCAATGCCACAGTGTGTCAACACTCTACCCTTCTCAGCCGTAGGTTCCCTATACCAGCTTTCCTGTCCTCTCCTGCCTTCTCATTTGTGCCCCTAGGTTGATCATTTAGTCTCATTTTGTTTTATGGGCCTGTCTAATCTTCAGCTGCTGGGTGCCCCTCAGAAACAACTTCATCACTGAGTTAAGAGGGTATCCAGGGTTTCTCTGTCAGAGCCCTAAGTCTGGTGTTTTTTGGGGAGTTAGAATTCTGTTTTACTTTTTTCTCCAGCTCTGTCTAGGACCGTTGATTGTGACCCCTGTCAGAGTAGTCGGTAGTAGTAGCTGAGCACCATCTGGCTGTGCTGGACTCAATCTGGTGAAGGCTGTGGTAGTTGTGGTTGATTAGTCCTTTGGAGTAATCTTACCTTTATGTCTTTGGTTTTTTTTCATTCTCCCTGGCTCCACTGAGTTAGGTTTTGGATGTGAGGTAAGGGTGTTATTTCATTTTTATACGTGTGTTTATCCAATTTTGCTGGCACTGTTTGTTAAGGAGACTGTTTCTTCTTCTTTAAATGGACTTTGACCCTGTGTTGAAAATCAGTTGTCCATAAACAGATGAGTTTATTTTTGACTTTTCGATTCTATTCCACTCATCTGTGTGTTTATCACTGAACCAATACTAGGCTATTTGGATGACTGTAACTGTACAGTATGTCTTGAGACTGAGGAATGTAAGGCCTCTGCTTTGTTCTTCTTTGATACTGCATTAGCTACTCAAAGCCTCTTGACTTACCATATGAAGTTGGTGATGACCTTTTTCCATTTTAGCAAAGAGTGTTGTTGGGATTTAAATCAGGATTGCGTTGTATCTGTGGATCACTTTAAGTAGAATTCGCATTCTCAGTATATTAAGTCTTTCAATACATGAGCATAGAATGTCCAGCACAACCATTTATGTAGGTCTCTTTCAATAGTGTTTTATAGTTGAATTTTTCTATTAGCTCCAGTAGCTTTCTTGTGAAATCTTTGGGATTTTTTATGCATTGGATCATGTCACCTGTGAATAACTTTACTTCTTCCTTTATGGTTTTTTTTTTAATTTTTATTTTTATTTAACATAACTGAGTGAAAATGTACATTCACATATAAATTTACATGCCCCCCTATATGCAGCTTCCACTGCTCTCCCTGTCCGGTGACTGCACGCTATTCCTCTCTGCTCCATACATGTCTCATCCTCCCAACAGTCTCCTTTCCCCTCCTCTCCGTCCACTCCCCTTCCTCCAGCCAGAGGTCAGCAAGATGATATCCTATAGATGTATAGAACCATAAAGTGCTTCCAATATATGGTCACTCTGCCTTGCCAAGTCCAATCCATTCCTGTCCAAAGAGTGGACCTTTGTTATAATTTATGGGAAAGGGCAGCATCAGGGCAGGGGGCTATGCTCTCAGAGGAGCCCCAAAACCGCTGGATCATCAGTTGAGGTCTTTTAGTGGAGATCTCATGATGCACCTCTTTTTATTCTTGTGTTGCCAGTGAGGCTCCTCTCTGTGAGCTCCGTCGTGGCTCCTTTATGGTTTTGATATCTTTTTTTCCTTTTTATTATCTTACTTCTCTGGCTAGGACTTCCAGAACAATACTGAATCAGATTGGTGATAACAGGCATCCTCATTTCATTCCTGTTCTCAAGGAGAGAATTCTCAGTCTTTCTCCATTGAGAATAATGTTAGCTGTTGGTTTTGCCAACATGTGTGCCCTTAATTATATTAAGAAATTTCCCTTCCGTTCCTATTCTGCTGAGGGTTTTTACAAAGAAAGTGAGCTGGATTTTTACCAAATACCAATATCACTCTTAATGGTGAAGCATTAGAACTGTTCCTTGTAGAAAGAAGACACAAAGAAGGACACCCACAGTCACTCCTAGTCAGCATTGTACCAGTAAGACCAATAAAGAAGTAAAAGTTCTAGAGATTAGAAACAAAAAAGATTTCAAACTGCCATCATATTTAGATGATTTGATTTCCTGCATAGAAAATGCTAAAGAATCTTCAGACCTACTGCTAGGCATAACGTCAGGATATCTCAGTTATCTATAGCTCCATATCAAATCACTCCCAAATTTAGTGACTTAAAATAATAACCATTTTATTTGCTCGCACTTCTGTGTTCCAGTGAATTGGCCTGGGATCAGCTGCCAAGTTTTCATTTGCTGGTGTTGCCTCAGGTCACTTATGGGACCTTACCATCTGGAAGCTGGAACTGGGACTAGGTGCCTAAGCCTCACTTGCATGTCTAAGGAATAATGCTGGCTGTTGGGAACGCTGGTGGCACAGTGGTGAAAGTGCTGTGGGTGTTAACCCAAAGGTCAGCACTTCAAATCCACCAGGTGCTCTTTGAAAACTCTATGGGGCAGTTCTACTCTGTCCTACAGGTTACTATGAGTTGGAATCAACTCTGCGGCAACAGGTTTTGTTTTCCAGTTTGGGCTGGCTTTAAGTTTAGGAGTCTTTGGCTGTGATAGGTCTTCCCTGCTCTGTGCGGGCCGGCTGAGTTTCTTCACATAGTAGTTTCAGAGGAGTAAGGGCAGAAGCTGAAAGGCTTAGCCAGGCTTGAACTTGGAAGTCCCCCGTGTCACTTCCACTGTCAGTCAAACCGATTTACGAGGCCAGCCTGGATTCAAGAGAGTAGGAAATAGATTCTACTTCCTGATGGAAGAGGTGACAAGCACTACAAAGAAAAATGTAAAGAAAATGTAGCACAGAATTTAAAAACAAAAAAAACAAACAAGATTTACTGGTTTGACAGAAACTGGAGGAACCCTTCAGACTATTACACTCCGCTAACCTAGAAGTAAAACCCCTTCCAGAGCCCACTTTTCAGACAAAAATTAGACTGGCCTATAAAACAAACAATAACACATGTGAGGAATGTGCTTTTTAGTTCAACTGAAACTGGATGCACGGACACAGGGAACTCAGGGTAGGAAGGGTGAGTATGCTGTCACATTGTGGGGACTGCAACCACAAAATGATATGTATATAAATTTTTGAATGAGAAGTTAACTTGAGCCGTAATTTTTTTAATTCTGTTCTACACTTTTCACCTGAAGCACAATAAAATTAAATCTGTGTAAGATGTGTATAGAGCAAGTTATAAAACTGTCTTGAAAGACATTAAAGCAGTCTTAAATAGAAGGATAGGTATACTTATGAATAGGAAGCCAATTTTATAAAATGTCAAATCAACCTACGTATTCAATCAATTCCAATAAAAATTCCATAAGGCTTTATAGGAATTTGATAAGCTGAAAGTTCAAAAAGCCTGAAAAAGAAACAGGGAAAGATTTTCTTTAAAAAGACAGAATGCATGAAACATAAAAATAAATATTAATAAATTTATCTACATTAAGTTTAAGAACTCTGTTACATCATAAAGAGGAAATACAAATACTATCTGGGAGGAATATTTCCCACATCACTAGTCCACAGAGAATCATTAGCCAGGCCAAATAGCGAGTTCCTGAGGGTGACTGAGAAAAAACAAAATGGGCAAAAGATGGCAGTAGATATTTCCCAGGTGAGAAAACACAAGTGGTGAGTAAACAGTTGAAAGAACACTCAGCTCCAGTATGTAATTCAGGCAACAGTCAGATGCTGTTTTACATGGTTAAAATCAGCCAAACCCAGTGCCTTCAAATCAACTCACAGTAACCCTAGAAGACAGAATAGAACTGCCCCATAGGGTTTTCAAGGAGTAGGTAGTGGCTTGGGATTGCCAGTCTTCTGGTTAGCAGCCTAATGTTTAAATGCTGCACCAGTAGGGCTCCTTTACATACTTAGAATGAAGAATTACGAAATCCACCAACCACTGCTGAGGACGTGATTGAACAGCACAGTTACACTGATCTGAAAAACTATTTGGCGTAATCATGTAAATATCTGTACGCCCCAACAGCCAGAAATTCTACCTCTAGGTTTATTCACTGGAGAAACTCTTAAACACTTAAAGGTATAACAGGAAACATAAAAAAGAAAGAAAGGGGTTAAAAATGAATAAATAAATAAAGGTTCAGGACATTGTTCAAAATAGAAGAATAAAGAAGCCCTTGATACGCCACATAGCAGGGAAATCATAGATTTGTCCGTGATTCAGGACAGCACGCAGTCCAAAGCAAACCCCCGCTTCTTCTGGAGGACTTTCAGAAGGACACCTGGTCCTTCTCCTCTCTCCTCCCTCTTACAAGCAACTAAGAGGGAGCTACTTAGGCAAACACAAAGCACAACAGAACCAAGGGGTGATGGAAGAGGCTATATAAACTGGTCACCCAGTCGCACAGCAGCAGGGACTCAGGACACAGCTTCCCTGGAACTGGAGGCGCCTCCTATCTAGTAACATTGTCCCATGACTCATGCAATCAGCTCTTCCTTTGTTTATAGAAGTGAGACAATCGGGATGCTGAGGGGCTAGCTTGCCAGAAATGAGCACTGTGGTCTCTGAGAGCCATCCAGACACAGCTCACCACTGGGAAGTCCCAGCCGCCATCCTTCCATGTATCCCTGAGTGCCCCAGATGATTGGATTGAGATGTCCCACAGGAATACCTCCCAGTAACTGATCCTTCTCACCCTAATCCCAATTTAAAGCTTGGCTCTCCAGAGTCTGGAAATGGAGAAGGGGGAGTATGAGTGTGGGGCGGGTGCTTCTCCTCAGGCTGTTATAGCCTCTGGGCTCTACGCCTGCCATCTAGCCTTGGCCTCTCTCCTCACCTTCTCATTTCTCACACTTCTCACTTTCCTCTGCTGAGGACAGGGCTGGTCATGGATCTAGATTCCTGTGAGACTTATTGCCTGAAGAAACCTGACAGTAAAGAGGACAAGAGGGCAAGATTCTGGAAATGTGAACATATCAAGTTTCCTTAAAGCATTACAAGAGAGTTTGGTTACTTCTCAATGTAGAAATACTGTTGGTAAGTCAGCTCCAACTCATGGGGACCATATGTAGGGAACAGAAGAGACTAAAAAACTGCTGACAGCAAAAGTCTTGGGGAGCAGCCAGTCAGGTGCTACACAGGCTTGAAGCTTCCATGCATGGCAAACCCCAAGGTGTCTATGCATCTTACCGTGACATTTCTGTCTTGTTTCTGGTTGACTTCAGTGGCGTGTATTCAAACATCACTCTCCATGACATTGGCCTCACAGTCCTTGACTTCAGCAACTCCGCTCTGCTCTGCCCACTATGTACAACATGCTTACGCCCTGGAACCCTTCACCGCACTTCGCTCCTCCAGGTCTGAAGCCTCAGATTCAATTTTCTGAAACCAGTTCCTAATCCTCTGGCTCTGTTTTTACTTTCACTCTATTCTTAACTCTGTGGAAATCCCTTTTTGTAGAGACCAGTGTTCTCTGGCTCTGGTTCAGTCTGATGGGAAAGAGGAGGAGGGATGCAGGTGGCCTTCCCCCAGAGGTTGTCAGGGCCCTGGCTGGGACCAAAGGGCAGCACAGTCTGGGAGAGGGTAAGGAGGGGCCAGCTGGGCCAGCCCTCCATGCTCTCCATAGAGGAGCTGGCAGGGAACAATTACAAACAAAGACTGGACACTCTTCCGCTGAGCCTCCAGGGCCCAGCCTTGGCCTTCCGGGAACAGCTCCAGGAAATGGCTGAGATTCCAGATTTGGAAGGAAGAAACCTGTAAACAGGAGCCAGGTTCTGAGCAGGGAGGGTGGATACTCTTTAATGAGGGGTGGAGAGCAGCAGGGTGTGTGCTAACATGCAGGCTTAGAAGGCCTGTCTGTGGCAGACAGGGGACCTCAGGGCCAGAAAGACTCTTAAGGTCTTCTATTACAACCAGTTCCTCAGCATCTGAAACCAACTCTTCCAAAGATGCTTGGAGAGCTTCCCTGATGGGATGTGCTTAAGAATAAATAAATAACAATATTGGTGAAACTTTACTAATTACTTCCTGTGGGTTAGGCACTATGCTAGCTAGTTTTATGCTTTATCTCATTTCATTCTTACTCCAACCAACAAGGTAGGAACTGCTGTTGTTAAGTGCCATCAAGTTGGTTCCAACTCATAGCACCCCTGTACACAACAGCACAAAATACTGCTCAGCCCTGTACCGTCCTCCCAGTCATTGTTGCGTTTGAGCGAATTGCTGCAGTCATTATGCCAATCCATCTCATTGAGGGTCTTCTACTTTTTTGCTGACCTGCTTCCTTACCAAGCATGAGACCCTTCTCCATGATGTAAGATGAAGTCTCACCATTCTCATTCTTCCCATTTTACAGGTAAGGGAGCTGACTTGCAGAAATTGAGTAATTTGCCCAAGGTCTTACGAAACTTATTTCATCTCTTCCTGAGCTGGACACAGACAGGGACTTTGTGGGACTCTCCAAGGTTGTTCCAGAGACTCCGAATGCTGCCTGTCTTCCATCCTGCCCCACTGCATGCTCATCTATCCCAGGAAAGGCAGACTCGGACAGACATACACTCCTGTTCCCCTTCACTTCACTTCATGGCCCCAAAGCCCCCTTATCCTCTCTGCCCTCCTCCTCTTCATGCTGTGCCCTGAGATCCCCACCTCTGGATATCCACTCCACTCCAGCAGGAGGTCATCCGGAAGCAAAGGAATAAGGATTAAGATTCAAGGATAAGGTCTAAGTAGAGGTTTATGGCTAGAAGATTAAAGGATATGGTTGGAGTGATGATTAGTGTGAAGATTACTATTAAGAACCCCCAGACTGGATCATAAAGCAAACCTCAGGGACGGAGTCAGGGTCAAGGGTTATAACTAAAGAACCAAGGTCAGAGAGTTTTACTTCTCTGGTCTAGTCCCTGTTCTCTAAGGCACTGAGGGCCAGACAGGAAGCATCGGTTTCCTCAAAGCTGCTTCCCTCCTGAGCAGAGTCTCGGTCACAAACAACCACCACTGCTGCCCCGCCCCTCCTTCCCCCTCTACTGTTGAGGTCAGAACACAGGACAAAGTGCTTGGGATAGGACAGAGGTCTGAGAGCAGCCATGGGCTCTGGAGGAATGAGCCTTCTCAGGGCCTGGTGGCCCCTGCCTTTCCTGCTTCCACTTTGCACAGGTAAGTGTTTCAGTGCTCATTCTTCTGGCCTTCACATCCTGATGCAAGGGCTGCCCAAGAAGAGAAGAGGCTCCTTGGCTCCTTAACTTTCTTTTTCCAGTAAGGGGTGCAAAAGAGTGTGTGTGTGTGCGCGCGCGCGTGTGTGTGTGTGTGTGTGTGTGTGAGAGAGAGAGAGAGAGAGAGAGAGAGAGAGAGAAAGAGAGAGAGAAAGAGAAAGAGAGAGAGGGAGAAGATGGTGTACAGGGCAGGGATTTGGGCCCCTGTCAACAGTCAAATTGGGCTCCACTGACCTTTCCTTCCCAGGAGTCACGGCCCAGGACTCCCCACCCCAGATCCTAGTCCACCCCCAGGACCAGCTGCTCCAGGGCTCCGGCCCTGCCCGGATGAGCTGCCGCGCCTCAGGCCAGCCACCTCCCACCATCCGCTGGCTGCTGGATGGGCAGCCCCTGAGTATGACGCCCCCAAACCTACACCATCTCCTACCTGATGGGACTCTCCTGCTGATGCGACCCCCTGCCCAGAGACGTGCGTACGATGACCAAGTCCTACCCACAGACCTGGGTGTCTACACCTGTGAGGCCAGCAACCGGCTAGGCACAGCTGTTAGCCGAGGTGCTCGGCTGTCTGTGGCTGGTGAGGGCCGGGGACGGCTGGGTGAGGCATACCTGGGAAGCGATGACAGAGGTGACAAAAGTGTGACAAGACATCCATGAGGGGAGGGCTGGATGGGGAGTAGCTCTTTTGGGGAGGCCCAAGTTTTGTGACTGTGAAGAGTGAACACAAGCAGTGAAGAGGGAGGTAAAGCAGTGTGGGATGAGCACAGCAGGAGGGAGCTGACAGAGACACTGTCATCTGTCCTCCACCCACCCCACAGTCCTCCGGGAGGACTTCCAGGTCCAGCCTCATGACATGGTAGTCATGGTGGGCGAACAGGTTACTCTGGAGTGCAAACCACCCTGGGGCCTCCCAGAGCCCACAGTCTCGTGGTGGAAGGATGGGAAACCCTTGGCCCTACAGCCAGGGCGGCACATGGTGAGTGTGGCCCCCGCTCCAGATCTTATCCTGCCCTGGGGACAGCTGTGCACACCCTGAGGGACTGATCTGCCCCTCTAGCCCCACCTCCCCACACAGAATAGGAGAAAGGGTGGCAGTCAGTTCTGCTCTACATGGGAGACATCACAATGTCCCTGGCCTTAACAGGTGTCTAGAGGTTCCCTGCTGGTGACAAGAGCAGAGAAGAGTGACTCGGGTACCTACATGTGTGTGGCCACCAACAATGCCGGGCAACGGGAGAGCCGGGCAGCCAGGGTGTCTGTTCGGGGTAAGGGTCAGTGTCATCTAAAGTCAAAGTCAAGATGCCAAGCCAAGTGCCATTGAGGTCAAGATGGGGAGTTCCAATCAGGGTGATGTGATCTGGTCTTGGCTGAGGTGAGGGTATGTGGGACTCAATCTGTTGCTGAATTAAAGAGAGGGCATTTCATGGCAAGTTTCCCCATCTAGAGTAAACATAGCCCAAAAACTCTACTGCTACTGAGTCAATTCAGACTCATAGTCACCCACAGTGACTGCTCCATAGAGTTCCCAAGGAGCACTTGGTAGATTTGAACTGCCTACCTGTTGGTTAGCAGACGTTACACTTTAACCACAATGCTAACAGGGTTTCTATCCACTGCCTTGGATTCAGGTCAACTAAAAGCAAACCTGCCATCAAGCTGATTCCAACTCACAGCAGCTCTATAGGACAGAGTAGAACTGTCCCATAGGATTTTCAGGGCTATAAATCTCTGCTGAAGCAGACCATCACATCTTGTTCCTGTGGAGCAGCTAGGGGGTGGAATTGCCGTCTTTT
Organism: Heterohyrax brucei; assembly: GCA_028571685.1. Taxonomy (NCBI): domain Eukaryota; kingdom Metazoa; phylum Chordata; class Mammalia; order Hyracoidea; family Procaviidae; genus Heterohyrax; species Heterohyrax brucei. Next base: position 23,684,714 of record CM053162.1, read on the forward strand.
AGGCTACCAACAGAGTGCTTAACCACTGCACAACCAGAGCTCCACAGGATGCTCCAGACCTGGGAAATTACAGTTTCTAGGGCTGCATGATGTCCCACCCCTCAATTCCTCCACTCTGGCTTGTAAGCCCTGTTTCCAGCCCTGTGCTCCCACAGAGCCCCAGGACCGCAAAGAGCCCCTAGAGCTCCTGGCTGTGCATATTCAGCTGGAAAATGTGACGCTGCTGAACCCTGACCCGGCAAAGGGTCCCAAGCCTAGGCCCACCGTGTGGCTCAGCTGGAAGGTGAGGCACAGGACCTAAGGGTGGAAGCCAGTCCAAAGCTCAGGAAGGGGCTGGTCATGAGCTCCCTGACCCTCTCACCCTTCCCCCAAACCTCCTTCAGGCGAGCGGCCCTGCTGCACCTGCTCAGTCCTACACAGCCTTGTTCAGGGCCCAGCCTGCCCCGGGTGGCCAGGCAGCTCCGTGGGCAGAGGTCCTGCTGGCCGGCTGGCAGAGTGCAGAGCTTGGGGGCCTCCACTGGGGCCGGGACTACGAGTTCAAAGTGAGACCATCTTCCGGTCGAGCTCAAGGCCCTGAGAGCAATGTGCTGCTTCTGAGGCTGCCAGAACAAGGTCAGGGACAGACTTCTTCCCCTCCTACCTCCCCCAGCCACCCCTCCCAACCAATACACCCTTAGGCCTCTTCTGCCCAAGTCAAGGCGGTGGTGTGTCCTATTCCTGGGCTCCCTTCTGCCCTGGCTGGGCAAGCAGAGGTGCAAGGAGCTCCTATTCCCATAATTGTGGACTCAGACTCTGGGGATCCTGTGTTCCCTTTTCAGTTCTTTTTCCCTAGAGCCTTTCCCTCATCACCCCTTATATCCTCTCTTCTCACCTCCAGTGCCCAGTGCCCCTCCCCAGGAGGTGACCTTGAAATCTGGCAATGGTAGTGTCCTTGTGAACTGGGTCCCACCACCTGCCGAAAATCACAATGGCATCATTCGTGGCTACCAGGTATGCGCCACCAGCTGACACACTCTTTCCTGGAGGAACCAGGACACCTCTCTTTTCTGGAGTTCTCCATTCTCTTGGTATGGGCTTTGAGAAACACAGCCACAGGAACTCTGCAGAGAAGATAAGGAAACATTCCTTTACTGAGCAAGAAGCTGCTGCCTTAGACATTGACAAGCACTCTACCTCTGCAACCTCAGTTCATCTCCCAGCCCCCCTGGGTGGAACTTCCAATATATGGACATGGGAAGTGCAACTAAGGTCACAGGCTGAGAAAGAGGAACCAAGCACCCTCTAAGGCAGTGGTGCTCAAAGGGTTGTTTCTAAGTCAACAACATTAGCATCACCTGGGAACTTCTTAGAAATGCAAATTCTTGGTCCTGGGCCCTAAGCATGATAGAACATTGGTGGCTCCCTGCTAGAATTCTCTACTTTCATTTGGGAGATCTCAGTTTGGTTCCCAACCGAGGTGCCTCATGCACAGTCACCACCTGTCAGTGGAGGCTTGTGTGTTGTGTGATGCCGAACGTATTGTAGACAAGACAGACTGGGAAGAAAGGCCTGGTGATCTAATTTAAAAAAATTAGCCAATGAAAACTCTGTGGATCACCACCATCTGATTCAATTATGGAGCAGAGCAGGCCTGGGCAGCAGAAGAAAAGTTCTTTGCACATGATCACCATGAGTCAAGAGCCAAGTCAATGATAGCAAATGGATACAACCTTAGTTCTGTTGAATCAGAAACTCAGGCATGAAGGCTGGCAACCAGTGTTTTAACAAGCACTCTGGGTGTTTCTGAAGCACACTAAAATTTGAAACACTTGTTCAAGGCAAGCTTTAGCAATTACCTTTTAGTCCCTCTTCTGTCAGTGTAGTACTGCCCTATAGGGTTTCCAAAAAGTGGCTGATGGATTCAAACTGCCAACCTTTTGGTTAGCATCCAAGTTCTTAACCATGGGGCCACCAGGGCTCCAGTGCTTTGAAGGTGGGAGACAAATAGGATGTATGGGTACATGTAGGTGTATCCCCAAGTGGAAGGCAGGGGAGACTAACCATGTGCCCAGAGCCTAATTTAGAAGTAAAAGGCCCATTGGCTGGATGGTGCCAGGACACAGCTGCCCACCTCTGCTTGTACCCAGGTCTGGAGCCTGGGGAACACTTCCCTGCCCCTAGCCAACTGGACCGTGGCTGGTGAGCAGACCCAGCTGGAGATTTTCACCCACACATCAGGCTCTTACTGCGTACAAGTGGCTGCAGTCACCGGTGCAGGGGCTGGGCAGCCCAGTAACCCTGTCTGCCTCCTTTTAGGTGAGGACATACCCCTCCCATACCCCTCAACCCCAATTGCCACCTTCCTGCCTCCTTGCTTCCTCCCTCGCACATCCAGCGCTATCCTCTGTCTGCTCCACCCCCATTGTCTCCTCTCTTGAGCTCCAAATCCCTTACAGAGCAGGCCATGGAGCGAACTGCCCGAGAGCTCAGTAACCACAGTTCCTTGATTCTGGAGCAGCTGAGGGCCACTCTGAGGCGGCCAGAGGTCATTGCCAGTGCAGGGGTCATGCTCTGGCTGCTGCTGCTGAGCACTGTCTTGTGTGTCCACTACAGGCGAAGAGCTGGGGTGCACCTGGGCCCAGGTAAGAAGGTGGGAACCCTCAGGTGGACCCCTGAGTCCAGCCACAATGCTTCAGGCAGATTAGATCCCTGGCCAGGTGATAGACACACTGGATTTCACCCTTCTGCCCATTCCCAGGTCTATACCGATATACCAGTGAGGATGCCATCCTAAAACACAGGTGAGAGACAAGAAGAGGTCCTGGGATGAGAGAAGGACAGAGGGAATCAAGTGACAGGGGCGCTGGGACAGAGAATTGGAAGCAGTACCAGTCTCCCCGACTGCCACTCCACTTAGGATCCTAGTAGCTGAATCTCTCTTGAACTCCAAGTCAGAGTTAATTTCCCTTTCATTAATGATCTTATCATAATATCTGACAGGTGAGGAAACCGAAACTTATAGACACAACTCAAGTGGCTTTGCCTGAGGCTGCACAAATGGGGGCCGGCTTTCTGAACTCCTAATCCATTGTTGAGTGAACAACCTCTTACTAATGTGCACTGCACTCTCCTGCTGGCTCTCTCTGCTATGTACAGGATGACTAATATGAGAGGACTGGGTCTAGTTTCTAGCTTTCTCTGTACAGCTAGAGAGTGTACACCTGAAGAGTGATCTTGCCTTCACTGTAATCTACCCACGGAGCCAGCAGAGGGCGCTCTCCCTCTACCTCGCAGATTCTTGGCCCGTGTTCCCCCGAACAGGGCCTGTCTGTAAGTCCTTCTTTCCAAGTGAGGAGGCTGTCAGAACAAATCTGGGGTTGTCAGAGAAGACACTAAATAAGAAAATACCCCCTTTTCTCCCAGTTTTGAGTTTTACGCTAAGTAGCCATTTGATCTGTCTGCCCTGCCTGCTCCTGCTTTATATCTTGCCAGATTTACTCCTGGAGGCTTCTCACCCCAGCTCTGCATCTTTTAGCAGACAGTTATTGTTGAGTACTTACTGTGTGCTGGACACATGGGGCCCACGGCTGCCACTTTACTGGAGTCAATCTGCCAATTTCTCTGCCCAGAGCAAGGTTCCAAGTGGGCTGTTGCCACCTTTGTAAGGTTTCCTTGGCTTGCTGGCCCTTCTTCTCCAGCTACTTTCTAGTTGTTGTCAGCTCTGGGTGTCTCTCTGGCTTCCCTCGGACTTTTTCCCTTGTCCTGGGGGCAGGGGAGCCGGGATTCCCATCCAGTCATTTTCTTTGTTCACTTCTTTAGAGAACTTCTGTCTTCCAGAAGCTCTTGGTCTAGGGAGAGGCGACTATGTTAGCAGGAGTGCAGTCAGGTGTTGGCAGCCCCACAGCAGAAGTGTGTGCAAGACATGTGGATGGGACTAGAGTGGAGAGACATAGGAGGGGGGGAATCCCACAATTACTCTGACCTCGAGAAGGAGAAAAGCAGAGGAAGCAGCAAGAGGTAGGCTGCTGTGTCCACAGGGAAAGACAAGACATTTAGTCTGGCTGGGGCATCACGTGTGAGAACCAGGAGCCCTGCCAAGAGGATCTCTTGGTAAACAGGGAGCCAGTGAAGGTTTTGGAGCACGGAAGTGCTTGGGCAGCTTCCTGTTCTCCGCAGATCTCTCAGGCATCCAGCATGGTATCTGGTCCAATGGAAACAAGATTAGAGGGGCCAGCATTCATGTAGTAAGCTCCTACTTTACCACCGGGTGGCCTCACATTTCCCCATTTAACCTCTCAGCCTTAACCTTATGTGGAAGGCACTGTTGTTTCCATTTTACAGATGAGAACACTGAGCCTTAGAGAGGATAATAGACTTGCTTGTCCTGAGTTGCACAACTAACTTGTGGCGGATGCATCTTCCAACCTATTGTATCTGGCTTTTGATTTGTTTATAGTTTCTCAGCACACACAGCTGTGCCTCATTAATATCCCCTAGCTCTGGGTGCTTGGACTTTCCCTGGTCTCACGAAAGGTGTGCTGAGTTAGGGGCACCAAGTCAGAGGTCTGTGAAAGGCTCTTCACCTCCTCTGCTACCTTCTGAACTGGAGGCTTTGGTCAAGTAGGTTCTTACTTCACCCCTCTGCCTCCCTGCCCCACCTGTACCCCACTGCTGCCCCAGGATGGACCACAGTGACTCCCCGTGGTTGGCAGACACTTGGCGTTCCACCTCTGGCTCTCGGGACTTAAGCAGTAGCAGCAGCCTCAGCAGCCGCCTTGGAATGGACCCCAGAGACCCTCTAGACTGTCGCAGCTCCTGTGAGCATGCCTAGTAGGGATAAGGGCCTGGGGTGGAGCAAGGATCCCAAGGATGTGGATGTATGGGCTGGAATGTGCTCACCATAATTCCTCTTGGCATTTTCATCACAGTGATCTCCTGGGACCCCCGAAGCCCCGGAGTGCCCCTGCTTCCAGACACCAGCACTTTTTACGGCTCCCTCATTGCTGAGCTGCCCTCCAGTCCCCCGGCCCGGCCGAGCCCCCAGGTCCCAGCTGTCAGGTGCCGCCAGCCCCAGCTGGCCCACCTCTCCACCGCGTGGCCCAGTTCAGACAGCCTCTGCGGCCGCCGGGGACTCTCCTCTCCTCGCCTGTCTCTGGCCCCTGCAGAGGTCTGGAAGGCCAAAAAGAAGCAGGGTAAGGATGGGGAGCATAGGTGGGGACTGAGCTTCTGATAGAGGGAAGACAAGGGGAATGTGGTGGGAAATGCCAGGCATGGGCAGAACTCCACCCGCTGCTTGTGTTGCCTTTTCCTTCTTCCTCTTCTGCCATCAACAAAGCTCTCAGATGGGGGTGTGCTTGCCCAGCTTTTGTTTACCCCCTGTTCTTCTTTCACTTTGGCCACACCTGTAGTGGGCCCTGTTTCTGAAGCCAACTCAACTCAGCCAAGTCACCGTGGCATGCCAGGCATGGGCAACACAAGACAGCACATACAGCCCTTGCTTGCTAAGGGCTGGCAGGCTAATGAAAGTGGCTGACTAACATACAAGCTAATTCCAGAGCCTGGCAGAACATGGCTGGTGCTGGAATGAAGGTCCCACAAATGAAGCACCTTGTATACGACACTAGTACTGGCTTACTCTGGCACCTGACTCCGAGTGTCTTCTTTCTGGATCAGATTTCTCTCCTGACTTCAGGCTTCTCTTCCAAAGAGAAATGATCATGGCCCCTGTTTATTTAGCATCTACTATACACTAGGTGGAAGCCTTCGTGGTATAGTGGTTAAGAGCTACAGCTGCTAACCAAAAAGCTGGCAGTTCAGATCTACCAAGTACTCCTTGGAAACCCTTTACAGCAGTTCTGCTCTATCCTACAGGGTCGCTGTGAGTTGGAACTGACTCGACAGCAACTGGTTTGGGTTTTTTTTTTGTTCTATGCACCATGTACATTACTTATGTTTGTTGTTTCATGTAATCTTCATGACAATGTGACTAGGTATTATCTCCCTGATTTCACAGAAGAGGAAACACATTCAGAATGACTAACTTGTTTAAAACCCCAAAAGTCAGTGAGCTGCGGAGCCCAAATTTGGAACCTGTATAAACTGTATAGTCTGTTCAAAGTCTACTCTAGCTCTTGGGAAATGCTATTCTTCCACTGAGTATTTTCTTCTATTTCTGAAACCCAGCCTGCCCGCTACCTTCTGTCTCTGTAAGTCTGCTGTGCTGAATAGGAAGACTTCTTGTTAGCTGCTGTCAAGTTGGCCCCCAAATCACAGTGACCTCATACACAATGGGGTTGGACCACTGTTCACAAGATTTTCACTGGCTGATTTTTGGGAATTAGATCACCAGCCCTTTCTTCCTAGTCTAGAGGCTGTTCTGAAACCTGCTTAGCGGCACAGCAGCATTCAAGACTGTACTAACAGAGTAGCTATGCATGAGTTGCATTGGCCAGAAGTCCCACCACAGCATCTCTCATGGAAGATGAGAATTCTACCAGTGAACAGCCACACCCCCAATAAGACTTACAAGTGCCTTATAGCCAGTTCTTAAGGAAGGTTCCAGTTCTGCTATGAGGCTTCCCAACCTGCAGTTTCAGTTTTCAGTCACCCCATGTTTCCCTTCACCCTGTCCCCAACCCTACCGCTGCCTCAGGATGGATCGGCCACCCTAACTCCCCTTGGATAGTGGACACTTGCGGTTCCATCTCTGGCTCCTGGCACCTCAGCAGCAGCAAGACCACGCTATGATGTTCTGCAGAGCATGGAGTCAGCCTCCATGGAGTTTCCCTCAACTAGACACTGCCACCTAGTCTGAAAGCCAGAGCTTCTTTCCCTTCTCAAGCTGGCAGGCTTCTCAGTCACTCCCCACCATACCCCCTACTCCTATCCATGGCCTCCTTGTTCCTTTCTCTTATTAGCTGAGTTTTTCCCACAAGACTGGCATTCTTGTAACTGCACTCTCCCTTGCCTTGTCCATTACACCAAGTTCTTAGTCCTGCTCACTTTGCCAAATATATACAGTGGATATCTTCATTCATTCATCAATTCATTCAAACCAATATTTATTGAAATTCAAGTATATCTAATGAGATTCATCCTTTTACCTTGGTAACATTTTCACCATATAGGTTATTTAAGTACACATTGAAACTAAAATCCGGTTAACTCCAAGTAAGGTATGAGCAGGTCTTTTGTTAATACCCAAACAAAAACTCACTGCAGTCAAGTTGATTTCGACTCATAGCAACCCCATAGGACTGCCCCACAGAGTTCCCAAGGAGCACCTGGCAAACATTAGCTGCCAGGGTTTCCCTTTTGTTACCAGGGTTTCTAAAAAAAAAGATCCATTACTGTTGAATCAGTTCTGACTCATAGCAACCCTAGTATTCAGTACCAGAAACTTTCTACTGTGTTTTATCTAATTGTTAAAACCATTGTTTGAAGCCAGTTACAAATGCAGCTAAGGTTCAGGAACATTCGTGGATTTGTCTGAGGTCACACAACTCATGTGTGATTGAGCCAGGCTGTGAATGAAGATCTTTGGACTCCAAGTCAGATGTTCTTTCCACCCTGTCACAGCTAGGTAGATAAAGGTAGGAAGCGGTGGAAGGGATGGATAGAGGTTCTTCTCTCTTTTCTCTGAGTTCAGGACTCCACAAGCTTAGCTGCAAAACAAAGCTAAAGAACCCTGTGATTGGGTTCTCAAAGGCCCACCCTGCTTGTCCACCAACCACCAACTATTTCCTTTGCAGAGCTGCACCAGGCCAACAGCTCCCCACTGCTCCGGGCAAGCCGCCCCATGGAGGTCTGGGCATGGGAGTTGGGGGGTAGAGGCTCCAAGAACCTTTCTCAAAGCCCAGGTGAGAAGTAGGACCTGAGAGGGAAGAGACGGCGTGAGGCATAGTATGGGGGCCCACCAGCCCACATCTTACATCTGGCTTCTCCTGTCCTTGAGGAAATCCTGGCTGGGTGGGCAATCTGGGGCTGCTGGACCTCTGTCATCCTCACACTTAGACCGTTGTTCCCTAGGAGCCGTGCCCCGAGCTCTGGTTGCCTGGCGGGCCCTGGGACCCCAGCTCCTCAGCTCCTCAAATGAGCTGCCCACTCCCCCTCTCCCACCTGCACTACCCTGTCCTCATGGAAACCCCACTCAGAGTCAAGAAACCCAGTAAGAAGGCACGGGGTTAGGATGCAGTGCTGGGGGTCAGGGAGAGGGTATTTCTGGATTGGACAAGAGCTGGGAGAGGGGTAGACAGGGGACTCAAGGACTGCACTGACCATGCTGCCATCCCTCTCTTATCCAATCAGACACTTGGTGGAGTCCCCAGCTTCCTCCTCCCTCCCACAACCAGCAGTCCCCATCTCTACCCTCATCTCCTCCAGTCCCCCCAGTCCCTCCAGCCCCCGGGCTTCTTCCCTCTCTGGCCCCAGCCTGGCTTCCAGTCGCTTGTCCAGCTCTTCACTGTCATCCCTGGAGGAAGATCAGGACAGTGTGCTGACCCCTGAGGAGGTGGCCCTATGCCTGGAGCTCAGTGAAGGTGAAGAGACGCCGAGGTGAGTAGCCTGAGAGATACCCAAAGCCCTGCAGGTCAGTGTACTACGGAGGTAGGCTTACTGGCCCCCACTGCACCCTCCTCAACTGGAGTGTTTCTGCTATAATCTACTCTATCCAAACTTAGCTATTTTTCTGTCTCCCATTTTGCCTCTTCCTAGGAACAGTGTCTCTCCTGTGCCAAGAGCTCCTTCACCCCCTGTTACCTATGGGTACATCAGTGTTCCGACAGCTTCAGAGCTAGCAGATGTGGGCAGGGCCAGAGGAGGGGTAAGGTCTGAGATGAGTGGCCTGCTGTGTCCACCTCGGCCTTGTCCCACCCCAACACCCAGCGAGGGCTCCTTGGCGAATGGCTGGGGCTCAGCTTCGGAAGACAATGCCCCCAGCGCCAGAGCCAGCCTCGTCAGCTCCTCCGATGGCTCCTTCCTCGCTGACGCCCACTTTGCCCGTGCTCTCGCAGTGGCTGTGGACAGCTTTGGCCTTGGTCTGGAGCCCAGGGAGGCAGACTGTGTCTTCACTGGTATGCAGAGTCATGCATTTTATTCCTCCCCTCCTACCCCTTGGAGTGGATGCAGCACTGAGAAAATTGCCCCTTCTCCCTAACCAAGAGGCAAAGCTTCCTAATCACCTCATCACTGACATCTCTGTAGATGATGACTGCCTTCCAGGCATTGTGATTAGTGCCTTAGATACATTTGATATTAGCAGCAACTCTGAAGGATAGTCCTCACTCTTCTTTTCCAAATGAAGACACTGTAAGTCTTGGAGTGTTGTTCACTCCCGGTCGTAGTCATCCACAGGAACAAAGGCAGGTTTTCTAAAGCTTCAAAGCAGCCTATTGTATGGTTGCTGCCTTACTCAGACTGCCTCTGACCCAGAGCTGGGTCTCCAGGAAAGGCCAGTGTTTCATATGCCTCCTCAGTATGAAGAAATTCCATCTTCTCTCTGATCTCCTGTTGTACTTTCTAACACTTCTTCTTGCTCTGTCAGTGACTGAGGTGAGGATCAGCTGGACTCGTGCCCTCAAATATATCTAGCACAGTGGGGCCACTATCTCCAGGTCAGCAGAAGGTAGCTCCTGTCCATTCTGTGTCCTCTTAACCTCTGTACCACATCAGATCCCCCATACCCATCTCTTCCCTTTGTGTCCAAGTAACCAGGCTCATAGTAACCCTAAGAGCAAGAATTATTCAAAACAAAATGGGTCATAGTGGAGGGACAAGAAGGGTGCCCAGGGAAGAGGCCAGAGCTGATTGGGAGGAAATAGTCCAAACTATTGTCTCTAAAGAGACTTGTAGCCACTTTCCTTCTCCTGGAGGTTGAAAGTCCTAGAGCTGTGGCCACCAGAACCGATGACTGAGTTGGGATTAAGCTAACTTTAAGACTGGGTGTGTACCATGAGCCAGCTGCCCTAAGCTGGTGTCTTAGGGATGAAAACCGACCCTCTGTAGACATTTCTACTTTCCGTGACAGATGTCTCATCACCACCTTCCCCCCGGGATGATCTCTTCCTGACCTCGAGCCTATCACTGCCCATGTGGGAGTGGAGGTCAGACTGTGTGGAGGACATGGAAAACAATCACATTCAGCAGCTTGGAAGAGGGATTCCTTTATGGTCCCCTAACACCCGGGTCTCTTCCCAGAGAAGTCGGTTGGACTACCCCTTGCCCAAGGCCAAAGGTGAGTGTTCATCAGCCTGTCTAACGTGGTGAGAATGACTGGAGGGGTATAGAGTAGAGCCAAGAGGGAGCCTGGAGTCTGGCAGGAGAGATAACGAGCTGGGGGATAACTCCACCATCCTTCCCCTTCTGCTGCAGATTCCTGCTGAACAGTGTCTGGAGACTGCCGAGCAAAACTTCAAAGACCATGCCTCCTGTTAGCCCACAAAGCTCCGGCTGTGGAGTTTGAACCTTGGCCTGTGCATCTCTCTGAAGTTGAGGTCTCCCTTCCCCGCACCTCCAGGAGAGCTCTCCTTCAGGGATTGTGAAAACCAAAGAAAGCAAGACAAGAGTAACGCAGACACGAGACCTGGGGAGTGAAAAATCATCTCCACATGACTCACTTGCTTTTTTTCTCTGCTTCATCCAGCCCCAACCAGATCTTTTGGCCTAAGACATAGCTCTTTCCCCTAATCTCCCCATCTGCTTGGGAGTAGGGGCCAGATGTCTCTTCCTGGGGGACAACAGTGGTTGTCAGGAAGGGGACTATGGAGAAAGGAGCTTCTCCGAGCCTTTCCCCCTCCGTCTTGCAGGATGGCTCCTGCAGAGGCAAGCCCATACGTGCTCCAGACCACATCATGTAAGTGAAATAAAGAGAAATGTTATGGAGGCAGCAAGGCTCCACCTCAGCGCCAAGCCAAGGGTTCAATACTGGGAAGAAACTGAAGGGAGGGTGTCACGGATTGAATTGTGTCCCCCCAAAAATACGCGTAGGCATGTGGCTGGGCCGTGATTCCCAGTATCTTGTGACTGTCCTCCATTTGGTGGTTTTCCTACGCTGTATGTTAAAGGATTAGGGTGGGACTGTAAATCCCTTCATAGGATCACCTCCCTGCTCCACTGTAAAGGGAGTTTCCCTGGAGTATGGCTTGCCCCACCTTAATCCTTTCATCCTACAAGAGATAAAAGGGGGGAAAGCAAGCAGAGAATTGGGAACCTCATACCGGGAGAAGAGGGCGTCCTTCAGATCTGAGGTTCCTGCACCAAGATGCTCCCTGGACAAAGACTGATGCAATACCAGACTTTCCTCCAGAGCCAACAAGGGGGAAAGCCTTCCCCTGGAGTGGACACCCTGAATATGAACTTGCAGGCTACCAGACTGTCTAAGAATAAACCTTCCTTTGTTAAAGCCATCCACTCTGTGGTATTTCTGTTAGAGCAGCCCTAGCTGACTGAAAGAGAGGGGATGGAGGCTTGTGGATATGGGACAAAGCACCCTCATCACGCTGCTGTCAGTATGATCTTAAGGAGTTTGATACTTCAAACTGATGACTCGAGTTCTGTGAGATTGTTCCATGGGACACCACTTTTGGAATGGCAACTAGGGACATATGGTGAGGTGCTCCAGCTAGAAAGGGATCAAGCATTCACTGACAGTCAAGGAGAGTCACTCACTTCTGTTCTGCAATTGAGAAGAGAACTACGTATACCCATCAAATTTTAGGCAGGCTCTAGGATAGGGAGGAGTGGAAAATTTTCCGGGTCTGCTGGTGCTGGCAGCTTCTCCCAAGAAGACAACTCCTCCTTTCAGAGGTCCAGCAGCCACCTCCCCAAAGACCAGTCCCAGATCATTCCTTATAACAAAGTAACTAATATCCCACCAAAGGTTAACCCACCTTCAATAGTTAGCTAATGAATATCCTTCAGACCAAAAATCAGAGCAGAAACATGGACTATGGAACAGAACTCCAGGGCCAGAAGCTATAGAAAGCTACTGGAGGTCGGGAGGCCGGTGTCCTCTTCACTTGGGCAGAATTCACAGATTGAGGGGGGACACTGCAGGGCATGACCAGGAGCACAGAAAAACACCTTTAGCAAGGGATAAATAGGAAGCAGACCTGCAAGGGCGTGCTAACCCCTAAAGCTAGCAGCTGTATCTGGAAGTCCTTCTGAACTACGGTGGCTATGTGAGGAGGGATGATGGGTGAGGTACTTCCTGAGGTACGTGAACCAGGCCAGTCTGGGCCTGAATTTCATGATCTCAAGATGAAGAATCTGTGTTCCAGATACACACCCGTTCTCTGCTTTTCCTTTTTTGGATTTTGTGTTTCTTTTAGCTGCCTGATAAATTTCCTTTGGAAAGCATTACAACCCTGTTTGCAAGATCTAAGAGAAATGAGAAATTGTACATACTTAGGTCAAAGTGACAAGAAAGGTCAGAGAGCTTGGGGTTAGAGGGACAGCAACCAGCTCTTTCAAGTTCAGGGCAGCCACTAAGCCAGGGGACAGAGGAGAAGAAACAAAACTCTTGTACAGGGAGAAAGGAGGCACACATTTAGGGGCGTCCTGGAGGTGGCTGGTAACCAGCAGGGGGCGTGGGTTACATGTAAGGGGGTGAAGGAGACTGTGGCACTCCTGGCGAAAGCGTTAACGTTCTGAGCCAACCAAAACAGCCATATCTGAGTGTACTCTGGCCAAGTTTACACATACCCTCTGTGAGTTGGTCAGGATGTCAGAAAAAGCCTGTTGTTTTCTTTCTTGCCTGTTTTTCCCTATAAACCTCCCCTTTCTTTGAGTTTTAAAAATGATTGTTATTGTCAAGGCCATGTTCCCTTACAGGATAGTAGCTCTGCCCCAGAGATGGGCACTGGGTTGGGACAAGTACCTCACTATTGGCTTTGTGGAAAGTCAGGACAGTTGTGACTGGGAACAGGAGCCTTCGGCTCCTTAAGGGAGCAGGACAGGTCAGTGTTTCTGTGCCCTTGCCCTTCCCTAATGCTCTGGGACAAGAAGCTCAAGAAGTAGCAGGGCTGCTAGTGTGTGTCGATGTAGAGGCCCACACAGCCCCTTTCACCCTGACTTCCTGCACAAAACCAGACAGAGAGGGACTGCGGCTCAGATCAAACTCTTTTATTGCCTTTTTTAGAAGTGGGTCTTACTCAGAAAGTGGCGGGAAGGGAAGAACTGTGCTCTCTGGCGTCTAAGCAAGCTTTTTGGTGACTCCAAGAGCCCCATGTGTCATTGCTGGGAGGGAAAGAGAGCCCATCCCTGCTCCTCTTGGCTCACAGCCTCATTTGCCAAGGCAAAGGGTTCCCTTAGAGGCCTGGGGATAACCTCTGCCCCATGGAATTCCTCACATTCTTTTTTGTCTCATCAAGGGTCATCTCAATTCCTAGAGAGAGAGAGAGAGAGAGAGAAGAGAGACTGACAGTCAAGTTCTGATCCAGAGCAAACAGATGACCTGAGAGGACATTTCTCTTTTCATTTCAGTCTTTCTCCTGGGCCAGTACCAGTACAAGTTGTCATCAAGTTGACTCCAACTCATGGCAACCCCATAAGCGTAGGAGTAGAACTGTGCTCCACAGGGCTTTCTTTTTTGTTACTGATTTTGTTATTGTCATTGAGAACATACACAGCAAAACACAGCGATCTGACAACCTACATGCACAGTCCAGTGATATTAATTACATTCTTTGAGTTGCACAACCATTCTCATCCTCCTTTTCTGATTTGTTCCTCCCCTACTAACATAAATTCACTGCCCCTGAAAGTAGTCATTCAAGTTGCTGTTGTCAATTTGATCCCATACTGATTGAACTTAAAAGAGCATAATACTCAAGACAAACATTTTCTTACTAGCTAAGCTAATGTTCAGTTTTAAGGAGACAGGAGGGGATATTTTTTATGGTTAAAGGATTATCTCTGGGCAACAGTTCCAGGGGTTCATCCAAATTCATAGCTCCAAGATGTTTGGAGTCCTTGAGAATTTGAAATTCTGTTCTTCATTCTCTCCCTTTTCATCAGAATTCTACTTAGAATCTTTGATCAAAATGTTCAGTAATGACAGTGTCATTCAGTTCTTCTGATCTCAAGACAAGGACGGAGCGGTTGTTCACTCATGTAGTCAGTCATACATTCTGTAACCCTCTTCTATCCCTGACTCTCCTTATTCTTTTGCTCCAGACTAATACAGACCAATTGTTGTGCCTTGGATGGCAGCTTGCAAGCTTTTATGACTCCAGACACTAGTTGAGGAACTAGGAGTTAGAACAAAAGCACTAAACATGCTATTAGGCCAGTTAACTGAGATATCCCATGAAACATGACCTTCCATAGAGTTTTCAGTGGCAGATCTTTCAGAAGCAGATCACCAACCCTGTCCTCCTAGGAGCCTCACGGTGGACTCAAATCACCAATCTTTTCTCTTGATTAGTAGCCAAGCATGTTAACTGTTTGCACTACCCAGGCAGCTAGAGTGGGAGGAAGAGTCCAGAATCTTCCATCATGTATCATTTTGCCCTCACTAGTTTTCCAGTATTCCTCCTCTCACCCTTATTTGCTAGATCTCCTCCATTTGACATCTTCTCTACAAGCTCCATTCTTCCGTCCTATTTTTGGCCCACCCTCCCTAGCCCTCTACTCTCTGGCCCCCACCTCCTGATGCTTCTGTGCTGGCCTTTGGCTCTGGCTCCGGCTCCGGCTCCGGCTCCGGCTCCATCCAGGCCCTCGGGAGCCCCGAGAGCTGCCTGAACCTCGTGAAGAGTTGCTGCCAGCTGTGGAACAGGTGCTGGTGCCCTGGCCCCTGGACAGGAAGCTTGGTCTGCTGTATGGGGGCCAGGACTCTTCTGCTGTACAAAAGAGGAGAGGTGGACCCAGGCAGGGAGCAAGACTTCAGTGCTCCCCTACCTTCCTACCCTGGCTATAACCCCAGCTCTGGGAGGAGAGTTTAGGGCAGGCACGTCCTGGAGATGGAGGAGAAACAGACGGCCAGCACGTGTTTCTGACATGAGAGGTGCTCAGGGCAGTGTAGACAGTTTCCAAGCACAGACATCTTTGGAGAAGGAGGGACAGAGCACCCAGATCCCACTCTTCTCACATCTGAGCTTCTAGTCATAGAAAAGCACATACTTGGGGACTTTCAAGATTTTATTCAGAGGGAGCTAGAGACAACTGAACCTTTGATATTGATCAAGTGCACGAACGCTACCAAAAGGGTGAGCTGGGTGAAAATCACTGATGGCACAGTCTGTACTGCCACCAACCTACAGTCCCCAAAACCCATCTTCTTGAGTAGCCGCTGGCCCTCCCACCTGCCCTGCCCTCTTACCATCTGGGTGAGGGCACTGCTGAGCACCCAGAGGCAACACCTGTCCTGCTTTCCTTTCCCCACTGCGCTCCCGCTCCAACGAGGTGATGCTGCCTGCTGTTCTCAACCCTGAGGCCCAGCTGGTGTCTTCCTCTGGTGGCGGCAAGGGTGGTGGGGGCAAGTCTAAAGAGAGGCCTGTCTTCAGTAGAATCTCCTGCTTCTCGTGCAACTAATATTTCTCCCACCTCTGTCCCCTGGTACCGAGAAGCCAGACATAATCTGTTCAAGATTTGGCTCAACTGCCCCCTTCCCTCCAGCCCCTGGAGCTCATTCTTGGCTTCCTGCCTGTCCCCCTACTGATTGTCACCACTTCCCAGACCCATGGTCACCTTACCCCCAGGACTGTGTTCTCGCCTATAAGGAAGAGCTTTGGATTTCTTTCGGAATCGGGCCCGGGGTCCTCGAAGCGGAGGAGTCATCTCCCCAGGCACCTGCCGGGTTCTACCTGTAGCATTAGGGGCTGGGGACAGAAGCAGATAAGGGCAAGGACAGGAAAGGAACCCAATGCTGAAAGACAAGCAAGCTTTGGACAGAAAAATTCCAAAGCACTGGGTACAGGGAAGTGGGAGTAGGAGTGGAGAGTTCTGTTCACTCACCTGGGCCACTGCTAGCTGAACTAGGGACAGGGCTGGGGTTGAGGTGATGGGAGGCTGTGGGACCAGCAAGCCCTCCTTCGTGGCTACCCAAAATCGGCTGGGATGTACTGAGAGGAGACTTTGGCCCAAGAAGCACCCTCCTGCAATGACATGAGGCTTCTGCATTGTTTATTCGACAAACACTAAGTGCCTACCATGCAGCAGGCCCTGTGGTTTATGCTCAGGTTTATACTCAAATCAACAAGACACAGTCCCTCCCCCACAGGGGCTCTCAACCTGACAAAACATGCACAGCTCTATGCCTTTGAAATGTCATGGAAGCCTGCACAGTCACTCCAATGGAGACCCAGCCTGAAGACAGTGAGAGACCTTGTCAGTCTCCCAAACCTTATTTCTACCCTGATCCAGCCCTGAGACCTCTATTTTGCAGATTCATCTACCTATCCATCCATCTAATCACCCACTGACCATGTCTGCACTGAGTGTTTATAGCGTGCAAAGTATTTTATAACTCCCTACCTTGACATCTGGTGGAGACAGGGAATGTCTGTGTGTGGCTGGGGAGGGTTAGGAGGTGAGGGAGTGAGAGTAGCTGTGGACTGCTGTCCATAGGAACAGGTAGGTGAGGGGCTTTCCCCTCTGGGTGAGGTGACCAGGCACCCTCCACTGGAGCTGGGCTCTGTCAAGTGGCTTCTCTCAGGCATTGGTGGGCACCATTCTTCCACTTCTGAGCTGGTGGCAAAAAAGCAGGCGACTAGGGGTGCAATAGTTAATTTCCAAACCTTCCCCTAGGGCTTCCTGTTGCCCCTTCTCTGCACCTCTCAGCCCCACTGCCCACCCCTCGGAGTGGTGTAGGGTGTCTGCAGGGCCAGCATCCTTACTGGCCGTCCAGATCCTCCTCTGGGCCCTCTAGACAGCTCAGTTCACAGGAAGGGGGAGGTGGTGGCAAAGCTTCTGGCCAGTTCAGAGAGGGCATTTGCACAGGTTTCCCCAGAAGCTTCGCTTTGCCTCCCCTGGCTCCTGGGATGGGGACACACAGAGATATATGAAGAAAAGAGCAAAAATGAGCCAGGTGTCAGAGGAAGTGCTAGGTGGAGGAGGGGTTGGGGGGCTACTCTGGTCATGGCTAAAGTAGGGGTGTTGGGATCAGAGTCATACCACTATCTCCCTGGCTCCATTCTGGAGGAGCATATTGATTCCAGGTGCCTGGATCTCCCAGGGGCTGTTGGGGGAAGCCCCCGTGGAAGGTCTGCAGCTCCTCTCCAGCTGGGTCGATGGTGCTATAGACAGGGCCCTCAGCAGGAGCAGCAGGGCCCCGGGCTGTCTGAGCCAGGTAGAGGGAGATCCCTGCTTCTGTGGAGACAGAGGGAGGGCCAGGGGAACGAGACAGGGGCCAAGGATAGAAGACAGGGTACAACAGAAAAATGAGGAGGCAAAAGGAGGTCCCCTTGTGTCAGCTTCTTCCACCACCCCAAACCTTATGGTCCAGAACAGTGCATTTACAGAAGTCAAGTCTCATAGGAGTTCTCTGGACTCACATTCTCCCTAAGGGCTGACCAACCTCTCCCAAAGGACTGACCAACCTCAGGAAGACGGGGGATCTTCAGTGCCCTTCAGTTTGCCCCAGTACGCTGGAAGGAAATAAGGGTGCTGGGGGGCAGGGGGGCCCCTGAAAGAATTAAAACTCCTCACCATTGTAATATCTGTCATCTGGGTCAGGATTGCTGGGGCAGCAGCTTCCCCTGGGTTCCTGGGTTGAGGGGCTCCGAGATGGGTGGGGCCAGGAGCCTGCCAGCCACCGGTAGGGGGCAGGGCCAAGGCCGATGGGTGGCCTGAGGGAGAGCATGTGAACTTTGGGGATGGAGAGTTGGAAAAGGCCAGCAAACTTAACGCAGTAATAGGGAAAGAATCTCAGTATTTGGGACAGGAGTGACACAGTCCCGGCACAGAGAGTAGTGAGGCCAGGAGAGGAAGAAGTGTAGTCTCTTCTTTGAGGGGATTATCACTGGGTTATGAGAATTACCTGGAACTGGCTCCAGAGAGGCCCTCTGAGTGTGGGAAGGACACTGGAGAAGATGAGAAGACCAGGTAAGAAAAGAGCCAGTACTTGGGGTCTGAACCCCACTGGGCAGAGACGGCTTACCTGCAGAGGTGTAGGCAAAGGAGGCTTCCAAAAAAGAACACACGGAGAAAACAAGGGGGAAAACGGGAGAAGGGTCAGAAATACCATATTCTGGTCCATCCCTCAGCCCTAGTCCAATTCCACCACTCAGGATACATCCTGAACCAACTTCAGTATGTTTCTAAAGCTGATTCCTAGGTACAGCCACATTGAGAACCACTGACCTCAGAAATCTCAGAACCTCTCCTGTGACACAGCATCCCGCTTGCCAACTTACTGCGGGGATCCTGCCCACCTCCCCTCCGGCCACGCTCTGCCCTTCCATGAGTGACTGAATCGGGTCCTCTCCCTGCAGACCAGCCTCTTCTTCACTGAGGCTGAGCTGCAGACACAACTCTTCTCCCGTGGAGTTTAAGGGGCGTGTCCTAGTCCCTTCCCGAGGCCCCGGTCCCTCCCTGCTCGTGTAGTGCTGAGCTCTTAAACCTGCCCTTTGGCTGCTTCCGGGTGGCTCTCAGCTGTCCTCCCCTGTTGCAGTACCCCACTGCCACCGGGCTCCGGCCGCGACCACTCCCTCTTCCGCGCCCCCGGCCCCGCCTCCCGCTCTCCCCGCCCCTGCCGGCGCTCCCCAGCCACGGCTCTCACCCGCGTAGTGACTGAGCTCCTTGCGCCGCCGCTGGCGCCGGTAGAGGGCGGCGCAGAGCCCCAGGAGCAGCGCCCCGCAGGCAACGCCGCTGCCGGCGAGGAAGGCTGGCTCCCGCAGCACCCTCGCCAGGCGCTCCGCCAGCCCTGAGCCCACCTCGAGCCCAGGCCGCAGTTCCGGCGGGGACGCTGTGGGGGTCAGAGAGGTGAGGGCAGGAGGGACCTGGGACCCTACGAGTCGGGAAAGAGCTGTCCCTGGCACGCAAGTACCGCTAGCCCAGGGACCACCTCGGCTCCCCAACCCGGCTCTCCCGCCCCCCACTTCCAGACTCACGCAGCAGCACCAACACCGGTGCACTGGCCACGCCCACGCCAGCGCTGGTGGCCGCAGCGACCCGGGTCCGATAGAAGTGACCCGGCAGCAGTCCCCGGAGCACCGCGGAGCGTTCCCAGCCTGCCACAGACCGGTTGAGGTGAAGGCGACTCTCATTGCCCAGGCACCAGATCTAGGCACGTGGAGAGGCAGATATGGACTTCCAGCCCCACACTGAAACTCGAGGCTCTCAGTATGGGAGCAAGGTCTTGTTAGGTGCGTGGAATCGAACTCACAGTGACCCTATGTGACAGACTAGAATTGCCGCATAGGGTTTTCTTGGCAGTAATCTTTACAAGACGCCCTTCTGGTGCAATTGCTAACTCAAAGGTTGGCAGTTCACCAGGGGCTCCTCGGAAACCCTATGGAGTAGGAACTGTGTGTAAGTCACTAAGAGTCAAAATAAACTCAGCAGAAACGGGTTTGTCTTCGGTTTAATCTTTACAAAAGCAGATTGCCAAGTCTCTCTCCTGGGGGATGGAGCGACTTGGGTGAGTTCCTTCAAGTGCTTAACCCTTGTGCCACCAGGGGAAGGCTTAAAAATAATAAATTGCCATCGAGTGAATTCCAACTCAGATTGATCCTATCAGACACAGTAGAAATGCCCACAGAGCTTCCAAGTATCAGCTGGTAGATTCAAATCCCACACCTTTTGGTTAGCAGCAAAGCTCTCAATCACTGGACCCCCAGGGCTCCTACAGGGGGACCATCCAGTGGATTCTGACTCATACTGACCCTATAGGATAGAGTAGAACTGCTCCATTGAGTTGCCAAGGCTTTAATCTTTATGGAAGCAGACTGCCAACATCTTTCTGTCCCAGAATGAAGCTGCAGGTAGGTTTGAACAGCCTGTCTTTTGGCTAGTAGCTAAGTGCTTAACCACTGCACCACCTGGGCCTCTCACTGAGGGCTTAAAACAACCTTGTGCTGTCCAGTCAATTCTGATTCATAGTGACCCCATAGAACAGGGTAAAACTGTCCCATCGAGTTTCCAAGGAGCAGGTGGTGGATTCAGTCTGCACACCTTTTGGCTAGCAGATGAGCTCTTAACCACTGACAACACTCTGAAAGCTCTCTCCTCTCCCTAGCCTCATCCCCAGATCCAAAACAAGCCCTAGGTTCCCTCCACCCTAATCCTAGCCACTGGTTCCTCTCAAACTTTGTACCTGGTATTCCTTGATGACCCCGTTTTGCTGGGAGGAGAGAGGAGGTTCCCAGGACACAGTGATACTGCTGTTGCCATCACCCCCCAAGGTCACTGCCACTCCCTGGGGGGGACCACTGGGGGCTGGGCCAGGGTGGAGCATGGTGAGAAGAACACAGACAGTCATGGAAAACTGCCCCCTCATGCACCTCCTCTCCCTCCCCATTTTGACATCCTAGGAAACTAAGCATTCATCCTTCCCACCCAATTCACTGTGCTCTCCCCCCAACATGGTCATCCTCCCCTACTCACTCTTCCCTCTTGTCTATATGTCACCTCTATGGCCCTCCTTACCCTCCTCAGGAGTAATCCTGGACACAATGGGACTTTCAGCCCCCAGCCCCTCCTGGCCTTGAGCTTGGACCTTGATCTGGATTTGGGTCCCTGGAGGGAGCCCTCGTAATACAGCACTTTGCTGGTTTGGAGACTCTATGTCTAGCACTGTCCAGCTTCCCCCATCAGGGGCTGCAGACCTCCAAGATACCCGGAAACCTTGCACCAGCTGGACTGGGCCATCCACCTGTAACAAACAGAATAAAGCTTACCAGAAGAGGAGGCCAGGACACACAAGGGCCTTAGGACCAGGCACTCTTCTGCTTATCCTGCCTTTTCCATCTACTTAACCTCCCACTCTTCCACACACACCCAGAGTCTCCCATATTCCACATCATTATCCCTGCACGTAATCTCATCCCTGTGCCACACTTACAGTCCAGGACACCTGCAGAGTCCGGGGCCCAAGGATGATAGGCTCCTGCATTTGCACGGCCACTTCAGCCAGTCCCCGCTGGCCTCTCCATGGGTCCTCCACTGGCCTGGAGAGGCTGCTGTCTGCTGACCAAAGAGCCCACTCAACAGGGGCCAGCAAGGTCAGAGAGGGGCAGGCCTGCACTGCCCCACAGACTGTACTACTTAGTACCCCAGGGTCATGAAGTGGTTGATCAGGAGAGCAGCTTTCAGAGATGAGCCTGGTGTCCAGCTAACATGAGTGTTCTTTGTACACAGCTACATACGCATCCTTTCCAGGCCTCAATTCCCTATCCCTAACATGAAGGTGACCCCTCTGTGGTCTCTCCTAGTCTTAATCTACATTAGTGATCTGTAAAAGGCACAGACAGAAGTGAGAAACCACCACCAAGAGCCAGTCTTCTCTCTGCCCTCTCTTCCTTTTTATCAATAGGAAGCATGGCCTTCGATTCCAGATCAGACCACCAGTCTAGACCTGGCCTAGAAAGAAATAAATCTATGAGCTGCCACGGTGCTGTGGTTTTGCTGTGGGGTGAGAGCTCTGACCTTACTCACCCTGGGTACGGATGGGCTCAGAGACAGGGCTGGGCTCACTGAGACCCCAGGGCCCCACCGCTCGAACCAAAAACAGGTAGATGGTATTGGGCTGCAGACCGCTGACCGTGTGAGTCTCCAGCTGCACCCCATCTGCCACAGTTCGCCAAGTGTTGCCAGCTGCTTGGCTGCAACGGGAATGAAGTGCCAGAGTTGTCTTAACCTGGAAGCCTCAAGCTTTCTACTCCATCTCATCTATGCTCTGCGAGCCCCTGACGCTCCTCACCCTTGGAGAGAGAGCTGATAAACTCCCCTCCACAACAGCAAAGACTTTGAGGACATAGGACCCCATCCCTTTAGTTTTCTTAAGTTTACATTCAAACTTTTGCCATACCTGAAGGCCTCTATCACATAAGAGGTAACAGCAGCCCTAGTCTGTGGGTTAGGCTTCCAGGTTAGGGTGATGCTGTTCTTGGTGATCTCGGTGACTACTGGCTGAGATGGAGGCCCCAGAGGAGTACTGGATTCTATAGGGGGATCAGAAGACACTCCCCAGTCTTCTGCAGTAAGGAGAGAATCTCTGAGTAGAAGAATGGGAGAAAGGTGTCCCCAAGTAACCTGCCTCCTTCCCAGAGGAGCTGTAGATCAAGAAAGTCCTGATGGTGGAAAGGGAGGCATGGTATACTAACCCATTCCATCTGCCTCTCAGAAAACCACTGCTGTCTTTCTCATCCCCACAACCATGGAATGGCATTTGTGAGATAAAATGAGTCCTGGGGTCTTGGCAGATAAAGGCTGCCTCTGAAGCAGATTTAGAGACAGTACTGGTAAAACAAGGGAGCACACTCACCCTGGGTCCTAAGCCAGCCACTCCACGTGGCCTCACCTGTGGAACTCTTGGCCACACAGCTGTAGAAACCCACGTCTGTCTCCTGTAGGAGGGAACAGAGCACTGGCAAATACACAGGCAGTGTAGCAAGAGGGGGTGAAGGGGTGGAGGCAGGATAAGGAGGATGTTGTATACTTTCTTGAAAGAAGGCAGAAGGGGAGAATAAGTTGGTCTGAGAAAGCAGATGGGTAGAAGTGGGGTGACAGTCCCAAGAGGTGCTCACTGGAGTTGAGAATGTGGACCAGGTGGCATTCTTAGTTCTCAGGGCCCAGAGGACAGCCTCACCTGCACATTGGCAATGTACAGGGTACCATTGGCCATTAGGCTGAGCTGGAAGTCATCCCCTTGCAGCCACTGCCCATCCTTCTTCCATCTGACACTAGGTGGAGGGTTTCCTGTCACTCTGCATGGCAGCCACACAGAGGAGCCTAGGACCAGTGTCTGATTGGCTGGTCCTTGGAGGATGACAGGAGGCAGCCCATCCAAAGATTCTGGGAAAAGAAGAACTTGAGGAACTCAGGAAGCATCCTAGGTACTGGCAACCAGCCCCTTGATCCTCATTCTCTGCTCTTTCATCCTCCAGAGATCAGAAACAGCTTCAATAACCACCTGCAGGCTCTGCCTATGCCCAGCTATTTATTAGTGGCTTCTGCTTCAGAGACATGCCACAGAAATATATTATATATGAATATGATCCTGGAGAAACAGGTCTTTTGAAGCTATTCTGCCATCTAGACCCATGAATCCAGACCCATCCCCCATGGACGCATACCTTCTTTTATCTCCAACAAGGCCTTGGCCAGGATGCTGCCAGCCACACTGACAGCCTGGCACACGTAGTACCCAGCATCCCCACTCTGCACCTCAGTGATGCTGAGCTGGCCTCTTGGGGAGACTAAGAAGCGTCCAGTGGGCTGAAGTGACTGACTGGGGAAAAGCAGAACCTGGAGACAGAGGCAAGGAACCAAGTAGAAAAGGAGCAGGCAGCTGAGAAGAGAGAGCTCCGTGTTCCCGTCAGCCTCCAAATCCAGAGAATTCCAAAGGTTCTAGTGTATACTGTGCTCCCAGCCAGCTATGTGACCTTGGACAAACCAGTTAAATTTATTCACAAAAAGGAGGGGGTTTGATTAGATGACTCTGGGTTTCAGTTTGCAGCTCCGTAACTTCCTGGTTGGGAAACTCTGAGAAGGCTGTTTCACCTTCCCGAGCTCCAGTCTCCCCAGATCTAATGCTTAGAGGATAGCTATGAGAACTAAATGAAGTGATCATCTGAAAACTTCCAGTACAGTGTGATAAATGTTAAATCCATTCCCCTTCTTTGTGACTTTAACATTTTACATCAGATAGTTAGATGGAAGATAGGGAAGCAGGTTTGGATCTCAGGACAGATGGCACAGTGCCAAGACCCTGGCTGATACCTACTGTCATCCCCTAGCACTGCCACTATTTTTTATTCATGTGAAAATCTAATAAAATGCAGCAGTCCCAGGTGCTAGAAATGTTGGAAAATTGTGGCTGTAGATTTGGAATAAGGTGCTGGTTTGCCTGGTTTCCCAGTGAGGTGGAGGTTGATTAAATTTATTATATTGACCCTGTTTCCAAGTAGTAAAAATTCCATCTTTCCCTTAGAGGGAGTTACTTCTGTTAAAACTTCTGTCAATGTTCTTGCTGGTGATTTGTTCTGAGATTTGTTAGCTTAAATTGAAAAAAGTAACTGTGATGGGTGGAGCTCCCCCTGGCGGAATTCCTCATTAGCTGCCATTTCTACCTTGAGGTACAGTACTTGGGGGTATGTTATACCCCAAAGCCCGGGCCCGTGGGGCTGGAGGGGGATTTAATTGAATTTGCTACATCCTAAGTACAGCTTCACCCAGAGTAAAAGACTGTCCAAGGGAGACCCATATAAGATTTGTTCCCTACCATCTAAACATACCACTTATAAAGAAAATGCCCAGTATATTCCAAGCCTTTATATTCATTATCTGATTACATTCTCCCAAATAACCTTCAATGGTTTCTGAGAAGACTAAAGGGAAAAAAGATGCCCCAGAAAGAAGTCTGTGAAATGTAGAAGGAGGGAGGCTAAGACCCAGAGGAAAAGCTGGTGAGAAGAGCCCTGGAGATGACCACCTACTTGGCTCCCCTCCTTCTGCCAGAAGATGGCAGGTGGGGGGTTCCCTTTGGTCTCACATTGGAAAGCCACACTCTCTCCTGGAGCTGCCATCTGGTCCTGTGGCTTCGTCACCAGCTGGGGTGGGACTGGGAAGGAGGAGGGAGATAAAGGAATAGGGAGTCAGAGAGACTGAAGAGAAACTCTTAAGCTTGGCTTAAGCAGAAGCAGACATCTATCTCCTGCACAAGCCTGTTTGCCTTGTTTCCTCCTCCCTCTTATAGAAGACCCAGGTGACCCTTCCATCTCCATGCTCTGTCCTACCGCCCATCCCCCCCACTTTTCCTCCTGCCTTCCCTGCCTAAAGTAGTCCCCAATGGGGCTCTCACCATGAACACTGAGGGACCCAGAGGCTTCAGCACGGCCCACGCTGTTCTCCGCCACACAGGTGTAAGTCCCCTCATCTTCAGCACTCACCCGCCCCATCCAAAGGCTGTGGTCACTCCGGATCTCATACCTGCTCCACTCCCCGCCCCCAGGCTGAGTTGGCCACAGCCACGGACCCCTTCTCTCTCCCCCAGGTCAGACACCAGGGTGAGGGTACACAAAGACAAGGCAGGACTCAACAGGGACAGAAATTGGTGCCCATGGACTTAGGAATGAAGAGAGATGAGGACAGGATAGGACAGGGGCACTGATTCTCCGTATCCTCAAGTCAGGGTGTCTGCATTCCAGTTTCTAGGGCAAGGGAGGCTCTTGAGCAGATTGGCTCTCCTTAGGGGTAGGAGGCAGGATTTCTCACCTGCCTGGAGGCAGTTCCCCATCCTCCTTGCGCCAGCGTAGACGAGGAGGGGGATCCCCTTGCACTTCACATGGGAAATGCACAGGGGCATCAGCCAGAACGACCTGATTCGTCGGTCTACGCAGGAACGAGGGGCGCTCTGCGAAGTGGGAGTGAGTGAACAGTCAGGAGGGCTATGCAGGTACTTAATCTCTAGGCTACCCACTTCCACAACTCCAAAAACTCCCCGTGCCTACCCAGCACTACAAGTTCCGCTGCCCCACTTTCCCGTTCGCCGGCCACGTTGGAGGCCACGCACACGTACATCCCTGCATCACTCTTGAATGTGTGTGACATCATCAGCTTCCCTCCACGGATCTGCAGAGTAATTACAGTAACTTTCGTTCCTTACAGCTGTCAAAACATATGGTGCACATTATTTATTTGAGCCTCACAGCAAATCAAAAAAGACTAGTCAAAGTTGATGGACTTACCAGATAAGGAAGCCACCCAAGATAGGACTCCAGTCTACCTTTTCTCCCCACGGTCCAAACTGCACACCCCCCCCGTCACTGAGAAATCATGCTCCCACCCACCTTATATCAATTCTTCACTACCCGTCCTGATCCCTCACTCAGTAGCTGGCCCTTAGGCAGCTGGTCAGATGATGCCCTATCTCTACTCTCCTGGCCTTATCACCTCTGAGACGTTACTCTCAGCCTTCCAAGAATCTTAGGTCCAGGCCTTACTTCTTTGAAATATCTACCCGTCCTTAGCCATCCATAGAGATTAAGTCCTCGGAAACCCTATGGGGCAGTTTTACTCCCACAGGGTCACTATGAGTCACAATCAACTGGACCAGTGAAGCTGTTAGTGGTAGCCCCTCCCCTCACCGTAATCCTTCCCTCCTCCTCCTTGATTCTTGTACTGTCCTTCTTCCAGGACACTGATGGCTCTGGGTGGCCGCGCGGAGGCACGCATTCCAGTACCGCTGGCTCCCCCACTGCCACCACCAAGTTCCCAGGAGACTGCCTGAAATCCTCACGGAGGACTGGAGAAAGAGAGAGGGAGAGAGAGAAAACGGTGCAGGGAAGCTCTCGTGGGGCAAAAGGTTAAGTTCTGGGCAGCTAACCAAAGATTGGTGGTTCAAACCCACTCAGCAGCTCTTGGGGAGAAAGACCTATCTGCTCCCTTAAAGACTGTTGCCAAGAAAATCCTATGAGGCAGTTCTGCTCTTTCACATGGAATCTCTGTGAGTCAAAAAAGACTGCAACAGGAGTGACCTAACTTGGTGAGGACACGGGTGGATCCTTGCAGACTGGAACACTATCTTAAGACCTCTTCTTTGACCAAGATGTCGGTATTTCAGACCAAAAGTCCTAAAGCAAGGCTGAGTCTGGGATTTGCTCTGAGTTAAACTGTCCGTTTGTGGTCTAGTCCCAGCCCCACTCTGATTCTGCGGTAACCAGGTAGAGTCACGACACTCACCTGCCACTTCCAGGGAGGCGTTTCTGCTAGCCGCTGCTCCCAGGTAGTTGCGCGCCACGCAAGTGTAGACACCTTCATCTGGCCGCGCGCGGCGCCCATGCACGATGCGGGGAAAGAAGAGGGCTCCGCTGGGCAGCAGCAGGCGGTGTGCGCGCGGATCGTCGCGCGCAGTTGCCACGCGCGCACCGTTCTTGTACCACTCGATGTTGGGTCTAGGCCGGCCTTCAGCGCGACAGGGCAGCGTGGCTGGCTCGCCTCGGGAAACTAGCAGATCTGGTGGCTGCTCCACGATGCGAGGCATAGCGTCATCCGGTCCGACCTTCGACTCTAGGGAGACAGGGATGGGGTGGCACAAAGAGTTCAGAAAGGGAAACTGGGTGCGGGGTCGAGGGTCCACAAAGAGAAGACCTTCTTGTTTTGTGTCCCATGCTTCGTCTGCTAGAGCTCAGTCCTATCGCCCTCTTTTGCCACCCTTCTCCCTCTGCGGGCTCCAATATGCCTTTATTGACAGAAACCCCCAAGTTCTTTGGTTTGAATGCAGATGCCTACAGAAAGAGTGGAAGAGGAATCAAGACACAAAATTCTCGACTGGCTTTCTAGTCCACCTAAAGACCCCATGCGTGCTTTCTGTCCAAGTTTAAGTAGAAGTCACTGGGCCCTGGCTTGGAGGATAGACGCTGTCTTTGCTGCGAGGTGGGCGAAGTGGGGGATAGGAGGACATGTGTGGACGAGGGAGGAGGTGCTCCGTTTCTTCTAGGTGTCACAGCACACGGTAGGAGACCTGCAAGCCATTTGGTTTTCAGCTCGCATTGGCAGGTTCGCACCGCACATCGTCTTGGCACAGTGAACAATGGTAACCCGCACACCTGACCAAACACTCAGTTCTTCTGTACTCAACCCCTGGGCCGGTGAAATGGGCTGTGTGGACCAGCCGTGAGATCCACAGAATGTTATAGAAGGTAAAACCAGGGTGCTTGTGCTGTGGCATCCAAGTCGCCCTTAATCTGGAGTCCACGAATGGGCTTCGGGGATTGCGGTGGGGGTAAGATTCTGTGAATTAGAAGTAATCTGATGCAAATAATAGTGGGAATACGTGTAACGTTCCTTTTCCTGAGAGGCACACAATTTTTAGCAGATTATCCCACAGATTGACGACCCCATAAAAGGTTAAGAAGCACTGTAAAAGAGGGAGCCTCTTGTTCTCTTAGATCAGTTTGTCCGCATATTCTGCTCCTCTCTTATTATTCTTGGAATACAGACCCCTGCTCGCACCGTTTAAGAGCCAGGACCCAGAAGCAGGTAACGATCGGACACCTTCAGCCCCCAGTCCAGTCATCGGAAGTGGATTTGTAACCTGTGGTGGCCTGTAGGCGCCGCTGTCGCTTCGCATAATCCGTGTCCAGGGACACCTAGCCACTTCTATTCCACGACTCCTCCCGCCCCCTCCAAAATCCGCAGGGAACTCTTGCTTCTAGCTTCGGTGTGGGATTGGTTTCATTTCCCGTCCCTGCCTCCTTAGAAATTCTGACGGAGACAAAGCTGGACAGGTTGCCCTGTGTTGGTGCCGTTTTGGGGACAGTATGACTGGTTGGTGTCAGGGCAATCGATTTCCTTCCACTTGGAGAAGGGAATAATTGCTCCTTCCAAAAGGAAATCTCTGCTCCTCATCCCCATCTTCTCTCTCCTCACATCTTTGTCCCAATTTAGACAGACTCTGTGGTGAGCAACACAGAATGGTTAAGAATTTAAGAGTTGATGTCCAGTCAGCCAGGACTGTAACCTCAGAGTTGCACGCTTTCCAGCTGTAAGAACGTCGGCAAATTATTTAGCTCCTCTGAGTCTATTTTTCTACCTGTAATACGGCAGAATTAATAGGGCTGTCATAAGGTCATATATACATAAAGCACTGGGTAAAAATAAATAACCAATTGCCCCCAGTAGACTTCAATTCATGGCGACCCCATGTGTGTCAAAGTAGAATTGTGTTCCATAGGGTAAAAAACAAAATCCATAGACCCAGTGTCTTCCAGTCCACTTTGACACACAGTGACCCTGCAGGACAGAGTAGAGCTACCCCATAGAGTTTCCAAGGCTGAAATCCTTGCAGAAGCAGACTGCCACATCTTTCTTCCTCCAAGTAGCTGGGGCAGTTCCCACCACCAGCTTTAACCACTGTGCCACCAGGGCTCCTGGGACTAAGGGTACATAATGGCTATTCTACCATTACTTAAGGGCTCTTCCTCTCCATTTCACTTTACCTTATCCAGACTCTTACACTCTCCTACCTGAATCAGATTCTACCAGGCCCCAGTGTTCCTTTTTTCTCCCCTCTCACAGAACCCTCAGGCGTAATGAGGATAGATGTAGGTCTGCTGTTGCTGAAGTTTTGCTTCATGCTGGTTTTATGACCATCAGGATATCATTCACTCTCTGAATTTGTTTCTTCGACTGCAAAAGGTGACTATCATCACTTATACACCTCACTTACATAACTCACTAAGTTTTCAAGCTTGAAAGGCAGTGTGTGGTGTAAACACTAGCAAAGGCCTTAGAGAAGTACAGGCTTAATTATCTGAGGGGTCAATGAGAAAGCTGTGCTTAACCTTCGGGAGATTTAGGAGGTCCTGAGATTGAAGAATCTGGGCTTATTCCCCACCCTGTTCTCCCCAGTCCCTCCATACATGCCACACCCCAATTCCTGAAGACAGCAGCTGCATGCGCTCCATCCTGGAATTTCTTGCCTGTCATTCGCAGTCTCAGGAGATACTTTGACATCAGCCTAATGAATAGCTAATGTCCATGCTAATGAGGCCCTGGAGCTCCTCCCCCAGCACCTGGAGTACCTCCCGCCAAACAAACAAGTACGCACTGTGGTCGGGCCTCCTTTCTGGCCGCCCCCACTTCAGGTGGAGGGCAGAGGGAGTGGGGACGATCCGACGAAGAGAACCACCGGAAAAAGCCTCCCGGGGAGAGGGGATTCCTGACGTGGTCCACAGTGGGCGCCATCGGGCCCCTCCCCGGGCTCTGGGCAACCTGCTAGGGGGACCCCCCGCTGCTCTCGGGAAAAACAACTGTCTCAGTCATTTATTAATCACACTAATTAGCGGGAACGACCTTGCCTCCGGCACTGGCCGCCTGCAGCGGTCCTGCCAGGGTGGGCCGGCCGGGAGTCCTACCTAAACTTCAAGTTTCCCTGGCATGGCCTCTGTCCCTTCCCAACCACCGCAAACGCGTCTAACATTCGGGATTCCTTGCCCTCAGTGCAAATCAGTTCTTGGGAAACATCCGGTGTCAGAAGAAGACTTGTTCCTTCGGTGGGTCGCTGCGCGGCCGGGCTGGTACTATGTCCGCCGGCGACCACGCCTCTCCTTTGGGGTCCCGTCCGAGGCCCAGGCCCCGCTGAGCGCCGGAATACCAGTCACCAGCCCCGGCGTCCCCTCACCTGGCGTTACATGGGGGCGGCGGAGGGAGGCGGAGCATCCTGACTTGGTAGCAGTTTTTCCTCTGCCCTCCTCCTCCCACTCATGCTGAAGCCCCAAAGTGAAGTGCCCAGAATCTGAAGTCCCAAACTGCTACTCCGAGGACTGTGGGGAGGGAACGTTTGGTCCCAGAGTGCTTTCCTGCCCCCTCCCAGCCCACTTCACCCCAGATCCGACATCCCCAGGCAGCAGGGACTCACGGTTCACAGAGGGGTCGTCGGGCGGCAGCAGGCTCTGGTTGAGCGCCGCAAGGGAGGAGTTGAAGCCAAAGAGTAGCTCGCTGGAGTTGGTGACGTCCCCGGCCAGGGAATCCGCAAACAAATTCATCTGCAGCAGTGTATTGAGCAGGTAACGCAGCATGGCGCGAGCCAGCTGGGCTCGGGGCCGGGGGCTTCGGGCCCAGGCCCTGGGTCCGAGCCCCGCGGGCCGGGAGCCGGACGGCCCTCCACCGCCTCTGCGCGCTGCCGCAGCCACGGTGCCGCTGGCCTGCCGGCGCACCCGGGACGGTCGGAGCCGCCGCTTGCCCTCCGCCTCCACTCTTCCTTCCCTCCGCCGTCCCTTCCCCCCAAGGCGGGGTCCCCTGGGAGCTGGGCCGACTGAAAGCAGGTGCCACGCAGATCACTGCGTAATTAAGGGATTAATCCTCCTCACTCCACCCTCCCACCTCCACCCTCGACGGCCACTCGCAGGACAGCAGACTAGAGCAGCGCAGTGAGAGTTGGAGTCCCCGCCCTGCGTCCCGCGCCCAGCGTTGCATTCTAGACGTGACAGGAAAGTTTCCTTCCTTTCTCAGAGCACCCAGAATGAGAGATGGAGAAGGCTCTGTTGGTCTCTGCCTTCTAACAGACTTCAGGACAGAATGCCTGCTCTCTTTTCCTGGCCCTGGGGAAACCGAGGCAAAGTAAAACCACGTTCATCTAGCCCTCAAAGGCGAGTCAGGTGACTGACTTCCATTCCCTCCCAAGTCCCAAGGCTTAACAGCGGGAGTGAAGGAGGTTGAAGTAGTCAGGAGCCTCCAGCCCAGAGGATGGGGCGGTGCGTCCTGACCTGGGAGTCCTGCTCCAGAGGCCGCGATCCAGCAGTTCCTTCAGGAGCCTCAGATTGGGACTAGAACTGGAGGAGGAAAGCCTAGGGAAATCCAGGCAACTCGCATTTATTTGCATATCTCTCGAATTTATTTGCATACTTTTTACGTTACTTGGCACTGACATGTTTTATTAAATTGTTTTACATTTTTAAAGAGACTGAAGGGAAACCAGGGAATTCCAGACAAAGAGAACAATATTGTTTCTGTAAATGCAAGTGCAAGAGAAGAGACAAGATCGATGGGAAACTCCCACAAATCTGTTTTTGAATAAGAACATAAAATAAAAACTCTCGACTCCTAGCCTCAGCCTGCTTCTTAATTTTCTGGGCCTCTTTCTACTTAAGGAAACCCTGGTGGCATAGTGATTAAGTGCTGTGTCTGCTAACCAAAAGGATGACAGTTCAAATATAGCAGGTGCTCCTTCAAAACTCCATGGGGCAGTTCTACTCTGTCTGTAGGGCTGCTTTGAGTCAGAATTGACTCGATAGCACTGGGTTTGATTTGGTTTTGGTTTCTACTTGAAGATCTTCCAGTCTCTCAGCCTGTAAACATCCGCCCCTCCACCCACCCACCCCCCAACACATTCCCAGGCTGCAAATGACATTGGAATGGTTGAAGAATAGATTCCTGTGTTCCTGTGTAGGTAGGGTAAGGACCCAGGGACCCGCTGATGGATGAGTGGCAAGATGATGACTCAGCCATAGGCTTCTATGTAATGAGACAACCTTCATGGGGTAGCTGTCTCTGAACAAGGGAGAGGCATGAACAAGTCGAGATCCCAAGAAGTGGAAACCGCAAAGTTGGGTAGAATTGACATAAGCAGTCCAGAAAAGAGCCCAGAGTAAGAAGAGTCCAGAGTTGGAGTATTTCAGGCAGAGAGGCTCAAGTGAACCAGAAACATTGTCAGGCAGTGAGGGACCTGTCCAGACTTCTTGCTGAAGGCAACCCACCTTGTGGTGGAGCCTCGAACTCTGGGGTCTTCAGGTGACTTCCTATCCCTTCCTCTCATGCCTGGTAAGGACAAAAGCTCAAGGCAGGCAGCTGAGGCCAGCTGCACGCCTAGCTTGGGTGCTTTTCTTTCAGCACCTGGTTACCTGTACTGGCCTAGGGATGCGGAGCCCAAAGACATTTTAAACCGAAGCAAATCCAGAGGCAGAGAGGGACTGGGGTAGGAGAGGGGCTGGCGATACATTCTTTCTAACTTGAGAAGGTTATTAGGGATAGGATTTGACGTCTGTCTCTCGTTCCAGGGCCACGCTGCACTCAGGTAAAAGATGACAAGGGTATAGTCCCCCCTAAGAAGTTTAGTCACTCAGGAATAACCGGCTTGGATGTGGGTCCCAATTCTATATATGCCAACTGTGAGATGCCACCACTCTCACCTCAATATCCCCATCTGTAAAGGAGGAAATTAACTCTTCTGTCTGTTCTGACCTTCCAGTATCCAGGTCCCAGAGACTTCCACTTTGTCACCAGCTGACCATGGTCACTGGCTTCCATCATAATAGAGCCCCACCAAGACAGAAATCCAGTGTCCTGGCACCTGATCCTTCTCTAGAATGAGGCAAGCTGCAGCAGACAGGAAACTGCAGCCCACCATGTGGATCTTGCTTGGTCCTAATCCCCTGATTTGCTCCCAGTTGGCCTCTCAGCAAACACAGGACCTACCAGCATCTAGGGACTTGTCACCCTGTTATCGGATTTGTTCCCAGAGACAGCGCAGTTAATTGGCCCTTTATGTGGGGATCAGGGTATATTTGCTCTGGGTTCCCTGAGCGGAGGCAGCAGCTCAGCCCCTGGCAGGGCTACTTCCTAATCCCTACCATCCCTGGTTTGGAGGCTGGACAAATAGCAAAGACAGTCTCTCCTTTTCCAGGGCTCTCCCTCGTGAAATCTCCTCTTCCTCTTCTATAGCTCTTCCATTCTTAGCAGTCTGCCCGCTCCCCTTTCCATTCCTTCTTCCTTGTCTTTGTTCTTGCTGGTTTTACACTTCTCTGTACCTCTTGAAATCTGCTTTAAACCATCTGAGACCCAGCACCAAACAACAACAGCAAGTAGATATTTTCCAGTGTTCTGGGAGCCTCGGGCCTGACTAAGGGTGGAAGAGAAGAACCAGTAAGGGTCAGACCTCTCTGCATATCTACAGCCTTTACTCCCCCTTCCCTTCTTCACTCTCAGTCACATGGGCAGCCTGGAGACCTGGCCCTCAACTGTTTCAAGCCCAGCCTCTCCGTGGGATGTTCTCACTGCAGTTCCGGAAGGATTTTGCCTTCAAGGTGTCTCCTTACTGCCCACTCCCTCCCTGCCCGTGTGTTCGTGTGCGTGTGTCTGTGTGTGCCTGTGTGTGCCTGTGTGTGTCTGTGTCTGTGTGTCTGTTTGTGTGTCTGTGTGTGTTTTGGGGGAAAGACTCAGGTGGAGCTAAGAAACAAACCTGAGATCCCTAGGGTGGTTGATGAGGTTGATGCCGGAAGAGGGATATTTCTTAGACAGGCAGCATTTGGGGTGGGTGGGTTTGCAGAGGAGTGCAGAAATGGGAAATAGACATAAGGAAGGCGAGGGTCCTATGCCAGACTACTGTGACGAGACTTGTGAACCTCTGAAGAAACTCCCCAGTCCCCCTCCCTAACACTGGTGTGGGGGGAGGAGAGAGAGAGAGAGAATAGTTACCTTAGACCACCTTCCTTGGCTTAGTGCCAGCATTTAGGCCAGAGAAAGTGGCTGGGAATTTTCAGTGACCCAGTCGGGGGTGGGGGAAGGAGCACTGGAGTGCAATACTGAGTAATAGGTTGCTAATCAAAAGGTTAGTGGTTCAAACCCACCAGTTCAAGGTTGTCTGTGTTTGGGGAGGTGGGGGGGAGATGTGGCAGTCTGCTTCCATAAGCCTTGGGAACCCTATGGGGCATTCTAGTCTGAAAACATTCCACAGCAATGGGTGGGCTTTTTAAGTTGGGGTGTGAGTATGGGAAGACCTCTTGGTGGTCCAAAGCCCACATGCCAACTGGTGGAGGATGAAGCTGTTGGCACATAATTGCCTGGGAGGGCAGTTTAAGGACAACCCCCTCCCATCGCACACCGATTACTGCCACTGCCTACCCCCCCCACACACATACACCACCACCCAGTCCATTTACATCCCCCTAGAGCCTTCAGCCTCCAATTACTGTGTCTGGACTCCTTCCCAGGGCAGTATACACAGTGAGCATATGGGGGGAGTGGGATAACATCTGCCCCCACCCCCACTAGGCTGTGCCTGTGAATGGCCCAGCAGGGCTGCTGGCTTCAGAGTGATGATGCCAGGGGGCAGTGACCCAGCCAGCAGGGGCAGGGGGCCAAACAGGAGGGGGGATCAGAGAGCAAAGAACAGGCATTGCTGGAAAGCAGACAGCAGGAGCCTTCCCCTGCCAGGAGCCAGGGTTTCTTGGTTCAACCCCTGTAGCTGCTTAGGTAATAAGCCAGGCCTCCTGCCCAAAAGCACCCCTTGCCCCACAGGGTGCCAGTGGAGAAGCCTGTGGAAAGATCCAACACACTCCATCAAGTCTGGAAGTCTGGAGGCAACTGGGCAGAAATGTCTGCATCCCAGTAATGATGACACAAAGGGTAGGGAGAAAAGAGCTTTCTTGCTTCCTTTCATAAAACCAGCACAGCACCTGCGACCAAGTAACCACTCCACAAATATTTGTTGAGTGAATATATCTGGTTAACTAGTCAGCCTTCCTAACCACCCCCCACAAAAGCCCACTAATCCTTAGCCTTCTCTTCTCTAGAATAAAGAACCCACACTGCTTTTAATTCTCCCTGTACTCTCAATCTCTCTCTTTCTTTTTCTGTCTTCCCACTCCCTTGCTTTCCAGCCTTTCCTCTCTCCTTTGCCCTCTCCATTATTCCTGATGTTCTCTTTGGAGTCTTATTTTGCTAGTTTTAAAAATACTTTCATTATTATAAACATAATATATGCCAAAACATCCAGGTAAGAGAGTATAAGATAAACTACTGAAGCCCCCTTCCCACATCTAAGTTCTTCATTCTACAAACCTACTTGCCTGTGGTAGTTGCTGATAATTTCTTAAAAGAATCCATCCAGATTTTAAACATCTATATATACCGTGTGTATGTATACATCTACGTATATATATATATATATGCCAAGTGCCGTCGAATATATACATATATACACACACACATACTCATTTAAAACACAAATGTGGTCATATTATTTATATTGACCTGCAACTGGCCTTTTTTAACCTAATATTCTTGGGGGATTCTTTCATATCAGTGCACATAACCTCATTATTCAGATTTACCTCATATTTTTAGCCAGCCCCGTATTTCCTGAGACATAGCTTGCGTCTAAATTTTTTTTTGTTTGCTTTTTACAAACATTGTTACAAATAAATATCTTGTATAGATGTCTTTGCATACAAGTTTATTTATAGGATAAATTCTTAGGAGTGAAATTTTAGGGCCAAATAATAGCTAAGGTTTATTGAGTGGTCCTACTCATTCGTCCCCTCAAGCGATGTTCACTGGGCACCTACTTTGTGATGGGCATGGCTCTGCCATGGTGGCACCTGTAAGTGAAAGATATAGACAAGGACCTAAAGTAGCACTTTGCTGGCGTGATCTGTCCTGTCATTCTCTAGGAACACTATGAGAAAGGCACTGCTATCTCCATTTTTCAGGTGAGGAAATTGGGCCTGAGAAAGGTTAAACTGCTTGAAGTCAGATAGCAAGGAGTATGTACGTTTAAATTGTTCATATATATTGCCAAGTTGCGCTCCAAAATACTGACACTATTCACAGTTCCACAACATAGTGTGAGAGCATTCCAAATATTATAAAGGATTTTTATACCATCAATACAACCTCACAGCATTGCAGGTGCAGTGGGTAATATTAGGAATTAATTTGGTGTGTGTTAGGAAATGTGGGCCTCTTACAAATCCCAGTGGTGTTGTCACATATGCAGTTGGATATAGTAGTTTGGAGTTCAGGACAATAACCTCGCTTAGACGTGTAAATTTAGGGATTGTCACTGTATAGATGATACAGGAAGCCACAGAACTATCTGTCAAGGGAGATAGAAAAAAAAAAAAAAAGACAAATCCAAGGGCTAGATCTGGAGCACTCTCTAACTTTTAGAATTTAGGAAGTTGAGAAGGAACCAAAAAGAAGACTAAGAAAGGGCCCGAGATATAAGAGGAAATGTGGGTGAGTGTGGCATCCTGGAGATGCAGTGAAGAAAGGGTTTTAAGCAGGAAGGAGCACTCAGTGGTAAGATGAAGTAAGACCAGCTGGGATGCGGACCGCGACTGACCACCGCATATATGGTTACGGGTGTTACCGTTGACATTGACTTGTTAAGAGCAGTCTTGGTGGAATGATGGAGACAAAACACGATTGGAGGGTACTCAAGAGTAAATGGAAGGAGAGAGATTTGAGTTTTGCTGTAATGAAAAGGAGAGTGGTAGGAAGATAACTGAATAAGTAGGGTCAGAATTTTTTTGTTTAATGAAACAGGAGAAACAACAGCTTGTTAATGTGTTGATTAGAGAGGGAAATAGTAATACACAGGAGAGAAGAGAAGGCTGCTGAAGGAGTGCCTTGAGTAGAGACATCAGTGAAGCACACAGCGTGTAAGTGAAAGAGTTCACTTGGCTATACCACAGGCAACCTGCTACAGTAACAGGACTGAAGATGGTTTATGGACATGGATAAAGTAGATGAGATGTGTGGAGAGAGCCCATAGGAGTTCTCTGATATGTTTCTCTAGTCTCTGTGAAATATGAAGCAAAGTTATCAGCTAAGGCTGAAGACAGAGGAGTTGGCACTTTGAGAAGAAATGAGAACATATGGTACAGTCATGTAGGACAGCAAAAGAGTAAATGACTAGGGAAATATGGTGTAATTTTCAGACAGTATGAGAGGTTTATTTGAGGTTAGTGATCATGAATTAAAAGAGAGACCAGAGTACGTGGTTTTGTACTTTTCCTCCAGATACATTCCGTTGGTGCAGAATTAGTGGAGGTGTAGAGGTGCAGAGGTGCAGAGGGACTGGATTTGATAAAGCTTGTAAGTTGGCCAAAGAAGTTTAGAGAAGCGAGCATCCAGCAAGGAAAGTGTAAGAATGTATGCAAGGAACTGATTCTGATAACCAACCAAGGAATTTAAGTTGAGAAACGAGGACAGTGAGGACATACATTGATAAGATGTAGGAGGAGCAGTGAAAAGAAGCTGAGATAATGAACTATCCTGGTGGGGTTTAAGATTTGTGGTGTGATTGGAAATGAGGATGCCTGCAAATGAGATTATGGAGAAATTCACTTATTGGTGATGACAAGGTCTGCTAGGCTATGACTTCAGGAGTTACAGCCTAAAGGCAAGTAGAAAACAAGATTGTGGGAGGACAGGAGGTCAAGAAATTGAGCAGGAAGGGTACTGGATATGTTATTTAAATGCATGTTAAAAGCACCAAGAATTAAGGTAGGGGAAGAGTTAAAGAGAGTGAAAGTGAGCTGAAAGCTGAAGTCTGCAAGGAATGAAGTGGAATCACCCTGGAGTAGGTCATGAGTGGTACTGAGATGACAGGTGAGTAGGTTGTAAGTGGTAGTGAGGGAGAAGGGCGGGTAAAGGGTCCAGATGGAGCAATGACTTACTGGGTGTATGCCTACCGCACCTCTAGTCTTAGGGGTACCAGATAAGGTACAATAACCTCATTTTCATGTCCTTTAGTAACTTTAATGTTTTTACCATGCAGAGCCTGAACATTTCTTGGTATGTTTATTCTGATTCATGTAACTGCTGTGTTGCAATTGCAAATAGGAGCTTTACTTTTAGACTCTAACTCCTCCATAGTCTCCTTAAACACTGACCTCTAAACTCAGCATGTCACTCCAGTGAGTTTCTGAGACAACACCTCCTGCCCATCTCTAGTTTAGGTTCTCTGTATCTACCGGGAATCTATCCTCAACACTGCTGCCAGGGACAACTGTCACATATTTGATCAATGCACATTTGTTCAACATCTATTAAGTGGCTGACACTGAGCTACATGGTTGTCTCTAGTGTTCAGATCTGATCACGTCAGTTGCCTCCTTAAAAACCTGAAATAACTTCTTATTTTCCCTCCTATAGGGTTGAACAGAGACCCATTCACTGTATCACGCAAATATCCCATAGTCTGGATATTGAGTATTTTTTCAAGATCTTCTCCAGTTATCTCCATTTCCACCTCACCATCCTCTCTCGCTGTCTGTATCCCACCACTGAACTTTTTTTTTTGACTGTTTGATACTCTTTCTACTTCTATGCTTTTACTCTTGTCATTCCTTCTTCCTGAAATGTCCTCTTCCTCCCATTCTTCCCCTGCTGAATTCCTTTCATCTTAGCAATTCAACTTCAGCTACCTTATCAGTGATGCCATCCCTGATTCTCTCAGATGGCAGTATTCTCCCAGACCATTTGGTTTATTCCCCTACTGCACAACTTAATGTATGAATTTTTAATTACTTGCTTAAAACGTCTATCTTCCCCATACACTGCAAGTTTTTCCTAGAAAGCAGGGGCTATATTGTATCTGTCTTTGTATCCCTGGTATATGGCATATATTAGGTGCTCATTTAACGTTAACAAAGACATGAATTGTAATAAATTGCTGAGGTGGCACGATGGTTAAACTGATCCACTGCTAACAGAAAGGATGGGGAAATCACAGTGGCTACTCAGGAGAAAGATGTGGCAGCCCTGCATCTGTAGATAATATTTATGGTGTGTTTATTATTGTTAGGAATGTTCTAAGGATTTACAAAGATGCAAGGATTCACTGATTCAATTTTTCTACTTATTATTTGGTACCACCATGGGTTGAATTGTGTCCGCCCAGAAGATACAGTGAAGTCCTAAACATTGGTACCTGTGAATGTGACCTTATTTGGAAATAGGGTCCCCACAGATTCAATTAGTTAACATACAATTGTAATGGAGTAGGATGGGACCTAACCCAATATACTACTGTTCTCATAAGGAAAGGAGAACAGACAGAGACATAGAGGGAAGACTGGCATGTGCAAACAGAGGCAGAGCTTACAATTACGTTGCCAGAAGCCAGGGGAAGACTGGGGTTACCAGAAGCTAGAGAAGAAAAGGATTTTCTCTTAGGCAGTTCAGAGACAGCATGGCCTTGTCAATGTCTTGATTTCCAACTCTTAGCTCCGAAAGTGTGAGAGAATACATTTCTGTTGTTGCAAGCCACTCACCTTGTGGTAATTTGTTAGACAGTGCTAAGAAGCTAATACAAGTACTACATTAACTCCCTTTTGCAGATAGAGAAGCTTAGGCTCAGAGTAACTTGTCCCAAAGTTACTTTCCAGTAAATAAAGGATCCAGCCTTTAAACAAGTTGTCTTGACACACACCTACATAGCCTACATGCTTAACCCATATACCACATTCCTGTGAAAGACGCGCATCAAAGAATAGAAGAAGACTCCTTCTGCCTCTCTCCCCTCCCCCTTCTATTTTTATGTATAGCAGCAATGATTTCTATTATCACATTGCTGAGTGTGCTCCACTAAGGACTCCAGATCTTTTTCTGCCATTCTGTTTTTGGTTCCTAATCCCCTTAGTCCCTTGTACTTTTCCTTACTAAACCTACTGCTCTTTGTATTTGCTCATTTCTGTAATTTGGTGCACTTTTCCAGCTTCAGGGAAGTCACAAATGGACTGTATTCTTTCTCTCTCTGTTTCTCTTGCTTTCTCACTCTCTGTAGGTGATAATCAAATTAACAAAGGAAGAGACCAATTAAGATCCTCAAATCCTCTGGATGCACCAGAGGATGTCCCATTTTTCAATTAAAGAGGAATATTCCCATGCCTCTAATGATTTACACTCAGAGGGAAATGCTTTTGTATTAAATACACATACGAAGTATTTTCCACCTTGAATCACTTAGTCTTTATTCTCTGTTTCTTTGGTTGCTTTTGTGTGTGTCCATAGTTTTGTATTCATCTTAAATGCTAGTCCTATCTTCCGTCCCATTTCTGCAGAGATTCTTCTGTCCTGGAATACCTCCCTCCAGCACCCACACTGGTTTTTAGTTTCTTATACCATAATGAGATTCCAAGGAGCCCTGGAGACATAGTGGTTCAGTGTTCAGCTGCTAAGCAAAAAATCGGTGATGTGAACTACCAGGCACTCCTTGAGAGAAGGATGTGGCAAGCTACTTCTGTTAAGATTTACAGCCTTGGAAACCCTACAAGGCAGTTCTGCTCTGTGATACAGGGTTGCTATGAGTTGGAATTGAGTCATGGGCAGTGGGTTTACTTTTCACTGATTTCTCCTGGCGCTCAGTTCCTTGGAGTAAAGAAGACACCAAGATCTCTCTGGGCTCCCACAGAGAAACGCAGTCTGACCTGTGAAAGTCCTGCCTCACTGTGAGCTCACTCCCCATCTACTCAAATGAGTAGCAAGGCAACTATCTTTCAGGGGCATGCAGAGAAGGAGCCCTTGTGGTGCAATGGTTAAGTGCTCAGCTGGTAACCAAAAGGTTGGAAGTTTGAACCTACCCAGCTGCTGCATGGGAGAAAGACCCAGAGATCTGTTTCCAGAAAGATTATAGCTAAGAAAACAATATAGGGCAGTTCTTCTCAGGAGTCGCTGTGAGTCAGAATTGACTCAGTGGCACCCAACCACAATAACAGAGAAGTCATGATTCGACAGGTCAAGGGAACCTATCTTTTCCTGCATCCCTTTCTTTTTCCCATAGCTTCTAGTTCAGGTGTCTCTCCACTTCCATCTTCCTAAACCCTATCCTGTTGCCTTTTATTGTTTTGAAGCTTTACCTTCTAGGTCCTGATTACATAGCTCATAAATATTCAGCATCTCCTGGAAGCAACCTCTGAATGATATTTCAACACAGTGTTGTTCTGCATCTAATCAGAAATGGAACTAACTTTTCTAGGCCCCATTTGCCTCAGTGTCCTGAGTCCTACACTTACCAGCATGGGGACCTTCCTTTCCTTTCCATGTTCCTAATATAAAGGGACTACCACTGTGCCTTTGGAGCAGGTCCCTTACAGATTCCAACCATGATAGGCCCTGAGACCTCTATCCAGAAATGAGAATTTCCAAGTATTCCAGGTTGAGGAGTTTTATTTAATCCATGGTAATGACTCTGGCAGTGGGAGCAGGAAGGAAATATAGATATGGATTAAGAGTATGATCCAGATAGGAAAATTGTAAGCACTGTACTTATAATGCTGAATGATTTTCTAAATTCACATGAAAAATAAATCAAAATGTAAGCAATGGTTGAATTAGGCACGAGAGGATATATACAATTTTCCATCTTTACTGAATTTTCCAAATATGTTTATATTAATTAATAACAGGCAAATATAAAATTCACAGTTAGGGAGGCTTAAGCAGAACATTGAGGGTCTGGGGCTCTCCTCAGGATATGGAGCACCTGCCTTGATGGGCACTCAGGAACAGTCCAAGTCCAGGCAGCAGAAAGTCTCTCCTTTTCTGCATCAGTTTGGCAGGAAAGTCACCAAAGTCCCATCTCTCTTTATTAGGGGAAAGGAAGTAGCAGAGAGATAGGAGCAGGAAATTAGTGTAGGGAGTCAGAGAATGATAAGTCCCTGCGCCAAACATCCTCCCCCAAATTCTCTTCTATGACATTTCAGATAGACAGCATCCAGGTTTGGTTTGCATCCTTCCAGAGACAGGAGCTCAAAACCTGATGGAGAAGGCAAGACTATCTCAACAAATAGAAAGGCTACCTGCCTCATCTGCAACTTCAACCCACTGGATTTGGTTCTAGCTTTGCCTCTCACTAAAAAATTGGTTGGGCAGTGGATGGAGGGAGAGGATCAAGAAATAGGAATAACGAAGGCTAAGGGCCCAGCTCATCTTTGTCCCTGCCTTGTGTTATTTCTAAGGAGCCTTGGTGGTGCAGTGGTTTAAGAATTTGATTGCTAATCAAAAGGTCACAGTTCAAATTCACCAGCCATTCCT
Source organism: Heterohyrax brucei (assembly GCA_028571685.1). NCBI lineage: Eukaryota > Metazoa > Chordata > Mammalia > Hyracoidea > Procaviidae > Heterohyrax > Heterohyrax brucei. The sequence goes on from CM053162.1 coordinate 23,727,113, forward strand.
TGGAATAGCCTATCAGCAGTTATGCTCTGTCCTGCAGGATCATTGTGAGTTGGAATCGACTCCACTGCTACGGGCTTTTTGTTAGCGCTGTTTCTGTACAAAACTCACAGCAGAGCTTAGATTGGTATCTAGGTGGAGGATGTGGTGGGCAGCAATGACTTGTTCCAGTCTAGGAGGGACATCTTCAAAGCCCCCCATCTGGATCTGTTTCAGCATATTTTAGGCTCAGGATGGGAGTAGGGATGTTCCATGGGGCTATTTCAAAAGCCCAGGGTTGCTGTCAGAAGAAGCAGCTATAAAACTGTCTGTGTGGGAGGGGGAGGGCCTGTGTGGGGACAGGGCCCATGTGTTTTGGGCTCTATTAACTAACTCCCTCCCATCCATCACAGTCTCCCCCCGGGGCCGCTGCAGCCTTGGCAGCTGGGTCACCCCGGGGAGGCTTGGCTGAGGGTCCCTAAAGGGAGCCAGACTTCAGGCACAGCAGCAGAGACACATGTGTGCCTGGCTGGGTTGGGCCCGGCGCCTCATTGAGAAGGCGCTCTCCAAGCTGGGCTTCATTAGGGCTGTGGTGCTAACAGGGGAGGGGGCATAGGGGGCTGGGCTGACAGCCAATTACTTGCTCGTCTGCATTATGGATTAACCCATCTGGGGCTGGGAGATTGGCTATGAAAGGGGTACAAAAGGGGGGGCGTGACCACAATCACACACTGAATTATCCTGTCTGAGCGCAATTGTCCACCAACAAACGGGCCTGCAGGACGGGTGGCCCCCTTGGGTTCTCTCTCCCCTTCTCCTTGCCCCACTGGAAAAGCCAGAGGCAGGGCCTGAGGATAAAGGAGACAGGTATGCCATTCCAGACAGGTATGGCATTTGGGGAGGGGGCTGAATTTGAGGTTATATCACAGAAGCCAAAAGCCAGCGGTCTCCCAATAGATCTTGTTTTTTGTACCTCAGTCTTTCACCTCAAAGGCAAAGCATGACACAAGTCAACCTGGATATAAAAGGCAGAGCAGAGGGCTTGGCTGAATCTAGGGAAGAGGGAAAGGAAGGACTCGTGGAGTCTAGTGCTTCACATCTCACTCATCCCCCTTTCTGAGGCTAATTGATTCCAGACATGAATAAAGGGCCCTCAGATGGGGTCTTGGAGGATGGCGGCCCTGCTCTGGCATTTCAGATGCTCTCCCAGTGGGGCCACTCTGCACCCCTCCCCCACATTGCATCTTCCCGAATAAGCCCAGGGTGCAGGGTGATAGAGAGGAGAAAAGGGAGGGGGCGGCAGGCAGGGGGGCTTTCTCCTCTGGCTAATCCCCTCATTACCATCTCATAATCAGAATCACGCTTTCAATGTAAATGGGGATGTTAAATATTGGTTTCTCTAGACGAAGCTCCTTTGGAGAAAATTACTGATGCTCCCCTTTTGGCCAGTACTGTCAGCATCGACAGTGAGGGGGTGTGCTGGATGGAGTGTTACTGAGGGTTGGGCATTAAGGGCTGGGGGAACTGCAATGGTGGAGATGTCCTCTAAGAGCGGGCAGTCTGATTTGTTTTTAGGTGGCCTGGGAAGCTTTCCTTTTCCTGATTCAGCAGAAAGAACCCAGAGGAAATTGGCTCACTTCAAACTCATCAAGACTTTGGTTGAGCTGATTGGTTTCTGTTCTCAAATCTCTCTTGACCAGAGATCAGTGTGAAGCTGTAGATCCCAAAGTCAGATTGCAGGAGGAAGGGAAGAGTGTACATTGTTGAGCTCAGGCTTCTTGTCTTCTTGTCCACCCCTAGTAACTCCTGGCAAGCTCTAGGAAAGTGACCTAGATGTCCTTTCCAATCATTTCCAAGTATAAAACACAACATAAAGTTATAATGTCCTTTCACATCCAAACCCTCATGTTTGTCATCTTACAGCAGCCCTGTGAAATAGTTTGACAGTTATTGTCCCCACCTGGCAGATGAGGCCAGAAGTTATGCAGGTCACCTAAGGTTCACATGGACAGTCAATAGCAAATTCATATAGGAACGTGAGTCTTCGGGGGTCCAGACTCAGTGCCATGCCTTTGCACCATGCCGCCTGCTTGAAAACCTGAGACTACTACTCCCATGCCCTATGTGAGGAGGCCACTTGGAAAGTCTGATCTTAAAGATTTGTGCACTGGAGGGGCTGCAGAAAGGTCAGGTACAGGTAATTCTACTCGGCTCTACTACTACAGTTAGGACACAGCACATAGACTGCTAGGGAGGTCTTCACATCTGTTCCTGTTCTCTCAGGTTCAAAACTGCTAGTGAATAGCAACATAGTGGCTTCTCATATTTGCTTAGCATTATCCAGTTTACAAACCTTTTATATACATTATTTGATCCTCAAACCACAAAATGGCTAATCGCTTAATGATTAAGGACACAAGTGTTGGAGTCAGACTGTGTGGGTTCACTTCTTAGTTTCATGGCTTATTAGTTGGGTGACCCCAGACCAGTTATTTCATCTCTTCCTGCCTCAGTCTCCTTATCTATGGAATAAAGATGGTAACAGTAGAGCTTACCTGCTACAGTTGTCGGACAGAACAAATGAGATTATATATATACCAAGCACTTAGACGAGCACCTGGAACATATTAGTCTCAATAATTTTAGGTAGGATAGGGAGTATCATCCCATTGTATAGATGCAGAAACTAAACAAAAGGCTAAGGAACATGTCTAAGTTTCCTGAGCTGGTAATGGCAGAGCTGGTTCTTAACTCAGATCTGAAATGAAGTCTGCAAGTGGCCTGGGACTCATGCCCAAAGTTCCCCCAAGCAGAAAAAGATAGGGGTGGTCTCCTGAGGTCTTCTTCTGGGAGACAGCTTGTTGACTTGGCTGTGTTCTAGACGCTAAGGGCGGATTCTGTTTTGTTCAGCGGTGTAGGCACATCAGAGGAAGACGAACCGGGCTCTCACCGCGCCTCCGGTGACGGTGGCGGCAACCCGTTCTCACCCTAGGCCAGGGGCGGTGAGGCGGGACGCAAGGGCGCCATGTGGCTCGCGCGGAGCCTCTCCGGAAAAGAAAGGGCGGGAGATGCCTTCGGAGGGCCCCCCCGGGTCTCTGAGGCGGCTTCCGCTGCTCAGGTCTTCCCGTTGAGCTTTCTCCTCATTAACTGCCGGCCTCATTAATCAGCCCCATGAAATGCGCCCCCGGGAACACTGCCTGCCGGCTCCCCCGTTTGGCGCTTTAATTATCCTCCCAGCGGGAGGAGGCGGGGATGGCGATGCGCACACAGCGCCTACACTCACATGTATACACAGACCCACACGCATGCGTTGCCTCCACACACACATGCACACACACGCGCTTTGCCTACACATACACAAACACACGCCTCCTCCTAGGCCAGGGTCGTGACCCAGCCAGGGGAGCCGACACGCTGGCCCCCGGGTGGCCCTAGTGTCTGTTTGGTGTGTGCCAAGGGCGTCTACGTGAAGTTATTCCCATTAAGTCCCCTTTCTACAAGGGAAGGGGAATCCTCCCTCCCGCCCTACCCTGAAAAGTCTGAGCCTTCAAGTCTTCGATATAATTCCATTCACTAACCACATCTTACAGATCTACCATCAGACCACGGACCCTGTCAGAACTAGGGGAGCTACCGCACCTTCCTGCAGAGAAACAAGTGAAAAATAAAACCAACTTAAAACAACACCACCACCGCGGTGAAGTGTTATTCTTACAGAAACATGGGATGCTAGAAGTGGTCATGGAATCCAGACAGCCACACCAAGGGAAGTTTTCTTAAAGAGAGTAAAATTTGAAGTGGGGTTTACATTACAGGTGCCGGTTAACTAGAGAAGAAGAGGCCGCTTAAAGAAACAAACACAGGAGACAAAACAGAGACAGACTGAGTGAGCAGAGCTCTGAGATAAAGCAGACTGGAGCACAGGGTCCTTGAGGAGGAGGAGGCAGCCTGAGGTAAGCAGCAGATGCAGAAAGCCTAGGCCTCACATGGAGACAGTTGCCTTCCAACCTAAAGGTAGTTAAGGAGTTATTGGCAGGTTTCAAAGCCAGATGGGATGATATTTTGCTAATCCTCTTTTGTGGTGGGGAGGATAAGTTGGAGGAGACAGGACTGGAGGCAAGGAGGCTAATAATTAGCAAGCTAGGTGCCAAAATAGAGAAGCTTAGAATACTCTCAAGTTTCCTCTGAAACACTGGTTTTGAGAATCAGGAGGAAGGTTATTTTGAGGTGTTCCACCACCTCTGACTGAGCTCTGGTGGAAGCAGAGTCCAGCTGTTTCCTTCTGGTTGCTTTCCTCTCCTCTTTGTAGGCATCTGGGAGACTTGTCTAGATGCGTTGCTTCATAAGTAACTGCTAGATTGGATCCCATCCACAAACTTATGCCTGCAGAGACCAGGGAGATAACAGATAAGAGCTAAGTGTGCCAGGACAAGAATAAATGCCCACTATCACGAGATGGGCTGCTAACCAAAAAGGTCAGCAGTTTAAATCCAACAGCCACTCCTTGGGAACCCTATGGGACAGTTCTACTCCATCCTAAAGGGTTGCTATGAGTCAGACTCAACTCAATGGCAACAGATTTGGCTTTTTAAAAAAAGTAGGTAGTGCCCTCAACCACAGCCTGCAGCCACACTGGAAGAGGGGTGGCAATTACACCATCTCCTTCAGGAGAGGCCAGAGCTCAGTATTATTTTTTTTAATTGTGCTTTAAGTAAAAGTTTACAATCCAAATCGATTTTCCATATAAAAGCCCCAAACACACACCGCTATGCAACTCCAACTTCTCACCACCACTACCCCATGACAGCACACTTCTCCTTCCCACCCTGTACTAGCCATATCCACTCAGCCAACTCCTGTTCCCCTCCACCCTCTCATCTTGCCTCTAGAGATGAGCTGCTCAGGCAGCCTGGTGTATATATTTAAGTCAAGACAGAGCTCAGTTAGTATTAATATTAAAAAAAAAAATTGCTGCCAAGTCACTCCAACTATAGCATATGGTGACCCTATCGTGTCAGAATAGATGTATGTTTCATAGGATTTTCAAAAGTTTTAGAAGTAGTCCAATAAACCTTTCTTCCAAGACACCTCTGGATGAACTGAAAACTCAACCTTTGGTTATCAGTAGACCCTGTTAACCGTTTGTACCATCCTCTTCACTTCCAGGAAGAAAGGTGTGTTATCTGTGTAACAGGTTGTTAATGAATCTTCCTCCAATTCTGATGCCTTGTTCTTCTTCATATAGTCCAGCTTCTTGGATTAGTTGCTCAGCATACAAATTAAATAAGTATGGTGAAAGGATCTGTGTCTGATGCACACCTTTCCTGACTTCAAATAATGCAGTGTTCCTTTGTTGTGTTTCAGCCACTGCCTGTTGATCCATGAACAGATTCTTCATGAGTAGTTTAGTGTTCTGGAAGTTCTGTTCTCTGCAATGTTATCCACAATTTGTCATGATTCTTCCACACAGTCAAGTACCTTTGCATAGTTAGTAAAACATCTTTCTGGCATTCTCTGCTTTCAGCCAAGATCTATATGACATCTGCAGTGATAACCCTGGTCCCATTTCCTCCTCTGAATCACGCTTGAATTTCTGGCAGTTCCCTGTCAAACTTTTTGTTGTGGCCACTTTTGTATGAGCTTCAGCAAAATTTTACTTGTGTGTCATATTCATGGTATTGATTGATAATTTCTCCATTCAACTGGATCACCGTTCTTGGAAATAGGCACAAACATGGATTGCTTCTAGTTGGTGGGCCAGGTAGCTGTCTTCCAAATTTCTTGGTAAAGACAAGTGAGCACTTCCAGTGTGGCATCCATTTGTTGAAGCATCTCAGTTGATAGTCTGTCACCTCTTGGAGCCTTGTTTTTTGCTAATGCCATCAGTGCAGCTTCGACTTCTTCTTTCAGTACCATCCATCACTGATGATATGCTTCCTCTTGAAATGATTGAACATTGACCAATTTTTTTTGGTATAATGACTACGTATTCCTTCCACCTTCTTTTGATGGCTTCTGCATCACTTAATAATTTTTCCTATGGAATCCTTCACTATTGTAACTCGAGGCTTGAATTTTTTCTGTAGTTCTTTCAACTTGAGAAATGCAGAGTGTTTTCTTCCTTTTTGGTTTTCTATGTTCAGCTCTTTGGACATCATTATAATGCTTTGTCTTCTCGAGCTGCTCTTTGAAAATTTCTGTTCAGTTCTTTTACTTCACAATTTCTTCCTTTTGCTTTAGCTACTTGATGTTCAAGAGAAGATTTCAGAGTCTCTTCTGACATCCAATTTGGTCTTTTCTTTCTGTCCTGTCTTTTTGATGAACTCTTGCTTTCTTCATGTACAATGTTCTTGATGTCATTCCACAATTGATGTCTGAGGACTAATGACCAGATTTCAACAAGTAAATTAGAAGGGGAAAAAAGAGAGAGGGGGTAAGAGAGTACCTCAGACTAAAAGACGCATAGTACTGTTTATACTCATTTGGATCCTAATTTAAACAGGAATGGTAACAAAAAAGAATTCAGACAGCTGAGGAAGTCTTAATACTGACTAGGTATTGGATGTTAAGAAATTTTCATTAGTATTTTAGGTGCGATTAAGGTATTATCATGTTATCTAAAGGGCCCTTACCTTTCAGGGATGCAGTGGAATACTACAGAAGAAATGGTTTGTGAGAATTGCTTCAGAGTCACGGTGAGGGGATAGAGGAGGTGCAGATGAAAAGACTGCCCTTGAGTGGACTAGTGCTGAAACTGTGTGATGTGTACATGAGGGTTCTTACCAACTCTTTCATTTGATTTCCATTTATTATTGGCAATACTGTATGTCATTATACATCATAAACTACTTTGTTGGCCAAAATGTGTCTGTGGCCTGAATTACGGCCTATGGGTCCCATCGTGGTTCAGCTTTCACTCAACTCTAAGTCATCCATGAATCCAAATCGTCAATGGTAGGAATCTTTATTACTAGATCACCCTTCCCCAAACCTTTTTCTGGCCCCTTTTCAGGTCCTTTCCCAGACGTGCCCATCTCCCAGGGAATACGATATTCTGGTTAGAGAGGAGCATTAAACAAAACCATAGAGACCAATGGAAACCCTGGTGGTGTAGTAGGTTAAGTGCTATGTCTGTTAACCAAAAGCTCAGCAGTTCCAATCCTCCAGGCGCTCCTTAGAAACTCTGTGGGGCAGTACTACCCTGACCTCTAGGGTCACTATGAGTCGGACCTGACTCCACAATAGTAGGTTTGGCTTTTGTTTACATTTAGAGATACCAACGCGAGCTTCTGACACACAAGATCCCACAGAATTAGGGTGCACGGAGTTGGGGGTTCAGGAGCTGTCAACACCTAGCACGCTTTCTATGCCTTTCTCTACTGATCTTTCTCTCTCTCTTTCACCTCAACGTTAAACGTACACACTACATTTGGCCAGACCTCTCACCTTTTATCCCAGCATTCCAGAGCTCAGACAAAGGCATCCCTTCCCTCCCCTCCCCCCAAAAGACGGAACCTCCCCTGAAGCAGCTCGAGTTAGAGAAGAGGATCCTCAGTTTGGTGAGACAGAGCAATCGCGACAGGGGAAGGGAGCGAGTGAAAATCGTGGTATCCAAAGGCATTTGTGAAGGGCAGCGCTGGAGACAAAAACAGCTATTTCTGTTCAGTCTCTCCTTTTAGTTGCAAACCTTGTTCTCTCCATCCCCACCTTTTCTCCCACAGTCAGGGACCTGGCACGCTTCTACCCTGCTGTCGGCTCTTTTAGACCTGACAGGCGGCTGGAGAGTGAATTACATGGGCGGAGCAGGGCCTGATGGGTGTCGGTCTGGGGCGCAGCGAGAAGACTCAAAATCGCCCTTTCCGCAGAAGGCGGAAGGTGTGGCGAGGGAGTCCAAGGGGTGCGCGCTCGGAGGGCTCTGCCAGCCCCTCCCCAGCCACGGCAAGCCTCTTCGTATTGTTCTCCAGAGTCTCCTCCGCCCACCGGCCTCAGGCGCTCAGCTAAGCGCGGGCGCTGGGTTTGGCTAGGGTCGGTCCTTTGCTGCAGACCCGATGGGCGTACCCCGTGTGAGGCCTCCATGCCCCAGGTGTCCGCGCGCGGTGATCGGGACGCGGCCCTGCCCGCGCCCACCTCCTCCATCAGCTGCTCTAAGCCAGCACAGGGTAATGAGCCGCCCTCTTCTCGGCCCCCGCGCCTTTGTGTGTATGTTGGGGTGAAGCCGGGTCTCTGCGGTGCAGTGGAGGGTGACCGCGCGCGCGGCTGCGACCCCCGCTTCACACCTGCTCCCCGCCCCCAGCCCAGGCCTGGCGCGGGATGTGTGCCCTCCCTCCCCGCGGGAGGGGTCTCAGCTGGGGCTGCACTTGGTAAAGAGGCCTTGGAGAGGCCGACGGCGGCCCGAGGAGAAGCTATAAATTTGGAGCAGATGCGGCCTGACAGTCCTCCAGCCCGGGGAGGTGGGGGAGGGCTCGGCTCCCCGCCCCAGCCCCGCCCGCCAGCCTACAGTGAGTTAGGACGGTAGACCGTGAAAGCGGCAACTTTGGACCACAGAGCCCCCACGACCATCTCTCCTCCACCCCCCTCCCTGACGCTGCTGCTCTTTTTGTGCCCTCCAAGGGAGGAGGAATGTAGGGCAAAGAAACTGCCAGAAGTCGCTTATTACTTTCCCATAAAAGATTGAGTTCTTCAGAAGAGACCCGAGCAACGATGCCGCGGCTGTGTGCTGAGCTGGTATCTCTTGGCAGCAGCCGGAGGAAAATGTGAAAGACAAAAGCAAGCTCCAGTTGTCCATTCCACACTGCTTACTAAATCCTCAGTTTCTGCTAGAAATGCAAGTGAGGGAAGCTAAGGCAGATGGGATGGGGGAGAGGAGAAGGCTGTAAAGGGTGACAAAACAACTGGACAATATTGTTCTATACATTTAAATAGCACTTTGGTAAGTAGCACTGACTCCGTCCAGTAGAGGAGGGAGCTAGGCACAGTGTCTCCCAGTGGTTAGTGGAGTTAGTTCTTAATCCAGGTATCCCAGTCTCACAAGTGTGTGTGTCGGGTGTGAGAGCGGAGGTGGAGGGTCTGTCCTTTACATGCCACACTGCCAAGGAGGTGAGCTGAGTAGGACACGGGTCTTGAAGGGAATGCAGAGAATTGAAGCTGAATTGAGATAGGAATTAAGCCTGGATAGGCAGGAGTGGGAACACCTTCTGAAGAGTAGCATGAATTGAAGACTGAGCCATGTCCGTCACTCAAGATTTGGATGATTGTAACCACTCTGACTAGGGGGATAGTACCCACTGCAGTGGTGACAAGCTGAGTTGGCAAATTTTCTCCCTTTGCACTTATTCCTTTGCTTCCTCTAACAGCAGGGTGGGCGGGGGGGAAGTGCAGTGGTAACTAGATTGACTTGTAGGATTTGTTGCCCCTTCCCTTGCATCCTGCTCAGTCCCCCAGTCCATACTCAAAGTTTTCCTAAACCAGTGAATCTCACAATCTAGCCAAGCCAAGTGCCGTCGAGTCGGTTCTCACAATCTAGTATGTATGTATCAAAATCACCTGGAGGGCTTGATAAAACACAAAAGGCTAGTTGTCATGCTCAGAGTTGATGCTGATGCTGCACTGGTCTAGATGGCGAGGTAAAGCAAAGGCAGGTAAAAAAGGAAGGAATTGAAATACTAGAAGTTTAAGCTCTCCGGGCTGGATAGGCTAAACCCCCATAGGACTAGTGACATATTTCAGAATTAGCCCAGTGTATGTGTTTTGTTCTTAGAGTCTTCGTGCTCCCTCTCGTGGACGTGCATGATTCTGTGGTTCCCTCTGCCTTTCCCCGGAGATGCAAGAATTACTTTGATTTTCACACCCTGACTTGGTCATCCTCTCATCTTGCTGTCACTTTCGAAACAGAGACCTTGTCTTACACATTTCTGTTTGCAAATATTACCTTAAACCTTGGCACACAGGAGTGACTAGTGTTTGTGGATGAATAAATTCATGGTTTCTTTCCTCTTTAAGAGAACCTTAACACCTATCCATCTCTTCCCACCTCTGCTTCTCAAAGCTACTCTAAAAACACTTCCAAAGTGATTTAAGATGGGTGAGTTCCAGATGTTTGCTGACAAAATTCTCCCCAATGTATCAACATTGTTATCAACCACTTAAGAGCCTTTAGCTGGTAACAAGCAAAACCAGTTGTCATCAAGTGGATTCTGACTCACAGTGACCCAATAGAAGAGAGTAGAACTGCCTCATAGGGTTTCCAAGGAATGGCTTGTGCATTTGAATTGCTGACCTTTCGGTTAGCAGCTGAGTTCTCAACCACTATGTCCACCAGTCTCCAAATTCATTGCCAATGAATTGATTCTGACTCATTGAAACCCTGCAAGCCTCAAATCAGAGGAAGATGGGCTTTCAAAACCAGGGTAGATGAGAAACAGAAGGGGCGCCTTATATCTTACCACCAGGTGGCAGGCATTTCCTCATGAATAAGAATTATCCCTAGACTTGAAGCCTGGCCTAAACTAAACTAAAAAACGAGACCCACTGTTGATTCCAACTCATAGCAACCTATAGGACAAAGCAGAGCCTGCTCACTCCAAGGCTGTGATCTTTATGTAAGCAGACTGCCACATATTTCTCCCACAGAGTGGCTGACAGGTTAAAACTGCTGGCTTTTTGGCTGGCAGCCAAGTGACTTAATAGCAGCCTAAACTCCCCCTTTTTTTGCCCCGAAAAATTCCAGCAAGGACAAAGAGCTGTTTCTCTACTTGGGATTATTTACTCAGACAAGACAGGAAATGGGACAGGGAGAGCAGTTTCTTGAAAATACCTATGTAAGTGTGGCCAGTATACTTGAATTTCCTCATCAGAAAATCCACTGAAGCATTTGGTTTTTCCTTCAGGAAAAGAGCTATGCCCTCTTTTACACATCTGAAAGTGGGTTATTTAATGACGTAAAATGCAAATATTCTAACTGCAAACCAGAGCTTTCTGGTCCCAGATGAACATCACACCCCTAAACAACTTTATAAGCACAATATGTGGCTTCCTTTATTCCCAGTCTCTAGTCTTACAGGCATCCTCTTATTTCCTACCATCCAAGAGTTGTATTGTTTCAAAACACTTCATTCTAACTCTAGAATCCACTCAACGACCTTCTTAACTAAATTCCAGTTTATAGACTGATAGATGTGTAGATGGTCTCTACTGTCCCGCTAAATAACTTTGCTCCTCAGGCGGTACTCAGCATGTACTAAAATCATACAGTAGATACATACATAAAGCATACAATAACTATTGCACACATACAGCAAGAAAATCTGTTCCACTCATACTAAAACCATTGTCATTCACTTGATTTTAACTCACGTTTCAATGAATGTTTTAGGAGAAGAACGGGTGAAGGTTTCCATTTTACACTCCTTCTTCACCTCAGATGTGTATACAACAGATACTGAGAATATGGTAGTTTCACCACATTGTCATGGTAAGAATGGATCTCCTGGTAAGAATGGATCTCCTGGTAAGAATAGATCTGTTATTGTTGTTAAGTGCTGCTGAGTTGGTTCCAACTCCTCATTATTTAAAACAGAATGAAACACTGCCAGGTCTTGAACCATCCTGACAACTGCCGTTATGCTTAATCCTGTTGTTGCAGCCACTGTGTTGATCCATCTCACTGAGTGTCTTTCACTCCTTTGCTGGCCCTCTACTTTACCGAGCGGGATGTCCTTCTCCAGGGAGTGGTCCCTCTCCTGATGACATGTCCAAAGTATGAGAGACAGTCTCATCATCCTTGCTTCTAAGGAGCATTCCGGTGGTACTTTCGCCAAGACAGATTTGTGTGCCTTGGCAGTCCGCGGTTATATTCAGTATTCTACACCAATAATACCACAGTTCAAAGGCATCAGTTCTTCTTTGGTCTTCCTTGTTCATTGTCGACTTTTCACAAACATATGAGGCAACTGAAGATACCATGGCTTGGGTCAGGCACACGTTAGTCTTAAAATTGAAGTCTTTGCTTTTCAATACATTAAAGAGGTCTTTTGCAGCAGATTTTCACAATATGATGTGTGCTTTGACATCTTGACTGCTGCATCCATGGCTATTGGTAGTAGATCCAAGTAAAATGAAATCCTTGATACCTTCAGTCTTTTCTCCATTTATTCATGATGCTGCTTATTGGTCCAGTTGTGAGGACTTCTTTTTTTTTTATGTTAAGGTGTAGTCCACACTGAAGGCTGTCATCTTTGATCTTCATCAGTGTTTGAAGTCCTCTCTACTTACAGCCACAAGGTTACGTTCTCTGTGTAATGCAGGTTTTTAACAAATCTTCTTCTAATCCTGACATTTCCTTCTTTTTCATATAGTCCAGCTTCTCAGATTACTCGCTTAGCATACAGATTGAATAAATACAGTGAAAGGACACAGTCTTGACATACACCCTTTCTGACTTTAAACCTTTCTATGTTTGAATGACTGCCACTTGGTGTATGTACAGGTTCCTGATAAACACAATTAAGTATTCTGGAATTCGCATTCTTTGTAGTGCTATCCATAATTTGTTATGCTCCACATGGTTGAATGACTTTGCATAGTTAATAAAACACAGGTAAACATCTTTCTGGTATCATTGCTTTCAGCCCAGATCCATCTAATGTCAGCAATGGTATCATTCATTGCATGTCCTCTTCTGAATACAGCTTGAATTTCTGGTAGTTCTTTGTTGATAATACTGCTGCAGCTGCTTTTACATGATGTTTAGCAAAGTTTACTTTTATGTGATGTTAGTGATACTGTCTGGTAATTTTTGCATTTGATTGGGTCACCTCTCTTGGGTATAGCCATAAATATGAATCTCATCTAGTCAGTTGGCCAGGTAGCTGTCTTTCAAATTTCTTGGCAAAGACAACTGAGCACTTCTAACACTCCATGTGTTTGTTGAAACATCTCAGTTGATATTCTGTCAGTTCCTGGAGACTTGTTGTTTTGTCAATGCCTTTAGTGCAGCTTAGAGGTCTTCTTTCAGTACCATCGGTTCCTGATCACATGTTACCTCTCCTGAAATGGTTGCAAGCCTACAAGGAAGACTAGTTAATATTAGTATTCAAATTTATGCACCAAACACTAAGGTCAAAGATGAAAAAAAGGAAGATTAAAAAAAAAATTTATTGTGTGTTAGGTGAAAGTTTGCAACCCAAATCTATTTGTTCTATGAAACCCCACACCTACTCCACTATGTAACTCTGACTGCTCTCCCCAACCCCATGACAGCACACTCCTCCTTTCCACCTTGTGCTTCCCATATCCATTTAGGCAACTCCTATGTTCCCCTACACCCTCTCATCTTGCCTCTGCAAAGAAGCTGCTCAGATAGCCTTGTGTATATGTTTAAGACAAGAAGCACATTCTTCCCCAGCATCACTCTATGTCTTGTGTTATTGTTGTGGTTAGGTGCTGTTGAGTCAGTTCCAACTCACAGTGACACTATGAACAACAGAAAAAAATACTGTCCTGTCTTGCACTATGTCCACAATCATTTTTATGCTTAAGCCCATTGTTGCAGCCACTGTGTCAATCCATCTCATTGAGGGCCTTCCTCTTTTTCACTGACCCTCCGCTCTACCAAGCATGATGTCCTTCTCCAGTGACTGATCCCTCTTGACAAGATGTCTAAAGCATGTAAGACACAGTCTTGCCATCTTTGCTTCCAAGGAGCACTCTGGTTGTACTTCTTGCAGAACAGATCTGTTTGTTTTTTTGGCAGTCCATGGTACATCCAACATTCTTCTCCAACACCACAATTCAAAGGCATCAATTCTTCTTCTGTTTTCTTTGTTCATTGTCCAGCTTTCACATGCATATAATGCTATTGCAAATAGCATGGCATGGGTCAGGTGCACCTTAGTCTTCAAGATAACATCTTTGTGTTTCACTACTTTAAAGAGGTCCTTTGCAGCAGATTTTCCCAATGCATTGCATGTTTTGATTTCTTGACTGCTACTTCCATGGGCATTGATTGTGGACCCAAGTAAAATGAAATGCTTGACAACCTCAATCCTTTCGCCATTTATGATGATGTTGCTTACTGGTCTAATTGTAAAGACTTTTGTTTTCTTGATGATGAGGTGCAATCCATACTGAGGACAGCTATGTCTTACAGTCTAGTCCAATATTTGTCTGAAGGGTTGGCACTGTTACTGGTTTCTGCTCTAGGACAATAGAGTCTGGGGACCATGACCTTAGAGAACCCTCTAGTCTGAGGAGTGGTGTGGTCTCTTAATAGAGTTCTAGTTCTGCATATCCATTTCTCTTCTGCTACATCAGGGCCATTACATTGTGTTTCCTGTCAGGATAGTCACTGATGGTGGCCAGGCACCATCTAGCTAGTTCTTCTGGTCTCATACTGATATAGTCGCTGGATCATACTACATCTTCTGTCTTCTAGGCTCGTGTCTTTGAAGTCCTTTGCTGTCCTCTGCTCCAGATGGAAGCTTGCTAGCTTTTAATACCCCAGACACCACTCACCAAAGTGGAATGCAGAATATTTTCATTAAAAAGCTTAGTTATACCAATTAGTCTAGATGTCCCCTGAAACCATTGCCCCCAGACTCATGTCCCTACCACTCTGTCCTTCAAAATGTTAGATTGTATTTAGAAAACATGTTAGCTTTTGGTGTAGTCCAGTTGTGCTAACCTTCCCTCTACTGTGTGCTGTCACTCCCTTCACCTAAACCAATTCCTATCAACTAGCTAATCTATGAATACTTCCTCCCTCCCCACCCTTGTAACTATCAAAGATTTTTTTTTCTTCTGTGCTAAAACCTTTTCTTGAGTTCTTCTAATAGTAGTCTCATAAAATATTTGGCCTTTTGCAACTGGCCAGTTTCACTCTTCAAGATGACTCCATGTTATGGATATTTCTCAAAGTCATGGTTGTTCTTTATCATTACATAGTATTACACTGTGTGAATATACCATAGTTTTTTTTATCCATTAATCTATTGATGGGCCCCTAGGTTGGTTCCATCTTTTTGCTGCTGTGGACACTCCTGCAATAAATACTAATGGGTGTGTCTCTTTTTGTGTGCCAGCCCTTATTTCTCTAGGATCAGTGTGATATATTGATAGGTACAACTTAATGGTTTCATTTTGATGTCCTTTTCTGTGTCTAATGTAGCAGTTCCTTTGTTCCATTTGAGTTTGTGTGCTGAATCTTTTTTCTTTATGCATTTTCATCTGTTTTCATGCTCGTGGTTTTGTGTTTGCTGAGACTTTATGTTTTTCTTGTTTTTTTTTTTTTTTTTGATACACAGGAATGAGAGTTTCCTCTGTGATTACCTTAATATTTACCCCTATTTTTCTAAATTTAAACTAGTTTTTAATTTCTTTATATCACCTTAACTTCCTCTTCATATAAAAAAATCTATGACTACATTTTCTTTTTGGTCCCTATTCTCTGTTATAATGTGTACATAATGTTTTAGTCAGCTAGTGCTACTCTAACAGAAATACGATGCATGAAGTGGATGGCTTTAACAAAGGAAAGTTTATTCTTACACAGTCCGGTAGGCTACAAGTCCAAATTCAGGATGTCCACTCCAGGGGAAGGCTTTTCCCCTTGTCAGCTGTAGAGGAATGTCTGGTATTGCATCAGGATTTGTCCAGGGAGCATCTTGGTGCAGGCACCTCTGGTCTGAAGGACACGCTTTTCTCCTGATGCAGTTTTCTTGGTAGTATGAGGTTCCCAACTCTTGTCTTGCTTCCCTTTCCTTTTATCTCTTGTAGGATGAAATGATAAAGGGTAGTGCAAGCCATACTTCAGGGAAACTCCCTTTACAGTGGAGCAGGGAGGTAATCCTATAAAGAGATTTACAGTCCCACCCTAATCCTTTAACATACAGCATAGGATAATCATGTAGCCCAGCCACATGGCTACACATATTTTTGGGGGGACTCAATTCAATCCATGACACATAATAACATCTCTGTTTCCCTATTTTCAGTGTTTTGCCTATGATTTATTTTTTTGATCCCCCATTTGAGTTGACATCCAGTTGCTCTGTTCTCTGTTCCGGTCTTGGATTCTTACCTAGTGTTATTGACTTTCTAACCAAAAGACTCTCTTTAGTGTTTCTTGTAATTTTGGTTTGGTTTTTGCAAATTCCCTAAATTTGCTTATCTGGAAATGTCCTAATTTCACCATCATATTTGAGAAACAGTTTTGCTGTATATAGAATTCTTGGTTGGCAATTATTTTCCTTCAAGTATTTGAATATGTCATCCCATTGCCTTCTTACTTGAGTGGTTTCTAGTGAATAGTCCAAGCTTAGTCCAATTGATTCTTCGTTGTAGATTATTTTTCATTTATCCTTAGCTGGGTTTAAAAGTGTCTCATCTTCAGTTTTGATGGATTTGTGTCTTTCTTTTGAGATCTACCTTGTGTGGAGTTTGATGAGCATCTTGAATAGGTGTTTTCCAAAGTTTCATGATAGCAGAGAAGTTTTCTGTGAGCAAATCTTTGACAATTCTCTCTGTATTTTCTGTTAGTGCCCCCCTCCTTGCTCTGGTACTCCAACCATGCATAGATTAGTCTTCAGAGTCTCATATAATTCTTAGAGCTTCTTGATTTTTTAAAAAATTCTTTTATCTAATTTTTCTGAGATATGTTGATGTCATGTGTTTTACCTTCAGTCTCACTAATTCAGGCTTCTATTGACTCAGTTCTGCTCCTTTCACTTTCTATTGAGTTGTCTAATTCTATAATTGTATTATTAATTTTCTGAATTTCTCATTCTTGCTGCTCAGTGCTTTCTTGCAGCCTGTTCAGTTTGTCATTATGCTCTGCTGCATTTTGCCTCATCTCCTTCCTCATCTCTTGAAGAGCTCTAAATATCCATCTTTTATAGTCTACCTCTGATAATCCCAGAAAGTTCTCTTCCTCTGGAAAATTTGATTCTTTGTTTTGGGAGCTTTCTGAAGAGGTCATGGTCTCCCCTATAAGTGCTTTGTTATGGACTACTATTTCTGTGCCATCAGTAAATTTCCTTTCATGTTTTCCTGCTATATACTAGCTTCTTGTTATGAAATATTACAGTTTACTTTTTCTATACGGATTTAGCTCTGGTGTCCAGGTAGTTACCAAGTGTGTGGTGCAGGCTCTCTCCTACTGTCCTAAATGGGCAAAGGTGATTGGTATAGGCACAGGTGTCTGGTTGCAGCCACTGAAAAAGGCAGTGGGCTAACAGCTGTGCATATCTGTGAGGATGGTATGTCCCTTTATGTTTCAGAATAGGTGAAGAAACAATTCTGGCTTAGGGGAGGAAGCAAAGTTCTTTCTTCTCCTTTTTCCCCAAATTTATTAAATTGTCCCCCACTGAGTCTTGAAGAATAGCTCAGGGCAGGCTTGAGGAGTCCTGCTTCTGGCTCAGTTAATGGCATCAGACTTTAGTGATGGGCATAGGGAAGAGAGTGAAAGGGAATGCTGGGAGAAAGGATACAGGCCCATTTTATAGAAAAGATTTCAGATCCACACATGGCCAGTTACACACAAAAACATAGCTTTCAATGATCTCACGCTGTCTCCCACTGGTCTCAGCACTTTGGATGGACTCTTCAGAAAATTAGTCCTGCTGAAGAGGATGTTTTGCTCACCACACAGTGGCTATGGCCATTTCTAGCAGGTCAGGTCTGTGAAATCCTATGTATTTATCTTCCACATTGCTCAGTCCAGTTTCTCAACTTTTCTTTTGATTTTCAGAGCTCCTAAGATGTCATATATACTAGTTTTATTTGTCCTTTTGGGTCTCTGTTGTTAGTGGGGTCACAGGAAGTATCAGTTCACTCAGCCATCTTGGCACTACCGCCAAAAAATGCAAGAATTTTTTTTTTTCTTAACCAACTTCTGCAGTCTGGAATTGGTCAAATACACAATCATGATGCACTGATATGTATTGGTGATTGGAATGTGAAAGTTGGAAACAAAGGACTGTAGCTGGAAAATGTGGCCTGGGTGATAGATATAATGCTGGAGATCACATGATAGAATTTTGCAAGACCACTGACTTCATTGCAAATGCCTTTTTTCACCAACATGAATGGGGACTATACAGATGGACCTCACCAGAAGGAATGCACAGGAACCAAACTGACTACATTTGTGGAAGGAGATAACAGAAAGGCTGGATGTCATCAGTCATAACAGGGCCATGCTGACTGTGGAACAGACTATCAATTGCTCATATGTTAAGCTCAAGTGGAAGCTGATAAAAATTAGAACTAGTCTACGAGAGCCTAAGTATGAGCATGAGTATATCCCACCTGGATTTAGAGACCATCTTCAGGACAGATTTGACGAGTTAAGCACTAATGACTGAAAATCAGATGAGTTGTGAAATTACGTCAAGCACATCATACATGAAGAAAGCAAGAGGTCATTAATAAGACAGGAAAGACATAGCCAAAGTGGATGTCAGAAGAAAGTGAAACTTGCTTTTGAATGTTGAGTAATTAAAGCTAAAGGAAGAAATGATAAAGTCAAAAGGCTGACCAGAAGATTTCAAAGAGTGGATTGAGAAGACAAGGTAAATTATTAGAAAGACATGTGCAAAGATGTGGAGATAGAAAATCAAAAGAGAAAACACTCAGCATTTTCAAGCTAAAAGAACTGAAGAAAAAATTCAAGCTTTAAACTGCAATATTGAAGAATTCTACAGGGAAGATATTAGACAACACAGGGAGCATCAAAAGAAGATGGAAGGAATACACAGTCATTATACCGTATCCTAAGCAGGAAATAACTATACCAACACAGGCTCTTCCAGAACACGTGGTAGAACATTACCCTTTCAGCCTGCAGGGGTCATTATTTTCTCAGCTGATCAACTACAGGCCTTTTGCCTCACTTGGAGATGGGCAGAAACCAGGTATACATGGAAAATCTTGTTGTCAGGTGCCACTGAGTTAGTTCTGACTCATAGCGACCTTATAGGTCAGAACAGAACTGCCCCTGTAGAGTTTCCAAAGAGCGCCTGGTGGATTTGGACTGCCGATCTCTTGGTTAGCAGCCATAGCACTTTACCACTATGCCACTAGAGTTAAATAAAGAAAAATTTTCCAGTCTAGAGTGCTTCTCTACTTTGGTCAGTTTTCTCCCTTGCACACCTTAAGTGTTTCTTGAAACACTAAACAGACACTATGAGAAAACATAAGAAATAGAAATAATATTGTCTTACTTAGTGGAAACAGTGGTGGTCTAGTGGGTAACTGCTTCGGCTTAACACTGACAGTTCAAATCCGACAGGCACTCCTTGGAAACTCTGCATGGCTGTTGTGCTCTGTCTGTACAGTTGCTATGAATCGGAATCAACTTAATGGCAGTGGGTTTTTAGGTACTTACCTAATACAGTCTTAATACAAATAACACAATGAATGGCTGTAAAGAATAAGAACCTATTGTTGCAAAGTTCTGGAGGCCAGAATTCCCATCAGGGCATCAGCTCTAGGTAAAGGTCTTTCTTGTCAGTAGCCCTGGTGTTCCTTGGCATTCCTTAGCTTGCACAAAGATCTTCACATGGCATTTGTCTTCCTCCTGTGTATGTCTGTGTCTATTCTACTCTTTTTGCAAGACAGCACCAGAAGAGATTAAGTTTAAGATACACCCTACTCTGGTATGTCTTCATTAACATATCAAAAGAAAACACCTTTCCAGACATGGTCACATCACGTTCACAAGTACAAGGGTTAGGACTTTATGTATTTTGGGGAAACTCAGTTCGATCAATAACAAGTACCTATTTGGTTTTTTCTACATGGATTGTTAACAGAGTCAGTCAAACTTATTTATGGGATGCCTACAGGGCACACAGCTTGGTACTTCACCCTTCACTGAAATCCATTGAAAAATTACCAGACCATGCTTGGAAACTTTCCTCACAAAGGAATGTGCTTTAGTTGCTGGGTTAGGAGGAACTAATTTGAGATGCAAAGCTAATAGCCCCATTTGTCCTAGGAAGTCCTATGTAAACCATCAAACACTGAAAATAATATATGGGAGTTTATTTTTACCTGTGTCTGAGTATATGGATTTAAAAGTTGAAAGTCTAGAGGACAAATGTACATATACGGGAAGAAACATTTTAAAAGTTAGCAAATCATCTATGAATGCTCCAAAGTTAAATGTTTATCTAGAAGGTTGTACTATTAATGATCATCAGCAAGTAAAACTGCTGACACCTGTAACAGTTATGGAAGGCCATATGCTTTTGCCTCTCATACCAGAAATCTAAATGCAAAAAAGGCTCCAGTTTTTCTTTCTTTCTTTCTTCTTCTTCTTTTTTTTTTTTTTTTTTTTTTTTGTGGTGCTGACAGTTTCTGTATACCTCTTACTCTCCTGTGCTGAATTCCTTTTGTTTGTGGATTTCTTTTGTTTTTCTAGGTTTTGTTTTTTATTGAGATTTTATGTTTTCTTTATTTTGATGAGTAAGTTTGTTAACTTTGATTGTGCTTACTTTGAAATTTACCCTTATCTTCCTAGGTTCAAAAAAGTCTGTTATCACCAAGTAATAATAGACTGCCTTCTTTTCCATTACAAAGTTCTAGGGGCAGAGTCAAGGTGGCTGACTAAGCACACATCTCCTTATATCCCTCTGGAAACCAAGACCTGAACTGATAATCAAACGGAGCCTGCTGGTCACCTAGTGAGCCCCAAGGACACAGCACAGGGCTGTTAATTTGGACTTCATACCACTGAATGAAAAACCTCCTCTCTTTAACTGACTCCCACTCCTGGCTAGCACTGGCTCTCACAGACTGAAGGTAAACACACCATTTTGACTTTTTTTTCTCTGTCTTGGCCGGTGGGTGGAGCTGGGCCTTGCCTGGTGGCTAGACTTAGATGCACTGCTAGAGGGATAGGCAGGCAAAATTCCCATATTTTGAGAGCTAGGCTTAGGAATCTGTTCATCTAGCTACTGTGGGCCTGTCTTTTTATCACTGCCACAGTGTGGTTTGTACAGAACCGTAGTGCCTGTGCGCAGGATACCATGTTGGATATGGAGACTTCAGCGGGACCTAGTTCTTAGCCTGGGAGCCAGTGCCTGCAAACAGCACAGTGCTTCTCTGACACAAAAGCAATAGTTTACACAGTGTCACCTACAGTGGGGGCCCGGTAACAGAGGCAGAGGAATGACTACCTCTGGGCACCTTTAGCCCCTCTATCTGCCAACCGTGTGGAGGGTGCCATCATAGATACTATGGCTGCAACTGGACCTATATCTTAGCTTGGAAACCAGAGCCTGCCCACAGGAGAGTGCTTTTCTAACAGAAAAGCAGTAGTTTACACGGTGTCACCTAAGGCTGGGCCCTGCCAGCAGAGGCCAACAGGGCAGTAGCACTGCTGTATTCTGAACTAGTTTGTATCATCTGGGGTTAGACATAGAGGTGCTTACTTTGCCAGTTGGAAAGAGGGACCTCTACACCTGAAAACCTGACTGACTTGGGAAGTGGTCACATACCTTTTGTTTTACATTTTAAGACAGCCTAGAGAAACATCTGCAGACCATCCTCACAGTATCACTCCCAGCGTTTACTTACTCACATGAAACCCAAAAAGCAACAGACACTTGTGGCCTACGAAAAATCACCCATGGCTTCAGAAGGCTCACAAACAAAACAACAAAGGAGTTTTCTGGATGAAGAAACTTTTCTGAAATCATCAAAAGTTGAATACAAAAGGATTATATACAGAGCCCTTCTAGACTTTATACAAAATGCAGCAGAACAAAAGGAAAGATTAAGAAAGCTGTTCAATTGGATAGAACACCAGTACTGTGAAATCCAACAGATCAAGAACAAAATCAAAGACAAAGAAACTTCGATTCAAAGCTAAGAAAACAGAATGGAACAAATAGAAAAAAGAATTTCTAACTTGGAAGATAGAACTACTGATGCCAGCATCTATGAGCAGAAATCAGAAAAAAGAAACAAGAAAAATGAAGAAGCATTAAGAAGCATGTGGGACCCTGTTAAGAGGAACAACCTTCGATTAATTGGAGTCCCTGAACAGGATGAGACACTTGGGAACACAGAGAATATCACTGCTGAGCTGCTGACAGAAAACTTCCTAGAAATCATAAAGGAAGAGGATATAGATATCCCAGATGCATATCGTATGCCACCCAATATAGATCTCAAAAGAAAGACTCCAAGACATGTTATAATCAAGCTTAACAAATGAGACATAAGCAGCAACTCTTACAGGCAGCAAGATTCAAAGCAAAGCTAACATTCAGAGGGAAACCCTGTAGGCTTTCGTCAGATTTCTCAGCAGAAACCATGCTGGCACGGAGACAGTGGCATGACACATTCAAAGCCTTGAAGGAGAAGAACTTCCAACCAAGAATTACATATCCTGCAAAACTATCTTTCAAATATGAAAATGAAATGAAGACATTTGCAGATAAACAGAAACTCAGAGACTTTGTAAAAACCAAACCAAAACTACAATAAATACTGAAAGAAGTTCTTGGCTTTGGCTTAGAAGAATAAAACAACTAACTTTATATTTCCGAACAATATATTATTCAGAATTCTACTCAGTTAGGGAATGCTCCAAAGTCAATCACAGTTTTAATACTGAAGGAAACAATCCAGTGATTATCATGAAAACTATGGTGCCATCATATTAAAAAGAGGGATGTACTACAGTTGTTACCATCCTTCCAGATGGAGGGAAAGATGACAAGACTGGTAGTAATTAAAATTGGGTTTATATATACTTTATAAAGGGGGATTATAGGGGCAGTCATAAAGCACAACAAAGATGTAACATACCATATCAAGAAAGGTAGCAAAGGAGTCTCAACAACTACAAAACCAGCTCTGAAAAAGGTGAAAAATCAACTCACCACAAAGAATGTCCCAGAACAGCCTAATAAGAACAACAGAGAAAACATCAACGCAAAAATAAACATATCACAATGGCAGCACTGAACACATACCTATCAGTAATTACATTGAAGTGAATGGACTCAATGCTCCAGTACAGACACATCAAGTGACATCTTGGATCAAAAGACATGACCCATCCATATGTTGTCTACAAGAAACTCACCTGAGACTTACAGATAGGAACAAAGTGAAAATTAAAGGATGGAAGAATACATATCAAGTTAACAATAAACAAAGAAGAGCAGGTGTGGCAATTCTAATCTCAGACAAAATCCATTTTAATGTAAAATCCACCATCGTGGACAAAAATGGATACTATTTATTGCTGAAAGGTTCAGTACACAAGCAAGACTTAACTATATTAAATATTTATGCATCTAATATGAGAGCACCTAAATACACTGAAGAAACACTACACTCAAAAAAGAGTTCAATTACTCCACAATAATAGTGGGAGACTTCAACACTCCACTCTCAATACTGGACAGATCATCTAGAAAAAACTCAGTAAAGATACAGAAGAACTTATTGCCACAATTAACCAATTAAGCCTCACTGATATATACAGAACTTTCTACCCATCAGCAGACAACTACACCTTCTTCTCCAGTGCACATGGAATATTCTCCAGAAGTGACCATGTGAGAGGTCATAATGCAGTACTCAACAAAATCCACACCATTAAAATACAGTAAAGCATCTTCCCAGATCACAAAGCCATAAAAGTCAAAACCAATAGCAGAAAAGACATAGATAGAAAGTGGAACTCTTGGAAACTGATCTACATCTTGCTCAAAAAACCATGGGTTACAGAAGAAATCAAGGATGAAATAAAGAAATTCATGGATTCCACTGAGAATGAAAACACTTTCTACCAGAACCTATGGGATACAGCCAAAGCAGTGCTCAGAGGTCTGTTTATCTCCATAAATGCACAAATCTGGAAGGAAGAAACCAAATCAAGGAACTAACCCTACAGCTTAAACAAGTAGAGAGAGAACAACAGAGGACCCCCTCAGGCACCAGAAGAAACCACATCATAAAGATTAGAGCAGAACTAAATGAATCTGAGAACAGAAAAACAATTGAAAAGACCAAAAGCTATTTTTTTTGAAAAGATCAACAAAATTGACAAACCACTGGCTAAACTTACTAAAGAAATGCAGGAAACAAATAACTCAAATTAGAAATGAAAGGGGAGTTGTCACAGACCCAACAGAAATCAAAAATACCATAGCAGAATACTACGAAAGACTGTACTCTAACAAATTTGAAAACCTGGAGGAAATGGACAAATTCCTTGATTCATACCACCTACACAAATTATCACAATGTGAAGCAGAACAACTTAATAAACCCATCACAAAGGAAGAGACTGAAAGTGTCATCAAAACACTACCAACTAAAAAAAGCCCGGGCCCAGATGGCTTCACTGCAGAATTCTACCAAGCTTTTAGAGAAGAGTTATCTCCAATACTACTGAGACTATTTCACAGTATAGAAAGGGATGGAGTACTCCTAAACTCATTCTACCCTGATACCAAAGCCAGTGAAAGACCCAACCCAAAAAGGAGAACTACAGACGGATATCACTCATGAATCTAGATGCAAAAATCTTCAACAAAATTCTTGCCAATAGAATACAACAACATATCCAAAAAATAACTCATCATGACCAAGTGGGATTCATACCAGGGATGCAAGGCTGGTTCAACATCAGAAAAACAATTAATGTGATGAACCACATAAATAACACAAAAGACAAGAATCACCTGATTTTGTCCATTGATGCAGAAAAGGCATTTTATCAAGTCCAACACCCATTTATACTAAAAACTCCTAGCAAAATAGGCATAGACGGAAAATTCCTCAACACAATAAGGGCCGTTTATACAAAGCCAATTGCCTACGTCATCCTGAATGGAGAGAGACTGAAAGACTTTCCCTTGAGAACAGGAGCTAGACAAAGATGCCCACTCTCACCTCTCCTATTCAACATTGTACTAGAAGTTCTAGCCAGAGCAATTAGACAAGACCAAGAAATAAAAGGCATCTGCATCAGCAAACAAGTCTAAATCTCCCTGTTTGTAGATGATATGATTAGATATGCAGAGAATCCCAAAGAATCTATAAGTAAACTACTCAAACTGATAGAAGAGTTCATCAAAGTCTCAGGATACAAGATAAACATAAGTGTCATGGTTGGAATTGTGTCCCCCCCAAAATGTGTGCAGCCACGTGGCTGGGATATGGTTCCCAATATCTTGGGACTGTCCTCCATTGTGTGGTTTTGCTAACCTGTATGTTAAAGGATTAGGGTGGGGCTGTGAATTCCTGCTGTGGGGGGAGTTTCCCTGGAGTATGGCTTGCCCCACCCTTAATGCTTTTAGCTTGCAAGGAATAAAAAGAAAAAGGAACAAAGGACAATTTGAGAACCTTGCTACCATCAAGCAAGCAGCACCAGGAGCAGAGTCCGTCCTTCAGACCAGAGGTTCTTGTGTCAGGATGCTCCCTGGACAAAGACCGGACTTTCCTCCAGAGCCGACAAGGGGAAAGTCTTTCCCTGGAGCGGACACCCTGAATATGGACTTGCAACCTACTGGACTGTGTAAGAATAAATCTTTCTTTGTTAAAGCCATCCAATCTGTGGTATTTCTGTTAGAGCAGCCTAGCTGACTAAAACAATAAGTAAATCAGTAAGATTCCTTTATATCAACAACGAGACTGTTAATGAAGAAATCATCCAATCAATACCATTGACTATAGCCTCTAAAAAGATAAAGTACCTAGGAATTAATCTAACCAGAGAAATAACAGACCTTTACAAAGAGAACTACAAGCCCTTACTACAAGAAACTAAGAGAGATTTAGATAAATGGAAAAACCTACCCGGCTCATGGATAGGAAAGTTAACATTGTGATGACGTCTATTTTACCCAAAGCAATCTAGTTACATAATGCAATCCCAATACAAGTGCCAGCATCATTTTTTAATGAGATGGAGAAACAAATCACCAATTTTGTTTGGAAAGGGAAGAAGCCCCGGATAAGTAAGGTACTACTAAAGAAGAACACACTGGGAGGCTTCTCATTACCCAACCTTAGAGCCTACTACACTGCCACAGTGGTCAAAACAGCCTGGTACTGGTACAAGAACAGACAGATCAATCAATGGAACAGAATTGAGACCCCAGAGATGACACCATCTGCCTATGAACAGCTGATATTCAACAAAGGCCCTAAGACATTAAACTGGGGTAAAAACAGTGTCTTCAACAAATGGTGCTGGCAAAATTGGATATCCATCTGCAATGAACTGAAACAAGATACATATCTTACACCTTATACAAAAACCAACTCCAACTGGATAAAAGACCTAAATGTCAAACTTAAAACGATAAAGCTCATCCAAGAAAATGTAGGAACAACAATGGAAATTTTAATACACAATGTAGACAAACTTCAAAATCTGTCAAACAAACCACAGTCAACAGAAGAGAAAATAGACAAATGGGAACTATTACGAATCAAACACTTTTGCTCATCCAAAGACTTTATTAAAAGAATTAAAAGGCCACCTACAGAATCAGAAAAGATATTTGGCAACTCTATGTCAGACCGACGCCTGATCTCCATAATCTATAAGATACTACAAAATATCAATAAGAAGAAGATGCCAGCCAAGCCAAGTGCCGTCAAGTCAGATCCGACTCATGGATAAATCATCCAATTAGGTGATGGGCAAAGGAGATGGACAGACATTTCTCTAAAGAGGAGATCCAGGCAGCCAAAAAACACATGTGGTCATGTTCACGATCTTTAGTTATTAAAGAAATTCAAATCAAGACTAGAATGAGATACCATCTCACCCCAACAAGGTTGGCCATGATCCAAAAAACACAAATCAACCAATGCTGGAGAGGCTGTGGAGAAAGTAGAACTCTTCTACACTGTTGGTGGGGTTGCAAAATGGTCCAGCCTCTTTGGAAGGCAATCTGGTGCTTCCTTAAAAAAATGGATCTAGATATACCATTTGACCCAGTAATTCCACTACTTGGAATATATCTTACAGAATCAATGCCTTTCACATCAACAGACACATGTACAAGAATGTTTATCACAGCACAGTCTGTGATAGCAAAAAGACAGAATCACCCAGATGCCCAACAACAGAGGAATGGATAGGTAAACTATGGCATAATACTCAATGGAGCACTATGCAATGATAAAGAATAATGATGATTCCAGGAAACATCTCCTAACCTGGTTTCAACTGGAAGACATTACGTTGAGTGAAAGTGCAGAAGGATAAATGTTATATGAGACCCCTACGATAAGATCTCAAAAACAGACTTACCTATAGAAGAAAAGACTCTTTGACAGCTGCAAGGGAGGGGAGGGAGGGAGGGTGAGGGGGGAAGGGCTTAGATTAGATAGTTCTTAGAAATCTGGTTGGGTGAAATCAATGATAGCACACATTAGAAACAAGAACAATATTAAGTGGACTTCAGCATAACTTGAATACTCCTTCCATCTTAGCTGGGGCAGGGGGCGAGGGTCCATGATCTTAGGTCAAATCAAGGCCAATTGGCACAACTAGCGTTTTCCTAAGAGGGCTCTCTGCACCCCACATTGGTGAGAGGCATCTGGGGTCTTAAAACTTGCTAAGCTGCCATCCGAGTGCACAGCAAATGGTCCCAACTTAATAGGAACAGATGCTCACTGAGGACCAAAATGACATGGGGTAAAGACAACCCAGAAGACAGAGAGACCCACAAGAGTGGGTGCCTACATCGACTTGGGACCACAAGAACCGGATGGTGCCTGGCCACCACCAGTGATAGCTGCCATGGAGCTCACTAAGTTGAGTCTCACTGGCAACACAAGAATAAAAAGGGGTGC
This sequence comes from Heterohyrax brucei, assembly GCA_028571685.1. Taxonomy (NCBI): domain Eukaryota; kingdom Metazoa; phylum Chordata; class Mammalia; order Hyracoidea; family Procaviidae; genus Heterohyrax; species Heterohyrax brucei. The sequence goes on from CM053162.1 coordinate 23,754,923, forward strand.
ACCCTGAGATCTCCACTAAAAGACCTCAGTTGACGATTCAGCAGCTTTGGGGTTCCCCTGGGAGCATGGCCCCTGGCTCTGATGCTGCCCTTCAGACACAAATGGATTCGACTTGGCGATGCAGGGTGGCCATATATTGGATGCACTTTATGGTTCTATGCATCTATAGGGTATCATCCTGCTGACCTCTGGCTGGAGGAAGGAGAGTGGGTGGAGAGGAGGGGAAAGGAGACTGTTGGGCGGATGAGACATGTATGGAGCAGAGAGGAATAGTGTGCTGTCACTGGGCAGGGAGGATGTTCTTAATGAATTAGCTGTTTTGTCACTATATAGTATCTTTTATTTAATCTCTTTTGGTACACTATGTCTTCAAGTCTACTTAGTCTGATACTAAGATTGCCACTTCAGTTCTCTTTTGGTTATTATTTCCAGGGAATACTTTTTCAAATCCTTTCACTTTCAACATATTTTTATCCTTGACTACAAAGCAAATTTTGACAAATTTAAAAAGGTTGAGATAATACAAAGTTTTTTCTCTGACAATAGAATGAAACTTGAAATCTGTAACAGAAAATATACAAACATGGAAACTGAATAATACACTATTAAACTAACAATTGGTCAAGGAAGAAAGTGGAAGTTGCATATAGGTGGGCATGTAAGTTTATATGGGAATGTACATTTTCACTCAGTCATAAAAAAAAAATAAAAAAAAACAAACACCCTGATCCAAATACATTCTGTTTACAAGGAACACACTTTAGAGCCAAGGATAAAAATATGTTGAAAGTGAAAGGATTTGAAAAAGTATTCCATGGAAATAATAACCAAAAGAGAACTGAAGTGGCAATCTTAGTATCAGACTAAGTAGACTTGAAGACATAATGTACTAAAAGAGATTTTTAAAAAAAGATATCATATAGTGACAAAACAACTAATTGATTAAGAACATTTAACAATCATATCCACCACTGAAGCACCTAAATACACAAAGCAGGACTTCAAACTAGTTTCTTTTTTTTTTTTCTAATGCAACATTGGTGGATTTTTTTTTTTAATTTTTATTTAACATGACTGAGTGAAAATGTACATTCACGTATAAATGTACATTCACGTATAAATTTACATGCCCACCTATATGTAGCTTCCACTGCTCTCCCTGTCCGGTGACTGCACACTATTCCTCTCTGCTCCATACATGCCTCATCCTCCCAACGGCCTCCTTTCCCTTCCTCTCCATCCATTCCCCTTCCTCCAGCCAGAGGTCAGCAAGATGATATCCTATAGATTTATAGAACCATAAAGTGCTTCCAATATATAGTCACTCTGCATTGCCAAGTCCAATCCATTCCTGTCCAAAGAGTGGACCTTTGTTATAATTTATGGGAAAGGGCAGCATCAGGGCGGGGGCCATGCTGTCAGAGGAACCCCCAAACTGCTGGACCATCATCTGAGGTCTTTTAGTGGAGATCTCATGATGCACCCCTTTTTATTCTTGTGCTGCCAGTGAGACTCCTCTCTGTGAGCTCCATCGTAGCTATCGGTGGTGGTGGCCGGGCACCATCTGGTTCTTGTGGTCCCAAGTCGATGTAGGCACCCACTCTTGTGGGTCTCTCTGTCTTCTCGGTTGTCTTTACCGCATGTCATTTTGGTCCTCAGTGAGCATCCGTTCCTGCTGAGTTGGGACAATTTGCTGTGTCCTCAGATGGCAGCTTGGCAGCTTTTAAGACCCTAGACGCCACTCACCAATGTGGTGTGCAGAGAGCTCTCTTAGCAAAACGCTAGTTGTGCCAATTGGCCTGGAATTCACCTAAGAGCATGGTACCCTGCCCCCCGCCCCAGCTACTCTATCCTTGCAGTATTGAATTAAGACGGAAGGAGTACTGAAGTTATGCTGAAGTCCACTTAATGTTGTTCTTGTTTCTAATGTATGCTATCACTGCTTTCTCCCAACTAGATTTCTAATAACTATCTAAACTAAACCCTCCCCCCTCACCCCCCCTCCCTCCCCTCCCTTGCAGCTGTCAAAGAGTCTTTTCTTCTATACACAAGTCTGTTTTTGAGATCTTATCATAGAGGTCTCATACAGTATTTGTCCTTTTGTTGCTGACTACTTTCACTCAACATAATGTCTTCCAGTTGAAACCAGGTTAGGAGATGTTTCCTGGAATCATCGTTATCATTGCGTAGTGCTCCATTGAGTAGATGTACCATAGTTTACCTATCCATTCTTCTATTGTTGGGCATCTGGGTTGATTCCATCTTTTTGCTATCATGGACTGTGCTGCGATAAACATTCTGGTGCATGTGTCAGTTGGTGTGAAAGGCCTTGATTCTGTAGGATATATTCCAAGTAGTGGAATTACTGGGTCAAATGGTATATCGATATTCATTTTTTTAAGGAATTGCCAGATTGCCTTCCAAAGAGGCTGGACCATTTTGCAACCCCACCAACAGTGTAGGAGGGTTCCAGTTTCTCCACAGCCTCTCCAGCATTTGTTGTTTTGTGTTTTCTGGATCATGGCCAATCTTGTTGGGGTGAGATGGTATCTCATTGTTGTCTTGATTTGAATTTCTTTAATAACTAAAGATCGTGAACATGTCCGCATGTGTTTTTTGGCTGCCTGGATCTCCTCTTTAGAGAAATGTCTGTACATCTCCTTTGCCTATTGCTTAATTGCATGGTTTATCTTCTTCTTATTGATATTTTGTAGTATCTTATAGATTATGGAGATCAGGCGTCAGTCTGACATAGAGTTGCCAAATATTTTTTCCCATTCTGTGAGTGTTCTTTTAATTCTTTTAATAAAGTCTTTGGATGAGCACAAGTGTTCGATTCTTAATAGTTCCCATTTATCTATTTTCTCTTCTGTTGACTGAGGTTTCTTTGACAGATTTTGGAGTGTGTCCTCATTGTGTATTAAAACTTCCATTGTTGTTCCTACCTTTTCTTGGATGAGCTTTATCGTTTTAGGTTTGATATTTAGGTCTTTTATCCAGTTGGAGTTGGTTTTTGTACAAGGTGTAAGATATGGATCTTGATTCAGTTTATTGCAGATGGATAACCAATTTTGCCAGCACCATTTGTTGAAGATACTGTTTTTACCCCAGTTTAACGTCTTAGGTCCTTTGTCGAATATCAACTGATCATAGGCAGATGGTGTCATCTCTGGGGTTTCAATTTTGTTCCATTGATTGATCTGTCTGTTCTTGTACCAGTACCAGGCTGTTTTGACCACTGTGGCAGCAAACTAGTTTCTTATAGTTCAAATCCTTGCTAATAATTTATGTTTTCACCCCAGATACAATGAATCAGAATTTGCATTTTAACAAGATTCCTAGGAGATTCTTAGACATAATAAGTTTTTAGACCCCATGCCCTACTAGTGATTCTTGGAATCAACTCCTAACCAGCAGTATTAGCATTGCATTGCATTGCTAAAATGCCAATTAACAGCAGGGACATGTAAGAAATACAAATTGTCAGCAGGAGTTCAAACCACACTGAATTATTTGGAAGTCGTTATATAAAGGAAACACATAGAATTGAAGAGGGCAATAGACAGCACTACAATAATAGTTGGAGACTTCAATATAGTATTTTCAATATTGGTCAGAACATCTAGAAAGAAAATCAACAAGAGAGGACCTGAATATTAGAGACCAACCAGACTTAACAGACATATATAAAGCCCTCTATCCAGTAACAGCATGCAATATACATTCTATTCTAGTGCACATGGATCATTCTCCAGGAGAGACCAAATATTAGGCTACAAAGCAAATTTTGACAAATTTAAAAAGGTGGGAATAATACAAAGATAATACAAAGTATTTTCTCTGACAACAGAATGAAACTCAAAATCTGTAACAGAAAATATACAAACATGGAAACTAAAGAATACACTATTAAACTAACAATTGGTGAAGGAAGAAATCAAAACAGAAATGACAAATTTCTTAGAGTCAAAGGAAAACAAGAGCATAACATACCAATACTATGAGATTCTAAATTAAGGCAGTATTCAGAGGGAACTTACAGCAATAAATGCCTCCATGGAAATCTTACTTTTGACATAACTTTTTCTCATTGGTATGTTGATGGTTAGGGGAATATGGGAATGGATACAGAAATAACGACTAGAAATAGAAGTATGTGGCAAGGGAGAATTAGCAGTCAATCCACCTTATCTAAGCCTTTCTGCATGACTCGGAGCTGATGTGGGAATCATCCAGAATTACACAATAGAAGGAGATGGACTTTTTTCAGGCTTGTGAGCCAATAAAAGCAGGATAAATCAGTGATTTAAAACTCTCTGAAGTCTCTCATTTAGTATATGATTTAGGCATGGAATCTACTTGACAGCAATTAACAAAACATCCCTTTCCTTCCTACAATGTGTCCCTCAGTTTGTCATACTGTGGTGGCTTGCTTTTTCCTGTGATACTAGAAGTTTTGCCACTGGTACTTAAAATACTAGTGGCATTATTCTTGGTAGACAGGTTTCAGAGATGCTTCTGAACTAAGACAGACTAGGAAGAAGGACTTGACAGATAACTTCTGAAAACTGGCCAGTGAAAACCTTATTAATAGCAGAGGAACACTGTCTGAGTCTGGAAGATTTGGAAGTATTCAAATACAACTGCAGAAGAGCTGCCTCCTCAAAATAGAATTAACCTTGATGTTGATGGATTCAAGCTTCTGTAACTTTGATGTGGCATGATTAAAAAGGAGAAGAAGTAGTTGCAAACATCCATTAATAATTAAAATTAGGAAGCAGTATGAATAAGGCAAAGTAGCTGGATGTTTCCTGTGACCTCTTTAACAACAAAGACCCCCTAAAAAAACAAAGGAATCAATTACATGTGATGTTCTAGGAGCCCTCAACATCAAAGGGAAAGTTGAGAAAATGGACTGAGCAATACAGAAGGGAAAGTAGGTCCAGAAGTATCTAGGACTAGTCAGACCTAACCCCATGGGAATCACCACCCTGAAGGTGAGTGGGAGTTTGGTGAGCGGGAGTTTGGTGAGCAGACCAGCAGCTTTTGGAAAGTGTCTTCCTCAGAAGGACAAACCAAGGGGCAGAAAACATACTCGATACCACCTGATTCAGTGAAGAACTACATTCAATTGTCAAAAGCTAAGTGGACTGCATTTAGTCTACTTCCCAAGGATGTGAACCTTTCCTTAGGGATAAAAGTCTCCTTTGCCTAGGGTTTCCCCCTCACTTGTCTGGACTGAGCACAGCTTTACAGTCAGGCTCCATTACCTAGGCCAGCAATAAAGCCAAAGCCAAGTGCCATCGAGTTGGATCCGACTCATGGCCAGCAATAGGATTCCTTATGTGCACTCTAAACCATTCTCCTAGACTTGAAGATGGAACAATTTAACAAACAAGAGTGAAAAGATGAATAAAATGAGATGCTACTTCCTCTAAGGTGGGAACTCAAGGGAGATACAATTCCTTTGCCTAGGCTCAGGCATAAGGGGACACATGCTCCTCTGTGATACTCATTGATGGCTGTCAGTCCCCTGTCTTTCTCAGCCTGCAGTCAGATACTTGTGCCTACGCCAATCACCCCTGTCCATCTAGGACTGCAGGGAAGAGCCTGTACCACACACTTGGTAACTGGCTACTGGGGCACCTAAGCTGAATACTACATGAAATGTAAACAGCTGCCCAGGTTTACTTGCCTAGCAGCAGCTCTAACCATCTGGTAACAGGACACTGTCATCTCAAAGTCGCCAATAATCAAACTAGCACACATAGCTAGTCTATTCTGACATTGCAAAACTAAACAAAAAGTTATGACACAAAATGCAAACATAAAATAAATACAATAACTTATTGATGGCTTAGACAAAACCAAAGCCACTGCCAGTGAGTCAATTCCAACTCATAGTAACCAAACAGGACAGAACAGAGCTGCCCCAAAGAGTTTCCAAGGAATGCCGAGTAGATTCAAACTGCTGACCTTTCAGTTAGCAGCCATAGCTCATAATCACTATGCCACCAGGTTTCCTCAGAGACAACAGTCAATATCAAATCACTTAAAGAAGAAGACCACAATGGTTTCAGAAAGCTCCCAAAGCATCAAGAAATTTTCCAGATGAAGAGAACTTCCTGGAAATACTGGATGCAGAATACAAAAGATTAATATTTAGAACTCTTCAAGAGATCATGGAAAATGTAACAGAGCATAATGACAAACTGAATAGACTGCAAGAAAGCATAGAGAAACAGCATGCAGAGATTCAGAACATTAATAATGAAATTACAGAATTATACAACTCTAGAAAGTCAAAGGAGTGAATTAAGGCAACAGGAGCCTGGTGAGACTGAAGATAAAACACTTGGCATCAACATATTTGAAGAAAAATCAGGTAGAAGAATTTAAATAAATGAAGAAACACTAAGAGTTATATGGAACTCTTTAGGAAGAATAATCTACAAAAGACTGGAGTACCAAAACGGGGCAGGGGGAAACAGAAAATAGAGATCATTGAGGATTTATTGGCAGAAAGCTTCCCTGATATCATGAAAGATAAGAAGATATCTATCCAAGATACTCATTATAATCTGCACAAGGTAGATCCTAAAAGAAAGATACCAAGACATATTATAATCAAACTTGATAAAACTAAAGATAAGGAGATAATTTTAAAAGCAGGAAGGGATAAACAAAAAATAATCTATGAAGAAGTTAATAAAACTAAGCTTGTACTACTCAGCAGAAACTACGCAGGCAAGAAGAGAATGGGATGACATATATAAAGCAATGAAGAAAAAAAATGCCAGTAAAAAATTATATATGCAGGAAAATTGTCTCTCAAATATGATGATGAAATTAGAATGTTTCCAGATAAACAGAAATTTAGGGACTTTGCAAAAGACAAACCAAAATCATGAGAAATACTAGAGGGAGTGGTTCAGTGAGAAAATCGGCAACATCAGGTAACAACCCAAGGCCAGAATGCAGGACAGAGCAACCAGATGTCAACCCAGAGAGGGAACTCACAAAAACTAATCAAAGCTAAAATACTGAAAATAGGGAAACAGAGATAACAATATGTAAAAGATAACATTTTAACAAAAGGAGGGACTAAAAATTTAGTCACAGATCTCTCATATGGAGAGGAAGACAAAACAACACAATGAAATTAAACATGAGTTTAAATTCAGAAAAACACGGGTAAATATTAAGGTAACCAAAAAGTAAACTAATAAAAAAAAAAAGAAAGAAAGAAAAGAAAGACATGCAGTTTCAGTGTCATGGATTGAATTGTGTTCCCCCAAAACTGTGTGTGGCAGCTCATGCTGCTCTAATAGCAATACCACAAAGTAGATGGCTTTAGCAAAAAGCAGAAACCAAACTCAGTGCATTGAGTCGATTCCAACTCTTAGCAATCCTGTAGACAGAGTAGAACTGCCCCACAGAGTTTCCAAGGAGCACCTGGTGGATTTGAACTGCTGAACTTCCTGTTAGCAGTCATGGTACTTAACCACTATGCCACCAGGGTTTCCAGCTTTAGCAAAGAAAAGCTTAGTCTTACACAGCCCAGTAGGCTACAACTCTGAATTTAGGGTGTGTGCTTGAGGGGAAGACTTTCCCTATTTGTCAGCTCTGGAGGAAGTTTCTTGCATTGTATCAGTCTTTGGGCAGGGAGCATCATGGCACAGGTACCTCAGGACTCAAGGACATGCTGTACTCCCAGTGCTTTTTCCTTTATGGCATAAGGTTCCCCAACCCCTCTGCTAGCTTCCTTCCTTTCTATCTCAAGAGATTGCCTCAAGGCATGAAACAATCTTACACATCGAATCCTGCCCCACCAACAGAACTGCTGCCCATCTGCCCTCACTAACATTATAGTGGCAGCATTTACAACATGGAGTACATTACACAATACCAGGAATCATGGCCTAGCTAAACTGCTGCAGCTTTCTGGAGTAACACAATTCAATCTGTGACATTACACCCTTTGTTCCCTAAAAAACATCATGTCTTTGCACCATGTAAAGCATATTCACCCCATCATAGCAAAAGTCTTACATCTAAGTCCCAAATCCAAAAATTCCTCTTCAGCTGTGAAATCTAAAACACAAGCTATCTGCTGCCAAAATACAATGGCAGAACAGGCAGGCACCCAAGTTACACATTTCCATTATAAATGGGAGAAAGAAGACAAAACAGACAACAAGCAAGTAGGCAAAATACATTACAGTAGACCTCAACACTTTGAAAATAATCTTCCATTCTCAGAGACACTTAACAAAATGGTCCTGCCCTCCAGACTGTAGGTATCAGACACACTCTCCAGATTCTGAGTGGAAGCCCCTTGGACCTGTGTTACAGCTCTGCCTTCCAGGCCCAGGTGTGACAGCAACTCTGGTTCACTTGACATTAGATGCACCCTAAGCCCAACTGAGTGGCAATTCCACCTTTAGAAACACAGGAAGCCATGGCTCCACCCTTTCAAACCTTTGAAGTCATGGCCATACCTTTTGAGATCGACACAGCTCCCCTTCTTATGCTCTTTGTCTCTTCAGCTTCTGTTCATAGCCTGGGCCTCAGGCCCACCTCTGCCTTGCTGGGGCAAGTGTTCCACAGCCCAATTCAAGTGCCCAGAGGCACCCCAATCTGCCATGAAGCCTCCTACACACAGGCACTTAGTTCTTTTGTTCCATGGATCAGCAAGCCTAGCTCCACTGATTCAAGAGCCCAGAGGCACCCCACTCCACCAGAAAACCTCCGTGCCCAGGTACTTAGCTTTCTTCCTCTGTGGGTCAGCTCCAGTGCTGTCTTGTGCTGGTCCTCTGCTGTTGTTTCTCACCATTTGTGCATTCTTTGGTGTTACCAGTTCTCTTCAGTTCTTTCTGAGTTTCCTATCCATTTTCAGTTTCAAAACTCTTTCCGTATTTTTGGTATTTGTTAGAGCAACACCCCTCACCTGGTACCAAATTCTGTCTTAGTTCTGTAGTGCTGCTTTAACAGAAATACAAGTGCATAGCTTTAAAAAGAGAAATTTTATTTGTCACAGTCCAGTAAGCTAAAAGTCCAAATTCAGGTTTTCAGCTCCAGGGGAAGCCTTTCTCTTCTGGTACTGAAGGAAAGTCCTTATTATCAATCTTACCCTGGATTAGAGGTGCAGGGACTAAGGTCCTTCCCAAAGGACTCAGTCAACAACCAGCATTGCTTCTTGGTCATATAAGTTACCCAAACCTCGGCTTGCCTCCCTTTATTTTATATTCCAAGAGGCCACCCCAAGCCACAATACAATCCCACACATTAAGTCCTGCCCCACCAACTCTACTGCAGCCCATCCACCCTGATTAACACCACAGAGGCAAGATTTACAATAGGAAGGACATCACACAATACCAGGAATCATGGCCCAGCCAAATCGCTACAGATTTTAGGGGGAACACAATGCAATCCATGACAGGCAATTTGGCTGAGCCACAATGCCCAGTATTGTTGACTGTTTCTTTAATGTTGTAAACCCTGCCCCTATAATGTTAATGAGGGAAGATGGGCAGAACTTGTGTTGGTGGGGCAGGACTCAATGTGTGGGAGTGTACTGTGCCTTGGGGCAGCCTTAGGAAATACAAAGAAAAGGAAAGGAAATGGAGAGTTGGGAATTTTATACTATCAGGAAAGAATCAGTGATGACAGCTGAGAGCACCCTTTGGAAAGGGCCTAGGGTCCTGTGCCTCAGAAGCTCCCAGTCCAGGGGAAGAATGATGACAAGGACCTTCCTCCAGAGCCAAAAGACAGAGCCTTCCCCTAGAGCTGATACCCTGAATCTGGAGTTTTAGCCTACTAGACTATGACAAAATAAATTTCTTTTTTTTTAAAGCCATCCACTCATGGAATTTCTGTTGTAGCAGTACCAGATGACTAAAATACTCAACAAATACAAAATCAACAACAATGAAAAAAGAAAAAACATCAAGAAAAATGACTCAGCACAGAAAATTAAGTTGAACAAAGAAATAATCAACAATGCACAAAAAACGCATCAAAATGTCAGCATTTAACTCATACCTATCAATAATTATGTTAAATGTAAATGGATTAAAAGTAGCAGTAAAGAGATAGAGAGTTGCAGAATCAATAAGAAAATACAATCCGTCTATATGCTGCCTGCAAAAGACATACAATAAACTTAAGAGACTCAAACTAAAACTCAAAGGATAGGAAAAACACATCAAGCAAACAATATGCTAAACAGAGCAGGAATGACAATATTGATTTCTGATAAACTAAATTTTAAAATAAAACCCACCTAGGGGGATAAGGATGCTATAGAGTGATTAAATGGTTGACATACCAGGCACATATAACCATATTAAATATTTATGCACCCAGTGGTGGGGCTCCTAAATACACGAAATCAACTCTAACAGCATTAAAAAAGAAATAGCTCCATAATAATAGTAGGAGCTTTCAACATACCACTTTCAGAGAAAGGCAGGATATCAAGAAAGAAGCTCAATAAGACACAGAAGATCTAAATGCCACAATCACTCAACTTGGCCTCACAGACATAACAGGACACTCTAACTAACAGCAGCCAAATAAACTTTCTTCTCCAAGGACATGGAACATTCTCCAGAAAAAGACCAGATACTAGGTTATAAAGCAAGACTTAAAATTCAAAGCATCAACATATTACAAGGCATTTTTTTCAGGCCATAAAGCCATAAAAGTAGAAGTCAATAACAGAAAAAGCAAGGAAAAAAAAATCAAACAATAGAAACTGAACAATACCTTGCTCCAAAAGTAATGGGTTATAGAAGAAATCAAGGGTAGAATAAAGAAATACACAGAAACAAATGAGAACAAAAACACATTCTATCAGGACCTATGGGACAACAGCAAAAGCAGTGCTCAGAGGCCAATTTATTTCAATAAATACATGCACACAAAAAGAAGAAAAGGCCCAAATCAACACTACAATTCGAGCAAGTAGAAAGAGGGCAGCAAAAGAATCCCCTGGGCACTACAAAAAAATAAAATAAAATAAAAATTAGAGTAGAATTAAAAATTATGAAATAGAAAAATGATAGAAAGAATTAACAAGGCTACAAGTGGTTCTTCAGAAAGATCAACAAAATCAATAAACCACTAGCCAAATGGACAAAAGAAAAACAGGAGAAGAAGCAAATTACTCTTAATGAGAAATGAGATGCGCAGTATCACAACAGACTCATCTGAAATTTAAAATACTGTAACAGAATACTATGAAAAATTGTCCTCTATCCAATTTGAAAACCTAGAGGATATGGACTACTTTCCAGAAACACATTGGCTGCCTAAACTAACACAAACAAAGGTAGAACAATTAAGTAAACCCAGAACAAGAGACAGAAAAGGTAATTTAAAATTCCAACCAAAAAAAACCCTGGCCCTGAGAGCTTCACCGGAGATTTCTACTAAACTTTCAGAGAAGAGTTAACATCACTACTATTAAAATTATTTCAGAGCATGGAAAGAGACGGCATACTCCAAAATCATTCTATGAAGCCAATATACCAAACCAGGTAAAGACAGCACCAAAAAAAGGAAAACTACAGACCAATTATCTCTCATGAATTTAGATGAAAAAAAAAAGCCTCAATAAAATTCTAGCCAGTAGAATTTAACAATATATCAAAAACATAATTCACCATGACTAAGTGGGATTCACATGCAGGGATGGTTCAATATTAGAAAATCCAATTAATGTAATCAACCACACAAATAAAAAAAGAACCACTTTATTTTATCAATTGATGCACAAAAGGAATGTGACAAAGTCCAACACCCATTCATGTTAAAAACTCTCAGCAAAATAGAAGGGAAATTGCTCCATGTGATAAAGGGCATTTATAAAAACCCAACAGCGAACATCACCCTAAATGGAGAGTTGGAAAGCATTCTCCTTGAGAATAAGAACCATACAAAGATGCTACCACGTTTATTCGACATTGTCTTGAAGTTTCGAGCTAGAGCAACCAGGCTAGATAAAGAAATAAAGGGTATCCAAATTGGTAAGGAAGAAGTAAAAGTATCTTTAGTTGCAGATGCTGTGATCTTATACACAGAAAACCCTAAAGAATCCACAAAGACTACTGGAACTAATAGAAGGATTCAGCAAAGCATCAGGATATAAGATAAATATAACAAAGGTCAGTTGAATTTCTCTACAGCAACAAAGAAAATATCAAAGAGATTACCAAATCACTGCAATTTATAAAAGCCCTCCAAAAGGTAAAACACTTAGGAATAAATATAACCAGAGACATAAAAGACCTATACAAAGAAAACTCTAAGACATTACCACAAAAAACAAAAAACAAAAGAGACCTATATAAAGTGGAGAAATCTACCTTGTTCATAGACAGGAAGACTTAATGTTGTGAAAATATCTATTTCACCCAAAGCAATCTACACATACAATGTGATCCCAGTATAAATTGTAGTGTCAGTTTTTAATGAGATGGAGAAACAATTCAATAACTCTGTTTGGAAAGAAAAAAAAATCCTGGATAAGTAAAGCACTACTGAAGAAGGGGAACACAGCGGGAGGCCTCATACTACCTGACCTTAGAACCTACTACATTGCCACAGTAGTCAAAATGGCCTGGTACTGGTACAAAAAGAGACACACAGACCAATGGAACAGAAGAGAGACCCCAGAAGTATCACCCTCCTCTTATGAACAACTGATATTTGACAGAGGCCCAAAGGTAAAACTAGGGTAAAAATAGTCTGTAACAAATGGTATAGGCAGAATTACATATCCACATGCAAAAAACTGAAACAAGACTCCTATTTCACACCTCACACAAAAATTAACTCAAAATAGATCAAAGACCTAAATATCAAACCTAAAACAATAAAGATCATCCAAGAAAAAATATGGAGAACAACAGAAGTTCTAATACACAGCTTATACAGACTACAAAATCTGAGCAACAATACACAACAGAAAATAGATAAAGGACAACTACAAAAAATCAAACACTTATGCTCATCCAAAGATTTTACCAAGAGAGCTAAAAGACTAGCTACAAAATAGCAAAAAAAATTTGGTAACTACATGTCAGATCGACATCTGATTTCCATAAACTGCAAGGTACTGCAAAATATCAACCAGAATGGTAAATAACTCAATTAAGCAATAGGCAAATAAGATGAACAGACATTTCACCAAAGACATACAGGTAGCCAAAAGACACATGAAGAAATGTTCAAGATCTTTAGCTATTATAGGAATCCAAATCAAAAGTACAGTGAGACACCATCTCACCCCAACAATGTTGGCAATAACCCAAAACACAAAACAACAAATGCTGGAGAGGCTGAGGAGAGACTGGAACTCGCCTACACTGCTGGTAGGAATGTAAAATGGTACAACCTCTTTCGAAAGCAATCTGGTGCTTCCTTAAAAAGCTAGAAGTAGAAATACCATATGATCCAGCAATCCCACAGAAATAAAGGCAGTCACACAAACAGATAACTGCACATGAATGTTTATTACAGCACTGTCCACAATAGCAAAAGGATGGAATCACCCTAGGTGCCCCTCAACAGATGAATAGAGAAACAAACTATGGAACATATATACAGTGGACCACTATGCAATAATAAAGAACAATGATGACTTTAGGAAGCATCTCATAACCTGGTTTCAACTAGAAGACATTATGCTGAGTGAATCAGTCAGCAGTAAAAGGATACATATTGTATGAGACCTCTGCTACAAGGACTTAAAAATGGACTTATGTACAGAAGACAAGACTCTGATGGCTACAATGGTGGGGAGGGAGGGAGAGGGATGTGCATAGATTAGATATCTGACAGGGATTTGGTTAGGTTAAAAGCGTGACAACATGCAGTGGAGAATAGATCAGCATAACTGAACTACACCATAAAATGAAAAGTTTTCTAAACTCAACCCAATAGTTCAAATGACAGAGTAACAGAGACAGGGGCTTAGGGACCATGTTTTCAGGGGACATCGAGGTCATTTGGTATAATTAGTCTTTTGCTAACACAGTCTTCTGAACCCCCTATTGGTGAGTGTTGTCTGGCGTCTTAAAAGCTAGCAAGCTGCCATTTGAGGAACACCAAATAGTCCCAACCCACCTGGAACAGATGACAACCAAGAAGATCAAAGATACAAGGCAAAATGAGCCCAGGAGACCGAAGTACCCATGTGAATGGGAGACTGCATCAGTATGAGACCAGAAGAACCAGATGGTGCTCAATCACCACCAAAGGCAGCCATGATGGTGGACACAACGTAGAATTCCTGAGGCAACATGAGAAAAAGACGTTCAAGAATTCTACTAAAAGATCAGAATTGACGGTCTGACAGCCTGGAGGGTTCCCTGAGAACACGGCCCCTAGACTTGCTGCTGGCCCTAACCAATATGGAGGTCTATTCTTCTGACAAGAATGGGCTGGAATCGAGGACACAGTCTGAGCATGTGGTGTGTATACCTTATGACTTTACACATTTATAGGAGGCCATCCTACTGGTTTCTTTCTAGATGTGAGAGAAGGTGGAAAGGAGAGGACAGGTGCTCGTTAAGAGGATATTAGAAGTATAGAGGGAAAAGGAGGAATGTGCTGTCACAGAGTGAAGAGAGCAGATGGAGTTTTCGATAGGCAGGCATGCAAAATTGATTTCGATTGTCTACTTTCACTTAGTCATAATAAAAAGAAAAAATTCACAAAAAAAATTGACTATTTTATTTAAAGTGATCTATAGATACCATGCAATCTCTACCCAAATTTCAGTGACATTGTTAATGAGATGAAGAAACAAATTATTAACTTCACATGAAAAGAGAAAATGCCTTGTATAAGCAAAGCATTACTACAGAACAACAAAGTTGGAGTTTTCACACTACCTGACTTTAGAATCTATTACACTGCCACTGTCAAAATAGCTTGGTGCTGGTACAACAACAGATGCATAGACCAATGTACAAGAATGAAGAACCCAGACAGAATATCATCCACCCATGAGCGGCTGTTATTTGACAAAGGCCCAAGGTCTGTAAACTGATGAAAAGACAGTCTCCTTAACTATACTGGCATAACGAGATATCCATTTGCAAAAAAATGAAACAAGACTCACATCTGATGTCACACACAAAAACTAAATCAGAATGATCAAAGACTAAAATTTAAAATCTAAAAGATAAAGATCATGGAAGAAAAAATAGGGAGAACGCTTGGATCCTTAGTACAGGACACAAACAGAATACAAAACATTACTAACAATTCACAAACACCAGAAGAGAAAATAGACAACTGGGAACTCCTAAAAATCAAACACATATGTTCTGTCAAACACTTTGCCACAAAAGTAAAAAGACAGACTATAGATTGGGAAAAAAATATTAGATATAACAAATCTGACCAGTATATCATCTCTGAAATCTACACGATACTGTAAAACCTCAATAACAAAAAGACAAATAACCTAAATAAAAAAATGGGCCAAGGATATGAACAGGCACTTCACCAAAAAAGACATTCAGGCAGCTAACAGATACATGAGGAAATACTAAGCATCTTTAGCCATTAGAGAAATCCAAATCAAAACTACAATGAAATATCATTTCACCCTGATAAAAACCAAGCCAAACCCACTGCTGTTGAGTCGATTCTGAGTCATAGCGACCTTACAGGACAGAGCAGAACTGCTCCATAGATATTCCAAGGAGCACCCGGCCGATTCCAATTGCTGACCTTTGGTTAGGAGCCATAGCATTTATCTATCCACCACGCCACCAGGGCTTCCTCACCCTAACAGGACTGGCATTAATCCAAAAAGCCACAAAATAATCAATGTTGGAGACTGTGGATAGACTGACTTTAAACCACGCAGCATCCTCTTATTATGGTCAAAAGACTCCCTTTTGATTGACGTACAGATTCCTCATGAGCACAATTAAGTGTTCGGGAATTCCCATTTTCTGCATGTTATCCATTATTTGTTATGATCCACACAGTTGAACGCCTTTGCATAGTCAAGAAAACACAAGAAGACATTTTTTTTAGCATTCTCTTCTTTCAGCCAAGATTCATCTGAGATTACCAATCATATCCTTGGTTCAAATATCCTCTTCTGAATCTGGCCTGATTTCTGGCAGTTACCTGGTAATATACTGCTGCAGCCACTTTTTTTTTATTGTGATTGAGTGAAAGTTTACAATACAATTGAAATTTGCATGCTCGCCTATCTGCAGCTCCCTCTGCTCTCCTTGCCTGGTGACAGCACACTCCTCCTTTCCATTCCATACATGTCATATCCTCTTAACAATCTCCTGTCCCCTCAAGAACTATGAAGAACTGGTAGTACTAAAGGAAGAAGTCCAAGCTGTATTGGAAGAAAAAAAATCTGAACCCATTACCACTGATTCCAATTCACAACGAACCTAAAAGACAGGGGTTTCCAAAGAGCACTTGGTGGATTCAGACTGATAACCACTTGGTTAGCAGCTGTGGCTCTTAAGTACTATACCACCAGAGTTTCCAAGCTGCTCTAAAAGCACTGACCAAAAATAAAAACCAAGGCTCCAGGAACCGAAAGAATACCACTTGAACTGTTTCAACATAAGGATGTAACTTGGACGTGCGTATATCAAGAAATCTGGAAGACAGCTACCCTGCCACCCAAATGGAAGAGATTCTTATTTGTGTCTGTTCCAAAGAGACGTGATCCAACAGATTGCAGAAATTATCAAATAGTATCATCAGTATCACATACAACTAAACTTTTGATGATCATTCAAAAGTGGTTGCAGAAGTACAATGACAGCCAGAAATTCAAGCTGGATTCAGAAGAGGCCATAGAACTAGGGATACCACTGCTGACGTCATATGGATTTTTGCCAAAAGCCAGTATCAGATGTTTACCTGTGTTGCACTGACTATACGAAGGTACTCAACTGTGTGGATTATAATAAATTATGGATAACATTGTGAAGAATAGGAATTCTAGAACACAATTATGCTCATGCAGAATCTATATATAGACAAGAGGCAGTTGCTGGAACAGAGCAAGGGGATAGTATAGTTTCAAATCAAGAAAGCTGTGCATCAAGATTATACCCTTCACCATACTTAATGTGTATGCTAAGCAAATAATCTGAGAAGTTGGACTATATGAAAAATGTGGCATCAGAATTGGTGTGACTCATTCCAAACCCATTGCCACAAGTAGTCTGCAATTTACAGGTGAGAAAACCCTCCTTGTTGAAAGCAAAGCAGATTTGAAGTACTTACCAGTAAAGAATAAAGACTGTAGTCTTCAGTGTGGATTATACCTCAACATAAACAAAAATTCTCACAACTGGACCAATAAGTAACTTCTTGATAAAGGAGAAAAGATTGGAGTTGTCAAGAATTTCATTTTACTTGTATCCACAATAGACGCAGCTGTCAAGAAATCAAATGACATATCACATTGCACAGATTTGCTGCAAAAGTCTTCTTTAAAGTGTTAAAAAACAAAGATGTCACTTTGAGGACTAAGGTGTGCTTGACAGAAGCCATGTTATTTTCAATCACCTCATACAAAAGCTGTACAATTAATAACACCACCAAATAACATTGATGTCTTTGAATTATGATGTTGACAAAGAATATTGAATATACTGTAGACTGTCAAAAGAACAAACAAGTCAGCCTTGAAAGAAATGCAGCCAGAGTGATCCTTAGAGGTGATGATGGTGAGACTTTGTCTCATGTATCCTTGAAGAAAGATAGAGGGTAGAGGGTTGGCAGAGAATTCAAGACAAAGAGGAAGGCCCTCAATGACACGGACTGACATAGTGGCTGCACCAGTGGGCTCAAACAAGAATTGTGAGGATGGTGAAAGACTAGGCAGTGTTTCATTCTGGTGTACACAGGGTCATTGTGAGTTGTAACCAACTCGATGGCATCTAACAACAGCCCTGTTCTACACACTACATAGCTTGTCACATTACAAAATTGATTGCTGGGCTGAATGAAAGTGAATTTTGCCTTAATTGCTATTTCAGATTCCATTAACATGCTCATGAGAACTGAAAACAAATGCTGGAGAGTAAAAATGACAAAGTGCAGATGGTATTAACCAAAGTATGAAATAAACAAAAGACACACACAAAACCAAACCCACTGCCATTGAGTCAATTCTGAATCACAGCAACTTTATGTGTACAGGCAAGGCAAAATAACAGCTACTGTTCATATAATGTCTACTGGGAACCAGGAACAACTCTATTAACTCATTTAATTTTCACAGTCCAGTGAACTTACCCTCATTTTATAGATGAGGAAACAAAAAGGCACCCAGGGGTTGGTTAATAACTTGCCTGAACTTACAGTCAGTTAAGTGACAGAACTGAAATTTGAATCATTCTACTCTAGAATCCATTTTCTTATCAGTAGTACTGGACTATGTATTTTTTTTCAGGAAGAGGTGGGGGGAAGAATAGTAGAGCATAAATTCTGGAACTTAAGGCTTCTGCATGCAGTTAATTCATAAACTCCTGTGACATTTTAATATGCCATATGCAGACAAACAGTTAATCTCTTCCTCTACTTCATAATGTTGCTTATTCCTTTGGCTTTCCGATGGCAACTGTATTATTCATTGTTAAAAATGTAGTTGAATTCAGCTTTTTTAGTTAAACCCAATGTGTATTTACTATTTTTAAAAACTGTGTAATTTATTTACATTTATTAGTGTCCTCAGTTACAAGTCCATTTTGAAGAAAAACAACATATGTCGAGGTTTTAAAGCTAAAAATCTCAGCTTTACAATTTGATTTTCAGCTTTGAACAGTATGTGCTCAACTGTTTACTTAAAGGTTGGTGTTTCCAACCCAACCAGTGGCACCAGCACCTTGGCAGAAAGACCTGGCAATCTGCTTCCATAAATATTAAAGCCAAGAAAATCTTAAGGCGTTCCACTCTAACACAGTGGGCTGGAAGGCAAACAACACCAACATGTCTTAGATTTTTTGTTCTAACGCTCTTTAACTTCCAGCACTTTAAGGTGCATTCAGGAGTGATTAATATACTAACTTATTGCCAGAGATCACAAGAGCTGTCATAACTGATAGTCTTCTTTTTAATCTCCTTACATGCCTCTCCTTACATGCCACTGTATGAAAAACAGTGGGAAAACTATGCAACTTTCACATCAAGGATGGATTCTGAAATTACTAGAAAGTCACTTTTCTGCTGGGCTCATGCTTTCTAACAGGTTCAAGCTATACACAAAGTATACAAATTCAATAATGGACATCCAATTCTTCCATAAACGGTCAGACTACTAAACTAACTGGAAAACAAAAGCTCGTAACTGGAATCACAGAGCTGCTGTTACTCAAATAGTAGTTTCAGGTTTCTTGAAAAGCTATAGCATAGGAATTCAAATCCTGGTCTTTATCTGTTTTTATTTTTTTAAACCTCCTTAAGCGTTCTTCCTCCACCCTTGGTGCCTTCCTGGATACACTCTAACTCGATAGGTTTCCCCAGCCTCACCCAGGATGTCAGTCTCTACAGGTAAGGGCCAGTTCAGAGCGTAGGGAGACCAGGAGGAGAGTGCGAGTGAAATGGTCAATTCCTCCTTAACTCCGGGCCCCCTCGCGGGCTTCACCCCTCCTCCTGGGGGCTGAGATTGGAGAGGAAGTGGGAAGGCTCGAATCTGTTCCTCACACCAGCGCCCTCATGCCCCCACCCTTCTCCTCAGCTCTGGGGTTCGGCGCGCCTTACACCCGCCCCTCACCCCGGGGAAGAAGCGGGCGGCGCGGCAGGGCTCGCGGAGAAAGGCTTAGGGGATCAGATGGTCCCAGTTCCACAGCCACATCTTCGGCAGCAGAAGACGGCAACCACCCACCCATCTGCAAGCCAGGCCCAAGAGCAGCCCCTGAGACCGTGGTGTCCGGATGTGCGGGCGCGTCACTTCCGGGCGGTGCAGCAGCCACCGCTTGGAAGATGGCTGCGCCCTGTGGCTCGGAGCTGCCCGCGAACTCGCCGCTAAAAATTCCGAAGATGGAGGTGCTCTCCCCGGCCTCTCCTGGCGGCCTGAGCGATGGAAATCCCTCTCTGTCCGACCCGTCCACGCCTCGGGGTGCCTCCCCTCTCGGGCCGGGCAGTGCGGCGGGCTCGGGGGCAGCGGCGTCCGGGGGTCTCGGGCTGGGTCTGGGGGGCCGCAGCGCCGCCTCGTCCTCGGTCTCCTTCTCTCCTGGTGGCGGCAGTGGCGGGGCCGCGGCAGCCGCGGCCGCTGCCTGCCGGGGCATGTCGTGGACGCCCGCGGAGACGAACGCGCTCATCGCAGTGTGGGGCAACGAGCGGTTGGTGGAGGCGCGGTACCAGCAGCTGGAGGGAGCCGGCACGGTGTTCGGCAGCAAGGCCCCCGGGCCAGCCATGTACGAGCGCGTGTCTCGGGCCCTGGCCGAGCTGGGCTACGAGCGGACCCCGTCCCAGTGCCGGGAGCGCATCAAGGTAACCGGCCGCCCGGCCTGGGGCAGCGAACCTGAGGCAGGGAGAAGGCGGGGAAGCGGGCCTCGGGGGCGGGGGCCGACTTGAATGCAGGGCTCCCCTCCGGGGCCCCGAGGGCTACTGGTATCTTTGCCTTTTTCTTCTGTCCTTGGGAAGGGTGCTTTTTTCCAGATGGCCGCCAGCCCGTAGGTTTCCTGAGTTTGAAGTTGGGCGTGTCTGCCGCCGCCCCTTTTTCTTGCCAATTGACTATGCTCCTGCGCTCTGAAGTTGGTAGCTTCTCCTAGTGCGCTGTGCTGCAATCCTGGTGCCGCTGGTGCCTTTCGTGCCCCATCGCCGGGGCTCCTCGCTTAGTTCCGGGCGGAGGAGACCCCAGGTAGAGGCTTACCGACCTGGGACGGGATTGAGGAAGGGGAGAATGGTGGGGAAAGAGTGGAGTGTTGGCGAGCCACCAGTTTAGGAATTTGCAATGAGGGATGGTGGTGGCGAAGCCACACAAAAAGCCCTTTGCTTTTTATCATTCGCCCTGCTTCCAACTTTAGGTACGAAGGACAAGTAAGACTAGAGATGCTTTGTAGAACTGAAAGGCGTAAGTGTAGCCAGGTTGTGTTTTCTTATCGTAGAGTTAATGGGCAAAATGAAAGTTACCGTGGCTGAGAGAGTCTGTCATTTGTGGTGTCGATTACTCCAGAGTTAGATTGGCTTGAGGCCCTGCACTGTTTCTGATGAAGCTCTTTCATGAAAACAGTTTTTCCCTGCTTTAGTTATCGTGCCGGATGTGGTGACAAGTAAAGCTCTCAGTGTGCATCTGGCTCTCCTTGTGTGCCTGAATGTTTAAATGCGGGGGATTAATTTGGACTAGAAATTTTACCAGCAGTCTGGCTATCATTTTGTGGTTTCTACTGATTTGTAATATAGGCATTCACATGTTTCTTTTTGGCAGATAGGAAGTTATATTTGTTAAGGCGGTCTCGTCAGAGTGTCTGCTGGAGTCTTAAGTTTGGTAGGATTCTTCTAAGTTTTCCGTGTATACTTCCTGTTCATAGTCATGGTATCTTTATACTTTTTTTCTGTTAGGGATGGCAGTTTTTTCGGGAACTCCTTGGGGGTAAAAACTCGGTAAGAACAATCATAATCACACTACAGGAGCCATTCTTGTGTGTATTATTTGCAGAGAGAGTGTGCTCCAAAGTTTGTGAGGCCTTGGCTCCAGTAGCATTCATTTGGTGACATTGTTGCTTCGAAAAATTTTCCAAAAACTAGAATATTTCACACCTGCTATTGTTCAAGGGACTCTAGTGGAGATGTAGTTAAAGCACTCTTGTTGCTAACTGAAAGGTTGAAGGTTCTAACCGACCATCCCATCTGAGGAAGAAAGTTGTGGCAGTGTGCTTCCATAAAGATTTACAGTCTTGGAAACTCCATCAGGCTGTTCACCTCTGTCCTGTAAGGTTTTACTTTGATTTGGAATGGACTGGAGGGCTGATGGAACTATTGTTCAAGAGATTTGGCACCCACTTCTCAATTACAAAAGTAAATTGGTTTACCTAAACATGTACTTTCAGAGCGCCTTAAATGCCCTCTCCCTCCTTTTAACAAGGATATCATTAAGTTAGTAGCTAATAAACAATAAGAAAGCCACTGTTTTTAGAATTTCATTCCTCTATTCAAGGTTATTAACTTTAGGGGAGAGTTTTTGCACTGTACTGTTTGACATTTATTCATGAACTTTTCATGAGTGTAGAGGTGGGTGCACCTTAGGCATTTATTTTAGCTTGACTGCTTTTTGTCCTTAGAAATATTTCCACCAAAGGGGAAAAGGGTGCTTTCAAAACCTTACTGAACATAAATCACTCGATAAAATTGCTTGTCAGAATGACCGAGGAATGTATGACCAAGTCTTTGGATTGTGTCATTGTCCTTTATGAGAAGAATAACCTAAAGCAAGGAATGGAGATTGAACATCACTGAAGAATTTTAAGAGGATCAATTGACCTGTCTTCGACAGATCAGGCCAAGTTTGACCTCAAGCTCTTAGAATATTTTGAGAGTATCCAGTAGTATCTGACCCATTAACTGCTGTGGCCAATAGCAATTAAAAAGCAAGGCAGATAACTTTTATTTAAAAAGAGATGCTCTACTCCTTAAGTAACTGCAGTCCAGAAATCTACATTCTCAATTAATGAAGTTCATTTCTCTGCCATAATTATAAGCTTGGTAAGGATAGGTTCATATCTTATTCGCTACTATATATCCAGTGCCTGCATATATATTTATTCAGTTCACCAAATAAAGCTAGAAAGACAGTTTTGAAGAGTATTAAAATATGGCGCAGTTTGAAAAATACTGCATTAAAAACTGAACTTTGTCTCCTTGGAAGATTTAATGTGAGTGTCATCTTAAGCAGAGAAGCAAATACGGCCACTGAAATCATAGTCTTATACAATTATGAGGTGGGTGTCCATGTAATCCAGATTGTGCTTATGAAAATAGAAGACACACCCTAAACAAATTCTTATGCAGTCTCAAATCCCAGAAAACAAATTCTTAGATCCCAGTTTTTAAAATGTGTGTTTAGAAGTAATTCAGAAATCTCTTCCACCTTATTGTGTTGATAACAAATACCTTCCTTCTTTTAGTTTGACGAAATAGAAACAAAGTAGTGCTTCAAAATGTGGAAAATGAGGAGCTCCTGCTAAGGATGAATGTAGCTCACTTAAATGTGAACTGAATTTCAGAAGCTAGCAGAGAAGGAACACCATATGAGTTCATTACATTTCTGGTCCAGTATATTTGAAATAAGAAAATTTAATTTGAAAATTTACAAAAGAATTGTTTCACCATCTGAAAGGGAGAGAAATCATTGTTAACTGCCAGTGTTTTGTGAAGCCTCGCCTGAATGGATAGTCTCAACCTGTTGATGTAGCAGCCCTTATCCCATCATTAAATCTCTAGCACAGGCTAACGGCTAACGCATCACACAGCTGAGTCCTACCTACCCCAGCCTTTGCTGAGACTATCTTCCTGAATAATTACCTTCCCTGGACTGTACCTAAGTCTACTTTTTAAAACTGTTAATGCTGTCATTGAATTAATAACTCTTGGATTTTGCTACCCAAGCCCTATTTTCTGATACTGTCTAAATGAATATATATGTTTCTAAGCACACAAGATTTTAATTTATGACCAGGGAGATAAACATTTGTTTATTGCTGCAGAGTTTCATTGTAAGCTCTGGTGTGTGGTGTTAGTATTTGTTCAGTCACTTTGATAAAAGGAGAATGTTTGAGACTGCCTTGGTACACAGATTGTTGTTTGTTTCTGACATTTTGTTGCTTTTTATTTGCCTGCCAGAAGAAAATTTGGATGCTAACAATTCCAGGATAAATTTGAAGTCAAATGAGTAAATCGAAGTGGTTTTCTGTCTATTAATTGCTTTATTTTCCCACCTTTTCTTTGGGGTTTGTCTTCATGTCTCTATTCACCAAATACTTGAGTGCTTACTGTGTATAGGGCTCTCTGCTAGGTGTTGGGATGAATAAAAGAACAGGTCCTGTAGTCTGATACTTTACAGTTCAGTTGAAGGGTTTGTATGCACACATCAGTTACAAGACAACACAGGGATGATGAGCCAAGCAGTACTTGATTGTCATATGAATAAACAGGCAGTAAGTGTGATGATTTCAAAGGAGGGAGAGATGTTATCACTGTCCATACTGAGGCAGCAATACTTGGTTTTGAAAGACCTAACTAGACTTAGAATTCATGAAAGCTTTCACTTGGAACCACTTCAGTCATTTAATCTAATGCACTGCAGAGTCATTCTCAAGTCCCATATTTTTGGTTGTTTTCCAAAACTTTGCTTTTTGAGAGTTGTTGGCTTTATGTCTTTGAAACAGATGTGCCCTTTTAACCCTGCCTACAGATGAAATACAAGGTGATTGTATGACCTAAAAAAGTTTGCTTCTGCTGCATTAGTGCTACTGTACTCATCAGACAGATACAAAGGGGGTAGGATGTCTTCTGCCTAGCAACCAAAATTGTTCATTCTAGTGATATGGCTTAGATATATTTATTAGTAGTCATCACAGACTTGGAACAAATTTTGTAGTTTAGCAGACCAATGGCAGCATAGTATACCTGATCTTTCATTTTAGCTATCAAGCCTTGCCATTATTTGTGGAGAGTCAGTAGGGCAAAAATAACTTGAAATAAAAAAATAACCCTGTCCCTGTACAAACATTTTAATAGACTCTGCCTATCTCTGAGGACTTTCCTCTGGTATTTACAAACAAGGGTCTCTGCATTATTATTTGAGAGTTCCTGGAAATATGATCTGCCACTCAAACAGTTTGTAAGAAAGTTTTAGTCAGATTTATTTCCTTCTGTATTCTTCAGATCCAGCTTCTTCTGTATCCTTATTAAAAGCCTATGTGTTGCAGTTTTGCTTGTCTGCTTTTGAGTCTCACAAAAACATTTTTGAGGAATACACCGTCTTAGACAACTGACCATATCACATATTTTAGGTTTTCCATTTTGAGAGTAAGGGATCTAATAAGTACATGGAAAATGGAATTAATAGGCCTCTGAGTTAATTTTCTGGTGTTTCAGGAAATCTAGAGAAAAATGGAGGTAAATAATCTGCCCTTTATTTTAAGAGAATTTATAAAAGGAAAATAATAATTTAGAAAGTGCTGACAGGGAGTCCCCAGCTTAAGAGGGAGTTCTGTTCTGACAAATATGTTATAAGTTCTGATGTAAGTCGAATACCTCTTTTTTTTATTGCCTTGTATTATTGTTATCTTTATAAATCATAGCGTTGAACATCTTCACATCTGAGAATGATAACATCAGCAGATTACAGTTTACAACATTATATGTTGTATGTATTACCAAGGATAATCTGTATCCAAACAAAACAGCTGGTTATGAGGTTTGTTATAACTCATATACATCTGTGTTGGGGACTACAAAGCAGTGCTGTTCACTAAAACTTTGGCATAGTGGAAATGTATATTTAGCCCTGTTTGATAAGATAGCCACTAGTCACATGTAGCTTTTAAGCCCTTGAAGTGTTGTTAGTGTGTCTGAGGAACTGAGTGTTTAATTTATAGTAATTTAATTTTAGATTATAAATAGCTACATGTGTCTAGGTTATTGGACAGTGTTGGTAAAAGGAGTTATTCAGAGTAGTAAAACCAGTTGATGCTGACTGACAGTGACCCCATGAGTATCAGAGTAGAACTGTGCTGCATAGGCTTTTCAGTGTCTGGTTCTTCAGAAATAGATCATCAGACCTTTCTCCTGAGGCTTCTCTGGGTGGTTTCAAATTTCTAACCTTTAACAGCAAAACACATTAAGCATTTGTACCACCCAAGGACGAAGTGGTGTTTATTTTGTAAAAGGATTCTCTTGGTAACAGGCTAAAACCTTAGGGGAATCTCGAAATTCCTTCTTTTTATCCTGCCTCTTACTTTACCTGTGAGTAGGAGGGACTCATGGAAAGCAAACGTGATCCACCTCTATAGTGTTACTAAGAGTTGGAATCGACTCGATGGCAATGGGTGTGGGTACTTGAGGAGGGTGCAAGGGACTAAAAATATCATAACCAGAACTGGATGGGGAAAACAATGTCACAGTCTTAGTTCTCTAGAACAGCACTAGGCTATAGAATTTTGTGATAATGGAAGTATTTTAGAGTATCTGCACTGTTCAGTATGGTAGCCACTAACCATTAAGTCAGTTTGTCATACTTTGGTGGTTTGTATAATGCTGCCACTGATACTTCAAATACCAGCAAGGCCTCACTTGCAGCAGAGCATTCATACTAAAACAGACAAGGAAAAAGGCCCTGAGAGTTTGCTTCTACAAAAATCAACTGGTGAAAAACCTTATGAATAGTAGTAGAGCATTGTCTGATACAGTGCTGAAAGAATTGAACTCCTTAGGTTGGAAGGCACTCAAAAATATGACTGGGAAGAGCTGGCTGTCCAAAGTAGAGTCAATGTTAATAGTGTAGATGGAGTCTAGCTTTCCAGACCACCATTTGCTAATGTGGCATGATTCAGAACCAGAAGAAGCAGCTGCAAAGATCCATTAATAATTGGAAATGGAATGTTTGAATCTAGGAAAAAGGACTGGACAGTGTTTTGTTCTGTAGTACATGGAGAATTGCTGTGAATCCATATGACTTGAAAGCATCTAACACCAAGCCATTAAGTGGCTGTTGAGTGATTAGTGTGACTCTTGAAAATGAATTTTTAATTTTGTGTAATCAGAGTAAGACCTTGCATTCTGATGCCGTAAAGACTGCAGCCTAGAAAACCCTGGAGAACGGTTGTGCTCTGTCACATGGGGTTGCTGTGAGTTTAAATCTTCTCAGTGGCACCTAACAACAACAGGTAGTCACATATGCCTAGTGGCTCTTGTATTGGCCAGAGCAGCTTTGGAATGCCAAAAAACCAGAACAAAACCCACTGTCTTCTAGTGGAGTGCAACTCATAGTGACACTATAGGACAGAGTAGAACTGCTCCATAGAATTTCCAAGGAGCGCCTGGTGGATTTGAACTGCCAGCCTTTCACTTAGCTGCCTTAGCACTTAACTGCTGCACCACTAGGGTTTCCGGCTTTGGAATATTTTTGTTTATGTATCTTGGAAAAAGTTTTGAAATCGTTGTATCCTTTCGTACATTTTTAAGCTGAAATTAAAATTTTTTCATCGTATTTGCAAGTTTATAGAAATTTCATAGGATGTAGAAAATATTTAACCTAGCATCAGGTGACAAGGATGAGGAGTGACTAATCTACTCTGAATCAGGGATATCAAAATGAAATTCTTATCTGTAGGTTTTAGCAAATGTATGTTGAAAAATCTGGTGGTCAAGAGATACTCTAGTTACTTTTAAAAGAAACACTGCCATTTACTTACAGTGCTTTGAGGAGGAGCTGTGGTGACACAGTGATTCAAGTACCCGGCTGCTAACCAAAAACATCACTAGTTTGAACCTACCAGCTGCTCAGAGGGAGGAAGAGAAGGTAGTCTGCTTCCGTAAGGATGTACAGCCTTGGAAACCCTGTGGGGCAGTTCTGCTCTGCCCTGGAGGGTCACAGTGAGTTGGAACCAGACTGGATGGCAGTGGGTTTGGTTCTTTGTTTTTATAGTACTTTGATTATCCTGAATTCAGGTGCTAAGCACTACTCCTTAAAAAAATACATATAACATTGGAAGTGACCAGAATCTGTAAGATTTTAAGGTATTTGGATCAGTCATTAAAGGAGGTGTTCCCCAAACAGTACTATATTTTTTTTTGGTTGGCGTCCTGGAGATTTTTAACATCTGTGGGATCACAGGGAGTCAGAATTGATGGCAGCAATTCACTGGGTTCTTCCTTCTATGATGTGTGATAGATTTGCATTGGGTAAAAGGCATGCCTTTTTTCGGTAAGGGGTAGGATAGAGCTGTTGTGAGTAATGAAAATTTTAACAAGATATAGAAAATGAACACCTAGAAGTTGATTCCTTTGTATGTAGCTCTTGAAAAGACTCCTAAGTCAGCCTTGGTTAAGGATCACAGCTTTAAAACTCGTAGTATCTTTTTAATATGTCCTTGGCTGATGTAGTGGTACTGAGTGCTGAATACTGCTGCCCTTAGAAAGCTAGGAGGGAAACCAGGAAGGATTATGAGGGAAGGCTAAGATCCACATGTCTGGGATTGATGTGGAGATCTTGTCCATTTCTTTTTCATCAGAGTCCATTGGCACATTTATTGTAAATCACACGCACACGCGCGCACACACACAAACCTGAACTCTTTGTCATCAACTCAATTCCAACTCATACTGACCCTATATGACAGGGTGTATCTCCCCCATAGAGTTTCCAAGGAACACCTGGGGGATTTCAACTGGTGACTCAGGTTAGCCAGCTATAGCACTTAACTACTGCACTACCAGAGTTACCAGTTTATCACAGGGTTCTTTACCTTTCAGTATGAAGGTCCGAATATTTGGATGTCTTCGGTGTCAGGTACCATGGTAGGCCCTAGAAGCATTTTTATCCAAGGAGCCCAGATTGGAAGACTCCAGATAATGAAATTGTTACCAAAAGTTGATAAATGACCAGATAACTAAAATGTCATGTCTGTCAATTGAAGAACAGTTTGCAGTAGCACATAAAATGTTGTGAAGGTGTGACTTAGGAAGCTGGTTGGTGATGTTTTAGAGACCCTTGGAATGGGGCTGATAATTTTGAGACAGCATTGTAGTGAATACACCAATTCTTGGTCATTTACATGGTTTGATGAATAGTAATTTCTTTATAGCGTTCAGTTATAATTGTCCTAATATTAAATCTCTAATTCCTTAATTTATATACTGGAAAGGTAAAGCAGTACATCTTTTTTTTTTTTAAAATCACAACTCATAGTAAAAAATACATATATATATATATATATATGTATATGTATAGAGCATCTAAATGCCTGGTGCTTCCAGTATTGCTCTTTGCAATCCAGTGTCCATGTTGTAGCCAGTGACTGTTGTACAAATAAGACTAACCATGTCACTTCTCCTGGTTATATATATTTTACTCCAGGACTTAATATTCACATAAAAGAGAAATACATATAACTGAGTCCCTAGGTGGTACAATCAGTTAACTCATTCAGTTGCTAACCCAAAGGTTGGATGTTTGAGTCCATTTAGGGGCATCTCAGAAGAAAGGCTTGGTGATCTACTTCTGAAAAATCAGCCATCGAAAACCCTGTGGAGCTCAGTTCTTGAGTATGTGCCATGCATAGTCTGAGTACATTACAAATATTAACACATTTAATCTGCATAACAACACTGAACTGTGATATAATCTGCTGTGTTCTATTTAATTTTTCTCTAATATGCTGGTCACAACCCACTAAAACTGGTTTCTCAACCCACTAACAGGCCATAACTCACAGATAAAAAAGAATTAGAAGAGGGAAGATCAAGTCTTTTTCAGTCTTTATGTTCTTTCAAAGTTAAAAGAGGGAAACTCCAGAAATGTCATTAATTTGGAACACATCACGCACGAATATTCAGGTGAAATGTTTTATGCTTTGTTAGTCCCAGGTAGCTGGGGCCTTAGGTTTGAAAGTAGTGGGTGAGAGAGGTAAGGAGTGCTAAGAAAGAAGACTGGAGACGTGAACAGTCAGGTGGTATGCTGAGGGGTTTGGACTTTAACCAGTAACGGATTTTAACCAGGGGAAGTGACATGGTTTTATTTTTACAGCAGTCTCTGGGTACAGTACAGACATTGGATTGCAAGGGGCAACACTGGAAGCACCAAGCATTTAGAGGCTTTTTGCAGTAAAGACAAGAGGTAAAATAAAGTAGTGGCAGTGAAGATGGAAAGAAGCAAAGAAATTTCAGATACATCAAATTCATTGGAGTGGTTTGAAGAATCTGAAGATTTTAACTTACAGGATTTCTTAGATCTTAACTTGTAGTGTAATGGTTAAGTGCTTGCAGTTCAGATCCACCAAGTGCTCCTTAGAAACTGTGGGGCGGTGCTGCTCTTTCCTATGGGGTCACTGTGAGTCAGAATCGGCTCAGTGGCAGTAGGTTTGGTTTTGGCGTTGGGTAACCTGTGACAAAGCTCACTATTTCTTCAAATTACACAGGGGATTCTTTGCTGTAGTCGTGCAGGATATGAAATTTTATGAGATCCAACTAAAACACCATATTAGGATAGCCTTGTGTGTATTGCCTGTAGGATACACTGTATACAGACTCTTAGATTCTCATCTGCTACTAGATCTTTCTGAACATGATTACCTTTTATCACCAGAGAAGAACTAAAATTTAAATACAGGATTCCAAATGTTGATTGTCACGTAGCCACTCTGAGGTGTACTCATGTCACAAGGTTAAGGTAGAAGTGACCCTCTCATCTCCCATATAATGTTAATATTTGTGTGATGTTTAAAAAATCAAATAAAATGGGAGGAGGGGAATTTCAGAGTTTCAGAAGCAACATACCAGTACCGTAGACAGCTTTAGACTTTAAAAAGACTGTTGGGAGAATAGTGATGATTATGATTGTTAGGCGCCTTCAGATCAGCTCTGGCTCATGATATGTTGCTCAGTCCTGTGCTATCTTTATGATCGTTGGTATGTTTGAGTCTTTTGTGTGACTATTACTAAGAATTTCCCTCCTTTTCTTCAAATCTGTCTTTTAACTAACAGAATGTCTGTCCTTTTCTAGCCATTGGTCTTTGCTGATCATGTAGCCAAAGTAAGCAAGCCGAAGTATTGATTAGAGTGCTTTAATTTCTGCTATGTGGTTATATAGTTTATTCCTCTACCTGCTATTTACCTTTGCAACAACTTCATTTAGTGTTTAAAATGAATGCTTAATCTGTGCCTCATATGCATGTATCACAGATTTTGTGTTTGTAATCCATGCTGAGTGTGTCCCCACCCCCACCATTGTTCTACTGAAAGATGCCTTCATATTGGAAAAAGACATATGTTAAAATCTGTATAATTCTTAACCTATTTGTAGTTGAGAATCCTGGAGAGCCAATGGGAATTTTTTCCTTGGCACTAATTAAGTGAATATTATCTTGTCACTTACTAGGATATGTTGTTACTATTCAGTAAAGTAAAAACTTGTATTTATTCTCAGGTATTTTAGGAATAACAGCCATTGTTTATTTTTATATATGTCTGTTCTCAACTCTGTATATTTCCAGCTACCAAATATAAAATTGATACAATAGAGTGAAAACTGTTTGCCTAGAAATGTTTTCTAATTGGCATTTTCTCTGTGTAAGACTACTTTATTGTAATAGCCTGAATTTTTGAAATGCACATACTATTAACTATCTGTCTTCAGGTAACTTCATTTATCTAAGTGAGCCAATTATGTTTGTAATTGATATTAATAAAACCAGAATAAAATTTCTATCTACCAAAAACTGCTTTTTTTAATTTTTTGAAAATCTGAAAATAGTTTTCTCTAAATGCAAAGAGTTTTACAATTCAGAAGGAATATGATAGGCCAGCAAGTACTGTGACTCTATATTTGATCTCTCAACTACCTTTGTCAGCTCTTAAGGAACTGCTGTTCATTCATTCAGCAAAATATGCCAGGCATTGTTTTAGGTGCTAAGAATACATTTGTGAACAAAACCGACAAAAATCCCTGCCTTTAAAAAACTGCATTTGGTATAAAATATGGTACTTAAAATATATAATTCAAAACAGAATCAATACAATTAGGGGCAAAAAAAAACTCAAATAAGGTATCCCTTGGTATCAGCATTAGAGACCTTAGAGTTTCAGCTCTATATTTCATTATCCATAATAGAAATTCATTTATTGTTGATCATGAAGCTGTTTGCCTTTGCTTTTTTAGGAAGATTTCATATTATTTTGTATACATCCAGTTGTCACTTGAGATGAACACAGCCTCGCAGACAAGCACTACACTGTTAGCATTCATTAAGTCTTTAGACGGTGGTTATCTGTTACTGAACCAGGCAATCAATGTATTGCAAGTCTTGAGCAAAACAAGATAATGTTCTTTCCTTCATAAAACTTTCCACCTTGTGCAAATTAGGAAACATGGTTAATAGTAGGATTTTGGGATATCAGAGTTGTGCCAGTTTTAGAACAATATAATTTTTTTCTTCATGTAAGTTACATAACTACATTGCAAATAAGAGGAAAAAGGGAAAATTTTTTCTTTTTCACCATAGCGTGATCACATAATCCATAAAACATTTTGTCATTTTTCAAGAAGTGGTGGGAAATCTGATTTCAGTCAATTTCGGTGCACTAAAAGGAATGAAAACTACATGCTTGTTGTTCTAACATTAAGAATATATGTGGATCATTCATAATCATTGTTTCTATTCATGCTGGGTTTTACCTGCCTGCTGCTTTTTCTAAACAGGCTGCCCAGTGAGTGAGGCCTCATTTTCACTCTGGATGCGTGGTTAGGATTTCTTCGTCTTCCCCACCTTGGTTTCTGTGTCAGTGCATCACCAAATTCTTAACCAAGGCTGTAAACCTTTGAAAATGGTTAAATGATTGGCTTTTTTTATAAAAGAGGAACT
This sequence comes from Heterohyrax brucei, assembly GCA_028571685.1. Taxonomy (NCBI): domain Eukaryota; kingdom Metazoa; phylum Chordata; class Mammalia; order Hyracoidea; family Procaviidae; genus Heterohyrax; species Heterohyrax brucei. The sequence goes on from CM053162.1 coordinate 23,787,517, forward strand.
TTGAACAAAATGAACCTTGGTGGTGTAATGGTTAAGAAATACAGCTGCTAACCAAAAGGTCAGCAGTTTGAATCCACCAAGCTGTGAATCGGAATCTACTCAACAGCAACAGGTTTTGTTTTCTGAGCAAAAAGTTGAAGACACTATGATAATATAGCCAGGTGTTTCTGAAACTTGAATATATGTGGTCAAAAACATGATTACATAACAGTGTCACTTAATATATGTACAAACCCAAGCTAGGTATAAATGCTATGTTTATAGATCTCACATGTTAACAAAAACATCCTCCTAAAACTAAAAATCAAACTAGCATTCCTTTACTATGTTGGATAATACTGTTTTGCTCAAAGCTAATTGCTTTTTCCGACCGGACTATGGTCCTGACTGCTGTGTAGCGCAGCTTCCTTGGTGTTTGTTATTCCTGCATGTTCTTCCTATCATGTGTCTTGTAATAACGGTGTGCTGCTACTTCTTTTCTCTACTTGAGCTAACCTTTATTCACAAGACACCTTGATCCTTGTAGGGTGTTACTCTGTCTTTTATGTGATGTTAATGATAGCTAACACTTACTAGAGAGCAGCAGTGGTTCACTGGTAGAATTTGTGCTTCCCAGTGGGAGATGGGGTTTCAGTTCCCATCACTGTACCGTAAGCACAGCCTATCAGTGGAGGCTTACATATTGCTGTGGTACTGAAGTTTCAGCAGAGCTTCCAGACTAAGGCACGCTAAGAAGAAAGGCCGGGCAGTCTCCTTTTGAAAATCAGCCAGTGGACCAAAACCCTGTGGATCACAGTGGTCCAATCGCATGGTGCGTGAGGTCGCTGTGAGTCTAGGTTGCGTTGACGGCAGCTCACAACAGCAGCAAGCTATTAGACACTTTTGTATTAGAAGTTCTACTTGTATGTTTTCACTGGATTCACACAATAAATCTATGGTGTAAGTACTATTATTGTGCACCCCTTTCCATTTGTAGAAGTGGAGGCACAGAGATGCTAATTTACTTAATATCACAAAGCCAGCAGATGGTGAAGCTAGACTGAGTAGTCTAATTCCAGAATCCATGCTCTTAACCATTTGGTTATATTGTCTCTTTACTAATTGCGGCGTAGTGGTTAAGTGCTTGTTATGTCTGCTGACCAAAATGTTGGCAGTTCCAATCTGCCAGATGCTCCTTGGAAAGTCTGTGGGACACTTCTCTGTCCTGTAGGGTTGCTATGAGTCAGAATCAACATGATAGCACTGGGTTTGGTTGTGTTTTGGTTCTTAATCATCAGCACACCTTTATTAGTTTTTTTACAACTAAAGGAATATTTTTGACGTGACCATAATTTAGTCGTAAGTGCAATACCAGAATTGCATAGCAACACCAAGATGGACATCAGAATGATCATACATGATTCTTACCATTGAAATGAAAATAAAAAATTTAAAAATTGTTGCAGATAATTCATAGTACCCTAAGATTATGAAACCCTCATAGCATAGTGGTTAAGTGCTATGACTGCTTAACAAAAGGTTGGCAGTTCAAATCCACCAGACCCTCCTCGGAAACTGTGGGGTGGTTTTGCTCTGACCTATCGGGTTGCTATGAGTCGGAATCAACTCAATGGCAGTGAAGTTTTTTTCTCTTTAAGACTGTGAGCCTGGGAAGAAGGGCCTGGCAGTCTATTTTTGAAAAATCATCCACTGAAAACCCTGTGGATTACACGCTTACTGTGATACACATGAGATTGCCATGAGTCAGTAAACTGAACTGAAACTGGTTTGGTTTTGGTAAGATTATGAACACAATGAGAAATACTAATTGGAAGTCCTAAAGAATTTAAAATACAGAGGATTCATTCAAGTCTGTATATAAATGATGGCATTTTTTTTTTAACTACCATTTTCTCAGAGTAAGTTCGAATTACAGCAGGAGACTCATTTACAGTGTAGAATTACTTTTTGCAGTGCAGGAAGGCAAGGTTATGGCTTACCAGAGGGGGCTGTGGAATTCCCATTACCTTGTGCTTGCTATTGTTTAGCTAATGCCTGGAGAAGAATGGTTTGGGTACTCATTTTAGCTAAATAGTAAAATAAACTATGAGCTTCCAGGCAGCTGTGGCAAGAAAGGTAAACACTGTACCTTTATATCATTTTTGATATCTGCTAAAGAGAAGCATGCCATTTCCTAGTTTTGAACCCTAAAAGAAATTTATATTAAAGACACCCTGATAGTGACCTCGCATAAGGTCTCACGTTTTCTGCTTCCTTTTCTTGTCTGTAAAATGGGAGTCCACAATATGTCTCTCAGTATGTATGTGTTGTGCTGCCCAGATCCTTCCCCCAGGAATGAGGCACCAGTCCTCCCTGATTGCCTGGAGCAGCTGGTGGCTGATGGCTGTGGTTGAACTCCCCCTCAGAATTTCTCTTTGCTAAAGGGAGCTGTCTCAACTAAGGTTAGACCTCTTCAGAGGAGTTTAAGGCCAATAACTGGTCAGTGCTAATATAAAAAAGTCCAGCCTCCTTGCCTTGATTCAGAACAACTCTGAAGACTGTTCAAGTTCCATCTTACCTTTTGGATCAGTTGAACTATATTTAGTTCATCCAGTTTTGCTTCCCTCAGTCTTCACAGGTGGTGTTCCTAAGAGTCCTCAGTAAACCTGTGCGGTTTCTTCAGTCTGTCTGCTGGGACACTATCTTTTAGCATTATTATAATAATTAGGAATAATAAATGTAAGCCACACAGTACAAATCTCAGAACACAGTGGCACTCAGGAAATGGTAGTTATGGTTTTACCTTGATTACATAGGACGTTGGGCCACATAATGGACAATGTTTGATTTTTGTAGAAGGCACAGAGACTTCATATGGCCATTTTTCTTACAATTAACAATCCTCATAAAGCTAAAAATGAGATTAAAAAATATGAAATTAGCTATTGAAAGTGTTAATGATTGTCTGAATTTCCAAAAATTTCTTAAGTACAGGTCACGCAAGGACAGATGCTTAAAGTTTACATGCTTGCTTTCAGGTGTTTCATGAAAAGAGTATTTGTAGGAGGCTATGTCCTTTTCATGCATCTGTGACCTGTAGTTTACACAGTGTAAATGCAAGAGCACTTTTAAGGGTAATTCCATTTTTATATTTTCCTCAATTGACTTAATTTTGACTTGATGTTTGTATACAGATACTATGATGGAGTTCTGATAACCTTAGTGTTTAAATGATTTTTATCTGTAGGTCAAGATTATTCCTTTTCTTTTATAATCATGTGAAATTTATGCATGAAAAAAACATACTATGCTAAGTTATCTTTGCATTATAGTTTTTAGTAAGACATTAAGTGATTATAACTGAGAGAATCACATGGTCAACACATGAAGGAATTAAATGGCCTAGTCTTCCAGGGAAAAAACCTGATCTAGAGGGTTTCCCCTTAAAGATTGATCTTATAAATAGGAGGATCTTTTGCCTTTGGGAGGCAATACAATGTTACGATGATTAACCTGTGTGAGGTTTTGTGATAATTTTGTGTGTATGTTTTAACATTTAGATTTGGTTGATTATGGAACAGTGAGTTGGTAATGGAGAGTGTGTGGTAGACTGTTAAATGGGTCTTCTTTGTTATTCTGGAAGAATTTTGGATAATTCTCTTAAATGTGTTTTTTTAGATGTCACATTTTAATGTCATTCAAGTACCATTTTGAGCTGTTACCCAGGGTGTGCGGTACAGAGAAAGAGTCAACAGAGATGCTGACATAGCAACTTCAGGAGTGATGTAGGAGGTAGGATGAAAATAACCTCTAATCCAAGTCAGTTCTTTACCAGCAATTGATTTTTTTTTTCTTCCAGGTGAGGAGGAAGTTCTAGACAAATAGCATTTTCTACTATGTTTGATGACTTTAGCTATCTATTGCTACCTATGTCTGAGATAGTTAAGTGGTTCAGTGTACTCTAATTTTATTTTTAACCTATTTTGTTCTAAATAGAGAAGCCTTTGAGGTTTCCATGCCTGGAAGGATTCTTGTTTTCCCAAAGAAGCCCTTAAACATGAACATGCCTGATAGCTGTGGCTTTGCTAAGCCTTGTTCCTCGTATGAGATAATTGCATGAGTCCATATAGAGTACACATAGTGCAGGGCTGAAAGCATTATGGTCACATGAATTACTTCCCCAAGTAATAGAAGATGTTGATTTTTGACAATGAGTATTGTACTCCCTGAGGTTTTTTTTTTCCTTCATAATCTGAATGGGCAATACCCTCAGCCTTTAGCATGTCAAAACTAGAAAATTTAATCATTGATATTCATTGAAAATCAGAACTTCCTGAATTACATATTCTGTGCAAGCATCTCTCCCTTGTGAAGACAAGACACTGACCAGTTTAAGCAGAGTGAGTGAGTCAATGATAGCCAGATTCAAAATGAACTGCAAGCTGCTAGGAGTCAACCCGGGACAGTCCCCACAGAGACTGAGGCTCCTAAGAGGTAAGATCTCTTTGTTTGTGGTGGTCATTCTTCTGTTTGACCCTGTTACAATCCAGGAAGCAATTCAGTCTTTTTTCCATTCTACCTTTGACAGAGTCGCCTTGCATTCTTGAATATTTTACTAATTTAGTGTGTAAGATATTAAGAAATAACATATCTTGGACAGGCTGCAGAACTGCTTTTGGCAGGTGACCCTTCCCTTCACAGAGGAAAATACAAGAGTGGTGGATATTTTAAGAACGGCCTTCCCACTATGTTCAGTCCTCATTTGTTACAAAGGAATTTACTGAGCTAATTATAGCTGTGTGTTTTATAACTTTTTGTGGTTAATAGGAGCCCAGATGGAGTAATGGTTAATAAGCATTTGGCTGCTACCCTAAAGATTGGCAGTTTGAACTTACTAGCCACTCTATGGTAGAAAAATGTAGCATTCTGCTTCCGTAAGACTATAGCCTTGCAACCTATCGGGTGGTTCTGCTCTGTCCTACAGTCTGTATGAGTTGGAATCAACTTGCTGGCAGTGTCTTTGAGGGTGGGTGGGTAGGGGAATAGCTCTACAGTGAATTTCACTATTCTATTTACTAAGAAAAGTTGATTCTCTTTGCTTAGTGATTTGCTGCTTTAAAATTATTTAATTCATTTATGTAGTAAATATATATTGAATAATCTTTATGTGATAGGCACCATTCTAGGCTCGGGAACAGGCAGATAAGGCAGGCAAAATCCCTGTTTCACTGAGGTTATGATTGATTAATTCTCTTAGCAAACATTAACATTTTATGAGTGACATTTGATACTTTTGCCAGATCCCTTTCGAAGGAATGTTTAGTTGTCTTTCGGCCTCAGCCCCTCATTTATTAAGTGACGAAGTTGGGCTAGATGATCTTTTAGGTTCTTTTCCATTCAAAACTTCTCTAATATTTTAGAAGGTGTAGTCTTGAGTTTGTAGTTAGAATCTTGGTACCTCTTGTGGATCAACATGGTATAGAGTGTTAGAAATATGGCTAGTATAGTCACATCAGTAGGTGACGAATAAGTATCAAGTGCTGCAGGAGAGTGGAATGGACAAAATTTGAGGATCATTCTTAGTAACTCAGAAGACAATGGTGACCATAATATGAACAGTTTCAGTGGAATAAGAGATTAAACTTGGATACCACTAGGTTAAGGATTGACATAATGTAGACCACAAGCATTAGGATTAATATTCATATTTACAGTACAGAGAGACATTAAAAGCTTAATCATTGTGACTGCAAAGGAAGGGAGGCAAGACATATATCCTGTCTTGTTTCTGGATGTATGAATTTCCCTGTTTTAACATGTTGCTGTTGGTAATTCATCATCTATGTTGATAAGTCAATCAAATAATGAATGATCAAGAATTATGTGAGACAGTTGGAACCAGATAATCAGCATAGCTAATGAATCGTTTAACATTTTTTAATCACCACTTGAGAAAAAGATTTCTTGCCGGCAGGTGGGGAAAAGTACAATATTTTTTGTGAAGAGTAAATTGATACCCTTGTATGCCTTTATTGACAGAAATTGTTTCTTTCAAGAAACAGGAATTTGGCTGTTGAACTCTTAAAGGAATTAATGCTGTTTTATCTAAATGAACAGGATATTGAATAAACCAGATAAATTGTACTTAGTTTTTCCAAACTTTAGATTCCTGTGAAGCTGAAGGTACTAATTAAGTCTTACCTTGTTTTAGAGTTTCTGACAATATATCAGACTGCTTACCAACTTGCTATATTCTTTTATGTAAGAAAACACTAATTACACAGGGCAAGTGGAGTTTTTTTTTTTTTTTTTTTTTAACCCAGGGTGGTTGTGTGGGCTTTTTAGTAAGTCTATTCACCCCTTGAGATTATATGGAAAAGTTTGTGTATGTATGCATTTCTCTTGGGAAGTAATCTAGAGCTTCCATCAGACTGTCAGAAGGGTCCATGACCTACTAAGGTTAAGAACTTCTGCTCTGGAAAGGAAAAAAAAAAAAAAAAAGAAAACACATTTAAGGGGGAAAAAATAAATAATTTGCTGACATTTGTTCAGAGCACTGAGAACTGAGGAGAGTGTGAAGTGCGCTGGGTTGTTCTGTTGGTTCTTTGTTTTTCCAAGGATTTAGGTGATTGCCGAGTCATTTTGCCACATATTAATGTAAACTCAAGAAAATAGGGAGTAAAAGTTTTTGCTGGTCCCAGGAGGATTTTGTTGTAGGTGACTTCCTAATCATTAGTTACAGCTCTGTGTCAAAATACATATATGGTACTCGACGCTGTATTCTTACCACTCCTCTTGCTGTGTGCAGAAATGTTTATTATGTTTACTATTTAATGTTTTTTTCTTCTGCCTTTGTGCTCACAGTAAGAAAATACAGCTAACTAAAGAAACTTTGAGTCTTTCTTAAAATGTAAAAACAAATTGGGTGTCAGGAAACCCTGGTGGGCATAGCGGTGAAGTGCCACAGCTGCTAACCAAAAAGTCAGCGGGTTGAATTCACCAGGCGCTCCGTGGAAACTGTGGGGCAGTTCTACCCTGTCCTGTAGTGTCACTGTGAGTCAGAATTGATTCAGTGGCAGTGGGTGTGGTTTGGGTTTTTAAGTTGTTTGTTGTCTCAACTAACTAACAGTATCTGGTTAAAACAGTTAACAATAAAGCAGTAAGTTGAGCTCGTCCTTTAAAGGAGTAAGAAAGGCCTCTTTTGCAAAGCCTTCTGCTATATGACTTTTGTAAGAAAATCAGTCACTGCAGGTTTACTTCCAGTACAATTCCCCCTATCTCTTGTGGATCACAAAGATGTTATTTCTAAGGGTTACTTTTCAAATAGTGTATTTATTTAATAGTTTGGGTAAAAAGAATCTCAAATTGTGTTTAGTTGGCAAAGGATTATGATAAACTTGTAATCCATTTCTAGTATGGTCAGTTTGACAAATGCCTTTGAAAATCTGTTTCACTACTTATTTTTCTTTATAACATTGTCTCCTGCTATTATAATTATCTAAGCTGTCTTACCTGTGGTTTGACTTTATTTCACATCTTAGACTGATGATGCCAGTGTTTTCTAAACAATACGTTTATATAGCTGTTAATGTTTTATATCTATTCCTCCTTGTTAAATGCTTTGGTCCACTTATCATTAGTTATGTTAAAACATTGGTTTGGTCATGGTGATTATTTTTGGTTGTATGAAATGCGACCAGTTTGCAGAAAAGTAGTTAGTCACTGGCAGAATTGATGCCACATGCCCTTATGGTTCATTTAGTTTATTTCGTACCTTGTCATACCCTGGACGAATCCAATTTTCCTCACTTCCTGAAAGTCATAGGAGGAAATGGAGAACACTGAAGCAAGAGAAACCTTATTTTTACCTGAAAAGCAGCTTATACAATGTCAGGAAGGGCTTTGATGAAACCACTGGCCCTACTTAAAGATCTTATTTTCCAAGCCTTTCATTATTTTATTTACCCTTTTCTGAACTCTACAATTTCCCTCTCTTGTAGCTGGTTCGATGCCCAGAACTGAATGCTGTGCTCCAGCTGTGGCCTCACCGGTGCTGAATAGAGAGGAAGAGCCACCTTCATAGCTTACATGTGATTCCTCTGCTTATTCAACCCAATACTGGATTTACTTACTTTGGCAAGATAGCTGCATTGTGCACTGTATTTAATGTTACGTGTACTGTAACCCTGGGTCTTTCTCTGCATTGCTGCCGTTAAACCCCAAGTCCTGCCAATCTAAAACTCCTGCCTTTGTTTACCTGCCCCCTCTCCCACAGACTCCCCTTACATTCATCCACAATGAATGTTATTCTTTTATTCTCTCATTTCCTTTCACTCTAATCTTAAACTTTGGCAGACTTTCACTTTGTCCTATAGATTGTCGGTTGTCAGCCATCTTATTTTTCTCCCTGCTTTGGTGATGGGATACCTTTCAAGTCTTTTCTCTGGTTCTTTTCCTTTTGTAGTCGTTAAGTACGTGGCATGGTGAATTTAGTGAACATTCACCTGTCATGTCTTTCTGATGAAATACCTGTGAATGCCTCTGATTTGACCACATGATCAAGTTGTTCTACTTTAGTTGTTCTCTCCAGGTTTTCCAGACTCCTCCTGACCTCTGTACCTATGGCCACATTCAAGATATAGTATACCTCACACCTCTTCCCCTAGGAAGGAGAAAATAAGATAATATCAATTACTATGGATCTATCTAACAATAAGGAAAGTATTATTATTCCTAATTCTTTTAAGCATATTCTTTCTCATTCTGAGTTCTTAATTAAGGAGAAAAAAAAAAAAGAGCTTGTGTTACTATAAATTTCTAAGATGAGTGAAGACAGGAAAGATTTTTATGTTGAACAGGATGTAGTTCAACTAAGAAAGTCAGATTGACTAGTCAGATTTGACTAAAAGTGAAATTGAGGTTCTTGCTGACTTTGGTATGGCTGTCTGCAGGTAGGAGGTAAGATTTGTTTTTCCTAGATTATGGAGCATTATTCCAATCTCAGATTTAAAATAGTTTTTAAATTATTTTATTTAGGTCTTTGATGTAATAAATTAATATGTTTTGGTTAATCATTCAGAGTGACTTATTGTAGCTGGTAGTGTAGTGGTTAAGTGCTATGGCTGCTAACTGAAAGGTTGGCAGTTCAAGTCTTCCAGGCACTCCTTGGAAACTATGGGGCAGTTCTATTCTGTCCTGTAGGGCCGCTAAGAGTTAGAATCAGTTCACTGGCACTGAGTTTGATTTTGGTTTGGTACTACAGATGATAAGAAATGAAGGTCTCCATACATCCTTTTTATCTATTTTTGAACTCCCTCAATTTTAACTAAATTCAAATGTTTATCATAGTAGCAGTCAAGCTAATATTGGAGTGCTGTTTCCCACCCCAACCTGTGTCTTAGTTGCTGTATCTGATTTAAACAGTTTCTCCTTGGATCTGTTGTCTTTACTGAACCCAGGAGGTACCTCTTGTGTGTGTTTATATCTCGAGAAAGTTAAAAATCACTTTGGAAATCTTTTTAACATTATTTCAATACATCAAATTCATATCATGTGAATTCAGAAGTTACAAAACATATTTTCTTCAGGCTCCTAATAGATCTTTTACAAATCAGCATATTACATTATAAAAGTGTATTACAAAAGTATACCATGAAGAGATGGCAGAGTATATCAGCTTTTTAAAAGTGAAATATAAAACATGTCACTTACTCTTCCATGTATCTGTAACCACTAGATGTTGCTATTTTCCTTAGCCACAATTACATAAGCCAAGCAAAATTTTAAGCTCAATTTGGTGGTTTCAGAGAAAGAGTCTTTTCTGTGGTTTCCCACCATGTATATATTGGCAAAGATAGGTGGCTTTGTGTGTACCTCTGTCACTTCCTGATACCTGCGGTTTTCCTAAAGCACCTTTCTGTGAAGGAACATTACTTTTACTCCTTGATGCCCGAAATTACTCAGTGACAGAGGCAGCTGCGCTCTTTTGTGCGTGGAATGCTTTTCTCTAGGCAGCCAGTGAATGGTGAGCTGTGGCATGGCTTGCATCACCATTTATGGCCTTGGAAGGGTGAAAGGAGCATGACTGGGGCTCTGTTTATGGTCCTTGGAGGAGCTGCAAAGAGTGGTTGGGGTGTTTTTCCAGGCTGAAACTAGACATTGTGAGATAAAAATAAATGGGCAGGAGATGTTTGCAAGTCACATTCTAATCCCTGCAAGATGGGCAGAGCGCACTGGGAAAAGGGAGTATATAGAAACTTGAACGAGATGTTCTACAGTATCTCCTTCTGTTGAGAAGTTTGCCCATAACACACTTTTCCCAAGTTTATAGTGTAGTTTCTGTTGAGGAACTTTTGTGTGATGTGACTATCCTTTATAAAGAGGGAACATTTGTTTAAACAGTATATGGTTAAAAATCTCAGTTCTTTAAAGCCTTGCTGGAAGCACCAGAAGACATCTCAAGAAGAGAGAAAGGCAGCAGGTGTTTCTGCAGGGGAGGCTGGCTGGTTTTAGGGCGGGGTGACTGACATTACTCTGTGTATATCTGAAGGTCCTCATATGTGGCATGTTTTTATTTCTCTTGTCTGCTTAGATTTCTGGCCTCAAAGGAGAGATTTGCAAAGTGTTTGAGAGAGTTTCTTATAGTTTGTATTGAAAATTGATGGAGGTTTAGTAAAGATTATGGAGAGTTATTTTGGCTAGAAGAAGTGCTGTTTTGGATTACATAGGGAGACATTTGTAGTCTGGCTAATGCCTATGAATTGTGAAGTGAACTGGCCTTACACAGTTAAGTAAGAGAGTGTTGGGAGTCACCAGGAACCTTGTCTCTCAAGAAAATTCTCAGAATATAACCCAGTAATGTAGAAGGGAGGTTAGGAGAGAAACAAGGAGGCTGAGGTGGGATAGAATATGAAGGTTGCTAAACTGAGTTTGGGACTAAGTCTTTGGTTTACCTTTTGGAATATCATACAAGATACATTGAATTCAGCAAACTGGGCTAATAATTAGCAACGTGTTAGAAATCAGGACCATGAAGACAATGGAATCATTGTACAAGATAATAAAATTACCCAGGTTGTATCTGTGGACTTGTGTAATGCTATTTGCTGTGTGCCGTGTGGCAGTAAAAGAAACAAAGTAACATCTTCCTCCCTCATTACCTTCCTCCCCAAGAAAGAAATTATTGGCCTCATTTGTTGGTTTATTTAGCTGACTGTTGAATTGGTAGATTATTGGTTAATTTGTATATGCAGTATTAGTGTACTATTTCTTGATAATTGATATTTGAAAGACTAGAAATTTGTAGCATTATTGATTTGACCTCTATTTTAAATTTTAGCAGCTTTCCCAAAGACAGTAAGGAATATGGACTATATGACTATATGCTAATATATTTTATTAGCAAATTAGTTTAAGCAATTGTTTTTGTCCTATATTCCTTCTAAATCAGGAGTAAGGCAGGTTATGTTCTTACTTTGGGGAATTCTTCTTCTGTCCTCCCTTCCCACACTTTTTCCAAATTCTGGGCACAATAGCAGCTCTCTCTCTTCTGTGGCAGGTGTGCATCCTATTGGCTGGCTGGTATTTCTTGTTTTTTTTTTCTCCCCCCCTTTATTCTTTTTAAATGGGGGTGGGGGTATAAAAATATGTGTATGGGTTACATGCAATAATGTTGTAATGTTTCTTGTTGTTTAATGGATAATTAACTGCAAAATAATTGTTTGAATTATAACATGTTTGAGTAAATGCTAAATTAGTATTTTTTTCTAATAATGAATTTGAAATCTAGCATTCCTGTAACAATGTGTCTATGTTTGTCTGTCTGTGTCTGTCTAATAGTAATTAATATCTGTGGTCCATACCTGGAAGAGGAAGTACAGCTTTAAAGGAATAACAAAAGACTTTGTGTCTTAGACCCTTCGCAGGTGTTACAGTCGGGTGAAAGAACATGGTGTTGGGAAAAGAAAGAGCAGTTACACATTTGAACAGTTGGAACAGGTGTTTGGTCAGGGAGGATGGGATGCTCAGCCCTGCCAGCCTGTACTTATTAACAGTAGTGGCTTGTACCAGGAGCTGGAGTCAGATGGCAGCACTATGGAGGAGTATTCACAGGAGGACTGGGGAAACCACAGTCAGGATCTCCATGGCTATCCAACAGATCAGGAATTGGGTAAGAAGAACAAAATATTAATGCTTACGTATGCATATATATATACCTCTACGTACACTGTAGTTATCTTCTGGTACCATTCCGACTGTCAGTTCAAGGCTGTCACTAGTGTGTTTGGACACATGGGCATCTTTGGTTTGGCTTTAAACTGCCAGCTAGTGGTTGGTATTGATCATTTGGTATTTGGGTACCAGCAAGATTCCTAATCTGAGCTGCACCAGGTGACAGGTAAAATCCTACACAATTCTAAATATTGTGGCTCTTCTAAGGTGACGGATGAGAGTATTGACTCTTGCCCCAGTTACTTCCAGATATAACTATCTTTTCCTTCCTTTATCCCAGATACTTTTTCTTTTCTGTTTGTGATTTGGAAGAGGTCCCCTACCAGACTTAAGTTTGAATGAAAAACGAGGGGAAGCCTCAGTTTGTCTTGAAAAGAGTTGATGTTTCAACTGTTTTCAGTGCTCATACTTCTTCACACTTTTCCAGTGATCCCAGTGATTTTTACACAGTCATAGGAATTAAAAATGAAAAATAAAACTGGCCATCAAATCAAAACTTTGTTGGCCTAATTAAGAGGGTATGTGTAGGTTTTTTTTTTATTTCTTTTTGTAGTAAATGCTGCAATTTTGGGGTTTTATAATGTGGAAGTGATTGTTGTTTTGAGCCCAGCGGTTAAGAGTTGTGGCTGCTAACCAAAGGGTCAACAGTTTGAATCTACCACCCATTCCTTGGAAACTCTACAGGGCAGTTCTGCTTGGTCCTTGAGGGTTGCTATGGGGTCTGCTGCAGCCATTGCACATTAACAGCTAGTTGTGTGATGAGTGCTCACACATTTGAGTGCTCATATTCTCACTGGGACTCAGGCAACCTTCTAAGAATATAAGTAGAATTGGCAATGAAAATGTGCTTCCCTAGCTTAAGATAAAAGCCCATGGTGTACTGTTCTGCAGAATTTCTGATGATAGCAGAATGCTAATTCAGGAGAATAAAAGTTAAATGCTAATGTATTTATTTAAGAATACTGTTGAAAATATCTCTCAAATATTGGAAGAGAGAGAAATAAACTATAAACCTTTTGATTAACATGATATACAATTGTAGAATAGAAAAAGGGCAACATGCTGGTTGATCACTACCTTCTAGCTTCAGAATAGTAATAAGGTCTAAATTACTTGGACCTCCTATAACTTTGGTTTTACCCTAGAGATTTAGGTCACTCAAACCTTTGAAAAAAATAATGTAATACATGGCTACACAGTATGTTGATCCTGATGTTGGAGGAGTAATTGCTCTGTGAAAGCTATCTGGAAAATCTAACAGAATTACTTTCATTCTTTTTCTTTTGAAATCATGTTTGCAGTGAAATTAAGCTTTAAGCTCCTTGCTAGAAATCCACTGGTGACCTTGAAGAATTTTATGCATGTACTACGGGTTTCTGCTCTTGCATATGAAAGTACCTCATTATGTAAGAGTTATATTTATAAATCTAGTGTTAGACAGTCACACTTAGAATTAAGGTCAGGCATTGGAAGATGTGGAATGAACAGTAAACTTAGCTGCTTATCTATATAAATGTATAGCATTGCACAGGAAAATATAATTTGTTTCAAAAACTTTGCTTTTCAGATGAAATACCTGTTACAAAGAGAACATTAAAAATAAAACAGGAGTCTTCTGAGGAAGCACAGTAAGTAGATGTTTCACCTTTTCACAAAGTATATTTGCCTAAGTTGAATGACTGTTGAGAGGATTCAGAAAATTAGTGCTGTAGATAGACATGCTATGGAAGTTATAGCCACATCATGGAGGAATCATGTCTGGTCATTCCATCCAGGCTTGCTAGCTCAAGTTTTCCAGTGGCTAACTGAAAATGTTGTGAATTTTGTAGAGAACAAGAAACAGATGTGCTACACAACAATAAGTCTGTGTGGTTTGCCTGTGAGTGAGTGTGAGTGTGGATGCCTAGATGTTTAAATGGGCCCTGAGATGATAGGACAGCCAGAGGGACACTTAAATTCTTTTATTACATTTAGAGAATCAAAAAGCACTCTTGGATAACCTGGTTATAAATTAGGAAAAGAAAACAGTTACTGGAGGAAAAATTTAAGGAAGTGCAGGGACAGGTGCTCCCACTGGCCTGCGTCTCCTAATCTTCCCCCAGGAGTTTTGCATAACCTCTTTTGTAAGGGCATCACAGTTCTGAGTATTTACAGTTCTTTTTAATAGCTTTAAGTAAGTCCCTAATTAAATCTTATTGTTGAAGAGAATATAAGAAAAGAGAGATTTAGGGGGAAATGAAGAACACCGTTTTGTTTGACCTGGTGACCTTGGTGCATGAATTGCACCACTTGTTCTTATGTGTCTTCTTCCACACGCATGATCTTAGTGTCTACTGTACCGTGAATGGAACAAGACAAGATGAAAAAGACTGTGATAGCAAATAATACAGTGAAGAAACAGTAGTTGTTTTTATTCAGCAAACCCACCACTGTTAACACTACTTTGCAGATACGTATTTTTAAGAGTATCTCTTTGGAGTCAGAGAATCCCAGTGTCAGCTGATTCCATGCCTGAGGAACAGGTGAGATCAGGGTCAGGGTTATGATTCCCTAAATCAGAAGCATTATCCCTGCCTCAAAAAAAGTTTACGACCCAGATCAGTAAATTTGAGGCTATCTCTGTTATTGAGAGGTAGGTTTGTTTCAAGTATGTCACATCAGAGGATCCCTAAAGGAGAGGAAGCTTTCTGATTACCATTTAAAAAAATGATTGATTACAAATCCTTGTCCTCAGACCAGTATTCCCCCCCCAAAAGCTGTTGGCTGTTTCACAAAATGTACCCCCTCCCTCACACTGCCAAAGACCTGCAGAAGAGGCTCTGCAGTTGATGTAACCAGGCGTGAACGCAAACCCCTCAGACTTGGTGACATCACCTGAACTTGTCCCATGGTTGGACCTTCAAGCATCAGGAATTCCAACAGACAGATCTCAGGAATTATTTAAATAACTGGGTCTGGTTCTCATTGTGCTCTGTAGCTTTGAAAAGCTTATATTAATCATGAATTCAGGGAACACAGGAAACTGATGGGCTCTCCTGAAATCTCCACCTGCACAGAGCACATAGTTTCTGTTAGGCTCTTTATTTTCCAGGATAAGAGTTTCTTTTTTTTTCCCCTTTGGTGGATAAAACATTTTTTACTTTCTCTGTTTCTCTCTCTTTTAAAATTGTGCTTTAAGTGAAGGTTTACAATTCAAGTCAGTTTTTTCATACAAAAATGTACAAAGTTTTTATTGGTCCCTAGTTGCTGTCTTTACAGTATGACAACTCACTGTCCTGCAAGAGTTTCTTCAGAGTCCTTGTAGTGTCTGAGTATATAGCATTAATAAAATTTAGGGCTGTGACAGTGCTGAATAAAATAACTGCACTTGGGCAACTGGATTGTTTTTCTTTGTAGATGTAGGTGGGGTCAATCTGAACTAGCTAACATAACCAGTAGTATAACATACCATCCTTTGCCCATAAAGAAAAGTTGTGCAACACACATTACCAAGTGTCTACTGATACATTGAGCTCTGTGATACAGCAAAGCAGACAAAAATCTCTGCCCTCCATCCTAACTCCTTTGCCTCGTCCTCCTTGAGATCAATAAAACACATTTCAAAAGTGGACAAGGAGGGTTTGTGGTGATGAAAATAGCTCTTCTTTAAAATATCTACCACTGCAGAAATATGGTCCTGTATTTTTAGCCTCACAAATACCACAGTCCATACTCTGGAAAAGTGTTCATCTTCTCAGTGGTCTTTGCATCCCCTGAGAAGATGAATAATTCCCTAATTGTGTAGAAGACTCCACAGAAGGTTCCAAAAGCTCTTGTTCTAGGAGGTATGAGAATTTCTAGAGCCTCAGTGATCTCTCTCCTTCCAAGGCGGCAAACCAGCATGTGCACCCCTTTTTCTTGCCTATATTTGATTGCATGTCAGCGTGATAGCCAAATATCTTTGTAGGTTTGTAACTGTTAATTAATAGTATTTTCTTAAGGTTAATACTTAGCACACTGTAATCTTCTGATTTAAAAGTTTGACCATAACTGAGAAAAAAACTTCTAATTGGCCAATCATCATGAAATGTCATGTCTCTGAATTTTCTTACTTTCTTAACTATACAGTGAATTAAAGTAGTTCCTATACTTTTGCTTTCCATTGCAAAGGATTTTCTTTGAGTCCGGCTCATTATCTTTTAAGTCCTCCTATACCTAATAGGGACTTTCCGACCTGACTGCTTGGATCTTAAGTCTGTGCTAAACTGATGGTGCTTTTAAATTTGGGAGTAGTGATGAATTTAGATAAATTTAAGAAAATAGTATTTTGTTTGTGTATTGAGTCATTAGCCATGATCAGTTGTGTATTTTCCTACAGCAAGCAAGTATGGGCCAAACTATATTGAACTGTTAGAATTTCCAGGTTAGAAATTAAGCTGTTAACTTGAAGCGACACTGGATGCTTTTCTAAATAAAGTACCTGTGCCCTCTTTTGGTAATTAGGTCTGATGGCAGTGCTTATTATGTATTATAATAGCTACTTTAAAATATTTTAGATCTCTGAAATGCTAGGGTGCTGTGTATGTCATCAATCACTAAGTTTGGTACAGCCAGACTATAAAAGCAGTTTATCATTGATTCAAGAAGCTTCTACGCATGAGTGTTTCCCAGATTTTACTACTGCAGTCACCTAGACCTGCTATTTAAATTTAATTTTAAATTAAGGCAAATACAAAATTTAATACCTCACTTGCCACATTTTAAGTGCTAGTGGCTATTGTATTAGACAGTATAGATAGAGGACATTTCTACTGTTGCATGAAGTTCTTTGGGGCATTGCTGATCTAGACACCTGAGGAATTTTATTTTTTATTTTTCTTTTTAGGAAGAGAGATATCATGCAGAATATTGTACAGATTTTGGAATCAGTTCAGTTGAAATGGGAACTGTTTCAGAGCTGGACAGACTTTTCAAGGCTTCATCTTTCTAATAAACTGGCCATTTTTGGAATTGGTTATAACACTCGTTGGAAAGAAGATATCCGTTACCACTATGCTGAGATTAGCTCCCAGGTGCCCCTTGGTAAGCGACTTCGGGAGTACTTCAACTCAGAAAAGCCTGAGGGGCGCATCATTATGACCCGAGTGCAGAAAATGAACTGGAAAAATGTTTACTACAAATTTTTAGAAATCACTATCAGTGAAGCGAGGTGCTTGGAGCTGCACATGGAAATTGACTGGATACCCATTGCCCACTCCAAACCAACCGGTGGGAATGTCGTTCAGTATTTATTGCCAGGGGGCATTCCCAAAAGTCCAGGCCTTTATGCCATTGGCTATGAAGAATGTATTGAGAGGCCCCTGTCACCTCACATGGAGCAGCATTCCCTGGACCCAGGAAAGGAGGGCCGGGTTGACCTGGAAACCCTGTCATCACAAACCTCATTACAGGTGGAAATGGAGCCCACCCGAATTATCTATTGCTACCTCGGCATTGCTGAGGTCCGGACTCTGCAACAATGCTTATTTTTACATTTCCAAGCAAATACCAAAACCTTCAGCAAAGATTGGGTTGGTATTAATGGGTTTTTGTCCCAGAACTGTATTGTGGATCCTGGAATTTCTCCTAAATCCATCTATATCAAATTTGTAGAAGTAGAGAGGGATTTTCTTTCTGCAGGCTCTTTAGTTGAATGCCTGGAAAAAGCCATTGGATACCCCCTAAAATTTAACAACTGAATGTCATCCTTCATAAGGATATGGGCTCTTACCTTCCTCTTCTCTGCACACTTCCCATTACCCAGACTATTCTTCATCCAGATGCTGCCATCAGACTCTTCACAGAAACTGGCTTTCCACAGTTGGGCCAGTACCACTAAGAAATCATAGTAAACTTTGGGAAGACAAAGTAGACCTCACCTGAGAATGCTCATTTTGAGCAAGCAAGATACAATATCGAACTTGCATGGTGGGTCAGCTGTTTTCTTTTCTGATAACAAAAACACTTTTTAAATGGATTTTAGAGCCCTAATGTGAGCAAATTAGGTACATTCCATATTGGACAAAACTTTGAGTTTCATACGAAATTGAAAAAATTGTATTTTTTTCACAATGTTTCATTTTTACACATCTATGTCTCTATGTAAGTGTTATTTACAACCCTGAATAAATAAGCAATAGATAATGGCAAGTTAAATCTTGAGTCACATTAAATAAGACTGTTTCTCAGTATCACCCTTACCTACTGTTGTATATGATTTAGAGTTACCGGTTTTTCACCAACCAAGTGTTTTGCTATTTCCAATCAGTGTTGCCTGCAAAGACTTTTGCTTCTGTGATGTACCAACATTATGGTTGTGTTTCCATTTAAACTTTTTTTTTTTTAAAAAAAAGATTAAAGTAATTCTGGCCTCTTGGTGTACTGATTAAGCTTTTTGTGGTAGAATACGGTCACACTTGCCATGGGGGCTTGTTCTGACTTGACCACTATGGTTAAAAATGGCAGGTAGGGCAGCGCATTTTCACCTCCTTTGACACTCCACCCTGCTGACCAGAGCCATTGTTTTTTGTCAGAGTACCAAAGTCATTAGACATCTCACTTTGTATATTCTGTTTTCAAAATGACTGAGGTATTTCTTCTGACCCTAAGTGCATGAACCTGTAAAAGTCTTTCAGTGTGCATCTTTACACTCAACAGCCAGGGTGACTATCTCAAAGAGTACAAGTGCCAGTGGAAGCATGACTAATTTCTTAAAGTGATCTGTAGGATAGAAAACTGGACAGCAGTAGCCCTTTAGGAGGATAAATGATCTTTTCAGAGATTTCTCCTGGGTCAACTAGTACTCCACTGAAAAGTTAGTACCATTGACCAAGAACAGCTTATTTTTAGGATAATCAAGGATCACTTTGGTCTCGTGGTGGGAATTTGATAGATTGGTTATGTCTTTGATGATTCCCCAACATCTGTCAGGTAATGTATTTAATTGGGCTGCAAGTCCAGGTAAGAACTACAGTTCTCTCTGTTTTTCTGTACTGTTGAAAATGAAGTTGTATGTGATAGAAGGTGTTCTCTTTCTCACAACCTAATAGTCTCAAATCAGTGATTTTCTCACTCTGATGCCTCTTGGTTGGTTGATGCTCACTTATTTTTCTAGTGGTTAGAGAGCTTATAATCAGTGTAGTTACTTTCATTTATGCCATTAGAGGCTAGGTTTATGGAGATGGTTGTTTGGTGCTGGTTCAGGGAGAGTATTACAAATATGAGGATGTCTCAATATAGTACCTCTTGACCTTCCACAGTCTATAGGCGTGGATGTTAGGAAATTCTCAAGATTTTGCTTTTCTTTGAAACTTGGCATTATGGCCCTGAAGGCTGAGGCACCATTGACCTTTTTATATCATTAATCACATGGTATTTAGTGCTGTGGGAAAAAAAGTGTTGTCACAGGAGTACTACATGGCATCCCCAAAACTTTGCCACTGACCAACCTTAAAACCAACGTTGCTTCATGCGTGCTTTTTCTCCATCCCATTTGCCATTGTTCTTCGTTGCTTAGCCGGAACAGAGTATTTGGGGAACACTTCATAGTTACGTAACATTACTTAGAGTGGGGCATTGCCACACCACTTGGAGCACATGGAGAAGATGGCAAACCCCGGATCCCGTATGTGCTGTAAACATTTCACTTGGAGTGTGTTAAGGGGTGGGACCAAGAAGACAAAGTTGAGCATTGGGGAAATGGAGGCCTGGAAAGAAAATAGCCTGTTAATACTGAATTTATCCAATCTCTTTGACCAGAATAGTCTAAGAAAGAAGGCAGCAGGTTGTCGGATAACTATATGATCATCAGTTAAAGAAGACTATTTAGACCTTAATGAAGCCGTATAGCTGACTCAGGGTAATGGAGACACTATGTTCAAGCAAAAGAATTGTCAGAGAGGACGAGCTAAGACGACGTGTAATTTAGCAAAAAATGAAAGTGCTGTGGCCTCTCAGTCTCTTAACATGAAACTGCAAACTTAGCTCTTGTACACAGCACATTTAAGTAAGCAGCACCCTGTCTACTCTGCCAACACTGTTCATTTCACAGAAACGTTGGTAGTAATGTGTACCCTAAAATGCATCTTGGCAAAAATTGTCAGATAGCAGTGAAGTTGCTGTGCCACGTCTAACTTGACTGCCTCAGGGTCAGAAGAAGAAAGTGGTTGGAATAGGAGATAGTGAAGAAAATTCCTTGATGGGGTGGTAGCAATGGAAGCATCATGAAGACACTGCCTGAGTGTCACATGAAGACAGGTGCTGCCTACACATCTTTGATTTCAATTTTATTTCTGATGTTGCAAATTATTTGAATTCTAAGGGAAAAGGTAGCTACAAAAGGGATGTTAAGAACTGGTGCAATTAGATGCCTTGGCATTCCGTGGTTACAACCAAAAGAGTGCACTGCCTCTCTTGGAAGGAGTTACTTCTTGGAGTCAACTTAATTAGTTAGGAAACAAAGGGGTGTTTACAAGCAGTGGTTTGCAATATTTACTAAAACTATGAGAAATGCAAATGTGATAAAATAGGAAAAACAAAACCAACCACCCCTCTGCCCACTCACAATCTGCTTGAGAATTCCAAGTTTGGAGGCCTGGCAGGTACCTAGTTGCCTTTGCTGCTCCAGAGCTACCAAGTACTAGAGTCCAGGGGCTGCAATGCGCAGTCTCACATTTGTGTAGGTATTGCTCAGGGCCACCGCATAGCAGGTATTTGAAGAGAATCCTGGCAAGTCACACTAGAAGAGGCAGAGAGGGGCAATGGGGCAGTGAGAACACAAAGACCATAGCAATGCTAACGGAGTGGAATTGTGCAGGCTAAATGGTATCCAGGAGCCCTGGCAACTTTTCTTTCTAGTCAGCGTTGTCAGCCGCAGCGGGCAGCGCCAGGAATTCCATGTTACGCTTTGTGCTGGCGGTGATCTGTGCTTTGTGCCAATATTCGCATTTTTTGACTTGAACAGACCAACAGGTGCGAGCAGTTCTACTGGGGAACAGCGGTCGCCAGAGGGCGCCAAGTTGCCTTTTGATAGAACGGCAGAGGAGGGGCGGTTAAATTAAATTCTCGGAGAACGAAGTCTAATCCCCGGAATCAAAGGATCAGAGCAGGCCTGAGCCGTTCACTACAGGATGGGAGGCAGCGAAGATACTGGGGATAAGAAAGAAATCGAGGAATGGTGCCTTATCTGCCCTTCTCCGCAGCCTCCCCCCTCAGTCTGCATAAGGCCTAACAGCCGTTCTTTCCTGAGGGGAAACAGCATTTGTTTCCTCAGTTTCCGGCTCAGTTCCTTGGGCCATTCTTTTGTCTCCTTGTGATGTGAGGCACAAAGACCAGAGTAATCCTTGGGCGTGGATTTTAGGGGATCTACAGAGAAATCTGAGACGCCCTCCTGCGCATTAGTTAAGCCCTGAGCTGCTGACCAACAGGCTGGCAGTTCTAACCCGGTAGCCACTCTGGAGGAGAAAGATGTGGCAGTCAACTCCCCTAAAGATTAAGCCAAACCAGTGCCGTGGAGCCGATTCCGACTCACGGCGACCCTAGAGGTCACAGTAGACCTGCCCCATAGAGTTTTCAAGGAGTGCCTGGTGGATCTGAACTGCTGACATTCTGGTTAGCAGCCTTAGCACGTAACCACTAGGTCACCAGGGTTTCTCGCTAAAGATTACAGCCTTAGAAACCCTTTTAGCAGCTCTTGCTGCCCTGTAGGATCGCTGTGGGTCGGAATCGCCTAGGCGGGACTGGTACAGGAAACCCGCCAGGGCTCCGGTTTGTTAGCCTCGCTTGCAGGTGGAGGCGGTGGGCGTCGACCCAACGGCGCCAAACTGAAGGCCGGGCAATGGTGGGGGGCTGAGGGGCGCGGGCGTGGCCGCAGCTTTCCCAGACCTGCGAGGCTTTCTGGTCTGAGGCCGCCGGCAGCCGAGTCCTCCTGCCCAGCCCTCCATTCTCTCCCTCCTGCCCCGGCTCCGGGAATACAACTGATGGACCCTCTGGGCCTGGGGGCAACGCCGCCGCAGGCGTGCCCGGGAGGGAGGCCGCCCTGGTTAGCCTAAAGACGCCGTACACTCTAGCCTGAAGCCGGTAGTCAGGCCGGTACTCCCGGGCCTTTGACGATGCCACAGGTGCGGGTGCCTTCTGGACGTCGGGTGACCCCAGCTCCCCTCCCTTCTAGCCCGCTTCTTACCCCACAGCGAAGGAGGAAGGGGTTGGCGTGGAATGGCTGTCCCAGAACCTTCTTACCTCTCTGTCCCCAAGGCCGGCTCGGGGAGGCACGGCAATTTCCCGCCCGCACCCTGCCCAGCCATCCGGGTGGGGACCGCGGGACTCGGACCGTCGGAGCGCCCCCCCGCGGCGGGCCACCGAGCGCCTCCCCTGGAAGGAAGGCGACCTCCCCGCCCCTCGAATGCCCCGCCTCCCTGTCCCCGTCGGTCCCCACCCTAGCCCCGGCACACACGTACAGATTCTGGCTGGAGCCTCCTTTGGTGTCAGTGGCCTGGATCCCGGGCCCGCCCAGCGGCCCCGCACTGCCTTGGCACCTGTCGGTTGGTGTGTCCCAGAGCCGGTACCGGGACTCCGTCGGGGCCAGGAAGGGCCATGGTTTCCCTGCCTGGGCCCCTGGCAGCGAACGTGCTGCGGTTTTTGTTCCTGGGGCTGAGTGCTCTCGGTGAGTGACACCTGGGACCAGGAGATGACTTAGGCTGGAGGTAGGGTGAATCGGACCCAGAGCGGGGTGGCTTCGGGCACAGATGAGGGACTAAGTCCAGGGAGGCTCCTGCCTATGACCTCACCCTTCTCCCAGCCTCTCGGGGCATCAATGACCAATGCTGACTTCTCTCCCACACACTGCTCCCTGTTTGGGCCCGGTGTGAGGGGAAAGTCGGGGAGAGGGCATCACCAGGATAGACCCTGGTAAGTCTAGGGTGAGTTGTGGAACCGTTACTCACCCCTACTCCTACCCCGTCTCCACCCCACCGGAGCCTGAAGAGCTGAGCTGCTAGATGAGACTCTGGCTAAAGAGCTTAAAGACTTAACTCCAACCAACCCTATGTACCCCCCGCCCTCAACACACACAAGCTGATGGTGAAGAACCCCCAGCAGAATTCTCTGGTCCACAGATTTGACGCGGCTTTTCATGTCAATTCCCTAGTCCAGATTCTTCCTCTTACCCTCTCCCCTGTTTCCTGCCTTGGGAATCAAGGGAGGTGTCCCCAAAAGCACGACCGTGAGGTCATTTGGGACACAGGAAATGGGGGAGGGCTTCAAATACTGAGAGGAGGATTGTGGCCCCCAGGAGGTCTGCCACCACTACTGGTTTCCAAAACCAAAAAGACAAGGGAAATAGGACTAGAGCTGACAAGAGTTAGAGGTGAAGGGAACCTTTTAAAAGTATTTGGGAGGGTACTGAGCCCGTGGTCCAGTGCGTGCATCGCACCTTTAGGAAGAAGGGCCCAACAGAAACTAACCTTGCTATACAGTCTTTCACTTGCTCTTCCCAGGCTTTCTCACCATTCACTTTGAGGAGCTAGAATAGGGGTGAAGGGTCATTTTGGCAGGTCAGCCTTAAGTTGGAGGCAGCCAACGCCTGAGAGGGAGTAAGACCTGGAAGGCCATGTGATGAAATTCAGCTGTAGTGAGGTGGCTTGAGATGAGGGGCACCTAATTCCCACTCTGCCCTCTTTAGCCTGGTCCTTGTCCCAAAAGTATTGAGAAATGAGCATTAGAGTCCCCAGGCCAGTGAGGCCCTTAAGGTTTCTGGCTGCACCAAAGTCAGGACAGCTTTGCTGCCCTTCTAGGCTTAGTGAGCCTGCTCCAGTATTCCTCAGCTCCTCAGCTCCTCTCCCCTCAAAATTTCTTACCCTTTTTACCTTCTGCCTTAATTCTACTCTGAACTTCCTTATCCCTACCTGCTTGGGCAGGAGGCCTCTGAAGCAAGGAAGGAAAACTTGGGTGTGCTTCTTGGACATCCTGTATACCCTCTGCAGCTTGTGTGCACCCCTCTTTCTTCTGTCCCAGTTAAGAATTTGTTTTGTCATACCAAAGGTCTTAAATCAACATCCCTACAGGGCCACCTCGGGTGTGGGGATTGCTGAGCACCCGCAGGCAATGCGAGGGTTAATGGCACTCCAGGCTGCCCTCTGGGTGCTATGAGGGGTTCTTGAAAGGTCCTTCTGCTCTGGGCTCTCCTCTGCTGCTCCTGGCTGCTGCCCCTGGGGCGTGAGAAGCTCGCGGGGGTAGTTTCTCAGGGAAAGAGGGAGACTAAAAATAGGAGCCCTAGGGAGCGGGCCATTTTTGCTCTCCTTCGGCCTTTGTCCGCTCCCTCATTCTCATCTGAGCCGGCACAGGCT
This sequence comes from Heterohyrax brucei, assembly GCA_028571685.1. Classification (NCBI taxonomy): domain Eukaryota; kingdom Metazoa; phylum Chordata; class Mammalia; order Hyracoidea; family Procaviidae; genus Heterohyrax; species Heterohyrax brucei. Next base: position 23,812,086 of record CM053162.1, read on the forward strand.
CACTCTCTTGGTCTGCTCCTGCCTCCTTCTCTGAGACCCACTGCCCTCTTTTACTCTCTCAGCTGCCACTGTAGATGGACCCTGTGAACAAATAGGGCTAACAAGTTTGGGGGCTTCTCCTCCAGCCAACCTCCAGGACAAAGGGCAACAAAGCCTCGGTGCCCTCCCTCCACAGCTCCTCATTTTTGCCCATGCATGTGGGTTAGTAAGCTGCAGATGAGCCAGGTAGGCACGGATTTACTTGTGCTAGTTTGTAATCTGCAGTGCACAGTTTCACCTGTTTTTCACCTCTAACAGATACATAAACAAATAAACTCATGCCTACCTTGCTTACTGGGGGTCACAGAGAACATTTGCCCAGACTCTAGTGTGCCCATTACGATCAGTTTTAGCCCCTCTCTAGATTTAGTGGAAACCCTGGTGGCCTAGTGTTTTTAAAAAGTGGGCATTCAGATCTGACAGGCCTTCCTCTGAAACTATGGGGCAGTTACCCTGTCTGTAGGGTTGCTATGAGTCAGAACGGCAATGGGTTTCTATGGTTCGGTTTTGTAAAGTGAAGTTAAGAATGAGGAACTCGGGCTAGGTAGCTGGAGGCATCTTTGGTGAAGGAATCCAGGCAGGATTCTCTGTAGTTTCTGGCCGCTGGGATGGAGGTGCTGGGAGTCGGCACAGCCTACAGGGACACACTAGGCCTTTTCTATGGCTACCAGGCCTAGCAACCAGGGGACATCGAACTCCTTGAGGCAGGTTTTTTTTTTGGTTTGCTTGGAGAGCCTCCTGTCTAGCTCCCTCACACCCCCTCCCCCCCCATTGTCTTCTGGCTTATCACTGGGCGCAAATTTCCTATCTGGCAAGTTTCCTATCTAGTCCGTAGGGACCTGCCAGGAAATGGGAAGGGGGTTGCAGCACAGGCTGAGGAATGGGGTTGGGAGCTCTGTAAAGACGTGCGCGGAAAGAGATGCAGTGACGTGCATCCTGGCAGGATCAGCTGCCAGGCCCAAGGAGGCCTTCATCTGCAGCCCAGGAGGCTGGAGAATTGAGCCTGCTTGCCAGTTGGCCACCTGCTCCCCAAAAGGAGGTGGCATCTCATACATACCTTAATGCTGAGTCCTGAGGGCAGGGAAAAGTAGGCTAAGGAGTAGAGGTCCAGCATCCTCAGGCACGGCCCAATACAAGCCCAGGGTTATTCCCTATTTTAGTCAGCTGGTACTGCTCTAACAGAAATACCATGCAGATGGCTTTAAGAAGAGAAGCTTTATTTTGTCACATCCAGTAGGTTAAAAGTCCAAATTCAGGATGTCAGGATTTTATCTGTTGACGCTGGAGAGGAAGGTCCTTGTTGTCAATTTTAGTCTGGACTGGAAGCTTGTAAGGTACAGGGCCTGTGGTCCTTTGCAAAGGATGTACTCAGCTCCCAGCACTACTTCTTGGTAGTATGAGGCCCCCAAATCTCTCTGTTACCTTTTTTCCTTTCTGTCTCAAGAGACTCCTGCAAGGTACAAAACAATTTTATACACAGAGTCCTGCCCCACCAACACAACTGCCCACCTGTCCTCCATCATTAACATTACAGAGGCAGTACCTGCCACAGGAAAGAACATCACACAGTATCAGGAATCATGGCCCAGCCAAACTGCCTTACACATATTTTGGGAAACACAGTTCAATCCATGATGTTCCTCAAAGGGCTTAAAACCTGTATTGCCTCTCTGAGGGGCAGAAAGTGAGTGTTCGTAGATGCCAAAGCAGAAATATTTATTAGATAACCCTCCTTGAAACCATCAGCTAGTCCACTTTTGAATGCTGGACCCACATGAAGAGAAAGCTTTGTAACTGGTTGTCAGGACACCTTCCTTCGAGGTCCCAATTCTGCCTATGATTCACTGTGACCCAGAGAGGCACCAGCCACAGCTCCTGGACCCCTGCCATAGCTCTAGGAGGCTTTCTGGGTCTCAACTCCTTGCCTTCCTGGAGTGGAGGCTGGTTGAGAGTAAGCAGAATCTGCTCACTGGGAAGGTCCTGGATGCTGAGCAGCCATTCTCTCCTCTAACTCCCATTTGGAAGGAGCTGCCGGGTTAGGCATAGCACCTCCAACCAGCCGGCATGGCTACTTCCCCTTGACTCTGGGGTAACTGAGAACTCAAGGTAGAGGTCAAAGGTATTCAACCTGCCCTTCCTGCATATCCTCCCCTTCTGGCTGGAAATCTGCCTCCTCTTTTTGGTACCCAGAAATTTCTGGATAAAAATAAATTCATAGAAAGATGTCCTTATCCCCGCTACAACCCCATGGAAGAATAAACTAGTGAAATGGGACAGTGGTCCCTGGGCAATCCTGAGGCTTGCAGTCATGGAGCCTGAGGAGACTAGTTCTTCCTGTTCCCGCTACTGGGAAACTTCTGCTTAGGCTGTGGTGTGCGGCCGTGGCGGAGCTGGGAGCCAACCCCAGAGCTCACGCCTCCCTGCTGTCTTCCCCGGCAGCTTCTGACTTTCCACCCAAGCCCATCCTGCACGTGCCCGCCGGCCTCTCCAGGTTGCAGGCGGTGGAGGGAGCGGCAGTGGTGCTCCCAGTGTGGTATACCCTGAAAGGGGAGGCGTCTTCGGCTGGATCACAGGAGGTGCCCTTGGTGTTGTGGTTCTTGGAAAAGGAAGGCAAAGAACTGGAGCAGGTGAGAGAAAAATCCTCCAGGCCATGGCAAGTTGTGCCCAGTGGGGTGGAGAAAACCTGGCAACAAGGGGGAGAGGAGGGAATAGTTTCAGAGTAAAGCAGGTGTCCTCAGCAGTTTAGTTTTTGTTCAGATCTTGGAGACTTCTTGAAAGAATTCACTTTTCCCCAACTTTCCCTGAAATCCTTCACATTAAGGATTTTGCACTGTGGAAGTGAAGGGACATTTTACATTTTTTATTGCAGGGTGGGAGTTGGGGAGTCAAAAAGGAAAGGGTAAGGATTAGAACAAGTTATGCAACTTCTGAAAGCTGAGCATCTTTGTGTTTTCATAATCTCTGCTTTGCATACTGTCAGTGACAGGCCACTTCTCAGATGATTATCATCTGTTCCTCTGCCCCTTTTACCTTTTTGAGTGGCAAGTGGCAGTCTCTTCTGGAAATTTCCCACCTGCACTCTCATGACAGCAGATACATTCAGAACGGATTTACACAGAAGTGAAAGAAGGTTCATTTTCAGAGCTCCTCACTTGCATGGGCTCCTTGCAAAGTCTTGGAAACTGTGTTCCCAAGTTCACTTGTTCTTGTAAAAAAAAATTCTCATCTCATTTTTTTTTCAAAGATGCCCCCTCCCCCACCACTGTGTAAATTTCAGCCCCTATAAAACCTAGGTCTACCCCTGCAATCTACATAGCCTCCTGTTTACAATATCCTATGTACCAGTGTAATAATGGGGAGGTGTTGTGTCTCACACCAGGTGTTGATGTACAACAATGGGATCTTGTCAAGCAAAACTGGAGTATCACTGGTGTACCCCATGCCCTCCAGGAATGTATCACTTCAGCTGCAGGGCCTCCGGGAAGAAGACTCAGGGTCTTACCATTGTTCTGTGAATGTGTATGATACTCAGAAGAATGGGGGCCACAGCAGTACAAGTTTAGAACTCAGTGTGCTGGGTGAGTGAGAAGCACATACTTTCCAACACCTCCCCATCACCAGGGAAGGTCAGGCAAGTCTCTCTTCCAAATGCCAAAGTGTGAAGGTTGAAGGGAGAGGGGCATATGGAGCCACAAAAATAAATAAATGTGGGGATGGGTGGGTGGGAATGGGGACAAAGGAGCCATTGGTCCCCTGGGTGTGAGTTTTTGTCTTCCTTCCCTTCTGCCAGTTCCTCCAGCTCCTCCATCCTGCCATCTCCTGGGCGTGCCACGTGTGGGATCCAATGTGACTCTGAACTGCAAGTCCCCGAGGAGCAAGCCTGCTGCCCAGTACCAGTGGGAACGGCTGCCCCCCTCCTCCCAGGTTTTCTTTCCACCAGTTTTAGGTGAGAGAGCTTCTGGAAACAACTACAACTGATACTGGGGCCAGTGAAGGGAAAAGATGGGAGGTGCCAGAGGATGGGGTGAAAAGAAGAGGCAGTACTGAAAAGTACTGGGGATGAGGAGGGTGAGGATGATGTGGGGTGAGGGGTGGAGAAGGAGGGCCTGTGGGGTCCGGGCATCTCACTGTGCTCTCGCATACTGTATACTTGTGTTGCTAAAGAGGCCCTACCGGCTAGTGACTGCGATTGACCGCATTCGGATTCCTGCTTTGCCTCTGACTAGCTGTGTGACTTCACCTCTGTTCCTTATTTGTAAAATGGAAATATCAATAGCCCGGATTTGAACACATCAGCTGTAAAAGACATTTTGGGGACAGTGGGAACATTTTTAACACAGACTGTCAGATGCTTTTAGAGAATTATTATTGTGTGGCAATGGTATTGTGGTTCTGTGGGACAGTGTTCTTATATCTTGAAGATTCAGGCTGAAGTATTTAATATGCCTAAGAGATAGACTGGAGCCCTGGTGGCACAGGGATTAAGAGCTCAGCTGCTAACCAAAACAGCAACAGTTTGAGTCTACCAGCCACTCCTTGGAAACCCTGTGGGGTAGTTGTGCTGTGTCCTGTAGGGTTACTGTGAGTCCGAAGTGACTCAATGGCAATGGGATTTTGTTATCATAGCTATTTCATGCAGTTTTTCCAAGACTATTACTCAAAACAACCAAACCCACTGCTGTTGAGTGGATTTCTACTCATAGCAACCGTATGGGACAGAGTAGAACTGCCCATAGTTTCCAAGAAGCACCTGGTGGATTTGAACTGCCAGTCTTTTGATTAGCAGCCATAGGTCTTACTCACTACGCCACCAGGTTTTCCAATACCATTAGGTAGGTCATGCCATCTCCCATTTTAGAGGTGAAAAAATGGAGACCCAAAGATACCAGGTAACTTGCTTAAAGTTGCATGGTTTGTTCTGGAACCCAGGTTTTCTAGTTGCTAGCCCAATGTTCTTCCTCTCTCACCCCAGTGCCTTCCAGAAATAAAAGTAAAAGTGGAGTTTTGATTTTTCTATACATTATTTCCCTTTAGCCTCCTTTCATGTATCAGTTGAGAGGGACTGAAGAGCGGACATGGAGAGAGGTATTGTGCTAGCAAACTTGCAGCTGGGAGTAGACCTCAGTATGCTGGCCATCACACTCATTCCCTGCAGTGAGAACAGACAAACTGAGTCTCCAGCATGGTTGAGGAGGACATTCCAAAGGAGAAGCAGGATTGGGTAGGAAAGATTGTCTCTAGCCTGAGAGCTAAACTGTGTCCACAGATGCCACCCGTGGGTCCTTAAGCCTTAGAAACCTGTCCACTTCCATGTCTGGAGTCTATATCTGCAAGGCCCACAATGAGGCAGGAAGTGCCCAGTGCAATGTGACCATGGAAGTGAGCACAGGTCAGTGAGGGGTAAGTGTGGAGAAGAAGAGTGGTCAATGGTGGTAGAGGTGGGGAGCAGGGAGGGTGCTGTAACGGAAAGAATAACCTGTTTTCCAAGGTCTCTGGTTGTAGCAGGACAAGGAGCTTGTATAAATATTTGGTACAAATGGTAACTGACTCTTTTCTGATTGGTGGCTGCCTCTTATCTTAGCAGGGAGGAAGAGAGAGTGTTTCTGGTGGCATGGGAGAACTGGGGTTGGAGAGGGCTGGGAAACAGCTGGGTGTGCTCTCTGACACCGAGGCTTTCCAGGGCCTGGGTCTGCTGTGGTTGCTGGAGCTGTTGTGGGTACCCTGGTTGGACTGGGGCTGCTGGTTGGACTGGTCCTCTTATACCAACGCTGGAACAAGGCCCTTGAGGAGCCAGCCAATGATATCAAGTAAGTGTCCCTGGTCTTTACTGTGACGGGGACTCTCCTAGCTCCCCTTACAGAACCTGGGCATTCAGGCAGCTGGCATCTAATACAAAGGTGTCAACTTACTTCCTCTGGGAAGATTTTAAGGAAGAAGGATGAGGGGAGAATTGAAGTGGAGCAGGAGGATAGGGCAGTGGGTAAGAAAAAGCATGCAGAAGCTCCGCACCTTCTGACCTCTTATTGTTTCTTTGACAATTAGGGAGGATGCCATTGCTCCCCGGACCTTGCCCTGGCCCAAGGGCTCAGACACCATCTCCAAGAATGGGACACTTTCCTCTGTCACCTCTGCAGGAGCCCTTCGGCCACTCCAAGGCCCTCCTAGGCCTGGTGCACTGACCCCCACACCCAGCCTTTCCATTCAAGCCCTCCCCTCCCCAAAGCTGCCCAGGACAGATGAGGCCCACCCTCAGCCAGTATCGTCTGGCCCTGGTAGGGTTCCCTCCTTTGCCCCAAGCCGCATGGGGGCTGTACCCGTGATGGTGCCCGCCCAGAGACAGGCTGGGTCTCTGGTGTGATGGCTCAGCCACTCATTGGCTAAGCTGTCTGGTTTCTCTCCTTCCTATAGGGGTGACTCCTGGCACAGAGGCCTGCACCTACCTCTCTTTATGGGAAAACTGAGATTCAATAAGCCTCTAACTTGTAGGAGGTAGAAGGAGAAGAGCCAGTGGACCTGGGATTAGAAACAGCCTCCACTGTCTCCCCTACCCACCCAGTGACTGCAGCAGAAAGCTGATGAAATTGGCTCCTCCCCAAGACCTTGGTGGGAACTGCCACTCAATGAGCCCTCCAGGCTCCCCTGCTCTGTCCCCTACACATATCTAACTTTATTCTCTGCCCTCACTCCAGCTCCCCACATTAATATAAACTGTCTTGCTGGCTAGGTTGGGTTTTTGTTGGGGAAGGGGATAGGGAAGTTGTTTTCAAAAACTAACTTGAAATGTGCTTTTGTTTTTGTATACATCAATTAAAAAAACCAAAAAAGAAATAACTGTGTTTGTATGGAAAATGAGAATCAAATTGCTTTTACAAGCTTAGGATTCCCAGGAGAAGTTGAGGTTAAAGAGGATGCACAATGGCCCTCTGCCCAGTGTACACAGGGGGGCTTCCATACCCAGCGACAGAGTTTACTAGCTCAGGATGGCTCTCTGAGAATCTTTTAAGGGGCCATTTGCCATTAGGTAGGGAGGTGGAGGAACAAAAGCCGGGGACTCTGTTGTTATTAGTTGCCTTCCACTTGATTTGCATCCATGACAACCACATTTATGTGTTTAGAGTAGTCCTTTTCCATAGAGTTTTCAAGGCTGTGTGTGACCTTTCAGAAGCAGATTGCCAGGCTTGTCTTCCCAGCCCACTCTGAGCAGCAAGAGAATGAACTTGGTGATATTTCTGCTGGAACCTCAGTATGCCTCAGAGTCACTTCTCATGAAATTTCCAGTTCTGATTCTTTACCGTCAGGGTGCCCACCTCAAGCCCAGCCCCTTTTCCAGGGTCTGGCAGCTTCAGAAATTGGGCAGAAGAGGAAGAAAGCAGGAAGCAGGTTAGAGTGAGTCCAGAATGGAGTCTGAGGGAGGGAGGAGCAAATACGTACCCAAGGGTGCGGGCCTCTCCCCTTGTTTGCTCTGAGATAGCCAGTCTCACTCAGGACCAGCTCCTGACAAGCACAAGGCGGTTGCCCTTTGGGCATTCCCTTCCCATCCCATCCTCAGGCTGGCAGAAGGACAAACAGACGGCAAGACAGCAGGCCTCCTGAAGCCATGGCCCGGCTCCCTGGGCCTTTCCTCTGTGGGGCTCTTCTGGGCTTCATCTCCATAAGTGGTGAGGAGATTGGTGGGGTGGACCCAGGGTGGGAGCTGTGAGCCGAGAGTCTGTACTTCCTGGAGCTCCTTCAGGCCTGCTTAGTCACCCCACTGAGGTGCTGGGTCCAGGGGCAGTAGGGGCGAGTAGGGGGAGGAGAGGCAGGCAAGTTTGGCCTCAGAGCCCAGGGTTAACCACTGCAGGACTGCTGTTCTCCTCGCCCTCACAAACACACCCTCATACCTGGCTTAGTCTCTGTCCTTTCACCCACAAAAATCAGACCAGGCTGCTGCCTCCTGAAACCTCAGGTTTTAAGAAGGGCGGGATTGTGTGAAACTGGAGACAGGACCCCCAGCTTTTGTTGTGGAAGCCACAGAGTGGGTGGAACCCCAAGATGGGGTCTGATCTCTGCTCCTAACCCAGCCCCTTTCTGAGCATTGTCTGAGCACTTGGGTTTCCATCTGCGTCCTCAGCCCCCGGGCTGGCGGTAGAGGTGAAGGTGCCTGCGGAGCCACTGAGCACACCTGTTGGCAAGACTGCCGAGCTGACCTGCAGCTACAGCACTTCGGTGGGAGACAACTTTGCCCTGGAATGGAGCTTTGTGCAGCCTGGGAAACCCATCTCAGCGTCCAATCCTGTGAGCTGAGAGCAACTGCGGTGCCAGGGTGGGAGATCTCTTCCCACCTGTTAGAGGGGTTGGCCCAGAGAGGCAGGAACCCACCTAGGATCGGGAGGATGCCTTTGGGGATCAGAATACTAGTGTGAAAGATAAGTAGACTGTCTTCAGACCTCCCCAGAGCTGCTGTCTACTTCACCCTGCATCACGCATTCTCCCCTCACTCCTGTATCCATCTGCCCCATGTTAGTAACTACCCGGTTTCAGTTCATGCGACAGTATGCTGCCCTTCTCAGGAATATTATTATTTTCACACAGGGAAAACCATGCTTAACTGAAAGCAGTGAATCCAGTTCACTTAGCATCTGAAAGAGGATGACATCTGGGTGCAGATAGACCCTCATGGTTCTTGCTGTGGGGTATCCGGTTCCATGGGCATCCTATACCTGTTTGTAAGAACGGATTATGAAGTTGATGCCAGGCCAAAAAAGGGCACATGTGTATCTTTTGCTTCTTCCCAGATTCTGTACTTCACCAGTGGTCATCTGTATCCAATCTCTTCTATGGCAAAGCGGGCCAGCCTGCTTCAGAATCCCCCTACAGGTGGGGTGGCCACCCTGAAGCTGAGTGATGTTCTCCCCTCGGATACTGGAACCTACCTTTGCCAAGTTAACAACCCACCCGATTTCTACACCAATGGGTTGGGGCTCATCAACTTGACTGTGCTGGGTAAGGCTGGCTGAGAGCCCACTAGTCACTGATATACTTCAAAAGACTGCTCTGGCCCTGTTAAATCTTCCCACGTCTTAATTCCAAACCTAAGCAGGAATTCCACTGGGAAACTGTCCTCTTCCCAAAGTCTTCTAATTTACATGGTCATACTCCTGTTCCAAACTGCACAGAATATATCCTCTCTCAGGCCCTAATAACAAAGGATCTGAGAGAAAGTCCCTTCCTAAACATGGGGATCTGAGTCATGTCCCCAACAGTTCTATTCCTGTCTTCAAGGACCCTCCCATTCATACACAGCTCAGATTCTGTCCCTCCCAAGGTCAGGGGCAGAGAAGGGGAGTGGCCATTAAAAGAACATGGTTGCCATAGCTATTTGTTGGTGTCCCCTTACTTGTGGATTGGCTTCGGGCTCAAAAGTTCCATCTCACCCTGAACTGTTTACAGGTGAGGAAGGAGGTGGCATATGACAGCTGTATTCAGATATTCGAAGGGCTATCAGTGGTGGAGATTTTAATTTCTCTTTGTGAGCACAGAGAGCAGGAACTGGAACCAATGGGCAGATAACATATTAACACAGACTTTGGCTCGACATGAGGAGGAATTTGCTAACCATCGGGATTTCCAATAGTAGAAATCACTTCCTAGGGATACAGTGGTGACTGGACAGAAAACAATAGATAAATAAATAAATAAACAAAGCAGTTACCACCCTCACAGAGACCCCATGTGTGTCAGAGTAGAACTATGCTCTACAGGGTTTTCAATGGCTGATTTTTTGAGCAGTTTACTCGACTCTTATTCCAAGGTACCTCTGGGTGGACTTCCAACCTTTTGTGACAGCCAAATGCTTAACTGTTTGCGCTCCCCAGTGATGCCTGTCTGAACCCAATGGACAACTACTTGGTAGGGGTGTTGAAGCAGGAAGCCCAACAGTCAATGGGAGCTGGGTTGGAAGATCGCTGAAGGCGCTCTCTGTGATTCCTGTTGCAGTGCCCCCTAGTAGCCCCGTCTGCAGTCAGAGCGGTCAGATCTCTGTGGGAGGCTCTGCTGCACTGAGATGCAAGTCTTCCACAGGACAGCCCAGGCCGGTGTACAGCTGGGTGCATCTGGGATCTTCTCCTACACCTTCTCCTGGGAGCATGGTACAAGGTAAGGGCCCAGGACATCAAGCAATAGGAGACTTTTGACATCTGGGCAAATCTGGGCTCCAAACCCCATACCTCCAGTTCCATGACTGGAGATACGTCATAAACTATTATATCATTTCCTTGCCTCTTTTGTGGCTTCTTTATTGTTCCCTCCTGTCTTCCTGCACTCTCTGTGACTGGGCAATCCTGGGAACATTTCTCAGTGTAAGTGTACTCCTGACATCCAGGGAGAGAATGGAAGGTATGTGGCACGTGGATGATTCTCACTTTGGGGGATTTCTTTTAGCTTTCTTGGGGTCATGAATCCTTTCCAAACTTCCTATAAGGGAAGTGAGGCAATAGCAGGGACTGGATTAAATCATTTAGCCAGTTTCTTTAAGGGCCCAAGTAACTAGCTAACTGTGGCTTCTCAGCTTTCTCATGCTGGTTCCAGTTGACCTGTTTCTGCCCTCAGTCTCAACCCTAACAAACCTTTTCATCAACCCAGGATCCTCCAGTTTCCCTTTTCTCCCCAACATTGTGCTTTGGTAAGGATTTTGGTACGGATTTGTTTTAGTAAAGCAAAGGTAAGGATTTTAGAAAAGTATCTGGGCCAATTTAGAAGTACTCCAAGTGATGCAGTTTCTAGCAATCAGGCCTTTTACTCCTAACCAGGAACCAGATATCAACCAGTAAGCTCCCATCCCAACTCCACTGCAAGTGTCCCAGCGCTTTGTATGTATGCAGCCACCCCACCCCCTTCCATGCAGCTGTCAAGGGTGCAGAAGGTTGCTGTAGCTTTGGCACTTCCTATCTTGGTCACCTTGAACAAACTGCTTCCTTTCTCTGAAATGATTTTCCCCATCAGTAAAATGAGAGCAATCACATCTTGGCAGGATTGTTGTAAGAATGAAATGAAATATGCTTTACTTTGTAGTAGGTGTTCGGTGTTTGTTGAACAAGTGATGAAACACTTCATCTTCACCCTCCAGATGAGGTATCTGGCCAGCTCATTCTCACCAACCTCTCCCTGATCTCCTCGGGCACCTATCGCTGTGTGGCCACCAACCAGCTGGGCAGTGCATCTTGTGAACTGACCCTCTCTGTGACTGGTAGGGGACTGTGGGAAGAAGCTAGGCTGGCAAGTTTGGATTGGGGTAGCTGTACGAACCTGTCTGAGGAGGGGCCAAGGTAGGCCTGCTGCTCTGAGTCCTGTCTTTCCTTAGACCCCTCCAAAGGCCGAGTCGCTGGGACTGTGATTGGGGTGCTCCTTGGCCTGCTATTCCTGTCAGTTGCTGTGTTTTGCCTGATCAGGCTCCAGAAAGAGAGAAGAAAGAAACCCAAGGAGACATATGGGGGTAGTGACCTTCGGTGAGCAAGAGGACTGCAGGCTACAGAGAGGGAGGACAGGGCCTGGGTCAAGGAGGTACCTTCAGCCCTCAAGTGCAGTGTCTTTAGGGATGTTTAGGGGTAGGAAATGCTGCTCAGCCTTGGGGTTCAGTGGGGGAAGGCAACAGCACAGCCTATGTATTTGAGTGAGTGTGCAAGGAGTGCAGGATAGAGGGGCTGGGTCACTGGCTGGGGCAGGGGACTGATTTTCCCAGGACTGTCCTGACCCTTCTCCAGTTAATAGCATTTGCTTTCAAGTTTCCTGTACATTGCTAGCTTGAGTGGTGGGAGGTGGGTGCCAGGAGCTGAATTTCATTGGGGGTGGAAGGAGGCAGTAAGAGAAGGAGAGCAAGAGCTGCTTCCATCATCCACTTGGACTGCTAGTTCTGGGGTTCAGAATAGGAATGAAACAGTGTTTCTTAAAGTTTGGTCCCCAGATGGACTTAATGAAAATTACTAGGAGTTTCTTAAACATTTAGATTCCTAGACAGCATCCTATCCCCCCTAAAGCAGTGTGTGTGTCTCTGGGGTTTGGGGGGTAACGGGACCCTAGAATCTTCATTTTTAACTAAATCCTAGAGGTGATTCACATGCATGGTAAAATGTGAAGGTCCCCGACTTAGAAGATGGAGCCCTTTGAGGGATGCTTGGGCCTTCACTAAGAATTTTCTTTAACTCATCAGGGAGGATGCCATTGCTCCTGGGATTTCTGAGCCAGCTTCTGTGAGAGCTGATTCTAACAGTGGACTCCTAGAGAGACCCCTGAACACCAGCACTGTGACAACCACCAACCCCAAGCTCTCTATGGTTGTCTGACTTTTCTCTAATCGCAGGAGGAGATGAGGGGGAATGCGAATAATTAAAGCCTTTGAGTACCGCATTGTCTGCCTCTTCTTTCTGCAGGTGGATCGAATTCCTTTAGGTGGCCAAAAGGTATTATCGGTGACGGAAGGAGAGGGCTTGAAGTCTGAGAGATGATGTAGTAGGCAGGCAATTTGACTGGCTCCAAGTGGTCAAATGGTTTATACTTGGGTGCCCTGCTTCCCTAGTCCACTCCAGCTTTTTGGTCTAGTCGGACCAGACTCATTCAAGCTCCCAACACCAGCCTTATGCACCCAAACTCCCTCCAACCTGGCACCCTCGGAACACTTGGACATTCCTCTTTATTGTTCACATTCCAGCCTAGCACAGTCACATGCACACACATAGATTAAAAACCTTCCGGCCACAGCCCCAGGAGCCCGGTGGGGGCGGGACCAGCAGGGACGGGCAAGGCCACAACAGACTCCTCCTACCAAGCCTCCCAGGCTCTCGGTGTTGGCACAAACAAGAGTGCGGGGTAGGCAGCTTTCAGGGTGCGTTGAGGCGATGGGTGGGCAGATTACAGGCAAACGTGGGATTGGGATGTGAAATAGGGACTTCCCTTCCGATCAGAGCGGGAATATTAGACACCATAAAAGCCCTCTTCTCTCTCTTCGTCCCAGATCCAAATCTCTGGGGCTAGTCTGGGGCGGAAACGGCATGGAAAAGCACGGCGCCCCTTTTTGCTGCACACCGAACCAAAGGACTTTTTGGAAGTGAGCGTACTTGGGCGACGCTTAGGGCGCCCTCCGCAGTGCACGCAGGGAAGCGCACAGAGGCTGCGGAGGCGGAGCTGCATGCTGAGCGCTGGGAGAGGTGGGCAGGAAGCAAAAGGGAGGATTTAGGAGAGCGGGACTGGGGCCTAGGGTGGGGGGGGAGGGCGAATGGGGACCATACTAGACTGGAAAACTAACTAAAAGGGCATGGACTTGGCGACTCTGCGACAGAGCCTGCCTGGGAGGAGTCTTGGGATGCAGGGGGCCTCCTGAAGCTGGCAGGTTGGTGGGGAGGGGATCACAAACACTGCAGGAAAGTCTCGTCACTGCGAAGGGGACGCGGCATCCATCTCTCCTCTGAAACTGAGGAGACACAAGGTTTGAGAACTTGCCCTCAACCCGTAAATCCCCTCTTTCCCTTTCCCCGTCCTCTTTCTGAACCTTGATAACAGAGCAGGCAGTGCCTGAGGGCCCCAGTGACAGAACTCCCCAACCCCGCGGCAGGTTCGCGTGTACGCCGCGCATGTGGCCCTCGGCCCCATTTGTGCAGCCAACAAGGGTTGACTTCTGATCTATGTCAGTCCAGGTGTGTGTCCCGGTGACAGCCTCAGGCATTATAGGTTTGTGACAAAACCACTGGTCAAAGGTACATTTTCTTAGGCAGGGGTATGCAGGGAGACGGTGAGGGCGTGCTGAGGACAGGGGCTGGGGAATGTGATACTTTTCTCCCATTTAGGGTTCCCCCCCTGCAGCTTCGGGGTTGTATTTTTTACCTTCGAAAATGCTCGGTTCTTCTTCGGTCCAGATAAACAAAAAGGGGGAGGGGTGGAAAGAAACAGGTGAGTTCCCGGAAGCTAGTAACCCCCGGCCTCCCCCCACCCCCCCACCTCGTTTTGGTCCCCGACCCTTAGCTGCCCGCACTCCCCTTCTGCACCAGCCAGCCGGCCCGCAGTCGTCCCGTGCTCCTTCGGAGGAGGAGGAGGGGCTGCTCTTGGTGGGCCCCAGGAGCTGGGATTCCAGAGCCACCCGGCCCCCTGCGCCCCGCCTCACCTGGCCTAGTCTCCGCTGGGGCCACCGCCCGCGCCTCCCCGGGCGCCCCCAGCTCCGCCAGCCCCTCCGGGGCCCGGGCCCTTGCGGCCGTGCTCTCCGCTTTTTATCTTCTTCCGCGCCATGTGGCCCCGGAAACTAGCCTGGATTTTGGCCGCGGCCGCATTGGCACCAGGGTCATCCAGCGGGATGTCGAGAATGTCGTCGTCTGGTTTGGAGCAGGCGCTCTCCTGGGGGCGGGGCAGAAGGGTTCTTCTGGAGTGAATGGACGGATATCCGAGGAGACAGCGGGGAAGAGGGTAGGAACACTGCCTCGGAGGATTCAGAGGAGGTCGCCTCGAGGGTGGGAGTGTGGGGAGGTGAGAGCTCGGGTCTGGGAGAAAGGCTGAGGCCGGGACACGCGCCGTGTGTGCGCGTGTCTCCTGGGTGGCAGCAGGCAAAGAGGAGGGTTCAGGGCTAGGTAGACGCAGTAGGGCTCCCACGTTAAAATCCAGTAAAGAAATGTGTTTGGTGGAATGGGATACAAGACAGCCAGATACCGCCGAGCGAACTGACGCACAGGAAGAGCTGCGGAACTGATGGGAGGGTGGGTTTGGAAGAGCCAAGAATTCCCTGGGAGGTGGTGAAGAGTCAGCAGGTCAGTCCCCGCTCCCTGAATGAAATCACCCCGGTGCTCAAAGCTGGAATCCGTGGGGATGGGGCCAACCCGCAGTGAGCCAGCCCCCCCCCCCCCCCCCCAGTCTACAGCTAGAGGCCTAGACACTGAGTTCACATTGGCTCTCCGTTTTCCACTGCTCCCCAGGATGAATTCAAACACACAGAGAGGATATGGTCTGGAAGAAGTGACAGAGAAAAGGTTATATTCTTAAAAAAAAGACAAGGAAAATTGAGGAGCAAGAGGCCTTTTCCCTGATATGCTCACAAAGAGGAAAGGAATTAGGACATTTAGGAATTGCCATTTAATCGCTTACCTTGTTCTGGGCACAGTCACAGAGTTTTTACAGGCATTATTTTATTTAGTCCTTGCAACAAAACTACTTTTACTGTTATGCTTGTTTATCCATAATAAACCTAATGTGTTTAGAAACCTCCCTGGGGACACACAGATGGTTAGTAATGGACCTACAATTCAAACCCTTATATGTGAAAGTATATATCTAACTTGTACTCTACAGGAGGAAACCCTGGTGGTGTAGTGGTTAAGTGCTACATGTGCTATCCATAAAGAATGGCAGTTCAAATCCACCAGGTGATCCTTGGAAACTCTATATGGGGCAGTTCTACTCTGTCCTCTAGGGCCACTTTGAGTCAAAATTGAGTTGACAGCAGTGGCGTTTTTTGACTCTACAGAAAACCCTAGTATTGTAGTGGTATGGCTAAGCAAAAGATTTATAGTTCAAATCTGCTAGGTGCTCCTTGGAAACTCTGTGGGGCAGTTATACTCTGTCCTGTAGGGTCACTAAGAGTTGGCATTGACTGGAGGGCAGTAGGTTTGTTTTGGTTTGGGTTTCTACAGGATAAGGGCCACTGGTAGTTGAGTGGCAGAATTCTCATCTTCCATTTGGGAGCTCCAGTTTGATCCCCAGCCTCAATTCCTGGCCAGTACCCTACACTGGGCTATCACTGGTTTGTCAGTAGAGATTTTTGTGTTGCTGTCGTGCTGAACATAGTGGTTTAAGAGCTATGGCTGCTAACCAAAAGGTCAGCAGTTTGAATCTACCAAATGCTCCAAAGCAACCCTATGGGGCAGTTCTACTTTGTCCCATAGGATCACTATGAGTTGGAATCAACTTGATGTGAATTTTTTTATTTTTATTTTTTTAATGAAGCTGAGCTAATTTCAGTGGAGCTTCCAGACTAACAGATTAGAGAGAAAGGAGATGTACTTCCAAAAAAATCAGCCAATGAAAATCCTATAGATTACAACAGTTCGATCCAGTTACATATAGATAGAGTCAATGTGTGTTGGGCGTCAACAATTCTACAGAAGAAAATGAACCAAGATTCCACTACTTTCTAGCTGTCTGGCTGTGGGCAAGTTATCTTATCCTGCCTCAGTTCCATAATGTGAAAAATCAGGATAACATCTACCTCCATGGTTGTGGGCAAGAATAAACAACATGGTATGCATAAAATTTCTCAGTAAGTGTTAGGTATTATGTTTTTTTAAAATAATACTAAGTTGATGCAAAATAAATGTTTTTGTAGATCAAAAGTAGTCATATAATAACAACATCACATAGTTCAGCCTAATAATAATCAGACCCATCCCCCTTGCTCCAAAATACATTTCTATTTCTCCCACAGCTTCATCTAGCTGAGAGTAGAAGTTAGGGAATAGATGTTATGGATCTCAGAGACAAGGCTCTGGAACACAGAGGGACTCTGGGTCCCTCTGTTGCTTAACACTCACAGCATTATTGGGGGTCGGGATAAGGAGAGTTACTATGGAGTTAGAAGGGCATTTCTTTTCTGATCTAGCCCTAGGGCCTCTGGGGACTTGCTCTCTCATTTTCTGCCTGAGGACTTCCACTGCATTCACTGTCTTTTTCTCCCAGGGCCTGAGATAACTCATGGTCTCACAGTTACAGTGATTTGTTACCATCACCCCCGCCCCCATCCAGTTCATACACGTGGAATGGGTACGGTTCTGCTGTCTTTAGCAGGGCATCAGTCAGTGACCACTATGCCAATCAAGGTCTGCTTTGGGAGACAGGCTTAAATTCCATAGGCTGAAGCCCAGGTGTGCAGGTGTTTTCCCTTCCCTTGACATGCCCTTGCCATGCTTCCCAAGGCTGTCCTCATTTCCTGGGCTCCAGAGTTCCTTTTGTGCTTAAGATGCCAACAAATGTTTTAAACACAGTTACAAGGAGTTGCCAAGTGGCCAGTGTGGTATTGCGTTACTCGACATGCTTTTTGTCCTTTCTAGGTCTAGCGCTCTCTCCCTGACATCGTAATCCCTACCTAATATCAGAAACAACTCCTTTGGGTTCCTGATTCTCAGAACAGAAGTCTCCCTTGGGATATTGGCAGGCTTCTCTTCAAAACAGGACAACAACTAAGAGCACTCAGCATCCCTGAGCCACCTCCTTCCTCTGCCTTGGCAGCTGTGGAGGAATAGGAAGGTGAGTGGAGAAAGGGCTATCTCCCCTCAACCATGCTAAGACCTACCTACCCAGGTACAACTAGAATGGAAACCTATGCTAAGAGAGCTCTCTGCACCCCACATTGGTGAGTGGCGTCTGGGGTCTTAAAAGCTGCCAAGCTGCCATCCGAGGACACCGCAAATGGTCCCAACTCAGCAGGAACGGAATCTCACTGAGGACCAAAATGACATGCGGTAAAGACAACCAAGAAGACAGAGAGACCCACAAGAGTGGGTGCCTACATTGACTTGGGACCACAAGAACCGGATGGTGCCCGGCCACCACCAGTGATAGCCACGATGGAGCTCACAGAGAGAAGTCTCACTGGCAACACAAGAATAAAAAGGGGTGCATCATGAGATCTCCACTAAAAGACCTCAATTGATGGTCCAGCGGTTTTGGGGTTCCTCTGAGAGCAAGGTCCCCGGCCCTGATGCTGCCTTTTCCCATAAATTATAACAAAGGTCCACTCTTTGGACAGGAATGGATTGGACTTGGCAATGCAGAGTGACCATATATTGGAAGCACTTTATGGTTCTATACATCTATAGGATATCATCTTACTGACCTGGCTGGAGGAAGGGGAGTGGACGGAGAGGAGGGGAAAGGAGGCTGTTGGGAGGATGAGACATGTATGGAGCAGAGAGGAATAGTGTGCAGTCACCGGACAGGGAGAGCAGTGGAAGCTGCATATAGGTGGGCATGTAAATTTATACGTGAATGTACATTTTCAGTCACGTTAAATGAAAATTAAAAAAAAAAAAAAAAGAATGGAAACCTAGAACAATCGGCAAAGCCATCCCCAACTCCTCCATCCCTGACTCGCTGCTCTTCCCAGATACCAGCGCCTTCTCCCTCTAGCTGAATTCTTAGGGCAGATTTGCTAGGTGGCCTGTCTGCAGACAGAACTGAAGGGAGAGTAAAGGGACTCATTAGTCGTAGGGTGGGGTTGATGTCTTCCAAAGCCAGGATCTGACTACTCATGCCTGAGGGCATCCTATGGACTGGGAAGCATCTGAGAGTTGGAGAAAACAATGGTTAGCAAAGGAGGGACCCAAGGCTTCTGGTCCCAACTGGACACATTACTTCACCTCTGAGGACATCAGTGTCTTCAACCACGCCAGAACTTCGTCTAGAGGAACAAAGTCCCCTTTGGTTTTCAAACCTAATAGCTTTAAGAATTACCACTTGTGTGCCAGACCCTGAGCTAAGCACTCTGCGCACAATCACTTTATTTAATCCGTACTTTAAAAATCAGGAAACCAAACCTCAGAGATGTTTTGTAAAGAAGCCCGTGCTGTTTGTTAATTACTGCTTTGAGGCAGATCATCAGGTTTGTGAGTTTACTTGGACCAAGTCAATTAGACTGCACAAAATACAAAAAACATGTTCTTTGCCTTTTCATATTAAGCAAATGCAGCAAAGTTATATATACGTCGCTTTGTATATTAGAAGGGGTTCTGGACAGTGCAGTTAAGTGCTTGGGTCCCAACTGGCAGCTGAATCCACTCACCGTTGTGGGATAGAAAGATGTGACAGTCTGCTTCTGTAAAGATCTCAGCCTTGGAAACCCTACGGGGCAGTTCTATTCCGTCCTATAGGGTCACTATGAGTTGGAATTCACTTGATGGCAATGGCTTTAGGTTTTTGTTTTTTTGAAAAAGGTTTTGCCTAAGCCAGATCAGGTAGTCAAAGGAATAGTCTTAAAGTGAAAGATGAAGAGGGACCTGCCTCTAACCCAGAAGATGCATGCTTTTCTCTCTGAGGTCCTCGTTCCCTTCCAGCACTGAGAAAGGTCTCTGCTCTGCCACTCAGCCTTCCACAGAATGGGTTAGGAAGATGCCCCAGTCCTAAAGGCCTCCTCTGTGCCCTGTCACCCTGCCACTGCACAGCCTCACAGTCTCTCCTGCTCAATCCATAGGCCCTCCAGGTTTAGGTGAGAGAATGAAAGAGGAAGGCTCTTATGTATGGGATGTATTGCAGGAGATGCTGCAAGATCCTGGGCCACTGAGATCATTATAGATTAGCTTTCTGTGTACTGCCGAAACAGTCTCTGTTTCAGGAAACACTCATTCCAACCAATATGGCTTCCTGGACACTCAAGAGCAAGGTCTATGCAGACCAGGGCCGACAGGCAGGGACCCAACATCCTACCCTCATTGCTCCTGCAGGCAATAGAGCAGACATGTCATATTCCTTCTTGGGCTTCTTCGTTCTCTCACATCTTTCCAGACCCTACGTCTCCTGCCTTCCCTTCTCCATCATTCTTCTTTTCTCAGCAGTAGCCCCACTGTATACTCCTCTGCTCATATCCTAGAACTTATGATCCATTTATTTTCTTTATAAAACACTGCTGGGGATGAGGGTCTCTTTCTCGGTGCAGCCCAGGAACAAAAGTCCATTTCTCTTGTTACAACCAGTTCCTTCCAGGTGTACACCAAGCAGAAGGAAAAGACTGGAAGGAGATCTGTTACCAGCACTTTTCTCCAGACAGTGGGATGGTAGATGATTAACACTTTTTCATTTTTATACTTCTCTTTAGTTTTAAATCTTTTATGAGCATATTACTTTTTTAAATAATATTTTATTGTGTGTTCGGTGAGAGTGTACACAGCAAATGAGGTCCCCATTTAATAATTTCTACATAATTGTTTAGTGACATTGGCTACATTTTTCATAATATGTCAACATTCTTATTGTTTCCATTCTGGTTGTTATGAACATATAATACGGGGAAATGTGAATATTTAGAGTAGAGGTTAAGGTAAAACTGTTTGAATTAGACAGGGCTGTGTTCAAATTCTGCAACCTTGGGCAAATCATTTAACCTTTTTAAATCCCAGTTTGCACATCTGGACATAACGTATTGCTCTGGGCAAGTCTGCTGCAAAAGACCTCTTTAAAGTGTTAAAAAACAACGATGCCACCTTGCGAAGGTGCATCTGATCTAAGCCGTAGTATTTTCAATGACCTCATATACATGCAAAAGCTGGCTAATGAATAAGGAAGAGTGAAGAACTGATGCTTCTGAATTATGGTGTTGGTGAAGAATACTGAATGTATGGTGGACTGTCAGACGAATGAACAAATCCATTTTGAAGAAATACAGCCAAAATGCTCCTTAGAAAGGAGCATAGTGAGACTTTGTCTCGCATACTTTGGACATATTCTCAGGTGGGATCAGCCCCAGGAGAAGGAGATCATGCTTGGTAAAGTAGAGAATCATTGAAAAAGAGGAATATCCTCAGGGAGGTGGACTGACATAGTGGCTGCAACAATGGGCTCAAGCATAAAAAGGATTATGAGTACGGTGCAGGACCAGGTAGTGTTTCACTTCAGTATACACAGGGTTGCTATGAGTTGGAACCAACTCGATGGTGCCTTACAACATCTGTAAAATGGGAAATGTAATAGCCATCACCCAGAATTGCTGTGATGATTAAACGTAAAGTGCTAGGCACACAGAGTTCCTGGATGGTGCAAATCATTAATGCAGTTGGCTGCTAACAAAAATTTAGGTGGTTAGAGTCCACTCACAAGTGCCTCAGAAGAAAGGCCTGGTGATCTGCTTTTGAAAAAAATCAGTCATTGAAAACTCAGTGGAACATAGCTCTACTCTGACACACATGGGGTCTTCATGAGTCAGACTCAACCTGAAAAGGGCACTAATTATTTTATTTTATTTTTGGTCACATGGTAAACATTCACAAATTGACAACTATTATTGATACCTAAAAGAGTTAAAATCATAATAACCATGACAACTTGCCCCTAGGCTCTCTCCATCTCTTGGTGACATGTAGGGAAGTCTCACCCGTTATAGAACTGGGCTATTCTTTCCTTCCATACCACACTTTTTTTTTTCTTTTGTACATTATGGGGTGGGGGGTAGGAAGCTGGCAGATTTAGTAATCTCCTCTATCCTTAGCTGGGCTGACTGAGTGCGTGGGAATACAAGACTTCGAGTCGTCTATCTTTTTCCACACTTAAGGGTCAAAAATAGACATTTAAATAATATACTTTATATAATTTATAAATATTTACATTAAAAATATAAAGATACAAATATCTACTTATTTATGCTCACCCGCTAACCAGAAGGTAGACAGTTCAATCCACCAGCTGCTCCTTGGAAACCTCACAGGGTTCTTCCACTCTGTCCTATATGGCTGCTATTGAGTCGAAATAGACTCGACGGCATGGGTTTGATTTTTGTTTCTTTATACACTCACACATATGTATTTATGGTGTTCGCAGGAGCAAGACCCAGGTCCTGTGTCAGGTGCTTCCATAGCAAGTCACCTTAACAGCAACCTACTTCCCCATTAGGTACTCGCTGCATCCAGGTTCCCATGTGGGCGTGACAAATTGGATACACTTCCTTGCCTTGCCAGCAGGGCTCTCCCGCGGTCACTTCACCCAGACGCCTCCAGAGTGAGAATGCGTTGTGGGCAGGACCAATTCTCCCCAGAACCAACAGCACTGCCTAGGTTCTTTGCTGCCGGACATCACGACCAAGCTAACAGATATAAACGGATTATCCCAACCTGAGCTGTATAGGGCACTGAGGCAATCGTCGGAGGTGGCAAGGATCAATCTGTCCGCCCACCAACAGTGGCGGCAGGGGAATGGGGAATGGGGGTGGGGCAAAAACCTAGGGGTGAATGGAATCCTCGCAGCCTCTCTAGGCGACGGGTTGTAGCGTCTGAGGGAAGTTCCTCCTCTTGTCTACCCTGCAGCTTTCCTGCTGCAGCCCAAATCCTTGGAATCTATCCATCGTGGACTCTGCAGCATGCTGCTGAGCTCTCAGTCCAACCTAGACAGTCTGGCGGATGGCGCTGAGACGCCCCCGCGGGGTGGGCAGTATTTTTCCTAGGGCTTCCAAGTAAGGCGGGCGCCTTCCACCACCCCCACCCACGTCTCAGCAGGGACCCCTTATTGCTCCTTGTCTTTGGCACCCACTTCCATCTCTCACTTGCCCTCTAGGGAGTCCTGGGGCACCCTTTGCCCCACATCCAGCTGATTGCCCGTCCCCCAGCCCTTTAACTTACGGTGCAGCAGTCCATGCTGGTGTTAGGGGTCCTTAGCTGGGGCGGAGATTTGCGCTGGGCTGAGAATTGAGCAGGGCGGGGGTGGGGTCTGTTTGAGGCTGGGTGGAGACTCTGGGGCTACAGGACACCCGCCGGCCCGCGAGGAATCAGCCGCTCTCCTCTCTGGTCCTGGCTCCCGCGCTCAGCTCTGCTCTCGAATGTAACCTGAGACCCACAGTCCAGGAGCCAATCAGGAGAAATCTTTGCCCGGGTGGGCGGGGAGAATTGGATGCAGGACCACTCCCTCCTTCGGCTCCCGCCGCCTCGCTCCTCCTCCTGCCTCCAACCTCTCCGCCTCCACACTTCCATCCATTCCACCTACACGCGGCATATTCACCAACTCAATGCCCTTGCTTGCCAAACGGCTCACTGCCAGGCAGATGTGTGCCAGAGAAGGCAGAAGGAGGCCCCTGACGTCCTGAGCACAAATACACTCACAGCTGGGCGCGGCGCTGCTCTCTCAGCCGTGTATAGAAAAACCACACTCCCCTCACCCACCTCCTCTCTTTTCCACAACCTAGCTGGAGTCCGTAATGTGGCTCTTTCTAACTTGATTCCCCCTCGGTCCCCGAAGACGTGCTTCCAGAGATGCGCAGTAAAAAAGCCCCCTCACCGCTCCTACTGTAGAACAGAGTCATTTGCTGCTCTATCGGGTACACAGGCCCGGCATGTCCATAAAAGATTCTCCCGGGTTCACTGAAATGGAAATTTCTCTCAACATACAGACACATTTATTCTGCAGATACAACTTCTGAAGACAGCTATACAGACTTTGTATACATAACCTGTGCAGATAAATGCAGCTCCTCTGTTGGACACCTTCACACCCATAGAGAGTCAATCACCCTAATTCTAACCAAGATATCTGCATTACATAGCTGCCTGCCTGTCCACCTGCCCACCTGCCTACCTGCCTGCCTCTCGTCCCACCCACCTACCTATCCATTTATCCTGCACCAAACATATATGAACAACACCCATTTTGTATAGGTTTGTCTGCAGACTTCGAAGAAACCTTCTTCTTGACTCCCGGTATCAGACACTCCCTAAATTTTTGATCCACTGCCACGGATAAAACAAAAGCTGGCTATCGTCACCCTTGTGGTTGGGAAGAAGAAACTCACCTGAAGTACAAATAAGAAAATTTCACAAGTAATTAATTGTTTCTTTGGGTCAGTGATGGAGGAAGGATGTGGGCTTTGTGAGCAGCTGAGAGGGGGGGATATGGAAAATTATCTAAGGCGGGTAGGCTAGGGTGGGGCATCTATGAGAAAACTAGAAAAGGAGTTCTCAGTCAGGGTCCAGAGAAGTGAAAGAAGGAAAGCTGGCTGCTGCTGAGGTCATGTTGAATGAAGCAGATCAACCTGTGGCCCTCAAATTGATTCTGACTCATAGAGACCCTACAAAGAGAGCAGAACTGCCCCATAAGGATTCCCAGGGGTGGCTTAGTGGATTCGAACCAGCAACTTTTTGGTTAGCAGGCTGAGCACTTAACCACTGTACCACGAGAGCTCCTGAAGTAGACTATGAGAGGGGAAAATGACTAGTGGATCTGGGTGGGACAGGGGATCCTGAAACAGCAATACAACAAATTCACAGTCCACTGGCCAAACACAGCATGACTGTTACATACTTCCATCCTACTAGACAGTTTACCCAGAGACTTTGCTTACCAAAGGGAAAATGAGTGGGATGGAGACTCTGGTGTCCACTCAGAATGGAAACATGGTTAGCCAGTATGGGGCCCCAAGCTGAGCTGGATGCTGGCTGGGATTCCAGGGCTTAGGGTGGAGGGGTGTCTCTCCCAGCATGTTTGGGACCCACCCACCCTAGTAACTGAAAATCTGTTCCCCAATCTGTCTCTGGCACATCCTCCATCCCCCACCTCCATTAAATGGCAGGGTGTCCTGGCTACTCGGGTCCTTGCACATCTGGGGCTATAAACTGGGCCAGCTCCCACTGGACATCAGGATCCAGAGGGCTGAGGGAAGGAGGAAAATGGGGACAGAGAGGATATAAGGCCTGGACTCTGCACTTCTTCTCTTCTGAAATTAGAGCTGAGGAATTCTGGATTTGGTGAGTTTGCGGTAGTCTCCCAAGTTGCTAGGCAACATCCCTCTGCAGGCTGCGCTGCCTCTGGGCCCTTCTTACTGCTGGTCAGAGCTGAAAGGGGGAAATCTTTACAGTCTCCCGCTACCCCCGGACTCCCACACAGGCAGCACAGCCCTTCCCTCTCCCTGTAAGACACCTTTGCATGGCAGTGAAGGTATCTCTGAACATTGGCAGTCCTGTGAGAAACCAGATATGGCAACTGGCAGTTCCATTTGCAAAATAACCATTTCAGCAACAGCTTACTTGAGGTATCTACACAAAACTGGCCACAGAGCTGGCCCTGGAGGGTGGGCAGATTCTGAGGTGAATAAAAGATTGGCAGAGGGGAAGGCAGAAACATGAATAAGAAGACAGACACTCACAAACTCATAAACCTAGAGGCAGAAGCAACAACACATGAGGCCTCATATAAATGCCACATACGTGTGGATCCAAAGGCACAGACACACACACAGCCACATGTCCAGAGACACAAAATGAGAGTGTGTTGTCAGATACAGCCACAAAGACATGCACAAAAGTGAACTTTTCACTTTTGTGTATCAGAGTTACGCATGTCCCCTGGTGATGGTCTAGGATGCTCAGCCAGGTGGCAGGGTGGGACTCTGAGCCACCGAATCTCAGTCACAGAGCTAGACAAATGGACTGGTGCAGGGTAACATGGCTAGGTCTGGGTGCTTCGAGGAGCAGGCAGCCTGACTCTGGGAGGCTCTAGTCCTTGGCAGAGAAGTGTCAGGTGGCACTCCTGTGTTAGACAGCTTGCATAGGGTCTTGGCGCTATAGGCCAATTTTGGGTGTGTAACCTATCAACCATTGAGCTTGGACCCTGTAGTTGTTTTTCTGGACTCTTTGAATTTCAACAGCTCTCCTCTATATTCACCAGCCCCCATCACTGCTGAAAAGGAAGAGCTTCAGGACTGAAAGTGAGAGGAGCTCCTGAAGGGCTGGATCCAACACAAAGCGCTGGGCTGAGGGACGGTTGGGGGGAGGCGCAGAAAAGAAGTCAAGGTAGGCAAAGAAGGAAAAAGATAAAAGAGAGGATACAAGTTAGATTACTAGGAAGCTTGTGAGATCCAATTTAGAACCTTCTTGGGACAGATGGAGAGGGATTTGGGTAGGATTGGTCCTAATAAACAGATAGAAAAGTCAAAGCACATGGCAATCTATTCGCCGGTACTGGTGGCTTCCTCTCCCTCTAGTGGGTACTTTCTGCACGCAGCATCCTCGCTGAAGCCCGCAGAGGGACCCTGTACTAAGAAGGGAGCTGGAAAGTTAGGAGGCCTCCGTTGCTGGTAGAGCTGAGCTGGGGCTTCTTAGGTCAAGATTTTATTTATTTGAGCGGGGGGAGTAGGGATAGCAGGAAATTCAGTTTTCTCTGCAAATATTTCAGCTTTTGCTGTAGTAGTATTTTTAGCAACTTGGTTGGCAGAGGAGGAGCCTGGGTACATTTTTAAAGGGGCCTCTGCCAGACTGAAGGCCTCCTCCCAACCTTACCCCACATGTCACAAAGGAGAGGTGGAAAAGGCACATAGCTCACAGGGTGTATTCAGATTTAAAAAGCAGGTTTGCTGAGCATTAGGCAGCTCCAGACAGTCCAGCTCTCACTGTGAGATTTCGCTACCATTAAATCAACTTCATCAACAGACATCATAAATCACCATCAGCGTTGTTATCACTAGTGGCATTGTCAAGAACAGTAAATACTTCTGCCATTTGCAAAATATTGCTAAAAAAACCCCTGAAAACTATACCTATTGCTGTCAAGTCAGTTCCGACTCATAGCAACCTTATAGGACGGGGTAGAACAACCCCTTAGCATCTCCAGAGAGAGCCTGGGAGATTTCAGCCACCAACTTTTGCTTAGCAGCTGTATCACTTAACCACTGTGCCACCAGGGTTTCTAAAACCATTGCCATGAAGTCAATTCTGACTCACAGGGACAGAGTAGAACTGTCCTTGACAGTTTCCAAAGAGCATCTAGTAGATTTGAACCGCTGACCTTTGGGTAAGCAGCTGCAGCACTTAACCACTGAGTCACCAGGGTTTTCTAGAATGCTACTAGACACACAAAAAGATTAGATCCTTATCTTAGAAGATTTAATAATCTACTTTGTAAGACAAGGGAAGGAACCAATACTTACTAAGTGTTGTATGTTGTACTAGACACTGTATGTGAGTTCATTTAATTCTCACACCAATCCTATGAGATAGGCATTTTTTTTCAAGTTTTATAGATGAAAAGGGAAGGTCTCTAGAGGTTAAATAACCAGGTTTACACAGTTATTAAATAGAAAGTCTGGGTTAAAACTCAAGAGTGGAATGATAGCATGATCTTAAATCTAAACAGAGCTTAACCAAGTATTTTCCCATCCATTATTTAATTTGGTGCTTTTGAGAATGATGTGAGAAGGTATTATTTTTTTTTAGCTTATTTGCCTCAGGACGAAACTGAGGCTGAGAGAGGTTCAGTGACTTGTGACTTATCTAGTACTAGATCTTTAGTTAATTGCTGAACTAGGGCTAGAAGCACAAGAATGCTGACTTTGAATTCTCTATGTATATATGTGTGGGTTTTCACCTCTACACTGCTTTGTATGATTGCCAGGCTGCATTTGCACTGAGCTAGATGTTACAATTACAGAGATAAACAACTCAGTCTCTTTTCTCTTGGATCTTGCAGCCTGACGAGAAAACTCTCTCTATGTTTATACATACATAAATGTAAAGTAACAAATGTTAGATGCCAAATGAGTGATGCAGACAGTAAATGTTTAGGGAATTGAAGTGGGAGAAATGATTGAGAATTTGGATAATCAAGGAAGGCTTCCTGTACAAGGATGTTTTGAAGGAACACTAGGATTCAGATAACTGAAGGTATACCAGGAATGAGCAGAAGGATCTTTTAGCCAGGGGCAAACTCTGTGAGTTCTGTAATGCATTTAGCGTTACTGTTAGCATATGTCCTCTCCCTCTGCAGGGGCCCCGAAGCTAGGAATCCTGACCTTTTACACAAGTAGGGTTCATGTCCATATCTCACTACCCTGAGTTCACCTATGGTGGCCTACTAGAGCCCACTAGAACCTCTTGGGACATCCCAAATGAGTGTGCTCGCTCCTGCTCAGCAGCCTTGGCTGTTTCTTGGAGCTCTAATACCCTCCTATCTCTTGCTCCTACCAATGTCCCAAGCGTCTCCACCTACTTCCCTTCTTTCTCTAGGCCTTCACATAGTCCAGAGTCTGAATGCGGTTGGCTCCTTGTTCCTGTATTCTCCGAATATCCATCTACCTATAGTGCTCTGCTTTCCTTTCCTCAGTTTGCTTCCTTCCTTTCCTTATGAGTAAAAGCCAGTGATGGCTTAGCTATGTATGAACCTGCTGGGCCTATGTATCCTGCCTATAAACATTAGACCAACACCACCATTTGAATAACAAGGTAACAGCACATTCTAGCACAAACCTATCGTCACTCAGTTTTGGATCATACAAATTTCTATTTTAATAGATTTTTTAAAAAAAGATTTGTACTAGGTATAATTCTTACCGTACAACTTAGAGACCCTGGGTGGTGGAAATGGTTAACATGTTTGGTTGCTAACTGAAAGACTGGAGGTTCAAGTACACCTACATGTGCCTGGGATGAAAGTCCCGGCAATCCACTTCTGAAAAATCAGCCATTGAAAACCCTGTGGAGTACAGTTCTACTCGGACACACACAGAGTCACCAGGAATTGGAGTTGACTTGGCAGCAACTGGATTTTATTCTTTAGTCCATTTATGGACCAGATTGAAGCAACAATGTGTCTGGTAATCCTAGTGAGGCTCAGATTATCCCCCCATCATATCTACTTCACGGAAGAAGGGGGAGACTCTTATGTGGGAGGCAGAGAACTTCCAGAATGAACAGCTCTGAGAGTCCACACATGTGGATTCAGCCAGTTGTCCGCATGGACGCTGTCTGATCTGAGAACTTAGAACGGCTGCTCTGACCAGGATCCCTTGGCCAGGCCTCTGTCAGTCAGCTGGCATCCAGCGTTCATTGCCTGTGTTAATGCATTTTTTATAAAACTCTGTTATTTTAGAAAAAATTAAGCATGTCCCAAAGTAAAAACAGTAGTATACTGAACTCCACTGTACCCACTGACCAAACTTATTTTGTCCGGTTTCCCAGATGGTTCCCTGGTATTAAATATCCATAAATACTTAAGCTTGTATCTCTGACATGCAAAGACTCTTTAATATTTACTGTTAAAGCATATCCTTGTTAGGCTGTAAAGTCCAGCAGGGAAGAGATTAGGGCCATTTGCTTTACCGCTGTACCCTTATCACACTTTCTGACTTGTAGTGGATACTTAATAAATACTGAAGGAATAAAGGGATGAATAAGTGACTATATGTCAGGAGGAAGCAAGGGATAAAGAGACTGCATGTTTCTGTGGTCAGGTATGGTTTCATTTGAAGTGGGCCATGATCCTATTAGATACCTAGGCACGTCTTCCACAAGAACTTAGAATGTGGGTCTTAAATAGAAGAGAACTCCTTATTTTAGTGAGCTGTAGTATCAGGGCTTCCACTCTGAGGAGCTGAGACATATAGGTATGTACTTCTTGGAAGTCCATGCTGAAGGTCGCATTTTGTCACGGTAATAGCATGGGAGACAGAATGGGAAAGGATGTGAGAGTCTGGGAAAGAGCCATGCCTGTAAACCAGTTTGTCTAGTTTAATGTTGGTGTTAGCTGCCATCAAGTCAGCCCAAATTCGTGGCAACTTTATGCACAACACAATAAAATACTGTCCAGTCCTGTGCTGTCCTCATGATCACTTGTGGACTGGATCCTTGTGATCTGTAGGGTTTTCACTGGTTGATTTTCAGAAGTTCAGTGCCAGGCCTCTTTACTAGTCCATCTTAGTCTGGAAGCTCCACTGAAAGCTGTTGAACATCACAGCCGTGCACAAGCCTTCACTGTCAGATGGTGGCTGCACATGAGGTGTACTGGCTGGGAGTTGAATGTGGGTCTCTTTCACGAAAGGCAAAAATTCTACCGCTGAGCCACCACTGTCCTCAGTTTAGTGGTATTCTGTTTACTTCCATTTTATTAT
The DNA here is from genome assembly GCA_028571685.1 of Heterohyrax brucei. Lineage (NCBI taxonomy): Eukaryota > Metazoa > Chordata > Mammalia > Hyracoidea > Procaviidae > Heterohyrax > Heterohyrax brucei. Next base: position 23,841,694 of record CM053162.1, read on the forward strand.
TCCCTGTGTTTAACTTGTTTCAGCATTTCAGCTTTGTTTTGCAAAGGGACATTCTAGGAAGAGTTATATCCTTAGTCTTACACCAGAAAGATTGAGACAGCAGCTAGTTTGGTGGTGGCAATGATTAGTGAAGCTTCTCAAGAAGAAAGTGGCTCTTGGGGAAACAGAGTCCAGCTTTGTGGTCTTGGTGCCCTGTCCCATTTGGAGATTTTCCTTTCAGTGATAAGCTTGGGGGGTTTTATTATACTAAAAATAGTGGAAAGCTTTTTTCATTGGGAGGTTGGACATGGTTGATCCCAATTTCCTCAAATAAGTGTTTGTTAATGACTTTTGCCAAGCAGGCCAAACCAGTGGCCAATTATGGTGATGAAGATCAGCTAGCGGGATGAAGGTCAGCTTGCCACTTCTACTTACAAGGTTCCAAGGGCCTAATGGGAGTCCTGGTGGTGCAGTGGCCAAGAACTTGGCAGCTAATTGAAAAGCTGACAGTTCAGATCCACCAAGTGCTTCTTGGAAACCTACTGGGGCAGCTTTGTCCTCTACAGTCACCATGAGTTGGAGTCAACTTGACAGCAATGGGTGTGGGCCTAATACCTGTCACCTGAAACAACAACAACAAAAAAGAGAAACAGATCAGTCATCTAGCTGGAGACGGATTTAGCAGCAATCATCTTTTGAATTTTCACTATATGAACTTCTGTGAGGACAGTGTTAATCTGAAAAGACTTCTTGCCATCAGACTTCAAAAGGAAGGATGTATTGACAGAATTGCCTAGTGGACTGTCCCCCAGTATAGCCAAGGTATATGTGAAGAAGAATTAGAATTCAGCACATATAGGGCCTTGGTGGGCCTACAAGAGAAACCTTCCTTAATATATTGTATAACATGGGACTGGGTCATCACACAGATATTCAATCATCTGGTCAAATGTCTTTAACCTATGTAAAAATGAGAACAATTCTACCTTGATAAACTGTGGTCCTAATCTTGAGAAGAGATTTGTTTGTTTGACTTTTTTTCTTTTTTTTTTTTTAAAGGTCTCAGTTAGACTGAAGCCCTAGAAAGTAAAGGGTTATTAACGACATGCATTCGTTATTCTGTAGTTTGGGTGGAGTACTTGAGGTTATTGAGGTAAGTACTGAGAGTTATTTGGGTTGATATACTGTGTTATTTTTGCTTTGCCTGCTGTGGGATTGTGTGGTGGAGGGGGTGAGGTGGGGAGTGCTGGAACATGAGCTGTTTTTGGATTGGCTTTTTAGTGGAAATGTTCCTACTGTTCAGAGAGAATGCATCCTAGGTAAAACCACACTGTTCTTTGGCCCTAACGCCTTATGATATTTAAACAGACTTTCTATGTTCAATGCTTACGTATACTGAGTGGACAGAGTCAAACAGCTAATACTTTACACATAGTCCTGTGTAGTAGATGATTCTTAGAAGTGAAAGAGTATAAAGCTTGGGAATAGAATGGTAGAACTATGCTACATTGTGATTTACCCACCAGGAAAGTACCAAATTTGGGAAAAAATGTGGGGATTGTGTATCTCAATTAAACCACTGTGGCAAACATTGTTGGTTACTAAGCCAATGCTTCTACAGTTCCTCTTCTTCCTTTCTAATGGAATTGCAATTCTGTTGATACAGTAATGGGTCCAGATCTGATAACGAGTGACAATCAATCATCCTAAGCTGTTTTCCACTTCCCCAGTGACAACTACCCACAAGACCCAGATATGGACAATGAGATACAAGCACATTTTTGATGACAAGTCTCTGGAAAAGCGTTTGCTTTCCAGATAGGGGGCAGATACAGCTGGCACCACCCTTCCCCTTCCGTTCTTTTTGTTTTTAACAGTCTGGAGTTGCATCAGTAGTGCTTTTCTCAAAAATATAATTTTATCTTGGTAAAATATACAACAAAAATGTTGTCATTTTAACCACTTGTATAATTCAGTGCATTAATTATATTCAGTGTTGTACAACCATCATCACTATCTATTTCCAAAAGTTTGTCATCACCCCCAACAGAAACTCAGCACTGTTAAGCAACAACTTTGTCTTAGTCACCTAGTGCTGCTATAACAGAAATAACCACAAGAGCATAGCTTTAACAAAGAGAAGAGTTATTTGTTTACAGAAAAGTAGGCTTAAAGTCCACGTTCAGGGCATCAGCTCCGGAGCAAGGCTTTCTCAGCCGACCTTCTACCTCCAGACTACAAGCTTCTTCTTGTAGGGACCCACCACTCCAAAGAACACTCTCAGCTCCTGGCACTGCTTTCTTGGTGGCATGAGGTTCTCTCCCTTTCTTTTCTCTTTTCATTTCTTCCTTCTACATACCAAGAGATTGCCTCAACACAATCCACACTTGTAGATGGAGTCCCACCTCACTAACACAACTGCCACCCATTGTCCCTCATTAATGTTAATGTTACAGTGGCAGGGATTCACAGCATATAGGAAAAGAAGTCACACAGTACCAAAAGTTGTGACCTAGCCAGCCTGATACAAACATTTTTTGGAGGAACACAATTCAATCCATGACACTTTTGACTCTTCCCTCCTGCAGTCCCTGATAGCCACTAATAAAATTTGTCCGCTGTAGATATCCCATACAAGTGGGATCATACAATGTTTGTCCTTTTGTGTTTGACTTTTCTACTTAGCGTAATGTTTTCGAGGTACATTCGTATCATGGCATGTATTAGAACTTCATTTCTCTTAATGACTATATTCCATTGTGTCTGTGTGTATTTATGTGTATACATACACACACACACATATATACAATATGGAGTTTATCCATTTGTTTGCTGATGGACTAGGGTTATTTTCACCTTTTGGCTATTGTGAATAGTACTGCTATGAATACTGCTGTGCATGTATCAGTTTGAGTTCTTGCTTTTCAATTCTTTGGGTATATACCTAGAAAAAAAAATTGCTAAATCATATTGCAATTATGTGCTCAACCTACTGAAGAACAATCAAAGTTTTTCATGGAGGCTACACTATTTTACACTCCTGGAAGCAATGTCAGAGGCTTTCGACATTTCTACGTCTTCACCAACACTTGTTAAAAAAATTTCAATGTTTTTAACGGATCAAAAGGCTTAACAGTGTCAACATGACGATACTCCCCAAATGAATCCATAGATTCAGCACAGTCTCTAAAAATCCCAGATATCTTTTGTTTCAGCAATCGACAAGAGGATCCTAAAATTCACATAGAAATGTACTGTTGCAGCTACCACCAGTGATAGCCATAACGGGGCTCACAAAGTTGAGTCTCACTGGCAACACAAGAATAAAAAGGGGTACAACACGAGAACTCCACTAAAAGACCACAAATGATGGTCCAGGGGCCTCGGGGTTCCCTTGGGAGCATGGCCCCTGGTCCTGATCCTGCCCCTGTCCATAAATCATTACTGAGGTCAACTCTTTGGAGTGGATTAGACTCAACCACACAGAGTGATCGTATCATGTTGCACTCTATGGTTCTATGTATCTGTAGGATGCCATCCTGCTGGCTTCTTACTGGAGAGAAAGGAGAGGGTGAAGAGGAGGGGACAGCAGATTGTTAGGAGGGTATGACATGTACAGAACAGATAGAAGGAGTATGCTGTCACTGGGCAGGGGGAACAGTGGAAGCTGCACATATGAGGGCATGCAAATTTATATTGGATTGTGTACTTTCACTCAATCACAAGAAATAAACTAAAAAAAGAAAAGAAATATGCTGTTGTTGTTAGGTGCTGTCAAGTCAATTCCAACTTGTCGCGACCCTATGCACAACAGAACAAAACACTGCCCAGTCTTGTGCCATATCTACGATCACTTTTACGCTTAAGTGCATCATTGCGGGCACTATGTTAATCCATCTTGTGGAGGGTCTTCCTCTTTTATGCTGACCCTCCACTCTACTGTCTGTCTCTAGGGACTGATCCCTCCTGACAGCATGTCCAAAGTATGTAAGAGACAATCTTGCCATCTTTGATTCCAAGGAGCACTCTGGTGGTACCTCTTCCAGAACAGATCTGTTTCTTCTTTTGGGAGTCCATGGTACATTCAATATTATTCTCCAACACCACAGCTCAAAGGCATCAATTATTCTTCTTCCATCCTTGTTCGTAGTCCAGCACTCGCATGCATATGATGCAACTGAAATTACTATGGCTTCGGTAAGGCTCACTTCAGTCTTCAAAGTGACATCTTTTCAATATTTTAAAGAGGTTCTGCACAGCAGAATTTCCCAGTGCAATGCATCTTTTGATTTCTTCATTGCTGCTTCCATGGGTGTTGAGTGTGGACTCAAATAAAGTGGAATCCTTGACAACCTCAATCCTTTCTCCATTTATAATGATGTTGCATACTGGTCCAGTTGTGAGGATTTTTGTTTCCTGAGTGTTGATGTGCAATCCATATTGAAAGCTGTGGTCTTTGATCTTCCTCAGTATTTTAAATCTTCTTCGCTTCCAGTGAGTAAGGTGGCGTCATCTTCATAACGCAGGTTGTTAGTGAGTTGTCCTCCAATCCTGATGCCTTGTTCTTCTTCATATAAATCCAGCTTCTGGGATTATCTGTTCAGCAGACAGTTGAAAAAGTATGGTGAAAGGATACAACCCCAACGCACAGCTTCCCAGACTTTAAACCATGCATTGTTCGCATGACTGCCCCCCGATCATGTATAAGTTCTTTAAGAGCACAATTAAGTGTTCTGAAATTCCCATTCTTCCCAATGTTAGCCGTAATTTGTTATGATTCACACAGTTGAATACCTTTGCATAGCCAATGAAACACATGTAAACATCTTTCTGGTGTTCTCTCCCTTCAGCCAAGATCCATCTGACGTTAGCAATGATATTCCTGGTTTTATATCCTCTTCTGATTCCAGCATGAATTTCTGGTAGTTTGTTGTCAATATACTGTTGCAATTCTTTTTGGAATGATCTTGAGCAAAATTTTACTTGCATGTAATATTAATGATACTGTTTAGTAATTTCTGCATTTGGTTGGATCACCTTTCTCTGGAATGGGCACAAATATAGATCCCTTTGAATAAGTAGGCAAGGTAGCTGTCCTCCAGATTTCTTGGCATAGAAGAGTGAGCACTTTCAGCCCTGCATCTGTTTTTTGAAATATCTCAACTGATAGTCCTTCAATTCCTGGAGTCTTGTTTTTCGCCACTGCCTTCAGTGTAGCTTCAGCTTCTTCTTTCAGTATCATGGATTCCTGATCATATGCTACCTCTTCAAACGGCTGAACATCAACCAGTTCTTTCTGATATTACTCTGTGTATTCCTTCCATCTTCTTTTGATGCTCCCTGAGTCATTTAGTACTTTGCCCATAGAATTCTTCACTATTGTAACTCAAGGCTTGAATTTTTTCTTCTGTTCTTTCAACTTGAGAAATGCAGAACATTCTCTTCCTTTTTGGTTTTCTATTTCCAGCTCTTTGTACATCTCATTATAATACTTTGTTTTGTCTTCTCAAGCTGCCCTTTAAAATCTTCTGTTTAGTTCTTTTACTTCATCATTTCTTTCTTTTGCTTTAGCTGCTCAGTGTTTAAAAGCAAATTTCAGAGTCTCTTCTGACATCCAATTTGGTCTTTCTTTCCTGTCTTTTTAATGACCTCTTACTCTCTTCATGTTTGAGGTCATTCCACAATTCATCTGGTCAACAGTTGTTAGTGGTCAACACATCAAATCTATGCTTGAGATGGTTTGTAAACTCAGGACAGATGTATTCAAGGTCTTACTTTGGCTCTCATGGACTTGTTCTAATTTTCTTCAGTTTCAGTTTGAACTTTCATATGAGCAGTTGATGGTCTGTGCTGCAGTCAGCACTTGGTTTTGTTCTGACTGCTCATATGGAGCTTTTTCATCATCTTTTTCCACAGATGTAGTCGATTTGACTCCTGTGTATTCCATCTGGTGAGTTCCATGTGTACACTCACTGTTTGTGTTGGTTAAAAAAGGTATTTGCAATGAAAAAGTCATTAGTTTTGCAAAAAGCTATCGTGTGCTCTCCTGCCTTATTTCCATCACTAAGGCTGTGTTTTCCCACTACTGATCCTTCTTCTTTGTTTCTAACTTTTGCATTCCAGTTACCAGTAATTATCAATGCATCCTGATTGCATGTTTGATCTATTTTAGACAGCAGAAGTTGGTAAAAATCTTCGATTTCTTTATCTTTGGCCTTCGTGGGTGGTGCGTAAATTTGAGTAATAGTCGCGTTAACTGGCCTTCCTTGTAGGCTATGGATATTATCCTATCAGTGACAGCATTGTACTTCATGACAAATCTTGAAATGTTCTTTTTGATGATGAACGCAACACCATTCCTCTTCAAGTTTTCGTTCCCAACCTAGTAGACCACATGATTGTCTGATTCAAAGTGGCCAATACTGGCCCATTTCAGCTTACTAATGCCCAGGGTATCGGTGTTTATGCATTCTATTTCATTTTTGACAATTTCCAATTTTCCTAGAGTCGTACTCTGTATACTCCATGTTTCAATTATTAATGGATGTTGGCAACTGTGTCTTTTCATTTTGAGTCATGCCACATCAGCAAGTGAAGATCCTGAAGGCTCTACTCCATCCACGTCATGAAGGTTGGTTCTACTTCGATGAGGTAGCTCTTTCCCAGTTGTATTCTAAGTACCTTCCCACTTGGGGGGATCATTTTCCAGCACTATATCAGACCATGTTCTGCTGGTATTCATAAAGTTTTCAGTGGCTAATTCTTTTCAGAAGTAGACTGCTGGATCCTTCTTCCTGGTCTGTCTTAGTCTGGAAACTCAGCTGAAGCATGTCCACTGTGGGTGACCCTGCCAAGCCAAGCCAAGTACCTTTGGATCCGACCGGTACCTAAATACCAGTGCCGCAGTTTCCAGCACCACAGCAACATGCACACCCCCACAGAACGACAAACTGAAAGACAAGTTAGGGCATGGAAACGTAAGGAATGCAAAAGTGAAGAACAAAGTTGGAGAACTCACATTCCAATTCCACAACTTACAATGGAACTACAATAATCAAGAAAATGCTGCAACTGACTTTCCACTTTTTGTGTTAGTCATCATTTTGACCATGAAGCAATAGGTCATGCCAAAATTATGAAGGAAAAAAAAACTACTTCTTTAAGCCACTAGTGAACGGATCCCTAATACAGCATTAAGAGAGATCGTCAAGTGCATCAGATGAATGAACTTTTTACTTTTACAAAATGAGGACAATGTATACAAGTATTTTCCTGGAATTCTTTGACGACAGATGCTGAAAATTCCAAACTGGATCACCTAATAATTCAGACATGAGTTTACTGCAGTCTTATTCAGGCTTAACTTCCTAGCTAGTTCTCCTAGATTGACTCTGCTTGATTGGAGGAACAATTATAGAACCCTAAGTGACCACTTACAGCTCCTGAAGTCACGCCGAATGTCTTTGTCTCCTGGTCTCTCTCAGTATTTCTATCACATCAACCTCTCCCAGTTCTCCCAGGTCTGGTGTGTGGGTTTGCTTTAATTAGAATTACTGGCAAGTAGGGAAAATCCCTTTAAGACAGAAAAGTGAACCTGGAGATAGAAGAGGACTTGGTGGATTTGAACAATTTATCTCTAGCCAGATGGCTGACCAGTACTGGTTTAAAAAAAAGAAAAGAAGTAAAGGTGTTAGGACCTTAGACCCTTATAAATAGCAGTGGCAAGATGGTCTTCAACCACCCCAGTTGATGACTGGCTTGGCCTAGTAGGCAGAAACCATTAAGAAATATGCTTACTCAAGGGAGTCAGGATCAACCATGTCAGACCACTCAATGAAAGAAGCTTCCCACAATTTTTAACAGAAATAAAATGCTCTGACATAGATTGAATTGTGTCCCCCCCTCAAATGTGTATAGCAGTTTGGTTAGATCATGATTCTCAGTATTGTATGACACACCTATATGTTGTAAATCCTGCCTTTATGATGTTAGTGAGAGAAGGAAGATGGGCTGCGGTTGTGCTGGTGAGGCAGGACTAATTGTACTTTGAGGCAATCTCTGGAAATATAAAGGAAAGAAGCAGAGTGTTGGGATCTCATACCATCAGGGAACAAAGCACAGAGTACAGTACATTCTTTAGACCAGGAGTCCCTGTGCCTCAGAAGTTCCCAGTTGAGAGGAAGATTGATGGTGAGGACCTTCCTTCTCCAGAGCCAAACAAGAGACTTCCCCTGGAGCTGATGCCCTGAATTTGGACTTTTACCCTACTTTTCTTTCAGTAAATAAATTTCTCTTTGTTAAAGCCATCCATTTGTGGAATTTCTGTTATTACAGTACTAGATAACTGAGACATTTTCCAAGGTTAACACTGGAAGGAGATAGGTTAAAGGTAGAGCAGATACTCATCCAAATCCTCTTGTTTACAGACCTTTAAAGCTACTTCAAGGGATGGCTCCTCTCTACCATCTCTGCAGATGGTACTTGATAGCCCATATGCAATGGCCAATCTAGTAAACTCTGACATTCTGTAGGATTAGTTAAATGCCTGTTGGGCCAAAGAATTTTTACAGTTCTTTGGCTAATGTAGGCTTATGTCTTTGGAAATGGGGGAATTAGTTTTGAACATCAGATGGAAATGATGCCTACCTACAAGCAAAAATTTCTGGGACAGACACTGGAGGGCACTTGTAAACGAGTATGTATACACCAAAGTTTTTGATCTTAGCTTAATTTAAAGCAAAGTCTAGAAGGTCCAAAGTCTAGAAGGTCTCAAACAACTTTCCTAGGAGTACTTTGTGGGCTAAATATTTATTATGAGCATTTATAATATGCTGCCTGCTCTATACTAAACATATCATGCATTGTATTGATAAAGAAACCCAACTTACACTAGCTTAAGCAATGATTCACTGAGAGAGTAGAGGTGGATTTAACTTCAGGAACAGCCAAACCCAGGAATTCCAGAGCTTGTCAAGACTTTCTTCCCTTTCTGTCTCTTGTCTTTGTTTCTATCTGCTTGGTGGGTCAGCCATTTCTTTGATGCTGGGATTATAGCTACAGGCCCCTATGAGTTTAAAACATTCATAGCCTTGGGACTGAAGAGGAAATACAATTCTTACTTTTCAACTTTGTCAATAATATTTAAAATCTTTCTAGGGATGTCTCTGATGAGACATGGGCCACATGCCCATTCTTGTACTAGTACTGTGGCTTGGGGAAGCATCAAATTATCCATAGTATAACTGACCTTGGAAAGTCACCTTGAAGACTAAGGTGCACCTGAGCCAAGCCATGGTATTTTCAGTTGCATCGCGTGAATGTGAAAGCTGGACAATGAATAAGACAGACAAAGGAGAAGAATCAGTGCCTTTGAATTGTGGTGGTAGAGAAGAATACTGAATGTACCATGGACCACCAAAGAACAGATCTGTTCTGGATAAGGTACAACCAGAGTACTCCTTGGGCACAAAGATGGCAAGACTGAGTCTTACATACTTTGGGCATGTAGTCAGGAGGGATCAATACCTACAGAAGGACGTCATGCTTGGTAGAGTGGAGGGTCAGCCAAAAAGAGGAAAACTGTCAACAAGATGCACTGACACAGTGGCTGCAGCAATGGCCTTAAGCATAGAAATGATTGTGGGCACGGCAGGACAGGGCAGTGTTAAGTTCTCTTGTGCATAGGGTTGCTATGAGTCACAATCAACTTGATGGCACCTAACAACAACATAATAGAACTGGTACTGTGACTAGGGTAACCACCAAATTACCCATACTATAACTGACCTAACCCTATGGCCAGTCAGATTATATGGCAAACAGTGCTGTCCAGCACCATGTGGTTAGAATGGGAGAAGACCAGTTCTACCAAAGAACAGTGGCTGTTTTTGACCAGGCTCACTAAAGAATGCCTGCCCCCCTTAGTATATTACATCATGTAACATTCACAGTAATCCAGTCAAGCAAATACTTAATAGTACTATCCATGTTTGATAGGTAAGGAATGTGGAGAAACAGAGATGTTAAGTAACCTGAATAAGATCACCCAGCTGGCAGGCATGAAAGGTGAGGTTCTGTTCAAATCTGTTTAATTCCAAAGCCTAGACTTTTAACCACTTCCTTACAGGACCACTCCATTATCTGGCCAACTCTTTTCCGTAGATAAATCAGTGCTTCTCAAACTACGTGCCTTGGAGTGAGTCATGGAGCAATGAAAACAAATGACTCTCCGTTTGTACATGTAGCTACCATTTCCTACCCCTCTGCTCCCCCTCCAGGAAATGCCGTCTGAGTACTATGGACGCTCAGGCTGTTGCTTTCTTGTGTTGTTTCTAGCTTAAATAAAGCTGGGAATTTATTGGGCCCCTTACCTAAGCTGGCATGGCTCGATCCAGGGGCTTAGAATGATGTAGTTTGGCCTTTGTTTTCCTTTCCATCTCTCAGTAGTGCTTCCCTTGGAGTTGCTCTGTGTTGGATTTATCCTCAGGTTAGCATTCTCCATGTGAAAAGAAAGATCGCTGATGACAGCACCAACCCACCACAAAAAAAAGAAGAAGAAGAGGAAGAGACCATCTCTCTCTAGGTATCCATATAATGAATTTCATGAGAAGACTCTGAACAGCCCTGCTGACAAATACTCCAGGAGCGCACGGACTGGGGGACAGATGGACCAGTTCAAGTAAGAGATGCTGGCAACAGAATCATGTCACTGGAATCATTAGAGAGTAAAGAGCTGTGATTGGTTCCCTCTATATTCTCCCAGCACTTTGGAAATCCTGGTGGTGTAGTGGTTAAGTGCTACAGCTGCTGAGCAGAAGGTCAGCAGTTCAAATCTGCCAGGTGGTCCTTGGGAACTCTATGGGGCAGTTCTACTCTGTCTATAGGGTTGCTATGAGTCAGAATTGACTCTACGGCAGTAGGTTTGGTTTTTGGTTTATTGGCAGTTATCATAGTGCCCAATTGTTGTGTGCATCTTTTCTTCCTCATTAGTCTGTGAGTGCCCATAGAACCAGGATTTGGCCTTTCATTTTGACCTCTGCAGCATCTAGCATCAAAACAAAACACCTGTTTTACTGAGTCAATTTCTATTCATAGCGACCCTATAGGACAGAGAGCAGGTATATTTGAACTGCTGACCTTTTGGTTAGCAGTTAAGCTCTTGACCATTGTGCAACTAGGTAAGGAAGTGGTTAAAAGTCTAGGGCTTCAGCATTTAGCACAGTGCCTGACAGATAGTAGGAGCTTAGTGAGTATTTATTGAACGAATATAATCCCATGCTTTCAATGCTATGGGTAAATAAAAAACAATATTTTTCTAGGGGTCTAGCATGTACACATTTGTTAAAAGAAATACCACTTAGATGAAACAGCATAATATGCAAAGTAAATTGTAAATACTTAGTTAAAATATAATTTATTTAAGCCTAAATACAACAGTGAAAAGCTATATACCACTTCTTAGAAGCTTTGCACATTCCCTGGTATAGAGGTAGAATAGGGAGGTTACAAAAGAAATCAAAGAAGCAGCCTGCAAGGGTCACCTGGCCTTGTGTAGAGGCGAGATAATGGGGACTTTCCAGAACGGTATACAGTAAGTTTTTCCGTTCAGCTGGACATTCAGGCACTCCCTGGCTCAAGTCCAGTGCATGTTTAGGTTTCCAAGGGGGAATCTGGGGACAAATCCAGGGCAGGGTGAGAAGAGTGACAAGGAGACGAGCTGAAAAACATGACATATGTAGAAAAGTTAAAGGAACTGGCATGACTCAGGCTGGAGAGGAGAAGGTCGAGAGGAAACTGAATCACTTTCCTCAAGACAAAGAAGAGCTCTCTTGCTGGAGGATGGTGACCAGCTGTCCCCCTTTGTAGATCAAGGGAACTGGGCAGAGACCAAAGCCTGTAGGGCTAAGATTAGAGAGAGGAAAGAACTTGGCAGTGAGCATGGATAAGCTGGGATGTTGTATAACCTACTTTTTGAGCAATTTGGGGACCAAGGAGACTCCCACTCTCCTGGTCTGGGCCCAGTGCATGCCTGTTTGGGGATGATTTGGCAGCCTGGCTGTGTCTGGGAATAGAGAAGGTCCCATGCCCCTTCATAAGCCTGATCTTTCTCTGTGTGCCCGATTTCCAGTTGGAAGTTAAATTCCCAAATTTTGGAGCTGGCAAGGCAGCACCTCCCCCAGCTACCTCACACTGCACCAATGTTCCTGGGCTGGGTAATAATGCCTGTCATTCCCTCTCCCGGGGGAGTGGGGCTGCAACCCGCCCTGACAGCCCCAAGGGATTGAAGGCAACTAAAAATAGTGCATTAAATATAACCTGTTTAAGGGGCACATTTGCATTGCCTCCCTTTCCCCCTCACCTGCCTCTTCAGCCTTCTTGGTCAGGCCAGGCCTGGGTCTAGCTCTGGGTACTGGGAATCCGGCTGTGGACTTCAGCTGCTCTCACTTGCAGAAGCGCTCTCTAGCCAAGAGGTCTGAGGGAACTGAATCTATAAGGCATGACTGAGGACTTGCAGTGGTGTCCCCGACCACTTCTCCCCACTTTCCACTGGGCCTTCTGGGTCCCTCAGGGCCAGAAGGTACAGGGAGAGAAGCTGGAAATGGGGGAGGTAGTGTTTAAAAGGAGCCAGCCAGGGCTTTGTTCTCCCATCAGCCACTTCCGTCTGCTACACAATCTCTCTGAGGTTAAATATTAATTAACAGCAGAATGACAGTGAGAACTGAGCAGTGTCACTTTCTGTCCCAACACAAATGCTAATTTCCTTCCTGGTATAAAGTGACTTTGCAGTGGGATTGGCAGCCCAAGGAGAATAGCTGAAGAGGGAAAAGTGGGGGAAATCAAGACGAGATAAGAGCTAAGAGGGAAGGAGTTGCGTCAGAACTATTAAAAAGAATGAGGCATGGAAGGTGTTGGTGTTGCGATCTGAGAGGGAAGAAGAGAGCATGTCAGGTTACAGAGAACGTGGTAACAATACAATCCTAGTCTCTCTCCACTTTGACAGAAGTCATCTAGGAAGCTGGGGAAGATCTGACTTTCTCCACATCTCTAAGGCAAGATACTTAACCTGGGGCTCAAACTTTGGTTTTCCAGCTCATGAAATCTTTAAAGCTGTCTGAATATCTGTTTTTGTACACAGTTAGTATTTTGGAGAGAGAGCTGTGAATTTCTATCAGGACAGGTACAGCGCCATCCTCAGCGTGCGGTACCCTCCTTTGAGGTCACTTCGTGGTTCAAGGTGGCAGCTAAAGCTTTAGCTGAACACCTCTTCTAGGCAGGAAGCAGAGGAAAGGTGAGTCTGGGGGCAAAAGTGTTCCACTCAAGGCTTCTGTCTCTTCATTAGCGAGCTTTCTGTCTTCCATTCTCATCAACTACATCTAGCTTTAAAGGAGGCTTAGAAATAGTCTTGGAGCTCTGTATAAAACCAATACTTCTCCTAATAAGAAAAAGGACAAAAGGCGAGACAACTTCTGCTGCAGTCTCTTTCTCACAAGGGTCTCCATGCCTGGTCAGCATTGTTTCAAGAAAGAGGCCTTTAACCAAAATGCCTGCTTTGGAGTCCCAACAGCCAGTCTGGAATTCACTGTTGATCTTCAGAGTCTGGTTTTCCTAAGTGCCACCGACAGGTTTAGTGTCTAACTCGTCTTGGCTGTTTGAAGGCAGGCTAAAAAAAGGGACGCTTGTTCCATTAAGGAACATGGTCCTGCCATGGGCTTTGTGGTACTGTGTTTTGGAAGAATCTTGTTGGTCTCTGATAATTATCTACCTCTTGGTAGCCCATTGTTCCTCATAGCCTGGACAGGTAGTTGAGGAGGAGCAAGACTTTTTATTTCTTAAAGAAAGACGCAAATAGCCAAATGTCTGGGGTGTGGATGTGGAAAGAATGAACTGGGCCAGTGAGGTTAAACTCACGTGTAAAGTTCCATGGGGACCCAGGTAGTATATGAATTTCAATCTATTTCTCTCAAATCTTTGCAGAAGCTGTTTCATCTGATTGGAATAGTCATTCTAACTTACATAGTAGGCTCAACTCTTCTCTGAGAGTCACCTCCATGAAACAGTTCCTAACTCTTGTCCATTTTCCCTTCCTCCTGGGTGAAGCTTCTTGTGCTTCTGTGATCCTTCTAAACACACCTGCATTACAGCATTTGCTGCATTGTTTAAAACTGTTTACTTGCCTTGTTTCTCTCTACTGGGCTATGGGTGCTTTAATACAAACCCACTGCTGCTGAGTCAAGTCTGACTCATAGAGACCCTACAGGGGTGCAGTAGAACTGCCCTCAAAGAGTTTTCAAGGAGTGCCTGGTGTATTCAAACTGCTGACTTTTTTGGTTAGCAGCTACAGCACTTAACCACGATGCCACTAGGGTTTCCAGGTGCATTAATGGTAGAGATTATTTCTTGATATTTATAGTACACAAGGAAACCCTGGTGCCATAGTAGTTAAGTGCTATAGCTGCTAACCAAAAGGTCAGCAATTCAAATTCACCAAGTACTTCTTGGAAGCCCTTTGGGGGCAGTTCTATTCTGTCCGATAGACAGCCACTATGAGTCAGAAGTGACACAATGGGTTTATGGTACACAACTCTTGGCAAGGCTCTGTACGTTTTTGATGGCAACAGGCAAATTGTTAAAACATGTTAATGAGCATTTACTGTAAAGTAAAATACCTTCAAGATAAGGAGGGGATTAAAAAATAAGAGGATGCCTTCTATGAGTTCGCAGTCTAGTGAAGAGACAGAAGAATGAATCTCTCATCTGATAACATGTAATGATGGTAATAAAAGTTAAGGTACAGATGTCTTTAGAACAGAGAAAGAAGGGAACAGAGGGAAATCTGAGAAGGCAACACAGTTTTGTACTAGGCTTTGAAGGGAAAGTTGAACCTCCATCTTTAAGGCAACGACTGGGAGAGGAGGCAAAGAGAAAGAAGAAAACAGTCATTTCTGGAGATCAGCTGTTTTGGCAGCCTTGGAGAACCCATGTAGAAATCTAGAACTGTTTCTGTTTGTTAGTTTGCTTTTAAATGGTGAATTTGTTCTGTGTGAGGATGAGATTGAGCTCAAATCGCTACCTTTGTTTGCTTTTCCAGGAAGAAGACTATGCTATTTTGTTCCTGTATGGCTCAAAGGTGCTCGTGACTGTGTCAAGACTGAGAGATGGTACTACTGTTGAGAGAAGAGGCAGCGATCCCCTGGGTGAGGTTGGGGTCTGGAACGGATGCTACCTTGGCCTGAGTATTTTGGAGGTCTGTGGGGAGGAAGTCCCTTACTATGTCCTTCCCTTATCCTTCCCTTTTCTGTCTTTCTTAAAATACCCTGTGTTCCTGCAGCAGTGTGGTTGCTAATCTAAAATAAAAACAGCAGGAAATGCAAATGGTCAGGTTCTCCTAGCAACAGGAGCCAGCCCACACAGGGCACGGGGAGCAAAGCCAAACTGTCCTGAGGCTGAGATGCTGGTTGCTGGGGTGAGGAGCAAGTCTTCCCTTGCAGTTTCTCCCTTCTGACTTCATAGAGGGACTGTTTGGTAGGCACCCACCTAGTGTGCAGAAAGCAATTCCCCAGGAGCTAGACTGAGGCGAAGAGGAAGCAACAGCCCTAATTTAAGGTACCTCTGGACTGCAGTGGTTAGAATGGTGCCTCTCAGAGAACCTGACACTAGAGGTCTTAGCTAGGTGATTGTGAGGAGGGCCTGGGCTTGTGTGTGCATTTCTATGTGTCCATTTGAATAAACTCACACAACCTTGTTGCTCCTGAGGTTGTGAAATAAAAAGAGATATAAGATGGCTCAGATTCCTAGGTAAACCAGTTGATCTGAACTCCTGGCTACCCTGTGTCAGTGTAGAACTGTGCTTTTTTCAATGGCTAATTTTCAGAGGTATATCTCCAAGCCCTTCCTCTGAGGAGCCATAGGGTGAGCTCCAACAGCCTTTCAGTAGCAGTCAAACATCTGAGCTATTTATGCCACCTAGGGACTCTAGTTTCTTAGGCAAAGAAATCAAAACCAGGGAACTGCAATGACTCTTGGAGACATCTGTTTTCTTCCCCTTCTGTTACAAATGAAGAAACTGAGGTCCAGAAAGTTAAGTGACTTTCCCCAGACTGATTAATGACAGAAGTGAAACTAGAAAACATGTATCTAAGCTAAGATTCAGTTCATTTTAAGTCAAAACTGCTGTCAGCCCTGCTCTGCACACATCTGGACAATCAGAGGCCGTTGTAACTTTGCTAAGCCTTTGAGAGAAACAGTCATCTTTGGCACATCAAATATAGTGGAAGACATTTGAGAGACAAAGCAGAGGCCACAACTCAGTTGGAGTGCCTCAGACAAGTGAGCACTTGAAGACGAGAGAAGCATTGGTTGCTACCACTCAGAGCGCTACACAGCTTCTGGTAGTTGCTACACACATGCTTTCTTGGGGGCCTCACATTGGGAAAGGGGAGAAAAAGTATCCTCCTGTCAAGGTTACACAGGATGAAACTGGAGAAAGGAGAAGGGTGGCTTGTTCAATATGACAGATCCCAGTGTGGTAGACTTGGAACAGACTCTGGTATCCTGGCTCCTTGGATCCCAGAGAAGTCCATGTGCCCTAGGCCGTGGGGTTTCCTATTACATAAGCAACTCTTTTATTACTCACACGCTGGCTCCCTCCAGCAAGACTCCTACAGTATCTCCTACAGAAGATGTAGTGGAAGAAAAGAGTTCTTAGTTTCAGCTGAGTCTTGGAGACTTGAGTACATGGTCAATCCTAAGGAGTTCTAGGGTAATTAGCAGGGTGGGTAATGGCGACAAATCACAATGGACAAACTGCTGATGTCTTCAGAGTTTGATTTTTCAGCATCTGAGCTCGTTGACTTAGGAATGATCTAGACATCTTTATGCCCGACTTCCCGCAGCCCCAGGGTACCCTGTGGCCAGAGCTCTGTAGAATACTGTTTTAGTTATTTAGTGCTGCTCTGACAGAAATGCCAAGAGTGGATGGCTTTAGAAAAAAGAAGTTTATTCTTACACAGCCCAATAGGTTACAAGTCTGAATTTAGGGTGTCCACTCTAGGGGAAGGGTTTTCCCTCTGTCAGCTCTGGAGGAAGTCCTTGTGTTATATCAGTCTTTGGTCAGTGAGCATCTTGGCACAGGAGCCTCAGATCTGAAGGACGTGCTCTACTCCCAGTGCTGCTTTCTTGATGGTGTGAGGGTCCCAATTCTCCACCTGTTTCCCTCTGATTTTATCTTCCATAGGATGAAAGGATAAAAGTTGGTTCCAGCCACACTCCAGGGAAACTCCTTAGCAAGGGTGTTGCAGTCCCACCCTACTCCTCTTTGAACATAATCATCCCATCTATTGGCTATAGGCAGAGATTAGGATTTACAGCATAGGAAAATCACAGAACGGTGGGCAATCACACAGTACTGGTAATCACAGCCCAGCCAAATTTCTATATATATTTTTTGAGGGTACACACAATTCAATCCATGACAAATGCCCTCAGGCTTATGCTTCTGTTTCCTGAGGCCCCAACTGAGGCAGCAGGTTGATGGAACAGAGGAAAGAACATGGACTTTTGTATCAGCGCTCAAATTCTAGCTTAGTCACTATTTTGGGTTACATTTTGCCCCCCCATTAGGTTTGTTGTAAAACGTAATTTCTATAACTGTAGTTAATTGACTTAATGGCAGAGGGTTTGGTTTTTAGTTATAATTCCATCCGGGAATGGATTGTTATGTTAATGAAATAGAATTAGTATAGCGTGTATTCTGAGACTGTAGGGTGTATTTAGCATGGGGTGTCTCTTTTGAGATATGTCATGGGTTAAATTGTGTCCCCCCAAAATGTACGTCAACTTGACTAGTCCATAATTATCAGTATTGTGCGATTGTCCACCGTTTTGTCGTCTAATGTGACTTTCCTATGTGTTGTAAATCCTTCCTCTATTATGTTAATGAGGTAGGATTAGTGGAAGTTATGTTAACGAGACAGGACAATCTACAAGACAGCTTGTGTCTGAAACCAATGTCTTTTGAGACATAAAAGAGAGCAGAGAGACAGGGGACTTCATACAACCAGGAAAGAAGCAATCGAAGCATAGTATGTCCTTTGACCCAGCATGTCCCTGTGCTGAGAAGCTCTTAACAAAGACCTTCCTTTAGAGCCAACAAAGACAGAAAGACTGTGCCTGGAGCTGGTGCTTGAATTTCGACTTTTAGACTAGTAGATTGTGAGAGAAAAAATTTGTCTTTGTTAAAAAAAATTGTCTTCTACAGCAGCGCTAGCCAACTAAAACCGGATATTTGAAAACAAAAAAACAAACAAACAAAAACTAGTGCTGTTGAGTCGATTCTGGCTCATAAAGACCCTACAGGACAGAGTAGAACTGGCCCCATAGAGTTTCCAAGGAGTGCTTGGTGGATTCACACTGCCAGGCTTTTGGTTTATAGCCGTAGCACTTAACCTCTATGCCACCAGAGTTAAAAGAGGTTTAATGCAAGCTAACAAGCTGAGATGGGGAAAGACAGATGCCAAGTCACATGAAGATTGCCCAGGAGCAGAAGCTCAAAGAAACGGGAAATCTCCTCCAGAGGCAACATAAAGAGAAAGCCTTACCCTAGAGCCCAAACCCTGCATTTGGATTTCTAGCCTCCTAAGTTGTGATAAAGTAAATTTCCGATTGTTAAAGTCACCTGTTTGTGGTATTTCTGTTATAGCAGCACCACATAACTAAGACACTCACTAACTGTCTGACTTTAGGCAACCTACTTAGCTTTGAATTTTGGATTCTGTATCTGTAAAATGGTAGCAATGGCGTCTCTCTCACAGTTACATCTCCCAGGTGTATGTAACATGCTAGCACAGCCAGATACAGTAGGCATTCAACAAGTACTAGCTTTCACTTGTGGTTGCAGGTGCTGAGGAACCAGGTAGGAATTTCAACTGTGATTGGCAAGACAGAGACGCTCTTTTCTAGGTAGCCCAAGGTGGAGTTCATAATGCTGCTCTCCCATACAAAAAATTAGTGTGCCTTAAACATGTTTTTATAGGCTGATCTAGAAAGGTAGTTGTGTCTGTTTTTCGTCATCGCGTCCTTAGCATTTGGTACAGTAGGCATTCAACAAACATTGTTGACTGAATGAACAAATATATTGTGTATTTTGGAAAATGCATCTTCAGTTACAGATACAGCTTGAAGAGGATATTCCAAACATAATGAGTTCATATGCTGAGCCTGTTTATAGAGGTCACCTGAGGCCGTGTCCAGAGAAGACAGATCAGGAGGCCCAAAGTGGGATTGCTGTTAGTCCTACCAAGCTGTGATCTGTAGCCCAGTTTCTGTACAGCTTCCTGGCTCAGACAAGACACCAGGCTCCAGTAATTCCTATAGCCAATATTGACGAGATGAGAAAGGGGAGTCTGTCTAGGAGACCCCTGAGTAGCTGCTGAGGTCAGTAAAGTGAGTTGTCAACCTTGGCCTTGATAGCTCCATCTTCCATTCTTCTAGCAGCAGAGATTAGAAGCATACAAGGACTCCCATTTAAGTTTGTGAACTCATCCTAGAAAAAGTACTACATGCCTCACTGCTGAATATCACTACAGTCACCTTTGAAGTACTACCTTTGGGCAGCTATGCACTGACACCAGTGCCTAGTCCACTCTTCAAAGCAATTTTGGAACTCTTCCTGCAATGGCCTTCAGAGCTGTCCTCGTATTCCCCTTGATGTCCAGAATCTCTTCAAAATGTCTTCCTTTCAATGTTTCCTTTTTCTTCAGGTACAGAAAAAAGTTACTGGGGGCCAGATCAGGTGAGTGGGGAGGGTCTTCCAATGCAGTTATTTGTTGACTGGCTAAAAACTCCCTAACAGACAACCGTACAATTAAGTTTGTAAACTTACCACCTTGCCACTGTATACAGTAGCCATTCCAGAAAGAGTTCCAAAATTGCTTTGAAGGGCAGACTAGGTGCTAGCATTGGTGCAGAGCTTCCCAAGAGGGGTACTTTGAAGGTGACTGTAATGATATTCAGCAATGAGGGATGTAGCACTTAGAACAAATAAGCTCATGGACTTAATTATCAGACCTCATGAGTTCTCTAGCAAATAGTTGTTTAATTTAACTCTTGTAAATCTCTCTCTGTCTCTCTCTTGTCTTTCACGCACACACACAGACATACACACACATGGACACGAGCTTGGACACTGATTCTGCCATTTTAATTCTGTCATGGATTGAATTGTGCTCCCCCCTACACCTCAAAAAGAAATATGTGTAGTAGTTTGGCTAGGCCCTGATTCCTAGTATTTTGTGATGTTTTTACATTGTATATTTTGCCTTTATGATGTCAGAGAGGGAGGATAAGACAAAAAAACCAAACCCAGTGCCACTGACTTGATTCCGATTCAGCAACCTTATAGGACAGAATAGAACTGCCCCATAGAGTTTCCAAGCAGTTCCTGGTGGATTTGAACTGCTGACCTTTTGGTTAGTAAGCATAACACTAACCACTATACCACCAGGGTTTCTGTGAGGGAGGATGGATGGCAGTTATATTGGTGGGGAAGGACTCAGTATGTAAGACTGTACTGTGTACTGAGGCAATCTCTTGGAATATAAAGGAAAGGCAAGCCCGCAGAGAGTTGGGGACCTCTTACCACCAGGAATCAGTGCCAGGAGCAGAGTGTATCCTTTGGAAAGGACTTGAGGCCTCTGTGCTTCAGAAGCTCCCAGTCCAGGGAAAGATTGACGATAAGGACTTTCCTTCACAGCCAACAGAGAAAGGCTTCACCTGGAGCTGATGCCTGGAATTTGGACCTGTAGCCTACTGGACTGTGACAAAATAAAATTTCTCTTTAAATCCATCCACTTGTGGTATTTCTGTTACAATAGCACTAGATGACTAAGGTAAATATCAAATTCTGTTTCTCAAGTGTGGGTCAGTTAAAAAGAGGAAGACCCTCAACGACATGGATTGACATAGTCACTTAAGCATAGAAATAATGGACATGGCACAGGTCACAAGGCCAGGTAGTATTTCGTTCTGTTGTAAATAGGGTCGTTATGAGTTGGAACTGACTCAATAGTACCTAAGAGCACAACAATAAAACCAAAAAATCCCAAACTTGGACACAGAGTGATGCAAATGGTGCATGTAGTTTATGGTTTAATACATGTATATACATGAGGCTGTCCTACTGGTTTCTTTTTAGAGGGTGGAGGAGAGGGTGGAGGGGAAGGGACAAGTGTGGGCTAAGTGGATACTGGAAGAGTGAAGGAGAAGAGTGTGCTGTCATACGGTGAGGACGGCAGATACAGTTGCAGATATGTGGGTACTTGGGGTTTTATATGGAAAATTTACTTGGGTTGTAAATTTTCACTTAATCACAACAAAAAATTAAAACAAAAAACCTGAAAACTCCAACCCGTTACTATCAAGTCAATTGTGACTCATTGTGACCCTACTGGACACGGTAGAACTGCCCTACTACGTTTCCAAAGAATGCTTGGTGGAATTACACTGCTGATTTTTTGATGGTGGATTCAAACTGCTGGTCTTTTGGTTAGCAGCCATTTAACACTTAACCGCTATGCCGTCAATGTTTCCCGTGCCACCACAGTCCTGGTTCATTCATTGTTCGCTTGTTGCTGGAGCTGTTTGTTGCAAACACCCATTTCTCACTGCTGGGGTATGTAGAAGCTGCTCTGTCTCTTAAGGGGCTCAGTAGGGGTGGTCTGCACACTGTGCTCTGGGAAACCACAGAAGCGGTAGAACTTCTGCCTTGGATGTGCAGTCCCAAGGTGGTTACTGCCCAGTGCTTCTGGGGAAGGGTGTGCTTGCTGAGCTCATTTGAATTAGTCAACAGGCTCAGATCCTCTCCTGCACTGAACACATTATAGACCTTTAACAGGAATTAGAACTCCAGATTCCCTTGGAGGGAGACAGAATTTTTGCTACAGCTTCTTCTTTTCTAAAACAGTGGTCTTTGCTTTCTGCAGTCAGGCGCCTGACATCGTTACCCATGAGTTAACAGTATTGTATTTCTCTTCACGGGTGGGAAATCAGGTCATTGCCTCAAAAGGTATAGCATACTCTCTCAGGCTGTAAAGAGCATGTATTTACTGGTTTCTACCCGAAAAAAAACCATAGAGGAAAAGTGTGGCTGCCTACTACTATCAGGGGGAAAAGCAGGGATGTTTTTAACATACGGACTATCAGTGAACAGAATGCTAAGGAACCCAAAAACTTATTCCAATAAATATGAAGCATATGCTCTGCTTAAAGCAAACTCAGCTTTTGCTATATACAAATTTTATGAAGGAAGGAAATGTTAGCAATTGCAGAAATAATCTGACGGTCTGTAAGTGAGCTACAACTGCTTGCCGCAGGAGACCTGGATGCCTGGGCATATGGAAAGGGAGAAGAGACTAGATGGCCAGGGTCTGAGGACTGTCTGGAGCTCTCTGGAATCTTGCAAGCACAGTCCTCCTCATAGACATTCTTACACACACAGCCCCAGCTCACCATGTTAGACTGTAAGTTACCAAGAATCAGGACATAATATCCAGCATGATTACCCTGAATATTCAGAGGGAGAATTTTCTGCCTGTCCCAGTGGTGGGGATTTCAGGGCTTAGCAAAAAATGGCACTTCAGGTTTTATGCCACAGGTTCTCTTGAAACCAGGACAGGCAATATGTATTCCTCCCATTAGTGAGGTTCTAGTTTTGGGGATTATTAATTTTATTTCTAAACTTGACAAATATTTTACTCTCTCCAGTAGTGGGTAATCGCATCCCCCACAGCCTCTCCTTTTCTGCTTGCCAGCTGGAAAGGATGTGTGTTTGCGGTTTTCATTAATACAATTAGTATCTTAGCATCTCGCCTGCTCCCTCCTTAACGCGCGCCCTGGGAGGGTGTGGGTGTGGGTGGGGAGACTGCGCAGGAGGCTTTCCTGCGGGGAGGGGGAACTTGGCTGCGGGGGAGGGGCTGTCGGGAGAGCTGTTCTGGAACCCGCAGCCGGTGAGCGCAGCGGGGCGAGGCGAAGGATGCCAAGTTCTAAACCACAGTAACAACAACAACTAACCACTGTGCGGTTATGGAAAACAAATCATTATGCCGCCTTTAACTCCCCCTGCAACATCTCCGTCCCAGAACAGCTTGTCACACAAAGGGCACCGCCACACGGGTGGGCGGTGCTGCCATCCTTCCTTTCTGGGAACCTAACTCCTGACAGGCTGCAGCCACCCTCGCCCCTGGGCTGCCCCCACGCCTTGCTCCTTCCCGCGTAAGTGTGCTCACTTCTCTAGGAGAAGCTGGAAGCTTCTTTAGGGAACGAAGATAGCAACATTTTCGGCAGCCAGGTATTTGAAAATTTGTTGCCTTTTACAGAGGAAAAGGAGGAAAAGGAGCAAAAATAATGCTCTGGCTGCCTGGACCTCCATGTTGCTTTCTGAATCATTCTCTTCTCCAAACCCATTCCTGGCAGCATGTGTCACCAAATATTTACTATGCTCTTGCTCAGCCCCCTCAGCCTTCACGGGTCTCTGATTGACAGACACTTCCGAAGCAATATTTTGCCCAGAAAGATGGAAGCAATGGCAGCAGGGGTTTGGTGGATAGACTTGAGCCTTGGGTGTCAAGCTTCCTTTCTGATGGTCCAACAAGAGACCCATGATTCTCTGATGGCTCACTGGGACTCCCGTGCCTCCTGACTTCTCACGGTGGTCAGAGAGATGGTCCATGGTGACATTTACTTCCAATCCTGGCAAAGCCACAGGTAAGGCGCAATTAGACAGGGAACCACTTTTCTACTCTTCCGCTTACTCCATTCGCTGAGTACCAATTTGGGGATTATAGGAATCTCAGAGAGAAGCCGCTTTTGGAGAGCCATAGCCTGCTCTTAGGAAGGAGTCTGTGGTTATTACAGAATGGAATATATATACATACATATATATTCATATATATTTACAGTTATGTACGAGGACTGCCAATTAAGTTGGTGAGCTGATCCTAGAAACAGTGCTGCGCACCTCCTCGCTGAGTATCACTATGGTCACCTTTGAAGTACTACCCTTGGGAAGTTGTGCACTTGATGCCATTGCTTACTCCATCCTTAAAAGCCATTTTGGAACTCTTTTCCTGTAATGGCCTTGAGAGCTGTCCTCATATTATCCTTGATGTACTGAATGTCATCAGTATGTCTTCCTTTATCTTCAGGTAAAGAAAAAAGTCATTGGGGGCCAGATTAGGTGAGTAAGGAAGGTGTTCCGATACACTTGTTTACTGGTTAAAAACCCCCTCACGGACAACTATATAACTAAGTTCACGAACTTGCCACCTTGCCGCTGTGTGCAATGGTCACTCCAGAAGGAGTTCCAAAATTGCTTTGAAGGGTGGATTAGGTGCTGGCATTGATGCATAGCCTCCCAAGGGGACTACTTTGAAGGTGACTGTGGTGATATTCAGCGATGAGGTATGTAGCACTTAGAACAATTAAGTTTGGTGCTTAATTGTCAGACCTCGTGTTCATCCTTGGGTAAATCAAGTCGGGGTGGTTATGGCACTGGATTCCATTTACGTTGTGCAGACAGTTTTGCCAAGAATATCTCCTCTTTCCTCATTTTGGGTCACCTTCTGATATCATCTTAGCTGCTGACTGTGGTGTCAGCAAAGACTTTAAAACACTCAGGCTTTTACCATGGGGTTTGGAAGCACGTTGGTAGATGATAACCCATGGTCCCTACACCTGTTTTGTCATCAGACAGCAGCTGTTAGCTTCATATAACTTCGCTAATTTAGGAATGATACTTGTTCCTGAGATAGGGATTTTTGAAACAGGGCTAGATGGAGACACGTAGCCTGTTACCTGTTCTTCCTAACTAGAATGCACTGCCTCACCCTTTCCAACGTGTATTCTCATACTTCTTCTTCCCCCCAGAAGCTTTCCTTGATAACAGATGCATGTGCAAGATGATCCTCACAGGGAATGCACTCCTGCCTCATTCACATATACTTGGTCAGAGTCCTGCACAATTAAAAGGGGCAAGATAGCTTGCATGGCAGTTAGGCCTGTGTCAAAGTCTTTTCTTGCTCTGGATCCCACTCAAAACTGACAGGCTTATTATGTGCTTCCTGATAAACAGGTAGGGGCAACATACTTGTAGGTGGTGTGTTGTTCATTGTTAGGTGCTGCCGAGTCAGCAGTTCGTACTCATAGCTATCCTGTGTTCTGTAGGACAAAACGCTGCCAGGCCCTGCGCCATCCTCACAATCGTTGTTACGCTAACGCTCATTCTTACAGCCACTGTGTCAATCCGTCTCCTTGAGGGTCTTCCTCTTTTTCACTGACCTTATACTTTAACAAGCACGAAGCCCTCCTTTTGTAGGGACTGATCTTTCCTGATAACATGTCCAAAGTATGTGAGATACAGTCTTGCCATCTTTGTTTCTAAGGAGTGTTCCGGTTGTACTTCTTCCAAGACAGTTTTGTTTTTTCTTTGGCAATTCATGGTGTATTTAATATTTTTCTCCATCACCACAATTCAAAGTGTCCATTCTTCTTTAGACTTCTTTATTTTTCATCCAGCTTTCACATGCATATGAAGTGGTTGAAAAATGAAACTGGAGGCTGAAAAGCACCAAGGGGGCCTAAGAGGAAAGGCCTGAGAGGCATTGTTTCAGATCCACCATTCCCAACCCACATGAAAAACATGACTTCCACATTCTACAAGCCCCAAGCAGTGATACTGGGGGTGGGGTGGGGAGTGGGGTGCTCTCAGAGGTACCACCATAGATTCAGTAAACTATAGGCTGTGAATGGCACCTCTTGTCTTGATAATTATGCTCCAACCAATGATAAAAGAGTTAAACAGGATACCAGGGAAGTAATTTGGTTTTGAGCATTTTTCTTTCAGATTGCTGGCCATATGGCATCTAGCACCACTTTATTTTCCTTGATGGCCTATAATGGCCTGCAGAATTGTGAAGCAGGTGACACACTTACATCCCAGATGACTGAGAGAGATCAAAGGATTGAAGAAAACCAGCCCCCTCCTCAAGCCCCCTTTGAATCCCTACACCAGCATGTGGCCTCTCCCTTTAAAAACCCTGACATTGTCCAGTGAAGTCAGGCAGGATTTGAGGACAAGAATACCATCTGTCTCTTTGCATGCCAGCATGCAAATAACCTTTAATTGCTTCACCCCAACCTCCTGCCTTAGAGATTGGCTTCATAGCAGGTGGCATGAATCTGGAGTTTTGTCCAGTAACAAATTCTGACAACCACAAAGGGACCATGCACTACCTGGGCTCGGTGGCTCCCTGGTGGGGTAAGGGACTGGCTGGGCTCCGCTCCTTAAGTGGCCACAAAATATGGGACCCCTACTGACTCCTTCCTCCTTCCAGGGCATCATCAGCTCCTAACCATGCTTTCTAGGAGTAAGCAATCAAAGGTTTCAGGTAAAAGGGGAGGGATGGGCTTTACAATTTCTGGTTTGTGGACCCCCAAAAAGAAAGGGGTTGCCTGGTTTCAGGGTTCCACACATTTTTCCCCTCCCCGTGGCACTCAGGGCTAGAGCCTGGTTTTCCTCTGCTGGAAGATTCCGAGAGCCTGTGGCTCCTGTGTATTTCTAGGGGCAGGGCTCTTGGAGGCAGGTTTTTCACACCAGAAGGTTCTGAGAGATGTTGGCTTCTGTGTGCTCCTGGCAGATGGGTTCTTGGTTCCCCCATGGGTTTGGCTCCATAAGTGGGATGTCTTGGTCAGGGCAGGGCAGCCCTCTGGATTTCGGGTGTGTGAATGTAGTGTGGAGCTGGCTCAAAAAGTGTGTGTGATAGTGTGTGAATGCTTGGAGTTTGCTTAAGTGAATGACTGAAAGGAGTTAAAGGTATCAGCTCTAGGTGTTATGTTTTCTGACCAGAAGGTCTACAGTTCAAGTCTGCTAGGCACTCCTTGGAGACTCTGTGGGATGGTTATACTCTATCTATGGAGTCACTGAAAATCAAAATGAGCTCCACAACAGTGGGTTTGATTTGATTTGATTGGTAACTTGACTTGGTGAGAAAAGTAGAGCACCACTGACAGCAACAACAGCAAAACCAGACCAGCATGAGACAGTGCTGGAGCCAACCCATGAAGCCAGACAGCTGAGTGCCTGTACACAGAAGTTTCCTGGCAGACGGGGCTACTTCCAGGTACTTAAATCAGTGGAGCTAGGCTTGCTGACCAGAGAGAGAGAGAGAGAGAGAGAGAGAGAGCGAGCTGTGTGCCTGTGTGCAGGAGGCTATTTGGTGGACTGGGGTGCTTCCAGGCACTTGAATCAATATTGCTACAGAGCTGTGGAACGCTTGCCCTAGCAGGGTAGATGCAGGCCTGAAACCTGGGCTATGAGGCCATAATAAGGAGAAGCTGAGCTGCCTCAGTTTCAAAGGTATGGTCATGACCTCAGGGTTTCGAAAGGGTGGAGCTATGGCCCCTGATGTTTCTAATTGTGGAGATGCCACTCTTGTGGACTCACGAAGTTCTATGCTTGAAGCTGAGGGAGCAAGACTTGCTAACCCAGTGGGTCTGGAAGACAGAGCTGTAGTACAGGGCCAGGTGGCTTCCACTCAGAATCTGGAGAGGGTGGCTGATACCTAGAGTTTACAGGGCAGAGCCACTGTATAAAATATCTCAGATAAAGGAAAATTCTTTTCAAAGCCTTGAGAGCTAATGTGATATGTTCTGTTAATTTGCTTGTTGCCTGTTAAATGCCTTCTTTCCCTGTGATTTTTCCCCTTTGTAATGGAAATGTCTTTAACTTGTGCCTGCCATTGTATTTCAGAAACAGAAACTTGTGTTCTAGACTTCCTGGCTTAAGAGGATTTCTGGATTTTGGACTTGGACTTTAAGACTTATACTATGGTGAGGTAAATATGTTTTATATGTTGCAATGCTGTGATTTTTTTTAGAGGACATAGGGTGGGATGCCATGGATATACTAATTTATTTAGTCTGGCATTATCAAAGGCAATGCTTTGACTGTGATGTTAAAGTTATTTGCCTATAAATTTATTTTTTATACTACGTAAGTATTTAGAGAATAATCTTGGTATATCCAGGCTATGTGGTATTATAGCTCAAGGGTATTATGTGTGGTGTCAGATGTTCCTTAAAAATATGGGATTGTGTTTGGAGATACTATTGTCTAAAGTTTTTGTCAACAGATTGGGTTTTATTTGGCCTTCATAGCCTTCTTGTAATTATCTCCTGTCACTATTTAAGAGTATTTTTTGAGTATTTTTTTTTATTGATCATTGTCATGTTAACTTTTTATCATCTACAGGTTTTGGTAATTTTTAAAAAAGAATTAACCAGAGTATCTCAACAAAGATTCTAGACTGCTGAAAAGGACTGTGACTCGAGATATCCAAAACTCATATGCAGAACTAATGACCTCACAGACTGCAGATGATCCAGAATTAGGTGAAACAGAAAACAATTATATAAGGTTTAGTAAATGAAAGTGTGCTATGGGTTTTATGTTGTGCTGATTTCTTAAGATCCCACTTTCGGTGTTGTAATTCTCCAATTAGAAATTCCTTTGGAATCCTGGATAAGCAAAGCACTACTGAAGAAAAGGAACACAGTGGGAGGCCTCACACTACCTGGCCTTAGAACCTATTACACTGCCACAGCAGTCAAAACAGCTTGGTACTGGTATAAAATGAGACACATAGACCAATGGAAATGAGTTGAGACACCAGAGATACCATTGTCCTCTTATGAACAGTTGATATTCTACAAAGGCCCAAAGCTTGTAAACTGGGGTAAAAACAGTCAGTTTAACAAATGATGCTGGCAAAATTGAATATCCATCTGCAAAAAATGGAAACAAGACCCATATATCTCACACCTTACACAAAAACTAACTTTGAATCAAAGACCTAAATACCAAACCTAAATGATAAAGATCATGAAAGAAAAAATAGAGTCAGCAATGGAAGTTTTAACATACAGCTTAGACAGATTTCAAAATCTGACAAACAAAGCACGACCAACAGAAGAGAAAATAGATAAATGTGAACTGGTAAGAATCAAATACTTTCACTCATCTGAAGACTTTATCAAAAGAATTAAAAGACCACCTACAGAATGGGAAAAAATATTTGGCAACTACATGTCAGGCCCACATCTGATCTCCATAATCTAGAAGGTACTACAAAATATCAATAAGAAAAGGATAAATAATCTAATTAAGTGATGGATGAAGGAGTTGGACAGACACTTCTCTAAAGAGGATATTTAGGCAGCCAAAAGAGACATAATAAAATGCTCATGATCATTAGCTAGTACAGAAATTCAAATCAAAACTGTGATATCATCTCACCCCAACAAGGTTGGCCATGATCCAAAACCACCAAATAACAAATACTGGAGAGGCTGTGCAGAAATTGGAACTCTCTTACACTGTTGGTGGAATTGCAAAATATTATAACCTCTTTGGAAAGCAGTCTGGCGTTTCCTTAAAAAGATGGAAATAGTTATACCATTTGACCCAGTAATACCACTGCTTAGAATGTGTACTACAGAATCAAAGGCATTCACACCGACAGATACACACACACGAAAGTTTATTGCAGTATAGTCCACAATAGCAAAAAGATGGAATCAACCCAGATGCCCAACAGATGAATGGATAAATAAACTATGGTATATATACTCAGTGGAACACTATGCTTGATAATGAACAATGATGATTTTAGGAAGCATCTCATAACCTGGTTTCAACTGGAAGACATGTTGAGTAAAAGTAGTCAGCGGCAAAAGGATGAATATTATATGAGACATCTATGATAAGAACTTAAAAACAGACTCTTGTATGGAAGAAAAGACTCTGGGGGCTGCAAGGATGGGAAGGGAAGGAGGATGAGGGTTGGTTATAGATTAGATAGTTGATAGAAATTTGGTTAGGTGAAATCATTAGAAACACGCATTAGAAACAAGATCAATTTAACTGGACTGCAACATGAATACTCCTCCAATCTTAACCCAACATTACAAGGGCAGAGTGGCAGGGGCAGGGTTCCAGGGACCATGCTCTTAGGGGACATTGAGGCCAACTGGTGTAACTAGCATTTTGCTAAGAGAGTCTTCTGTACCCCATATTGGTGACTGGCATCTGGGGTCTTAAAAGCTAGCAAGCTACTGTCTGAGGTATACCAAATGGTCCCAACTCAACAGGAACACATGATCACCAAAGATCACAACAGGGGGAAAGACAGCCCAGAAGACAGACCCACGTGAGTGGGTGTCTACATCGACATGTGACCAGAAGAACCAGATGGTGCCTAGCCACCACCAGGATGGGACTTACAAAGTTGAGTCTCATTGGCAACATGAAAATAAAAAGGGATGCAACATGAGAATTCCACTATAAGACCACAATTGATGGTCCAGGGGCCTCGGGGTTCCCCTGGAAGGATGCTGCCCCTGTTCATAAATCATTACTGAGATCAACTCTTTGGCCAGGAGTGTATTGGACTCGGTGACACAAAATGACCATATTGTGGTGCACTTTATGGTTCTATGCATCTATATGATGTTGTCCTACTAGCCTCTTACTGAAAGGAGAGAAGAGGGTGGAAAGGAGGGGACAGGAGATTGTTAGGAGGATATGACTTGTATAGAATGGATAGGAGGAGTGTGCTGTTACCAAGCAGGGAGAGCAGCAGGAGCTGCACGTAGGCAAGCATGCAAATTTATATTTATACTTTCACTCAATCACAATAAATTAAAAAAAAAAAAGACCACCTACAGAATGGTAAAAAATATTTGGCTACTGCAGGTTGGACTGACATCTGGTGTCTGTAACCTATAAGGTACTGCAAAATATCAGCAAGATAAATAACCCAATTAAGCGATGGGCAAAGGAGATGGGCAGACACTTCACTCAAGAGGACATCCAGGCAGCCAAAAGACAAATGAGGAAATGCTCACGATCATTAGCTATTAAAGAAATCCAAATCAAAACTACAATGAGATACCATCTCACCCCAACAAGGTTGGCCATAATTCAAAAAACACAAAAAAACAAATGCTGGAGAGGCTGTGGAGAAACTGAAATTCTCCTACACTGCAGGTGGGATTGCAAAGTGGTACAAACTCTTTGGAAAGCAATCTGTCACTTCCTTAAAAAGCTGGAAATAGATATACCATTTGATGCAGCAATCCCACTGCTTGGAATATATCCTACAGAATCAGGGTCAGTCACATGAACAGATATATGCACACAAATGTTTATTGCAGCACAGTCCACAACAGCAAAAAGATGGAATCAACCCAGATGCCCAACAGCAGATGAATGGATAAACGAACTATGGTACATATACTCAATGGAACAGTATGCAATGATAAAGAACAGTGATGATTTTAGGAAGCATCTCGTAATTTGGTTTTAATTGGGAGACTGTATGCTGAGGGAAATCAGTCAGTATCACAAAGAAAAGTATTGTATGAGACACCTACTATAAAGACTTAAAAACAGACTCATACAGAAGAAAAGGCTCTTTGACAGCTGCAAGGGCGAGGAGGGAGAGAGAGAGCTGGTCACAGATTAGATAGTTGATAGAAATTTGGTTGGGTGAAAGCAGTGACAACACATACTAGAAAAAAGATTAACTTAACTGGACTTCAACATAACCTGAAAACTCTTCTAATCTTAACCCAACATTGCAAGGATAGAGTAGTAG
Source organism: Heterohyrax brucei (assembly GCA_028571685.1). Classification (NCBI taxonomy): domain Eukaryota; kingdom Metazoa; phylum Chordata; class Mammalia; order Hyracoidea; family Procaviidae; genus Heterohyrax; species Heterohyrax brucei. Next base: position 23,873,379 of record CM053162.1, read on the forward strand.
GGGGAAGAGTCTGGGACCATGATCTCAGGGGACATTGAGGCCAAATGGCATAAGTAGCCTATTGCTAATGGTCCCAACTCAGCCACAGCAGATGATCACCAAGGACAACAAAGACAGGGAAAAAGAGCCCAGAAGACAGAGGGACCCATGGGAATGGATTACAGTATCAACATGTGACCAGAAGAACCAGATGGTGCCTGGCCACCACTAAGGACAGCCATGATGGGGCATACAATGTCCAGTCCCAGGGGCAACACAAGAAAAAGAGTGGTGCACCTCAGGAACTTCACTAAAAGACCACAACTGATGGTCTGGCAGCCTGGAGAACATGGCCCTTAGACCATGCTGCCTCTGGCAAGGAAACATTATTGAGGTCAACTCTTCGGACAGGAATGGATTGGACTTGGGGACACAATATGGCCATATGGTGTGTGTACTTTATGGTTCTATGAATCTATAGCATGCTGTCTCATGGGCCTCTTACTAGAAGGGAGAGGAGAGGGTGGAGAGAAGAGGACAGGTGATTGTTAAGAGGATATGATATGTATAGAACAGAAAAGAGGAGTGTGCTGTTACTGGGTAAGGAAGAAGCTGCAGATAGGTGGGCATACACGTTTCACTTGGACTGTACACTTAATCGTAAGTGAAAAAAAAAGACAAAAAAGGGGGTGGGCAAATTCCTTTGGATAAACTTAGCAAAGCTGTAATATGATAAGCGGAAAAGTGTCTGAAATTTTAGCTATGATTTTACAAATTAAAATCACATTAGGTTTCCTATTCTATCTGTGGTAACTGAGCTCTTAAAAACTTGATGGTGTTCAGTTACCATTTATTGAACATTCTGATTGAAGGTTTTCTAGTGGTATACGGAATTCTTCTAAGGTCTAAATTTCTGACTTTCATGGAGATTGAGGAAACCCACACAGGCTACTGCTTTTGGAAAAGACTGGTTCTTCAAGCCACCGTGAGTCAAATAATGGTCCAGATAAACTGGATTGCTGTTTTACTCCGGGTACTCTGCTTTGTAAAGACAAGTAGAAAAGGAAAAGCCATTATGACCATACATTTTATATCCTAGTCCACATCAGACCTGATTGGTAGAGGAAGATTTTAGGGTATTTTAATAACAGAGATTTTGGTCACAGAGAGGTTAAGATGAAAAGAAGGCCCAGGCTGTGGCTATAGTCCTCCATGGTCCACCTCAAGGTAACCCAGATGGCACCCAGAGAACAAGACTGGGGTCACTTCACTGGCCAGTGAATATGGACCCCGATTAATACAAGTACTGTCAAAAATGGGTCCCCTGGAAGGGGGGATGTCTGAGTGCCTTAAAACGGGATGCCCATTTGACTTCCCCAAAGGCTCAGATGGTCAGGTTCCCCTGGACTCTCTCAGAAGAAGAAACTAAACAAACTGAGCACTGGCAGAGGGCCCCGAGGTATATCTGTTGCCTGGCCACATACCATCAATATCTGCAGGGAAGAGCTAAGGGTTACACTTGATAAGGACTTGGAAAATAAAGAAATTAAACTTAACTTAGACGAAAGAGCCACTTTCTCTACCTTAAATTACCTAATGGGCCTACTGTCCAAGTGGGACTGTGCAAAGGTAAAGTTTACTCTTATGTCTGATAATGTCTAATGGGGTAACAGTTAAAAAGATGCTCCTTTCCATGTGTCCCTGAATGCCCTGTTAAGTTGTCAGGACACACATTGCTAATTGGAACATAGGTAAGACTTAGAATTGGTTGTATTGTTGGTTTTGGGATATATACGTGGGAAGTAGTCTGGTTACTTGAGAGGTTCTGGGAAACTGCCATGCCAAATACCCAGGTTGTGCTCTGTGAACCAGGATGCTGTGTTTGTGCGTGTGTAGCTCTGCTGCTGAGTCAGGTTTTGGGATCTTGTGAATAACTGACTCCACATCGCTCTCTAAAAAAATGTCTGAGCTGGTCCTCTTTATCAATCAGGTTGGTGGAGCCAGTCATCTGAATGGCTTGGATCTGTGAACTTCTGGGCGGTACCCACCTTGTTTACTGTTGTTATTATCCTCATCTACATCTTTTGGCCTTGTATCCTAAAAATAGTTGTCAGGGGAATGGCCTAGACCCTACTGGCTGAGTGGAGTGTTTGTTCTTGATAATGTCCCTGAAGCCCACATACTCTTGGGTCCAACAGAATGTGGTGGCTTTTCGCACTTCTGATGTGCCTCCCCTGTGCTGACGAACTTCACCCCCTCCTGTGCCCCTACTTAGCAGAAAGTAGCCAGAATGGTCAGCACCCCTTCTTCCCAAGATTGTGAAGGTTGAAAACAACAGGGGGGAATTGAAACTGGAGGCTGAAAAGCACTGGGGGTTGGGAGGTGGGGCGGGGCAGCCATAATATGGAGGGCCTGAGAGGCTTTGTTTCAGATCCACAACCCCCAACCCATGACTTCCACATTCCAGGTAGCAATGCTAGGGTGGGGCTCTCAGAGGTGCCATCATAGATTTAGTAAACTATAGGCTATGAATGGCACCTCTTGTCTTGATGATTGGGCTCCAACCAATGATAAAAGAATTAAGCAGGAGGCCACGGAGAACAGGGAAATAACTTGTTTTTGAGTATTCCTCTCTTTCAGATTGCTGGCCAGGTAGCATCTAGCACCACTTTACTTTCCTTGATGGCTGGTGATGTCTTGTGAGACGGTGAAGCAGGTGGCACCCTTATTGCCCGGATGACCTAGAGAGATTAAAGGATTGAAGGAACCCAGTCGCCTCCTCAAGCACTGTTGAACCCCCATACCAACATGTGGCCTCTCCATTTGAAAAAACCCAGACTTTGCCCAACAAAGGCAGACAGGCTTGGAGGACAAAGACTCCCCTTGTCTCTTTGCATTCTGGCGTGCAAATAAACCTTTGATTGCTTCACTCCAACCTCTTGCCTCAGAGACTGGCTTTGTGGCAGGTGGCACAAACCAGAGTTTTGTCCAGTAACAAAAACACTTGGGTCAGTTACACCTCAGTCTTTGTGGTGACGTCTTTGCTTTGCAACAGTTTCAGGAGGTCTTTTGCAGCGGATTTGCCCAATGTGATATGTCTTTTTTTTTATTTCTTGACAAGTGATTCCATAAGTATTGATTGTGGATTCAAGTCAAAATACATCTTTGACAATTTCAGTCTTTTCTCCATTTATTGTTATGTTACCTATAAAATCCAAAGAGCCCTGCCAAGTGTTGTGCTCCTTTGTGGGGAGGAGGCACAAAATGCAATCAATTATCTTTCACTTTACAGAGAATATCTTTATATGAACCAAACCACTAGACACTTATGAACTTCACTGATGGGACAGGCCCTTGAATTTTTAAGGAATTTATCTCCTACCCTCTGGCATGCATATGGTATACTAAGTTATCTGTGTCTGTTCCTGCTTAATAGGTCCAATTAGAATAATGTTACCAATGTAAGGAGCCTATAGGATATTCTATAAAATGTCAAGACAATCAAATTCTCTCCATATTACCATAAAGAGCAGGAACATTGACATAGCCTAAGGTAAGAGAGCAAAAGTATACTATTGTTCCTGCTACTTCAAGTGAAATTACCTCTGATTATCTTTGATGATAGAATGTGGGAAAGAAAATAATTTGTTAGGATAAAATCAGTAAAAAACAGCCACCTGGTGTTGGGTTGTTCTGCTCCAACAAAGTTACCACCTCCAGAATCAGCTTTAAATGGCACCACCGATTGTGTGTGTGATAATCTACACTCCCGAGGGCAGCCTAAATGAGTTCTAATTTTCCATAGCTTCATCCACTTAGTATTGCCAGACTTTTTGATTTTTCCAACAGTATCTCACTACTGATTGTGAGGGTGGTACAGGACTAGACAACACTTTGTTTTGTGTTACATAGGGTTGCTATGAGTTGGAACCAGCTTGATAGCAACTAACAACAGCTTTGTTTAACTCATGTTTTCCTTGTTACTAGAGACATTGCACATATTTAAATATGTTTATTGGTCACTACGAGTTGGATCCAACTTGACAGCAGTGGGTTTATTGGACTTACGGTTCTTCATTTGCTCATGCTTTTTCTCATTTTTATAAATTGTATTCTTTTCACTGATTTTCAGGAATTCTTAAAATTGTTTTGGTTAAACTTATTCAAAACTTATAGACAAGAATATAGAAAATGTTCATGTTTCCACTATCCAACCTTATTAAATGTCGGCATTGTCTTATTTGGTCCAGTTTTTTTGTTTTTTACTTTTAAAGCAGCGCAGTAGTTATGAGCTAAGTTGTTAACCAAAAGGTCAGTGTTACTGCATTCCTAAACAGAATTCCTGGCACTGCCAGCAAGCAACTAATCTTTGAGGTGAGGGAGATGAGAACCAACGTGTTTTATTATGTACTGGTACACAAGAAGACAGAGGGAAGAGATCTGTCCAAAGTGTTTCCTAGAAATGGAACTAGCTGGTGATCTCATAGGAGAAAGGGATAAGGTATGAGTCCTACGAATTTGTACCTTTCATTCTTCATCATGTGCTATCTCTTGAAATGGTTGAATCTTGACCCATTCTTTCTGGTATAATGACTCAGTACTCCTTCCATCTTCTTTTGATGCTTCCTGAGTCTTTTAATATTTTCCCTGTAGAATCCTTCACTACTTCAACTCGAGGCTTGAATTTTCCATTCAGTTCTTTCAGCCTGAGAAATGCAGAATGCATTCTTCCCTTTTGATTTTCTATTTTCAGCTCCTTGTACGCATCATTATAATGCTTTAGTTTGTTTTCTTCTTTTTTAAAAAATAAATTTTATTGTGATTTAAGAACAAGTTTACAGTCTGTGTTAATTTGGCATATAACACCTGGAACTTTTACTGCTATTCTACTCTAGGATCTCCTCTCCCATTACCCACCCTCCAGCACACTTCCTCCTTCCATGTGGAACTTCTTGTGAACATTTGTCCTAGATCCACCTCACTCCATTATCTTGCCTTCAGTGATGAGGATTTCAGACAGCCCCATGTACGTATTTAATTCCAAATGTCGGTCTGTTGTCAGCCTCCGTATTTTGTACAGTCCAGTTCAGTCTTGGTCTGGACAGCTGGCCCTGGTTCTTGGTGTGGTTTGAGGTTAGAGAGTCCAGGGGCCATGCTCCGAGGGGGCCCTCAAGTCTGACAAACCATCAAGTGTGGCCTTTTGGTAGAGTTGTTTTGAAGTCTGTCTACGTTGTGTATTAAAACTTCCATTGTTGTTCCTACTTTTTCTTGGATAAGCTTTATTGTGTTAGATTTGATATTTAAGTCTTTTACCCAGTTTGAGTTGGTTTTTGTATATGGTGTAAGATATGGGTCTTGTTTTAATTTAATGCAGATGGATATCTAATCTTGCCAGCAGCATTTGTTGAAGAGATTGGTTTTACCCCAGTATGATGTCTTAGGGACTTTTTTTTATTATGACTGAGTTAAAATGTACATTCCCATATAAATTTACATGCCCACCTATATGCAACTTCCATTGCTCTCCCTGCCCGGTGACAGCACACTATTCCTCTCTGCTCCATATATGTCTCATCCTCCCAACAGTCTCCTTTCCCCTCTTCTCCGCTCACTCTCCTTTTTCTAGCCAGAGGTCAGCAGGATGATATCGTATAGATGCATAGAACCATAAAGTGCATCCAAGGTATGGTCACTCTGCCTCACCAAATCCAATCCATTCGTGTCTGAAGAGTGGACCTTTGTTATGATATATGGTCAAGGGCAGCATCAGAGCTAGGGGCCATGCTCCCAGGGGAACCCTGAAAACCCTGGACCATCAGCTGAGGTCTTTTAGTAGAGACCTCAGGGTGCACCCCTTTTTATTCTTGTGTTGCCAGTGAGACTCAACATAGTGAGCTCCACTGCGGCTATCACTGGTGGCGGCCGGGCACCATCTGGTTCGTCCAGTCCTAAGTCGATGTAGGCACCCAGTCATGTGGGTCTCTCTATCTTCTGGGTTGTCTTTATCCTATGTCATTTTGGTCCTCGGTGAGCATCCATTCCTGCTGAGTTGGGACCATTTACTGTGCCCTTGGATGGCAGCTTGGCAGCTTTTAAGACCCCAGACTCTACTCACCAATGTAGGGTGCAGAGAGCCCTCTTAGCGAAATGCTAGTTGTGCCAATTGGTCTCGATTTCACCTAAAAGCGTGGTCCCCTGTCCCCTGCCCCACCTACTCTATCCTTGCAATATTGGGTTAAGATGGAAGGAGAATTCAAGTTATGCTGAAGTCCACTTAATATTGTTCTTGTTTCTAATGTGTGCTATCACAGATTTCACCCAACCAGATTTATAGCAACTGTTTAATCTAAACCCTTCTTCCCTTGCCCTCCCTCCCTTCCCTCTCTTGCAGCTGTCAAAGAGTCTTTTCTTCTATACACAAGTCTGTTTTTGAGATCTTATCGTAGGGGTTTCATACAATATCTGTCCTTTTGTCACTGACTACTTTCACTCAACATAATGTCTTTCAGTTGAAACCAGGTTATGAGATTTTTCCTGGAATCATCATTATTCATTATCATTGTGTAGTGCTCCATTGAGTATATATACCATAGTTTACCTATCTATTCCTCTGTTGCTGGGCATCTGGGTTGATTCCATCTTTTTGCTGTCATGGACTGTGTTGCAATAAACATTCTTGTGCATGTGTCCATTGGTGTGAAAGGCATTGATTCTGTAGGATATATTCCAAGTAGTGGAATTACTGGGTCCAGTGGTATATCTAGATCCATTTTTTAAGGAAGCACCAGATTGCTTTCCAAAGAGGCTGGACCATTTTGCAACCCTACCAACAGTGTAGGAGGGTTCCACTTTCTCCACAGCCTCTCCAGCATTTGTTGTTTTGTGTTTTCTGGATCATGGCCAACCTTGTTGGGGTGAGATAGCATCTCATGTAGTCTTGATTTGAATTTTTTTAATAACTAAAGATCGTGAACATGACCATGTGTGTTTTTTGGCTGCCTAGATCTCCTCTTTAGAGAAATGTCTGTCCATCTCCTTTGCCCATCGCTTAATTGGATGATTTATCTTCTTACTGATATTTTGTAGTATCTTATAGATTATGGAGATCAGGCATTGGTCAGACATAGAGTTGCCAAATATTTTTTCCCATTCTGTAGGTGGCCTTTTAATTCTATTAATAAAGTCTTTGGATGAGCAAAAGTGTTTGATTCTTAATAGTTCCCATTTATCTATTTTCTCTTCTGTTGATTGAGGTTTCTTTGACAGATTTTGGAGTCTGTCCTCATTGTGTATTAAAACTTCCATTGTTGTTCCTACCTTTTCTTGGATGAGCTTTATCATTTTAGGTTTGATATTTAGGTCTTTTATCCAGTTGGAGTTATAAGGTGTAAGATATGGATCTTGTTTCAGTTTATTGCAGACAGATATCCAATTTTGCCAGCACCATTTGTTGAAGATACTGTTTTTCTCCCGTTTAATGTCTTAGGGCCTTTGTCAAATATCAACTGTTCATAGACAGATGGTGTCATCTCTGGGGTCTCAATTCTGTTCCATTGATTGATCTGTCTGTTCTTGTACCAGTATCAGGCTGTTTTGACCACTGTGGCAGTGTAGTATGTTCTAAAGTCGGGTAATGGGAGGCCTCCCAGTGTGTTCTTCTTTTTTAGTAGTACCTTACTTATCTGGGGCTTTTCCCTTTCCAAACAAATTTCATGATTTGTTTCTCCATCTCTTTAAAAAATGATGCTGGAACCTGTGATTGGGATTGCATTATATAAGTAGGTTGCTTTGGGTAAAACAGACATTTTCACAATGTTAAGTCTTCCTATCCATGAGCAGGGTAGGTTTTTCCATTTATCTAAGTCTCTCTTAGTTTCTTGTAGTAAGGGCTTGTAGTTCTCTTTGTAAAGGTCTCTTATTTCTCTGGTTATATTAATTCCTAGGTACTTTATCTTCTTAGGGGCTATAGTAAATGGTATTGATTTGATGATTTCTTCATTAATAGTCTCGTTGTTGGTATAAAGGAATCCCACTGATTTACTTATGTTTATCTTGTATCCTGAGACTTTGCTGAAGTCTTCTATCAGTTTGAGTAGTTTACTTATGGATTCTTTGGGATTCTCTGCATATACAATCATAGCACTGCAAACGGAGATTTTGACTTCTTCTCTGCCAATGCAGATACCCTTTATTTCTTGGTCTTGTCTCATTGCTCTGGCTAGAACTTCTAGCACAATGTTGAGTAGGAGAGGTGAGAGTGGGCATCCTTGTCTAGTTTCTCTTCTCAAGGGAAACTCTTTCAGTCTCTCTCCATTCAGGATGACATAGGCAGTTGACTTTGTATAAATCACCTTTATCACATCAAGGAATTTGCCATCTATTCCTATTTTGCTGAGAGTTTTTAGCATGAATGGGTGTTGGACTTTATCAAATGCCTTTTCTGCATCAATAGATAAGATCAGGTGATTGTTGTCTTTTGTGACATTTATGTGGTTGATCACTTTAATTGTTTTTCTGATGTTGAACCAGTCTTTCATTCCTGGTATGAATCCAATTTGGTCATGATGGATTATTTTTTTGATATGTTGGTGTATTCTATTGGCAAGAACTTCATCGAAGACTTTTGCATCTGAATTCATGAGTGATATTGGCCTGTAGTTCCCCTTTTTTGTTGGGTCTTTCCCTGGCTTTGGTATCACCAAGACCACTCATTCTGTTAGTGCTGAAGAGACATGTAGATGGAGGGAGCACATAGTTCCAGAAGATAGGCCATCTCTTTTGTGTCACAGTCCAGGTCTCCTTGAGTATGACTGGATTCATAGGTTCAGAAATCCTTGAGGATTAAATTCTTAACTGTTGTGGTGGAAAAACATCACAAAGTTCAGTAAAGCAGAAAGTTTTATTTGGCATATATTCAAAAGGGCAAAAGTAAGAGGTGAGCAGGTCACTGCCGCAGCCAATCTGCTAATCTAGAGAATATTACACAACCGGCAAGAGTGGGCAAAAGCATGGTGCCATAGCCATGTCTACCTGAGTCCATGGAATCTTACAGGACCATCAGTATATATTAACCTTACAACTGGGCAAAACCATTTAAAACATCACCATTTCACAGACAGATTAGAAATTGTGAACCTGCTTTTCAAATTGTCTTTCTTATCAATCTCAATTAGCTCAACTTAGACTCTCCCCATCCTGGTTCAGCAAAATATTTCTTTAGGAGTATCTGGGCATGAATCACCTCTTTTGACCAGTGGAGCCAGCTGTCAGTGTCAAAACAGAAATATTCCAAAATTATAGTTGGGGAGGGTCTGTTGCCAGTAAATCCTGCACTAGCAACAACTTACAAGACAGGGAAGTCTGGACAAGACATACAGACACATAAGTAACAGTTAAAAATCCAAGGCAAAAAAGGTACTCTTGGCCACCTCAACCCCCTAGGCAGTCATATAAGCTTGACAGAGATATTCTTGGTCCCCTCAGCCTCCCAGATAATAATGTAAGATTGACAGGAGTGTCCTTAGCTACCTCAGTCTCCCAATCATATGAGCTTGACAGAGGTGTTATTGGCCACTTCAGCCTCCCAAACAATCACTTAGGTTGACAGAGGTGTTCTTGGCTGTCTCAGCCTCTCAGATAACCTTAGATCCACTCACACATCAAGCCTCTAGAATCATCAAGAATCACTCACTGCAACTCTACTGGTAGGATCAGTCATGGTGCTGTTTACCCTAGAAACCAAGGGACTCCAATCGTATCCACCTTGGCCCTGTGGCCCCCAAAGAGAGGATTGTGGATTTGGGGATTCCTTCTAAACCTTGCTTAAGTACTCACCTCTTTTATGGCACATTGGAGACCAGTGATGCTGTGGCCAGTCTTGGACCCTCCTGGCGACACAGTTTGGAGAAGAAAAGTCTCCAGCAGTGGCTGAGTGCTTATGGAGCTGATGTGAAGGCTGGGCCTGTTCCAGGGCCCTGGAGTCAAAACTGTGAGGTCCCACACTGTGCACCAGATTTGTCCCTGAAAACATACTTGTAAGTGGAGACCATACTGACTGCTGCAAATAGCCCATCTTTGAGACAGGGGTAAGGGAAGAAGCAAGATGACTTTTGTGTACTGGCATGCCAGGAGACAAAGGGGATAGATTTGTTCAGTCTCTCTCCTTGTAATAGAGACTAGTTACAGGCTTTATAGGAGAATGAGATAAATGTTTATGAGTCCTAGCAATTTGTAGAATGTTAGTCTTCTTTAGGTGTTTGCAGTGGTCATATCCCAGATGTGCTGACATCTTAACTGGTGTTTTGGGCCCAGAGGTGATCTGTCTGTTTGTCTTATAAGTTCCTGGAAGTTTCTTTTACGTGGTCTTATGGTTTTTAGATTATTAACACTCCCTTTTCCACAGTCCTGAAAAGAACATAGATCGGTTCTTAACTTGAGAGAAACTAAGTGAAACAGTGGGCTCACACTTGGAGACAGAATTAAAAAACAAAATGCTTCAGGCTATGTTCAAGATGTGGGCACCTATTTTACTTTGCCTGTTCCATAAGCAATTCAAACCCACAAGCTGCTCCTCAGAAACTATGTGGAACATTTCAACTCTGTCCTATACAGCCCTCACGAGTCTGAATCAACTTGATGGCAAATGGTTTTGTCTTTTGTATTTGTTTGTATCTATCCATCCCCCACATGTCTGTAAGTTTGTCATAATGTGGGGCTTGCATGTTTCTGTGATGCCAAAAGCTGTGACACCAGTATTTCCCATACCCATAGTGGACAAGTTTCAGCTGAGCTTCCAGACTAAGACAGACTAGGAAGACAGACTCATTGATCTACTTCTGAAAAAAATCAGCTAGTGAAAATCATGTGAATAGCTGTGGAGCATTGTTTGATATAGTGTTGGAAGGTGAGCCCCCTACGTTGGAAGGCATTCAAAAGACAACCGGGGAAGAGCAGAGTCCTCAAAGTAGAGTCAACTTTAATGGTGTGAATGGAGGCAAGCTTTCAGGACCTTCATTTACTGATGTGGCAGGACTCAAATGAAAGAAACAGTTGCAAACATCAGTTAATAATAGCAACATGAAATATATAGAGTATGATTCTAGGAAAACTGGGAATCATCAGAAATTAAATGGAAGGCATAAACATTGATATGCTAAGCATTAGTGAGCTATACTGAACTGGTATCAGCTATTTTGAATTGGACAATCATATAGTCTACTATGCTGAGAATGACAACTTGAAGAAGAATGGTGTTGCATTCATCACCAGAAGGACATTTCAAGATCTGTGCTGAAGTGCAATGCTGTCAGTGATAGGATAATGTAAATACGCCTACAAGGGAAACCAGTGAATATGACTATTATTTGAATTTACACACCAACCACTATGGCCAAATGAAGAAATTGAAGATTTTTATCAACTTTTTCAGGGTGAAATTGATCAAATGTGTAATCAGAAAGCATTGATCATTACTGGTATTTGGAATGCAAAAGTGAGCACAAAGATAAAGGATTTTTAGTTAGAAAGTATGGCCTTGGTAATAGAAATGATGTCAAAGATTGCATGATAGAATTTTGCACAACCAATGGCTTCTTCATTGCAGATAGCTTTTTTCACCAACATAAATGGTGGCTATACATGTAGACCTCACCAGATGGAATACACAGGAATCAAATCAATTACATCTGTGGAAGGAGGTGATGGAAAAGCTCATATTATCAATGAGAATAAGGCCAGGGGCTGACTGGAACAGACCATCAGTTACTGCTTTGCAAGTTCAAGTTGAAACTAAAGAAAATTAGAACAAGCACATGAGAGACAGAGTATAATCTTGAGTATGTGTTACCTGAATTTAGAGATCACTTCAAGAATAGATTTGATGCACTGAATAATGACCAAAGGCCAGAAAAGTTGTGGAATGACATCAAAGACATCACCCATGAAGAAAGCAGGAGGTCATGTTAAAAAGGCAAGAAAGAAAGAAAAGGCTAAAACAAGTGTCAGAAGAGACTCTGAAACTTACTCTTGAACACTGAGTAACTAAAGTGAAAGAATGAAAAGATGAAGTAAAAGAGCTGAACAAAAAATTTCAAAGGGCAATTTGAAAAGACCAAGTATTATAATGACATGTACAAAGACTCTGAGACAGGAAGTCAAAAAGGAAGGAGACACACAGCATTTCTCAAGCTGAAACTACTGAAGAAAAATATTCAAGTGTCAAGATGCAATACTGAAGGATTCTCTGGGGAAAATATTAAACAATGCAGAAAGCATCAAAAGAATCACTGTATCAAAAAGAGTCACTATATCAAAAAGAATTGGTAGGTGTTCAATTATTTCAGGAGGTAGCATATGGTCAAAAACTGATGATAGGGAAGGAAGAAGTCCAAGCTGCCTTGAAAGCATTGGCAAAGACAAAGAAACCAGGAATCGATGGAATATCAATTAAGATCTTTCAACAAATGGAGGCAGCACTGGAAGTGCTTTCTTGTCTATGCCAGGTAGTTTGGAAGACCATGATCTGGCCAACCAACTAGAGCCAAGCCAAGTGCCGTCGAGTTGGATCTGAAGAGATCCACATTTATGCCTATTCCCAAGAATGTTAATTCAGTTGAATGTGGAAATTATTGATTAGTATCACACAAAAGTGAAATTTTGCTGAAGATCATTCAAAAGCAGCTGTAGCAGTGTAGAAACAAGAAACTACCAGAAATTCAAACCAGATTCAGAAGAGGATTTGGAATGAGGGATATCATTGCTGATGTCAGATGTATCCTTGCTGAAATTAGAGACTACCAGAAGGATGTCAATCTGTATTTGACTATGTGGATCATGGCGAATTATGGATAACAGTGAGAAGAACGAGAATTTCAGAACAGTTAATTGTTCAGATATATTCAGGTAGCATATACTCATGAGGGACCTGTACATAGATCAAGAGGCAGTCATTTGAACAGAACAAGGGGATACTGTGTGATTTAACATCAGGAAAGGTGGGCATCAGGGTTGTATACCTATTGAGTCTGCATAGTGAGCAAACAGTCCTAGAAGATGGCCTCTATGAAAAAGAATAGGACTTCAAATTTAGAGGAAGACTAATGAAGAACCCAAGTTACTATAATGATACAACCTTGCTTTCTGAAAGTGAAGAGAGCTTGAAGTATTTATTGATGAAGATCAAACACCACGCAGCCTTCACTATGTACCCCTCAACGTAAAGAAAACAAAAATTCTAACAACTGGACCAATAAGCTACATCCTGATAAATGGAAAAATGACTCAGTTTCAAGGATTTCATTTCATTTAGATCCACATTCAACACTCATGGAACAAGAACTGATGCCTTTGAATTATGGTGTTGGTGAAGAATATTGAATTTATACCTTGGACTGCTAAAAGAATGAATGACTCTGTCATGGATGAAGTACAACCAAAATAGTTCTTAGAAGCAAAGATGGTGAGGTAATATGTAACATTCTTTAGATATGTTGTCAGGGAGGATGAGTCCCTGGAAAAGTTCATCATGCTTGGTAAAGCAGAGGGGACAGCAAAAAAAGAGGCAGATCTTCTAGGAGATGGATTGACACAGTGGCTGTAACAATGGGCTCAAGCATAACAACGATTTTGAGGATGGCACAGGACCACGCAGTGTTTCGTTTTGTTGTACCTAGGGTCACTGTGAGTGGGACCTGACTGGATGGCACCTAAAACAACAACAGCTATGTGTATTGATCTCTCTTTATAGCTATTACATCTAAGGTCATTTAAACACTTTTGTCCAATATTATTCTCCGTTCCCTATCAACAGTAACTGCTGAGGCCTGTCACCCACAAAGACCTCTGTGAGCAAAGCCACAAGCCTATGTGATGGTGGGTGGGCGCATCTCACCCCTGACATATTTCTGGCCGTATATTTTTCATCCTAATTAAACTCTCCTCAAAAATACCCCTCATCTCCCAGCACAAGGACAAAACGCTGAGCCCGGGAACACCCAGCCCGGGAATGCCAAGGCCGGCCCAGCCCGGCTAGCTTCCCCCAACTGCACATCCCACACCACATGTGAAAAGAAATACCCTTCTTAGAACAGCTTAAGAAAGGCATAGGGTGGGGGACAGTAGGTGTTTACTGTCCCCACAGGAAGAGATAAAATAAAGAGCAAAGAAGGAACAAATAGACACTATAACCTTTAGACCTCTCCTCCTGTACCTTTTAACCTTGAGGTATAGATAGGGCTGATTGAGCTCGGGGCATAAGTTTGTTTTCAGTGTTAATTATCACCACAATATACTTGCCTCGGGCCACTATCTAGAAGACTTTGACAATTAACATGGAAAGCAACCACGAGGTATCAATTTCTTACTAACCAACAGCTTATGTGGCCAAAGACCAGGGTGAAATTACGTCACCTCATTGATTATAAAAAATAAAGAAAGACAGACCCTGACGGGCTGCCATTCTCCAAAACTCTGTCCTGTCTCAGTCTCATTTCCTCCACTGACGCCGTACCCTCCCTTCGTGGGCCCGAAAAAGTTGTCGGGGCTGGCTCCCGGCAAGTAACCATTATCATGAGTTTAGTGTTTACCATTCCCATGCAGAGTTTTTTTTTTTTTTTAAAGAATAGGAGTTTATATTCTGAATAATAACCTTCCTTAGTCTTATGCATTTTGAATTGCAAATACCTCGCCTCATTCTGTGTTGTTTTTCACTTTGCTGATGGTGTTTTTTAGTATATGAAAGTTTACATTTTAATGTGATCATATTTATCATATGTTTCTTTTGTGGTTTGTGCTTTTGTCTTACATTTTTTAAATTCTTTTTCTAGCTCTTCTGTGTGCTTTTTGTAAATATAAATCTTATCACCTTGATGAATGCCTTTGTTCCCTTGAGGAAAGGACCATGACTTACATTCCTCCTTCATCCACAATTGAGTCAAGTCAACTTGATAGCAATAGGTTTGGTTTGGTTTTTCATCCATAAAGGAAATACCAGTGGTGTAGTAGTTAAGAGCTATGGATGCTAATCAAAAGGTTAGCAGTTTGAATCTACCAGGTGCTTCTTGGAAATGCTGTGGGGCTATGAGTTGGAATAGACTTGATGGTAACAAGTATTTTGGCTCGTCTGCAAACCCCAGCCTGCGCAAAAGTGCTCTGCACCACCAGGGCTCTCCCTCATCCTCAGCAATGTTAATTTCAGTGACTCCCAGCTGGTATGTCAAAAGACCTAATTAATGAAGAACAAATTTTTGTCCCTGTTTGCCTATCCAGCTCTGGCTGTTGTTCCCTTTAGTCATTGTCTTGTGACCTTTCCTCTCACTTCTTTTTCTTCATGTCTGTGTTTCCTCTTTCCATTCTTCTGATCCAGAACTCAGGAATATCAATTAGAACTCTTTGTTAAAATGGAAAAAAACCAAACCCATTGCCCACCAGCTGATTTGATTTCAACTTATAGCAAAGTAGAATTGCCCAGGTTTCCAAGGCTGTACTCTTTGTTATAACTGTTAAAAGAAAAAAATTTCAAATGAATCAATTACTTAGGATCTTGTTGGCATTATTCAGTGATTCATGAATTGGGCAGCATCCATTCTAAAAGTAGGAGGGGGCTCTGAAAAGCAGTACAAAACTGAAGGGTTTTTATAGGCAACAGACACAGAAACAGGGAAGCTGTACTGGGTAATTTTCTATTGGCTGGTGGGAATTTTCTTTCCTTATGTGAGATAAAAGGGAAATTTTTAAACAGGTTAATCTGAGCAGGCAAGTCTAAGTTTAGTCAGCTTTATTTTCTGTTTCTGGGAGAGTTGAGTACTTACAGTAATTAGAGACTTAGTAATTAGAGACTTTAGTAAGTTTTGGATTGCTGACCTAAGGTTAGTAGAGTACTCCTTTTTGGGCCTAATAGGATTTTCTTAATGCAGGTTACTGAAAACTGTCAAAAATAAAAGGATTTATGTGGCTCATATAGGTGGAAATTTATGTCTGCTAACCAAAAGATTGGCAGTTTGAATCTACCAGGTGCACCTTGGAAACTCTATGGGGCAGTTCTACTCTGTTCTATAGGGTTGCTATGAGTTGGAACTGACTCAGTGGCTGTGGGTTTGGTTTTGGGTTTCCATCTTTTTGCCCTATGTCCTACTGGGTTACTAGACCAAGCCCACTGCCGTCAAGTCTATTCTGACTCATAGTGACACTATAGGACAAAGTAGAGCTGTTCTATATGGTTTCCTAGAAGTGGCTAGTGGATTTGAAATGTCCACTTTTTGGTTAGCAGCCAAGTTCTTAACCACTGTGCTACCAGGGCTTGGAACACTGAGCTGCATAAGTTAGAACTACATAACATTTTTATGCCTAATTCAGGGCATAATCTTGATACTACTATAGTGACATTTGGGCTAGATAATTCTTTGTTGGGGTGGGAGGGATCTGTCTTATGTATTGTAGGATGTTAAGCAGCAGCCCTGGCTTCTCCCACTGGACACTGAGGGGATGTGAGGAATGAATCTAAGGCCCAATCATCAAATCATGAAAAAATGCCTTTATTGTGACAAGTGATTGGTGGCAAGCCAAAGGGGTATTGCCTACCCCTCTTCTCTTGGGGCAGTGTTAAGTAGCTGATTGTCTTGTTCTCCACTAATGATGTGCCTTTTTGTTTTACGTTTGAGTGGCTCAGCTCTGTGGCTCAGTTCTGCTAAGTGTGGTTGTCAAGCTGTCTGGTTGTCCAGCTTAACATGGCTGCAGCTATGCCACGCTTCTGCTTACAGCTAGGGTTACCTCTGTCGGTCCCCTTGTCTGAGTGCCTGTAGCACTTTCTCTATCCTAAACCCGAAATCATTGCTGTTGTTGGTTCCAATTCATATTGCCACATGCACTTTATTGCTGTTAGATGCCTGTTGGTTTGGTTCCTACGCATAGCAATAGAATGTACAATAGAATGAAACACTGCCAGATCCTGCGGCATGCCCACAAAATGCAACTTACCAAAACTCAAACCCACTGCTATTGAGTTGAGCCTGACTCACAGGGACCCTATAGGACAGAGTAGAACTGCCCCATAGAGTTTCCAAGAAGCAGCTGGTGGATTTGAACTGCTGACCTTTGAGTTAGCAGCCATAGCACTTAACCACTATGCCACCAGGGTTTTCAAATGCAATTTAGAGGGGGCAAAATCATTCTGTTGAGAGCTAACTATTGCTGTTAACTGCTGGAGAGTTGGCCTGACTCATGGGGGCCCCAGACACAATGAGTTGGACTATGCTACTGCGGAAGCTATGAGCTGGACTTGACCCCATAGCAATCAGTAGGTTAAAAGAAAGGGGGAAGGTGGAAGTAATGCTGAACAGTCAAGAAATGACCACACCCAGAAGCACCTGATAGGAGATAATCAATCATAAGCCCTCAACATTGGCTCTTCTATTCTAATTTTCTCTCTCCTTCTTGATTCATCTATGTATGTTGTAGCAAAATTAGAAAAAATATAGCTATGTCAGTGATTGACAGAGGATAGCAAACACTGACATGGCACTAAGTCCTCCATATATCAGGCAGTCAGTAGTTGTTTGGAATTTTGCTAATTATAATTAATACAGTAACAGAAGTGTGTATTTTAGTGTATAGATTAGCCCTTAATCAGCAGATATGCCATATTACTGAGTTCTTACTGAAGGGTTTTAAAAATGGACATATGTCAGATATTTGAAACTTACATGCCATAGGTTAGGTTCCCTGGGCGTGGTTTCTGAGATAGAGTTTGAGTATAGGTGGTTTATTTTAGAGTGGACTCAAGGGTAACACTTGTAAGGACGGAAGTGGAGCAGGACTGGGTAGAGGATGAAGCTCAACTGTGATCAAGTTGCAATTCCACGGCTGACAGCTAGGCTGGCCATGCCATTTTCTTGGCTGGAGGCAAGAAGCAAAGCCCTTGTTCTACTGCATTATTGTTTCACTGCCCTTATCCATTATCTAGTCACTGGATGAGGGCTGCCTTGAGGGAGGGTGCAGTCTAGTGTGAAGCAGCTCCCTGATACTGAGGGAAATTCACGAAAAGGATAGCATCAGTAGTCAACATTCCCAAAGGCCGAGGGAATGCTCTACTTTAGTCTGAAAGGGGAGAAGGGTTAGGCAGTACATAGCATCCATTACAGTAGCCAAACTATTTAAAAGCAAGTGAACTCTAAACTCATTATTGACAAAGCACTGTAGTGATCGTGTTTTCCTAACCATCGCTGTTGATTCTCCAGGCAAGCACATAAATGTAGTAGTAAACAGTAGTAAATTACTGTTTCAAGGATTTTGAAAAGAAGTTTTTCTTACAACCCACTGCTGTCGAGTTGAGTCTGACTCATAGCGACCCGATAGTACAGACTATGACTGCCTTGTAGGGTTTCCACAGTGTGCCTGGTGGATCTGAACTGCTGACCTTTAGTTAGCAGAAGTAACAGTAAACCACTACACCACCAGGGTTTCCTTGTAGCTTCCAAAATTGGGTTTAATGCTAGGTGCGTCGAACTGGCAGCTTGTCTTCTCAAATGGCTGTGCTTCTTTGTAGTGTAATTTCAAAGTAAATGCCTTGGTTCTTGGTCAGAAGTCTTCTGAGAAGTGTGTCTTAGGGGTAGGATGATGGCAGCTTTTCATATCTTCCACATTATATCTATCTGACTCCCTTGGAATAGAATTTTTTTTTTTTTTATTTAACATAACTGAGTGAAAATGTACATTCACGTATAAATTTACATGCCCACCTATATGCAGCTTCCACTGCTCTCCCTGTCCGGTGACTGCACACTATTCCTCTCTGCTCCATACATGTCTCATCCTCACAACAGCCTCCTTTCCCCTCCTCTCCATCTACTCCCCTTCCTCCAGCCAGAGGTCAGCAAGATGATATCCTATAGATGTATAGAACCATAAAGTGCTTCCAATATATGGTCACTCTGCATTGCCAAGTCCAATCCATTCCTGTCCAAAGAGTGGACCTTTGTTATACTTTATGGGAATGGGCAGCATCAGGGCCGGGGGCCATGCTCTCAGAGGAACCCGAAAACCGCTGGACCATCAATTGAGGTCTTTTAGTGGAGATCTCATGATGCACTCCTTTTTATTCTTGTGTTGCCAGTGAGACTCCTCTCTGTGAGCTCCATCGTGGTTATCACTGGTGGCGGCCGGGCACCATCCGGTTCTTCCGGTCCCAAGTCGATCTAGGCACCCACTCTTGTGGGTCTCTCCATCTTCTCGGTTGTCTTTACCGCATGTCATTTTGGTCCTCGGTGAGCATCCGTTCCTGCTGAGTTGGGACCATTTGCTGTACCCTCGGATGGCAGCTTGGCAGCTTTTAAGACCCCAGACGCCACTCACCAATGAGGGGTGCAGAGAGCTCTCTTAGCAAAACGCTAGTTGTGCCAATTGGCCTGGAATTCGCCTAAAAGCATGGTCCCCCGCCCCCCGCCCCAGCTACTCTATCCTTGCAGTATTGAGTTAAGATGGAAGGAGTACTCAAGTTATGCTGAAGTCCACTTAATGTTGTTCTTGTTTCTAATGTGTGCTATCACAGCTTTCTCCCAACTAGATTTCTAGTAACTATCTAAACTAAACCCTCCCCCCCTCCCCCTCCCTCCCTCCCTTCCCCTGCAGCTCTCAAAGAGTCTTTTCTTCTATACACAAGTTTGTTTTGGGGATCTTATCGTAGAGGTCTCATACAGTATTTGTCCCTTTGTCGCTGACTACTTTCACTCAACATAATGTCTTCCAATTGAAACCAGGTTAGGAGATGTTTCCTGGAATCGTCGTTATTCTTTATCATTGCATAGTGCTCCATTGAGTATATGTACCATAGTTTACCTATCCATTCTTCTATTGTTGGGCATCTGGGTTGATTCCATCTTTTTGCTATCGTGGACTGTGCTGCAGTAAACATTCTGGTGCATGTGTCCATTGGTGTGAAAGGCCTTGATTCTGTAGGATATATTCCAAGTAGTGGAATTACTGGGTCAAGTGGTATATCGATATCCATTTTTTTAAGGAAGCGCCAGATTGCCTTCCAAAGAGGCTGGACCATTTTGCAACCCCACCAACAGTGTAGGAGGGTTCCACTTTCTCCACAGCCTCTCCAGCATTTGTTGTTTTGTGTTTTCTGGATCATGGCCACTCTTGTTGGGGTGAGATGGTATCTCATTGTTGTCTTGATTTGAATTTCTTTAATAACTAAAGATCGTGAACATGTCCGCATGTGTTTTTTGGCTGCCTGGATCTCCTCTTTGGTGAAGTGTCTGTCCATCTCCTTTGCCCATCGCTTAATTGGATGGTTTATCTTCTTATTGATATTTTGTAGTATCTTATAGATTACAGAGATCAGGCGTCAGTCTGACATAGAGTTGCCGAATATTTTTTCCCATTCTGTGGGTGTTCTTTTAATTCTATTAATAAAGTCTTTGGATGAGCAAAAGTGTTTGATTCTTAGTAGTTCCCATTTATCTATTTTCTCTTCTGTTGATTGAGGTTTCTTTGACAGATTTTGGAGTCTGTCTTCATTGTGTATTAAAACTTCCATTGTTGTTCCTACCTTTTCTTGGATGAGTTTTAGCACTTTAGGTTTGATATTTAGGTCTTTTATCCAGTTGGAGTTGGTTTTTGTATAAGGTATAAGATATGGATCTTGATTCAGTTTATTGCAGATGGATAGCCAATTTTGCCAGCACCATTTGTTGAAGATACTGTTTTGACCCCAGTTTAGTGTCTTAGGGCCTTTGTTGAATATCAACCGTTCATGGGCAGATGGTGTCATCTCTGGGGTCTCAATTCGGAACAGAATTTTTATACACTTCTTTCAGTGGGCAACTTGTCTTGGAACGTTAACAATCTTTTGTCAAGATATGTGGTAATGAATGTTGTTAGGCTGAAACCCAAACCTCCCTCCCCCAACTGTTCCCGGAACGGCCGAATCAAAACGTCTCATCTGCCAGCTATTCCGGAAATTCCATTCAAATGAAGACTAGCTACTGCTTCTTCCCCATAGGCTCAACTAGACATTTCCTCACCCCACTCCACTGAGTCCCTCTCACCTCCACCTCAGAGACCCCCACCCTACCCTGAGCTGACACACCATTGTCAGCTCCCCCACCACTGCATCCACCCATATCCCCAGACGCCACCATACCGAGTCCTCCTATACCCCCTCCAGTCAGCAGTCACAGCCATTCCTAGCAGCAGAGCCAGCCTACACAAAGCCAGCCTCTCCTTTGTCCCCTGCAGGAAGTGGCAGGAACTGAGGGAGTGGTCCGAGTTCATGTCCCTTTCTCTCTGACATTTCCCAAATTGAAAAGAGACTACGCTCCTTCTCAAATGACCCTACCCATTACATAAAAGAATTCCGTTACCTTACCCAGGCCTATTACTTAACTTGGCACGACCTGTGGGTCCTTCTCTCTTCTACCCTAAATGCAGATGAAAGGGAGAGGGTCCTCAGGGCTGTCCAGGAGCATGCCAAACAAGTCCACCTAACAGACGCAACCATGCCAGTGGGCTTAGAGACAGTTCCAGGGCAAGATCCAGGCTGGGATTACCGAACAGGCACCCAATCTGGGTGCAGTGGCCATACTCGGAGAGACAAAGTGGTTCAATGTATCCTAGCCAGACTACAAAACATATCCCACAGGCAGTAAACTTTAAAAAGCTAAGAGAAATTACCCAACATGCAGATGAAAACCCTGCTGCCTTTCTCAGTCGCCTTACCAAGGTACTCATCCAATATACCCGTCTAGACCCTACCTCCCCAGCAGGAGCCACAGTCTCAGCAACCCACTTCATAGCTCAATCCACCCCAGACATCAGGAAAAAACTAAAAAAGGCTGAGGACAGTCCCCAAACCTTAATACCCGAGAGGAGCAGGCAGAGGCAGAAAAGGAAACCCAGATTCGCCTAAAGGCACACTCACAGGCCCAAGCCTTGGTGGCAGCCCTGAGGCCAGCAAATGAGAGAAAGAAGAACACTCCAAGCCGCAGTCCGCCAAGTGCATGCTTTAAATGTGGCGAAGGACACTGGGCCAAACCACTTGTCCACAACCATCGCAGCCCACCACTCCATGCCCGGCATGCCGTCAGCGGGCCATTGGAAGACCGACTGTCCCTCTATGAAAAACCATGGGGGGCCATCCTCTCCATCCCTGGACCTGCTGCTGGCCGTCCTGGTACTGGCAGCTGAAGACTGAAGAAGCCCCAGCTCATGGACCCCGAACACTCTCGCTGAGCCTGGGGTAACTCTCAAGGTAGCAGGTAAGTCATTGTCGTTTTTAATTGACACTGGGGCTACCTATTCTGTTCTCCCCTCCTACTCAGGCCTAACTTATTCTTCCCCAATCTCAGTTATGGGAATTGACAGACAGCCCTCTAATCCACCAACAATGGGACCCATTTCATGTCTGTTAGACAATAAAATCCTAACACACTCCTTCCTAATAATGCCCTCCTCCCTACTCTGCTCCTAGGCAGAGATCTCCTCTCTAAACTAGTAACTACTCTACAAATCACCTCAGACCCCTCAGCTTCCCTTGTACTCTCTTTAATAGCTGAACCCCCTCACCTACCCAACCTTCTCCTTCCCCCAAACCAGGTAGACTCCAAAGTTTGGGACACCTCAACCCCAAATATTGCCACCCATCACCAGCTCGTCATCACACAACTAAAAGACCCCTCACACTTCCTGTCCAGACCACAATTTCCCATCTCTCCCACTCACAGACAGGAACTAAAACCCATCATCCAAAGACTACTCACAAAGGGTCTCTTAATACACACTCACTCACCATCCAACACCCCATCCTGCCAGTAGAAATGTCTGACAGCACTTACACGCTAATATGTTAACAGTTTCCACTTATCAAACTTTCAAATGAGGAGATTTGTTAGCTCAAATTCTCCTCCTTGCCATTTGTTCATCTAATAAGGCTAATCCTAAATTGAGCGGTACTGGAGGTTCTTGCAGTACTGATACCTTTTGGGTTACAAAATTGACAATTCAACGTCCTTACTTGATGGTACAAATTATTGATCACACGTTTCAGGGCTTGGTAGACTCTGGAGCTGATGTTACCATAATTGCAGAAAATGACTAGCCAGCAGATTGGCTTCTGTAACGTTGGTCTCCCCCCTCTTCTTTACTCTTCTAAGCAATGGCCTTCAGCCTGGAGAACAGAAGCTAGGAAGGCTGCTTGGCATTTTGTATATCCACAACTTGCTTTCTGACTCTGTGTCTCTGTCAGAGTGAACTTGGCAGACTGGTTTCATTAG
Source organism: Heterohyrax brucei (assembly GCA_028571685.1). Classification (NCBI taxonomy): domain Eukaryota; kingdom Metazoa; phylum Chordata; class Mammalia; order Hyracoidea; family Procaviidae; genus Heterohyrax; species Heterohyrax brucei. The sequence goes on from CM053162.1 coordinate 23,896,628, forward strand.
CTGAGAAATTTTCTCCTAAGTTTTGTCTTTGCCTGATATAAAACAATCTGGCCAGAGTTTCTTGTGACTGCTTTGTGATGTATACAGTTATCTGTGGGACCCCAAGTGTGAGAAATATGAAGAGAACATAAAGAAAAAATAAGCAAGTGAAAGAAAGTAAAGAGGATGTAGAAAGAGAGAGAAGATGAAAGGCTAGATAGCTAGAGAAAAATAGAAAAGGAGACAAAAACAAAATGCAGGAAGAAAAAGGAAAGAAAGGGAGGGATCTGAAGAAAGAGGCTCATCCACTGGTCTCTGTTCTGGGATCATTCAGAGGAAAAAGATGAGGAGACAGATAAGGACAGGCCCCAGGAAAGAAAGCCGTTATGTGAAGCTGCAGAAAAACACTCCAGTGGCCCCTACAGTCACCGCAGATAGTCAAACAGGCCTTTCACAACCTTCTCAACCACCTCCTGCAGTCGCACCTCCCCTACATCTTCCTAATCCCAACAAACCATTCCCCCTGTTTACCGATGAAAAGAAGGGAATTGCCCCAGGAGTCCTCACCCAAACCCTAGGCCACACATTTACCCCAATCACATATCTCTCAAAACAATTAACTCCAACTCTAACACAAGTGTCCAAAAATATTGCCCAAACAGAACAGGTCCTAGAAAACCGAATCTTAAACAAACCACACATGGCACAGATGTCCTCCTGAACACAGATCATTGAACACACTTTATCATTTTTTAAACATTCTCAGGTGCTACCCAATATCACCGTTTTCTCTGTGCTTCACTCCAGCTACCCCTACTTGCAGTGGTCCCAGTTAACTGCAACCAGCCAGCCCATACCTCCTCAAACGCCCACTCCTGCACAATCCCTACACTGGAGATACCCCTTTGGGAGCCCAAAATAAACAATCAGACACAGCCTCCCTGAACCTGCCTCATTACCAACAACACCATAACCACAACACTCCACACTTGCACTCAAAATGTCACCGTACAAAACCAAGCTGGGCCAACATCAGGTACCTACTTTTGGTGCAACAGAACTCTACAGAAGGGCTTAAACTCCGTCACTCCAGGGCCTTACTTCCCAGTCACCATAGTGCCCAACTAACCCTATATACTGAGACCGAACTTGCCTGACTAATTCCTACATCCTGAATGGAAAGAGCTACATTTCTACCCATCATGATAGGCCTCATCTTTACATCCACAGCCTCAGCCACCAGATTTGCTGGTGGAGCCCTCGGACACAGCATAATCTCAGCTCAAGCCTTCCCAAAAGCCTACCAATAACCCTTAAAACCACTGCTGAGTGCTCGTTTCATCAGCACATATACTAAAATTGGAATGATACAGAGAAGATTTGCATGGCCCCTGTGCAAGGATGACATGCAAATTCGTGAAGCGTTCCATATTTTGGGGATCATAGGGGCAGCTGTAAAGCACAACAAAGATGTACCATATCATTTCAAGAAATGTAACACAGGAGTCTCAACAACTACAAAACCAGCTCTGACAAAGGTGAAAAATCAACTCACAAAAAAGAATGTTCCAGAACAGACTAATAAGAACAACAGAAAAAAATATCAACACAAAAATAAACATATCATAATGGCAGCACTGAACACATACCTATCAATAATTACATTGAATGTGAATGGACTAAATGCTCCATTAAAGAGACTTTGAGTGGCATCTTGGATCAAAAGACATGACCCATCCACATGTTGTCTACAAGAAACTCACTTGAGACCTAAAGATAGGAACTGAAAATTAAAGGGTGGAAGAATATATATCAAGCTAACAATGAACAAAGAAGAGCAGGTGTGGCAATTCTAATCTCAGACAAAATCCATTTTAATGTAAAACCCACCATCATGGACAGAGATGGACACTATTTATTGCTGAAAGATTTAGTACACAAGCAAGACTTAACTATATTAAATATTAATGCACTTAATATCAGAGCACCTAAATACACTGAAGAAACATTGTCTACACTCAAAAAAGAGTTAGATCACTCCACAATAATAGTGCGAGGCTTCAACACTCCACTCTCAATACTGGACAGATCATCTAGAAAAAGCTCAGTAAAGATACAGAAGAACTTATTGCCACAATTAACTAACTAAACCTCACTGATATTTACAGAACTTTCCACCCATCAGCAGACAACTACACCTTCTTCTCCAGTGCACATGGAACATTCTCCAGAACTGACCATGTGTTAGGACATAATGCAATTCTCAATAAAATCCATACCATTGAATTACTGCAAAGCATCTTCTCAGATCATAAAGCCATAAAAGTTGAAATCAATAGCAGAAAAAACATAGAAAGTGGAACTCGTGGAAACTGAACAACATCTTACTCAAAAAAACATGGGTTATAGAAGAAATCAAGGATGAAATAAAGAAATTCATGGATTCCAATGAGAATGAAAACACTCTGTACCAGAACCTATGGGGTACAGCCAAAGCAGTTCTCAGAGGTCTGTTTATTCCCATAAATGCACACATCTGGAAGGAAAAAACCAAATAAAGGAACTAACCCTACAGCTTGAACAAGTAGAGAGAGAACAACAGAGGAGCCCCTCAGGCACCAGAAGAAACCAGATCATAAAGATTAGAGCACAGCTAAATGAATTAGAGAATAGAAAAACAATTGAAAGGACCAAAAGCTGGTTTTTTGAAAAGATCAACAAAATTGACAAACCACTGGCTAAGCTTACTAAAGAAAAGCAGGAAAGGAAACAAATAACCCAAATTAGAAATGAGAGGGGAGTTGTCACAACAGATCCAACAGAAATCAAAACCACTGCCGACTCCCTAGCGTCTCTACGGCGACAACTAACTTCTCTGGCCCAAGTTACTTTACAGAATTGAAGAGCCTTAGACTTGCTTACAGCCGAGAAAGGAGGAACCTGTTTCTTCCTAAGAGAAGAATGCTGTTACTACATCAGTGAAACTGATCAAATAGAGCAGAACCTCGATACCTTAACTCACCTGAGTGAAGAGCCGAAGAAGAAACATCAAGCCACAACATCCCCATTTGACTGGTTCCAGTCACCATTAATGGCGTGGCTTGCCCCATTGATTGGGCCCCTAATACTAATAAGCCTCTTTTTTCTTTTTGCCCCTTCCTTTCTCAGGTTCCTGGAAAACCATGTAAAAGAAATGTCCAGAGTCACCATAAATCTACTACTGCTACACCCCCATGCTGGTCTGCCCACCAGCCCACCCCTCACCAACTCCGGCCTGTAACCCGATTCTGCCCATGCTCAGCAGGAAGTAGACAAAGACGGAATTCTTCATCCTTTATCACCAAAAAGGCCGGAATGTTAGGCTGAAACCCAAACCCCCCTCCCCCAACTATTCCTGGAACAGTCAGAGTCAAAATGTCTCATCGCCAGCTATTCTGGAAATTCCATTCAAATGAAGACTAGCTACTGCTTCTTCCCCATAGGCTCAACTAGACCTCTCCTCACCTCACTCCACTGAAAACAACACCCCCCTGTGTTAATTAAATGACTGTAATTGTCCACAACCCCATACTTGCCACCCACAACCCCATTGGCTACTTGCCACGTGCACTGTCCTCAATGCTGTCCTCAACAAGGTCCGCCACCACCCTTTTATAAACCCCCAGCCCCCGGGCCAGAGTGTGGTTTTGCAGACTCCCTCCAGGGAACTCTGTAAAGATGTCCGGGACACAAATAAACTTTTTCTTTTTCTTTCTCTCTTTCCCTGGTTTTCTTTCACTGCATAATTTAAACTAAACAAAACCTTTTACATCTAAAACCTCTAATAAATGTGATTTTAGTTGTAATAACATCACTACTCGATAGGCTTTTCTTTCCTTGTCTTTATGTAACAGAGGCTGCTTACTCCTAAACACATTTCGTTCGTAAAAATAATCACACGTTCTGCATGTTCAGACTTCTGAGAGCCTCCCAGGCATATATCGTTGTCAACCCCGGAAGCTACATTTGTAAGAAGCATTTCAGATAAGAAATAAGTTTATTAGCCTCATAAAGTGAAGTGATACAAATGGATCATTATTAAATGTTCACAATGCATATGTGGAAGAGGAAAAATAGACTAAAAATGAAAAGGCAAAACTCCTTATACTTACGTTCAACCTGCTCTTTAAAAATATCAAGTCAAGAGGCTTGTGAGTAGGAAATGAATACCTTGGTCTGGTGTCTCCTATCCCATCCCCTCCCTGTCCCCAAACAACCCAAAAGCCAAAAAACAAGAACAGGGAATAACTTCATGGAGAAGACTCTAAAGTTTGAAGTAAATATGGTAGCAGCTAAAGCATTTCCAAATGTTAGAAAACTCAAGTCTTTTTGGGTTATAGAGGGCAGCTTTAGGTAGTCACTATTTAGTTTGCGTTAGAACAAGAACAGTGAATGAAGGGCCAGCCTGACCACACCCTGGAACATTCTGTGTTGACAAGCAACTTGTTTTACTACCCACACCCGAGATCAGTTGCTTCAATTATCCATAAAATTGTTTTTCAGAAAATCCAGTTTAGACCAGACTCAGAGGGAAGTGCAGATAAGACAGAGGTGACTGCTACATTCCTTCCAGCAGGAGCGCCAGAGAGCAACAAGCAGGCTCAGGGAATCCAAGGGGGATGTGGCAAGGAACTGCGCATGTGCAACATTCCATATTAAGTCCTGCTACAAGTTCCGGAAGCTCTAGTTGTAGACACCATCTTAATATCGGCTTGTGTGCACACCTGGTTACTGTAAACCCACGTCTTCCCCACCTGGTAATGAATAAAACATCATATCCTTTCCACCTGAAATGCTTTATAAGCCCCAGCACAGCTTTTGTTGGGGGAGACCATAGTGGTTGTGGATTAGGGTGGTGGCATTGATTGGTGGGATGCTAAGCATTACCTAGGACCCTCTCAGCTCTGGATGCTCCTTCCTAAAAAACCTTTGTTACTGTGGAAAACAGTAATTCTCTCCTGATTATTCTTAGTCAGTAGAGAACAAGAACCCTGTTTGTGGGTTGGGACTGCTGAGGCCATCTTTTGGTAACAATATAGTATATTTCAAGGCAGAACGACAGCAGTAATTCAGGTCCTTATGCTAGTTTCATTTATGTCTCCTAAAGACACTGACTGAGGCTTATATCACTGGTGAAGTGGAGAGCATATTCATCCACATTTGACTGGATAGGTATTTATTAAAAAGAACTAGTTTAAAATCTTGATGGCATACTCCTTTCCCATACGGTACACTGTTCATAAGAATTTCTTAAGAAAAAATGTATATTCATAAACTCACACTTAGCCTCTTACCAAGCAAAATTTTGTATATATTTCAAAAAGTTTGTCTTAATCATTCTCATATGATTTTTTATATTTTCCTAGACTCTGAAGTTCTTTCTTTTGGGAAAATATCTTGTTTGCATTGCACAATTCCAAAGAACACCACTGACATGGTAACTCATGTTGCAAGCTTCTGGAACCTGTATGTTCCCTTTTACACTTATAACATTTTCCTTTCGTTCTTGAAAGTTCTCTAGCCTTTTGTCTTGAAAAATAATTTCATAAACCATGCAGTACAGTGAGAAGCCATGTGGTGACTAAAGTATTGTGCTAGATTTTTTTTGCTTGCCCAGTATCCACCATCTCTTCCTTCTGACAACATTTTTCAATTTCCTGCAGGGGACTTCAAACTTCCTCTACTTCCAGCTAGGTTGTTTGGGCAGAACTGACCCTCAACTCCTGTGGTAGGTTCTGATGGTGACAGGTACAAGCCAATTAGCATGTTCCATTCCCTGGGCCTCAGTGATTGGTTCAGGAATGGAGATATATACATATATATGTATGTATACATATCCCAATTAAAGTTAATCAGATGATAGGAGATATTTTCCAGGGTTTCTACCACTTCTGTTTGTGCCACTATGACTAACTCTTCTTTACTGCATGTAAAAAGGACACTAGGCAGTGAACAAAATAGCAAATCTTTTACTTGCAGTAACAATATATATTAGATGGCAGTCAGAATCAAGGAGAAAAAGAAAGAACAGAGGAGGAAAAGGGGGTGTCTTTTTTTTTTTCAATCTATTTTAAGTAGGAGCGTACAGGAAAGGCCCTGTTGACTTTGGTGCATTGAGTAAAGACCTCAAGGAGATGAGGGAGAAAGTACTCAATGCTATTTGAAAAGCATTCCAGGGTGAGGGAACAATATAAAATCCCTGGGGTGGGAGGCTGCCTAGAATGTCTGTAGCGGAACTTTCAGGCCAGTGTATCTGCATCTGAGTAGGCAAGTGAATTGAGGTTAGAGAGATAACAGAAGGTAAGATCTGCATAAAATTTTTAGGTTAGATGAAGACGTTAGCTTTTATTCTGAGTGAAATGAGAAGCCATTGCTGGTGGAGGAGAGAGAGTTAGCAGAAGAGTGATGTGGTATGACTTAGATGATGATAGGATACTCTGGCTGGTGTATGGAAAAGGGTAATGGTAGGATTAGGGGAATCAGTTAGGACAGCTTGGAGGTTTTAGTATAGTGAAATATTGGTTCCAATTCTTTCCTTTTATGTAAAATAATTAAATTGAGAGATAAAGACAAAACAGAGTGAGAGTCATGAAGTCAGACAGAGAGGGAGAGAGAAGCAAAGAAAAAAATTATGGGTGTGGGTGTTAGCACATAATGTTGAATGGATCAAATACATGGAAAATCCAAAAATTTTCAAGATAGCTTTATTAGCTAAAGCACAACCAAAAACTAAAAGAGATGGAGATGGTTCAAGAAATAAACAGTCTCTTGCGACTCGGCTTGGCTTGGGCTCTCAAATTTCTACAGGTTGAAAATAGGTTGAAAAGCTCACTGGCCACCAAGAAGGATATGTTGTCCTATGTCCTTCCCCCAAGTGACTAAGGAGGATAATGAAAAAGAGTGAATTTCAGAGTGCAGAGGCAACAGCTGTGGAGAACAATAGACTGGGGAGTCATTCTTAAGGAGCAGAACCAGTACCTAACTAATGTGTAGAATATTCCATTTCTCCTCTCACCCACCCAGCCAAACAGAGAGACCTGACAACCTTTACTGAGTGAGATTCATAGTGGTTATGAGCCAGTGACTGCTATTTGTTTCCATTATTTCTTTTTTTGAATGAGGATTATTTTTTTTAGATTATAATTGTTCCTGTTTAATCAGTTTTTATATGTTGTGTGTGTGAGAATAAGATAGTTGCTCTTTTAATTCATGGGTCTCTACATGGGGGAGCCGTATTTGTACCTGACGTAGGTCATGAGATCTTGGATCTCAAGTTGAAAGAACTTTTTAGGAGTATTACGATAGGAATGAATGCATGTTGCACTTGGGAGAAATGTAAATAACTGTGACTAAGAGGGCAGGCCATGGTAGACCAAATTTTGGTCCAAATTTTTTACTACCCTGTAGTAGTACTATACTATATACTATAAGGCCCTTGCTGTGACCTTGTTATGAGCAGAATGTATTTACTCTCTCTTTTGATTTTGGGTTTGGTCAAATGATTTTCTTTGGTCAATGGGATGTCAGGGCAGTAACATGAGCAAAGACTGGAATGTTGCATGTTGCCTTTTCCCTTTGTGTTTCTGTGACCACCATACAAAAGCTCTTGGTAGCTTGTCATGGACTGAATTGTGTCCCCCCAAAATATGTGTAGTCATGTGGCTGGGCCATGCATGATTCCCAGTATTTTGTGATTATCCTCCATTTTGTGCTTTTCCTGTGCTGTATGTTAAAGGATTAGGGTGGGACTGCAAATCTCTTTATAATATCACCTCTCTGCTCCACTGTAAAGGGAGTTTTCCTGGAGTATGGCTTGCCCCACCCTTAATTCTTTTGTCCTAGAAGAGATCAAAGGTAAGGGAAGCAGGCAGAGAATCAGGAACCTCACACCATCAAGCAGGCAGCACCGGGAGAAGAGCGCGTCCTTTAGACCTGAGCTTCCTGCGCCAAGATGCTCCCTGGACAAAGACTGATGCACTATCGGACTTTCCTCCAGAGCCAACAAGGGAGAAAGCCTTCCCCTGGAGCAGACATCCTAAATTTGGATTGGAGCCTACTGGACTGTATAAGAATAAACCTTCCTTTGTTACAGCCATCCACTCTGTGGTAATTCTGTTAGAGCAGCACTAGCTGACTAAAAACATAGCTCTAATGTGGGCAGCAAAGCAGATGTATGAAACAAAGGCAGTACAGTTGACCCTTGGACCCACAGCTTATCTGCAAACACCCTAGTTTTTCATCATATTTAAGAGACAGTTTTGATGGATATATAATTCTTGGCTAGCAACTTTTTTTTCTTCAAGGCTTTGTATATGTCATTCCATTGCCTTCTTGGCTGTATGGTTTCTGCAGAGTAGTCTGAGTAGTCTGAGCTCAGCCTTATTGACTGTCCTTTGTAGATTATTTTCCATTTATCCCTAGACATTTTAAAAATTGTCTGCGTAATTTTGGCAGCCAAAGCCAATATGTCTTGGTGTCTTTCTCTTGGAGTCTATTTTGTGTCAAGTTCAATGAGCATCATGGATAGATATCTTCTTATCTTTCATGATGCCAGGGAAGTTTTCTGTCAATAAATTCTTGACAGTTGTCTCTGTATTTTCTGTTCCCCTCCTGCCCTGCCTCCAGTCACTTGTAGATTATTCTTTTTGATAGAGACTCCCATAATTCTTAGTATTTGTTCATTTTTAAAAAATTATTTTACCTACTTCTCCTCAGATACGCTGGTGTTGCATGCTTTATCTTCAATCTCACATATCCAGCTTCCTATTGCCTCAGTTCTGCTCCTTTGATTTTCTATTGAATTGTCTAATTCTGTAACTTTATTACTCTTCTGAATTTCTACTTCCTGTCTCTGTATGCTTTCTTGCAGCCTGTTCCATTTATCATTATGCTCTGCATTTTGCCTCATGTCCTTCCTGATGTCTTGAAGAGTTCTGAATATTAATCTTCTGTATTCTGTCTCTGATAATTCTAGGAAGTTCTCTTCGTTTAGGAAATTTCTTGATACTTTGTGCTGGGAGCTTTCGGAAGCCCAGGAGTCTATTTACTTGTTTTGTATGGATTCAGCTCAGGTGTCCAAGTAGTCAGTCACCTAGTGTGTGGTGCAGGTTCTCCCCCACTGTCCTAGATAGGTATGAGTGATTGTTGTAGGCACAGGTAACTGATTGTAAATGGTGAGAAAGGCGGGGGGTGGTTGACAGCCATCTCTGAGTGTCTGTGAGGAAGGCATGTCTCCTTATGCCTAAGCCTACATGGAAAAACTGTTTCTGCCTTAAATTCTGGGCTCAAAAGTGTTGGAAGATTTTTTTCCTTCCCCGTTTGTTAAATTATTCCCTCTCTGAGTGTAGGAGAATGGTTCAGTGTACACTTAAGGAGTCCTACCTCTTGCCCAGGAATAGGTCAATCTATGGAGTCTATGGGCATAGTGCAGAGTCTGTGGGAACAGTGCAGAGAAGGAATGGGGAAGCACTGGGAAAAGGGAGAGATGTTTATCCTGAAAGAAAGTTTTATATCTGGGCACATGGCGGGTTAGATGAAAGCTGCTTAGCTTTTGATGATTGAGTAACTTTTCACATTGGTTCTGGAGGTGTGAGTGGACTCTCCACTGCTCAGTTTCCCCACTAAGGAAAACACCCTCTGAACATGACTACTCCACTAACTATGCTAGCTGCAGCCAGTTCTTGGTGGGTCAGATCTGGCCAGTCCTATGCATTTCTGGATCTCCTCTCCCTTCCCCGTGACTCAGTGTGAATTCTCAACCTTCCTTTTGATGTTCAGGAATCCTACAATGTCATACATTATCAATTCATTTGTTCTTTTAAGTCTTTGTTGTTAGAAGGATCACAGGAAACATCTGACTACTCTGCCATCTTGGCTCTACCCCTGGACCCAGAGCTTGAAGCAGATCTCCAGCTAATCCATAAACCCTCAGCTTAAGGCAGATCTACCCTTGGAACCCAACCTAGCTCAGCTAACTTGCAACTGACCCATAAACATATGATAAAGAAATAAATGTTTCAAATATGGATTCTGGATGGATACTACATTATTGTGATAATAACTGACCTACATAGAGACTATTGCAATAATTTAGAAAAGATGATGAGGACTAAGACCAAGGTGGTAACCACTGGAAGTAGTCAGAATTGGTTATATTCGGGAAGGATTTTGCTGAGGGAATCCACAGGTTTTGCTGATACTGGTTTTGTCATTAGATTGCATATACACAGGGTATGACAGAAAAAGAGGAGTTAAGGATGACTTACAAGTTTTTGGCCTTAGGAATTAGAAGAGTGGTACAGCTATTTTATGAAATAGGAAACACTGAGGGAACTGAAGATTTTGGGGAAAATATCAGGAGTTTAGTTTGAGACCTGTTACAGTTGAGATGCCTGTAGACATCAAAACAAGAATGTTAAGTAGATATCTGCATATTCAGAGCTAGGTGGTGGGATAAGTTCTGGGAGGTCCAAATTGGAGAATTACATTTGAGTGTATCCAGTATGTAGATGGCTTTTAAAAGTCATGAGACTGGATGAGATCAGTGAGTATAGAAAAGATGCCTAAGAACTGAGTTCGGAGGTACTTTAGCAGTTAGCGATTGGGAGTTGGAGTTACCAATGAAAGACTGAGAAGGAGCAGCCAGAGAGACAAGACGAAAACAAAATCAGTGCTTATAAGGTATTGCTCATTTGGTATCACATCCATTCTTCACTTTTTCTTCTTCTTTCATCACAACCAGATCTGTGTGTATTTGTGTATAAAGTGACTGCATGGAAAGCACTGTGACAAATCATTTTACATGTATAACAGAGAATTATTATTTTTTATTCTGACTCATGGTGGCCCCATGTGTTACAGAGTATAACTTCTCCATAGTGTTTTCTTTTTTAAATTTTATTTTGCTTTCAGAGCAAGTTTATGGTACAAATTATTTTCTCATTTGATATTAATGCCCAAATTGTTTTGTGACATTAGTTGCAGTCCCTGAATCTGACAGCACTCTCCCCCCTTCCCTTTCCACCCTGGGCTCCCCATGTCCATTTGTCCAGATTTCCTGTCCCTTCCTGTCTCCTCATCTTTGCTTTTGGTCACATTGTCCATTTGATCTGATACACTCAATTAAACTGAGAAGCCCATTCCTCACCTGTGTTCTTATATAACAGTGCATTACTGAAAAACCTAACTGGCATCTTTCTTCTTTTTCCCTCCTGTGAAACACTGGGAAGGTAAGTCTTTGCATTAATTCTGGGTCCTTTGATAATCCCCAAAACTGGATGACCGTAAGGAAGGAAGGAGCAGGAGGTTGAAGTTCTGAGTGGAATACAGGAATGAGCAGATGGAATCCTTAGCAAATGTTACTTTTTTTTCTCCCTAAGCCTGAGGGAGGGGAATAAAGCATGGAAGATACAGTCCAGTGGATATTAGAGATATTATTGTGTTTAGCTAACACATAACTCTGTAGTGGCGGCAAGACCTCAGAAGGGAGTTAACTGCCTAAATGTAAGTAAAGATTGCTGAATGAATGTCACAACCTTCAAAGCATTGGGACAAGTCATCTGTCATTGAGTACAGAAGACTGCTTGGGTACGTCTCTGCTGTAGAGGCTGATAAAGGCTCAGAGGCAGGAAAGGGCAATAAGGCCTAAGATCAAACTGCTTTGCAAAAAGAGTGTGTCTTAGTCCAAGGCAAGGATCTAATGGTTTGTAAGAGAGTACCTGTACCAGATGTCTGTTTTTAGATACTTCTCAGGACTGAGACACTTGGGGATGTAATTGAGCTTTGTGGAACAATGGCTGAGTGTGTGACTGTGAGCTAGGAGAGTTGTAACCTGAGAATCAAAGAGTGAATATCCACTGGGCTGCAGTCAGGAATCTGAACAAACCAGGGCATTGCCTCAGTCTGCTCCACTATGGGACATCACCACGGTAGAAAAAGTCAGCATCAATGAAATGGTCGGGCTCTGCATTCCCTCCATACTGTATTAGTGAGGGAATTGCACTCTTAGGTCTAAGATGTCACCCTTCAGTTTACTGAGCAATCAAGGGTGAGGAGACTTCAAAAAGGAGGGACTAAACTTTCTAAAAATAAGACAATAGGGCTTAAATAGTTTATGAGCAAAATAAAAGAGACAAGGCCCCTGAGTTTGTGAAATATGTATTGTGATTTATGCATTAAAGAAACTTTGGAAATCTTAGCTCAAGAAGAGAATATTTTATAGGAGTTATGATAGGTTTTGAGGAGCCCTGGTGGTACAGTGGTTGGCTTGGCTGCTAACCAAAGGTTTTTAAATTCACCAGCCACTCTGTGGAATAAATATATGACAGTCTGCTTTGGTAAGGATTTACAGCATTGGTGAATAGCTGACACATAAGGAAATGCTCATGATCACTAGCCAGTAGAGAAACGCTAATCAAAACTACAACAAAATACCATGCCACCCCAACATTACTAGCATCAATCCAAAAAACTCAGAAAATAACAAATGTTGGAAAGGCTGAGGGGAAACTGGAACTCTTAGCACCTCTGAAAAATGATACGATACTTTCTTAAAAAGCTAGAAATAGAGATACCATATGATCCAGCTGCCCCATTGCTAGGAATATATCCTAGAGAAATAAGAGCCACTACATAAATAGACATATGCATGCCCGTGTTCATCAGAGCATTGCTCACAATAGCAAAAAGACAAAAATAACCTAGGTGTCCATTAATGAGTGAACACTACATACATGCAATGGAATGCTACACAATGATAAATAACAATGATGAATCTGCAAAGCACTTCACAACCTGGATTAATCTGGAAAGCATTGTGAAAATAAGTCAATTGGGAAAAGGACAAATGCTGTATGAGACTACTGTCATAAAAACTCATCAAAAGATTTTCACACAGAAAGAAACAATCTTTGATGGTTATGGGAAAAGGTAAGAGTAGGGAGGGAAAAACAGACAGATAATGGATTAGTGGTAACTTTGGTGAGGGATAAGGCAGTATATGATACTAAGTCAGTACAACTTGGTCAAAGTAAAGTCGTAGAATCCTCATAGACTCACTCTAACTCCCCAAGGGATTGAGTTACTGGGCTGAGGGCTGGGAATCATGGTGTCTAGGGGCATTTAGCTCAACTGGCATAATTTATAAAGAAAAGATTCTATATCTTATTGTGGTGACTAGTGCTTGAGGTCCTAATAGGTTTTAAGCAGTTATCTAAGATGTATCTACTGGTCTTACCCTATCTTGAGCAAGGGAGAATAAAGAAAATCAAAGATACAAGGGAAAGATTAGTTCAATGGGCTACAACTACCATAGCTTTCACTAGTACAGCACAACAAGATGGTACCGGGATACCACTGACTGCTCTGACAGGGATTACAAAAGAGGGTTCCAGATAGAGTCAGAGAAAAATGCAAAACAGAATTCAAATTCACAAAAGAAGACCAAACTTACTGATCTGACAGAGACTGGAGAAACTCTGAGAGTGTGGACCCTTGGACATCCTTTTAACTCAGTACTGAAGTCACTTCTGTAGTTCACCCTTCATCCAAATTTGGCCTATCAAACAAACAGCAACGTACATAATTCAACCATATGTGTGAGACTAAATGGGCACACCAGTCCTGAAGCAAAGATAGGAATTCAAAGAGGGACAGGAAAGCTCGATGAATGGAAATGCGGAGGCCAATGTCCAAAGACTATTGACATGTTGTGGGGTTGGTAACCAATGTCACAAACAATATGTGCATTAATTGTTCAATGAAAAACTAATTTGTTCTTTAAACTTTCACCTAAAGCATGCATGCGCACACGCACACAGACATGCAAAAGATTTGTAGCCTTGGAAACTGTGGGGCAACTCAACCCTGTCCTATAGGGTCACTGAGTTAGAACTAAATCTATGGTAGTGGGTTAATGATAGGTTTTGTTTCTTCAAATGAAATGTGTTATTTTTGTTCTGTGTGTCTCTATAGAGCAAGACAATAAAAAAGGGGGGCAGAGTCAAGATGGTGGACTAAGCACATGTCTCCCTAACTCTCTGGGAACCAAGACCTGAACTGATAATTAAACGGAGCCTTCTGGTCACTTAGTGAGCCCTAGGACACAGCAGAGGGCTGTTAATTTCGACTTCATACCAATGAACGGAAGACCTCCTCTCTTTAGCTGACTCCTGCTCCTGGCTAGTCCTTGCTTTCACGGACTGAAGGCAACTCACTATTTTGACTTTTTTTTCCCCTCTGTCTTGGCTGGCTGGTGGAGCTTGGTGTCGACTAGCGGCTAGTCTCAGAAGAGCTGCTGGTGGGATTGGCAGGTGAAATTGCCATATTTTGGGGGCCCAGCTTGGGACTCTGTACGTCTTGCCACCTTTGTCCTCTTTCCACCACTGCCATAGTATAGTTTGTATGGAGGTGCCAGGTGGAGAGCTTGTGCAGGATGCTGTCTTGAGTACAGAAGCCTCAGTGAGACCTTATTCCTAGGCTTGGAGCCAGAGTTTGCCCACAGGAGAGCACTTTGCTGGCAGAAAAGCAGTATTTTATAAGTGTCACTGGGGCCTGTCAGAAGAGGCCAACAGGGCAGTAGGCTTGCTGCAATTTGAACTAGTTCATAACATCTGGGGTTGCATACAGAGGTGCTTACTTTGCCAGTTGGGAAGAGGGCCCTGTATACCTGAAAACCTGACTGACCTGGGAGGTGGTCAGATACCTTTCACTTTTCATTTTAAGACAACTTGGAGAAACAACTGTGGTCCATCCTCACAGCATCACTCCCAGCCTTTACTGACTCACATGAAGCCCCAAAAGCAATAGTCTTTGGAGATAGCAGTAACCAGAAAATCATCCATGGCTTCAGAGGGCCCCCAAATGAAACAACCAAAGAGCTTTCCACATGAAGAAACTGTTCTGAAATAATCTGAAGGTGAACACAAAAGGATTATATATAGAGCTCTCCTAGACCTTATAAAAAATGCAACAGAGCAAAATGAAAAATTAAGCACGCTGTTTGATGTGATGGAACACCAGTACTCTGAAATCCAACAGATCAAGAACAAAATCAAAGACATAGAAACTTCAATCCAAAGCCAAGGGAACAGAATGGAGCAAATGGAAAAGAGACTTTGTGACCTGGAAGACAGAGCTACTGACTCCAGCATCTATGAGGAAAAATCAGAAAAAAGAAACAAGAGAAATGAAGAAGTATTAAGAAGCATGTGGGACTCTATTAAGAGGAACAACCTACAACTACCTGGAGTCCATGAACAGGGCGAGACACCTGAGAACACAGAGAGTATTGTTGCCAAGCTGCTGACAGAGAATTTCTCAGAAATCTTGAAGGAAGAGAATATAGATATCTAAGACACACATCGAGCGCCACTCAATATATATCTCAAAAGAAAGACCCCAAGACATATTATAATCAAGCTTAACAAAATGAAACATAAGCAGAAACTTTTAAAGGCAGCAAGACTCAAAGCAAAGCTAACATTCAGAGGGAAACTCTGTAGGCTTTTGTCGGATTTCTCAGCAGGAACAATACTGGCACGGAAACAGTGGCATGACATATTCAAAGCCTTGAAGAAGAAGAGAAAAACTTCCAAGAATCATATATCCTGCAAAACTATCTTTCAAATATGAAAACAAAATTAAGACATTCACAGATAAACAGAAACTCAGAGACTTTGTAAAAACCAAACCAAAGCTACAGAAATACTGAAAAAAATCTCTTATCTTTGGCTTAGAAGAACAAAACCACTAACTTTATACTGTAGAAGGACACATCATCCAGAATCCTACTCAGTTATCAGTCAAAGCTATAATAGTGAAAGAAATAATCCAGTGATCATATCATGGAAACTATGATGTCATCATATTAAAAAGAGGAATTTACTATAGTCATTACAGTCCTTCCAGATGGAGAGGAAGTTGACAAGACTGGTAGTAACTAAAGTTGGGTTTATACATAGTTTATTAAGCAGGATCATAGGGGAGCCATAAAGCACAATAAAGATGTAACGTACCGAGATAATAAAGCACAATAAAGCATACCCATAAAGCACATTAAAGATGTAACATATCAAGAAATGCAATACAGGAGTCTCAACAACCACAAAACCAACCCTAAAAAAGGTGAAAAATCAACTCACAAAGACAAATGTCTCAGAACAGACTAATAAGAACAACACAGAAAACATCAACACGAAAATAAACATACCACAATGGCAGCATTGAACACATATCTATTAATAATTACATTGAATGTGAATGGAGTGAATGCTGCAGTAAAAAGACATCAAGTGACACCTTGGATCAAAAGACATGACCCATCCATGTTTCTTACAAGAAACTCACCTTAAAGATAGGAACAAACTAAAAATTAAAGGATGGAAGAATATATATCAAGCTAACAATACACAAAGGAGAGCAGGTGTGGCAATTTTAATCTCAGATAAAATCAATTTTAATGTAAAATCCACCACTGTGGACCAGGATGGACACTATTTATTGCTGAAAGGTTTGATACACAAGCAGGATTTAACAATATTAAATACTTATGCACCTAATATTACAGCACCTAAATACATTGAAGAAACACTGGTTACACTCAAAAAAGAGATCACTCCACAATAATAGTGGGAGACTTCAACACTTCAGTCTCAATATTGGACAGATCATCTAGAAAAAAGCTCAGTAAAGACACAGAAGACCTTATTGCCACAATTAACCAACTAGACCTTGTCGACATATACAGAACTTTGTATCCATCAGCAGACAACTACACCTTCTTCTCCAGTGCACATGAAACATTCTCCAGAATAGACCATATATTAAGACATAAAGCAATTCTCAACAAAATCCATACCACTGAATTACTGCAAAGCATCTTCTCAGATCATAAAGCCATAAAAGTCGAAATCAATAGCAGAAAAAACATAGAAAGTGGAACTCATGGAAACTGAACAACATCTTGTTCAAAAAGCCATGGGTTATAGAAGAAATCAAGGATGAAATAAAGAAATTTATAAAAACACTTCCTACCAGAACCTATGGGATACAGCCAAAGCAGTGCCCAGAGGTCAGTTTATCTCCATAAATGCACACATCTGGAAGGAAGAAAGAAACTAAGTCAAAGAACTATCCCTATAGCTTGAACAAGTAGAGACAGAACAATAGAGGAACCCCTTACGCGCCAGAAGAAACCAGACCATAAAGATTAGAGCAGAACTAAACGAATTGAGAAGAACCATTGAAAAAACTGAAAGAGCAAAAGCTGGTTTTTTGAAAAGATCAACCAAATTGACAAACCACTGGCTAAACTTACTAAAGAAAAACACGAAACAAATAACCCAAATAAGAAATGAGAGGGGATTTGTCACAACAGATCCAGCAGAAATAAAAAATATCACAACAGAATACTGTGAAAGACTGTACTCTAACAAATCTGTAAATCTAGAGGAAATGGAGAAATTCCTTGCTTCATATCACCTACCAAAATTATCACAAGGTGAAGCAGAACAGCTTAATAAACCCATCACAAAGGAAGAGATTGAAAAGGACATCAAAAAAACTGCCAACCAGAAAAAGCCCAGGCCCAGATGGCTTCACGGCAGAATTCCACCAAGCTTTTAGAGAAGAATTATCTCCAATACTACTGAGACTATTTCACAGTATAGAAAGAGATGGAATACTTCCAAATTCATTCTATGTAGCCAGCATAACGCTGATGCCAACGCCAGGGAAAGAACCAACAAAAAAGGAGAACTACAGACTGATATCACTCATGAATCTAGATGCAAAAATCTTCAACAAAATTCTTGCTAATAGAGGACAACAACATATCTGAAAAATAATCCATCATGACCAAGTGGGATTCATACCAGGGATGCAAGGCTGGTTCAACATCAGAAAAACAACTAATGTGATCAACCACATAAATATCACAAAAGACAACAATCACCTGATCTTGTCTATTGATGCAGAAAAGGCATGTGATAAAGTCCAACACCCATTCATGCTAAAAACTCTCAGCAAAATAGGAAAAGACAGCAAGTTCCTCAGTGCAATAAGGGCCATTTATACAAAGCCAACTGCCTACATCATCTTGAATGGAGACAGACTGAAACAGTTTCCCCTGAGAACAGGAACTAGACAAGGATGCCCACTCTCACCTCTCCTATTCAACATTGTATTAGAAGTTCTAACCAGAGCAATTAGAGAAGACCAAGGATTAAAGGGCATCTGCACTGGCAAAGAAGAAGTCAAAATCTCTGTTTGCTGATGATATGATTGTATTTGCAGAGAATCACAAATAATCCACAAGGGAACTATTCAAACTCATAAAGGAGTTCAGCAAAGTCTCAGGGTACAAGATAAGCATAAGTGAATCAGTAGGATTCCTTTATACCAAACGAGATCATTAAGAAGAAATCACCAAGTCAATACCACTTACTGTAGCCCCTAAGAAGATAAAGTACCTAGGAATAAATTTAACCAGAGAAATAACAGACCTTTACAAAGAGAGCTACAAGCCCTTACTACAAGAAACTAAGAGAGACTTACATAAATAGAGAAACCTACCCTGCTCATGGATAGGCAGACTTAACATTGTGAAAATGTCTATTTTACCCAAAGCAATCTACATATATAATGCCATCTCGATACAAGTTTCAGTGACATTTTTTAATGAGATGGAGAAACAAATTACCAACTTTGTCTGGAAAGGGAAGAAGCCCTGGATAAGTGAACACTAGTAAAGAAGAAGAACACACTGGAAGGTCTCTCATTACCTGACTTTAGAATAGATTACACTGCCACTGTAGTCAAAACAGCCTGGTACTGGTACAAAAAGAGAGAGATAGATCAATGGAACAGAATCGAAACCCCAGAGATGACACCATCTGCCTATGAATAGTTGATATTTGACAAAGATCCTAAGACATTAAACTGGGGTAAAAACAATCTCTTCAACAAATGGTGCTAGTAAAATTGGATATCTACCTCCAGTAAACTGAAACAAGACAATAAAAGGACTGTAAGTTGCATGTGTATAAGAATATTCACTACTAAATCTCTGATCAGGAATGGTGCCTAACACATTTCCAATACAGGACTGAATGCATGCACATGACAAATGGGAACCAATATCTGAAACTTACAGGGAGGTAGATGGATGTCTTGGCTTCTCTATCAATTTGACCTATTGAAAAATTAAATGGAGTACCCTTGAAAGGCAATGAGATTCTCTATTAGTAAGAGTGAAATAGGGGTTAGGGAACTGTATCTTTGGGATGCTATAAAAAAGATCTATTCATTAGATAATAGAACTCTATAAGCTCTGTGAGCTCTGAAAACTCAGGTACTCCAATTCTATAATTCTAAGCCTGAGGGCCTTTTTTTTTTAATTGTGATTGAGTGACAGTGTACAATCCAGTTTAAATTTGCATGCCTGCCTATCTACAGCAACTTCTGCTCTCCTTGCCTGGTGACAGCACATTCCTCCTTTCCGTTCTATACATGTCATATCCTCATAACAATCTCCTGTCCTCTCCTCTCCATCCCTTCCACTCCCCTCTAGTAAGAGGCCAGTAGGAGGACATCCTATAGAGCACGGAACCATAAAAATGCACACATGACATGGTCACTCTGTGTCCCCAAGTCTAATCCATTCCTGCCTGAAGAGTTAACCTCAGTAAAGATTTATGATCAGGAGCAGCATCAGGTCTAGGGACCACGCTCCCAGGGGAACCCCTAGAAAGCCTGAGGCTCTTTACACACAGGTTTGGAGAAATCTGTAAGTAGTGTGTTTCAAGTGGCATGTTTATTAAACAAATGCTCATGACAGATTTTCACAACAGCAACAATTTTTTTTTCCCACTACATCAAATCCCCCTTACTAAGGGGGGGAAAAAAAAAGACAATTTCACAGAAGGTTGATCTATTTTGATTCCTTTTTTTTTCACGTTTCCTGGGGTGAAACCAGTCTCCTCATGCTGTTCCCTCTTCTGCACCTTCAATTGATTTTGTCTTCTTCATTGCCTTTCTGGTTAAGTGTCCCCGGATGGCTGCCTGGATTTTGACAGCAGCAAACTCCATTTCTTCCTTACTTTCCTCAGGAGACTCCATTGAAAGGAGAAAAAGTACAAGACTTGTTAAAAATCTCAAATTTTTGATGCCATGAAAATAAATGCATAAACTTCATCAATTTAGGGATGCAAATAATTCAAGATCTGCTGCTTCCTGAGGGAGTTTTATATATTGTCACATTGTATATGTACCAAATGGTGGATGCCAAAATAGCAGACATTTTGTTTTGTCACTTTTTAATATGCCTCTGCAATAAAAGATCACTGCCAGTTTTTTTTTTTTTTTCCAAAATAGCTCCTGCTTAACAGTTTCCTGAGCAATAACATTTTTGGGGGAAACAAGAAGAATCCTTAAAACATGGTAAAAATGTCAAGAATAGTAAATGTGCTGTTTTAAAATAATCATAATTATGTAAGATGGATTAGAATGTTAACTTCTTAATTTCTCAATGATTAGCTAATCAAAGTCATATACATCTCAAGTGTAGTGTGGAAAAGAATCCCTTAGTCTAATAATGTCAATTCTAACATGGTTGGTTGAACTCTGGTGTGTAGCTTCTTTTCCTGTTTTTCTTTTTTTAAAATTTACAGTTTACAAACAGTGAAATGCATAGATCTTAGGTGTACAATTCAATAAATGCATAGCCTTTAATATAGGTTTTAAAATTATAAAAGTGACACCGGCACATGTAAAAATTTAAATCTCACTGAATATCCTATACTTCTTCTCAACCATTGTTATGGGTTGAGTATATATATATTCTGGATGTATATACCTATTCTGGAGTACATATATATCCTTCCAGAATTTTTCTATTTACAAATATATTCATATGTATGTGTGTGTATATATATATATACATATACACATCTGTACACACATACATATACACACATATATACACACCTTTTGATTTAAAATGATGAGGTCATTGCTTATTACAGTGTTATGAAACTACTTTTTTCATGCAATACTATAACTTAGTGCTCCTTTTTGATGTTATTATTCAGTTTACAATTCTGTCCTTTCTTTTTTTATGACATCATTGTATTCCATTATATTTATGTACTTTGATGTATTTACTCAATCCTTTACTGAATGGATCTTTTGGGTTTGTCCTCCCTCCCCCTCCTCTATTACAATGCAGCAAATTTAGTTCTCAAACTTATAAATGCAAAGAGAATGGTATATAATTTTTCAAAGGATACTCTAATATGGGCAAATGAATTATACTTACGTTGGAAATCAGTGAGATCCCAATTTAAGCTAAAAATAACAACACCACCACAAACCAGCCAACCAACCAACGAACCAACCAACCAACCAACCAACCAACGAACCAACCAACCAACTAACCAACCAATGAACCAACCAACCAAACCAACACACACACACCAGTAAGGGCACCTATGAAAGATGCAAGGATGTAAGATCCCTTTCTTTTTCCTGAAAATCCTGGTTGCTTAGTAGTTAAGAACTCAGATGCCAACCTTTAGTTTGAATCCACCGGGTGCTCCTTGGAAACCTTATGGGGCAGTTCTACGCTGTCCTACAGGGTAAACTATGAGTTGAAATCCACTTGGTGGCAGTGGGTTTGGTTTTTGGTTTTTCCCCTTGGATTTACATTACATTTTATACCAATGGTAGACTTACTGGGTTGTATTGAAATGACTTCTGTAAAGTTTATAGGGAAAAATCTATGACTCAGTGGGTAGAGACTGAAGAGTTCCTTGAGGGGAGTGTCCATCTGGGTGTTACTTTTGGTTTACTAACTGGGCTAAGGAAACCCTAGCAGTGCAGTGCTCTAATGCTACAGCTGCTAAGCAAAAGGTCAGCAGCTTGAATCCACCAGGTGCTCCTTGGAAACTCTACTGGGCAGTTCTATTCCATCCTATAGGGTCCTACAGGGTCAACCATGAGTCAGACCTGACTTGACAGCAATAGGTTTGTTTTTTCTTAGTTTTAACTGGGGTAAGACATGAAAAGGAATTCAGAAGTTTGGCCTTCAACATAAAGTGAGTTGTTTTTTTGACTAGGTCTAGACGTCTTCAGTCTAGACTAGGAAGAACATAGGCAGTGATGGCTGGTAAATGTCTAACGAATGGCTCTTCAGATAGGAGCTTTGGTGGTGCAGTGGTTAAGCACTCAGCTGCTAACTGAGGTTGGTGGTTTGATCCCACCAGTGGCTCCACAGGATAAAGATACGGCAGTGTGCTTCCATAAGAGATGAACACCTTGGATGAACACCTTGGATGGAGTAAGGGGCACTCCATCCTGCCATCTAGGATCACTATGAGTCAGAATCAACTTGATGGCACAGGGTTTGGTATTTGGTTAGCTGTTCAGGAGAAAAAAAAAAAAAAAAAAGCCCTGATTTGTACTTTTTTCCATGATACTAATACTCCCACTGGTGCCTAGCTTCAAGCTACTAAGGTGACATCACTACACAGGAAGTTTGGTACAGATATGCTCTAGCATACCACTAAATATAGATACTTTGAGATTAGGCTTTCCCCAGGCCTCTATTGCTTGGATGTACACTGTGAGGCAGGAAAGCATTTTTGTAGAGGGACATGCATGGGAAGTAAGTAAACTACATTCTGTAAAGCCATTTTATTTGGTTTCCTTTTGTTATCTTTGAACCTTAGCCACTGTGTGGTGGTGACAGCATCAATTACTGAAAATTTCCCAAAGTAGAAGGTGAATCTGAAGCTGTAAGACTGGGGCTATGAGTTCCGTCGCCATTCCCCCTGGGGAAATTTCTCCTCCATTGACAATCTTGGAAAATAAGATCTGATTTTAAGGGGAAGAATGAGTTTTCCTTTACAAGCGGCATGGTTGAAAATAATCTAGTGGTTCATCACTGCTGTTAATTACATACAAATAAAAAAGATAATTTTAATAACAACAAATAATAGACCAGACTTAAATTTAGAGTACAAATTTTAAATGGAACATCATCATTCTTTGTTGGTATCCAAAAATTACATGTAAAATACTACTTACTAAAACTGTGATTGGTGTCTCTTCCTCTTTCACAGATTGCTGGGACTTTTCATTTTCAAGTACATCATTCTCAGATGCTTCTTCCTTCTGGATAGAGAGGACAGGCCAAATAATCAATGTTTTCAAAACAGAAAAGTCTTGGATCAAACTTCTTGAGTGTAATTAAATATTACTTTAAGCTATTGAGATGTAACGAGAATTCACTGCCTGATCTTTTAACAAGGAAAGTATGTTGGAACAAGAAGAAATAAGTGAAAATTCTCAAGAAAATCTATGTAAACAAATATGAAAGATCATAGAAAGAACTATGAAAGATCATATGAAAGAACTACTAAAAACGTTTGATCTTTTGCTTTTGGAATGTGTGTGCCTTTTCCCATAAAGCAACAATTTCCTCTTCCTTTATGATGACTATCACTAGTCCATTGTTTTACACTAGAAGTTGGTAAGGTGCTATAATATGAATCCTGAAAAATTACGAGAACCAAGTCAAGTGCCGTCGAGTTGGATCCAACTCATGGCGACCCTAGGGGCCAGGGTAGCCAAGCCAAACCAAGTGCCGTCGAGTCTGAGTTGACTCATGGCGACCCTAGGGGCCAGGGGCCAGGGAAAAAGCAGTACAAATAGTTCCTGAAATAGGAGCAAAATAAATGTCATTGTGCTTTGTAACATGAGATCCAGATGACTTTTTAATGTTTGTGCAATAAAAACTAAGCTGAAGAAGTAAGTTTTGCTATGGGGAATAATTTAAATAGGAAAGGAGAAATGAGCTCTTTCCATTTAGATATGGTGATTGAAATATTCCTCCAAAATAGAGGCAATGCTATGTCACTACCTAAGGACTTTTTTAACAGAAATTTAAGGGCATATAATCTAATCAAACAAGGCCTTTAAAATTCAAGAGATGATGAGAAAAAAACCCATAACTGTGATATGACAAAAGGATTTAAAATTTTCCAATATTAATCCTTTAGCTTCAATAAAATAGGAATATAAATAAAACATGACCACAGAGAATATAGTTAAATGGAAATAAACAGAACACTCCCGTATCTGGCAAGCCTGAATGGATGGAACTTCACTGTTGAACTCAGGAAATAGTGGCAACTATTTCCCCAGGAATTTTCCAAAGTCTGTTGGGAAACACCATCAAAAGTTGAACTTTGTTAATTAAAAGTTGAACTTTTTAATTCTAATATTTGTTGGTGCTTTGTTGCTAATAGTATAATCTCAGTTGTCTAGAGCAGTGATTCTTAAACTTTATAAACTAAATTTATTTTGGATCTCGTTAACATACAACTTCGTTTTGTAAGTTTACGTGGATTACAGGATTTTGCATTTTTATCAAGATAGCAGGTGATGCCAGTGATGCTGATCTCACAGTCATCTTTACCACAGTTCCTCATCTGAACTCCAGCACACAGAAATGCCTGAATGACTATTATCTCAGTTCTCTCAAGGATGGTATATAACTAGCACTGTTACACATACAAAGGAGAGATACTGATTCCTTACATGTAATGAGTGCCTGTGGCTTAGGGTTTAACTCTTTTGAAGAATTTTGGTTGAGAAAGGCTGGCTCTGAGAACACTGTTGAAGAGAAAGATGGGTTTAGTCTCTGAAGACCAGCTTTATGGAGAAAACTTTCTACCATTACCATCTTAACTGCTAGTCAGTCTTTTGTTATGTCAATGATAGCAAATTAATGGACTGAGAGTATTAAACATCACTCATTAATAAACAAATACTTATTGAGTACCCCCTATGGTGGCTATGTGCTAAGCACTGATACTCAATAAATATTTGAATAAACAAGTGAATAATTATTCTATACCTTTCAAGCACCTGTTCTTGTTGATCATCTTTAAACTTGACCTGAGACTGTGTACACATGATTCAGATGCTTTGAAAAGAATTTCTCATCAGAAAAAAAAGCACAATTAAAAAGTTTTAATAAAATACCTATAATGCTTCTTAACAATTCTCATGATTCTAATAATTTCTGTTTTGGAGACAGAAGAAATGGTTAAACTCAAAAGCTTCACAATACCTGGAATGCACGGTTGTTATAGAAGCGGTCATCTACCTTAGCTCCCCATTCTGCTGGATCAAAGTTGGTTTCTAAATAATAAAAATATAACAGTGTCAGAGTTATTTTGAATTTATTAAAGTAAACAAAAGATAGTATGTATTTTTTTTTTTAAATCATAGGTTCTTCACTGCCAATAGAAAATCTTACTGACATTGTACAGAGCCTAGCACTGCCCATATAACCAATGATCATTAAATACACATGACAATAAACACTGGACGAGCCCTTGGAAATATTTAAAAAAATAGATTCCCCCCCTTCTGCTTTTATGGAATTTTAAAAGGTGGGAAAGACCAAATATTTTAATATAAATACAGATACTTATAAATGTGCATCAGTAAACACAGTACAAAGTATAAAAATACTAAGCAGTCTGGAAATCTGGGATAGTGAAGAACGGGAGAAGCTTTAAAAAAATGACATATATATATGTAATATAATCAGCTGACACAGACTTTATATTTAAACAGATTTTATGGGTAGTATATAGTATTCTTTAAGCTAATCTGTTAGTTTGCTACCAGGTGACCTCAGGGGTTATTTTCAGTTCCAGGTGTGAAGATTATCTTAGGGCAATAGTCTTAGGGGAGTCCCTCCAGTCTCAACAAGGCCAGTAAGTCCTCCCTCCCTCCTTTCCACCCTTCTTCCTTTCTTCTCTTCTTTCCTCCCTCTCTCCCACCTTCCTTCTTACCCCTTCTCCTCCCCTTCCCTCTTCTCTCCTTTCTCTTTTTAAAAGAAATCTGAGGTTCTTTCTGTTCCACACTTTTCTATCAAGGTTAACCTATTGTGGCCCTGATTAGAATGGCCAGTAGTGGTAGCTAGTCATAACCTAGTTCTTCTGGTCTCAGGGTAGATAAGGCCATGGTTCATGTAGAATCTTTGTCCTGTTGACTAGGTTTTTATTTGAGTTTTTGGTTTCCTTCTTTCTCTTTTGCTCTAGATAAGTAGACACCAATGGTTGTTTCTTACATGGCAGCTCACCAGCTTTTACTGGTGACTAGACACTACTCTAGACATTCCTCATCAAGTTTGGATGTAGAATGTAACTTTATGAACTATTTTATGCCAACTCACTGAGATGTCCCACAAGACTATATTCCTAGTCCTTCAAACCCAGAAATCTAATCTCATGAAGTATATGGTTATGACTAAGAAGTATCTGTAATGGTGTCTCATGTCTTTACTGTATATATGAATACACATGCATACAGTCACATAGGTGCATATACATGTACCTACAGGGTAGTTTTAGTCCTATAGTGTTGCTATGAATTGGAATCAACTCGACAACAGGATGTTGTTGTTAGTTGCCACCGAGTCAGTTTCACCTCATTGCAAACCAATGTACAACAGAACGAAACAATGCCCAGTCCTGCACCATCCTCACCACAGCTGCTCTGTTTAAACTCATTGTCACAGCCACTGTGTCAACCCATCTCTTTGAGGGTATTCCTCTTTTTTGTTTTATCAAGTATGATGTCCTCCTCCTGGGACTTGCCTTTTCTGATAACATGTCCAAAGTACATGAGATGAAGTCTCACCATTGTTGCTTTTAAGAGGCATTCTGATTGTACTTCTTTCAAAACAGATTTCTTCATTCTTCTGACAGTCCATGATATATTCAGTGTGCTTTGCCAAATGCATCAATTATTCTACAGTCTTCCCTATTCATTATCTAGTTTTTGCTTGCATAAAAGGAGACCAAAAATATCATGGGTTGGGTCAGATGCACCTTAATCCTCAAAGTAACATCTTTGCTTTTTAACACTTTAAAGAGGTCTTTTGCAGCAGATTAGCCTAATATAATACATCCTTTGATTTGACTACTACTTCTGTGGGTTTTGATGGTGGATCCAATTTGAAAGAAATTCTTGGCAACTTTAATGTTTCCTCTGTTTGTCATTATGCTGCTTATTCGTCCAGTTGTGAGGATTTTTGTTTTATGCTGAGGTGTAATCCATGCTGAAAGCTGTAGTTTTTTGTCAGTTAAGTGCTTCAAGTCCTCTTTGATTTCAGCAAGCAAGATTATGTCCTTCACATATTGCAGGTTGTTAATGAATAAATACACATATGCATACACCTACATATACACACATATGTATGTACCACAGTGTTTACACAAATAATGTGAGCCTTTTATTTTTGTTTGCCAATCATGTCCCCTGCCCTGAGAAATTTTTGTAAGCACCACTATGTCAATTTTTTACATGTTGCTGTAAAAAAAAAAAAAGTGGTAAAGCACGCTTACAAAAATACCATATTGGAGGCAAGGCAAGTTGTGGTTGGCAAACATAGGAGGAGTACATTATTTGTGTGAAAATATGGCAGACACATATATATCTGCGCATATATTTTTTTGTTTTTGTTGTAGCTTCAACAATATGATGTAGAAGGTCTAACAAGTAAGTTTGCGAAGTCATCCTAGAAAAATGTTATCTACCTCATTGCTGAATATCACTATGGTCACCTTCAAAGCACTCCCTGTGGGAAGCTATGCACTGATGCCAGTGCCTAGTCCACCTTTCAAAGCAACTTTGGAACTTGTTTTTTTATGATGTCCTATCAAAGACATATTCTTAAAATGTAATACCATTTTCATATCTAAAAATACTACTAATAATTCCTTAATATGAATTATCCAGTCAGTTGTCTACATTTCTAACATTGTTTAATATATTTATTATTTTTACAGTTGGTTTGTTCAAACCAGGACCCAAACAATGGACACACATGGCCTTTTGGTATATTATTTAGGTGTCTTTTAATGAAAGTCTCTTCATTCTCATTTTTTTCCTGCAATTTATTTATTGAAAAATTGGGTCATTTGTACTTCAGAGTTTTCCATAGTTTATAGTCTTCTGATCTATCTTCTTGGAGATTTTGAACAGCATTTCTGCCTTTAAACTTTCTGTGGTCTGGTAGTTAGTTTTATAGGTTTGATATGATTCAGGCTTAGTTTTTTTGGCAAGAATACCTCACACCAGTTGCCATTAAGTCCATGCTGACTCACAGCAACCCTATAGGACAGAGTAGAACTTCCCCATAGGGTTTCCAAGGTTGTAAACTTTGACAGGGGAACACCGGTGGGTTCCAATTGCTGACTTTTCCTTTAGCCACTAAGCCATTAACCACTGTGCCACCAGGGGTCCTTGCAAGTGCAGTAACGCAATAAAAAGTGGGAAGTATATAAAATTGGAAAAGAATAAGTACAATTTAGGCTTTGAATATAATATGATTTTCTGCACAGAAAGTTCTAAAAAAATCCTAAATGTACTGTTGAGTCGTTACTCATATAGTGACACTATAGGGTAGAGTAGAACTGTCCCTTTGAGTTTCCAAGGAATGCCTGGTGGGTTCAAATTGCTGACCTTTTGATTAGCAGCTGTAGCACTTAATCATTACACTGCAAGAGTTTTCAGACAGCTCTAAGATATCTACAAAAGTTCTGTATTATGAGTACATGCTAGATTTTTCTTTCTTTATGGACAAAACCAAAGAAACCTAACCCACTGCTGTTCAGCTGACTATGACTCACAGCGACCTGACAGAATACAGCAGGGCTGCCACCATAGTGTTTCCAAGGCTGAACTGGATGCTGGCTATAACATCTTCCTCTTGCTGAGCAGCTGTGGATTCCAACCCAAGACCTTTCAGTTAGCAGCTGAGTGAATTATACAGTACCAAGATTGCTGTGTAATTCCATCAATAATTATAGTTTTCTGTCCAGTTGTTTTTCTTTTTATGGTTTTTATGGATTCAGTGACAATCACTGCTGAGATGATTCCTTTCATCATTACAGGTTGCATAAGGATGACGTTCCAATTTGACCAATACTTCAATAAAGAAAAAAACTTTCCCTCATCAACTATTTGGCTATTCTGATGTACACTGCTTACAGAAAAGATAGGTTAAAGATTTGTTTCTTTTATTTATCAGGTTTTAGAATAATTTGTTGGTTTCCTTGAATCCTCTGACCAAGGAAGGTTCGAAAAAAATGTATCATACAAGGTTAAACATTCATGAAAATTTAACAAATGAGTTGAATTTCAATCCGTCGCATTCATATGTCTTACTGATGACTAACTGTCCAAAATTTGACCAGTAGGAGCTTATCCCGGTGTTCAGATGCTCTTAAATTCTCTGCAAACAACTCTAGTAATCTTTACCTGCTTCCTTGTTTTCTGATTTGGCAAGATGTTCACACTCATTTTTTTATACGTCCTGCCCACTTCTCTCCAAGAAGCCCTGGTTCCCAGAAAATGATATTTCAGGACCACATCCTAGAGGCTAGGTGCTCACTGCTACTGCATTGGTCATTGTTTCAAGGTCCTTTTAAATGAAACTAGGAAATATTTATCTTTTAAAGAGAAAGTATATCATGAGGCCACATAAAGCTTTTAAAAATTCACATTCAGGATTACAGGATTTTATGAAGTTGATTTTTACATTTGTACATAAGTCTTCTTACACTAAAGATCTTATTTATAATGATATTAGCATAGCTTTGCCCTACAAAGTATACAAAAATAATTTCAGAATAACCATACTATAATACAATTAAGGTCCCTCGGTACCACAAATAGTTTGTGCTGGACTCCTAACTAAAAGGTTGGTAGGTCAAATTTACGTACCAGCACCTTAGAAGAGAGGCCTGTTGATCTGTTTCTGTAAAGATTAGAGACAAGAAAATTTATGAACCAGTTCTACTCTGTAACACATGGGGTTGCTATGAGACAGAATTGACTTCACAGTAACAAGATTTTTGTTTTGTTTTTTTAAATTATTGTTAACAATGGTTACTAAAGGTTCTCCCCCACCCCCAGTTCATTTTATTATTTTTAGGATATATCCACCACGGATGTATAGTTAAACTATTGTTATGAAATCATTTGAAATAATTCCTTGCTGTGTGGTTGTTATAAACCTAACTATTCTAGTTTTGCTTACAGTTGTTAGAAATTCCTTAACAATGTTTTGGGTTTAACTCAGTTTTATAACTATGTTAAATATTTATAGAATTCTAAATTTCATATGGACTGGGCAGTGTTCTGTCACATACACTCTCTATGAGTCAGAAATGACTTGATGGTACGTAACAAGAGCAGCATATCCATTTATATTTAGAGAAGCCTATCTTCTATTCAGTGCCCTCTACCTTGGCTCCCTCTCCCTCTAGAAGTAACTGTTACATTTTTTAAAGCTTCATCCTTCCATGTTAAAAAAAATAGATAGTTCTTATCCATCCTTCCTTTGTTAGATAAATGGTAGCATGCTAAACATACTTTTTCCACCTTGCCTTTTTTTTTTTTTTACTTAATATACGCTGATGATCACTCCATATATTACTGTTTCAGGCTGGTTCTATAGACAAGTAAAACCAGTATATATGTATAAAGACATACATATATATGTGTGTGTGTGTGAGAGAAAGGTTTATATCAAGGAAATGCTTCACATGGTTGTAGAGGCTCTGAAGTCTGAGGTCTGTGGGCCAGGCTGGAGGTTTCTCCTGACTCATGTATCACCAGATGTATTAATTTGCTTAGTCAATGAAACCACATCTGGAACGTCAGCTGAATTGGCATCATAACCTAGTCAGTTTTTGATGATCCACTGTCACTCTCCAAGATCCATTTATTTATTTTTGTAGAGGACAAACAGGTGAGTTGAATGGGAAGGTGGTGGGAATTATCACCCCTGGATCCTTCAAGTCCTTCATGGTAGCAGTAACCTTCGTAATCCCACCAGGAATGTGGGATTGCTTTTAGCTCACTATTTTCTTAGGTAAGAGCACTTCTAATGGCTTCCACTTGGCTTTTCTTACCACAGTAGCCCTTAGTCCACTTGTGAGGGATTCAGTGTGGGGGTTCTTCCAGTTACTGAGTATATTTGCTCCAAGTATGCATTCAGGAATGAGGGATACCACTACAAGCTGTATGGGGACTGCCTTGGTTATCACGTGCTGCTATAGCAGAAATACCACAAGTGGATGGGTTTAACAAACAAAATTGAGTAGCTCAGAAGTCCAAATTCAGGGTGCTAGCTCCAGAAGAAGCCTTTCTCCCTTTGTTGGCTCTTGGGGAAGATCCTTGTCATTAATCTTCCCCTGCTCTAGGAGCTTCTCAGCACAGGGACATCAAGTCCAAAGGATGCAACAGCTCCTGGCCCTTCTTGCTTTGTGGTGATGAAGTCCTCTCTTTTGTTCACTTCTCCTTCCTTCTATCTCTTGTAAGATAAAAAGGTGATGCAGGTCACATCCCATGGAAACTTTCTTTACATTAGATCAGGGCTATAATCTAATCTTGCCTCATTAATCACAGGCAGAGATTAAGATTTACAACATACAGGAAACTTACACCAGATTATAAAATAGTGGACAGCCACACAATACTGAGAATCATGGCCTCGCCAAGTAGGCACACGTTTTTGGAGACACATTGTAATCCATAGTAGAGACCAACCAGATCCATGGAGAGCAAAACCTGAGCTAAGACTCCACTAGTAATTTGATCCTCATATGTCCTCATTCTAACTGGTGGGTCACAGTGACATTTTCATCTCCTGGAATTCAGGGCCAGTATCCAGTAATCACTGAAAAGTCTGATTATTTCCTTTTTCCAGTTAACAGTCACTTCTGGTTGCACAGTGGTTAAGAGCTCAGGCTACTAAAACAATGTCAGCAGTTTGAGTCCACCTGCTGCTCCTCGGAAACCCTATGAGGCAGTTCTTCTCCACCCAGTAGGGTCACTATGAGTTTGGGTAGTATGGATTATACCTCAGCATAAAGAAAACAAAAATTGTCACAACTGGACCAATAAGCAACATCATGATAAATGAGGAAAAGACTGAGGTTGTTGACAATTTCATTTTACTTGGATCCCTTGCAAGTAGCAGTCAGGAAATCAAAAGACACTATACACTGGGCAAATTTGCTGCAAAAGACCTTTTTAAAGTGTTGAAAAGCAAGGACATCACCTTAAAGACTGAGATGTACCTGACCCAAGCCATGGTATTTTCAATTACATCACATGCATGTGAAAGCTGGACAATAAATAAGGAAGACAGAAGAATTGTTGCCTTGAATTGTGTTGCTGGAAAAGAACACTAAATATTATGATAGACTGCCAAAGAATGAACAGATCTGTCTTGGAAGAAGTATAACCAGAATGCTTCTTACAGGCAAAGATGGTGAAACTGTCTGTTTTAGTCAGCTAGTGCTGCTTTAACAGACATACCACAAGAGAAATTTTATTTTGTCACGGTCCAGTAGGCTAGAAGTCCAAATTCAGTGCGTCACCTCCAGAGGAAGGCTTTCTCTGCTGGCACTGGTGGAAAGTTCTTGTCATTCATCTTCCCATGGACTGGAAGATTCTGAGGTACAGGGACATTGGTCCTTTCTAAAGGATGTGCTGAGGTTCTGGCACTGCTTCCTGGTGGTATGAGGTCCCCCATCTGTCTGCTAGCTTCTTTCCATTATTATCTCAAGAGACTGCCTCAGGGCACATAACAGTCTTACACATTGAGTCCTGCCCCACCAACAAAGCTGTGACACACCCACCTTGATTAACATCATAGATGCTGGATTTACAACATGGAGAACATGATACAATACCAGGACTCATGGCATAGCTAAATGCTACTGAGTGTTTTGGGGGAAAACAATTTAGTCCCTAACAGTGTCTTACATAATTTGGATATGTTGTCAGGAGGGTCTAGTCCCTGGAAAAGGACATCATGCTGGGTACAGGGTCAGTGAAAAAGAAGAAGACCTTAAATGAGATGAACTGAAATAGTGGCAGCAACAATGAGCTCAAGCATAACAATAAACAATTTGGGGCACAGCACAGGACCAAATAGTGTTTTGTTCTGTTGTACACAGGGCCACTATGAGTCAGAACTGACTCAATGGTACCTAACAGGAACAATGGCATGGTGATTTTTGTCATGTAAAAGATTACTTTTATGTTACCAAGTTTATCAGTCTTTTCCCTAATTGCTTCTGGAATTTTGAATCATAGCTAGCAAAGATTTTTCGTTTTCTTTTTTTAAAATTGTGTTTAAGTGAAGGTATACAATCCAAATTAAATCTGCATGCCCGCCTATCTTGCAGCCCCTTCTACTCTCCTTGCCGGGTGACAGCACACTCCTCCTTTTCATTATATGTCATATCCTCATAACAATCTCCTGTCCCCTCCTCCCCACCCTCTCCTTTCCCTTCTAGCAACAGGCCAGTAGGACAGCATCCTATAGATGCACAAGACCATAGAGTGGACACACCATATGGCCACATTGTGTCCTGGAGTCCACTCTATTCCTTTGTGAAGGGTTGACCTCAGTAATGTTTTCTGGTCAGGGGCAGGAGCAGGTCTAAGGGCCATGCTCCCAAGGGCACCCCTAGTTGGCTGGACCATCAATTACAGTCTTTTAGTGGAGTTCTTGAGGTGCGCCCCTCTTTTTCTTGTATTGCCACTGGGACTTGACATTGTGTGCCCCATCACACAATGTGGTGGTAGCTGGGAACTATCTGGTTCTTCTGGTCACCATGTTGATACAGTCACCCATTCACATGGGTCCTTCTGTCTCTTGGGCTCTTTTGCCCTCATGTCTTTGTTGTTCTTGGTGATTGTTGTTCTTGGTGATTGTCTGTTCCAGATGAGTCGGGACCATTTCGTGTACCTCAGACGGCAGCTTGCTAGCTTTTAAGACCTTGGACACCACTCACCAATATGGGGTGGAGAAGATTCTTTTAGCAATAGGCTAGCTATGCCAGTTGGCCTCCATATCCCTTGAGAACATGGTCCCAGACCTCCACCCCTGCTACTGTATCCTTGCAATACTGGGTTAAGATTAGGAGAGTCTGCAGTTTATGCTGAAGTCCAGTTAAGATGATCTTCTTTTTGCTGTGTGTTGTCAATGCTTTTACCCAACCAAATTTCTATCAACTATCTAATCTGTGACCAGCCCTCTCCCTGTCTCCCCTCCCTTGGAGCTGTAAAAGAGTCTGTTCTTCTGTACATGAGTCTATTTTCAAGTCATTATAGTAGGGGTCTCATACAACATTTGTCCTTGTGCTGCCAACTAATTTGACTCAGCATAATGTCTTTCAATTTAAACCAGGTTATGAGATGCTTCCTAAAATCATCCTTGTTCTTTATCATTGCATAGTGTTCCACTGAGTGTAAGTACCACAGTTCGTTTATTCATTCATCTGTTGTTGGGCATCTGGGTTGATTCCATCTTTTAGCTATTGTAGACTGTGCTGCAATAAACATTTGTGTGCATGTATCTGTTCATGTGACTGCCCTTGATTCTGTAGGATATGTTCTGAGCAATGGGATTACTGGGTCAAATGCTATATCTACTTCCAGCTTTTTAAGGAAGTGCCAGATTGCTTTCCATAAAGGTTGTACCATTTTGCAATCCCACCAGCAGTGTAGGAGAGTTACAATTTCTCCACAGATTCTCCAGCATTTGTGTTTTTTTGGATCATAGTTAACCCTGCTGGGGTGAAATGGTATCTCATTGTAGTTTTGATTTGCTTTCTGTAATAGCTAATGATAGTGAGCATTTCTTCATGTGTCTTTTGACTGCCTGGATGTCCTCTTTGGTGAAGTGTTTGTCCACCTCCTTTGCCCATTGCTTTATTGGGTTATTTACCTTTCTCTTGTTGATATTTTGCAGTACCCTGTAGATTATGGAGATGAGACATTGGTCCGCCATGTAGTTGTCAAATATTTTTTCCCATTCTGTAGGTGATCTTTTAATTCTTTTGATAAAGTCTTTGGATGAGCAAAAGTGTTTAATTTTTAGTAGTTCCCGTTTATCTATTTTCTGTTGATCATGCTTTGTCAGGTTTTCAAGTCTGTCTAAGCTGTGTATTAAAGCTTCCAATATTGATTCTATTTTTTCTTGCATGATCACCATTGTTTTAGGTTTGATATTTAGGTCTTTTATATAATTTGAGTTAGTGTTTGTGTAAGGTATGAGATACGGGTCTTGTTTTTTTTTTTTTTTTTTTTTTTGCAAATGGAGATCCAATTTTGCCAGGACCATTTGTTAAAGAGACTGTTTTAACCCCAGTTTACAATCTTAGTGCCTCGAATATCAACTGTTCATAAGAAGATGGTGGCAACTCTGGGGTCTCCACCTTGTTCCATCGGTCTATGTGTCTCTTTTTGTACCAGTACCAGGCTATTTGGAATACTGTGGCAGTTTAATAGGTTCTAAGGTTGGGTAGTGTGAGGTCTCCCACTGTGTTCCTGTTCTTCAGTAATGCTTTGTTTATCCAGGGTTTCTTCCCTTTTCAAACAAAATTGGTGATTTGTTTCTCCATCTCATTAAAAAATGTCAACGGAATTTGTATTGGGATTGCATTGAATATGTAGATTGGTTTGGGTAAAATAGATATTTTCACAATGTTAAGTCTTCCTATCCATGAGCAGGGTAGGTTTATCCATTTATATAAGTTTCTCTTGGTTTCTTGCAGTAAGGTCTTATAGTTCTCTTTGTATAGGTCTTTTATTTCTCTATTTAGATTTATTCCTAGGTATTTCATCTTAATGGGGGCTATGGTAAATAGTATTAATTTGGGAATTTCTTCTTTGATGATCTCTTTGTTGGTATACAGGAATCTTACTGATTTACTTATGTTTATCTTATATCTTCATACTTTGCTGAACTCTTCTATTAGTTCAAGTAGTTTACTTATGAATTCTTTAAGATTCTCTGCATATACAATCACATGGGAGACAAACTTCTTCTTTGCCGATGCAGATGCCTTTTATTTCTTTGTCTTGTCTAATTGGTCTGGCCAGAATTTCTAGTACAATGTTGAATAGAAGTGGTGAGAGTGGGCATCCTTGTGTAGTTCCCGTTCTCAAGGAGAATTCTTTCAGTCTTTCTCCATTCAGGCTGATGGAGGTGGTTAGCCTTGTGTAGATGCTCCATATCGCAAGGAGGAATTTCCCTTCTACTCTCATTTTGCTAAAAGTTTTTAGTATGAATGGGTGTTGGACTTTATGAAATAGTTTTTCTGCATCAATTGACAAAATCAGGTGATTCTCACCTTTTGTGTTATTTATGTGGTTGATCACATTAATTGCTTTTCTGATGTTGAACCAGCTTTGTATCCCTGGTGTGAATCTCACTTGGTCATGATGAAACTTATTTTTTTTTTTTTTGAATATGTTGTTGAAGTCTATTGGCAAGGATTTTGTTGAAGACTTTTGCATCTGTGTTCATCAGTGATATTGGTTTTTAATTTCTTTCTTTTTTTTTTTGGTACGATCTTTCCCTAGCTTTGGTATCAGGGTTATGTTAGCTTTATAGAATGAATCTGAGGCTATTCCGTCCCTTCTTATGCTGTGAAATAGTCTCAGTAGTATTGGAGTTAACTCTTCTCTAAAAGTTTGGCAGAATTCTATGGTGAAGCCATGTGGGCTAGGACTTTTTTTGGTTGGTAGTTTTTGATGACTTTTTCAATCTCTTCCTTTGTGATAGTTTACGTTGTTCTACTTTTCCTTGTGATAATTTTGGTAGGTGATATGAATCTAGAAATTTGTCCATTTCCTCTAAGTTTTCAAATTTCTTAGAGTACAGTCTTTTGTAGTATTATGTTATGACACTTTTGATTTCATTTGGGTCTATTGCGACATCTCCCCTCTCATTTCTTATTTGGGTTATTTGTTTCCTCTCCTGTTTTTCTTTCGTAAGTTTAGTCAGTGGTTTATTAATTTTGTTGATTTTTTAAAAAAATCAGCTTTTGGTTTTGTTAATGTTTTCAATTGTTCTTCTATCCTGTAATTCATTTAGTTCTGCTCTAATCTTTATTATTTGTTTTCTGCTGGTGCCTGAGAGATTTTTCTGTTGCTCTCTTTCTACTTCTTCAAGCTGCAGGGTTTATTCCTTGGTTTGGGCCCTTTCTTCCTTCTGAATGTGTGCATTTATAAATTGACCTCTGAGCACTGCTTTGGCTGTATACCACAGATTCTGGTAGGATGTGTTTTCATTCTCATTTGATTGCACAAATTTCTTTTATTTCATCCTTGATTTCTTCTATAACCCATGGCTTTTTGAGCAAAGTATTGTTTAGTTTCCATGATTTCCAATTTCTATCTGATTTTTTTTCTGTTATTGATTTTGACTTTTATGGCTTTATGCTCCAAGAAGATGCTTTGCAATAATTCAGTGGTTTGGATTTCGTTGAGATTTATTTTATGTCCTCTGTTAGGCTTTAACCAAGAAGGTTTAATTTTATACAATTCAATGGGATACAAGTCCAAATTTAGGATGTGCACTCCAGGGGACACGTTCCACCTTGTTGGCTCTAGATGAAAGTCTGACAGTGCATCAATCTTTGCTCAGGGAGCATCTTGGTGCAGGACCCTCAGGTCTGAAGGACGTACTCTGCTCCTGGTACTGCTTTCTTGATGATGTGAGGTTCCCAATTTTCTGCTTGTTTCTCTCTCCTTTTGTCTCTTGTAGGATGGAAGGACTAAGGGTGGGGCAAGCCATACTCCAGGGAAACTCCCTTTACAGTGGAGCAGGGAGGTAATCTTATGAAGGAATTTACAGTCCTACACTAATCCTTTAAATTACACTACAGGAAAATCACAAAATGGAGGACAATCACAAAATATTGAGAATCATGGCCCAACCACATGGCTACACATATTATTGGGAGGACACAATTCAATCTATGACAATGTGCATTGGAGAAAAAGGTGTACTTTATCTGTTGATGGATAAAAAGTTCTGTATACATCCACAAGGTCTAGTTGCTTAATCGTCACAGTAAGATCTTTGTCTTTACTGAGATATTTTTCTGGATGATTAGTCCATTACTGAAAATGGAGTGTTGAAATCTTCAACTATTGTGGAGTGATCTATCTCATTTTTTAATGTAGTCACTGCTCGTTCAATGTATTTAGATGTTCTGGTATTGGGTGCATACATATTTAATATTGTTAAGTCCTGATGGTGTATTAAACCTTGCAGTAACAGTGACCACCCTTGTGCACAATGGTGGATTTTTACATTAAAATCTATTTTATCTGCCATTAGAATTGCCATACCTGCTCTTCTTTGTATATTGATAGCTTGGTATATATTCTTCCATCTTTTAATTTTCAGTTTGTTCATATTTTTAAGTCTAAGAGGTGTTTCTTGTAAGCAACATATAGACTGGTTGTGCCTTTTCATCCAGGGTGACATTCGTTGTCTCTTTCTTGGAGTGTTCAGTCCATATACATTCAGTGTAATTACTGATAGGTCTGTGTTCAGTGCTGTCACTTTGATGTATTTATTTTTGTGTCGGTTTTTTTCTATGTTGTTCTTAATATTCTGTTCTGGGTCATTTTTCTTAATGGGTTTAATTTTTATCTTTTTCAGTGTTGGTTTTGTGGTTCTTGAGACTCCTGTACTACATTTCTTGTTTCGATAAGTTGCATTGTTATTGTGTTTTGTGGCTACACCTATGATCCTCCTTAATATTCTAAGTTTAAACTCAATTCTAACTTCTGCCTATCTTTTTAACTTCCGCTCCACCTGAAAGAAGTATCACTACCATAGTACATCTCTCTTTTTAGTGTGAGGATATCATAGTTTTCAGGACGTGATCACTGATTCCCTTCTTTAATATTGTGGCTTTGATTTTATGACTTCCCTGCCATCAGGTGTGGCAGGCCCCACTTTCTGACTGACAGCAGAAGCACTTCTTCGGCCATCCCCAGATGCTATGATGTAGTCCAAAGCAGGGTGAGGTTATGGGCTTGCTGCTGTCCTCAGCCAGGCCCTAGTGGTAGGGTAACACTGTCAACACAGCCCTTCTGTGGGAAAATCACCTTCCAGAATGGCGCTGCTTCTCAGCTTGGGACTTATCACTGGCTAAAGCCTCTGGTTGGGTGACACCACCCCCAAGCTGACCAAGATGGCACCCTGGCCTGGCCATAAATCAGCAGAATCTATGGTGGAGCTCAGAAGAGAGAGAACGGCAGGGCAGCAGTGCCCTCAGTCAGCAGCCAGAGTCTGAAAATGTGGCTATCCCATACACATTGCGGCACTATATGCTATTTACTTTAGCACTGTAGTTCAGCATGTTTGCTGGCTCATGCCATCCCCCATCTCCTGGATAAGGAAAAAAAAGAAAAAAATGGCAGTACCTGCAGTCTGCTCAAGAGGTGAGTCAGCAGGAGTGTGGCTCAGTGTGCTCTGCTTTATCAGAGGGAGGCAGCTTCCTGTTTAGTGGCATGTAGTCCAATCTGACAACCATACGGCATATCCTAGGGATCCCCACGTGTCCAGAGTATTCTGTTCAATTATCAATCTAGGCCTTATTTTTCAGAAGGAATTGAGGAGATATGTGTCTAGTCTACCATGTTGGCTCTGCCCCCAATTTTTCTTAAGCTATAAATAAGTTTACTTATATTTTTTCCTAGTATTTACATGGTTTTATTTTTTTAATATTTAAATCCCAAATCAATTTTGAATTTATTCTGTTGTATGATGTCTTTGTCATCTCGTGCTACTAAAACAAATACCCAAGCAGATGGCTTTTACGAATAAGAGATCTATTCTCTCACAATCCGTTGTGATATGCCACTGAGTCAATTCTGACTCAGCAACCCTGCAGGAGACAGTAATACTGCCCTGTAGGGTTTCCCAGGAGTGGTGGATTCAATCTGCTGATCTTTTGCTTAGCATCTGTGCTCTTGACCATTGCTCCACCAGGGCTCCTTATAGTCTAGGAAGCTAGGAGTCCAGTATCAGGGACCCAGTTCCTAGGGAAAGCTTTTCTTTCTATTGGCTCTGACAGAAATTCTTTGTCTTCAATCATTCCCTGGTCTAGCAGCTTCTCATTGTGTTTTAGTCAGCTAGGCTGCTCTAACAGAAATACCACAGAGCGGATGGCTTTAACAAAGAAAGATTTATTCTTACACAGTCCGGTAGGTTGCAAGTCCATATTCAGGGTGTCCGCTCCAGGGAAAGACTTTCCCCTTGACGGCTCTGGAGGAAAGTCCGGTATTGCATCAGTCATTGTTCAGGGAGCGTCCTCACGCAAGAACCTCTGGTCTGAAGGACGTGCTCTGCTCCCGGTGCTGCTTGCTTGATGGTAGCGAGGTTCTCCAATTGTCCTTGGTTCTTTTTCCTTTTATTCCTTGCAAGCTAAAAGCATTAAGGGTGGGGCAAGCCATGCTCCAGGGAAACTTCCCCCATAGCAGGAATTCACAGCCCCACCCTAATCCTTTAACATACAGGTTAGCAAAACCACACAATGGAGGACAGTCCCAAGATACTGGAAACCATATCCCAGCCACGTGGCTGCACACATTTTTGGGGGGACACAATTCAAACCATGACATCCCACCCTTTGACAACCCAAAAATCACATCACAAAAACATTTAACACATTCATCTCACCACAGCAAAATTATGTCCATCCATATAACAGAAGTTTTAAATCAGCTCCAAGTCCAAAATACAAAAACTCTTCTACATCTGTGAAACTTAGAAGGCATTAACAGGCAACAGGCAAGTATACAGAACACATTACATTAGCCCTCAAAGCTTTGGAAATACTCTTACATTTTCTGAGACATTCTACACAACAGCAATGCTCTCCAGACTCTAGATATCGGCCACACTCTCAGGTTTCTGAGTGGAGACCTCCAGCCCCGTGCTACAACTCTGCCTTCAAGGCCCACTTGGACAGAAACTCTGTCCCATCGGCTTTAGGAGCACCCTAAGCCCAACTGAGTGGCAATTCCACCCTTATGAACACAGCACGCCATGGTTCCACCCTTTCAAACCCCTGAGGTCATGGCCATACCTCTTGAGACTAAGGCAGCTCAGCTTCTCAGCTATTTGTCTCTTCAGCGTCAGCTTCCTATGGCCGCATGGCCCGGGCCTCAGGCAAAACATTTGCCCTGCCGGGCAAGTGTCCCAAAGCTCTTGTAGCTCCACTGGTTTAAGTGCCCGGAGGCACCCCACTCTTGCTGGAAAGCGTCCTGCCCAAAGGCACTCAACTCTCTCACTCCGTGGGTCAGCAAGGCCAGCTCACCGATTCAAGTGCCCAGAGGCACCCCGTTCCGCGAGGAAAACTCTGCGCAGGCACTGACCTCTCTCGCTCCACGGGTTGGCTCCAGCGCTGCCTCTGGTTCTGCTGCTGCCGCTGCCGCTGCCGCCGGTCCTCTGTTGTTTCTCACCATCTGCGCCTTCTTCGTTCCTTCTGAATCTTCTATCCATTTGCAGTTTCAAAGTGGCTTCCACATTTTAGGTATTTGCTAGAGCAGCACCCCACTCCTGGTACCAATTCTGTTTTAGTCAGCTAGGCTGCTCTAACAGAAATACCACAGAGCGGATGGCTTTAACAAAGAAAGATTTATTCTTACACAGTCCGGTAGGTTGCAAGTCCATATTCAGGGTGTCCGCTCCAGGGAAAGACTTTCCCCTTGACGGCTCTGGAGGAAAGTCCGGTATTGCATCAGTCATTGTTCAGGGAGCGTCCTCACGCAAGAACCTCTGGTCTGAAGGACGTGCTCTGCTCCCGGTGCTGCTTGCTTGATGGTAGCGAGGTTCTCCAATTGTCCTTGGTTCTTTTTCCTTTTATTCCTTGCAAGCTAAAAGCATTAAGGGTGGGGCAAGCCATGCTCCAGGGAAACTTCCCCCATAGCAGGAATTCACAGCCCCACCCTAATCCTTTAACATACAGGTTAGCAAAACCACACAATGGAGGACAGTCCCAAGATACTGGAAACCATATCCCAGCCACGTGGCTGCACACATTTTTGGGGGGACACAATTCAAACCATGACACATTGCAAGGACCTTCAGTCCAAAGGACCTGCTTGTTCCTGGTACTTGCTTTTTAGTGGTAGGAAGTCCACTCCTCTTTGCTCAGTTCTGTTTTATATATCAAAATAGATTGACTCAAGATACAGCCTAATCCTGTAGATTTAATGCTGCCTCATTAACATCATAGGATATTATGATTCACACATAACACATAGGAAAATTATATCAGATCCTATAATGGAGGACAACCACACAATGCTGGGAATCACAGCCTAGGCAAGTTGACACACACTTTTTGGAGGCACAATTCCATCAATAACATTCTATTCTTTGGCTTCCCGAAACTCAATTCCTTGCCATATGTAAAACCAATTCAGGCCATTGTATATCTTACAATCTGTTATCAACTCCAAGTACAAATTCCATCCTGGGGCAAAATTTCTGTTCATCTGTGAAATCTAGAATACAAGTATTGTGGACTGAACTGTGTCCACCCAAAAATGTGTGTGGCCATTTGGCTAAGCCATCATTCCCAATATTTTGTGATTGTCCTCCATCTTATGATTTTCTGATGCTGTAAATCCTAATCTCTGCCTGTGGCTAACAGATTGGATTTATGTTAAAAGAGGATTAGGGTGGGAATGTAAAAACGCTTCTTAAGATCATCTCCCTGCTCCAATGTAAAAAGAATTTCCCTGGAGCATGGCTTGTACCATGTTTTACCCTATAAGAGATTAAGGGAAAAGGAAGCAAGCAGAGAGTTGGGAACTTCATACTATCAGGAAAGCAGCACAAGAGGCATACAGCGTGTCCTTCAGATCTGAGGTGCCTGCGTCAAGGTGTTCCCTGAATAAAGATTGATGCAACACAAGGATCTTTCTCCAGAGATGACCAAAGATGAAAGCCTTTCCCCTGGAGTCGACACTCTGAATTTGGACTTGCAGCCTCCTGGACTGAGTTAGGATAAACTTTTCTTTGGTAAAGTCAGCCACTTGTGATATTTCTGTCACAGCAGTAATAGTTGACTAAAACAAGTTATCTGCTTCCAAAGTACAGTGGTAGAAGAGACATAAGGTAGACACTTCTGTTACAAATGGGAGAAATCGCAGGGAAAGAAGGGTTAATAGGCAATTGGCAAGTCAGCAGAACACATTACATTAGCTCTCAAGCTTTGAAAATATTCCTCTGTTCTCTGAGACCATTTAGGCAATGCCCCTGCCCTCTGGACTCTGGGTGTTGATCCCTTGGCCCTCGCGTTGGCCATGCTCAGCTTGGCCCCACTGGGTGGCAACTCTGCTACTTTGCATTTGGGTAGCCTCATTCTCCTAGTTCCTCTGAATGGTGACACTATTCTCTGAGCTCTGTAGATCTCATTCTTCTGCCCTTCAGCACAGTAGCCCTGTCCCCTCAGCTTTGAGTTGCACATCTGGCCCATCCCCAACTTTTGAATATCATTCCATCCTCGAAAACTGAACTTGTAAAGATATTACTCTTTAAATAGCAGGAGGCTGCGGCCTCTCCCTCTGAAACCCAAAAGGTCAAGGCCTACCCTTTTGAGACTGAGGCTACTCTGCTTCCTGTGTTCCTCATTTGTTTAGCTTCTGTTTCTTGGTTCCTTGACCTCTTGGCCCTACAGACCTTAACACTCATGTCTGTCCTGCTAGGGCAAGTGTACCAAAGCTCTTTAGCTTTACTGATAAAAGCCTGGGGGTACCCCATTCTGTGAGTGAACCTCAGCTCGAAGGCACTCAGCATTCTTGCACTGTGGCTTGGAAGTCTAGTTTGCCAGACAAGTACCTGAAGATAACTCATTCTGACAATGAGTCTCCTGTGCAGACATTCAGCTCTCTTGCTCCACGGGCTGCCTTCAGCATTATCCTATACTGGTATTCTGGTTCTGCTGCTGTTATTTCTCTGTTGCTGCTTCTTATCACCTTCATCTCCAGTGTTATAACTCTCCTGATGTCCTTCTGATTCCTTACCAGAATTGTCTTTGATATTCATAATTCCACCAACAGTCTCTTCAATGCAATTCAGGCTTTTACTGTTAGCCCCTTTAAATCTCAGTCTCTAACCATTCGTAGTTTTAAAAGTGCTTACACATTACAATATTTGTTAGAACAGCACCCTACTCTTGGTACCAAAGTCTTAGTTATCTAGTGTTGCTATAACAGAAATACCATAAGTGATGACTGTAACAAACAAAGGTTTATTCTCTCACAATATAAGAGGCTAGAAGTCCAAATTCAGGGGGCTGGCTTCCAGGGAATGCTTTCTATCAGCCCTGGGGAAGGGTGCGTATCATCAATCTTCCCTTGGGCTAGAAGTTTCTAGGCATGGGGATGCTAGATCCAAAGGATGTGCTTGGTTGTGGCTCTTCTTTCTTAGTGGGAGGAAGTTCCCTTCTTTCAGCTCAATTCTTTTATATCTTAAAAAAAAAACTGATTCAGGTCATCTGGAACAGATG
Organism: Heterohyrax brucei; assembly: GCA_028571685.1. Lineage (NCBI taxonomy): Eukaryota > Metazoa > Chordata > Mammalia > Hyracoidea > Procaviidae > Heterohyrax > Heterohyrax brucei. The sequence continues at coordinate 23,941,078 of CM053162.1, forward strand.
ATGACTGAGAATATTAAATAAATGAGGAAAAGTGACCCCAGAGACAGAAGGACCCACATGATTGGTAGACTATGTCAGAATGAGACCAGAAGAACCAGATGGTGTCCAGCCACCACCAAAGTAGAGTGTCTGACACAGCATGAAAAAAAGAGGTGTGCCAATCAAGGACTCTACAAAAACACCAGAATTGATTGTCCAGTGACCTGGACGGTGTCCTGGGAACACGGCCCCTCAACTTGCTGCTGCTCCAGACCAGAAGCCAGAACTGAGGTCAACACCTCAGACAAAGAATGGACTGGACTCAGGAACACAGAGTGAGCTTGTAGTGTGTGCACTTTATGCTTTTATACATTTACAGAAGGCTGCCCTATGGGTTTATTTCTAGAGGGGAGAGGAAAGGGTGGAGAGGAGGGGACAGGTGCTTGCTGGGAGGATACTGGAAGTACAGAGTGAAAGGAGGAGTGTGCTGTCAGATGGTGGGGAGAGCAGATAGAGTTGTAGAGAGGCAGGTATGCAAAACTGACTTGGATTATATTACTTTCACTTAATCATCATCATCATAATAAAAAAGACTGATTCGGGATCCTGTGGATTGAATTCTGCCACATTAAGTAACTTCTCCTAATCCTGTCTCATTATCATCATAGAGGCTAGGATTTATAGTACATAAGAAAAAGACCTCACATTACACAAGGGAGGACAACCACACCAGCCTGGGAATCACAGCCTCACTACGCTGACATGCATTTTGGGGGGCACAATTCCTGGGTAGTGCACATGGTTAACCATTGAGTTAAGCAAATGGCTAACCACTGGTCTACTAAAGGAAAGGTTAGTTGTTTAAATCCACCCTTAGATGTCTAAGAAGTAAGGCATGGTGATACGCTTCCTTTCAATGTCATAGCCTTGAAAACTCTATAGAATACAGCTCTACTACTCTGCACACACTGAGTTTTCATGAGTTGGAATTGACCTGATGGCAACTATCAACATAGTTTAAGAAAATGATCCAATTTATCTTTTCCTACCTTTATCACATCATTTTTTTGAAAGTCCAGCATTTTACTACTGGTTGGAGATATCACTTTCATTGTATACCAACATCTTTCTGCTCTTAAAATAAATGTTAAGACTAGACAAAGTTAAGACAAAAATCAAATTATGATGAATGCTGGCATGAGAATTCTTGCATTGTGTGTTAAACTGAGTTAGAGCATCTTAATGATTTTTGTTCCCTTTTTGTAGAGACTATATTCTGATACTTTGTATTAGTTGGATAATTCATGTTTGATTGACATTGTGGAAGTGGGTGTGGTGTGTAAATTTTTTTCAAATAGTTCTACCTATTGTTTATTAGAGAGTTTGTATCCTGGGGCCATTAATCTGAATCACCAGTTGCTTTAATTACTGTGATCTGGTAACAATGATGCAAATGTTTTTGTAATGGGATGTTTTTGAGTTCTAAAATTAAACACATGACTAATGACTTTTTATTGCATGAATTTGTAAAATTAATATCATGATAACAAAATTAAATTAATGCTTATTACAACTTACCCCTCACCACAACAGATTTACTAATTTTCCTCTCTAAAGATAATCTATCAAGATGTTTGCAGCAGCAGGTATTAAGTTTCAAATTGTGTAATAAATATACACACTGATTGGATATGGAAAATACTAACAATGTTCAGGAAACTGGCAGTGATTCTGAGCCCTGCTAGTGTAATACAAAGGCTAGAGGTTAGACCTGTGCAGTGTGTATGGAAATTATTTGAATTCAAGCCTTGAAGTAGGTTTCGTCCTCCTGTATAATGATTTTAAGTGGAATGCTTAAAAAGTAATGATGTAGTAACAAGTAATGATGATGATAGTTTATTCCAACTAGAGGCAATGATGACAGAAAGATTGTTCTATTCAAGAATTGATTTTACGTGTAAAACTATTATATAGTTACAGTAATAATTCCCATCCTGACATTGGGTCAGGTTCTGACAATCATGAGCCTTCGCAGCAGGCAATTTAAAAATTTTATTTATGGAAGTGAAAGAACTTCATTTTTTCTCTTTTAGCCGAGGAATCACTTTGGCACGGATCTTAGTCTCAGGACAGAATGGGACCTTGACAGTACAGACGAAGAGTATAAATTACCTTCTCAAGCTACAAAGTTCTCTACTCAAATCAGTCTGCCTTCAAAGCAGTTTGTCTAAGTGCCTTTACTGAAGGATAGTTTCATATACCCTCAATGAATACCAATGTATTTCATCTAAAGAGTGTAAAATAATTTTTTTTTGCAAATCAAAATTTAAAGTAAAATACCATCCCTCCTTAAATATGATCTCTTGCAGTGTTTTTTACCCAGTGTCTCCATGAGAAATACAGTGAAAAATATCAGGTCAATAAAGTAATAACCTTCAATACTATGAACCTTACATAACAGAACTTGTCAAAAACGCACTTTCAGTTTCAAATACTGTTATTTGAAATAAATTGCCTCAAAAAGATTTTCTGTGGTTTGAGGATGGTCTTAATCATACCATAACCAAACTCTTAGTCTCTTATCAAAAAAAAAAGAAAAAGAAAGAAAGAAAATGCCTATTTTTAATGAGCTTACTGTCTCTTTTCTCTAGAAGGTTCTCAAAATATGCTGCTGCAAAAGCTGGTATATCATCTGGTTGCTCCCTCAGAATCTCACATGTCAGCCCTTCAAGAAGATTCCCAAATCCTTGTGGAACTCGGTAGCTGGTGTTGGAGAATGGAATTGACATCTCTTTCGAATGAACTGCCTACTGTACCTAGAGATTCATTAAAGAGTACTGTCTTTAAATATGTTGCATTTTACTCATGTAATCACAACTATAACTAATTATTTCTGAAACCCAAATTTTATGGAGTTGAATTCTTTTTTTGCCACAGAAGTTTATCCAACTAAAGAACTTTAGAATTCTGCATTATTAACACATTTCAAAAACAGACCCATTTATTAGGATAAATATGTCTTTAAAAATTATGATAATCACAGATTTTTTCACTATAATACTAAATACATTTTACCTCTGTTCCTCTGTCTCTGTTCTTTTTGCTATCATAAAGGAATTTAGAGAGAATGATGATTAAAAACCTAGTTTCGCTGAATTCACTGTAAGTTGCTGAGAGCGACTATTTAGGGAAACTAGCAGGTATGTGAATACAAAACAAACAACCAAACACGAATCATTTTAAGCAGTAGAAATTAGTTCTTCCCTGTTCTAAAACAGAAAAGCTCGGTGGTGTACTTGTTACGTGCTACATGTGCTAACCAAAACGTCGGTAGATCAAATCCACCATTAGCTACTCCGAAACTTCATAGGGTAGTTCTACTCTTAGTGGCGCTATGAACCAGAATCGACTGGACGGCAGTAGGTTTGGTTTGTTTTTTTCTCAGAACTTTCTCTAACTTGTTGAATGAAAACATTTCAATTAATCTTTTGCTTAGCTTCTAGTCCTGGTGCATCTATTTACTCCGAAGCACAGCAGGGGAGGCAGGGTAATGACTGTGAAAGCCTACGAGCCCCAGTGATGCAGTGGGCTATGGCTGTTAACCATAAAGTTGGCAAGTTTGAACCCACTAACCGCTCCTTGGCAACCTTATGAAGTCATTTCTACTCTGTCATATAGGGTTGCTATGAGTCAAAATCCACCCAGTGGCGACAGGTTTGGCTTTTACTTTCCAAGTTTTGGAGGCCTTTTATTTTTTGGTTTTGTCTTGACCAGGCCTTCACTTCCTGTTTTGGAAATAAACACAGAGGGGTCTGGTCTGTTTGTGAGAAACTGTCAACGTGTAATAAAAGCAGAGCCCAATCTGTGGAGGTTTTGCTCTTTTTTTATTCCGAGGGGCAGGAGATGAGGTACTAAATCAGTTCAGGACTCTTAAAAAAAAGGACTGGTGAGATCCGAACAAATCTGGGGAGTGAAGGGCCTTTGGAGGGCAAGATGTGGTCTAGTCGAAGGATGGACTTGGAATTGCAGACTCTCACAGAATAAGCTGCCTTGGCTACTAATCTGATTTAGGATTCCCGGGGCAGGGATAGTGATCTGGACTGTTTGTGAGAAACTGTCAACGCGTAATAAAAGCGGAGCCCAATTTGTGGAAATTTGTCTTCGCTTGCTTTCCTTTTTTTTTGAGGAGCAGGAGATAAGATACTGAATCAGTCCAAAAACCAAAACCCAAACCCACTGCCGTTCAGTCGATGCTGACTCATAGAGACCCTATACATAGTGCAGAGTAGAACTGCCCTATAGAGTTTCCAAGGAGCGCCTTCGCAGGTTTGAACTGCCAACCACTAACCACTAAGACACTAGGATTTCCTGAATCAGTCCGGGACTGTGAAAAAAGGACTGGTGAGAAGTGAACGAGTCTGGGGAGTGGAGGGCGTTCGGAGGGGATCGGGGATCCTGAGAGAACACTAGAGACAAAGGAAAAGGCAAAGTCCTTTCTTGAGAGGAAGTAGGGAAGTCGTCTCACCTCCGTTTTCTCTCAGAGCTGGTGCAGGTGGTTCTGGTTGCTTTTTTCTCGTTGCTGGGTAACCGTTTTTAATTTTTTTTTCTTCCCAACTACGGCGGCCGAGAGGGGGAAAGAGAAGGAGTCGCCCTGCGGCCTCGGCCTCGGGCAGTTTGGCGGATTCAGTCACCTGGGAGGGGTGGAGTCCGGTCCCCACCCCCACCCACGCACGGCTGCGGCCCCGCCCCTGTAGGCCCCGCCCCCTTAGCCCCCGCCCTCACCGAGTACCCGCTTCCGGAGTCCCGGGCGTTGGTGAAGGATCATGGTTGCGCCAGGATTGGCATTTGGGCTATTGATGCCTTTAATCTTGTGGGTCAGCAGAGGTGCAGGTGAGGCCTCCCGGCGGACCCCGGCCCCTCAGCCTGCGCGGCTTCGAAATCCGGCGTCCTCTGCAGGACTCTGGCCGACGCTCCCCTCCTAAGGAAAGGAACCCAAGACCTGGAACTCGAACCCAGATTTTGACTGGAGTGTCTTGCTGTGTCCCGGCTGCGGACTAACGGTGTCTCCTCTCCCTTCCTCCACCGTAATGGGATTCCTTCCTTTGAAGGAGTGTGTCAAGGGCAGAGAGAGAGAGTTGGGTCGTTTGATTGTGGAGGACCGAATGTACCTATACCGAGGCCCTTAGGGTCTTTAAGTAACTGCAGGGGAGTTGAGAGGTGAGGGGATGAAGCTAGTTAGCTAGTTAGAAATTAAATATTATTTGGAAACAGATGACTGAGTCATCCAGACGTTTCAGTGCTGCCACTCAGTTGTGCCCTTGGGGAGGGTTTACTTCATGCTTGATTCCTTGGAGGAATTACGTTTTACTAGTGCAAGTGGTGTTTAGGGCTAAGAAACACAACCCTTTTACTGGCTCAGAATATTTAAGGCTCGGCTTTCATTTGTGTTGCAGTTAGAGATATTGGTGAAGTAATATGCGTGGCTTTGGGCTACTGTTTTTGTCAGAGCCTGTCATCTGAATACCCCTCTCCTCACAAAGAAAACCCTAGTGACATAGTGGTGAAGTGCTACGGCTGCTAACCAGAAGGTCGGTAGTTGAAATTCTCCAGACACTCCTTGGAAACTCAGGGGGACAGTTCTGTCTGTTGGGTCACTATGAGTTGGAATCGACTCAGAGCCAGTGGGTTTGGTTTTGGTCTCCTCATAATTGAAACACTGGTGGTGTGGTGGTTAAGAGCTATGTCAGGTAACCACAGGGTCCACAGTTCAAATCCAGCAGTCACTCCTTGAAAACTATGGGGCAGTTCTAACTTGGTCCTTATGGAGACTCTGTGAGTTGGAATCGACTTGATGTCAAAGGATTTGCTTTTTTTTGACCTCTTCACAATAGGCAGGCTGGACAAGTGAGTTACATGCATGGAGAAACCAGAAGAGGGAATTTATCTGCTACTGCAAAGTAAAATGATAATGCTGGACCTTTGCTTGCCCCCGCCCCCAATCACTGAAAGAGTAGATTATAAAGAAATGCAGGTTCGAGTGGAAGAATGGATTGCACAAAAATGACTGCTGCTATACCTAGAACCCTCTAGGTATAGAGGGTTCAGATAAACTGCAGTTCATTAGATATGTTTTTCAGGGAGTGCAGACTAACAACACTGGGTAGCATTCATTCCCTGATGCTTATCTCTTTGTGTAGTGACTTTTGGAGTCCATTATATGAGACAGGGCAGGATAAAATGAGTAAGGACATATTTTATTAGTTTTTCTATTAAAAGTTGTTAACTTTAGTATTAGTGTGTAATCTCCTTTGGGTTATACTGTTACATCACCTCCATTACCATTGGCTGTATTTTTTTATTAATGCTTTAAGATTTCCTTATTTGATTGCATCTGCTGACATCTTTTCTTGAGATTATTTTCCGTGTCCATTTTTATCATGTAATTATGTATAAAAGTATGCATGGCAAGGAAACAACAAAATGAGTGCACCATCCACCTTAGGAGGTAGGATATTGCCAGCATTACTGAGGCTCCTTTTGTGTTCCTTTAGAAATCTACCTACTAGCTCCTTAGTAGAGGTAAGCACTGGCCTAATTTCATCAGCTCACCTTTAATGGTGGTACCTTTCTCCACAATACTAATCTCGCTCTACTTCTCCATTCCCTAAGTGAAAAAATTGAAGACCTGGGAGGGGTGGGGGGAGGCCCTTTGAGTGTTAAATGTGTCTTGTGTTGAACGAAAGCAATTACTAGCCCCCCTCTTCGCTTCCCAGTCACATGTTTCTCTCCATTGCTCACTTCTTTGGTAATATTCCACTGTCTACACTTCTAGGTTGGAATTTGACCTTTACAAGGACAGGGAATGTGACTTTTCTTTGATATGGTCAACAACTGGCAGATTGGGAATTGCTATGACTTTGTAATCAGGTGGATTGATTTCCAGTCCTATGATTTGCTACCAGTTTTTCATACTGCATTTCACTACCCTCACCCCACTTGGCTCTTATGCCTTTGGTTTACGTTTTTTGTTCCATAAGAAGCACCTACCCAAGACAAAGCTCTCTCACGCATGCACCTCTCTTGTGTTTCTCCCAGCAGGCTGCCAACATGTTTATGCAGTGCTGGGTATTGTAGTCCCTTCTTGGAGAGATTTGCTCACGGTAGCTGCGCCTCTCCAACCCAGTAGGTCTTCTTGCTGGTCTTTGATTGCCATCTAAGTTTCACCACAGAACTAGCTCATAAGAGGGAGCTGAGACTTTTTAGGGGATGGGCTGCTATTCAACGAACAGGATACATAGGCCAGTGAGAGTAAGTGTAGGAGACTTCATTAGCTGTCTGCCTTGTTATAGCCTATGGGACTGCCATCATTGGTAGCTTTCAGGGAGAAAAATGTCATCTTTGTTAATACTCTTTCCTGTCTGTTATTTTTGTTTAAAAGTCATTTAAAAAGTCTGTTTTTGTTAATTATTCTAAGGATTTTTGTCTTTTTTGTTCAGACCTATTGGGATGTAATTTGAGGAGCTTAATTTTTTTCTTTAAGTTTTGAGAGGCACTCACGGAGATAGTTTGGATTGATGCTTGTTATTAATAAAATAACCAATATAGGCTAAATGTTAAAAATAGGAACGGTCTCATTAAAGTGTGTTCTTAGGCAGTCTTGCTAGTGAGTCTCTGGAACAGAACCCATAGTGCTTCCTCTTGTTCTAATTTAGCTTATAAAACGGGCAAAGTTGGCATGAATAACCTTTGGTTGGATTTTGTTTTTTGACTTCTTTCTCTTTCGGACCTTATTTTTGGGTCTTAGTTCATCCAGATTTACCTTAGAAAGAAGTGAACTTGTCACATTCGAAAGAGGTTATGTAGAATTTTCAGTGTAATACACTAGATTGTCAGAAAACTAGAACAAGGGAAATTATGTGAGGGAAATTTACAGTGGTAGGTTGGAGAGAGCAATACAGAGTGGAAAAAGAAAGATTAGAGAAGGCTGTATTGGAGAGATGCATGCTTCTTTATCGCAGCTACTGGGAGTGGGAGTGGTAATGGAAAGTCGGGGAAGGAAGTGCTTTATTTTTCTTATAAACACCATCTGTGGAGTCCGTAAAAGGAGCATTTTAGTGATTTGGGGGAGAAACCCAAGCATTTAAGGCCAAGCCTGAGAGTAAACGGTGATCATGTGCTCTGAAGGGGTGGAGGCTTGTGGTATGTGGATTACCCTAAATTCTTTGAGTTTTCATTCTTGGTCATCTTGTACTATGATGCACTTTGTTGGAAACTGTTCTTGTAATGTTGATTCCCTAATTAGTAAGAATAAGATCTAGGTTTAGATGATTAAAAGAATTGAATATATCCAGATTCTCTTTTATGACGACTGTCTGCTCACTGCAGTTTTACCCAGATCGGTTGGTAATTAATTTCCTGATAATGTTGTTCTAAGTGTTTGTTAAATTTTTTAGGTGTTGATTTTCGCTTTGCTTCTTACATTGATAATTACATGGTACTGCAGAAGGAGCCTGCTGGGGCAGTCATCTGGGGCTATGGCATACCTGGAGCCACAGTGGTGGTGACTGTGTGCCAGGCCCGGGAGACCATCATGAAGAAAGTGACCAGTGTGAAAGGTAAGAAAGCCTGGCCTCCATATAGCTATTGTCTTTGTCTGCCACCTGCTGGATTATCTGAAAATGAATGCTTATACTCAGAGTATTCACCACGTGATAGGCACCAAAGGTTCACACTCTCACTACTATCTGAAAGGTAGAAGGTCGAGGTCACCCAGCGTGCCTTGGAGGAAAGGCTGGTGCTCTGCTTGTGAAAATCAGCCCTTAAAAACCCTACAGGGCACAGTTGTACTCTGACACATGAGAGGGTGCCCTGAGTCAGAACTGACTTGATGGTAACTGGTTAGGACACAAAGTCCAAGTCCCTGTCCTCAAGCAGCTCGTAGAATAATGGAAGTAGATAGACACTGGTGGTATTGTGGTCAAAGAGTGCTACTGCTAACTAGAACGTCAGCGGTTTGAATCGACTAGTTGTTCCTCACATACTCTGTTAGGCAGTTCTGTACTGTTGCATCAGTGTGGGTCAGAATCAACTTTTGGCTACTGGTGCAGTTGTTTTGTTTTCCCCCAAAGCATACAGTATAGTATGACAAAAGCTGTGATGAAGATATATATAGATTGTCACAGGACCCTAAAGAAAACATCGAACTTAGATTGAATGGTCACATGAAGTCTCCACAGAAGGTGCCATTTGAGTGGAATCATTTATAAATAAGAGGCAATATGTGGAAGTGGTTGAACATAGGCTGTGGAATGTACTAGATTCAGGTCCTGACTCTTACTCAGTGGCTATATGTAACCTTATTTAATCGCTTTGTATCACAGCTTATTTGTAAAGTGGAGCTAATAATAATATTAACAGAATTATTATGAGGATTAAATTAACATGTAAAGTACTTTTAACAGTGCTTGGCATGTGGTAAATATAAATAAATGTTAGCTAGTGTCATGCTCATCTGCTGCTATAACAGAAATATGAGTGGATGGCTTCAAAAAGGATAAATTTATTCTGTTGCAGTCTCGTAGACTGGAAGTCCAAATTCAGGGTGCCAGCTCTAGGGGAATGCTTTCTCTGTCTGTTGGTTCTGGAGGAAGATCCTTGTCATCAGTCTTCCCTTGGTCTGGGAGCATCTCAGTGCTGCAACCTTAGGTCCAAAGGGTGCACTCTGCTCCTGGTGCTGCATTCTTGGTGGTGTGTGGTCCCTAACTGTGCTTGCTTCCCTTTTATCTCTTGACAGATGAAAACTGTTACGGGCCAGACCCCAGGGAAAGTCCTTTTATACTGGATCAAGGATGTAACCTTAGCAAGGGTGTTAGTCTCACCCTAATCTTCTTTAACATAAGCCAGTCTTGCCCGTTAACCACAGACAGAGATTAGGATTTACAACAGATAAAAAAATGATAGTCAAAAAGTGAGGATAACCACGCAATACTGAGAATCATGGCCCAGCCAAAATGTTACACACATTTTTGGGGGGATACGATTCAGTCCATTGCAGCTCTTACTATTATTTAGTCACTGAGATATTTATTGAATGCCGGCTGCGTGCCACTTACTATGCCGGGTACTGTCGATACAGCGACGAACAGTGCAGATAGAATCTCTCCGGTAACGGAGTAAGGGAAGACACGGAAAAGTAATAAGGAACAATGGGCAAAGTGTAAGTATCACGGTGGAGAAATACAGGGTGCTCTGGGAACACTTAGTAGAGATAATTAGTCTAAATCTTGTCTTGAAGGATGAGTAGGGAAAAGCAGATAGAGGGAGTAGCCTGGGCAGAGGCAGGGAGACATGAGCAAGCTTGGGTCACTGCAGAAATGGCAAACAGGATGGTTTGTGTGGAACACAGTGGTGTGTGACTGGCAGTGGATGACAAGAGATGAAGTTAGAAAGGTAAGGAGACTTGTCATTGCTAAAGAGTGTTTGCTGTGTTCTGGATTGATGGATTTTAAGCAGCAAAGCAGTAAAATAACACAGTCAGATTTGTATTTTAAAGAAATCCCTCTGGCAGCACATCCCTGGATTGGAGCATGGTAAATGTAGAAGTGGACAGACTGTTTGGTAGGCTGTTATGCCATCGAGGTAACCAATTATGAGGGCTTGTCCCAAGATAGCAGCTGTGAGAGTGTTCAAGAAGTATAGAATTAGCAACCGTGATGAGCAGGGAGGTTCTACAAAGGGATCTCTGTCTAGAGGAGATAATGCTGTTAGTATATGGAGGAGGAAGAGTTGAATGTTACTGGGTACAGGAAAGCATGCTCAGGGCTGAGCAGGTGGACACCTGACTAGGTCTTAGATGTACCTAAATAGCTGTAACATATAGAGCTGACAGTGAGACACATCAGGAGGCTGCTCTAGGAGGTGGTGGAGTTGGCGTTGAAATTTGTGGTTTGAACAGTGATTTGAGTATCTATACGATGGAGAATCTTGTGGAAGTTTTATTGCCCTCTGAAAACAAGGGGTGCATAGTTATTCCTGTTGGTACACAGTACAGATAGCCAATCTGAGCAAACAAAAAACCCAAACCCATTGCTATCAAGTTGATTCCTACTCATAGTGATCTTGTAGAGTGATCCAAACCCTGGTGCAAGCTCTCCATGACTCATTTCCTATCAGCAAACATTTTAAAATACTAGATACCTGGCACAGATGTAGAGTAAACTCGTCTGGTTCTTAGATTTTAGGACTCTTGAGGCAATAATATTACTTAATGGATGAAATTAACAGACCTGAGAAGCGCAGACTGATTGAGAAATGATGTTCCACTAGGTTTGAATGCTGTTGGTGACTTGTAGGATGTACTGAAAGTGAAGAATTTGGGGGACTAGCCATGCTTTCTGCTGTGTTGTTCCGTTTTGAAGAGGAGCGGCCTGGCGTACCGACAGTCATGATCTCAGTAGCAGATGTTGTTTTAGAAAACCAAAGAACTACTGATTTAAAAATAAGAAAGGGAATTTTCTTGGTGCTAATAATGTTGTCAGTACCTATCTATCCATTGCTATTGAGCCAGTTCTGACTCATAGTGACCTTATGGGACAGAGTATGAGATCTGACAGTTAAGTCTGTGAATTTAATTCTTCTAAGTGCTACACACGTCATTGCTGAATATTCCTATAGTCACCTTCAAAATACTCCTCTTGGGAAGCTATGCACCTGGTGGCAAGGTAGCAGGTTTGCAAATGTAATTGCATAGTTGTCTGTGAGGGAGTTTTTAGCCAGTTAACAAATAACTACATTGGAACAGCCTCCCTAATCACCTGTTCTGGCCCTCAGTGACTTTTTTCTTTACCTGAAGATAAGGGAAATACTGAAAGGAAGACATTTTGATGTTATTCAGGACCTTGATGGTAATACAACACCATCTCTGATGGCCATTCTAGAAAAAGAGTTCCAAAATTGCTCTGAAGGGTGGACTGGGTGCTGGCATTGGTGCACAGCTTCCCAAAGGGAGTACTTTGAAGATGATCATAGTGATAATAGCAATGAGGTATGTAGCCTTTTTTCTAGGATGTGTTTGTGAACTTAATTGGTAGTCCTTGTAGAACTTCTTTGTAAAGTTTCCCCGGAGTGTCTGGTGGATTTGAACCACTGACCTTTTGGTTATAGCTGAGTTCTCAGCTACTGCGCTACAAAGGCCCTGAGGTTCATGTAGTTTGTATAAGGGCATAGAGTTTTCAAAGTCACAAATTTGAATCTAACCAGCCAAAAGCCAAGTCAAACCAAATTCAAAGGTTTTACAAGGAGCTGCTGGTAGTTTCAAACTGCTGATCGTTTAGATAGCAGCCTAGCTCTTAACCAGCTGTATCAGCAGCGCTCCAATACCTATCTAGGAAGCAGAAACTGCAAATTACTGTAAAGATAGATACAGAAAACATAATTTTATATAACATTTAATTTTAAAAAATGTTCATTTGCATTATTTTTAGAGTTTTCCACCCTCCACCCCCCTTCATGGCTGTTTCAGGACTAACATTTGGAGTGGGCAGAGATGGCAGGAGGGTAGGCGGTGACAAGCAGAAATAAAAGGCAGTAATTAAAGGATGCGCCTCCCTTTTCCTTTACAATGATTGTGAATCTTCTCTCACTTTAAGTTCAATTCTATAAACATTTATTGAAGGCTTACAGTGTATAAAAACACTGAGCTAGAAACTCTGGGAAATACAAAGAACACAAATAGCGCCAGTCCTTCAGGAACTCACCCTCTCATGCTGTCCTTTCATGTTGGCTAACTTAGGTTCAAGTAATGCACTGATTGCTTAATTGCTAAGTGATGGGCGATTTGAAGTAACCAGCAGCAACTTGAGGGAATCAAGCGATTCGTGGACAGTTGATAATTTCACAGCAAGAAGGGTTGATCGGGTAGTTCTGTGTATCCTGCTTCCTACCTTGGCGTAGTAGAGAAAAAAGGAGTTTTCATTTATGTAGATCCATAGACCTACTTCAGTGGGCATCATGCTGTGTCCCACCTGTCCTACCCATGACGCAAAATGGATGAAGAGTTATTTGGAACAAAGGAAGTAGATATGTAGAAAATTTCACACAGAAAAGAAAATGCTTCTCCAAGGAGACACTACACAGGATACTGAAGGGTTGACTTCTCTTAGATTTTGGTAAGGACTTGGGGATTTTCAGCCAGACTGCCTTGATTTGCCACCCTGTCTGCATCTATTAATGTTTAATTTCTTGTCCGTAATGTCCTAGGTGCCAGAACAAAGGGGGGTTTATGAGGGCTTTTGACCAGTAGATTGACACTGGGAAAATTAAAAGCCCAGGATGAATGGAAATATGGCTAGGTACTGAGTCTCTTCATACTGTATTGTTAAATGATGTCTGATGGCAGACATAAGGAATAAAATTGGGAGAATAGGGTAGTGGACATGGAGGTATGTGTATGTGGGTCATGATGTAAAGGTACATCTGTCTGTCATTGTGTAAGTAATAGATAAAATAGATATAAATAGATAAAATTTCTCTAATTTAGAAAAAAGCAAAAGACCTAAGGGATGCCCTACCCTACCTTGTTGTAGTTCTGTGCTATGAAACAAATCACCACAAACTTGGTGCCTTAACACATCACACATTTACTACCACCCAATTTTTCTAGGTTTGAAGTCTGGTCACGGTGTAGCCGAATTCTCTGCTCAGGTTCTCACAGAGCTGGAATCAGAGTTTTGGCCACGTTGTGTTCTCAGCTGAAGACTGAACTAGGGAAGGCTCTGCTTTGAAACACCCTCAAGGTGCTAGCAGAATGTACTTCCTGTAGCTATAGAATTCATAGTAGTGTGTTGACTGCTTTATGTCTCTGACCTCTAGACCTTCTTTTAAGCAATTCAACTTAGTAGGTCAGGCCCACTTAAGATGGTCTCCCTTTTGAGTAAGTTAAAGTCAGCTGATTAGAGATTTTAATCAAATCTGCAGAATCTCTTCACCTTTGCTATCCACCATAAGATATTCACAAGAGTGACATCCCATCCCCTTAGCTATTTTCTGTTGATTGGACATAAGTTACAGGTTCAGACTGCTCTCAGGGATAGGGGATTATGCAACCAAACCAAAACCAAATCACTTGCTGTTGAATTGAAGCCTGCATATGATGACAACGCATGTATCTGAATAGACCTGTGCTCTGTAGGGTTTTCAGTGGTAGTTTTTTGAAAGTAGCGTGCCAGGCCTCTGTGTGGACTTGAACTTTCAAACTTTTGGTTAGCAGCCAAAGGCATTAACTGTTTGTACCACCCAGGGCCTGTAGGATTATACAAGGTGTAACTTACTGGGGGTCACAGTGGGGTTTGTCTGCCACAGGATGTTATGCTTTAAGTAACTTACATGAGTGACTTTATGGACAGAACAGTGTTTAAACTTTTGTTTTTCACGTTCATATTTGAAGATGGTGGAAATGAACTTTAGACTATAGAATAAATTACAGGTTAGTAATCACCAGCTTAATTACAGGTTAGTAATCACCAGTTTAGGCAGTAAGGCCTTCTTAACTCCAGGCCACTTGCACAAACCACTGAGCCAATTATGGCGTTCCATGAGGAAGACATGAACAAGGCTGCTTCTTCTAGCTCTCAGTTTTTTCACTTCTTGGGAAGAGAGAGGTCGTAGAGGATTTTCATTTTTCTCTTATTGGCATCTGAATTTGGGGGCAATAACCTGAATAATAACTAACATCTGAATAGCAAAAAGAAAAAGTAAGAACACATTTTGTGACTAATTGTGCCTCAAGACAGATTATTTTAATTATTTTTCTTGTAATTGTTTGTACTTTCTTGACGGCACTCAGCTTGGCTTTCCATTTTGAAGTGAGATTGGTTGGGGAGATGAATAGAAAATGGAAGTAGAGAGTTCTCTGGCTAGATTATGAAGAGAAGAAGAACTGTCAGAAACAGGCTACGAGATAAGCTGCTAGACGTAATACCACAAAGTCCTAGTCAGTTTTCCTGGCTCTTGTCAGCATAAGCCAGGTCAGGGGTTCATGTTCTAGCATCTACATGATGGAGTGCCTAGTACACAGTAGCACTCCACATTAAAGAGAGAGGAAATGAGTGTTTCTAGATGATGAGGAAGCAGAGTGTTGAAAATGAGAATTTTATAGAGACACAGGCCTGGATCATAAAAGATAGCATGTGGTTAAAACATCCAAACTAAACCTGTTCCTGTCAAGGCAATTCCAACTCATAGCAACCCTACAGTACGGTAGAACTGGCCCATAGGGTTTCCAAGGAATGGCTGTTAGCAGCCGAGTTCTCAACTACTGTGCCACCAGGGCTCGTTGTTAGTTGCTGTCAAATGGATTCCAACTAATGAACTCATGGTTACCTATGTTGCAGAATAGAATTACTCCATGAGAATTTGAAGACTATGACCTTTTGCAAGTAGATTACCAGGCCTTCACTTCTGAGTCACCTCTGGATGAGTTTGAACCACCAACCTTTGAGTCAGTAGTCCACTATTTAACTACTTGTGCTGTCTGACTCATAGTGACCCTGTAGGAAAGAGTAGAACTGCCCCATAGTTTCCAGGGAGCACCTTGTAGATTTGAACTGCTGACCTGTTTGGTTAGCAGCTGTAGCTCTTAACCACTAAGCTGTCAGGGTTTCCAGTCAGAATCTAGAAGGAATCAAACCTGTTGTTGCTCAGGGAATGTATCAGAATCCATAGAAAGCCAGTGTGCAGTGAACTTGTAACTCTTAGTGGCTCGTGACTCGACTTCACTGGCCAAACACGATGTTTTATCTGATTATAATTTCACTATTGTCATTCGTCTGAGAAAGAGTCTTCACAGGGGTTACTCTCCTTTGTGGAGACTTACATAGGAGTAGACCTATATTGTTTTAAACTAGTCATCTATGAGTTGGTTTGGCAGATAGAAACCTTTCTGGTGGATCAGGTTTGCCCTACCAGTTTCACACTTCACTTAACAGTCACTGTTGTGTGAGAATTTAGTTTTCTTCTACCAAATAGAAGAAGGAAAAAAGCTTGAAATGAAAAGAATTTGAGGACAAGTGTAGAAGGAAGTTCAAGATCTTGGAGGAAGTCAAGAGAAGATTTCTTTGGGAGAGCAGTTCTTGGAGAATAAGACCTGAGTCTTGACGCTCAGGTTCTTCATATGTTAGGGGGAGCTCATTGTCTGTGTTACAGTATTGCTGTTTTTTGTCCAGATATTTCATGCCCCCTTTTTGTCTTTTGGAGCTTGGGTTGCATAATCGTTAAGAGTTCAGTTGCTAACTGTTTTAGTCAGCTAGGCTGCTCTAACAGAAATACCACAGAGTGGATGGCTTTAACAAAGAAGGATTTATTCTTACACAGTCCGGTAGGTTGCAAGTCCATATTCAGGGTGTCCGCTCCAGGGGACGGCTTTCCCCTTGTCGGCTGTGGAGGAAAGTCTGGTATTGCATCAGTCTTTGTCCAGGGAGCGTCCTGACGCAAGAACCCTGGTCTGAAGGACGCGCTCTGCTCCTGGTGTTGCTTGCTTGATGGTAGTGAGGTTCTCCAATTGTCCTTTGTTTCTTTTTCCTTTTATTCCTTGCAAGCTAAAAGCATTAAGGGTGGGGCAAGCCATACTGCAGGGAAACTCCCCCTACAGCAGGAATTTACAGTCCCACCCTAATCCTTTAACATACAGGTTAGCAAAACCACACAGTGGAGGACAGTCCCAAGATACTGGGAACCATATACCAGCCACGTGGCTGCACACATTTTTGGGGGGACACAATTCCAACCATGACACTAACCGTCAGGTGCTCTGTGGAATCCCTGTGGGGTAGTTCTCCTGTGTCCTTTAGGGTTGCTATGAATTGGAATCAACTCCATGGCAATGGGTTTCTTGGTTTGCTACTGTCTTTTTTATTACTGGACAAAGTATTATTTATCTGCCAGGACGGCTGTGACCAAGTTACCAGAAAGTGAGTGGCTTAAAACAACGGAAATTTATTCTCTTGCAGTTCTGGAGACCAGAAGTCTGACATCAAGGTGTCAGCAGAGCCATGTTCCTGTCTTACCTGTCCTACTGCTCATGGTTTCTGGCAGTTCTTGGTGTTCCTTGGCTTATGGCTGTGTGACCCCAGTTTCTGCCATCGTTGTCATATGGCCATCTTCTGTCTGTGTGTGACTGTGTCCAAATTCTCCTCTTCTTGTATGGACATCAATCACAGATTTAGAATGCACTCTAATCCTTCGTGGCCTCACCTTAATTAGTGTTTTAGTCAGCTAGTGCTGCTCTAACAGACATACCACAAGGTGGATGGCTTTAACAAAGGAAAGCATATTGTTATACAGTCCAGTAGGGTACAAATCCAAATTCAGGATGTCCACCTCAGGGGAAGGCTTTCCCTCTCTGTCAGCTCTGGAGGAAAGTCCAGTATTGTATCATTCTCTGCCCAGGGAGCACCTGGGCACAGGAACCTCAGGTCTGAAGGACACGCTTTTCTCCCAGTGCTGCTTGCTTGATGGTGTCAAGTTCCCAATTCTCTGCTTGCTTCCCTTCCCTTTTTATCTCTTGTAGGATGAAAGGATTAGGGTAGCGCAAGCCATACTCCAGGAAAAGCACCTTTACAAGTGCAGCAGGGAGGTAATCCTATGAAGGGATTTACAGTCCCACCCTAATGTTTTAACATACAGCATGGGAAAATCACAAAATGGAGGACAATCATAGAATATGGGGAATCATGGCCCAGCCACATGGCTACACATGTTTTTGGGGGACACAAATCAGTCCATGACATCCTACCCTTTGGCACCCCAAAAAATCACATCTTTGAAACATGTAACATGTTCATCACATCATAGCGAAATCATGTCCATCCCGTATAATAGAAGTCTTAAATCAGTTCCAACTCCAAAGTTCAAAAATTCCTTTACATCTATGAAACCTAGAATGCAAGCTGTCTGCTTTCAAAGGTACAGTGGCAGAACAGGCACAAGTTAGACATTCCATTGCAAATGGGAGAAATTGGAGGGAAAGAAGGCATTAACAGGCAACAGGCAAGTCAGCAGAACACATTACATCAGCCCTCAAAACTTTGAAAATTATCTTCCCAATTTTCTGCTTGCTTCCCTTTCCTGTCATCTCTTGTAGGATGAAGGGATTTATGGGTGGTGCAAGCCGTACTCCAGGGAAACTCCCTTTAGAAGTGGAGCAGGGAGGTGGTCTTATGAAGGGATTTACAGTCCCACTGTAATTCTTTAACAATTGGGTTGTATCTGCACTATTTCCAAATAAGGTCATACTCAAGGGTTTTGGGTGGAATGACTTGGGGGAACACTGGAAACCCTGGTGGTATGGTGGTTAATGGTCTGCAGTTCATATCGGCCAGATTCTCCTTGGAAACTTTATGGGACAGTTCTGTTCTGTCCTGTAGTATTGCTATGAGTTAGAATTGACTCAACAGCAGTGAGTTTGTGTTTTTTTTTTTTTGTATTCAACCCAGTACAAGCAGCAAAACTTTTTAGAAGCCCTGATGAAGATAGTTTTTTTCACCAGTCATGTTACCTGGATTGGGACTGGGTGTAAACACTGAATTAATAGGAATGACTAAGAATAGATAGTGTAATAGTAGAATGCTAAGAAATAGTCCTGAGCTAGGTTTTCTGGGGGCTGACCTCATCATCTTAAGTCAGTAATGTTGATAGCAGAAGGACAGAGTTCTAGTCAGATATGTCTGTGCAGGAGGCCTAGAAAGACCTTGGCAAGACTGTATTTGGGACAGACTGGAGTGTCTGTCGGTGCAGCAGTATGAAGCATACGGTGCACATCACACCTGTGTGACACAATCTGTACTAGCTGCCCACTGTTTCCAAAACAGTGATTTTTCTGCTTTAGGTGAATTATATGCTTGATATGCTGATATCTCACTATTGGTAGTCTGAAAACAGTAGTGAGCATTTGGTCCTAGAACTTAATTGACTTCTGAGGGACTGGAGTAGCAAGCTCAGTTTGTTGTGCTTTGAAGAGAGCAAACATACACACTTTCACACACACCGTAGAAATTTTTGGGAAATTTCCCCAAGGACTCTGAGCAATGCTTTTTTGTTTTGAGACTTGATTAATCTCTTGTATCTAGATATCTCCTGCTTCTGCTTAATGCTAGCTGATTAGAAAGAAGTTAGCATAGTGTCTAGGATGCAGTAGGCACTTAATACTTGTTATCTCAACATTTTTTTCTTACAGGTTAGGTGTAGTAACCTTAAGATGCTCCATTTTCAGTTCTTGACATTGATCTCCTTTGAGTTTATGTTGATCTGATGGGCACAAAGATAAATCTGTTCATATTCTTTGACAGTGTGCCAGTGGTGTTACTAGGTTTGATGTCACCCAGTGTGGTCACTCATGGTATCGTCCCTCCATGGACCTCCTCCCATACTGGGCCATACAGAATCCTTAGTCATGTTTTTGTACTATGTGACTCAAGAGCTGTAACTCCTGTATGTCGTTCCTTCTTTTCCATTGGAAACCCTGGTGGCACGATGCTGAAGAGCTACCACTGCTCTCTGCAAGGTCAGAGTTCAGATCCTCCAGTGCTTCTTGGGAACTCTGTGAGGCAGTTCTTGTCTCTCCTCTAGGGTTGCTATGAGTCAGGATTGACTTGATGGGAACACGTTTGGTTTTTTTCAGGTTCCTTTCTTTTAATTACTACTTTATTCTTCAAAAAGCTATTGATATAGGTCCAAAAATACTAATTTTTAACTAAAACACCAGAAAATTTGACAAAATCAGCAATAATAAAAACATCAGCAGCAACAAAAACGATAGCATGTGCTACATGCAAATGAACCAGGTAATTTGAAGTGTCACTGTTGTTGAGCAAGAATGATAGTTCTGACGGGAGTACATTAGGAGGTTCAAAAAGTAAAGCAGCACAGGGTTTTAGCCTTGTGGGTATATTAATACACATAAGCTGAGCTTAGGGAAAGTATTTTTTAAAACTCACTAAAGGGTTATTTTTATAGACAGTGATTTGATGTCACCCCCTCTGACAGTGTCACCTGGTGTCACCCATGACCCCAGCACCACCTTAAGTGATTGCCACTGCAGTATGTCAAGAATATTTATTTTAAAATGTTCATTTATCTGTTTATTTTGTCTGTGTTTCCACTCTTGTTTCTTCAACTTTGTTCATGTTATTTGGTTCTTCTAGGCATAATTTTACCATTTTGAAAGTATTTTCTTTAAGTTTCTGGAATGATGTTGGCAGTGGTGGTGGGGTGAGTAGGCGAGAGGTAGGAAGGTGGTAGGGGGGTGGTTCCTAAGGGATATGCTATGAATTTCTGAAATAGGGTCTTGGATAGCTTTACATCTCCCTTAAAGGGTCCGAAAACCTTAAGTATTATAAGTAACTCTAAGAAAATAATTAATTGGCCAAATTTAAATGTCTTCTTCACAGATTAATTTGTATGCCTCCCACTACTTCTTTATGTGTCAGTTTCTTCACTCACCTGTTTAACTGTTGGTAGGACAACCCAGAGCCACTGGGAGTGTTAATCCTTGTTAGACCAACATGGAGAGCAAGTGGGCATGGGTAATAAGGAAGATAGCACCAAATTTCAGATAATAAATGATTTTCTCTAACTTACATGTACGTTGACTGAGTGATTATGTGCTAGTTTGAGGCACTGTGTAAATCTAAAAGATAATGATTCTTTTAACAGTGACAGTTGGATAGTGTAACAAAAATTCCTATTTTGTGTGTTTTTTTAAAAAATAAAACTCCCTTGAGTTTTAATGTGTACTTTTGTTTTTAGAACTATAACTGGTGAATTAATTTTTCTTAGAAGTGCTTAGTTAAAAGTCAAGAGGAATTGATACAGATTATGACTAGAAATGCTGTTCCTCTCATTAGTTCTTTCACCTTGTCTGAAATTTGGCCAGTCTTCACAGCTGTGAATTCAGAGACCAACCACAGATGAATATGGTACAAGACAGGAATGAACTTTAATCTTATTTTAAGTAACAGATCGGTTAATTCCTTGGAGGTCTTTTATTATTTCAGTGCACTCTAATACCTGGATGGTGGTTCTGGATCCTATGAAGCCTGGTGGGCCATTTGAACTGATGGCAGAACAGACCGTTGGGAGGACGAACTTCACCCTCAGAGTTCATAATGTCTTATTTGGAGATGTCTGGCTTTGCAGTGGGCAGAGTAACATGAAGATGACTGTTTTACAGGTAATTTGAAGAGTCACAGCAATAATAAGTCATGATGATGGTGAAGAAGAAAGAAAAGGAGGCAGGTTACTATTTGTAAAGTACTTAAAGGACCCCTGGTGGCACAACAATTAAGTGCTCAGCCACTAACCAAAAGCTTGGCAGTTTGAGACGCTAAGGGAGAGAGAACTGGTGATCTGTTTTCATGGAGATTATAGCCTGAAAAACCCTTATGGGGCAGTTCTGCTTTGTAACATGGGGTGACTGTTAATCAGAAATCAACTCCCGTGGCACCTAACAACAACAAAAATACCATGTGCCAAGATCTTTTCTGAGTGCTTTGCATGCATTAAGTTGATTTAACTATATGAGGTAAAGCAGTTTAATCTTGTAAGTGCTTATAAATACTTAACAGTACTTATAAGTACTGTTATTAATTAACTTTCACAGATGGGGAAACTATGGTACCCTTATCTGCCTAAGGTCACACAGTTAATAGTGGAGCCAGGATATGAACTCCAGCTGTTGCTTTCTTATCCCCACAGTGTGCCAAGTGTTGTTCTGTCACCTTCCTACTAAAGGCAGAATCTGGAGAGTAGCTGATGGCAATGGAGAGTTCATAGTGGGCCAAAGGTGAAATTGATTGTTCTTCTTGATTGATTTTGGAAGATGAATTTCTGGAGAGAGCCTAGAAAATCAAAGCAATTAAGTTTTGTTTTAATGCTGAGAGATTAATATACTGCATGACTTCTGTTGGCATGGAAATTCAAACATTGAGACTGAGTATTGATTTTGTCTTTTACTAGTTATGTAATTTGGAGCAAGTCATTTGGTATTTTTGAGGCATATTTTTTATAACCATGTGACCTATGATTATGTTTGACCTCACTCATTTACGGGGCCAGTATGAAGCTTGAATTATTTTGTTTGTCTTTGAAAATAACCAAAGCCAAACCCATGCCATCTAGTCAGTTCCTTCTCATAGTGAACCCACAGGACAGGGTAAAACTGCTCCATAGAGTTTTCAAGGAGTGCCTGGTGGATTTGAACTGCCAGCCTTTTGTTTTGCAGATGTAGCACTTAACTACTGTGTCACCATTGTCTTTGAAAGACCTTCACAAGTTGAAAAGTGCTGTCTAAATTTAACATGTTATTATTTTTTAACTTTATGTTATAAAAAATTTCAAACACACAGGGAAGTTGTGATTTATACAATGAACAGCTATGTACTCATCAGCTAGATTGACAGTTGTTACTATTTTGCCATGTAAGATATATCTTTTTTTTTTTTTGGTGAAGCATTTCAGTATAAATTGCAGGCATCTTGATAATTCAATTAGATATCACATCAAATTGATAAATGCATACATTTTTTTTCCATTACGTGGAAAGAAGAAATAGTGAGGCAGTGATGACTCAACTTTTTGGTAGCCTACAAATTTCTGTTAGTGTTAATTTTTCTTTATTTCAGTCATGGCCTTGGAGAGTTCATTGTGAAATTTTGAGACCTAGCATTTTTTCCCCTTTCATTTTAAGTATGTGGGGGAATTCACTGGGTTCTGTTTAACTACTAGAGTAGCTGGGAGGAAAAGCACTAAGTAGACTCCAATGTACGTATGGAATGTGGATGGGTTATGGAGAATCAAGTTTGACATAATAGGGAATGCACATTACTGATGTGTCAGGAGTGAACTTCGCCTTGAGATGTTCCTGTCTCCATTGCTACTAGAGAATAGGACCTTGCAGGTAGACTGTGAGAGAGGTCTCTTTGGTAAGTCTTGATAAAAAGAACGTTAAAAAAGTTACCAAGGACAACAAATGTTTTAATTACTTGAATTATATTCTGGCAGGGAAAGCAGGGTAGAACAAAAGCCTTGGTGGTGTAGGTCCTTAGCGCTCACGTGTCTTTCTGGGATCAACTCTATTTTCTAATTGAAAAAATAAAACCAAAACAGTTTAGAATAATGAAGGGAGACTGTTCCGTTTCTGGCTAGCATGCAGCCGGCATTAGTGTGTTGGGCCTCAGAATTTTTTAGTTTAGACGTGACAATTAAAGAGTTATGCAACAATCACTAGAATCAAATTTTAGATAGTGCAAGATATCTAATTTAAGAGTTAAAAGCAGGGAAGATTGTTATTTCTTCATTTAAATTAGGATGAAGGATGGGCAGTATAATAGCAAGTCTATAGGTAGATTTAAAATAGATAAACTTAAAAAATGTTACTAGAAGATAGCATCTATCCCTTATAGTTTCTTCTTTTTTCTTTTTCTCTTGTAGTCTGTTACTGGTACTGCCACAAAAACCCTACTTAGATATATTTACTGAATTTCATGATTAGATTTATAATTCAAAATCTAAATGATTATGTTTATGTACTTACTAACCAATGTTTTATTCTTGCTTCCAGCCTTACTTAAATGTATGGCAGCTCTTTGCATTTAATTGTTTATTAAACTGAACTTTTGATTAGACTCTTCTGCATAAGTGCATGGAAGCAAAAGTGAAGTTGCTCCTCTGGATAGAAAGCGTGATTTTGTATGGAAGTGAAATTGCTATTAACTTATTAAGGAAAACAGTACTTTCCTTTATGCTTTAATTGTAGTTCCCTGTCTGCACAGAATTACACAGCCCAGATAAGTTTGTGTCTGTATTGTCACGTTCTCAATAGCAGTCTTTGCTAGGGGATCTTGTCCCATTTTGTGTCAAGCCAAATCGGATTTGATTGTTAAGAGTGAACATATTCCTTCTGCCTAGAATTTGACCATTAAGCAACTTCTGTATTAAGCTAAGATTGCAGGAAAATAGAAAAAGATTCCACCTGAAACTTCCAAGTGTTAATTTTTTTTTTTAGATCTCGCACGTACTTTGCAAAATAACATTTTAGGAGCCGACAGTACCAAAAACCAAGATTTTCAGTCTTTTGCCAGTCTGTAGAACTTATTTTTTGATCAAAAGCATTCACATGACTCCTTCGTTATTCCTTTTCTTCTCTTTTTTCCCATACAGACCTCCAACACACACACACACATACACACTGTTGTCTTTCTTTCTTCTTCCCTCCTTCCTTCCATATGACTTGTAAAGAGGTAAGATTCCTACTATAACCTACCACTCTTCACATTCAAGTAAAAGAAATGGCAGATTGTATGCCCATCTTGTTGTTAGGGTAATGTAGAATTTTTAAATTGAGCATTATATTTATAGCACTGAGTGAGATGTTTATAAATGGGGAAAAGTCTAAACATTCATCTGTTGCCTTCTAAGTCAGGGTAGGTCTTAAGACTTGGATATTTTTAGCTAGGCTCAGAAAAAGATGGGCAGGGTTAAACAGGGAACCCATCTTGCAGTATCTTGGCGGTCCCCACATTCCTACTTCACAAGTACAGAAATTAAAATCCAGAAGAGAAAGGTGGATATATTACAATAAAAATTTTCAGAGTTATGGTGGCTGGTTCATTTATAGTCATTAACTCCGTTTTAACACTGTGCTATTATGCTTTGGTATAAGGTAAAATAACTTGGAGGGTCCCAGCTTTTTAAAATGAGCTCTTTTTCCCTGTCCTTCAGTGCACGTGCACACACACACTCACACTCACACACACACACACACACACACACACTCTTACGCACGCCGTGATTCCTGTGCAGACCCCATGCCGAGATTTTCTGAGGAATGGATTCTTGACGCTTCTTCATTAATTCAAGAATGTGGTATAAAGGTTACAGAATGAACACAGGCGTGCAGCTGCTTTGATGGCAAATGGGGTCCCTTCCCTAGGGATGCAGCGGTGCTTTTTCTCAGCCACAGCAGCTTTAATGACTTCAAATACCTTGGTATTCATTTACATCCTCATTTAAATACTTGGTAAAAAAATAATTACACTGAGATGTTTGATGAGATGAAATCTGATCTCAGCAGATGGAGTAGGCTTTCCCTTTCATCAGCAGGGAAACCAAGTGTCATTTAAATGAAAATCTTCCTGAAATCTCTTTATTCCTAAATTTGCTGCCAGTATCCCCCAAGGATACACTTCCATCAAAAGGGCCTAATGATATGGAGACAGGATACCATTTCCAGAAGTAATTGTCATCAGGTACAGCAAGAATTTTTTCCTCTAGCCCATTTTAACAACACTTTTCTGTGACTTCCTGGCTTGAAATATTATATAAAGGGGAGTTTGAAAATGGAAGTTTTCCAGCCAATGTTTTAGATCCAGTTCCACATCCAGGTACTAAGATAGGAGAATGCCAACCACCCAGAGTATTGCCTTTACAGTACTCCATAATGTTAACAATGGAACTAAAAGACAGTAGCTTGCTCTCCCATATTGCATTCCCAAGCTGGCATCTCCTTGCGATGAGGCACTTGAGTTCCCAGTCACTGCGGAAGCTAGCGTGGGTGGAGAGAAGGAATGTAGTTTCATCTACTGTTTCCATGGAAGCGACATATAATCCTGAGTGTTCAGTGCAGAACTGAATTTCAAGAGAGATGGCTTTTTACAGGTACTTTGTGCTGAAAAATACTTTCCCTGCCAGGATATACTGTGAGTGCATTAGCCTCTTCTTACCCTTCAGTGCTTACTTTACTTGTGCCAGGCAAGTAAGAAGAGGTCTGGATTTTCTGTAGAATTTTTCTAAGACCATGTATACCCTGTGTCCTGAGAATATACCCTGTGTTGTTAAAGTGGAAAGAACACTAAGGGGCTAGAGCCACAGTTACCCAGGAAGCACTGCAGCCTGTGGGTCCCTTTATGACCAAAAGCACTGTTTCATTTACATCTGCTCATCTTACTGGACCCAGCAAGCTTAGTGGCAAGTTGAAAGACGATTCAAGGGGCAGGGTATCACAGTGAAATATTCTGTGGGGCTCCTCTGGCCTCTCCATCATTTCTGTTACACTGTGGGCTGTAGGGCCAGCTGTATTGTCTGTGGTGGGAGGGAGGAAAAGTGAGCCAGCTGCACAGTCTGTGGCTAGCGGCCAGTGGAAAGTGTCCCAGCATGTTGTGCGTCGTGCAGTGGCAGCTCTGTCTCAGCTGGGGTTCTTGTTCCCTGGGGCGAATGAAAATTCGGCTTACCTTTGTTGTCAGAGAAGGTGAACTAGTCTGGTGGAGGGAAGGGAGGGCCTGTAGACAGAAGGCTCACCAGAACACAAATAAAAAAAGCAAAATAGATTCCAGAAACATTTTTTTTTAAATATAAAAAGCATAATTAAAAAACTAGGATGGGAGGAGATAGCAGCTGTGTATAAGCCCGTTTAGGCAAATAGTATCTAACAAAGAAACCACTCAGTACAGTATGCATTCTTACCCAGGAAAACGAAGCCATTCCTGTTATACTCTTTGCAACTGATAAAGTTTTATAAAGTGATTTGGGAAAATATGATGTTTCTTTGGATGGAGCCTTTGTCTGATTCTTTGGAACCGTTCCAAGCAGTTAACCTGAACCCTACCTTTTTCAAGCTCTGTGTCTCTCTGTGTCTCCCGTGCTTCTCTTTGGTGAGATAACAGAATATAGATATTTTGAGACCAGTTCCAGAATGCTTCAGTAGTTCAACAAACCTTTTTCAATTGCATTTCTTTTGAATACCGTTTCCTGTGTGATATGGCCCATGTAATAGTTTACCATTCTGTGGCCTTTCTTGTTCTGTATAGATTCTGTAACTACCACCCTCCTAAGAAATTAACTGCCATGCTTTTGTAGGGTCTGATACTTTTTCTGAGTATAAGTATTTTAAGATACCACAGTGACTGAGTCTTCTCGAGGATAAACAACTTCTAACTCCTGTTACCAAATACAGACATGCTCCTTAAGGTGACAGACTGCCTGCATGGCACAATGGGTTAGCATGCTTAGCTGCTACCTGAAAGCTTGGAGGTTTGAGTGTATCCAGAAACATCTGGGAAGAGGCCTGGTGATCTACTTCTAAAGCATCATTCATGGAAAACGTTGTGGAGTGTAGTTGTGCTGTGTACACGTAGGGTTGCCATCAGTTGGAAATGATTGGACAGCAACTGGTTTTACAGGCATTTGGATCACAGGCTTCATTATGTTCCTACCCAACTCGTTGGGGACATGATTCATTGTAACTTCTGTTGGTCAAGGTGGATTCACGTTATATCAGTGATTTAGTCCAGCCCAGTATTCGTTTTGGTCGTTCTATTCATCTTGGTATGTCAGGGGCTCAAAAGGACCTCCAAAGGTTGACAGTATTTACTAAGAGGTGGCAGGATAGTTGACCACTCACCAGGTTGGTGTAACATTTGATATTCATATTTCTTTTCTAGATATTTAATGCTACAGAAGAAATGTCCAATACTGCTGCCTATCAGTCTGTTCGGGTCCTGTCAGTTTCTCTTGTTCAGGCGGAGCAGGAGCTAGAAGACCTTGCTGGGCTTGACTTGCCGTGGTCTAAGCCTACCTCAGGTAAGTGATTGCTTATGAACCTGCCGTCATTTTTATTTTTTTGGTGAAAGTTTACATAGCAGTTTAGGTACTCATTCGATAGTTACGCAGGTTCAGTGACATTGGTTACATTCTTCACAATATATGAACATTCTCATTATTTCTACTCTTGTTCCACTTCCATAAATCTAGTTTTCCTGCCCCATCATATTCTCATTCTTGTGTTGAAGTAATTGTTGGTCATTTGGCCTCATATAGGGGATTTTTAAAAAGGAGCACAGTATTTATGGGTGATTTTTATTATGTTTTGAATCATTTTGTTATTCAGCTAAAAAGTCACCTTGAGTTTCAGTTCTAGGTTTGAAATGTATCTCAGGGCAGTAGTCTTGGGAAGTCCTTCAGTCTCAGCCAATCCAGTGTCTGTGCTGTTTTGGGAATTTGGGATTCTCTTCCACATTTTTCTGTCATTCTATCAAGGTCCATCTCATATGGCGCTGATGAGAATGGTTGAGTATAAATGGAAGATGGGATAGAGGTTTGAACAGACAAAGAGACTTACACTACACGTAAGAGTGATGGAGGCTTGGACGAGGGGAGTCAGAGGAGTTTTTAATATAGGCTAGTTTCTGTATTCATTTTGAAGACAAATCTAACATGGTTTGCTGATGGATAAACCAGTGCAGAATGTTCAAGCAAGAGCTAAGCAAAGAGTGATTCCAGTATTTTTCCTTGAGTAACTGAAAGAATGGTGTTTCCATTTATTGTGATGGAGAAGACTGTAACAACAGTAAGTTAAGTCAAGAAGATCTTAAGTTTACTTTTGGGCATGCTAAATGTGAGATGTCTATCAGACAATCCAAACTGTGGTGGCATACTGGTTAAGAGCTATAGCTGCTAACCAAAAGGTTGGCAGTTCTAATCCACCAGATGCTCCTTGGAAACCATGTGGTACAGTTCTGCTCTGTCCTATTAGGTTGGTATGACTGTGAATCCACTTGATGGCAACAGCTTTGGGTTTTTTGGTATCAGACAATCCAAATGGAGACATCTAGAGGCAATTAGATACATAGGTCAGGAATTCAGGGGAGTAGTTTGGGAAGGAGACAGTAGTTTGGGAGTCATAGCATATAACCCACTGCTGTTGAATAGGTCTGACTCATAGTGACCTTAGAGGTCAGAGTAGAACTGCCC
The DNA here is from genome assembly GCA_028571685.1 of Heterohyrax brucei. NCBI lineage: Eukaryota > Metazoa > Chordata > Mammalia > Hyracoidea > Procaviidae > Heterohyrax > Heterohyrax brucei. The sequence continues at coordinate 23,969,854 of CM053162.1, forward strand.
CATAGAGTTTCCAAAGGGTGCTTGGTGTGTTTGAGCTGCTGACCTTTTGGTTAGCAGAGGTAGACACCGCCAGAGTTTCCAGCATACAGGTAAGTATTTGAAGTATTTAAAGTATTTAAACGTCCTGGAGGAGGTGACTAAGGGAGTGAATACGTAAAAAGATAGGAAAGAGCATAATGAAAAGAAGTCCAATGACAGTTGTAGGGCATTCCCCTCCAGTGTTAGAAGCCAAATATTGAAAGGAAACTAGCAGAGGGTACTGAGAAGGAACAGCTGTAGAAACAGAAGGACAATCTGGAGTATGTGGCATCCTGGAAGCCAAATGAGAATACTTTTCAAGGAAGAGGGAGTGATCAACTAAAGGCTATTGATAGGTCAAGTAAGTACCAACCTTTGTTTTTTAACAGTATGGAGATGATGACCTTGATGAGAATTGTTTAACAGAGAGATTGATAGGGGTGAAACCGACCAAAAGTGGGTTTGTGACCAAGAAGAAAAGTTGAATATTGTAGATATTAAAAATAAAAATAAAAACAAAAACCAGACCTGTTGCCGTGTAGTTGATTCTGACTGATAGACCCTGTAGGGTGGAGGAGAACTGCCCCATAGAGTTTCCAAGGAGCAGCTAGTGAGTTCAGACTGCCAACCTTTTGGTTAGCAGCCTCAGCTCTTAACCACTAAGCCCCCAGGGCGTCATTGTGAGCATAGCGAATTCCTTTGAAGGGTTTTACTGAAAAGGGAGAGAAAAATTAGGCAATAACTGGAGAAGGTGGAGAAAATGACTCTGACATTGCTGTCTTTGGTCCATCTCTCCCTGGAGCAGCACACTTAATATTTCTAAGGTCTCCTGGGCATTCACATTCATTCTCTGTCTTTTAAAGCATTCAGAAGAAAACTTGCTGTCTTTTCTCCCCAATGCATAATACCTTGTTGCTTGAGCTCCCTGTCCAAGTCTTGGAACCTCAGTGGCAAAATGGTTAAGTGCATGGCCACTTACTAGTGGGTCGGTAGTTAAAATCCACCAGCTGCTCCTTGGAAACCTTATGTGGCAGTTCCACTCCGTCCTACCGGGTCACTATGAGCTGGAATTGACTGGATGGCAGTGCGTGTTTTGATTTTTGATTCCAGGTCTTGCTTTTCTTCTGTCTATTACGTTTCACTGAAGTGCACTATCAGGAAACCTGGTGACCTAGTGGTTAGGTGACCAACAGATCAGTAGTTTGAATCCACCAGACATTACTTGGAAACTATGGAGTAGTTCTGCTCTGTCCTGAATCGTGGTATGAGTCGGAATTGACTCAGTGATCATAGATTTGGTTTTGGGTGTATCATTCTCCCAGTTACCCAAGATGATATGCTCCAGGTTATCTCAGACTTTTCTCTCTTGGTTACTGTACATATGAAAGCAAATGCTAGGCCCAATAGGTTCCTTCTCTGAAATGTCTTTTCTTACCAACCTGCCTTCTGCTTTTTTTTTCTTTCTGTCTTTATTTCAGTTGAAGCTTTCATTACTGTCCATGTGGACTATAGAATTTGTTCTGTTACAATTTACCATACACACAGTGTGATGTTCATCTTCTCAGGGCATGAATTTTTAAATGTCATTTTGTAAAAACTTGGGTTGCAATGAGTCGGAATCAACTTGACGGCAGTGGGTTTGGTGGCTTTTGGAATAGTTTCCTAGTGTTGCCGTAAAAAATTGTCACAAACTTAGTGGTCTTAAACAACACAAGTTTATTGTTACAGTTTTGTAGATCAGAATTTCAACCAGGTGTGACTGGGTTACAGTCAAGATGTTTCTAGAGGATCCAGGGAAGAATACATTTCTTTTCTCATTTAGTGTTTCGATGGAATTCAGTTCCTTGTGGTTGTAGGACCAGGAGTTCTGTTTCCTTGCTGACTGTCAGCAGTGGAAAGTAGTGAAAACAATGAAAACTTGAGAGGGAAAAGTCTGAGATAACCTGGAGCATATCAGCTTGGGTAACTGGGAGAATGATGAACCCCAGACGACAGTGGCTGAGGGCCGTTTGCAGCTTCTAGAGTCTGCCTGCACTGCTTGGTTTTTGGCCCCTCCTCCGTCTTCAAAGCCAGCAGTAGGAATTCAGTTTCCTCTAATACTCCAGATTTTTCCTGTTTCTTCTGTAATGATCTCTCTCTGACTACAGCTGGGAAAGGCTGTCCGATGTTAAGGATTTGTGGTTAAATTGGCTCGGTAATAAAGGATAATCACCTGGTATCCAAGTCCTTAACCTTAATCATATCTGCAGAGTTGTTTTTAACCATGTAAGCCAATATATTCTAAAGTTCCAAGGATTAGGGCGAGGACATCTCTGGTGCCATTATTTGGTTCACCATACAATCTTGTATTTTGAATACACTAGCATTTTCAAGTAGCTTTCTATTTTCTTTTTGGATTTGAATTGCTGACCTTTTTATTAGTAGCCATAGCTCTTAAGCACTGTGTGAACACATATATGCATGTATTAATCGAAATTCTTCTGTTCACTTCTCTTTCACTTATTTATATTATGGACTCAGATTTTTTTTTCTCCTTTTTCTTTTTTATATTTCTTTATTTAATATGACTGAGTGAAAATGTACATTCCCGTATAAATTTCCATACCTACCTATATGCAGCTTCTACTGCTCTCCCTGTCCGGTGACAGCACACTATTCCTCTCTGCTCTATACATGTCTCATCCTCCCAACAGCCTCCTTTCCCCTCCTCTCCACCCTCTCCCCTTCCTCCAGCCAGAGGTCAGCAGGATGATAGCCTATAAATGTATAGAACCATAAAGTGCATACAATATATGGTCACTCTGCATCATCAGGTCCAATCCATGCATGTCCAAAGAGTGGAACTTCATTATCATTTATGGGCAAGGGCAGCTTCAGGGCCAGGGGCTGTGCTCCCAGGGGAACCCCAAAACTGCTGGACCATCAGTTGAGGTCTTTTAGTGGAGGTCTCAGGGTGCACCCCTTTTTATTCTGTGTTGCCAGTGAGACTTAACTTAGTGAGCTCCATCACGGCTATCACTGGTGGTGGCCGGGCACCATCTGGTTCTTCTGGTCCCAAGTCGATGTAGGCACCCACTCATGTGGGTCTCTCTATCTTCTGGGTTGTCTTTACCCCATGTCATTTTGGTCCTCGGTGAGCATCCATTCCTGCTGAGTTGGGACCATTTGCTGTGCCCTCGGACAGCAGCTTGGCAGCCTTTAAGACCCCAGACGCTACTCACCAATGTGGGGTGCACAGAGCCCTCTTAGCAAAACGCTAGTTGTGCCAGTTGGCCTCAATTTTGCCTAAGAGCATGGTCCCCTGCCCTGTATACCAGCTACTCTGTCCTTGCAATATTGGGTTAAGATGGAAGGAGTATTCAATTTATGCTGAAGTCCACTTAATATTCTTGTTTCTAATGTGTGATATCACCACTTTCACCCAACCAGATTTCTAGCAACTATCTACTCTAAACCCTCCCTGCCTCAGCCTCCCTCCCTCCCTTGCAGCTGTCAAAGAGTCTTTTCTTCTATTTTTGAGGTCTTATCATAGAGGTCTCATACAATATTTGTCCTTTTGTCACTGACTACTTTCACTCAACATGTCTTTCAGTTGAAACCAGGTTATGAGATATTTCCTAGAATCATAATTATTCTTTATCATTGCATAGTGCTCCATTGAGTATATATACCATAGTTTACCTATCCATTCTTCTGTTGTTGGGCATCTGGGTTGATTCCATCTTTTTGCTATCGTGGACAGTGCTGCGATAAACATTCTTGTGCATGTGTCCATTGGTGTGAAAGACCTTGATTCTGTAGGATATATTCCAAGTAGTGGAATTACTGGGTCAAATGGTATATCTATATCCATTTTTTTAAAGAAGCGCCAGTTTGCTTTCCAAAGAGGCTGGACCATTTTGCAACCCCACCAACAGTGTAGGAGAGTTCCACTTTCTCCACAGCCTCTCCAGCATTTGTTGTTTTATGTTTTTTGGATCATGGCCAACCTTGTTGGAGTGAGATGGTATCTCATTGTCGTCTTGATCTGAATTTCTTTAATAACTAAAGATCATGAACATGTCCACATGTGTTTTTTGGCTACCTGCATCTCCTCTTTAGAGAAATGTCTGTCCATCTCCTTTGCCCATCGCTTAATTGGATGATTTATCTTCTTCCTATTGATATTTTGTAGTACCTTATAGATTATGGAGATCAGCTGTCAGTCTGACATAGAGTTGCCAAATTTTTTTTCCCATTCTGTGGGTGGCCTTTTAATTCTATTAATAAAGTCTTTGGATGAGCAAAAGTGTTTGATTCTTAATAGTTCCCATTTATCTATTTTCTCTTCTGTTGATTGTGGTTTGACAGATTTTGGAGTCTGCCCACATTGTGTATTAAAACTTCCATTGTTGCTCCTGCCTTTCCTTGGATGAGCTTTATCATTTTAGGTTTGATATTTAGGTCTTTTATCCAGTTGGAGTTGGTTTTTGTATAAGGTGTAAGATATGAATCTTGTTTCAGTTTAATTGCAGGTGGATATCCAATTTTGCCAGCACTATTTGTTGAAGAGACTGTTTTTATCCCAGTTTAATGTCTTAGGGCCTTTGTTGAATATCAACTGCTCATAGGCAGATGGTGTCATCTCTGAGGTCTCAATTCTGTTCCATTGATCGATCTGTCTGTTCTTGTACCAGTACCAGGCTGTTTTGACCACTGTGGCAGTGTAGTATGTTGTAAGGTTGGGTAATGAGAGGCCTCCCAGTGTGTTCTTCTTCTTTAGTAGTACCTTAGTTTTCCAGGGCTTCTTCCCTTTCCAAACAAAATTGGTGATTTGTTTCTCCACCTCATTAAAAAATGACGCTGGAACTTGTATTGGGATTGCATTATATAACTAGATTGCTTTGGGTAAAATAGACATTTTCACAATGTTAAGTCTTCCTATCCATGAGCAGGGTAGGTTTTTCCATTTATCTAAGTCTCTCTTAGTTGCTTGTAGTAAGGGCTTGTAGTTCTCTTTGTAAAGGTCTGTTATTTCTCTGGTTAGATTAATTCCTAGGTACTTTATCTTCTTAGGGGCTGTCATAAATGGTATTCATTTGATCATTTCTTCATTAATAGTCTTGTTGTTGGTATACAGGAATCCCACTGATTTACTTATGTTTGTCTTGTATCCTGGGACTTTGCTGAAGTCTTCTATTAGTTTGAGTAGTTTACTTATGGATTCTTGGGGATTCTCTGCATATACAATCATATCATCTGCAAACAGGAAGATTTTGACTTCTTCTTTGCTGATGCAAATACCCTTCATTTCTTGGTCTTGTCTAATTGCTCTGGCTAGAACTTCTAGTACAATGTTGAATAGGAGAGGTGAGAGTGGGCATCCTTGTGTAGTTTCTGTTCTCAAGGAAAGCTGTTTCAGTCTCCCTCCATTCAGGATGACATAGGCAGTTGGCTTTGTATAAATCACCTTTATCACACTGAAGAATTTGCCATCTATTCCTATTTTGCTGAGAGTTTTTAGCATGAATGGGTGTTGGACTTTATCAAATGCCTTTTCTGCATCAATGGACAAAATCAGGTGATTCTTGTCTTTTGTGTTATTTATGTGGTTCATCACATTAATTGTTTTTCTGATGTTGAACAGCCTTGCATCCCTGGTATGAATCCCACTTGGTCATGATGGATTATTTTTTTGATATGTTGTTGTATTCTATTTGCAAGAATTTGGTGAAGATTTTTGCATCTAGATTCATGAGTGATACCGGTCTGTAGTTCTCCTTCTTTGTTGGGTCTTTACCTGGCTTTGGTATCAGAGTTACACTGGCTTCATAGAATGAGTTTGGGAATACTCCATCTGTTTCTATACTGTGAAATAGTCTCAGTAGTATTGGAGATAACTCTTCTCTAACAGCTTGGTAGAATTCTGCCGTGAAGCCATCTGGGCCCGGACTTTTTTTTTGGTTGGCAGTGCTTTGATGACCTTTTCAATCTTTTCCTTTGTGATGGGTTTATTAAGTTGTTCTGCTTCACGTTGTAATAATTTGGGTAGGTGGTATGAATCAAGGAACCTGTCCATCTCCTCCAGGTTTTCAAATTTGTTAGAGTACAGTCTTTCATAGTGTTGTGTTATGATATTTTTGATTTCTGTTGGATCTGTGGTGACAACTTGCCTCATTTCTAATTTAGGTTATTTGTTTCCTTTCCTGCTTTTCTTTAGTAAGTTTAGCCAGTGGTTTGTCAATTTTGTTGATCTTTTCAAAAAACCAGCTTTTGGTCTTTTCAATTTTTTCAGTTGCTTTTCTATTATTTAATTCATTTAGCTCTGCTCTAATCTTCATGATCTTGTTTCTTCTGATGCCTGAGGGGTTCCTCTGTTGTTCTCTCTTTACTTGTTCAAGCAGTAGGGTTAGTTCCTTTATTTGGTTTCTTTCTTCCCTCCAGATGTGTGCATTTATGGAGATAAGCAGACCTCTGAGAACTGCTTTGGCTGTATCCCATAGGTTCTGGTAGAGAGTGTTTTCATTCTCATTGGAATCCATGAATTTCTTTATTTCATCCATGATTTCTTCTATAACCCATTTTTTTTGAGCAAGATGTTGTTCAGTTTCCAAGAGTTCCACTTTCTATCTATGTTTTTTTCTGGTATTTATTTAGACTTTTATGGCTTTATGATCTGAGAAGATGCTTTGCAGCAATTCAGTGGTATGGATTTTGTTGAGAGTTGCATTACATCCTAACACATGGTCAATTCTGGAGAATGTTCCATGTGCACTGGAGAAGAAGGTGTAATTGTCTGCTGATGGGTGGAAAGTTCTGTATGTATCAGTGAGGTTTAGTTGGTTAATTGTGGCAATGAGGTCTTCTGTATCTTTACTGAGCTTTTTTCTAGATGATCTGTCTAGTACTGAGAGTGGAGTGTTGAAGTTTCCCACTGTTATTGTGGAGTCATCTAACTCTTTTTTGCGTGTAGTCAGTGTTTCTTTGATGTACTTAGGTGCTCTGATATTAGGTGCATAAATATTTAATATAGTTAAGTCTTGCTTGTGTACTAAACCTTTCAGCGATAGTGTCCATCTTTGTCCACAGTGGTGGATTTTACATTAAAATTTATTTTGTCTGAGATTAGAATTGCCACCCCTGCTCTTCTTTGTTCATTGTTAGCTTGATATATATTCTTCCGTCCTTTAATTTTCACTTTGTTCCTATCTTTAGGTCTCAAGTGAGTTTTTTATAGACGACATATGGATGGGTCATGTCTTTTGATCCAAGATGTCACTCGATGTCTCTTTACTGGAGCATTCAGTCCATTCACATTCAGTGTAATTTTTGATAGGTATTTGTTCATGCTGCTATCGTGATATGTTTATTTTTGTGTTGATGTTTTCTCTGTTGTTCTTATTAGTCTGTTCTGGGACATTCTGTTTTGTGAGTTGAGTTTTCACTTTTGTCAGAGCTAGTTTTGTAGTTGTTGAGAGTCCTGTGTTACATTTCTTGAAATGGTATGATACATCTTCGTTGTGTTTTACAGCTGCCCCTATGATCCCCCGTAATAAAGTATATATAAACCCAATTTTAATTACTACCAGTCTTGTCATCTTCCTCTCCATCTGGAAGGACTATAATGATTATAGTAATCCCTCTTTTTAATATGGTGGTACCATTGTTTTCATGATGATCACTGGATTGCTTCTTTCAGTATTAAAGCTGTGGTTGACTTTGGAGTCTTCCTGAACTGAGTAGAGTTTTGAGTAGTGTGTTGTTCTAAAATATAAATTTAGTGATTTTGTTCTTCTAAGCCAAAGCCATGAGTTGGATTCGACTTGACGGCACTTGGCCTGGCTTGGCAAGCCAAAGCCAAGAACTTCTTTCAGTATTTTTTGTAGTTTTGGTTTGGTTTTTACAAAGTCTCTGAGTTTCTATTTATCTGGGAATGTCTTAATTTCATTTTCATATTTGAAAGATAGTTTTGCTGGATATATAATTCTTGGTTGGAAGTTCTTCTCCTTCAAGGCTTTGAATGTGTCATGCCACTGTCTCCATGCCAGCATGGTTTCTGCTGAGAAATCTGACGAGAGCCTACAGGGTTTCCCTCTGAATGTTAGCTTTGCTTTTAGTCTTGCTGCCTTTAAGAGTTGTTGCTTGTGTTTCATTTTGTTAAGCTTGATTATAATATGTCTTGGAGTCTTTCTTTTGAGATCTATATTGGGTGGCGTACGATATGCATGTGAGATGTCTATATTCTCTTCCTTCATGATTTGTGGTAAGCTTTCTGTCAGCAGCTCAGCAACGATACTGTCTGTGTTCTCAGATGTCTCACCCTGTTGAAGGACTCCAATTAATCAAAAGTTATTCCTCTTAATAGAGCCCCACATGCCTCTTAATGCTGCTTCATTTTTCTTGTTTCTTTTTTCTGATTTCTGCTCATAGATGCTGGTGTCAGTAGCTCTGTCTTCCAAGTCAGAAATTCTTTTTTCCATTTGTTCCATTCTGTTTTCTTGGCTTTTAATGGAAGTTTCTGTGTCTTTGATTTTGTTCTTGATGTGTTGGATTTCAGAGTACTGGTATTCCATCAGATAGAACAGCTTGTTTAATTTTTCCTTTTGTTCTGCTTCATTTTGTATAAGGTCTAGAAGGGCTCTGTATATAATCATTTTGTATTTACTTTCTGATGCTTTTGTTAAATTTTCTTCATCTGGAAAACTCCTTGGTTGTTTTGTTTGGGAGCCTTCTGAAGCCATGGGTGATTTCTTGTATGCCGCAAGTGTCTGTTGCTTTTTGGGTCCCATGTAAGTAAGTAGAGGCTGGAAGAGATGCTGTGAAGATGGACTGCAGATTTTTTTTAGGCTGTCTTAAAATGTAAAGCAAAAGGTATCTCACCACTTCCCAAGTCAGTCAGGTTTTCAGGTGTGGAGGTCCTTCTTTCCAACTGGCAAAGTAAGCACCTCTGTATCCAGTCCCAGGTGATGCAAACTAGTTTAGGATACAGCAATGCTACTGCCCTGTTCACTTCTGCTGACAGGGCCCAGCTTTAGGTGACACTGTGTAAAGTACTGCTTTTCTGGTAGAAAAGTGCTCTCCTGTGGGCAGGCTCTGGCTTCCAAGCTAAGAATTAGGTGCAGCTGCGGCCACTGTATTGAAGATGGCGTTCACCACACAGGCAGCAGACAGAGGGGCTAAAGGTGCCAAGAGAGTGATTCTTCTACTTCTGTTGCAGGGCCCCCACCATTGGTGACCATGTGTAAATTACTGCATTTCTGTCAGAGAAGTGCTGTCCTGTTTGCAGGCACTGGCTCCCAGGCTAAGAGTTAGGTCCCGCTAAAATCTCCATATCCAACATGGCTTCGCGCACTCTGGCAGTTCAGTTCCGTACAAACCCCGCTGTGGCAGTGATACAAAGACAGGCCCAAAGTGGCTAGATTAACAGAGTTCTAAGCCTGGCTCTCAAAATATGGGAATTTCCCCTGCCTATACCCCAGCAGCGTGTCTGAGTCTAGCCGCTAGGCAAGACCCAGCTCCGCCCACCGGCCAAGACAGAGGAAAAAAAAAGTCAAAATGGTGCGTTTACCTTCCGTCTGTGAGAGCCAGGGATAGCCATGCGCGGGAGTCAGTGAAAGAGAGGAGGTTTTTTGCTCAGTAGTATGAAGTCCAAATTAACAGCCCTGTGCCGTGTCCTGGGGCTGATTAGGTGATCAGACGGCTCTGTTTGATTATCAATTCAGGTCTTGGTTTCCAGAGGGATATAAAGAGATGTGTGCTTAGTCCACCAACTTGACTCCAATCTCGCTTTCTATTTTCTTTACTCCAAGATAGGGCCCCAACTTCTTTCCAGTTTTATCTTCCTTTATTCTGTTTTTGTAATCTGCATTAGTTATCTAGTGTTGCTGTAACAGAAGTGCCACAAGTAGATGGCTTTTACAAAAATAAATCTATTCTTGCACAGTTTAGGAGGGTAAATATCTGAATTCAGGGTGTCACATACCTTTGGCAGATGCAGTTCAATCCATAACAGTGTTCCAGCAAATACAGTCAGAATTTTTCATCTTTTATATGCTTTCTCCAGGAGCCTTGGTTTTATACAAGGTAAGCACTCAGGCACTAACTGAAAGGTTAGTAGTTTGAACCCAGCAGCAACTCCATGGAAGAAAGATGTGGCAGTCTGCTTCTGTAAAGATTAAGGGCCTTAGGAACACTCTAAGGCGGTTCTTCTCTGTTCTAGAGGGTCACAATGAGTTGGATTTGCCTTGATGGCAGTGGGTTTGCATTTTTTGTATATGCCCTTTTTTACTTTAAAAAAATTTTTTTATTGTGATTCAGTGAAAGTTTATAATCCAAGTCAATTTTCCATACCCACCTGTCTGCAACTGTATCTGCTCTCTTTACTTTGTGACAGCATATTCTTCTTTTTCATTCTTTACTTCCAGTATCCACTCAACCAACGCCTGTCCCCTCCTCTCTCTACCCTCTCCTATTCCCTCTAGAAAGAAACCAGTAGGACAGCCTTGTGTATATATATATATGTATACACACACATGGACACACACATGTATGTATATATGTATACATGTGTATGTGTGTGTGTGTGTGTATGTATGTATATATATGTGTCTATATGTTTGGCTGGCGTGTGTTGAAACCCTGGTGACATAGTGGTTTAACTGCTACACCTGCTAATCACAAGGTCAGCAGTTCAAATCTGCCAGGGTCTCCTTGGAAGCTCTGTGGGGAAGTTCTGCTCTGACCAGTAGGGTCGCTAGGAGTTGAATGTGACTTGACGGTGGTGGGTTTTTATATATATAAAGCCGTAAAGTATATATACCACATGTATCACTCTGTGTCCTCAAATCCAGTCCATTGTTTGCCTGAAGGTTGGCTTCAATACTGGTTTCAGGTCTAAGGACTATGTTCTCAGGGGACCCTATAGGATGTTGGGCCATCAAGTCTGGTCTTTTAACAGAGTTCTTGAGCTGCACACCTTTTTTTCTCATGTGCTACATCAGGGACTCTACATTGTATTCCCTGTCAGGACTGTCTTTGGTGGTAACCAGGTGCCATCTGGTTCTTCTGGTCTTGTGCTGATGTAGTCTGTCAATCATATGGGTCGTTTGGTCTCCTGGGCTCATTTTTCCTCGTGTCTTTGATATTCTTGGTTGTCATCTGTTCCTCAAATTGTATATGCCCTTCCTGGTGGCATAGTGGTTAAGTGTTATAGCTGTTGACCAAAACTTGGCAGTTGAAATATACCAGGTGCTTTTTGGAAATGCTGTGGGGCAGTTTTACTGTGTCCTGTAGGGTCTCTATGAGTTGGAATCAACTTGTTGGCAGTGGGTTTGGTTTGGTTTTTTCACATATTGTTTCTTTTGCCTAGATGGCAACTCTGTTGAAAACTTCTGTCTGTTCCTTCAAGGTTTCCCACCTCTCTCTGTCTCTCCTGTGTACTTTTCCTGACTACCTACTTACTACCTACCCATCCACAGACCCACCTGTATACCAGCTACCCACAGCCAACCAACACCAGTCAACAAACATGTATGGACTCGCTGTTAAGTGCATCATGTGTCAGTTTGTTGTACTTTGGTGACTTGTGTGTTTTTGTGATGCTGGATGGTATGCCACCAGTATTTCAAATACCAGCAGGGTCACCCATGGTGGACAGGTTTCAGTGGCGCTTCCAAGCTAGAAAGAAAGACCTGGTGACTGACTTCTGAAAATTAGCCTGTGAAAACCTCATGGATGACAGTCTTTGCTTTGTGTACATCATCAGGAAGGGCTAGTTGCTGGAGGAGGATGTCTTAGTCCCATGGTGCTGGTGTAGCAGAAGTAACACAAGAGGGAGGCTTTAACAAAGAAAATCTGTCTTCTCACAGAAAAGCAGGCTAAAGGTCCACATGCAGGGTATCAGTTCCAGGGGAAAGCTTTCTGTTTTGGCTTTGGAGGAAGGTTCTTATCATCAGTGTTCCCCTGGACTGGGAACTTCTGAGGTTCAGGGTCCCTGGGTCCAAAGGACACTTTCATCTCCCAGCACTGCTTCTTTCCTGATGGTCTGTAGTCCCTAACTCACTGCTTGCTTCTTTGCTTTGTATCCCAAGGGGTTACTCAAGGCACAGTAGGATCCTGCTTCACCAGCACAACTGCTGCCTATCCTGTCTCATTAACATCATAGAGGCAAGGTTTACAGCATATAGGAATATTACCCAATGCCACTTAGTCATGGCTCAGCCAAATTACTACACACATTTTTGGGGGAACACAATCTATGACAAGAGGACATCATGTTTGGGGAAGTAGAGGGCCAGTGGTACCGAGAGATACTGTCAGTGAGATGATTTGGCACAGTGGCCACAGTGATGAACTGAGAGATGCTGGTGATTGTGAGGATGATACAGAACTGCACAATGTTTTATCCTGTTGTACATAAGATCAGTATAAGTTGGAGTAGATTTTTAGAGGCTGTGTTGGTCTGTCTGGCTACCTGCTTCCCTATCTGTATGTCTGTATATCTACCTGCCTATCCATTAGTCAATCATATGCTAGACACTGGGGATACAGAAGTGAATTGGATGCTCCTAACTTCATGTAGCTGAGAGTGTGGTGGAAAAAGAGAAGCGCTGAACAGAAAGTGTAGTGATGTGGCGATGTGTAGAGTACTATGGTGGTGCTGGGAGAGGAGTTCAGTCTTCATCAGGCTTTTCTGATCTGAATCTAATTTGATGTCTTTTCTTTTGCTGTTAAATCCCTTTAACTTGTGTTTATACGTCTCATGAGGCGTTCACCATATTTTGCTGAATACTAGTCTTATTTTGTGCGCCATAAGATCCACAAGGGAAGGTTCCGCGTCTTTTCGTATCTGTTTATTTACTGAATTCAAACCAAACCATCTAGTAGTGCCTGGCACATAGTAGGTATTTAACCACTTAGAAATTCATTTGAACTGCCACTATTATTGTAGATTTTTGAGTGACAGAACTGTAGTATGTTTGAATCCTTCACAGTACCAAGCTGACAGACAGACAGACAGACAGACCTTCTGCTTCCTCTAATGATGTCCTCTTCCAGTGATTGAGCTCTCCTTATGGTGCTTCCAAAGTAAGCAACAATGTTCTGTTGTGATCCATGAAGTTTTCCTTGGATAATTTTTGTATAGGTTGCCGAGTGTTTCTTCCTAGTTTATCTTATTCTGGAAGTTCCACCGAAACCTGTCCACTGTGGATGACTCAGCTGGTATTTGAGATATTGGTAGCATGGCATCCAGCATCATAGCAGCATGCAGCCTACTACAATGTGATGTACTGGTAGTGGAAGCTTATGCACAGTAGATCTTTTATAAGTATTGGGTTGAATTGATCCACCAGTTTTATGTGTGTGCATGTTCTCCTCTTCATCAGCTTTCTTCTGTGATCAGAACTGTCCATTCTGGCCTGATATTGGTCAGTGGCAGTGTGGACAAATGAGGCAGGCTGTGCTGAAACTTAAACGCTCGTTTTGGTTTCTGTTGCTTCCCCTTTGACAAAACTTCCTATCAGTTATCTGTCCATGTTTTCATTACCATAGGTATGAAATTGGGTGAAAGAATACATGTTTCTCAACATATCACCTGTTCCCATGTTGTCTTTGACAGAGCCAAATGAAGCTAGCGTCTGGATGAGGGGAGATGCAGAGAAGAGGGTAGTATGGAGATGCTTCCTCATTGGGGAGGAGTATTAGCTTTTCCAGATCTTGAAGATGGGTAATCCTTCTCTGGCCACACAGTTTGGGGCCCTGATTATGTAAACTAACTACTTATGTCTGGATTGAGAATGTAATATTTATTATTTATCTCTGAATGGAGAGCCCTATTTCCTTATGATGAGAACCAGCATTTTGAGCAGCATAAGGACAGATATTTTGTGATCCCACTTAAATAAGATATCTAGAGTAGGCAAGTGTATGGAGACCAAAGTCTGTTAGTAGTTACCTGGGAAGGTGGGAGGGAGGGTAAAAGGAGGACTGAAAGCCTTGGGGCTCCTAAATTTTGGGAATAGATAAAGGTGATGGCTGAACACCATGATAACATAATTAATGTCAATGAACTGTAAGTGTAGATTGTTGAAATGTCAAGTGTTTTGTTACATGTGCCTTTATCACAGTAAAGACAATGAAGACAGATAAAGGAGCTGTCACTAAGTCTGTATTTTTCTGCTTTGACAGAGATTCTCGTTAGGGCAGGTTTGAAACAGATAGAAGCATCAAGACCAATAAGGAAAGGAACAGTGTGGAGAAAGCCTCCAGGCAGTGGGGAAGAATGTCTTCTGAAGCCTCTGTCTTACCTTATTTTTGAAAAGTCTTAGAAAGGAAGGCAAGGGATGACCCAGACCCATCCTTGTCCTCTAGACCCATTTAGTCCTTGTGGTTTGTATCTATCTGCTTTTCACTGACTCTTTCTCTGAACAGAAATCTTAGGCCATGGAAATTTCACATACACATCAGCAGTGTGCTGGCTGTTTGGGCGTTACCTGTATGACGTTCTGCAGTATCCCATTGGACTGATCTCCTCCAGCTGGGGTGGGACACCCATTGAAGTCTGGTCTTCGGGAAGGTCACTGAAAACCTGTGGAGTCACTAACCAAGGGTGAGAGAGCACCCTCCAGCAGTGTTCAGATTGGGTGGACACCTAGTTTGGGAGAAAACCTAGCAGAGAATTATGGAAAAGAGAAAGGTCATAGTCTCCTTTTGGGGATTCAGTAAGTGTCCAAATGACTTAAATGTCCAAATGTCTATTAGATATATGTAACTCATTCCATGCAGAGGTAAAGTATGTGCACCATCATCACTAGTACTGTCATCTGAGAATGTGAGGAAGTGACTGTGATTCTTAGTGAAAACTTCTTCTATATGTCAGACTGCTTTAAGCACTTGTATGTATTATTTCATTTAATACTGAAAACAACCCCATGAAGTATAAACACAGCTAACATACTGTGGCTGAAGATGCTAAGTGTAAGAGAGACTTGTCCAGACACAGACTTAGGAAGTGGCAAAATTTGGCTTCAGTGTCTGTGCCCCTACCACTGTACTACATAGCCTATAAGAATAAAATCTAACAAGAAAAACAAATATATAAACATATAATCCAAAAATATATTAGTATTCTGACTATCAAAGTATGCTTAGGAAAAAGTAGAACAGGAATAATACTTGGGTGGAGAAAGGGCTAGGTAACAAAAACCTTGTTACTGTTACTAACATAGAGATTAATAATAGGTGAACTGCTTTCATATACATTGTCTCATTTGCCCTGGAAAGGCCTCAGGGAAGAGGAAGGACTTGAGCTCTAGGTATAGTTGGAGTGAAAGATTGCCTGTGAGAGAGTGAAAACGTTCAACTTCAGAACTTAGAGAATGGCCTGCAGTAGAGTAAGAGGGAGCATCAGACTCAGCACACCTTGATCTCCTAGATCTATAGGGGATGGAGGGGTTACAAAGGGTGTGAGGAAGTGGACAGTCTCCCCCCAGCTGCTGAGAGTATAAATTTATATAACCATTGTAGAGAAATTTGGGAACGTGTTCAATGTCTTAAAAAATATGTCTTTTGATCCAGCAGTTTCATTTCCAGAATTCATCTTAAGGAAATAATTATGTAGGCAGTGATTTAACTACAAGGAAGATAATCACAGAATTCCCTATAAAAACTGTTTTAGTCAGCTAGTGCAGCTCTAACAGAAATACCACAGAGTGGATGGCTTTAATAAAGGAAGGTTTATTCTTACACAGTCCAGTAGGCTACCAGTCCAAATTCAGAATGTCTGCTCCAGGGGAAGGCTTTCCCCCTTGTCGGCTCTGGAGGAAAGTTTGATATTACATCAGTCTTTGTCCAGGGAGTGTCTTGGTGCAGGAACCTCAGGTCTGAAGGATGCACTCTTCTTCGGGTGCTGCTTTCTTGATGGTGTGAGTTCCCAATTCTCTGCTTGTTTCTCTTTCCTTTTATCTCTTGTAGGAGGAAAGGATTAAGGGCGGGGCAAGCCATACTCCAGGAAAACTCCCTGTATAGTGGAGCAGGGAGGTAATCTTATGAAGGGATTTATAGTTCCACCCTAATCCTTTAACATACAGCGCAGGAAAATCACAAAATGGAGGACGATCACAGAATACTGGGAATCGTGGCCCAGCTACATGGCTCCACATATTTTTGGGGAGATATAATTCAATCCATGACAAAATCGAAGAGCTTAAAACTACACAAGTGTCCCTCCACTGTGTACTAATGTGTGTGAGACTCTCATGATGAAATACCTTTCCTCTCTAGCTTTAATTACATTATCTGGTAGTTGAGTAAATGACCTACTTTGAACTCACAGAAAGCTTGTTGATACACTTTTATAGAAAGATCCTGGAGATGAAAGTCAGTGACTGTTCATCTTTTTAAATGAAGCAAAATGGTTCACGTTCATTTCACTGGAAGTTCACTCCAAAAGAAGCTTGAGTGATACTAGTTTAGGGATTGTCACAGGATAAGTCACTAGCTCTCTCACGATGCTCATGCGTCTTATGTGTTCCAGGTACATCTCACCTGACTCTGCTGGAGGCCCCACTAAGCATTCTGTGCTCTGGAATGCCATGATCCATCCACTACATCATATGACCCTGAAAGGCATGATATGGTACCAGGGTGAGTATTCAGTTTGCTATTTCTACATTGTATCTGTTAGGTTTCTGCTGCTTAAAATAAGAGTACTTTTCTGTAGCTCCCTATTTGGTAGATTAGCAGTCTGGTCTGGGTTAGCTCAGCTAATTTCTGCTATAATTTCCTATGCATCTTTGGTTGTGTGGCAGGTTGTCTGGTGGCTGTGTTCTAGGATGTCTGTTAGCTGGGGGCTTTGTATCTGCTGGGGTTCCGTAGTTCTCATGTGGTCTTTCATCCTGCAGTGAGCTCATTCAGGCACATTTACATGGTCATCTCGGGTCCATGCTCATCATGAGAGAGCGTGTGGCATGGCATGCCCTGTTGACTGAGCAAGGCACAAGGCTAATTCAGAGAGCCTGGGAAGGCCACCCTACAAAGGGCATGACGAAAGGAGGATAACAGTGGGTGACCATTTTGCAGTCTACCCTAAATCCCATTTACAGTTTTGACTGTTTCTAGGGGAATCCAATATAAACTACAACATGGACCTGTACAATTGCACCTTCCCGGCACTTATTGAAGACTGGCGTGAAACCTTTCACCTTGGCTCCCAAGGACAGACAGGACGTTTTTTCCCATTTGGATTTGTCCAGGTATGTCTTCAGAGGAACAGGGTTTATGGGCACTAATACGGAGATGTACTATTTAGGTGTCTTTCTAGGCAATCTTTCTCTTTTTCCCCTTTATCACCTGCTGGCTAAAAACTGAATGGAAGACCTAATTCATTTCAGTTCACTGATGGGACAATGAAATCTTAAAAAGTTAGTAAGTGGTTAGTATTTCTCATTGTAAAGCATTACACAGTTACTGAAGGAATGTTAAGAAAAAAGATAAAAAGCAGCTGATCAATTGGACTAATGTGGTTTATAAAGAACATGTTCTGTATCCTACTTTGGTAAGTATTGTCTAGGGTCTTAAAAGCCAGCTTGCGGCCATCTAGGGCACTCCATTAGTCTTATTCCTTTGGGAGTAAGGAGGAATGAAGAAAACTAAAGAAACAAGGGAAAGACTAACGGACCACATCTACTGCAGCCTCCACTGGACTGAGCCCAGTCCAACCAGATGGTACCCGCTTGCACCACTGACTGCCCTGGCAAGGGTCACAATAGAGGGTCCCAGACAGAGCTGGGAAAAAAATGTAGAAGAAAATCATAACTCAGAAAGAATGTATTTGGTGGCCTGATAGAGACTGAGGAATCCTTTAGCGTATAACCTTGTGCAACCTGATCTAGCCTTGTATGCCTTTCAGCTCAGTAATGAAATCACTCTTAAAGTTCACCCTTCAGCCAAAGACTGAACAGGCCCATAAAGCAAAACAAGACTAAAGGGGCACACCAGTCCCGTGGCAAGGGCTATAAGGCAGGAGGGGGCAGGAAAGCTGGTAAAAGGAAACCCAAGACTGAGAAGGGAGAGTGCTGACCTGTTGTGGAGTTGTTAGCCAGTGGCATAAAACAGTATGCATACTGTTTAATGAGAAACTGATTTGTTCTGTAAACCTTCATCTAAAGTACAATTTAAAAACAAAAGAAAAAAAAGACAAAAAGAGGCTAAAAATATTTATAATTCCATAATCCAGAAATAAGCAGTCCTTTTTTTGGCTCTAATACACGCACACACACACACACAAATATCCTGGAAAAGGTGCTGCATACCTCATTGCTGAATATGACTGTGGCCACCTTCTCAGTACTGCCCTTGGGAAGCTATGTACTGACACCAGAGCCTAGTCTGTCCTTTAAAGCAATTTTAGAACTCTTTCTTAAAATGGCCTTCACAGCTGTCATCGTATTACCCTTGATGTCCTTAATGTCATCAAAATGTCTTTCTTTCAATATGTCCTTTATCTTTGGGTAAAGACAAAAGCCACTGGGGGCCTGATCCGGTGAGTAGGTAGGGTGTTTTAATACAGTTATTTGTTTACTGGCTAAAAAAACCTTCTTCACAGACAACTATATAATTAAGTTTGTGAACTTGCCATAATGCCATTGTGCACAATGGACATTCCAGAAAGAGTTCCAAATTGCTTTAAAGGGTGGACTAGGTGCTGGTGTCAGTGCATAGCTTCCCAAGGGGAGTACTTTGAAGGTGACTGTAGTGACATTCAGCAGTGAGGTATGTAACACTTATGAGAATTACATTTTCTGACTTAATTGTTGGACCTCATATATGTATATGTGCATAAATATGTATATGTATATATGTGTGTATCTATTTTAAGTAGGCTTCAGACATTTTTGAAATAATAGCCAAATCATAATACTGTATTGTATCGTTTCTTCCTTTTCTTCTTAATGTCGTATTGTGAAGAGTTAGAGCGCAGTTAGAAAAAGCATGATAAAATACAATTTTTTATGTCAGTAAATAATTAATCTTCAACACAATTTAGAGTGATTTCAGAGTATTCCAAAATAACAATTTATTTAATTGATCCTCAGTAGATACTTATCTTATTTTAAGCATTTTGCTCTTACAACCAATAGTGTATTTATTTTCCTGGTTATTGCATGCATGCTTAATTATTTTCATTAGATAAATCCCCAGAATTAAAATTACTGGGTCAAAAGACAGTTACTGTTTTTTTAAACTGTGTTTTAAGTGTAAGTTTGTAAGTCAAGTCAGTGTCTTACATGAAGACTTGCACACGTGTTATGTGACCCTAGTTCTCCCTGCGGTGTCACAGTGTAGTCTTCCTCTCCACGTCTATTTCCTGTGACAGTTCAGCCAGCTCTTGTCTCTGTCTTTTCATCTCACCTCTGGACAGGAGCTGCCCATTTGTTCTCATGTATCTATTTGAGCCAAGAAGTACACTCTTAACTAGTAGCATTTTATGTCTTACAGTCCAGCCTAATCTATGTCTGGAGGGTTGTCTTCAGGAATGGCTAACACAGAGTTTGGGGGCCATGTCTTTGGGAGTCACTGCAGTTGCAATCAGACCATCAAGTCTGGTCTTTTTACTAGAATTTGAGTTCTGTGCTCTACTTTGCTTCTACTCCATCACGGACTCTCTGTTTTGTTCACTGTCAGGGTGATCATTGGTGGTAGCTGGGCACCACCTAGCTCTGCCAGTTCAAAGCATGGCGTCTGCAGCTAGTTGGCCTAGATTCAAATCCCAGCTCCAACATGTCTTTAACTTTGGGATTTTGAACAAGATGTTGAAACTTCTTTGTTATTTTAATTATTAAGTGAGATAATGCATGTAAAACCTGGCACATGATAATACTGGATAATAACTCTAGTGGTTGTTATTATTAATAAGAGAGATGAGAAAAATCTAGGTGGACAGTGGTACATAAGGAAAGATGAATTGGCTTTATAGAAATGTTGACTTTGAAATCATTGCTAAAATAACCAGAGCACAGTTAGAAATGGAGGACTTGCACTCACTAGAGGGAGGAGAGCTAGACTTGTGTACCTAGAGTTATTAGTGGAGAGCTGACCTGAAGATGGGAGAGCAAAGAAGAAGAAGAAGGCTGGAGACTGGAGTTTTGGAGTCTGCATTTAAAGAGAGTTTGGAGAAGCAGTGGAACACGCTAAACTGCAGTCTGATTTGTAAAAAGCTTCTGAATGTGTCCCCTTTTATATTTGGTGGGTCTGTGCCTTCATCAGCAGCCCTGTTTCTAGTCATCTCTGTCAGAGATAACAGTGCCCTGCAGGATGTTGGATTAGGGAAAGCAAGTATTTACTTTGGGTATCGAGTGCACTGGTTCCCCCATGTGGCCAATATGTAGTAGTGCAGTCAGTGAAGTAGCTTGGGAATTGCTGCAGGAAATTGCAGTGAACTGGTATTTTAGATAGCACTGGTGGCTCCGACTGGATGGCGCTTGGCTTAGCTTGGTGACTTGAATGACTGTCAGTATTTATTCCTCCTGGGCTTCAAGCTGGTGCTTACCGTAAACGCTTTCTGATATTTTATCCTCCTGGCACTAGCTGGTAAACATGGTTCCCCTGAGTCTTCTCTACGAGAACCTAGATTACTCACTGGATCTTTTCATTTCCGTTTTCTAGCTGTCACGGGATTCTATTGTGAGGCTTCAGGCGCCTTTTATTATTTAAAATATTACATTTGATTTGATGCCACACCTTTTAAATAAGAGAGTTGACTATGCCCCTAAGTTCCTTATATCCAAGGCTATTTATTATCTGTCACTACTACAACCTTGTTAGTGTTTTTTCTTTTTTTAACTTAGTTTATATTTTATTGTGCTTTAAGTAAAAGTTTACAATTAGAGTCCATTTGTCATACAGAAATTCGCACACACGTTATTATGTGACCCTAGTTGCTCTCCCCACACTGCATAGCATACTGTTCCTCTAGCCCTCTATTTCTTGGGTCCATTCAACCAACTCCTGCCCGTGAAAAACCTCTGGACTACAGCTGCCCTGTCTGTCTCATGTATCTACTTAAGCCAGGAAGCATACTCTTCACCAGTATCGTTTTATGTCTTATACTCCAGCTGAATCTTTGAAGAATTGGCTCTGGAAATAGTGTCAGTTCTGGGCTAACGGAGAGTCCAGGGGTGACGTCTTTTGGAGATCTATCAGTCTGTCAGATCGAGTCTGGCTTTTTACTAGAGTTTGAGTTCTGTACCCTGCTTTTTTCCTGTTCTATCAGGGACTCTTGTGTTCCTGCCATTCGCTGGTGATAGCTGGGCGCCATCTAGTTCTTCCTGTCTCATGCTGATACAGTCTTTGATTTATGTGGCCTTTTCTGTTTTGGGGGTTCATATTTTCCTTGTGTCTTCAGTGGTCTTTACTCTCCTTTGCTCCAGTTGGAGTGTGACCAATTGATGTATGTTAGATGGCTGCTTGCTAGCTTTTAAGAGCTCAGATGACACTCACCAAAGTGGGATGCTGATCAGTAAACTTTGTACTGCCGGTAGACCTAGATGTCCCCTGAAATCATGGTCCCCATACCCCTGCCCTGGCTTCTCTTTCCGTCACAGTTTTTGGTTGTATTCAGGAAATTTCGTAGCTTTTGGTGTAGTCCAGTTGCGCTGACTTCTTCTGTATTGTGTGTTGTCCTTCGCTTCACCTAGAGTAGTTCTTGTCTACTGTACAGTTAGTGAATACTCCCCTCCCTCTTTCTCCACCCTTGTAACCATCAAAGAATGTTTTTTTCTGTGTTTAAACATTTTCTTTAGTTATTATAATAGTAGTCTCATACGATATTTATCCTTTTGCGACTCACTAATTTCACCCAACGTGATGCCTTCCAGATTACTTGGTATTATGAGATATTTCATAAGTTCATCGTTGTTCTTTATCATTGTGTAGTGTTCCACTGTGTGAGTATACCACAGTTTGTTAATCCGTTTATCAGTTGATGGACACCTAGGTTGATTCCTTCTTTTTGCTCTTGTGGACAGTGCTGCAATGAACATTGGTGTCCATGTATCTATTTGTGTGACAGCTTTTAGTTCTCTAGGATATATTCCAAGGAGTAGAATTGTGGGAGCCTATGGCATTTCTGTTTCTAGCTTTTAAGGAAATGTCAAGTCGATTTTCAAACTGGTTGTATCACTTTACATTTTCACCAGTCTCTCCACAACCTCTCTGACATTTATTCTTTTGTGTTTTTTGGATTAATGCTAGCTTTGTTTGGGTGTGATGGTATCTCATTATAGTTTTTTTTTCCTGTTCTGAGTATACAGTTAGGAATTTTTTTATTTTTACTGTTTATTGTACATTAGATTAAGGTTTACGGAGTAAACAGTTAGTACACATGTCATTTTATGTCATTGGTTAATAACCCCACAACGGGTCAACACTCTTCCTTCTCAACCTTGGATTCCCTATTACCGGCTTTCCTGTTCCCTCGGGCCTTACAGTTCTTTCCTTGCCCCTGGGCTGGCGTGCCCCTTTAATCTTGTTTTGTTTTCTGGGCCTGTTCAGTCTTTGGCTGAATGGTGAACCATAAGAGTGATTTCATTACCAACCTGAAAGAGTATGCAGGAGCCATGTGCTAAGAGTTTCCTCAGTTTCTATCAGGCCAGCAAATATGTTGTTTCTCTTTTAGTTAGAATTTTGTTCTACATTTTTTCCTCTATTGTGATCCATGGAAATTCTGGTGGTGTAATGGTTACGTGCTATGTCTGCTAACCAAAAGATTAGCAGTTTAAAATCTTCCAGGTGCTCCTTGAGAACTCTGGAGCAGTTTTATTCTGTGCTGTAGGGTCACTGTGAGTTGGAATTGACTCGATGGCAGTGGGCTTGGTTTTTGGTTTGGGTTATGATCCATGTTAGAGCAGTCAGTGGTGGTAGCTGGGCACCATCCCGTTAGACTGGATTCATTCCAGTGGAAGCCATTGTAGAAGTGGTCCATTAGTCCTTTGGACTAGTCTTTCCCTTGCTTTTTTAGTTTTTTCTTTATTCTTTGCTCTCAAAGGGGTAAGACCAGTGGAGTATGCAAGCTTTTAAGACCCCACATGCCACTCTCCAAAATGTTGGTCATTTTCATTCTAAACTATTTTATGCCAATTGAAGTAGATGTTCCCTGAGACCATGGTCCCTCAGTCCAGCATTTTGGTCCCTCAGGGAGTTTGGATGTGTCTGTGGAGCTTCCAT
Source organism: Heterohyrax brucei (assembly GCA_028571685.1). Lineage (NCBI taxonomy): Eukaryota > Metazoa > Chordata > Mammalia > Hyracoidea > Procaviidae > Heterohyrax > Heterohyrax brucei. Next base: position 23,993,074 of record CM053162.1, read on the forward strand.
ACTTTGCCTTATACAAGTTGTGCTAGTTTTCCCGTTCTGTTTACTATTTTAACCCTTTATCAGGGTTATCACTTAAGTGTTGTTTAGTGTTTTTCCATACCTTCCCCTCCTCCTTACTTTCCTGGTAACCATCGCTGTGTACAAACCTTTTAGTGAGTTTTCATACTAGTGGTCTCAAACAACACCTGTTCCTCTGTGACTGACACATTTCATTCAGCTAATGCCCTCCAGTTTCCTCCATGTTAATGAGATGACATCCGGTTTTGCCAGCACTGTCTGATGAAGACTGTCTTTTCCTTATTTGATGGACTTTGGGCACTTGTCAAAATTAGGTGACCGTAGATGGATAGGTTTACATCTAGTTTCTCTGTTGTGTTCCATTGGTTGGTATATCTGTTGTGGTACCAGTGCTAGGTGTCTTTATAAACAGCGTATTGGTGGTTCCTGTTTTTCCAGCCAATTTGTCACACTCCATCTTTTTATGGGCACATTTAGACCATTTACATGCAGTATAATTGGTAGGTGTGTGTTATTGCTGTCATTTTGTAGTGCCTTTTTTTGTGGAGCTGACGTTTTGTCTGTTCTTCTTACTCTCCTGTGGTGAATTCCTTTGGTTTGTGGATTTCTTTTGTTTTAGTAGATTTCATATTTATTAAGAGTTTATGCTTTTCTTCTTAATTTTGATGAGTAGTTATATTGACTTTCTTGGTGGTTACCTTTAAATTTATCCATATCTTCCTAAGTTTGAACCAGTCAATAGTTACTTGGTATCTCCTTGCCTTCCACTTCATTAGAAAGTTCTCTATCTATACCATTTATTCCCTCTTCTGTTGTTTTGATGTTGTCATTTGCTGATTAATCACTCCAATTCCTTGTAATTTTTTTTTGATTTTACATAGTCTTTGAGGGTTCATTTCCTGGTTATCTGACTAGTACAGTCTTACATCCTATATTCAGGCTGTGGTCTAATGTTTCTTCTCATACCAAAAGACTCCCTTTAATAATTCTTGTAAACTCAGTTTGATTTTTACATATTCCCTTTTGTTCTGTTTATTTAGAAATGTCCTAAATTCACCATCATGGTTGAATGAGAGTTTTGCATGATACATTATTCTTGGTTGACAGCTTTCTTCTTTCAGTGTTTTATGTATATGTGTATATATATGTATGTACACTCATACACATATATATGTATATATAGCATCCCATTGTCTTCTTGGCTGCATAGTTCCTGCTGAATGATCAGAGTTAGTCTTATTTTCTCCTCTGTATGTGGCTTCTTGTTTTTCTTGAGTTGGTCTCAGAGTCTTTTCTTTGTGTTTAGTTTTGGTGAGTGTGATGATGATAGGCTGTGGTGATTGTCTTTTAGGGTCTATCATATGGGTTTGTAGAGCGTCTTGGATGGTCAGCTTTTTATCTTTTGAGATACTAGGGAAGTTCTCTGTCAACAATTCTTTGATGATCATCTCCATGTTTTCTGCTTTCCCCTCCTGTTCTGGGACTGCAGTAACTTGGAAATTTTCGCTTTGGTAGTATTCTGCGTAACTCTAAAGATTTCTTCATTTTTCTTCATTATTTTTTTCTGATTTTTCCTCAAGCAAGGTTATATCCAAGTGTTTGTCTAATTTTGCTGATCCTGTCTGCCATAATTTCAGTTCTGCTCCTCATACCTCCTATGACACTACCCATTTCTGAAATGTTGGTTTGTCTTTTTGTATTTCTAATTGCTTTTTTTGTATGGTTTCTAGTTGTGAATTTATTTTGGCATTTTGTTCCTGTATTATTTTAATGAAATTTTATGACAATTTGTTTCCCTTTTCCATTAATTTGTTTCCCCCCCATTTTTGTCTGCTTTCTGCTTCAACTCTTGGACAGTTCTGAGTATTAGAGATTTGAATTTTCTGTCAGGTAATTCTAGTGCCCCTTGTTCTGATGGAAAGTCATCTGGTATTTTATTTTGGACACCTACAGGAACCATCCCCTCCTTTTTTTTTTTTTTAATTATGTTTTGATACTGTCTGTTGTCTTTCAGCCATTCAGCAATTATCTTCTTTGTTTATTGTGTGTAGATCTGTTTGTTTCATCCTGCTTTTTTTATTGTATTTAATTATATGAGAGCAGCTGGGCTGTGTGTTCTTTGTTATGTACTTGACTGTGATCACAGCACTTTTCACCTCCTTGTCCAATGGGCAGCGCTAGTCACTCAGCTGGGGTGCAGTAGGGCATTTCCCGTAAAGGAGGGGGACTCGGGTCGGTTGTTGGTGACATGTAGTAGGGCCAGCAGGGCAGGTCAGGAATCAGCTGTGGGTGTGTTCCAGTCGGCTGGGCCTGTGCTGCTTGAGTTTGTAGTGTTCAGTACATGGTATAGGCAGGTGGGAAGAAGAATGTTCAGTGCATGTTGTAGGTAGGTGGGAAGAAGTGAGGAGACTGTGATGTGTGGAGTTCAGATGGCTGTGGGAAGGAGGAGTGTCTAGGGAAGAAACAGGAACCCCAAACAAGAAAAAACAAATTAAAAAAGAGTACTAAGGGAACCTACTAGTGGAATAGAGAGATGAGTAATCTAGAAATGGAGAAAAACAAAAAGATTAATGAAAAGAAGAGGAAAAGAAAGAAGAAAAAGAAACAAAAACTAGTTAAAAAGCTATAAAAGGAAAAAAAAAAGAAAGAAAAAAGAAGGCCCCTGGGGGTCTTCCTGATGATGCTGTGAAGACCAGGGAAATGTCTTCCTGGTTGTACAGTATAACCAGGCTATATGGGATACAGGTGTCACAGGGTCAGGTATTCAGGAGACAGGAAAAGAAGGTACGTGTAGAGTGATGAGAACTGGGAAATGAAGAAAGATAGGAAGTGAAAAAGAGAGAAAATGGGGGAAAAAGGACAGAAATTAAGAACTACCCCCAGGAATCCCACTGACATGGATTCCCAGACTGGAGACTTGGGTCCTAAGCTGTGCAATACAGCCTGGCTACAAGGAACTCCCAAGCTATGAAAATAAAAAACAAATGGAGTAAGAAAAACACTGCAAAGGAATACTGAAGAAAACAAAGCAAAACCAAAAACTAAAAAGGGACCTGAGGATTCCATGGTACAGGAGAGGCAAAGAGGTCACACAGAGTCGTATTTTTGAGAGAAAGGAAGGGAAGGGGATGGGAAACATGGAAAAAACTAAAAGAAATGGAAAAAAGTGACATTAGTGACAGATGGCCCTCAGGGAGCCAGCCAGTGGGGCAGAAGTGAAGCCAAGTGGTCAGGGCTGAAGACATTTCCTCCCAGCCAAGACTGCAGCCAGCAAGAAGCAGAGGAAGCTAGGAGGGGAGGGGAGGTTAAGAAAGTGTGTATCACTAGTTACTGGGGATTCTGTGTCCTGCCGGGAGCTTCTGAAGATACTTGCCCTTACTCCCTGTCTGCTGACCTCTCATCTGAGTGTGGTGAATTCAAGTGGCACAGATACTGCACTTGCCTTCTGTTTCAGCCACTGCAGGTAGCCAGAAGGCATGGGAGGTGGAGAAGTGGGGAAAAGATGGAGGCTGGGAAAGCTTGTATTGCTGGTGAATGGGTGCTTTGTCCTCTGTTGAGATTTCTGTGAATCTGCTTTTCTATGCTCCTTGTCTGTTGATCTCTCTGACAGGAGTCCGAACTAGCAGATCCGTGCTGGATTAGCTGATGGGGGACTTCTTGTCTCTGTTCTCACCTGCCTTCTCTGTCAGTTTCTTATTGCATTTGGTGTTCGGCAGAGATTTTTGTCTCTTCATTTGCCCCTTTGCCTTCCAGGTTTGATGTTTTGTCTCTGCCTTACTGAGGTTTTCGAGTGTCTCCTATGTAGGAACGGCATGGTGCTTCTGTCTATGACATCCTTGTGGGAGGAAGTCTCCTTGTAGTTTTGATTTGCATTTCTCTGATGACTAATGATCATGAGCGTTCTCTCATATATCCGTTAGTGGCCTGAACTGTCTCGTTCAGTGAAGTGTCTGTTCATAACCTTTGCCCGTTTTTCGATTCGGTTGTTTGTCTTTTTCTTGTTGGTGTTTTACGGCATCTTGTAGGTATTAGAAATTAGATCCTGATTGGATTTGTTGTGGCCAAAAAGTTTACCCAGTCTATAGGTTATCTTTTTACTCTTTTGATGAAGTCTTTGGATAAGCATAAGTGTTGAATTTTTAGGAGTTCCTAGTTTTCTCTTCTGAAGTTGGTGAATTGTTAGGAATGTTTTGTATTCTTTGGGTCTTTTACATCTCTGGTTGGATTTAGTCCTAAGTATTTTAGCATCTCGTGGGCTTGATAGTGATTTTGTGATTTTCTCTTTGATGTTCTCTTTGTTGGTATAGAGGAATCCAATTGATGTTTGTATGTTTAGCTTGTTTCCTGATAGTTCCAGTAGTTTTTTGTGTGGAATTTTTAGAGTTTTCTGTGTTTAAGATTGTATCATCTGCAAATAGTGATACTTTTACTTCTTCCTTACTAATTTGGGTACCCTGTATTCCTTTATCTTGCTTGATAGGTCTGGCTAGAACCTGCAGCACAGTGTTGAATAAAAGTGCTTTCAGAGGGCAACCTTGTCTGGTTCCTGTTTTCAAGGGGAATGCTTTGAGACTCTCCATTTAGGATGGTGTTGGCTGTTGTCTTTGTATAAATATACTTTATTATGTTGAGGAATTTCCTTTCTAGTCCTATTTTGCTGAGAGTTTTTGACATGCATGGATGTTGCACTTTGTCAAATGCCTTTTCAGCATCAATTAATAAAATCATGTGGTTCTTTTGTTGTCTTTGTATGACTACATTGATTGTTTTTCTAATGTTGAAGCGTCCCTGCATACCTGATGTGAACACCACGTGGTCATGGTGAACTATTTTTGGCTAAAATTTTGAGGATTTTTGCATTTAAATTCATGAGGGATACTGACCTGTAATTTTATTTTTTTGGTGATATCTTTACCTGTCTTGGGTGTCAGGGTTATGCTGGCTTCGTAGAATGAGTTGGGCAATAGTCTTTCCTTTTCTGTGCTGTGAAATATCCTTAATAGTAGTTATGTGAACTTTTCTCTGTAATGTTTGGTAGAATTCTGTAGTAAAGCTGTCAGGGCCAGGGCTTTTTGGTTAGAAGTTTTTAAATTTCCTTTTAAATTTCTCGTTATGGGTTTACTTAGTTGTTCTGCCTCTGTATTATTTCAGGTAGGTAGTTTGTTTTTAGAAATCAGTCTGTTTCTTGTAGGCATTCAAATTTGTTGCACTATAGCTTTTTGTAGTATTTAGTTGTGATTCTGTAAATTTCGGTTGTGTCTGTTATGATATTGCCCATTTCATTTCCTTTTCAATTTATTTGCTTCCTATCCTGTTTTTCTTTTGCCAGTTTGGCCAGTTGTTGATTGGCTTTGTTGATCTTTTCAAAGACCCAGTTTTTGGTCTTGTTGACCCTTTTAATTTTTTTCTCTATTCTGTTTTATTTAGTTTTGCTCTAATTTTTATTATTTGCTTTTGTCTGGTGCCCCTGGGCTTCCTTTATTGGCGCTGTTTCTGTTTTCTTGAGTTGTAGGGTTAATGCTTTGATTTGGACCCTTTTTTCTTTTTAAATGGGTACAACTTATTGCTAGAAATTGAGCTCTGAGCATTGCTTTTGCTGTGTTGGAGAGGTTCTGGTAGGATGTGTTTTCATTCTCATTTGAGTCTTTGAATTTCCATCCTTAATTTCTTCTGTAATCCAGTAGTTTTTGAGCAAAGTGTTGTTCCATTACCATGTTTTTTATTCCCCGCTTGTTGTTCTGTTACTCATTTCTACTTTTATGGTTTTATGATCAGAAAAGATGCTTTGTAATATTTTGATGCTTTGGATTTTGATAAGACTTGCTTTATGATCTAATACATGATTTTACTCTGTAGAATGTCTCCTGTGTTTTGGAAGTGAAAGTGTATTTGGCTTTTGTTGAGTGAAGTGTTCTCTCTGTGTATCTATGAGGTCAAGTTGGTTGATATGTCGTTTAAACTTTCTGTCTCTATTGAACTGCGTTTTGGATATTCAGCCCTTCACTGAATGTGGTATGCTGCAGTCTCATCCTGTCATGGTTGCATTGTGTTCCCCCCAGAAATGCGTGTAGTAATTTGAGTGGCTCATGATTACTGGCATTATATGGTAATTTTGTGATTTTTCTGTTTTGTAAATCCTAATCTCTGTCTTTGGTTATAATGGTAAAATGGATTATATCAATGAGGATTAGGGTGGGACTGTAACACCCTTACTAAGGGAGTTTCCCTGGAGTGTGACCTGTGCCACCTTTTATCCTAAAATAAACTGAACCCACTGCCATAGAGCTGATTCCTGCTCAACAGCAACCCTACAGACAGAGTAGAACTGTTGTATAGAGTTTCCAAGGAGCACTTGATAGATTTGAACTGCTGACCTTTTGGTTAGCAACTGTAGTAGCACTTAATCACTTTGCTACTAGGGTTTCCCCTTTTAATCCTACAGTAGATAAAAGGACAGAGAAGTAAGCATAGAGTTGGGGACCTCATACCATCAAGAAAGCAGTGCTGGGAGCAGAGCAGAACCTGAGATTCCTGTGCCAAGATGCTGCCAGACTAAAGAGAGAGTGTTAGAAAACAAGGACAATCCTCCAGAGCCAACAGAGAGAGAGTCTTCTCTTGTAGCCAACAGTTTAATTTTGAATGCTCAGCCTCTTGAACTGTGTAACAATAAACCTTTCTTTGTTGAAGCCACCCACTTGTGGTATTTCTGTTAGAGCAGCACTAGGTGACTAAGACACCTACTGTTTTTGTGGAGCTGTGTGTTTTCTCTTGTCAGTGTTGTGTCAGTTTGCTTTATGTATTTAGGAGCCCTGTCATTGGGTGTGTAAATATTTAGTATGGTTATGTTGTTTTGTATGTTGACCTTTTAATGATTATATAGTGTCCTTCCTTATCCATTATGGTGGATTTTAGTTTGAAATCTGTTTTGTCAGAAGTTAATACTGCCACTTGTACTGTTTTTGGAATGTGATTTGCTTGATATGTTTTTTCCATCCTTTGAGTCTTGTTTGTACCTTTAATTCTAACTGTGTCTCTTGAGGCGGCATATAGACAGATTGTATTTTTAGTCTAATCTGCCACTCTCTGTCTGTGGGTACATTTAAGCACTGTGCATCAAGTGTTAGCAGTAGGTATGAGTTTAGTATTGTCATTTTGTTGACTTTTTTGTGCATTGTTGACAGTTTTTTTTTGCTCCACTTTGTTTTCTGTGCTAAGTCATTTTTTCTTATGTATTTTCTTTTTTATTGTTGTTGGTTTTGTATTTGATGAGTCTTTATGTTTTTTATTTTGATGTGTAGGATTATTAGTTTCCTTTGTGGTTGTCTTAACATATTTTTCTAGGTTTAAACCAGTCTTTTATTTCTTTATATTGCCTGACAACTGCATTTAGTGTTTATTGTACTTTTTTTGGTTTTTGCAAGTTCTCTGAATTTCTGTTTACTTTTCTGCCTTTAACCATTGCCTGTGTTAGTCTGAGTCACTGTTGTCTTTCTCTTGAATTATTCCAGTAGCTCTTGTCTTCCTTGCTTTTACTCTTTCTCTCCCTGTAGCATATTTTAAGTATACCAAGGTTACCCTGTAAAATGAAACCCACAGAAGAGGTCCAGTGGCACTCTCATATCCCTGAGGTCACCAAAGCCGTACATGGTGTGTTCCCTTGCCCGCAACAGCCCCCATTACCTTTCTGACCTGATCTCCTAATTCTCTCCTTGATTACTTCTGCCTGAGGGCCTTTCGTTTTCTTTCTTTCCTGGAAAATTCTTTCTACAATGTGTTAGTTGTCTGTTGCTGCACAACAAATTACCACAAATTTAGTGGCTTGATACAATCCAGCCAAGTGCCGTAGGCATTTATTATCTCACAATTTCCATAGGTTGGAATCCAGGAACGGCATAGCTGGATCCTCTGCTCAGGCTGCAGTCAAGGAATTGACCAGAGCTGGGATCTCATCTGAGGCTAGGGGTTCTCTTCCAAGCCCATGCGGTTGTCAGAAGAATTCATTTGGTTGCGGCGCTCACTCTCGGTAGCTTGCTTCTTGAAGGCCAGAGGCAGAGAATATCTATGACTTCTCAAACCTCTTGTAAAGGGCCCGTTTGATTAGGTCAGGCCAAGCAGGATACTCTCCTTTTTGCTTGTCCAATGATGAGGGACCATACTTATAGGTGCAAAGTGCTTCCTCTTTGCCATACAACACAACAGAATCATGGGAGTGATATCCCATTGTCTGTACCATGTTCTATTGCTTAGAAGCAAATTAGAGGTTCTGCCTGTGCTCAAGGGGAGGGTATAAGGGCAGAGATCACTGGGGTTAATTTTAGAATTCTGCCTATCACACTTATAACTTCATATAACATAAAATTAATCATTCTAAAGTTTTCTGTTGAGTGGCCTTTTCGACATTCCCCCAGATGTTCTGAGGCTTCCTTTCTTATCTCCTCCTAATCTGTGTTTATCATTGGCAGTTCCTTTCCCACTTCCCTGTTGTCTTCTCCAATACCATTTTCACTTTTCCATATGCTATGTAATTTGCTTATTCTTCTTGTTAATTGCTTGTCTCCCCCAACTGGAATGTAGGTAAAGGAAGGGATTTTGTTTTGTTCACTGCTCTGTATTCTGGCCAATATTAGTGCCTGGCACAGAGTAAGTAGGTGCTCTGTATGTATTTGTTGATGTTATATAAACTGTTGATCCATTCCACAGACACTTTCTGGAAAAATATTATTTCTCAAATATTCTTATGCTAAGTATTGAGATACCCAAGAGTATAAGTACGTAATTCAGATTTTGAGGGATGGATGTTATCCTTTCTCTTGTGCCCCAGATTCATTTGGTTGCCTCATTTTGTTAGTTTGTCTTTCAGAGTGCTTTATGTCTAACATTCCCAGTCACACTACTGTCCTTCTAGGTTACACCTTTCTTTTATTATATCTAGAATATCATAGTAGTTTCTTAACCAATCATTTTCCGTGCTTTCATTTTGTTTTAGTTTTCCAGACTCATTTATATGGCCACTAGATTACATCATAACCCCAGAGGCTCCCTATCTTCGTGCTGTTGAGGTGAAATTCACAGGACATCAAACTCACCATTTTACAGTGTATAATTCAGTGACATGTGGCATATTCCCAGTGTGGTGCAGCTGTCACCTCTTCAGTGGCTCCTATTGCTTATTCAGTGAAGTACAAACTTTTTCCAGACACTGCTTCGCTGTCTTTCTAAGCTAGTCTTTCCTATACAGATCCTCCGTTCTACCTAGATTTCTTTCGCTGTTACAACTGCCTTTCCCCTTCTTACTTTTCTCTTCTAGAGTTTTAATGTGTGAAATCTAAGCAGTCCTACTTGAAGTGACTTCTCATATTTTATGTGCCCGTCCACATTATTTTAAAAAACACTTTCAGGCTGTGTTTTCCTATAATAATCTTTCTATAGTTATCTTCCCCTAGTAACAGTCCTATAAATGTGTAGTACTTACTCTTAACGCCATTAATTTGACATTTAATCCATACATTTTTACGTTATTGGTCCTGTCAAGCTGGATCCAGTTCATAGTGACTCCACGTGACTAAGTGGAATTGCCGCATAGTGTTTTCTTGGGTGTACTCTTATGGGAATGGATCACACGTCTTTCTTCCATGGAGTGACTGGGAAAGATTCAAGCCACCAACCGTTTGTTAAGCAGCCAAGGTCTTAACCATTGCACTTACACTACCATTTATGAGCATTTCTTATGCACAGGTCTGTTCTCCCAACAAAGCTGTAAATAGTTGTACCAGTTAGCTCCTGTTATGTAACAAACCACCTCAAAACTCAGTGGCTTAAACAATATCTATTGATTATTATTATTAAAAAAAATACACCAGTTCAGCTATTTCTACACATACAGTTTAGTGACATTGATTGCATTCTTCAAGTTGTGCAACCATTCTGTCTCTCTTTTTTGAGTTTTTCCTCCCTTGTTAACATATACTCACTGCCCCTAAGGTTCCTGTCTAATCTTCTGAGTTGCTGTTGTCAATTTGGTCCCATATAAACAGATACTGAATGAATACAGTGCTCAAGGTGGATATTCTTTACTAGTTAAGCTAAACTATTGTTCGGTTTTAAAAAGTCCTAAGAGGATATTTTTGGCTTAAGGTTTAAAGATTATCTCAGGGCAGTAGTTTCAGGGATTTGTTTCACCTCTGTGTCTCCAGGAAGTCTATAGAGTCTATGTGAATTTGAAATTCTGTCCTGCATTTTCCACCTTTTGAACAGGGTTCTTCTGTAGAATGTTAGTCAAAATATTTAGTAATGGTGGCCAGGCAACATCCAGTTCTTCTGGTCTCCTGGCAAAGGAGGCAATTGTTCATGAAGGCAATTAGCTGTACGTTCCTTTATCCTCCTATTCTTGACTCCTTCCTCTGTTGCCGCAGACACGTTTTTAAAAGATAAAGCTCATGTATCAGGGTAGCTGGAGTTTGACTAATCTCTGGCCTGTTTCATGTCTTTGTAGATTAGCAGGGGCACTGCTCCAGGCTAAACTTAGCTGAGCAGGTTTAATGAGGCTGGTCTGCTCACAACCTGCATTCTTGTCCAGAAACTGGTGGGCTAGTCTGGACATGTTCTTCTCAGGGTGATAGCTGAAATATAAAAGACCAAGTAGAACTACGTAAGGTTTCTTGAGGTCCAGTCTAGGAATTTACACATCTCCCTTCTGCCTCGGTCTGTTGGCCAAAGAAAATTACATGACTGAGCTCAGAATCAAGGGATGAGAAATAGCCCTTCATTAAAATGAGAGGGACCACAAAGCTGCATGGTAAGAGGATGTGGATACAGGGAGTGTTGCTGGGTACAGCCTTGTCTGTTCTGACCCCCAAACAGAGTTCTTGTTCTCTCCTGAGTAAGAATAATGAGGAGAGAATTTACGGTTTTCCGCACTAGCAAAGATTTATTAGAAAAGAGCTTGCGGGTGGAGACGATGAGAGCCTAGGCAAGGCTTACTCCATCTTTCTGAACGAGGGCTCTGTTGGGGCTTACAAAGGATTTTAGGCAGGAAGGATCCCACGTTTCATTTATCACATTTTGGGGTTGGAGGGAGAGGAAGCAGAGCTTTCTGGGAGCTGATGGGGCTATGTTAACGAGATATATGAGCAAACAGGCATCTGTAATGGGAGCTTCTGGAACTGGTAGCAAGACTTATTATGGGGTGTTGTGCCTGCACAGCTCTTGCTCTCCTGGTTCTATTCCCTGGGCTTGGCTGTAGGTCTCTGATGCCCCCATTAGAAGGTCATGTAGCAGTCAACTTTGTCTCTTCTGCACATGTCTCTGCATTTGGTCTTAGGTGGTTTTTCTAAAAAACAACTTGGTGGAAAGGTTAGTTGATAATTTAAGCAACTTGTGTCTGTAGATGTGGGTGGTAAAAGAAGTTGCTTATCACTCTGCAGTGTTTCACTGTGTGGTTAGGCTGGCCCTTCATGTGTCTGTCTCAGGAAGGGTCAGGAATTAGGCTCTTTGATATAATTTACCACATGCTGAAGGGCAGGCTTTTCTCTGTTTCCCTACAATGCCTAGCACTGTGTTGTATATAGATGTGTCAGATGTCTATTGCTATGTAACAAACTACTTCAAAGCTTAGTGGCTTAAAATATTAGTTGTTTATTTACTCATGATCCTGTGGTTGACCAGGAAGGGCTCAACTGGGATGGCTCATCTCTGCAGTATCAGCTGGGCTTGGTTATGTGGCTGCCAACTGAGATGGAGGATTTAAGGCAGCCTCTTTCATGTGACTACCTCCTCAGCTGGAATTACTGGAACATGAGAGTTTTTGTCTCCTTGCGATCTTTCAGTTTCCCAGGCCTTTCTTTCCACATTGTCTTTTTAGCATAAGTAGCTGGACTTCTTTATGTGGGCAGCTCCAGGTTCCAAAAGAATGAAATCAGAAAGCAAAGCCTTTTAAGGCATAGACTTAGAAGTCACTTTGCCAGCGTTCTATTGGTTTGGGAACAAATTACCAGGCCAGCCTGTGTTCACTGGGGGGAGAAATAAATTTCACCTCTTGCTGGGAGAGAAGTTGAAGTTCCATTGCAGAAGAGCATGTGGGATGAGAGAGGTTGTTGGCAAGACTGCTACAACACAGAAGCTTGGTAACTCCTTGTTAAATGAACATTTGAACAAATGGGTCACACAGAGCAGGGGGAGGCTTCTGTCAGTCAAAAAGACCCCAGTTTAGGATTTTGATGCAGTGAAAGCTACCATCTCTCTACTTTCTAGTTATCTTCAGATTTGTCTGAAGCCACATCAGGGGATGGATTTCCTCAAATCCGTTGGCACCAGACAGCAGACTTCGGCTATGCCCCCAATGTAAGGATGCCTAACACTTTCATGGCTGTCACTATGGATCTCGGTGATAGGAATTCTCCTTTTCTCAGGTATGTTTGTATCTGGGGCTTTGCATGAGTAATGTGTGTTCTTGGTCTTTAGTCTCTCACTCTGATGCTCACCTGAGAGGGGCAGAGAATAGGTGGTCTAAGGATTGGCATATGGAGAGGCACTACAGAGAAGAAATTTATGCAACAGGTCACTGAGATGTTGCTGGGTTTTCTGTTACATCCCAGCAACAGAGAGGCTTGTCTTCTTGTAGTCATTCACAGATCCAGATCAACAGAGGCTCTAAGTTGATCTGTGCTCCTGTGCCCACCTTAAAGTCTTGCCTTAGCAATTAAATGATGCTACTTGGAAGCAATACAGGTCACTTCTGCTAACATTGCATTGGCCAAAGCAAGTCACACACCCGTGCATAACTTCAGTGACAGCAGGAAATGGAATTCTGCTATGTAGTCAACAGGAGAGGTAATGAAATATCTGTGAATGGTTTTGGTGGATACACTAGATGTAGGTAGGATAAGAGGATCAAGAGGCAGTTGTGCAAACAGAACAAGGGGACACTGCATAGTTTAAAGTTAGGAAAGGTACACGTCAGCTTGCATCCTTTTGCTGTAGCTTTTCAATCTGTATGCTGAGCAGATAATCTGAGAAGATGAATTATATGAAGAAGAATAAGGCATCAGGATTGGAAGATGACTCATTAACAACCTGCGTTACCATGTTACTCTCTTGGAGTGAAGAAGATTTGAAACACTGATGAAGATCAAGGACCGCAGCCTTCGGTATGGATTGCACCTCAACATCAAGAAAACAGAAATTCTCACAACTAGATCAGTAAGCAGCATCTTCATAAATAGAGAAAAGATTGAGGTTGTTGAGGATTTCATTTTAATAGGTTCCGCAATCAACGCCCATGGAAGCAGCAGTCAAGAAATTAAAAGATGCATTGCATTGGGAAAATCTGTTGCTAAGGACCTCTTTAAAGTATTGAAAAGTAAAGATGTCACCTTAAAGACTAAAGTGTGCCTAAATACCAAGCCATGGTATTTTCTGTCACGTCATATGCATGTGAGAGCTGGACAGTGAACAGTGAACAAAAAGACAGAAGAAGAATTGATGTCTTTGAATTGTGGTGTTGGAGAAGAATGTTGAATGTACCACGGAATACCAAAAGAACCAACAGATCTGTCCTGGAAGAAGTACAACCAGCGTGCTTCTTGGAAGCAAAAACGGCAAGATTGCATTTTACATACTTTGGACATGTTGTAAGGACAGGCCAGTCCCTGGAGAAGGACATCATGCTTGCTAGAGTGGAGGGACAGCGAAAAAGAGGAAGACCATTGATGAGATGGATTGGCACAGTGGCTGCAACAATGGGCTTAAGCATAAAAATGACTGTGGACATGGTGCAAGACCAGGCAGTGTTTCATTCTGTTGTGCACAGGGCCGCTGTCAGTTGGAACCAACTCCATGGCACCTACAACAACAACAAAAACAACAGGCTGAGAGGGGCTTTCAGATGTGGGGTAGAGTCTAACATCTATTGTCTAGAGTGCATTAGGAGCTTGATACTATGTATGAAATGAGTAAATAAAACCGGCAGGGGACCAAATATTGAACAGCTGATTCAGATGAAGCACATGACTTTTAGCAGTTACAATAGTCTTACAGTTAATTTGGTGGAATACTGGTTAAGTGCTATGACTGCTAACCAAAAGGTCAGTAGTTCACATCTGCCAGCTGCTCCTTGGAAACCCTAAAGGGCAGTTCTACTCTGTCCTATACGATTGCTATGAGTTAGCATTGGGTTGATGGCAGTCGGTTGATTTTTCTCTGGTTTTAGGTTAATTCCAATACTTTTTCTTCCTTCCTTTCTCCTTTCCATCCTTTTCACTGCCTCCCATTCTCTGTCCTTCCCTTGTCTTTCCAGGTCATCTGTTATCTCAAGATTTCCATTCTAGAGCCCCAGCTTTGTTTATCATTTACCGTCTCTCTTAAACTAATCAGCTACTGAGCATTGACTGTTAGGTTTAGTCATCTTTACTGTTACCTTCTTAATGAGTGCCCCCATGAGCTGTTTGTTTTTAGTGTTGTTATTTTTTAGCTCAAATCCAAAGTTTGCTATTTGTTCTTTATTCTGTAGCATCCACCCTCGAGATAAACAAACTGTGGCCTATAGGTTGCACTTGGGAGCCCGTGCTCTGGCTTACGATGAGGAGCATTTGACTTTCGAAGGACCACTGCCTGAGAAGATTGAACTTTTGGTTGACAAGGGGCTGCTCAACCTCACATATTACCAGAAAATCCAGGTCCAGCAGCAGGACAACAAGATATTTGAGGTGAGAATAACAACAGAGAAAACGCAAGTTCACCCTGTGTTTGGAGCCAAGATTTCCTCTAATCTGAGGCCCATCTCTTCAATTATGTCGATACTATTAGTAAGGTCTTAGTTGATGGGGATTGAGCTTATCTCAGAAACGGAAGTGGATAACAGCACCCTCTCCTCATTTATCTACATGATTAGGTTCCAAAGACCAGGTAGTTAGACGAAATTAGTGTTAACTTGAAAGTGGAGGATGACCACATCAGATCACACAATGGAGGCTGCCAGATTACCTTATTGAATAACTGTTAAATTATATCATTACATAACTTCCAGAAACCACTAAGAATCATGGCCTAGCCAAGTTGACACACAAGCTTTACTGTCAAAGCCATTGTTGCTCCTGCATCACACCCTTGTGTTTATAACTGCCATTTATCTGTTGTTAATGTGCAAAATAGTCACATAGTAGATTGTTTTACTATTGTAAATGGAAAATACAAGATAGGTGGTTAAGTGAGGAGTAAGTGTATTAATTAGTTTGAAGGCAGTTTTGATAGACAAGATAGTCAAGGAAGAGAAAATTAGTCCGTATTAAAATAATATTTGTTTTGTATATTTACCCCCAACATAACCATCTTTGTTGTGGAAAGAGCCTGTAGCTTTATTTGTAAGTTCCCTGTTGAGAGCATCCTCACTTCAGAATGTTTCTTCGTCCTTCAGTTGGCTTTTTGTTTTTTCTTTTTTTTTTGGTTACACTATCTTAAATTCTGATATTCTTTTGAGTTTAGTGTGTCCTTTGAGAGGATTGGAGTGCTGGTGGAATAGTGGTTAAGAATGGCTGCTAACCAAAATGTTGGCAGTTCAAATCCACCAGTTGCTCCTTGGAAACCCTATGGGGGCAATTCTATTCTGTCCTGTAGGGTTGCTATGAGTTAGAATTGACCAAAGGGCCATGGGCTTTTTTGTTTCATTCTGAGTGGACTAGTGAAGCTTTTTTGATTTGAAACTTAGTTTGAATTAATGTAGGAAGACTGTTTTCTTGTAGTGTGCAGCAAAGATCCTTCCTTGTGGAATTGGATTGATTAAAGAGGTTTCTTAGGAGTGCTCTGTAATTTGGAGTAGGTACAAGAAAATTCCTATATGAAACACTTAAATGAGTATCTGTGAATATCATGACACCATCAGGCTGCAGGGTGAAGAGAGGAGATGAAAGAATATTCTAATTCACAGTGACCCTCAAGTACTAACGAAAAAGCCAGCAGTTTGAATCTACCAGCTGCTCCTTGGAAACCCTATGGGCAGTTCAACTGTCTCCTGTAGAGTCGCATTGAATCAGAATTGACTTGATGGTAGTGAGTTTCAGTTCTCTGGATTGCCTTCTGACTTGAGAAAAGCTTGCTACCCGCGGTTCCCTTGTGCTACGTCTTCATTCCATAGCTCCTCTGAGAATGCTACGTAGCAATAGCAGTAGCTGTCCTGTTAGGCTCAGTCATATTCCTGCCTGCTTTGCCATTTGGTAGGAGGGATCACAGGACAAATGTTCAGAGGAGGCTTGAATAATTGCCTTATGTGGCTGTGTTTCCTTGTCTCCATCTGTAAATTAATGTTTTACTTATTGATTTAAATTATTTAATCACATGAAGATATGTAATCAACCTGTGGCTGTGTTGACCAGACTGAGAAGTGTTCTGTGGGAAATGGATCCTTAGCTAAGAACGGCTCCTTGTCTTTCTTTCAGTTGCTCTGAAAGAGCAGTTCCCCGTCTGTTGGATTACTGCTGTAACTGACCTGACTGCCCTTATTTTATGACTCTCTTACTAGGTCTCGTGTTGCAGTGATGATCAGTGCAAATGGCTCCCAGCTCCCATGGACACTTCTTCTACCTGGACCCTGACCCTAAATATAAGTCCTTGTCATGGCACTGTGGTTGCTGTCCGCTATGCCTGGACAACATGGCCTTGTGAATACAAGCAGTGTCCCCTGTACCATCCCAGCAGTAACCTGCCAGCTCCTCCTTTTATTGCTTCTGTGACAAACCAGATTCCTAAACATTAGAGCAAGGGTGCTAAATGATTTATTGAAATTTGATCAAATCCTGGACATCAGGGTGGGTGCTGTGGATTTGGGCATTTAGCAGTTTCGGTGATGACAACTGTTGCTTTCAAAGTAAATTAATTGACAGGCCTCACTGGATAGCTCCCAGCCGGAGCTGTTGTTTGCTGCTGTCAGGTTGGCCTCAACTCACGGTGACCCCACGCATGGAATAAAATGCTGCCGTGGTCCTGCATCATCTCTATCACCAATTACACTTAGCTCGTTGGGATTCATAGTGTTTTTGTTGGCTGATTTTTTTGGAGGCAGATGGCCAGGTCTTTCTTCCATCTGTCAGAGTCTGGAAGCTGTGTTTACACCTGTCCAACATCACAGTGACACGCCAACTGCCAGTGACAGAGGGGCTGTGGCTCTGCGTGAGGTGCTGTGGCCAGGAATCTAACCCTGGTCTTCCTCATGGAAAGTGAGAATCTTTTTCTTTCTGTCTTACTTAGCTAGTGTTTTTGTAACAGAAATACTGTAAGTAGATGACTTTAACAAACAAATTTATTCTGTCACAGTTTAGTAGGCTCAAAGGCCAAACTCAGGGTGTCAGCTTCAGGAGAAGGCTTTCTCTGTTGGCTTCGGAGGAGGGTCCTTGTCTTCAGTCTTCCCCCAGTCTAGGAACCTGTCAGGTGTAGGAACCCCATCTCCAAAGGACGCACTCTTCTCTCAGCTCTCCTTTCTTGGTGGTGTGAGGTCCCCATGTCTGTCTGTTTGGATCTCTCTTATGTCTCAAAAGAGACTGACTTAGATAAAACTAATCTTGCAGATGTCATCAGTATTACCGACACTAATCCATCTTATTAGTGTCACCATGATAGTATTTACAACACAGGAAAAGCAGTTCAGATGACAGAATGGTGGAGAGTCACACAACACCGGCAATCATGGCGTAGCCAAACTGATACACATATTTCTGGGGGACACAGTTCAAACCATGGCAACCAGTGAACCAACAGAAATGTTTGTCTTATGTCCTCCAGTTAGTCTATGTGTTGTAATTCTGTCCTATAAACAAATTGGATCACAGTATCATTCATTTCTTCATATTGTTGGGAGTGAAGTGTCTAGAACTTTTGCCCCTTCACCTTCACTTGAAATGACAGAATCTCAGAGTCAGAAGAGATTTTAAAAACCCACTAGTGTATATATATATATGACCATGAGTTATTATTAGATCACTGCTGGGAATTTCCATTGTAAACTTCTTAATTAAGAGTCTTTTTCATTCTTGGAAACTGAAAACTTTCTTCCATGAAACTTCCACAAAACAGTGGTCTTTCAGATAACTGGAGAGAGTCCTATTTGTGTTTGCAAAATTTGTTTGCTAAGCTGTAAACAACCCTATTCCTTCAATCTAAGAAAATGATAACGTGAGTGTTTAAGACCATCTAGGTCAAAGCAGGCAGTTGGGAGATACTAAGGGATGCCTTAAGGAATAAAGAGAATGGGCAGGTGGTAGGCATCCAGTGACAGGAGGGGCTGGGGAATGAAGGTAGAATTGGTTAGAATTAATGTAAATCTCAGGCCTCTTAAAAGTAAGAGACTTAACTATAAAAAGGGATAATAACCCTGATGGAAGGAAAAAGTGAGGCTGAATAGGAAGCTACAGGTGCATTTAGAAAAACAATGTGAGTGAGGCAAAGTGGAGGGATTTTGTGTGTATCACTGGGAATCATATGCTTTGTACTGGTTGATTAAAAACAGCTAATGGGTCATGTTAATTGTGGTATCTGTGGGAAACTGGAAATAAAAACATGGTTAGTGATGTGTATGTATTTGTGTTCAACTGCGGTCAGGTTAGGAATGGGTTTGTAGATTGTCCTTTGAAGCATGAGAAACAAGAATGTTATCTGTGGATAGCCTTTTTCTTAATGTGAAAAATGAGAACAAGCATCATCTCTTCACATCTGTCTTCCACGAAGTTCTTGTGTAACTCCAAACAGCAGGAATACCTTAGTCAGTGCCAAGATCTTATTTAATAAAGAAAAACTATAGCCCATCAAGAAACTTTTTCTGAAAACTTTCTAGTGTACAATTCACTCCTAACACCCACATTTTGACCTTTTATGCATCTGGCCTCATGGGAACCACGAGTCTCCTGGGAAAACCTGTCCTCAGCCCCAATACACATATATCCACATGCTGTTCTCATTTAGAAGCAGTTAGACATAGCTAGGAACTGCAAGCTCAAGTGCTTTTCATCTTCAATAACCTAGCAGACACAGTGTAAAACATTTGGTTTATGTATTGGATATATAATGAAAAGTCATGGAAAAGTTAATGAGTAATTTAAAATGTTCTGTGAGAATTCAGTTTATTTCCCCAAACGAGGAAAAAAACTTTTTTCATGGTTGAAAATGAAAGTAGAAAACTGGGGCAGTAAAGAAAAACAAAAGCAAGTGAAAATCACCCCAAAATTCATCATTTGTAGACAAACATTTTAGTAAACATTCACTTCATTTTCTTGGGTTATATAATTTTACACACTCTATAGTCTATTATGTTGTAATATGTACTCTTGACAAAATTTTTCTATGTAAATGATATATATTCATAGTGCTTCATACTTCAACCAGTTACCTATTAATGGACATAGAGGCTTATTTGCATGTCTTCAGTTATTAAACCAGTACTGTGGATGAACATTGTAAGAGAACACCTTTGTCCAACTGTTTCTTTAGGGTCCTGTATGGAGTGAATTTTTTCCCCTAAAAATGTTTGTGTCACCTCAGCTAGGCCTTGATTCCCAGTATTGTATGATTGTCCACCATTTGTTATGAGATTCTTAAATCCTACTTTTATCATGGTAATAAGGCATGACTCAGTCTCCAGATTAGGTTGTATCTTGAGTCAGTCTCTTTTGAGATATGAAAGAGAAAAGCAAGCACAGAAGCAGAGGGCCCTGATACCAAGAAACAAGAGGCAGGACCCGGGATCTCTGCATGGAGAAACTCCTAGAACATGACTGGTAACAAGGACTTTCCCCTAGAACCAACAGAAAGAGAAAGCTGGCACCCTGAATTTGAAGTTTCATCCTCCTAGACTGAGAGTATATATTTGTTAAAACCATCCACTTACGGTATTTGTTACAGCAGCATTACATGACATGAAATTATATTTCATGAAATTACATGACATTCCATTACATGAAATAATAGCTTAAAGGATAAAGACACATTTACAGTTTTATACCTACTACCAGGGTTTGATTCAACGAATTTACTCAACACCCAAAGGGCTAAACAATTTGGATTCCCACTAAGGTATATAGTCTATTCCCTCACCCTTATTAACATCAAAACCAGAAAAGCCAAACCCACTGCTGTCGTTTGGATTTTGACTAGATCTAGAGACCCTGTAGGACAGAGTTGCTGCCCATTTTCCAAGGAGCACCTGGGGGATTTAAACTGCTGACCTATTGGTTAGCAGCCAAGCACTTAACTGTTATGCCACAAGAGTTTCTGCTTCATTAGCATTAGATATCAAATTTAAAAAAATCTTTGACGGCACTTGGCTTGGCTGGCTTCACAATCTGAAAAGGTGCCCTATTTTAAATATACTGCAAACTAGTTGCCATCGAGTCAGACCCCAAGCATCAGAAGTAGACTGTCAGTTCTGAGGCACTTTGGGGTGGATTTGAACCTCCAGCTTTTCCATTTTTTGAAACCATGATTCGTAAGTAAAAAAAATTTACATTATTCCAGGTATCCTCATACATCTCTATGCAGATTTACTAAATACATATGTACACATTATAGCTGAAATGTTTGATGAAACTACCTTTGTTACATGTGATATACTTCAATATATTCTAATGCTTTATTTAATTTTGACAGATGGAGTTCTTGACCCCGTTTATGACCTACTAATGGGTTGAAATCTGTAGTAGGTGATACACAGTCTTAGGAGGCCTACGAAGTGAAGACTCATTAAATAGCATGCTCATTTATTTAAAACATTTTCAAATGTCTTCTGAAAGTGAGGCTCTTTTAATGTTTTACAAAGATGAATAGGTATTTGTCACATGAGAAAAGCAGCATGTATCATGTAAGTGCAAAGAAGTTCAAGCATCTTATGCAGAGGAAAAGACAAAAGAAAAACATTAAAATGTTAACAGCTTCGAGTAATCCCCATCCGACTTGGTACTGCCCAAAGTTATTCTTTTTTTTCCACTGTAAGTTACACAAACTTATAAAAAGACTAATTGAGAATCATTAATATTTCTGGTAGTTTATTTTGGTTAACTGTAGTGTGATCATGGAGCCCTGGTGACACAGTGGTTAAGAGCTCAGCTGCTACCCAAAAGGTTGGCAGTTTTAAGTCCATTGGCTGCTTTCTGAGAACTCCGGGGGCAGTTCTCCTCTGTCCTCTTGGGTTGCTATGAGTGGGAATTGACTCAAGTGGTAGCAGTTTTCTCTTCTGGTATGGCGGTGTGATGTCATCTAGAAGCTGCCCTATCTGACCCCCTCCCTCTGCTTGTCAGATTTCTTTCTTAAAATGCAAATTCCATTTATGTTGCCTTCCATTCATGGTTATTAATAGCTCAATTCATACCATCTTCTGTAGCAGTCTTCTGTTCTTGAGGTCTTTTGTTCCATCCCATTCCAGCCAGCCCTGGGTAGCTGATGGATGGACAGCTAACGAATCTAACCAAGTACTGTGAAAAGCTGTACTGGTTGGGATTAGCTGACACAGTAAACCTCCACCTTAATGCTACAAGTGGGGTTCAGAAAGATTGTTAAATTACACTGCTAGGTGCCACTCAGTTAGTTCTGACTCTTAGTGATCCCATATGATAAACAGAGATGTACCATAGGGTTTCCTAGGATATAATCTCTATAGGAGCAGACTGCCAGGTCTTTTCTCTTGTGGAATGGCTTGTGGGTTCAAACTAGAGACCTTCTGGTTAGCAGCAGAGTACTGAACCATGTGCCACCAGGGCTCCTCCAGGTTATGTTGCTGTAGGTAATTAAATGACAAGGTTGTGGACAATGGGAACCAATCCTCAATCATGTGTGAATTCATGTTATATGGTTTCACTGTATTGAACTCAAAAGCACATTCTCCAATAAGGAACCACAGAGGGGATGCAGAAAAGGTTAAATAGACACTGAAATTGACTTTTTGATCCCCTCAAGGGATGTGCTAAACGTGGAGGAAAAGATGAGCAGAGTACCTTGGAGCTGTGCCTTCTGACTGGGTATAAGCAGAGGATTTGATTTTGATAATACTGACATGATACAAAGCAGCAGCTAGGATCTCGGGTGAGACTTAATATTCATTGAATTAGGGGTCAGAATCAGTGTCTCTCTCGTGAGTCAGCAGACATCTCTCACTGTGGCTATACAGGAGTTAAGTTTACCTCTGGCACAGTTAAGCAAATGAAATTCTATCCTGATTACAGCAAGATGAAAATAAGCAGAACTGTCAAGAGAAATTTATTACTAAAAATAAAGCAGCTGGAGTTTTTTTGAAGTAGGGAAAACTGTCACCATGGGAACTTCCATGATAAGATGTGATAATTTATTATCCTCTTCACTCTTGAACTGCTGCCTTCTTCCATATATTATAAGTTTAATTAAAAAAAAAATTCATCAGTATGAAATTGATGTGTGCCTGCTCCCTTCCTGTTCAGTCTGAAGACTGAGTGGGGCTACAGTGTGCTGGAGACTTCAAGTGCTCTAGATGGGTCTCCACCAAGGGCTCATGTGTCAGGAACAAGGGCTGGTAAGAAGACACAAAGGCTGTAGGCTGAAGTTCTGGGAGGTCCAAGGATCCTGGAAGAGGGAAAAAATTTGTTAAGTTGCACTGCTGCCTAGGAATGTCAGGAGACTGTTTTGATAAGACGTATATATGTCCTTCAATTTCTTAACACCTTTTTGTCAGCCAATTCTGCTCTTGTTTGGCTAAAAGTAAACTTTGCCAGGACAGGTTAGGTGACTTGCCTTTGGTTATACAGTACCTAAGGCAAAGAGTAAGAGTTAATTACATTTCCTTCTTTTCAGCTCAGAGTTCTGACCACTTAGCCCATGTGTGGGAGAGAATTCATAGAATATAGGCTGGACCAAGGCCAGGACTGACTGTTTCTACTTCACTTGAAATTTTAGTCCCTGCACAGCAAACTTTTCTCTGGAGTCCCACTCTGGTCTTTGGGTACAGAATGAGAATCTAGTTTCTCACTGTGGCCTGTCTTCTGTGATCATAAGCACTTGCTGTGGCTTCTGGAGTGATGCTGTAAATCTATGCGGGGCAGTGGATCCTCCTCTGACCTGGGACTCTCCACTCAATGAAAGCATAAAGCACATACCGCCCAGATAGTACGGGTACTTGGCTATAACTGAAGAAGTAAGGGCAGTCTAAACACAACCGTCAAACTAGAAAGGTTTAAAAGATACCTGGTAGAATGGGATCATCCTGATCCTCAAAAGTCTCTCTCTGAAAGGCTTCAAAGCTCATAGCAGCATCATTCTCTGGCAGTCCTTGGGGTAGCTGCCCATCTCCAGGTTTGCACACATCAAATTTCACCCACTGGTAACTGCAAGATCAAAGGAAATCCTTCTCAAAGAGCTGTCTGCTAGCCATAATAACCCATTTCTATCTCCAAGGGGATCAGGCATTTTTTTTTTCTTTAAAACTCTCCCATATTAGCTAAAAACATATTAACAGAAAAACTAAAAGAAAACTGACAGGTGTCTTTAGTGACACATTATTCTGTAGGACTTGCCAACTATCTCACTGTCACAGCAAATGTTTACAATTACAGGATGCAGTAAGGTACTGCCTCCTACTTACCTGTCCAGAGGGTGAAAAGCAGGCATGCCTCACCCACAGAAGATGTTCAATAAATGTATAAATGAACAAAGGAGTCACTCCCAGCTTAGGGCCTGACCAGCTGATCGCTGAGCTTCTCTGAAGGTACTAGATTTGACCACACTTACTTGACACATTTTCGAGCTCCTGGACAACTCTGGATCAAGTTGTGGATGGCTGGATGTGAAAACCCAAAGAAGTCGGCTCCAGATGGAAGCAGGCTGGGCATTAGCTTTCCCCTAAATAGGAGGAGAATTCCAGTTTGAGACCTTAGGGGGTGATGAGAAAGGGCTCAGGAATGGACTGTGAATATGAATACGAAGGAAACACTTTCTAAACTTGGATATTCTGGAGACTAGTTGCTAAGATGTCTGCAGGATGCAAGATAGGTTTCTGTACGATAAGGGATCTCTGCTCATTAAAGAAAAGAACAGATCTCACTGTACCAAAAGTAGTCTTTAGGCCTGTCTTCAGCTTGCTGACCAACTTACATAGAAGCACTTATGGCTTTCAGCAGTTCAGCATGACAAGCATCTGCAGAAGAGGTGACAATGGCATTCTGGGGGTCGTCTTCAGGAACAATTTCAAACTGGGAAAGATAAATGAACAATTAGATCAATCCTCACAGAAAGACCTACTACTACAAATGTTTCTTTGCTCGGGAATGTGAATCTGATGTGTAAAAACGATGTCATATTGTGCTGGTAGAAATGTATATAAATCCAAGTGAACACTGAAAGTCCTCTGACGGTTTAATTCAAAACTGCTTCGCTGACTGTCTTCTAGAATTCCACACTTAGTGTGTTAGGTGCCTTTTGCAGGTTACTTACATCTACACATACAAAATACCCAATGGTACTTTAAAGCAAATGTGAACACTTTGCATGTAATCTTTGTTTATACTGCCCAGGAGTACAAAACATTTTGAAAAAAAAACCCATTTGATTTTCTTTAATTTTTGAACTGGAAAATAACTGTTTATAGAAAACAAACTGTCACATCAAAAGTATACTGAGGAATTTTTGCCAAGACAGTACTTTAAAACAAACTCTGTAACTTAATTCCCCAACCTATTTCTAATGAAGTACAGTTAAAATTTCCAACTGTCTAATGTTTATTCAGACTGTTTTGAAAATTTATCTTAAATTTTTTTACAATAATGTTTATTATTTTATCAAGTAGTTTCTACTACTATTTTCTTTGTAGTATTTCATTTGATTGCAGTTTTATTGTATCTAATGTTAGAGACCAGGAATTTTAATAATAATTTAGAGACCAATAATAAATTATCTTGAGTCAGTTTTGTTATTTCAGCCAGTAAACTGTGAGCTTAAGACGGTTTATATTTATTTCTCAGCTAGTTCATGAAAAAACTGAGCAACTGTCTTCTAATATTTTAGAACTGCTCTACTAGTTAGTTCTGGTCTTGTCAATTCGCAAGTATTTTTTGCAATGTGTGCAAACTGTCCTATCTGAGTAAAAAGCAATTAGGAAGGTCAAAATTTATACATTCTCTCCATTTTAGTATGTATAAATCTACTTCATTTTTTTAATTGCGCTAATATTCCACTGGACGGATATATAATTTATTTAACCATTCTATTGGTACTTAAGCTCTAATTTCTTGCAACTATCAAAATAATGTTGCACTGTGCATCGTTATCTATAACTCTTTCCGCAAATGTACACATTTCTCTAGAGAATACCAGAATATTCTGGGTCAAAGGATATACATATGACAATTGTTGGCTGATATGAATAAGTTGCCCTCCAGTGCCTTTACCAAATCTTCAGTCCTATCTGTGTTTGCTTGTTTTCTTATGCCCTGGCCAAGAATGGGTATCACCAGTCTCTCTGATTCTGCCTGTAATGAAGATAAGCTCTTCTTTTCTGTTGTATTTTTAAACTTTTGTAATTACTAATGAAGGAGTCCTGGTGGTGTAGTGGTTAAGTGCTTGGTTGCTGACTGCAAGGCTGGCAGTTTGAACCTATCTCCACGGGAGACAGAGGTGGCTTCCTTCAAGATTACAGCCTGAGAAACCGAAAAGGGGCAAATCTACTCTGTCCTACAGGATCACTGTGAGGCACAGTGGATTTGACACTGGTGGGTAATTAATAGTGAGGTTCACTCCTACCAACCATCTGTACTGTTTTATAAAATGCTTGTTTTATCACTTGGCTTGGCTTTATTTTATTCCACAGGAGCACTGTATCTGCTTAATTAATCTATTATATATAGTGAATCCTATGACAGCTGGAACTCAATGGGACTACCTTGTTTTTGCAGCTATTACAAGTCTGCTGCCTTTGACAGGGTATAGTCTTAGCACTTTTGTATCACTATTAGTGGAGAATGCTTTCATTGTCCTTCTCTGACAGGTTTCTGTCTTATACAGGTTCCAGCTTTACTATATTTTTTTCGTATCTGTTGTGTGAGTTTTAACTTGGACTGTATGTCTTTTGTTATTAAGAAGTTTTACTTCAACACCTGACAGTTCAATTTTTGGTAGTCAAATCTATTACTACTTTCCTTTATGGTTTCTGGGTTTCATGTTTTGCTAAAGAAAACTTTCACCTCACTCTAAGATAACAAAAAAGTACTCCCATGTTACTTTTAACATATTACAATACAAAACATTCTATAAAGCTAAGGCAATGAAAAATAGATCAATGAAATAGAATTGCCTGGAAACAAATTTTAGTTAGGTTATACTAAAGAAGTCACTTGATGTTATTTGGAAAAACAAAGAAACCTAGATTCCCTAGCTCACAATGTACTGAACATGATGTCTCGATGGGTTAAGGAGCGTAAAAAAATGAAAAGACCAAGATTTTTCCTTTTCAAATGCATTTTATCATTTTGTCTTTCAGATGCAATTAAAGAACCTGCTTGCCAATTCCATTAAAATTCTACTAGGATTTTTATTGAATTTAAGTATTTGTTATAAATACTGTATACTATAACAATACTAAGCAGTATACAATGTTCAGTATCCTCAAGAGAACTGCTACATACCGAAGGTCAGCTGAACTCTCAGATGCATCTAACACTGATGTAGTATTACTCAAATGTGTAAGGCAGGCTCAGAGCTCTCCCAGTTGCTGCTCAGAGGTTCCCAATTATCTGGCCTTGACCCTCTTCCACTCAGTATTTTCATGATAGAATCCTGGAATCCTGAAAGTGGTCTATGCTTGTCCAATGATCACAAGTGATGGTTGAGGAAAATGAACTGCCTTTAAGTTCAGTACTGATAAAAATGAACAGAGGCTCTTAATAATACTAGAATTCAAGACTCCCAGGTCCTTAAAATTACGTGCAGTAAGAAACTAACAGGCAGTTTCCTTGCTGCCTCCTTTTTTTGATACAACTTGAAATGGCAGAGTATCAGATCTCCCCTGATTATAAGCATATACTTCACAAATAAGCAAGGGTAAGACCTTACAAAGTCATAGTTCAAGGGAAAGGGCTTCAGTTGGGGAATCAGATACAGATTCACATCTCAGCTCAACCACTTTATTAGTGGAGGTAGGATTTGGAATATCACTTTTTTCCACCCTACAAAAAAGAAAAGAAAAATACCAAACCCAGTGCCACTGAGTTGATTCTGAATCACAGACAGTAACCCAAGAGAACGGAGTAGAACTGCCCCATAGAGTTTCCAGAGAGAGGCTGGTAGATTCAAACTGCCAACCTTTTGGTTAGCAGCCACACACTTAAAATCACTGCACCACCAAACCTCCTTTTGTACCTTGGAGTTACACAAATGGCAATTATATACCATCTACCTTCTAATGTGTCAGAATAAGTAATGCATATAAACTACCTAGCACATAGAAGGTTCTCAAAGGAGGGGGAAAAAAAAGGTAGTTCTCAGAATGAGTACCTGAGGCTGCATACCGCCATCCTTGATCTGACAGGTATACAGACACTGCTGGTCTGGGCACTTCATGCTGGCATATATTCGAGTACTGCAGTAGCCCACAGGGTAGATGGCACTTTCATCATGAAAGCCAGGTCGGTCGGTGATGATCTATAAAAAAAAGATTCCCCCAACCTGGGATTGAGGTCACAGGAGAATTTCCAAGTTTAGTTTACTGTGGTAGCCTCTAGAACCACTTCAGGGCTACAAAGAGTGACTCAAATCAGAGAGAAAGTGAGAAAGACAAAGTAGAGGTTGCAGAACAGACAAAACTGACCTGGTTTCCTAAGGACTGGACATTTTCTGGGGTTGGTCTGGATCAACAAGGGGCTGTTGCTAATGGGAACAGGGAGGGAAGGCCCAACCCCATTCCCATATTTCTGATTCTCCTCCCTATTTATCGCTGGTCTCACTCACCTCCCCCAGGCTATATACTGTTAGACCCCCCAGTCCGATGGGGAACACGGGCCGTCCTGAGGGATCCAGGGCAATGGGCTGAACCAGCTTGCGAGCACCTCCCTCCATTTTCTTTCTCTTGGATGTTTTCTTCAGAACTGAAACGTAAACCTGGGGTCACCCACTTTAGGCCCTTCCCAATGCTGAGAGTAAGGGAATCATTTAGACATGAATGCTACACACAAGAAGCCAGTCCTAGTTCTGCATACTCAGTGGGCACAAGGGACCTTTTCCCAAAGCCCTGAGTATCTTTCTAACTTACTTACCTGGCAGTAACCAATTTTAATATTAGTACTTTACAGCTAAAAGTCTTAATACCTTTTGAGGTCTCATGTGTATGATCAGAAATTTCCAAGTTAGCAGTGTGCTCAAAAAGCCACCTAGCCCATTTCCCTGCCTGTACGAAAGATTGCATCTAATGCAACCCAATGACTACTGGACATTGGAAGGTGGAGGGTTCAGCCAGCTCCCTCTGCATTTAACCAGTTCTAATGGAATTTCACCACCTAAAGCGGCTCTAATACACGTGCTTCTCAGGTGCTCTTAGGGGTGCTTCAGGAGCAAATCAGCGTTTAACTGTTATCTGTGGCTGTGTGTGTCTACTAGTTAGTACCACATCTTTCTCATTAGTATTGGAGCCACTGGGGCAACCAATACCCTTCCCCAAGGTACCTTCCAGTTTGTTGTTCTCTTTGCCTTTTTCTTTTTTCTCCTTCTTGGATTTCTTCCCAAATGGTTCCTCAGCCGCAGTGCTGGGCCCAGAAATAGGTCCTGCTCCCTGTATAGTTCCCACAGAGCTGGCCACACCATATGTCAGGGGTAAACTGGAGCTGTGGGAAGGAGGTACAGCCTGTGCTTCCCCTTCAGTGAGAGCCTGAAGCTGGAGGAGCTTCTTCAGCAAGTACCTGAGGTCAGGAAAGAAAGGGAGCAATTCAATATTTTACTTAAATACTGGGAAAACCAGAACTATGTATAGAGATTACTGTATGCACAAAAATACAGTTCTTATTGCTCACTGGGAATACTAAAGTCTCCTGAATTCAAAAGCTAATGATAAGAATTGTAGGTTATTTCTATTGTGTTTGGAGGGTTCCTCTCCCTTGATAGGAGCCTTGGTGGTGCAATGGTTAAGAGCTGTGGCTGCTAACCAAAAGGTCAGCAGTTTGAATCCACCAGCTGTTCCCTGGAAGCCTTATGGGACAGTTCTACTCTGTCCTGCAGGGTTGTTATGAGTAGGAATGAACTTGATGTCAATGGGCTTGGTGTTTGGTTTCCCTTGATGTTGGGTGGTACTAGGATTCTGAAGAGCATACCCTGAATTATGTGGGTATACGTACCAACTATGCTTTGCATTGGGGTATTGGTGGTGCAGTAGGTAAGACCTTAGCTGCTAACCAAATGGGGTCAGCACTTCAAATTCACTTAACAGTTCCACTCTGTCATACAGGGTCACTATGTGTTGGAATTGACTCAGCAGCATCAGGTTTGGTGCTTTGCATTGGGTAGTACACACAGAAAAAACAACTTGTAGAATGAATAGCAGTTTCTTTATCCTTTGACTTTTATGATGAGAAAGTTAAAAGCACTACTTATTAGATGTTGCCAGCGGGCTTGGTCAGAAAAATGAATAGAAGAGCTGTCTCAATCCACAGACCTACACAACCTGGGCAAGTGGAACAAATACACAGGTTGTGAATATTTCTGTACTTACTCAAGCAGTCTTTTGGGGGTGCAATGCACAGAAATTCCACTGGAGAAAATTCCCAAGAGCAGTAACACATTCTATACCAATCACGAAAAATGTGATTGTGAAACAAAGTGAAACTCACCTTCTTTCTTCTTTTGCTTTAAGAAATTTTTCCTCAAGACGAGCAATTTCATCACAAATAGCAGCATTTTCCTTGAAGGAAAAAATTGAACATAATCATGTAAAATGAATAAAAGATCAAAGTATTACAATGGGAAGAAGATCCATTATTTCAAACCAAAAAAGTTGGTTAGTAGGTAAGGAACTATTCTACATTGCAGACAAACTACAAATGTGGGTCAGATAATTATCACCCAAACTAGGGCATCTTTTGAGACTGAAAAGGGAATAGTACTAATGATTGTGTCAGAACATCAATTATAAACCAGGACTGTGCTGGAAAAACCGAGAGGATGATCACTCTAAACCGTGAAGCTTGTGGCAGAGAAAACGACATACTTCTTAAATCCCTAGATGTTTAAATTCAATACTATGAGTATTGTCCATCCCTAAGTGCCTTGACTCTTGAGGAGCTTACAAAGCCAGCCTAACCTAAAGCATACCCATGCAGTAAGAATTTTAGGAAGGAAAACAAAATGGGAACCTCTTAATATACTTATGTATGTATTCAAGTATCATCCTCCTTTTTGGATGACAGTCCTGAAGTGATTGTTCCAGTGTGGACGTTCCATAGCAAAGACCTCAAATTTTGTTTAAAACAATATTGCTTTTCATCACAAAACCTTCTTTATGTATTTAATGGAACTGATATACTTTTAATAATATAGGCTCCACGCTTTAAGAACCTTTGAAATGTAGGGGGTGAAATAAAGGAATGATCAGATGTCACGTCCTCTTAATTCTGCTTATTTGTCTGACTGCACATAGCAAATGCTGAATAAATGTTTTTGGAGTGAATGTTCTAATTTCCAAACCTTTCCTTATGCTTCCAAAACAGCTGAGATGTTCAAGCTTTTGGTAGAAGAGGTAAGCTATTGATTCAAAGGTGGGCAGACATTTGAGGGCTCCACTCCCTATTTTCAAGCTCTGACGCAAGCTTGAGCAAGCTTGCTGGTGGTGTTAGGTGCCATGAGTCAGTTCGGATTCAGCAACCCTATGCATAACAAAATGAAATGCTGTTGGGTCCTGCACCATCCTCATAATTGTTGCTATGCATAGACTCATTGTTGCAGCCACTGTGTCAATTCATGTTGTTGGGTATCTTAATACAAAGTTGTGGCTGACAAACCGGTTGATTCATTCAGCTCACTGCCTCTACAATAAAAAATATCAAAAACACTTGGGAGACTCAGAGGAGGTTGGAATGGGGTACATTAGAGGCAGCTTCAAATGCATGTTTAGGCAAGGGGTCAGGGTCGGTTAATAGCTTTATACGGGGTGCCTGGAAAACAGGCTATGTAGTGAAAATAGAGCAGCTGGAATCACACTATTAAGTTGGAGTCAGGCTTTGACACAATGCCCTTCAGCAAATCATTTCTCTGAGCTCAGTGTTCTTTTTTAAAAGTTTCTACTTCTCCGAGTTATCTCGAGGATGAGGAAACAAGTTAACAAGTAGTAATGTATACTGCAAAAAGTGCCAAATTATTAATACTGTCACGATTCCTGGGGCAGGGAACTGCTTAGGAAAGGATTTCCGCGAGGAAGACGAGTCTGGAGGCGGAGGGATGTTATAGCGACGGTGAGACTCACAAACACTGTGGCTTTGGCCGCCTTCCGCAGCCGCAGGTACTTCAGCCGGTATTTCTCGTTCTGGCTCTTCTTCGGAAGCTTTTTCATCCTGGCCTTGCTGGACTGCAGCTGGGCCCGCGGCGAGGAAGCGGGGCCGCCCGGCAGACTCATGGTCCGGCCCCGCTACGGGGGCTCCAGAGTGCGGCCGACATCTGCTCCTAGACCAAGGACTGAGCAACAGCGCAGCTTTCTCTCTTCCGGACCCACAAAAAGCGGCTTCTAATACGTTCCCAAAGCGAACGGCAGAACTAGAGACCCTGTAACCAAACCCAGTTGCCGGTACCTCTGAGCGCTTCCGTGTCTCTTCCGAAGTGAGATCTACCCGGAAGTTACGTAACGACGCAGGCCACGTGTAATTTCCGGGGCCTGGAGAGGTGGATCCCATTGGAGCTCCGGATCACCCGGCCGCGAAACACGGAAGAGAGGGCTGGAAGCGACAGCAGGGAGGGAACAGCAGTTTGGCTTGATATGTATAGCTGAGGAGTTGTAAGGAGGAACATACAAATCTGAACAACGCAAACCGTTGTATGCATAGTTCCTTACAGTCCACTGGTTGTAACACCTGGTCTCCCCGGATTGCAGGACTTACGTGAACCCAGGTGCTAGAATTGTTTCTGTCCTCATTTTCCTTCCTATACACAGCTGCACAAATGTTTCCTGAAGGCATATTGTGCTGTCATTTTGCTAGGAGGTAGACCACAGTGCCGAAGAAGAAAAAGGGCCTCTCCTCTCTCATAGCTTCGAATCTAGCAGGAAAGGAGGATTTAACAGGTAGTTGCAATGAAATGCTGTCATGAGATAGACACTTAGTAAATGTTTGCTTAATGAAACCAAAAGTGTATTTTTCGATAGCATTGTAACTCTGTCCCTTCTAAAATCACCGTGTGTGGAGGATAGGCAGTTCTTCTGGTAAACTCACAACTAGAAAGCAGAAGGCTTGGATTTTCCTGGCAGTACCACTGATAAGTTGAGTGAGCCTATGGTTCGCAGGTTTTTTCCGCCCCTGGAAAATGAAGATACTTGCTTACTTTGTCACACAAACAGAATAATGGAGGTGAAAAGGATTTCTTTACTGCAAAACCTTAGTTGTTCAGCTGTTAGTTAAGTCCCCCTCTCTCCAAAGGTCAGTGGTTGGAACCCACCAGCCCTTCTGTGTAAGAAAGATGTAGCAGCTTGCATTTGGAAAAATTTACAACCCTGGGAAACTCTATGGGGCTGTACTACTGTGTCCTTCACAGTCATTAAGAATCAGAATCTACTACTGGATGGCGGTGGGTTTGGTTTTTTTTGGCAAAGTCCTCTACTGATAAGAAATCAGACTACTGTCATATACTCAAACTCTAGACTTCTAGAATTGTATACACAAATTAAAAAAGAGTGCATGCATAAAAAAGCTCTTGAATAACAGGAGAAAAATCTAAGTAACTTATGATCAGGATTTTTAAAAAGATAGGTTTAGAATGGAAAACCCAGGTACTTTGTTTCTGAAACTTGTGAAAACAGTAACAGGTTATTGGCAAAATGGTTTCGATACAGGGAGAAGACTTAACGGAAGTTCTTTATGGCCATCAGCATTGTAAGTTGCCCTATGTAGGAGCTGGCTGAGGTTTTTTTTAATTAAAAAAATTATTTTTATTGTGGGGAAATAAGTAACAAAACATCTGAATCTGCCTAGGTTTTAATAGAGCAACTTTCCATGATGCACGTATACTTTCATAAACATGCACACGGCAGCCTTATCAATTAATTTTTGGAAAATGCCAGAAATGTTTTGAGCCCACAAAAATACACTCATACTTTTGATAACATAGACTGGCACTTTTCCTTGGAACCTGAAAATAAAGAGGTAGGAAGAGAGTTTTTCTCTCTCTCTCTCTTATTATTATTTTTTTTTAACTCTAATCTACTAATTACATTATTTATTTGTTGTTCAGCTACAGTTTGTCTTTGGGATTCTGACTTTCTTGACATTGTTCCTTTTCTTATACATGTGTCATATCTTGTGAGAGGGCACAGTGCAATGAGTTTGTCTTTACAGATGGCCTTTTTGGCCCTGGCTTTGTAGTTCAGCCAAGGTGATTTTCTAGGCCCCAGCCTTGCAGGGATTGGACAGTTGACTCTGCAAATAAGGAATATACGACTCTTGTAGGAAATTATTGGTTACTATGCGGATTAGGTGGCTTGTGACCTACTAAAAGAATTAGTCAGTTTATGGTCCTGGTGAAGAAGTAAACTTATAAAAAAGCTAGTTCTACAGAGGTTGAAGAGGACCTCACTACCATCAAGAAGAATCTGTACTGGAGCATGTCCTTTGGACCCAGGGTCCCTGTGCTGAAAACCTGTTAGACCAAGGAGACAGGGCTGTAATTCCAGAGACAGTGGGAGATGGCTGTGGTGGGCATCCTGGCCCATAGAACAAGAAAGCTGAATACCTTCCCTCAGAAGGCTTGCTGGTGCAGTAGGATGCCTCTGGGCACTCATCAACAGAGCCTAAGAGCTGTAACACTTGCCTGAGTAGGACAGAGGCCAAGAGAAGGCTAGGGTGGCCTAGAGAAGGGTTTGCTCATCCAGTCAAGAGGCAGTTAACGTGGCCCAGAAGCATGGCCTACCTCTGGGCACTGTAGTAGCTAAGAGGCCTGTTACTTCCCTGATAAACCACCTAATTGTGAGTTTGGTACTTGAGTTCTATGTGACCATTGCAACAAATTATCAAACCTATTAGAGAAGCAGAGAGTGCTGTGGGAATTGGTAAAAAGTTATAGGGTCAAGTTATATCTAATCTCCACACTGTATGGATCAGTTTTGGGTTGATCCTGGTTCTTACTGTGCATCAGGAATTTGGACAACTTTTGACGCTGGTGCGTCTCAGGAGCAAAGTGTCATTCTTTGCCTTTGTTTGAGGCTTCTCTGGCCAATTGATTTCAGTGGAATTTGCACAAAAATGTTTATTGTTTTCTCTTCATTAGATACATTTTCTCATGATTATAAAACATTTCATACAAATTTTGGAAAATTAACAAAATTCAGTACAAAGAAGACAAGAATAGTCTATAGTGCTACCACATTGGAGTGAATCACTTTTAACATGTTAATATGTGTATTTAATACCTGGTTAGGTCATGCTGTATATGTTTTTGTTCAGTTAGCACATTTAAAGTAGTCATCTCATGGTGTTACAACTTCTTTGTAAACATAATTTTAAATGGCTGCTTAATATACCAGTTGTGGCTATATTCTATTTTCTAGAATTCTGTATTTAGTATTTTGCATTCTGGGAGCATTCCATAAGTGGTCAGGAGTCATTTTTCCCACCTGTGTAGCTGAGTGAAGTTGTATAGTATCACTGGAACCTACAGGGTGTGTATAGGGTATGTGGTGCTATGCTGGAGACGCTAACTGTTTGGTAAGCAGACAGAAAAGTCAGCCTGCAGGTAATCACATTGGAGATGTGGGTCTCATCATGATATTCTATTTTCTATAACTATTGTGTGACTGTTTGATCATCAGTTGCTACAAAGAGCATCTTTGCACATGAAGTATTTTCCATACAGGACTACTTAGAAGCTGAGTTTGAGTACTATCAAGCAATTCATTCATTTAGTTATTTACTCAGAAAAATATCTCCTTAGGGCATACTATGATGCAACCTTTAGGAAACTTAATTTAAAAGAGAAAGACTGTTAAATTGGCAATATTAATACAGTCTGATAACTTTTATCTCAGAGATAGACATTGGATAATATGGCAGCATCCACTAGGGGAAAGAGGAAAGAGAAATGGAAGGACGTCCTGAAGGAAGTATGCTCTAAGTGAAATCTGAGGGAGAAGTCATGCCTGGCCTGGTGAGGAGCAGAGAAGGGCCTCCTGAAAGTGGGGACGGCATACTCAAAGGGTCAGTGTCATAAGAAGCGTGGTAACTGCAGGTAATTAATTTGAGCTAAAATGTGTGTGTGGAGAGAAGTGAGAGTGAAGTAGTAGACAGGGTTTGAATCATGAAATGTCTTTTGAATGTTTGCTCAATGACAATAAAAAGACATCAGTTAATGTCTATATACCAGTGCCTTGCTTGCTTTGGGTAAACTTACCTGGGTCTGTCAGAATCAACATAAAATATTTTTAAACTTATCTTTATAAAGAATGGCCTAAATGGCTCATGTAAAAATTCTCTGAAGAAATATATAATGAGCAGCTCTAAAAAGAAATGTAAAATGTGAGATAACATGGTATTGTGGACTGAGAATGGTCTTTGGTGTCAGATCAAGGTTCTGCTAAATGCAAGCATCAGAATGAGAGAGAGAGAAGCCAGGGATGAGAGAGAAGGAGCTCAACAGTACTTTATTATTTATCATGTTTAGTTCTGAAAACCCTGGTGGTGTAGCGGTTAAGTGCGATGGCTGCTAACCAAAGGCTAGCAGTTTAAATCCACCAGGCACTTCTTGGGAACTCTGTGGGGCAGTTCTACCCTCTCCTGTATGGTTGCTATGAGTTGGAATTGACTCAACGGCAGTGGTTTTTTTTTTCTTTTATGTTTAGTTCTGAGTGGTTGACTGTGCACTGATTCACCGTAAGTGAGAGTAAGCATCCCCTGGGATGTTAAAGATTGTACCTGGTTTAGTTAAGAGTTATGAAGGAGTCCACAGCCGGCACCTAATCCCAGCAGTTGGTGAAGTGAGTCCTTGGTTTGTTTGACTTTGTCAGGTGCCATTAAGTCAGTTGGTAACTCATGGCAACCCCATGTGATGAATAGAACTTCCCCATAGGGCTTTCTGGACTGTAATCTATATGGGAACAGATCACTAGATCTTTCTTCTGTGGAGTGGCTGAGTGGGTTTGAACCACCAACTTTTCCATGAGCAGCTGAGTGCTTAATTGTTGCACCGTCAGAACTTCTGAAAAAAATGTGTGCAGACATCTTAAGCTTCTACCTATGGCTGATGCCTGGTCCTGGCCTTAGTCTGCTTTCTTTTAGCTCTAAGCACAGATTATGAATTACTGCCATCACTATCTCCAGAGTCACCTTTCAGGTCACAGAGGGGCTAGGCAAGGTTGACAGACCTCCACAAGGCAAGGGGGGCAAGCTCCTAGGACTTCAGGCCACCATCAACGTGTTTCCAGAGGTTTCACATCTTTATTGTTCTCCTACCAGTCTGCCCAGTTTACTCCTTGGGGTGGGCTGAGGTGCATCTGAGAAGGACCATGAGATAAATATAGTAAGAAAGACTAGCCTGTAGACCCTTATTTCCTTGTAGAATCCCTAGACCTTATTTTTAACTTATTTATTTTTAAACTATGCTTAATCAGTGTCTCTAGACCTGTGTTTTTGGTTCTTTGAGTCTTCAGCGCCAACCTGTAGGCTTGTTTCCATTTCTTAAGGTCTTCTCACCTTTGGAATAATATGATAGAGGATATATGATTCAGCTGAATCCAAGTTAGTGATTCTAAGATGGGTATCTTTTGTAGGTTAGTATGTAAGGCTTGTCAGGAAGGAGAGAGAA
Organism: Heterohyrax brucei; assembly: GCA_028571685.1. Classification (NCBI taxonomy): domain Eukaryota; kingdom Metazoa; phylum Chordata; class Mammalia; order Hyracoidea; family Procaviidae; genus Heterohyrax; species Heterohyrax brucei. The sequence goes on from CM053162.1 coordinate 24,030,055, forward strand.
ATTTTTACTTTCCATGGAATATGTGTTCTGTGCTTTCTTAACTATGGCTGTTCATCACATATGTGGTGGGTGAGATGTTTAGGTTTTGAGGGCTCTAGGCCAGCCAATAAAGTCATGAAATCGACCACTGTGTCAATGTTGTGCTTCTGGGTGGTTGTGTCCTTTAACACAGATAAGACACTTAGCCAGCTAAAAGAGACAAGCTCAGAGACATTGGCTCGGAGGAAAAGCAGGATCACATTTAGGTCGTTGATAGGGCATCCTAGCATCTTTCTGCTGAGAAGGTCAAAAGCTGGGAGCATCTCGTAGATGGACAGGAGTCGTTTGTCCCACCTACACAGCCGGGTGAGGTTGTATAGTATCACTGGAACCAATAGAGTATATAGGGCTACACTGGAGAGGCTAACAATCTGGAAAACAGACAGGAAAGTCAGCCTGCATGTGATAAGATTGGGGATGTGGATTTCATTGCTTAAAAATCCCCTTTTGATGGAACAGCTGAATTCCTCTTGGAAGAAGACATCCAGGTGAAAGTGGCCAAGGTACAGGTAGATGGCTGAGGTGAAGAGCAGCAGAAGAGTGTTCCTCAGGAGGTAGATGGCCACTAGGGAATGTGAGCGCTGCTTACATGCCAGGTAGCGCTCTAGCAAGGGGAATTCAAAGTATCGTTCTTTCCGAGCCCTGAGCAGCAGAAGAAAGGAAACAAGGTTAGAAGAACCATTCCGAGTCATATCCTTGGAGACCCATGTGGGGAAGTAACAGAGGCTCTGTGTACACAGTATGGAACCCTCAGCTGTTGTAAAATCCACTTTCTCTGAGCCTAACGATTCCTTCCCAAGTACGGAGTGCAGTGCAATAAACGCAATGATTCACTCATGTTTAATGAATGGTCACAATGAATTTCTGCTCAGCGAGGCAGATTAAACCTCTCAGCTGAAATTCACTCCTTAGGAAGCAGTAAGACTTATTAAATTAGTGCTGGGCTGGGAATTTTAAATAACTGCATTCTGGTTCTGGGTCCATGTACACTGTTTACACAGAAAATTCATTCATTTTATAAAAATCTATCAACAGGTTTTGTTAAGAGCTGTGGTGTTTTTTGAAGGAACATAATGTGTCTTGCGGGGAAGGGGCAGATAAGACATGCAGATATGAAGCAAAAGTAATACTTGGTTTCTTGCCAAGTGATGAATACAAACTAAAGTAGTTGCAAAACTTAGCAGGCAGAGGTAACTGGACAGAAGTGTTCAGAAGCCTTTATGGAGAATATGAGCTTTGAGCTGGGCATCAGAAGAAAAATTAGGGTTAGAAAGCTGGAGAGGAGAGGAACTTCTTTCAAAAGATACAGGATGTGCACAAACATAAGACACAGCAAGCCTTTGAATCTTTGTTCAGAAAACCTGGTGGCCCCACCTTGGCCACCCTACTTAAAACTACACTACTCCTCAGTCCTCCAGGTCTCCTGACTTCTGCTTTACAATTTTTTTGTACCATTTGCCATCTTCTTAGTTATTGTCTTTCTTCCCTCAACAAAATATAAGCTACGCAGTGGTAGGTATGTATTTGTCTCCACACTCCCATTTCCCTTCACCTCCCGCCTTACTCATGTCACACACATACTAGTGTTTCCTAATTATCAGGCAAGTGCCTAGTACAAGTAGTTACTTCAGTAATTGATGGAGAAATGATTAAGTGAATGTGATTTGTGTAGAGAAACAGCAAGAGACTGCCTAGGTAGAGTGGAAAGTTTCTGTCACCTAGTAGCCAGAGAAAAGTTTGAAAAGGTAGTGACAGTGTGTTGAGGGCCTTGTGAAGATATTTGGACAGTGTTTCTATAGGAATGAAGGGAGTTATTTGAAGTTTCTGAGCAGGGGATTGGTATAAGAGGTATTTTACAACACAGAAGATAGAGAGACCCACATGAGTGGGTGCCTACATAGACTTGGGACCAGAAGACCCAGATGGTGCCTGGCCACCACCAGTGATAGCTGTGATGGAGCTCGCTAGTTAAGTCTCACTGGCAACACAAGAATAAAAAGGGGTGCACCCTGAGATCTCCACTAAAAGACCGCAATTGATGGTCCAGCTGCTTTGGGGTTCCCCTGGGATCATGGCCTCTGGCCCTGATGCTGCCCTTGCTCATAAATCATAATGAAGGTCCACTCTTTGGACAGGAATGGATTGGACTTGGCGATGCAGAGTGACCATATATTGGTTGCACTTTATGGTTCTATACATCTATAGGATATCATCCTGCTGACCTCTGGCTGGAGGAAGGAGAGTGGGTGGAAAGGAGGAAAAAGGAGACTGTTGGGAGGATGAGACATATATGGAACAGAGAGGAATAGTGTGCTGTCACCAGGTAGGAAGAGCAGCGGAAGCTGCATATAGGTGGGCATGTAAATTCATAGGGGAATGTACATTCTCACTCAGTCATAATAAAATAAAAAAGAAAACAGATGTCTTAGAGAGGTTAATCCATTCATTATTCGGTGTGTCTGTCTTAAACTGCGCACAGAATTTTCCCCTCTCTCTCTGTGGGAATGATAGGAAGTTAGTGAGTTGTTACTAAGCACTTGTGAGAAGTATGACAAACAGGATAATTTAAAGATGACACTGTAGGGATGTAGTTTTAATGCTTGGACTGAGTCCTTCAGAAAGGAGTAAAAGAAATAACTCACTTCTCCAGCTCGTCCCAGAAACCATGGGGGTCAGAGCTCTTCTGCTGGATCTTCACCATGTGCTGAACCAGGCGGATGGAGCGGTTATAGGATTTGTCAAGTTCGCTGATGATGAAGAGCAGATGTGAGCTGAGGGCTGGCACAGCTGCATACTGCCACAGCAGGGCTGGTAGGTACATGAGCACTGCCAGGGCCAGCAGGGAGTAGGGGAGGGCCTGCAGGAGAGAGCGAGCTGAGGAGGGAGGCCCGGCGTGCTGAGACCTTGTGGATAGCCTTCCGAGTGAGGGGCTTTCCTTTCCCCAGTTTCTGTTGTAGAAGGGGAAGGCACTGGGAGACATGAGCTACACGGGGCCAAGACCTAATGTTCTCTACTGACCTGGATGAATTTAGAGAGACTGAGGAGGGTAGGATGCTGGATCTCTATGTTCTTAAACTCTACTTTTCTCATATAGGATCTGTCTAGGGCTCCAGGAAGAAGAGAGAGAGGGAATGCACGAGAAGAGGGAAGAGTGAGAGTGAATCCTAGTAGAGAGCATTTCCACTTAGCTTTTAAAGCCCATTCAGGGGATCCAACATTACTGACTTCAACACTGTAGAAAGGAGATCACATTTTTCTTCATGTAACCATTCCTGACTCCTGACGCACACTGGACTGTCAGTGATGCCAAACTGCCCCATCAGGTACTGTCTTGGAATTCTTTGAGAGCTATTTCAGGTGTATGTATCTGTATATGTGTATATCTTTATGTGTGTGTGTGTAAGTTGAGTTTCAGGTATATATGTGCCTTATTTCCTCAACTGTCCACTAGCTACCTGAGATAAAGGACTTTTATTTCTTCATCATACTTACTTAAGAGGATTGGGTCTACTATTTTGACTACAGTAAGAAAAGGTCTATTGTAAAGGTTTTTTAAAAGGTATATTTATGCTAGGCATTTGACATGTATTATTTCACTTGATCTTCATCAGGTTGGTACTGTTAGTTTCCGTGTTTCACAGGTAGGGAAATTGCAGCATGAAAAGGTTAAGTAATCTGTACAAGGTTATGCATTTAATAAGTGGGAGAACGAGGATTTGGAACTAGGCTGTCAGCTTTTGGAACTTAGTCCTTTTATGACTACTTGACTTAGAACTTCTGAACCAGGAATGCATTGCTGTTGTAGAGGAAAGTGTGAAGGAAAAGGCTGGAAGCATATTTGCTTGCAGTTGGATAGAGGAGAAAGGTAGTGTGTTTATTTTCTGAACGAAGTGATAGAGAAGGTTAGGAAAAGTACCCTGGGCCACAAGAGAAACTTCGATGCTTCATACTCTTGTCCACTAAATCAAGCTTTAATACATACTCTTTACCTGCTTGAGATTCTCAGTTTTCAGAATTGAAATCAGGGCCTGATTTTCCACTTAGCAAGGTATGCATGGGCCCAATTGTCCCTAACCCCAGTCATGTCATAGGTGTGGTGAAACCCCTGTGAAATTGCATGTCACAGATTAGCAAGTAAGTACAGTTAAGCTTGTGCTTACTGGTTAATCTGCCTTTGGGTAGAGCTAGAGAAACTTGTTTTAAAAAGTTTCTGAGGTGATTCTGATAATAAGACAGTTCAACCTTTCTGACACATGAATCCCTTCCATAATTTCTTTAACATGCTGCCATTGAGATTCTGCTTTGAATACTTCTTGTGACAGAGACCTCATTTACTTTTTCTGTTAAGTCTCTGGTATTGTTATAGTCTAAACTGGCGTTTTGAGGCCTTGTAAATGAATGACTCGTTATGAATGACTCTGGTTAAGCATTGCACACTGAAGATACATAGTACCTCTGCCCTTCACAAACCTCCACAAGATTGACAATAAAGGCATAAAAAAGATGTAATCTTATAAAGAAAGAGAAAGGAGGGGAAATAAAGGCAACAAAATATTGAAAAGTAGAAAACAGTTGAATGGCAGAGGATAGCAGCCTGTAGGGAGGTTGAGGAGCTGAGGTAGGAGCAAGCAAGCTGTTTTAATCACAGAACCAGAAATGCTCAGCGACTGGAGATACCACAGAAACCAAACCAACTGAAAACCCCAAACCATTGTTTCCAAGTTAATTCTGACTCATAATGACCCTATGGGACAGAGTAGAACTGCTCCATAGGGTTTCCAAGAAGGGACTGACGGATTTGAACTGCCTATCTTTTGGTTCACAGCTGAGCTCTTAACCACTGTACCAACAGGACTGCATTTGGAGATACCAGGTCCTCTGACATGAGAGCACAGTTGGTACTGAAAACAGGAAAACTGTTTGAAAAATCTATGTGAGAAACAGATTCTTAGACCCTATCTGACATGATGCAGTCAAGCTACTATCCTTTCCCTCTCCTGGCAGAAAGCTTAGAATCTACTCTTTGGAAAGAGAATTTGTCCTTGGATCCACTGAGGACAAAGAAACTATGCTGAGAGCAGAGGGGCTAAGTGAATAGGTACTGCATGGTGATGCCTGTAGCTGAGTTCCTTGTGGGTTGGCAGGCAGGCATAATATCAGCTGCACCATGCCTTCTCACAAATTAAGGACTCTTCCTGGGGAAAATTGACCAATCCATGAGAAAAGGCCCACAGACACTTATACTGAGGTTTTCCCTATGAAATGGCCCAGAGGGATCATCTTGAATTGAAGGCTGACAGCAAGCCTCACCCATAGAGTTTCCACTTAGGTGTAAAGATCACCAGACATTTGAGGATGCCTGAAACATGAAAGTCAAATACCAACATAAACAGGGGTAGGCAGTGGAAGAAGAAATATAGATTGTGACTATGTAGTTCCATTGCACTCCACTCAGTGCATGCACTTTACCTTGTGAGGCCAGAGAGACTTCATTTTGTACTGGCCCTGTTCATCCTGCTCGTGGTGAACCAGTGAATCCCAGCAGGAGCTGTCCACATAGGCAGCCTGCCGGACACTGAAGTTACTAGGAGGAAAGCAGCTGATTGGAGACCCTGGAACAGAAATGGAGGTTTGAGAAAACCATGAGTTGGAGTGGAAGATAGGACCCCAGGGAGCAATCATCTGAGTTGCTCCTCACTTCTTACCCAGTTTCTGTATCTGGCAAGTACTACCCTCCTGGGTCCCAGTTTTCTGAGTCCTGCACCTGTTGTACCGCAGCAGGACATGGCATGATGAAATAGCATCCCACTGTTTGCAACTCCTCTCCCTGAGAAGTTGACCCCTGAATCAATTCTAAGTTGTGACAACTCCATGCATTTTAGAGTAGAACTGTGCTCCACAGGATTTTCAATGGCTGTGGCCTTTTGAAGTAGATTGTCAGGCCTTTCTTCTGAGCCAGCTCTGGTAGATTGGAACTGTCAACCTTTCAGTTAGTAGTTAAGTGCTTAGCCATTTGTGTCACCCAGGAACCACTGCTGTTTGCTCTAGTCCTGTTAGATATGCTCTCAGCCTTTTAGGTGGAGCGGTGGTGTTCTTTCAAAGTTCTCTCTGGATCTCCAGATGGTTAGGCAGGGGGTGCTCTCTGTACTCCTGTGGTTTGGCACCAGAGGCTTACCGTTCATGGCAATACCTTTTTCTTTAGAGGGCAGATATCTTTTGGACTCTAAAATCTAGAGGATTTGTTGCCTGGATTTCTGAGGTCTGGTCAAGAGAAAGGGTGGTTGAGTGATAATGAAACAAGTGTCTTGGAGGGCGAGTCTCTGGCCTTTGTTCTCCTGTCATTCTCCAGGAAGAGGCAGAGGTGAGATACAGTACTTCACCCATCTTAAGGGTGAAGAAAGAGGCAGTGGGAGATTGAGATACAACTTTGGGAGACATAGTAAGCTAATAGCCTAGCCAGAAAGGAAAGCCAGAATTCTCAATTCTTAGAAACTCCACTTCCTCTTTAATAGACCTAATGTATTTTCTGTGTTAGCCTATAACCTAAAACTGAAGATACATGTGTATGTTTATGTGTGGCTGAGAGCAGGAATGCATTTATCTAGCCTCTATTATGTTCTGGTTTTGTCAGGTACTTAACATAGGTACTGAAATCCATAACTTTAGTGAGGAGTGGTGAGAGGGCTCAGGAGTAAGTGGCTTGTCTAAGGCTTGGCCTGGTTAAGACTTTTAGGGGTTCTACATTCTGAAAAGATTATGGTGTCCCAATCTCTTGCTCGTAAGAGAAGCAGAATAAAATTTGTTACCCAAATTATGTAAAACATGAATACCAAAAAGAATATATTTCTAAGGCTTTTTTCTTGATTACTGAAGTTTGGAGCTGACTTTTTTGGTTCTCTAAACACATGGATAATCTACCTGTTGGTAATCTAGCCAGCCCAAAGTCAGAAAACCTAGTTCCTGTGGGAGTACACTTCAGAGCCAATGTAAAGAGTGGACTAATAGGGACTTTGCTTTGTAATGGATCTTGGAAGCAACTTACCGGAGGAGAATTCCTGGGCGAATGCCAGGGACATTAGCAACAAGGGGAAGCCCACAGCTACGAACTTGACAATCCGGTCCAGGGGAAGTTCCAGGTGCAGTCCTTTGAGGCGCGGGCCCCTGTAGTCAGGCAACAGGGCATCTGAGAGCATGTATTCTGCAGCTGTATGTGCGAGTGACATGATGCTGGTGAGTGCAGCGGTGCAGAAGTGGCCGGAGGGCCCAGGGCAGCAGTGTGAGGAGGTGGTAGCTTCAGGCCTCTGGGTCTGAGCAGTGTCTGCAGCCCTAGCCTCATGGATGTCTGTTCTTGAAGTAAGACGTGGTTCTCTAAATAAGTGGCCGGGCCCTGGGACAGATACCCTGCTAATTAGAGGGAGGCATACCCTTAGTGGGTCTTTCCTGGGGAAGGGTCGGACTTCGCCTAGGGCTGGTGCCAGCCTGCTGTCCCTGGGGCTGTCTCTGAGCACAGAGAGTCCTGAGGCTTTATGCTGCCCTGTGATTAATAAAGTATTTTCAGCAGAGCGGTCACAAGAAGGGAGGGCAATGGAGTCAGGCCCCCCATGTAATTGGTGTGGAATTTGGGTGGAGATTGCTTAAATGTGTTAAAGGTCTTCATTTTGTGGTTTAGGATGGGAATAGAACCCTGTGGACTTGGAATCATCACTGCTTTAGTAGTCTCTGTCACAATGATTTTGCTGTGGGCCCTGGCTATGTCCCAGAAACTGCTCTGTATTTCGGTGTTAAATTTCTATTCCCTGCCTCTGGTCTTTTTGTAAAACATTTCAGCCACATAGTTACAGTTTTCCATTCCTTTTTGGGCTCACCAGCTCTCTGAAAAAGCTGTAGGTGGTACATGGTAGCGTTGAGTAGTGGAAAGAATAGGAACTTTGAAACTTGGAGGGAAAGTTCTCCACTGGAGAGCTGGTAGTGCTCACTTTTTATTGTGTGGCTTCAGGCTAGTCACTTTCATTTCGGCTTCCTCATCTATAACTTTAGAAGGTTGTGAGGACTGGTTAAGAAATGATGTACAAAGATGCTTTGTAAATTGTAGTGTACAGGATGAATGTCATCTGTTACTTCAATTTGGTGGGTAGAGAAGCAAACACTGGGACATAAGCCACCCTTTTCTTGAGTACCAGCTTTACTCTTATGCCTCTATCCCGCACTTTACTGTGGTTCCCGTTGGTGATGATGTCTTTTCCATGGGGCAGGGAGACCATGAATGTCAGTTTAGACAATAGACGAGTTAGTATCTGTTTACAGCCTGTGAATTCACTTCAAGACCACTCTGTAATTTCATACCTGAGTGGCACCAGCCTACTTTCATGGCCAATGTGGAGCTTTTTCTTAGGTGCATCCATCCCAAGGTAGGTGGTACTGATGGTTTCACTGTCGTGGATTGAATTGTGTTCCCCTGAAACTATGTATAGTGATTTGTCTAGGCTCTCATTCCTGGTATTGTGTGTTGTTCCTCCATGTTAAACCCTGGTGGTGTAGTGGTTAAGTTAAAAGTCAGTATTTCAAAACTACCAGGCCTCCTTGGAAACTCTACGGAGCTGTTCTACGGAGCTGTTCTACTCTGCCCTAAACTCCATGGTAGTAGGTTTTATTCTTTATTTTTTAGGTTTTATGATGTTAATGGAGGTGGATGGTCAGCAGTTGTGTTTGTAGGGCAGGACTGTGTAAAATTGTTTTGTGCCTTGAGGCAGCCTCTTGAGATTTAAAGCAAAGAAGCTGGCAGGCTGATTTTGGGGACCTCATACTATCAAGAAAGAAAGGAGTGCCGGGAGCTGAGCGTGTGCTTTGGAAAGGACCAGGGTCCCTGTGACTCAGAAGCTTCTAATCCAAGGGAAGGGTGACAACAAGGACCTTCATCCAGAGCCAGCAGAGGAAGACTTCCCTGGGAGCTGACACCCTGAATTTGGACTTCAGGTTTACTGGACTGTAACAAATAAATTTTTTTCTTTTTAAAGCTGTCCACTTGTGGTATTTCTGTTAAAGCAGTGCTAGATGACTGAGACAGACAGCTAACTGTGGGGACCATGGGGCAATATGGTAGCTGGCTTCCGTCAGAGCAGGCGATCAGACAGAAAGCAAGATGGAAGCCACAATGTCGTTTATGACCTAATCTCTGAAGTTGCACGTGGTGCAAATAGTTTACCCTAAGCTGCTAACTGAAAGGATAGCAAGTTCTAACTTATTGCAGCACTACAGAGGAAAAGGACTAGTGATCTGTTTGCGTAAGCATTACAGCCAAGAAAAACCTATGGAGCAGTTCTACTCTGTAACACATGGGATTGCCATGAGTTAGAATCAACTTGGTGGCACTAGACTACAACTGCTTTTTTCCCATTTGTTAGAAATGAGTCAGGAACCCTGATGGTGCAACAGTGAAGCACTTGGCTGCTAACTGAAAGGTTAATGGTTTCAATATATCCAGCATCTCAATGGGCGAAAGACATGGTGGATTGTTGTTGTTAGGCACCGTTGGTTGTGACTTATAGCAACCCTGTGTACAACACAATGAAATACTGCCCAGTCTTCTACCATTCTCATGATTGCTGCCATGTTTGAGTCATTGTTGCAGAAATTATGTAATTTAGTCTTCTTTTTCACCGACCCTGTACCAAGCATGAGGCCCTTTTCCAGGGGCTGGTCCGGCCTGAGAACATGCCCAATGCATGTGGGACAAACTCTTGCCATCTTCTCTTCTAAGAAGCATTCTGGTTGTACTTCTTCCAAGACAGATTTGCTCATTCTGGCAGTCTGTGGTAGTATTCTTCATCAATACCTTAGTTCAAAGGCATCGATTTTTCTTTGGTCTTCCTTATTTGTTGTCCAGGATTCACACATTTGTGAGGTGACTGAAAATACCATGGCTTCAGTCAGGTGCATCTCGTGTAGCACATTTGCCCAGTGCAATACATTGTTTGGTTTCTTGACTGCTACATCTATTGGTGTTGATTGTGGAGCCAAGTAAAATAAAATCCTTGACAATTTCCATATTTCCTGCATTTATCATGATGTTGCTTGTTGGTCCATTCATGAATTTTTTTGTTTTCTTTATGTTGAGGTATAATTCCTACTAAAGGCTGTAGTCTTTGATCTTCGTCACTAAGTGCTTCAGGTCTTTCAGTAACCAAGGTTGTGTTAACTACATAATGTAGGTTAATGAATCTTTCTCCAGTCCTGATGCTATGTTCTTCATGTAGTCCAGTTTCTCAGATTATTTGCTCAGCACACAGGTGGAATAAGTATACTGAGAGGATATGACCTTTATGCACACATTTCCTTATTTTAAATCGTACAGTATCCTATTGTTCCATTGAAATGATTGCCTCTGGCTCGATGTACGGATTCTTCATAAGCACAAGTATGTGTTCTGGCATTCACATTCTTTACAATGTTACCCATAATTTGTGATGATCCACACTGTCCTTTGCCTTTGCGTAGTCAATGAAACACAGGTAAACATCTTTCTGATATTCTCTGCTTTCAGCCAAGATTCACCTGACATCAGCAATGATATCCCTCATTTCACATCCTCCTCTGATTCTGGCAGTTACCCATGGATGTACTGCTGCAACTGCTTTTCAGTGATCTTTAGCAAAATTTTACTTGTGTGTGATGTTATGTTTTCAATAATTTCTGCACTCTGTTGTATCACCTTTCTTTGAAATGGGTACAGATATGGATCTGTCCCAGTTGGTTGGCCAGGTACCGTCTTCCAAATTTCTTGACATAGAAGAATGAGTGATTCTAGCACTGCATTCATCTGTTGAAGCATCTCAATTGGTATTCTGTCAGTTCCCTAAGGCTTATTTTTTTTGCCAGTGCTTCAGTACATCTTGAATCTCTTCCATTAGAATTGTTGGTTCCCGATCATATGCTACCTCAAAAAATAGTTGAACATTGATCATTTCTTTTTGGTACAGTGACTGTGTATTCCTTCCATCTTCTTGTGATGCTTCCTTCATCATTCAGTATTTTGCCAGTAGAATCCTTTGATACTACGACTTGAGGCTTGAATTTTTGTCTTCACTTCTTTCAACTTGAGAAATGCTGAGCATGTTCATCCCTTTTGGTTTTCTGACTTCATGTCTTTGCACATTTCATTATAATACTTTGTCTTCTTGGGCTATCCTTTGAAATCTTCTGTTCAGCTCTTCTTCATGCCTTCCATTTGCTATAGCTGCACTACATTTCAGAGCAAGTTTCAGTGTCTTCTGATACCCATTTTGGACTTCATTGACCTTTTGCATTCTTCATGTATTATGTCTTTGAAGTCATCCCATAACTTCTCTGTTCTATGTGACACATCTATTCTTGATAGGGTCTCCCTGGTGGCACAGTGATTAAGAGCTTGACTGCCAGCCTTCACATCCACCAGCCAATCCTGAGAAAACCTGTGGGGAAGTTCTACTCTGTCCTGTAGGGTTGTTATAAGTAGGAATCCACTTGACGACAGGTTTTGGTTTGGTTTTATTCTCAAGATGGTGCTTTGGCTCTTGTGGATTTATGTTAATTTTCTTCAGCTTCACTTTGAACTTGAATAAGAGCAACTGATGGTCTGTTCTACAGTCAGCCTTTGGCCTTAACTGATGAGCTTCTCCATCATATCTTTCCAAAGATGTAGTTGATTTGATTCTTGTGTATTCCATCTGGCAAAGTCCAAGTGTACAGTCATTGTTTACGTTGTTGAGAATAAAAAATATTCACAATGAATAAGATATTGTATTATGAAATTCTGTCATAGAATCCCCAGTGTTGTTTCTTTCCCCAAGGTCATATTTTCCACCTACCAATTCTTCTTTCTTTCCAACTTCCCCATTTCAGTCACCAGAAATCATCAGTGACTCTTGATTGCATGTTTGATCAATTTCAGACTGCAGCAGTTGGTCAGAATCATTTTTTCCCTCTTTGACATTAGTAGTTAATGTCAATTTTAATATTAGTCATATTAACTGATATTACTTAGAAGTATATGGCTATTATTACTGACAGAACTGTACTTTAGATTTTGAAATGTGCTTTTTTATGATGAATGCAAAGTGATTCTTCTTAACAGTTTTTCGTTCCTGGTATACTAGACCATATGATTGTCTGACTCAGAATGACCCAATACAAGTCAATTTCAGTTTGTTAATGCTGATCAACTGACTGGAAGAGATCCATATTTATGCCCACTCCAAAGAAAGGTAATCCAACCGAATGTGGAAATTACCAAACAGTATCATTGATATCACATGAAATTAAAATTCTGCTCAAGATCATTCAAAAGTGACTACAACAATATATTGACAAGGAACAGCCAGAAATTCAAGATGTATTCAGAAGAGGACATGGAACCAGGGATATCATCGCTGATGTCAGATGAATCTTGGCTGAAAGCAAAGAATACCAGCAAGATGTTTACTTGTGTTTCATTGACTACGCCAAAGTATTCAACTGTGTGGATCATGCTAAACTGTGGCTAACGTTGCAGAGAATGAGAATTCCAGAACACCTAATTGTGCTGTTAAGGAATCTGTATATGGATCAAGAGGCCATCATGCAAACAGAACAAAGTGACACTGCATGGTTTAAAGTCAGGAAAGGCGTGCATCAGGGTTTTATCCTTTCACCACATCTTTTTAATCTGTATGCCGAGCAAATAATCTGAGGAGCTGGATTATATGAAGAAGAATGAGGCATCAGGACTAGAGAATGACTCATCAACAACCTGTGTTATGCATATGACACCACCTTATTTGCTGAAAATGAAGAAGATTTGAGGCATTTACTGATGAAGATCAAGGACCACAACCTTCAGTATGGCTTGCAACTCAACATCAGGAAAACAGAAATCCCCACAACTGGACCAGTAAGCAACATCTTCATAAATGGGGAAAGGATTGAGGTTGTCAACGATTTCATTTTAATAGGTTCCCCAGTCACTGCCCAAGGAAGCAGTAGTCAAGAAATCAAAAGACACACTGCACTGGGAAAATCTGCTGCAAAGGACCTCTGCAGAGTATTCAAAAGTAAGGATGTCACCTTGAAGACTAAAACGTGACTTACCCAAGCCATGACATTTTCAGTCACATCAAATGCATGTGAAAGCTGGACTGTGAACAAGAAGACAGAAGAAGAACTGATGCCTTTGCATTGTGGTGTTGGAGAAGAATGTTGAATGTACAATGGACTGCCAAAAGACAAACAGATCTGTTCTGGAAGAAGTACAACCAGAGTGCTCCTCGGAAGCAAAGACGGAGAGACTGTGTCTTTCATACTTTGGACATGTTGTCAGAAAAGATCAATCCCTGGAGAAGGACATCATGCTCGGTAGAGTGGAGAGTCGGTGAAAAAGAAGACAACCCTCGACAAGATGGATTGACACAGTGGCCGCAACAATGGGCTTAACAATGGACATGGCTCAAGCTGGGCAGTGTTTTGTTCTATTGTTGGTAGGGTGGCTATTAGTTAGAACTGACTTGATGGCACCTATCAGAAACAATGCTAGGATATGAATATTCATGCATTCCATTTAATTTTTGATGACTTCTCATTTTCCGAGATTCAGTCTTAGTACATTCACGTGCCAATTATTAATGGGTGTTTGCGCTTTGTTTTTCCCCTCATTTTGAGTCATACCACATCAGCAAATGAAGATCTCAGAAGCTTGACTCTGTTTGTGTTATTAAGGAGGCAGCTCTTCCCAATTGTATTTTGACTGCCTTCTAACCTGAGGGGCTTGTCTTCTGGCACTATATCAGACAGTGTGCTGCTGATAGTCATAAGGTTTTCACTTAACCAGCTTTTTCAAAAGTAGACCACCATCAGGTCTTTTTTCCTAGTCTGTCTTAGTCTGGAAGCTCTGCTGAAACTTATCCACCATGGGTGACCCTACTGGTAGTTGAAGTTCTGGTGGCAAAGCTTCCAGCATCACAGCAATGGCAAGCTACCACAGTATGACAAAATGACAGACAGCTATTCACTAGAGTTACTTAAAGATCTTCATTGCTAACTCTTAATGTCTTAATCATCTGTGGATCTGATTTGACAATCTACATTTTGTCTTTATCATGATCATATGGTTTTGCCTCTTTCATGTCTAGTAATTTTGTATATTGTGCCAAAAACTGCAAAAAAAGCATAATAATCATAGATTACCTAGATGATGTTATCTTTCACCGAAAACTGCACACTTTCTTTAATTAGGTAGATAGACTGAGAAATTGATAATTACTATCCAGTCAGGGAGTGAGCTGGGTTAGGTGTATGTTGGGGCTTTAGTAAGATTAAGCCTGCCTTTAGTTTTTCCATTTCTAGAGCCTAATCTTTCCAGGTTTTTTATTGAAAGCCTCTCAGGTCTTGGAAACTCTGGTAGCATAGTAGCTAAGATACTAATCAAAAGGTCAGTAGTTCCAATCTACTAGGCAATCCTTGGAAATTCTATGAGGCAGTTTCTACTTCATCCTATAAGGTCACTGTAAGTCAAAACTCAGTGGCAGTGGGTTTGGCTTTGGTTTTCTTGGGTCTTTGTCTTTTAAGCTCTGAAAAACTGTGAAAGTTGATACAGGGAAATCTGTGGTGATCAGACTGCCATGGGATTGCCTTGCATTTCCAGGACTTGCAAATTTTCTGCCTTTGACAGGGTGCACTCTTAGCACCTTTTTTTATTGATTGGTTTAGTGGGAAACATTTGAGTTTTCCCTCTCTGACAGGTTTCCATCTTATACAGATTTCACCTTTCACAGGTTTCGTTTTACTCTCTTCAGAGGATTTCATCTTAGCTCTTTAGTCTCCCACTGCATGTAGCTTCGAATTCTAGTAAATATTTTGAAGGGGATATTGGCTCAGAGAGTTTTTCTCAGTGAGTTCAGTGCAAGCCCCTTCTCTAGGAGTGTCTTTGTTTCCCAAGTACCAAGGGAGTAAAAATCTCACTTTTTTATTTTAGATGCTTTTAGCCTACTTGGCTGGCTGGCTGGCTGGTTTAGCTGAGTGCCCAGTCCATACAATCTTAGCACTCAGCAGACGTCCTGTGGGCAAAACTGGACAGGCATTTGAAGCCTCTCAAATTTCCCATTGCTATTCCATACCTGTCACAACTGTTAAAAGCCTTGATGGTTCATTTTTTTTTCCCTAATGGAGACCTTATGCATGACCCAACGCCAGTAATTTGTTGGTGAAATGATTAAGAACTTTGGTTGCTAACCAAACAGTTGGCAGTTCAAATTTGTCACTCACTCCTTAGAAACCCTACAGGACAGTTCAAGTCTGTCCTATAGTGTTGCCGTGACTCAGTGGCAGCAGTTTTGGTTTGTTTTTTTATCACAACAAAGCTTCCAGGGAAAAATTCCTGGAAATTGTCATTCTATCTCAAAATGGCTCAATCCCCTCAGCAGTCTTAGTCCACCTTGTCCTCATTGTTTCATATTCCTTGACAATCCATAAATACAACTTTTGTCATTCTGTTACTTGCCACACAGTTCTGTTAGTTGTGACATAGTTTACATTACTGGGAAATTGGTGCATTATAATTTAAATATCCTTAAGTAGTGTTGTGCTTTATATCTCATTGTTTTTTTTTAAACTCAGCCCTGTACCTCTGAAGTTAATCCATTTTTCTTTTTCTTTTTTTTATTATAATTGAATGAAAACGTACATTTCCATATAAATTTGCATGCTTACCTATATGCAGCTTTCACCACTCTCCCTGCACGGTGACAGCACACTGTTCCTCTCTGCTGCATTCATGACCCATCCCCCCAACAGTCTCCTTTCCCCTCCTTTTCACCCACTCCCCTTCCTCCAGCCAGAGGCCAGCAGGATGATATCTTACAGATGCATAGAACCATAAAGTGCACCCGAGATATGGTCACCCTGCATCGCCAAGTCCAGTCCATTCCTGTCTGAAGAGTGGAACTTCATTATGATTTATGGGCAAGGGCAGCATCAGGGCCAGGGCCCATGCTCCCAGGGGAACCCTGAAGCCCCTGAACCATCAACTGCAATCTTTTAGTGGAGATCTCAGGATGCACCCCTTTTTATTCTTGTGTTGCCAATATTCCCTTCAAAATATTTACTAGAATTTGAAGCTACATGCAGTGGGAGACTAAAGAGCTAAGATGAAATCCTCCATTGCAGCTATCACTGGTAGTGGTCGGGCACCATCCGGTTCTCCCTGTCATGAGTCGATGTAGACACCCACTCATGTGGGTCTCTGTGTCCTCTGGGTTCTCTTTCCCCCATGCCATTTTGGTCCTTAGTGATCATCCATTCCTGCTGAGTTGGGACCCTTTGCTGTGCCCTCAGATGGTAGCTTGGCAGCTTTTAAGACCCCAGATGCCACTCATCAATGTGGGGTACAGAGAGCCCTCTTTGCAAAACGCTAGTTGTACCAGTTAGCCTCAATTTCCCTTTAGAGCATGGTCCCCAACCCCCTGCCTCAGGTACTCTGTCCTTGCAATATTGGGTTAAGGTGAAAGGAGTAGTCAAGTTATGTTGAAGTCCACTTAATATTGTTCTTGTTTCTAATGTATGCTGTCACTGATTTCACCCCAACAAATTTCTGTTAACTATCTAATCTAAACCCTCCCCCCCCTTCGCCCTCCCTCTCTCTCCTCCCTTGCGGCCATCCAAGAGTCTTTTCTTCTATGCATAAGTCTATTTTTGAGTTCTTATTGTAGGGGTCTCTTACAATATTGTCCTTTTGTCACTGGCTGCTTTCACTCAACATAATGTCTTCCAGTTGAAACCAGGTTATGAGATGTTTCCTGAAATCATCATTGTTCTTTATCATTGCATAGTGTTCCATTGAGTATATATACTGTAGTTTACCTATCCATTCCTCTGTTGTTGGGCATCTGGGTTGATTCCATCCTTCTGCTATTGTGGACTGTGCGTGTGCATGTATCTGTTGGTGTGAATGCCTTTGATTCTGTAGGATATATTCCAAGCAGTGGTATTACTGGGTCAAATGGTATGTCTATATCCATTTTTTTAAGGGAACGCCAGATTGCTTTTCAAAGAGGTTGGACCCTTTTGCAATCCCACCAACAGTGTAGGGGAGTTCCACTTTCTTCACAGCCTCTCCAGCATTTGTTGTTTTGTGTTTTTTGGATCATGGCTAACCTTGTTGGTGTAAGATGGTATCTCACTGTAGTCTTGATTTGAATGTCTTTAATAGCTAAAGATTGTAAGCACGTCCTCATGTGTTTTTTGGCTGCCTGGATCTCCTCTTTAGAGAAGTGTCTGTCCATCTCCTTTGCCTATCACTTCATTGGATGATTTATCTTCTTCTTATTGATATTTTGTTGATCCATTTTTCTATGTCCATAGCGAATCCATTATTTCTAACATGCAAGATACTTCATGATACTAATCTGCTGTATTTTAGCTACTCCTTTGCCTAGTGATGGGCACTCACTTTGCTTCTATTTTCTGTGTCACATGTAATGTACATTTCCCCTAAAAGAGAACTCAATTGGGATGTATATACTCGGGAAAAGAATTGCTAGATCATAGGGCTGCATGTACTTAACTTGTCTTAAGCAGTATTATATTGTCCTCTAGAATATAGTGTATAAAGCTTTTTATACTTCCACATCCTCACGAACATTTAAATTTTTGGCAGTTTGTACTGTATGAAGCAGAGGTCTTCAAATTGTTGTCTAGAATGCCCCCAGGAGTTGCTGAGACCCTTTCAAGGTATCTGCAAGGTCAAAGTTATTTTCATGCTAATACTAAGACAGTATTTTTTCTATTAACTCTCATTCCACTGTGAGCACAGTGTTTTCCAGAGTACATATAAATGAATGTGGTATTTTAATAGATTGAATGTAGAAATAGATATAAGAATCCGTTTTCTGTTAAGCCAGATATTACAGATATTTGCAAAACTATAAAACAGTGTCATTCCTCTTGTTAAATTTTTTATTTTGGGAATTTTTTTTCCCCAAAATATGGTAACATGTAATGAACTTATTATTATTTTAAAATGAATAAACAAAATTTAATCTTTCTCTGTTTTATCTAACATGGTAAATATAAATTGATATAACCCACATAAACAAAGGCTTATTGGAGTCCACAATGTTCTTTGAGTGCAAAGGAATACTGAGACCAAAGTGCTTGTAAGCACCAGTATAAGGTGATATCTTGTTCTTTTCATTTTCATATTTCGTAAAAGCCAATGAGCTTTAGCGTCTCTTTGTACATGCACTTGTTATTTATTACTGTGTGACAAATTATTTCAAAACCTATCAGCTTAAAATAATATGTATTATTTCCCATCTTTTGTGTGGTATAGGTTTGGTAGTTGCTTAATTGAGTAACTCTGTCCCCCAGGATGCCTCATTCTTTTGCAGTCAAGAAATTGACAGGGGTGGTGGATAGCCATTTGAAGTCTTGACTGGGGCTGGAAGGTTCGTATCCAAGATGACTCACCTAGTGGCTGTTGGCAGAAGCCTTAGTGTGGTGGGAGAAGTCATTTCTTCACCATATGGTGTTTTGCATAGGGTAGAGCTCTGGAGGTACAATTTTGACTACTTATGAAAGGTTAGCAGTTTGCATCCACCAGTTGCTTTTTGGAAATCCTGTGGGGGAAATTCTGTTCTGTTCTAGAGTGTCAGAGTCAAGTCAATGTCAGCAGGTTTCTTTTTCCTTCTTTCTTTCTTTCTTTCTTTTTTTTAATGAGTGTTCTTACCTACATGGCAGCTGGTGTCTCCTTAGAGCAAGAAATCCAAAAGATAAGACAGAAGCATGTATGCATCAGATCCATAGAAATGTTCCAGAGATCCTCTTAACTAGCCGTGTGTGAAGCTGATGTGGAAGGTGATGGTGAGAAAAGGCATAGGAAACAAAGGTGGTAAATCTAGTGACCATGATGTTGAATAAAGCAAGAAAAAAAATTGCCACATCAATGATGTATATGTGAGTACATGAGAAAACTAATGGCTCACAATAGGGCACTTTAAATACACATTTTAATACAGGCACAGTACCTGTTGTTGAACCACTGAATCCCACTGAGAACACTGCAACAGCTAAAAGGGATTTGACTTGATGAGATTTGGTAATATAGGGCAGAGGGCTGCAGATGGTGACATAGCAATTGTTGGTTAGTACATCACAGGATGATGAGATTTTGTCTTGATTACCTTGGACATATCATCAGGAGGGAATAACACTTGGAAAAGGACATCATGGTTAGTAGAGGGTCAATGAAAAAGAGGAAGACCCTTAATGAGATGGCATAACACAGGGTTGCAGCAGTAGGCTCAGGCACGATAGCAAATGTAAGGGTGATGCAGGACCAGGAAAATTAAAAAAAAAAAATTTTAAATTGTGATTAAGTGAAAGTTGACAGTCCAAGTGAATTTTCCATACAAAACCCTGAGTGTCCTGCTCTTTGCAACTCTGTCTGCTTTCCTCACTCTGTGGCAGCACACTCTTCTTTTCCACTTTTCCGGTATCCACTCAGCCAGCATTTGTCACCTCTCCTTCTATTGACTTTGGGGCTGCTATCAGTTGGAGCTAACTTGGCAGCGCCTGACAACAACAACAATGTGTAACATGTGGCCATGACAAAGGAAGAAGCTGAGCTGTGACACGCCAACTTCATAGGAGATGATGTTCTTCTCCAGCTCAAAGTTCACCACTATTTTAGGGGTCATAAAAGAGGAGTAGCAGAGATCCAGAAATAAATTTTTGACAAAAAGCAGTACATGCGGGTATGAAGTTAAGAAAAATTAGAGTTATCAAGACCAGGTTCCCCATCATGTGTTCAAGTTGATCCCTACAAGATGGGGAGCTGGGGCCCAGGATGATTTGTTGATTCTCTGAGAATGAAGTCTGTAATTTTCCTCAGCCGTTTGCAACTGAGGGGGAAGTCTGTGGTTAGGTCATGTTTGAATATCTTCACCTCCACTAAGCTCTTCACTGAATTTTACTCCTCTGACTACTCTCAGTGTTCACTAGGGTCCAAGTAGCCAGAGAATTTTCAAAGATCAGGGTGGTGACAGGAAATGGTCAAGTCTGGAGTTTCGCTGCCTATGAATTTTTCAAATATTTAGGAATGAACATTTTTGGTTCTTGGATTTAGACATGTATTTTGCTTCAGAATTTCGATCTCCCGGTTCATATAAAATCAAAACCCAGACCTGTTGCTGTCAAGTTGATTCTGATTCATAGTGATCCTATAAGCAGTCCCAAAATATTCACCAGAGTAAGCTGACATTATCTGAAATTTGGGGGTGTGTGATGTGGTCCTTATATTACTAAGTAAAAAGTCAAGTTTTTATTTATAATATGAAGAGTAATACCTACTCCTAATGTATATTATAGCCAAAATGGGATAATACATATGGAAAAATATTTTCAAATGTCCTGTTGCTGCAGAAATGTGAGTTATCATCAGGCATCTGGGAATTGTCCTAGTTTATGCCTGGATTTGAGGTTTCGTGATCCAGCATAGTAGGGTGTCCTCCTACTTAGGGGAGGTTAGTTATCAGTTAAATCAGGGGCATTTGTTGGGATGAGATCATCATGTGGTGGTTCCTGAGAAACCTGTCAGAAAGAAGTACAGTCTATACACTGATAGGCCATGTATATCAGTATTAATGGAGCTTGATTAATTAAATGAAAAAAAATTATTGTGATTAAGCGAAAGTTTACAAACCAAGTCAATTTGCCATATAAAACCCCAAGCACCCGCCTCTGTGCAACTCGATCTGATCTCCTCACCCTGTGACAGCACACTCTTCTTTCTACTCTTTACTTCCAGTATCTACTTAACCAACACTTGTCACCTCCTCGCAACCCTCTCCTCTCCCCTCTAAAAAGTGAGCACCTGCATCACTGTGTATGTTAGTCCAGCCTAATCTCTTTCTAAAGTGTTGGCTTCAGTACTGGTTTTAACTCTGGGCTACCAGCAACTCCAGGGGCTGTGTTCTCACGGGACTCTCCAGGTTGTCAGACCATCAAGTCTTATCTTTTAAAGAGAGTTCTTGGTCTGCACACCCTTTTTTCTCGTGCCGTGTCAGGGACTTATAAATTGTGTTCCCTGATAGGGCTGTCTTTGGTGGTGGTTGGGCACCATCTGGTTCTTCTGCTTTTATGGTGTTGTAGTCTCCCATCATATGAACCCTTCTGTCTCCTGGGCTCATATTTCCCTCATATCTTTGATGTTCTTGGTTTTCATATGCTCCATGTGGATTGGGAACAGTTGATGTTTCTTAGATGGCAGCTTGCTGATTTTTAAGACCCGGGGCACCACCCACTAATATGGGGTGCAGAACAATCTCTTAGAAAAAGATTAGTTATGTCAGTTGACCTCTGTTCCCTGAAGCTGTGGTCCTTAGACTCTTCTTTCTGTTACTCTGTCCTTTAAAATGTTGGGTTGTATTTAGAAAACCTTTTAGCTTATGGTATAGTCCAGTTATGCTGACCTGCTTTTTACTTCATGCTGTCACTCCCTTCACCTAAATGAATTCCTATCAACTTTCTAAACTATGAATAACCCTCTTCGTCCCTCCCCACCCTTGTAGCTATCAAAGAGTATTTTCTTCTGTGCATAAGCCTTAAGTCCTTATAGTAGTCTCATACAATATTTGTTGTTTTTGCTGATGACTGATTTCAGTCGGCATCATGTCTTCCAGCTGATTCCAGGTTATGAAACTTTTCATAAAATCATCGTTGGTCTTTATCATTGCACAGTGTTCCATTGTGTAAATATACCACAGTTTATTTATCCATTTACCTGTTGATGGGAACTTAGGTTGATTCCATCTTTGTGCTCTTGTAGACAGAGCTTCAGTAAAAATTTGTGTGCATGTATCTGTTGATGTGACAGCCTGTATTCCTCTAGGATATATTCTAAGCAGTGGGATTACTGGATCATATTGTATTTCTATTTCTTGCATTTTAAGAAAGCACCAAATTGCTTTCCAGAGAGGTTGTACTATCTTGTATTCCCATCAGCATTGTAGAGGAGTTCCCAGCAACCTTGCCAACATTTGTTATTTTGTGTTTTTTTAGTTTAGTGCAAGCCTTATTGAGGTGAGATGGCATCTCACTGTAGTTTTGATAATGGATTTCTGTAATGGCTAATGATTATGAGCATTTGCTCATATGTCTTTTGGCTGCCTGAATGTCTTCTTTGGTGAAGTGTCTGTCCATATCCTTTTGCCCATTGTTTAACTGGGTTATTGTCTTTTTCTTGTTAATATTTTGCAGTACCTTATAGATTATGGAGATAAGACATCAATCAGAAACATAGTTGTCAAATATTTTTTCCAGTTTGTAGGCAGTCTTTTTATTCTCTCGATAATGTCTTTGGATAAGCTTAAGTGTTTGATTTTTAGTAGTTCCCATTTACTGATTTTCTACTGTTATGTGTATTGTTAATAAGATTTTGTACTGTTTAAGCCATGTGTTAGAACTTTCATTGTTATCTCTATTTTTAATTCCATAATCTTTATCATTTCAGATTTGATATTTACACTTTTGATCCATTTTGAGTTAGTTTTTGTGTAAAATGTGAGATATGGATCTTGTTTCAGTTTTTTGCAGATGGATATCAAGTTTTGCCAATATGATTTGTTAAAGAGACTGTTTTTTTCTCTAGTTCACAGCCTTTGGGCCTTTGTCAAATATCAGCTGTTCATAGGTGGGTGGTGATATTTCTGGATTCTCTGTTCTGTTCCATTTGTCTATATATCTTTTTTTTTTTTTTTTTTTTTTTTTTTTTACCACTACCAAACTGCTTTGACTACTGTGGCAGTGTAACAGGTTCTCAGGTCAGGTAGTGTGAGGCCACCCACTGTGTTCCTCTTCTTCAGTAGTGGAGTTTCTTCCCTTTCCAAAATTGGTGATTTGTTTCTCCATCTCATTGAAAATTACATTAGAATTTGTATTGTGATTTCGTTGTATATGTAGATCACTGTGGGTAGAGTACAAGTTTTCACAATGTTACCTTTTCCTATCCATGAGCAAGGTAGGTTTTTCCACTTATGTAACTCTCCTTTGGTTTCTTGCAGTAGGGTCTTGTAATTTTCTTTGCATAAGTCTCTTACATCTCTGACTAGATTTATTACTAGGTATTTTATCTTCTTGGGTATTGTAAATGTTACTGACTTGTGATTTCCTCTTTGATAGTCTCTTTTTGGTTCCTAAGAATTTTATCTTCTTGGGGGTATTATAAATGTTACTGATTTGTCATTTCCTCCTTGATAATCTCTTTGTTGCTGTAAAGGATTTATTTACATTTATCTTATATCCTGGTACTTTGCTGAACTCTTCTACTAGTTTCAGTAGGGTCTTTCTTTTTTTTTTTTTAGTGGATTCTTTAGGGTTTTCTCTATATAAGATTATGTCATATACAGATAGAGATACTTAGACTTCTTTACCAATGTGAATGCCCTTTATTTCTTTATCTTGTCTGATTGGTCTACCTAGAACTTCCAACACATTTTTTTTTTATTGTGACTGAGTGAAAATGTACATTCCCATGTAAATTTACATGCCCACCTATATGCAGCTTCCGCTGCTCTCCCTGCCCAGTGACAGCACACTATTGGTCTCTGCTGCATACATGTCTCATCCTCCCAGCAGTTTCCTTTCCCCTCCTCTCCACCCGCTCTCCTTCCTCCAGCCAGAGGTCAGCAGGATGATATCCTATAGATGCATAGAACCATAAAGTGCACCCAATATATGGTCACTTTGCATCGCCAAGTCCAATCCATTTGTGTCCGAAAAGTGGAACTTCATTATGATTTATGGGCAAAGGTAGCATCAGGGCCAGGGGCCATGCTCCCAGGGGAACTCCGAAGCCACTGGACCATCAGTTGCAGTCTTTTAGTGGAGATCTCAGGGTGCACACCTTTTTATTCTTGCCAACACAATGTTGAATAAGAGTTGTGATGATGGGCATCGTTGTCTGTTTCCTTTTCTCAGAGGGAATTCTTTCAGTCTCCCTACCTTCAAGATAATGTTGACTATTGGCTTTGTATAGATGTGCCTCATTCTGTTGAGGAATTTCTTTTCCTCTTTTGCTCAGAGTTTTTAACATGAATGTGTGTTAGACTTTGTGAGGTAGCTTTTCTTCATCAATTGATAAGTGATTCTTATCTTTTATTTATGTGGTTGACTGCACTGTTTTTCTGAGAGTGAACCATACCTGCATCCCTGGTATGAATCCTACTTGGTCATGGTGAATTATTTTTCTGATACTTTGTTGAATTCTATTGGGTAGAGTTTTGTGGAGGATTTTTTCCATCTAAGTTCATGAGAGCTGTTGGTCTGTATCAGGGTTATGCTGGCTTCATGAAATGAATCTGGGACTGTTCCATCCTTTGCTAGTAAATACTTTTAGGAGGATTGGTATTAACTCCTCTCTAACAGTTTTGTAGAATTCTCCGGTGAAGCTGTCTGGGCCAGGACTTTTTTTTTAAATTACTTTTTCAGTCTCTTCTTTTGTGATGTGTTTATTAAGTTGTTTTACTTCTGTTTGGGATAATTTTGGTAGGTAATGTGATTTTAGAAATTTGTACATTCTAGGTTTTCAGATCTATTAGAGTACAATTTTTCATAATATTCTAATTCTTTTAATTTTGATTGACTGTGTTGGGAAATTACCTGTCTCATTTCTTATTCAAGCTATTTGTTTTCTCTCCTGTTTTTCTTTTGTGAGTTTAGCCAATGATTTACTAATTTTGGTGATTTCTTCAAAAAACCAGCTTTTGGTTTTGTTAATTCTTTCCATTGTTTTTCTATTCTCTGATTCATTTAGTTTTTCTTTTATTTTTATTATCTGTTTTCTTCTGATGGCCAAAGGATTCTTTTGTTGTTCTCTTTCTATTTGTTTGAGTTATAGAGTTAATTCTTTGATTTGGGCCCTCTTCATTTTGGATGTATGTATTCGTTGAGATAAGTTGACCTCTGAGCACTGTTCTTGCTGTATTCCATAGGTTCTGGTAGGATGTGTTTTCATTCTCATTTGATTCCCTGAATTTCTTTCAAAGATGCAATAAAGGTATTTTTCAGTTTCTGTGAGTTTCTACCCATGTTTATTTTCCCCCTGTGGTAGATTTCAACTTTTATGGTTTTATGGTCTGAGAAAACGCTTTGTAATATTTCAGTGCTTTGGAGTTTGTTGAGACTTGCTTTATGGCCTAATATGTGGTCTATCTGGAGAATGTTCTATGTGCATTGGAAAAGAAGGTATACTTGACTTGTTGGATGGAGAGTTCTGTGTATGTTCGTGAGGTTGAGTTGGTTGATTGTTGCAAGAAGATCTTCTGTTTCTTTATTGAACTTCTGTCTGGATGTTCTGTCCATTACTGAAACAGATACTGTTGTTGTGAAGTAGTCTATCTCACTTTTCAATGTTGTCAGCATTCGTTCAGTGTATTTAGATGCTCTGATGTTGGGCACATAAATATTTAATATTGATATATTGTCCTTATGTAGTAAACCTTTAAGCAATAAATAGTGACTGTCCTTGTCCACGATGGTGCATTTTACTATAAAGTCTATTTTATCTGGATTAGTATTGCCACTCCTGCTCTTTACATTTTGTTGGCTTGGTGTATATTTTTCCATCTTTTGAGTTTCAGTTTGTTAGTGACTTTGAGTTTAAGGTGTGTTTCTTGTGAGCAGCATAGAGATGGAATATGTTTTTTGATCCAACATGTTACTCTTGGTGCATTTAATCCATTTACATTCAGTGTAATTGTTGATAGGTATGAATTTAGTACTGTCATTTTAGTTCTTTTTTTTGTGTGTGTGTTATTGGCGGTTTCTTTGTTCTACTTAATATTCTTTTTGGAGTCATTTTTCTTTATGGGCTTTCTTTTTATCCTTTTCAGTGTTGTTTTTATATCTGTTGAGACTTCTACATTGTGTTTCTTGGTTTGATGCGTAGTATTATTAGTTTGATTTGTCGCTAACCCCATTTTCCTCCTCTAATGTTCTATGTTTAAGTCATTCTTTAACTTCTTTGTATTGCCTTGACTTCCTTTCCATCTGAAAGGTCTGTGAAGACATTAATTTGCCCTCTTTTTAGTATAATGTTGTCATAGTTTACTGTGTGAGATCTCTGTTTCCCTAACTTTAATATTCTAGCTTTGATTGAGCTTTGTTGCTTCCTTAACCAAGTTGGACTCTGGATGCTCTGTCCTGCATTGTATCCTTGAGTATATGTCTGATATTATTGATTTTCTAGTTGAAGAACTTTCTTCAGTATTTCTTGTAATTTTGGTTTAGGTTTTGCAAATTCTCTAATCCTCTGTTTATCAGGCAATGTTCCAATTTCACCATCATATTTGAGAGTCAGTTTTGCACAGTACACAATTAGTAAACCTTTAAGCAATAAATAGTGACCATCCTTGTTGGAAGTTTTAGTCCTTTAAAGCTTTGTATGTGTGATCTCATTGCCTTCTTGTCAACATGGTTCTTGCTGAATAATTGGAGCTCAGTCTAAAAGACTTCCCTTTGTAAGTCATTTGGCTTGAGCCTAGCTACCTTTAAGAGCATCTCCATAATTTTCATTTTGTTAAGTTTGACTATAATATGTCTTGTTGTCATTGGGGATCTGCCTAGTGTTGATTTCAATGAGCATCATTGTGTAGATATTGTCTTGTCTTTCATGATGTCTGGGAGGTTTTCTGTTAAGAAATCTTCAACAGTTCTTTCTATTTTCTCTTATTTCTCCCTGTTCTTGTACTGCAAATAACTTGCAAATTATTCCTCTTGACAGAGTCCCACATAATGATTCTTCATTTTTCTTAATTCTTTAATCTGATTTTTCCATGTCAGTTGCATTAGCTTCAGTCTCACTAATTCTGCATTCCATTGCCTTGATCATGCTCTTCTGACTTTGGGTTGAATTATCTAATGCTGTGATTTTATTGGTAAGCTTATGAATTTCATATCATTGTTTCTTAAGCAATTCTTGTAGCTTGTTTAATTTTTCATTTTTTTCTGTGGAACTTTGTGTAATCACCATCTAATTTTCTAAAGGGTTCCATACATAACTCTTTTGTATTGTACCTCTGATAATGGCAGGAAGGCTTCTTCAGCTGGGAAATTGATTATTTTGGGAGTTTTCCAGAGCCATGGTGATCTGCTCCTTTAAATGATTAGAATTGATGTCTCTGAGCCATCAGAAAGCTATTGTAATTTATTTATTAGGTTACTGCAATTTAGTTGGTATATATATGTGTTCGTGTGCGTGTGTGTGTGTATTTTAATTTGGTTTTGATGGCCAAAGTAGTCCAGTTGTTTGAGCTAGAGTGGTTATTGGAGCCTCAGTAATTCTGATGTCACCTTATGGTTGGAGTGATGACTGCACTGAGAGATGTAGCAGGAATTGTTGGCTAATGGGATACAGCAGAACTCCTCTTCCAGCCCTCTATTTATTTTCCTCCCCAGGTCTGGGGAAAAAAATCTCAGGGAACACCTTAAAATACCCCATTTCTGGCCCTGCTAGTGCTCTAGAATTCAGAGTCTGGTACAGATCAGAGAAGGGAGGTGGCAAAAGGCTGGGTATAAGGAGTGAAGTCAGTCACAAAAGATGATGTGTATTTAGCTTGTAACGCCTCAGTGGGTGCAGCAATCTGCAGCCCAGAGGAGCTGGTGGAACTTGTCTTCTAGCCCTCTGATTTTTCCCTCTCTGAGTCTGGGAGAAAAGCTCCCACAAGTAGTGTCCCACTTCTCCCCAGGTAGTGCACCAGAATTTAGCCTGAGATGTAAAGCAGAGAAGGTTGTGGTAAAGGCTGGAGATAGAGAGGGAGATCACCACATAAGTAAGGATTGAGCCCCAGGAGATCATGAGCACTTATTTTGGCACAAGTGTGAAATTTGCCTGGGGCTCTTTTGATGCAGTGATCTACAGTTCAGGGTGACCAGCAGAGGTTTTCTTTTACTCTTTCCTTTGTTTTCCTCTCCGAGTCCAGGGGAAAAGCTCAGGGCACACATGTACAATCCCAGTTCTGGCCCAGCTAGTGCATCAGAATTTAGCCTCCTGCAGAGCTCAGAGAAGGGAGGGGCAGGGGCACTGCTCCATTCAGCTGTTAGCCACTGTTGTGTTCTCTAGGTGTGGTCATCCTAAGCACAGCTTCTTGGCTGAGAGAGATGCCCTTCGGTCAGTTACCACTGCTCAGAGTTGCAGCCTGCCTCAGCCATGCTCTCAGGTGCAGCAGTCCCAGTCTGCTTTTTTCCCAGCCGTCAAAGAGGGCCTCAACACCTGCACTGTCTCGCCTTTACTGTACTAGCAGAAGTAGGACCTTTTGCACTGCCATTTCTCTTCTGACAAAAGCAGTTGTTCCCCTTACTGTCACTCAGTCTGATCTCACAACTTTCTACCTGATCTTGGGGGTCATAGAAAGTCCTTTTTATCCCATGTAGTTGTTTTTCAAGGTCTTAGTTGTTAGAGAGATCAAAAGAGATGGCTGGCTAGTCTGCCATTTTAGCCCCATCTCTCCTGATTAATTGAATTTTAATGCACAGAGGTACAAAACTTAGAAGACCATGAAGAAACCTTTAATTGATTTAAGTGTTTGTATGTGCCATGTCTGTTGTATGTACAGGATGTTACCTGTCCAGGATGTCACCAGAGAAGAAAAATAAATAATTGCACACATTCACAAAAATGTGTATTATCATAGTTTATGCAATTTATATAAAAATTATTACAAAATGTGGGTCTATATATTAAAATGAAAGGAATTATGAAAAGTAGTAACTGTATGCCAATAACTAGGTTTGTTTTGCATATCAAATGGAATTGATAGTTGGAGTCAAGGTCTAGGATTGTTCAAAGGCTAATTTCTGTGATTTTAGGCAGGAGGCAATGTTTGGGTAAAGAAAGATCATCTTATATTAACTGAAAATTTTGTAGCTTAAAAATCTGAGGAGTCACTATAATTCTGTGGCTTAAAAACTGGGAGAATTAGACTCAAAATGTAGTTTATCTTAACTAAGGGAAATGAGGAAAATGATTAGATTTATTGGTTCCATTTTACTCAGAGGGCCTCAGCAAATTCAAGTTAAATCAAGATTAGAAGCTGATAGGACTGTAAATAGAATATGACTCTCTCACAGATCATAAGGAAAAATTGTCTGAATGGGGAGCAGGCATTTCCACCAGAATTCTCTGTTGTTTTTGTCTTTTATGGTTCCAGGAGGTGTATCTGTCCTGGACTTCCTCTTTTCGTGTTACGTTATACCCCTGAAAAACTCAGCCACTTTCATTGTCTCATCATTTTTCTATTTTTATGTTTTTGATCCCCAAATCACCATTTCTTGGTTTTCCACTTTGAGAGGCAAACTTTGGTCAAACAGAAAAGGCTCATAATCCGGTAGTACTTATTTATTGATGCCCAGAAGGCTTTCTGAAAGGAATTTATGGAGACACCTACAGCAGAAGAAGCCATGGTGGTGCAGTAGTTCAGAACTTGGCTGTTAACCAAGAGATTGGCAGTTCACATCCACCAACCACTCCTTAGAGTCTCTGTGGGTCAGTTCTCTGTCCTGTAGAGTTGCTATGAGTTAGAATTGACTCAATGGTGAAGGTTTTGTTTTTTTTTTGGAAGAAGGTAGGTTAAAAGTTTTACTCTTGAGAGGCAATTGATTTAACAAAAAAAAATGTGTTTAAGACACATTCAATGAAAACTACAAACTGCTGAAAGAAAGTAAAGACCAAAATAAATGGAACTGTATTCCATGTTCATGGATTAGACAACTTAATATTGTTAAGATGTTGATATTACCTACAGTGGTCTACAGATTCAATGTAATCCTTAATAAAATTGCTTTTAAAAAAAGTTGACAAACTACCATAAGTCTCATGGAAATGTGAAGGACCCAGAATAGCAAACAATCTTGACAAATAAGAATGAAGAGGACTCACACTCCTGATTTCAAAACATACTCTAAAGCTACAGTAATCAAAACAATATTGTGCCAGTATTAGAATAGGCATATAAACCAATTGAATATAATTGAAAGTCTAGAAATAACCCATACATCAATGGCCAGTTTATTTTTTAAAACTAATGTCATGGTCTTGGTGAAGGCTTACAGAGAAGTTTAGATTTTCATTCACCAGTTTCTACACAGGTTATTCAGTGACGTTGGTTATGTTCTTCACAATGCATGAACATTATTATTATTTCTTGCCATGGATTGTATTGTGTTCCCCCCAAAATGTGTAGCAATTTGGCTAGGCCATGATTCCCGGTATTGTGTGATTATCCTCCATTTTGTGATTTTCCTGTGTTGTAAATCCTGATCTCTGCCTGTGGTTAATATGGAAAGAGTGAATTATGTTAGAGAGAATTAGGATGGGAATGTAACATCCTCACTAAGGTCACCTCCCTGATCCAGTGTGAAGGGAGTTCCCTGGGGTATGACTTTTATACCACCTTATCCTATAAGAGGTGAAAGGGAAGCAAGCAGACAGTTGGGGACCTTGTACCATCCAGAAAGCAGTGCCAGGAGCAGAGTGTGTCCTTTGGGCCCAAGGTTCCTACACTGAGATACACCCAGACTAAAGGAAGACTGATGCAACAGAAGGATCTTCCTCCAGAGCTGACAGAAAAAGCCTTCACTTGGAGCTAGTGACTGACTTGGTACTTGCTGCCTACTAGACTGTGAGAAAATAAATTTCACTTTGTTAAAGCCATTCCCTTGTGGTATTTCTGTTATAGCAGCACTGGAAGACTACAACAATTCTGTTCTGGTTGTCTCATTTCCATTAATTTAATTTCTCTCCCCCACACGGTCTCATTTTTGTCTTAAAGTAACTTGATTATTTCATCTCATACAGATTTTTTAGAAATTGTACTTTAGATGAAGATTCATGGAGCAAATTCATGTTAAACAATACACGCACTGTTTTGTGATACTGGTTACCAACCCCACAATATATCGACACTTTCTCCTTCTTGACCTTGGGTCTCCAGTTTCATAAAGATCTGACAGTTAAGTTCATGAAGTTAGTTGTTCTAGGTGCTACATACCTCATTGCTGAATATCACTACAGTCACCTTCAAAGTACTCCCCACGGGAAGCTATGCACTGGTACCAGTGCCTAGCCTGCCCTTCAAAACAATTTTGGAACTCTTTCTAGAATGGACATTGTGCATGGTGGCAAGTTCACAAACTTAATGGATAGTTGTCTCTGAGGGAGTTTTTAGCTAATTAACAACTAACTTTATTGGAATACCCTCCCTGCTCACCTGAACTGGCCCCCAATGACTTTTTTCTTTATTTGAAGATAAAGGAAATATAGAAAGGAAGACATTTGGATGACATTCAGGACATCAAGATTAATACAACAGCAACACTGATGGTCATTCCAGAAAGAGTTCCAAAATTACACTGAAGGATGGACTAGGTGCTGGTGTCGGCACATAGCTTCCCAGGAGGAACACTTTGATCATAATGATATTCAGCAATGAGATATGTAGCATTTTTTCTAGGATGAGTATGCAAACAATTGGCAGTCCTCATAGGTGGTTTTTTGTGGGAACACAGTACTTAATGTGTGATACTTATTATTTTTGATCCAATTTGTTATTTAGCTACAGGCTGACCTTGGGTTAGTTTTGGCTCAGAGTTTATGGAGTATCTCAGGACAGCAGTCTTAGGGAGTCTTCCAGTCTTGCTCTCTCAACCAGTCCACTATGTCTGCTTTTAATGAGGAATTTGAGATTTGGTTCCAGTTTCCTCTCACTGTATTCGGTCCATCTATTGTGCCTCTTATTAGAATAGCTGGTAGTAGTAGCTGAGCACTATGCAGTTCTTCTGGCCTCAGGGTAGATGAGGTGGCCAGTTGATTTTTGACAGTGCTGCAAGACCATTAATGGGGAAAGAATAGTTTCTTCAACAAATGGTGCTGGGACAATTGGGTATCCACGTGCAAAAGAATGAAGTCGAACACACATTTCATACCATGTAGAAAGATTAATAAAAAAAATGGGTCAGTGACCTATCAGACCTGAAACTAAAAATTTCTTAGGGTAAATTAAAGCTTCAAGACCTTGTTTTTGTGAGTGCATTCATAAATGTCATCAAAAATATGAGCAACAAGAGGAAAAAATAACTTGAACTTTCTCAAGGTTTTGATAACTTGTAAATCAGAGAATTTTATCAACATAGGGAAGAGATGAACTACAGAATGGGAGAAAATATTTAGGAGGTGTATATCTGATAAGGGTTTAATATCCAGAATATATAAAGAATATATGTATATAAAGAGCTATAATTCAACAACAAAAAGGTGATCCAATCGAAGAATGGGCAAAGAACATGACATTCCCCAAATATGATATATAAAAGGCCGATAAACATATGGAAAGATACTTAACATCATTAGTCATTAGGGAAATGCCAATCAGACCACATTGAGAACACTTAACATTATAATGGTTGTATCAAAAAACCAGAAAATAAAAAGGATCGAGGATGTGAAAAAATTGAAACTCTCTCATACATTGCTAGTGGGAATGTAAAATGGTACATGTGCTGCAGAGGACACTTTAGTAAGTCCTGAAAAAGTAAAACATAGAAGTGCCGTATGATCCAGCAGTTCCACTTCTCAAAAACTTGAAAGCAGATACCCAGAATGTTGTACATTAGTGTTCACTGTAATATTATAATACTGAAAAGGTGGAAACAGCCCAAGTGTCTATCAACATATGAATGGGTAAACAAAATGTACATACATACAATAAAAAGGTGTGCTGTTCTAATAAATCCTTTGACACAGATACGCTTTGAAAAAATGCTGAGTGTAATAATTCAGACACAAAAGAGTAAACATTACATGATCCCACTTACAGGAAATATCTGGATTAGGCAAATGCAGTGACAAAAGTTTATTCATGGTTCTTAGGGGCTGGGAGGAAAAGAAAATGGGGAGTTATTGCTTAAAAGATACTGAATTTCTGTTTGGGGTAATGAAAAACTTTTGGAAATAGAAGTGGTTATGGCTGCATAACATAGGGAATGTAATGCTACTGATTGGATGCTTAAAATTAATTCAAATAAAAAGTTTTGGTTATATGTATTTTCTGCAATAATAATATAAAAAAGCAATGTAATCAAAGAGTTTCTTTGTACACTGCTTCCTACTTCTGCTGGATCAGGTCATCAGTACACATGACTTTGGAAAAGCAGTGCTTGAAATACATTTTAAAATGAAGCTCCAGTGGCAACAGTCTCTGAAGTGACATCACTTTGGAGGAACTTTCCCTGGTGTTGCATCATCCAGACAAGAACCCTCAAAGGCTCCTAGAGAAAAGTCAACTTGTAATGAATCCCTGAAGTCTTATTTGCTCTTGAGTCCCAAAGAGTCTTCCTTATGGGACTTACTTGCAATTTGTGATAATGAATTACATTTATCTGTTTGTAAATTTCATACAGTGGGATTGAGACTGGGTTGGGATTTATTAATGACACCATAGGGTGTGACAAAATTCTTTTAAGAAAACTTATAAATGAGGCACCATGATTACTGAGACTTGGTTGAATATGGATCGGAGAGAAATGTAAGCAATAATTACAAACTGTTTACATATA
This sequence comes from Heterohyrax brucei, assembly GCA_028571685.1. Lineage (NCBI taxonomy): Eukaryota > Metazoa > Chordata > Mammalia > Hyracoidea > Procaviidae > Heterohyrax > Heterohyrax brucei. The sequence goes on from CM053162.1 coordinate 24,063,703, forward strand.
CTCGTCAATAGGCCTTGCCAGGAAGATGGGATTTAGATTTTGTGATATGATTCCATGGTTTCCCCAAGAGGACCTGAGCTCTTAACTCTGACTAAAGACATATCTAATTTACCTGCCCAGCAAAGCATGAATTTATATCTTTGATTAAAAATTCTGTCATTAGTAGAATATGTGCCTGTAATAAGGAATATATCACTTGCCAGCTTTATTAGACCTTGAATGAGTGGATTTGTTATACTCTTTCCCGAAGCTGATTTCACGATGAGTGAAATTTAGAGCAACCGGAGTTCAGTGCTTGGAGAACAGACTTGGTTGTACACAGTGCCCTCATTATATGACTTGTGATTTCTCAAAATGCTCAGTTTCCTTTCCTTTTCTTTCTTTAAAATTCCTGTAAGTCCTATGTCCTCAAATTTCTCCCTTAGAGCTAGTGTTTTAGGTTAAGGTACTGTGTCTAAAGTGCAGGTTGCAAATGGATTGCCTATGATGGTTATTGCATCCAGTCGTGTTCAACCAAAGCCCCATTAGAATAGCTGATATTACCAAACACAACTGTCAGACTGGTTTATCTAGAGAAGCAAAACCAATGCAGCATATCCATCCATCCATACGTGTGTGTATGTGTGTGGGGAGAGATCTGAAGGAAATGGCTTATGTGGTTGTAGATGCTGGCAAGTACAGTCTGTGGATCAGGTGTCAGGCTGGAGGTATGTCATATAGTTGCTGGGGCTGACAAACCCAAGATTGGCAGACTACTAGCTCTCAGGCTGTGGAGGCTGAAAAATCCCGAATGTGCAGGTATGACAGCAGGCTGTTGGCTTACAGCCTACAGAGGCTTATGAATACTAAGACTGTCAGGCAATACAGCAGGCCGCTGGCTCAAGTCCTGGGATGCACAGGTCAGATGATAATGAACTGGATGCAGGATCCAGAGTAAACAAAAGCCCGAGGGTTTTGGTGAAATGCCCATGTGTGTGGGATTCACACCATACCTCCAAGGAAACTCTGTACAGCTCATTGGCTGATTACATCAGATCACATTATGAATGTGACGTTATATCACAAAATGGAGGATAACTGTATCCTTCACATAGCTGCCAAATTAAATCACTATGGAACTGCCAAACCACTGAGAATAATGGCCCAGCCAAGTTGACTTGCAACTGTAACCAGTATAGTCTACCCCTTGTCAACTTGGCACCTGCATTTAAAAAAAACCAAACCCACTGCCATCGAGTTGTGTCCACCTCATGCCTGCTTAAACCATACACGGTATTTTTTTCTCAATTTCATGTAATACTGGTGACTAGAGGATTCTCTTTTCTGTTTCTTTTTGTGCTTTGAGTGAACATTTACAGTTCAGGCCCATTTCTTGTGACCCTAGTTAATCTCCCTGCAGTATGACAGCACATTCCTTTCCACCTTGTCTTTCCTGTGTCCACTTGACCAGCTCCTGCCCCTTTCTGACTTCTCATTTCACCTCCAGACAGGAGCTGTCTGTTTAGTCTTATTATCTACTTGAGCCAAGAAGCATACTCTTCACTAGTATTTTATGTCTTAAAGATCAGTATAATCTTTGTCTGAAGAGTTGGCTTCAGGAATGGTTTTGGTTCTGGCCTAACAGAGTCCAGGGGCCATGTCTTCTGGAGACTTTACTATCTATCAGACCATCAAGTGGGATCTTTTTACTAGAGTGCAAGTTATGCACCTGATTTTTATCCTGCTCCTTCAGGGACTCTTTGTTGTTTTCCCTGTCAGGGTGGTCACTGGTGGTAGCTGGGTACCATTTAGTTCTTTCTGTTCTCATCTGATGTAGTTTCTGGTTAATGTGGCCCTTTTTATTTCTTGGGCTCACAATTTCCTTGTGTCTTTTGTGTTCTTCATTTTCCTTTGCTCCTGGTAGGTTGGGACCAACTGATGCTTCTTAGATGGCCACTTGCTAGTTTTTAAGAACACAGATGTCACTCACCTTAGTGGGATGCAGAGCATTTTCTTAATAAAGTGTTATGCCAATTGACTTATGTGTCCCTTGAAGCCATTGTCCCCAGAACCCTGGCCCTGCTGCTCTGTCCTTCAAAGTATTTGGTTGTATTCAAGAAACTTCTTAGCTTATGGTTTAGTCCATTTGTGTTGTGTTCTGTACTGAACCATGCATAATCTTTAAATAAAGAGAATTACAAAGCCTTACTTGTGCCTAACATGATACAAGGAACATGCATAAAACTGAAAGCACACTAGCCCTGTTTGTGTCATATGTTTTGTTAGTGAAGAAAACAAAAATAATGCACAAATACAAGGGATAAATATTTGTAACAATTACATTCTTCCTTTTTGCAACTACTCCCATGGTGTGACTGGTACTTAGAACTACCTTTTTCCATCACCCATTCTGTATTCCTTTTGCCTTCAGCAAGCACCTCAGCTGGTCTTGGTTTTTTGCATAATGGGGTAACCTAAGCCTTCAATCCTGAGGGACTTGAACCATTAGTAGGCATGTCAGAATTGTGATAGAAAAGCACTCTCCTGTGGGCAGGCTCTGGCTCCCAAGCTAAGAATTAGGTCCAGCTGTGGCCACCGTACCCAAGATGGCGTCCTCCACACAGGCAGCAGACAGAGGGGCTAAAGGTGCTGAGAGGTAGTGATTCCTCTGCTTCTGTTGCAGGGCCCCCAACGTAGGCAGCACTGTGCAAAATCACTACTTTTCTGTTGGAGAAGCGCTGTCCCGTTTGCAGGCACGGCTCCCAGGTTAAGAACGAGGTCCCGCTAAAATCTCAATACCAACATGGCGTCCCGCACCCTGACGGCGAATATCCGCTCAAGCCCCGCTCAGGCAGCTACAAAACAAAAGGCTCAAAGTGGCTAGATTAACAGAGTCCCGGGCCTGGCCCTCAGAATATGGGAATTTCGCCTGCCTATCCCCTCAGCAGCACGTCTGAGTCCAGCCGCCAGGCAAGACCCAGCTCCGCTCGCCAGCCGAGACAGAGGAGCAGGAGTCAGCGAAAGAGAGGCCGTTTTTCGCTGAGTGGTATGAAGTCACAATTAACAGCTCTGTGCCGTGTCCTGAGGCTGATTAGGTGATCAGAAGGCTCTGTTTGATTGTCAATTCAGGTCTTGGTTTCCAGAGGGATAGCAGGAGTCGGGGGCTTAGTCCGCCATCTTGACCCCGCCCCCCCAGATGTACTCTTCTTTATCTCTACTATGTAATATCAATCTGATTTCCTCTTGGTAATCAGGATCACACTAGCCAGTACAGTAGCTCCCTTCTTTGCCTGTTCATACAGAGGCACGAGGAAACCAAAGCAGCAAGTGGCATTTTTAACTTTCAGTTCAGTGAAATCACTGTGGTGTCTCCTGGTGGGAACATTCCTCCCTTCAGAACGAAGGTGTCTAGGCTTGCAGGCATATAGCTGTGGGGATAGAAAGAAAAACAATTGTGATTAGGTTGCTAAGGATAATAATGAGTGGTACCACTACTGTTTCCACCTCCTTTATTCTTGGACCTATGAATTCTGTCTAGGGGAAAAAACAGTGCTAATTAGAGCACGTACAGCCTTCTGGAGGATGTTGCCCCAATCCTGCAACATATTGCCACCTAGCTGGTGCTGCAATTGTGTCTTTAGAAGGCCATGCAACAATTTTATCAAGCCAGCTGTTTCAGGATGAAGGGGAGTGTGGTAAGACCAGTGTTGGTCTATTGCCACACTTCATTTCCTCTGAAGGGAGTTCCTTGATCTGAGGTGATGCTGTGTAGGATACCATGAGGTGGATAAAGCATTCTGTAACTCCACAGGTATGGTAGTTTAGGCAGAAGCATTGCAGGCAGGGAAGGCAGATCTGTATCCAGAGTAAGTTTTATTCCAGTAAAACAAAATGCACCCCTTTCTGTGATGGAAGTGGTCCGACGTAATCAACCTGCTACCACATTACTGGCTGATCACCTTGAGGAGTGGTGCCATATCAGACACTCAGTGTTGGTCTGTGCTGCTGGCTGACTGGGTACTCATTAGTGGCTGTAGCCAAGTCAGCCTTGGTTAAGTGAAAATTCATGTTGCTGGGTCTATGTGTAACCTCCATCAGTGCCACCATGGCCAGTTTGTTAATGAGCCCATTAGGCGGTGATGAGAGTGGGTGGGGAAACAATGAGAATGTGTTGTCCTATCTGCTTGAATGCTAAAATAATCCTCTGCCAAGGTCACCCTTGGGTGAGCAGTCACATTAGATACAAATATCAGCACTGTGGCCCGTTCAGAGGGCTCTCTTGACATGTCTCTTGCTGATATTTCCCTGTCTTCAGTCTTTTAATCGTGTCTCTTTCAAGTCTCCAGCCATCCAGCCAAACCATTGGCCATAGTCCATGAGTTGGTTATACAGTTGCTTATCTGGTAATTTTTCCTTCCAAGCAAAGGGACAACCAGATGAACTGCTCAAAGTTCTGCCTTTTGGGAGGATTCCCTTCATCACTGTCCTTCAGGGAGATCAGAAAAGTGCTATATTGCTGCTACTTTCCACTTTTGAGTGGCGCCTGCTTGTCACAGAAACCATCTGTAAATCACTCATGCGATTTCTCCTTGCTCAGCTGATTACAAGGAACTCACTGGGGAGAGGGCAGATAATATGACAGCAGTGGGAACCTTGGGCATTTGGGCCACTTCCTCATGCAACTTACTTGCACTTTTAGGTCCTGCTCAGGCCTGATCTTGTATATACCACTTCCATTTAACGGTGGAGTGCTGCTGTGTACACCTGACTTTATCACTCTAGGGGTCAGACAATACTCAGTTTATGTTGGAGAGCTCAGGCCAGATGGTGACTTGGTGGCCCATGATTAAGCATTCAGTGTCTACTAAGGCTCAGTAACAAGACAGAAACTGTTTCTCAAAAGGAGATTGGTATCTGCATAGGACAGCAGGGTTTTTTTCCAAAATTCTAAGGGCTGGCACTATGATTCACCAGTGGAGGCCTGCCAAAGACTCCAAACAGCATCTCTGTCTGTCACTGCCCCTTAAAGCACTGTTGGATTACCTGGATCATGTGGCTGGCTCAAGTTTCAGAGTGACTTGAAACTACATAATAACTGTCAAACCACTGAAAATCATGGCCCAGCCAAGTTAACAACTGTAACCATCACAAAAACTATGACTATATCTCTTTCAAATCTTTGTGCAAATATCATCATCACATTGAGGCTTAACTTCACGGTCCTATTTAAAATTGCAGCCCATACCACTGTCCTGTTTACTATCTTTTTTTTTTCTTTTAACATAAAGTTGTTAAATGTCGGGAGCCATGGGAGAGCTCCCAGGCCCCGACATACAGGAAGCTTGCAGGGCTGAAAAAAGGCCCGCGCGCTCCAGGCTTGGAAAAGCCCGCGCCCGCGAAATTTAAAAAAGCGCGCGCGCGCTAAAAACTTCCTGCCTGATGTCACTGCCGTAGTCGACTGCTGTACTTGCCCTCTCCAATCACCTACTGACTAGTCACCTTATTTCGCCAATCAGTGCCTACCCAGATCATCCCATATGAACTCCCTCCCCTTGCTAACTGTATATAAGGGTATTCCTTCCTGAAATAAAACGAAGGCTTGATCAGATTATTTGTCTTGCCTTCCGTCTCTGCGTCTCCGCCCCACTTTCTTTTTGCAGGTCCGCCTCGGTGTCACCCCCGTTGTTTTTGCCCCGCAGGCCGGGACAAAATGGCGCCCAACGTGGGGCCCGGGGCACGGAGCTGCTAAAGAGACCCACTCGAGAAGCCCCGGCCAGGCGCCCCTTGAGCCTCCACGAGGTGTGAGTTTGGCTCGTCTTGAGTTGCCGCGAGGTACTGACCCGTGAGACGACTCGTTCCTGATCACCGCCGGAGTAGCCGCCCTGCGAGTCTGATCTGTTAGAGGTAAGTGGGTTATAAGATGGGGCAGGAATTAAGTTCACATGAATTATTCCTTACGGGAATTAAAGAGTCTTTTAAGATGCGGAGAGTGAAGGCTAAAAAGAAGGATCTGACACAGTTTTTTATTTTTCTCGCGGATGTTTGTCCTTGGTTTCCTCAAGAGGGCAGCATAAACCCAAAAATTTGGAAAAGAGTCGGAGACTGTTTAAATGATTATTATCGTACTTTTGGACCAGAAAAGGTCCCCGTGACTGCCTTTTCATATTGGAATTTAATTAATGATGTACTCCAAGGCGCTCATAATGCCTCTGACGTTCAACGTCTTACTGAGATGGGTGAAAAAGTCATGCGAGAAAGATCTCGTCCCCCTTCCGCCTGCCCCTCTGACTCTCTTAAGTTTGAAAATGAAACCAAAAACTCAGTAACGGACATTACCCAGACAAAGCCAATGGAGCCCCCCAAAAGTCTATACCCAACCCTGAGGCCCTTTAGAGACCCTTATGACCCTGAATCCTTGCCTCCCGTAGACCACCAAACCTTAGAAGAAGAGGCTTCCCGATATAATAATGAGGAAGCTCCCCTAATGATTACAGCCCCCGCTTTTCAAAAACCTCCGCCCTATCCTTCTGGTACCCGCTCAACAGCTCCCTTTAAATTGGAGTCCAGTTGTCTCCCACGGCCTGTTGATTATCCCCTTGAGCAGGATTTAACAGCCCTAGAAAAGCTTGTGGCCCGCAAACACAGGCAGTTAGAACTCCAGAAAGAGCTTCAGGCCCTTGAGCAAGAGCTCAGCTCGCTCGACCTAGCCCGGGATCAAAAACTTCGAGCCGGAAACAATGAGCCTAAAGGCGCATCCGGCCGTTCTAGAGCTCTCCTTACTTTTCCAGTAACTCGTAGTCAGCATAGACAAATAGAAGATGAGGTAGAAAGTGAGGAAGAGCAAGAAAGCCCTGAGATAGAGGAGGGAGAAACTGAAAATCCTGGCGCAAGCGCAGATGCTGCCCAGCCTGACGGCCATGACCCCCAGAGATATCGCCGCTTAAATCTCAAACATGTTAAGGAATTAAAAGCGGCTGTCAATAATTACGGCCCAACCGCCCCTTACAGTGTAGCATTGCTTGAGAGCCTTAGTGACCGATGGCTTACACCTAATGATTGGCATTTCTTAGCCCGAGCCTGCTTATCAGGAGGAGACTTTGTTCTCTGGCGTACTGAGTTTGCTGAACAATGCCGGGAGACGGCCCAACGTAACGAAGAAAGGGGAACCTCTCGCACCTGGACCAGAGATAAACTCTTAGGGAAGGCTCCTTATGACACCAATGAGAAGCAGGCAAATTTTCCCGCTGGTTTACTATCACAAATACAAAATGCCGGCCTTAGGGCCTGGAAGCGTCTCCCTTCCAAGGGCGCGGCCACTACTTCTCTAGCCAAGGTCCGTCAGAGACCAGATGAACCCTATAGTGATTTCATCAGCAGATTAACTGATGCTGCTGAAAGGCTAGTGGGAGAAGCTGAAACAGGTAGCGCCTTTATTAAACACCTCGCTTTCGAGAATGCCAACCCTGCCTGTCAAGAGGCCTTACGATCTCACCGCAGGGAAGACCTCTCTGAGTACATTCGGCTTTGTCAAGGCATCGGAACCTCCCATGCCATCGGCATTGCCATAGGAGCAGCGCTTAAGAGCCTGAACCCCAACTCTTCACAAAAAACTTGTTTTAATTGCAAACAACCTGGCCATTTTGCGCGCGAATGTCCCCTGGGAAAGCAACAGCGAGAGCCTCCCACTTCAGCATGCCCCCGATGCAAAAAGGGCAAGCATTGGGCTGCAGATTGTTATTCCAAAACTGATATTAACGGTCAGCCTCTCCCTCTAAAGCAGGTAAACTCCCGGCGGGGCCAGCCCCTGGCCCCGCCCTCGGAACAAACCCTAGGGGCAGTCAGGTTTGTTCCTCAAAATCAGACTCAGAAACAAGTTTCAACTCCCTCTGCCGCGCCACCCCTGGAAGTGCCGGCCTGGACCTCCGTTCCACCACCAGTAAAATACTAACCCCCGAACAGGGCATTCAGGTCATTCCCACTGAGGCCCGAGGACCATTGCCCCCGGAAACATTTGGGCTGATAATAGGACGAGGCAGCTCCTCCTTGGCTGGCCTCCAAATTCTCCCGGGTGTTATCGATAATGACTATACAGGACAAATTTCTCTCTTGGCTTCTGCCCCCTCAGGGCCAGTATCCATACATGCAGGTCAAAGAATAGCTCAAATTTTATTGCTTCCTTTGTTACCCACACCCCATAGGCATTTAGTTCCCCGGCGGCCTGACGTTGCCTTCGGGTCCTCGGAGGCATATTGGATACAACCAGTCACACCCAATAGACCTAAACTTACTCTCCAGTTAGATGGCAAAAGCTTTGAAGGGATAATGGACACTGGAGCAGATGTCACAGTAATCTCAGCTACATATTGGCCTTCCAACTGGCCCTGTGAAACCTCTGTAACTCATCTCGAAGGTATTGGCCAGTCTATCAACCCTAAACAAAGTTCAAGAATCCTTACCTGGAAGGACACTGAAGGCAACTCGGGACAGATTCAACCCTACATTGTTCCGGGTTTACCTGTTAATCTTTGGGGTCGTGATGTCTTATCCCAGCTAGGGGTCATAATGTGTAGTCCAAATGAAATAGTCACCCGACAAATGCTTAACCAGGGTTTCTTACCGGGACAAGGATTAGGAAAAAATAATCAAGGTATGAAACAGCCTCCTCCAGTAGTGCCTAACACCAGTCGTACAGGCTTGGGAAGTGAAAATTTTCCGTAGTGGCCATTGATTCGCCTGCACCCCACGCTGATAAAATTAAGTGGAAATCTGAGTCTCCAGTGTGGGTAAGTCAATGGCCCTTGACTGAGCAAAAACTCACAGCTGCCACAGAGTTAGTGCAGGAACAGCTGGCTGCTGGACATTTAGAACCAACTACCTCTCCGTGGAATACTCCTATATTTGTGATAAAAAAGAAAAATGGGTCATGGCGACTCCTTCAGGACCTCAGGGAAATTAATAAAACCATGTTTACAATGGGGGCTCTCCAACCTGGACTCCCCTCCCCCGTCGCCATTCCAGCTAATTACTTTAAAATCATTATTGACCTCAAAGATTGCTTCTTCACTATCCCTCTTCACCCGCTTGATAGGGAACGCTTTGCGTTTAGCCTCCCAGTTGTTAATTTTAAAGGACCAATGCAACGTTATCAATGGAAGGTGCTCCCTCAAGGCATGGCCAATAGCCCTACGCTATGTCAAAAGTTTGTTGCCCAAGCGGTGGATCCTCTCCGCCGCCGATGGCCTACTATTTACATCATTCATTATATGGATGATATCCTGCTGGCTGGTGCCACCCGTCTTGAAGTGCTTGACTGTAGTCAAGACTTAACCCACAGCCTGGCTCTTGTGGGGCTTCAAATTGCCCCTCACAAGGTTCAACTCACAGACCCTTACTATTACCTCGGTTTTGAGTTGAACAATAACCAAATCACCACTCAAAAGCTTCACTTAAAAACCTCTCATCTGTACACACTTAATGATTTCCAAAGGTTCCTGGGAGATATTAATTGGCTCCGACCATACCTCAAACTTACAACTGGAGAATTAAAACCATTGTTTGATACTCTACATGGAGATGCCAGCCCCCTCTCTCCCCGCTACCTTAATCCGGAGGCGAAAAGGGCCCTTCGAATTGTTGAAGAGGCCATACAGCAACAACAGGTTACCTTCATAACTTATGAGCAGCCCTTTGCCCTTATTGTCTGTGCCACACTACATACACCCACGGGGGTTTTGCGGCAGAATGGCCCTCTCCTGTGGATACACCTATCCTCCACCCCAACTAAAGTTCTCCTCACCTATCCCTCCCTAGTGGCCAAACTTATAAGACTAGGCCGAGAAAAGAGCCGCCAGCATTTTGGTAGAGACCCTGATCAGCTTATCCTTCCTTACACCAGAGAACAAACAGACTGGCTCTCTCAGAATGATGATGACTGGGCAATTACCCTAGTCACATTCCAGGGTACTATAGATAACCATTATCCTTCACACAAACTCCTCCAGTTTGCCCAAAGGCACCCTTTCGTCTTCCCCAAAGTAACATCTACTCAGCCCTTGAAAGGAGCCTCCCTGGTTTTTTCAGATGGATCTTCCTCTGGTATTGCCGCGTGGGTTATAGACTCACAGGAAAACAGTGTCCAGTCTCCTTACAGGTCTGCCCAGCTTGTAGAGCTTTTCGCTATTTTACAGGTCTTCACAATATTACATGATGTTCCCTTCAATCTTTACACCGACAGTGCTTACATAGCTCTCTCAGTCCCAATGCTGGAAACTGTTCCTTGTATTAAGTCATCTTCTAACGCTGTGCCTCTTTTTCAACAACTTCAGGCACTCATCCTAAAAAGACAACACCCCTTTTTTATTGGACACTTGCGTGCCCATACTGACCTTCCAGGACCCCTCTCCGAAGGCAACAACCTTGCAGATAAACAAACACACTTGGTCCTCTCAGCTACCCTAGAGCCCATTACCAAAGCCCAACAGGCTCATGCTCTTCACCACCTCAATGCCCGTACACTTCGCCTTATGTTTAAAATTACCAGAGAACAGGCGAGACAAATTGTTAAAAACTGTCCTGCATGCGTAACTCTTCTGCCTCTCCCCCATTTAGGAGTTAACGCAAGGGGCCTGCTCCCCAATGAAATCTGGCAAATGGATGTTACCCATATTCCTGAGTTTGGTAACCTCAAATATGCCCATGTGACCATTGATACCTATAGTGGGTTCCTCCATGCCACCCTCCATAGTGGTGAGGCCTCTAAAAATGTTATAGCACATGTTCTCCAATGTATTGCCATCATGGGGAAGCCCCAACAAATTAAGACTGACAATGGACCAGGATATACATCACAAACCTTTAAAAATTTCTGTGGTCAATTCCAAATCAAACATGTGACTGGCATTCCATATAATCCTCAGGGACAGGGCATAATAGAGCGAGCCCACCAGACCCTTAAGTATACCATATCCAAGCTTAAAACCAACACTGTTTATCCTACTAAAGGCTCCCCTCGTAACCTCCTAAATCATGCATTGTTCACCCTTAATTTCCTGCAATTAGACCTGAACGGGAATTCTGCAGCTGATCGCCTCTGGCATCAAGAAACAAAAAATCAATATGCCAAGGTTATGTGGAAAGACCCCATAACCCATAAGTGGCACGGACCTGATCCGGTTCTTATCTGGGGAAGAGGCCATGCATGTGTGTATGATACTGCAGAAGGGGCCCCTCGGTGGCTGCCCGAACGTCTTGTCAAACCCATTAATGATAACCCCATCTCCAGGGAAAATACCCCTGAGAAATCGTCTCTTTTTTCTTACAGACTGCGAAGTCACCTCAATGAGTAAGACCATGCCTCCCATGCCAAGCCTGCTCCATGTGGAAACCAACCATAAGCTGCAGACAAGACTAATGATCCATTTAAGCCTCGTCTGCGTAACATTTCTGCCTCCAGTAATGGGTAATACCAACACTCACACCCCTTATATATTAACCTGGAAAATAATTAATTACCAAACCCACGAGATTCTTGATTCTACCTCCATGATGGCCCCCTTAGGCACCTGGTACCCAGATCTATATTTTAACTTAGAAGATATAGACCCACAATCAACCCACTGTCCCAATAACCATAATCCTGACAATTACCCTCACGCCAAGAGAAAAAGATATGTGAGTACTATAGATGCTTGTAGACAAAGAAGAATCTCTATCAGCAGAAATGGATTCTATGCGTGCCCCGGGTTTAGACCCAAAAACGAAAGGAACAAGTGCGGGGGAATGGAAGTTTTATATTGTAAAGATTGGGCCTGTGTAACAACCAATGACGGAGAGTGGAAATGGACTACTAACCCATCCCCAGGTTTAATTACTATGAAATTCGTACAGCCTTGTACTCGCACCCACTATTCTGACACTTGCAATTTAGTACGAATTAAATTCGAAGAAACAGCAAAAAAGGATGCCAGATGGGCCGCAGGGGGATTAATTTGGGGAGTCTATCTCTATCAGAAACCCCTGTTTGGAACACCAATTCAAATTGGACTAACAGTCTCGCCCCTTCCATCCCTTCCGGTGGGACCTAACTCCGTCCTGCCTGAACAACAGTCCCCCAAACAATCAGCCCCTCTGGCCCCAATACCCCGTTTTTCCACTCTATCCCCAAATACCTTAGCCCCACCTTCCGGCTTAAGCCCTATCTCCACTCAAACACCCGTAAGTACGGGACAGAGACTGTTAAATCTTGTACAGGGTGCCTTCCAAGTCCTCAATAGCTCTAACCCAAACACGACCGAGTCTTGCTGGTTGTGCTTAGCAACTACCCCCCCTTATTATGAGGGACTCACTTTAATAGGAAAGTTTTCCAACCAAACGGATCACACTAATTGCAGCTGGATACCCAAAAAGGGACTCACCCTTACTGCAATCTCAGGATCAACAGGAGTCTGTATTGGTACCCCACAAAATCACCAACAAGCTAAACTCTGTAATCAAACTTTAAAAAGCCCCCACACCTCTAATACATATTATCTAATCCCTCCAATGGGAGGATGGTGGGCTTGCAACACCGGACTCACACCTTGTGTGGCCACAAGTGTGTTTAATCAGTCACAAGACTTTTGTGTCATGGTTCGAATCTTCCCCAGAATCGTTTATCACACTGAAGATGACTTCCTAACCCAATATCAGCTACAAGCTGCCAGGTTTAAAAGAGAACCCATCTCAATAACCTTGGCAGTGCTCCTAGGCATAGGTGTAGCGGCGGGAGTCGGTACTGGTGCTGCAGCACTAGTAGAAGGACCCAAACAGCTTCACAGCTTAAATCTAGCCGTCGCTCAGGATCTACAAGCTATTGAATTGTCTATTTCTAAGTTACAGGACTCATTAACGTCCTTGTCAGAAGTAGTCCTCCAAAATCGGAGGGGACTTGACCTACTATTTCTCAAAGAAGGTGGTCTGTGTGCGGCCTTGAAAGAGCAATGTTGTTTTTATACTGATCACTCAGGAGTTGTTAAAGACTCCATGGCTAAACTCAGGGAACGCTTGAACCAAAGAATACGGGAATCAGAAACCGGGTCAAAACTATGGAATTTCAACCTACCCAACACCTCATGGCTTACTAATCTACTTCTTAGTTTTGCCAGTCCTTTCCTAGGTATACTGCTGTTCCTGGCCTTCGGCCCCTGGGCCTTTAAGAAGATTACAAACCTCATCAAACAACAAATAGATGCTGTTCAAGCTAAGCCTCTTCAAATTCACTACCACCGCCTGGCAGTTGACGAAACTTACGCCGCCAACAGTGAAACACCCTAGCTTCCTCCCTACGGGGACAGCATGAAAAGTAGAGGCATGCTTTCCTCCTTACCAACCCGGTAAGAGAGGTGTGGGTACTGGAGCGAGTGCGAAGCAAAGCATTGCAAGGGAAAGTTAATAATAACTCCTCTACGTTTCCCTGGGGCACACCTGGCTTGCATAGAGGTTGGTATCTATATCAATATCAAAATGGCTCTGCCTCTCCTCCCCAAAAGATACCAAGAGCCGTAAATTCTACACGGAGGAGCCTTGGTCAATACCCCCTCGCCCAGTTAAAGCCCACCTCTCATCAATTAAAACAAAAGGGAGGAGATGTCGGGAGCCATGGGAGAGCTCCCAGGCCCCGACATACAGGAAGCTTGCAGGGCTGAAAAAAGGCCCGCGCGCTCCAGGCTTGGAAAAGCCCGCGCCCGCGAAATTTAAAAAAGCGCGCGCGCGCTAAAAACTTCCTGCCTGATGTCACTGCCGTAGTCGACTGCTGTACTTGCCCTCTCCAATCACCTACTGACTAGTCACCTTATTTCGCCAATCAGTGCCTACCCAGATCATCCCATATGAACTCCCTCCCCTTGCTAACTGTATATAAGGGTATTCCTTCCTGAAATAAAACGAAGGCTTGATCAGATTATTTGTCTTGCCTTCCGTCTCTGCGTCTCCGCCCCACTTTCTTTTTGCAGGTCCGCCTCGGTGTCACCCCCGTTGTTTTTGCCCCGCTGGCCGGGACAGTTAAAATGGAGTGAAATACCTTATACTGATACATGTATTTACAGTTTTAGGTGCTGTCCAAGTTTGTATTTACATTATATTTCCAAGTATACTCTTTACAATTTCAGATGCTCTCCAAATTTCCTTTTGTCTAGAGAGTTTTCTTTAACATGGCTTGTAGTATAGTTAGCTGATAACACAAAGTCACCAGATATTATGTCTATAGGCATGTCTTTACCTTCAGTTTTGAGAGGTAGTTTCACTAGTGTAGAATTTTAGGTTGATTTTTTTTTTCTTTCTGCCTTTGAAAATGTCATTCTAGTATCTTATTGCTTGCATTTCTGATGGGAAATGTGTAGTCATTCTTATCTTTGCTCCTCTTTATGCAATTCCCCCTCCTCCGACTGCTTTACAATTTTTTTCTTGTTGATGTTTAGCAGTTGTCTTATGATTTACCTGTGTGTTTATTCTGCATATGAATTTATTAAGCTTCTTGGATCTTTGGGTACATTGTTTTCATGTAAATTGGAAAAATTTCAGCTGTAATTTCTTTAAATATTTTAAATTTCCTTTTTCTTGTGAGACTTCAATTATATCTACATTAGACTGCTTGATATTGTCCCCTAGGCCATGGAGGCTCTGTTCATTTCTTGTAAAGTATTTTCCTTATGTGTCTAAGTGTTTTACAGTCTCTTTAATGGGCATTTATTTTGTGAGAAAAGTTGAGTATATTTTCATATGTATGTTTTAGATCCACTGGTATAGTTTAACTTCTCCATACAGATTTAGTTGTATCTCACAGTTGGGGTCACCTGTTCTTTAAAGTACGCTGTTTAATTGTCAAAAGTGTTCTCTGGACTAGAGGAAGCTCCTGAGAATGTTGACTCCTATCCTTGAATTTTAAGCATCTTGCCACCAGGTGGCAATAACAGAAATGAATCATTCCGTCAGAACAGACATTTTTTTGATTTTTAAACACCACTTTGCATTTTTCTTTTAAGACAGTGGGGGAGGAGATATAGACACACACATACACACAAATATGTTTATTTGTGACATAGTGGTTAACTGCTATGGCTGCTAACCAGAAGGTTGGCAGTTCAAATCTACCAGGTGCTCCTTGGAATCTATGGGGCAGTTCTACTCTGGCCTATAGGATTGCTGTGAATTGAAATCAACTAGATGGCAATGGGTTTGGTGTTTTTTTTTTTTAAATGTATGTGTACATATACATATGTGTATGTATGTATGTATACTATATACTTACATGTATACATGTAAAGTTATTTAATGGGGAATGTACAACACATGTTCACACATAGTATATAAATATACAAAAGGTAAGCTAATACGCTAAGGCATGATTCAATAGAAATTATATTTTGTAGGGAAAATTTAAAAAAGAACTGAATTTTTAAAATTTTTATTTCCCATTTTATTTAGAATGATGGGAGTACAAGTGCGTGAAATGTTTATTGAAGGAAAGAATAATTCATGTAGAGATTTTCTGCCTTTCTGTGAATAACAGAGGATATGCACCCCAATTTTTACCTTTAAGGAGAAGTATGTTTAGAAAAATGTCACCACATCTATGTTGTGATTACTTCCTGTTGACTCCATCAGGCACAACATTATTCCTTGGAGCCAATGTGAAAATAAGCATTTATTATTTTAATCTATATTACATACCAACAGATTTTGTGCTGTCTCGTGGCTCTATCTATGGTTACTTGATAAGACAGAATCCTTACTAGCTTTGAATATTTCCATATAATTTTATTGAAAATGGTAACATGAAAAGAGCTTTGTCATGTGAATATTGTTAAAACCCTACCTCCTCAATTACCAGAACCACTAACTGTGCAACTCAATTTTGGTTACCTCTGTAGAGAATCAGGGTGGGGATTCCCACTTAGCATCTATCCTGGGCTCTAGGACTGAATAGGGAAGGGGGCAGAGTAGGAAATTCTCTGCATTGTTAAAGGGGTAAGCAGTTCCAGGACTGATGTGGAATTGTGCATAGGAATATTGTGTTACATGTATGAACTTAAAAGCCACATTTTCAATAGGAGAGAATCTGATGACTCTACCTCTGAGTTTTTACTTAGGCCTCTGATGTAAAAGAAAATCTTTTTAAGATGCTCTCTTATGGCCACAATGATATGGACAAAAGATGCTTCTCTCCTTCAGTTGGAAAGTAGCTACTGGGCACAGTAGCTGTGAAATCTTGTCTTAAATGTTGGTCTTTACCCAAGAATTGCTGTCAAAATAATGTAGAAAAAAGGGATTCAGCTTTCATTGTTCTGTTATAACAGAGAAAACATTTTAATGCATGAGAATTCCAGAGCACTTAATTGTGCTCATAAGGAGTCTGTGCGTAGACCAGGGGAAGTAGTTTGAACAGAACAAGGGTATAGGGCATGGTTTAAAATTAGGAAAGGTGTGCATTACAGTTGTATCCCTTCACCATACTTAATCAATCTGTGTGCTGAATAAGTAATCCGAGAAACTGGGTTATATGAAGAAGAATGCTGCATCAATATTGGAGGAAGACCCATTAACAACCTGTGATACGCAGATGACACAACCTTCCTTACTGAAAGTGAAGAGGATGTGAAGTGCTTACTGATGAAGACACAGGACTACACATTTTAGTGTGGATTACATCTCAACAGAAAACAACTGGACTAATGAGCAATATCATGATAAACAACACGCTGAAGTTGTCAAGGATTTCATTTTACTTGGATCCACAATCAACACTCATGGAAGCAGCAGTCAAAAAATCAACATATGGCACTGGGCAAATCTGCTGCAAAATACCTCTTTATAGCATTTAAAAGCAAAGATGTCACTTTGAGGACTAACATGTGCCTCACCCAAACCACAGTATTTTCAATTGCCTGATGTATACATTAAAGCTGAATGAGGAATGAAGAAGACTATAGAACTGATGCCTTTCAATTATGGTCTCAGTGAAGAATATTCAACATTCCGTGAACTACTAGAACAGCAAACAAATCTCTCTTGAAAATGCAATGCTTCTTAAAATAGTGGATGGTAAGATTTCGTCTCACATACTTTGGACATTTTATCAGGAGAGACCAGGTCCAGGAGAAGGACATGATGCTTAATAAAGCAGACATCAGCAAAAAAAAAAAAGGAAAGGCCTTCAGCGAGATGGACTGACACAGTGACTGCAACAATGCACTAAGGCGTAGCAACAATTGTGAGGGTGGTGCAGGACTGGGCACTGTTTTGTTCTGTTGTATGCGGGGTTGTTTTGAGTTGGAACTGACTTGATGGCATCTAACAACAACAGAGAAAAGAAGGATCTAGGCTCAGTACTGTTCCTCCTGTATTACCTCAGCCATTTTCTTTCTCGAAAGTAGGAGACATGCTGCTTAAGGTGCATTTCTGATAACAGCAGTGTGAGAAATACTGCATCCCATGTCTTGTCATGTCATTCTCCTAGAATCCTGGAAGGGAATGTTTTAGGAACCACATCCTCCCCTTCTTCGGATGTTAGATAGGGGTGATTGAAGTGATGGAGGCACAGACAATGGTATCGTGAGGTCATTTCCTAGTTGTCATTCCTGGTTCAAGGTCAAGTCCTGAGCCTAGGCAACTGTTGAATCTCTCTTAGCTACTGTGAGGACAGGAGTTCTGGAACATTGCCCAGTACAGTTCAACCTGGATTGGTAGTGTGCTTTGTGGACACATTTCATACTTACAGATGAATTTACAGGGGAAAGGCACAGCTAAATGCAAAAACAGGCAAGGAGAGGAAGACCTTCCTACCTCACTCCTGTTCTTTTGTGTGAAAACTAGCATTCTCTTGATATAAAGATAGAAATTTTCATTATGGAGCTAAGGAACTGATTCTGCCTCTAATAAGATTCTTCTTTTCCAGCCTAGTGCCTGGTGATGCAAATGGTTAATGGTCAGCTGCTAACTGAAAGGCTGGGGGTTGGAGTCCACCAATAGCCATTGAAAATCCCTGTGGAACACTGTTCACCTCTGACACACGTAGGTCACTATGAGACAGAACTGACTTGACGGCCACTGTTTTTTTTTTTTTTTAATTTTTTATTTAATATAACTGAGTGAAAATGTACATTCCCATATAAATTTACATACCCACCTATATGCAGCTTCCACTGGTCTCCCTGCCCAGTGACAGCACACTGTTCTTCTCTGCTCCATACATGTCTCGTTCTCCCAGCAGTCTCTGTTTTCTCTCCTCTCCACCCACTCTCATTCCTCCAGCCAGAGGTCAGCAGGATGACATCCTGTAGGTGTATAGAACCATAAAGTGCATCCAATATATGGTCACTGCATTGCCAAGTCCAATCCATTCCTATCTGAAGCGTGGACCTTCGTTATGATTTATGGTCAAGGGCAGCATCAGGGCGAGGGGCTATGCTCCCAGGGGAACCCCGAAACCACTGGACCATGAATTGAGTTCTTTTAGTGGGGATCTCAGGGTGCACCCCTTTTATTCTTGTGTTGCCAGTGAGACTAAACTTAGTGAGCTCCATCGCGGCTATCACTGGTGGTGGCCGGGCACCATCCGGTTCTTCCGGTCCCAAATCGATGTAGGCACCCACTGATGTGGGTCTCTTTGTCTTCTGGGTTGTCTTTCCCCCATGTCATTTTGGTCCTCAGTGAGCATCCATTCCTGCTGAATTGGGACCATTTACTGTGCCCTCGGAAGCTGCTTTTAAGACCCCAGATGCCACTCACAAACGTGGGGTGCAGAAAGCCCTCTTAGCAAAACGCTAGTTGTGCCAATTGGCCTCGATTTCGCCTAAGAGCATGGTCCCCTGCTCCCTGCCCCAGCTACTCTATCCTTGCAATATTCGATTAAGATGGAAGGAGTACTCATGTTATGTTTAAGTCCACTTAATATTGTTCTTGCTTCTAATGTGTGCTATCACCGATTTCACCCAACCAGATACCTAGCGACTATCTAATCTAAACCCCCCCCCCCACCTGCAGCTGTCAAAGAGTCTTTTCTTCTATACACAAGTCTGTTTTTGAGATCTTATCGTAGAGGTCTCATACAATATTTGTCCTTTTGTCGCTGACTACTTTCACTCAACATACTGTCTTCCAGTTGAAAACAGGTCATGAGATCTTTCCTGAAGTCACTGTTGTTCTTTATCATTGTGTAGTGCTCCATTGAGTATATATACCACAGTTTACTTATCCATTCTTCTGTTGTTGGGCATCTGGGTTGATTCCATCTTTTTGCTATCATGGACTGTGCTGCGATAAACATTCTTGTGCATGTGTCCGTTGGTGTGAAAGGCCTTGATTCTGTAGAATATATTCCAAGTAGTGGAATTACTGGGTCAAATGGTATATCGATATCCATTTCTTTAAGGAAGCGCCAGATTGCCTTCCAAAGAGGCTGGACCATTTTGCAACTCCACCAACAGTGTA
Source organism: Heterohyrax brucei (assembly GCA_028571685.1). NCBI lineage: Eukaryota > Metazoa > Chordata > Mammalia > Hyracoidea > Procaviidae > Heterohyrax > Heterohyrax brucei. The sequence continues at coordinate 24,083,146 of CM053162.1, forward strand.
GGAGGGTTCCACTTTCTCCACAGCCTCTCCAGCATTTGTTGTTTTGTGTTTTTTTGGATCATGGCCAACCTTGTTGGGGTGAGATGGTATCTCATTGTCATCTTGATTTGAATTTCTTTAATAACTAAAGATCGTGAACATGTCTGCATGTGTTTTTTGGCTGCCTGGATCTCTTCTTTAGTGAAATGTCTGTCCATCTCCTTTGCTCATCGCTTAATTGGATGATTTATCTTCTTCTTGTTGATATTTTGTAGTATCTTATAGATTATGGAAATCAGGCGTCAGTCTGACATAGAGTTTCCAAATATTTTTTCCCATTCTGTAGGTGTTCTTTTAATTCTATTAATAAAGTCTTCAGATAAACAAAAGTGTTTAATTCTTAATAAATCCCATTTATCTATTTTCTCTTCTGATGATTGTGGTTTGTTTGACAGATTTTGGAGTCTGTCCATATTGTGTATTAAAACTTCCATTGTTGTTCCTACCTTTTCTTGGATGAGCTTTATTGCTTTAGGTTTGATATTTTGGTCTTTTATCCAGTTGGAGTTGGTTTTTGTATAAGGTGTAAGATATGGATCTTGATTCAGTTTCTTGCAATGGATATCCGATTTTGCCAGCACCATTTGTTGAAGATACTGGTTTTACTCCAGTTTAATGTCTTAGGGCCTTTGTTAAATATCAACTGTTCATAGGCAGATGGTGTCATCTCTGGGGTCTCAGTTCTGTTCCATTGATCAATCTGCCTGTTCTTGTACCAGTACCAGGCTGTTTTGACCACTGTGGCAGTGTAGTATGTTCTAAGGTCGGGTAGTGAGAGGCCTCCCAGTGTGTTCTTCTTCTTTAGTAGTACCTCGCTTAACCGGGACTTCTTACCTTTCCAAACAAAATTGGTGATTTGTTTCTCCATCTCATTAAAAAATGATGCTGGAACTTGTATTGGGATTGCATTATATAAATAGATTGCTTTGGGTAAAATAGGCATTTTCACAATGTTAATTCTTCCTATCCATGAGCAGGGTAGGTTTTTCCATTTATCTAAGTCTCTCTTAGTTTCTTGTAGTTCTCTTTGTAAAGGTCTGTTATTTCTCTGGTTAGATTAATTCCTAGGTACTTTATCTTCTTAGGGGCTATCGTAAATGGTATTGATTTGATAATTTCTTCCTTAACAGTCTCGTTGTTGGTATAAAGGAATCCTACTGATTTACTTATGTTTACCTTGTATCCTGAGACTTTTCTGAACTCTTCTATCAGTTCGAGTAGCTTACTTATAGATTCCTTTGGGTTCTCTGCATATACAATCATATCATCTGCAAACAGGGAGGTTTTATCTTCCTCTTTGCCAGTGCAGATGCCCTTTATTTCTTGGTCTTGTCTAATTGCTCTGGCTAAAACTTCTAGCACAATGTTTAATAGAAGAGGTGAGAGTGGGCATCCTTGTCTAGTTCCTGATCTCAAGGGAAAGCCTTTCAGTCTCTCTCCATTCAGGATGACGTCGGCAATTGGCTTTGTATAAATGGCCCTTATTGTGTTGAGGAATTTGCCATCTATGGGCATTTTGCTAAGAGTTTTTAGCATGAATTGGTGTTGGACTTTATCAAATGCCTTTTCTGCATCAATGGACAAAATCAGGTGATTCTTGTCTTTTGTGTTATTTATGTGGTTCATCACATTAATTGTTTTTCTGATGTTGAACCAGCCTTGCATCCCTGGTATGAATCCCACTTGGTCAGGATGGATTATTTTCTTGATATGTTGTTGTATTCTATTGGCAAGAATTTTGTTGAAGATTTTTGCATCTAGGTTCATGAGTGATATCAGTCTGTAGTTCTGTTTCTTTGTTGGGTCTTTCCTGGCTTATGTATCAGGGTTATGCTGGCTTCATAAGATGAGTTTGGGAGTACTCCATCCCTTCCTATACTGTGACATAGTTTCAGTAGTATTGGAGATAACCCTTCTCTAAATGCTTGATAGAATTCTGCAGTGAAGCCATCTGGACCTGGACTTTTTTTGGTTGGCAGTGTTTTGATGAGCTTTTCAATCTCTTCCATTGTGATGGATTTATTAAGTTGTTCTGCTTCACGTTGTGATAATTTGGGTAGGTGGTATGAGTCAAGGAATTTGTCCATTTCCCCTAGGTTTTCAAATTTGTTACAGTACAGTCTTTCATAGTATTCTGTTATGATATTTTTGATTTCTGTTGCATATGTGGTGACAACTCCCCTCTCATTTCTAATTTGGGTTATTTGTTTCCTTTCCTGCTTTTCTTTAGTAAATGTAGCCAGTGGTTTGTCAGTTTTGTTGATGTTCTCAAAAGACCAGCTTTTGGTCTTTTCAATTTTTTCACTTGTTTTTCTATTCTCTAATTCATTTAGCTCTGCTCTAATCTTTATTATCTCGTTTCTTCTGGTGCTTGAGGGGCTCCTCTGTTGTTCTTTCTATTTGTTCAAGCTGTAAGGTTAGTTCCTTGATTTGGTTTCTTTCCTCCCTACAGATGTGTGCATTTATGGAGATAAAGAGACCTCTGAGCACTGCTTTGGCGGTATCCCATAGGTTCTGGTAGGAAGTGTTTTCGTTCTCATTGGAATCCATCAATTTCTTTAATTCATCCTTGATTTCCTCTATAACCCATGTTTCTTTGAGCAAGATGTTGTTCCGTTTCCAAGAGTTCCAGTTTCTGTCTGTTTTTTCTGCTATTGATTTCAACTTTTATGGCTTTATGATCTGAGAAGATGCTTTGCAATAATTCAATGGTATGGATTTTGTTGAGCATTGCATTATGGCCTATCACATGGTCAATTCTGGAGAATGTTTCATGTGCATTGGAGAAGAAGGTGTAGTTGTCTGCTGATGGGTGGAAAGTTCTGTATATATCAATGAGGTTTAGTTGGTTAATTGTGGCAATGAGGTCTTCTGTATCTTTACTGAGTTTTTTTCTAGATGATCTGTCTAGTGATGAGAGTGGAGTGTTGAAGTCTCCCACTATTATCGTGGAGTCATCTAACTCTTTTTTCAGTGTAGTCAGTGTTTCTTCAATGTATTTTGGTGGTCTGATATTGGGTGCATAAATATTTAATATAGTTAAGTCTTGCTTGTGTACTGAACCTTGCAGCAATAAATAGTGTCCATCTTTGTCCACGATGGTGGATTTGACATTAAAATGGATTTTGTCTGAGATTAGAATTGCCACCCCTGCTCTTCTTTGTTCATTGTTAGCTTGATATATATTCTTCCATCCTTTAATTTTCAGTTTATTCCTGTCTTTAGGTCTCAAGTGAGTTTCTTGTAGACAACATGTGGATGGGTCGTGTCTTTTGATCCAAGATGTCACTTGGTGTCTCTTTACTGGAGCATTCAGTCTATTCACATTCAATGTAATTATTGATAGGTATGTGTTCAGTGCTGCCATTGTGATGTGTTTATTTTTATGTTGCTGTTTTCTCTGTTGTTCTTATTAGTCTGTTCTGGGACCTTCTTTTTTGTGAGTTGATTTTTCACCTTTTTCAGAGCTGGTTTTTTGGTTGTTGAGACTCCTGTGTTACATTTCTTGAAATGATCTGATACATCTTTGTTGTGCTTTACAGCTGCCCCTATGGTCCGCCTTAATAAACTATATATAAACCCAATTTTAATTACTACCAGTCTTGTCATCTTCCTCTCCATCTGGAAGGACTATAACAACTGTAGTACATCCCTCTTTTTAATATGATGACACCATAGGTTTCATGATGATTACTGGATTGCTTCTTTCCTTATCAAAGCTGTGATTGGCTTTGGAGCCTTCCCTGAGTAGAGTTTTGGGTAGTAAAGTCGTTCTAAAATATAAAGTTAGTGGTTTTGTTCTTCTAAGCCAGAGCCAAGAACTTCTTTCAATATTTCTTGTAGTTTGGGTTTGGATTTTACAAAGTCTCTGAGTTTCTGTTTATCTCGAAATGTCTTAATTTCATTTTTGTATTTGAAAGATAGTTTTGCAGGATATATGATTCTTGGTTGGAAGTTCTTCTCCTTCAAGGCTTTGAATGTGTCATGCCACTGTCTCCATGCCAGCGTGGTTTCTGCTGAGAAATCTGGAGAAAGCCTACAGGGTTTCCCTCTGAATGTTAACTTTGCTTTGAGTCTTGCTGCCTTTAAGAGTTGCTGCTGATGTTTCATTTTGTTAAGCTTGATTATAATATGTCTTGGAGTCTTTCTATTGAGATCTATATTGGGTGGCGTACGATATGCATATGAGATGTCTACATTCTCTTCCTTCATGATTTCTGGGAAGTTTTCTGTCAGCAGCTCAGCAATGATACTCTGTGGTCTCAGACGTCTCACCCTGTTCAGAGACTCCAATTAATCGAAGGGTGTTCCTCTTAATAGAGTCCCACATGCTTCTTAATGTTTCTTCATTTTTCTTGTTTCTTTTTTCTGATTTCTGCTCATAGATGCTGGCCTCAGTAGCTCTGTCTTCCAAGTCAGAAATTCTTTTTTCTATTTGTTCCATTCTATTTTCTTGGCTTTTCATGGAAGTTTCTATGTCTTTAATTTTGTTCTTGATGTTGGATTTCAGAGTACTGGTGTTCTAACAGTGCGAACATCTTGCTTAATTTTTCATTTTGTTCTCCTGCATTTTGTATAAGGTCTAGAAGGGCTCTGTATATAATCATTTTGTATTCACTTTCTGATGCTTTCATAAGTTTCTTCATCTGGAAAACTCCTTGGTTGCTTTGTTTGGGAGCCTTCTGAAGCCATGGCTGATTTCTTGTGTGCCACAAGTGTCAGTTGCTTTTTGGGACCCATGTGAGTATGTAGAGGCTGGAAAAGGTACTGTGAGGATGGACTGCCGATGTTTTTCTAGGCCGTCTTAAAATGTAAAGCAAAAAATATCTGTCTACTTCACAAGTCAGTTAGGTTTTCAGGTGTAGAGGTCCCTCTTCTCAACTGACAAAGTAAGTGCCACTATATCCCACCCCAGATGATACAAACTAGTTCAGAATACAGCAATGCTACTGCCCTGTTGGCCTCTGCTGACAGGGCCTAGCCTTAGATGACACTGCATAGAGTATTGCTTTTCTAATAGAAAAGTGCTATCCTGTGGGCAGGCTGTGGCTCCCAAGCTAAGAATTAGGTCTAGCTGCAGCCACCGTGTCCAAGATGGCACCCTCCAGACAGGCAGCAGACAAAAGGGCTAAAGGTGCCGAGAGGTAGTGATTCCTCTGATTCTGTTGCAGGACCCTCAAAACAGGTGGCACTAGGTAAATTACTGCTTTTCTGTTGGAGAAGCACTGTCCTGTTTGCAGGCGCTGGCTCCCACGCTAAGAATGAGGTCCCGCTAGAATCTCCGTATCCAACATGGCGTCCCGCACACTGACTGTGAAACTCTGTACAAATGCCGCTGAGGCAGATATAAAATGACATGCTCAAAGTGGCTAGATTAACAGAGTCCTAAGCCTGGCTCTCAAAATATGGGAATTTCGCCTGCCTGTCCCCCCCAGCAGCGTGTCTGAGTCTAGCTGCTAGGCAAGACCCTGCTCCACCTGCCGGCCAAGACAGAGGAAAAAAAAGTCAAAATGGTGAGTTTACCTTCAGTCCGTGATAGCCAGGGATAGTCAGGCACGGGAGTCAGCGTAAGAGAGGCGGTTTTTCGCTCAGTAGTATGAAGACCAAAATAACAGCCCCGTGCCATGTCCTGGGGCTGATTAGGTGACCAGAAGGCTCCGTTTGATTATCAATTCAGGTCTTGGTTTCCAGAGGGATGTAAAATGTGTGCTTAGTCCGCCATCTTGACTCCGCCTCCCCTGTTTTTTTTTTTTTTTAAAGCATGTTTTATCTGTTTGGTGGGTAATCTATTCTGACCCAAAGTAATTGAACTTGGCCTGGGTATAATTCATATTCAGTGCTGTCTTACTATAAAATCTCATGCAAAGTGTGAAATAAGGTGGTGGAGATTCCTCCTGTGCACTTGATAGTGGCGGCAACGCATGGTAGAGCTCCTGGGCCAGGAACATCAGCAGCAGGAGAAGCTCAAAACTAGTGATCTTGATCATCCATTCACACAGCAGGGCTTCTGGAAGCATGTTTTCTGTGCCTGTGTATGTACAAGTGACATGATGCTATTGAACACGAGAGTACAGAGCTATCAGGAGGGGGTCCCAGAAAGGCAGAATGAGGGCACTATAGCTTCAGGCAATTGGCTCTGAGTGATTATTCGTGCTAGGAACAGGAGGATTTTCTAAACGAGAGGGCTCAGGTAATTACAGAGAGGGTTGGCCTTGCATAGGTCTTTGCAAGAAGAGGGTCCAGCTTCAGGTGGGCTCCTGCTAGGCTATTTACCTTGGGTTGTCCCTGAGCTTATGGAGCTCATGGCTTTATGCTAAACTGTCACAGTTGAGATATTTGCAGCAGGGTGATGGGAAAGGGAGAACTCTGGGGCCATAGACTCTATGCAGTTTGTGTGGAATTTGAGTGGATTTTGCTTAAATTGAAGGCTCTCATTTTGTGCTTTGAGATGAGAATAAAGGCCCCACAACTCTGCCTGCTATTGTTATACCTGCATTTCTTTGTCCCAGTAAAGTCTTTAGTTCTGAAGCTCCTATTCCAGAACTGTAGTACATTTGATCTTTCTCCCCATGATCCTTCTCTGTATATTTTCCAAGGGCTTCAACTATATTACATCCCTCTAAAAGAGCTGCAGAATGCATAGTATGGTTCAAAGTATAAAGGGCGTGAACTTTGACATCTGCAAACAAAAGACCAGGGATAGTAGTGCCTGTTATTCACTGTGTCAGTATGGACAAAACACTAAACTCCATTTTTCTTATCTGTAAAAAGGTATCGAGATGATCCCACAGGATACTGAAGATAGACTAGTATTTGAGTAAGTAAACCTTAAAATTTGTGTGGTTGGCATTGCTGACTGACCCTAGACCTAAACTGAGACTCCAGTTTGAACTAAAAAATGTCATTTAGCCTAAAAGTATTCACATAAAAGTTTAACTATTTGTGACAAAGAGAGCAAAGATCAGAGCTTTAGCTTATATAAGAAATTGTTAATAAGATGTTTTTCAAGAATTTTTGTGTAGAGAAAACACTTTGGTCAACAGTTAGGAAATAGAATTGATAATAAAAATGAGGCCTGCCATTGTCTCAGAGTTCTGTAGCTAAGTTTTAGCCCTACAGTCTCTAGTTTTCTACTTTGACTTCCTCAAAATTAGAGCATTTTAAATTCATCCTAAACCACTCACTGAGACTTCTGCTCCATTTCTATTGACTTGTAATTCTATAGCTAAGGTGCACTTTAAGATAAACAAACAAAAGAAAACCAACCTACAGCTGTGACAGAAAATTGACTCATTTCTAACGAAATGCTTTGCTAAGCATATCTCAGGATGTTAGTAAATAGATTCACTGATTGTGATGGTTAGGACTGTGTGTCAGTTTTGCTGTGTCATAATTTTCAGTGTATATGAAGTCTGACAGTTAAGTCCACAAACTTAGTTGTTCCAAGTGCTACATACCTCACTGCTAAATATCACTGTGGTCACCTTCGAACTACGCTGCTTGGGAAGCTATGTATTTAAGCCAGTGCCTAGTCTACCCTTCAAAGCAATTTTGGAACTCTTTCTGGAATGGCCATTGTGCATGGTGGCAAGTTCACAGACTTAATTGTATAGTTTTCTGTGAGGGAGTTTTTAGCCAGTAAACAACTGTATTGGAACACTCTCCTTGCTTACCTGATCTGGCCCCCAGTGACTTTTTTCTTTACTGGAAGGTAAAGGAAATATTGAAAGGAAGACATTTTGATAATGTTTAGGACATCAAGGGTAATAAAGATGACAGCTCTAATGGTCATTCAAGAAAAAGAGCTCCAAAATTGCTTGGAAGGGTGGACTAAGTGCTGGTGTTGTTTCATAGCTTCCCAACAGGAGTACTTCAAAGGTGACAGTAGTGATATTCAACAATGAGGTATGTAGCACTCATTCTAGGATGAATTTACAAACTTAATTGCTAGTCATCATATATGTGATCATTCCCATGATTGCATCTGCTGTAGTAGCCAATCAATTAAAAGAGAGTTTACTTGGAGGTGTGGCCTGTACTCTGTATAAGATGTTCTGAACTTTTGCTTGCTCTGGATCCTTTGGCTGCCTCCTCTTTGTCTGAACTCCAGCTCTTGGGACTTGAGCTATAATTTCATCTGCAGATCTTGGGATTCCTTGGTCTTCTCAGCCCAAGGGCAGGAGCCCTGTTCTCCAACCTGGTGATCTCGGTGCCACCAGCCCCTTTGTCTATGTGAATCTGAAGAAGCCTCCATCCTGATTCATGGACTCAGAATGTTTCCAGCGTCTGTAATTGAGTGAGCTGTTTCCTTGATATAAATCTCTGTATGCATTTATATGCTTTACCAGTTTTGCTTTCTAGAGAATTTGGCTTAAGACACTCATGTTAAAAAAATGATTAAGATTATAGTGTAACAACTCCCCTTGTAATTTTTGCCATGTTCCTCCTACTACTCCATGCATGCCTATGAAACACAGCAGTTTTGTTTGTTTCGTCTGGTAAAAACTTCTCTCCTTGCAGTTTGAAATACTACAGCATCCTGCTTGGGTGTTTATGTGTCTCCCATTTCATGAACATTGCTATCCTTCAGTAAACTCTTTGCTTTTATTTCTAGAAGAGTGTAAGTTTAGTGTTTCATTATGACTTTTTTAAAAATTATGATTGAGTGAAAATATACAGTTCCATAAAATTTGCATAAGTGCCAATGAGCGGCTCCCACTGCTTTCCCTGCCTGGTGACAACACACTCTTTCTCTTTGTGCTGTACATGTCATATCCTCCTAACAATCTCCTATCCCTTCCTCTCCACCCTCTCCTATGTCCAGCAAGAAGTCAGCTGGATGACATCCTATAGATGCATAGAACCATAAATTGCACACATGATATGGTCGTTCTGTGTCGCCATGTCCAATCTATTTCTGTCCGAAGAGTTGACCTCCATCATGATCTATGGACAGGGGCAACATCAGGGCCAGGGACCATGTTCCCAGGGGAAACCGAAGGCCCCTGGACTACCAACTGCGGTCTTCTAGTGGAGATCTCAGGGTGCACCCCTTTTTATTCTTGTGTTGCCAGTGAGACTCAACTTTGTGAGCCCAAACACGGCTATCACTGGTGGTGGCTGGGCACCATCTGTTTCTTCCAGTTACATGTCGTTGTAGTCACCTGCTCAGGTGGATCTCTCTGTCTTCTGGGTTCTCTTTGCCCTATGTGATTTTGGTCTTTGGAGATCATCTGTTCCTGATGAGTTGGGGCTGTTTGGTGTACCTCAGATGGCAGCTTGGCAGCTTTTAAGACCCCTGACACCACTCACCAACGTGGGGTGCAGAAGGCTCTCTTAGCAAAACACTAGTTGCTCCAATTGGCCTTGATTTCCCCTGAGAGCAGGTCCCCCAACCCCCCACCCAAGCTACTTTGTCCTTGTAATATTGGATTAAGATGGGAGGAGTAATCCTGTTATGTTGAAGTCCAGTTAATATTGATCTTTCTAATGTGTGCTGTCCCATATTTCACCCAACCAAATGTCTATCAACTTCCCCCCTTGCCTTGCCTCCCTCCACACCCATGCAGTCATCAGAGAGTCTTTGCTTCTATGCATGAGTCTGTTTTTAAGTTCTTATCGTAGGGGTCTATACAATATTTGTCCTTTTGTCAGTGACTACCTTTACTCAGCATAATGTCCTCCAGTTGAAACTGGATCATGAGACTTTCCCTACTCTCATCTTTGTTCTTTATCATTGCATAGTGTTCCATTGAGTCTACATACCATAGTTTACCTATCCATTCCTCTGTTGTTGGGCATCTGGGTTGATTCCATCTTTTTGCTATTGTGGACTGAGCTGCGATAAACTTTCATGTGCATGTATCAGTTGGAGTGAATGGCCTTGATTCTGTAGGATGTATTCCAACCAGTGGAATTACTGGGTCAAATGGTATATCTGTATCCAGCTTTTTAAGGAAGTGCCAGATTGCTTTCTAAAGAGGTTGCACCATTTTGCAATCCCATCAGCAGTGTAGGAGAGTTCCAATTTCTCTATAGCCTCTCCAGCATTTGTTGTTTTGTGTTTTTTGGGTCATGGCCAACCTTGTTGGGGTAAGATGGTATCTCATTGTCATTTTGATTTCAATTTGTTTAATAGCTAATGATCGTGAGCATGTCTGCATGTGTTTTTTTGGCTGCCTGGATCTCCTCTTTAGAGAAGTGTCTGTCCATCTCCTTTGCCCATTGCTTAATTGGATGATTTATCTTTTTCTTATTGATATTTTGAAGTACCTTATAGATTATGGAGATCAGGCATCGGTCTGACATAGAGTTGCCAAATATTTTTTTCCCATTCTGTTGTGGCCTTTTAATTTTATTAATAGAGTCTTTGGATGAGCAAAAGTGTTTGATTCTTAATAGTTCCCATTTATCTATTTTCTGTTGTTTGCTGTTTGTTTGACAGATTTTGACGTCTGTCTACATTGTGTATTAAAACTTCCATTGTTGGAAGTTTTTCTTGGCTGAGCTTTATCGTTTTAGATTTGATATTTAGATCTGTTATCCAGTTTGAGTTGGGTTTTGTATAAGGGGTGAGGTATGGGTCTTGTTTCAGTTTATTGCAGATAGATATCCAATTTTGCCAGCAGCAATTGTTGAAGAGATTGTTTTTACCCCAGTTTAATGTCTTAGGGCCTTTGTCAAATATCAGCTGTTCATAGGCAGATAGTGGGTCTCAATTCTGTTCCATTGATCTACCTGTCTCTTTTTGTGCGAATACCAGGCTGTTTTGACTACTGTGGCAGAGTAACAGATTCTAAAGTTGGGTAGTGAGAGGCTTCCCACTGTGTTCTTCTTCTTCAGTAGTGCTTTATTTATCTGGGGCTTCTTCCCTTTCCAAACAAAGTTGGTGATTTGTTTTTCCATCTCATTAAAAGATGTCACTGGAATTTGTATTGGGATTGCATTATTTAAGTAGATTGCTTTGGGCAAAATAGACATTTTCACAATGTTAAGTCTTCCTATCCACGAGCAGGGTAGTTTTCTCCATTTATCTAAGTCTCTACTAGTTTCTTGTAGCAAGGACTTGTAGTTCCTTTGTAAAGGTCTGTTATTTCTCTGGTTAGATTTACTTCTAGGTACTTATCTTCTTAGGGGCTATAGTAAATGGTATTGATTTGATGATTTCTTCATTAGTAATCTTGTTGTTGGTATAAAGGAATCCTACTGATTTACTTATGTTTATCTTGTATCCTGAGACTTTGTTGAAGTCTTCTATCAGTTTGAGTAGTTTCCTTACGGATTCTTTAGGATTCTCTTAGTATACAATCATATCATCTGCAACTAGGGAGACTTTTAGTTCTTCTTAGCCAATGCATATGCTCTTTATTTCTTGGTCTTGTCTAATTGCTCTGGCTAGAACTTCTAGCACAATGCTGAATAGGAGAGGTGAGAGTGGGCATCCTTGTCTAGTTATTGTTCTCAAGGGAAACTGTTTCTGTCTCTCTCCATTCAGGATGATGTAGGCAGTTGACTGTATAAATGGCCCTTATTGCATTGAGGAATTGGCCGTCTATTCCTATTTTGCTGAGAGTTTTTAGCATGAATGGGTGTTGGAATTTAGCAAATGCCTTTTCAGAATCAACAGAGAAAATCAGGTGATTCTTATCTTTTGTGTTACTTATGTGGTTGATCACATTAATTGTTTTTCTGATGTTGAACCAGTCTTTCATCCCTGGTATGAACCCAGCTCGGTCATGATGGATTATTTTTTTAATATGATGTTGTATTCTATTGGCAAGAATTTTGTTGAAGATTTTTGCATCTAGATTCATGAGTGATATCAGTCTGTAGTTCTCCTTTTTGGTTGAGTCTTTCCCTGGCTTTGGTATCAGGGTTATTCTGGCTTCATAGAATGAATTTGGGAGTATTCCATCCCTTTCTATGCTATGAAACAGCCTCAGTAGTATTGGAGATAACTGTCCTCTGAAAACTTGGTAGAATTCTGTGGTGAAGCCATCTGAGCCCGGGCTTTTTTTGGTTGGCAGTTTTTTGATGAGATTTTCAATCTTTTCCTTTGTGATGGGTTTATTCAGTTATTCTACTTCAGCTTATGATAATTTTGGTAGGTGATATGAATCAAGGAAATCTGTCCATTTCCTCTAGGTTTTCAAATTTGTTAGAGTACAGTCTTTCATAGTATTCTGTTATGATATTTTTGATTTCTGTTGGATCTGTTGTGACAACTTCCCTCTCATTTCTAATTTGAGTTATTTGTTTCCTTTCCTGTTTTTCTTTAGTAAGTTTAGCCAGTGGCTTGTCAATTTTGTTGATCTTTTCAAATAACCAGCTTTTGGTCTTTTCAGTTTTTTCAGTTGTTCTTCTATTCTCTAATTCATTTAGTTCTGCTCTGATCTTATGATCTGTTTTCTTCTGGTGCCTGAGGAGTTCCTCTGTTGTTCTGTCTCTACTTGTTCAAGCTGTAGGGCTAGTTCTTCGATTTAGTTTCTTTCTTCTTTCCAGATGTGTGCATTTATGGAGACAAACTGACCTCTGAGCACTGCTTTGGCTGTATCCCATAGGTTCTGGTAGGAAGTGTTTTCGTTCTCATTGGAATCCATAAATTTATTTTATCCTTGATTTCTTCTATAACCCATGACTTTTTGAACAAGCTGTTGTTCAGTTTCCATGAGTTCCACTTTCTGTGTTTTTTTGACCTTCATGGCTTTATGATCTGAGAAGATGCTTTGCATTAATTGAGTGGTATGCATTTTGTTGAGAATTGCTTTATGTCCTAACACGTGGTCTATTTTGGAGAATGTTCCATGTGCACTGGAGAAGAAGGTATAGTTGCCCACTGATGGATAGAAAGTTCTATATATGTCAGTGAGGTCTAGTTGGTTAATTGTGGCAATAAGGTCTTCTATGTCTTTATTGAGCTTTTTTCTAGACGATCTGTCCAATATCGAGAGTGGAGTATTGGAGCCTCTGGCTGGTACTGTTATTGTGGAGTGATTTTATTTCATTTTTTAGTGTAGTCAGTGTTTTGTCGATGTATTTAGGTGCTCTAATATTAGGTGCATAAATATTTAATATTGTTAAGTCCTGCTTGTGTATTGAACCTTTCAGCACTAAATAGTGTCCATGATGGTGGAGTTTACATTAAAATCGATTTTATCTGAGATTAGAATTGCCACTCCTGCTCTTCTTTGTGTATTGTTGGCTTGATATAGATTCTTCCATCCTTTAATTTTCAGTTTGTTCATATCTTTAAGTCTGAGGTGAGTTTCTTGTAGGCAACATATGGATGGGTCATGTCTTTTGATCCAAGATGTCACTTGATGTCTCTTTACTGGAGTGTTCAGTCCATTCACATTCAATGTGATTCCTGATAGGTATGTGTTCAGTGCTGCCATTGTGATATGTTTATTTTTGTGTTGATGTTTCGTCTGTTGTTCTTATTAATCTGCTCTGGGATATTCTTGTTTGTGAGTTGATTTTTCACCTTTTCATGGTTGTTTTTGTAGTTGTTGAGATTCCTTATGTTTCTTGAGTTGATATGTTGCATCTTTATTGTGCTTTATGGCTACCCCTATAATCCCCCTTAATAAACTATGTATAAACCCAATTTCAATTACTACCAGTCTTGTTGACTTTCCATTTGGAAGGGCTATAATGACTGTAGTACATCCTTCTTTTTAATATCATATCATAGTTTTCATGATTGATCACTGGATTATTTCTTTCACTATTATAGCTTTGATTGACTTTAGACCTTTCCTAAGTGAGTAGGATCCTGGATGGTGTGTCATTCTAAAATATAAAGTTAGTGGTTTTGTTCTTCAAAGCCAAAGCCAAGAGATTCTTTCAGTACTTATTGTAGCTTTAGTTTGGTTTTTACGGTCTCTGAGTTTCTGTCTATCTGCGAATGTCTTAATTTCATTTTCACATTTGAAAGATAGGTTTGCAGGATATATAATTCTTGGTTGGAAGTTTTTCTCCTTCAAGGCTTTGAATGTGTCATGCCACTGTCTTCGTGCCAGCATGGTTTCTGTTGAGAAATCTGATGAAAGCCTGCCGGGTTTCCCTCTGAATGTTAGCTTTGCTTTGAGTCTTGCTGCCTTTAAGAGTTTCTGCTTATGTTTCATTTTGTTAAGATTGATTATAATATGTCTTGGAGTCTTTCCTTTGACAGCTATATTGAGTGGTGTTTGATATGTATCTTGGATGTCTATAGTCTCTTCCTTCGTGATTTCTGGGAAGTTTCCTGTCAGCAGCTCAGCAACAATACTCTGTGTTCTCAGGTGTCTCACCCTGTTCAGGGACTCCAATTAACTGTAGGTTGTTCCTCTTAATAGAGTCCCATATGCTTCTTAATGCTTCTTAATTTTTCTTGTTTCTGTTTTTTGATTTTTCCTTATAGATGCTGGAGTCAGTAGCTCTGTCTTCCAAGTCACAAAGTCTCTTTTCCATTTGTTCCATTCTGTTTTCTTGGCTTTGAATTGAAGTTTATATGTCTTTGATTTTGCTCTTGATCTGTTGGATATCAGAGTACTGATGTTCCATCAGATTGAACAGCTTACTTGATTTTTCATTTGCTGTGCTGCATTTTGTATAAGGTCTAGGAGGGCTCTCTATATAATCCTTTTGTATTTACCTTCTGATAGTTTCAGAAAAGCTTCTTTGTCTGGGAAGTTGTGAGGTCCTTTCTTTTGGGGGCCTTCTGAAGTCATGGGTGATATTCTGATTACCATTTTCTCTAGAGTCTGTTGCTTTTTGGGCTTTATGTGAGTCAATAAAGGCTGGGAGAGATGCTGTGAGGATGGACCACTGTTGTTTCTCTAAGTCATCTTAAAATGAACGGTAAAAGGTATCTAACCACTTCCCAGGTCAGTCAGGTTTTCACGTGTACAGGGCCTTCTTCATAGCTGGCAAAGCAAGCACCTCTATATCCAACACCAGATATTATGGACTGGCTCAAAATGCAGCAAGGCTACTGCCCTGTTGGCCTCTGCTGACAGGCCACAGCTGTAGGCAGCACTATGTATAATACTGCTTTTCTGCCAGCAAAGTGCTCTTGTGCAGGCAAGTGCTGCCTCCAAGCCTAGGAATTAGGTCTCACTGAAGCCTGCATGTTCAAGATGGTGTCCCGCACAAGCTCGCTGCCCAGCACCTCCATACAACTACACTATGGCAGAGGTGGAAAGAGAGGCCAAAGGTGCCAAGATGCACAGGTTCCACACTCTCTGTTGCCCGGCCCCAACTGTAGGTGATACTGTTATACCTGTTTTTCTTAAGTGGTGTTACTGTCTCCACAAAAACAGCAGTACATGAGGTTTCCTAAATCCCCTCATCCTTGTCAACACTTAGCACCACCTACCTTTTAATTTTCACCAGTCTTACAGGTGGTACAGTAGTTAACTGCTTGCCTGTTAACTGAATTGTTGGCAACTTGAACTGACCAGCTACAGGAGAAAGATATAACAGCCTGCATTTGTAAAGATGATAGCTTCAGAGAATCTATGGGGAAGTTGTACTCTGACTTTTGGGTTGCTATGTGTTGGTATCAAGACTCCATGGCAATGGGACAGATACAAAGAGGTATCTTATTTAGTTTACATATTGTCTTAGGCTGGGTTATCTAGAGAAGCAAAATCAGCAAAGCATATACATATACATATATAGATATTTATATGAAAGAAATGGTTTATGTGATTGTTGAGGCTTGAATGTCTCAGGTCTGTGGGTCATGACAGAGATTTGTCTTGATTCTGGGAAACTTATTCACCACACCTACGTAGACTGGTAGATCAGAGAGCAGGGCTCCTATTCTTAGGCATGAAGATTGATCAATTCCAAGATCTGTAGATACACTGATAATTCAAGTCCTGAGAGAGAGGTCAGATGAATAGGAGGTTACCACAAGATCCCAAGAACCATAAAGCCAGAAAGTCTGCTTATAGTTAGATGTAGGCCATATTCCCAAGGAAACTTTCTCTGAACTCACTCCTCACGGCACACGCAATCATCTGAGTGATCACATATAAACACTGAGAATTATGGCCCAGCCATGTTGACACACAGTCTTAACCTATCACTTATATGCTCAGTATCACTTCAGGTTTTCTCTTCTATATTGTCTCTTGTGTATAGTTTGCTATCATACTCATCTAGTACTGCTATAGCAGAAACATCACAAGTGGATGGCTTTAACAAAGAAAAGAGTATTTCCACATAGTTCTGTAGGCTAGAAGCCTGAATTCAGTGTACCGGCTCCAGGGGATTGCCCTCTTTCTCTGTTGGCTGGAGGAAGTTTCTTGTGTTGCATCAGTCTTTGGTTCAGGAGCATCTCAGCTCAGGGACATCAGGTGTGAAGGATGTGCTGTGCTCCTGGGGCTGTTTATCTTGATGGTGTAAGATCTTCAGCTCTGTTTGTTTCCCATTCTTTTATATCCCAAGAAATTGCCTCAGGCACAATACCATCTTATAGATTTGAGTCCTGCTTCATTGAAACTTCCACTGCCCATCCTCCCTCATTAACATCATAGAGGCAGATTTATAGGATATCAGAAAATCACATAATACCAGGAATCATGGCCTAGCCAAATTGCTATGTATGTTTTTTGGGGGGGACACAATTCAATTTGAGACACTTGCCCTGTTGATATTGATATTTTTTTCCCTGTTGATATTGATGTCTTTTTCTTGTTGACTCAGATGACTTTATTATATACACTAGTTATATATCTCATCCTATTGTACTATATTTCTGTTCACCTTATACCTGGGATCCTTTGCTGAACAAAACTAATATTTGATGTAATCAAATGCACCATATTTTTTATTTTTTTTTGCTTTGTAGTTTATTGTCTTTAGATAACAATGATATTTTCTATATTTTCTTCTTTATTAGAAGAAGTCCTCTAATAATATCTTTTCTTCCTGGAGAAAGCTGAGATGAAAATGGTTAGAGTAGCTGCTTTAGAACAGATCTCTCAATAATGGAGCCCCTGGTGCTATAAATGGTTAACCTGCTAAGTACTAACTGCAAGACTGGTGGTTGGAGTCTACACTGAGGTGCCTCAGAAGAAGGGCTTGGTGACTTATTTCCAAAAAATCAGCAATCAAAAACCCTTTGAAGCACAATTCTCATCTGTTATCCATAGGGCCACCATGAATCGCAATTAATGGGATGGCAATTTGTGGTTCTCTGATTTCATTTCCACCTTCTTCCAAGCCAGAGAAGTTAAGAAAGCGGAAAACTACATATTCTAGGTTCCCTGGTGGGTGGAGCCCTGAATGTGAATTAGTTTCCATTGATTAAATGCACTTGTTGAGAAATGGAAGATGCAAGTGAGGTAGTTTTTGTATTTCAGCATATTATCGGAATCAGGGCCATAGTGTTGTGACCCCTTGTAAAACAGGATGAAATGCTGCCTGATCCTGTGCCATCTCCACAGCAGTAGGTTTGTTTGAGCCCATTGTTTGAGCCACTGTGTCAGTTCATCTTGTGGAGGGTGTTCTCCCTTTTTTGTTTTCATCCTCTTCACCAAAAATCACCCTAAAATCCATTGCCACTGAGTCAGTTCTGACTCACAGTAACCCTATAGGACAGAGCAGAACTGCTCTGTAACGTTTCCAAGGAGTGCCTGGTAGATTTGAACTGCTGACCGTTTGACTAGCAGACATAGCTCTTAACCAGTATGTCACCATAACCAGTATGTTAACTCATAGCAACGCTACAGGACAGAGCAGAACTGCTCTGTAGAGTTTCCAAGGAGCACCTAATGGATTTAAACTGTCAACTTTTTAGTTAGCAGCTGAATTCTTAACTGCTGCACCACCAGGGTTTCTAGAATCACCCTAGGGTTTATTTAAACACAGATTACTGTCCCCCTGCAAAATTTAGCAGGTGTGGAATGGTGTGAATTTTTAACAAGTTCCCAGGCAATGCTGGTCCTAGGTTCCTGTTATTTACCAGTTCTGTGGATGTATGTAGCATTTTTGCTGGGGAGCACTGTGTTAAATATCTTATCTACTGTGGAATTTCTTTGGAATCCATAGCTCAAGGGGACTCCCTCACCCCTTCTTCTTCAGTTGTTCCCCAAACTCTAAGCATATAATTTCCTGTATTAAATCCCTTTCTTCTTGAGAAGCCTAGAGCTATTTCTGTTTCCTGTAATAAACCACTGATTGACAAATAATTGGGCCCAAAATAATCATAAGTGGTAAGAGGGTAAGTCTTTTGCACTATATCAGGCTGCTGAGTCCATAAGTAAGAAGGAATGAAATTTTTCCCTTATCTTTTAGCTTTACTGAGTGAGGTTGGCAGGGGATGTAGATTTATCAGTTATTTAGGCTGGGCAAGATATTCTGAAGCAGTTTGTAATCTAGGGTAATAAACTGTCCTGGTTTGCCCAGGACCGAGTTGTTCAGCAGGATGTGAGTCTTCCACTGAATAAACTGGTAAAATACCAGTGAAACTGGGTTGAGTTGATCACCCTGCTGCAATCTTTACTGCCTCAAACAAGTTGCTAGTATAAGGAGATAGGCTGGGCCTGATGATAAAAGGAAGGGATTTGAGAAATTATTTTCTGGATGTATTTAGAACTGGAAGAGCACAATTAGGGATGAAGCAATTTATTGTTCAAAGCAATTTATTGTTCAAAGAGACTATAAGTGTAAAACGCAGGGGACGGTGGCTAATGTGGTAGACAAGACTGTGGGCTGTAGAGTCATCTGGCTTGGGCTTGAATCCCAGTGTTGTCTGTTTGACAACTAAATTATGTGATCTTCAGCAGGTTACTAAACCAAGTTTCTATATCAGGTAAATGGAATAAAATAGTACCTACCTGTTACAAGATATAATAGAAATAGCACAATTAAAGCACTTAGAAGATTTGCCTAGCTTAGAGTGGGCATCCAAAAGATGTTAGCTGTTAGTATTATTATTATTACAAAAGCAATTAAATAAAGGAATCAGGTAGCATTTCCTGTGCAGCAATCACTAGACAGGAGTAAAAGAGTAAAGAGGGAGAAATACGGATAAGAGCTAGACTATGCATCACTTCTCAGTATCATTTAAGTTCAACTTTCTTTGCTGTGTATGCTCCAAAATGAACAAAAGAACTGAATTGAGTAATATTTTCTCTATTAAAAAACAAAATCAAACCCACTGCTACTGAGTTTATTCTGGCTCATAGTGACCTTACAGGACAGGGTAGAACTGCCCTCACAGAGTTTCCAAGGACAAATTACTCTCAAACTCAAAGCTGAGAGTTTAGACTTTATGTTAAATTTCAGTTCAGTTAGTAAATGTTTAGCAAAGAGCTCAGCATAGAGGGACTAGATTCCCAAGTGAAAGCAAATATGAACTTAAAAAATAGCTGGCTGCAAATAAGACATGAGAGAGGGTGGGAAGGAAGAGAGCAGAAAGAGAAAAGACATTCATCAACCGTGTGGAGAAATGCTTGTTTCCCATCCATGGCTGGACTTCCTTCTTGTATTTATAACAACTTAATTTTAAAATTGAGAAAGAATATTAACATTTGCTTCAAGATAGTTTTCTCAGTGTTTTCTGCATGGCAGCCTTCACCTCCTTGTTCCTCAGACTGTAAATTAGGGGGTTCAACATGGGGATCACTGTGGTGTAGAACACAGAGGCGACATTCTCCTGGACCAAGGAACTTTCTGTGGAAGGTTTTAGATACATGAACGCAGTAGATCCATAGAACATTCCCACTGCTGTAAGGTGGGAGCTGCAAGTGCTGAAGGCTTTGGATCTACTGTGTGTGCTGCTGATGCGGAGGATGCTGGAGACAATGAAGGCATAGGAGACAAGGACTGTTAAGCTGCTGACTATGATGTTGAATCCAGCCAAAAAGAAAACTGTCAACTCAATGTCATAGATGCTAGAACAAGAGAGCTTCATGAGAGGGAGAATGTCACAGAAATAATGACTGATGAGGATCTCACAATAGGACAGTTTTGACATAAGACCAGTCTCTATTGTTGAGCCAATGAGTCCCATGATGTAGACCGCAGCAACTAGCAGGGAGCAGATCTGATGTGACATAATGATGTTATAAAGCAAAGGGTTGCAGATTGCAACGTAGCGGTCATAGGCCATCACTGTCAGCATATAACACTCGGCAACGACAAAAATAATGAAAAAGTAGAGCTGTGACATGCACCCTGCATAAGATATGCTGTTCTTCTCTGACACAAAGTTCACCAGCATTTTAGGAGTAATGACAGAGGAGTAGCACATGTCTACAAATGACAAATTGCTGAGGAAGTAGTACATGGGCATGTGAAGATGGGAATTCAGACAGATAAGTGTGATCACACCCAGGTTCCCCACCATGGTGACCAAGTAGATCCCTAGAAATAAAAAGAAGAGAGGGAGCTGGAGCTCTGGCCGATTTGTTAATCCTCCTAGAATGAATTCTGTCACAGTAGAGTGATTTTCTGTAGGCATTCTCCTGGGGTTGGAAGCCTGTGAGGCTGGGAAAGAAAAGTCTTATGAAGCCTTTAATTCCACTTGATAAAACTAGTTTTGAACATTTGTCTCAAGCTTAGGGATCCTGAGCTGTTTCTTTTTTTATGGTGGTAAAATTGTAGATTATAGTACATTGGCCAGTGCAAAATTTTTCTCATGAACAATTCAGTGAGATTTATTAGAGCAATCATGTTGTGTAATGTTCATCAACATCCATTGCCGAAATATCCTCACTATAAATAGAAACTCAGTGTGTTCTAGACAATGCTTGTTTTCTTTACCTGTCCTATACTTCAGGTAACCACTGCTAAACTCTGATATCTGTGTAATTGCTTATTCTAGGTATATAGTATTTGTGATCTCATGTTTGTTGTTTTTTGATTGGCTTATTTCATTCAGTGTAATGTTTCAAGGTTCCTGCCTGTGGTAGCGTGGATTGGAAGACTTAATAGTGTCAAGATGTCAGTATTACCAAATGCCATATGTAGATCCAACACAATAACTATGAAAATTCCAGTAGCCTTCTTTGCATAAATGGAAGAACTAGTCCTCAAAGTTATCTAGAGATGCAAAGGTTCCCAGATAGCCAAAGCAATCTTGAAGAAGTTTAGAAAAAGAGGACTCACACTTCCTGACCTTCAAAAATATTACAGGTAGAACCTGGGTTACAAATGGCATCCATTCATAGCCATACCTTTGACTTGAATGTGCAGATAAGTTGTGACAGGTGTGTAAGATTCTTATTTAGCCTTACTTTAATGCAAGAAAAGGTTTGAAGGCCTTCCAGTAATTTAAAGGCTACATTGCAGCAAGTGAGGGTGATTGTGATGGTTTGCTGTGAGTAGGGGATGGTTCAATCATTTCGAAGTGAGCGCAAATTTATGTAATATTAAAGGGAAAATATGAATTGTCTATAATTTGGGGTTTGTGATTCTGAGATTGCCTGTATAAAGCTACACTAATCAAAACAGTCTTGCACTTGTATATAGTAAAGCTGTAGGTCAGTGGAATAGGATCAAGAATCCAGAGATAAGCTTATACATCTGTGATTAATTAATGTTGGACAAGGGTATCAAATCC
The DNA here is from genome assembly GCA_028571685.1 of Heterohyrax brucei. NCBI lineage: Eukaryota > Metazoa > Chordata > Mammalia > Hyracoidea > Procaviidae > Heterohyrax > Heterohyrax brucei. The sequence goes on from CM053162.1 coordinate 24,104,744, forward strand.
AACAAGTGGGGAAAGAATAATCACTTTAATGAATGGGACAACTGGATTTCCACATGCCAAAGGATGGAAATAGCCCCATGCATCACATCACATACAAAAATTAATGCAAAATGAATCAAAGACATAAATGTATGCCCTAAAACAATAAAATGACCAGGAGAAAATATGGAGTCATGCTTCAGGATCTAGGCTTCAACAAAGGAGTCTTAGATATGACACCAAACTCACAAGGAACAAAAGAGAAAATAGAAAAATGGATCTCATTAATATTTTAAACTTCTAGACAGTTTGTTGACGCATTTTCTCCCATTCCTGCTGTTTACTGTGAGGAAGAACAATACCTGAGTATTTAAAAACAAAGATGAGAGGAATGGGGCCAAGATCTCACACTTCCACCACTCTGTTTTTCAAATAGAGTAGTGGTTCTTGAAATGTACTTGGACCAGCAGCTTTGGCATCATCTGGTGCTTGTTAGAAATGCAAAATCTCAGGGTTTACTGCAGAGCTTGTGAATTAGAAACCCTCGAGGTGGGGCCCAAGCCCAACAATCTGTGTTTTAACAGGCTCTACAGATGATGCTGATGCATGCTAGCATTTGATAAGCCTTATGCTAGAAGAAAAAAGTAGTAGATGTATTTTACTGCAGAAATAAAATTCCCTTGTCATTTATGCCATTTCTAAATATTCACTGAACATGAGCATATGAATATGTATTTGAAATCTATGCAGTGTCAGAGTGACATGGTGGTTACACCTGTATCATTGAATGGCAAGTCAGTTGCTGCATCTGAAAAATGAAAGAATTAATATCAATTCCCAGGATAGTTGTAAAAAGAACATGGGTTATGCACCTTTAGAAACATTTTTTTTCAATATTCAGTTGGTATAAAAATATGAGTTGTCATTAAGTGGATGGAATTTGTTCTTAGTTTTTTCGGGCCTAAGTTTTTTTAGTGCCTAAGATAGTGGTTCTCCACACTGGCTACACAGTGAAATCACCTGGAGTATTTGATAGGTATTATTGTCTGCATTTCACCCACAGAAATTCTGATTTAATTAACCTATCTGTGGTAGAGCCTTGGTTGTGTTAGACCAGTCTGGGTCGTGGTAGACTGCGTAGTGTTTCATTCTGTTGTGCATGGTGTTGCTATGTATCTGAACCAACTCAATGGAACCTAGCAGCTACAACAGCAGAGCCTGGGTATTGGTACATAGCACTGTCTGTAGTAAGTGCTCATTCAGTATTTATGATATTATTGTTATAAAATTAAGATTGTAATATTAAATCCATGGCAGAATTATCTCCCCAATGGCAAAGTCCTCAAAATTAGAGACATGCTCTCTAGGCAGCGTGGACTATTATCACTGGGATATGATATCTATAGGTACACCTGTCCCTGGGTGCATTTCTTAATGTAAAAACTTAAATTCTCACTATTTTCATTGCTTCTGCACATTATTACTAACCTATGTGAAATGTTGTATAATTTGCACATTCCTTTCAAAAGCCAGTCTCACTAACTCCTTTTAAAACTCTTTGATATGGGGAGAAATGCATTTAGAGTAGAATTTTTAATTCTTTTACTTGATTTTTCCTCAAATATGTTGATGTCAATTGCATTACCTTCAATATCACTAATTCTGACTTCAAGTGCCTCCATTTTGCTCCTATGACTTTCTGTTGATTTGTCTAATTCTGAAATTTTATTGTTAATCTTCTGGATTTCTTTTTGCTGTCTCTCTATGGATTCCTACAGTCTGTTAAATTTGTCATCATGCTGTTCTATAGCCTTCTTAAGTTCCTCTATTACTTTGTGTGTGTTATTTCTTGGCCGTTTCTGCATTTTTCCTTATCTCCTTTCTGATCTCTTGAAGAGTTACATGTATTAATCTTTTGTATTCTGCCACTGGTAATTCAAAATTTTCTTCCTCTGAAAAATTCTGGATTCTTTGCTTTGGGGAGCTTGCTAAAGCCATCATCGTCTGCATTTTTACTTTTCCTGTATGGATTCAGTTCAGGTGTCAAAGTAGTCAGTCACCAAGTGTGCGGTGCAGACTCTCTGATGTTGTCCTGGATGGACAAGGGTGATTGGAATAGGCACAAGGATCTGGCTGTAGCAGAGAGTGATACACTAAGCAAGTTAGGAAGCTGAACCTGCTCCTCAGTGTTTGGGAGGAAAGCATGTCCCTGTTCTGTAGAGTACATGGGTAGGTGAGTTCTGTAGTTGGATTACAGCCACCCAATTCTGTTGACTGTAAGTGCTAGGAGTCATCACTTATTATTACACCTCTGATGGCTAGGTGGCATGGGTAGAGCCATCAGTCCTCAGGTCCCTCATGTGAGTATGTGATGACCCTGCTTGACTGGCAGAGCTGTGTGAAATATTACAATTCTGTCAGGATATATTTGATTCCTTGGAGAGGGATCAAATATGTTCCTTCTACAGTGCTAGGAAAATGGCTCAGAGCCTGTGATTGATCCTACTTCTGGCCCAGAAAATGTGGCCATTCCTGAAGCTGGCCTGGGACCAGATGTAGAATAAGAAGGGGGAAGGTAAATGGGAGAGAGCTTCTTCCTAAATAGGCTGTTTTTTGATCTATGTGGTAGGCTAGATGCATGTACGAATCTTATGCTGATTGAGTACTGCTTCCACTGGTTCTGGAGGCTTGAGAAGTCTCTCTGCCACTTGATTTCTTCTGCCATGGAAATCTCGTCCTGAGTGCTACTGCTTGTCTCGCTGTGCACACCAGCCAATGCAGTCTACAAGGAGTTGGTTACCGCCGGGTCAAGCAACTTCTGAACCATTTCTCTCTTCCTCTGCCACTCAGTCTGATCCCTCATCTTTGCCTTTAGTATTCAGGGCTCCTAGACTGTCATATATAATCAATTCACTTGTTTTTCTCCTGTCCTTATCACAAGAGGAAACCCTGGTGGTGTAATGGTTAAGAGCTACACCTGCTAACCAAAAGGTCAGCAGTTCAAATCTACCACATGCTTCTCGGAAAGTCTATGGAACAGTTCTACTCTGCCCATAAGGCCACTGTGAATCAGAATTGACTTGACAGAAATGGGTTTTGTTTTGTTTTTTGTTGGTTCTAAGAGGGACCATAGAAAGCATCTGATTAGTCTGCTATCAGGGGCCTGCCTCTCTATAGAGCGGGATTTTAATTCCCATTTTCATTTGAGAAAAACCAAAGTGCTGGGCATCAAATAACTTGGACTTGAAGCTGAAACTTACATCTGCTCTCTTGATCACAAGCTTCTTGCCTTGCCTCTAGGTGGTAGCCTTACAAATCTACACATCCACAGCTCTGAGGCAAAGTTGTGGTTGAACATACCTTATAATTGACGTCTTGGTATGAACATAATGTGAAAAGAGAGGAATGTATTATTATTATTTTTACTATAAGAAACTGAAGCTTTAAAAGTTGAACAAATTTTCCAAGGTTATAAACTAGTAAGAGGCAGAACTGGATCTAAGTCCTAGGGTGTCTGAACACCTGTCTGCCTTCTTTCCGGTAAACTATTTTACAATAGATATCTTTGTGTAACACTTTATTACTGTTAAAAAACACACACACACAAGAAAACTGTTGCTCTCAAGTTGGTTCTGACTCATACCAACCCTATAGGGTGAAGTAGAATTGCCCCATAGAGTTTTACATGTTGGTTAGCAGATGTAGCACTAACCATTACAACACCAGGGTTTTGAATTTTTTGGAGATAGGTAAATGAGGGATCTTATTGCCAATTTATGACACATTTTTTTTTTTAATTACAAAGGAAACAGGAATATTGCAGAAAATTGAAAATACAAATAAACCAAAATTGTTTGTAATAAAATAAAAACATTATATTCTCACTACCCAGAGCTAGCATTGGTAGCAATTATCCTTCTAGATTTCTCTGTGCATATACATATGTATACATTTTTAAAAAGTATTTTATATCCAGTTTTTCCTGTGTAGCATGTTAAAATACATAGCCTCACTTGATCCCTGTAATAATAATAATTCCACCCTAACTGTACTTCTTCTTACATGCAAGAGAGTCTCTAATCCTTGGGGTTGGTAAGAAGACAAGACGTCTGATTACACTGCAAGTTTTATGTGGCAAATTATAGGGGGAGGTATTTAACATAGTAACAACAAGCAAGAATTTTGATTACTATTTCCATTTGTGATAACAGAGAAATAAATCCCATGGCAGTGCATACTTAGCTGCTGTCTGAAATGCTGGTGGTTTATGTTCATCCTGAGGCATATTAGAAGAATGCCTTGGTGACCTGCTTCTGAAAAATCAGCTACTTTAAACCTGATGGTGCGTAGTTAAACTCCGATACACACAGCTTCATTGTCAGAATCTACTTGATGGCAACTTGTTTTATTACAAAAGATAAAACAATTTTCTGCCAAATAACAACAAACTAAAAAAAAAAAAAGGTCTTACATATCTCCTTGTACCCAATCGGAGCCTTCTGAAACAATAGGAAACTTAAAAAATCCACTTTGAATACACCCTTACCAGAAGTCAAAATGCTTTAGGAAGCAGTGTTCACTCAGTGCAGAGCGGTTATGAAAATCTAGTTTTACCTGGCTGTCACATGCTCAGAATTGCTTCTGATAAGAACAAAGCACACAGAAAAAAGCATTTAGAGGTGAAGGGAAATATGTTTATAGATAGGCTGCCTTAGAAAAAGAAGTTCAAAAAGGGAAAAATTAGTCCAGAAGCGTAGTGGACCACAGCTACTACAGCTTCCACAAGACAGTCCAGCATAACTGGGTGATTCCTGGCTACCACCACTAATTGTGCCGTCAGGGGTCACAACAGAGGGTCCTAGATAGAGCTGGAGGAAAATGTAGGGCAAAATTTTAACTCACATACAAAATGGCCAGATATCCTGGTCTGACAGAGACTGGAGAAACCTCAAGAATGTGGCCCCTAAACACCACTGTAGCTCAGTAATGAAGACACTCCCGAGCTTCACCCTTCAGCCAAAGATTAGACAGGCCCAGAAACGAAAATAAGGCTGAATGGGCACAGCAGCCCAGGGACAAGGATGAGAAGACAGAAGAGGAGAGCCAGAAAAAGGCCAAAGCCCTTGTAGTCATGTCGATCCCAACTTGTAGTGACCCTCTAGGTCAGAGTAGAACTGCCCCGTAGAGTTTCCAAGGAGTGCCTGGTGGATTTGAACCACTGACTTTTTGGTTAGCAGACGATGCATAGAACTACTGCTGCACCAAAGGCTGGTAATATGGAACTTAAGGCTGAGAAAGCAGACTGTTGACATGTTGTGGGTTTGGCAACCAATGATGCAAGACAATCTGTACTAATTTTTTTAATAAGAATCTAGTTTGTTCAGTATATCTTCATCTAAAATACAAAAATAATCAAAACAGGAGTTTACAGGAAACTTTTTCTCTTACAGTTATTTTAAATCTGCAAATAAATATATGTGCTGAGGAAAAATGGAACACAGTGTCCTGGAAATTTTAGGAAATTTCTTGGTTTCAACAATCAGGAAATAAATATCTGAAAATGAGGGAATCATACATATCTGTTTATATCCTGTCCTATACTTACTCAGAGAGCCTGACACAGTCTTGAAAAGTGGATCACTGAGACTAGGAGTTCTGGGATCTTTCTATATACACACAGGTAGAGCTTCTCCTGGGAAGTTGTCACTCCAGAGACCAGGGTCCTCACTATTGGAGCAGTTAGAATTTTGGTTTACACCTGTGCTGTGAATCATGGCTTTGTTTTTCAAGGTGTCATAATTTTCCTTTAGTTGAGAGAGTTATTTTGCAGGTTTGAGAGCTTAGTCTCTGGTGCCAGCATTGTAATATTTTACCACCAACAGGCCTATTATCATCACCACCATGCATCAGTTATTACCAACGTCATGACCATCAGTGATGATTATTATCTGTGATGATGAACACCAGCATCAGGTACTATAATCCAGTCATCATCAATTGTCAATAGGCACAATTAACTGGCTTTACAGTATTCATTCATTCTGAAGTGTTTCTAAAACAATTCAAAAATTTTATTAACATACTGTATAGTTTCAATAAAAGAATGTTAAATTTGTAAGGAATATTACATTTCTCATCCTGATGCTTCCCTTGTAGACTGACAGGGCTAAATGACAGAAGGTCAAAGGCATAAGAACACAGGCTGATAAGAACTCTTCAATCATCATAAGGAGAAAGTTTTTAAAGGAAATTTCCCTATGTAAGAATATATTCAGTAGCATATTAGTGATCATATACTGGAAATGTAGATTTTTAAATTAAACTCATTTTGAGATAACTTGTAAGAAACAATACAAAGAGATTTCATGTACCCTTTACACAATTTCCCCCAGACGGTAACATGTTGCAAAACTATATTACAGGGGGTGATGCCAAGATGTCAGAATAGTCAGTCACTTTCTATGGTTGCTCTTGCAAAAAAGACACTAATAAAAAATGAACTGATGATATGTGACAATTGAGGAGCCCTGAATGTTCTCAAAACATCCCCACACTAGTGATTCTGGCTTATAGACCTATAACTAGATTTAAGTCACAGTGAGCCCCAAAAGGGGAAGTACAAAGCGTGACCCTGGAGGAGGTATGCTGTACTCTCAAATAACTGCTTGAGTTTTCTAATATATTCAAACAGAAACCTGGCTAATATGAGGGAGAATGGCTATTTAGGGTGTGGGATAGTTGTGCAAGGAATGCAAAGTTAGATCAGTGTGACTTTATTGATATGGACCTACAGATCCTTCACTTGGTGCTTTGAGAGGTCAGGTAGGATCTAATAGTTTATTTGGTTGTTGCTTTGCTGAAACATAGATTATGCAGTGGCTTACACTAAATCAAAATAAAATGCCATACTTGTCTTGGTATACTGCGGAATAAGGTATCCAAAGACTTACATAAATTAGAGTGAGTTTGTCAGGTTAGACCCACAGGCCCACACACGGAGTGCCCAAAGGACACGTCTTTTACCACAATGGTGAGGAAAAAATTTGTGAAGGGAGCACCAGCATCCTTGAAGACTGCTATGACTGTTATTTTATTTAAGCTTAATTTGCCAGTGAAAATTTCTCTAACTGAATTAAGATACCTTTTTACAATGGAGTTAATTAGACCTTGTGGTAGTAGACGCCAGGTGGTGACACTCAGTTGACAGAGTCAAGGTGGGCCTGATTGCTGTAGTGGACAATGGAATCAAAGCAGTAATTAGTCTTAATTGCATAGACTTATGGCTTTGGCTACTTAGTTGTGTCCCTAAGAGTGAAATAGATGGAAAACATTTACTTGAACTTTACAAGCAGAAGAATTCTAGATCAAGTTAATCAAAGTCTAACTGGACTTTCCATAACACAGAGTCATGGCCCCTCAGTCAATTTCCGGACATGAGCCAGTATACAGGCCAATAACCCCTTAAGTGAAGAGGAGGCCAGGTCCCTAGGGGAAGAACTTCATTGCACTTCCAAAAATGCATACTGTTACTGTTCTCCCCAATCTTCCCCAAAAGAATTGACAGCCTTTTATGAGAATAATTATTCACTGGGGAAAAGGAAATAATCAGACTTTTGGGGAATTATTGGATACTGGCTTTGAACTAACACTAATTCCAAGAGACCTGAAATGTTACTGTGGCCCAGTCAGAGTGAAAGCATATTGAAGTCATGTTAGTAATGGAATCTTACTGCATGTCTTTATCACAGAGGGTCCAGTGGGTCCCTAAACACATCTTGTTGTGATTTCCCGTGTTCCAGAATATGTTATTGGAATAGATACACTTAGCAGCTTGCAGAACTCCCCACTGTATCCCCAACAAGTTGGATAAGGGTTATTGTGGTGGGAAACACTAAGCAGAAGCCATTAGAACTGGCTCTGCTTAGGAAAATAGTAAACCAAAAACAATACTGCATTTCGGAAGGGACTGAAGGGGTTACTGCCACCATCGAGGACTTGACGGATGCAGGGGTGGTGAGTCCAGCCATATCCATGTTAATCTTGCCTATTTGTTCTATGCAAAAACCACATGGATCTTGGAGAATGTCAGTGGATTATCAAAAAATTAACTAGGTGGTGACTCCAATTGCGCATGCTTCTTCACATGTGGTTTTATTGCTTGAACAGATTAACACATCTCCTGGTACCTGGTATGCAGCTATTGATCTAGCTAATGCTTTTTGTCCACCAGTAGCAGTTTGCCTTTAGCTGGCAAGGCCAGAAACACACCTTCACTGTCCTACTCCAGGGGTATATCAACTGGCCTGCACTATAATTTAGTCCTGGGACCTTGATTGCTTTTACCTTGCACAAGATGTCACACTGATTCATTACACTGATGACATTATGATGATTGGAGCGTACAAAAAAGAAGTAAGTCATCTGCATGCTAGAGAGTGAGAATTAATCCAACAATAATTCCAGTGCCTTCTACCTCAGTGAAATTTCTAGGGGGTCCAAAAGTGTAGGGGGTAAATGGAGATAATTCTTCTAAAATGAAGGATACTTTGGTGCATCTGGTCCCTCCTGCAACTGAAAAGTGGACACCATGCATGGTTGGCTTCTTTGGATTTTGTGGGCATCATATCCTTTATTTAGGTGTACTGCTCCAGCTCATTGTTTCAAGTGATTCAAAAAGCTGTTAGTTTGGAGAAGGACCAAGAACAAGAGATGGCTCTGTAGAGGTTCAGGCTGCCCAAGTTACTTTGCTACTTGAGCTGTATGTTACAACCGATCCAGTGGCGCTTGAAGTGCCAGTGGCTGATAGAGATGCTTTTTGGAGTCTTTGGCAGGTGCCTATTGGTGAATCACAGTGCAGACCCTTAGGCTTTTGGAGCAAAGCCCTGCCATCCTCTGCAGATAACCACTCTCCTTTTGGGATAAAGCTGGTGGCTTGTAACAAGGCCTTAGTAGAGACTGAACTCTTAACCATGGGCCACCAAGTCACCATGTGACCTGAGCTCCTTATCATGAACTGAGTGTGGTCTAAGCTACAGCGTCATAATTTTGGACTTGCACAGCAGCACTCCATCGTTAAATGGAAGTGGTATACATGAGATCAGGCCTGAGTGGGACCTGAAGGGGCAATAAAACTGCATGAGGAAGTGGCCCAAATGCCCATGTCTCCAACTCTCTTACATTACCTACCTTTCCCAGTCTGCACATATGTCCTAATGAGGGATTCCTTATGATCAGTTGACTGAAGAAGAGAAAACTTGTGCCTGGTTTACAGATCTATGTGATATGCAGGCATCACTCAAAAGTGGACACTGGCAGTACTACACCCCCTTTTTTGGACCACCCCTAAAGGACAGTGGTAGAGGCATATCCTCCCAATAGGCAGAATTTTGAGCAGTGTGTCTGGTTATTCACTTTTCTTGGAAAGAGAAATGTCCAGATGTATGACTGTATACTGATTAATGGGCTGTGACTCTTGGTTTGACTAGATGGTTAGGATCTTGGAAGGACTATCATTGGAAAATTGATGCCAAGGAGATATGGGGAAGAGTTGTGTGGTAGACCTGTTTGAATGCTCCAAAAAAGTGAAGATGTTGGTGTCCTATGTGAAGGCTCATCAAAGGGTGATCTCAGTAGAGGAGGATTTTAACCAACTGGGAAGGATGACAGGTTTGGTGGAAAAGAATCATCTTTTTTTCCCAGCCATTCCTGTCACTGCCTAGTGGGCTCAAGAACAAGGTGACGATGGTGGCAGGGATGGAGGTCATGCATGAGCTTAACAATGTGAATTTGTAAGCACCAAAGCTGACTAACATATAGCTACTGCTGAGTGCCCAAGCTCCCAGCAGCCAAGACCAGCACTGAGTGTCTGATATGGCACCATTTTTAGAGATGATCAGCTAGCAACCTGGAAGAAGATTGATTACATTAAATGGCTTCCATCATGGAAAGATCAACATTTGTTTCCTATGGATTAGACAATTTGTATACAGATTTACCTTCCCAGTGTGCAGTGCTTCTGCTAAAGCTACCATCTTTGGAGTTACAGAATACCTTATGCACTGTCATGGCGTACAATCACAGGATTGCCTCAGATCAAGGGATTCACTTCATAGTAAGTGAATTATGGCAATGTGGTGTACTCGAGAAATTCGCTAGTATCACTGTGTTTCTCATCATCTAAAGCAGCTGGTTTGACAGAATGATGGAATGGACTTTTGAAGACATTATTATGGTGCCAGCTGGTTGGGAAAATCCTGCAAGATTGGGGTAGTGCTCTCCAGGAGGCTGTATACGCTGTAAACCAGGGTCCAATATGTAGTGCTGTTCCTTCTATAAGCAAGATTCATGGGTTCAGAAATCAGGGAATGGACACAGGAGAGGCGTCACCAGATATTATCCCTAGTGACTCAGTCACACATGCTTTGCTTCCTCTTGCGATGACCCTGTGCTTTGCAGGTATAGAGGTCTTAGTTGAAAAGAGAGGAATGCTCCTACCAGGAGACACTACAATAATTCAATTGAACTGAAAGTTAATAATGCCATCCAGCTACTTTGAGCTCCTCATTCCCTTGGTTCAGCAGCCAAAAAAGCATTACTGTGATCCAGATCTTTTCTCATTTCCCCGTGTTGTTTCAAGGCCAGGTCCCTGAGCAAGCTGGGACACTGAATCTGGCTGATACACTGCTGCGTTGTTTTTGAAATGTGGATGGGGTTTCCTTTTGTGTATCCTGGTATATCCCCAATAGCATTGCTGGTGCGCCCCTGGGGAGGCAAGATGATTTGAGAAGTTTTAAAACCTATGGTTGGGTAGATAAGGAAAGGGTACAGAAAAGTGTAAAAAGAAGAAGAAAGGAATATTCCTGCATTACTAAACTTCTCTTTTATCAAGACTAGCAATTTTCATGTTATCCCAACAGAAATTCTCATTTTGTACACAAGTAATTGATTCTGTCTCTAATACAGTTCTTTGCTGTCTCAAGAGCTAACCTTCAGAAGTTCGTCAGGGAAAATAGCTTATCCGTGATTACTGTATCCCTGTTGAGTTGATGGGTAGATCAGAATTCTAGCTCCTTCATGTCTCTCTTCCTCTGGTCAACCTGTTGTTGTTGCTGTTAAGTTTTGCTGAGTCACGTTTGACTCATAGCAACCCCATACAACAGACTACAACTTCCTGGTAGGGAACTGAGCTGGTGAATGAATGAATTACTGCACTAAGGTGACTGTCTTAGTCATTTAGTGCTGCTATAACAGAAATACTACAAGTGGATGGCTTTAACAAAGGTAAATTCATTTCCTCACAGTAAAGTAGTCTAAAAGTCCAGATTCAGGGTATCAGCTGCAGAGGAAGGCTTTCTCTGTTGGCTCTAGAAGAAGGTCCTTGTTGTCTATCTTTCCCTACACTAGGAGATTCTGAGGCACAGGGACTCTGGGTCCAAAGGATGTGCTTTGCTCCCAGCACTGCTTTCTTGGTGGTATGAGGTTCCTAATTCTCAGCTAGTGTCCTTTTCCCTTATGTCCCAAGAGATTGCCTCAAGACTCAATCTTAAAGCTTGAGTCCTACCTCATTAACACAACCACTATTCATCCTCCTCGATTAGCATCATAGTCTAAACCAGATCCTCTGCCATCAAGTCATTTCCAACTCACAGTGACTCTATAGAGTTTCCAAGGAGTGCCTGGCAGATTTGATCTGCTGGCCTTTGGGTCAGCAGGCATACCACTGAATTACTAAGCCACCAGGTTTCCTCTTAACATCACAGAGGCAGGATTTACATCATATAGGAAAATCACAACGCTGAGAATCATGGCCTAGCCAAATTGCTACACACATGTTTAGGGGGACACAATTCAATCCATGACAGTGACACCAAACCTAGTGATGCCACTGCCGTTAGTGTTGGAGGAGGGTTTTGATTTCTCCACATGCTTTACTAACTTGCTGTTTTCTGTTTTTTTCTTTAGTCTTAGCCATCAAAGGGAGAGTGAAGTAGTTAGTGTCTTATTGTGTTTTTGATTTGTATCTCCCTAATGGCTAGTCACCAAACCCAACCCAATGTGAGGAAGTTGATTTGTGACACAGTGGCTAAGCCTTTGGCTGATAACTGAGAAGTCCATGGGTGGAATCACCAGCTGCTCTTTGGAAACCCTATGAGGCAGTTCTACTCTGTCTTGTAGAGTTACTCTGAGTTGGAATCTACTCAATGGCAATGAGTTTGTTTTGGTTTTGCTAATACCTAATGATGTTGAGTATCTTTTCACGTGCTTGTTGATGAAATGTCTATTTAGGTTTAGTTCGAATTTTGATTGGGCTGTTTGTCTTGTTAAGTTGTTGTCAGGTGCCATTGAGTGTGTTCCAACTCAGCAACAGAACAGTGTCTCGTACAGCAGAATGAATGACTGCTTAGTCCTGTGCCATCCTAACAATTGTTATGTTTGAGTTTGTTGTTGTAGTTACTGGGTTAAATCCATCTTGTTGATGGTCCTCCTCTTCTTCACTGACCATCTACTTTACCAGGCATGATACCCTTTGTCAGGGACTGATCCCTTCTTATAGCATGTGCAAAGTATGTGAGAGGCTGTCTTAATGCCTTTGCTTCTAAGGAGCATATACACATGTACCTCCACAGTAAAACAAGGTGACAGCCGCATGGGAGTATGTGTATATACTTATGTATATATTTTGACAAATATACCTTGGAATTAATATGTATTTTAATATAAATAAGTTATGTTTTATATCTTGTACCTCTTTTACGCAGCACTGTATCTCTCTAAGGTCTATCCATGTTGCAGTGTCAACAAGTATCTCACTACTTCACAGTCTTCATGATGTTCGTATTTTATCTGTCTACTCTTCAGATGATGAACAACTTCATCATGCAGATAATGCTACAGTGAACATGTTTGTACATGCCCCTTTTGGACCTGGGAGAGAATTCCATTGGGATAGATATGCTGTTCCAGAATTGCTAGGTTCTAGGAACCCAACTACTGTTATATTGTGTTCCATATTGACTGAGAGTGCATGAAGATTTTACACTCACATGTTCACTACATCCAGTTCTTTTCAACCTGGTAGGTGTAAAGAGAAATCTGATTTTCACTTTTCTGATTAGCAATGCATTTGGATATTTTCTTCCAACGTCTGGTCTCTCAGGGAGTTTGGATATGTTTATAGAGCCTCTGTAGAGCATAGTGGTTGTGTAGTGTTTGCTAACCAAAAGGTTGGCAGTTCAAATCTGCCAGGTGGTCCTTAGAAACTGTGTGGGGCAGTTCTACTCTGACCTCCAGGGTCTCTATGAATTGGACCCGACTCAATGGCAGTGGGTTTCATTTGGTTTCTGGTTTATAGAGCTTTCTTGTACAAGTTATGCTGACTTTTCCAATATTGTGTACTATCTTATCTTTCACCAAAGTTACCTATTACTTATTTAATATTTTCCTATCTCAGCCCTCCCTCCCTTCATAACCATCAAAGATTGTTTCTTTTTGTGTCTTAACCGTTTCATGAATTTTTATAGTAGTGGTCTCATACAATCTTTGGGCTTTTGTGATTGACTTCACTCAGTGCTATCGTCTCCAGATTCATCCATGTTGTTGCAGATTCGTCATTGTTTTTTATTATGATGTAGCATTCCACTGTGTGTATGTACTGTTATTTATCTGTCCACTCATGTGTTGATGGACGTCTGGGTTGTTTCTGTCTTTTTGCTGTTGTGAACAGTGGTGCAGTGAACATGGATGTGCATGTGTCTATGCTTGTGTGGCTCTTGTTTTACTGGGATATAGCCTCAGGAGTGGGATTACTGGATCATATAGTATTTTTGTTTTCAGTTTTCTAAGGATGTGACCTGTCCTTTTCCAAAATAGTTGTGTTGTTTTGCATTCTTATCAGCAGTGCATGAGATCCAATCTCCCTTCAGCCTCTCTGACATTGGTTATTTTCTGTTTCTTGATTTGTTCCAGTAATGCCATGGTGAGATATGTCCTTGTGGTTTGATTTGCATTTCTCTAATGGCTAGTGACTCTGAGTATTTTCTCTTGCGTCCCATAGCCACTTGAATGTCTTCTTTGATGAAGTTTCAAGTGTCCATTTTATTTGCCCATTTTTAAAATTGGATTATTCGTCTTTTTGTTGTAGAAGTATTGATTTTCCTGTTGATTTTAGAGATTAGATTTTGTCAGATTTGTAGTAGCTAATCCCTGTCCCCCCAATCTATAGATTCTCTTTTAACTCTTTTAATGAGTATAATGTTGAATTTTCAAAAGATTACAGTATCTAGCTTATCTTCTGGAGTTTTCATGTTGTTATTTATGGTTTGTATCCTGTTAGTGTTGTGTATTAGGACTTATAGCATTGATCTTGTTTTTTCTTCTATGAGCCTTGTTGTTTTGGCCTTGATATTTAGGTCTTTGATTAATTTTGAATTAGTTTTTGTGTATGGCATGAGATATAGGTCCTGTTTCACGTTTTACAGATGGACATTCAGTTTTACCAGCACCATTTGTTCAAAAGACTGTCTTTTCCCTATCTGACGGATCTTGGGTCCTTGATGAAGATGAGGTGACCGTAGCTGGATGGATTTATATCTGGTTTCTCAACTGAGTTGTATTGGTCAATGTATATGTCATTGTAACAGTACCAGGTTGTTTCGACTACAGTAGCTGTATATTAGGTTCAGGGATCAGATATTGTGATTCGTCCTGCATTCTTCTTCTTCACCAGTGCTTTACTTCTCTGAGGCTTCTTCCCTTTCCACATAAAGTTAATGATTATTTTTCCCATCTCTTTAAAGAATGTTATTGGTATTTGCATCAAGATTGCATTGTATTTGTAAATTACTTTGGCTACAGTTGTCATTTTCACAATGCTGAGTCTACCTATCCATGAACATGGTATGTTTTTCCATTTATGTAGATGTCTCTTTGTTCCTTGCAGTAGTGTTACACAGTTTTCTTTGTATAGGTCGTTTACATCCCTGGTTAGATTTATTCCTAAGTGTTTTGTTTTTTAGAGGCTATTATAAATGATATTGTTTTTCTGATTCCCTTTTCATCATTCTCTTTATTGGTCTGTGAGAATGCAACTGGTTTTTGTATGTGTGTATTATATCCTTCTGCTGTGCTGAATCTTTCCATTAATTCCAGTAGTTTTCTCATGGAATATTTGGTGCTTCCTATGTGAGGTATCATATCATCCACATATAGAGACAGTTTTACTTCTTCATTACCTATTTAGATGTGCTGTATTTCTTTTTCTTGTCTATGGCTCTAGCTAGTACTTTAAGCACAATGTTAAATAGGAATGGTGACAAAGGGCATTCTTGTGTTGTTACTGTTCTCAATGGAAATATTTTCAGCTTCTCCCCTTAAGAATGATGTTGACAGTTGGTTTAGTTTAGATATTTTTTATTATGTTGAGGAATTTCCCTTTTGTATGTATTTTATTGAGAGTTTTTGTCAGAAGTGGGTATTAAACTTTATTGAATGCCTTTTCTGCATCAATTGAAATGATTATGTGATTCTTTAACTTATGTAGTAGATTTCATTGATTGATTTTCTAACGTTGAACCATCCTTGCATATATAGTGTGAATCTTGCTTGTTTGTGGTATATTATTATTATTATTATTTTTGATATGGTGCTAAACTGTATTGTCTATAATTTTGGTGAAACTTTTTGCGTTTACATTCACGAGAGATATTGGTATGTAATTTTCTTTTTTTCTGGTGTCTTTGCCTGGTTGTGTTATCAGGGCTATGCTGACTTTATAGAATGAATTCAGAAATAATGCTTCTTTTTCTGTGTTCTGGAATAGTTTGAGTAGTACTCTTGTGTGCTCTTCCCTTAATATTTGGTAGAATTGTCTGGTGAAGTCATCTGGGCCATGGATTTTTCTTTCTTTCTTTTTTCCTTTTTGTAATATTATTGTTATTATCTTTTCAATTTTTTCATTTGTTATGGGTCTATTCAAATTTTCCACATTGTCTTGTATTAGTTTGGATAGTAAGTGTATTTCTAGGAATGTGTCCATTTTCTCTAGTTTTTCACATTTGTTGGAGTATAGTTTTTCATCATACTCTGATATGATCCCTTTTATTTTAGTTAGGTCTGTTGTAATATCCCCCATTTCATTTCTTATTTGAATTATTTGTGTCCTCTCCTGGTTTTCTTTTATCATTTTGGGAAGTGGTTTGTTAATCCTTTCACAGAACAAACTTTTGCTTCTTTTTTTTTTCCCCCATTCTATTTCTCTGCTTTCTGATACAATCTTTATTACTTCTGGTGGTTGTGGTTTGTTGTTCTCTTTTTATCCATTTGAGTTGTGTAGGTGATGTTTTGATTTTGTCCCTTTCTTTTATTATGGTTCAATGTCCCTTCTTCTTTGATGCATGCATCTATTGTTATAAATTAAACTCTGAGCACTACCTTTGTTGTCTCTCAATGGTTTTTGTGTTCTGTGCTTTCCAATAATTTTTTAAATTCCATCTCTGTTTTCTTCTGTTACCTGGTGGTTTTAAGCAGGGTGTTATTCAGTTTCCATGTAACTTTTTTTCCTTGCTCTTTCTGTTGTTAATTTCTACTTTGATGGTGTTGTGGCCAGAGAAGATATTTTGTATTATCTCAGTGTTTTGGATTTTGTTGATGTTGCTCTGTGGCTTAAGATGTGACCTATTTTGGAGAAGGTTCCATATGTTTAGGAAAATAACATGTACTTTACAGCTGTTGGGTGGAGTGTTTTATATATGTCTATAAGGTCAAGGTGGCTGATCGTGTCTTTTAGCTCTCCTGAATCTTTGAGTTTCTTTTTTGATGTTCTATACTTTATTGAGAGTAGTGTGTTGAAGTTTCCTACTGTTATTGTGCAATTCTCAGTGTTTCTCTTCTGTGCTGTTAGAGTTTGTTTTATGTATTTTGGAGCCCTGTCATTGGGTGATAAATGTTTATTATAGTTTTGTTTTTATGATAGATTGTCTCTTAAATCATCACATAGTGCTTTTCTTTGCCTTTTGTGATGCATTTTGTTATAAAATCTACTTAATCTGAGGTTCGTGTTGCCACTTATACATTTTTTTTGGTAGCTATTTGATATATTTTTTCCATCCTTTATTTTTTTAATTGTGATTAAGTGAAAGTTTATAATTCAAGTCAATCTGCCACATAAAATCCCAGTTGTACAGCCTCATATATATACATATATATAAAACCATAAAGTACACATACCACCTGCATCACTCTGTGTCCCTTAGTCCAGTCCAATGTTTGTCTGAAGTGTTGGCTTAAGTACTGTTTTCAGCTCTGGGCTACCAGCAAGTCCAGGGGTCATGTTCTTGTGGAAACCTCTAGGTTGTGAAACCATCAAATCTGGTCTTTTAATAGAGTTCTAGGACTGTGCTCCCCTTTTTCTTATGCTACATCAGGGACTCTACATTGTGTCCCTTGTCAGTGCTGTCTTTGATGGTGGCCAGACACCATCTAGTTCTGGTTTCATGCTGATGTAGTCTCCCAGTCATATAGACCCTTCTGTCTTCTGGGCTCATATTTCCTCATGCTTTGATGTTCTCAATTTTCATCTGTTCCAGGTGGGTTGGGACCAACTGATGTTCCTTAGATGGCAGCTTGCTGGCTGTTCAGACCACAGACATTACTCACCAATATGGGTTGCAGAACAGTATCTTAGGAAACAACTATACAAGGTCCAACAATTAAGTCTGTGAACTTAATTGTTCTAAGTGCTACATACCTCATTGCTGACTATCACTATGGTCACTGTTGCAGTACACCCTTTGGGAAGCTGCGCACTGACACCAGCACCTAGTCTACCCTTCAAAGCAATTTCAGAAGTCTTTCTGGAATGGCCATTGCACATGGTGGCACAGTGGTAAGTTTGTGAAATTAATTGTATAGTTGTCAGTGAGGAAGTTTTTAGCTAATAAACAAATAACTGTATTGGAACACCCTCCCTGGTCATCTGATCTGGCCCTCAATGACTTTTTTCATTACCTGAAGATAAAGGAAATATTGAAAGTAAGACATTTTGATGACATTCAGGACATCAAGGGCAATATGAGGATAGTTCTGATGGCCATTCCAGAAAGAGTTTTAGAATTACTTTGAAGGGTGGACTAGGCGCTGGTATTGGCATATAGCTTCTCAAGGGGAGTATTTCAAAGGTGATCATAGTGATACACATCAGTGAGGTATGTAGCACTTTTTCTGGGATAAGTTCGTGAACTTAATTGTCTCACCTTGTAATTATGACAGTTGACCTTGTTGTACCCTGAAACCATGGTCCCCAGATACCTGTCCCTGTTACTCTGTCCTTTGAAATGTTGGCTTGAATTTAGAAAACCCTTTAGTCGGATCCGACTCGACGGCACTTGGCTTGGTTTTAGTTTATGGTGTAATCCAGTTATGCTGACCTGCCTTCTACTGCATGCTGTCATTCTCTTCACCTAACCCAATACCTACCAACTGTATGATCTATGGAAATTCCTATCGAATATCTATTCTATGGAAGCACTGGTGGTGTAGTGGTTAGGTGCTATGGCTGGTAGTCAAAGAAGTTGGTGGTTCTAATCTGCTAGGCACTCTTTGGAAACTCTATGGAGAAGTTCTATTCTTTCCTATAGCATTGCTATGAGTCAGAATTGACTCAACAGCACTAGCTTTGGGTCTGTGAATAACCTTCTCCCTTCCTCTATACCCTTGTAGCTATCAAAGAGTATTTTCTTCTTGGCATAAGTCTTTTCTTAAGTCCTTAGAATAGTCATCTCATAAAATATTTGTCCTTCTGTAGCTGACTGATTTCACTCAGCATGTCTTCCGGTTGATTCCAGGTTATGAGATGTTTCATAAAATTATTGCTCTTTATCATTGCGTAGTGTTCCATCAGATAAATATATCATAGTTTATTTATCTTTTCATCTGTTGATGGGCAGCCAGGTTGAGTCCATCTTTTTGCTGTTGTGGACAGTGCTGCAGTCACCATTTGTATTCAAGTATCTGTGTGACAGCCCTTGTTTATCTAGGATATATTCTAAGCAGTGGAATTGGTGGATCTGATGGTATTTATATTTCTGGCATTTTAAGAAAGCACCAAATTGCTTTCCTAAGAGATTGTACCATTTTGTATCCTCACTAGCAGTGTAGAAGTGTTCCAGTCTCTCCACAGCCTTTCCAACATTTGTTGTTTTGTGTTTTTTGTAGTATTGCCAACCTTGTTGGGGTGAGATGGTATCTCATTGAAGTTTTGATTTGGATTTCTTTAATGGCTAATGATTTTGGGCATTTCTTCATATGTCTTTTGGCTGCTTGGATGTTTTCTTTGGAGAAGTATCTATCCATATCCTTTCCCCATTTGTTAATTGGGTTATTTGTCTTTTTCCTGTTGATATTTTGCAGTATCTTGTAGGTTATGGAAACGAGATGTTGATCAGACATGTGGCTGCCGAATATTTTTTCCCAGTCTTTGGGCAGTCTTTTTACGCTGTTGACAAAGTCTTTGGATGAGCATGAGTGTTTGATTTTTAGTAGTTTCCACTCATCTATTTTCTCTTCTGCTGTTTACGCATTGTTAGTAGTATTTTGTAGTCTGTTTAAGCCATGTGTTAGAGCTTCCAGTGTTGACTCTATTTTTTTCCCATAATCTTTATAGCTTTATTTTATTTTATTTTTTTATTTAATATGACTGAGTGAAAATGTACATTCCCGTATAAATTTACATGCCCACCCATATGCAGCTTCCACTGCTCTTCCTGTCCGGTGACAGCACACTATTCCTCTCTGCTCCATACGTGTCTCATCCTCCCAATAGTCTCCTTTCCCCTCCTCTCTACCCACTCTCCTTCCTCCAGCCAGAGGTCAGCAGGATGATATGCTATAGATGTATGGAACCATAAAGTGCATGCAGTGTATGGTCACTCTGCATCACCAAGTCCAACCCATTTGTGTCCGAAGAGTGGACCTTCGTTATGATTTATGGGCAAGGGCAGCATTAGAGCCAGGGGCCATGCTCCCAGGGGAACCCTGAAACTGCTGGACCGTCAATTGGGGTCTTTTAGTGGAGATCTCAGGATGCACCCATTTTTATTCTTGTGTTGCCAGTGAGACTCAACTTAGTGAGCTTCATCGTGGCTATCACTGGTAGTGGCTGGGCACCATCTGGTTCTTCTGGTCTCAAGTTGATGTAGGCACCCACTCATGTAGGTCTCTTTATCTTCTGGGTTGTCTTTACCCCATGTCATTTTGGTCCTCGGTGAGCATCCGTTCCTGCTGAGTTGGAACCATTTGTTGTGCTCATGGATGGTAGCTTGGCAGCTTTTAAGACCCAAGATGCTACTCACCAATGTGGGGTGCAGAGAGCCCTCTTAGCAAAACGCTAGCTGTGCCAATTGGCCTTGATTTCGCCTAAGAGCATGGTCCCCTGCCCCCTGCCCTAGCTACTCTATCCTTGCAATATTGGGTTAAGATGGAAGGAGTATTCAAGTTATACTGAAGTCCACTTAATATTGTTCTTGTTTCTAATGTGTGCTATCACTGATTTCACCCAACCAGATTTCTAGCAACTATCTAATCTAAACCACCCCCCTTCGCCCTCTCCCTCCCTTCCCTCACAGCTGTCAAAGAATCTTTTCTTCTATACACAAGTCTGTTTTTGAGATCTTATCACAGAGGTCTCATACAATATTTGTCCTTTTGTCGCTGACTACTTTCACTCAGCATAATGTCTTCTAGGTGAAACCAGGTGTCATGGGTTGAATTGTGTCCCCCCCAAAATATGTGTAGCCGTGTGGCTGGGCCATGATTCCCAGTATCTTGTGACTGTCCTCCATTTTGTGGTTTCCCTGAACTGTATGTTAAAGGATTAGGGTGAGGCTGTAAATTCCTTCGTAGGATTACTTCCCTGCCCTGCAGTAAAGGGAGTTTCCCTGGAGTATGGCTTGCCCCACACTTAATCCTTTCAGCCTGCAAGAGATAAAAGGAAAGAGAAGCAAGCTGAGAATTGGGAACCTCGTACCATCAAGAAAGCAGCACCGGGAGAAGAGCGCGTCCTTCAGACCAGAGGTTTCTGCGCCAAGACGCTCCCTGGACAAAGACTGATGCAATACTGGACTTTGCTCCAGAGCCGACAATGGGGAAAGCCTTCCCCTGGAGCGGACACCCTGAATATGGACTTGCAACCTACCAGACTATGTAAGAATAAACCTTCCATTGTTAAAGCTATCCACTCGGTGGTATTTCTGTTAGAGCAGCCCTAGCTGACTAAAACACCAGGTTATGAGATGTTTCCTGGAATCATTGTTATTCTTTATCACTGTGTAGTGCTCCATTGATATACCATTTGACCCAGCAATTCCACTACTTGGAATATATCCTACAGAATCAAGGCCTTTCACACCAACGGACACATGCACAAGTGTTTATCACAGCACAGTCCACGATAGCAAAAAGATGGAATCAACTCAGATGCCCAACAACAGAAGAATGGATAGGTAAACTATGGTATATATACTCAATGGAGCACTACGCAATGATAAAGAATTTTTATAGCTTTAGATTTGGCATTAGGTCTTTGATCCATTTTGAGCCAGTTTTTGTGCAAGGTGTGAGATATAGGTCTTTTTTCAGTTTTTTTGCAGATGGATATTCAGTTTTCCCAACACCGTTTGTTAAAAAGACATTTTTCTTTTTCAGTTCATGGTCTCTGAGCCTTATCAAATATCAGCTGTTCACAGGTGGATGGTGTTATTTCTGGATTCTCTATTTTGTTCTGTTGGTCTATATATCTGTTTTTGTATCAGTACCAGGCTGTTTTGACTATCATGGCAGTGTAATAGTTTCTAAGGTCAGGTAGTGTGAGGCCTTCCACTATGTTCCTCTGTGCTTTACTTATCTGAGGTTTCTTCCCTTTACAAACAGTTAGCATTCTTTAATTTTTGACAATTTTACAGTTTTGTTTCTAAGATGTGTCTGTTGTAGATTGTGTATTGATGGATCCTCTTCTTTTTTTGTTTTTTAATCCGTTCTGTCACTCTGCCTTTTTTATCGATACATTTAGGCCATTTTTCAATCAATGTAATTATTGATAGTTGTGTGTTTATTCCTGTCATTTTGTAGCATTTATTTATTTATTTTGTGTGTATGTATATAGTGCAGATGTTTACTTTGCTCTTCTTCATCTCCTGTACTAAATTCCTTTTGTTTCTGGATTTTTCTTTGATTTATTATATTTTTGTTGGCTTTGTTTTACTGAGTCTTCATGTTTTTTTCTTCTTTATTTTAATGAATAGGTTTGTTAACTTCCTTTGTGGTTACATTAACATTTGCCTGTATTTCCCTATTTTTGAACCAGTCTGTTATTACTTGGAATTGTCTTCCCTTCCTCCTCATTAGAAAGTTCTACACCTACATGGTTCATTTCCTTCTGTGACTGTTGTCATTTACAGACTTAACTCTGTGGTTCCCTGTTGAAAATCTTTTCACTTTGAATAGTCATGAGAGTTAATTTCCTGGGTTGTTATCTGGCTGGTGCAATCTTGTGTCTTAGATTCAGGCTGTTGTCTGAAGTTGTTCTTACGTTGAAGTACCCCCTTAAATAATTCTTTCAAGTTTAATTTGGTATTTATATATGCCTTTTATTTCTGTTTATCTGGAAATCTCCTAATGTCATCATCATACTTGAATGAGAGTTTTGAAGGATATATTATTCTTAGTTTTTTTTCCTCTTTCAGTGTTTTACATATGTTATTCTATTGCCTTCTTGACTGTGTGGTGTTGTCTGAGTAATCAGAGCTTAGTCTTACTGTTTCCCGCTGTATGTGACTTTTCATTTTTCTCAAGCTGGTATCAGAATTCCTTATTTGTCTTTGGTTTTGGTGAGTGTGATTATGCTATGCCATAGTGATTTTCCTTTGGGATCTATCTTGTATGAGATTTGTTGAGCTTCCTAGATGGTCAGCTTTCTGTCCTTCATGATCTTAGAGAAATTTTCTTTCAGCAATTATTCAGTGATCCTCTCTGTAATTTATGTTTTCTTCTTCTATCTTAGAAGCTTGATGACTAGCAGATTTTTGCTTTTGTTTGTAAACTACGTAGTTCTCAGGGTTTCTACATTTTTTCTTCCTTCTTTTCCTCTAAGTTGTATCCATGTTTTTGTCTTCAGTTTTGCTGATCCTGTATTACACTGTTTTATGCCTATTCCTCAGACCTTCTATGACACTGTCCATTTCTGAATTCTTGTTTATCTTTTGCATTTCTAATTATTGTATTTGCAAGATTTTTACTTATGAATTTATTTTATTATTTTGTTTCCATATAACTTTTCTCAGTTCTTTTCTCTGCATTTCCCAAGACTTTGTGTATGTTTTTCATGAATTTCTCTGTTTTATTTTTCTGCTTTTTGCTTCAACACTTGGAAAACTCTGATTATTAGAGGGTTAAATTCCCTGTCAGGTAGTCTCTGTGCCTTTTCTTCTAATGGAGAGTAAATCTAGTATTTTGTTTTAGATGCCTGTTGGAATTCTCCTATTAATTTTTATTTATTTATTTAAAGAAAAAGTTTAGATATTGTCTACTGTTTTGGAGACATTCAGTAGTTATTTTCTCCATTTGGTGACTGTAGATTTGTTTCTTTTCCTTTTTTGGGTGGTTGTGTTTAAGCAGACAGGCTGTGTATTCTTTGTTGTTTGTTTGCCTGGAGGCATGATCCTTTTCACCTCCTTTTCCAATGGGCAGGGCCAGTCATTGAGCTATGGTGCAGCAGGGCAGGTCTAGCTGAAGGGGAGGGGTGGGAATGGTTGTTTGTGACACATACTGGGGCTGACGGGGTGGGCTGAGAATCAGTGCAGGGCAGGTTCCATTAGGCTGTGTCTGTGCTCCTTGGGAATGTGATGTTCAGTGCATGGCTCAGGTAGGCAGTAGGAGAGGGGAGGTTGTGATATGTGGAACTTAGATGGGCATGGGAAGGAAGAGAGAGAGGAGAGAGAAACAGGATCCAAACAAAGAAACAAAAAGTTCTGAGAGCTTGCTGTTGGAGTGAAGGGATGAGAAAATAAGGAATAGAGTAAAACAAAGTAAAAACGGAAATGAGAAAAAGAAAATAAAACTTAACAAAATAGAAATAAATATCCCCAGGGATCCCACTGGTGACCAGGGAAAGTAGAACTATCCCATAGGGTTTCCAGTGATCAGCTCATGGATTTGAACTGCTAACCTTTGGTTGGCAGCTAAGTTCTTAACCACTATACCATCAGGGCTCCATATACCTAAGGTACTTAAAAATGACAGATAGTAATACAATACTGTTTCTAAAACAATTACAAATAAAAGAATTTCTTTAAATCTTTTACAGTGCAAAACCACTGATACTTTAACCCAAATCTCTTTTATTTTTCCAAGGAAATAATGGAAAGACACTGTACTATGTGTTGATGAGATTTACGGAATCAGGTTGGCAAAAGATATAGACTGATGAATTGTTTAGGGAGAAACAAAGACTGCAGTAGTGCCTAATACCTCCTTGGTCATCTGGAAGGGATGAACAGATTGTATGATTTGGGGAAGTTACCTTCAAAAGTTGGTTGAAATTGGAAAATTATAATTAGGATGTGATAGGCTCCTCTTTTAGATGATCAACAGAGATCAGTAGAGGAGGGGAAGGACGGGAGGAAAGGGAAACGAGCAGAGAGGAGGAAGAAATCTGGGTGAGGAAGAAATTGTATATTACTTCTCGGTGACTTTCATTTTGATCTCTATTTGTCTTATGTAAGCCAGAGTGCAAATTATCAGATTAGTTTCAATAATATATTCTCCAGAGAGGATAAGAAGTAAATAAACAACTCTCTTAAAGCCATTGCCCCCCTACTTGTCTGTCAGTTTGATGTAATATGGGGGCTTGTGTCCTGTTCTGCTGGAGGCTATACTACAAATATTCAAACACCACAAATCTGTGATGGACAAGTTTCAGCTGAACTTCTAGACTAAGACAAAGTGGGGGGAAGGACCCAACAGTCTACATCTGAAAAGAATTACCCAGTGAAAAGTTTATGAGTAGCAGAAGAATGTTGTCTGATATAGTGCTGGATGCTGAGCCTCCCAGGCTGGAAGGCACTAAAAAGATGACAGGAAAAGAGCTCCCTCCTCAAAGTAGAGTCAACCTTAGTGATGTGGATGGGGTCAGGTTTTCGGGACCTTCATTTGCTGATGTGGCATGACTCAAAATGAGAAGAAACAGCTGCAAACATCCATTAATAATTAAAAAAACCAAGCGTGTATGAAGTATGTATCTAGGAACATTGGAAGTTGTTAAGAATGAAATGGAACACGTAAACATGGATTCCCTAGGCATTAGTGAGCTGAAATGGACTAGTGTTTGTTATTTTGAGTCCAACAATTTTATGTTCTACTATGCTGGGAATGACAACTTGAAGATTGATGTGGTTGCAGTGATCATCAAAAAGAACATTTCAAGAACTATCCTAAAATACAGTGCTGTTAGTGATAGGATGATATCCGTATGCCTACAAAGAAGACCAGGTAATACAACTATTATTTAAATTTATGTACTAGCCACTAAGACTACAGATGAAGAAACTGAAAATTTTTACCAGCGTCTGCAGTCTGAAGTTGACTGAATATACAATCAAGATGCACTGATAATTACTGGTGATTGGCATACAAAGTTGGAAACAAAGAAAAAGAATAGCTAGTTGGAAAATAAGGCATTGGTGAGAAAGTTATGCCAAAGATTTCACATAATTTTGCAAGACCAATGACTTCTTCATTGCAAAACCATTTTTTTCAACAACATAAAGAGCAATCAGTCAATGAACCGTGCCAGAGGGAATGCACAGGAATCACATTGACTAGATCTGTGGAAGGAGACAATGGAAAAGCTTGATACCATCAGTCAAAACAAGGCTAGGGATTGACTGAAGATCAGATCCTCAATTACTCACTTGCAAGTTCAAATTAAAACTGATGAAAATTAGAATGAATCCACAAGAGCCAATGTATGAACTTGAGTATATGCCACATGAATTTACACACCATCTAAAGAACAAATTTGATGCTTTGAACTCTAGTGAGTGAAGATCAGATAAGTTGTGAAGTGAAGTCAGGGGCATCATACATGAAGAAAGCAAGATTTCATTAAAAATTTAGGATAGAAAGAAAAGATCTAAATAGAAGAGATTCTTAAACTTTTTCTTGAATGTTGAGCAGCTAAAGCAAAAAGAAAAAGTGATTAAGTAAAACAACTGAACAGAAGATTTCAAAGCCTGGCTTGAGAAAACAAAAGAAAATATTAGTGACAAGTGCAAAGACTCGAAAAGAGAAAACCAAAAGGGAAGAACACACTTAGCATTTCTCAAGCTAAAAGAACTGAAGAAAAAATTCATACTTTGGATTGAGATAGAGAAGAATTCTATGGGGAAAACATTTAATGACTCAGGAAGCACCAAAAGAAAATGGAAAGAACACATAGAGTCACTATACAAAAAATAATTGGTCTAAATGCAACTATTTCAGGAGGTAACATATGGTCAGGAACTTACTGTACTAAAGCAAGAAGTCCAAGCTAAACTTAAGGCATTGGCAACAAAGAAGGCTTTGGGAATTGACACAATATCAGCTGAGATGTTTCAACAAACTAGTGCCAGAAGTGCTCACTGGTCCATGCCAAGAATTTGGTAGACAGCTACCTGGCCTACGGCTGGAAGAGGTCCATGTTTATGCCCGTTACTGAGAAAAGTGATCCAACCAAATGCAGAAAATATCGAGCAATACCACTGATACCATGTGTAAGCACAATTTTGCTGAAGACTATTCATAGCAGCTGCAACAGGTACATCAGTGGGAAACTGCCAGAAATTCAGATCAGATTTAAAAGAGGATGTGGAACCAAGGATCGCATCATTGATATCAGATGGATTCTGGCTGAAGAGAATACCAGAAAGATGTTAACCTGTGTTTTATTGACTATGCCAAGGCACTTGATTGTATGGATCATAATACATTATGTATAACACTGTAGAGAATGAGTATTCTGGAACAGTTAATTGTGCTCATAAGGAAATTGTGAAGGAACAAGAGGCAGTCGTTTCAACAGAACAAACAGATACTGCATGGGTTAAAGTCAAGAAAGGTGTGTATCAGGGTTGTACTCTTTCACTCTACATACTCCATTTGTATGCTGAACTAATAATGTGAGAAGCTGGATTATATGAAGAATAATGGGCATAAGGATTGGAGGAAGTGTCACTAATAACCTGAATTATGCAGATAACATAACCTTGCTTGCTGAAAGTGAAGAGGACTTAAAGTACCTCCTGATGAAGATAAAAAACCACAGCCTTTAGTATGAATTACACCTCAACATAAAAATGACATCATGATAAGTGGAGAAATGATTGAAGTTGTCAAGTATTTCATTTTAGTTAGATCCACAATCAATACCTATGAAAGCAGCAGTCAGGAAATCATATGATGCATTGCAATGGGTAAATCCTCTGCAAGAGATGTCTTTCAAGTGTTAAAAGGAAACATGTTACGTTGAGGACCAAGGTGAACCTCACTCAACCATGGTGTTTCCAGTTGCCTCAAATGCATATGAAAGCTGTGAGATAAATAAGGAATAACTGAAGAAGAATTGTCACTTTTGAATTGTGGTATTGGTGAAGAATCTAGAATATACCATGAACTGCCAAAAGAATGAACAAACCTCTCTTGGAATAAGTACAGCCAGAAAGCTCCTTAGAAGCAATGATGGTGAGTCTGCATCTCACGTACTTTGGACATGCCATTCAGAAGGATCAGTCCCTGGAGAAGGGCATCATGCTTAGTGTGTCAGCAAAAAAACTAAGACCCTCCGTAACATGGATTGACACAGCGGTTGTAACATGGACTCAACGTAGCAGCAATTGTGAGAGAATGTTGCTGGACTAGGTAGAGTTTAGTTCTTTTGTAGGTAGGGTCACTGTGAGTCACAACTAACTCAATGACAGCTAACAACAACAACATCATTGATGAAAGTTTCAATGTTTTATATTGTAATCCAAATAGGTAAATCTTTATCAGAGGGCCAAAGATAGAGAAAACTGATTTTAAATGGAAGAAAATATAAACGAAATCAGCAAGACTCAAGCAGAGTCAAACATGAAAGTAAAAAGGAAAGAAAAAAGATGAGTGGGTTCATTTAATCAGTCATCTTAAGACATAAGTGTGTGTGTAAATCTTTAGAGAACTTCCTCCTATATTTTTCATGTCCATTTTCAATTTGAGATAGACTAATGACATTTGCAACCAATCTTCTTAGTGTTCTATGCATAGTAACCTTTATCTCCTTGTGCCTTAGACTGTAATTTTAGAGGTTAGGCATGTGGATTGCTGTGGTGTAGAATAAAGAGGCCATGTTCACCTGGGCTGGTTTACTGGATTTGGAGGATTTCATATAAATGGATGCAGCAGATCTTTACTACATTCCCATTACTGCAAAATGGTTATAATATTTTCTCTATAGGAGGCAATGATAATAATTTTTTCTCTTTAGAAGTTATTAAACAATGAGTAACTGTCAAACGCAATGATTACAGTTTAAAATTTATGTCAAATTGCTATTAGTAAGTGTTCAGCAAAGGACTCAGGATACAGGAATAGATTCCAAATAAAAGAAAATATGAACTTGAAAATAGCTGGTTGCAAGTAGTAAGATACAACAGAGGGTGGGAACAGAGAGGAATGACAGAAGACATTCACCAGCCATGTGAAGAACTGGTGTTCCTTATCCTTGGCTGGACTTTCATTTGGTATTTTTAAAAAACATTACTTTTAAAATTGTGAAAGAATAGTAACATTTGTATCAAACTAGTTTTCTTCTCAGTGTTTTCTGCATGGCAGCCTTCACCTCCTTGTTCCTCAGACTGTAAATTATGGGGTTCAGCATGGGAGTGACTATGGTGTAGAACACAGAGGCCACATTCTCCTGGGACAAGGAAGTGGCTGTGGAAGGTTTTAGATACATAAATGCAGTAGACCCATAGAATATTCCTACTGCTGTAAGGTGGGAACTGCAAGTGCTAAAGGCTTTGGACCTGCCTTCTGTGCTGCTGATATGGAGGATGCTGGAGAGAATGAAGGCATAGGAGACAAGGACTGTTAAGCCGGTGACTATGATGTTAAATCCAGACACAAAAAAAACTGTCACTTCAGTGTCATAGGTGCTAGAGCAGGAGAGCTTCATGAGAGGGAGTATATCACAGAAGTAATGATGGATGAGGACCTCACAATAGGACAGTTTTTAACGTAAGTCCAATCTCTATTGTTGAGCCAGTGAGTCCCATGATGTAGACTACAACCACTAGCAGGGAGCAGATCTGATGGGACATAATGATGTTATAAAGCAAAGGGTTGCAGATTGCAATGTAGCGGTCATAGGCCATCACTGACAGCATGTAACCCTCAGCAATGACAAAAACAAGGGAAAAGTAGAGCTGTGACATGCACCCTGCATAAGACATGCTGTTTTTCTCTGACACAAAGTTCACCAGCATTTTAGGAGTAATGACAGAGGAGTAGCATATATCTACAAACGACAGATTGCTGAGAAAGTAGTACATGGGTGTGTGAAGCTGGGAATTCAGACAAATGAGTGTAATCATGCTCAGATTCCCTACAATGGTGACCAAGTAGATCCCTAGAAATAAAAAGAAGAGAGGGAGCTGGAGCTCTGGCTGATATTTGTTAATCTTCCTAGAATGAATTCTGTCACAGTAGAGTGATTTTCTGTAGGCATTCTCCTGGGATTGGAAGCCTGTGGGGCTGGGAAAGAGAAGAATCATGAAAACCTGTAATTCTGCTTGATGAAGTTAGCTTTAAGTATTTTTCTCAGCTTAGGGATCCTGGGCTGTTTCTTTCTTTGATAGTTGTAAAAATGCAGCTGACACTACATTGGCCAGTTAAGAGTTTTTCGTATGAACAATTCAATGATACTTATTATAGTAGTGATGATGTGCAACATTTACCAATATCCATTGCCAAAATATCCTTTCCACAACAGAAACTCAATGTTGTCTGCACAATGCCTTTTGTATATTTGCTTTTCTTCTGCCTGTGGTAACCACTACTAAACTCTGATCTCTGTACATTTGTGTCTTCTAGGTATATCGTGTTCATGAGCTCATATGTTTGTTGTTTTGTGATTGGCTTATTTAATTCAGCCTAATGTTTCAAGTTTCTTCCCTACTGTAGCATGATTCAAAGACTTAATGGTGTTATGATGTCTGTATTACCAAATGCCATATGTAGATTCAACACAATAACCATCAAAATTCCCATAGCCTTCTTTGTATGAATGGAAAAGCAAGTCCTCAAAGTTATATAGAAATGCAAAGGATCCCAAATAGCCAAAGCAATCCTGAAAAAACTTAGAGTAAGAAGACTCACACTTTCTGACTTCAAAGCATACTATAGGCAGTACCTGGGTTACAGATGGCATCTGTTAATAACCATGTCTTTAACTTGAATGTGTAGATAAGTTGTAACAGGTGCATAAGGTTCTATTGTAGTCTTACTTTAATGCAAGAGAAGGCTTGAAGACTTTCCAGTGCTTTAAAGGCTGCATTTCAACAAGTGAAGGTGATTGTGAGGAAGAATTTGTTACAATTAGGAGATGGTTCAATCATTTCAATGTGAGGACAAATTTACATAATATTAAAGGCCAAATATGAATTGTTTCTAAGTTGGGGTCTTGTAACTCAGGGACTCCTGTGTAAAGCTACAGGAATCAAAATAATCCAGCACTTGTATTTGATAGAGCTATAGACCAACAGAATAGATTCAAGAATCCAGAGATTAGTACACCCATTTATGGTTAATTAATCTTGGACAAAGGTGTCAAATGCAACAAATGGAGATTGTCACTTTTAAAAATCATGCTGGGAAACTGGATTTCCATTTGCAAAAGAGTAATAGGAGACCCATACATCACACCACATACAAAAACTAATCCAAATGGATCAAAGACCTAAATGTATGACCTACAGCCATAATATGATTAGAAGAAAATAGAGGGGTAATATTTTAATATTTAATCTACGACAATAGATTCTTAGATATGACACTAAACTCACAAGGAACAAGAGACAAAATAAATGGAATTTCATTAGAATTATCAACTTTTAGACTCTTAGTTTATGATTTTCCCCTCACTTCTGCTGTTTACCGGGAGGAAGACAAGTACCGAGTATTTAAGAAATATGAAGACAAGAGGAAAAGGGGCTGAGATCTAGAAGTTTTAGCCTTCTGTTTTTCTGATATTCTAGATGAATTGTTCTGAAAATGTAGTCACTGTACCAGCAGCGATATCACCTGGGGCTTATTAGAAATGTAAAAGAGCTTATGAATCAGAAACCCTGGAGGAGACCCAAGCCCAACAATCTGTGTTTAAGAAACTTTGCAGATGCTGCTGAGGAGTGTTAATGTTTGGTAACCTTTACTCTAGAAGAAACAGTAGGTTTCACATTTTAAATTAGGAGGTGTGTTTTGATCCAGAAATGAAATTTCTCTGTCATTTATCTCATTTCCAAATATTCATCGACTAAGATCATATGAAGACCTATCTCAAAACTGTACAGTGTCAGGGTGACATGGTAGTTATAACTGTCATTTAGTGGCATCTGAAAAATGAAGGAGTTAATCATATCAATTCCCATGGCGGTTTTAGAAATAACATAGGTTATGTATATTTAGAAATACTTTTTTCAAATTCTCATAAAAATATGAGTTGTTATTAAACCAGTAAAGAAAAGAAAAACCAAACTCTTTGCCTTTGAGTTGATTCTGACTCATGGGCAACAGTATGTTGTTGTTAGGTGCCATCGAGTCAGTTTCAACTCATAGAGTCCCTAAGCACAACAGAAGGCAACATGCCTTGTGACACTATAGGATAGAGTAAAACTACCCCATAGAGATTCCAAGGGGCACCTGGTGGATGCCAACTGCTGACCTTTTGGTTAGCAGCCAGAGCACTTAAATACCACAGGGTTTCCTGAGTTGTCATTAGGTGGATGGAATTTTTTCTTTGTTTTTGTTTGGACTTGAGGGCCTAAGATAGTGGTTCTCAACACTGGTTGCAATAACTGCAGTCACCTGGAGTATTTAGTAAGTGACAATGTTTAGATTCCACCCACAGAAATTTTGTGTTAATTAATTGATCTGGGCACTGGTACACAGTGTTGTCCACATAAGTGCCCACTCAGTATTCATGACATTGATATTATGACATTAAAACTAATATTGAAACCATGGCATAAGCATAGTATTTGTAACAGAATACTATGACAGAAGCTCTTTGCTTAGAAAAACAAAACTGTTAAATGTAGATTTAAGGTGACATTGCAGGACACAGCATCCAGAATTCTACTCAGGGAAGTTACAAAACTTAAAGCTACAATATTAAAATAAGGGAATCAGTGATCATATCATGAAAACTATGACACCATCACATCAAAAAGAGGGATACACTACAGTAATTATAGTCCTTTCAGATGGAGAGGAAGTTAAAGAGCTATGCAGTAGTTAAAATTGGGTGTAATCTTAGTATGTTAAGGGGGATAAAGATGTAGCCATAAAGCAAATTAACAATGCAACATATCAAAACAAGAAAAGCAATACAGGAGACTCAACAAACACAAAACCACTGAAAAGTCAACCCATAAAGAAGAACAGAATATTAAGAGCAATATAGAAAACACTAACATAAAAATAATTACATCAAAATGATGGCATTAAAGCATGTATCTTCAATAATTACACTGAATGTAAATGGACTGAACACTCCACTAAAGAGACAGTGAGTGACATCCTGGATCAAAAGATACGTCCCATCTATATGTTCCTTGCAAGAAACACACCTTAGACTCAAAGATATGAACAAACTGAAAATTAAAGGATGGAAGAATAAACACCAAGTTAACAACATACAAAGAAGAGCAGGTGTGGCAACACTAATCTCAAATAAAATAGATTTTAATGTAAAATCCACTATTGTGGACAAGAATAGTCACTATTTATTGCTGAAGGGTTCCATACTCAAGCAGGGCTCAACAATATTAAATATTTATGCACCCAATACCAGAGCATCTAAATACATTGAACAAACACTGACAACACTGAAAAATGAGATAGATCATTCCACAATAATAGTTGGAGACATCAATACTCCCTTTTCAGTTATGGATAGATCATCCAGAAAAAAGCTCAGTAAAGATACAGAAGATCTTATTGTGACAATCAACAAACTTGACCTTATCTATGTATACAGATCTTTTCACCCATCAATGGATAAGTACACCTTCTTCTCCAATGCACATGGAACATTCTCCAGAATAGATGATGTGTTAGGTCATAAAGCAGTTCTCTACAAAATCCAGACCAGTGATTTACTGCAAAGTATCTTCTCAGATGATAGAACCATAAAAGTTGAAATCAATAGCAGAAAAATCATAGTTAGAAATTCAAACTTAAGGAAACTGAACAACACTTTGCTCAAAAAGCATTAGGTTATAGAAGAGATCAAGGACAAAAATAAAGAATTTTATGGAATCAAATGAGAATGAAAACACATCCTACTAGAATCTATGGCATACAGCAAAAGCAGTGCTCAGAGGTCGATGTATCTCTACAACTGCACACATCCAGAAAGAACAAAGGGCCCAAAGTAAAGAATTAACCTGACAGCTTGAACAAGTGAAAAGAGAGCAACAGAGGAACCCCTCATAAACCAGAAGAAAACAGATTCTAAAGATTAGAGCAGAACTAAATGATATGGAGAATAGGAAAACAATTGAAAAAATTAACAAAACCAAAAGCTGGTTCTTTGAAAAGATCAACAAAATTGATAGATCATTGGCTAAACTTACAAAAGAAAAACAGCAAAAGATACAAATAACTTGATTAAGAAATGAGATGGGAGATGTTACAACAGGCCTAGCTGAAATAAAAAAATATCTATGAAAGGCTGTACTCTAATAGGTTTGAAAACCTAGAGGAAATGGACAAATTTCTAGATTCATATCACCCACCAAGATTATCACAAGGCAAAGTAGATCAACTTAATGAGTCTATCACAAAGGAAGAGATTGAAAAAGTCATCAAAAATCTACCAACCAAAAGAATCCTGTCCCAGATGGCTTCACTGGAGAATTCTATCAAACTTTTAGAGAAGAGTTAACTCTGATACTGTTGAGGCTATTTCAAACCATAGAAAGGAATGCAGTACTCCCAGATTCATCCAGATTCATTCTATGAAGCTAGCATAACCCTGATACCAAACCAGGGAAAAATCCCACAAAAAAAGAAAATTACAAATCAATATCACTCATGGACCTAGATGCAAAAATATTCTGCAAAATTCTAGCTAATAGAATTCAACAGCATGTAAAAAAAAATCATTCATCGTGATCAAATTGGTTTCATTCCAGTGATGCAAGGCTGGTTCAACATCAGAAAAACAATTAATGTAATCAACTACATCAATAACACAAAAGAATCACCTGATTCTGTCAATTGATGCATAAAAGGCATTTGACTAAGTCCAACATACATTTATGCTAAAAACTCTCAGAAAAATAGGAATAGAGGAGAAATTCCTCAACACAATCATAGCATCTATGCAAAGCCAACTACCTTCATCATCCTGAATGGTGAAAGACTGAAAGAAATCCCTTTGAGAATGGGAACTAGACAAGGGTGCCCACTCTCGTTATATTCAACATTGTGCCAGAAGTTCTCGCCAGAGCAGTTAGACACGACAAGGAAATAATGGGCATCTGTATTGGCAAATGAAGAAGTAAAAATCTCCCTGTTTGCAGATGATAGGATTGTATATACAGAGAATCCAAAGTAATCCATAAGTAAATTATTGGAACTAATAGAGGAGCTTAGCAAA
The DNA here is from genome assembly GCA_028571685.1 of Heterohyrax brucei. Lineage (NCBI taxonomy): Eukaryota > Metazoa > Chordata > Mammalia > Hyracoidea > Procaviidae > Heterohyrax > Heterohyrax brucei. Next base: position 24,139,668 of record CM053162.1, read on the forward strand.
GTAATGGGATACTAGATAAACATAAGTAAATCAGTAGGATTCCTTTATACCAACAAAGAGTTCATCAAAGAAGAAATCACCAAATCAATACCATATACTATATCCCCTGAGAAGATAAAATATATAGGAATAAATCTAACTAGAGGAATAAGAGACCTATACAGAGATAACTACAAAGCCTTACTGCAAGAAACCAAAAAAGACTTATAAGATTGGAGAAACCTCCCCTGCTCATGGATAGGAAGACTTAATATTGTGAAGATGTCTATTTTGCCTGAAGTGATCTACTTATACAATGCAATCCCAATACAAATCCCAGTGACATTTTTTGTTGAGATGGAGAAACGTTATCACCAACTTTGTTTGGAAAGGGAAGAAACCTCAGCTTAGTAATGCATTACTGAAGAAGAGGAACATATTGGGTGACTTCACACTATCTGACCTCAAACTATTACACTGCCACAGTAGTCAAAACAGCCTGGTACTAATACAGAAAGAGACATATAAACCAATGGAATAGACTGGAGACCCCAGAAATGCCACCATTCTCTTATGAACTGTTGACATTTGACAAAGGCCCTAGAATTGTAAACCATAAAAACAGTCTCTTTAGCAAATGGTGCTGGCAAAACTGGATATCCATTCTGCAAAAAACTGAAACAAGACCCCTATCTCATATCTTACACAAAAACTAACTCTAAATGTATAAAAGAACTAAATATCAAACCTAAAACAATAAAAATCATACAAGAAAAAGTACGATTAATGATGGATGTTCTAATGCACAGTTCAGATAGTCTTCAAAATCTGACAAAGCACAATTAACAGAAAATAGATGAATGGGAAATACTAAAAATCAAACACTTTTGTTCATCCAAAGACTTTTTTTTATCAAAAGAGTTAAAAGGCCACCTACAGAATGGAAAAAAATATTTGTCAACTACATGTTGGATTGTTATCTGATCTCCATAATCTATAAGGTTCTGCAGAATATCAACAAGAAAATGGCAAATAACCCAATTAAGAGATAGGCAAAGCAAATGGGCAGACATTTCACTAGAGAGAACATCCAGGCAGCCAGAGAATGTGAGAATGTGCTCACGATCATTAGCTATGAGAGAAATCCAAATCCAAACAACAATGAGATATCATCTCACCACAACAATGTTGGCCATGATCCAAAAAACACAAAACAACAAATGCTGGAGAGACTGGAGAGATTGGAACTCTGCTACATTGCTGTTGAGATTGCAAGTTGTGCAACCTCTTTGGAAAGCAATCTGGCACTTCCTTAAAAAGCTGGAAATAAATATACCATTTGATCTTGTAATTACACTGCTTGGAATTTATCCTTCAGAAGCAAAGGTTGCCACACAAACAGACACATGTACACAAATGTTTGTTGCAACACAGTCCACAATAGCTAAAAGATGCAATCAACCCAGATGTCTATCCACAGATGAATGGATAAGCAAACTATGGTACATATACTCCCTGAAACACTATGCTATGATAAAAAGCAATAAGAATTGTAGAAAACACCTCGCAACATGGTTTTAAGTGGAAGAGATCATGTTGAGTGAAATCAGTCATTGTCAAAAGAACATTTATTGTATGAGACCCCTGTTATAGGAACTTAAAAATAGAATTATCTACAGAAGAAAATAACTGTGTTGGCTACAAGGGTGGGTGGGTGGGTGGGGTGAGGGTTTATCATAGATGAGATAATTGATAGATGTTAGAAATTTTATTCTTTTACTATAATTAATAAATAACAAAAATTTTTTAAAAGAGAGAAAAAGACCCTTACTAAAAGAAACTAAAAGAGACTTAGATAAATGGAAAAACCTACCCTGTTCATGGATAGGAAAACTTAACATTGTGAAAATGTCTATTTTACCCAAAGCAATTTATTTATATAATGCAATCCCAATACAAGTTCCAGCATCATTTTTTAATGAGATGGAGAAACAAATCACCAATTTTGTTTGGAAAGGGAAGAAGCCCCAGATAAGTAAGGTACTACTAAAGAAGAAGAACACACTGGAAGGACTCTCATTACCCGACCTTAGAACATACTACACTGCCACAGTGGTCAAAACAGCCTGGTACTGATACAAGAACAGACAGATGGAACAATGGAACAGAATTGAGACCCCAGAGATGACACCATCTGCCTATGAACAGTTGATATTCGACAAAGGCCCTAAGACATTAAACTGGGGTAAAAATAGTATCTTCAACAAATGGTGCTGGCAAAATCGGATATCCATCTGCAAGAAACTGAATCAAGATCCATATCTTACACCTTATACAAAAACCAACTCCAACTGGATAGAAGACCTAAATATCAAACCTAAAATGATAAAGCTCATCCAAGAAAAGGTAGAAACAACAATGGAAGTTTTAATACACAATGAGGACAGACTCCAAAATCTGTCAAAGAAACCTCAATCAACAGAAGAGAAAGTAGATAAATGGGAACTATTAAGAATTAAACACTTTTGCTCATCCAAAGACTTTATTAATAGAATTAAAAGAACACCCACAGAAATGGGAAAAAATATTTGACAACTCTATGTCAGACCGACACCTGATCTCCATAAGCTATAAGATACTACAAAATATCAATAAGAAGAAGATAAACCATCCAATTAAGCAGTGGGCAAAGGAGATGAACAGACACTTCACTAAAGAGGAGATCCAGGCAGCCAAAAAACACATGCGGACATGTTCACGATCTTTAGTTATTAAAGAAATTCAAATCAAGACAACAATGAGATACCATCTCACCCCAACAAGATTGGCCATGATCCAGAAAACACAAAACAACAAATGCTGGAGAGGTTGTGGAGAAAGTGGAACCCTCCTATACTGTTGGTGGGGTTGCAAAATGGTCCAGCCTCTTTGGAAGGCAATCTGGCGCTTCCTTAAAAAAATGGATATCAATATACCATTCGACCCAGTAATTCCACTACTTGGAATATATCCTACAGATTCAAGGCCTTTCACGTCAACGGATACATGCACCAGAATGTTTACCGCAGCACAGTCCACGATAGCAAAAAGATGGAATCAACCCAGATGCCCAACAATAGAAGAATGGATAGGTAAACTATGGTACATATACTCAATGGAGCACTATGCAATGATAAAGAATAACGATGATTCCAGGAAACATCTCCTAACCTGGTTTCAACTGGAAGACATTATGTTGAGTGAAAGTAGTCAGCGACAAAGGGACAAATATTGAATGAGACCTGTACGATAAGACTTCAAAAACAGACTTGTGTATAGAAGAAAAGACTCTTTGACAGCTGCAAGGGAGGGGACGGAGGGAGGGTGGGGGGGAAGGTTTAGTTTAGATAGTTACTAGAAATCTAGTTGGGAGAAAGCGGTGATAGCACACATTAGAAACAAGAACAACATTAAGTGGACTTGAGCGTAACTTGAGTACTCCTTCCATCTTGACTCAATACTGCAAGGATAGAGTAGCTGGGGCAGGGGGCAGGGGACCATGCTCTTAGGCGAAATTGAGGCCAATTGGCACAACTAGCATTTTGCTAAGAGAGCTCTCTGCACCCCACATTGGTGAGTGGTGTCTGGGGTCTTAAAAGCTGCCAAGCTGCCATCCGAGGACACAGCAAATGGTCCCAACTCAGCAGGAATGGATGCTCACCGAGGACCAAAATGACATGTGGTAAAGACAACTGAGAAGACAGAGAGACCCACAAGAGTGGGTGCCTACATCGACTTGGGACCGGAAGAACCGGATGGTGCCCGGCCACCACCAGTGATAGCCACGATGGAGCTCACAGAGAGGAGTCTCACTGGCAACACAAGAATAAAAAGCGGTGCATCATGAGATCTCCACTAAAAGACCTCAATTGATGGTCCAGTGGTTTTGGGGTTCCTCTGAGAGCATGGCCCCCTGCCCTGATGCTGCCCTTTCCCATAAATTATAACAAAGTTCCACTCTTTGGACAGGAATGGATTGGACTTGGCAATGCAGAGTGACCATATATTGGAAGCACTTTATGGTTCTGTACATCTATAGGATATCATCTTGCTGACCTCTGGCTGGAGGAAGGGGAGTGGATGGAGAGGAGGGGAAAGGAGGTTGCTGGGAGGATGAGACATGTATGGAGCAGAGAGGAATAGTGTGCAGTCACCGGACAGGACAGGGAGAGCAGTGGAAGCTGCATATAGGTGGGCATGTAAATTTATATGTCAATGTACATTTTCACTCAGTTATGTTAAAAAAAAAAAAAAACTAGAAAAAAAAAAAAAAAAAAAACAAACCGTGGTACAATTCTCTCCCTAGTGGCAAAGTTCTCAAATTAGAGACGTGTTTTCTAGGAAGCATGGATTAATATTGTTGGGAGATGATATCTATAATTATCCCTGTCTCTGAGTTCTATTTCTTAATATAAAAACTTAAATTCTCACTACTTTAATTGGTTCTTCATATTATTATTAACCTATTTGAAATTCTTCATAATATACATTTCTTTCCAAAGCCAATATTCTTAATTTTTCCTAAAACTCTTGGGTATGAGGAGAAATATATTTGGAACAGGATTTCTTTTTCTTTTTTTAAGTCATTAAAAAAAATTTTACTGTATATGAAGGATTAGACAACAAGCCAGTTTATCATTGGATGGGTAGCACACATTTTGTTTTATGCCATTGGTTAACAACCCCACAACACATCAACACTTTCCCTTCTCAACCTTGGGTTCCTTACTGCTGACTTTCCTGTCCCCTCTCGCCTTATGGTTCTTGTCCCTGGGCTGGCATGCTCTTTTAGTCTCATTTTGTTTTATGAGCCTGGTCAATGTTTGGCTCAAGGGTGAACCTCAAGAGTGACTTCATTACTGAGCTGAAAGTGTGTCAGGGTACCATACACTCAGAGTTTCTCCAGTCTCTATAAGGTCAGCAAGTCTGGTCTTCCTTTTTGAGTCAGAATTTTGTTGTGCATTTTTTCCCAGCTCTGTCGATTCTCTGTTGTGATCCCTGTCAGTCAATGGCAGTAGCTGCCTGCCATCGAATTGTACCGAATTCAGTATGTAGGAGTCCATTGTAGATGTGATCCATTAGTCCTTTGGGTGAATTTTGCCCCTGTTTCTTTAGTTTTTTTCATTATTTCTTGCTCCCAAACGGGTAAGACCAATGGATATCCTTGATGGCCATTTACAGGCGCTACTCTGCAACACAGAATGAATATAGAACATTTTCTTTATAAATTGTTACGCTAGTTGAGCTAGATATTCCCCAAGATCATGGTTTGCACAGGCCTCACTTAAGTAGTTGGGTCCTTCAGGGACTTTGGAGCTTTCATGATCTTACCTTGTGCAAGTTGTGCTGGGTTCCCCATAGCATGCACTGTCTAACCCTTCTTCAAAGTTGCAAGATACCTATTGTCTATTTAGTGTTTTGCCATCCACTCCTCTCCCTGTTAACCATGAAAGATTGTTTTAATGAATTCTTATAGTAATAGTTTTATACAATATTTGTCCTTTTGTTATTGAGTCATTTCACTTGGCAGAATGCCTTCCAGTTTCTTCCATCTTATGATACCTAGTTTTGACAACACCATTTGCTAAAAAGACTGTCTTCATTTGTTGGACTTTGTGCCCTTGTTGAAGATCAGGTGACCAGAGGTTCTGTCATTGTACCAGTACTGTCTTTGTTTCTATGATATGTCTCTTGTAAACAGGGTATTGATGGGTCCTGTTTTTAAAATCCATTCTGTCATTAATCTGTCTTTTTATGAATATATTTAGGCTATTTACATTCAGTCTAATTATTGATAGGTGTGGGTTTATTTTTGTCTTCTTGTAGTGCTTTTGTGTGTGTGTGTGTGTGTGTTGTGGATATTTTCTTTGTTCTTCCTAGTATTTTGTGCTGAATTCCTTTGGTTTGTAGATTTCTTTTGTTTTTGTAGATTTTGTTTTTATTGAGACTTTCTTTATTTTGGTAAGTAAACTTGTTAACTTTCTTTGTAGTTACCTTGAAATTTACACTTATCTTCCTAGGTTTGGACTAGTCTATTACTACTTGATGGTGCCTTGCCTTCCACTGCATTAAACAGTTCTGTACCTACGCTGTATATGCTATCTTCTATTGTTCTGACATTGTTATTACTTACAGATAACCTTTCTGGTTGTAATTATTTTGGTTTTGGATAGTTTCTGAGAGTTTATTTCCTGGTGTTCTATCTTGCTGGTACAATCTTGCAGCCTAGATTCAGGCTGTGATCTGATGTTGTTCTCAGACCAAAGAACTTTCTTTAATAGTTCTTGTGAGTTTGTCTTTATCTGGGCATCTAATTTCACCATCTTATTCTTGGTTGGAAATTTTTTCCCAAGGTTTTAGATACATCATCCCATTGCCTTCTTTCCTACACTGTTCCTGCCAGATAATCAGAGCTTAGTCTTCCTACGTCTCCTCTGTATTTGACTTTTTTCTTTTCTCAACCTGCTCTCAATAAATTTTTCTTTGTGTTTGGTTTTAGGGTGTGTAATTATGATATGACTTGGTGATTTGCTTTTAGAGTCTATTCTGTATGGCGTTTGTTGTGCTTGTTATCAGCTTTTCATCTTTGTGATATTAGGGAAATTTTCTGTCAGCAGTTCTTCAGTGATCCTCACTGTGTTTTCTGTTTTCTTCTCTTGTTCTGGAACTCCAGTCACTCAGAAAGTTTTTGCTTTAGATTACGTTCCACATAATTCACAGGGATTCTTCATGTTTGTTTTTTCTTTTTTCTGACTTTTCTTCAAACAAAATTGTATCCAAGTGTTTGTCTTTGATTTCACTGATCCTGTGTTCTGCACCCAGACTTTCTATGACACTATTTTGGAAATACAGTTGTTTATCTTTTAAATTTCCAATTGCTGTTTTTGTATGATTTCTTGTTGTGAATTTATTTTGGCATTTTTTACTGTATTATTTTCCTAAATTCCTTCAAGAATTTGTTTGGCTTTTGCATGAGCTTGTCTATTTTTTTTCCTCATTTTTTGTCTGCAGTTTTGCTTTAAACTCTTGGATAGCCCTGAATATTAGAGATTGAATTCCCTGTCAGGTAATTCCCTGTCAGGTAATTCTAGGGCCTTTTCTTCTACTGAAAACTTGTCAGGTATTTTATTTTGGACATCTACTAGAACCATCCTGTCTTTTTTTTTAAAATTATTAATATTTATAAGTTTTGATACTATCTTCTGTCTTCACACCATTCAGCATTGTTGATTGTAAATCTGTTTTATCTTGCTCTTTTGTTTTATTTGATGGTGTCTGAATAGGTGGCCTGTGTTCTCTTTGTTTGCTCATTTGTGGTCACAATATTTCTTACCTCCGTGTCCAAGGGGCAGGGCCAGTCACTCAGCTATGTTACCATAGGGCAGGTCCAGCTGAAGGGGAGGGGTTGGGATAGATTGGTTGTGTCATGTGCTAGGCCCAATTGGGTGGCCCAGGAATCAGTTCTGGGCAGGTACCAGTAGGCTATCCTTGTGTTGCTCAGGGGTGTGATATTCAGCACATGGTACACATAAGTGGCAAGGAGTGAGGAAGTTACAGTATGTGGAGCTGAGTAGGGGAAAGAAGAGAAGGGGAAAGAAGAGAGCAACAGCACAAACAAACAAGTGGAGTAAAGAAAAAGAGTGCCGAGGGAGCTTACTGATGGAGTGCAGAGATGAGAAACTGTGAAATGGAGAAACAGAAAAAAAAAAAGACTATTTACAAATTTGGGGGAAAAAAAGAAAGGCCACCAAGATTTCCACCAGTGTTGCTGCAAAGACCAGGGAAGAATGTCCTGGGCTGCATGGTAATACCTGGGTAGAAGGGGTATAGATGTCATACTGTGTCGGATATTCAGGAGAGAGGGAAAGATATTAAGTGTAGAAAGGCAAGAACTGTGAAAAGAAGAATGGTAAGAAGCAATAGAGAGAAAAATTATAATAAAAAAAGAAGAAAGATAAAAAGAAATGTTTTTAGGGACCCTACTGATGTGGATGCCCAGATTGGGGGTGTGAGTCCTAAGCTGTGCAATACAGCCTGGATAAGAAGGAATCTCAAGCCATAAAAAGAAAAATAAACAGACAAAACAAAACAAACAAACAAACAAAAACCCCAGAGGATTTCTTCAGTGTGGCATTACAGGTTGGGGGAGTGGTTCTACAACTGAGTGATGTGTCACAGTATTTTAAGAAGAGGCAAAGATGGTACGCAGAGCCAGGTTTTTGTGAGAGAGGAGGAGGAGGTGGTGGGAGGCATGGAGAAAACCAAAAGAAACAGTTACAGACAAATGGCACTCGGAGAGCTGGCCAGTGAGTGGGTAGAGGGCTATGCCAAGTGGCCAGGGCTGAACGAGTTTCCTCCTGTCCAAGAGACTGCAGCCAGTACAAAGCAGAGAAAGCCTGGGGGAAGAGGGTAGGATGAAGCCTAGGATATATGCTTAGGAAAGCCTATATCACTAGTTACCAAGTGATCTGTATCTTGCTTGGAGCTCCTGAAGAAGATGCTCTAGCATACTCCCCATCTGTAGATCTCTGATATGGGTGGAGTGAATCCAAGCGGTGTGGATGTTGGAGTTCTTGGCTGGAGAAGATGGAGCATGGGAAAGCTTGAGTCGCGGGTTATGAGGTGAGGTAGCTTCTGCTGAGATATCTGTGAATCTGCTTTTCCATGTTCCCTGTCTGCTGATCTCTGAAAGGAGTCCAAGATGGTGTATCTGCGCTGGGTTAGCTGATAGGAGACTTCCTATCATATCTCTTCCCACTCTCTGTCACATTTCATTCCCCATTAATTGTTTGGCTGATCCCTTTTTGTCTTCATTTGACACTTTAGGTTCCAGGATTGAAGTTTGTTTTACTTAGTTTTTCAGGTCTTTGCAGTGGAGGGATAGCTTGGTGCTTCTGTCTATGGTGCCATATTGGCTGAAAGTCTCTGGAACAGGATTTTAATACACATTTTCATATGGAGAAAACCAAAGTACTAGATATCAAATGACTTGGACTTGAAACTCGTATCTGCTGTGCTGATCATGAGCTCCTTGTCCTGCTTCTAGCTAGTAGCTTTATAAATCTGCACACCTGAGGCAGTTATTGTTGAACATGCTTTATACTTGATATCTTACTATAAGCATGATATATGAAAAGAAAATACTGTTATTATTATTTTAATGCTCTAGGAAACAAAGCTCTGAATGTTAAACAAATTACTCAAGGTCATAAACTGGTAAAAGGCAGAGCTAGGTCCAAATCCTAGGACTTCTGAACACAGGTCTACTGTGTCTCCAGTAGAGTAAGCTATTTTGCTATAAAGTCTGTTTGTGTAAACATTATTATTATTTAGTAAATTTAGTTTTTTTAATTTTTGGTGATAGGCAGACTTATTGCTAATTTCTGATGCATTTTTTAATTACAAGGGAAGTATAGGCATATTGTAGAAAATTAGAACTACAACTAAACCAAAAATACTTATTTATAATAAAATAAAAACACTATATTCCCACTACCCAGAGGCTAACATTTGTAATAAATATCCTTCTAGATTTATATAAATATGTATATATACATATGCGTGTGTGTGCCTATTATATATATATGTATGTATATAGGAAACCCTGATGGCATAGTGGGTTGAGTGCTACATCTGCTAACCAAAAGGTGGGCAGTTTAAGTTTGCCAGGCGTTCCTTAGAAACTCTATAGGGGAGTTCTGCTCTAACCTCTAGGGTTACTATGAGTCGGACTTGACTTGACAGCAGTGGGTTTGGTATGTATATATGCATTAAACAAAATTTTAACCTGATTTTTCTGTGTAGCACTTAGCCTCAGTTGATTCTTGTAATACTAGTAAGTCCAGCTCTAACTATACTTCTCCTTCTTACATGTCAGAAAATCTTTCAACTTTTAGGGTTGGTTTAAAGAGAGGAACATCTGATTGCATTACAAGATTTTTGTGTTAAATTATTGGCTGTGAGGAATTCAACATCCTAATAACTTGTAAGATTTTTGAATATTTCCATTTATTACAATGGGGAAAAAAGTCTCTGGGTAGTACAAATGGTTAAGATGATCAGCTGCTGTCTTCAAGGTTAGTGATTTATGTCCATTCTGAAGCATATCAGAAGAAAGCCTTGGTGACCTGCTTCTAAAAAATCTGCCACAGAAAACCCTATGGCTCACAGTTCTAATATGATTCACATGGCTTCACCAAGAGTCTAAATCGGCTCGGCGACAGTTGGTTTGACTGCAAAGGAGGATCCAATTTTCTTCCAGAAGATAATTTTTTAAAAATCCTGCATATCCACTTGTACCCAATCTAAGTCTCTGTGAAACAGTAAGAAACAGAGATTCACTTTGACTATACCATTATCAGAAGTCAAAAGGCTATATACAAAGCAGTGCAGAATGAACACCATCCACTCAGTGCAGAGCAGATATAAACATCATTCCATAGTTAAATTTGGTTTACCAGGCTGTCAGATGCTCAGGATTGTTGCTAAGAACACAGAACACAGGAAAAGTGTCTAGAGATGAAATGTGTTTGTTAATAGCCTGCATTAGAAATAGGAGTTCAACAATGGAAAGATTAAACCGTAAGACTAATGGATCAAAGTTAGCGCAACCTGCACCAGTCTGAGTCCAGCACAAGTAGATGGTACTGTGCTACTACCACTGACTGCTCTGACAGGGTCATGGTAGAGGGTCCTGGACAGAGGTGGTAAAGAATGTGCAGAACAAAGATTTAACACACACAAAATGCAGATTTACTGGCCTGAGAGAGACTGGAGAAATCCTGAGAATATGGATTTTGGACACCATTTTTGCTTAGTAATGAAGGCACTGCTGAGATTCTGGCAAAGATTACACAGGCCCATAAAGCAAAAAGAGACTGAAGGGGCACATGAGCCCAGGAGCAAGGACTAGAAGGCAGGAGGGAACAGGATAGCTATTAAGCAAAATCATTTATTGATGGGCTATGATATCTATAGTAATCCTTGTCTCTGAGTTGGAGAAGGGAGACTGTTGATGTGTAACCAATGTCACAAAACAGTATACCTAAGTACTAATTATGCAATGAGAAGCTAGTTTTCTTTTTTGTCATAAAATTTCATTTAAAGTATAATAATAATAAAAATAAAGAAAAATAGTGACAGGAGTTAATGGGAAAATATTTTTCTCGTACAATTACTTTAAATCTGCAAATAAATACATGTGCTGAGGGAAAGTAGAGCACAGTCTCCTGGAACTTTTAGGGAGTTCCTTAGTTTCAACAAGTAAGAAATAAATTATCAGAAAATAAGAGAATCATACACATATATTTATATCTAGTCTTGTACTTACTCAAAGAGGCTGACACAGTCTTGAAAAATGGGCCACTGAGATTGAGAGTCTTGAGATCTTTTTATATACATCCAGGTGGAACCTCTCCTGGGAAGTAGTCACTCCAGAGACTGGGTTCCTTGTTTTTGAAGCAATTAGAATCTTGATTTACACCTATGCTGTGAATCATGTTTTTGCTTTCTGGGTATGATACTTTTCCTTTAGTTGGGAGAGTTATTTAGCATGTTGGGTAGCTTAGCATCTAATGCCAGCTTTGTAATATTTTACCCCAAACAGCCCCGTTGTCATCACCCCCATACGTCAGTCATTAACAACATTGTCATCAGTGCTGATCAGCACCATCATCAGTGACTACTATCTGGTCTTTAGTTATTCATTATTAGGCACAATCAGGTGGCTTAAAATGTTTGTTCTAAATTGTTTTTTAAAACAAATTCAAAGATTTTACTAAAATAAACTGTATAGTTTCAGTAAGAGAATGTTATATTTGTAAGGAACGTTACAGCTCCACTTTTAGACTGACACGTTTGAATAATAGAAGTGTAAAGGCTTAGGACTTAGACTGATAAATCTTCTGTCATACATTTTTCTTCATAAGAAGAATGTGTTCAAAAGGAATTTTCTTATTCAAGAATATATTCAGTAACATTGCTGATAATATATTGCTGATGAAGAGTTTTATGTCACAGTTATTTTGGGATAATTATAGACTCATATGCAATTGTAAGAGACAATACAAAGAGATTCCACATACCCTTTACACAATTTCCCCATATGGTAACACCTTGCAGAAGTATAGTACAGCATCATAGCCAAGATACTGACATTGATGCTATTCATTCATCTTATTCCTATTTCCCTAGGTTTGCTTACATGCATTTGCATGTGTGTATTTAGTTCTGTGCACTTTTATCACTCTTGTAGGTTCATGTACCCACAACCACAGTCAAAATAAGAACAGTTATACCACAACAATGGTCTCTCATGTTGTCTTATTATTTGTCATGGATTGAATTATGTAGCCCCCAAAATATGTGTAGCCATGTGGCTGGACCATGATTTCCAATATTTTGTGATGGCCCTTCATTTTGTGATTTTCTTGTGCTGTATGTTAAGGGATTAGGGTGAGACTGTAAATCCCTTCACAGGATTACCTCCCTGCATGACTGTAAAGGGAGCTTCCCTGGAGTATGGCTTGCCCCACCCTTAATCCTTTCATCCTACAAAAGATAAAAGGAAAGAGAAGCAAGCAGAGAATTGGGAACCTCACACCGTGAAGAAAGCAGCTCTGGGAGAAGAGCGCATCCTTCAGACCTGAGGTTCCTGTGCCAAGATGTTCCAGAGTCGACAAGAGGGAAAGCCTTCCCATGGAGCAGACATCCTGAATTTGGACTTGTAGCTTACCGGACTGTGTAAGAATAAACCTTCCTTTGTTAAAGTCATCCACTCTGTGATATTTCTGTTAGAACAGTCCTAGCTGACTAAAACATTATTTTTAATATTTTCCTTCATTTTCTAATTTTAAGAAATAAATGATTTGGTTTTCTGTTATCCTTTAAATGTAGCCAGTTATTTTCTTAAATATCATTGTAAACTAACAAATTTAAACATTTTCTGTGTTTGAGTGCATTGCAGTTATATTTTTGATAACGTGTGTATCAAATGACATTTTGACCTGTGTGGTGTTGTTGATATTAGGTGTTGTCGAATCAGTTCTGACTCATAATGATGCCATGTACAACTGTATGAAACACTGCCTGGTCCTGCACCATCCTCACAATCATTTCCCTTGAGCCCGTTGTTGCAGCCACTGTTTCAATCCATCTGGTTGAAGGTCTTCCTTTTCCTTGCCTTTCTACTTTACTTTCTCCAGGGACTGGTCCTTGCTGAAAACATGTCCAAAGTATTTATGATGAAGTCTCATTATCCTTGTTTCTAAAGAGCATTTTGGCTCTACTTCATCTGAGACAAACTCTATGGCGTAGTTCTACTCTGACCTCTAGGGTCGCTATGAGTCGGATCCAACTTGAAGGCAGTGGGTTTGGTTTTTTAGGGGTGGAGGAGTGTTTCCTTTGAGACAGATTTTTTCACTCTGAAAATCCATGGTATATTCAGTATTCCTCACTAACATTGTTTAAAGGCACATATTCTTCAATCCTCCTTACTCATTTTCCAGTTTTGCATGCATATGATACGACTGAAAATATCATGGCTTGAATCAGGCACTTCTTAGTCCTCAAAGTGACATGTCTGCTGTTTAGCAGTTGAAAGAGGTCTTTTGCAGCATATTATGCAATGCACTATATCATTTGATTTCATGACTGCTGCGTGTATGGGCGTTGATTGTGGATCCAGGTAAAATAAAATCTTTGACAACCTCAATCTTTTCTCCATTTATTTTGATACTGCTAACTGGTCCATTTGTGAGTACTTTGTTTTCTTTTTTTTTTTTTTAATTTTTATTTAACATGACTGAGTGAAAATGTACATTCACGTATAAATTTACATGCCCACCTATATGCAGCTTCCATTGCTCTCCCTGTCCGGTGGCTGCACACTATTCCTCTCTGCTCCATACATGTCTCATCCTCCCAACAGCCTCCTTTCCCCTCCTCTCCATCCACTCCCCTTCCTCCAGCCAGAGGTCAGCAAGTTGATATCCTATAAATGTATAGAACCATAAACTGCTTCCAATATGTGGTTACTCTGCATTGCCGAGTCCAATCCATTCCTGTCCAAAGAGTGGACCTTTGTTATAATTTATGGGAAAGGGCAGCATCAGGGCCGGGGGCCATGCTCTCAGAGGAACCCCCAAACCACTGGACCATCAATTGAGGTCTTTTAGTGGAGATCTCAGGATGCACTCCTTTTTATTCTTATGTTGCCAGTGAGACTCCTCTCTGTGAGCTCCATCGTGGCTATCGGTGGTGGTGGCTGGGCACCATCCAGTTATTCTGGTCCCAAGTCGATGTAGGCACCCACTCTTGTGGGTCTCTCTGTCTTCTCGGTTGTCTTTACAGCATGTCATTTTGGTTCTCAGTGAGCATCCGTTTCTGCTGAGTTGGGACCATTTGCTGTGTCCTTGGATGGCAGCTTGGCAGCTTTTAAGACCCCAGACGCCACTCACCAATGTGGGGTGCAGAGAGCTCTCTTAGCAAAATGCTAGTTGTGCCAATTGGCCTCAATTTCGCCTAAGAGCATGGCCCCCTGCCCCCTGCCCCAGCTACTCTATCCTTGCAATATTGGGTTAAGATGGAAGGAGTACTCAAGTTACGCTCAAGTCCACTTAATGTTGTTCTTGTTTCTAATGTGTGCTATCACTGCTTTCTCCCAACTAGATTTCTAGTAACTATTTAAACTAAACCCTCCCCACCCTCACCCTCCCTCCCTCCCCTCCCTTGCAGCTGTCAAAGAGTCTTTTCTTCTATACATAAATCTGTTTTTGAGATCTTATCGTAGAGGTCTCATTCAATATTTGTCCTTTTGTTGCTGACTACTTTCACTCAACATAATGTCTTCCAGTTGAAACCAGGTTAGGAGATGTTTCCTGGAATCATCGTTATCATTGCATAGTGCTCCATTGAGTATATGTACCATAGTTTACCTATCCATTCTTCTATTGTTGGGCATCTGGGTTGATTCCATCTTTTTGCTGTCATGGACTGTGCTGCGATAAACATTCTGGTGCATGGGTCCGTTGGTGTGAAAGGCCTTGATTCTGTAGGATATATTCCAAGTAGTAGAATTACTGGGTCAAATGGTATATCGATATCCATTTTTTTTAAGGAAGTGCCAGATTGCTTTCCAAAGAGGCTGGACCATTTTGCAACCCCACCAACAGTGTAGGAGGGTTCTACTTTCTCCACAGCCTCTCCAGCATTTGTTGTTTTGTGTTTTCTGGATCATGGCCAATCTTGTTGTGGTGAGATGGTATCTCATTGTTGTCTTGATTTGAATTTCTTTAATAACTAAAGATCGTGAACATGTCTGCATGTGTTTTTTGGCTGCCTGGATCTCCTCTTTAGTGAAGTGTCTGTCCACCTCCTTTGCCGATCGCTTAGTTGGATGGTTTATCTTCTTCTTATTGATATTTTGTAGTATCTTATAGATTATGGAGATCACGCGTCGGTCTGACATAGAGTTGTCAAATATTTTTTCCCATTCTGTGGGTGTTCTTTAAGTCTTTGGATGAGCAAAAGTGTTTAATTCTTAATAGTTCCCATTTATCTATTTTCTCTTCTGTTGATTGAGGTTTCTTTGACAGATTTTGGAGTCTGTCCTCATTGTGTATTAAGACTTCCATTGTTGTTCCTACCTTTTCGTGGATGAGCTTTATCATTTTAGGTTTGATATTTAGGTTTTTTATCCAGTTGGAGTTGGTTTTTGTGTAAGGTGTAAGATATGGATCTTGATTCAGTTTATTGCAGATGGATAACCAATTTTGCCAGCACCATTTGTTGAAGAGACTGTTTTTACCCCAGTTTAGTCTTAGGGCCTTTGTCGAATATCAACTTTCATAAGCAGATGGTATCATCTCTGCGGTCTCCATTCTGTTCCATTGATCCATCTTTCTGTTCTTGTACCAGTACCAGGCTGTTTTGACCACCGTGGCAGTGTAGTATGTTCTAAGGTTGGGTAATGAGAGGCCTCCCAGTGTGTTCTTCTTTAGTAGTACCTTACTTATCCGGGGCTTCTTCCCTTTCCAAACAAAATTGGTGATTTGTTTCTCCATCTCATTAAAAAATGATGCTGGAACTTGTATTGGGATTGCATTATATAAATAAATTGCTTTGGGTAAAATAGACATTTTCACAATGTTAAGTCTTCCTATCCATGAGCAGGGTAGGTTTTTCCATTTATCTAAGTCTCTCTTAGTTACTTGTAGTAAGGGCTTGTAGTTCTGTTTGTAAAGGTCTGTTGTTTCTCTGGTTAGATTAATTCCTAGGTACTTTATCTTCTTGGGGCTATTGTAAATGGTATTGATTTGATAATTTCCTCCGTAACAGTCTCGTTGTTGGTATAAAGGAATCCTATTGATTTACTTATGTTTATCTTGTATCCTGAGACTTTTGTGAACTCTTCTATCAGTTTGAGTAGCTTACTTATAGATTCCTTGGGGTTCTCTGCATATACAATCGTATCATCTGCGAACAGGGAGATTTTAACTTCCTCTTTACCAATGCAGATGCCCTTTATTTCTTCGTCTTGTCTAATTGCTCTGGCTAGAACTTCTAGCACAATGTTGAATAGGAGAGGTGACAGTGGGCATCCTTGTCTAGTTCCTGATTTCAGGGGGAAGTCTTTCAGTCTCTCTCCACTCAGGATGATGTGGGAAATTGGCTTTGTATAAATGGCCCTTATTGTGTTGAGGAATTTGCCGTCTATGGCCATTTTGCTAAGAGTTTTTAGCATGAATGGGTGTTGGACTTTATCAAATGCCTTTTTGGCATCAATGGACAAAATCAGGTGATCCTTGTCTTTTGTGTTATTTATGTGGTTAATCACATTAATTGTTTTCCTGATATTGAATCAGCCTTGCATCCTTGGTATGAATCCCAGGATTATTTTCTTGATATGTTGTTGTATTCTGTTGGCAAGAATTTTGTTGAAGATTTTTGCGTCTAGGTTCATGAGTGATATCGGTCTGTGGTTCTCTGTCTTTGTTGGAGCTTTCCCTGGCTTAGGTATCAGGGTTATGCTGGCTTCATAGAATGAGTTTGGGAGTACTCCATCCCTTTCTATACTGTGAAATAGTCTCAGTAGTATTGGGGATAAGTCTTCTCTAAAAGCTTGGTAGAATTCTGCCGTGAAGCCATCTGGGCCAGGACTTTTTTTGGTTGGCAGTGTTTTGATGACCTTTTCAATCTCTTCCTTTGTGATGGGTTTATTAAGTTGTTCTGCTTCATGTTGTGATAATTTGGGTAGGTGGTATGAGTCAAGGAATTTGTCCATTTCCCCTAGGATTTCAAATTGGCTACAGTACAGTCTTTCATAGTATTCTGTTATGATATTTTTAATTTCTGTTGCATCTGTGGTGACAACTCCCCTCTCATTTCTAATTTGGGTTATTTGTTTCCTTTCCTGCTTTTCTTTAGTAAGTTTAGCCAGTGGTTTATCAATTTTGTTGATCTTTTCAAAAAACCAGCTTTTGGTCTTTTCATTTTTTTCAATTGTTTTTCTATTCTCTAATTCATTTAGCTCTGCTCTAATCTTTATGATCTCATTTCTTCCGGTGCCCGAGGAGTTCCTCTGTTGTTCTCTTTCTACTCGTTCAAGCTGTAGAGTTAGTTCTTTGATTTGGTTTCTTTCTTCCTTCCAGATGTGTGCATTTATGGAGATAAAGAAACCTCTGAGCACTGCTTTGGCTGTATCTCATAGGTTCTGGTAGGAAGTGTTTTTGTTCTCATTGGAATCCATGAATTTCTTTAATTCATCCTTGATTTCCTCTATAACCCATGTTTTTTTGAGCAAGATGTTGTTCAGTTTCCAAGAGTTCCACTTTCTATCTATATTTTTTCTGCTATTGATTTCAACTTTGATGGCTTTATGATCTGAGAAGATGCTTTGCAGTAATTCAGTGGTATGGATTTTGTTAAGCATTGCATTATGGCCTATCACGTGGTCAATTCTGGAGAATGTTCCATGTGCACTGGAGAAGAAGGTGTAGTTGTCTGCTGATGGGTGCAAAGTTCTGTATATATCAGTGAGGTTTAGTTGGTTAATTGTGTCAGTGAGGTCTTCTGTATCTTTACTGAGCTTTTTTCTAGATGATCTGTCTAGTGATGAGAGTGGAGTGTTAAAGTCTCCCACTATTATGGTGGAGTCATCTAACTCTCTTTTGAGCGTAGTCAGTGTTTCTTCGACATACTTAGGTGCTCTGACATTAGGTGCATAAATATTTAATGTAGTTAAGTCTTGCTTGTGTACTGAACCTTTCAGCAATAAATAGTGTCCATCTTTGTCCATGATGGTGGATTTGACATTAAAATGGATTTTGTCTCAGATTAGAAATGCCACCCCTGCTCTTCTTTGTTCATTGTTAACTTGATATATATTCTTCCATCCTTTAATTTTCAGTTTGTTCCTGTCTTTAGGTCTCAAGTGAGTTTCCTGTAGACAACATATGTATGGGTCATGTCTTTTGATCCAGGATGACACTCGATGTCTCTTTACTGGAGCATTCAGTCCATTCACATTCAATGTAATTATTGATAGGTATGTGTTCAGTGCTGCCATTGTGATATGTTTATTTTCATGTTGATCTTTTCTCTGTTGTTCTTATTAGTCTGTTCTGGGACACTCTTTTTTTTTTTAACATAACTGAGTGAAAATGTACATTCACATGTAAATTTACATGCCCCCCTATGTGCAGCTTCCACTGCTCTCCCTGTCCGGTGACTGCATACTATTCCTCTCTGCTCCATACATGTCTCATCCTCCCAACAGTCTCCTTTCCCCTCCTCTCCGTCCACACACCTTCCTCCAGCCAGAGGTCAGCAAGATGATATCCTATAGATGCATAGAACCATAAAGCGCTTCCAACATATGGTTACTCTGCATTGCCAAGTCCATTCCATTCCTGTCCAAAGAGTGGACCTTTGTTATAATTTATGGGAACGGGCAGCATCAGGGCCGGGGGCCATGCTCTCAGAGGAACCCCAAAACCGCTGGACCATCAATTGAGGTCTTTTAGTGGAGATCTCATGATGTACCTCTTTTTATTCTTGTGTTGCCAGTGAGGCTCCTCTCTGTGAGCTCTGTCATGGCTATCACTGGTGGTGGCCGGGCACCATCCGGTTCTTCCGGTCCCAGGTCGATGTAGGCACCCACTCTTGTGGGTCTCTCTGTCTTCTCGGTTGTCTTTACCGCATGCCATTTTGGCCCTCGATGAGCATCTGTTCCTGCTGAGTTGGGACCATTTGCTGTGGGACACTCTTTTTTGTGAGTTGATTTCTCACCTTTTTCAGAGCTGGTTTTGTAGTTGTTGAGACTTGTGTGTTAGATTTCTTGAAATGGTATGATACATCTTTGTTGTGCTTACAGCTGCCCCTATGAACCCCCTTAATAAACTATTTATAAACCCAATTTTAATTACCACCAGTCTTGTCATCTTCCTCTCCATCTGGAAGGACTATAATAACTGTAGTACATCCCTCTTTTTATTATGATGACACCATAGTTTTCATGATGATCACTGGATTGCTTCTTTCCATATGAAAGCTGTGATTTACTTTGGGGCCTTCCCTAAATGAGTAGAGTATTGAGCAGTGTGTCATTCTAATATATAAAGTTAGTTGTTTTGTTCTTCTAAGCCAAAGCCAAGAACTTCTTTCAGTATTTCTTGTAGTTTGGGTTTGGTTTTTACAAAGTCTCTGAGTTTCTGTTTATCTGGGAATGTCTTAATTTCATTTTCATATTTGAAAGATAGTTTTGCAGGATATTTAATTCTTGGTTCGAAGTTCTTCTTCTTCAAGACTTTGAATGTGTCATGCCACTGTCTCCGTGCCAGCATGGTTTCTGCTGAGAAATCTGATGAGAACCTACAGGGTTTCCCTCTGAATGTTAGCTTTGCCTTGAGTCTTGCTGCCTTTAAGAGTTGCTGCTTGTGTTTCATTTTGTTAAGCTTGATTATAATATGTCTTGGAGTCTTTCTTTTGAGATCTATATTGGGTGGCGTACGATATGCATCTGAGATGTCTATATTCTCTTCCTTCATGATTTCTGGGAAGTTTTCTTTCAGGAGCTCAGCAACAATACTCTCTGTGTTCTCAGATGTCTTACCCTGTTCAGGGACTCCAATTAATCAAAGGTTGTTCCTGTTAATAGAGTCCCACATGCTTCTTAATGTTTCTTCATTTTTCTTGTTTCTTTTTTGTGATTTCTGCTCATAGATGCTGGCCTCAGCAGCTCTGTCTTGCAAGTGAGAAATTCTTTTTTCTATTTGTTCCATTCTGTTTTCTTGGCTTTGCATGGAAGTTTGTATGTCTTTGATTTTGTTCTGGATCTGTTGGATTTCAGAGTACTGGTGTTCCATCAGATCGAACAACTTGCTTAATTTTTCATTTTGTTCTGCTGCATTTTGTATAAGGTCTAGAAGGGCTCTGTACATAATCAATTTGTATTCACTTCCTGATGCTTTCATAAAAGTTTCTTCGTCTGGAAAACTCCTTGGTTGCTTTGTTTGGGAGCCTTCTGAAGCCATGAGTGATTGCTTGTATGCTACAATTGTCTGTTGCTTTTTGGGTCCCATGTGAGTATATAGAGGCTGGAAGAGGTACTGTAAGGATGGATTGCAAATGTTTCTCTAGGCTGTCTTCAAATGTAAAGCAAAAGGTATCTGACCAGTTCACAAGTCAGTTAAGTTTTCAGGTGTAGAGGTCCCTCTTCTCATCTGACAAAGTAAGCGCCACTATATCAAACCCCAGATGATAACAAACTAGTTCAGAATACAGCAATGCTACTGCACTGGTGGCCTCTGCTGACAGGGCCTATCGTTAGCCAACACTGCGTCGAATACTGGTTTTGTGATAGAAAAGCACTCTCCTGTGGGCAGGCTCTGGCTACCATGCTAAGAATTAGGTCCAGCTGCGGCCACCGTATCCAAGATGGTGTCCTCCACACAGGCAGCAGACAGAAGGGCTAATGGTGCCAAGAGGTAGTGATTCCTCTGCTTCTGTTGCAGGGCTCCCAACGTAGGCAGCACTGTGCAAAATCACTACTTTTCTGTTGGAGAAGTGCTGTCCCATTTGCAGGAGCTGTCTCCCAGGCTACGAACGAGTTCCCACTAAAATCTCGGTACCAACATGGCGTCCGGCACACTGACCGCGAAGCTCAACACAAACCCCGCTCAGGCAGCTACAAAAGGAAAGGCTCAAGGTGGCTAGATTAACAGAGTCCTGAGCCTGGCTCTCAGAATATGGGAATTTCGCCTGCCTATCCCACCAGCAGCGTGTCTGAGTCCAGCCGCAAGGCAAGACCCAGCTCCACCTGCCAGCTGAGACAGAGGAAAAAAAAGTCAGAATGGTGCGTTTACCTTCGGTCTGTGACAGCTGGGGCTAGCCAGGAGAGGGAGTCAGTGAAAGAGAGGAGGTTTTTGGCTGAGTGGTATGAAGTCCCAATTAACAGCTCTGTGCTGTGTCCTGAGGCTGATTAGGTGATCAGAAGGCTCTGTTTGATTGTCAGTTCAGGTCTTGGTTTCCAGAGGGATATAAGGGATGTGTCCTTAGTCTGCCATCTTGACTCTGCCCCCAGTACTTTGTTTTCTTTATGTTGATGTGGAATCCATGCTGAAGGCAGTATTCTTTGATCTTCGTCAGTAAGTGCTTCAAGTACCCTTTGCTTACAGCAAGCAAGATGGTGCTGCATACTGTGGGTTGTTAATAAGTCTGCCTTCAGTCCTGATCCAGCATTCTTATTTGTATAGTTCTGCTTTTTGGATTATTTATTTAGCATACAGATTGAATAAGTATGCTGTGTTAAGTCATCTAGTGCTTCTATAACAGAAATACCACAAATGGATGACTTTAGAAAGAGAAATTTTATTCTGTCATAGTAGGATACAAATCCCAACTCAGGGCATCAGCTCCAGGGGAAGACTCTCTGTTGGCTCTGGAGGAAGGTCTCTGTCATCAGTCTTCTCCTGGAATGGGAGCTTCTGAGCACAAGGACCTCAGGTCCTTTCCAAAGGACACACTCTGCTCCCAGCCCAGCTTCTTGGTGGTATGAGGCCACCCAAATCTCTGTTAGCTTTGGGTCCTTTGTGTCCCAAGAGATTGCCTCAAAGCACGATACAGTCTTACACATTGGGTCCTGCCCCACTAACACAACTGGTGCCCATCCTCATCATTAACATCATAGAGGCAGGGTTTACAGCATATGAGAATGTTACAGAATACCAGGAATCATGGCCTAGACAAATTGCTACACAATTTTTTTGGGGGGGGACACAATTCAATCTATGACATATACTGAAAGGATGCATACCTGAAGCCCATGTTTCTTGACTTTAAACTATGTTGTTTTCCCTCGTTTTGTTCAAACAGCTGCCTCTTGGTCTAAGTATGGGCTGTAGCCACACTCCATCTGACATCAACAATGATATCCCTGGTTTCGCATCCTCTTTTGAATCTGCCTTGAATTTCTGGTGGTTCCCAGTCTGTGTAGTGCTGCAACAACTTTTTTTTTTATTGTGATTAAGTGGATGTTTACAGTCCAAGTCAATTTGCCATATAAAACGCTGAGCACCCACCTCTCTGCAACTCTGCGTGCTCTCCACCCTATGACAGCACATTCTTCTTTTCCGCTCTTTACTTCCAGTATGTACTCAACCAACACTTGTCTCTTTCTGTCTACTCTCTTTCCCTCTCAAAAGAAACAAGTAGGACAGCCTCATGTGTATATATATGTAAACCTAAAAGAAAGAAACCACCTGCATCACAATGTCCCAAAGTCCAGTCCATTCTTTGTCTGAAGTGGTGGCTTCAGTACTGGTTTCAGTTGTGGGCTAGCAGCAAGTCTAGGGGCCATGTTCCCAGGGGACCCTCCAGGTTGTTGGACCATCAAGTCTGTTTTTTAATAGAGTTCTTGATCTGTACACCCCATTTTCTCATGCTATGTCAGGGATGCTACATTGTGTTCCCTGTCAGGACTGTCTTTGGTAGTGGCCAGACACCATCTAATTCTGTTCTCTTGCTGATGTAGTTCTCCAGTCATATGGGTCCTTTTGTCTGCTAGGCTCATGTTTCCTCACGATGTTCTCAGTTTTCATTTGTTCCAGGTGGGTTGGGACCAACCATCCGATATTCCTCGGATGGCAGCTTGCTGGCTTTTAAGATCTCAGGCACCATTCACCAATGTGGGGTACAGAATAGTGTCGTAGAAAAAGACTGTTGTTGTTAGGTGTTGTTGAGTCAGTTCTGACTCATAGTGACCCTATGCACAACAGAACAAAACACTGCCTGGTCTTGTGCCATGTCCACAATCATTTTTATGCTGAAGCCCATTGTTGTGGCTACTGTGTCAATCAATCTCACCGAGGGTCGTCCTCTTTTTTGCTGATCCTCCACTCTACCAAGCATGATGTCCTTCTCCAGGAACTGATCCTTTCTGACAACATGTCCAAAGTATGTAAGATGCAGTCTTGCCATCTTTGCTTCCAAGGGGCGCTCTGGTTGTACTTCTTTCAGAACAGATCTGTTTGTTCTTTGGCAGTCCATGATACATTCAACAATCTCCAACACCACAATTCAAAGGTATCAACTCTTCTTATATCTTCTTTGTTCATTGTGCAGCTTTTGCATGCATATGGTTCAGTTGAAAATACCATGGCTTCAGTCAGGTGCACTTTAATCTTCAAGGCAACATCTTTATTTTTCAATACCTTAAGGAGATGCTTTGCAGCAGATTGTCTCAATGTGATGTGTCTTTTGAATTCTTGACTGCTGCTTCCATGGGCATTGATTGTGGACTCAAGTAAAATGAAATCAGTGACAAACTCAGTCCTTTCTGCATTTATGATGATGTTGCTTACTGGTCCAGTTGTGAGGATTTTTAGAAAAGGACCAGTTATGCCAGTTGACCTTGATGCCCTCTGAAAACATGGTCCCTATACCTCTGTTCCTGCTACTCTGTCTTTTGACATACTGGGTTGAATTTAGAAAACTTTTTAGCTTATAGTGTAGTCAGTTATGCTGATCTGCCTTCTACAGTGTGCTGTCACTCCCTTCACCTAAACAAATTCCTTTTGACTATCTGATCTGTGAATAACTCTCTCCCTCCCTCTCCACCCTTGTGGCAACCCTCATGTCTGTAGGATATATTCTAAGCAGTGGGATTGCTGGATCATGTGGTATTTCTATTTCTAGCTTTTTAAGAAAGCACCAAATTGCTTTTCAAAGAGTTTGTACCATTTTACATTCCCACCTGCAGTGTAGAAGAGTTCCAGTCTCTCCATACCTTTCCAACACTTGTTGTTTTGTGTTTTTAGGATTATTGTCAACCTCGTTGGGGTGAGATGGTATGTCATTGTAGTTTTGATTTGGATTTCTCCAGTGGCTAATGATTGTGAACATTTCCTTGTATATCTGTTAGCCACCTGAATGTCTTCTCTGGTGAAGTGCCTGTTCATATTCTTTGCCCATTTTAAATAGGGTTATTTGTCTTTTTGTGTTTGAGGTTTTGCAGTATCTTGAGAGATTAGATGCTAGTCAAATTGGTCGTAGCCAAGAACTTTTCCAAGTCTGCAGGTTGTCATTTTACTCTATTGGTGAGGTCTTTGAAATGAGTGTGTTTGCTTTTGGTTCTTTAGATAACTCAGTTTGAGACAATAACACAGAACCTTGATAATCGAAGGCATGGCCTCTGGACTCTATGTTAAGCCAGAGCTGAAACCATTCCAAAATCCAACTCCTTAGACAAAGATAGAACTGCTACATAGAATGTAAAATGATATTGGTGAAGAGTATGTGGGCAGTTCTACTGTGTCCTATAGCATTGCTGTGAGATGGTCCACTCAAAGGTAATGAGTTTGGTTTGGTTAATGATGTTGAGCATCTTTTCATGTGTTTGTTGGTGAAATGCTTGTTAAAGTTGTTTGCCCATTTTTTGTTTTGAGAACTACTTCTCCTCTTACTCAGTCCTGGTGATGACTAAAGATGAGGACGATATTAGTATTGTGTATCTAGAATTCTTCCTGGTTTTCCCTATTGTTTCAGGGCCCTGAGCAACCTAGGACATTTAATCTGGCTGACATGTTCTTGCCTTGTTTGTGAAATGTGGACTGGATTTCCTTTTGTATGCCCCAGTAAAGCCCATGTAACGTTGCTGGTCTGCCCCTGGGGAGCCAAGATGCTTCGAGAAGTTTTAAAACCCATGGTTGGATTTGTAAGCAGAAGGTATAGAAGAAAGAGATATTCATATATTTCTCAATGCCTTCTGTCAAGGCTAGCAATTTTCATGTTAGAGCCATAGAAATTCTCATTTTAAACTCAAGGAATTGATTCTGTCTCTAATACATTATTTTTTCTTCAGGGATCAATCTCAGAAGTTGATCAGGGAAAATGGCTCATCAGTAACTACTATATCTCTGTTGAAAGGACAGATGTATCAGAGCTCTAGCACGCTTTCTTGTCTTTGTTCTTTGTTCAACTAGTTGTTTTTGCTGTTACGAGTCACTGAGTTGCTTTTGACTCATAGTGACCCTATGCAGAAGAACAGAACTTCCTGACAGGGAACCAGGCTCTTGACAACGTGAGTTACTGCACTGGATGACACCAACCCTAGTGATGCTACTGCTACTAGCAGCAGATGAGAGTTCTGGATTTTACACATTTGCTAGTTTTTGTTATTTTCTTTCTTTATTTAATCGTAGCCATCTAAGTGAGAGAGAAGTAGTATCTCATTGTGGTTGTGGTTTGCATCTCCTTCAGAGCTAATGACCAAGTCAAACCCACTGCCATCAAGTCACTCTGTGGCACAGTGGTTAAGTCTTCCACCTCTAATTGAAAATTTGGCTGTTTGACCCACCAGCTCTTCCTTGGAAACATCATGTGGCCATTCTATCATGTCCCATAGTATTGCAGTGAGTTTGGTTTGTTTTTGGTAATAGATAATGATGTTGGGTGTCTTTTCATGTGCTTGTTGATGAAATGCCTATTGAAGCCATTTGCTCAGTTTTTGATTGGGTTATGTCTTTTTCTTGTTAAATTGTTGTGATTAGGTGCAAATGAGTCAGTTTCAAGTCATAGCAACCCTATGTACACTGTCTCATTTTGTCATCCTTGTAATCATTGTTATGCTTGAGCCCATTGTTACAGCCATTGTACTAATCCATCTCATTGAGGATCTTCTTATTCAGTGACTCTCTATGAAACATGATGCCCTTTTCCAAGGATTGAAACCCTCCTGATGATATGTACAAAGTATGTGAGAGGAAGACTTGCCATCTTTGCTACTGAGAAGCATATATACATATACCTCCACAGTGCAACAAATTAATAGACACATGGGGGTAAGTGTTCATAACATACATGTGTGTATATATAAATGTACATTAGTACTGATATGTACTGTGATGTGAATAACTTGTCTTTTATATTTTTTACCTTTTTTACACAGCAGTGTTTCTCATAGGTTTGTCTATGTTGCTCTGTCAATAGCTAGCTCATTGCTTCAGTTTTCATAATGTGCCTGCATATTTTATCTGTCTACTCTCTAGATGATGAACAACTTTATCATGCAATTAATGCTACAGTGAATGTGTTTGTCCAGACCCCTTTTTGTCCAGTGAGAGAATTCCTATGAGATACATATCCCGTTTCAGAATTGCTATATCCTAGGAATACTATACTGCATTCCCCCAACTAATATTACTCTTCATAATGGCTGCAAGTACATGAAGATTTTAAATTCTCGTATGTACACTAGATCTAGTTTTTGCCAATCTTGTAGGTATAAAAAGAAATCTCATTTATACTTTCCTGACTAGTAATGCTTTTAGAAATCTCTTCATATGTTTGGCAGCAGTTTGGATTTTCTATTATGTATATATTCCCTGTTCTTACATGTTACCAGTTTTTCTGTTGAGTTGTTTGTTGTCATTGTTGATTTTGAGGGTTTACTTGTATATTCTGGTTATTAATCTGTCAGTTTTAGACTTTACAAATACCTTCTTCCGTTCTGTCATCTTTCTGTTACTCTTACCTATTGGGATCCATGGTTGAATAAGATTCTTAGCTTTGATGTAATCAAATTCACATCAATTCTTTTGCTTTATGCATTTCAGTTTTGAAGTTTTTATTAAAAGAGAATGTTTTCATCTTAGGAAATAAATATATTTTATTCTTTCATAAAAATTTAATGTCTCAGAAGCTCTGGAGCACTTTGACTCAGACCTATAGAGTTGCAACGAGTCAAAACTGACTCAGTGACAATGAGTTCAGGTTTATTCTTTTTAAAGGCATTCATTCATGGTAGATTTCTCAGTTCAAGGAGAGAACATCCAGGAGAAGATGGTTATAGTGGACATTTTAGAACGGCTCCATTCTGCGCTGCTATTCGGAGTAGCTAAAAACTCCAGATGCTTTTTGCAGCTAGAGTTGTGAGAATGAATTAATTTTTACTAATTAAATGCACTCGAGAGCTTTGGAAGGTGGAAGTGAGGTGGCCACCCACCCTTCAGCTGAAGTTGCTGTTGACAAGCAAGGTTATAGAGGCCCTTCTATCTGGAATGTTGGTCTAGAGTTCTGTTGTTTGTTTACCAGTTTTATGGGTGTGAAAGGCTTTTTTCATGGTGGCAGTAGTGACACCAGCAGTAGGAGTTTTCTAACTTTTAGAGGCTGGCTAGAGCATGTCTATTCTGGTGTCTCTTTGAGTTTAATATTTCAGTAGGAACTCTGTAACCCTTGTTTATCCAATTATTAAAAAACAAAATCTGAGAATATAATCTTCAGGGTTAAATCCCTTTCTACTGGAACAATCTAGAGTTATTTTACTTTTTCATGCCTGCCTGATGCAACATAAACCAAAACAACCAAACATCTTGCCACTGAACTTATTCTGACTCTACAGGACGAAGTGGACCTGTCTCATAGGGTTTCCAAGAAGTGTCTGGGTTTCAACTGCCAACATTCTGGTTGGAAGCTGAACTCTTAACCTCTGTAACACCAGAGTTCCTTAGTGCCTAAGGTATTTAAAAATTGATACAATATTGTTTCATAAACAATTATATATAACAATTAAAAGAAGTTCTATAATTTCTACAATTTTTTTTTGTAGTGCAAGGCCACTGGTACTTTAACTTGGATCTCTGACATTTTTTCGAAGCAAACATGGAAAGGCAATGTGCCACATGCTGATTGGATTTACCAAGTCAAATTGGCAGGAGATGTAGATCAATAAGTTATTTAGGGAGGAACAAAAATTACTGCAGTGCCTAATATCTCCTTGGTTATCTGGAAGGAAGGGAGAAATAGTATAAATAGAGGAAGTTACTTTCAAGAGATGATTAGAATTGAAAATTATAATTAGGATAAAGTATAGGCTGTGTAAACCAACTATCAGCTGAAAGAAAGAGGATAATGAATTGTGGATTAAAATTCCAGTGTTGTAAGTGTACCCGCTATGTAATCCTGAGAAAGTTACTTATCTCTCTAAATCAAAGTTTCCTCACTTGAGAAAATGTGAAAATTATGCAAAGCATTTAGAAAACTGCCTAGGATTCATAAATGTTAGGTGTTATGATGGTGGTGATGGTAGTAGCAACTGAATTAAGTGACCATTCAAAAGATCTTGGATAGTAATAAGAGGACAGTAAAAGTAAAATGAGAGAGAAAGAAAGAAGGGAGAAATCTGGGTGAGGAAGAGATTGTGTGATACTTCTTGGTAACTTTCAATTTTATTTCAGTTTGTCTTGTGTATGTGAAAGTGCAAAGTATAAGCGTTAGTTTTGGTAATATGTTGTCTGTAAAACAAACAAGCAATAAAACAAAACAAACAAACACACATTGCTGTAGAGCCAATTCAGACTCATAGCAATCAGGTGGGACAGAGTAGAACTGCCCCAGAAGGTTTCCAGGACAAATCCATTGATGCAGGGTTTTAGTAATATTTTCTTTATAGAAGATAATAAGTGACTCTCAAACATAATGTTTAAAGTTTAAATTTACAGTAAAATACAATTAAGTTAGTAAATGTTCAGCACAAGGACCAGGATAGAAAGAAAAGATCCCAAATAAAGAAAACCTGAACTTGAAAATAGCTGGTTGTAAATAGTAAGACATGAGAGAGGACGGATGGAAAGAGAGAAGAATGAGGGAAGACATTCACAACCTTGTGGAGAAGTATTTGTTCCCCATCCATGGTTAGAGTTTGTTTTGGTATTTATAATAATGTTCTTGTAAAATTGAGAAGACACTAACATTTGCATCAAGACAGTTTTATTCTCAGGGTTTTCTGCATGGCAACTTTTACCTCCTTGTTCCTCAGGCTGTAAATTAGGGGGTTTAGCAGGGGAATTGCTGTGGTGTAGAACACAGAAGCTGTATTTTCCTGGGCCAAGGAACTGGCTGTGGAAGGTTTTAGATATATAAATGCAGTAGATCCATAGAACATTCCTACTGCTATTAGATGGGAGCTGCAGGTGCTGAAGGCTTTGGACCTACCCTCTGTGCTGCTGATGTGGAGGATGCTGGAGAGGATGAAGGCATAGGAAACAAAGATTGTTAAGCTGGTGACTATGATGTCAAATCCAGCCAAAATGAAAAGTGTCATCTCAATGTTATAGGTACTAGAACAGGAGAGCTTCATGAGAGGCCGAAGGTCACAGAAGTAATGACTGATGAGACTCTCACAATAGGACAGTTTTAACATGAGTCCTGTCTCTATTGCTGAACCAATGAGCGCCATGATGTAGACCACAGCAACTAGCAGGGAGCAGATCTGATGTGACATAATGATGTTATAAAGCAAAGGGTTGCAGATGGCAACATAGCGGTCATAGGCCATCACTGTCAGCATGTAAGACTCAGCAACAACAAAAACAAGGAAAAAGTAGAGCTGTGACATACACCCTGTAAAAGATATGCTATTCTTCTTTGACACAAAGTTCACCAGCATTTTAGGAGTAATGACAGAAGAGTAGCACATATCTATAAATGACAAATTGCTGAGGAAGTAGTACATGGGTGTGTGAAGGTGGGAATTCAGACAAAAGAGTATGATCATGCCCAGGTTTCCCACTATGGTGACCACGTAGATCCCTAGAAAGAGGATGAAGAGAGGGAGCTGGAGCTCTGGCCGATTTGTTAATCCTCCTAGAATGAATTCTGTCACAGTAGAGTGATTTTCTGTAGGCATTCTCCAGGGGTTGGAAGCCTGTGGGGCTGGAAAAGAAAAGCCTCATGAAAGCCTATACTTCTACTTAATGAAGCTAGTGTTGAGCATTTGCCACAAGCTTAGAGATCCTGGACTATTTCTGTTTTTGATTGTTCTAGAAATGTAGCTAATGCTACATTGGCCATTCAGTGTTTTTTCATGTACACAATTCAGTGAGACTTATTACATCAATCATGTTGTGCGACAATCACAAATACCTACTGCCAAGCTTTTCATCACCATAAATCGAAACTCAAAGTGTTCTAGGCAATGCTTCTGCTTTTCCACTTGTTTTCTGCCTCTGGTAACCACTACTAAACTATGATCTCTATACATTTGCCTGTTCTAGGTATATCATACTAGTGAGCTTATATAATGTTTGTTGTTTCATGATTGGCTTATTTTACTCAGCCTAATGTTTTTCAGGTTCACCTATGCTTATGGATTGGAATACTTAATATTGTCAAGATGTCAATATTGTCTAACTCCATACATAAGTTCAACACAATAACCCCATCAAAAATCCAATAGCCTTATTTGCATAAATAGAAAAGGCAATCCTTAAAGTTATTTAGAAATTCAAAGAGCCCTAAGTACTCAAAGAAATGTTGAAGAAGAAAAATAGAGTAGGGAGACTCATACTTCTTGATCTCAAAACCTATAGCAGGCAGTTGTGAACTAATAAATGAGATCTATTCACAACTGTGTCTTTAAGTCAAATGTGGAGGTAATTGGGAAATAGCTGTATAAAGTTCTTACTGAGTTTTACCTTAATGCAAGAAAATACTTGAATGATTTAAAAGGTTCATTGCTGTAATTGAAGGTGATTGTGATTATGAATTTATTTGAAGTAGTTGAGTCATTTCAAAGTGAGGGCAAAGTTACATAACATTAAAGGGCACATATGAGTTGTCTGCAAGTCAGATGCATGTTTTCTGGAAACTGTCTGTATAATGCCACAGTAACCAAAACAGCCTGGCTCTTGTAAATGATTGACCTATAGGCCAGTGGACTAGAACCAAGAATCCAGAGGTATGCTCACACATCTATGGTCAATTAATCTTTGATGAGGGTGTCAAATTCAACAAATAGGGAAAGAATAGTTAGTTTAAAAATGATTCTGATAAAATTGGAGTTCCACATGCAAAAGAGTGAGAGTAGACCCATACATAACACCATGGACAAAAACTAATGCAAAATTTATTAAAGACTTAAAGGTATGATCTATAAACATAAAATGATTGGAAGACAATACAGGGGTAATACTTCAGGACCTAGTCTTCAAAAGTAGATTCTTAGATGTGACACCAAACTCATAAGAAAAAAAAACATAAATGGCATTTTATCGAAAGTATAAAATTTTGGATTCCTTATTCGTACATTTTTTCCCCTCACTCCTGCTGTTTCCTGGGAAGGCCAGACACAAAAGAAAAAAAACACATTGCTGCCAAGTTGATTCCAACTCATAGTGATATTATGAGACAGGGTAGAACTGCTCCATAGAGTTTCCAAGGAGAGCTTAGGGAATTGGAACTCCCAACCTTTTGCTGAGCAGCCATGGCAGTAACCACTACACAACCAGATTTTCAGGCACCTGGGAACGACCAGTGTCTGAATATTTCACATTAGAAGTGCAAATTTTCAGACCTCGCTCCACACCTACTGAATCAGAAACCCTGGGGGTACAGTCCAAGTCCAAAAATCTGTGTTTTAACAAACTCTACAGAAGATGCTGTTGCAAGCTGAGGTTTGATAACCTTTACTCTGGAAGAAAGAACTAGAAGAAGAAGGAACATTTCGAAGCTGGACATGTTTTGCTTCAGAAATGAGATTTCTCTGTCATTTATGCCATTTTCAAATATTCACTGAATGTGAACATGTGAATACCTATCTCAGATCTGTGCAGTGTCACAGTGTTACTATGGTAGTTACACCTGTGTCATTGAGTGGCAAATCAATTGCTGCATCTGAAAAATGAAGGAATTATATCAACTCTTAAGGTGGTTTTAAAAAATAGCAAAGATTTGTGAATATTTAGAAAAGATTTTTCAAATATACAGTATGTATAAAAATATGAGTTGTCATTAACCCATTGCTGTTGAGTCAATCCTAACTCACAATGACACTATAGGACAGTAGAACTGTCCCATGGAGCTTCCAAGGAACACCTAGTGGATTCTCACTGCTAATCTTTTTGTTAGCAGCCGTAGCATTTCACCACTGCACCACCAGGGTTTCAGAGTAGTCGTTAGGTGGCTGAAATTTGTCCTTATTTTCAGTTTGGGTTGAGGACCAAAGGCAGTGGTTCTAAACACTGACTACGTAGTGCAATCACCTGAGTATTTAATAAGTATTAATGTCTGGGTCCCACCCATAGATATTCTGATTTAGTTAATTGATGTGTGGTGCAGCTGGGGTACTGGTACAGTGCTGTCTACAGTAAGTGCTCAGCCAGTATTTGTTACATTATTGCTATCCTAACATTAAGATTGTAATATGAAAACCATAGCAGAATATCTCCCTGGTGGTGGAGTACTCAGATTTGAGAACCATTCTCTAGAAATCATGGATTATTATTGGTGGGATATGATATATGGGGGTATCCTTGTTTCTGAGGTTTGTTTGTTAATATAGACACTTAAATTCTCACTATTTTAGTTGCTTCTTCATATAATTACTAACCTATGTGAAATGCTTTATATTGATACATTTCTGTCAAAAGCCAATCTCCCTAACTCCTAAAATTCTTGGGTATTGGTAGAAGTATATTTAGAGCAGGATTTTAATTCCCATTTTCATACGGAGAAAATGGAAGTACTAGACATTAAGTGACTTGAGCTCTCCCTATCACAGGCTTCTTGCCTTACCTCTAGTTGGTAGCTGTATAAATCTGTATAATTATGACTCCAAGGCATAATACTTGATGTCTTTGTATGAGCATGATACAAGAAAAGAGAGGAATATCGTTATTTTTTTTAATAGTCTAGAAAACTGAAGCCCTGAAGTTAAGCAAGTTACCCAAAATTGTAAACTAGTAAGAGGCAGAACTGTGTCTAAATCTTAGCACTTCTGAATACCAGTCTGCTTTATCTCCCGTAGAGTCAGCTATTTTGCTATAGATATCTTTGTGTAGTACATTATTGTTATTTAGCAGATTTAATTTATTGAATTTTTGGAGATAGGCCAGTGAAGGATCTTATTGTTAATTTCTGATGCCATTTTTTTAAGCACAAAGAAAATATAGGTATATTGTAGAAAATTAGAAATACAAATAAAATACTTAATTGTAATACAACAAAAACAGTATGTAATACAACAAAAACACTGCCCAGAACTCTGTAGTGAATATCCTTCTTGATTTTTCTATGTGTGTTTGTATATTTACACACAGAAAACCAATCTGTGATCTCTTTTTCTGTGTAGCCCTTTGAAGTGTATAGCCTCACCTGATTCCTGTAATGACAGTAATTCCAACACTAGCTGTATTTCTCCTTGAATAGTTTTTTTATAGTTTGTAAATCTTTAATATCGATTTAAAGACAAGAACATCTGATTGCATTATAAGATTTATGTGTTAAATTATTGGTAGTAGAAGTATTTAATATCAGAATAGCTAGTAATTTTTTTGTATTCTTTTATTATGATTAAGTGAAGCTATACAATCCAAATCAATTTTGCATTGACTGCCTGTCTGTAAGTCCATCTGCTCTCCTCATCCTGTGACAGCACATTTCTCCTTTTCACTCTTTACTTCTAGTGTCATTTTAATGAACACCTATCCCCTTCTCTTCACGTTCTCCTCTTCCATTTAGGAAGAAACCAGCAGGACAACCTCCTATAAATGTATAAAACCATAAATTACACACACCACATGCTCACACTGTGTCTCTGAGTCCAGTCTGTTCTTGTCTGAAAAGTTGACTTTCGTTCTGGTTTCAGTACAAGGACAGCTGCAAGTCTAGCCTCTCCAGCATTTGTTGTCTTGTGTTTTTTTGACTATTGCCAAACCCCACTGGGGTGAGATAGTATCTCATTGCAGTTCTGATTTGGATTTCTCTAATAGCTAATGATTGTGGGCATTTCCTCATGTGTCTTTTGGCTGCCTGAATGTCTTTGATGAAGTGTCTGACCATTTCCTTTGCCTATTGCTTAATTGAGTTTTCTTTCTCTTGTTGATATTTTACAGTACCTTGCAGGTTATGGAAATCAGAAATTGATCCAAAACATAATTGTGGAATATTTTTTTCCATTCTGTAGGCAGTCTTTGAACTCTCTTGATAAAGTCTTTGGATGAACAAAAGTGTTTGATTCTTAGTATTTCCCATTTATCTGTTTTCTCTTCTGTTTGTGCATTGTTGGTCAACTGTTGTAGTCTGTATAAGCTATGTATTAGAACTTCCATTGTTGTCCATATTTTTTTCTTGCATGATCTTTAATAGTTTTGGGTTTGACTTTTAGGTCTTTGATCCATTTTGAGTTAGTTTTTGAGTAATATGTGAGATATGGGTCTTGTTTTAGTTTTTTGCAGATAAATACTACATTTTGCCAACACCATTTGTTGAAGCGACTGTTTTTACCCGAGTTTACAAAATTTGGGTCTTTGTCAAATATTAACTGTTCGTAGGAGGATGGTGATGTTTCTGGGGTCTCTATTTTGTTCCATTGGTCTATATGTCTGGTTTTGTAGCCAAGACATTTTGGATATTATTTTCATGTATTAAAATGGAGAAAGAAGTCTCTGGGTAGTGCAAATGGTTAACATGATCAGATGCTGACAGAAAGGCTGGTGGCTTATGTCTGTCCTGAGGCACATTGGGTGAAATGATTGGTGACCTGCTTTTGAAAAATTAGCTATTGAAAACTATATGGCATACAGTTCTACTCTGACATGTATGGCTTTATCGTGAGTCAGGACTGACTCAATGGCAAGTGGTTTTGTTACAAAGGAGGAAACAATGTTCTTCCAGGTAACAATAATTAAAAAAAATCTTACATATCCCCTTGTACCCAATCTGAGTATCCTGAAATAATAAGAAACAGAGAAAATCCACTTTAAATACACCATTACCAGAAGTCAAAATGCTTTGCAAAGCAGTGCAGAGTGAATACCATTCACTCAGTGCAGAGCAGATATGAAGCCCATCCATAGTTAAACACAATTTACCAGACTATCAGATGCCCAAGATTGGTGCTGGCAAGAACATAGCACATA
This sequence comes from Heterohyrax brucei, assembly GCA_028571685.1. Taxonomy (NCBI): domain Eukaryota; kingdom Metazoa; phylum Chordata; class Mammalia; order Hyracoidea; family Procaviidae; genus Heterohyrax; species Heterohyrax brucei. The sequence goes on from CM053162.1 coordinate 24,175,097, forward strand.
GGGAAAAGCTTTTAGAGATGAAAGGAAACTTGTTTGTAAAGAGCCTGCATTGGAAACAGTAGTTAAACAAGGAAAAGTTTAGTCCAAGGAACTAAGGGGCCAGAACTAACATAGTCTTCACCAGACTGAGTCCAGCACTACACTGTGTCCATCTACCCCCATCAATAGCTCTGATAGGAAACCCAATTGAGGGTCCTGGACAGAGCTAGAGAAAAATGTAGAACAAAATTCTAAGTCACGAAGACCAGACTCATTGGCCTGATTCAGAGAGTGAAGAAAACCTGGTAGTTGGCCCCGGACACCCTTTTCAATCCATGAAGAAGTCACTCCTAAAGTTTACCTCTCAGCCAAAGTTAAGACAGGTCCATAAAACCAGATGAGACTAAATCATCAGGAGACTAAAGGCGCAGGAATGAGAAGGCAAAAAACACAGGAAAGCTGGTAACAGGGAATCCAAGGTTCATTGGGTTGGTGACCAGTGTCACAAAACAGTACCTGTGCTAATAGTTTCGTGAGAAGCTTGTTTGTTTCTGTAAACCTTCATCTAAACTACAGTTAAAAAGAAACAGGAGTTCATGGGAAACTAGTTTTCTCATACAATTATTTTAAACCTACAAATAAATACTTGTATGGAAGAAAAATGTAACACAGTCTCTTGGAACTTTTAGGAAATTTTAATCAGGATGTAAGTATTAGAAAATCATATATATACATATATATATATATACTTACTCAGGAGGGCTAACACAGTCTTGATAAATGGATTACCAAGATTCGGAGTCCTGGAACCTTTTTATATACATACAGGTAAAACCTCTCTTGGGAGGTAGCCAATCAAGAGACTGGTAGCAATTAGAAGCTTGATTTACACCTGTGCTGTGAATTGTGTTTCTTTTTTTTTTTTTTTTCTTTTTTTCCCCAGGTGTGATAATTTTCTTTTATTTGGGAGTTATTTTGCAGGTTTGGTAGCTTAGCATCTAATGCCAGCATTGTAACAATTTACCACCAACAGCCCCGTCATCACCACCACACATCAGTCAGAGCAAAATCATCCCCAGTAATGATCATAATTGGTGATGATCTGCATCATCAGTTACTGCATCTGGTTGTCATTAGTTATTCACCATTAGGTACAATCAACTGGCTTTACAATATTCATTTAAAAGTGTTTTTAGAACAAATTCAAAGATTTTACTAACATTTACTGTATAGTTTCAGTAAAAGAATGTTTAATTTGTAAGGACTGTTACATTTCTTACCCTGATGCTTCACTTGCAGTCTGACAGGGTTGAATGGCAAAAGGTTAAAGGCAGAAGAACGTACACTTATTCCTTACTCATATACTTGTATTCAGAAGGCGAATGAGTTCAAAAGAAATTTTCCTGTTGGAGAATATATTTAGTAACATATTACTCATAATACATTAACAATGAAATCTTAAAAATTAAGATTACTTTGAGATAATTGTAGATTCACATGTAGTTGTAAGAAATAATACAAAGTGATTCCATGTGTTCTTTACACAATTTCCTAGGATGGGAACGTCTTACGAAACTATAGTGCAATATCACAGCCGAGATATTGACATTGATACAATCCATTGATCTTATTCCTATTTCCCTAGTTTTACTTATAGACGTGTGTGCGTCTATAGTTGCGTGTGTGTATTTAGTTGCGTATTTAGTGTGCGTATTTAGTTGCGTGTAATTTTATTACTTGTGTAGTTTCATGTAGCTACCACTACAGTTATGAAGTTATACCACTACAAGGATCCCTTAAACTTGTCTTTTTTTTAAAATTGTTTCCTTCGTTTTCTAATTTCAAGAAATAAATGGTTTGGTTCCTATTATCTTCTAAAGGTAGCTAGTTGTTCAGTATCAGTATAAACTCATCAATTTAAACATTTTAAGTATTTCAATCCATGCAGTTACTATTTTCTACAATTATTAGTATATTTATTGTACTTTACATGAAGTTTTACAGATGAAACTAGTTTCTAATTAGACAGTTAGTACACGTATTCTTTTATAACATCAGTTAACAACCCTACAACAAGTCAACAATCTCCTTCCTCAACCTTGTGTTCCCTGTCCCCTCCTGCCTTCTAGTCCACCTTCTTGGGCTGGTGTGCCCCGTAAGCCTGGTTTTGCATAAAGGGTGAAACTCATAAGTGACTTTATTACTGAGCTGAAAGAGTGCCCAGGGGCCATACTCTCAAGTTTCTCTGATCTCTATCAGGCCTACAATTCTGGTTTTTCCTTTCTGAGTTTGAGTTTTGTTCTATGTTTCCCTCCTGCTCTGTCTAGGATTCTCTGTTGTGATCCCTGTCAGAGCAGTTGTACTGGATTAAGTATTCTGGAGGCTATTGTAGATATGGTCCATGAGTGCAGTTATTTTCTGGATGCTCACTTTCTTCTATCTTTGGCCTGCAGTCAAATGCATATTTGAAAATGTATACATCAAAGGAATTTTTGACCTGACTATGTGTTGTTGTTGATGTTAGGTACTGATGAGTCAGTTCTGACTCATAGCAACCTTATGTGCAACAGAACAAAACAATGCCCGGTCCTGCACCATCCTCACAGTCATTATACTTGAGCCCATAGTTGGAGCCACTGTGTCAATCCATCTCATTGAAGGTCTTCCTCTTTTTAATTAACTCTCTACCACACAAGATGTTCTTTTTCATGGACTGGTCCCTCTTGATAACATGTTCAAAATACTTGAGACAAAGCATCACCACCCCTGCTTCTAAAGGACAGCATTCTGTCTGTACTTCTTCTGAGACAGACTTTTTCATTCTTCTGAAAGTCCATGTTATATGGAATATTATTCACTAACATCATCATTCAAAGGCATCAGTTATTCAATATTCTTCATTCATTGCCCAAGTTTGCATGCATACAAGGTAACTGAAAGCACCATGGCTTGTGTCTGGTGCACTTTAGTCCTTAAAGTGACATTTTTGCTTTTTAACACTTGAAAGAGGACTTTTGCAGCAGATTTGCCCGATACAATTCATCATTTGATTTCCTGTATACTGCTTTCAAGGCTGTTCTTTGTCAATCCAAGTAAAATGAAATCCTTAACAGCTTCAATATTTTCTCTGTTGATCATGATGTTGCTTCATTGGTCCAGTTGTGAGGAATTTTGTTTTATTTACCTTGAGGTGTCAGCCATACTGAAGGCTATGATCTTCATCAGTAAGTGTTTCAAGCTCTCTTTCATTTTCATCTATCACAGTCGGTAATGGGTTTTCCTTCAATCCTGAAACTACATTCTTCTTCATATATTTCAACTTCTAGGATTATTTGTTCAGCATACATATTGAATAAGTATACCGAAAGGATAAGTCCTTGACATACACCTTTTTTGACTCAACCATGTAGTTTACCCTTATTGTATTCAAATAACTGCTTCTTGGTCTAAGATCATGTTTCCCATGTGCACAGTTAAGTGTTTTGGAAATCCTAATCTCTGCAGTTTCATCTGTAATTTGTGATGATCTACACAGTTGAAAGCCTTTGTTTTGTCAGTACAACACAGGTAGACATCTTTTTGGTATGCTGTGCTTTAGCCATGCTCCATTTGACATTAGCCATGACATCCCTTGCTCTACTTCCTCTTCTGAATCTGGTTTGTATAACTGGCATTTTCCTGTTTATGTACTACTGCAGCCACTTTTGAATGATCTTCAGCAAAATTTTATTTGTGTGTGAAGTTAATGATATTGTTTGATAACTTCCACATTCTTTTGGATCACCTTTCTTTGTAATAAGTACAAATAAGATCTTTTATAGCCGGTTGGCCAGGTTGATGTCTTCTACATTTCTTGGCATAGATGAACGGGCACTTCCAGCACTGCATCCTGTTTTTTGTCAAAATATGTCAGTTGATATTCCATCAATTCCTAGAGCTTTGTTTTTTGCCATTGCCTTCAGCAGCTTTCATGTCTTCTCTCACTACCATTGCTTCTTACCACTGCTGTTTTTTGAAGTGATTCTGTGTATTCCTTTGATGCTTCCAACATCACTTAATATTTTTCCCTGTAGAATTCTTTAATACTGCAGCTGAAGGCTTGAATTTTTCCTTCAGTTCTTTCAGCTTGATGAATTTTTACTGTGTTCTTCCCTTTAAGTTTCCCAACCCTAGGTATCTGCATATTTTAACATAATACTTTATTTTGTCTTCTTGAGCTACCCTTTGAAAATCTTCTATTCAGCTCCTTTACTTCATTTTATTTTCCTTTCACTTTAATACTACATATTACTACTGTAATACTTGCCTTGCTATATGATATGACAAGACGCTTTATGCTTAATGTATATCTCATTCTTCAGAGCTGCAATCAATCATTTCTCCAACAAACTTTATTTTTTTAAGTGGGGAAGGGATATTTCAGGACCATAAATTGGATACCACAGAGACTCATTTCTTCTGCGCTAGTCAGTGTTTCTATGTCTTTTCAGAATGAATTAGGAAACTGAGGACTACAAGGTTTTTAGTTAACCTTTTCCATCTTCCATTGCAAAGGAGCTCTTTTTATTTTTGTCTTTAGAGCCAGTAATTTAATTAGGTACATTTTGGTGTTGCTCATCCGAAGGTAGACAATTTTTGTAGCCATGTGGTATTTCATTCTAATATAGGAGGCCTGACAATGACATTCACAAATTCATCCTAGAAAAATTGCTACATACCTCATCACTGAATATCTCTATGGTCACCTTTGAAATACTCGCTTTAGGAAGCCGTGCATTGATGCCAGTGCCTAGTACATCTTTCAAAGCAATTTTGGAACTTTTTTTCTGGAATGACCATCCAAGCTGTTGTCGTATTACCCTTGATGTCCTGAATGTCATAAAAATGTCTTCCTTTCAATATTTCCTATATCTTCAGCTAAAGAAAAGTCATTGGAGGCAAGACAAGGTGAGCAGGAAGAGTGTTTCAATATGGTTATTTGCTTACTGGCTGAAAAATCCCTCACAGACAGTGCTGTGTAAGCTGGTGAATGGTCATGATGCAAGAGCCATGAGTTATTGGTGAAAAGTTCAGGTCATTTTCATCTTTTTTTCATGCAGCTTTTCAGCACTTCCAAGTAGTAAGCTTGCTTAACAGTTCAGTTGGTACAAATTCATAATGAACAATCCCTCTGATATCAAAAAGGTTAGCAACTTCATTTTGACTCTTGATTTGGACTGGTAGAACATTTTTAGTTGTGGTGTGTTGGCTGGCTTCTACTGTGCACTTTGATGCTTTGTTTCATGGTTGCATTCGTACACCAGGGTATCATCACCAGTGATAACAAGGCCAAGAGCATAGTCTTGCCTCGCTGAAAGGTCTTGGCAGACTTTGACTCTCCTTTGCTTTCATTCATTGGTGAGCTCATTCGTATCACTTCAAATCTTTTTGTAACACTAGGAAAATTTTCTTGGATTAATTATTTGTAGAACATAGGTGACAGAAGTGTATACATTTGATAAAATTTAGAGTTAAGATTTGTGTATTTAAATGCCTGCAAATGTCATACAAATGAAATGCAAGAGTGGTTCAAAATAAGAAAATCTCTCAACGCAATACACCACACTAATGGAAGGAGGAGAACACATGACTCTAATGAATCTTGCTTCACATAAATTATAATCAGAAAAAAATTAACTATGGTGTCCCAAACTCTTTTAAGAACCCAAGGATGAATAAGACCTCAGGGGTTTACTAAATTTAACCTTTTTCTATACTCCTTAGAGATTTCTTGTCTGTATGATGCAACACCAGGAACAGCTCCTAATGTAGGATATAGCAAAATTTAAATGTAAATCTACAAAAGAGGAACCCTTATTGTTGAATATTGGGTGAAAATACCTCATAGAGGTAGATACGCCAGCAGATACTGATGTGTGTACACACATACACAGAAACATACAGAGGCTTGGTGCAGTAACAAGAATCTGCATTTCTGCCTTCAAGGTATGATTTCATAAAATTCTCACAAGAATTGATCAAAGACGTAGCTCACCTACTTGCTCACTAAAGCTTGAATTTCTTCAAAGAGATTCTCCACACACTTTGGCTGAAGACATCATTAGTGCCCTGTGTCATGGTTTGAATTGCCAAGCCAAAAGCCAATGCCATTGAGTCAGTTTGAATTAGAGTTCCCCCAAAATATTTGTAGCAGTTTGGCTAGGCCATGAATCCTGGTATTATGTGATGTTCCTATGTGCTGTAAATCCTGCCTCTATGATGTTAATGAGAGAGAATGGTAGCAGTTGTGTCGGTGGGGCTGGACTCAATGTATAAAGTTTCCCTGTGCCTTGAGGCAGTCTCTAGGGATGTAAAGGAAAAGGAAGCAATACCACCAAGGAAGTAATGCTAAGGGCAGTGTATGCCCTTTAGAAAGGACCTGGGTTCCCTTATCCTCAGGAGCTCCCAGTCCAGGGAGAAGATTGAAGACAAAGGTGTTTCCTCAGAGCCCATAGAAAAAGTCTTGCCCTGGAACTGATACCCTGAATTTGCACTTGTAGCCTATTGGACATTTCTTTGAAAGCTATTCACTTGTAATTCTGTTATCTCCTCACTAGATAACTAAGACAGGATGTGGAATATAGGTAGACACATACACACACAAAGAAACCTATTTTTATCAACTTGATTTAGACTCATAGTGACACTGAAAGAGAGAGAACTCCTTAATGTGCTTCCAGGGCTATAATTTTTATGGAAGCTTACTTCTACATCTTTCTCCTACAGAGCTGCTGGCTGGTTTGAACCACTATACTTTTGTTTTCTTTGATTAGTAACTGAGTGTGTAACAGCTATATGGCTAGAGCTTCTTTAGGCGGTCACACAGCAGCTCCATTAGTCTCTGCACAAAGGAGTTTATCAGACTCCTTCGTGAGAGCTAATCTGAAAGTTAAGTGATGTGAGAGCACCTGGTACAAGCCCTCCCCGCCCCCAATTCAGAGGTTTATTAGGGAAGTAAAGGTTTAAAATTCAGATCCAAGAGTGCTCAAAATACAGTTGTTTAGGGCCAGAGGACAAGTATTATGCCAGCTACTCTATTATTCCTGAAATCGGAAGCCTGATCAGTAATTTTTTCATTACTTGTGCTTGATATTTCAGTCAATCTGATGCTTATAGAGGCTCTTGAATAGAGCACTGGGAGAGACATAACCTAGACCCTGAAACAACATCTGTGATTTTGGGCTAGTCCTTTTACTTCTTTGTGTCTTATTCTCTGTAAGACGAGAAAAAATGTTAGTCCTGTGCATCTATGAGTTTCTGGCATTGGGTTCCCTTGAGAGGTTTAAAAAAATATGGCTATAGTATCTCTACCCCAGGAAATCCTGGTGGCATAGCAATTAAATGCTATGTCCACTAACCAAAAGGTTGGCAGTTCAGATCTGCCAGGCACTCTTTGGAAACTTTATGGAGCAGTTCTACTCTGTCCTTTAGTGTCACTATGAGTCAGAATTGACTTGATGGCAGTGAGTTTGTTTTTTGGTATTCCTACCCCTAGAAGTTCTGATTGAGAATGCCTGGATGGAGCACAGATTTTTTTTTTTTTTTTAAACAATCATCCTAAGTAATTGTTATGATTCAGTCATGTTTTGGGAAATACTAGATCATTTCATGCATCCTTCGTGGTCTAAAATTTTGTGGGTTTATTGGTTTGGTGTCAGAGAAAACAAGCAAATTCTGAGAGATTGTGATATAGCATGAGTAATGTTTTAGTCAGCTAGGGCTGCTCTAACAGAAATACCACAGAGTGGATGGCTTTAACAAAGAAAGATTTATTCTTACACAGTCTGGTAGGTTGCAAGTCTATATTCAGGGTGTCTGCTCCAGGGAAAGACTTTCCCCTTGTCGGCTCTGGAGGAAAGTCCGGTATTGCATCAGTCTTTGTCCAGGGAGCGTCCTCAAGCAAGAACCTCTGGTCTGAATGACACGCTCTGCTCCCGGTGCTGCTTGCTTGATGGTAGTGAGGTTCTCAAATTGTCCTTTGTTTCTTTTTCCTTTTATTCCTTGCAAGCTAAAAGCATTAAGGGTGGGGCAAGCCATACTCCAGGGAAACTCCCCCCACAGCAGGAATTCACAGCCCCACCCTAATCCTTTAATATACAGGTTAACAAAACCACACAATGGAGGACAGTCCCAAGATACTGGGAACCATATCCCAGCCATGTGGTTGCACACATTTTTGGGGGTGCACAATTCTAACCATGACAAGTAATTTTTGTGAAGGGAGAAGTTGAGGATGAGAAATAGAAGACAGAAAGAGACAAAAGCAAACCAAATTAGGTGAGGCCAAGACGGTGGAGTAGTCAGAGTCTTCCTGTAATCCCTCTAACAACAAAGACCTAAAAGAACAAATGAATTGATTACATATGACATCCTAGGAGCCCTTAACATAAAAGGGAAAGTTGAGAATTGGATTGAGCAATGGGGAAGGGAGAGTATCTAGAAGTACCCAAGATTGACCAGACTTGATCCACTGGGAGTTGGCCATGGCCAGCTTGGTGAGTGGAGCAATGGTGTTTGAAGAATGTCCTGCTCAGTGGCAAAGAGTGGTGAAAGTACTCACGTCTCCAGAACCAATCAAAGGTGGGACTTGACAGTCAAAAACTAGGGTCTGGCATCTAAATCTTTCCTTGGGGATAAAATGCTCTCTTTTTTCTGAGTGCTTCTACATCCCCTCTCTGCACTGCCCCAGCTCTGAAGTCTGAAGCCATTAACCTAGCCAGAAGTAGGACTCCTTAAGTCTACCCTAAGCCATTCTCCTAGACTCAGAGAGGGAACAATTTAACAAACTGGATGAAGAGGAGGGAAAATGTGATGACTCACACAAGCCCAGAAATTCAGGGTGGAAACACTGCCTTCACCTAGAATTAGACATAAGGGGACACACCATCCTCACACTCAGGAATAGCTGTTAGCTCCCTGAATTTCTCAGCATCTATGACCAGATATGTGTGCCTACACTAGTCATCCCTGCCCATCTAAGATGGAGAGAGCCTGCACCACAGACCTGGTAGTTAACTGTATGGATACCAGAGATAAATTCTTACAGGAAAAGTGAATGGACTCCTGGGCTCACATGTCTAGTAATAGCTCTAGCCACTTGGTAACAGGATGTTAGAGCTTCAAAGGTACCAATAATCAAACCAGCACATGTGACCAGGCTATTTGGGCATGTCAAGACAAAACAGGAAGCTGTCACACAGTAAACAAACATAAAATAAATAAATGCAATTTACTAATAGCTTGGATATAATAGTCCATATCAGGTCACTGAAAGAGGTAGACTAGATGACTTCAGAAAACTCCCAGAACAAATAATCAAGAAATTTTCCAGGTGAACAGAACTTTCTGGAATTATCAGAGGTAAAATACAAAATATTAATATGTGAGCTCTTCAGGAGGTCAGGAAGGAGATGAGGAAAAATGCAAGAGAACATAATGACAAATTGAATAGGTTACAAGAGAGTGTATAGTGGTAAGAATCACCAATTCAGAAAATTAATAATGAAATTACAGAATAGGACAACTAAATTCAAAGTCAAAGGAGCAGAACTGAGGCAATGGAAGACTGAATTAGTGAGATGGGTAAAGTATGTGACATCGACATATTTGAGGAGAAAATCTGATATAAGAATTTAAAAAAATGAAGAAACACTAAGAGTTATGTGGGACTCTGTCAAGAAGAATAATCTATGAATGACTGGAGTAGGAGAATGGGGTAGGGGAAAATAGAAAATACAGAGAGAATTTTTGAAGATTTGTTGACCAAAAACTTGCCTGATATCATGAAAGATGGAAAAATATCTAAGATGCTGATTGAATTCCACACAAGGAAAGACAGATACCAAGGTATATTATACTCAAACTTGCCAGAACTGTGGATAAGAAGACAATGTTAAGTGTGGCTGGAGACAAGTGAAAAATAACCTACAAAGGATAATCAATAAGATTAAGCTCAGCCTGCTAAGTAGAAACCATGCAGGCAAGAAGACAACGGGATAAAATATACAAAGCCTTGAAAGAAAAAAAATTGCCAACCAAGAATTATATACCCAGCAAAACTGTATCTCAAATATGATGACAAAATTAGCACATTGCCAGACAAACTGAAATTTGTGGATTTTTCAAAAAACAAACCCAAATTACAAGAAATGCTAAAGGGAGTCCTTTGGTTGGAAAATAAGTAACATCGGGTAACAACTCAAGACTACAATGTAGAACAGAGAAACTGAATATCAACCCATAGAGGGCAATCACAAAAATAAATCAAAAGCAAAACACTGAAAATACAGAAACAGAGATGTTGTTATGTAAATGTTATAGCAAAAAAAGGGACTTAAAAGAAAATGTAGTCATAGATCTTTCATATGGAGAGGGTAACAAGGTGATATAAAGAAATTATAGACTGATTTAAATTTAGAAAAATAAGGGTAAGCAGAAAGGAAATTATCAATTCTACACATCAAAATAATAAAAAGAAAAATATGAAATCTCAGCAAGTACAAAACCCCAACATTGAAAAAGATCAAAAGAAAGCATATAATCAGACTCAGCACAGAAAATTAAGTGAAACAAAGGGATTGTCTACAACACAAAAAAAGACATCTAAATGACAGCACAAAACTCATACCAATCAATAATCACCCTGAATGTAAATGGATTAAATGTACCAATAAAGAGATGGAGAGTGATAGGTTGGATAAACAACATGATCTGTCTATATTATGCCTGCAGGAGACACATGTTAGACTTAAAGACAGAAACAAAATAGAACTCAAAGTGTGGAAACAATATGTCAGGCTAACAATATTCAAAAAAGAGCAAGAGTGTCAATATTAATCTCTGATAAAATAGACTTTAAAGTACAGTCCACCACACTGGATAAGAAAGGAAATTATATAATGATAAAAGGCTCAGTACTCCAGGAGGATGTAACCATATTAAATATCTATGTACCCAAATACAGGGCTCCAAAATACATAAAACAAACTCTAACTTCATTGAAAACAGAAAGAGCTCTACAATAATAGTGGGAGACTTCAACACACCACGTTCAGTGAAGGACAGAATATCTAGAAAAAAACTCAGTAAATGCACAGAAGATCTAAATGGCACAATCAACCAACTTGACATTATAGATGTATACAGAACACTCCACCCAACAGCAGCCAAGTATACTTTCTTTTCCAATGCCGGTGGAACATTCTCCAAAACTGATCACACATTAGGCCACAGAGCAATCCTTAACAAAATTTCAAGTGCTAAAAACATTACAAAGCATCTTTTCAGATCATAAAGCCATAAAGGTAGAAATCAATAACAGAGAAAAGAAGAAAAAAAAATTAAACACATGGAAACTGAACATCTTGCTCAAAATTAAGTTGTAGAAGAAATCAAGAATGTAATAAAGAAATTCATAGAATCAAATGACAGTGAAAACACATGCTACAAGAACATTTGGAACATAGTAAAAGCAATGCTCATAGGTCAATTTGTCTCAATAAATAAATGCATACAAAAAGAAGGGCCCAAATCAAAGAATTAGCACTATAATGGAACAAGCAGTAAAAGAGGATCAAAAGAAGCCATCAGGCATGAGAAGAAAGTAAATGCTGAAAATTAGAGCAGAACTAAATAAATTAGAGAAGAAAAACTATTGAAAGTTAACAAGACCAAAGCTGGTTTTTTGAAAAGATCAACAAAATCAATAAATTGGCAAAACTGACAAAAGAATAACAGGAAAGGAAGCAAATAACCTGAATAAGAAATTTCAGACATAATTGAAATTAAAAAATCATAAGAGAATATTATAAAAAATTATACTCTAATAAATTTGAAAACCTTGAGGAAATGGATGGATTTCTAGAAACACACTACTTTCCTAAACAAACATGAACCAGAGCAGAACAACTAAATAAGCCCATGACAAAAGAAGAGTTTGAAAAGGTAATTCAAAAACTCCCAACTGAAAAAAGCCCTGGCCCTGGTGGCTTCACTGGAGATTTCTTCTTCACTTTTAGAGAAGAGTTACCACCACTCTTATACCACTCTATTTTAGGGCATGGAAAAGGATACAATACTCCCAAGTTCATTCTATGAAGCCAGCATAACCCTGATACTAAGAACAGGTAAAGACAGCACACACACAAAAAAGAAATTACAGACCAGTATCTCTTATGAATTTAGATGAAAAAAATCCTCACCTAAATTCTAGCCAATAAAATTCAATGGCATATAAAAAAAAAATCACCATAACTGAGTGGGATTCATATCAGTAGTGCTGGGGTGGTTCTATACAGAAAACCAATCAATGTAATCAAACACATAAATAAAAGACAAGAACCATTTGATTTTACCAAATCATGCAAAAATGGCATTTGACAAAGTCTTTACAAACATTCATGTTAAAAATTCTCACCAAAAAGTAGTAGAAAGGAAATTTTTCAAAGTAATAAAGGATGTTTATACAAAGCCAACACACATCATCTTCCTACATGGAAAGAATCTGAAAATATTCTCCTTGAGAATGGGAATCAGGAAAGGATGCCCTTTGTCACCACTTTTATTTAATATTGTGCTGGAAGTTTTGACAGCAGTAATGAGGCAAGATAAAGAAGTAAAAGGCATCACACTTGGTAAAGGAGAAGTAAAAGTATGTCTGTTTGCAGATGCTATGATCTTATAGGAGGTCTGACAAACTCATCCTAGACAAAGTGCTACATACCTCATTGCTGAATATCACTATGGTCACCTTTGAAGTACCCCCCTTAAAAACTCTGTGTGGATGCTAGAGCCTAGTCCACCCTTCAAAGCACTTTTCGAACTCTTTCTGGAACGGCTATCAGAGCTGTTGTCATTACACTTGATGTCCTGAATGTCATCAAAATCTCTTCCTTTCAACATTTCCTTTATCTCTGGGAAAAGAAAAAGGTCATTGGGGGCCAGTTTAGGTGAGTAGGGAGGGTGTTCAAATACAGTTATTTGTTTATTGGCCCCCAAACTCCCTCACAGACAAGCTTGTAAACTTGCTGCCTTGCCACTGTGTACAATGGCCATTCCAGAAAGAGTTCCAAAATTGCTTTGAAGGGTGGCTGAGGCACTGGCATTGATGCATAGCTTCCCAAAGGGAGTACTTTGAAAGTGACTGTAGTGATATTCAGCAACGAGGTATGTAGCACTTAGAACAATTAAGTTCATGGGCTAAATTGTCAGATCTGATACACAGAAAACCCTAAAGAATCCACAAAAAACTACTGAATCTAGTAGTTCAGTAAAATATCATAAGAAAATTGTACAAAGATAAAAAACGTACAAGAAACAACAAAGATAACATCAAAGATGAAATCATTGAATCAATACCATTTAAAATAGTTTCCAAGAGGATAAAATACTTTTTAAAAAGTATAACTAGAAACCTAAAAGACTTATTAAAAGTATACAAGAGCATACTACATGAAACTGCAAGAGAGCTATGTAAGTGGAGAAACCTAACTTGCTCATGACTTGGAAGACTCAACATGTCTATTCTACCCAAAGCTTTCTATAGATACAGGGCAATCCCAATACAAATTCCAATGGCACTTTTTAATGAGATGGAGAAACAAATCACCAGCTTCACATGGAAAGAGAAGAATCCCTAGATAAATAAATCATTAGTGAAGAAGAAGAGCAAAGTGGGAGGACTCACACTGCCTGAGTTCAGAAACTATTACACAGCCATGGTAGTCAAAGCAGCCTGATAGTGGTACGAAAACAGATACATAAATCAATGGAATGGAATTGAGAATCTGGATATAACATTATCCATCTATGGACAGCTGATATTTGACAAAGGCTGAAAGTCTGTAAGCTAGGGAAATGATTGTCTTCTTAACAAATTGTGTTGGCAAAATTGGATATCCAACTGAAAAAACAGAAAAAGAAAGAAGCAAGACCCATATCTCACACCATACAGAAAAAAAAACTGACTGAAAATGGATCAAAGACCTACATGTAAAATGTGAAACAATAAAGGTCATGAAAAAAAAAAAAAGAAAGGAACAATGCTGGGAGCACTAATACATGGCATAAACAGACTACAAAACAGTATTAACAGTGCACAAACACCAGAAGAGAAAATAGATAACAGGGAACCCCTAAAAATCAAATACTTATGCTGAACCAAGAACCTTACCAAAAGAGTAAAATGACAACTTACAGACTGGGAAAAAATTTCTAATTGTAACAAATCTGATCAGTATCTAACCTCCATAATCTACAAGATACTGCAAAACTTCAACAAGAAAAAGACAGATAACCCAGTTAAACAATGGGTAAAGGATATGAATATGCTCTTCATCAAAGAAGACATCCAGACGTATGAGGAAATGCTCACAATCATTAACAATTACAGAAATGTAAGTCAAAACTACAATAAGATACCATGTTACCCCAACAAAGCTGGCATTAATACAAAAACAAAATAAAATAAATGTTGGAGAGAGTGTAGAGAGATTGGAATACTTCTACACTGCTGGTGGGTATGTAAAGTGGTGCAATCACTTTGGAAGTTGATTTGGTGCTTTCTTAAAAAGCTAGAAATGTAAATACCTTATGATCCAGCAGTCCCACTTAGAATATATCCTAGAGAAATAAGGGCTGCCACATGAATAGATACACGCACACCACTGTTTATTGCAGCACTATCCACAATAGCAAAAACATGGAATCAACCTAGATACCCATCAACAGATGAATGGATAAACATACTGTAGTATATTCGTATAGTGGTAAAGAACAAGGATTGTCTTGGGAAACATAAAATAGAGGAACCTGGAAGACATGATGAGTGAAATCAGTTGCAAAAGGACAAATATGAGACCATTATTATAGGGACTCAAGAACAGGTTTAAACAAAACTGTCTTTGATGATCGTGTGGTTGGGGAGGGAGGAAGATGAGTATTCATTGATTAGATAGTAGACAGGAATTGAATTAGATGAGGGGAGTGACAGCACACATAGACATGAGGTTAGCACAGCTGGACTAAGCCAAAAGCTAAGTGGTTTCATAAATATAATCTAATACTTCTAGGGTCAGAGTAGCAAGGACAGGTTTTCAGGAGACATCTAGGTCAAATGGCGTGATGAAGATTTTTTTTTTTTTAGTAAAATGTTCTTTATCCCACTTTAGTGAGTGGCATCTTGGGTTTTAAAAGCTAGGAAGTGGCCATCTAAGTAGCCACCTGGAGCGTGGGAAATGAAAGACATCAAAGGCATAAGAAAATTATGGGCCCAAGAGATAGAAAAACCAAAAACTCACAAAACCCACTGCTGTTGAGTTGATTCTGACTCACAAAGACCCTATAGAACAGAGTAGAATTGCTCCATAGAGTTTACAACAGTGTCTGGTTGATTTGAACTGTCAGCTTTAGCAGAAATAGTACTTAACCACTTATGGCACCAGGGTTTTATAAGAGATGACAAGGGCCATTTAATCCACAGACTACATCAGCATGAGACCAGAAAAACTAGATGATGCATGGCCACCACCAATGACTGCTCAGACAGGGAATACAACATAGAATTGTTGATATAGTTGGTAAAACAAAATGAGTGTGTAAAACTAGAACTCTATTAAAAAGACCAGATTTGGTGGTCTAACGTACTGGAGGAGCCCCTGAAAACATGGCCCTCAGACTCCCTGTGAGCTCAGTGCGGAAACCAATCCTGAAGGCAGCTCTTTAGATAAAGGTTGGACTAGACTATGAGACATGAAAGAATGTTGACAAAGAGTATATTTCTTGGCATAAGTAGATAAATGAAGCTAACTGAGCAGCAATAAACAAAGGTAAGATGAGAGGGTGGAAGGGGACAGGAGCTGGTTGAATGGATGTGAGGAATACAGGGATGGAAAAGAGGAGTGTGCTCTGACAGGGTGGGGAGAGAAGCTAGAGTTACATAGCAACTTGTGTGCAAGGTTTTTTTTATGAAAAATTGACTTAGATTGTAAACTTTCACTTAAAGCACAATGAAATATTTAAATAAAAAAAGAAAGCAAACCAAAGAAGAATGAATTTGTGTGTGGCACTTTCCTGGGAATCTGATCTACTAGAAAGTCAGTTGAGAGAAGTGATCAGACAATGTGCGTGGGAGACAGGGACTGTTGAGGGAAATTCTTGACTAGTCAGTAATTTAGAGAAAGGCTGGATTTGGCAGAGTACTTACAGGGATCCTTTGGTATTATCAAATTTATACTTCATGAGAATATAGTGATGAGGCATCAGAGACATCTTCTTTCTTGTCAGAGCTAGGAAAAGTAAAATTAATTTGTAGAATGAATTTAATTATGAAAAAATAAATTATTGAATGTCCATTTGTAAATTACAATAGTCCTTTGGATTTACCATTTCTGGTTCTATGTACTTGTTTTTATAGAAGTCAATTTTTAGTTAATTTTATTTTCCAGGAGCCTTTCCAATCCAAGAAGGCAAGGACTTTGCTTTATGGGTGTCAGGGATTGAATTTTTTGTCCCCCACCCCAAGTGATTGGTCAATGATTGTTGATATTATGTTATTTTTTTATACGTTGTAGATCCTGCTTCTGTGATGTTAATGAGGGAGGATGGGCAGAGTTATGCTGGTGAGGCAAGACTCAATCTATAAGATTGTATTGTGCCTTGAGAAAAATCTCTTGGGACATAGAAGAAAGAAGACAGCAGAGGGATAGTGGGCCCTTACACCTCCAAAGAAACAGGGCTGGGAGCAGAGTGTGTCCTATGGACTAAGAAGCCTGTGAGCAGGAGATCCTATTGGGGATGAGGGGAAGAAGGCTCCCAGAGAAAACCTTTTCCTGGAGATATACCCTGAATTTGGACTTTTAGCCTACTTTACTGTGAGAAAATAAATTGCTCTTGGTTAAAGTTATTCACATCTGTTATAGCAGCACTAGATGCATAAGATGATGGGTTTGAGTAGCTCTCATTAGAGGTAGTTTAGACTAGTGGTTGAGAAAAGGGCCTTGAAGTCACACAGGGGTAGGCATCAGTGTGGGCACTGAAACATATTGTCTCTCTGAGTCCCTTACCTTTAACATAGATATTATTGTTGTGAGGAATAAAGAAGACTACATTAGTTTACTGTTTTTGGATCACGGTGCCAGGGATTGGTATAAGGATACCATGTCTAGTACAGTGTTGTGAACTGAATAAGTGGTAATCATAAATATGTTTTCACAATGACTTTTTTTCTTCATAGTGCTAAATAGATGTTAGTTGAATAAAAGTATTACATCTGTAAAATCCAAATCAAGCAATATCAAGGGTATAAACAAACATTTCTTCTTCCTTAGGGAAGGAAGTGAGGTGGTGGTCCTTAGGGAGTCTCTGCCTTAAAAATAATCAGTTTATCAGGATTTTTAATTCAAAATAGAACTTAAATCACCTGTTATCCACCGGTTAGGAAAAGATGCTTTCTTCTCCTGGAAACTAGAAAGGATCCTTTGGGTAAATGAGCAGTTAGAATCATGTTCTTCAGTGCAGAAAGAGTTACAGGATAAATTACAGGTTGTTATCCTTTGATCAGAACTGGGGGAAGAGTGTTCTGACCTCAAAGCTGTCTTCTATTCCCTAGGGCCATTTTCCTTCCCAGAACGGTTGTCTAAGAGATGGTACAGTATAGCCCTGTGGCTTTGAACTAAAGGAAGACGATTGCCTGCTTGACCCGATCTGTCAGACAATAGCACTAACTGTGGAAGTCAGACTGTCTGAGTTCACCTTCTGATGGTGCAACTCAGTATTTTTGTAATTTTGAGCTAGTTGTGTAATCTCAGTGAACTAGGAATAATATTTTCACATGATATTTAAGGCAGAGCCACTCATAGTAATTGATAGATAAGCATTAGCTTTAAAAGATTGTCATTAAACTTATAGCCAATGAAGCAGAGAGTGCTGGGGAAAACAAAAGAGCACATTTAATAATTAATTGATAGTTAAATTCACTCCAAGAATTAATCACACTACACCTAGCTGTGTCAGGAAGGGAGCCTTCTCTGATTCTTCTCTCTTGTATTCTCTTGGATCTCTGGTTAAGAGTTATAGCTGCAAATAAGAGGCTGGCAGTTCAAATCCATCAGCCGCTTCTTGGAAACACTATGGGGCAATTCTATTCTGTACTACAGGGCCACTATGAGCCAAAATCAACTTGATGGCAGTGAGGTTTTTTTTTTTTTTTTTTAAATAGTCTCATGGAAGGTTAATTTAATGATATTAAAGTATGTCCTTTGGTTGCCTAATCTCAACCTTTGTCAAGACCAGCCTTTCTCTAAATCACCAGCTAATCATTATTCCCACTTGTCTGACACTTTATTGTACTACAGGGACTTGCATCTTTTTTTATCGCTGGAAGCTATGCCACCGGTATTTAGATACCAGCAGGGTCACCCATGTTGGACAGGTTTCAGCTGAGCTTCCAGACAAAGACAGACTAGGAAGAAGGACACAGCAGCTTCTGAGAAGAATTAGCCAGTGAAAACCTTATGAATAGCAGCGGAATACTGTCAGATATAGTGCTGGAAAATGAGCCCCTCAGGATGGAAGCACAGAAGGTGACTACAGAAGAGCTCCCTCCTCAAAATGGAGTCTCTGTTAATGACGTGGAGGGAGTAAAGCCTTTCGGATCTTCATTTGCTGATGTAGTACAACTCAAAATGAGAAGAAACAGTTGCAAATATCTATTAACAATCAGAACATGGAATGTATGAAGTATGAATTTGGGAAAATTGGAAATCATCAAAAATGAAATGGAATGCAAAAACTTCTATATCATAGCCATTAGTGAGCTGAAATGGACCAGTACTGGCCATTTTGAATCAGATAATCCTATGATCTACTATGCTTGGAACAAAAACTTGAAGAGGATTGGTGTTATGTTCATTGCCAAAAGCAACATTTCAAGATCTGTCCTAAAGTACAATGCTGTCAGTGATAGGATAATATCCATATGCCTATAAGGAAGGCCAGTTTATGTGATATTATTCAAATTTATGCACCAACTACTAAGGCCAAAGAAGAAGAAATTGAAGATTTGTACCAGCTTCTGCAGTCTGAAATTGATCAAACATGTAGTCAGGATGTGCTGATAATTACTAGTGATTGGAATGCAAAAGTTGGAAACAAAGAAGGATTGGTAGTTGGAAATTGTGGCCTTGGTGATAGAGATGATGCTGGACATCACATGATAGAACTTCACAAGACCACCGACTTCTTTATTGCAAATACCTTTTTTCACCAACACAAACGATGACTATACAGATGAACCTCAACAGATGGAATACACAGGAATCAAGTAGACTTCATCTGTGAAAAAACCAGATGGAAAAGCTTCATATCAGCAGTCATAACAAGATCACGTGCTACCTGTGGGACAGATCATCAATTGCTTATATGCAAAATCAAACTGAAGAAAATTAGAACAAGTTCATGAGAGCCAAAGTATAATCTTGAGTATTTCCCAAGTTTAGAGACCATCTCAAGAACAGATTTGGTGTGTTAAACACTCATGACTGAAGATGAGATGAATTGTGAAATGACATCAAAGACATCATCCACGAAGAAAGCAAGGGTCATTAAAGAGACAAAAAAGAAAGAAAAGACTAAATTGGTTGTCAGAAGAGACTCAACCTTACTCTTAAACATCTAGTCAGCTAAAGCGAAAAGAAGGAATTATAAAGTAAAATAACTGAATAGAACATTTGAAAGGTCAGCTCTAAAAGGTAAAATAAAGTATAATGACGTGCAAAGAGTTGGAAATGCAAGAACAAAAGGGAAAAACACCTTCTGCATCTGTCAAGAAGAAAATATTCAAACCTCAAGCTGGAATAGTGAAAGAATGTATGGGGAAAATATTACATGACTCAGGAAACATTGAAAGAAGATGGAAGGAATACATGGAGTCATTACAGCAGAAAGAAGAAGTCAATGTTCAGCCATTTGAAGAGGTAGCATAGGATCAGGAACCAATGGTACTGAAAGAAGAAGTTGAAGCTGCACTGAAGGCACTGGGAAAAAACAAGGCTCCAGGAATTGATGGAATATCAATTGAGATACTTCAGCAAATGGATGCAGTGCTGAAAGTACTCACTTTTCTATGCCAAGAAATTTGGACAACAGCTACTTGGCCAATCAACTGGAAGAGATTTGCATTTATGCCTATTCCCAAGAAAGGTGATCCAACTGAATGTGGAAATTATCGAACAGTATCATTAACATCACTTGCAAGTAAAATTTTGCTCAAGATCATTCAAAAGAGACTGTAACAATGTATTGACAAGGAACTGCCAGAAATTCAAGCTGAATTCAGAAGACAGTGTGGAACCAAGGATATCGTTGCTGATGTCAGATGGATCTTGGTTGAAAGCAGAGAACACCAGAAAGATGTTTACTGTTTCACTGACTATGCCAAGGCATTTGATTGTGTGAGTCATAACAAAGTATGGACGCCACTGCAGAGAATGGGAATTTCAGAATATTTAATTGTGCTGTTAAGGAATTCCGACTCGATGGTACTTGGCTAAGGAATCTGTACATATATGAAGAGGCAGTTGTGTGAACAGAACAAGGGGACAGTGCATGGTTTAAAGTTCAGGAAATGTATGTGTCAGTGTTGTATCCTTTCACCATACTTTCTCAGTCTGTATTCTGAGCAAATAATCTGAGAAGCTGGACTATATGAAGAAGAAAAAGGCATCAGGATTGGAGGAAGACTCATTAACAACCTGTGTTATGCAGATGACACAACTTTGCTTGCTGGAAGTGAAGAGGATTTGAAACACTTACTAATGAAGATCGAAGACCACAGCCTTCAGTGTGGATTGGACCTCAACATCAAGAAAACAAAAGTCCTCACAACTGGATTGGTAAGTAATATCATGATTAATGGAGAAAGGATTGAGGGTGTCAAGGATTTCATGTTACTTGTTTCCACAATCAATGCCCATGCAAGTAGCAGTCAAGAAATCAAAAGATGCATTGCACTGGGAAAATCAACTGCAAAGGACCTCTTTAAAGTACTGAAAAGCAAAGATATCACCTTGAAGACTAAGGTGCACCTGACTCAAGCCATGGGATTTTCAACTGCATCATATGCATGCAAAAGTTGGACAATGAATAAGAAAGACAGAAGAACTGATGCCTTTAAGTTGTGGTGTTGGGAAAGAATATAAAATGTACCATGGACTGCCAAAAGAACAAACAGATCTGCTCTGGAAGTACAATCAGAGTACTCCTTGGAAACAAATATAATGAGACTGTCTGTACCTTACATACTTTGGACATGTTGTCAGGACTGATCAGTCCCTGGAGAAAGACATCATGCTTGGTAGAGTGGAGGGTCTGCAGAATAGAGGAAGACCCTCAGTGATATAGATTGACCTGGTAGCTGCAACAATGTGCTTAAGCACTGAAACAATTGTGGACATGGTACAAGACTGGGCAGTGTTTTGTTCTGTGGTGCATAGGGTTGCTATGAGTCAGAACTGACTTAATGGCACCTAACAAAAACAACAACAAAACATTTATCCTGCTCTGATCCGGAGGTGAAAACTCTCATGAGAATCATAGTGATTTTTGCCTGTCAGAACTCTTCAGAGAAGAGGCCTAGGTTTCAGCAACTGAAGAAGAGACACGAGGGGTGGGTGGGTGGGGGGAACATAAAAAAAGGCACTGAATTAAAGCCTTAAAGGTCTTTCAGCTTGTGTTTGCCAGCTGTCTCCCCAACAGCACCAGCTCTCACCCTGGAGGCAAAGTTTAGCCTCGTGTGGTACTCTTCACAGAATCATTTAGGTGCTAGGAAGACATATCCATAGCAAATGGTAATGAGTTTTCTACCATAATTTTAGTCTCTCTGTTGATTTTATTACCAAGAAGGTGGAGAAGCAGATACTGGGAGGGTAGTGGTAATATTTCTTTCCTTCTAAATGTCAGTTTTCTGTTGCTCCCACAGAATCCTCAGGAGTATGGCAGCAAAAATTCTTCTGTGACTGAGTTTAGCATCATAGGCCTAACAGATCAGCCAGGACTCCAGATCTTCTCTTCTTCCTTTTTCTCTGCTTCTGTGTGATCATTGTGATGAGGAAACTGGGTGTGAGTACTGTGATTGGTCTGAACTCTCACCTGCATACACCTGTGTACATTTTTCTCTTTTATCAATTTCTCTTACTGCACTACCATCATCTCAAAATTGCTGATGAATTTTGTCTCGAAGAAAAATATCTTGCACTCAGGGTGTATGACTCAACTCTTCTTTGTTGTCTTTGAGTCCTTCACTTCTTCAGCAATGTCATAGGACTACTATGCTATCTGTAAACCTTTGGTGTTCACAGTCACCGTGTCTCCTCAGGTTTGTTTTCTCATTTTGTTAGGTGTCTGTGTGATGGGGTGTTCAGGGGCCATAGCCCTTTGGAAGCATATTAAGCCTGATTTTCTGTGCTGAAAACCTTATTAATCTGTGATGTCCTTCCTCTCAGCACCTACGTGAATGAGCTGGTGGTAATTATTCTTGTAGCCATTGATGTTGGAATGCCTACTGTTAAAATCTTCATCTCTTGTGCTCTGATAACCTCCAGAATTCTCCACATTAGCTCCACTGAATGCAGAGCCAAAGCCTTTAGTATCTGCAGGTGCCATATAGTTGTGATTTTTCTTTTCTTTGCTTCTGGGGCTTTTGTGTTTCTCAAGCCACCTTTCATTTTGCCTCTTGACTAAGGAATGGGGTTCTCCCTGTTCCGTATCATTTTGGGTGTCTATGTTAAATCCACTAATATACAGCTTGAAGAATAAGGATGTTAAAGTTGCCCTGAGGAAAACTTTGAGGAGAAAAACATTTTCTTGAGAAAGGAGTAGTATTTGAAGAAGGAAATTGAATGCTTTGCTTATTAGTGTGTGTGTATATGTGTTTAATGAGGCATCCATTCTCCAGTGTTTCCTTTCCTAAATAGAATTTTTTTTCTTTTTTTTTATTTAATATGACTGAGTGACAATGTACACTCCCATATAAATTTACATGCCCACCTATAGGTCTGCACGACACATTCATCTAAACATAAAAATTTTCCATATGAAAATTTTTATGTTTAGATGAATGTGTAGTAAAATTTTTATGTTTAGATGAATGTGTAGTGCAGATCTATTTCCCCTAGTCCTCACCCACCTTCACTATTCTAAGCATTCTTTATCTTTCGCAGATTGTTTTTAAAATTGAAGATTGTTTAACTTTGACCACACAAATCATGTAATCGAGCATTCTCTTTTTTACAGTCCACACATTGGAGACTCAGAATTATTGCATATATTGCCAAAGGATGCACAACTACTTGGTGCCACAACTGGCACTGGACTCTAGGCCCTTGAATTCCAATCTGTTTTATTTTTGTTTATGCCATGCTTTGTTGTTCCATTACCACCCTCACAGATTGAATTTTGGTGGTAGAATATCCTGATACTTTGAAACTTGTTTCCATTTACAACAATTCAATTTAGCTTCTCAAAAATAATTTTTGAATACTAATTTGTTTTTCAAATGAGTAGGAGGTGAAAACTTTTCTTAAGCTGATCTTGGCTGAATGACAAGAGAAGTGTGTGAAGATTTGAATGTGAGGGAGGCTAGTGTATTCAGTTCCAGACAGTAGCAAACATGGTCATTAATGAGGCTGTGTTTGAAACCTTGGAGATTCAATCTAATGTATTAATACTTTTACAAGCTTAAAGGTTCTACAGATGATAAGTGGAAAGTCACATATAGTTGAAGACTGTCACAGCCAAGTGCCATCAAGACTGAGAACTAAAATTTAGAGTTTTCTCTTAAGTATTAATTTGAGTAATTGGGTTATAACTCAGAAATTTTGTGGCACGGGGTAATCAAGTGAGGGTCTACAGACTCTAAAGGAACAGTGAGTAATTTGGGGGATCTAGTTAGTGGCATAGTAGTTAAGAAATACAGCAGGTTGACAGTTCAGATCCACCAGGCACTCCTTGGACACCATATGGGGCAGTTCTACTCTGTCTTATGTAACTGTCATGAGTTGGAATTGACTTGATTGCAATGTATTTGGTTTTTTTTTGTTGTTGTTTAGTTAGTTGTTGGAGTCTCTTCATGATGCAAACAGTTAACATGCTGGGCTTCTTATGAAAGGTTGAAGATTCCATTCTACCCAGAATTGTCTCAAAAGAAAGACCTGGTGATTTACTTCCTAAAAATCAGTTATCTCAAGCCTGTCAAGCGTAGTTTTACTCTGATACACATAGAGTCACTGTAAGTTGGAACTGATGGCAACTGATTTGGTTAATTTAGTTATCTGGGCAGTAGTAAACAGAAGAAGTAATTTTTCTTGAATATTAAGGCACTATAGATAGCTATGGGACGGTTCTATCCTATATTATAGGGTTGCTGAGTCTGAATTGACTCAATAGCACACAACAACAGATAGCACTTCTCAAGTAGGTATATATGACAAAGAAAGAATTCATGTCATGACTGGTTAATTCCACAGAATTGTGTAAAGAGAAGTGCATCTTTATATAATACATGGGAACACTTTGATCTGAAGGATTTATTAGTAGTAAAGTGTCTTATTTATCTGGGGCTGCTTTAATAGAAAATACCACAAATGGATGGCTTTAACAAAGGGAAATTTATTTTTTCACATAACAGTAACTCAAACAAAAATTCACTGCTATCAAGTCCATTCTGACTCATAGCAACCCTATAGGCAGAGTAGAACTGCCCCACAGAGTTTCCAAGGCATGCCTGGCAGATTTGAACTCCTGACCTTTTGGTTAGCAGCCATAGCACTTAACAACTGCACCACCAGGGTTTCCACATAAAAGTAGTCTGAATCAAAATTGAGGGCATCAGCTCCAGGGGAAGGCTTTCCTTATTGGCTCTGGAGGAAGGCTTTTGCAGTCAGTCTTCACTTGGGCTGACAGCTGCTCAGGCACAGAGACCCTGAGTCCAAAAGATGCACTCTGCTCCATGTGCTTCTTTCCTGGTGGTATGAGGTCCCCAGTTCTCTACTTGATTGCCTTTCCTTTTATCTCCCAAGAGATTGTCTCAAGATACAATGCAATCTTGTACTCAGTCTTCTATCACCGACACAACTATAGCCCATCCTCTATCATTAATATCTTAGAGGCAGGATTTACAACATAGAGGAAAATCATGCAACACAGGGAATCACGTCCTAGGCAAAACTGACAGACAAATTTGGGGGAGAACAACATTCAATCCCAGTTCTTCTTCTTTTTCTGTAAATCACTAGTATATTAATTGATGGGGAGATACTTTATCTTCAGAGCTATTCTTATGGAAAGCTGTCTTCTTTTGGGAACATGGGAGGTTTGCATGACTGTTTAGTTTTGTCCTCTGATATGACAGAGATCATCAGACTAAGAGTGTTGTGGCAAGATTTGGCTTCAGTCATCATAGAACGATAAAAGACAATGCATTTCTGAGACCTGTGGGATGAGCATCAGGTGAGTAAGGTGAATAAGCTATGTAAGGTAGACATTAAACAGTGACTTATGAAGCTTGTAAGTTTTGCATTTTTTATTCAGTAGCTTAGTAGTTGGGTCACTTTGGACAAATTACTTAATGTTTCTGAGCACTAATTTATTTGTTTATTATTTATTTTTTATTTATTATTACTATGATTCAATGAAAATGCACATTCCCATATAAATTGCATGCCCACCTGTATGCAGCTCCCACTGTGCTCCCTGCCTGGTGACAGCACACTCTTCCTCTCTATTCCATACATGTCTTATCCTCATAGCTATCTCCTATCCCCTCCTCTTCACCCACTCCTCTTCCTCCAACAAGAGGTCAGCAGGATGACATCCTATAGATGCACAGAACCATAAAGTGCACACATGATATGGTCACTCTGTGTCACCGAGTCCAATCCTTTTCTGTCCAAGAGTTGACCTCCATCATAATTCATGGATGGGGCAGCAACAGAGCCAGGGGCCATGCACCGAGGAGAACTCCCAGGCCCATGGACTATCAATTGAGGTTTTTTAATGGAGCTCCCAGAGTGCACCCCTTTTTATTCTTGTGTTGCCAGTGAGACTCAACTTTGTGATCTCTATCACAGCTATCACTGGTGGTGATTTATAGAAAGCCAATGGCCTACATCATCCTGAATGGAGAAAGACTGAAACTGTTTCTCCTGAGAACAGGAACTAGACAAAGATGCACACTCTCACCTCTCCTATTCAACATCATACTAGAAGTTCTGGCCAGAGCAATTAGACAAGACCATAAAATAAAGGGCATCTGCATGGGCAAACAAGAAGTAAAAGTCTCCCTGTTTGCAGATGGTATGATTGCATACACAGAGAATCCTAAGGAAACTACTCAAACTGATAGAAGAGTTCAGCAAACTTTCAGAATACAAGTTAAACATAAGTAAATCAGTGGGATTCCTTTATACCAACAATGAGATTATTAATGAAGAAATCACCAAATCAATACTGTTTATTATAGCCACCAAGAAGATAAAGTACCACGAATAAATCTAACCAGAGAAATAACAGACCTTTGCAAAGAGAACTGCAAGTCCTTACTACAAGAAACTAAGAGAGACTTACATAAATGGAGAAACCTACCCTGCTCGTGGATAGGAAGACTTAACATTGTGAAAATGTCTATTTTGCCTAAAGCAGTCTACTTATATAATGCAATCCCAATACAAATTCCTGTAACATTTTTTAATGAGATGGAGAAACACATTGCTAACTTTGTTTGGAAAGGGAAGAAGCCCCAGATAAGTAAAGCACTACTAAAGAAGAAGAACACACTGGGAGGCCTCTCACTACCCAACTTTAGAACCTATTACACTGCCACAGTAGTCAAAACAGCCTGGTACTGGTACAATAAGAGACAGATAGATCAGTGGAACAGAATTGGGACCCCAGAGATGACACTATCTTCCTATGAACAACTGATATTCAACAAAGGCTCTAAGACACTAAACTGGGGAAAAAACAACCTCTTCAACAAATGGTGCTGGCAAAATTGGATATTCATCTGCAAAATTTTAAACAAGACCCACATCTCACACCTTATACAAAAAACAAATCAAACTGGATAGCCAAGCCAAGTGCTGTCGAGTCGGATCTAACTCAAACTGGATAAAAGACCTAAATTTCAAACCTAAAATGATAAAGCTCATCCAAGAAAAAGCAGGAACAACAAGTTTTAATACACAACTTAGACAGACTTAGAAGTAGGTGTAGTTGTCCGCTGATGGATAGAAGGTTCTGTATATGTCAATGAGGTCTAGTTGGTAAATTGTGGCAAGAAGATCTTCTGTGTCTTTACTGAGCTGTTTTCTAGATGATCTGTCCAATACAGAGAGTGGAATGTTGAAGTCTTCCACTGTTTTTGTGGAGCGATCTGTTCTATCTCTTTTTTGAATGTAGTCAGTGTTTCTTTGATGTATTTAGGTGCTCTAATATTAGCTCTAATATTAGGTGCCATTAAATATTTAATATTGCTAAGTCCTCTTTGTGTATTGTACCTTTCAGCAATAAATAGTGTCCATTCTTGTACACAATGGTGGATTTTAAAATCTATTTTAAAATCTATTTTATCTGTGATTAGAATTGAGACACCTGCTCTGTAGAAGCTCAGCCACAATACTCTCTGTGTTCTCAGGTGTCTCACTCTGTTTTGGAACTCTAATTAATTGTAGGTTGTTCCTCTTAATAGAGTCCTACATGCTTCTTCATTTTTCTTATTTCTTTTTTCTGATTTCTCCTCATAGAGGCTGGAGTCAGTAGCTCTGTTTTCCAAATTGGAAAGTCTATTTTCCATTTGTTCCATTGTGTTTTCTTGCCTTTGAATGAAAGTTTCTATCTCTTTGATTTTGTTACTGATCTGTTGGATTTCACAGGACTGGTGTTCCATCAGATTGAACAGCTTGCTTAATTTTTCATTTTGTTCTGCTGCATTTTATATAAGGTCTAGGAGTGCTCTGTATATAATCCTTTTGTGTTCATCTTCCAACAGTTTCAGAAAAGCTTCTTCTTCTGTGAAATTCTGAGGTGGTTCCTTTTGGGGGCCTTCTGATATCATGGGTGATTTCTTGGTTACAGATTTCTCCAGAGTGTGTTGCTTTTTTGGGCTTCATGAGGATCAATAGAGGCTCGGAGAGATGCTGTGAGGATGGACTGCAGTTGTTTCTCTAGAACATCTTAAAATGAGAAGTAAAAATTGTCTGACAACTTCCGAAGTCAGTTAGGTTTTCAGGTGTATAGGTCCCTCTTCCCAGCTGGCAAAGTAAGCACCTCTGTATTGAACCCCAGATGTTATAAAGTATCTCAGTATACAGAAAGGCTACTGTCTTGCTGGGCTCTGCTGTCAGACCTCAGCTGTAGGCAATACTGCGTAGAATTCTGCTTTTCTGCCGGAAAAGTGCTCTCTTCTGGGCAGGCATTGCTTCCCAGCCCAGGAATTTGGTCCAGCTGAGGCTTCTGTATGGGTATCCTCGCCTGTCAGTGGAACAAGATGGTGTCCTGCATAAGCTTGCCACCCTGCTAGGACCAGGCTACTGGCGGAAAGGGAGGCCAAAAATGCCGAGATGCCCAGAGCCCACAGCTTCTGTTGCCGGGCTCAGCCTCAGGGGATACCATACAAAACACCACCTCTGCCCAAAAAGCACTCTACTCTGGCAAGTGCCACCTCCTGTCCTAGGAACCAAGTCCAGCTAGAGCCTCTGCCTGGGTGTCTCTGTCTCTCAACGGATCAAGATGACATCTGCACAAGCTTGCCACTGCATCCATATGGCTACTGCATGGTAGAGGTAGAAAGACAGGCCAAAGGAGCCAAGCTGCACAGAGTCCAAAGCCGGGCTCTCGGAACATGGCAATTGCGCTCGCTGATCCCACCAGTTGTGCGTCCGAGACCAGTGGCCAGTCAATTCCCACCTCTGCTTGCTGGCCAATACAGAGAAAAAAAAATCAAAATGGTGAGTTACCTTTGGTCTATTCAAGCCTGTGCTCGCCGAGACTGGGGTCAGTGAAAGAGAGGAGGTTTTACGTTCAGTGGTATGAAGTCCAAATTAACAGCCCTATGCTGCACCCTAGGGCTCACTAGTTGTCTAGAAGGCTCCGTTTAATTATCAGTTCAGGTCTTGGTTTCCAGAAGGATTTAGGGAGGTGTGTATTTAGTCTGCCATCTTCTCCTTGTTTTTAAAAGTGAGAAAATACTCCTGATCTCATGGGGTTTTCCAGAGCATTAAGTTTGAGATACTCAATAAATTCTAATTCTTTCCCTGCTGAAATTCCTTTGTCTAGTTATCAGCACTTCCTCTAGCTTTTCCATGAGCTTCAGCAAATTATTTCATCTTTATGGGACTGATTTGTCATGAGAAAAATGAAGCCATCTATAACTTTATTTAAAAAATAAAATATTTTGATCAGTTCTTGTACACTTTAAAAAATAAACAGTATTTGCCATACTATGTAATTAAAATTTATCTTCCTCCTATGTAGTCTTTTGATTCCTGAATTCTCCTCCCTAAAAGCAATACTTGTTACCTGTTTCTTATGAACACTCTGAAGATTGTATATGCATATTCAATAATATCACTCTCTCTACTTCATGTGTGTATATATGCACACATATGCATATATACATACAGATATATACATGTGTGTATGTGTGTATACACCTAGTGCTCCTGTTTGAGAGTTGAATGAAATTTAAGAATGATTATATTAGAGTAGGATGGAACATAGAACACTGCAGTGGTAAAAAGAAGACCTAATTACAATAGAGGAATGGGATAGAAGAAGGAATGTGAGGCATCCTTGGCCTTGGGTGTATCACTATGGATCCCAACTCTGCTGGCAGTGTGACATTTGGTCTCCTGATTTGTCCTCACTCCATGGACTGACCACCTCTGATGGCTGTGGTGGGGTCAGAATCCTTGGTAGCAAGCAGATTGAGAGTATTTTTAACCTAGCGCACATTTCTGTGCATGCTTACCCATTTTAACAAATGCTGTGATTTTGACTCTTGAAAGAACTGATATTTATTATTGCAGGTTTAGAATGTGGAAAACATGAAAAAAAGAATAGTCTGCCTCAATGTGGCAGTTTGCAGTTTTAGTCCCAGTTCTTCATTCATCTTATTTATCCATACCCTTGCCAGGGTGTCTTAGAGTATATTTCTCACATTGCTCAGCAATGTGACCCATTTAGCCAATGAGGTATTAGCAGATGTGATGTAAGCAGGGGCTTGGTATATGTTTACGTATTGAGACTTGACTTATGCTTGTCTCACTGTCTTGAGAAGAGCTTCTCTTTTACAACTGTTGTACTTCACAATTGAGTCTCACAGTGAATACATGTGGAGCAGATCTTGAAGCAGAACACATACCCATTCTCAGACAAGAGGAGCCTCCACAATCAACTTGTAGTCATATGGGAACAAATACTCATTATTGTATGCAAATAAGATGTTTGTGGTTGTTCTATAGCAATAGTTAACTGATAAATCCCACCATTCAGATATTACAAAATGAGCATCTCATCTGGAGATTTACCTTCAGTGGGATTGTACTCAGTATTCCATGTTATAGAAGATTGTTAACTTGTCATTATAATGTGAGCTCTACTCTTTGTCATTAGATATATTTTGGATTATATTTTTTTATGGATTATATAATATAGATGGCACTATATATATTTAATTTTATTGTGCTTTAGGTGGCAGTTTACAGCTCGAGTTAATTTCTTATTCAATAATTTATACTGTTTTGTGACATTGGTTGCAGTCCACACAATGTGACAATATGTTCTCCTTTCCAACCCCAGATTCTCTATGTCTATTCATTCAGTTCTTGTCCCTTCTTGGCTTCTCATCTTGCTTTTGTACAGTGGTTG
Source organism: Heterohyrax brucei (assembly GCA_028571685.1). Lineage (NCBI taxonomy): Eukaryota > Metazoa > Chordata > Mammalia > Hyracoidea > Procaviidae > Heterohyrax > Heterohyrax brucei. The sequence goes on from CM053162.1 coordinate 24,206,033, forward strand.
TGCATTTGGTCTCTTATATTTGATTGACCCAGGTAGCAAGTTCCTCATGTATCTTACTGTTTGTTTCACAGGCCTGTCAAACTTTTATCTGAAAAGTGGGCTTCAGGGGTGGTTTCAGTTCTGGGTTAGCAGTGTCCAGAAGCCTGTTAGACCAGTAAGTCTGGTCTTTTTTTCATGAATTTGAATTTTGTTCCACATATTTTTCCTTCTCTGTCTGGGACCTTTTTTGGTGAACCCTGCCTGAGTGGTCAGTGCTGGTAGCTGGACAGCATCTGGTTCATAGAGATTAGGATGGTGGAGTTTGTGGTTTATGTGATTGTTTAGTATTTGGGCTAGTATTTTCCTTGTGTTTTTAGTTTGCATCATTTTCCTTTACTTTGCACAGGATAAGATCAATAGATATATGTAATATGGCTGCTCACAAGCTTTTAAGACCCCACATGCTACTCTCGAAAGTAGGAATGCATCGTATTTTTTAAAGCTTTTTCTGATTATTGAACATTAAAATTGTATTAACTTCCCAATGTTTTATTCGTATGAAAAATACTGTGCCAATCACTTTTACGTGAAACTTTTTGCCTAGATTTTTGTATAGTAGTGTTTTCCAGAGTAAATTCCTATTATATTTTCATTACCTTTCGATCCAAAATATTTTCTAATTTGCTCTGATTTCTTTTTTGACCTATTTACTCTAGATAAATGTGTTGTTTAATATTTAATCATTTTTTCTTAAACACATTCTTGCTATTAATTTCTAATTTTGTTTCATGATGTTTAGAGAATTTACTCTGTAAAATGTTAATCTTTTTGTATTTATTGAAGAGGGAAAAGTAGACCTAACAATCTTGACTCAGGGTCAGAAGTCCCAGAGGTGAAGTAAAATTGTGCATGGGAGTAGCCAAAGTGTGCTTCATGTAGGAGTACAAGGAGCACAGTGTTATGCTTCCTGTAGTAACTCCTCCCTTGCAGAGTAACTGAGGGAGCCTTCTTTGGATTTCTGGTCAGATTCCTAATGTATTTACCTGTGAAAGATAAACATTTTAAGAGTTCTCACATGTTTGCAATGTGATGGGTAGACAATATTTCTTTAATTGAAGAGAAACATCTGGTCACAGCCTTCGTTAGACGTGGTGGCCTTTAGTGTATAATTGCTAACAGGATAACCCAGAGAAAAATGTACTAGCCTTTTAATTTTTCAGTGTAGTGGGTAAAAGAAGGAGCTAGTTTCAGGGCTATCCCTTTGTATATCACCTGCAGTCCATATCTCTTCATGTCTCTTTTCCTAATTGTGAAGGTTATGTAGTTGATCAGCTTGGCTGGGCCGTGATTCTCAGTGGTTTGACATCTATGATGTAGTTTGTTTTACGATAATATAATTTGGCAGTTATGTAATGATATACTCAACTCCATAATGAGATCAGCTATGAGCAGCCTTTCAGGTGAAAGAGAATTTCCTTGGGCATGTGACCTGTGTATAATGAACATCCAATATATATATGAATGTCCATTAAGGCTCTCACTCTGAATCTTGTATCTGGCTCATCATCATGTGACCTCTGGTTGTTGGAACTTGAGGTAGCAGCTTACCTGCCAGTCTTGGGGTTTATCATCTCTGCAGCCTGTAAGCCAGTGGCCAGCCATGTGACCTGTTCATATCTATATCTATATATCTGTATCTATGTATATCATCTATATCTATATCCATATCTCTATATATCTGTCATGGATTGAACTGTGTTCCCTAAAGAATCTGTAGCAATTTGGCTAGACCGCAATTCATGGTTTTGTGTGATATTCCTTCATGTTGGAATTCCTGCCTCTATGGGGAATTAATGAGGGTGAAGGGGTGTCAGTTGTGTTGGTAGAGCAAGATTTAAGATGTAAGTTTGTTTTGTGCCATGAGTCTGTCTCTTGGGACTTGAAGGACAGAAGCCAGCAGAGACATTTGGGGACCTCATACCACCAAAAATCAGTGCCAGAAGATGAGTGAGGCCTTTGGAAAGGACCAGGGTCCCTGAGTTTCAGAAGCCTCCAGTTTAGGAGAAGATTGATGACAACGATGTTTCTCCAGTGCCAGTATTCTCCTGGAGCTGACACCGTACTGGACTTTCAGCCTACTAGACTGTGACAAAATAAAGTTTTTCTTTTTAAAGCCATCTACTTGTGGTATCTCTGTTAGAGCAACACTAGCTAACCAAAACGCTATCTATACACTCATTTGTTTTGCTTTTCTGGAGAACCCAGCCTAAGGCATTTAGAACTGAGACTGGCTCTAGAGAATCAAAATTGCAAGGATGAGTCTTCTAAATTGGTTCTTCAGTCTGGTTAGTCTTAAAGATGTTGATGACTTTGCCTCCAGTAGAAGGCACTGCTAATTCAGGACATGAGATGAGCATAAAAATATGCAAAATATCGTCACCAATAGATCAGTTATTAGTGAAAGGTGAGGCTCTTGGTGATCCCATGTTTGATTCTCTTTTATAATTTTGTCATAATGAGGAGCATAAGGAAGCTAGTTGATTGATCTTCTTTTAGTTAAACAAAATGATGTAAGAAAGAGATGAGCTCAGGGCTTCAGAATAAAAGCTCAAGTATTGCACAGATGACCTCAGTGTTGCTACTTGGGCCTTGAAAGAAAAACTTATTTCTTGTAGTAACACAGCTGACATTGCTAAACACCAAACTCAGAGACTTATCGTAAGAGTTTCTGAAATACAATGCCAGCCAATTCCCAACATGAGTGGTGTTTGAAGTTAAATTGAGAGCATTGGTTGAAAAGGTAATTAAAAAACTCCCAATTAAAAAAAGGACTTGACCATGATGGCATCACTGGAAAATTCTACCAAACTTTCAGAGAAATGTTAACACCACTACTACTAAAGGTGTTTCAGAGTATAGAAAAGGATGGGATACTTCCAAACTTACTCTCTAAAACTAGCATAACCCTAATACCAAAACTAGGTAAAGACAACACGGAAAAGGAAGATTACACACAAATATCCCTCATGAATTTTGGTGCAAAATTTACAACAAAATCGTAGTTAAACAGTATATCAAACGAATTCACCATGACCAGTGGGATTCGTATCAAGTATGCAAGGATGGTTCAATATTAGAAAAACAATCAATGTAATCAATCACAGAAATAAAATAAAAGACAAGAACTGCTTGATTTTATCAAGTGCTGCCACATGTGACAGACTATAACAACGATTTATGTTAAAAACTCTCAGCAAAATATGAATAAAAACAAAACTTTTCAACATAATAAAATGCATTTATACAATCAACAGCCAACATCATTGTAAATGGAGAGAGAATATGAAAGTAATTCCCTTGAGAACAAGAATCGGACAAGGATGTCCCTTGTCACCCTTTTTATTCAGCATTGTACTGGAGGTCACAGCTAGAGCAATTTGACAAGAATATGAAATAAAGGACATCCAAATCAGTAACAAAGATGATTTCCAGTAATGAACCTATTTGCGGATGATATGATCTTATACACAGAAAACCTGAATCCACAAAAAAAACTTTTGGAAATAGTAGAAGAGTTCAGCAAAGTGTTGGAATACAAAATAAACATACAAAGATCAACTGGATTCCTCTACACCAACAAGGGAAACCCTGGTGGCATAGTGGGTTAAGTGCAACGTCTGCTAACTAAAAGGTTAGCAGTTCAAATCCACCAGGTGCGCCTTGGAGACTCTATGGGACTGTTTCACACTGACCTCTTGGATCGCAGTGAGTTGGACCCAACTCGATGGTGGTGGACTTTGGGTACACCAACAAAGCATACATCAAAGAGGAAAGCAACTACTCAATACCATTTACAGTAACCCCCAAGAAGATAAAATACTTAGGAATAAATTTCACCAGAGACGTAAAAGATCTATATAAATAAAAGTATAAAGCACCACTACAAGAAACCAAAGAGACCTACTTAAGTCTCCAACCTACTTTGGTAATGGTTTGGAAGCCTCAACATTGTGAAAATGTCTGTTCTCCCCAAAGTGATCTACAGATACAATGCAATCCTGCTCCAAATTTCAATGGCATTTTTTAATGAAATGGAGAAATGAATCACTGACTTCATATGGAAAGGGAAGAAACTCAGGATAACTAAAACATTATTGAAGAAGAAACACAAAGTGGGGGGCCTCATGCTATCTGACTTTAGAACCTATTACACCACCACAGTAGACAATACATCCTGATATTGTTACAACAGATACATAGACAAGTGGAACAGATTTAAGAATCCAGACAAAATCATCCACCTATGAGCATCTGATATTCAATATAGGCCCAACATCCATAAACTGGGGGAAAAGACAGTCTTTTTAACAAATGGTATTGGCACAGCTGAATATCCATCTGCAAAAAAAAAAATAAAACAAGATCCGTATCTCATGCTATGCATAGAAACTGACTCCAAATGAATCAAAGACCTAAATCTAAAATCTAAAAAATAAAGATCATGGGAAAAAAAAGTAGCTATAATACTGGTAGCCCTAATACATGGCATAAACAGAATACAAAACATTACTAATCATGCACAAACACCAAAAAAACAGATAGATCATGGGAACTCCTGAAAGTTGAATACTTACGTTCATCCAAAGACTTCACCAAGAGTAAGAACACAACTGTCATGGATTGAGTTGTGTCACCCAAAAATATATGTAACAGTGTGTCTAGGCCATGGTTCCCAGTGTTGTGTAATGTTCCTATGTGTTGTAAATCCTGCCTCTATGATATTAATAAGAGAGGATGGGCACACTCTTGTGTTGGTGGGAGAGGACTCAAGGTGTACATCATATTGTGCCTTGAGCCAATCTCTCAGCATATAAAGGAAAGGGAAGGAAGCAGAGAGCCAGGGACCTCATACTACCAAGAAGGCAGTGGGGGGAAGCAGAAGGCATCCTTTGGAAAGGACCCAGGATCACTGTGCTTCAGAATCTCTCAGTCCAGGGGAAGATTCATGACAAGTACCTTCCTCCAGAGCCAACAGAGAAAGACTTCCTTTCAGTCTGATGCCCTGAATTTAGAGTTTTAGCTTTCTGAAAAGTGACAGAATAAAATTTCTCTTTTTAAACCAATCCACTTGTAGTATTTCTGATATAGCGGCACTAAGTGGTTAAAACTATAGTCTACTGACTGGCAGAAACTTTTTGGTTATGACAAATCTGATCAGCATCTAATCTCTAAAATTTATAAGATAGTGCAAAACCTCAACAACAAAAAGACAAGTAACCCAATTAAAAAATTAGCAAAGGATGTGAACAGGTACTTCACCAAAGAAGACACTGATGTGGCTAGCAGATAGATGAGGAAATGCTCACAATCATTACTTATCAGTGAAATGTAAATCAAAACTGAAATGAGGTACCATCTCACCCCAATAAGACTGGCATTAGTGGAAAAAACCACCAAAATTATTGGAGAGGTTGTGAATAGACTGAAACACAGTGTGTGTGGCAACATAAAGTGGTACAACCACTTTGCAAATTGACTTGAAGTTTTCTTAAAAAGTTGATATATCAAACTATCCAGCAATCTTGCCTCCTGGAATATATCCCAGAGAATTAAGAGCTGCCACACGAATAGATACATACACACAAATTTTCATTGCAGCACTTTCTACAATAGCAAAAAGATGCAATTGACCTAGTTGCCCATCAGTAGATGAATGGATAAAGAAACTACGGTGTATTCACAAATGGAATGTTACATAGTGATAAAGAACAATGGTGAATTTGGGAAACATCTCGTATAGTGGAAGAATTGGAAAGGCATTATGCTAGAGAAATTTCTTGGAAAAGGACAAATGTTATATGAGACTACTATTGTAAGGTCACAAGAAAGGTTTAAATGTAGAAGAAAGCAGTCTGACTGTTAGGAGGGTGGGGAGCGTGGGAGAGTGCTCTTCACTAATTAGACAGTAGACAATATTTTACATGAAGGGATGGATAACAGAGGAGAAGTCAGCACAACTAGACTAAATCGAAAGCTAAGAAGTTTTCTAAAAATAATCAAACACTTCGAGGTACAGAGTAGCAAGCGCAGAGATGGGACTACAGTTTCAGGGGACATACAGGTCAATTGGCATAGTAAATTAAAAAAATTATTATGCTTTGAGTGAAAGATGGTGATCCAAGTCAATTTCCTGTGTGAAACCCCAAACATACACAACTATGCACATCTACCTGCTTTCCCCTAACATCACCTGTTGTGCTAACCTCGCTTCTGCTGTGAGCTGTCACTCTCTTCACCCAACTCAATTCCTATCTACTATCTAATCTGTAAATATCCTTCTCTCTTCCTCCCTACCCTTGTAACCACCAAAGATTTTCTTCTGCTTAAACCTTTTAAGTCCTTATAATAATGATCTCATACAATATTTGTCCTTTTGCTCTGACTAATTTCACTAAGCATAATATCTGCCAGATGACTCCATGTTATGAGATGTTCCCTAAAGTCATCATTTTTACCATTGCATACTCTTCCACTGTATTAATATACCATAGACTATTTATTTGTTCATCTATTGGTGGGCACTTAGGTTGATTGCATCCTTTTGCTGTTGTAGACAGTGCTGCAATAAACACTGATGTGCATGTATTTGTTCTTGAGACAGCCCTTATTTTTCTAGGATATATTCCAAGAAGTAAGATTGCTGAATCATATGGTATTTGTATATCTAACTTTTCAAGAAAGCACCAAATCAATTTCCAAAGTGGTTGTATTATTTTACATTCCCACTAGCAGTGTGGAAGAGTTCCAGTCTCTCCACATCCTCTTCAATGTTTATTATTTTGTGTTTACTGGATTAATGCCAGTTTTGTTGGGGTGAGATGGTATCTCATTGTAGGTTAGATTTGGATTTCAGTAATGGCTAATGATCATGAGCATTTCCTCACGTATCTGTTAACGTCCTGGAAGTCCTCTTTGGTGAAGTGTCTACTCATATCCTTTGCCCATTTTTAAATTGGGTTATTTGTCCTTTTCTTGTTGAGGTTTTGTAGTAGCCTGTAGATTATGGGGATTAGATGCCAATCAGATTCGTGGTAGCCAAAAATTCTCATCCTGTCTGTAGGTAGTCTTTTTACTCTTTTGGTGAAGTCTTTGGATGAACATAAATGGTTGATTTTTAGGAGTTCCCAGTTATACATTTTCTGGTCTTTGTGCATTGTAATTAATACTTTGTAGTCTGTTTATACCATGTATTAGGCTTTCCAACATTTGTCCCTGGTTTTTCCTTCCATGATATTTACTGTTTTAGATTTTGTTGTGGTTGTTAGGTGCTAAAACACTGCCCAGTTTTGCTCCATGTCTACAATCATTTTCATGCTTAAGCCCATTGTTGTGGGCACCGTGTCAATCCATCTTGTTGAGGGTCTTCCTCTTTTTCACTGACCCTCCACTCTACCAAGCATGATGTCCTTTTCCAGGGACTGATCCTTCCTGACATGTCCAAAATACGTAACATGCAGTCTTGCCAGCTTTACTTCTAAGGAGCACTCTGATTGTACTTCTTCCAGAACAGACCTGTTGATTCATTTGGAAGTCCATGGTACATTCATCATTCTTCGCCAACACCACAATTCGAAGACATCAGTCCTTCTTCTGTCTTCTTTGTTCATTGTCCAGCTTTTGCATGCATATGATGCAATTGAAAATACCATGGCTTGGGTCAGGTGCATTTTAGTCTTTAAGGGGACATATTTACTTTTGAATACTTTAAAGAGATCCTTTGCAGCAGATTTTCCTAATGCAATGCATCTTTTTTTTTTTTTCAAGCAATGCATCTTTTGATTTCTTGACTGCTGCTTCCCTGGACGTTGATTGTTGATACAAGTAAAGTGAAATCCTTGACAACCTTAATCTTTTCTCCATTTATGACAATGTTGCCTACTAATCCAGTTGTGAGGATTTTTGTTTTCCTGATGTTGAGTTGCAGTCCATACTGAGGGCTATGGTCCTTGATCATCATCAGTAAGGGTCTTAAATCTTCATTTCCAGCAAGTAAGGTGGTGTCGTCTGCGTAATGCAGGTTGTTAATGAGTTGTCCTCCAATCTTGATGCCCTGTTCTTCTTTGTATAATCCAGCTTTTCAGATTATTTGCTCGGCATACAGATTAAAAATGTATGGTGAAAGGATACAACTCTGACACACACCTTTCTTGACTTTAAACCATGCAGTGTCCACTTGTTCTGTTTGCATGACTGTATCGTTATCCATATACCAATTCCTTAAGAGCACAATTAGGTGTTCTGGAATTCCCATTCTCTACTATGTTAGCCATAATTTAGTATGATCCACACAGTTGAACGCTTTTGCACAGTCAATGAAATACAAGTAAACATCTTTCTAGTCTTCTTTACTTTCAGACAAGATCCATCTGATGTCAGTGATGATATCCCTGGTTCCACGTTCTCTTCTGAATCCAACTTGAATTTTTGGCAGTTCCTTGTCAATATACTGTTGCAGTCATTTTTGAATGATCTTGAGCAAAATTTTACTTGTGTGTGATATGAACGATATTGTTTGGTAATTTCCACATTTGGTTGGAGCACCTTTCTTTGGAATGGACTTAAATATGAATCTCTTCCTGTCAGTTGGTCAGGTCATCCAAATTTCTTGACACAGGTGAGTGAGCACTTCCAGCACTACATCTGTTTGTTGAAATATCTCAATTGATATTCCATCAACCCCTGGAGCCTTGTTTTTTCCTAGTGCCTTCAGTGCAGCTTCGACTTCTTCCTTCGGTACCATTGGTTCCTGATCATATGCTAGCTCTTCAAATGGCTGAACACTGACTAGTTCTTTCCGGTATAATGACTGTGTATTCCTTCCACCTTCTTTTGATGCTCCCTGAGTCGTTTAATAGTTTCCCTGCAGAATCCTTCACTATTTCAACTCGAGGATTGAATTTTGTCTTCAGTTCTTGCAGCTTGAGAAATGCAGAATGTGTTCTTCCCTTCTGGTTTTCCATTTCCAGCTCTTTGCATATGTCATTATAATATTTTCTTTTGTCTTTTTGAGCTGCTCTTTGAAATTTTATGTTTAGGTCTTTTACTTCACCATTCCTTCCTTTTACTTTAGCTGCTTGACATTCTAGAGTAAGTTTCAGAGTCACTTTTGACATCCAATTTGTTTTTTTTTCTTTCCTGTCTTTTTAAAGACCTCTTGCTCTCTTCATGAATGATGTCTTTGATGTCATTCCACAGTTGGTCTGGTCTTTGGTCATTGGTGATCAACACATCAAGTCAGTTCTTGAGATGATCTTTAAATGCAGGAGAGATATACTTGAGGTCATGCTTTGGTTCTGATGGACTTGTTCTAATTTTCTTTAGTTTCAGTTTGAATTTGCATATGAGCAATTGATGATTTGTGTCACAGTCAGTACCTGGTCTTGTTCTGACCATTGATATGGAGCTTTCCCATCATCTTTTTCCACAGATGTAGTCAGTTTTATTCCTGTGTATCCCATCTGGTGAGGTCCATGTGTACAGTCACCATTTGTGTTGGTGAAAAAAGGTATTTGCAATGAAAAAGTCGTTAGTTTTACAAAATTCTATCATGTGGTCTCTGGCATTATTTCTATTACCAAGGCTGTATTTTCTAACTGCTGATCCTCCTTCTTTGTTTCCAACTTTTGAATTCCAGTCACCAGTAATTATCAATGCATCCTGATTGCATGTTTGATCAATTTTAGACTGTAGAAGTTGGTAAAAATCTTCAACCTCTTCATTTTTGGCCTTAGTGGTTGGTGTGTAAATTTGAATAATAGTTGTATTAACTGGCCTTCCTTGTAGATGTATGAATATTATCCTATCACTGACAGCATTGTACTTCGGGACAGATCTTGAAATGTTCTTTTTGATGATGAATGCAACACTGTTCCTCTTGGAGTTTTCATTCCCAGCATAGTAGACTATATGACTGTTGGATTCAAAATGGCCCAAACTGGTCCATTGCAGCTCACTAATGCCTAGGATGTCATGTGCTTGATTACATTGTTTTTCTAATGCTGAACATCCTTTCAAGCCACTTAGTCCTGGTGGATTTTTTATTGTTATTTTTTTGATATGCTGTTGAATTTTATTGGCTAGAATTTTGTTCAGAATTTTTGCACCTAAATTCATGAGTGATATTGGTCTGTAATTTTCCTTTTTTTGAGCTGTATTTACTTGGTTTTGGTATCAGGGTTATACTGGCTTCACACAATAAATTAGAAGTATTCCATCATTTTCTATGCTCTGGAATATTTTTAATATTAGTTGTGTTAACTCTTCTCTGAAAGTTTGGTAGAGTTCTGTGGCGAAGCCATCAGAGCCAGGGCTTTATTTAGTTGGGAGTTTTTAAATTACCTTTTCGATCTCATCTTTGTAATGGGTTTATTTAGTTGTTTTATTTCTGTTTGTGTTAGTTTTGGTAGGTGATGTGCTTCTAATTATTTGTCCATTTTCTCTAGGTTTTCAAATTTATTAGAGTACAATTTTTCATAATATTCTCTTGTGATTGTTTTAATTTGAGTTGTGATATTACCCATCTCATTTCTTATTATTCAAGTTAGTTGCTTCTTCTCCTGTTTTTCTTTTGTTGATTTGCCAGTGGCTCATTGATTTTGTTGATCTTGTCAAAAAACGAAGTTTTGGTCTTGTCAACTCTTTCAATCATCTTTCTATCCTGTATTTCACTTAGTCCTGCTCTAATTTTTGTTGTTTGCTCTCTTCTGGGTCCTGCGGGGTTCTTTTGATGTTTTCTTCCCTTGTTAGAATTGTAGAGTTAATTCTTTGGATTGAGGCCTTTCTTCTTTTTGGATATGTGCATTTATTGAGATAAATTGACCTGTGATCTTTGCTGTGCCCTATATGTTCTATTAGGATGTGTTTGCATCCTTATTTGATTCTTTGTTCCATGCTTGGTTTATTTTACAACCCAGTCAAATTTGAGCAAGTTTGACTTTTTTCCTTTCTGTTACTGTTATCTACTTTTATGGCTTTATGATCTGAAAAGATACCTTTTAATATTTCAGTACTTTGCATTTTGTTAATGATTGCTTTGTGGCCTAATATGCAACCAATTCTGGAGAACGTTCCATGTGATTTGGAAATGAAAGTATACTTGGCTGCTGTTACATGGAGTGTTCTCTTTATGTCTGTGAGATCAAGTGGTTGATTGTGGCATTTAGGTCTTCCATTTCTTTATTTAGCTTTTTTCTAGATGTTCTGTCCTTTACTGAGAATGGTGTGTTGAAGTCTCCTACTATTATTGTGGAACTGTCTATTTCTGTTTTCCCTGCAGATGTTTGTTGTATGTATTTTGGAGCCCTGTCATTGGGTGCATAAATTTTCAATATGGTTATGTCCTCCTGGAGTACTGATCCTTTAATCGTTATATAATATCTTTTCTTATCCAGTGTGGTGGATTTTACTTTAAAGTCTATTTTATCAGAGATTAATATGACTACTTCTGTTCTTTTTTGAATGTTCTTTTTGAATGTTTTGAATATTGTTTTTTCCATAATTTGAGTTGTAATTTAGTCAAGTCTTTGTGTCAAAGGTGTATCTCTGATACACAACATTGAGATGGGTAGTTTTTAAAATCCTATCTGCTACTCTCTATCACTTTATTGGTACATTTAATCCATTTACATTCAGCATGATTATTGATAGGTATGAGCTTACTGCTGTCATTTTGATGTCTTTTTTTGTATTGTAGACCATTCTTTTGTTCTATTTAATTTCATGTGCTGAGTCTTTGTATGTATCTTTTCCAATATTGGTGGTTTAGTATTTGCTAAAATTTCATGTTTTTGTTTTTCATTTTGATGTATAGGATTGGTAGTTTCCTTTATGGTTACCTTAATATTTATGTCTATTTTTCTATATTAAATCAGTCTTTAATTTCTTTATATCACCTTGACTTCCTCTCCATCTGAAAGATCTATGAATATATTTTCTTTTGGGTTTTTTTTATTTTGATGTTTACATAATGATATCTTTGTTTCCTTCTTTTAAATATTTTGCCTATGATTTCTCTATTTTGGTTGACATCCAGTTGCTCTGTTCTATGTTCTGGTCTTTGGTTGTTACCTGGAGTTATTGGTTTTCTAACCAAAGCATTTCCTTTAGTATTTCTTGTAGTCCCTCCACCTCCAATTCAGTACATTTCTGTGTATCTGGGAAAGTCCTAATTTCATCATCATATTTGAGAGACAATTTTGCTCTCTATATAATTCTTGGCTGGCAATTATTTCCCTTGAAGGTTTCGTATGTCATCCCTTTGCCTTCTTGCCTGCATGGTTTCTGCTGAGTAGTCCAAGCTTAGTTTTATTGATTCTCCTTTGTAAATTACTTTTCATTTATCCCTAGCCACTTTTAAAAGTGTTTCCTTACTGGGTTTGGGTTTTTATCTTTAGTTTTGGCAAATTTGACTATAATATGCCTTGGTGTCTTTCTTTTGGGATCTGCCTTGTGTGGAGTTTGATGAGCAGCTTGGGTAGGTATCTTCTCATATTTTATGTTATCAGAGAAGTTTTCTGTCAGTAAATCTTCGACAATTCTGTCTGTAATTTCCATTATCCAGTTATACTCCAATCATGCATAGATTATTCATCTTCATGCCAAGCCAGCCAAGTGCCATCGAGTCAGATCTGATCATCTTCACAGAGTCCCACATAATTCTTAGTGTTTCTTGATTTTTAAAAATTCTTTTTATCTGATTTTTCCTCAGATATACTGAGGTCATATGTTTTATCTTCAGTTTCAGCAATTTGGGCTTTCCATTGCCTCAATTCTGCTCCTTTGTGTTTCTGTTGAGTTGTCTAATTCTATAATTTTATTATTAATTTTTTGAATTTCTTATTCTTGCTGCTCAGTGGTTTTTTGCAGCTTGTTCAATTTGTCATTATACTCTCCTGCACTTTGACTCATCTCCTTTCTCATCTCTTAAAGAGTTCCTGATGATGGTGTTTAATATTCTACCTGTGATAACTTCAGGAAGTTCTCTTCCTCTGGAAAATTTGATTATTTGTCTTTGGAGCTTTCTGAAAAGCTCATGGTCTGCCCCTTTAAGTCTTTGATATGGACTGTGGTTTCCAAGCCATCAAGAAATTGTACTGTGTTCTAGCTTCTTGTTTTAAAATGTACAGTTTACTTTTTTTTTTTAAAATATATATCGATTCAGTTCAGGTGCATACATGGTCAGTCACCAAGTACGTGATTCAGGCTCTGGCCTACTGTTCGAGATGGGCAAAAGTGACTGGTATAGGGACAGGTTAGCTTTCACTTAAAACACAAACAATAAATGAAAATATGTCAAGTTGTTGATTTGCACAATCTGCCATGGTACACTGTAGAATAAGATACCCAAAGACTTAAGTAAACTAGAATGTTAGTGTGGCTTTATCAGGTTATACCAGAAGTCCCTCAAGAGGAGTACCCAAAGGACACACATTTTACCATAACAGTGATGAAAAAATTTGGGAAGGGAACCCTGTCATTGTTGAAGGCTGCTATGATAGCTAAAACTTGCTATTTTAAGTAAGTTCAATTTAACTGTAGGAAGTCCCCTAACTGAACTGAAACGCCTAATTATTATGGAGCTTATTGGACTCCATGGTGGCAGAAGCCAAGTGGCAGCACTAAATTGACCAAGACATGACTGTATTGGACAGTAGAATCAAAGTAGTCTTACTTATTGGATTTATGGCTTATGCTCTTTATTTATGTTGCCTGTAAGAGTGAAAGAGATGGGAAATATTTACTTGAACTGTACTAGTGATGAATTCTAGGTCAAGTGAATGGTATTTACCTGGAATTTCAAGTACAGAGAGTAATGCCACCTTATCAATTTCCAGACATGAGCCTGTTTGTAGACCTACAACACTTTTACTGAAAAGGAGGCCAGGTCCCTTGGAGTAGGACCTTCTTATGCTTCCAGAAATCAATATGGTTAATATTTTCTCTAATCTTTCGCAAAGGAATTGATGGCCATTTATGAAAATGACTATTCATTGATGGAAAAGAAATAATCAGACTTTTTAGGGGTTACCGTATAATGTCTCTGAACTAACACTAATTCCAGGAGACCCAAACTGTTATTGTGGCTGAGTCAGAGTGGGGGCATATGTAAGTCAGGTTATTAATGGAATCTTAGCTCATGGCTTTCTCCCAGAGTATCCAGTGCATCCCTGAATATATCCTGTAGTAATTTTCCTTGTTCCAGATTGTATAATTGGAATAGATATAAACTGGCCGAACCCCCACGTTGGATTCCTGATGAAAAGAGTAAGGGTTATTATGGTAGGAAATACTAAGTAAAAGCCATTTGAACTGCCCTTGCTTAGGAAAATAATAAACCAAAGGCAAACTACCTTCCTGGAAGAATTTCATAGATTATTGCCACTATCGAGGACTTGAAGGATGCAAGGGAGGTCATTCCTACTACATCCCCATTCAACTCACCTGTTTGTCCTGTATGAAAAATACAGTTGGATCCTGGAGAATGACAATGAATTATCAAAAACTTAACCAGGTGGTGAGTCCAGTACATTTGATGTTCCACATGTGGTTTCATTGCTTGAGCAGATTAATACATCCTGTGGTACCTGGCATTCAGCTGTTAATCTGATTTATGGTTTTTATCCATGTCTGTTTTAGATGACCACCAGTAGCAGCTTGCTTTCAGCTGACAATGTCAACGATATACTTTTACTGCCCTACCTCATATGTATATCAACTTTCCTACCCTATGCCATAATTTACTCCTCAGTGAACTTGATTGCTTTTAGCTTTCACAGAGATGTCACACTCATTCATTATATTGATGACATTATGCAGATTGGACTTAGTAAAGAAGAAATATTAATATTCTAGACTTATTAGTAAGATGTTTGCATGCCAGAGAATGGGAAGTTAACCCAACAAAATTTCAGGTGTTTTGTACCTCAGTGAAATTTCTGTAGGTCCAGGTGTGTGACCTATGTCAAGATAATACTGCTAAAGTGAAGAATACATTGTTGCATCTGGCCCTTTCTACAACTGAAAAGGAGGAACCATGCTTGCTTAGCCTCTTTGGATGTTGTAGGCTTCTAATCCCTAATTTGGATGTGTTACTCCAGACTATTTTTTCACCTTCTTTCTTTTTTTTTCTAGACTACTTTTTTAAATATATATATATAGAATTTCAAAAAGCTGCTGATTTTGAGAAAGGTTGAGAACAAGACAAGGCTCTGCATCAGATTCAGGCTGCTGTCCAAGCTGCTCTGCACTTGGGCCGTATGATTGAGCTGATCCAAGTGGTGGAAGTGCCAGTGGCAGAGAGAAATGCTACTTGAGTCTTTGGCAGGCCCCTATAAGTGAATCACAGTGCAGACACTTAAGCTTTTGGAGCAAAGCCCTGCTGTGTCTTGCAGATAACTACTCTCCTTTTGAGAAATAGTTTTTGGCTTGTTACTGAGCTTTAGTAGAAGCTGAACCCTTAGTATCAGGCCACCAAGTCACTGTGGTGCCTGAGTTGGTCCACATGAGCTGAGTGTGATCTGGTCTACAGTGTCATAAAGTCAGACTTGCATAGCAGCATGCCATCATTAAATGGAAATGGTATATGTGAGAGCAAGCCCAAGCAGGACATGAAGGCACAAGTGACTTGCATGAGAAAGTGCCCTGAATGCCGAGGGTGACCACTGCTCTCAAATTACCTTTCCTTTACCAGTCTCTACTGATGGCCTAAGCAAGGATTTCTTTATGATCAGTTGGCTGAAGAAAATAAAACTTGTACCTGGTTTGCAGAACTGTGTGACATGCAGATATCACTCAAAAGTAGACAGCAGTAACCCTACATCTCCTTTCTGGGACATCCCTGAAGGATAGTGGTGAAGTAAAATCCTCCCAGTAGTCAGAATTTTGAACAGTTACCTAATTGTTCACTTCTCTTGGATAGAGAAATGACCAGATACACAATTATATAGTGATTGAAGGGCTATGACTACTGCTTTGGCTGGCCGGGGACTTAGAAGGCATATGATTGGAAAATTGATGACAAGGTGGTATGCAGAAGAGGTTATGTGGATAGACTTCTTTGAATGGGCCAAAGAATTGAAGATACTTGTGTTTCATGTGAATGCTCATAAAAGAGGGACATCAGCAGAGGACAATTTTAACAATTAAGTGGAAACTAGTGAACCTGTTTCCCAGCCACTGCCATCACTGTCCTATGGACTAATGTACAAAGTGCTCATGATGGCAGGGATGGAGGTCATGCATGGGCTTAACAACATGTATTTCCACTCCTTAAAGTTGGCTCACCAAGCCACTGCTGAATGCCCAGTCTGTCAGCAGCAGGGCCCAACACTGAGTGCCTGATATGGTACCAATTTTCAAGGTGATCAGCCAGAAATCTGGTGGAAGATTGATTACACTGGATGACTTCCATCAGGGAAAAATCAGTGTTTTGTTCTTTCTGGAATAGACACTTCCTCTGGATATGGATTAGCCTTCCCAGCATGCATTACTTCTGCTAAAACTACCATCTGCTAAAACTACTTATCCACTGTAATGGTATTCTACAGAGTATTGCTTCAGATCAAGGGATTCACTTCACAGCAAATGAAGTGTGGCAATGTACCACACTCATGGAATTCACTGGTCTTACTGTGTTCCTTATCATTCTGAATCAGTTGGTTTGGTAAAATGATGGAATGGCCTCCTAAAGTAACAAATACGGTGCCAGCTAGGTGGAACTACATTGTAGGTGTGAGGCAGTGTTCTGCAGGAAGTTGTATGTACTGTAATCCATCTTCTACTATGGTGATTTTTCTCCTATAGCCTGGATTCATGGGTCAAGAAATCAAGGAGTGAATATGGGAGTGCATATGGGACTGGTACCACTCACTATTATCTCTAGTCACCTACTCAAAAATTTTTGCTTCTTGTTCCTATGACCCTGTGTTCTGCAGGTCTAGAGGTCTTAGTTCTAAAGGGAGGAATGCTCCTGCCAGGAAACACCACAATTATTTCACTGAACTGGAAGTTAAGAATGCCACTTGGCCTGATGCCTCTGGATCAACAGGCAAAGACGTGAGTTACCTTATTTACTGGTCTGATTAGTCCTGACTACCAAGTAAAAATTGGATTGCTATTACATAATAGAGGTAAAGAAGACGATGTCTGGAATGTTGAAGATCTTTCAGGGTGTTTGTTAGTACTACCATAGCATGTGATCAAAACCCAACCCAACCAAGCCCACTACCATTGAGTGGATGTTATTTAAGTCAACTGAAAATCATAGCCACCCAAATCCAACATGACTAGTAATAGCCCATATCCTTCAGGACTGAAGGTTTGGGTCACTACATCGTGCAAATAACCATAACCAGCCAAAATGCCTTTTGAGGGAATAGTTGGTGGAAGAAGGTAGTTCTAAATACCAGCTATTATTACATGACCAGTTATAGAATCTATAACTTTTTACTTGTTATAAGTATATCTTTCTTATACGTGTACATTAAATATTTTTCTTTTCTTCATTTATAAAATGTAAGCTCTACATGGAGCTAGTGTGTTTTCCATTGTATATATGTTAGTTGTACAATGTTACATGCAAGTATGACTTTCTTTAGCTATTATATATAGTTTTAGGAGATGTGTACAGGAACTAAGTTGACAAGAAGGCTGTGATGTTTAAGGTTGTTTGTCAGCTTGTCTGGACCATGATTCTCAATGGTCTGGCAGTTATAGTGTAGTTTGGCATTTATGTAATGATATAATCTCCACCATAGGACCTGTTGTGAGTATCCTATTAATTGAAGGAAGAGCCCTTGGTAGTTTGGACTGCCTTGTATGTAACATGGATGTTCTGATATTGCTTTTGCTTTGGATTCTGCATCTGGCTCGTCATCATCTAACCTTCAGTTCCTGAGACTTGAGCTAATTATCACCTACCAGTCTTGGGATTCATCAGTATCTGCAGCCTGTGAACAAGTAACCTGCTGTCTTACCTGCTGATCTTGGAATTCAGCAGCCTCTGCAGCCTGTGAGCCAGACACCTGCCGTTTTACCTGCTGATCTTGGGTTTGTTAGCCCCTCAACTATGTGAGTCAGGAGAAGCTTCTAACCTGATTCCTAACCAATGGACTTGGAACTTTTTAGCCTCTACGACTGCAGTAGAAATTTCCTTGAGAGAAGTCTCTCTCTCTGCCTGTACATGCACTATAAGTACTGTTACTAGTTTTGCTTCTTCTGGTTAGCAGCCATAGCTCTTAACTACTATGCTACTAGAGTCTCTTTGTTCTCTATAGATGATAATAAATCAATAAACAGTTCTCTTAAAGTCATTAATGAAAAATTTAAATTTATTTTATATCATAACCCAGATACATAAATGTTAATAAGAGGGTCAAAGATAGAGAAAACTTATCCTAGATAGAACAAACTATAAACTTGAAATTGGCAAGACTCAAGCAGTTAAACATGAAATAAATGAAAGAGAAAAGGGAAAAGATAATTGCATGCATATAGTCATGGTAAGAAATGTTTGCTCTCCATCAGTGTGTGAGTAGATCTTTAGAGGCCTTTTCTATCATATTTATGTCTTCAGCTTTCAACACTAGGCACAGTAATGATTTTTAACCAGTCATCTTCTTTGTGTTTTATGCTTGGTAGCCTTTAGCTTTTTCTTCCTCAGAATGTAAACTAGGGGGTTTACTGTGGTGATTGCCATGGTATAGAATATGGAGGCCACGTTTGCCTGGGTCAGTGTACTAGCCTTGGAGGGTTTTAAGAACATGAACACAGCAGATCCATAGAACAAAACCTATTGCTTCAGGGAATTAATAATATTTTCTCTATAGAAAGTAATGGTAATAATATTTTCTCTATAGAAGGTCATAATAAATTACTCTGAAACACAATCCTTAAAGTTTAAATGTAAAGTTTAAATTTAATGTAAAAATTGTAATTAGCAAATTTTTAGCCAAAGGCCCAGGATAGAAAGAATAGATTCAAAATAAAAAAATAACTGAACTTGGAAATAGCTGGTTGTCAACAGTAACACATGAGGGAGCATGGAATGAAAGAGAAGAATCAAGGAAGACATTGACAAACCTTGTGGAGCAGTGGTTGTTCCCCATCCATAGTTGGAGTTTCCTCGATATTTACAACAACAATACTTGTAACATTGAAAAAGAATAAAAGAGTTTGCATCAAGACAGTTTTATTCTCAGGGTTTTCTGCACAGCAGCTTTCACCTCCTTGTTCCTCAGACTGTAAATTAAGGGATTCAGCATGGGAATCACTGTAGTGTAGAATACAGAGGCTACATTCTCCTGGGCCAAAGAACTGGCTGTGGAAGGTTTCAGATACATAAATGCAGTAGATCCATAGAACATTCCCACTGCCATAAGGTGTGAGCTGCAGGTGCTGAAGGCTTTGGACCTACCCTTTGTGCTGCTAATGTGGAGGATGCTGGAGAGAATGAAGGCATAGGAGACAAAGACTATTAAGCTGGTGACTATGATGTCAAATCCAGCCAAAAAGGAAACTGTTATCTCAATGTCATAGGTACTAGAACAGGAGAGCTTCATGAGAGGAAGAATGTCACAGAAGTAATGACTGATGAGTGTCTTACAATAAGACAGTTTTAACATGAGTCCAGTCTCTATTGTTGAACCAATGAGCCCTATGATGTAGACCACAGTCACTAGCAGGAAGCAAATCTGATGTGACATAATGATGTTATAAAGCAAAGGGTTGCAGATGGCAACATAGCGGTCATAGGCCATCACTGTCAGCATATAACATTCAGTAATGACAAAAACAAGGAAAAGGTAGAGCTGTGACATGCACCCTGCATAAGATACGCTGTTCTTCTCCGACACAAAGTTCACTAGCATTTTAGGAGTAATGACAGATGAGTAGCACATATCTACAAATGATAGATTGCTGAGGAAATAGTACATGGGGGTGTGAATCTGGGAATTCAGACAGATGAGTGTAATCATGCCCAGATTCCCCCAAATGGTAACTAAGTAGATGCCTAGAAAGAAGAAGAAGAGAGGGAGCTGGAGCTCTGGCTGATTGGTTAATCCTTCTAGAGTGAATTCTGTCACAGTAGAGTGATTTTTTGTAGACATTCTCCTGGGATTGGAACGCTGTAGGGCTGGGAAAGAAAAGCCTCATGAAAGCATGTAATTCCACTGGATGAGGCTAATTTTGAGCATGTGTCTCAAGCTTAGAGTTACTGGGCTATTTCTGCTTCTGGTGGTTGTGGAAATATAAATGACACTACATTGGCCAGTTCAACATTTTTCATGTATACAATTCAGTAAAACTTATGACATCAATCATGTCGTGTGATGATCACAAATATCCGTTGCTGACTTTTGAATCACTATAAATAGAAACTCAAGGTGTTCTAGACTATGCTTCTGTTTTATCACCTGCTTTCTGTTTCTGATAACCACTACTAAACTCTGATTTATATACCTTTGCATATTTTAGGTGTATCATATTAATAAGCACATGTAATGTTTATCTTGTGTGTGATTGGTTTATTTCACTCAGTCTAATGTTTTCCAGGTTTATGCATGTTGTGTCATGGCCTGGAAGACTTATATTATCAACATGTCAGTATTATCTAATATCATATATAAGTTCAACACAATAATCCCATTAAAATTCCAATAGTCTTCTGTGTATAAACAGTGGAGATAATTCTCAAAGTTATAGAGAAATACAAAGGTCCTAAGTAGCCAAAGCAATGCTGAAGAAGAATAGAGTATGGGACTCACACTTCGTGAACTTAAAACATATTACAGGCAGTATTCAGGTTATGAACAAAATCCATTCACAACTGTGTTTAATTCAAATGCACAGGTAAGTCAGAACAGGTGCATAAGGTTCTTATTTAGCCTTACTTTAATGAAAGAAGAGGTTTGAATGCTTTCCAGTGATTTAAAATTAGCACTGCAGCAAATGATAAAGACTTGGTGAGAGTGGTTCAATCATTTCAAAGTAATGACAAAGTTATATAACATTAAAGGGCAAGTATGAGTCTGTAATTCATATCCTTGTTACCTTGGGACTGCCCATGTAATGCTACAGTATTCAAAATAACCTGGCCCCTGTAAATGGTCTACCTGCAGACCGATGGAATAGAATCAAGACTCCACAGATATGCTTACACATCTGTGGTTAGTTAATCTTTGGCAAGGGTGTTAAAACTCACAAATAAAGAGTAGTTTAATAAGTGGTGCTCTGACATGTCAATTTCCACATGCTATGAAAGTAGACCCATATATCACATCATATACAAAAACTAATGCAAAATGAATCAAAGGCATAAATGTATGCCTTAAAACCATGAAATCATTAGAAGAAAATACAGGGGTAATGCTTTGAGATTTAGTTTTCAAAAAAGGATTCTTAGATATGACACCAAACTCACAGGAAAAAAGACAAAGCAGATAAATGGGATTTTATCAAAATTATGAAATTCTAGACTATTGATGCATCTACCCTCCTGCTGTTTACTGAGAGGACAAGCACCTGAGTATTTAAAAGACCATGAAGACAAGAGGAAAAGGGCCAAGATCTCAAACTTGTAGCACGTTTTTTGAAGTGTCCTTGACCAGTGGTTCTCAAAGTGTAGTCACTGGACCAGCAGTGTGGGCTTCACCTGGGGCACAACAGAAATGCAAACTCTCAAACCTTGCTGTAGACCTACTGAGTCAGAAACCCTGGGGGTGTGGTACAAGCCCAACAATCTGTGTTTTAACAAACTCTACAGGTGATGCTGACACGAGTGAAGGTTTCATAACCTGTCCTCTGGAAGAAAGAACTAGCAGATTTCACATTTTGAGGCTGGAGATGTGTTTTGCTTCAGAAGTGAAATTTCTGTCATTCATGCCATTTGCAATTATTCACTAATGTGAGCATATGAATACCTATCTCAAATCTGTGCAGCATCAGAGTGCTATGGCAGTTATGCCTGTGTTATTGAGTGACAAGTCAACTGCTGCATCTGAAAAATGAAGGAATCAATGAAATATCAATTCAGATGGTTTTAAAAATAACAAAAGTTTATACATATTTAGAGTTTTTTCAAATATTCAGTATGTTTAAAAATACAAGTTGTCATTAATCCTTTGCTGTTGAGTCGATTCCAACTCATAGGGACCTTATAGGACACAGTAGAACTGCCCTATAGAGTTTCCAAGGAGCACCTGGCAGTTCGAACTGCTGGCTTTCTGGTTAGCAGCTAGAGCACTTAACCACCACATTACCAGGGTTTCCAGAGTTGTCATTAGGTGGTTGGAATTTTTTCTCATTTTTAGTTTAAGTTGAAGGCCTGAGACAGTGATTCTTAACGTTGACTACATAGTGCAATCACTTGGAGTGTTTAATAATTATTAATGTCTGGGTCCCACTCATAGAAATTCTGATTTAGTTAACTGATCTGTGGCTCAGCCTGGGTATTGGTACAGTGTTGTCTACAGTAAGTGCTCAATCAGTATTTGTTATATTATTGCTATTATAACATTAAGATTGTAATATCAGAACCATGGCAAATTATCTCACCCTTAGCAAAGTACTCAAATTAGAGACATGTTCTCTAGGAATCATGGATTATTATTGCTGGGGTACATGTGTAGATATCCTGGTCTCTCAGGTCTATTTCTTAATATAAAAATCTAAATTCTCAGTATTTTAATTGCTTCTTCATATTATTACTAAACTGTGTGAAATGCTTTACATTTACACATTTCTTTCCAAAGCTAATCTCCCTAACTACTCTTGAAACTCTTGTGTATGGGGAGAAATGTATTTAAAGTAAGGTTTTAATTTCCATTTTGATATGTTGAAAACCAAAGTGCTGTACATTAGATAACTTGAACTTGAAACTCAAAACTTTGTTCAGCTCTCCTGATGATGAGATTCTTGCCTTGCCTCTAGCTGGTAGCCTTATAAATTTGTATACCTACAACTCCAAGGTAGAGTCGTGGTTGAGCATGTCTTATACTTGATGTCTTAGTATGAGCATGATACATGGAAAAAGAGAAATGTTATGCTAGTTTTTTAATACTCGAGGACATCAAAGCTCTAAAAGTTAAGCAAGTTACTCAAAGTCATAAACTGGTAAGAGGCAGAACTGGGCCTAAATCTTAGAACATTTTGGCACAAGTCTGCTTTTTCTCCAGTAGAGTAAGCTATTTTGCTATAGATATCTTTCTGT
Organism: Heterohyrax brucei; assembly: GCA_028571685.1. Classification (NCBI taxonomy): domain Eukaryota; kingdom Metazoa; phylum Chordata; class Mammalia; order Hyracoidea; family Procaviidae; genus Heterohyrax; species Heterohyrax brucei. The sequence goes on from CM053162.1 coordinate 24,229,278, forward strand.
AGCACATCATTATTATTTAATAAATTTAATTTCTTGAAATTTTGGAGATAGATGAGGGATCTTGTTGCTAATTTCTGATTCATTTTCTTTCATTTCCTTTAATGCAGAGGAAATACAGGTATATTGTAGACAATTAAAAATACAAAATTACTACATTAAGTGGACTTCAGCATAACTTGAGTACTCCTTCCATCTTAACTCAATACTGCAAGGATAGAGTAGCTGGGGCGGGGGGCGGGGGACCATGCTCTTAGGCGAATTCCAGGCCAATTGGCACAACTAGCGTTTTGCTAAGAGAGCTCTATGCACCCCACATTGGTGAGTGGTGTCTGGGGTCTTAAAAGCTGCCAAGCTGCCATCCGAGGACACAGCAAATGGTCCCAACTCAGCAGGAACGGATGCTCACCGAGGGCCAAAATGGTATGCAGTAAAGACAACCGAGAAGACAGAGAGACCCACAAGAGTTGGTGCCTACATCGACCTGGGACCGGAAGAACCAGATGGTGCCTGGCCACCACCAGTGATAGCCATGACGGAGCTCACAGAGAGGAGCCTCACTGGCAACACAAGAATAAAAAGAGGTGCAACATGAGATCTCCACTAAAAGACCTCATTTGATGGTCCAGCGGTTTTGGGGTTCCTCTGAGAGCATGGCCCCCGGCCCTGATGCTGCCCGTTCCCATAAATTATAACAAAGGTCCACTCTTTGGACAGTAATGGAATGGACTTGGCAATGCAGAGTAACCATATGTTGGAAGCACTTTATGGTTCTATACATCTATAGGATATCATCTTGCTGACCTCTGGCTGGAGGAAGGGGAGTGGACGGAGAGGAGGGGAAAGGAGACTGTTGGGAGGATGAGGCATGCATGGAGCCGAGAGGAATAGTGTGCAGTCACCGGACAGCTAGAGCAGTGGAAGCTGCATATAGGGGGGCATGTAAATTTACATGTGAATGTACATTTTTACTCAGTTATGTTAAATAAAAAAAAAAAAAGAAAAAAAATACAAAATTACTCATTTGTAATAAATAAAAACCATTGTATTCCCACTACCCAGAACTAACATTTTAGTAAATATCCTTATAGAATTTTCTATGCATATTTGTATATATACATTAACAAAACATTTTATAATCTTTTTTCTTTGTAGCACTTAGAAACATGTAGTCTCATTCAATTCTTGTAGTAATAATATATCAGCACTAACTGTGTTTCTCCTTGTTATATGCAAGAAAGTCTTTTAATCCTTAGGGTTGGTTTGAAGACAAGAACATCTGACTGCATTACAAGCTTTATGTGTTAAATTATTTTTAGCAAAGTAACATCAAAATACCTAGTAAGATTTTTGAGTATTATTTCCATTTATTACAACAAAGAAGTCTCTGGATAGTGCAAATGGTTAACATGATTGGCGGCTGCCTCAAAAGCTGGCGAGTCATGTCCCTCCTGAGGCACTCTGGACAAAATGCTTGGTGATCTGCTTTTGAAAAGTCAACCATTGAAAACTTGGTGGTGTACAGTTCTACTCTGACACATGTGGCTTCACCATGGGTGAAAATTATCTCAGTGGCAACTGCTTTTATTACAAAGAACAAAACAATTTTCTTCCACATAACAATAATTAAGAAAAAATCTTATGCATCCCCTTGTACTCAATCTGAGTGTCCTGAAAGTAGCAAATCTACTTTCAGTATACAATTGATAGTCAAAATGCTTTACCAAGCAGTGCAGAGTGAACACTGTTCAGCCAGTGCAGAGCAAATATGAATAACATTCCATAGTTAAATTTGGTTTAGCATGCAATCAGATGTTCAGGATTACTGCTGATAAGAACACAGCACACAGAAAAAAACCTGATAGAGATATAGTAAGCACGTTTGTAAATAGCCTGCATTAGAAGCAAGCCTGCTGGTGTGGCTAGAAGCAGGAGTCAAAAAAGGGAAAGTTTAATCCAAATGTCTAAGGGACCAGGACTAGCACAATCTCCACCAGACTGAATGCAGCACAGCTAAATGGTGACCAGCTGCCACCACCGCGTGCTCTGACAGGGATCCCAATAGAAGGCGCCAGGCAGGGGTAGAGAAAGTTGTAGAACAAATTTGTAACTCACAAAAAAGACCATACTTACTGTCCTGACAGACACTGGAGAAACCCTGAGAGCTGGCCCGCAGATACTCTTTTAAATCAATACTGAATTCATTCCTGAGGTTCGCTCTTCAGCCAAAGGTTAGGCAGGCCCATAAAACCAAATGAGACTAAAATGGCACGAGACTAAAGGGGCAATGACGAGATGACAAGAGGCACAAGGAAGGCTGGTAATAGGGAATCCATTCTCCCAAGGGAGAATGTTGACACTTCTTTGGGTTAGTAACCAGTGTCACAAAACAATATCTATACTACTAGTTTAATGAGAAGCTAGGTTGTTCTGTAAATCTTCATCTAAAGTACAATTAAAAATTTATATAAAAGGGAAACAGGAGTTCATAGGAAAATACTTTTTTCATAGTTACTTTAAATCTGCAAATAAATACCTGTGCTGAAGAAAAATGGAACACAGTCTCCTGGAACTTTTAGGAAATTCCTTGGTTTCAGCAAACAGGAAATAAACATCAGAAAATGAAGGAATCACACCTTGATATATATATCTAATCTTGTATTTAAAAGGGCTGACACAGTTTTGAAGAATGGGTCACTAAGATTGGGAGTCTTGGGATCTTTTTACATGGGTACAGGCAGAACCTCTCCCGGGAGGTAGTCACTCCAGAGACTGTAGCTCTCACTTTTAAAGCAATTAGAATCTTGATTTACATTTGTGCTGTGAATCATGTTTTTTTTATTTTTTTCAGGTAAGATAATTTCTGTTCATTTGGGAGAATTATTTTGCAGATTTGGTAGCTTAGCATCTAATGCTAGGATTGTAATATTTTACCACCAACAGCCCGTCACCACCACTATCCATCGCTCCTTACCACTGTCATCGTCATCAGTGCTGATCAGCGCCATCATCAGTTACTACTATCTGGTCATCATTAGTTATTCATCATTAGCCCAATCAACATTCAAAAATGTTCGTAACACAGATGAAAAATTTTACTAAAACAAACTATATGGTTTCAGAAAAAGAATGTTCTATTTCTCACCCTGATGCTTCACTTGTAGACAGACAAGGTTGAATGACAGAAGGTTAAAGGCATAAGAACTCTTTACTCATCTATTTTCATTCTTAAGGGGAATGTGTCATGGATTGCATTGTGTCCGCCCAAAAATGTATGCATTGATTTGACTTGGCTATGAGTCCCAGTATGGTGCAATTCCTCCCATGTGTGGTGAATCCTGCCTCTGTAATGTTGATGAGGGAGAACGGGCAGCAGCTGTGCTGGTGAGGCAGGATGCAAGCTACTAGCTTGTGGGATATAAGGGGAGAAGTGAATGGAAGAAGTTGGGAATCTCATACCACCGAGAAGGCAGCACAGAGAGCAGAGCATGTCCTGTGGACCTGAAATTCCTGTGCTGAGATCCTCTCTTTGAATTTGGATTCAGCCTACTGGACTGTGATAACTTCTCTTGTTGAATGGACTTGCAACTTATAAATGGATTTGTGGCTTATTTGGACTGCAACAATAAAAGTTTCTCTTTGTGAAGGCTTCCCCTCCTGGTATTATCTGTTGGAGCAGTGCCGGCTGACTAAAACAGAATATGTTCAAAAGAAATTATTTTATTGGAGAATGTATTCAGTAACATATTATTCATAATATATTGACAATGAAATGTTTTAAATTAAGCTTATTTTGAGATAATTGTAGATTCACATGTGGTTGTAAGGAGTAATACAAATTGATTCCAGCTGTTCTTTACAGTTTTCACATATGGCGACATCTCGGAAAACTGTAGTACAATATCACTGCCAAAATACTGACACTGATGCCATTAATTCATTGATCTTATTCCTATTTTCCTAGTTTTACTTATACTTATTTGTGTATGTCTTTAGTTCTATGCAATTGTATCATTTGTGTAGGTTCATGTGTGCACCATCAGTTAAGAAGAGTTACACCATTACAAGGATCTCTTATGTTGCCTTATTATTTTTCAAAATTGTTTTCCACTTTTGAGAAATAAGTGATTTGGTTTCCTATTATCTTCCAAAGGTAACCAGTTATTTTTCTTTAGCGTCATTATAATCTAGGCAATTTAAACATTTTGTTTCAATCTGTTAGTCACTGTTTTCTTCTCATTACTATTTTTGTACTTTAGATGAATGTTTATGAACAAATTAGTTTCTCATTAGGCAGTTAGTCAACATATTCTCCAGTGACTTTGATCAACGGCCCTACAACGTCAACCTTCTTCCTTCTCAATCTCGCCTTCCCTATTACAAGCGCTCCCTGTCCCCTCCTGCCTTCTACTCCACATCTCTGGCCTGGCGTGCCCGGTCATTCTGAGTTTGTTTTATGGGCCTGTCCAATCTTTGCTTAAAGGGTGAACCTCAGGAGTGACTTCGCTACTGAGAAGAAAGTGTGTCTGGGGGCCATACTGTCAGGTTTCTCCTCTCTCTATCAGGCCAGCAATTCTGGCTTTTCCTTTTTGAGCTAGAATTTTGTGATACATTTTTCTCCTGCTCTGTCCAGGCCTCTCTGTTGTGATCCCTGTCAGAGCAGTCAGTAGTGGTAGCTGGGCACCATCTAGTTGTCCTGGATTCAGTCAATCTTCTGCAGGCCATTTTATATGTGGTCCATTAGTGCAGTTATTATTTTCTTGATGCTCCGCTGTTTTCTGCTTTTGGCCTATGGACAAATGTACATTTGACATTGTGTATATCCAAGGATGTTTCAATCTTAACATGTGTTGTTGCTGATATTAGATACTGACGAGTCACTTCTGACTTATAACGATCCTGTGCACAACAGAACCAAACACTGTCCAGTCCTGTGCCATCTCTCAGTAGTTTTATACTTGAGCCCGTTGTCACAGCCACTGTGTAAACCCACCTCACTGAGGTGCTTCCTCTTTAACTGACTCTCTACTTTACCATACAAGATATTCTTTTTCATGGACTGGTCTGTCCAGATAAAATAACCAAAGTTCTTGAGACGAAGCCTCACCATCCTTGCTTCTAAGGAGCATTCTGGCTGTACTTCTTCTGAATCAGTTTTTCATTCTTCTGGAAGCCCATGTTACACTCAGCACTCTTCACTACCGTCATTCAAAGGCATCAAATTTTATTCCATCCTCCTTATTCACTGTCCAGTTCTGCGTGCATGTGAGGTGATAGAAAACATCATGGCATTCATTAGGTATATCTTAGTCCTCAAAGTGACATCCATGCCTTGTAAAACCTGAAAGAGGTCTTTCACAGCATATTTGCCAATGTAATGCATCATTTGATTTCCTGACTGTTGCTTTTAGAGGTGTTCATTGTCAATCCAAGTAAAATGAAATCCTTAACTTTGATATTTTCTTCATTTGTCATGATTTTGCTTTATTGGTCCAGTTGTAAGGAATTTTGTTTACATTACGTTGAAGCGTTATCTATACTGAAGGCAGTTGTCTTCAGTCTTCATCAGGAAGTGCTTCAAATTTTCATCTTCAGCAAGTAAGACCGTGTCCTCTGTGTGTCAAAATCCTGAAGCTGCATTCCATTTCATACAGTTCAACTTCTAGGATTATTTGTTCAGCATACAGGTTCAATAGGTACAGTGAAAGGATACATCGCTGATGCATGCCTTTCTTGACTTTAAACCAAGCAGTTTCCTCTTGTCCTATTCTCACTACTGCCTCTTGGTCTAAGTACATGTTCCTCATGTGCATGATTAAGTGTTTTGAAATCTCCAGTCTCTGAAGTTTTATCCATAATTTGTGATGATGCACACAGTTGAAAGCCTTTGCAAAGTCAATAAAACACATACAAACATCTTTTTAGCATCCTGTGCTTTAGTCACAGTCCATCTAACATCAGCAATGATATCCCTGGTTCTGCATCTCTGCTTCTCTTATGTTGCCTTATTATTTGTTTAAATTGTTTTATAATTTTGAGAAATAAATGATTTGGTTGACTTTCTGGAAGTTCCCCATCAATGTACTGCTGCAGGCCCTTTTGAATGATCTTGAGCAAAATTTTACTAGTGTGTGACACTAATGATGTTGTTCAATGATTTTCACATTCTTTGGATCACCTTTCTTTGGAATTGACAGAAACATGGATCTTTTCTAGTTGGTTGGCCAGATAGCTGTCTTCCATATTTCTTGGCATGGACAAATGAGCATTTCTAGACTGCATCTTTTTTTTTTTTTTTGGTTGTTGTTGCAACATCTCAGTTGATATTCTGTCAATTCCCAGAGTCCTGTTTTTTGCCAGTGCTTTCAGTAAAGCTCAGATATCTTCCCTCACTAGAATTGTTTCTTGACCATATGCTATCTCCTGAAATGTTTAAACCATGACTAATTCTGTTTGTTACAGTGACTCTGTGTATTCTCTCTTGTTTTGGTGCTTCCTGATTCACTGAATATTTTCCCTGTAGAATCATTTAATACTTCACCTAGAGGCCTGGCTTTTTTCTTCAATTCTTTCAGCTTGATAAATGTTGTTGTCTTCTCCCCTTTTATATTTCTAACTCTAGGTCTGTACACATTTCTTTATAATACTTTGTATTCTTGAGCTACCCTTTGAAAAATCTTCTGTTCAGGCCTTTTACTTCATTATGTCTTCCTTTAACTTTAGCTGCTCTAATATTTTCCGTGCTACCTGATATAACAAGATGCTTTGTGCTTAATGTACATTTCATTCTCCAGACCTGGAACCAACCATTTTTTCCAAGATACTTGATTTAAGTGGGGAAGTGTTATTTGAAGACTACAGAAAGCTGCCAGAGAAGCTCATTTCTGCTGGCTAGTCACTGTTTCTATTTCTTTTCAAACAGAACTATGAAAATTAAGACTACATGGTTTTTTAGTTAACCCCTTCCATCTTCCATCACAAAGGAGCTCTTCTTTTTTTCTTTAAAGGCATGTATCATCTGCAATGCATGTCTCTTCATGTCCATTTTCCTACTTGTGAAGGGTAAGGCCATGTGTCAACTTTGATGGGCCATTATTCTCAGTGATTTGGCATTTATGTAGTTGTGACAGTTATATAATGATTCAATTTGGCAGTTATGTCATTATGTAATCAACTCCAAGATGAGATGTGCTGTAAGCAGCCAGTTAACTGAAAGAGAGTTTCCTTAGAGGTGTGGTCTGTACATAAAGAACTTTCATATATAAATGGATGTTCAGCAAGGCTGTACTTGGATCTTACATGAAGATCATCATCATTCGATCTTGGACCTTGAGCTAGCAGTTTACCTGCTGATCTTGGTATTTGTTACTTTTGCAGCCTGTGAGGCAGGGGCTGGCCATCTTACTTACCAGTGTTGGAATTCACTGACCTCCAAACAATTCCGTGGGTCTGCTGTCTGACCCGCCAATAATCTTGAGTTCATTGACTCTTGCACCTTTGTGAGTCAGAAGTCTCTAGCCTACTGCTTGACTGGTAGACTTGGAACTTGCTAGCCTCTTCAATCACATGAGCCATTTCCTTGAGATAAATTTCTCTCTCTCTCTCTCTCTCTATGTATGTATGTGCTTCAGCGGTTTTTCTTCTCTAGAGAACCTAACCTAACATATTAGGTACCTAAAGTTGTTCTAGGGAAACAAAATTGCAAGGATGAGTTTTCTAAATTGGTTCTCAAGTCTGTTTAGCCTTGAAGATGTTGATAATTCTTCAGTGGTAAAGAGGGAACCACTAATATATGCCATGAGGTGACAGCAGAAATACACAAAATATCACCATCAATATTATCAGGTATTGGTAAAAGATGAGGCTCTTAGTGATTACATGCGTGATACATTTCTACAATTTTGTCACAATGAGAAGTATAAGGAAACTTATTTGTTGGTTCTGTATTCACTAGAGAAAGTAGTATTAGAAAGAGATGGAGGTCCAGGCTTCTGAATCAAATATCAAGCACCACATAAATCACCTCAAAGCTGCCACTTGTCCCATAAAAGAAAGTCTGATTGCTGAAAACCAAATCCAGAGTCTTATCCTAGGAGTGGCTGAAATATAATAATAATTGAATTCCCAGCCTTGCATGATGTCTGAAGTTAAGTCACAGCACTGATTAGAAAGAAATGGGATCCTGATATCTGAGATGAGTATATATGGGCAGAAAGATAATCAGGAAGTGGAGACACTGATTCCATAAATTTAGTTGAATCACTCCTGCTGACAGAGTGAGCCCCTTTATTACCACGTGAAGAGATTATTTCACGTTTGTCTGCTAAGCTACCCTCCTCAGTAAAATCATTAGCCCTTTCTCTCCTGTATGATGAGATTAGCCCAGTTGTGTCCGAAAATCCTTTGTCTGATACCTAGGGATGTATCTGAGTCATTGTTTTACAAGACATCGCTAAATGTTTTCAGAACAAATCCCCACCACCCCTGTTTGCTTTTAGATCTATAACTAGGTTGAAGATCTAGTGAGCTTCAAAAGATGAAGTACAAAGCGTGATCCAGGAGAATGTACACTATACTTCAAAAGAACAACTTTACTTTTCTAGTATGTGCAAACAGAAACCTGGGGGATAAATGTAGGAAATGGCTATTAAGGATGTGGGATAATGGTGCAATGGACATAAAGTTCAAGAAGTTTGAGTTTATTGATATGGGCCCAATAAGCACAGGTATTTCATTCAGTATTTCAGCACAGGAGGTCAGTAAAGAGTCTAATGTTTTATTTGGGTGGTTTGCTGAAGCATAGTCTTCGTATATTGCAGAAGAAGGCATCCAAAGACAGGTAATTTGACATGCTAGGATGGATTTATAAGGTTAGACCCACAGACCCGTATGTGGATTTTCTAGGAGTACATACATCTGTTACTACAACGGTAAGAAACAGACTTGTGGAGGAAACTCCAGCATCCTTGAAGACTGCTGTGATTGCTATTTTATGTAAGTTCAATTTAACGGTAGGTATTTCCCTAACTGAATTAAGACATCTAATTACATTTGGGCTAATAGGACCCTGTGGTGGCAGAGGCCAACTGGCAGCACTCGGTTGACAAAAGCAAGTGGGCATGGTTACGTAATGGGCAATGGATTCAAAGCAATAATCAGAATAGTCTGACTCATACGGTCTCATTTCATTGCTACTTAGTCATAGTGTTCCTAGGAGTGAAATAGATAGGAAATATTTACCTGAGCTGTACAATGGAAGAATTACATGTCAAATGAATGGGAATGTAACTGGATCTGCCACAATAGCAGGCTACTCAGTCAGTTCCCAGACATGCGTCAGTTTACAGACCCACAACCTTTTTGAAGGAAGAGTAGGCATGATCACCATGAAGAAAGATCTCACTGTACTTTAAAAATCTATGCTGTTAATGTTTCTCCCAGCCTTCTTCAAGGGAATAGGGAATAAATGGCCTTTAATGAGAGTGATACTCACTGGATACAAGGAAATAATCACTCTTTGGGGGGATTACTGGATACTGGCTCTAACCTGACACAAATTCTAACCTGAGCACTAATCACTGTACTCACCATCAGAAGATGGCATGTGGAGATCAGGTTATTAATGGATCTTAGCTGGAAACTGTATAACAGAGGGTTCTAGTGGGTCCCTGAATATATCCTGTAGTGATTTTCTCTCCTCTATAGTGCATAATTGGCATAAATACACTCAATAACTGGTAGAACCTCTAAGTTTTGGATTCCTGGAAAATGAAGGGACACCCTGGTAGTGTAGTGGTTAATTGCTATAGCTGCTAATCAAAAGGTCAGCAGGTTTAATCCACCAGTATCTCCTTGTAAATCCTATAGAGCACTTCTACCCAGCCCTGTGTCAGAATTTACTCAATGGCAACAGGATTTTTTTTTTGACAAGTGTAATTAGGGCTATTATGGTAGAAAGGGCTAAGTGGAAGCCATTAGAGCTACCCTTCCTTAGAAAAATAGTAAACCACAAGTGGTACTACATTCCTGGTGGGATTGCAGAGATTACTGTCACCATCAAAAACTTGAAGGATGCAGGGGTCATAATTCCTACAACATTCCCAATCAACTTATTTGTCCTGTGAAAAAAACAGATAGATCTTGGATGATGACAGCGGATTATCAAAAAATTAACCAGGTGGTGACTGCAATTATGCTTGCTTTTCCAGATGTGTTTTCATTGCTGAGCAAATTAATACATATCCTGTTACCTGGTATACAGCTATTGATCTGGTTAATGCTTTTATCCATGCCTGTTTAGAAGGGCCACCAGAAACAGTTTTCAGATGGCAAGGCCAGCAAAGCACCTTTACTGCTGTACTGCAGAGGTATGGCAACTTTCTATGCTATTATTTTTTTCTGTATGGACCTTGATTGTCTTTCCACATGATGTCACATTCATCTATTACACTGATGATATTATGCTGATTGGACTAAGTAAGGAAGAAGTAGCAATGACTCTAGACTTATTGGTAAGGCATTTGCATGCAGCAGGGTGGGAAATTAACTCAGAAAAAATTGAGGTACCTTCCATCTCAGGGAAATTTCTAGGGGTCCAGTTGTATTGGCATATTAGGAGAATCCCTCTAAGGTGAAGGATAAATTGTTTCATTTGACCCTCCCTACAGCTGAAAAGAGGCACCATGCCTGATCAGCCTTTCTGGATTTTATAGACAGCATGTCCCTCATTTGGGTGTGCTACTCCAGTCTACTTTATTAAGTAACTCAAAATCTGGTAGTTTTGATAATGTCCAAAACAAGATGAGGCTCCACAACAGGTTCAGGCTGCACTGCATTAGATCATCAAACCTAACTCACTTGCCTCTAAACTACTGTGTATGGATCTAAAATTTTCCTTCAGGATAAACCTCTCTCCCTTTTATCAGTGCTTACTCCTCCCTTTTATGCATGGTGCCCAAGCTGACTTCAGAGACTGACACGTGCCCCTGGCAGTAAGCAGGACCTGTTATGTGCACCCTGAGCCATTCTCTAAGCCTTGGAGAAGGAAAAGTTTAACAAACAGCAGGGGGAGAAGGAGATAATATGCTGACTCCAGTAGGCTGAAACTCAGGGAAGGAACAGTTTATTTTCCTAGATGCAGGTATAAAGGGTCCATGAACGTTGAATACCTTTCACCTTTGCATGCAGCATTTAGCAAACAAAGTTGGTTGCAAAACATATCCACCTAAGTACTTTAAGGAACAGAGTCATGTTTTATTCACAAAGACTGATGGTCGGCTGTCAGCCCCCTTACTTTCTCAGTGCATTCATCCAGATACTTGTGCCTATACCAATGACCCTTACTCATCTAAGACTGTAGGACAGAGCCTGCGCCACATACTTGGTGACCAATTACCTGGACACTTGTGCTGAATACATATAAGAAAAATTAAATAGAGACTTACATGCCTAGTAACACCTCTAACTACCTGGTAACAGGATGTTAGAGCTCCAAAAGCACCAATAAGTAAACTAGCTTACATGACCAGCCTATTTGGGCATTTCTAAATGAAATAAAACAAGAGACTAGAACACAGTAAGCAAACATAAAATAAATACTACGATTTACTGATAGCTTGGAAACAATAGTCAATCTCAAATCACTTAAAGGGGCAGACCACAATGGCTACAGAAAGCTCCCAAGACAAAGAATCAAGAAATTTTCCAAATGAAGAGAATGTTCTATAATTAATGGAAGTAGAATACAACTGGCTAATATGTAGAATTCTTCAAGAGATCAGGAAGTAGAACAGGCAAAATGCAGCAGTGCATAATGATAAATTGAACAGGCTACAAGAAATCAAACAGAGACAGGAAGTAGAAATTCAGAAGGTTAATAATAAAGTTACAGAATTATATAACTCAATAGAAAGTCAAAAGAGTAGAACTGGACCAATAGAAGTCAGAATTAATGAGACTGAAGACAAAACACTTGCCACCAACATATTTGAAGAAAATCAGATAAAGGAATGAAAAAAATACTAGAAACTCTAAGAATTATGTGGAACTCTCTCAAGAGGAATAACCTACAAGTGATTAAAGTACTAGACCAGGGGACAATAATAGAAAATATGGAGAGAATTGCTTAAGAATTGTTTTCAGAAAACTTCCCTTCTATCATGAAAGATGAAAAGATATCTATCCAAGATGCTCATTGAATTCCACACAAGTGAATCTCAAAAGAAAGATGCCAAGATGTAATCAAACTTGCTAAAACTGAAGATAATGAGAAAATTTTAAAAGTGGCTAGGGATAAGCAAAAAGTAATCTATAAAGTAGAATCAATAAAACTAAGCTTTGACTACTCAGCAGAAACCACGTGGTCAAAAAGGCAATGGTATGGCATATAGAACACCTTGAAGGAAAAAAAAAAATTGCGAGCAAGAATTACATATCTAGCCAAACTATTTCTTGTATATGATGGTGAGATTAGGACATTTCCAGATAAGCAAAAATTAAGGGAATTTGCAAAACTAACCCAAATTACAAGAAATACTAAAGGGAGTTCTTCAGGTTAGAAAATCAATAATATCACATGGCAACCCAAGGTTAGAACCTAAGACAGAGCAAGACAGGAAAATTACAAAAATGAATCAAAGCTAAAATTCTGAAAATAGGGAAACAGAGATGTCATGATGTAAAAGATGACACCATTATAACGAAAAAGAGGGATTAAAAAATGTAGATCTTTCATATGGAGAGCAAGTTGAAGTGGTACAAAGAAATAACAAGACTGGTTTAAATTTAGAAAAATAGGGGAAAATTCGAAGGTAACCACAAAGGAAATTAACAATCCTGCACATCAAATACAAACCAAGAGAAACATGAAGTTATCAAATACAGAATGAACAGCAATGAAAAAATGAAAAAGAAGCACATAAAGGAAAACAACTCAGCAGGGAAAATTAAGTGGAACAGAAAAAACTACCACCAATACAAAAAAAGGCGTTGAAATGACAGCACTAAAGTCATACCTATCAATAATTACGCTAAACATTTGTGGATTAAATTCATCAGTGAAGACAGAGAGAGTGGTGAATTGAATTAAAAAAATGATCTGTCTAAATGCTGCCTACGAGAGACACTCGTTAGGCTTAAAGTCACAATCTAAAACTCAAAGGGTAGAAAACAACATTTCTAAGTAAACAACATTAAAAAAAGAGCAGGAGGATGATATCCTGTAGATGCATAGAACCACAAAGTGCATCCAGTATATGGTCACTCTGCATCGCCAGGTCCAATCCATTCGTGTCCGAAGAGTGGACCTTTGTTATGATTTATGGGCAAGGGCAGCATTAGGGCCAGGGGCTGGAAGGAGAGTGGGTGGAGAGGAGAGGAAAGGAGACTATTGGGAGGATGAGACATGTATTGAGCAGAGAGGAATAGTGTGCTGTCACTGGGCAGGGAGAGCAGTGGAAGCTGCATATAGGTGGCCATGTAAATTTATACAGGAATGTACATTTTCACTCAGTCATAAAAAAAAAGAGCAGGAGTTGAATGACAAACTGATAACAGAGATTTTAATGTAAAGTCCACCATAATGGATAAAGGGCCACACCAGGAGGACATATTATTATATATTACACACCCAACAATAACGCTCTTGAATATGTAAAACAAACTCTAACAGCTTTGAAAAGAGAAATATACACCTCCACAATAATAGTAGGAGACTTCCACGAACCACTTTTGGTGAAGGACAGAACATCCAGAAAGAAGCTCAGTAAAGACACAGAAGATCTAAATGCCATAATCAACAACTTGATCTCATAGGCATATGCAGAACACTCCACCCAAGAGCAGCCAAGTATATATTTTTTTCCTACACAAGTGCGATATTCTCAGGAATAGACCATATATTGGCCATAAAGTTAGCCTTAACAAAATCAAAAGCGTTGAAATGCTTCAAAGCATCTTTTCAGACCATAAAGCCATAAAAGAAATGAATAACAGAATAAGCAAGGAAAATACTCAAACACATGAAAAGCGAACATTTTGCTCAAAAACTACTGGGTTATAGAAGAAATTGAGGACAGAATAAATAAATTCATGGAACCAAATGAGAATGAAAACACATTTTACCAGAATCTTTGGGACACTACAAAAAGATCACTCAGAGATCAATTTATTTCAATAAATGCATGTATCCAGAAAGAATAAGGGGCCCAAATCAATGCACTAACCTTATAACTTGAATAAAGAGAGAAGCAAAAGAAGCCATCAGACACCAGAAAAAAAGCAAATAAAAATGAGAGCAGAGCTAAGTGAATTGGAGAGTAGAAAAATGATTGAAAGAGTTAACAATACCAAAAGCTTTTTCTTTGAAAAGATCAAGAAAATTGACAAGTCTTCAGCCATGCTGACAAAAGAAAAACAGGAAAGTAACCAAATAACCCAAATAAGACATGAGATAGGCAATATCACAACAGATATAACTGAAATTAAAAAAATAACAATGTTGTAAAAAATTGTACTCTTATGAATTTGAAAACCTAGTGGAAATGGATGCATTCCTAGAAATACAGTACCTACATCAACCAACACAGAGAGATTGAAGAGGTAATTTTAAAACTACCAACAAAAAAATGCCCTGGCCATGACAGCTTCAATGGAAAAGTCTACAAAACTTTCAGAGAAGGGTTAATGCCACTACAACTAAAAGTATTCAGATCATAGAAAAAGATGGAAGACTTACAAATGTATTCTGTGAAGCCAACATAACCCTAATACCAAAGCCTGGTAAAGACAACACAGAAAAGGAGAATTATACAACAATATCTTTCATGAACTTTGATGCAAAAATTCACAACAAAATTGTAGCCAATAGAATTCAACAATACATCAAAAATAATTCACTATGACCAAATGGAATTCGTACAAGGTATGCAGGGATGATTCAACATTAGAAAAACAATCAGTGTAATCAATTGCATAAATAAATCAAAAGACAAGAACTGCTTGATTTATATGAATTGATGCTGGAAAGGTATTTGATAAAGCCCAACGATCATGTTAAAAACTCTCAGCAAAATATGAATAGAAGCAAAATTCCTCTAAACAATGAAATGTACTTATACAAAAGCAATAGCTAACATTACTGTTAATAGAATGAGTTTGAAAACTATTCCCTTGAGAATGGGAATCAGACGAGAATGCCCTCTGTGACCACTTTTGTTCAGCATTGGGCTGGAGGTTCTAAAAAGAGCATTTAGGCAAGAAAATGAAATACAGCAAATCCAAACAGGTAAGGAAGAAGTAAAAATATCTGTATTTGCAGCCAATATGATCTTACATGCAGAAAACCCTAAAGAGTGCCCCCCCCCACACTATTAGAATTAATAGAAGAATTTATTGAAGCATCAGGATACAAAATAAACACACAGAAATCAGTCGGATTCCTCTACACCAACAAAGAGTACATCAAAGAGGAAACCAAAGAATTAATAACATTTACAATAGCCTCCAAGAAGATAAAAGACTTAGGAATAAATCTAACTAGAGACATAAAAGACTCATGCAAAGAAACCAAAAGGGACCTATATAAGTAGGTCTCTAATCTAACTCGTGGATAGGAACACTCAGTATTGTGAAAATGCCTATTCTACCCATAGATCTATAGGTTCAATACAATCCCGATCCTAATTCCAATGGAATTTTTTAATGAAATGGAGAAACAAATCATCAACTTCACATGGAAAGAGAAGAAGCCCTGGATAAGTAAAGCATTACTGAAGAAGAGAAAAGTGGGAAAACTCACACTATCTGACTTTTGAACCTATTACACTAACACAGTAGTCAAAATAGCCTAATACTGGTACAACCACAAATATATAGACCATTGGAGCAGCGTTAAGAATACAGACATAAAATCATTCGCCTATGACCCTCTGATAGTCAACAAAGGCCCAAGATCTGTAAATTGGGGAAAAGACAGTCTCTTTTAACAAACAGGGCTGGTATAACTGGATCTCCAGCTACAAAAAAAGGAAACGAGGCCTCATGTCTCACACTATGCACAGAAACAAACCCAAAATGGATGAAAGTCCTAAATGTAAAATCAAAAAGTCATGGAAGAAAAAAATTTGAGGTTTGACAATTAAGTTCGGGAACTCATCCTAGAAAAAGTTCTATGTAACTCATTGCTGAACATCACTACAGTCACCTTTGAAGTTCTCCCCTTGGGAAGATATACACTGACACCCGCACCTAGCCCACCCTTCAAAGCAATTTGGAACTTTTTCTGGAATGACCATCAGAGCTGTTGTTGTATTACCCTTGATGTCCTGAATGTCATCAAAATGTCTTCCTTTCAATATTTCCTGTATCTTTGAGTAAAGAAAAAAGTCATTAGGGGCCAGATCAGGTACTCACCTGAGGGTGTTCCAATACAGTTATTTGTTTACTGGCTAAAAGCTTCCTCATACGTAGTGCTGTGTTGGCTGGTACATTGTCATGCTGCAAGAGCCATGAGTTGTTGGTGAAAAGTTCAGGTTATTTTCATCTTTTTCACATAGCCTTTTTAGCACTTCCAGATAGTAAACTTGGTTAACTGTCCACTTGGTACAAATTCATAATGAAAAATCCCTCTGATATAAAAAAAGGTTAATATCACTTTGACTCTTGATTCAGACTGATGGAACTTTTTTGGTTGTGGGAAATTGGCTGACTTCCATGTGTACTTTGATGCTTTCTTTTAAGTCATGTTGGTACACCTGTGTTTCATCACAAGTGATAACACAACCTGAAACATTGTCTTGCCTTTCCAAAAGGTCTTGGCATACTTCAACTCTCCTTTGCTTTTGTTTATTACTGTTTTGTTCACGCTTTTGTTCATTGGTGAGCTCCTCCAGGACCATTTCTGCATACATCTTTCTCATGCCAGGATTTTCAGTTAAGATTTTCCTAACTGTTTCTCTATTGATGTTTACTTAGTCTGCTATGCTTCTCACAGTCAGCTGATAATTTTGATGCACAGTTCAACGAATTTTTGCAATGTTTTCATTAGTTCTATTCATTACTGGCTACACTGAACTCTCTTCATCAGGATGTTTTCCCTTTCCTCAGAAAAACATTTAATCCATTTGTGCACTGTCATTTTCTTGATGGCATTACCCCCATAAACTTGGACTCACATGTCCCTGATTTAACTTCCACCCTTGCCAAGTTTTACGAGAAATTTGATGTTTCTTTGTTAGTCTAATTCAAGTTCCGACATTCTCATGATGGCTCACAAAAACGTACAACAATAATGAGCACCACTCAGCAAGGTACCACTGTATGTCAACATAAACACAGCTGTGAGTCACTGATACACCAAGTATATGAAACCTTAATGTTTGTACAGTGCTGCCAATCTAAGCTCACGGTGGCAAGTTTGCAAACTTAGTTGCCAGACTTCACAGGGACAACACTGGGAGTCCTAGTGCACAGCATAAAGAGAATACAAAACATTACTAACAATTCATAAACACCAGAAGAGAAAATAGATAACTAGAAACTCCTAAAAATCAGACACTTACGTGTCTTACTAAAGACTTCACCAAAAGAGTGAGCAGACAACCCACAGACTGGGAAAAAAAAATTGTTTATGACAAATCCAGTTAGCATCTAATCTCCAAAGTCTTCAAGATACTGTAAAACGTCTACATCAAAAAAGCAAATAACCCAATTAAAAAATGGGCAAAGGAAATATGCTGTCGCTGGGTGGGGAGAGCAGAGGCAGCTGCAGATAAGTGGGCATGCAAAACAGATTTGGATTGCATACTTAATCACAATTTTATATATATACATACATATATGTGTGTGTGTAAATGGTCAAAGGGTATGAACAGGCACTTTGCCAAAGAGGACATTGAGGTGGCTAGCAGATACATGACACAATGCTCATGATCATTAGCCATTAGAGAATGCAAACCAAAACTACAGTGAGATACCATCTTACCCCAACAATGCTGGCATTAATAAACACACACACACACACACACAGAGAGAGAGAGAGAGAGAGAGAGAGAGAGAGAGAGAGAGAGAGAGAGAGAAAATAATTATTGGAGAGGCTGTGGAGAAACTAGAACTTTTATACATTGCTAGTGGGAATGTGAAATGTTACAACACTTTGGAAATCGATATAGTGCTTCCTTAAATACCATACTGTTCAGCAATCCCATTTCTTGTAGTATTTCTTAGAAAAGGAAGATTTGCCACACAAATTGATTCATGCACATCAATTTTCATTGCAGCACTGTCGACAGTAGCAAAAAGATGAAATCAACCTAGGTTCCCACCAATGGATGAAAGAATAAGAAAGAATGTGTATTCACACAGTCAAATATTATGCAATGATAAAGAACAATGATGAATTTGGAAGAATCTGGAAAGCATTATGCTGACTGAAACTGTCAATTGTGGAAGAATGAATATTGTATGAGACCACTGTTATAAAGAAAAAGTTTAAACATAGATGAAAATAGTCTTTGACGGTTATGAGGTGGAATGGAAGTGAGAGACGTGTTCACTAATTAGATAGCAGACAATAATTATTTTATGTGAAAGAATGGGCAGCATATAAAAGAGGAGAAGTTAGCAGAACTCGACTAAACCGAAAGCTATGACATTTCCTAAATACAACAAAACACTTTGAGGGACAGGGTAGCAGGGGCTGATTCTTGGGCTAGGTGCTATGGTTTGGGGATATCTAAATCAATTGGCTTAACAAAGGTTTTAAAGGAAATGTTCTGCATCTCACTTTGATGAATGGTATCTGGGATTTTAAAAGCTAGCAAATGGCCATCTAAGAAGCACAACTGGTTTCAACTGACCTGGAGTGAAGGAGAATGAAGAACGTCAAAAACATAAGGAAAATACAAGCCTAAGAGACAGAAAGGGGCACGTAATTCAGAGACTACATCAACATGAGACCTGAACAACTAGATGGTGCCCAGCAATCACCATGACTGCCGTAATGGGGAACTGAACAAAGAGTCCTTGATGGAATGGAACTCTAACGCTAGTGAAAAGACCAGATTTGATGGTCTGAAAGACTGGGATTACCTGGAAGATATGGCCCCCGGACACTCTGTTAGCTTAGACTTGAAACCATTCCTGAACCCAACTCCTCAGATAAGATTTAACTGATCTATAAGACATAAGATGATATTGGTGAAGAGTATGCTTCATGGTTTAAGTAAGTATAGGAGAGTAACTGGCCTGCTCCTGTCTGGAGGCAAAATGAGAAGGCAGAAGGGGACAGGAACTAGGTGAATGGACATGGGAATTATCAAAGACTTAACTAGTGGTGACTACAATACATTTGATGTTCCAGATGTGGTTTCATTGCTTGAGCAGATCAATGTATCTCCTGGTACCCGGTATGCAGCTCTTCATCTGGCTAATGCTTTTTATCTATACCTGTTTCAAAGGACCATCAGCAGCTGCTTGCCTACAGCTGGCAATACCAGCCAAAGCAAGTGCCGTCGAGTCGGCAATATCAGCAACGTACTTTTCTCTGTCCTACTTCATGGGTATATCAATTTTGTAGCTCTGTGCCATAATTTACTCTACAGGGAACTTGATTGCCTTTAGCTTCCACAAGATGTCACAATGGTTCATTAGATTGATGACATTATTCTGACTGGAGTTAGTAAGGAAGAAATATTAATGATTATAGAATTATTGGTAGCATATTTGCATGTCAGAGGGCTGGAAATTAACCCACAAATTTCAGGTGCCTTCTACCTCAGTGAAATTTCAATAAGTCAGGTGGTATAAGGTAAATCAAGATAATCCTTCTAAAAGGTGAAGGATACATTGTTGCAACTGGCCCCTTCTGCAACTGAGAAGGAAGAACCATGCCTCTGGGCCCTCATTTGGTTGTGCTACCCCAGGCTCTTTTTTATAGCATTTCAAAAAGCTTTTGGGTTGAGAAGGGCCAAGAACAAGAGAAGGCTCTGCATCAGATTCAGGCTGCTGTGTGAACTGCTCTGCCATTTGGGCCATATGATATAGCTGATCCAGGTGGATGAAGTGTCAGTGGCAGATAGAAATGCTATTTAACTCTTTGGGGTTCCCGTATTGGTGAATTATAGGTTAGGCACTTAAGCTTATGGAACAAAGCTCTGATATGCCTTACAGATAACTAGTCTTCTTTTGAGAAACAGTTTTTGGCTTGTTACTGGGCCTTAGTAGAGATGGAAATCTTAATAATGGGCCACGAAATCAAGATGGTGCCTGAGCTGCTCTTCATGAGTTGAGTGTGACCTGATCTACAGTGTCATAAAGTTGAACTTGCACAGCAGCATGCCATCATTAAATGGAAGTGGTATACGCGAGATCAGGCCCAAGCAGGACATGAAGGCACAAGTGCATTACATTAGTAAGTGTCCCAAATGTCCATAATCTCCACTCCTTTCACATTACCTGTCCTTTGCCAGTCTCCACCAATGGCCTAAGCAAGGAGTTCTTTATGATTAGTTGGCTGAGGAAAGGAAAACTTGTATCTGGTTTACAGAACTGTGTGGCATGCAGATACTACTCAAAAGTAGACAGCAGTAACCCTATATCCCCTTTCTGGGACATACTTGAAGGACAATGGTGAAGAGAAATCCTCCCACCAGGCAGAATTTTGGGCAGTGTACCTAGTTGTTCACTTTTCTTTGATTAGAAAAAATGACCAGATGTGTGAATATATACTGATTAATTAGATGTTATTAATGGTATGAATGAATGGTCAGGGACTTGGAAAGAATATGAATGGAAAATTGATGACAAGGTGGTATGAGGAAGAGGTATATGGATAGATCTCGTTGAATGGTACAAAGAATTGAAGATATTTTTGTTTCTTGTGAATGTTCATCAAACAGTGACCTCGATAGAGGAGACTTTTAACAATCAAGTGTATAGGATGATAGATTCTGTGGAAAACAGTGATCCTGTTTCCCAGCCACTGCCATCACTGTCCAGTGGGCTCAATGTGCCTATGATTGCAGGGATGGAGGTCATCAATGGGCTTAACAACATGGATTTCCGCTCACCACAACTGAATTGACTACAGCCACTGCTGAATGCCCAGTCTATGAGCAGCAAAGACCAACACTGAGTGCCTGATATGGAACCATTTCTCAAGGTGTTTAACCAGAAATCTGGTGGAAAACTGACTGCATTGGATAGCTTCCATCACAGAAAGTTCAGCTTTTTGTTCCTATGGAATAGACATTTACTCTGGATGTGAATTAACATTCCCTGCATACAGTACTTCTGTGGAGTTATAGAATGCCTTGACCACTGTCACGGTATCCCACACAGATGGCTTCAGATCAAAGGACTCACTTCATAGCAAATGAAGTGCAGCAATGAACCAAGCTCATAGTATTCACTGGTCTTACCTTGTTCCTCACCATTCTGAAGGAGTTCATTAGATAGAATGACCTTCTAAAAACACAATTATGTGCTACCTAGGTGGCATTACCTTGCAGGTTTGGGACAATGTTCTCCAGGAGGCTGTATGTCTCTAATCTAGCATCCTGTACTTGATGCTGTTTCTCATATAGCCAGGATTCGTGGGTCCAGGATTCAAGGAGTGGAAGTGGGAGTGGTACCACTCAGTATTACTCCTAGTGAGCTACTTGAAATATTTTTGCTTCTTGTCTCTATGGCCCTGTGCTCTGCAGTTACAGAGGTCCTAGTTCTAAAGGGAGGAATGCTCCTAACAAGAAATACCACAAATATTCCATTGAATTGGAAGTTGAGAATGTCTCTTAGCCTCATGGAGCCTCAGTAGGCAAAGAAATGAGTTACTTCACTGGCTGGTGTGATTAGTCCTGATTACTAAGAGGAAATTGGATTGCTATTACAATATAGAAGATCCTTTAGGATATTTCTTAGTGCTACCATGTCCTGTGATTAAAGTTAAAGGAAAATCACAGCAACTCAAATCCGACATGACTAATAATGGCCTAAATACTTCAGGACTGAAGGTTTGGGTCACCACATCAAGAAAGAACTGTGACAAGCTGAGGTGTCTTCTGAGGGTAAAAGGACTATGGAATGATTGGTGGAAGAAGGTAGTTCTAAATACCAGCTAAATATTGATATGACCAGTTGCTTGTTGACTGTAATTGTTATGGACATTTCTTTTTTGTGTGTGTGCATCATACATTTTTGTTTTCTTCACTTATAAAATATAAGATATACATGGAGCTAGTGTGTTTTCCATTGTATGTGTGTTAGTATTACATTACATGCAACTATGATTTTATTTAGCTATTATATATAGTTTAAGGAGATTTGTACAGGTGTGAACTAGATAAGAGGTAGGCTATGGTATTTATAGTTGTTGTGTCAACTTGGTTGGACCATGATTCTCAGTGGTTTGGTAGTTATGATGTAATTTGGCATTGGTGTAATGATGTAATCTCCACCATAAGATCTGCTCTGAGTAGCCTATCAATTGAAAGAAAGTTTCCTTGGTAGTGTGTACTGCCTTGTATGTAAAATGGATGGTCC
The DNA here is from genome assembly GCA_028571685.1 of Heterohyrax brucei. NCBI lineage: Eukaryota > Metazoa > Chordata > Mammalia > Hyracoidea > Procaviidae > Heterohyrax > Heterohyrax brucei. Next base: position 24,251,811 of record CM053162.1, read on the forward strand.
ATTATTGCTCTCGCTTCAGATCCTCCACCTGATTCATCATTATCTTATCTTCATTTCTCAAGACTTAAGCTAACAGTTTACCTTCAGGTCTTGGGATTCATCAGCATTTACAACCTGTGAATTAGCAGCCTGCTGTGTTACCTGCAGATCTTGGGATTCATCAGCCCCCTGCAGCCTGTGAACCAGAGACTTGCCATCTTATGTGCTAATCTTGGGTTTGTCAGCCATTCAGGTGTGTGAGTCAAGAGAAGCCTCTGATGCCTAACAAATGAACTTGGGACTTGCCAGCCTCTACAACTGCATTATAAATTTTCTTGAGATAAATCTCTCTTTCTCTGCAGACACACACACACACGCACACACCCCTTCACTGGTTTTGCTTCTTTGGAGAACCCAGAATAAGTCACTAACACAAGTTCTTGAGAAGTGAATATTTTGAGAACTGTGTCACTTCTTGTTCAGTCCTGGTGATGACTAAAGAAAAGGAGGATGAAATTTTAGTGTACTGAGGTATATTACATTTATCCTTATTGTTTTAAGGCTGGAATACTGAATTGGGCTGATGTATTGCCACCTTGTTTGTGAAATGTGGACTGGGTTTCCTTTTGCACACTCTGATGTAGCCTATATAGCACTGTTGGTCTGCCTCTGGGGACCCAAAATGTTTTGAGAAGTTTTAAATCCTGTTGTTGTATTTGTAAGGCAGAAGGTACAGGGAAAGGTAGAAAAGTGAAGAAAGAGAGATTCTTGCATTATTCAAGTTCTTTTCTGTCAAGACTAGCAATGTTCATAATATAGCAACAGAAATCCTCCTTTTGGGACTCAAGAAAGATTCTGTCTCTTTCTCCTTCTATTACATAAACACACACACACACACACACACACACACACACACAGAGGCAACTTCACATTTCTTTTAACATACATTTTACTATAAATAGTGTTTTATATCCTGTATCTGTTTGACACAGCACCGTCTCTAAGATTTATCCACGTTGCTGAGTCACTAGCTAGCTCATTGCTCCACAGTCTTCATGATGTGCTTGTTCCCAGATAGTGAACAACTTTGTCATGCAAATAATGTTACAGTGAACATATTTGTGCATACTCCTTTTGGCCTGTTAGAGAATTCATATGTGATACTAATCATATTCCAGAATTGCTAGATTCTGGAAATATATATACCTCCTTTCCCCAACCAGTGTTGTATTACTCTCTATTATTGTTGCAAGTGCATGAAGATTTTACATGTTCTCTAGGCCTAGCTTTTTTCAATTGCATAGGTATAAAGAGAAATATCACTTATATGTTTGTGACTAGTAATGCATTTGGACATTTCTTCATCTATTTGGCAGCATTTTGGATTTTTTCATATATAATGCCTACTCTTATACATTGCCATTTTTTTTTCTGTTGAGTGTTTGTTGTAGCTGTTGATTTTCAGAATTTACTTGTGTATTCCAGTTATTAGTCACTTGTCAGTTTTAAATTCCACAAATATCTTTTCCATTCTCTCATCTTTCTATTACTCTTGTACATGGGAGTGTTTAGTCAAATATGATTTCTTAGCTTGGAGCTAATCACATTCATCCCAATTTTTTGCTTTATGGTTTCAATTTTGAAGTTTGTTACTAAAAAAAGAACCATTTGTCACCTTAGGGAATAAAGTTATTTTATTCTTCCATAAAGATATCTAGTCTTGGAAACTCTAATAGTTAAAAGTGAGAAATATTGATACAATATTGTCTTGGAAACAATTATATATAACAATGAAAATAATTCCTACAATTTCTATAACTCCTCTGTAGTACAAGGCCACTGATGCTTTAACTTGAATCACTGATATTTTTCTAAGCACACTGAAAGTTCCTGTGCCACATGCAGATTGTATTTACTGAGTCAGGTTGGCAGGAGATGTAGATCAATTTGTTAGTTAGGGAGGAACAAAGATTATAGCAATGACTAATATCTCCTAGGACATCCGGAAGGATGAGAGATATTATAAATAGGGGAAGTTATTTTCAAAAGATGATTGAAATTGTAAAAGCTATAATTAGGATAAGGTATAGGCTGTACAAACCAACTATCAGCCAAGAGAAAAAGCATAATGAGTGTGAGTTAACTTTCCAGTGCTACAAGTTTACCAGCTATATAACCCTGAGAAAGTTACCTCTCTATATCAAAGTATTCTGATTTGAGAAAATGAGAAAATTAAGTAAAAAATTTAGAAGGCTGCCTAGGATTCATACGTGTTAGATGCTGTGATGCTGGTGGTGGCAACTGAATTAAAGGACCAGTTAGAAGATCTTGGGTAGTGTTAAGTAGACAGTAAAATTAAACTGAGAAAGAGAAGAGAAGAGAAGAGAGGAGAGGAGAGGGGAGGGGAGGGGATAAATCTGGGTGAAGAAGAGATTACGTGTTACCTCTCGGAGACTTTCAATTTCTTCTACATTTGTCTTGTGTGTGGCAAAGTACAAATTATGAGCATTTGTTTGGGTAACATGTTCTCTACAAAATCGACCGACTGACAGACCAACTGACTGACCGGCCGACTGACCAACAAACACTGATTGCCACTGAAACAATTCAGACTCAGAAACCATATAGGGCAGAGTCGAACTGTCCCAGAGGGCTTCTGAGGAGTGCCTGGTGGATTCTAACTGCTGTCCTTTTGATTAGCTGTCAGCTCTTACGCACTATGTCTCTAGGGTTTCTATGTTCTGTATGTTGTTGTTAGGTGCCATTGAGTTGTTTCTGACTCATAGCAATCCTATGTATAACAAAATGAAACTGCCCAATCCTCTGCCATGCTCACGATTGTTTTTATGCTTAAGCCCATTGTTGTACCCATTGTGTCAGTCCATCTTGTTGAAGGTCTTTTTTTCACTGACCCTCTGCTTTGCCAGGCTTGATAACCTTCTCCAGGGATTGATTCCACCTGACAACAGGCACAGACTATGTAAGATGCAGTCTTTCCATCTCTGCTTTGGTTGTACTTCTTCCAAAACAAATCTGTTTGTACTTTTGTCAGTCCACGGGACAGTCAATATTTTTCTCCAGCACCACAATTATTATTATTATTATTATTATTATTATCTTCTTCTTCTTCTTCTTCTTCTTCTTCTTCTTCTTCTTCTTCTTCTTCTTCTTCTTCTTCTTCTTCTTCTTCTTCTTCTTCTTCTTCTTCTTCTTCTTCTTCTTCTTCTTCTTCTTCTTCTTCTTCTTCTTCTTCTTCTTCTTCTTCTTCTTCTTCTTCTTCTTCTTCTTCTTCTTCTTCTTCTTCTTCTTCTTCTTCTTCTTCTTCTTCTTCTTCTTCTTCTTCTTCTTCTTCTTCTTCTTCTTCTTCTTCTTCTTCTTCTTCTTCTTCTTCTTCTTCTTCTTCTTCTTCTTCTTCTTCTTCTTCTTCTTCTTGTCTTCCTTATTCATTGACTAGCTTTCATCTGCTTATGATGTGATGGAAAATACTATGGCTTGGGTCAGGTGCACCTTAGTCATCAAGGTGACATCTTTACTTTTCAACACTTTAAAAGAAGTCCTTTGCCGCAGATTTTCCCATGCAATGTATCTTTTGATTTCTTGACTGCTGCTTTCATGGGCGTTGACGGTGAAACCAATAAAACGAAATTCTTGACAACCTCAATTCTTTCTCCATGTATCATGATTTTACTTACTGGTTCAGTTGTGGAGATTTTTGTTTTTTGATGCTGGGATGCAATTCATACTGAAGGCTGTGATCTTTGATGTTCATCAGTAAGTGTTTCAAATCCTCTTCACTTCCAGCAAGCAAAGTGTATCATCTACAAAATGCAGGTTGTTAATGAATCTTCTTCTAATTCTGATTCCTCATTCTTCATATTGTCTAGCTTCTTGGACTGTTTGCTCAGTATACAGATTGAATATGTATGGTGACAGGATACAGCCCTGATGCACACCTTTCCTGACTTTAAACCCTGCGGTGTTCCCTTGTTCTGTTTGCATGACTGCCTGCTAATCTGTGAACAAATTCCTCATGAGCACAATGAAGTGTTCTGGAATTCCAATTCTCTGCAATGTAATCCATAGTTTGTTATGACACACATAGCAAAATGCCTTTGCACAGCCAATGAAATACAGATAAACATTTTTCTGGTATTCTCTGCTTTTGGCCAAGATCCATTTGACATCAGCAACGATGTCTCTGGTTCCACATCCTCTTTTCAGTGTGGCTTGAATTTCTGACAGTTCCTTGTCAATGTACTGTTGCACCTGCTGTTGAATGATCTTTAGCAAAATTTTACTTGCATGTGATATTAATGATATTATTTGATAATTTCTGCATTCAATTGGATCACTCTTCTTGGGAACAGGCATAGATATGGATCTTTTCCAGTAAGTTGGTCAGGTAGCTGTCCTTCAAATTCCTTGGCAGTAGACGGGAGAACGCTTCCAGGGCATCTGTTTGTTGAAACATCTCAACCAATACTCCATGAATTCCTGGAGCCTTGTTTTTTGCCAGTACCTTCAATGCAGCTTCTTCTTTCAGTAACATCGGTTCCTGATCATATCCCACCTCTTGAAATGGTTGAACATCAACCAGTTCTTTCTGGTATAATGACTCTGTATATTCCTTCCATCTTCTTCTGATGCTTCTTGAGTTGTTTAATGTTTTCCCTGTACAATCCTTTATTATTGTATCTCGAGGCTTGAATTTTTTCTTCAGTTCTTTCCACTTGAGAAATGCAGAGCATGTTATTCCCTTTTGGTTTTCTATTTTCAGCTTTTTGCACAGTCATGATAAAATTTTACTTTGTCTTCTTGAGTTCAGTTATTTTACTTCATCTTGTCTTCCTTTTGCTTTAGCTACTCAATGCTCAAGTGCAAGTTTCAGAGTCTCTTCTGATGTACAGTTTGGTCTTTTATTTCCTGTCTTTTTAATGAACTCTTGCTTTCTTCATGGACGTCTTTGATGTCATTCCACAGCTTGTCTTCAGTCATTAGTGTTCAGTCATTAATGTATCAAATCTGTTCTTGAGATGGTCTCTAAACTCAGGTGGGATATTTTCATAGTCACACTTTGGTTCTTGTGGACTTATGCTAGCTTTGTGCATCAGTGTAAACTTGCTCATGAGCAGTTGATGGTCTGTGCACAGTCAGCACCTAGTCTTGTTTTGACTGATGATATTGAGCTTTTTCTATTGTGTCTTTCTACAGATGTAGACAGTTTGAATCCTGTGTATTCCATCTGGCAGGGTCTCTGTGTATGGTCATTGTTTATATTGGTTAAAAAAGGCATTTTCAATAAAGAAGTTGGTCTTGCAAAATTTTACCACGCAGTCTCTGGTATTGTTTCTATCACCAAGGCTGTATTTTCCAACTACCAATCGTCATTTTTGTTTCCAACTTTTGCATTCCAGTCACCAGTCATTATAATAGCATCCTGATTGCATGTTCCATCAATTTCAGACTGCAAAAGCTGGTAAAAATTTTCAATTTCTCTTTCTTTGGCTTTGGTAGTTGGTGTGTAAATTTGAATAATAGGGACATTGACTGTCCTTTCTAGTAGGTACACAGATATTTATCCTATCACAGACAGTATTGTACTTCAGGACAGATCTTGAAATATTCTTTTGGATGATGAATGCAACACTATTTCTCTTTAAGTTTTAATTCATGACATTGCAAACTATATGATTGTCTGATTCAACATGGCCAATACAAGTGCATTTCAGCTCACTAATGCCTAGGATATCAATGTTTATATGCTCTATTTCATTTTTGACAATTACCAATTTTCCTAGATTCATACTTTGTACATTACACATTCTAATTACTAATGGATATTTGCAGCTGTTTCTTCTCATTTTGAGTAGCATACCATCAGCAAATGAAGGTCCCAAAAGTTTGACTACAGCCATGTCATTAAGGTTGACTCTACTTTGAAGAGTTCGCTCTTTTCCAGTAGTCTTTTCAGTTCCTTCCCACCTGAGGAAGGCTCATTTTCCAGCATTATATTTGACAATGTTCCACTGCTATTCATAAGGTTTTCGCTAGCTAATTCTTTTCAGAAGTAGACTGCCAGGTTCTTTTTCGTAGTCTATCTTAGTCTGGAAGCTCAGCTGAAACATGTCCACTGTGGGTGACCCTGTTGGTATCCGAATACTGGTGGCAGGACTTTCAGTATCACAGCAATGCACAAGCCCTCAGAGTATGACAAACAGACAGACAAGTTTGGGATATTGTGTATAGAAGATAATAAATAAACAAACAGCTTTATTAAAGTTAATGAAAGTTTTAAACTTATTTTATATTATACTCTAGATAGGTAAGTGTTTAACAGAGGGGCAAAGATAGTTTGAACTTATCCTAAATAGAAGAAAACATAAATTTGAAATTGGCAAGACTCAAGGAGAGTCCAAATGAAATACATGAAAGTAAAAAAGGGAAAAAAATGAGTGCATGCATTTAATCAGTCATGTTGAGAAATATTTGCTCTCCATCAATATATATTTAAATAATCTTTAGAAGAGTTTCCTGCTGTATTCGTGTCTCAGTTTTCAACTCAAGACGGAATAACGATATGTAGCCTATCTTCTTCTTTGGGCTTTATACACGGTAGTCTTCACTTTCCTGCTTCTTAGGCTGCAAATTAGAGAGTTCAGCATGGTGATCACTGTGGTGTAGAATACGAAGGCCACAGTCTCCTAGGTCAGTGTCCTGGCCTTGGAGGGTTTTAAGAATATGGATTCAGCAGATCCATAAAGCAAACCCATTGCTATGGAGTGGTGGTAATATTTTACCTTTAGAAGGTAATGGCAATAATATTTTTTCTATAGAGGCTAATAAAAAATAAATTATTCTAAAACTCAGTGATTAAAGTTTAAATTTACATTAAATCACAAATAAGTTAGTAAATTTTTTTTAGCAAAAGGCTCAAAATAGAGATGTTGAGTCCTGAATAAACTAGTTGTAAATAGTAATGAATTAAAGAGAGAATAATGAGGGAAGATATTCACCAAATTTATGGAGAAGCATTGGTTTCCCATCAATGGTTAGACCTTCCTCTGATATTTATAACAATATTACTTGTAAAATTGAGAAAGGATAGTAACACTTGCATCAAGACAGTTTTTTTCTTAATGTTTTCTGCATGGCAGCCTTTACCTCCTTGTTCCTCAGACTGTAAATTAGGGGATTCAGCATGGGAATCACTGTGGTGTAGAACACAGAAATCATATTCTCCTGGGCCAAGGAACTGGCTGTTGAGGGTTTTAGATACATGAATGCAGCAGATCCATAGAACATTCCCACTGCTACAAGGTGGGAGCTGCAAGTGCTGAAGGCTCTGGACCTACCCTCTGTGCTGCTGATGTGGAGGATGCTGGAGAGGATGAAGGCATACGAGACAAGAACAGTTAAGCTGGTAGCTATAATGTTGAATCCAGCCACAAAGAAAACTGTCACCTCAATGTCATATGTGCTAGAACAGGAGAGCTTCATGAGAGGAAGAATGTCACAGAAGTAATGGCTGATGAGTGTCTTACAATAGGACAGTTTTAACATGAGTCCAGTCTCTATTGTTGAACCAGTGAGCCCCATGATGTAGACCGCAGCCACTAGCAGTGAGCAAATCTGATGTGACATAATGACGTTATAAAGCAAAGGGTTGCAGATGGCAACATAGCGGTCATAGGCCATCGCTGTCAACACATAACACTCAGCAATGACAAAAACAAGGAAAAAATAGAGCTGTGACATGCACCCTGCATAAGATATGCTATTCTTCTCTGACACAAAGTTCACCAGCATTTTAGGAGTAATAACAGACGAGTAACACATATCTACAAATGACAAATTGCTGAGGAAGTAGTACATGGGGGTATGAAGCTGGGAATTTAGACGAATGAGTGTGATCATGCCCAGGTTCCCTACCATGGTGACCAAATAGACCCCTATGAAGAGGAAAAAGAGAGGGATCTGGAGTTCTGACTGATTTGTTAATCCTCCTAGAATGAATTCTGTCACAGTAGAATGATTTTCTGTGAGCATTCTCCAGGAGTTGGAAGCCTGTGGGGCTGGGAAAAGAAAAGCCTCATGAAAGCCTCTAATTCTACTGGATTAAATTAGTTTTGAGCATCGTCTCAAGTTTATAAACTCTGGACTATTTCTGGTTGTTTTTCTGGAAATTTGATGGTTGTAAAAATGTAGGTAACACTACATTGGTCAGTTCATTTTTCGTGTGGGCAATTCAGTGAGACTTATTACATCAATCATATTGTGCAATGATCACCAATATTCATTGCCAAATTTTGGTCACTGTAAATAGAAAATCAGTGTGGTCCAGACAATGCTTCTGCTTTTACACCTTTCTGCTGCCTTGGTAACCACTACTAAACTCTGATCTCTTTATATTTGCCTATTCTAGGTATGTTAGTGAGCTCATATAATGTTTTTTGTTTTGTGATTGTCTTATTTCACTCAGCCTAATATTCTCCAGGTTTGTCCACACTGTGGCATGGATCAGAAGACTTAATATTGTCAAGATTACCTGATGTCATATATAAATTCAGCACAATAAAGCCATGAAAATCCAGTAGCCTTCTTTGCATAAGACAATCTCAAAGTTATGTAGAAATGCAAACAGTCCTAAATAGAGAAAGCAGCGCTGAAGAATAGTGTAGTGAGACTCACACTTCCTGATCTTAAAACAGTATAGGCAGTGACCAGGCTTTGACTGAGACCTATTCATAACTGTTTAATTCAAATGTGCAGTTAAGTCAGAAGAGGTGCATAACTTTCTTATTTATCCTACTTCAATGCAAGAAAAGGCTTGAACGCTTTCTAATGATTTCAAAGTTGTATTGCAGCCAGTGAAGGTGGTAGTGATGAAGAATTTCTTGGGAGTAGTTCAATAACTTCAAAGTGAGGGCAAAGTTACTTACCTGAAATAAAAGGGAAAATAGGAGTTGTCTGTTAGTCAGACGCTTGTTACCCAGGGACTGCCTGTACAATATTACAGCAATCGAAACAGTATGGCACTTGTAAATGATAAACCTATAGACCAGTGGAGTAGAATCAAGAATCCAGGGGTATACTCATACGTCCGCAGTCAGTTAATCTTCAGCAAGGGTGTCAAATCCAAAAAATAGGGAAAGATAGTCACTGTAACAAGCAGTGCTGGGGCAACTGGATTTCCGTATGCAAAAGAATGAAAGTAGACCTATAAATCACACCATTTACCAAAACTAAGACAAAATTGTTCAAAGACCTACATATATGACTTAAAAGCATAAAATGATTAGAAGAAAATACAGGAGTAATGCTTCAGGATCCTTACACATGGCACCAAACTAATAAGAAAAAAAAAAAAGCAGATAAAAGGAATCTCATCAAAATTATAAATGTCTAGACTCTGTTTGCCTTTCCCCTCACTTCTGCTGTTTACTGTGAATACCAAAAGCAAACAAAAACCCTGTTGCTGTCGGGTAGATTCTGACTCATAATGACACTATAGGACAGAGTAGAACTACCCCATAGAGTTTCCAGTGAGCATCTGATGGATTCAAACTAGCAACCTTTTGGTTAGTAGCCATAGCGTTTAACCATTATACCACCAGGATTTCCAGCATCTGAGAAAATCAGCACCTGAATGTTTCAAAGATTATGAAGATGAGAGGAAAAGAGATCAAGATATCAAACTTTTACCAGTCTGTTTTTCAAATTTCCTAGACCAGGGGTTCTCAAAGTGCAGTCACTGGACCAGCAGTATGGTCTTCACCTGGGGCGCATTAGAAATGCAAACTCTGCGACCCTGCTTCAGACCTACTGAATCAGAAACCCTTTGGATGGGGCTCTAGCCTAACAATCTGTTTTAACAACCTCTACTTATGATGCTGATGCAAGCTAAGTTTGATTATCTTTACTCTGGAGGAAAGTAGTGTATTTCACATTTTGCAGTCGGAGATGAGTTTTGTTTCAGAAATAGAATTTCTCTGTCATTTATGTTGTTTCCAAATGTTTACTAAATGTGAGCATATGAAGACCTATCTCAAGTCTTCAGTGTCACAGTTCTATGGTAGTTATACCTTTGTCATTGAGTGGCAAGTCAATTGCTGCATCTGAAAAATGAAGGAATTAATAATATTAATTCCTAAGATGGTTTTAAAAAAACAAGGGTTTATCTACGTTTAGAAGTTTTTTTTTCAAATGTATGGTATATGTGAAAATATGACTTATCATTAACCAGTTGCTGTTGAGTCAGTTCCAACTCATAACAATCCTACAGGACACAGTATGACTACCCTATAGAGTTTCCAAGGAGCACCTGGGGATTCTTACTGCTGATCATTTGTTTAGCAGCCTTAACATGTGATGACACCAGCAGGATTTAGAATCATTTTTAGGTGGCTGAAATTCATTCTTATTTTTTCTTTGGGTTGAGGGCCTGAAGACAGTGGTTTTTAACACAGACTACGTAGTACAGTCACCTGAGTATTTAATAATTATTAATGTCTGGGTCTCGCCCATAGAAATTCTGATTTAGCTGATTGATCTGTGGTGCAGCCTTGGTATCAGCACAGCATTGTCTGTACATTGTCTGTACAAATGCCAATCAGTATTTGTTATATTGTTGCTATTAAAAAAAGTAAGATCATAATATCAAAACCATGGCAAATTACCTCACTAGCTCCAATAAGAGACATATTTCTCTAGGAATTGTGAATTATTATTGCTCGAATGTGGTGTCTATAGGTATCCCTGTCTCTAAGGTCTATTTCCTAATACAAAAACTTAAATTCTCAGTATTTGAATTGCTTTTTCTTATTATCACTAACCTGTGTAAGATGTTTTGTATTTACACTTTTCTTCCAAAAGCTAGTCTTTCTAATTGCCCCGAAAACCTACTGCCATCAAGTCAGAACTGCCCCATCGAATTTCCAAAGAGAGCCTGGTGCATTAGAACTGCTGACCTCTTGGTTAGTAGCTGTAACACTTAACCACCCTACCACCAGGGTTTCCTCCTAAAACTCTTGGGTATGGGGAGAAATATATTTAGAGCAGGATTTTAATTCCTGTTTTCAAAGGAAGAAAACCAATGAGCTGGGCATTAAATGATTTGGGTTTGAAGCTCAACCTTAAATCATCTCTCCTGATCATGAACTTCTTGACTTGCCTCTAGCTGGCAGCTGTATAAATCTGTGTACATATAACTCCAAGGCAAAGCTGTGGTTGAAGATCCCTTATACTTGATATCTTATTATGAGCACAATACATGAAAAAAGAAGGACGTTATGTTGTTATCAATTTCTTTAATGCTCTAGGAAGCCAAATCTCTAGAAGTTAAACAAGTTAACCAAAGTTGTAAACAAGAGGCAGAAGTAGTTCTAAATCTCAGGACTTCTGAACACCACTCTGCTTTGTCTCCAGTAGAGTAAGCTATTTGCTATAGATATCTTTGTATAGCACATTATTACTATCTAGTAAATTTAATTTATTTAAATTTTGCATATATGTAGATAAGAGATCTTGCTGTTAATTTATGATACTTTTTTAATTTCAAAGGAAATATAGGTATATTGTAAAAAATTAGAAATATAAATATTCAAATATCATTTACTTGTAATAAAATAAAAATATTATTTTACCACTATCCAGAACTAAATTTGTTAGTAAATATAGGCTTTTCTATGCAAATAAATTTAGTATAGAATAGTTAGTAAGATAGGTTTTTCTGTGCAAATATGTATATATACATTAAAAAATTTTTTTTAACCTGGGTTTTCAGTACAGCACTTGAAACTGCGTAGCCTCACTTGATTCCTGTAATAACAGTAATTCCAGCACTAACTGTGTTTCTCCTTGTTACATGCAAGAGAATCTTTCAGTCCTTAGGATTGGTTTAAAGAAAGAACATCTGATTGCATTTAAAACCTTTATGTGTTAAACTATTCATAGTGAATTACTTAACATCAAAGTAGCTAGTAACATTTTAAAATACTATTTCGATTTATTACAATGGAGAAAATGTTTCTGGGTGGTGCAAACAATATGATCAGTTGCTGTCTGAAAGACTGGTGGTTCATGTCCACCCTGGGACCTAGGAGATGAAATGCATGGTTATCAGGTTTTGAAAAGTCAGCCTTTGAAAACTCTATGGTGCACAGTTTTAGTCTGAGACACGTGAGTTCACCATGAGTCAGAATATGGCAACTGGTTTTATCCCACAAAGGAGGAAACAGTTTTCTTCCCAGTAACAATAATTAAAAAAAAAAAAAAAAACTTACATATCCGCTTGTACCCAACCTGAGTCTCTTGAAACAATCAGAAACAGAGAAATCTACATTGAATATACTATTATCAAAAGTCAAAATGTTTTACAAAGCAATGTAGAGTTAACACTATTCACTCACTGCAGAACAGATATGAACAGAATTCTATAGTTAAATCTATTTTTACCAGGTCATCAGATGCTCAGGATTGTTACTGATAAGACAGAACACAGAGAAAAAAGTTTTTAGAGGTGAAAAGAAACATGTTTGTAAATAGCCTACATTAGAAACAGGAGTTAAACAACAGAAGGTTTAGTCCTGAGGACTAAGGGACCAGAGGTAACACAGTCTCCACCAGACTGAGACCAGGGCAACTAGATGGTGCCCAGCTACCACCACTAAGTGCTCTGAGAGGGATCCCAATAGAGGATTGCAGACAGAACTAGGAAAAGTGTGGAACAAAATTCTAACTGACAAAAAACCAAAATAACGACAACAAAAACAGACTTATTGGCCTGACAGAAACTGGAGAAACCTTGCACGCTGGCACCTGGATACCTCAGGATGCTTCAGGACACCCCGAGTTCAGTAATGATGTCATTCCTGGCTTCACCTTTCAGCCAAAGATTAAACAGGCCCAGAAAAATGCAAAGGGACTAAATGGGCACGATACTAAAGGGGCAAGGACAAGATGGCAAGAGGGATGGGGAAGCTGTTAACAGGAGCTCAAGGTTGAGAAGACAAGAGTGTTGACATATTGTCTGGTTGGTAACCAATGACACAGAACAATACCTGTACTGTAATGAGAAGCTCATTTGTTCTGTAAAGCTTCATATAAGATACATTTTTTTTTTTAAAAAAAAGAAACAGGAGTTTGTGGGAAAATACTTTTTTCACACAATTATTTTAAATCTGCAAATATATACCTGTGGTGAGGAAAAATGGTACACAGTTTTCCTGGAACTTTTAGGAAATTCCTTAGTTTCAACAAACAGGATATAAGTATCAGAAAGTGAAGGAATCACATGAGATATATATGTATATCTAGTCCTACACTTACACAAAAGGGCTGACACAGTCACAAAAAGTGGGTCACCGATATGAGGAGTTTGGGGGATCTTTTTACATACATACAGGCAGAACCTCTCTTGGGAGGCAATCACTCCAGAGACCAGGGTCCTCACCAGTGGAGCAATTAGAATCGTGATTTACACCTGTGCTGTGAATCATGTTTTTGTTTTCAGGTGTGATAATTTTTCTTTATGTGGGAGAATTATTTTGCAGGTTTGATAGCTTAGCGTCTAATGCCAGTGTTGTAATATTTTACTGCCAACAGCCCTATCATTATCACGACCACACATCAGTCGTAATGACATCATCATTAGTGATGATCAACATCATCAGTTACTACTAGTTGGTCATTATTAGTTATTCGTCATTAGGTACAGCCAGCTGGTTTTACAATTTTCATTATAAAGTATTTTTAAAACAAATTAAAAGATTATACTAACTGTATAGTTTCAGGAAAAGAATGTTACATTTGTAAGAAATGTTACATTTCTCACCCTGATGCTTCACTTGTTAACTGTCACTTGTTCAACACGGTTGAATAACGGGGTGTTAAAGGCATAAGAATGTTGGCTGAAAAATGTATTTTCATTCATAAGGGGAATGTGTTCAAAAGAAATTTTTCTATTTGAGAATATATTCAGTAACATGTTACTCATAATATATTGCCAATGAAGATTTTTTAAATTGAGCGTAGTTTCAGATAGTTGTAGATTCACATGTAATGTAAGAAATAACATAAATTGATTCCATGTGTTCTTTACACAGTTTCCATGGATAGTAACATCCTGCAGAACTGCAGTACAATATCACAGCCAAGATACTGATGTTGATACAATTCATTGATCTTATTTGTATTTCCCTAGTTTTATTTTTACTTATGTGTGTGTGTATTCAGTTCTGTGCAATAGTTTCACTTCTGTAGGTTCATGTATCTGCTATCACAGTTAAGAAAAGTTATACCACTATAAGGATCCCTTATGTTGCCTTTTACTTTTTTTAAATTGTTTTCTTCATTTTGTAATTTTAAGATACAAATGATCTGGTTTCCTGTTACCTTCCAAAGGCAGCCAGTTATTTTCCTTAGTATCATTAAAAACTAACCAATGTAAACATTTCATGTGTTTCAATCCATTGTGGTTAGTATTTTTTGAAATTATTATTGTACTTTAGATGAACATTTATGGAAGAAACTAGTTTCTCATTAGACACTTAGTACGTATATTCTTTTATAACCTTGATTAACAACCTCATAACATGTCAACACCCTCCCTTCTCAACCTTAGGTTCCCTATTACCAAGCTTTCTTATTCTCTCCTGCCTTACGGTCCATGTCCCTGGGCTCAACTGTAGGTCTGCCTTTGTTTTATAGGCTTGTCCGATCTCTGCTTGAAGGTTAATCTCAGAAGTGAGTTCATTACTGAGCTGGAAGAGTGTCTAGGGGCCATACTCTCAGGTTTCTCCAGTCTCTCATCAGGCCACCAATTCTGGTTTTTCTTTTCTGAGTCAGAGTGTTGTTCTACGTTTTTCTCCTGCCTTGTCCAGGACACCCTGTGTGATCCCTGTAAGAGCAGTCATTGGCAGCTGGGCACCAGCTAGTTGTACTGAATTCAACTAGAGGCTGTTACAGGTGTGGTCCATTAGTGCAGTTATTACTTTCCTAATTTTTTTTTTCTATCTTAGGCCTGTGGGCAAATGTATATGTGATAATATGTATATCAAAGAACTTTTCAGCTTGATGATATGTTGTTACTGATATGAGGTACCAGTGAATTGGTTCTGACTCGCAGCAATCCTGTGTACAACAGAAGGAAACACTGTCTGATCCTGCACCATCCTCACTGTTGTTGTGATACTTGAGCCCATTGTTGCAGCCACTGTGTCAGTCCGTATCACTGAGGGTCTTCCTCTTTTTCCTTAACCCTCTACTTTACCAAGCATGATGTTCTTTGCCAGGAACTAGACCATACTGACAACATGTCTGAAATACTTGAGATGAAGCCTCACTGTTCTTGCTCCTAATGAGCATTCTGGCTATACTTCTTCTGAGACAGATTTTTTCATTCTTCAGTAAGTCCAGGTTATATTCAGTATTTTTCCCTAAACCATCATTCAACGGCATCTATTCTTCAGTCTTCCTTATTCATTGTCCAGTTTGCATGCATGTGAGGCAATTGAAACACCAGGGCTTGTGTCAGGTGCCCCTTAGTCCTCAATGTGATATTTTTATGTTTGAACACTTTAATGAGGTTTTTTGCAGACTTTCCCAGGGCAATGCATCATTTGATTTCTTGACCGCTGCTTCCAGTGGTGTTCATTGTCAATCGAAGTAAAGCGAAATCCTTAAAAACTTCAATATGTTCTCCATTCATCATGATGTTGCTTTATTCGTCCAGTTGTGAGGAGTTTTGCTTTCTTTATGTTGAGGTGTAATCCTTACTGAAGTCAGTCCTCTTTGATCTTCGTCAGTAAGTGCTTCAAATGCTCTTCATTATCAGCAAGCAAAATTGTGTCATCTGTGTATCACAGGTAAGTAATGGGTCTTCCTTCTTCACATAATTCAGCTTCTAGGATTATTTGTTCAACACACAGATTGAATAACTACTCTGAAAAGACACATCCCTGATGCATACCTTCGTTGAGTTTAAACCACACAGTTCCCACTTGTTCTATTCAGATGACTGCCTCTTGGTCTAAGCACAGGTGGGACAGGGAAATGGGACAGAGGGACTGATATAAAGTAAATACAGTGTGAAACATACAAGATGAGATAATAACCATCTAGAACAAAACAACCTTGCCCCGGCCTTGCCACATGCTGGTAAGATAAAAATAAGTTACTTAGAGAAGCTAACCAGTGTCCTTGAGTTGTTTTTGCAGAAACTGGCTGACCAGAAACAGTTTGCTGAACATGCTTAGAGAGAAACCCCTTGACTGGTACATGACTTTCAACTTGGAGTTCCTGGAAGCCCTGACCCAGCCTGGGGAATTGAACAGGGGGAGCAAGAACCTGAAAAAGGGCGATAAACCATAATAGGTTGTGCTCCAGGTCCCAGAAACCTTTTTCTGTGGAATCCATCTTAGTGCCCAACTGCACACATGTCCACATTAGCCTATTCCAACCCACTTCTCCAGAAAGTGTGCCCTTTCTCAGAAAACTCTTGAATAACCATAGCTGCCTTCAACCTTCTGTGAGTGAGTTGGACTTTGGAGAGGCTTATACCCCCGTTGACTGCTTTTACTTGTCACAAGTAAGATAAAGCTTGCTAAAGTGAAAATAATTTTGGTGGTTCTTGTGTGTTCTTATGTGGGAAAGACAAAAAACCTTTGAGTTACTTTGGTTTTCTGGTAACAAAGGTGCCTCATATGCACAATTAAGTGTTTTGTCCCTATCACCGCAATGTCATCCATAATTTGTGACGATTCCCACACAGTTGAAAGCTTTTGCAGAGTTAATACAACAAAGGTAAACATCTTTTTTGTATTCTCTGCTTGAATTTCTGGCAGCTTCTCATCTATGTACTGCTTGCAGTCCCGTTTGAACGATCTTCAGCAAAATTTTTACTAGGTGTAATATTAATGATATTGTTCAATAATTTCCACACTGTTTTGGATCACCTTTCTTTGGAATCAGTACAAATACGGATCCGTTGGTGGCCAGGTAGCTGCCATCGTTTGTTTCTTTCCCTGCCTCCCTACCTCCCTGCCTCCCTACCTCCCTCCCTGCCTCCCTCCCTGCCTCCCTCCCTGCCTCCCTCCCTGCCTCCCTCCCTGCCTCCCTCCCTGCCTCCCTCCCTGCCTCCCTCCCTGCCTCCCTCCCTCCCTGCCTCCCTCCTTCCCTCCCTCCCTCCCTCCCTGCCTCCCTCCCTCCCTGCCTCCCTCCCTCCCTCCCTCCTTCCCTTTGTTTATCTCTCTCTCTGCTTCTCTGTCTTTTTTTCTTTACTCTCTTTCATATTTTAATGTGCTTTAAACAAAAGTTTACAGTCCAAGTCAATTTGCCATATAAAATCCTGTACACACACCACTATGTGACTCTAGCTGCTTTCCCCTCCTTGTGATAGCACATTCCTCCTTTCCACCCTGTACTTACTATATCCAATCATACAGCTCCTGTATCCCCCTCTCCACAGTTTCATCTTGCCTCTAGATAGGAACTTCTCAGACAGCCTCAGGTATATATTTAAGCCAAGAAGCACACTCTTTGCCAGCATTACTCTATATTTTATAGTCTAGTACGCTCTTTGAAGAGTTGGCTTTGGTACTCGTACTCTGGGCTAACAGAGAGCCTGTCAACCATGTCCTCAGGGGACCCTCTAGTCTGTCGTACCATCAAGTTTGGTATTTTAATAGAGTACTAGTTCTGCACATTCATTTTTCTCCTGCTATGCCAGGGAATGTGCGTTGTGTTTCCTTTTAGGGCAGTCATTGTGGGTGGCCAGGCATCATCTAGTTCTTCTGGTATCATGCTAATGTAAGCTGCAGACTTTTTGCTGCACTTTTTGTCTCCTGGGCTCATATTTTCTTTGTGTCATGGATGTCTTTTGTTCTTCTCTGCTCCAGATGGGTTGGGACCAGTTGATGCTACTTAGATGGCCTCTGACTAGCTTTACTTTTCTTTTCTTTTCTTCAAATTGTGATTAAGTAGAGGTTTACAATACAAGTCAATTTACCATATATAACCCCAGATGCACACCTCTATGCCATTCTATCTGCTCTCTGCACCCTGTGAGAGCACACATCTCCTTTCCACCCTGTACTTCTGGCATCCACTCAGCCAGCACCTCTGCCCTGCTCTCTACCCTCCCCTCTCCCATCTACAGAGAAACCAGTGGGACAGACTTGTATATATATTAAGCCAAGAAGTACACATACCACCTGCATTACTCTATGTCCTATAGTCCAGTTCAATCTTTGTCTGAAGTGTTGGCTTTAGTACTGTTTACAGCTTGGCTAGCAGCAAGTCCAGGAGCCATATTCTCAGGTGACCTTCCAGAATGTTGGACTGTCAAGTCTTGTCTTTTGATAGAGTTCTAGATCTGCGCTCCCTTTTTTCACGCTGCATCAGGGACTCTACATTGTATTCCCTGTCAGGGCAGTCTTGGGTGGTGGCTGGGAACCCTCTAGTTTTTCTGGTCTCATGCTCATGCAGTCTCCTGATCATTTGGGTCTGTCTGTCTCCTGGGCTCATATTTTCTACATGTCTTTGATTTTCTTGGTTTTCATCTGCTCCAGGTAGATTGGGCCCAGTTGATGTTCTTTAGATGGCAGCTTGCTGGCTTTTAAGACCCCAGAATTCATTCACCAATATAGAAGGTAGAACATTTTCTTAGGGAAAAACTATTAATGCCAACTATCAATGTCCCCTGAAACCATTGTCCCCAGACCCCTGTCCCTGCTACACTGTCCTTTAAAATGTTGCACTGTGTTTAGAAGACCTTTTAGCTTATGGTATAGTCCAGTTGTGCTGATCTCCTATCTACTATGTTCTGTCACTTACCTTTAACCTAACCAAATTCCTATCAGTTATGTCATCTGTGAATACCCCATCTCTCTCTTTCCTCACTTTGTAGCCATCAAAGATTATTTTCTTCCATTCATAAACCTTTTAAGTCCTTATAATAGTGGTCTCATATAATATTTGTCTTTTTGCAGCTCACAGATTTCACTCAGCATAATGTCTTCCAGATAATTCCAAGTTATGAGATAGTTCCTGAAATCGTTGTTGTTGTTTATCATTGCACAATGTTCCACTGTGTAAATATACCATAGTTTGTTTATCCATTCATTTGTTGGAGGGAATCTAGGTCAACTCCATCTTTTTGCTATTGTGGACAGTGCTGCAATAAACATTTGTGTTCATGTATCTGTTCATGTAACAGGTTTTATTTCTCTAAGATAAATTCCAAGCAGTGGGATTGCTAGACCATGTGACATTTCTATTTGTAGCTATTTAAGAAAGCACCAAAGTGTTTTCCAAAGAGATTGTACCATTTTGCATTTCCACCAGCAGTGGTGTAGAAGAGTTCCAATCTCTCCACAGCCTCTCCAAAATTTGTTCTTTTTTTTTTTTTTTTGGATTAATGCCAGCCCTGTTAGTGTGAGATGGTATCTCACTGTAGTTTTGATTTGGATTTCTCTCATGACTAATGATTCTATTTCCTTGTGTGTCTTTTGGCCTAGATGTCTTCTTTGGTGAAGTATCTTTCCACAGACACTGCTCATTCATTATTTGTCTTTTTCTTCTTGAGATTATGCAGTACCTTGTAGATTACAGAGATTAGATGCTGATCAGATTCGTGGTTGCCAAATATTTTTTCCCAGTCTGTAGGTAATCTTTTTACTCTTTTGATGAAGTGTTCAGATGAGCATAAATGTTTGATTTTTAGTAGTTCTCATTTATCTATTTTCTCTTCTGGTGTTCCTGCATCATTAGTAATATTTTGTAGTTTGTTTTTGCCATGTATTAGGGCTCCCAGGGTTGTCCTTATTTTTTTCTTCCATAATCTTTATCATTTTAGGCTCTTATATTTAGGTCTTTGGTTCATTTTGAGTTTTTGTGCAAGATCTGTGATATGGGTCTTGTTTCATTTTTTTGCAGATGGATATCCAATTTGCCAACACCATTTGTTGAAGGGACTACTTTCCCCCCAGTTCATGGACTTGAGGCCTTTGTCAAATATCAGTTGCTCATAGGTGGATGATGTTATTTCTGGGTTCTCTATTCTGTTCCATTGGTGTGTGTATCTGTTTTTGTACCATTACCAGGCTTTCTTGACTATTGTGGCAGTATAATAGGTTCTAAAGTCAGGTAGCATGAGGCTTCCACTTTCTTCTTCTTCTTCTTCAGTAATACTTTACTTATCGGGGGCTTCTTCCCTTTCCAGATGGAGTTGGTGATTCGTTTCTCTATCTCATTAAAAAATGACACTGGGATTTGTATTGGGATTGCACTGTATGTATAGATCACTTGGGCATAATAGACATTTTCACAACCTTATGAGCAAGGTAGGTTTCTCCACTTATGTAAGTCTGTTTTGGTTCTTGGACTAGGATCTTGTAATTTTCTTTGTGTAGGTCTCTTACACCTCTGGTTAGATTTATTCTTTGGTATTTTATCTTCTTGGGGGAAATTGTTAATGGTAATGATTTGGTGATTTCTTCTTTGGTGGTCTCTTTGTTGGTGTAAAAGAATCCTACTGATTTATTTATGTTTATCTTACATCCTGATGCTTTGCTGAACTCTTCTATTAATACAAGTAGTATTTTTGTGCCTATGTGTGTATTCTTTAGAATTTTCTGTGTATAAAATTGTATCATCTGTAAATACAGGTATTTTTACTTCTTTTCCAATGTGAGTAACCATTATTTCTTCATTTTGTCTGTTCTGGCTAGAACCTCCAGTACAATGTTAAGTAACATTGGTCACAATGGACATTGTTGTCTGGTTTCCATTTCAGTCTCTCTTCATTTAGAATGATATTAGCTGTTGGCTTTGCAGAGATGCCCTTTGTTTTGTTGAGGAATTTCCCTTCTATTCCTATTTTGTTAAGAGTTTTAAACATGAATGGGTGTTGAACTTTGTCAAATGCCTTTTTCTGCATCAACCTTAAAATCTAGTGATTCTTATCTTTTGTTTTATTTATGTGGTTGACTATATTAATTGTTTTTCTAATGTTGAATTATCCCCCATCCAACGTATGAATACTACTTGGTCATGGTGAATTTCTTTTCTTTTCTTTTTTTTTTTTTTTGATGTCTTGTTAAATTCTGTTGGCTAGAACTTCGTTGAGGACTTTTGCTTCTAAATTTATGAGAGATATTCCTTTTTTGTGCTATCTTTACCTGGTTTCCGTATCAGGGTTATGCTGCCTTGATAGAATGAATTTGGGAATGTTCTATCGTTTTCTATGCTGTGAAATACTTTTACTAGCAGTGGTATTAATTCCTCTCTAACGGTTTGGTAGCATTGTCCAGTGAACCCATCTAGGCCAGGACTTTTTTTGGTTGGTAGTTTTTTTTGTTTTTAGTGCCTTTTTCAATCTCTTCTTTTATGATGGGTTTATTAAGTTGTTCTACTTCTGTTTATGTTAATTTTGGTAGGTAATATGATTCTAGAAATTTATCCATTTCCACTATGTTGTCAAATCTGTTTGAGTATGTTTTTTCATAATATTCTGTTATGATTCCTTTAGTTTGCCCTTCTTTTTGGGATAATGTAATAAATTACACACTGAGATCTTTGTTTTCCTATTTTTAATATTTCAGTTTTAATTGAGCTGTGTGGAGTCCCAGCTGGACTCTGGATGTAGTGTCTTGATTATATCCTTGAGTATATGTCTGATGTTATTGATTTTCTAAACAAAGACCTTCTTTCAGTAGTTCTTGTAATTTTGGTTTGGTTTTTGCAAATTGTCCAAACTTTCATTTATCTGGAAATGTCCTGGTTACAGCATTATAATTGAGAGACAGTTTTGTAGGATACATATTTTTTGGTTGGAAGTTACTTTTTCTTTCAAGGCTTTGAATGTGTCATCCCTTCGGTTTCTTGCCAACATGGTTTTTGCCATGTCGTTAGGGGTCAGTCTTAATGACTCTCATTTGTAAATTAGTTTTGGTGTAAGCCTAACTGCCTTGAGAAGCCTCTCCTTATCTTTTGTTTTGTTGAGTTTGATTATAATATGTCTTGGTGTCTTTCCTTTGGGATCTACCTTTTGTGGAGTTTAATGAGGATCTTTTGTAGATATCCTCTGATCCTTCATGACGTTAGGGAAGTTGTCTGTCAGCAAATCTTCAACAGTTCTCTGTGTTTTACATTATTGCTCCCTGTTTTGGTACTCCAATCATTTATAAGTTATTCTTCTTGACAGAGGCCCACATGACTCTTAGAGATTCTTCTTCTTCTTCTTTTTTTTTTTTTTAATATTCTTTTATCTGATTTTTCTTTATAGATGCTGGTGTCAGTTGCTTTATCTTCAGCTTCACTAATTCTGCATTTCATTTCCTCAATCCTGCTCCTTTGACTTTCTAACGAATTGTCTAACTCTATGCCTTTGTTGTTAATCTGTCAAATTTCAGATTGTTGTTGCTGTAGCAACTCTTGTAGCTTAAGTTTTCATTTTGTTCTGTTGCACTTTGTCTAATCTTCCTGATTTCTTGAAGGGTTCTGTGTATAGCTCTTTTGTATTTTATGTTCAATAATTTCAGGAAGCTTCTTCATCTGGGAACTTTTTTGATTCCTTGTTTTCAGAAGCGATGTTAGTCTGCTTCTTTAAATGATTAGGAATAGATTCTTTCTCTGAGCTATTAGCCATTTTAATTTATTTGTTATGTTACTACAATCTAACTTGTATACATATATTTTAATTTGTTTTTTACTGTCTAAGTAGTCTAGCCATTTGGGCTGGAGTGATTATTGGAGACTTAATAATTTTGATGGCCTGTAACTATATGGTTACAGCTGTGACTTCACTGAAATTGATAGCTCAAGGGAATCAGTGAACTATTCTTCTATCATTCCCTTTATTTCCCTTTCCAAGTCAGGGAGAAAATCTCAGCACACACACATAAAATGTGCTACTTCTGGCCGAGGTAGCCTGCCAAAATTTAGCATCCAGTATAAAGCACAGAAGGGAAGGAGATAGCCTGGGGACAGGGAGAGAAGTTAGTGTGTACAAAAGGTTTGAGCCATGAGAGTTGACAAACACTTAGCTTGTGATGCTCCCATGAAAGTCCTCTGCTGCTCTGTAGGTACAGTAATCTGAAGCTCAGGGGAGCCAGTGAAGTTTTTCTTCTACCCATCCCTTTGTTTCCCTCTCCAAGTCCAGGAGAAAAGCTTAGGAAACATGTGCACGATGTTCTATCTCTGACCCAGATAGTGCATCAGAATTTAGCATCTGGGAGGGCATGGCTAGACTAGACACACATCTCCTTGATTCACTCTGAGAACTAGGGCCTGGAATGATGACTGAATGGAGCATCATGGATATCCTGGGAACCCTAGGATCTGGCATAGGGTGGTCAGATCGGACTAGGTACCAGTAAGGGGAAAATTACCTCTTTCAAAGATGAGGCAGCAGCACACTGAGTTCTGATTCTGCTGATATATCATTAGAGAGGACTGCAGGTACTGAATTCTTCTTTGTTTCCTGGGAGGTGGGGACTGGGCATGAGCTGGCTAATAAACTGAACTTGGTCCTTAAGTAAGCAGAGTATAGTGCTGCAGAGAGACTGTGTTTGGGATAGCCACATCTGGAGAGCATGGCTGCCACCCAAGGCCATCAGTGACCATACATCCTCTCTTTTCAGAGCTATGCTGTAGATTCTTCTGTCCCATGGCATGAAGGGTATCTTGGGTGGGATGCTATCTTGGTCAGCAGGGAGGCAGGGTCAGCTGCCCAGATGTCTCAGCTGGTGATTATTCTAATGCTGAGTAGCAGTCCCTGTCTGAATAACTCTTCTTGAGCAGAAAAGCTGTGTTTAGGATGCTGGTGCCTAGAGTTACAGGTGGGGACTGGCTGATGATTGTGGCAAGGACCTAGCCCCTTCTTTCTTTGAATCACATCATAGCATCTGGGGGTGGCCTATGAAGTGTTTTCATTGTCACCGGGAAGGTAGGGCCTGCCACACCTGAGGGCCTGACTGATTTTAGCAGCTGATGGACAGACTTGGTCTCAGCAGTAAAACATCTCTTTAAAATGAGACCACCTGGAGAATTGACAGTTGAGTGGGGTGGCAGCATCTCCTCCACCCTTCACTGGTCCATATCGTAGCATCAGCTGATGGCCCCCCAGTGACTCTATAAGTAGGGCACCATCTTTGCCAGCCAGGATATGGAGGCTTTTACTGCTAAGAACCTAACTGCCTTTGGTGGAAACTGAATAGCACCCCTCTCAAAAATAATGTTTTTAAGCTAAACACACTGAGGTAGCACAGTGATCTCAGGCAGCTGAGGAGAGTGACATCCTTCTCTCCTCTGTTCCCTGAGCTACACCATAGGCTCTACTGGTATAGTGATAGAGAGTCACCACAAGTAACTTCCACCTTTAGCAGCCAGGAGGTAGATCCTGCCACTGTAGAGAGTCCACCTGGGACCAGTTGCTAGAGTAAACAGAGGTGACTGATTACCAAATCTAGTAGTGCCCTTACTCACCTCTTATAACTATGCCTCAGCTTCTGTTGAGGTAACCAGAGAAACCAAACAGCTTCTTGATGGTGCAAAGACAAAAATCAATAGCTAACCATTTAAAGAGGCAGTCCACCATGGCTTCAGAAAACTCCCGAAATAAAGAATAAAAAAACTTCCCAGATGAAGAAGCCTTTCTGAAATTATCAGAGGTTGAGTACCAAAGAATTATGTATAGAGCCCTCATAGAGATCAAACAAAATGTAACAGAACAAGATGAAAAGTAAGCTATTTGAACTGATGGATCATCAATGATCTGAAATCCAGCAGAGGAGTAATAAAATTACTGATTTTCAATCCAAAGCCAAAAGAGCAGAATTGAGGAGATGGAAGCCAGAGTCAGTGAGCTTGAGGATAGAGCAACTGACACCAGCATTTATGAAGAGGAATCGGAGAAAAAGAATAAGAAAAATGAAGAAGCATTAAGAAACATGTGGGACTCTATTAAGAGGAATAATCTACAAATAAATGGAGTTCCTGAACAAGGAGGGATAGCCAAAAATACAGAGTATTGCTGTAGAGTTGCTGACACAAAACTTTCCTGAAATTGTGTAGAAAGAGAACATAGATATCCAAGATGAATATCTAACACTGCAAACCTAGACCCCCAAAGAAAGACAAGCTTAATAAAATGAAACATAAAGTGAAGCTCTTAAAGGCAGTGAGGCTTAAAGAAAGGCTAGTGTATAAAGGGAAGCCCTGTAGGCTTTTGCCTGACTTCTTGGCAGAAACAGTGTTGGCAAGAAGGCAGTGGGATGACACATTCAAAACCTGGAAGGAGAAAAACTTCCAAACAAGAATTACACATCCTGCAAAACTGTCTCTCAAATATAATGGTGAAATTAAGACACTGACTGATAAATAGAAGCTAAGAGACATTGTGAAAACCAAACCCAAACTACAAGAAATACTGAAAGAAGCTCTTTGTTTAGAAAAACAAAAACATCAAGTGTATACCTAAGGAGGCAATGCAGGACCCAGCAACAAGAATCCTACTCAGCTAGAGAAGTCACAAAGCTTATCAAACCTACAATATTGAAAGAAGGGAACCAGTGATTTGAACGTGAAAACTGTGACATCATGACACAAAAAAGAGGCTTATATTACATTAAGTATAATCCTTGCAGATGGAGAGGAAATTGAAAAAATATGTAGAAGTTAAACTCTGATTTAAACCTAGAATAATAAGGGTAGCTGCAAAGCAAAGTAACAATGTGTCATATTAAAACAAGAAACATAATACAGGAGTCTCAACAAACACAAAATCTACACTGGAAAAGATGACAAGTCAACCCATAAAGAAGAATGATCCAGAACAGAATATTAAGAACAACATAGAAAGCACCAACAGCACAAAAATAAATGCAAAATATAGCAGGACTGAAAACATACCTATCAATAATTACATTGAATGTAAACAGACTGACTGCTCCACTGAAGAGACAGCAAGTGACATCCTGGATCAAAAGACAAGATCTGTCTATATGTTGCTTACAAAAAACACACCTTAGACTCAAAGATATGAACAAACTGAAAATTAAAGGATGGAAAAATATATACCAAACCAACAACATACAAAAAAGAGCAGGAGGGGCAATATTAATCTCAGATAAAATAGACTTTAATGTAAAATCCACCATCATGGACAAAGATGGTCACTATTGCTGAAAGTTTCAATACATAAACAGGACATAATAATATTGAATATTTATGCACCCAATACCAGACCATCCAAATACAGTGAACAAACACTTGCAACATTTAAAAATGAGACAGATGACTGCACAATAATGGTTGGAGACTTCAACACTCCACTTTCAGTAATGGACAGATCATCCAGGAAAAAAGTTCAGTAAACAGACAGAAAATCTTTCTGCAACAATTAACCAACTAAACCTCATAAAAAAATACAGAACTTTTTAGCCAACAATGGATAAGTATACCTTCTTCTCCAATGAACACGGAACACTTTCCAGAATAGACCATATATTAGGACATAAAACAAGTCTCAACAAAATCCAAACCGTTGAACTACTGCAAAGCATCTTCTCAGACCATAAAGCTACTCAAGTTGAAAGCAGTAGCAGAAAAAACATAGGTAGAAATCTGAACTCATGGAAACTGAAGAACACTTTGCTCAAAAATCCATGGGGTATAGAAGAAATCAAGGACACAATAAAGAATTTTATGGAATCAAATGAGAATGAAAACATGTCCTGTGAGAAACTATGGGATACAGCAAAAGCAGTAGTCAGAGGTCAGTTTATCTCTATAAATGCACACCTCCAGAGTGAAGAAAGGGTCCAAATCAAAGAATTAATCCTACAGTTTGAACAAGCAGAAAAAGAGCATCAAAGGAGCCCCACAGGCACCAAAAGAAAACAGATAATAAAGATTAGAACAGAACAAATTAATTACAGGATAGAAGAACAATTGAAAAAATTAACAAAATCAAAAGGTGGTTCCTTGAAACGATCAACAAAATTGATAAATCATTGGCTAAACTTAAAGAAAAGAAAACAAGAGAGGAAATAAATAACCCAAGTAAGAAATGAGGTGGAAGATGTCACAACAGATCCAATTGAAATGAAAAGCATCATAACAGAATACTATGGAAGACTGTACTCTAACAGACTTGAAAACCAAGAGGAAATGGACAAATTTCTAGGTTCATATCACCTACCAGAATTATCACAAGGAGAAGTAGAACAACTTAATAAACACATGACAAAGGAAGAGATTGAGAAAGTAATAAAAAAAACTATCAACCAAAAAAAGTCCTGGCCTAGATGGCTTCACGGGAGAATTCTACCAAACTTTTAGCTAGGGGTAAATTCCAATACTACTGAAGCTGTTTTGTAGCATAGAAAGGGATGGGATACTCTCAAATTCATTCTACCAAGCCAACATAACCCTGACACCAAAGCCATGGAAGGATCCCAGAAAGAAAGAAAATTTCAGACCATGAACATAGATGCAAAAATCTTCAACTAAATCCTAGCCAATAGAATTCAAAAACATATCAAAAAGTAATTCATCACGACAAAGTTGGATTCATACCAGGGATGCAAGGCTGGTTGAACATCAGAAAAACACTTAATGTGATCAACCACATAAATAACACAAAGGCTAAGAATCACCTAATTTTGTCCATTGGTGCAGAAGAGGCATTTGATAAAGTCTAACATACACTCATGCTGAAAACTCTTAGCAAAATAGGAATAGAGGGGAAATTGCTAAATGCAATAAGGCATCTATGCAAAGCTAACTGCCTGTATCACTCTGAATTGTGAGAGACTGAAAAATTCCCCCTGAGAATGGAAACTAGACAGGGATGCCCACTCTCACCACTAGTATTCAACATTGTACTAGATGTTCTAGCCAGAGCAATTAGACAAGACAAAGAAATAAAGAGCATCTGCATTGGCAAAGAAGAAGTAAAAATCTCCCTGTTTGCAGATGATGTGATTGTGTACGCACAGAATCCTGAAGAATCCATAAGTAAATTACTGGAACTAGTAGAAGAGTTCATCAAAGTGTCAGCATACAAGATAAACATAAGTAAATCAGTAAGATTCCTTTACACCAATCAAGAGATCATGAAAGAAGAAATCACCAAATCAACACTATTTACTATAACCCCCAAGAAGATAAAATACCTAGGAATAAATCTAACCAGAGAAATAAGAAACCTATACAGAGAGAATTACAAGATCTTATCGCAATAAACCAAAAAAGATGTACATAAGTGGAGAAACCTACCCTGTTCATGGAGAGGAAGACTTAATGCTGTGAAAACATCTATTTTAGCCAAAGCAATCTACATGTGCAATGCAATCCCAATACAAATTCCGGTGTCCTTTTTTAATGAGATGGAAAAACAAATCACCTATTTTGCTTGGAAAGAGAAGAAACCCTGGATAAGTAAAGCACTACTGAAGAAGGGGAAACCCTGGTGGCATAGTGGGTTAAGTGCTATGTCTGCTAACCAAAAGATTGACAGTTCAAATCTTCCAGGCACCCCTTGGAAACTCTATGGGGCAGTTTTACTCTGACCTCTAGGGTCGTGACGAGTCACACTCAATGGCATTGGGTTTTTTGTTTTTTTGTTTTTACTGAAGAAGAGGAGCACAGTGGGAGGCCCTATACTGCCTGGCCTTAGAGCCTAGTACACTGCCAGAGTAGTCAAAACAGCTTGGTACTGATACAAAAAGAGATACATAGACCAATGGTAAAGAGTTGAGACCTCAGAGATGCCACCATTGTCTTATGAACAGTTGATATTTGCCAAAAGCCCTAAGACTGTAAACTGGGGTAAAAATAGTCACTTTAACAAGTGGTATTGGCAAAATTGGATATCCATTGGCAGAAAACTGAAACAAGACCCATATCTCACACTTTGTCATGGATTGAATTCTGTCCCCCCCCCCAAATATATGTAGCCATGTGCCTGGGCCATGATTCCCTGTATTCTATGGTTGTCCTCCATTTTGTAATTTTCCTATGCTGTATATTAAAGGTTAGGGTGAGATTGTAAATCCCTTCACAGGATCACCTCCCTGCTCCGCTGTAAAGTGAGTTCCCCTGGAGTATGGCTTGTACCACCCTTAATGCCTTCATACTGCAAGAGATAAAGAGAAAGGGAAGCGAGCAGAGAATTGGGAACCTCACACCATCCAGCAAGCAGCACTGGGAGAAGAGAGTCTCCTTCATCCCAGAGGTTCCTATGCCAAGATGCTCCCTGAACAAAGACTCATACAATACTGGACTTTCCTCCAGAGCTGACAAGGGGTAAAGCGTCACACTGGAGTGCACATCCTGAATTTGAACTTGCAGCCTACTTGACTGTGTAAGAGTAAACTTTCCTTTGTTAAAGCCACTCTTCGTTAAACCACTCTGTTGTATTTCTATTAGAGCAGCACTAGCTGACTAAAACATACCTTACACAAAAACTGACTCAAAATAGATCAAAGACCTAAATATCAAACCTAAAATGATAAAGATCATGCAAGAAAAAATATGGTCAACAATGGAAGTTTTAATACACAGCTTAGACAGACTTTAAAATCTGAAAAACAAAGCAAGAACAACAGAAATCAGGTAAGTGGGAACTACTAAGAATCAAATACTTTTGCTCATCCAAAGAGTATCAAGAGTTAAAATACCACCTGCAGAATGAGAAAAATATCTGGCAACAATGTGTTGTACTGACAGCTGATCTTCATAATCTACAAGTACTGCAAAATAACAAGAAAAAGGCTAATAACCCAATTAAGCAATGGGCCGAGGAGATGGACAGACATTTCACCAAAGAGGACATCCAGGCAGCCAAAAGACACATGAGGAAATGCTCACGATCATTAGCTATCAGAGAAATCGAAATCAAAACTACAATGACATACCATCTCACTCCAACAATGTTGGCCATAATCCAAAAAACACAAAACATCAAGTGGTGGAGAGGCTATGTAGAGATTGGAATTCTCCTACACTGCTGCTGGGATTGTGAAATACTGCAAGGTGTTAGAAAGCAATTTGATGTTTTTTTAAAAAGCTGGAAACAGATACACACATTTGATCCTGTAGTCCCACTGCTCAGAGTATACCCTACAGAAACAAAGGCTGTCACACAAACAGATACATGCACATGAATGTTTTTTGTATCACAGTCCACAACAACAAAAAGATGGTATTAACCTAGATGCCCATCAACAGATGTATGGATGAACAAACTATGATAAATATACTCAATGGAACACTGTACAATGATAAAGAACAATGATGATTTTAGGAAGCATGTCATAACCTGGTTTCAATTGGAAGACATCATGCTGAGTGGAATCAGTAAGCAGTAAAAGGACAAAAATGGTATGAGACTCTGGCTATAAGGACTTAAAAACAGACTCATATACAGACAAAAAGACTCTGACAGCTACAAGGTGGGGAAGGAGGAAGAGGGTTGGTGATATATTAGATAGTTTAGATAGCTGATAGAAATTTGGTTAGGTGAAAGCTCTGAAAGCACAAAGTAGAAAGTAGACCAACTTAACTGGACTTCATTGTAAACTGAAAGCTCTTCTAATTTCAACCCAATATTGCAAGGATAGGGTAGTACGGGTTGGGGTCTGGGAACCATGCTTTCGCACGACATTGAGGGCGATTGGCATAGCTAGCCTACTGCTACAAGAGTTGTCTGTATGCCGTATTGGTGAGTGGCATCTGGGGTCTTAAAAGCTAGCAAGCTGCCAGCTGAGGTACACCAAATGATCCTAATGCATCTGGAAAAGATGACAATTGAAAAACAACAGGAGGAAAAAAGAGCTCAGAAAACAGAAGTACCCTTGTGAATGGGAGACTGTGTCAACATGTGACCAGAAGAACAAGATGGTGCCCAGCCACCACCAAAGACAGCCATGACGGGGCACAGAATGTAGTCCTTGTGACACTATGAGATAAAGAGGGGTGCAGCTCAAGAACTCTACCAAAAGACCAAAATTGATGGTCCAGTGGCTTAAGAATCCCTTGGGAGCATGGCCCCTGGACCTGCTGCTGCCCTTGACCAGAAAACACTATTGAGGATCACACGGTATTTCAATTTCTAGCTTTCTGTGAAAGCACCAAATCGATTTCCAAAGATGTTCCACCTTTTTATATTCCCACCATCTGCGTAGAAGAGTACCAGTGTCTCTACAACCTCTCTAACATTTGTTCTTTTGTGTTATTTTGATTAATGCTAGCCTTGTTGTGGTAAGATGATATCTCATTGTAGTTTTGATTTGGATTTCTGTAATGACTAATGATCATGAGTATTTCCTTATGTATCTATTAGCTGTCTGGATGTCCTAATTGGTGAAGTGTCTGTTCATATCTTTTGCCTATTTTTTAAATTTGGTTATTTATCTTTTTCTTTTCAAGACTTTGAAGTACATTGTAGAGTATAGAGATTAGCTGCCAATCAGATTCATGGTTGCCATTCCCTGCCTCCCCCCCCCCCCCCGCTCCCTAGTATGTATGTAATCTTTTTATTCTTTTGACAAAGTCTTTGGATGAGTTTAAGTATTCGATTTTTAGGAGCTCTCGGTTATGTATTTTTTTCTTCTGGTATTTGTGCATTGTTAGTAATATTTTGTAGTCTGTTTACACCATGTATTAGGACTCACAGTGTTGCACTTTCTTCTTATTCTATAATCTTTATTGTTCAAAATTTTATATTTAGGTCTTTTGTCCATTTTGAGTTAGTTTTTGTGTATGTTGTGAGATATCAGTCTTGCTTTTTTATTTTTATTTTTTACAGATGAATATCCATTTTTGCCAACAGCATTTGTTGAAGAGACTATCTTCTTCCCAGTTTGAGGACTTTTTGCCTTTGTTGAATATTAGTTGCTCGTAGGTGGATGATGGTATATTTTGATGTATCTGTTTTTGTTCTGGTGTCAGGCTGTTTTGACTACTATGGCAGTATATTAGGTCTAAAGTCAGGTAGAGTAAGATCTCCCACCTTTTCTTTTTCAGTAATGCTTTGCTTATCTGTGGCTTCTTTTCTTTCCTCATGAAGTTGGTGATTTGTTTCTCCATTTTGTTATAAATACGATTGGAATTTGTATTGGGATTGCATTATATATAGAGATTGCTTTGAGTAGAATAGATATTTTCATGATGTTAAGTGATCCTATCCATGAGCAAGGTATGTTTCTCCGCTTACGTAGGTCTCTTTTGTTTTCTTGTAGTAGAGTCCTAATTTTACATCTCTGGTTAGATTTATTTCTAGGTATTCTACCTTCTTGGGGGCTATAGTAAATGGTAATGATTTGGTGATCTCTTCTTTGATGGTGTCTCTGCTGGTATAAAAGAATCCTACTGATTTATGTTTATCTTACATCTTGATACTTTGTTGAGCTCTTCTATCAGTTCCAGTACTTTCTTTAGAGTTTTCTGTGTATAAGATCATATCATCTGCAAATAGAGATACTTTTACATTTCCTTACCAATTTGAATGCCCTTTATTTTTCTTATCTTGCCTGACTGCTCTGTCTAGGGCCCCTAGCACAGTGTTGAATAAAAGGTGACAGAGGGCATCTTTGTCTGATTCCTGTATGCAAGGGGAATGCTTTCAGACTCTCTCCTTTAGGATGATGTTGACTGTTGGCTTTGCATAGATGCCCCCTTTTGTGTTGATAAATTTCCCCTTTTGGTTTTAGTCATCCAGTGCTGCTGTAACAGAAATACCACAGGTGGATGTCTTTAAAAAGAGAAATTTTATTTTATCACAGTCCAGCAGACTGAAAGTCCAAATTCTGAGTGTCAGCTCCAGGGAAAGGCTTTCTTGGCTGACTCTGGAGGAAAGTGCTTGTCATCAGTCTTTCCCTCTACTGGAAGCTTCTGGGACTCAGGGACTCCACTTGTATCTAATGCATGTACTTCGCTCCTGGCAGTGCTTCTTGGTGGTATGAGGTCTCCCAGTCTCTGCCTGCTCCTTTTATTTTATAGTCCAAGAAGCAACCCCAAGCCAGAATACAATCCCACACATTAAGTCCTGCCACACCAACTCAACTGCTGCCCATCTTCCCTCATTAACATCACAAAGGTAGGATTTACAGCATACAGGAACTTCTTCCAATACCAGGAATCATGGCACAGCAAAATTTCTACACACAATATTAGGGGAACACAATTCAATGACAGCTTCTATTCCTATTTTTCTGAGAGTTTTTAACATGAATAGGTGTTGGGCTTTATTAAATGCCTTTTGTGCATGACCTGATAAAATCAAGTGATTCTTGTCTTTTGTTTATGTGGTTGACTACATTAATTGATTGAACCATCCCTGCATCCCTGGTATGAATCCTACCTGATCATGGTGAATTATTCTTTTGATATATTATTTAGTTATATTGGCTAGAATTTTGTTGAGGATTTTTGCATCTAAATTCTTGAGAGATGTTAGCCTGTAATTCTCCTTTTTTGTGCTATTTTCACCTGGTTTTGTTATCAGGGCTATGCTGGCTTCATAGAATGATTTTGGGAGCATACCATTCTTTACCATACTGTGAAACACCTTTGGTAATAGTGATGTTAACTCTTCTCTGTTAGTTTTTTTTTTTCTCTATTAAAGCTGTCTGGATAGGAATTGTTTTAGTTGAGAGTGTTTTAATTACTTTTACAATCTCTTCTTTTGTGATGGGTTAACTCAACTGCTGTTCTTCTGTTTGTGTTAGTTTTGATAGGCAGAGTGTTTCTAGAAATTTGTCCATTTTCTATAGCCAAAGCCACTGTCATGAAGTTGATTTCATCTTGTAGCGAACCCTATAAGTCAGAATAGAATGGCCCCATAGAGTTTCTGAGGAGTACCTGGCAGATTCGAACTGCCAACCTTTTGCTAGCAGTTGTAGCAGTTAACCACTATGCTACCAGAGTTTTCAAATCGATTAGAATACAATGTTTCATAGTATTCTCATGATTCTTTTAATTTCAGTTGGGGCTATTGGGATATCACCCATCTCATTTCTTCTTTGAGTTATTTGCTTCCTCTCCTGTTTTTCTTTTGTTAGTTTGGCCAATGGTTTATCTATTTTGTTGGTCTTTTCTAAAAACCAACTTTTGATCTTGTTAACTCTTTCAATTGTTTTTCTACTCTGTATTTCACTTTAATCTGCTCTAATTTTTATTTTCCTTCTTCCGGTCTGCAAGGGCTTCTTTCACTGCTCTTGTTCTACTTATCTGAGTTACAGGGTTTGTTCTCTGATCTGGGCCCTTCTTTTTTTTGGATGTGTGCGTTTATTAATATAAATGCTTTTGGTGTGTTCAAGAGGTTCTGGTACAACGTGTTTTCATTCTCATTTGTTTCTATGAATTTCTTTATTCCATCCTTGATTTCTTCTACAACCCAGTCATTTTTGAGCAGTGTTGTTCAGTTTCTATGTTTTTGATTTTTTTTTTCCTCCCTTTTTCTGTTGCTGATTTTGCTTTTATGGCTTTATGGTCTAAAATGATGCTTTGTAATGTTTCAATGCTTTGAATTTTGTTAAGAATTGCTTTGTGTCTTAATATATGGTCAGTTCTGGAGAACGTTCCATGTGTGTTGGATGGCGTGTTCTGTATATAAGTTTAAATTGGCTGATTGTGGTGTTTAGATTTTCTGTGTCTTTATTGAGCTTTTTCCTAGATATTCTGTCCTTCACTTGAATGCAGTGTACTGAAGTCTCCTACTATTGTTGTAGAGCTGTCTTTCTGTTTTCACTGTAGTTAGAGTTTGTTTCACGTATTTTAGCCAAGCCAAAGCCAAGTGCCATCGAATCAGATCCTCCCTCTACTTGGGTACATAGATGTTTAATGTACTTATGTCCTTCTGGAATATTGAGACTTTTATCATCATGTAGTGTCCTTTCTTATCTAATGTGGTGGATTTCACTCTAGAATCTACTTTATCTGAAATTAATATTGCAACTCTTGTTCTTTTTTTTGGTTAGCTTGGTATATATTTTTCCATCCTTTGAATTTCAGTTTGTCTGTATCTTTAAGTCTAAGGTGTGTCTCTCTTGTAGGCAGCATATAGATGGCTCTTTTTTTAAAATCCTAAATCCATTTGGCTACTCTTTGTCTCTTTATTGGTGCATTTAATGCACTTACATTCAGTGAACTGTTGATAAGTATGAATTTAGTGCTAACATTTTGGTGTCTTGTTCCTGTATAGTTAACAGTTTATTCCACTTAGTTTTCTGTGTTGAGTCATTTTTCTTTGAATTTTTTCATTGTTTTATATTTGCTGAGACTTTTTGATTTTGTTTCTTATTTTGCTGCATAGGATTGTTAATTTCTTTTGTGGTTACCTTAATATTTACTCCCAATGTCCTAAGTTTAAAAGCCAAAGTCACTGCCCTCAAGTCAATTCTGACTCATAACAACTCTATAGGTCAGAGAAGGACTGCCCCATAGAGTTTTCAAGGAGCATCTGACAGATTTGAACTGCTGACATTTTGGTTAGCAGATGTAGCGCTTAACCACTAGGTGACCAGGGTTTAAATCAGCCTTTAATTTCTTTGTATGGCCTTGACTTCCTCTCCATTATGATCTATGCATTTGTTATTTAGTGTCTCTGTTTGATATAATGTTGTCATCATTTACCTACTGTGTTATAGCTTTCATTTACTTTTTTGGTTTCCATTTCTGTGCCACTATCTGGATCCTCTGTCCTACACTGTAGTCTTAAATTTATATCTGCTGTTACTGATTTTCTAACCATAGAACTTCCTTTGGTGTTTCTTATAATTTTGGTTTGGTTTTTACAAATTGTCTATATTTATTTTTATCTGGGAATGTCCTAATTTCACCATCACATTTGAGAGACAATTTTCCAGGATGTATAACTCTTGGCTGGCATTTTTTTTTCTTCTTCGAGGCTTTGTATGTATTATCCAATTGCGTTCTTGTCTTTATGGTTCCTGCTGAGTAGTCTGAGCTTATTCTTATTTCCTTGTCTTCATAGGTTATTTTTCATTTAACCTTAGCGCTGTAAAAGCATCTCCTTATCTTTAGTTTTGACAAGTGTGATTCAAGAACCAGAGTGAGTGGAGTACCAGATCAAGGAAGTATAACAGAAAATACAGAGAGGATTTTTGAAAATACATTGAGAGAAAACTTCTCTGATATCATGAAAGATGAGAAGATATGTATCAAAGGTGCTCATTCAACTCTACACGAGGTAGATTCCAAAAGAAAGACACCAAGACATACTATGTGTTCATTTAGTTTTAAAGTGTGTCCACATAGGCTGTTTGTGTGAGCTTGTTTGATTATTGGAGCCTTAAAAGTTTCAGTGCTCTGTCACTGGGTGGTTAGAGCTGTATTCAGCTTGGGAAACCAATTGGTAAAAGTTATTAGTGTGGGCTCATGTTGCTGGTTGTCTCTGTGCTGAAAAGGTAGGGGGAATTCCTTGCTCATGGAAGCTGGGAGATCTTTTTTACCCACTTTAGTTTCCCTCTCCATGCCAAGGAGCATAGCTCAGGGCACACATAAGGGGTTCCATTTCCAGCCTAGGTAGAGTGGCAGAGGTTGGCAATCAGTGGAGTGTAGAGAAGGGAGAGGGAATTGCTTGGGAAAGGGAGACAGTATCAGCCTATAGGAAAACATTCAAATTGGTGCAAGTCCACAAGCACTTAGCTTGTGATGCTTCAGTGGAAGTCATCTGTTATTCTGTATGTGTGGCCATCCAAAGCTCAGCTGCTCCACTGAGAAAGAGGTGCTGTGCTCACTATGCTGCTGCTCTGTTTGCTGCACCACCACTGTGTTGCTACTCTGTTTACTGTGCTGGCAATAGCAGGTCCCTCTGTGGAGGGTACAGATGTCCTCTGAGCCAATTCTGGCTGAACTAGTTGCCTCGGGACCTGCTCTCTCCTCCCTGTCACCCAATTTGACCTCTCAGCTTTTCCTCTGATATTCAGAGCTCCTAGAATGTCCTATATAATCCATTCAGTTGTTTTTCTAATTCTTCGTTGTTAGAGGGATCATAGGATGCATGTGGTTACTCTGCAATCTTAGCCCCACCGTATCACACATTTCTTGGAATGGAGCGAACGGTTCCAGGATTGCATCCTTTTCGTTGCTGAAACATTTCAGTTGGTATTCCATCAATTCCTGGAGCCTTGTTTTTAGCCAGTGCCTGTAGTGCAGCTTGGACATTTTCCTTCACTACTGTTGGTTCTTAATCACATGCTACTTCTTGAAATCATTGACTATTGATCAATTCTCTTGTTACAGTGACTGTGTACTCCTGTTTTCCTTTCATGATTCCTGTGGCATTTAATATTTTCCCTGTAGAATCCCATTTTTCAAAAATAAATTTTATTGTGATTTGAGTACAAGTTTACACAACATATCAATTTGCCGTATAACACCCAGAATTTTTGCCACTGTTCTAATCTAACTGCTCTCCCCTCACCCCGAGTGACAGCACACTCCCACCTTGCATCTGGAACTTCCTGTGCCCATTTGACCAAGATCTCTCCACAAAATCCTATCATCTCACTTCCAGTGATGAGCTTCTTGGACTGCCCCATGTACATATTTAAGTCCAAAGGCTTGTTTGTCTCTAGCCTTACTCCATGTTTTGTAAAGCCAAGTTCAGTCTTTGTCTGAAGAGCTTGTTTTGATGCTAGATGCAGTTTGGGGTTAGAGAGACAAGGGGCTACATTCCCAGGGGGTCCTGCAGACTTATGGACTATCAAGTGTGGTCATTTGATAGAATTCTAGTTTTGCCATCTAGCTGTTCTCCCACTGTCAGGTACACCATACTGTGCACCCCATCCTGGAAGTCATTGATGGTGGCTGGGCACCATCTAGTTCTTCTGGTGCTGAAGCAGTCTCTGGCTTATATGGTCCCTTCCATCTGGTGGGATCATATTTTCCTCCTATCCTTGAATTCCTTTGTTTACCTGTGGTCCAGGTGAATTGGGGCCAGTAGATGCTACTTAGATGGTAGCTAGCTAGCTTTTAAGACCCCAGATGCCACTCATCCAAGTGGTATGCAGAATATTTTCTTTAGAGAAAAAGAAAAAGCTTGAATAATTTATTATTTTGTATTTTTTGGATTATTGCCAACCTTGTTGGGGTGAGATGGTGTCTCATTGTAGTTTTGATTTGGATTTCTCTGATAGCTGGTGCTCATGAGCATGTCCTCATGTATCTGTTGGCATCTTGTATAGCTTCTTTGGTGAAGTGCCTGTTCATGGTCTTTGTCCATTACTTAATTGGACTGTTTGACATTTTCTTGTTGAGATTTTGTGATATCTTGTAGATCAGAAGGACTAGCAGTCAACTGGCAATGTAGTAGCCAAAAATTCTTTCCCACTCTATAGTTAGTATTTTTACTCTTTTGATGAAGGCTTTGGATGAGCATAAGCAATTGATTTTTAAGAATTCTCAATTGTCTATTTTCATTTCTGTTGTCTGATGGTTATTGGTGATTTTTTGTGGACTGTTAATACCAAGGATTAGGGCTTTCAGTGTTGCCCCAATTTTTAGTTCTATTGGTCTATGTGTCTGTCTTTGTGCCAGTTTCAGGCTATCTTGACTATGGGATAACATCATCCACCTATGAGCAACTGATATTTGATAAAGGCCCAAAGGCTGTGAACTGTGAAAAAGACAGTCTTTTCAACAAGTAGTGTTGGCGTAACTGGATATCCATCTGCAAAAAAATGAAACAAGACACTTATCTCACACGATGCACAAAAACTAACTCTAAATGGATGAAAGCTTGTTGTTCCGTTATTTTATGTGTCCACAAATATCAATACTTCAACATCTTTACCAATTTGGATGCCTGTTATTTCTTTATCATTCTTTATTGCTCTGGCTAGGACCTCCAGAACAATGTTGAATAGAAGTGGTGGCTCCAGACATCCTTGTCTGGTACCTGTTCTTATAGGGAATATTTTCAGCTTCTCTCCATTCATTATGATGTTAGCTGTTGAGTGCACACAGGCACCCTTATTATGTTGAGGAATTTCCCTTGTATTTCTGTTTTCTTAAGAGTTTTTAACATGAACAGGTGTTGGACTTTAATGCCTTATCTGCATTGGTTGATAGAATTAAGTGGCTCTTGTTTTTTGTTTTGTTTATGTGGTTGATCACATTAATTGTTTTTCTAATGTTGAACCATCTTTCCATCCCTGGTTTGAATCCTACTTGGTCATGGTGAATTTTTTTTGGCTAGAATCTTGCTGAGGATTTTTGCATCTAGGTTCATGAGAGATACTGGTCTGCGATTTTTGTTTTTGAGCTGCTTTTACCTGATTTTGGTATCAGGGTTATATTAGCTTCATAGAAAAAGTTTGCGAGTGTTCAATCCTTTTCTATACTCTGGAATATCTTTAGAAACAGTGGTGTTAACTCTTCTCTGAACATTTGGTAGAATTCTCCAGTGAAGCCATCTGGGCCAAGGCTTTTTTTTGGTTGGGAGTTTTTAAATTACTTTTTCTATCTCATCTCTTGTGATGGATTTATTTAGTGGTTCTATTTCTGTTTGTGCTAGTCTTGTGAGGTGGTGTATTTCTAGAAAATTGTCTATTTCTTGTAGGTCTTTGAGTTTACTAGAGTACAATTTTTTGTAATATTCTGTTATGATTCTTTTAATTTCAGATAGATCTGTTGTGATATCACTTACTTCATTTCTTATTCAGGTTATTTGTTTCCTCTCCTGTTTTTCTTTTGTCAGTTTGATCAGTGGCTTATCAATTTTGTCAGTCTTTTCAAACAACCAGCTTTTGGTCTTGTTGGCTCTTTCAACCAGTTTTTGATTTTCTATTTCATTTATTTGTTCTCTAATCTTTATTATTTCCTATTTTCTGGAGTCTGATTGTTTCTTTTGCTGGATTCTTTCCAGTTGTTCAAGTTGAACAATTAATTCTTTGATTTGTGCCCTTTCTTCGTTTTGGATGTGTGAATTCATTGAGATGACTTGACCTCTGAACACTGCTTTTGCTGTGTCCCATAGGTTTTGGTAGAACGTGTTTTTATTCTTATTTGATTCTATAAATTTCTTCATTTCATCTTTGATTTCTTCTATTACACAATACTTCTTGAGCAAGATATTGTTCAGTTTCTATGTTTTTTTTATTTTATTTTTATCTTTTTTCTGTTATTGGTGTCTAGTTTTATTACTTTATGATCTGAAAAAAAGCTTTGAATTATTTCAATATTTTGAATTTTGTTAAGGACTGTTCTGTGGCCTAATATGTGGTCAATTCTGGAGAAAATTTTGTGTATATTGGAAAAGAAAGTATACTTGTGTGCTGTTGTGTGAAGTGTTCCGAGAATGGCTGTGAGGTCAAGTTGGTTGATTGTTGCCTTTAGATCTGTGTCTTTACTGAGCTTTTTTTGAGATGCTTTGTTCTTTACTGGGAGTACTATGTTGAAATCTCCTACTATTAATATGGAGTGTCTTTTTCTGATTTTAGTGCAAATAATGTTTGTTTTATGTGTTTTGGAGCCTTGTTGTTGGATGTGTAGATACTCAATATGGTTACTTCTTACTGTTGTGTCAAGCACTTAACCAATATACTGCATTCTTTGTTATCCAGCACGGTTGATTTAACTTTAAAGTCTATTTTGTTAGAAATTAGTATTGCCACTTTTGCTCTTTTTTGAATGTTATTAGCCTGATATATTTGCTTTCATCTTTTGAGTTGTAGTTTGTTCTCTCTTTGAGTCTAAGATGTGTCTCCTATAAGTGGGATATATATGAACCATTTTTTTTTAATACAGTATACTGCTCTCTGTATCTTTACTGGTGCATAATCACACATTCAGTGTGATTATTGTTAGGTATCAGCTTAATGCTGTCAATTTGATGTGTGTTGTAGGAAATTCCTCTGTTCCATTCAGTTGTCTGTGCTGAGTCTTCTTTCTCCGTGTGTTTTTCTTTTCATGACTTGCACTGTTTGTTTTTTGTAATTGCTGAGACTTTTTATTTTATTTTGTTTGATGTTTTGATGTGTAGAATTGTACGTTTCTGTTGCAGTTACTCCCTGTCAACTTGGCTACTCTGTATTTGGCTGCTGTATTAAGTGGCAGGGCGGGATTTGTGGTGGCTCCCTGCCCCTCGGCTCTCATCTCTGGACCTTCCACTACTACTGCTGGTCTGCTTACGTAGCCAGGAGCTCCTGCTGTCTTCTTTTGGCGTCTGGTTACGGGACTTGAACTAACAGCTGTTGGATTCATCAGTCCTTACAGTCGGCTCTTGAGAGTCCTGCTCCCTGATCTGCTGATCCTGGGTTGACTAGCCTCTGCCACTCCTGCTCCAGGGTTTGCCAGCCTCTGCCACTTTGTCTCACCAGCAGCTTGGGATCCACTGACCTACACAACCAGTGATCTAGAACTCTGGTCTCTGACCTGCTGACTTTGGGTTCCACAGCTTCCATGGCCATGTGAGGCTTGTGCCAGAAGTTGGGACATTCAGCTTCTGTGACTGCGTGAGCTG
The DNA here is from genome assembly GCA_028571685.1 of Heterohyrax brucei. Lineage (NCBI taxonomy): Eukaryota > Metazoa > Chordata > Mammalia > Hyracoidea > Procaviidae > Heterohyrax > Heterohyrax brucei. The sequence continues at coordinate 24,293,281 of CM053162.1, forward strand.
TTTGCTATATCTATAACTATCTATCTATCTATATATTATAAGTCTTTCCTTGTACCTACATGTGTTACTGGTTTTGCTTCCCTAGAAAACCCAGCCTAAGACACCACCTTAGTTCACTTTATTAATCTATAAGTAATCTAGCCTGTAATGCCTTCATATCTCCTAAGGTTTCTCCCCATCTGAAAGATATGTGGATACATTAATTGGTCCCTCTTTTTCAAATGGTGTTGTTACAAATTAAATCCTGTGATATCTGAATTTCAATTTTTTGTTATTTGACTTTGGATGTTTTTTATGGATTTCCTAATTTCCTGTCCTGATGGTATCTGGATGCTCTGTCAAGTGTTGAATGTTTGAGCACATGTCTAATGTTATTGCCTTTCTAATCAAAGAACTTCCTTTAACATTTCTTGTATTTTCAGATTGTTTTTCTTGTAAATTCTCTAAACTTGTTTATCTGTGTCCTAATTTCATCTTCGTATTTGAGAAATGGTTTGGGAGGGTATGTTATTATCAGTTGGCAGTTTTTTTCCTTCAGAGCTTTGTGTATGTCATCCCATTGTCTTCTTGCCAGCATGGTTTTGGCTGAGTACTCTGAACTTAGTGTTAATGGTTTTCCTTTGCAGGTTATTTTTTGTTTAAACCTAGCTTTATTTTATCTCTCCTTATCTTGAGTTTTATTTAGTTTGATTATAATACGCCTTGGTGTATTTCTTTTGAGACTGGTCTTGACTGAGGTTGATGAGCATTCTGAATGGACATCTTCTCTTTTCAAGGTATCAGAGGTTTTCTGCCAACAGGTGTTCGACAATTCTTTCTGTATTTTCAGTTATTCCCCCTTGTTTTGGTTGCCTAGTCATTCATATATATCATTCCTTGTGATAGAATCCCACAAAAGTTTTAGTGACTCTGTTTTAATGGAATATTTTACCTGATTTTTCCTTGTGCATGCTGCTGTCATTTCCTTTGTCTTCAGTCTTGCTAATTGTGCACTCTATTTTCTTTATCCTGCTCCTTTGAATTTCTACTGAGTTTTCAAGCTCTGCAATTTTGTTGTTAATCTATTGAATTTCAGATTGTTGCTGCTGAAGCATTTCTTGCAGCTTGTTTAATTTTTCAGTGTAAGAAGCATTAACAAGCATGTGGGTCTCTATTAAGAGGAACAACCTTCGATTAATTGGAGTCCCTGAACAGGGTGAGACATCTGAGAACACAGAGTATTGTTGCTGAGCTGCTGAAAGAAAACTTCCCAGAAATCATGAAGGAAGAGAATATAGACATCTCAGATGCATATCATATGCCACCCAATATAGATCTCAAAAGAAAGACTCCAAGACATATTATAATCAAGCTTAACAAAATGAAACATAAGCAGCAACTCTTAAAGGCAGCAAGACTCAAAACAAAGCTAACATTCAGAGGGAAACCCTGTAGGCTCTCGTCAGATTTCTCAGCAGAAACCTTGCTGGCATGGAGACAGTGGCAAGACACATTCAAAGCCTTGAAGGAGAAGAACTTCCAAACAAGAATTATATATCCTGCAAAACTAACTTTCAAATATGAAAATGAAATTAAGACATTCCCAGATAAACAGAAACTCAGAGACTTTGTAAAAACCAAACCCAAACTACAAGAAATACTGAAAGAGGTTCTCGGCTCTGGCTTAGAAGAACGAAACCACTAACTTTATATTTTGGAACAACACACTACTCAATACTCTACTCTTTTAGGGAAGGCTCCAAAGCCAATCACAGCTTTGATACGGAAAGAAGCAATTCAGTGATCATCATGAAAACTATGGTGTCATCATAATAAAAAGAGGGATGTACTACAGTTGTTATAGTCATTCCAGATGGAGAGGAAGTTGACAAGGCTGGTAGTAATTAAAATTGGGTTTATATATAGTTTATTAAGGGGGATCATAGGGGCAGCTGTAAAACACAACAAAGATGTACCATACCATTTCAATAAATGTAACACAGGATTCTCAACAACTACAAAACCAGCTCTGAAAAAGGCGAAAAATCAACTCACAAAAAAGAATGTCCCAGAACAGACTGATAAAAACAACAGAGAAAACATCAACATAAAAATAAACATATCACAATGGCAGCACGGAACACATATCTATCAATAATTACATTGAATGTGAATGAACTGAATGCTTCAGTAAAGAGTCACCGAGTGTCCTCTTGGATCAAAAGACGTGACCCATCTATATGTCATCTACAAGAAACTCACTTGAGACCTAAAGATAGGAACAAACTGAAAATTAAAGGATGGAAGAATATATATCAAGCTAACAATGAACAAAGAAGAGCAGGGGTAGCAATTCTAATCTCAGACAAAGTCAATTTTAATGTCAAATCCACCATCGTGGACAAAGATGGTCACTATTTATTGCTGAAAGGTTGAGTACACAAGCAAGACTTAACTATATTAAACATTTATGCACCTAATATCAGAGCACCTAAATATGTCGAAGAAACACTGACTACACTCAAAAGAGTTAGATGACTCCACAATAATAGTGGGAGACTTTAACACTCCACTCTCATTACTAGACAGATCATCTAGAAAAAAGCTCAGTAAAGATACAGAAGACCTCATTGCCACAATTAACCAACTAAACCTCATTGATATATACAGAACTTTCCACCCATCAGCAGACAACTACACCTTCTTCACCACTGCACATGGAACATTCTCCAGAGTTGATCATGCGATAGGCCATAATGCAATGCTCAACAAAATCCATGCCATTGAATTACTGCAAAGCATCTTCTCAGATCATAAAGCCATAAAAGTTGAAATCAATAGCAGAAAAAACATAGATAGAAAGTGGAACTCTTGGAAACTGAACAACATCTTGCTCAAAAAGACATGGGTTACAGAAGAAATCAAGGATGAAATAAAGAAATTCATGGATTCCAATGAGAACGAACACACTTTCTAACAGAACCTGTGGGATACAGCCAAAGCAGTGCTCAGAGGTCTGTTTATCTCCATAAATGCACACATCTGGAAGGAATAAAGAAGCCAAAGCAAGGAACTAACCCTACAGCTTCAAGAAGTAGAAAGAGAACAACAGAGGAACCCCTCAGGCACCAGAAGAAACGAGATCATAAAGATTAGAGCAGAGCTAAATGAATTAGAGAATAGAAAAACAACTGAAAAAATTGAAAAGACCAGAAGCTGTTTTTTTGAAAAGATCAACAAAATTGACAAACCACTGGCTAAACTTACTAAAGAAAAGCAGGAAAGGAAACAAATAACCCAAATTAGAAATGAGAGAGGAGTTGTCACCACAGATGCAACAGAAATCAAAAATATCGTAACAGAATACTATGAAAGACTGTACTCTAACAAATTTGAAAACCTAAGGGAAATAGACAAATTCTTTGGCTCATACCACCTACCCAAATTATCACAACGTGAAGCAGAACAACTTAATAAACCCATCTCAAAGGAAGAGATTGAAAAGGTCATCAAAACACTGCCAACCAGAAAAGTCCGGGCCCAGATGGCTTCACTGCAGAATTCTATCAAGCTTTTAGAGAAGAGTTATCTCCAATACTACTGAGACTATTTCACAGTATAGAAAGGGACGGAGTACTGCCAAACTCATTCTATGAAGCCAGCATAACCCTGATACCTAAGCCAGGGAAAGACCCAACAAAGAAAGAGAACTACAGACTGATATCACTCATGAACCTCGATGCAAAAATCTTCAACAAAATTCTTGCCAATAGAATACAACAATATATCAAGAAAATAATCCATCATGACCAAGTGGGATTCATACCAGGGATGCAAGGCTGGTTCAGCATCAGATAAACAATCAATGTGATGAACCACATAAATAACACAAAAGACAAGAATCACCTGATCTTATCCATTGATGCAGAAAAGGCATTTGATAAAGTCCAACACCCATTCATGCTAAAACCTCCTAGCAAAATGGGCATAGATGGCAAATTCCTCAACACAATAAGGGCCATTTATACAAAGCCAATTGCCCACATCATCCTGAATGGAGACAGACTGAAAGACCTTCTTTTGAGATCAGGAACAAGACAAGGGTGCCCACTCTCACCTCTTCTATTCAACATTGTGCTAGAAGTTTTAGCCAGAGCAATTAGACAACACCAAGAAATAAAGGGCATTTACATTATCAAAGAGGAAGTTAAAATCTCCCTGTTTGCAGATGATGTGATTGTATATGCAGACAACACCAAGGAATCTATAAGTAAGCTACTCAAACTGATAGAAGAGTTCAGAAAAGTCTCAGAATACAAGATAAACATAAGTAAATCAGTAGGATTCCTTTATATCAACAATGAGACTATCAAGGGAGAAATTATCAAATCAATACCATTTACAATAGCCCCTAAGAAGATAAGGTACCTATGAATTAATCTAACCAGAGAAATAACACACCTTTACAAACAGAACTACAAGCCCTTACTACAAGAAACTAAGAGAGACTTACACAAATGGAAAAACTTACCCTGCTCATGGATAGGAAGACTTAAAATTGTGAAAATGTCTATTTTACTCAAAGCAATTTATTTATATAATGCAATCCCAATACAAGTTCCAGCGTCATTATTTAATGAGATGGAGAAACAAATCACCAATTTTGTTTGGAAAGGGAAGAAGCCCTGGATAAGTAAGGTACTACTAAAGAAGAAGAACACACTGGGAGTCCTCTCAATACCCGATCTTAGAACATACTACACTGCCACAGTGGTCAAAACAGCCTGGTACTGATACAAGAACAGACAGATGGATCAATGGAACAGAATTGAGACCCCAGAGATGACACCATCTGTCTATGAACAGTTGATATTCGACAAAGGCCCTAAGACATTAAACTGGGGTAAAAACAGTATCTTTAACAAATGGTGCTGGTAAAATTGGTTATCTATCTGCAGTAAACTGAATCAAGATCCATATCTTACACCTTATACAAAAACCAACTCCAACTGAATAAAAGACCTGAATATCAAACCTAAAACGATAAAGTTCATCCAAGAAAAGGTAGGAACAACAATGGAAGTCTTAATACACAATGAGGACAGACTCCAAAATCTGTCAGAGAAACCACAATCAACAGAAGAGAAAATAGATAAATGGGAACTATTAAGAATCAAACACTTTTGCTCATCCAAAGACTTTATTTATAGAATTAAAAGAACACCCATAGAATGGGGGAAAAAAAATTGGCAACTCTATGTCAGACCAACGCCTGATCTCCATAATCTATAAGATACTACAAAATATCAATAAGAAGAAGATAAACCATCCAATTAAGCGATGGGCAAAGGAGATGTACAGACATTTCACTAAAGAGGAGATCCAGGCAGCCAAAAAACACATGTGGACATGTTCATGATCTTTAGTTATTAAAGAAATTCAAATCAAGACAACAATGAGATACCATCTCACCCCAACAAGATTGGCCATGATCCAGAAAACACAAAACAACAAATGCTGGAGAGGCTGCGGAGAAAGTGGAACCCTCCTACACTGTTGGTGGGGTTGCAAAATGGTCCAGCCTCTTTGGAAAGCAATCTGGCACTTCCTTAAAAATATGGATATCAATATACCATTCGACCCAGTAATTCCACTAAGTGGAATATATCCTACAGATTGAAGGCCTTTCACATCAATGGATACATGCACCAGAATGTTTACCGCAGCACAGTCCACGGTAGCAAAAAGATGAAATCAACCCAGATGCCCAACAATAGAAGAATGGATAGGTAAACTATGGTACATATACTCAATGGAGCACTATGCAATAATAAAGAATAACGATGATTCCAGGAAACATCTGCTAACCTGATTTCAACTGGAAGACATTATGTTGAGTGAAAGTAGTCAGCGACAAAAGGACAAATATTGTATGAGACCTCTACGATAAGATCTCAAAAACAGACTTGTGTATAGAAGAAAAGACTCTTTGACAGCTGCAAGGGAGGGAAGGGAGGGAGCGCGAGGTGAGGAGGGTTTAGTTTAGATAGTTGCTAGAAATCTGGTTGGGAGAAAGCGGTGATAGCACACATGAGAAACAAGAACAACATTAAGTGGACTTCAGTATAACTTGAGTACTCCTTCCATCTTAACCCAATATTGCAAGGATAGAGTAGCTGGGGCAGGTGGCAGGGGACCATGCTCTTAGGCGAAATCGAGGCCAGTTGGCACAACTAGCATTTTGCTATGAGAGCTCTCTGCATCCCACATCGGTGAGTGGCGTCTGGGGTCTTAAAAGCTGCCAAGCTGCCATCCGAGGACACAGCAAATGGTCCCAACTCAGCAGGAACGGATGCTCACCGAGGACCAAAATGACATGCGATAAAGACAACCTAGAAGACAGAGAGACCTGCAAGAGTGGGTGCCTTCATCGACTTGGGACCAGAAGAACTGGATGGTGCCTGGCAACCACCAGTGATAGCCACGATGGAGCTCACAGAGAGGAGTCTCACTGGCAACACAAGAATAAAAAGGGGTGCATCCTGAGATCTCCACTAAAAGACCTCGATTGATGGTCCAGCGGTTTTGGGGTTTCCCTGAGAGCATCGCCCCCTGCCCTGATGATGCCCTTACCCATAAATTATAACTAAGGTCCACTCTTTGGACAGGAATGGATTGGACTTGGTAATGCAGACTGACCATATATTGGATGCACTTTATGGTTCTATATGGTTCTATACATCTATAGGATAACATCCTGCTGACCTCTGGCTGGAGGAAGGGGAGTGGATGGACAGGAGGGGAAAGGAGGCTGTTGGGAGGATGAGACATATCTGGAGCAGAGAGGAATAGTGTGCTGTCACCAGAGAGGGAGAGCAGTGGAAGCTGCATACAGGTGGGCATGTAAATTTATACGTGAATGTACATTTTCACTCAGTCACGTTAAATAAATAATTAAAAAAAAAAAAAGAATGCCATGGTTGAGCTCAGAATTTCTTTTTAACAAGCATTCTAAGCAATTGTTTGGAGAAACACTAGATTAGATTATTTCCTGGATTCTTTAAAGTCTAAAATTTTGTGAGTTTGTTGGTTTATTGTCAAAGAAAATAGGCAGGTTTTGAGAGACTGGGATACAGGATAGGCAATCTTTGTGAAGGTAGAAGTTAGAGGTGAGAAATAGAAGACATGGATAGACAAAAGCCAACCAAAGAAGAACAAATTTGTGTGTGGTGCTTTCCTGGTGATCTGTTCTACTGGGATTCAGTTTGTGAACTTTGGGTAGTTTGAAGTAAGTTGGGAGAAGTTTTTAAGAAATGTAAGTGGGAGGCAGGTCCTGCCGAGGGAAATTTTTTACTAGTCAGTAATTTAGAGAAAGACTGGTCTTGGCAGAGTTTGAAAGTAGTTATCCAGTAGGTAACTTTTGGTAGCACTGAATTTGTATTACAGGGGAGAAGAATCAGAGAAATCTCCTCTCTTGTCAGAGCTAGAAGCAGTGCAATTAATTTTTCATGTGATTTTAACTATGAATAAATAATCGAATGTGCTCTTCTAAATCAAAATAGTCCTTTAGATATTTACTATTTCTGGTTCTAAGTACTTCTTTTTATACAAGTGAATGCATTATTTGTTTTTGTTTTCCAAGAGGTTTTCAGATCCAAAAAGGCAAGGACCTCCTGATGAGAGCTACTGGGTTTCAGTAACTTTTATCAGGAGGTAGTTTAGCCTAGTGGTCAAGAACATGGGACTGGAAAGCATGAGTGTGGGCTCATATTGTCTATCTGAGTCCCTTACCTTTAAAATGGCATCATTTTAGAAAACATTTTATCATGAGTATGTGAAAGTTTACAATCCAAAACAATTTGCCATATAAAATTTTGTACACATACCTCTGTTGGATTCTAGATACTCTCCCAACCCTGTGACAGCACACTCCTCCTTCATGCCCTGCACTTTTATATTCATTTAACCAACTTCTGTCTTCTCCTCTCCACCATCCCATCTCTTTTCTATAGAGGAGCTGCTCTAACAGCCTGATGTATATATTTAAGCCAAGAAGCACACACAGCACAAGCAACACTCTTTGTCTAATAGTCCAGTTCATCTTTGTCTGAAGAGTTGTGTTTGGTACTGATTTAACCTCTGGGTCAGCAGCAAGTCCAGGGGCCATTGTTCTCAGGTAACCCTCTGTGATGTTGGACCATCAAGTCTGGTCTTTTAATAGAATTCCAGGTCTGCACTCCTATTTTCCTCCTGCTACATCGGGTAGCCTATGTTGTGTTCCCTGTCAAGGCAGTCATTGGTAGTGGCTGGGCACCATCTAGTTCTTTTGGTCTCATGTTGATGTAGTCTACGGCCCCTTCAGTGTCCCGGGCTAATATTTTCCGCGTGTTTTTGATGTCCTTCATTCTCCTCTGCTCCAGGTGGATTGAAACCAATTGATGCTCCTTAAGTGGCAGCTTGCTAGCTCTCAAGATCTCAGATACCACTCACCAAAATGGGATGCAGAATATTTCTTTAAGAAAAGACAAAACAAAACAAAACAAACAAACAAACAAAAAGCAAGCAAACTTGATTATGCCAGTTAACCTAGATGTCCCATGAAAGCATGGTCCTAAAATGAGCATCATCTTCATGAGGATTGAGATTACATTTGTATAGTGATTTTTTATTATGTTGTTAGCGTTCAGTATAAGGGTTCTGTGTCTAGTATAGTATTGTCCACTTAACAAATGTTAATGATAATTATGTTATTTACAACAATTTTTTTTCTTAATAGTACTGAATAGATTTAGTTGAATATAAGTACAATGTCTATAAAAAAATCAAACTGTAGAAACAAACATTCATTAGAGAAGGTAATCTCTGAGGTAATGATCCTTAGGGAGTCTGCCTTAATAAACAATTTATCAGAATTTGTAATTCAAAACAGAATTTAAATCACCTGGAATCCACTGGTTATAGAAAGATGCTCTCTTCTACCTGGAAACTAGAGGAGACTTTGGGTAAATAAGCGATTAGAAATCATATTCTTCAGTGCAGGAAGAGTTACAAGATAAATTATAGATTGTTATCCTTTCATCATAACTGGGGAAAGAGTGTTCTGACCTCAAAGCTCATTAGGGCTGTTTTCCTTCCCAGAACAATTGTATAAGAGGTAGCAGAGTATAGCCTAGTGGCTCCGAGCTAGAGGAAGAGGCTTGCACAAACCATGGGAACCAGACTCCCTGAGTTCACCTTCCAGTTGCAACTCAGTAGTTTTGTATCTTTTGGTTACTTGTGTAATCTCAGTGAAATGGGAATAGTAATATTGTCACATGGCACTTAAAGCAGAGCCATTCATTATAATTGTAAAATAAGTGTTAGCTTTAAAAGGTTATCATTAAACCTGTAGCCACAGAGCAAAGAACTCTGCAGAATATCACATTCAGTAATTTTATTAATAGTCAAAGTCACTCCACTAATTAATCACACTACTCCTGGCTATGACAAGAAAGGAGACTTCTCTGATTCTTCACCTTCACACTGGTATTCTGTTGGAGCCCTGGTGGTGTAGTGGTTAAGAGGTATGACTGCTGCCAAAAGGTTGACAGTTCAAATTCATCAGCTGCTCCTTGGTAACCCAGTGGGAAAGTTCTATTCACTCTATAGGGTCCTGTGAGTCAGAACGGACTCGATAATAGCCAGTTTTTAATTATTTTAATATTTTTATGGAACGTAAATTTGATAGTAACAAAGATTTCCTATTCTGCAACCACTCTCTACCCCTGTTAAGACCATTCCTTCTCTAAATTACTAACTAGGCATTTTCTTGCTCTGATCTAGAGCATGATGCAGAGGTGGAAGCCCTGATGAGAATCACAATGACTTTTGCCTTTCAGGACTCCTTTTAGAAAAGAGGCCCAGGTTTCAGAAACTGAAGCACAGATATAAGAGGGAGAAATACAGAAATACAGGTACTAACTTAAAGTCAATAAGGCCACTCATCTTGTTTTTTGCCATCCTTCTCTGCAGCAGCACCATCTCTCATCCTGGAGGCAGAGTTTAGCCTTTCATGGTACTCTTGTCAGTTTAAGTTATTTGAGTGCATGAAAGACAGACACTTAGCAAGCAGTAAGAACTTTTCTACAGTAATTTTAGTCTGTCTGTGGGTTTTATTCCCAAGAAAGGGTGAGGGGCAGATACTGGAAGGGTAGTGGTGGTGTTTCTTTTCCTCTAAGTAATTATTTTCTATTGCCTCCACAGAGTACCCCAGAGGAGAATGGCACTGAAGAATTCTTCTGTGACAGAGTTTATCCTGGCAGGTTTAACAGACCAGCCAGGATTCCAGATCCCTCTCTTTTTCCTGTTTCTCTGCTTCTATGTGATCACCGTGGTGGGGAATGTGGGCATGATCACTGTGATTAGGCTGAACTCTCACCTGCACACACCCATGTACTTTTTTCTCTCTAACCTCTCTTTAATAGATTTCTGTTACTCCACTACCATCACCCCCAAATTGTTGATGAGTTTTGTCTCAAAAAAGAATATCATCTTGCACTCAGGGTGTGTGACTCAGCTCTTTTTCTTCTGCTTCTTTGTTATCTCTGAGTCTTTCCTTCTGTCAGCAATGGCTTACGACCGCTATGTTGCCATCTGTAAACCACTGGTATACACAGTCACTATGTCTCCTCAAGTCTGTTTTCTCCTTTTGTTACTTGTCTATGTGATGGGATTTTTGGGTGCCATGACCCATACAGGAAGCATAATGAGTCTGACTTTCTGTGCCGACAACCTTGTCAATCATTTCATGTGTGACGTTCTTCCTCTCCTTGAACTGTCCTGTAACAACACCTATGTGAATGAGCTGGTGGTGTTTATTGTCGTAGCCATTGCCGTTGGAGTCCCTATTGTCACCGTCTTCATCTCGTATGCTCTGATCCTCTCCAGCATTCTTCATATTAGCTCCACTGAAGGCAGAGCCAAAGCCTTGAGTACCTGCAGCTCCCACATAATTGTGGTTTCTATTTTCTTTGGTTCTGGGGCTTTTGTGTATCTCAAACAACCTTCTGTTCTGCATCTTGATCAAGAGAAAGTGTCCTCCCTGTTCTATACGATTGTGGTGCCCATGTTCAACCCATTAATCTATAGCTTGAGGAATAAGGATGTCAAAGTTGCGCTTAGGAAAACTTTGAGGAGAAAAACATTTTCCTGAGAAAGAGCAGTATTTCAGGAAAGGAATATAATGCTTGCTTATTCAATGAAGGGCTACAAGCTTCATTGTTTCCTAAATGGATGAAGAATTTTAAGTCTTCACTTTTGGATGAATGTTTAACAGAGATGTGTTTTTCTACCCTTCACCTCATCTTGGCTATTCCGAGCATTTTTAGCTTTATCTGGATGGTTTCTAAAATCAAAAACTGTTTAATCTTGAATGGATAATATACATCATTTAAACTGGTTTTCTAATTTATCAGAGAGACTCAAATATTGCCTATTTTGCCCAAGGACATACAACTACTTGGCGCCACGACTGTTACTGAACTCCAGGCGCTTGAATTCCAGTCAGTTTTGTTTTTGTTTATTCCATATTTTCTCATTCTGTTGCTGCTTTTACACATATTTTAAAAGTAAGACATCTAACAGCTTAAAATCGGATTGCATTTTTACAATGATTTAGGGAAGCTTCTTGATTTTTTAATATTGCATTTTCCTTTTCAAGTGGGTAGAAAGTGAACTTTTTTCCTAAGTTGATCTTGGTTAAATGACAAGTGTGTGAACCCTGAGGTGTGTGGGAGGTTAGTATATTACGTTCTAGATAGCAGCAAACATTGTCATTCCCGAGGTTGTGGCTGAAACTAGGGATCCAGTCTAATGTAGATTTTTCTGAATACAGTCTAGGCTTTTTTTGGAAAACACTAATATATTAAATGCTAGAGGATACTTTAACTTAAGAGCTGTTTCTTTGGAAAGTACTTTTATAAGTTTAAGGGTTCTAAAGATGATGAGTGGAAAGTTACATATAGTTCAAGACTAAGAGTCAGTATTTGAGCTTTTCATTAAGGGTTAGTTTGTCAGCTATGATTAAGAAACCTCTGGCTCAGGATAATCAAGTAAGGGTCTTGACACTCTAACCCACTACTGTTGAGTTGATTCTGTCCTATAAAGTTTCCAAGGAGTGGCTGGTGGATTCAAACTGCCAACCTTTTTGTTAACAGCCGTAGCTTTTAACCACTGCACCACTTAGCCTCTCTAAAGGAGCAGTAATTAATTTGGGGCATCTTGTTAGTTCTTGGAGTCCCTGTGTGGTGCAAATAGTTAATAAGCTTGGGTTCTTACTGAAAGGTTGTAGGCTTGATCCACCCAGTGGTACCTGAGAAGGAAGACCTGGTGATCTGCTTCCTAAAAATCAGCCACCTTGGACTGCATGGGGGCATAGTTCTACTCTGACAAACGTGGCATCACTGCAAGTTGGGATTGATGACAACTGGTTTGGTTTAGTTAGTTCTTAGTTAACTGCTTAGTTCAGCACTAAGCAACGAGGCAGTTTCCACTGAATTTTAAGGCACTACACATAATACTTCTCACATACACATATATAGAATCTCAGAACTATTTTGTAATTCCACAGCATTGTGCAAAGATAAGCGTAGCTTTATATGATACATTGGAACACTCTTATCTAAATGATTTATAAGTAGTAACAGTTTTTGATCTGTTTTTTGAAAACCACCAATATATTAACTGTTGGGTAAACACTGTGCCTTAGGAGCTATTCCTTTAGAAAACTATCTTCTTTTGGGAAAACGGGAAGTTTAGATGAGTGTTCAGTTTTCCCTTTTTGATATGACTCAGATCATAAAACTAAGAGTGTTGGGGGAAGGTTGGCTTTAGTCATTATAGAATGGTAAAAGAAAACTGAGGTCTGAGAGCTGTAGAGTGAGAGATGGGTGAAGTGAAGAGACCATAAAAGGTAGGTAGTTGACTTGTGAGGCCTCTAAGTTTTGCATTTTGACTCAGCAGCTTAGTAGTTGTGTGACGTGAGGAAATTACTTAATGTCTCTGAATACTGATTTATTTTTAGAAGCAAGAAAATACTCCTGACCTGGTGGAGTTTTGAGACTATTAAGTGTGAGGTACTCAACAATCCTAGTTCTCTCTGTGGTAGAATTTCTTCATTTAGTTATCGATACTTCCTCTAGCTTTTCCATGACGTTGAGCAAATTATTTCATCCTCCCGGCACTCTATTTAGCCCTGAGAAAAATGGGCTCATCTCTAACTGTATTAACAAAATAATACAGTTGATCAATTCTTGCACATATTAAAAAAATAAACAATATACTTCAGGTTATGTAATGAAAACATGTGCCTTTGTCCCATGTAGTAATTCCATTCCTAAAGTCTTCTCCCTAGAAGCAACAGTTGTTGCCAATTTCTTATGAATCTCCCATAGATTGTATATGCATATTCAATCATATATATTTTCTCTATGCTTCGTATATATTATCTACTGTTCCTCTTTTAAAGTTGTATAAAAGGGTTTTTAAGAATGATTCTTTGAGGCTAGAATGGAACAGAGAACACTAGAGTGGTAAAAAGAAGAAGAACCAATCACAGAAAAGGTATGGAATAGAAGGAGAGTGAGGCATCCTTGACCTTGGATGCATCAGTATGGGTCCCAACCCTGCACAGTGTGATGTTTTGGTCTTCTGCTCAATCCTTATGCCATAGACTTACTTTCTCTACCTGTGACTTCATGCTGTGGTGAGGTCAGAGTCCTTAATAGCTGAGACCATCAGCATGGCAGGTATTTGTAATCCAGCAAACACTTCTAAGCATGTTTATCTGTTTTAGTGCATACTCTTTTTCTGATTCTTGAAGGAACTCATTTTTATTTTTACAAATTTAGCACGTGAAAAACATTAAAAAAGGAATACTGTGCTTCAGTGTGGTAGTTTGCATTTTTGGTCCCAATTCATCATTATTCTAGTAATAATAGTATGTATCCATACTCTTGCTATCCATACTGTCATAGAGACAGAGTATATTTCTCTGCCACATCGATACTGAGCTCAGCAATGTGACCCATTTGGCCAATGGTATATTAGTAGTTACTATGTTAGCAGGAGCTTGGAAGGTGTTTGCCTAGCAGACCTTTCTCTCTTGTGCTTTTGTTGTTACCCTGAAAAGAGTTTCTTTTTCATAATTGTTGTTCTTCCCAACTGATTCTCACAGTGAGTTCATGTGGAGCAGATCCTGAAGCAGAACTCTTACCTGTGCTTAGATAAGATGAGCCCCTGTAATCAGTTTGTAGTCATATGAGGAATGAATACTCATTACTGTATGTCAGTGAGGATTTGTGGTTGTTATACAGCAATAGCTAATGGGCACATCCATTTAGAGATTAGGAAAGGAGCATCTCATCTAGAGATTTCCTTTTAGTGGGACCACACTGAATATACCATGTAATAAAAGATTCTTTAGCTCATCATTGTAATGTGAACTCTAGTCTTTGTCAATAAATATATTTTGAATCATAAGTTTTCATAGATTTTATCATGTAGATGCATCTTGTATTTTATTCTGCTTTAGGTGGAAGTTTACAGCTCAAGTTAACTTCTCATCAAAAATTTCTACATGTATTGCTTTGTCACATTCACAGTGATCCTCACAAACTGACAGCATGCTCTCCCTCTCCACCCTGAGTTCCTTCTGTCCATTTGTCCAGTTCCTGTCCTTTCCTACTTTATCATCTTAGCTTTGGGCAGAAGTTGTCCATTTGGTCTTGTATATTTGATTATCCTAAGAAGCGTTTCTCACTTGTGTTACAGTTTCTTTATAGGCCTGTCGGATCCGACTCGACAGCACTTGGCTTGGCTCCAATCTTTATCTGGGAAATTCTGGTGGTATAGTGGGTTAAGTGCTACTACTGCCAACCAAAAGGTCGACAGTTCAAATCCACCAGGCGCCCCTTGAATACTCTAGGGTGCAGTTCTACTCTGGCCTCTAAGGTCACCATGAGTCGAATCTGATTCTATGGCACTGGCTTTTTTGGCTAAGCTTTATCTAAAAAATGGGTTTCAGGAGTAGTTTCATTTTTGGATTAGCAGAGTATCAGTGGCCTTAGTCTCAGAGGTTCCTCCCTTGTCTGTCAGACTGGTATGTCTGGTCTTTTTTTGGAATTTGAAATTTGCTCTCCAGTTTCTCCAGGTTTCTCCAGGGCTCGCTGTTGTGCTCTTTTCGGAGTGGCGGGCACTGATAGCTGGGAACCACTTAGTTCTGGGTTAAAGCTGCTGGCTACTCTGGTTCGTGTGGTCCTTTAGTACACTGGTATAGTATTTTCATTCTGTCTTTGATTTTCATTGTTCTCCTTTGCTCTGGATATGATGAAACCCATAGCTATATCTTAGATGGCCATGCACAAGCTTTTTATGTGCTGGATACTGCTCACCAAAGTAAGGATGCGTCATATTTTTTAAAGCTTTCTCTAATGTTTGAACATTGAAATGTTTTATTAAATCTAATGTTTATTAGTATTAATAATACTACACCAATCACTTCCATATAAAAGTTTTTGCCTAGATTTTATATTGAATTATTTTCCTGGGATAGATTCCTATTATGTTTTCATTACTTTTCAGTTCAAAATAGTTCCCAATTCTCTCTGATTTCTATTTATTAAAGAGAAATATATTGTTTAATATTTAATAATTTTTCCCGAGGTGTATTTTTGCTATTGATTTATAATTTAATGTCACAATGTTGAGAGACTATACTCTGTGAAAGTTTAATCATTTTATAATATATGAGGGTAAAATAGTAGGCACCTAAAAACTTTGGGTAAACAGTCCCAGAGACAGAGTGAAATTGTTCATGGGAGTAGTCAAATTGTGCTTCATGTATAAATACAAGGATCACAGATTCTTGTTTCCAGTAGTAATTCCACCTTTGAAGCGTACCCAAGGGAGCCTTCTCTGGGGTTTCCAAATTACAGATTCCTAATATATTGGCCTGTTTTTTTTTTAAACAACTTTTAAGAGTTGTCATATATTTGCATGCTTCCATATGTTGTTGAATAGACAATGTTTCTTTCCTTCGATTTGAGTGAATCATCTGGTCACAACCATAATTAGACATGAGCCTTTAGCTCACAATTGCTGTCAGGTTAACCCAGAGAAAAATGGACCAGGCTTTTGTTTTCTAATATAGCAAGGAAAAGAAGGAGATAGGTTCAGAACTATCCCCTAATATGTCACCTGCAACCCATGTCTCTTCATGTCTGTTTTCCTAATTGTGAATGTTAAAGTCATGGTTAATTTCACTAGGCCGTGATTCTCAACGGTTTGGCAGTTATGATGTAGTTTGGTAGTTATGTAATGATGTAAACAATTCCAAGATGAGATCAGCTATAAGCAGCCAATAAGTTGAAAGGTAGTTTCCTGGGTGATGTGGACTATGTATAATGAACTTCTACATACACAAGGATGTTCAGCAAGGTTCTCACTCTGGATCTTGCGTTGAGATCATTATCTCATCTTGGGACTTGAGCTAGCAGTTTACCTGCTGATTTTGGCATTTGTCAGCTTTGCAGCCTGTGAGCCAGTGGCCTGTCATCTGCCCTACCAATGCTGGAATTTGTTGACCTCCCATGAATTCCACGGGTCTGCTGTCTCACCTACCAACCTTGAGTGCATTGACCCCCACATCTACATGAGTCAGGGGAAGTCTCCAGCCTGATGCTTTAATAGCAGACTTGGGACTTGCTAGCCTCTTCAACCATGTGACCCATTTCCTTCAGATAAATGTGTCCATCTTTCTTTCTCTATCTACATATATGCTTCACTATTTTTACTTCTCTAGAGAACCTAGCCTAACATACTTGTTTTAGTCAGCTAGGGCTGCTCTAACTGAAATACCACAGAGTGGATGGCTTTAACAAAGGAAGGTTTATTCTTACACAGTCCGGTAGGCTACAAGTCCAAATTCAGGATGTCTGCTCCATAGGAAGGATTTTCCCCTTGTCAGCTCTGGAGGGAAGTACGGTATTGTATCAATCTTTGTCCAGGGAGCTTCTTGGCGCAGGAACCTCAGGTCTGAAGGATGTGCTCTTCTCCTGGTGCTGCTTACTTGATACGAGGTTCCCGGTTCTCTGCCTGCTTCTCTCTCTTTCCTTTTATCTCTTGCAGGATGAAAGGATTGAGGGTGGGGCAAGCCATATTCCAGGGAAACTCCCTTTACAGTGGAGCAGAGAGGTGATTTTATAAAGGGATTTACAGTCCCACCCTAATCCTTGAACATACAGCATGCCAAGCCAAGTGCCATCGAGTTGGAACATACAACATAGGAAAACTACAAAATGGAGGATAGTCACAAGATGGTGGGAATCATGGCCCAGCCACACGGCTACACATATTTTTGGGGGGACACAATTTAACCCATGATAATACTGAATACCTAGAGTGGTTCTACGGAAACAAAATTGCAAGAATGAGTTTCCTAAATTGGTTCTCAAGTCTAGTTAGCATTAAAGATGTTGATAATTCTGCGTCCAGTGGGTGAAAATAGCACTACTAATATATGGAGTGAAGTGACAGAAGAAATACACAAAATATCACCACCAATAGATCAGGTATTGGTGAAAAATGAGGCTCTTAGTGATCATATGTGTGATATATTTCTACAGTTTTGTCATAATGAGAACTATAAGGAAGCTGGTTGGTTGGTCCTACTTTCACTAGATAAAGTGGTGTAAGAAAGAGATCAGTTAGAAGATTGAAATCAAATCTCTAACACTGCACAAATGACCTTAAAGTTTCCATTGGTGCCCAGAAAGACAGTATTATTTCTTGTAACAGAGCTGATATTGCTGAAAACTGAACTCAGCTTCTTCCTAAGATGCCTAAATACAACAAACAGTGATTTCCCAACCTGAAGTGATTTCTGAAGCTAAGCCACAACACTGACTAGGAAAAAATGGGATCCTGATATTTGAGATGGTACATGTAGGCAGATAGATAATCAGGAAGCTGGGACACTGAACCCTTAAATTCTGTTGAAGTACTCTTGCTAACAGAACAAGCCCCCTTACTCCCATCTGGAAAGATTATTCCATTTTTGTCATCTAAACTACCTTCCTCAGTAAAACTATCAGCCCCTCCACTCTTATCAGATGAGTCCAGCTGTTTTGGAAGAGGCTTGAGTCTACACCTGGGGAGGTATCTGAGTCATTGCCTCACAAGATATTGCTAAATGGTCTTAGAACACATCTGCATCACCCCCTTTTGCTTATAGACCTATAACTAGACTTAAGTCCCAGTGAGTTCCAAAGGATAAAGTACAGAGCATGACCCAGGAGAATGTACATTGTCTCCAAAAGAAAAACTTTACTTTTCTAGTATGTGAAAGCAGAAACCTGGAGAATGTATGTGGGAAATGTCTGTTAAGGGTGTGGGATAATGGTTCAAGGGACATAAAGTTGATTAAGTCTGAGTTTAATGATATGGGCCTACTAAGCACAGATTTTTCATTCAGTATTTCAGCTCAGGATGTCAGGAAAGAGTCTGACATGTTATTTGGTTGGTTTGCTGAAGCAAGGGTTACACAGTGGTCTAAGATAAATGAAATTAAAGTGCTAGACCTTCCTTGGTATACTATAGAAGAAAGTATCCAAAGACGGGTAAATTGACATGCTAGCATGGATTTATCAGGTTAGACCCCCAGACCCAGACACGGGTGCACGTCTGTTACTACAATGGTGAGGAACAAATTTCTGAAGGGAACTCCAGCATCATTGAAGATTGCTGTGATTTCTATTTTATGTAAGTTCAAGTTGACTGTTAGTTACAGTTAGGCTAATTAGACCCTGTAGTGTTATAGGCCAAGCAGCAGGACTCAGTTGACAGAGACAAGGTGGGCATGGTTATATAATAGGCAATGGAGTCTTAGCAATAATCAGAATAGCCTGAGTCACATGGACTTATTTCATTGCTACTTAGTCATACTATCCCTACAAATGAACTAGATGGGACACGTTTACTTGAACTGTGCAAATGGAAGAATTCTAGGTCAAGTGAAGGGGTTGCAACTGGATTTGCAAGAATAGAGGACTACTCAGTCAGCTCCCATACATGAGCCAGTTTACAGGCCCACAATGCTTTGAGTGAAGAGAAGACAAGGTCCCCATGAGAAAAGACCTCACTGTACTTCTAAAAATCTATACTGTTAATGTTTCTCCCATCATTCCCCAAAGGAGTCAATAGGCTTTTGTGAGAGTGAATGTTCATTGGAGAAAAGAAAATAATCAGAATTTTGGGGATTATTGGATGCTGGCTCTAACCTGATGCTACTTCTGGACTCTAAAACATCACTGTGCCCACCTTCAGAAGGGGGCATATGGAGGTCAGGTTATTATGGAACTTTAGCTTACATGTATCTCACAGAGTGTTTCAGTGAGTCTGTGAGCAAATCCTGTAGGGACTTTTTTTTCTATTCTGTAATGCGTAACTGGAATAGATACACTCAGTAACTGGCAGAACCCCCCACATTTTTAGATCCCTGGCAAGTGGAAGGAAACCCTGGTGGAGTAGTGGTTAAGTGCTAAGCTGCTAACCAAAAGGTCAGCAGTTTAAACCTACCAGGTACTCCTTGGAAACCCTATGGAGCAGTTCTACTCTGTCCTGTAGGGTCACTATGTGTCAGAATTGACTCAATGGCAATAGGTTGTTTTTTTTGACAAATGGAGTTAAAGCTGCTATGGTATAAAAGGCTAAGTGGAAGCCATTGTGTCTATCGCTGCTTAGGAAAATAGTAAACCAAAAGCAGTGCTGCATTCATGGAGGGACTGCAGAGATTACTGCCACCATCAAGGACTTGAAGGATGCAGGATTGATGATTCCTACCATATCCTCAGTCAACCTACTTATTCTGTGCCAAAAAAAAAAAAAAAAAAAAAAAAAAAAAGGGTTTTGGAGAATGGCTGTGGATTATCAAGAAATTAGGCAGGTGGTAATTCCAGTTTCATTTACCATTCCAAATGTGGTTTCACAGCACGAGTTAATACATCTTCTGGTAGCTGGTATACAGCTATTGATCTGGGTAATGACTTTTTCTTCATATATGTTTATAAGGGCCACTGGAAGCAGTTTGTCTTAACATAGTCCGGCCAGCAATGCAACTTCACCGCATTACTCCAGGGGTATAGCAATTGTCCAACCCTATGTCATTATTTATTCTGCATGCACTTTGATTGCCCTTATCTTCCAAATGTCACAGTAATACGTTACATTGATGACATTAGGATTGGACCAAGTAAGGAAGAAGTATCAATGACTCTAGACTTATTTGTAATACATTCACATACAGGAAAATTAACCTAAGAAAAACTCAGTTGCCTTCTACCTCAGTGAAATTTCTTGGATCCCAATTGTGTTAGCACATTGGGATAATCCTTCTAAGTGAAAGATAAGTTGCTTCATCTGGCCCCTCTTAAAATTAAAAAGTAGACACTATGCCTGGTCAGCCTCTCTAGATTTTATAAGCAGCATATCCCTCATTTGGGTGTGCTACTCTTGTGTATTTTATTAAGTAGGTCAAAAGTCTACTAGTTTTGATAAGGTCCAAGAACAAGAAAAGGCTCCACAACAGATTCAGCCTGCACTGCAAGCCACTCTGCTACTTGGGCCATAGGTACCCACTAATCCAATGGTGATTAAAATGTTGGTGGCAGATAGAGATGCTATTTGTTGTCTCTGGCAGGTACATTTTGGTGAATCACATTGTGGACCCTTAGCCTTTGGAGCAAAGCCCCACCATCCTTTGCAGATAACTACTCTCTTTTTGAGAGAGTTTACAGTGCTAGTAAACTGAAAGCTTAATAATCATGTACTAAGTCACTATGTGGCCTCAGCTGCCCTTCGTGAACCAAGTGATGTCTGCCCGACGGAATCATAAAGTGGGACATGCATAACACTTCTTCATTGAATGGAAAAGGTATGAGGTCTCACAATTCCTTGAACTTGACTGTTCTAAGTGTTACATACCTCATTGTTGCATATCATTACTGTCACCTGTGAAGTACTCCCATTCGGAAGCCATGCACTGACTCCAGCATCTAGTTCACTGTCAAAGCAATTTTGGAAATCTTTCTGGAATGGCCATTTGCACAGTGGCAAGGTGACAAGTTTTCAGACTTAATTGTATAGTTGTCTGTGAGGGAGTTTTTGCCAGGAAACAAATAAGTGCATTGGAACACCCTCCCTGCTCACCTGATCTGGCCCCCAGTGACTTTACCCAAAGATAAAGGAAATATTGAAAGGAAGACATTTTGATGACATTCGGAACATCAAGGGTAATACGATGACAGCTCTGACGGCCATACCAGAAAGAATTTCAAAATTGCTTTGAAGGGTACAATAGATACTGACATTGGTATATAACTTCCCAAAAATAGTACTTTGAAGGTGGCCGTAGCGATATGAACAATGAGGTATGTAGCACCTTTTCTAGAATGAGTTTGTGAACTTAATTGGCAAGCAATCTCTGTAGGTGCAGGTAAATTGCATGAGGAAGCAGCCAAAGTGCCCATGGTATTCACTCCTGTCACATTACCTGTTTGTTTTGTATAATAGTTAATGATTATGGGCATCTTTTCATGTAACTGTTGATGAAATGTCTATTTAGGTCCTTTGCCTGTTTTTTGATTTGGTTGTTTGTGTTTTTATTCTTACATTGTAGGAGTTCTTTATGTATATTCTGGATGTTACACCCAGTCTTGGTCATCTGGTGCTGCTCTAACAGAAATACCACAAGTCAATGCCTTTAACAAAGTGAAGCTTATTCTTTCACAGTCCAGTTGGCTAAAAGTCTGAATTCTGGGTGCTGGCTCCAGGGGAAATTTTTCTCTCTCTTTTAGTTCTGGAGAAAGGTCTTTGTAATATGTTTAAGTCTTCACTTTGTCTAGGAGCATCCCAGCACAGGAATCTCAGATCCAAAGGATGCACTATGCTCCTGGGACTGCCTCCTTGGTGTTATGGGATTTCTATGTCTCTTTGCTTGCTGCTCTCTTCTACTTCTCCAGAGAGGCTGGCTTAAGACACTACCTAATCTTATAGACCTCATCAATAGAACTGTTGCTAATCCATTTTATTAACAGTGACTGAATTTACAACATATATGAAAATCTCATGAAGTTACAAAATAGTGGACAACCACAAAATACTGGGATTATGGCCTAAACAAGTTGATACACACATGTTTGGGAGCATATAATTCAATCCACGACACACCTTTACCTGATGTTTGATAAAATACATTTTTTCCTTGTCTGCGTGTTATCTCTTCACTTTGCTGATGAAGCCCATTGATATACAGAAGTTTTTAATTTTGATGAGATCTCTATTTTGTCTTGTTTGTGCTTTTGGTGTCATATCTAAAAATCTGTTGTTGAATGCTAGATCTTGAAACATTACCCCTATGGTTTCTTCTGAGATGTTTATGGTTTTAGGTCATGTATTTAGGTCTTTGACCCACTTTGAGTTCATTTTTCAATATGGGGTAAGTTATGGATTGTTGCTTCCTTAGCAGGAAATTTGAAAGCATGTTTTTTGTATCTGTGTGTTAATGTCATGAAGCTGTTAAGTGTAGGGTGGAGAGGTGGCTTAAAGGGATCTTAGCACTGGCAGCACATGAACCTGGCAGCTGCAGAAAAGTGGCTCTAAGCAGATGGTGCCAGTAGCCCCTGCCTTATGTTCATCTGTGCTAGGAGTACGAGATAGTTTTCTAAGAAGCTGACCAGGGCCTGGTCCAAGAATCATGATAGTTAGAGGGAGGCATGTTGCTGTTAGTAGGTGCCATCAAGTCAGTTCTGACTCACAGTGATTCTACATATGATAGAATGAAACATTGTCCAGTCTTGTACCGTGCAGGTTTTTATGCTTAAGCCAATCGTTGTAGCCACTGTGTCAATCGACCATGTTGAGTCTTCTTTTTTGCTGACCCTCTACTCTACCAAGCATGCAGAACATCATGCTTGGTAGAGGTAGACACAGAGTTAGTCAAATTTCAACTGGGGCTGATATTAGACACAGCTCTTGAGCCTGACCTTGAGCTGGTGGAGTCTTGTGGCTTTATGTTTTCCTGTAATTATATTTTTAGCAGGACAGTGTGGAGATGGTAGACTTTGGCATCACATCCTCCAAGCAGTGGGTGTGGGCTTTGGTTAGAGTTTGCTTAAGTGTATTAAAGACTGTCATTTTGTATTTTGAGATGAAAATGGAGCCCCAAGACCCTATCAGTAATTGTTAGCCTATTTCTTTCTTCTCTCTGAATTTATAGTTTTAGATTTGCATCCTGACTCATTTTTAAGAACTTCTCTGCATTTGATGATAAAATCCCCACCCATCACAAACTTTTTTGAAGCTTTATGAACCAGACTAGATCTTTCTTTAATGAAGTAGATGCTTGTCAGGGCCAAGTAATGAGAAGAACATGTATTTTGAAATCTTCAGTTAAAAGACAGGATGGTAGTACAACTTTCTCACTGTGTGACATGAGGGCAAGTCACTTAAGCTCAGTTGTCTTATCTGTAAAATGGAATAATAACATCATTTCATAAGGTTGTAGTGACTGATACTGAGTGTTAAAGTGTTTGGCAAATTATAGTGTGAATGACAAATGTTATGTCTTATTTCCACTGTGGACGTAGATAGTGTGGAGGTGGAGACGGAATTGTAGGTCAAATACAAGGGCAAAGGATAAAGTGCCCTTCTTAGCCTTCGTGAGGGGGCTGTCATCCCTACCCTTCTGATCATGTCTTTCTTCTTTGAGACAAATAGTCTGAGGCACCAAGGGAATGTACCCAACTGGATCCTTTACTCTCCCTTCTAGATCTCATATCTGGAGTCAGGAATACCAGATTACTTTGTCCACAGGATTCTAAGTCAACTTCCAGGGCTTGCATGAGCCTCTTCTCTCGGTCTATCTTTCCACCATAAAAGTAAAATGAGAGGAACAGAGAGAGAGAGAAAAGAAGGGAGAAATTTAGGTGAGGAAAAGATTGTGTATTACTTTTTGGTGACTTTCAAATTCATCACCTTTTGTCTTGTGTATAGTGTGATAGACTGAATTGCATGTGCCCAAAAATGTGTGTAGAAACTTGGCTAAGCCAGGACTTCTGGTACTGTGTGATGTTCCTATGTGCTGTAAATACTGCCTCTGTGATGTTAACGAGAGGCAATGGGATGGGCTGCAGTTTGGGTGGGGCAAGACTCGAAGTGTAAGATTGGATTGTGCCTTGAGGTCATCTGTCAGGATATAGGGGAAACAGAGGCAAGAAGAGAACGGGGGTGGAGGGGGGCTTCGTACCACAAAGAAGCAGCGCTGGGAGAACAGCATGTTCTTCTATAAGGACTTTTGGTCCCTGTGTCTCGGAAGCTCCCAGTCCAGGCAAGGACTGATGCCAAAGACCTTCCTCCAAAACCAATAGAGAAAGCCTTCCCCTGGAGCTGATGCCCTAAATTTGGACTTGTGTTACTGGACAATATGGTAGATTCTCATTAGCTGTCCACAAAAGCCAGTCTTTCAGACAGGTATTTGGGTGACTGATCAAAGGCTTTATTAACCATGTTTTGCCAGCAAAATATGGGGGACAAACAAGGATATCTCATCACCAGTCCTACCGGAACTGGTCAGGCCAACCAGGGGTTGTATAAGAAAGGTACCTGCTCTAGGAGAACAATTGGAGCAGCTGGGAGGGGCCCCTGTCCTGGAGCTGGCTGGTGGAATATGCATACCAAACTCTGGGGTCCCTACCTCAGGCTGTCTTTGGGGGCAGTCTCTCGGGGCGATCTAGGAAAAGTGCCCGCATTTCTTCACTCCTCTCTCCCATAGTGTGACACACCTGAAGAAGCTGCAAAAAGCTGCAAAGATTATTATCTTAGTGGTTCCTGTCATCCTAAAGTGTGACTTTCTGAGCCAGATAAAAGAAAACCAGGAATTTTAAGAAAAGAGAAGAAAAAACACAAGTAAAAAGTCAATTCTATGAAAGAATTGATCCTGGCTGTCTACTTTAATTTTTCCTTTTAAAATGTGAAGGCTTTCCCCTTGTTTCCCTTGTAGTCTACTGGCCTACGACAGAATAAATTTCTCTTTGTTAAAGCCATTTGCTAGTGGTATTTCTGTTAAAGCAGCATTGGATGACAATGATATCTGCCAAAGTGCGAAGTATGAGTGTTAGTTTGTGTTATAGGTTCTCTATAACCAACCAACCAAACAATAACAACAACCACCAAACTGACTGCTGTTGAGTTGATTCTGACTCACAGCAACACTATATGTTCTCTATAGAGAGTAATAAATCAATAAATAGCTCCCTTAAAGTCACTGATGAAAGTTTTAACTTCATATTATAACTCACATAGGTAAATTTTGATCAGAGGGCCAAAGATAGAGAAAATTGATCCTAGATAGAAGAAAACATAAAGCTGAAATTGGCAAGACTCAAGCATAATCAAACAGAAAATATGTGAGAGTAAGAAGGGAAGAGGAAAGATGAGTGGATGTGTTTAATCAGTCAGGCTGAGAAACATTTGCGCTCCATCAATAATCTTTAGAGAACTTTCCTCCTATATATAATCTGTATCTCAGAATAATGGCATTTGCAACCAAGAAATCCCCTTAGTGTTTTCTGCGTGGTAGCCCTCACCTCCTTTTTCCTCAGGCTGTAAATTATGGGATTTATCGTGGAAATGGCTGTGGTGTAAACATGGAGGCCATGCCCTCCTGGGCCGGGATGTTTGCCTCTGAGGGCTTTAAATACATAAATGGATCACATCTGTAGAAAATTCCTATTGCAGCATGGTGGTAATATTGTTTCTTCTATTGAAAGTAATGGTAATAATATTTTTGTCTATAGAATGACTCAATTCAATGCTTAATGTTTAAAATTTACGTTAAATTAGTATTAAGTTTAGTAAAGGCTCAGGACAGGGAGAGTAGATCCTAAACGTAAGAATTCATGAACTTGAAAATAGCTGGTTGCAAAGAGTAAGATATGAGAGAGTGGGAAGGAACTGAGAAGAAAAAGAGAAGACACCAATCTCGTGGAGAAGTACTTTTTCCCTTGGATTTTCCTTTGGTATTGATAATAATCTACTTTTAAAATTGAGAAATAATAATGACGTTTGCATCGAGACAGTTCCAGCCCCCTCAGGGTTTTCGGTGCAGCCTCCTGTTCCTTAGACTGTAAATTAGGGGGATCAGCATGAGAATCACTGTGATGTAGAACACAGAGGCTACATTCTTCCGGGCCAAGGAATTGGCAGTCGAAGGTTTTAGATGCATGAATGCAGTAAATCCACAGAACATTCCCACTGCTATAAGGCTGAAGCTGCAAGTGCTGAAGACTTTGGACCTACCCTTTGTGCTGCTAATGTGGAGGATGTTAGAGAGGATGAAGGCATAGGAAACAAGGACTGTTAAGCTGGTGACCATAATGTTGAATCTTGCCAGAAAGAAAACTGTCACTTCAATATCATAGGTACTAAAACAAGAGACCTTCAAGAAAGGGAGAAAGTCACAATAAAACAATTTTAACATGACAGCAATCCCTACTGTTGCATCAACAAGCCCCGTGATGTAAGTCATAGCCACTGGCGAGGAAAAGATTTGATGAGATACAATGATGTTATTCAAGCAAAGGGCTGCAGACAGCAACATATCTATTGTAGGTCATCACTGTCAGCATGCAAAACTGCGCAAACATCTACAAATGACAAATTGCTGAGGAAGTAGTATGTGGGGGTGTGAAGCTGGGAGAATTCAGACAAATGAGTGTGATCCTGCTGAGATTCCCCACCACAGAAACAGGAAGACAGTGAGCTGGAGCTCTGGCCCAATCCTTCTGGAATGAACTCTGTCAGTGTAGAGCAATTCTCCTCCTCCATGGTCCTTGGGGTGAGAAGCCTGTGAAGATAACAGAGAACAGCTCTGTGAGAGACTGTACAGACAGTCCCCATGTTACAAGAAAGAATCGTTCCTAAGTCTGTCTTCATGTCAAAATTATGGGAAGGTCAGTACAGGTACACGTGGTTTTTATTTAGCATCAGTGGAATGTTTGTCTTGGTGTATAATTTGTATTTTACTTTTGTGTGCATATAAAACACTTAAAAAAAACTTCCAAATACATTGAACATCTTAAACATAAGAATGTAGTACATAATGATCATAATGAAATACAATGATAATAAAAGTAACTACGTAAGCTACTGTACTGATGAGAGAATTTCTGTGTATGTACATGAGTGTATGTGGAGGTGTGCAGTAAAGTAAAAACTGAAGGAAACCGTTCTTAAAACAGTTTAGGTAGGAAACAAAAACATGATTCAAGGTTAACATTCCTATTCCATTGATGTTTTGCATACTGGAAGGCACATTTGTTAAACAACATTATGATAACACTAATAATTGGGTGATACAGGAGGAGATGATGGAGAGAGGGCTGTTGTCAACGAGGATGGACCTGATGCTGGAGAGTCCAGTCTGAGTCTGCTGCTGGAGTAGGCGTTGTGATTTACCACTACAGTGAATTTCTGGAAGTAGGGCATCAAGGGAAGTTTGTAGAAAGCTTTTCATTTTCCTGTCATCAATGGCCTTATAGCAGATGAAGCCCTGTGTAACTGTATAGCAAACTTTGGTGAATTTCTCTGTATTAGGATCTTGCTCCTGCAACTTTGCTATCCTTGCTTTGGTGAGACAAAATATTCCAGCTAACACTTTTTGTCAAAAACTTCTTTGGCTGTGGAGTTTTAGGCCCCAGTCTTCTTCCTCAGGAAACCCTGGTGGTGTAGTGGTTAAGTTCTATAGCTGCTAACCCAAAGGTCAGCAGTTGAACTCTGCCAGGTGCTTCTTGGAACTCTAGAGGGCAGTTCTACTGTGATCTATAGGGTTGCTCTAAGTCAGAACTGACTCGGTGACAGTGGCTTTGGCTTCTTCCTCAAATGCTATCATCTGCTGCTCTAGTTTCATAAGTCTTCATTAGTTAATTCTTCTGGATGGGAGTCAATTAAGTATATAACATGATTTGCACTGATAAGTAACTGCGGCTGATTACAGTTATTAGCCACAGCTTGCCTAGCTTTGGAGAACCTGGTGACATAGTGGTTAAGTGCTACAGAAGCTAATCAAAAAGTTAGTAGTTCAAATCCACATCAGGCCCTCCTTAAAAACTCTGTGGAGCAGTTCTACTCTGTTCTGTAGGGTCACTATGAGTCAGAATTGACTCAATGGCAGTGGGCTTTGGTCTTTTTTGTTTTTGCCTGGTGTCAGCAATGTCATAAGCAATAAATACCTGAGAAACATCAGTGAACTGTGGGCACAATTTATTCCACATTCCTGTCAGATTTGATTAATTTCATCCAAAAGTCAGTGATGTTTTAGATGGAATCATAAACGTTATGATCCCTACAGAACTGCCTTATGCTTACACACATCATCTTGTATATCTCTGTTTGTGAAGTGGTCTGCTGTAAATAATAAGCCTTAAACGAGGCTTTAGTTCCCTTGGCCGTTGGCTGATGTACCAATGTGTTGTTGAGGGGTAAAAATATGATCTTTATATTGGAATGAAGGTCATTGAAAGTGCTTGGATGTCAGGGTGTGTTGTCATGCAAGCTAGAACCTTGAAAGAAATTTTGTCAGTTAAGCAATAATGCTTAACAACTGAGACAAATGGTTCAGGAACCAGTCTTCAAAGATGGCAAATATAAGCCAAACCTTTGCATTTGCCTTCCAAATAACAGGAAGGGATTTTACAAAGTGACTGTGAAATTTAGGGAACATTATGGGATTGAATTATGTCCCCTCAAAATATAACCTAACCTCTATGCATGTGGTTACGATTCCATTTGAGCATGGATTGTCTTTGTTATGTTGATGAGGCAGAGTTAGTGTAGGGTGTATCTTGAGTAGATCCCTTTTGAGATATAAAAGAGATTAAACAAATGAGCAGAATAGAGATGGGCAAGAGAGATGCTAAGCCACATGAGGATTGCCCAGGAGCAGACACTTTTAAGAGACAAGGACCTTCCTCTGGAGTTGGCAAAGAGAGAAAGCTATCTTCTAGAGCTTCTATCTCCTAAATATCAACTTCTAGCCTTCTAAACTGTCAGAAAGAAAATTCTGTTTGTTAAGGTCACCCACTTGTGATATTTCTAACAGCTCTAAATAACTAATACAGAAAGCAATACATATGACAAGATTTGGACTTGAAATCTCTGTGTTACCCATGTCAAAGTGGCTTAACTGTTAAATAAGTAATCCACAAAATAAAAGATTTTAAAATTTTCTCTGAACACACGGCACACAGTTTGTAAACTGGAGAAACCCCAGACTCACAGAGTGGATGCAAGGCTCACAAGTGAAATCAGTATTTAAAGGAACTGGGGAAAGTGTCAAGAAATAATACTCTCAACAAAAGCATAAATCATCAGTTGAATTCCCAACCCCAGATGGTGTCTGAAGTTAAAGTAAGGGATTGAATGGGAAGACATAGGATTCTGAAAATTGGGGAGGGAAGGTACAGGCAGATAATCAGGAAACTGGGAACACTGAGCCCCTAAATTCTGTTGAATCACTCCTGCCAACAGAACCAGCTCTTTCACTCCCATGAGGAGAGGTTTTCTCCATGTTTCTGTGCTAAGTCATCCCCCCAATAAAACCATTAGGCCCTCCACTCCCTTCTAGTGAGATTAATCTGGATGTGTCTGAAGAACCTTTGAGTTATCCCCTGGAGAGGTGTTTGAGTCAGTGTCTTACATTGCCAACTATTCTCAAAACACATCCCAAACACCAATTTTGGCTTTTAGATCTATAACTAGACTTAAGTTCCACTGAGCTCCAAAAGGTAAAGTACAAAGCATGAAACAGGAGGAGGTATACAACACTCCTAAGGAACTGACTGAATTTTCTAATATGTTCAAACAGAAACTTGGGTAACATGCATGGTTATGATTATTGCGGGTATAGGATAATGGTGTAAGGAATATCAAGTTGGGTCAGTCTGAGTTTATTGATACGGATCCACTAGCACATCTCCTTCATTCAGTATTTCAGTTCTAAAGGTTAGGACAGAGACTAATAATTTATTTGCTTGGTTTATTGAGTCACGTATCAGGGGTGGCCCTCCCTAAATCAAGTTAAATTGCCAGACCTGCCTTTGCATACTGTAGATGAAGGAACCTAAAAACTTAGGGAAATTGGTGTGTTAGAGAGGGTTTATCAGGCTAAATTTCACAGATCCACACAAGTACCTAGAAGACCCACCTTTAACCACAAGGGTGAAGAACAAATCTAAGTGACGAGATCCCCAGCATCCTTAAAGCCTGCTGTGATTGCTATTTTATGTAAGTCAAATTTGACAGTAGGAGATGTACTAATTGAACTAAGACACTTAACTACAATGGGGATGACTGGACCCCAATAGTAAGGCCCAAGTGATGGCACTCAGTTGACAAAGATAAAGTAGGTTACTGTAATGGAGTCAAACCAGTAATTAGGATAGTCTGCCTTGTATGGACTTAGGCATTGAATATGTAGTTGTGGTATGTCTAGGAGTGAAATAGATGGGAAATCTACCAAATATTTACTTGACCTGTACAAGTGGAAGAATTATTCTAGGTCAAGTGAGTGGTAGGCTAACACAAATCGCCAGAACAGTGAGTTGCAGACTCTTTATTAATGTCCAGATTTAAGCCAGGTTAAAGACACAGAACCCCCTGAATGAAGGGAAGGCCAGATCCCTTTGAGGAAGGACCCCACTATACTGCCAAAATATTGTGCTATTAATCTTTCTCCCAGCTTTACCCAAAGGAGTCTATGGCTTTTTTTATGAGAGTGACTGTCGGTTGAGAAAAAGAAAACAATCCGACATTTTGAAGATGACTGGATACTGGCTCTGAACTGACACTAATTCCAGAAGTTGCAAAAGATCACTGGAGCCCACTGGTAAAAGGTGGGCAAATGGAGGTAAGGTGATCAATGGCATCTTAGCTCAGCTTCATCTCACAGTGGGTACAGTATGTACCCAAACACATAGTATAATGATTTTCCCAGTTCCAAAATGCATAATTAGAAAAGAATATCTGCTACCTGGCATCCCCAACAGGTGGAGTTAGGACTATTATTGTAGAGAAAGCCAAGTGGATGGCATTAGAATTGACCCTGACTAGAGAAACAGTAAACCAAAAGCAATACTTCATTCATGGATGGATTGCAGTGATTACTGCCACCATGCAGTACTTGAAGGATGAAGCAGTGGTGATTTCCAGGACATCCCCACTCAACTTTGCCTATTTGGGTATGCCCAAAACAGATGAATTGTAGAGAATATAAAAAACTTGTCAATTATCAAAAGCTTAACCGGGTGGTGACTTTAGTTACATCTGCTGTTCCAGATAAGCAAATTAATACATCTCCTGGTACCTAGTATGTAACTATTGATCTGGCTAATGCTTTTTCCTCACACTTGTTTGGAAGGACTGCCAAAGGCAGGTTGCCTTCAGCTGGCAAGACCCAGAAATACACTTTCACTGTCCTACCTTAGGAGTCTATCAATTCTCTAGTCCTATGTTATAATATACTCTAAAGGGACCATGATTACCGTTACCTTCCACAAGACTACACATTGATCCATTACATTGATGATGAAATTGTGGTGACTGTACCTACTACAGAGGCAGTATCAGCGACTCTAGACTTATTGGTAAGACATTTGTGTGCAAGAAGCAGGAAACCAAAAATTCGGGGGCTTACATCTCCGTGGATTTTCTAGAGGCCCAGTGGAATGGGGCATGTCAGGATACTCCTTCTAATGTACAGGATAAGTTTTTTCATCTGGCTGTTAGAACCAAAAAGGAGGCACAATACTGGCCTAGTTTCTTTGGATTTTGGAAGTGTCATATCCCTCATTTTGGTGTGCTGCTTTGTCCTATTTATCAAGTAACTTGAAAAGATTCTAGTTTTCAGTGTTTCCAGGGCAAAGGATGCTCTTTGACAGGTTCAGGCTGCCATAAAAGCTGCTCTGCCACTTTAGGCTATATGATCTAGCTGATTCAATGGTGTTTGAAGTGTCAGTTGCAGAAGGAAATGCTGCTTGGAGTCTTTGTCAGGCTTCTGTTGGTGAATCACAGCACAGACCCTTAAGGTTTTGTAGCAATGCCCTGCCATGTTATGAAGATTACTGCTTTCCATTTGAAGAAACAGCTGTTGGTTTGTTACCAGGCCTTAGTAGAGACTAGCGCTGAACCATTAATCACAAAGTCACCATGAGGCCTGAAGTTCATCGTGACAGGCTGTTTATCCACGGTCATGATATTTGTTGCAGATTGAATTGCATATGCCCAGAATATGTGTTAACTTGGTTAGGCCATGATTCCCAGTATTATGTGGTCATTCTCTACTTTGTGATTGTAGTTTTTGCACTATTGTAAATGATAATGCCTGCTTGTGGTTAATGGTGCAAGACTGTATTATGTTAAAGAGCGTTAGAGAAGAACTGTAATGCTTACTAAAGTGACATCCATGATCCAATATAAAGGGAGTTTTCCTGGGGTATAGCCTGCATCTTTTTTTGTC
This sequence comes from Heterohyrax brucei, assembly GCA_028571685.1. Taxonomy (NCBI): domain Eukaryota; kingdom Metazoa; phylum Chordata; class Mammalia; order Hyracoidea; family Procaviidae; genus Heterohyrax; species Heterohyrax brucei. The sequence goes on from CM053162.1 coordinate 24,325,862, forward strand.
TTGCAAGAGATAAAAGGAAAGGAAGGCAAGCACAGAGTTTAAGTGTGTCATACTGCCAAGAAAGAGGTACCAGGAGCAGTGTGCATCCTTGGGACTCATGGTGCTAGCTGAGGGTAAAGAGAATCCACCTGCACTTGAGAAGCTACTATTCCAGGGGAAGCTTGATGAGAAGACCCTTCCTCCAGAGCTGAGAGGAAGAGAAAGCCTTCTCTTGGAGCTAAAACCCTAAATTTGGACTTCTAGCCTACTAAAGTGTAAGAAAATACATTTCTCTTTGTTAAAGCCATCCACTCATGGTATTTCTGTTTTAGCAGTAATAGATGACTAAGAAAGTATTCTATACAGTATTACCTCAGATCAAGAGACTTCATAGCAAGTGAGGTATGGAAATGGGCCATGCTCATGAAATTTGCTGGTTTTACCATGTTCCCAGTGTCCTGAAGCAACTGGTTTGACGGAATAATTGAATGACCTTCCCAAGACACAGTAACTGTGCCAAGTAGGTTGGCACATTGTTCTCTAGGAGTTTGTAAATGCTAAAAAGGAGGGTCAAATATATGGTGCTGTTATTCCCATATCCAGGATTCACTGGTTTGAGAATCAAGGGGTGGAAATGGGAGTGATACCACTCACTATTACCCCTAATAACCCACTTGCAAAAATTTATTTCCTGTCCCCATTACTCTATACTCTATGATGCAGATGGTTTCATTCCAAAAGGAGAATGCTCTTACCAAGAGATATCACAATGATTCCATTGATATAAAAATTAAGAATGTTTTCTGGCCACTTTGAGTCCTATATGGCTTTATATCAACAGGCAATGCAGGGAGTTACTGTATTGGCTGGTGTAATTAATCCTGACTACCAAGAGGAAATAGGATTGATAATACATAATAGTGGTAAAGAAGAGTGTGTCTTGAGGTCCATTAATACTACTATGTCTGGGGATTACGGTCAATGGAAAGCTACAGCAACCCAATTGTGGCATGACTACTACTGGCTCAGACCCTTCAGAAAAGAGGGTTTGGATCACCGGGAAAGAACTTGTGATCAACCAAGGTGCTAGCTGAGGGTAAAGGGAATACAAAATGGTTGTTGGAAGAAGGTGGTTATAAATACCAGCTATGACTGCATGACTGTGGTACATTACGGCACCCAATTTTTGACGATCATCTCTGAGGGTGAACCCAGAAATAGGCCATCCTGGAGACTTGCTTATTCTGTGGTCAGCTACAATCTAAAAAAATGAGTTCATCCATAGACGGCATTTGATTTATGAACATGATTCCCTTCATAAGTGACGTATTGACCTCACTAGAAACTGTTTTAGATATCACTTTCATGCCACTTTTGACAACTCCAATATGACTACAATTGTGAGTACTTCTGTTGCTGCTGGCAATACCGACCTTTTACAATGGCTTATTCTTTTAGGTTGCCAACTAAAATTATCAAGGGAGAAGAGTCTACAAGATGGCTATATTGTTTCATGTAGCCATCTTATAGATTCCTTTAATGTCTTGCTAAACTATGCTGGAGGTGTTAATCTAAGAATAAGAAGAAGTATTAATGACAACATAAACTGCATGTTGTTGGGAAAGAAGGAAATCTCAGGCTATGTGGTTGTCCAATACAGCTTCAGTATAGCTTCAAGAGGGGAACTGCTCTTAAGGATCTCGCTGAAGGTGGTTACAGAGTATCATCCCTAGTAATAAGAACTGGTTAAATATGACACATCAAGAAATAAAACTAAATCAGAATTTGTTAGTGGAGTTTCTTGTAAATTTTTTCTACGAGATAAAAGTTGTTAAGTAAGATCTAAGCAGTTATGAGATTCATAATCATCATCACCAGGGAGAGGAAGCAATGTAGCCAGATTCAAAGTGGTTACTGTATGTACCTGGACTTTGGAGGCAGCCAAAAAGAGAATCTTGAAGAAGGTTAATTTTCTGGCAGAAATACATTGGATTAATGTTGAATTTAAAGTAGATGACACTGCATAAGGACATATATGTCAAAGAAATTTCCTGAAACTATGTCTGCTGTAGCTTTGACCAATTTAGAAGTTGTGGCTACTGTTCTAAGACAAGTAGGGTAGCCTCTAGCAGCAGGATTTAATTGAATGCTGTAATATCCAACAAGTTTTTTCTGTCTTCCATATTTTTGAGTAAGGACTTCTAAAGAATTTCTGGGATTTTTTTTGGTAGACAAAAAGTCTGACTTACAGTTTGGGGATGCTAAAACTAGGACATTTTGAAAGCCTCTTTTAATTTGTCACTAGCTTCTTGACTTTCTTTAGAATATTTAAAGCAATCAGGTTCAGAGGTTTTTTTTTTTTTTTTTTTTTTAGGTATTGATAAAGAGGTTGGGCTATTGTTAAAGAAAAATTAGGTATTTAAGTGTTAGGATGGTCAAAAAGACCTAAAAATCTTCTTACGTTCCTGTTATTAGTAGGAGTAGGGTATGCCAAAATACTTTCCTTTCTTTTGGGATCTATAGTGACTTTTTTCTGCAGAAATTATGTGCCCTAGGTATTTATCTGAAGATTGTGCCAATTGTAATTTTTTTCTGGAGATCTTGTGACCTCCAATGAATAAATGTTCTAATAGCAAGACTCTATAGGGCAATTTTGGTGAGAATTTGAGAAGATTAGTAAATCATCCATGGAAGTTAATGAAGTAGACCCTTTGACAAATGTTAAAGCTTGCAAACTAGCATGTAAAATTTGAGTCAAATAAGTGGGAACTTCTGTGAACCCCTGAGGCATCATAGTTCATGTAACTTCTTTCCTTCCATATAAAGGTGAAAAGAAATTATCTGCATGAGCTAGTACACTAAAACTGCCTGACTATGTTAGACTTGGTTCTTTAGAGGAATAAAACCAGTACAGCATATGAATGTATATTTAGAAAAACCCAAGAGAGTGATTTATATCAAGGAAGTGGCTTACACAGTGTAGAGGCTTGAACATCCCAAGTTCATGGATCAGTATAGAGGTTTCTCCTGATTCACATAGCTGTGGAACCCAAGATCATCAGATTGGAGAGCAGGACTGTTGATTACAGGCTGTTGAGATCAATGAATTAGAAGATTGGCAGTCATGACTGCAGGTAAGCTGCTAGCTCAAGTCCCAAGACCTGGAGTTCAGATGAACAGGAACCAGCCGCAGGATACAGCACAGGCAAAATCCAGAACATATGCTTATATTCAGATGCAGGCCACATGCCCAAATGTCAAGTGATTGGCTACTCACAGGGATTCCAACATGGGATGGTCACATTGCAAATCTCAATAGGGAAGCGGTCACAACATTATATGACTGCCAAAACACTGAGAATTATGGCCCAGACAAGCTGGCACATATTCTTAACCATCACAACTATAAGAGCTGATTACTGTGACAGTTTCTGGAGGGACATCAGAAAGGAACAAATATGGAACTCTGGGGAACCTGACTGTTACAATGCAGTTGATTAAACATAAATCCTGAACAGTCCCTGATCATGACTGTTAAGTTTATTAACTAGACTAGTTTGAGTATAATTAACCTCTATGATAAGGTCTTCAAATGTGAGGGCTATTCCTTCCTGAGCTTCCTTCCTTAAGGGATATTGAGAAATCCAAGATAAAGGCTTAAAAGTATCAATTTGAATTTCTGTTGAGCTGGCAGAGATATATGGCTAGCATCGGTGGAATCAGTGGCTCAAACGTTTTAGGCATAGCTGAAAGATCATTTACTGAATTGAAAGGAACAGAGTCTTCAAGTGAGAGACAGGTCAAGACTTGTAAATGACAAATTTTCTTCAAAGGAAGTCTTCTTTGTCTCTATAGAATCAATAAAAAATTGAAACCAAACCCCTTGATACTGAGTAATTTTAACTCACAGTGTCCCTATAGACAGAGTAGAATTGTGCAATAGAATTTCTGAAGAGCACCTGGCAGATTTGAACTGATGATCTTGTGGTTAGCAGTGGTAGCACTTAACTACTACACCACCAGGGTTTCATCAAGTCAGTACAAAGGTGTGATAACATTTCCCTTTGTTCATTAAAGTAAATATGACAATTTCACTTAGATAATAAATCCTTTCCTAGTATATTTACTGGAGTATCTTCACTAAGCAAAAAGGAATACACAGCTATTATTGAACAAAAGTTACACTAATAGTTTGCCTTGGTGTCTTTCTTTTTTGATTCTACCCTGGTTTGATTTTTACAAAGTGTCTAAGTCGGCAGTTCAAATCCACTCCGGGGGGTCAGTTCTACCCCAGCCCCAAAGGTTGCCATGAGTTGGATCCAACTCGATGGCACTTGGCTGGCAAGCTTCTGTTTATCTGTGAATGTCTTAATTTCACGTTCATATCTGAGAGACAATTTTGTAGGATATACAACTTTTGATTGGAAGTTTTTCTCCTTCAACACTTTGAATGTGTGTCCCCACTGCCTTCTTGCCGGCATCATTTCTGCCAAAAAGTCAGATGAAACCCTACCTGTGTACAAGTGAAACAAAACACAGCAAAGCTAAAGGTGAGAAAATAAAGCCCTGAGGATTCCACCAGTGTGGCATCACAGGTTGGGGGAGTTGTTCCCCAGCCAAACAACGCAATAAGGCCTTTCAAGCAGAGGCAAAGATGGTACATAGAGATAGATATTCGAGATAAAGGAGGGGGTGAGGTGGTGGGAGGTGCAAAAGAAATGCAAAATGCAACACCAGGTACAGGCAAATGGCATCCAGGGAGCTGGCCAGTGGTGGTTTCCAAGTGGCCAAGACTGAAAGAGTTTCCTCATCTCCGAGAGACTACAGTGATCATGTAGCCAATAGGTGGCCTGGTAGGGTGAGGTTAGGGAAGCATATATCACCAGTTACCAGGGGATCTACATCCTGCTGGGAGCTCCTGCAGGTGTTTTCACATACTACCCATCTATAGACCTTTGATGTGGGTGATGTGAATCCAAGCAGCATGGATGTTGCATTTCTTGGCCAGTTGAGCCACTGGAAGTAGTCAGGAGGCATCGGAGATACAGTAGTGCTGAGGAGATGAAGCATGGGCAAGGTTGAATTGCTGGTTATCAGGTGCTTTGTCTTTGGCTGAGATGTATGAGAATCTGCTTTCTTGTGCCTCCTGTCTGCTAATCTCTGACGGGAATCCAAGATATCAAATTGGTGCTGGGTTAGCTGATGGGGACTTCCTATCATATCTCTTCTTGCTCTCTGTTCGCCGTCAGTTTTTATTTTCTATTTGGTGTTTGCCTGAGATCTTTATCTCTTCTCTTGACACTTTGGGTTCCAGGATAGGAGATTGTTTCTGTTTTACTTAGTTTTTCGGGCCATACTGGTGAAGGGAGAGCATGGTGCTTCTGTTTATGGTGCCATATTGTCCAAAAGTCTCTGGAACAGGGTTTTAATTCTCATTTTCATATGGGGAAAACCAAAGTACTGGACATCAAATGACTTGGACTTGAAACTCAAACTTAAATCTGCTCTCCTGAGCATGAGCTTCTTGTCTTGCCTTTAGCTGGTAGCTTTATAAATCTGCATATCTGTAACTCTGAGACAATGTGATGGTTGAATATGCTTTGAACTTGATATTTTACCAGTCTGCTTTGTCTCCATAGAGAAAATTATTTTGCTATAGATATCCTTGTGTAGCACGTTGTTATTATTCAGAAAATTTAGTTTTTTGAATTATTGGAGATCACAGAGAAATGATCTTATTACTAATTTCTAATGTATTTTTTTAATTACAAGGGAAATATAGGCACATTGTCAAAAATTGAAAATACAAACAAGCCAAAAATAGTTGTTCATAATATAAATCACTGTATTTCCACTACCCAGAGACTATAGTGAATATCCTTCCATATTTTCCTATGTGTATATGTATACATACTTTTAAAAAACATTTTTAACATTGTTTTCTATGTAGCACTGTAAAATAGATAGCCTCACTTGATTCCTGTAATAATAATTCTTCTAGCTCTAACTGTATTTCTTCTTCTTAATGCAAGAAAGTCTTTCAATTTTTAAAAACAGGAACATCTGATTGAATTATAATCTTTTTGTGTTAAATTATTGGTGAGGTATTTAACATCACAATAACTAATAAGGTTTTGAATATTATTTCCATTAAAATGTCTCTGGGTAGCGCAAATGGTTAACACGATTGGCTGCTGTCTGAAATGTTGGTGGTTTATGCCCATCCTGAGGCACAGTGGAATAAACCCTTGACGGCCTGCTTCTGAAAAATCTGCCATGTGACCCTATGGCTCACAGTTCTAACATGACACATACGGCTTCACCAAAAGTAAGATCAACTCAATGACAAATGGTTTTACTACAAAGGAGAAAAAAATTTCTTCCAGATAACACTAATTTTTTTTCTTAAAAAGCTTACATATCCCCTTATACTCAATCTGAGTCTCCTGAAACAATAAGAAGCATAGAAATCCACTTTGAATATACCGTTACCAGAAGTCAAAATGCTTTACACAGCACTGTAGAGTGAACACTGTCCACTCAGTGCAGAGAAGACATGAACATCATTCCGCAGGAAAATCTAGGTTTACTGGCCCATCAGATGCTCAGGATTGTTGCTGATCAGAACACAACACACAGGAAAAAGTATTTAGAGATGAAATATGTTTGTAAATAGTCTGCATTTGAAATGGGAATTCACCATTGGGATGATTAGATGACAAGAAAATGGACAACAGCTACCACAACCTCCACCAGACAGATTCCAGCACAAGTAGATAGTGCTGGCCTACTACCACTGACTACCCTGATAGGGTCACAACAGAGGGTCTTGGAAAGACCTGGGGAAAAAGTATGTAGAACAAAATTTTAAGTGACACATGCACAAAAGAAATTGGATGTACCAGACTGAGAATGGTGAAACCCTGAAAGTAGGGCTTTGGGACACCCTATTTGCTCAGTGAAGGCACTCCAGAGGGCCACTCTACAGGCAAAGACTAGGCAGGACCATAATACAAGATGAGACTAAAAGGGCAGACCAACCTGCCACAAGGACTAAAAGGTGGGAGAGAAAGGAAAGCTGGTAAGGGAAGTCATTTATAGCCGGGATATGGTATCTATAGTTCTTCTTGTCTCTGAGTTGGAGAAGTGAGAGTGTTGATGTGTTGTGGGTTGGAAAGCAATGTCACAAACCAATACACATGCTAATTATTTAATAAGAAGCTAGTTTGTTCCGTAAAATTTCATCTGAAATACAATAATAAAAAAAGAGAAAAAAGTAGAAACAGTTCATGGGAAAGTATCTTTCTCATACAATTATTTTAAATCTGCAAATAAATGCCTGTGCTGAGAAAAAATGGAACGCAGTCTCCTAGAAATTTTAGAGAATTATTTGGTTTTACCAATCTGGAAATAAATATCAGAAAATGAAAGAATCATACATACATATTTATATCTAGTCCTATACTTACACAAAGAGGCTGACACAGTCTTGAAAAATGGGTCACCGAGATTGGGAATCTTGGGTTCTTTTTATATACATACAGGTATGAACTCTCCTGGGAAGCAGTCACTGCAGAGACTGCAGTTCTTACTTTTGGAGCAATTAGAGTGTTGATTTACATCTCTGCTGTGACTCATGTTTTTGTTTTTCACATGTTATAATTTTCCTTTATTTGGGAGATTTATTTTGCAGGTTGGAAAGGTTGGCATCTAATGCCAGCATTGTAATATTTTATCACCAACAGCCTCATCGTCATCACCATCACACTTCAGTCATTAACAACATCATTATCAGTACTGATCAGCACTATTACGAGTTACTACTATCTGGTCATCATTAGTTACTCATCATTAGGCACAATCAGCTAGCTTAAAATGTTTGTTGTAAAGTGGTTTTTTTTTTAAAAAATTCAAAGGTTTTGCTAACAAACTGTATAGTTTCAATAAAAGAATGTTACATTTGTAAGGAATGTTAACATTTCCCACCCTGATGTTTCACTTTTAGAATGACAGGGAATGACAGAGATTAAAAGCTTAAGAATTTAGGCTGATAAGAAACCTTCATTTATGTATTTTTATTTGCAAGGAAAATGTGCTCAAAGGACATTTTCCTATTCAGGAATATGTTCAGTGACATATTATTGATAATATGTTACCAATGGAGACTTTTAAATTAAACTTATTTTGAGATAATTGTAGATGCACATGCAGTTGTAAGAAACAATACAAAGAGATTCTACATACTTTTTACAGAATTTCCACAGATGGTAACATCTTGCAAAAGTATAGCACAGAATCATAGCCAAGATACTGACATTGATGCACTTCATTGATCTAATTTCTATTTCCATTTGACTTACATATGCATTTTTGTGTGTGTTTATCTAGTTCTCTGCACTTTTATCACTTTTGTCGGTTCGTGTATCCACAACCACAGTTAAGCACAGTTACACCATTACAAGGATCCCTCATGTTGTCTTGTTATTATTATTTGTTTCATTTTCTAATTGTAAGAAATAAATGATTTGGTTTTCTGTTATCCTCTAAATGTAGCCAGTTATTTTCTTCAATATCATCACAGACTAACCAATTTAAATATTTTATGTTTCAGTGCATTTTTGTTATTATATATATTTTCTGAAAGGTTGTATTTTAAACTTTATTTGATTTTTTTTTTGTGGTCTTTTTTTTATTGTGATTGAGTGGAAGTGTACAATCCAATTTAAATTTGCATGCCCCCTGTCTGCAACTTGTTCTACTCTTCTTGCCTGGTGACAGTACGCCCCTCCTTTCCATTCTATACATGTCATATCCTCTTAACAATCTCCTTTCCCCTCCTCTCCACCCTATTTCTATCTTTGTCATATGGACAAGTGTACATTTAAAAATGTGTGTACTGAATAACTTGGCTCCCTGTGTGTTGTTGTTGATATTAGGTATCATCCAGTCAGTTCTGACTCATGGTGATCCTATGTGCAACAGTAGGAAACAGCACCTGTTCCTGCGCCAGCCTCACGGTCACTGATATGCTTGCGTCCACTGTTGCAGACACCTGTCAATCCATCTCACTGAGGGTCTTCCTTCTTCATTGGCTCTCTACTTTACCACGCATCATGTCCTTCCCCAGGGACTGGTTTCTGGTAATAACATGTCCCAAGTTCTTGAGGTGAAGTCTCAGCATCCTTGCTTCTAAGGAATATTTTGACTCTACTTCCTCTGAGACAGATTTTTGCATTCTGGGACTCTGTGGTATATTTACTATTCCTGACTAACATTATCATTCAAAGGTGTTAATTCTTCGATCTTCCTTATTCATTGTCCAGTTTTGCATGCATGTGAGGTGATTGAGAACACGATGGCTTGCATCAGGAAATTCTCAGTCCTCAAAGTGACATCTTTGCTTTTTAGCACTTGAAAGAGGACTCTTGCAGCACATTTGCCCAATGAAGTGTATCATTAGATTTCTTTGCTGCTGCTTCCGTGGGCACTGGTTGTGGAACCAAGTAGAATTAAATCCTTGACCGCCTCAATCTCATCTCAGTTTATTATGATGCTGTTTATTGGTCCAATTGTGAGGATATATACATATGTACATATGTATATATATAATGATGTAAAGGTTCAATCCATGCTGGTCAGTCTTCTTTGATCTTCGTCAGTAAATGCTTTATGTACTCTTTACTGGCAGCAAGCAAGTTTGTATTATTTGCATATCACGGCTTGTTAACAGTTTTCCTTCAATCCTGATCCTGCATTCTACTTTATATACTTCAGCTTTTTGTATTATTTGTTTAGCACACAGATTGAATAAGTATGCTGTCTCAGTCATCTAGTGCTGCTATAACAGAAATACCACAAGTGGATGGCTTTAAAAAGAGAAATTTTATTCTGTCACAGTATGCTACAAGTCTCAATTCAGGGCAGCAGCTCCAAGGAAGACTTTCTCCATTGGCTCTGGAGGAAGGTCTTTGTTATCAATCTTCCCCTGGACCAGGAGCTTCTGAGGCACAGGGACCCCAGGTCCTTTCCAGAGGATGCAATATGCTCATGGCACTGGTTCTTAGTTATGGGGTCCTCAAATCTCTCTGCTAGTTTCCCTTTTCTTTATATTCCAAGAGATTGCCTGAAGGGACAATACAATCTTACATGTTGACTCCTGTCCCACCAAGACAACTACTACCCATCCTCCCTCATTAACATCATAGAGGCAAGGCTTACAGCATATGGCGTCATCATACAATACCAGCAATCTGCCTAGTCAAATTGCTACACACATTTTTGGGGGTCACAATTCAATCCATGCCTTATACTGAAATCACATACCTGAATCACATGTTTCTTGACTTCAAAAGATGCCATTTTCTCTCCTGTTTTTTTGAACAACTGCCTCTTGGTCTAAGTACAGGTTCCTCATGTGCACAATGAAATGTTTTGGAATTCCTGATTTGGAATCTTATCCAAAAGTTGTGATGATCCACACAGTGGAAAGGTTTAACATGGTCAATACAACACAGGTAAACATCTGGGTATTCTCTGCTTTAGCCGTGTTCCATCTGACATCAGCCATAATATACTTGGCTTCATGCTCTCTTCTGAATCTGGCTTGAATTTTTGGCAGTTTCCAGTCTGTGTACTGACGCAATAACTTTTGAATGATCTTTAGCAAAATTTTGCTTGTGTGTGATGTTAATGATGGTGTTGGATAATTTTCATATTCTGTTGGATCATCTGTCGTCGGCATCACTACAAATACAAATCTCTTTCTGTCAGTAGCTGCCTTGAAATCTTCTTAGCCTAGGTAATTGGGCCCTTCCAGTGCTGTGTCTATTTGTTGAAACATTTCAGTTGTTATTTTGTCAGTTTCTGGAGGCTTGTCTTTCTCTTTGCCTTCAGTGCAGTTTGGACCTCTTCCTTCAGTAGCGTTGATTTTCAATTATATGCTACCTTCTGAGATGACTGAGCACTGACCAATTCTTTTTTGGTACCAAGACTCTTTTTATTGTTTCTATCATCTTTTGATGCCTCTTGGAGTGGCTAGTGTTTTCTCTGTAGGATCCTTTTAATTGGAGGCTTCAATTTTTCAGTTTTTTAGTTTGAGAATTGCAGAGTATGTTCTCCTCATTTAGTTTTCTAACTCCAAGTCTTTGCACATTTCATTATAATACTTTATTTTTCTTCTTGAGCTATCTTTGAAAATCTTCTGTTCAATTCTTTTACTTCATTATTTTTCCCTTTAACTTTGTTGTCATTATGGTAGGTGCTTTTGCATTGGTTCTAACTCATAGCAACACTATGCACAGCAGGACAAAACACCACCGAGTCTTGCACCATGTCTACAATTGTGTTTATGTTTAAGTCCACATTGCAGCTACTGCGTCAATCCATCTTGTCAAAGGTCTTCCTCTTTTTCGCTGACCCTCCACTCTAACCAGCATGATGTCCTTCTCCAGGGACTGACCCCTCCTGACAACATGTCCAAAGTATATAAGATGCAGTCTTGCCATCTTTGCTTCCAAGGCTGTGGACCTTAATCTTTATGTGTAAATGTTTCAAATCTTCTTCGCTTCTAGCAAGTAAGGTGGTGGTGTCTGAGTAATGCAGATTGTTAATAAGTCATCCTCCAATGCTGATGCCTCGTTCTCCTTTGTACAGTCCAGCTTCTCAGATTATTTGCTGGCATACCAATTGAAAAGGTGTGGTAAAACGATCCAACTCTGATGCACACCTTTCCTGACTTTAAACCGTGCAGTGTTTGTTTTGTTTGCATGACTGCCTTTTGATCTGTGTACAGATGCCTTAAGAGCACAATGAAGTGCTCTGGAATTCCCATTCTATGCAGTGTTGGCCATAATTTATCATGATCCACATGGTCAAATGCCTTTGTGTAGTCAATGAAACACTGGTAAACATCTTTGTGACTGACATCCATCTGAAGTCAGCAATGATATCCCTGGTTCCACATACTCTTCTGAATCCAGCTTGATTTTCTGGAAGGTCCTTGTCAATATACTGTTGCAGTTGCTTTTGAATGATCTTGAGCAGAACCTTACTTGTGTGTGATATTAATGATACTGTTGGATAATTTCTGCATTCAATTGGATCACCTTTCTTTGGAATGAGCATAAATGTGGATCTCTTCCTGTTTAGACAGGCAGCTGTCCTCCAAATTTCTTAGCATAGACAAGTGACCATTTCCAGTGCTGCATCCATTTGATAAAATATCTTAATTGATATTCCATCAATTCCTGGAGCCTTGTTTTTTTGCCAGTGCCTTCAACGCAGCTTCAACTTCATCCTTTAGTACTATCGGTTTCTGATCATATGCTATCTCTTCAGATGGCTGAACATCGACCAGTTCTTTCTAATATAATGACTCTGTATATGCCTTCCATCTTCTTTTGATGCTTCCTGATTATTTACTATTTTCTCTGTAGATTCCTTCACTATTTCAACTCAAGGCTTGAATATTTTTCTTCAGTTCTTTCTGCTTGAGAAATGCAGAACATGTTCTTGTTTTCTGGTTTTCCATTTCCAGCTCTTTGCACATGTCATTATAATAATAATACTTTATTTTGTCTTCTCGAGCTGCCCTTTGAAATTTTATGTTTAGGTCTTTTACTTTACATTTCTTCTTTTTGCTTTAGCTCCTCAATGTTCAAGAGCAAGTTTCAGAGTCTCCTCTGACATTCAGTTTGGTCTTTTCTTTCTTTCCTATCTTTTTAATGACCTTTTGCTCTATTCTTGGGTGATGTCTTTGATGTCATTCCACAATTCATCTGGTCTTCAGTCACTAATGGTCAACATTCTGAGTCTGTTCTTGAGTTGGTCTTTAAACTCTGAAGGGATATGCTCAAGGTCATACTTTGGGTCTTGTGGACTTTTTCAAATTTTCTTTGGTTTCAATTTGAACTTGCATATGAGCACTTGATGATCTGTGCCACAGTCAGCACTTGGTCTTGTCTGATTGCTGATACGGGCTTTTCATCACCTTTTTCCACAGATGTAGTTGATTTGGTTCCTGTGTATTCCATCTGGTGAGGTCCATGTGTACAGTTACCATTTGTGTCTGTAGAAAAAGGTATTTGCAATGAAGAAGTCATTAGTCTTGCAAAGTTTTGTGGTCACTGGCATTATTTCTATCACAAAGGCTGTATTTTCCAACTACTGATCCTTCTTCCTTGTTTCCAACTTTTGAATTCCAGTCGTCAGTAATTACCAATGCATCCTGATTGCACGTTTGATCAATTGCAGACTGCATAAACTGGTAAAAATCTTTAATATTTCCATCTTTGGCCTTCATAGTTGGTGTATAAATTTGAACAATAGATGTATTAACTGGGCTTCTTTGTAGGTGTATGGATATTATCCTGTAACTGACAGCATTGTCCTTCAGGATAGATCTTGAAATGTTCTTTTTGATAATGAATGCAACACCATTCCTCTTCAAGTTTTTGTTCCCAGCATAGTAGGCTGTATGGTCATTGGACTGAAAATGGCTAATATGGTCTATTTAAGCCACTAATGCCTAGGATATTGAGTTTATGCATTACACTGCATTTTTGATAATTTCCAATTTTCCTAGATTCATACTTCATATTTTCCATGTTCCATTTATTAATGGATGGTTGCAGCTGTTTCTTCTCATTTTAAGTCATGCCACATCAGCAGATGAAGATCCTGAAGGCTTTACTCCATCCATGTCATTAAGGTTGACCTTAATTTGAGGAGGCAGCTCTTCCCCAGTCTTTCTTCTGAGTGCATCCCAACCTGGAGAGCTCATTTTTCAATACTATATGTGAAAGGGGAAACCCTGGTGACATAGTGGGTAAAGTGCTACATCTGTTAACCAACAAGTCAGCAGTTCAAATCCATCAAGCACTCCTTGGAAACTCTATGGGGCAGTTCTACTCTGACATCTAGGATTGCTATGAGTCTGACCCAACTCAACAGCAGTGGGCAGGTATATCTGAAACTGTTCTGTTGCTACTCATAAAGCTTTCCCTGGCTAATTCTTTTCAGAAGTAGACTGCCAGGTCCTTCTTCCTAGCCTGTCCTAGTCTGGAAGCTCAGCTGAAACCTATCTACCATAGGTGACTCTACTGGTACCTAAATACCAGTGGTATAGCTTCCAGCATCTGAGCAACAAGAAAGCCTCCAGTGACAGGCAAGTGCAGGCTGCTTACTCTGCTTTACCTTCCTTACCTGATTCTGTTATCCTCCTTATCTTTAACTTTAACTACTGTAATACTGTCCTTGCTATCTGATATGGTAAGATGCTTTGTGTTTTATGTACATCTCATTCTTCAGATCTGGAATCAATCATTTCTCCAAGAAATTTGGTTTCTTTAAGTCAGGAAGTGGTATTTCAAGACTATAAATTGGGTACCAGAGGGGCTCATTTCTCCTGGCCTGGGCATTGTTTCTATTTCTTTTCAAACAAAGCTAGAAAATTTAGAACTGCAAAGTTTTTATTGAACCTCTTCCATCTACCATCATGAAAGGTCTCTTTCTCTCTCTTTTTTTTCTTTAAGGATTATTAGAGTATGTTTTGATTTTGTTTGTCCTGGTTTAGGCAGTTTTCGTAGATATGTAATGTTTCTTTTCAATGCATCACTAGAAATCTCTTTTTTTTTTAAACATCAGGAAAAGTTTCTTGAATTATACTTTCATTATTTGTAGGACATATGTTTGTATAGTTAAATGAAATGCAAGATTGGTTCAATATAAAAAAATTAGTCAATGTAATGTAGCACATTAATGGGCAGAAGGAAAAAGACCATGTGACTCTAATGAATCTTGTTTCATGTAAGTTATAATCAGAAATAAATTAATTATGGTATTGCAAACTCTTTCAGGGACCCAAGGGCATCTTAGAAGTTTCTTGTCTGTATGATACAACACCGGGAAAAATTTCTACTGTAGGATATAGAAAAATGTATGTGTATATCTACAAATGAGGCACCATTATTGTTAGAGCATTGGGTGAAAACATCTCACAGAGCTGGATAAGTCAGTAGACACTCATGTGTAGCTACACATATGCAGAAATGTACACAGGCTCAAGGTAGTGGTTATAGTTGGACTTGATAAGAATCTAGGCTTCTACCTTCATGGTATGATTTCATGAAACTCTCATGAGACATCTTGATCAAAAACATAGCTTACCTACTTATTGGGTGAAGCTTGGATTTCTTCACAGAGAGATTCTCTATCCTGTTTGGCTGATGGTGACATTAACATCCTGTGAAAGGATGCAGAGTGTATTTAGCCATGTACAGATACACACACACACACACAAAGCTGTTGTCATTAACTCGGTTCTCATTCATAGTGAGAGTAGAACTGCTCTGGGGTTTCCAAGGCTATAATCTTTATAGAAGCAGACTCCCATATCTTTCTCCTGAAGAGTGGCTCGTGGGTTTCAACCAACCCCTGTTCGGTTAGCCCCTAAGTGCTTAACCACTGCACCTCTAGAGCTCCTTTAGATAGGCACATACCAGCTTAATTAGTCCCTGTACAAAGGAATTTATCAGATCCCTTCCTGGGGGCTAATTTGAAAATTAAGGGACTTCAGAGCATCTGGTACAGGTTTCCCCACCCTCACAATTACACAGTTTATTTGGGAAGGTAAAAGGCTATAATTCAAGTTTGGGAATGCTCAGGACATAGTTCTTTGATCAGGACAGCCTCTTTCCACCTGTGCCCAAAGGCAGGTCTCTCCCTGGCCCTCAGCCCCTTGACCTGGCCTCTGCCCTGCTTGGGTATGTGTTATAAGCTAGTTTAGCGCTATCAATAAGTGCTCAGAGGAACCCTATCCAGCTGGTAAGCCTGTGCCCAAAGATGAGTCTTTAAAGGCTAGCAATGTTTATAGGCATTGAGTTTAGCAGTTGACTTGTCATTTTGTTGAAAGCTCAGAAAGATTTGTTTATTCTTTAACTTGTTGCTATACCCAAATATCCCTCCATGAAAGCCAGTGTTTTGAGTAAAGGTATTTATCTGAAGCACAGGAGAAAGTGACACTGCCTGTGAGATGTTAAGTTAAGCAGTGTTCACCTATTGGTCAATTAGAGTAGCTGATGTTATTGCTACAGATCTGACCATAGTCTCTCAAGTTTTTGCTCACATGTCGCTCATCTTAACAAAAAGACCTAACCCACTATCCTACTTACACTTTCAACCCATGGCTTGTGTGCTGTGGTTAGGTGCTGCTGACTTGGCTCTGACTCTTAGCTACCCTACATACAACAGACTGAAACACTGCCACATCCTGCACCATCCTCGCAGTTGTTGATGTACTTCAGCCTATGTGCAGCCATTGTGTCAGTTCATCTTTTTTCCTGGCCCTCTACTTTACCAAGCGATGCTGTCCTTTTCCAGGGATTGATTCCTCCTGATAACGTGTCCAAAATATGTAAGACGTGGTATCGTCATCCTTGCTTCTAAGAAGCATGTTGTTTGTACTTTTTTCAAGGCAGATTTCTTCATTCTTTTGGCAGTTCATGGTATATTGGATATTATTCACCAATACTATATTTTAAAGCATCAATTCTTCTTCAGGCTTCCTTATTCTTCCTCTAGCTTCGCATGCATACAAGGTGAGTGAAAATAACATGGCTTCTTTTCAGGTGGACCTTAGTATTCAAGGTGGTATCTTTGCTTTTCAGCACTTCCAAGAGGGCTTTTTCAGGAAATTTGCCCAATGAAATGTGTTTTTTGATTTCTTGACTGCTGCTTCCACGGGTGTTGATTGTAAATTCAAGTAAAGTAAATCTTTGACAGTTTTAATCTTTTCTCCATTTATCATGATGTTGCTTATTGATCTAGTTGTGAGGATTTTTGTTTTCTTTATGTTGAGGTGTAATCCATACTGAAGGCTGTGGTCTTTAATAGTCATCAGTAAGTGCTGTAAACCCCTTCACTATCAGCAAGCAATGTTGTGTCATCTGCATATCACAGGAATTAATGAGTACTTCCTCTAATCCTGATGGCGCATTCTTCATATAGGTCAGCTTTTCTGATTATTTGTTCAGCATACAGATTGATTAAGTATGTGAAATGATATAACCCTGACCAATACCTTTCCTGACCTTAAATTGTTCAGTATTCCTTTGTTCTGTTTGAACAACTGGCTCTTCATCTCTGTACACATTCCTCATGAGCATAATTAAGTGTTCTGAAATTCCCATTCTGTGTAATGTTGTCCATAATTTGTTATTAATTTGTTATAATACATACTGTCAAATCCCTGTGCATGGTAAATAAAACACAGCTAAACATCTGTTATTCTACACTTTCAGCAGATCTGTCTGACATCAGTAATTATATCCTTGGTTCTATGTCCTCTTTCGAATCCAACTTTAATTTCTGGTATTCCTGTTTTGATATACTGCTGCAGACACCTTTGCATGACCTTCAGCAAAGATTTTCTTGTATGTAATGTTATTTGTATTATTCAACAATTTCTGTATTCAGTTGGATCATCTTTCCTATTAATAGGCACAAATACGGATGGCCTCCCATCTGTCGGCCAGGTAGCACTCCTCTAAATTTCTTGACTCAGAAGAGGGAGCGCTTCTAGTGCTGCATGTGTTTGTTGAAACATCTCAATTGGTCTTCTTGTTTATTGCCAATACCTACAGTGAAGTTTGTACTTTTTCCTTCAATATCAACAGTTCCTTATCATTTGCTACCTCCCGAAATGGTTAAACATTAATCAATGCTTTTTGGTATAGTGACTTTGAGTGTTCCCTCCATCTTCTTTTAATGCTTCCGGTGGTATTTAATACTTTCCCCATAGAATCTTTCAATAATGCAACTTGAGTTTTCAATTTTTTCTTCAGTTATTTAACCTGAGAAATACGAAATATATTCTTCCCTTTTGTTTTTCTACCATCAAACTTTTGTACGTGTCTTTATAATATCTTTACTTTGTCTTCTCCAGCCTCCCTTTGGTCCCTTTCTTACTTCTCCCTTTTCCTTGATTTACTTTTTTATAACCCTTATTTGAGTATTTTTCTTACACTGCTTATTTCTTTTCTTTGTTGTTTGTCTTTCTTCCACTGGAACAAAAGCTCAGTGAAGACAAGTTTAGTGCCTCAGCCACTATAATGGTGCTTTGTACATTCTCAGTTAATACTTGTAGATTGAAATCAATAAATGTCACTCCTTTCTCAAAAACTGTTAGAAATTACCCACTGACCAACAAATTACCTTTAAGTTATAGCATCCTAGCTTCTCCTTAGTGTGTACTTGGTATGCTTGTCCAGATTAATCCTTTATCTGTTTTCTAAAGTCACGCATATTGTTACATGAATCAGTAGTTTACTCTTTTTTTTTTTTTTTTTGCTCTGTTGAATGCCGTTGCATGTATATGTCAGTTTATTCATCCATTCGCCTGTTGATGCTGATTTCCAATTTGGGATTATAGTGAATAAAGCTGCTGTGAATTTTTGTGTGTGATCCTTTTTTGTGAACATATGTATTAGTTTTTTGGGGGGTATGTGCTAAGGAGTGGAATTTCTGGGTATAGGGCCGATGAGTGTTTATTAGACACTGCCAGTTTTCCAGTGAGTTTTACCATTTTACTTTCCAAGTAGCAGTATAAAAGAATTCCATTTGCTGCATGTTTTTCCACCATTTGGTATTATCAGTCCTTTTACTTTTAGCTATCATGATCGGTGTATAATGATAGCTCATTGTGGTTTTAATTCGCATTTCTCTATGAAGTGATGCTTTTGAGCAACTTTTTATATGCTTTTTGGCCATTCAGAGGCTTTCTGAAGTATTCGTTTAAATCTTGGCCAATTAAATTTGTTTTAGCCTTTTAATAACTTATTTGCAGCTCTTTGTGTCTCCCAGACTTGAGTCCTTTGACAGATGTATGCACTGTGTACTGTATGTTCTGCCATTTGTGGTTGCCTTTTCATGTTCTTTATAGTGTACTTCAAGGAGCAGAAGTTTCTAGTGTTGACCAAATTCAACTTTGTTTTCTCCTTTTATGCTTAGTGCTTTCTATGCTTAAGAAAGCCCTCCTACTCTCAGGTAGTTTGCACTTAAGAAAGCTCTCCTACTCTCAGGAAGTTTGGACTTTTTCCTCCTCAGGTATTGGGGATACTCTCTTGTTTTCTTCTAGAACCCTTGAAAAAAATCAGTTAAGCCTATATATATGGGTCTGTTTATGATCACTATACTCAGCTACATTAATCTGTATGTTATCATATTCCACTACTACACTATTTAGACTTCTATATATATAGTTCTTGAAATCAAATAGAGTAAGTTCCCCAACTTTCTTCTATGTTTCAAGGTTATTTTGGCTATCCCAGGTCCTTTGCATTTTCATATAAATTTTAGAATCATTGTGTCAATTTTCAACAAGTCAGCTGGCATTTTGTTTGTGACTGACTTGAATACATAGGTAAATTTAGGTTTCTGTGTGTGCCATCAAGTGGATTCTGATGCATAGAGTTCCTTGTATGTCAGAGTAGAACTATCGCTTAGGGTTTCCAAGGCTGTAATATTTATGAAAGCAGGCTGCTATATCTTTCTCTCACATAGTAGCTGGTGTATTTTAACACCTGAACACTTAACCACTGCATGACTTGGGCTTCTTATTAATTTATGTAGACTTAATTTCACAATGTTTTGATAATTTTTGCATTTGGTTGGATCACTTTTCTTTGGAATGGGCATAAATAGGGACTTCTTCCAGGCATTGACTAATGAACACTTCTGTCACTGCATCTTGTTGTTGAAACATGTCAGTTGTCAATTCCTGGAGCCTCGTTATTTCTAATGCCTTTAGTATTGCTTGGGCTTTTTCTATCGGTACCATCAGATGCATGGTTATTTGCTGCCTCCTGAAATAGTTGAACATTGACCAGTTCTTTTGGATACAGTGACTCTGTGTATTCTTTCTCTCTGCTTTTGATGCTTCCTGAGATATGAATATGTTCCCCATAGAATCCTCGAGGGTTGAATCTTTTTATTCAGTTCTTTCTGCTCTAGAAATGCTGAGGACATTCTTCTCTTTTGGTTTTTATCTCCAGGCCTTTACACATGTCATTAGGATACTTTGTCTCCCCCACTTGCCCTTTGAAATCTTGTGTTCAGTTCTTTGCTACAGCTGCTCTATTTTCAAGAGCAAGTTTCAGAATCTCTTCTGACACACACACACAGACACACACACACACACACATACCTTTCCTCTCTCTTTAATGACCTGATTTCTTCATGTGCAATGTCTTTGATGTCATCCCACAACCTGTTCTGTCTTTAGTCATTAATATTCAGTGCATCAAATCTATTTTTGAGATGATCTCAAAAGGCAGGTGGTATATACTCAAAGTCAAACATTGGCTCTTGTGGACTTGTTTTAATTTTCTTCAGCTTCAACTCAAATTTGCATATGGCTAATTGATAATCTGATCTGCCTTATTCTGTCTGATGATGCTGAGCTTCTCAGTTGTCTCTTTTCATAGATGTAGTCAGTTTTGATTCCTGTTTATTCCATCTGGTGAGGTCTACAGGTATTGTCACCTTTTATGTTGTTGAAAAAGGTACTGTTCTTCTTTTAAATAGTTGAAGTAATTTGACTTTTCAGTAAATTTATAAGATACTCTTTTGTATCTATCCATAGTTTCTCTCCATTTCTATCTACAGATCTGAAATTCATCTGAGATCATTCTTACCCCTGTTTCTCCTATTTTTAACTAGTGTAGGCTTGTTGCTTATATTATTTTTTTCACTTTTTATTTGTCTGAAGATCTTATTTACATTTTTGAAAAAAATATTTGTCTGGTATAGAGTACTGTTGTTACTGTGGGCTATTGAGTTCATTCTGACTCATAGTGACTATATATGACAGAGAAAAACTACCCTAGAGGGTTTCCTAGGCTGTAAATTTTATGGGAACAGAATACTAGGTCTTTTCCAATATTGAGCTTGTGGGTGTGTTTGAACTATCAGCTTTTCAGTTAGTAGTGAAATACTCATTGGTCTATCATATTCTATCTATTCTATATTACCTTTTATGTTGTTGAAAAAGAATATAGAAGGTTGATAATTTTTTCCAGGATTTTAAAATATGCTATTCCATTATCTCTGTCGTTCATTGTTTCTGATAAGTCAGTTGCCACTCCATTTTTAGCTCCTTTGAAAGCATTATGTCTTTTATTTCTAGACGCTTACAAGCTTTATTTTTTTTCTCTTTGTCTTTGATTTTCAACAGTTTGACAATGATATACCTGACTATGGTCTGTTTTACATTTATGTTGCTGTGGTTGCC
Organism: Heterohyrax brucei; assembly: GCA_028571685.1. Classification (NCBI taxonomy): domain Eukaryota; kingdom Metazoa; phylum Chordata; class Mammalia; order Hyracoidea; family Procaviidae; genus Heterohyrax; species Heterohyrax brucei. Next base: position 24,347,127 of record CM053162.1, read on the forward strand.
AGAACTACTTGTTTGTGTTCATGTTTTTCATAAAATTAGAAAACTTTTCATCTATTATCTTTTCAAATTTTGATTTTGCCCAGTTCTCACTTGACTTGTCTTTTGTAACTCTGATTATACATATCTGGGTCACTTAGCATTATCCTAAATGTTTTGGTTACCTTTTTAAAAAATATATTATTATTTCCTTTCTCTTTTAGTTTGGATAATTTTTATTGACTTACCTTTTATTCCAAGGAGGTCTGCTGTCAGTGTTTATTTGCCATGCCTAGTCTGCTGCTAAGCTATCCTAATGACATCTTTATTTCCAATGTTATATTTATTAGTTTGAGAAATTCTATTGGAGGATTTATATTGTTTCTCTTGGGCTTTGTCATCTGCTAGCCAATTTTGTCCATTTTTATCTGAATTAAAATTTATTTATGATAGTTACATTAAAGCTTTTTGACTAATTCCACCATTAAGGCTGTATCCTACATTTGCGTCTAGTAGCTTGTTTTCTTCTTCATTGTTGATCACCTTTTCTTCCTTCTTCACATTTCTAATAATTTTTCGTTTTATGCTGACATCATAGGTCTGTTGTAGAGACTATGGGTCATGTTTTCTTCTCTGGAGTGTTGAATTTTGTTTTGAGATGCAGTTAATTTACTAGTAGCTCAGCTTGATCCTGTGGAGCCTTTTGCGTAGTCTTTGTTATGACAGAACTTTTCAATATTTTCTTTGTTCCAGTAACTTAATTCGTGTTTCCAGGTTATGGCTTTTCTGGGGTCTCATATTACTACCTGGCTTGTTCCTTAGAGTCTCTTCACTTTTACTAAGTCAAAATCCCATCATTTTCCTAGCACTGTCCACTGTCTTTGATCTCTGTTCAGTTACTGGCCCCCTAACAGCTGTTCTTTGCTAGGAATTATGGAGTCTTGCTCTGAACATACAAAACTTAGAATTCAGCAGCAACCCAAGCAAGTTCATTATGTAGATATTTTAAAGTCCTTTTGTGTGACTTTTACCCCTCAGTACCTTGTCTGACAAACTCTGGGTATCTTAATATCTCTGAACTCTGATATATTTTTTTTTTATTTCAGCCACAGAGCCTGAAACTATGTTTTGTTTCTTCTTCTTCTTTTTTGACCTCACTTCACTGTGCTGGAAATCCTGGTAGTATTGCTGAAGTGCTACAGCTTGCTAACCGAAAGGTCAGCAGTTCAAATCCAACAGACACTCCTTGGAAACTCAGTTCTACTCTGTGCTGTAGGTTCACTAGGAGTCAGAATCAAGTTAATGGCAATGAGTATGGTTTTCAGGTTCACTATACCTGGTTTGGAAGCCCTGCTGATGTAGCAGTTAAGAGCTACAGCTGCTAACCAGAAGGTCAGCAGTTCCAATCTGCCAGGTGCTCCTTGGAAACTCTATGGGACAGTGCTACTCTGTCTGTGGGTCACTATGAATCAGAATTGACTTGACAGTATGGCTTTGGTTTTTTTAAAACCTGATTTGGAAGCTGCTTTCAGGGAAGAAAGTGTGAGTGTAGTAGTCACCTAAGGTTCTTGTTTTGTCTCATGGAATGAAGGCGTGTGATATCTGCTGCTTTCAAGGCTGGAAAAATAGTTACTTTATATATATCCCAATGTTTTAATTGTTTATAGCCAGACGGTAAGTATCACATGAGCTACTTCATCATACCTGAAGTCAGAAGTCTGGTAAGTTATTTTTTCATTACTTGTTCTTGGTATTCCAGCTAATCAGAAGGCTGTATAAGCTTGTGAAGATAGCACCAGGAGAGCTTGGTAACCTAGACACTAAAACTAGATTTGTGACTTTGAGCAAGTCATCTTACATCTTCGAATCTTACTTTCTTTGTGTATAAGATACAGAAAAATATTAGTCCTGTGGCTCTGACATTGAGCTCCCTTGAGAAGTTTAAAAATAATGGCTACAGTGTTCCTACCCCTAGACATTCTGGCTGAAAATGTCAGTGTGGAACTCAGAATTTCTTTTTAACAAAACCCTTGGTTATTCCCGTAACAGTCAAGTTGGGGAAACACTGGGTTAGATTATTTCGTGGAACCTTTAAGATCTAAAATTTTATGACTCTGTTTAGTGTCAGAGAAAGTAAACAAGTGTCTGAGATACTGAGGTATGGATAGATAGTTTTTGTGCAGGCAGAAGTTGGGGGTGAGAAACTGAAGACAGAGACAAAGCAAACCAAAGAAGATCAGATTTGTTTGTGGCATTTTGCTGGGAATCTGAACTACTCAGATGCAGTTTGTGAGTTTTGAGTAGCTGGTAAGTCACCTGAGAGGAGTGCTTAAGAAATGTGGGTGGGAGACAGGGACTGTGGAATGAAATTTTTGACTAGTCAGCCATTTAGGGAAAGCCTGCTCTTGGCAGAAGGTGAGAGTAGTTGCCCATCAAATTTACACTCCAGGAGAATATAGAGGAGTAGAATCAGAAAAATCTCCTTTCTTGTCAGAGCTAGGAATAGTGCAATTAATTCCTGGAGTAAATTGAACTATGAATAAATTACTGAATGTGCTCTTCTAAATTACAATAGCACTTAGCATATACCATTTCTGGTTCAAAGCAGTTATTTTTATACAACTGAATGTGTATTTATTTTTATTGTCCAAGACGCTTTCAGATCCAAGAAGGCAAGGATCTCCTGATGAGTGCTACTGGGTCTCAGTAGCTACTGGGTTTGAGTATCTCTCGTCAGGAGGTAGTTTAATCCAGTGGTTAAGAACAAGGGATTTGAAGTCAAACAGGCATGAGTGTGGGCTTGCATTGCCTGTCTGAGTCCCTTACCTTTAAAATGGCTGTTGTTATTGTGAGGAATAAAGATGATTACATGTGTGTAGTGCTGTTGTATCATGGTGCCAGGGGTCTGTCGAAAGGGTACTGTGTCTACGATATGTGCATCCAACAAATGGTAATGATGTTTTTCACAACGATTTTTTTTCTTAATAGTGCAGAATAGATGGTAGTTGAATGAAATCATTAAATCTATAAAAGAAAATTCAAACAGTGTCAAGATCATAAACAAGCTATTCTTCCTTAGGGAAGGTAATCTCTCAGGTGGTGATCCTTAGGGAGTCTGTGTCTTAATAAGCAGTTTATCAGAATTTGTAATTCAAAGCAACACTTAAATCACCTGTTATCCATTGTTTAGGCAAGGGTATTCTCTTCTTCCTGGAAAGCAGAGAGGTGCCTTTGGGTAAATAAGCAATTAGAAATCATGATCTTCAGTGCAGAAAGAGTTACAAGATCAATTACAGATTGTTATTCTTCAAACAGAACTAGAAGAGTGTTCTGACCTCAAATCTGTCATCTATTAACTACAGCCATTTCTCTTCCCAGAACAGTTGTCTGAGAGATGATATAGTACTGTGGTTTGGAACTAAGGAAAGATGAGTGCGTATTTGACCTGATGGTAACAGCACATACCACGGGAGCCAGACTGCCTGAGTTCCAGGTGCAACTCAGCAGTTTTCTAACTTTGGCTAGGTGTGTAATCTCAGTAAAATGGAAATCATAATATTGTCACATGGCATTTAAAGCAAAATCTTTAGTAGTAATTGCTAAATAAGCTCAGCTTTAAAAGATTATCATTAAGCCTATATAGCCACTGAAGCTAAAAAATAAGCCCTGGAGCAAACAAAAGAGCACATTCAATAATTAATTCATAGTTAAATTCAGTCGAGATATTAATCACATTACTGGCTTGGATCCCTGGTGCTGTAGTGGTGAAGAGCTGTGACTGCAACCAAGAGATTGGCAGTTCAAATCCATCAGTCGCTCCTGGAAACTCTTCTAGAAGCAGTTTTGCTGTTTACTTATAGGGTTGCTGTGAGTCAGAATTAACTAGGTGGAAATGAGTTTTGTTTTGTTTTGTTTTTTTCAAACACTCTCCTGAAGCCTAAATTTGATGGCAACAAAGTATCTTTCTTGGGTAAATGTTCTCAGCCTCTGCAGAGGTCAGCCTTTCTCTGAATTACTAACTAGTCCTGTCCTGCTCCAATTCAGAGGTAGAAGCTCTGATGAGAATCCCAGTGAGTTTTGCATTTTTGCCTGCCAAGAATCTCTTTAGAGAAGAGTGGTAGTTTTCAGCAACTGAAGCAGAGGCACAAGAGGAAGGGGCATAAAGAGGCACTGACTTAAAGACCTAAAGATCATTCAGCTGTTTTTTGTCAGGCTGTTCCGCAGCAGCACCAGCTGTCACCATGGAGGGAAGATTTCGCCTCCTATGGTACTCTGAACAGTTAAAGCCACGTGGGTGCTGTGAAGACAGATAGGTAGCAAACAGCAAAAGCTTGTCTAGTGTAGTTTTAATCTCTGCGGAGTTCATTCCCAAGAAGGTAGAGGGCAGATACTGGGAAGGTAGTGGTGATGTTTCTTTCCCTCTCCATGGTTCTTTGTTTTGCTATCTCCACAGAGTCGGCTAAGGGAGAATGGCTACCAGGAACTCTTCTGTGACAGAGTTTATCCTCGCAGGCTTAACCGACCAACCGAGATTCCAGATCCCTCTCTTCCTCCTGTTTCTCTGCTTCTATGTGATCACCGTGGTGGGGAACCTGGGCTTGATCACTGTGATTAGGCTGAACTCTCGCCTGCACACACCCATGTACTTTTTTCTCTCTAACCTCTCTTTAATAGATTTCTGTTACTCCAGTACCATCACCCCCAAAATGCTGATGAGTTTTGTCTCAAAGAAGAACACTATCTTGCACTCAGGGTGTGTGACTCAGCTCTTTTTCTTCTGCTTCTTTGTTATCTCTGAGTCTTTCCTTCTGTCAGCAATGGCTTATGACCGCTATGTTGCCATCTGTAAACCACTGGTATACACGGTCACTATGTCTCCTCAAGTCTGTTTTCTCCTTTTGTTAGGTGCCTATGTGATGGGGTTTTTGGGTGCCATGGCTCATACAGGAAGCATAATGAGTCTGACTTTCTGTGCCGACAACCTTGTCAATCATTTCATGTGTGACATTCTTCCTCTCCTTGAACTGTCCTGTAACAACACCTATGTGAACGAGCTAGTGGTGTTTATTGTCGTAGCCATTGACATTGGAGTCCCTATTGTCACCGTCTTCATCTCGTATGCTCTGATCCTCTCCAGCATTCTCCATATTAGCTCCACTGAAGGCAGAGCCAAAGCCTTGAGTACCTGCAGCTCCCACATAATTGTGGTTTCTCTTTTCTTTGGTTCTGGGGCTTTCATGTATCTCAAACCAGCTTCTATTTTGCCTCTTGACCAAGGGAAAGTGTCCTCCCTGTTCTATACCATTGTGGTGCCCATGTTCAACCCATTAATCTATAGCTTGAGGAATAAGGATGTCAAAGTTGCCTTTAGGAAAACCGTGAGGAGAAAAACATTTTCTTGAGACAGGAGCAGAGTTTGAAAAAAGTGATCTAATGCTTTGCTTGTTAATGTGTGTACTTTCAACTGGCAGTCCAAGTTCCAGTGCTTTCTCTCCTAAACAGAGAAAATTTTAAGTTTTCATGTGTATTTACTGCAGATCTGTTTTCCCTATTCCTCACTCTATCTTGACTGTTCTAAGCATTCTTTATCTCATGCAGATTGTTTCTAAAATCAAACATTGTTTAATCTTTAGTGTTCTTACAAATCATTGACTCCAGCATTCTCATTTAGCAGACTGTGTATTGGAGATGCAGAAATATTGCATACTTTGCCCAAGGCCACACAACTACTTGGTGCCACAACTGCCATTGGACTCCAGGCCCTTGAATCTCATCTACTTTGTTTTTGTTTATATCACATTTTCGTGTTGCATTGCCACCTTCACATATTGCATTTTAAATGTAATACCTTCATATTTTAAAAATCTGATTCCATTTATAATAATTTCATTTAGCTTTTCAAAAATAATATTCCTATATTAACTTTTTTCAAGAAGGTAGGAGGTGAAAATTTTTCTTAAGGTGATCTTGGCCAACGACAAGAGAAGAGTTTAAAGACTGGAATATGTGAGAGGCTAGTATCTTAGGCTCCAGAGAACAGCATGCATGGTCATTCTTGAAGTTGTGTATGGAAACCTAGGGACCCAGTCTAATGTATTAGCACTTTTACTGGTTTAAGAGTTCTAAAGACGATGAGTGGAATGTCACATACAGTTCAAGACTAAGAGAGTCAGAATTTAGAAATTTTTCTTAAGTGTTAGTTTGATTGAGCTATGACTGAGAAATTTTGTGGTGCAGGTTAATAAAGTTAAGTATCTAGAAGCTCCAAAGGATCAGTAAGTAATTTGGGAGATTGAGACTCTGGGTGGTACGCATAGTGGTTAAGTACTGCGGCTGCTAACTAAAAGGTCAGTTGTTGGAATTCACCAGGTGCCCCTTGGAAGCTGTGCGGGCAGTTCTACTGTGTTCTGTAGGGTTGGACTATGAGTCAGAATTGACTTGAAGGTAACAGGTTCGATTTTTTTGGTTTAGTTATTGGAGTTTCTGTGTGGTGCAACAGTTAACACACTGGGCTGCTACTGAAAGGCTGGAAGCTCCTATCCACCCAGAGATGCCTCTAAAGAAGATCTGGGAAATCTACTTTCTAAAAATCAGTCATCTTCAGCCCTATGGAGCACGGTTCTTTACTGACACATGTGGATTCACCGTGAGTTGGAACTGATGGCAATTGGTTTGGTTTATTTAGTTATCAGGGCAGATGATGTAATTTCCTTTGAGTATTAAGCCACTACAGATAACTAAGGGATAGTTTTACCTTGTACTACAGGGTCTTTATTGGTCAGAATCAACTCAATGGTATACAACAATGACAACAGATGATACCTCTTATACAGGTTTATATGAGAAAGAAAGAACTCATCTCGGGATTGGTTTATAATTCCACAACATTGTGCAAAGACAAGTGCAGCTTTACATACGACATTGGAACATTTGGCCTAAAGGTCTTATTAGTAGTAAAGATTAGTTATTAGAAAATCACTAATATATTAAGTGCTGGGAGATATTCCTGTGGAAAATTGTCTTCTTTTGGGAAAATGGTAGATTTGAATGAATGTTTAGTGTTTGCTGTTTGGTATGACACAAATCCGAAGACTAAGTTTCAGTGGAAGGTTTGGTTTTAGTCATCATGGAATGGTAAAGGTGAACTGATTTCTGAGACCATGGGATGAGGGTCAGATGAGTGAGGTAAATAGGTCATACAAGGTAGGTAATAAACTATGACTTGTGAGGCCTGTAAGTTTTGCATTTTGACTCAGTGGTGTAGTCATTGTGTGACTTTGGGCAAATTATTTAATGTTTCTGAATATTAATTTCTTTATTTTTAAAAGTGAGAAAATACTCCTGACCTCGTGGGGTTTTGGAATATTAAGTGTGATGTACTCAATAATGCCTAGTTATTTTCCTGCTGGAATTCCTTCATGTAGTTATCAACACTTCCTCTAGCTTTTGCAGGACCTTAAGCAAATTATTTCATCTTTATGGGACTCCTGTTTGTCATGAGAAAAGTAAAAGCATCTCTGAATTTATTTTTAAAAATAATGTATTTCAACCAATTCTTGTTCAAATTAAAAAATAAACAGTATACCTCAGGTTATGCAATGACAATGTGCCTTTCTCGCATCTAGTCATTCTATTCCTAAATACTCTTTCCTAGAAGCAACAGCCAATTTCTTATGAATACTCCAGAGCGTATTCAATAATTCATGTCTCTCTCCATTCAACATATATATATCTTGTGCCCCTGTTTTAAAGTAGTATAACAGGGCATTTAAGAATGATTCTTTTAGAATAGGATGGAACACAGAACATCGCAGTGGTTAAAAAGAAGAGAGACCAATCACAGAAGAGGAATGGGTTAGAAGAAGGAGTGTGAGAGGCATCCTTGACCTTGGATGTATCGCTATGGGTCCCAACTCTGCAGGCACAGGGTGACATTTTGGTCTCCTGATCTGTCCCTAACCCATGTACACACCAACCTCTACCTGTGTTTGGCTTATCAGAGTCCTTGATAGCTGAGAGCACATGGATAGAAAATATTTTCAATCCATCAAATATTTCTGTGCATGTTTATCCATTTTAACAAATGCTTTTTTCTTTTTCTGACTCAGAGCTGCTTTTTCATAACTGTTGTCCTTCACAACTGATTCTCACAGTGGACACTAGTAGAGCAGATCCTGAAGCAGAACACCTACCTGAGCTCAGACAGATGAGCCCTCACAATGAACTGGTAGATATTTGCACAACAAATACTCATTATTGTATGCCAGTGAGATTTTGTGGTTATTATATAGCAGTAGCTAACTGATACATTCCACCAGTCAGATATTAGAAAAGGAACATCTCATCTGGGGATTTTCCTATGGGGGATTGTACTCAATATTCTATGTTACAGATTTTTTACCTTACATTATAATGCAAACTCTATTCTTTGCCAATACAGATATTTCGAATTACATTTTTTCATAGGTTCTATCATGTAGATGGCATAACATATATATTTTCAATTTTATTGTGCTTTAGGTGATGGTTTACAGCTCCAGTTAATTTCTCATTCAAAAATTTATACATATCTTGTTTTGCAGCGTTGGTTGAAATCCTTACAACATGACCACTTGCAAGTTTTCAGATCCCAGATGCACAATAAAATTAAAAATATATATTTGGTACCAGAGGCTACTCTCCAAAGTAGGGACGCATCATATTTTTTAGATCTTTTTCTCCTTATTGAACATTAAGTTTGTTTCAATTTCGAATGTTTTATTACTGTTAATAATACTGTGACAATCACGTTCATGTAAAACTTTTTGCCTAGGTATTTGTATTGTATTATTTCTTCAGGATAAACTCCTATTGTGTTTTCATTACTTTTCAATACAAAATATTTTCCAGTTTTCTCAATGATTTCTTCTTTGACTTATTTGCTATAATGTGTTGTTTAATATTTAGTTTTTTCTTAGGCATGTTTTTACTATTGATTTCTAATTTTGTTTTATGATGTTTAGAGATTTACTCTGTAAAATGTTAATACTTTTGTGTTTATTGAGAAGGGAAAAGTAGACACCCAGCAGCCTTGTCTTAGCATAAGCAGTCCTGGAAAAGAAGTGAAACTGCACATGGGAATAGCCCAAGTGTGCTTCATGTATGAGTACAAAAGGCGCAGTTTCTTGCTTTCAGCAGAAACTCCTCCCTTGAAGAGAACATGAGGAAGCCTTCTTGGATTTCTGGCCAGGTTCTTAATATATCCACATGTAAAAGAAAGATCTTTTAAAATTCATACGTGTGTGCTATTCACTATATAATCTATGAATACCTCTCTCCTTTCTTCTCGAGGCTTGTAACACTCAAAGATTATTTTCTTTTGTGATTAACCTTTTCTTAAGTCCTTATAGTGATCTCATAAAATATTTGTCCTTTTGTAACTCGTTTCACTCTGTATTGAAAAGTAAAGATGTCACGTTGAAGACTTGGGTGCACCTGACCCAAGCCATGGTATTTTCAATGGCATCATATGCATGCAACAGCTGGACAGTGAATAAGGAAGACAAGAAGAAATGATGCCTTTGAATTGTGGTGTTGGACAAGAATATTCAATATACCATGGACTGCCAACAGAACAAGTTAGATCTGTTCCAGCAGAAGTTCAACCAGAGTACTCCTTGGAAGCAAAGGTGGTGAGACTGCATCTTATATATTTTAGGCATGTTGTCAGGAGGGATCAGTCAATGGAAAAGGATATTCTGCTTAGCAGAGTGGCAGGTCAGCAAAAAAGGGGAAGCCCCTCAACCAGATGGATTGACATAGTAGATGCAATGATGGGCTTAAGCATAAAAATGATTTATTTTATGCATTGGTGCTTTGGCTGTATCCCATAGGTTCTGGTAAGATGTCTTTTCCTTCTCATTTGGTTCCGTAAATTTCTTTGTTTTGTGCTTGATTTCTTCTATACCCCATGGCTTTTTGAACAAGACGTTGTTCAGTCCATTAGTTCCAATTTCTGTCTATGTTTTTTCTGTGAGGTCAAGTTGATTGCGGCATTTAGATCTTCTCTGCTTTACTGAGAGTGGTCTGTTGAAGTCCCCAACTATTACTGTGAAATTGTCTATTTCTCTTTTCAGTATAGATAGTGTTTGTTTTATAGACTTTGGAACCTTGTCATTAAGTGCCATGGATATTTAATATAGTTATGTCCTCATGATGTATTGGGACTTTAATCATTATATAATGTCCCTCTTTAGCTGATCTGGTAGATTTAAGTCTATTTTGTCAGAAATTAGTATTGCCGCTCCTGCTCTTTTTTGAATGGTATTAGCCTGATATATAATTTTTTCCATCCTTTGAGTTACAGTTTTTTGGTGTCCTTGATTCTAAGAAGTGTCTCCCTCAGACAGCATATAGATAGATCTTTTTTTTTAAACCGGGTCTGCTACTCTCTGTCTCTTTACTGGTGCATTTAGTCCATTTACATTCAGTGTAACTGTTGATAGGTGTGAGCTTAGTGCTGTCAGTTTGATGACTTTTTGTGTGGGCTGGTGAAAATTCTTTTGTTCCATTCAATTATCTGTGCTGAGTCTTTTTCTGTTTATGTGCTTTTCATGTCTTTCACATTTTTTTTTGTAAAGGCCGAGATTCTGTGTTTTTTTTTTTTTTTTTACTTTTTTTTGTTTTTCATTTTTTTATTAAATAAAAAAATGAAAGTGTCCATACTCTGTGCTTACAATATTGGGTTAAGAGAGGAGGAATACACAAGTTGTGTCAAAGTCCCATTAATATTGATCTTCTTACTAATGTGAATTGTCACCAATTTCACCCTACCAAATTTCTAACAATTGTCTAATCTAAACCCTTGTCCCTTGCCTTCCCACCCTACCACCTTCCCCACCCTTGTAGCCTTCAAAGAGTCTTTTCTATTATGTATGAGTATGCTTTTAAGTTTTTATCATAGGGGTCTCATACAATAATTGGCCTTCTGTTGCTGACTAGTTTCACTCAATATAGTGTCCTCCAGTTGAGACCAAATTGAGAGATGTTTCCTGCTATCATCATTGTTCTTTATCAGTGTATAGTACTCCATGGAGTATATATACCAAAGTTTACCTATCCATTCTTCTGTTGTTGGGCATCTGGGTGGATTCCAACTTTTTGCTATCGTGGACTGTGCTGCAATGAACATTTGTGTGCATGTAGCAGTTGGTGTGAATGGCCTTGATTTTGTAGGATATATTCCGAGCAGAGGAATAGCTGGGTCAAATGGTATATCTATATCCATTATTTTAAGGTAACGCCAAATTGCTTTCCAAAGAGGTTCCACCATTCTGCAATCCCGGCAACAGTGAAGGAGAGTTCCAATCTCTCCACAGCCTCTCCAACATTTATTGTTTTGCATTTTTTGGATCATGGCCAATCTCGTTGGGGTGAGGTGGTATCTCGTTGTTATTTTGATTTGAATTTCTTTAATAATTAATGATCGTGAACATGTCTGCATATGTTTTTTGACTGCCTGGATCTCCTCTTTAGAGAAGTGTCTGTCCATCTCCTTTGCCCATCACTTAATTGGATGATTTATCTCTTTCTTATTGATATTTTGTAGAACCTTATAGATTATGGAGATCAGGCATTGGTCTGACAGAGTTGCCAAGTATTTTTTTCCCATTCTGTAGGTGGTCTTTTAATTCTTTTGATGAAGTCTTTGGATGACCAGAAGTGTTTGATTCTTATTAATTCCCATTTATCTATTTTCTCTTCTGATGAATGTGTTTTGTTTGTCAGATTTTGAAGTCTGTCTATATTGCATATTAAAACGCCCATTGTTGACCCTATTTTATCTTGGATGAGCTTTATCATTTTAGCTTTTATACTCAGGTCTTTTATCCAATGTGAGTTGATTTTTGTATAAGGTGTGAGATATGGGTCTTGTTTCAATTTTTTGCAGATGGGTATCCAATTATGCCAGTACCATTTGTTAAAGAGACTGTTCTTACCCCAGTTCAAAATCTTAGGACTTTTGTCAAATATCAGCTGTTCATAAGAGGATGGTGGCATCTCTAGGGTCTCTACTTTGTTCCATTGGTCTATATGTCTCTTTTTTGTACCAATACCAGGCTGTTTTGACTACTGTGGCAGTGTAATAGGTTTTAAAGTCAGGTAGTGAGAGGCCTCCCAGCATGTTCTTCTTTTTCAGTAGTGCTTTACTTATTCGGGGTTTCTTCTCTTTCCAAATAAAGCTGATAATTTGTTTCTCCATCTCATTAAAAAATGTCGTTGGAATTTGTATTGGGATTGCATTATATAAGTACAGTGCTTTGGGCAAAATAGACATTTTCACAATATTGAGTCTTCCTGTCCATGAGCAGGACAGGTTATTCCACTTACGTAAGTCCCTCCTAGTTTCTTGTAGCAATGTCTTGAAGTTTTCTCTGTAAAGATCTCTTATTTCTCTAGTTAGATTTTTTCCCAGGTATTTTATCTTTTCTGTGTTTTGTTTGGTTTTTATTTTGTTTATCATCTCGGTGTGTAGAATTCTAGATTTCCTTTGTGGTTACCCTCCCAGTCCTCTCTATTGCCTAGACTTCCTCCTTATTTGGAACATCAATAAGTACATTAATTTGTCCTTCTTTTTTCATATAATGTCATCATTTAAATCTTGGATCTCCGATTTTCTATTTTTAGTGATTTGGGTTTGAGTAACTTTTGTGGGTTTCATATCCTGGTAGTATCTGGGTGCTCTGTTGTTGAATCTTTGAGTGTATATCTGATGCTACTGATTTTCTAATTGAAAAACTTCCTTCAAAATTTCTTGTTTTGGTTTGTTTTTTGCACATTTTGTGAACTGCAGTTTATCTGTGATGTCCTAATTTCACCATCATATTTGAGAGACAGTTTTGTGGGGTATATAATTCTTGGTTGGCAGTTTTTTTACTTCAGAGCTTTGTATATGTCATCCCATTATCTTCTTGCCAGCATGGTTTTGGATGAGTAATTTGAACTCATTCCTAATGGTTTTCCTTTTTAAGTTATTTTTTCCTTAAGCCTAGCTGACTTTAAAAGTTTCTCCTCATCTTTACTTTTATTTAGTTTGATTATAATATGCCTTGGTGTTTTTCTTTTGGGATCTGCCTTGTGTGGGGTTCAATGAAATGGAAATTCTCTCATTTTTCATTATATCAGGGAAGTCTTCTGTCAGCAAGTCTTTAAGAGTTCTTTCTGTATTTTCAGTTACCCTTCTTGTTCCAGTATTTCAACTTATCACAAATTATTCCTCTTGATAGAATCCCACATAATGCTTAGTGAGTTTTCATTTTTTCAGATATTTTCTCTGATTTTTGATTTTATATATATATATATATACTTATGCCAAGCCAAGTGCCATAAATATTTTATTGTGATTAAGTGAAAGTATACAATCCAAATTAAATTTGCATGCCCATGTATCTGCAACTTCTTCTGCTCTCCTTGCCTGGTGACAGCACACTCCTCCCTTTTGTTCTATATATGTCATATCCTCTTAACAAGCTCCTTTCCTCTACTGCCCACCCTCTGCTCTCCCTTCTAGCACGAGGCCAGTAGGCCAGAATCCTATAGATACATGGAACTATAAAGTGCATGCACTTTGTGGTCACATTGTGTCTCATGTCCAATCTATTCCTGTCCAAAGAGATGACCTCAATAATGTTTTCTGGTTAGTGGCAGCAGCAGGTCTAGGGGTCATGTTCCCAGATTAACCCCTGGGCCACCAGACCATCAATTGTGGCCTTTTAGTGCAGTTCTTGAGGTGCACCCCCATTTTTCTTATGTTACCAATGAGACTCAACATTGTGTGTCCCATCACAGCTGTCTTTGGTGGTGGCTGGGCACCACCTAGTTCTTCTGGTCACATGTTAATATAGTCTCCCATTCACATAGGTCCTTCTGTCTCCTGAGCTCTTTTTCCCTCTTGTCTTTGTTGCTCTTGGTGATCATCTATTCCCAATGAGTTGGGACCATCTGGTGTACCTCATATGGCAGCTTGCTAGCTTTTAAGACCCCAGATGCCACTCACCAATATGGGTTACAGAAGACTCTCTTAGCAATAGGCTAGTTATCCCAGTTGGCCTCAGTGTCTCCTGAGAGTATGTTCCCCAAACCTCTACCCCCGCTACTCTGTACTTGCAATAACCAGTTAAGATTAAAAGAGTTTTCAGTTTATGTTGAAGTCCAGTTAAGTTGATCTTCTTTCTACAGTATGCTGTCATTGCTTTCACCCAAACAAATTTCTCTCAACTATCTAATCACCAGCTCTCTCCCTCCCTCCCCCCCCATTACAGCTATCAAAGAGTCTTTTCTTCTGTTCATAAGTCTGTTTTTAAGTCCTGATGGTTAGGGTCTCATACAATATTTGTCCTTTTGCCACTGACTGATTTCATTCAGGATAATGTCTTTCAGTTGAAGCCAGCTTATGAGATGCTTCCTAAAATCATTATTGTTCTTTATCATTGCATAGTGTACCATTGGGTATACGTACCATAGTTTGTTTATTCATTCAGCTGTTGTTAGACGTCTGGGTTGGTTCCATCTTTTTTCTGTTGTGCTGAAATAAATATTTGTGTACATATCTGTGTTTGTGTGACTGCCCTTGATTCTGTAGGATATATTTTGAGCAGTGAGATTACTGGAGGAAATGATATATATATTTCCAGCTTTTTAAGGAAGCACCAAATTGCTTTCCATAGGGTTGTACCATTTTGCAATCCCAGCAGTAGTGTAGAAGAGTTCCAATCTCTCCACAGCCTCTGTAGCATTTGTCATTTAGTGTTTTTTTTGGATCATGGCCAACCTTGTTGGGGTGAGATAGTATCTCATTGTAGTTTTGATTTGGATTTCTCTAAGAGCTAATGACTGTGAGCACTTCCTCACGTGTCTTTTGACTGCTTGGATGTCGTCTTCGGTGAAGTGTCTGTGCATCTCCTCTGCCCATCACTTAATTGGATTGTTTTCCTTTTGCTTGTTGATATTTTGCAATACTTTGTAGATTGTGGAGATCAGATGTTGATCAGACATAAAGTTACCAAATATTTTTTCCCATGCTGTAGGTGGTTTTTACTTCTTTTGATAAGGTCTTTGGATGAGCAACAGTGTTTGACTCTTAGTAGTTTCCATTTATCTATTTTCTCTTCTGTTGGTTGTGCTTTGTTAGATTTTGAAGTTTGTCCCAGTTGTGTTTTAAAACTTCCATTGTTAACCCTTTATTTTTTGTGTATGATATTTATCTTTTTAGGCTTGATATTTAGGGCTTGTGTCCAATTTGAGTTGGTTTTTGTGTAAGGTATGAGATGTCAGTCTTGTTTCATTTTTTTTTGCAGATGGATATCCAATTTTTCCAGCACCATTTGTTAGACTGTTTTCACCCCAGTTTACAATCTTAGGGTCTTTGTGAAATATCAGCTGTTCTTAAGAGACTGGTGGCACCTCTGGGGTCCCAACTCTGTTCCATTGGTCTATATGTCTCTCTCTCTCTCTTTTTTTTTTTTATCAGTATCAGCCTATTTTGATTACTGTGACAGTGATAGTAGGTTCTAACGTCAAGTAGTATGAGGCCTCCCACTGTATTCTTCTTCTTCAGTAGTGCTTTGCTTATCTTAGGTGTCTTTCCTTTCCAAAGTTGGTGATTTCTTTCTCCTTCTCATTTAAAATGTCACTGGAATTTGTATTGGGATTGCATTGTATATGTAGATCACATTGGGTAAAATGGACAATGTTAAGTCTTCCTATCCATGAGCAGGGTAGGTTTCTCCATTTATGTAAGTCTCTCTTGGTTTCTTGTAGTCTTGTATTTCTTTTTGTACAGGTCTCTTGTTTCTCTGGTTAGATTTATTCCTAAGTATTTATCTTCTTGGGGGCTATAGTAAATGGTAGTGATTTGGTGATTTCTTCTTTAGTGATCTCTTTGCTGTTGTAAGGGAATCCTACTAATTTATTTATGTTTATCTTATATCTTGATACTTTGCTGAATTCTTCTGTTAGTTCCAGTAGTTTATGTATGGATTCTTTAGGATTATCTGCATATACAATCATATCATCTACAAATAGGGAGATTTTTACTTCTTTGCCAATGCAGATACCCTTTATTTCTTTGTGTTGTCTAATTGCTCTGGCTAGAAATTCTAGTACAATGTTAAATAGAAATGGTGAGAGTGGGCATCCTTGTCTAGTTCCTGTTCTCAAGGGGAATTCTTTCAGTCTCTCTCCATTCAGGATGATGCAGGCAGTTGCCATGTATAGATGCCCCTTCTTGCGTTGAGCAGTTTCTCTTCAATGCCTATTTTGCTGAGAGTTTTTAGCACGAACAGATGTTGGGAGTTTTTAGCATGAATGGGTGTTGGACTCTGTCAAAACCAGGTAATTCTTATCTTTTGTGTTATTTATGTGGTTGATCATGTTAATTTTTTTCTGATGCTGAATCAGTCTTGTATCCCTGGTATGAATCCAAGTGTCATGGTCAGTTATTTTTTTTGATGTGTTGTTGAATTCTATTCGCTATGATTTTGTTGAAGATTTTTGCATCCAGGTTCATCAGTGATATTGGTGTGTAATTTTTGTTTTTAGTGGAATCTTTCCCTGGCTTTGGTATCATGGTTATACTGGCTTCATAGAATGAGTTTGGGAATATTCTATCCCTTTTCATGCTGTGAAATAGTCTCAGTAGTATTGGAGTTAGCTCTTCTCTAAAAGTTTGTTAGAATTCTGTGATGAAGCCATTTGGGCCAGGACTTTTTTTGGTTGGTAGATTTTGATGACTTTTTCAATCTCTCTCTCTGTGATGGATTTATTAAGTTGTTCTTCTCTTTGTGATAAGTTTGGCTAGTGAGATGAATCTAGAAATTTGTCTATTTCCTCTAGGTTTTCAAATCTGTTATAATATTTTGTTATAATACTTTTGATTTTAGCTGGATCTGTTGTGACATCTCCTATCTCATTTCTTATTTGGGTTGTTTGTTTCCTCTTCTATTATTCCTTTTTAAGTTTAGCAGTGGTTTATCAATTTCACTGATCTTTTCAAAAAACCAGCTTTGGATTTTGCTATCTTTTTCAGTTGCTCTTCTATTCTGTAATTCATCTAGTTCTGCTCTAAATCATTATCACCTGTTGTCTTATGGTGACTTAGGGGTTTCTCTGTTGTTATTTTTCTACTTGTTCAAGCTGTAGGGTTAATTCTTTTATTTGGGCTGTTTTTTTCTTTCTGGATGTGTGCATTTATAGAGATAAACTGACTGCTGAGCACTGCTTTGGCTGTATCCCATAGGTTCTGGTAAGATGTGTTTTCCTTCTCATTTGGTTCCATAAATTATTTTGTCCTTGATTTCTTCTATACCCCATGGCTTTTTGAACAAGATGTTGTTCAGTCCATGAGTTCCAATTTCTGCCTATGTTTTTTCTGCTATTAACTTTGATTTTTATGGCTTTATGGTCTGAGAAGATGCTTTGAAATAATTCAATGGTCTGGATTTTGTTGAGACTTACTTTATGTCCTAACACATGGTCTATTCTGGAAAATGTTCCACGTGCACTGGAAAAGAAGGCATATTTATCTGTTGATGGATGAAAAGTTCTGTATATAGCAATGAGGTCTAGTTGGTTAATTGTTGCAATAAGATCTTCTGTGTTTTTACTGAGCTTTTTTTTCTGGAAGATCTGTCCATTACCGAAAGTGGAGTGTTAAAGTTTCCAACTATTATTGTGGAGTCATCTATCTCATTTTTCAAAGTAGCCAGTGTTTGTTCAGTGTATTTAGATGCTCTGGTATTGGGTGCATAAATATTTAACATCGTTAAGTCATGCTTATGTATCAAATCTGTCAGTGACGATCATTGTTTACAGTAGTGGATTTTACATTACAATCTATCTTATCTGAGATTAGTATTGCTACACCTACTCTTCTTTATATGTTGTTAGCTTGGTATATATTACTCCATCTTTTAATTTTCAGTTTGTTCATGTCTTTGAATCTGTGGTGTGTTTCTTGTAAGCAACATACAGATGGGTTGTGTCTTTTGATCCAGGATATGATAGGTTGTCTCTTTATTGGAGGGTTCAGTCCATTTACATTCAGTGTAATTACTGATAGGCATGTGTTTTGTGCTATCATTTTGATGTATTTATTTTTGTATTGGTGTTTTCTGTGTTCTTAATATTCTGTTTTGAGTGAGTCTTCTTTGTGGGTTGACTTTCCATCTTTTTCAGTGTAGGTTTTGAGAGTCACATATTACGTTTTTTTGTTTTGATACGTTGCATTGTTATTGTGTTTTGTGCTTACCCCTGTAATCTCCCTTAATATTCTAAGATTAAACCCAATTTTAACTTCTGCTTATCCTTTTAACTTCTTCTCCATCTGAAAGGACTATAGCTGCTGTAGTATATCCCTCTTTTTAGTGTGATGGTGTCATAGTATTCATGATATGTTCACTGGTTCTGTTCTTTTAATATTGTAGGTTTGATTGAGTTTTGTTACTTCGCTAACTGAGTAAGATTCTGGATGCTGTGTCCTGCATTGCCTCCTTAAATATACACTTAATGGTGTTTTTTTTTTTTTTTTTTTCCCCCTTAAGCAAAGAGTTTTCAGTATTTTTTGTAGTTTTGGTTTGTTTTTTAAAGTCTTTAAGCTTCTGTTTATCTACGAATGTCTTAATTTCTTTTTCATATCTGAGAGACAGTTTTGTAGGATATGTAATTCTTGGTTGGAATTTTTTCTCTGTCAAGGCTTTGAATGTGTCATCCCACTGCCTCCTTGCCAACATCATTTCTGCCAAGAAGTCAGATGAAAGCCTACAGGGTTTCCCTCTGAATATTAGCTTTACTTTGAGCTTCACTATCCTTAAGAGTATCTCTGTGTGCTTCATTTTATTAAGCTTGATTATCACATGTCTGCGTGTCTTTCTTTTGGGGTCTAGTTTTTGTGGTGTTCGATACACATTTTGGATATCTTTGTCCTCTTCTTTCATGATTTCAGGGAAATGTTCTGCCAGCAATTCAACAATTCTCTGTATGTTTTCAGCTATCCCTCCCTGTTAATGAACTCCAATTAATTGTAGTTTATTCCTCTTAATAGAGTCCCACATGTTTCTTAATGCATCTTTATACTTTCTTATTTTTTTCTCTGATTTATCATCATAAATGTTGATGTCAATCCTCAAGTAAGTGTGACTTCCATCCTCTCAGTTTTGCTCTTTTGGCTTTGGATTGAATTGTCTACTTCTGTAATTTTGTTATTGATGTGCTGGATTTCATATTGTAGTTTTTCCATCAGTTCAAATAGCTTGTTTTATTTTTCATTTTGCTCTGCTGCATTTTCTTTAGTCTATAAGAGGGCTGTCAGTATAATTCTTTTGCACTCAGTCTCCAATAGTTTTAGAAAGACTTTTTCCTCTGGGAAGTTTTTTTGTTCTTTATTTGGGGAGTTTTCTGGTGCCATGGTGGACTGTTTGTTTAAATGGTTAGGAATGGATTGTTGCCTTCAGACCATCTAGAGGCTGTTTGGTTTCTCTGGTGTTACCTCAACAGGAGCTGAGGTATAGCTCCAGGAAGGGTGTTGGTTACCATCCATCTCTGTGTACTCCAGTGACTGGACCCAGTGGACTCCCTGGGGTGACAGGCTCTGTCTCCTGGCTGGCAGAGATGGCTCCCTACTTATGAATTCACTGAGGGGCTGTCCAGTGACACTATGATGTGGGTCAGTGAAGGTTAGAAGAGATGCTGCTGGGCCACTGAGCAGTTAATTCTTCAGGCAGTCTTATTTTAAGAATCTGGGAGCTGACTGACAGCTGCCAAAATCAGTCAGGCTGTCAGGTGTGGCAGGCCCTGCCTTCTGGCCAACAGAGGAAGCACCTCTTCGGTCATCCCCATCTACTATGATGTATTTCAGTTAAGGAGGGATTATGGCCTTCCTGGCATCCTCAGCTGGGCCACTCCTGTAAGGTAGCATGGTCCTATGTAGCCTTTCTATTGCAAAGTGCTTTCTGGACTGGCACTGCTTCTCAGCTTGGGAATTAACCTGTGCTGAGGCCTCCTGTTGGGTGACTCTACCTCCAAGTCCACCAAAATGGTGTCCCAGTTGAACTGCCCTTCCTTCCACAAAACCACAGAATTTATGGTGCAGCCCAGAAAAGAAAGGGTGGATGGGCAGTTGTGCCCTCAGTCAGCAGCTGAGTTCTCAGAATGTGGCTATCCCACATACTGTCTCTCTGTTGTGCTATATGGTGTTTACTTAGGCACTGCAGTTCACTGTGTTTGTCAGCTCAG
This sequence comes from Heterohyrax brucei, assembly GCA_028571685.1. NCBI lineage: Eukaryota > Metazoa > Chordata > Mammalia > Hyracoidea > Procaviidae > Heterohyrax > Heterohyrax brucei. The sequence goes on from CM053162.1 coordinate 24,367,371, forward strand.
GCCAATCACCCACCTCCTGGATAACAAAGATGGCATCAGTATGTGCAGTCTGCCCAAACTGTGAGTCAGCAGGAGCAGGGCTCAGTGCATGCTGTCTTGTCAGAGAGAGGTAGTTTCCAGTTTAGTTTTTGCATAGTCCAGTCTGACAACCCTGTGCTGTATCCTAGGGCTTCCTAGGTGTCCAGAATGCTTTGTTCAGTTATTAATTCAGGCCTTAGTACTCAGAGGGAGTTGAGGAAACATTTGTATAGTACCACATCTTGGCTCTACCCCCTCTTTTTTCTGATTTTTCCCCATGTAACTTGTTACCTGTTACTTTGTCTTCAGTCTTACTAATTATGCATTCATATCCTTCATCTTATTCCTTTAACTTTCTATTGAGTTATTTAGTTCTGTCATTTTATTGTTAATCTCTCAAATTTCAGATTGTTGTTTCTCAAGCATTTCTTCCAGCTTGTTTAATTTTTCAGTGTGCTCTGCTGCATTGTGACTTATTTCTTTCCTGATGTCTTGCACTGTCCTGTACATCACTCTTGTATTCTACCTCTGGTAGTTGTAGGAAGTCTTTTTTGTCTGGGGAATTCCTTGATTCTTTGAGTTTTCAGAAGCCATGGTAGTCTGCTTCTTTAGATGTTTAGAAGTTGATTGTTGTCTGTGTGCCATCAGAAATTTTTTGCAATTTACTTGTTTGGTTATAGTGCCTTAAGTTGCATCTATAGATATTCAAGACATTTGATTTGGTTTGATTTTGGTTTTTGGATCCTCAGTAATTCAGATGACCTGTCTTTTGGGCTTGGGCTGGCATTTCTCCTTGTGTTTAGATGATCTTTTGCCCTGAAATGTTACTAATCCATGCTGTGGTAGACTGTTACAGCTGACCTCAGCCCAGTCCAGTGTGTGCTTGCCCACCTTATGCTGCACTAATCTGGATGGCACACACTCTTGGTGCCACCTTCCCAGCCCACATGCACTTCCTGTCACTGCCTCCCCAGCACCCCTGTGTTCCCCTATGCCATACCCTGGCCCTTGAGCACTTCATCATGGTGCAGTTCAGACCTGCATGCTCACCCTTGCCAGTACCCCTGTTTGCAGGTCCTATGTCCCTCCAGTCATGGGGTCACAGGCTCTGCCAGTCTGCCCAGCTCCTAGCCCTTGTGATCTGCCAGGAGACCTTCAGTCCCTTGTGGCAATTGTTAGACTGGAGCTAGTCTCCTTTCCCAGTCCCAAGGGTGCTCTGGCCTATATGGTGTCCCATAGTCCCAAGCTGCAGATTTGCTTGGCCCTGGAAAGTGCTTCTGTGCTCAACTCACCAGTGGCCAGCATGGAATCACTCTGCCTACATTGTTTTACCCAGGGTGACCCAGGGCTCCTGTGTCTTGCATGGTGCTGTCTTGTTTAACTACTATTTTGTTTACTGGTCCAGATACTTGCTAATGTTACTCCTATTCCAGTCACCTAGTCTGTTTTTTCAGTTTCTCAGTGGTGTTCAGGCCTCTTGGAATGTTCAATTTAGTCCATTTTGTTGATTTTCTAGTTCTTAGTTGTTAGAGGGATCAGCGATGATGTGTGGCTATGCTATTATCTTGGCCCCGCCCTGCAGTTGTTATTTTGCTAGGATATATTCCAAGAAGTGAGATTGCTGAATTGTATAGTATGTCTGTTTCTAGCTTTTTAAGAAAGTGCCAATTCAACATTGTGCAGGAGGTTCTAGCTAGAGTGATCAGGCTAGAAAAAGAAATAAAGGGCTTCTGAATTGATAAGGAAGTAGTAAAAGTACTTCTATCTGCAGATGATATATTATACACAGTAAACCCTAAAGAACCCACAGAAAAACTACTGGAACTAATAGAAGAGTTCAACAGAGTATCAGGATACAAGATAAGCATACATAAATCAGTTGGAAAATGGCTCATTAGTGACTACTATATCCCTGTCAAGTTGACACATTCATCAGATCTCCGGCACCCTCTTCTGTCTTTGTTCTTTTGTCAACGTATTATCTTTGTTGTTGTGTGTCATTGACACATTTTTGACTCGTAGTGATCCCATACAGCAGAATAGAACTTCATGACAGGGAACTAAGCTGTTAACACCTTGAGTTACTGCACTGGTTGACACCAGCCCTAGGGATGCCACTGCTAGCAATGAATGAGTGTTCTGGTTTCTCCACATGTTTGCTAAATTTTGTTATTTTCTCTCTTTCTCTCTTTTTTTCTTTTAAATCTCAGCCATCTAAGAATGAAGTAGTATCTCACTGTTATTTTGGTTTGCATCTCCTTAGTAGCTAATGGGAAAACCTGGTGGTGTAGTGGTTAAGTGTTATGTCCGGTAACAAAAAGATCATCAGTTTAAATCTACCAGGCACTCCTTGGAAACTCTATAGAGCAATTCTAGTCGTTTTATAAGGTCACTGTGAGTCATAATCAACTTGATGGCAGTGGGTTTGTTTTTTTTTAATAGCCAGTAACCAAAACAAACCTATTACCATCAAGTCAATTTGTGGCACAGTGGTTAAGACTTCCACCTCTAATTAAAAAGTTCACTGTTTGAATCACCAGCTCTTCCTTAGAAACCCTATTGGGGCAGTTCTACTGTGTCCTATAGTATTGCTATAAGATGGAACCCACTCAGTGACAGTGAGTTAAGTTTGGTTTTGGTTATAGCTAATGATGTTGGACATCTTTTCTTGTGCTAGTTGATGAAATGCCTAATGAAGTCCTTTGCCTATTTTGATTGGATTATATTTTGTTCTTGTTCAGTTGTTAATGTTGTTATTAGGTTCAAAGAGTCAGTTCCAACTCATAGCACCCCTGTGTACAACAGAATGAGTAATAAGAGATTTTATTTTTCTATAAACATTTACTGTCTTGGAAACTCTGGAGCACTGTGACTCTGCTCTGTGCAGTAGCTATGAGTCAGAACTGGGGATTAAGGTTTATCCTTTTTAAAGGACTTCTTTGGTGGTAGATTTCTCAATTCTAGGAGAGAACATGCAGGAGAAAGTGAATCTGGTGGAAATTTTGGAATGGCTCCATTTTGCATTGCTATTCAGAGTGGTTAAAAATTCTGATGCTTTTTGCCGCTATATTGCTGAGAAAGAATTAGTTTTTACTACTGAAATGTACTCATGTGGGCTTTGGAAGGTGGTGACCACTTTTTAGTTGCAGTTGCTATTGACAAGCTAGATTATGGAGGCCAATCTATCTGAAATGTTGGTCTAGCGTTCTCTTGTTTGTTTCCCAGTTTTATGGGTGTTAAAGGCAATTTAAATGGTGGCAGTAGTGACAGCAGCAGTACAAGTTTTCTGGCTTGGCAGAGCATATCTATTTTGGTGTCTCTTTGAACTTAGTAGTTCAGTAGGAGTTCCCTAACCCCTGCTTATCTGATTATTAAAAAACCAAAAACAAAAACTGAGAAAATGATCCTCACTATTAAATCCTTTTCTACTTGAGAAATCTAGAGTTGTTTTATTTTTTCATGTCAGACTGATGCAATATAAGCCAAAACAACTAAACCTCTTGCCATTGAATTGATTCTGATTCTCCAGGACAAAGTGGAACTGCCCCATAGGGTTTCCAAAGAGTAGCTAGATTTGAACTGCCAACATTTTTTTTTCTGGCAGCTGACCTCTTAACCACTGTACTACCAGAGCTCTATTGTGCCTAAGATACTTAAAAATGACAAATACTGATACAATATTGTTTCAAAAACAATTATGTATAACAATTAAAAGAATTCCTTCAATTTTTACAAATTTTTTCTCAGTGTAAGGCCACAGATACTTTAATTTGGATCTCAGATATTTTTCCAAGCCAATATGGAAAGGCACAGTGCCACATGCTGATTGGATTTACTGAGTCAGGTTGGCAGGAGATGTAGATCAATCAGTTATTTAGGGAGGAACAAAGACTACAGAAGTGCCTAATATCTCCTTGGTCATCTGGAAGGGAGAAATAGTATAAATATAGGAAGTTATTTTCAAAAGATGAATGAAATTGTAAAATTATAATTAGGTTAAGGTACAGGCTGTACAAACAGACCATCAGCCAAAAGAAAGAAGATAATGAGTTGTTGGTTTAAATTCCAGTGTTGCAAGTGTACCAGCTATGTAATCCTGAGAAAATTACTAATCTCTCTAAATCAGTCTTTCCTCATTTGAGATAATTAAGTAAAATATCTATAAGAATGCCTAGGATTCATACATGTTAGGTGCTATGATGATGGTGGTGGAGGTAGCAACTGAATTAAGCAGCCATTCAGAAGATCTTAGATAATAATGAGTAGAGAGTTAGAATAAAATGAAAGAGGAAGAGAAAAGGGGAAGGGAGGGGAGGGAAGGAGAGAGAAAGGGAGGAGAAGAGAAGGGAAGGAGAAAATAAGGGGAGGAGAAGAGAAGAGAAGGGAGAAATCTGGATGAGGTAGAGGCTGTGTGTTACTTCTTGGTGACTTTCAATTTCATCTCCTTTGTCTCATGGATACCATAGTGCAAATTATGAGCATTAATTTGGAGAATACATCTCTATGGAGGATCAAAAATATCAATAAACAGCTCTGTTAAAGTAATTAATGAAAAATTTAAATTTATTTTACATTATAATTCAGATAGGTGAATGTTTATCATAGGTCCAAAGATAGAGAAAATTGATCATAGATGCTAGAAAACAAACTTGAAATTGGCAGATTCAAGCAGAATCAAACATGCAATACATTAAAGTAAAAAGAAGAAAGATGATTGAATGCATTTAATCAGTCATGATGAGAAATGTTGGCTCCCCATCAATGCACGTGTAAATCTTCAGAGGACTTTTCTGTTACAATTATGTCCCAGTTTTCAACTCAAGAGAGAATAATAACATTTGCAACCAGTCTTCTTGGTGTTTTATGCATAGTCACCTTTACCTTCTTCTGGGTCAGTATGCTGGTCTTAGAGGGTTTTAAGAACACAAATGTGAAGATCCATAGAACAAACCCATTGCTGCAGAATGATAATCTTTTCTCTATAGAGGGTAATGATGATAATATTTTCTCTATAGAGGATAATAAACAATAAATGACTCTTATGCTCAATGATTAAAGTTTGAATTTGTATAGAACCACAATTTAGTAAACGTCTAGCAAAGGGCTAAGGAGAGAAAATGGATCCCAAATAAAAGAAAACCTGAACTTGAAAATAGCTGGTTGTAAACAGTAAGACATGAGAGAGGATGGACTGAAAGAGAGAATGAGGGAAGACATTCTCCACCTATGTGAAGAAGTGCTTGCTCCCCATCCATGGTTGAATTTTTCTCTGATATTTATAACAACTCACATTTAAAATTGAGAAACAATGGTAACATTTGCATCAAAACAGTTTTTTCCTCAGTGTTTTCTGTATAGTAGCATTTACCTCCTTGTTCCTCAGACTGTGAATTAGAGGGTTCAACATGGGAATCCCTGTGGTGTAGAACACAGAGGCCATATTCTCCTGGGCCAAGGAACTGGCTGTGGGAAGTTTTAGATACATGAATGCAGTAGATCCATAGAACATTCCCACTGCTATAGCATGGGAGCTGCAGGTGCTGAAGTCTCTGGACCTACCGTCTGTGCTGCTGATGTGGAGGATGCTAGAGAGGATGAAGGCATAGGAGACAAGGACTGTTAAGCTGGTAACTATGATGTCAAATCTAGCCAAAAAGGAAACTGTCATCTCAATGCCATAGGTACTAGAACAGGAAAGCTTCATGAGAGGGAGAATGTCACATAAGTAATGACTGATGAGGCTCTCACAGTAGGAGAGTTTTAATTTGAGTCTGGTGTCTATTGTTGAACCAATGATCCCTATTATGCAGATCACAGCAACTAACAGGGAGCAGATCTGATACGACATAATGATGTTATAAAGGTCTACAGATGGCAACATAGTGGTCATAGGCCATTACTGTCAGCAGGTAACACTCAGCAATGACAAAAACAAGGAAAAAGTAGAACTGTGACATGCACCCTGCATAGGATATGCTGTTTTTCTCTCCCACAAAGTTTACCAGCATTTTAGGAGTAATGACAGAGGAGTAGCACGTATCTACATATGACAGATTGCTGAGAAAGTAGTACATGGGGGTGTGAAGCTGGGAATTCACACAGATAAGCATGATCATGCCCAGGTTCCCCACCATGGTGATCATGTAGATGCCTAGAAAGAGGAAGAATAGAGGGAGCTGGAGCTCTGGCCAATTTGTTAATCCTTCTAGAATGAATTCTGTCACAGTAGAGTGATTTCTGTAGGCATTCTCCTGGGTTTGGAAGCCTATGGATTTGGGAGAGAAAAGTCTCATGAAAGCCTATAATTCTACTTGATGAAACAAGTTTTGAGCATTTGCCTCAAATTTAGAGATCCTGGGCTATTTTTGTTTTTGATGATTCTAGAAATGTAGCTAACACTATATTGGCAAGTACAACATTTTTCGTGTGTACAATTCAGTGGAACTTATTACATCAATCATGTTGTGCAATGATCATGAATACAAACTGCCAAATTTTTCATCACTGTAAACAGAAATTGAAGGTGTTGTAGACAGTACTTCTGCTTTTCCACCTGTTTGCTGTCTTTGGTAACTACTGTTAAACTCTGATGTCTATACCTTTGCCTGTTTTAGGTATGTCATATTAGCGAACTCATATAATGTTTGTTGTTTTGTGATTGGCTTATTTCACTCAGCCTAATGTTTTTCAGGTTTATCTATGCCACATGAGTTCAGCATGATAACCTCATAAAAAATTCAATAGCTTTATTTGGGTAAATGGAAAAGGCAATCCACACAAATTATGTAGAAATTCAAAGTGTCATTAAGTAGGCAAAACAATCCTGAAGAGGAAGAATAGAGTAGGGGGACTCACACCTCCAGATATCAAAACATATTACTAGTAATAACCAGGTTATGAATGAGATCCATTCATAAGGATGTCTTTACGTTGAATATGCAGGTAAGTGGGAATGAGTGCCTAAGGTTCTTATTTAGCTTTACTTTAATCAAGAAAAAAAGGCTTTCTAATGATTTAAAATGTGTACTGCAGTGAGTTAAGGTGCTTGTGATGAAGAATTTGTTTGGAGTAGTTCAGTCATTTCAAAGTGAGGGCAAATTTATGTAACTTTAAAAAGCAAGTATGAAGTGTCTGTGAGTCAGATGCTTGTTACCTTGGGAACTGCCTATATAATGCTACAGTAATCAAAACCACCTAGCTCTTGTAAATGGTAGACCTATAGACCAATGAAATAGAATCAAGAATCTAGAGACAGGCTTACACTTCTATGGTCAATTAATCTTCAACAAGAGCATCAAATTCAACAAATAAGGAAAGAATACATGGTGCTGGGATAATTGTATTTCCACACATAAAAGAATGAAATTAGATCCATTCATCATGCCATATACAAAAACTAATGCATACTGAAACAAATGTATGACCTAAAACCATAAAATGATTAGAAGAAAATACAGAGATAAAGCTTTGGGATCTAGTCTTCAACAGTGGCTTCTTAGATATCACAAGAAAAAGAGACAGAACAGATAGATGGGATCTCATCAAAATTATAAACTTCTAGACTCCTTACTGATACATTTGCCCCTGACTTTTGCTGTTTTCTTGGAATGCCAAAGACAAAAAAGAAAATTGCCTCCAAGTTGATTGCAATTCACAGTGACACTGTAAGACAGGGAAAATTGATCCATAGAATTTCCAAGGAGTACCTGAGGGGTTCAAACTGCCAACCTCTTGGTTGGCAGCCATATCAGTAACCATTACACAACCAGAGTTTCAAGCACCTAGGAAGATGAGTACTTGAATTTTCAAGGATCTTGAAGATGAGAGGAAAAGGGGCCAATATCTCAAGATCTCACACTTTAACAACTCTATTTTTCTAATATCCTATACTTGCGGGCCTCAAAGTGCAGTCACTGGACCAGCAGCACAGTCTTCAATTCACCTGGGGCACATTAGAAATGCAAACTCTCAGACCTTGTTCCAGACAGACCTACTAAGTCAGAAACCCTGGGGTGTGGCCCAAGCCCAACAGTCTGTGTTTTAACAAACCTACAGATGGTGCTGATGCAAGCTAAGGTTTGGTAACCATGACTCTGCGAGAAAGAAGTGGCAGAGTTCACACTTCAAAGCTGGAGATGTAGTTTGCATCAGAAATGAAATTTCTCTGTCATTTATGCCATTTACAAATAGTCACTGAAATTCAAATCAAAACGACAATGAGATACCACCTCACCCCAACAAGATTGGCCATGATCCAAAAAATGCAAAACAATAAATGTTGGAGAGGCTGTGGAGAGATTGGAACTCTCCTTCACTGTTGCTGGGATTGCAAATGGTGCAACCTCTTTGGAAAGCAATTTGGCGTTACCTTAAAATAATGGATATAGATATACCACTTGACCTAGTTACTCCTCCGCTCGGAATATATCCTACAAAATCAAGGCCATTCACACTGACTGCTACATGCATGCGAATGTTCTTTGCAGCACAGTCCACGAAAGCAAAAAGTTGGAATCGACCCAGATGCCCAACAACAGAAGAATGGATGGGTAAACTTTGGTACATATACTCCATGGAGTACTATACACTGATAAAGAACAATGATGATAGCAGGAAACATCTCTCAATTTGGTCTCAACTGGAGGACACTATATTGAGTGAAACTAGTCAGCGACAGAAGGCCAATTATTATATGAGACCCCTACGATAAAAACTTAAAAGCGTACTCATACATAATAGAAAAGACTCTTTGAAGGCAACAAGGGTGGGGAAGGTGGGAGGGTGGAAGGGCAAGGGGCGAGTGTTTAAATTAGATAATTGTTATAAATTTGGTAGAGTGAATTTGGTGACAATTCACATTAGTAAGAAGATCAATATTAATGAGACTTCAACACAACTTGTGTACTCCTCCTCTCTTAACCCAATGTTGTAAGCACAGAGTATGTATACTTTCACTTTTTTATTTAATAACAAAAAAAAAATAGTCACTGAAGGTGAACACTTATCTCAAATCTGTGCAGTGTCTCAGTGCTATGGTAGTTACACCCATGTTACTGAGTGGCAAATAAATTGCTGCATCTGAAAAAGGAATTAATAATATCAATGTGTAAGATAGCTTTAAAAATACCAAGGATTTAAGCATATTTAGATTTTTTTTTCAAATATACAATACACAAAAATATGAGTTGTCATTCATCCTTTGCTGTTGAGTCAATTCCAACTTTGTGACACTATAGGACAGAGTAGAATTGTCCCATAGAGTTTCCAAGGATCACCTAGTGGATTCTCACTGCTCACCTTTTGCTTAGCAGCCATAGCACTTAACCGCTGCACCACCAGGGTTTCAGGGTGGTTATTAGGTGGCTGAAATTTGTTCTTATTTTTAATTTGGGTTGAAGACCCAAAGCAGTGCTTCTAAGCATTGACTACATACTGCAATCCCCTGGAGTGTTTAATAAGTATTGCAGGTCCCACCCATAGAAACCCTAATTTAGTTAATTGATCAGTGGTGCAGCCTGGGTATCAGTACAGCATTGTCTATAGTAAGTGCTCAATCAATATTTGTTATATTATGGCTATTATAACACTAAGATTGTAATATCAAAACTGTGGCAGATTACCTCCCTTGTGGCAGAGTACTGTCCTCGAAGAAATCATGGATTATTATTGGTGTGATATGATACCTATAGGTACCCCTGTCTCTGAGGTCTATTAATATAAAAAATTAAATTCTCACTGTTTTAATTGCTTCTTCATATTATTACTAACTTGTGTGAAATGGTTTATATTGACATACTTCTTTCAAAAGCCAATCTCCCTAACCCCTTCTAAAACTCTTGGATATAGGGAGAAATGTATTAGAGCAGGATTTTAATTCCCATTTTCATATGGAGAAAACCAAAGTACTGGCCATTAAATGACTTGGACTTAAAACTCAAACTTCAGCCTGCTCTCCTGAACATGAGATCCCTGCCTTGCCTCCAGCTGGTAGCCTTATGTATCCATATACCTACAACTCCAAGGCAAAGTTGTAGATAAACATGCCATATACTTGATGTCTTAGTATGAGACGTGAAAAGAGAAGAATGTTATTTTTTTAGTACTCTAGGAAATCAAAGCTCTAAATTAAGAAAGTTACCCAAAGTTGTAAATGTAAGAGGCAGAACTGAGTCTAAAGCCTAGCACTTCTGAATACCAGTATGCTTTTTCTCCAATAGACTAAGCTATTTTGCTATAGATATCTTTGTGTAGCACATTATTATTATTTAGTAAATTTAGTTTATTGAATTTTTGGAGATAGGAAAGTGAGGGATTTTATTGTTAATTTCTGATGCAGTTTTTAACTACAAAGAAAATATAAGTATATTGTAGAAAATTAGAAATACAAATAAACCAAAATTCCTTATTCATAATAAAATAAAAATACTATATTCCCATTATGCAAAACTAACTTTGCTAGTGAATATATTTCTAGATTTTTCTATGCATATATGCATTTAAAATAACAATTTGTAACCTCTTTTTCTGTGTAGCAGTTTAAAGTACATAGGATTTTGATTTCTGTAATGGTAATAATAATTCTAGCATTAACTGTATTTCTTCTTGTTACAAGGAAGTCTTGTAATCCTTAGAACTGGTTTAAAGACAAGAACATCTGATTGCATTATAAGCTGTATGTGTTAGTTATTGGCAATAGAAGTATTTAGCATCAAAATAGCTAGTAAATTTTCTCTATTATTTCCCTGTATTAAAATGGAGAAAGAAGAACTCTATGGCACACAGTTTTACTTTGACACATATGGTTTCACCATGAGTCAGAAGTGATTCAGTGGTAACTGGTTTTGTTACAAAGGAGGAAACAATTTTATCCCAAGTAACAATAATTAAAAAATAAAATCTCACGTATCCTTGTACTGAACCTGAGTCCCTTGATCAATAAGAAAAACAGAAAATCCACTTTGAATATACCATTACCAGAAGTCAAACTGCTTTACAAAGCAGTGCAGAGTAAACACCATTCACTCAGTGTGGAGCAGATATGAATGCCATCCACAGTTAGTCTGAGTTACCAGGCTATCAGATGCTCAAGTTTGATGCTAATACGAACATAGATCACATGATCAAGCTTTTAGAGATGAAAGGAAACATGTTTGTAAATAGCCTGTGTTAGAAATAGGAGTTAAATAAGGGAAGTTTAGTCCACAGGACTAAGGGACCAGCCCAACTACATGGTGCCCAGCTACTCACACCAGGGACCCCAACTGAGGTTCCCAGACAGAGCTGAAGAAAAATGTGGAACAAAATTCTAAGTGACAAACACCATACTTACTGGCCTGATAGAGACTGGAGAAACCCTAAGAGTTGGCCCAGAATACTCTTTAAAATCAGTAATAAAGTTACTCTTGAGGGTCACCCTTTAGCTAAAGATTAGACAGGCCCATAAAACCAAATGAGGCTAAATCAACAGAAGACTAAAAGACCAGGGATGAGATGGCAAAAGAGACAGGAAAGCTGGTAATAAGGAATCCAAGGTTGAGAAGGGAGAGTGTTGACTTGTCACTGGGTTTATAACCAGTGTCACAAAACAATATTTATACTAATAGTTTATTGAGAAGTTTGTTTCTGTCAACTTTCATCTAAAGTACAGTTAAAAAAAAGGAAATGAGAGTTCATGGGAAGATATTTTTCTCATACAATTGCTTTAAATCTGCAAATAAATATCTGTGCTGAGGAAAAATGGAACACAGTCTCCTAGAGCTTTTGGGAAATTCCTTGGTTTCAACAATAAAGAAATAAATATCAGGAAATGACTCACACACACACACACACACACACACACACATATACATACATATGTATATATATGTAGTCCCATACTTACTCAAAGAGGAAGCCACAGTCTTGATAAATGGGTCACTGATACTGGAAGCCTTGGAATCTTTTTATAGATGTACAAGCATAACCTCTCCTGGGAAGTAATCACTCCAGAGACTAGAGTCCTAACTATTGGAGCAATTAGAATCTTGATTTACACCGGTACTGTGAATCATGTTTCTGATGTTCAGGCATGATAATTTTCCTTTATCTGGGAGAGTCTAATGCCAGCTTTGTAGCATTTTACCGACAGTCCTATCATCATCACCACACATCAGTCACAACAACAACATCATCAGTACTGATCATCATCAGTGATGATCCACACCATTATTAGTTACTACTATCTGGTCATCACTACTTATTCATCATTAGGTGTAATTAACTGGCCTTACAGTATTCATTCTAAAGTGTTTTTAGAAAAAATTCCAGGATGCTACTAACACATACTGTATAGTCTCAGTAAAAGAAAGCTAACATTTGTAAGGAATGCTACCTTTCTTATCCTCATGTTTCATGTGCAGACTGACAGGGTTGAAGGACAGAAGGTTAAAGGCGTAGGACCCTACAATGATAAGAAATCTTTACTCATATACTTTCCTTCAGAAGCCAAATGCATTCAAAAGAAATTTTCCTATTGGAGGACATATTTAATAACATATTAATCATAGTACATTGCCAATGAAATTTTTATAATTAAGTTTATTTTGAGATTGTAGATTCACATGTAGTTGTACGAAACAGTACAAATAGAGTCCATGTGTTCTTTACGCAGTTTTTTTGGGGTTGGAAACATCTTGCGATATCACAGCTGAAATACTGACGTTGATGAAATTCCTTAATCTTATTCCTATTAGCCTAGTTTTGCTTATGTTCTCTTGTGTGTGTATGTGTGTATTTTGTTCTTTGCAATTTTATTACTTGTATAGTTTCGTGTAACCACCATCACAGTTAAGAAGAGTTACACCACTACATGGATCACTTATGCTTGTTTCCTCATTTTTTAAAAAGTGTTTTCTTCATTTTATATTTTTAAGAAACAAATGATGTGGTTTCCTGTTATTTTCCAAAGGTAGCCAGTTATTTTTCCTCTGTATCATTATAAACTCATCCATTCAAACACTTTATGTTTTTCAGTAAATTGCAGTTACTACTTTCTATTGTTATTGTACTTTAGATGAAGGTTTATGGGTGAAACTAGTTTCTCATTAGACATTGGTTAACAGCATTACATCAAGTCAACACTCTGCTGTCTTAACCTTACATTGTGTGTTATCAGCTTTCTGATACTTTCTAGCCCATTCCTCTGGGCTGCAATGCTCCTTAAGTCTGGTTTTGGGTTATGGAGCTGTCCAATCTTTGCATAAAGGGTGAACTTTAGGAGTGATTTCATTATTGAGCTGAAAGAGTGTCCAGGGGCCATACTCCCAGGTTTCTCCATTCTCTATCAGGGCAGCAATTCTTGTTTTTTCATTTTTAAGCTACAGTTTTGTTCTACTTTTCCTGCTCTGTCCAGGACTTTCTGTTGTGACTCCCATCAGAGTAGTCTCTTTTGGTAGTTGGGCACCATCTAATTGTACTGGATTCAGTCTTCTGGAAGCTATGATAGATGTGGCCCATTATTGCAGTTATCATTTTCTTGATGCTCATTTTGTTCGATCTTTGGCCTGTGGACAAATGTACATTTGATAATACACAGTACAAATTACACCATCAGACTTACTGACTTGACCATGTGGTGTTGTTGATTTAAGGTACTGATGAGTTGTTTCTGACTCATAGTACTCCTATGTACAACAGAATGAAACACTATGTGGTCTCGGACCATTCTCACAATTGTGTTGTACTTGAGCCCATTGTTGCAGCCACTGTGTCAGTCCAGTCTCGTTGAGAGTCTTCTTTTTCATTGATGCTGTACTTTACTAAGCATGATGTCTTTCTCCAGGGAATGGTCCTTCCTGATAATATGTCCAAAATATTTGAGATGAAGTATCACCATCCTTGCTTCTAAGGAGCATTCTGGCTGTACTTCTTCCCAGACAGAATTTTTCATTCTTCTGGAATTTCATGCTATTTTGAACATTCTTCACTAACATCATCATTCATTGGCATCAATTCTTTAGTCTTTCTCATTCATTGCCCAAGTTTGCGTGTGTATGAGGTGATTGAAAACACCATGGCTTGTGTCCTTAAAGTGACATCTCTGCCTCATTTGAAAGAAATCTTTGCAGCAGATTTGTCCAGTGCCAAAATTTGATTTCTTGACTGCTGCTTCCAAGGCTAAATTCACTGTAGATCAAAGTAAATGGAAACCTTGAATTACTTCAATATTTTCTCCATTGATCATGGTGTTCTTTTATTGGCCCAGTTGTGAGGAGTTTTGTTTTACTTATATTGAGGTGTAATCCATACTGAAAACCTTGGTGTGAGAAAGTGTGTGCAAAAATAGTTCCAAAGAAGCTTACTGAAGAACAAAAGCAAAGGAGAGTTGAAGTTTTCCAAGACCTTTTGGAGAGGTAACACAATGTTTTGGGCTGTGTTATCACTGACAATGGAACATGAGTGTTCCATATGACCCTGAAACAAAACATCAAAATGTGCAATGAAAGTCTGCCAATTTTCCATGACCAAAAAAGTTCCATCAGTCCAAATCAAGAATCAAAATAATGTTGCTAACTTTTTCATATCAGAAGGATTGTTCATTATGAATTTGTACCAACTGGATAGTTAACCAATTTTGTTATTTGGAATGCTGAAAAGGCTGTGTGAAAAAGTTAGACTGAAAACCACCTGAACTTTTCACCAACAACTTATGTCTCTTGGTTCCTGGCGATGTACCAGCTCACACAGCACTCTCTGTGAGGGAGTTCTTAGCAAGTAAACAAACAATTGTATTGGACCACCCTCCCTACTCATCTCATCTGGCCCCCAGTGACTTTTTTCCTTACCCAAAGATAAAGAAAATATTGAAAGGAAGACATTTTGATGGCATTCAGGACATCAAAGGTAATATGACAACCTCTCTGATGGCCATTCCAGAAAAAGAGTTCCAAAATTGCTTTGAAGGGTGGACTAGGTGTTGGTGTCGTGCATAGCTTACCAACAGGAGTACTTCAAAGGTGACTGTGGCGATATTCAGCAATGAGGTATGTAGCACTTTTTCTAGGATGAATTCATGAACCTAATTGTCAGACCTCGTATACAAAGCCTTGTAGAAAAACAATTGCCAGTCAAGAATTATATATCCAGCAAAATTGTCTCTGAGATGTGATGATGAAATTAGCACATTTCCAGACAAAATGAAATTTGTGAATTTGCAAAAAACAAACTGAAATGCTAAAGGAAGTACTTTTGTTGGAAAATTGGTAACATCAGGTAACAACCCAAGATTAGAATACAGAATAGAGAAACTAGATACAACCCACATAGGGCAATCACACAATAAATCAAAGGTGAAACACTGAAAATAAGAAAACATAGATGTCATTATGTTAACCTTATAACATGAATAAGGGACTTAAACACAAAGGAAATTATCAATCCTATGCATCAAAATAAAAAACAAGAAAAAATAGGAAGTCTGAGCAAATAGAAAATGCCAATATTGAAAAAGAGCAAAACACGTAGGTGAAAAGACCCAGCACAGAAAATTAAATGAAACAAAAGAATTGTCTACAACACACTGAAAAAGACATCAAAATGGTAGCACTAAACTTATAACTATCAATAATCATGCTGAATTATTAAGTATATTAAAGGCACCAATAAAGAGATGGAGAGTGGTAGACTGGGTAAAAAATATGACCTGTCAGTATGCTGCTGGTGGGAGACACAGCTTATATTTAAAGATAGTAGAGAAGAGGAACAGGAGATTGTTAAGAGGATATAACACATATAGTACAGAAAGGAGGAACGCTGTCACTGGCAAGAAGAGCAGTAGGTGCTGCACGTAGGCAAGCATGCAAATGTAAACTGGATTGTACACTTTCACTCAATCACAATAAATAAATAAAATAAATTCAAAAAAGTAAAACTCAAAGGGAAGAAAAAAATGTATCAAGTCACCAACATTCAAGAGAGAGTAGAAGTGCCGATATTAATCTCTGATAAAATAGACTTTAAAGTAAAATCCACCACACTGGATAAGAAAGGATATTATATAATGATAAAAGGCTCAGCACTCCAAGAGGATGTAACCATGTTAAATATATACATACCCAAATACAAGGCTCCAAAATACATAAAACAAACTCCAACTGCACTGAAAACAGAGATAGACAGCTCTACAATAATAGTAGGAGGCTTCAACATACCACTTTCAGTGAAGGACAGAACATCTAGAAAAAAGCTCAGTAAAGGCATAGAAGATCCAAATGCCACAATTAACCAACTTGACCTCATAGACATATACAGAACACTCCACCCAATAGCAATCAAGCATACTTTCTTTTCCAGTGCAGCTGGAACATTCTCCAGAGTTGATCACATATTAGTCCATAAAAGCAATCCTTAACAAAACACAGAGTACTGAAATGTTACAAAGCATCATTTCAGACCATAAAGCCATAAAAGAAATCAGTAACAGAAAAAAAGAAGAAAAAGAAAATAAAAAATGTGGAAACTGAACAATACCTTGCTCAAAACTCCTGAGTTGCAGATGAAATCTGGGATAAAATGAATAAGTTTATAGAATCAAATGAGAATGAAAACACATCCCACCAGAAACATTGGGACACAATACAAGCAGCATTCAGAGGACAATTTGTCGAAATAAATGTCGATATCCAAAAAGCAGAAATGGCCAAAATGAAAGAATTAACCCTGCAATCAAATGAGTAGAAAGACAGCAGCAAGACTTCAGACACCAGAAGAAAGCAAATACTGAAAATTAGAGGAGAGCCGAACGATTTAGAGAATAGAAAAACTACTGAAAGAGTGAAAAAGACCAAAAGTTGTTTTTTGAAAAGATCTGCAAAGTCAGTAAACCACTGGACAAATTGACAAAAGGAAGAGAAGAAGCGGATAACTTGAATAAGAAAAGATGTGGGTGATATCACAACAGACATAACTGAAAATAAAAAAAAATCATAAGAGAATTTGATGAAAAATTGTACTCTAATAAATTTGTAAACCTAAATGAGATGAACAAATTTCTAGAAACACACTACCTCCCTAAAATAAAACTAACCAAAGTAAAACAACCAAATAAACCCATCACAAAACAAGACATTGAAATGGTAATTTAAAAACTCCCAACCTAAAAAACACTGGCCCTCATGACTTCCCTGCAGATTTCTACCTTATTTTTTGAGAGGAGTTAACACCACTATTATTAAACATATTTCAGAGCATAGTAAAGGATAGAATACTCCCAAATTCATTCTATGAAGCTAGCATAACCCTTATAACAAAAACAGGTAGACACCGCACAAAAAGGAAAATTACAGACCAATATCTCTCATTAATTTAGATGTAAAAATTTTCAACAAAATTCTAGCAAGTAGAATTCAACAACGTATCAAAAAAAAAAATTCACAATGACCAAGTGGGATTCATACCAGGGGTGGTGGAATGGTTCAACACGGAGAAAACAATCCATGTAATCAACCACATAAATTAAATAAAAGAATGCATTGATTTTATCAGTTGATACAGAAGTGACATTTGACAAAGTCCAACACACATTCATGTTAAAAACTCTTGTAAAAAATAGTACAAGAGGCAATTACTCAACATAATGAAGGGCATTTATGCAAAGATGACATGTATTATCTTCCTAATGAAAAGAATGTGAAAGCATTTTCCTTGTGAATGGAAATCAGACAAGGATGTCCTTTGTCATCACTTTTATTTAACATTGTGCTGGAGGCTTTTGCTGGAGCAATCAACCAAGATAAGGAAATAAAGAGCATCCAAATCAGTAAGAATGAAGAAGTATCTCTATTGGAGGACTGTGATCTTATACACAGAAAACCTTAAAGAATCCGTGAAAGACTATGAGAGCTCATAGAAGAGTTCAGCCAAATAGCATGATAAAAGACAAACATACATATACCAGTTGGATTCCTTTACAACAACAAAGAGAACATCAAAGATGAAATCACTAAACCAATATGATTTAAAGTAGTCTCCAAGAAGATAAAATAGGAAAAAATCTAACCAGGAAATCTAAAAAACCTATACAAAGAAAATCACAAGAGTATATTGCATGAAACTGAAGGAGACCCACGTAAGTGGAGAAACCTGCCTTGCTCATGGATTGGAAGACTCAACATTGTGAAAATGTCTATTCTAAGCAAAGCAATTTATAGACACAGTGCAATCCCAATACAAATTTCAATGGCATTTTTTTTCTAATGAGATGGAGAAATAAAACACCTACCTTATACGGAAAGGGAAGAATCCCCAGACAACTACATCACTAGTGAGGCAGAGGAGCAAAGTGGGAGACGTCACATTAACTGACTTCAGAACCTATTACATGGCCACAGTAGTCAAAACAGCCTGATACTGGCACAAAAACAGATACATACACCAATGGACCAGAACTGAGAATCCAGATATAGTATCATCCTCCCATGAACAGCTGATGTTTGACAAAGGCCCAAAGTCTGTAAACTGGGGAAAAGACAGTCGCTTTAAGAAATGACATGGACATAATTGAATATCCAATTAGAAAAAAATGAAAGAAGACCCATATCTCACCATGCACAAAAATCTAACTAAAAATGGATCAAAGACCTACATATAAAATATAAAACAAGAAAGATCATGAAAAAAAATTAAGGAGAATGCTGGGAGCCTTAATACACAGCATAAACAGACTAAAAAGATGTAACTAACAATGCAATAAACCACAGAAGAGAAAATAGATAAATGGGAACTCCTAAAAATCAAACACTTATGCTCATCAAAAGACTTCACTCAAAGAGTAGAAAGACAACTTGTAGACTGGGAAAAAGTTTTAGGCTATGACAAATTTGATCAGTGTTTAATCTCCATAAGCTACAAGATACTGCAAAACGTCAACAAGAAAAAGCCAAATAGCCCAAGTAAACAATAGGCAATGGATATGACATCCAGGTGGCTAACAGATATATGAGAAAATGCTCATGATCATTAGCCTTCACAGAAATGCAAATCAAAACTACAGTGAGATATCATCTCACCCCAATAAGGTTGGCATTAATCAAGAAGACACAAAATAATAAATGTTGAAGAGGTTGTGGAGAGACTGGAACTCTTCTACACTGCTGGTGGGAATGTGACTGTTACAACCCCTTTGGAAACTGATTTGGTGCTTTCTAAAAGGTAAAAATAGATCTACCCATATGATCCAGCAAACCCACTTCTTGGAAAATATCCTAGAGAAATAAGGGCTGTCACATGAATAGACATATGCACACCAATATTTATTGAAGCACTGTCTACATTAGCAAAAAGATGGAATCAACCTAAGTGCCCAGCAACAGACGAATGTATACAAATTAGTATGGTATATTCACACAGTGGAATACAATGCAATGATAAAGAACAAGGATGTTCTTGGGAAAAATCTCACAAAATGGAGAAATCTGGGAAGACATTATGCTGAATGAAATTAGTTGTTAAAGGACAAATATTGTATGAGACTGCTATTATAAGGACTCAAGAATATGTTTAAACCAACAGTCTTTGATGGTTACAAGGCTGGGGAGGGAGGCAGCTGTGTATTCACTGATTAGATAGTAGATAGGAAGTGGATTAGGTGAAGAGGCTGATAGCACTCATAGAAAGCTGGACTAAACAAAAGCTAAGTGGTTTCCTAAATATAATCTAATACTTCAAAGGACAGAGTAGCAGGGACAGGGGGCTGTGGATCATGGTTTTAGGAGACATGTATGTCAACTGACATAACATTTTTTAGGAAAATGTTATTCATCCCACTTAAGTGAGTGGCATCTGGGGCCTTAAAAGCTAGGAAGTGGCCATCAAAGTAGCATAGATTGTCCCATTTCACCTGGAGCAGAGAAGAATGAAAGACATCAAAGACATATTAAGGAGAATGTGAGCTTGAGAGACGGGGAAAAAAAAACAAACCCAAATCCTGCCATTGTGTTGATTCTGACTTATAGCTTCAACTAGAGTGCAGAATAGAACTGCTCCATAAAGTTTCCAAAGAGTGCCTGGCCAATTTGAACCGCCAACCTTTTGTTTACCAGATGTAGCACTTAACCACCATACCATCAGGGTTTCCAAGAGACAGAAAGGACCATATAAACTAGAGGCTGAATCAGCAAGAGACTAGAAAAACTAGATGGTGGCTGGCCACCACCAGTGACTACTCTGACAGTGAATACAACATAGAATCCCTGATATACAAAAAAAAAGAAAAAAAACCCACTGCTGTCAAGTTCGGTCCGACTCATAGTGACCCTAGAGGTCAGAGTAGAACTGCCCCATAGAGTTTCCAAGGAGCACCTGGTGTATTTGAACTGCTGATCTTTTGGTTAGCAGACATAACACTTAGCCCACTATGCCACCATGATTTCCAGAATCCCTGATATAGTGGGAGAAAAAGTAAATATATAGAACTAGAACTCTATTAAAATACCAGAACTGGTGGTCTGACAGACTGGAGAGGCCCCTGAAGAAATGGCCCCCAGATATGCTGTTAGCTCAGCACTGAAGCACTAGTCCTGAAGGCAACTCTTCAATGACTGGACTAGATTATGAGACGTAACATGATACTCGTGAAGACTATGTGTCTTGGCTTAAGTGGCTACTTGAGTCTAGTTGAGCAACTATGTCCAGAGGTGAGATGAGAAGCTGGAGGGGTATAGGAGCTGGCTGAATGGGCATGAGAAATACAGGATAGAAAAGAGAAGTGTGCTATCACAGGGCAGGGAGAGCAGCTAGAGTTGCATAGCAATTTAGGTGCAAGGGTTTGTATGGCAAATTGACTTGGATTGTGAACTTCTACTGAAAGGACCACACTTTTTTTTTTTTTTTTTAAAGCGAACCAAAGAAGAACTAATTTGTGTGTGGTGCTTTGCTAGGAATCTGATCTACTAGGGTTCAATTTGTGAGCTTTGAGTAACTTGAAAGTCAGCTGAGAGAAGTGCTCAGAAAATGTGGGTGGGAGACAGGGGCTGTGGAGGGACGTTTTTGACTAGTCAGTAATTCAGAGAAAGGCTGGTCTTCACAGAGGCTCAACAGGGATCCTTTGGAGCCACCAAATTTTCACTCCATGAGAATATAGGGGAGTGGAATCAGAGAAGTATTTCTGGTCAGAGCTTGAAGAAGTAAAATTAATTTCTAGAGTGAATTTAATTGTGAATAAATTATTGAATGTGCTTTTCTAAATTATAACATTCCTTTGGATTTACCAATTCTGGTTTTAAGTACCTGTTTTTTTATACAAGTCAATATCTATTTAATTTTATTTTCCAAGAGCCTTTCCAACCTAAGTAGGCTGGGCTTTGATGCTGGTATTTTGCAGTTCTCCTATATGTTATAAATCCTGTCTCTGTGATGTTAATGAAGGAGGATGGGCACAGTCGTGTTGGTGAGGCAAGACTCAATCCATAGTATTGTATTGTGCCTTGAGAAAATCTCTTGGGACGTAAAAGAAAGAAAACAGCAGAGAGATAGTGGACAGTGACACCTCCAAGGAAACAGTGCTGGGAGCAGAGGGTGTCCTTTGGTCTGGTGGCACGTATGCACAGAAGTTCCTATGGGGGTGAGAGGAAGAAGGCTGACAGAAAAAGACTGTTCCTGGAGTTTACACCCTGAAGTGGACTTTTAGCCCACTTTACTGTGCAGAAATAAATTTCTCTTGGTTAAAGTCATCGACTTTGTTGTATTTCTGTTATAGCAGCACTAGATGACTAAGACAATGGGTTTTAGTAGCTCTTATGGTGAGATCCGACTCGATGGCACTTGGCTGGCCTTGGATCAGGAGGTAGTTTGCCTAGTGGTTAAGAACAACAGTCTTGAAGTAGGGTAGGGGTAGGCATGAGTGTGGACTCTGAAACATATTGCCTCTCTGAGTCCCTTAACTTTAAAATGGGTATCATTATTGTCAGGAATAAAGATTACATTTGTATAGTGCTTTTAGATCATGGTGCCAGGGGTCAGTATAAGGGTACTGTGTCTAATACATGTTGTGAATTGAATAAGTGGTAATGATACATACGTTTTCACAATGATATTCTTTTTCTTCATAGTGTTAAATAGATGTCAGTTGAATGAAAGTATTAAGTCTATAAAAGCCAAGTTAAGCAACATCAAGAGTATAAACAAACATTTTGTCTTCCTTAGGGAAGGTAATCTCTGAGTTCGTGATCCTTAGGGAGTCTGTTTTAATAATCAGTTTAGCAGGATTTGTAATTTAAAACAGAACCTAGGTCAGCTGTTATCCACTAGTTAGGGAAAGATGCTGTCTTCTGGAAAGTAGAGAGTAAATGAGCAATTAGAAATCATGTTCTTCAGTGCAGAAAGAGTTACAAGATAAATTACAGGTTGTTATCCTCTGATCAAAAGTGGGAGAAGAGTGTTCGGACCTCAAAGCTGTCATCTACTCACTAGGGCCATGTTCCTTCCCAGAATAATGGGGTATCCCAGAATAAATGTGGCTAAGAGAGGTAGAGCATATCCCTGTGCCTTTGAGCTAAAGGAAGAGAGTGCCTGCCTGACCTGATCTGTTGGGTAACAGCACAAACCGTGGGAGCCAGACTGCCTGAGTTCTGGAGACAATTCAGTAGTTTTGTAACTTTGGGTAAGGTATATAATCTCTTCAAAATAGGAACAATAGTATTTTCACATGGCTTTAAAGCAGATCCTCTCTTAGTAGTTTCTAGATAAACATTAGCTTGATAAGATTATCATTAAACCTATAGCCACTGAAGCTAAGAATTCTAGGGCAAACGAAAGAGTACATATAATAATTTATTAATAGTTAAATTCAGTCCCGGAATTAACTGCACTATTCCTAGCTGCATCAGGAAGGGAGATTTCTGATTGTTCTCCTTTCTGTTCTCTTGGATCCCTTGTGGCAAACAGGTTAAGAGCTATGGCTGCAACCAACAGGGTGGCAGTTCAAATCCATCAGCTGCTGTGGGAAACACTATGGGGTAGTGCTACCCTGTGCTACGGGTCATTATGAGTCAAAATCCACTTGATGCCAGTGAGGTTTCTTCTTCTTCTTCTTCTTCATATGCAGTGTGAATTTAATGGTAACAAAGTTTTCCCTTTGGGGAAATGTTCTCAGCCTCTGTCAAAGTCAGTCTTTTCCTAAATTACTAACTCGTCATCATCCTGCTGTGATTGAGAGCCTGATCCAGAGGAGAAAGCTCAGATGAGAATCCCAGTGACTTTCGCCTGTCAGGATTCTCTTCAGACAAAAGACTTAAGTTCCAGGGATTGAAACAGAGACACAAGAGGGAGGGAGATAGAAAAAGCACTGATTTAAGGATCTAAAGGTCATTCAGCTGATATTTGCCAGCCATCTCCCGGCCTGGTGGTGTAGTGGTTATGTGCTACATCTGCTAACCAAAAGGTTGGCAATTCAAATCTGCCAGGTGCTCCAGGGGAACTCTATGAGGCATTTCTACTCTATCCTATAGGGTTGCTGTGTGTTGGAATTAACTTGATGGCAATAGATTTGGTTTGGTTTTGGTTCTTCCCAGCAGCAGCAGCTCTCACCCTGGAGGTAAAGCTTAGCCTCATGACCATTAAAGTCATTTAGGTGCTAGGAAGACAGATTCATAGCATATACTAAAGTGTTTTCTGACATACTTTTAGTCTCTCTGTGTCTATTTTATTACCAAGAAGGTGGGGAAGCAGATACTGGGAGGGTAGTGGTGATATTTCTTTCCCTCTAAATGTACATTTTCTGTTGCCTCCACAGAGTCCTCTGAAGGAGAATGACAGCAAGAACTCTTCTGCGACAGAGTCTATCCTTACAGGCTTAATGGACTAGTCAGGATGCCAGATCCCTCTTTTCTTTTTCTCTGCTTCTGTGTGATCGCTGTGGTGGGGAACCTGGCCTTGATTACTGTGATTGGGCTGCTCTCTCACCTGCACACACCCATGTACCTTTTTCTCTTTTATCAGTTTCTGTTACTGCACTGCTATCACCTCAACATTGCTAATGAGTTTTGTCTCAAAGAAAACATCTTGCCCTCAGGGTGCATTACGCAACTCTTCTTTGTTGTCTTTGAGTCCTTCATTCTGTAAGCAACGTCATATGACTACTATGTTTGCCCTCTAAACCTGTGGTGTTCACAGTCACTGTGTCTCCTCGGGTCTCTTCTCTCCTTTTGTTAGGTGTCTATACGATGGGGCTTTTGTTTGCATGACCCAAACAGGCAGCACAGTGAGTCTGACTTCCTGTGCTGACAACCTTGTTAATTGTTTCATGTGTGACGTTCTTCCTCTCAGCATCTATGTGAATGAGCTGGTGGGATTTATCCTTGTAGCCATTAATGTTGGAATGTCCACTGATAAAATCTTCAAGTCTTATTCTCTACTGCTCTCGTATTAGCTCCACTAAAAGTACATCCAAAGTCTTTAGTACCTGCAGCTCCCCCATAATTGTAGTTTCTCTCTTTATTTATTTATTTATTTTTTTGCTTCTGGGTCTTTTGTGTGTCTCAAGCCATCTTACATTTTGCCTCTTGACCAATGGAAGGGGCTCTCCCTGTTCCATATCATTGTGGTACCTGTGCTAAATCTGTTATTCTACAGCTTGAGGAAAAAGGATGTCAAAGTTGCCCTGAGGAAAACTTGGAGGAGAAAAATATTTTCTCAAGAAAGGAGCAGTATTTGAAGAAGGAAATCTAATGTTGTGTTTATTAGTTAGTGTGTGTTTATGTCTGTATTTACAATGGGGTAGCTAAGCTGTGGTGTTCCTTTCCTAAACTGGAAGAGAATGTTAAGTTTTTATGTTTGAATGAATGTTTAGTGCAGACCTGTTTCCCCTAGTCCTTACCTCACTTTACCTTGACTATTCAAAGCACTCTTTATTTTATGCTGATTGTTTCTAAAATCAAAGATTCTTGAATCTTGAATGGACCATACAAATCACTTAATCAAACATTTTCATTTAACAGATCACAAATTGGAGACTCAAAATTATTGCACATGTTGCCCAAGCACACACAACTACTTGGTACCACAACTGGCACTGGACTGCAGGGCCTTGAATTCCAGGCTATTTTATTTTTGTTGATGCCATGTTTTGTTGTTCCATTGCCACCCTCACAGATTGAATTTTGATGGTAGGATATCCCAATACTTTAAAACCTGCTTCTGTTTACAGCAATTCAAGTTAGCTTGTCAAAAAATAATTTTTGAATACTACTTCTTTTCTCAAGTGAGTAGGAAGTGAAAATTTTTCTTAAGCTGATCTTGGCTAAGTGACAAGAGAAGTACGTGAAGACTTACTTGACTGTGTGGGAGGCTAGTGTATCAGGTTCCAGACAGCAGCAAGCATGGTCACTAATGAGGCTGTATTTGGAAACTTAGAGATCCAATCTAATGTATTAATGCTTTTATAGGTGTGAAGGTTCTAAAGATGATGAGTGGAAAATCATGTATAGTACAAAACTAAGAGAGTCAAAATTTAGAGTTTTCCCTTAGGGGCTAGTTTGAGTGTTTGAACTATAACTCAGAAATTTTGTGGCATAGGGTAATAAAGTAAGGATCTGAAGGATCTAAAGGAGCAGTAAATGATTTCTTGGATCTAGTTAATGATAGAGAAACCCTGGTGGTGCAGTGATTAAGTGCTATGTTTGCTAACCCAAAGGTTGGCAGTTCAAATCCACCAGATGCTCTTTAGAAAGTCTATGGAGCATTTCTACTCTGTCCTATAGATTTGCTATGAATTGAAATTGACTCAACAGCAATGGGTTTTTGGGAGGGTTAGTTAGTGGTGTAGTGGTTAAGAACTACAGCTACTAACCAATAGGTTGACAGTTTGAGTTCACCAGGCACTCCTTAGAAACTATATGGGTCAGTACAACTCTGTCCTATATGGTTGCCATGAGTTGGAATTGACTTGGTGGCAATGCGCTTGTTTTCTTTTGGCTTAGTTAGTTATTGGAGTCTCTGCATGGTGCAAATGGTTAACATATTGGGCTACTTACGAAAGGTTGTAGGTTCCAGTTCACCCAGAGGTGCCTCAAAAGAAAGACCTGGGAATTTACTTTTTGGAAATCAGTCATCTGGAGCCTTTTGAGCATAATTCTACTCTGATACTTACAGAGTCACCTTAAGTTGGAACTGATGGCAGCTGGTTCGGTTTATTTAGTTATCAGGGCAGCACTAAGCAGAAGAGATAACATTAATTGAATGTTAAGGCATTTACAGATAGCTATGGGACAGTTCTATCCTGAGTTATAGGAGTGCTGAGTCAGAGTCTACTCTATGGCACACAACAACAACAGGTGGTACTTCTCATAAAGGTATATATGGGAAAGAAAAAATTCATCTCACGACTGGTTAATTCCACAGCACCATGTAAAGAGGAGTTTTGTTGCTGTTGTTAGGTGCTGTTGAGTTTGTTCCAACTTGTAGCAACCCTAGGCACAACAGAAGGAAATACTGCCCAATCCTGTGCCGTGTTCACAATTGTTTTCATGCTTAAGCCCATCATTGCAGCCACTGTGTAAAGCCACTTTGTTGAGGGTCTTCCTGTTTTTCGGTGACCCTCCACTCTACCAAGCATGATGTCATTCTCCAGGGACTGATCCCTCCTGATGACTTGTTCAAAGAATATAAGACACATTCTTGCCATCTTTGCTTCCAAGGAGCATTCCGGTTGTACCTCTTTCAGTACAGATCTGTTTGTTCTTTTGGCAGTCCATCGTACATTCAACATTCGCCTCCAACACCACAATTCAAAGGCATCAATTCTTCTTCTGTCTCTCCTTATTCACTGTCCAGCTTTCACATGCATATGATGCGATTGAAAATACAATGGATTGGGTCAGGTATACCTTAGTCTCCAAGGTGACATCTTTACTTTACAACACTTTAAAGAGGTTCTTTACAGTAGATTTTCCCAACACAACAAGTTCTTTGATTTCTTGACTGCTGCTTCCATGGGTATTGATTGTGGAACCAAGTAAAATGAAATCCCTGACAATCTCAGTCCTTTTTCAATTTATCACAATGTTGCTTGCTGGTCTTGTTGTGAGGATTTTTTTTGTTGTTGTTGTTGAGGTGCAGTAAATACTGAAGGCTGTAGTCTTTGATCTTCACCAAATCCTCTTCACTTCCAGCAAGTAAGGTGGTGTCACCTGCATAATGCAGGTTGTTAATAAGGCTTCGTCAGTCCTGATGCCTCATTCTTCTTCATATAATCCAGCCTCTCAGATTATTTGCTCGACATACAGATTGAAAAGATATGGTGAAAGGATACTACCCTGATGCACACCCTTCCTGCCTTTAAACAATGCAGCGTCCCACTGTCCTGTTTGCATGACTGCCTCTTGATCTATGTACAGATTCCATAGGAGCACAATGAAGTGTTTTGGAATTCCCTTGTTATGCATGTTATCTATAATTTGTTATGATCTGCACAGGTGAATGCATTTGCACAATCAATGAAACACAGGTAAACATCTTTCTGACATTCTCTGCTTTTAGCCAAGATCCGTCTGACATCAGCAATGACATCTGTGGTTCCGTGTCCTCTTCTGAATCCATTTTGAATTTCTGGGCAGTTCCTTGTCAATACACTGTTGCAGTTGCCTTTGAATGATCTTGAGCAAAGTTTTACTTGCATGTGATATTGATGATATTGTTCAGTAATTTCCACATTCAGTTGGATCACCTTTCTTTGGAATGGGCATGAATATGAATCTCTTTTAGTCAGTTGGCCAGGTAGCTGTCCTTCAAATTTCTTGTCGTTGATGAGTGAGCACTTCCAGCACTGCATCTGTTTGTTGAAATATCTCAACTGGTATTTCATCAAATCCTGCAGACTTGAGTTGCAATAGTGAAGGATTTGTACAGGGAAAATATTAAACAACTCATGGAGCATCAAAAGAAGATGGAAGGAATACACAGAGTCAGTATACCTGGAAGAACTGTTTGATGTTCAGCCATTTGAAGAGGTAGCATATGATCAGGAACTGATGGTACTGAATGAAAAAGTCAAAGCCGCATTGAAGGAACTGGCAAAAAACAAGGCTCCAACAAAGAGAAGTACAGCTTTACATAATACACTGGAAGACTTTGATCTAAAGGATTTATTAGTAATAGAGTGTCCTAATTAGTGTTGCTGTAACAGAAAATACCACAAGTGGATGGCTTTAACAAAAGGAAATTTATTTGCTCATGTAAAAGTAGGCTGAATCCAAATTCAGGGCATCAGCTCCAAGGGAAGGCCTTTTCCTTTGGCTCTGGAGGAAAATCCTTGAAGTCAGTCTTCCACTAGACTGGAAGCTTCTTAGGCCTCAGGCACAGGGACCTGGAGTCCAAAACATGCACTCTGCTCCATGTTCTTCTTCCCTGGTAGTACAAGGTTCTCACATCTCTACTTGCTTCCCTTTCCTTTTATCTTCCAAGAGATTGCTTCAAGATACAATATAATCTTATAGATTGAGTCCTCTGTCACCAACACAACTGCAGCCCACATTTCCTCATTAATATCATAGAGGAGGGATTTACAACACAGAGGAAAATCATGCAATATGTGGAATCATAGCCCAGGAAATTGGATATGCAATATTTGGGGGGGGAAATAATTCAATCCATGATAGTTTTTTTTTCTTTTTCTTTTAATCACTAGTATATTATGAGGAAACCCTGGTGGCATAGTAAGTGCTACAGCTGTTAACCGGAAGGTCGGCAGTTCAATCTGCCAGGTTCTCTTTGGAAGCTCTGGGGTAGCACTACTCTGACCTACAGGGTTGCTATGAGTGAGCATAGACTTGATAGCACTGGGTTTGGGTTTTTAGTTTTAGTATATTAAGCGGTAGGGAGACACTTTAACTTAAGCACTGTTCTTATGGAAAGCTCTCTTCTTTTGGGAAAATGGGAGATTTGGATGAGTCTTTAGTTTTGCCATCTGATATGACAGAGATCTTAAGACTAAGTGTTGAGGCAAGGTTTGGCTTTAGTCATCACCGAATGGTAAGAATAAACTGACATCGGTGACCTGTGGGATGAGTGTCAGGTGAGCAAGGTGAACAGGCTATATAAGGTAGGCACACATTAAGCAATGACTCACGAGGCCTGTAAGTTTTGCATTTTTTATTCAGTAGCTTAGTAGTTGGTTGACATCAGACAAATTACTTAACGTCTCTGAAAGCTAGGTTTTTTATTTTATTTGTTTATTTTTTTAAAGCAGGAAAATAAACCTGAGCTCACGGGATTTTTGAGAGTATTAAGTACTAAGTGAGGTACTCAGTTAACTCTAGTTCTTTCCCTGCTGGAATTTCTTTTAGTTATCAGCACTTTCTCTAGGTTTATAGAACCTTAATCAAATTATTTCATCTTTTTTGAACTCTGGTTTGGTATGCAAAAAATGAGCTCATCTCCAACTATATTTAAAAAATAAAAAATTTTGATCAGTTCTAATACACTTTAAAAAATAAATGATATATGTATTACTATGCAGTTAAAACATGTCTGCCTCCCATGTAGTCATTCCATTCCTAAATTCTCCTTCCTGGAAGAAACAGTTGGTGCCAATTTCTTATGAATTCTCTGGCAATTGTATATGTTTATTCAGTAATATATGTCTATACATATATATGCCTAGTGCCCCTGTTTTAAAGTTGTGTAAAAGGCCATTTAAGAATGATTCTTTTAAAAGAGGATGGAACACAGAATATAGAACACTGCAGTGGTAAAAAGAAGATCTCATCACAGAAGAGGAATGGGATAGAAGGAGGAGCATGAGGCAACCTTGAGCTTGGGTGTATCACTATGGGTCCCAACTCTGCAGACACTGTGTGACATTTTGGTCTCTTGATCCATACTCACCCTGTGGAATGGCCACCTCTACCTGTGTTTGCTTCATTCTGTGGTGAGGTCAGAATCGTCGATAGCTTGCGACATTCAAATGGAAAGTATTTTCAATCTAGCAAACATTGTGTTCGTTTTAACAAATGTTCTTTTTCTGACTCTTGAATGAACTGTATTGTTGCAAATTTAGGATGTGGAAAACATATGAAAAAATATGCTATGCCTGAATGTGGTCATTTGCATTTTTGGTCCCAATTCTTTATTCCCCTTATTTATCCAGACCTGTGCCAAGGTCTCATAGAGTATATTTCTTTGCCCCTCTTATAGTGAGCTCTGCAATGTGTCTCATTTGGCCAGTGAGATATTAGCAGATGTGATGTAAGCAGGGACTTGGAATGTGTTTACACAGTGGGACTTAACTCATGCTTCTCCCACTGTCTTGAGAAGAGTTTCTTTCCATAACCATTGTCCTTCACAACTGATTCTCACAATGAGTTGAGCACTTCTTGAAGCAGAACACCTACAGGAGCTCAGCTAAGATAAGCCCCCACAATCAACTTGTAGACATATGAGAAACAAATATTGTTGTATGTCAATGAGATTTTGTGGTCATTCTATTGCAATAGCTAACCGATAAATTCCTCCATTCAGATATTAAGAAATGAGCATCTCACCTGGAGATTTACTTTCAGTGGAATTGTACTCAATACTCCATGTTGTAGAAGGTTGTTGACTTGTCATTATAATGTGTGCTCTATTCTTTGCCAATAGATATATTTTGAATTATGTTTTCTCATGGACTCTTTTACATAGATGGCATCATATACATACTTTTTTAACTTTATTGTGTTTCAGGTGACAGTTTACAGCTTGAGTTAATTTCTCATTCAAAAATTTATATGCATACTGTTTTATAACATTGGTTACAATTTCCACAATGGGACAACGTGCTCTCCCTTTCCACCCCAGGTTCCCTATGCCCATTCATTCAGCTCCTGTCCTTTCTTGCTTTCTCACATTGCTTTTGGGCAATGGTTGTACATTTGGTCTCTTATATTTTATTGACCTAGGAAGCACATTCCTCACTTATGTTGTTGTTTGCTTTATAGATCTGTTTAATCTTTACCTGAAAAGTAGGCTTTGGGAATGGTTTCAGTTCTGTGTTAGCAGAGTGCTAAGGAGTAACCAAATGTGCTTCATGTATGAGTACAAAGAGCATAGATTCTTGCTTTCAGAAGTAACTCAGAGGTTTCTTCAGGTCTCTGTTAGACCAGTGAGTCCAGTCTTTTTTCCAAGAATTTGAATTTTGTTCAATATTTTTCTCCTGCTCTGTCCAGAGCTCTCTCTGGTGATCCCTATCTGAGTTGTGGTATCTGGGTAACATCTAGTTCTTTGGGGTTAGGATGGTGGAGTCTCTGTTTCACGCAATTCTTTAGTATTTGGGCTACTAGTTTCCTTGTGTTTCTAGTTTTCATCATTTTCTTTTGCTTTGCATGGGTTGAGACCAATAGACATATCTTACATGGCTGCTCACAAGCTTTTAAAACTCTAGATGCTACCCTCCAATGTAGGCATGCACCATTTTTTTTAAAGATTTCTCTGATTATTGAACATTAAAGTTGTATCAACTTTCCAATGTCTTATTAGTGTTAAAAATACTATGAAAATAGCTTTTGCAAAATATCTGCCCACATTTTTGTGTTGCATTATTTTCTCAGGGTAGATTGTGCTTTCACTACTTTTTAATCCAAAATACTTCCCAGTTTTTCTCTATGACTTCTCTTTTGACTTATTTGCTATAGAGAAATGTATTGTTTAACATTTAATCATTTTTTTCCTTAGGCATTTTTTTTCATTGATTTCTGATTTTATTTCATGATGTGTTGAGAATATACTCTGTTAAATGTTAATCTTTTTATAGGTATTGAGAAGGGAGAAGTAGACACCTAACAACCTTGTCTCAGGGTCAGCAGTCCCAGAGATGAAGTGAAATTGTGCATGGGAGTAACCAAAATGTACTTCATGTATGAGTACAAAGAGGGCAGTTTCTTGCTTTCAGAAGTAACTCCTCCACTGAAGAGTATCCAAGGGAGACTTCTCTGGGTTTCTGCTCAGATACCTAGTGTATTCACCTGTGAAAGAAAAACCTTTCAAAAGTCCTCATATGTTTGCAGTGTTATGGACAGAAAGTGTTTCTTTAATGGAAGAGAAACATCTGGTCATAGCCTTAAATATACATGGTGGCCTTTAGGGTGTAATTACTGTCAAGATAATCTGGAGAAAAATGTAATAGGCTTTACTTTTCTAGTATAGTAGTGAAAAGAAGGATATAGGTTCAGGACTATCCCTTCATGTATCATCAGCAATCCATGTCTTTTCATGTCCCTTTTCCTAACTGTGAAGGTTAAGGTTGTGTATCAGCTTGGCTAGGCCATGATTCCTAGTGGTTTGACATTTATGGTGTAGTTTGTTTCATGATAGTGTAATTTAGCAGTTATGTAATCATGTAATCAACTCCACAATGAGATCAGCCATGAGCAGCCTTTCAGCTGAAAGGGAATTTCTTGAGCACGTGACCTGTGTATAACAAACATCCAGTATATATATGAACGTCCAGCAAGGATCTCAATCTGAATCTTCCATCTGGCTCATCATCATGTGACCTCTGGTTCTTACAACTTGATCTAGCAGCTGACCTGCTAGTTTGAGATGTGCCATTTCTGTAGCCTGTGACTGAGTGGCCTGCCACATGACCTGCTGATCTTGGGTTCATCAGTCCCTGAAGCTGTGTGCGTCAGGGGAAGGCACTAGTCTGATGCCTGATCAGCTGACTTGAAATTTACCAGCTTCTACAACCATATAAGCCATTTTCTTGAGATAAATCTCTCTTTATGTATATAGATATATCTATACATTTCACTTGTTTTGCTCTCATGGAGAACACAACCTAAGGAATTTAGAACTAAGAGTGGCTCTAGAGAAACAAAATTGGAAGGATGAATCTCCTAAACTGGTTCTCCAGTATGTTTAGTCTTAAAGATGTTGATCACTCTGCCTCCATTAAGAGAGAAAGAGAGAATGAGTGAGTGACAGAGAGAGAAAAACTACTGTCTAGTCAATTCCAACTCATAGCAATCCTATAGGTCAGAGTAGATCTTCCCCATAGAGTTTCCAAGGAGCACCTGGTGGATTTGAACTGCTGTGACTTTTGGTTAGCACACATAGCACTTAACCACTATGCCACCAAAGAGGGCACTACTAATTCAGGACATGAGATGGGAATATAAATATGCAAAACATCATCACTAGCAGATCAGTTATGGGTGAAAGGAAAGGCTGTTAGTGATCACACGTTTCATGATGTATGGACGCTACTTGAAAACAACAGTGGAAGCTCTACAGCACCTTTCTGGGAACTCCCTGAAGAACAGTGGTGAGGGTAAATGCCAGCCAGAAGTTTGAGCAAGAACCTGGTCATTCACTTTTATTGGAAACAAAAATGGACAGATGTGTGATTGTGTACTGATTAATGGGGTGTGACCAATGGTTTGACTGGATAGTCAGCAACTTGGAAGAAACATGATTGGAAAACAGATGACAAGGAGGTATGGGGAAGAGGTGTGTGGATAGATGTCTCTGAATGGACATATGAAGTGAACATATTTGTATCTGATGTGAATGCTTACCAGAAGGTGACCTCAGTAAAGGAAGATTTTAGCAATCAAGTATATTAGATAATGGGTACCATGGAAGCCAGTCATCCTCTTTCCCAGCCACTCCCACCATTGCCCAATGGGGTCATGAACAAAGTGACCATGGTGGCAGAGATAGAGGTTATGTGTGGGCTCATTCCACTCACCAAGGTCAAGTAAGTGTCAGCTATTCCTGAGTTCTCCATCAGCTAGCAGGGGAGGTAAATGCTGATTCCCATATAGTACCATCATTCTTCAAGATGATCAGCTGGTAATCTTGTGGAAAATTGGTTACACTGGATCACTTCCATCTTGGAAAAGGCAGCATTATTTTCATACTAAAATAAGACATTAACTCTGGATATGGATTTGTCTTCCCTGCATGTAATGCTTCTGTCAAAACTACCATCTGTGGAATTACAGAATGTCTTGTCCACTGTCATGGTAGGCCACACAGAACTGTCTCAGAGTAAGGAACTCACTTTACAGCAAATGAAGCATGGCAATGGGCTGTGCTTATGGAATTCGTTGGTCTTATCATGTTCTCTGTCTTCGTGAAGCAGCTGGCCTGATAGAACTGTAAAATAGCTTTTTAAAGACACAGACACAACACCAGCTAGATGGCAATACCTTGCAGAGTTGAGGCAGTGTTCTCCAGGAGGCTGTATGTACTCTAAACCAGCATACACTGTATGGTACTGTTTGTCACTCAACCAGGATTCGTATGTCCAGAAATGAAGGGATGGAAATGGGAGTGGCATTACTCACAATTATCCCTAGTGACCTACTTGCAAAATTTTGCCTCCTGCTCCCATGATCCCATGCTCTGTGAGTCTAGAGGTCTTAGTTCCAAAGGGAAATACACTTCTATTAATAAATACCACAAAGATTCCATTGAATTGGAAGCTAAGAATCCTATCCAGCCACTTTGGGCTCCTCTTGTTTCTGAATCAACAGGCAAAGAAAGAGGTTACTGTATTAACTTGAGTGATGAATTCTGATTACCAAGAGGAAATTAGGCTGATATTACATAATAGAGGTAAAGAGAGTATTTCTGCAATACACAAGATCCCTTAGGATGTTTCTCAGTACTATCACACCCTGAGATTAAAGTCAATGGCAAACTATAGCAACCCAATTCTGACATAACTGTTAATAGTCCAGACCCTTTAGGAATGAAGGTTTGGGCCACTTCTCCAGGCATGGAACCATGAACAGCTGAGGTGCTTGCTGAAAGTAAAGGAGATACAAATGGCTGATGGAAGAAGGTAGTTCTAAACACCAGCTATGACCACATAACCAGCTGCAGAATTGACAGCTGTAATTGTTCTGAATATTCTTTCCTTGTTTGTGTGCACAAAATGTTTTTGTTTTATTCGATTATAGAATATAAGATGTAAATGGGGCTAGTGTGGTTTTCATTGTACACATATTAATTGTATTATGTTATATGCAAGTATGACTTTGTAATTGTTATTTATTTAGGGATTACATATCATTTAAGATGTGTACAGATACCAAATTAACAAAGGGTAGAGCTGTGGTGGCTAAGGTTGTGTGTAACCTTGTAGAGGTTATGATTCTCAGTGCTTTTGCAGTCATGGTGTAGTTTGGCAGTTATATAATGATGTAATTCGTCAGTAATATAGTGATGCAATGAACTCCATGGTGAGATCTGCTATAAGGAGCCAATCAGTAGAAAGAGATTTTCCTTGGGGGTGTGGTATGCCTCCAGCATATAAATGAATGTTTCAGCAAGGCTTTCAGTTTGGACCCTGTATCTGGCTTGTCATCATCTGGCCTCCTGTCCTTGAGCCAACAGTTTTCTTGGCAATCTTGAGATTGGTCAGCCTTCGCAGTCTGTGAATCAGAAACCTGCTGTCTGACCTACTGATCCTGGGTTCATCAGCCCCTGAAGCTGTGAGTCAGGAGTCACTTCTAGCCTGATACCTGACCAGTGGATTTGTGAAGTGGCTAACATTATGAGAGGATTTACAACACATAGGAAAATCTCAAGAAATGACAAAATGGTGAACAATCCCACAGTACTGGGAATCATGGCCTAACCAAGATGATAAACACGTTTTTTTGGAGACATAATTCTGCCTATTACATATGCTTATCTGATATACAAACCCCCCCCAAAACCAAACCCACTGCTGTTGAGCC
Source organism: Heterohyrax brucei (assembly GCA_028571685.1). Classification (NCBI taxonomy): domain Eukaryota; kingdom Metazoa; phylum Chordata; class Mammalia; order Hyracoidea; family Procaviidae; genus Heterohyrax; species Heterohyrax brucei. The sequence continues at coordinate 24,403,085 of CM053162.1, forward strand.
ACGTCCCACTCACAGCACCCTAGTGGTCAGAGTAGAACTGCCCCATAGAGTTTCCAAGGAGCATCTGGTGGATTTGAACCGCTGAACTTTTGGTTAGCAGACACAGCACTCAATACACTATTCTGCCAGCGTTTCCCCATCTGATATATGAAGACTACCAGTTAATTCTCAAACTTATCCTAGAAAGAGTGCTACAGACTTCATTGCTGAATATCACTATAATTACCTTTGAAGTACTCCCTTTGGGAATCTATGTACTGACACCAGGGCCTAGTCTACCCTTCAAAGCAATTTTGGAACTCTTTTTCTGGAATGGCTATCAGAGCTGTCATAGTATTACCCTTGATGTCATTAATGTCATCAAAATGTCTTCCTTTGAATATTTTCTTTATCTTTGGGTAAAGGACAAAGTCTCTGGGGGCCAGAATAGGTGTGCTGGGGAAGCTGTTCCAATAGATTTCTTTGTTTACTAGCTAAAAACTCCCTCACAGACAGCTATACAATTAAGTTCACAAATTTGCCACCTTGCCACTGTGCACAATGGCCATTCCAGAAACAGTTCCAAAGTTGCTTCGAAGGGTGGACTAGGTGCTGGCCTGGTAGCACTTAGAACAGCGAAGTTTGCAGACTTAAGTGGCAGATCTTGTAGGATACCACACATTTTTCCTAGTGTGCATGTTGTCTCTTCACTGTTGGTAAAGTCCTTTGATGTAATGAGTTTTCAGTTTTGGTGAGATCTCATGTATCTATTTTGTTTTGTTGTCTGTGCTTTTGGTATCATATCTAAGAATCCATTGTTGAAGACTAGGTCCTAAAATATTACCCCTATGTTTCTTTCTGGGAGTTTTATGGTTTTAGGTTACACATTTAGGTCTTAGATCCATTTTGAGTTAATTTTTTAATAAGATGTGGGTTGTCCCTCCTATAGCAGGGAACTTGAAAGAATATTTTCTGTAGCTGTGTGTTAATGCCATGAAGCTGATGAGTGTGGGATGTAGACGTGGCTTGATAGGCTCCTAGGACTGGCATTACAAGAACATGACAGCTTCAGGAATGTGGGTCTAATCAGACAGTACCAGCAGCCCCTGCTCTATATTTGTCTCTGCTAGGAGGAAGAAACAGTTCTCTAGACAACTCACCAGGCCTTGGTTCAACAATCCTGGTAGGTAGAGGGAGACATAGTTATTGAGTTGAACTTCAACTGGGGCTAATTACAGACATATCTCCTGATCTCGTCCTTGAGTTGATGGAGTCCTGTGTGTTTCCCTTTGATTAATATTGTCAGTGGGACAGTGTAGAAATGGCAGGCTTTAGTACCACATCTTCCAAGCAATGGGTGTGGGGTTTGGTTAGAGTTTGTTTAAGTGTATTAGAGACTCTCATTTTGTATTTTGAGATGAAAATGGAGCCCCAAGACCCTATCAGGAATTATTAGCCTATTTTTTTCTTCTTTCTGACTTTATGGTTTTAGATTTGCATCCTGACTCATTTTTAAAATCTTCTCTACATTTGATGATAAAATCCCCCAATCAAAAACTTTTCAGGAACTTTTTGAACCAGATTACGTCTTTCTTTAATATGGGTACATGCATGTCTAGGCCAAGCAGTAGGAAAAACATTCATTTTGAAATCTTCAGTTAAAAGACATAAGAAGCAAGGCTGATTTCTCACTGTACATCTTTGGGCAAATTACTTATCTGTAAAATGGAACAATTATATGATTTCATAAGTTTGTGGATATTGATTGATATTGGGTATTAAGGTGTTTGGCAAATTATAGTGTGAAGGACAAATGTTGCCTCTTAATTTCCACTGTGGGCTTTGTTAGTGTGAGGGAAGAGAAGCAGCTATAGGTCAAATACAAGGGAAAAGGATATCATATGTGGTGCCCTTCTTAGCTTTCATGATGGGGCTCTCACCCCAGGTTCTTGCCTTTCCCTGACCATGTATTCTTCCTTCTTTGGGACAAATATATTGAGGCAGCAAGAGAATGTACCCAACTGCAACCTGTACTCTCACTTCTAGATCTCAGATCTAGGGTCAAGAGGACCAGATTTCCCTTTCCAAAGGATTTCAAATCAACTTGCAGGGCCTATACAAGCCTCTTCTGTGGGTCTATCCTTCCAACATGAAAGTAAAATGAGAGGGAAAGAGAGAGAACAGAAGGGAAAAATCTAGGTGAGGAAGAGATTATATGTTTCTTTTTGGTGACTTTCAAATTTATCTCCATTTGTCTGTCTTGTGTACACTGTCATAGATTGAATCGCGTCCCCCCTAAAATGTGTGTAGAAACTTAGTTAGGCTGTAATTCCTGGTGTTGTGTGATATTCCTATATTCTGTAAACCTTGCTGCTATGATGTTAATGAGGGACAATGAGCAGCAGTTGTGCTGGTGGGGCACTACTTGAAGTGTAAGATTGTATTGTGCCTTGAGTCAGTCTCTCAGGGTATAAGGGAAAGAGAGGCAAGCAGAGAATTGGGGACTTCATACCACAAAGAAGTAGTGCTAGGAGCCGTGCCAGTCCTTTGAAAAGGACTCGGGGTCCCTGCACCTCAGTAGCTCCTAGTGCATGGGAAGAATGATGACAGGGACCTTCCTCCAGAGCTGACAGAGGAAGTCTTTCTTTGGAGCTGATGCCCTGAATTTGAACTTGCAGCCTACTGGCCTGTGACAGAATAAATTTCTCTCTGTTAAAGCCACTCACTTATGGTATTCCTGTTATGGCAGCACTAGATGTCTAAGTCACATGCCATAGTGCAAATTATGAGTATTAGTTTGGGTAATATGTTCCCTACAGTGAATAACAAAACAATACACAGCTCTCTTAAAGCCATTTGATGACTTTGTTTTAACTTTAGTTCAGATAGGTAAATGTAGAAAGGAAGAAAATGTAAATTTGAAATTGACAAGATTCAAGTAGAATCAACATGAAATACATGAAAGTTAGAAGGGAAGAGAAAATATGAGTGGATATGTTTAATTAGTCATGTTGAGCAACATTGGCTCTCCAACAGTATGTGTGTAAATCTTTAGAGGATTTTCCTCTTACATCTCAGTTGATTACCGTTATTAAGCACTGCTTGCCTGGCTTCAGTGATGTCATCAACTGTAAACCCCTAAAAAACATGTGTGAACTGGGGTCACAATTTATTCCACATTCCTTTCAGATTTGATTGATTCACTTTATCCAAAACTCAGCAATGTTATAATTCCTACACAATTAATTCAAGCTTATCACATCATCTTGGATAGCTTTGACTGTACAAAGTTCCACCGAAAAAACATACCGTAAAGGAGGCTCTGGTTCCCTGACCCATTGGCTGATATAGTGAAGTGTTGTTGAAGAATAAAAATATGATCTTTATATTGCAGTGGAGGTCATCTAAACTGCTTAGATGTCAAAGTGTGTTCTCATGGAAACTAGAACCTTAAAACAAATTTTCTTAGTCTAGCAGTAATGTTCAACAGCTGAGACAATGGTTCAGGAACTAATCTTCAACCTAAGACTTTGTATTTGCATGCTGAATAACAGAAAGGGATGCCTTAATCATATTGTAAAATGACCTTGAATTTAGGGAGTGTTATGAGATTGAATTATGTCCCTGCCAAATATGTGTTGTAAATCCCAACCTCTAAACCTGTCGTTATAATCTCATTTGGGAATGGTTGTCTTTCTTATATTAATGAGACAGAATTAGTGTAGGGTACATCTTGAGTCAGTGTCTTTTGTGTTGTAAAAGAGGTTAAACAAATAAGCAGAGTAAAGATGGGAAGAGAGATGCCAAGCCACAGGGAGATTTCCCAGGAACAGAAGTTTTTAAGAAACAAGAAGCTTCATCCGGAGTTGGCAGAGAGAGAAAGGTATCTCCTAGAGCTGGTACCCTGAATTCAACTTCTAGCCTTCTAAACTGTGAGAAAATGAATTTCTATTTGTTAAGCCCAAACCATGTGTGGTATTTCTGATATAGCAGCACTAAATAACTAACACAGAAAGCAATACACTGCAAAGATTTGAACCTGAAATTCCTAGCTGTGCTATTTGTGTCAAAAGTGGCTTAACTGCTAAATAATCTGTAAAACAAATGATTTTAGAAGTTTTATTGAAACATACAACACACAGTTAGTAAACTGGAGAAACACCAAACTCACAGAATGAAAGCAAGTTTCACAAGTGAAATTATTGTTTAAAGGAAGTGGGGAAAGTATCAGAAATCATATTCTCAAAAGAGGCACTGAGCAGCCAGCTGAATTCCCAGCCTCAAATGGTGCCTGAAGTTAAAGTAACGGCATCTCTACTGAGAAGGAATAGGATCCTGAAACTTGGGATGGTGACATATAGTCAGATAATCAGGAAACTAGTGGCACAGAGTCCCTAAGAGCTGTTGAATCACTCCTGCCAACAAAACCAGCCCTTTTACTCCCACCTGGTGAGATTATTCTATGTTCTTCTGATAAACCATCATCTTTGGTAAAACCGTTAGCCCTTCTATTCCCTTCTGATGAGATTAACCTGATGTGTCTGAAGAACCTTACTCTGAATCATCCCCTGGGGAGGTATCTGAGTCATTGCCTTACAGGACATTGCTGAATGTTCTCCAAACATCCCCAACACCCATTTGGCTTCTAGACCTGTAACCAGACTTAAGTCTCACTAAGCTCAAAAAGTAAACTACAAAGCATGACCCAGGAGATTTGCTAGACTCCTAAAGAACTGATTGAGTTTTCTAGTGTTTTCAAACAGAAGTTTGGGGGATATACATGAGTATGGTCTTTGTGGGTACGGGGTAATGGTGCAAGGAAGGTAGAATTGGATCAGTCTGAGTTTATTTATGTGGATCTGCTAGCACAGATCCTTCACTCAGTGTTTCAGTTCAAAAGGTTAGGACAGAGGATAATTGGTTTGGCTGATTTGCTGAAGCATAGACCACATGGTGGCCTATACTAAATTAAGTTAAAATACCAGATCTGACTTAGCACACTGTAGAAAGAATCCAAAGACTTAGGGAATTTGGTGCGCTACAGAAGGTTTATCAGACTAAATCCCACAGATACACATATGAAGTAGCTAGAAGACACACCTTTTATCACAACTGAGAGGAACAAATATGTGAAAGGAGCTCCAGCATCCTTGAAGACTGCTGTGATTCCAATTTTATATGTTATATTTGACAGTAGGAGCTGCCTTAATTGAATTAACACGTCTAACCAGAACAATAACACCCTATAATGACCACTTGGAATGTACCTATCAAAGAAAACTTTATGAACCTTTCCTGTTTCCTGATCAAAGTAATTAAAACAGGATATTGAAAATATGAGACAAAAATTCCCAAGTAGCTCCTGTGCACATCCATGTATACACTAACACTATGATGTAAAACAGGTTGTTACAATATACACTGGTTGGGGACATACCCTGTAGTTGCTGACATCTGTAACAGTAGACCTGAGTGGCAACATGTTGTAACCCTCATTGAACAATCAACCTAACCTTCATTAACATATGACACATCCCTCTGTATCACAGCCAGTGTGATCCAGGAGGATGAGGCACCCATAAAAAACGTAGCTGCCCCTACCAGTGTGTGGTTAACAGCTTGTCCAGTAGGCTGCCACTGAGTGCAGTACTGCTGTAAGTTTGTCTTTTGTTGAATAAACCTATGTCTCTTGGATGGTCTCCTGGTCAGTTTTTAAGGCTCTTGGCAACCACATGTTCAGAAGCATTGACAGTGTTGGGAATAAATCCTAACAATTGAAACAAACTACAGTGGGGATGACTGGACCCCATGGTAGTAAGGCCTAAGTTGTGGCACTCTACTGACAAAGACAAGATGGGTTACTGTAATGGCATCAAAGCAGTAGTCAGAGTACCCTAACTTGTATGGACTAGTGGTATTGTATATATAGTGGTGGTATCTCTAGGAGTGAAATGAATGGGAAATCTACCAAATAGTTATTTGATCTGTACAACTGGAAGAATTATTCTAGGTCAAATGAATGGCAGGCTAACTAAAAAATTGCCTGAATAGACAATTGCAACTCTTCTATCAATTCTCAAGTTTGAGATAGTTTACAGACACACAACCCCTTGAATGAAGGGCAGGCCAAACCCCCTTGAGGATGGAACCCACTGCAGTGCCAAAAATTTTTGCTATTTATCTTTCCCACAGCTTTACCCCAAAGAATCTACGGCCTTTTTATGACAGTGATTGCTGATTGGGAAAAAGAAAATAATCAGACATTTGGGGATAACTGGATACTGTCTCTGAACTGACACTAATTCCAGGAGGCCCCAAAGAGGTGGGTATACGGAGGTAATGTTACTAGTGGAAATGGGATCTTAGCTCAGGTTCATGTCACAGTGGGTCCAGTGTGTCTCCAAACCTGTAATGACTTTCCAAGTTCCATAACGCATAGTGGGAATAGATATACTCAACAAATGGTAGAATATATCTGCCAGTTGTCGTCCCTGACAAATGGAATTAGGGCTATGTGGGGACAATAAGGAAGGTGTTTCTTTCAGGCCTTGCAACCCTATACAGGTTGTCATGGTTTGAATTGTGTCCCCCCAAAAATGTGTGCAGCCATGTGGCTGGGATATGGTTTCCAGTATCTTGGGACTGTCCTCCATTATGTGGTTTTGCTAACCTGTATGTTAAAGGATTAGGGTGGGGCTGTGAATTCCTGCTATGGGGGAAGTTTCCCTGGAGTGTGGCTTGCCCCACCCTTAATGCTTTTAGCCTGCAAGGAATAAAAGGAAAAAGAACCAAGGACAATTTGAGAACCTCGCTACCATCAAGCAAGCAGCACCGGGAGCAGAACGTGTCGTTCAGACCAGAGGTTCTTGCGTTAGGACGCTCCCTGGACAATGACTGATGCAATACTGGACTTTCCTCCAGAGCCGTCAAGGGGAAAGTCTTTCCCTGGAGCGGACACCCTGAATATGGACTTGCAACCTACCGGACTGTGTAAGAATAAATCTTTCTTTGTTAAAGCCATCCACTCTGTGGTAATTCTGTTAGAGCAGCCTAGCTGACTAAAACACAGGTCTTCTGCATAAAAGTGATTCAGTAATACGACATACCCTGTTTATGCTGAGCTTGACCTTGAGGGATCAAATCTGGTGGACAGCTACCCTTGTGTAAAACTAGTATACACGGTCACTGTGCCAGAAGGCTCTGGTCTTGCTTGCTGCTGCCTGGGTGTTTGTATTTGCTGCTGCCCATTTTTAAGTAGGTGTACTGCCTGCCTGCTGCCCACCAAATATTTTACCTGCCTCCAGCCTAGGCACCAATAAACCTGCTATGACCCTACCTAGTAAGCCTGTTACTGGGTCTGCCTGAATCTTGAACCTGCATTCCTGACTTTGAGCACCTGTGTTTTGACAGGCTATTATTGCAGGAAAAAAAAGTGAGTTCCATTAGAACTGACCCTATCCTGAGAAACAGTAAACCAAAAAGCAAGATTGCATTCCTGCAGGGATTGCAGTGATCACTGCTATCATCAAATGCTTGAAAGATGCAGTGGTGTTCATTCCCACCACATCCCATTCAACTTTGCCCATCTGGCCTATGCAAAAATAAACAGATGAATTGTGGAGAATAACAGTGAATTATCAAACATTTACCAAGATGGTGGCTTCAGTTGCATCTGCTGTTCCAGATGAGCAGATTAATGCATATCCTGGTATCTAGTATGTAGCTACTGATCTGGCTAATGCCTTTTGCTCCATACCTGTTTAGAAGGACCACCAAAGGCTGGTTACCTTCAGCTTGCAAGGCCCAGCAATGCATCTTCACTTTCTTCTCTCAGGGGTATGTCACTTCTCTAGCCCTATGTTACAATTTAGTCCGAAGGGAACTTGATCACCATTTCCTTGCACAAGACTACACACTGATCCATTACATTGATGAAATTATGCTGATTGGACCTACTAAGGAAGAAGTATCAATGACTTTGGACTTAATGGTAAGATATTTGTATGGAAGAGGTGGGAAATTAACAAAAATTCAGGGGCTTTATATTTCAGTGAAATGTCTTCAAGTCTAGTAGTGTGGGGCATGTCAGGATGCTCCTAATGTGTAGGCTAATTTGTTACATTTGGCTTCTACAACAAAAAAAGATGCAGAATACTCGATAAGCTTTTGGAGCTATCATATCCCTCATTTGGGTATGCTACTTGGGCCTATTTATCAAGTGACTTGAAAAGCTGCCAGTTTTGAGTGGATCTAGGGCAAAGAATACTCTGTAACGGGTTCAGGCTGCTGTGAAAGCTGCTCTGCCATTTAGGTCATATGATCCAGCTGATCCAATGGTACATGAAGCATCAGTTGCAGAAAGAGATGCTTCTTGGAGTCTTTGTCAGGCCTCTATTGGTGAATCACAGCACAGACCCATAGGATTTTGTAGCAATGCCTTGCCATGTTCTGAAAATTACTATTTGTGGGAAAATACGTTAACTTTTTTGACATGACTGCAGCCGTCTTGGCTGCTATTCTGTTACTTCAACTTTGTATAACCTTTTGTACTAAGAGCATGATAATCAATCACCTTGACTTTACCATTGTGCCCAGTAACAAAGGAGTTATATGGGAACACATTCAGTTAAGGAAACAGGGCAAGTGGGAACGCAGAAAACTGTGACAACACAATGGGCAATTGGATGTCCCCAGCTTTTTGGTTTTTAGGATACTAATTGTTATTGGTGGATGGTATAAATACTTCAGTAAAGCTTAATTCTGGGCTCTCGGCTGGGATGACCGTTAGCCCCCTGATCCCAAACTGTTGTTTGTCTGTCTTTTCCTCAACCTCAGTGTGGCTTCTCCTCTGCCTGTGTTCATCGAAGAACTCTCTGACTCTGACAGCTGGCGCCCGAACAGGGACCGGAGGAAGAAGCATCCTACAGACCCCACAACCTGGAGGACCAGCCCCGCAGTAAAATCAAGCGCCAAGGCTCCCGAGGCCATCACTCAGGAGGAATGCTATCACAGCCTGTAAGAGAGCTGGTGAGCGGTTCATGCAGGGCTTGGGAAAAGCATCAGGGTAATAATGGGAAATGATCAATCTCACTTTGAAACTTACAAGCTTTTACTTAAAAACTTCCTACATTCAAGAGGGGTAAAAGTTAGCTCTTCTCGTCTCACTTCTCTCTTTAATCTCATCTATCAGCATTGTCTGTGGTTGCCAGAGGAAGGGGCATTGGACGTCCAGGTCTGGCATAGAGTTGTGTCTTGCCTTAGGCGAGCACATCGACAGGGAGAAGCTATTCCGGTCTATGTTTGGTCTCTGTGTAATCTCATTTCTGTAGCTTTAGAGTCCCTACAATCAGAGGAGGAGTTAGAAGGCAAAGAGAAATTGGGAAGTGAGGAGGGCTAGGGGGGCGACCGGCCACCACCACCTTCGCCTGCTCTTCTGTCTTCTCCTGTTGAACAGCTTAAAGCCAAGTGCTCCTCCACCCTCTCCTATTCTTTCTAAAGGCTTAGAGCCAAGTTCACAGTTTTCTTCTGCAGTCTCGGAAGGCATTAGAAAGGCCAGAATGGCGGGAGATCTGGATGCTTGTTTCCGGTAACAATCACAGAGGTGACTCCGCCTGGCTGGGATGAGGAAAATCCTGATGGAGTCTATCACTATAGTCATCACCCTGTCCCTTTCACTGTCTTGAAAGAGATAAAGAAATCTGTCAGTCAGTATGGCCCCACTGCTCCTTTTACTATGGGAATACTAAGAGGACTAGCAGAAGGAGAGCATCTCATTCCTTATGATTGGGAGGCGCTAGCACAGACTTGCTTATCTTCAGGAGAACATTTAGTTTTGAACGTGGTGGTCTGATGCTGCCCAACAGCAGGCTCAAAGAAATATTCAGGCTCAAATGAATGTTTCTACTGAATAACTGTTAGGAGTAGGCACCTGGGCTGGCATCCAAGCTCAGTTAATAATGAATGATCAAGCCATATCCCAAGTTAGATTTGTATGTTTAAAGGCTTGGGAAAAAATCAGTCCATCAGGACAGGAAACCCCCACATTCAACTCTGTAAGACAAGAAGCTAAAGAGCCGTATATTGATTTCCTTGCTAGACTCAAAGATGCTTTACAAAAAACTATTGAAAATCCAGATGCCAGAGACATGATTCTACAAATTCTGGCATTCGATAATGCCAACCCAGATTTCAAGAAGGCTCTTCGCCCCTTTAAGGGATGAATAAGTTTAGAAGACTATATTAGAACTTGTCAAGGAGTTGGGTCTGAAACTTTTAAGGCTGCCGCCCTGGCAGAAGCCGTGGCAGCACTGCATGTGAAAAATAATGACTGTTTTGGCTGTGGCGAGCTAGGCCACATTAAAAGGGATTGCAGGAAAGTTGGCACGGAATTTAGATCATATACCAGAAAAAAGACACCAGGGCAGTGTCCCAAGTGCAAGAACAGGAATCACTGGGCAAATCGCTGTAAGTTTAGATCTGAAAAGGAAAGTCAACCTAGGCAGACGGGAAACTGGAGAGGGGGCCGCCCCCGGGCTCTGATAAATTAGGGGATTTACCCAGTTCAGCAGAAGCTGACACCTGCCGCTCAACCCTTAAGCCCATTCTCTCCCTCTCACCTGCTACAGCCGGAAGTGCAGCTGTAGACCTCTGCTCCCGTGTCTGTATTTCTTTATATCCTAATAAACCGCCCTATAAAGTTCCTACAGGAGTTTGTGGGCCCCTATCCAAAAATACAGTGGGCCTAATTCTAGGCAAAAGCAGTCTTAATGCCCAAGAAGTTCAAGTCCATACAGGAGTTATTAACAGTGATTATACTGGAGAACTAATGGTTGTAATGACCTCAGCCATTCCTTTTCAAATTAAAAAGGGCCAACAGGTAGCTCAATTTCTCTTGCTTTCTTACATCACGATTGGTCATTCTAATAAAAGGTGAATGGCAGGATTTGGAAGCACCTCTTAGTATTCTTGCAACAGTCAATCTATGGAGACAGACCTCAATGTACTATCAGAATTTCAGGAAAATCTTTCATAGGATTATTAGATACTGGAGCTGACATTTCTATTATAAGTGAACAATACTGGCCACTTTCATGGCCTTCCAAGCTAGTCTCAACACAATTACAGGGAATAGGCCAGGCCCCTTATGTTCATCAGAGCCTTCACATTCTGCCCTGTGAAGGACCAGAGGGCCAGCCTGGAACAATTCGTCCTTATATAACGAATATCCCAGTTAACTCGTGGGGTAGAGATCTGTTAGAACAATGGGGAGCGACTCTTACTATTCCAGAAATGTCACCCACTACTGCTGGTGACAAGGCTCATCAAATCATGTTGGCTGTGGGCTACACTCCTGGCAAAGGACTGGGAAGGCATGAACAAGGCATTAAGCAGCCAGTGGAGCTAAAACCTAATAAAGGAAAACAGGGGTTAGGCTATTCAAATTTATCATGAGGGCCACTGTTGATCAAAACCTTACTTCACCCATATCACTGAAATGGCTGACGACAAAGCCAGTGTGGGTATAGCAGTGGCCTCTTACTAAAAAAAAACTGTCAGCCTTACAAAATCTGGTATCTGAACAACTGAAACAAGGACATATAGAATCTTCCTTCAGTCCTTGAAATTCTCCTGTATTTGTAATAAAAAAGAAGTCTGGTAAATGGAGAATGTTAACAGATCTTCAAGGTGTCAATGCAGTTATTCAGCCTATGGGAGCTTTACAACCTGAAATGCCTAGTCCAACAGTCTTACTGCCCAATTAGCCATTACTTATCATAGATCTCCAGTTTACTATTCCTCTCCATTCTTCTGACTATGAAAAATTTGCTTTTACTGTTCCCTCCATAAATAATCAGAAACCCACTAAAAGATATTGAAAAGTTCTACCTCAAGAAATGCTTAATAGTCCCACAATTTGTCAAACCTTTGTTGACAGACCTTTATCTCCTGTTAAAAAATCCTTTCCACAGTGTTATATCTTCCACTATATGGATGATATTCTCTGTACAGCTCCTAATCAACAGATGTTATAGTCAGTCTATACCCAGTTACAAAAATACATGCAAAAGACTGGGTTAGTCATTGCTCCAGATAAAGTACAATTATCTACTCCTTATTCCTATCTTGAACATAAGCTACTGGAAACTAAAGTACTCCCTCAAAAAAGTACAAATCCAGAGAGGCAATTTAAAAACTTTAAATGATTTTCAGAAGCTACTAGGAAATATTAATTGGTTGTGGCCTACTTTGGGCATTCCAACTTGTCAGTTGACTCACCTCTTTCAGACACTCAAAGGAAATCCTCAGCTCCATAGCCCAAGAGTACTAACCAAAGAGGCTGAAAAAGAACTTCAATTTGGGAAACAAAGAATCCATGAAGCTCAGCTGGGTAGGACTAACCCTACACAACCTTATCACATTTTAATTTTGCCCACTCCTCATTCTCCTACTGAAGGTATAGTACAACATAAAATTGCAAAGTGGATCTTTTTGCCCAATACTGAAACCAAAAAATTAACTATATACCTAGATAAAATGGGAAAATTAATTTTTGCAGCCCGAAAGAGATTGTGAACTCCTGTTGCCTCAGATGCCTCTGAAGTCGTTTTGCCCCTAACTACCAATCAAATACGAAAAGCATATATTAATAACCTAGAAGGGCAGTTAGGTTTGTCAGATTTTATTGAACAGCTACATAATGCCTTCCCCAAACATAAACTTTTTCAATTTTTAAAACAAACATCTTAAATACTTCCCAAGGTTACTCATTCTGAACCTATTTCTGATGCAGCCTATTTCACTGACGCAAGTAAACAGGGAAAAGCTGGATATCATGGTAAAATTGATAAAGTGTAACAAACACCTTATTCATCTGTACAAAAGACTGAATTAGCAGCCGTAATCCAACTATTACAAGATAAGCCCTTTTCTCTTAATATCATATCTGACTCACAATATGTAGTAAATACTACAAAGATTATTGAAACAGTACCCTTGTTTCTTGATATAAAAGACACTGAACTTACTGCTCTATTTGTTCACTTACAGAACTGCATTCAAGCTCACTCTTATCCTTTTTATATCATACATATAAGAGCACACACTGGCCATCCAGAGCCATTATAAAAAAAAAAAATACAATTATTAACTCTTTGGTGACCTCAGTTTACCAAGAGGCTCAAAAATTCCATTCTCTCACTCATGTTAACTCTAAAGGCTTAAAAAAATAATTTGCCAATTCTAACCAACAACCTAAAAACATAGTTGCTACTTGTCCAATTTGTCAACAGTTTACAACAACTCACTTTCCTTCAGGTCAAAACCCAAAAGAAAACATGCCCAATAGTTTATGGCAAATGGATGTTACCCATGTACTTTCTTTTGGTAAACTTTATTATGTCCGTGTGTGTATAAACACATTCTCTAACTTTATTTGGGCAATGGCATGAAGCGAAAAATCTGCCAAGCAGGTAAAACAACATCTCCTCTCCTGTTTTACAGTAATGAACAAGCCATCTCAAATCAAAACAAACAATGCCCCTGCATATACAAGCAACTCCATGCAACTTTTCTTTGCTCAGTGGCAAATTTATCACTGTACAGGTATTCCATTTAATCCTCAAGGCCAAGCCATCATTGAGCACACTCATGCAACTCTTAAAACATACATTAAAAAATTAAATAAAAAGGGGGAAGATGCCTACCCCGCAGCAACAATACTACAACAGGCATTGTATACTCTCAATTTTTTAAACATCCCTCAGACCTCTGCAATTACAGCTGCTGCGGCCCATTGGTCTCACATGTATAATTCTCAAAAAATCCCAAGACAACCTATATGATGAAAAGATATATCAACTAATACTTGGCAAAAGGGTGAAACAATTACATGGGGAAAAGGTTTTGCTTGTGTTTCTCCAGGTTCTGAGATTGACCCTATTTGGGTCCCATCATGAAGAATTCGCCCAAGATATAGAACACCAAGCAGAACAGATGGCGAGGATGAAGATGAGGAAGACCTCAGTACCAACCTCCCGCACACAAGAAGCTCGCCCACCAACCTGGGGACAGCTAAGAAAGATAGTGCAAGAGGCGAAGAATCTACTTCCTAGTGCTAACATTCCTTATTTTTCCATCTCTCTTTTCCTTGCCATAATCACAGTTATCAACCTAATTACATGTATGGGAGACCCTCTGATAACACAGACAGAAGAATTCTTATCAAAAAGAGAGAGCTCGTCAATTGTCCCACATTGTAAGATACCAGAATTAAGGCCTGTAGGCCCAGTAAGATGGCTCAAAAGTACTGATCATAACCAAACAACAATTTGGGAACAGAAGAGATTCAACCCTCTTATTACTCCTTTAAGAGATCAAACAATTTATGATAATGTAGATTTTTCAATAATTATAGATCCTTTAGTTAAGGAAGATAAGGGCACCTATTTTTGTGTAAAATATCAAAAATGTATCCCAGGTGACCAGATTTTCTCAAGAGGAAGTCGAGTTCATCTGTCAATTATACCAACACCTGATGCTTGGGACTAGACTTCAAATGGTCTCGTAACTGCCTCTCAATCAGTAGCTAAGGGAGCTCAATTGAAAAGTTGTTGAATCTGCCATCACATTCCTAAATCAGGAGCATTTTTACACCCATTGGCAGTTCCTTTGACTAATCATACCTTTCATTATATTTACATAGATGGTAATGATCACTTGCCCTTAAAGGCTCGTAAAGTCACCTATAACGATACAGTACTATGCATAACCTTAAATGGCATTTCTTCACAATCTAAGAGTCTAGAATTAATGTCTCACTGTTCTGGGGAACTCCCTAAGCCAAATCTGCAAAAATCTTACTTTTGTGCACCACCTGGCTTAACTTTTCTTTGTAGTGACACTATAACACCTTGGTCATGGGCCCTACAATGTTTATCTTGTGTTAAGTACGTGGGCCAATGTACCATTGGAGTCCTTATCTTTCCTTTACATGTCCATCAAAATACATCAACCATTCCTTTTAATGTGACAAAAAAAAATTTACTGGATTGAACTGGTGGTTTTTGAGAACCATCATTCCTGGATTTGGAGTGTATCAACTTGATATGGCAATACATAACTTATCTGACACTATCCATCTATTGGCATCCAATACAGAAAAGGCTCTGAGAGCACAACAAACTTCTTTAAATTCACTAGTGGAAGTTGTCTCAGACAACCGTATGGCATTGAACATACTTCTAGCCAAGTTGGGAGGAGTTTGTGCAGTCATTAATAAAACTTGCTGTACCTGGATTAATACTTCTGGTGAGGTAGAACTCAGTCTGAATTAAATTCAACGTGTGATCGATCAGACTCAACCTGACCCACACTGGAAACGCTAGGGTAATTGGTTTACCTCTTGGTTCCCTAGTTTTGGATCATTCCTGACACCACTACTAACGCTAGTGGATGTTGGACTTCTTATTTGTTGTCTAGTACCCCTTCTAATGAAAATCTATATGAAAGTTACTGATTCTATTCTACATGTTTAAAATTGTCTTTCTAATCTGAAATGCCTTATATCTTTTTGGCCATGTGGAGGTTAATGCCTTCCAGGGGCTGATGCCATGTACTCGATTAAAAAAAAAATCTGGTTTCCCCAAAACCCATGATGGCAGCCAAGGGCCCTGGCTGCTGTTGGGCATGGAAGCCATGGGGCATAGGCTACAAAAAAAAAAAAAAAAAAGAAAAACATAAAACTTCTGCTCACTGCCTCACGTCACCTTGTTTGGCCCCGGAAAATGGCTAGATAGCCAAAGATGGGTAAGATTTCTCCAAGGAGGGACAATCTAAGACAGGCACAGCCACAAAGGGGCCATCAGGAAAGTGACTGATTAGCCAATGATGGGTAAGATTCCTCATGGAAGAAACAACCTAAGACAGGCACAGTCACAGAGAGGCTACTCGGAAAATACCTTTTGGTGAAACTTAAGCCTTCACCCCAAAGTCTCCTGAAGAAAGTCTCTTGCCCCCATAACTGTTTAGTGTCCCATATCCAACTTAGTATGGAACACAAGTAACAAAAACATGGCAAACAGCAGTTGCCCTGGCCATACTAAAAACTTGTTTTCATCTACTTCTTTCTGCCTCCACTTGATACTTTAGTAATATACTTCATTTTAAAAAATAAAATAGGGGGAGATGTGGGAAAATATGTTAACTCTCTTGACATGACTGCAGCCATCTTGGCTGCTATACCGTTACTTCAACTTTGTATAACCTTTTGTACTAAGAGCATGATAATCAATCACCTTGGCTTTACCATTGTGCCCAGTAACAAAGGAGTTATATGGGAACACACCCACTTAAGGAAATAGGGCAAGTGGGGATGCGGAAAACTGTGACAACACAATGTGAAGTAGAAAACCATACCCCCTCAGCAATCAGCCAGGCAACTGGATGTCCTTGGTTTCTAGGATACTGATTGTTATTGGTGGATGGTATAAATACTTCAATAAAGCTTAATTCTGGGCTCTCGGCTGGGATGACCGTTAGCCCACTGATCCCAAACTGTTGTTTGTCTGTCTTTTCCTCAACCTCGGTGTGGCTTCTCCTCTGCCCGTGTTCATTGAAGAACTCTCTGACTCCAACAGAGAAACAGCTTTTGGCTTGTTACCAGGCCTCAGTTGAGACTAATGCTTAACCATGGGACACCAAGTCACAATGAGGCCTGAAATGTGTCATGAACAAATTGTTGTCTGACTCACAGAGCCGTAAGGTAGGACTGCATAGAACTACTTCATTAAATGGAACTGGTATATACAAGATTGGACCTAAGCAGGCCCTGAGGTCACAAGTAATTTGCATTAGGAAGTGACCCAAATGCCCATGATGACTTCACTCCTTCACATTACCTGTGCTCTCCTAGTCTGCACCTATGGCACCTTATGATCAGTTGACCAAGGAAGAGAAAACTGGTGCCTGGCTTACAGACAGTTCTGCACAATATGCAGGCATCATTTGAAAGCAGACAGCACCAGCGCTACAGTCCCTATTTGAGACTTCCTTGAAGGCCAGTGGTGAAGACAAATCCTCCCAGCAGAACTTCAAGAAGTACAGTTAGTTGCTCACTTTGCATGGAAGAACTGGCCAGAGGTGCAAGCCATACTGATTAATGGGCTGTGGCCAATAGTTTGGCTGCATAGTCAGGGACTTGGAAGGATTATGAATGGAAAACCTGTGAAAACCATATGGGAGAGAGATATATGGATAGATCTCTTTGAATGGATCAAAGAAGTGGAGATATTTGTCTTACGTGAATGCTCTCCAAAGGGTGATTTCAGCAGATCAGATTTATCACAAGTGGATAGGATGATGCATTCTGTGGAAACCAGTCATCCTGTTTCCTTACCTACTCCCTTCATTTCCTAAAGGACTTACGAACAAAATGACCATGATGAGAGGGATCAGGGTTATGCATGGGCTCGCCCACATATACTTGGGCTCCCCTGCATAGATTTGCACTCACCAACGCTGACTTGGCTACTGACACAGCTGAGTGTCCAATCAGCCAACAGCAGAGACTAACACTGGGTCCCTGATATAGCACCATTCCTTGAGGTGATCAGCCAGCCATCTAGTGGCAGTTTTGTTACACTGGATCAGTTCTGTCATGGAAATTGCAATCTTTTGTTCTTACTGGAATAGAAACTTATTCTGTATATATATATTTGCCTTCTCCAAGTGCAATGATTCTACCAAACTACTGCCCACAACTTATAGAAAGCCTTATCCACTGTCACGGTATTTATCATGGATTGAATTGTGTAACCTCAAAACATGTATCAGCTCGGCTAAACCATGATTCCCAGCATTGTGTAGCTGTCTTCTATTTTGTGACTGTCATTTTTGTATATGAGTTTGGATGATTAAGTTCACTAACTCATCCTAGAGAAAGTGCTACATATCTTATTGCTGAATATCGCTATGGTCGTCTTTGAAGTATTCCCCTTGGGAAACTATACACCCATGCCAGCACCTAGTCCACCCTTCATAGCACTTTTTCTAGGATGAGTTTGTGAACTTAATTACCATACCCTCATCCAACGACAGCTCTGATGGACATTCCATTAAAAGAGTTCCACAATTGCTTTCAAGGGTGGACTAGGCACTGGCACAAGTGCATAACTTCCCAAGGATAGTACTTCAAAGGTGACTGTAGTGATAATTCAGCATTGATGTGTGTAGCACTTTTTCTAGGATGAGTTCATGAACACAAATGTCCAACCTCCGGTGTTGTGAATTATAGTGTCTGCCTGGATCCCATTCGATGGCACTTGGCTTGGCTGGTGGTTAATGTGGCAAGATTAAATTGTGTTAAAGAGGATTAGGGTGGACTGTAACACCCTTACTAAGGTCACATCTCTGATCCAATGTAAAGGGAGTTTTCCTGCATCATCTCTTATCTTTCAAGAGATAAAATGAAAGAGAAGTAAGCAGAGAGTTGAGGGACCTCATACTACCAAGGAAGAGGCATCAGGAGCAGAGCACATCCTTTGGACCCAGGGTCCCTGTATCTGAGAAACTCCTGTTCTAGGGGAAGATTGATGAGAAGGACTTTTCTCCAGAGCTGACAGTGAGAGGAAGTCTTCCCCTGGAGCTGATACTCAGAATTTGGACTTCTAGCCTCCTAGACTGTGAGAAAATCAATTTCTCTTCGTTGAAGCCATTCATTTTTGGTATTTCTACTTCAGCAGTACCTGATGACTAAGAGAGTATTCTACACAGCATCACCTCAGATAGAAGAACTCACTTCACAGCAAGTGAGCTGTGGAAATGGGTCATGCTGATGAAATTGCTTGGTCTTACCATGTTCACAATATTGTGAAGCAGCTGGTTTGATAGGATGATTGAATGACCTTCTAAAGTAACTGTGGCTAGTAGGTGTTAATATCTTGCAGGGTTGGAACAGTATACTCTAGGAGATTGTATGTGCTCTAAACCAGGGTCCAACATATGGTTCTATTACTCCCATCACCAAGATTCATTGGTCACGGAATCAAGAGGTGAAAATGGGAGTGACATCACTCACTACTATACCTAATGATCCATTTACAAAATTTTGTTTCCTGTCCCTATGGCCCTCTGCTCTATAGTGTAGACAACTTAATTCCAAAAGTAGGAATGCTGTCACCAAGAGATAACACAATGATTCCATTGAATTAGAAGTTAAGAATGCTACCTGGCCACTTTGGGCCCCTCCTTTGAATCAACAGGCAAAGAAGAGAGTTATCGTACTGGCTGCTGTGACGGATCCTGAGTACCAAGAGGAAATTGGATTGATATTACATAATTCTGGTGGAGAAGAGTGTGTATGGAATACAGGAGATCCCTTAGTACTACTATACCTGGAGATTAAGTCAATGAGAAACTATGGCAACATGATTTGACATGACTACTATTGGCTCAGACCTTTTAAGAATGAAGGTTTGGGTCACCCTACAAGTAAAAAGTCATCATTAACTGTGGTGGTAACTGAGGGTAAAGGAATACAAAATGGATGTTGGAAGAAGGTAGTTTTAAGTACTTGCTGTGACTATATGACCATGATTTACAACACCACCCAAATTTTGATGATAATCCCTGAGTGTGAGCATAGAACTAGGCCACACTGGAGGAACTGCTTACACTGTGGGCAACTAGACTCTTAAAACTTGAGCTTGAGTCCATCCATAGAGCACATTTGATCTATAAACACAATTCTCTTTGTAAAGCCTCTTTTAGTTTATCAATAGATTCTTGACTTTGTTTAAAATGTTTAAAACAATCAGGTTCAGAGGTTTTTTAGATTTTGGTAAAGAGATTGGGCTATTAAAGTAAAATTAGATATCCAAGGAGTAGGGCATGCTAAAATAGTTTCTTTTTGGATCTACAGTGATTCTTTCTGTAGAAATTGTGTGCCCTAGGAATTTAACTAAAGGCTGTACCAACTGTAATTTTTCTCTGGAGACCTTATGACCTCCAGTGACTAAAAGCTGAAATAGCAAGACACTATAAGGCAATTTTGGTGAGAATTTGAGCAGATAGGTAAATCATCCATATAGTGCAATGAAGTAGACCCTTTGGCAAACAGTAAAGCTTGCAAATCAGCATATAAAATCTGAATCAAATAAGTCAGAGCTTCTGTGGATCCCCGAGGCATCACAGTTCATGTGATTTTTTTTTCTTTTGTACTTCCATGTAAAGGTGAACAGAAATTGACTATCTGCATGAGCCGATACACTGAAAAGGCACTGCTGTCTTAGACTGGGTTCTCTAGAAAAATAAAACCAGTAAACTGTATAAGTATATGTATATACAGTCGCTTATATCAAGGAAGTGGCTTACACAGTTGAGAGGCTTGAAAATCCCGAGTCTATGGATCAGGGTAGAGGCTTCTCCTGCTTCACAAAGCTGCAGGGGCAGGAGAGCCCAAGATCACCAGGTTGGAGAGCAGAGCTCTTGATTAAAGTCTGTGAAGATCAACAAATTGAAAAACTGGCAGACAGGACTGCAAGTAAGCTGTAGTTCAAGTCCTAAGAACTAGAGGTTAGACAAACAGAAGGCAGCTGCTGGATACAGCACACACAAAAGTCAGAACATCTGCTTGTGTTTAGATGCTGGCCACATGCTCAAGGAAACTCCTTTTCAAGTGATCGGCTACTCACAGAAAATCTCAACATGGGGGTGACCGCTTAGCAAATCTCAAGAGGGAAGTGATCACATTATATAGATGCCAAAACACTAAGAATTATGGCCCAGTCAAGCTGATCCACAATCTTAACCATCACAACTATAAAGGTCAGTTACTGTAAAATGAGGGATGTAAGAAAGGAACAAATGAGATGGAACTATAGGCAACGCATTATAGTGCAATTGCACGTAAGTCCTGAACAAGTCTCCAATTCTTATCATTAAGTTTTTAAACTAGATTAGGTCAGAGCATAATTAAACTCAATGTAAGGTCTTCAGTTGTCGGGGCTATTCCTTCCTGAGTTTCCTTCCTTAAGGGGTACTGGGAAACCCAAGATAAAGGCCAAGAAGTACCCATCTGAACTTCCATTGAGTTGGCAGAGTACATGAGCAGCATCTGTGGAATCAGTGGCCCAGAAGGTTTTGGGCATGAGTGAAAGATCACCTCCTAGTGAACTGAAAGGAATAACCACAGGATCTTCAAGTGAGAAAAAGGTTAAGTCTTGTAAATGACAGAAGTTTTCTTCAAAGGAAGTCTCTTTGGTCTCTATAGAATCAATAAAATGCAAAAATCAAACCCAGTGCCATTGAGTCGATTCCAGCTCATAACAACCCAGTAGACAGACTAGAATTACCTCTAGAATTTTGAAGGAGCACCTGATGACCTTCTGGTTAGCGTCTGTTGCACTTAACTATAATGCCACTAGGGTTTGATAGAATCAGTAGGAGGGTCTAATCTTGTTCATTAAAGTACAAATGACATTTCCACTTAGATAATGAATTTCTTCCTAATAAGATACTGTAGTATCTTCACTAAACACAAATGTATGTATAACTTTTATAGAACCTAGAGTTACACCAACAGGTTGAAAGTTAACCAGTGTTTGTTCTTGATTTGTGATCCCCACAACTGTTGAAGCAATATCACTTTGGGGAACAGGCTTTTGTAAATTAGTAGGATTAATCATGAACATGGAAACACTTGTGTCAATTAAAAATTTGCAAGTTTCTCTGTTTATTTGGGTTGTTATTTCTCCTGCGAATCTAGTACTGCCATAGAGAAAGTCTCTGTTCCTCTCTGGACCCTTTTCAGGCTGTTTTGACAAAAACTGGATTTTTTGGAAATTAAAAATTTTGCTTTTAAGTTTGTTGTAGTACTTTCTGAGGTGCTCTGATTCTTTGCAGTGGTAATAAATAGAAAGTTTTTATTTCTGAGCAAAATTTTTCTGGAGTGTGATATTAATGATATTGTTCAATAATTTTCTCATTTGGTGGTTGGATCACCTTTCTTGGAAATAGGTGTAAAAATGGATCTCTTTCCACTGATTGGCCAGGTAGGTGTCTTCCATATTTCTTGGCATAGATGAATGAGCACTTGCAGCACTGCATCCATTTGTGGAAACATCTCAACTGATATTCCATCAGTTCTCGGAGCCTTGTTTTTTGCCAGTGCCTTTAATGCAGCTTTGACTTCCTACTTCGGTATCATTGATTACTGATTATATGTTACCTCTTGAAATGGTTGAACATTGACTAATTCTTTCTGGTGTAATGACTGTATGTATTTCTTCCATCTTCTTTTGATGCTTCCTATGTCATTTAATATTTTCCTTGAAGAATACTTCACCATTGAAACTAGAGGTTTAATTTTTTCTTCTGTTCTTTTAGCTTGAGAAATGTAGAGCATGTTCATACATTTTGGTTTTCTATTTCCAGCTCTTTGCACAGGCTATTGTAATACTTTGTCTTCTTTGAGCCCCCTTTGAAGTCTTCTGTCAGTTCTTTTACTTCATTTCTCCCTTTTACCTTAGCTGCTGTCCATTGACAAGCAAGTTTCAGAACTTCTTCTGACATCCAATTTGGTCTTTTCATTCTTTCCAGTCTTTTTAATTATTCTTTACTTTCTTTAGGTATGATATCTTGATATCATTCCACAACTCATCTGGTTTTCAGTTACTAGTTTTCAGTTCATCAAGTCTGTTCTTGAGATGGTCTCTGAGTTGAAGTGGTCCTACTTTGGCTTTCATGTAATTTACTTCTAATTGTCTGCAGCTTCATTTTGAACGTGAATATGAGCAATTGCAGGTCTGTGTCACAGTCAGCACCTGGTCTTGTTCTGACTGATGATAATTAGCTTTTCCATCATCTCTTTCCACAGATGTGGTTGTTGTGATTCCTGTGAACTTCATTTGGTGAGGTCCATATGTACAGTCACTGTTTAATTTGGTGAAAAAAGTGTTAGCAATGTAGAAGCTGATCTTGCAAAGTTTTGTCATGGGATCTCTGGCATCATTTGTATCCCCAAGGCTGTGTGTTCCAACTACTAATCCTTCTTCTTTGTTTCCAACTTTGGCATTCCAATCACCAGTAATTATCAATACATACTGATTACATGTTCAATCAATTTCAGGCTGCAGATGCTGGTAAAAATCTTCAGGTTTTTCTTTTTTGGCCTTAGTGCTTGGTGCATAAATTTGAATAGCAGTTGTATTAACTGGCTTTCTTTTACGCATATGGATAGTATCCTATCACTGGCAGCACTGTACTTCAGGATAGATCTTGAAATGTTCTTTTTCGCAGTAAATGCAACATCATAGCTCTTCAACTTTTCATCCCCTATGTAGTAGACCATATGACTGTCAGATTTCAAATGGCAAGCACCAGTCCATTTCAGCTCGCTAATACCTAGGATACCGATGTTTATGTGTTCCATTTCATTTTTGACAATTTCCAATTTTCATAGATTCATACTTTGTACATTTCCACCTTCTGATTATTCATGAATGTTTGCAGCTGTATCTTCTCATTTGGAGTCATTCCACATCAGCAAATGAAGGTAGTGAAAGCTTTACTGCATCTACACCAGTGAGTTCAGCTCTACATTGAGGAGGCAGCACTTCCTGAGTTGTCTTTCGAGTGTCTTCTAATCTGGTGGGCTCACTTTCCAGCACTATGTCTAACAGTGTTCCACTGTTGTTCACAAGGTTTTCACTGGCTAATTCTTTTCAGAAGTAGTCTGCCTTAGAATAGAAACTTGGTTGAAACCTGTCTGCCATGGATGATCCTGCTGCTATCTGAATACCAGTGGCATAGCTTCCAGTAACATAACAACACACAAACCTCCATAGTATGACAAGCTGATAGGGGTTAGGGGTTTAATCCATATCTAATCCAAAATGGTCTTCAAATTTTTAGTACGATCTAGTTTGATAATCTTATCCCGATTCATCTTTCTTTTTCACATGAAAATGACTTTTAGTCCAATCTATTACTGAATGGAAAGACTCTTTGAGAGCCTTATATAATTTGAAAGCATTTTTAAAAACAGCTGTAAGCCTTTGTTCATCTGTCTGATCAACATTTAAAGCCAAGCTATCTTTTTTTTTTTTCTTTCTAGTCAGCTTCTTTTAAACATATTTGAGCATCTCCTAGGCTGACTAACATGTGAACCAGTTGGCATAAATCAGATAACCCTGGCTGAGTATCATCTATAAAAACTTTAAATCTCTTAGCAGATTCTTCTGTACACTGGAAACCCTGGTGTTGTAGTAGTTAAGTGCTACAGCTGGTAATGAAGAGGTCAGCAGTTTGAATCTAACAAGCACTAATTGGAAACTCTGCAGGGCAGTTCTACTCTGCCCTGAAGGGTTGCTATGAGTCAGAATTGACTTGACAGCAGTGGGGCTGGTTTTCTGTATATTTGGAAAACTTTTAGCTGTACTATGTAATTCAATTAAGTGACCAGGGAATGTAGGTTACAATAGTTTCTTTAGGATTATCTTTACTTCTCATCTGTGGTGGTGCAGGGTAGACCTTGAAAGGCATCTTGGTGATAATATGAGATGACTCTGGAGATGGGTAGTATGAAAATTCTGATAAAAGGTTATCAGAATCTTTAGGGATATAGGTAGGTAGACAGAAGTGATCTGTATAGCAGAAGGGGAAAGAGAAGCAGTCACAGTACGCAGTTGTTTAAGCTGCTTAGTTTGTTTTGAGTTGTAAGGATGCAAACGGATGCTTTGATTCTCTTTCTGAATTCAAGATTCAATAGTAAAAAAAGCATCCCATTGAATTGGTTTGATTTTTGCTTTTTGGAGGGGCAGGGCCCTTTCCTTACAATTTACTGCACAAAAAAGTTAACTTACTTAATTCAAAACTACCCTCAAAGGTCATTGGTCTCTTAAATATGTTTTAGTAATTGTAAGCCAACATTTAAGGCACAAAAGTGAAGTAGGACCATAAAAGTTAAATGTGAAAGCAGCTGGAGTTCCAGAAGTTTCGGCTGCATCTTCAGAGGTGGTAGTTTGCTGAATTTACCAGTAGATGGCATATATACCTTTAAAATGTACACTTTTGTCTTATTACGTATAGTCTTGGGTAGTGCTGCTGTAACAGAAATACCCAAATGGATAGCTTTAACAAAGAGAAATTTGTTCTATCACAGTTTAGGGGGCTAGAAGTCTGAATTAGGGCACCAGCTCCCGGGGAACACTTTCATTCTCTGTTGGTACTTGGGGAAGATCCTTGTCATCATTGTTCCCCTGATTCAGGAGCTTCTCAGTGCAGAGACCCTGGTTCCAAAAGACAGGTTCTACCCCCAGGTCTTCTTTCTTGGTGACATGAGGCCCCTCTGTTTGCTTCTCTCTCCTTTTATTGAATCAGAGCTGTGACCTGAGTAAAAATGTTGCATCCCACCCTAATCCTCTTTAGTATAACTTAGTCTTACCACACTAATGTAGTTGCTTCTCATCATGCATCATTAATGTTGTAACTCTAAAAAATGATTGTCACTGAGTAAATTTTGACTCTTAGGGACCATATAGGACAAAGCAGAACTGCTCCATAGGATTTCCAAAGAGCAGCTGATGGCTTCAAACTGCCAGTAGTTTGGTTAGCTGCCAAACTGTTAACCACTGTGATACCAGGTCTCCAATTAGCATCGTACCAAAAAAACCAAAAGCCAAACCTGTTGCTGTAGAGTTGATTCTGAGTCGTAGCAATCCTATAGGACAGAGAAGAACTGCTCCATAGAGTTTCCAAAGAGCACCTGGTAGACTCAAACTGCCAACCTTTTTTGGCTAGCAGCCATAGCTCTTAATCACTATACTACCCAAATTTCCATCATAGAGGTTGGAATCTATAACATGTAGGATAATCACGTCAGATCATAAAATGGTAGGTAACCACACAATACTGGGAATCAAGGCCTATCCAAGTTGACAACCACGTTTTTTGGGGGAGACACAATTTAGCCCACAAATATATACTTCTGCGTTTTTTCTGGCTTAGAGCTCAAATTCTCCTTTTTAAAAGTTGAAAATATTTTCTGCCTTCTGTTAAAAAGAAAACAAACTTCAAAAATCTTAAACAGCTTTTAAGCAACATGAAACAAACTAGATGACACAAAAAAGGTCAAGAACAAGAATAACAACATTATCAATGTTGAAAACAAACTAACTATTGCCTTCAAGTCATTTATGACTCAGCATGATTCTGTAAGACAAAGTATCAAAATCTACTTGTCCCATAGGATTTCCAAGGACTGGCTGGTAGATTCCAGCTTCTGTCCTTTTCATTAGCAGCTGAACTTTTAATCACAGCACCATCGAGGCTTAAAGAACAGGGGCCACCAATTTCTCCAAACTGTCTCTTAAAGGTGCAGTTACTCTCACAGATTCTGTCATCTTGAAAAACAGACTCTTTTTCACACAGTCCTGTTATCTTAATCTGGAAGAAGGATTTTTGCCCTAAAAAAAGAAAAGAAAACAAAGAAGAGACACAGGGAGAGTGCGAGAAAGTGAGAAAGGAAGCAAGGAAGGAAGAGAAAGACAAAAAAAAGAGACAGAAAGACAGAAAGGAAGGCAGAAAGAGAAAGAAATGTAGAAAGATAAGAAGGAAGGTAGAGTGAGAGAAAGAAAGAAAAGAAAAGAAAGAGAAAGAAGTCAAAATTCAGGTTTCCCTCATGGTACAGGTTCATAGCCCTAAGATGTAAAGCTTTTATTAGAGAAATTTTAACTGGCAGGATTACAGCCTGATACTAGATGTCTGCCTGTATGCTTCCCTTGTTGTCATGGAAACCTGAAAATGAAACAGGCTAGGATCTTCCAAACAAGAAATTCAAGAGAGAACAAAAAGAAAAGCTTTCAATAAAATTCACAAAAGATGAATGTGAAATGCTGGTTGCTCTGTTTTGAGAGGACTCACCTCAGCGTCCTAGGAGGACTGGTGGACAATTGGACAGAATGCAGGAGGTTGGAGTGGGCACCTTGATGCCAAATCTGTGATAGCTTGGGGGTCTGCCAGGTGTGTTCCTTTAAAATCCCATCCACAACACCAGTTTATGTCCAAGTGCCTTAAATGCTAAATAAGTAATCTGCAAAACACATGATTTTTAGATGTTGTATTCAAGCACACAACACACAGTTTATAAATTGGGAAGCCTCAAACTCACAAAGTGAAGCAAAACTCAAGACTCAAGCAAGTGACATCAGTGTTCCAAGGTAAATGGGGCAAATATCAAGAAATCATACTCAAATACAAAAACTATATATTAAGAGGGAAGTTATGGGAAAATTGAAGAATATGGTAATAACCACACTTTGGATGTATGTCATGTAGTTATGGTAAAAGTCATACATAGTATAATTTAAGTAGCTTAACTTGACAGCAAAATGAGACTAGTTGGGACCTTACAGGAAACCAAAAGCTTGAATTGATTGCCTGATTATCTTGTAAAAACAATTAGTTATGTTAAGAGTTTCCTTGGAACAAATTAGAACATCTGATAAACATATTTTTCAGAAGTGTGAAAGTGGAAGATTCTTCTTGGTGGTCAAAAGATAAGGAAGGGTCTTAATTTTATTTATCAAGTTACAAGATGAAGTTAGAAGGTTAGCCCTAAGTCACAGTTTTTTCCACAAACTAAGTGCTTCAAATTTTTATGCTTTTACTCACTGGCAAGCAATTACATTAGCCTACACTTTGATGCCTTAAAGCTGCTGTATTTTTTCCTGTTTCAAACTATGGATCCTTCTCAGCATTTCTCTAAATAAGCCATTCTCGTCTACATTAAATACCTGGTCTGGCAAATAACCTCCTTCTTCAGTATTTTTTTCAACATTTCAAGATACACACATACAGAGCTTACACCAGCACTCACTACTTCACCTTGCACTTTAATATTATGTAAATTTGCCCTTCACTTTGAAATGATTGCACCAATGCCTGTTTGCAACAAATTCAATCACAATCACCTTCATTTGCTGCACATGAAGTTTTTACATCATTGAAAAGGCTTTGAGCCTTTTCTTACATTGAAGTAAGGCTAATAGGCATATTATACTGATTTTGATTGTCTGATTAGATGATCAATAATCTTTCCATGAGTTGAGATAGGCTCAAAGGCAGTAGGTTTGGTTTGGTCTTTCCATTTCAGTATTTAAAATACTGCATTGCTTTGTGATAACTGTAGCTTTCATCAGGGCAGAACACTTCACAAGCCGCATTATTCTCACTTTATCCTTTAAATTTGCTCTGACCCTTTGACTGTCACCTAACACTTTTCCAGTGACTGATGCTATTTCGTCTCTTTCCAATCGCTTTATTGTTTCCACTTTATTTTTGTTTGTGATTGTTTTCCTTTTCTTTAATGCACCACAGCATTTGTATCGGATTTACACTTCCAGGGCATGGTTACAAGCATAAATTACAGGAAAATTTAAGCCACATACAAAGTTACACACTCAACACAGGGTTAATAATAACATGATGTGATCTAAAATGTTGGATGGCATTCTCCTTCCCCAAGCTGACAAACCAAACTGCTGAGACTGCACAAAGTTTTTATGAGCCTCACAAAACAGTGTTCATTATTATAAGCCACTGCATTTAACTCAAATTTTAATACAATAGCTAATCCATTCTTAAGTGTGAGTTGTCTCTAAACTGAACATTCTAAACATGGATACTTACTATACAGTCTTTCTGATGAGGCCAGATAGAAGCACTTGCTCTTGACTGTGTGATTCTGCACTTTTTCTCTATTGCTTATCTTCTCAGTTCTTCTAATGTTTGCTAGGAGTCAGACAGTCATAGAATGCTTCAGAGATCATTATGATGAGAAAAAAAGGGGCAAGAGCTGGAAATGTTACCACTTTCATGTTCCGTAAGTGTCCTAAAGTTAACCAGTATATTTTATTTCTTGGGGTTGAAGTCATATTTGGTCTCAGAAGTAGAAACTCACTTGTCATCTATGTGGTTCCCAGATAATGCAAATAGTCTGTACTCTACTACTACCTAAAAAAAGAAAGAAAGAATTGTTGATTGGAACCCACCTAGGAACTTTGCAGAAGATGTGATTCTCTGCTTCCACAAAGATTATAGCTTGGGAAACCCAATAGAGCGGTTCTACTCTATAGCACATGGGGTTGCCATGAATGAGAGTCAACTCAGTGGCAATAGGATTGGTTTTGTCATCTGTGCATTCCCAAACAGTTCCCCAGAAAATGAAAATGTGAGATGACTTTATCCCAAAGCCAGGTAGTATGGGCTAGTAGTTAAAACTTACATAGTAACAGGTCAATTTTCTTATCTGAAAATGAATGGAGTTACAGTATCATTTTCCCATGTTGTTTTTAAAATAAAATGGAATAATATATATGGAACTATGTTTTGAGATATTCAGTTATACAAATGTGAATTGTCATTAGTCATCTGTTATTTTTCCTAATTTTTCATTTGTCCTGAAATCCAAAGATAGTTTTTCTTAATTCTGGCTACTCATTACATGCAGCTGGGGATATTTAAAATCACTAGTGCCGGGATCCTACCTATAGAAATTCTAACTTCATTGGCCTATGTCATTTTCTGGGCACTTAGTTCTGTATTTTGGGTAGAAGCAAAATTCAGCTAAAAAAAAAGTAAAGGTTTTGTTATTTGAGAATTTTGTGTTTATTGGAACCAAAATATTTGTATAGCTTTAAAAATGGAGAAATTAGGCTAAAATGTCATTTATTCTGTAAAATGTATGAGCTGAAGAAACATACATGCTTGACTGCTCTCCACTGTGCTCAGAGAACTTATGAAAAGTTCAAGTTTGGATCAGGTTTAGGAGTAGGTAGACCTAGAAATAGAATATAAAGAAGTTAACAGAACAAGAGCAAAATGATCTGAGTGAGAAGAGGCATTTCACCTCTCCCACTTTCTGCATACCCTTAAAACTTGGAGTCCTCATAGTTTATTTTTCACCACCTTCTCTCCTCATACCAAATATACTTCCCAGAATAATTTCAGCTTATCTTTGTGCTTCACCATTTGGCTAATACTATGGTACTGATTTCTAATTTAAGGTACTATTCATTCTTCTGTCTTCAGAGCAGACCTGTGGTCAATACAGAGAAGGCGTGCAGCTGAAGGTAATTATACGTGGATTCTCAAAGGATCCTCAGAAGTAACCTTGGTATATCTAGATAAAAATTGAGTCTTAAGGATGGTCCTGAGGAGCAAGTGCTGTCACTGGTCTTGCAACTTCTTTCCTTTCTACCTAATGAAAAGGAAGAAAAAAATCTTAATTTGTAAGAGCAGATGTTTTTGTTGTTGTTACGTGCCATCAAGTTGGTTCTGACTCATGGCGACGCTATGCACAACAGAACAAAACACTGCCCAGTCTTGCACCACATCCACAGTTGTTTTTATGCTTAACTCCATTGTTGTGGCCACTGTGTCAATCCATCTCATTGAAGGTCTTCCTTTTTTTCGGTGACCCTCCTCTCTACCAAGCATGATGTCCTTCTCCAGGGACTGACCCTTCCTGACAACATGCCCAAAGTGTGTAAGACACAGTCTTGCAATCTTTGCTTCCAAGGATCATTCAGGTTGTGCTTCTTCCAGAACAGATCTGTTGTTTCTTTTGGTGGTCCATGGTACATTCAACATACTTCTCCAACACCACAGTTCAAATGCATAGATTCTTTTTTAGTCTTCCTTATTCACTGTCCAGCTTTTGCATGCATATGACGTGATTGAAAATACTATAGCTTGAGTCAGGCACACCTTAACCTTCAAGGTAACTTTCTTACTTTTCAACATTTTGAAGAGATCTTTCACAGCACATTTTCCCAATGCAAAGCATCTTTTTATATTTTGATGACTGCTTCTGTGGGCATTGATTGTAGAACCAAGTAAAGTGAAATCCTTGACAGCCTCAGTCCTTTCTCCATTTATCATGATGTAGCTTACTGGTCTAGTCGAGAGGATTTTTGTTTTCTAGAAGTTGAGGTTCAATTCACCCTGAAGGCTGTGTGTGGTCTTTGATCTTTATCAGTAAGTGTTTCAAATCTTTTTCACTTTCCACAAGCAAGATTGTGTCATCTGCATACGGCAGATTGTTAGTGACTCTTCCTCCAATCCTATGCCTCATTCTTCTTCATATAGTCTAGATTCTTGGATTATTTTCTCAGCATACAGATTGAAAAGGTATGGTGAAAGGATACAACCCTGATACACACTTTTCTTGACTTTAAACTATGCAGTATCCCCTTGTTCTGTTCACACAACTACCTCTTCACCCATGTATGGATTACTTATGAGTATGATTAAGTGTTCTGGAATTCTTATTCCCTGTAATGTTATCCATAATTTGTCATAATCCATACTGTGGAATGCCTTTGCATAGTCAATGAAATGCAGACATCTTTCTGATATTCTCTTCTTTCATCCAAGATCCATTTGACATCAGCAATAATCTCCCTGGTTCCATGTCCTCTTTTAAGCCTAGCCTGAGTTTCTAGCAGTTCCATGTCAGTATATTGTTGCAGTCACTTCTGAGTGATCTTTAGCAGAGTGAGTACAAAACGAAGTTAGTGAGTAGACTTCTGCTTATGAAGGACTAAGTCTTATTGAAATTATCTTTCCAGAATAAACAACTAAAAAATAGGACACAATATGTGAAAGAAGATTTGATAGACATTTGACCATAGGCAACGCCAAATAGATTCCTAAGATGAAGGAAAAAAAATACAAGTCCTATGATTTTACTAGCTAACCTGCCTGTTGTCATTCTCTGTGCTATGTATCCTCTACTGCTGTCAAGTTAATTGATTCATAGCTATCTTCTAGGGCAAAGTAGAACTGCTCCATAGTTTCCAAGGAGCATCTGATAGATTTGAACTGCGAACCTTTTGGTTAGCAGCCATAGGACTTAACCACTATGTACCAGGATTTCTGGGCTTTGTATAGGGCAAGTGGATGCAGAAACTGCTCAGCTCCATGACCCCCACCAAAATAAAACCAAAAATCATTGCCATGGAGTCAATCCTGACTCATGGCAACCCTACAAGACAGAGTAGAACTGCCCCATAGCATTTCCAAGGAGCACTTGGTAGATTTGAACTGCTGACCTTTTGGTTATCACCTGTAGCATTTAACCACTAGGCCACCAGGATTTCCTTAAAAAACCAAACCTGCTGCTGTTGAATGAATTCTGATTCATAGAGACCCTATAGACAGTGTCGAACTGCCCATGAGAGTTTCCATAGCTGTGTCTAGGTTGAAGAGTTAGAGGTCAGTGTTTGAGGAGAATTAATTTAGGAATCCCTGGTGGCACTTGGCTGGTGGTATGGTGGTTAAGTGCTAGGGCAGCTAACCAAAAAGTTGGCAATTCAAATCTGACAGGTTTTCCTTGGAAGCTCTATGGGGCAGTTCTACTCTGTCCTACGTGGTCACTATGACTCAAAATTGACTTGATGGCAGTGGGTTTTTATTGTTTTTGTTTCTTGGTGGATAGATGACGTACTGCACATAGACAGCTGTAGAGATCTGACAGGGTGTCCCTTTGAGCTTTTAGCTGTGTCCTGATCTGCATCTCTTCTGTGAACTCTTCAAACAATTTTATGATGGTCTCACAACATAATTAACACTGTCTCTGGACTGTATATGTGAGGATGAATGTTGAAATGTCAAATGTTTCATTGTGTGTATGTTTATCACAATTAAATAAAAGAAACAAAGAATAAAAGTCCATGAGGCCAGCATGTAGACCAAACAATTCCAGAAGATTATAAAGTGCTGGAAACAGTTTGATTTTGTTCCAGCCAGAGTAGAGAGAACTTGTAATACACACAGCAGTAGACAGAAATTTTAGAAGAGTTAAACTGCTCTGAGCCTTCCTGACAAAACTTAAAAATAATTCTTGAAATATCATAGGGATGAATAATTTCAGCTTTTTCATGTGTACCAGAAAAAAGTCCAATACTCTGAAGAGGAATGTAATACAAGCCATCACTTAGTAATGTAAAATTCACAATGTCTGGCATCCAGTGAAATAAAACCAGCCAAATAATTAGAAAAATATGAATACAGCCAGGAAAAATAAAATCAATAGACTGTGAATAGATGATAGAATTAATACAGAGGGAAACCTTATAAGAGCTACTATAATTATTGAGAACATGCTCAGGAATGAAGATAAGAACATAAATATAACATAAGAGAAATGAAAAAGACACCAAACACCCAAGTGGAATTTCTAGAGATGACAAACATAATATGTGAATGAAATAAACACTGAATGGGATTAATAACAGATGAGGTACTGGGGGCGGAGGGACAAGGAGGAATACGCACAAATCTGAAGCACTAGCAACTATCCAAAAAGATGCAAATAGAGAGAAAAAGTAAAAAAAAAACAACAAAAAAAAAAACTGAATAGAACCTTACTGACTTGTGAAACAATGTGAAATAATGTAACACAGGTATAGTCGAAGTTCAAGAAGTGAATAGGTGGTGGATGGCAAATATTTGAATAAATGATGACTGAAAAATTTCTAAAACTTAAGAAAAATTTAAATCCACAGATGGAACAAACTCAGTAAATTCCAGGCAAGATAAACATCAAAACAAACAAACTCAGGGCACAAAACATCAAACTGTTAAAAACCAACGATATAAAGAAAATATTTAAAAGCAACCAGACTGAAAATAATACAATGCAAAGAAGGAAACAGTAAGAATATTAGGCTGCTAGTCAGAAACTATACCAACTAGAAGTCAATGAAATAAAATCTTTACACTGTTGAAAGAAAAAAAATCAACATACAAATCCATAATCAGTAAAAATTTCTTTTAAAAACAAAGTTAAAGACTTATTGAAACAAATTGTTATGGGAATTCTTTGCCATCAGACTCAAACTACAAGAAATGTTAAAAGAAGTTCTTTAAGCATAAGGAAAATAATACCAGACAGAAATTTGAATCAACATAAAGGAATGAAGAGCAACAGAGATTTTAAATATATGAGGAAATGTAAAGGATA
The DNA here is from genome assembly GCA_028571685.1 of Heterohyrax brucei. NCBI lineage: Eukaryota > Metazoa > Chordata > Mammalia > Hyracoidea > Procaviidae > Heterohyrax > Heterohyrax brucei. The sequence goes on from CM053162.1 coordinate 24,437,085, forward strand.
TTTAAAGTTATTTAAAAGTCTTTTTATAAGATAAATGACTGTTTAAAGTACATATAATAATTTGTATTGTGGAGTTTATCATATGTAAAGTAAAATACATGACAACAGTAAAACAAAGAATTGGCAGGGAAAAGTCTCTTAGAACTTTATGTAAGGTGATATAATGATATTTGAAGGTAGGCTGTGATTAGTTGAAGATGGATGTTATAAACCTAGAACAGCCACTAAGTAATAAAACACAGAGTTACAGGTAATAAGCCAAGAGTAGAGACAGCAGGTAATCACCAAAAATTAATTAGTTGAAAACAACACATGAACAAGAAGAAATAAAGAGGCAGACGACTGGAACAAGTAGAAGGCAAACAGCAAGATGGTAGATTTAAACCCAATCATTGGGTTAAATCCTACCACTGCTAACCACAAGGTCGGCAGTTCAAATCCACCAGGCGCTCCTTGAATACTCTGGGGGTCAGTTCTACCCTGGCCCCTAGGGTCGCCATGAGTTGGATCTGACTCGATGGCACTTGGCTGGCATAGATAACTGAATTATGTGTAAATGGTTATAGGACTCCAACTAAATGTAAATTGTCAGATTGGGTAAAAAGTACTATCCAATCATATGCTTTTCCTAGAAATCCACTTTGACAACACAGTTTAAAAGGATAGAAAAAGTTATGCTATTCAAACTCCAGTCAAAAGAAACCTGGAGTAGCAATACCAACATCAAAAAAAGGAGAGTTCAGAGCTAAGAATATTACTAGGAATAAAGTAGAACACTTAATGATAAAGGGGTTGATTTGCCAAGAGGACATAATAATCCTAAGTCAGTTCACCTATTGTTTTGAATACAGGCAGCAGAAATAACAGAACTGAAAATAGAAAAGTCTACAGTTAGTTGGAGATTTCAACACTTTCTCATTAATTGATAGAACTAGAAAAATAAGCAAGAATCTAGAGTAGTACCTACAAATTTGATCCAACTGACATGTTTAGAATGGAAGAAGAATACACAGTCTTTTCATCTGCATGTGAAACATTTGTTAGTGTAGAAGGCATTCTAGGCAATAAAACAAACCTCCATATATTTAAAAAGGCTCAAACATTTCCTACAATGGGTTCAGACTATAAATCAGTTGTGGAGAGAAAAATCTTAAGTATCTGAAAATTACTAACAGGTTACTTTTAAATGACAGATGTTTCAAAGAAGTTATACTTAAATAATAATTTTAAAATAAATGAAAAATTAAGACACTTCAATTAAAAATTTGGATTTCTGTTAAAGCAAATTTATAAGAAATTTTAACATTAAATGCTCACTTTTAGAACAGAAAGTCTGTATTCAATAATCTAAGCTTCCACATCAATAAATTACAAAAAGAATGTGAAGCCAGCCTGGCATCATAGGCACATACACCATGCCATCCCTCTGCAGCAAAAACCTGATAAACTAAGTAAAACAGATGCAAAGTTCAATTCCATAATCTTAAGCATCAAATGAACAGATAAAGAACTAGATCGAACACTGAATGGAAGAAGAAACTGATGAAAAACAGAGAAGAGATATAGAATGGAGGTTTCCTGTCAGCTGACACAATATAGCATCACAATCTTGGAACACAACCAGCAAGGACCCTGGACATTGAGTATGGGGTGGGAACTTTGTGGAGCTCCCAACATAAAACAGCATACTTGTTAACCAGAGAAACATGCTTTCCCATCTTTTCCCTCTGCCCTGTACTTTCATCCCTTCCCTCTATGCCATGCCATTCTGCACCACTGAACTATAGAGCCACTGACCAGCTACCACCCCAGGTGTCTGCCCTGCTCCTATTTGCTGGCTCTTGCAGAGCCTTTATTTTGCCTTCCTGCCTGCTTTCTTCATTCCTTCTTCATACGTAGCCCCAAAAGCCACTGCCATCTCTTCCTAAAGGGCCATGTTTTTTGGCTAGAGAGTCACTGGCCGGTCACCACCCTAGGTCTGCTCTACCCCTAGTGGATGGCTCATACAGCTCAGTTAATTTTTTTTTACTCCTTTTCTTTCTCCCTCCCACATAGCCCCATTTACGACCATCACACCTTCCTGATGGGCCATGCTGTACACTCAACTAGAGAACCACTGGCCAACTGCTACCCCAAGTCCTCTCCACCTTGACTTGCCAGCTTCCACTGCACATTTATTGCCTTTTCTCTTTCTTCTTTTTCTTTCCCAGATAGCCCACATATCCACTCCACTCCCTACTGATGGACCATGTTGTATCACTTGGTTAGAGAATCACTGGCTTACCAGCACCATGGGTTTGCTTTCTCCCACCACCTGGCTCCTGCTGTGACATTTCCCCCCTTTCTTTCTTTTCATTCTCACTCCTACTTAACTTTGTATGTTGTCTCAACCTCTTCCCAATAGGCCACACTGAATGATTTGGTTAGAGAGCTCCTGGTCAACACTGCCCTGGGTCCACACTGCCCCTACCCATGGTCCCCTCCACAGTGCCATTTTTTTTTCTCTTTCTTTTAATTATCTTTCCCACCTAGCCTAGTACATCACCTCCATTATCTTCCCACTTGCCCTGGATTCACCCCACTGACACCGCCTGGGCCCTGCAGCACCACCATTAAAATTTTTGTTCTCCTTTTTTTCTCCTTCCTTTCTCTTTCTCCTGACACCTAGTCCAGTACTCCATCTCATCCTTCCCACCATGGCTAGAGTGTTATGTACAGCCCTTCCCCTGATGCTGGTTGACTAGCTGCCGAATAGCTGAAAGTAAGACCTCATCCCTTTCTGTTCAACATCCCTACCTATCTGGCAAGGGATGGTGAATACTCCCACACCACAGGGCCAATATTAGGAATTGGTCTGCCTTCAGCCACAGCACCAAACTAGTGTACAATGAAATGGGCTCACTCTGCCTCCTGCTGCCCTGCCTGCCAGGACAAGATGGTAAGAGCCATTGTGCCCATACACAAGCAATCAGTCAAACACGTCTGGCCTGCCTACCCTGACTTATAAAAACAAAATGAAAAAGCAGGTGGAATTCAGAAACAGCCAATAAATAGTATCTTGGGACAGCAGACAATATCAAAACATATAAGAAGGAAGGCCAAGAAGGCTCCAGAAAGTGACCAAAATAATCAGATAACCTGCTGATAGAAGAAAAGGCAGTGAAACTACCTGATATGGAATTCAAAGGCAATGTTTAGGACTCTGTAAGACAATAGGAAAGATGTCAAGAGAAAACAGACAAAACTGAGGAAAAAATAGGCAAAATCATGAAAAACAGATACAACCAACAAAGGCATAGCCAAACTCAAGGAAAACGTACATAAAGCAACAGAGGAATTCAAGAAAATAATACAAGAACAAAAGTGAAAATAAATAATTAGAAATCATTCAGAAACAACAACTAGATATCTAAAAGATAAACAACAAAATTTCAGAAATGTACAACTCAATAGAAGGTTTTAAGAGCAAATTTGAAACAATGGAAGAAAGAATAAGTGAGATTGAAGACAATCCATGGACACCACTTTGCCAAGCCAAGTGCTGTAGAGTCAGATCTGACTCATGGGGCACCACTTTACCTGAGGAAAAATCAGAGAAAATAATGAAGGAAACCTAAGAAGCGTGTGGTATACAATCAAGAGCAAAAATTTGGGTATCATCAGAGTTCCAGAATAGGGAGAAAACATAGGGAAGACTGGGGAAGATTTGCTGGCACAAAACTTCCAAAACTATCATGACAAACAAAAAACTGACCATCCAAGAAGCTCAGCAAATCTCATAGAGGATAGACCTCAAGAGAAAGTTACTAATACGTAGCATAATCACATTTCCCAAAACTGAAGATAAAGAATCCTGAAAGCAGCTCAAGAAAAAAGAAATGTCACTCACAAAGAAGAAACAGTAAGACTAAGCTCTTATTACTCAGCAGAAACTTTGCAGGCAAGAAGGTAATGGAATGACACATGTAAAACTCTGATAGAAAAAAAACTACCACCAGGAATAATGTAACCTGCAACGCCAGCTAAGTGCCGTCGAGTCGGATCCAATAGTCTCTATCATATATGATGGTGACATTAGGATGTGTCCAGATAAACAGAAAATAAGGAAATTAATAAAAATCAAACAAAAATTATGAGAAGTACTAAAGGGAGTCCTTCAGTAAGAGAACTAACAACATCAGACAGCACCTGGAACATAAAACACAAGAAAACTTCAGCCAGATATAAACCTAGGTGAAGAACTCTCAATAATAATTAAAAAAAATTATAAGACTTGAAAGAAGGAAACAGAGATATCAATCTTTAGAGGAGGACAACATCAAAAGAATAAAATGGGAAACAAATGGTGTAGGCATAACACTTTCAAATGGAGAGGAAGTAAAGATGAGATTAAGTAATAAAAGACTCATTCAGACTTAGGAAGATAAGGGTAAATTCAAGCATTTAACAAACCCGCTCACCAAATCAAAGAAGAAGAAAAACATAAAGACTCAGTAAACAGAAAATTTATAATGAAAAAGACAGAAATCCGTAAACGAAAGGAATTCAGCTCAGGAAAATAAGAGGAATAAAGAAAATGTCAACACCATATAAAAAGCACAACAATATGACAGCAGTAGACTCATACCTATCAACAATCACAGGGGATATAAGTGGCTTCACTGCACCTATAAAGAGACAGAGTGTCAGACTGCATGAAAAAAATAAATCATCAATGTTATGCCTACTACAAGAAGCACTTCTTAGACACAAAGACATAAGTATATTAAAAAATAAGGATATAAAAATTGTATCAAGCAAACCATAGTTAATAAGGGTGAGACTAGTAATACTAATCTCAGATAAAATAGACTTCAAGGCAAAATCAACAGTAGATGTCAAGAAATGACATTAAATAATGATTATAAGAACAACTCAACAAAAAGACAAAACCTTAGTAAGTATCTATGTACTCAACAATCCTCCCTAAAACCCACTGCTGCAAAGTCAATTCTGACTCATAGCAACCCTGCAGGGCAGAGTAGAACTACTCCACAGAGTGTCCAGGGAGCACCTGGTGGATTTGAATGGCTGACCTGTTGGTTGGCAGATATAGTATATAACCACTATGCAACCAGGGTTTCTGCACTCAACAACAGGGCCCCAAAATACATAAAATAAACTCTAACAGCACTGAAAAGAGAAATAGACAGTTCTACTATAGTAGTAGAAGTCTTCAACATACCACTCTTAAAGTGTGGAACTCCTTCAAAGAAAGTCAACAAAAATATAGAAGAACTAAAGGCCAAAATCAACTAACTTGACTTCATAGACATGTATGGAATACTTCACTCATCAGCAGTATATAGTCTTTCCCAACCCACATGGTATGTTATCCAGAATATAATTCATTTTAGATCACAACACTCAGTAAAATCCAAAACATTGAAATAATGTAAAGCATTCTCTCTGATCACAATACCATAAAAGCGGAAATCACTAACAGGAAGATCAAGGAAAAAGACCAAATATGTGTAAATGAAATAATGCTTTGCTTAAAAACAGCTGGGTAATAGCAGAAATCAAAGACAGAATAACAAATTTCTAGAATCAAATGACAGTGAAAACACATTGTAGAAAAACCTTTAGGATACACCAAAGGTAATACTCAGTGGTCATTTAACAATAAATACACACATCAGAGAAGAAGAAAGGGCCAAAATAAAATATTAGCCCTCTACCTCAATTAAATAGAGTACAAGAAGCTTCTGAGTACCGGAAGGATAGAAATAATCAAGATTAGAAGAGAGATAAATGAAGTAGAAAACAGAAAAATAATTGGAAGAATCAACAAGACCAGAAGTTGGTTCTTTGAAAAGATCAAGAACATAGACAAATCACTGGTAAAGGTGAACAAAGAAAATAACCAAAGAAATAAGGAGTCCATTACAGCAGATCCAAGTGAAATAGAAACTGTGCTTTAACAAATTTGAGGACCTAGAGAAAATGGACATATTTCTAGAAACACACTAACACAAAGCATTAAACTAACACAAAGGAAGATAGAAATTCTGAACACATAACAAGAGAAGAGGTAGAAGAGGTAATAATAATAATACTCCCAACAACAACAAAAAGGCCTGACTCAGTCAGCTTTACTAGAGATTTCTACCAAACATTCAGAGAAATGCACACGCCAGTGGTACTCAAACTATTTCAAGCACAGAAGAGGAAGGAACACTCATATTCATTTTATAAAGGCTGCATAAGGCTGAATCCCAAACCAGGCAAAGATATCACATTAAAAAAAATTATAGACCAATATCTCTCATGAATATACATGCAGAAATTCTCACCCAAATCCTAGCCAACAGAATTCAACATCATACCAAAAAAAAAAAAAAACATACAGCATGACCAAGTGTGATTAATATTAGGTATGCAAGGATGGTTCAGCATTAGAAAATCAATCAACATAATCCATCATATAAATAAAACAGAAAAGAATCACATGATCATCTCAATTGTAGCAGAAAACTGATTTGGTGAAGTCCAACACCCATTCCTGATAAAAATTTGTCAATAAAATAGGAATAGAAGGATAGCTTCTCAACATAATAAAGTGCACCTGTAACAGCCAACTTCATTCTTTTTTTTTTTTTTTTTTATTTAACATGACTGAGTGAAAATGTACATTCCTGTATAAATTTACGTGCCCGCCTATATGCAGCTTCCACTGCTCTCCCTGTCCGGTGACAGCACACTATTCCTCTCTGCTCCATACATGTCTCATCCTCCCAACGGCCTCCTTTCCGCTCCTCTCCACCCACTCTCCTTCCTCCAGCCAGAGGTCAGCAGCATGATATCCTATAGATGTATAGAACCATAAAGTGCAACCAATATATGGTCACTCTGCATTGCCAAGTCCAATCCATTCCTGTCCAAAGAGTGGACCTTTGTTATAATTTATGGTTAAGGGCAGCATTAGGGCTAGGGGCCATGCTCTCAGGGGAACCCCGAAACCGCTGGACCATCAATTGAGGTCTTTCAGTGGAGATCTCATAATGCACCCCTTTTTATTCTTGTATTGCCAGTGAGACTCAACCTAGTGAGCTCCATCGTGGCTATCACTGGTGGTGGCCGGGCACCATCCGGTTCTTCCGGTCCCAAGTCGATGAAGGCACCCACTCTTGCAGAACAGCCAATTTCATGCTTAACGAAGAGGGGCTCAAAATATTCCCTTGGTGAACGGGAACAAGACAAGGCTGTCTTTTATCACCATTCCTATTTAACATTGTGCTGGAAGTCCTAGCTAGAGCAATAAGGCAAGAAAAAGAAGTAAAGGTCATAGAAATTGGAAAAAAAGAAGTAAAACTATCTCAATTTGCAGATGATATAATCCTATACATACAGAACCCCAAAGATTGCATGAGAACATTGAAAGTAATAGTTTCAGCAGATTATCAGGATATTGGAAAAGAAGAAGTAAAACTATCTCAATTTGCAGATGATATAATCCTATACATATAGAACCCCCAAAATTCCACAAGAACATTGAAAGTAATAGTTTCAGCAGATTATTAGGAAATAACATCAACATATAAAAGTCAGGTGTATTCCTATACACCAACAAAGAAAACTCTGGAAACAAAATCAGGAAGGCAATACCATTCACAATATCCCTTAAAAAGTAGAATACTTAGGACAAATCTAACCAGGGATGTAAAAGACCTATAAATAAGAAACACTACTGCAAGAAACCAAAAGGGCTTACATAAATGGAAAAACGTATGCTCATGTATAGGAAGATTCAATACTGTGAAATGTCAATTCTATTCAAGGTGGTCTACAGATACAACACAATCCCAATCCAAATTACTAATGACATTCTTTAAGGAGACGGAAAAACTAATTACCTACTTTATAGAGAAAGGAAAAAAAGCCCCAGATAGAGAAGGCATTACTGGAAAAAAAAGAGTTCAGTAGGAGGCTTTCTATACTGAACTATGGTAAGTCATGGTTATCAAAACAGACTGATACTGGTACAACAGAAGTGTAGAGCAATGCAACAGAATTCAGAAACTTAATGAAAATTCAATCATGCATGGCCAGCTGATTTTTGACGTAAACCTGAAGTCCATCAAATCGTGAAAAGACAAATAGGGCTGGCAAAATTGGATGTTCATCTATTAAAAAATGAAAGAGGACCCATATTTCACACCAGACACAAAAACTAACCCAAAATGGATCAAAGACCTAAATTTAAAACCTAAAATGAGGAAGATCATGGAAACAAAAAGAAGAACAACGGTAGGGACTGTAATACAAGGAACAAATTCAACACAAAGCTTAACAGTACACAAATTCCAGAAGATAAATTAGATCACCAGCAGCTTCTAAAAATTAAACATTAATGCTCACCGAAAGACTTCACCAAAAGAGTCAAAACAGAACATATGGACTGGGAAAAAGGTTTTGGGTGTGACATCTTTGACAAGGGTCTAATCTCAAAAATCAACAGAATACTTCAATATCTCAATAATAAAAAGACAACCAATTGTATTAAAAAATAGGCAAAAGATATGAATAGACACTTCATCAAACTCATTCAGATAGCTAACAGACATACAAAGAAATAACTGCCATCAAGAGCAGAGAAATGTAAATCAAAACTACAATGAGATACAATTTCACCCCTTCATTGCTGGCACAAAATGTTGGAGAGGTTGCAGGGAGGTTGGAACTCTTATACACCGTTGAAGGCAATGTGAAATAGTACAATCACTATGGAAAATGACATAATCTCTCCTTAAAAAGCTAGAAATAGAAGTAACAAAGAATCTAACAATTTCACTCCTAGAAATGCATCCTAAAGAAATAAGAGCTATTATACGAGCAGACATATGCAGGCTTATGTTCACTGCAACATTATTTACAATAGCAAAATCATGGAAATAACCTAAATGACCATCAACAGATGAATGCGTAAACAATTTATGGTATGTACATGCAATAGAATACTACATAACAATAAAGAACAGTGGTGAATTCATGAAACATTGCACACCATGGATGAATCTGGAGGGCATCATGCTGAGTGAAAAAAGTCAGTCATGAAGGGACAAATATTGTATGAGACTACTATTATAAAAACTGAAGAAAAGTTTTACCCAATTTGATAGTTAACAAGAAAAGGGAGGAGTGAGTATGGGAGTCACTAACTAGATAACAACAACTTTGGTGAGGGAAAAGAAAACATACAATATAAGGGAAGGCAGCACAACTTGACTAAGGCAAAGTCATAGAATCTTCCCAGACACATCCCAGCACAGTGAGGGATGGCAACAAAAGTCATGGGGAACACACTAGGTGAAGTGACACAACACAGTTCATGAAAAAAATACTCTACATTCTACTTTGGTGAGTAGTGGGATCTTAAAAGCTTGCAAGCAGCCATTTTTGGTACATCTATGGGTCCCACTACTTTCAGAGCAAAAGAGAATGAAGAAAATTAAAGACATTCTGAAAACCTTGGTTCAGAGGTCTAATGGACCACCTCAACCACAACTTCCACCAGCCTGAGCCCAGAAGAACTAGATGGTACCTGACTACCATCACCAATTTTGGGGACAAGGATTACAATATATAGTTCTGGACAGGTGGGACACAATGTAAAACAAACTTCAATTTCACAAAAAACAAACAAAAAAGACCAGACTGAAAGACACTGGAGAACCCCTGAGACTATAGCTCCTTGGCAGTCTGTCTAATGAGAACTGAAGCCACTCTCAAAGTCCAGCATTCAGTCAAAGATTAGGCAGTCCTGTAAAACAAAAAATAATGCGGGTGAGGAATGTAATTCTTAGCTCAGTCAAGTAAACAAAACCAAATGGGGGACACCTGCTCAAAGAAATATAAGAAGGCAGGAAGGAACAGGAAACCTGGAACAGTGGGGAACTTGGAGTGTAAAAAGAAAAAGAGAAAGTACCAACACATTGCAAGGATTGCAACCAATGTCCCAAAAGAATTTGTGTGTAAATTTTTTTTTTTTTTTGGAGTTACTAGTTACTTTATTTTTATTTATTTTGTGATTAGGTGAAAGTATACAATTCAAATCAATTTTGCATGGCCACCTATTTGCAGCTCCATCTGCTCTCCTCATGGAATGACAGTATATTCCTCCTTTTCACTGCATATTTCTACTGTCCTCTTCACAAGCACCTCCTCTCTCCCCTCTTCTTTCTACTTTCTCTACTCTCTTCTCTACCTTCTTCTCTCCCATCCAGAAAGAAACCAGTAGGACAACCTCCTACAAATGTATAGAACTATGAAGTACACACACAATATCGCCACATTGTGTCTCCGAGTCCGGTCCATTCTAGTATAGAGTTGACCTCAGTACTGGTTTCTGCTCAGAACCAGCAGGAGGTCTTATGTTTCTAGAGGATCCTTTAGGTTGTTGGACCATCAGTTCTGGTCTTTCAGTAGAGTTCTTGAGCTGCACACCTCTTTTTCCTGTGTTGCCTCAGGGTCTCAATTCTGTTCCATTGATCTACATGTCTCTTTTTGTACCAGTACCAAGCTGTTTTGACTACTGTGGCAGTATGATTAGTTCTAAGGTCAGGTAGTGTGAGGCCTCCCACTGTGTTCCCTTTCTTCAGTAGTGCTTTACTTATCTGGGGTTTCTTCCCTTTTCAAACAAAGTGGGTGATTTTTTTTCTCCATCTCATTAAAGAATGACACTGGAATTTATATCGGGATTGCGCTGTATATTTAGATAGTTTTGGGTAAAATAGACATTTTCACAATGCTAAACCTTCCTACCCATGAGCAGGATAGCTTTCTCCACTTAGGTCTCTTTTGCTTTCTTGCGGTAGTATCTTGTAATTTTCTGTGTATAAGTCTCTTATTTCTCTGGGTAGACTTATTCCTAGGTATTTTATCTTCTCGGGGGCTATAGTAAATGGTATTGATTTGGTGATTTCCTCTGTGATGATCTCTTTGTTGGTGTAAAGGAATGCTATTGATTTACTTATATTTATCTTATATCCTGATACTTTCCTGAATTCTTCAATTAGTTCTAGTAGTTTATTTATGAATTCTTTAGGGTTCTCTGTGTATACGATCATATCATCTGCAAATACGGATACTTTTTCTTTTTTATTGATGTGAATGCCCTTTATTACTTTGTCTTGTCTGATTGCTCTTGCCAGAATTGCTAGCACAATGTTGAAAAGAAGTCACACAGTGGGCATCCTTCTCTAGTTCCTGTTCTCAGGAAAATTCTTTAAGTCTCTCTCTGTTCAGTATGATGTTGGTGGTTGGTTTTACATAGATGTCCTTTATTGCATTGAGGAATTTTCCTTTTTTTTCTATTTTGCTGAGAGTTTTTAACATGAATAGGTATTGGACTTTGTGAAATGCCTTTTCTGTATCAATTGATAGAATCAGGTGATTCTTACCTTTTGTGTTATTTGTATGGTTGATCAAATTAATTATTTTTCTTGTGGTGAACCAGCCTGCATCCCTGGTATAAACCCTACTTGGTCACGGTAACTTATTTTTTTGATATGTTGTTGAATTCTATTGGCTAGGATTTTGTTGAAGGTTCATGAGTGATATTGTTTTGTAATTTTCTTTTTTTGTGGGGTCATTACTTAGCTTTGATATCAGGGTTATGGGGTCTTTATAGAATGAGCTTGTGAATAGCTTCAGTACTCTTCTCTAAAAGTACTATTCTCTAAAAGTTCAGTACTAGTCTCTAAAAGTTACTATTCTCTGAAAGTACTAGTCTCTAAAAGTTCAGTGCTATTCTCTGGTGAAGCCATCTAGGCCAGGACTCTTTTTGGTTGGTAGTTTTCTGATTACTTTTTCAGTCTCTTCTTTCGTGATGGGTTTATTAAGTTGCTCAACTTTTCTTTGTGATAATTTCGGTGAGTGATGTGAATTTAGAAATTTCTCCACTTCCTTTAGGTTTTCAAGTCTGTTAGAATACAATTTTTCATAGTATTTTGTTGTGATACATTTAATTTCAGTTGGGTCTGTTATGACATCTCCCATCTCATTTCCTATTCAGATTAGTTGTTTCCTCTCCTGTTTTTCTTTTTTGAGTTAGCCAACGGTTTATCAATTTTGTTGTTTTTTTCAAGAAACTAGCTTTTGGTTTTGTTATTCTTTCAATTGTTTTTCTATTCTCTAATTCATGTATTTCTGTTCTAATCTCTACTATCTGTTTTCTCCTGGTGCCTGAGGCATTCTTTTGTTATTCTCTTTTTACTATTCAAGTTTTGGGTTAATTCTTTGGTTTGGGCCCTTCATTCTAGATATGTATATTAATAGACATAAATGTACCTCTGAGCACTAATTTTGCTGTATCTCGTAGGTTCTGGTAGGATGTCTTTTCATTCTTGTTTGATTCCATAAATTTCTTTATTACATTGTTGATTTCTTCCTTAACCCATGAGTTTCTGAGCAAGGTGTTGTTCAGTTTCCATGAGTTCAAATTTCTGTCCATGTATTTTCTGCTACTGATTTCAACTTTTATGACTTTATGGCCTGAGGAAACACTTTCTAGTATTTTAATGCTTTGGATTTTTGTATGTGGTCTATTCTGGAGAATGTTCTGTGTGCACTGGAAAAGAAGGTATACTTATGTGTTGTTGGGTGGAGCATTCTGTATATGTCTATAAGATTGAGTTGGTTGATTGTAGCAAAGAAAGCATCTTTCTACTGAGAGAGGCATTGCCCAGTGGCAGCTAGTGGCAGCTGGTGCCTCAGGGGTGGCAGGCCCCACATAATGGCTGACAAAGATGGCAACCTACTTATGAGATCTCTCAGAGGCCACGTCAGCAGGTGCTATAGTGTTGCTCAGTGACAGGTGGGGGAAATAGTGCTGCCACACTTTGCCACCAGCCTCTACGGCATTCTCTAGGTGTCATTGTCTTGAAAACTGCTTTTTGGCTGAAAGAGGCACTGTCCAGTCAGGTGCCCAGAGTTGTTCAGAGTGGTAGGCCGCCCCAGCTGGGCCCTCCGGCTTGTGTTACTCCACCTCTCAGCTAAGATGGCATTCTACCTGTGTTTTCTGGATGTGACAGTCTTAAGTGCAGCCTCTCTGCTGTGAGAGATTCTGTATAATTAGGCACTACAGCTCAGCATGGCAGCTGGCCCCTGCCGGGCTCTCAGGCTCAGCTGTCACAGTTCCAGTCTCTTGGTTAACAAAAATGCGATCCATACTTGTAAGCCTCTAAGCTGCTGTGCCAGCAGAAGCAGAACCCTTTGTGCTGCTGTCTTACCTCTATCAAGGGTAGTTTTCCCCTTCCTGTTTGCCATGAGTTGGATCCGACTCAACAGCATTTGGCTTTTGGCATTGCCCATCTGATCTCACAACCCTCTGCCTGATCTTGGGGTTCCCAGGATGTCCACTCTGTTCCATTTGATTGTTTTCCTAGGCCTCAGTTGTCAGATGGAATTGGAAAGATATGTAACTAGTCTGCCGTCTTGGCCCTACCTCTTCCAAAAGCAGTTTTCTTTTTAGTAAATACATGTATATATATTGTGATTAAGTAAAAATTTACAATCCAAATTAGTTTGCCATATAAAACCCTGGCTGCCCCCCTTTCTCCTTGTGCTTTTGATATTGATTAAACCAATACCTGTTTCCTCCTCTCGACCCACATCTCTTACCTATAGAGAGGAGCTGGTAGAACAGCCTCATATATATATTTAACCAGGCAGTACACATACCACCTATATCACTGCATGTCTTATAGCCCAGTACAGTTTTTGTCTGAAGAGTTGACTTTGGTACTGGTTTCAGTTTGGGACCAGCAGCAAGTCTAGGGGCCATATTATCAGGGTATACTCTAGGATGCCAGACCATCAAGTCTGGTCTTTTAATAGAGTTCCAGATCTGAACTCCCCCCTTTCCTCATGCTACATCAGGGACCCTAAACTGTGTTCCTTGTTAGGGCAGTAATTGTCGTTGGATGGGCACAATCCAGTTCTTCTGGTCTCATGCTGATGTAGTCTTCTAGTCATACGGGCCATTCTGTCTCGGGGCTCATAAATTATTTTCCTCATGTCTTTGATATCCTTCATTTTCCTCTGCTCCAATTGAGTTGGGACCAAATAATATTCCTTAGATGGCAGCTTGCTGGTTTTTAAGATCTCAGGTGCTACTCACCAATATGGGTTGCAGAATATTTTCTTAAAAAGAACTAGTTATGTAAATTGATCTCAATGTCCCCTGAAACTATGGTCTGCCTATCCCTGATACTCTGTTCTTTAAAATGTTGGGTTGCATTTAGAAAGCATTTGAGTTTATGCTATAGTCCAGTTATAGCAACCTCCCTTCTACTGCATTTTGTCACTCCTTTCATCTAACCCAACACCTATTGCTATCTAATCTATGAATACCCCATCTCTCCCTCCCCACCTTTGTAGCCATCAAAATTATTTTCTTCTGTGCATAAACCTTTTCTTAAGTCCTTATGATAGTGGTCTCATACAATATTTGGCCTTTTGCAACTGGCTGATTTCACTCAGCGTAATATCTTCCACATGACTTCATTTCCTAAAATCATCATTGTTCTTTATCATTACATAGTGTTCCACTGTGTAAATATGAAATAGTTAGTTTATCCATTCATCTGTTGATGGACACTTAGGCTAATACTATCTTTTTGGTACTGTGGAATGTGCTTCAATAAATGTTCATGTGCATGTATCAGTTCATATGACTACCCATATTCCAAAGTATATATTCCAAGCAGTGGGATTCTTGGTTCATATGATATTTCAATTTCTAGCTTTTTACAAAAGGGTGAAATGGATTTCCAAAGTGATTGTACCATTTTACATTCCCACCAGCAGTGCAAAAGAGTTCCAGTCTCTCCACAGCCTCTCTCAAATTTTATATATATATAAATGTATATATATATTAATTAGCATGAGCCTTGTTGGAGTGAGATGTATTTCACTGTAGTTTTTATTTGGATTTCTCTAATCACTAAGAACTGCGAAGATTTCCTCATGTGTCTTTGGTTACATGGATGTCTTCTTTGGTGAAGAGTCTGTCCATAGCCTTTGCCCATTGTTTAATTAGATTATTTCTCTTTTTTCTTGTTGAGATTTTGCAGTACCTCATAGATAATGGTGGTTAGATGCTGATCAGACTTATAATTAGCACATGATTTTTTTCCCAGTCTGTGTGTAGTCTTTCTACTCTTTTGGTGAGATCTTTGGATGAGCATCAGTGTTTGATTTTTAGTTTTTAGTAGTTCTTATTTATCTATTTTGTTAGTACATTGTTAGTAGTATTTTGTAGTCTGTTTGTGTTGTGTATTAGGCCTCTCAGTGTTTTCCCTATTTTTTTAATCCATGAACTTTATCATTTTAGATTTGGTATTTAGGTCTTTGATACATTTTGAGTTAGTTTTTGTAAATGCTGAGATATAGGTCTTATTTCATTTTATTGCATATAGGTATCCAGTTTTGTCAACACCATTTGTTAAAGAAACTGATACCCTCTAACCCTCAACCTCCCAGATCATGGACTTTGGGCCTTTGTTATATATCTGCTGTTCATTGGTGGATGGTGTTATTTTTGGATTCTCTCTTCTGTTCCATTGGTCTGTGTATCCAATTTTGTACCAGTACCAGGCTGTTTTGACTACCTCAAAAGCTGTTTTTTTCTTGAAAAGTTCAAAAAAACTGAGAAACCATTGACCAGACTGACGGTTGGGGGGTGGAGCATAAGAGGAAAGAAATAAGGAAGAAATGAGATGGGGCATATTACAACAGACCCAATTAAAATTAACAGAACCATAACAGAATAGCATGGAAAATTGTACTGAAAAAAAAAAAAAGAGAGAAAACCTAGAGAAAATGAACAAATTTCTAGAAACACAGTACCCACCAAAACTTGCACAAACTAGTAAGACAACTAAATAAACCCATCACAAAAGAAGAGATTGAAAAGGTAATTAAAAAGATCTCCACTGGAAAAAAAAAACCATTGGCTTTCATGGCTTCACTAAATAATTCTTCCAATCTTTTAGAGAATAGTTAATACCACTACTACTGAAAGTATTGCAGAGCACAGAAATGATCAGAGTCTCCAAAACTCATTCTATGAAGCTAGCATAACCCTCATACCCAAATCAGGTAAAGACAGCACAAAACAGGAAAGCAACAAACAAATATCTCTCATGAACTTAGATGCATACATCCTCAACAAAATTCTAGCCTATAGAATTCAACAACATATATAAAAAATAATTTTCTATGACAAGTGGGATTCATACCATGGATGCTGAGACGATTCAGCATTTGAAAAACATGATATAATCACCACACAAATAAAACAAAAGACGAGAACCACTTCATGTTATCAACTGATGTAGAAAAGGTATTTGACAAAATTCAACACCCATGTCAAAAACTCTTGGCAAAATAGGACTAGAAGGGAAATTTCTCAACAGAAGTGAGGCATTTATGCAAAGTTAACAGCCAACATCACTGTAAGTGAAGACAGTCTAAAAGTATTCACTTTGAGAACAGAAACCAGACAAACATGCCCATTGTCACCGCTTTTATTCAACATTGTCCTGGAGGTTCCAGCCAGAGCAATGAGGCAAGATAAAGAAATAAAGGAAATCAAATTGTTAAGGAAGAGGTAAAGGTATCTCTATTTGCAGATGACATGATCTTACACATGGAAAATCCTAAGGACTCTCCCCAACCTACACAAGCAAGCAAGCAAGCAAACAAAAAAACTACTGGAACTAGTAGAAGAGTTCAATAGTGTATCGTGATATAAAATAAACACACATAAATCAGTTGGATTCCTTTACACCAACAAACAGACCACTGAGAGGAAATCATCAAATCAATACCATTTACAATAGACCCCAAGAAGATAAAATGCCTACAGATAAAGCTAGCCAAGACATAAAACCCCATACAAAGAAAATTACAAGACTCTACTGCAAGAATCCAAAAGAGACCTACATAAGTAGAGAAAACTACCTTGCTTCTGGATAGGAAGACTTAACATCGTTAAATTGTCTATTCTTCCCTAATCCATCTGCAGATACAGTGCAATCCCAGTACAAGTTTTAACTACATTTTTTAATGAGGTGGAGAAACAAATCACTAACTTCTTATGGAATGGAAGAAGCCGTAGGTAAGTAAAATGTTAATGAAGACAAAGAACAAGGTGTAAGGCCTCCCACTACCTTAGAAACGATTGTACTGCCACGATAGTCAAAATACTTTGGTACTGGTACAAAAATAAATACATAGACCAATGGACAGAATTGAGAATCTAGATATAATTTCATCCATCTATGAGTGGCTGATATTTGATAAAGGTTCAAAGTCTACACGCTGAGGAAAAACACAGTCTCTTTAACAATTGGTGTTGGCAAAACTGGATGTTTTAGTTATCTGGTGCTGCTCTAACAGAAATACCACAAATGGATGGCTTTAACAACAAAAGTTTATTCTTTTACAGTCCAGTAGGCTACAAGTCCAAATTCAGGATGTCTGCTCCAGGGGAAGGCTTTCCTCCTTGTTGGCTCTGGAAGAAAGTCCTTGTGTTGTATCAGTCTTTGTTCAGGGAGCATCTTGGCACAGAATCTTGGGTCTGAAGGACACGCTCTTCTTCTGTTAGGGAAAAACTTTTGTAAGAAAATCTTTGGTCAGAAAAACAAAGAGTCTCTTAGCAAACTTCCTTCTCGTTACTCTCCCCCGAGCACTGGGCCATGTATTCCTGATGAGCAAACTTTCTTCTTGAGCACTGGGCCATGCATTCCTGATTGTTGAAACTGCCCCTGACGAAAGAGGAAAGGGCCACTTCCCTAACCACAAGAACTAGTTTCGAATAGTTACTGCTTTGGCCCCGGGCCCTGTCAAAACAGAATGCGGAACTTCCCCAACCCCACCTCCCTCAAGAATGTAAGACCCTGCCTTTATATACTCTGTACTTCTCTTGTTCAGGGCCCATTCCCTCTACTCTGACAAGAGTATGGATTGAGCCCCAGTGCACTGGAATAAAAACCTCTTGCTGTTGCATCAAGCTGCAGACTCCGTGACTGATTGGGGTTGCGCCGTCACCTGTGACTTGAGGAGGGGTCTCCCCTGTTGGGGGTCCTTTCACTTCCACTGCTGTTTGCTTGAGGTTCCCAACTCTCTGTTTGCTTCCATTTCCTTTTGTCTCTTGTGGGATAAAAGGATAAAAAGTGGTGCAAGCCACACTCTGGGGAAACTCCCTTTATGATGGAACAGGGAAGTGATGTTATGAAAGGATTTACAGTCCTGCTCTAATCCTCTAACATACAGCATAAGAACATCACAAAATGGAAGATAATCATAAAATATTGGGAATCATGGCCCAGGAAAATGACTACACAGAGTTTTGGGGGGACACAATTCAATCCATGACCCTGGATTTCCATCTGCAAAAATAGGAAACAAGCCCCATATCTCCCACCATGCACAAAACTATCTCAAAATGGATCAAAGATCTAAATATAAAATCTAAAACTATAAAGATCATGGGAAAAGAAAACACAAAACAACAAAAAAAAGAGGGACAATACTGTGAGCCCTCGTACACGGCATAAGCCCCAAGCCCAAAGCAGACTACAAAATATTACTGACAATGCACAAACATCAGAGAAGAAAATAGACAACTGGAAACTCCTAAAATTTGAACACTTACATTTATCCACAGACTTCACAAAAAAAAAAAAAAAAAACTGCAAAAGAACTTTTGACTACCATGAACCTGATTGGCATCTAGTCTTCATAATCTCCAAGGTACTGGAAAACTTCAACAAGAAAAAGACATATAACTCAGTTAAACATTGGACAAAAAATATGAACAGGTATTTCACCCAAGACAACATCCAGGCAGCTAATGGGTACATGAGGAAATGCTTATGATCATTAGTCATTTGAAAAATCCAGATCAAAACTACAATGAGATACCATCTCAGCCCAACTAAGCTGGCACTAATGCAAAAAGCATAAAATGATAACTATTGGAAAGATTGTGGAGAGACTGGAACTCTTTTGTACTGCTAGTGGGAATGTAAAATACTACAACTTTAGAAATTGATTCGGCTCTTTTTTAAAAAGCTACAACTAGTAATATCATACGATACAAAAATCCTACTTCATGGACTATACCTTAGAGTAACAAGAACTGTCACATGAACAGACACGTGCACATCAATGTTTATCGCGGCAATGCCCACAACAGCAAAACGATAGAATCAACCCAGGTACCCATCAACAGATAAATGAATAAACAAACTGTGGTATGCTCACACAATGGACTACTATGCAATGATAAAAACAACAATGATCTAAGGAAACATAACATGGATTTATTCGAAAGACATTATTCTGCATGAAATTAGTCAGTTGCAAAAGGACAAATATTGTATGAGACCACTATTGTAATTACTTAAGAAAAGGTTTATGCACAGAATAAAATAATCTTTGATGGTTACAATGGTGGAGTTGGAGGAGAGGGGTAGTCATAGGTTAGACAGTAGATGGGAACTGTGTTAGATGAAGGGAATGACAGTGTGCAGTTGAAGGGAGGTTAGCACAGCTGGACTATGCCAAAAGCTAAAAGGTTTCCTAAATACAACCCAACACGTTAAAGGACAGAGTAGCAGGAACAGGGGCCTGGAGGCCATAGTTTCAGAGGACTTTTAGGTTAGTTGGCATAAATAAGTTGTTATTTTTTTAGAAAATGTTCCACATACCACTGTGGTGAGTGGTGTCTTCAGTCTTAAAAGCTAGCAAAGGGTCATGTAAGTAGCATCAATTGATTCCAATCCACCTCGAGCACAGGAGAAGAAGGGCATCGAAGGCATCAGGAAAATATGAGCCTTACAGACAGAAGGTTTAATATGATCGACACTACATCAGCTTGTTACCAGAAGGTGATGGGGCCTGGCTGTCACCAGATTGCCCTGATAGTGAAGAGAATGTTAAGTCTCTGACACAGCAGGAGAAAACCGGTTGTGCAGACCTAGAACTTTAGTAAAAGAGTACACTTGATGGTTTGTCAGACCAGGTCACCTGAGGACATGTCCTCCAGACTCTGTTAGCCTAGAGCATGAAACAGTACCAAAGCCAACTCTTCAGACTGAGGTTGGACTGGACTATAAGATATAGAGTGGTGTTGGCAAACAATGTGCTTCGCGGCTTAAATATGTACATGAGGTTACCTGAGTAGCTCTTGTCCAGAGGTGAGACGAGAGGTTGAAAGGGGACAGGGATTGATTGAATGGTTATGGGAAGTACAGGATGGAAAGTAGGAGTACGCTGTTGCAGGGTAAGCAGAGCAGCTATAGTTGCATAGTGGTGTGGGTGCAGGGTTTTATATGGTAAGCTGACTTTTGACTTGAAATGTAAACTTGCACTTAAAGCACAATAAAATATGTATATTTTTAAAAGGCCACACTTAACTGAATCAGTTGAAACTAGAATGCTCCCTGAGACTATCGTCCTGAGATACTCATTAAGTCTTGAATGTTAGTATCCCCTGAGGTCACCTTTTCCAAATAGCAGATTTGCACACAAAATAAGGGTATTATCTGACATACCCATCAAAAAACAATCTATATGAGACCAAAAACTCAACAGTCACTGCAAAGTAAAGAGGTTAACGGGGCAGAGCAGCCAGAGCACTGGAAACAGAGCATCTGGAATCAGTTAAAGAGAATGTCATATTGTGGCAAAAAACAAAAACAGCCCTTTGAGTTGTGGTTGTTTTCCTCACTTTAAGATAAAGAATTTGAAACTCGTAGAGAAATTAAAGAGATTTCCCAAGATGGCAGAGTAAGCGTTTGTGCTGAGGTCTGCCAGATTTCAAAGTTGGTGGTCTCAATTCTGTCATTCAAATAGAATACATTTTAGAGCAAAAAGATAGGCTATTAATAATTTTGCTGGGAAGATAGGCATAAATTAAAGCTATTCTGGAAATTCAGGGCTTATATTGACTTTATAAATTCTATCCTCTTCTTCCTTGCTGTTGGGTAATTGTTACCCATTGTGTGAAGTTGAAGCTGACTCACGGTGACCCCAAATATGTCAGAGTAGACCTATGTTCCATAGGATTTTCAATGGCTGCTTTTCTGTAAGACCACCAGGCCCTTCTTTTGAGGTGCCTCTGGGAGGACTTAAACCTCCAACCTTTCAGATAGCAGATGAGTGTGTGAACTGTCTGTATTACCCAGGGACACCCACCATTGGCTATATCCCAATAAACAAATGAACAGGTTAGGAAAACATCTACTTGGGGGAAAGAAAAGCATCTTCATATTTGTATTTGATGATTCCAGGGATGACCAGAGGATAACTTTTTTTGAAATATCCATAAAAGAGTTTGGAAACATAGAAACTTAGTGGAGAATTGAGAACTCAGGACACAACATCAGGAGCCATCCACTTAGAGAAGTTGTTGAAGCCATGAAACAAATGAGTTCATCAAGCATGTAAGTAGCAAAGTACAGAATGTTAACAACCAAACTATGGGAAATGTGAAATGAGAGGGGGTCAAAATAAGGTGAGAATTATGGGAAATACCTCTGTTAGACTATAACATGAACTGGTAACTATTATCCAGTAGTGAGGAAGAAGAGGATAGAATTCATAAAGTCATTATGAAAGACTTTCTAGTAGCTCACTTACTAAAAATTCCAAATATGAAAATAATGCAGACCCACCTGTCTACTGAACAATGATTTTAATTTTATTTACTTTCTCATTCTATTTTACATGAAAGGCTTTCAGCTCCATCTTTTCTCTCTAACCTCATTTGTTCTTCCTGTTGGAGCTGGGGGTCCTATGGTGAGCCATATCCTTGAAGTCATACATGGGCAACTTGATGACCTATCAGTAGTCCAATAGCTGATGTATTTACATAAGACATATGTGCAAGTACATTTTATTGTTTGTGTATCTTCACATGCCATGTATGTTTCATGTAAATACGTATGAGGTCTGACAGTTACATTCATGAACCCATCCTAGAGAAAGTGCTACATACCTATTGCTGAATATCACTATGGTCACCTTCAAAGTACTCTCTTCAGGAAGCTATGCCCTCACACCAGCACCTAGTCCACCCTTTAAAGCACTTTTGGAACTCTTTCTCTGGAATGGTCATTAGAGCTGTTGTCATATTACCCTTGATGTCCTGAATGTCATCAAAATGTCTTCCTTTCAATACTTTCTTTAGCTTCAGGTAAAGAAAAAAAGTCACTGAGGGCCAGATCAGGTGAGTAGGCAGGCTATTCCAATATAGTTATTTGTTTACTGGCTAAAAACTGCCTCACAGACAATGCTGTGTGAGCTGGTGCATTGTTATGATACAAAAGCCGTAAGTTGTTGGTAAAAAGTTCAGATCCTTTCTGTCTAACTCCTTCATGCAGCCTTTTCAGCACTTACAGATAGTAAACTTGATTAACTATTTATCCAGTGGGTACAAATTCATAATGAACAATCCCTCTGATATCAAAAAAGGATACAATATAATTGTGACTTCTGCTTTGGACTGATGGAACATTTTTGGTCATGGAGAATTGGCTGACTTCCATTGCACAGTTTGACGTTTTGATTCAGGGTCATATTGATACACTCATATTTCATCACCAGTGATAACATGGCCCAAAACATTGTCTTGCCTCTCCAAAAGTTCTTGGCAAACCTCAAGTCTCTTTTGCTTTTTGTGCATTGGTGACCTCCTTTGGGACATTTTTGCATATATCTTTCTCATGCCAAGATTTTCCTGTTTCTGTATCGATATTTACTTGGTTTACTAGGCTTCTCAGTCAGCCAACAATTTTGATGCACAATTCGACAAATTTTTCAATGTCAGTTCTTCTTGTTACTGTCTGTCCTGACCTCTCTTAATCAGTAGTACTTTGTCTCCTGTCAAAAAAACGTTTAATCCATGTGTACACTGCTGTTTTCTCCATGGCATTATCCCCATAAACTTGGACTAACATGTTTGTGATTTCACTTCCACTCTTGCCAGGTTTAACAAGAAATCTGGTATTTGTTCGTTTCTCTAATTCAAGCTCCAACCTTCGCATGATGGCACACAAAAACAATGAGCAACAATAATGAATGCCACTCAGCAAGACACCGCCATGTATGAACACAAACACTGCTATGAGACACTGATATACTAAGGCTATGAAACCTTACCAAGTTGTTTGAACAGTTCTGCCATTGTGAGTGCACTGTGGCAAGTTCAGAAACTTAATGGTCAGACCTTGTAAGACATAGTTTACATTAAAAGTAAAAGAAGGCTATTTATGAGCCATTTAAGTTTTGGGAAGATAACAGTGCTACGCAAGTAGAAAAAGGTCAAATTATTTCTTTTTCTTTTTTTCTCTCTGTCTTCATACTGGACAGATTTGTCAGGGAAGTTGACTTTAGAGAAGCCCTGGTTAAGACGTGTTTGAAAGAAAGTTGCCATGGTAACTGTCTTTGAAGCAACAGACAAGATCCGCTTAAAACTTTTAGAGAACTCTCAACGTCTTCTTTGTGTGTAGGTCTCAAGAAGAGCTTGCCTTATGTGGCTTATTTTAATTCTGTGAAGAAAGTTTTTATTTTTTTCCCATTTGTAATTTTCTGGGCAGTGGGGTTGAGAACAGGGATTTAAATTTATTAAAATCAATCTGTCACATGAAAAATTCTAAGTGTAAATGCAAATTAGGCACCATCATTGCTGAGATGTAGATAGATATATCCCAAGGTGAAGAATGAGAAAGCTCTTATTAATGTATTCAAAAGTACTCATAAACATACACAGGCATCTGTGAAGTGGTTTTAGTTGACTTGCCTGGGGAAAAAAGATGGATTTCAGCCTTTGTGTTGTGATTTTGTAACTTCTCTAAGAGGATTTCTGCCATTACCCAAGACCAAAAATATATCTGCCCACTGGCACACCAAAGTTTATATTTCTACAAATAGATATTCATTTCTTGGCTATGAAATCTGTGATCTCTAATATGTAAATAAGCCCAGTATCAGTTCGCCACATAAGACTATTAGTTCTTATGCCAACGAAATGCCATCATGAGAAATGTTTTGACAATATGTGGAGTTTAAAGTAGCTAGGACCGTTATCTGGGGACTGAATTGGGTACAGTCAGTTCCTACATTAAGTACGTTACAATTGTTTGAAAAGCTCAACAACGTCCCTTTATGTTATGGAGTTTGGAGTTAAACAGACCAGGGTCTGACTCAGATTCTGGAGCTTATTGGCTGTGTACATTTCTCACTTTTAAAATGGAGACTAATAGGCTTAATTTGTAAGGTGGTTGGAACACATAAATGAGGTGAAATTTACATGTGGCTGTTGAATCCTTGGTGGCACTATAAGGGTGCTGTGTCAGATAAAGTAAGTGCTCAATATCTGGTATCAAGAATTCTTTTTCTCCCACAATGCTTTGCTCTTAATTGTGCTGAAAACATGTATGAGCGAAATAATAGGTCCCCAAAGCCATGTTAAGCACTATCAAGAATTCAACATTTCTGCTTTCTTAGGGCAGGTGGTCTCTGGTGCAGTCATCCCAAGGGAGCCTCTGTAATGAGTCTCTGAGTTTTCTAAACCAAAATAAAACTCTTCAGCTCCCTGTTATGCACAGGTGTTAGGAAACGGTGTTGTCTCTTCCCTGGAATCTGGACAGGAGCCTCAGGGCAAAGCTGCAGCTGGAGATTATGTTCTGCATCTCAGACAGCAAGCCAAAATAAACTCAAGGTTTTATTCTGAAAATAAAACCAGGCTCAGAACTGTCTGAGCTCACAGCTGTCACTTTCTTTTTACCAGGGCATTTGAATCTCCCTGAAAGAGATGGATAAAAGCTTGGCTTTCAACTGAAGGAAGGTGAGTTCCTTCCTGACCTGTTCTGTCCTGTAGCAGACTGGTTAAAAGCTCAAACCTTGGGAGCCAGACCGCCAGAATTCACCTCAGAATCTCACTTAGCGGCACTTAGACTTTGTGAAACTTTCTTAGATTCATTTTCCTCAATACGACACAGCCTTCAGAGCAGTGCCTGTTCCATATTTATTCTCAGTAAGTGTTTTCTTTTATTTTCCCTTCCCTTCCTTTTTTTTTTTTTGGTTTTGTTTCTTTAGCTTGCATTGTTATTAACCGTGCAGGCTCTTGAGCTAAGTAATGGCTATGAGCCACTTAAGCTAAGCATTTTCTATTTTGGCCAACACTGACCCTAAAGTGAAAGGAATGGGATGGTCAAAGGGGTTCCACCCATGAAGAATCACTCCAGAGAAGAGCCTTAGGATTCACAAATTTGAACAAGGTTTAGAGAGAATAGGAAGAGCACAGAAGAAGGCCCCAGTAAAGTTGGGAGATCATCACAGCTCAACTTTGGGACTCTTCTTAATGATACTGGCTTTCACACTGGAGGCAAAATTTGCCCTCATTTACTAGGATCATTAAAGGAACTTGAGCCCCATGAAGACAGATATGCAGTGCAATGAAATGCTGACCTCTGGAAGTATAAAATCTAATTGTTCAGATGCCGTTCTCAAAAATGAGGAATTGAGTGGTGAATGATGGTTTGTGTGTGTCTCTCTCTCAGTGGCTCTCTTTTTTTTTCCTCACAGACTCTCCAGGAAGATGGCTACCAAAAACTCCTCCTTTGTGACAGAGTTTATCCTTGCAGGTTTACTGGAACAGCCCAAACTCCAGATGCCCCTTTTTTTGCTGTTTCTAGGTTTCTATGTGGTCACGGTGGTGGGGAACCTGGGCTTGATTACTCTGATTGGGTTGAATTCTTACCTTCACATTCCCATGTACTTTTTCCTCTTCAATTTGTCTTTGATAGATTTTAGTTTCTCTACTGCCGTTATCCCCAAAATGCTGATGAATTTTGTCTCAGAAAAGAACGTCATATCATACGCAGGGTGTATAACTCAGTGTTTTTTCTTCTGTTTCTTTGTCTTTTCTGAATCATTCATCCTGTCAGCAATGGCGTATGATCGTTATGTTGCCATCTGCAAACCACTGGTGTACACAGTCACCATGTCTCCCCAGGTCTGTTTATTCCTTTTGTTAGGTGTCTATGGGATGGGGATATTTGGGGCAGTGGCCCATATAGGAAATATAGTGTTTCTGACATTTTGTGCCAGCAACTTAGTGAATCACTATATGTGTGACATCCTTCCCCTTCTTGAGCTGTCTTGCAACAGCTCTTATATAAATTTGCTAGTGGTCTTTACTGTTGTGACTATTGGCATTGGTGTGCCCATTACCACAATTTTTGTCTCTTATGGCTTCATTCTTTCCAGCATCCTCCACATCAGCTCCACCGAGGGAAGGTCCAAAGCCTTCAGTACCTGCAGCTCCCACATATTTGCAGTTTCCCTTTTTTTTGGGTCAGGAGCTTTCATGTACCTCAAACCACCTTCTATTTTACCCCTTGACCAAGGGAAAGTTTCTTCTTTATTTTATACTATTGTGGTACCCATGTTCAATCCATTAATCTACAGCCTGAGGAATAAGGATGTCAAGTTCGCCCTGAAGAAAACTTTGGGTAAAATAATCTTTGCTTGAGAAAAACTTAGTAATTAATAAAGGAGGCCCAATGGTCCAACTCCTTCATATAAAACATTGTATTTTGGAGACTTAAAAATATTTGTATGTTGTTCAAAAGAAAAAAAAAAAAAAAAAACAAGCCAAAGAACCCAGATGCTTCCATAGCTGAGATTGGAATCCAGACTTTTGAATCCTAATCCACCTTTCTTCCCCTTCTTGCACCAAGCTTTCTTGGAAGATTTTTTTCAAATGTTAGTTGATCCAGCACATTTAAATTATGAATATATTCACAGCAATTTCATGTAAATTTTCAAAGATAATTTTAATATGTCACATTTTGCAAGAAAGTAGGAGGTGAAAAATTTGATTGCGTTTGTCTTGGCAAAATGATAAGAGAAGTGTGTGATGAATTTTGTAGTGTGTGAGTGTGAAGTATGTTAGGCTTCATATAGAAGCAAGTGTGGTGCCCACTGACTTGGTGTGTTGAGCCTGAGAAGCACAGTCTAGTGAATAGAACTTTCAGGGGAAGGACATATAACTTTAATGGGTATAAAGATGCTGGACTGAAGTTTCAAATTATTTCAAGACTATCAGAGACAGAATTTGGAGTCTTATTTCAAGGATTATCTTTGGTGTTAGAGGTCTGGTGGAGAAGCCAGTAGTTCTAGATAGTTGGCAGTTGCACTATGCACAAAGACAGTTGCTAGACATGTATGGCTGTTGAGACACATTGTGAGGGTAAAATGTCAGTGTAAAATACACACTAAATTTCTGAAGAATTAACATAAAAACAATATAACATATTAACAATTTTTTCTGTTGACTACATGTTGAGATAATAGTAGTTTGTACATAGGATATTAAATAAAATATGTTACTAAAATCTATTCAGCTGTTTAGTTTTTTAATGTATATAGAAAATTTAAATCACATACATGATTCACACTATTTTTCTGCTGACTGGCAGTGGGGTAGAGTAAGTAACAGATCAACAGGTAATTTGGGGCACATTTAGTTATTAGGGCAGCATCAAGCAGTTGTTTTATTAGGAGAGGCAATTACTACCAACTTTTCAGGTATCACAGACAGTTGTGATATTCTAATGGGGGGGGCATATGAAGAGGAGATGGTAATCTCAGGAAAAGTTCATACATCCACAATATTCTATAAAGGAAGATATAGCCTTATATACCTGTTAAGCAGTCAGCTGCTAACCAAAAGTTTGGCAGTTCAAGCTGCCATCTGAGGGTACAGCAAATGGTCCCAACTCAGCAGGAATGGATGATCACCAAAAGTCCATAACGACATGGGGGAAAGAGAATGTAGAAGACGGAGAGACCCACATGAGTGGATGTCTACATCGACGTGTGACCGGAAGAACCAGATGGTGCCCAGCCACCACTAGTCATAGTCACGATGGAGCTCACAAAGTTGAGTTTCACTGACAACACAAGTATAAATAGAGGTGCACCCTGAGGTCTCCACTAAAAGACCACAACTGATGGTCTAGGGGCCTTGGATGTCTCCAGGGAGCCTAGCCCTGATGCTGTCCCTGTCCATAAATCATAATGAAGGTCAACTTTTCAGACAGCAATGGATTTGACTTAGTGGCACAGAATGACCATATTGTATGGGCACTTTATGGTTCTAGGTGTCTATAGGAGGTCGTCCTGTAATTAACCTGATACTGGAGGAAGGGGAATGCATGGACAGAAGAAGATAGGAGACTGTTGGGAAGGTAAGTCATGTATGGAGCAGAGAGGAAGAATGTGCTGTTACCATGCAGGGAGAGCAGTGGAAGCTGCATGTAGGTCAGCATGCAAATTTATATGGGAATGTACATTTTCATTCAATCATTAAACAAAAACAACCCCCCCCCCAAAAGTTTGGCAGTTCAAACCCAGTCTCTCTGTGGGAGAAAAAAGACCTGGTGATTTTTTTTCCCATAAATATTTCAGCCTAGGAAACCCTATGGGAAAGTTCTACCATGTCCTATGTGATTGCCAAGAGTTGGAATTGGCTTGACAGAAGAACACAAGAATAATAGTTTTATATAAATAATCAGAAGGATAACATTAAGCCATGAAAAGTGGAGTTCTGAGGAAGATTTTGACTTAGCATTTTTTCCTTGGCAAAGTTTTTTCTACTGAGAAAAAAATAGAAATTTGGATAAACGTTTTACCCTTCAAAATGATTATTTCAATGATCAACATCATTGTTTTCAATCAAGAGTAAGTATATAGGAGGAGGAAGGATAAGATTGTCTAGGTCAAGTATTTTAGGCATTGTAGAACTTGGGAATGGAGTGGGGGTGGTGTGTATGAATATGGGTAATATAATAAAACAAATCCTTTTTAAAAAAATGTGTGGTCAAATTAACATACAGCAAAGTGCACAAATTTAAATTTATAACCCACTGAAGTTTTTCATGTTTATACCTATGCACCCTCAACCTAGATAAAGTTGTAGAACATTTCTATCCACTTTAGAAGATTTCCTCCTGCATCTTTCCCATAAATACATTCTGCTCTCAACCCCTCACCCCAGAGTTATCCATTCTTTTTTTATTATCATAGATTAGTTTTAGCTGTTCTTGTAATTCGTATAAACATTTACTTTATTGTCTCTGACTTCCTTTCTTCAACATAAAACTTCTTGTATTTATCCATATTGTTGCCAGCCACGCCAGGTTGCATTTGTCAGTAAATCTGCTGATAAATTGCTGTATTTTTATTTTTATTCTATGTATTCTTCCATTTTAAGAATATATGATAATTGCATATCCTGTTAATGAACATTTTGATAGTTTTAAGTTTTCACCTACTATTAGCAAAAGTTCTGCTATGGACTCAGTTCTCTTCCCCCAAAAGATATGCTGAGTCTTAACCCCCATACCTATAAATTTGACCTGGTTTGGGTCAATGTGGTTTTTCTTAGCAAGTGTTATTAGTCAAATTAACAAGCCATATCAGAATAGAGAAAAATCCTAATGCATTCTGATGATGTTTTACAATAGGGGAGAACAGAGATAGAGACAGTCACACAGGAGGAAGGTACTGTGTGAGGATCTGTTTATAAGCCAAAGAATGTTGAGAAATTCCAGGGATACCAGAAACTGAAAGAGAAGAGTCTTCACCTAGACCTGAGAGAGCATAACCCTATTCATGCTCTGAATTCAAATGCTTAGCCTCTAGAACTCTGAGAAAACAAATGTTTGATTTTTAAAGCCACCTACTTCATGGTGTTTTGTCCTAGCAGTCCTAGGAAGCTAAGACAGCATTTGTGAACATGCAGTTTGGTTGAACTATGAAAACGTTTTTTGATGTGGATTTGATAGATAATGGGATAGGCATGTGTTTGGCTTTTATAAATATAGTCAAATTTTTAAAAATGTTTGAATCAGTTTGCACTGCCATTGATGTCTGAGAGTTTCAGTCACTTTATATCATCTTTAACACTCAAAAGTTTTATTTTATCCATTCTGGGTATACGAGGTGTAAAGCCTTTTTAAACAAATTTTCATTTTCCTGATAAATAATGATGTTGGACAACTTTCTATATCTTTGGATACTTAGATAGCTTCTTCTGTGAAGTCCCTGTTCAAGCCTATTGCCTTTTGAGAAATAGGGTTGTTTGTTGTTTTATTGATGGATTGAAAGACTTAGAAAATAACTATTTTGCATATAGATGTGTATGTATGTATATATATATTTATGTGTATGTGTATTTTCCACAGACTTGTAAACTTGCCTGTTCTTAATGATATGTCTTGATAATAGATGTTCTTAATTTTAATGAAGTTTGATTCATCAGGTTTTCTTTTTATGGGTTATTGATATCAGTGTCTTGTTTAAGAGATCTTTTACTATTCTTTCTGGGACCAAAAGAAGAACACTGTCAAGGGATATAAGTGAGACAAAAGAAAGGGGAAACAGCACAGAAAAACCACTGCAACACTGGCTCTGGTAATATCTCAGATCTCTTGATCTTTTGTGTCCAGTTCAAGTTTTGTAGGGGAAGATGCCTGGATTACAAATATTTTCAAATCAATGAACATTTATATACTTGCTTATTTATGGATTTTTTATGTTTTAAAAAGAACATTTACAAGATATAACTGGTATGCAATAAACTATGCATTTGGAAGCATTTGTGACATAGTGGTTAAGGGCTGCAGTTGCTAACCAAAAGGTCAACAACTCGAAACCACCAGTGCAAGACAGTGTGAGAGGTGATCCACAAGGCAGAAGACCTGAGTGCCTTTGGGCAGGAGGCTTCCTGGTGGAGTGGGGGGGCCTCCAGGCATTTATTGGTGGGGCTAGGATTGCAAACCCAGGGAGTAAGGGAACTCAGTGCCTTCCAGTAGTGGCTTATGGCAGAATGGGGTGCCTCCAGGAACTTATTGTAGAGATTAAGAGTTTTGGAATACCTGTCCAAGCAAGCAGATGTTGAGTGGGCCCAAAAGGCCCAAGGGGCTGAGAAGCCAAGAAACTAGGAAGCAGAAGTTTAACTGACAAGGACAATCAGAAACAGAGTTGCTTGTTCTCAGTGGGTAGGGCCATAATGTCTGGGATCTCAAAGGTCAAAGCACAGCCTGCTGTCTCAAAGGGTGGGGCCTCAGCCTTCTAGGTTTCAAAATGTCAGATCTTCACCAACCTAGTTTCAGAGTGTGTGGCGTCCTTTCACAAGTACAAGTGCTATGTGATTGAATCTCCTGTCCAAACCGAGGGGCAGTGCTGCCATGTCCAAGTGGCAGAAGAACAGGGCCTGCTAGGACTGAGGAATGGTGTTACCAGAGTTGGAGAAAGGGGCTCACCCAAATCTGAGGGAGCAGAATTGTCATTCCAGCAGCCTTAGAAGGCACTGTTGAAGCCCACGGCCCAAAGTCCTCAACCCAGAATTTACAGAGTGTGGTTAACAGCCATCATCCAGAGGGCATTCGTCTCAGAAAACAGTGTTTGTGGTCAGAAAGGCGAAAGAAGAAAACTCACAAGGACAAGAATTCAGTTTTATACACTGGAAAGCACTCTATTTTATGTGTGTTTTTCTTCCTTTTCATATGTAAATAGCCCATAGTCTCAGTTTATGGATCCCCTAGGGGCTGCAAGCTATGTAGCAGGCTTAATCGATTTACATTTCAACTACTAAGCACCTTAATTTAATTGCCTGAGTGAGAAAATACTTGAAAAATCAACAATTTAACCAAGGAGACTGGTAGAGCTTAGTTAATTGATCAGTTAAGGACGTATTTATATATGGCAAATCACCATTACCAACTCCTGAGTGAAAGGTGGACTGGATCTAAGTTTGCAGAGAGTGGTGTCTTCAACAGCAGCAGGTGGCACAGCAGCACGGGACAGGGTGGTGTCCTCAGGCAGCAGGAAGCAGCAGTAGCAAGCCTGGCTGAAAAAGTGGCTGTTATGGTCAGCGACCAAGCTGTTGAAATAAGTGGGGCAGGAAAAGGGGCATGCAAGGCACTTAAAGCAAGGTTAAAGTTCACAACTGGGAGTTTGCTCCAAAGAACGGGATTGCTGAGTCTCAGGCCTTCAGTCAACGCAGTCCACAGGAACCGCCAAGCTGCCAGGTACACTCTTTACATTGTGCTCTAGGTAGCCTAACTGAAAGTTCACAGCTGCATCTTGAGTCAATCTCCTTTGAGATACAAAAAGGAGAAGTGAACAGAAAGAAGAAGAACCTCAACACCACCAAGCAAGAAGAGCCAGAAATGGATTGTTATTTGGACCTCAGGTCCCTGTGCTGAGAAGCTCCTAGATGAGAGGAAGATTGAGAACAAAGACATTCTCCCAGAGCCAGCAAAGAAAGCCTTTAGCTGGAGCTGGTACACTGAATTTGAACTTCTAGCCTTCTGGACTGTGAAAGAATAAATTTCTGTTTGTTAAAGCTACCCACTGTGGTTTTTCTGTTACAGCAGCACTAAAAAACTAAGACAGGTGGAGTGTTTGAGCCATATCATAGGTGCATTTTTAACTTTTTAAGAAATTACCAAATTGTTTTCCAAAGCAGTTCTACCCTTTTATACTATCACTATCAATGTTTGAGAGTTTAAGTCCTCTACATTGTTGCTGATACTTTTTATGATCCACTTTTTAAATGAAGACGTTCCTATGGGTATGTATTAGGTTCTCATTGTGATTTTAATTTGCATGTTTTTAATTGACTAATGATGATGAACCTCTTTTTATGTAGTTATTTGCCATGTGTGTGTATCTTCTTTGGTGAAGCATCTGTACAAATCATTTGCCAATTTTTTAAAAGAAATTATTGTGCTCTAAGTGAAAGTTTACAATCCAAATTGATTTGCCATAAGAAACCCTGCACCCACACCCCTCATGCCACTCTAAATGCTCTCTCCCCCCACCACTCCCAGTGACAATCTTTGTCTGAAGAGTTGGCTTTGGTACTGGTTTCAGCTCTGGGATTATAGATTCTGTGGGCCCATGTCCTCAGAGAACCCTCCAGGATGATGTACCGTCAAGTGTGGTCTCTATTTAATAGAGTTCTAGTTCTGCACAGCCATTTTTTTCCCTGCTGCATCAGAGACTTCATGTTCCCTGGCAGGGCAGTCATTGGTAGTGGCCAGGTAACATCAAGTTCTTCTGGTCTCATGCTAATGTAGTCTCAGATAGTATGGTACCTTCTGTCCTGGGCTCATATTTTCCTCATGTCTTTGATCTCCTTCGTTCTCCTCTGCTCCACTTGGATTGGGACCAGTTGATGCTACTGATGGCAGCTTGCTAGCTTATAAGACCCCAGATGCCACTTACCAAAGGGTTGTGCAGACATTTTCTTAAAAAACAAAAAAAGTTATGCCAATTAGCTTATATGTTCCCTGAAACTGTGGTTCCAGATCCCCTACCTGCTACTCTGTCCTTCAAAATGTTGGGTTGTATTCAAAAAACCTTTTAGCTTTTAGTGTAGTTCCATTGTGCTAGCCTCCTTTCTAATCTGCGCTGTCATTCCCTTCACCTAACCCAATTCCTATCTACTATCTAATCTATGACTGTTCCTCTCCCTCCTTCCTCTCCTTGTAATTATCAAAAATTGTGTTCTTCTGTGCTTAATTTTTTTCTTAAGTCCTTATAATAGTTGTCTCATGCAACATTTGCCCTTTTGCGACTGACACAATTGTACCAATTTACCTTCCTGTGAGGCAGTGTAGAAGAGTTCCAGTCTCTCCACAACCTCTCCAACATTATTTTGTGTTTTTTAGATTATTGACAGCCTTGTTAGGATGAGATGGTATTTCATTGTAGTTTTGATTTGTGTTTCTCTAATGGTTAATAATCATGAGTATTTCCTTATGTATCTGTTGGTGTCCTGGATGTCTTTTTTGGTGAAAAATATCTGTTCATATCATTTGCCCTTTTTTTTTTTTTTTTTTTTTGGCTTTTATTCTTACACAGTCTGGTAGGCTACAAGTCCAAATTCAGTATGTCTTCTCCAGGAGAAGGCTTTCCCCCTTGTCCGCTCTGGAGGAAATTCTGATATTGTATCAGTCTTTGTCCAAGGAGTATCTTGGCACAGGAACCTCAGGTCTGAAGGACCTGCTGTTCTCCCAGTGCTGCTTGCCTGATGGTGCGAGGTTCCCAATTCTCTGCCTGCTTCTCTTTCCTCGTATCTCTTCTAGGGTGAAAAGATTAAAAGTGGGGCAAGTTATACTCCAGGAAAACTCCCTTTACAGTGGAGCACAGAAGTGATCTTATAAAGGGATTTACACTTCAACCCTAATCCTTTAACATACAGCACAGTAAAATCACAAAGTGGAGGACAATTGTAGAATACAGGGAATCATGGCCCAGCCACATACTCATTTGTCCATTTTTTAGTTGCGTTACTTATTTATCTTTTTCTTGTTGAGGTTTTGCTGCACCTTGTAGGTTATAGAGATTAGATGCTGATTGGTTTCATGGTAGCCAAAAATTCTTTCCCAGTCTATTTTACTCTTTTGGTGAATTCTTTGGATGAGCATAAGTGTTTGATTTTTAGGAGTTACCAGTTGTCTATTTTCTCTTCTGGCGTTTGTGCATTGTCAGTAATATACTGTAACCTGTTTATGCTGTGTACTGGGGCTCCCAGTATTGTCCCTGTTTTTTCTTCCTTAATCTTTATCATTGTAAATTCTTAAATTATCAGTTGCTCATAGGGGAATTGTGTTATTTCTGGATTCTCTATTCTGCTCTTGTCTTGTTCCTGTTCTTAAAGAGGATGCATTCAGACTCTTTCCATTTAAAATGACATTAGGTATTGGTTTTTTATAAATATTTTTTATTATGTTGAGGAACTTCCCTGTTTCATCTTTTTCACAGATTGATATCCAATTTTGTTTGCTAACACCATTTGTTGAAGGGACTCTTTTTCCACCAGTTCATGGACTGGGGTGCTTTGTCAAATATCAGTTGCTCATAGGGGAATTGTGTTATTTCTGGATTCTCTATTATGTTCCATTGATCCATGTATCTGTTTTTGTACCACTACCAGGCTGTTTTGACTACTGTGGCTGTGTAATAGGTTCTGACGTTAATAATGCTTTACTTATCCAAAACTTCTTATCTTGGTGGATATGAAGTTGGTGATTTGTTTTTACATCTCATTAGAAAACTGCCATTGGAATTTGTATTGGAATCTCACTGGGTAGAACAGACATTTCACAACGCTAAGTCTTATTCATGAGCAAGGTAGTTTTCTCTGCTTATTTAGGTCTCTTTTGTTTCGTTGCAGTAGAATCTTATAATTGCATTTGTATAGGTCTTTTACATCTCTGGTTAGATTTATTCCTATCTTTTATATTCTTGTGGTATTTTATCTTCTTGTGGGCTATTGTAAATGGTGTTGATTTGATGATTTCTTCTTTGATGGTCACTTTGTTGGTGTAAAGAAATCCAAATGATATTTTAAATTTAGCTTGTATCCTTACACTTTGCTGAACTCTTCTATTAGTTTTTTTTTTTTTTTTGTAGATTCTTTGAGTTTTTCACACATGAGATAATATCACTGCAAATAAAGATTCTTTTATTTCTTCTTTACCAATTTGGATGCCCTTTATTTCTTTATCTTGCCTAATTGCTCTAGCTAGAAACTCTTAACAAAATTTTGAATAAAAGTGGTGACAAAATGCATTTGTGTCTTGTTCCTGTTCTCAAAGAGGATGCATTCAGA
Source organism: Heterohyrax brucei (assembly GCA_028571685.1). Taxonomy (NCBI): domain Eukaryota; kingdom Metazoa; phylum Chordata; class Mammalia; order Hyracoidea; family Procaviidae; genus Heterohyrax; species Heterohyrax brucei. The sequence continues at coordinate 24,472,834 of CM053162.1, forward strand.
CTCTTTCCATTTAAGATGACATGAGGTATTGGCTTTTTATAAATATTTTTTATTATGTTGAGGAATTTCCCTTTTATTGTTTTTTGCTGGGAGTTTTTAGCATGTGTGTTGGACTTTGTCAGATGCCTTTTCTCCATCACTTGATAAAATGAAGTGGTTCTTGTCTTTTGTTTCATTTATGTAGTTGATGACATTGATTTCTTTTCTAATACGAAACATCTCATTATCTCTGGTATCAATTCCACTTGTTCATGGTGATTTTTTTTTTTTTTTTTGGATATGTTGTTGAATTCTGTTGGCTACAATTTTTTGAAGATTTTTGCTTTTAAGTTCATGAGAGATATTGGTCTGCGATTTTCCTTTTTTGTGCTGTCTTTGCCTGGTTTTGATTTCACGGTTATGCTGGCTTCATAGGATGAAATAGGGACTATTCCATCCTTTTCTATGCTGTGGAATATGTTTAGTAATAGCGGTGTTAAATCTTCTCTAAAAGTTTGGTAGATTCTTCAGTGAAGCCGTCCAGTACAAAGCTTTCCTTAGTTGGGAGTTTTAAAATATCTTTTTAATCTCCTCTTTTGTGGTGGGTTTATTTAGTTCTACTTCTGTTTGTGCTAGTTTTGGTAGGTGATGTGTTTCTGGAAAATTGTCCATTTCCTCTAAGTTTTCAAATTTATTGTAGTATAAATTTTCATAGTATTCTCTTATGATTCTTTTAATTTAAGTTGTCACCTCTCTCATTTCTATGTTGAGTTATTTGGTTCCTTTCCCATTTTTCTTTTGTCACTTTAGCTAATGTTTATCAATTTTGTTGATCTTTTCCAAAAACCAGCTTGTGGTCTTGTTAATTCTTTCAATTCTTTTTCTATTATCTAATTCATTTAGTTCTGCTCTAATTTTTATTATTTGTTTCCTTCTAGTGCCAGTGGGGTTTTTATTGCTCTCTTTCCACCTGTTAGAGTTATAGAGTTAATTCTTTGATTTGGGCCCTTTCTTCTCTTTGCATGTATGCATTTACTGAGATAAACTAACCTCTGAGCATTGCTTTTGCTGTGTTGCATAGATTCTGGTAGGATGTGCTTGCATGCTCATTTGACTCTATGAATTTCTTTACTCCTTTGTTGATTTCTTCCATAACCCTGTTGCTTTTAAGCAAGGTGTCATTCTGTTTCTATGAGTTTTTTTTTTTTCTTTTTTATCTTACTGATTTCTACTTTTATGGCTTTATGGTCTGAAATGGTGCTTTGTACTATTTTAGCACTTTGAATTTTGTTAAAGATTGCTTTGTGGCCTAATACATCATCTATTTTGGAGAATGCTTTATGTGCATTAGAAAAGAAAATATACTTGGTTGCTGTTGCATGGAGAGTTCTCTATGTGTCTGTGATTGTTGTGTTGGTTGATTGTGGCTTTTCTTTCCTTTAAGGTTAAAATAATTCATCTATTATTTTTTCCTATTGTTTGTGATTTCATTTATTTTTACATTTGGATATTTGAGTTATTTACAAATTATACCACTGTGTATTGTAAGAAATAGATTCAACTTTATCTTTTTCCACGTGGCTATCTAGTTACTCTATCACAATTTATTTAAAAAGTCGGTCTTTTTCCTATTTATTTGAGCTGCTGCCTTCATCACATACTAAATTTTATAGACATGTTGGCTATTTTTGTACTTCTCGTTCTGTTCCTGTGGTCTGTAAGCCTCTTTGTGTGCCAGTACCATAATGAGTTAATTAAAGAAGTGTAATATTTTCATGTCTTGAAAGTAACATCTTGAATATTGCTCTTCTTTTTCAGGCTTTCCTTGGACATTCATTACAACCTTTGTAGCTCCAGAAAAAAAGTCTAATTTTGTCTGTTGATTGCACCTTAACTTTTCAGCAATAAATAACAATCATCCTTGTCCACAATGGTGGATTTTACATTAAAATCTATTTTATCGGAGATTAGTATTGCCATACTTGGTCTTCTTTGTGTTGTTAGCTTGGTATAAGTTATTCCATCCTTTAATTTTCAGTTTGTGTGTATCTTTAAGTCTAAGGCGAGCTTCTTGTAAGCAACATATAGACAGGTCATGTTTTTTGAACCAAGATGTCACTTGTCTCTTTATTGGAGCATTCAGCCCATTCACATTCAGTGGATTTAGTGCTGTCAGTTTGATGTGTTTATTTTTGTGTTGGTGTTTTCTCTGTTGCTCTTAATATTCTCTTCTGGGTCCTTCTTTATGGGTTGATTTTTAATCCTTTTTGGTGTTGGGTTTGTTTGTTGAGACTCCTGTGTTATGTTACTTGTTTTGATGTGCTGCATCTTTATTGTGCTTTACAGCTACCTCTATGATCCCCCTTAATAATCTAAGTTTAAACCCAATTTTAACTTCTATATATTTTATTAACTTCTTCTTCATCTGGAAGGACTATAGCTACTGTAGTATATCCCTCTTTTTAATGTAATGGTATCATAGTTTTCATTATATGGTTATTGGATCCCATCTTTTAATAGAATAGCTTTGATTGAATCCTGTGCCTTCCCTAACTGAGTAGTACGTTGTGTCCTGCATTGTCTTCTTAAATATACACTTAAAGATTTTGTTTTTCTAAGCCCAGAGCTTCTTTCAGTATTTCTTGTAGCTTTGGTTTGTTTTTCATAAAGTCTATAAGTTTCTGTTTGTCTGTAAATGTCTTAATATCATCTTCATATTTGAAAGACAGTTTTGCAGGATACACACTTCTTGGATGAAAGTTTTTCTCCTTCAAGGCTTTGAATGTGTCATTCCACTGCCTCCATGCCAACCTCATTTCTGCTGAAAAGTCAGATGAAAGCCTACAGGGCTTTAACTTTGCTTTGAGTCTCTCTGTCTTCAAGAATTTCTATTTATGTTTCATCTTGTTAAGGTTGATTATAATATGCCTTGGTGTCTTTTTTTTAGGGTCTATGTTTTGTGGTATTTAATACACATCTTGGATATCTATGTTCTCTTCTGTCATAATTTCAGGGAAGTTTTCTGTCAGCAACTCAACAATACTACTTTCTGTGTTTTCAGGTATCCCTCCCTGTTTAGGGATTCCAATTAATCATAGATTATTTCTCTTGATAGAGTCCCACATGTTTCTTAATGCTTCTTCATTTTTCTTCTTTTCTCCTCATAAATGCTGGTGTCAGCAGCTCTACCTTTGTGGTCAGTAAGTCTAATTTCCAGTTGTTCAATTTTGCTCTTTTAGCTTTGAATTGAATTGTCTAATTCTATAGTATTGTTGTGGATCTTCTGGATTTCAGAATGCTGGTATTCCATCAGTTTGAATAGCATGCTAAATTTTTCATTTTGCTCTGCTACATTTTGTAGAATGTCTGGGAGGGCTCTCGATATAATTCTTTTGTACTCAACCTCCACTAGTTTCAGAAAGGCTTCTTCATCTGGGAAGTTCTTTGATTATTTTGGGAGTTTTCTGGAGCCATAGGTGGATTTCTTTTAAGTGTTTGGTTATGATTTGTTGCTTATGCAATATCTAGAGGCTGTTTAGTTTCTCTGTGTTGCCTTAACAGGAGCTGAGGTGCAGTTTGAGAAGGAAATTGATCATCAGCCACCTCTACATACTCCAGTAAGTGGGCCCAGTAGAATCTCTGGGGCAGCAGGCTCCACCTCCTGGCTGGTAAAGACATGGCCTTACTTAGTCTTACTTAGTCACTGGGGGGCCATCAGCTGACCCTATGATGTGGGTTGGGAAAGGCTGGAAGAAATGCTGTCAGGCTGTGCTGCAGTTATTTCTCTAGGCAATCTTATTTTAAAAGGTAAAAGCTATCTCACTGCTTCCAAAATCAGTCAGGCTCTCAGGTATGGTAAGCCCCTCCTTCCAAATGACAATGGAGGGACTTTTCAGCTGTTTCCAGATGCTGTGATATAGTTCAAAATAGGACAGGCTTCTGGTCTGCCATCATCCCCTTCTAGGCCCCTCCCATAAAGCTACACTGTGCTAAACACAGCCTTTCTGATGGAAAAGTGCTCCCTGGACTGGGAATGCATCTTAGCCTGGGAATTAGCCCCTGCTGCCCCAGTTGAGTATTTCCAACTCCCAGTCAAACAAGATGGTGTCCCAATCAAACTGTCCAGCCCCTGTGAAACAGCAGAATCTATGACAGAGGTCCACAAAGAGAGGGTGGAGGGGCAGTGATACTCTGAGCCTGGATCCAGGCTTTCAAAAAGTGGCTATTTCACCCACTGATCACTTTAGTACTGAGGGTCTGCATTGCTGCTGTTTGAGCCTCTCTTCCAACTGGTGGCCAACAAAAAGATAAAAAAAGTTAAAACTCTAGTTACCTTCAGTCCATGGGAGCTGGCTGATTCAGCCAGACTGGGGTTTCGCAAAAGACAAGCAATTTCCTGTTCAGTGGAATGTAATCCAAACTGACAGCCCTATACTGTGTCCTAGGGTTCACTGAGTGTCTCTATAATTATTAACCTAGGCCTTAGTTTTCAGAGGGTGTTAAGGAGATGTGTGTCTAGTGTGCCATCTTGACTCTGCCTGTCTGTTGATTACATCTGAAATTCTTAAGTGGATTTAAGGGAACTGATGTCTCTGAATGTTATATCTTCCAGTCATGAAGTGTCGCTTTTCTTTCCATGTGTTCCGGTTCATCTTAATATTTTTCATAATTTTCCTCATTTTACTTTGTACATTTCTTGTTAGATTTGTGCTTGAGAGTTTTTTTCTTTCTACTCTAATGAGAGTTTTAACCTCCATTGTATCTTGTAACTGACCAATGCCTGTATGTATAAATTCTGTTGATTACTGTATGGTAATTTTACACTTCACAATGTAGTTATTTATGGATGTTTTTCTAATGATTTCTTTGGGTTTTACAAATATATAATAAACTATTCTATTAATATAGCTTTTTCTGCTTATTTCTGATTTATATGCTTCTAACTGCTTTCCTTTTCCTAGTTGCATTTTTAGTACTTTTAATACAATGTTAAATACTACTGGAGACTGTAGGCATCCTGGTTTTTCTCTAGGATCTAACTAGGAATGTCTCCAGTGTGTTCAAATTAAGTTACTGGCTTTTAACTGAGTTTTATGTATTTTGTCATCTTAAAGGAATTGTTGTTAGGTTCCATCAGTTTAGCTCTGACTCATAGTGACCCTATGTGCAACAGAATGAAACCCTGCCTGGTCTTGTGCCATGTCCACAATCATTTTTGTGCTTAAGCCCATTGTTGCAGCCACTGTGTCAATCCATCTCATTGAAGGTCTTTCCCTTTTTCACTGATACTCCACTCTACCAAGCATGATGTCCTTCTCCAGGGACTGATCCTTCCGGAGAACATGACCAAAATCTGTAAGACATAGTCTTGCCCTTTTTGCGTCCAAGGAGAACTCTGACTGTACTTCTTCTAGAACAGATCTGTTTGCTCTTTGGGGAGTCCAAGTTATTCCAACATCACAATTCAAAGGCATCAATTCTTCTGTCTTCTTTGTTCATTGTCCACCTTTCACATACGTATGGTACAATTGAGAATACTATGACTTGGGTCAGGCACACTTTAGTCTTCAAGGTGATATCTTTACTTTTCAGTACTTTAAAGAGATCCTTTGCAGCATATTTTTGCAATGCAATGCATCTTTTTATTTCCCTACTGCTTAAAGGAGTATCCATCTTTTTCTAATCCACTATTTTCAATTCATGAATAGATATTGAATTCTGTCAAATTATTTTTATTCTTTTGAGGGTTTTATTCTCTCAAATTTTTGCCTTCTTTCTAATAGTTTTAATCTGTCCATCTATAGGACTCTTTTACCTATAACCACATGCCACCCTGCTTCACTCTAAGAAATTATCTTTTTGATACTCCTCCTCTTCTGCCCTTTTCTGTTCAAAATTAAGATAAACCAATGCTCCTTTCTTCTCCACAATCTGATGGTAACCATTTTGTAAGTTGTAAATGCAAATTTTCACCCAGTGTACCCCAAGGTCAAACACTGTGACACCCCTGACCAAATGTGCCTTTATTTCAAAGTATTATTTTTTCATTCAATAAAGAGTTTATGTCTGGTTTTCAGGGTGTTCTTGAACCACAGGTTCAGCTCTTGTTTATGCACCTTGATTACTGAATTGATGTTTAGGAATAAGACCACCAACTGGGAAGAATCATTCTCTCTGACCTGATTTTGAATATGTTATGTACAATACAAATTTTAAACATGATTTTCCATTTTGTTTTCATGGGAAAAAATGCAGGATTATTTAAGAAGGTAAAATCTAGAAAAGATTATACCATAATTCAGTTAACTGCATGTTTTTGAGAACACTTTAAATAAACTGGATATAATTTAATTTTTATATTCTTATTCAAATGCAAAAATTCTGGAATTATGAAACAATTACTGAAAAAAGTATAAATCATTCATATAGTGAACTTCTGCTTTTCCCAAAATAACAAAGAATATGTGCTTTGATTCCTATCTCCAAAAATAAGGTATCTTTAGAAAAATGTCACCATGGTTATGGTATGATCCTTCCCTGCTGTCTCTACAGTGTAAGTTACTTCTTCTACAAAGCCACTGGTAATACATTTTCTTATTCTCACTATCCTTCACGTACGTGTTTTAAACCCTTTTGGGGCAATTTTTATTGTTCTTTGATAGTGCAGAATATTTAGTAGATCTGAGCGTTACCAGGTTGCTTTACTGAAAAAGGTAACGCGATGAGTGGCTTTGCCATATTGGATGTGTTATAATCTTAATCAAATGTCAGTGCCGCAAACTGTGTTCCTGAATGTAGTAGTTAGTTTCATATGTCAACTTGGCTAGATTATGGCACCGTCTTATTCAAGGAAACACTAATGTAAGTATTGCTGTGCAGATATCTTGTAGATGTGGTTAAAAATATAAACAGTTGATGTTAAGTAAAGCATATTGTCCTCACTAATGTGGCTAGGCCTCCTCCAGTCAGTTGAAAGGTATTTAGAACAAAAATTGAAGTTTCTTGAAAAATAAGAAATCCTTCTGCAAGAGTGAAGCATTAACTCCAACCTGAGTTTCCAGTCTTCTGGCCTGTGCTACAGATTTAGGGCTTTCCAGCTTCTAAAATGGCATACACCACTCAACCTGGGACCCTCTCCAGGGCTCTAGATAGAAGAGTTCCTGCTTCTCCTACCCTTTGGGTTGATAAACACTCTTGGAGGAAGTTAAATTCTGTGCAGAAGTTGAAGTTTGCTTTACTTGTGAACAATAATACTACATTTTGTTGTTTACTCCAGAAACTTTTCCTGAGAGAGCACTTGAGGGAAGCTTAATTTTTGAGTTTCTCTGGTATATACACATGCAACAGAAAATGTTTTAAAAATATCTTGTGGCCATATTACCATGGACAGTAGATACTTCCTTTCTTCAGTTGGAAAAGGTTATTTGGCCACAGCCATGGTTTGAAATCATAGTCTGGATCAGATTGATTCCAGGATAGCACAGGCTTTAGTTTTCCTAGTGTGGTCAGACAAGAAAGTGAATAGGTTCAGGCCTCTCTCTTCTATATTGCTTAAAGCATTTCCTTGTAAGAAGTGGGAAATCAGTTCTGTTTGGACTCAGCACTACTGACAAGAATGGCTGCATGCTAAGTCTCTTTATGTTTTAGTTATTAACGTGAAGTCTTGAAAACCAAGTGTTTTGGAACATTCTTTTTGCCTAACTTGGTTCTGGGGTAAGGGTGACTGAAGCAAGGGAGGTAAATACTACATTTCTAGATCCCCTCTCCATTTTTATTCCTGGTTCATGGTGAAGCTCCTGAGAAATTTGGCAACCACTGAACTCTGAATCAGTGGAGTTGCTGGAGTTGATACCATCCAGTGTGATAACTTATGATGTCATACCTTTACCCTGGGCTAAGTGGACGGACCTCTTCCCGACTTCTGTGCAGGACTTAGCCCACATGGTTCCCTGTAGTTCTTTTCCGTTCCCATTGGCAAAGTCAAAGACCTTCTTCTCCACCTAATGGTGGGTGCTGTGTCCTGCCATTGTACCCTGACTAGTAGGTGATGGGGCAGGGGGTGCAGGGGTATGACAAGTTACTGCATTGAGTGACATAGTGGAAGGGGGATGGTGATGACCAGTGGCATAGCGAGGATGTCAGTTGTACCTGGTGCAAGTCCAAAGTAGTACCAGTGGTGTCATGAAGGGCTTGTTTACTGTGCTAGGTGACACTGTTAGAAGGGGTGATGCCACATTGGCCCAGAGATACTTGCAAGACCAAAGTATGCAGGGCTTAAGCTGCTTCAGAAAGCCTGTGCCCATCTCAGCTATGTTTTGGGGCTGTACTCTGCTACTATGGCTCTCAGTGACTGATGGGATGGTTTACTAGCTGCAGGGACTGCTGGTGTCACTGCTGCTGCCTCTGCAACTGCTTACCACCCAGGCCTGCTGGCACACTTCACGCTGCCTCTCCCTTTAGTCCCTACTATCAATGTGTATTTGGAAAACCTAGTGGCTTTGTCGTTAGGAGTTTGGCTGCTAACCTAAGGGGTTGCTAGTTAGAATTTATCAAGTGTTCCTTGGAAACTCTATGTGGCAGTTCTACTTTGTCTTGTAGGTCACCATGAGTCAAACTTGACTGCAGTGGATCAATGTCTCTTTAGCTTGAAATTGGGTTGGGGGAAGTTGCAATTTAGAGGTTGTTCTTGGGTGCTCATTACCTTTGCTACTCCTCTAGTGGTAACAAGTTACAGCACTGGTTGACAATTGACACCACTGTAACAACTCCACTGCATTAGTGGCCCCAATCTCTTCAGCACCAGAATCATTTTGGTGTCGTCCCTTTGAACAGTGTTAGGTGGTGTGCTCCCAATCCTAGCCCCTCAAAGCTCTAGTGATGCCACTGCTCAAAATGCTATTTCCTTGTCCTTGTCATGAACACTAGATTCCCTAGCACACACTAGTACAGCTCAGCCTGGAATGGTGGCCTCCCTAAGTAGCTGACTGCTTCTGGGCATTTTCCAAAACTGGGAGCACATTTATACAGGAGGGGTACAATTTAAGTGCAGAAAAAGATGAACATTTATATATTTCTCATCTTCTCTGTGTTAAGGCTAGTCATTCTGGTACAGCAGTAGAAGTTCTCACTTCTAACTTAAGGAGTTGATTTGGTCCATAAAGAGGTTCTTCTCTCCTGCCCCCAGACATGACTCGCTAGAAGAGAATGCCTGTGAGAAATGTCTCAATAGAGGCAGATTTATTTTTGTTTTGTTCGCAGATGGACAAGAACTTCAATGCACATACTTCTCCTTATTCTTAGCACTTGGTCAGTTTAACTGGGCTGAATTCTTGCCTCAGGTTCCCCATGAGCTTGTTTTCAGCTTGTCTGACTTAGATTTCTCCTGCTCCTTTGTCATTTTACTAAAATGTTAATAAACCTATGCTTCAGAGGAATATCATCACTCATTTAAAGTCAAAGATTACTCACTTTGTTCCTGTTTTTCTAATGTTAGTGACCACTCTGTTTATATAATCGTGGGCTGTGGTCACTAGAGACTCTGTATCCTTCAGGCCAACCATTACATGTGTGGCACCTCTTCTCATCAAACTATCTTTTATCAACTCTTGTTTCACAAACTGGTGAGTTTTTTAGTTATATATATTATCAACAACCATTTTCACCATTATGGATTCATCTTTTCTACCATCCTCCATTCCTTCTCACCCAAGGCTGTGTGTTGTCTTCATATTATGGGTGTGCATGTATTTCACTTTGTGTCTTGGGACCATGCTATAACAACAGTTCTCAAATTTATTTGACTGAATCTCAGGAAGAAAGTGCTGAATCACACATTGTGGGCCTGTAACATGGAGTTTCTGACACAGCTGATCTGAGATAGAGCTTAAAGACTATTTTTAAAAAGTTTTAAATGAATTTGTATTTTTTTTAATATTGTACTTTAAATGAAGGTTTACAGAACAAAGTAATTTCTCACTAAACAGTTAGTGTACATGTTGTTTCATGACATTGGTCAACAACCCCAGCTCCCTTCTCAACCTTGGGTTCCCTGCTACCAGCTCTTCTATCCTCACCTACCTTCTAATTATTGCCCCTGGGTTAGTGTGCACTTTTAGTCTTGATTTGTTTTATAGGCTTGTCTAATTTTTAGCCAAAGTGTGAACATCAGGAATGACCATGACTGAGCTAGAAGAGTGTCAGGGGCCATACTCGAAATTTATTCTACATGTTTCTTCAGGTACATCTGAACAGTAAGCGGTGGTAGCCAGGCACCATCTAGTTGTATTGGACTCAGTCTGGTAGAGTCTGTGGTAATTATGGTCCATTAGTCCTTTGGACTAATCTTTCTCTTGTGTTTTTAGTTTCTTTCAACTAGGGTCACATAACAATATGTATTTAAGTCTTTGTATGTGAAACTGAATCAAATTTCAAACTTTCACATAAAGCACAATAAAAAAGTAACTAAAAAAATGATGACATCAGCTGTTGATTTTGTATAGATACCTTTTATTATGTTGAGGAATATCCCTTCTATACTTATTGAGAGTTTTTATCAGGAATGGGTATTGGATTTTTTTGAATCGAATGCCTTGTTCCATGTCAACTAAGATGATCCTGTGATTCTTTTGTTCTATTTATGTGGTAGATTACATTGATTTATTTTCTTTTTCCTTTTTTGATTTATTTTCTAATGTTCAACTACCCTTGCTTACCTGGTCATGGTGTATTATTTTTTGATATGATTTTGTATTTTATCGACGAAAATTTTGTTGACAATTTGCATGTATTCATGACAAGTATTGGTCTGTAATATTCTTTTTTCGTGATATCTTTGCTAGTTTGGGCATCAGGGTTATCCTCTCTTTGTAGAATGAAAGTAGGCCTTGTTGATTTAGTTGATCTTTTAAAAAGAACAACTTCTGGTTTTCTTGATTCTTTCTATTGTTTATATTTTGTTTCATTCCTTTATTTCTACTTTGATGTGTGCTATTTCCTTTCTTCTGGTTGCTGTGGTCTTCTTTTCTCTTCTCTTTCTATTTCTTTGAGTTATATAGCTAATGTTTAGAGTTTGTCTCTTTGTTCCTTTTTGAAGAGTACATCTCTCTGTTGCTATAAATTGACCTCTGTGCACTGCCTTTGTTGTGTCTCAAAGGTCTTAGTATGATGTGTTTTCATTCTCATTTGATTATAAGATTTTTTTCCATCTCTGGAACCCACTGGTTTTTAAGCAGGGTGTTACTCAGTTTGCGTGAAATGGTATTTTTCCTTGCTTTTCATGTTGCTAATTTCTACTTTCATGGCATTTTGATCAGAGAAGAAACTGTGTAGTTTTGGGTTTTGTTGAAAGTTGTTTTGTGGCTTAAGATGCATCTATTCTGAAGAATATTCCAGGTATGTTGGATAGAACTGTGTTCTTTGCAGGTGCTGGGTGGAGTGTTGTATATATGTCTATTGATTCCAGTTGACTAATAGTAGTCTTTAGATCTTCTGTATCTTTGCTAGTTTTCTTTCTAGATGTTCTCTCTTTTACAGACAGTGGGGTTCTTGGTAGCTATTTGCTTGATATATATCCTTTTCCATCCTTTGATTTTTTTAAATGAATTCATGTCTTTGTATCTAAGATGTGTCTCTTGAAGGCAACATATTGATGGATTTTTAAAAAATCTGTTCTATCATTTTCAGTCTATTTGTAGGTGTATTTAGGCTTATAGGTGTATTTAGGCCATTTCCCAAACCCAGTGCCATTGAGTTGGATCCGACTCATGGCGATGTTAGAGGCCAGAGTAGAACTGCCATTTACATTCAGTATAATTTGCTGACTCATAGCAACCCTATAGACAAAGTAGAATGGCCCTATAAAGTTTCCAAGGAGCACCTGGAGGATTTGAACTGTGACTTTCCGGCTAGCAGCTGTAACACTTAACCTCTATATCACCAGGTTTTCCATAATTGTTGATAGGTGTGCATTTATTGCCGTCATTTTCTGTTTCTTTCATTCTTTGTGTGTGTGTTTGTATGTGTGGTGTTGACATTTTCTTTGTTCCTCTTGCTCTCCTATACTAAATTCCTTAAGTTTGTTGGGTTTTTCCGATTTTTTGTTTTTGTAGGTTTTTATTTTACTGAAACTTTATGTTTTCCTTCTTTATTTTGATAAGTACATTTGTTTACTTTTGTGTGTTTATCTTCTTAGGTTTGAACCAGTCTTTCATTACTTGGCATCCCTTTGCCTTCCTCTCTCTTAGAAAGTTCTATCCCTATACCATTTATTCTCTTTTATTTTTCTGACATTATTGTCATTTGCAGATTAACCTCTCTAGTTCTTTGTTGTCAATATTTTAGTTTTAAGTAGTCACTGAAAGTTCATTTCCTAGGTTGGTTTCTGTCTGGTGTGATCTTGCATCCTAGATTCTGGCTGTCATCTGATATTGCTTGTTCTCAAGCTGAAGGACTTCCTTTAATAATTCTTATAAGTTTTTTTAAACATATTTATTTAATTTCTGTTTATATAGAAATGTCTTAATTTCAACATCATATTTGAATAAGAGTTTTGCAGACTATATTGTTCTTGATTGGTAATTTTTTTCTTTGAAGCTTTTCTGTATGTCAACCCATTGCCTTCTTGCATGCATGGTTCCTCACTAATAAGCAGAGATTAGTCTTAGTGTTTCTCCTCTACATGTGATTTTCCATTTTTCTTGAGGTGTTGTCAGAATCACTTTTTAATCTTTGGTTTTAGTGAGTGTGACTGTAATATAACTTGGCAATTTTCTTTTGTAGTCTATCCTACACGGGATTTGTTGAACTTCTTGGATGGTCAGCTTTTCATCTTTCAAGATATTAGGGAAGTTTTCTGTCATCAACTCTTTGTGACTCCAATCACTTGCACATTTTTTATTTTGATTGTATTCCACATCATCCTCAGGGTTTCTTCGGTTTTCTTGCCTCTTTTTTTCCTTAAACAGAATGATTTCCAAGTATTTTTATTTGATTTTGCTGATCTTGTGTTCCATTGTTTCATATCTTCTCCCTAGACCTTTTATGACACTGTCCTTTTCTGAAATCTTATTGTTTACCTTTTGGATTTCTAATTGTTAGTTTTGTATGATATCTAGTTGTAAATTTATTTTGATATTTTGTTCCTGTATTATTTCCTGAATTCTCCATTGTTTTGTACGTGTTCTCTATGACATTGTTTGCCTTTTCCACAAATTTGTCTGTATTTTCCTCCTTCTTGTCTATTTTTTGCTCCAATTATTGGATAACTCTGAATATCAGTGAATTTTTTTTTTAATTCCCTGTCTGGTAGTTCCAGCGCCTTTTCTTCTACTAGAAAGTCATCTAGTATCTTAATTTTCATGCCTGTTGGAACTGTCCTGTTCTTTTTAAAAATATGTCTTGATATTGTCTGCTGTCCTTGCAATATTCAGCATTTATTTTCTTCATTTGTTGATTGCAGATTTTTTTGTTTTGTCATGACTTTGAGTTTTGTTTGATTATATCTAAGGAGATGGGCTGTGTTTCTTTGTTTGCTTATCTGTGGACATGACATTTTTTACCTTATTGTTCAGCAGCCAGGGCCAGTTGCTCAGTTATAGTACAGCAGGGCAGTTCCAAATGAAGGGAGGGTTTGGGATGGGTTGTTTGTGGAAAATACTGGGGCTGACAAAGCAGTCCAGAAGTTAGTGCATGGCAGATTCTGGTAGGCCATTTCTGTGTTGCTTAGTGATGCAATGTTCCACAGAAAAGACTCCACTGATCACACTAGCATGGGAGTGTGGACTATGGAAGCAGTTTCCCAGCTGAGTGGTGCTTCACAGCCTGTCAAGAAGAAGCAAAGAAGGCACACTGAGCTATGCATTTGAAAGAACAGAGGAGGAGGCAAGAGATAGTGAAGAAACCAAAAGAAGCTGAAAAAAGCAAAACTAACATCAAAGAAAAGGTGCTAAAGGAGCTGGTCAGTGTGAATGGGATGAATCCAAGTGTCATGGGGCTGGTGTCTCACGGCTGAGGGACTGTGGCCTGCTGGGAAGCAGCAGAGGCTGAGTAGGGAAAGAAGGGTAGAGGGTGGGAAAGTATATATCATTGATTAGTGGGTGCTCTCTTTCCTGCTGGGAGCTCTGTAGAACTTCTTTCCCATACTCAACTGACCACAGATCTCAAGCAGGAATTTAAGATGGTGAATCTGTGTTGTGTTAGCTGATATGGGACCTCTGCTCTGTGTCTCTCCTCACTCTTCATTCTACGTCAGCTTTTTTTATTACATTTGGAGCTTGATTGGGTTCTTTCTCTCTTTGACATTTAGGCTTCTAAGACAGATGTTTGTCTCTGTGTTACTTAGTTTTTCAGGTCTTTGCTGTTGGGGGACAGAATGATATTTCTGTCTATAGTGCCAGGTTAGCTCTGCCTCAAGAATTTTCATTTTTAACAAGTTTTTTAGACCTGCTGGGCCACACTGGGTCATACTATTGTCTTCTCAAGCAAAGCGACATCTCTATTCAATAGCTTTTATCCTATGATCAAAATTTGTGTACTTTTCCTGAGTTGGAACAGTTATTACATATTGCATGCTTTGTTTTTCAAATTCTTTCACAGTTAGTTCAAATTCTAAATATTTTCCTTCTAAAAATAGATGGTTTAAAAAAATAATCTCAAGGGAACCCCAACTCCTGACATGCCACAAGATTGGCTACGAATGTCACAAAACAATATGGAGCAAAATGTGTACTATGTGTTCAGTGTAAAGCTAATTTGTTCTGTAAACCTTCATCTGAAGTAAAATAATAGTTAAAAAATATGCAAATATTTTTTCTCTCAAATCCACCAGGCACTCCTTGAATACTCTGGGGGTCAGTTCTATCCTGGCCTCTAGGATTGCCATGAGTTGGATCCAACTCAACGGCACTTGACTTGGGAACTTGTTTCCTTTGTGTGAAGTCTTCTCTTGTACAGTTATGTTGGTTTCCTTTGCCTCAGTCTTAGATTAGGTGTCTCAGAATTGTCTTGAACCTGGGCCAGTCATTTGTGGTATTGACTCTCTCACATGTGCCAGTATAGTTCAGAAGTGATCCAACAGACATAATTCCTATGCACTTTGGGCAGTGAAAGAAGGCTCTGGCATCCTGAATGGTGCTTTTTGGAAAATAAAAGAAAGTATTGCTTGTTGTGAATTTTTGAAAGTATGTTTGAAACCGGTGTGCAGTGAAAATGGATACAAAAACTGAGAGGATATGAGAAAAGGCCTGGCAAGTACCTGGCATATCTTCCAACTGGCAGAGACATTTCTGTCATTGATGTGACATTAGGAAACCCTGGTGGTGTAGTTGTTACAAGTTTGGCTGCCAATCAAAAGGTTGGGTGTTCAAATTCACCAGGCACACCCTGAAAAATCTATGGGGCAGTTCTACAGTGTCCTACAAATCACTATGACTTGGTGACATGGGTTTGATTTTCTTTTTCTTTTTTAAAATGTGACATTAAGGAGATAAATGTATCTAAATTGTTCATTTGTCATTTGTCCCCTGATGTTTCCTCGTTCTAAACATATTTTATGCTGCCCATTTATAATCATGAACAAAACTCAAAGTATCTTTATCCTTATGCTCTAGTATTGAGAGGAATTTTGATTCTTGTTGCAACTATATTACTTCCCCTTGTAATGGAAGGATGAAGGTCCACCTTTGTATTAGTAATTTTCTTGTTTCCTCTGCTTTTGCTTTTTCCCAGATATTTAGAACTGGAGTCACCGATTTCTTTCTGCTTGCTCTGGCCTTATTCAAGTTTTAAGAAAAACTGACAATTCATTAACAGCACTCATACTCCTGGAGGGTATTGACAACTTCTTCCTGTTCAAAGGACACCAACCTGGTGTCCTAAAGATGCTTTGGAAGTTGACATGCCAACATTTTAGTCTTCCTAGTTATTTGGGACTTGTTTGTGCCTGATTGGGATATACTTCTTTCACCCTTCTGAGTTCACATACACTGCTCTGTCCCCTGGTAGCTGGACTGATATGGACTTCATCAGCATGCTCTCTTACATGCTGCACATGATTGTAGAGACCTACGGGAAAGAAAAGAGCAGGAAAAGGTACTTCGTATTCTAGCCTCCTCACTGTGAAAACTGTGGGTTTTATCTACCCACCAAGAGTCACACCTCATGTCAAATGGCCCTCCTCACTCAGCTCTTTCTCCTTGTTACTTCAGGTCTAAAGGCAGTAATGGTGCATGCTTTACTTGACTTAGAATACTGCACTATTCCTTGTAATTTTCCTATATCCTACCCACACTTTGGAAATAGTTTCTGTTCTATCTGCCTGATCAAACTATATGGGTTTTTTATTCCCTGGACAACTTGTACATCAGAGAAGCTAACTGTTAGGTTACTGGGTCCATTTTTGAAAACATCATTTGATCAGTTTTGTCCATTTGCTACCTTCACCACCAATGAAACTAAACCCATTGCTGTTGAGTTGATTCAGACTCACAGTGACCCTATAAGACAGAATAGAACTGCTACATAGAGTTTCCAAGGAGTGCCTGGGGGATTCAAACTGCCAACTTTTTGGTTAGCACATGTAGCACTTACCCACTATGCTAGCAGTGTTTCCACGCATAGATAGAGTCAAAAAAGTAAAGTTTATGATTGACAGTTACACATCTCTACTTCCTTCTCCAGACAAATGATGGCAGAGTGAGATGCCATTGCAAGTAAGTAGTACTTATGAATTTTTCCAGAGCAGGGTCTACCTTTTATTTTCCTGAAGTTATGCATGATGTGGTAAAATAGGCATCTACAAGAACTCCAATTTTGTTTATTTACCCAAAGATTTGTTTGAATGATGTGGTTCCCAGAAGCAGGGCTGATCAACATTGATTGTTGGCCACCTGTTTCTCAGTTCATCAGACTGTGGTGGCTTGAGTGTTGCTACGATGCTGGAAGCTATGCCATTGGTATTTCAAATAACAGCATGGTCTCCTATGGTACACAGAGTTCAGTGGAACTTCTAGACTAAGACAGACTAAGAAGAAAGACTTAGAGATCTACTTCAAAAATTTAGCCAAAGAAAATCCTGTGGATCACAAAAGATCATTGACTGATACAGTAGTGGGAGATGAGCCTTCTAGTTTGAAAGTCACTCAGAATATACAGTGGCCCAACAATGGAATCATGCACACCAATGAACATGACATCAGATGGAAACTTGTATTCTAACAACACCAACAACAATAACACCCCCAAACAAAACAAACAAATCAACAACAACAAACTCACAAAAAATGAGGGTCATCAGAAATGCAAAATCTGTTGGACTATATAAAAGATTATTTTTTTCACTTATGCCCTTTATCTCTCAATTTATTTAGAGACTGTATAACTGCTTAAAGAAAAAAAATAAACATTTTACTGTGAGACTTATAAGGTATTAGATATAACAACTATAACACAAAGAATAAGGTTTATAGACTCAGTTATTGCAAGATTTCTATATTTTATGTGGAATAATACATTATTAACTGTAATTATACTGTGAAGATTTAAGGTTGTATACCATAGATAGGAAACCCTGGTGGCATAGTGGTTAAGTATTACATCTGCTAACCAAAAAGTCATCAGTGTGAATCCACCAGGCACTCCTTGGAAATTCTATGGAGTGGTTCTACTCTGCTCTATAGGGTTGCTGTGAGTTGGGATGGACTCAGCGGCCCTGGATTTGATTTATCAGTTTATTGTAGGGAAGTCATTACCAAAATGGCAAAAATAATGCAAAGATCAATAAAAGTAACAGGAAAACTAAAACTTGACTTGTTAAATGTGTTGAGATAATCAAATTCAGTAAAAGAGAAGCAAACGAGTGAAAAATGAAAGAGAAAAGTAAATAACAATAAAATGGAAAGGCAAATTCAAACACACCAATATTGAACAGTAATGGACTGCACATCTCAATTAAAAGAAGAAGATTGTTAGAAAGATTAAAAAAAAATCCTATAAGGGATACACTTTAAAACATAAAGACATAGAAATGTTGCAGGTAAACAGATGCAAATTATGTCATCTGAACAGTAAGCATAATAAAGATATTAATATTGAATGAAATAGATTAAAAAATATACTACCAGAGAGAAACAGGGATGCTATATAACAATAGAAGGGCCAATGCATCAGAGATCATCACATGTATGTACCCGAAATCAGAGCTTCAAAATACATGAAACTTAACCAAATTAAAGGGAAGAATATTTAATTTATAATTCTGCAATCATAGTCAGAGATTTTGATGGAATGCCAACTGAAATGTCACAAGAAAGGGATATGGAACTTGAGGTGCTCATTTGTTTATGCCAAGAAATCTGGAAGACAATTACCTGGCTAACTGGCTGAAAGACATCTACATTTGTGTCCATTCCAAAGAAAGTGGATCCAACAGAATGCAGAAATTATTAAACAATATCCTTGATATCACATGCAAGCAAAATTTTGCTGAAGATAATTCAAAAATCATTGTAGCAGGACATTAACAGGGAACTTTCAGAAATTCAAGTTGGATCTAGAAGAGAATGTGGAGCAAAGGATGTCACTGCTGACGCTGAATGGATCTTGGCTGAAGGCAGAGAATACCAGAAAAATGTTTACCTGTGTCTTATTGACTTTGCAAAGGAACTTGACCGTGTGAATCATAAAAAATTGTGGATAACCACACTGAGGGGAACAGGAGTTCTGGAGACACTTAATTGTACTTACAAAGAACTTATTCATAGGCTAAGAGGCGGTCGTTTAAATAGAAAAATTCATGGTTTTAAATCAGTGAAAGTTGTGTGTCGGAGTTGCATCCTTTCACCATATTTATTCAATCTATATACTCAGCATATAATATGAGCAGCTGGATGTCTTAGTCATCTAGTGCTGATATATCAGAAATACCACAAGTGGATGACTTTAAAAAGAGAAATTTTATTTGTTATAGTCCAGTAAGCTAGAAGTCCAAATTCAGTGTGTCCGCTCTAGAGGAAGGCTTTCTTTGCTGGGTCTGGAGGAAAGTCTTTATCATCAAACGTCCCCTGGAATAGAAGCTTCTGAGGTGCAGAGAACCTAGTCCTTTCCAAAGGTTGTGCTCACCTCCTGGTACTGCTTCTTGGTGTTATGAGGTCCCCAACTCTCTGTTTGCTTCCCTTTCATTACATGCCAAGAGATTACTTCAAGACACAATACAATCTCATACTTTGAGTCCTGCCCCACCAACTCAACTTCTGCCCATTAAGATCACAGAGGCAGAATTTACAACAGAGAAACATCACACAGTACTTGGGATCATAGTTTAGCCAAAGTTCTACACATGTTTTTTGTGGGAATACAGTTCAGTCCATGACACTGAACTATATGAAAAAGGAAAACTCCTTAAAAACCTAGGATAGGTGACACAACCTTGCTTGCTAAAAGAGAATAGAACTTGAAGAACTTATTGATGAAGATTAAAGATCACAGCCTTTAATATAGGTTACACTGCAACACAAAGAAACCTCATGACAAACAGAGAAAAGACTGATGTTGTCAAGGATTTCATCTTACTTTGGTCCAAAGTCAATGCCCATGGAAACAGCAATCAAGAAATCAAATGACATATTATACTGGTATAACCTACTGCAGAAGTTTTCTCTAAAGTGTTCAAAAGCAAAGACACCATTTTGAGAACTAAAGTGCACCTGACTCAAGCCACAGTATTTTTAGTCGCTTCATATGCACATGCAGCTGGTAATGAATAAGGAAGACTGGAGAAGAATTGATGCCTTTGAATTATAGTATTGGTGAAGAATACTGAATGCATTAGATGTTGCCAGAAGAAAAACCAAGTATGTTTCAGAAGAAGTATAGCCAGAGAGCTCTTTGAAAGCAAGGATGAGGAGAATTCAACTCATGTACTTCTGACATGTTAACAGGAAGGATCAGTCCCTGGAGAAGGATTTCCTGTTTGGTGACGTAGAGGAACAGCAAAGAAGAGGAAGACCCTGCATGGGATAGACTGACACAGTGGCTGCAATAGTGGGCTCAAGTATACCAATGATTGTGAAGGTGGTACAGGGCTGGACAGTGTTTTGTTCTGTTGTTCATAGGGTAACCAAGAGTCAGAGCTGACTTGATAGCATCTAACAACCACAACAAAGGCAACACCGGTGATAGATTCTTGTGGCAGATGAGATTTCAGTTGGTGGTGGTGCCAAGTTTCTTTTTTCAGTAGGTGGAAGTCTGTCACTTTAGGCTGCTCTCTCATTAGTGAGGTGTAATGGGGGATTTTGAAGGGTGGAGATGCCGGGAGGCTAGGCTACTCGTTTCACTAGTGTGGAATTTTTTTGAGTTTGCTTAAATGACTTGAAGGCTCTCATTTTGGTGGGACTGGAGATCTAACACTCAAGATTGTTACTCCAGCACAATCACATTTGCCTCTATGACAGTTTAACTCTCATGCCTGATTCATTCTCACAAACCACACTGCATTTGCTGTTAAATTTTGCTCCCTGCCTTCTGTGAATTTCGAAAAGTTTCAATCACATTTGTAAAATTCCCTTTGAGATACCAAAGTCCGTTAGGACAAATGGAAAACGCATGCCATGGTAAAGTAGTTATGAGATCATTAACTTTTAAATTTGAGGTAAAAGACTTCTACAGAAGGCATGGATGTGCTAGTTATTTACTTCGTGATTCTGAGCATATCACATATGCCTTGACTTTCCTATCATGCAATCTCAGAAGCTTGTGAGGACTGATTAAGATAAAGTATGTGTAAAGGGGCTTTGCAGTGTAAATGCTAATATTTGCTTTAATTGTAAGCCCAGTCAGTCTGAAGAATTGAGAAGGTGCCACTGGGGTAGGGGTTGGGGGAAGAATGAAAACTTTTGCATAGGTTACCTTTGGGTTTGTAACTCAGAGGCCCACAACTAGTTCAGTTCAGACAACAACGTAATGTGTTGTCTGAACCTAGGGATAAGTTTGGATGAAGTAATCTTTAGTGATAGAACATTGGCTCCTCAGGAGAAATTGTAAGATTGAAGTGAGGCCATATTAGTCCATACAAAGGCATTTCAAGAAAAGAAAAATACAGACCAGTATCTTTTATGAGCTTATGTACAAAAAAGAAAAGTAAATGTAGTGAAACATTGGCAAATAAAATCCAACATAATATAAAACATCTTACATAAAAGAAAAAAACATAACATTATCTAAACAGGCCCCAAAAAACATTTACAAAGTCCAACATTTGTTAATAACAAAAATCTAAGACTGAAAAATAATTTCATCAATGTGGTGAAAGGTGACTATGAAAAATCAAAATTATTGATGAAAAAATGTAATACTTTTCTGTAAGATGAGGAACATGTCAAGATCAGTATATCTAGCCACTTCTACTCAATACTGTAATGGAGGGCCTACCAATTACCACAAGATAGTAAAATATTTAGAAACTATTATTGATGAGACAGGAAAACTAAACTGTCATTATTCACAGGTGGCGTGATAATCTACACTGAAAATCCTAGTAACTCTACAGACAGTCTACTAGAATAGATAGGTGAGTGTAGTAAGGTTAAAGGATACTATTTCAGTACAAAAGCAAAAAAAAAGTATTTCAATATGGAGCCCTGGTGGCATGGGGGTTGATAGACAAGGCTGCTAACCAAGAAGTCAGCAGTTTGAATCCACCAGCTACTTCTTGGAAACCATATGGGGAAGTTCTACTCTGTTTTTACAGTTGCTATAGATTAGAATTGACTTGAAGGTAACAGGTTTCAATATACTAGTAATACATTAGAAATTGAAATAAAAAGAAATGCTGTGTACAATATAATAAAAAACATGAAACACTGGTAAATTTAACAGAGTGTGCAAATGGGTACACTGAAAACTAGACAATGTTACTGAGCGAAAAATTAAATTAGTCCTAGATATATGGAGAGATATTCTATATCCACAGAATAAGATATTATTTCTCTGTAAACCAATCTGTTGATTCAATGCAGTTGAGATCAAGTTCCCACCATGATTTTACAGACATTGACAAGTTGATTCCATAACTTTATATAAAATGGAAAAAAACTATTACTAACCAAAAGAATCAAGAGGAAAAAAAAAAAATCAAAGTTGAAGGATTTGCAATATCCAGTTCCAAGATTTACTCTAAAAATTTTGTAATTAAAACAATTTGAAACTGGCAATGGGGTAAATAACAGCTCCAGGAATAGATCGACACAATGTAATTAATTTATTTTCAATAACAATACCAAAGTAATACAACTGCAAAAGAAGTCAACAGATGGAGTCGGATAATAGGACAGAAACATGATGATAAATGAACTATAAAAGATCTGTTGATTTAAATATAAGATTTTAAATCATAAAACTTTTAGAAGCAAGCTAAGCAGTAAAAAAAATCTTTATGTAGATGAAGGATTTCTTCGCTAAGACAAGCATAGACTTTAAAAGAAAAAACTTAAAAAGTTAAATTTCCTAAAAATTAAAAACCTTTGCTCTTTTAAAAAGACACTGCTAAAAGTGAAAGTACAAACCATAAACTGAAAAATAATATTTATAAAACATATATCTGATAAAGAGATGTTATTCAAAATATATAAAGAATACTTGTAACTTAGTAACAAAAAAAACTGACAATCTGATTAAAATATAGGCAAAGATTTGGATAAACACTCAATTAGTGAAATACAAACTAGATTAACTGAGAAACCAAAACAAAAAATGAAATTGTAAACTTTATGATAGATCTAACTGAGATAAGATAGGGCATAACGTAATGATGAAAAACTGACACCAACAAATTGGAAAACCTAGATGAAATGGACAAACTCCTAGAAACACACGGCCTACTTGTTCTGGATTGAATTGCAAAGTGTGTGGTAACTTGACTGGGACACAGTTTCCAGTGTTATGTGTCTACTCACCATCGTGTGGTCTGATGTGATTATCCTACATCTTGTAAATCCTAACTTCAATGATGTTAATGAAGCAGGACTCAATCCTCAGGATTAGGTTGCATCTGGAGTCAATTTCTCTTGAGACATAGAAGACACAAGTGAGCAGAAAGGACAAGGACATCATACAACCAAGAAAAAAAGCACTGGAATTGATTGTGTCCGTTGGGCTTTGGTTCTTTGTGTTGACAAGTTACTAGACCCAGTGGAACCAACAGAACTAACCCCCAGAACCAACTCCCAGCCAACAGAAAGAAAAAGGCTTGCCCTAGAGTTGGCACCCTGAAATCAGACCTGTAGCCTTTTGAACTGTGAGGGAGTAAATTTCTGTTTGTTAAAGCCACCCATTTGTAGTATTTCTATTACAGCAGCACTTGAAAACTAAGACACTACCTGTTTTAGTCATCTAGTGCTGTTACAACACAAACACTACAAGTGGATGATTTTAATAAAGACAAGTTTGTTTTTCCACTGTCTAGTAGGTTACATGGCATCAGCTTCAAGTGACAGCTTTCTTTCTCTGTTGGCTCCAGAGGGAGATCCTTTAAAACATTTTTCTAGTGTTTCATGAGCTTAGTTTCTTCTCAGTGGTATGGTATATGTAGAATTCGTGATTAAGGACTTCCTCCTACACTTCTTTGAACGTGAAGTGAGCCTCCTCTTTAGATGCTAGTGAGGTATTCCATAATAGTGACTCGTGGGAAGGAAAAGCAAGCACATACTGAGAGTACAAAGCAAAGCCATACTATCTCCTGCAAGGTTGAACTGCCACCAAGTGTCCAGTTGGTCTGTTTTAAGAATGGTGTCATAATGAGGCCTAGTGCTAGTCTTTGTTGCCGACAAACTGGATGTTCAGTAGGAACAGAAGCCAAATTCGCATTCGAATCTCTATGTTAGGCCCATTGATAGCCTTTATTTCTGTCAATGTGGCCACTCCATCATGTGCCCATTGTCAGTTCTGGGGTATGTGATGACCAAGGCTGGCTAATGACTGGTTGAGTAGTTCTATTGATTGTTCAATGTCTTTTCCATGGTGAGCGCTTTCTGGTAAAATGTGGTTAGAAATATGATAAAAAATCTTTATACTTTGTGCTGACTCCCTATCTTAGTTATCTAGTGTTGCTATAACAGAAATAATACAAGTAGATGGCTTGAGAGATCAAACGAAATAAACACTGTTGTACATCCTACATGAATGTGTTTGTTTTTTTCTGATCTTCTCTTCTAAATGGAATGGAAAAGAATTCATCTGTGAAACCAGTGGCCAAATAACATGTAATGCAGGCCTTATTGAGCTGTTCTAGAAAAGAGGCTTCTGGCACAGCACCTGTAATTGGGTGACCACTTAGTTGAGTCTATGGCAGTTTAAAGTCATTTTCCAGGATCCCTGGTTTCTGCAGTGTCAGATTGATGAAATAAGTGTGACCATGGCCCCTCTGTTGTATTTTCAATGATGGTACTAATCTGTGTCTTCTACCTCAGGAAGCCATGATGCAGTATATATTTCAGTATTGTTTCTTACACGCCATCTACAGTATCTGATGTGGGGTGATGGTTTCAGAGATATATATGCTGGGCATTAGTGTCAACTCACATCTTGACTTCTTCCCCAAACACACAGTCATTAAAATAATGGACACAAATCCCTTTGGGAAATCACTGCAGGAATCAGTACGATGTTTACCTGCCACAGTGTTGCAGGGTCTTTCTAGGGACCCGAGATCTCTTCAGTGAGTGAGTTCTGGGACAGAAAATTTACTCCAGTCTGTGGACTGAGCAAGGGATCATAAATTTTTACTAAAATGACTACCTTTTTAGTCTCCTGTTCCTTCACTCTTGTCTCACAGATGTTAAGAAGTACAACTACTGGCTCCTAATCTGTTTTGTCACTGGAATGTCATGCTCTGTAAATCATCTCCACAATTTACTGCAGATCAAGTCCCTTTAACTGATTTCTAACCTTGCAATCATTATAGTAATTGTGGCCTCTTGGTTTTGTCACAAACTAGTCGATATTACACTGGGCATCACCATCCTCATGGATATTAATTGACCTAGATGTGTGTCCACTTCTACTGTTAGTTCTGACCTGCAGACACGATATACCACTTAACTTCATAATGATGTCGGTGTCACTCTCAACAGTGTGTTCTTAATGGCCTTTGCGAATGGCAAGAAGCTGGACCTTTCTATGTAGTATAATTCTCAGGTGGATTTTCTGGTCTTGCATAATATATTATTCTAGGTAGTCCTTTTTCTCAGCATCTTTATTTCTTCTTCTACCACCTGCTTGTAAAACTCTGGCTTTTTCAACATTGCCCATCATTTTTTTCAGGCTTCTAAATGCCATCCAGCAAATGCTGGATCTTCATCTTCTAAATGCTTCATCCATCAGAATTCTTATTAGAGTGTTAAATCCTGTGTTCTAAAAAGCACACTCAAGTTAGAGAATTATTTTTATCCATTCTAGTATTCTGGCTCCATTGATTAAGCATCCTCAAAATCTAAATCCAGGCATACTGTGCTGACTTATGCTAATACTTACTTTTTTTTTTTTTTTTTAGCTCTTTCAGAGTACTATGTCTTTTCTCTCTTATCCAGTACAGAATACCAGCAAATGTGTTTCACTGGGATTGAATACTAGTTATTCAGTGGTATGTAAGAGGAGGTGGGGGTAAATTCTGGAGAGGGTCACTTCTCAGCATGTGTGGTATAGACTTCTGCAGTGACTTCTAGCATAGCACTAGGATATGACTGGAGACTTCTGCAAGCCCCTAGAGATCAGGGTGGGCTTTAGAACCAACATCTTCTGGGGTATCCTTTGAGACTTCCCTGTCTCATGTTTTAGAGCTCTAATTCTTCCCAAGCAGAGTCCTAATCTGAGCATAGTAAATTAGCCTTGGATGAACATTGAAAATCTTTAGAGATTTGTGACTCCAGCTATTAAAATTCAGCCTACTGTTCAAGCTGGATAAAACTTCTTTGTAAGCCATCAAAAAGACTCAGTGGCTCACATACTTATTCACAAAAATTTATTAGCAGCTAAAAGTTGTTGTTATGTGGCCCATTACTATCCATCTGCACCACAACTTAGCACTACCCAGCCAACTTCTCAGTCTCTGAAGGTATTGTTTTTGAAACTATCAATCATCATGCTTAGGAGTTTTCCACCTATGGCATATATTTCTAGGCCACCACTAATGTAATCTTCTGCAGTTGGTAAATCACCATATTCATGTCAGGGACTATCTGTGTTAAATTTATGCAACTCAATGGTGATTTCTCACTAACTGGGTAATAAATTGAGCCAGTCTGCAGCCCTCATATTACTCTTTATGATTGGATTATAATTGTCACTACTTGCATTTGTCCAGGTTGCCTGAGACAAATGTATAATGCCTGTGAGTGAAAATAGGGAAGACGCTAACAGAAGATAAGAGAGCAGATGGACCATTAGAGCCAATGACAGATTCCTTAAACCTGATTCCGTTGCAAAGCCCTGTGTCTGGCATGAACAGTCCTGCTTTAATGTCCTTATTCCTCTTGGTCATTGGTCAGGAACAGCCTGTGAAAATCATGGACTTATCACTAATTGGTAATTGATTTCAGAGTGTAGCAGCAAGGATGATTAGTCATTTATACTTCCTGAAGTAGTAGATTGGAGAAGTGTATTTTTAACATCATCACAAGGTAGTTAAATATAAAATACTAATGTTTATTTTATTTTTAAATTTCTCCCAAAGATAATTCACTGTTTAAAGCAAAAATTAGAACAATGTATCATGGGTTTTACGACATATGGTAAAACAAAATGTGTGACAATTATAGCACAAAGAATGGGAGGAGAAAAGAAAGCATATTCTTTGAAGTCATTTAAAGTATATATAATGTTAAATATTTAAAAGTAGAATTTGATAAGATGAAGTTCTATGTTGCCAAGCCTATTAGCCAAGTGCCGTTGAGCCAATTAGCAACCACTAATAAGATGAGATAGCTAATAAGCCAACAGAGGAGATAAAAGACAATACTAAAAAGTGCTCAGCACTCAGCTCAGTCAAAATAAGGCAGCAAAAAGAAACAAAGACCAGATGGGCTGAGCAGAGAACAAATAGAAAGACAGTAGGTGTAAGTCAATAATTACATTGACTATAAATAGTCTAACATGCCAATTAAGAGACAGAAAAAATGAGACTGAATTTAAAAATCCAACTGTATGCAGTTTAAAAGAATCCCACCTTAAATATAAAGATAGATAAGTTTTTTTTTTTTTTCTTAAAAAGGATGGAGGAGCTATACTATGCATGAACTAATCCTCAGAAAGCTGGAATAGCTATACTGATTTCTGACACAGCAGAATTCAGAACTTGGAATATTAATAAGGATTACTGAAATAATTCATGGTAAATCAAATTTTTATTAATAAAAATACACAACAGTTTAAAGTATGTAGCCACCTACAAACAGAACTTCAGGTACATTAATTAAATATTAACAGAATGAAAAGAAGAAACAGAAATAGTCACAATTAGAGTTGGGTATTTCAGTACTCTTATTTCAGTAATTGACAGAACAAGCAGTTAGAAAATAACTGTTGAAATAGAAGACTTACATAACATTATCAACTGATAGGATAAAGTAATATTTATAGAAAACCTTATGTAACAACCATAGAATACAGACTCTTTAAGTGCACATGGAAACCTCACCAAGACAAATTTTAATAATTAAAAATAATGACAAATACTGCCTTTTAGGCCTTCAACAAATTAGAAACTGTATGATTTGTGAGTGAAATCCCCATTTTTCATGAATTGTACAGCTTCTAGTATGTAGAAGTCATAAAATGTGGTGTTACATGAGTATTATTATTTTTAAGCTTTATTGTTAAAATCTATTCCCTTGGATAAAAGAAATAGACTGCAGTGGTATACAAGATAAGCTAAATGAGAGACAAAATGAAGGTAGGAAGATAAATTTAGAAGATTTCATGGACAGTATAAATAGTAAAGCAAAAAGAGTGAAAAGATAAAATCATGGAAGGCTGAACAAGATTTAGTATCTTCATAGATACTATCCCCAATTTTTAAATCCTGGTAGCATGGTGGTTGAGGGCTACCAATGCTAACCACAAGGCTGGCAGTTTGAATTGACCAGGTACTCCTTGAAAACTCTATAGGGCAGTTCTGCTGTTTTTTAGGGTCACCATGAGATTATAAGTTAGTCTGATGGTAACAGGCTTGGTTTTTAAAATCCCATTTTAAGGTAATTTGAGGCTCAAATAAGGGTTAAGCACGTTTCCTGAAGTCACACAACCATTGAGCAGCATAGTCAGGAATTATACTGAAGCTGGTTTGAGTCCAAAGTTTCACTTCTGAATACACTAAGAAACCGTACAATTTATCACTTAACTGAGCTATGTTTCATAGGAAAAGGAACTACTACCAATGCTTTTTCTGAGACAACAGGTACAAATGGAGATCATTCCAAAGAAATCAGAACTTACAATAACTCCATTAATACTACCCTTAACTTCCTCTCCAGGAAAAAAAAAAAAAAGTCAGATTGGGCAGACATTTGCTTTTGGTACAAAGATGTGCATCATTGTACTTGTCACCCTGTTCAGGAGAGAGGTAGTATACATAGGACAGAAAATTAGCAGAGAGATAAAGACTAAAAGGTACAAAGTTAGGAAATAATGATATAGAGTAAAAGGTGGAATCATGAAATGGGCTCACCAAACATTAATGAAGAAGAAGCTCAGATGGCTGAGAACTAAAGATTGGAAAATTTTAAACAAGAGAGGAGAAAAGAGGAGAAAGAAACAGAATTAGAAATGCCTTTATTAGGCTGCAGACCTCATTTGGACACGAGAAGTTTTTTTTTTTTTTTCTCTAAGCACAGCTTTTTAGTATGCTGAATATACATATTAAAATTAATTTAACATTAATTATAATGCCGGCCATATGACTTCTGTTAGAGAAGTTTAATTTTTTGCCCATCTTTAGAGTCTAAATGAAATAATTTCAAATAAAGACCTTTCAAATACCATCTCTTCTCCCTGGACAAGCTCTCCGACTCTTTTTTTTTGGAATTGTGGTTTGTTCTTAGATTTCTCTTGTGAGCAATGGTAGATACTGTGCTCAGTAATGCCCTGATGCTGCCTGATGGCCTCTCAGACATTTGAGAGTTAATACCTGTACATGAGGATATGTTCAAATACATTATATCATACATATGTTTTCCACATAAGCAAGCAGGAAACAATACAGATCTCATATCTTATAGTTAGCAAAAAGTAAAACAAGTAAGACATTATACAGAGATTCAAGACTTGTGAAACAGAAAATTCTGCAACAAAAGTAACTCATTCAAGAATATGTATTTCTGCCCTTCTCTCTGCTTGTATTAGAGCAAGAATCAGTGAAAATGAATTTTTGAGAAGTCCTGGTTCATCTGAAATAAAACTCTGAGGCATTTGAAATGAAGTTCTCATGGAAACCATTGCTGAAGCAACAAAAACCTCAGAAGACCTTTCCTTTGTGTGTCATTGTGTATACAGGAATCTTCTAAAGCTTCTAGAGGTAAGTGAACATTTAATGAATCTCTAAGGTCACTGGAAAGCACCTTGGTGGTGCAGTATTTAAGTGCTTGGTTGCTTACTGAGAGGTCACTGGTTTGAACTCTCCAGGTGTTCCTCAGGGGACAGATGTGGTAATCTGTCCTCATCAAGATTGCAGCCCTGGAAACCCTATGGGCAGTACTACTCTGTTCTGTAGGCTTTCTATAGGTCAGAATTGACTCCATAGAAGCAGGCCCACAAGTTTAGTGTTTTGAATGTTTTTCACCTTTGGGTCTCAGACTAAGCCTATTTTGTGTGGTATTATTTTAGTTTCATGATAAATGGATTATTTCTTGTATTTCTTAAATGTATGAAGTGATATTGAGAACAGGGATTGAATTTCATTAGACTCACTCTGTGCCCCGAAAAATTTTAAGCATAAATCTACTTGTGAGGCATCATCATTGTTGGGACTTAGCCGAGGGTGAACAAGTCCTCACTGATGCATGTATTGTGTATCTCTGAGCTGCAGTTTGAGTTGGACTTGCCCAGTGAAAGATGGGCTCTACCTTTGTGCTATAATTTTGTAACTGCTGCAAGAGACTCTGGTCCAAAACTCTGGCCAAAAACATGTTGAACAGATCTGCTCACTGAGGCTTGAATTTTCCCAAACACAGATTTACTTTTTGGTTATAAAATTTGTCATCCTTAATATATAAAAGCCCCTGGTAAGGGATGCAGAATGCAAGTTGCCACATGGAATTATGTTGTTGTCATTGTTGTAACATGCCCTAGTCTCCATATTTGTCTCAGCCAGTGACCTATGTTGTGTGACTTGTGATTGTCTAAAATCTCAACAACTTCTCTTGCTCTTCAATGTATTCATAAAATTTTCCCTGAGAGTTGGTACCTTGGGTCCATGTCTTGCATCTAGAGTTTGAGACAAAAATGTGAAAGGGTGTGCCATAAGCCATGATCACTCTGTATTCTGTTAGATAACTGATCTTTCAGAACTAATGCTTTTCAAGTCTCTTTCAAGTTTTTGCTTAAAAGTTACAACTCCTTATTTAAAATTGCACTCTGAAACCCTTTGCTTTACTTTTTTCCGTAGCACTTTTGACACTGCATGCTTTACCTTTTTCTTATATGTACTTTTTGTCTTCTCCAATTACTTAAAGTTCTACAAAGGCAGAAAGCTTTGTTGTTTTTTAAATGCATAATTACTGCATTTAGAAGAATTTCTGAGACATAACCAATGGTTAATAAATATTTATTGGGCTGGGGCCAAGAGGCAAGACTAGACACATGTCTCCTCAATTCCCTCTGAGAACTAAGGCCTCAAATGATAACTGAACAGAGCACTCTGAACATTCAGGGAGTCCTATGATGTGGCATAGGGTTGTCAGATTGGACTACATGACACTAACAAGAAACTACCTCTTTCTAACACAAGGCAGCACATGCTGAATCCTGATTCAGCTGACTTGCCACATGGGAGCACTGCAGATACTGATACCTTCTTTGTTATCCAAGAGGCAGGGGTCGGGCATGAGCCAGCCAATATGCTAAATTATAGTACTGAAGTAAACAGCATATAGTGCAGCAGGGAGTCAGTGTATAGGATAGCCACATTTTGTGGCTAGTCAGCTTGGCTGCTGACTGAGGGCACTGCTGCCCCTCCACCCTCTCTTTTTTGAGCTGAGCCATACATGTTGCTGTTTCGTGGTAAGAAGGGCAACTTGGGCAAGATGTCATCTTGGTCAGCTGGGGCGGAGTTACTGAACCAGAGGCCTTAGGAGAGGCAAATTCCCAAGCTGAGAAACAGTGCCAGTCTGGAAAGGACTTTTCTAGCAGAAAGGCTGTTTTTAGGATGGTGTTAACTCATGGGTGGCACCTGGCTGAGGAAGGCAACAAGTTCGTAACTGCTCCCTACTTTGAACTGTCATAACTTCCGGAGGTGGCTGAATAGATGCTTCTGTTGTCAGCTGGAAGGCAGGACCTGCCACACCTGAGGGCCTGACTCATTTTGGCAGCTGTTGGACAGCTCTCAGCTTAACAGTAGAGTACCTTTTTAAAATAAGACTTCCTGGAGAAATAACTGATGCGTGGCTGATGGCATCTCATCCATCTTTAACTGACCCACATCATAGGGTAGGCTGACTGCCTCCCAGTTACTCCATAAGTAGGGAGTTGTCTTTGCCACCCCGGAGGTAGAGACTGCCACCCCAGAGAGTACACTGGAGCCAGTCACTAGAATAGACGGTGGTCGTAGGTGACCAACTCCCCTCTCAGAACTATGCCTCAGCTCCTGTTGCGGTAACACCAGAGAAACGGAACAACCCCTAGATGGTGTGAAGGTAACAAACCATTGCTAACCATTTAAAGAAACAGTCCACCATGGCTCTAGAAAACTCCCAAATAATCAAAACAGTTCCCAGATGAAGAAGCCTTTCTGAAACTGTCAGAGATAGAGTACAAAAGAATTATATAGAGAGCCCTCTTACAGATATAAACACAATACAGCAAAACAAAATGAAAAATTAAGCAAGATATTTGAACTGATGGAACAACAGTGACCTGAAATCTGGTAGATCAGTAACAGACTTACAGAATTAGACAATTCAATTTAAAGCAAAAAAACCAGAATTGAGGAGATGAAAGTCAGACGTAGTGGCCTTGAGGATAGAGCAACCAGCACCAGCGTTTATGAGGAGAAATCAGAGAAAAGAAATAAGAAAAATGAAGAAGCATTAAGAAATATGTGAGATCCTACTAAGAGAAATAATCTATGAATAATTGGAGTTCCTGAACAGGGAAGGATATCTGAAAACACAGAAAGTATTGTTGTTGAGTTGCTGACAGGAAACATCCCTGAAATTATGAAAGAAGAGAACATAGAGTTCCAAGATACATAGCAAACACCACAAAAAGAGCCCCCTAAAAGAAAAACACCAAGACATATTATAATCAAGCTTAATAAAATGAAACATAAACAGAGACTCTTAAAGTCAACAAAACTCAAAGCAAAGCTAACATTCAGAGGGAAACTCTGTAGGCTTTCAACTTACTTCTCAGCAGAAGTGATGTTGACACAGAGGCAGTGGGATGACACATTCAAAGCCCTGAAGGAGAAAAATTTCTAATCAAGAATCATACATCCTGAAGAATTGTCTCTCAAATACGAAGATGAAATTAAGATGTTTGCAGACAAACAAAAGCTTAGAGACTCTGTAAAAACCAAACCAAACCAAACCTACAAGTCATACTGAAAGAAGCTCTTTGCTTAGAAAAACAAAACCATTAAGTGTATACTTAAGAGGAAATGCAAGACACAGCATCCAGAATCCTATTCAATTAGGGAAGTTACAAAGCTACAATATTAAAAGAAATGGACCAGTGATCACATCATGAAAACTATGATGCCATCATACTAAAAGTTGGGATATATTATGCAAGTTATAGCCTTTTAAGATGAAGAGAAAATTAAAAAGATATGCAGAAGTTAAAATTGGGTTTAAACTTAGAATATCAAGAGGGATCATAGGTGTAGCTGTAAAGCATAATAACTATGCAACACATCAAAACAGGAAATGCAGTACAAGAGTCTAAACAAACACAAAACCTACACTGAAAAAGATTAGAATTCAACTCACAAAGAAGAATGACTGAGAACAGAATATTAAGAACAGTACAGAAAACATCAACGCAAAAATAAATACATCAATACGACAGCACTAAACACAAACCAATCAATAATTGTACTAAA
This sequence comes from Heterohyrax brucei, assembly GCA_028571685.1. Classification (NCBI taxonomy): domain Eukaryota; kingdom Metazoa; phylum Chordata; class Mammalia; order Hyracoidea; family Procaviidae; genus Heterohyrax; species Heterohyrax brucei. The sequence goes on from CM053162.1 coordinate 24,506,111, forward strand.
TATAAGTGGACTGAATGTTCCAAACAAGAGACAGCAAGTGATGTCCTGGATCACAAGATATGATCTGTTACATGTTGCTTACAAGCAACACATCTTAGACTCAAAGATATGAACAAACTGAAAATTAAAGGATGGAAAATATATACCAAGCTACTGATATACAAAGAAGAGCAGGAGTGGCAATACTAATCTCAGATAAAATAGATTTAATGTAAAATCCACCACTGTGGATAAGGATTGTCACTATTCATTGCTGAAAGGTTCAATACACAAGCAGGACTTAACAATATTAAATATTTATGCATCTGATACCAGAGTATCTAAATACGTTGAACAAACACTGACTACATTGAAAAATGAGATAGGTCACTCCACAATAATAGTGGGAGACTTCAACACTCCATTTTCAGTAATGGACAGATCATCCAGAAAAAAGCTGAGTAAAGGCACAAAAGATCTTATTGCAACAATTAACCAGTTAGACCTCATCGGCATATACAGAAACTTTTATCCAACAACAGATAACTACACCTTCTTCTCTAATGCAAATGGAACATTTTCCAGAATAGATCATGTGTTAGAATGTAAAACAAGTCTCAACAAAATCCAAACCACTGAAATATTGAAAAGCATCTTCTCAGAACATAAACCATAGAAGTTGAAATCAATAGCAGAAAAAAAAGGTAGAAATTGGAACTCATGAAAAGTGAACAACACCTTGCTCAAAAAGCCATGGGTTATAGAAGAAATAAAAGACAAAATAAAGAATTTTATGGATTCAAATGAGAATGAAAACACTTCCTACCAGAACTATGGGATACAGCCAAAGCAGTTCCCAGAGGTCAATTTATCTCTATAATTGTACACATCCAGAAGGAGGAAAGGATCTAAACCAAAGAATTAACCCTACAGCTTGAACAGTAGAAAGAGAGCAACAGAAGAATCCCTCAGGAACCAGAAAAAAACAGATAATAAAGATTAGAGCAAAACAAAATGAATTAGAGAATAGAAGAACAATTGAAAAAATTAACAAAACCAGAAGGTAGTGTTTTGAAAAGATCAACAAAATAGAGAAACCACTGGCTAAACTTACAAAAGAAAAGCAAGAGAGGAAATAAATAACCTGAATAAGAAATGAGATGAGAGATGTTACAACAGACCCAGGTAAAATCAAAAGTATCATAACAGAATACTACAAAAGACTGTAATCTTAACAGATTTGAAAACCTAGAGGAAATGGACAAATTCCTAGATTCATATCACCTGCCAAAATTATCACAAGGAGATGTAGAACCACTTAATAAACCCATCACAAAGGAAGAGAATGAAAAAAATCGTTAAAAAAAAAAACTACCAACCAAAAAAATTCCTGGCAAAGATGGCATCACTGGTGAATTCTACCAAACTTTTAGAGAAGAGTTAATTCCAATGCCACTGAGAATATTTCACTGCATAGAAAGGGATGGAATACTCCCAAATTCATTCTATGAAGCCAGCATAACCCTGATACCAAAGCCAGGGAAAGATCCAACAAAAAAAGGAGACTTACAGACAATATCACTCATGAACCTAGATGCAAAAATCTTCAACAAAATCCTTGGCAGTAGAATTCAACAACATATCACAAAATTCATTATGATCAAGTTGGACTCATACCTGGGATGCAAGGCTGGTTCAACATCATAAAAACAATTAATGTGATCAACCCCATAAATAAAGACAAGAATCACCTGATCTTATCACAACTGATGCAAAAAAGACAATTGACAAAGTCCAACACCATTCATGCTAACATCTCTTAGCAAAATAGGAATATAAGGCAAATTCCTCAATGCAATAAGGGGCATCTATGCAAAGCCAACTGCCTACATCATCCTGAATGGAGAGAGACTGAAATAATTCTCCTTGAGAAAGGGAACTGGACAAGCATGCCCACACTTACCACTTCTATTCAGCATTGTGCTAGAGGTTTTAGCCAGAGCAATTAGACAAGATGAAGAAATAAAGGGCATCTACACCAGGAAAGAAGTAAAGATCTTCTTATTTGCAGATGATGTGTTTGTATCAATACCATTTACTATAGTCTCCAAGAAGATAAAATATGTAGGAATAAATCTAACTAGAGAAATATGAGACCTATTCAGAGAAAATGTCAAGACCTTACAGTAAGAAACCAAACGAGACTTACACAAATAGAGAAATTTACTCTGCTCATGGATAGGAAGCCTTAACATTGTGAAAATGTCTATTTTACCCAAAGCCATGTATGTATGCAATGCAATCCCAATAAAAATTTCAGTGTCATTTTTTAATGAGATGGAGAAACAAATCACCAACTTTGTTTGGGAAACGAAGAAACTCCAGATAAGTAAAGCACTACTGAAGAAGAGGAACACAGTGGGAGGCCTCATACTACCTGACCTTAGAAACTATTACATTACCACAGTAGTCAAAGCAGCCTGGTACTGGTACAAAAAAAGACATACAGACCAATGGAGCAGAGTGGAGACCTCAGAGATTCCAGCATCCTGTTATGAACAGCTGATATTTGACAAAGGCCCTAAGATTGCAAACTGGGATAAAAACAGTGTATTTAACGGTGTTGGCAAAATTGGATACCCAACTGCAAAAAACTGAAACAAGACCCATATTTCATGCCTTACACAAAAACTAACTCAAAGTGGATCGAAAACCAAATATCAAAGCTAAAAAGATAAAAACCATGCAAGAAACGACAGAGTAAACAATGGAAATTTTAATACACAACTTAGACAGACTTCAAAATTTGACAAACAAAGCATGACCAACAGAAGAGAAAGTAGATAATTGGGAACTACTGAGAATCAAACACTTTTGCTTATCCAAAGACTTTATCAAAAGAGTTAAAAGGCCATCTATAGAGTGGGAAAAAATATTTGGCAACTACATATCAGACCGGCATCTGATCTCCATAATCTACAAGGTACTACACAATGTCAACAAGAAAAAGGTAAATAACCCAATTAAGTGATGGGCAAAGTAGATGGGCAGACACTTCACTGGAGAGGCCATCCAGGTAGCCAAAAAACACACGAGGAAATGTTGATGATCATTAGCTATTAGTGAAACCCAATTCAAAACCACAATGAGATACCATCTCACCGAAACAAGGCTGGTTGTGAACCACAAAACACAAAAAAACAAATGCTAGAGAGGCTGTGGAGAGTGGAACTCTCCTACACTATTGGTGGGATTACAAAATGATACAACCTTTTTGGAAAACAATTTGGCAATTCCTTAAAATGCTGGAAATAGATATACCATTTGATCCAGTCATCCAGCTGCTTGGAATACATTCTACTGAACGAAAGGCTGTTACACGAACAGATACGTGCACGTAAATATTCATTGCAGCACAGTCTACAATAACAAAAAGATGGAATTAACCCATATGGCCAACAACAGATGAATGGATAAACAAACTGTGGCACATACTCAGTGGAACACTATGCAGTGATGAAAACAATGATGATTTTAGGAAGCATCTCATAACTTAGTCTCAATTGGAAGGGACATTATGCTGAGTGAAATCAATCAGTGTCAAGAGGACAAATATTGTACAAGACTTCTACTATAAGGACTCAAAAGTAGACTTATGTACAGAAGAAAAGACTCTTTCACAGCTGCAAAGATGGGGAGGGAGAGAGAGGACAGATTACAGATTACATAATTTGAGTGAAATTTGGTTGGACGAAAACAGTGACAGCACACACTAGAAAGTAAATAAACTTAACTGGACTTCAACATAAACTGAAAACTCTTCTAATCTTAACCCAATGTTGCAAGGATAGAGTAGCAGGTGTAGGAGTCTTGGGACCATGCTGTCAGGGGACATCAAGGCCACTTGGTGTAACTAGCCTATTGCTAAGAGAATCTTCTCCACTCGGTATTGGTGAGTGGCATCTGGGGTCTTAAAAGCTAGCAAGCTGTTATCTGACGTACACGAAGTGGTCCCAACTCAGCGGGAACAGATGGTCACCAAGAACAACAAATACACGAGGATAAAACTGTCCAGGAGACAGAAGGACCATGTGAATGGATAACTGTATCAACATGTGACCAGAATAACAAGATGGTGCCCAGCTACCACCAAAGACAGCTGTAATGGGTCACACAATGTTGAGTCTCAGTGGAAACACAAGAAAAAGAGGAGTGCACCTCAAGAACTCCACTAAAAGTCTGCAATTCATGGTCTGGCAGCTTGAAGTTTCCCTTGGGAGCATGGCCCCCAGACTTGCTGTTGCCCATGACCAGAAAACATTACTGAGGTCAACTGTTTAGGTAGAAATGGACTGGACTCGGGGACACAGTGCGACCATATCTTATGATTCTATGCATTTGTAGTATGCTGTCCTACTGGCTTCTTACAAGAAGGAGGAGGAGAGGGTCAAAAGAAGAGGACAGGAAATTGTTAAGAGGATATGACATACATAGAATGAAAAGGAGGAGTGTACTATCACCTGGCAAGGAGAGCAGAAGGAGCTGCAGGTAGGCCAAGCCAAGTGCCATCGAGTCGGATAGCAGGCATGTAAATTTAATCAGGATTTTATACTTTCACTTATTCACATACATACAAAAATTATTGGAGGATTGTCATTCTTGTTCAGAGTCATCAATTCTATTATCTGAAAAATTGGTTATAACATCCATTACATATTCTTCAGTTCTTTCCAAAGGTTGGTACTGGTTATTTGGCAAGTATTTGTTTTTAATTATCACATTTAAACTGCATAAACAGGATAGTAGAGCAAAATCAGAGAAGGTTTTATTTTGGAGTGTGAAGAAGTGCGATTAACTCCCCATATGTAGGGGAATAATGAGTAACCTTCTCTGAATTCCATCACTCCTGTTTTGGCCTTTCCTGGTTTGAGCACTTTTTACTGTCCATTAGAGTTATATGCATACTTCTTTTTACATATCAATAGTATCCTGATTTCTTGTAAGCAAAGATGCTGCTTTGGAGATTTTAATAACATTTTTGTTTCCATACAGAAGTTATATAGTCTAGTGATCAAAACTATAATCTTTGGAGTTAGTATGGTTGAACTCAACATTCTGGAGCCTATTATCTGTGTATGTTTCTCACTTAAAAATATATATGTTTTATTGTGCCTTAAGGGAAAGTTTACAGTCTAAATATATTTGCCATATAAAACCTTGCAAATACACTGCTATGCAGCTCTACCTGGCCTCTCCCAATCTGCCATGACAGCGAATTCCTGCTTTCCATCATGTACTTTCTGTATCTGTTCAGTCAGCTCCTGTCCCATCTCTACCTGCTCACCTTGACTCTGGCAAAAACCGCTCAGACAACTTCATGTGTATATTTAAGCCAAGAAGCATATTCTCATTTTATAGTACAGTCCAATATTGGCAGAGCTGGCTTTGGCACTGGTTTCAGCTCTGGGCTAACAGAGTCTAGGGGCCATGTCTTCAGGGGACCCTCTGGTCTGACAGACAATCAAGTGTGGTCTTTAATAGAATTCTAGTTCTGCACACTCGTTTTATTCCCAGTAGATCAGTGTCTACTTTGTGTTCCCTGTCAGAGCAGTCATTGGTGGTGGCTGGGCATCATCTAGTTCTTCTAGTCTCATGCTGATGTAGTTTTTGGAGCACATGGAACTTTCTGTCTTCTGCACTCATATTTTCCTTATGCTTTTGATGTCCTTTCTCCTTTGCTCTAGATGAATTGGGACCAGTTGATGCTATTTAGATGGTTAGCTTTTCAGACCCTGGGCACCACTCTTAAAAGCAGTATGCAAAACATTTCCTTAAGAATAACTCTGTTATGCCAATTAGCCTAGATGTCCTCTGAAATCTTGGTCCCTAGACCCATGCCCTGCTACTCTGTATCTTGAAATGTTGGATTATTTTTAGAAAACCTTTTAGCTTTTGTATGGTCCAGTTGTGCTAACTCCTCTTCTGCTGCGTGCTGTCACTCTCTTCATCTTACCCAATTCCTATCCACTATCTAACTTATGAATACCCCTTTCCCTCCTTTCCCATCTTTGTAACCATCAAAGATTATTTTCCTCTGTGTTTAAGAATTTTCTAGTCTTTGTAACAGTGGTCTCATACAACATTTGTCCTTTTGCAACTCATTAATTTCACTAGGCATAATGTCTTTCAAATGACTTTGTATTATGAGATATTTCCTAAGGTCGTTGTTTACTTTATGTGTCTCACTTTTTAAAAATTCAGATTAGTAGTCTAATTATGAGGTTATCGCCAGCAATAAAAGAGGCAAAATTTGTACATTAATACTGAATCTTTGACGCCAGCATGAGAGTGCTGTACTAAATACAATGTTTGGTGTACAATAAGTGCTCAATCTGTTATCTGTCAGTTCATTGTACTGTGGTGGCTTGCCTGTTGCTTTGATGCTGGAAGCTATGCCACTAGTATTTCAGATATTGGTAGAGTTACCCATGGTACACAGGTTTAAGTGGAGCTTCCAGACTAAGACAAGGAAGAAGGATCTAGAAGATGGTCAACTGTAATCACTGGTCAGTGAAAACCTTGTGAATAGTAGTGGACCTTTGTCTCATACAGTGCAAGAAGACAACCCCTCACACTGAGAGACAGTAAAAGTAACTGTGGAACAGTTGCCTTCTCAGAATAGAAACAACCTTAACGATGTGGACTGAGTACTGCTTTCTGTACTTTTATTTGCTGATGTGGCATGTCACAAAATGAGAAGAAAGTGCTGCAAATAGCCATTAGTAATTGAGATGGGAAATGTACGAGATATGAATCTAGAAAGTTGGAAGTCATCAGAAATGAAAGGGGATGCATAAAGGTCAATATTCTAGGCAGTAGTCAGCTGAAATGGACTATTACGGCCAATTAGGATCAGACAATCCTATGGTACACACGCCAGTAACGGCATACTGAAGAGGAATGGTATCATGCTCATCATCAAAAAGAATATTTCAAGTACTAAGCTGAAGCACAATGCTGTCATTAATAGTATAATATCATGTGCCTACAAGGAAAACCAATTAATACAACTATTATTCAAGTTTATGCACCAGCCTTTAAGGTCAAAGAGGAAGAACTTGAAGATTTTTACAAACTTCTGCAGTCTGAGACTGATCAAACGCATGATCAGGATACATTTATAATTACTGGTGAATGAAATGAGAAAGTTGACAACAAAGATCACATGATAGAATTTTTCAAGACTTATTCATTTGCTCTACAGCCAAAAAAGAAAAGAAAAGAAAAAAAAACCTGACCTACATATGTGCCTACTCTGACTGGTGGGCCACAGTGATGTTTCCGGTCTCCTGAAATTAGTGTCAGTTTAGAACCAGTGTCCAGGAACCCCCCAAAAGTGTAATTATTCATGTTTTCCCTAATGGACAGTGACTCTTGAAAAAGAAAAAAAAAAGACTTACTCATTTCAAATACCCTTTTTCAGCAATATAAAGGGTGCAGTGCCTATGGACCTCACCAGACAGAATACACAGTAATCAGATTGGTTACATCTGTGGGAAGAGACAACATCTTCAGTCACAACAAGACTAGGCCGCCAGATGAAGAACAAAACATCAATTGCTCACATGCAAGTCCAAGCTGAAGCTGAAGAAAATTGAAACCAGTTCACAAGAGGCAAAGTACAATCCTGAGAGTATTCTGCCTCAATTTAGCAACAATCTCAAGAATGAATTTGATACATGGAACAGTAATGATCGAAAAACATACCAGTTGTGTGATGACATCAGGACATCATATATAAAGAAAGCAAAAGTCCATTTAAAAGGTAGGAAAGAAAAAAAAGGACCAAAATGGATGTCAGAAGAGACTCTGAAACTTGCTGTTTAATGTCAGCTAGCTAAACAAAAGGGAGAAATGATAAAGTAAAAACACTGAACAGAAGATTTCAAAGGCTGGCTTGAGAGGACAAAGTAAAGTATTACAATGAAATGTGCAAGGACCTGGAGTTAGAAAGCCAAAAGGAAAGAATACAGCCTCTATTTCTCATGCTGAAAGAAAGAAGTTAAGATTCAAGTCTCAAACAGCGATAACTACAGGGTTCTATCGGGCAAATTATTAACAACACATGAAAACAAGATGTAAGGAATACACAGAGTCACCTTGTCAAAAAGAATTGGCTGACATTCAACCATTTCAGGAGGTAACATATAATCAAGAACTGATGGTATTGATGGAAGAAATTTAAGTTGTATTGAAGACACCAGCAAAAAAACTAAACAAAACAAAACAAAAAAAACTCTCAAAAAAACAAAGCTCCAGAAACTGATAGAATGCCAATTAAGATGTTTCAACAAATTTTAACAGCCTCCAAGATGCTTGCTCATCTGAGCCGAGAAATTCAGAAGATAGTTACCTGGACAACTGACTGGAGGAGTTCCATATCTGTGCCCATTCCAAAGAACAGTGACCCAAAAGAACTTGAAAATTATTGAACAATATCATTAGCATCGCACAATTAAAATTTTGCTGAAGATCTTTCAAAAGATGTTGTGACAGTACATCACAGGAAACTGCCAGACATTCATGATTTATTAAGAAAAGGATATGGAATGAGGGATATCTTTGCTGATATCTGATGAGTCAGCTGACAGCGGATAACAGAAGAAGCATGTTTACCTGTATTTTATTGATTATACATAGGCATTAGCCAGTGTGGATCATAACAGATTATGAATAACATTGTGAAGCATGGGAATTCCAGGAATCCTATGTAATGGAACAATTCCAGAGGGCAAAAATAAATGCTTAATCTATCCAAATCTTCCTTCATTTCTCCTAAGAATTAACTCTTTTAACATAAGTCAAATTGTCTTTCAAATAGTTCACTTGCCATTGCTTCTGAGAGAACTGATGTCACTAATGTGTCTAGACCAGCTGTATTTCCGTTTACCCAATATTGTATCTATAGAGTTTGTGTTGAGCCATTTTTCTGCAGTGGTCACAGCATGTTTTTGCTAGTTTATGTTACCTTCTCCCGGGGTGTAGGGGGAACACTGCCCCTCCGGCTAGTCTACCTCTGGACGAGAAGGGACTTCCCATAACTGTAACTCATCACAGAGTTAGCTTTGTTAGGAAAGCATTTTTTAAGAAGTGGAGATTCTCATATGTTTCTGTAATTCTTTACCACTGTAATTTTTATCTAGCAGCATGCATAATCCTCAGAAAACAGGCATCTCTAGCAAAACCTGAACTGACATTTCAAGTTTGTACTTTTTCTTTAGAATGATTGAACCAGCCTTTTGGTAGAAGAATTATAAACTACACATTGAAATACCAGTAGTATCCAAAGAGTATACCTCTGATACCCAGTTTTTGATCCTTCAGATGAAGGAACTGGGGATGCCACTTGATTACATACGTAAATGAGGGATCCTGCAATGAATAATCAATTCTGGATTTTTTTCTCAGGGTGCTGGAAATTTGCTCTTATTTTCACTTCATACTATCTTTGCAGAAATGGTGACTTCTTGTTTTTCAAGACCCTCAATACAGTTTTCAGATTTTGCCTAAGTCTGAATTTTGGGAAACACGTCATAGATATAAAAGTGTGTATATAATAGTTATGCATAATTTTACAAATTATAAATGAATATATGTGTTATGACAGCCTGATCTAAGAAATAGATTATTGATACTTTTGAAGCACTGTATAAATTCTTTCCTAATTTTATTTTCCTTCTAATGCTCCCAAGATAACACCTTTCCTGAATTTTTTATTTATTATCATTCCTAGCATTCCTAGCTACTACACGTGTGTTTACATGTTCACAAATGGTACATTGTTTAGTATGTTTCTGAATTTGAACTTACTTATATCTAAAGGTGTTTATTTGAATATAAAGTCGTGCTGTATCTCTTTTTCTGTGAATTTTATTCAGTGTTATGTGTTTGAGATTCATTCATGTTTACGTATATTAGGACATGCATTCATTTTCACTGTTGTGGTGGTATAATGGTTAAGCATTATGCTATGGATGCTAACCAAAATGTCAGCAGTTCAAATCTACCAGGCTCTCCTTGGGAACTCTATGGTGGCAGTTATACTCCATCCCATAGTGTCCCTATGAGTCAGAATTGACTCGACAGCACTGGGTTTGGTATTTGGTTTTTGGTTTCTTCAATTGCAGAAATACGACATAACATCTCTTTTTCTTATAATGGAAATTTGGCTATGTCCAGTTTTTGTGGTTAATAACAGTGTTAATGATGGACATTTTTGTACATTTCTCTTTGTGTACATTTATGGCCACTGCTATAGAGGAAGGTCAGCAACATTTTTCCATAAGGAGTCAAATAGTAGATATTTTAAGCTTTGCTGACCGCAGGGTTTCTATCACAATTACTCAAATTGGCCTACATAGCATGAAAAGATAAGAAGGCATGGTAGATATTTGTCTTCCTATTTGGGAGGACTCTTTCATTTTGTGAGCCTTAGTTGAATCTGTGATGTTGAAGTCAGACCACATGATGGAAATCACTACAAGAGAGACCCATTATCAGTCACTGAGATGCTCCTGTTGTGAACCTTGCTTCTGGAGAAATTTACAGTTCATAATGGAAAAGCAGAGACAGTACCATGGGAGTAATAGGGGTATCACCAGCAGAGCATGTTAATTAGTGGAAGGGATACTGATAGTGCCAGCAACAGTGACCACTGTAATCTAACCAACACTTTCTGTGGTGTGACTTGGCTGTTTCCAGCTGCTTAGACTCTCCTGAATCCTGCCCAGTTCCTAATCCTTGTTACCTCTTAAGGGTTCACTGAAATACCCCATATATCCCTAATAAGCAGCTTTCTTTCTGAAGTTAAACAGAATCAGACTCTATTGTCCTCAGTTTACAACCATCACTGTTCGTTATGGACACTAACCACATGCAGGGCCTGTGGGAAGGCAGTTGGAAAGAAAGTATCCAGCCTGTGGAGCAGCTTTCTTATAACCCTGTGATCTGTCATAAACCCCATTGTACCATCACATTGATAATGGAAGAACAGCTCCTCCTTCTTACATCCCACAAAGACTTTTGCTCTATTTAGATTAACTTTTTCCACCTCTAGGCTGTTCTTTTTGGTGTTCCAAAAAGACAATGAATAAAAAAATTAAATTGTGGAGACTTTTATCTTTCATGTTCTCACACTTAAAATCATTTGCCCTTTGTCTTATAATTACTAATTTTTAAAATGAAATGTGCATACATTCTTGTGCTTTGTGTGTAATGTACACAAAATGCAGAAATCTCAAACATACAACTCAAGGTACAATCATCGCCCAGCCAATATTGTTAAACACATCAGAATATTCCTTCATCTCCCTTTTCCAGTCGATACCAGCTACAATCCTACCCCTACAGGTAAGCATTTTCAGTCTTCTGTAGGTCATTATGAGTCAGAATCAATTTGATGGCAATGGGTTTGGTTTTTTTGTCTGTAACTACTTTTGCATTTTACATATAGTCATATAATGCATAGTATTTTTAGTGCCTAACTTGTCTTGTTGGTGAGATTCATTCATGTTGTTGTGTTGTGGTAGATTATTACTATTATTTTATCGCTGTGGGTTATAGCATTGCATGAATATACAATTTATTTATCCATTTGCTGCTGATTACAACTGATATTTTTTATGAGAAGAAGCCAGAATTTATTGGTTCAGTGATGGGGCAGAGTCAAGATGGCGGGTGGTGGAATCAAGATGGCAGACTAAACGCACTTCTCCTTAAATCCCTCTGGAAACCAAGACCTGAAATGATAATTAAATGGAGCCTCTGGGACATCTAGTAAGCCCTGGGATGCAGCATAAGGCTGTTAATTTGGACTTCATCCCACTGAATGAAAAATCTCTCTTTCACTGACCCCACTATCCGTGAGCAGAGGCTTGCACAGAACAAAGGTAACTCACCATTTTGACTTTTTCTTCCTCTTTCTTGGCTGGCAGGCAGAGCTGGGACTTGACTAGCCGCTGGTCTCCGACACACTACTGGTGGGACCGGCAAGCATAATTACCAGGTTCTGAGAGCCTGGCTTTGGACTCTATAGACCTTGGCTTCCCTGGCTTATCTTTCTGCCTCCGCCATGTGGTAGCCATACAGACGTGCTTGTGCAGGATGCCATCTCGATCCACTGGGAAATGGAGAAGCCCAAGCAGAGGCCCCAGCTGGACTTGGTTCCTAGGCTGGGAGGTGGCGCCTGCTGGGGGCAGAGTGCTTTTCCAGCAGGGAGGTGGTGTTTTGCACAGTGCCACTTGGAACAGGGGCACAGAGGTGGAGACTGTGGACTCTGGGTATTTTGGCACTCTTGGCCTGTGTTTCTGCTGGGAGCCTGGGCCCGGCCGGCTGGCAAGCTTGTGGGGGATTCCTTCTTGTTTTGCTGGGAGGCGGAGTCATCCATACAGAAGACTCAGCTGGACCTAATTCCTGGGCTAGGAGGCAGTGCCTACCCAAAAGAGACTGTTTTTGCAGCAGAAAGCAGAATTCTACACAGTATTACCTACAGCTGGGGCCCAACAGCAGAATCCAGTAGACTTTCTGTATTTTGAGCTAGTTTATAATGTCTGGGGTTCAATATAGAGGTGCTTACTTTGCCAGCTGGGAAGAGGGACGTATATACCTGAAAACCTGACTGCCTTTGAAAGTTGTCAAATACTTTTTACATCTCATTTTAAGACAGCCTAGAGAAACAACTGTGGTCCATCTTCACAGCATCTCTCCCAGCCTCTATTGACCCACATGAAGTCCCCAAAGCAAGAAACGTTGGAGAAGATGGTAATCTGGAAGTCAGCAATGGCACCATAAGGCCCCAAAAGAAACCACCTCAGAACTTCTCAGACAAAGAAGCTTTCCTGAAACTATCAGAAGGTGAATACAAAAGGATTATATAGAGAGCACTCCTAGACCTTATACAAAATGCAGCACAGCAAATGAAAAATCAAGTAAGCTGTTCAATCTAATGGAACACCAGTACTCTGAAATCCAACAGATCAAGAGCAAAATCAAAGACATAGAAACTTCCATTCAAAGCCAAGAAAACAGAATGGAACAGATGGAAAAGAGAATTTCTGATTTGGAAGACAGAGCTACTGACTCCAGCATCTGTGAGGAGAAATTAGAAGAAAAAAACAAGAAAAATGAAGAAGCATTAAGAAGCTTGTGGGACTCTATTAAGAACAATCTATGATTAATTGGAGTTCCTGAATGGGGCAAGACACCTGAGAACACAGAGTATTGTGGCTGAGCTGCTGACAGAAAACTTCCCAGAAATCATGAAAGAAGAGAATATAGATTTCCAAGATACATATCAAACACCACTCAATATAGATCTCAATAGAAAGACTCCAAGACATATTATAATCAAGCTTAACAAAATGAAACATAAGCAGAAACTCTTAAAGGCAGCAAGACTCAAAGCAAAGCTGACATTCAGAGGGAAACACTGTAGGCTTTTATAGGATTTCTCAGCAGAAACGATGCTGGCACAGACACAGTGGCATGACATATTCACAGCCTTGAAGGAGAAGAACTTCCAACCAAATTATATATTCTGCAAAACTATCTTGCAAATATGAAAATAAAATTAAGACATTTGCAGATAAACAGAAACTCAGAGACTTTGCAAAAACCAAACCAAAGCTATAAGAAATATTGAAAGAATTTCCCGGCTTGGAAGAACAAAACCACTAATTTTATGTTTTAGAAGGACACATTATGCGGAATCCTACTTAGTTAAGGAAGGCTCCAAACACAATCAAAGCTATAACAGTGAAAGAAACTATCTAGTGATCGTACCTTGTAGACTATGATGTCATCGTGTTAAAAAGAGGGATGTACAGTCATTAAAGTCCTTCCAGATGGAGAGGAAGTTGACAAGACTGGTAGCAATCAAAATTGGGTTTATATATAGTTCAGTAAGTGGGATCACAGGAGCAGCCATAAAGCACAATAAAAAAAGCAACATAATGTATGAAGAAATGTAATACAGCAGTCTCAACAATCACAAAACCAATGCTGAAAAAGGCGAAAAAACAACTCACAAAGAAGAAGGTCACAGAACAGATTAATAAGAATAACAGAGAAAACATTAACACAAAAATAAACATATCACAACAGCAACACTGAACACATACCTATCAATAATTACATTGAATGTGAATGGACTGAATGCTCCAGGAAAGAGACATTGAGTGACATCTTGGATCAAAAGACATGACCCATCTATATGTTGCCTACAAGAAACTCACCTTAGACTTAAAGATAGGAACAAACTGAAAATCAAAGGATGGAAGAATATGTATCAAGCCAATAATGAACAAAGAAGAGTAGGTGTGGCAATTCTAATCTCAGATAAAATCAATTTTAATGTAAAATCTACCATCATGGACAAGGATTGACATTATTTATTGCTGAAAGATTCAATACACAAGCAGGACTTAACAATATTAAATGTTTATGCACCTAATATTAGAGAACCTAAATACATCAAACAAACACTGACTACACTCAAAAAGGAGATAGATCACTCCTCAATAATAGTAGGAGACTTCAACACTCCACTCTCATCGCTGGACAGATTATCTAGAAAAAAGCTCAATAAAGACACAGAAGACCTTTTTGCCACAATTAACCAGCTAGACCTCGTCGACATATACAGAACTTTCTACCCATCAGCAGACAACTACACCTTCTTCTCCAGTGCCCATGGAACATTCTCCAGAATAGACCATGTGTTAGGACATAAAGCAATTCTCAACAAAATCCATGCCATTGAATTAATGCAAAGCGTCTTCTCAGATCTTAAAGCCATAAATGTCGAAATCAATAGTAGAAAAAACATAGATAGAAAGTGGAACTCGTGGAAACTGAACAACACCTCCTCAAAAAATCATGTGTCATAGAAGAAATCAAGGATGAAATAAAGAAATTTATGGATTCCAACGGGAACAAAAACACTTCCTACCAGAACCTATGGATACAGCCAAAGCAGTGCTCAGAAGTCAGTTTATCTCCATAAATGCACACATCTGGAAGGAAGAAAGAAACCAAATCAAAGAACTACAGCTTAAATAAGTAGAGAAAGAAGGAAACGGATCATAAAGATTAGAGCAGAACTAAATGAATTAGAGAACAGAAGAACTGAAAAAATTGAAAAGACCTAAAGCTGGTTTTTTTAGAAGTTCAACAAAATTGACAGACCGTTGGCTAAACTTACTAAAGAAAAACAGGAAAGAAAGCAAATAACCCAAATAAGAAATGGTTCAGTGAAGACAGAATAAATATAAGCATGGTTTGCTGTTACACTGATGGTTATTGTATACGTGTCTGAAGTCAGAATTTTCTGGGAAGGCTGATAAAATAATGAAGTTAATTAATTTATTCCCCAGATTCTTTTTAATGCTTATTACAGCTAGAGACATAATTATTAATTTAACACTCGATTAAACACAGATACAGTTGGCATTTAGATTTAAATAGTATATTTTGTGACAAAGACCTATTGTTCATGGCTATATTTTACAAACTGTCTACTGATAGTCCTTATATAATCAATATTATTGTCCATTTCATAGAATTGAAGTGTTAATTTTGCTCTGCCTTTAGGACAGATTGTTGGCTGTACCTTTGGTTTATCCTACATCAAAATTCCAATCAGAAACCATGTCTAATTTTAAAATTGTTACCATAGAAGTACAAGGTCAAATGTAAGATACACTAAGAACTCATTAGTAAGGAAATATATGATAAGCTTTAAGACATGCTAGAAATTCACTTCTTTGAGTCCTGAATGATAATTACAGAGTGGCAAATAGAAGAGATGACAGGACACGCCAGGCAGAGGAATCAGCACAAACAAAGATGAGGGTCCTAGTAAAGCCTTACATATTTGAAAAAATGCAAATAATGTTATGGGATGAATCACTGAGTTTGTGAAAGACTGGACAGAGTATCGTAGGGAAGGAAAAGAGTTAGAAACAATAATCAACTACTTCTCAGCACTTTGAAGAGTTAACTAAACAGGAAATTAGAAACAGCAGCCAGATAGAAGAGCAAAAGGTCAGCTTGCAATACAGATAAAGTTAGTTGGAAGATGGAGCTTAGATATGTAGTCATGATGAAATTCTCTGATTCTTTCACTGAAAATTTCGTGTATAAATTTTAGAAGCCCAGTCCAAGCAGAGTTGGGAGCCAGTAGAGTTTTCCAGCAACAGGGGTGGTAACACATGACAAAATTGGTCTAGAGAAAGAAACCTCAGAAAACCAAGCTACACGTGTCTGGTTCAATGTCCCAGGACTCAGGAAGAGTGTAGATTCAACTAAGACTCACATAAAGGAAGATTTCCCTCCCCTTGGAGGAATAAGGAAGAAAAAGTGAGCAAAAGAATTCTTTTTAAAAAGAATTTTATTTATTTATTGGTGAAAGTGTACAGAGTAAAGCGCATACTTATTCAACAATTTCTGCATGCTCAATTCAGTGACATAGATTACATTCTTCAAGTTATGCAACCATTCTTGCTGTCCTTTTCCAAATTATTCCTTCACCATTAACATAAACTCACTGCTCCTTAAGCTACTTAGCTAACATTTCCGTTTGCTGTTGTCAGTTTGTTTCTATATAGATTATTCTTTAAAAGAGTAAAATGCTCAAGGCAGATACTCTTTACTAATAAAGCTGAACTGTTGTTTGGTTTAAAGAAGAATTTACAGATTACCTCAGGGCAATAATTTTGGATGGTCATCCGGCTTCAATGGCTTCAGAAAGTGGATTCTACAAAATTTTATATTCTGCTCTACATTTTCCTCCTTTTGATCAGGATTATGCTATAGAATCTTTTGTTAAAACATTCAGCAGCGGTACCCAGGCATTATTCAGTTTTTCCAGTCTCCTGGCAAAGGAGGAAGTTGTTCACAGGGGCGATTAGTCACACACTGCATTTCCTCCTCATATTCCTGACTGTCCTGAATTCTTTACCCCCCTGGGCATGGAAAGATTAGACGGGAATCATTTGTTTTTGACCAAAGATTGACCCATTCAAAAGGAATTATTTGTGCCAATCTATATTTCCTTTCATGGAGAAACATATAAATGCATGTCTCACATATATGTGTATACCCAATCCAAACTCTTTGTCACTAAGTCAATTCTGGCTCTTAGTAACCCTGTAGGACAGAGTAGAATTGTAGAGTTTCTGAAGAGTGGCTGGTGGATTCAAACTGCTGACCCTTTTGTTAGTGGCTGAGCTCTTAACCACTGTGCCACCAGGGCTTAAAGCCCTGGCTGGGAAACCAAATTTTTGATGTAGTTTTCAGATTAAAGAACCAAAAGAATCAATTAAGAGACATTTTCAGCCTATTTTGGTGGGAGCCTGCTCTTCCAAAACTGTAAATAACTCCAAAGATAAAAAGTATAGACATTCTTCTGCCTTTGCTTTATGAGCCCTAATTTCTCCTAAGTAGGGGCATCTGAATAATTGATGTTAGGTTATGCAATCCGTTGTGGCAGCTTCCACAGGGTGATCTGACTTCAGCAGTGTGGAGATTCAACTAAGATTCACATAAAAGAAGATTCCCCTCCCCCAAACAGGAGAACATATATCAGCCACACCTTATCTTTCAAATTTCTGTCTAAATTTACTTCCTGACTGAAAGGCCACACATATGATGCAGATTTCAGATCCAGACACACCCGAGTGTAGGCTTGTGGTTGAGAATTCCCAGAGGGGACTTGCTTCATCCTAAGCCAAGGCTAAAATGAGCCTGTATTCCGACCTTAGTCCTGCTTTTTTCTACTCTGCTCACCGGGCATGAAGCTTGCTTTACTGTTGTTAGCTTCTGTCATGGGTTGAATTATGTCCCCCCCAAAATACGTGCAGCCATGTGGCTCGGCCATGATTCCCAATATTTTGTGATTGTCCTTCATTTTGTGATTTTGCTGTGCTGTATGTTAAAGGGTTAGGGGGGACTATAAATCCCTTCATGGGATTACCTCTCTGCTCTGCTGTAAAGGGAGTTTCCCTGGATTATGGCTTGCTCCACCCTTAATCCTTTTGTCCTACAAGAGACAAAAGGAAAGAAAAATAAGCAGAGAAGTGGGAATCTCACACCATCAAGAAAGCAGCACCAGGAGAAGAGTGCGTCATCTAGACCTGAGGTTCCTGTGTTAGGGTGCCCCCTGGACAAAGACGGATGCAATACTGGACTTTCCTCCGGAGCCAACAAGGGGGAAAGCCTTCCCGTGTAGCAGACATCCTGAATTTAGACTTGTACCTTACCAGACTGTGTAAGAATAAACTTTCTTTGTTAAAGCCATCCACTCTGTGATATTTCTGTTAAAACAACACTAGCTGACTGAAACAGCTTCCTTGGAGTTGCCCTCAACTCATGGCAATCCTACACACAATGGAAACAAATTCTGCTCAGTCTTGCATCCTCTCTAGGATTACTTGTGTATTGGGCATTGCTGTTGTCTTTAACTTTGCAAAAGAAACCTCACTATATAGCCATGTTCACCTTTGTTCTCTCAAGAAATGATGGAATTAGAGTTTGAAACAGCTCTGACTTACCATAAAACCTGTACACTTTGCAGTGAATGCTGCTGCTGCATGGTTTGGATTTTTTTTCTGCAAGCTAAAGAACTGATTCTAAGAAGAATTATAAAGTTTTAATTAAATTGCAGCATGGTACATTGATTAAGAGACTAATTATTATGAGATACAGTAATCTGCAGTTTTGTCTGCCTGTTACTAACATGTGAATTTGAGGCAAATTATTTCACTTTTTTAAACTCAATTTAGTTACCTGTAAAATGGAAATAATACCAGTCTTATATGGCTATTATGAGGTTTAGTGTCTATGTTTTATGAAAAGCATTTGGCACAGTTCCAGAAATTTGTTCTTTTCCCCTGGTTCCCTTTCTAAGGGAAATATGAAATTTACATTATGTATAAAACTTAGTAGAATTTGTTTCTTAAAAACTTGTATGATAAGAGCAAAAAAAGGGACACATTTTATGGATTTTACAACAGTGAACTCTTAGTAGCAAATTATATTATTCCATTTAACAGATGAAGTATCTGAAACTCAGAGACTTAAAGAAATTTGCTACTTGTGTCTACTGTATCAGAAAAAAATTATTGAAATAGTATTACATATTAGTTCTCTATGTTTCCTCCCCTGTCACTACTGTTCTGGAATGTTTCTGCCTTCACCCAATCAGAAAGAATTCTTAAGATTAATGCTTCAGAGAATTCAAAACAGAGGAATTCTGAACTGTGAGTACCAGGCCCAGCTGTAGACAAAGTGACTGAACTAAAAAGATAGGGATTATATTAAATTGTTGAGAGTCAGTTGCTGAACTTTCTGAAATGCTGGCATCATCATTTTAAAGACTACCATCCTTCTATCTACTAAACTAGTTGGAGCTAGGGTTCCTTTTCTGGTAAAACTGACCAACTTCAGAGGAAAGACCTACAGATACTGAGGTTAGGAAGCCTCTAATAAAATAGCCCCCTTGAAACAATGAAGAGTGAACTCCTGCAGTCTACAATACAAGTCTGGCTCAAGTTTCTTGAGTGTCTTATAAACTTACGATACGTTTAGTCTCAAGACAACAGCCAATGACCAAAACACATTTGAAGTAAGATCATAACACGAATAAAAGAAACTCACATGAAACAGAATGTGATGTGGTAGTTGTTGTCTCACATGGCAGATCTGTAACGTGAGAGTCTAGGGACTTGCCATCTTGTATTAGCCAGTCTCATGTGATGGCTGAGGAGTTCCTACATGGGCTGTCTGTACAGCGTGTGGTCACTGAAGTTTCAAGCAATCCTTGAGAGGAAGTCTTGGATTACGAATATTCTTTTCAAATAGCCTTCTGCTGGAATGGAAAATGTGAGATGGGACAGAATTAACTAGGAACTTTCTGGCACAGCTTCTTCACCTCTTTACCAAATTTTGCAATTGGCAGGCACTCTCTACCTCATGAAAACACTGGTGGTATAGCGGTTAAGTGCTACAGCTGCTGAGCAGAAGGTTGGCAGTTCAGATCTGCCAGGCACTCCTTGGAAACTCTATGGGGCAGTGCTACTCTGTTCTGTAGGGTGACTGTAAGTTGGAGTTGATTTGATGACAGTGGGTTTGGTTTGGTCTACTTCATGTATCCAAGTTCTCTGGATTGGACCTTTCTGGACCATAGTAGGAAAGTGGGCAGTGGTAGGGTTGTCTCAGGCCTGTCAAATGCAGTCTTTCTTCTCTTTCTAAATACCTGTCAGATTCTCAGAGAGGCCAATAATGTCTCTTATAACCCTGCATTTTGGTATCAGCAGTGTTGCAGTTAGATGTTGATATTTATATTCTTAGATGAGTGACATCTTTGAAAGACATTTGTTGAGCCTAGATCTATACAGGAAACCTTGATGGCATAGTAGTTAAGTGCTACAGCTGTTGAACCAGAAGGTTGGCAGTTGAAATCCTCCAGGTGCTCCTTGGAAACTCTGTGGGACAGTTCTACTCTGTCTGCAGGGTTGTTATAAGCTGTAGTCAGCTCAGCAGCAGTAGGTTTTTCTTTTTTTTTTTTTAAGAAATATATAGGAGGGATACAGGTTGGGGATGGCCTTGGGGGACTGTGCACCTCAAAAATCTTTGGCTTTGGGTTTCAGAAGAAGTGACAGGATCCAATGCACTCCAATTTTGTAGGTAAATAAATAGGCAAGGTAAAATTGAAGCTCTGCCCGTGGATAATTTGGGTAATTAGCTTAACATGTAAAAAGAGGGCCAGATCTCCTAACTTCCACCTCTTTTACAGTCTCTTTAATGGGGATTGTGGAGTGGCTGAGTAAACTGAGAGCCCAAAACAATACATAGAATTGTGATTTGGGTGGACTTATGAGGAGATGGAAAGAAAAACAGAGAAGGAACAGAAGCAACATTTGTTCAGTGCGTACTACATGCCAGGCAGTGTTAGGCACCAACGATATCTAATCAACAGCTCAGCACATAGGGAGTGAAAAGGTGACTCAGAGAGGATCATTGTCTTTAGAATATTAGAGGTTCTAAACCCTGAAAAGATTATGGTTTTCCTAATATCAGATTCACATGTAATCCAAAATTGTATTTCTCAAGATAATAGAAACTAACCTGAAGATACAATAGCTCATTTCTAGGTTTTTGACTGAAAAATTCTGAAAATGATCACTGTGTGAGCCAAACTTTGTCATATTTTTTGTTGGTCCCTTAAGCCCATGGTTCAGGTGACTGTTTTGCAAACTGTAGGTTGTAATGAAATCGTAGCACAATGTAGCTACTCACTAGAAGAGGGTACCTAGCCAAATGCCAAGGAATCAGAAACAAGGTGAGTCTATGAACTCAACCACCAGATCTAGGGCCAGCTCCAGACTTAGACTCTGAGGTTGGGCCGCTGTGGTCAGGCATCAGGATGCCTGAAAGCATGTGCTCTGTAGTTGTGTATGTAAGCAATGAGATATTGAAGAACATGGATATGCCAGGCTATCAGGATGGACAGACAGGCAGAGCAAGGAAACAGCAGCTTTTGTAGCTAGCCCTGCACTGAGGGTGTCTGTAGTTTCAGTCTTAAAAGTATCTGTGCTGGGAACAGGAAGTGATTCTTTAAATAACTTGCCAGGCTATGGGCCATACCACTGGTAATTATAAAAAGTTGCCCTTGAGTGATCCTTGCTGGTGGCAGAGACTTCAGTTGGTGCTGGTACCAAGCTGTTCTTTAGTAGGTGGAGGCCTGTGGCGTTATACTGTCCTCTCATTAATGAGATGTGCTGTGGGTGGTGGGGAGAGGGCATGTTGTGGAGTACTCCACCCGTTTAATTGTGGTGGAATTTGGTTTGATTTTTCTTAAATGCGTTGAAGGCCCTCATTTGTAGTTTTGAGTGAAACTGCAACTTCTAAGACTTGGCTAGAATTGCTATACCTCCTAGCACTCTGTTTCAGAGACATTTAGCTTTGGCCCCAGATACATTCCTAATACTGTACTGCATTTGGTATAAATTTTATCTCCCAAGCCCTGGTCTTTGTTGAAAATGTTTCAATCTCATTGTTAGAACTCCCTAAGACTAAAAGTCTTCTGGAAAAGATAGGGATGCATAGCAGCTTAGAGTGTTGGAAAGATCATGAAATTTGATATTTGGAGACAAAAGACCACCACTATAGTTATGTAGTTGGTGAAAATGGTTATGTTCTTGGCTGCTAAAAATCATGATTAGGCTATGATTTCTGGTATTGTATCGCTGTCTTCCACTTCATGTGTTGTAAATCTTAACTACAAGTGCCTCAAAAGAAAGACTTGGCAGTCAGTTTTTGAAATGCCATAATTAGGAAAACTGTATGGAATACAGTTCTAACCTGACATGTGTGAGACTAGCATAATTTGGAATTGACTTGATGGCAACTAAGAGTAATGTGAGTTATATGTGTACTGGTCTTTTATCTGTAAATTAGAAAAATAATCCTCCCAAGAGTGTGATAATCTGTTAAGATATGACATGTAAAGTGATTTTTATAGCACTGTAAAATTTATAAGTTTTACATTATAAAAACATGAAGAGTTTTCTTATTCATGACATGAAAGGTCATCTTGTTAAATATTGTTAGAAATTTATGCACTATAACAAATAAATAATTTTTAGCTGTGCTTTAAAACAACCGTTAGAAGTATTTATTTTGCATGATTGTTTCTAGGTGACTAGGTCCACTGAAACGAGAAAGATTTGCTTCATTATTTATTAACTTTCACTTAAAACTTATTTTGTAGGAAAATAATAGAAATTAATAGGCACATCCTGTTTCCAAAACAAATGAACTTATCCTGTTTTCAAATTTAATGAACATACCCTATTTTCAAATTTAATGAACATACACTGTTTTCAAGTTTAATTAACACAGTGTGCTTTCAAAAATTTGGCATCTTTTTTATCCTTTCTACCGTGGTGAAGGAAATTTGTCTTCTCTCAATAATTTATTTCACTCTTTAGAAAGCATAAGTATTCTTCCTTTCTTTGCCATTAACACGTGTTTTCTCCTTCTTGCCATTTCTTCTATCTAAGAATAATGTTGGGTGCTGTAGAGTCAATTCCAATTTCTAGTAATCCTGTGTACAACAAATAGAATGAAATGCTTCACAGCCCTGTACCATTCTTATAGTAATGGATTACTTTATGTGGCTCCTCTAGTCAAGGTCTTTGTGACTCACATACCATAACTGAGTGAGACTATTCAAATAAGGTACATGGAACCTGAGGCAGTTGGGGTAGGCCATAATTTCTGATATTGTATAGCTGTCTTCCACTTCATGTGTTGTAAATCCTAACCTTTACGTGTTAACAAGGCAAGACTGATTGTGATTGGGGAGGGGGTTCATAGCTTCGCAGGAGGACAGGGCTCAAGTATCACCCTTGCTCAAGTTGCACCCTTCCTTGGGTATGGCCTCCATCCAAGGTATGTATGTGAGTAACCTGGTTGGGCTTTCCCTACGTTTGCATTCCATGTCATGATTATCTACCCTCCAGTTCAGCCCACCATCTGGCCCATATACTCTGGGACTCACTAGCTTCTATAGCTCTGTGGGAAGGTAGCCTGTCATCTGCTGTGATTTCCTGCTTCAACAGCCTTGTCAACTAACAGCCTGTCATTTCACTTACCAGTTTCAGTTTGTCAGCCCCTGCAGTCATGTGGGTCAGGACAAGCCTATGCCTGACCTGTAGATTTGGGACTTGCCAGCTTCCATAACAATGTGAGCCACTTCCTTGATATGGTTTGCAAATTCTGTGAGACATTGCAATGAATTACAGAACCTAGATGAGAGGGAGCATACAAGGGATAGGAGGAGTAGTTGGAAAAGTTAGGGGTTTAGAATATCTTTAATGTCCACCTCATAGGTACCATCTTTGTGCTGATCCTTATAAAGGAAATTATTAACTTGCTATGTTCAAACCCATTTTTGCAGCCACTGTGTCAATTCATCTTGTTCAGGGTTCTTTTGAGGAACTGATCTCTCTTGATAACATGTTCAAAGTAAATGAGATGAAGTCTTGCTTCTAAGGAACATTCAGGCTGTATTTCTTCCAAGATGGATTAGTTGATTTGTCTGGAAGTCTGTGGATATTCAATATTCTTCACTAACGACGCGATTCAAAGGCATCAGTTCTTCTTTAGTTGTCCGATTTTCACATGCATATGAAACTATCTCAGGCTGAGTCAGGTTCACCTTAGTTCCCAAGGTGACATCTTTGAATACGTTAAAGAGGTTCTTTGCAGCAGATTTCCCTAATGCAGTATCTTTTGATTTCTTGACTGTCCCTTCCGTGGATGCAAGAAAAATGAAATCTTTGAGAATTCTAATATTTTCTGTTTATCAAGGTGTTGCTTGTTTGTCCAGTTGTAAGGACTTCTGTTGTCTTGATGTTGAGGTATTAGTCATACTGAAGACTGTAGTCTTTTTATCAGCAAGTGCTTCAAGCTCCCTTCACTTTCAGCAAGCAAGGTTATGTCATCCGCATACTACATGTC
The DNA here is from genome assembly GCA_028571685.1 of Heterohyrax brucei. NCBI lineage: Eukaryota > Metazoa > Chordata > Mammalia > Hyracoidea > Procaviidae > Heterohyrax > Heterohyrax brucei. The sequence continues at coordinate 24,530,672 of CM053162.1, forward strand.
ATTAGTGAATCTTCCTCCCATCCTGATGGTGAATTCTTCATAGAGTCCGGCTTCTCAGGTTATTTTCCAGGATATAGGCTGAATAAGTATGAAGAAAGAACACAACCCCGGCGTACACCTCTTCTGATCTATATCACTAGTACTCACTTTTTCTGTTGTAGCAACTGCATCTTGGTCTAAGCACAGGTTCCTTGTGAGCACAATTAAGTGTTTGAGAATTCTCTTTTACAATACTACTCATAATTTTTGATGACGTGCCCAGTCAAATGCCTTTGAGTAGTCAACAAAATGCAAGTTAACATCTTTCTGGTACTCTGCTTTTAGCCAAAATCCATCTGACATCAACTATAAAATCTGTAACAGCACAGGAGATTTTGAAGTGAACTGTATCCCCTCTTTGGTCATGTAGGAGATGCCACTAAAGTGAGGAATTTGGGAAAGGTAGTAGAAAGAAAGGCTCTGAAGTAATTATTTTTTAGGAGATGTTTCTATTTGAAGTTCATGTATATAAAAAAAAATTCGGCCAATGCACAGAGAGATTATAAGCTTAGAGAAAATGGGTAATCAGTGGTTAAAGATTTGGTTAAGGGTCCTTGGGTGGTGCAAATGATTAACACAACTTGTTTGGTAACAAAAGGGTTGAGTTCATCCTGAGCCACTTTGGAAGAAAGGCCTGGTGATCTCCTGAAAAATATTCATAGAAAATCGTATGGGGCACAGGTCTACTCTGATATAGATGAGGTCACCAAATGTCAGAATTAACTGGACAGCTATTGGCTGCTGGTTAAAGATTTGATTACTAGGATAAAACAATTTGAATTTGATTCTTGGGGCTGTGGATTCAGTGATTTCTAGAAAAATATCTTCTGGACTTCTAGAAAAATATCTTCTGGACTTCTAGAAGGACCTCTGTAAACTTCTGTTTTTTCACTTGCATGATTGGTGTAATAACAGAATATATTTTATTAAGAATTAAATAAAGTTAAGAATATAAACATTTAGTATAGTGTCTGCCTTATATTAAGCATCCAATAAAATGTTACCAATGTTATTACCATTAATATTTTCCAAAGCTCAACTAAGACATCTATTTGCTATTAGAACATGTCAAATTTACATTTCATTTATTTTAAAGGCAATCAGCAAGTAAACAAGGGAGCTTATTTGAAGACAAATTGAGGTATAAGGACATATACACACATACATAATCACACACATACTTGTAGATCAGTAAAAATATGTTACCATGCTAGCTATATGACTTCATAATATCCTAGGACATAGGTGGGACTAAGCTGAGTGTTTAGGGCTTTGTCATTTATGTTTTCTGAGCTTGTGTTTTTCTTTAAGTAAACAAGTGGTTTTCTAGATTCCCCTAAACACACAAGTGTTTTGAGAGCCAATTTCCCAAAGAAATTATCTTCCTGACTTTTCTTTCCTGACCTTAGACATTCTGGTGCTTTGCCCCTAGCACATAGTTGCTGATGGATCACTTCACCATGTTTCAGTAATGTCTGTGCTTTCCCTACCTGCATGAGTACCAAGACAGACCAAACAGACAAGCCTTCCCTGCAGTCCTTCAGGGAGCCACCTGATGGGTTAGAACAAACACAGTGATTTGTGGGCAAGGTCTTCTCTGCTCCCTGTGGATCCAAGAGCCAGGACCCCAGCTGGAAACATTGGCTAATACTTGAAAATGATTGCCAAACCCAGCAGTTCTGAGTCACAGGCCAAAAAAACAAAAAGTCCATAGTGTTTTCATACCATTTTGTAGTTTCTTTTCTCTTGATTTGCTTCGTTGATGTGAACCGTCGACATTTTATCAAAGTTTTGCTAAGGTTGTGTTATGTCTGGCAGTTTTTGCTTGGTTATTGCTATGTGTGGGGAGAGACAGGAGTGTAGAATTTCTTACCCCACTGTCTAGCTAATGTAGTAGAGTTGTCAACCAAGAAATTTGATTTGATTTGATTTCAGAAATCAAGAAGGTGAGAAGAAAAGGAACCCAAGACACGGAGATTTCACTATCAATGACAAAGATTTCCAGTCTTGGTTCTACATGGAATCACCTGAAGAACTTTAAAAAAATGTTGTTGCCTTGTTCTCATAATTTCTAATTTAACATAAATTTGTAGTATAGATTGGGAGTCAGGATTATGAAGTGATTCAGACATTGTATTGTACATCCAATAATGAAAACTTTTGGGCTACAAATTTTTCAAATAGTGTAGAGTGGAAAACATCCTGTTTCATTGCTTGAGCTAGTTTATGTATTTTGCTTCAGAAATCAAATATTTCTTATCATGTGGACAATCAACAAATATATGCTAGAATATGAAACAGTAGCCAAGCCAAAGCCAAGCGCCATCAAGTAGGATCCGACTCACGGTAACTTGAAACACTGAGACTGTATAATTTCAAATTCAGGTAATGGCAATGTCATGTGGTTGATAGAACTTGCCATCTGGATTTAGGCAACCTGCACTTGAATCTTGGTTTTATCCTTCTAGAGTGACAATCAGTTTCTTTATCTGTAAAATGAAGAGCACCTTAAATTTCCAGATTGTTTTGAGAATTACATATGACAATATACATGGAAATATTTTTCAAACTTTAATACACTATTCAGATACATGTTGTTTTTAGGCATTTGTATTTATTCTTAATTTCTCTCTCCATATTTCAGGGGGCCTTGCTAATTAGGGGGGAAGTTAGATGCCAAATGAAACAGAGGGCATAAATTGGAGACAAAAATATGGTTTGGTTGTATCCAATGTCCCGTTAGTGTAGCTTGGTTGACAGCAGTTATATACTAGGAGTATCATAGAGGAGCTTCCTTGGTTTAGATCAAGAACTCAGTTGACATTGAATTCACTCTGACTCATGTTATAGACTGAATTATGCACTCTCCCCATGGGTTGTGAATCTTAACCTCATACCTGTGGTTATACTCTCGTTTGCCAATGGGTTTTCTTTGTTGTATTAATGAGGCAGTATCAGGGTATGGTATGTTTTAAGCCAATCACCGTGGAGACACAAAATAGCAGAGTAGGCACAGAGAAGCCAACAGCAATGAGGAAAGATGAATGTCGTGTCACATAAAGATTATCATGAAGCCAGGGAATAGAAGTTAAAGGATTGTCCCCCGGAGTAGACAGAAAAAATCACCCTAGAACTGGTTCCCTGAATATAGACATTTAGCCTTGTAACTGTAAGAAAATAAATTTCTGCTGGTAACAGCCACTCATTTGTGATATTTCTGTTACAGCAACACTAGATAACTAAGACACCCCATGTGTGTCAGACTAGAACTGTTCATCATAGGGTTCTCAATAGCTATTTTTTCAAAAGTAGATCAGCAGCCTTTCTTCCAAGATGCTTCAGGATGGACTTGAACTTCCAACTCTTCAGGTAGCAGCCAAGTGTGTTAACCATTTGTACTATCTAAGGATCCTTTGTTATAGATATCATATGTGTTATATCTGCACTGTACTCAGGGTGTTCTCAAAAAGACTTTTTGAAAAGGATATACTGTTTTAATTGCCTTCTGTTTCCACCATAGCTGAGGGGGGAATTTGAAACAGGGCACACATCAGTCAGTACTGGACAAATGAAGTACAGTGGTTTATTAGTCACATATATTCACAGGTGGGGGAGGTAGTATACCACCCATGCAAGGTCATACAGGGAGCGCACTCAGGAACAGTGAAGAACCAGAGTTGTGAGAAGCAGACATTGTATATCAAGAGAATGGGCTTCCACTTGGTACCTATAGGGGTATGTGATTTGTTGGTTTGAAAAATTCTGTGGACTGGCAGGGACTGAAGCCTACCACTCAGGAGTAAGAAGAAACTGCACCTGGTCTATTTGATGAAGAAGATTTTTTGACTAGTGAATCTTACCCACCACAGCAGAATGGGGAGAACTTGCTGTAAGACTATTCAAGGTGTTCTCATTTCCCCCCAGGTATTGAGACAGGACATAAAATTGAGCCTTAATTTTAAGCCTTATACCATGTGAACACATTTATAAAAGATCATATTTTCTTACATTTATGAATCCTATGTAAAGTTATGCATTATGTGCATGTATGTATACTAAGAATGAGATTAAAAGATTAAAAGGAAGAAGACACAGCACTCTCGTTATCTATGATAAACAGCTAATTTTGCTTTGTATGTGGTAACTGACTAACCAGTAACAGTTTTTTCTGAATGATAGCTGAGTAGTGAGAAGTCAGGTTTCAGTTCAAGAGTTGGCATCTGTGATACTGGGGTGAAAGAGGACATCATGTAAACAGCAAGGATATTTTGTTAATTTTGACTGTCAATTTTGTACCTGGAAAATTTATTCTGAGTATCTCATAGGAAATAAAGAAGGTGCTTCAATCTCTTGCTCCTTTGGTGCTACAGCAGCTCAAGCAACATAGCATCAGATGAAGAGTAGGAGGAGCGAACCTTGAAACAGAATAGACAGCCTTCACAGACTGAGTGTTTTAGAATGACAGCAGGCTTAACCACGACGTCCTATGCCTCTGTGTGCTCTTTAATGTTTGAGTCTCCAGGCTATTGGGTGTCGCTAGTCTTCTTCACTCTTTCTGAATAGTCTCAATCTCTCTCTGTTTTTCCTTCCCTTATTTTTATGATGTTGATTTCCATGTTAGTGTTCTTTTAGTGTCAACTTATACATAAGGTACAGAAAACATACAAATGACAGTCATTTTAACTAAACCCCAAGACACCAAACCCGCTGCTGTCGAGTTGATGCCTACCCATTGTACCTGATAGAAAAGAGTACAATTTTCCTATACAGTTCCCAGGAGCACCTGGCAGATTTTACCTGCCCACCTTTCATTTAGCCTAGATACTCAAAACATTACCTGGAAGGAATCTGATGACCACTAAAACAGAAAGAGGTAGGCTGTTTTGTCTTTAGATGCAGTTGTTCCAATTGGTGTTTGTAATTACTCATGATAATCAATCTTTATTAATGAAGTCTACCATCCATTTGTCAGTTTTTTATACTGTGATGGCTTGCAGGTTGCTTTGGTGCTAGAAGATGTGACTTTGATATTTTAAATATCAGCAGGATCATCCACAGTGAACATGTTCCAGTGAAACTTCCACACTGAGACAGACTAGGCCTGGCAATCTACTTCCAAAAATTAGCCAATGAAAACCTTACAGATCACAGCTTGTTTACCTGGACCTGTTATCAGGAGGCATGAATCAGTAGAGGAGGACGTCATGTTTGGTGAAACAGAGGGCCAATGAGGGTGTGGGAGACCCTTAATGAGAAGGATTGGTATAAGAGTCATAATGATGGACTCAAACATGTTATCAACTGAAAGGGTGATGCAGCACCAGGCAATGTTTCTTCTGTCGTACATAGGGTCACCACGAGCAGGAGCTGACTTGATGGCAGGTAACGACATTTTCTGAAGTTGCAGTAGCAGAAGTCATAAGAAAACATAAACTGGAGCTTTTTTTCTGCAAAATTCTTTCCTAAAAGTGGACAGTTTGCTCCTGTTGAGCAATTAATAAATGAGAGTCACAGAGGGACTCGAATGCGAATGATGTCATGGTTAAGCATCCAACTTCTCATCAGATCTTTGGTGACTGGAACCTGCCTATCACTACGCAAGAGACAGATGTGAGAGTCCACTTCCATAAAGATTTATAGCCTTGGAAACTCTGTTGGGTAGTTCAACTCTGTCCTATCGGATCTGCTAGGAGTCAGAATCATCTCTCTGGCAACAGGTTTAGTGGGTCATGGAGAACAGGGCAGGCGCCTGGGTTAGATGGCCAGAGAGATAATTTTCAACCTAAAATATGAATAGATAAGGAATGTTGAGTATGGGTGGAAAAGATACCTTTTATAGCCTTTAGGATTATATACTGTAGCAATTCCTAAGGAATACTGGTGGCTTAGTGGTTAAAGTACTTTGCTGCTAACTGAAAGGCTGGTAGTCTGAACCCACCAGCTGCTCTGTGGGAGCAAGATGTGGTAATCTGCTTCTGTAAAGACTATAACCTTAGAAATCTTTTAGTGCAGTTCTTCTGTGTCCTACAGGATTGTTGTGAGTCAGAATAGACTCAACATCAGTGGGTTACAGCCAGTGGGTTTTTGGGTTTACTCAAAGAGGTCAACACAGTCATAAAATTCTGAGATTGGAAGCCTGATGGCCAATTAAAAATGCAAGATAGAAATATCACTGAAAGACAGTTGCTCTAGAGTGGGAATCACAGCTAAGAAGCAATTATACTCTGTTGATAATTCCAGTATAAATTGTGCTTTCTCTTCTAGGTGATAGTAGAGTAATACGTTTTAATGGGAGGTTACCCTACAAATTGGAAAGCTCTGGGATACATATGTATGTATTCACACACACATACATACGTTTTAATGGGAGGTTACCCTACAAATTGGAAAGCTCTGGGATACATATGTGTGTATTCACACACACACACACACACACACACACACACACGCATGCACGCACGCAAGCACGCACACCCCTAAAATCTTCATCATCATCATTATTACCTTGTTGAACATGTCAGTGCTACTGTCTCCAATTTTATCTCTGCCATCGGTCACCATTATCATTGTGGAAATTATTAATCATCTTTGGAGTCCTGGTTGCACAGTGGTTAAGAGCTATGGCTGCTAACCAAAAGACTGACAGTTTGAATCTACCAACCACTCATTAGAAATCTATGGGGGCAATTCTATTCTGTTACAGGGTTTCTGGGAGTTTGAATCAGTATGACAGCAATTTTTTTTGGTTTGTTTTCCTTTCATCATTTAAACAATCAGTCGTTATCACGATCTTCATCATCAAAATGACTTGGTTCCCTTTTCAGACATGGGCATGGTTCTCTTCAGTGTTATCAAAATTGCTAAGAAAAGGTATCATAGTAAATAGATTTTTCAGAGCCAAGAAAATTGTTAATCTGTGAATTAAGAAACTCTACACTACCAGATTTCAGTATTTTCTCAGTTATGATTCTTCTGTCTTGATCTACATCTGAAGCATCTGTTTAGAGTGCATCATGCTTAGAGCGTCAAGAGAATATTTTTGTTTTTGAGCTCAGGATTGTGTTTTATTCATCTCTATATCATCAGAGTGTAGCATATAGGTTTTTGTTTGTTTGTTTGTTATATGTCTACTAAATAAATAAATGAATGAATGGTGCCCTGTAGTGGCATCGTGATACCTTTACAATGGTTTTCCTCTGCTTGGCAACTGGAGTTGTAAAGGCACAGTTTGAAACAGAGAATGTGGTTAGTTCCAGAATACAGAAATAAGGCTGCATCATGGGTGGGAAACTGGGGAAAGCCTACTTAGAAGTTGGAGGTCTTTTTTAAGATGAATAATGACTAAAAGGAATGAAGATAAATGGGAGTTTTCAAGGATAGAGATTGTTCATTAGAATTTAGTGATTCGGAAATGTTAGCCTGCATAAGAATATCCTAGGAAGTTTGTTAAAATGCACTTTCTGAGTTCAACACTCTAAATTTCAGATTTTGTAACTTTGAGATGAGATACACATACAAGCATTTGAGAACTATTGCATTACCTACATACAGATCAAAAAAACTTACACTGCTGGACAGATGCCTTGAGTTTGTATAGGCTTTGCATTTTTTAAAATGCTCATGAAAATGGGACTTAATTTCATTATCCTTCTAAATTATCTTGTGAGACTATAGATCAATAATCCTGGCTTCTAAGAAAATTAAGAACCTGTGGAGTTAAGTAAGTCAAACTATACAGAAAGTGCTGTAACTGGAATCTCAACTCACATGTGTTAGTACGAGGACCAATTCACTTTTTATTGCCCCACGCAGTTTTCTGTGATAGACGTGTGTCTAATCTTCAGAGCAATTCAAGAAGCATTTATTGAATGCAGAACATATGTGAAGGACAGTGGATTATGTGCTGAGGGAAAAAGATGAATGATGTACATAGATTAAACCTTAGCAGCAATCCAGCATGAAGCATTCATTCATTCCATGTTTGTTGACTCAGGTACTGAAGTAACATGCAGAGTTGCAGAAATGCATACGTTGGAGTGCATCAGTTTTTCTTCTCGTGTAACTTACAGCTCGTGAAAGAGAAAATAAGAAGAGATCGTTACAATGTAGTATGAAGTGCTATCTAGAGCAATTAGGGTTCTAAGAGTTAGGAGTTAAAATCAACTTAGCAGCAACAGGTTTGATTTGGTTTTCAGTAAGGGTGTGTACAAGGAACCCTGGGAACACAGTGGTTAAGTACTCAACTGCTTATCAAGAGGTAGGGATTTCAAATCACCAGCTGCTCCTTGGGGACAAAAGATCTGGCAACCTGTTCCTGTAAAGACTACAACCTAGATATTCCTGTGGGGGCAGTTATACTCTGTCCTATAGGACTGCAACAATTAGGAAGTAACTTGATGGCACATAACAGCAATAACAAGGGGGTATGTGTATGCAGGATCAACTGATCTAGACGTGGAACTTAGAGAAAGGGATGTTAGATTAAGTGATACCTAAAATGAAATTCGAAGGGCAAACAAAAGTTTGCCACAAGAAAGTGAGGAGTAGAAAATAGTGAAATGTGAGGAGTTCCAGCCTAAGAAACAACAGGTACAAGGGTCTGGAGGTAAAGACAGAGTTTTATACATTCAAAGACATAATAGTAACTCAATATTGATTTAAACTTAGAGCTTGAGGTTGGGAGGGCAGACAGATGAATATGATGAACATAGTTACTTAATATATCCAGAATACACTTAACCAAATATCTTGGGTAAATAAATATGAAGAATACACTTACTTAACAAAATTTTATGAGGGCAATTTTTGCTGAATATAACCTTAACAAAAATAAATTTGAGAATAACATATTCTAGGGGACTGCACTTGAGTGGAATATGCTCTTGAATTTGAGGAATCTATAACGATAGAAACGACATTGAGTGTTTGCCATATATCAAGCATATAATCTTATCCCTCTCTCTGTCTTACACTTTCCTGTAGTTTACTTAAAAAAATATCAACTTCATGTTATTGTGATAATATTAAGGGGAAAAAGCATAGATATTAGGAATACATGCCTAAGTATTTTTGTTTCAAATAATATTTGAAATTTGCTTTAAAATAATTCTGTCAAAGTAAGTGTGAGAATACATGAATTAAAATTGTTAAAATGAGGATAGCTGTTGAAGTTGAGTGCTTGGTCTATGGAATTCATTAAACAATTCTCTACATCTGTGTGTCTGAAAAATGTCAATGATAAGAAATAGAATGTCAGCTAAGTTAAATAATCAAAAGAAACTAGTAACTTTGAAGAGTCAGTCATTTGTCAACTTGAACTGGCATTTAAAAAACTGGCCGCATGGAGGATATCATTGCTGACCAGGTTGCACAAGGCGAGAAAGAGGAAGAATATTCAATGGCATTGTATTTTGGGTTGAGCTACTGAGAAGAAGGTGCCTTCATTAAACAGAGAGCATAGGAGAAGATCCTTTTAGAGAGAAGGTAATGAATTCATTTCATCCGGCTGAGTATTAGGTGTCCTGAGATATTGAAGAGGAGAAAACTTATAGGCTGTTGGAATATATTTACCAAACATAAAGGATGTTCTGTAATCATTTGGATTCATGAGCTGTTTTGAGGCAAGGTGTACCAGTTTATCAACATTACTTAGTAAGATTATAGCAGTCCAATAATAATAATTGCAACTGCTGCCAGTGGAGCTTAGGGGTTGCCAACAATTCTGGTGTATCAGAGAGGTAGACTGTGTCTATGAGACCAGCCCATTATAAGAGACTGCAATAGGAGCAGACTTTGGACTTGGTACTGTCAGAGACAGACTTGATTGCAGATATCCTGCTTTGGTTTGGGGATTTTCTTACTCATGAAATGAAATACTTGCTATAAAGAAATTCCTGACCAAAATGAATCCTGTCAGCAGTTTTTCCTCTCTCCTGAAGTTGCAAATCCTTTCTTTCATGCTAGAAGCATTGCGTGCTGAATTTGAATTTCAAAAGACATGGTGGGGTGGATGGCTATAAGGCATCTTGTGACCAGTACCAACCTGTCTCATAAAAGAGAAATGGCAGGGTTTAGTCAATCATGTTTAGATTAACCAATGGCTGATCTTAAATATTCTCGTTCCTCTTCTTTATATAAGGTTTATTGTACCTAGCTTTTTTAGCCTTTTACTTTTTCTAGAATCATAATGATCTCTCTATATGCATACAGCATAACTGCTCAGAATAAATCTTATTTTCAAATTTCATTCAGTTTAGATTATTTTTAACAGTACCAAGAGACTTCTCACATATGTTGTTGGTGGTACAAGACCTATAGACAAAGCTCATCCTGTACAATCTATGATGGGAAGATAAAGAAGCCTAAGCCTGAAATCTCATGCATACTTCCTATAGCAGTACTGCAGCCTTTACCTATAGCCAGCCAAGCCAGCCTTTACCTATACTAAACTCTTTTTGAATATAAACAGTTTGTCTTGTGAGTTCTTTCTCGGCTATTGAATACTTAAGGCAATTAACGCATAGTTAGCATACCAACTGATGATCTTCAAACCATGGAAATAAATAGAATTTCTCAATAAAACTGTGTGGAGTTGAAAGAGTAAAAAAGGTACTGTTAGCGATCAAAGGAAATTCAGCATTTAATGACGAACAAGGAAGAAGACACCTGTTGTGATGTGTACAATATCATGTGGTTGAGACACATCAGATTTTAACATTCCTGTTACACAGAGGGGGAAATCCCAGGTTAAAAAAAATGTTTAACTTGTCCAAGGCCACACAACTAGGGTTTTAGATTCTTAAGCCTGGATTCCTTGGAACTACATGATGTTGCCTCTTGATTAAAACTAGTCTTTAGGAAACAATTCTAAAAATCAAAAGGAATTGAAGCACTTACTTATGAAGATTGAAGAATACAGCCTTCAGGATGGATTATACCTCAACATAAAGAAAATAAAAGTTCTCACAACTGTACCAGTAAGCAATGCAGTGATAAATGGAGAAAGGATTGAAGTTCTCAAAAATTTCATTTTACTTGGATCCACAATCAATGCCCATGGAAATAGCAGTCAAGAAATCACAAGATGCATGTCTTTAGGCAAATTTGCTACCAACGACCTCTTTAAGTGTTAAACAGTGAAGAGGTCACTTTGAGGATTAAGATGCACCTAACGCAAGCCCAAGGACGGATTATCCAATAAACAACCTAAGCGTGAGTTTATAGCATCAAGAAAACAGGAACACCAGTTGTCCAAGGCAAAGATCTATAGTTGCCAAGCAGACAGGACACAATTAAAAATAAGCACTGCCGGGGAAGGAAATTGGTAGTGCCGCCATTTAATAAATTTTGTGTACCTTAACAAGTACATATTCCTTTTCATTTCAGACTCATCTGGTGTAATCTCACATTAAGTTCTTTGACCAGATAGGAACGTCCCAGTGGCCCTGTAATCATGTGACTCGTGATGCATCGCTTCCTATGCAAAGCAAATTGAGTCTTCAGATAGAGCATACACTTATATTTGTATAATGGTTTTTGCAATCATTCTCACCCCTGGAGGATATCAGCAGAAGTCCAATGGACTGTGGAGATGCAGCACCAAAGGATGGAGAGTGAGTGTGAAAGTTTTTAAGTATTATTGGAGCATGAAAAAACACTCACGGAGGTCTGAGAAGGGCCTGCCACCAAGTATTGTGCAATAAATGAATGAGCTTTTGTGTCCAGTTGCCTTTTAAGTTCTACTTCTTTTGACTATCCCAGGTCTGAAGAACAAAACTGCATGTTTCAAATCAACTTTTTACTTACTGATTTTCAAATGTAAATGTTTGTGTTCAAGTCCAGATTAGAATATAAATTTCATTTTATAAATTTTACTTGTTCTGTAAATTTCTTTTCAATTATTCACATTTATTTGCTAAGGTAGAACCAAATTTAAAAAGTGACATAATTATGTATCCAGGTAAAACGAAATGGCAGAAATTAACTAGAGCGCAAAACTGAAAGCTCACAGAAAATAGAAAGAAAAGAATTTGTGACTCCTTAATGACAATTTCAAAATTAACTTGCTTTTTAAAATATAATGAATCACAAGAGGCTTCTATTGAAGGCTCAAGTTTAATCGGGGCAAACGTTGTACTAGTATCCATAATACTGAAATTACTGACAGCAGTGTGAGTATTACAGAAGTTGTTTGATATTCTGTATCCATCTCTTGCTGTGTAAAAAGATTAGTAAGGACATAGAAAGTGAAACTATTTTAGAATCTGAAATTTTCATAACTGCAGATACCCTAAATAACAGAAATACAGGCCCTGCCTTGTGAAATAATTTTTCTTCTAATGATGTAAATTACTGGATCAAAAGAGGGCCAAGGCAATTAACTGTCAACATCACGGTGGACTATTTGGAAATTTTTTTTGAAAATTTCTGGATGGTAAACGAAAAAGGTTCTGCAATCTGAATATATTTCTAGGGTACAAAACTGAGAGCAAAAATTATGGGGTGTGACTACTGTATTCTCTGTCAGTCAGCTCTGTGTATTGTTTTGTTTGCAAACTACTCAGTCCTAAATAATTTAATTCTTGATTTACTATGGACAGGTTTAGCAATTGGTTCATATAGGATATGAGTGAGAAATATGAAAACACTTCAGTTCACATAAGTTGTATGTCATCATATTTAAACCTAGTTTGGGCTTAACTCATGAACTGGAAGCACATATTTATGAGCATCAGTATTACAGTCATTTTACAGTGTGCTGTTGCTTTCATTGTCACAGCTGCTCAGTGTGAACTATCTTTCTGAGGAAAAATAAAGTGTTTGAGTCCCTACAAAATGGAATTTTTTTTGTATTTTCTTGAACTTGTTGCTCATATTGATCTATTTTTAGTAGGTCACATCTCAAAATATGGTAACACAGAAAAGGTCGACCTATAATATATGCCTAAAATGACAGGTTAAGAATTAATAAGTAATAAAATTTGATCAATTATTTTCAGTGAAGTAAGTGTAGCTTGATATTTAATTTTTCTGTAGATTCTTCTCCTGACCTTTCTAATATAGATCATCTAAGTATTGTTTTAAGATAATATACCTCCAACAGATGGAAAGCTTTTCAAACAATTTATCGTATTTAGTAGCTTAAAAATTGTCACACCAGTAAAGAAATTGCAAAACAAGTACTTCATTGTTTATGTGAAGTGTGTAAAACTGGTTTTTCTAAGTGTGGAGGCCAGTCCTATGACAATGCTTCCAATATGGCACGGTGTTATAAAGACATGCAACAGAAAATTTTACAACTTTAACAAATATACCATTTTTATACCATGTACTGAACATTCATTTAGTCTGGCAGGATATAGCACAGTATTGTCCAGAAGTAGTTGATTTATATTCTACTGTTCAGTTACTCTACACTTTTTTTTTGCTGTTTCTGTTCACCAATGGCAGTTCTTAAAACATATTTAATCAATGACTTAGTATTAAGACGTCTTTTTAGTATATGTTGGGAAGTGCATGCTATAGCAACAAGTGCAATATTGGAATGGTAAACTCAGATTCTACATGACTTTACAAATATTGCTGAAGACCTGGTACAAGAAGGAGACACTAGAAAAGAAACTGAAAACATTATCAACAAAATGCAAATACTACAGTATGTATTTATGTTGTTTATAAAGAATACTATATTGCAGCATTTTCATCAGACAAGTCAAGTTCTCCAAAATACAGGAGCAAATTTAAAGATATGCACAGATCTCTACCAGTCAATACCAGAGCATTTGTATAATTTAATAAAAGATTTTGAAGTCTAAAAACACAACACAGTAAATACTGCCAAATATTGATTACTAAGCATTTCACCATTACAGAAGCATTTAAAAGAAACAAGTAAATAACAGGAGTGCTCCAGAAATATTGAGTGCCAGAGGTCAATTTTGTGTAACCACATACTATACCATTATCAACACATTTGCTTGCATGAAAAGAAAGCTGAAAGCTATGAAGTTCTTTAAAATAGAGCTTCCTTCTTAAACAAAGTGGTTGTACTAGATGAAGAATGCGTGAAGGTATCCAGAAAATTAGTGCAGGCTTATCCCAACAATTTACATACAAAACTTTAAGGAGAAGCACAATAATTTCATTCTTACATGAGACTTAAATTTGCACATGCAGGAAAGAGAAAGTTTACTCAAGTAGGCATGTCTTATTTCATATATAGAATATAAAATATAATTACTTTACATATATTCCTAACACAAACTACGTAACAAATATTCATTTTTGTCTCTAAAGTAACTCAAAAACTCTCAGCAAACAACAATTCAAGGAAAATTCAATTCATTATCTCTGTTATGTATGGAAATAGATATTGTTAGATAGCTTAACTGTGATGAAATGATTGACGAATTTGTAAGTTTTTAGTATGAACGCATTAGAGATGTAAAGTTGTTTAAAACTGAATACAATAATTCATTGTAATATTTGTCTTGATTATGAAATTTTCTTTTATGACATTTTCTCATTTGTTCATTTATAATTATAGTATTTATTATGAAACAAACATCAGAATTGAAGTATAAGCTGTTGAAGGCAAAAGGGGTGAAAATCAGTTTTTTTGTTGTGGGAGATGTACAGAATTTTCCATTGGTTGTTGAAACAACTAAGTTTCTTAACGCATTTTCTTTGTTGTAGAACACGTGGGGTATGCTTTTCATAGAAAATGTGGTACATGGCAAAAATATTAGTACCTCTCATTCACAAAAATTTTACAATGCAGTTCGTTTGATTCTACTAAAAACGCATATGCCAACTTCGTGTTCAATCAGTAATATTACAAAAAAAGCCCCACTACCATCAAGTTGGGTCCGACTCATAGCGACCCTAGAGGTCAGAGTAGAACTGCCCCATAGAGTTTCTAAGGGGTGCCTGGAGGTTAAGATGTAACACTTAACTCTCTACATCACCAGGGTTTTCACTAATGTTACAGTCACATTTGAAAGGAAATTGCACCATGAATAGATACACATGTACAGATACATGTATCTGATGTACACATGCATCCATGTACAAATACGTGTATCTGTAAACATGTATCTGTGCATGTGTATCTATTCATACAGGTTTTGGCATATATATAAATATAATATTTGCATAATATACACATAAATATATATATAAAAAATCTGTGATTGAGTCAATTTTTACTCATAGAAGCCCTATAGGACAGTGTAGAACTGCCCCATAAGGTTTCCAAAGACTGCCTGGAGGATATGAGCTACTGATCCTTTGGTTAGAAGCTGTTGCTCTTAACCTCTATGCAGCCTGAGTTTTCTCTCTCTCTCTCACATATATATATATATGCACAAATATACATAAAACTCGCATATCCCATTCAAATGTGTGAATAAGCAGAGAGAGGATGTGGCATCACAGATATTCATTCAGTCTTTAGGGCCCTCACATGCCTTAATCCAGCCATCACCTCATACTATGTGATAGCTGAGCAGTGACTAAGAAAGCTTAAAGAAGAACTGAAAGCTTTGAATGACTGTTTTGGTGAAGAATACTGAATATACCGTGAATAACTGAAAGAAAGAACAATTCTTCTTAGAAGAAGGACAGCCATAATGCTCCTCTGAAGTAAGGATGGCAGAATTTCATCTCAGGTGTTTTGGATTCAGGAGGGGCAAGTCCTTGGAGAAAGATACTATGCTTCATAAACTACAGGGCCAGTGACAAACAGGACGATCTCCTAAGAGATGGGTCTACCAAGCAGCTGCCACCGTAGGCTCCAGTACAGCAAGGATCGTGAGGGTGGCACAGGACTAGACAGTGTTAGATTCTGTTGGGCACAGACTCTTCATAAGTTGGAACTGACTTGATGGCACCTAACAACAACAGAGAAAGCTTTGAAAAATACAGGAAAATTTTATAGAGAGGTTTTGTGGCTTTCTGACCAGCAGAAACTTTTAAAAATAGCAGTCTCTGCAATCCTGCAATTAGGATTCCTGAGACAACTCTATCCAACAGGGACAGTCTTATTTTCCGCAAATACACGGCTCTTCACATTTAGCATTTATCTTTCTAAATCAATGGAGACTATCCCGTTAAGGAATAGAATGATCTCCCCTCCTTCAAATTTTCTTTAAAGGCTATGTTGGAGTTTTACATTTATTTCGCTCTCTAGCACAATCTTGGAACATATTGTGCCCTCACACACCTTGAAATCATATATTTTGCATAGCTAGAACTAGTATAATTTGCTTTATATAGCACATACATTCCTGTGATGAATGTCACCTAAAAATGGATTCCTATTTTAAGAGCCACTAACTGTGGGCTACGATGAAACTGATCTCTGGGATCTCCTGACTCTAAAAGCTTTGCAGTGCTTTCTGTCACTAAGTAATTTTCCTTTGCCAGCCCTCAAAGTAGGGGGGCTGGCCAATGATTCTATGAATATCTTGCTTTTGAAAGTCACATCTAATGGGCACACATCATTTAGCATCACTGTCAGTGTTAGAATATTTAAAATGTTAAAAGAACTTACAGTAAAATTAGGTATGCTTAATTAACATTATTTATTAATTAATGTTTTTGTAAATTTATTTATTTGTAGGAAAGTTCTCGTAAATTATTTCAGCATTTGAAACATAAACTTTTCTGTGAGATTTTCAGTTTTCAAACTTGGACTTTTATGGAATCATATCTGTTTCCCTCTATTCAATTTAGCTAGCCAATACTAATCAATAATATGTGCATTTGCCATTGTGTTCAGTATTAGATGTGTAAATTGAATGGTAGTTTAATGTACAATCTTGCCTTGAAGTAGTTTACAGTGTTGTTGGAACTGGGGAAATTCACTTCAGAAACAGTGGATAAAACAAAAAGAGCAGAATTTGACCAAGTGGATAAAGACAAATACAGAGGAACAAGTGACCTGTGACAATCATTAATTAAAAAATATTTATGGCTTTGAGAAGAGATTCTATATAAGAATTCTGATCAAAAGAGGAAAACGTGAAGAGCAGAATTTCAAATTCTCATGGAATCCTGAATTTCTGGAGATATTGAGGCTGAATGAACCTTGAAACTATCGTCATGAGATGATCTGTAACCCTTAAACTGTAAATATTCTCTAGTGTTTTCCCTAAAACAAACAACAGTTTAGCTTACTAAACAATATCTTATTTGAGCTTTTTTTTTTAAAGAACTGTCTATGTTTTCTAGTTGTATAGTGGTTAGATACTATACCTGCCAACCAAAAGTTGAGAATTTGAATCCTCCAGGAGCTCCTTAGAAACTCTATGGGGCAGTTCTACTTTGTCCTATAGGGTCACTATAAGTTGGAATTGACTCAGTGGCAGTGTTTGTCTACATGAGATCTAACTGACAACAGCAACTCAAAAAGTGAGATAGGAAGCTTAGGAGGTAGGGACAGTAGAAGAGGAACAGTTTGGAACAGGACAGTGAGAACAGTTGCACAACTTGAAGAATGTAATCAATGTCTGAGAATTATACTTGTATGAACTGTTGAATTGGTATATGTTCTTCCATGAATATCTTTAAAACAACAAAAAATTCTGGAATACTTAATTGTGCTTCTGAGGAATCTGTAAGTAGATCAAGAGGCAGATGTCCAAACAGAATAAGGGGATACTGAGTGGTTAAAAGTCAGGAAAAATGTGAATCAGCGTACCTATTCAGTCTGTATACAGAAAATAATCCAAATGCTGGGCTATATGAAGAGACATGTGCACTGCCACAGTAGTTATAACAACTCGGTAGTGGTACAAAAACAGATACATAGAGCAATGGAACAGAACAGAGAATCCAGAAATGACATCATACACCTACGAGCAACTGATATTTGACAAAGGTTTGAAGTCCATAAACTGAGGAAAAGACAGTCTCTTTAATAAATTGTGTTAGCGTAACTGGATATCCATCTGCAAAAAAAGAAACAAGATCCATATCTCACACCATGAACAAAAACTAACTCAAAATGGATCAAAGATTTTATATTTTAAATATAAAATCTAAAACAATAAAAATCATGGAAGAAAACATAGGGACAATGCTGGGAGCCCTAATGCATGGCACAAACAGACTACAAAATATTACTAACAGTGTATAAACACTGGAAGAGAAAATAGATAACTGGAACTCCTAAAAATCAGACATATATGCTCATCCAAAGACTTCAGCAAAAGAGTAAGAAGACTACCCACAGAGTGGGAAAGAATTTTTGGCTACCAGGAATCCAGTCAGCCCCTAATCTCCATAATCTAAAAGATATTGCAAAACCTCAACAAGAAAAAGGTAAATAGCCCAATTAAAAAATAGGCACAAGACATGAACAGGCACTTCACCAGCAAAGACATCTATGACACCAACAGATATGTGAGGAAATACTCGTGATCATTATCCATTGTTGTTGTTGTTAGGTGCCATCAAATCAGTTCCAACTCATAGCACCTCTATGTACAGCAGGACAAAATACTGCCAGGTCTTGTATCATACCCACAATAGTTCTTATGCTTAAGCCCATCATTGCAGCCACTGGGTTAATCCATGTCGTTCAGGGTCTTCCTCTTTTTCACTGACCCTCTACTCAAGCATGACATTGTTTGCCCAGGACTGATCCTTCATGACATGTCCAAAGTATGGCAGATGCAGTCTCCCTATCATTGCTTCCAAGGAGCACCTTGGTTGTACTTCTTCCAAAACAGATCTGTTTGTTCTTTTGGCGGTCTGTGGTACATTCAGTATTCTTTGACACCACAATTTGAAAGCATCAATACTTCTGTCTTTCTTATTCGCTGTCCAGCATTGGCATACATCTGATGTGATGGAAAATACCATGGTTGGGTCAGGTATACCTTAGTCCTCAAGGTGACCTCTTTAATTTTCAATACTTCAAAGAGGTCCTTTGCAGTAGAATTTCCCAGTGCAATGCATCTTTTGATTGCTGCTTCTGTGAGTGTTGATTGTGGAACTAAGTAAAATGAAATCATTGACAACTACAATCTTTCCTCCATTTATCATGATGTTGCTTATTAGTCCAGTTGCAAGGATTTTTGTTTTCTTGATGTTGATATGCAATCCGTACTGAAGGCTATGGTCTGTGATCTTCAGTAAGTATTTCAAATCTTTTTCACTTCCAGCAAGCAGGGTTGTGTCATCTGCATAATGCAAGTATTTAATGAGTCTTCATCCAATCCTGACACCTCATTCTTCTTCATATAGTCCAGATTCTTGAATTATTTTTTTGGCATACAGAGTGAAAAGGCACAATGAAAGGATACAACCATAATGAGCACCTTTCCTGACTTTAAGCATGTATTGTCCCCTTGTTCTGTTTGTATGACCTATTAATCCCTATATAGATTTCTCATGAGCATAATTAAGTGTTGTGGAATTCCCATTTTCTGCAATGTTATCCATTAGAGAAATCCAAATCAAAACTACAATGAGATACCATCTTACACAACAAGACTGTCATTAGTTTAAAAAACACACACACAAAAATAAATGTTGGAAAGGTTGTGGAGAGATTGAACTCTTCTACACTGCTGATGGGAATGTAAAATGGCACCCTCACTTTGGAAATTGATATGGTGCTTTCTTGAAAATCTAGAAATAGGAATACCATATGATTCAGCAATCTCACTTCTTGGAATATATCTCAGAGAAGTAAGAGCTGTCATGTGAACAGATGCTTGCACACCAATGCTGATTGTAGCACAATGGCAAAAAATATGGTATCAACCTAGGAACCCCTCAACAGATGAATGGATAAACAAACTATGGTATGTTCATGCAGTGGAAATATGCAACGAGAAAGAACAGTGATGATCTTAGGAAACAACTCATGACATGGAGTCATTTGGAAGTCATTGTGCTGAGTGAAATTAGTCAGTTGCTAAAGGACAAACATTGTATAATACCACTACCATAAGCATTTAAGAAGTTTTAAGCACAGAAAAAAGTAGTCTCTGATGGTTACAAGGGTAGGAAGGAGGGAGAAGAGTATTCATAAATTAATAGATAAGAACTAAGTTAGCTGAAGGGAATAACAGCATGCAGCAGAAGGGAGCTTAGCACAACTGGGCTACGCCAAAATTTAAATGGTTTCCTAAATACAACCCAACAGTTTGAAGGACAGAGTAGCAAAGACAGGGGTCTGGGGATGAAGGTTTTAGGGAACATATAGGTTAATTGGGATAACTAATTTTTTTTTAAAGTTCTGCATACCACTTTTGTGAGTTGTTTCTAGGGTCTTAAAGCTAGATAACTGCCATCTAAGTAGCATCAATTGGTCCCAGTCCACATGAAGTAGAGGAGAATGAAGGACATCAAAGACATGAGGAGACAGAAGGTGCTATATGAGTCAGAGACCACCCATCATGAGAGCAGAAGATCCAGATGGTGCCTGGCCACATCTAATGAGTGTCTTGATAGGGAACACAATGCAAAGTCCCTGATGTAGTGTGAGAAAAATAGGTGTGCGCAAGTAAAACTCTAAGACAGAGAGGAGAGTTTCTTGAGGACGTGGCCCTTGGACTCTATGTTAGTTCAGAGCTGAAACCAGTACTGTAGTCAACTCTTCATACAAAGATTGGACAGGAATATGAGACATAAGGTGATGCAGTGAAGAATATTCTTGGCTTAAATATATACAGTGAGATTGTCTGAAAAGCTCCAGTACAGAGGTCAGATGAAAGGTTGAAGAGGAACAGGACTTAGCTGAATGGATGTGGAAGGTACAGGGTGGAGAAGACAAGTGTGCTGTCAGGAGTCAGGGTAGAGATAGCAGTTAGGGGGTTTCATATGGTTAATTGATTTGGACTGAAAACTTTCACTTAAAGCACAATAAAATAATAAAAAAAGTAGTAGTAGGGGGCATCAGGTCTGGAAGAAGACTAACAACCTGCTATATAGCAGACAAGATCACTTTGCTTGCTGACAGTAAAGACAACTTGAAACAATGATGGAGATCACACACCACAGTCTTCAGGATGGATTACACCTCAACATGAAGAAAATAAAATTCCCCACAACTGGACCAATAAACAACATCATGAAAAAACAGGGAAAAGATTGAAGTTGTCAAGGACTTCATTTTACTTGGATCCCAATTAATACCCATGGAAGCATCAGTCTAAGAAATCAAAAGATGCATTGCATTGGGCAAATCTGTTACAAAGGCCCTTTTCAAAGTATTGATAAGCAAAGATGTGACACTGAAGAGTAAAGTGGTCACAGCCCAAGTCATGATACTTTCAGTCACTTCCTATGCATGTGAAAGCTGAATGATGAATAAAAACATTTGAAGAAGAATCGATACCTTTGTATTGTGGTGTTGGAGAAGAATGCTGAATACACCATGGAGTGCCAAAAAAATAAACAAACCTGTTTTTGGAAGAAGTACAATCAGAATGTTCCTCGGAAGGACAGATGTTGAGAATATGTCTCACTTATTTTGGATAAGTTGTCAGGAGGGATCAGTCTCTGGAGAGGGACATCATGCTTGGAACACCATAAATGAGATTGATTGGTACAGTGGCTGGATCAAAGTGATTAAGCACCAAAAGGATTCTGGGGATGCTGCAGGACTGGTCATTGTCTCATCCTGTTGTGCACAGGCTTGCTGTGAGTGGGTACTAACTCAATGGCACCTACAACAAGGTGCAAGGGAGGATGGAAAATACAGTTTTTTCATGAATACTTACAGTAAAATTAGAATTGTACAATTAAGAAAGAAGGCGAAAAAGTTATTTAATAGTAACCACCAGTTTCTGCTACATCCTGAAGGTAGCTTTGTACAGGCTGTTTAACCAAGAAATGATCCACTGATCATGAATAAATGATACTGGAAGATTCAGAATAGGCAGTGGTTTTAATATTCATGTCCTTTATTTCTTCACAAGTTATATATCATTTTTGGCTATGGAAGGAAGTAATTTTTTCTTCCTAAGTTATTAATTCTTCCATTCCTTATTTTAATCAGTAACTGTATGTTTTTGAGCAACTATGAGGTGATACATTAAGGTATATTTCAACCTTGTAATAGACTCTCCTTGTTCAAATGCACACTTTACACACGAGGAAACTGAAGCCCAGAAGAGTAAAGTGATGGGTCCAACATCATGTCACTCGATAGTGGTCACACTGGGATTGAAACTGCTGAGGCTCTTGCCCAGTACCTTCCTTTCTTTTTCTGTCAGTACCTGGAGAACTGAAGAGATCAGGCTTTCAAAACTAGAGAAAAGCAAGTTTGATTCCTTTGATTCAAGGTAGTTTTCTTGTGCAAAGTGGGGTAATAGTAGTACTCAAGTCAGAATTTTTGTTAGTTAACTGAATTATTATTACTGCTTACTGAGTAGAAACATTTTGCAAAGTTTCTGCTGACCTTTTTATAAGTACAGCAGAAACTTTGCAAAATGTTTCTACTCAGTAAGTAGTATTAATAAGTAATAAGTGCTATTGCCCGCCTGTTGACCATGTGTGCCACCCAGGCGTTCTGAATACCTGGTGGTGCGAGCAGTTGTCATGCTTGGCTGCTAACTGAAAGGCTGATGATTCAGGTCCACCCACAGTCACTGTGGATGAAAGCTCTGGCTGTCTGCTACTGAAAAATCAACGAATGAGAACGCTCTGGAGCACAGTCCCCCTCAGAAACACCTGGGATCTCTATGAGTCAGATTCTACTTGAAGACAGCTGATTTAGTTTTTGCTTTACCTTAAATATTTGCTTCCAAGTTCCTTTTTAATTGTAGTTTTCCTTATTGAATATATAATTTATGTACAGATTTGTACATTAAGGAGTTTAAAAATACTTATTAAAAGTAAGTTCAGATTGAACATAATGCAAAACCATGTAACTGATAAACCAAAAAAAAAAAAAAATTATTCTGATTCCAACTCACAGCGACCCTCCCTGTATGTAACTGATAAATAAGCTTATCTACTTTCTCAGCGGCTGACTGAAGGCATTTCTCATGAAGCCCTGTCAACTGTCACTTTAAATCTCTGAACAGGTTCTGTGCTGCTTCTTATAAAACTGTGACTTGTGTTTGGCCTCCTTTTAAGTGTGGCAATGTGCACTCAGGGCCATCTTCATCCATTTCAAGGTCTACCAGAAGTTCAGGATTTAATGCAGGGACATAAAAGACATTATATATTGCATTTATGTGAATCACACATGGTATGACACAAATAGGATGCAATGAAAAAAAATAGAAATAATTAAAACAAGAAAGAATTGTACAGAGATCCAAAGTTTGGAAAGAGGGCAGTTTTGCAACAAAAGGAGAGCAATCAAGAATAGTTCTTCCTACACGGCTTCCTGTTTGGGCTTCATCTGCTCATCAGGGAACATGACTTCAGTATAGCCCCAGCTGAAAGATTTGGAAGTGTGATTCCCCTGGCAACAAGCTCTGGGGTAATATACATTTTTGGTTGTTGTATCATCCATATAAGAATCGTCTAAGATTGTTAGAGAAAAGTCAACTTTTAATGATGCTTCTGCTTTCTGTGCCTCAAGGGAAACTTTTCCTGTGGGGCTCATTTCAGATTTGTAATACTGATTTTTTACTCTAATTGTGAGTTAACTGAAGTAGGAATGACAGCAAGTATTGGGATTTATAGTCATTAAATAAGTAGAAAATTTGTAACTGTAAGATTTATGTTGGAAACCTAAAATATATTCCACATGGGGAGGCAAAGCAAGCACTGGGAAATGCAAAAATGTTACCCACACCACACCCACACACACACCCACACCTACCCACCCACCCACACACATGCATATACACAGGAGCAATGTAACAGTTAAGCTTGCCAAGTAGAGGATAGACAGCTGCCAGTGTGATAAAAATTATAGCCAAGAAAGTCCTACGAAGAATTTCTACGATGTCGCATGGGTTTGCTATGAATCAAAATTGACTCGATAGCACCTAACAACAACAATAAACATGATAGTTCCAACCGCCCCAGCCTGATCAAAATATACCTCTTATCAACCCTGGAATGAGTGAAATTTCATAATTATTTATTTTTTTCTAACATTTTGTCTTCATTAAATAAAAAATGCCTGGAAGAGGAACGTGAACATTGTGGAATGTGGAGGACCCCAGCAAGCTTTAGTAGACTCTGTGTTGATGAGTCTGTGAGGCCCCTTTCCTGCCTTGAGAACTGATATTGATGTACAGGTGAAGACTGGAGAGCAAGCAACAGGACTGTCAGAATTTGGGAAAGAAGAATTTCTACTGAGACTAGAAATAGGTCCAAAAAGTAGAGACCCGAGGGTGTAAAGGAAATCTCATTTCACTTCATAATCTGTAGTGAGGTTGTTATTAAGTGCCGTTAAATTGGCTCTGACTCATAGCAACCCTGTGTACAAGAGAATAAAACACTGCTTGGTCCTGTACTGTCCTCACAATTGTTGCTATGTTTGAGATCATTGTTGAAGTCACTGTGGTGTATTAGAGGTGGTAATTTGAGAACTATCATGTTGGTGGTGAAAGACTGGGGAGAATACTCAAGAACTCTCAGCCTGCCTGTGGATTAAGTTATGCTGGACAGATGGGTCTTTGACAAAGAGAAAAAAATTCTTTCAGCGATCTTATCACTTCCTCTGTCAGATCTCCTGTACCTTTCTTGCCACTTTCAGGTTCGTCTATCTTTCATCATGCTTGTCTGTCCTAGTTCCTCCATAAATTATATATAGGCGTATATGTATATGTAATATTTCTTACATATATAGTGATGATAACATTTATCAAAGTTTTTTCCAAGTGACAGCGTCTCTGCTAGATTCAATTTTTAAAATTTAATCCAACCCTTATAACCATCCTGTGAATTGTTATCATTACTCCCATTTTGAAGATGAGGAGGTTGAGGATAAAAGAGTCATTTATAAACGTCTTTCGAGCTGCTGTGATCCAAGTTTTATATATGATTCTAAAGAAAGTAAGATGAACAGGACTAGTTCCCCTCCATCACGTTCAAGGACAGATACGGATGACCACACAGATAACACACTGTGAGCACAGCTACGTGGAAACCCTGTTGGTATAGTGGTTAAGAGCTATGGCTGCTAACCAGAAGTTCAGCAGGCCAGGTCCACCAGGTCCTCCTTGGAAACTGCTGTGGGGCAATTCTTGTCTGTCTTTTAGGGTCATTATGAGTCAGAATTGACTTGATGGCAATAGTTTTTTTTTTTTTTTAAGAGCAACAGTAGATCCAAAGATAGAGACTTTGTGTGAGCTGATATCCTTCTGGCAATTTACTAGGACAGGCTCAATTAACAAAAATCTCCTGTAACGTGAAATTTCAGATACTCTATAAACCTACTGATTCACCTTTATTTTCATGGCCTAGATAGAACTCAACAACTATGAATTAAGCTGTTTCTTCCCACATAGTGTAAGGGACACTGTGATCATATCGGCCCCAAATACTTTTTTGGGTATCTTAGCTTGAATTTCCTACAAAAAACAGCAATAGAGACAAGGAATTGCATGTAGGTAGTTTGTTTTTAGAAGTCATCCCAGGGAACAGGCATGCAGAAAAGATGAAAAGTGGAACAGGGAAGGAAGGACAGCCAATCCAAGTGTGTTACTGAGATGTCTACCTTAGTAGGAATTTTTGGATAGATCCCTCTGAGGCCTATCAGAGATACTATGAGGAGTGATTCACCAGAGACACAGAAGAGACAAAAATTAATCCACTGGCTTCCAGGGTGTGTTAACTGCCTTGTGCTGCAAGATTTGCATGCATACTAGAATAGCTGAGTAAATTCTCTCAGGCATTCCACACTATGGGGGCAGGAAAGTCCTATAGCACAGATAGGTAGTCGTGCAACCAAGCAAATATATTGTTTGGCTATGCTTGGGTGCTGTGGGCTGCTCTAGCAACAATAGAAGCCAAAAAGATGGGTTGAGAAATATGAAACAAGTAATACAACATTTCCAACACAGGGAGCTTGGTGATGAGGTCTGAACTCAGGTCCTGGTAAAAAATACTTAGAATAGAGGTTAGAGGACACCACAGCTATAAGGTACGGGCCAGTGTTAAGTGATCTGCAATGCACCAAAAACTCTGGAAGGCTTTTTGCTTCATTTACCTGTTACTTGATATGAAATTCAATTCTTTATTGCAGTGCTTTGAGTTAAGGCAAGATAAAAAATACTTCACTGATGGAAGTGTTCATCAGGCCACCAATGCCCAATATCCTGCTAGATGCTAGATCTTCCTTGGTATAACCTTGCTCATGTCATTCGTATTACCTGATGTACACATTCTTTTGCTGGCATTCAAGTCTTTCCCCAGTACAACCAAGACCTGTTATCCAACTATTCCCCTACTTTGACTTGCATAAAACCAAACTTGCATAAAGACCAGTGTGGGTTTCTGGACAGAGTACCTGGAGAGGTTGCAGACCCAAGCCTTATTTTGGAATCTACCACCAAACATTTCTGTGAGTGGTTGGAATTCAGTTTTCTTGTCTGGAAAAGAAAAGGGATGAGGGTAGAACTACATCAGCTAATACCAAACCTGCTAAATATCCAGACTACCCAGTGGATATTTAGAAGAAAAACAGATTACGAAGGTACTTCCCCTGGAGATTCTGATTTATTGTGTCTGGATTGGGGCTGTATGATGTATATCTTTAATAAGCATATAATTATCTAATTCAATTATACAGCCTGGGTTGTGAAGATGGATTTTTAACATTGTTCCAGAGCTCTGGTGTCATTGTTAGCTGCCGCTGAGTAGGCTTGGACTGGTGGTAACCGTATGAGAATTGCCAATTAAGTCCGCGAACTCATTCTCAAAAAAGTGCTGCATATCTCTTTGCTGGGTATCATTATGGTCACCTTCAAAGTACTCCTCTTGAGAAGCTATGCACTGGTGCCAGTGCCTAGGCCACCCCTCAAGGCGATTTTAGAACTTTTTTTCTGGAATGGCCATCAGAGCTGTTGTTGTATTACCCTCTATGTTCTGAAGGTCATCAAAATATCTTCCTTTCAATTATTCCTTTATGTTTGGGTAAAGAAAAAATTCATTAGAGGCCAGATCAGGAATTTCATATCAAGTAACAGGTAAATGCAGCAAAAAGCCTTACCGATATTTTGGTGCATTGCAAATCATGTAATGTTGGCCCATACCTCATAGCTGTGGTATTCCAATACAGTTGTTTCCTGGCTAAAAACTCCCTCACAAACAACTATACAATTAAGTTTGTGAACTTGCCACCTTGCCACTGTGTGCAAGAAACAGTCCAGAAAAAGTTCCAAAATTGCTTTAAAGGGTGGAGTAGGCTCTAACGTCAGTGCATAGCTTTCACAGGGGAGTATGTTGAAGGTGACCATAGTGACATTCAGCAGTGAGATAGGTAGGACTTAGAACAATTAAGTTCCCAGACTTAATTGTCAGGACCTCACATGCGTAACACATTCAGATGTTGCCGAGTCCTGTACCATCTTTGGGATTGAGTGCATTGTGGCAGCTATTGTGTCAGCCCATCTCATTGAGATTTCACCTTATTTTGCTTACTCTATGCTTTACAAAACATGCTGTCTTTTTCTAGAGATTAGTCTTTACTTATGACATGTCTATTAAGCAAGTTGAAGTTTTACCATCAAAGTTACAAGAGGGTAGTTAGCTGTCGTTGAACTCTAGAAAAATTCTGAGAGACTGGAGGACAGGGACAATGACTGTAATGAAAGAAGTTAGAAAACCAGCAAAGCAAGCAAAACAGGGAAACAAATGTAGCTGCATCCAACAGAGAGGAGCAATCAAGCTACCAGGCCATCAGGTTCATGAGGCACAGCAGCTAGAAAGCGAGCTGGAAATGCTATTGGAAGAATAAAGTGGAGGACAGGGACCTTTACGGAGAATTCCAACAAATTAACAATTTTGGAACAGGTTATCCTTAACTGATAAGGATTGTTCTTTATGGTCTAGCTTCAAATCCAGGAGAGGACAGAGAAAGTTTATTTCTCTTTTTCACCAAATACTGTGCAATTGCCTGGATAAACTGGAATGCAGATAGCGTGTTTAATGTACTCCTCTGAATTTTATTTTTATTTTCTGGATCTTTTCACGTTTTCCTGCATATCTAGTTAGTTTGGTGCTATCTTTTTTTTCCCCAAGAGATTGTCAGAGCCCAAAGCAAGGACCCAGCTTTGGATATTTCATTATCTTCCACAGTTGTTAAGAACACTGTGCTTAGAGTCAGATGTACCTAAGTTTGAATATGGTCTTTATAACTTAACACTGGGTAATTCCTTCATCTCTAAAGTGGAAGTAACAAAACTGAGCTCAGGGGATTTGAAGGAGAATTAAAATGAAGCTTTATACATAAAAGGATAATTTGGATCCAGGCAGGATGACCTTAAAGTATAAATGCTAGAACTGGTAGAGAGTTAGATATACAGTAACTGATTCATACACAATAGATAAGTTTTTTTTTTTGCATGACACTTGGCATATTAAAACAAAAGAAAACAAAAACCCAAACTAGTTGCCATGGAGTTGATTCTGACTCATACCGACCCCATACATGTCACAGTAGAATTGTGCTCCACTGGGTTTTCAAGTGGCTGATTTTTTTTGAAGTAAATCACCAGTCTTTCTTCTGAGATGACTCGGGGTGAACTCAAACTACCAACCTTTTGGTTAGCAGCTGCTGGTGACTTTACTGTTTGTACCACCCAGGAATATCTTCTATGTTACTTATTTTTATTTATTTATTTATTATTATGACTGAGTGAGAATGTACATTCCCATATAACTTTACATGCCCACCTATATGCAGCTTCCACTGCTCTCCCTGCCCGGTGACAGCACACTATTCGCCTCTGCTCCATGCATGTCTCATCCTCCTAACAGTCTCCTTTCCCCTCCTCTCCACCCACTCTCCTTCCTCCAGTCAGAGGTCAGCAGGATGATATCCTATAGATACATAGAACCATACAGTGCATCCAATATATGGTCACTCTGCATCACCAACTTGGCTTGGCATCACCAAGTCCAATCCATTCGTGTCCAAAGAGTGGATCTTCGTTATGATTTATGGGCAAGGGCAGCATCAGGGCCAGGGGTCATGCTCCCAGGGGAACCCCAAAACCACTGGACAATCAACTGAGGTCTTTTAGTGGAGATCTCAGGGTGCACCCCTTTTTATTCTGGTGTTGCCAGTGAAACTAAACTTAGTGAGCTCCATCACAGCTATCACTGATGGTGGCCGGGCACCATCTGGTTCTTCTGGTCCCAAGTCGATGAAGGCACCCATTCATGTGGGTCTCTCTATCTTCTGGATTGTCTTTCCCCCATGTCATTTTGGTCCTCGGTGAGCATCTGTTCGTGCTGAGTTGGGACCATTTGCTGTGCCCTTGGGTGGCAGCTTGGCAGCTTTTAAGACCCCAGACGCCACTCACCAATGCGGGGTGCAGAGACCTCTTAGCAAAACACTAGTTGTGCCAATCGGCCTCGATTTCACCTAAGAGCATGGTCCCCTGCCCCCTGCCCCAGCTACTCTGTCCTTGCAACATTGGGTTAAGATGGAAAAAGTATTCAAGTTATGCTAAAGTCCACTTAATGTTGTTCTTGTTTCTAATGTGTGCTATCACCGATTTCACCCAACCAGATTTCTAGCAACTATTTAATCTAAACACTCCCCACCTCGCCCTTCCTCCCCCCCTCCCTTGCAGCTATCAAAGAGTCTTCTCTTCTATACATAAGTCTGTTTTTCAGATTTTATCATAAGGATCTCATACAACATTTGTCCTTTTGTCGCTGACTACTTTCACTCAACAGAATGTCTTCCAGTTGAAACCAGGTTATGAGATGTTTCCTGGATTCTCATGTTACTTATAATACTAACTGAACAAATAAATAACATTTCCAAAAGCCTGTTCACTCATTGTCAAGAGCATAAGCAAAAACTTCTTCATTTTAAAATTAATTTTTAGGCTGGGATCCCAAGGGAACCCCTAACTTTCCACTTCTAATTAGATCCCAGGTTTCTATATCTAGAATAAAACTGCTCTGTCTCCTGTCACTGGCTGGCACTGATGACAGGCAAGGATGCTGCCTCTCTTTTGCAAGTTGGAAAAAAGCCTTGGGGCAGAGTCTTTACCAGGTATCACGTTGTTTGGCTGAGAAGGAATTCAAAGGCAGTGAAGGCTGTGATCATATAAACAGGCCAGAGAGCAAACAGAACTGTGCAACCTTTCTTAATCTGTCTTGTCACCAGAGCCATTTCTCTGTCTAAACAACTGAGGGTAAAAAATGCTTCAAAAAAATACAGTGCTGACGCTGTAAGCTGCAGGAGGTGAGTAATGAAACTGAGTTAAACTTTTCCTAAGTTCCCAGGCTCTGAGAAAGACCTCCTCACTTTTGGGTTCTCTCCAGGTTGCCCATGAAGTGGATACCTGAAGCACACTTGGGCTGGCTCCAACCTCTGAGAGATCTCCTTCCCAGAGATGAGCCATGTTTTCATAAATCAGAACAGAAACTGAAACTGGAAGGACATAATGAAGGAACCAGAGATGTGACAGTCACCTGAGCTCATCCTTAGGACCCTTTTTCCCAGTGGTACCTGCCTTCACAAAGGAGGCAGGTCCATCTCCCAGAGCATATTCTAGAGAGTACAATCACCTGGGGACTGAGAGAACAGACCCATAGGGATCAAGAGAGCCCTCTCTGCTGAAGTTCAAAATCTCTGTGTTTAAAATCCAGTTCTCAGGAACGAGGGAGGTGATTGGGAGGGGAGTAGTGGCCTCTCTCTTTTTTTCCTCTCTCTAAGAAGCTCTTTTCCCTTGTTCTCATAGAATGCCTTTAATCAAGATAGCAGCCAGAAACTCCTCTGTGGAAGAATTTATCCTCACAGGCTTAACGGACCAGCCAGGACTCCAGATGCTCCTCTTCTTTCTGTTCTTAGGTTTCTATGTGGTCACTGTGGTGGGGAACCTGGGCTTGATCACTCTGATTGGGCTGAACTCTCACCTGCATACACCCATGTATTTCTTCCTGTATAACTTGTCCTTCATAGACTTGTGTTATTCTACTGTTATCACCCCCAAAATGCTCATGAGTTTTGTCACAAAGAAGAACATCATCTCTCATGCAGGGTGTATGACTCAGCTCTTCTTCTTTCTTTTCTTTGTTGTTTCTGAGTCATTCATCCTCTCAGCAATGGCATATGACCGCTATGTGGCCATCTGTAACCCACTGCTGTACACCACCTCCATGTCTCCCCAGGTCTGCTTATTCCTTCTGTTAAGTGTCTATGGGATGGGGTTTGCAGGGGCCATGGCCCATACAGCATATATGGTGAGACTGACCTTCTGTGCAGACAACCTCATCAACCACTACATGTGTGACATTCTTCCCCTTCTCGAGCTTTCCTGCACTAGCACATATGCGAATGAGCTGGTGGTCTTTATTGTTGTAGGTATTGATATCGGTGTGCCCACTGTCACTATCTTCATTTCTTATGCCCTCATCCTCTGCAGCATTCTTCATACTCATTCCACTGGAGGCAGATCGAAAGCCTTCAGCACCTGCAGCTCTCACATCATTGCAGTTTCTCTTTTCTTTGGGTCAGGGGCGTTCATGTATCTCAAACCATCTTCTTTTCTGCCCATGAACCAGGGGAAGGTGTCCTCCTTATTCTATACTATTGTGGTGCCCATGCTCAACCCATTAATATATAGTCTGAGGAATAAAGATGTCAAAGTTGCTCTCAAGAAAACCTTGACTAAAAAATCATTCTCCTGAGAAAGGCTCAACACTTATCAAAGGGTTTCTTTTTTTCTTTCAGTCATTACATGGAAGAAATTTTGACTTCTTCTCAAACAGGTTTATCCTCTCCACTTTTTGTAGAGTTGCTGTTGAGTCAGTTCTGTCTCATGGCAATCCCACATGTATCAGGGTAGAACTGTGCTCCACAGAGTTTTTAATGATTTGGGATTGGAGGGGGTGAAGCAGATTGCCAGGCATTTCTTCTGAGGCACTTTCAGTTGGATTCAAACTTCAAACCTTTTGGTTAGTAGCTGGGAGCTTAGCTGTTTGCTCTTCCCACTTTAAGGATTCATTAATTTATGAAGATTGCCTATAGAATAATTACAGTGAATGGGTTCCGACAGCCAGTTACTTTTTCTCCTATAGTTATCTGAGAATAGACACAGGCTTATGCACCTTCCAAAAAGTCATTCAACTACTTAGTTTCAAAGCTGTGACTAGGACTCTGGCTTTTGATTTCTGATACTGGTTACTGTCCACTATGGCTCGCTTTCTTCCTCCCTCAGTCTCTGCTGGATTTCATTCCAAATATGAGTTGGCCTAGGATGTTAAAATCTGGTTCTGTCTACAGAATTTTCATGCAACTTTTCAAGGACTAATTTTAAATATTATATTTTTGCAAGAAGGTAGGAGTTAAGGGATTATGTTGAGATGGTCTTGGCTAAGTGATCAGAGAAATTCTTAAAGAATTTTGCAGTGTGCAGGAAAGTGTGTTAGGACTCAAAGAACAGCAGCCACATAGATTTGCTATTAAGCCACTTCTGACTAATGGTGATGCATGTGTATCAGGATAGAACTGTACTCCATAGTATTTTTAATGTCTTTGTGGGGTAGGGAAGCAGACTGCCAGGCCTTTATTCTGAGACACTTTTAGTTAGATTCAAATTTCTGTCCTAGTGGTATGGAGCATCAGGGACTTAAAATTTAAAGGATTTGACCATCAGAGGCTGAAGGACTCATGGAAAATATCAAAGTTAAGAAGAACAGAATTTTGAAATTATTTCACATGCAGTCTTTTTCTTGCTTTTAAGTTGTGATTTTGATACCAGGGTGGAGAATTCTGTAGCTCAGGGTGATTAGCTATGGATCATTGTAGAAAGCCTTGTATTAGAATTCAGTAATCAAAGGAAGTGCTCACTGGCTGTTATGGTACTGCATGCAGCAGACTATGCTGGTGTCTGTGTGTCTCTGCAGGTTATTATTCTGTCCTTTTGCATCTTACTCCATGTCCTGGGAGACATCCCTGAAATGACGGTGACAATGGACTTCTTTGTTCTCTGATTTCTGGTTGGACTAGGCCAGTGAAAGTGTCAGCAGAGGCAATCATAGAGCAAGAAGGGGGAGATGTTACAGTATTTATTTTCCTGACTTCGTCCTAGCTGGACCGTAGTGGCAGTGCCTGAGTGCTCCATTTCCTACTGGGTTACAGTAACATCTCTGTCCTCTTGCTCCTTCAGGCCAATGTTGGTAATGTCTTTCTGCTTTTTTAGCCACAGGAACTTCACTATCCCTTTGTGGTTTCTCTTAACTCTGCCTACACCTTTGCACATAGTCCCCTCATTTTATTTTTCAATTACTTTCAGTGGATCTTGGCATTTCTGCTGGGATACTGCATTTTCTATTAGCAGGTAAAAACAGTCGATGCCACTCAGATTTGTAAATTGATAGCCTATTGTGTATAAGGAGATGGAGGTACCTTTTGATTTCAAAGGAAATTATAAGTGGTTGTTTCTTTTATTATTATTATTGTGATTGAATGAAAATGTACATCCCCGTATAAATTTGCTTGCTCCCCTATATGCATCTCCCACTGCTCTCCCTGCCTGGTCACAGCACACTCTTCCTCTCTGCTCCATACATGTCTTATCCTCCCAACAGTCTCCTATTTTCTTCTCTCCACCCACTCCCCTTCCTCCAGTAAGAGGTCAGCAGGCTGATATGCTATAGATGCTTAGAACCATAAAGTACACAGAAAATATGGTCACTCTGCGTCGCCACATCCAATCCATTTCGGTCCGAAGACTTGACCTTCAATTTGATTCATGGACAAGGGCAGCATCAGGGCTAGAGGCCATGTTTCCAGGGGAACCCTGAAGCCCCTGGACCATCCAGGGTCTTCTAGTGGAGATTTCAGAGTGCACCCCTATTTATTCTTGTGTTGCCAATAAGGCTCAACTTTGTGAGTTCCATTGCTGGTATCACTGGTGGTGGCTGGCACCATCCAGTTCTTCCAGTCACGAGCTGATGTAGACACCCAATGTTGAATAGGAGAGATGAGAGTGGGCATCCTTGTCTAGTTTCCATTCTCAAGGGAAATTGTTTCAGTCTCTCTCCATTCAGGATGATATAGACAGTTGGCTTTGTATAAATGGCCCTTATTGTATTGAGGAATTTGCCGTCTAGTTCTATTTTGTTGAGAGTTTTTAGCAAGAATGGGTGTTGGACTTTATTAAAAGCCTTTTCTGCATCAACAGGCAAGATCAGGTGATTCTTGTCTTTTGGGGTATTTATGTGGTTGATCACATTCATTGTTTTTCTGATGTTGAACCAGCCTTGCTTCTCTAGTATGAATCTAACTTGGCCATGATGGATTCTTTTTTTGATATGTTGCTGTATTCAACTGACAAGAATTTTGTTGAAGATGTCTGCATCTGGATTCATGAGTGATATCAGTCTGTAGTTCTCCCTTTCGGTTGGGTCTTTCCCTGGCTTTGGTATTTGGGTTATGATGGCTTCATGAGTTGGATCCGAGTCGATGGCGCTTGGCTGGCTGGCTTGGCTGAGTTCATAGAATGAACTTGGCCCTTTCTATACTGTGAAATAGTCTCAGTAGTATTGCAGATAACTCTTCACTAAAAGCTTGGTAGAATTCTGCAGTGAAGCCATCTGGGCCTGGGCTTTTTTTTGGTTGACAGTTTTTTGATGACTCTTGGTCAAGTTTCTTTCTGAAGATGTATATGAAATGCTGTTAATATGTGAAAAACTATTAATATGTGAGAGCACTTTTGACTTATGAGATTGTCTTTTGGAAAATTCTATTTGGAAAATTAAAGCTTGTATTGGAATGTAGTTTTGTGTTTTGGTACAGTACAGAACGAGAAAGATGAATTTAAAAGAATGAGAAGAGTGTGCTTTAGGCAGAATGAAATAGATGAGCTGCATGGAGTTTCAGAAAGAGCAGGGAGTTTGGAGTCAGAGGTTAGAGTAAGGTTTGAACCTTAGCTTCGGCATGTGACCTTACACAAGTTACTTGGTGTCTTCAAGCATCATCTTGAACAATGCTTTTTTTCACAGAATTGTTAAGAAAATTAAATTACAGGTATGTTTCTACTCCTGCTAGACTCCCTTTTTTGTAGTATCAGCATGCCCTCTAATTTGTTGAGTGACCTGTGGAAAATTGCTCTGTCTCTGTGCTCATGCTTACATCTACAAGAAATGACCATGTTCTACCAAATTATTTCTGTGTTCTGTGTACAATAGATGTTTGTTTCTATATTGACTGGGTACTACACGTTCACTGTATTTATTAAGTTATTAACAAAGAGTAATTTCAACGAGTGCAAGTCTTGCTTTACTTCAAGTTCCGTCTTCCTCATGGCAAATCACTTTTACTTATTGGTTGTACAGTGCTTTGATGACTCTCCTGTAAGTCAGTTTTGATGTAAATTGAATCTCTCTCTCTCTTTAATTTTTGTTATTATTACCATTTATTATCAATTTATGTATAAATCCAGTCTTTATCTTTAGGGACTGGAAACATTACATATAAACTTGCATGTCGGATGACTTTAGTAAGTTACAAACTGTAACACTGAATGTACTACACATTATTAATGATAAAACATATGTTATGTCTCCCCAAAATATGAGTTGTAAATTCTATGGCTGTGTTTATAATCCAGTTTGGAAATGAGTTGATTTTGTTATGTTAATGAAGTTGGATTAGTGTAGGGTGTTTATTGAGTCAATTTCTTTTGAGATATGAGGTTAAACAATAAAGCTATCAAACAGAGATGGAAGAAGACTGATACCAAGCCACACGGAGATTTCCAAGGAGGCAGGGTACAATTTAAAGAAACAAGGACAATTCCCCAGAACTAACAAAGAAAGAAGACCTTCCCCTAGAGCTGACACCCTGAATTCCAATTTCTAGCCTGCTAAACCCTGGTGGCCTGGTGGTTAAGTGCTGCGTCTCCAGACCAAGAGGTCGACAGTTCAAATCCCCCAGGTAGGCACTCCGTAGAAACTCTGTGGGGCAGTTCTACTCCTTTCTTTAGGATCGCTATGAGTCAGAATAGACTAGACAGCAGTTGGTTTAGTTTTGGTAAACTATGAGAGGAAACATTGGTGACTAGTGGTAAAATGGTACGTCTGCTGACCAAAAGGTTCCCAGCTCAAATCCACCACACAGTCCTTGGAGATGCTGTTTTGTGATTCGACTCTGTTTTACAGGTTTGCTATGAGTTGGAATCAACTTGAAGGCAGTGGCTTTGGTTTAGAAAATGTGAGAAGATAAATTCCAGTTTGTTAAAATCATTCACCTCTGGTACTTCTGTTACAGCGAAAGATAACTAAGCCAATGGAAAAAAAGTATAGTCATAAGTGCCTGCTGCTATATTTCAGATACGTAGTAAACCAGGGGATACTTGTATATGTCTCCAGAGTTGTTGCTTCTGCAAGTTTGTGTGTGTGTCTGCACATACACATGTTCTTTTTTCTTGTCTTAAAATTCTATGAAAAACTGCTTTAAAATGTACCTACTGATGGGATTAATTAGAAGGGGAGGAAGTTGGGAGCTGTTGCTGGGATAAATAAATGAATAAAAAAGCATAAACAATGTATGTTTCAAATTTGTAGGGTACAACAGCAAATTTTCCTTTGTATTTACTCTTCAAAATGGCTTCTGGAGACATGTTAATACAATGGTTTTGTAATTTTGCAAATTTCATAGTGATTTTATTGAGAGCAGATTGCTATTTATCTCTTTTTATTAAAATTTTAGGAGACACTATGAGATTATGAAAACATGATGTTCCTTTTCAAACTTTCGTATATTAGTTTCAACATCCATTGATAATTGTTGCCTGAATCAGTTATTACTTTGATGTTTAAAGAATGGAAATTTTCTAGCATCACCATTTTTCTTCATTTTTAGCTGATACTCGACTGTCAGGAGACACTGTTTCTTCTCCTTCACTTACTGATTTATATAATCATTGATTTATGCATTCTAATTTTGACTAATTGGTTATAATTCATTATTGCCAATATTTATGATGTTAAGCTTATTCCCATGGGTCTTGGTTCCCATGTCTATTGACATAGTCCTACCAGATATGTGAACTCGTTTGTATTACTCTCTGGCAAGCAATATGTTCCTGCCTCATCCTGCACTTTCCCTGGCACAGTACTGGTTCTATTTAGGAATAAATGATGTTTACAGCTAAGATATGCATGCTAAATGGAGTGAGCTGTTTTCAGTGGAATTCTGTAAGCAGGTATTTAGTGGGAGAATGTTCACGCCTGTAAAATATTCTTTATGTTTGTCCATGTGAGGACTCTTGTCTGTGAACCAATGATATACTTGTTCTCTATGAATGGACAAGTCCTTTTATGATCAAAACTGATGACTCTTAAATGTCATCAGTAGTCTCCTTGGCATTATTTTTTAATCACTCACAAGATGGTCTTCTTAGTTTTCTGTCATTGACTCATGTGGCTGCTGATATGGGCCATAGATGGGAGAGAAAAAAGTCCTGAGACTTTTGTGCACACAGTTTCATTGACAATGCCATTTTGTCTGGTCTCCTCAAACAATGGGACTGGTAGTACCAATTCCTTCCTTTACTCATGCTGTATTTTGCAATGCCCATTTTTTCCCCTTTCTGGAGAGTCATGATTTGAGGATGACAGTGGACAAGAGGTTCCCATTCAAAGAACTTATGCTCTTCAAACTCTGAAAATCTCAAAACTTAACAATATTTGTTAAGACTTTACTATGTCTATGGACTTGCAGATGTGGTCTTATTTAATCCTCACAGCTGTGTGGAGTAACTATCTGTATTTTAAAGATGGGTAAGCCAAGCCAGCCAAGTGCTGTCAAGTTGGAAAAGATGGGTAAACCAAGGCTTAAAGAAATTAAGACACTTCTTGACTATATCACAGATAGTAGTGGTGGAGTAAAGAATTGAATTTAGTCTGTCTAGCTTTGGAACCCACACTGTTAACACTAGCTGCCTTCTGCGTATGTAAGAAATATCATGTACCATGGATTGGATTAAGTACCTTCAAAATATGTGTCAACTTGGCTAGGCCATGATTCCAGTTTTGTGTAAATGTCCTACATTTTGTGATCTAATGAAATTATTCTATGTGTTATAAATACTAACCTTGGTGATGTTAATGAAACAGGATTAGAGATAGTTATGTTAACAAGGCAGGACATAATCTCCGGGATTAGATTGCATCCTGAGTCTACCTCTTTTGAAATATAAAAGAGACAAGTGAGCAGAGAGAAGAAGGACCTCTAACCACCGAGAAAAAAGAGCAAAGAGCAGAGTATATCTCTGGATCTAGGGTCCTTGTGATGAGAAACTCCTAGAATCAAGGGAAAATGGATGACAAGAACTTTCCCCCAGAGCCATCAAAGATAGAATGCCTTCCTTTAGAGCTGGGGTCCCAAATTCAGACTTCTAGCCTCCCAGACTGTGAGATGAGAAATTTACCTATAGCAGCAAAAGGTAACTAAGACAACATGTGATGCATATATAGCCATCCTGTACAATATTCCAGTTCCTAACCATACTGCCCTTGACATATATCTTTATTTGGGAACAATTTTCTAAAAAGCTGTGTAGAGGGAAAGATACTAAAGATTTTTCTCCTCTTTTAATGTACTGAGTTAGAGTTAGCAGTAAGTAGAGAAACCACTGAATTACTGATATATGGATTTTGAAGTAATTTATTTACTTCAATTTATGCTCTCACCAGACAGGGAGAGCAGCGGAAGCTGCGTATAGGTGGGCATTATGTTCTCAACCTCAGCCAGGTGATATTAAATGTAAGGCGGGAACTCAGTGCCTGGCAGGTACAGAAGGTGCTACATAAATGTTAACAGATCCCTAATAAGACCTGCTCGACAGCACTTGGCTAATAAGACCTACTCGATGGCACTTGGCTGGCTGGCAATAAGACCTAATTTAAATTTAAATATTTAAATTATGCAGAGCTTTGTTTTTAATTTTGTTTTTAATCTGTTTTATAAAACTTGCAAAAGCAATACTTCAGTGTTGTAGGAATATGTGAAAGTAGAGAGAAACAAAGGATTAAAAAAATCCAGGATCCCACCATTTAGACATAACTACTCTTAGCCTTTTGGTATATATTCTTATTCTTTTGACATATTTTTCTGTTGTGCATTTGGGCATAGTTTTGATGGCTTAGATCAGTTTGCAAAAACTATAAATACTTACAAAGCTCTGATCCACATTATAACTACTGTTTTGTAAATATGTTTTCTTTCTGTAATACATTGCAAGGAGATTGCTGTGTGATTAAATGTGTATGAAAATCATGATTTTAAATGACTACACTGTGTTTAAAGCTGTCAGGTCAATGGAATGATGCAAATTCTACTTGCTGCATGGAAAAACAGCATTCTTTCCTTTCCCCCAAGAACCTTAAAAAAGAAATTATTATGATTAAGTGGAAGTTTATAATCCAAGTCAATTTTCCATATAAAAATCCAAGTACCAGTATCTCTATAACTCTATCTATTCTTCTCACCTTGGACAGCACACTCTTCCTTTTCCCTCTTTGCTTCCGATATCCACTCAACCAACCTTGTCCACCTCTTCACCCTCTCCTCTCTCCCCTAAAAAGAAACCAGTGGGACAGCTTCATATATATATATATATATTAAACCGTAAAGCACACATATCACATGCATCACTCTGTGTCCCCAAGTCCAGTCCATTCTTTGTCTGAAGTGTTGGCTTCCATACTGGTTTCAAGCTCTGTCCTAGCAGCAAGTCTAGTGGCCGTTCTCAGGAGACCCTTCAGGGTGTTCAGTCATCAATTCTGGTCTTTTAATAGTGCTTTTTAACAGTGACATGCTCATCTGGATGATCCTAAGCTCTTTTTCCAATTTTTAGGAGTGGTTTTCTCTTTGACTTAGCCTTCTCTTTCGTTTTAGTCTCTTAAATTATGCCTGATTCCCTTCATCACACTTAGATGTCAAATTCTTCCTAACTTTCCCACCACCTTAGTTCAGGTGTCCTTGGCACCAAGCGCATACTCATCATTTCCAAGTCAGAATGAAAGTCTCGTGTTGCCCAGCTTCTCGCAGAGTGCTCACCACTGACTGCAGTGAAGTCTGAACTCTGTAGTACCAACCAGTCTGGTCCCAAACTGTGATTCTAGTTTCATTTCTGCTTCCTATAGAAGGAAGGAAGCTGTGTGTGTAAGGCAGCAAATAAGGAAGGAAGTTGTTCTTTTTCCTCACATACTCTCCTTTTTCTCCCCCAAGGAAAGGAGTGGTTTATAGGATTGGCAAGAATTGGAAAGGGGAACATCACTCAGGGTTGCCCAGATGGCCCACTCCTTCCCATACTCCCTGTCTCCTTTTTCTTGTCACGGCAGGCCCCATTCTCAGGACCCACACTCTTTTCTTTCATTTGCCTCTCCTCCTGTTGTATTGTTTAGTTTAAGCCTAGAAGAATGAATTTAATCTGTGTTGTGCAAGAGGAAACTATAGTATCTCACTGTACATACATGGCCAAGCTGGACTCACCAATAAGCTTTATCCACAATGAAGCTGGTATTTTTATCTCTATCTGTCTGAATCCTGTGTCTAATTTTTTATATCAACTCTAGACTCGGAGAAAGAAGGAAAATGTGATTATTACCCTTAACCCACCCTATCAATCTTCTTCTCCTCCGAGCCATTGTGTACAGTGATTCAGTTCCCAGCAGTACTTGCCATTCTTCAAATTTGCAGGGTTTGTTTTTGTTATTGTTGTTTTGTTTTTACTTTTTATGTGTCCCTTTCTGGTTTCTTTTCCTCAGAATGCCCTTCTGATTTTCTCTACTGGTAACTTACTATTTGTTATTCAAAACTAATAGCAGTGCACTTTTAAAACTATTTCACAAAGCAGACTATATATTTCCATAGTAATGATGTTATACGTGGAAACTGTTTCTGAATAAAGTTCTAACATAAAATGACCTGATGTAAAATCAAAAACACATTTTCTATAATAACCTCTGATTTTTAAGAGTGCAATTATTTTCCAAGTTTTACTTAGTATGCAGAACACACGCTATGTATTGATAGGCAATAAAGTGAATATAAAGCACATGGAAAATAACACTGTACTATAACCGACTACTTTCAATATACCATTAAAATATTAAACACTATTTAATCATTAATAAAAATAATTATTGTGCCATTAGTATCCTGAGATGTTAAACATAATCTTTTTGGGAGTGGAAGTATAGTCCATATTGTAGTAAAAATTTTGCCAAGAAAATATATTGATAATTTGTTTATCCAACAAAGAAGCTTATATTCATTCTATTGAACAGCAAAATTTAACTTAGGAAACACGAAGTCACTGAGAAACTGATGGTTTTAAGAGTTTTGTGCAAGAATATGAAAAATAGTCTCTGGAATATGGAATGTTCTTTATTCTCCAAACCACATCCAAAGCACATTTCCTTGGAAGGAAAAAAAAATCATTTCAAAATAGAGCAAAACTTACATAGTGGGCTTGTAACTTCCCTTGAAGAAGGTAAGGTTAGTGAGCATTTCTATCCTCATTACAAGAATATGAGAAAACCCATCACAACCTGAATGTCTTTCCCTTTTCACCCCCTACCCACAGCCCATTAATCTCCAGTCCCTGATGTACCGGTTGACCAGTGAAAGTTGATTTTAGTTGACTTCAGTTAAAAAGCAATTTAGTGGCTGCTCCCAGAATCTAGATGTAGACTGGGGTACTGCTCTTGGGACCAGGCATAACTTAGGGGAAGCCAGGCAGCCAAGTTATACCACAGAACAGTCTAGACAAGCTGTTCTTGCAATTGCTGCTGACATCAAGAGCACCAAAAATTTGTTGTCAGGGGAGTTTGTTTTTTCAAAGTGAAGTACAAATTGTTTCTGTTTCTTTGTGTCACTTGTGCCAGATGTAGATGATGACTGAGAACATTTGAGTGACTGAACCCAGGTCTTGTCTTCCTTCCTCATCTTCCATGTTCCAGGGGCTTTCACAGAACCCGGGGAGTCTCGTTTTCAACAAGGCTCATTCAGGACAGGTTCCTCAAACGCGGGAAGGAGTTCTAACACTGAACAGTCACAAATAAGCAAACAAAAGCATCCATTATCCCTTCTTACTACTTGGCTTTAAACTTGAATTTCACTTCTTTAGGGAGCCCTTCTCTAATCTTCCAAAATCACTAGGGCCCACTGTTAAATGGTTTTATATCACCCAACAGCTTTCCTCTGGCATGCTTATTACATTTGTAATTAATTTTGTGTAAGTATTCATTTTTTCCATGTTTTTCCACCTAGATTATAAGTTTGTAAGGGCAGTGGTTGTGGTTGTGTCTTTCTTGTTGCTTTCCTCTTGGTGTTTTCTGTATATACATTTGGACTTTATTTTTACGTTTTGAAAACTATCTTTATGATTCAATCTTTTCCTTCTCTGTTGCTCACTGATGCTGACTTCTGAACAATCTCTTCAGCTAATGCCTCCAGTTTCTTTTCTCTCATATCTAAGTATTTAACATCCATGAGGTTCCCGATTTCAGTTATCGTATTTTTATTTCTAAAAGTTTTACTTGGTTCTTTCAAAAATCAGTCTGGTCAGTTTTGATAGTTCTTCACCATATTTTATTTCTTTGAACACATTATATTAATTTGTTTTGTATTTTTTTTCTTGGGAAGTCTGGCAACTTTGCAGGTTTGTTTCTATAGTTTGTGATTTCTTTCTTTTTTATCGTATTTTAAGCAAAATTTTCAATTCAATTCAATTTCTCATACAAAAACTTAGCCAGACTTTGTTAGGCAATCCTCACTGCCCTCCCTATGCTCTGACAAGATACTCTTGTTTCCCACCCTATATTTCAAATGTCATTCAACCAGCTCCTGCCTCGCTCTATGTTCTCATCTTGCCTCTGGTTAGGAGCTGCCCAGATAGTCTCCTGTATTTACTTAAGCCAAGAAGTACACTCTTCACTACTATCATTTTGTGTCTTATATACCAGTTCAATCTTTGTCTGAGGAGTTGGATTTGGGAATAGCTTCAGTTCTGGGCTAACAGAATTGTCTAGGATCCATGGCTCATGAGGATGTTCCAGTCTGTCAGGCCACTAAGTTTGGTCTTTTCGTTAGTGTTTGAGTTATGCATCCCACATTTATTCTGCTCCCTCAGAGACTCTTTGTTGAGTTCCCTGTAAAGGGCAGTCATTGGTGATAATCAAGCACTGTCTAGTTCTTCCAGTCTTGTGCTGATGCAGTCTCTGGATTATGTTACCCTGTCTATCCCTCGGGCCCATATTTTCTTTATGTCTTTGATGTTCTTCATTCTCCTTTGCTTCAGGTGGGTTGGGGCCAATTGGTGCTTCTTAGATGTCAGCTTGCTAGACTTTAAGACCTCAGACACCACTCACCTAAGTGGGATGCAGAACATTTTCTTAAAAAAAAAAATTTGAGGGGGAGGAGTCAAGATGGTAGACTAAGCACACATCTCCCTAAATTTCTTTGGAGACCAAAACCTGAACTGATAATTAAATGGAGCCTTCTGGATACCTAGTGAGCCCTAGGATGTGGCATAGGGCTGTTAATTTGGACTTCACACCACTAAATGGAAAGCTTCCTCTCTTTAGCTGACTCCTGCTCCTGGCCAGTCCTTGCTTTCATGGAGTGAAAGTAACTCACCATTTTGACTTTTTTTTTTCACTGTCTTGGCTGGCTGATGGAGCTGCTGGTGAGATTGGCTTGGGACTCTGTGTGTCTCGCCACCTTTGGTCTCTCTTTTTGCCTCTGCCACAGTGCAGTTTGTACAGAGATGCCAGGCAGTGAGCTTGTGTGGGACACCACCTTGGGTATAGTGGCCTAGGCTGGACCTAATACTTAGCCTGGGGGGCAGTGCCTGCCCACAGGAGAGTGCCTTTCTGGCAGAAGAGCGATGTTTTACAAAGTGTCACCTATGGCTGGAACCTGTCAGCAGAGGCCAACAGGGCAGTAGCCTTGCTGCATTTTGAACTACTTCATAAAGTCTGGGTTTGCATGTAAAGGTGCTTACTTTGCCAGTTGAGAAAAGGGCCCTGTACACCTGAAAACCTGACTGACCTAGGAAGTGGTCAGATACCTTTCACTTTTCATTATAAGACAGCTTAGAGAAACAACTGCAGTCCTTCCTCACAACATCTCTCCCACCCTTCACTGACTCACATGAAGCCCCAAAAGTAACAGATTTTGGAGAAAGCAGTAATGAGAAAATCATCCATGGCTTCAGAAGGCCACCAAAGAAAACAATCAAAGAGCTTTCCAGACAAAGAAACTTTTCTGAAATTATTGGAAGGTGAATAGAAAAGGATTATATGTAGAGTCCTCCTAGACCTTATACAAAATGCAGCAGAGCAAAATGAAAAATTAAGCAAGCTGTTTGATTTGATGGAACACCAGTACTCTGAAATCCAACAGATCAAGAACAAAATC
Source organism: Heterohyrax brucei (assembly GCA_028571685.1). Taxonomy (NCBI): domain Eukaryota; kingdom Metazoa; phylum Chordata; class Mammalia; order Hyracoidea; family Procaviidae; genus Heterohyrax; species Heterohyrax brucei. The sequence goes on from CM053162.1 coordinate 24,575,256, forward strand.
AAAGACATAGAAGCTTCGATTCAAAGCCAAGAAAACAAAAAAGAACAAACAGAAAAGAGAAATTCTGATTTGGAAGACAGAGCTACTGACTCCAGCATCTATGAGGAGAAATCAGAAAAAAGAAACAAGAAAAATGAAGAGGCATGGAGAAGCATGTAAGACTCTATAAAGAAGAACAATCTATGATTAATTGGAGTTCCTAAACAGAGTGAGACACCTGAGAATACAGAGTATTGTGGTTGAGCTGTTGACAGAAAACTTCCCAGAAATTATGAAAGAAGAGAATATAGCTATTCAGTATATATATCGAACACCACTCAATATAGATCTCAAAAGAAAGACTCCAAGACATATTCTAATCAGGCTTAACAAAGTGAAACATAAGCAGAAACTCTTAAAGGCAGCAAGACTCAAAGCAAAGCCAACATTCAGATGGAAACTCTATAAGCTTTCATCGGATTTCTCAGCAGAAACCATGCTGGCATGGAGACAGTGGCATGACACATTCAAAACCTTGAAGGAGAAGAACTTCCAATCAAGAATTACATATCCTGAAAAACTATCTTTCAAATATGAAAATGAAATTAAGACATTCCGAGATAAACAGAAACTCAGAGACTTTGTAGAAACCAAACTAAAGCTACAAGAAATACTGAAATAATCTCTTGGCTTAAAAGAACAAAACCATTAACTTTATATTTTAGAAGGACACATCATCCACAATGCTGCTCAGTTAGGGAAGGCTCCAAACTCAATCAATCATAGTGAAAGAAATGATCCAGTGATCATTTCAAGAAAGCTATGATGTCATCATATTAAAAAGAGGGATGTACTACAATCGTTATAGTCCTTCCAGAAGGAGAGGAAGTTGACAAGACTGATAATAATTAAAATTGGGTTTATGCATAATTTATTAAGCGGGATAACAGGGGCAGCCGTAAAGCACAATAAAGATGCAACATATTATATCAAGAAACATAATATAGGTGTCTCAACAACCACAAAACCAACCCTGAAAAAGGTGAAAAATCAACTCACAAAGAAGAAAGTCCTAGAACACATTAATAAGACCAACAGAGGAAACATCAACACAAAAATGAACATATCACAATGGCAGCACTGAACACATATCTATCAATAATTGCATTGAATGTGAATGGACTGAACACTCTGGTAAAGGGCATTGAGTGACATCTTGAATCAAAAGACTCGACCCATCTGTATGTTGCCTACAAGAAGCTCACATTAGACTTAAAGATAGGAACAAACTGAAAATTAAAGAATGGAAAAATATATATCAAGCTAACTATAAACAAAGAAGAGCAGAGGTGGCAATTCTAATCTCGGATAAAATTGATTGTAATGTAAAATCCACCATCATGGACAAGGATGGTCACTATTTATTGCCAAAAGGTTCAATACATAAACAAAACTTAACAATATTAAATATTTATGCACCTAATATTAGAGCACCTAAATATGTCCAAGAAACTCTAACTACACTCAAAAAAGAGACAGATGGCTCCACAATAATTGTGGGACACTTGAACACTCCACTGTCATTGCTGGACAGATCATCTAGAAAAAAGCTTAGTAAAGACACAGAAGGCCTTATTGCCACAATTGACCAACTAGACCTCATTGACATATAGAGAACTTTCTGTCCATCAGCAGACAACTATACCTTCTTCTCCAGTGCACATAGAACATTCTCCAGAATAGACTATGTGTTAGAACATAAAACAATTCTCAACAAAATCCACACCATTGAATTAATGCAAAGTATCTTCTCAGATAATAAAGCCATAAAAGTCAAAATCAATAGCACAAAAAACATAGATAGAAAGTGGAACTCGTGGAAACTGAACAACACTTTGCTCAAAAAATCATGGGTCATAGAAGAAATCAAGGATGAAATAAAGAAATTTACGGATTCCAGTGAGAACAAAAACACTTCCTACCAGAACCTATGGGATACAGCCAAAGCAGTGTTCAGAGGTCAGTTTATATCCATAAATGGATGCATCTGGGAGGAAGAAAGAAATGAAATCAAAGAACTAACCCTACAGCTTGAACAAGTAGAGAGAGAACAACAGAGACACCCCTCAGGCACCAGAAGAAAACAGATCGCAAAGGTTAGAGCAGAGCTAAATGAACTGGAGAATAAAAGAAAAATGGAAAAATTGAAAAGACCAAAAGCTGGTTTTCTGAAATGATCCACAAAATTGACAAACCACTGGCTACACTAAAGAAAAACATGAAAGGAAACAAATAACCCAAATTAGAAATGAGAAGGGAGTTTATCACAACAGATCAAACAGAAATCAAAAATATAACAGAATACTATGAAAGACTGTACTCTAACAAATTCAAAAACCTAGAAAAAATGGACAAATTCCTTCATTCATGTCACCTACCAAAATAATCACAAGGCAAGGCAGAACAACTTAATAAATCCATCACAAAAGAAGAGATTGAAAAAGTCATCCAAAAACTCAGGACCAGTTTGCTCCACTACAGAATTCTACCAAGCTTTTAGAGAAGAGTTATCTCTAGTACTACTGAGATTATTTCATAGTATAGAAAGGGATGTAATACAAAAAAATCAACAAGAAAAAGATAAATCATCCAATTAAGAGATTGACAAAAGAGGTGGGCAAAAGAGATGGGCAGACACTTCACTAAACAGGAGATCCAGGCAGCCAAAAAGCACACGCAGACATGCTCATGATCAAAACTACAACGAGTGACCCCAACAAGATTGGCCATGATCCAAAAAATGCAAAACAAGTGCTGGAGAGGCAGTGGAGAAATTGGAACTCTCCTACACTGTTGGTGCGATTGCAATAGTGCAGCTTCTTTGGAAAGCAATATGGCGCTTCCTTAGAAAGCTGGATCTAGATATACCATTTGACCCAGTAACATCACTGCTCGGAATATATCCTACAGAATCAAGGCCATTCACACCAAGTGATATATGCACACAAATGTTCATCGCAGCACAGTCCACAATAGCAAAGGGATGGAATCAACCCAGATGCCCAACAACAGAGGACTGGATAGGTAAACTATGGCATATATACTCAATGGAACACCATGCAGTGACAAAGAACAGAAGATTTCAAGAAACATCTCATAACCAGTTTTCAACTGGAGGACATTATGTTGAGTGAAAGTAGTCAGCGACAGAGGGACAAATATTGTGTGAGAACCTACTATAAGAACTTAAAAACAGACTCATGCATAGAAGAAAAGACTCTTAAACAGCTGCAATGGTAGAGAGGGAGAGAGGACGAGGGGGTGAGGGTTTAGATTAGATAGTTGATAGAAATATGGAACAGCACACGTTAGAAAGAAGATCAGTATTAACTGGACTTCAACATAACATGATTACTTCTCCCATCTTAATCCAATGTTGCAAGGACAGAATAGCTGGGGCGGGGGGGGCAGGGACTATGCTCTCAGGGGAAACCGAGACCAACTGGTACAACTAGCTTTTGCTAAGACAGCCCTCTGCACCCCACATTGGTGAGTTGGTGAGTGGCCTCTGTGGTCTTAAAAGCTTCCAAGCTGCTGTCTGAGGGTACAGCAAATTGACCCAACTCAGCAGAACAGATGATCACTAAGGACCAAAACGACATAGGGGAAAGAGAACCCAGAAGACAGACAGACCCACGTTAGTGGATGACTACATTGACTTGTGACCGGAAGAACCAGATGATGCCTGACCACCATCAGCGATAGCTGTGATGGAGCTCACAAGTTGAGTCTCACTGGCAACACAAGAATAAAAAGGGGTGCACTCTGAGAGCTCCATTGAAAGACTGCAATTGATGGTCCACAGGCCTAGTAGTTCCCCTGGGAGCATGGCCCCTGGCCCTGATGCTGCCCCTGTCCATAAATCGTACTAGAAGTCAACTCTCAGACAGGAATGGATTGGACTTGGTGACATAGAGTGACCATATCATGTGTGCACTTTATGGTTCTATGCACCAATAATATGTCATTCTGCTGACCTCTTGCTGTAGGAAGGGGAGTGGGTTGGGAAGAAGGGATAGAAGGTTGTTGGGAGGATAAGACATGTACGGAGTATAGAGGAAGAGTGTGCTGTCACCAGGCAGGGAGAGCAGTGAGAGGTGCATATAGGTGGGCAAGCAATTTATATGGGAATGTACATTTTCATTCAATCATAGTAATAATAAAAACAAATTGTTACACCACTTGACCTGGATGCCCCCTGAAACCATGGCTCCCAGAGCCCCAGTCCTGCCACTTTGTCCCTCAGAATGTTCGGTTGTATTTAGGAAACGTCTTATCTTTTGGTTAGTTCAATTGTTCTGACTTCTTCTGTTTTGAGTTCTGTCCCTCTCTTCAACTAAAATAATTCTTATCCACTATCTAATCAGTGAACACTTCTCTCCCTCCCAACTCTCATAACCATCAAAAAGTGTTTTCTTCTGTATTTACAACTTTTCTTGAATCCTTGTAAGAGTCGTCTTATGCAATATTTGTCATTTTGAAACTACTTCGTTTCACTTAATGTAATGCCTTCTAAATTCCCCCTTGTTGTGAGATGTTTACCAAATTCTTCATTGTTCTTTATCATTACTAGTATCTTATTGTGTGAACATACCATAATTTGTTTACCCCCTCATCCATTATGGGCACATACATTGACTGTATTTTTTATTACTGTGGCTAGCGCTGCCGTGAAAGTTGATACGCATGTGTCTGTTTGTATCACAGCCCTTATATCTCTCAGATACATGCCATGAACTGGCATTGCTGGTATTTTTATATCTGGCACCAAATCAATTTCCAAATCGGTTGTATTATTTTACATTTCTACCAGCAGTCTGTAAGTGTTCCAATCTCTCCACAGTTTCTCCATTTATTATTTTAATTTAAAATAATTTTTAATACTAAAATTTTTAAATCTGTGTAGTGATTTTAATTTAAAGTAATGTCTTTTGGATTAATGCCAGCCTTATCGGGATGAGATGGTATGGTATCTCATTGTAGTTTTGATTTGCGTTTCTCCAATAGCTAATGATCACGAGCATTTCCTCATGTATCTTTTGGCTGCCTGAATGTCCTCTTTGGTGAAGTGCCTGTTCATAGCCTTTGCTCATTTTTTAATTGGATTACTTGACTTTTTGTTGTTAAAGTTTTGCAGGATCTTGTAGATTTTTAGAGATTAGACTCTGACCAGATTTGTTGTGTCCAAATTTTTTTTCACAGTCTGTAGATTGTTAGTCTGTGATTTATAATTTGCTCTAATTTTTAATCATGGAGATCTAGTTTGTGTTTATTTAACTATTTTTATCATCAGCTCCTGATCCTTGTGTATTTATATGAGACAGTTCTTTGATATCTGGATTTAAAATGTGTACTCCAGACAATCACTGCTTGTCTCAAACACAGCAGTGATTGTAAATTTGCAGGAGGCACTTAATCTCTTCTTCTGTCTCTGAAAGCCAAGGCCCAAGTTAAATATATGTTGTTGTCATCCCTTTCAGCAGGAACTTTTGTCCTTCTCCAACAAGCCACTCAATTCAAAGGAATTCAATAAGTTTTTGTGAGTTTGACAATTAACAAATAAATGATTTTTATATTTTATCTGGAATTATTAGTTTGGGTTTATCAGGCAATTTTTTTCCTACTTATACAGTTTTCAGTGTTGCTGGAAATAGTTGGCCTTAATAAATATTTATTGAATGACTGAATATGAGTTCTGACAATTAAGTCCGTGAACTTAATTATTCTAAGTGTTATATGCCTCATTGTTGAATATTACTATAGTCACCTTTGAAGTAGTCCCCTTGAGAAGCTGCACACTGATGTCAGCACCTAGGTCACCCTCCAAAGCAATTTTGGAGCTCTTTCTAGAATGGCCATTGTACATGGTCATATGGCGGCAAGTCTGCAAGGGTGTTTGTAGCCAGTAAAGAAAACTGTGTTGAAATACCCTATCTACTCTCCTGATCTGGCCCCCAATGACTTTTTCTCTACCTGAAATAAAGGCAATATTGAAAGGAAGATATTTTGATGACATTCAGGACATCAAGAGTAATATGACAGCAGCTCTGATGGCCATTCCAGAAAGAGAGTTCCAAAATTACTTTGAAGGGTGGCCTAGGCACTGGCATTGGTGCATCGCTTCCTAAGTTGGGGTACTTCAAAAGTGACCAGAGTGATAATCAGCAGTGTGGTATGCAGCACTTTTTCTAAGATGAGTTCACAAACTTAATCGTCAGACCTCTTATATGGACTTCTAATGAACAGAGTTACTTCTTTCTGTCTCTTACTTTCTTTGGCCATTGCTACACATCTGCTGAATTGCCATTCAAGAGGGGAAAAACAATAGCTGGTAAATTGTATACACTAAAAAGTAATGTTGTTTTCATCATAAAAACAGATCTTGAAAGTATCATTCAAATATGGAATAACAGAGATTTTCTACATAGTGAGGAAAATTTTGACCAAATGATCCAGACTTGTGCTGAAGATTCCTCTAGCCATTTTTCTTGAGTAGTTTTCCTGATGTTTACACACAAGTATGCAAGCCTTAAGAGGATCCCTGCTGCCCCTCAACACTAGTAACTGCTGCTGTGTGGTCCATATTGAGACAAGATCAATGGCCTCAAGTTTAGGGGTTGGAAAAAAGGAAAATAAATATTGAGAGAGAGAGAGAGACAGAGGAGAGATAGAAAAAGCTAAGTGAAAGTTGTATTCTTTTGTGACCTAACTGTGTAAGTCACATAGCATGACTTTTGCTGTACTCTGTTGGTAGGAGAAGTCTCAAGTACCTGATTCGATGCAAAGGTAGGGAAAGTAGACTTCATCTCTTGATGGAAGACATGGTCGTCACATTATACTCAGACCATGTGAGATGCAAGGTGTGTGAATGTGTATTGGTATGATCGTATTTGGAAAATATAATCACACACACAAACACACATTGCATACTTGTTATAAACATCATAATATCAGGGACTATGCATCGTATTTCCAGATACTTTGTAGTTGTTCCTTTACGTAAAAAAAAATAATATTTTCTTTTTTACTTACTCTCTAGTGCCTATACGTAAAAAAATTTAATGAGTTTTTTAATTTAGGAAGATTTTATGAGATTAAAATGATGTTAATTTTGCAAGTTCTAGCATAGTGAATTTTTAGGTCTATAAATCCTCATTTTACAAATGAAAGGATTATGGTTTAGAGATGTTTAGTAATTTTACCCTCAACTGATTCAGCAAGATGATTTATTAAAATATAAATTTGTGTTTGTTATTCAACAAATAACAAATAATTATCTTTAATGCAACAGAAGAATATACTTCAATGGATTTTTTCAAACTGAACATAATCTGTGTAAATGGTAACCTTATAAATAGAATATGACCAGTAGCTACAAAGAATCCTCCATATCCCTTTCTAGTCATTAGTTATTGAGCTCCTAACCAAGGGTGACTACTTTCTGACCTTTTAATACAGTTGACTGATTTTTTTTCTTTTTTTGAGCTTTATATAAGTGGAATTATAAAGTATGTACTCTCACATCTGGCTTCTTTTGCTCATAATAAGTTTGTGAAATTTACTCACATTGCACGTAGTTACAGGAATCCCGGGGACATAACGGTAAAGAATTTGTCTGTTAATCAAAAGGCTAGCAGTTTGAATCCACCGGCTTGTCCTTGGAAGGACTAGGGAGCAGTTCTACTTTGTCATACAGGATCATACAGTATCCTTATAAGTTGGAATTGACTTGATGGGCTCAATTTTCGTTTTGGATTGGGTTGTCATTGCATGCCATTAACTTTCATGGCTATTTAGAGCTCTGTTTTTAAAATATGTACAGTTGATTGATATGTGGGTTGTCCTCAGTTGGGGTTATTAGGTATAGTATTGCCTTGAACACCTGTAATATGTTTTTTAATGAACATACAATTATTTTTGTTGAATATTCCCCCCTAAATGAAATTTCTGGGTCACAGTTATGTGTGTGTTTAATTTTGTGAAATACTGCCAAACAGCCAATAAATAACAATGTATAACAACATGCAACAATGTGTTGTGCCAGTATATTTCCCCTTTCCCTTTTTTTCTCCCCCCCTCCCCCCCCATCAAATTCAGGCAAATACCATGTAGTTTTTTGCTTTAGAGTTTCTGGCTAGCTAGAAATCTTTTCTGTCAAAGGTTTTTCCCTTTTTGAAGCCAAAGTCTACTGAAAAGACGTTGGTTGACCAGAAAAGGTAAGTTCATTTAAGAAGGACTTTGAGGGTCAAATCCACTGCCATGAAGTCGATTCTGACTCACAGTGACCCTATAGGACAGAGTTGAACTGCCCCATGGAGTTTCCAAGGAACACCTGGCAGATTCGAACTGTTGACTTTTTGGGTGGCAGATGTAGCACTTAACCACTACACCATCAGGGTTGAGAGAGACTTCCTTAGTCAGGGAAAAGGAGGAAGATAAGTGAATTCAGGAGACAGAAAACCTGAACAGCTCTTGTGTTCTTAATAGACTGGCCATATAATTTATTACCCAAATTCAGATAGTTTTGAGAGTGAGAAGGTGTGCTGCTGTTAATTATACGGGGATAATGGGTGTAAATCAGTATTGCCTTGAGCACACTGAGATTATTTCAGGGAGCCTCCGTAGGAACATGCAAATGTAGATGCTCACATATTCGTGTAGCAGATCATATGGAGAGCAGCTTTGTCATCTGGGGAATGTTCTTTTAGAATATTCATGCAGCAGATCATGTGTAGAGCAACGTTGCCAAGTTTTAATCCTTTAAAGCCTTTGGGTACACCTCCTTGTATACCTTCAGCATGCACTTGTGTAGAATAACTTCTTGCAGGTAAGTGTATGTGTGTGTGTGTGTGCTTCCTTGCATGCGTGTTGTGATACTTTAACCTCTTCATATACAGGAAAGGCCTGTATATATAGACTTCAGGATAGGTGGTGTCTGTGGTATTGATGATGGATGTCACTACTGTTATGAGCCAAACGTTTCACAGTGCTAGAAGCTTTTTGAACGAGGTACTCTCAGATATCCTGTGGGAGAATATTATAGACTCTATAGCCCTTGTCTGAATCTTTTGGTCTTGCTCTCAAAGTTAACATTAACAACTTGTGATAGGCAGCTAAATCAACCCTTTTTGCTGCACGTGAAGAGGACTTGAAGTACTTACTGATGAAGATCAAAGACTACAGCCTTCTATATGGATTATACTTCAGCATAAAGAAAACATTATTCCTCACAAATGGACCAATAAACACCACCACTACGAAAAGAGAAAATGTTCAAGTTGTCAAGGATTTCATTTTACTGGGCCCGTATTCAACATCCATGAAGTAGTGTCCAGAAATCAAGACACATTGCACTGGGCAAATCTGCAAAAGACCTCTTTAAAGTGTTAACAGGCAAAGATGCCGCTTTGAAGACTAAGGTGTGCCTGACTGAAACCATGGGGTTTTCTGTCATCTAAAATGCTTGTGAAAGCTGGACAATGCATAAGAAAGACTGAAGGGGAATTGATGCCTTTGAATTACAGTGTTGATGAAGAATACTGAACATACCATTGGCTGCCTGACGAACAAACAAATCTGTCTTGCAAGAAATACACGCAGAGTGCTCTTGAAAGTGAGAATGGTGAGATTTTCCCTCAGCAGCTCGAACATGTTATCAGGAAGGACCATACCCTAGGGACAGACATGATGCTTAGTAAAAGAGAGGGTCGACAAAAAAGAGGAAGAGCATCATTGAAGTGGGCCGACATAATGATGACAACAACAGCCTCAAATATAGCAAAGATTGTGTAGGACTGAGCAGTATTTTGTTTTGTTGTACATAAGATCATTACCAGTTAGAAACAACTCAACGGTACCTAGCAATAAAAACAACAATTCTCAAAATTAAGGTTAGGCTTCAAGAGTCAATATACTAGAAGAAAAATGAATCCCCAAACTCAGCAGTAAAGAACATGAAATCAATGGAGTAAAAGGAAAGTTTGAGTAGAACACATGAATACCAAGATGCTAGGTAAGCATCATAATTCAAATGTAAACCAAGTCAGTGCAATGTCTTTCCTTTGGAGACTGAGCTCCAAGAAACTCCTTAAGGAAACTGTGTCTAATTGAGTCCCTGAGATAATCAGGCAGCATAAATTTCTCCATGATCTGCCAGCTGGGGTTCTGGTGAGAATGAGCATTGCTAATTTTTTTCTCCTGAAATTGGAGGAGACCATATGGGAAAATCCACAAATAGAAACTTGGTCTATTCCTAGAACACCTTGGAGAGTGAAGTCTGTACAATCTCTGACTTCCAGCACCATGGGAATCAGAACAGATTATACTCAAATGCTGTCTGCTTTATGCGCTAGCAGAATCCTTTTCTCCTTCTGGCTAATGGAAAAAGACAATGAATGAGGTCCAGCACTGAGGGGGCCAGTAAAAGGAAGGCGATTGTCTAAATCCCTTCTTTTTGGTTGATTTTCTTTATCACCCACACCAGAAGGCTCTGGTAAATATCGACACCTTTCCTGCTGTCAGTACTAATCCTGAGGTGAGATTCAATGATGGTGCTTATAGGAGAAGGGTAGGATGTGCAACTATAGTAAAGGGCACTCATAGATTTCTTTCTGAAGAGGGAACCTGGTATCTGGTTGGGAGAGAAACCAAAGAATGATGTGAGTTTCCATCTCTCAGAGCCTGAGGATTTTCCGCAAGCTATGGGTCTATTTGTATTACTGGCTCTTCAGGTATCTTTCTGGGAGCCCTTGAGCAGCTGATTCAGATATGAATTCAGATTCATGTACTATATCTTTATCTCTCAAACAGCAAACGAAACATTGCTGCCTACGTTAACAGACTCTAGCTTGGATTCATTATCAGCCTAGGAGAGTTCAGGTATTGTCATAGAAACGTTATCGATATGTTGAAGGAAGAGAGGAAAAAGGAAATCCATGCACTGAGACTAATTTTCCTGAGCCATCTCCTAGCAGTGACACAACTCCCTGTGTTTTCTCCCATATTCTATAGATGACTTGTCAGAAGAGAATGACTCAACAAAATAGCTCTTCAGTGACTGAATTTATCCTTATGAGATTATCAGAACAAGCAGAGCTCCAGCTCCCCCTTTTCCTTCTATTCTTAGGGATCTATGTGTTCACTATGATGGGAAATATAGGCTTGATTGTCCTAATTTGTATGAATTCTAACCTTCACACTCCAATGTACTTTTTTGTCTTCAACTTATCTGTTATAGACCTCTGTTATTCCTCTGTCTCTACTCCAAAAATGCTGAATGATTAGGTGTCAGAAAACACCACCTTTTATGTGGGATGCATGACTCAACTATTTTTCTTCCTCTTCTTTGTCAATTCTGAGTGCTATGTGTTGGTATCAATGGCCTATGATCGCTATGTGGCCATTGTAAGCCTCTTCAGTATATGGTCACCATATCTCCTCAAGTTTGTTGCCTGCTGATATTTGGTTCGTATGTAATTGGTTTTGCTGGGGCCGTGGCTCACACTGGAAGGATGCTGAGGCTCATATTCTGTGATTCCAACATTATCAGCCACTATCTGTGTGAAGTTCTCCCTCTCTTGCAGCTCTCCTGCACCAGAACCCTTGTCAATAAACTGGTATTTTATATTGTTGTTGGAGTTGTCATCACAATATCCAGTGTCAGCATCTTCATCTCTTATGCTTTAATTCTCTCCAATATTTTCCGTATTCCCTCTGCTGAGGGCAGATCCAAAGCCTTTAGCACATGTGGCTCTCACATAATAGCTGTTGCTCTGTTTTTTGGGTCAGGGTCATTCACCTATGTAACAAATTCTTTTTCTGGAGCTATGGACCAAGGTAAATTTGCCTCAGTCTTCTACACCAATGTGGTTCCCATACTTAATCCTTTGATATACAGCTTAAGGAATAAGGATGTTAAACTCACCCTTGGAAAAACTCTGAAGAGAGTGCACTTGTAGTGGTTTTGCTTGATTTGTTCACAATTTATTCCTTGTAAGCCTCTTACTCAAGTACTTTTTTTATGAACAAGTGGAGGGATTTTAATCTTTAAAACAATGTCTTCTCACTGTTTGTAAAAAGTGGAAATTTCTTGCCTATACTATGTTCTTTGATTATATCCTTTTGTACTATTTAAACTGGTTCACTACATGAAACCTAGCATCTACTAAGTGCTAAACTTTATACTAAGCTCAAAAGATGAGTAAGATGAGACTCTACGTCTTCTATTCTTTTCTTGGAGGGCTGAATGTCCAAGCAAAAATGCATCTCTGGCTGGGACATGGGGCAGAGAGCAGTATGAGAGTACAGGAGTGTGAATTCATTTTTCCTCAATTATGGGAGCAATTTTACCAAAGACTAAAGGCAAATACTTGAAATAATGTCTTTTGAAATTTATAGAGGTTGTTTGGCCAAAAGATCATAAGTCTTCCCTTTCATGCACATATATGCATACACAGGAGAAGGCCTGGCCCAAGAATTTTATGTGACCTGAAATGTGATGATAAACTGAAATAAAAAATTTTCATTTAAATGATTCAAAATTTCTGGCCCTTGGGAAGTGGTCATGCAGTACGTGGCCTTATAATTGGGCCAGTTTCTCAGGCTTTGGAGGGTTCAAGCTGAAAGCAAAGGAAAAACAAAGAAGAATGTCCATGAGTCTGCATGATTATGTTAAATGCTACTTTTATCCTGTCCTGAAGATACTGGGCAGATAATGGGGACACTGTGTAGATAATGGAGGATTTAGGAAAACGGTTTTGTTCTTTGAAGTAGATTTAAATTCTCTGAAGATTTATGTGTTCATGTGTGCATGAAACAGAAAGAAAGGAAGAGAATAAGAGAGAGAAAGAGTGTTAACTTTAGAGAATCAGGAAAAAGAGGAGTTGTATTACACATCTCACTCTTGGGAAGACCAGGAATCAGTCAGGACTTTGAGTCCCAAAGACTACCCTATAGCATTCTGTCAAAGACTCTGTTTTTCTACACTGAAAAGCTCAGATGTGGAGGAATAGTTTCTCATACACTGTCCTGAGGAAAGAGGAAGATGTACATAGAGCCAGCCAGCCCAAGTGGAGAGATCAGGGGGTGCAGACTGACAGTGTGGTTAGAGGAATGGGGGCACTCTCTGAGTGAAGGCTTGTAATTTGAGGGTGTCTTTGAGGGGAAACTCTGTGAAGACTATTTGGTGCTTTTTTGGATTAATGGAGAGTCATAAAGTACTGAGTGTATAACTTTTGTTAAGCTTGTATTTCCCCATCTCGTTTATAAAATTACATAGTTTCACAGTGTATGTTATGAAGAATGAGGCAGTAAAAGGAAGTAAAGCCTTCATGTGCTTTTCCGCTGGTACTTGTACAGAGATACAAGCATAATATACAGAAGAAAGGTAATGAGAGAGTTCCAGGTCTTGGCCATGAGTGAGGGAGCCTAAGTGGCACTGAGAGCAGTACAGGGAAGCATCTGCAGCGTGGACCAGAGTGTGGAGGAGACACGAGACCAGCCCTGTGTTCTCCAGACCTGCTACAGGGAGGATTTATTTGAAGAAAGAGAAATAATATGATTCCTGGGTTATACTTAGTTTATAATAATAATGATCCTTTCTGTTTACTGGAGTGAAAGACCTGGCAATCTACTTCCAAAAAATCAGGCATTGAAAATCCTGTGGGCCCACAGTTCTATTCTAACATACAGGAAGTCACCATGAGTGAGAACTGACTCTGCGGCAACTGACTTAGGTTTTGGTTTTAACATTTTCTGAGCACGTACCCTATGCTTGTGTGCTGTTTGAGACACATTATATGTACTAACTCACTTGTTGGGATTGAATTAAAGCCATGTTAAACCTTGTTAATCTATTCTCTGGGCCTAGATGTATCCTGTTCTCCGGGTCACTGTCTATGTTTTAGCCCATGAAGATTTTAGAGTATTAGGAAAGAGTCGAGAATGAAGAAAAGTAAAATTAAATACGCTTTCATAAAGAAAAAAAATAGTTACTGTTGGTAGAAATGGACAGAACAAAGGAACAAGTCAAGGTCATAAGATCTGAATGGAAAGTAACATTTATGTAATAAATGCATTAAAATTCAGGGACAATTTTGCCTACATTTGTTTCATATTGGCACTCGGCTGAGTAGAATTGAAAGTGTAAGTTTGGCTTAATGAGATACTGGCTTATATCTTTTGGAAAGCAGTCCATTTGTGGACGAAGATTGGAAATGATATAAACTCAGAACTTTTCCTGGTTCTGACAGCAGCCAGATAAAACCTGCCTAAGCTCCCATAGAAAATACCACATTTTATACATTCTGAAGTTCTTTGGCTCCTTCACCATCCAGGGCTAAGTTATCTTGCACAGACCTTGAGATTCTGTTGAGGAATTGTTGGTTCTTACCTGTCAGCAAATAGGAACAGGTTTGGGGACTTTTGCCTTACTGTAACTGATAAACAATGATTTGATGGCTCAGTGTCAGACTTTGTAAGTGAATCCATCTGCCACAATGCCACAATTCTGTTACCCTATGATATCATGATGTTTTGATTTGAAGGAAGATTCCCCCCCTTTAGTAAATATTCTTAAAATTGATATTTCCTTGGGTTCAGTTCTTGGTCTACTTTCCTTCTCAGCTCTAAGGTATCTCCTCAGTTCCCATGGCTTCAGCAACTACATATCTGATGAGGACTTCCCAAGGGGTAATTCTCTTTCTGATCTATAATCAGTTGTAAGTCATAAACATAAAACTATTATCAACACTGGTGTTCAATGTTAGGTGGTTATGTAGTTCTTCACTGTAAGGGAGGATAAACTGTTGTAGGTGCTTACACAGTCTCTTCTGCTCTAAACAGATGGGAGAGTGCTGGGTTAAGTGATAGACACCAAAAAGTGGGAGTCAGAGTCCGAGAGGAACTTTCCACAGGGCTTGGGAGGGAAAGGCCAGAGGTTTCTCTTTACTCTGTGAAGCAGATGAAAGGCTGGCAGTGACTCAGTGCTAACCCCAGCCTAAATATTAAAGAGAGGTACACATGATGCTCTCTCTCCTCAAACTTCCACAAATAAAAGAAATCATTTGCTAATTGTTTCACGTGCTAATAAGAAGACTCAGACTATGATGGATCAGCCCCATAAGGTTTCAGTTTTCCCTAATATAAACTATGTCTAGAAGCAAGCAGTGCAGGGCTGATATGACAGCACTGAGTCAGCAAGGATGCAGCCTCTCTCTATGCTTTTCTTAGTAGTGACTTCATTCTCGCTGATGTATCATTGTTTTCAGATGGCTGCTAGAGTTTCTGCTGTTTTGTCCACATTCTGAGCAACAGAGAAGGAAAGCAAAAAGATGTTTTCAAAAGTGAGTCATTCCTGCTGACCTCTCATAGTCCACCTCTACCTGTAAGGAAGACTAGGAAACTTAGCATTTCACTTCAGAGGATTACCGCTGTGGAAGAAAGCACAGGGTTTGTCACTAAGTAAGAGAGGGAAAGGGCCACTGTGTAGGCAACTAGCAACTTCTACCAAAGGGCGGGATGTGGTTACCCTCAGCAGGAGTGAGCAGTTCTTAAGCAAACCTGTTTTTAATCCTTGTTTTTGCTTTCTTTCTTGGTCCACTTTATGAAGTGGAAACAGGTTAATCAGAAAGATAAGACTGAAAGAAATCCATAGGTTGATTGTTGACAGAATGTGCAGTGTCTCTTCATCATCGACCTGCTGATACTGAAGCTCTTGGCAAGGCTAAGCCAAATCTCTGCTGTTTCATCTCCAACATGTCCAGTCCCTGATTTGACTGATAAGTTAGGGTCCAGGTTCTGGAAGGCAGGTTGAAGTCCTGACATATTTTCTTCTTTAGATTTCCTGTTAAAAATGCCATGATGTTTTCATCCTCGTTTGCCTCTTTGTGCTTGTCCTCACTAGATTTCAAGGGAAGTCAGAGTGAATGAAAAATACTGCTAAACCTCTCACATACATAAAGTGTAACTCAAATAAGGCCACCGATAATGGGTTCATTGAGAGCTAGTAGGAAACTGGACAAGAAAGATTAGGCCAAGGCATCCATAATTTTACAGAAAAACAAGAAAGTAAGTTTACCTCTCTAGACTCTCCCACTCATTTATTGGCTCAACAGGTATGTATTAATTAAACTCTTACAAAATGACAGTTAAGGAGTTCAAGATTTCACTTTGTGGGGTTATTAGGATGCTAGTTGTCTTTTGTTTCCATTAGTGTACACAGTCACATGCCTTAACTGATAAGTAAACTGAGGTGGGATTGACATTGCTTTCTGAAAATTCAGAATTCTGTTTAGAAGACGTCTCTAATTAGAACAACTTTACATCAGTTAGAGATGTAACAAGACTGCCTGAAAGCTGACAAACAATAAAAGAATAAGCGTACTTAAAGCGTGCAACATATGCTCTGAGGAAAAGTTTATTCTTTTCTAAAATTGGGTAGCAGAGAAGAGAGAGTGAAAGGGATAGAAGAGGAAATGCATTAACTGTAGGAAAGTAATAGACACATTAAGGATACACAATAAAATTATAATTATAAAGGTATACACTATAAACACTTTCTTAATAACAGAACTTCACAATACATACAAAGAAAGCAAACCAACTAGTTAATGACATAAAATAATGTAAATGTAAAATAAGAAACACTGCAAAAATATTTTGGTAGAACTTAAGCAAGCACTTGTATGACATTAATAAAGGTAAATGCCTATGCTCTCTGTTAAAAGAAAATGCAAACTAGATGAAAAACAAAGCACAACTCCATGCTGCACCAGGAAAAACACCCAAAGCCAAGTGATTCTCAGAAAGATTGAAAATAAAAAAAGGGGCCAAAGATAACATAAAACCAACATAAAGTACAAGCATCAGCCAGAATGGAAGTCACATAAAACGAAGCTACACAAGAAAACTTTAGAAGTCTATAGAGTACAATTCTTAATGGCTAAAGAATGGTTACAACTATGTAGAGAGTTTCTATAACAACATATCAAGAGCTATGAGGAGCTATAAACACACTAGTAGAGAGAAACTAAATTACCTCTCTCAGTTTATGGTAAAACAAGACTACAGAAAAAGAGAAAAAGAAGAGCTATAGAAAACATAAATAGGTTTGTATGTACATTATATATGATGAATCTAAATTATATATGTATGTGTATAAAGATGTGTGTGTGTGTGTGTGTGTGTGTGTTCTGTGTTCTAGAAATTAGAATCACACTTTCTTAACAAGAATCTACAAAGCAGTCATATAAAGTGAATGGATATTAGATCACAAAAAGAAACTTTAATACATTTCATATATTGAAAATAAAGGGTCTTCCAATTAAGGGTATCCTATCTTTAAATTTGAATAAAAGAAGTTGCAAAAATGATGTAGTTTTAATCATTTTCTTATTTTGAAATACTTTTGAAAGTGTCATGTGTGGAAAACAACTTTGAGTAAATGGCTGCCATGGCACCTTCCAAGTGGGGCCCAAAATAGTCAGTTATTATAGCCCAACATCTTTCACCATTGACAGTCACAGCCTCTCCTCGTTCATCCTGGAAAAAATAAGGGCCTGTAATTCCAACACACCAAAAGTCCACACCAAGCAGTAAGCTTCTGGGGATGAAGAGGAGGTTCTTGAATCTTCACTGGATTCTTACTGCTTCAAATGTGGCAGTTTTTTTTGTTAATAAAACCATTCATCCAGAAATGGGTCTCTTCACTGAAAATGATTTTTTTGGCTAAAGGCAGAGTCAACTTCTAATTGCTCCCAAGCCCAGTCAGCAAACGTACAGGACAATCTACAGTTGTTGGATTTCACTTCTTGAGTTAAAACAATTTTGTAAGGATAAAGCTTCAAGTCCAGATGCAAAATCCACCAAATTGTGGTCCAGGAAAGGCCCAGTTCTTGGGTAAGAAATTGATTGGCTTGGATTCTGGCAGACACTCTGATGAACAATGATGATGTTTCTATTGGAATGTGGGTTCCTCAATGCTCAGATGTGGTCTGTTTGGCAACAGACTCAGTTGTCTCAATTTTTTTTATTAAACGTTGAATTACTCTGTCAGTGGGACAATTATGTGCATCATAAATTTCACATAATGTCCAGAATGTCTGGCTGACAGAATACCTATTTTGGTAATAAACTTAAATAATTTCTAGGTGTTGTGGAATTGTGTAACTTTTCATGGGTATTTGTCAAGACTAATCAAAAAACATGATAAGCGTGGCCTCTATAGCTTCACAAACATTGCCTTCTTGAGGTATCAAAAACAAGACATCCTTATTGGAAGACTTTTAGTATAGTGTTCTCTCTTCACTGTGCAACAAAACTAAAATAATAAAAAAATCAAGAAACAAAAAATTCCATTTTCCTGGGTATTAAAAACTCTCTTTTAGGCTGCTTGTGGTCAAAAGAAAAATTATAGAATATCTATAAAAACATGAAATGGAATGTTTCAAAACTTATAAGATATGGTTACATCTAAAGCAGAAAAATAATTTGTAATTTTAAATACTGTGTCAGCACAGACAACAAAAATAAATGAATTAAGGACTTCACTCAATGGGCTAGAAAAAGAAACAAAATAAACTGAAGAAAAACGGAGAGTAAAGATTAACAAAATTGAACATAGAAAGCATTGCATTAGAAAACAGAAAAAAGTAGGATAGTTAATAAATAAGTTCAACACCTGGTTCTTTGAAAAAGAAATCAATGAAATAACCCCTTATTCTGATGGGGGTGGAGAGGAGAATATAAAAATAGAAAACGCAAAATATGTTGTCATTGTTAGGTGACTTTGAGTCGCTCTACCCGCAGTGACCCTGTGAAAAACAGAAGGAAGGAAACACTGCCTGGTCATAAACCATTTTAACAAATGTTGCTGTTGAGTCCATTGTTATAAGCCACTGTGTCAGTCTATGCCTTAAAGGGTCTTCCTTTTCTTTGCTGACCCTTTATTTTTATCAAGCATGTTGTCCTTTTTTAGAGACTGTTTCTTCTGGTAATCTGTCTGAAGTGTATGAGATGAAGGATCACCATCCTTGATTGTAAGGAGCATTTTGGCTATACCTCTTCTAAAATAGACTTGTTCATTCTTCTGGCAGTCCACGGTGTAGTCAGTGTTCTTCACAAACATCGTAATTCAGCGGCATCAATCCTTCTTCAGTCTTCCTTACTCATTGCCCGGCTTGCACGTGCATATTAGGCGACTGAAAGCAACACAATCTGAGTCAAGCTCACCTTAGTCCTGCAAGTGATATTTTTGCTTTTCAGTACTTGAAAGAGTTCTTTTGTGGCAGATCTGCACACTGCAATGCGATATGTGGTTTTGTGAGTGCTGCTTCCATGAGCACTGATTGTGAATCCAAGCAAAATGAAGTCTTGGACAACTTCGATATTTTCTCTGTTTATCATAATGTTGCTTATTGGTTCAGTTGTGAGGATTTCTGTTTTCTTTATGTTGAGATGCAATCCATACGGAAGGCTGCAGTCTTTTATCTTCATCAGTAAGAGCTTCAAGTCCTCTTCACTTGCAAGGAGCAAGGCTGTGTCACCTGCATATCACAGGCTGTTAATGAGTCTTCCTCTGATCCTGAAGCCGCATTCTTCTTTGTATGATACAGCTTCTCAAACTATCTGCTTGCCAAGTAGATTGAATAAGTATGACAAAAGAATACAATCCTGGTGTACACTTTTCCTGATATTAGACTGTACAGTATCCCCATGTTCTATTTGAACAACTGCCTCTTTTTTTATGTACAATAAGCACAATTGAATGTTTTGGGATTCCCATTCTTTGCAGTGTTGTCCATAATTGGTTATGATTCACACAGTCAAATGCCTTTAGCAATAAAGCACAGGCAAACATTCTTGTGGTAATCTCTGCTTTCAGCCAGGATCCATTTGTCATCTGCAGTGGTATCTTTAGTATCCACATTGTTTTCTGAATCCATCTTAACTTCTGGGAGTTCACTATTGATGTACTGCTGCAATCACTTTTGAATGATCTTCGGCATGATATTACTTGTATGTGACCTTAGTGATATTGTTCAATAATTGCCACATTCTGTTGGATCACCTTTCTTTGGAATGACAGGAATATGGATCTCTTCTAGTCAGCTGGCCAGGCAGCTATCCTCCAAATTTCTTAACATGAACGAATGAGCAACTCCATTGCTGCATTCTTTTTTTGAAGCATCTCAGTTGGTATTCTGTCCATTCCTGGTGCCTTGTTTTTTGCCAATGCCTTCAATGCAGCTTGGACTTATTCCTTCAATACTATTGGTTCTTGATCGTATGCTGTCTCCCAAAATGCTTGAATATTGACCAGTTCTTTTTGGTATAGTGACTCTGTATTCCTTCCATCTTCTTTTGATGTTTCTTGTGCTGTTCAATATTTCACTCATAGAATCCTTCACTGTTGTAACTGGAGGCTTGAGTTTTTTTCTTCAGTTTGCCCGGCTTAACAAAGGCAAAGTGAATACTACCATTTTGATTTTCTAATTCCAGGTCTTTTCTTATTGCGTTATAACATTTTACTTCTTGAACCACATATTGAAATATTTTGTTCAGATCTTTTACTTCACAATTCTTTTCCTTTTGCTGTAGCTACCCCATGTTCAAGAGGATGTTTCTCTGACACCCTGTTTAGTCTTTTCATTATTTCCTTTTATTTTGATAATCTCTTGTTTTCTTCATGATTGTTTTTATAATCTGTTGTTTTCTTCACGTTTAATATCTTTGATGTCTTTCCACAACTCATCTGATCTTCAGTTATTTGTGTTCTGTTCTTGAGATGGTCTCTAAATTTAGGTGAGATACACTCCAGGTCATATTTTGGCTCTCATGGTTTTGCTCTAGTTTTCTTCAGCTTCTGCTTGAACTTGTGTAAGAACAGTTTATGGTCTCTTCTGCAGTCAGCCCCTGGCCCTGTTCTGACTGATGATATTGAGCTTCTCCGTTGTCTCTTTCTGCAGATGCACTTCGTTCCATTCCTTTTGTATTCCCGTCTGGGTGGGCCCATGTTTATAGTCACCATTCATGTTGCTGAAAAATTCATTAACAATGAAGCACTCATTAGTCATGCAAAATTCTATCATGTAGTCTCTGGTGTCATTTCTGTCACAAAGGCATATTTTCCAGCCACTGATCCTTCTTTGTTTCTAACCTTTGCATTCCAAATCACAAAGAATTACTAGTATCTCCTAATTCTGTTTCATCAATTTCAGGCAGCAGAAGTTGGTAAAAATCTTCAATTTCTTCATCTTTGGTTTTAGTGTTTGGTGAAGAAATTTCAATAAGAATTGTATAAACTGATTTTCTTTGTAGGTACATGGAAATTATACTGTCACTGATAGTGTTGTACTCCAGGACAGATCCTGAAATGTTCTCTTTAACAATGGATATGCTATTCCTCTTTAATTTGTCATTCTCAGCACAGTGACCGTATGATTGCTCAATTCAAAATGGCCAATAGCAGCCCATTTCACCTCACTAATGCCTAGGGTAACTGGCAGATGTGTGGGGGTATAGTAAGCTATAAGGAGGAAGTAATCATAGAAACAGAGGGAATTAAAAAATAAAAATAAACTACTTTGTTTAGCTCCATTCAAACGAATAACATGGATGAAACAGATCATTTTCTAGGGAAATATAATTTAATAAAATGAATTCTGGAACAAGCAGAAAATCTAGAGTCCAATACCATCGAAGAAATAGAGAACGTTGTTGGTTACATTGTAAACATTACCAATTTCAGATGGCTTTCTCATACTATTTAAACTGGTCCAGAACCTAGATTAAAAAAGAAAAACTCCCAAATTATTTTTATGAAGTCAGCATAACTACGATGCCAAGATCTGACAAGAGTTTACAGACCAACCTTAGTTAATAAACATCAGTACAAAAACTAACTAAAACACTATTAAATGTTATTCAGCTTCAAATAAAAGAAGAGATCACCATAGCTAAGTGGGTTTATTTCATGAATGCATGGGTGATTCAACATGAAATCTGCCGACATAATTTATGTATTTATTTGTAAAACCAAGAAGAAAATCATATGACTATCTCCACCTGTACTTGAAAGATACTTACTAAAATTCATCATCCACTTTTAAATCAATTCACCTCATAAAATATAACCGAATAGAGCCAATTTGAAGCTTGTGCCTTTTTTTTTTTTTTTTGAATTGGAACAGAAAACTGTATCAGCTCTTTTCATTTACTTTTCCATTTCTAAGAATATATTATAGTCATCAAACTTCACGCCCTCTTTGGACAAAATTCACAGAGCTACTTTATTTGTGGAAAGCTTGTTTCTGATCCTGAGAAATTCATGTTATATTAAAGTAAAATGTAACATTATCACTGTCTTGTTCATGCGCAATTATAGGTACTTTTTATCTTTCTGCTATTTCCAACTTTTGACAAATATTCTGGGCTCCATAATTGACAGAACAAAAGACACAAGATACTCTCCTCAGGTTAGGACCACAGGGATTCATGCAGCATGAAGTTTGTTTTCTTACAGTTCTCTAGTGGAAATGAGAAAAGATCTTTTATTTTTTATGGAAAAAAAAAAAACCAAAAATGTGTCCGAGAAACATCTTAGGAGTAGGTCAAATACCTTTTCACACAACGCTCCCTCATGTCTTTTGCTCCTTTTTCAGCAGAAACAACATCTGTGTAGTTTTGGCTGTCATCTTTTAGAGAAAAGCATGTTGAGAGTCAGAGCCAAACAACTGGCTGAAGTCACCAAGACGCGACAAATTTCATTTTTAAGACTTGCTTTATTTTATTCCAATTCCTGTGCTTTGTTGCACTAGTAAACATTTCCTTCCAGAATAGAATGGAAACAAATAAGAAGACAAAATAGAGAAACATGAAAGGAGAGCAGAGGGTGACAATCTGGACAAATGGTTAAGAATCAGCCTGAGAGGAGAGTCACTCCCATAATGGCCTGATCCCCCTGTGATTCCATGTGTCTTAGTGGAACCAGGCTTTACAGAGTTTTCGATTGCTGAGTTTTTGGAAGTGGATCACTAGGTCTTTCTTCTGAAGTGACTTTTGATTGGTATCCAAACATGTTAACCATTTGCATCACCCAGACACTGAAAACTCCTGTAAGATCTAATCTGCATTGGTGTAAATACTAAAGAAGACACATGCACATGTTTTTACAGGGCTGGATGAACAAAGCTGGCTACCAGAAACATTTAACCAGTTAAGTCACAATAAAGAATTTCACAAAGTTGAGGGATGGGCCAACTTCATTCTGGGAATGTGTCAGAATTCCAAAGGTATTATGTGTAGTTCAAAAAAAAAAAAAAAAAAAGATTTACTGTTGTTTAATTTTGTATATTGAAAATAAATGGATTGGACTTGGTGATGCAGAGTGACCATATATTGGATGCACTTTATGATTCTATGCATCTATAGGATATCATCCTGCTGACCTCTGGCTGGAGGAAGCAGAGTGGGTGGAGAGGAGGGGAAAGGAGACTGTTGGGAGGATGAGACATGTATGGAGCAGAGAGGAATAGTGTACTGTCACCGGACAGGGAGTGCAGTGGAGGCTGTGTACAGGTGGGTATGTAAATGTATATGGGAATGTACATTTTCACTCACAGTAAAAAAAAAAAAGAAAAGAATGTTAGAAAAAATAATTAAAAAATGCAGCTCAGTGATATGCAATATTCTGGTGAACACACACTAAAAAAAATATAATCTACTTTCCTGAAAATTTATTGCAAGGTTTATTCCTTTGGATATATATTAGAGTCTTGGGGGATTTGTAAAACAAAAATTTTCATCAAATAGATTTAAGATGGTTGAAAACATGGGTTTATAGAAATAGACTGAGATCATAAATGGCACTGGTAACCATTTAAAACTAGAAAAGAGATTCCAAAAGATACCTAATTTTTTGTATTCATAGCATTTTTCTACAAATACTTATTATGTAATCATTAATTCACTAATTCATTCATTCATTTTATAAACATTTGTTGTACTCCTATCATGTTCTACGGGTAGGGATAAAAACCAGAAGATCCCACTACTGTCCAGTTGATTCCAACTCATAGTGACCATATAAGACAGAGTAGAACTGCTTCATAAGTTTCCAAGGAGTGCCTGAGGGATTCAAACTCCCGATCTTCTTGGTTAGCAGCCATAGCACTTAACTTCTAAGCCACCAGCGTTTCCTGTCGGGATAAAGTAGTAAACAAAATGTACTTTTCCTTGTGGATGAGTTACATTCTGTTGCTAGCTGCTGTTTGTTAAAACCCACTGCTGTCGAGTTGAGTCCAAAGCATGGTGGCCCTAGAGGTCAAAGTAGAACTGCCCCTTAGAGTTGCTTTTTATAAGGGATTATAAAATAGAGCAGGCATCTGATCTATCAGAAAGTGACTAGGCCACCTCTAAGAGCTCCATGCAATCTTTCCCTTAACTTTTACACTCTCTGTCTGGCAGCTCCAGGTAACCTTTCCCCAGATTTTACTTTTGTTGCCTAGGAACCAATCTATTATCATTTAGGAAGTGAGTTTCTTTGAGGTCAGTCTAAAGAATGTGAATACTTAGTGGAAACTTTCTATCTCAGTATCTTCCAATTTCTGTCCTGCTCCCTGTAACAGTCAAAACGGAGACCGTTGTAAGTAGACCACCTGGATGGTTTTTCAGGCACCTGGGTGATTCAAACTACCAACCTTTCAGCTGTTAGCACAGCCTTGAAGCACTTACACCACCCAGAGACTCCTTGTTTAATATAAATTTTGCTTTCAAGCACATCTTTTTTTGCTGGTTTTTTTCAAAGTTTATGTTTTAATACGGGGTTGAGGATATTATATAAGAAGTTATGTAAAATCCATGGCTCAGGTCCTGAGAAAGATGAAAAATACAAATTTCAAGCCAAGTTCACATTTTGCACTTCAAGCGTAATGACTGAGCCACCAGCACTATCTGGTGGCTGCTTCAGTGAACTGCTTGGTTCAGTGTCTAATGTCTCTCTCTCTCTGTTCTTCTGAAGACCTGGCAAAATGTGTTTAACCCACATTTAAGTTTGTTTTTTTGTTTTTTTTTTTTTTTATAAATACTGTAAAATTTATACAGACCAATTTTGTAAAACATGTTTAGATGGTTTAACATACTATTCGGTCTTCTATAAACAATGTGATGGGAAGATTTGCCTCTTCCCTAAACTTAATTTCTTGAGAGCAAAGAGAGTGCTATACACTCTCTCCTCCCTAGATAATTAGGAAACCCTGGTGGTGTAGTGGGTTAAGTGCTACATCTGCTAACCGAAGGGTTGGCGGTTCAAATCCACTGGCTGCTTTTTGGAAACCCTATTGGGCAGTTCTACCCTGACCTCTAGGGTTGCTATGAGTTGGACATGACTCGACAGTATAGTTGCTTTTTTTCCTAGTACTTAACACATATTTTGTAGACTGAAAGCAATTACTGTTTTACTTTTTTACAATATCTGAAAGTACCTATGGAATTTGTGGCTGCTTTATGCTAACTTAACAGGCTCTGGGGAAAGTCTATTTTAGATGCATGATAACTAAACTCTGAGAACTTGGAGCTGCCCCTTCCTCCAACTGACTGCGACCAGAGATATCCAGGCAGAACATGAATGATTTTCTGCCAGAAATGCTTTAAAATATATTTTAGCATGGGTGGGGGTATTGTGCTAGAAAACTTCTAATCTTAAAAGTTTAAAACCACTAATGATTCATTAGTTGTGGATAGTGCAACTGGGTAAGTGCTTGGCTACCAATCAAAAGTTTGGAGGTACCATGGAAGAAAGGCCTCTCAAACTACTTCTGAAAAATCAGCCATCAAAAAACCTGTGGAGTACAGCTTTACTCTGACATATGGGGTCACCACAAGTCAGAAATGACTTCATAGCCACTATTTTTTAAAGAAGTGATTCATTGAAATAGATCATTTTCATGTGCTTGTATTTCCGCTCGTTATTGCAGGAATTCAACACGTGTGACATCTCCTTAGCCACATGCAGGCATGTCCAGGAGGACCTGATTTTGCTCAGGAACCAGTCTATCTTTGTAGTAGCATCACAACTCCTTGGTGCTTCCTCTGGCACTCTCCTGCAACCCACCCTCAGCAAAGGTGGTAACACACTGCTCTGGATAGGAAAGAACTGCTGCTCATTCCTCTGGGCTTCCACCAGTTTTCCTGGTGCCTCCCTCCAGGGCTCAGTGACCCCTCTAAGGAAGTATAGGCGCATTCTTCGAGGCTCAGCTACCAGGTCCAAACACAGAATCTCACCAGCTTAACCCTTCATTTCCACTTCTGCCATACATCTGTTGATTTCTGGATGCTGGCCTCTGTCTTCTCCTTTAAAAAAATTGTCCATCTAACAAGAATTGGCACTTGGCTTGGCTTGGCTAACAAGGATTTAAATGAGTACCTATAATGTGTTGGTCCCTGTATTTGGCACTGGAAATATAGCACTGAATTATTCAGACAGTCCCAGTTCCCCTGAAACAGCCATTCTAATAAATAAATACGACACAGAACAGAACATTTCACCATAAATTAAGAAAGCCCATCAACCCCTCTGGGCTTATCTACACTGTTGTTGTATAAGTACTGAATTTGCCTACCTTTGATAAATAACGCTACTAATTCTTGTCGAGTTTTATGATGAAATTGCAACCTTAATCTAGAGAATAACAAGAACAGTAGTAAAAATCCACTAATTCAACTTAGGAAGTTGCTAGACCTTTAGGGAGCCCAGGAACTGAAAATTTTGAAACCTTTATTTTTACTTTTTTCCTTTATGCTCAAGATCGCATGAAAATTTTGCTGCTTTAAAGTTGGCAGACATCTCAATCAGGTGAATATTCCCAGGGAAAGAAGAGCATGGATGTTTTTGGAAACTGAGACATGAAAGAGAGGTTCCTAGAAGGGTAGTTCAGACTTAAGATAAAGTTATATGGATTCAGAGGTAGTAGAATGGGAAAAGAAAGGTAGATTTTGGCTATTCTGGCTTGGGAAGCCTTGTACATCTCAGGAGACTGAGTTAAGCAAGTGTATAGGGCTTAGGGAATATATGAACAGCCCTTTGGTTTTAGAAATTTGGGGGGCAAACTGTTAAGGACCAGATTGCTTATGAAAAGTTGGTAATTTGAACCCATCCAAGTGAGCTTCTGAAGCCAGGCCTGGCAGTCTGCTTGCAAAAGGTCACAGCCTAGAAAACCTGATGCAGCAGTTTCACTCTGTGTTACCCAGTTTGGGTCCACGCCCTGGAGCTGTTGAGCCAATGAAACCTACTCCAAATCAGAAGGAGGAAGAAGGTTTATTAGGAGGTGTGATACCACGGGAGACTCAGTAGCAACACAGGCTATTTTCCCTGGAGTCTCAAAAGACAATTTTTACATCAGAGTTTATGTATCATTTTAACAAGGAATATTTCATGTTTTTAAGCACATAGCTCACAAGAAACTCTTTATTAAATTACAGATATGTACATCAGACACCTGGACTCTAATCTGCATGTTTGTAACTGGCAAAGACAAAACTTACATAAAAATTTCTCAGCTAGTGAAACTAGCCTGCCTAATTTACTCTAAGGAGCAAGAAAGAAAGTTGTGGATGCACAAAATGCCAGGTAGCCTTCCTAGCTGCTGTTTTCCAGGCTGAAGACCATTTCTCACAAAAGCAAAGAAGAAGAGGGAGACCAAGGTCACAGGAGCTGTGGTGACTCTGTACCCCTTTGGAAAGAGGCCGGTACAGAGGCCAGAGTAGCTGGTGCAGTAAAAAACACTTGCAGATTATTTGGAGTACCATTATGGCATTAGTTACATGAAGCTCTCAGTTAACTGTTTTAAAAAAGAGAAAACATGTTGCAAGGTATTAGGGGGTTGCCATGGGTCACAACTGACTAGACGGCAACTATTAATGAAAGCTTGAGTTTGCTTCCATAGAAACAAACTATTTAACACATGGAATTCTAGTGGGCACAGTTCTGAATCTTGGGAGTCCCTTGGCATGTTGGGATCACTGTTAGTGGGGAGAATTTATGCAGGTAGGGACAGCATGCGCATGGCAGGCTCCCTTCCAGTAGGTATTAAGGGCATACCAAAGCTTAAAAAAACCGTTCTAGTAGGTAAAATGTTGGTTGCAGTGAAACTGTTAATCTCAAAATTCAAAATAATGATAAAATTAACTTAAATGGGCAGTATATGAAGACTTCAGCTTCAAGGAAAACAAAATTTAAAAAGTTTCCCTAAATACCTTAACTTACTCTATCTGAAATAAAAGTCTGTGTTCCTCTTTAGAAATTAACCTTTTTATGTTTATTGTTGGGGTACACCTTAATAAAAGAAAACCAAAATAAAATAGGGCAGTAAGTGACATCCCACTAGATGGAGAAAAGCAGTCAAGAGATCAAACTATGTATTGCCGTGGGCAGATCTGCGGCAAAAGAATTCTTTAAAGCTCTGAAAAGCAAAGATGTCACTTTGAGGACTAAGGTGCGCCTGATCCAAGTCATGATATTTTTGTCACTTCATATGTATTTGGCAGCTGGACAATGAAAGAGGAAGACTGAAGATTTGATGTCTTTCAATTATGGTATCTCCAAAGAATATTAAATACACCATGGACGGCCTGAAGAATGAACATGTTTGTCTTGGGAGCGGCACAGCCGGAAAGCTCCTTAGAATCAAGGATGGTGAGACTCCCTTTCATGTACTCTGAATGTGTTCTCAGGAGGTACCAGTTCCTGGAGAAGGACGTCATGCTTGATAAGGTATAGAATCAGCAAAAAAGAAGACAATCTTCAGCATGGTGGATTGACACAGTGACTGAGACAATAGGCTGCACGGTAGCAATGACAGTGGATTGGGAGGGTGGCACAGGGCCAGGCAGTGGCTTACTCTGTTGTACTTAGGGTACTATAACTCAACGGTGGGACAGATAGGGGATGGGGTTGTGGAAGAACAGGCCAGGAAATAAAGCTTGTAGCACAGAAAATGGAGAACGATTGCTTTGATCTCCTTTTGCTGTTTATTTGTAACTGTCAGTAGCAAAACCTTGTGGAAGACATACGTTGACATGAACTGAAAGGATTTCTTTGATCTCCACTCTTTATTTTTGTAACTGCAGTGAGCAAAATCTTGTAGAAGATGTAGGAGGACGACCAGTTGAGTTCATGAAGTCATCCTAGAAAAAGTGCTACGTACCTCACTGATGTATATCAATAAGGTCACCTTCAAGTACTCCCCTCGGGAAACTATGCTCAAATATCAACACCTAGTCCACCCTTCAAAGTAATTTTCTGGAATGGCCATCAGAGTTGTCATCACCTTACCTTTGATGCCCTAAATGTCATCAGAATGTTTTCCTTTCAATACTTCCTTTATCTTCAGGTAAAGAAAAAGTCACTGAGGGCCAGGTCAGATGAGTAGGTAGGATGTTATTTAGTTACTGGCTGAAAACTCCCTTACAGACAACTGTACAATTAAGTTGGTGAACTTGCCACTGTGTACAATGGCCGTTGCAAAAAGAGTTCCAAAATATCTTTGAAGGGTGGGACCAAGGGCTCATAGCAGTCTATAGCTTCCCAAAGGGAATACTTAGAAGGTAACTGTAGTGGTATTCAGCAATGAGGTATGTAGCACTTAGAACAGTTAAGTTTATGAACTTAATTGTCAGATCATTATGTTGACATGCACTGATACCAATCTAAGACCAGGCTGTCATAAGGTGTTTTTCAGGAACAAGCTAACCAACTGAAGCAAAGTGGTCAAAACCAAACCCTGAGACTTGTGCACCATTGATCAGCTTGTCCTGTAAACAATCCCAGAAGTTTCAATATGGTGGGCCTAGGAGATAAGAATGCACGTACAAGACAGCCCATCACAGATGCTGACAACTTGACCAGAATCCGTTGCACCAGAGACCATCTTGGAAAGCCTGGATTTCATCTTGGACTTAGTATACGTGTGCATCCTGTAGGAATGTGTGAAACACTGTCACTTCTTTACTGCTACCCTATAGGAATGCATGAAACAGGATATTGTGATTTATCAATAAGCTAGCAAACTACATCACTCTCTCTTGCCTGGCCCTTCCATGTTGAAACTATCTCATAAAAACATGACAATCCCATCATCCCTTTGAAGGTCTCTCACTATGTGCTTATGGTCCATGTGCCCTCTCTTTGAAAAGTTTTTCTTTAATAAACTCTTTGGCCAAGCTTAAAATGTTCTAGTTTACTTGTGTAGAATACCTGGCATTGGCACATACTGGTAGGTAGCAGACGGATCTTACAATATTATAACAATTGTAGATTTGCATCTAGGTGTATGAAATAATGCAGAAATATCCCATTTACCTCTTACTCAGTTTTCACAGTGGTAACATCTTATGAAACTACAGGACAGTGTGATAACTGGGATACTGACATTCATACAATTCATCCATCTGATTCAGAATGCTCCGGGATTACTTGCAGTCATTTGGGCATGTTTGTGTATGTTTAGTTTTATTCAACTATATCACAAGGGTAAATTTGTGAATCTACCACCACAGTCAATATACAGAACACTTCTACTAACACAGAAAGCCCTCTGGTTCTTGTTTTGTAACCACAACCATCTTTCTTCTTCCCTTCTCCCTAACCTTAACTCATAGAAACCATTCATCTCATCTTCGTTTCTACACTTTTGTCATTTCATGGATGTGATATAAATGGAAACATACAGCATGGAAATTTTGAGTATGGACTATTTTATTCAGTACAATTCATCTGAGATTTGTCCAGGTTGCTGTATGCACCAACAGTTTGTTCCTTTTATTGATGGTCTGCAGCATGGACATATCCTTTGTTTAACCAGTCATCCACTGAAGGACATCTGAGTGGTTACCGATTTTTAGCTTTTAAGAAGAATGCTGTTATGAACATTCATGGACAAGTTTTTTTGTGAATATAAATTTTCATTGTCCTGGGATGAATGTTCAAGAGTATAATTTCTGGTCCATATAGTAACCTCATGTTTACTTTTAGACAAAACTTTCCAGAGTGGCTGTGACATTTTTATATTCTCATGTGTGAGTTATACAGTTTCTCCACTTCTATCCTTGAAAGTATCCAGTACCAGCATTTGGTGTTGCTACTATTTTTATTTTGTTTTATTCATTCTGATAGGTATGTGGTGACCTCTCCTTGTAGTTTTAATTTGCATATTCTCAGGGGTGTTGGATGTCTTTGCCACGTGTACGTCCTTTTCAGTGAAATGCCTGTTCATACCTTTTGATGATTTTCTAATTCAATGCCTTGTTTAACTGTTCAATAGTCTTCAAATATTGAATGAACAGATATCAGTTCATTGTCATATATCATTTGCAAATATTTTCTCCCATTCTGTAGCTTTTTTACTACAGAGAAACAAGTTTTCAGTTTGATAAAGTTAGATTTATATATTTTTCTGCTGTGGACTGTGTTTTTGGTGCCTAGCCTTAGATCCTGAATATATTCTCAAAATCTATGTTCTCTTAATCAGCTAAAGAAGTTTAACATTATTGGATTTTCTTTTGACTTCCAACTGTGACTATCCTACTTAGGAGAGAAAATTTTAGAAATAGAGGCTAGAAGATTTCCTTTTAGGCAGATTTTCTAGGTAATCTTAGCTAAGAGTTTCCTTTTCCTCTTCCTTTTCAATGATTATTAGAAGACTCCATGAGTCAGAGTAAATCCCCACAAACTCTGTAGGGAAATTGTCATTATTATCATTGCTATTCATTATGAAATGAATCATTTAACTGTCGACACAATTGAGGTCTCCTATTTTTAATTGCAATTGTAATCCTGCTGAGATGTGGAAAAGATCAGTAATAAAAAAGGAATTTCTCTCTATTAAAAAGGAAGAGTATTAAGAAGACACTGGAAGTATTGAGCAAAAAGAAGGAATGTGCTGTCACAGGGTGAGGAGAGCAGATGGAATTGCATACAGGTGGGCATGCGGAATTGATTCGGATTGTATACTTGCACTTAATCATAATAAAAAAATAAGAAAAAAAAGGAACAGTATTAATAGCGTAAGCAAGCGAAAGGACCATCTTTCTCTGAGTACAGCTTTTAAAGGCACAGATGCACACATTATTCCTTTCATGGGGCATTCCATAGTGTGAATTTCATGAGTGCAGTGAACTATTTTGCTTTGTATTACAACTCAAGCATTGTACCTTTTGTGGTACACCAAAAACCTAGTGCCATCGAGTCGATTCCTACTCAAAGCGAAAGAGTAGAAAGAGTAGAACTCAAAGAAAAGAGTAGAACTGCCCCATAGAGCTCCCAAGAAGCGCCTAGAGGATTTACGCTTGTCGACCTTTTGGTTAGCAGACCGATCACTTAACCACTATGCCACCAGGGTTTCCTGTAGTGGAGGTTAATAGAATAGTTGTTGAATGACTGAATGAAAGAATCAACGTGAATTATGACTAATTTTTTTCTTAGGCAATTTAGGGGAAACATCACTGAAAGAAACATTTGAAGGGTGAATTCAATCAGAGTTCTATTTCTTCATAATGGTAATATGGAGAAGACAGGAAGAATGCCTCCAGCTGGTTACCCTGGGGAAGAAGTAGCTTCTCTCAGAGGCCTCCCCCTGCATTTGCACTAAGCTTGAAGTACTGAAATGTGTGTTACTCTGGTTCATTCACATTCACTTCCGAGGTGAAAATTACCCACACATGCAGTATTCAGGCCCAGCATCAGCCTTTGATCTCTGATTGCACTCCTACTCCATGCTGGGACTGACAAGATCTTCACCTTAAGTCCTAGACTACAATTTCCACACCACACAAAGAAGCTATCATTACCACTTTGCTCTATTTTCTTAAAATTCTATTTTGTAATTGCCAACAATATCCCATTGTACGGTTATACTCTTCCCGGAATGTTATTGTTTGGCTCTGTTCTCTGCTTTTTCCTACCGTGTTCTCCCTGCCATGCTCCCAACACCCCCATCTGACAACGCTTACCTCTCCTTTTGTTAAGTTGACTCATTTCCTTGTTCTGTTCTCTATTTGAACATTATTTTCTGTATTAAACCTCTCAGGCTCTTCAACCAGTCTTACTCAGACACCAGTGTTCTTATTATTCTCACTGTGAGTATAAAATTGCTTGTTAGATTCGACTCCAGAAGTTATATTCTTCAAGGGCAAAGGTCATGTTTAATTATTTGTCATTCTGTCAAGCTGGCAGTATTTTTGAAATGTAGCCAGAAAATTTCTATCCTTGAAAGCATCCAGTACCATGAAGAGCATAGAAGGGTGAGTGCAGAGCTGAAAGAAAGTGAACATTAAATGGCACATTAAAAACAAAAAACAAACCTGCTGCCATTGAGTCAATTCCAACTCATAGCAACCCTATAGGACAGAGCTGCCACAGAGGGTTTCCAAGGAGAGGCTGGTACTTCTGAACTGCTAATCTTTTGGTTAGTGGCCAAATGCTTAATCACTGTGCTAGCTAGGTATAACTTGTGCTTAGTCACTGTGCTACCTAGGTGTAACCTGGTGTCAGAACTCCTCTAACTTCAGGGGATGTAAGAAATCACCAGAATCAGCACAAAGTTGATTTTTGTGAGATAGATATCAGACATACCTCCATTCTTCAAATTGTTCTGCATTTGTGACACCAGCTGTACTCTCCACCACACTCTCTACTTCTCTGGTAGATTTGGTGATTCATTGCAGTAGTCATATAGAACTCACAGATGGTACTCTCTGTTGAGTTCCTGTAACTGATTAGACCCCAAGTGACCTGGTTCAGGTTCCAGAGATCTGTTTAAAAAGTCCAGTCTCCTGGTGGGTGGCAAAGAGATCTCCCCCTCCCTGAAGGCACACAACCTTCTTGGCAGCAAAATTTTATTATGTGAAAGCATGGTTCAGAGAGTGAATGGGTCAGTCTCATGAGTGGAGAAAGACTGCAGAGATTTTTGTGGTCCCTTCTATGTACTGACAAGTGAGGAGGACAGTGATGTTGTTCCTGGTTTAGGTGACACTACTCTTAGATCTGAGTCTTAAGTCATATGGCAGCAACTGTATGATGGGTCCCTTGCTGGAAAGTATGATAATAATATGGAGATAGGATGGAAATAAGGGCTAGGTCACCTCGAAGTCATCTTTCCCTTGCATGTGGTCACGTCCCAGGCTGTTGTGTCCTTATCACAACTATCAGGAAGAAACCATCCTGTGATTACATTTCCCAAGCTAATCTTGTCGTTTCCAGTTGTCAGGAAAGGGGGCATCTTATCTGTGACAACCAGGTTCACTTGGTAACCTTATCACTCTCAATTACATGTGTGATTAAGGAAGTAACAGGGTATAATTTGGGATCAGGATTGCCTTGGAATTAACAGGCTACAACTCAGGAGACAGGATAAAGTTAGTCAATCAGGACACCTTCCAACCAAGAAGGCTTTCAGCTCCTACTCATCTAGGCCTGCAGGTAGGCTCTTTCCTCAGTTGTACCAACCCACAGGCCTTCTGTTGGCAGTGCTGGACACATGCCAGCCCATGGTTCTTGTGGGTCATACTGGTACTGCTGGTTCTTTGCCACTGAGATCTGCTGTGCTTGCCACTGTTTATTGTTGTCTTCAGTGTTACAGCTTTCTTTTCTAGGTCTAGGGGGTTCTCAGTGCAGGGACCCAGGGTCCACATGTTGCACCCCACTCCAGCTTTTTCTTAATGGTAGTGAAGTACTTCTAAATCTCTATGGGATTCACCCTTATATTCCATTTAAGACAAAGCTGTCCTCACCAGAAATGACCAATCCCATGGTACCTCAAAAATCAGTCAATTTGCGTATAATTGACCAAATCTGGAAATCCTGGTGGTGCTACAGCTCCTCACTTAAAAGGTTGACAGTTTGAATCTGCCAGGCACTTCTTGGAAACTCTATGGAGCGGTACTACTCTGTCCTATAAGGTTACTAAAAGTTGGAATCAGCTCTATGGCAACAGGTTTTGGTTTGGTTTGGACTAATTTTTGCAAGGTCATTTATTTGTATTGGACAATTTTATGTACCCTATTCACTTAGTAAATGTATCAGTTTCTTGCAGGAATGTTGGCAAGCTAATCATTTTTTTTTTAAATCTAGTTATGATTTCTTTTGCCCCTCCCTCTTCACCCTTGTAACTCAAGTAATTTTTTTTTCTTTTGTGTGTATCAATCTTTTCTTGCACTCTTACAATTTTTGCAGAATTATAAATACAAGATCAGAAAGACCATATATATAAGAGAAACTTGTTTTACTACACTGGGCACCAAAGTACCATGGTATTATCTCCAGCTGTCTTGAGAGTTTGATGTGACTGTAGTCCACATCAGGTAATCCAGGTGAAGTAAGTTCCTTTGATCTTTCTTATATTATTCAGTTGATGAAACACTTGTTAAGTAATCTGCCTCTAATAGTTTGTAGTGGCATGAAAAAAAAGGGCAAAAGCAAACAAAAAATCAAAAGAACCCAAAAGTTGATATTATAGGAAAGAAGACATTACTGGGAAAGCCAAAAATGAAATTACTTGCTAGATTAGGAATCTCATTTTTTTTCTGTTTTGAGGAATAAGGTACAGAGAAGATTGCAAAATCTTGTTTTCATTCGTTGTGAATTAAAACACATTAATTGTGAATTGAAGCCTTTCTTGTGGTGTTTACACATGTTTCTGAGTTAGAAGTTAGCAATTTTCACAGACAGAGTCAACCGAACACCTGTGGTTATAAAAGGAAGGGGCTTTATTTCAGCTAGCAGAACTGAGGTGGACTACTGTCCAAAATGGCTACGCTCCCCGATCAGCTTTGTCTCTGTCTTTTTATAGATTTTACACAAAAAGCAAACAAAGGGATTTCCATACTGTTTCTTTGTCGGCATTAGCAAGTTTACAGATTTCTGTACTGCTCTCTTATTGGCATCACTGAGTTTACAGAAGCAAAAGCAAGCATTAGTCTCAAATTGCGGGAAGTGAAATTCTTATCTAAGTCTTTCTACAGATTCCTAGGGTCTGGGTTATCCCAGGAAATGCTGTGAGGGTGTGTTCTTGATGTCTGTGAGAGGCCTCTAGCTTTCTGGCATTTCAGATTAGGATATAACTTTTCAGGGCTTTCTCTCTCAGAGTTTTTATTCAAGGGTTCTATTTACAGCCTTAGTTTTAGTCTGATTTCTCAAATATTCTTTAACTTTTTGCCTCCCTTCTTATATTTCCTTTCATTTTCTTCAATTCCTTCTTGAGATGCAAAATGACAAAGTAGAAATAACACAGGACTTAGAGTTGCTTCAGTTGGGTTCAAAGCTGGGCTTTACCATAAGCTAAGTGTGTGACCTTGAGCATTTTACATAACATCATCTACAAAATAGGACATTAAGCCTTACATTATGATAGCCTTTATAAAGTGCCCAACCCCTCCCTGGGAAGAACTCAACAAATGTGAATTCTCTTACCCACGGTTGTTTTCCCATCTTGAACAAGACTAAACAGGCTTATGCCCTTGTATAGGGGGATACTTTTGAATGGTTGGACAAAGAAATCTCATGTTGAACCTCACACATTGATCTGGAACTAAAAACACTTACTAAACTGTGAATTTTATTTCCCTTATGGATCTCAAAAGCTTTAACCAGAATTATGAAAATATTTAAGGAAAAGGTGACCAACAGGTAAGGCAATGGCAATACTCTTTCTTTCTGTGATATCAAACCACTTCCCATGCTATGAAACAGAATCGCATTTCTCAAGGAATGTCTGTAATCTTCATCAATGATGGGTTTAAAGAAGGTAAACAGGTTGATGAGCCTCAGATATCCTTAGGCATCTTCAGGAATAAAGGCAGAGGCAAAGGTTCAACAGGGTACATGTCTCTGCTTGGTACATGTGTCAAGAAATCTAATGCAGAAAACATTTCAAACTCTTTTTCTTAATCCTGGAAAATTATAATTGTACAGTGTTTGTAAATGTTATTACTCAGTATTTTGTCATAGGATGAATTTTTAAAATGTTTTAAAACAGACAGGGCCATGTGTAATTGTTTTCAGGGAAAATAAAGATACGTAACTTTATCAGGCATTGTTCCTCTCCAGTGTTTGTTTACAAATGAAAAAAGAAGGAGGCAAAGTATGAGATGGTCTATAAAGTAGTGGAAGTCAGGCTGAATCTCTGGTGCATCCAGCAAAGAACAAAGTTCCGTTAAGAGGGTAATCTTGGAGCTGAGAATAACCACGGGGTTCAATAGTATGTTTGCACGAGATACTTAGAGAGGAAAAATGCTTAAAGAACTTGTTCTAAAGAAATTTAGGAGAATCACACACACATGCACATATACCCAGCAACATCACTTCTACTTAGTTTGCAAATCTCTTCAGTGTTTTCTTCACTGCAAATCTGACGTCCTTGTTCCTCAGGCTGTAGATGAAGGGGTTAAGCATGGGCACTATGTTGGTATAAAATACTGAGAAGAACTTCCTCTGGTCCACAGAATTAGCAGAAGAGTTCTTGAGATGTGTTAATAATCTAGAGCCGTAGAATAGAGCAACAGTTATCATATGGGAGCCACAGGTGCTAAAGGCTTTGAACAATCCCCCAGCTGATGATATGTGGAGGATATTGGAGAGGATCAAAGAATAAGAAATTAAAATAGCAAAGCTGGATAGTATCACAACTGTGCTCACAATAACGGAATCCACCAGCTCACTAGCATAGGTGCTGCTACAAGAGAGCTGGAGAAGGGGGAAAATGTCACACATATAATGATCAATGACGTTGGTGTCACAAAAGGACAGTCTGACCATGTCCACTGTGTGGGCTATGGCACCAGCAAACCCCATAACATAGGAAACAAATATCAGCAGAAAACAGTTCTGAGGGAACATGGTGACTGTGTATAACAGGGGCTTACAGATGGCCACATAGCGATCATAGGCCATGGCTGTCAACACATAGCACTCAGAATGGACAAAGAAACGGAAGAAAAATAGCTGCATCATGCATCCTGCAAAAGAGATGATGTTTTTCTCTGACATAAAGCTTATTAGCATTTTAGGGGTAAGGGAATGACAGAAGTCTATGAAGGACAGATTGAAGATGAAAAAGTACATGGGGATGTGAGGATGAGAATTCAGGATAATGAGATTCATTAAACTCAAATTTCCTACCACTGACACCACATAGTTAACTAGGAAAAGAAAGAAGAGGGGTAGTTGAAGTTCAGGTTGATCTGTCAGTCCTACCAGTATGAACTCAGTTACTGAAGAGTCGTTTTCCATAGCTACAGTCTTCAAAGAATGATCTGTGAGGAAACGGGAGAAGGCTACCACGTTAGGAAGGGTATTAAAGGATTCTTTGCTTTTAGAGTGAGGACTGGTTCCACTGAGGCTCAAGTTTCAAGAGTGGCTATTGCCAGAGCAACTATGACTCTTCATCTTTTACTTTCTTCCCTTATTTGTCTTTTCCTTTTATACTTTCAAGTATCAACTGTGATTTCTCATCTTCTCTGTGCTGGCATTACCCCATATGAAGTCTTTCAGTGTGACCTCAAAATTCACCTTTATATTTGAGAGATGACGAAGTGATGTTTTGAAGAGATGAATGGGCTGGTCAAGGTCATATAGCAGGACAACAAAGGAGCCAGGAATGGCACTCAGGATGACTTCCTACAGAAGTTCTTACAGTCCTGAGACAATAAACTCACCATGATCCTCCGTGCACCTATTACTCAACCCATCCTGTTTCTTTTACCTTTCTGATACTCGTGGTCTGGCTTAGGGAAAGCATTAAAGTTATTCTCTAATACTTTGTATTCCTCCTATCAGTCCACTTCATCCCATCTTGCCTCAAAATCAAAATGAATTGTTCAGGAAGGGCAAGTGGCCTTCCCAGAACTGTCCACTGATATAGCTCTGGGAAGGAAAACAGAATAGAGACTACTCAGTCATTGAACTTCTTTCTGTCTGCTCCTCATACTGCTGGCCCTTAAACATTCTTACCTCTTCACTGTCCTGAAGAAGACAAAGGTTCTCATAATGAAGGAGGAATGAGGACAAAGTGAGTCTCTGAGCAGCTAGGTCAGTGTTTTAGAGGAAAGAAGGTGGTCTGTTTGTCGATTTGCCTATGTCTTCTGCAGTGCCAGGCAAAAACATCACTTCTTTTTTTCTCCAAACCATCAGCTGGCTCATAATGGGAATTTATCTTGTTCTGCCAGGATATTAGCAAACTGATGTGAAGCTTGGAAAATGAGCCTTTTATTTAGAATTTTATACAAAGTTTGATCAGGCTCTCGCAGGAAGAAATTACTGGGCCTGTGTTTACATCATCTGTCTGTGTCTTAACACTGGTTCCTTTGGGACTCCGTGGTCTCCAAGTATCAGTTCACTTTAACAGTTTTGAATTCTCTGAGAAGAGGAGTAGGCTTCTTTGTGCTCCCTACACTGTCCACCGGTACCCATGCTTAGTTTTAGAAATGTCTGGGGAAGAGACATTTACAATTTCCAATTTTTTTCCTTACAGTATCATAACTACAATACAATCCATCACCCAGTGTCTTTCATACCTATGCTGTTGCTGCATGCCATCATGTTGATTTTGACTATAGGACAGAGTAGAACTGGCCCACAGCATTTCCTAGGCTGTATTATTTACAGGAAAAGATTGTCAGATCTTTTTTGCCATGAAGTGGCAGGTGGGTTTGAACTGTTGCTTTTTTGGTTAGCAGCCAAGAACTTAACCATTTCACTGTCAAGGATCCTTTCACATCTCCAGAGTACAATAGAGAAATAAAAGAATAAGCCGTGGAGTCAGACTGATTGAGCTTTAATTCAAACTTCTCTACTTACTACAGTATGATTTTAGACAAAATACTTAACCTCTCTGAGCCTCTTTGCCTTGTCTAAATTATGAGTTCAGTGATAGTTTCTACTTTCAATATTTATTTTGAGGAACAAATACCTTTTAAACATAAGAACACTTAGAACACTGCTTGGGATACAAGAAGTGATAATTAAAGAGCTGGAGTCCCTGGGTGGTATAAACAGTAAATGTGCTCAGCTGTTAACTAAATGTTTGGATGTTCCAGTTCATCCAGAGATGCCTTTTAAGAAAGGCCTGGTAATCTATTTTTGAAAAGTCAGCCATTGAGAAACACCGTGGAGCACAGGTCTACTCTGACACATGTGGGGTCATGACAAGTTGGAAAAGAGTTGACAGTAACTCCCCCTCCCTTCCCCTATTCTTCTCGGAAACTCTGGTGGTGTAAACGTTAAGTGCTATAGCTGCTAACTAAAAGTTTGGCAGTTTGAATCTGCCAGGTGCTCCTTGGAAACTCTATGGGCAGTTCTACCTTATCTTACAGGGTTATTTTGAGTCAGAATTGACTTAGCAGCAGTGGCTTTGGCTTGATTTTTGTTTATTCTTCTTATCTATATCTACAGCATGAATGTCTTCTCTAAGTTCATAGTTCTTCATCTAACTGCATACTATGCAATCCTGCTCAAAGGGCCCCAGTCTGAATTCAGCGTGTCCTTGTGCTACCATAGTTATCTTCTGCTTATCATTCCGTGGGAATGATAACAGCTTCTGACCAGCTAGCTAATTCAGAAACAGGTTATCATCCTCTGATCCTCCTTCTCCCTCACCATTAGCATCCGCTGTTCAGATTTTGTGTTACTCAGTCTTGTTAACATCTTCTGATCCTTTCTCTTCACCGTATTTTGATAAAGCTCTCTTATCTCAGGTCTGGAGTCTCTAAAGGCTTCCTAAACTGCAGTCCTACTATTACCTACTGTATTAAATTTTTATCTCTCCGCAACACATTGTGACAAACTGACAAATGCAGTGCCTTAAAACAGCCATTATTTAAACCAGAAGTCGGCCACGAGCATGGCTGAATTTTCCATTCAGACAAAAATCAAATGTTACTAGAGCTACATTCCCTTCGGAGACTCTGGGGGAGAACTTGGCTTCCAAGCTCATTCAGGGTGTTGGCAGAATTCAGGTTTTGGTGGTTTTAGGGCTGAGGTCCCCTGTTTTTGTTGGGTTTCAGTCAGGGACTGGTTTCAGCTTCTACAGATTGTTCACATTTCTCCTTGTGTAGCCCCCTACAACTTTAAGCTAGCAATGGCATCACAAGACTCTCTGCCAGCTTCTATCCTCTCCTGTTTTCTCCCAGTAAATCTCTTTTTTCACTGAAGAAATCTCTTGTGCATCTAATCTTATCTTGGCATTTGCACTGGCAGAGATGGTACCAGCAGTAGTACAAGAAAACTGGCAGAAAAACAGTTCTGGCCTTGGCTTATTTATCATCCAGCTGACAAAAGCACAGATCATCTTGAGTAGAATGTAGCAGATGGAGAGATCCTTGTGTAAACAGATAGTTGCATTGCAAAATATACCAGTGGAAGAGAATGGTCTTATTGGTTCGGAATTCTGCATTTGAAAGGGAAAGTTGCAACAATACCTATAAAGATAAGTTGGCCAGTGATTATTAAATTTACTGTATTCAAAAGACTAATGACAAAATTAGGGCACTGAACACACTGTTGAAATCTACATGTTAGACCCAGAGTAGCTTAAAAAGAGGTCCTCATTTTCTGATGAAAAAAAAAGGAAAAAAGGCAGACACAATTGTAGAACATATTCAAAATTTAATAGAATTAGAGACTTTGAGATTTTTAAATATTTAAGCATATACTTCAGAAGGTAGGGGATATTGGAATCTGAGGATTATTGTTCAAAGCAGTTGAAACTTAAGGCTGGAATTAAACAAGTATTCATTAATTTGAGGGAACTTCATGAGTCCTCAGCCAGGACCTCAAGGGGTGAACTTGCTACTGGTGTGGTTCTTCATAAAGCTTGGAGAAAGTCATACTCATGCTAAGCAAAATGGAAATCCTGAGTTGTCTTTGCAGGTTTTAAAGGGGAGAGGGAAAATGCCTAGAGAGGTACGTTTGGAGTAGATACAATACAGGAGGCAGGAAGATCCACCATAGCATACTTTTCTCCATGAGGGTCTAATCATCCAGAATGCACTGCTGACGGAGGCACCAACATCAGTAAGAAGTCTGGTGGTGCCTCTCCTTTTCAGGCCAAGGCTGACATTAGAAAAGTTT
Organism: Heterohyrax brucei; assembly: GCA_028571685.1. Taxonomy (NCBI): domain Eukaryota; kingdom Metazoa; phylum Chordata; class Mammalia; order Hyracoidea; family Procaviidae; genus Heterohyrax; species Heterohyrax brucei. The sequence goes on from CM053162.1 coordinate 24,617,407, forward strand.
GTCACAGGGATGAGCTGTTAATATTCATGGAGACGATATGACCCTCAAGTAAGAGAAGCAGTAGCTAGCAGAAGCTAGGGGATGCAAATGCCATAATACCGGTGACACTGGGGGACAAAGTATATGAACAGCAAATGAGAAAACTATATAAACAAGCAAAGTCCACACAAATGGAGACAAGCAAAGCCTGTTTATTCAGAGTGTACAGCGATCACTTGTATTTTTGGAGACTAAACCTCACGCAGAAAGTGAGAAATTTTTATACTGGTAAAAAAGAGGAAAGGTTTCAGTGTGTCCTGATTGGAGGCTGTTGTGGTGGGGACCTGGAGGAGGACTAACCAGGTGAAGCTGGGGAGGACTTACGCAAGGCGTGTCGTATGATTGGGTAGGGAGCATATGTGACTTTCTCCACTTAGTCCTAAATTTGAAGTGAGGGTGAAAATTAAGGTAGCTGTCAGTTCTTGATCCATTTCTAATCATTTTGTGCTGAATGTTGAGGGATTGTAGTTTGGCTACCTAGGGTGGTTGTTGCTGGTTGTAGAGTTCTGTTGCCATGTATTGTCTCGCCATCGTTTATTTGCGTATTCAGTCTCTCAACACCTGTAACTAAAAGACAGCAAAAGTGGGGCAGCAGAGGACTGAAGGTGGTCACCACAGTAAACAGTTATGACCCCTGACTCAGTTTCCAAACCTGAGCTAAATTTTAGAAACTTAACTGTCGACTGAAGAGATTGCAAGTCTCCCTCCCTAAAGGAACTTGTAACCATGTACTCAGCTGAACTGTACACTGAGGACAAGGGATTGCCACACATTTTCAAGGACAATTGGGTACAGAATCTGATTTGACATTTTGACATGCCATTTCTCCAATTAGACTTCCACAATATTTTGGAAGCAATAAATGGATAAATGAGCAACATCTGACTTGGCATATTCATGAAAACAAGATTGTAAGATGGAAGTGAGGAAAACTTTGAAAATACCTGAGCAATTCACATATGCTCAAGAATTGTGACACCAGATGCCTTGGGAAGTAGTGAAGAGAGTGGGGACAAAACAAGCAGAATGCTTGTAAGTCTGTGTTTGAAACTGTAGGCAGAAATTCAGATTGATTATCTCACTTCATGTAGTTAAGTGAGTTTTCCTTCACCCACACTAGTAGAAAACTAGAAGCTTATTCTTAAAAGAAGGTAAAATAAAGGTCTATAAATTTGGAGACTGTAGTACATTTGAGGGAAGCTTTACAATATTGTAAAGAGTGTAGCTAGTGAAAATTTGATCTAAAGAATGTTTGCACAGTCTTCTTCCTCCATTAGCTCTGAGAAAGCTAAAGCTGTGCTTACACCCTCTAGACACATTGTAAGATTATTTTTTGTGGATTCAGACCACGACAGAGTGTACATTAAAGCTTGTATTTGACAAGCAAACACTAACGACCTGTTCACTGATGAGTAAGCCTTTTAGAAGCCTTATCTCTGTTGTAAATGGATATGCGATTTTGCTGAAACATTAAGCAAGAGGACATTATAACAGGAAGTCAATAATCAAACAAAATTTGAATAACTTGAAGGAAATAGACAATACAAAAGGAGAAAAAAATTCAAGAAAACTTCTATTAGAGGTCAAAATGACCTTTTGAAAATGAAAAATGGTGACAACAATGAAAACAAAATATCTGTTTAAAAGTGAATGAAGCAAAGTTTCAATTATTTCCCAAAGTAAAGACACGGAAAAGAAAAAGAGAAAATATAGTACAAATAAAAAGAAATTTACAGAACTTTAACATCTGAATAATGTGAGTTCCAGAAGACAGAACAAAGTATCAGGAGGAGAAAAATAATCACTGCTAAAATTCAAGGGAAAAAACGAAAATCTAGAACTAAAGGACTTGAGTTTCTGGAAAGAATACTGTAAAAATAGGGATATCCTATGACACATCATTATGAACTTTTAGAACATTATAGATCAATCTATACTTTTGAAGATTCCAGGGAGATAGAAAAACGATTTTGTACAAAGGGAAAAGAGTCAAAAAAAACATTCAGCTTCTTAACATTAGATCAATGCCGTTAGAATACTGAAAGGGATTCAGCTATCCTGGCCCTAAACTCCCGGAGTTAGATCAGAATTCCTATGTAAAGCTTAATCTTGTACAGGACTACCCTTGCTTCACACACTGGCAGCAAGTTTGGAAATTCCTAGGCTACCCATGCGTCTGACCAACTAACTACCTTCAAATGTGGTGATTTCCTCTAACTTCTTAGGTTTAACTCTCTAAAATGACTCATAGAACTCTGGAGAGTGCTTAACTTACATTTTTATTATACCAAAACAGAATACAAACTGTAACGGACCTGTAGAAGAGAAACATAAGTAATGTCTGGGAGAAACTCAGACATGACATTTCTGTCTTCTCCAAGTGTAGTCAGAAAGCATCAGTGTGCATCAATGTGTTGTAAATCAGAGAAACTGTCCAGGCTTTGATGTCCAGAATCTTTACTGAGGTGTCATCACATAGACATGGTTGATTGAACCATTGGCCATGTGATTAAATTCAGTGGTCAGTCCCTCTCAGCTTCCTGAAGATCAAGTGTTATCACATGGTAGGTCTTTGTGGCTTGGCTAGACCCTACCATGGACGGCATTGTTGGCATAAACTGTCAGCCCTGAATATAATCAAAAAGACATCATAACCACCTGAAAAATTTCAAAGATTTAGAATCAGAGACAAAACTGAACTTCTTTGGATAAAGTTAATTCTCCATTGCCTTCCCCAGAAAATAACTCTTAAACTAGAAGTTTATACCCAACTAAAATGCTAATAAAATGGAAAGCTAAAATAAAGGCAATTTCAGACATTCAAGATCTGTAAAATTTTCATTCCATGAACCTTTCAATCAAGAGGCTGTTGCATCTGAATGAGGAAGAAAACCAAGAAAGAGAAGACATAGGATCTAGGACATAGGGCACCCAACATAGGAAAGGAGTGAATCACCCAAAATTTGGTGAAAAGAGATCTCAAGATGTTAGTTTTTTTTTCTTCCCAACAAAACTAGAGTCTTCCTATCAAGACTGGAGTGGATCAGAAGTTTCATGAGAATATTTCCTTAAGAAAATGATGTTGATAGAATATAAGCAACTAAATACACTGAGAAGAGACTGATACAAAAGGGAAGAACTTGGGACTGAATCCTGAAAGTTGCAGAATATTAACTAAATGAAAATTTGTGAAAACACTCAGTTTAAAACAAAATTTTGTTCTCTAAAGAAGGGATATAATTATAATAGATAAGGAATTAGCCATAAAAGTTTAAAATCCCTGAATAATGCAACTACTAAATATTGACCTGAACTAATGTTATAAACTAATGTTATAAATTTGCTGTGAGAAATGTGAAGGCAGGAAGAGAAAGGGTGTGTGCATGTGGTGTGTGTGTGTGTGCGTGTGCACATTTGGGAAACTATCAGTGTAATCTAAACATTAGATGAAGAGAACCTTGTGGAAGCAGTATAACTGATAGGAATTGCAGACCAGGTATCCAAAGAGATGTATTCTTCATGATTTGGAGACTGAATGAAGATAGTGGATGAGACGGAAGATGGTAGGGTGAAAACAGCTTGCAGATTGTTTCTAGATGGTGGTGAAAATAAAGACCAGAGAATGAGAATTCTGGGAACTTTTAATGCTAAATTTAGTTTGGGGCACTTGGAGCTTGAGGTATTTTTTAGACATAAAATAGAAGTAATTAGGAGACACAAGGAAAAAGGTTTAGGCTTACAGGTGAATATAAATGCAGAGAAGGAAAGAAACCACATAAAATCAGACTCTATGTGCCTGACAGTGTTCTTATGTTATACATATTAACTCATTTAATCCCATGACAGTCATTAATCTTATTTTACAATCAGGATGCAAGGATCAGATAAATTAACTCATTAAAATCTCATTGTTAGCTAAGTGGGGAAGTCTGGATTTAAACTCAAGCATTCTGACTTGGGAAACCGCGATGGCATAGTGGTTAAATGCTGTATCTGCTAACCAAAATGTAGGCAGTTCAAATACACTGGGCACTCCTTGGGAACGCTATGGGGCAATTCTACTCTGCCTCACAGTTTTGCTATGAATCGAACTGACTCTGTGACAGTGGGTTTGGTTTGAATTTTTGGCTCTAATCTGAGAGCATACTTTCTTAAGTACTATGATGCAACATCTCTTTTGAGATAAAACCCACAAGCATATCTGGTATTAAAAGGATCATCTAACATTTTACTAATTTAATCTCAGAGGAATGTAAACAAGTAATTAGAAACAAGAAATGATTTTGCCCCTGAACCTTTCTCATTTAAAGACGTGCATAGGCTCCAGGTGATAAGCAGGGGCGTGACAAAGGGGACCATGCAGTCATCTGCACCGGGGATTAAACATTTCCACTGTGAAGCGATCATTTGAAAAGACAATAGAGAACCAAAGGATCCAGTGACATAGTAAGTCAAAACACTTTAATAATTTCTAATTTAAACAGACTCATAAAATTTTTGAAGGAAATCATAACAGGAGACTTGTTCTTAGGACTTTGAATTGGTTTCCCCAGAACTACAAAACCCCTAAACTTTTCTTTTTTCCTTAAAATTGTTTTAGAAATGAAGACTACTTTTATTCTAAATATAGCATTTCCTACCCTTTTCTCATGATTCTTTCCCATCCATCATAGGTTGTGAAATGGGGTGCTTTGTTTTCCTTGGAACAGTTACTCAGGGCCCTTTTCTCTATTAAGTGTGTGATAAGCTTGAAAATGGGATCCCAAAAGATATCCTTACCTTAATCCCTGGAACCTGAAAGTGTTACCTTATATGACTAAGACTTTGCAGATGCAATTAAATTAAGGATTTTCAGATTGCAAGGTTATCCTGGATTATCTGTTATATAGGAGGACCGCCAATTAAGTCTACAGACTCACCCTAGAAAAAATACTACATACCTCATTGCTGGATAACACTGTGGTCACCTTTAAAGGAGTCATCTTTGTAAGTCAGGCACTGATGCCAGTTTTTAGTCCACCCTTAGAAGTAATTTTGGAACTCCTTTACTGGAGTGGCCACGAGGGCTGTCATTGTATTACACTTGATGTCCTGAATGTTATCAAAATGTCTTCCTTTTAATATTTCCTTTATCTTTGGGTAAAGAAAAAAGTCACTGAGGGCTGCATCAGGAGAGTAGGTAGAGTGTTCCAATGCATTTATTTGTTTACTGACTAAAAGCTTCCTCACAGACAACTATCCAATTGAATTCTCAAACTTGCCACCTTGCAATCATGCACAATGGTCATTCCATAAAGAGTTCCAAAATTGCTTTAAAGGGTACACTAGGCACTGCCATCAGTGCATAGCTTCCCAAGGGAGTACTTTGAAGGTGACTGTAGTGATATTCAGCACTGAAGTATGTAGCGCATAGAACAATTAAGTTCATGTGCTTAATTGTCAGGCCTCTTTATGTATACTGGAATTGAGTCGTTAAATAAATTAGTGGTAGATGGTGGGAACCAAGTTTCTTGCTACTGGAGTGGGAATTTCTGGGTAAGCAAGAAGAAGGGGATAGAATGATACATGTTGAAATGGATTGAAATTAGAGACATTAGTAAGAAATCATGTTTATAGAGATGTGTCTATTTATAAATAATGTGTTTATATTTATAGATATGTGCATCTACATAGATTAATATATGAGTACATGTTTCTTAGTTTTCTCAGGTAAGAAGATCTAAAGAAATGGCAGAGTAGCAACAAGTGTACCTAACACCCAGATTTTGCTTTCTAATGCCATGGTCCAGAAAAAGACATTAAGGCTCTTTTGCATTACCTGGAAACTTGATAGAAACGCAGAAATTTAGACTCATCACCTACCTTTCCTTTCTGGCACTTGAAGATTTAATTTTCTCCGATCTTGGTTGTATATATTTTCACTTAAAAACATATTAGCTAGTATATCTGGGTGTTTGTTGCTGGTTAACTCAGTGTGACAATTCTGCAAGCCAAAAGTATTTTAAGTAAAAATATGTATTTTCCTTTTCTGAATTATGATAATACACACAAAGCTTTTAAAGTTACATTACCACTGACTTTGACAAGTTAGATTAGACTTGAATTACCCAAGCTCAGTGAACAGGTAAAAGATGTTATGGTATCAGAGTTGAGTCATTAAGTAAATGAGTGGTGATAGATGGTGCAAGCCATTTTTCTCACTGTTGGAGTAGGAATTTCTGGGTAAGCAAGATGAAGGAGGTAGAATGATACGTGTTGAAACAGGTTGGAGTTGGAGATGTTTGTAAGAAATCATGTTTATAGATGTGTGTATATTTATAAATATGTGTATATATTTATAGATATGTGCATATGGTATGTATGTCTCAATGAGTAAGATTATGACATGTTTTGATATAACTGAGTTAGGCTAGGGAGACTATGCAGACACAAGAAAGGACAAGAAAGACAATCTTGCAATGTGAGCTTAGACTAGCTCTCTATAATTGTTCCATGTTTGCTTGTATTTCTGCTGATGATATTAAAGATGAGTATCTAAGCTCTAGCTTCAAACTCAGCACTGTTCTGTCAGCTTGTCATACTATGATGGTTTGTGTGTTACTGTGATCCTAGAGGCTCTGCTGTCAGTACTTTAAATACCAGCAGGATCATTCATAGTGGACAGATTTCAGCAGAGCTTCCAGACTAAGATAGACTAAGAAGAAGGACCTGGTAATGTGAAAAAATTATAATACAAACATTGTCTGATATACTGCCAGAAGATAAGACCCTCAAATTGGAAGACACTCAGAACTGACTTGAAAAAATTTGCCTCCTCAAAGCAGGGCTGACTTTCATGACATGCATGGAATAAGTCTTTTGGGAACTTCATTCGCTGGTGTGGCATGACTCAAAATGAGAAGAAAGAGCTGCAGACACTCACTAACAATCACCTGAATCTATAATGTATGAAGTATGAATCTAAGAAAACAGGAAGTTGTCAAGAATAAAATGGAACACATAAAGATAGTCATAGCCTATGACTAGCCTATGACCAGCTCGCATGAGCGAGCTGAAATGGGTGGATACTGGACAGTTTGAATCAGACAATCATGGTCTGCTGTGTTAGAAATGACAAACTGAAGAACAGAGTCACATTCATTGTCAAAAAGAACATTTCTGAGATCGTTCTGAAGTATAACACTGTCGATGATAGGATAATATCCATATGCCTACAAGACAGACCAGCTAATAGGACTACTATTTAAATTTACACACTAACCATTAAGGACAAGATGAAGAAACTGAAGATTTTTACCAACTTTTGCAGTCTGAGATTGATTGAACATGCAGTCAAGATGTGTTGGTAATTATTCGTGATTGAAATGCAAAAGTTAGAAATGGAGAAGGATTGGTAATTGGAAAATATAGCTTTGGTGATATAAACGATGTCAGAGATCATATGGTAGAATTTTGCAAATCAACAAGTTCTTCCTTGCAAATATCTTTTTTTCAGTGACATAAATGGTGATAGTACTTGTGCAATTTGCCAGCTGTAATACTCCAGAATCAGATTGACTACGTTTATGGAGAAAGATGAAGGAGAAGCTTAGTATCATTGGTTAAAACAAGGCCAGAGCCTATGACTAGCTAATACTTGACAGAGGCCTGTTAAAAGAAAAAGATCTATTAAGTCAAAACAATTCAAAACAATTAAATCTCAATGAAATAAAAGTTATTTGTTAAACAGCTTTAAGTAGAGAATGATAACCTCTAATCAGCAAAAATGCATCCTTTTGCTTTATGTGTGTAAGCGTGCATAAGTAAACACTGACTAATTAAAGGGCCTCCAAATACTGAAAAAGGAACATTGTAAATAAATTTTAAACTTTACTGAAACACACATCAGTACTTTCTAAAACTACGCATGCTATCTAAAGTGAAAATTTCAGTAATGTTAATTCTATTTATATCTTTATCTAAGAGCATAGAGGTTTCCTTATCCTACGCCCTGCAGATTACATAATCCCTTGAGGGAAGTTAACACTTATTATCCCAATTTAGGGTACAAACACAAGATCATAATTTCTCCCTTGAAGAATTTACGGTGAGTGGGAGGTCCTTTGGGAGAGCTATGTCTGTGTTTCTAACAAGGCAGAAAGAATTATAAACTCTAGGGGTGGGTGTTGGTGGCTCTGGAATCCGGTATGTGGATTCCGTCCACATACCCTCTTGTCAAATTTATAAGTACAACTTTAAATTACATCTCAGAATGACTCTTTGGAACATTTGGATTGTGAGACTCTTGCTGTGATGATCTTACCACTAAAAAGAGAAGAAGATTCTGTGATACATCTGTTCAGCTTGGTATTTCCAAAGCCAATCTTCCTCCGGGACAATGGAGGTGAAATGCCTATATAATCAGCCCTGACGTCTTCAGTGGAGAAAGAGTGAGTTAGTCAAGTTTTTATTGTTTTCACTCCCTCTCTATGTTGCTGACAAAGAAGGTTATCATTCTTTACTAAAAGCTGTTTCATAAATAACTTTTATTTCACGAAGATTTAATTATTTTAAATTGTTTTGACTTAATAGGTCTTTCTCTTTTAAGAGGTTACTATCAAATCTGTAAGAAAAACCACTTTTTTAAAGGCTTCTATTTCAAGAACATATAACTTAAGAATTCTCTGGTATGCTTGTGAAAAGGAAACTTATTTTACTGTAAATAGATTTTGCAATATTGTAAATACACATTTTTTATTACATTTCAAAATGTAAATACATATTGTAAATAAATGTATATGTACAAATGACAGAATTTGCCAGTTGAGCATTTTTAAGTTTTACAATTTGGTGATATCAATTACATTAATCCTACTAGCTGTATTATTCTCATACTAGTCTGTCTGTACTGACTTTGTCTTCTCTCTCATAATAAGATAGTGACAGCAGTACCAAGGGGTACATCCGGTAAGAAAGCAGCATAAGAAGAAGAAGAGCTATGTGTCTTTTTTATATTTGTTTATCGAAGTGTAATATTTATATGGAAGATTTTAGACATCATAAGTGTATAGCTTGATGGATTTTAACTAATTTGATCACTTATGTAATCAACAACCAGAGTAATTTTTTTTTCTCTTTAATATTTCATACAGAAGCCTGGGAAAGGTACATCCACCTTCATTTCTTCATTGTCTGTCCAGTTGGGATGTAACAAAAAAGAATGTTTAAAAAATACTGAGATGTGTGTTTTAATTGTTAGGCTACCAGGGGTTACCTCAGGATGTGGTACCCTTTGTTGACTTCAAGGACCGTCTAAGGAAAAAAAAAAAAAACTACATCTGAGTATACTGCAGACAAGTGAAGGATTGCTGTCTAATAAGGAGAGCGTCAACATGATCTCTTCTCTAGTAAGTTTTTGTTCTTGATGGTCATCAGAGGGAAACTGAGGTGTTGAGTACAGCAATGGAAACATGAGTAGGAAGCGGGAAGTATCAGGCCAAGTGAATGAGACGGACAGATCGGAAGAGGCTTTCTCACTCCTCATGCTCAGGGTAGACTTGTACCTCAGCTACTCTATCCTTCTTTCTTCTCGTAAAGACAGGAGGAATTGCTCATCACAAGTTAGCTCATACAGATACAAGATAGGGTGATTGAATTGTTGAGAGGTGTGTGTGGAAGTGCATTCAGACCCAAGGAAGCCAGAGTCCCTTTGTGATGAATGAGTGTGTGTAAGGAGAGAGCTGGATTCCCTACTGATGGGATGTTCTTTTTTCCTCATAGGTTTCCCAAAACAAGAATGATGGCAAGAAATACCTCCTTAGTGACTGAATTTATTCTTGCTGATTAACCAATCATCCAGCGCTCCAGCAACCACCCTTCTATTTTTTTTCTAATGATCTACATTGTCACCAAGTGGGTAATTTTCACTTGGTTGTTCTAACTGGGACAAATTATCACCTCCACACCTCCATACACTGTTTCTTCTTCACTCTGTGCTCCATTGGTCTTTGTTACTCTTTTGTTTTCACTCCAAAATGCTGATGAATTTTATATCAAAGAAAAATGTAATCTACAATGTTGGTTGCATGGCCCAACTCTTTTTCTTTCTCTTTTTTGTCATCTCTGAATGCTATATGTTGACCTCAATGACCTATTATAGCTATGTGGCCATTTGCAATCCATTGCTGTATAAGGTCACTGCGTCCCTCTTTGCTGACACTGGCTGCATATACTATGGGATTTGCTGGAGCCATTGTCCACACAGGCTGCATGCTTACACTAACCTTTTGCAATGTTAATGTCATTGATCATTACTTGTTTCACATCCTCCCTCTTCTCCAACTATCTTGTACCAGCCTCTATGTCAACAAGGTAGTGGTTCTCATTGTGGTATCAATATGTTTTCTTGCTTATCAACATTCTTCATATCAAGTCTACTATATGGAAATCAAATGCCTTCAGCACCCATAGCTCTCAAATTATTGCTATTTTTTTAAAATGGGTTCCAGCACTTATGTATCATGGCTATGCTTCTGAATCTGTGGACCAGGGGAAAGTTTCATCTGTTTTCTATACTAATGTGGGGCCCATGCTTAACCCGCTGATCTACAGCTTAAGAAGCAACGACGTCAAAGTAGCGCTGAGGAATGTCTTGATTAAAATCCAGAGGAGAATCATATTCTAACCAGAAGAAGCAGCAGTGTAAAGAAATTCAAGCATCTGAATTTTTTACTGGTGTATTTCAAGAGGAGATCTTGTTTATAACCATGCTGATTTTACAAATTGCCGTAAGTATGATTGAATTAGCTTGTTTTTTATTACCTTCCTTATATCTAATTCTGTCTCATTTTTTTCTTCTTTATCTATCGGAACTCTCACAAGCTGACTAAATAATCATGCGTAACAAAATGAACATGTACACCAACTATTTTCATTATTGTTTCATATCCCTTCTATCTCCTGGGTCTGTTCCTAATTTGAACTAATATAATGTGTTCACTTTGCTCACCTAAACATAGAAGTGCTAAATACAACAAAAACATTTTCATTCTTATCAATGTTGTTCCAGTATAGGCAGTAGGATTCAACTAAATGCTTTCATTACAAACTGCGCATGCTGTTTAAATAAAATCCGATACTCCTATTTTTTTCCTTTTTTTCACTTAATTCATTCACCTTCCTGTTATTATTCCAATTTGTCCCTTTTTGAGAAGGGCAAAAAGTACCACATGCTGTCAACTTCTGAGCTCCTCTATCAGCTAAGTTCATATGATATTGAAGGGAGTACATTTAAGTCCATTGTTTATTGTCAAAGGCATCATTAACAGAGGATGATGACACAAGCAATATGTATGTATCCAGTTGTTGTTAGGTGTCTTGAATCATTTCTGACTCATAGCAACCCTATGCACAACAGAATGATACACTGTCCTGTTCTGTGCCATGCCCACAATTGTTTTTATGCTTTAGCCCATTGTTGTGGCGACTGTGTCAACCCGTCTCATTGACAGTCTTCCTTTTTTGCACTGATCCTTCACTCTACAAAGCATGATGTCCTTCTCCAGGGACTGATCATTCCTGACAATATATCCAAAGTGTAGAAGACCAGTCTTGCCATCTTTGCTTCCAAGGAGCACTCTGCTAGTACTTCTTCTAGAAGAGATCTGTTTGTTCTTTTGGTGGTCCATGGTGCTTTCAACATTCTTCTCCAACACCACAATTCAAAGGCATCAATTCTTCGTCTGTCTTCTTTTTTCATTGTCCAGCTTTCACATGTATGTGATGCAAATGAAAATACCATGGCTCGAGTCAGGTGCACTTTAGTCTTCAAGGTGACATCTTTACTTCTCAATACTTGAAAGAGATCCTTTAGAGCAGATTTTACCAAATGCAATGTGTCTTTTGATTTCTTGACTGCTGCTTTCATGGACATTGATTGTGGACCCAAGCCAAATGAAATGCTTGACAACCTCAATCCTTTCTCCTTTTATGACATTGTTGCTTACTGGTCCAGTTGTGAGGACTTTTCCTTGATGATACAATCCATACTGAACACTGTGGTCTTTCATCTTCATTAGTGCTTCAAATTATCTTCACTTTCAGCAAGTAAGGTGGTGTCATCTGCATAGTTCGGATTGTTAATGAGTTGTCCTCTAATCCTGATGCCTTGTTCTTCTCTGGATAAGCCAGCCTTTTGGTTATATTTGCTCTGCATACAGATTGAAAAGATATGGTGAAAGGATAAACCCTGACAAACATCTTTCCTTACTTTAAAGCATGCAGTGTTCCCTTGTTCCGTTTGCATGACTGCCTCTTGATCCATATACAGATTCCTTTTTTTTTCTTTTTATTTAACATGACTGAGTGAAAATGTACATTCACGTTTAAATTTACATGCCCACCTATATGCAGCTTCCACTGCTCGCCCTGTCCGGTGACAGCACACTATTCCTCTCTGCTCCATACATGTCTCATCCTCCCAACAGCCTGCTTTCTCCTCCTCTCCTTCCACTCCCCTTCCTCCAGCCAGAGGTCAGCAAGATGATATCCTATAGATGTATAGAACCATAAAGTGCTTCCAATACATGGTCACTCTGCATTGCCAAGTCCAATCCATTCCTGTCCAAAGAGTGGAACTTTGTTATAATTTATGGGAAAGGGCAGCATCAGGGCCGGGGGCCATGCTCTCAGAGAAACTCCAAAACCACTGGACCATCAGTTGAGGTCTTTTAGTGGAGATCTCATGATGCACCCCTTTTTATTCTTGTGTTGCCAGTGAGACTCCTCTCTGTGAGCTCCGTCGTGGCTATCACTGATGGTGGCCAGGCACCATCTGGTTCTTCCAGTCCCAAGTCGATGTGGGCACCCACTCTTGTGGGTCTCTCTGTCTTCTCGGTTGTCTTCACCGCATGTCATTTTGGTCCTCGGTGAGCATCCATTCCTGCTGAGTTGGAACCATTTGCTGTGTCCTTTGATAGCAGCTTGGCAGCTTTTAAGAACCCAGACGCCACTCACCAATGTGGGGTGCAGAGAGCTCTCTTAGCAAAACGCTAGTTGTGCCAATTGGCCTGGAATTTGCCTAAGAGCATGATCCCCCACCCCCCGCCCCAGCTACTCTATCCTTGCAGTATTGAGTTAAGATGGAAGGAGTACTCAAGTTATGCTGAAGTCCACTTAATGTTGTTCTTGTTTCTAATGTGTGCTATCACCATGTTCTCCCAACTAGATTTCTAGTAACTATCTAAAATAAACCCTTCCCCCCTCGCACTCCCTCCCTTCCCTCCCTTGCAGCTGTCAAAGAGTCTTTTCTTCTATACACAAGTCTGTTTTTGAGATCTTATCGTACAGGTCTCATACAGTATTTGTCCCTTTGTCGCTGACTACTTTCACTCAACATAATGTCTTCCAGTTGAAACCAGGTTAGAGATGTTTCCTGGAATCATTGTTATTCTTTATCATTGCATAGTGCTCCATTGAGTATATGTACCACAGTTTACCTATCCATTCTTCTATTGTTGGGCATCTGGGTTAATTCCATCTTTTTGCTATCGTGGACTGTGCTGCAGTAAACATTCTGGTGCATGTGTCCGTTGGTATGAAAGGCCTTGATTCTGTAGGATATATTCCAAGTAGTGGAATTACTGGGTCAAATGGTATATCAATATCCATTTTTTTAAGGAAGCGCCAGATTGCCTTCCAAAGAGGCTGGACCATTTTGCAACCCCACCAACAGTGTAGGAGGGTTCCACTTTCTGCACAGCCTCTCCAGCATTTGTTGTTTTGTGTTTTCTGAATCATGGCCAATCTTGTTGGGGTGAGATGGTATCTCATTGTTGTCTTGATTTGAATTTCTTTAATAACTAAAGATCGTGAACATGACCACATGTGTTTTTTGGCTGCCTGGATCTCCTCTTTAGAGAAATGTCTGTTCATCTCCTTTGCCCATCACCTAATTGGATGATTTATCCATGAGTCGGATCTGACTCGACGGCACTTGGCTTGGCTGGCATCTTCTTCTTATTGATATTTTGTAGTATCTTATGGATTATGGAGATCAGGCGTAGGTCTCACATAGAGTTGCCAAATATCTTTTCTGATTCTGTAGGTGGCCTTTTAATTCTTTTAATAAAGCCTTTGGATGAGCAAAAGTGTTTGATTCTTAATAGTTCCCATTTATCTATTTTCTCTTCTGTTGACTGTGGTTTGTTTGACAGATTTGAAGTTTGTCTACATTGTGTATTAAAACTTCCATTGTTGTTCCTACCTTTTCTTGGATGAGCTTTATCGTTTTAAGTCTGACATTTAGGCCTTTTATCCAGTTGGAGTTGGTTTTTGTATAAGGTGTAAAATATGGATCTTGTTTCAGTTCATTGCAGATGGATATCCAATTTTGCCAGCACCATTTGTTGAAGATACTGTTTTTACCCCAGTTTAATGTCTTAGGGCTTTTGTTGAATATCAACTGTTCATAGGCAGATGGTGTCATCTCTGGAGTCTCAATTCTGTTCCATTAATCCATCTGTCTGTTCTTGTACCAGTACCAGGCTGTTTTGACCACTGTGGCAGTGTAGTATGTTCTAAGGTCGGGTAATGAGAGGCCTCCCAGTGTGTTCTTCTTCTTTAGTAGTACCTTACTTATCTGGGGCTTCTTCCCTTTCCAAACAAAATTGGTGATTTGTTTCTCCATCTCATTAAAAAATGACGCTGGAACTTGTATTGGGGTTGCATTATATAAAAAAATTGCTTTGGGTAAAATAGACATTTTCACAATGTTAAGTCTTCTATCCACGAGTAGAGTAGGTTTTTCCATTTATCTAAGTCTCTCTTAGTTTCTTGTAGTAAGGGCTTGTAGTTCTCTTTGTAAAGGTCTGTTGTTTCTCTGGTTAGATTAATGCCTAGGTACTTTATCTTCTTAGGGGCTATCGTCAATGGTATTGATTTGATAATTTCCTCCTTAACAGTTTCGTTGATGGTATAAAGGAATCCTACTGATTTACTTATGTTTATCTTGTATCCTGACACTTTTCTGAACTCTTCTATCAGTTTGAGTAGCTTACTTATAGATTCCTTGGGGTTCTCTGCATATACAATCATATCATCTGCAAACAGGGAGATTTTAACTTCCTGTTTGCCAGTGCAGTGCCCTTTATTTCTTGGTCTTGTCTAATTGCTCTGGCTAGAACTTCTAGTGCAATGTTGAATTGGAGAGGTGAGAGTGGGCATCCTTGTCTAGTTCCTGATCTCAAGGGAAAGTCTTTCAGTCTCTGTCCATTCAGGATGACGTGGGCAATTGACTTTGTATAAATGGCCCTTATTGTGTTGAGGAATTTGCCGTTTATGCCCATTTTGCTAAGAGATTTTAGCATGAATGGGTGTTGGACTTTATCAAATGCCTTTTTGGCGTCAATGGACAGAATCAGGTGATCGTTGTCTTTTGTGTTATTTATGTGGTTAATCACATTAATTGTTTTTCTGATGTTGAACCAGCCTTGCATCCCTGGTATCAATCCCACTTGGTCATGATGGATTATTTTCTTGATATGTTGTTGTATTCAGTCGAATGTCTTTGTATAGTCTATGAAACACAGGTAAACATCTTTCTGGTATTCTCTGCTTTCAGCTGAGATCCATCTGACATCAGCAGTGATATTCCTGGTTCCACATCCTCTTCTGAATCCAGCTTGAATTTCTGGAAGTTCCCCATAAATATACTGTTGCAGTCACTTTTGAATGATCTTGAGCAAAGCTTAACTTGAATGTAATATTAGTGATATTTTTCAGTAATTTCTACATTTAGTTGTATCTCTTTTCTTTGGGATGGGCATAAATATGAATCTCTTCCAGTCAGTTGGCCAGGTACTACTGTCCTCCAAATTTCTTGGTATAGGTGAGTTAGCACTTCCAGCACTACATCTGTTTGTTGAAATATCTCAATTGATATGCCATCAATTCCTGGAGCCTTGTTTTTGCCAATGCCTTCAAGGCAGCTTCAACTCTTCCTTCAGTACCACTCGTTACTGATCATATGCTACCTCTTCAAATGGCTGAACATTGACCAGTTCTTTCCGGTATGATGACTCTGTGCATTCCTTTCATCTCCTTTTGACGCTCCCTGAGTCATTTAATATTTTCCATATAGAATCCTTCACTATTGTAACTCGAGGCTTGAGAAATGCAGAACATGTTATTCTCTTCTGGTTTTCCATTTCTAGCTCTTTGTATTTGTCATTATGACATTTTATTTTGTCTTCTCTAGCTGCTCTTTGAAATCTTCTGTTTAAGTCTTTTACTTTGCCATTCCTTCATTTTACTTTAGCTGCTCAACGTTCAAGAGCAATTTTCAGAGTCTCTTCTGATATCCGATTTGGTCTTTTCTTTCTTTGCTGTTTTTTCAATGATCTCTTGCTCGCTTCATACGTGATGTCTTTGATGCCATTCCACAATTCATCTGGTCTTTGGTCATAAGTGGTCAACACATCAAATCGTTCTTGAAGTGGAACTCAGGAGGAATATACTCAAGGTCACACTTGAGTATGTATCTTAGTACTCCAGTAAGGGTGAAGGATAGTTTATGTAATCAAAACTGCATTTATTACTATCTGAAATGACTGCAAATATTTTGGAAAAGAATCTATAGTTTTTATTGTAAAGTTTTGTTATTTATCACTTAAAGGAAAACACTGTGTATTAGGTTAGATGAAATGTGTTAACTATTGTTGAACTTATCCAATGAGGTTCATTGGATAAATAATGTATGTTAATATTAAAAGCATTGGTTCCTAGAAGTATTTTGTGAGCTCACTTAAATCATATATCACCAGTAAGGTAATAAATACTTTTAGCCTAGAGAGTCTTTCTGGTAATTTCATTATTCCCCTTTTGTGTATTTAGAATATACAGATAAATTGAAAAGTCAAGAGACACTGTTTTGTTCGAATTTTATTGTTTCAATAATGATAATAATAATAGATTTATAGATATAGATAATTACTCATAAAATAAGTAAATAAATGATAACAATAATAAATGAATCACAAATAACCTTGAGGTTTACGTTTTCTTTTGCATTTTAGTATGGTATCAAAATAATGCCATTAAATTTTTTTAGTTTTATTTTCTTTTAAACTTTTTAGTTTACAAAAAAGTTTAAAAAATAGTTTATTTCCCCAAACCCCCATCCAGCTTCTTACAGAAACACAGTGCCATTTTCAAAATCAGAATATTGATCAAATAGCAGTCATTAAGATACAAATTTGAAAGTACTGTCATGATCCTAATAGTAGTCTTATATATGTATTTTTCATTTTATTACTGTGGTTGGTGTATGTATAAAAGAGCCATGGTGATACAATTGTACAATCAGGTACCAGGTGGTATAGTGGGTAAGTGTTGTGGCTGCTAACTGAAAGGTCATCAATTCAAATCTACCATATACTCCTTGGAAACTTTATGAAGTAGCTCTACTCTGTCCTATTGGGTTGCTGTGAGTCAGAAGTGACTCAGTGGCTGTAGATTTTGTATTGGTGGCCCAATGGTCAAGAGCTTGGCTGCTAACCAAAAGGTTGGCCGTTCAAGTCACTCCTTGGAAACCCTATGGAGTAGTTTTTCTATATCTTACAAGCTCATGATGAGTTGGAATTGATTCAACAAAAATGGGTTTGATTTTTATAATAATAAATTAATAGATATAAATAATTCATACAATGAGTAAACAAATAACGACAATGATAAATAAATCACAAGTAACCTTAATGTTTGCTTTTTCTTTTGTATTATCTAGTATGGCATCAAAATAATGCCATTAAAGTTTTTAGTTTTGTTTTATCTAAACCTTTTATTTTACAAAAAATTAAAAGATAGTTTACTCAGTTTCTCTAAACTTTGACCCAGTTTCTGACAGAAACATTAGATGGTGCCCAGCTACCACTATTAACCATTTCAACCAGGGACTCAATAGATGGTTCCTGATAAAATGGGAGAAGAATGTAGAGGAAAACGGAAATTCCTAAAAAATTCCTAATTCCTACTGCACAGGAGAAGACTAGATGAACTGTTGAAACTATTGCTCTGAGACACTTTTTAAACTTGGAACTCAAGTCACCTTTCAGCCAAATGACAGATTGGTGTATAAAATAAATACCAATTTTGAGTAATCTATTCCTCAGAATAATCATCTAAGTGAAACCAAATGGTTAATATTTATCCTAGATGAAAGATGAGAATGCAAGTGGTTGTGGGGGGGCAGGAAAACTAGATTATTGGAAACACAAAAACCAAAATAAAAATAAGGAGAATGCTGACATATTGTGAAGAATGTAACCAATTTCACTGAACCCTATGTATAGAAAATGTTAAATGAGAACCTGTTTTCCTGTGTCAACTTTCACCAAAAACACAATAAATTTTAAAGAAAAAAGAGAAGAAGGTGTAAGTGTTCATGGAAATGATACACTTAGCCAACATGCCTGTAGTGGAGAGATCATCTATGAGACTTTTCTGCCAAACTAGAGAAATGCACATGGTCCTAGACAGATTTTAAGGATTTGAATAAATATTTCAAATATTTATTTGAGAGACTGAGGAGTTTGGGCACAGGGCTCCTTGAGGTGGCACGTCATAATGCTGTACACTATACGTAGTTTAAGATTCTTGGCTGCTAACTGAAAAGTCAGCAGTTTGAACCTACCAGCTGCTCCAGGGGAAAGATGTAACAATTTCCTTCCATAAAGATTTCAGACTTCATAGCCCTGTGGGGTATTTCTACTCTGTTCTACAGGGCCAGTGTGAGTTGTATCAACTGATGGCAACAGGTTTGATTTTAGGATTTACATGTACTTTAAAAAGACTATTAGATATTATGCTATCATTGTAAATTTGAAAACAGAGAAAAAGAAAATATAATTGTACAAAATCTTGTTTTTGTGTTACTGAAATGATAAAATGTCTATGGTCCATAAATATTTTCTATGAGGTCATAACACTTAGAGGACACACTGGTGCCACTGGATGCAATTCAGTGTTTCTGTATTTTTATGTTTATCAAAGACATATGAGCTCTGAAAAGTTGAAAGCATTTTTTTAGAATAGCTTTAAAACAAAATTATTCCACTAGAACCTTACTCAGATTTGATTAACATGAGAGAAAAATATCAGATATTTCTATTTATTGGATACTTATTGTCATAATTCTGTTTACAACTTTATTTCCTAAGCACAGTCTGAATGCTTCCTGTCTACTTCTACTCTTCTTTTGTCTATATTCATTAAAGCACCTGGCTAAACAGAAAGTTTAAAGTTGTTTGACGTTTTCTCTAAAATTGCTTTTTAAAGTTCACATGTCTTTCTTTAAGATTATGTTGTTTTAGCTAGCAAGTGGGCATCGAATTTGGTCTGAAAACATCTGGAACAGAGAAGAATGAAAGACATTAAAGACACAAGGAAAATACAAGCTCAAGAGACAGAAAGGGCTGTGTAGTTAAGGGGTGACATCACCATGGACCGGTAGAAGTAGAAGATGCCTGGCCATTACCAGTGACTACTCTGACAAAGAATACCACATGGAGTCCCTGACACAGTGAGAGAAAACCAGGTGTGCAGAATTCAATCTCTGCTAAAAAGAGCAGACTTGATGGTCTGAAGACTGGAGAGTCCTGGAAAGACACAACTTCCATATTTTCTGTTAGCCCAGAACAGAAACCATTCCAAAAGCCATCTCTTCAGACAAAGATTGGTCTGCAATATAAGACATAAAAAGATACTGGTAAAGAGTAGACTTGTAGTTTACGTGCATACAGGAGGCTAACCGTGCAGTTCTTGTCTAGATGCAAGATCAGAGGGCTGAGGTGGAGAACTGCTAATTGAATGGACATGGAAAACACAGGGTGGAAAGGAGTGTGCTGTCACAGGGTAGGGAGAGCAGCTAGAGCTACATAGCAGTATGTGTATGAGTTTTTATAGGGCAAGTTGACTTGGATTGTAAATTTTCACTTACAGCAAAATAAAACATTTTGAAAAAAATTATTATTTTAGCTGAAAGGTTACAGTAAAAACTAGCTTCATTTATAAATATATATGTAAATTGTTTTGTGACATTGATTGAAATTCCTGAAAAGTGTCAGCATTCTCCCCCTTTTCCTTTTCCACTGTGTTGTCTGTGTCTTTTTGCCTAAGTGTTTCCCATTTGGTCTTATATACTTGATTGAACTAAAAAGCATATTTCTCACATGTGTTACTGCTTATTTTATATGCCTGTCTAAACTTTGGCTGAAAGGTGGACTTTGGGGGTGGCTTCACTTCTGAGTCAGCAGGATTTCTGGGGGTCGTAGTCTCAGGTCTTCCTCCAATCTCTGGGGGAGCAGAAAATCTGGTCTTTTTTGTTGTTGTTGTTAATTTAAGGTTTGTTCTACAATTTTCTCCTGCTCTGTCAGGGACACTCTATTGTGATTCCTGTTGCAACGGTTAGTGGTGATAACCAGGCACCATCTAGTTCTCTGGGCTCAGGATGGTGGAGGCTGTTGTTCATGTGGTCTACAAGGTTTGCAAATTAATATTTTCTTTGTGTCTTTGGTTTGCTTCATTTACATTTACTCTGGATGAGATGGGGTGGGGCCAATAGATTTGTCTTAGATGACTGCTCTCAGACTTTGAAGATTCCAGACACTACTCAGTAAATAGGGTATAGGACATTTTCTTTATGACCTAATTATATAAACTGAGCTAATTTCCTCTGAGATCATGGTATGGAGCCCTCAGTCTTAGCAATTCAGTCCCTCAAGGTGTTTGGATGTGTCTAGGAAGTTTCTGTGAATTTGTGTTGGTCAAGTTGTGCTTACTTTCCCTATATAATATGCTGCCTTTCCTTTCACTAAAGTTAACACTTTTCTACTATGTATTTCCCCTTGCAGTTTTCAGTGTGTCCTACTGTGATAGCCTGAATGTGGCTGTGATGCTGGAAACTATGCTACCAGAAAACTCAATGGCGCTTGGCTGGCTGGATCCAAATACTAGTAGGGTCACCCATGGTGGACGGGATTCAGCTGAGCTTCCAGGATAAAACAGAGTAGAAAGCAACACCTGATGATCTACTTCTAGAAAAGCTGGCCAGGGAAAACCTTCCGAATAGCATAGGAACACTGTCTGATATAGTGCCAGAAGAAGAGCACCTGAGGTTGGAAGGCACTCGTAACTGACTTGGGTAGAGCAGCCTTCTGAGAGTTGATTTTAATGACAAGAATGGAACAAAGCTTTAGGGAACTTCATTTGCCGATGTGGCGTGACTCAAAGGAGAAGAAACAGCTGATAATAATGATGATATAACAATAGTAATAGGTACATAGTACCTGGAATGTATGAAGTATGAATCTAGGAAAATTGGAGATTGTCAAAAGTGAAATAGAACAATATCCTGGGCATTAGCAAGCTCTTAAACGTCGAGGAAGTAAAGGGAATGAAAGAAGATATGAAGCAAAAGCATGGAATGGAAGATTTCAAAGTGTAGCTAGAGAACACAAAGTATTATAATGACCTGGAGTTACAAAACTGAAAGTGAAGAATATACTCGGAATTTATCAAGCTGAAAAACCTGAAGAAAATTCAAGCCTGGAGTTGCAATATTGAAGAATTCTATGGACAAAATACTGAACGATGGAGGAAGCTTCAAAAGATAATGGAAGGGATACAGAGTCACTGTAACAAAAGAATTGATTGACCTTCAAATATTTTAGGTAGAGCACACGATCAAGAACACATAGTAGTTGAGGGAGAAGTCTAAGCTTCATTGAAGACACTGGTGAAAAATAAGGCCCTGGGCATTGATGAAACACCAGTTGAGATGCTTCGACAAGTGGATGAAGAAACAGAAACGCTCAGTCACTTACGCCAAGAAATTTGGAAGACAGCTACCTGACCAACTACCTAGAAGAGATATATACTTGTGCCCATTGTGAAGAAAGATGATCCAATTAAATGTACATTTTTTTGAACAACGTCCAAGTTAAGTTTTGATGCAAGTTAAATTTTGTTGTACATGATTCAGAAGCAGGGAACTTCCAGAAATTCAGATCAGATGTGGCAGAGGACACGGAATAGAGGATATTATTGCTAATTTCAGAAGGATCATGGTGAAAAGTAGAGAATATCATAAAAATCTTTACAACTGTTTTATTGACTGTGCAAAGGATTGTAACCAAAGAATCAAAATTTCAGAATGCTTGCTTCTGCAGAACCTGGACGCAGATGAACAAGTTGTTGGAACAGAACAAGGAACATGGCATAAAGTCAGGAAATAATGTGTGTCAGAGTTGTATCTTTTCACCATATTTATTTAATTACTATACTAAGGAAATAATCCAAGAAGCTGGACTTTACAAAAAAGAATACACCATCAAGAATGGAGGAACTCATTAACAACTTTCAGAATCTTACTTGCTGAAACTGTAGAGCATTGGAAACACCTACCGAGAAAATTAAAGATCAGAACCCTCGGTATGGATCACACCTCAAAAATTTTTTTTTTAATTTTTATTTAACATAACTGAGTGAAAACGTACATTCACATATAAATTTACATACCCCCCTATATGCAGCTTCCACTGCTCGCCCTGTCCGGTGACAGCACACTATTCCTCTCTGCTCCGTCTCATCCTCCCAACAGTCTCCTTTCCCCTCCTGTCCGTCCACTCCCATGCCTCCAGCCAGAGGTCAGCAAGATGATATCCTATAGATGTATAGAACCATAAAGTGCTCCCAATATATGGTCACTCTGCCTTGCCAAGTCCAATCCATTCCTGTCCAAAGAGTGGACCTTTGTTATAATTTATGGGAAAGGGCAACATCAGGGCAGGGGGCCATGCTCTCAGAGGAACCCCAAAACCACTGGACCATCAATTGAGGTCTTTTACTGGAGATCTCATGAGGCACCTCTTTATTGTTGTGTTGCCAGTGAGACTCCTCTCTTTGAGCTCCATCGTGGCTATCACTGGTGGTGGCCGGGCACCATCCGGTTCTTCCGGTCCCAAATCGATGCAGGCACCCACTCTTGTGGGTCTCTCTGTCTTCTCGGTTGTCTTTACTGCGTATCATTTTGGTCCTCAGTGAGCATCCATTCCTGTTGAGTTGAGACCATTTGCTGTGTCCTCGGATGGCAGCTTGGCAGCCTGGAATTCGCTTAAGAGCATGGTCCCCCACCCCCCGCCCCAGCTACTCTATCCTTGCAGTATTGAGTTAAGATGGAAGGAGTACTCAAGTTATGCTGAAGTCCACTTAATGTTGTTCTTGTTTCTAATGTGTGCTGTCACCACTTTCTCCCAACTAGATTTCTAGTAACTATCTAAACTAAACCCTCCCCCCCTCCCGCTCCCTCCCTTCCCTCCCTTGCAGCTGTCAAAGAGTCTTTTCTTCTATACACAAGTCTGTTTTAGAGATCTTATCATAGAGGTCTCATACAGTATTTGTCCTTTTGTCGCTGACTACTTTCACTCAACATAATGTCTTCCAGTTGAAACCAGGTTAGAGATGTTTCCTGGAATCATCGTTATTCTTTATCATTATGTAGTGCTCCACTGAGTATATGTACCACAGTTTACCGATCCATTCTTCTATTGTTGGGCATCTGGGTTAATTCCATATTTTTGCTATCGTGGACTGTGCTGCGATAAACATTCTGGTGCATGTGTCCATTGGTGTGAAAGGCCTTGAATCTGTAGGATATATTCCAAGTAGTGGAATTACTGGTTCAAATGGTATATCAATATCCATTTTTTTAAGGAAGCGCCAGATTGCCTTCCAAAGAAGCTGGACCATTTTGCAACCCCACCAACAGTGTAGGAGGGTTCCACTTTCTGCACAGCCTCTCCAGCATTTGTTGTTTTGTGTTTTCTGGATCATGGCCAATCTTATTGGGGTGAGATGGTATCTCATTGTTGTCTTGATTTGAATTTCTTTAATAACTAAAGATCGTGAACATGTCCGCATGTGTTTTTTGGCTGCCTGGATCTCCTCTTTAGTGAAGTGTCTGTCCATCTCCTTTGCCCATCGCTTAATTGGATGGTTTATCTTCTTCTTATTGATATTTTGTAGTATCTTATACATTATGGAGATCAGGCGTCGGTCTGACATAGAGTTGCCAAATATTTTTTCCCATTCTGTGGCTGTTCTTTTAATTCTATTAATAAAATCTTTGGATGAGCAAAAGTGTTTGATTCTTAATAGTTCCCATTTATCTATTTTCTCTTCTGCTGATTGAGGTTTCTTTGACAGATTTTGGAGTCTGTCCTCATTGTGTATTAAAACTTCCATTGTTGTTCCTACCTTTTCTTGGATGAGCTTTATCATTTTAGGTTTGATATTTAGGTCTTTTATCTGGCTGGAGTCGGTTTTTGTATAAGGTGTAAGATACAGATCTTGATTCAGTTTATTGCAGATGGATAACCAATTTTGCCAGCACCATTTGTTGAAGAGACTGTTTTTACCCCAGTTTAATGTCTTAGGGCCTTTGTCGAATATCAACTGTTGATAGGCAGATGGTGTCATCTCTGGGGCCTCAATTCTGTTTCATTGATCGATCTGTCTGTTCTTGTACAAGTACCAGGCTGTTTTGACCACTGTGGCAATGTAGTATGTTCTTAGGTCGGGTAATGAGAGGCCTCCCAGTGTGTTCTTCTACTTTAGTAGTACCTTACTTATCCGGGGCTTCTTCCCTTTCCAAACAAAATTGGTGATTTGTTTCTCCATCTCATAAAAACATGATGCTGGAACTTGTATTGGGATTGCATTATATAAAAAAATTGCTTTGGGTAAAATAGACATTTTCACAATGTTAAGCCTTCTATCCATGAGCAGAGTAGGTTTTTCCATTTATCTAAGTCTCTCTTAGTTTCTTGTAGTAAGGGCTTGTCGTTCTCTTTGTAAAGGTCTGTTGTTTCTTTGGTTAGATTAATTCCTAGGTACTTTATCTTCTTAGGGGCTATCGTAAATGGTATTGATTTAATAATTTCCTCCTTAATAGTCTCGTTGATGGTATAAAGGAAACCTACTGATTTACTTATGTTTATCTTGTATCCTGAGACTTTTCTGAACTCTTCTATCAGTTTGAGTAGCTTACTTATAGATTCCTTGGGGTTCTCTGCATATACAATGATGTCATCTGCGAACAGGGAGATTTTAACTTCCTCTTTGCCGATGCAGATGCCCTTTATTTCTTTGTCTTGTCGAATTGCTCTGGCTAGAACTTCTAGCACAATGTTGAATAGGAGAGATGACAGTGGGCATCCTTGTATAGTTCCTGATCTGAGGGGAAAGTCCTTCAGTCTCTCTCCATTCAGGATGATGTGGGGAATTGGCTTTGTATAAATGGCCCTTATTGTGTTGAGGAATTTGGCATCTATGCCCATTTTGCTAAGAGTTTTTAGCATGAATGGGTGCTAGACTTTATCAAATGCCTTTTTGGCGTCAATGGACAAAATCAGGTGATCTTTGTCTTTTGTGCTATTTATGTGGTTAATCACATTAATTGTTTTCCTGATGTTGAACCAGCCTTGCATCCCTGGTATGAATCCCACTTGGTCATGATGGATTATTTTCTTGATATGTTGTTGTATTCTGTTGGCAAGAATTTTGTTGAAGATTTTTGCATCTAGGTTCATGAGTGATATCGGTCTGTAGTTCTCTGTCTTTGCTGGACCTTTCCCTGGCTTAGGTATGAGGGTTATGCTAGCTTCATAGAATGAGTTTAGGAGTACTCCATCCCTTGCTATACTGTGAAATAGTCTCAATAGTATTGGGGATAACTCTTCTCTAAATGCTTGGTAGAATTCTGCCGTGAAGCCATCTGGGCCCAGACTTTTTTTGGTTGGCAATGTTTTGATGACCTTTTCAATCTCTTCGTTTGTGATGGGTTTATTAAGTTGTTCTGCTTCACGTTGTGATAATTTGGGTAGGTGGTATGAGTCAAGGAATTTGTCCATTTCCCCTAGGTTTTCAAATTGGTTACAGTACAGTCTTTCATAGTATTCTGTTATGATATTTTTGATTTCTGTTGCATATGTGGTGACAACTCCCCTCTCATTTCTAATTTGGGTTATTTGTTTCCTTTCCTGCTTTTCTTTAGTAAGTTTAGCCAGTGGTTTATCAATTTTGTTGATCTTTTCAAAAAATCAGCTTTTGGTCTTTTCAATTTTTTCAATTGTTTTTCTATTCTCTAATTCATTTAGCTCTGCTCTAATCTTTATGATCTCATTTCTTCCAGTGCCCGAGGGCTTCCTCTGTTGTTCTCTTTCTACTTGTTCAAGCTGTAGAGTTAGTTCCTTGATTTGGTTTCTTTTTTCCTTCCAGATGTGTGCATTTATGGAGATAAACAGACCTCTGAGCACTGCTTTGGCTGTATCCCATAAGTTCTGGTAGGAAGTTTTTTCGTTCTCATTGGAGTCCACGAATTTCTTTAATTCATCCTTGATTTCCTCTATAACCCATGTTTTTTTGAGCAAGATGTTGTTCAGTTTCCAAGAGTTCCACTTTCTATCTGTTTTTTCTGCTATTGATTTCAACTTTGATGGCTTTATGATCTGAGAAGATGCTTTGCAGTAATTCAATGGTATGGATTTTGTTGAGCATTGCATTATGGCCTATCACGTGGTCAATTCTGGAGAATGTTCCATGTGCACTGGAGAAGAAGGTGTAGTTGTCTGCTGATGGGTGGAAAGTTCTGTATACATCAATGAGGTTTAGTTGGTTAATTGTGTCAATGAGGTCTTCTGTATCCTTACTGAGCTTTTTTCTAGGTGATCTGTCTAGTAATGAGAGTGGAGTGTTGAAGTCTCCCACTATTATGATGGAGTCATCTAACTCTCTTTTGAGCGTAGTCAGTGTTTCTTCGACATATTTAGCTGCTCTGACATTAGGTGAATAAATATTTAATATAGTTAAGTCTTGCTTGTGTACTGAACCTTTCAGCAATAAATAGTGTCCGTCTTTGTCCACGATGGTGGATTTGACATTAAAATGGATTTTGTCTCAGATTAGAATTGCCACCCCTATTCTTCTTTGTTCATTGTTAGCTTGATATATATTCTTCCATCCTTTAATTTTCAGTTTGTTGCTGTCTTTAGGTCTCAAGTGAGTTTCTTGTAGACAACATATGGACAGGTCGTGTCTTTTGATCCAAGATGACACTCGGTGTCTCTTTACTGGAGCATTCAGTCCATTCACATTCAATGTATTTATTGATAGGTTTGTGTTCACTGCTTCCATTGTGATATGTTTACTTTTATGTTGATGTTTTCTCTATTGTTCTTATTAGTGTGTTCTGGGACACTCTTTTTTTGTCAGTTGATTTTTCACATTTTTCAGAGCTGGTTTTATAGTTGTTGAGACTCGTGTGTTAGATTTCTTGAAATGGTATGATACATCTTTGTTGTGCTTTACAGCTGCCCTTATGAACCCCCTTAATAAACTATTTATAAACCCAATTTTAATTACTACCAGTCTTGTCATCTTCCTCTCCATCTAGAAGGACTATAACAACTGCAGTACATCCCTCTTTTTATTATGATGACACCATAGTTTTCATGATGATCACTAGATTGCTTCTTTCCAAATCAAAGCTGTGATTGACTTTGGAGCCTTCTCTAAATGAGTAGAGTATTGAGTAGTGTGTCGTTCTAAAATATAAAGTTAGTGGTTTCGTTCTTCTAAGCCAAAGCCAAGGACTTCTTTCAGTATTTCTTGTAGTTTGGGTTTGGTTTTTACAAAGTCTCTGAGTTTCTGTTTATCTGGGAATGTCTTAATTTCATTTTCGTATTTAAAAGATAGTTTTTCAGGATATATAATTCTTGGTTAGAAGTTCTTCTCCTTCAAGACTTTGAATGTGTCATGCCACTGTCTCTGTGCCAGCATGGTTTCTGCTGAGAAATCTGACGAGAGCCTACAGGGTTTCCCTCTGAATGTTAGCTTTGCCTTGAGTCTTGCTGCCTTTAAGAGTTGCTGCTTATGTTTCATTTTGTTAAGCTTGATTATAATATGTCTTGGAGTCTTTCTTTTGAGATCTATATTGGGTGGCGTACGATATGCATCTGAGATGTCTATGTTCTCTTCCTTCATGATTTCTGGGAAGTTTTCTTTCAGCAGCTCAGCAACAATACTCTCTGTGTTCTCAGATGTCTCACCCTGTTCAGGGACTCCAATTAATCGAAGGTTGTTCCTCTTAATAGAGTCCCACATGCTTCTTAATGTTTCTTCATTTTTCTTGTTTCTTTTTTCTGATTTCTGCTCATAGACGCTGGCATCAGTAGCTCTGTCTTCCAAGTCAGAAATTCTTTTCTCCATTTGTTCCATTCTGTTTTCTTGGCTTTGCATGGAAGTTTCTATGTCTTTGATTTTCTTCTTGATCTGTTGGATTTCAGAGTACTGGTGTTCCATCAGATCAAACAACTTGCTTAATTTTTCATTTTGTTCTGCTGCATTTTGTATAAGGTCTAGAAGGGCTCTGTATATAATCAATTTGTATTCACTTCCTGATGCTTTCATAAAAGTTTCTTCATCTGGAAAATTCCTTGGTTGCTTTGTTTGGGAGCCTTCTGAAGCCATGAGTGATTTCTTGTATGCCACAATTGTCTGTTGCTTTTTGGGTCCCATGTGAGTATATAGAGGCTGGAAGAGGTACTATGAGGATGGATTGCAAATGTTTCTCTAGGCTGTCTTCAAATGTAAAGCAAGGGGTATCTGACCAGTTCACAAGTCAGTTAGGTTTTCAGGTGTAGAGGTCCCTCCTCTCATCTGACAAAGTAAGCATCACTATATCCAACCCCAGATGATAACAAACTAGTTCAGAATACAGCAATGTTACTGCCCTGGTGGCCTCTGCTGACAGGGCCTAGCCTTAGCCAACACTGTGTCGAGTACTGGTTTTGTGACAGAAAAGCGCTCTCCTGTGGGCAGGCTGTGGCTCCCAAGCTAAGAATTAGGTCCAGCTGCGGCCACCGTACCCAAGATGGCGTCCTCCACACAGGCAGCAAACAGAGGGGCTAAAGGTGCTGAGAGGTAGTGATTCCTCTGCTTCTGTTACAGGGCCTCCAATGCAGGCAGCACTGTGCAAAATCACTTACTTTTCTGTCAGAGAAGCACTGTCCCATTTGCAGGCGCTGGCTCCCAGGCTAAGAACGAGTTCCCGCTAAAATCTCAGTACCAACATGGACTCCCGCACCCTGACCACGTAGTTCCGTACAAACCCCACTGAGGCAGCTACAATACAAAAGGCTCAAAGTGTCTAGATTAACAGAGTCCTGAGCCTGGCTCTCAGATTATGAGAATTTCGCAGGCCTATCCCCCCAGCAGCGTGTCTGAGTCCAGCCACCAGGCAAGGCCCAGCTCCACCTGCCAGCCGAGACAGAGGAAAAAAAAAGTCAAAATGGTGCGTTTACCTTCCGTCTGTGAGAGCCAGGCTAGCCAGGAGTGGGAGTCAGCGAAAGAGAGGAAGTTTTTCGCTGAGTGGTATGAAGTCCCAATTAACAGCTCTGTGCCGTGTCCTGAGGCTGATTAGGTGATCAGAAGGCTCTGTTTGATTGTCAGTTCAGGTCTTGGTTTCCAGAGGGATATAAGGAGACGTGTGCTTAGTCGGCCATCTTGACTCCGCCCCCTTAGTCGGCCATCATGACTCTGCCACTCAAAAATTCTTTACAAGTGAATCAACAGCAACATCATAATAAACGGAGAAAATATTGAAGTTATCAAGGATTTCATTTTATGTCTATCCATAATCAACATCGATGGCTGCAGCAATCCAGTAATCAAGCAATGCATTAAAAAGCCAAGTGCCGTTGAAAACAATGCATTATATTGGGAAAATCTGCTTCAAAAGACCTTTTTGAATTGTTAAAAAACAATGATGTCACTTTAAGTACTAAGATGTACTTGATCCTACAGGTTTTTTCAATTGCCTCATATGCATGTGAAAGCTAGAAAACAGTGGAAAATATGACACCTTTGAACTTCAGTGTTGGCATAGAATATTAAATATTCCATGGAATGCAAATAGAATTAACAAATCTGTCTTGAATGGGGCATAGCTAAAAAGCTCTTAGAAGGAATGATTGCAAGACTTCTTCTCACATGGTTTGAATACCCTGTTGGCAGGGACCAGTCCCTGGAGAAGGGTATCATGCTTCTTAAGTCGATGGTCAGAGAAAAAGAGGAAGAAGCTGGGAGAAATCAACTGACATAATGTTGATACGATGAAGGCTGAGCAGAACCAGGCAATATTTCTTTCTATTGTACATTGGGTCTCTATGAGTTGCAGTCACTCAGTCACACCTAAGAACAATGACTATCTACTTACTGAGTTTTTCTTCCCAGACTACCATTCTCTCATAACCATCAAAGATTGCTTTTAATTTGTGTAAACATTTCTTCGGTTTTTTGTAATAGAGACCTCATACAATATTTGTCTTTTTTAAATTTATTTTTCAATTGTAATTTAAAGGAAGTTTTTCAAAACAAATAAGTTTCTCATTAAACAATCATTAGACACATTGTTTTATGACCTTGGTTAACAACCTCACGACAGGTTGAGAGTCTCCCTTTTCAACCTTACAGTTTCTGTTACCAGCTTTCCTGTTCCCTCCTATCTTCCAGTTCTTGCCCCAGGGCTGGTGCTCAGCATTAGTCTCATTTTGTTTTATGGCCCTATTCGGTCTTTGGCTGAAAGCTAAACCCCAAGAATGACTTGATTATTGAGACGAAAGGGTGTCTGCTGACCTTGTTCTCAGAGTCTGTCTTGTTTGTTGGGCCAAGTTTAGTCTTTCTTTTTGAGTTGGAAATTTGTTCCCCATTTTTCTCCAGCTTTGCCTAGGATGCTCTGCTGTGATCCCTGTCAGAGCAGTCAATGATGATAGCCAGGCACAATCTTGTTGTATTGGACACTTTTGTAGATGAGGTCCATTAGTCAACTCTTTGGACCAATCTTTCATTTGTTTCTTTAGTCTTCTTCATTCTTCCTTACCCCTGAAGAGGTAAGATAGGTGGAATATACTAGATTACCACTCAAAAGCTTTTATACCCTAGACACTACACATCAAAGTAAAATGTAGAACATTTTTTTAAACGAACTGTATTATATCAGTTTAACTAGATGTTCCCCAAGACCGTGGTCCCTACAGACCTCAGTCAAGTGATTTGGGCCCTCACGAGTTTGGAGTTTCCATGACCTTGCCTTGTACAAGTTGTACTGAGTTCCACAGTAGTGCTTACTGTTTCACTCTTCATCAAAATTACTACTTATCTGTTGTCTATTCAGTATTTTTTCAATTCCTATCCCTCCCCTCTCTGACAATCATCAAAGACTGTTTCTTATCATGTGGAAACCTTTCACGAGTTTTTACGGTAGTGGTCTCATACAATTTTTGCCCTTTTGCGGCTGACTTATTTCATTCAGTATAATATCTTCCAGTTTCTTCCATGTTATGAGGTGATATCGGTTTTGCCAACACCATTTGTTAAAAAGACTGTCTTTTGCTCATTTGATGGACTTTAGACCCTTACTGAAGATCAAGCGACCATGTTTGTTGTTAGGTACCATCAAGTCAGTTCTAACTCGTAGTGACCTTATGCACAACTGAACGAAACCCTGCCTGATCTTGCACCATGACCTAGATCATTTTTATGCTTATGGCCATTGTTGTGGCCACTGTGCAATCCATCTTGTTGAGGGTCTTCCTCTTTTGCTGACTCTTCACTCTACCTAGCATGACCCCTTCTGAAAGCACGTCCAAAGTACGTAAGACGTAGTCTCAACATCTTCGCTTCCACACAGCATTCTGGTTGTACTTCTTCCGGAATACGTCTGTTTGTTCTTTTCACAGTCCATGGTACATTCAATATTCTTCTCCAGCACCACAATTCAAAGCCATCAATTCTTCTTCTGTCTTCTTTATTCATTGTCCCACTTTTCAATGCATATGATGCGATTGAAAATATCATGGTTTGGGTCAGGTGCACCTCAGTCTTCAAGGTGATGCTTTTATTTTCCAATAATTTAAGGGGATCTTTTGCACCAGATTTTCCCAACGCAATGCATCTGTTGATTTCCTGAGTGATGCTGCTTTGGTCATTGACTGTGTAACAAAGTAAAATAAAATCATTGCTAATTTCAATCATTTCTCAACTTCAGTCACAGAGCTCAGTTTCTGTTTCTCCATACCACTTGTTATTGTTAGCTGTTTTCAAATTGACCTTCAACTCACGTGGACATACAACAGCACTGGACCTGTGTGATCCACTGGATTTTCAGAAGTAGATTGTCAGTTGTTTTTCCTAATCTGACTTAGTGTGGACGCTCTGCTGAAACTTGTTAAGCATCACAGCAACATGCAAACCATAACAGACAATCCTCCACCAGCAGATGAGTGGTGGCTGCACTTGAGGCTCATTACCCAGAATTCAACCAGAGTCTCTTGCCCAGAGGGTGAGAATTTCACCACTGACTCATCACTGCTTCCCATCTCCTTATCACATAGCTGTGTTCATTTCAGTGGCATCAAAGCAATCACAGTGTGGCTGCTCTAATAGTATAGAAGCCTTCTGCAAATTTAAACTTCTTTCTTATTCTGAAATGTCTGAAATTGTAGTGTAAAATTGTCTTCAAATGTGTCCAACATTTATCAATGAAAAGAGTCTACATTTTAAAAATCTTATTTCAATTGTAAATTTTTAAATGATTTAAAATTAATTTAACCTGTATTATTTTTGCATTCTCCTACTTGTCTGTCAGTTTGCCATACTGTGGGAGCTTCCATGCTGAAAGCTATGCCAGCGATATTCAGATACTAGCAGGGTAACCCATGGCAGACAGGTTTTAGCTGAACTTGCAGATTAAAACAGGCTAGGAAGAAGGACTCAGTAGTCTAATTCTGACAAGAATTAGCCAGTGAAAATATTAAGAATAGCAGTGAAACATTGAAAGATATATTATAGGAAAAGGAGCCACCCCAGGTTGGAAGGCACCTAAAGAATGAATGGGGAAGAACTGCCTCCTCGAAGTAGTGTACTTTAATGACATGAATGGAGTAAAGTCTTCAGGACCTTCGTTTGCTGAGGTGGTGTAACTGAAAACAAGAAGAAACAGCTGTAAACATCTATGGATAATCAGAATGTGGAATGTACAAAGTGTGAATACAGGAAAATTGGAAATTGTCAAAAATGAAACAAAATGCATAAACATCAATGTTGTATACATTAGTGAGCTCAAACGAAACAGTATTGGCCATTTTGAATTGGACAATCATATGGTTTACTATGCTGTGGATGCAAACTTGTAAAGGAATGGTGTTGGATTCATTGTCCAAAAAGAAAAAGAAAATTCAAGATGTTTCCAGAAGTATGATGTTGTCAGTGATAGGATAATATCTATATGCCTACAAGCAAGGCCAATTGATAAGACTGTTGTTCATATTTATGCACCAAACATTAAAGCTAAAGATGAAGCAATTGAAGATTTTTACCAGCTTTTGCAGTCAGATATTGATCTAACATGCAACCTGGCTGCACTGATAATTACTGGTGATTGGAATGCAAAAACTAGAACCAAAGAATAAGGATCAGTAGTTGAAAAATACAACCTTGGTGACAGAAATGATGCCGGAAACCAAATGATAGAATTTTATAAGACCAAAGACTTCTTCATTGCAAATACTTTCACCAACATAAACAGCACCTATACACATGGACCTCACCAGACAGAATATGCAGGAATCCAAATGACTACACTGTGGGAAAGAGGCAATGGAAAAGCTCAATATCAGCAGTCAGAGCAAGACCAGGTGCTGACTTAGGAACAGACCATCAGTTGCTCATATGCAAGGTCAAATTGAAATTGAAGAAAATTAGAACAAATCCAAAAGAGCCAAGGTACGACCACAAGTATATCTCACCTGAGTTTAGACAGTGTTGCAAAAACAGACTTGATACATTAAACACTAATGACTGAAGACCAGAAGAGTTGTGGAATGACATCAAAGGGATCATCCATGAAGAAAGCAAGAGGTCGTTAAAAAGACTGGAAAGAAAGAAAAGACCAACTTGGATGTCAGAAGAGACTCTGAAACTTGTTCTTGAACATTGAAAAACTAAAGCAAAAGGAAGGAATGATGAAGTGAAAGAACGGAAGAGAAGATTTCAAAGAATGGCTCAAGAAGACAAAGTTTATTATAATGACTTGTGCAAAGAGCTGGAAATAGAAAACCAAAGGGAAGAACACACTCTGCCTTTCTCAAGCTTAAAGAACTGAAGAAAGCACTCAGGCTTTGAGTTGCAATAGTGAAGAATTCTGCCAGGAGAATATGAAATGTCTTAGAACGCATCAAAAGAAGATGGAAAGAATACACAGAGTCATTACACCAGAAAGAACTGAAAGATGTTCAACCATTTCAGCAGATGGTGTAGGTGTGATTAGGCATTGATGGTACTGAAGCAAGAAGTCAAAGTTTCATTAAAGACATTAATGAAAAACAAGGATTGAAGAATATCAATTGAGATGTTTAAACAAATAGATATGGTGCTGGAAGTGCTCATTCATCTATGCCAATAAATTTGGAGGCCAGCTGCATAGACAGGTAACTGTGGAAAAGATCCATGTTTATACCTATTTCAAACAAAAGTGATCTCACCAAATGCAGAAATTATAAAACAATACCACTAATATCATATACAAGTAGTATTTTGCTTAAGATCATTCAAAAGTCACAACAGTAAATTGACAGGGAGCTGCCAGAAATTCAAGCAGGTTTCAGAAGTGGACATGGAACCAGGGGTATCACAGCTAATATCAGATGGATCTTGGCTGAAAGCAGGGAATACCAGAAAGATATTTACCTATGTTTCATTGACTATAAAATGGCATTTGACTGTGTGGATCTTAACAAATTATGACTGATATTGTGGAGAATACGAATTCCACAACATGTAATTGTGCTCTTAAGGAATCTGTACAGGGATCAAAAGACAGTTATGTGACCAGAACAAGGGGACACTTCATGATTTAAGGCCAGGAAGAGTGTGCACCAGCACTGTATCCTTATCACCATGCCTTTTCAATCTGTATACTGAGCAAATAATCTGACAAACCGGACTATATGAAGAAGAACACACCATCAGGATCAGAAGCAGGCTCATTAAGAACCTGTGTTATGGAGAAGACACAACTCTGCTTGCTGGAAGTAAACAGGATTTGAAACCTTAACTGATGAAGATCAAATACCACAGCCTTTAGGATGGATTATACCACAACATAAAGAAAACAAAAGTCCTAACAACTGGACCAGTAAGAAATATCGATAAATGGAGAAACCACTGAGGTTGTCTAGGATTGCATTTTACTTGGTTCCACAACTAACACACATGAAAGCAGCAGTCAGGGTTCCCCTGGGAGCATGGCCCCTGGCCCTGATGCTACCCTTGCCCATAAATCATAACGAAGGCCCACTCTTGGGACACGAATGGATTGGACTTGGTGATGCAGAGTGACCATGTATTGGATGCACTTTATGGTTCTATGCATCTATAGGATATCATCCTGCTGACCTCTGGCTGGAGGAAGGAGAGTGGGTGGAGAGGAGGGGAAAGGAGACTGTTGGGAGGATGAGACACATATGTAGCAGAGAGGAATAGTGTGCTGTCACCGGGCAGGGAGAGCAGTGGAAGCTGCATATAGGTGGGCATGTAAATTTATGCCGAATGTACATTTTCACTCAGTCATAATAAAAAAATAAATCAGAAGACACATTGCATTGGGAAAATCTGCTGCAAAGGACCTCTTTAAAATACTGAAAAGTACAGAACACCTAGAATACTAAGGTGCATGTGGCCCAAGCCATGATATTTTCAATTGCATCATATGCACACAAAAGCAGGACAATGATGACAGAATAAGAATTGATACCTTTGTGGTGTTTGAGAAGAATATTGAATGTACCATGGACCACCAAAAGAACAAACAGATCTATTCTGGAAGAAGGACAACCAGAGTGCTCCTTAGAAGCAAAGATGGCGAGACCGTGTCTTACATACTTCGGACGTATTTTGAGGAGGGAATCAGTCCCTGAAGAAAGGACATCATGATTGGTAGAGTAGAGCAACAGCAAAAAAGAGGAAGAATCTCAATAAGATGGATTCACATAGTGGCTGCAACAGTCACCATAATCATAAAAATGATTGTAGGCATGGCACAGGACCGGACAGTGTTTAATCCATTGTGCACACCCAGCTCAACTGACAGGTTATTTTAAAAAAAATGTTCTACATTTTACTTTGATGAGTAGTGTCTGGGGTACAAAAGCCTGTGAGCGGTCATCTAGGATACACCACTGGTCTTACCTCTTCAAGAGCAAGGAATAATGAAGAAAATTGAAGAAACAAAGGAAAGATTGGTCCCCCCCCAAAAAAAACTCATAGAGACTCAGTACAACAGAAAGAAATATTGCCTAGTTCTGCTCAACCTTCATTTTAGCAGCCACTGTGTCAACCCATCTCTCCAAGGGTCTTCCTCTGACCATCTACTTTATGAAGAGTGATGTCCTTCTCCAGGGAATGGTCTCTGCCAATAACGTAGTCAACATATGTGAAACAAAGTCCTGCTTTTAAGGAGCTTTCTGGCTATGTTCCATCTAAGACAGATTTATTAATTCTATTAGCATTCCAAGGAAAATTTAATACTCTTTGCCAACACCATAGTTCAAAGGTATCAAATTTTCCATTGTTTTCCTTATACATTGTCCGGTTTTTGCCGTGAATATGAGGCAATTGA
Organism: Heterohyrax brucei; assembly: GCA_028571685.1. Classification (NCBI taxonomy): domain Eukaryota; kingdom Metazoa; phylum Chordata; class Mammalia; order Hyracoidea; family Procaviidae; genus Heterohyrax; species Heterohyrax brucei. The sequence continues at coordinate 24,654,209 of CM053162.1, forward strand.
AAATACCATAGTCTGCAGCAGGTGCAGTGTAGTCCTTAAAGTGACATCATTGCTTTTCCATACTTCAAAAAGATCTTTTGAAGAAGATTTTTCTAATGTAATGCATTGTCTGATTTCTGGACTGCTGCTTCCATGGATGTTGATTGTGGATCCAGCTTCAGTATTTTCTTCTTTTATTATGATATTGCTTGTTGGTTCAATTGTGAAGCATTCTTAAGGTGTGATTGATACTGAAGGCATTGCTCTTTAACTTTATCAATAAGTACTTCAAATCCTCTACATTTTCAGCAAGTAATGTTCTATCATCTGAATATTGAAGGTTGTTAATGAGTCTTCCTCCATTTTTGATGCCATATTCTTTTTCATAAAGCCAAGCTTCTTGGATGATTTGCTCAGTGCAGAAATTAAATAGGTATGGTAAGAGAATATAACTCTGACATACATACTTCCTGACTTTATGCAGTGTCCCTTGTTCTGTTCAACAACTGCTTCTTCATCTATGTACAGATTCTGCAGGAACACAATTTTGTATTCTGGAATTCCATTCTTCAATGTTATCAATAATGGGTTATGATCCATGCAGTTGAATGCCTTTGCTTAGTCAATAAATCACTTGCAAATATCTTTATGATATTCTCTGCTTTCCACCATGATCCATTTGGCATCGTCAGTGATGTCCTTCATTCCATGTCCTCTTCCACATCTGATTTGAATTTCTGCAAGTTCACTGTCACACTACTTCAATTGTTTTTGAATCATCTACAGCAAAATTTAACTTGTATGTAATATTAATGATGTTCAAAATTTTTCAGATTCTGTTGGATCTCCTTTCTTTACAATGGGCACAAGTATGTATCCCTTCTAGGTAATTGGCCAGGTAGCTGTCTTCCAAAATTTCTTGGCATAGATGACCAGGCATCTCTGGTGCTGCACCCATTTACTAAAACATCTCAGTTGATATTCTGTCGATTCACCAATGTCTTTTCACCAATATCTTCAGTGAAACTTGGACTTCTTCCTCAACTACCATGTGTTCTTAACCATGTGCTTCCTTCTAATCTGACAGAACATCAATGAATTATTTTGTTATACTGACTCTGTATACCTTCCATCATCTATTTTTTTTTTCTTTCTACTCTTTCCTGCCTTATCTTTGCTTTGGGGCAAGTGTTACCCTTTTGGTCCCCTATAACAGATTGTTTGTTCTAAGGGGCTCATTCTAGTTGTGCTTTATTGTTCATTTTATGGGCCTGTCTATGGTTTGGCTGAAAGCTGGTTTCCAGGAATGGCTTCGATTCCAGTTCAGAAGAGTGTCTTCAGGTCATAGCCTCGGAGTTCCTCAAGTCTGTCAGACCAGTAATTCTGGCCTTTTTCTTCAGTTTGACTTGTTTTTTTCTTTATATATATATATCTTTTTATTTTTTATTTAACATGACTGAGTGAAAATGTACATACCCGTATAAATTTACATACCCACCTATATGCAGCTTCCACTGCTCTCCCTGACTGGTGATAGCACACTTTTCCTCTCTGCTCCATACATGTCTCATCCTCCCAACAGCCTCCTTTCCCCTCCTCTTCACCCACTCTCCTTCCTCCAGCCAGATGTCAGCAGGATGATATCCTATAGATGTATAGAACCATAAAGTGCATCCAATATATGGTCACTCTGCGTTGCCAAGTCCAATCCATTCCTGTCCAAAGAGTGGACCTTCATTATGATTTATGGGTAAGGGTAGCATCAGGGCTGGGGGCCATGCTCTTTTTGATGCTTCCTGCAGCATTCAATATTGTGTCCATAGAATTCTTCAGTATTGCAATTCCAGGATGAATTTTTCTTCAGCTTTTTCAGCTTGATAAATGCCAAGCATATTCCTCCCTTTTGGTTTGCTAACTCCAGGTCATTATAAGACTTTGCATTCTTGAGCTACCTTTTGAAATCTTTACCTACTCGACATTTAAGAGCAGCTTTCAGAGTCTCTTGTAACACTCGTTTTGTTCTTTTCTTGTTTGTTTCCTATCTTTTTTAATGACTTCTTGCTTTCCTCATATGTGATATCTTTGATGTCATTCCACAGCTTGTCTGGCCTTCTGTCATTCATCTTCAATATATCAAATCTATTCTTGAGATGGTCTCTGAATTCTGGTGGGTTATATTTTAGATGGTACTTTGATTGTCATGGACTTATTTTAATTTTCTCCAGCTTCAGGTTGAACTTGTATATGATCACTTGGTGGTCTGTTCTACAATTAGTCCCTGGCCTACTTCTGATAGTATTGAGCTACTCTTTACACAGGTTAGTAATGTGATTCTTGTGTATTTCATCTAGTTTATACACTTTAATTGTAGTTATTTATGTTGTTGAGAAAAGATATTTGCAATGAAAAAGTCATTTGTTTTGCAAAATTCTGTTTTGTGATCTCTAGTTTCTATCACCAAGGCCATATTTCCAACCACTGATCCTTCTTTTGTTTCCAGTTTTCACATCACAATTACATGCTAACTATGAATGTATCTGGATTGCATATTTTATCAGTTTTATACTATAGAAGTTGGCAAGAAAATCCTCAGTTTCTTCATCTTTGGCCTTAGTGTTTGATGCTATAAATTTTAATGATAGTCATATTAAGTGGTCATCCTTGTAGTTGTATGGCTATTATCCTATCACTGACAGTGTTGTACTTCAGGATAGATCTTGAAATGTTCTTTTTGATAATAAACACAAAGCCATTCCTTTTCAATTTGACATTTCTGATATAGTAGCCCATATAATTATCTGATTAAAAATGGCCACTACCAGCCCATTTTAGCTTGCTAATGACCAGGATATTGTTCTATTTCACTTTTGACAATCTCCAATTTTCCTAGATTCATACTTCATACATTCCATGTACTATCCACCTATTGCTATTATTATATCATCATTATTATCAGCTATTTCTACTCATTTTGAGTCATGCCACATCAGCAAAGGAAGTTCCCTAAAGCTTTGTTCCATCCTTGTTGTTCAAATCAACTCTGCTTTCAGAAGGCAGCTCTACCCAAGTCAGTTACGAGTGCCTCCCAACCTGAGGTGCTCATCTTCTGCCACTATATCGGACAGTGTTCCTCTGCTATTTGGAAGGTTTTCCCTGGCTAGTTTTTCTAGAAGTAGATCATCAGGTGTTGCTTCCTACTCTGTTTTATTCTGGAAGCTCAGCTGAATCCTGTCCACTATGGGTGGCCCTACTGGTATTTGAATACTGGTGGTATAGTTTCCAGCATCACAGACACGTGCAAGCTATCACGGTAGGATAAACTGACAGCTGCTTGGGGAAATAGACAGTAGACAGATGTTAACTTTGGTGAAGGAAAGGACAGCATATTATATAGGGAAACTTGAGGACGGCAAAATCATAGAAGCTTCCTGGACACATCCAAGCACCTTAAGGGACTGAATTGCTAAGACTGATGGCTGGGGACCATGGTCTCAGAGGAAATCTACCTCAGTTTATATAACTAGTTCATAAAGAAAATGTTCTACATGCTTCTTTGCTGAGCAGTATCTGGGATCTTAAAAGTCTGAGAGCAGAGTATTCAAATTATGCTGAAATCCACTTAATATTGTTCTTGTTTCTAATGGAGGAAGGGGAGTGGTTGGAGAGCAGGGGAAAGGAGACTGTTGGGAGGATGAAACATGTATGGAGCAGAGAGGAATAGTGTGCTGTCACCGGGCAGGGAGGGCAGTGGAAGGTGAATATACGTGGGCACGTAAATTTATACGGGAACGTATATTTTTACTCAGTCATAATAAAAAATAATAAATGAATAAACAAAAAGTCTGACAGGAGTCATCTATGATAAATCTATCGGTCTCATCCTATCCAGAGCAAAGGTAAATGAAGCAAAATGAAGACACAGGAAAATATTAGTTCAAAAAACTAATGGACCATATAAACCACAGACTCAACCATACTGAATCCCAAAGAACTAGATGATGCCTGGCTACCACTACTGAGTTCTGCAACAGGAATCACAGTAGAGAGTTTCGAGCAGAGCAGGAGAAAATAATAGGACAAAATTTACATTAAAAAAAGACCAGATTTGCTGTTCTACCAGATACTGGAGGAAGCCCCAAGACCATGACCCCCGGAAATCCCCCTGACTCAGAACTGAAGCTACCCCAGAAGTCCACCTTTCAGTCAAAGTGTACATAAGTCTATAAAATAAGCTACAAAGAACTCAATCAAGTATACAAGACCAAATGAGCAACACTTAGAAAAAAAGAAACAGAGAATACAGGGTGGAAAGGCAAAGAGGGAGAGTGTTAACACATTTCAGAAATTTCAGAAACTAATGTTTTTCTGTAAACTTTCACCTAAAACACAATAAACTAAAAAAAATTATTGTGCTTTAAATGGAAGTTTATAATGCAAGTCAATTTGTCACACAAAAACTTGCACGTACCCTGCTATGTAACTCTAGCTGCTCGCTCTGCTTTGTGACTGCACATTCCACCTTCCACCCTGCATTTCCCACGCCCAGTCAGTTAGCTCCTGTCCACCTCTGCCCTCACATCTCGCCTCTGAACAGGGGCTGCCCAGTTAGCCTCCTGCATGTGCTTAAGCCACAAAGCACCCTCTTTGCCAGCATCATGTTATGTCGTATAACCCAGTCTAAACTTTGTATGAAGAGTTGGCTTTGGGAATGATTTCCGTTCTGGGATAACAGGAGTCCGGGAGCTGTGTCTTCTGGGGTCTGTCCAGTCTTCAGACTATCAAGTCTGCTCTTTTTAGTAGAGTTCAAGTTCTGTACATTCATTGTTCTCCAGCCTCGTCAGGGACTCTATGCTGTATTCCTCGTCAGGGCAGTCACTGGTGGTGGTCAGGTACTTTCCAGTGCTTCTCCATGCTATGAAGTCTCTAAATTATATGACTTTTTCTGTCTTTTGGGTTCATATTTTCCTTGTGTCTTTGATATCTTCTATTCTTTTCTGCTCCAGGTGGGTTTGGACCAATTAATGTTTCTTTGATGCACACTTGCTAGCTAGAACAGAATGTAATCTTAAAGAATGATGTGAGAACTGTAACAAACAATCTTAGAGAAAACATCAAACTTTAAACTTTCTATTTAACCAGGTGTCTTAATGAACATAGGCAAAAGTAGAATAGAGACAGGAAGCATTCAGACTGCACTTAGGAATTAAAACTATAAAAATTATGGCAATAAGTATTCAATAAATATAAATAACTGACATTTTGCTTTTATCAAATTAATTTTCATCAACTTTGAGTAAGGTTCTTGAATGGCTTAATCTTATTTTAAAGCTACTCTTAAAAAACAACATTTTCATCCTTGTCAGAGCTCATTTGCCTTTGATAAATATAAAAAATACAGAGAGATGAATTACATCTGCTGGGACAGATGTGTCCTCTGAGCATCATGACTTCATAGGAAATAGTTATGGACCATAGACAGTTTGTCTTCTAGATAACACACAAAACAAGATTTTGTAGAGCTCTATTTTCTATTCTTTTCATTATGAATAACTTTTTTCTCTTTCTAAATTTACAATGATAGCATAATATCTAACAGGGTTTTTAATGTACATATAAACCCCCATACAAAACCCATTGCCACTGAATCAATTCAACTCATGCTGGCCTTATGGAACAGAGTAGCTATACCCCACAGATTTACCAAGACTTAAATCTTTATAGAAGGAGATTGTGATGTCTTTCTCCCTTGAAGCAGCTGGTAAGTTCAAACTGTTGAAATTTGAGTTAGCAGCTGAGAACTTAAAAGTACATATACTGCATGGAAGTTACGACATGTCTCCTAGGCAGCCCTGTGCCAAAACTCCTCCATCTCACCATCACAGGAAATTACATGTATGTATATATATATTTCCGTACACACACATGTATAATGAAGAAGCGGTTATTCAAATCCTTAACATCAATCTAGGGCCATGTGCATTTCTCTAGTTTGACATCAAAGCTACAGGTATGATCTCTCTGCTTCGGGCATCTTGGCTAATGATATAATTTCCTGGACTATCTATTTTCTTTTACTTTTTATTTAATATTTATTGTGGCTTTGGTGAAAGTTTAGGAAAATAGGTACTCACTTAACATTTTTTTAGACAGTGTTCATTGAAATTGGTTGCATTCTTATTTTTATTTTAGTTTTTTTTGTTTTCAATAATCTAGTTTTAATGTTCCCCCTTGCATTCTCATTTTTGATCTAGGATAAATATTAACCATTTGGTTTCACTTAGATGATTATTCTGAGGAACGGATTATTCAAAGCTGGTATTATTTACTTTATGGACCAATCTGTCATTTGGCTGAAAGGTAACTTGAGTTTCAAGTTAAAAAACCATCTCAGGGCACTAATTTTGGGAGTTCATCTAGTATCTTCCAGTCCAGTAAGCCTGGCCCTTTTTAGGAATTTCTGTTTTGTTCTACACTCTTCTCCTATTCTATCAGGAACCATCTAGTGAATCCCTGGTCAGAATATTTGATAGTGGCAGCTGGGCACCATCTAGTTCTTCTGGTCACCAAGTAGGCGATATCTTTGTACATGTGGACTATTGTTTATGTATAGTAGCTTCTTCTTTGAGTGTTGGGTTTCTTTCATTCTCTTTAGTTCCAAAGTAGAGACCGGTAGTTTTATCTTAGATGGCGACTCACAAACTTTTAATACCATAGATGTTACCAACTAACCTAGAATGTAGAATATTGTCTTTGTCGACTGTAACAATTGACTGAATTGTCCTATGAGATTATGGCCCTAAACTCTTAAGCCCAGTAGACCAAGCCAGTAAAGTACCCCTATGCGCTTTATTTTGTACTTGAAAATATATGCAGCACTTATAAACATGTCTATATATATATGCCCACGGTTACTCATATATGCCTTTCTGTACATATTTATGCATACTTATGTATCTATGTAATCAAAAACATATGTTTAGTTGTTGTTTTAGTTATCTAATTTTGCTATAACAGAAATACCATGAGTGGACAGCTTTAACAAAGAGAGATCCATTCTCTTGCAATCTAGGAGAATAGAAGTCCAAATGCAGGGTGCCAGGATAAGGCTTTTTCTCTGTTTTGTCCAGAAGCTTCTCCGTGCAGGACCCTTTGATCCAAAGGATGGGATATTCTCCTGGTTGTTGTTTATTGGTGATATGAGATTCCCATCTCAGCTCTTTCGTATCTCAAGAGATTGACTTCAGACAAAATGAAATCTTGTAGATTAAATTCTGCTTCATTGACATAACTGTGCTAATCTTAATTCATTAATATAATACAGGAAGGATTTGTAACACATTGGAAAAATTGTATCAGGTGACAAAATAGTGGGTAATCACACAATACCAGGTATCATGGACTAGCCAAGTTGACATACTTTTTTTGAGGGGACACAATTCACTCCATAATGGTTTTATTACTGTTGATGCAAAATTATGTATTCCCCAAGGAATGTTTTCCAAATGTCCACATATACTGTTCACTTATGTACGTTAACTAAATTTAGTACAATATGCCAGTATTCTCTTAAATCATGTCTATACTTTTCTATTTGTGCTCACTCATCACTACTGTGGTTGTGCTGTGCTCACTACTTCCACACTTTAAGACACATTTTATTCTATCCAAAAGTAACAGACAGCTAAGTTGGAAACATACTTACCCCTACCTCTCTCTTCCCCATGGCAACCATCAATTAGTATTAGTCTTTCCATACTTACCTGTTCCTGTCTTCCTATGAAAGAAGGATACAATATTGGTTGTTAGATACTTACATACTCCACTCAGCAGTATGCCCTACAACCATCTCCACTTTGAAGCTTGTTCTTTCATAATTTTCTTTTTCTTTTCTCCTTTTCCTTCTTCCTATGAGCTGGAATTGACTTGATAGCAGTGGATTGAGTTTGGTTTCGTTTATTCCTTCCTGGGATAAACAGTGGGCTTAGGCAGTGGTCTCTGCAAAATTAGGTATGTAATCTTGAGCCAATCGCATAATCATTTCCTCATCTGGAGTAGACAGAACAGGGGAATGTATATTTCAATAAAATCAAACCAAACCCACTGCCATTGAGTATATTCTGACTCATAGCCACCCTGTGGGACAGGGTAGAACTGCTCCTCATTCTTTTGAAAGAGTGCCTGCTGGATTTGAACTGCCAACTTTTTTGTTAGCAATCACAGCACTCAACCAGTATGGAACCAGAGTTTCCATGTTATAATAAGATGGTAAAAAATGCAACATACTAATAGACCACAGATTTATTTTTTATCTACTACAAGCAAAAGACAAAAGTCAAATTTACATACTGAAATATTCAATTTCAATATTGCAAGGCTTTTAATATAATAGTTTTGTCTGTTTTCTAAAAATAAGAAGTAGACTTTCTTTCATATGGAGAAATTCTTGTTATACAGGCGAGCAAACAAACATCCTTGATATGACATATGACAATCCATTCCTTAGAGAAGAATATTGTTTTGTAATTTAATCACAATCTGTATGAATCCCAGAATATTTGTGTAGAGCAAGAAAAATACATAAAGTAGAAAATGACATTTGTTCCACAGATACAACAACAACAACAAAAAGCCATTGCCATCAAGTCAATTCCAACTCATAGCAACCCTACAGGAAAGAGTAAAATTACACTATACAGTTCTAAGGAGCAGCTGGTGGATTTCAGCTACTGATCTTTTGATTAGCAGCCAAAATGCTTAACCATTGTACCTCTGAAGCCCTATTATAGAATTCAGTGAGAATTTCAGTTCTATGAATGACAACACATCATTTGACTAATGCAATAAAAGAGGCATTGAAGGAACTTCCTACAGTTATCAGCACAGAGGTGTACTTTATGTAAAATAAGCAGAGTAGCAAATTTCAGCTAGCTTCACACATTCTCAGGAATAAAACAACCATAACCCAACAAGTGAGTCAGTAAGTAGCATTACAGGTGTAAGACTGAAAATCTAAAGAAAAACTATTATGAAAAGAACACTTAAAAATTCTGGAAATTTTTATAACTGCACATGTCTACAAGTCTTATAACCTCCTTACCTGTCTTAGTGTAATAACTAGTAATAAAACCCTTGAAATAGGCAAGTTTATACAATTGTTTCAGACAAAGCAAGGGAGAGACATGCAAGTCACATAGCATCTCTGTCTGCAGTTCATGTTGGGTGAGAAAGACACAGATAAATAAGGGACAAAGTCATCTTTACACAGAAACTAAATCAGCCTACTGTCTCCATCTGATGCAAGTGACCTTGGGAGTGAGATGACTCTGGAATCCAAACATAGGTCAATATGGTGACAGTGTATGATGAGAAAAAGACAATAGATGTCAGTGTTGATAATACTTCTGTGTTTCTGACTTACAGCTGATTATAGACCAGGACCAGAACTATAACTTTGCAAGTCATCATCAGATATGTAGTTATTGAAGCAATGGAGCTGAAGAAATGCCTCAGAGAGATCTGAGGAGAAAAGTAGACCAACAACTGAGCCTAAGGAAGTTCCAATTTTAAGAGCATTTACCAAATAGGAAAAAAAAAAAAAAGAAAAAGAAAAAGATCTTCATTTAAATGAAAATGTCATGATGTCGTGAGATAACAGAATTGTGGTACTATGGCAGAGGAATTCACAAAGTCTGACACTGAGCCATCAAGTCATGTTTATTATCAATTACTGTAAGGCGGAAGTGCCCAAACCTGTTCTTATTTGCTGACCAGTAAGATCCAGCAATTCCTCAACACAACCTGGAAGTATGTGCGAAGACGACTTAACCTTAGTGTGTGAAGGAGCTGAAGAAATTCAGAATGTATAAAACACTGTATTTTCTATGGGATCTTAGGCAGCTTTTATCTGGCTGCTGACAGAATTGAGCAAGTTCTGAGTTTACATCATTTCAGACCTTCGTCCACTAATGGACTGGTTTGTAAAAGATCTAAGTGAGTGTTTTAGTCAGCTAGTGCTGCTCTAACAGAAATAGCACAGAGTGGATGGCTTTAACAAAGGAAGGTTTATTCTTACACAGTCTGGTAGGCTACAAGTCCAAATTCAGGATGTCTGCTCCAGGGGAAGGCTTTACCCCTTGTCGGCTCTGGAGGTAAGTCCGGCATTGCATCAGTCTTTGTCCAGGGAGCATCTTGGTGCAGGAACCTCAGATCTGAAGGATATGCTCTTCCCCCACTGCTGCTTGCTTGATGGTGTGAGGTTCCCAATTCTTTGCTCACTTCCCTTTCCCTTTATCTCTTGCAGGTTGTAAGGACTAAGGGTGGGGCAAGCCATACTCCAGGGAAACTCCCCTTACAGTGGACCAGGGAGGTAATCCTGTGAAGGGATTTACAGTCCCACCCTAATCCTTTAACATACAGCACAGGATGGAGGACAATCACAAAATACAGGGAATCATGGCCTAGCCACGTGGCTACACCTATTTTGGGGGGGACACAATTCAATCCATGGCAGTCAGTGTCTCATTAAGTCAAACTTACATTTTCACTTCTACTCAATTAAATGCCAATATGGAAAAGTTATCCTTGAGTTTTAGTGCATTTATTACTTAAATATTCCTTCCCATTCAAGTCCTTATTGCCTTGACTTGTTCCTTTGTCCTACTCATTTCTACCAACAGTAATTTATTTTTTTCTTCATCTTTATCAAAGCATGTTTAATTTATCCTATCTCATTTGTGATTCTTTCCCAATATCCAAAGATCTTCATGGGCTAAGACATTGACAATCCCTGGGAGAATAGGAATCATCTAGGACAAGAGGATAGATTTGTAAGATTTAGTATGGCTTTAATTCAATCCTAATAAACGAGTTAGTACATGGATGGTACCTCAAACAGTGCACAAATACGGGATATGCTCAGGTAACGTTAAACCCCAAAACTAAGCCAGCTGCCATTGAGTCAATTCAATACTTGATTTTTTGGAAGTAGATTGCCAAGTCTTTCTTCCCAGTAAATATTAAACATCATTGTTATTATAATCTGAGTATAAACCAGGTACCATATTATGTCACCTTCTTCAAAGAGATCCTGCCTGTAGTGCAGCTGGAAAAAATAAGGCCAGTTTCAAATCTCCTTCTCACTCTGTTCTATACTGCAGATACCTCTCTGTATTGCTCTCAGCTCCGCCTTAGGCCTCCTTGTTCCTGGCTGTGACCTAGAACTCTTGCATTACCTTTCTTCTGTGTGTGATGCTTGCATCTCTGTACAACTACCAACAGAAAAATAAAGATGAAGCAAATGAAGGCCTTACTTCCTTTTACTGCCTGATTCTTCATAGCAACTCACATTATGAAACTATGCAATTTTATGGAGGAGTTGGAGAAATATAAGCATATCAAAGATATACACTTGGTACTTTATGACTCTCCATTAACTCAAAAAAGCTCCCAATACTCTTCACAGAATTTCCCTTTGAAGACTTCCCCAAATTCCTAGCCTTCACTCAGAGAGTGCCCCCATTCTTCTGACCACACTGTCAGTCTACACCCTCTCACTTCTCCCCATGTGTTGGCTGGGTCTGCATCCATCTTTCTCTTTACCCTCAAGGCAGTGTATGAGGAGGTACTACTCCAAATCTGAGCTATTTAGTATAGAAAAGCAGAGTCTTTAACAGAGTGCTATAGAATAGTCTTTGGGACTCAAAATCCAGACTGATTCTACATCTACACAAGAGTGAGAAATGTAGTATGACTCCTCTTTTTTTCTTATTCTCTAATGGTTAAGTTCAATGCTCTCTCTTTCTGTCTCTTTCTATTCCTTTTTCTCTCTCTGTCTCATGTACACACAAATACACAAATTCTCTGAGAATTTAAATCTACTTCAAAGAACAAAATCCTTTTTCTAAATATTCCAGTATCTGCACAGTGTCTCCAGGACAGGACAGAAGTGGCATATGATATAATTATGTAAATCCATGTATGTTCTCCTTTTACTTTCAACCTGAACTCTCCAAAGCCTAAAAACACACACCAATTACAAGACCATCTTTTCCTTGATAATCATCCTAAGGAACAGGAGCTTTGAAACTCTTAAATGACAGATTTTGGTTTTAGTTTATCATTACATTTCAGGTCATGTAAAATTTTTGGTCCAGGACTTCTTATGTATGTATATATGAGGTCTGACAATTAAGTCCATAACCTTAATTGTTCTAAGTGCTACTTACCTTATTGCTGAATATTACTGCCATCACCTTTGAAATACTCTCTTGAGAAACTATGCACTGATGCCAGTGCCTAGTCCACCCTTCAAAGCAGTTTCAGAACTCTTTTTGGAATAGCCATTGAGCATGGTGGCAAGTTCAAGTACTTAATTGTATAGTTGTCTGTTAGGGAGTTTTTTTTTTTTTTTTGCCAATAAACGAGTAACTGTATTGAACACCCTACCTACTCACCTCATCTAGCCCCCAGCGACTTGTTTCTTTACCAGAAGATAAAGGAAATATTGAAAGGAAGACATTTTGATGACATGCAGGACATCAAGGATAATACAATGGCCATTCCAGAAAAAGATTTCCAAAATTGCTTTGAAGGGTAGATTGGACACTGGCATCAGTGCTTAGCTTCCCAAGTGGAGTACTTCGAAGGTGGTCATACTGATATTCAGCAGTGAGGTATGTAACACTTTTTCTAGGAAGAGTTCATGCACGGAACTGCAGATCTTTGTGTATGTACATGAAAGGAAGGTCTTCTGATCTTCTGGCCAAATAACTTCTCTAAAGTTTAAAAGACTTTGTTAACTATGGCAACAAAGTATCTGCCTTTAGTCTTTTTTAAAGTGGCTCCCATAACTGAAGAAATTTCACTGTCATACTACTGTGTGCCCCATGTCCCACCCAGATATGTAATTTTGCTTGGACATTTAGCCTGCCAAGAAAAGTATAGAACACATACAATCTCATCTTACTCAACTCTTGAGCAAAGTACAGATTTCAGTAAACAATGAGCACTTAGTAGACGCTTAGTTTCGTGTAGTGAACCAATATAAACGGTATAAAGTGGTATAATCCAACAAAATAGTACGGGTAAGAAATTTCCAGTTTCTAGAAGCTGTGAGAAAACACTGTTTGAAAGATTAAAATGCCTCCACTTGTAGATAAAAAGATACTTGAGTATGATGCTTACCAGTAATCAACTGCTAACAAATCAAGCAAAATCATTACAAGAGCACTCTCTTCAGAGTTTTGCCAAGGGCAAGTTTAATATCCTTATTCCTCAAACTGTAAATCAAAGGATTAAGCATAGGAACCACATTGGTGTAGAAGACTGAGGCAAATTTACCTTGGTCCATAGCTCCAGAAAAAGAGTTCGTCAAATAGGTGAATGCCCCTGACCCAAAAAATAGAGCAACAGCAATTATGTGAGAGCCACATGTGCTGAAGGCTTTGGATCTGCCCTCAGCAGAGGGAATACGGAGAATACTGGAGAGAATCAAAGCATAAGAGATGAAAATGCTGACACTGGATATAGTGATGACAATCCCAACAACAATATAAAACACTAGTTTGTTGACACGGGTGCTGGTGCAGGAGAGCTGCAACAGTGGAAGAACTTCACACAGATAATGGCTGATAATGTTGGAATCACAGAATATGAGTCTCAGTATGCTTCCAGTGTGAGCCATGGCCCCAGCAAAACCAATTATGTATGAGCCAAACATCAGCAGGCAACAAACCTGAGAGGACATGGTGACCACGTACAGAAGAGGCTTACAGATGGCCACATAGCGATCATAGGCCATTGATACCAACACATAGCACTCAGAATTGACAAAGAAGCAGAAGAAAAATAGTTGAGTCATGCACCCCACATAAGAGATGACATTTTCTGACACCAAATCATTCAGCATTTTTGGAGTAAAGACAGAGGAATAACAGAGATCTATAATGGATAAGTTGAAGACAAAAAAGTACATTGGAGTGTGAAGGCTAGAATTCAGCCAAATTAGGACAATCAAGCCCATGTTTCCCATCACAGTGAACACGAAGATCCCTAAGAATAGAAGGAAGACAGGGATCTGGAGCTCTGATTGTTCTGATAATCCCACAAGGATAAATTCAGTCACTGAAGAGCTATTTTGTTGGGTCATTCTGTTCTGGAAAGTTATCTGTGGAAAATGGGAGAAAACACAGAGTGACATTGGACACAAGTATCATTTCTAGGAGAAGGAGCAGTAAGATTAGTCCCAGTGTGTGGATTTCCTTCTTATTTTTCCTTACTTCCTTCAACAAGTTGACAGTGTATCTGTGACAATACCTCAACTCCCCAAGGCTGATAATGAATCCAAGCTAGAGTCTCTTAGCATGGGCAGCAATAATCCTGTTGATGCTTGAGAGATAAAGATACAGTCTATCTGAATCAGCTGCTCAAGGGCTCCCAGAGATACCAAAAAAGCCAGAAGTACAAACTGGAAGTATCACCTGTGGAACATCCTTAGGCTCTGGTAGATGAAAACTCTCATGTCATTCTTTGGTTTCTCTCCCAATCGGATACTGGGTTCCCACTCTGCAGAGAAATCTGTGAGTGCTCCCTACTATAGCTGTACATCCTACCTTCCTCCTCTAAGCACCATTGTTGAATCTCACCTAAGGATTAGTACTGAGAGCAGGAAGGTGGCAATATTTACCAGAGCCTTCATGTGTGGGTGATAAAGGAAACCAAAAGAAAAGAAGGTATTTAGACAATCACTTTCCTTCTGGCCACCTCAGTGCTGGGCCTCACGCATTGTCGTTTTCCATTAGCTGGAAAGAGAAAATGGTTCTGTTAGTGCATAAAGCAGAATCATTGAGTACAATTTCTTCTGATTTCCTTGGTGTTAGAAACCAGAGATTTTACAGACCCCACTTTCCATGGTGCTCTAGGAATAGACCAAATTACTATTTGTAGATTTTCCCATACGGTCTTCTCCAGTTTCAGAAGAAAAATATAGCAGCCCTCATTCCACCAGAACCCCAGCTGGTAGATCATGGAGAAGTTTATGCTGTCTGATTATCTCAGGGACTCAATTAGACACAACTTCCTTAGGGAATTTCTTAGAGATCAGTCTCCAAAGGAATGAAATTGCACTGACTTGTTTATGTTTGTATTATGATGCTTATTGAGTATCTTGAGATTCATATGTTCTACTCAACCATTTCTTTTACTCCACAGATTTCATGTTCCTTATTGCTGAGTTTGGGGATTCCTTTGTTTTCTCCTGTATTGTCTTTTGAATCCTAATGTTTATTTTGAGAGTTGTTTTTTTTAGGTATTATTGAATCAGTTTCAATCCATGGTGATCCTGTGCACAACAAAACAAACCACTACTCGGTCCTACACAATCATTGCTATATTTGGGACCATCATTGCAGCCACTATGTAAGTCCTTTTCAGTGAAGATCTTCCTCTTTTTTGCTGACCTTCTACATTTGTAAGCATAATGCTCTCCTCTAGGACCTGTTCTCTTCTGATAACATGTTCAAAGTACCTAAGACAAAGTCACACTAATTTGTTCTTCTGGCACTCCGTGGTATATTCAATATTGTTTGCCAACATTGTAATTCCATGACATCAATTCTTCTTCAGCAATCCTTATTCATCATCTAGCTTTCACACACATATTAAGCAAAGGAAAACACCATAGCCTGATTCAGGTACACCTTAGTCTTTGAGATTGCATCTTTGCCTGCTAACCCCTTAAAGAGGTCTTTGGCAGCAGATTTGTCCAATGTAATATGTTTTTTGACTTCCTGACTCTACTTCATGGGTGTTGGTTACAGACCCAGTAGAATGAAATCCTTGACAACTTGAACATTTTCTCCTTTTACAGTGATATTGGTTATTGGTTCAGTTGTGAGGAACAATATTTTCTTTAAGTTGCAGTATAGTGCATACAGAAGCCTATAGTCTTTGATATTCAACAGTAAGTACTTAAAGAC
Organism: Heterohyrax brucei; assembly: GCA_028571685.1. Taxonomy (NCBI): domain Eukaryota; kingdom Metazoa; phylum Chordata; class Mammalia; order Hyracoidea; family Procaviidae; genus Heterohyrax; species Heterohyrax brucei. The sequence continues at coordinate 24,670,162 of CM053162.1, forward strand.
CTCTTCACCAGCAGCAAGAAAGGTTGTGTCAGCTGTATATCACAAGCTGTTACTGTTAAATTGGAGAGTAAGACCAAAAAAAAAGAAAAAAATAAAGTCATATAAACATTAGACAAAGTCTAACACTTATTCATGCTAAAAACTCTCAGCAAAATAGTAATAGAGGGGAAATTCCTCAATGCCCTAAGGGATATCTATCTAAAGCCAACTGCCTACATCGTCCTGAATGGAGAGACATTGAAAGAATGCCTTTTAAGAATGGGAACTAGACAAGGATGCCCACTCTCACCACTTCTATTCAATATTGTACTAGAGTTTCTAGCCAGAGGAATTAGACAAGACAAGGGGATAAAATGCAGCCACATCAGCAAAGAAGAAGTAAAAGTCTCCCTATTTGCAGAAGATATGATTGTATATTCAGAGACTCCTAAAGATTCCATAAGTAAACTACTTAAAGTAATAGACGAGTTCAGCAAAGTATCAGAATATAAGATGAACATAAATAAACAAGTAGGACTCCTTTATACCAACAGAGATCATCAAAGAAGAAATCACAAAATCAGTGCTATTTGCTATAGCCCCCAAGAAGATTAAATAATCAGGAATAAATCTAACTAGAGAAATAAGAGACCTCTATGAGACCTACGCAAGAAACCAAAAAAGACTTACATAAGTGGGGAAACCTACCCTGCTCATGGAGAAAGGACTTAGCATTGTGAAAATGTTTTTTTTACCCAAAGTGATCTTCATACACAAAGCAATGCCAGTACAGGTTCCAGTGTCTTTTTTTAATGAGATAGAACAACAAATTAACAACTTCATCTGAAAAGGTAAGAAACACTGAATAAGTAAAGCGCTGCTGAAGAAGAGGAACGCAGTGGGAGGCTTCACGCTACCTGACCTTAGAACCTATTACACTGCTACAGTAGTCAAAACAGCCTAGTACTGGTGCAAAAAGAGCCATACACATGAATGGAATGGAGTTGAGACCCCAGAGATGCCACCATCCTCTTATGAACAGTTGATATTTAACTAAGGCCCTAAGATTGTAAACTGGGGTAAAAACAGTCTCTTTAACAAATGGTGCTGGCAAAATTGGATACTCGTCTGCAAAATATTGAAACAAGACCCATTTCTCACACCTTACCCCAAAAGTAATTTAAACTGGATCGAAGACCTAAATATCAAACCTAAAAAGATAGAGATCATGCAAGAAAAAACAAGGTCAACAGTGGAAGTTCTCTTACGTAACTTAGATGGGCTTCAAAAACTGACAAAGCAGGATCTACAGAAGAGAAAATAGATAAATGGGAAATACTAAGAATCAAATACTTTTGTTCTTCCAAAGACTTAATGAAATGAATTAAAAAACCACCTACAGGATGGGAAAAATACTTGGCAATTACGTGTCGGACTGACATTTGATCTCCACAATGTACAAGGTACTACAAATGCCAACAATAAAAAGATAAATAACCCAATTAAGCAATGAGCAAAGGAGATGGACAGATACTTCACTAAGAATGACATCCAGCCAACCGAAAACACGTGAGGAAATGCTCAAGATTCTTAGCTATTAGAGAAATCCAAATCAAAACTACAGTGAGATACCATCTCACCCCAACAAGGTTAGCCAGAATCCAAAAAACACAAAACAACAAATGCTAAAGAGGATGTGGAGAGATTAGAACTCTCCCACACTGCTTGTGGGAGTGCAAAATGGTACAAGCTGTTTGGAAAGCAATTTGGCACTTCCTTAAAATGCTGCAAATATACATACTATTTGATCCAGTAATCTCACTGTTAGGAAGGAATTTATCCTACAGAAACAAAGGCTTCACATGAAAAGATACATGCACATGAATGTTTACTGTAACATAGTCCAGAATAGCAAAAAGATGGAATCAACTCAGATGTTCATCATCAGATGAATGGATAAACAGACTACTTTATATGTACTCAGTGGAACACTGTGCAATGACAAAGAACAATGATGATTTTAGGAAGCATCTTATAACCTGATTTCAATCAGAAGACATTATGCTGAGTAAAATCAGTCAGCGGCACAAGGACAAGTATTATATGAGACCCCTGTTGTAAGTACTTAAAAATAGACTTAGGTATAGAAGAAAAGACTCTTTGATGTCTGCAAGGGTGGGAAGGGAAACAGAGAGCTGGTCATAGATTAGACAGTGGATAGAAATTTGGTTAGGTGAAAGCAGTGGCAGCACACAATAGAAAGCAGATCAGCTTACCGGACTTTACCTTAAACTGACAACTCTTCTGATCTCAACTCAATATTGCAAGAGCAGAGTATCAGGGGCAGGGTCTGGGGATCATGCTTTCGGGGGACATCAAGGCCACTTGGCATAACTAGCCTATCACTGAGGCTGTCTTCTGCATCCCATATTGGTGAATGGCATCTGGGTTCTTAAAAGTTAGCAAGCTGCCATCTGAGGTACACCAAATAGCCCCAACTCATCTGGAACAGATAATTACTGAGAGCACCAAAGACACAAGGCAAAAAGAGCTCAGGAGACAGAAGGACCTATGAGAATGGGAGACTGTATCAACATGTGACCAGAAGAACCAGCTAGTGCCTGGCCACAGCTGGTGATGGGTACACAATGTTGAGTCTCACTGGTAAGACGAGTTAAAAAGGGGTGCAACTCAAGAACTCTACTAAATGACCACAACTGATGGTCCAACAGTCTGTGGGATCTCCCAGGAGCATGGCCGCTAGACCTGCTGCTACCTCGACCAGGAAACACTACTAAGGTCAAATCTTTGGACAAAAAGGGACTGGACTGGGGAACATATTGTGACTGTATGCTGTGTGTACTTTATGGTTCTATGCATTTATAGGATGCTGTCCTGTTGGTGTCTTTCTAGATGGGAGAGAAGAGGGTGGAGAGGGGACAAAAGTTTGTTAAGAGGCTACAGTAAGTATAGAAAGAAAAAGAGGAGTGTGCTGTCACTGAGCAAGGGGAGCAGAAGGAGCTGCGTATGGGCAGTCATGCAAAATTAATTTGGATTGCCTACTTTCACTGAATTACAATAAAAAAGTCAGACTAAGGCTATAGAGTCTGTAATATTCTCCCACTGAATATCTGAGAGCACCACAGCCAAAAGGCTTCTAAGATCATGAACAGTGGTGACAAACATCAATACCACACAAACACCACCTATCATTAGGTCTACTAAAGGCCACCTACAGGCTTTTGCTATACATGAAGATGTTAAAATATCACATGTGCAAAGAAGTGTACACACACATGAATGCACACACATGTACCTGTAAGAAGTTAATCCACAAGAGTACATGCTGAAGATATACAAGGAGGTGTACCTGAAGATTTCAGTCCTACCATTCCCCAGCTGACAAGGCTGCTCTACACATTATCTGCCACATGAATATTCTAAAGAACATTCCTTAGATAACAAACTGCTCTCCATATGATCTGCTACATGAATATGTGAGCACCTATGTTTGCATGTTCCTACTGATGCTCTCTAAAATCATCAGTTTGCTCAAGATAGTATTGATTTACACCCATTATCCCTGCATAATTAATTGTAGCACACTCTATCATTCTCAAAACTGTCTGAGTTTGTATAATAATTTTTGTGGTCACTCTTAAGAGCGCAAGAGCTGTTCAGGTACTCTGTCTCACTAGATTCACTTAGCCCCCTTATTTTCCTTGACTAAGGTAGTCTCCCTCTGTTTTTTACGCTTCTTGCCCTCAAAATCCTCCTTAAGTGAACTTACTTTTCTGGTCAACTAATAATATCTTTTCAGTAGACTTTGGCTTCAAAAATGAAAAAGACTTTGATGGCAATGATTTTTAGTTAGCTAAAAACCCTGAAGCAAATGACTACAGGACAGCTGCCTGAAGTTGATGGAACAAAAGAATCAGGGAGGGGACTTACACTGGCACAACACATTGCTGCATATTTTTGTACACTGGTATTTATTGGTTGTTTGACAATGTTTCACGAAATTGAACACGTACACAACTTTAACCCAGAAATTTCATTCCTAGATTCATATTCAACAGAAATAAGTATATATATTTCATTTAAAAATATGTTGCAAATGTTCATAGCAATATCATACTTAGTAACCTCAAACTGAAGACAACTCAAGTGTCAATTAACTGTACATATTTAAAAAATAGAGTTCTTTGTAGCCATGAAAATTAACGACATACAGCTACACACCAAGTCAAACTTTTTCCCAACTAATAGTGACTGTATATGACAGAGTAGAGCTTCCCCATAGGGTTGTCAAGGTGGAGGCGGTAGACTCAAACTTCTAACCTTTTAATTAGCAACCAAGTTCTTAACCATTATGCTCTCAGCATTCCTACAACTACATGCAATGTGAATAAATGTCACAAACCTACTGCGGTGTGGAAGAAGACAGGCATAAGTGTACGTAGTTTACTACAATTAAGTTCAAAACAGGAAAAACCAGTCTATGATGCTAAAAGTCAGAAAGCAGTCACCCTGCTCAGGAGGTGTCTGTAAAGGGTTACGAAGGGTTATTTGTAGTTACTGTTAATGTTCTATTTATGACAAAGGTTGCCACTTGCAGATATGTTCAGTATAAAAAAATCATTGAACTGTATCCTGTTATAGTAACTAAAGTGCATTGAAACATAAACGAAGAACAAATACAAAGTAACCTTTTGATAAATCATCTTGCTGAAACAGTTTAAGAATAAAATTACTAAACCTCTCTGACCATAATTCCTTCACTTGTAAAATGGCAATTTGTGGATCTAACAACTCAGTTTGCTAGGATGTACAAAAATAACACAACTTTGATCTCATAAAAATCTTCTTGAAATAAAAACTCATTATGTTTTTTTCATATAAAGGGAAGAAATCAAGGAAAGAGAGAGTTAATATATACAGGACAACCACAGAGTGCCTGGAATTATGGTGACTGTTTCCTAATGTTACAATGTTTATAAACACTACGCAACATGTGTTTGTGTGTTACTGTATATGTGTGTGTATGTGTGATTCTATTTTACAAATATGATCATACCAACATGCACCCCACATGTTCTGCATACAGTGTGACTAACAAGTCTTCCATCAACAGATAAAGTCTACATTCCCTACCTTTGCACCCAGTCAGGCACTTGGAAATTCTCCCACCAACGGAATATGGCAGAAGTAGTGCTATGTGACTTCCACAGTTAGGTCACAAAATAATACAACTTTTATTTAGCTTTCACTCTATCTCTCTCTGAACATTTATTTTCCTTTTGCTAGCCCTTAGACTTTAGGAAGTTCGCGTTAGACCTTGCTGGTCTTGTCTCAAGATGCACCACAGAACAGCAGCAGCCAATGTTGAGAGGGAGCAATGATCCCCTTGGGGTCTACATGCTGGTAGGTAAATATCAGGAAAACTACTCAAGGGAAACAACTAGAGAAATCTTCAACACAGGTCTAGATTATTTGGTCTAATTCCTTCTTGTTATGTCAAAATTTCTTCTAGTTCCATATTTAGATGATACTTTTGAGATTTGTTTTTATGAAGAAAACAACATTCTTTTATAGTATGTATAATTTATTGGCTATTGCTTTTCCTCCTCTTGAATGACACTTCAGCAGACACGTAGCAATGGTGCAAAATAGGAAGAGACAGACAGAAGTACCTCTGTTCATTAAAAGTCCATGTATTCATTTAGTCTTTCAACAGATATTTATTATGGCCAATTATTTCCAGCAACATGGTAAGCTTTATAAACAGAAATGTTTTTTCCTGGTGAAACAAAACTAGTAACTCCTGATAAACTATAAAAATAGTTTATTTGTTAATGCTTGAGCTGACAAAACTTATTGAATTCTTATGTGAACTAAGCAGAAAAGATGATTTAGAATCCAGAAGGACACACATGCCCTGGACCTAAAGTTTGAATGGGCTGTGTATGAAGCACATAAGAAACAAAACCTGAGTCTGGATCCAAAAAAGGAAACATTCAGTGGCTAATTAGAGCAGGACAAAAGCCCCACATAGAAATATGACAACAATACATATTTAACTTGGCCTGGGCGATCAGAAACAGAAGAAGAGATAAAGTATATTCTGCAAATTAATAGTCACCCCTGTGTCTGAGACAAAAAAAAAAAATTGTATTACTTATTCTCTGGAGAACACAATTTAAATCCAGGTATGAAAAAGTTTTCCCATGTAACTACCCAAGGTTCAGGAGCTCATAATAAAAGCAACTAAACAAACACAAACTAGCCCTCCGTCAATGAGCATCATTAATTAGAAATCATAAACTAACAACCTACAGGCTAGGAAAAATTTCGGACACAACAAATCTGGTCACCATCTAGCTTCCATAATTTATGAGATACTGAAAAACTTCAACAATAAAAAGACAAATAATCCAGTTAAAAAATGGGCAAAGGCTATGAGCAAGCACTTCACCAAAGAAGACATTCAGACAGCTACAAGATATATGAGGAAATGCTCATGATCATTAGCCATTAGAGAAATGCAGATCAAGACTACAATGAGATACCATAACATTTCATCCCAGTAAGGCTGGCATTAATCCAAAACATACAAAATAATAAATATTGGAAGAGTGCTGAGAGACTGGAGCATTTATACACTGCTGGTGGACATGTAAAATGGTATAACCACTTTGGAAATTGATTTGGTGCTTTTTTAAAAATCAAGAAATAGAACTACCATACAATCTGGCAACATTGCTTCTTGGAATATATCCTAAAGAAAAAAGAGCTGTCATTTAAATAGATACATGCCTACTAATATTTGTTTTAGCACTGTCCACAATAGCAAAAAGATGGTGTGGTGGTCAGGGTTATGTCAACTTGGCTACTCCGTGTTGGGTTGCTGTATGAAGTGGCAGGGTGGGGCCTATGGTGGCTTCCTGCCCCTCAGTTCTCTTCTCTCCACCTTCCACCACCTACTGCCAGCAGTTCCTGCTCTCTTCTGGCATCTGGTTCCTGGACTTGAACTAGCAGCTGTTGGATTCATCAACTCTTACAGCTGAGACTTGTGAGTCTTGTTCCCTGAACTGCCGATCTTGGGTTCGCCAGCCTCTGAATCTCCGTCTTGCTGCCAGCTTGGGATCCACAACCGGTGATCTAGAACTCTGGTCTCTGACCTGCTGACCTTGGGTTCACCAGCTCCCATGGCCACACGAAGCTTGTGCCAGGACTTGGAATGTTCAGCTTCTGCAATTGTGTGAGCTGTTTCCATATACACATCTTTCCTTGTACTTTTTATATATAAATCTTTCCTTGTACATACACGTGTTACTGGTTTTGCTTTCCTAGAAAACCCAGCCTAAGACAGATGGAGTCAACATAGATGTCCATTGATAAAGAAATGATGGTATATTCATTCAGCAAAAAGCTAGCAATGATAAAGAATAATGATGAATTTTTGAAACATCTCATAAGATTGAGGAATCTGGAAGGTGTTATGCTGAATGAAATTAGTCATTTGCAAAAGGACAAATATTGTGTGAGACCACCATTATAAGGACTGAAGAAAAGGTTTAAACATAGAAGATAACAGAGTGGGAGAAGAATACTCTTTAATTAGATAGTGGGCAAGAATTATTTTAGGTGAAATGAGGGACAACACACAGAGAGCAGATAGAGTTGCAGAAAGGTGTGCCTGTGAAATTGACTTGTATATTTTCACTTAATTGTAATAATAAAAAAAGGTCAGTACAACTGGACTAAACCAAAAGATAAGAAGTTTCCTAAATACAGCCAAACATTTAGGGCAAGGGTCTGGGGACAATAGTTTTAGGAGACATCTCGGTCATTTGGCATAACAAAGTTTTTTAAGAAAATGTTCTGCCTCTCACTTTGGCAAATGGTATGGGGGGTCTTAAAAGCTAACAAATGGCCATCTAAGAATTATCAACTGGCACGTGAAGTAAAGGAGAGTAAAGAACATCAAGGCCAAGCCAAGAGCCAAAGCCAAGTGCCGTCGAGTCGGATCAAAGCCATAAATAAATATGAGCCCAAGAGATAAAAAGATCCACATAATCAGAGACTTTATCAGCACAAGACTGTAAGAACTAGATGGTGCCCAGTTACCACCAATGACTGCCTTACAAGGAACACAAAGAATTCCTGACGCAGCAGGATAAAGGTTGGGGTGCAGAACTGAAACTATAATTAAAAGAGCCAGACTTTATAGTGAATTTTTATAGTGATAGCCTGGAAGGTCCCCATGAGACATGGTCCTTTGGACTCTGTTATCCCATAACTGAAACTATTCCCCAAACCAACTCCTTAGACCAAAATTAAACTGGTACGTAACACACACACACACACACACACACACACACTAAACAAAAACCCCCAAATCTGATACTGGTGAAGAGCATGCTTCCAGGCTTAAGTAGATTCAGGAGACTAATAGGGCAGCTCCTATCCAGAGGTGAGATGGGAAAACAGAGTGAGACGTCAGCTGGTTGAATAACATGTGAAATATAGGGTGGAGAGCCAGAGTATGCTGTCCCATGCGGGGAAAGCGAAAGGGTCACAGCAAAGGGTAAGTTTTTGTATGAGAAAAGGGCTCCAGTTGTAAACTTTCCCTTTAAACACAAGAAAGAAAGGAGGGAAAGAAGGAGAGAAGGAGGGAGGGCAAGACAGAAAGAAAGACAGAGAGAGAGAGAAACAGAAAAAAGGAAGGAAGGAACCACAAACTATAGAATCAGACCTATAAAACTACTAGACTTGTTAAGGAGAGAACATGAAACAAATGAATAGAATCTGTTTCAAGAAATAAAAGAGAAAATATGATGAAGAGCCATTGAAACTGACCTGGCAGGTTTTTAAAAGAACTAAATAGAACTTTGAGAAATAAAAACATGATAACTGAAATTAGAAACTTCATGGATTTGTTAAACAGTGAATTAGACATGGGTAAATTAGCAAACTAGAGGAATTATATGAAGAAATTGCACAGAAATCACCATCAGTGAACAAGGGAGAGCAAACAATTGAACTATAAAGATTATTTTAAAAATGTAAAAATAAAGAAGCTCCAAAAATACATACAAAAAACATCACGTTTTGTGCACTATGCTTTGCTCTGAGAAGAAAGCAACAATCAAGACAGACACTGTCACTGCCCTTACAATCTAGGTGGAAAAACACAGACTAAACAGATTCTGAGACAAAATTAATTACCAATATAAGTGTGTCAGAGGAAAGTTGTGGGGTGCTATGAAACCATTTAACAGGGGGCCCTGCTGATTTTGGAAAGGTAGTGAAGAGCTCCCTAAGGAATTGAAATTCAGGTTTAGAACCAAGATGTAAGAAAGGATAATGGATATTTTTGTTTACTTATTTGTGACTGTTCAGCACTGAAACTCCTTTCTGTGTTCGAGGAATCTGTCCTGAGTGAGCTGTGTTGACAGCAAGACTCTCCTTACTTTGTGAAAGCCCTAGGACTCTGGAAGACGAGGAGGGAAAATTAGGCCTGGTTTCAGCCACTGAAGTGTTCCCAGGCATCATCTACGTCTGGCAAAAGTGACACAAAGAAACAGGAACAATTCATACTTTACTGTGAGAAAATAAAACAAGAATTCCACTGACTGACAACAAATTTTCTGTGCTGTAATGTCAGAACAATGACAAAAACAGTTTGTCCAGACTGTTCTGTGGTACAACTTGGCTATAAGTCCCCTGCCTGGCTTCCCCTAGATTATGCCTGGTTCCAAAATCAGTGCCCCAGTATACATCAAGATTCTGGGAACAGCCAATAAATTCCCTTTTTTACCACAGTCAATTAAGATTAACTTTCACTGATCAACTGGTACAGCAAGGACTGGAGATTAAGAGGCAAATGAGTAGGGACTGAGGAGGCAAAGGCATTGAAACTGTGGTGGGCTTTCTCATATTCTTATAATGAGGATAGAAACACCCACCAAAGTCATCTTAATGGGGAGTAACAAGCCTCCCTCTAAGTTTTACTCTATTTTGAATAATTGTTTTTCCTTTCGGATCCTACTCGACGGCACTTGGCTGGCTTCAAGGAAATATGGTTTGGATGTGGTTTGAAGGGTAAAATGACACTCCATATTCCAGAGACTGTTATTCTTCATATTCTGTCACAAAATTTTTAAAGTAGTCCATTTATTAATGACTTCTTGTTTTATAAGTTGAGTGTTGTTGGTTAGTAGAATGACTATAAGCTTCTTTGCTGGATAAACAAATTATTGAATGAACATTTTAGGCAGAAATTTTACTATGATGTGCATTATACTTTCCCCCAAAAGGATTATGTTTAATATCTCAGGATACTGATGGCACAATAATTATTTTCACTAATGATCAAATAGTTACTGTATCATTAAACTAGTCAGTGTTATAATACAAGTTATTTTTCATGTATTTTATATTCACTTTATTGCCTATCAAGATGCTTATTTTGCATAGTATGCACACTCAGTAAAACTTGAAAAATAATTGTGCTCTTAAAAATCAGAGGTTGCTCTAGAAAATGTATCTTTGGTTTTATATCAGATTGTTTAGATCTTTATTCAGAAACAGTCTCCAAGTGTTACATTGTTAATATGGAAATGTGGAATCTGCTTTATGATTTAGTTTTTAAAATGCATTGTTGTTAGTCTTGAATAACAAGTAGTAGTTACCAGCAGAGAGAATCAGAGGGCATTCTGAACAAAAGAAACCGGAAAAAGTAACAGAAATAGGAATAATAATAATAAATAAAGCAAACTTGGAAAACAGCAAGTGATGTTGTGAACTGAATCATTATGCACATACCTGGGAGTCGTAGAAGACTGACAGGGTTTTAGTCAGCTAGGGCTGCTCTAACAGAAATGCCACAGAAAGGATGGCTTTAACAAAGGAAGGTTTATTCTTAACATAGTCTGGTAGGCTACAAGCCATATTCAGAGTGTCCGCTCCAGGGGAAGCCTTTCCCCCTTGTCGGTTCTGGAGGAAAGTCCAGTATTGCATCAGTCTTTGTCCAGGGAGCATCTTGGTGCAGGAACCTCAGGTCTGAAGGACGCACTCTTCTCCCAGTACTGCTTTCTTGGTAGTACAAGGTTTCCAATTCTCTGCCTGCTTTTCTGTCCTTTTATCTCTCGTAGGACGGAAGGATTAAGGTTGGGGCAAACCATCCTCCAGGGAAACTCCCTTTACAGAGGTGCAGGGAGATGATCTTAGAAAGGGGTTTACAGTCCCACCCTAATCCTTTAACATACAGTTTAGGAGAACCACAAAATGGAGGACAGTCACAAGATACTGGGAACCATATCCCAGCCACGTGGCTACACATATTTTTGGGGGGACACAATTTGATCCATGACATCTCACCCTTTGGCAACCCAAAAATCACATCACAGAAACATGTAACACATTCATCTCACCATAGCAAAATCATGTCCATCCCATATGACAGAAGTCTTAACATCAGTTCCAAGTCCAAAATATAAAAACTCTTCTACATGTGTGAAACCTAGAAGGCAAGCTATCTGCTTCTAAAGGTACAATGGCAAAACAAGCACAAGTTAGACATTCCGTTACAAATGGGAGAAACTGCAGGGAAAGAAGGCATTAACAGGCAACAGGCAAGTCAACAGAACATGTTACATTAGTCCTCAAAGCTTTGGAAATACTCTTAACATTTTCTGAGACATTCTACACAATGGCCCTGCCATCAAGACTCAGGTATTGGCCACACTCTGGATTCTGAGTGGAGACCCCAGCCCTGTGCTACAACTCTGCCTTCAAGGCCCACTTGGACAGAAACTCTGCCCCATCAGCTTTAGGAGCACCCTAAGTCCAACTGAGTGGCAGTTCCACCCTTACAAACACCTGAGGTCATGACCATATCTTTTGAGACTGAGGCAACTCAGCTTCTCATGCTGTTTGTCTCTTCAGCTTCAGCCTCCTGTGGCCACATGGCCTGGCCCTCAGGCCCACATCTGTCCTGCCAGGGCAAGTGTTCTAAAGCTCTGTAGCTCCACTGATTTAAGTGCCCAGAGGCACCCCACACTTGAAGAAAGCGTCCTGCCCAAAGGCCCTCAGCTCTCTGGCTCTGTGGGTCAGCAAGGCCAGCCCCACCGATTTAAGTGCCCAGAGGCACTCCGTTCCGCCAGGAAAACTCTGTGCGCAGGCACTTGGCTCTCTCACTCCATGCTCCAGCACTGCCTCTGGTTCTGCTGCTGCCACTGCTGCTGCTGTCGGTCCACTGTTGTTTCTTACCACCTGCGCCTTCTTTGTTCTTTCTGAATCTTCTATCCATTCACAGTTTCAAAGTGGCTCCCACATTTTAGGTATTTGCTAGAGCAGCACCCCACTCTCATGGTACCAAATTCATAAAGTTGGATGAGCACAACATTTCTCCATCATTAAATGGAAGTGGTATATACGAGATCGGGCCCATGCAGGACCTGAAGGGACAAGTAAGTTGCATGAGGAAGTGGCCCAAATGCCCGTGGTCTCCACTCCTGTAACATTACCTTCCATCTCCCAGTTTGCATCTATGGCCTTATGGGGAGTTCCTTATGACCAGCTGACCGAGGCAGAGAAAACTTGTGCTTGGTTTACAGATGGTTCTGTGCGATATGCTGGCACCACTTGAAAGTGGACAGCAGCAGCACTACAGCCTGTTTCTGGGACCTCCCTCAAGGACAGTGATGAAAGCAAAACCTCCCAATGGGCAGAACTTCCAGTGGTGCACGTGGTTGCTCATTTTGCTTGGAAGGAGAGATGGCCAAATGTGTGGCTGTATACTGATTGATGGGCTGTTGCTAACGGCTTGGCCAGTTGGTCAGGGACTTTGAAGGAACATGACTGGAAGATTGGAGACAAGGATTTGTGGGGGAGAGGTAAGTGGACAGACTTCTCTGAATGGGCCAAAGAAGTGAAAATATTTGTGTCTCATGTGAATAATCATCAAACAGTGACCTCAGCAGAGGATGAGTTTAACAATCGAGTGGATAGGATGACACGTTCTGTCAACCAATCATCCTCTTTCCCCGGCTACCTCTGTCATTGCTCAGTAGGCCCATGAACAAAGTGGTCATGGTGGCAGGGACAGTGGTTATGCATGGGCCCAGCAACATGGACTCCTACTCACCAAGGCTGACTTGGCTAAAGCCACTGCTGAGTACCCAATCTGCCAGCAGCAGAGACCAACACTGAGTCCTCGATACGGCACTATTCCTCAAGGTGATCAGCCAGCAACCTGGTGGCAAGTTGATTACATTGGGCTGCTTCCATCATGGAAAGGAAAACATTTTGTCCTTACTGGAATAGATACTTACTCTGGATATGGATTTGCCTACACGGCATGACATGCTTCCGCCAAAACTACCATTCATGGACTTACAGAGTGCCTCATCCACCGTCATGGGATCCCATACAGCATTGCCTCTGATCAAGGGACTCATTTCACAGTAAACAAAGTGTGGCAGTGGGCCCGTGCTCATGGAATTCACTGGTCTTACCATGTTCCCCATCATGGCCTCCTGAAGACACAATTACACTGCTAGCTAGGTTGCAATACCTTGCAGGATTGGGGCAGTGTTCTCCAGGAGGCTGTGCATGCTCTAAACCAGCATCGAATATACCGTGCTGTTTCTCCTATCATCAGGATTCATGGGTCCAGGAATCAAGAGGTGGAAATGGGAGTGGCACCACTCACTGTTACCCCTAGTGACTCACTTGCAAAGTTTTGCTTCCTGTCCCCATGACCTTATGCTCTGCAGGGTTAAATGTCTTCGTTCTGAAGGAAAGAATGCTGCCATCTGGAGACACATCAACAATTCCACTGAACTGGAAGCTAAAATTGCCACCAGGCCATTTTGGGCTCCTTGTGCCTCTGGATCAACAGACAAAGAAGGGACTTACAATACTGGCTGGTGTGATTGATCCTGACTATGAAGATGAATTTGGATTGACATTACATAATGGAGGTAAAGAAGAGTATGTCTGGAATGCAGGAGATCCCTTAGGACGCCTCCTACTACTACCATGTCCTGTGATTAAGGTCAATGGAAAACTACAGCAACCCAACTCCAAAATGAGTGATAATAGCCCAGACCCTTTGGGAATGAAGGTTTGAGTCACCTCACCAGGCAATGAACCACGACCAGATGAGGTACTTGCTGAGGGCAAAGGGAATACAGAATGGGTTGTAGAAGAAGGTAGTTTTAAATATCAGTTAAGGCCACGCGATCAGTTGCAGAAACGAGGACTGTAATTGTTATGAGTATTCCTGCTTTGTATGTGTGTATTGGATATTTTGTTTACTTATGAAACATAAGATGTAAATGGGCTAATGCATTTTCAGTTGTACATGTGTTAGTTATATCATGTTGACATAAGTATGACTTTGTAACTGTATTCCTTCAGAGACTGTGGATGGTGAGGTGAGATGTGTGCAGATGCCAAGTTGACAAGGGGTGGACTGTGGTCAGGATTATGTCAACCTGGCTACTCCATATTTTGCTGCTGTATTACTGGCAGGGCGGGGTTTGTGGTGGCTTCCTGCCCCTCGGCTCTCATCTCTCGACCTTCCACTACTACTGCTGGTCTGCTCATGTAGCCAAGAGCTCCTGCTCTCTCCTTCCAGTGTCTGGTTCCTGGACTTCAACTAGCAGCTGCTGGGTTCATCAATCCTTACTGTCGGCACTTGAGAACCCTGCTCCCTTACCTGCCGATCCTGGGTTTGCCAACCTCTACCACTCCGTCTTACCCCTAGCTTGGGATCCACCGACCCACACAACTGGTGATCTAGAACTCTGGTTTCTGACCTGCTGACATTGGATTCCTCGGCTTCTGTGGCTACGTGAAGCTTGTGCCAGAACTTGGGACATTCAGCTTCTGTGATTGCATGAGCTGTTTCCTATATCTATATCTGTCTGTCTATCTATATTGTAAATCTTTCCTTGTACCTACAAGTGTTACTGGTTTTGTTTCCCTAGAAAACCCAGCCTAAGACAGACAGGTTAAGGGTGATAATCACATTTCTCTTCTCTTTCTGAGTCTAGAGTCAATGTTAAAATTTAGACACAGGATTCAGACAGATAAAAATAAAAGCAGCTTTATTGCTAACAATGCATATTGGCGAGCTCAGCTTGGACATAAGTACAATGAGATCTTGTTATTTCCAATTTTCTCAACACAGATTAAATTTATTAATCTAGGCTTAAACTGATTAATACAACAAGAGGAGCTGCAAATGAAAGAGAAGTGTGTAGATTCTGAGAATGGGGCCTGTCCTAACAAGAAAATGGGGAGAGGATATATGGGACAAGATTGGGCCACCTGGGCCACCCTGAGCCACATTTCTCCTCTCCATTTCTTGTCAATTCTGTAAACCATGCTTTCCCTCGTGGAGGAAAAGGGAGAGGATATGAGGAAAAAGAACATCTTTCTTCTTTTTTTGCCTGCCTTGTACATGCAGCTTCCTTCCCTTCTAAGGAAAGCAAAGATGAAGCCAGAATCACAGTTTGGGACTAGACTGGGTAGCACTACTGAGTTCGGATCTTACTGTGGTCAGTATGAGCAATATGCGAGGAGCTTGGCATCATCAGACCTGCATTTTGAATTTTGGAAAGGAAGAGGATGAGCTTGGTTACAAAGAAAGCCTGAATTAATGTGGCTGGAGGGATATGAAGAATTTGACACCTAAGTGTGATGAAGGGAATGAAGTATAATTTCAGAGACTGAAGGGAAGAGAAGGATAAGTCAAACAGAAAACTACTCTTAAAATTTGGAAAAAGGGTTTAGGACCATCTGGACAAACACATCACTGTTCAAAGGCTCTTGAGGAAAGAAAACAATGGTGTTTTTCTGTGTAGCAAAGAGAATTTTGTATCATTCCACTGACCTTACAGCTTTAAACACAATCAGTGTACTCACTTAAAATCATGATTTTCATATATGTTTAATCACACAGAAATCTCCTTGCAGTATATTGCAGAATGAAAATGTATTTATAAAACAGTAGTTATAATGTGAATCATAACTTTGCATGTATTTATAGTCTTTGCAAACTGATCTAAGCCATCAAAACTATGCCCACATACACAGAGAAAAATATGCCAGAAGAATAAGAATATATACCAAATGGCAGGGGCATGGATTTTTTTTAACGTTTTGTTTCTCTCTACTTTCCCATATTCCTACAACACCCAAATACTGCTTTTGCAAATTTTATAAAACAGATTTAAAATTAAATTAAAATAAAACACTGCACAATGTAAATATTTTAAGGTCTCATTAGGGATTTGTTCAGCATTTATGTAGCACCTTCTGTACCTGCCAGGCACTGAGTTCTCTCCTTGTGTTGATATTACCTGGCTGAAGTTACGAACATAACTTCAAATAAATAAATTACTTCACAATCCGCATAACAGTAACTCAGTAGCTCTTATACTTATTACTAATCTTACTAACTCAGTGCATTAAAAGAAGAGAAAAATCTTTAGTATCTATCCCTTCACATATCTTCTTGGAAGATTGTTTCCATATAACGAGATATAAGGACTTTTTCATATCAAGGGCAGTGTGGTTAGGAACCTGAATGTTGTACAGGATGACTACATAGGCATCACAAGTTGTCTTAGCTACCTTTTACTGCTATAATATAAATTTCTTATAGTCTGGGGGGCTAGTAATCTGAATTTAAGTCACAAGCTCACATGGAAAGTGTTCTTTCTTTGATGGCTCTGGGGCAAAATTCTTGTCATCAATCTTCCCTTGGATCTAGGAAAGAAATTCCTAGACAGCATGGAGACACCAGACACCAAGGATATATTCTTCTTTCTTGTTGGTAGGAGGTCCTTCTTTTCTATGCTCACTTCTCTCTTTTATATCTCAAAAGAGATACGTTCAGGATGCAATCTAATCCTGAAGACTATGTCCTGCCTCATTAGCATAACTGCCTCTAATCCTGCTTTGTCAACATCACCGAGGTTAGTGTTTATAATACATAGGATAATCACCTTAGATCACAAAATTCAGGACAGTCACACAGTACTGGTGTCATGGCCTAGCCAAATTAACACATATTTTGGGGGAACATAATTCAATCCATGACACATGTTATTTCTTACACACCCAGAAGGCAGCTAGTGTTAAGAATGTGGGTTCCGAGGTTAGACAGCCTAAATTCAGTTCTTTACTCCATCATTACTATCTGTACAATAGTTAACAAGTTTTTAACTTCTTTAAGCCTTGGTTTACCCATCTTTAAAATGGAGATAGTTTACACAGTTATGAGGACTACATAAAACCCTGTAAGTAAGTCAATATGTCATAGTAAAGTCTTAACAAATGTTATTGTCAAGTTTCAAGATTTTCAGAGTTTGAAGAGCATAAGTCCTTTGATGAGAATTTTTGTCCACTGTCATCTTCAAATCATAACTATCTGGAAAGGAAATAAAGGGCATTGCAAGATACAACATGAGTGAAGGAGGGTATTGGGACTACTAGTCACATCCTTTGAGGAGACCATACAAAATGGCATTTTCAAACAAATTATGTGGACAAGAGTCTCAGGTCTTGTTTTCCCTCCCACCCATGAGCTATTCCTACCATTCACACAACCCCACTGACAGGAACCTAAGGAGACTCTGGTGTGAGTACATAAATGCATTGCCAAGGTGACTATTGACAACATTTAGGAATCATCAGCTTTGATCTTAGAAGGACTGGTCCACTCACAGACAGCAAGTATATCATTTGCTCACAGACAGGAATCCTCACATGGACGAACATAGAGAATATTTTACAAACATGAACATTCTCCCATTAAATACCTGCTTACAGAATTCCACTAAATACAGCTCATGCCATCTAAAATGCATTTCTTAGTTTTAAACATCATTCACTGATAAATAGAACCAGTACTGAGGCAATGAAAATGTGGGCTAACACTGAAACATGTTGCTTGTCAGAGAGTAATAGGAAAGAGCTCAAAAATCTGGTAGGGCTGTGTAACCGTAGTACCTTGCAACATGTTTTCTCCTTTTCAAAACGGACAATTGAGAGCTTCACATAACTAGTGGCATAACATTACTCCAAATAATCTGCGTTTTTTACAGCATCAGCTACTCTGGCCTCTTCACTGGCATCTTTCCAAAGTGGCACAGAGCCCCCTTATCTCCTGTGAGCTTGGTTTCCCTCCTCTTCTTTGCTCTCCTGAGAAATGGCTGTCACCCTGGGAAACAGCAGGTAGGAAGACTGCCTGACAGTTTGTGTGCCCACAACTTCCTTTCTTGCTCCTTATCTCAGAGTAAACTTGGCAGGCTAGTTTCACTGGCTGAGGAATTTTTGTAGAAGTTTTGTGTTTGCCTGTTACAAACATTCAGATTGGAGTCTAGGTGTCTGACATATATATTTATAGTTTAATAAAGAGCTTCTTGTAACTATTTTGTGATGCATACAGTTATCTGTGGGCTACATGCCTAAAAACAAGGAGTTTTCCTTGCTGAAATGATGCATAAACTCTGAAGTAAAAATTGTCTTTTGACACTATGTGGAGAACAGCCTGCACTGTTGTTGAGTCTACAGTGGTATCATACCTCCTAATAAACCTTCTTCTTACTAACTTGGAGTATGTTTCATTGACTTGACTGTGCCAGGGCATGGACTCAAACTGGGTAACAGTTATGTCAAAAACATGAGGATAAGTAGAACATCATAAGTAATGACAACAGTGAATTATAATCCATTAGATACAATTAGAATACATAAATGCATAATGATGTAAGTCAGTAAACAAAGGAGAAGAAACAGTGACAGTAGAACATCAGCTAAAAAATGAAAAAAAAATAGTAGTGCTAGAAAATCTCCATTTTTTTCTTTTTTTATTATTTATTGCAGTAAAGGAATAAAATTTCTAACATCTATCAGCTGTCACATCTATGATAAACCTTCACCACTCCCACCCTTATAGCCAACAGAATTGTTTTCTTCTGCAGATAATTCTGTTTTTAAGCCCTTATAACAGGGCTCTCGTGCAATGTTTGTCATTTGACATTGACTGATTTCACTCAGCATAATATCTTCCAACTGAAACCATGTCATGCGATGTTTTATAAAATCTACTTTTTTTTTTAATCGTAGCATAGTTTTCCCTTGAGTATATGTACCATAGTTTGTTTATCCATTCATCTGTTGTTGGGCATCTGGGTTGTTTCAGTCTTTTAGTTATTGTGGACTGTGCTGCAATAAACATTCAAGTACATGTGTCTATTCACATGACAGCCTTTGTTTCTGAAGGATAAATTCTAAGCAGTGGAATCAACAGATGTAAAATTAATTTTTGAAAATTTGCAAAGGAACAAGATATTTATATAGTCTCAAAGTGCCTCCAAAAATTTTACTTTTAATAAAAAACAGAAAAATAGTAATCTGCTCTCAATAAAACCACTATGAAATTTGCCAAGTTAGAAAACCATTGTATTAACATGTCCCCGAAATTGTGCCCTGCAAAGTTAGTTTATACATCTTTTCCCATTCTGTACATTTTATACATCCCCTAACTCCCTCCCTTTCTAATTACTTCTATCAGTAGATACACTTTAAAGAAGCTTTTTATAGAATTTTAAGACAAAAACACGTATATATGCAGACATATACACACACAAGTATATGCAATGACTCCAGGGAAATATACAAGTGCTTCTTGATTTACCACACATCTGAATTACAGTGTAAGGCACTTAAGACTGCCTCCCCTACTCCTTTTTTAATTGTCTGACTTATCTTTTGTTGCTATAACAGAAGTACAGAGGTGGATGACTTTAGCAAACAGGAATTTACTTTCTCACAGTTTAGGAGACTAGACTTTCAAATTCAGGGTGCCAACTCTAGGGGAAAGCCTTCTTTCCTGTTAATTCTGGAGAATTGTGTTTGTCTCTTTAGCTGGTTTCCTGGTTCCTTGGAGATCTCCATGTGGTTTGGTATCAATCTTTCCCGGCTCTGTTTGATAGCTTACTTGTTTAACCTCTTTCTGTCTGAAAACAAATTGACTCAATCTGTACCCTACACTAATCCTGTCTCATTGACATAACAAAGTCAACATATTCCCCAAGTATATTACAAACACAGCCATAGAATTTACAACTCATATTTTTGGGAGACACAATTCAATTCATAACGTGTATCTTATCATTAATATGTATTACATTCAACACTGCAGTTTGTCATTTACTGATGTCATCATATCTGTAAATTTATAGGTAAAGTTTCCAAGCCCTGAAGTCAAATTAAGATGACACTGATAAAGATGTTGATAATAAACGGCAATAATAATGAAAACAAAAATGAGATAGTCAACTTACTTCATAACTGACTTACAGCAGAGTTGTCGGAACACTGTACAAACAATATGTAAAAGTGATTGATCAACTTGAGTAAAGTGAGACTTGAACTCACTGAAATTACTCTTTGTTAGTAGCTTTATAAATACCATAAACAGGTACTGTTCAGTCAACTAAAAATAATACATGTGTATATTTTAAATGGAACATAGAAAAAGAATTTGGTAGAGCATGGTCGTTTCTTTACACAAGTAAGCATGGGCCCAAAAAGAGGAAGCAATTTTCACAAGGTCACACAGTACGTTAGTTGACATGCTAATAGTAGGAGGAAGGGAGCCTAGCAGGAATAGAAACATCCCTGCCACTTTTCTTAATAATTCTGTGAAAGAAATAATTGCTAAGGATGATGTTCAGAGACATCAAATAACTTGCTTAAGGTCACATGTAGAAGCTAGGGTTCAAAACAATTCTAACCTCTGACTCCACAGTCCTTGCTTTTCTTGAAATTTTATGCTGCCCTATCTATCCCTTTGACCTGGCTCAATGATCTGAACTCCATGCTGTTTGTCCGTTTCATTCTATCTGAAGCACAGTCCTCTCATTCTTTTGAAGTCATCCTCATTGTTTTACACTATACTGAAAGGCAGATTGAAATAACCATTCAAACTTCAATTTTCCAAATAGAAGAGAATTTTCCTAAAGAGAATCTCATAAGTCAAAAGTGTTCATGTTATTGCTTTTCACATAGTAACAGCATTTCATGTATTACTTCACAAAGTATCTTTACCACTTACAGTTTTCTTTGGATCCAAAAGGCAACTCCATCTCCCTCATTGGGTTCTATTAGGCTATTGATGTACAAATATGAGTGATATCAACCCTTTTACCCTTTACTGGAAGAAGCACTAGTCAGCATACCAACAGAAAAGACATGATCCTAATTGAAAAACACAATGAGAGGACTATGCACAGAGACGTTGGTAGTGTTAAAAGAAATCACAAAGGGATGGTGAAGTCCTCAGGGCTAGAAACGCAGACAGACATTACCACCCTTGGCTTGAATGAGCAAGAGGAGAGAGATGTTACTGTAACCCAGTTGGAAATGGGGCACTTGGGCACTGCCACTACAGACCAGGTAGGAAAGAAATCAGGAAAATAAGTATTATAATATATCTCCTTCCTCTTCCGACTCGACGGCACTTGGCTTGGCCTTCCTCTTGCATTCTCATTTCCTCTGCTTTCTCTGATTTCTTCTGCTCCTCTAGCCCAACTAGAAACCAGAGTATGAAGGAGTCCACTGTCACCATCCATTATGGAGTGCTTTTCAGGACATGGAGAAGGTGCAAGATGGCAGAAAGGGAACCTTCAAAGATACTCAGAGAATACCAGCAAAAGAGGTCTGACGATTATGTTCCTTCACTCATCCTAGAAAAAGTGCTATGTACCTCGTTGCTGACTATCACTACAGTCACCTTCAAAGTACTCCCCTTGGGAAGCTATGCACTGATGCCCAGTGTCTAATCCACCCTTCAAAGCAATTTTGGAACTCTTTTTCTGGAATGGAATGGAATCATAACTGTCATCATACTACCCTCGATGCCTGAATGCCATCAAAATGTCTTCCTTTCAATATTTCCTTTACCTTCAGATAAAGAAAAAAAGTCATTGAGGGGCAAATCAGGTGAGTAGGCAGGGTGTTACAACACAGTTGTTTGTTTACTAGCTAAAAACAGCCTCACAGACAGTGCTGTGTGAGCTGGTGCCTTATCGTGATGCAAGAGCCGTGAGTTGTTGGTGAAAAGTTCCAGTCATTTTTGTCTAATTTTTTCATGCATCCTTTTCAGCACTTTCAAACAGTAAACTTGGTTAACTGTCCAGCTGATACAAGTTCATAATGAACAACCCCTCTGATACCAAAAAAAGGTTAGCAACATCTCTGTGACTCTTGTATCGGACCGAGGGAACTTTTTTTGGTCATGGAGAAACGGCTGACTTTAACTGTGCACTTGAACACTTTCTTTCAGGGTTGCATTGGTACACGCACGTTTCATCACTAGTAATAGCACAGCCCAAAACATCATCCTGCCTCTCTAAAAGGTCTTGACACACTTCAACCCTTATTTGCTTTTGCTCGTTGGTGAGCTCCTTTTGAAACATGTTTGTATATACCTTCCTCATGCTAAAGTTTTCAGTTAAGATTCTCCTAACCATTTCTTGATTATTCTGGGGGTCAGTTCTACCCTGTCCTCTAAGGTCGCCATGAGTCGGATCCAACTTGACAGCACTTGGCTGGCTGGCTAACCACTTCTTATACTAAAGTTTTCAGTTAAGATTCTCCTAACCATTTCTCTATTGATGTTTACTTGGTCTGCTATACTTCTCATAGCCAGCCAATGATTTTGACACACAGTATATAATAATTTTGCAATGTTTTCACCAGTTCTGCTCCTTACTGGCTGCCCTGACCTCTCTTCACCAGTCATGCTCTCTCTCCCCTCAGAAAAATGTTGAATCCATTTGTACATTGCTGTTGTTTTCATGATATTGTCTCCATAAACTTGAACTAATATGCTACTGATTTCACTTCCATTCTTGCCAAGTTTCACAAGAAATTTAATGTTTGCTCATTGCTCTAATTAAAGCTCCAACATTCTTGTGATGGTGCACAAAAACATGACACAATAATAATGAATGCCACTCAGCAAGACTCTGTCACACATTGACATTAACACAGCTGTGAGACGCTGATGTACCAAGGTTATGAAACCTTACTGAGTTGTTTGTACGCAACTGCCAATGTAAATGCCAGTGCCAAGTTCGCAAACCTAATTGTCAGACCTCCTAGTCTCTGTTACATTTAGTACTGTAACATCCAGTGGGTATTTCCTCTGCTGATTACCGACTTAATAAAAAATTTTCTATAGTTCTTAAATATTTTCTAGATTCATAGTTAATCACCCTGGTCTTCAAAATTCTCCATCCGGGCTTAAAAATCACAATTTCAAAGCAAAGAAAAAACTGTGTGTGAAATAATTTCCAAATTCTGTTCTTCTTAACCTTGATATTTTCTGTAAGTTTCCCCCCCCAGAATTGTCAAATCCTTTAAATTCTAATTCCCTAACATTCTAATAACTAGGCTGGAAATTTAAGTCTAACAAAAAGTGCCTTAGAGGAAAGGATTGGCAATCAGATTTCCCCACCCCCACCCTGCAAAAAGCCATTAAAACCCCTGTGGAGTGCAATTCTACCCCGATGCACATAGGGTTGCCATTAGATGGAAGTTACTCAATAGTTAGCCCACAGGCTTGGTGCTCTTTGGGTCCTAACATACTTCCCTGCACACTGCAAAATTCTTCAAGAATTTTTCTGATCGTTTAGCCAAGACTATCGCAACATAATCCCTTAACTCCTACCTCTCTGAAAAATTATGGTATTTAAAATAGTCCTTGAAAAGTTGTGTAAAAATTCTGTAGTCAGAAACAGATTTTAACATCCTAGGCCAGAGCACATTTGGAATGAAATCCAGCAAAGACTGAGGAAGGAAGAAAAGTGAACCATAACGGACAGCAACTAGTATTAAAAACCAAGAGCCTCAGTCCTAGTCACAGTTCTGAAACTAAGTAGCTGAACGACCTTTCAGAGAGTGTGTAAGCCTGTGTCTATTCTCAGATAATTCCAGGAGCCGAATTAACCTGCTGTCAAGACCTATTCACTCTTAACTATTTTATAGGTAGTCTTTATAAATTAATGAGCCCTTAAGGTAGGGACCACAAGCTAAATGTTGAAAGTTTAAATATAACCAAAAGTGCCTCATAAGAAAGACCTGGAAATCTGATGCCCCCCACTACCAAAAAAATAGCCTCTCAACACTGTATGGAGCACAATTCTACCCTGACACTTGCGGGGTTACCATGTGACAGAATTGACTCAACAGCAACTCTACAAAAAATGGGTAAAATAAACCTGTTTGGGAAGTAGTCAAAATTTCTTCCACAGAACCACTGAGGCCTGAATCATCCATGGAAGGAAAAGAAAAAAAATTTGATAAGTGTTGCCCCTTTCTCAGGAGAATGATATTTTGCTCAAGGTTTTCTTTAGAGCAACTTCGACATCTTTATTCCTCAGACTATGGATTAATGGGTTGAGCATGGGCCACACAATGGTATAGAACAAGGAGGACACCTTCCCCTCGTTAATAGGCCAAAGAGAAGATGGTCTGAGATACATGAATGTCCCTGACCCAAAGGAAAGAGAAACTGCAATGATGTGAGAGCTGCAGGTGCTGAAGGCTTTGTATCTGCCTCCATGGAGTGAGTATGAAGAATTCCGCAGAGGGTGAGGGCATAAGAAATGAAGACAGTGACTCTGGGCACACTGATATCAACACCTACAACAATAAAGACCACCAGCTCATTCACATATGTGCTAGTGCTGGAAAGCTCGATAAGGGGAAGAATGTCACGCATGTTGTGGTTGATGAAGTTGTTGGCACAGGTCAGTCTGGCCATACATGCTGTATGGGCCATGGACCTGGCAAAACCCATCCCATAGACGCTTAACAGAAGGAATAAGCAGACCCTGGGAGACATGGAGGTGGTGTACAGCAGTGGGCTGCAACTGGCCACATATTGGTCATATGCCATTGCTGAGAGGATGAATGATGCAGAAACAACAAAGAAAAGAAAGAAGAAGAGCTGAGTCATACACGCTGCATGAGAGATGATGTTCTTCTTTGAGACAAAACTCATCAGCATTTTGGGGGGTAATATACAGTGGAATAACAGAAATCTGTGAAGGACTAGTTATACAGGAAGAAAACACATGATATAAGCAGGTGAGAGTTCAGCCCAATCAGATGTGGAGTCAAGATGGTGGACTAGACACACATCTGCTTAAGTTCCTCCGAAAACTAAGGCCTGGGATGATACTTAGACAGAGCTTCTGGACACCCAGTGAGCCCTAGGACACGGCACAGGGTTGTCACTTTGGGATACATGCCTCTGAATGGGAAACTTCTCTTTCGGTAACGCTTTCCCTTGTTGAATGGCTAGCTCTTGCAACTGAAGGTTAGTGGCATTTCTAACTTCTTTCTCTTTTTGTTAGCTGGCAGGTGGGGGAAGGGCTTAACTGGCGGCAAAGCTCAGTCGCACTGCTGAAGTGATCAGCGGGTGTGATAGCCACATTGTGAGAACCCACCTCTGGACTCAGAGCACCACAACCTCTCCACCCTCTGTTACTGGACCTCTGCCATAGATGCAGCTGTTTCATAGTAGATAGGACAGTTTGTCTGGGACATCATCTTCTTCTTCTGGGAGGTGGGGACACCTAAATGGAGGCTTCAGCAGGGTCTAATTTCCAAGCTGGGAGGCAGTGCCAGTCGGAGATTGCTTTTGCAGCAGAAAAGCTTTGTTTCACACAGTGTAGCCCTAGGGGTGGGGCCCAGCAGCAGATGACAACAGGGCAGTAGCCTGAACTACATCACAGCATCTAGGGATTGGACATAGCAGTGCCTCCATTGCCAGCTGGAAAGACGGGCTTGCACAGCTGATAGCCTGATTGATTCTGGAAGCTGTCAGATAGCTTTTACCTTTCCAAATAAGACTGCCTTGAGAAATAACTGCAGTGCAACCTGACATCATCTCCTCCAGCCTTTACCGACTCACATCATAGGGTCAACTAATGACCCCCCAGTGACTTCTAATAGCTTCCAAGATTAAAAGAAGAATAGAAGAGAGCACATTAAACATGACTGTATGTGCCAGATAGCGTTTATTATCTCTTATCTCTACACTCCTTTACTGTGGTCTTGGTTGTAGTAACTTTGTATATGTATGAGGCATACTGGCAAGGAATTTGAAACTCAAAATGAAAAAGTTAAGTACTTTATCCTTTCTCCCTTTCCCCCAGAATGTAAGATAAGCTTAGGAACACAATAGAGGCAGTAATGGTTAAACCAAAACCAGACAGCTGAAGAGTCAGCTTAGCAACTGAAAACCAACATATCACCAGATGAGGACCGGAGAGGTGCACGGCAAGGAAGAAGCACTATATGAAAGGAATACAGGTGACAGAACATTCTAAGATGAATGTAGCCATACAATAGAATGCTATATGGTAACTACAAATTAGAATTTTAAGGACACTCATCAAAATGACAATGGTAGTTATCTCAGGGTGATGTCTGAGTTCTAGTCAAGGACTTAGGGTGAAGATCCCGTCAGTTTCTGAAAGGACTAAAGTATATTCAGGAATCTAAGGCTGAAGAAAAAAAAAGAAGACCTTCAGCAAGATGAACTGACACAGTGGCTGTAACAGTGAGAAGAAACATATAACTAAGGTTGTGAATACTGCATGGGACTAGGCTGAGTTTAGTTCTATTCCTCTGTGGGAGGAAAGGAACTTGTGAGCACCTAATAACAAGATTGAAACTGGTAGTCAGAATTAGGTATAAACAGAAGAGGAGGGAAAGATTGTGGAAGGCCGACAGTACAGGTGCCCAGAAAATGAGCATACAGCCACCAAACAATGAGGTTAGGGCTGCAGGTCAAGTATCAGATCTGCAATAAACAATAATGGTATTCCAACCTATTGCCCATCCTGGTACTTTTTTTCAGCTCAAGAATGAATGTTGGCTGAATCTGCAGATACATCAGAGTAAGCATTTTTTGGAATAGTTATCTACCTTTTTTCTTAAAAGACAATCCAATACCATATTAATGAAAGACATTACTACAAATTAACTTATTCACCAATCTTATTTCAAAGGAATCAGCAGATAGTATTATATTTAACAGAGGAAGACTAAGAGATTTCACTTTGAAACTAGGAACAAAACAATGATGCCCACTCTCACCACTTGTATTCAACATTGTACTAAATGTTCTACCTAGACCAATACATCAAGAAAATGAAACAGAGGGTTTTCAGATAGCAAAAGAAGTAAAACAGTCTATTTTCACTGAAGATTTTGTCCTATATACAGGAAATTCCAAAGAGACCACAGGAAAATTAATGTTAATAGAGGAATTTAGCAAATTTTCAGTGTACCAGATCAACAAACAAAAATCATCTGTGATCTGAAAGAGAAGTTACAGAAACAACTCTTTATAATAGCATCAAAGAAAACAAAATACCTAGGAATAAATCTAACCAAGGGTGTGACCAAGGTATATAAGGAAAACTAAAAGTACTGTTGTAGGAGATTAAAGAAACTTTAAAAATGTGGAAACATGTTCCATGTTCATAGATTGGAAGAGTTAATATTGTTAAGATGTCAACACTACACAAAACAATCTATAGGTGCAATGCAATCTTAATACAAATTTCAACTATATTCTTTACAAAAATAGAAAAACAAATCCATAACATTATTTGGAATGGCAGAGGCCCCAAATAGCTAAAACAAACTGGAAAGAGAACAAATTAGGATGGTTCGTACTTACTGAGTTAAAACATGCTATGTATCTACAGAAATTAAAACAGTGCAGTACTAGTATAACAATAGAAACAGACCAACGGAATAGAATTGAAAGTCCCGAAATGAACCTATTTCTCTGTGATCAACTGATTTTTGAAAAGGGTACTAAATCCATTCAATAAATGGTGCAGGGAAAACTGGATTTCCTCATGTAAGAAAAAGAGAAATAGGATCCACTCTTCACTCTTTACACACAAACACACACAAATCAAAGTGGATTAAGGATCTAAAAATGCAAACTAAAATTATAAAATCCTTTGAAGAACAAGGGAAATTCTGTCAGGCTTAGCTTTCAAAATGGATTATCTAATAAAAAACAAAAGCACAAACAGCAAAAGATATAATAAATAAATGGGACATTATAGAAATTATAAACCTTTGTTTATTGAAAGACTTTAACAAAAACCATAAAGATGATGCATCAACTTGGGGACTATCTTTGGAAACCATATATTCAACAAGAATTTTCCAAGCCAAGTGCCGTTGAGTAATGACCAAAATATATATAAAATTTCAACAACTTAATAAAAAGACGTCTATTCATGAAACAAGCAAAGGCTTGACTAGATATTTCACCAAAGAGAGTATACATATATCCACCAAACACATAAAAGGATGATCAACGTCATCAACCATCAGAGTCAAAACTACAATGAGATATCTTTTCACTTCCACTACCACGGCTCAGATTAAAAAAATAAAAAAGTAAAAATAACAAATGTAGGCAAGGATGTGGCAAAGTTGGAACACTTGACTATTTCTAGTGTTAATGCAAAATTATACAGTCATAGTGGAAAACATTGTGGCAGTTCCCCAAAAAACTTAAAGCAGAAGTGCCATATGATCTAGTGATTCTATTTCTAGGTATGGGCAAAAAAGATCTGAAAGGAGAGATTCAGAGTCTTGTAGTTTGGTGTTGATTGTAGCACTATTCCCAATAGCTAAAAGGTGGAAACAATCCATATTCTTATCAACAGATGAACAGGCAAACAAAATGTGATATATACATACAGTAGAATAAAACTCAACCAGTTAGGCCAGCCACTGACTTCAAGTTAATTCTGACTTATAGCAACTGTGCAGGTCAGAGTAGAACTGCCCTATAGTCTCCAGGGAGCATCTGGCAGATTGGAACTGCTGACATTTTGCTTAGCAGATTGAGCACTTAACTGCTATGTGCTAAGGGTTTCCCAGCCAGCAGGAGAAATGAAGTCTTGACACATGCTACAGTATAAACAGAACTTAGAGACATTATTCTGACAAAAGGACAATATTGAATGCTGTCATTTATATAAAAGAAAAGGAAAGGAAGTATATAGAGACCAAAGATAATTAGTGGATACCAAGAGAAGGAAAAAGGCAGGGAAAGGGGCATAATATTGATGGCAAAATTGAACTGACTACATTGTACAGCCAAATATTACAACTGCTGTGAATAAATTGTGCACCTGTAAAAAGCTGAACTGGCAAAAGTTGTGTCATAGATGTATTTACAACAATAATGAAAAGAAAAAGTAGCTGTTGAGGCTTCTTATACATGACCATACATTTCATGGAATTTAGCTAGTTAAATTAGAGGTTTAGGGTCGTGGTTTCACATCACATCCTAGTTGATCAGACTAGCAAACTGTTTAGTGCTTCTTTTATAACTCCTAGTTCGTTGCATAGTGTCTAGGGTTTTAAAAGCTTGCAACTGGTCACCTAAGGTACAACAATAGAACCTTATTCAGCTGGAGCAACATATAAAGAAGGTGGGATAGGAAGAGGAGGGAGATATGTAATACTTGACTAATTGCCCCTGTGAACAACTCCTTTCTTTGTCATGAGACCAGAAGTACCAGAAAGTAAATGGCTACCATTACTAAATATTTTAATTAAAAATTATATAGAAGAATACAGGTCAAAGGAAGGAAAACAGCAAAATTGCCAGTTCTCGTTGGAATCTAGGCTTTCTAGAGTCCTGGAGGGGGGACTATTGCTCTGAGATAATGTTTAAACCTTAAACTCAAAATATCCCCTGAAGTCATCTGAAAACCAGACAATGTCTCAGTTTTAACTAATAAAAAATATCTACCTTGAGCTTTATGCTTTTTTTAAGAATTATCTATGTGGGATCAAACTGACAATACAAACTTGAAAGATTAGAGAAGAACTTCAGAGGGAAGTGAGTTCATGTTAATCAAGGAGAAACAACTCAGTAAAGGACTGTGAAAATGGCTGTTCAGTGGGAAAAATTTAATTGATGTCACTAAATTGTACATGCAGGATTTGCTCTATATGCTCCCAACAACAACAAAATAAATAAGTTTGGGAAAAGATATGAGGAAAAATGCTCATTTTCAACTATATTTCCTATATCATCTACAAGTTTTGTACAGCTTAAAATCTACATGGGCATAGCACATCAAAGTCACAAAATAGTATGTAATTTGATTGTTCCCGGGTCCTCATGCTTTCTGGATTTAAAATGTCTTTCATATCAAATAATCTAAGCCTTCTTCCTACCCAGAAAAGTTCTGTGATCTCCACAGTATTTCCAAGAGCTTCCAGAAAGAGAGGGTAGGGACTTTTCTTCTCTCATAATTTTACTTTCTAAGTGTTTCCTAGATCTATGTATAGTTGCTAACCAAAAGGCTGGCAGTTTGAATCAACCAGGTGCTCTTTTGGAAATTCTGTGGGCCAGTTCTTTCTATGCTGTAGGGTGACTTGAGTAGAAATCAACTCTATGGCAAGTTTGGTTTTTGATAATTTCAGTTTCAGTCACTGCTATTTCACCTCCTAGGGTTTCATTGCTTTCATTACCTGATTTCTCACAAATTTGGCTATACCTTTTTCTCTTTAACCCCCCAAAACACTACTAACAGTGTATGACCATTGTGCATTATGAGTTCATCAAAGTTTTCAGACAGAGTATGTTAAGTGTGGTACTCAACAGGATACAAGAAAGATTGAAATCAATGTCTGAAATATCACTGATCATTACTTACCCACAGACCATAGTCCTCTTTTGTTCTGGTCTAATTATAGGTTTCTGGGCTTCTTTTTCTCCCATATCCTCTCTTTTCTGGAAAAAATCAAAACAAAACAAAAACACCTGCACCTACTTCATACTTTTTTTTATTTTTCAGAAAAAATGCTGCTATCTTTTTGGGTCTTTCATCTCCCAACTGCATGTAAACAATGGACATCATTTTCTTACCAAAGAGAATCATCAAAGTGTTTCCCTAAACAAACAAGCAAAAAGCACTACCTACCCTGAGAGGAAGTTATGCATCCTCTTAGAAAAAAGCAGAGTCAACTTTCAAAATAGAAATGTTTCTCATATTTCATGATCACTGAAATTAAAAAAAAAAAGTAGAAACAAAGCATAGTACAAATTAGACTTGAAATCAGTGGGCTAAGATTTTACTCTTGGTTTTTTTCCTTAAGAAGCTATGCAATTGTAAGTAAATCATTAGCCTCTCTGAGTTTATGTTTACCACCCATGAAATAATTATAGATATAAAATCAATTACGTGTTATAATGGGAGTAAGAGCGTCAATACGTAAACTCTTTGCCAAAAGAAGGTGAATGTATAGTGCTTACTTCTACAAAGCAAATTATGCTTGCTAGCCTTCATGCAATGTTCTGTCTCTGTAAAATAATGACGTATGAAGGATACAGGTTTCTGCCCAGTGGAGGATGGAAAGATATAGGTAGAAAGATTATCTGGCATATGCATTCAATGGAACATTGTAAGTGTCTATTAAGATACCTCCACTAAAACTGGTTTATTGGATCATTTACAGATATATTATTTTTCAAAGAGAAAAAAGTTTAAACTTACAGTAAAAAATACACTAATAATAAATTCATTTCTTAATATTATTCTTATACAAGGAAAAAGTGAGAAAGAGAAGATACTAAGTAACAGAAAGCCAACCACTAATGCCCTGAATGGTAGAAATAAATTAGCAAAAAATAAAAAAGACTAATACCACTCATCAAGGTAAGAAAGAAACAGGATATGAACAATGCAACAAATACAAAAATACTGAAATGCAGAGCCTCCTTTTCCTCTGACTACTCGTACAGAGATACTGTCATTGATCAAAATATTTTTCTACCCAGGATTTTCCTCAGGGCAAGTTTTACATCTCTGTTTCTCAAGCTATAGATTAAGGGGTTCATCATGGGAACTACATTGGTGTAAAACAGAGAAGACATTTTTCCCTCATCCACAGACCCTGAAGAAGATGGTTTGAGATACATGAATGCACCTGATCCAAAGAACAGAGAAACAGTAATTATGTGGGAACCACAGGTACTGAAGGCTTTGGACCTGCTCTCACTGGAACTGATGTGGAGGATGCTGGAGATTATGGAACCATAAGAGATAAAGATGGTGAGAGTGGGCAAAATAATGTTGATTCCTACCACAATAAAAACTACCACTTCGTTGACATAGGTGCTAGTGCAGGAGAGCTGGAGCAGAGGGACAATGTCACACAAGTAATGGTTGATGGTGTTGGCATCACAGAAGGTCAGTCTCAGCATGCACCCAGTATGAGCTGTAGCACCACAAAAGGCCATCAAGTATGAACCAACAATAAGGTTGAGACACACTTTAGGGGACATGGCAGTGTTATACAAAAGTGGATTACAGACGGCCGCATAGCGATCATAAGCCATTGATGTCAACACATAGCATTCAGAAATTGCAAAGAAAAGAAAAAAGTAGAGCTGGGTCATACAACCCAAGTAGGAGATAACATTCTTCTTTGATATGAAGTTCATTAGCATTTTAGGTGTAAATACAGAAGAATAACAGAGGTCTATGAAGGACAAGTTGAAGAGGAAAAAATACATTGGGGTGTGAAGATGAGAAATCAGCCCAATCAGAGTTATCAGGCCCAAGTTTGCCAGCACGGTGACTGTATACATTACTAGAAACACGAAGAGCAAAGGCAGTTGGAGATCTGGTTGGCTTGTTAATCCCGTCAGAATGAATTCAGTTACAGAAGAAACATTTTTGGTAGCCATTTATTTTTTTGGAGGATTGTCTGTGGGGACAATAAAAAGGGGTTATATTAGATAGTAATCCAGAACTTCCCACGACACCTGCTCTCACAAAAGTGCTGCGAATGCCTGAGGCTAACCCAACCTGGGTCCATATAATCAGCCTTTACCACTATCAAGATAGAGAGTGATGCTGACCTTCCGCTATTCAAGTCTGTATAAGCTAAAAATGGCGAAGACTGGCCAGCAGGGGAGCCGTGAACACAGTTTCTATTTCAAGAGCAAGGAAGTAGAATCTGGGAGAGCTTCTGAAACTGCCCCCTGTCACAGAGCAAAAGTTGTAAATCTAGAACAATGAGAGTAACTTCTTGGGAGAAAAAACTTACTGAGAGACTGCATGCCTAATGTCTAAACATTCCTTGAACTCCTTTTCAGTCAGATTCTTCAAATTACCCTTAGAGGCAAAAAAAAAAAAGAAAGAAAGAAAGAAAAAGAAAAAAGAGAGAGAGAGAGATTTAAAAAAAGGGGGGGGAGTATTGAAAGGGTATATTGCAGATCCTGGGACTTTCTTTCACAATAAGAAGAATGCTAATGTGGAAGAAATTCAGGCACTCACCTCCTTAGACCAGAAAACCTGTATGTTCCTTTATCTTAGGATTTAGTTCGTTTGATTCTAATAAGACGTTGTCCCAGATTAATTTCTGAAATGTATGGAAAATCTTTTTGAGCAACAGGTGATATTTTCCGATTTTAATATTGAGAGTTCTGAAGCAACAGGAAGAAAGCTGTTATTATTGTTACCATTTTTACCTGGTAAAACACAGACAATTTAGTGTGAGTTAACTGGTGTAATGCACTTGATTATAAACAAGTTAGAACTGCCTCAAGCTTTTCCCCAGGGAACAGATTCTGCAGGTAAAAACGAAATAAAGGGAGTGTGTTTACATCTTGGACCGTGATCTGTCTGTAGTTTCTTAGGGATCAGTGTTTACTCTAGTTTTATTCTTACTCAAGGGATTACACAAACCCTAAAGCAGAGCCTAAAACAAACTCCCATATCTCTATCATCTTCAGCCTGAAGGGAAATCTACTATATTGTTTTCTTTCCTTTTCTTCCCAAATCCTAGAGGGATATTTTCCTGTCAATTTTCATCTTCCAGACTTCCTTATTTCAAAATATCAAATTTCCAGTACCTGACTTCAGTTGTTGTCTCTTCTGGAATGTCCTCAAGTCAGTTTTCAGTTTGTTGCCGCCTTTGTAAGTCTTCACTTTGAACAATTACTACAAAATTTCTAAGTGAAATTCCTGCTTGGTGCTTAAACATTTCAGTAACTGAGTTTATCCATCACTTGTCTTTTGTCATTCTTAAGAGTGTGGGCTGTGGAGCAAAAGAGAACATTCATAAATCCCTTTTCTATATATAATAATTATAACACCCTGGGCAAGTGACTTAAATTCTCCATGTTTCAGGTTCATAATTGGTAAAATAGGGACTGTAGTAATAACATCTCTCTCATTGGGTTGTTCTGTCTACTCAATACACTAATATAAGCATTTTAGAACAGTGCCTGGTTCACAGTAAATGGTCAATAAATGTGAGCTGTTGATCTTTATGTTCCCATAACACCTAGTAGAGCCTCTGTCATAACACTCATCAGACTTGTTATGACTTTTCTGTTTGTCTCTGAGTTCCCCATACAAGCTATAAACTCTGAAAGAAAGAGGACTGCTTTAGTTTTCCTTACTATTTGCTTTGGAGACTAAGAAAATTACAGCCTGTGTAGCTGGGACCAATAAATGTTAGTGAAATTAAGTTGTTTTCTTCATAAAATCCTCAAAACACTTTGTACATTACTCACCTGCCAAGTAATAGTCTACCACTACAATGAACTCCATTTCTTTCCTAGCATAACTATCTATGTTCAGGCCTTTTTTTTTGGTCCCTTTACACTGAACCATACTACTGAATTTTGTGATCCCTTACTGTTTTTTTATCATATCCCCGCACATTGCTCTAATTTAGCTGTCTGCACTACTGCCAGAATAATCTTGAAAATACAACTCTGTCTACCCCAGTTCAGGAAATTCTACAAGTTCTCCATTATCCTGGAAAATTTAAATCTATGTAGTGAACATATATATTCCCAAAAGTACAATTCTGTCTTGGCAAAAATGAAAAATAAAAGCAAGTTCAAATTATATTTGATAAGAAGCCAGGAAAGAAATATTCTGATTGATTTAAGTATTTTTAGCATGTTATGTATTGTGTGAACCCTTATCCCCTCCAGAAAAATGTAAGAAAAGAAGTGTTGAGGTAAGTCTTCCTTTCAAGAACCAAAATGATATGATGAATGAAGAGCATATCCATGTGAAATAAACAATATATGTAAAATTTGAATATAAATTTGCATAAACTCTATTTACAGTAAATTACAGTTTCATATTTCATTGTTTACTGACAAGGAACAAGTACCTCCTCATGATATCATATGTTAAAATAATGTATTTTCATTTAATACCACAGGAATATAACATAAATGAATATTATCAGTTTGTAAGATTCTAGCTTGAAGTTATAGAATGCTGAATTAAATAACTTCTTAAAAATACAGACTTTGGCCAATGGAATTCAACAACGTATCAAAAAAATAATTCATCACAACCAAGTTGGATTCATACCTGACATGCAAGGCTGATTCAACATCAGAAAAGTAATTAAAGTGGTGATCAACCATATAAATAGCACAAAATCACCTGATTTTGTCAACTGACACAGAAAACACATTTGGCAAAGTCCAACACTCATTCATGCTAAAAACTCTCAGCAAAATAGCAATAGAAGGGAAATTCCTCGATGCAATAAGGGGCATCTATGCAAAGCCAACAGCTTACATCATCCTGAATGGAGAAAGACAGTAAGAATTCCCCCTGAGAATGAGAACTAGACAAGGATGCCCACTCTAGCCACATCTAGTCAACATTGTACTAGAGGCTCTAGCCAGAGCAATTAGACAAGACAAAGAAAGGGCATCCTCATGTGCCAACAAGTAAAAAATCTCCCTATTTCCAGATGATATGGTTGAATATGCAGAAAATCCTAAAGAAGCCTTAAGTAGACTACTCAAACTAATAGAAGAGTTCAGCAAAGTATCAGGATATAAGATAAACATAAGTAATTCAGCAGAATCCCTTTACACCAACAAAGAGATCATCAAAATGGAAGTCATAAATACTAGTTACTGTAGTTCCCAAGAAGATAAACTACTTAAATAAATCTAAGCAGATAAATAAGAAATCTATACAGAGAAAACTATAAGACCTTACTGCAAGAAACCAGAAGAGACTTACATAAATGGAGAAACCTACTTTGCTCATGGATAGCAAGACTTAACATTGTGAAAATGCCTAATTTATTCAAAGGGATCTATGTATACAACCCAATCCCAATACAAATTCCAGCTTCATTTTTTAATCAGATGAGAAACGAATGACTAACTTTATTTGGAAAGGGAAAAAACCCTGGGTAAGTAAAGCACGCTACTGAAGAAAAGGAATACAGTGGGAGGCCTCACACTACTTGAACTTAGAACGTATTACACTGCCAAAGTAGTCAAAACAGCCTAGTACTAGCACAAAAAGAGACATATAGACCAATAGAACAGAGTTGAGACCCCAGAGATGCCACCATCCTCTTACGAACAGTTGATATTTGACAAAGGCCTAATGTGGTAAACTGTGATAAAAAACAGTCTCTAACAAATGGTGCTGACAAAATTGGAAATCCACCTGCAAAAATTGAAACAAGACCCATATCTCACACCTTACACAAAAACTAATTTAAATTAGACCAAAGACTTAAATATTAAAGCTGAGACAGTAAAGATCATACAAGAACAAATAGGGTCAACAGTGGAAGTTCTAGTACACAGCTTAGACAGACTTCAAAAAATCTGTCAAATAAAGCATGAACAATAGAGGAGAAAATAAATAAATGAGAACTACTAAGAATCAAAAACTTTTGCTCATCCAATGAGTTTATCAAAAAAATTAAAAGACCACCTACAGAATGGGAAAAAAATATTTGGCCACTACATGTAGACCAACATTTGATCCCCATAATCTACAATGTACTGCAAAATATCAGCAAGAAAAAGGTAAATAACCCAATTAAGTGATGAGCAAAGGAGATGGACAGAATCTTCACCAAAGAGGAAGGACATCCAGGCAGCCAAAAGACATATAAGGAAATGCTCATGGTCATTAGATATTAGATAAATCCAAATCAAAACTACAGTGAGATACCTTCTCACCCTGAAAGACTGGCCAATATCCAAAAAACACAAAACAAGAAATGCTAGAGAGGCTGTGGAGAGATGAGAAAACTCCTATACTGCTTGTGGAGTTGCAAAATGGTACAACTTCTTTGGAAAGCAATTTGATGCTTCCTCAACAAGCTGTAAATAGATATAATATTTGGTTCCACTACTTGGAATTTATTCTACAGAAACAAAGACTGTCACATGAACTGACACGTGCACACAAATGTTTATCTCAGCACAGTCCACAATAGCAAAATAAAAGATGGAATCAACCTAGATGCTCATCAAAAGATGAATGGATAAAGAAACTATGGCGCATAAACTCAGTGGAACACTATGCAATGATAAAGAACAATGATGATTTTAGGAAGCATCTCGTGACCTGGTTTCAATGGGAAGATATTACACTGAGTGAAATCAGTCTACGACAAGAGGACAAATATTGCATGAGATGCCTACTATAAGGACTTAAAAATAGACTCATGCAGAAAAGAAAAGACTCTAATGGCTTCAAGGGTAGGGAGGGAGGAAGAAGGTTGGTCATAGATTAGATAGTTGGTAGAAGTTTGGTTGGGTGAAAGCAGTGACAGCATGCAACAGAAAGAAAATCAACTGGACTTCAACATGAACTGAAAACTCTTCTAATCTCAACCCAATATTGCAAGGATAGAGTAACTGGGGCAGGGGTCTGGGGACTATGTCCATCAAGGCCAGTTGGTGTAACTAGTCTTCTGCATTCCATACTGGTGAGTGACATCTGGGGTCTCAAAAGCTAGCAAGCTGCCATCTGAGGTACACCAAATGGTCCCAAATCAGCTGGAACAGGTGATTACCAAGAACAACAAAGACAGGAGGGAAAAAGAGCCCGTAAGACAGAAGGACCCATGTGTATGGGTGACTGTATCAACATGTGACCAGAAGAACCAGTTGATGCCTGGTCACCTCCAAAAACAGCTGTGATAGGGCACATAATGTTGAATCCCAGTGGTGACACAAGAAAAAGAGGGTCGCACCTCAAGAACTCCACCAAAAGCCAGCAACTGATGGTCCAAAGGCCTGGGTATTCGCCTGGCTGCTTGGCACCTAGACCTGCTGTTGCTCCCAACCAGAAAACGTTACTGAGGTCTACTGTTTGGACAGGAATGGATTGGATTAAGGGACACAATGTGACCATATGGTGGGTGTACTTTATGGTTCTATGCATCTAGGAAGCTGTCATACAGGCCTCTTACTTAGAAGGGAGAGAAGAGGGTGGAGAAGAGGGGGCAGGAGACTGTTAAGAGGATATGATATGTATAGAATGGAAAGAAGGAGTGTGCTGTCAACAGGGCAAGGAGAGCAGGAAGAGCTGCAGATAGGCAGGTATGCAAATTTAATTTGGATTGTATAGTTTCACTCAATTACAATAAAAGGAAAAGAAAGTTCTACTGTGAACGTTGATGTGTAGGTTTCTAAGTATTCCTGGTTTGACTTCTATGTATGTACCCAGAAATCAGATTGCTAGTTCATGTGCTAGTTCTGTCTTCAGCTTTTTGAGCAACCACTTAACTATTTTCCATAGTAACTGTGTTATTTTACATTTCCAGTATTGATACCAAAAGGTTTCATATTCATGTGCTGATTGGTCATTTATGTATCTCTTTGGAGAAATGTCTGTTCAAGTCCATGGTCTATTTG
Organism: Heterohyrax brucei; assembly: GCA_028571685.1. NCBI lineage: Eukaryota > Metazoa > Chordata > Mammalia > Hyracoidea > Procaviidae > Heterohyrax > Heterohyrax brucei. The sequence goes on from CM053162.1 coordinate 24,708,965, forward strand.
TTACTTGAATTGTTTTGTTGTTGTCGTTAAGCCATATTTCTTTATATAATTTGAATATTAATCTCATATTGATATATGATTTTTTATTATGACTGAGTGAAAATGTACATTCCCGTATAAATTTACATTCTCATCTATATGCAACTTCCACTGCTCTCCCTGCCCAGTGACAGCACACTATTCCTCTCTGCTCCATACATGTCTCATCCTCCCAACAGTCTCCTTTCCCCTCCTCTCCACCCACTCTCCTTCCTCCAGCCGGAGGTCAGCAGGATGATATCCCATAGATGCATAGAACCATAGGCAATACAAGAATAAAAAGGGATTCACCCTGAGATCTCCACTAAAGGACCTCAATTGATGGTCCAGTGGTTTTGGGGTTCCCCTGCGAGCATGGCCCCTGGCTCTGATGCTGCCCTTCCCCATAAATCATAATGAAGATCCACTCTCTGGACACAAATGGATTGAACTTGGCGATGCAGAGTGGTCATATATTGGATGCACTTTATGGTTCTATGCATAAGCTTTTTAAAAAATAAACTCCAATTTATTTATTTTTCCCTAATATTAACTGTGCTTTTGGTACATCTAAGAAGCTATTGCCGCATCCAAGGCTGTGAAGCCTTTTACCTATGTTGCCTGTTTTTTCTCAATACCACGAGCAATTTTGTAGTTCCTCGGTTAATTGCAGATCTTTTTTTAATTCAACATGCTGCTTTATAAATTTCTCTTTGCTTACTTAATTTGCTGACTGTAGCAGTTTCAATATCACATGTGATATATGGTTGTGGAAATTCCACTAAAATCTGCTGAGAAGGAAGAGATATATAGCAATGCAAGATGTCTCCAACTGAAACCTGACATTTTAAAAGACATGATATTAATTTTGATCCATGAGATATTGTATGTCCAAGTGGTCTGTTACATCTCTTTAGTTAGAAGCTGCCACTAAAAAAAAGTAGCATAACTTATGGTGTTATACATACCTTGAGCAGTCTGAAAAGATTCAGAAAGTCTGATGCTTTTAGACTAACAAGAGAATTTCTCTATTTAAGTGTAGCATGATACTATACTAAACTTCCATCATATAGGTATATGTAGCGCATGCTTATAAACATATATGCATGGACTTGCATGTATGTATGCATTTATTTTTCAAATATTCATAGATACATTTACACAAAGGCTGTTTTTCCCAAGGCAGCATAGTTGATTTAAGTGTAAAAGAGAAAATTCAGTTAAAAAATACATGTATTCTGTAGGCAAAGTGAACAAACATAATTCCCTACTACAAACATTTTTTTAAAAATAATATTTTATTGCGTCTGGGGTGAAAGTTTACCCCTTAGTTTAGTTTCCCATTCAATAATTTCTACACAAGTTGTTCAGTGACACTGATTCTGCTCTTCACAGTATGTGAACGTTTCCATTATTTCCATTCGGTTGTTTCATTTCCATTAGGATAATTCTCCTGTTCTCTTACATTTTCATCATTTAAAGTAATTGTTTACTGTTTTCGTCTCATACAGGTGAGTTCTTAAAGGAACACAGAACTTACAGCTGATATTCATTACTTTTTGAGAAAATTTGTTATTTACCTAAAAGGTGACCTCAGGGGTTAGTTTTGGTCTAAGTTTAGAGGAGTGTCTCAGGGCAGTAGTTAGTCTCACAGGTTTATCCAGTCTCAACCAGTTCAGGAAGTCTGGTTTATTTTTCAGAAATTTGAAGCTTAGTTCCACATTTTTCTCCCATTGCATCAGGATCCATCTATTGTGGACTTGTTTAGAAGGGTAGATATTGAGAGGCAGTCATTTCTAGTTCTGGTCTCAGGTTATGTGAAGCCATGGTTCATATAGACTGCTTATCTGTAGACTTGATTCTTCTTTGAATGTCTGGTTTCCTTTTTTCTTTTTTGCTCTGGATGAGCACTTAGATGGCCACTTGCAAGCTATTTATTGAGTGTGTGCTATGTAATCTGCATTCTTTGTAGCCTTGAAAGCAAAGTAGTAAACAAGACAGAAGTGACCTTTTTCCCTACCAGGCATATGGGTTATCGAGGAACATGGAAATAAACAGAAAAGGAAAACTATGTCTAATGAGTGTTATGATAGAGTCTCCACCAGTAGCTACTAGGCACTCTCATCACCAGGATGAGCAGTGTTATGAACTTTATTGTGCCACACATTTTTCTTGATTGTGATAGAGGGGAGTTCTCTTGGCTTGTCCTTTTGATTTCTCATTTTTATGCAGTTGTGTGAAAATGTAGTTCTTGTAGCTATGGTAGTTATTCCTGAGAACGAAGTGACAAGCCTAGAAACTAGAATTAAAGGATAGGTACAGCAGAATGAAGAAGTCTCGCCCTTACATCAGAATGGAAAATGTTGAGTTACTGTACCAGCCCTGGGATAATACCTCCAGATTTATTGTTACATGACGAAAAAAGAAGGCTTTATTTTAAGCAAGCTTCTTAGTTCAACATTCTGTAACTTACAGGCAGGAACTTACTCATCACATGGATTTAAGTTACATTCTGTAATATTAAATGAAAAGTATATGATTTTAGCAGATGATTATTGTGGGAAGAGATTCTTACTCCCTAACAGTAAACAGTGAAGAGCAAAACTCTAATCTACTATTAATAGTTAGTTAAGGGAGTTTATGCAGACTTAAATTTAAATTTTAGACATAATTTTTGGTTCACATGTATAATACTCTGTTCATTTTATCTTTTGGTTCTTGAAATGTAAGCATTCTCATATTTCTTACATTTTCTGAGAAGATTAAGAGTTTGCACAAGTCTTGATATGCAAAAAATACTTAAATCAATCAGAACATTTTATTTCTGGCTTCTCATCAGACTTAACTTAGACTTGATTTCACTTTTAATATTTGCAAAACCAAAAACATACTGTGGGGACTTATATGTTCATTATATAGGTTCATATGTTCAGAGATAGTAAAGAAACTTTGGAAGTTCTGAAAACCCTTGTGGCATAGTGGTTAAGTGCTATGGCTGCTAACTCAAAGGTTGGCAGTTTAGATTCTCCAGGCACTCCTTAGAAAATCTATGGAGAAGTTCCACTCTTTGCTATAAGGTTGCTATGAGTTGGAATCAACTCAGTGGCAGTGGGTTTGCTTTTTTGCGTCTGGCAGTTCCTGAGTTAGGGGAGACATTTGTGCTTTTAGAGATTATTCCAGAAGCAGTGAAGATATCTAAACTACAAAAATATGTGAGAATATGCTAGAATAACAGTTAGGGACCATATAATTATGTAGCATCATTTAATTTAAACTGGAAAAGTATCTGAATGTGGGTAGTGACTCTGAAAAAGGATGGAGTGCATTGTGGTAGTAAACTTATTAACCTGGCAGGTGAGCAATGTGGAAAATATTTTGAAGATTTTATACCGAAAATAACTCAGTTTCCACTAATATTTATATAATCTGTGTTCTTTGTAGCCCTGAAACAAAGTAGTAAACAATCTGCATTGTTTGTAGTCTTCAAAGCAAAGTGGTAAACAGGACAGAAGTTATTGAGGAACATGGAAATAGATGGGAAAGGAAAACTCTGTCGAAAGAGTGTTATGATAGAGTCGCCACCATGAGCTATCAGAACATAAAGAATGTCAGCTGACAGTTATTGATTACTTAGCAACAATCAAGCACTGTTCCAAGCATTTTGCTTGTGTTAGCTCATTTAATTGTCCCAGCTACCCAATGAGAGAGATGTTACTGTTACCAGCCCTATTTTATGAATGTTGGACCTGTTTACATAGAGTTTAAGTAACGTGTCTAATCTACTATAATTAATACGTAAAAGCCATAAACCCCCTGCCATTTAATCGATTCTGACTCATAGTGACCCTTTGTGACACAGTGGAACTGCTCCACCGAATTTCCAAGGAGCATGTGGAGGATTTGAACTGCTGACTTTTTGGTTAGCAGACGTAGTACTTAAACACTACACCACCAGGGTTACATAGGCAGATGAAATTCATCCACATGCCCTGATACTCCACAGCTCACAGTCTTAAGCACAGTGATGAGAAAAGATGGATCAACTCAGTTACTGACATGTTTAAGAACCCAGAAAAACTTTCAGGTAGAAATTTCTGGTAAGTGTTGAAAGTCAAGACTTTACAACTGAGGCAACCAACTAAAGATGGATTTGGAGCCAGCCCAGAAGAGACAACAACTGAAGTCAGGTAATGAAATCCTGTACAATTAATATCATGAATAAAGAAGTCTGACAGAAGAAAACTTGTGGAAGAATCTCTCTTTAGGATTTGAGAAGGAAAAGAGAGAATATACTACAATAGTTTTCTCTTCAGAGATGGGGATGGTAGAGATATGGGAGTTTCCTTTAGGCTGTACACTGGGGAGTGTTTAATCTCCTGAGTCAACTGAAAACTTGAGTAAACAATGATCCCTAAGGAACTAAAGACAGATCAAGGTAATCCAGGAGGTATATACACTGCTCTCATTTCCGTTTTACATACAAAATACGTTCCTTTGGGAAGCACCTGAAAGTTCTAACCTGTTTATAATCAAGTGCTGTATATCAGCAAGCTCATATTAACTCATCCGTGCGTCATGCAGTAGAAGTGGTGAAAATAATGGTGATCTTTTTTCCTGTTGCTTGAGAAAGCTCAGTATTAGAAGCAGAAAATATTACCTGTAGCTCAAAGGAATATTCAGAAATTAATTTTGGGCTACATTCTGTTAGAATCAGGTGCTGAAGTTTCCTTTCCAGGAGCGCAAGAATGAAGAAACATCAGTAAAGAAACACATTTTCTGGTCTAAGGAGGTGAGTTACTGAATTCCTTCCAAATTAACATCCTCATTGTTTCGAAAGGAAGTCCTGGGTTCTACCTTATGACACTTTCTCACGCTGTGTGCTCTTCATGGTGCGGTGGTTTAGAACTACGGCTGCTAACCAGAAGGTTGGCTGTTTGAATCCACCAGCCACTCCTTGAAAATCCTGTGAAGTATTACTGCTCTATCCTAGAAGGTAGATGTGAGTTGAAATCCATTCAAGGCAAGTCTTTCTTTTGTTTTGATTTTGGTTTAACAATAGTCAAAAGAATCTGATTGAGGCAGGAGCAGGAAATAATTCAGACATTAGGGCTGCAGTGGATGCAGCTTCTCAGTAAATTTCTTCTCCCAGGAGGGAATACACATTTTTCTAGATTTGTAACTTATTCTGTGACAGGGGACAGTTATAGAACCTCTCCTGTAGTTCCTTAGTTTTGAATTAGAAACAATGTTCATGGTTTCCATCCTGCATCAGAAGTCAGCACCAGGATCCTAGGGACTCTGCCTTCAACTACACTGATGAGAGGAGGGTTCTGGTGAGTGAAGAAATAAGATGAGGTATAGGCAGTTCTGTCCTGGTCATCTTTCCTTTTTATACCTTGTTTTTTCAAGCTATCGTATTATATGAGGTAACACTGACACATTGCATGTTTGGATAAACTTGGAGATAGTCTTTGCCATTTTTGGGACTGAGAGATCAGTGTCACTGTCTTATCTCAGTATGGAAAAAGTTTGAGTATATGTGCCTAGATTGGGTTGCTCTCAGATATTCTCAGCATATACCTTACTCTTGTGAGGAGATATTATGGGAAGATCTGGATTGTCATCTAACACGACTGTTTTCTTTTTCCCACAGACTCAACCCTACAGGAGAGTGGCTATTGACAATAATTCTTTCCTGACTGAGTTCATTCTGATGGCATTAACAGAAAAACCAGATCTCCAGCTTCCTTTGTTCTTCCTGTTTTTCTTAATGTGTATAGTCACTGTGTTGGGAAATTTAGGCCTGATTATTCTGATTGTGCTGATTTCTCACCTTCACACCCCATGTACTTTTTTCTCTTTGTCTTTTATAGACCTCTGTTATTCTTCTGTGTTTACACCCAAAATGCTAATGGACTTTATATCAAAGAAAAACCTTATCTCCCACATGGGATGCATGACCCAGCTTTATTTTTCTTTCTTTCTTCTTCTTTTTTTTTTTTTTTTTTTTGTCATTTCAGAAGGCTATGTTCTGGTATCAATGGCCTATGATCGATATGTAGCCATCCGTAATCCTTTTTTGTATAACATTGCCATGTCCCCTGAAGTGTATTTCAACCTTCTCTTTGGTTCATATTTGTTAGCCTTTTCTGGTGCTACGGCTCCCACTAGATGCATGCTGAGACTGAACTTCTGTGATGCCAACACCATTGATCATTACTTTTGTGACCTTCTCTACTCCAGCTCTCCTGCACTAGTACTTATGTTAACGAGCTGGTGAGTTTTTTTTTGTGGCATGTGTCAACATTATTTTGCCCTGTGTTACCATCTTTATCTCCTATGATTTCATTCTGTCCAGTATCCTCCACATCAAATCCACTGAAGGCAGGTCCAAAGCCTTCAATACCTGCAGTTCCCACTTAATTGCTCTTTCTCTGTTTCTCAGCTCAGGTGTATTTGTGTATCTCAAATTGTCTTCTGCAAAGTCTATGGGTGATGAAAAAATGTCTTCGGTGGTTTACACCAATGTGGTTCCCGTGAGGAACCCCATAATCTATAGCTTGAGAAACGAAGAAGTTAAACTTGCCCTGAGGAAAACTATGAGTATTAAAATTTTTTTATCAAAAGCACGATCAGTGCAGCTTGTTAGAGGACAGGAAGGCTCCGCATGTTTAATTTCAGTATTTTTCGTGGCATTACTGTTATTTCTTACTTTGGTGATGGATATTGGTCTTCTTGAAGAATTTATTTACACTGGGAGATTTGCTTTTTCTTACTCAACATATCTATAATTTCCACTTTTCCTCTTAAGAATTAACATTAAGGAAGAGAATTTATTACCACTGTATTTTTCAATGTCAATAAGTATTTTTTTCTGTCCTAGAAAAATACTAATGGTTCTGTGTATGATCCGATAAAATAATTTGAGTGTGACATTATACTGCTGTAGTAGAAGTCTCTTGTTAGGTACTCGTTAGGTGTAATCACATGCATGAATAAGGTAATCTTTCTACTCCTGCCTTTCCATCCTCTACTGGGCAGAAACGTGTTCTTCTTATGTCAGTATTTAACAGAACTAAAATGTTTCATGAATAGTAATAAGTATAATTCAATTCTGTCATGTCTTATTATCCTTATCTCTTACAGTTTCATTCTCTCCAGTATCCTCCTTATCATTAAGCTCTATGCACTAACCTATTTTTGATGAAGAGTTTGCTTATGTACCTTCCCATAGTCAAATTAATACATGGTTGTTCATAGATCTATAGTTATTGTATAGATGGAAAGAAAATTTAAGCTTAATGGGAGGGAAAGAGTAAAGTTTTAGCCTACTTTCTTTGTTTTTTAAAAAAAACATTTTATTGTGTTTTAAGTGAAAGTTTACAATCCAGTACTGGAAGGGGGCTCTTCTGGTGAAAACTGACTTTTCCTGCCTCTATATTTCCACTGGAAACCCTAGTGGTGTAGTGGGTTTAGTGCTACATCTGCTAACCAAACAGTTAGCAGTTCAAATCCAGCAGGTGCTTCTTGGAAATTCTATGAGGCAGTTATGCCCTGACTTCTAGGGTCTCTATGAGTTGAACCCAACTCAATGGCAATGGGCTTATCCAAGAACAAGGTTGATTTCTCCACTTATGCAGGTCTTTTTAGGATTCTTGAGGTAGTCTTGTAATTTTCTTTGTATAGGTCTTTTGTGTCTCTGGTTAGTTTTATTCCTGGGAATTTCATCAGCTCAGGGGCTATTATAAGTGGTATTGATTTGGTAATTACTGTGTTGATGACCTCTTTGTTGGAGCAAAGCAATCCTACTAATCTATATATGTTTATCTTGTACCCTGATACTTTATTGAATCTTCTGTTAGTTCCAGTGGTCTTTTTGTAGTGGATTCTTTGGCGTTTTCTGTGTATAAGATCATATCATGTGCAAACAGAGATGCTTTTACTTCTTCCTTACAGATTTCAATGTCATTTATTTCTTTATTTTGCTGAGACTTCCAGGACAATGCTGAATAAAAGTGATGACACTGGGTTATCTTTGTCTTGTTCCTGTTCTCAAAGGGCATGCTTTCAGACTCTGTCCCTTTAGGATGATGTTGGCTGTTGGCTTTCTATAGACACCCCTTATTATGCTGAGAAATTTCACTTCTATTCCTATTTTGCTGGGAGTTTTGAACATGAATGGATGTTGGACTTTGTCAAATGCCTTTTCTGCATTGATAAATGCAATCAAGCTGTTCTTGTCCTTCATTGTATTTTGTTTTTCATTTTTCATTCTTTAATCCTTAATATGAATCCTACTTGGTCATGGTGAATCTTTTTTTTTTTAATTCTATTGGCTAAGATTTTGTTGACAATTTTTGCATCTCTAAGTTCATGAGAGACATTGGTCTGCAATGTTCCTTTTTTTCTGCAGTAGTTACTTGACTTTTGGTAACAGGATTATGCTGACTTCATAGAATGAATCTGGGAGTGTTAAATCCTTATCTATGCTCTGAAAAATATTTAGTAATGGTGGTGTTAACTCTTTCCTAAAAGTTTGGCAGAATTCTCCAGCGAATCAATTAAGTCAAACTCTTTTTTTAAGAGGGAAGTTTCTAATTACCTTTTCAATCTCTACTGTTGTGATAGGTTTATTTAATTGTTCTATTTCTGTTTGCACTACTCTTAGTAGTTGATGTGTTTCTAGAAACCTGTCCATTTTCTCTAGGTTTCTGAATTTGTTAGAGCATAATTTTTCATAGTATTCTGTCATAATTCTTTTAATTTCAGTTGGGTCTGTTGTGATATCACCATCTAATTTCTCCTTCATTTTATTTGCTTCTTCTCCTGTTTTTCTTTTGTCACTTTGGCCAATAGTTTATCAATTGTTTTGATCTTTTCAAAGACCTAGGTTTTGGTCTTGTTAACTCTTTTAATCATTTTTCTATTCTCTAGTTCATTTAATTGTATTCTCATCTTTATTACTTGCTTTCTCCTGATTTCCAAAGGGCTCTTTTGCTGTTCTCTTTCCACTCATTTGACATGTTGAATTAATTCTTTGATTTGAGCCCTCTCTTCTTGTTGAGTGTGTGCATTTGTTGATTTAATTTGACATCAAGCACTGCTTTTGCTGTGCCCCATAGATTCTGGTGTGGCTTATTTTTATTCTTATTTGCTTTTGTGTATTTCTTTATTGCATCCTCAATTTCCTGTGTAACTCAGTCATTTTTGATCAAGGTTTTATTCAGTTTCCATGTGTTTGATTCTTTACCTTCTTTGTTCTGTTATTGATTTCTACTTTTACAGATTTATGTTCTGAAAAGATATTTTGTAATATTTCAATATTGTGAATTTTGTTAAGGATTGCTTTGCAGCCTAATATGTGGTCAGTTCTAGAGACTATTCCATGTGCACTGGAAAAGGAAGTACACTTGGCTGTTGTTGGTTGGAGTGTTCTGTATATGTCTATGAAGTCAAATTGGTTGATTGTGGGATTTACATCTCCTATGTCTTTGTTGAGTTTTTTCCTAGATGTTCCATCTTTCACTGAGAGTAGTGTGTTGAAATTTCCTGCTATTATTGTGGAACTGCCTATTTCTGTTTTCAATGCAGCTAGTATTTGTTTTATGTGTTTTGCTGTCTTCTCATTATTTGCCTTAATTTCCTCTCCATGTGAAAGATCTGTGCATACATTTATTTTTGAGTCCCTCTTTTTTGTTCTAATGTTTATGTAATGACATCGCTGTTTCCCTGTTTTCAGTGCTTTACCTATGATTTATTTTTATGATTACCCTTTTTGGGTTGATACGAGTTTCTCTGTTCTGTGTTCTGATCTTGACTTATTACCTTGTGTTTTTTATTTTTTAACTAAAGAACTCCCTTCAGTATGGCTTATAATTTTGGTTTGGCTTTTGCAAATTCCCTAAACTTCTCTTTATCTGGAAATGTCCTAATTTTGCCGACATACCCAAGCCATGGCATTTTCAATCGCATCATATGCATCTGAAAGCTGGACCATGAACAAAGAAGACAGAAGAAGAATTGATGTCTTTGAACTGTGGTGTTGGAGAAGAATGTTGAATATACTATGGACCGCCAAAAGAACAAACAGACCTGTTCTGGAAGAAGTACAGCTAGAGTGCTCCTTGAAAGCAAAGATGGCAAGACTGCATCTTAACACACTTCAGACATGTTGTCAGGAAATATCAGTCCCTGGGAAAGGACATCATGCATGGTACAGTGGAAGGTCAGTGAAAAAGATAGAGACCATTGATGAGATGAATTGACACAGTGACTATAATGGGCTTAAGCATAAAAACGATTGTGGACATAGCACAAGACCAGGCAGTGTTTCCTTTTGTTGTTCATAGGGTGACTATGCATTGGAATGAACTCTACGGCACCTAACAGCAACAACAACAACTTGAAAGACAATTTTGCTGGAAATATAATTCTTGACTGACAATTGTTTTCCTTTTAAGGCTTTGTATATGTCATCCCATTGTCTTCTTTCCTGAATGATTTCTGCTAAGTATTCTGAACTTAGTCTTATTGATTCTCCTTCACAGGTTGCTTTTCATTTATTCCTAGCCAGTTTTAGCAGTGTCTCCTAATCTTTAGTTTTTGCAAGTTTGATTATCATATGCCTTGGTGTCATTTTTTGGGATCTACCTGGTGTAGCTTTGATGAACATCTTGGATAGATATCTTTTTGTCACTTATAATACCAGAGAAGTTTTCTGTCAGCAAACCTTCAACAGTTCTCTCTGTATTTTCTGTTATTCCCCCTGTTCTAGTACTCCAATCACTTGTAGATTTTTCCTCTTCATACAGTAACACATAATTCTTAGTGTTTCTTGATATTTTAAATTTTTTATCAGATTTTTCCTAAAATATGTTAACATCACATTTTATCTTCAGTCTCATTATTTCAGTCTTTCATTGCCTCACCTCTGCTCCTTTGACTTTTTATTGAGTTGTCTAATTCTATGATTTTATTATTAATTTTCTGAGTTTCTAATTATTACCAGTCTATGCTTTCTTGAAGGCTGTTCTATTTGTCCTTATGATCTGTTGCATTTTGCTTTATCTCCTTGCTGATCTCTTGAAGAGTTGTAGATATTAATCTTTTGTATTCTACCTCTGAGAATTCCAGGATGTTTTCTTCCTCTGGAAAATTTGATTCTTTGTTTTGGGAGCATTCTGAAGAAATCACAGTCTGCTTACTTAAGTGCTTTGATATTGGCTGTTGTTTCTGAACCATCAGTAAATTGCATTTATTCACTTTATGCTTGCGTACTGTGTTGTAGCTTTTTGATTTGAAGTGTATGGGTAGACTGGTCATGCATAATAGTTTGGTGATTGTTTCCTTTGAAGCTGTAACATCTTTCACCAGGTGGTTGGAAATGTTGATAGCTATAGGAGCCCAAGAATCCATTTACTTTTCTTATATGGATTCATTTCAGGTGTCCAGGTAGTCAGTCGCTAAGTATGTGGTACATGCCCTCACCTATTGTCCTAGATTGGCAGGGTGATTTATATAGACGTTGAATATACAGATTGTTTTGGAGAGTGTTGACATCTTAATAACAGTAGGTCTTCCAATCTATGTATACAGAACATCTTTCCAATTATTTAAGTTTTCTTTAGTTTCTTTCAGAAACCCTTGTTACATACTAGTTAAGTGCTACTGATTCTAACTGAAAGGTCTGTAGTTGGAATCCACCAGTCACACCTTGAAAACTCAGTGGAGCAGTTCAGCTCTGTCCTATGGGGTTGCTATTAGTGGGAAGTGACTCAACAAAACTTCTTTATTTTATTTTGTTAGTTTCTTTCAGCAGCATTTTCTAGTTTTCATTGTATAAATCCTTTATGTCCCTGGTTAGATTCATTCCTAAGTATTTCATTCTCTTAGATTCTGTCATAAATAAAAGACAACACACATAATACGACTTTGCTTGCTGAAACTGAACACAGCTTAAAGCACTTACTGCTCCTCATGAAAGTTTAAAATTTTTAGTGTAGATCACACGTCAACATAAAGAAAAAGAAAACTATCCCAACTGGACCAATAAGCAACATCTTGATAAATGAAGAAAAGATTGAAGTTGTAAAGGATTCTACTTTTGTTGTATCTACAATTAACACTTATGAATGTAGTTGTCAAGGAATTAAACAATGCTTTGCATTGTACAAATCCATTGCAAATGCCTCTTTCAAGTTCTAATGATAATAATAATAAAAGCAAAGATGTCGCTTTAAGGACCAGAGTTCACCTGCCCAAGCCACAGGGTTTCCAATCACCTCAGATGCAATTTTTCTGAGACGAACTGAAGCCATTGAATTATGATGTTGACAAAGAGTGTTAAATAGAATGACCAAATATGTCTTGGGAGAAGTACTGCCAGAATGATCCCCAGAATCATGGATGGAGTGATTTGCCTCACACGTTTCAGATGTTATCAGGAGGGACCAGCCTCTGGAGCAGGACATTATGCTTGGTAAAGTAGAGGGTCAGCAAAAAGGATGAAGACTCTTGACAGGGTAGATTGACACAGTGGATACAATGATGATGTCAAGCATAGCAACGACTGTGGGGATGATCCAAGTCAGGCAGTGTTTCATTCTGTTATACACAGGGAAGTTATGAGTCAGAGCCTATTAGATGACAACTAACAACTCAACCATACATTCAATAATGGTTAATAAAGAGCTGTGCAACCATTCTTACAATCTGTGTTCAGAATTTTTCTATCACTTCAAAAGGTTTCCTTATGCCCATTGCAGTTAATTCCTGTTGCCATTGCCAGCTTAAGGGAAGCACTGATTTGCTTTGTCTTTAGAAATTTGATACTTTTACACATTTCATATAAACAGTATCACTTATTATGCAGTCTTTTGTTTCTGACTTCTTTCGCTTATCATAATGTCTGTTATCACCCAGTTATTTACAGCTGCAATCAGCATTTTGCATGACAACAAATGAAAACAATTATCAGGTTTGTTGTACTCAAGGTATTTTGACTGACTGATTTGCTCACGACTAATAATGATGCTGCTGCCTGCTTTCACAATAGAGTTAAGAAAGGACATAGGCAGTGTTCACCAGGTCTTTGACTATGGGAACTTTGCAAACACTGGATGTCCCAGTTTTTCTCTTGGAAGAGAAAAAATGATTTCCTTGTTTGGGGTTAGCTTGAAGAAAATTCCAAGAAGAACCAGTTTTAACTATAACTGCTCAGCTCATGAAATTGTTCCCCAAAATAAATCAGACAGACATGTGTCCTAACAAGGGCCTACTAATGTTTAAACTATCACAAAAAGTTGATAGAACTTGGGTTTTAAAAAATAGAATATTATTCAGTAATAAAAAGGAAAAAAGGTTATGCATATGTACAACCAATTGGGTGAAACTTAAAGGTATTACACAGACTGAGAAAAGCCAGACTCCAGTTTTACATACTGTTTGATTCCATTTATTTATATACCTGGAAATGACTGAATTATAGAGATGTAAGAGAGATATTAGTGACCACTCAGGGACAGAAATCATGGTGGAAGGAAGTAGGTGAGAGCACTGTTACTGATAGTTGTTATCAAGTGGAATCTAATTCATGATGGCCCCATAAAAAGGTGCTATGAAGGAATTCTTTGATGATTTTGAAACAGCTTTGTATCTGATTATAGTAGATGTTACAATAAACACATGCATGGAATCAAATTATACAAAACTATGTACATATGCATATACATAAACAACAACCTGTAAAACTTCTGAAAACCAATAAGGCTGGTAGACTATTTGACATTATTATGCCAAGGCCAATTCCTGGCATTGCTATTGTACTGTAGGTATATAAGGTGGTACCACTGAAGGAAGGTAGGTGAATAGTCAATGACTCTATGGCTTGACAATTTCACATGAATGTATTATCATTCCAAAATTTAAAAATTAGGAAAACTAGGTCTCCAAAGATAAAAAAAAGCAACCTTAATATCCATAAATGGAAAAAATTGATAAACAAACTATGGTACAAGCATACAATGGAATACTACTCAACTATAAAGAGAGTGAAGCCCTGAATCTCAATACAACATGGATCAAACTCAAAAATCTTGTATTCAGTGAAACAAGTAAATCACAAAAGAACAACTAGTATATGATCTCATTTATATGAAATAATAAAAACAGGCAAAATTATGGAGAACAAAGTTTGTAATGATTAATGTAAGTTCCTGCAAGGGGTTGGGAGGGAAGTAAAAGGAAGAACCATGTTTTAGGAAGTGATGAATGTGTGTTTAGAGTGACAGGAAATTTGACAAAATTACAGAAATTGTTATAAACATAACTGATATAACTGGTGTTATCAAATTACATACCTGAAAAATGTTGAATTCTATACATTTTGTATACATATAAACCCCAAATCCATTGCCGTTGAGTTGGGTCTGACTCATGGCAACCCTAGAGGTCAGAGTAGAGCTGCCCTCCAGAGTTTCCAAGGGGTGCCATATATGCTTAACAATAAAAAGCTGACCTCTGGCTGGAGGAAGGAGAGTGGGTGGAGAGGAGAGGAAAGAAGATTGTTGGGAGGATGAGACATATATGGAGCAGAGAGGAATGGTGTGCTGTCGCCGGACAGGGACAGCAGTGGAAGCTGCATATAGGTGGGCATGTAAATTTATATAAGAATGTACATTTTCAAGCAGTCATAATAAAAAAAAAAGAAACCTTTTCACAAACACAAGTTGATACATATCTGTGGTTTCTAAAATCATACTTTCTTGAAATGAAAGTAATTAACAGTGATTTTTCTTATGCATTTGATTTTAAATTGTTAAAAGTGAAGACCCACTAAGTCAAAACAACCTGAAATAGTTTCCTATCCCCTCCTCTCCACCCACTCTCCTTCCTCCAGTGAGAGGTCAGCAAGATGATATCCTATAGATGTATAGAACCATAAAGTGCCCAGAAAACATGGTCAGTCTGCGTCGTCACATCCAATCCACTGCCGTCCAGAGTTGGCTTTCATTATGATTTATGGACAGGGGCAGCATCAGGGAGAGGGGCCATGCTCCCAGGGGAACTCCAAAGCCCCTGGGCCATCAGTTGCGGTCTTTTAGTGGAGATCTCACGGTGCACCCTTATTTATTCTTGTGTTGCCACTGAGACTCAACTTTGTGAGCTCCATTGTGGCTATCACTGGTGGTGGCCAGGCACCATCCAGTTCTTCCAGTCACAAGTCGATGTAGAGAACCACTCACATCTTGTGGTCTCTCTGTCTTCTGGGTTCTCTTTCCCCTATGTCGTTATAGACCTCAGTGATCATCTGTTCCTGCTGAGTTGGGATCATTTGCTGCACCTTCAGAAGGCAGCTTGGC
The DNA here is from genome assembly GCA_028571685.1 of Heterohyrax brucei. Taxonomy (NCBI): domain Eukaryota; kingdom Metazoa; phylum Chordata; class Mammalia; order Hyracoidea; family Procaviidae; genus Heterohyrax; species Heterohyrax brucei. The sequence continues at coordinate 24,724,342 of CM053162.1, forward strand.
AGCTTTTAAGACACCAGACATCACTCACCAATGTTGGGTGCAGAGAGGCCTCATTAGCAAAAAGCTAGTTGATCCAATTTGGCCTTGATTTCATCTGAGAGCATGGTCTCCGGCCCCCTGCCCCAGCTATTCTTGATCAACTCTGTAATCAACTGAAACATCTCCTTTTTCTTTGTTTATAAATATTTATAATTTAACACTGATTATTTTAAGGATCTCAAAATGTTTAAAAAAGCAACAATATATACAAACTTTACTGAACTATACATCAATCTTTTCTAAAACTGGTTATTCTGCCTAGGTGAAATTTTTAATAACATTAATTCTACTTACATCATTATCTAGAAACAGTAGAGGCTCCTTTTATGCCCTGAGGATTGTACAATTCCTTGAGGGACATTAATATTTACTCTTTCAGTTTTGGGTGTAAATGAAAGTCCCTGCAGAACTTACTGTGACAAGGATGTCCTATGGGAGAGCTATGCTTAGGTTTCTAACCAGGCAAAATGAATTCTCAGCAATAGACGAATACCAAGTGCCTTATGATATGGTGACTCTGGTATCAAGTCTGTGGTTTCCCTGAACACACCTTTTTTTAAATTTATAACTTTGATATATATCTGAGAATGCCTCTTGGAACATTCAGACTGATATCTGTGCTATGATCCTCCTACTAGTTAAGGAGGAAGAAGATTCTGTGGCTATATCTGGTCAGCTTTGGTGTCTCCAAAGCCAATTTTTTCTCCAAAACAGTGTAAGTGAGACCAACATGAAGAGTCAACACCAAGGTCTTCCAGGGGTTGAAGGGTGAGTCAATCAAGTTTTTATTGTTCTCATTCATTCTTTACATTACTGAAAAAGGAGGAAATGCACTGCATAGTACGAGACAAAAATGCACTGTCTGCACTGTTTTCAAGTTACTCTGGCTGTGTTGGCCTCATCCTCTCTTTTGTAGTAAGAGAGCAATAGCAGCTTCAAGTGGCACATCTAGCACAAAGTAATATATGATAGAGAAGGGCTATGTCTCTTTCCTAAATTTGCTTATTGAAGCATAACTCTCAGGTAGAAGAGCTGGCATATCATAAGCATATGGCTTGATAAATTTCAGCAAATTCCTGCCCTCATACACAAGCTAGGAAAACCCATCTAACTTCATTTCTTCACTTTCTGTTCAGCTGGGATGGAACAAAAGTGGAGAATATGTGGAGACACCACGGTGTATGTTTTATTATAAATATTAGATTGTTGAGGGTCTCCTCAGTGCATAGTATTCTTGGTTGACTTCAAGGATTCTTTTAGAAAAACGTCTGAATATCCTCCAGATAAATTAGAGACTCCCTTCTAGGAAGGAAAACTGTCAATATATTTTTTTGTAGTGAAGTTTTTCTTCAATGATGGTAACGACTGGAGAACTGAGGTGTTGAGTACCACGAAGATAACATGAGTAGGAAGAAGAAAACAAAAAGCCAGATGCATGAGAGGGACAGATGGGAAAGGCTCTCCCACTTCTCATGCTCATAAGCAGGTTCCTCAGCTACTCCATCTTTCTCTCTTCTAGTAAAAACAGAGGAATGGTTCTTCACAATTTAGCTCATGCAGATAAAAGATAGAGAGATTAGATTGCTGGGGTATGTGTGTGGCAGTGCATTCAGACTCCACAAAATAAAGAAGACAAATTCTGCCAATCAAAATCCTCTTGTAATAAGTAAGCATTTGTAAGGAGGGGGCTGGGTACTCTGCTAACAGGATTTTCTTTTTCCCTCACAGATTACCAAAAACAAGAATGCAGACAAAAAATGACTCCTTAGTGACTGAATTTATTCTTGCTGGATTAACAGATGATCCAGAGCTCCAGCAACCACTCTTTTATTTGTTTCTGATGATCTACATTGCCACCATGGTGGGCAATCTTGGCTTGATTGTTCTTATTGGGATAAATTCTCACCTCCACACCCCCATGTACTATTTCCTCTTCAATCTGTCCTTCATTGATCTTTGTTACTCTTCTGTTTTCACTCCCAAAATGTTGATGAACTTTGTATCAAAGAAGAATGTCATCTCCTATGTTGGTTGCATGACTCAACTCTTTTTCTTTCTCTTTTTTGTCATCTCTGAATGCTATATGTTGACCTCAATGGCCTATGATCGATATGTGGCCATTTGCAATCCATTGCTGTACAAGGTCACCATGTCCCATCAGGTTTGCTCTTTGATGACACTGGCTGCCTATGCCGTGGGATTTGCTGGAGCCACTGCCCACACAGGCTGCATGCTTAGACTAACCTTCTGCAATGCTAATGTCGTCAACCATTACTTGTGTGATATTCTTCCTCTCCTTCGGCTCTCTTGTACCAGCACCTTTCTCAATAAGGTAGTAGTTCTCATTGTGGTGGGTATCAATATTACAGTACCCAGTTTTACCATCCTAATTTCTTATATTTTCATCCTCATTAGCATTCTTCATGTCAAGTCTATTCAAGGAAGATCAAAAGCCTTCAGCACTTGTAGCTCTCATGTCATTTCTGTTTCTCTTTTTTTTGGATCTGCAGCATTTATGTATCTTACGTACTCTTCTCCTGAATCTATGAACCAGGGGAAAGTTTCATCTGTTTTCTATACTAATGTGGGTCCCATGCTTAACCCTCTGATCTACAGCTTGAGAAACAAAGATGTCAAAGTAGCTCTGAGGAATGTCTTGACTAACATCCAGAAGAGAATCGTGTTCTAATTAGAAGCAGTAGTAGTATAAAGGAATTCAAGCACTTGAAATTTTTATTGGTATTTTTCATGAAAAGACTTTGTTTACAACTGTGCTGATTCTACTGACAGTTATATGTCTGATTTAATAGACTTGTTTTTATCACTTTCCTGATAGCTAATTTTGTCTCATCCTTTGCTTATTTATCTATTGCAGCTCTCATGAGATTATTGAATAATTGTGTGTTATAAAATGAACATATATACTATTTTCATTATTGTTTTATGTCTCCTCTATCTCCTGGTCTATTCCTAATTTGAACTAATATAATGGGTTGTATAGGTCACCTATGGTAAATTTAAAAGTACGGTTTGCTACCTAACCACTGCCGTTGAGTTGATTCTGGCTCTCAGAGACACAATAAGACAGAGTAGATCAGCTCCATAGAGTTTCCAAGGAGAGTCTGAGAGGTTTGAACTGACAACCTTTTGTTTAGGAAACATAGCACTTAACCACTACGACACCAGGGTTTCCCAGCTAAACACAGATGTGCCAAATACGATAAAAGGATTTTCATTCTTATCAGTGTTGTTACTGGTATAGGCAGTAGGATTTAATGAAATGTCTTCATTACAAACTGTGCATGCAGCATGAATAGAACACACTACACCTAATTTTTTTCATTTTTTCACTTAATTCATGCCCCTTTCTATCATCATTCCTTCTTATCTTGTTCTTTTTTGAGAGTGGCAGGGTCTCTACCTCATGTTGTCAACTTCTGAGTTATTCTGTCAGCTCAGTGCATTTAATATTGAAGAGACTGCATTAACTCCAATTTTTACTGTCAAAGACATCATTAACAGGATGCTGACAGAAGTAATATGCATGTGTCTTAGTAGTCCAATAAAGGTGCATGTCATGGAATGACTTGTGTCCCCCCAAAAATATGTGTAGCCATGTGGCTGGGCCATGATTCCCAGTATCTTGTGACTGTCTTTCATTTTGTTGTTTTTCCATGCTGTATGTTAAAGGATTAGGGTGGGACTGTAAATCCCTTTATAGGAGTACCTCCCTGCTCCACTGGAAAGGGAGTTTCCCTGGAGGATGGCTTGCCCCACCCTTAAACCTTTCATCCTACGAGAGATAAAAGGACAGAGAAGCAGGCAGAGAATTGGAAACCTCCTGCCACCAAGAAAGCAGCACCGGGAGAAGATCGTGTCCTTCAGACCTGAGGTTACTGTGCCAAGATGCTCCCTGGACAAAGACTGATGCAATACTGGACTTTCCTCCAGAGCAGACAAGGAGGAAAGGCTTCCCCTGGAGCGGACACCCTGAATATGGACTTGCAGCCTACCGAACTATGTAAGAATAAACCTTCCTTTGTTAAACCCATCCACTCTGTGGTATTTCTGTTAGAGCAGCTCTAGCTGACTAAAACAGTGCATGGTGGTGGTTTATGTGATCAAAAGTGTGTTTATTACTGTTTAAAATGACAGCAAGTATTTTTCAAAAGATTGTGCATTTCTTATCGTGATTTTTTTTCTTATTTATCACTTAATGGAAAACACCACATGTTAGATGGGATAGAATATTTTAGCTGCTGTGTTAGTTATCCAGTGAGGTTCATCATGAACAAATAATAATGTTTGTTAATATTAATAGCCTATAGTTCTTGGAAACATTTTGTGAGCTTACTTAAACTTTGTTTTGCCATTAAGCTAATAAAAATCTTTAACTTAGAGACTTTCTGGCAACTCCTTTATTTTTCCTTTTGTATATTTAGAATACACAGATTTATGGAAAGGTTAAGAAAACACTTGTTAAGTCAAATTTCCTTGTTTCAATAATGATAATAATAAATTTATAGCTATAGACAAAGATTCATAAAATATATAACAACGATAATAAATGAATCACAAATAACATTGATGATTGCTTTTCTTTTGTATTCTCTAGTGTGCAATCAGAATAATAATGCCATTAAATTTTTTAGTTTTATTTTCTTTTAAACTTTTTATTTTACAAAAAAATTAAAAAATAATTTACTGAATTTATTTAACCCCCACCAAGCTTCCTAGAGAAACACAATGCCGTTATCAAAATCAGCACGCTGATATAACAGTTGTCATTAATATACAAACTTTATTAAGTATTACCACTATCCCCATAATAGCCTTATTTTTTTGTGTCATTTTATTATTGTGGTAAGTGTGTGTGCAGAGGAGCTCTGGGGGTGCAATTGCAAACCCAGGTGGTGTAGTGGTTAAGGGCTGTGGCTGCTAACCAAAACTTTGGCAGTTCAAATCTGCCAGGCATTTCTTGAAAACTCTGTGGTATACTTCTGCTCTGTCCTATAGGGTCACTGTGAGTCAAAGTCAACTCAACACCAACAGATTTTGTTCTGGTGTTGTGACGATTAAGAGCTTGGCTACTAACCAAAAAATCTTGTAGTTCAAACCACTCTTTGGAAGCCCTATGGGACAAGTTTACTTTGTCTTATAGTTTCGTTACGACTTGAAATTGATTCAACAGAAATGGGCGTGATTTTTCATTTCATGTGTGTATAAAATAAAACATTTGTCATTTCATTAATATTTATGCAATGAATTTAGTGACATCCATTGCATTCACTACTCATGGCGACGTGAGGGGCCAGGGTAGAACTGACCCCCAGAGTATTCAGGGTCGCCATAAGTTGGATCTGACTCGACAGCACTTGGCTGGCATTGCATTCACCATGTTGTGCAGCCACACATTGTATGAAGATGTCATCTTTTAAATATTCTGCCATTTAATTCAATTTGTCAGATTTTCTTAGTCTTTCATCACATTTACTCCTTTAAAGAGTTCTTATCAATTATGTTTCTGGAATGTCTCTTGGATTGGATTTGTCAGAAGTTCCCTCATGCCCAATTTTAAATTATGCATTTTGAAAGAAGATCAAAGAAGTGATGTGATCTCCGTAGCTTACAGAATGTATTGTTATTGATAATGTTAACTTAAAAACATTATTATTGTTGAAAAACAGGAGCAAGATTAGCAAATTCAACATTTTTCACTTGTACAATTTACTGAAACCATTCACCTCAGCGATGTTGTATAACCATCACTACCATCCATCTCTATAATCATAAAATCAGTGCTAGCTACCAACCAGATAGCATGTTTGTTGTGAACAGCTGTTGTAGCATACATGTTGTCTTTTCTAAAACAGGTTAAAGAGGATCTACATTCTGCAGGCAATGATTTGACAAATGCACTCTTTTTCTACTTTTATCATAAAAGAGGATTAGAATGAGTTAGCATTTCTGTGGAATGGGTAGCATTCAATATGTAAACATTAAATATTGATTTTTTCCTCAAGCTATGTTACCTCTTCTGCCTCTGTCATGAGATATTCTGAAGAAATCCAAATCATCTGAACACCACACTAAACATAACATTGTTTCCCTGACAACGTATTTCTGATTAGGTTGTATAAACAAAAGTACCAGCAAGTACTATATTGGAGGCAATGGTAAGATACATGCACTCCAGGAAATGTAGAGTAAAACCTACAAAAATCACAGGATCCCACCCTTCACTTTATCTTAAATGCACCCTGTGCTCAGAAGCATGCTGAGATATCCCTTCCAAAGTAAAAAAAGACATCATTACATCTTCTATCACAAAGGAAATCCTGGTGATGTCATGATTATGTGCTCTACCAGGCACTCCTTGGAAACCCTACGGGGCAGTTCTACTCTGTCTATAGTGTCACTATGAGTCAGAATTTACTTGACTACAGCGGGTTTGGTTTCTGGTTTTCTGTCACAGAGGGTTACGGAGGTAGGTTGCCTCCTAATACCTAATGAAGGAGCTGAAACCCTGGGCTTGATTTATGGAAGGGTTGGCTATATGTGAGTGCAAGCTGAAAGACAATCAAGAATGTCTATGAGAAAAAGTGAAGAGAGAAAATCTTCCTAATGGGTGTTGCTGTTAGTATGGTACACGATTATTCACTTGTTGTAGTAGAGAATAAACTTGAGGTTAGAATATAGTTGGCTGTCACAAATGGAAAAGTGTTACTAGTGGTATATAATAATAAGAGGCTAAGGGTGCTCCATGCTTTAACGACGAGGACAGCTCCCCACCACAAAGAGTTATCAGATCCAAAGTGTCAATAGTGGCAAGGTTGAGAAATCTGTGCTACTAAGATAGATAAGGAGAAAGGGAGGATGCTAACATGTAGCAGACTCTTTGTTTATGTCAGAACCCTGATGGCACAGTGGCTCAGTGCACAGATGCTAACTGAAATACCAGTAGTTTGAATACACCAGCCACTTCTTGGAAATTTTAAGGGGCAGTTCTCTGTCCTGTAGTGCCAGTATCAGTTGGAATTAACTTGATGGCAATGGATTTTTTTTTTGTATGTGCTGGGCATGATTCTAATACTTTATGTGGATTAACTCATTTGATCCCAAATGAGGACACAAGGGTCAAATAAGTTAAATCACTTGTCTAAAATATCATACATAGTAAGTGGAGAGATCTGGATTTATACTCAGTCTGATTTGAGGGCCCACTTTCCTAACCACCGTGATACAACTTTTCTTTATGGAGGTGAAATCCATAGGACATGTAGTGTTAAATTATTTAACATTTTATTAATGGAAGTCTACAGACTTACAAGAAAGCACTGCAAAAGACAAGTGATAATAGACCTTGACTTCCATTTTTAAGAACTGTGCACAGACTCCAGAGGATAATCAGGGAGTGAAAAAGATGCCACTCCTTCCATAGTTCTGAGGATTCTTCAGATGAAATAATGAGCAGAATGGAACTTCGAGTCTCAAAGGAACCAGTATTTGTTTCATGACACTGGTTGCAAAAACAAGCTCAGAATTTCTACCCCCTAGAGGCTCATCGACTTTAGGTGGAAGAGAATAATTGCTGTTCTCCCAATCCATTTCTCCAGAATTACAGGCAATGCAAATACATTCCCATTCAATCCAGTTGATTGTTTTGGAAGCCTATATGAAGTTGTTGTTTAACTCTTTACAGATGAAGAACATTTTGTGGGCCAGTACTCAAATACAAATCATGGATAATAACTAAATATAACTTCTAGCATGTCAAAGACTGAGAAGACTATTGCCTCCTTCACCATCAAACTTTTTTTGCCTCGGGACAGTGAGTAGGAAGGTCAAGCAGCAGTGAAGCCTAAGGGAAAAGGAAAATGAGTCAACTCTCCTTGATAATTTCATTTCAAACTGTCAGTTACATAAAAGAAAGGTCATGGGAAACATCACTGTTTATTGCCTCTTTTAGCCCTTACCCTTGGGAGGAAAATGGGGGGATGCCACAAGGTAGAAAGTAAGAAATTATGTGCAGAGATCTTAGGGGTGGACTAGCATGCTCTAGGGTGCAGACAGCCACGATCTAGGTAAAAGGAAGGGAAAAATGGGAAACCTGGGAGACTCACCATAGACATCACTCTTCTTAGATGTCTTATTGTGTGTTCAGACAATTCTGAGCTTGTAAACCAGCACCTCCAGCTCTCTGTCTGGAACCAGAGAACAAAAATTCTTTGCCAATGTCACTTTTTACATGTTCTCCCACAGATCACACTGGTGAAGTTAATGGCTGTGAAAAATGACTCTTCGGTGACTGGGTTTATCCTTGTGGGATTAACAAACCAACCTGAGCTCCAGCTGCCCCTGTTTTTGCTGTTGTTGGTGAACTGTATGGTCAGTGTGATGGGGAATTTAAGCTTAATTAGTCTTATTTGCATGAATTCTCACCTTCACACCCCCATGTACTTTTTTCTCTTCAATCTGTCCTTCATTGATTTCTGTTTTTCATTTGTTATTACTCCCAAAATGCTGATGAACTTTATATCAGAAAGGAACATCATCTCCTTTGCAGGGTGCATGGCTCAGCTGTTTTTCTTCTGCTTCTTTGTTAACTCTGAGTGTTACGTTTTGACAGCCATGGCCTATGATCGGTATGTGGCTATCTGCAAGCCACTGATGTACATGACCACCATGTCCCCTAAGGTCTGTTCTCTGTTGATGTCTGGTTCTTACATGATGGGATTTGCTAGTGCCACGGTGCACACAGGTTGTATGATTAGGTTGACCTTCTGTGACTTCAACATCATCAACCATTACATGTGTGACATCCTTCCCCTTCTACAGCTCTCTTGCAGCAGTGTCTATGCCAACGAAATTGTGGTTACTGTTATTGCAGGCACTGTTGTCACAGTATCTGGCCTCATTATCTTTCTCTCTTATGCCTTGATTCTTTACAGTATCCTTCACATTTCATCATCTAAGGGTTGGTTCAAAGCCTTGAGCACCTGTGGATCCCACATATTAACTGTTGGTCTATTCTATGGCTTTGGCTTGCTCACTCATGTCAAGTTATCATTTACTGGGTTTGTGGACTATGGAAAACTTTTCTCAGTGTTTTATACCAGTCTGATACCCATGCTGAATCCACTCATTTATAGCCTTAGAAACAAGGATGTCAAAACTGCTCTGAAAAATACACTGAGGAGAATTTCAAACTGAGTACTAGCAGATGTGCTGCCTTAGTTCCTCTGCTGCTCTGTTTTTTCACCTCCTCCTCATCCATTTCCCTCCCATTCTTTTTTTTTTTTTTCTCTCCCTTTCATCTTTCTAAACCATTTTTGGAGGGAGTTATACTCTATTGTCTTTTCTTTTCTCCTCATACACTGTAGCCATATTGACCTATGTTTGGAAATATGAGTCGTCACAGTCACAAGGTTGCCCACCCTGATTGTTATTGCTTGTATCAGATGAAGACACTTGATTTGCTTTCTGTATAAAGATGACTTTGCTTATTATTTATGTGTGTGTGTCTTTACCACTCAATGTGAACTGCAGAGATGCTGTGTGACTAGTTCATCTCTCCCTTGCTTTCTTTGAAACAATTTTATAATCTTTCCTGTTTCAAGGATTTTATTACTAATGATTAATTTAAGACAGTGAAGGATGTGAAAAAACTTATAGATGTGCAATTATAAAAATTTCCAAAATTCCTTTTTTTATTATGATTGAATGAAAATGTACATTCCCATATAAATTCACGTGCTCACCAGAATTCCTCTTTATTTATTCATTTTTTGGTTTCCCTCTTTTTTTTTTACTTGATATGACTGAGTGAAAATGTACATTCTCGTATAAATTTACATGCCCACCTATATGCAGCTTCCACCGCTCTCCCTGTCCAGTGACAGTACACTATTCCTCTCTGCTCCATACATGTCTCATCCTCCCAACAGTCTCCTTTCCCCTCCTCTCCAACCACTCTCCTTCATAGATGTATAGAACCATAAACCAGAATTCTTAATTGTTCTCCCAGTAATAGTTTTTGTTTGGGGTTTTCAGCCTCATATCTATAATGTCACTTACTGAATCCCTTGTTGGATCATGGTTTTATTATTCCCAAGAGTGTGTGAAGCTAGCTGAAGGTCACTACTCTGCTCATGTTACACAAACTACATCTGTGCTGAAAATTATAGGAAGTTTTTTTAATGTCTCTGTTTTATTGGAATGGTCAAATGATGTGTTGCCATCAATAGAAATGAAATTGTCACTGAGCTGCACTTGTATAAGGGGGCCTTGGAGTTGCTGTGGCTAAGCATTTCTCTGGTAACCAAAAGCTCAGCAGTTGAAATTGACCAACTGCTCCTTGGAAATTATGTAATTTTACTCTGCCCTACAGGGTTGCTATGAGTTGGATGACTTGACAGCAACAGTTTTGTTTTCTTTTTCCTACTTGTATCTTTTAAGCAAATGTTATTTTCCACTTTATATATTTTTCTTGTTTTACACAAATATTCAAGGATTCATATAGATTATGATTAAAATTACACAGCAATATTCCTGACTAAGAAATGGATTGTCTCATGTCTTATCAAGGATATGTGTTTGCTCAACAGTATAGTAAGAGTTTCACTATATGAAAGAAGGCTGTTTCTTATTTTTAGAAAACAAATAAAAATACTATAATCAAAACCCTGTAATATTGAAATTTATTCTTTCAATATGTAAATTTGACTTTTACTTTTTGCTCTTGGAAGGAAAATATATAAATCAGTGGTCTATTTCTGTGCTGCATTTTTTACCAATCTTATTTGTAACATGGAAACCATGCTGACATAGTGGTTAAGTGCTATGGCTTCTAAGCCAAATATTGACAGTTTGAATCCACTAGTTGACCACTGGAATTTTTGTAAGGCTGTTCTACCCTGTCCTATAGGTTTGCTGTGAATTGGAATTTACTTGATGGCAGTGGGTTTAGTCTGGTTTTATTGTAACACATACCTCTTTGTTCTGTCCACCAGCTGAGGAAATGATCATGTGACTGTCTCAAGATCACATAGGTAATGTTGCAGAGACCAGTGCTTGAGCCCATTGTTTAATCCTGCGAGGAATAAATCAAACCAAAGCAAACCCACTGCCATCAAGTCAATTTCGACTCATAACAGGAAGGAATAGGAGAAAAGAACAGAACTATGAAAGAATGAGCTTAAAAGTGGAGAGGGTTGAAGGGAATAATGCTAACTGAAATATGTAAGTAAGGAAAAATATTGTATCCCTCTTTTATAGGAAGATAAGAACAGATAAATGTAGAGAGGCAAATATTAATTGATGGTTACCATGGAGAAGAAGGAATTAGGGATAAGTGTGTTTATAACTCAGCTGCTTGTTACTTTGGATGAAATATGTGGCTCCAAGTGTGGAAGCAGGGAGCACAGCACACCATGGTAACAACAAGCTTCTGTGCACAAACAGAAGGTGTAGACAGAGTTTAAGAGAACACTGGAAAATTGCGATAAATGTAATTAATGTCAACAAACAATTTGTGCGGACATTCATTAAAAAATTCATCGGGGAATATAAAATTTTGCATCAACAGTAATAAAAAATATTTCAGATTGAATTGCATCCCCACAAAGAGTTTGTCGACTTAGCTAGTCCATAATACCCAGTATTGTGTGATTGTTCACCATTTTGTCATGTGACATGATTTTTGTACGTGTTACAAATCATACCTCTATTTCTGTCAATGAGATGGGATTAACATCAGTTATGCCAATGAAGTAGGACTTAATTTACAAGATTTTGTTGTGTCTGAAGTCAATCTTTTGAGACACAAAAGAGAGAATTAGGCAGACGGAAAAGGGAACCTCATACCACCAAGAAACAACAATCAGGAGAACAGCTCATCCTTTGGATGAAGAATTTCTGCATTGAGAACCTCCTTGACCAGGAAAGATTTCCCCAGAGACAAAACAGAGTAAAAAGCCTTTACTTGAAATTGGCATCCTGACCTTGGACTTCTCTTAGTCTGTGAGAGAATGGATTTCTCTTTGTTAAAGCTATCCACTTATGGTATTTCTGTTATAGCAGCATTAGACAACTAAAACAATTAAAAATATGTGTTTGATTACATAGATATACAAGTATTCACAAATATGTACAGGAAGGCATAAAGGAGCAATTGTAGGCAGATAGAGAGACATGTTTATATGTGTTGCATATATTTTCAAGTACAAAATAAAGCACATATGGTACAGTTAGGGATACTCTCTGACATAATCAAGCACCTCACAGGATTGTTCTACTGAGTTTGAGGGTTTAGGACCATAATCTTGCAGTACAAATCAGTCATTTCCTGTAAAATAGTCTGTGAGGAAATTGTTTTACATTCCAGTGTGATTAGTAGCATCTGGAGTCTTAACAGCTTGTGAATAGTCATCTAAGATATAACAGTTGATCTCTACTTATTTGAAGCTAAACAGAATAAAGAAAATCAAAGACAGAAATAGTAGCCCACGTGAACAATGCTATCACCTGCCTGGTGACCAGAAGAACTAGATGGTAGCCGGCTACCTCTCTCAACCATTTCAATCTGGGGTTCAAATGTTAGAATGGGTGAAGAATGTAGAACAAAACAGAAATTTCTAAAAAGGACCAGGCGTACTGGACTGGAAGCGACTAGATTAACTACCTAGACTATTCCCTTGAGATACTCTTTAAACTTCGAACTCAAATCACTTTCACAGGTCACCTTTCAGGAAAATGACAGATTGGTCCATAAGGTACATACCACCAGCTTAGAGTACTCTGCTCCTCAAAATAATCATCTGAGTGAAACCAAATGCTTAATATTTATTCTAGATTGAAGATTTGAATGCGAAGTGTGACAGGGAAGCTAAAGTGTAGAAAACAGAAAAACCAAAATAGAAATAAGGAGAATGCTGTCATATTGTGACATATTGTGAAGAACCTGTTTCACTGAATATTATGTATACAGGTTGTTAAATGAGAACCTGTTTTTCTGTGTAAACTTTCACCAAAAACATAATAAATCTTAAAGAAAAAGAAGTGATAAAAAAGAAAGTGGAGGTGTTCATGAGAATGATATCCTTAGCCAAGATGCCTGTAGTAAAGAAATCATCTGTGACTATGTCAAACTAGAGATGTCAAACTAGAGAAACTCACATGGCCCTAGATTGATTTTAAGGATTTAAATAAACATTTCTTCACTACACATCAATGTGTATATAGAAAACAATATGTGTACGTAAGCAAAATAATAGCAATAATTTCCTGTGATAGTGAGACTCAGGCATTTGGGCACAGGACTCCCTAAGAACCACATCATAATTTCCTTATATGTACTCTTAAGTCCTTGACTGCTAAGTAGAATGTCAGCAGTTCCAGTCTACCAGCTTCTGAAAGGCAGACAGATGTGGCAATCTCCTTCCATAAAGATTTCAGCCTTGAAAACCTGGTGGGGCATTTCTACTCTGTTCTATAGGCCAAGTATAAGTTGAATCAACTCTATGGCAGAAAGTTTGGTTTTGGGGTTTATATGTACTTTCAATATTCTGTTAGACATTATGCCATCATTGTAAATTTGGAAACAGAAAGTAATTCATAACAAAAACAACAGAAAATAGAGCTCTACAAAATTTTGTTTTGTGTGTTACCCCAAAGACAAACTGTGTACTCTCCATACTTATTTTCTATGAGGTTATGATTCTCAGAAGACACATCTGTGCCAACAGATGTAATTCAGGATTTCTGTATTTTTTACATTTATTAAAGGCACATGAATTCTGAAAAGGTTGAAAATATTGTTTTTTAATAATAGCTATGAAATCAAATCGCACAGATTAAGAACTTTACTTAGCCAAGCCAAGTGCCGTCGAGTCGGATCTGAGTTTGATTAAAATTAATTTGATGAGAGCAAAATGTCTGATGTCTGTATTTATTGCATGCTTATCTCATTGTCATAATCTTATTTAAAACTGTATTTCCTAAGCAGAATCTGAATAGTTTCTGTCTGCTTCAATTCTTCTTTTGTCTATGCTAACTAAAGCATCCTGTGAGGTGTTTGGTCATACGCAGGAAGCTTAGCAGCTACTTTTTCTTTCTTTGTTTCTCTCTTTTTAAAAATCTTTGTTGTAAATATGACTGTAACATAATTTTGACCAGTTCATCTTTTTACAAACGTACAACTTATTGTCGACAGCTATAATAATTGGCTTTAGTGCCCAAACAAAGCAATTTTTCCATCTCCTCTAGCCCTCTTTTTCCCCTCCCTGCTTTTTCTTGGTAATCAGTAACAAAATTTGAACTCTGTAACTGCCTGCTCTTTTTATGTACATGAACTCGTATAATATTCATTCTTTCGTGATTGGTTTATTTCACTTAGCATAATGTCTTCAATCTCCATCCATACTGTAGCACATATCAAGGCTTCTTTTATTCTACTGTCTGAACAGTATTCCATTGTCTTATGTGCCACATTTTGTTTATCCATTCATCTGTTGATTGGCATTTAGGTTGTTTCCACCTTTTGGCTATTGTGAATAATGATTCAGTGAACATTGGCACACAAGTGTCCATTTCAGTCTCTTCTTTCAGATATTTTGGGTATATACCTAGGAGAGAAAATGCTGGGTCCCATGCTAATTCTAATTGTAGTTTTTGAAGGAACTGTCGACTCGACGGCACTTGGCTTTGGCTGGCCACGTTGTTATCCACGATGGCTATACCATTTTGCATGTTCACCAGTGTCATGGATTGAATTGTTCCCCCCCTCCCCAAAACTGTGTGTAGCCTTTTGGCAGGGCCATCATTGCAAGTATTTTAAGACTTTCTTGTGCTACACATCCTAATCTCTGCCTGTGGCTAACAGGATGGTTCTTTTAAAGAAGATTAGGGTGGGACTGCAACACCCTTGCTGAGGGAGTTTCCCTGGAGTAGTGGCTTGTACCATCTTTTATTCCTTTCATCCTATGGGAAACAAAAAGAAAGAGAAGTAACTGGAGAGCTGTGAACCACACATCATCAAGAAAGCAGCACTGTGAGTACAGCGTGTTCTTCAGACCTGAGCTTCCTGCGCCAAGATGCTCCCCTACTCAAGACTGATGCAACACAAGGACTTTCCTCCAGAGCTGACTGGGACAGCCCTCTGCCTTGATGTCAGACTTGTAACTTACTGGACTGTGTAAGAATAAACTTTTCTTTGCTAAAGCCACCTACTTGAGGTAGAGCAGTACCAGATGACTACGACAACCAGTGATGAATAAGGGTTTCAATTTAACATCCTCACCAACATTTTTTATTTTTGATTTGTCTTATTATTATTACTTTTTTAACTTTAGTCATCCTAGCTGGAGTAGAATGGTTTCATTGGAGTTTTGATTTGAAACTCTCTGATGGTTAATGATGCTGAGCATACTTTTATGTGTACAGTGGATTGCGTGGTTCTTTTCTCTAGTGAAATGTCTGTTCAAATATTTTGCCCATTTTATGAATGGGTTATTTGATTTTTTGTTTATATATACATATTTATGAAGTTTTATATGTATTTTTGTTGTTAAATTCTTGTGTGATATATGTTTTCCAAAGATATTCTCCTAGTCAATATTTTGTCTCTTTTATATTTGTTAACATAATTTGATGAACAAAAGTTTTTGATTTTTACGACGTCTAATTTACTTTGTCTTTTGCTTTCTGTATTTTTATTGTATCAAATATTCCAACTCTGAAAGGTAAGCCTGGAAACTTTGCCCTCGCTTACTCTCCTAAGACTTTTATTTGCACAGTTACATTATTAATCTATTTTAAATTTGTTTTTGTACATGATGTGAACCATGGATTCTATTTCCTTTTTTTTCCTGCTTGTGGAAATTCAATTTTCCAAACACCATCTACGGAAGAGCCTGTTCTTTCCTTACTCAATGAATTTAGCACACTTGTCAAAAGTCAGCTTTTCATAAATGTGTGAATTTATTTCTGGACCCTCAATTCTATTCCAGTGATCCATGTGTCTATTGTTATATGAGTACCAGACTGTTTTAATTACTGTATAACAGTGTAACTTGTTTTAAATTCAGGAATTGTGAGCCTTTCTATTTTGTTGTTCTCCTTTAAGTTTGTCTTAGGTATTTGGGAACTCTTGTTGTTTCATAAAAACTGAGGACTTGTTTCTCTATTTACGTGAAGAATGCTGTTGGAATTTTGCTCAGAATTGCATTGAATCTATAGATTGCTTTGGCAAGTACTGACATCTTAATGATAGTAAGTCTTTCAAAATAGAGGTATGGGAGGAAACCCTGGTGGTGTAGTGGTTAAGTGCTATGGCTGCTAACTAAAAGTTTAGTAGTTTGAATCCACAAGGAATTTCTTGGATATTCTTTGGGGCAGTTTTTCTCTGTACTATAGGGTTGCTATGAGTCAGAATCAACTTGACAGCAAATGCTTTGCTTTTTGTTTTGTTTTTTAGTTTCTTTCAGCAGTGTTTTATAGTTTTTATTGTGTAAATCTTTCATACCCTTGGTTAGATTTATTCCTAAGTATTTTATTCTCTTAGATGTTATTATAAATAAAAGCCAACACAGACAATGACACTTTTCTTGCTGAAACTGAAGAGAATGTGAAGCACTTACTGATAATAACCAGAGTCTATAATTTTCAGCATGGATTACACCTCCACATAAAGAAAACAAAAATCATCCCCACTGGACTGATGAGCAACATACTGATAAGTGGAGAAAAGATTGAAATTGTCAAGGATTCTACCTCTCTTGGATCCACAGTTAACATTCATGAAAGCATTAGTCATGAAATAAAACAACACTTTGCATTGGACATATCTGTTGCAAAGACTTCTTTAAAGTGATTTAAAAAAAAAAAGAAGAAGACAAAGCAAAGAGGTCACTTTAAGGACTAAGGTTCACCTCGATAAACCATGGTGTTTCCAATCAGCCTGCATGAGAAAGCTGAAGAAATGAACAAGAAGTCCTGAGAAGAACTGAAGCCGTTGAATTGTGGTGTTGGCAAACAGTTTTGAATATACTGTGGACTGCCAGAAGAATGACCAAATATGTCTTGGAAGAAGTACAGCCAGAATGCTCCTTGGAAGCATGGATGGACTGGGTTTGCCTCATGCATTTTGAATATGTTATTGGGGAACAAGACCCTGGAGCAGAAAATTATGCTTGGTAAAGTTGAGAATTGGCAAGCAGGAGGGAGACTGTCAACAGAAAGTATTAATGTTGTGGGGATAATGATGGTCTCAAGCACGGCAGCGATTATGAGAACGGCCAAAGCCAGGCTGTGTTTTGTTCTGCTGTACACAGTGTGTCTATGAATCAGAACCTAATAGGCAGCACCTAACGACATCAACTGTACATTCAATGATTTTTAGTAAATATGTAGAGTTGTGCAACCATTCCTAAAATCTGTGTTTAGGATTTTTCTATCACTTCAAAATGTTTCCTTATACCTATTACAGTTAATTCCTATTCCCACTTCCAGTTTATGGGAAATACTGATTTGCTTTCTGTCTCTAGAAATTTGACACTTTTGTACATTTCATATAAAAAATGTCACATATTAGGCAGCATTTTTGTTTCTAACTTCTTTCACTTAGCATAATGTCTGTTAGTATTCAGTCATTTACAGCTGCAATCAGCATTTTGCATGACCGCAAATGAAAACAATTTGCAGTTTTGTTATACTCAGGGTCTTCTGACTGACCGATTTGCTTATGACCAACAATGATAACATGGCACGCTTTCCGAATAGAGTTAAGACAGGACATAGGCAGTGTTCACCAGGTCTTTGACTGACTGTGGGACCACTGCAAACAATGGATGTTTCAGTGTTTTTTTCCTTGGAAAAGAAGGAATGAGTGACTTGTCTTGGGTTAGCTTGAAGGAAATTCCAAGGACCTGTCTTAACCATAATCTTTTAGCCCATGAAATTGTTTCCCAAAGTAAATCAGACAGATATGTGCTAAAACAAGGACTTGTTAATGTTCAAACTATCACACAAAGTTGACAGAACCTATTATTCAGTAATAAAAACAAACGGGTTATACACATATGGAACAAATTAGATGGAACTTAAAGACATTATGCTGACTGAGAAAAGCCAGACTCTAATTTTATGTGTCATATGATTCCATTTATTTACATACCTGAAAATGACTTAATTATAGAGATACAGAAGAGATATTAGTGACTACCCAGGGACAGAGATGGTGGTAGAAGGAAGGAAGGAAAACCATTGTTGCTGACAGTTGTTATCAAGTGGAATCCAACTCATGGTGACTTCATAAAAAGATATTATGAGGGAATTCTTTAGTGGGTTTGAAACAGCTTTGTGTTTGATTAGGGTGGCTGTTACAAGAAATACATGGGATTAAATTATATAAAATGAATACACATATACACAGATTGTGGCCTGTAAAACTTCTAAAACCTAGTAAGACCAATAGTCTTCTTGACATTATTATGCCAAGGCCAATTCCTGGCATTGCCATTGTACTGCAGGTATATAAGATGCTAACATTGAAGGGAGCTAGGTGAATAGTTCAATGACTGTCTATGATTTGGCAACTTCCCAGGAGTGTATCATCATTACAAAATTTAAAAATTAAGAAAACTGGATCTTCAAAAACAAAAACAACCTTAATGTCTGTCATGGATTGAATTGTATCCCCCCCCAAAATATGTGTAGCCATGTGGCTGGGCCATGGTTCTCAATATTTTATGATGGTCCTTCATTTTGTGATTTTCCTATATGTTAAAAGATTAGGGCAGGACTATAAATCTCTTCATGGGATCACCTCCGTGCTCCACTGTATAGGGAATTTCCCTAGAGTATGGCTTGCACCACCCTTTATCCTTTCATCCTACAAGAGATAAAAAGAAAGGAAGCAAGCAGAAAGTTGGGAACCTCATACCAATAAGAAGCAACACTGAAAGCAGAATCACATCCTTTGGACCTAAGGTTCTGATGCCAAGATGCTCTCGCTGGATTTGGACTCAGCCTACTGGACTGTGATAAATTCTCTTACTGAATGGACTTATAATTCATAAATGGATTTGTGGCTTACCAGACTGTGTCAATAAAATTTCTCTTCATAAAGTCTTCCCCTCATGGTATTTTCTGTTAGAGCAGTGCTGGGTGACTAAAACAATGTCCATCAACGAATAAACAGATAAACAACATGGTACAAGCATACAGTGGAATACTACTCAGACATAAGGAGGAATGAAGCCCTGATCCACGATACAACATAGATGCAATTAAAAAACTGTATGCTCAGTAAAACAAGTAAATCACAAAAGGACAACTGTTAGTAATTTCGCTTATGTGAAATAATAAAAATAGCCAAAATTATAGAGGACAAAGTTTGTGGTGGTTACTATAAGTTCTTACAAGGAGTTGGGAGAGAAGTGAAAGGTGGAATAATCATTTAGGAAGCAATGATGTTTGTTTAGAGTGATGGGTAATTTGACAACAATTATGACTGATATAACTGATATTACCAAATTGTATACCTGAAAAATGTTGAATTGTATATATAACAGTAAGAAAGGAGTCTTTTCACAAACACAAGTAAATAAAGGGTCTTCCCATAAGGATGCCCTATTTTTGACCCCTCACAGCTGTGATATTTGTGAGGCTATAAAAGCCTATTTATCACCTTTTAAAATTAGTCTTGATAAATAACCATGAAAAGTTATACAATTCCACAGGGTGTAGAAATTATTAAAGTTTATTATTAAAATGGGTGTACTGTTTGGTAAACATTGCATGTGTTATGTGAAATTTATGATGTATATAACCATTCTACCGAGAGAACAGTTTGATGTTTAATCAAAAAATTTTCAGATAACCACATCTGTTGCCAATAAGAAAACATCTGTGAGCCAATGAACCACACGAACCAATGAAAATGTTAGCACCATTAGTCAGAGTATATGTGAAAATCTATCCTAATCAATTTCTGGCCAAGCACAACTGGGCCTTTTGTCAACCACAATTTGGTAGACGCTGCATCTGGACTTGAAGCTTTACTGTTTCAAAATTGTTTTAACTCAAAAACTGAAGTTCAGCAACCATAGACTGTGTGTACCTTTGCTGACTGGTCCCTGGAGCAATTAGAAGTTGGCTCTGCTTTTTGCCAAAAATTCATCTTCAGCGACAAGGCCCATTTTCGCAGGAATGGTTTTCTTTAGCTATGAGAATCCAAGGAAGATTCAAGAACGTCAACTTCATCCACCAAAAGTTATTGTTTGGTATGGATTTTGGTCAGATGGAATCATTGGTCCTTATTTTTTCCAAGATGAGCAAGGAGAGGCTGTGCCTGTCAATGGCGAAAGTTATTGGGCTATGACAACTGAATATTTTGGGCCCCATTTGGAAGATGCTGCAGTGGCCATTTAGCCGAAGTTCTTTTCCACACATAATGCCATCAGTGTTCTTCAAAATAATTAGGTAGTTAAAACTGTATCATTTACACAACTTATTTTATTCAAATTCAAAGATAGGACACACTTACTGGAAGATGTTTTATATGCATGAAGTTTCTAAAATCATATTTTCTTGAAATGGAAGTAATTAACAATGATTTTTCTTATACATTTTCTTTTAACCTGTTAAAAGTAAAGACCTATTAAGTCAGAACAGCCAAAATGATTAAATTTTCATGAAATACAGAAGAAAACAAAAACCAAACCCATTGCTGTCAAGTCAACTGTGACTCATAGAGGCCCAACAGGACAGAGTAGAACTGCCCCACAGTTTCCAAGGAGAGCTTGGTGGATTTGAATTGCCTGCCTTTTGCTTAGCAGCTGTAATTCTTAAGCATTGTGGCTCTAGGGTTCCTCTTTAAATAAAGAAGCATTAATCTATTATACATTTTTAAAATGATAATCTCTGTATCTGTAATCTATTCAAAAGCATCATTTTTCATATGTCTTTAAGTATGCTTAATAAAACACTGACTATTTTGTCATGGATTGAATTATGTCTCTCTCAAAACATGTTCAGTGATTTGGCTAGGCCAGGAGTTCTGATATTCTGATTGCCCTCCGTCTTGTGATTTTCTGATGCTATAAATCCTAATCTCTGCCTGTGGTTAACAGAATGGATTATGTCAGAGAGGATTAGGGTGGGACTGTAAATCCCTTTATAAGATTGCCTCCTTGCTCCACTGTAAATGGAGTTTCCCTGGAGAATGGCTTTCATCACCTTTTATCTTTCATCCTGGAAGAGATAAAAGGAAAGGGAAGCAAGGAGAGAGCTAGGAATCTCACACCATAAAGAAAGTAGCACAGGGAGAAGAGTGTGTCCTTCAGCCCTGAGATTTCTGGCCAAGATGCTCCTTGGACAAAGACTGACGCAACACAAGGGCTCTCCTCCAGAACCAACGAGGTGGAAAACTTTCCCCTGGAGTGGACATCCTGAATTTGGACTTCTAGGATACCAGACTGTGTAAGAATAAACTTCCCTTTGTTAAAGCCATCTACTCCATGGTATTCTAGTTAAAGCGACACTAGATAACTAAGACAATTTAAAGTACTTCAAAATATTTTTTAAAAGGAACATTATGAATAAACTTTACTGAAATGCACATCAGTCCTTTCTAAAACTGCCTACACTAACTATGTGAAATTATTAATAACATTAATTCTACTTGCAGTCTTAACTAGGACAATAACCAAAAAACAAACCCAGTGCCATCAAGTTGATTCTGACTCATAGCGACTCTGTAGGACAGAGTAAAACCTCCCCGTAGAGTTTCCAGGGAGCACCTGGTAGATTTGAATGTGGACCTTTTGGTTAGCAGACTTAGCGCTTAACCACTGTGCCACAGAGGCTCTTTTTCTTATGTTCTAAGGAGTACATAATCCTGTGAGGGATGGTAACATTTACTCTTTAAGTTTAGAGTATAAATCAAAGTCCCTCCAGAACTTAATGTGAGGTGGAGGTTCTATGGGAGAGCTATGCGTGGATTTCTAACCAGGCAAAATAATAAGCTGTAAGTAGATGCCTGCCAAGTGCTCTGCGACATGGTGACTCTGCTGTCAAGTCTGTGGGTTCCTCGTACACAACATCTTGTCAAATTACTACAACTTTGATATATGTCTCAGAACTCTTTGAACATTCAGATTATGAGATCTGTGCTATGATTCTCGTACCAGCAGAGGAGGAAGAAGATTCTGTGTTATATCTGGTCAGTTTGATATTTCCAAAGTCAATTCTTCCCTCAGGATAGTGGACATAAAATTCATGTAAAGTCAGCTCTGAGTTCTTCAGTGGAGGAAGCGTGAGTTAATCAAGTTTTTATTGTTGTCACTCACTCTGTATGTTGTTGAAAAAGGAGGATATACACTGTGTAGCAACACACAGGTACACAATGCTCACTCAACTATCTGCACTATTCCCAAGTTACACTGCCTGTGTTGGCTTCATCCTCACTCTTGTAGTAAAATAGCAATAGCAATGTGAAGTGGAACATCCAGCACAAAGCAACATCAGAGGAAGAGCCGTGTCTCTTTCTTAAATTTGTTTATCGAAGTACGGTATTCAGATAGAAGAGCTTACATGTCATAAGCACATAGCTTGATGAATTTTAACAAATCTGACCACTTACATAGCCAGTGACCAGATTAATTGTGTTTCTCTTTCATACCCTCATGCACAAGCTAGGAAACCACATCTACCTTCCTTTCTTCACTTTCTTTCTAGCTGGGATGGATCAAAAGAAGAGAATGTGTGGAAACACTGAGGTGTATGTTTGATTATAAATATTAGGCGACTAAGAATCTCCTCAATAAGTGGCGTTCTGGGTTGACTTCAAGGAGTTTTTTAGAAAAACATCTGAATATTCTATGGATAAGTTGGAGACTCCCTTCTAGGAAGGAACATGTCAACATGATCTCTGTAGTGAACGTTTTTCTTCACTGATGGTCAAACCAGAGGAACTGAGGTGTTGAGTACAGTAAAGGAAACATGAGTAGGGGGCAGGAAGTAAAAGAGTAGATGCATGGGAGGGACACATGGGAAAGATTTTCCTATTCCCCATGCTCAAAATCCGGTAGATTTGTTCCTCAGCTACTGCATTCATTCTATCTTCTAGTGAAGACAGAGAAATTGTGCTTCACAATTTAGCTCATGCTGCTAAAAGATAGAGTAACTGGATTGTTGTAGGGTGTATGTGGCAGTGCATTCAGACTCCACAAATTAAAGGAAGAAGGCACTTGGCTTGGCTATTTAAATTCTGCCAATCAGGGTCCGTTTGTAATGGGTGAGCATGTGTAAACAGTGAGCTGGGTACTCTACTAATAAGATTTTCTTTTTCCCTCACAGATTTCCAAAAACAAGAATACAGACAAAAAATGACTCCTTAGTGACTGAATTTATTCTTGCTGGATTAACAGATGATCCAGAGCTCCAGCAGCCACTCTTTTATTTGTTTCTGATGATCTACATTGCCACCATGGTGGGCAATCTTGGCTTGATTGTTCTTATTGGGATAAATTCTCGCCTCCACACCCCCATGTACTATTTCCTCTTCAATCTGTCCTTCATTGATCTTTGTTACTCTTCTGTTTTCACTCCCAAAATGTTGATGAACTTTGTATCAAAGAAGAATGTCATCTCCTATGTT
The DNA here is from genome assembly GCA_028571685.1 of Heterohyrax brucei. Classification (NCBI taxonomy): domain Eukaryota; kingdom Metazoa; phylum Chordata; class Mammalia; order Hyracoidea; family Procaviidae; genus Heterohyrax; species Heterohyrax brucei. The sequence continues at coordinate 24,748,040 of CM053162.1, forward strand.
GGTTGCATGACTCAACTCTTTTTCTTTCTCTTTTTTGTCATCTCTGAATGCTATATGTTGACCTCAATGGCCTATGATCGCTATGTGGCCATTTGCAATCCGTTGCTGTATAAGGTCACCATGTCCCATCAGGTTTGCTCTTTGATGACACTGGCTGCCTATGCCGTGGGATTTGCTGGAGCCACTGCCCACACAGGCTGCATGCTTAGACTAACCTTCTGCAATGCTAATGTCGTCAACCATTACTTGTGTGATATCCTTCCTCTCCTTCAGCTCTCTTGTACCAGCACCTTTCTCAATAAGGTAGTAGTTCTCATTGTGGTGGGTATCAATATTACAGTACCCAGTTTTACCATCCTAATTTCTTATATTTTCATCCTCATTAGCATTCTTCATGTCAAGTCTACTCAAGGAAGATCAAAAGCCTTCAGCACTTGTAGCTCTCATGTCATTTCTGTTTCTCTTTTTTTTGGATCTGCAGCATTTATGTATCTTACGTACTCTTCTCTGGAATCTATGGATCAGGGGAAAGTTTCATCTGTTTTCTATACTAATGTGGGTCCCATGCTTAACCCTCTGATCTACAGCTTGAGAAACAAAGATGTCAAAGTAGCTCTGAGGAATGTCTTGATTAACATCCAGAGGAGAATCATATTCTAACTAGAAGCAGTAGTAGTATAAAGGAATTCAAGCATCTGAAATTTTTACTGGTGTTTTTCATGAAGAGACTTTGTTTACAACTATGTTGTTTCTGCAGATTGTATTATGTGGTGCTTAATAGATTTGTTTTTTTCACTTTCCTGATAGCTAATCTTGTCTCATTCTTTTTTTATATATACTGCAACTGCCACATGCATTCTAAATAAACAATAATGTGTTAAGAGAAACAGGGACACTGAGTATTTTCATTATTGTTTACCCTGCTGGCATAGTGGACTAGGTGGTATGTCTGCTAATGGAAGGGTCGGCAGTTCAAATCTGCCAGGTGCTCCTTGGAAACCCTATGGGATAGCTCTCCTCTCACCTCTATGATAGGTGTTTGTTGGACCTGAATCAATGCCAGCAGGTTTAGTTTTGGTTTTTGATCCTTTCTGTCTGCGCTTCTATCCTAATCTTAATGAAAATTTCTATAATTCATCTAAGGTAAACTTAACACTACAGTTTACTTACTTAAAGGGAGAAGTACTCAATGCCATAAAAGCATTTTCATTTTCATCAATATTGTCACTGATATAGACAGTAGGATTTAATGTAATGCTTTCATTACAAAATGTGTATAAAGCTTTAATATAACCTAATCTTCTTGTTCTTTTCTTTAGCTCTGTTTTTTTTATCCCCCTTTCTATTATATTTCTGATGTATTTTGTCCTCTTTTGAGACTGTGATGCTGTCAGCTTCTTAGAGGCTACATCAGTGCAATGCCTTCAGTATTAAGGATAATACTAATAGTTCCATTTTTTATTATCAAGGGACCCTGGTGGCACAATGTTGAAGTGTTTGGCTGCTAATGAAAAGGTTGGCAGTTCAAATCTACTATCTGCTCCTTGGAAAACCTGTGGGATTATAAAAGGGTCGTAAACACTGACTATTTTCACTATTTTTCTGCTGTGTCCTATAGGGTTGAATAGATTCAGTGATGATGGTTTTTACTGTTAAGCCAGTCAAAGCCAAGGGCCGTAGAGTTGGATTTGACTCAGGCATCATTAATAAAGGATGATTAGAGTAATAGTGTATATGTATCTCAGTACTAAAAGAATGCAGAATGCTTTATGTGAAAAAATGCATTTATTACTATGTAGGATAACAAATATTTAGAAAAAATGCATGTAGTTCTTGTGTTATTTATCACTTTAAAGGAAAATATTGCACACCAGTTTCGATGAAACATTTTAGCCATTGTTTTAATTTATCCAGTGAAGTTCATCATGAACAAAAAAGATACATTGATATTAATAATTCATATTCCTAGAAACACTTCATGAGCCTCCTTAAACCATATTACCAATAAAGCAATAAAATCTTAGCATCTTAGCATAGAGACTGTTTCCTATAACTCCTTCTTTCCCTCTTTGTATACTTTCAGTATGTGGTATAATAGAAGGCCAAGAGAAACATGTTGAGTAGAATATTACTGTTTAAATAACAATAATGATAAAAACAGTAATAAACTTATTATTGGAGATGATTAATAAAATACATAAATACAAATGCATAGTAACAGTAATAAATGAATTGCAAATAATGTTGAGGCTTGCTTGCTTTTTCTTACATACTCTCTGATATGTATTGTATTACAATTTTTGATTTATCTCAAACTTCTTATTTTACAAAAATTTGAAAAATAGTTTGCATGATTTCTGTACAGTCTTCACTCAACTTCTTACATGACTGCAGTACCATTATCAAATTCAGAAAATTGATATAATATTAGTAATTAATACACAAACCTTATTAAACACCACCAACTGTTATGATAATGAAATCCTAGGTGTCGTAATGGTTAAGTGCTAGGCTGCTAACTGAAAGATCAGCAGTACAAACCTACCAGGTGTTACTCGGAAACTCTATGAGGCAGTTTTCCTCTGTCCTGTAGGGTTGCTAAGAGTTGGAATCAACTTGATGGCAATGGGTTATTTTGTAACAGTTCCAATAATAGCCTTAATTTTTTTTTTCCATTTCCTTATTGTAGTAAATACATGTATAAAGGAGCCCTGGTGTACAGTGGTTGAAAGCTAGGTTGCTAACCTAAAGGTCAGCAGTTGGAATTCACTGATGACTCCTTGGGAACCTATGGGTTCCCAAGTTCTAAGGTGTGTTATGGGGTCACTATAAGTCAGAATCATCTCAACAGCAATGGATTTTTTTTCATTGTTGTTTGCTTGTTTTTAAATACACAAAACATTTCTCATTTCGATATTTCTTACAGTGATATTTTTACAGTGAATTCCGTGACATCAATTTACTCATCATGTTCTGCAACCATCATCACCAACTCTTTCTACATATTTCCATCACCCTTAACAAAAGCTCAGTGTTCCCTAAGTTACTACTCCCTCTCTTCCCCTCACTCCTACTCTTGGTAACCACTAAAATTTCTGATCCACAAGTAATCCAGATCACACATTGTATCTAAGTATTATGTCTTTCTAATTTTCTCCGATTTGATTTAGTTAGTCAATCTTTCTTTGTCTTGCATGACATAGACTCTTTTAAAGAATGCTCACCTGTCATGTTTGTAGAGTACTTCTTAGATTGAATTTATCTGAAGTTTTCTCATGCTAGCTTCAAATTCAACGTTTTGGTGGGAATATCAAAGAAATGATATGTTCTTCCAGCTTATATAATGTATCATTATTGGTAATGTTAATTTAAAAAATATATTTTTATTGCTGTAAAAATATAGGTAACACAATATTTGCTAATTCAACAGTTTTTCACTTGTACAATTCAATAAAATTAATCACATCAATCATTTTGTGTAACCATAACCAAGATTCATCTTTTGGCATATTTTGCATCCCTGTGAACAGAAACTCAGAGCTAGCTATGAACACGATATTGCATTCCTTATGAACAGCTGATGTGTTTTATTGCTAAAACAGCTTATTAGGGTTCTAGATATACATTATGTAGTCAGTCATTTTATAAATGCATTCTCATCTATTTTTATCATAAAGTGGATCAGGAAGAGTTTGTATTCAAGTGGAATGGGTACTAGTAGACATTTACAATCTTTTCTTGGGCTACATTACCTCTTCTGTCTCTGTCATGAGATATTCTGAAGAGATACAAGCTGTCTGGGCATCCTACCAAACACAACATTGATCTTTTGCACTGAAGTCATAATTCTGATGAGTAGTACAAGCAAGAGATGGCTGTTATTTTGGAAGCAAGGGGAAGATTTATACACTCCAGGGAATGGAAAGTAAATACCACAGTGCATCAGGGACATGGCAATTCACTTCAGCTGAATGTGTATCCAGTGGTTAGAAGCATGCTGAAATATTCCTTCTAATGTCAAAGAGAGATTGCTGCATCTTGTATCACAGAAAAGGGGTTAGGGAGGCAACATATTTCACTCTTAGGAATACTTCTCTGATCCATACACTGAGTGACATGGAAGTCAGTTCATATGAGTGGGACTCAGAGTCGAAAAAGCTTCTGCAGCAGGCAGCTGCACTACCCTGAACTTCAGTCATAATATCCAGCAGACTTTATGCTGCTGAAATTGTGCAGCAGTGGAAAAAGATGTGGTATGGTGTTTATAGCAAGCCCCAGTGACAGAATCACTACCCAGGCCCCTGGGGCTCTGAGTCAAGGCCATGCTATCCATAGTTCAAAAGCATATACCTTTCAAAAAATAACTTCTTGTATGCTTTTGGGCTATGGTAGATTCAGAATGTTGAAACCATGAGACCCCAACTGGGCACATATTTGGAACTGCCCATTTGGAGACAGGTTTTATTATATCCCTATATCACAAGTTATATAGGGCTGGTAGATGGAAATAATACCTCTGGGTTCAATTCCAACATAACTAACAAGCATCAGTAGACTGCATCAGCAGGCAACTCAGACACAAAGGTCACCTAACACTATTTCACCTGCTTCCTTCTCTTGCTGGTATTTATGACTCTATCTGGGTTGTATATGCTCAACTGACGGAGCAGAATTCCTTAATATATGGATGAGTCTGCTGTATCTGGGTGAAAGATGAAAGACACTCAAGAATACCTAAGAAAAATTATATAGAAAAATTATCCTAATGACTAGTGCTGTGTGATGCAAGATAATTCTCTTTTTGCATAGAGGATGTGACCTGAGGTGAGACTATGGTTAGTTCTTGCAATTGGGATATGGAAACTACTGATATGTAATGACCAGAGGCCAGGGATACTGTATATCCTTCAACACAGAGGACATAACTTCGCAACACAGAATTATCAGGGTCAAAGTTACAATAGCAGCAAGGTTGAGAAACCTGTGTTATAAATATGACAAGGAGATAGAAAACCTGCTAACAATTAGAGATGGCTCTTCACATGTGCCAGGTACATTTCTAATACTTTATGTGAATTAACTCATTCCCCAGTGAAGATGCAAGGGTCAGAAAAGTGAACTCACTTGTCTAAAATGTGTATCACAGTTAGGAAGTAGAGAAGTCTATGTTTAAACTCATCTGACTTGAGAGCCCACTGTCTTAGCCACTTTGTTGCAACATCTCTTAACTGAAGTGAACTTCACAACACGACTGAGGTGAATGTCACAATTGAAAAGCAGTGCTTTCATATTTTTTTGCTAATGAGGTACTATGGGGGCTTGCATGAGTGGCAGATGACTACATCCCTGGACCTTGCTTTTTAAGAGTTTTGCATAGACTCAGGAGAGTGACAAAGAAAGAAACTCATTTCCCTGCCCTTGGAATTCAGAATTTTAGGAGTGAAATTATAAATGGAGTAGAACACTAAGTCTCAAGGGATTCACTATTAGCTTTTTGAGACATGATGCAAACATAGGCTCAGTAACCTCTATCCTGAAGAGGCTCATCATACTGGGTAAGAAATCATGAGCGAGAGCATAATTCCTGCTCTATTAACCCATTTCGCTAGAACTTTAGGGTATGAAATGTGTTCCTATTGAAGCTAAAAGATTGTCTTGGACGCTCATGTCAGGTTGTCATTTCTTTCATTGAAGTGACCACTTTCTGGGCTTGTTCTTGAGCAGAAAGCGTGGTGGATACCCTCGAATCCCTCTTCTAGCATGGCAAAGACTGAGGACTGAGCTGGTGGCTGTTACCTTCTTTATTATCAAACTTTGTTCCCCTTAGAACAGTAGGGAGGAAGGCCCAGCAGGAGTGAAGCCTACAGGAAAAGGACAGTGAGTGCTGAATCATCACTGCCTTGATAATTTCTTTTCAAACCCTTAACTACTCAAATCAAGCTTTCCAGGAAACATTACTGCTTATTGTTCCTTTTAGTTCTAATCCTCAGGATGAAGCACTGGGGGATATCACTGGGTAGAAATGAAGAAACAATCTGTAGAAACACTGGGGGTCTACCAGTATTCTTTATGGTACAGAGATGCACACTCTGGATAAAAAAGAAGGGAAATGGGGAAACCACAGAAGTCACCATAGAAATTAGGCTTCTTAGATATCTTACTCTACCTTCAGAGGATCCTGGGCTATAAACCAGCTATTCTATCACTGCCCTTGAAGATACAGAACAAGAGTTCATTGTTAATGTCATCACCTGTCTCTGTTCCCACAAATTACACTGGTAAAATGAATGACTATGAAAAATGACTCTTCAACGGTCGAATTTATCCTTATGGAATTAGCAAACCAGCCTGAGTTCCAGCTGCCCCTGTTTTTTCTGTTGTTGGTGAACTATGTAGTCACTGTGATGGGGAATTTAATCACAGCCCCATGGAACTTTTTCTCTTCAGCTTGTTGTTGGTTGATCTTTGCTATTCATTTGTCATTTCTCCAAAAATGTTGATGAGTTTTGTTTCAGAGAGGAACATTATCTCCTTTAGAGGGTGCATGACTCAGATGTTTTTTTCTTCTGCTTCTTTGTCAACTCTGGATGCTATGTGTTGACAGCCATGGCCTACGATCGCTATGTGGCCATCTGCAAGCCCCTGTTGCATGTAGTTACCATGTCCCTGGAAGTCTGTTCCCTTTTAATGTCTGGTTCATATACAATGGATTTTGCTGGTGCCATGGTTCATACAGGTTGTATGATCAGGTTGATCTTCTGTGACTCCAACATCATCAATCATTATACATATGACATCTTTCCCCCTGCACCCTCACCCAGCTCTCCTGCAGTAGCATCTATGCCAATGAGCTTGTGGTTTCCATTTTTGTAGGCACAGTTATCACAGTATCTAGCCTCGCTATCCTTCTCTCCTATGCTTTGATTATTTTCTATATCCTTCACATGTCATCATCTAAAAGTTGGTCCAAAGCCTTCAGCACTTGTGGCTCTCACATAATAACTGTTGGTCTATTCTATGGGTTTGAAATGCTTGCATATGTTAAGCCATCATCTACTGGGTTTGTGGAACAGGGAAAATTTTTCTCAGTGTTTTATAACAATGTGGTACCCATGCTGAATCCTCTCATCTATAGCTTCAGAAACAAGGATATAAAACTTGCTCTGAAGAAAACTCTGAAAAGAATTACAAACTGAGCACTCAGGCAGAAGTGCTGCCTAAGTCCCTGCTTCCATTGCTATGTATTTTTTCTCCTCCCCATTCTCTTCCTTCTCTTCTTTTTCTTCTCTTCATCTTTTTTTCTAAAGATGATTTTTACACCATTATAATCATGTTGACCTATTCTTGGACTTCAGGGTCATCGCAGTTCTAAGGTGGTCCAATCTGGTTGGTATGTCTCATGTCAGATGAAGATACTGGCTAACTTGCTTTCTGGGTAAATATAATACTGCCTTTTATTATGTGTGTGCATTTATTTTCTAAACAAGGTAAACTGCAGAGTGACAGGTTATCTGGCCAGTTCATCTCTTTCTTGCTTTCCCTGAGACAATTATGCAGTTTTTTCTGTTTCAAGGATTTTACTGCTTATGATTGCATGAAGGCAGAGAAGATGGCAAAAATTGTGGACATGGTACAGTACTAAATATTTCTGGAAATTTTCAAGGTTCTTTTAGTATTAGTGTCACTGAGTTATGTCACTTACTGAGTTATGTGGAAACCCTGATGGCATAAAGGTTAAGTGCTGCATTTGCTAACTGAAAAGTCGGGAGTTCAAATCTGCCAAGTGCTCTATGGAGGCAGTTCTGTCTATAGTAAAGCTATGAATCGGAATTGACTCAATGACAGTGGGTTTTCATTTGTATTGAATTATGTCCTCCAAAACATGTGTGTATCAATTTGACGGGTCCATGAGTCCTGGTGGAAACCCTAGTGGTATAGTGGTTAAATGCTATGGCTGCTAACCAAAAGATCAGCCATTCAGCTCCACTAGGTAACCTTGGAAACTCTATGGGGTAGTTCTACTTTACCTCATAGGGTCACTAAGAGTCAGAGTTAACTCAACTACAATAGGTTAATAAGTTATGAGTCCCTGTATTGAGTGATTGTCCACTATTTGATGAGATTTTTCTGTGTGTTTTAAATTCAGTCACTATAATTTAAAAGATGGATTAGCAATAGTTATATAGATGAGGCCTACAAAATTAGATAGTGTCTTAAGACAATCTCTTTTGAGATAAAAAACATAGAAGCCAGCAGAGGGACCTAGGGACCTCGTACCACAAAAAAAGCAGCACCAGGAGCTGATTGTCTCCCTTGGACCTGAGGTTACTGCACTGAGATGCTCTCAGACCAAGGAAAGATAAGTTCATCACAAGGAACTTCCTCCAGAGTCAACAGAGAGAGAAAGCCTTCACCTGAAGTTGATGGCCTGAATTTGGACTTTGAGTGGCCTACTAGACTGTGAAAGTATAAACTTCTTTTCGATAAAGTCATCCACCTGTGGTATTTCTATCACAGCACCACCAGATGTCTAAGACAATGAGCTTTTTTCCTGAATTTTGGCCTCACATCTGTATTGTTACTGAAAATCTTGTTTAATCACAGTTCTATTAACCTCAAGGATGTGTGAGATAGCTAAGGGTTGTCACTTTGTTTACCTTGCACAAACCATACCTATGTAGAAAATTGTAGACAGTTCTTTCAAACACTTCTATTTCTACTGTTTTGGACAAATGATGTACTATCTGTAATCTACAAAATAGTGTAAAACCTCAATAACAAAAGGACAAATAAGCCAATTTAAGAATGGATAAAAGATGGAAGGAGTATTCCAGTTATGCTAAAGTCCACTTAATATTGTTCTTGTTTCTAATGTGTGCTATCACCAATTTCACCCAACCAGATTTCTAGCAACTATCTAATCTAAACCCTACCCCTCTGCTCTCCCTCCCTCCCCTCCCTTGCAGCTGTCAAAGAGTCTTTTTCTTCTATACATAAGTCTGTTTTTGAGGTGCACCTTGAGATCTCCACTAAAAGACCTCAACTGATGGTCCACCGGTTTTGGGGTTCCCCTGGGAGCATGGCCCCTGGCCCTGATGCTACCCTTGCCCATAAATCATAATGAAGGTCCACTCTTCAGACACTAATAGATTGAACTTGGCAATGCAGAGTAACCATATATTGGATGCATTTTATAGTTCTATGCATCTATAGGATATCATCCTGCTGACCTCTGGCTGGAGGAAGGAGAGTGGGTGGAGAGGAGGGGAAAGGAGACTGTTGGGAGGATGAGACATGTATGGAGCAGAGAGGAATAGTGTGCAGTCACCGGGCAGGGAGAGCAGTGGAAGCTGCATATAGGTGGGCATGTAAATTTATACAGGAATGTACATTTTCACTCAGTCATAGTAAAAAAGTAAATAAGAAATGAAAATGGATAAAAGATATGAACCCTTTACCAAAGAAGACATTTAGGCAACTAACAGAGACATGAGGAAATGCTCTAGATCATTATCCACTGAAGCAACATATGTCAAAACTACAATGAGATATACTCTCACCCCAACAAGTCTAGCATTAATCCTAAAACACAGTAAGTATGAGGAAGATGTGGAAAGACTGGAACACTTACACTTTTCTGGTACAAATATAAAATGGTACAATCACTGTGGAAATCAATTTGGCCCTTCCTTCAAAAGCTAGATATAGAAGAACCAAATGATCCAGCAGTCCCATTATTTGAAATACATCCTTCAGAAATAAGAGCCCTCTTACAAATAGATATATGTAGACACATGTTCGCTGCAGCATCCCTGTTCACAATAGCAAAAAGATGGAAACAACCTAGGTGCCCATCAACAGAGGAATGGATAAACAAATTATGTACATTCACACAATGGAATTCCAAGTAATGAAAAAGAACAACAGTGAATCTGTGAGACGTCTCACACTGTGGATGAATCTGGAAAACATTATGCTGAGTGAAATTAGTCACAAAAGGACAAATACTGTATGAGGCCACTATTATGAGAACTCAAGAAAAGATTTAAACACAAAAGAAAACAGTCTTTGAGGGTTAAGACAGTGGTAGACAAGAAGTATTTTAGGTGAAGGGAATGGCAACACACAATACAGGGGGAGTCGTAAAACCAGACCAAACCAAAAGTAATAAAGTACCCTGAATACAACCAAACACTCTGAGAGACAGAGTAACAGAGGCTGGGCACTGTAGACCACAGTTTCAGAGGACATCTAGTTCAATTGGAGTAACAAAGTTTTTTAAGAAAATGTTCTGCACCTCATTTTGGTGAGTGACATCTGGGATCTTAAAGATAGCATTCATCCATCTAAGAGTCATCAATTTGTCCCAATCCACCTACAGTAAAGGAGAATGAAGAACACCAATGACACAAGGAAAACATGAACCCAAGAGACAGAAAGGGCCATATAAACCATACACTACATTAGTCTGAGACCAAATTAAATAGATAGTGTCTGGCTACCACCAGTGACTGTCCTGACAGGCAACACACAAGGTGTCCTGACAGAACAGTGAGGTGACAAGCTGTAACTAAAATCAGAGCACAAGCACAGTGGGTTGATACGGCCTGATCTGGGAAGAGAAGGGAGACCGCTAAGTTGTTGAAACAGCCCTTGAACACTACCTCCAGATTTATTGTTATGTGAGAAAAACAAGTCCTTATTTTTAGCAGGCTTTTAATTCAGTTTTCTGTAACTTGAAGCTACAATCTTAGAAATTAATAATGGGTTTAGGTAATGTTCCTGCAACATTAAAATAAAAAATACATTATTTTAACAGACAAAATTGTCAAGAGATACTTGCTCCTTTTCAGAATACTTTGAAGTGTGGAACTATAATTTACTGTTAATTATTTAAAGAGAGTTGGTGAACATTTAATTTCAAGTTTTAGATATATGTTTTGGTTTATAATAGGTAGTGTTCTTTGTTTATCATACACTTTTGGTTTTTGAAATGTAAACATTCTCCAAGACTCCCTTTCTTGCATTTTCTGAGAGGTGGTAAGAGTTTACACAATGATTAATATGCTAAAAATATCTATCAGAATATTTGTTTCCTGGCCTCTGAGCCTTTATGATTTATAGTTGATTTCACTTTTAAGTTCTCATAAGGCTGAATTATAGTTTTGGGAATATATACGCTTCCTACATAGATTCACTTTCCCAGAAATAACTGAGAACCTTTAGAAGTTTCTGAGCTAGGGGAAGACAGAGCTGTGCCTTCAGAGATTGTTCTAAAAGCTGTGCAAATGACTCAGCTGAAGGATGTGTGGGGATATGCTGCAAAAACAGTAAAAAAGCCCACCACTCAGTAGTATGGTTCAGTTTAAACTGAAAAAAGTGCCTGTAGCAACAATGGGAAAGAGATAGACTTCATTTTGGTGATAGACTTCCTTCTTGCAGGTGAGGAATGTGGAACATATTTTAAACATTTCATCCAGAAAATGACTTATCCAAGAATATTTATTGAGTTCCTACTACACAAACTGGGAACCTTGACAGTGCAATGGTTAAGTGTTATGATTGCTAACCAAAAATTCAGCAGTTTGAATTCACTTGGTCTTTCTTGGGAACTTTGTGGGAGTGCTGAACTCTGTTGTATAGGGTTGCTGACAGTTGGCATTGACTTGACAGCAATGGTTGGTCTTTACTGCATAATCTTACCATTATTAGCCACTGAAGGGTAGCAGAAAACAAGATGGAAGTGGTCTTTTTACCTACAGAGCTGACTGTTCATAGGGGAACACAGAAAAGAACAGAAAAGGAAAAATATGTCTAAGTTTTATTATGGAGGCTCCACCAGGAGTTATGTGAACATAAAGAATGGAAACTGACATTTATTGACTATTCAGCATAAACCAGGCAATGTTCCAAGCACGTGGCTTTTAGTAGATCATTTAATTGTACCAGTAACCCAATGAGCAGAAGCTATTATTACTAGCCAGTTTTACCAGTGATGAACCTGAGGTGCAGAGAGTTTTATTTATCTGCCAAAGGTGTTATAGTTAGTACATATGGAGGTGGGATTCATACATGTGCTGTCTTACTACATAGCCTATGATCTTAAGTACAACGATGGGAAGAGATGGATAAACTCAGTTACTGAAATGTTTAAGACACAGGAGAACTTTTACGTAGAAATTTCCAGTAAGTGTTCACAGTAAAGACTACAAGGGAGGCAATGCTCTAGAAACTGGCTTGTAGACATCTCAGGAGAGACAACAACTGAAATAGAGTACTAAAATCCTGTATATTTTATATTTTGAAATAAAGAATTCTGGAGCAAGAAATCTTGTGGTAAAATCTCCCTTTAGGATTTGAGAAGAACACAAATGAAAACAATACAGTAGATTTCCCTTCAGATATGAAGATGGTAGGGATATGAGAATTTCTTTTAGTCTCTGCTTTGGGGGATGTGTAGTCCCTTGAATGAACTGAAAACTTGAATAAACGCTGTTCTCTAAGGAATTAAAAATAAATTTCTGTTATTTTCTTTTTACGTACAGAATCTATTCTCTGGGGAACAGCTGACCCGGTTCTCACCTGTTTATAATCATCTGTATTGTGTCAGTAGACTCACATTAAATGATGTTTGTTTCACCAAGTAGAATCGGTGATAATTATGATTTCTTTTCCCTGTTGCTTGAGAACACTCATTATTAAAATCAGAAAATACTATCTGTTGCTCAAAAAGATATTCAGAGCATCTCAGAAACTGACCCTGAGCAACATTCTTTTAGAGTCTAAGGAAGTAAGTAAAGCCTCAGAGCTAGAAATTTCCTTTAAAAGAACATAGAAATGAAAAAAAAAAAAAAGATACAGAAGCATGCATATTTTTTGATCTAAAAAAGTGGGTTCCTGAGTTCTTTCTGTATCAATGTCCTCTTTGTTTTGAAGGGGACCCCTGAGATCTACAATAGTCCTTTTCCTTTCCGTTTTGTGCAGCCTGACAGTAAGTGGAAGAATCTGACCAAGGAGGAACAGGGAATATTTACACAGTTCCTGCAGTGGATCCAGTATCTCGTAAAGTTTTTCTCTCAGGAGAGAACTTATATTTTTTCTAGATTTACTACTTACCCTGTGATATGAGGCAGTTACAAAACCTCTTCTACTTTAGTTTCTTGGTTTTGACATAGAGACAATGGACATGGCTCCACACCTTCTGGTTTAAACTTTATCAGAACACAGTACCTGATCCTAGGGCTTCTGCCTCTGGTTTTAAAATGACAGAAGGGTTCAAGTGAATGAAAAGTAATGACAGAGAGATGATTCTGTCCTGGCCATTCTTCTCCTTTATTCCTGAATTTTCTAGCTGTCAAGTTATATATGGCAAGACATTCTGTGTGTATCATGAGGTAGGCTTTACCAGTTTTAGCTTACAGATACTAATAACTGGAGGTCAAGTGTCATGCTGTATCTTGATAGTGGTAAAGGCATTTTTATTAGCCCAGGCTGGGTTAGTCTCAGACATTCTCAGCATATACCCAACTCTTGTGGAAGGACATATTGTGGGAAGATCTAGATTGCCATTTTACATAACCCGTTTCTCTTGTCCTCACAGATAAGTCTATTGAAAAATGGCTACTGGCAATGGTTCTTTCCTCACTGAATTCATTCTGATGGGATTAACAGACCAACCAGATCTGCAGCTTCCTTTGTTCTTCCTGTTTCTAGTAATGTATATGGTCACTGTGCTTGCAAACTTGGGCTTGATAACTCTGATTGGGCTGATTTCTCATCTTCACACCTCCATGTACTGTTTCCTCTTTAACTTGTCGTTCATAGACCTCTGTTATTCTTCTGTGTTTACCCCTAAAATGTTAATGAACTTCATTACAAAGAAGAATATTATCTCCTATCTTGGGTGCATGACTCAGCTCTACTTTTTCCTTTTTTTTTTGTGATTTCTGAATGCTATATGCTGACATCAATGGCCTATGATCGCTATGTGGCCATCTGTAATCCCCTTTTGTATAACATTGTCATGTCTCCTAAAACGTGTTTCAGGCTTATTTTCGGTTCATACTTGATGGCCTTTTCTGGGGCTATCGCTCATACTGGATGCATGCTGAGACTGAACTTCTGTAATGCCAACACCATCAACCATTATTTGTGCGACATTGTCCCTCTGCTTCAGCTCTCCTGCACTAGCACCTATGTCAATGAAGTGGTAGTTTTTATTGTGGTAGGCATCAACATTATTTTGCCCAGTCTCACCATCTTTATATCTTATGTCTTCATTCTCTCCAACATCCTCCGCATCAATTCCACTGAGGGGAGATTCAAAGCCTTCAGTACCTGCAGTTCTCATGCAATTGCTGTCTCCCTGTTCTTTGGATCAGGAGCATTCATGTATCTCAAACCATCTTCTGCAAGGTCTATGGGTGAAGGAAAAGTTTCCTCTGTGTTTTACACCAATGTGGTTCCCATGATGAACCCTTTAATCTACAGCTTGAGAAACAGAGATGTTAAACTCGCCCTGCTGAAAACCCTGAGTAGGAAAAAGTTTTGATCAAAAACAGTATCACTCTGTGCAGGTAATTAGAGGACAGAATGGCTCTGCATGTTTACTTTCAATATTTTTGATGACATTCTTCTTATCCTGTTTCTTACCTTCATTTTTTCCCAATAATTTACTTCTGGGGGAGGGTTGTTTTCTTTTGTTAAATAGTTTCATAATTTCTTCTCATTCAAAATTTTTCAATCAAGAATAACATTAAGGAAAGAGTTTATCACTCTATTTTTTCATGGTAAATTTGAACTTCTTTTCTCATGGAAAAATATTAATGGATCTGTGAATGATCAAATAGTTTTAATGTGAAATTGTACCATTATCATACAGATTTCTTATTAGATATTTGTTAAGCTTCACTGGAAGCATGATTCAGACAATCTTTCTACTCTTCCCTTCCCATTATCTGTAGGGCAGGAACATGTGTACTTCAAGTCAGTATTCTACAGAAATAAAATATTCCAAGAATACTACCCAGTATAACTCATTTTGTAGGAGTCAACACTATGCATTATCCTCCTTTTGACAATGAGTTTATTTACTGACTCTTCTCCCATTCGGACAAATAACTGATCCCGTACCTCTAACTATTGCATGGATGGAAATCTTGAGCTCAGGGGTGTTAATGATTTACTTACAGTTACAAAAATTCTTAATGAAAAATCCAACAGTAAAATCTTAAGCCTACTGATCTCAAGTCTACTATGAAGTATGCTTTGTTTCTACTTTATTTTATTTTTCTTGATTTCAGTAAACACAAAATATGGGAAATCATTTTGATTATGGTAGTTGACTGTGTTTGTTCCAGGAGGATGTATAACTTTCTCTCAGTGTGGGTAGTGGTTTTTCTTTGTTGTTGTTATTTGTTGAGGGAAATACTCTGATGGCTTTTTTTAGTGAAAAGAGAATGTCTGTTGGGCAAATATAGTCAGGAGATGAATACTCCAAAGATATTGATCTTTTTTCTGAAAAATGGAATAATCTGAATTTGAGATATTTGCTGGTGTTTTTATCTTGGAGAACAGAGGACATGAGAAATGAAGAAGTCCAGACATGTTATTAGACCAGGACCAAAGAGATGCATGGCCAATAAATAAGAAGTCCCTTTGTGTGGCAGTTCTCTGACTTATAGGGTCACTGTGAGTCAGAATCAACTAGATGGCAGTGGTTTGGCTTGGCTTAGCTTGTGTGAGGCGTGTTCAATGAGGTTTTAGACACCAATTTCAATCCTTCCTGTATCTGATTTTGTTGAGTACTGCAACTAACCTTTGCTGTACAGAAAGCTTTGATAAACATATCGACGGCACTTGGCTTTGGCTATTGCGTACAACAGTCGTATGCTGTCAGTACTGTTTAAGGGAATGAAGAGGGGAGAGGTATGGCCAAATTCTTGGTTAATCAAATAATGAAAGCACTGAAACTTTAGAAGATAAAATAATGAATGTTAATTGCAGCAGAATTTGTTGCTGTTGTTAGGTGCTGTTAAGTAGGTTCCTACTCACAGTGACCCTATAGGTCAGAGTAAAACTACCCTATAGAGTTTCCAAGGAATGCCAGGTAGATTTTAACTGCCCACCCCTTGGTTAGTAGCCACAGCTCTTCACCACTATGCCACAAGCATTCCTACAACAGAATTTAGGAAGCAGAAATTTAGAAAGCAAAATGATGATAAATTGTAAGTTCTTACTCTTTCCATTCTAGAAGCTCTTGACTATATTATGAATCTTGCAGAATTTTTCTGAGTAGAATGATTTTTTTTTTTTTATTGTAGTTGAGTGGATGTGTACAATTCAATTTAAATTTTCATACCCACCTATCGGCAGATCCCTCTGTTCTCCTTGCCTGGGGACAGTATACTCATCCTTTCTGTTCCATACATGTCATAATCTCTTAACAATCTCCTGTCCCTTCTTCTTCACCCTCTCCACTGACCTCTAGTAAGATGCCAGTAGGACAGCATCCTATAGATGCATAGAACCATAAAGCGCACACATGATATGGTCACACTGTGTCCCCGAGTCTAATCCATTCCTCTGACCTCAGTAATGATTTATGATCAGGGACAGCATCAGGTCTAGGGGCCGTGCTCCCAAGGTAACCCCCAGGCCTTCAGACCATCGATTTCAGTCTTTTAGTGGAGTTCTTAGGTTGTACCCTTTTTTTTCTCATGTTGCCACTGGGACTCAACTTTGTGAGCCCCATCGTGGCTGTCACTGGTGGTGGCTGGGCACCAGCTGGTTCTTCTGGTTGCATATTGATATAGTCACTCATTCATGTGTGTCTTTCTGTCTTCTGGGTTCTTTTTCCTTCATGTTGTTGTTGTCCTTGGTGATCATCTGTTCCAGTTGAAATGGGACAATTTGGTGTACCTCAGACGGCATCTTGCTAGCTTTTAAGACCCCATATGCCTCTCATCAATATGAAGTGCAAAAGACTCTGTTAGCAATAGGCTAGTTATGACAATTGGCCTCAGTATTCCCTGAGAGCATGGTCCCCAGACCCCTGCCCCTGTTACTCTATCCTTGCAATATTGGGTTGAGATTGGAAGACTTTTCAAGTTATTCTGAAGTCCAGTTAAAACAATCTTCTTTCTACTGTGTGCTGTCACTGATTTCACCCAACCAAATTTCTATCAACTGCCAAATCTATCACCAACTATCTTCCTCCTGCCCTCCCCTCCCTTGTAGCCATCAAAGAGTCTTTTCTTCTGTACATGAGTCTGTTTTTAAATTCTTGTAGTAGAAGTCTCGTACAATATTTGTCCTTGTGCCACTAACTGATTTCACTCAGCATAATGTCTTCCAGTTGAAACTGAATTATGAGATGCTTCCTAGATTCATCATTGTTCTTTATCAAGGCATAGTGTTCTACTGAGTATATATACCATAGTTTGTTTAACTATTACTCTGTTCTTGGGCCTCTGGGTTGAGTCCATCTTTTTGCTATTGTGGACAATATTAAAGAAATTCTAAATGCAGAGATCATGAGGATGTGTGGAGCAATTAAATTACACCTATTTTTGTGGCTTTGACGTGCTATGTCCATGTGGATTATAAGCTGTACAAAACTCAAACTGCAGCTGATACAGGAATTATAATAAAAAGTAAATATTTTCCTTTTTATTATTTTTCCTAAATTTTTATCACTTCAATATAGTGATACTGAATTCATTTTCTAGTTGTGCAACTATTTGTCTCCACTTCTGAGTTGTTCCTCCTTCTTTAATATAAATTCACTGTTCCTTAAAGTACTCATCTAATCTTTCAAGTTGTCATTGTCAGCTTGACCCCACACAGATACCTCTTAAAAGAGCATAATAATAATTTTTTTACTAATTAAGCTAAAATATTATTTGGCTTTAAGATGACTTCAGGTGATATTTTTGGTTTAAGATTTAAAGATTATCTCAGGGCAATAGGTTAGGGTATCTTCTACCCTCCATGGTTTAAGAAAGTCTAGAGTCCATGACAATTTGAAATTCTATTCTACATTTTTCCTCATTTGATCGATATCCTTTGTAGAATTTTCATACAAAATATTCAATAATGATAACCAGGCATTATCTAATAATTTTGATCTCATGATAAAGAAGGAAGTCATTCATAGGGGCCATTATCCATACATTCCACATCCTCCTACTGTTCCTGATTCATGTTCTTCTTCAGTTGCTTCAGGTGAAAAAAGATAAATTGTGCTCTGGATGGCTGCTTACAAACTTTCAAGACCCTAGGCACAAAGCAACAAATAACAAACTAGGAGTTAGAACAGAAGCACTAACACTCATTACTAGGCCACTTAACTGGGATACCATGGGAAATTGCAACCCTAAACTTCCAATCCAAGGAACCAACTGCCATGAAGTATTTGGTCATACATAAGAAGCCTCAGCAACTACTCTTCTTTTGTTTTCAAACACGGCTATGACACAATTTTTGCCAATTCAGCTTTTTACAGGTATAAAAGTTGTTGACAGCAGTGATAATATTTGTCTATACAACCCAATCAATGTGATTTTTCCATCATCATCACTTTTTGCCCCCTTTCTTTGCTCCCTCTTCTACCCTGGTAGGCACTAATAAACTTTTATCTCTATACATTGTACTATTTTTTTTTTATTATTTTTTTTTTTGGTGTGTGGTCATTTTATACATACAACATCATATAATACTTGTCCTTTTGTGATTAACTTTTTTCACTCAGTATAATGTCTTCATGAGTCGAATCTGACTCGATGGCACTTGGCTGGCATAAGGTCCTCAAGTTTCATCAATACTGTAGCATGTACCAAGACTTTATTTCTCATGCTGGTTAAGTAGTACTCCATTATATGTGTGTGCTGACTTTTGTTTATCCACTTATTTGTTGATGGGCATTCAGGTTGTTCCCACATTTTGGCTATTGTGAATGGTGCTACCATGATTATTAGAGTGCAACTCTCATTTTGAATCTCTGCTTTCAGATCTTTGTATATATGTAGGAGTGGAAATGCTGATTATGTGGTAACTCAATTTTTACTATTTTGAAGAACTGCACCCTGTTTTCCACAATGGTTGTACCACTTTGTATTACTACCAGCAGTGAATAAGGGTACCTGATTCACCACACCCTTGGTAACATTCTTTGCTTTCAAGGGTTTATTTATTTATTTAATCCTTAGTCATCTGTTTTAGTCAGCTAGTGCTGCTCTAACAGAAACAACACAAGTGTATGGCCTTAAAAAGAGGAACTTTATTTGTCACAGTCCAGTAAATTAAAAGCCCAAATTCAGAGTGTCAGCTTCAGGGGAAAATTTTCTTCCCAGGCTCTGGAAGCTTCTGTGGCGCAGGAACACGTCTTTTACAGAGGATGTGCTTAACTCCCCCACACTCTATTTTATGGTGGTATGAGGTCCTCAAATGTCCCTGCGAGATTCTTTCTCTCATACCTCAAGAGACTGCCCCAATACACAAAACAATTTCACATATTAAGTCCTCCTTCACCAACACAGCAGCACCCATCCACACTTATCATAGAGGCAGGAATTCCTAAACGGAGAAACATCACACAATTACCAGGTATTGTGGCCAAGACAACTTGTTGCCGCTTTTTTTGTGAACACAGTTCAATCCATGACACCATCCTAGTGAGAGCAAAATGGTATCTCAAAGTGGTTTTGATTGGCAATTCTCTGATGGCTAACGATGCTGAGCATGTTTTCATGTGTGTGGTGGATGAATGGATGTTCTCTTCAGTGAAATGTCTGTTCAAGTCTTTTGCTTATTTTATGAATGGGTTGTTTTTCTTTTTGTTGTTGACTTTTTGAAATTCCCTATAATATTTCTGTTATTAAATGCTTGTTGGATGTATGGCTTCCAAAGATGTTCGCTCAGTTGATATGTTGCCTTTTTGATTTTTTGTTACAGTCTTTTAATAAACAAAAGTTTTTAATTCTTAGACATCTCATTTATTTTCTCTTTTGCTGTTTGTATTTTTCTTTTTGTATTATATAGTCTGTTTTATTTTAATTTTTATTTTTATTTAACATAACTGAGTGAAAATGTACATTCACACATAAATTTACATGCCCCCCTATATGCAGCTTCCACTGCTCTCCCTGTCCGGTGAGTGCACACTATTCCTCTCTGCTCCATACATGTCTCATCCTCCCAACAGTTTCCTTTCCCCTCCTCTCCGTCCACTCCTCTTCCTCCAGCCAGAGGTCAGCATTGCCAAGTCCAATCCATTCCTGTCCAAAGAGTGGACCTTTGTTATAATTTATGGGAAAGGGCAGCATCAGGGCAGGGGGCCATGCTTTCAGAGGAACCCCAAAACTGCTGGACCATCAGTTGAGGTCTTTTAGTGGCGATCTCATGATGCACCTCTTTTTATTCTTGTGTTGCCAGTGAGACTCCTCTCTGTGAGCTCCGTCGTGGCTATCACTGGTGGTGGCCAGGCACCATCTGGTTCTTTCGGTCCCAAGTCGATGTAGGCACCCACTGTTGTGGGTCTCTCTGTCTTCTCAGTTGTCTTTACCGCATGCCATTTTGGCCCTCGGTGAGCATCCGTTCCTGCTGAGTTGGGACCATTTGCTGTGTCCTCGGATGGCAGCTTGGCAGCTTTTAAGACCCCAGATGCCACTCACCAATGTGGGGTGCAGAGAGCTCTCTTAGCAAAACGCTAGTTGTGCCAATTGGCCTGGAATTCGCCTAAGAGCATGGTCCCCCACCCCCGCCCCAGCTACTCTATCCTGGCAGTATTGAGTTAAGATGGAAGGAGTACTCAAGTTATGCTGAAGTCCACTTAATGTTGTTCTTGTTCCTAATGTGTGCTGTCACCGCTTTCTCCCAACTAGATTTCTAGTAACTATCTAAACTAAACCCTTCCCCCCTCACCCTTCCTCCCTCTCCTCCCTTGCAGCTGTCAAAGAGTCTTTTCTTCTATACACAAGTCTGTTTTTGAGATCTTATTGTAGAGGTCTCGTACAGTATTTGTCCTTTTGTCGCTGACTACTTTCACTCAACATAATGTCTTCCAGTTGAAACCAGGTTAGGAGATGTTTCCTGGAATCATCATTATTCTTTATCATTGCGTAGTGCTCCATTGAGTATATGTACCACAGTTTATTTATCCATTCTTCTATTGTTGGGCATCAGGGTTGATTCCATCTTTTTGCTATTGTGGACTGTGCTGCGATAAACATTCTGGTGCATGTGTCCGTTGGTGTGAAAGGCCTTGAATCTGTAGGATATATTCCAAGTAGTGGAATTACTGGGTGAAATGGTATATCAATATCCAATCTTTTAAGGAAGCACCAGATTGCCTTCCAAAGAGGCTGGACCATTTTGCAACCCCACCAACAGTGTAGGAGGGTTCCACTTTCTCCACAGCCTCTCCAGCATTTGTTGTTTTGTGCTTTATGGATGATGGCCAATCTTGTTGGGGTGAGATGGTATCTCATTGTTGTCTTGATTTGAATTTCTTTAATAACTAAAGATCGTGAACATGTTCGCATGTGTTTTTTGGGTGCTTGGATCTCCTCTTTAGTGAAGTGTCTGACCATCTCCTTTGCCCATCACTTAATTGGATGGTTTATCTTCTTCTCCTTGATATTTTGTAGTATCTTATAGATTATGGAGATCAGGTGTCGTTCTGACATAGAGCTGCCAAATATTTTTTCCCATTCTTTAGGTGTTCTTTTAATTCTATTAATAAAGTCTTTGGATGAGCAAAAGTGTTTGATTCTTAATAGTTCCCATTTATCTACTTTCTCTTCTGTTGATTGTGGTTTCTTTGACAGATTTTGGAGTCTGTCCTCACTCTGTATTAAAACTTTCATTGTTGTTCCTACCTTTTCTTGGATGAGCTTTATCGTTTTAGGTTTGATATTTAGGTCTTTTATCCAGTTGGAGTTGGTTTTTGTATAAGGTGTAAGATATGGATCTTGATTCAGTTTATTGCAGATGGATAACCAATTTTGCCAGCAACATTTGTTGAAGATACAGTTTTTACCCCAGTTTAATGTCTTAGGGCCTTTGTCGAATATCAACTGTTCATAGGCAGATGATGTCATCTCTGCGGTCTCAATTCTGTTCCATTGATCCATCTGTCTGTTCTTGTACCAGTACCAGGCTGTTTTGACCACTGTGGCAGTGTAGTATGTTCTAAGGTCGGGTAATGAGAGGCCCCCCAGTGTGTTCTTCTTCTTTAGTAGTACCTTACTTATCTGGGGCTTCTTCCCTTTCCAAACAAAATTGGTGATTTGTTTCTCCATCTCATTAAAAAATGACGCTGGAACTTGTATTGGGGTTGCATTATATAAATAAATTGCTTTGGGTAAAATAGACATTTTCACAATGTTAAGTCTTCCTATCCATGAGCAGGGTAGGTTTTTCCATTTATCTAAGTCTCTCTTAGTTTCTTGTAGTAAGGGCTTGTAGTTCTCTTTGTAAAGGTCTGTTGTTTCTCTGGTTAGATTAATTCCTAGGTACTTTATCTTCTTAGGGGCTATCGTAAGTGGTATTGATTTAATAATTTCCTCCTTAAAAGTCTCGTTGATAGTATAAAGGAAACCTACTGATTTACTTATGTTTATCTTGTATCCTGAAACTTTGCTGATCTCTTCTATCAGTTTGAGTAGCTTACTTATAGATTCCTTGGGGTTCTCTGCATATACAATCATATCATCTGTGAACAGGGAGATTTTAACTTCCTCTTTGCCGATGGAGATGCCCTTTATTTCTTCGTCTTGTCGAATTGCTCTGGCTAGAACTTCTAGCACAATGATCAATAAGAGAGGTGACAGTGGGCATCTTTGTCTAGTTCGTGATCTCAGGGGAAAGTCTTTCAGTCTCTCTCCATTCAGGATGATGTGGGCAATTGGCTTTGTATAAATGGCCCTTATTGTGTTGAGGAATTTGCCATCTATGCCCATTTTGCTAAGAGTTTTTAACATGAATGGGTGTTGGACTTTATCAAATGCCTTTTTGGTATCAATGGACAAAATCAGGTGATCTTTGTCTTTTGTGTTATTTATGTGATTAATCACATTAATTGCTTTCCTGATGTTGAACCAGCCTTGCATCCCTGGTATGAATCCCACTTGGTCATGATGGATTATTTTCTTGATATGTTGTTGTATTCTGTTGGCAAGAATTTTGTGAAGATTTTTGCATCTAGGTTCATGAGTGATATCAGTCTGTAGTTCTCTGTCTTTGTTGGATCTTTCCCTGGCTTAGGTATCAGGGTTATGCTGGCTTCATAGAATGAGTTTGGGAGTACTCCATCCCTTTCTATACTGTGAAATAGTTTCAATAGTATTGGGGATAACTCTTCTCTAAATGCGTGGTAGAATTCTGCCGTGAAGCCATCTGGGCTCGGACTTTTTTTGGTTGGCAGTCTTTTGATGACCTTTTCAATCTCTTCCTTTGTGATGGGTTTATTAAGTTGTTCTGCTTCACGTTGTGATAATTTGGGTAGGTGGTATGAGTCAAGGAACTGGTCCATTTCCCCTAGGTTTTCAAATTTGTTAGAGTACAGTCTTTCATAGTATTCTGTTACGGTATTTTTGATTTCTGTTGCATTTGTGGTGACAACTCCCTTCTCATTCCTAATTTGGGTTATTTGTTTCCTTTCCTGCTTTTCTTTAGTAAGTTTAGCCAGTGGTTTATCAATTTTGTTGATCCTTTCAAAAAACCAGCTTTTGGTCTTTTCAATTTTTTCAATTGTTTTTCTATTCTCTAATTCATTTAGCTCTGCTCTAATCTTTATGATCTCCTTTCTTCCGGTGCCCGAGGGGTTCCTCTGTTGTTCTCTTTCTACTTGTTCAAGCTGTAGAGTTAGTTCCTTGATTTGGTTTCTTTCTTCCTTCCAGATGTGTGCATTTATGGAGATAAACAGAACTCTGAGCACTGCTTTGGCTGTATCCCATAGGTTCTGGTAGGAAGTGTTTTCGTTCTCATTGGAATCCATGAATTTCTTTAATTCATCCATGATTTCCTCTATAACTCATGTTTTTTTGAGCAAGATGTTGTTCAGTTTCCAAGAGTTCCACTTTCTATCTATGTTTTTTCTGCTATTGATTTCAACATTTATGGCTTTATGATCTGAGAAGATGCTTTGCATAATTCAACGGTACAGATTTTGTTGAGCATTGCATTATGGCCTATCACATGGTCAATTCTGGAGAATGTTCCATGTGCACTGGAGAAGAAGGTGTAGTTGTCTGTTGATGGGTGGAAAGTTCTGTATATATCAATGAGGTTTAGTTGGTTAATTGTGTCAATGAGGTCTTCTGCATCTTTACTGAGCTTTTTTCTAGATGATCTGTCTAGTAATGAGAGTGGAGTGTTAAAGTCTCCCACTATTATTGTGGAGTCATCTAACTCTCTTATGAGAGTAGTCAGTGTTTCTTCAACATATTTAGGTGCTCTGACATTAGATGCATAAATGTTTACTATAGTTAAGTCTTGCTTGTGTACTGAACCTTTCAGCAATAAATAGTGTCCATCTTTGTCCACGATGGTGGATTTGACATTAAAATTGATTTTGTCTGAGATTAGAATTGCCACCCCTACTCTTCTTGTTCGTTGTTCGCTTGATATATATTCTTCCATCCTTTAATTTTCAATTTGTTCCTGTCTTTAGGTCTCAAGTGAGTTTCTTGTAGACAACATATGGATGGGTCATGTCTTTTGATCCAAGATGACACTCAGTGTCTTTTTACTGGAGCATTCAGTCCATTCACATTCAATGTAATTATTGATAGGTATGTGTTCACTGCTGCCATTGTGATATGTTTATTTTTATGTTGATGTTTTCTCTGTTGTTCTTATTAGTCTGTTCTAGGACACTCTTTTGTGAGTTGATTTTTCACCTATTTCAGAGCTGGTTTTATAGTTGTTGAGACTCATGTGTTAGATTTCTTGAAATGGTATGATACATCTTTGTTGTGGTTTACAGCTGCCCCTATGAACCCCCTTAGTAAACTATTTATAAACCCAATTTTAATTACTACCAGTCTTGTCATCTTCCTCTCCATCTGGAAGGACTATAACAACTGTAGTACATCCCTCTTTTATTATGATGACACCATAGTTTTCATGATGATCACTGAATTGCTTCTTTCCAAATCAAAGCTGTGATTTACTTTGGAGCCTTCCCTAAATGAGTATTGAGTTGTGTGTCATTCTAAAATATAAAGTTAGTGGCTTCGTTCTTCTAAGCCAAAGCCAAGAACTTCTTTCAGTATTTCTTGTAGTTTGGGTTTGGTTTTTACAAAGTCTCTGAGTTTCTATTTATCTGGGAATGTCTTAATTTCATTTTCGTATTTGAAAGATAGTTTTGCAGGATATATAATTCTTGGTTGGAAGTTCTCCTTCAAGACTTTGAATGTGTGATGCCACTGTCTCCGTGCCAGCATGGTTTCTGCTGAGAAATGTGACGAGAGCCTACAGGGTTTCCCTCTGAATGTTAGCTTTGCCTTGAGTCTTGCTGCCTTTAAGAGTTGCTGCTTATGTTTCATTTTGTTAAGCTTGATTATAATATGTCTTGGAGTCTTTCTTTTGAGATCTATATTGGGTGGCATACGATATGGATCTGAGATGTCTATATTCTCTTCCTTCATGATTTCTGGGAAGTTTTCTTTCAGCAGCTCAGCAACAATATTCTCTGTGTTCTCAGATGTCTCACCCTGTTCAAGGACTCCAATTAATCCGAAGGTTGTTCCTCTTAATAGAGTCCCACATGCTTCTTAATGTTTCTTCATTTTTCTTGTTTCTTTTTTGTGATTTCTGCTCATAGACACTGGCATCAGTAGCTCTGTCTTCCAAGTCAGAAATTCTTCTTTCCATTTGTTCCATTCTGTTTTCTTGGCTTTGCATGGGAGTTTCTATGTCTTTCATTTTCTTCTTGATCTGTTGGATTTCAGAGTACTGGTGTTCCATCAGATCGAACGGCTTGCTTAATTTTTCATTTTGTTCTGCTGCATTTTGTATAAGGTCTAGAAGGGCTCTGTATATAATCAATTTGTATTCACTTCCTGATGCTTTCATAAAAGTTTGTTCATTTGGAAAACTCCTTGGTTGCTTTGTTTGGGAGCCTTCTTAACCCATGAGTGATTGCTTGTATGCCACAATTGTCTGTTGCTTTTTGGGTCCCATGTGAGTATATAGAGGCTGGAAGAGGTACTGTGAGGATGGATTGCAAATGTTTCTCTAGGCTGTCTTCAAATGTAAAGCAAAAGGTATCTGACCAGTTCACAAGTCAGGTGTAGAGGTCCCTCTTCTCATCTGACAAAGTAAGCACCACTATATCCAACCCCAGATGATAACAAACTATTTCAGAATACAGCAATGCTACTGCCCTGGTGGCCTCTGCTGACAGGGCCTAGCCTTATCCAACACTGCATCGAGTACTGGTTCTGTGATAGAAAAGCGCTCTCCTGTGGGCAGGCTCTGGCTCCCAAGCTAAGAATTAGGTCCAGCTGAGGCCACCGTACACAAGATGGCGTCCTCCACACAGGCAGCAGACAGAGGAGCCAAAGGTGCCAAGAGGCAGCAATTCCTCTGCTTCTATTGCAGGGCCCCCAACATAGGCAGCACTGTGCAAAATCACCACTTTTCTGACGGAAAAGCGCTGTCCCGTTTGCAGGTGCTGGCTCCCAGGCTAAGAACGAGGTCCCGCTAAAATCTCGGTACCAACATGGTGTCCCGCACCCTGACCACGGAGCTCCGCACAAACCCCGCTGAGGCAACTACAAAACCAAAGGCTCAAAGTGGCTAGATTAACAGAGTCCCGAGCCTGGCTCTCAGAACATGGGAATCTCACCTGCCTATCTCCCCAGCAGCGCGTCTGAATCCAGCCGACAGGCAAGGCCCCGATCTGCCCGCCAGCCGAGACAGAGGCAAAAAAAAGTCAAAGTGGTGCGTTTACCTTCCATCCGTGAGAGCCAGGGCTAGCCAGGAGCGGGAGTCAGTGAAAGAGAGGAGGTTTTTCGCTGAGTGGTATGAAGTCCCAATTAACAGCTCTGTGCCGTGTCCTGAGGCCGATTAGGTGATCAGAAGGCTCTGTTTGATTGTCAGTTCAGGTCTTGGTTTCCAGAGGGATATAAGGAGACATGTGCTTAGTCGGCCATCTTGACTCCGCCCCCTATATAGTCTGTTTTTGAAAGCTAGGCCTGCAAGAATTGCCCTTGCTTGTTCTTCTAAGAATTTTATGGTTTTAGATTCCACAGTTAGGTCTTCAGGCCATTTTGAATTTATTCTTTGATATGTGGTATGAGCAAGGATCTCAGGGATCCTTTTTTTTTAAAAAAAAAAAAAAGAACAGGTAGAAACACTGTTTTTCCAGCATCATTTATTGAAGAAATTCCTTTCTCACTGAACACATGTAGCACAATTTTAAAAAATCCATTGATCATAGACATGTGGGTATATTTCTAGACTCTTAATTCTATTCCATTGGTCTGTTGTTTCCTGTCATACCAGTACCAAACTGTTATAATTTCTGTAGGTGTAGAGACTTTAAATTCAGGAAGTCTGAGCCTGTCTACTTTGTTCTTCTTTTTCAAGTTTGTTTTAGCTATTCAGGGTCTTTTGTCATGCCATACAAAGTTAATAATTTGTTTTTCTAGTTCTGTAAGCGAAGCTTTTCCATTCAGTATGCACAACATATATTTTTAAAGCTTTTTTTAATGTACTTTAGATGAAACTACCTTCTTAATAAACGGTACACATGCTATTTTACAACACTGGTTACCAACCTCATTGGTTACCAACCTTGTATTCCCTGTTAGCAGCTTTCCTGCCCCTCCTGCCTTCTTGTCCTTGCCACTGGGCTCGTATGCCCTTTTAATTTCATTTGCTTTTTTGTACCTGTCTGATCTTCAGCTCAAGTGTGAATCTCAGGAGTGAACTCATTACTGAAATAAAAGAGTGTCCAGGGGCCATGCTCTTGGGGTATCTTCAGTATCTGTCAAGCCAGTAAATCATTTTTTGTGAGTTAGCAAAAAGTTGGAATCAACCCAAATTCCCAACAACAGAAGAGTGGATAGGTAAACTTTGGTATATATACTCCATGGAGTACTATACACTGATAAAGAACAACGATGACAGCAGGAAACATCTCTCAGTTTGGTCTCAACTGGAGGACATTATATTGAGTGAAACCAGTCAGCGACAGAAGGACAATTATTATATGAGACCCCTAAGATAAAAACTTAAAAGCATACTCATACATAATAGAAAAGACTCTTTGACGGCTACAAGGGTGGGGAAAGTGGGAGGGTGGGAAGGCAAGGGGTGAGGGTTTAGATTAGTTAATTGTTAGAAATTTGGTAGGGTGAAATTGGTGACGATTCACATTAGTAAGAAGATCAATATTAATGAGACTTCGACACAACTTGTGTACTCCTCCTCTCTTAACCCAATATTGTAAGCACAGAATATGTACATTTTCATTTTTTTTTATTTAATAATAAAAAAAAGAGGATAGTGCATGACTTAAATTCTGGACAAGTGTGCATCAGACGTATATCGTTTTACCACACCTATTCAATCAGTATGCTGAGCAAGTAATCTGAGAAATAGAACTATATGAAGAAAAATGGTACATAAAGATTGGAGGGAGACTCATTAACAAACTGTGTTATACAGATACAATAATCTTTTGGCTGAAATTGAAACACTTACTGATGAAAATCAAAGACCACAACCTTCCATATGGATTACACCTCAACATAAACCAATCAAAGATCCACACAACTGCCCCAATAAGTAATATCACGATAAAATAAGACATAATTAAAATTGTCCAGATCTCATTTTACTTCAGTCCACAATCAACGCCCATGGAAACAATAGTCAAGAAATCAAAATACACATTGTAATGGATAAATCTGCCGAAAAGACCTCTTTAAAGTATTGAAAAGTAAAGATGTCACTAACCCAAGCTATGGTGTCTTCAATCACTTGATATGTATGGAAACCCGGACAATGAATATGGAAACCCAAAGAAGAATGTAACGTGGTATTAAATTATATAAAACTGCATATTCACACACATACACAAAACAACAACAACAAAAACAAGAAACAACAACAACATAAAGGCTTGTAGAACTTTTAAAAGCTAAATAAGGCCAGTGGTCTAGTTGGCATTATGATACCAGTGCCAATTCTTGGCACTGCTACTGTAATGCAGTTATATAAGATGCTACCAATGAAGAAAGCCAGGTGAAGTGTTCAAGGGACTTCATGGATTTTTGTTTTTTTTTTTCACTTCATGTGAGTCTATCATCATTTCAGAACTAAAAAGTTAAGGCAACTAGGTGCCAAAAGGTGAAACCAGTCTTAGTTTTCATCAGTGGATAAATGGATAAACAAAATGTTATATAAACATGCAATGGAGCACTACTCAGCCATAAAGAGAAATGAAGCCCTCATGTGTTCTACACATGGGTAAAACTTGAAAACTTTCACTTAGTCAAATAAGTAAATCACAAAAGGACAACTATTGTGTAATCTCACTTATATGAAATAATAAAATAGGCAAAAGTGTAGAGACCAAAAGTTATTGTGGTCACCAGAGGCAGGAGGAAGAGAAAATAGAAACTACAGTTTAGTACTGTACATTTGTTTATGGTGATGGCAAATTTGGAAAAAATTATGATGATAGTTATATATGATTAATGTAACTGATACCACTAAATAGCAAATATGAAAACTGTTGTATTGGCAAATATTGAGTTATATTTGCATTTACAACAATAAAAAGTACCTTTCCACAAACACAAGTTAATTCATACCAGGGAATTCTAGTTATATTTTTTTGAAATGGAAGCCTTTGAAAGTGACTTTTCTTATAGATTTGATTGTAATCTCTTAAAAGCAAAGATGTATTAAGTCAAAACGACCCCAAATAATTAAATTTTCATGAAATAAAGATGCATTATTCTATTAAACAACTTTTAAAAGGATGATAATTCTATAATCAATTAAAAATGAAGGGAAAGGAGACTGTTGGAAGGATGAGATATGTATGCAGCAGAGAGGAATAGTGTGCTGTCACCGGGCAGGGAGAGCAGTGGAAGCTGCATATAGGTGGGCATGTAAAATTTATACGGGAATGTAAATAATCACTCAGTCATAATAATAAAAAAATGTTCTTTTATATTTATAAATATGCATAATTAAGCACATTTTTTAAAGGACCTCAAAATAATGAACTACTGAAATATCTATCAATGTTTTCTAAACTACCTGTGCTACCTAGGTGAAATTTTCGATGGCATTAACTCTGTTTACAGCCTTACCTAGATCAGAAGAGACTTTTCTTCTATGTCCTTTGCATTACACAGTCACTTTCAGCAAGTTAACGTTTAGTATTACAATTTTGGGCATAAACACCAACACAATAATTTCTTCCTTGCAGAACTTATTGTGAGAGGGAGGTTCTATGGGAAAGCTATGCCCAGATTTTTAACCAAGCAAAAAAGAATTATAAGTTCTAGGTGAATACCATGTGCTCTGTGACACAGAGGCTCTGGTGTCAAGTCTGTGGATTCCCGACACACATCTTCTTGTCAAATTTGTAACTACAACAGTGATTTAAATTTCAGAAGAATTCTTGGAACATTTACATTATCACAGCTGTGTTATGATCTTCTTACCAGTAAAAGCGGAAGAAGAGTTTGTGACACATCTTTTCTAGTTTGGTATCTCCCCGACCAGCTCTTCCTCTAGGACAGTGGAGGTGAAACACACATGGCGTAAGCGCTGAGGTGTTCAGTGGAGGAAGGGTGAGTTAATCAAGTTTTTATTATTCCAACTCACTTTCTATGTTGCTGACAAAGGACTGATTTTTTTTTTAATTGTATGACATGCACAAGTATGTCATTGATTATCTTGCCTGCAGTGTATTCAAGTTACTCTGTCTGTATTGCCTTTATTCTTACTCTCATAGTTAAGATAGCAATTGCAGTTTCAGGCAAGACATCTAGTATATCGCAACATCAGATGAGGAAGATTTTGTCTCTTTCCTATACCTATGTATAGAAGTAAAATATTTGGATAGAAGAGTTTACATACGATAAGTGAATAGCCTGATGAATTTTCACAAACTTGACCATTTATATAACCAGCACCCAGATTGTGTTTTTTCTCTCGTGCCTTCATACAGAAGCTGGGAAAGCCTATCTACCTTCCTTCTTTCATCATCTGTTCAGCTGTAATGAAACAAAGGAGGAGAATGTGTAGAAACACTGAAGTGTATGTTTGATTACAAATGTTAGGTTTCTCTTAGTCTCCTCAGTGTGTGGTACCTGTTGCTTACTTCACAGATTGCTTTATAAACACATTTAAATATCCTACAAAGAGTGAGGGAGTTTCTTTTTGGGAAGGAGAATATAAATATGATCTCTTTGTCTCTACCTTGGTGGTCATCACAGAGGACCTGAGCTGTTCAGTAAAGCAATGGAAACATGAGTAGGAAGAAAGTAGTGACAGATAAGTTAGAAGGACAGATGGAGAAGCTTTTCCACTCTCCAGATTGACTTTTAGCTCAGTTACTTCATCCTTCTGTCTTCTAGCAGAGAAAGGTGGAAACATCCATTACAAGTCAGCTCATACAGACAAAACATAGGGCGACTGGATTGCTGAGGGATGTGTGTGGCAGAATACTCAGACTGCAAGAATCAAAGGAACACACTTAAATTCCACCAATGAATACTTATGCGTAAGGAGGGAGATGGGTTCTCTACTAATGGAATTTTCTTTTTACTCACAGATTTTCAAAAGTGAGAATAATTGCAAGAAATGACCCCTTAGTGACTGAAATTACTCTTGTTGGATTAACATATCTCAGAGCTCAGCCAGCCACTCTTTTTGAAATCTGTTATTAATAATCTATATTATTATTATTGTAAGTGCTCAGTCATCTATGCCAAGAAGTACAGAAAACAGCTACCTGGCCAAAGAACTGGAAAATATCAATATTTATACCTATTCTCAAGAAAAGTGATTCAACTGAATGTGCAAGATATCAAACAGTGTCATCAATATCACACATAAGTAAAATTTTGCTGAAGGGCTTTCAAAAGTGGTTGCAGTAACCTATTAATAGAAAGCTGCCAAAAATTCAGGCTATATTCAGACGATGATGTGGGATAAGGGACGTAATTGCAGATGTCAGATGGATCTTGGCTGAAAGAAGAAAATACCAGAAAGATGTTTACCTGTGATTTACTGACTATTCAAATGCATTTGGCTCTGGATTATAATGTGTTATGGATAACACTGTGAAGAATTGCAACTACACAACACTTAATAGTGTTCACGAGGCACCCATACATGAACCAAGAGGCAGAGGAAGCAAATGCAATATAAAGAAATTAAAGGCCGGTTTGCATTTAGAAAATAGGGGTATTAAAGTAACCCCAAAGGAATTATCAATACTATGGATCAAAATAAACAAGCAAAACATGAAGTCTCAGCAAATACAATACTAGCAATAAAAAGATGAGAAAAAGAAAAAAACTCTTAGCAAAGTAGAACAAAGAAATTGTCTGCAGTGCACAAAAAAGGCTTCAAAATGACAGTACTAATCTCATACTATCAACAATTATGCTGAATGCAAATGGTTACATGCACCAATAAAGAGACAGAGAGTGATTGATCAGATAAAAACACATGATCCATCTATATGCTACTAGAGGAGATACACTTTAGAGTTAAAGACACAAGCCAACTAAAACTCAAAGGGTGAAAAAATTATGTAAACAAACTATGGAACATTCACACAATACATTATCATGCAACAATAAAGAACAATGACTGGGAAAGCATCACACAGCATGGATGAATCTGGAGGAAATTATGACAAGTGAAATAAGTCAGTTACAACAAGACAAATGCTGAATGAGATCATTACTGTAAAAACACATAAAAAGATTTATACAAAAAGGAAATGATATTTGATGGTTATGTGGGATGGGGTAGAAAAACACTAAATAGACAATAAACAAGTGGTAACTTTGGTCAAGGGTAAGATAGTACTCAGTACTGGAGAAGCCAGCACAACTTGTACAAGGCGGTCTCATGGAATCTCCCCAGACACATCGAAACTCACTGAGGGACTGAACTGCTGAGCTGAGGGTTATAGGCACTATGGTCTCAGGGAACATCTAGCTCAATTGGCATAACATAGTTTGTAAGGAAAATGTTTTATATTCTATGTTGGTGAACAGCGTATGGAGTCTTAAAAGCCTGTGAGTGGCCATTAAGATACTTCACAGGTGTCACCCCTTCCAGCACAAGGGAGAATGAAGAAAGCTAAAGATACAAGAGAAGTATTAGTCCCAAGGACTGACAGAGCATATCTACCACAGCCTTCATCAGACTGAGTCCAGTTATATAGTCCAGTATAACTAGGTGGTGACTAACTACCATCATGGACTGCTCTGACAGGGATCACAACAGAGGATCCCACACAGAATGGAGAAAAAATTTAGAACAAAATTCTAACAAAGACTAGACTGACTAGCCTGACAGAGACTGGAGAAACTCCAAGACTATGGCCCCCAGACACTGTTTTAGCTCAGTAATAATCAGCTCTACTGCCTTGTGGTGAATAATTCATTATATAAACATACTTATGAGTATTTTAAAAATAAATGTATACATACATATGCATGTGTGTATATTTATACACACACACCACATATGTATAATAAAAAGCTTTCTATAGTATCATGCCTTACTTAGAGAGAACCAAAGCCATCAGACTTTCAATCGTTTTGAACAGTTCAAAGTAAATAAAAAAATGTGTGCTGCTATACATACATTTTTTTAGCAGCACCTTCTAACTGAAGACATGTGACAGACCACATAAGTACAGAATTTCTCATTCATCAAAATTGAGATCTTTTTTTATGTTTCAATTTTAGGTATCAGTTGGAAGCTTCACTCATTGCAGTCTCTTCCTACTGAACAGCTTTTGTCTATGCTTCCATAACAATGTATCAGTTTTTATATTGGAATTACTAAATTCAATAAATTGAGAAAAGAGAAATTCAATATGCACCATATTGAATAAAGATGTAAAGTTAAGAGAAAAATAATTAATTGTATTATTTGAGGAAATGTCACAATTGCTTGTGATATTAAAAGGAAACAGGATACATGGGTGAAAAGCTTCACAGCTCTGAATGTGGCAATAGATTCACCCACTCGATACTTGTATTTTTCTACTAGGTGTTCAGAACTCCTGGAATGATCAGTTTCACTGGTTTGATTGATACTGCAGCTCTTTGTTTTTAGAGGGTTTGGCAAAGTCATGCAGCTATGCCAGCATCTTTACTCCACCTCTGATTTTCTAATGGAAGAACTTTCTTCAGTATTTCTTGTAATTTTTGTTTGATTTTTGCAAAATCTCTAAGCTTCTGCTTATCTGAGAATGTCCTAATTTCATCATCATATTTAAGAGACAACCTTGCAGGATATATAGTTCTTGGTTAGAAGTTATTTTCCTTCAAGGCTTTGTGATTGTCATCCCATTGTCTTCAAGCTAACATGATTTTGGCTAGTCAGAACTCAGTCTAATGGACTCTCCTTTATAAGTCTGGTTTTGTTGAAGCCTAGCTGCCTTTAAGAATCACCCTGTAGGTTTCGTATTATTAAGCTCATTATAATATGTCTTGGTGTTTTTCTTTTGGGATCTAACTTTTGTGGAGTTCAGTGAGCATCATGAATGGCTCTCTTTCATGATGTCAGGGAAGTTTTCTTCCAGCAACTCTTCAACAATTCTTTCTGTATTTTCTGCTATCCCTCCCTGTTCTGGAACTCAAATTATGTGTAAATTGTTTCTATTAATGGAGTCTCACATAATTCTTAACAATTCTTCATTTTTCTCAAATTTTTATCTGATTTCTCCTCATAAATGCTGGTGTCAGTTGCTTTATCTTGAATCTTGCTAATTCTGCATTTCATTTCCTCAATCCTTTGGCTCTCAACTGAATTGTTTAACTGTAATTTTATTATTGATCTGCTAAACTTCAGATCATTGTTGTTCTAGCAATTTGTATAGCTTGCTTAATTTTTCCTTTTGTTTTGCTACACTTTGTCTAATCTCCACCATAAGATTTAGAAGGGCTGTATACATAGTTATCTTGTATTCTACCGCTGATAATTTTCAGACAGCTTCTTTATCTGGGAAGATTTTTGATTTATTATTTTGGGAGTTTTCCAGAGCCATGGTGGTCTGCTTCTTTAAATGGTTAGATATTGATTGTTGTTTTTGAGTTATCAGAAAACTGTTTCGCTTCTCTGCAGTCATACCAATAGAAGTGGCATAGCTCAGAAGGAGGGGGAAGGGTGCTGCCGAACTTGGCTGCGAGTTGCATCTGCATTCTCTATGTGTGGCTGTCCTAAGTAAGCTTATCTGCTGACAGAGATGCTGTCCAGTCAGGCAGTGATGGTCAGCATGGCATCTGGCCACACCTGGGCCCAAAGGCACAGCAGGCACCACCTTCTGGCTGACAAAGATGGTGACCTACATGTGCAGTCTCTCCAGAGTCATACCAGCAGATGCTATGGCATAGCTCAGACAAAGCAAGGACTAAGGGTTCTGCTGCACTCAGCCACCAATCACTGCTGTGTTCTCTACGTGCCATTGTCTTAAAAATAGCTTCTCTGCTGAGAGGGAAGCTATCCAGTCAGGCACTGATGGTCAGTGTGGTCACTGGCTCCAGCTGTGCTCTGAGGCATGGCAGACCCCACCTCCTGGCTGAGAAAAATGGCATCCTGTCTGTGCCACCTCTCCTGTGGTGTGCCAGCAGAATCTATCACAAAGCTCAGAGAATAGAGGAGGGAAGGGTGCTGCTGCACTCAGCTGCCAACCACTGCTGCATTCTCTAGGTGTGGCTGTGTTAAGTACTGCCTCTCTGCTGACAAAGATGCTATCCACCAAGGGGATGCTTCTCAGTGTGGCAGCCAGCCTCTCACATGAAGCAGCCCCTGTCCCAGTCTCCCAGGTGACAAAGATCATATCCATGCCTGTAAGCCTCTCCATCACCTTGCCAGCGGAAGCAGAACCCTTTATGCTGTCATCTTACCTCTGACAAAGGTAGTGATTCCTCTTACTGTTGCCCACTCTGATCTCACAACTTTCTGCCTGACCTTGGGAATCCTAAGATGTGCACTCTGTTCTGTTCAGTTTTTTTCCTAGCCTTTAATTCTTAGAGGGATTTGAGGAGATGTGTCACTAGTCTGCTGTCTTGGCCTTACCTCCAAAACATATTTTATAGGTAGAATTTTATTTCTTCTGTTTAAAATGAAATCATTCTGTTTTTTTTTTCTTTTTTCTTTCCTCCCTACATTTCTCTTTCCTTCTCTCTCTTTCTATGTTTCTTTCTTTCCTTTCCCTCTGATGAGTACTACTTATTTTTATCTACCTTTCCCTACAACCCATTCTCATGTGGCAGTTATTCAGAATGATCAAGTCTCAAGTATGCTTTTATTTTAATGAGAACAATTTCTGTTTACTTATTTATCCTCTTTTACTAAGATCTTAAGTTTCTGCTTCCAAACATAGTCTTAAAAACGTTTTTTAAAACAAAGATTCTTGTCAAGAAAATTTCTGCCTTTTTTTGTAATCAAAATTTATTTAACTTCAACAGGAAAATTACTAAAATTTGTTTAAATTAGAAAATGTTTCAGATATATAGAGACATATATGCATAAAGCTTCCAGTGTACCCACCACTTGGATTTCAAATATTACCTTTTACCATATTTACTTCTGATATTTTTGAGGGGAGGAGATAAAACATAAAACATATATTCAATCTTTTTGAGTTCCAACTGTATCTCAGATATCACACTAGATTATTTGGAAAGCCCTATGAACAAAACTGAGAATAAAGTAATAAACGTAGATTAACTATGTCTTTACTAAACCCCAGTGTTATGGATTAAATTATATCCCCCCAAAAATGTGTATGGCAGTTTGGTTGGGCAATGATCACAGATATTGTGTGACATTCCTTTATATTGTAAACTCTGCCCTCTATGATATTAATGAAGGAGGATTGGTGAGACTTGTGTTGGTAGGGCAGGACTCAATATGTCAGATTATATTGCATCTTGGAGCAGCCTCTCTAGATACAAAAGTAAGGGAGGCCAGCAGAGAGTTGTGGAGCTCATACCATCAAGAAAGTAGTACTAAGAGCAGAGCGTGTCCTTTGGAAAGGACTGGGGTCTCTGTGCCTCAGAAGCTTCCAGACAGGGGAAGATTGATGAGGACCTTCCTCCACAGCCAGCAGAGAAAGCCTTTCCCTGCTCTGACACCATGGATTTGGACTTTTAACCTACTGGACAGAGACAAAATAAAATTTTTCTTTTTAAAGCCATCCACTTGTGATATTCCTGTTAATACATCACTAGATGTTGAAGAAACCCAGTTTTCTCTTTGTCCTCCCCATTTAACAGAGATACCACTACTCTGAAGTTTATGTGTATCATCTGAGTACATTTTTCATAATTTACTATCTACCTATGCATCAGTAAATTATAGTTACTTTTTATTGAGTAAAATTTTATATAACATTTCCATACAGTGTCTACTTTTTTTGCAACTATTCTCTTTTTTGTATTTTATACTTATTCCTGCTGATACATGTGGCAGTTATTCATTTGTTTTCTTTCTGGTATGCCAGGGTCTGTGTAAGTGGCAGCCACTAGGCCACCTGGTGTTTGTGTGAGATCCATTTTCACTAGCTTTCTACCACCCCCACTGATCCTTTTTTGCTAAGATCTGCTAGGCATTTGTACTTTTTCTGAGGCCTGTGCACCTCCATTGACCCAGAACATGTAGCTCTATCACTTTTAAAACAGCATTTAACCTGTGAAGTGACCACAACTGCAGGCACATTCCAAAGTCAAATCACTTACCCTACTGCTTTTCTACTCAGAGAGTGGTCATTTGAGCACAGATTTACATTATCTAGAACCTTGAAAAACTGAAGAATTCTGAGCTTAACACTAGATCAGACTTTTTCTTTCTGGCATTTGATGGTATGCTTTTCTTCTTATCATGCCAGTTATTCATCCATATTTAAAAATACATTTGCTGATGTTTCTATTTCTGCTGGAGGTTAGCTCTATGTAACATACTCCTGTAAAACAGTAGTTCATACAGTTAAAATATATGTTTCTTTTCTGCATCTTTATGATAATATACTATGTTATGATGCAGTTGTGTGCTGCTGAGTCAATTTCAACTCCCAGTGACCCTATAGGACAGAGTAGAGCTGGTGGATTTGA
Organism: Heterohyrax brucei; assembly: GCA_028571685.1. Lineage (NCBI taxonomy): Eukaryota > Metazoa > Chordata > Mammalia > Hyracoidea > Procaviidae > Heterohyrax > Heterohyrax brucei. The sequence continues at coordinate 24,786,382 of CM053162.1, forward strand.
ATTGCCAGTCTTTTGGTTAGCATCCAAGTTCTTAACCACTGCACCACCAGGTCTCCTAGAATAAGATATGGTACAAAGTATGACGTGATATAAGATATGAAACTTTTCAAGCTAATTACTACTAACTTTGACACATTAGGACATATAGGGCTCGGGTTACCCATATCTGCTGAATTGATAAAAGAAGCTATGGAATATCCTTGTGAAATAAGCTATGACAATTTCATTATAACCAAATTAGATGAAGGTGATTTATGCAGAGGGAAGAAAGGAACAGGAAGAGGTAGATTTGTAGTGTAAGGATCAAGCTAATAATTTCCATTCATATCATGTTTCTCATATTTAAATTGATGTTAACTAAAGGTGAAAGAATGGCCTATAGCTTTAGCTTAGAACCTTGGCATAAAAATCTCATTTCTTACATCATCTAGCTAGATACAAGTTCTTAATATTTTCATAAAAAATACACATTGTAATGAATTCCTAACATGCTTTTTACTCCTGCAAAACAAGGAAAAGGCTCTCCTGTGGGACATATTTCAAATTTTCTCTGAGGAATTTTTGGTCTCTTACTAATTTATTGGTCTTCAGATTACTAGTTACAACTCATTTCAGTAATGGTTGGATTGAAAATTATTGTAAGTATAAAACTCAACACTGAGGAATTTCCCAGTATTTTTTCCTTAGTCTTTGCTCTTTTATTCTTTACTCACTGAATTCACTAATCCTATGGCTTCAATTCTAGGAAAAATCATTCCTGTTCTAACATTTTTCCTTGAGCCTTAGTCTTATATATACATTTTCCTACTGTATTGTTTTTCGGATGTCCTTCTTGTGTTCAACACTGATATGTGTGTGTGTGTATACATATTTTTTTTTAACCAACATCTCTACTTTTTCTGAGTCCTCTTTCTTTGTAGTAAAACAATCATTTATGCAATCATCTAAGCTAGTATCTTTGGGAAATTCACATCTATTTGGATCCCTTTTGTGAGAAGTTCTTGTAAAACCTCTTGTAAGCTCTCTTACATGTATATGTTTGTTTCTTTGAATTACTTAGAATAGTGTCATTAATTAAGAGTGTTTTTGCATTATTCTTTGACTATTATAATTGTCTTCTACAGCACATCTTATCTACAGTCTTTCTCTCTCCAGTTCAATCTACAGATGCCTTCTATATTATTTTAGGTTGGCACTTTATTTCAATCCTGTGCTACAAAAATAAATAAAAATTTGAATGGTTATCTTATTTAAAGTTGTCCAGGATGTTATAATTAGAGAAACCAGGCAAGACAAGGAAATAAAACATATCTAAATTTGTAGTGAAGAAATAAAAGTATCTCTATTTGCAGATGATATGATCTTATAAACAGCCAAGTCAATTGCTGTCGAGTCAGTCGGATCTTATAAACAGAAAACCCTAAACAATCCAAAAAATAAAATAAAATAAGATACTAGAAGTAATAGAGGAGTTCAGCAAAGTATCAGGATATAAAATAAGTACATAAATAAATTGCCTTCTTTTATGCCAACAAAGAGGAAATCACCAAATAATTACCTTTTACAATAGCCCCTAAGAAAATAAAATATCTAGGAAACATATAACTAGAGATGTAAAAGATCTGTGCAAAAAAAAAAAAAAATTACAAGAGTCTATTGCAAGAATCCTAAGAAGATGCACATAAGTGGACATACCTACCTGATTCATGGATAAAAAGACCCAACATCATGAAAATGTGTATTCTGCTCAAAACAACCTATAGATAAAATTCAGTCCCAATAAAAATTCCAATGGCATTTTTAATGAAATGAATAAATCTAATCACTAACTTCCCACAGAAAGGGAAGAAGCCCTGGACAAGTAAAGTAGAATTAAGTGGGAAGTTCCACCCTACCTGACTATAGAACATATTATAATTCCACAGTAGTTAAAACTTCTTGGTACTAGTACAAACCAGATACATAAATCAATGGAACAGAAATGAGAATGCAGATGTAACAGCGTCCACCTATGAGCAGCTGTATGTGACAAAGGTCCAAATTCTGTTAATTCAGAAAAGACAGTCTCTTTAACAAATAATGTTGGCATAACTTGATATCCATCTGTAAATGAATGAAAAAATACATGTATCTCACACCATACAAAAAACAAACTCAAAATGGATCAAAGACCTAAATATAAAATCTAAAACAATAAAGATCATGGAAGACAAAACAGAGACAATGCTGAGAGCCCTAATACATAGCATAAACAGATTACAAAATATTACTAATAAAGAGAAAATAGTTAACTGGAAACTCCTAAAAATCAAACATTTATGCTCATCCAGAGACTTCACCAGAAGAATGAAAAGACTACCTACAGACTGGATAATAATTTTTGCCTGCTATGAATCTGATCAGTGTCTAATCTCCATAATCTACAAGGTACTGCAAAACCTCAACAAGAAAAAGGCAAACAACCCAATTAAGAAACAAGCAAATGATACGAACAGGCCCTTCAACAAACAAGACATCCAGAATTCTAACAGACACATGATGAAATGCTCATGATCCTTAGCTTTTAGAGAAATCTAAGTCAAAATTGCAATGATAGAAGTACCATCTCACTTAAACAAGACTGACATTCAACCAAAAATTACAAAATAAAACATGTTGGAGAGGTTGTGGAGATATTGATTCTCATTCTCACTGCTGGTGGTAATGTAAAATGATAACAACCACTTGGGAAATTGATTTGGCACTTTCTTAAAAAGCTAGAAAAAGACATACCAAATGATCCAGCAATCCCACTGTTTGGAATGTACCCTACAGAAATAAGGGCTGTCCCATGAACAGATACACACACAGCAATATTTATTGCAGTCCTGTCTGCAATAGAAAAAAGATAGAATCAACCTAGGTGTTGATCAGCAGAGGAATGGATAAATAAACTGTGGTATATTTACACAATAGAATACTATTCTATGATAAAGAACAATGATGATCTTAGGAAACATAACATGGGGTTATCTGCTAGATACTATGTTGAGTGAAATTAGTCAGTTGCAAAATGACAAATATGAGACCACTATTACAAGGACTTAAGAAAGGTTTAAATACAGAAGAAGTTAATCTTTGATGGTTACAAGAGTGGAGAGGGAGGAAGAAAGGTATTCATCAATAGTAGATAGGAACTGGATTAGGTAAAGGGAGTGACAACACAGAGTAGAATGGTTAGCATAACTGGACTATACCAAGCAGCCATCTGAGATGCATCAGTTAGTCCCAAATCACTTGGAGCAAACGAGAATGAAGAACACTAAAGTCCCAAGGAAAATGTTTGCCAAAGAAACAGAAGGGCCGCACAAACCAGAGACTTCACTAGCCTGAGACCAGAAGAGCCAGATGGTGTTTGGTCACCACCTTTTGGCTACCATCACAGGGAACACAATAGACAGCCGCTGAGAGATGAGGAAAGTATGGAACAGAACTCAAATTCAGGTAAAAAGATCAGATGAAATGGTCTGACGGAGACTGAAGGAACCCTGAAAGCTATAGCTCCGAGATAATTTGCTAGCCCATAGGGAAAACCATTCCTGAAACCTGGTCTTCAGACGAAGATTAGACTGAAGTATAAAGCATAAAATAATTCCCCTGAAGACTGTGTTTTTAGTTCAAAGAGAAATATGAGATCAAATGGGTGGTAGTTATCAGGAGGAACAATGAGAAGCCAGGAAGGGACAAGACCTGGATGGAGGGATATGGGAATCTAAGAATAAAAAGGGGGAGTGTGCTGTCACCTTCCATGGATTGCAATTAGTGTCACGTAACAATATTTGTATAAAGTTTTGCAAGAAAATTTAACTTGAGCTGTAACTATTAACCTAAAGTATGATAATGAAATAGTAGTAATAATAATTAAAACAATTCTGTTTGAAATCCAGTATAGGTTCCATGAAAAATGGGAAAAGGATGCTTATTCTTTAATTCTCTTATTATGCAAAGATTTACTGAGCACATAGTCCTACTGTGGATGCAGAAATGGCCATCTTTCTACTCTATTTGGGAATTTACCTCATTTGGTAAGAAGTCAAAATATATGCAGAACAGTGAATTTTCATTAAACCAATTGTTACTAAATGTTAATACAACCAGATTGTAAATGTATAATAGTCATTTCTTTTTTCTGCAAAACCTCATCTCTGTGGAAAATTCTGGGGAAACTTATGTATTCCAAGGTTTAATCAGGTCTCGAGGGTTACCAACTCATAAAAAACTCTTGGGTCATATTAACAGGTGGCCCCCTGGGCACCAACTGATGCTATTTACTACCTCCCAAGCTGCAGAGAACACTCTGCAACGCTAGAAATCAACTATCTGTAACTTATGGATTCTCAGAGATTGGGGTTCTGTAGTCTGTACTCCGGTCCCCTCAATCACGAGCTCAAAAACAGTAACCATAAAAAGACTCATATGTTAGATCTCTTCTAAAACACATCAAAGATACTTTCCCCTCAATGTGATCAGGAGAAAGAAGTCAACAAGAACTACTTACACTACATAAAGAGTAAGTACTCAGTTTTATTGTCTTCCTATTATTCCTCCAAATCTATCTTTGGGAGCCTAACTATCCTGGAAATGTCGCATATCCTGTCTACTGAAACTACCATTAGCCCTGAGGTGAGCCTAATAGACAGAAAATGTAGAAGTGAGCAGAGATGCTTAGAATCAAGGGTGGTCATGGGGTTGCTGAATCTGATACCTGCAGAACTTTGCCTTCATGTCTTTTTTATAAACATCTTTAAACATTTTCTTGGCCTTTACAAAATGGAGGAAAGAAAGACATAAGTAAGTATAGACTTATTTTCAATCTCAATCTCATAGTAGGATTAAGGGGAGACAACTGAGTACTAGTCTATTTATATACTGAAGACTTCTCCTTTCCCTAAGATCAGCTCCTTAAGGAGGGGTAGTATGTTTCCTGCATGTGTATTTGACACATTGATCTGACACATTCTGCTCTATCTGACACATTGATCAAAAATCACTAAATAAAGGTATATTGAACAGATAAACAAATTAACGTATGCTAGCTAATTATATATAATAACTTTTTGTTTTCATTTATTTGCAATCTTACTACCTATCCCCCTTTTCCCTCCAACCCTTGCAACCACTAATCTTTTGTCTTCTGGATTTGCAAATTCTAGAGAATCCATGTAAGTAGCCAAGTAGGATCCTGCAATATTTGTTTTTTAGTACTTGGTACTCATTTTAATGTTACTCTTTTGTGTTGTTCCCACAGACATGTTTTAAAGAAGAATGGCTTCAGGCAATGACTCTTTAGTGACTGAATTTATCCTGCTGGGTTTAACACAAGAACCAGAGCTCCAGTTGCCTCTATTGTTATTTTTCTTAGGAAACTTTGTAGCCACTGTGGTCAGTAACACTAGCTTGCTTGTTCTAATAGGAGTGACTCCTCACCTTCACACTCCCATGTACTACTTTCTCTTCAATCTTTCTTTCATCGATCTCTGCTATGCTTCTGTTATAATGCCTAAAATGTTAATGAGCTTTGTAACAAAGAACAACATCTCTTATTCAGAGTGCATGGCTCAGCTCTATTTCTTCTCTTTCTTTGTTATTGATGAATGTTATGTTTTGACATCAATGTCCTATGATAGATATGTGGCAATCTGCAAGCCTCTAATTTACAAGGTCGTCATGTCACCTAAGGTCTGCCTTATACTGATGATGGGCACATACACAATAGGGTTTGTGGGTGCCATGGCCCACACAGGGTGCATGCTAAGACTCACCTTCTGTAATGGCAATGTCATCAATCATTTCATGTGTGATATACCTCCTCTCCTCCACTTGTCTTGCACAAACACCAACATCAATGAACTGGTAGCTTTTATTGTAATGGGCATCAGTATAATAGTGCCCAGTATCACCATCTTCATCTCTTACTCCCTCATCCTCTATAACGTCCTCCATATGCGTTCTACAGAAGGTAGGTCCAAAGCCTTCAGTACCTGCAGTTCACACATAATAGCTGTTTGCCTTTTTTTTGGATCATCTGCATTTATGTATCTCAAGCCTTTTCCTGTTAGATCCCTGGATCAAGAGAAAATACTCACAATTTTTTATACTGTTGTGGCACCAGTGATGAATCCTTTTATCTATAGTTTGAGAAACAAAGATGTCCATGTTGCACTGAGTAAGATTTTGAAGAGAAAGTTGTTCTACTAAATAGACGCCCATTAGTTAGAAATTTAGAATTTAGTAAGAATATTTAAGGGTAAATCTATGAGGAGAATAGTAATAAAATAGTACTACATATAACTTAATGGAGTAAATTAAATTTTGTATATAAATCACTCCAAAAGTAAAGATAATATAAGGAGGAAGTGAACGAGTTCATCATCCTTATGCAGAGAATGGGGAGATTAACTCATTTTGTACTTCTTAAGTTCATCTTACTAAATTCTAAGATTTGAAAAAGAAGAAGTTCAATTATGATAAATCCAGAATGGTAAGTTTGTAAGAATTTGGACTGGGACATGCCTGGAATTTCTGAGAAGGCTTGTCATGGAGACGGTGCCTTTAATGGACTTTAGATTAATCCATTTACTTGTTCTTTTATAAATCTCCTGCTGACAGACTATAGAGGTTAAGGAACTGAGGGTATCCTATTTGAGAGCTCATTGGAGGGGCTTCTGTTTTCGAAGATTCCTGTGGTTCTCAAAAGGGAAGATGTTAAATCCCTTTAATTCTTTACTCTAATTCCAAGGAATTATGGTAAGGGGGATGCCAAAGAATTTCTTCTGAGCCCAATTCCTAGAACCAGAAACTGAAATAACCACTAAGAGAAGTCAGGCATAACGGAGACCTACACTGAAATTGACCTTTAGGGATTCAGGTAAGAGAAGTATGGATACCAGGACATGATATGACTTTATTGGAAATATTTTATATTAGAAATTATTATCTGTAATTATTCAAGGAATACTTGTCCTTTATAAGATATACTTTATAGTTTTTTATTTTCTAACACTCAGCATTTTTCTTTTACTTTTTTCTCAGTTGTTTAATGGATATAAATGCTGTAGTATATTTAATCAACAACTGTAAACTGGGCATGCATTCTGTACCAAACTGTTTAACAACATCAACAATACGGTGACATAAGTTATCTGTATACTCATAGTGCTAATCTTCTATAGTAAGGTAGCACTCATGTGCAAGTGGGCAAGAGGAAGAGACAGTTGATAAGTAAATAAACATGAATGCTTAGGAGATGTGTCTTCAGGGTGTTAATATAGAGATTGACTGTGTGGTTACTTCAGATTGGGTAGTTAGGAAGGAATTTTCTGGGGAGGAAAAAGTAAGGTGCCATTTCAGCTGAAGCCTCACTGGTGAAGAGGAGTCACATAAAGCTTTCACATAGAGCACTCCAAGCAGAGGGAGCAGCTGTATCAAGTCCCAACATCAGTAACAAAATCTTGATGACTGTAAGGTATGACAAGGGAAGAAAATGCACAGGTCAGTGTGACTGTGGAATATTTCAAAAGGGTAAGTATTTAGACAAAAAAAATTATTTTGAGCAAAGTCTTCCTTCTTTATAGAATATTTTCTCTTTAGAAGATAGTAGCAAATAGCAATCCCTAAACCACTAAAAGAAGATAAGTTTCAAAGCATTTATCCAAGTTACTAATCTATAAAATAGTCTTTTAAAAGAAAGAAGTTTACAGTTTATAAATTAACTGGAAAGAAAAATATTAAGGATCAGAACTCAATGTATTAATGCCTTTAGTAAACATGAAAAAATCATTATTTTTTTATTATGACTGAGTGAAATGTACATTCCTGTATAAATTTACATGCCCACCTGTATACAGTTTCCACTGCTCTCCCTGCCTGGTGACAGCACACTACTCCTCTCTGCTCCATACATGACTCATCCTCCCAACAGTCTCCTTTCCCCTCCTCTCCACCTACTCCCCTTCCTCCAGCCAGAGGTCAGCAGGATCATATCCTATAGATGCATAGAACCGTAAAGCGCATCCAGTATGTGGTCACTCTGCATCGCCAAGTCCAATCCATTCATGTCGGAAGAGTGGACCTTCATTATAACTTATGCGCAAGGGCAGCATCAGGGCCAGGGGCCATGCTCCCAGGGGAACCATCAACTATGGTCTTTTAGTGGAGATCTCAGGGTGCACTCCTTTCCATTCTTGTGTTGTCAGCGAGACGCAACTTTGTGAGCTCCATTGCGGCTATCACTGGTGGTGGCCAGGCACTATCCGGTTCTTCTGGTCCCAAGTCCATGTAGGCACCCATTCATGTGAGTCTCTCTGTCTTCTGGGTTCTTTCTCCCATGTCGTTTTGGTCCTCGGTGAGCATCTGTTCCTTCTAGGTCGGGACCATTTGCTATGCCCTCGGATGGCAGCTTGGCAGCTTTTAAAACCCCAGACGCCATTTGCCAATGTGGGGTGCAGAGAGCCCTCTTAGCAAAATGCTAGTTGTGCCAAATGGCCTTGATTTTGCCTAAGAGCTGGTCTCCTGCCCCATGCTGCAGCTACTATGTTCTTGCAATATTGGTCTAAGACGGAAGGAGTACTCAAACTATGTTGAAGTCTACTTAATATTGTTCTTCTTTCTAATGTGTGCTATTACTGATTTCACCCAACCAAATTTCTACCAACTATCTAATCAAAACCCTCCCTCCCTCCCCTCCCTTGCAGCCCTCAAAGAGTCTTTTCTTCTATGCATAAGTGTGTTTTTGAGTTCTTATCGTAGGAGTCTCATACAATGTTTGTCCTTTTGTTGCTGACTACTTTCACTCAACATAATGTCTTCCAGGTGAAACCAGCTTATGAGATGTTTCTAGGAATCATCATTGTTCTTTATCATTGCATAGTGCTCCATTGAGTATATATGCCATAGTTTACCCGTCCATTCCTCTGATTCCTCTGTTGTTGGGCATCTGGGTTGATTCCATCTTTTTTGCTATCTGACAGCACATTAATTATCCCATTATATTCCCAGGGATTTTAGCATACGGTCTTAAAAGGAAACAGAAATTGGTCGTATGTTTAATCTTAATTTATGAAAATTTAAATTATTCTTCCAAATCACATCTAGACTCCCTGATCTAAAGGTGACACAGTATAGTTATAAGAACTTCATATTTAAGTTCAAAGGACTGAGGTTTTAGTCCTGTTTCAGCTATTTACATGTGTAATACTGAGCAAGCCATAACTTTTGTGAGCCTGAGGTTTCTTATCAGTAAAATGGGAATTATTTAGAAAATATAGAATAACCATAAAACATTCAAAATAAAAGGAAATATATTCAAATAATTACACAAAATTAAAATAAATAAAATTGTCTTCATTCTTGCTTTTCTCAAGCATCTTCAAGATTTTAAAGACAGACATTACAAATTTCACATTTTATTTTTGTCCTACTGATTTTTAACGGCAATGGCTCATTGAATATCTACTGAATTGAATATATTTCTTTCAGCAGTATAAAAATTTGCTGGTGTCAAGTTGAATTTCAACTCATGCAAAACCTATAGTACAAAGTAGAACTGTCATAAATAGTTCCCAAGGAGCATTTGGTAGATTAAAATCACCAACATTTTATTGACAGCTGTAGTACTTAACCGCTATGTCACCAGTTTCCTTTGGCTATACAAGTCTCATTAAATGCCAGTGTCATGGATTGAATTGTGTCTCCCCCAAAATATGTGTAGCCATGTGGCTAGGCCATGATTCCCAAATATTTTGTGATTGTCCTCCATTTTGCAATTTTCCTGTGCTGTATGTTAAAAGATTAGGCTGAAACTGTAAATCCCTTCATAGAATTACCCCCTGCTCCACTGTAAAAGCAGTTTCCCTGGAGTATAGCTTGCACCACCAATAATCCTTTCATCCTACAAGAGATAAAAGAAAGAGAAGCAAGCAGAGAATTGGGAACCTCACACTCTCAAGAAAGCAGCACCAGGAGAAGAGAGTATCCTTCAGACCTAAGGTTCCTGAGCCAAGATGCTCCTAGGACAAAGACTGATGCAATACTGGTCTTTCCTCCAGAGCTGACAAAGTGGAAAGCCTTCCCCTGGAGTGGACATTCTGAGTTGGAGAATAAACTTTCCTTTGTTAAGACCATCCACTCTGTGCTGTTTCTGTTAGAGCAACACTATCTGACTAAAACAGTCAGTTATCTTTTTTTATTATTATTGAAATATAATTGTCTTAGTCATCTCGGGAAACCCTGGTAGCATAGGGTGTTAAGTGCTGCTAACCAAAAGATCAGCAGTTCAAATCCACCAGGTGCTCCTTGGAAACTCTATGGGCAGTTCTAATCCATCCTCTGGGGTCACTGTGAGTCAGACCTGACTCAAAAGCAGCAGGTTTAGTCATCTAATGCTGCTATAATAGAAACCATAAGTGGATGACTTTAAAAAGAGAAATTTCTATTCAGTCAGAGTGCAGTAGGCTACAAGTCTAAAATCTGGGCAGCATCACCAGCGGAAGTCTTTCTCCATTGGCTCTACAGCAATGTCTTTGTGGTCAATCTTTTCCTAGATTGTGAGCTTCTGAAGCACAGGGACCCTGAGTCCTTTCCAAAGGATGTGCTCAGCTTCTGGCACTGTTTCCTGATAGTATGAAGTCAGCAAACGTCCACCTGCTTCCTTTCCTCTTTATCCCAAGTGATTGCTTCAAGGCACAGTACAGTTTTGCTAGTTGAGTCCTACCCCACCAACACAACTGTTGAACATTCTCCCTCTTAACATCATAGAGGCAAGGGTTACAGCATATAAGAAAACCACAGGAATATAGGCCTAGGAACATACCAGGAATCACGGCCTAGCCAAACTCCTACTCAAATTTTTTGAGGTACACAATTTAATGCTTGATAATAGCGATGTAAAATAAACTACATATATTTGAAGTGTACAACTTGCTAAGACTTAACATATATGCATATCTATGTAATCACATCACAGTAAGGTAGTGCAGGGATCTATCATCCCTCAAAGTATCCCTGTGTCTTTATAATCTTCTTGACCTGACCATTCCCGTTTTCTCAACCTGTCCCCCAGGAAACCACTGACAGTTTTGTGTCATAGATTGTTTTGTGTTTTCTAATAATAATGTATATGAAACCCTATAAATCACCTTCCTCTCACTTAACGACTGTTATTATCTGACATTTTGCATTTATGAAAGTAGTAAAAAATCTACTACCCAATTATTTTTCACTTTAACAATGTATTTCTGGCAGTAATAAATGAAAAGGTACTAGATACTTAAAGTTGCATGATGACTTAGTTGGCCCATGATTTTCAGTGATTTGGTTATTATTTAATGATGAAATTTGGGAGTTACATAGTGATGTAACTTGACAGTTATGTAATTGTAGTAATTGTCTATATTTTGACATAACATGGCTATCTTTCATTTTTGCATAACATCAATCTACATAATGATCTGATCTTTGATACATAACCACGTGAGGAGGTGTACACGTGTTTTTGGCTTTGCTTCCTTATCTCAGTATAAATATTTTGAGATTTATCCATATTTTTACAAGTAGTTATATTTCCTTCTTTGTTGTTCAGTAGCATTCCACTGCACAGAAGTGCTACAATGTTTTTTTCACCTGTGAATGGACATTTGAGTTGTATACAGTTTCTGCTACTATGAATAAAGATAGTTTAAATATTCACCTGCAAGTCTTTGTATGGATGTGTTCTTTGCTTTTTCTTGGGTAAATTCAGAGGAAATGAACAACTGGATCATATTGCTGATGGATATGTAACTTAACAAAATACTTCCAAATTGTGTTTCCAAAATGTTTATCATGATCTCAACTAAAAGACCCCAAATGAAGGTCCAGCGGTTTCGGGGTTCCCCTGGGAGCATGGCTCCTGGCCTTGATGCTGTCCTTGCCCATAAATCATAACGAAGGTCCACTCTTCAGACATGAATGGATTGGACTTGGTAATGTAGAGTGACCATATATTGGATGCACTTTATGGTTCTATGCATCTATAGGATATCATCCTGCTGACTTCTGGCTGGAGAAAGGGGAGTGGGTGGAGAGGAGGGGAAAGGAGACTGCTGGGAGGATGAGACATGTATGGAGCAGAGAGGAATAGTGTGCTGTCACCGGACAGGGAGAGCAGTGGAAGCTGCATATAGGTGGGTACGTAAAGTTATACAGGAATGTACATTTTCACTCAGTCATATTAAATAAAAATAAATACATAAAAAAAAGTTTATCATCTTCCAGAATACGAGAGTTCTGATTTTTCTATACCCAAGCCCACATCATTTGGTAGGGTCAGTCTTTTTCATTTCATTTTAATAAATGTGTTTTGATATTTTATTATATTTTCAATTTCTATTTTTAATGTGTTAATTTCCTGTTACTGCTGTAATAAATTACCAAAAACATAGTGCCTTAAAATAACACAAATTTATCATATTGAATTCTGGAGATCACAGGTCCCAGAAGGGTTTCACATGCTAAAATCAAGGGGATGGCAGAGATACATTTTTTCTGGAGACTCTAGGGAAGAATCTGCTTTTTTAATTTTCTAGGATCTAGAGGCAGCCTGGAAACCCTGATGGCATAGTGGTTAAGTGCTATGGCTGCTAACCAAAATGTCAGCACTTCAAATTCATGATGCATTTCTTGGAAACTCTGTGAGGCAGTTTTACTCTGTTGTATAGGGTTGCTATGAGTTGGAATTGATCTGATGACACTGGATTTGGTTTTACAGGCAGCCTATATTCATTGGGTCATGGATACATCACTCCGATCTCTGTTTCTGTCATCTCCTTCACCAGCTTTGATCCTCTTGCCTCTCTAAGGACTCTTGTGTTCTCATTGGCCCAACCAAAAAATCTGAGTAATTTTCCCATGTAAGATAGCATGGTCACAGTTTTGTGTATTAAGTAGTAGCACTATTGTGTCTGATAAAGCAACAATAAATTTGCTGGTCATGGCTACGTTCTCATCAAAGCTTCAACTTTAGAGAGATCTACTTCTAGCTCCCTACAACTACTTCTAAGCTCTCTGTGTGGAATTTTTTTCACCTCTTTTAGATATATATCTGGGAGTGGAATTGATGTGTCATATGTTTACCCATAAGACAAATATAAAAGACTGAAGAAGAATGGATGCCTTTGAATTGTGGTATTGGTGAAGAATATGCAATATATAGTGTACTGCCAAAAGAATGAACCAGTATGCTTTGGAAGAGGTATAACCAGAATGGTCCCTAGAAGCAAAGATGGTGATACTAGATTCCACATACTTTGGACATGTTATCAGGAGGGATCAGTCCTTAGCGAAGAACATCATGCTTACTAAAATAGAGGGTCAGCAAAAAAGACAGTCATCGTGGCTGTAACAGTGAGCTCAAGCATAGCAAGTATTCTGAGGATGGCACAGGATCAGGCAATGCTCCTTCTGGTGCATATGGAGCTTCTGTGAGTCAGAAGTGACTTAAATGACACCTAACAACAACAACAATATGGCTAGTGTATATTTCATCAGCTGAAGAACTATTAGTCTTTTCCACGGTAGCAGTACCATTTTACATTCTTATTTCCGGTTTAGGGTTCCCAATTCTCCACATTATTGCTAATGCTTGATATTATTTGAATTTTTATGCTAACATAAAAGAAACAAACAAAAACTTCTCTCCACTCAATTTTAAATTGTAGTGATCCTATAGGACAGGGTAGAATTACCCACAACATTTACCAGGAGTAGCCTGGTAGATTTGAAATGCTGACCTTTTGGTTAGCAGCCAAGCTCATAACCAGTATGCTACCAGAATTCCATACCAAACCTAGTGGGTGTGAAAACCTGTATCATCATGGTTTTGATTTACATTTCAGTGCTTGAAAACTCTATGGAACAATTGTATTCTGACCTATGGACTGGCTGTGAATCAGAATCAACTTGATAGCAGTGGATATGGTTTGGTTTTTGTAATGAGACTGAGGAAACTCTTTCCAGGTGCTCCTTGGAAAACTTATGTGACAGTTCTGCTCTGCCCTATAGGATCACTAAGAGTCAGAACTGAGGTATGGGGAACCCAGGTTCAAAGTACCTGCTCTTCCTCCAGCTCTGCTTTCTTGGTATGAGGTCCCCAACTCTCTGCTTGCTTCCGTTTCTTTTACATCCCAAGAGATTTCCTGAAGGCACAATACAGTCCTGTAGATTGAGATCTGCCGCACTAACACAACCACTACCCATCCTCCTCCATTAACACCTTAGCAGCAGTATTTACAGCATTTGGGAAATTTTACAATACCAAGAATTATGACCTGGACAAATTCCCACACAGGTATTTTGGGGGACACAATTTAATCTATGACATTCCACACTTTGACCTCCCCAGAATCTCACCTTTGCAACATGTAAAACATATTCACCGTATCATATCAAAAGTCTTAAGTCCAAGTCCAAAATCCAGAAATTCCTCTTCAACTGTGACATCTTGAATACAAGTAACCTACTTCGAAAACACAATGACAGAACAGGCAGACACAAGTTAGAGAAAGAAGACATAAAAGACGACAAGCAAGTCAGCATAACACATTATGTTACCCCTCAAGACTAATAGTTATCTGAGACATTTTACACAGTGGCACCACCCTCTAGACTGTAAATAGTGGACCCAGTCTCCAGATTCTGAGTGGAGAATGTGTGGCTCTGCACTACAGTTCTGCCACCTAGGCCTACTAGGACAGAAATTCTGCTCCCTTGGCTTTAAAATCCAAAAAAAGCCCACTATGGTTGAGTTGATTACAACTCATAGTGATCCTATAGGGCAAAGTAGAACTTCCCCATAGGGTTTCCAAGGAGCACCTGGGGTTGGAACTGCTGACCTTCTGGTTAGCAGCCATAGAAGTTAACCACTATGCCCTCAGAGTTTAGGTGCACAATTTTTGTAGTCCAGGTCCACCCTTAGAAACACCAGAGGTCATGGCTCCACCCTTTTGAAACCCCTGAGATCATGGCCTTAACTTTTGAGACTGAGGCAGCTCCGTCTCCTGTGTTCTTTGTTTCTTCAGCTTCTACTTCATGTGGCCTCTTGGTCCAAGCCCCACACATGAATCTACCCTGCTGGGGCAAGTGTTTCAAAGCTCTGTAGATTTACCAATAAGTGCCCAAAGGCATCCACTCCTCCAGGATGCCTCCTGTACACATACACTCAGCTGTTTCATTCTGTGGATAAGGCATCAGCGCTATCTGGCAATGATCTCTTGGTCTGCATTGCCAGTTCACTGCTTTTATTTCTCACTTTTTCTTGGTGTTAGCAGTTCTTCTCAGTTTCTTCTGAGTCTTTTATTCATTCACAGTTTCATAACCACTTTCACATTTTAGGTATCTGTTAGAGCACTCTTGGTACCAAATTCTTAGTCACCTAGTACTGCTGTAATAGAAACACCACAAATGGATGTCTTTAACAAAAAGAAATTTATTTCCTCAGAGTAGAGTTCACTAAGAGTTTCCAAATTTAGGGCATCAGCTCTAAAGACTTCTAGAAGAAATCTTTTTCTACTGGCTTTAGAGGAAGGTCCTTGTTGTTAGTCTTCCATTGGACTGTGAGCTTCTGAGGACAGGGACCTAAGTTTCAAAGGGACCCTGGGACAGCTGTTCTCTGCAGTGCTTTCCTAGTGATATGAGGTTCCCAATTCTCTGCTTGCTTCCCTTTCCTTTATATCTCAAGAGATTTCCTCAAGGCCCAGTACAGTCTTATAGTCTGAGCCCTGTCTCACTAACACAACCACTGCCCATTGCCTCTCATTAACACCATAGAGAAGGGATTTGTAATATATACAGATATTAAACAGTACTGGCAATGACAGTGTAGCCAACTTACTACACACATTCGGTGGGACAGGGGACACAATTCAATCTATGGCAACACTTCTTATTAAATTTATCACCTATAAGAATGAATAAAACTAAAGATACAAGGGATAGATTACTTCAAAGGACTAATGGACTACATCTACCATGGCATCCGTCCACCAGTCTGAGTCCAGCGCAACTAGATGGTGCCAGGCTACCATCGCTAAATGGTATGGTTAAGATCACAACAAAGGTCCTGGACACAGCTGTAGCAAATTGTAGCACAAAATTCTAACTCAAAGAAAGACTAGACTTGGTTAACTGAGAGACAGTGGAGAAACCCTGAGAGTATGGCCCCCAGACACCCTTTCAGTTCAGTAATGAAGTCACCTTTGAGATTCACACTTTCAGCAAGCACTGGATAGGTCCATAAAAGAAAATGAGACTAAAGGAGCCCTGCACCCTGGGGGTAAGGACTAGAAGACAGGAGAGAACAAGAAAGCTGGTAATAGGGAATTCGAATTGAAAAGGACTAGTGTTGGCAAGTTGTTGGATTGTTAACTGATATCATAAAACAATATGTATACTAGCTTTTTAATGAGAAAATAGCTTGTTCTGTAAAACTTCACCTAAGTACAATAACAATAATAATAATAATAATTATAGTATTTTACTCTTTTTGATCCCATTGAAATTTCACTTTTGGACTGTCATGTAGTACATAAAATACAATGAGCCCATTTATTGGCTCTAATAATTTTAATGGAATAATTTCAAGCTACTATCTTTATCATTTGTGGTCACTCACAGTAAGTTGAAAGACAAGATGAAAACATGAGACAGCTTTTTTCTCTTTGAGCTTTCAAAAACTGCTTCTTTTTACTTCTAGCCTACTCTAAAGAACTTAAAAGATTCTCAAAATATGAGATAGAGGAGTGAAAAGAAGGTGCAAATTAATTACCAAGTTTTTCGCCCATCATTTTACAACTTAACGTATTTTCTCTATATAAAAGAAAACCACTAATATATTTTCAGTAATACCCAGTTGTGATGTAAACTACAAGTGTCTTGATATAATTTTGAAATATTTTAGGGAGGCGAGGCTAAGATGGTAGAGCAGTCAGGTGCTTTGGGTAATTCTTCTTACAACAAACACCCTCCAAAACAAATCAACTCATGCATGACATTCTAGGAGCCCTGAACACCTGAGTTGAGAAACTGGACTGAGTGACAGGAGAGGGAGAGAATATCCAGAAGCAGGAGCAGAGGCTGGAGCTGGCCTGGCTGGAATGTCAAGCCAAGCGCCATCGAGTCGGATCAGATAGGCACCCCTTAAGGGGGTCCATTGAAGTGAACAAGGTGAGGGGAGCAGTAGCATTCTAAAGCATTTTACACATTGAGAGAGACCAAAGGTTAGAAAAATCTACTCAGGCATCAAGAATCAGAGAAAAATGGCTTTTGATCTCCAAAAGTTAAGCAGCTTGTATCTAACCTAATACAGACAAATCAAAAAGCTTTCCTTTGGGATAAACCTCTCTTTTACCTGTGCCCCCTCCTTGCAAACTACAATGCAACTGAGCCAGCTGCAGAGACTGACACATCTCCTGTACTGCAAGTAGGACAGATCACTTATTCATCCCGAACCGTTCTCTCAGCCTTGCGGAAGGAACAAATTAACAAACAGTGAGAAAAGTAACGGGCCAACTTCCCTAAACTGGAGACTCAGGGCAGACATATTTCCTTTGCCTAGGCACAGGCATGAGGGGCCCACAGACTTTGAGTGCCTTTCATTCATGCATAGACCTCTGTAGGCGCACTATAATAATGTATGCTTTCATTACCACAACATAACAGAGTATACATACCTGAATCCTAATTTTACTATATCATCTCATTGTGGATTGAATTGTGTCCTCACTGGAACGTGTGTAGCAATTTGGTAGGCTACGATTCCTGGTACTGTGTGTGTTCCTAGATGCTGTAAATACTGCCTCTATAAAATGAGAGAGGACGGGCAGTGATTGTGTTAGTAAAGCAGGACTCAGTCTAAAAGACTATGTTGTACTGCGAGGCAATCCTTTATGTATAAAGGAAAGAGAAACAATCAGACAGTTAGGGACCTTACATCACCAGGAAAGACGCAATGCTTGGAACAGAACGTGTTCTTTGGATCCAGGATCTCTGCACCTCAGAAGCTGGCAAATACCTTCTACCAGAGGCAACACAGAAAGACTTCCCCTATTTCTGACGCTCTGAATTTAAACTTTTAGTCACCTTTTTTCCTGTGAGAAAATGAACTTTTCTGTGGTAAAGGCTTTCATTTGTGGTATTTCTATTATAGCAGCACTAGATGATTAAGGGACAGCTACACCATGGAAATAAGATTTCTGCCTATTTATCAAGGTCCTTAACTACCTACACCCGGGGCTTGAGGACTAGTGGCTCAACTCATGCCACCAAGTCATCTACCAGGGGAAGCCAAGTGTAAGCAACGCCTCCCAGTCCTTACAGTCTACAGCATTAGGCACACATAGTCTGGCAGTAAAACCTGCCACCTAAACATTCTAAGGAACAAGGAGACAATTTCTTCACAGACAGTCAAGGGTAACTGTCAACCCCCTGTCTTTCTCAGGGCATGCAACCAGATACCTGTGCCTATATCATTCACTCCTGCCCATCTAAGGTTGTAAAGGAAAGACTGTACTACATACTTGGTGAGTAACTACCTGGATACCTAGTGTGAATCCATTAAAAAAAAATAAACAAAAAAACTAAATGGCTTCTGGGCTCATGCGTCTAGTAACAGTTCTAACCACGTGGTGGCAAGACTTTAGAACTTCAAAGGCATTTGGAAGAATGTCAAGGTCAGTTGGCATAACAAGTCATTTTTTAAGAGAGTGCTCTACACACCATATTGGAGAGTGGCACCTGGAGTCTTAAAAGCCAGTAAGCTGCCATCTGAGGAGCACCAATTTGTCCCAACCCGCCTGGAACAGATGACAACCAAGAACATCAAAGACACAAAAATAAAGGAGCCCAGGAGACAAAAGGGCTCATGTGATTGGGAGATTACTTCACCAGGAGAACAGAATAACTAGGTGGTGCCCAGCCACCACCCAAGACAGCCCTGACAGTGAACACAATGTACAGTCCCTGACGGAGGACAAATAAAAGTGGTGTGCAGGTCAAGAAATCTATTAAAAGACTAGATTTGATGGTCCAAAAACCTGGACAGTCCCTGGAGAACATGACCTCTAGACTTTCTCCTAGCTCAGTGCTAAAGCTAGTACTGAGGCCAACATTTCAAACAAAGAATGAACTGGACTTGGGGAAAACAGAGTGATAGAAGTGGTGTGTATACTTTATTGTTTAATCTATGTATGAGGTTGTCCTACTGGTTTCTTTTTAGAGTGGAGAGGAGGGGACAAGTGTTTGTTGAGCGGATATCAGAAATAAGGAATGTAAAGAAGAGTGTGTTACAGAGTGAGGAGAGCAGATAGAGTTGTGGAGAGGCATGTGCTCAGGGTTTTATATGGAAAATTGACTTGGAATGTAAACCCTCACTTAATTACAATAAAAAAATTAAATTGCCATTGGAATTGCATTGTATCTACAGATTGCTTTGGGCAAAACAGACATTTTCATGATGGTAGCTCTTCATATCCATGAGCAAGGTAGATTTCTCCACTTACGTAAGTCTCTTCGGTTCCTTGCCATAGTACCTGTAACTGTCTTTGTAAAGGTATTTTACACCCCTGGTTAGATTTTCTTCCTAAATATTTTTTATTTTCTTGTGGGCTGTTGTACATTGTATTGGTTCAATGATTTCTTCTTGATGTTCTATTGGTTGGTGTAAAGGAATCCATTTGATTTTTGTCTGTCTGTCTTGTATCCTGATGATTTGCTGAACTTTTCTATTAGTTGTAGCAGTTTTTTTCTGGTAGATTCTTTAGGGTTGATTGTATAAGATCATATCATCTCCAAAAAGAGATACTTTTATTTCTTCCTGACTAGTTTTGATCTCCTATATTTCTTTATCTTGGCTGATCATTGTGGCTATAATCTCTAGGAGAATGTTGAGTAAACGGGGTGACAAAGCTCATCCATGTCTGGCTGTAGTTCTCAAGGTAAATATTTTCAGATTCTCTTCATTTAGGATAATGTTGACTTTTGTCTTTTCATACATGTCTGCTATTATGTTAATGGAGTTCTCTTTCATTCCTTGTTTGCTGACAGTTTTTAACATGAGTGGGTGTTGGACTTTGTCAAATGCCTTTCTGTATCGATTGATAAAATCAAGTGGTTTTATTTTTTGTTTTATATATGTGATTGATTACATTGATTGTCTTTCTAATGTTAAACCTTCCTAGTGTCCCTGGTGTGAACGATTTTTTGTGATACATTGTTGATTTCTATTGCCAAGAATTTTGTTGAGAATTTTTGCATCTAAGTTCCTGAGAGATACTGAACTGTAATTTTCTTTTTTGTTATATCTTTACCCGGTTTAGGCATCAGGGTTTTTCTGCCTTCATAGAATGAATTTGAAAATATTTCATTCTTCTCTATGTTCTGAAGTAATTTTTTTAACAGTGTTTTTAACTCCTCTCTAAACGTTTGGTAGTATTCTACAGTGAAGACACCGTATTCGAGCCTTTTTTGGTTGGGAGTTTTTAAATTGTGTTTTCAAGCTCTTTGTCTATCTATCTATCTAATCTATCTATTACCTATCTGTCTATGTGTCCCTCCCTCCCTCCCTCCCCCCTCTCTCCCTTCCATTCGTTCATTATTTATTGTCATTAAGTGAAAGTTTACAGTCCAAATCAACTTTGCATGCCCGCCTACCTGTAGCTCCATCTGCTCTCCTCACCCAGTAACAGCATAATTTTCTCTCTCTTTGTATTTCTAGTGTCCTCTTAATAAGCACCTGTCTCCTCCTCTCCATTCTCTTCTCTCCCATCTAGAAAGAAACCAGTAAGACAGCTTCCCATAACTGTATGGAACCATAAAGTACACACACCATATGGTCACACATTGCCCCCAAGTACAGTACATTACTGTCTGAAGAGTTGATCTCATTACTGGTTTCTGGTCAGGGGCAGCAGAAAGTCTAGGGACCATGTTTCCAGAGGACCCTCCAGGCTCCTGGACCATCAGTTGTGGTCTTTTAGTAGAGTTCTTAAGCTGTATCCCTCTTTCTCATATTGCCTCCGTGATTCTACGTTGTGTCCCCCATTGCAGCTGCCTGTGGTGGTGGCCAGGCACCATATGTTGATACAGTCTCCCATTCATATGGGTCCTTCTGTCTCCTGGGCTCTTTTTCCCTTGTGTGTTTGTTGTTCTCCAGTCATCATCTGCCCCAGATGAGTTGAGACCATTTTCGGGTACCACGGATGGCAGCTTGCTAGCTTTTAAGACTTCAGACTCCACTCACCAATATCGGGTGCAGAAGACTCTCTTAACAAATGACTAGTTAAACCAATTGGATCAAAGTCCCATGAAAACATGGCCTCCAGACCCCAATCCCTGCTACTCTATTCTTTGAAATACTGGGTTGAGTTTAGAAAACCTTTCAGTATATGCTGTAGTCCAGTTATGTTTATCTGCTCTCTACTGTGTGTTGTCACTGCTTTCAACTAACCAAATTCCTATGTACTACCTAATCTGTGACCAACCCTCTCCCTTCCTCCCCACCCTTGTAGCCACCAAAGAGTCTTTTCTTCTGTGCAAAAGTGTATTTTTAAGTCCTTATAGCAGAGGTCTCGTACAGTACTTATTCTTTTGCTGCTGACTGATTTTACTCAATATAATGTCTTCTAGTTGAAAGTAGGTGACGAGATGCTTCCTGAAATCATCATTGTTCTTTATTGTTGCACAGCATTCCACTGAGTATATGTACCATAGTTTGTTTATCCATTCATCTGTTGATGGGTGCCTAAGTTGATTCTGTTTTCTATTGTAGACAGTGCACAATAAATATTTGTGTGCATGTTTCTGTTTTTGTGACTGCCTTTACTGCTGTAGGATATATTCTAAGCAGTGGGATTGCTGGATCATATGGTATTTCTATTTCTATTTTTTAAGGAAGTGCCAAATTGTTTTCCAAAGAGGTGGTACCATTTTGCATTCCCACCAGCAGTGCAGGAGAGTTCCAGTCTCTCTACAGCCTCTCCAGCATTTGTTGTCTGTGTTTTTTGGATTATTGCCAACCTTTTTGGGGAGAGATGGTATCTCATTGTAGTTTTGATTTGGATTTCTCTAGTAGCTAATGATTGTGAACATTTTCTCATGTGTCTTTTGGCTGCCTGGATGTCTTCTTTGGTGAAGTGTCTCCCCATTGCTAACCTGGGTTATTTGCCTTTTCGTTGTTGACATTTTGTAGTACTTTGTAGATTATGGAAATCAGATGTTGATCCATTATGTATTTGCCAAATATTTTTTTCTTAGCCTGTTGGTAGTCTTTTAATTCTCTTGATAAAGTCCTTGGATGAACAGAAATTGTTTGATTGTTAGCGGTTTCCATTTATCTATTTTCCCTTCTGTTGTTTGTGCATTGTTTGTCTGATTTTGTAGTCTTTCTCAACTATGTGTTAGAACCTCCATTGTGGGCCCTATTTTTTTCTTGCATGATCTTTACCATTTTAGGTTTGATATTTCAATCTCTGCTCCATTTTGAGTTAGGGGTGAGATACGGGTCTTGCTTCAGTTTTTCTGCATATGGATATCCAATTTTGCCAACATCATTTGTTAAAGAGACTAGTTTTACACCAGTTTATGACCTTCAGGTCGTTGTCGAATATCAAGTGCTCGTAAGAGGATGGTGATATTTCTGGGTTCTCAATTCTATTCCACTAGTCTATATGCCTCTCTTCATAACAGTACCAGGCTGTTTTGACTACTGTGGCAGTGCAGTAGCTTCTAAGATTGGGTAATGTGAGGCTTCCTGCTGTGTTCCTCTTCTTCAGTAGTGCTTTACTTATCTGGGGTTTCTTCCTTTTCCAAACAAAGTTGGTGATTGATTCTTCACCTCATTAAAAAATGACACTGAAATTTGTACTGAGATTGCATTCTATATGTGGATCTCTTTGGATAAAATATATATTTTCACCATGTTAAGTCTTACTATCCATGAGCAAGGTAAGTTTCTCCACATACATAGGTCTCCTTTTGTTTCTTGAAGTAAGGTCTTATAATTTTCTATATATAGGTCTCTCATTTCTCTGATTAGATTTATTCCTAAGTATTTTATCTTCTTAAGGCTTTAGTAAATGGTATTGATTTGATGATTTCCTATTTATCTTTCCATTGGTGTAAAGGAATCCTACTGATTTACTTATGTTTATCTTATATCCTGGTACTTTGCTGAACTCTTCTACTAGTTCCAGTAGTTTATTTATGGACTCTTTATGGTTCTCTGTGTATATGAACATATCATCTGCAAATAGGGATATTTTTTACTTCTTCTTTGCCAGTACAGATGCCCTTTATTGCTCTGGCTAGAACTTCTAGTACAATGTTGAATAGAAGTGGTGACAGTGGGGCATCCTTGTCTTGTTCTTGTTCTCAGGGGGAGTTCTTTCAGTCTGTCTCCATTTAGGATGATGGAGGCAGTTGGCTTTGCGTAAACCAAAAAAAGGAAAAAAAAAACCCAAATGCATTGCCATTCAGTCGATTCTGACTCAGAGCAACTCTATAGGTCCGAGTAGAATGGCTCTGTAGAGTTTCCAAGGAGCACCTGGCAGATTTGTCCTGCTGACCTTTTGATTAGCAGCTGTAGCACTTAACCACTACACCACCAGGGTTTGCTGGCTTTGCGTAGATGCCCCTTATTGAATTGCGGAATTTCCCTCCTATTCCTAATTTACTGAGAGTTTTTAACATGAATGAGTGTTGAACTTTATCAAATGCCCTTTTGCGTTGCATTAATTGTGTTTCTGATATTGAACCAGCCTTGCCTCCCTGGTATGAATCTACCTTGATTGTGATGAATTTTTTTTTTTTTTTGATATGTTGTTGAATTCTGTTGGCAAGGATTTTGTTGATGATTTTTACATAGAGGTTCATGAGTGATATTGGTCTGTAATTTTCTTTCTTTTTTTTGTTGGAACTTTCTTGGGCTTTGGTATCAGGATTACACTGGCTTCGTAGAATGAATTGGGGAGTAGTCAGTCTCTTTCTATGCTGTGATAGTCTCAGTAGTATTGGCATTAAGTCCTCTCTAAAACTTTGTAGAAGTCTCCAGTGAAGCTGTCACGGTCAGAACTTTTCTAAGTTAGTAGTTTTTTTTATTGTTTTTCATCTTTTCCTCTGTAACGGGTTTGTTAAGTTAAACTACTTCTCCTTGTGATAATTTTGGTAGGTAATGTGAATCTATATAATTTGTCCACTTCCTCTAGGTTTTCAAATCTGTTACAGTTTTTTCATAGTATTCTGTTATGATACTTTTTAGTTTGATCGGGTCTGACATGACATCTCCCATCTCGTTTCTTATTCTGGTTATTTGTTTCCTCTCCTGCATTTCTTTTGTAAGTTTAACCAATGGCTTGTCAACTTGTTGATCTTTCCGAAAAAAAGCTTTTAGTTTTATTAATTCTTTCAATTGTTTTTCTATTCTATGATTCATTTGACTTTGCTCTAATCATCATTATCTGTTTTCTTCTGGTACTTGAGGGGTTCTTTTGTTGCTGTCTTTCTGCTTGTTCAAGTTGTAGGGTTAATTCTTTGGTTTGGGACCTTTCTTCGCTGTGCATATGGGCATTTGTAGAGATAAACTGACCTTTGAGCATTGCTTTGGCTGTATCCCATAGGTCCTGGTAGGACGTGTTTTCATTCTCATTTGATTCCATAAATTTCTTAATTGCATATTTGATTTCTTCTATAGCCCGTGGATTTTTGAGCAAGGTGTTGTTTAGTTCCCATCAGCTCACATTTCTACCTATGGTTTTTCTGCTACTGATTTCGACTTTTATGGTTTTATTGTCTGAGAAGATGCTTTGCAATAATTCAGTATTTTGGATTTTGTTGAGATTTGCTTTATGACCTAATACATGGTCTATGCTGGTTGATGTTCCAAGTGCATTGAAAAAGAAGGAGTACTTATCTGTTGTCAGGTAAAAAGTTCTGTAAATGTCAATGAGGTTTAGTTGGGTGATTGTCACAATAAGATCTTCTGTATCTTTACTGAGCTTTGCTCTGGATGATCTGTCCATTACTGAAAGTGGAATGTTGAAGTCTCCTACTATTATTGTGGAGTTATCTGTCTCATTTGTCAAGTTTGTCAGCATTTGTTCAGTGTACTTAGATGCTCTAGTATTGGGTGTATAAATATTTAATATCATTACATCCTGCTTATGTGTTGAATCTTTCAGCGATAAATAGTGACCACCCTTGTCCATAATGCTGGACTTGACACTAAAATCTATTTTGTCTGAGATTAATATTGCCAGTCCTTCTCTTCTCTGTATGTTGTTAGCCTGGTATGTATTTTTCTATACTTTGATTTTCAGTTTGTTCATCCCTTTGAATCTAATGTGTATTTATTATAAGCAACATATAGATGGATCATGCTTTTTGATCCAAGCTGTTAGTCTTCGCCTCTTTAGTGGAATATTCAGTCCATTCACATTCAGTGTAATTATTGATAGGTATGTGTTTAGTGTTGTCACTTTGATGCCTTTATTTTTGTGTTGTTGATGTTTTCTTTTTTCCTCTTAGTATTCTGTTCTATGGCATTTTTCTATATGAATTTACTTTTCATCTTTTTCAGTGTTGATTTAGCGTTTGTTGAGACCCCCGTGTTATATTTCTTCCTTTGATATGTTGCATTTTAGTTTGCTTTGTGACTAACCCTCTGATCCTCTTTAATGTTCTAAGTTTAAACCAATCTTTAACTTCTATATATCTTCTGAATTTCTTCTCCATCTGAAAGTGTTATATCTACTGTAATATATCTCTATAGTATGACGACATCATAGTTCTCATGTTAGAAGTACTGATTCCTTACTGTTAGTATTTTAGCTATGATTGAGTTTAGTGACGTCCCTCACTGAGTAGGAGTCTGGATGCTGTGTCCTGCATTGTATTTTAAGTATACATTTGATGTCACTGTTTTTATAAACAAAGAGCTTTCAGTATTTCTTGTTGCTTTGGTTTGGTTTTTAGAAAGTCTGTAAGTCTTTGTTTATCTGCAAATGTCTTGATTCCATCATCATACTTGAGAGACAATTTTGCAGGATACATAATTGTTGGCTGGAAAATTTTCTCTTTCAAAGCTTTGTAGGTGTCATCCACTGTCTTTTTGCCAACAAGGTTTCTGCCTAGAAGTCAGACAAAAGCCTACAGGGCTTCCATTTGTGTGTTAGTTGTGCTTTAAGCCTCATTGCCTTTTAAAGCCTCCCTTTATATTTCATTTTATTAAGCCTCACTATATTATCTATTGCTGTCTTTTGGAGGGAGGTCTAGTTTTTGTGGTGTTCAATAAGCATCTTGAATATCGGTTTCAGGGATTTTTTTTTTTTTCTGTCAGCAACTCTTCAGGAATTCTGTGTTTTCTGCTGTCTTTCGCTGTTCAGAAATTTCAATTATTCATAGGTTATTCTTTATAGTGCCCCACATGCTTCCTAATCCTTCTTCATTTTGCTTGTTTATCTGTTTTCTCCTCAAAAAATGCTAGTGTCATTTGCTTTATCTTCAAGCTCACTAACTCTGTATTCCATTTTATCAATCCTGTTTTTTTTTGGCTTTGCATTGTCTTGTCTATTTCTGTAATTTTAATATTGACCTGCAAGATTTCAGATTATTGATGTTCTAGCCGTTCATATAGCTTACTTAGTTTTTTTTTTGTTTTGTTCAGTTGCTTTTTGTTTAATCTCTAGAAGGGCTCTAAATGTGGTTCTTTTGTATTCTACCTTTGAAAATTTCAGAAAGGGTGGTGGTCTGTTCCTTTAAGTGGTTAGACATTGACTGTTGTCTTCAAGCCTTCAAGAAGCTGTTCAGTTTCTCTAGTGTTACACCAATGGGTTCTGTGGTGTGCTTCTAAGAAGGGAGTGGGTAAGAGTATTGTTATGTTAGGTTGCCAGTTGCTGTTGCATTCTCCAGGTGCAGCTGACGTATGTATAAATCCTCTCCCAATGTAGACTCTGTGAAGCCCTGCAGGGCTCCTTGGCTTTGTTGCTGGCCCCAGCTGGGCCCTCATTGATGGCAGACCCAGCCTCCTGGCTGCCAAAGGTGGCAAGCTACTTGTATCTATTCTCCAGCATCAAGCCAGTTCAGAATATTATGTAGCTCAGGGAAGGGAGGAAAGAAGAATGCCACCATACTTGGTTGTCAGGGATTGCTGTGTTCTCTAGATGCATTTGTCTTGAAAACTGCTTTTGTGTTGAGAGAGGTGCTATCCAGCGGCCACCAAAAGCAGCCAGGCCCTCAGAGATAGTAGACCCAACCTCCTGGCTGGCAAAGATGGTGCCCTACTAATGGAGACTCTGGGAGGCCATCAGCTGATGCTGTGATGCAAATCAGTAAAGGGTGGTGGAAACGGCAAGACCACACTCAGGTGTCAGTCAGTGTTGCATTCTTTAGCTTCTATTATCATAAAAGCTGCTTTTCCTCTGAGAGAGGCATTAGCCATCAGCAACTGAAAGCAGCTGTGCCCTCAGGGGTGGCAGGCCCTGCCTCCTGGCTGTCAGAGATGGTGCCTTGTAGACAGTCCCCAGATGGCATGACATGACTCAAGGAAGGGAGGAATTAGGAAACTGCCACCAGTCCCCACTATGATCTCTAGATACAATTATCTTAAAAACAGCTTTTCTGCTGGGAAAAGCAGCATCCAGCTTAGCATGGGAACTGGGCCCAGGTGAGACCTCAGGAGTGGCTAACTCCGTCTCTCAGATGACCAAGATGGCATCCTGCCTGAGCTGCCTTTCCTGCATTCAGTCAGCAGTATCTACGGCACAACTCAGAAAAGAGCAGAGGGAGGGCACTGTTGTCCTCAGTCACCAGCCACAGGTGGATTCTTTAGATGTGGCTGTCCCAAGCACAGTTGGTCTTCTGGGGTATTTACTGTTTACGTAAGCACTGCAATTCAACATAGTAGTCCGCTCGTGCCGGGCTCACAGGCTTGACATCCCAGTCCTAGCTTCCTGGTTAACAAAGAAGGTGTCCATACCTGTAATCTTCTCAGATGATGCCCCAGTTGCAGCAGGACTCAGTGCACTGCTGCTTTGCCTTTGATAGAGGTGGTTTCCCCTTTCCTGTCTCCCAGTGTAATCTCACAACCCTACTCCAGATCTTGGGTTCCCTAGAATGCCCACACTGCTCCATTTAATTATTATTCTAGGCCTTAGTTCTCAGAAACAATTGAGGAGATGTGTGTCTAGTCCACCATCTTAGCCTATCCTCCCAACCTCTTCTTTTGTTATGGATTTATTTAGTTATCATACTTCTGTGTTTAGGTAGCTAGTGTGTTTCTAGAAGTTTATTCATTTCTTCTAGGTTTTTCAAATTTGTTAGAGTACAATTTTTCATAGCATTGTCTTTTTCCCCCTAATTTCACGTCAGTCTATGATCATATCACCATCTCATTACTCATTAAGATTTTTTCCTATCCTTCTTTATCCAGATTGGCCAATGGTCTATTAATTTTGTTGTTCTTTTCAAAGAATCAACTTTTGGTCTCATTAATGTTATGATCTTTCTCTTCTCTAATTGATTTAGTTCTGCTCTAATTTTTATTTGTTTTCTTCTGGTGTCTGAGAGCTTCCTTTGCTGCTCTCTCAGCTTATTCAGCTGTAGGGTTAATGCTTTAATTCGGGCCTTTTCTTTTTCGGATGTGTGCATTTGTTGAGCTAAACTGATCTCTGAGCCCTGTTTTTGCTTTATCTCAGAGGTTCTGGTAGGATGTGTTTTCATTGTTATTTGATTATGTAAATTTTCGTTCCTTTCTTGATTTCTTCTATAACACAGTAGTTTTTGAATAAGGTATTGTTCAGTTTCCACATGTTTGATTTGTTACCCTTGCATTTTCTGATACTGATTTCTACTTTTATGGCTTTGTGATCTGAGAAGATGATTTCTTATAATTCAGTGCTTTCAAAAAAATTTTTAAGGCTTGCTTTATTGCTTCATATGTGCTCTAATCTGGATAATGTTTCATGTGTATAGGAAAAGAAAGGGTACTCAACTGCTCTTGGGTGGAGTTTTCTGTACATGTCTATGAGGCCAAATTGGTTGATATTAACATTTAGAACTTCCATATCTTTACTGAATTTTTTCTGGATGCTCTGTCCTTCACTGAAAGTGGTGTGTTGAAGTCTTTTACTATTATTCTGGAGCTGTCTCTTCCATTTTCAATGCAGTTAAAGTTCATAAGTCTTGTCACTGGGGGCATAAATATTAAATATGATTATGTCCTCCTGTAACCTTTCAATTATTATACAGTGTCCTTCACCCAGTGTAGTGGATTGTGCTTTAAAGTCTGTTTTATGAGAAATCAATATTGCCACATCTGCTCTTTTGAATGTTATTTGCTTGATATATTTTTTTTCATGCTTTAAGTTTCAGTTTGCTCTTATCGTTGAGTCTAAGGTGTGTGTCATGTTGACAGCAAATAGATGGATCATATGTACAGGACTCTACTTTTATAATTATTATCTTACTGTGCATCAGGTTTCTCATGCTGGACTTTTCATAAAGAAGCTTTTGAAGAAATAAAAAATATACATGCACAGAAAATAACTAAATTTCTAGAATTCAGGGCTTTCAATAACCCTGATATACTCACAGGGACTTCCAAGCACTTAGATTACTTTCCTCCCAGATTCTTTATGTGTGCCCTATGTTTTCATCTCATTAGCCTTGAATACATCCATTGATCTTCTCAGCTTGTCTAATTATCACTCTTTTCCAAACTAAAATGCTCTTCTTTCTAAATTGTCCTCACTCACTGAGGACATTCTTATTGTTCCAACTGATGGAATTCTATAGTTAACAACTGATTTTGAAGGACAGTACTTTGATCTTAGTCAGAAAGGTAGCCCTTTTTGATGTTGGTAAGCAGGCCCATTAAACGCGAGGCATTGGTGGATGTTATTTTACAATCGTTTGTGCTTGATTGCTAGAAGATGACAGCCTTTAGACTTGTCAGTGACCATCTAGTAACAGGAAATTTCTGTCTAGAATGAAACTGACACAGAAGAAGCAATTTGTATCAAACTGTCTTAAACTGCTGGGTTACATTTCACTTAAATCCATTGAAAGATATGAACTTTTTGTTTATATAAAGCAACAATTTAATTTTTTAATTAAAGCTGTTTTTTTTATTAGTTTGTTTGTTTTGTTTGCGCAGAGTGACTTTCATTCACAGTCACCTGACTGATTCTTTAAAAGCAGTTATAAAATGTACACCAACATAAATTAACTTATACTATATAGCATTACTCTTTACATGTCTCTTAAATGTATAGTTTTAAGAAAGCTAAGTAACATAAAACTTCTTTGATTCAGACTGTATCACCTGAGTTTTTTAAAATGTTGGCACTGGATGTGAATAAATCAATTCTATTTCTCTTACTAGCTATTATACATTGTATTACTATGCTACTGTTGGGTGCTGCTGAATCAACTTCCAACTAATGGCAATCCCATGTGACAGAGAACTGCCCTAGAGGATTTTCAGGGCTACAGTCTTTATGAGACCAGATCACCAAGTCTTTCTTTCATGGAGTTGCTAGATGGGTTTGAATAGGCAATATTTTGTTTAGCAGTTGAGTACTTAACTTTGTGCCTGCAGTGTTCTTTATGTGTTGCTATAAGAAAAACATACCCATTGCCACTGAGTCAGTTCTGACTGATAATGACCCTATATGATAAAGTAGAACTGTCCCCTAGAGTTTCTAAAGTGAATTTGAACTGCCAACTCTTTGGTTAGCTGGCAGAACACTTAATCACTGTACCACCAGGGTTTTCGTTATCACTATAGAGTCTATTTATTATAATTTTCAGCTTTTGTATGTAGATAAAATGCTTATTTTTTCTTAATTACTAAAAAATATTTTCACTGGGCATAGAAATCTAAACTGACAAAAATTTTGTTTGGTTTATACTGTTTAAGTAAAAAAATATATATCTATAAAAAAATATATACCATTGTTCTCCTGAATGTGGTGATGCATTGATGATTGATGATGTGGTGATAATTTTAAATTTTATTTTTTTTGAAAAGTAGTTAATATATAGTAAAATGTACAAATATTGAGTGGACATCTTGATGGCTTTTTAAGTATACACTCTATGAAGAACATGCCATAGGTTACCTCCATTGTTCAATAAGTTTTCCTCTTGCTTCTCAAAACTTATACCATAAAAGTACATTAATATAGTATTTATTACCGTGGATTTATTTTTGCAATCCATGTATCTTCTTTGGTGAAATATCTGTTCACATCTCTTACACATCCATTTAATACATTGCTTGTTTTCCTATTGTTGAGTTTTAGTTTCTCTGGCTGTATTTTAGAGGTCCTAATGGCACTATGGTTAAGAGCTATAGTGTGCTACCACTACTAACCAAAAGTTTGGCAGTTCAGATCCACCAGTTGCTGCTTGGAAAATCTATGGAACATTTCTATACTGTCATCTAGGGTTGCTATGAGTCAAAATGAGGTTGAGGCCAAAGGATTTGGTCTATGTTTTGCACAAAAGTTGCCTATTAAATGTATATTAGAAAACATTTTGGCCCAGTCTGTCTTGTCTTTGTCTTTTAGTATTTCTCAGGAAAAAAAAAGGTTTTAATTTTGATAACGTGCAATTGAACTTCTTTTTCTAGGTCACAAAACTTTTCCTTTTTGTTCTCACCTAAAAGTCTTATAATTTTAGATTTAAATCTGTGGTTTATTTTGAGATAATTTTTGGTAATAGTATGAGGCATGAGTTTTTCTTTTAAATATGGATACCAGATTTTGGCATGCTCTGTGTTTGGAGACCATGTTATATGTTAATTGACTTGCCTTTGTAGTTTTGTCTAAAGTGACTTCATGTATTTATGGGCCTATTTCTGGATGTTACAGTGTGTTATACTGATCTCGCTGTCTATACCATGTTATCTTGGCTACTGTAACATAACAGTAAGTCTTGATTTCTGGTTGTGTGGCAAAATTGTTTTAGCAATTGTTTCTTTCACATTCCATATATATATTTTTTTCCTTGAAAACCTTATGTAAGATTATCCACAGAGCATTATTATGTATTTTAATAAGTTATAATCTTGCCTAAGGTGAAAGTCTCCACTGGGGGATCCATTTATCTACATTATATCTGAAACATTATAAATGAGAAGATTTTCATTTTGGTGTTAGTAAGTCATTATGTAACTAGTAATTAAATCCCTTGATTCTTAGGGATGTTTAATGCAGATTCATTTTTCATGTTGTATTAGTTTTGATACAGAAGGAAACTCACATATTTAGGGTAACTGGAATTTATAAGAAGGCCTTCCCTTAAGAATCCAGTGTTTTCTTTCTCTTTTGCAGACTGTTTTGTGTTCTAGATAACAAAGTTATCTATTAATGAGTTGTCTCAGTCATTTAGGGCTGCTGTAACAGAAATGTGAGCCTAGTAATCCATTTAATTCTGTTGTGTGGATTTAGGTCATGTGTCTAGATAGTCAGTTACCTTGCGTGTGCTTTAAGTTCTCAACTGTGGTCCTAGACTAGCAGCAGTAATTGGCGTAGGCACAGGTATCTGTGCAACAAGGGGTCATATTTTAATTTGCATCTTCCTAAAGACTAATGGTAGTAAAAAAAATTTTCTTGTGTTTCTTTCTTCATTTGCAGTTCTCTTTGGAGAAATATCTATTTGTTGTCTACTTGTTAACTGGATTTTCCTTTTTGAGTTACAGTTATTTAAGTAATTTGAATATTAAATCCTTATAAATACATGATTTGCAAATATTTTTCCTAAGTTTAATCTTTTCATTTTCTTGATATGGATCTGTGATGTACGTAAGGTTTTTATACAGTTCAGTTTATCTATTTTTTATATTGTGGCATAGAGTTTTGGCATCGTATCTGAGAATCTGTCACTAAATCCAAGGTCGTGAAGCTTTTCGCCCATGTTTCCTGTTTCCCTTTAGTAACACAAGTAATTGTGGTATTTACTCAATTAACACAAATGATAATTTCCTCCTAATTTGTAGGTTTGGAAACCCTGGTGGTGTAGTGGGTTAAGTGCTGCGTCTACTCACCAAAAGGTCAGCAGTTCAAATCCCCCAGGAGCTTCCTGGAAACTCTAGGGAGCAGTTCTACTCTAACCTCTAGGGTCACTATGAGCAGGACCCAACTCAACAGCAGTGGTTAATTTATGTTTATTCAACACCCTACATAACAACTTTTTCCATTTTTTACCTAATTTACTGAAGTTGGCAATTAAGTTTGCATAATATGATGGTAAAAAGTCTTAAATCAATCAGATTATTTCTTTCTTGACTCTTACCAAATGTAAGTTTGACTTCATTTCACTATCAATTTTGCCAAGGCTGAATGAGTTTTGGGGCTTACGTGTTTATTATACACACTCAAATTCTCAGAGATAAAGGAGAATCTTTGGAAGTTCCCAACCTAGGGGGAGACAAGAATTGTGCTTTTACAGACGGTTTTGCACCACTGTAGGTGTTTAGGGCCCTGGTAGTGCAGTGGCTAAGAACTCAGGCTGCTAACCAAAAGGTCTGTTGATCGAATCCACCAGTCACTCCTTGAGGAAGCCCAATGGGACAGTTCTACTCAGCCTATACGTTTTGCTGTAAGTCAGAATTGACTTGACTGAAATCAGTTTTTTACAGAGCATGCGACTAAACTAGAGAGCTATGTGAGGTTATGCTAAAATAACAATTAGGGACCATGCAATTGAGAAGTAGAGTTCAGTTTAAGCTGAAAAACTGTCCAAGCATGGGTACTGACTGTGGGGAAAGAGATGGAGTTCATTGTGGTGTTACGCACTCTTACTTGGCAGCAGAGAAGTGTAGAAAATATTTTGGAAGTTTTATCCAGAAAACAACTTAATTTACACTAATATTTATTGAGTTCCTGTCATAATCTCTACTTCTTTTAGCTTCCAAAATAGAAGAGTAATGAAGACAGAAGTAGTCTTTGCCCCTAGAGAGCTTACAACTTGTAGGGGAGCACACAAATAAACAGATAAAGAAAAATATACCTGATGAGTGTTATGATAGAGGCTCCGCCAGGATCTGTGGAAACATAAAGAAGGACCTCCCCCTGAAATAAAACCAAATTCATTGCCATTGCATCAGTTCTCACTCACAGTGACATTATAGGATTGAGTAGAATCAGCCCACAGAGTTTCTAAGGAGTGTCTGATGGATTCCAACTGCCAGCCTTTTGGTTAGCAGCTAGCATTTAACCACTGAAACACTAGGATTTCTATAAAGAATGTCAGCTGATATTTATTGACAGTTTCTCATGATTCCTGCACTGTTCTAAGCATTTTGTTGTACAAGATCATTTTGTTATACAAGGGACAAGATCAATCCAGTGAGAGATTCTTTTATTACCATCTGTTTTTTTATCAGTGGTGAACCTGAGGCACAGAGAGTTTAAGTCCCTACCCAGGGTGTTAGAATATATGGGGATGGGATTCATAATACTCTTTCTCATGCCATAGCCCACACTCTAAGTACCATGATGAGGAGAAATTTATCAGCTCAGATACTGAAATTTTAAGGACCAGCAAGATTTTCAATTAAAACTTTCCAGTAAAAATTTAAAGCAAACTCTTCAGAAGAGAGGTAACAGACTGAAAAATGAACTAGGGACATCCCAGGATAGATAACAACTAAAGTAAGGTACTATAATCTTGTACCTTTAATATTATGAAATAATGAAGCCTAGAGAATTTGAGGAAAGAAAACAATATAATAAGGATTCCCATCAGAGATGAATGTGATAGGGATGTGAGACTTTAAGTCTTTAAATTGGGGAAAGTGTAATCCCTTGAGTGAGTTGAAAACTTGAGTTAACACTGTTCTCTAAGAACTAAGACAGATCGTGGTCCAAGGTGTAAATATAATTCCTTATTTCTCTTTTGCTTGCATAATTTGTTCCCTGAGGAAGAGCCTAGTCATTTCTAATTTGTTTATAATCAAAAGCATTAAATCAATAAACTCACATGAGTCGGATCCGACTCGACGGCACTTGGCTGGCTTGGCAATCTTTCTTTCATGAAGTGGAAATGATAATAATGATTTTTTCCCTGTTGCTTGATAACTGTCAGTATTGAAATCAGAATACATCATCTGTAGCTCAAAAAAGATTTTCAAGCCATTTCAAGAATTAATCCTGGGAAATATCCTGTTAGCATCAAAGGAAGCAGAATCTCAGAGCTTGAAATTCCCTTCTAGCAGCACAAAAGTAAGAACAAAATTAAAAATAAATACACATATTTTGATATGAGGAGGAGAGTTTTTAAATTCCTTCCAAATTAACGTCCTTGTTGTTTTGAAAGAAAATCCTGGAATCTACCATATGCCTTTTCTAGCCCATTTTGTGCAGTCTAACAGTAGCGGAAGAAACCGATTGAGAAGGGAGCAGGAAATGTTCAGACATGCCATGGATCCAGTCTTCCAGTAAGTTTCTTCTGACAGACAGTAACTTCTATTTTTCTAGACTTATGACTCCTATTGTGACAGGTAGCAGTTTCAGAACCTCTCTGAGACTCCGATTTCTTAGTTTTGGGTGAGAAATAGTGCTCAGGGTTTCTACCCTGCTAGGGTTAATCTGCATCAGAAGACAGCACTGTGATCCTCGGGCAGCTCTGCCTCCAATTTTACTGGCGAGGGGAGGGCTCGAGTGAGCAAAGAAATCATGAGATGAGAGAAAATTCTGTCCCGGCTACCTTTTTTCTTTATCCCTTGGCTTTTCCAGTCGTCATTGTTTCGAAAGGGAACGCTGACATTCTGTGTATAGGCTGACCTGAAGGTAGTTTTTGTCATTTTTAGCTTGCGGAGATTCTCATAACGGTCGTCTCTCTGTATCTTTGTAGTGTTAAAAGCTGACTGTATAGACCCGGGTTGGATTAGTCTCAGACATTGTGAGCATACACTCCACTGTTCTGAGAGGAGATACTGTGGGAAGATCTGCACTGTCATCTCGTGTAACCCCTTTCTCTTGTCCTTACAGGCAATCCTACAGACATACCCGTACTGGCAATGGTTCTTTCCTGACTGAATTCATTCTGATGGGGTTAACAGACCAACCAGATCTCCAACTCCCTTTGTTCTTCCTGTTTCTAGTAATGTACCTAGTCACTGTGCTGGCAAACTTGGGCTTAATAACTCTGATTGGACTGATTTCTCACCTTCACACCCCTATGTACTTTTTTCTCTTTAACCTATCCTTTGTAGACCTCTGTTATTCTTCTGTGTTTACACCAAAAATGCTGATTAACTTCATATCAAAGGAGAATATAATCTCTTACACAGGGTGCATGACCCAGCTCTACTTTTTCCTTTTTTTTATAATTTCTGAATGCTATGTGCTAACGTCAATGGCTTATGATAGGTATGTGGCTATCTGTGATCCACTTTTGTATAACATTGCCATGTCCCCTAAAGTATGTTTCAACCTCATTTTTGGTTCATACTTGATGGCCTTTTCTGGTGCTATGGCTCAAACTGGATGTGTGCTGAGACTGACCTTTTGTGATGCCAACACTATCAACCATTACTTTTGTGATGTTGTCCCTTTGCTCCAGCTCTCCTGTACCAGTACCTATGTTAGTGAGCTGGTGGTTTTTATTGTGGCAGGTATCAATATTATTTTGCCCAGTCTTACCATCTTTATCTCTTATGGTTTTATTGTTTTGAGCATCCTCCGTATCAGTTCCTCTAAGGGCAGGTTCAAAACCTTCAGTACCTGCAGTTCCCACTTCATTACAGTTTCTCTGTTCTTTGGATCAGGTGCATTCACGTATCTCAAACCATCTTCTGCAGGGTCTGTGAATGAAGGAAAACTCTCTTCTGTGTTATATACCAATGTGGTTCCTATGATGAACCCTTTAATCTACTGCTTAAGAAACAAAGATATTAAACTTGCCCTGAGGAAAATTGTGAGTAGGAAAAAGTTTTGATTAGGAAAAAAAAGGTGTATCTCTCAGCAGGCAGTTAGAGGACAGGGAGGCTCTGCATGTTTAGTTTAAGTATTTTTGGTGATATTATTCTTATGCCGTGTGTTTCTTGTGTTGGTGAGGGATATTTACCTTTTTCCAATAATTTACTTTCACTGTTTTTTTAGTTGGCTTTCTCTTATGCAATATTTGCATAATATGTTCTAATTTTTGCATTTTTTTCTTATTTAAGAGTTACATTAAAGAAGGAATTTATTATCACTGTATTTTTCACTGTAAGTTTGAACTTTCTTTTTTCTCTTGGTAAAATATTAGTGATTCTGTTAATGATTCAGTTAAGTAATTTTCATTTGACATTTTACCATTGTTGTAATAAAACAAAAACAAAAACACTGCTAATGAGTCAAACTCAACTCATAGTGACCCTGTAGGTCAGAGGAGAACGGCCCCATAGAATTTCCAAGGAGCATGTGGTGAATTTGAAGAGCTCAACTTTTTGTTTAATGTCCATAGCACTTAACCATTGTGCCACCAAGGTTTCCACCGTTGTGATAGAAGGCTTTCATTAGGTACTTGCAGTGTTCCATTACGTGCATAAATCAGGTACTATTTCTACTCTTGTATTTTCATCCTCTACTGGGCAGGAATACATGTCCTTCAAATGCCACACATTTTATAGAGATCACAGGTTCCATGAACACTCAATTTACAGGTATAAACATTATGAATGAACTTCTTTTGACAAAGAGTTTACTTATTTAACTTCCTGTGCTCATACTAACACATAATTGACATAGGTCTGTAACTACTGTGTGGATGAGAAACTTGAGTTTAGAGAAGTTAATGATTATTT
Organism: Heterohyrax brucei; assembly: GCA_028571685.1. Lineage (NCBI taxonomy): Eukaryota > Metazoa > Chordata > Mammalia > Hyracoidea > Procaviidae > Heterohyrax > Heterohyrax brucei. The sequence continues at coordinate 24,824,237 of CM053162.1, forward strand.
AAAGTCACAAACTTTCTTAATGAAAAAGCTGAGTGTCATGGTTTGAATTGTGTCCCCCCAAAAATGTGTGCAGCCAGGTGGCTGGGATATGGTTCCCAGTATCTTGGGACTGTCCTCCATTGTGTGGTTTTGCTAACCTGTATGTTAAAGGATTAGGGTGGGGCTGTGAATTCCTGCTATGGGGGAAGTTTCCCTAGAGTATGGCTTGCCCCACCCTTAATGCTTTTAGCTTGCAAGGAATAAAAGGAAAAAGAACCAAGGACAATTTGAGAACCTCGCTACCATCAAGCAAGCAGCACCGGGAGCAAAGTGCGTCGTTCAGACCAGAGGTTCTTGCGTTAGGACACTCCCTGGACAAAGACTGATGCAATACTGGATTTTCCTCTGGAGCCGACAAGGGGAAAGCCTTCCCCTGGAGTGGACACCCTGAATATGGACTTGCAACCTACCGGACTGTGTAAGAATAAATCTTTCTTTGTTAAAGCCGTCCACTCTGTGGTATTTCTGTTAGAGCAGCTCTAGCTGACTGAAACACTGAGTAAAGTGTCAACCTACTGATTTCAAGTCTACAATATATTTTATTTTCCAGTAAGTATGAAATATGAAAAAATATTTGTACTTTAAAAGTTGATTGCTTTGTTCTAGGAGGATACATACCCTTTTCTCACTGTGTGTCATGCTTTGTTGTTTGTTTTGGGAAACATTTTGATTGCTCTTTCTTTTGTTTTTTGGAAGGAGATGCCTATTGGGCTAATGTATTTGGAAGGTAAGTTCCTCAAATATATTGATTTTCTTTTCTGAGAAATAAGATAAAGTGAATTTGAAATATTTGCTATCGTTTTTATTTCAGAAAATGGAGTGTCAGAGAACAAAGTCAAGAAACATGCCATTAGTCTAGAAACAAGAGACATATAGCTAGTGAATAAGAGGTCCTTGCCTGGGTAATCATTGATAAGGTTTCAGACACCAATTTCAATCTTCCTATTCTGTTGAGTATCTCATTTTTCCTATACTTTACAATAAGCTTTGGTAACAGTTATAACACACACTGTTCATACATTGTTAGTACTGTTTTAGGGGATGAAAGAAGAAAAAGTATATCCAAATTTGCAAGGAATCTAGAAGTCAGAGTACTGCAGTTTTAGGAAATAAAATAGTGAGTGGTACTTGAAACTGAAGTTAGGTAGCAGAAATTTAGAAAGCAAACTGGTGAGAAAATTAAAATCCAAGTCCCTACTCTGTGCCTTCTGAATGTCCCCAGAAATATTATGGAGATCACAGAATTTTTCTAGGTAAGATGAGGGCTTAGATTATCTGATATTAAATAAATTTTTAATCCAGAGAGCAGGAGGTTAGGGAACAACTAAATCAAACCTGTTTTTGGTGGCTCTAATGTGCTATGGTCATGCTGACTTTAAGGCACTTCCCTCTTTTCCTGTTGTGTCACTGAGTTGGAATTAGCTCAGTGGCAATGAGTTTAAAATAATTTTATTAATAGTAATTATTTTAACATTTTTCTCATCTCCAGTCAGTATTGATGAATTACGAACTTTAGCTGTGTCTAGTTAATTTGCTTATCTGCATGGGGATCAGAGGCAGTCATGTGAACAGAACAATGGGACACTGCATGGTTTAAAGTCAGGAAAGGCATGTTTCAGGGTTGTGTCCTTTCACCATGCCTTTTTAATCTGCATGCCAAGCAAATAATCCAAAAAGCTGGATTATACAAAGAAGAATGAGGCATCAGGATTGGAAGATGACTCATTAACAACCTGCACTATGCAGGTGACACCACCTTACTTGCTGGAAATGAAGATTTGATATACCTACTGATGAAGATCAAGGACCACAGCCTTTGGTATGGATTGCACCTCAACATCAGGAAAACAAAAATCTTCGCAACTGGGCCAGTAAACAACATTGTCATAAATGGAGAAAAGATTGAGGTTCTCAAGGGTTTCATTTTACTTGGGTCCACAATCAATGCCCCTAGAAGCAGCAGTCAAGAAATCAAAAGATGCATTGCACTGGGGAAATCTGTGGCAAAGGACCTCTTCAAAGTGTCCAAAAGTAAGGATGTCACCTTGAAGACTGAAATGTGCCTGACCAATCACATTACATACATGCAAAGGTGGACCATGAAAAAAGAAAACAGAAGAAGAATTGATGCCTTTGAATTGTGGTGTTGGAGAAGAATGTTGAATGTGTCATGGACCTCCCAAAGAACAAAGAGATCTGTTCTGCGAGAAATACAACCAGTGTGCTCCTTGGAAGCAAAGATGGCAAGACTGTGTTCTACATACTTTGGACAAGTTGTCAGGAAAGATCAGTCCCTAGAGGAAGACATCATGCTTGGCAGAGTAGAGGAAGACCCTCAGTGAGATGGATTGTCACAGTGGCTGCAACAAAGGGCTTAAGCATAAAAACAATTGTGGACATGGCACAAGACTGAGCAGTGTTTTGTTCTGTTATTCATAGTGTCGCTATGAGTCAGAACCGACTAGATGGCACCTAACAACAACAGGTTAATTTGCTTGCTGTTTAGGTGTTTAACATTGCTGAATTCTTGACTTACAGTTTCGAATGATCACTCAAATCTCAGCTTTTCTCTCCAATACTGGCATGCACAATATTTTTATTGACAAATTCAATATACAAAATACTTTATCTTAGTTTGAGTTTGTTTTTCCCTTGCTTCTCTTTTTGATAAAATGGCTTGCTTTACTAGAAGAAGAGCCTTGGTGGTGGCAACGGTTAAGAGCTATAACTGCTATACAAAAGCTCGACAGTGAAAATTCACCAGCTTCTTGGAAATACTATCATGGCAATTAAACTCTGTTCTATAGGGTTATTATGAATCAAAATTAGCTCTATAGCAATGGGCTTTTTATGTAAAACAGCATCTCTATGTGAGTGAATAAATATCTGTGCTATTTGGGACCTTTTGTAAACAAGGCAGAGGTGCATCCACTCTGTTATGTTACTTTATCAGTATTTGAGGAGGCTACTACTGTTAGAGCAAAACTTAGTGCCATACTGATTAAGTAGTAACACTCTTAAACAAAAGACTGGCATTTTGAATCCACCAAGGACTTCTTGGAAACTCTTTGGAGCAGTTCTACTTTGTTCCATAAGTTTGCCATGTGTCAGAATCCACTGGACAGCATGTGTTTTAATTTTGTTAGATGTGATCATATTGGTTCCAGCTTGTAACAACCCCACATATAACAGAACAAAACATTGCCTGGACCTGTGCCAACCTCACAGTGGCAGGTAAGTTTCAGATCCTTGTTTTAGCCAGTGTGTTAATCTAATTAAAGATCTTCCTCTTTTTATCTTACCTCTACTTTCACAAGCATGATATGCTTCTCTAAAGGTTTGTCCCTTCTGTTACATATCCAAATCCATGATCATTTCTAAGGAATAATCTGGTTATTTCCTTCAAGATACATTTATTTTTCTCCTGGGAATCCATGGTATATTGAATATTCTTTGCCAAACACCACAATTCTAGTATGTTGATTTTTTGGTCTTCATTTTTCATTGTCAATTTTTTATGCATATGAAACAAATGAAAATGCCATAGTTCAAGTCAGCTGCATCTTAATCGTCGAAATGACACCTGTCCTACAGATGTCATTATGAGTCAGAATCAATTTGATGGCAGTGGATTTGGTTATTGTGTAGTTTAGAATATGTAGATCTTATTTTGTACTTGTCTATGCTATGACTAAAAACAAATAAGGTTAATCTATAATAACCATCATTATTTATCAGGTAATTATTAAGTATAAGTTCTTTACATTCAATATCTGATTTAATGTTTGTACCATTTCTCTCTGGTTGTTTTCATTGTTGTTGGAGGCCATCTAGTTGAAGTGTTATATAAGATTTTCCAATCTATAATGTTTATGGAAACTGATTGTCAGGTATTTTCTCCATTTACTAGGTAGGTTCAAACCATCAACATTTTGGTTAGTAGACGAGCACTTAACACTGTTGCACCTCCAGAATTCTTTGATAACTGGTGGGTATTAAATATTATGCCACCACCCATTTGTATGTTTATTGTACTGCAGCGGTTCATGTTGTTGTTAGGCCGAAAGCTATCAGGAAGGAAGCTCTGCCACCAGTATTTCACATACAAGTAGGCTCATTTACATGGAAAGATTTCAGCAGAGCTTCAGACTGAGACAGACTAGAAAGAAAGATTTGACAATCTACTTCAGAAAATTATCTAATGAAAGCTGTATGAATCACAACATGCTATTGTGCAATAGTGTTGAATGTTGTCAAAAGAGACTAAACACTGAGAAGGGCATCCTGCTTAGTAAAATGAAAGGCCAGTGAAAACAATGTAAACCCTCAATGGGTCAGATAGTACAATCTGGCAAATTTCATATAAGAAACAAAAAAGATGAGGCTAATACAGCAGAGTAGTCAAAAGTTTCCTGTGATCCCTGTAAAAACAAAGACTCCAAAACAAAACAAAAATCCCAAAGCAAATGAATGTGTTATGTATGATACTCTTAGAGCGCTGAACATCAAAGGGAAAGTTAGGAAGTTGAACTGAATAACAGGAAAGCGAGAGTAGGTCAGAATTGCCTAGTGCTTCCCAGACCTGATCCGGAAGGAATCAAGATCCTGTCGGCAGATCAGTGGCAGTAAGTGTGGTGAGCAGAGTGGTGACTTTCAGAAACAGTCTTTCTCAGTGGGATAGACTGAGCAGCGAAGAGCCCATTCACCCCTCCACCATGAGTGAAAAACAGCATTTGTTCATCAATTGGTTTCTAATCTACTTCTCCCAGATCTAAAACTTTCCTTAGGCATGAACCTCTCTCTTTTTCCTAGAGGTCCGCCTTCCTTTCCCACACTGTGCCCAGCTACAGAGCGTGACCCATTATCTGAGCCAGAAGTAGGATTCCTTACATGTGCTCTGAGCCATTCTCCAGGATGTAAAGAGGGAACAATTTAAAAAATAAGAGGGGAAAAATAATCTGCCAGCTCCTCTAAGCTGGGGGCTCAGGGCAAACAGTTCCTTTGCCTAGGTTCATGCATAAAACATGCCTTCCTCATAGACACTCGTGGACTACTGTCAGTCCTCTGCCTTCCTCAGCACATGCAGCCAGATCCCTGCATCTACACCAACAACTATGTGTTACAGGGCAGCCTGTAACACAACTGTGCTCACATGCCTAGTGACAGTTCTAACCACTTGGTGACAGAATGTTAGAGCCCCAAAGGTGCCAATAATAAAAGTAGCTTGCATAACTAGCCTCTTTGGAAATTTCCAAGCAAAACAAAATAAAACAAGAAACTAGGGGTGGAGTCAAGATGGCAGTGTCAAGACAACAGAGAAGCTAGAACACAGTAAGCAAACATAAAATAAATAAATAACATGCTGATGGCTCAAAGACAACAGTCAATATCAAATTACTTAAAAAGGCAGACCAAAATGGCTTCAGTGCACTCCCAATACAAAGAATCAAGAAATTTTCCAGATGAAGATAACTTCTTGGAATTATTAGAGGTAGAACACAAAAGTTTGATATGTAGAACTCTTCAAGAGATCAGGAAGATCACGCAAAATGCAGCAAAGCATAATGAGAAATTGAAATGGTTGTAAGAAATACCTGAGAGGCCAAAAACAGAAATTCAGAAGAGCAATAATAAAATTACAGAACTGGACAACTCGATAGAAAGTCAAAGGAGAATAACTGAGGCAACGGAAGGTAAAATCAGTGAGACTAAAGAGAAAGCAATTGACAAACATATTTGAGGAACAATCTGATAACAGAATTAAACAGATAATCCAAATTATGTGAACACTATCGAGAGTAATAATCTGTGAGTGATTGGGGCCCCCAAAAATGGGCAACATGAAATAATAAAGAAAAAATTGTTGAAAATTTATTGACATTACTTCCATGATATCATGAAAAATTAGACAATATCTATCCAATATGCTCATTAACCTCCACACAAGGTAGATCCAAAAAGAAAGATGCCAAGATATATTATAATCAGACTTGCCAAAACCTAAGATAAGAAGAGAATTTTGAAGGCAGCTAGGGATAAATAAAAAATAATTTTCAAGGGAGAGTCAATAAGACTAAGCTTAGACCGCTCAGCAGTAACCATATGGGCAGTAAGGCAATGGGATGACATGAGGTCTTACAACTAAGTCCACAAACTTAATTGTTCTAAGTGCTACATATTTCATTGCTGAATATCACTATGGTCGTGTACTTCAAAGTACTCACCTTTGGAAACTATGCACTTATGCCAGTGTGGGACCCACCCTACAAAGCAATTTTGGACCTCTTTCTGGAATGGCCATTGCACACAGTGGCGAGGTGGCAATTTTGTGAACTTACATGTATAGTTGTCTGTAAGAAAGTGTTTAGCCAGTAAACAAATCATGGCATTGTAACACTCTCCATATTCACCTGATCTGGCCCCCAGTGTCTTTTAGCTTTACCCAAAGATAAAGGAAATATTGAAAGGAAAACATTTTGATGACAATCAGGACATCAAAAGTTATTATGATGGCAGCTCAGATGGCCATTCCAGAAGAAAAGTTCCAAAATTGTTTTGAAGGGTGGACTAGGTGCCGGCATCTGTTCGTGGCTTCCCAAGCGGAGTACTTTCAAGGTGACCATACTGATACTAAGCAATAAGGTGTGTAACACTTTTTCTAGGAAGATGTCACAAATTTAGCTGGCAGCATTGGTATATCCAGCAAAACTGTCTCCCAAATATGATGGCGAAACGAGAATACATACATTTTCAGTTCCTTCATCATTGGCCTTAGTAGTCAGTGCATAAATTTGAGTAATAGTTGTTCTTAGTCTTCTAGTACTGCTCTAACAGAAATAACACACGTGGATCACTCTAACAAAGAGAACTTTCTTCTGTCACAATCCTATAAGCTTGAAGTCCAGATTCAGGGGGCTGACTCCAGGAGAAGACTTTGTCTCTCTGTCAGCTCCGGAGGAAGGTTCTTGTCATGCATCAGTCTCTCCTCGGTCTGGGTGCATCTCAGTGCAGGAACCTCAGTTTCAATGGGTGTGCTCTGCTCTGAGGACTCCTTTCTCTGTGACATAAAGTCTCCCAACTGATTGTTAAAATCCTACTATCTCTCATGGACATGTGACTTTACAACTTCTACAACTGTGTGAGTGCCATGGATTGAACTGTGCACACCCAAAACATGTGTAACAATTTGGCTAAGCCATGATTACCAGTATTATGTGATGTTCATGTGTGTTGTAAACCCTGACTCTATGCTATTAATGAGGGAGGGTGGGTGGTGGTTGTGTTAGTGAGGCAGAGTTCAATCTATAAGGTTGTATTGTGCCTTGAAGCGATCTCTTGGGATATAAAGAGAAGGTAAGCAAGCACAGATTTGGGACCCTTGTACCATTAGGAAAGAAGCAGTGTGGGGAGCAGTGTGCTCACTGGAAAGGACCTGGGGTTCCTGTGCCTCAGTCCTCCAGTCCAGGGGAAGACTGAAGACAAAGACCTTCCTTCAGAGCCAACAGAGATGCCCTGAATTTGGACTTTCACCTACTTTTCTGTGAGAAAATAAACTTCTCTTTCTAAACCTATCCACTTGCAGTATTTCTGTTATAGCAGCATTAAATGACTGAGACAAGAGCTATTTCCTTGTACGGGTGATAGATCACTTTGTTGTGTGGCCTTTCGAGAAATGGTTTTGTACCTCCTACCCAAGTGATTAGGTGAGACTGAATGGGGTATTTGTGGTTCACCAAAGGAATTGGTGAGTTTGCATCCCACTTGGCTTGAAATTAGCCACCTTAGATGTGAGAATGGAGAGATATACCACCATTTGCAAGGGAGAAAAGCCAGTGCATCCTTTGAACCTGAAATCCTTGGGCTTAGAAGCTCCTGGAATTAGGGGACTGAAAGAGAAAACAATGAACACAGTGGTGCTGCTGAACTATAGCAAGTTCATTCCTCCCGTCACTGCAGCTGAAAATTCAGAGACGGCAAAGTGTTCAAGGAATGCTTTACAAATAGATAAGCCGGCAAACCTGAGAGAGCAGTGAGAATAGCTTCTCTATAAAAACTGGCCCATTTGGGTTACATTTCCAGGAGTTTTTATAGCTAGATTTCAAAGGGATTGGCATCTGAAGACTGTCACAGAACAGTAACAGGGAGTCGCAAGATTTCATTGCATCATAAGATTTGAGAGTGGTGGGGCCAAGATGACAGACTACACAAATGTCTCCTTGAGTCCCTCGGAGAACTAAAGCCTGGAATGATAATTCATCAAGGCAGCACAGACATCTTGGGAGCCCTAGGGTCTGGCCTGGGGTTGTCAGACTGGACTAGGAGTCAGTAAAGGGGAAACTACTTCTCTCAAAGATGAGGTAGTGGCACACTGAGTCCTGCTTCCACAGACATGCAGTTTGTCAGGATAGCAGGTACTGACACCTTCTTTGTTATCTGGGAGGTGGGAGCTGGATATAAGCAGCAAATATGCTGAACTGCACTGCTTAAGTAAAAAGCATATAGTGCAGCAGTGAGACTGCTTAGGATAGCCACGTTCTTAGAGCCTGGCTACCGACTGAGGGTACCAGTACTCCTCCACCCTCTCTTTTCTGAGCTGTGCCATTTGTTCTGCTGTCTCATGGCAGTAAGGGCATCTCAGGCAAGACACTATCTTGGTCATCTCAGAGGCAGAGTCAGCCACCTGGAGGTCTCATTGGGGGCTAACACTCAGCCTGAGCAGCAGTCCCTGTCTGGATAGTGCTTCTCCAGCATAAAAGCTGTGTTTAAGATGACTCGTGCCTAGTTATGGGTTCTTTTACTGGGTTATTTTCAGTTGTTCAAGTTGAAGTGCTAACTATTTGATTCATTCTCTTTCTTCTTTTGGTATGTCTGTGTTTATTGAAATGAATTGACCTCTAAACGTTGCTTTTCTTGTGTCCCATAGATTTTGATAGGATGCTTTCATTCTCATTTGATTCTATGAATTTCTTTATTTTCTTTTAAACTTTTTTTATTATGACCGAGTGAAAATCTACATTCCTGTATAAATTTGCATGCCCACCTATATGCAGCTTCCACTGCTCTCCCTGACCGGTGACAGCACACTATTCGTCTCTGCTCCAGACATGTCTCACCCTCCCAAGAGTCTCCTTTTCCTTCCTCTCCACCCACTCACCTTCCTCCAGGGGTAAGCAGGATGATATCCCATAGATGCATAGAACCATAAAGGGCATCCAATACATAGTCACTCTGTATCATCAAGTCCAATCCATTCATGTCCAAAGAGTGAACCTTCGTTATAATTTATGGGCAAGGGCAGCATCAAGGCCAGGGGCCATGCTCCCAGGGGAACCCCGAAGCTGCTGGACCATCAGTTGTGGTCTTTTAGCAGAGATCTGAGGGTGCATCCCTTTTTACTCTTGTGTTGCCAGTGAAACTCAACTTAGTGAGCTCCGTCGCGGCTATCACTGCTGGTGGCCAGGCACCATCGGATTCTTCCGGTACCAAGTCTATGTAGTCACCCACTCATGTAGGTCTATCAGAAAAACAATTAACGTGATTTTATTTCTTCTTAGATTTCTTTCTATTACCCAGTAGTTCTTTAGTAAAATGTTCTTGAGTTTCCATGTTTTATTTTATTTTATTTCCAATTTTGTTTCTATTGATTTCTAGTTTTATGGCTTTATGGTCTGTAAAAAAGCTTTGCATTATTTTGATATTTTGTATATTGTTAAGGATTGCACTATAGACTAATATGTGATTAATTCTGGAGAACATTCCATGTGTATTGAAAAAGAAAGTATACTTGGTTACTGTTGAGTGGAGTGTTCTGAATACATCTTTAAGGTTAGCTTAGGTGATTATGGCATTCAGATCTTCTGTGTCTTCACTGAGTTTTCTCAAGATGTTCTATCTGTTACTGAGAGTGGTGCGTTGATATCTCCTACTATTATTGTGGAGCTATTTATTTCTTTTTCAGTATGAGTAGTGTTTGCTTTACGTATTTTGGAGCTTTGTCATTGGGTGTGTAGATGTTTAATATGGTTATGTCCTCTTGCTGCATTGAGCCCTTAACCAACACATAGTGTCCTTCCCTAACCTGTAAAATGGATTTGATTTTAAAATCTATTTTGCCAGAGTATTGCCATTTCTGCTCTTTTTTTGGATATTATTAGCCTGGTATTTTTTTTTTTTCCTTCCTTTGAGTTGTAGTTTATTTGTGTCTTTGACCCTAAGATGTGTCTTTTGTAAGCAACATAATAATCTCTCTTTTTTTTTTTTAATCCTAACTGCTACTCTCTCTTTATTTGTGCATTTAGGTCATTTACATGCAGTGTGATTAGTGATATACAAGAGCTTAATGCTTTCATTTTGGTGTCCTTTTTAGTGTGTTGTGATCAATTCCTCTGTTCCATTCAGTTTTCTGTGCCTAGCCTTTTTTCTTTATGAGTTTTCTTTGCCTGTCTTTCATTGTTTGTTTCTTTTTGTAGTTGCTGAGACATTGTGTTTTGATGTTTTTTATCTTGTTTGATGTTTTGATTTGTAGATACATAGGTTTCTGTTGCAGTTATTCCCTTATATTCTTTTATTAATCTAAAAATTGTCCGGACTATAGCAGAAGTTATATTTCCTAGGCTTCCTTCCCATCTGAAAGATCTGTGAGTACATTGGTTAGACTCTCTTTTTCATGTGGTATTGTCACAAATTGAAACCTGGGATCTCTGGATTTACCTTTTTTTGTGGTTTGACTTTGGATATCTTTTGTGAATTTCCAGTTCTGATGGAATCTGGATATGCTGTCAAATGCTGAGTGTTTGAATGTATATCCATTGTTGTTGATTCCCTAATCAAAGGATTTTTTTTTCAGTGTTTCTTGTAGTTTTGGTTTGGATTTTGCAAATTCTCTAAATTTCTGTCTGTCTGTGAAAGTCCTAAATTCAGCTCCATATGTAATAGACCATTTTACACGGTATATAAGTCCTGGTTGGAAGTTTTTTTTTGTTGTTGTTGTTGTTTTTTCCTTCAGGGCTTTGTATAAGTTGTCCCATTGTCTTCTTGCTATTGTGGTTTTGGCTGAGTAATCTGGACTCTGAGTCATTTTCCCTCGTAGGTTATTTTTTGTTTAAGTCTAGTTGACTTTAGCAGACACTTCTTATCTTTAATTTTATTGAGTTTAATTATACAGTCCCCCTCCCCCTGCCCTTGGACCTGCTATCACTTGCTCTGTTGCCCTGGGTTGCCTGAACCCTGACCTTCCTGGCCCACATGGCTCCAAGACCTGACCACCCACAAGTATGGTCACTCTGTACCCCCTCTCCCCAGGTTTCCTGAGTCCAGGCCTCCCTGGTCTGCATAGCTCCAAGGCCTGTCCACCTGTGGCCACAATCACTCTGCTTCTGTAGGTTACACAGTCTCCTCTATTATTCTGTGTCACCTGAGGCCAGGCATCCCTAGGTTGCATGGCTCCAGGTCTGCTGTGCCACAGGCACCATCACTCCACTCCCTCGGGGTTGCTTGAGCCCAGGCCTCCTTGGCCCAAGCAGCTCCAATGCCTGCCTAACTGTGGGCATGGTTACTCTGCTCCCTCTTAGTTGCCTGAGCCCAGGTCTTCCTGGCCTGCATGGCTCCAAGGCCTGCCCAGCTGTGGGCGTATTTACTCTGTCCCACAGAGTCCCATGATCAATTGCTCTGTTGTTGCCTGGACTCGGGTCTACTAGCCCCATGTAGAACCAAGGCCTGCTGTGATGTGGGCATATCCGCATTTCCCTGTGAGCTCTGCCACCTCCTGCCCTGTTGCCCTGGGTCGCAGGAATCTAAGCCTCCCATCTCTGTGCTCATTGCCCTGTCTTCCTGCTTGCTGGGGCTAAGGCCTCCCAGACCCTTGCTGCTCTGAGTTGTGCCCAGTGGTCCTAAGGTGCACTGATCAATGACCAGTCTGGTCCCAAGGTGTTCTAACCTGTGTGGAGGTTTTCAGGTCTGCGCTGTGGGCTGCTGTACTTAGGCTGGTTCTAGTACTCTTAGTCTAGTCCAAGGTTATTTCAGCTCTCACAGTGTTTCTTGGGTCTCTCAGTTGCTTAGATTTGCTGGAGGTAGCTTTTCTCTCCTTCTGGATCACCTTCAGTTCACAGAGAATCTCCACCTAGGCCGTGTAGTTTTATTCATGGTACCTCAGACTCCTGTGAACTTACTTTTGTCACTTTTATTCTTAAGGTTTTCTACTTATTTTTCAGGAGTCCTGGACTGCTGCATTTGGTCAATTTTATTAATTTTGAGGTTCTTAGTTATTCAAGGGTTTAGCAGGGAGATGTTACTCTGCCATCTTGGCTCCACCCCCGCAACTCAAAAGCTGGGTTTTTGAGAAGATCAACAATATCGATAAACCATTGGCTAAACTCACAAAAGAAAAACAGGAGAGAAAACAAATAACCTGAATAATAAGACAGAAGATGTCACAACAGACCTAACCAAAATTAAAAGAATCATAAAAGAACACTGTGAAAACTTGTACTCTGTGCTCTGTATAACAAAATGAAACACTGCTAGGTCCTGGGTGATTCCCACAATCGTTGGTATGCTTGAGTCATAGTTCCAGCTACTATGTCAATCCCTCTTATTGAGAGTTCTTCTTGTCATTGTCCTTCTCCAGGGATTGATCCTCCCCGAAAACATGTCCAAAGTATGTAAGATGCAATTTCACCATCCTTTCTTCTAAGGAGCATTCAGGTTATACTCTTCCAAAATACATCTGTTTGTTCTTTCAGTTGTCTATGATATTTTCAATATTCTTTTCCAACACCACATTTCAAATGTGTCGGTTCTTCTTATGTGTTCCTTATTCATTGTCCAGCTTTCACATGCAGATGATGTGATCGAAAAACCTTCGTGGTGTAGTGGTTAAGTGTGACTGCTGCTTACTGAAAGGGTGACAGTTCAATTCTACCAGGTGCTCCTTTGAAAGTCAATGGAGTAGTTCTACTCTGTCCTATAGGGTTGCTATGAATTAGAATTAATTAGATGACAGCGTTTGGGGGGAGAGGGGGTCAGGAGCACCATAGTCTTCAAGGTGACATCTTTGCTTTTTAACACTTTAAGGAGTCTTTTGCAGCATATTTTTCCACTGTAATGCACTGATTTCTTGATTGCTGCTTCCATGAGGGTCTGTTGTGGATGTAAGTAAAAGGAAATCTTGACAGCCTCAGACTTTTCTCTGTTTATCATGTTGGCATTTATTGGCCAGGTTGTGAGGATTTTTGATTTACTGATGTTGAAGTGTAATCCATATTGAAGAGTGTGGTCTTTGATCTTCATCAATAAGTGTTTCAAGTCCTCTTTAAGTGAGCAAGGGTGTCTCATCTGCACATCACAGGTTGTGAATGCATCTTCCTCCAATCCTGATGACTTGTTCTTCTTCATATAGTCCAGCTTCTCAGATTATTCACTCAGCATACAGATTGAATAAATATAGTGGAAAGATACACTGAGGCATATGTTTCCTGGCTTCACACCATATAGTGTCCACTTGTTCTATTCAAATGACTGTCTCTTGATCCATGTACAGATATCTCTTTGTAAGTTTACTATATATGTACTTATTTGTTAATGTACTAAATAAGAGATCTAGCAACAGGACTGTAAACAGCTAGAATTTCAAGGAGGAGTTGACTATAAACAGTATTTTGAGATGTTCTCTACCACTGTGATGGGAAATGAAACTATGGGAGATTTTATCAGTGGAAAAGTCATGGGTTCTGCTAATACTGCCATAGTTTTTTGCACATATTACAAAGAAATTGAATGCTGAATTTCTATCAGAAGTTAGTAAAATTAAGGATTCTCATCTTATTCCCATCTAAGTCCACAGTCCTCTAAGTTTGTATTATAACTGTGGATCCTTTGGGGGTCTGTGTGCCCCCAGTTAAGTCTCCTGTGTCTGGTGCCTTTGATTCACTACCTCCTTCTCAGCTATTTCCAGAGTTTCAAGGGAAATCAGCCTGTGAGCTGGTAAGTAGCAAAGAGTCCAGGGTGTCTGCTTCAGTGGAAGGCTTTCTCTCTGTCAGATCTAGAGGAAAATCCTTGTGTTGTGTAAGTCGTTGGTCAGGGAGCATCTTGGAGGAGGAACTTCAGGTCTGAAGGACATGTAATTCAGGCCTGTTGCTGCCCCTGATCATAAATCAATACTGAGGTCAACTTTGGACAGGAATGGATTGGACTCAGGAACACAGAGCAACCATATTGTGTGTGCACATTATGGTTCTATGCATCTGTAGGATGCCGTCCCACCAGCCTCTTACTAGAGTGGAGTGGAGAGGGTGGAAAGGAGGGGACAGGAGATTGTTAAGAGGTTATGAGATGTATAGAACTTCTGAGCATTGCCTTTGCTATATCCCAGAGGTTCTGGCAGGATGTGTTTTCATCCTCATTTGATTATGTGAATTTCTATATTCCTTCCTTGATTTTCTCTTTCTATAGCCCAACAGTGTTTGAACAAGGCGTTATTCAGTTTCCACATATTTGATTTTTTTTCCTTGCTCTTTTTGTTATTTATTTAAACTATTATGGCTTTATGGTCTGAAAGATGCTTTGTAATAATTCAGTGCTTTGAATTTTGTGGAGATGTCTATTTTGTTTTTTAGTGCAGTTAGAGTTTGTTATATGCATTTTAGAGCTCTATCATTGGGTACATAAATATTTACTATGATTACGTTCTCTGGAAGGACCCATTAAATATAGTATCCTTATCCTTTGTTGTGGATTTTACTTTGAAGTCTAATTTATCAGTAATTAATATTGCTACTACTGCTCTTTTGAATATTGTTTGCTTGTTATGTATTTTTTCCATCCTCTGAGTTTTAGTTTGCTCTTGTCTTTAAGTCAAAGAAGTATCTCTTGTAAGCAGCATATAAATAGATTGTGTTTGTACAGGATTCTGCTTTCATTATTATTATCTACTGCACAACAGGTTTTTCAAGCTAGATTTTTTATAAAGAAACTTTCAAAGAAGTAAAAATACACACACATAAAATAATAGGGTTTCAGAATTGGGGGCTTCCTTCAGCTCCTGTTGGGCTCTCAGAGATTTGCAAGTGTTTAGACTACTTTCCTCCCAGATTCTTTGCATGTACTCTGTTGTTTTTTTTCTCTGTTTCTCAGTATATGAGCTGGTTTCAACTCATTTGCCAAGAATACATCAGTTGGTCTTCCCAGCTTGTCTAATTATTCCTCTTTTCTAAACTAAAGTGCTCTTCTTCCTAAATTGTCCTCACTCATTAACTTCTCATTTTTTCATACTCTGCTTGATGGAATTCTACAGCTGACAACTGATTTTAAAGGACAGTTGCATTGCTATGTTTTAGTCTTAGTGAGTAAAGTAGCCCTTTTTGACTTTGATAAGTAGGCCCATCAAATGTAAGACATTTATAGATGACGTTTTACAATTGTTCATGCTTGTTTGACAGAAGTTGGCTGCCTTTAGACCTGTCAGTGACTATCCTGTATGAGAAAATCCTATTTAGAGTAGAACCTACATGAACGCGAGTTGAAGAAAAGGATAAAGAGAAATCAGACCTGTATCACATTGTCTTAAACCACTGGGTTGGGTTTCACTAAAATTCATGGAAACATTTGGATTTTTTTTATTTGTATAAAGCAACAATTTAATTTTTTAAAATTAAAGCTATCATTTTTTTTCCAGAAGTAACTTTTATTCATAGTAACAATACTAGTCTACAAATGTAGCTATGAAATATATACCAATGAAAATGAAATTGATTAGACTATGTAGCATTACTCAGCCAAAAAAAAAAGGCTTAGCTTACAAAATATCTTGGTTGAAAAAAATGATGAAGTAAAAATTATTATTCATAACCATTAACAATTTCAAACAAGGAACTTTAAATGTTATTAATAAAATCATAGTTTGTAACTTTAAAACTGCAGTTTTCTGTTGCTGTAAATGCAAGGTTACTCTCCATATATCTTTCAAATTTACAGTTTTAAGAAAACTAAGTAACATAACACTTCATTGATTCAGAATTAATCAACTTAGAACTTTTGAAAACATTGACACTGGATGTGAATTAAAAAAATTCCATTTTTCTACTGACCATAATTGTTTATATTACTATGCTGTTGTTGGGTGCTGTTGAGCCAGTTTCCAACTAACAACAATCTCATGTGACAGAGTAGAACTGCTCCACAGAATTTTCTAGGCTGTAATCTTTGTGGGAGAGATCACCAAGTCTTTCTTTTATGGAGCTGCTAGGTGAGTTTGAATATGCAACAACTATTTGTTTAGCAACAGAGTACTTTTAACCAAAAAGTGCTCTATATGTGTTACTATAAAAGAAAAACTAAAATATCAAACCTATTACTGTTAAATCAATTATAATGGATAATGAGCCTATATAACAGAGTAGAATTTCTTTACAGAGTTTCCAAAATGGATTTGAACTACCAAACTTTTGGCTATCAGCCACAGCTCTGAATCATTCTATCATAGGGTTTCTATTCTCACTATAGAGGCCAAACTAACCAAACCCACTGCTGTGGAGTTGATGCCAACTCATAGCTACACTATAGACAGTGTAGAACTGCCCCATAGATTTTCCAAGGAATGACTGGTGGATTTGAACAGCTGGCCTTTTGGTTATTAACTGTAGCATTTAGCTAACCCAGTTGCTATAATTTTCAGCTTTAATATGCTAATAAAATTCTCAATCTTTTTTTAAATTTTTTTTGTGATTGAGTGAAAGTGTACAATCCAAATTAAATTTGCATGCCTGCCTATCTGCGGCTCCTTCTGCTCTCAATAATCTTCTCTCCCGTTCTCTTCACCTTCTTGTCTCCCTTCCAGTAAGAGGCCAATAGGACAGCATCATATAGATGCATAGAATCATAAAGTACACACACTTTATGGTCACATTGTGTACTTACGTCCAGTCCATTCCTGTACAAAGAGTTGACCTCATTAAGATTTTCTGGTCAAGGAAAGCAGCGGGTCTAGGGACCATGCTCCCAAGGGAACCCCCAGGCCACCAGACCATCACCTGTGGTGTTATACTAGAGTTCTTGAGATGCACCCCTCTTTATCTGTATTGCTACTGGAACCCAAAATTGTGTGCCCCATAGTGGCTGTCTTTGGTGGTGGGCAGGAACCATCTGGTTTTTTGGTTACATGTTGCTACAGTGACCCATTCACATGGATCCTTCTGTCTGCTGAGCTCATTTGTTCTCATATCTTTGTTATTCTTGGTGACCTGCTGTTCTGGATGACTTGGAACCATTTGGTGGACCTCAGATGGCAGCTTGCTAGCTTTTAAGACTCCAGATGCCACTCAATAATATGGGGTGCAGAAGACTCTCTTAGCAATATGCTGGTTATGCCAATTGGCCTGAATGTTCCCTAAGAGCACAGTCCCCAGACCTTGTCCCTGCTATACTATCCTTTCAGTATTAGGTTAAGATTAAAAGAGTTTTCAGTTTATGTTGAAATATAGTTAAGTTGATCTTTCAACTGTGTGCTGTCAGTGCTTTCACCCAACCAAATTTCTATCAACTATCTAAGCTGTAACCATCTCTCTCCCTCCCTTCCCACCTTTGCAGCCATCAAAAAGTCTTTTCTTCTCTACATAAGGCTATTTTTAAGTCTTTATAGTAGGGATCTCATACAATATTTGGTCTTTTGCTGCTGACTGATTTCACTCAGGATAAAGTCTTCCAGTTGAAATCAGGTTATAAGATGCTTACTAAAATCATCACTGTTCTTTATTGTTACATAGTGTTCCTTTGAGTATATTTCCATTCTTCTGTTGTTGGGCATCTGGATTGATACCATCTTTTTGTTGTTATGGACTGTGCTGCAATCTTTAGTAATGCTTTGCTTATCTGGGGCTTCTTCCCTTTCCAGACAAAGTTGGTAATTTGTTCTCCACCTCATTAAAAAATGTCACTAGAACTTGTATTAGGATTGCATTACATAAGTAGATTGCTTTCGGTAAAATAGACATTTTCACAATGTTAAGTCTCCCTATCCATGAGCAGGATGGGCTTCTCCATTTTTGGTGATTTCTTCTTTAATAATCTTGTTGTTGGTATAAACGAATCCTATTGATTTCATTATTTTTATTTTGTAACCTGATACTTTGCTGATCTCTTCTATTAGTTTGAGTAGTTTACTTATGGATTCTTTAGGATTCTCTGCATATACAATCATATCATCTGCAAATAGGGAGATTTTTACTTCTTCTTTGACAATGTGGATGTCCTTTATTTCTTTGTCTTGTCTAATTGCTCTGGCCAGAACTTCCAGCACCATGTTGAGTAAAGTGGTGGGAGTGGGCATTCTTGTCTAGTTTCTGTTCTCAAAGGGAATTCTTTCAGTCTGTTTAAATTCAGGAACACGTGCACAGATGGTTTTGCATGGATGGCCCTTCTGGCATTGAGGAATTTGCCTTCTATTCATAATTTGCTGAGAGTTTTTAGCACAAATCGATGTTGAACTTTGTCAGATGTCTTTTCTGCATCAATTGACAAAATCAGGTGACCCTCTATTTGTGTGGTTGATCACATTAATTGTTTTTCTGATGTTGAAACAGCCTTGCATCACAGGTATGAATTCAACTTGGTCATGATGAATTATTTTCTTGATGTGTTATTGTATTCCATTGGCTAGTATTTTGTTGAAGATTTTTGCGTGTAGGTTCTTGAGTAATATTGGTCTGTAGTTTTCCTTTTTTGTGGGATCTTTCCCTGGCTTTGGTATCAGGGTTATACTGGTTTCTTAGACAAATTTGGGAATATTCCATCCCTTTCTATGCTGTGAAATGGACTCAGTAGTGCTGGAGTTAACTCTTCTCTAAAATCTTGGTAGAATTGCGTGGTGGGCCAGGTTTCTTTTTTGGTTGGTAGTTTTTTGATGACTTTTTCAAGCTCTTCCTTTGTGATGGTCTTATTGACTTGTTCTACTTATTGTGATCATTTTGATAGGTGATAGGAATCTAGAAATTTGTCCATTTTCTCTAGGTTTTGAAATCTGTTAGAGGTAAGTCTTTTGTAGTATTCTCTTATGATACTTCTGATTTCTGTTGGATCTGTTGAAACTTTTCCCATCTCACTTCATATTTGGGTTAATTGTTTCCTCTTCTGTTTTTCCATTGTAAGTTTGGCCAATGGTTTGTCAATTTTGCTGATCTTTTCAAAAAACTGGCTTTTGGTTTTATCATTTTTTTTCAATTGTTCTTCTGTTCTCTAACTCCTTTAGTCCCACTCTAATTTTTATCATCTATTTTCTTCTGTTGACTGAAGGGTTTGTCTGTTACCCTCTTTCTACTTGTTCATGTTGAAGGGTTAGTTGTTTTGTTTGGGTGTTTTCTTCCTTACAGATATGTGCATTTATAGAGATAAACTGACCTCTGAGCACTGCTTAGGTTCTGGTAGAATGTGTTGTCATTCTTATTTGAATCCATACCCATGGCTTTTTGAGCAAAGTTGTTCAGTTTTCATCAGTTCCAATATCTATCTATGTTTTTTCTGCTATTGACTTTGACTTTTGTGGCTTTATGGTCTGAGAAGATGCTTTGCAGTAATTCAGTGGTGTGGGTATTGTTGAGATTTGCTTTATGTGCTGATACATGGTCTACGCTGTAAAATGTTCCATGTGCTTTGGAGAAGAAGATGTACTTATCTGTTGATAGATAAAAAGTTCTGCATACGTCTATGAGTTCTAATTGGTTAATTGCGGCAATAAGATCTTCTGTGTCTTTACTGAGCTTTTTTGTAGAAGATCTGCCCAATACTGAAAGCAGAGTGTTGAAGTCTCCAAATATTATCATGGCATGATCTATTTCATTTTTCAGTGTAGTCAATGTTTTCAATGTATTTAGATGCTCTGGTATTATGTGCATAAATATTTAATATTGTTAAATCTTGTTTGTGTACTGAACATTTCAGCAATATGTAATGGCCATCCTTGTCCATGATGGTGGATTTTACATTAAAATCTATTTTATCTGAGATTAGTATTGACACATCTTGTCTTCTTTTACATTATTTGCTTGGTATATATTGTTCCATCCTTTAATTTTCACTTTGTTCATATTTGTTTTTGTCAGCTAGTTCTGCTCTAACAGAAATACCACAGAGTGGATGGCTTTAAAAAGGTAGGCTTATTCTTACACAGTCTGGTGGGCTACAAGTTCAAATTCAGGATGTGTGCTCCAGGGGGAGGCTTTTCCCCATGTCGGCTCTGGAGGCCAGTCCAGTATTGCATCAGTCTTTGTCCAGGGAGCACCTTCACACAAGAACCTCAGGTCTGACAGACGTGCTCTTCTCCCGGTGCTGCTTTCTTGATGGTACAAGGTTCCCAATTCTCAGCCTGTCTCCCTTTCCTTTTACCTCTTGCAGGCTGAAAGGATTAGGGTGGGGCAAGCCATACTCCAGGGAAACTCCCTTTACAGTGGAGCAGGGAGGTGATCTTATAAAGGGATTTACATTCCCACCCTAATCCTTTAACATACAGCATAGGAAAACCACAAAATGGAGGACAGTCACAAGATACTGGGAGTCATGGCCCAGGCACACTGCTACCCATATTTTGGGGGGACACAAGTCAATCCATGACAATATCCTTAAGTCTGTGATCATCCTTAAGTCTGATGGGTGTTTCCTGTAAGCAACATATAGATGGGTCATGTTTTTTGATCCAAGATATCACTCATTGTCTCTTTACTGGAGTGTTCAGACCAATTACATTCAGTGTAATTATTGACAGGTATGTGTTTAGTGCTGTTTATTTGATGTGATTATTTTGGGGTTGGTGTTTGTTACTCTTAATATTCTGTTCAGGGACATTCTTCTTTATGCATTGAATTTTCTTGTTTTTCAGTGTTGGTTTTGTATTTGTTGAGACTCCTGTATTGCATTTCTTGTTTTCATGTGTTGCCTTTTTACTGTGCTTTGCAGCTACCCCTATAATCACCCTTGATAATCTGAGTTTAAACCCAATTTTAGCTTCTACAAATCTTATTAACTTCATTATCATCTGAAAGAACTGTAAATATTGTAGCGTATCCCTCTTTTTATAGTGATGGTATCTTAGTTTTCATTATAAGTTCACTGGTTACCTTCTTTTTGTGCTGCAGCTCTGATTGAATTTTGTGTCTTTCCTAACTGAGTAGGTTTCTGTATGTTGTGTCCTGCTTTGTCTCCTTGAATATACAGTTAAGGGTTTTGTTTTTCTAAGTAGAAAGCTTCTTTCAGTATTTCTTGTAGTTTTGGTTTGGTTTTTGCAAAGTATCTGAGCTTCTGTTTATCTGCAAAAATCTTAATGTCATTTTCGTATCTGAAAGACCGTTTTGCAGGATACATAAGTCTTGGTTGAAAGTTTTTCTCTTTCAAGGCTTTAAATGCATCATCCCACTGCCTTCATGCCAACATCATTTCTGCCAAGAAGTCAGATGAAAGCCTGTAGGGTCTCCCTTCAAATGTTAGCTTTGTGTTGAGTCTTGCTGCTTTTAAGAGCTTTTGCTAATGTTTCATTTTATTAAGCTTGATTATAATATGTCTGTGTGTATTTTGGGGGGGATCAAATTTCTGTGGTATTCAGTACACATCTTGGATGTCTATGTTCTCTTCTTTCATAATTTCAGGGAAGTTTTCTGTCAGCAACTCAGCAATAATGGTCTGTGTTTTCAGTTATGCTTCCATGTTCAGGGATTCCAATTAATTGTAGATTATTCCTTTTGATGGAATCCCACATGTTTCTTAGAGCTTTTTCATTTTTCTTATTTCTTTTCTCTGACTTCTCTTCATAAATGCTGGTGTCAGTAGCTTTATGTTCAGTATCACTGATTCTAATTTCCAATGAATCAAGTCTGTTCTTTTGGCTTTAAATTGAATTGTCCAATTCTGAGATTTTCTTATTGATCCTTTCGATTTCAGAATATTGATGCTCCATCAATTTGAATAGCTTGCTTAATTTTTCATTTTGTTCTGCTACATTTCGTTTAACCTCTAGGAGAGTTCTATATATAAATCATTTGTACTTGACCTCTGGTAGTTTCAGAAGGGCTTCTTCATCTGGAAAGTTTTTTGAGTCAAAATTGCAGGAGTTTTATGGGTCCATGTTTGAATATTTTTTAAATGCTGTACTGTGGTCTGTTGCTTCTGCAACATCTAGAGAGCTAGTATCTCTTGTGTTGCCTTAACAGAGGCTTAGCTATAGTTCTAAGAAGGAAGTTGATCACCAGCCACCTCTTTGTTCTCTTGTGGCTGGGCCCAGTGGTCTATCTGGGGTGGCAGGCTCTGCCTCCTGGCTGGTGAAGACAATGTCTTTCTCATGGAGGCATTCGGGGGGGTGGGGGCCTTAGCTGACCCTATGATGTGGGTCAATGAAGGCTGGAAGAGATATGGTTAGGTTGTACTGCAGTTATTTCTCCAGACAGTTTTATTTTAAAAGCTAAAAGCTACCAGCCTATTAACCTAAGTTAGTGAGACTGCCAGATATGGTAGGTCCCTCCTTCTGTCTGACAAGGGGAGTCCTCCATGGCCACCTCCAGGTGCGGCAGGCCCCTCACCTCATTCCAGCTGACAAGGGGGCTCCTCCCTGGCTGCCAGGTGTGGAAGACCCCTCCTTCTGTCTGACAATGGCAGCTGCTCCCTTGCCATCTGGAAATGCTATAGTACAGATCACAATAGGGATGGGCTCCTGCACTGTAAAGTGTTGTGAACACCGCTTCCGGGTGAGGCAACCTGTACTAAATAAACATAGCCCTTCTGCTGAGAAAGCTCTCTCTGGGCTGGCACTCTCTCCCAGCCTGAGAATTTGCCCTGAGGGGTTCAATTGTGTAACTCTGCCTCCCAGGTGCACAAGCTAGTATCCTGGTTAAGCTACCCCTCCCACCAAGAAAGTGGCAAATCTATGGTGGAGTTCCAAAAAAGGGAGAGTGGGAGGACTGTGGTATCCCCACTGGCAGGCTCTCAACCTGTGGGTATCCCATCTGATGTCTCTCTACTGCAGTACAGGCAGGTCACTTCAAGACTGTGTTTCAGAGTAGCCTCGGGACATGTCCCTCCTCCACCTGCTGGCCAACAAAAAGAAAAAAAAGTTAAAAGCACCAGGTGCCTTTCAGTGGGTCTCAGGAGATGTTCACACAGCCAGATCAGGGTTCAGTGGTAAAGAGAAAGTTTCCCATTTAGTGGTATATATTCCAAAGTGCCCTCGGGGGTCACTGTGTCCAAAAACCTCCATTTAAGAGTAAAGTAGACCTGTGTCTACTCTGCCATGTTAACTCTATCTCCTCATTGTTGAATTTAAGTCTTCTTCATATATTTAAGGGCCCTAGTGGCATAGCAATTAACGGCTACAGTGTGCTAATGCTGCTAACCAAAAGATTGGCAGTTTAGATCCACCAGCTGCTCCTTGGGAATTCTAAAAAACACTTGTACTCGGTCATGTAGGGTCACTGCGAGTTAGAAACATCTCGAAAGTAATGGGTTGGGTTTGGTTTAGTTTATATACTTTGTATAAGAGTTATTTATACGAGTAATATATTAGAAAATATTTTGTCCAATCTGTCTTGTCTTTTTTCTTTTAATATATTTCTTGGAAAATTTTTTAATTTTGATAACATCCAACTGAACTTTTTTCCCCTGGTACCAAAGATTTTTCTTCCTGTTTTTGTCTTGTTGTTTCAGATTTAAATCTATGATTCCTTTTGAGATAATTTTAAGTAATGTTATGAGGTATGGGTTGAGGCTATTCCTTTTATTGTGATTAAGTGAAAGCATACAATCCAAATAAATTTTGCATGCCCACTGTTTTAGTAAGCTAGGGCTGCTCTAACAGAAATACCACCGAGTGGATGGCTTTAACAAAGGAAGGTTTATTCTTGCATAGTCTTGTAGGCTACAAGTCCAAATTCAGGGTGTCCACTCCAGGGGAAGGCTTTCACCTTGTCAGTTCTGAAGGCCAGTCCAGTATTGCATCAGTCTTTGTCCAGGGAGCATCTTGGCACAGGAACCTCAGGTCTGAAGGATGCGCTCTTCTCCCGGTACTGCTTGCTTGATAGTACGAGTTTACAAAATCTCTGCTTGCTTCTCTTTACTTTTATCTCTTGGAGGATGAAAGGATTAAGGATGGGGCAAGCCATATTCCAGGGAAACTCTCTTTACAATGGAGCAGAGAGGTGACTATATAAAGGGATTTACAGTCCCACCCTAATCCTTTAACATACAGCATAGGAAAACCACAAAATGGAGGACAGTCACAAGATACTGGGAATCATGGCCCAACCACATGACTACACGTATTTTTTTGGGGCGGGCCACAATTCGATCCATGACACCCACCTTTTTGCAGCTTCTTCTGTTCTCCTTGTCTGGTGACAGTACACTCCTCCTTTTTACTCCATACTTCTCATAGTCTCCCAACAATCTCCCGCCCCCTCCTCTCCACCTTTTTCTCTCCAACCTAGAAAGAGACCAATAGGACAACATCCTATAAATGCATAGAATCATAAAGTGCACACACCATATGGTCACGTTGTATCCCCAATTCCAGACCATCTTTGTCCAAAGAGGTGACGTGAGTAGTGATTTCTAGATGGGGCAGCAGCAGGTCTAGGGACCATGTTCCCAGGGGATCCCCTGGGCCATTAGGCCATCAGTTGTTGTCTTTTAGGAGAGTTCTTGAGCTGCACCGCTCTTTTTCTTATGTTGCCACAAGGAATCAACATTGTGTGCCCCATCATGGCTGTCTCTAGTGGTGGCCGGGCACCGTCTGTTTCTTCTGGTCACATGTTGACACAGTCTCCCATTTACATCATTCTTCTGTCTCCTGGGCTGTTTTTCCCTTGTGTCTTTAGTGCTGTCAGTGATTGTTCTGACTGAGTTGGGATAATTTGGTATACCACAGGAGGCAACTTGCTGGCTTTTAAGACCCCAGGCACCACTCACCAACGTGGGGTTCAGAAGACTCTCTCAGCAATAGGCTTGTTATGCCAGTTGATCTCGATGTCTCCTGAGAGCCTATTCCGGATCCTGTGCCTGCTACTCTATCCTTGCAGTATTGGCCTGAGATTAGTTTATGGTGAAGTTCAGTTAAGTTGACCTACTTTCTATTGTGTGCTGTTACTGTTTTCACCTAACCAAGTTTCTATCAACTATCTAATCTTTGATCAACCCTTACCTCCCCTCCCTGCCTTTGTGACCATTGAAGAGTCTTTTACTCTGTACATAAGTCTATTTTTAAGTTCTTGTAGTCAGTGTCTCATACAATATTTGTCCTTTTGCTGCTCACAGATTTCACTCAGTGTAATGTCTTCCAATTGAAACCAGGTAATGAGATGTTTTGTAAAATCATCATTATTATTATTTTTAATTACTGCATAGTGTTCCATTGAGTATATGTACTATAGCTTGTTTATCCATTCATCGAGGTTAATTCCATCTTTTTGCTATTGCGGACCGTGCTGCAATACACGTTCATGTGCATGTGTCTGTTAATGTGACAGCATTTGTTTCTGTAGGATAAATTCTGAGCAGTGGGATTACTGGATCAAATGGTGTATCTATTTCCAGCTTTTTAAGGAAGTGTCAGATTGCATTCCAAAGAAGTTGTACCATTTTGCAATCCCACCAGTTGTGTAGGACAGTTCCAGTCTCTCCACAACCTTTCCAGCACTTGTTGCTTTGTGTTTTTTGGATTATGGCCAACCTTGTTGGGGAGAGATAGTATCTCATTGTAGTTTTGATTTGGATATCTCTGAAAGCTAATGATTGTGAGCATTTTCTCATGTGTCTTTTAGCTGCCTGGATGTCCTCTCAACTGAAGCGTCTGTCCGTCTCCTTTGCCCATTGCTTAATTGGTCTATTTACATTTTTTTGGTTGATATTTTGCAGTAGTTTTCTGATTATGGAGATCAGACGTCTATTTGACACGTTGTCTCGAAATATTTTTTCTCATTCTGTAGGTAGTCTGTTACCTCTTTTGATAAAGTCTTTGGATGAGAGAAAGTGTTAGATTCTTAGTAGTTTCCACTTGTCTGTTTTCCTTTCTGTTGATCATGCTTTGCTTGACAGATTTTGAAGTCTGCCTAAGCTGTGTATTAGAACTTCAATTGTTGACCCTATTTTTTCTTGCATGATCTGCGTAATTTGAGGTTTGATATTTAGGTCTTTGATACAATTTGAGTTAGTTTTTTTGTAAAATGTGAGATATGATTCAATTTTTTGCAGATGGATATCCAATTTTTCCAACACCAATTGTTAGACTGTTTTAACCCCAGTTTACAATCTTAGAGCCTTTGTTGAATACCAACTGTTCATAGGAGGATAGTGGCATCTTTGGGGTCTCAGCTCTTTTCCATTGGTGAATATGTCTCTTTTTTGTACCAGTACCAGGCTGTTTTGACTACTGTGGCAGTGTAAGAGCTCCCAAATTCGGGTAACGTGAGACCTCCCACTGTGTTCCTCTTCTTCAAGAGTTCTTTAATTATCTGGGGTTTCTTTCTTTTGCAAACAAAGTTGATGATTTATTTCTCCATCTCATTAAAAAAAGACACCGGAATTTGTTTAGGGATTGCATTGTATATGTAGATGGCTTTGGGTAAAGTAGCCATTTTCAAAATGTTTAGTCTTCCTATCCTTGAATGGGGTAGGTTTCTCCATTTATGTGAGTCTCTTTTGGTTTCTGCAGTAAGGTTTTGTAGTTCTGTCTGTACAGATCTCTTACATATATATATATATTTTTTTTATTAAATGTTGATATCTTATGGTGGCATTTTCCATTTTTGAAGACCCTGTTATATATCAATTGAATTTCCTATGTGCTTTTGTCTAAATTGAATTTATGAGTCTGTGGGTGTATTTCTGGACTTTATAGTCTGTTACATTGATTTCTCTGTGTATCCTTTTGCTAGTACCATATTATCTTGACTCCTGTAACTTAACAGTAAGTCTTGAAATCTGGTGGTGTGAGCCTTCCAACTTTGCTCTTTGGAAAATTGATTTAGCTAGTCTTGTTTCTTTGGCTTTGCACTTATATACATATGTGCATTTTTCTAGAGAGCCTTATTAAGGATAATCCATAGAACATTATTATGTATTTTGATAAGTTCTAATCTTGTCTAAGGCAAAAGTGCCCATCAGATGAATCCATTTAATTAACATATCCAAAACATTATAAATGAGAAGATTTTTCATTTGTGTCCACATTATGAACTGGTAACTAAAACACTTATTTCATAGAAATATTTAACACAGATTCATTTTCACATTGTACTACCTTTGGTACAGAGGAAAATTCATGTATTTAGGGCAACTAGAATTTGTAACAAAGCTCTTCCCTAAGGATCCAGTGTTTCCACTCTCCTATAGAAACTGCGTTGTGTTCTAGACTATGCAGAGAATTTATGACATAAAAAAGTCTCAGAGGAACCAAAGTTCTCTACTAGTGGATTATTTCAGTCATTCAGTGCTGCTATAACAGAAATGTTAGCCTAGTAGTCCATTTGCATTTCTCGTGTGGATTCAGCTCAGTTGTTCAGGTCATTGATTACCTAGTGTGTGGTTCAGGCTTTCAACTGCAGTCCTAGGCAAGCAGAAGTGATTGAAGTAGGAACAGTATCTTGCTGAAGTATGGGATCATATTTTAATTAGCATTTTCATAATGAATAATGATAGTGAAAATCTTTTGTTGTGAATTTTGGTCATTTGCAGTTCTCTTTGGAGAAATGTCTATTCATTTGCCTACTTGTTAATTAGGCTTTCTCTTCTGAGTCATAATTCTTTATGTAATTTGAATATTAATCCCTTATCAATACATGATTTGCAAATATTTTTTTCCAGTCCAGTCTTTTCATTCTCTTGATATGGATCTTTGATGTACATAAGGTTTTTATATCATCCAGTTTATCTATTTTTTATATTAGTGCCTATATAAGATTTAAGATCTGTATCTAAGATCTCTTTCTAAATTCAGAGTTGTGAAGTTCTGCCTGTGTTTCCTGTTTCCTTTCAGTGCCACAAGCAATTGTGGTGTTACTTTAATTAGTACAATTAATAATTTTCTCCTAATTTATATGCTTATTCAACACATTATATAATAATTTTCTCTATTTTACCTGATTTAAGTTACCAGTTAAAGTTTGCGTAATACTTAATATAATAAAAATACTTAAATCAACCAGAATATTTCCTTTTTGATTCTTATCAAATATAACTTAGACTTGATTTCACTTTCAATCTTTGCCAAGGTTGCATCAATTCGGAAGCCTTACATGTTTATCGCACAGATTCAAATTCTCAGAGATAATGGAGAACATTTGGAAATTCCTGAGCTGGAGGAGACTAGAGTTGTTCTTTTAAAGATTATTTGGTAACAGTGTAGATTACTAGGGCCATGGTACTACAGTGGTTAAGAACTCAGGCTGATAACCAGAAGGTCAGTAAACCGAACCCTCCAGTCACTCCTTGATGATGCCCTATGGAACAATTCTACTTGGCCTATAGGTTTTGCTATGAGTCAGAATTGACTCAAGGCCAATCAGTTTTATACAGACCAGGTGGCTAACCTAGAGAGACATATGGGGATATGTTAGAGTAACAATTAAGGACAATGCAAGTAAGAAGTACAGTTTAGTTTAAACTGAAAAATTATCCAAACCTAGGTACTGACTGTGGGAAAGAGATGGATTTAATTGGTGTGGTAGACTCTTACTTGACAGATGAGAAATGTAGAAAATAATTTGAAAGTTTTATCTAGAAAACAACTTAATCTCCACTAAAATTTATTGGACTCCTGTTACAATCTGCACTTCTCTTAGCTACCAAAACAGTATACTAAAGAAGGTAAGAGTAGTCTGTCCCTAAAGAGCTTATAGCTGATAGTGGAACACAGAAATAAATAGAAAAGTAAAGATATGTCTGATGAGTGTTGAGATGGAAGCTCTACCTGGAGCTATGAGAGCATGAAGAATGACCAAAACAAAAATAAAGCCAAATCTATTGTCATTGAGTCAGTTCTGACTCATAACATTCCTATAGAATAGAGTAGAACCAGCCCATAGAGTTTCTGAGGAATGCCTTTTGGATTCAAACTTCTGAAATTTTGGTTAGCAGCCATAGCATTTAATCACCATAACACCAGGGTTTCCTTAAAGAATGACAACTGACATTTACTGATTATTTCTCAAAATTCCTGCACTGTTCTAAGCATTTTATTATCCTAGTCCATTTAACCATTACAGCATCCAATGGGAGGTTATATTAATCACCATACTTTACGGAGGATGGACTGGAGGCACAGAGAGTTGAAGTCACCTGCCCAAGGTTTTATAATTAGTACACATGGAGATGGGATTCATATGTGTTCTCTCTCATTCATAGCCCATAGTCTAGGTACCATGATGAGAAGAAACTGATGAACTCAAGTACTGAAATGTTTAAGGACCCAGCAAAACTTTCAGGTAAAATTTCCTAGAAATATTTAAAGCAAATTCTTCAAAAGAGAGGCAACAAACTAAAAACTGAACTGGGAATATCCCAGGATAGACAACTAAAGTCAGGCACTGTAATCTTGTACCTTTAATATTATGGAATAATGAAGCCTGGAGGGTTTGAGAAGAGAAAATAATATTGTAGGATTCCCTTCAGAGATGAAGATGATAGGGATGTGAGAGCTTCTCTGACATTTTAGATTGGGGGAGGTAGAATCCCTTGAGTGAGCTGAAAACTTGAGTTAACACTGATCCCTAAGGAACTAAAGACAGATCATGGTCCAGAGTGCAAATAGAATTCCCTCATTTCTCTTTTGCATGCAGAACTTGTTCCCTCAGGAAGAGCCTAGTCATTTCTAATTTGTTTATAATCAAGTGCATTATGTCAGTAAACTCACATTACTCTTTTATGTTTCACCAAGTGGAAATGGTGATGGTAATAGTGATTTTTCCCCCTGCTGCTTGAGAACTGTCAGTATTGAAATCAGAAAATATCATCTGTAGCTCGAAGAAATTTTCAGGACATTTCAGAAAGCAACCCTGGGCAACATCCTGCTAGAATTAAAAGAAACAGGGTCTCAGAGCTTGAAATTCCCTTTTAGGGACACGAGAATAAGAAAAAAAATCAATAAACACACGTATTTTGATATGAAGAGAATTCTTAAATTCCTACTGTACTAGTGTTCCCTTTGTTTTGAAGAAGAATCACAGAATCTACTATATGCCTCTTCTATCCCACTGTGTGCAGTGCAACAGTAGTGGAAGAATCTGACTGGGACAGAACAAGAAATGTTCAGACATGCAGTGGATCCAGTCTCTCTGTAAGTTTCTTCTGCTAAATGGAAACTCTAAATTTTGCTAGATTTATGACTTATACTCTGTGATGGGTGGCAGTTTCGGAATCTCTCCTAGACTGTTTCTTTAGTTTTGATTCAGAAATAATATTCATGATTCCTACCCACCAATCTGCATCAGAAGACGGTACCACGATCCTTGGGCCTAAGTCTCCAGCTTTACTGGCAAGAAGTGGGCGTGGGTGAGTGAAGAAATAATGAGATCAGAGGGAGACAATTCTTCCCTGGCCATCTTTCGCCTCTTTTATTCCTTGTTTTTCTAGCTGTCATGTTTCATAAGACAATACTGACATTCTGTGTACAGACTAACTTGCAGGGTGTTTTTGCCATTTTTAGCTTAAAAAGATTCTAATAATGGAAGGTGAGTGTCCTTCTGTATCTTGGTAGTATTAAAAGCTGATCTTAGGAGTCCTGGTTGGATTAGTGTCAGACACTTTTAGCATATGCTCCACTCTTGTGAGAATAGATATTGCTGGAAGATCCGTATTATCATCTCATGTAACCCCTTTCTCTTGTTCTCACAGATATTCCTACAGAAAAATGGAGACTGTAAATGATTCCTTCGTGACTGAATTCATTCTGATGGGATTAACAGAACAACCAGATCTCCAGCTCCCCTTGTTCTTCTTGTTTCTAGTAATGTATGTAATCACTGCATTGGCAAACTTGGGCTTAATAATTCTGATTGGGCTGATTGCTCACCTTCACACCCCTATGTATTTTTTCCTCTTTAACCTGTCCTTCATAGACCTCTGCTACTCTTCTGTGTTTACACCAAAAATGCTGATTAACTTCATATCAAAGAAGAATATAATCTCTTACACAGGGTGTGTAACCCAGCTCTACTTTTTCCTTTTCTTTGCAATTTCTGAATGCTATGTGTTGACATCAATGGCTTATGATCGCTATGTGGCCATCTGTAATCCACTTTTGTATAAGATTGCCATGTCCCCCCAGGTATGTTTCAACCTGATTTTCGGTTCATACTTGATGGCCTTTTTTGGTGCCATGGCTCAAAGTGGATGTATGTTGAGACTGACCTTTTGTGATGCAAAGACCATCAACCATTACTTTTGCGATATTGTCCCTTTGCTCCAGCTCTCCTGTACCAGCACCTATGTCAGTGAGCTAGTGGTTTTCATTGTGGCAGGCATCAATATTATCTTGCCAAGTCTTACCATATTTATCTCTTACGGTTTCATTGTCTTAAGCATCTTCCGCATCAGTTCTTCTAAGGGCAGGTCCAAAACCTTCAGCACCTGCAGTTCCCACATAATTATTGTTTCTTTGTTCTTTGGATCAGCTGCATTTACTTACCTCAAGCCATCTTCTGCAGACTCTATGAATGAAGGAAAAATCTCTTCTGTGTTTTTTACCAATGTGATTTCTACGATGAACCCCTTAATCTACAGCTTAAGGAATAAAGACATTAAACTTGCCCTGAAGAAAACTGTGAGTAGGAAAAGGTTTTGATTTAAAAAAAAAAAAAAAAAAGATACATCTCTGAGCAGGTAGTTACAGGACGGGGACGCTCTGCATGTTTAGTTCCAGTATTTTGGGTGGTATTATTCTAATCCTGTATCTTTCTTATCTTGTTGAGGTGTACTTGTCTTTTTTCAATAGTTTATTTCACTGTTTTTAGTTGATTTTCTTGTACTCAACCTTTTCAAAATCTATGATAATTTTCACATTTTCCCCTTTTTAAGAATAATGTTAAGCAAGGGATTTATTATCACTGTATTTTTCCCTATAAATCTGAACTTTCTTTTTTTTCCCTCTTGGAAAAATATTAGTGATTCTATTAATGATGTAATTAATTTTTATTTGACCTTAAAAGGCTTTTATTAGGTATTTATAATGTTCCACTGGATGAATAAATCAGGTAGTATTTCTCCTCTTGTATGTTCATTCTCCACTGGGCAGTAATACGTGTTCTTCAAATGTCACTGTCTGATAGGTTCCATGAACACTCACTTTGTAGGTATAAACACTATGAATGAAGCCTCTTTTGACAAAGGGTTCTCTTATTTACCTTCTTGCACATATGCTGGCACCTATACTAACACACAAACGATCATAGATCTGTATAATTATTGCATGAGTGAGAAACTGAAGCTCAGAGAGGTTAATGATATCTTAAAAACACAAAGCCTCTTAATAGAAAAGCTAGGAGTAAAGTCTCAGCTTACTGATTTCAAGTCTAATTTCCAGTATACTTTATTTTCCAGTAAATATGAATTATGAGAAAATATTTCTACTTTGAAAGTTGATTGTTTTGCTCCAGGAGGATGCATACATTTTTCTCGTTGTGGGTACCATGTTTTTTGTTTGTTTGGGGGAACAATTTGATTGGCCTTTTTGGGGGGGATGGGAGTGCCTACTGGGCTAATATATTTGGAAGATAAGTTATTCAAAGATCTTTTTTTCTGAAAAATAAAATAAATTGGATTTGAAATATTTGCAAGTGCTTTTATTTCAGAAAATGAAATGCATAGGACAGACAGAAGTCCAGAAATGTGCCTTCAATCTAGGAACAAGAGACACATAGTCAGTGAATAAGAGGTTCTTGCCTAAATAATCGTCAATGAGGTTTCAGACATCAATGTCAATCTTCCTGTCCTTTTGAGGGTCTCCTTTTTCCTGTATTTTACAGTAGTGATACATTGTTAGTACTATTTGGGGGATTGAAGGAGGAAAAAGTGTAGCCAGATTTACAGGGAATCAGTTAGTGGGAGCACTGCAATTTTAGGAGATAAAATAATCCACTGCATGCTGAGTTGCTCTTGACTCATAGGGACCCTATAGAACAGAGTAGAATTGCTCATAGAGTTTCCAAGGAGCTCCTGGAATATTTGAACAGCTGAGCTTTTGGTTAGCACACACTGCACTTAATCACTATGGTGTCAGGGTTTAACAGGAGATAAAACCCTGAGTGGCAATTAAAACTAAAGTTAGGAATCAGAAATTTAGTAAGCAAAATTATGCAAAATGCAAAATTAAAATCTGTATCCTCTGCCTTCTGAATGCTCCTGGAAATATTATGTAGATTACAGATATTTTGGGGTAAAGTAAGGGTTTTGGTTATTTGATGTTAAGTAAATCTTGAATCCAGAGACCAGGAAGACCCGGAAACAACTAAATCAAACTTAGTTTTGCTGGCCATGTGGACTTTAAGGCAGTTCTACTACCTTATAGGGTCACCATGAGTTGGAATTAACTCAGTGGCAATTGGTTTAAGATAACTTTAGTAACATTTATCCTTTTACCAATTTTTCTCATCACCTCTTAATATTAAGGAATTATTAATTTTAGCTGTAGCCATTTGATTTTTAGATGTTTAACATTGCTGAATTCTTGACTTATGGTTTTAAATGATCACTCAAATAACAACCTTTGCCTCTAATATTGATACACAAAAAATTTATTTTTATTGATAAATTCAGTATATAAAATACTCCACTTAGCTGCTTCTGTTGTTGTTTTTCCTCCTTGATGTCTTTTTTTGAAAAAAAATGGCTTGCTTTTCTGAAAGAAGAGATGTGGTGGCAGCAGTGGCTAAGGGCTATGACTACTCACCAAACGGTTGGCAGTTTAAATTCATCAGCTGCTCCTTGGAAAGCCTCCTGTGGCAGTTCAACTGTATCGTATAGGATTTTTAAGAATTGAAATCAGTTCTACAGCAATGAGGTTTTTATGGAAAAAAAGTGTCTCTATGTGAGTCAGTAAGTATCTGTATTGTTTGGGACCTTTTGTAGACAGTCAGAGATGCATCCATTCTGTTACGTTATTTTGTTAAATTTCAGGAGGCTACTGTTAGGGGAAATCCTGGTGGCATTACGAGTAAATAGGCAAGCTCTTAACCAAAAGGTTGGTAGTTTGAATCTATGAGGAACTCCTTGGAAACTTTATGGAGAAATTCTACTCTGTCCCATAAATTTGCTATGTGTTAGAATCATCTGGACAGCAAAGTGTTTTAATGTTGTTGGATTTGATTACATGGCTTCAACTCATAGCAACCCCATGTATAACAGAACAAAACATTGCCTGGTCTTGTGCCAGTCTCACAGTAGTAGGTATGTTTGAGCCCCTTATTGCAACCACTGTGTTAATCCAAGTATTCTGTTTATATTTCCTTCAAGATACATTTCTTATTCTCCTGGGACTCCATGGTATATTTAATATTCTTTGCCAAATACCACAATCCAAATAAGTCCAAATTTTTCTAGTCTTACTTTTTCATTGCCAATTTTTTATGTATACAAAACAAGTGAAAATGTTATAGCTTGAGTCATGTGCATTTTAGTGATCGAAATCCTACCTTAATTTTTTAAAAAAGGATTTTAAAGAGGCCTTTTGCAGCAGATTTGCCCAATCTGATATGTTGTTTGATTTCTTGACTGTTGTGTCTGTGGGCACTGATTATTTATCCAAGTGAGATTAAATTTTTACAACTTCATTGTTTTGTTTATTTATAATGATGTGTTGTTCACTGTTCCAGTTATAAAAGTCCTTTTTTGGGAGGTTGAGACTTAATCCATATTGAACATCACGCTGTAATCCACACCACGGAGGCAAGTAAATTGGGTTAAACTGATCATTAATTTCTCATTTAATGAGCCTCAAAGTTAAAATCTAACTAAGTTTCAGGAAGGGGAAATTTTTATTTAAAATTAAGTGCCATCTTTCACTTCACATTGGAAAAAGAATTGTCAAAAAGTTATGAAGATAGTGTGTAAAATTAAGCCTAGCAAAGTTTTCATAGAGGCCACTTAGCTGATAGATTTTTTGATAGCTAATTTATATACAGGTTGTTTCACTGAATCCTCATTTTCCTAAGAGTTGGGTAGTATTCCACTGTGTGTATGTACTAGATTTGTTTCATATGTTCATCCACTGATGGGCACTTATGTTGTAGCTATCTTTTTGCTGTTGTTAATAATGCTGCAGAGAACATTACTGTTGTTGAAAGCTTCCATTGAGTCAACTCTGACTCATAGTGATCCTATGTACTACAGAACAAAATGCTTCCCTATCCTGTGCCATGATCATAATCACTGCTATACTGAAGTCCACTGTTGAAGCCATCGTGTCAGTTCACCTTATCAAGAGTCTTCCTCTGTTTCACTGATACTCTATTTTACCATGCATGATGTCTTTCTCCAGGAATTAGTACCTCCTAATGACATGTTCAAAGTATGTGAGATGATGTTTTGCCATCCTTGCTTCTAAGGAGTATTATGGCTGCACTTCTTCCAAGACAGGTTTTTTTGTTCTTTGGTAGTCTACAATACATTCAATATTCTTTGCCAGCACCGTAATCCAAAAGCATCAATTCGTCTTCAATCTTCCTTATTCATCGTCCAACTTCCAACTGCATAAGAAGCGATTGAGGGCCCCATGACTTAGGTCAGACACACCTTACTCCTTAAAATGACATCTT
The DNA here is from genome assembly GCA_028571685.1 of Heterohyrax brucei. Taxonomy (NCBI): domain Eukaryota; kingdom Metazoa; phylum Chordata; class Mammalia; order Hyracoidea; family Procaviidae; genus Heterohyrax; species Heterohyrax brucei. The sequence continues at coordinate 24,860,041 of CM053162.1, forward strand.
TGCTTTATAACTTTTGTACGGAAATTGATTTCCAAGTCTTTACTCCAGTTGCTAGGTAGGTTCAAACCATCAACTTTTTAATTAGCAGACAAGTTCTTAAAACCATTGCACCTTCAGGACTCCTTGATAACTGGTGAGTATTAAGTATTACCCCATGATCCATTTGTAAGTTTATACTACTGCAGCTGCTCATACTATTGTTAGGTTGGAATCTCTGATGAAGCAAGTTCTGCTACCAGTATTTCACATACCAGCAGGCTAATTTATAGTGGACAGGTTTCAGCAGAGCTTCAGACTAAGACAGACTAGGAAAGAAGATCTGGTAATATACTTCAGACAGTCACCAATGAAAGCTCTATGAATCACAATAGAACATTGTGCAATACAGTGTTGAATGCTGTTAGAATTGGACCGAAGACTGAGTACGGCATCATGCTTAGTAAAGTGAAAGGCTAGTGAAAATAATGCGACTCCTCAATGAATCATGTAGTGCAATCTGGTAAATCTCACGTAAGAAATAAAGAAGATACAGCTAAGAGAGCAAAGTAGTCAAAAGCTTCCTGTGATCCCTCTAACAACAAAGACTCCAAAAAAAAAAAAAAGAAAACAATGATATTCTAAGATCCCTGAATGTCAAAGGGAAAGTTGAGAAATTCAACTGAGCATCATGGAAGGGAGAGCAGGTTCAGAAGTACTTCATGCTTCTCAAACCTGACCAGACAGGAATCAGCACACTAAAGGCACATCAGTGGTAATGAAGGTGGTGAGTGGAGTGGTGACTTTCAGGAAGTGTCCTCCTCAGTAGGAGAGACTAAGCAGTGGACAGCCCGCTCATGTCTTCATAAACACAAACCCACTGTTACTGAGTAGGGTCCAACTAATAGCGACCCTAGAGGTCAGACTAGAACTGCCATATAGAGTTTCTAAGGAGTGCTTGGTGGATTTGAACTGCCAACCTTTGGTTAGCAGACATAGCACTTAATAGCATAGCCACAAGGGTTTCCTCATGCCTCCACAATGAGTGAAAAACTGTATTTGATCTTCAAAAGCTAAGTAACTTGGTTCTAATCTGTCCCTCCCAGACCTAAAACTTTCTTTTGCATAAACTTCTATCCCTTTTCCCAGAGCTTTCCCTACTCTGTTCCATAATGTGCTTAGCTACAGAGACTGACCCATTACCTGGGCTAGAAGTAAGATTCCTGAGGTGTGCCCTGAGTCATACTTCCAGGCATGGAGAGCAAACAATGTAACAAACAATGGGAGAAAAATAATCTGCCAGTTCTGCTAAGTTGGCGACTCAATGTAATAACAGTTCTTTGGCTGAGGTTCAGGCCTAGAGAGGTGTTTCTTCCTCACAGACACTCATGGACTGTTGTCAACCACCTGACTTTCTCAGCATAAGCAGCCTGATATGTGTGCCTACACCAATTACCCCTGTCCATCTAGGACTGTAGAAGAGAGCTTGCACCACACACTTGGTGACTAACTACTTGTGAACCTTTTACTTTTCTTGAGTACAGCAAGAAAAGTAAACAGATAGTTCCAATCACATGCCTAGTAACAGCTCTAACCACCTCATGACAGAACATCAGAGCCTCAAAGGTGCTGATAATCAAACTATCTCACATTAGCAGACTATTTGGGCATTTCCAAACAAAACAAAACAAACAAAACAAGAAGCTAGAATGCAGTAAGCAATCGTAAAACAAATAACTTACTGATGACTCACAGAAAACAATCAATACCAAATCACTTAACAGGCAGACCACAATGGTTTTGAAAAGGTCCCAGAACAGAGAATCAAGAAATTCTCCAGGGAGGTGGGGGCAAGATGGTGGACTAGACACAGGTGCTCTCAATTCGAGGCCTAGAAAAATAGTTGAACAGAACAGTGTGGACATTCTGGGAGACTCAAGATCTGGCATAGAGTTGTGAGATTGGACTGGGTGACAGGAAGTGGGAAACTACCTCTGTGGGAGGTGAAGATGTGGTGTACTGAGTCCTGCTACCGCTGGCACATCATTTGAGAGGATTACAGGTACAGATGCCTTGTTTGTTAACCAGGAAGCTGGGACTGGGATTACCAAGCCTGTGAGCCTGGCATGAGCTGGCTACTATGCTGAACCTCATTGCTTAAGTAAACAGCATATCCCACAGCAGAGAGACTGTGCTTGGGATAGCCATATCTAGAGAACCCAACTGCAGCTTCTGACCAAGGGCACCAGTGCCCCTCCCTTCTTTCTTCTCTGAGCTGCACTATAAATAGTGCTGACTCAATGCAGGAAAGGAAGTTCAGGCAGGATGCCATCTTTGCCAGCTGACAGGTGGAGTTAGCCATGCCTGAGGTCTCACCTGGGGCTAATTCCCATGCTGAGCAACAGTGCCTGTCTGGATAGTGCTTCTCCCAGTAGAAAAGCTGTTTTCACAATGATCATACCTAAGGATCATAGTGGGGCTGGTGGCTGAGTGCGGCAGTGCCCTAACTCCAACCCTCTTTTAGAGATATCATACCATCTGGAGACTACCTATGAGGCACCATCTCTGTCAGCTATGAGGTAGGACCTGTCACCCTTGAGGGCCTAGGTGCTTTCAGCTGCTGATGGTCAACACCTCTTTCAGTGGAAAGGCAGCTTTTACTTTAAGTACAGATAGAGAATGCAGAGGTGACCGGCACCTGAGTGTGGTGGTGCCATTTCCACCACCCTTCACTGAGCCACATCATATGGCCTACCAGACACTCCAATAGTAAGGTGCCATCTTTGTCAGCCAGAAGGTGGGGCCTGTCACCTCTGAGGGCCTGAGTGCTTTCAGCAGCTGCTGCACAGTGCCCCTCTCAGCAGAAAAGCAGTTTTTAAGACATTTAGAGAATGCAGCAGTCCCTGGCAGCCAAGTGTGAGGGCATCCTTCTCTCTTTCCTTCCCTGAAATACACCATAGTCTCAACTGGCATGGCCTCTTACTGGAAGGGAGTGGAGAGGAGGGGCTAGGAGTTTGTTAAGAGGATTTAACATGTATAGAGTGGAAAGGAGGAGTGTGTAGGGAGAGCAGAAGGAGCTGCAGATAAGCAGGCATGCAAATTGAAATTGGATTGTATACTTTCACTCAATTACAATAAAAAAAAGAAAAATGAAGAAGTGTTAAGAAACATGTTGGACCCTGTTAAGAGGAATAATTTGTGATTAATGGAAATTCTTGAACAGGGAAGGATATCTGACAACACAGAGAGTATTGCTGTTGAGTTGCTTTATGGTCTGAAAAGATGTTTTTCAGTAATTCAGTGGTTTAGATTTTGTTGAGATTTGCTTTATGTTCTGATACATGGTCTGTTCTGGAAAATGTTCCATGTGCATTGGAGAAGAAGGTGTACTTATCTGTTGATGGATAAAAGTTCTGTATACATTGATGCGGTCTAATTGGTTAATTGTGGCAATAAGATCATCTGTGTCTTTACTGAGCTTTTTTTCTAGCAGATCTGTCCAATACTTAAAGCGGATTGTTGAAGTCTCTCACTCTTACCATAGCATGATCTATTTCATTTTTAATGTAGTCAATGTTTATTCTATTTATTTAGATGCTCTAGTATTGGGTGCATAAATATTTAATATTGTTAAGTCCTGCTTATGTATTAAATCTTTCAGTAATAGTGACCACCCTTGTCCACAGTGGTGGATTTTACATTAAAATCTATTTTATCTGAGGTTAGTATTGCCACATCTACTCTTCTTTGTATATTTTTAGCTTCATATATATTATTTCATCCTTTAATTTTCATTTCATTCATATCTTTAAGTCTAAGAGGAGTTTCTTGTAAGCACCACACAGATGGGTCATGTCTTTTGATTCAAGATGTCACTCATTGTCTGTTTACTGGAGTGTTCAGTGCATTTACATTCAGTGTAATTATTGGTAGGTATGTGTTTAGTGCTGTTACTGTGCTATATTTATTTTTGTGTTGGGTGTTTTCTCTGTTGCTCTTAATATTCTGTTCTGGGTCATTCTTTATGGGATGATTTTTCATCCTTTTCAGTGTTGTTTTTGTTGTTGTAGTTGAGACTCCTATGTTGTGCTTCGTGTTTTGATATGCTACATCTTTATTGTGCTTTGTGACTAACCCCATGATCTCCCTTAATGATTTATGTTTAAACCCAATTTTAACTTCTACATATCTTATTAACTTCTTTTCCATCTGGAAGGACTGTAAATACTGTAGTATATCTCTCTTTTTAATGTGATGGTATCTTAGTTTTCATGATATTATTTCTGGATCCCTTCTTTTAATACTATAGCTTTGACTGAGTTTTGTGCCTTCCTTAACCGAGTAGGTTTCTGAGTGTTATGTCATGCACTGCCTCCTTAAATATAGCCAACCAAGTGTTGTACTTACCATTGCTTTAAGCCTCACTGTCTTTAAGAGGCTTTGTTTATCTTTCATTTTATTAAGTTTGATTATGTCTTGGTGTCTTTCTTTTGGTGTCGTATTTGTGATTTTTTGATAATCATCTTGGATATCTATGTTCCCTTCTTTCATAACTTCAGGGAAGTTTTCTGTCCTGAACTCTACAACAATACTCTCTGTATTTTCAGTTATCCTTTCCTATTCAGAAACAACAATTATTTGTGGATTATTCCTCTTAATAGAGTCTTATTTCTTAATGTTTCTTTTTTTGTTTCTTTAATTTCCACATGTTTCTTAATGCTCCTTCATTTTTCTCATTTCTTTTCTCTGATTTCTCCTCTTAAATGCTGGTGTCAGTTGCTCTGTCCTCAAGCTTACTAACTGGTTTCCATCTCCTCAATTCTACCCTATTGGCTTTGGATTGAATTGTCTAATTCTGTGAGTTTCTTATTGATCTACTCTATTTCAGATCGTTGATGTTCCATTGTTTCTAATACCTCGCTCAATTCTTCATTTTGCTCTGTTGCATTTTGTTTAATCTCTGGGAGAGCTCTATATGTAATACTTTTGTACTTGACCTCTGATAATTTCAGAAACCCTTCTTCAACTGGGAAGTTTTTTGATTATTTTGAGAGTTTTCCAGAGCCACAATGGACTGCTTCTTTAAATGGTTAGCTATTGATTGTTGTATTTGTGCCATCTAGAAACTAGTTTCTTTGGTGTTACCTCAAGAGAAACTGAGCTGTAGTTCTAAGGAGGGAGCAAGGGCACTGCCAGGTTTGGTCACCAACAGCCTCTGTGTACTCTAGGTGGACTCTCTGGGGTGGCAAGCTCTGACTTCTGGCTGCAAAGACAGTGCACTACTTATGGAGTCACTGGTGGGCCCTCAGACAATACCATGATATAAGGTGTTGGAGATGCTGCCACTCTACTCAGCAGTCAGTTCTCTAGGTGGTTTTAATTTAAAAAGTTGCTTTACTACTAAGTGAGGAACTGTCCAACAGCTGCCAAAATCAATCAGTCCCTCAGGTGTGGCAGGCCCTGCATTCTAGGTGACAATGAAAGCATCTCATAGGCTGCTCCAGATGCCATGACGTGGTTCCAAGAAGGGAGGGGTTAGGGCCTTGCTGCTATCCTCTACCAGACCACACCCATACCTCTAGTCTCCATCATCCTAAATGCATCTTTTCTGTGCAGGAAGAGCTATCTAGACAGAGATTACTGCTCAGCATGAGAATCAGCCTCAGCTGAGACCACTTGGTGCTGACTTCACCACCCAACTCAACAAGGTGGTATCCCATCCAAGCTGCCTTCCCTGCTGTGAAACAACACCTGCTATGGTGCAGCTCAGAAAAGGGAAGGTGGAGAGGAAGTGTAACCCTCAGTCAGCATCCAGGCTCTCAGTATGTGAGCACCCCAAGCACAGCCTTTCTGTTGCACTATGCACTATTTTTTTAAGCACTACAGTTCAGTGTATTAGCCAGCTCATGCCCAGTCCCCTCCTCTTGGGTAATAAAGAAGGTGTCAGTACCTGCAGTCCTCTCAGACAATGAGTCAGCATAAGCAGGACTCTGTGTGCTGCTGCATTGTCTTTGAGAGAGGTAAGTTTTCCCCTTACTGGCTCCTAGTGTAATCTGACAACCCTATGCCAGATCCTAGGGCTCCCAGCGTGTCCACTCTGATCCATTCAATTATCATTTGAAGTCTTAATTCTCAGAAGGAATTGAGGAGATGTGTGTCTAGTCCACCATGTTGGCCCCATCCCTTCATGTATAGATTCTTTGTGAACACGACTAAGTGTTCTGGAATTACAATTCTCCATAATGTTATCCATAATTTGTTGTGATCCACATAGTTGAACGCCTTTGCATAGTCAATAAAACACAGGTAAACATCTTTCAGATATTCTCTGCTTTCAGCCCAGATCCAAAATCAGCAGTGATATGCCAGGTTCCATCTTCTCTGCTGAATGTAGCCAGAACTTCTGGCAGCTCCCTGTCAATATGCTGCTGCAGCTGCTTTTGAATGATTCTTCAGCAAAATTTTACTTGTGTGTGATAGTAACAATATTTGATAATTTCCACATTTTGTTGAATGACCTTTCTTGGACATAGGCATAAGTATAGATGTCTTTCAGTCATTCGGCCAGGTAGCTGTCTTCCAAATGGTTTTGCATAGATGAGTGAGCAGTTCCAGCTCTGCATGAGTTTGTCGAAGCATCTCAGTTGATATTCTGTCAATTCTGGGAGCTCTGTGTTTTTCCAGTGCCTTCAGTGCAGCTTGAACTTCTTCAGTACCATAGGTTCCTGATCACATGCTATTTCTTGAAATGTTTGGATGTTGATCAATTCGTTTTGGTATGATGACTCTGGATATTACTTCCATCTTCCTCTTTTTTAAAAAAAAATTGTGATTCAGTGAAAGCGTACAATTCATTTTAAATATGCATGCCTGCCTCTGTGCATCTCCTACTGCTCTCCTTGCCCAGTGACAGCACACTCCTCCTTTCCTTTCCATACAAGTCATATCCTGCTAACTACCTCCCGTCCCCTCTTCTCCACTCTTTCCACTGCCCTCTAGTTAGAGGCCAGCAGGATGACATCCTATAGAAGCATAGAACCATTAAGTGCACACACGATATGGTTACTGTGCTTCCATCTTCTTTTGATGCTTCCTTTACCCCTTAATATTTTCCACAGAATTCTTCACTATTGCTACCTGAGGTTTGAATTTTTTCTTTATTTCTTTCACCTTGAGAAATACCAGAGTGTTCTTTCCTTCTTTAAGATTTCTGTCTCCAGTACTTTGCATGTGTCATTATACTTTACTTTGTCTTCTTGAGCCACCCTTTGAAACATTTCATTCAGTTCTTTTACTTTGTCATTTCTTCCTTTTGCTTTAGCTACTTGGCATTCAAAAGCAAGTTTCAGATTTTCTTTTTACATTCATTTTGGCCTTTTCTTTCTTTCCTGCCTTTTTAATGCCTTCTTGCTTTCTTTGTGTATGATATGCACAGTGTAGTTCAATAACTTAGGTGGTTTTCGGTCGCTAATGTCCAATGCTTCTAATCTATTCTTGGGATGGTTCCTAATCTCAGGTGGGATGATACACTCAAGGTCTTACCTTGGTGGTGATGGTCTTGTTCTCATTTTCTGCACTTTAAATTTTAACTTGTATATGAGTAATTGAGAGTCTGTTCTGGAGACCAGAGTACTGGTCTCCAGCCCAGTTCTGACAGAATCTATATAGGTAGACGTTCTTAAGATTTCTGGAAAAAAACTCATGTTGTAATGAATCACTAACACACTCAATGCTGTTGCAAGACAAGGGATGTCTGTCTTGTGGGATGCATTCAAATTTTCCCTGGGTAATTTTTGATCTCTTACTAATTTTAGAAGGTCTGAGATTAAAGTTGAGATTCATTTTGGTGATGATTGAAGGTAAAATTATATTAAGTATGAAACCCCTTGTTAAGGAGTTCCTCAAATCTCTTGTGTTGCCCACTGTTCTTTCTTTCTTTACTCTCTGTCATTGAATTCATTAATCTTACAGCTTAAATTTTTGTGGAAAATGTTCTCCAAACTTACTTACACATTTTTCTACTTTACAGTTTCCATTTGAATGTCCAGACAAAACTCAAGTCCAACATGTTGAAAACTGAATGCATGATTTTTACCAACATTTCCCATCTTTCTGAATTCTTCTGTCTGTAGTAACACCATCATTCATTCAATCACCTATGATAATATCCTTAGGAAATTTTTATCTATTTGTATCCCCTTTGTGAAAAATCCTGTAAGTCTTGTAAACTCTCTTGCATGTTCACTTCTTTGAATTATTCAAAGTAGGTTCATTAACTAAGGATATTTTTGCATTATTCATTGACTATTATAATTGCTTTTCACAGCTCACTTTATCTGTAGTTTTTCTCACTCTAGTTCAATCTGCAGACACTCTCTGTGTCAATTTAAGTCAGCATTTTATTTCATTTATGTGCCAAAAAAAAGAAAGAAAGAAAAGGAAAAGAAAAAAGAATAAAAATCTGAGTAGTTTATAATGTCTCCTAGCATGAACAGATGCTTGATTTTGGTAGTCAGAGATGTCTTTTATTTGAGTTTTTGCAGCAGGCCTATGGAGAGACCCTGAAATGTCTCTAAGAGCCTATGGACATGCTTTATTTAATGTTCAGGGTACAGGGAATTTCAGTTCTCTTTTGGAGCTAAATACTTAAGATCTGGAGTGCCCTTAGATGGGTTCTAACTGTTCACCAACAGGTTTTTAATGCCTTCCTAATAATTCTCCTGTGCTACACGCTAGACTGCACAGGAAGATAATAACTCTAAATAAGTTTTTGTCTATAGGGCAAGAATTGTATTTGTATTACACCACCACAATAGTCAAAACAGCCTGGTGCTAGTAACACAGCAGATACACAGGACAATGGAACAGAATTGAGAATCCAGATGTAAATTCATTCACCTATGAGCAGCTGATATTTGGCAAGCCCTAAAGTCTATTAAGTGGGAAAAAGTCTCTTTAACAAATAGTGCCGGCATACTGGATATCCATCTATGAAAAATGAGGCATGACCCATACCTCACATCATGGACAAAAACAAAGTCAAAATAGATCAAAGACCTAAATATAAAATTTAAAACAATAATGATCATGGGGGGGGAAGACAACATGAGGAACCTTAGCAGGTGGTATAAACAGAATATAAACCAGAAGTAACAATGCCCAGACACTAGGAGAGAAATTAGTTAACTGGGAGTTCCTAAAAATTAAATACTTATGTTCATAAAAGACTTCACCAAAAGAATAAAAAAAGACAACCAGTAGATTTGAAAAAATGTGAATGTGACAAAGCTGATAAGGGCCTAATATCTAAAATTTATCAGATGCTGCAACATCTAACCAGCAAAAAGACAAATAGCCCAATTAAAAAATGAGCAAAGGAAAAGAAAAAAAAAAAAAAGAACAGTGAATTTGAACAGATACTTCACTAAGAATATGTTCAGGTGGCTAGCAGATAAATGAGGAAATACTAATAATTGTTAACCATTAGATAAATGCAAATCAAAACTACAGTGAGATACTATGCAACCCAAACAAGGCTAGCACTGATCCAATAAAATCACAAAATAATAAATGATGGAGATATTGCAGAGAGATGGGGGAATATAAAATGGTACAACCACTTTGAAAATCAGTTTGGCACATCTTGAAAAATCTAGAAGTAGAAGTACCACATATCCAGAAATCTCACTCCTTAGAATATACCCTACAGAAATTAGAAGTGGCACACAAATAAATGTATGTGCACCCACGTTCACTGCAGCATGGTTTACAAGATCAGAAAGATAAAAACGACCTAAATGTCCACCAACAGATATGAATGAGTAAACAAACCACAGCAGATACAGACAATGGAATAGTACACAACAATAAAGAATAATGATGAATCCATGAAATATCTCACAACACAGATGAGTCTGGAGGGCACTATGCCAAATGAAATTAGTCAGTTGCAGATTGATAAAAATTGTATGGGACCACTATAAGGATTCAAGAAAAGGTTTAAATACAGAAGAAAATATTCTTTGATGCTTATAAAGGTGGGGAGGGGGAAGAGGTTAATTCATTCACTAGATTTTAGACAAGAATTACCTTAGGTGAAGGATAAGACAGTACACAATACAAGGTAAGTCAGCACAAGTGGCCTAAACAAAAGACTAAGAAGTTTCCTGAACATAACCAAACATTTCAAGAGACAGAGTAACAGGGACGGGGGTCGGGGACAGTGGATTTGGGGATATCTAGATTAACTGGCATAACAAAGCTTATTAAAATATTCTGTATCTCATTTTGATGAGTGGTGTCTGAGGTCCCAAAAGCTTTTGAGGCACTATATAAACCCAGTGCTGTCAAGTTGGATCCGACTCATGGTGACCCTAGAGGCCAAAGTAGAACTGCCCCATAGAGTATCCAAGGAGCACCTGGTGGATTTGAACTGCCAGCCTTTTGGTTAGCAGTGGTAGCACTATATAAGATGCATCAGTTGGTCCCAACACACCAGGAGCATAGAAGAATAAAGACCATCAAAGATACACAGAAAATGCTAGCCCAGGGGACAAAAGGGACAGATAAACCAGAGACTTCATCAGCCTGAGACCTGGAGGACTAAATGATGCCTGGCAACCACCACTGACCACCCTCATAGGAGACACAGCAGCAGGACAAAAGTGTGGAGAAGAAATCAAATTCATATAAAAGACCAGACTTAATGGTGTGGCTGAGACTGGGGAAATCCTGGAAGCCGTGGCCCCCAAATGTTCTGTTAACCCAGAAATATAACCATTCCTAGAGCTTACTCTTCAAAAAGTAGACTGAACTATGAATTATAAAATGATATTTTGAATAGTGTATTCCTTATTTCAGGCAAATGTAGGGGACCCAAGGGATAATGATTGTTATGTGGAAGGTTAAGAAGGCAGGAAGAGACAGGAGCTGGTTACAGGGACATGGGAAACCCATGGTGCAAATGGGGAGTGTGCTGTCACATTAAATTGCAACTAGTGTCACATAACACTATGTGCTTGGATTTTTGTATGAGTAATTAATGTAAGCTCTGAACTTTTACCTAAAACACATTAAAAATAGTAGTGAATAGTAGTAAAGTAATAAATAGTAATAAAGTAGTAAAAAGTAATAAATAGTAATAAAGAATTTATTTGACATTCAGTCTATGCTCCAGAAAAATGGGAGAAGATGCTAATTCTTTTATTATCCAGTTATTTACTAAGAACCTGGTATACATGCCAGGCATATTTCCAGGTGCAATAGCCTACTGTGGATGTAGAAATGGTCATCTTTATTTCCTATTTGAGAATTTACCTCATTTGATAAGAAACCAAAATGTGTGTAAAATAGCAAACTTACACTAAGTCAGTAGTTAGTAATGGTTGCTATGACTATTCCACAGATGCATAGTAGTGATTTCTTTTTCTGCAAAGCCTGATCTCTGGGGAAAATTCTGGGGAAACTTATGCTTTCCAATTTTTAATCAAGTCTCTAGGATTTACCATCTCATAAAAAACCATTGAGCCATATTAGTAGATGGTGCTCTGGGCACCAGCTGATACTATTTACTATCTTTAAAGCTGAAGAGGACACTCAAAGCAGAATGACACCAGAAATCATGGTCCGTAACTTAAGGTTTCTCAGACACTAGAGTCCTGTAATCTGTGCCTCAGTCAAGAACTTGGAAACAGTAACACTAAAAATAATTCTATGTTAGGACTCTTTACCTCTAAAACACATCAAAGATATCTATTTACTTCTCTATGTGGTCAGGACAAAGGTGTTAACAAGACCTTCCACTTAAGTCCCTGCTCAGAGGGTAAGTATTGACTTTATTGTCTTCTTATTCTTCCAAACCACATCTAAAGGAGCCTAGCAAACCTGGAAATGCCACATCTCCTCATCTCCAGGTTGAGCCTAAAAGACTGACAATGTAGAGGTGAACAGTGATATTTAGAGTCAAGCATGGGTCACAGGGTTGTTGAATCTGATACCTGCAGAACTTTGCCTTCATGTCTTTTTGATATAGATATGTAAACATTATCTTGGCCTGTACAAAGTGGAAAAAAGAAAGACGCACACAAGGATGGACCCAATCTCAATCTCCTACACAGAGTACCATATTTATATTATATAATATATCCCATCATATATATTTATAGTGAGATTCAGAGCAGAGAATTGAGTACAAGTTTATTTTTTAAGGTGTTTCCTTAACTCCTAAGGTGAGATCCTTAAAGGACTGGCAGAATATTACCTATGTATGTATCTGTAGTGATCTAGTAGCCAAGACATGAGTCCCAAATCAATAAATAAATGTATGTTTAATGAGTGAATGATCTAAAATATACCAGTTAATGATATATAAGTTTTTGTTGATCTGTGTTCTTGCTCCACATTTCCTTCTCCCTCAACTCTTTGTAACCAGTAACTCTTTTGTTTCCTGGATTTGCCAATTCTAAATAATACATACAAGTGAGATCATACAATATTTGTTCTTTTGTACATAATACCCCTTTTAATGTTACTCTTTTGTCCTGTTCCCTTAGATAAGTTCTAAGGAAGAATGGCCTCGGGAAATAACTTTTTGGTGACTGAGTTTGCCCTGCTGGGTTTAGCACAAGATCCTGAGCTTCAACTGCCTCTCTTCTTCCTTTTCTTAGGAATCTTTGTAGCTACCTTGGTGGGTAGCATGGCTTGCTTGTCCTAATTGCACTGAAGCCTCACCTTCACACTCCTATGTGTTACTTTCTCTTCGACCTTTCTCTTCCTGATCTCTGCTGTGCTTCTGTTACAACACCTAAAATGTTAATGAGCTTAGTAAAAAAGAACAGCATGGCTTATTCAGAGTACATGGCTCAATTATACTTCTTTGCTTTCTTCGTTGTTGATGACTGCTTTGTTTTGACATCAAAGTCCTATGATCGATACGTGGCATCTGCAAGCCTCTGTTTTACAAGGTCATCATGGCCCCTCAGGTCTGTCTTATGCTGATGATGGGCACACATGCAATAGGGTGTTTGGGTGCCATGGCCCACACAGTTTGCATGCTAAGATTCACCTTTTGTAATGACAACGTCATCAATCATTTCGTGTGTGACACCTTCTCTCCTCCACCTATCTTGTACAAGTACCTACATCAATGAGCTGTTAGCTTTTATTGCAGTGGGCATTAGTGTAATAATGCCCAGTATCACCATCATCATCTCTTACTTCCTCATCCTCTATAACATCCTCCACAGCCATTCTATAGAAAATAGGTACAAAGGCTTCAGTACTTGCACCTTCCACATAATAGCTGTTTCCTTTTTCTTTGGATCATCAGCATTTACGTATCTCAAGCCTTTTGCAGCTAGATCTCCGAATCAAGAGAAAATATTCACAATTTTTTATACCATTGTGGAACCAATGATGAATCCTTTTATCTACAGTTTGAGAAACAAAGATGTCCATGTTGCACTAAGACTTTAAAGAGAAAGTTTTTCTACTAAACAGAAGTCCTATTAGTTAGAGATTTCAAATCCCAGTAAGAACACACCAGGGATAAAACTTTGGAAAGAATAATAATAAAATAGAAATACAAATAAGTTAAACAATGGAGCAAATTAAGTTTCTTATATAAATCACCCCATAAGTAAAGCTAATATAAGGAAAAGGTGGATCAGTTCTTCGTCCTTATCTGGAGAATGGAAAAATAAATTATTCTGTCCTTCTCCAGTTTATTGTAACATATTACAAGTTTTGAGGGAGAAAAAGTTCAGTTATGATAAACTGAGAAAGAGATTGTGGGAATTTTGACTGGGGCATGTCTGGAATTCCTAAGAAGCTTTGTTATGGAGACAATGCCTTCGGTGGACTTTAGATTCATTCATTTACTTATTCATTTACAATCCTCTCATGAGAGACTAAAAACCCTGGTAGTGGTTAAATGTTACATCTGCTAACCATGAGGTTGGCAGTTTGAATCCACCAGACACTCCTTGGAAACTCCATGAAGCAGTTATACTCTATTCTGTAGGGTCACTACAAGTCAGAAACGACTCAACAACAGTGGGTTTTGTTTGGTTTAGTGAGAGACTATGGAGGTTGAGGAACTGAGGGTGGCCTACTGGAACCTTTATTGTGAGGACTCATGTTCTAGGAGATTTCTTTGATTCTCAAGTGGAAAGAAGATCCGAGATTCACTTCTGGTCTCAGCTCTGATCTCAAGGAGGAGTGGTAAAGGGAGGCCAAAGAATTTCTCCTGAGGCCAATTCTTGCAACAAGAAACTGACATACCCATTTAGAGCAGTCAGGCATAAAGGAAACCTACATTGGAATTCATCTTTTGGGGTTCAGCTAAAAAATGTGGGTACAAGAACATAACATGACTTTACTGGAAATATTTTTTGTTAGAAATATTTGGCTATTCTTAATCAAGGAAACTTTGTCCTTTCCTCAACCAGACTTTACAATATGTAAATGTCTAGCAGTTGACATTTTCCTTGTGTTATTTTAACTTTCACTTTTGTTCAGAAGTTCATCTGGTATAAATGATGCAATTTATTTAATCAACAAATTTGAATTGAGCATCTCTTCTGTGTCAGGCTGTGTTTAACAAAGCCAAGAGAAAATACTCACAATTTTTTATACCATTGTGGCACCAATGTGACAAAAATGGCCTACTTACTCTTAGGGCTAATTTTCTACAGTAGGGTACAATTGCTGTGCAAGTGGACAAGAGGAGAAGAAGCTGGTGCACAAATAAATAAACTTATAAATATTTCGGAGAAAAGCTATGCAGGATGAAAATACAGGTCGTCATTGTATGGTTGTGTTAGATTGGGTAGTCAAGATGGACTTTTCTGGGGAAGTGTCAGTGAGATGCCATTTCAGCCTAGGCCCCACTGACAAAGAGGAGTCAAATGAAGTGTGTATACAGAACACTGTACGCAGAGGAAGGAGCTGCACAAAGTCTCAAAAGTCAGAAAAAAACTCTCGATAACTACAATGGACAGAAAACAGGTCATTGTGACTTTGTAATGCTGTAGAAGAATAAATATTTAGATGAAGAAAAATAATTTATTTTGAGTAAAGTCTTCCCTTTTTTTGGAGTATTTTTCTCTTTGACAGGCTGGGCCAAATGACAGTCTGCAAACCACTAAAAGATCATTTTAAAAATGTGTACCCAAGCTTTTAACCTATGAAACAGAGGTTTTTCTTTCTTTCTTTCCTTTTTTTTTAAGAGCCAAGCCAAGTGCCATCGAGTTAGTAAGAAGGGATGTAGTAATGAACTTTTTGACAATTATGTATTTCCAGGAAATAAAACTTTCAGGTAACAAAATTCAATATATTAATACCTCTAGTAGATATGAACAAAGTGTTAATGTTTGTAAAAACAAAACCTGTTTTTATCAAAGACATAGAAATACAATGAAATATTTTGGAATCCAGAATTACGAAAAATAAAGGTAGATACTTTTTTATTTGTTTAATCCTAGATAAATTAATATCAAATTCACATGTTTCTGCACAAGTAGGGTTTTCTGAGATAATTTTATTGAAACCTTGGTTAAGTAGGAAAAATTTTGTAAGTTAAACGATGACTGAGCAAGTAGAGAGGAAATGCTGGAAAGATTTTCTTCCATACGGCTGTGTTTACGTTGGGAAATACTAGTGGCACAGTGCTTAAGTGCTATGTCTGCTAACTGAAAGATCTGCCAGACCCTTCTTGGGAACTCTATGGGGCAATTCTACTCTGTCCTATAGGGTGGTCATGAGTAAAAATTGACTTGAAAGTAGTGGGTTTGGGTGTTTACTTTGCAATGAGGAATACAAGTGTGATGGATGGAGACTTAGGGACTCCCCCAAGAAAAACATGAAACTAAACCCACTGCTATGACTCATTTCTGACTCATTGCAACCCTGTAGGTTAGAGTGGAACTGCTCCTTAGAATTCCCAGCAGATTTGAAATGCCTCCCTTTGGGTTAGTAGACATAGCACTTAATCACTGAATCGCCAGTGTTTCTGGACGCCTGGAAAGAGAGTTGAAAATGTAGAAACATTTGACATATCTTCCAGTTGCAGATATTGATTTACATTCTAAAGGGGCTTTCCCCTTCTTTTATTATTTTTATTTTATTTTATTTTGACTGAGTGAAAATGTACATTCCCATGAAAATTTACATGCCCACCTATATGCAGCTTCCACTGCTCTCCCTTCCCAGTGACAGCACACTATTCCTCTGGGAGCATGGCCCCTGGCCCTGATGCTGCCCTTGCCCATAAATCATAATGAAAGTCCACTCTTCAAACACAAATGGATTGGACTTGGCGATGCAGAGTGGCCACATATTGGATGCACTTTATGCTGACCTCTGGCTGGAGGAAGGAGAGTGGGCGGAGAGGAGGGGAAAGGAGACTGATGGGAGGATGAGACATGTATGGGGCCAAGAGGAATAGTGTGCTGTCACCGGGAAGGGAGAGCAGTGGAAGCTGCATATAGGTGGGCATGTAAATTTAGACAGGAATGTACATTTTCACTCAGTCATAATAAAAAAATAAATAAAAAATTCTCTTCTTCTGAGGTCACCTTTTGGGAAGCATTCACATGAGACCTAAGCATCTTCATTTCTTTGGCCTGTTCAGAGAGGTGTATCCACATACTTCTTCTCCATAAGCCCTTGTCTCTGATTTTCAGATGGTGTTCCTTCCAAATCCCTGACCTTCAGCCAAACCTTTGGTCACAGTTCATGAATCAGCATACAGTCACACATCTGGTCAGGTCTCCTTCCATGCGAAGTGAACAACCAGATGTACTGCTCAAAATTCTTCCCTCTGGGAGGATTTTTTTTTTTCCGCCACTGTCTTTCAGGGAAGTTTCCAAAAGAGGCTATAATGCTGCCACTGCCCACTTTTGAGTAATGCCTGTGTATCGCACACAACCATCTGTAAAATAGACATGAGTCTTCGTTTCTGTTGTCAACTGATCATAACGAGCTCCCCGTGAGGTTACAAGTACAAACTAGAAGATGAAATATTCACCGGAAGATGAACAGTCACTCTCATGAAAGGTCATAGACTACTTTGGGGAAGCCTGGGAGTGAGATTAACAGTATAATTATTTGGTAGTATATTGGAGTCCTTCTACAAAAGGACCCAGCTTCCCATTCATTCAATGGGTTGTTGGTTTTTAAATTCGTTCAAGTCTGGGAATTGATTGAGGACCTGTGACTGTATTCTGGCAATTCGAGTTAGAGTACTGTTCACTTGACCTAAATTCATCCTTTTGCACAGATACAGTAAATATTTAGTAGCTTTCTTATCTATTTCACTCTTAGGCACATTATGACTAAATAGCCAGTGCCAGAAGTTCGTATGTGTTAGATTATTCTGATTACAGTTTTGACTCTGTTGTCCCATGCTGTAATCACATTCACTTATCTTTGTTGATTGAGTGCAACTTCTTGGCAGCTACTACCACAGGGTATAATCTGCTCCATTGTAGGGGCAAACTACTTGGTTTCATGTCTGCTGCTAATCAAGATAGGTCTAATAATGTTGGCTGAGTCATCTCTTGCTTACCTAACTATAAGTGGCTAAAGCATTTGTTTACAGTTTTCATTTTCCTTAATTATAGTAGAAATTCATGTCTGCTGTTCTGTACAATGCAATTCCCTATGTCAAGGAGCCATCATCCAATTTATAAGTTGCTTTCCACAACACTAGTGGCATAGAGGTTAAGTGCTATGGCTCCTAACCAAAGTATTGGAGCCTCTTGGAAACTCTTTGGGGCAGTTCTATTCTGTTGTATAACATTGCTGTGAGGCAGAATTGAGTCAATGGTAGTGATTTTTCTGGTTTTTCCAAACCCATGGAAAAACTTATCCACAAGTCCTCAAAGAGAGGGAGGGACTGATAGCCAATGAAGCAGGGAGCTGCTTAACTGTTATCAAAGAAAGTCTTAAATGATAGCACTGGGTGTGGCTCAGTTGGGAGTGGTTCAAACCAAGTGGAAGCTGCCCCTCTTGTCCATTGTCCTCAAAACACTGGCTGTGGCTCAAGCCAGTCAAACCTCATTTACTAGCCTACACACCAAAGGAAAAAAGATGCAATTTGTCTTAATACATCCATGTGCCATGATAACCTATGTGGACCCTAACATTTATATGTGCTTCATTGTGAAACATAGTATAAAATGTTCTGCCTCCTTTTGTTCAGGGAGCTTGATTTAAGGTATTCCTTTTATTTTTTTTTCTCCTTGCTCTTTGCCTAGGTGCTTGTAATAAACACTCTCATTCTTCACCTGGGTGCACTTTTATTGACAATAAGCCACATAGGGCAGGACCTACTTTGTGTAACACTATTGCTGATGGTTTAGGCGTGTTCTTACAATGTTCAAATCACATAACATCCTATCTCACAGAACATATTGTGAACATTAGGATATACATGACTATAATGTGTAAGTCAAGCACAAAAACCCACACACATGTAGGAAAATATAGAAGAGTTTGTGCTAAGTTATATACATGATTAATTGGGGGTTGATGGAAAGCTGGAGGACTGAGAAGGAAACGAAACCAAAGCAAGCACGCAAACAAACAACAGCAACAAAAAACGTACCCACTGCTGTCTAACTTATAGAGACCCTACAGACAGAGTACAACTGCCCCACAGAGTTTCCAAGTAGAGCCTAGTGGATCTGAATTGCCAGCCTTTGATTACCAACTGTAGTACTTAACCACTGTGCCACCATGGCTTCCAAAAGGGATCAAATACCAAAGAAAAAAGATTTGTTCTAAAAGTCTAAAAAGCATTCAGCATGATATGAACATGTATGACATAATATTAAAAGTAAATATGTAGACGGGCATTTAGGTATTTTTTATCTTTTGGATATTATGATAGTCTGCAGTGAATATTTGTATACATTTGCATACACATCTGTTCACGTCCCTACTTTCAAGTCTCTTAGGTATATGCTTGGGAGTGGGGTTACTGGATTATGTGGTAGTTTCAATTTCTGTGTGTCCTTGCTAGCATTTGTTATATTTCATTTTATATGAATATATATGTATACTTACATATATATGTATAAAATTTTAGCCATCCTATCAGGAGAGAAGTGATATCCTTCTGTGGTTTTCACTTGCATCTCTCTGATAGCTAATGTCCCAGAGTAAACATCATACTCTGATTAGCGTAAGACTGAAAGATGTGTTTAAAAAAAAAAAAGAGAGACAGCTTGAGCTGGGAATTGTCCAAACTCTGTGTAGGAATCCAATAATTCAAAATGGCCATTCAGAAGGATGTTTTATAGGAGAATAATAAATACAAAATATATTATTTAATTGGTATTTTCAAGCTTAGATCATTGAAAGACATTACATGATTGGAAAATCACAGGCTTAGATAATCAAAAGGCATTATTTGATTGGTAATAGAACACTTTAAAGGAGAGCTTCCTGTGCCTAGTTCAGGCAGACCACTGCCTGAAAAGGATGCATGCCCCTTTCTTAGATGTCTTACAATGCAGCAGTTACACAGATATCTAACAGGAAGAGGTTGCAGTACAGTTAAGTTTCTAAGACATCTACAGATGGTGACCTGTAGGATGAAAACTGGATGGAAAATAGAGAATGGCAATTGATCCTCAAAATGACCATTTTGGATCATACTAGGTGCCTCTATTTTCTTATTAATTCCTTTACAAACTAAAGATGTAGAGTATCTTTTCACGTATATTTTGGCCATTTGAATATCCTCTTAGGTGAAATGTCTGTAAGAAAAGGTGTATGTGTACACGCAATATGTTTCTGTTAGGTATTTTAAATAGGTCATTAGCTGTGTGCTATGGATTGTACCTAAAAGTCAACCAAGTGCTAGGAGAAACAAGATCTCTATCTCATTTGTTCTGGGGGAATATGCAGTCTTTGAGGTAAAATTTTGAGTAGAATATTTAGTCTCCAAAGGCAGCAGGGTAAAATGATCTTCATGTGTATAAACATTTTCATGGTTCTCTTTCCCAAAGGGTTTGAATTATGGTAGAGCTCATAAGGGAAGCTTCTACATCAGCCCTGGAGACCTTGAAGCTCAGAATAAAATAATTTACATGATGATACTTGTAAATACACTCAGAACAAAGAGTACTTTTTGCCACACTCTCCTTATTTTGCAGTTTAATGGTTACCTCTGGGCAAAATCATAACTAAAAACCACAATCTTTATCTGACTGACAGAGCAGGTAAAGACTGACATTTACAAATGCTCTGAGTGTCTTCACACAAAAGGTGAGGTTTTGTATCAGGAATGTGACTTCCATCAGCGAGCTATTTCTCTTCAGAGAACAATAGCGGAGAAGAAACCACAAGCATAGTTTTGGTGCCATTAGCCGAAAGGAGGGTGAGTAATGGAATCTTTTTGTTATATCCTTTTGCAAAACCTAGAGCCTTGAAAATAATGAACCACTCTGCTTTGCCCTGTTCTGATCGTGAGCTGTAGATAATCCCAGTGGGCTATGTTAAAAAGTTAATGTGGGAAGAAAGCAGGGGTTAGAAGTAGTGGTGAGATTATAGGGTTTGCAATGCCTTCAATCTCATTTCCCTTTAGAGCATTCCCTGTGAAGGAGGCCTCTCAGCCTTAAAACAGTAAACCTTAAAAGTAAAAGTAAACTGCACTTCTATGCAGGGAGCTGTCCAGGTGCTGAATTGGGAGCCAGAAGCTGTCTAACAGGCTGGCCTGAACCGGCAGTGGGGAACAGCCGACTTCACCCGCCCACTTATAACGAAAGTATGTTACCGTTACTGGCGGTTTGCAGAAGCTGCAGTTCTCTGTTACAATGTAGCAGCAGAAGCAGAGGTCAAACGGTCCTGAAGAGGCAGTGGTGAACAGCGGACTTCATCGGCTGGCTTATAATGAAAGTATGTTACCGTTACTGGCCGCTTGCAGAAGCTTCAGTTCTCTGTTACAATGTAGCAGCAGAAGCAGAGGTCAAAAGGTCCTGAAGAGGCAGTGGGGAACAGCGGCCTTCACCTGCTGGCTTATAGTGGAAGTATGTTACCGTTACTGGCCGCTTGCAGAAGCTGCAGTTCTCTGTTACAAGGTAGAAGCAGAAGCAGAGGTCAAACGGCCGCTGGATTGTTTTTGAGAGGAGAAGATTAGTCCGATACTGTTGCCCAGTCAAATATGTTAGGTCCGAAGGCTTCTCAGGTATTCAATGCTCCATAAAAAATAGCATCCAGGCCTCAGTTCTCAGAGGGAGAAGAGGAGACGTCTGTTTACTCCGCCATCTTGTAACGGAATCTAGGACGTTTTCTTGACTTAATGACTGCCCTGTTGTGTACCTTGGGAAAGCCAAAGGGCCTGTGGTCCTCCTAACTCTGCCACCACCAGCACCTGCTGCCACTGAGTCACTTAGGACTCATGTTGACCCCAACTGGACAGAGTAGCATAGATTTCCATAGGATTTTGAAGACTAGAACTTTCAGAAGCAGTTCAGCATACATTTCTTCTGGGGAAACTCTGAGTCCGTTCAAACAGCCAAACTTGCAGTTGTTAGTGTTTGTGCCACCCCAGAACTTGTAAGTCTAATGACCTAACTCAGCTACGGCCATAAGTTCTCATAGTCACTTTACATAGTATTCGGTAAAAGTTGATGGTCAGCATGGTAGCTAAAATTTGATAAGTAGAAAGTGTTACTATTGTTGTGTGACTTTTTGAGTCTATTCCAACTCATAGTGACCCTATGAAACAGAGTAGATTTGGCACATAGAATCTCCTACACTGTAATCTTTCCAAGAGCAGATGAATAGCTCTTTCTCCCATGGAATGGTGGGTGAGCTTGAACTGCTGCTTTGAGGTTATGGCAAAATACTTAAACCACTGTGACACCAAGACTCCTGAGTAAAAAGTGACAAGTATAAACTGGAGTGAGGTAAGGAATAGAAGGAATAGTGAGAAGATGAGATATGGGATACCATTGCACTTCTTCACCTCTTGACCCATTTCTCACAGGGTTACCCATTGTTGTGCGTAAGCCTCCGTGTATCTCTACTCCTTTCGGAGCAGAGTGTGAGTCAGCTCTCTGTGATGGACAGACTCCAGAAGAGTCTCTGGGCTCCTCAGCTTCAGCAAGGAGTTGGGCTTGGGATAGCATGAAAATCTGGGTTCTATCTCAAATACATTTCTCCTCTTGTATGTTTACAGATTCCACTAGAAGAAAATGGATGTTGGAAACAGTTCCTCAGTGACTGAATTTGTCCTTCTAGGTTTGACTGAATACGCAAACATTCAGCTTCCTCTCTTCTTCTTCTTCCTGGGAATCTATACTCTCACTGTGACAGGTAACCTGGGTTTGATCACTCTAATTGGTCTGAATGCGCATCTTCATACCCCTATGTACTACTTCCTCTTTAATTTATCCTTTATTGATTTCTGTTACTCTTCTCTCATCACCCCAAAACTACTCATAAACTTTGTGTCAGAAGTGAATATCATCTCTTATGCAGGATGCATGACTCAGCTCTTTTTCTACTGCTTTTTTGTCAATGCCGAGTGCTATGTACTGACAGTGATGGCCTATGATCGTTATGTGGCCATCTGCAAGCCCCTGTTGTACACGGTCACCATGTCCGCACAACTCTGTTCTCTACTGACTGTGACTGTGTATGTGGGAGCCTTCATCGCTGCCTGGGCCCATACAGGATGCATGCTAAAACTGAACTTCTGTAATGCCAACACAATCAACCACTACATGTGTGACATCCTACCCCTCCTGGAGCTCTCCTGCACCAGCACATATGTCAATGAACTGGTAGTTTTTGCTGTTGTGGGCTTTGATGTTGCTGTACCCTGCCTCACCATCATTGTCTCTTACATTTGCATCCTGTCCAGTATCCTCCGCATTCACTCCAGGGAAGGAAGGTCCAAAGCTTTCAGCACTTGTAGCTCACATATAATTGTTGTTTCTGTTTTCTTTGGATCAGGAGCATTCATGTACCTCCATCCTTCTTCTGTTTTGTCCATGGACCAGGGGAAAGTGTCCACCGTGTTCTATACCATTGTGGTGCCCATGCTCAACCCTCTCATATACAGCTTCAAGAACAAGGATGTTAAAATTGCCATGAAGAAAATTCTGAGTAGAAAAACGTTTTCCTGAGCTGGAGCAGTATTAATTACTGAAAGAAGATATAGGGTTCTCTCTGAATTATCTCCCCTTGCTATAGAGTTCCTTATGCAGAAAGAAGGGAAATATACTAGAGAGAATATAGGATTTGGACTCAGAATGGGTTGAAAGCTCTGCAAAACAGGGACATACTATGGAATTATTGAGAATAATAAACTAGTATGCGTGAAGGTGTGTAGCACAGTATTTGGCCTCATAGTTTTGAAGTTAATTCCTTCATTCTCTTCTCTTGGTCCTTTTTTTCTCTCCCTTTCTCTCTCTTCCTTCCAAATATTTATTTCTCCATTACATTTTAGGGAGATTTTTCATACTTTGTTTTTCCAAATAGATTTACTATGTCATTAAGTATTCTGGTTTCAAAATAGTTACTTCATAGATGATTTTAGATAGGGTTTACATCTGAACTTCAGTTCTATATGTTTGATGGTATAATTCTAATCAGACTTCTGTACATGAAAATTAAATTCCTCCTATCTGTACTTTACCCTACCAAACTCACTCCTCTTACTGTGATTTCCATAGGGCATTTGCCTTTGTTTTCTTTTGCATACTTTCCTTTGAAGACAGTTGTTCTGCTCACTGAACTATGCTGTTTCATTCATACTTATGTTTTCTGTCCCTTTCTGAGAAAATTCTTAAAATTTCTGTCATTCTTTTTTTTGTTGTTGTTGTTAATATTTCGAATATCAACTGAAGGAAAATCCTTGCCTAATCCATCTTGCAAAGTTCTGATGCTCCTTTTTTCTTTTTTTTTCCCCCTGGAGAATGTAGCCATTCCTGACATAAAATAAGGGCTAAGTGATAGGAATGTCAACGCTTTTATATTGCCTGATTGCCTTTTTGTTAGACTAAGTGCTGTGACGTAGGCACCAAAATATCTTATTTCTTATTATACCTGAAGTGCTTTGCACAGTATCTAAGTTATTGTGTGTGTTTAGCAGCCAGAGGCAGGAAGGGTGGAGTAGGACAGACCCTAGGAGCAGAGCAAAATAGTGAGGTCAAAGTCTCTTTTTGTGGACTAGTTGGATTTGAATTTTGGCTCTGTCTTTTGCTGACTGTTTGACTTTGAAATATTATCTTTTCCAGGTCTCAGTATTCTCATCGCTAAAATGAGAATAATAATAGTATCTACTTCAAAGGATTTTTTTAATAAAGATTTCAGTCCACTTGCTTGTGATCCAAACTATGGTAAATGAGTTTAGTTCTGTCTTTAATGCTATATGGTAGAGATTTTCCCTTTCTGGATCTCAGATTAATAATTTGCACACTGTAGGCTTTGGTGTGAGTATGACCAGTGCTCCATCTGTTTTTAGTATCACGATGTCTGTGTCTCAATTTCTTCATTTTTACCGTATTAATATTGAAGTAAACCAATGATGCATGACCTGGATGTGTGTCAGAATCATACTAAATATATTTAAAATCATGATACCTTGGTTCCATCACTGACCTATTCAGTTAAAATATCTGTGATCAGGGCTCAGATAATGCACACTTTCAAAAGCTTATTCAAATGAAAATGTTACTGGCAACTTGGTGTGCCACTTTTAACATCCTGTGATTCTAAAATTGTGTCTTAAAGGGAGGACATTTTGGAATATATAAATTTTACTAAAAAATTTTTTTATGGTGTCAGAAAAGTTAACAAAATTAACATTTCAAGAAAAGAGGTGTTATAAACATTAAAAGTTGTGGAAAGGCACAGTAATGTTGGTGTCAGATCATACAATTTTCATTACAAGTCCATAGTCTTGGCAAGAGAGTTTTCATGGAAGTTACAGAAACAGAAACCTGAATGCAATTGACTGAGGAGTGATGCAGCAAAATGAACTACCACAACAAAAAATGTGTAGTTCACTCACTCAACAGTATCACAATAATAGAGCAGTGTAAAAGCATAGAAATTTTGGAGAAAAATCCCAGGTAGGGTCGCCATGAGTCGGGTCCGACTCGACGGCACTTGGCTTGGCATATTCATTTAGACAGAATGAAGGTGGCTTTTTGAATCAGTGACAGGTTAATAAATGATGGTAGTGTAATGTATACACTATTTTGCACATAACCTAATTTCATTATCCTGCATATCAAAACACATTCCTCAAAGATTGAAGAACAAAACTAAAACAAATGAGAAAACTTTAAAGCTAAAAGAGTTGAAGAAAATATACAAATATTCATTTAACTTTGGGGAAAAGAGAGAAAACCATTTTAAAAACTTTATTTTTATTGTGAAGTCTTTTGTAATTATAGCGGTAAATAAAAGGTATTAGCTTTCATTTCCTGTAACATGCTGAACTATGTGGCTCTGATTGGCCCTTGTTTCAGAAAATCCCAAGATCCTGTTAAGTTATTGTGTACTTGGGATATGGGGGAAATTGTCAGGAAGAGTAACAACAAAAGGAGGAGGAGAAGAAGGGATGAAAGAAGGAAAAGGAGGAAAGAAAAGAGTTGAACCAACATTTTTAAAAATCACTGAAATAAACAGGAGGGCAGGGGATTTTAGCAGTCTTCAGACCAGTAATTGAGTCAGGACCTTAAATCTGGGAAGCTAGAAGAAGAGAACAGGGAACTAGAAAAGTGATGCAGATGGCGTTCGGATAAGCAATCACATGTAAATATTCACTGAAGAAAATTACCACAAGCATCCATGCCAAGCCAAGCCAAGTGCCATCCATAGTTCAGACTTTTAGGTTAAACTGTGAGCTTCATAAACCAAACATGATTTTACAACCAAAGATCACCAAACTCTCAAGTAGACAAAAAGAACGATTTTAAGGTGTCATCAGAAACAACAAATAAAAGAGACCTTTGAGGATTTTTAATACTTAAACTACTAGATTTGTAGTAATAAAAATTATGTATGAAATGATTAAAGAAGTAGGAGAGTCACAAAATGAGAAAACAAGAAACTACACAAAAAATAACAGAGATTTTAAAGAATATTCAAAGAGACAATGGCTTTTTTTTTTTTCAAATATAGCGAAAGGTTTATACTTGCAGATTCTAGAAGTGGACTGAACTTCAAATAGTATAAACCCAAGAAGAGAGAGTTGAGTGCCTTTGGGCAGGACGCTTTCCAGCAAGAGTGGGGTGCCTCCGGGCACTTAAACCAGTGGAGCTACAGAGCTTTGGAACACTTGCCCGGCAGGGCAGATGTGGGCCTGAGGCCCAGGCCACGCGGCCATAGGAAGCTGAAGCTGAAGAGGCAGATAGCGTGAGAAGCTGAGCTGCCTCAGTCTCAAGAGGTATGGCCATGACCTCAGGGGTTTGAAAGGGTGGAACCATGGCGTGCTGTGTTCGTAAGGGTGGAATTGCCACTCAGTTGGGCTTAAGGTGCTCCTAAAGCCGAGGGGACAGAGTTTCTGTCCAAGTGGGCCTTGAAGGCAAAGTTGTAGCACAGGGCTGGAGGTCTCCACTCAGAAACCTGAGAGTGTGGCCGATACCTAGAGTCTGGAGAGCATTGCTGTTGTGTAGAATGTCTCAGAAAATGTAAGAGTATTTCCAAAGCTTTGAGGGCTAATGTAATGTGTTCTGTTGACTTGCCTGTTGCCTGTTAATGCCTTCTAAGTTTCACAGATGTAGAAGAGTTTTTGTATTTTGGACTTGGAGCTGATTTAAGACTTCTGTTATATGGATGGACATAATTTTGCTATGGTGAGATGAATGTGTTAAATGTTTTGTGATGTGATTTTTGGGTTGTCAAAGGGTGGGATGTCATGGTTTGAATTGTGTCCCCCCAAAAATGTGTGCAGCCATGTGGCTGGGATATGGTTCCCAGTATCTTGGGACTGTCCTCCATTGTGTGGTTTTGCTAACCTGTATGTTAAAGGATTAGGGTGGGGCTGTGAATTCCTGCTGTGGGGGGAGTTTCCCTGGAGTATGGCTTGCCCCACCCTTAATGCTTTTAGCTTGCAAGGAATAAAAGGAAAAACAACCAAGGACAATTTGAGAACCTCGCTACCATCAAGCAAGCAGCACCGGGAGCAGAGCACGTCCTTCAGACCAGAGGTTCTTGTGTGAGGACACTCCCTGGACAATGACTGATGCAATACCGGACTTTCCTCCAGAGCCGTCAAGGGGAAAGTCTTTCCCTGGAACGGACACCCTGAATATGGACTTGCAACCTACCGGACTGTGTAAGAATAAATCTTTCTTTGTTAAAGCCATCCACTCTGTGGTATTTCTGTTAGAGCAGCCCTAGCTGACTAAAACACATACCTTAATCAAATTTTGGAAATTAAAGACAAAGAAGAAATGAGTATAAACAACTATAAAGAAATAGTACATTGCTTGTATAGGAGCAATTTATATGGTAATGATTCCGTTCCAGAAACCGTGGAAGTCAGAAAATAAAAGTGGCACAAAAGTTTTTCAATGCTGAAAGAAAATAAATATCAAACTAAAATTCTGTACCCAGTGCAAGTTATTTTAGAAATGAAAAGAAAACCAGTGACTACAACAAATACAAAAAATTTATCCCCAGTGCTCCTATCCTCTTCTTGAATTTTTAAAATCATGTTTGTCAATGAAAGTAAAACTTATACTATTGTCTGATATAGTTACTAATGTGTATAGATGAAACGTTTCATACAAATATGAAGGGTAGAGAATTATTTGTGCTTTTAAATTTGTGCCAACTCAGAGTGGCCGTTTATGACACAGTAGTGAAACAATCAGAATAGAAATAATGGGAGCACTGGCACAATATGAAGAATGCAATCATATCAGAAACATTATGTATAGAACTTGTTGAAATGGAGAGTTTTGCTGTGTACTTTTTCATCAAAAATATAGCAAAATACTGAAAATATCATTGCATACAGTATAATTCTACTTGTAAAATATTCTTGATATTAAGAATATGATGAGTGGAGAATATGATAGTGTTAGAGATGACCAAGATAGAGAAGAGAAAAATGCTTGCTAGGGAGCAGGATTACAGGGTAGATATTGGGGGTGTTTATGCATCTGTAGTAAAGGCAGACCAAGGAATTTTCTTTCTGGTAGTGGTTCTATTCTGGATTTTGATTGTTCTGGCCATTATATGAATCTAGAGCTGCGAGTGATTATATACAAACATGAAATGACAGAATAAATGTCTGAAGATTAAATTAGTGATTTCAAAACTATATGCATTTTTCCTGTATCACACCTCAGAAAGAAACCTAACTTGGGAAAAACTAAGAGGAAATTAAGAATCATACATGCTATCCAGGAGATGTAACATTTCTAATGGATATTGCAGAAGGAATTGAAAAGGAAGTTATAGGAGAAGCAATAAGAAAGAAACAAAAGTAATCCAATCCAAGTGCCGTCAAGTTGGAAGGAAACTTTCTTAAATGAAAATATGAATTTTAAGTTGCCAATTGCCATCAAATTCACAACAGTACTCAACAAAATGTTACGCACCTAGTTATGAATTTCAAGATGAGGAGATTTCCCAAGCTTTCAGAGAAAAATAGATTGTTGTCTACAAAGGAAGTACAATTAGATCAATACTAAACTTACAGCAACAAAGTGACCCATCAGCTGATGTGGCAAAGGCTACAATGTTCACAATGACACATAGGCTAAATTCAACATTTCATACCCAGCCCAACTATTATTTAAGTATGAAGGCAAAATGAAAATATTTTCACATTTGAAAAGACAAAAATATTCAGTCTTTTAAAAAAATGTTGCTAAGGGATTCAATAATATAATTCAGAAAAATGTTACATAGATGTAGAAGATTTTAGGTACAAGGAGATGTAGAGCTTTTAGGTACAAGGAAAGAACAGATTCAAAAAATAAAAAAGATAAATTTGTAACACACCTTCTCTAAATGTAACTGAGTAAAATTAGAAGTATATTACAAAGATAGCCTCAATTTGTATAATTTCTCAAATAAAGAGGAAAATGAAACATACATTAAAAAAGAAACAAAGCTATTGAGGTAAATGAACTATCTTTTAAACTAAAACTTACATAGAAAGCTATGAACTTAAATATCTGTAATACACTATGAAAAGATTCAGAAGATCTTGTGGTGATGCAATGGAAATGCCCTGGGCTACCGACCAAAAAGAAAGCAGGTCAACCCCACCAGCTGTTCCTCAGGAGAAAGATGTTTCCATGTAGGCAGTTCTACTTCTTAATACTCTGGGGGTCAGTTCTACCCTGGCACCTAGGGTAGCCATGAGTCGGATCCGACTCAACGGCACTTGGCTTGGCTTGGCCATTAGTGGGAATCATCTCAGTGACAATGTATTTAGTTTGGTTTTGGTTTATACAAAGACCGAATAAAAATGAAGCATTTAGCTTAAAAAGGGGGAAAATGAACAGGATAAAACAGATCAAGACAAAGATAACCAAATGAAGATCAGGAAGTAATCAATTAGAAATTAAATTCTCAATGGAATCCAGACTTCAGGAGCCACTGAGCCTGGATGAACACCTGGAAACTATTGCTCTGAGATGATCTTTTAACCTTAAACCTCAAACAAAACTTTTCCATGAAGTCATGTTCAAATTAAACAATAGCATATCTTAATTAGTAAAATATTTCTGTCTTGTACTTTGTGTTCTTTCAAAGAACTATGCAAAAAAAATCTCAAATCAAACTGTTTGCCATAGAGTTGATCCTAACTCATACCAATCATATAGGACAGACTTAGAACTACACCACAGGGTTTCCAGAGAGCATCTGGTAGATTCAAACTGCTGACATTTTGGTTAGCAACTGTAACTCAGCTACAAAGCCAACAAGATTTCCAAAAACTATCCATGTGGGATCAAAATTGACAACAGTATCTTCAAAGTCTAGTTGAGAAATTTAGGAGCAGTGAGTTTATGTTACTGTTGTTAGAATAATTTGGAAAAGTTAGCAAAAACCATTACACAACTTGAAGAACGTAAACAGTGTCAATGAACTGTACACATAAAATTTCTTGAAGTGGCACATCCATTGCTGTGCATATTTTCAGCAAAAATAAATAAATTAGTTAAAAGATAGGCTTGATATATAAAGGATCAAGTCTGTTCCTTTAAAAATTAATAATAACAAAGCTTGTTCAGAAAACACCAAGGAAAAAATAATACTGTTAGCATCAGAAAGTCAAGATAATCACAAATATATTAAATAACGTAAAATATATGAAGAAATAGTGCTTACATGGATGCATATACACGTAATTTGAAATGATTTTAAACACAAATATAAACTTTCAAAAAGAATAAAAATGAGAAATATCTGAAATAATGAGCACATACCAAAGAAATAAGAACTCTAAAAATTACATCAACAAAATGGCAGAAAGTTTAGGTATTTTATGGATGAGTTCTAGAAAACCTTAGAGGAACGGATGATTCTTTAATTGTTTACATTTATACCAGTCTGGAAAAAATATGGACAATCTCTTAGTCAACAATATGATGATATCATAACTCTGATATTAAAATTGGGCAAAAAGAATCAGAGATGGGGCAAGATACTAGACAGTCATTTCCATTTATCCCTTTGTAACTAATTCAGTGAACAATGAATAGAAATAAACACAGACTGAGACTTCAGAGCAATCAAATTGTGAGAAAGCTGAGAAAGGTTAAGAAACAGGAGAGGAGGTGTGACATTGGCAGAAGTGTGAGCTTCTGACCACTATCAAAGAGAAGACTTGGCTCACTGTAAAATTTTACAGTGGGATTGTAACACCCTGAATATCGGACTAGAGATAAACCGAGAAAAATGTAGTCCAATTAAGGTAGTGCAGACTGGCTAGGTATCTTATCTGTCTAATGCTGCTTTTACAGAAATACCACAAGAGATGGCTTTAAGAAAGGGAGGTTTAGTTTCTCACAGTCTAGTAGGCTTGAAGTCTAAATTCAGGGAGCCAGCTCCAGAGTGAGGTTTTACATCTGTTCTGGAGGAAATTCTTTGGTGTAAGTATTCTTCTAGTCTAGAGCTTATTAGCAAAGAAAGCCTGGGTCCAACAGATAGTGTCTGTTCCTGGCATTACTCCTTGGAAGTATGAGGTCTCTACCCTCATCCATCTGCTCATTTTCCTCTTTTATATCTCAAAAGAAATTGATGAAAATACAACCTAATCTTGTAGACTAAGTCCTGCCACATTAACATATAAAACTGCCTTATTAATATCATGGAAGTGGGATTTACAGCATATAGGAAAATGACATCAGGTGAAAAAACAATGGACGTTACATAAAGCTGGAATCATGGTCTAGCCAAATTGACACATGTTTTAGAGAAGTCACAAGTCAGTCCGGCTCCAGGGGAGTTCATGAGCTATGCATTTTGGAAGGGGAAAAAGGTAACTGGGATGCTGCAAGTGAGTAAGTGAGTACTCTGGAATCTTGCCAAACCCCAGACCCAGAGTCTCCAGGACTCACGGCAGCAGAAAAGCTGTAGGATCTGTAACTCAGGGTTAGAAAAAAATATGTCAGACAAGCAACACAGTGGAAAATAACCGGCTCCCTACCCTCAACTAGGCATCACAGAAGAGCCTGCTCAGAGTTGTTTGTGAGGGAAGGACATAAAGCAGTACACTTTGTCACCTCAGCAAAGGCAAATGCAACCACTTCTGTCTGAAGGCCAGTGGCAAAGTCTCATGCATACACAATTAGTTACAGAAGGAAAGCTGTGACCCAGTCCTATAAAGGAAAGTAAAGGAATCTAGGCCCAAGAGTGCAACCAAATAGGAAAGTCTGCAACCCAAACGACAGAAGACTCAGGGATCTTCACACCAGTAAAGTGAGTCACCTTATGGAAAAATAGCCTTAGTTAGCACCTAGCAACTTAAAATTTTTCAAAATAACAAAAACCTGTAGAGACAAATTGGAACCAGTAGTAACAAAGGTAATCCTCAGACGGAACTGCTGCCTCAGTGCTGAAACAATGAAATAGGCAGAGTGTTTTCTAGTGGAACTTAGAAGAAAATACCAAACCAAAATAACTTGTAAGACAGATGTTAGATGGCACGACCCAACATCCTCCCATCCCCCCCAAAAGACAAACCTGTTGCAGTCGAGTTGATTTCAGTTCATAGTGACTCTATGGGATAGACTAGAACTCCCTCATAGGGTTCCCAAGGAGCAACCAGTGGGTTTGAACTGCCAGCCTACAGTTTATCAGTACAGCTTTTAGCCAGAGCTTCAACTCTATGCGTAACCCAAACCCACTGCCGTTGAATTGGTCCAACTCATGGCGACCTTTGAGGTCAGAGTAGAGCTGCCCCAGAGAGTTTCCAAGGGGCGCCTGTCAGATTTGAACTGCCGACCTTTTGGTTAGCAGAGGTAGCACTTAACCCTATATATAGAAAACCCTAAAGATTCCACAAGAAAACTGCTAGATCTGATAGAAAAATTCACCAACACTGCAGGATACAAGACTAGAACAAAAATTATCTGGATTTCTTTATATCAACAGGACTATTCTGAAAAGGAATTAAGAAAACAACACAATTTATGATAGCCACAAAATGATAAAATACTTAGGAATTAACCTAACTGGAGATACAAAAATGTATGTAGTAGTTTCCCCATATCCATGAGAGATATGTTCCAAGCCCCTTATGGATGTCTGAACCATAGGTAGTACTGAATCATGTATATACTGTTTTTTTAATACTATGTACCAGTCCTAAAATTTATTGATTAGGCATAATAAAATATTAATAACAACTAACAATAAAATGGAAAAATTATAACAATACACTGAAATAAAAGTTAGGTAAATGATGGAAATGGGACAATGTGAGATTTTGTTTTAACATTTCATTTACCATTTTTGTACCACTGTTGACTATGTTAAACTGAGACCACAGAAAGCAAAACTGCAGATGGGGAGGGGCTGCTAATGTACAATGAAAATTGTAAAACATCACTGCAAAAGGCTAAAAAAGAACTACATAAATGAAGAATACTGCATGCCTATGGGTTAGAAAATTTAATATAGTGAAAAAGTAAATACAACTTAAGGTGATCTACAGATATAACGCAATCCCAGTACAAATCCTAACAGCATTCTTCATGGAAATGGAAATGCAATGATTAATTTCACGTGGAAAGAAAAGAAGACCCAAATAGCCAAAGCATCGTTGAAGAAGAATAAAGTAAAAGGCTCAAATTCCCCAGTATCACAACATACTGCCATTGATTGAATTGTGTCCTTCAAAAAATAGTGTGGCAATTTGGCTAGGCCCTGATTCCTGGTATTGTGTGGTTTTCCTGTATGCTGTAAATTCTGCCTCTATGATATTAATGAAGGGAGTATGGGTTGTGGTTGTGTTAGCGAGGCAAGACTCAAGTCTATAAGGCTGTATTGTGCTTTGAGGTGATATCTCGAGATATAAAGAGAGACAAGGAGAGAGTTGGTGACCCAGAAGCAGTACCAGGTGCAGAGCGCATCCTTTGGACGAGGGTCTCTGTGCTTCAAAAGCTCACAGTCCATAGGATGATTGAGGACAAGGAACTTCCTCCGGAACCAACAGTGAAAGACTTCCCCTAGAGCTGATGCCCCAAATTTGGACATGTAGCCTACTGGATGGTGACAAAAAGAACTTTCTCTCTGGTAAAGCCACTCACTTGTCATATTTCTGTTAGAGCAATATCAGGTGACTAGAAACATGTACTATAAAGTCACCATAAAGAAAACAAACAAAAAGCCTGTTACTGGTTAAATGATAGGTGCATAGAGAAATGAGTAGAATTTAGAATCCCAAAGTAAATCCAGTTGTGGACAACTTGGTTTTTGACAAGAGGCCAAATTCAATTCAATGAGGGAAGAAACAGTTTCTTTAATAGAAATATAGTTGTCAAAACAGTGTGTCTACTTGCAAAAAAATGTAACTGGACCCATGCTTCACATCATAAGCAAAAACTAACAGGAAATAGATCACAAGACCTGTATGTTGACCCCAAAGGTCCCATTAGAAAACATAGAGAAAACTATGGGACTTTTTTCCCCCCTAAATTAGAGTAAAAACATACTACAAAGGCATGAATAGCAGAAAACAAGTTAGAAAACTGGGACTTCATAAAAATCAAGCACTATTCTCATCAAAAGACTTTATCAAAAGAATAAAAAGACAACTTAAGTCTGGGGGATAAAAGACAAAACCGTCAGAAATAACTTATCCGACTTATCTCTAAAGTAAGTACAAAACTTCAACAGTGCAACAACAAAAAGACAAATAGCCTAATTAAAATAGTAAGAAAAGGACATGAACTAACACTTCACCCCAGAGGAAATTCAAGTGGCCAACAAACATGTGAAAAGACACTCAATATCATTAGCCATTAGAAAAATGCCCATTACAACTGGACTGAGATACCATCTCACATGACAACGATAACACTAATTAAGAAAATAAATAAGGAGAACAGCAAATGTTGGTGAGGATATGGGGAGATTGGAACCCTTATCCATTGCTGGTGGGACTATAAAATAGTACGAACACTATGGAAAACGGAATGATGATTCCTAAAAAAAATTAGAAACACGACTACTGTATAACCTAGCAGTTCTGTTCTGATGTATACACCTTAGAGACCTAATGGAAGTGACATGAACAGACATACCCACACCTATATTCATTGCAGAATTACAATAGCAATAACATGAATAAATCTCTCCACAGATTAAGAGATAAGTAAAACTTATGAAATACATACAATGGAATATTATACAACTATGACTAGCAGTGATGAGTCCAAGAAGCATAGTATAACATGGATGGATCTGGGGAAATAATGCCAAATGAAATAAGTATTGTATTATTACAGTTTCATAAGAAGGCAAGAATACATATGTATACAGAAACTGGTGTTCATTGGTGGTTACGAGGGGTGGGTCAGACAGACAGGGATTCACTTTCTAGATTGTAGATACTTGTTATTTTGGGTGATGTGTAAAGTGCCACAGAAAATACATGTACCAGCTTGACCAAGGTAAACAATATTGCTAGAAAGTACACAACAGAAAAGAATGTTTATGCTAAAGAATACTACATAAGTAACTTGACAATTAATCAACAGCAACCAGAAAAAAAGGAGTGTATGGTCCCATATGTAGTTATATAGGCAGATATATCATACTTATGGGTAGGTGCAGATGCAGAGAGAAGTGTCTACATGTATGTAAGATATGTGTGTGCATGCTTATGTTTTCAAAGAGGCCACAGTTACAGATATTTCTCAGATATAACCAAGCACCTTGTAAGAATTGTTCTCTAGATTTCACAACATAGGCCTTAGTCTCATGGAATGACTCAGTCAGTTAGACCTAGAAAGTTCACATTCTGCAGCCTAGTGATGTGAAAGCAAAGGGTCTTATAATGAGACTTCCTATGCAACATGACTCAGCACCCTAATTCCCAAATTTGGGCATTTGAGGGCTCAGGGTTTCAGATTTCAGGGGCAATATCTGCTCCCCGGGGCTCAAGGACATAAAAACTCTGCACTTGGGTGAGGAGTGTGTGGTCTTCCTGATGCTAGGTCCAACCTTACTCCTTATTTGTGCAAACAATAAATTACCACTTTCTGCTTCCCTTGCAACTGGTGGCCTCTGTCTTATTTCAGTTAGCTAACAGACAAGACCAGTTGCACCAATAGGAGACAGAATACCTGGTAACCAGAAAAACACGCTTTCCTCTCCCTTACCCTTTCGGTGAATCAAAACTAGAATCCCACCTGCTCCGCTCCCCCATCCTGACAGCCTCCATCACTTGGGTCCACAGTACTAGCTGCTGCTTGCCCGTTCTGCCCTCTGTTGCTGACTTTTACGTTCTCTTTCTTCCTTTCCTTTCTTCACCCCTCTAGCCCTGTACACCACATACCCCCCGCCTTCAGCCCTCACCTTATGCTGCCCTGGTCCCACTGCTCCTACTGCACTGCCACTTTCTCTTCTTCTTTCTTTTCTCCTGTCAACCTAGGCTCCCAAGTCACCTCCTTTCTTCTTTCCTTTCTCCCTCCGTCCGTCTCTCCTCCCCTCTCTGTCCCTCCCTTCCTTCCTTCTCTCTTTCTCTCTATTTTTTTTATTGTGATTTAAATGAAGGCTTACAGACCAAACTAGATTCTTACTAAACAGTTAATACACATACTGGTTTGTGACATTGATTGCCATCCCTACAGCACATCCCCTTTCTCTGATACGGCTCCCCATTCTTATACGAGTTCCCCATTACCACCTTTGCTGTCCCCTCCTACTTCCTCATCCTTTCCCCCTAGATTGGTGTGCCCATTTAATCTTGCTTTGCTTCATGGGCCTGTCTCTTCTTTGGCTGATGGGTGAACCTCAAGAGTGACTTCAGTACTGGGCTAAAAGGCTGCCCAGGGGCCCTACTCCCAGGATTTGTCCACTCTCTGTCAGATCAGTAAATCTTGTCCTTCCTGTGCCTTAGAATTTTGTTCTACAATTTTCTCAAGCTCTGTGTGGCAATCTCTGTCATGATCCCTGTCAGAGAGGTCAGTGATGCTAACTGGACACCATCTAACTGCGCTAAACTCAGCCTGGTGGAGGCTGTTTTGCGTGTGGTCTGTTAGTTCTTTAGACTACTATATCCCTTTTGTCTTTGGTATTCTTCATTCTCCCTTGCTACAGATAGGGTGGTATCTGTGAAACATCTTAGATGATAGTTCACAAGCTTTTAAGACCCCAGATACTACTCACTGAAATAGTATGTACATTTTCTTTATAAACTATGTTATGCAGCTTGAGCTAGGTGTCCCTCAGGACCATGGTTCCTAGCCCTCAGGCTAATAATTCAGTTCCTCAGGGAGTTTCGATATACCTATGGAGCCACCATGACCTTGCCTTAGTCAGGTAATGCTGACTTCTGCAGTATCATGTGCTCACTGTCTTATCCTTCATCCCCTTGTCTATTGTCTAGTTATTATTTTTCCCTCTGCATTGTTCCTCTTCCTCATAACCACCAGCAATTGATTCTTTCTGTGTGTAAAAGTTTTTGTGAATTTTTATAGTGGTGGTTTCATATAGCATTTGTCCTTTTGTGATTAACTTATTTCAGTCAGCATAATGTTCACTGTATTTAGCCATGATCTGAGATGTTTTGAGGACAAATCATTGTTCTTCATTGTTGTGCAGTATTCCACTGTGTGTGTGCACCCTACATTGTTATCCATTCATTGGTTGCTGGGCACTGAAGTTGTTTCCATCATTTTGCAATTTAGAATAATGCTGTAATGAATACAGTATACATATGTTTATTCTTGTGACAGCTCTTATTTCTCTAGGATATATTCCGAGGAGTGGGATTACTGGATCATGTAGTATTTCTATTT
Source organism: Heterohyrax brucei (assembly GCA_028571685.1). Classification (NCBI taxonomy): domain Eukaryota; kingdom Metazoa; phylum Chordata; class Mammalia; order Hyracoidea; family Procaviidae; genus Heterohyrax; species Heterohyrax brucei. The sequence continues at coordinate 24,897,480 of CM053162.1, forward strand.
CTAACTTTTTAAGGAGAAAAAAGAAAAGCATAGTACTTTCTAAATTGATTGTACTATTTTACCTTCCCACTAGCAGCTCATAAGAGTTTCAGTCTCATCAACATTTATTGTCTTCTTGATTCCTGCCAGTAATGTCAGGGAGAGGTGGTATCTCATTTGGGTTTTAATTTGTGTTTCTCTAATTGCAGATGATCACAAACATTTCTTCATGTGTCTTTTGGCAAACTGAATGTCTTCTGTTCAGATGCTTTTCCCATATTTTGAGTTGCCTTTTTATGATAGAAGCGTTAGGTTTTCCCATAGATTTTAGAGATTAGAACTCTGTCAGATTTGTCACAGCCAAATATTTTCTCTAATCTGTATTTTCTCTTTTCTGTTTACGAAGTTCTTCGATGAGCCTAAGAATTTAATTTTTAGAAGATCTTAGTTATCTAGCTTATCTTCTGGTGTTTGTTATGGTACGTATTGTTACACCAAATGTTTATATTCAGGTATTTGATCCATTTTGAATTAGATTAGTTTTTGTATATGGTGTGAAGTGATGGTCTTGTTGCATCATTTTTTTTTTAATGGAAATACAGTTTTGCCAGCACTATTTGTTAAAAAGACTGTCTTGTTTTCCTCTAATGGACTTTGGGCTTTGTTAAAGATTAGGAAACTGTAGGTGTGTGGGTTTGCATTTAGGTTCTCAGTTTGTTCCATTGATTAATGTGTTTGGGATGTTTTGACTGCTGTAGCTGTATGGTAGCTTCTGAGGTCAGCTAATGTGTGTCCTCCTACTTTATTCTTCTTCCTCAGTAGTGCTTTACTTATCTACAGTCTCTTTTCCACAGAAGATTTATAGCAGTTTCTCCATCTCATTAAAGAATGCTATTGCTATTTGGAATGAGATTGTACTGTATTTGTAGATTGCTTTGGGCAGAATTGACATTTTCACAATGTTAAGTCTACTATCCATGAACATGTTATGCTTTTATGTTTTTCCACTTATGTAGACTTTTTTGGTAGTTTTCTATAGTGTTTTGTAGTTTTCTTTGTGTAGGTCTTTTAGGTCTTTGGTTAGACTTATTCTAAAGTATTTCTTTCTCGGGGAGAGGGGACTATTACAAAAGGTATTTCTTTCTTCATTTATTTTTTTGCGTTACCCTTTATTGGTTCCCCTCCCCCCTTCTTGCTGGCTCCCACCATGTTGCTTTGGGTACTTTGGTGCCCCAGTTCCACCACCTCCTGGGCCACTGGCCCCCACAATGCTGCCATATTTTCCTTTTATTTCTTTTTTCCGTTTATCCCTCCCACCTAGCTCTGTACACCACCTGCCATACCTTATAATGTACTTCCTATTATTATTTTGATGTAAACTTTTCCTACTTAAAAAGTTTCTGTCTAACAGTACATGTTTCCGTTTGTAGACAGCAGCATCCAATCTCTTGTGCTTTTATACATTTTGAGTGATGCCTTTATTCTTGTTTTATTTTCTTTTGAAAATATTACTGTGAAATGCATCATGGCTCCCAAACACAGAAAAACTATTGCTAGTGATAACAGCAGTCAGAAGCAAAGAGAAGTATGGATTTGACAGTGAAGCAAAGTTTATTAAACATGAATGTAGAAAATCAGTGAGTGCTAGTACTTCTGATTTAGGCACATTCTCCCAGTGTCCAAATCACATAACACCCCTTTTTACAGAATATATTGTGAATGCTAAACAGTACATAACTGTATTTTTTAAATCAGGGGCAAAATGCCCACACATGTAAGAAGATACAGGAAGGTGTGGGCCAGGCTATAAAGATGAATAATTGGGGGTGATGAGATGGACAGGGGCTTAGAGGGAAATGGAAGGCTAAGAAAAAAGGAAAAAATGTTCTAAAGTTTATATTATGCATGATAAGATCATTAATGTAATACTGTTAAAAATTATGTTTGTAGCTAGGCATTTAGATTTCTTCCACCTTTTGGTTATTGTGAACAGTGCTGCAACAAATACTGGAATACATGTCTGTTCACATCTCCACCCTCTCCTCTCTTAAGGTGGAAGTAATGGGTCATATAGTATTTTCCATGTCTTTGCATCCTTGCAAACATTTTTTATTTTTCCAAATATGTATATATATTTATTTCAGTCATTCTGCTGGAAGTGAAACAGTATCTATTTGTGGTTTTGATTTCCATTACTCTGATGGCTAAAGATGTTGAGTATCTTTTCATGTGTATTTTGGCCATGTGAATATCCTCTTTGGAGAAATGTCAATAGGAGGATATGTGTTTACATTTAATGTATTTTGGGGAGATAGTTCAAATGAGGCACTATTTGTGTGTTACAGATTGTGCTTAACAGTGTAAGTAAGCGCTACAAGAAAGAAGAGAGGGAAGATTTCTATCTCCTGTGCTCTGGGGGAAGAATACACAGTCTCTGGGGTGAAAGTCTGAGTGGAATAGTGAGCATCCAAGAGAACCAGCGTAAAGCCATCTTCATCTGTGTGTAAACAATTTCATAATTCTCTATTTCTCAGAGGATTTGAATTATGGGAGGACCCTTAGGGATGTCTCAACATCAAGTCTCTGAGAACTTGAACTTCTGAATAAAATCATTTATGTGATGTTACCTGTAATTATGTTGAAAACAAAGAATGGTATTTGATTTTCCTCCTTTTTCTTTTCTTTTTCTTTTTGTCATTTAATGATTACCTCTGGGCACAATCATAGTTAAATATCATGATCTTTTTTTAATTGACTCTCAGAGCAAGTGAAGACTGCGATTTGTAAAGGCACTGAGCTTCTTCAAATAAAAGTAGGGGTTTTAGTTCAGAAATATTATCGTCTTTATCAGCAGAGCCATTTCTCTGTCGACAACAGCAGTGGAAAAGAAACCACAAGTACACTTTTGATGCCTTTAGGCATATGGAGGGTAAGCGCTGAATCTCTTTTTGTTATATTCCTTTTCAAAACCCAGAGCCACAGAAAATAATGGACTTCTCTGCTTTGCCCTTCTCTGATCCTGAGGTGCAGATTAATTCTGAATGGATATGTTAAGGATTTACAGTGGGAGGAAAGTAAAGGTAAGAAGTAGTGCTGATATTATAGGATTTGCAATGCCTCCAATCCTACTTCCTTTTGGAACATTTCCTATGAAGGAGATCTATTCTTGGCTTAATGACTTTCATGCTGTGTACTTTGTTAAAGGGCCTCTTTGAGTCGCCTACTCTACCATCACCAACGCCAGTCTATTATGTCTTGTGGCAACCCCACATGTATAGAGTAGAGCTGCACTCCATAACGTCTTCAAGACTGTGAACTTTTGGAAGCACATCACCAGGCCTTTCTTTGAAAGGATCTAAGAGTGGACTCAAACCATCTAACGTTCAGTTTGTAGTATTTGTGCTATCCCTGCACTTCTAACTCTAACTTTCCCTAAGTTGGTGACTGCCACAGAGTGCTCGTGGTCAATTTATACACTGTTCAGTATGGATTTGTGGTCAGGAGAGGATAGCTGAACTGAAGTTTGGTGGGTCAAGAGTGTTGTTTTTGTAGGCCGTTGAGTTTATTTCAATTCAGAGGAACCCTACAAAACACAATAGAAATTCCTCATAGGGTTCTTTTTTAATAGTCTTTTCTCTTAAAGAGTAGCTGGTGGGTTCAAACCACTAACCTTTCAGTTAGCACCAAACACCTGTTTGCACATGAGGACTCTTCAGTAAATAGCGACAAACATAAATTGGGGCTGGGAAGGACTGGAAGCATCAGTGATAGACTAGATCAGCAAAATGAGGAAGCATTTCTATGTTTCTTCTCTTCTTGGCCCATTGCTCCTGGTAGTACCTACAACTGTGTATAAGCTTCTTTGTCAGACCACAGCCTTCTCTTTGTAATGGTTAAACTCCAGAGGAGTCTCTGAGCTTTAGAAAGGTGCTGTGTTTGGGACTGCATGGGAAATCTGAGCTCCGCTCCAAATATGACTCTACTCTTCTGTTTTCACAGATCCCACTGGAAGATAATGGATATTGGTAACCGTTCCTTAGTGACTGAGTTTATCCTTGTTGGTTTAACAGAATATCCAAAGATCCAAATTCCCCTTTTCTTTCTCTTCCTAGGAATCTACATTGTCACTATGGCAGGTAACCTGGGATTTATCTCTCTAATTGGATTAAATACTCACCTTTATACCCCTATGTATTACTTCCTGTTTAATTTATCCTTTATTGATCTCTGTTACTCTTCTGTCATTACCCCAAAACTGCTGGTAAACTTTGTGTCAAAGATCAACATTATCTCCTATGCAGGATGCATGACTCAGCTCTTTTTCTACTGCTTCTTTGTGAGTGCCGAGTGCTATATATTGACAGTGATGGCCTATGATCGTTATGTGGCTATCTGCAAGCCCCTGTTGTACATGGTCACCATGTCCCCGCAAGTCTGTTCTCTACTGGCTGTGACTGTGTACGTGGGGGCATTTATTGTTGCCTGGGGCCACACAGGATGCATGCTAAGACTGAGTTTCTGTGATGCCAGCACAATCAACCACTACATGTGTGACATCCTCCCTCTCCTGGAGCTCTCCTGCACCAGCACTCATGTAAACGAGCTGGTGGTATTTGCTCTTGTGGGGTTTAATGTTGGTGTGCCCAGTCTCATCATCATTGTTTCCTATGCTTACATCCTCTCCAGTATCCTCCGCATTCACTCCAGGGAAGGACAGTCCAAGGCTTTCAGCACTTGTAGCTCACATATAATTGTCGTTTCTGTTTTCTTTGGATCAGGGGCATTCATGTACTTCCATCCTTCTTCTGTTTTGTCCATGGACCAGGGAAAAGTGTCCACTGTGTTCTATACTATTGTGGTACCCATGCTCAATCCTTTCATATACAGCTTCAGGAATAAGGAAGTTAAAATTGCCCTGAAGAAAAGTTTAAATAGAAAAACATTTTTTTGAGCTGAGAATTGTATTGATTACTGTGAGACAATACAAGATTTTCTTTAAATTGTTTCCCCTTGCTATACATTTTTTTGTACAGAAAGAATTAAGGTATAATAGAGAATATTGGAACTGAGATCAGGGTGCCTAGGGATAAAACAGGGACATACTATTATTTCATGAAGTTATTGGGAAGAGTAATTATTTGGTGCAAATAAAGTGTAAAGCAGGGCTGTGGGGCCTAATAGTTATGAAATTGATTTCCTCACTCACTTTTTTCCTTTTTCTTCTCTCCTCTCCTTCCTTTAATTTTCTTCTAGCCTCTTCCCTCTCAGCAATTCTGCCTCATATTTTAAAGGTATTTTTCTGAATTTTTTCCAAATATATTATTTACTAGTTTATTAAAATTTCAAGTTATAGAAATACTTCCTTCATAGGCAGCTTTAGATAGAGTTCACATCTGAACTTCAGTTCTATATTTTCAATACTATAATTCTTGTTTGAATTTTCCAGAGTCAACTGTACTTAGTAAGTAAAAATGAAACTTTTCATGGCAGCACCCCACTCCATCAAACTCATTTTTCTTGCTGTGATCTCTATCACACTGAGTGGCACCATCATCTGTCTAATTGCTAAAACTCCAAACCAGTGTCCTCTTTCACTCTTCTCTCTGTATTTTTCTTTCATATCCAATTAATCAAATGCTAGCATTTTTTGCTCTCCTTATTGCCAGGGCTTTTATCTAAGATACCATCATTTCTCCTCTAGTCTGTCTTTATCTCCAAAATCCAGTTTCTACACTGCAACCAGAATTCTTTCCTATGTTTCCAGTAAGATCTGGCCTTACCCTGATTGCTCTACTTGCCTTTAAGATAAAAGCAAAATTCTGTAATATGCTAACAAACATTTTAATATTTTGGCAATATTTACCCCTTTAGACTAATTTTTATGTCTTTATGTCTCTCCAAGTAAGTAGTTACATTTACTTACCCTGCACTGTTTTCTAGAAGTAATTTTTATTTGTTTCCTTGCACAACTTTCAATATACTCTACCCTTGGCTTGGAGTACCTTCTGAGGTCTTTCTTTGCCTAGCTTAATCTGTTGGACTTGCAGGTGTTAGATTTGCCAGAAACACTGGAAAGTGTTTACTGGACAGAAAGGCAGGGCTAAATGCCCTTGAGCTGTACATTCTTGGCATTCTGTGCCTACCCTGTTGTGATACAGGTTCTATCGTTTTGAAAATCCTTCGTCTCTTAAAAGTTTCCCCTATTAGACTATGGACAAAAACTCTTGAATCTAGTACTTACTACCTGACTTATGCCAAATGATTACAAATATTAATTTAATTACAAGGAGATTTTAAGAAGCTAATGAACAGGAAAATATCAGTTTAATTCAGGGAAATATGTTATGTGAGAAAGACTGACAGAGTTTTTCAAACTTGGCTTTTACAAAATGGTTTGAGAGTCACTTGATAATAATCTAGAGCATACAGGGTATATTTCTTTGTTATATTTTATGGTTCTTTGAAAATACTTTTTGCTCACTGAACAATTCTCCTTCCTTGATGATTGTATTTCTTGTCCTTTTCCTTGAACGTTCCATTGCTCTTTGTTTTCTGTGAATATTTTAGATATCAGCTGAAGGGAAATCCCTGCCAAGTCCATATTACAAAGTGTAGATCCTCAGTTTTCTAGAGGATAGTAGTAATGGGAGCTGCCATAGAGTAAGAGACTCAAGTACAGTAATTGTCACAGTCTTTTATAATTGCTGGATTGTCTTCCTCTCTGTTAGACTTAAAATGCTGAGGGTAGAACACCATTATATCTTATTTACCATGACATCTCCAGTGCTTCGCACAGTATCTAAATTGTTGTGTGTCTATAGGAGTTAGGACAAGGCAGGTTGCAGTGGGACAGACTTCTAGAAGGCGAGTAAGACAGTGAGGAAGCTCAAAGCTTCTGCTGTTGGACTCCTGGTGTTTGAAATATGGCTCTGCCTTTTGCTGACTGTTTGACTTTTGATGTTTTCCAGACTTGTGTCTACACCTCCAAAGGGTTTTTGTGAAGATTATATATAGACCTTTTGGGTAAGCTTCAAAGTACAGTAAATGATGTTTAGTTCTTCATTTGCCACTGTATAGCAGCATCTGAAAAGAGAAGTCAGGAGTGTTAAATGTCGTAGAAATGTTCAGCAAGCTTGGCATCGGATAATGTACTTTGTATTACATATCCATAGACTTGACAAGAGAAGTTCAAGGAAGTTCTAGGAAACAGAAACTTGGCTCCTATTGAATAAGAAGTGGAAAAAAGAGGAAATAATAAAAAGCATAGTTCGCTCATTCAAACTGTATTAGAATAATAGACTAGAGGAAAAACATATAAATCCTGGAAATAATTCTATCTATATACAAATGCTTAGATAAAATAAAGGTAACATTTCAAAGCAATAAGGAGATGATAAGTAATGTTGGAGCAAGGAATATGCTATTTTGCAATCAAATACAACTAGATCACTTGCGTTATCATATATATCCAAATAAATTCCATATATATCAAGGAGTACAGTACAATTAAAACAAAGAATGTTAACCATAAAAATGTACATAAAATATATATGAATATTTATCTAATCTTGGGGGCGAAGACAGAAGAAACCATAACAAAAGCATTATATACATATATTCTATCGTGATTGAGTGAAAGTTTACAAAACAATTCAAATTTGCATGCTCTGCTATCTACAACTTCCTCTGCTTTGCTTGTCCATGACAGCACACTTCTAGGTTCTGTCCTATACATGTCATGTCTTCGTAACAACCTCCTGTTCCCTCCTCTCCACCCTCTCCCCTCTCCTCTAATAGGAGGCCAGTAGGATGACATCCTGTAGATGCATACATAGAACCATAAAGTGCACACACAATAAATCACTCTGTGTACCCGGGTCCACTTCATTCCTATCCAAAGAGTTGATATCAGTAACGATCTACGATCAGAGACAGCATCAGGTTTAAGAGCCACACTCCCAGGGAAACTGCCAGGCCTTTGATCATCCGTTATGGTCTTTTAATGGAAGTCTTAGGGTGCACCTCTTTTTTTCTTGTGTTGCTACTGGGATTGAACTTTGCGAGCTCCATTTCGGTTGTCGTTGGTGGTGGCCAGATACCACCTGGTTCTTCTGGTCACATGTTGATACAGCCACCCATTCATGTGGGTCTTTCTGTCTTCTGGGCTCTTTTTCCCTCATGTCATTGTTGTCCTTGGTGATCATCAGTTTGAGCTGAGTTGGGACCATGTGGTGTACCTCAGGTAGCAGCTTCCTGGCTTTTAAGACCCAAGAAGCCACTCACCAATATGGGGTGCAGAAGACCGTCTTAGCAATAGGATAGTTATGTGATTTGGCCTCGATGTCCACTGAGAACATGGTATCCAGGCCCCCCCCTGCTATTCTATGCCTGTAATTTTGGTTTAAGATTGGAAGAGTTTTCAGGTTATGTTGAAGTCCAGCTAAATTGATCTTCTTTCTAATGTGTGCTGTCACTGTTTTCATCCAACCAATTTTCTGTCAACTATCTGTTCTATAATGAACCCTCTCCCTCCCTCCCTCACAGCCATCAAAGAGTCTTTTCTTCTGTACATAAGTCTGTTTTTAAGTCCTTATAATAGGGGTCTCATACAATATTTGTCTTTGTGCCACTGACTGATTTCATGCAACATAATGTCTTTCAATTGAAATCAGATTATGAGATTCTTCCTGAAATCATCATTGTTCTTTATCATTGCATAGTGTTCCAATGAGTATATGTATATACCATAGTTTATATAGCCAGTCATCTGTTGTGTATCTGGGTTGATTCCATCTTTTTGCTATTGTGGACTGTGCTGCAATAAACATTTGTGTGCATGTATCTGTTCATGTGACTGCCCTTGCTTCTGTAGGATATATTCCAAGCAGTGGGGTTACTGAGTCAAATGATATATTTATGTGCAGCTTTTTAAGGAAGCATCACATTGCTTTTCAAAGAGGTTGTACCATTTTGCAATCCCACTGGAAGTGTAAGAGAGTTCCAATTTCTCCACAGCCTCTCCAACATTTGCTTTTTTGTGTTTTCAGGATCATGGCCAACTTTGTTTGGGTGAGATGGTATCTCATGGTCATTTTGATTTGAATTTTTCTAACAGCTAATTATTATCAGAATTTCTGCATGTGTCTTTTGGCTGCCTGGATACCCACTTTAGAGAAGTGTCTCTCCATCTCCTTTACTGAACAATTAACTGGGTTATTTATCCTTTTCTTGCTGATATGTTGTAGTACCTTGTAAACTATGCAGATCAGATGTTAGTCTGACATATAGTTGTCAAATATTCTTTCCCATTCTGTAGGTGGTCTTTTAATTCCTTTGGTTAAGTCTTTGGATGAGCAAAAGTGCTTGATTCTTATTAGTTCCCATTTGTCTATTTTCTCTCTGTTCACTGTGACTTTTGTCAGATTTTGAAGTCTGTCTAAACTGTGTATTAAAACTTCCATTGTTGATCCTATTTTTTATTGGATGAGCTTTGTAGTTTTAGGTTTGACATTTAGGTCTTTGATCCAGCTTCAGTTTGGTTTTTGTGTAAAGTGTGAGATATGGCTCTTGTATGTTTTTTGCACGGAGGTATCCAGTTTTGCCAGCACCAGTTGTTAAAGACACTGTTTTTATCCCAGTTTAAAAATCTTAGGGTCTTTGTCAAGTATCAACTGTTTGTAAGAGGATGATAGTGTCTCTGGGGTCTCAACTCTGTTCCATTGGTCTATATTCTCTTTTTATACCAGTATCAGACTATTTTGACAATTGTGGCAGTGTAATATGTTCTAAGGTTGGGTCGTGAGAGGCCTCTAGTGCGTTCTGCTTCTTCAGTAGTGCTTTGCTTATCTGGGGTTACTTCCCTTTGCAAATAAAGCTTATAATTTGTTTCCCCACCTCATTAAAAAGTGTCACTGGCATATGTGTTGGGATTGCATTATACAAGTAGATTGCTTTGGGTAAAATAGACATTTTCATAATGTTAAGTCTTCCTATCCATGAGCAGAGTAGATTTCTCCATTTGTATAAGTCTCTCTTAGTTTCTTGTGGTAAGATCTTGTAGTTCTCTTTGTATAGGTCTCTTATTTCTCAAGTTAGATTTATTCCTAGATATTTTATCTTCTTGGAGGCTATACTAAATGGTATTGATTTGGTACTTTCTTCTTTAATAATCTCATTGTTGGTATAAATGAATCCTCCTGATTTACTTATGTTTGTCTTCTATCCTGCTACTTTGCTGACCTCTGATTAGTTTGAGTGGTTTACTTATGGATTCTTTGTGTATCCAGTCATATCGTCTGTAAATAGGGAGCTTTTTACTTCTTCTTTGCAGATACAGGTGCTGTTTATTTCTTGGCCTTGTCTAATTGCTCTGGCCAGAACTTCTAGTGCAATGTTGAATAGAAGAGGTGAGAGGGGACATCCCTGTCTAGTTTCCATTATCAAGGAGAATTCTCTCATTCTCTTTCCATTCAGGATGAGGTAGGTGGTTGACTTTGTATAGATGGCCCTTATTGCATTGAGGAATTTGCTGTCTATTCCTATTTTGCTGAGAGTTTTTAGCATGAGTGAGTGTTGGACTTTATCAAATGCCTTTTCTGCATCAATAGGCAAAATCAAATGATCGTGTTATTTGTGTGGTTGATCACATTAATTGTTTTTCTGATGTTGAACCAACCTGGCATCACTTGTATGAATCCAACTTGGTTGTGATTAATTATTTTTTGGATATGTTGTTTAATTCTATCAGCATGGATTTCGTTGCAGACTTTTGCATATAGATTCATGAGTGATACTGGTCTGTAGTTCTTCTTTTTTTGGTGGAATCTCTCCCTGGCTTTGGTGTCAGGGTTATGCTGGCTTCATAGAATGAATTTGAGAGTATTCCATCCCTTTCTATGTTGTGAAATACTCTCAGTAGTATTGGAATTAACTCTTCTCTAAAAGCACGGTACAATTCTGAGATGAAGCCATCTGGGCCAGGACTTTTTTGGTTGGTAGTTTTTGGATGACTTCTTTAAAAGGTGCACACAAAAGTAAGGATTGCATTGTGCTTGAAAAGGATGATGTCGACTGAACCCATGTTCTTGCATATCTTTAAATTTTTCAGTGTAGGGATTGTTTTTACTCTCAAAGCCTTGAAAGTACAGAAGTGGAGCTGTGAAAGATATAGTTGTTACAGTGAAAAATGATTTGCAGGTGAATTGTGCTGTGTGTGTGTTTCTGAGGAGCTAGTTGGTTAAATATTAAAACATGGAGGAAATTAAGAGTGAAATTTTTTCCAGTTACTTTCTGAGAAATGTAGAAAATAAGAAATAAAGTTCAAAAACCACTGACCTGCTTTCAAGATCAAACAAGTAAAAAACAAGTTTCTAGACAGGAATTCCTATTTTAATTTCATAAGAAACAACTTAAAAATAACTGAAAAGAAGGAAGAGTGTGATACCTCACAAGTCCTATTGAACTCTGTAAATGTGGCAAGGATTTCAAATTTTCAAATACAGAGTGATAATCTTAAGAAAATGTACAAAGTCTTGTTTCTTTTCTGCCTAGATAAGTTCTTCTTTGAACTCAGAATGCAGAGTGTAACTCACCAGCCAAGTCACAGGGCTCAGCTCTGTGTACATGTGTGTGTGTGAGAGAGAGGGAGAGACAGACAGAGACAGAGATAGAGAGAAAAGACACTTAACGCAAAGATGAGGGGAAGAAAAAAGAGATGCCACAGACATAGACTTCTCTTAACCACAATGTATACGTATTTAGTGAGATCAGCAATAGCTCACCTGAAGTCCAATGTTGTCTGTCTTTGGAAGCCATCATTTAGGCTGTGACTGTCTAGCACACAGTATGGCTCCAACCTGGTGAGTTAATTTCGTATTAGAGTCATGATTTTAATGATGTCAATAATATTTCATTTCTCCCTAAATTATACAGCTCTATTCTAATGTGTGTATGAGCCTCAGTTTCTACATATAAGTTTGTCTATATTCATTGTTTCCTCTCTTTTGAAAATGTAAATACAGTCTTGCTGGTGGTTCTATGTTCTGTGAGCATTCCAGGAATTAGCATGCAATGCCCTGGTCAATCTACTCTCACTACAGAACTCTCTACCGGGGGCATGTGCACGAGGTAGTTGGAAACCAAGATATATGAATCAGCAACTCTGGTTTCTGTTAATTATTTAAATGAAGATATAGAAGAGGTTTAAATCAGATTTTCATATGATGTGAAGTTTTCAGAGTAACTTTTTCAATATTCTGGAACCTGGAGGGATGGTCATATTTAAAGAGATTAAAGTTTACATGGATATTAAGTGATTCCATACTTCTGGACACAGAACCATAGAACAAAATTGAAATGTAACCATAAATTCCTCCACCTGTGAGCAGCTGATGTTTGACAAAAGCCTAAATTTCATTAAATGAGGAAAACATAGACTAACAAATTTTGCTGGAATAGCTGGATACCATCTTCCATAAAGAAAAAAAGAAAGAAAGAAACAAGACTCATACCTCATGCCATGAGCAAAAGCTAATTCAATCTAAAGAGTAAAGTGATGAAGATCATGGAAGAAAAAGCAAAGACAATGTTAGGAGCCTTAATACATGACACAAATAAAATACAAAACATAACTAACAATGCACAAACACCAGAAGAGAAACTAGATAACTAGAAGCTTCTAAAAATTGAACACTTTACTCCAAAGACTTCACCAAAAAGGGTAAAGGGTAACCTACAGACTGGGAAAATAATTTTTGGTTATGCCATAACTGATCAGAGTATGATTCTTAAAATCTACAAGACACTGCAAAACTTCAATCCCAGAGGGACAAACAAACAAACAAGAAAACATATAACCAAATTTAAAAATTGGCAAAGGTAATGAACAGACAATTTACCAAAGAATATTTTCAGTTGGCTAACAGATACTTGAGGAAAGGCTCAGTGTCATTAGTCATTAGAGATATGCAAATTAAAATTGCAATGAGATATAATCATGCCTCAGAAAAGCTAGTATTAATTTAAAAAACACAAATAATGAATGCTGGAAAGATGGCAGAGAGACTGAAACACTTATACATTGCTGGTGGGAACTCAAAGTGATACAACCATTTTGGAAACTGATTTGGTACTTCCTTAAACAGCTAGAAATAGAAGTACTGTGTGATCTAACAATCCTACTACTTAGAATATATCCTAGATATATAAGAATCAGCACATGAATATTCATATGCACACCCAAGTTCACTGCAGCACTATTCACAATGGTAAAATGATGGTGCCCATCAACAGTCTAGGTGATCATCAACAGACAAAAGGATAGATGAATTATGGTATATTCACAGAACAGAATGCTAACCAATGATAAAGAAATATCTAAAGATGGACAAATTTGGAAGGCATTATGCTGACTGAAATTAGTTAGCCACTAATCCTCCTCATTCTCAGTCTGAACAGATGAGGACACTGCATGATTTTAAGTCAGAAAAGGTACATGTCAGGGTTGTACCCTTCCATTACATCTTTTCAATCTGTATGCCAAACAATTTGAGAAGCTGGACTATGTGAAGAAAAATGAGGCATCTTGATTGGAGGAAGACTCATTAATAACCTGCATTATGCAGATGACACAATCTAGCTTGCTGAGAGTGAAAAAGATTTGAAACCCTTACTCTTGAAGTGCAAAGACCACAGTCTCGATTATGGATTGTACCTCAACATCAAGAAAACAAAAATCCTCACAACCAGACCAGCAAGCAACGTCATGATAAGTGGAGAAAAGAATGAGGTTGTCAAGGATTTCATTTTACTCAGTTATACAATCAATACCCATGGAAGCAGCAGTCAAGGAACCAAAAGACACACTGCACTGAGAATATTGCCTTTAAAAGATCTCTTTAAAGTGTCAAAAAGGAAAGATGCCACCTTGAAGCAACCCAAGCCATGGTATTTTCAATCACCTCACATCATGTGAAAGCTGGACAATGAAGAAGGAAGACAAAAGAATTGACACCTTTGAATTGTGGTGTTGGAGAAGAATATTCAATGTACCATGGTCTGCCAAAAGAATAAACAGATCTGTTATGGAAGAAGTAAAATCAGAGTGATCCTTGGAAGCAAGGATGGCAAGACTGTCTTATATAAATTTACTTTGGACATCTTGTCAAGAGGGATCAACCTAGAGAAGGACACCATACTTGATAAAGTAGAGGGTCAGTGAAAAGGACTGCTCTCAAGGAGATGGATTGACACGGTGGCTGCGTACTTAAGCATGAAAATTATTGTGGACATGGCACAGGACCCAACAATGTTTTGTTCTGTTGTGCATAGGGTCTCCATGAGTTGGAATTGACTCAATGACACTTAACAACAGCAGCAACAACAAGGAATTATCATTTCATTTTCCAAAATATTTGTAACGATTTACGTTTTCACCAGCAGTGCAAGAGTTACAACGTCCCCACATTTCCAACATCTGTTATTTTCTGTTCTTTTGATTCATGTCAGTAATTCTGGAGTAAGATCATACCTCATTGTGATTTTCATTTGCTTTTCTCCAATGGCTAATGATCAAGAGCATTTCTCATGTGTCTGCCAGCCACCTGAATGTCTTTTTTCTTAAGTGTCTGAAGTGTCTGTGCATTTTCTTAGGCCATTTTTAAACTGGATTATCTGTCTTTCTGTTGTAGAGGTGTTCGATTTTCCTGTAGATTTTAAAGATTAGACCTTCAATGAATTTGTCACATCCTATTTTTTTTTCTCCATGTACTTTCTCTTTCTGCTCTTTTGGTGAAGTCCTGATGAGCATAAATGTTCAATTTTTAGAAGACCCAGGTTATCTAGCTTATCTTCCGGAGCTTGTATCCTGTTAATGTCAAGGTATTGTAGAATCTCATGTTGGTCCTGTTTTTTCTTCTATGAACTTCATGGCTTTTGGTTTTATGTTTAGCTCATTGGTGCATTTTGAATTAATTTTTCTACATGGTGTATTTTATGGTTCCTATTTCATTTATTTGTACATGGATACCCGATTTTGCTAAAACCATTTGTTAAAAAGTTTGACGTTTCCCTATTTTTTTATTTTATTTTATTTTTAATTACAGTTGAGTGAAAATGTACATTCCCATATAACTTTGCATGCCCACCTATATGCCATTTCCACTGCTCTCCCTGCCTGGTGACAGCACATTATTCTTCTCTGCTCCATACATGTCTCATCTTCCCAACAGTTTCCTTTCCTCTCCTCTCCACCCACACCCCTTACTCCATCCAGAAGTCCACAGGATGATATCCTATAGATGCACAGAATAACTTGAATACTCCTTCCATCTTAACCCAATATTGCAAGGTCAGAGTTGCTGGGGCAGGGGGCAGGGGACCATGCTCTTAGACTTTTCCCTATTTAATGAGCTTTGGGACCCTGTCACAGATCTGGTGATCATAGACGGATGGATTTAAATCTGGGTTCTCAATATTGTTCTTTGGTTGATGTAGCTGTTGCTGTACCAGTACCAGGCTATTTTGACTACTGTAGCTGTGTAGTAGGTTCTGAGGTCAAGAAGATCAAGTCTTTCCACTTTATTCTTCTTCAGTAGTGCTTTATTTGTCGGGGGCTTCTTCTCTTTCCACATAAAGTTTTTGATTAGTTTCCCATTTCTTTAAAGAATGTTGCTGAAAATCTGAAGATTGAAAAGGTAACAAAAATCTCCCAGTGACAACAAAAATCCCTGTCCCAGACAGCTTCACTGCAGGATTTTGCCAAACATGAAGAGAGGTTCCTCAATCAGCACTATTAAAACTATTTCAGAACATAGAAAAGGGGTACTTCTGAATTCATTCTATGAAGCCAGCATAACCCTGATGCCAAAATCACCCAAAGACATCACAAGAAAGAAAATTACCAACCAATATTCTTATGATTATAGATGCAAAAATTATCAACATAATTTCAGCCAATAGAATCCAGAATTACATTAAAAAACAAACAAAAACCATGACTAAGTGAGATTTATTCCAGGTATGCAAGGATGATTAAACATTAGAAAATCAATCAATGAATCCACCATATAAATAAAAGAAAAAATACATGATCCTCTCAACTGATGCAGACAAGGTGTTCAACAAAGTTCAACACACACTTCCTGATAAAAACTCTCAGTAAAACAGGCATAGAAGGGAAGTTCTATAGCGTAATAAAAGCTATACGGAGCCATTAAGAGTTCAGCTGCTGTTTGAACCTTCCAAGTGCTCCTTCGAAACCCTGTGCTGTAGTTCTACTGTACCCTATAGGGTCCCTTTGAGTCAGAATCAGCTTCATGGTAACAAGTTTGATTTGGTTTTATATAAAACCTGAGGGCCAATCATTCCTTTTTTTTTTCTTTTTATCGTGGTTGAGTGAAAGTTTACAATATAATTCAAATTTGCATGCCCACCTATCTGCAGCTCTTTCTGCTCTGCTTGCCCAGTGACAGCATACTCCTCCTTTCTGTTCCATACATGTCATATTCTCTTAACAATCTCCTGGCCTCTCCTCTTCACCTTCTGCACTCCCCTCTAGTAAGAGGCTAGTAGGACAACATCCTATAGATGCATAGAGCTGTAAAGTGCACACACGATATGGTCACTGTGTGTCCCCAAGTCCATTACATTCCTGTCCAAAGAGTTGACCTCAGTAATGATCTATGATCAGGAGCAGCATCAGGCCTAGGGGAACTCTCAGGACCTTCGACCATCAATTGAGGTCTTTTAATTGAGTTCTTAGGGCGCACTCCTTTTTTTCTCATGTTACCACTGGGACTCAACATTGTGAGCCCCATCATGGCTGTCCTTGGTGGTGGCCGGCCACCATCTGGTTCTTCTGGTCATATGTTGATATAGTCACCCATTCACGTGGGTCTTTCTGTCTCCTGGGCTCTTTTTCCATTATCATTGTTCTCCTTGGTGGTCACCTTTTCCAGCTGAGTTGGGACCATTTGGTATTCCTCAGATGGCAGCTTGCTAGCTTTTGAGACCTGAGACACCACACGCCAATATGGAGTGCAGAAGACTCGCTTAGCAATAGCCTAGTTATGACAATTGGCTTCTATGTCCCCTGAGAGTATGGTCTCCAGGCCCATGCTCCTGCTGTTCTATCCTTGCAATTTTGGATTAAGATTGGAAAAGTTTTCAGGTTATGTTGAAGTCCAGTCAAATTGATCTTCTTTCTAATGTGTGCTGTTACTGATTTCACCCAACCAAATTTCTACCAACCATCTAATCCGTAACCAACCCTGTTTTCATCAGTTAGTGCTGCTCTAACAGAAATACCACAGAGTGGATGGCTTTAACAAAAGAAGGTTTATTCTTACACAGTCCAGTAGACTACAAGTCCATATTCAGGGTGTGCACTCCAGGGGAAGGCTTTCCCCCTTGTCGGCTCTGGAGGAAAGTCCGGTATTGCATCAGTCGTTGTCCAGGGAGGATCTTGGCCCAGGAACCTCAGGTCTGAAGGACGCACCCTTCTCCCAGTACTGCTTTCTTGATGGTATGAGGTTCCCAGTTCTCTGCTTGCTTCCCTTTGCTTCCTCTTGCAGGATGAAAGGATTAAGGGTGGGGCAAGCCACACTCTAGGGAAACTCCTTTTACTGTGGAGCAGGGAGGTGATCTTCTGAAGGGGTTCACAGTCCCATCCTAATCCTTTAACATACAGCACAGCAATATCACAAAGTGGGGGACAATTGTAGAACACAGGGAATTATTGCCCAGCCACAGGGCTACACCAGTTTTTGGAGGGACACAATTCAACCCATGACAAACCCTTTCCCTCACTTCCTCCCCTCCATTGCAGCCATCAAAGAGTTTTTCTTCTGTACATGAGTCTATTTTTAAGTCCAGCATTATTCTTAATGGAGAGAAGCTAAAAACATTTCTCTTGACAATAGGAACAAGACAAGGGTGCTATTTATCACTTCTCTGTCACACTTCTATCTAACTTTGTAAACTAACTAAAACAGTAAAGGAAGAAAAAATAATTAATGGTATCAAGTTGGTAAGAAATAAGTAAAATTGCCCCTTTTTGTGAATAATGTAATACTATACATGGAAAACCTGAAGGAGTCCACAAGAAAACTACTGGAACTAATAGATTCAACAGAGAGGGAAGTTACAAGATAAACATACAAAAATAAATTGGATTCCTATACATCAATAAGAGAAAGACAAAGGAAATCAGAGAGGAAGTGCCATTTATGCTATCCTCTTTCTTGTCTTTCTAATGACCTTTCATTTTCTTCATGTATAATATCTTTGATATAATTCCACAACTTGTTTGGCCTTCAATGCATCAAATTTATTCTTGAGATGGTCTCTAAACTCTTGTGGACTTCTTCTTATAATTTTCTGCTGTTTCATTTTGAACCTGAAAATGAGCAATTGATGGTTTGTTTCACAATTGGCCCCTGGTCTTGTTCTAATTGATGATATTGAATTCTCCCTTCTGTCTTTCCACAGATGCAATGGTCTTGATTCTTGTGAATTATAACTGGTAAGGTCTATGTGTATAGTTACCATTTACACTGGTGGAAAAAAGTGTTTGCAATGAAGAAGTCATTGGTCTTGCACAATTCTATCATGGAATCATTTCTATCACTACAGCCTTGTTTTCCAACTACTGATCCTTTTTCTTTGTTTTGAACTTTCCCATTCCAGTAACCAATAATTATTAGTGCATCTTGGTGGCATGTTTGATCAATTACAGACTGCTGAAGCTGATAAAAAACCTTCAGTTTCTTCATCTTTGGCCTTAGTAGTTGGTGTACAAATTTAAATAATCATAGTCTTCCCTTGCAGACTTATGGATATTATCCTATTACAGACAACACTGTACGTCAGGATGGATTTTGAAATGTTCTTTTTGACAGAAAATGCAAAGCTGTTCCTCTTCCAGTGGTCTTTCGTAGCATAGCAGATCATGTGATTTTGATTCAAAATGGCCAATACTAGTTCATTTCATTTACTAATGCCTGGGATATTGATGTTTATGCATTTCATTTTATGCTTGACAATTTACAATTTTCCTAGACTCATACTTCATACATTCCATGTCTCAAATATTAATAGATGTTTGCAGCTCGTTTCTTCTCACTTTGAGTCATGTCACATTAGCAAATGAAGATCCCCAAAACTTGACTTCATCTACATCATTAGGATCAACTTTACTTTGATGAGGTAGCAATTTCTCAACCATCTTTTCAGTGCATTCCACAAAATGTATTCACAACATCATACTTAATAGGTGAGGACTGAATTGTTTCCCCTAGGAGCAGGAATAGAGTATGTGCCTGTAATAACATGGATGAATCTCAAAATAATTGTGTTGAGTTTAAGAATCTAGGCAAAAAAAGTACATGTTGTGTGAATTCATTTGTGTGAAATTCTAGAAAATGCAAACTAATCCTTCATGACAGAATACAGATCAGCCATTGCCTCAGGACGGAGCTATAAATTGCAGTGGGTTAAAAGAGGCATAATGAAATTTTGGGGATAGTGGAGATGTTATTGTGAAGGTGTCTGTGTCTTCGAGATGCCTGTATATGTCAAAACCAATCAACTGGAAATGTCAAAGGTACGCCCTTTATTGTATTACACTTTCAAAAACTTGATAAAGATAAAAAGCTAGCAGAAGGCAAAATCTGAGTAAGCCCACATGGCTTAGAATTTTTATGAGTGCGTTAGAAAAAATATTTCAGAAATCTGCAATGTTGATTCAAGGATATGTTGAGGCCAAGTCTTCTGCTGAGATAATAAGAGAAATGTTCTTTAGAGTTCTGGGTGCCATTGGGTCAGTTTTTGACTTGCAGCAACCCTCGTGTGACAGAACAGTGTTATACCATAGAGTTTTCTAGGATGTAATTTTGTTTGGTAGCAGATCAGCATGTCTTCTCCCATAGAGCCACTGGGTGAGTTGCACCACCAACAGTTTAGCACTTAATAGTATATCACCACCAGGTATTTGGTACTTTAGATGATATTAGATGGATTAAAAACTGGGAAACATAAAATTAGGTTCTCAAATTTCTTTTGGACTTGAATATCTACAAGGCAAAAAAATCAATTTTTCATTTTCATTACTGCCTTGACATTAAGGAGTTACAAATGTATCCCAATTTTAATCATTTTTATTTAAATAATTACGTTCGTTTGGACTGAGTAAACAACTTCAATTGTTGTTCATTGTGCAGGAAGTTGCACAATGTTACTTTGTGTAATCATAAACAATTCAGAAATTAGAATATGGAGTGAATTTTTTTCTTGTAAACAATAGGGTCGTTGAATTAACCTAGTGAATGTTTCTTCCCTTTTTCTTTTAGAAGTTTATAGGTCACCAGGTGAACTATCCATATCACTGATTGCAAGAGCATCCAGGAAGCAGCACGAGATAAGTAAAAAATTGTTTCATGAAAAGTAAGATAGATTCTTCCCTGCCAGGGAAGAAAATATCCTGGTTAAGTGTAACTTTAAACCTAATAAAAGAGTGTACAGTGGTGAGTGGGAACGGGTGGCTTATCAGCACTTCTTCCTCCATATTTTAGTTCATTTGTCTTTTTTTCTGTCTGGCCTTGCTCTAAGGAAGAAATTGCTCATTAGTCACGGTATCATATTTTACAAGAGAGCAGTTATTTTCCCTTAAAATCAGTGAATATGAGTTGTGTTTTCTCCTCTCCTGCTTCCCATGTCTTCCTAGTAAAGCAAACACGGTAATTTTAGTGTGATCTTTTTCAGTTGTACTTTATTACACTAGAACACATTAACCTCTCGTTAAACACATATTGTGTTGTAACATTCAACACTGCTACATACCAAAGTTATCCCCTTCTCTACCTTCAGCTCCCTGTCACCAGCTTTTCTGTCTGCTCCTGGCTTTTCTTCCTTGCCTTTCAGCTGACGTGCTCATTAAGTCTTACTTCTTTTTCTGGGCTTGCCTGTGTAATCTTGATGAAGTGTGAACCTCAGGAGTGACTTCATTATTGAGCTAAAAGGGGATCTGGGGGCCATACTCTCAAGGCTTCTCTAGTCTCTGTCAGACCAATAAGTCTGGTGAATCATAATTTTTCAGTGAGGAATTTTAGGTTAATCTATCTTTCCATTTTGGGAAGCAACCTCTCTTCATACACAATCTGTTTTAAAAAAAAGAAGAAAACACCCAGTTGCTATTAAGTTGCCTCTAACTCATGACAACCTCACGCGTGTCAGAGTAGAATCATCAAGAGGGTTTTCACTGATTGATTTTTCTGAAAATAGGTTATCAGGCCTTTCTTTTGAGGAACATCTGGGTAGACTCAAACCATCAAACTTTCCATTAGCAGTCAAGTACATTACTGCTTGTACCACCCAGAAGCTCCACACAACACGTAGAGGTCTTTTATCGCTACTGCCAACTACTCTTCCTATTTTTCCACAGCACTGTGCGTAAGATGTTGGTCATGGACCTGTGACTGTGTGCCCTAACCCATGGCATAGCTTCTCTTGATGTAGTTCTTCCCCAGAGTAATAATTTGGACACAGAATTTAGTCCTTTTGGTCATCTTATCTCTTTCCTATCACATCTTCTCTACCACCAAATGATATTACTACTGTTTAGGTAAAATTTAGTGGCCACAAACAACAGGTTGTTTTTACGTTTTTCTTAATGCTTATCAGTTTTATTCTACAAAAATACATGTTTCCTTTTAACAAATCAAAATATTACAGATGCATATAAAATAAAATGCAAATATCATCATTTTTATTCCATTGTCATGCCAAGAATTAATCCTTTTTAATGGGAGGTTTTATTCTGGCAATTATACATACATACACACACACGCACATATACATATATATATACACACATATACACATATGCATTCACTTATGAAGTTTTTACCTTAATATTCTTAAATACCTTATTTTGCCACTTGTTTATTTTTTACTGTACTTTACAGAACATATTAGTTTTTCATTAAACAGTATATATAATGTCTTATGACATTGGTTAACAAACCTGTAACATGTTAATATTCTCCCTTTTTAACCATGAGGAAACCATGGTGTCATAGTGCTGGTTAAGTGCTACAGTTGCTAACCAAAAGGTCAGCAGTTCCAATCTGTCAGGTACTCCTTGGAATCTATCAGGTAGTTCTACTCTTTCTATAGGGTCACTGTGAGTTGGAATTGACTTGATGGCATTTTTTTTTCTCAGCCTTATGTTCCTTTTTACCAGCTTTCTCTTCCCCTTGGCTGACATGCCCATTTAGTCTTGTTTTGTTTCATGTGTCTGCACAATCTTTGGCTGAAAGGTAAACCTCAGGAATGAATTCATTACTGAGCTGAAATGGTGTTCGGGGTTATACTCAGAATTTCCCCAGTCTTTGTCAGACCAACAAGTCTAGTCTTTCTTTTTTTAGCACAATTTTGTTCTAAATTTTTCTCTAGCTCTGTATAGGGTCCTCTGTTGTGATCCCTGTCAGAACAGTTAGTGGTGGTAGCCAGGCACCATCTAGTTATACTGGACTCGGTGTGATGGAGGCTGTAGACGTGCTCCATTAATCCTTTAGACTGAACTTTCCCTTAGTGGCCCCACAGTATGAGTCATATAGTTATAAACCTGAAAAAAAAGCACTATTTACTTCCAAGTAAATGGATGAACATGCTGTGGTATGTAAATGCTATGGAAAACAACTTCAATGGTAAAAGAAATGAACTATTGATGAATACAACATTGTTGGATTCAAAATAAATATGGCTGAGTGAAATAAACTCCACAGAGAGAAGGACTTACTGATTAAATTTTTATAAAACTCTTGAAAATAAAAAAACAATCTTCAGTAACAGAAAGAAGATCAGTTGTTATGCAAGAGCTGGGAAGCAAGCATGGGAATGTGAGTGAAAGATCCTACCAAGGTGTATGAGGAAATTTTACAGATGATGGATATATTGACTGTATTAATTGTGTTGATGATTTCCTGGATTTGTAAATACATCAATGTTTATGAAATTCCACGTCAAAAATATGTAAAGATTGTTGTGTGGCAATTACACCTCAATAAAGCTGTTTAAAAAATAAGAAAGAAAAAAAGAACTATAGTAACTGAAAAGAGTGTCTTATTCAAACTCAGTTTTCAAATAGTCACTTATGTTTTTACAGGAAGTATTTGAAATTGGTTAAGATGAACAGACAGAAATTTATTTTGTTAGTCTGTCCACAGGAAAACATGTGGCTTAGAAATAGACTGTCTCTTTTTTCTGCAAGACTGAAAAGAACAGCTGGAAGCTTATGAAATATTTTGGTATTATCATTAGCTCATCCATAAACCATTTCCTGAAAAGACATTAGTCTTCAGACTGGAAGACCATTTTCTATCAGCCATTATTTATTATGTAGTGGTTATTAGAGAAATCTGGGCTTCTAAAGCATACATTTTCCCAAGGTTTGGAAGTTTTCCGCTTATTCTTCTTCACACAGCAAAATAAATTTTGTCAATCTGATATTCACTTTTTTTTAAGAACATAAAATGCATGTAAGTATGTGTGTATATAGTTACCCTGGTGCTATAGTGGTTAAATCTTAGGGCTGCCAACCAAAATGTCAACAGTTCAAATCCACCAGATATTCCTTGGAAACTCTATGGGCCAGTTCTCCTCTGTTGTATAGAGTCACTGTGAGTCACAGTTAACTTTGTGGCAAACATTATTTTGTTGTTGTTGTTGTTTATGTGTTTATATAATGTATACAGTTCCTGTGCACAGACAACAAAGATGTCACTTTGAAGACTAAAATATTCCTGTCCCTAGCCATGCTATTTTGTTACCTCGTATGTGTGGGGAAGCTGGCCAATGAATAAAGAAGACCGAAGAATTTGAAACATGATGTTGGTGAAGAATATTGAATGTATGATGAACTGCTAGAAAAACAAATATGTCTGTCTTGGATTTAAATACAGCCAGAATGTTCCTTAGGAGCTTGAATGGTGAAACTTTATCTCATGTACTTTGGACAGATTTTCAGGAAACACAACTCCCTAGAAAAAGACATTGTGCTCGGTAAAGTGGAGGGTTAGCAGTAAAGAGGAAGATCCTTGTTATGGATTGAATTGTGTCCCCCCACAATATGTGTTGTAGATCTTAACCTCTATACTTGTGTTTATAATTCCATTTGGTGATGTGTTGTCTGTTGTGTTAAAAAGATAGGATTAGTATGAGATGTGTCTTAAGTCAATGTTTTTGCAGATGTAAAAGAGAATAAACAAGCAAACAAAGAAGCAGCGATGGACAAAGAAATGCCACGCCACATAAAGACTGCTCAGGAGCAGAAACTCAGAAGAGACAAGAAGCTCCCTCCAGATCTATCAGAAAAAGAATGCCTTCCACTAGAAACAGTGCACTGAATGCGAACCTCTGACCTCCTAAACCGTGAGAAAATAATTTTCTGTTTGTCAAAGACACTCACTTGTGATATTACTGTCAGAAGCACTAGATAACTAAGACAAACTTTCAGTGAGATAGATAAAAACAGTGCCTACAACTACGGGATCAAACATAGCAGTGACTGTGCAGATGGCACAGGACTGGATGATATTTTACTCTGTTGTACATAGAGTCATTATGCAACTGGAACTGACAACAGCACCTAACAACAGTAGTAATGTATGCGCACAATACGTACAATTACTTTGTATGGACCAAGAAAAAAAAAGGAAGTTTGCAGTATACATTTTTGCTAGTATAAATTTTTCATATTAGTTTTCAAGGTTTTTTTTAATATTGTTTTCCATATATTTATGTAATAATTCTTCACAGTAGAAGATGACAACTCTTACAGTTTCACTGTTGAATATTTCAAAAATTTTTTAAGATAGGAATATAACTCTCAGGCTGGTTTTTAGCTGATGTTCCATTTTGGAATTCAGCTACACGTGTTTTAGGTTTTAGCACAAATAACCCTCTGTCATACAAAGTATTTGCCTACAACTACTGTCCCCCACAAATACTGTGCCCCACAAATATTGTCCCTTATCAAACTTGACATTAACACATTTTTGCTTGTTCTATGATAAAATGTCTTGAGTCATCAGCTCCCTGAGAAGCTGCAATACCATGTTGCTGTGAGATGCAGTAACATTGATTCCAGCTCATGGTGGTATAACAGAATAAAACACACTGCCTGGCTCTGCACCATCTTCATAATTAGAATCCCATAAGGGGTGAAAAAAATGAATAGAATTGCAGAATCTTCTGTCTAATATGAATATTTTGGTACAACATGTGATTACAATGCACATCACAGAATTTTTCACTCAAAATCTCCCTGACACAGTTTTAGAATTTAGTCTCATGATAGGAATCTAAGAAGCTGGGTTTCAAAGAAGATCTGGCACTTTGTAACAGACACGTTGATGAACTTGCACTTGTGTGGGTAGTAGAATAGAACTCTGCACAAATACAGATATCTTGTGTAATCAGACAGCCCTGACTGTTGTTCAGGAGATTTGGTGAGAAGAGAAGTAAGTCTTAAGCTGTCTAACTTCAAATTCACTCTTCTTGTTTAGATTAGTAAATAAAAACTTTGGAATGACAATGAAAATAATGTAACTGAAAGAATGTGTGGTAGGAATTGTCACCATCTTTACTGTATACTGAGGAAGTGTGCAATAGAATGCAGAGGAGACAGTTGATGTTCTAGTTAGGACTGGCTGGAGAAGTGCATGCAAAAGAACACAGGGCAATCACCATTTCCACCTGCGTGCTCGTGGGGAAGCAATATCCATGTGAAATACAGCTTGGAAAAGGAACAGGGGTAAACGCGTGCAGAAGAGAATGTTAGGATCATATCCTAACATCACATCCATGATCTCAATATTTTGAGATTTGCAAGAGAAGTACATTATTTAAGATGTTGAACTTTGAATGGCAGGACTGTCAGTTGCCTATAAGTTTTGCTACAAGTATGAAGTTTATTTTCAGAAAAAATCTTCGCTAGTCTACCATGTGCTACACATTTCATTATTAATGATTGCGTCATTCATTTTTGTGAAGGTTCACTAGTTTGAATTGCACATTTAAGTAGAAAGATAAACAGTGAACAAACACAGAGAAGAACCTATAAAGAGGCCTTCAATCAGCCAAGTATACAACTGTCTTTGAAATCAGTCCATGAATAACTGTTAAGATTAATATTTGCTGTCACAGCTGGAACACCTTGAGTGTCATTGACACAGTTTTTCAAGACAGAGGGGAATGACTGTCAGTTTACACAAAGTAAAGGAAAAGCGCAATACTGTAGTTTTTTTGTTTTTTCTAAAGTAAGAAAGAATGTGGCATCAAGCAGAATTATCAGGGAAATATTTTTCACAATAAATATTCTAGCGCCTAATCAAGGACGTACTGAATCACAAACCATAATATCAAAGAGTAGTTTCTTCAAGGATAGATGTCTGTGAGTGTGAATGTGTGTGTATTTATGTGTATGCAGAGGTTTTAATGAAACAGTAATATTAAAAAAAAACAGTAGAAGGAATGAGAATGGTATGCTACTTTAAGAAACAGAAACAAAAAGCTACTATCTTTATCCTTTAGTGGTTCAGACTACTAACCTGGAATGATCTACACTTCATACTCATGGCTTTGCTGAGCACATTCCTTACATCCTTATTCCTCAAGCTGTATATCAAAGGGTTCAGCATAGGAATCACTGTGCTGTAAAACACAGAGGCCACCTTCTCCTGGGCCATGTTGCTGCTAGACGCTGGCTTAAAATACATGAATATAATAGAGCCATAAAAAAGCCCAACAACCGTAAGATGAGAGCCACAGGTACTAAAGGCTCTGGACTTGCCCTCAGCTGATGGCATCTGAAGTATGCTGGAGAGTATAAAGACATAAGACATAACAATAGGCACAGTTGTTGCTAACACATTGAATCCACCTACAAGTGTCAACAGAAATTGGTTAATGTAAGTACTGGAGCATGAGAGCTGTAGGAGAGGAATTATGTCACAGAAGTAATGGTGGATTATGTTGCCCCCACAGAAGGAAAGCCTGGTCATGAATATTGTGTGAGGCATACCTCCAAAAGTTGCTATGACATAGACTGCAGTCACCAACATGTTGCAGACCTTTTGAGACATTGTGACACCGTAGAGTAGGGGACTGCAGATAGCTACATATCTATCATATGCCATGACAGTCAGCATATAGAATTCAGCAGTAGCGAAAACACAAAAGAAAAAAAGTTGTGTCATACATCCAGGGACAGAAATAACATTTTTCTCCCATAGAAAGTTTCCCAGGAGTTTAGGGGTAACAATAGAGGAATAAAAGAGATCTATGACTGACAAATTACTGAGAAAAAAATACATGGGAGATTGGAACTTGAAATTAAAAGTGATGAGGAGAATCATACCCACGTTTCCCGCTACAGTGATTCCATATATCCCGAGGAATAGGAGGAAGAGAGGAACCTGGAGTTCTGGTTTGTCTACCAATCCCTCAAGGACAAATTCAGTCACCATAGAATCATTTTGATTAGCCATTGCCTCCAGGTACCGGGGTATGTGTAACTATGGAAAAGAAAATCACAGGAGATAACAAAGCTGTTAGCCTGTCATAAATAATAGTTTTATTCGTGTTGTGACAGTAGGAAAAAAAAAATCTGATAATAAAATTAAAATACTTTTTAGGATGTTCACTAAGATAATTGATTACATAATTCGTGTTAGGACTGTTTTATTTTTAACCAAAGTAATAAGCTTTATAAAAAATGAACAATAAATGTAATGTGATCTTTTAAATTATTAGAGAATATGTCAGTAGAGCAAAGCTGCCAGTAATGACGTACTGTCAGAGATTTAATAATTGACAAGAATAAACAGGAACTCTATAATTATGGATGTACTGTGTCTATGTCTGCACAGGGATATAGAGCAGGAAACATCCAATTTTTAGTACGTGTTAAGACTTTATTCTTAAGGTTAGTGTTGGGTCTTTTGTGTATTCTGGTTTGTTGTTACTCCAAAACACAAGCACTTCTCAAAAAAAAACTGATAAGGGAATAGCTATCCTGGGATTATGCTTCTTAATTTGAAAGAGATGTGCAGACACCATGCTGCTCCTTCTTGAGTTTTCCAATTAAAATGAGTGAGGACTACATTATATTCGTTCTTTCTAGGAAAAGTTCTGGAAATGTTGTGCCTGCATCTTAGGAAAGCAATAAAAGATGAAAGAAAAGAAGAGAGCTTCCATTATTGTTCTACTCACTGTACACTCCACTGGCAGCAAAAAGTCTTATCCTGAAGCTCAGGTTTTTATTTTTTGCTTAGTCAATAGCCATATATATTTGCATCAACAGTAGTTTTATTAGGATATAGATTTGGAATTCTCCCTAAGTAATTCCATTTTACAATAAATGCCTTAGTAAGTGCACTTGAGGAGCCCTGGTGACTCAGTGATTAAGTACTCAGTTGCTAACCAAAATCTCTTTGTCTGGAACTCACCAACTGTTCCTTGAGAGAAAGATGTGGCAGTCTGCTTTCATAAAGATTATAGCCTTGGAGACCCCATGAGGGCAGTTGTACTTTGTCTTACAGGGTCGCCATGAGTTGGAATCAACTCCATGGCAATGAGTTTTGGGGAACATATACTCAGATTTTGTGTACTTACTTGAATGCTCTCAGGAGTAGAAGAGTTGTTGCTCCTATTTAATTTAGCTCTTTGCTCATTAATCAGAGATAAATTCAATAGCTTCGTAGAAAATACTACCTCGCTAGAATCTTGCTGATTTTGCACATAACATCAAAACATCACATGGTAACTACTAGAAATGTGGGAGAAATGTATCCTCTTCTTATCATTTCTAAAACAGAGTTCAGGCTCAAGCAGTGTCATTAATTCACTGTGTGACTTTGAGATAGACATTTTGCACTGTCTTTTCTATAAAAGAATATGGTTGCAGTAAAGATGTCTAAGGTCTAATCACTCAAGTTCTAATCTGAGCAAATGATAGCAAGATCTTTCCAACCCCAGGTCCGGAGGAGCCTTTTATAAACAAGGGAATATTTTGATTTGTTCTCTACAGGTCTTTGAACTCCAAGAACATGCATGAGTTCAGTATTCTCCCAGGACCACAAGTCCAGCAGAGACTCTCAGAGTGAAATTTCTCTGAGACTAAGAAAATAAATTACCGAGTAATATTTGTACCCAGAATAATGGCACTCTTAGAATACAGGTATTTTCAGCATTTAGTGTTCAAGTTTTGCTCTTACTGCCTGGAAAGGAAAATTTTAAGCAGCAAAGAGGAATGGCTGTCATCTGGAAAGATTGCAGTGTTACCATAAACAGGTGAGGGCAATTCAGTGATGGTGTTCTCACTCACTGAAACTGGTCAAAGTCCTCATCTCTGTGTGACCTTCAAAAGGAGAGTATAGTAACTGTTCCTTTTAAAGTTTTAACTGTGTACTGTCTTTTTAATTAATATCAATTGAAAATTATTTGCCTGAATATGAGCCTAAGACACAGAAAGGGCCAACAAATCCAAAGACTACGTCAGCATGAGGTCAGAAGAACTAGATGGTACCCAGCCACTACCAATGACTGGCAGAGAATACAACAAACAGTTCCTGAAGTATTGGGAGGAAAAATGGATGAGTAGGAGTAGAACCCTACGAAAAAGACCAGATTTGATGGTATGACAGGCTGGAGGGTCCCTGGAAGACATTGTTCCCCTACTCTCTGTTAGCCCAGAACAGAAAACATTTCCAAAGCCAACTCTTCAGAACAAAATTGGACTGGACTGTAAAGACATAAAGTGATCTTGGCAAAGAGTGTGCTTCTTGGCTTAAATATATACATGAGGCTAACTGGGCAGCTCTTATCTCAAAGTGAGATAAGAGGGAAGGATGGGAGCTGGTTGAATATACACAGGACATACAGGGTAGAAAGGAGGGGTGTACTGTCACATGGTGGGGAGAGCAGCCCACGTTACATAGCAACATGTGTGCAAGTTTTTGTATGACAAGTTGAATCGTATTATAAAATTCACCTTAAAGCAAAGTAAAAAATGTATATATATTTTAAAAAGTACTGGAAGATTGAGTAAGTGTCACAATACTATTGATGATGACCTAGGCAGATCTACAACTTACTTCCTAAATACATTCCTTAATGGTTTTTACACAAGGGGTAGATTTTTTTATTATGATGATTAAGTGAAAGTATACAATCCAAGTCAATTTTGCATGCCTGCCTCTCTGCAACTCTATCTGTTCTCCTCACCCTATGACACCACACTGCTGCTCTTCACTCTTTACTTTTAATATCCTCTTATCAAACAACTGTCCCCTCCTCCTCACCGTCTCCTCTCTCCTTGAGAAAGAAAGAAGTAGGATAGCCTTTTATAAATGTACAAAACCATAAAACACTCTCACCATATGCTCAGTCTGTGTCTCTGAGGCCAGTCCATTCTTTGTCTAAAGTGTTGACCTTGGTACTGTTTCAGGTCTGGGCCAGCAGCAAGTCTAGAGGTTGTGTTCCCAGAGGACCCCCCAGGCTGTTGGACCATCAATTCAGGTCTTTTAGTAGAGTTCTTGATCTGCACAGCTGTTTTTATCCTGCTACATCAGGAGATGTACATTGTATCCCCTATCAAGGGTGTCTTTGGTGGTGTCCAGACACCATCTAGTTCTTCTGGTCTCATACTGACGTAGTCTCCCAATCACATGGGTCCCTCTGTTTCCTGGGCTCATTGTCCTCATGGCTCTGATGTTCTTGGTCCTCATCAGTTCCAGCTGGAGTGGGACCAGTTGATGTTTCTCAGATGGCAGCTTGCTGTATTTGAAGAACCCAGACACCAATCACAAATACTGGATGCAGAAAGCTATCTTAGCAAGACTAGTTATGCCAGTTGACCTTAATGTCTCCTGAAAACACAGTCCCCAAATCCCTGTTACTGCTACTCTATCCTTTGAAATATTGGGTCGAATTTGGAAAATCTTTTAGTTTTATAGTATAGTCCAGTTATGCTGAGTGCTGTCATGCCCTTCCCCTAATCGAATTTCTGTTGACTAATCTATGAACAACTGTCTCCCTCTCTACCCACCCTTGTAGATATCAAAGGGTCTTTTCCTCTGTGCATAAATCCTTTTTTAAGTCCTTATTAATAAGTGGTTTCCCACAATAGTTGTCCTTTTGCAGCTGACTGATTTCACTTAGCATGTCTTCTAATTCATGCCAGGTTATGAGATGCTTCATAAAATCATCATTGTTCTTTATCAAGACATAGTGTTCCATTGTGTATATATATATATATATATATATATATATATATATATATATATACCATAGATTGTTTCTCCATTCATCTGTTGGTGGGCACCCAGGTTGACTCCATCTTTTTGCTGTTGTAGAAAGTGCTGCACTAAACACTTGTGTGCATGCACATGTGAAGCAGTGGGATCGTTGTATCACGTGTTATTTCTACTTCCAGCTTATTAAGACAGTTCCAAATTGTTTTACAAAGATGCTGTATCATTTTGCATTCTCACCAGCAGTGTAGACAAGTTCCAATCACTTGAAAGCCTCTTCAGCATTTGTTGTTTTGTGGTTTTTGGATTATTGGCAACCTTCTTGGGGTGAGAGGATATCTCATTGTAGTTTTGATATATATATTTCTCTAATAGCTAAAGATCGTGAGGATTTCCTCATGTGTCCTTTGGCAGCCTGGATGTCCTCTTCGGTGAAATATGTGTTGATCTCCTTTAACCAACACTTAACTGAGTTTTTCACTTTTCTCTTGTTGATATTTTGCAGTACATGGTAGATTATGGAGATCAGACACGAGTGCAACATGTAGTTGCCAAATACTTTTTCCCATTCTGTAGGTGGTATTTTAATCTTTTGATAAAGTCTTCAGTTGAGCAAAAAGTATTCGATTCTTAGTAGCTCCCATTTATCTATTTTCTCTTCTGTTGATTGTGCTTTGTTTCTCAGATTTTGAATTATGTTTAAGCTGGCTTGGCATAAGCTACATATAACAACTTCCATTGTTAACCTTATTTTTTTTTTTTTGCATGAGCTTTATTGTTTTAGGATTTTGTGTTTTTTAAAATTAACTGTGATTGAGTGAAAGTATATAATCCAAATTAAATTAACATGCCCGCCAATCTGCAGCTCCTTCTGCTTTCCTTGCCTGGTGACAGCATATTCCTCCTTTCCGTTCTGTAAATGTCATATCCGCTTAACAATCCCCTGTCCCGTCCTCTCTATCTTCTCCTCTCCCTTCTACTAAGAGGTCAGTGAGACAGCATCCTGTGGATGCATAGAACCATGAAGTGAATACACCATAGGGTTACTCTGTGTCCCTGAGTCCAATCCATTCCTGTCCAAAGAGTGGAACTCAGTAATAATTTATGATCAGGGGCAGCAGCAGGTCTAGGAGTCATGGCCTCAGGGGAACTCCCAAGACTTTAGACCATCAGTTGCATCTTTTAGTGGAGTTCTTGAGGTACACCCCTCTTTTTATTGTGTTGTCACTGGGACTCGACATTGTTTGCCCTATCATGGCTCTCCTTGGTGGTGGCCCAGCATCATCTGGTTCTTCTGGGCACACGCTGATACAGTCACTCATTCACATGAGTCCTTTTATCGTCTGGGCTCTTTTTCCCTCATGTCTTTGTCATCCTTGGTCATCATCTGTTCGGGCTGAGCTGAGACCGTTTGGTACACTTCAGATGGCACCTTCTAGCTTTTAAGATCCCAGACATCAATCATCAATATGGAGTGCAGAAGATTCTCTTAGCAATAAGCTACTTATGCCAATTAGCCTCAATGTGTTCCCTGAGAGCATGGTCCCTGGAACCCTACCCATGCTACTCTATCCTTGCAATATTGGGTTAAAACTGGAAGAGCTTTCAGTTTATGTAGAAGTCCAGTTAAGTCGATCTTCTTTCTATTGTGTGCTGTCACTGCTATCACCCAACCAAATTTCTATTAGTTATGTAATCTATAACTATCTCCCCTCCTCCCTCCCTCTTCTCCCTTGCAGCTGTCAGAGTCTTTTATTCTGTACATGAGTTTATTTTTACGTCTTTATAGTAGCATTCTTATACAATATTTGTCTTTGTGCCACTGACTGATTTCAATCAACATGATGTCTTCCGATGGAAACCAGGTTATGAGATGCTTCCTACAGTAATCGTTGTTCTTAACCATTGCGTAGTGTTCCATTGATATATACACCATAATTTGTTTATCCGTTCACCTGTTGTTGGACATCTGGGTTGATTCCACATTTTGTTATTATAGACTGTGCTGCAATAAACATTTGTGTACATGTATTTGTTCATGTGACTACTCTTGCTTCTGTAGGATACATTCCAAACAGTGGGATTATTGAATCAAATGGTATGCCTATTTCCAGCTTTTTAAGGAAGTGCCAAATTGCTTTCCAAAGAGATTACACCATTTTGCAATGCCACCAGCAGTGTAGGAGAGTTCCAATTTCTCCACAGCCTCTCCAGCATTTGTTGTTTTGTGTTTCTCAGATCATGGCCAAACTTGTTGGGGTGCGATGGGATCTCATTGTTTCGATTTAGATTTCTTTAGTAGCTAATGATTGTGAGCAATTCCTTTTATGTTTTTTGGCTTCCTGAATGTTCTCTTTAGTGAAGTGTCGGTCCGTCCTCTTTGCTCAACACTTAATTGGGTTATTTACCCTTTTCTTCTTGATATTTTACCTTACCTTGTAGATTATGGGGCTCAGACGTCAATTTGACACAGTTGCTGATTTTCTTTTCCCATTCTGTAGGTGGTCTTTTAATTCTTTTGATAAAGTCTTTGGATGAGCAAAAGTGTTTGATTCTTAGTAGTTCCTATTTATTTGTTTTCTGTTCTGTTGATCATGCTTTGTCAGATTTTGAAGTCTGTCTAAGCTGTGTAATAAAACTTCCATTGTTGCCCTATTTTTTTGCATGATCTTTATTATTTTAGTTTGGATATTTAGGTCTTTTATCCAGTTTGACTCGCTCGGCTTGGCTATCCAGTTTGAGTTAGTTTTTGTGTATGGTGAGAGATATGGATCTTGTTTCCATTTTTTGTATATGGATATCCAATTTTGCCAGCACTGTTTGTTAAAGAAACTGTTTTTACTCCAGTTTACAATCTTGAGGCCTTTGCCAAATATCAGCTGTTCATAGGAGGATGGTGGTATCTCTAGGGTCTCAACTTTGTTCCATTGGTCTGCATGTCTGTTTTTGTAGCAGTACCAATCGGGCTGTTTTTACTACTGTGACAGCGTAATCAGTTCTCAAGTTGGGTAGTGAGAGACCTCACACTGTGTTCTTTTTCTTCAGTAGCGCTTTGTTTATCCAGGGTTTCTTCCCTTTCCAATCAAAGCTGTTGATTTGTTTCTCCATCTCATTAAAAAAATGTCACTGGAACTTGTATTGGGTTTGCATTGTATACTTACATTGGTTTGGGTAAAATGACATTTTCACAATGTTAAGTTTTCTTAACAAGTTTTCTTATACACGAGCAGAGTTGGTTTCTCCATTTATGTAAGTTTCTCTTGGTTTATTAAAGTAAGGTTTTCTAATTCTCTTTGTATAGGTTCCTTATTTCTCTGGTTAGATATATTCCTAGGTATTTTATCTTCTTAGGGGCTGTAGTAAATAGTACTGGTTTGGTGATTACTTCTTTAATGACCTCTTTATATAAAGGAAACCTGCTGATTTACTTATGTTTATCTTGTATCCTGGTACTTTGCTGAACAATTCTATTAATTTGAGTAGTGCACTTATGGATTCCTTAGGAGTCTCTGGGTATGCAATCATATTGTCTGCAAATAGGGAGATTTTTACTTCTTCACCGATGTGGATGTCCTTTATTTCTTCATGTTGTCTGATTGCTCTGGACAAAACGTCTAATACAGTGTTAAAACAAGTGGTGAGAGTGGGCATCCCTGTCTAGTTACTGCTCTCAAGGGGGAACTCTTTCAGTCTGTCTTTATTCAGGATGATGTAGACAGTTGGCTTTGCTTAGATGCCTGTTATTGCATTGAGGAATTTCTCCTTTATTCTTATTTTGCTGAGAGTTTTTAGCATGAATGGGCGTTGGACTTTGAAAAATGCCTTTTCTGCATCAGTTGAAAAAGTCTGGTGATTCTTATCTTTCGTGTTAATTATGCAGTTGATCATATTAATTGTTTTTCTGTTGTTGAACCAGCTTTGCATCCCAGATATGTATCCAACTTGGTGATGATGAATTATGTTTTTGATATGTTGTTGAATTATATTGGCAAGTATTTTGTTGAAGATTTTTGCATCTGGGTTCGTGAGTGATATTGGTGGGTAATTTTATTTTTTTTGTAGGGTCTCTCTCTGGCTTTGATATCAGGGTTATGCTGGCTTCATTGAATGAATTTGGAAGTATTTCATCCCTTTCTATGCTGTGAAATAATCTCAGTATTATTGGAGATAACTCTTCTCTAAAAGTTCAGTAGAATTTTGTGGTGAAGCCCTCTGGGCCAGGCCTTTTTTTTTGTTGGTTGGTAATTTTTTGATGAGTTTTTCAAACTCTTTCTTTGTGGTGGATTTATTAAGTTGTTCTACTTCACCTTGTGATCATTTTGGTAGGAAATACGAATCTAGGAATTTGTCCATCTCCTCTAGGTTTTCAAATCTGTTAGAGTACAGTCTTTCATAGGATTCTGTTATGTTATTTTACTTTCTTTTGGATCTGTTGTGACATCTCCCATGTCATTTCTTATTAGGTGGTTTGTTTCTCTCCCATTTTTCTTCAGTAAGTTAAGGCAATGGTTTGTCAATTCTGTTAAACTTTTCAAAAAACAAACTTTTGGTCTTATCAATTTTTTCAATTGTTCTTCCATTTTCTAATTCACTTAGTTCTGCTCTAGTCTTTATGATGTGTTTTCTTCTGGTGACTGAGGGGTTCCTCTGTTGCTTTCTTTCTACTTGTTCAAGATGTAGTGTTAATTGTTTGGGTTGGCTCCTGTCTTCCTTCCAAATATGTGGATTTATAGAGATAAATTGACCTCTGAGCACAACTGTGGCTGTATCCCATAGGATGTGTTTTCATACTGATTTGATTCCACAATTTTTTTTATTTCATCCTTGATTTCTACTATAGCCCATTGTTTTTTGAGCAAGGTGTTGTTCAGTCTCCAAGAGTTCAAATTTTTGTATATGTATTTTCCTCTATTGATTTTGACTTTTATGGCTTTATGGTCTGAGAAGATGCTTTGCAATATGTCAGTGTTTTGGATTTTGTTGATGTCCTAACACATGGTCTATTCTGGAAAATGTTCCATGTGCATTGGAGAAGAAGTGTACTTATCAGTTGATGGATAAAAAGTTCTGTATATGTCGATGAGGCCTGTGGTTAATTTTCACAGTAAGATCTTAAGTGTTTTTTCTGAGATTTTTTTTTCTGGATGATCTCTCCATTACTGAAAGTGGAGTGTCAAAAACTCTCCAACTATTATTGGGGAGTGATCCATCTGATTTTCCAGTGTAGTTAGTGTTTGTTCAGTGTATTTACATGCCCTTGTATTGTGTGCATAAATATTTAATATTGTTAAGTCCTGCTTGTATTGAACCTTTCAGCAACAAATAGTGACCATCCTTGTCCACAATGGTGGATTTTACATTAAAATGTATTTTATCTGAGATTAGCATTGCCATACCTGCTCTTCTTTGTATGTTGTTAGCTTGGTATATATTATTCCATCCTTTAATTATCAGTTTGTTCATATCTTTGAGTTTAAGGTATGTTTCTTGTAAGCAACATATAGACAGGTCATATCTTTTGATCCAAGATACCACTCATTGTCTCTTTATTGGAGTGTTCAGTCTGCTTACATTCAGTGTAATTACCAATAGATATGTGTTTAGTGCTGTCATTTTGATATGTTTGTATTTTTGTTGATGTTTTCTATGATGTCAGTAGTCTGTTCTGGGCCATTCTTTCTGGGTTTTATTTTCGTCTTTTACAGTGTTGGTTTTCTGCTTGTTGAGATTCCTGTCTTAGGTTTTTTTGTTTTCATATGTTGCATTGTTATTGTGCTTTGGAGCTACCCATATGATCCCCTTAATATTCTAAATTGAAACTCAATTTTAACTTTGTGTATCTTTATAATTTCCTCTCCATCTGAAAGGACTACATTTAGTGTAGTATATCCTTTTTTTAGTGTGATAAATGTCATCATAGTTTTCGTGATATGATCACTGATTCCCTTCTTTTAACGTTGTAGCTTTGATTGAGATTTGTGACTTCCTTAACTGAGTGGAATTCTGGATGCTGTGTCCAGCACTGCCTCCTTAAATATACACTTAATGATTTTGCTTTTCTAAGCAAGTGGCTTCTTTCAGTATTTCTTGTAGTTTTGGTTTTGTTTTTACAAAATCTCTAAGTGTCTGTTAATATGCAAATGTCTTAACTTCATCTTCATATTTGAGGGGCAATTTTGTAAGATGTGTAATTCTTGGTTGGAGGTTTTTCTCCTTCAGAACTTATAAATGTGTCACCCCACTGTCTTCTTGTCAACATCTTTTTGGATGAGATGCCAGACAAAAGCCTACAGGGTTTCCCTCTGAATGTTAGCTTTGCATTCAGCCTTTCTGACTTTAAGAGCCTCTGTTTATGTTTCATTTTGTTAAGCCTGACAATAGTATGTGTTGGTATCTTTTGGGGGGGTCTATTTTTTGTGGTGTTTGATATGCATGTTGGATATCTATGTTCTCTTATTTCATAATTTCTGGAAAGTTTTCTGTCAGCAACTCCACAACAATACTCTTTGTGTTTTCAGTTATCCCTCCTTGTTCAGGAACTCCAGTTATTTGTAATTTATTCCTCTTAATAGAGTCCCACGTATTTCTCAATACTTCTTCATTTTTCTTCTCCTTTTCTCTGATTTCTCCTCATAAATGTTGGTGTCAGTTACTCTATTCTCAAGGTTACTAAGTCTGACATCTATCTTCTGAACTCTGCTCTTTTGGCTTTGGATTGAATTGTCTAATTCTGCCTTCTGTCTTTTATTTTTGATCTGCTGGATTTCAGATTGTTGATGTTCCATCAGTTCAAATAGCTTGCTTAACTTTTCATTTTTCTCTGCTGAATTTTCTTTAATTTCTAGGAGGGCTGTGTATATAATTCTTTTGTACTCAATCTCTGATAGTTTCAGAAAGCCTTATTCATCTGGAAGGTTTATTGATTCTTAAGTTTGAGAGTTTTCCACAGCCATAGTAGGCTGTTTCTTTAAGTGGTTTGCAATTGTTTGTTGACTTGTGTCATCTCAAAGTTATTCAGTTTCTCTGCTTTTACCTCATCAGGAGCTGAAGTGTAGTTCTGAGAGGGGAGTTGGTCACCAGCCACCTGTGTGTACTCTAGTGACTGGCTCAGTGCACTCTCTTCAGCTGTAGACACCACCTCCTGGCTTGCAAAGACTGTACCCTACTATGGAGTCACTGGGGGTCCATCAGCCAACCCTATGATGTTGGTCAGTGAAGGGTGGTGGTGACGCTGCTGGGCCACTCAGTAGTTATTTCTCAGGCTGTCTTGTTTTAAAAACAGCATTTTTTTTTGTTCACCTGGGAGCTTTCTGACAGCTGTGGAAATCAGTCAGGCCCTCAAGTGTGGCGGGCCCCACCTTCTGG
This sequence comes from Heterohyrax brucei, assembly GCA_028571685.1. Classification (NCBI taxonomy): domain Eukaryota; kingdom Metazoa; phylum Chordata; class Mammalia; order Hyracoidea; family Procaviidae; genus Heterohyrax; species Heterohyrax brucei. The sequence goes on from CM053162.1 coordinate 24,936,134, forward strand.
CTGACACTGGAAGCACATCTTCATCCATCTCAGATGTTACGACATAGCTCAAAGTAGGGAGGGATTAGGGCCTTGATGGCATCCTCAGCTGGTCCCCATCTATAAGGTAACACTGTCCTAAACACAGCCTTTCTGATGGAAAAGTGCTCTCTAGACAGACACTGCTGTGTGTCTTGGAAATTAGCTCCTGCTGAGACCTGTGGTTGGCTAACTCCTCCTCCCAGCTAACCAAAATGGCATCTCACCAGAGCCACTCTTCCCAACACAAAACAGCAAAATCTATGGTTCAGCTCAGAAAAGAGAAGATAAAGGTGCAGTTGTACCCTCAGTCAGCAGGTGGGCTTTCAAAATGTGGCTGTCACAAGCATAGTTTCTCTGCTGTGCTGTATGCTGTTCAGCACTGCCTTTCAGGGTATTTGCTGACTTATACCCAGCCTCCACCTCCCAGATAACAAAGAAGTTGTCAGTACCTGCAGCCCTCCCAAACAGTGAGTCAGCTGAAGCAGGATTCAGTATATGCTGCCTTGTGTTAGAGAGAGGTCATTTCCTGTTTAGTGGAGCATAGTCCAATCTGATAAACCTATGCCACATCCTAGGGCTCCCTTAAAGTCCAGAGGGCTCTGTTCAGTTATTATTCCAAACCTTAGTTCTCAAAAGGAATTGAGGAGATGTTTGCCTAATCTGCCCCACCTCAGGATTGGTAATTTTTTTTTATTACTGTTTCAATCTGTTCTTCTGTGATGGGTTTATTAAGTTGTTCTTCTCTTTGTGATAAATTTTGGTAGGTGATGTGAATCTTGAAATTCATCCATTTCCTCTAGGTTTTCAAATCTGTTAAAGTATAATTTTTGTAGTGTTGTGTTGTATTGTTAGTTTTGGTTAGATCTGTTGTGACATTTCCCATCTTATTTCTTATTGAGATTGTTTCCTCTCCTGTTTTTCTTTTGTGAGTTTACCCAATAGTTTATAATTGTGTTGATCTTTTTTTTTTCTTTAAAAAAAAAAAACAAAACCAGCTTTTGGTCTTGTTAATTTCTATTTGTTAAAAGAAAATGTCCTAAATTTCTATTCTCTGATACATTTAGTTCTTCTCTAATCTTTATTATCTCTTTTCTTCTGGTACCCAAGGAGCTCTTTTGTTGTTCTCTTTCTATTTGTTCAAGTTGTAAGATCATTTCCTTGGTTTGTGCCCTTTCTTCATTCCAGATGTGTGCCTTTACAGAGATAAATTGACCTCTGAGCAATGCTTTGACTGTATTCCATAGGTTCTGGTGGGATGTTTTCCTTCTCATTTGGTTCCATGAAATTCTTTATTGTATCCTTGATTTATTCTATAACCCCTGTATTTTAGAGCTAGATGTTGCTCAGTGTCCATGAGTTTGAATTTCTGCATATGCTTTTTCTACTAATAATTTATGGTTTTATGATCTGGGAGGGTGCTTTGAGTAATTCAGTGGTCTGGATTTTATTGAGACTTGGTTTATAATCTAATACGTGGTCTATTCTAGAGAAAGTTTCATGTGTGTTCGAAAAGAAGGTGTACTTATCTGTTGTTGGGTAAAAAGTTCTGTGTATATCCATGAGGTTGAGTTTATTGATGCATTAAGACCTGCATCTTTATTGACCTTTTTTTCTGGATGATCTATCCATTACCAAAAGTGGAGTGTTGAAGTCTCCTACTATTGTGAGCTCTCTAGTTTTTAAATGTTGTCAGTGTTGGCTCGATATATTTAGATGCTTTGATATTAGGTGCATGAATATTTAATACAGTTATATCCTCCTCATGTACTGAAGCTGTAAGCAATAAATCATGACCATCTTTGTCCATGTTGGTGGATTTTACTTTAAAATTTATTTTATCTGAGATTAATGTTGCCACTCTTGTTCTTGTTTATATGTTGTTAGTTTTCTATACTTTTTTTCCATCCTTTGATTTTCAGTTTGTTCATATCTTTGAGTCTAAGGTGTGCTTCTTGTAAGCAGCATATAGACAGATCATAGTTTTTGATCCAACCTGTTACTTACTGTCTCTTTATTGTAGCATTCAATTCATTTGCATTCAGTGTAACTACTGATAGATACATATTTAGTGCTGTCATTTTGGTTCCTTTATTCCTGTGTTGTTGTGAACAATTTAAAATATTTAGAATAATTGCAAGATTAAAACAATAATCTTCCACAAATTCTTTACCTAGATTCACCAAATATTAACATTTTGTCTCATTTGCTTTATTTTTCTCTTTCCACAACACACCACCTACATAGGTGAAGGCTTGCGTTAACTCTCAATCACATATGCACATAAACAAATACAATTTCTTAGATTCACATAAGATAAACCATATAAGAGGTGGTTATGGACATCATGATACTTAATACATACTAAACATTTAGTATGTATATAAATACTAAAACACTTAGTATTTATATACTTAGAATGGAGGAAGTTTTTTACTTTAACTACTGTGTAATTATTGGACTCAAGAAGTTTAACATTCATGCAATTATATGCTTGACTGTATAACATAGATACAAATTTTCTCACTTGTGCCAATAATGTGCTACTTTTTTTAAGTTTAGGATTTAGTCAAGTGTATCATTTATTTGTTAGGCCACTGTAGTTCACAAAAATCTAGAGTTATTTCTAGATGTTTTCTGTCTTTTGTGATATTGCCATTCAAAAGAAGCACAGTTAGTTCTTTTGTTTGTTTTAAAACACAGTCTTCTCATTTAGGAGTTATCTCTTATTTTTTATGTATCATTAGGTTAAATCTCACCTTTTTTGGTGCAGATAATGACAGAGAAAACATTGTGTCCTTTACCAAAAATCCCATCAGAAGTTTAATAACTTGTTTTAGGTGGTTTTGACTGAATTTTAAACCTGGCCACTTGCTGGATAAGTGTTATGGCTGCAAAGCAAAAGTCTGTCAGCATAAATCCACTATGTGCTTCTTGGAAACCTTATGGGGCAGTCCTACTCTGTCCTATTGGTTGCAGTGAGTTGGAATTGACTCAACAGCAAAGGGTTTAGTTTTGGGTTTATTTTCCCTTTGTTGTTAATAATATGTAGCATGGTGCTTTGAGAATGTATTCCTTCACTGTTCTTCTTCTCTAATAAAGTTTTGTAATATGGACTCATGAACTGCTAGTATTCATTTTTATGCTCAGAACATACTAATTAGGGAGAGTAGGTGCCCTTTGGTGGGAAGCTAATCATCCTTTTGAAACATCTTCATAACTCTTGAGCAGTTTATAGAATGCTAAGATATCTCAGGCTCATTTTGAACTTTTCACATCTATCTTTTTTTTTATGAAGCTCTGGTTTCTTTTAGTAGGTACTGGTATTTAGAAACCAAATGCCACCGGGCAATAAACATACATACACATATTTTGAATGAGTTTCATTGCTTCTAGGCCCTTTCAGAAAAAGAACAATTCCATTTTTCATGACTAAGACCAGGTACTGCTGCGGCACAGATCATAAACTACTCACACGCAAATTCAAATTGAAACTGAAGAAAACTAGAACAAGTCCACAAGTATGAACTTGAGTATATCCCTATTGAGTTTAAAGACCATCTCAAGAATAGATTTGATGTGTTGACCACTAATGACCAAAGACCAGATGAACTGTGGAATGACATCAAAGATATCACCCATGAAGAGAGTGAGAGGTCACTAAAAAGACAGAAAAGAAAGAAAAGACCAAAGTGGATGTCAGAAGAGACTCTGAAACTTGCTCTCAAATGTCAAGCAGCTAAAACAAAAGGAATGAATGGTGAAGAAAAGATCTAAACAAAAGATTTCAAAGGACAGCTTAAGAGGACAAAATCAAGTATCACAATGACACGTACAAAGAGTTAGAATAAAAAACCAAAAGGGAAAAATGCATTCTGCATTTCTCAAACTGCAAGAACTGAAGAAAACATTGAAGCCTTGAGTTGCAACAGTGAAGGATTCCACAGAAAAATATTAACTGACTCTAGGAATATCAAAAGAAGATAGAAAGAATATACAGAGTCATTATACCAGAAAGAATGAGTTGATGTTTAGGCATCTGCATAGGTAGCATATAACCAGGAACCAATGGTACTGAAGGAAGAAGTCAAAGCTGCATTGAAGTCACTGGCAACAAAACAAGGTTCCAGGAATTGATGGGATATCAATTAAGACATTTCAGCAGGGTGGAGTCAAGATGGTGGACTAAACCCATGTCTCCCTAAATTCCTATGGAAACCAAGACCTGAACTGATAATTAAATGGAGCCTTCTGAACACCTAGTAAGCCGTAGGATGCATCATAGGGCTGTTAAATTGGACTTAATACCACTAAATGCAAAATTGCCTTGCTTTCACTGACCCTACTGTCAGTGAGCATAGGCTAGCATGGACTGAAGGTAACCCACCATTTTGATTTCTTTCTTTTTCTCCTGTATTGGCTGGTGGGCGGAGCTAGGACTTGACTAGCTGCTGGTCTTGGACACACTGCTGGTGGGATTGGCAAGCACAATTGTCATGTTCTGGGAGCCTGGCTTTGGACTCTGTGCATATCAGGTCCTTTGGCCTATTTTTCTACCTCTGCCATGTGGTAGCTGTATGGGTGTGGTGACAAACTTGTGCAGGATGCCATGTTGATCCGTTGGGAGATGGAGATGACCCAGCTGGACTTGATTCCTAGGCTGGGAGGGGGTGCCTGCCAGGGAGAGAGTGCTCTTCTGGCAGAGAGGTGGTGTTTTGCACAGTGTTGCCTGAGGCTGGGGCCCAGAAATGGAGGCTGTGGACTCTGGGCATCTCGGCACATTTTGCTTCTCTTTCGACCAGTAGCCTGGCCCCAGCTGGGTGGCGAGGTTGTGCAGGAAGCCATCTTTTCTGCTGGGAGGTAGTTATACCCATATAGAAGCCTTAGCTGGACTTAATTCTTGGGCTGGGAGGCAGTGCCTGCCCAGAAGAGAGCACTTCTCTGTCAGAAAAGCAGAATTACACACAGTATCACCCTTTTGGAAGGCAATATGGTGCTCCTTTAAAAAACTGGATGTAGATAAACTATTTGACCCAGTAATTCCACTGCTTGGAATATATCCTACAGAATCCAGACCATTCACACCAACTGATACATGCACACAAATGTTTATTGCTGCACAGTCCACAATAGCAACAAGAAGGAATCAACCCAGATTCCCAACAACAGAGGAATGGATAGGTAAACTATGGTATATATACTCAATGGAACACTGTGCAATGATAAGGAACAACGAAGATTTCAGGAAACATCTCATAACCTGGTTTCAACTGAAGGACATTATGTTGAGTGAAAGCAGTCAGTGACAAAAGGACAAATATTGTATGAGACTCCTACGATAAGAACTTAAAATGAGACTCATGCACAGAAGAGAAGACTCTTTGATGGCTGCAAGGTGGGGGGGGGAGGGCGAGGTTCAGAAGGTTTAGATAGTTTTTAGAAATTTGGTTGGGTGAAATCAGTGACAGCACACATTAGTAAGAAGATCAATATTAACTGGACTTCAACACAATTTGAGTACTCCTCTCATCTTAACCCAATGCTGCAAGGACAGAGTAGCTGGGGTAGGGTTCCAGGGACCATGCTTTCATGTGAAATCGAGGCCAGTTGGCACAACTAACATTTTGCTAAGAGGGCCCTCTGTACCCCACATTGGTGAGTGGCTTCTGGGTTCTTCAAAGCTGTCTAGCTGCCATCTGAGGGTACAGCAAATGGTCCCAACTCAGCAGGACCAGATGACCTCCAAGGTCCATAACAACACAGGGGAAGAGAACCCAGAAGACTGAGAGACCTGCATCAGTGGGTTTCTACATCGACTTGTGACCAGAAGAACTGGATGGTGCCTGGCCACTACCAGTGATAGCCTCAATGGAGCTCGCAAACTTGAGTCTCACTGGCAACACAAGTATAAATAGGGGTACACCCTGAGATCTCCACTGAAAGTCCACAACTGATGGTCCAGGGGCTTCAAGGTTCCCCTGGGAGCATGGCCCCTGGCCCTGATGCTGCCCCTGTCCATAAATCATAATGAAGGTCAACTTTTCAGACAGCAGTGGATTGGACATGGCGAATCACACTTACATGTTTTCTGAGCACTTTATGGTACTATGCATCCATAGGATATCATCCTGCTGACCTCTGGTTGGAGGAAGGGAAGCCGGTGGAGAGGAGGGGATAGGAGACTGTTGGGAGGATAGGTCATGTATGGCACAGAGAGGAAGAGTGTGCTGTCACTGGTCAGGGAGAGCAGTGGGAGCCACATATAGGTGAGCATACAAATTTATATGGGAATGTATTTTCATTCAATCATCATCAAAAAAAAAACTTGGGAAGAATCAAGAACCTCCATGCTCCAGGGGCAGAGAGCTGAGAGAGGTCTTGGAACTCTGAGATGTGGGAATAAGGAGTCAGATAGAGCTCAGAGGCCACATCAGTGGCAAGTGAGGAGAGTGAAGTGGTCAGACACAGCATGGGACATGAGAAGGTGAAGGACCTAGGATCCCACCACCAGGTGTGGTCATGACCAGGTGTGAGGGATCAAGACTAATGTGAAAGGTGGGTGAGTAGATGACACAGGTGTAGGGAATGAGGAATGAGGAGGTAGACAGAGTTAGGAGGAAGTCCAGAGGTAGCTGAGTAGAAGGCGCAGCTGGAGGGAATGAGGAAAGTGAGTCAATTCTAACTCACAGAAACCCCGTAGGATGGAGTAGATCTTCCCCAAGGTTTACAAAGAGCCGGTTGTGGGTTCCAACTGCTGACCTTTAAGGTAGCAGCTGCAGTTCTTAACCACAGTGCCACTAGGACTCCTCTGTTATTATAGGGAGGAACGATATTGAACTACACAACTGGAGGTTCATAACACTGTTAATAAAGCCCACCTCCAACTCTCATCTGACAGCCAGCCCCCATTCTTTCAGAGAAAGTAGTGTTCCACTCCCTGCCACAGTAGAATGAGGCCTGGGACTGGAACAACCTGGATTCACAGTGCTGCCTCCCACAGTATAGCCCTCCTCCATCACCCAGCAAAATCTGTCTCCCAGAAATACTGCCAGTCTCAACTCTGCCCAGCACAGAGCCTGGTCCCAAGCCCAGCCACAGCTACCAGGGCCAGTGTGCTTGGGATGTGGTTTGTAACTGAAGACAGGAGACGATATACTGTCTCCAACAGCAAGAGAGAGGTACCAGATCCCAAAGCCCATCCGGGGCAGGAGAAAGATACCTGGCCCCAGGGCCCACCCCCTAGGTGAAAACCTTCATCAGTCAGACAAACCAGCATGGCATGGGGGACATGGCATTGCACCTTGGGGCTCCTCTGGGCATCCCTGAAAGAGACTCACTTTCTTTCAAGGTCCATCTTGCCCCAACCTCAACGGGGGACTCCCCTGACACCAGGCCTCCCTGACTCAAGTTCAGGGTGGCCAGGTGGTCACAGGCAGCCCAGTTCCCCGTGTCCTGGAGAGGGAGATCTGAAGGGACTCAGGCTCTGCCTGAGGGGCAGCAGGGCTCCAGCTGGACTTGATTCCTGCTGGAAATGCTGTGTGTTGGATCCTGATGGAAAATGGGTCTGGCCAGTGACTCGTGGGCTGGTGGTAAGGCAGGAGGATGGTATGAAGACCCCAGGGCTGGAATCACTGGCCCTCCATTTGCAGGTAGCCTCAGGTCCCTGACTGTGAGCTGTGTGGTCACTTCAGTCCACTGCCTACATCAACTTTGTCACAAACTCCAATTCCCAAGCAGCAGTACACACAGATGAAACAGTAATTGATGCATCTAAAAGGCTAGACAAACTTCCCTCCTATCACACAGCGGACATCCATTCACAGACCTGCCCTGATGCTATCTCACCTCTGGCCTGGCTGGGTCCCTGCTGGCATGGGCTTTCTCTCCACTCCTGAACAGCTGTGCGTACTCCCTACAAGGTCTCGTGGTCACCACTGTCTGAAGCCGAGGGGAGCTTCCGGCCAGCAGGTGGCCCTCAGTGTGCTGCGGGTAACTTAGGGAGGGGGTGGAGAGCCATCAGTATACCCCGAGTGTCCTCGGATCCCATCTTGCTCCTGTGGACCTTTCCAGGGCACTGAGCAAGGAAGAGGCTGGTTTCCAGTCAGTCCCAGCCCCATTCCCACATGTAAGTGGACAGGTCTCCACACCTGGCTTTGCTTACTGATTTAGCCTAAAACATAGTTCCCAATTTGACCTTTGGCATCCAGGTTTGTCATAACTGACTGAATTCTTCAGAAGAAAACAGTCCCCATTGCGACTGGGTCAATTTGGCCTCCTAGCAACACCACATCCAAAGCCAAATTGTCTTACCAGTTGAGAAACAAGTTTCTACCAGACTCAAGATTAAAGAAAAGGGGACAGCTGAGAACTTTACCATATAGCCACCAAGGAGACTTAGAGGGATGGGATAAGGGGGGAAAATCCAGGACAACTTCCTGGAAGCAGTTTGTTTGCTCTCAGATCTGAAAGCCGAGAGGGTCTGGATGGTAGTGGGAGAAGGAATCTCACAGGAGCAAAGACGCAGTGCCTAGTCCCTGACCTGCCCAGCTGCCAACCAGGCCCCAGGAGCTGACAGTAGAGGCAATGGGGACACAAATATGAAGGCAAATACATGGAAAAGCAAAGGGACTATTATATGGAGAAAATAAAATAGTGTGCAGGAAGAGAGGGCTGGGGCCGCTGATAGGGGTCCAGAGGCCTCCCTGAGGTGACAGTTCTGTGTGAGCAGGACAGGAGGGTACAGTCCTGCACAGGCTGCAGACAATGTGCCAGGAAGAAGGCACAGCTGGTACTGAGACTCAGAGGCCAATGTCAGTTTGTCCAGAGAGGTGCCTGGAAAGTAGCCAATGTCACTGATGAAAAGAGCTGGGGGAAGAAGAAAAAGGGAGGGAGGGCAGACCTCCGTCCCAGGACATGATGGGCTAGAGGAGCTGTCTTTTGCTCAGGGACAGCATCAACCCCAAACTTAGCAGCTCATGAAAGCAACAGATGAGCTCACAGTCTGTGTGGACTTGGAATGTGGGCCTTCGTAGATGATGACTCTGCCCCATGTCCTCTTGCAAGGCTGGGGCTCTGGTCTCGACTGAGACTACACCAGGGAAGATCCACTCCCTGCTCACTTCAACTTATGGTCAAATTTGTCATGTGAGCTGTTGGACTAGGGGTCTCTGTTCCTTTTAGTCTGTTGATCAGGGCCCTTGAATCATCATCTCGTGGGCCTAATAGGGCTGGTTATACATCACAGCAGCTTTCCAGGGGAAGTGACAGAGACGGTATGAGCATAAAAGAGAGCCAGGAGACATTACTCCTAACTGAGTCACTGTGACTTGAAATGGACTCAATGGCACACAGTAACAACATTTTTGAGAATCAAGTCCCTAAGTCCAGCAGTCACGAGGGGCTGGGGTCACACAGGATATGAAATCCAGGAGGATGGACCTTTAGGAGCTACTGTGCAGGCTGCCCAGCCCCTAGTCCGAGAGGAAGCTCTAGGTCAGATTCTAAATAATGAAAGTCATTGGAGGGTTTCATGCACGGGGTGACACTATTGGCTGTCTGTTGACTTCCAACTCGTCCTGGTACAATTGGGAAATGAGGCCAAGAAGGTTGGTGACTTTCCCAAGTTCGCACCACCAGAATCAAGTCCCGTTTTGAGCTGTACTCTGTGCTACTTCCTACCCCTGCTTGAAATGCTTCCATCTTTGAGTTTCTACATTAGCTACAAGTGACACCAGTCCACTGTTCCATATGTTTTATCTCACATGCTTTTGATATGTCTGGGAAGAAGATGCTAGAATGATTCCCATTTTGTGGTGAGGAGACTAGAGAGGCTCTGAGAAGCACAAAGACTTATGTGGGGTGCTAACTGTTTAAAGAGTTGAGCTAAGTCTGAACCCAGCTCTGTCTGCTGAAATCTGGGTCCCTGGTTCTGCCCGAGCCCTCCCTGGGTTCTGTGGGAGGCTATGTTGGTCACTGTGTACAGCTATGGAGATGATATGTGGAGAGGTGAGTGTTCAACAGCCCAGAGAGACTTCTCTAAGATCAAGCCAAGGTCAGTGGACCAATGATACGACCTCACTTCCTTGCGGGGGCAGGGCACAAAGAACCTAGAACCTTGGTAACCACGCACTCACATCCTAGAGATAACTGCTACTCAGCTCACTGGAGTGAACACACTAAACCTAAGATGCTTTCTTTTCTTCACTTGGCTTGCTGTATGTCGGACACCAAGACATCCAGCAGTTCGACACGTTCACGAAGGCTGGCACAAATTTTCTGCCCTCGTACCCGCAGGATACAGCCACTGAGCAGAGAGAACCAGAAGGTTAGACAGGGTGGGGGTGCCAGTCCAGGTCAGGCCACCACTGTGATCCCACCTGGGCTGTCCTACAACCCTCCCTCAGGTGGTAGAAGCCCCCAGGCCATGCCAGCACTTGTCTTTATGGGGTCCGTGGTAACAGGGGCTGGGAGGAAATGTGGACAGAACTGATGAGGCAGTGTTCTTTTCAGAGACAGTGGTTATGTGACCCGTGAAGATTTGGGAGGGGTGTAGCAAGGAGGAGGAAGAGGAGGAACACAGTGCTGTGCCTCCTTCCTAGCCTGCCTAGCCTCCCCCAACTCCATCGCCATGGCCCCTCACTGTTACTGGGTTCCTAGCCCTGGGACTGACCTGGGATAGGGTGGTAAGTGGGTCTGATCCATCAGGTGGGTACACTGGGGCCTGGGGAGGTAAAGGTGGAGGCAAGTTTCATATCCCTGGCCCCACCTCCAGATTACACAGGACACTGGGACCTCCCCAGGGATTCTGGTACAGACCATGACTCTAGGGAGGGATGATCAGGGTGTTAAAGGCCAGACTGACACTCTCACCTGGGCATTCTCTGAGCTCCAGCTCCCCCAGTGTAGATCAGTCGACCTATAGTCCTGGCTGCTGACATTCCCTGGGCCACTGCAGACTCTGTGCAGGCCCAGCTCCTCCCAGGTCCTGCTGCAATAAACTCAGGGTGCTATTTCAGTCCTTGGACAGTGGGTTGGCCTGGGCTGGAAGATGCAGCCCTAGGCTGACTCACTCAGCACACGCTGTAGATGGGGAATTAGGCTCTCCTATGAGGCCCAGGGCACACAGAGGTCTGAAAGGGGCAAAGAGAGAAGGAGGTGGCCGGGAGGGCTCACTGATTCCTCCTGGGTCATTGCCTGGTACTCTTTCTGCAGAGCTACTCACGTGAGATCTGCCTGAAGAAGAAGGATGGGGTCATTTTCTCCATCTACCCCAAGAAAACGACCTCAAAGTGCTGGCGCAGACTGTGTGTAAGTACTGGGGGTGACCCCAACCAGAGCCCCCAGAAAACTAGAAGAGGGAGCTAAGACTCTTCCCTGGAGTTGCTCAACTCTTTGGCAGGAAAGTCCCTCTCAAGGGTGACCAGGCCACTCCTAAAGGAATCAGCCACTCCTCTCCCTGCACTCCCTCCCTTCCCTGGCCAAGTGCTGTGTCACTTTTCTCAAATGTGTAGAAGTATCAGAAATGAGTCTTTTAAACCATTTTCTCTGCATGTGAGCCCAGGTATCCCTTTACATGTTGCTCCTGTTTGAGTGTTTAACTCTCCAACCCAAGGCCCTGGGCAGCAAGTGGCTGGACTATCCTTCCATACCTTCCCCCAGCCTCACAATCTCAGGTTGAGTAGGCTTTCTTACCTTAAAGTATGGTGCTCAGGCTACGATACAGCTTTCTGTGCACTCTTCAATCTTGGGAAACACATCATGTGACCTCTCCAGGTCAACAGCTTTGTTTTGACTCTGCCATAGAACATTTCAGAAGGGATTTTTTCCCACAGCGACTGAGTCTCCCAATGCAGCTGGCCCTAGACTGACTTCTCCTACTGCCCTTTCAGCAGGATTTCAGGAAACTTACCTGTGTTCTCCTACACTGACTGCCTGATCTGGGTTTTGCTGGAAGCACTAATGTCCCTCTTCCTGCCACAGATCACAGAGGTCTGGAACCCCATCTATTGCTCCAAGTGGTTCATGGGCTGCCTCTGACTATATGTTCCTTCTCTGTCCCATCCTAGTGTTTTTGTGCCTCAGACCCAGACCCGGATGAGACCTGCAAGGTCTGGACTTTCAAAGAAGCCTCACTGGGCAAGGTGGTTGAACACCTGGTGCCTGCTTTCCTAGAGGGTGATCTCCCATTCATCGACAGCTTTTTAGAAACCTATCGAACTTTCACCACCAGCCAGCAGGTCCTGCAAATCTTGTTCCAAAAGTGAGTGCCCTACACTTGACAGCCCAGTGGGGAGTCTATCCTCTGCAGGCTCTGGGTCTGGGGAAATGTCACTTCACCACTTTGAGCATCAATTTGCTCCTCTGAGAAGCTGGGTGTTAAAGGATCAAACTGCTAGAATTCCTGTCCTCCATGAAGATGTTTGTCTGTCTCACTCCACAAAGGCTGTGTGCCCGTGAGTGTTTAAACCTATTTCCATTTGTAAAATGGATTGAGGTTCCATCGCGTGGGGCCTTGTTTTGGTATAGGCAGAACAGGGTATCTGTGGGGTGATCAATATGCCCAGGCCCACTGAGGTATCAGGGAAGGTGCTGGTTGGGTTCATTCGTTCAACAACAATCTCAGAGGCCCATGTTCTTGCAGACACTGCTCCAGGTGTCTAGCACTGTTCAGAGAACAAAGCAGACAGGAAGCCCTGCACTCCTGGGCCTCTACTCTAGCTTGGGAGTTAGACAAGAACACTAGATGTTGGAAGCAGATAGTGTCCACAGTGCAGTAGATAGGACTCCCTTATTCTTCCTCTAGGTATGCAGACAATGGTCTCCATTCTGCTGGACATCGCAGAACACAGAACCAACTGAAAAAGTGAGTGGATCAGGACTGGAGGGTTTCTGTCTACATGGAGGGGTGTGGAAAGGGGAAAACAGGAATTGGGTGGATTTGGGAGGAGAAACCCTGGGGCCACACCTTTAGATCTTCTGGAGGACTGAGCTTAAGAGCTCCTCCTTCTGGAGGAAAGTAATCACACTGAGCTGGGGTGGAGCCTGAGCATCCTGGGGAGCAGAGGAGAGGCTGTGGGCTCACAGCAGGCCTTGGAAGAATCCTTCCCCGCTTCCCAGTCTACTCCAATCTTTGTCCCATCCCCAGTCAGGAGCAGTTTAGGAACTAGAGGGGGCAAACCTGCTCCCTAATCCTACCTTCCTGTCTTGGGGTCTCAGCTACACATGGTGCCCTGTCCCTTGGGATAACTATATCCATAGGAGAAAAGGCCCTCACGTGGGTGCAGAGAAGCATGCAGCCCACCGGTGCCCATGTTCCAGGTGCTGTGGCAGGCGTGGGCAGGGTGGGAGAGGGGACAGACTTTGTGTGTGCTCAGCCTCAGATATTCCTGGAGAACTACTGTGTGCCTCGGGGGGGGGGGGAGTGGGTAACTATCCTGTGACGATGGGGTCAGAGAACAGAAAGGGACACAACGCAGGCTCTCTGAAGAAGGAGAGTTGGTAAGACCATTGATGGAAAGCTCCCTGGGACCAAGGCTGTATGCTACCTGACTGCGTAGTGACCTGTTTGGCACTGCCAGGCATCTGCAGAATATGGTGCAGAATGTGTCTGGCTTTTGGAGGGATAGGAGCAGACAGAGAGACCCAGCCCTTGCAGGGGTGCCCTGGGAGGGCAGTGTGATGGAAAAGGCCTGGGCTCTGACACCACTATCTGTCACCCATCTCCAGTGCCATGTCTTACATACTGCATACCTGGTTGATTGAACACCAGGAGGACTTCAACCAGCCCCCGTGCCTGAAGCTTCTGCTGGAGTATCTAAATGTCAACATGCCAGGCTCGTGTCTACAGCACCGGGCACAGCAACTGCAGGGCCAGCTGGGTAACCTTGTGCCCACCGTGGTGGAGCCAGAGGGTGAGGAGGATGGGTCTGCCTGCATGTGAACATTGAAGAGGATCTGGGTGGAATCTACAGGGGGACCCCCGGGACAGGGGTTGGGCCAGAGCTCAGAGTAACCTCAGACCCACCTCTGCTGGACCACAGTCTAGGAAGGCTTCCTGAGGTGGAAGTCTGACCTTTGGGCTTCTCTTCATGGCGGTGAGATATTTTCTGTCATTGGAAAGACATGAGGAAAGGCAGTCATGTTAGTGAACTTTTCTCTTCTTGCACTTCAATGACAGGTCTGGTACAAGGTCTAAAAACGGCTCACCATCTCCAACCAGATGAAAAATCTGTTGGAAAGTCAAGCTCTTCTTCTGGATCATTTCAAGAACCAATTGTCAGACCACCGGCTGACACTGATTGTGTTGCCGAGTCACCACCGGGGTTCAATGTGGACACAGGTCCTCAATCTCCAACTGCTGGCCAGGCACCAGAAGACAAGCCTATTGGGAAGCCTGACTCTTATCCCGGATCTCCTTCAGATCCAGCTGTCAGTCCACCTGATCCTGTAGCAACACCAACAATCAAAGTAGCCCCATATCGAGACTGGGCTCTAGAAGATCTTGCTGGAGAGACGGATTCTTATCCTGAATCCCCTTCACAGCCTACTACAGGACCACTGTCTGATGTCGATCTTATTTCAGCAGGAACACCAGGGCTCAGTGTAGACACAGATCCTCCATTTCCATCTGTGGCCCAGGCACCTGACGAAGAGCCTGCTGGAATGTGCGATTCTCTTCATGGATCACCTTCAGAACCAATGATAGGAGCACTGGCTGAGGTCATTCCTGGGCCTGCACCAACACCAGAGCCCAGTGGAGCCTCAGCTTCTACATCTCCCACCCAGTGCGGGACATCAGATACAGAGCTTGATGAAATATCAGATTCTAATTCTGAGGAGTCTGCATCGGCAGATGAATTCGATCTTGGTCCTGTACCAAACCTCGATCTCCAAGTTATAGATCTTGCGGAGACATCAGATGAAGAGCCAACAGAAATGCTGGATTCTTCTGCTGGGCTGCGTCCAGAAGCAAATTTCAGACAACCAGCTAATGATTCTACTCGTGTAGTAAGGAAAGGGCCCAATATGGCCCCACGTCCTCCAACTACAGCTTGGTCCTAGACTGCAGATGAAGAGCCGGCTGGAAAGTCAGATTGTGTCCCTGGGCCACTACCAAAACTAAATACTAGACCATAAGATTATGACCATCCTATGCCTGGAGCAATTCTGGAGCTCAGTATACCCACATAACCTCTATCTCTAACTCTAGTCCAGTAATTAGATGAAAAATGTTTTGGAAATCCAGATTCTAATCCCAAACCACCTCTAAACTGAGCTTTGGATGATCAAGTATTGTGGATCTTGTATTCCCACCTGCACTCAGTATAATTCCAGGGCCTCCACCTATAGCTCGGGCCCAGGTACCAGATGGAGAAGCTTTTGGAAACCTCGATTCTTATGCTAGGCCACCTCTGGAACAAGATTTTCAACAAGAGGCTGATGTTGATCCTATTTCTTCAGAAACAGCAGAACTAAATGTGGTCCCATGTCCTCCTCCCACCCCAGGCCAGGCTTTCAGATGAAGAGTATCCTTGAAAGGGAGGTTCTTATCCTGGGCTATCTTCAGAACTGAGTACCGGACCATCAGCTGGTATCTCCTGTACCTGCTCCAACCCAGAGCTCAGGGGATCCCCAGGTCCTTCATCAGGCTCTGAAGGTAGCCCAGGATAAGCATCCCCTTTTCAATCACATTCTTCATTGACAGCCTGCCCCAGGTTTGGAGGTGGACATGAGACCATATGTACCTCTACTGTATCTGAAGAAATAGAATCGACATCAGCCCGTGTTCCAGAATCTTGTTCTAGATGTGGTCCAGCAAAAGAATCCAGCTTTGCACTAAACTTTTCATCTGGTGACTGGCCCTGATGGAGGCTGAGCATTAGATCAAGAGCCTATTATAATACTGGATTCTTATGCTGGGTTGCTTCCACAACCAACTTTCCAACAACCGACTCAAGCCAATCTGATTCTTATAGCAAGAGCAGAACTCAATATGGCTAATATAATACTGGACTCTTATGCTGGGTTGCTTCCACAACCAACTTTCCAACAACCGACTCAAGCCAGTCTGATTCTTATAGCAAGAGCAGAGCTCAATATAGCTAATATAATACTGGATTATTATGCTGGGTTGCTTCCACAACCAACTTTCCAACAACCGACTCAAGCCAATCTGATTTTTATAGCAAGAGCAGAGCTCAATATGGCTGTTATAATACTGGATTCTTATACTGGGCTGCTTCCAGAATCAACTTTCCAACAACTGATTCATGCCAATCTTATTCTTATAGCAAGAGCAGAGTTCAATATGGCTCCAGGTCCCTTATTTCCAGCTCTCACTTGGTCACCAGAGATCAAGTTACTTTCCACAACTTCGGCTCCAGGACGTGATCATTTCTTAACCTCATCTGACTACATCTAACTTATTCACAGCATTTTCACGGCCCACTTTATATAATATTTTAACTGATAGCTTCTCATTAAATAAAGTTGTAATTTAAGAGTTATAATGAGTGTGATATAGTGGCTTTATGTACTTCTGCAATCCTATTCAACCATCACTAGAATCTTCTTGAGAACATTGTCATAACCACAAACATAAACCCCAGAACCCTGGGCAGGCCTCCTTGGGACCCTTCCCTCATACTCATGACAGTCATTGATTGGCTTTCTCTGCCTATGTGTTTGAAATAAAAATGTTAAGAAGATAGTTGTAAATGATATCTGGAGCTTATGGATAGGTCAAAAGTGAAGGTATAGTTGAAACCAGGTTAGGAGATGCTTCTTAAAATCATCATTCTTCCTTCTTATTGCATAGTGTTCTGTTGAGTACATATACCATAGATGGTTTATCCATCCACCTGTTGATGGGCACCTAGGTTAATTCCATCTTTTTGCTGTTGTGGACAGTGCTGCAATAAACATTCATGTGCATATCTTTGTTCATGTGACCACCTTTATTTCTGTAGGATATATTCTGAGCGGTGGGATTGTTGGGTCATATGGTACTCCTATTCTTAGCTTTTTAAGGAAGCATCAAATTTCTTTCCAAAGAGGCTGTACCATTTTGCACACCCACCCACAGTGTAGGAGAGTTCCATTCTTTCCTCAGCCTCACCAACTTTTGTTGCTTGGTGTTTTTTGGATTATTGCCAACCATGCTGGGGTGAGATGGTATGCTGAGTGAAATCAGTCAGCTGCAAATGGACAAGTATTACATGAAATCTCTCCTATAAGAACCTGAAAATGGACTCAGGTACAGAAGAAAAGACTCCTTGATGGCTACAAGGGTGGGGAGAGTGTTGGTCATAGACTAGTCAACAGGAATTTGATTAGGTAAAAGGAGTGACAGTATGCAGTGGAGAACAGAGCAGCATAATTGGACTATACCATAAACTGAAAGGTTTTCTAAACTCAATCAAGTATATCAAAAGACAGAGTAGAAGGGACAATGGTCTGGGGACCATGTTTTCAGGGCACATGGAGGTCAATTGTCATAACTCATCTTTTGATGAGTCTTCTGCACCCCATATTGTTGAGTGGTATCTGGGGTCTTAAAAGCTAGCAAGCTACCATTTGAGGTACACCAAATGGTTCCAACTCGTCTGGAACAAATGACAACCAAGAAAGACAAAGATACAAGGAAAAATGAACCCAAAAGACAAAAGGACCCGTATAAATGGGCAATTGTATCAACATGAGACCAGAAGAACCAAATGGTGCCTGGTCACCACCAAAGGCAGCCTTAATGGGGGACACAGTGCAGAAGCTCCGAGGCAACACGAGAGGCAGAGACAGGCAGCCCAAGTACCCTACTAAAAGACCAGAATTGGTGATCTAGCAACCTGTAGGGTCTCCTGGGAACATGGTCCCTGGACCTGTTTCTGGCTCTGACTAGAAGCCAGTACTGAGGTCAACTCTTCCTACAAGAGTAGACTGGTCTTGGTGACACAGTGTGAGCATATTCTGTGTGTATTTCATATTTCTATACATTTATTGACTGCACTGGGTATTTTAATATATTTGTACGTGGTTGTCCTACTAGGTTCTTTATAGACAGGAGAGAAGAGGGTGGAGAGGATGGAGCAGGTACTTGTTAAGAGGATGCTAGAAGTATAGAGAGAAAAGTATGAAAGCATTACCACTGAGTGAGGAGCTGCAGAAAGGCAGGCAGGCAGCACACTTACAATAAAAAATACAAAGGTGTATATTTCACAGTAATTAGTGTGTAAAAGATAATATATATTTAAATAAAACTATTTCCCCCAAATCTCAATAACTAAGTTTTTGGAGTGCCTCTGATAAACTAAATTAAAACTTGGGTTTTCTACCATTTAATCTGGACAAGGGTAACACCATGAGGAAGGTGCCACTATTTACAAATTACAGAACAGGAGATAGGCTCACAGTAAGTAGCAGAGATACATTTTTAGATAAATTTCTTTTTACTGCTTATTATATGGCCTGTGTTGTTTCTTCTAAATGATGATTCAAAATTTTCCTGATAAAAATCCCCTAGTCCAAAACATATTCTTTTGGGGCAAAACTGTTTCTTACTCTACTTTTCTGCTTATTTCATGGCCATGCACTTTGTCTAACAGAATGATTCATAACTAATTGTCAGACAAGTAGAAAATATGACTGCTGTTATGTTTCCTAAATTTGACAAAAGATCTTTAAAAGGAAAGGGCAGTGGCTATCCTTGAAGCTTCATCCCAAGGGCTGAGAAGATGAATCTGCTCTCAATGCTCTGAAAATGCAAATAAGAACAAAATTACTGACAGATGCAGAGACTGAGGTTCTAGTTTATCAGCCACAATAAAAATTCCTCTGGCAAACTTGCATTTGAATAACAAATGGACTGTCAATTCTATACTGTCAGTATTCTACTGACCATTTTTTGTTCTTATCGTCCCTGAATCCACCTAAATTTTACTCTTGGTGATTTGCCAAAAACTTTTTCCAGACACAGTGGATTGTTGGCTTTCTAAAATCTAATTCCAAGAATACAGAAGTGAGAAACTCACTCTGTTTGATGTAACTACTGTTTCACAGAGAAAACGATGTTTAATTGAGTTTTGAATGAAAAGAATGAGTTTGTCTAGCTAAACACTCTGGGAAAAAAAAAATTATTACAATAAGAGAGAATAAGAGACACCAAACCATGAGAGCAGTGAAAGAGACTTAAAATGACCCTTTTGTCCTGCGTGCTGCAAAATCACTTTTTTGTATACTTTTTGAGGTGTACTGATAATCAATCTGATGCTATGTTAAGGCTCAGTAGAAAACATATATATATTCTGATTAATTGTATGAGTAAATTAAGAGTCAATGTTTGTATGTGGATCTAGAGTTTTAAAATCTTCCATTGAATGTAGACAGAGCTTGGAAGGATGATACTTAGGTATGTGAAAGGCTAACCCATATTTCTCATCTTCTGTATGAAGGGGCCCCAGCCATCTTTCTAACTCTGAGGAAGCTAAATTCTGGACAAAAGTATAATTAAAAAAAAAATCAATACCACTGTAATATTTTTACAGTGAAAGTTTACACAGCAAATCAGGTTCCAGTCTGACAATTTACACACAAATTCCTCAGTGACATTATCCACCTTTTTTTTTTTTTACACAATATGTCCACATTCTCTCTAATTAGTTTCTGGTTGTTCCATTTTCAGTACTGTGGTTTCCCTGTCCCCTTAGCTTCTCATCTTGTCTTCAAAGCAATTGTTGACCCTTTGGTCTTATATAAATGATGTGATTTAAATTTACCATTAGAGAGATAAGAAAGAGAATATCAATCATGTTAAAGAGCCCTGCACCTCTTGCTTCTAAGTTACTGCAAGGAGATTCACTAATAGAATATATGCATGTAACCTGGATTTCCAGGACAATTGTGAATTAAAATTTATATTGCTTTTTCTTAAAAATTACTACAGTGATCAGTTTTAAACTGCTCAGACTCACACTGGCACCACGGAAGAACATCCTGATTCTCTGATTTCATAAAGATTACAGTCAAGAAAAATCTATGGAGCTCAGTTCTACTTCATAGCATTGTAAGACATGAATCAGAATTGAATCAATGACAACACGTTTAGTTTCAAACTCAGCTTGAGTCATCTGAGTGGTGATAACTCATGAATTTGTGTTTTAACTTCTGTTTGTAAACAGATGCTTTTCATCTAAAGTGAACTTACAACAGACTGCCTGGTTGATGAAGGTGGGAAAAGGGAGTGATATTATTAGTTCAATGAGAAAGGGAAATGAAAAAAGCCAATGTATTCCCAGCATAAGCTTTTAGGCATTTAGAAACTTTAGATATGTACACTAGAGATATCAAGGACCACAGCCTTCAGTATGGATTGCGTTTCAACATCAGGAAAATAAAAATCCTTAAAGGACTGAGGCTGCCAAAGATTTCATTTTACTTGGCTCTGCAATTAAAGCTCATGGAAGCAGCAGTCAAGAAATCAAGACATTTTGCACTGGGAAAATCTGCTGGAAAAGAGCTCTTTAAAGTATTTAAAAGTAAGGATGTCACTTTGAAGATTAAAATGTGCCTGACCCAAGCCATGGTGTTTTCAGTTGCATCATATGTATGTGAAAGCTGGACCATGAACAAAGAAGAAAGAAGAAGAATTGATGCCTTTGAATTGTGGTGTTGGAGAAGAATGTTTAATGTACTATGGACCCCCAAAAGAACGAACAGATTTGTTCTGGAAGAAGTCCGACCAGAGTGCTCCTTGCAAGCAAAGATGGCAAGACTGCATCTCACACACTTCGGACATATTGTCAGGAAAGTTCAATCCCTGGAGAAAGACACCACGCTTGGCAGAGTAGGGGTCAGTGCAAAAGAGAAAGACCTTCGAAGAGGCGAATAGACGAAGTGGCCGCAACAATGGGCTTAAACATAAAAGTGATTGTGGCCATGGCGCAAGAACGGGCCCCGTTTCATTCTGTTGTTCATGGGGTCACTATGAGTTAAAACCGACTCGACGGTACCTGACAACGATGACAGATATCTACATTATACATTGCATACAGATATATATATATATATATTATTGGTGGTCTATTGTGTGTGGTAATTTTTCATAATGATTTTCAATGCCCAGATACTGCCCTAGAGATATTTACTCAGTTAGACGTCTACGCCTTTTGGCACTACATTCAATTGTAATACTCGAATGCAAGACTCTTATGTTTCAACGTTTTGGAGTACCCCCACCCTCTTGGCTGGATGTCACAAGTAGCAGAATGGGTGATCTTTCTGAAGTGAACATATTAATATCCTCTTCCTTCCTACGGAAGAATTTTGAGGGATACTTAGTGTAGGTTTCTGATGACGTGCTAAATATTCAGTTGGGTATGGAACCGAGAAACTTGTGTGATTGATTCAGTAGCAGTTATTTGGCTGAAAAATGTCTCCCATTCCTCTTGCAATAGATGTTCATTAATAACACTTTACATAATACACTGTTTATAAGATTTGTCATAGCATATTTTGTATAATGTACATGTTTCCTTCAAGAGAGGGTTGAAGCTGGAAGTTTACTTTCTTCAGTTTTTCGTTCCTCACCTTTAGCATAGTTTGTTGTTAGTTGCTTCTGAGTCAGCTCTGACTTATGGCAACCTATGTACAAATTATAAAACGTTGTCCATTTCTGTGTCATCCCACAATTGTTGGTATTTTTGAACCTGTAAGTTTTCCACTGGGTAACTTTTAGTAGCAGATCATTAGGCTCTTCTTCAGGGCTGACCTTAGTCTAGAAACTTTGTTGAAACCTCTCCACCACAGGCTAGCCTGCAGAAATACCAGTGGCATAACTTCTAATATCATAGCAACATGCAAGCCACCATAATATTAATACTCCACTATTAACTAATTGAATGAAAATAAAAGACATTTCAACATTATTCTTAAAGCTTGTTGCATTTAAATTACGTGAGCAGCAACAATTAGCGGATTGCAACAGGAACTGAAATATAATGAGGAATCATCAGAAATCTGGGATGCTTTTGGAATTTCACCAAGTCTAAAATAACTTGAAAGTTCCAGCTTCTTCCTTATGACATTGTTTACTTCAAAACAAACTAACAAAACACAAAGAAAAAAATTATTTTTATTATTATGACTGAGTGAAAATGTACATTCCTGTATAAATTCACATGCCCACCTATATGCAGCTTCCACTGCTCTCCCTGTCCGGTGACGGCACACTATTCCTCTCTGCTCCATACATGTCTCATCCTCCCAACAGCCTCCTTTCCGCTCCTCTCCACCCACTCTCCTTCCTCCAGCCAGAGGTCAGCAGGATGATATCCTATAGATGTACAGAAACATAAAGTGCATCCAAAAATTTAAAAAGCCACAGAATGCAATGTAAGTGTCCTTGGAACTCAAAAGAGGTGAAAAGGAAAAATGTGTTCTCCATTTAGGAACACTCATTTGCTCATCACACTGGCAAGAGGCCACAGCACAGTGTTGTTGGGGCCAGTCAAGCCTGGTAGATTCCAGAGTGCTCTCTGATCCTGGAAGAATCGAGAAGGCAATATTTCCCTCTGCTTCAGGACATTATCTTTCATCACCTTCTTCTCAGTGTCTTTTCCCCATATTGCTGTCAGAATGGAAACAGCAGATGTCTCTCAGCATTTTCTGTTAAGTTCAATCTTCAGGCAACAGGATAAAAGAAGGCTAACATCACAACCTTTCTGTAAATGAAGTATTCCAAAATACAAGACAATACTAGTTTGGGCTTAGCACTGATCCCTGGCTGTGCTGGGGACCACAAAGCCAAGTGGAACTTTTCTAATACTGAAAAATGACAGAATCACTTACTCCTCTGACTCCTGTTAGCTGATCTCTCCACATTCTCTTTCAGCCGTTGTGTCAACTGTAGCCAAGAACTAGTCCCAAGTCTAAGACCAACAGACAGGCTCTGAGAGCAATACATTACACGGGTACCTCTGCTTCTCCAATCAGAACCCCAGTCAGAAGTCCTTTTTTGTTTAGGCAACATATTCATATTCCAAAAGTCACAGGTTGCCACCTGAAATGGTGGGGTTGCACCTCCAAGTTTTTCAACAGCATTTAAGTCAAATGTGTGCTTACTCAGTGTAGGCATTTGAGATGCTCACCACAGAGACGAAGAAGAAGTGATCACGAAGGGGAAGAGGTTGAGAAAATGTCAGGAGAACTAAAAAACAGGGAAAAAGGAACAAGATTAAGAAGTTCCGTGCTCTTTTACCAAGTGGAAAGAGATAATCCTGTCTAGGCAGGATAGCTTGTAAGTTATGAGACCAGAAGAGCAAGTTGTTTTATTTCTTTAAGTCTTTACTGCTTCATCCCTAAGGGGGCAGTAACAGTATTTTCTTCTCCAGAGCATGAGTTTGTAAGCACTGCGGTAGTACTGGTTTTTTGCCTACTGATTTCTATCACTTCTCAGAAAGTAAGTCTGGATTCTGTACCACTTTCCTCAGGAATATTTCACTTCTTTATTTCTTAGATTATATATTAAGGGGTTCAGCATGGGGGTAACCAGGTTATTCAGAATCTGAACAGCTTCACTAAGCTGGGGGTTAGGACTGGGCTGCGAGTAGACGAGAACCACTGGCATAAAGGTGAGAAGGATGGCAGTGACGTGGGCACTGCAGGTAGAGAATGCACGATGCCGGGCCTCTGCAGAGTGAATTTGAAGAATAGAGCAGACAATGCAGCTGTAGGAGGTGAGGATGAGAAAGAAGCAGCTGAAGTTTATGAGGCCCATACTGATGAAATTCACTGTCTCCAAGACTGAGGTGTCTGCACAGGCCAGCTTCAGCATCACTGGGATATCACAAAAAGAATGGTCAACTTCATTGAGGCCACAGTAGGGCAACTGGAAGGTGAGAGTGCTTAGAAAGATGGCCTGCATTCAGCCAAAAAATGGGATCCCCATGGCTGGAACGGCACACACTCTGTGACTCATGATGACTGTGTAACGCAGAGGATGACATATGGCCACAAAGCGGTCATAGGCCATCACGGTGTACAGGAAACACTCAGTGCAGCCCAGAAAGTGGTAAAAGAAGAGCTGGGACACGCAGCCTGCATAGGAGATAGCTTAGCTGTTCCCTGAGAGATAGAACAGCATCTTGGGGGAGCTCACTAAAGGGAAAACTATGTCACAGACAGACAGCTTACACAGAAAAAAGTACATGGGAGTGTGAAGCTGAGTGGAGGAGATTCCCCATCAGGGTGAAGAGGTAGAAAGTCAAAAACAGCATAAAGAAAATATGGTCTCCAGACCTTGTGTGTGGGGGATGCCCAGAAGAATAAACTCAGTCACCCTTGAGTCATTCCTCATCCTTAAAGGAATGATAAACTTCAAATGAGAACACAGGATGCCACAGTAGGAGCACAGATGTCAAACCAAAAATCTCTCTGATGGATGTGTTGACTTTATGTTTTAACAATCAACAGTCAACCTTCTTATGTAGGGCAGATCTACAAAAAAGCATAATGACTTAGGCACATTGTTCTTAGGTACTGACCACTCAATTTGCTAATCAAGGAGGCCACATGTTGCACAGTAAAACTGCCTCTTATGGTTTTCTAAGCTGCAATCTTTACAATAACATATCATCAGGCCTTTCTCCCGTGGAGCAAATCAATGAGTTAGAACTATCAATCTTTCTGTTAGTAGCTGACAGCTTAACAGTTACACCCCCGACAATTCCTTCCACCAAAAGGTGAAAATGAATCCAGTTATCAATAAATGAGTAGGTAAATAAGTTGAGGTATATATGTGAGTATTACTCAGTCATAAAGAAAATTTGATTATTTGCTAGGGTTCTGTCTAATTTCTTTTATAAATTCAGTAGTTTTTTTATTTTTGATTTAAGCCTCAAGACAATCTGATTAAAAGAGAGAGAAAATCAAGCTTCCAAGAGGTTTAGTAATCTCCATCACATAGCTAGAAATTGATCAAGGTGACATTAAAACCCAAGTCTTCTGATACCAGAGGCAAATACTCTGTGGTGGAATCCTCCCAGGGATTTTTTTTTACCCTAGGCAAACAGAGATAGAAGCACTTAATTTCAAATGCCTAAATAGCTGCTGTGTAGGTTTGTTGTATATTTTCCACGGTGAATAACTAGTGAAATGGAACTAACAAAACGTTAGATTTTATTTCCATAAAGAAAGGGAAAAAAAAATTAATGAGATATGTTGTCTTATGAAGGAATGAATTGCTGTCACTATAAGGGCTTAAGTATGAGTAAGATGACATTATTTTAGGGATGCCATAATGGAGATTCCTAATTACAATGCAAGATTGCCCTATATGCACACTTAGTGTCTCTTATAACTTTGAGATTCTTTAATTTTATGTATGTAAGTCATATTTAATTTGTCCACATTTTGAAATATATTGAAAAATGTAGGTACAATAAAGACTAACAAATCGTTTCTTTGGTGAAAGATGGCTTTAGATGCAATAGATCTCTCCACTTCCATAATGACACTTAAGAATATTGCTACAGTGGCTACAACTTAATGCCATTCTTTAAGCATTTTAAAATAAGAAGCATGCCTTGAGGAAGGCTGGGATATCATTGAAGGAGAGTTCCTTAGAGCAATAGAAGATTATTGAGATGCTATTAAATAAGATCTGTAGTTTAAGAAACAAGCAAAATACCTGACTTATGTTGACCATAAATATTCTAGGCATTATACTTTGAGTACATTAAATCTTTTAGTTCTTATCACATGGCTGTGAGGAAGATAGTATTAATCTTCCTTTTAGAAGAAGAAATTGAGGCCAAAAAATAAAAAAGTTTAAGCAAATTAACCAATACACATCTGTTAAAAGGTAAAGCTGTATACCACATCTAATACATTAGGAATTCCTTTCTGAGTTTAGTACTCATTCGTAATACTCATTCAAAAATGATAATAACTTTGATGTTATTTTATATTAATTCATTTTTATAATGTGATTTTATGCAGTCCCGATTGATTCTTACAAAATCTCTGTAACGTAGCTGTAATTAATTCCAGTTTCCAAGCAGCACATTGATAGTTTAAAACTTTTTCTAAAACTGAAGAGCAAGTTATATCTCAATCTTCAGACTCCAATTTTACTTTTCTTCCCACTATCTTCAATGCCTCGAGAAAGATTTGAAACAGAGAGAAATTACCTCTTTGAGAAAGAGAAAAATCACTTACAGATTCATTCTGCAGATATGGAGAAGCGTTATTGAAATCATGCCATCTTTGCATCTTTATCTCGCATTTGCTGACTAGGTAACGGCACAAAATGATATTAAAGCTCTAGAGGGGTACGCAGGTCTCCGAATATCATATTACATAGAGAAATTTGTCTTTGTAAATATTCCCGAGAGCAAACTTCAGATTATGGTGTCATAGGAAGGAAAATTTGTATCATGCTTTCATCATTCATTCTCCTTTTTTAAATCCTATTTCTTTTTTTTTAATTATGATTCAGTAAAAATGTACATTCTCATATAAATTTTCATGCCCACCTGTATGCAGCTCCCACTGCTCTCCCTTCCCGGTGACAGCACGGTCTTTCTCTCTGCTCCATACATGTCTTATCCTCCCAACAATCTCTTATCCTCTGCTCTCCACCCACGCCCCCACCTCCAATAAGAGGTCAGCAGGACAACATCCTCTAGATGCATAGGACCATAAAGTGTACACATGTTATGGTCACTCTGTGTCGCCAAGTCCAATCCATTCCTGTCTGAAGACCTCCATTACGATTTATGGACACGGGCAGCATCAGGGCCAGGGGCCACGCCCCCAGGGGAACTCTGAGGCCCCTGGACCATCAATTGCCGTCTTTTAGTGGAGATCTCAGGGTGCACTCCTTTTTATTTTTGTTTTGTTAATGAGACTCGACTGTGTGAGCTCCATCATGGCTATCACTGGCAGCAGCGGGGCACCGTCTGGTTCCTCTGGTCACAATTCAATGTAATCACCCACTCACGTGGATCTCTCTGTCTTCTGCGTTCTCCTTCACCCGTGTCGTTTTTGGTCCTTGGTGATCATCCATTCCTGCTGAGTTGGGACCATTTGCTGTACCCTCAGATGGCAGCTTGGCAGCTTGGCAGCTTTTAAGACCCCAGATACCACTCGCCTATGTGGGGTGCAGAAGGATCTAGTAGGAAAACGCTAGTTGTGCCTATTGATCTCAATTTTCCCTGGGAGTATGGCTTTTGAGTCCCTTCCCCAGCTACTCTCTCCTTGCAATATTGGGTTAAGGTGGAAGGAGTAATCTTGTTATGTTGAAGTCAAGTTACTATTGATCTTCTTTCTAATGTGTGCTGTCACAGGTTAAACCTAACCAAATTTCTGTTAACTATCTAATCTAACCAGCCCCCTTGCAGCCATCAAAGAGTCTTTTCTTCTATGCATGAGTCTATTTTTAAGTTCTTATCATAGGGATCTCATACATATTTGTCCTTTTGTTGCTGACTCCTTTCACTCAACATAATGTCCTCTAGTTGAAACCAGGTTAAGAGAGGTTTCCTGCTGCCATCATTGTTCTATATCATTGAACAGTGTTCTGCTGAGTATATATACCATAGTTTACCTATCCTCTGTTGTTGGGCATCTGGGTTGATTCCTTCCTTTTACTATTGTGGATTGTGCTGCGATAAACATTTGTGTACATGTATCAGTTGGTGTGAATGTCCTGGATTTTGTAGGGTGTATTCCAAACAGTGGAATTACTGGGTCAAGTTGTACACCTATATCCAGCTTTTTAAGGCAGTGCCAGATTGCTTTCCAAAGAGGTTGCACCATTTTGCAATCCCACCAACAGTGTAGGAGAGTTCCAGTTTCTCCACAGCCTCTCCAGTATTTGGTGTTTTGCATTTTTTGGAATATGGCCAACCTTGTTGGGGTGAGATGGTATCTCATTGTAGTTTTGATTTAAATTTCTTTGATAGCTAATGATCGTGATCATGTCCAGATATATTTTTTGGCTGCCTGGATCTCCTCTTTAGAGAAGTGTCTGTCCATCTCCTTTGCCTATTGCTTAATTGGATTATTTATGTTTTTCTCACTGATATTTCATACTACCTTATAGATTATGGAGATCAGCCATCAGCCTGACATGTAGTTGCCAAATGTTTTTTGCCATTCTGTAGGTGACCTGTTAATTCTATTTATAAAGTCTTTGGATGAGCAAAAGTGTTTGATTCTTAATGGTTCCCATTTATCTATTTTCTCTTTTGTTGTTTGTAGTTTGTTCGATAGATTTTGAAGTTTGTCTAAGTTGTATATTAAAACTTCCATTGCTGTTCCTACTTTTTCTTAGATGAGCTTTATTGTTTCAGATTTGATATTTAGGTTTTTTTTATCCAGTTTGAGTTGGTCTTTGTGTAAGGTGTAAGATACGGGCCTTGTTTTAATTTAGTGCAGATGGATATCCAATTTTGCCAGTGTCATTTGTTGAAGACATTGTTTCTACCCTAGCTTAATGTCTTAGCGCCTTTGTTGGATATCAGCTATTCATAGGAAGATGGTGTCATTTCTAGAGTCTCAGTTCTGTTCCATTGAGCTAGCTGTCTGTTTTTGTACCAGTACCAGGCTGTTTTAACTACTGTGGCAGTGTAATAGGTTCCAAAATGGGGTTGTCAGAGGCCTCCCAGTGTGTTCCTCTTCTTCAGTAGTGCTTTACGTATCTGGGGCTTGTTCCCTTTCCAAACAAAGTTGGTGAATTGTTTCTCCATTTTCTTAAAAAATGTCACTGGAATTTGTATTGGGATTGCATTATAAGTGCTATATCTAAATTTTGACAGTAAGTATGCATAATCTTGTTTCCATTTAACTGGACTAAAACAAACTGGCTGTCTATTAGATTCAGTCTCTTTAAATGGAAGATTATGTTTTGCTTTTGCAAGTCCATGTATTTATATTAAACAACACAAGAACTACAAAAGAGTGACCTTAATAGTCCTCAACGTATTTTCTTTTCTTTAAAGTGGGCTACTGGAAGCTTCATATAGCTCAAGCCCTGGTGAACCTAAATGTTTTTCTCCTTCCTCTCTCTGCCTTCTCTTTTTCTCATATTATTGTTAAGGACTTTACTTGGATGTGATGCAAATATCTGTCTTCTGTTTTGACCCGATGCTAATGACTTTGTTTTGTTTTGTTCAAGAACCTGTAATTTACAACTTCTCCAAAGGAGATCAGAGCCCAAATGTCTGGTAAGTGTATCTTTAGCCTGATATAGAGATGTCCAACATGTAATTCTTTTGTCTGGTAGTCTTTTTCACAAGCTTGTAATGACTAATTCTTCTGTCCATGCTACCTGTAGTCTACAAAGACATTTCTAAGCTTTGTGAAATCATATGCAAGCTGTGATCTAAAAGTTATCTTTTGAGACTCTGTAGAGATGAGGTTCTGATCAAGAATTTACCAGGAATTGGTCTTATTTAGGAAGGGACACCCTAACTAAGTGAAGTCCTAAAGTTTTGTGTAATCAGATGTGACCTGTGAACGATTTTAGAGATTTTGACACTATTATGAAGCTTGATCTAGTTTGTACTCCAACTAACAACTGAGAGGAAAAGTATGCTTGGATGCATAGAATACAGAATAAATTAACATTTGCTTTCCAAAATATAGCGCAGCTGTACATCAAGAATAAATCAGGCAAATTAAACATTATGCTCATCAAAAGACTTCATCAAAAGAATAGAAAGACAACCTGGAAAACAAAAATTTGGTTACAATATATCCAACAATTGTATGTTTTCTGAAATCTGTAGAATATTTCAACACATACCTCGGTAGCAAAAACACAAATAATCCAATTAAAAAATGAGAAGTGTGCAGCTCAAGAACTCTACTAAAAGATGAAAAGCCAATCTATAAAAAGGAGTGACTCACAACAGTAACTCAAGAGTTACTCAAGAGTAACACTGAAAACACCAATGTAAAAATGAGTACATCAAAACAACAGCACTAAACACATACCTATCAAAAATTATACTGAATGTAAACTGACTGAACACTTCAATAAAGAGACAATTAATGATGTCTTGGATCAAAAGACACACCCTGTCTATATGTTGCTTACAAGAAGAACACCTTAGATTTAAAGATATGAACAAACTGAAAATAAATGATGGAATAATACATACCAAGCTACCAGTATACAAAGAAGAGGAAATGTGGCAATACTAATCTCAGATAAAATAGATTTTAATGTAAAATCCACCATTGTGGACAAGGATGGTCAGTATTTATCTCTGAAAG
Organism: Heterohyrax brucei; assembly: GCA_028571685.1. Classification (NCBI taxonomy): domain Eukaryota; kingdom Metazoa; phylum Chordata; class Mammalia; order Hyracoidea; family Procaviidae; genus Heterohyrax; species Heterohyrax brucei. The sequence goes on from CM053162.1 coordinate 24,966,425, forward strand.
TCCCTAAGATTGTACACTGGGGTCAAAACAGAGTCTTTAACCAATGGTGCTGGCAAAATTGGATACCCATCTGCAAAAGATTGAAACAAGACCCAATCTCACACCTTACAGAAAAACTAACTCAAATTGGGTCAAAGACCTAAATAACAAACCTAAAATGATAAAGGTCATGCAAGAATAAATAGGGTCCACAATGAGAGTTTCAATATGCAGCTTAGACAGACTTCAAAATTTGACAAAGCATGATCAATAGAAGACAAAATAGATAAATGGAAACTATTAAAAATCAAAAACTTTTGCTCATCCAAAGACTTTTTCAAAAGAATTAAAAGACCACCTACATAATGGGAAAAAATATTTTGCAACTAAATGTTAGATCAACATCTGACCTCCATAACCTACAAGGTACTATAAAATGTCAACAAGAAAAAGGAAAACAGCTCAATTAAGCAATGGGCAAAGGAGATGAACAGACACTTCACCAAAGAGTACATACAGGCAGCCAAATGACATGTAAGGAAATGCTCGCAATCATTAACTATTAAAGAAATCCAAATCAAAACTACAAGAAGATGTCATTTCACCCCAACAAGATTGGCCATGATCCAAAAACCACAAAGCAACAAATGCTGGAGTGGCTGTGGAGAGACTGGAACTCTCCTACACTGCTGATGGGATTGCAAAATCTTCCAATCTTTTTGGAAAGCAATCTGGTGCTTCCTTAAAAGGCTGGAAATAGATCTACCATAGATATACCATTTGACCCAGTAGTTACACTCCTAGGAATATATCCTACAGAATCAAGGGCAGTCACATGAACGGATACACACACAAAAGTGTTTATTGCAGCACAGTCCACATAAAAGATGGTATCAACCCAGATGTCCAGCAACAGATGAATGGATAAACAAACTATGGTACCTATACTCAGTGGAACAGTATGCAATGACAAAGAAAAACGATGATTTTAGAAAGCATCTGATAAGCTGGTTTCAACTGGAAGACATTATGCTGAGTGAAATCAGTCAGTGGTACAGTTACAAATATTGTTTGGCACTTAAGGACAGACTTGTGTACAGAAGAAAAGACTCTTTTATGGCTGCAAGGGAGGAGAAGGAGGAAGGGAAAGGGCTGGTCATAGATTAGATAGTTGGTAGAAATCTGTTTCGGGGAAAGCAGTGATAGCACACAGTAGAAAGAAGTTCAACTTAACTGGGCTTCAGCATAAATTGAAAACTCTTCTCATATTAACCCAATATTGCAAGGATAGTGTAGCAGGGGTGGGGGCCTGAGCATCATGCTCTCAAGGGACATTGAGACCAATTGGCATAACTTGCCAACTGCTAGGAGTCTTCTGCATCCCATATTGAAGTGTGGTATCTAGGGTCTTAAAAGTTAGCAAGCTGCCATCTGAGGTACACTAAATGGTCCCAACTCAGCTGGAACAGAAGATCTCCCAGGACCAAAAAGACATGAGGGGAAAAAAGCCATTAAGACAGAGGAACCTGTGTGAATGGTACTGTATCAACATGTGACCAGAAGAACCAAATGGTGACCAGCCACCACCAAAGCAAGCCATTATGGGGCACGCAATGTTGAGCCCCAGTGACAACACAATAAAAAGAGGAATGCACCTCAAGAACTCCACTAAAAAATCACAATTGATGGTCTTAAGACTTTTGGGTTCCCCTGGAAGCATGGCCCCTGGATCCGATATTGCCATAACCAGAAAACATTACTGATGTCAACTCTTCAGACAGTAATGTATTCAACTCGAGGACAAAATGTGACCACATGGAGTCGCCATGAGTCGGATCTAACTTGAAGGCACTTGGCATGGTGTGTGCACTTTATGGTCCTATGAATCTATATGATGCTGTCCTATTGGCCTCTTACTAGAAGGGAGAGAAGAGGATGAGGAGAAGAGGATAGGAAATCATTAAGAGGATATGGCATGTATAGAATGGAAAACAGGAGTATACTGCCACTGGGAAAGGACAGCAGAAGGAGCTGCAGATAGGCGAGCACGCAAATTTAATTTGGATTGTATGCTGTCACTAAATCACAATACTGCAAAAAGAACAATAAGCAAACACTTTTGCCATCAAAGAGTTCATCAAAAGAGTAGAAATTCAACCTACAGACTGGAAAAAAATTTTGGCTACCATGAATCTGATCAGCATCTAATCTCCATAATCTACAAAATACTGCAAAACCTTAACAAAAAAAAGATTATGGTTTTATGTTTCTCGAGACTGCTGTATTACATTTCTTGTTTTGATATGTTGCACTGTTACTGTACTTTGCTACTAACCTATGATCCCCTTTAATATTCTAAGTTTAATACCAATTTTAGCTTCTGCATATCTTATTAACTTCCTCCCCATCTGAAAGGACTGTAACTACTGTAGTGTATCCCTCTGTATAATGTGATGCTATCTTCGCTTTCATGATGTGATCGTTGGTTCCCTTTTTGTAATATTATATCTTTGATTGAGTTTTGTGCCTTCCCTAATTGAGTAGGTTTCTGGATGTTGTGCCCTGCATTACCCTTAAATACGCACTTAATAGTTTTGTTTTTCTAAGCAAAGAGCTTCTTTTAGTATTTCTTGTAGTTTTGGTTCACCTTTTACAAAGTCTCTAAGCTTATTTTTATCTGTGACTGTATTAATTTCATCATCATATTTCAAAGACAGTTTTGCAAGATGTATAATTCTTGGTTGGCAGTTTTTCTCCTTGAAGGCTTTGAATGTGTCATCATCCTTCTGCCTCCATGGCAACATTGTTTGTGTCAAGAAGTCACACAAAAGCCTACCAGGCTTCCCTCTGAGTGATAGCTTTGCTTTGAGTCTTGCTGCCTTCAAGAGTTTCTGCTTATGTTTCATTTTATTAAACTTGATTATAACATGTCTTGGTGTCTATCTTTTGAGGTTTATGTTTTGTGGCATTCGCTACACATCTTGGATATGTTTGTTCTCTTCTTTCATAATTTCAGGGAAGTTTTCTGCCAGCAGCTTAACAATACTCTCTGTGTTTTCAGCTATCCCCCCTTGTTCAGGAACTCCAGTTAATCACAGATTATTCCTCTTGATATAGTCCCACATGTTTCTTAATTCTTCATTTTTCTTATTTCCTTTCTCTGACTCTCGTAAATAGTGGTGTCAGTTGCTCTATCTTCAATGTCTCTGAGTTTGACTTCCATTTCCTCAGTTTTCAAAGAAGAGTTTCCTCAAGAGTTTTCAAAGCTCTTTTGGCTTTGAATTGAATTGGATAATTCTCTAATTTTATTATTGATCTGTTGGATTTCAAAACATTGATATGCCATTAGTTTGAATAGCTTGATTAATTTTTCATTTTGTGCTGCTGCATTTTGTTCAATCTCTAGGATGGCTGTATATATAATTCTTTTGTACTTAACCTCTGGTAGTTTCAGAAAAGCTTCTTCATCAAGAAGGTTTTTGATTCTTTATTTTGGGCATTTTATGGAGCCATGGTTGGCTGTTTCTTTAAGTTCCTGATGATGGTCTGTTACTTTTGGGACATCTAGAGGTTGTTTTTTCCCTCTAGTTGCCTCAATAGGAGCTGAGGCATAGTTCTGAGAAGGGAGTTGGTCAGCAGCCACCTCTGTGTACTCCAGTGGCTGGCCCCAGTGGGCACTCTGGGGTGGCAGACTCTGTCTCCTGACTGGCAAAGACATTGCCCTACTTATGGAGTCACTGGGAGGCTGTCTTCTGACTCTATGATGTGGGTCGGCAAGGCTGGAAGAAATGCCAGTGGGCTGCACAACAATTGTTTCTCCAGACAGTCTTATTTTAGAAAGCTAAAAACTCTCTGACAGCTTCCAAAATAAGTCAGGCTGTCAGATGTGGCAGGCCTCTCCTTCTGGCTGACAACAGAGGCACCTCTTCAGCTATACCCAGATTTTCTGATGTTGTTCAAAGTAGGGAGAAGCTACTGCCCTGGTACCATCACACACTGTGTCTTACTCATAAGGCAACACTGTACTAAACATAGCCTTTCTGATGGAAAAGTACTCCTTGGACTGTCACTATCTCCCAGCCTGGGAATTCACCCCTTCCGAGCCATCTGGTTGGCTAACTCCATCTCCCAACTAACCAAGATGGTGTCCCAGTCATGCTTCCCCTCCCACTGTGAAACAGCTGAATCTACGGCAGAGCTCACAAAAGAGCTCATGGCTATGGGGTCCTGAGTCCACCACCAGCCCCTCAAAATGTGGCTATTTCGTACACTGTTTCTCCCTGTGACACGTGCTGCTCACTTGAGTACTGCAGCTCAGCATATGCTGGCTTACGCCCATTCCCCACATACAGGGCAACAAAAAGAAAAAAAAGTTAAAAGTGCCAATAATTTCAGTCTGCACACACAGCCATTCAGTAAGAGTGGGCCTCAGCAAGAGAGAAGTTTCCTGTTTAGTGGCATGTAGTCCAATGTGACAGCCCTATGCCGTGTCCTAGGGATCACTAGGTGACCATGCAGCTCCGTTTAATTATCATTCCAGGCCCTACTTTTCAGAAGGAATTAAGGAGACATGTGTCTAGCCTATCCTGTAGTCCCTGCCATCTCCACTCACCTTTTTTCACGAGATGGAGAAATAAATCACCAACTTTGTGTGGAAAGGGAAGAAATCTGGGATAAACAAAGTACTTCTGAAGAACAGGAACACAGTGGGAGGCTTCATACTACTCAACCTTAGAAACTTTTACGCTGCTACATTAGTCAAAACAGCCTGGTAGAGGTAGAAAAAGAGACATGTAGAGCAATGGAACAGATTTGGGATCCCAGGGATGCCACCGTTCTCCTATGAACAGTTCATATTCAACAAAGGCCCCAATGAGTTTGGCATGAGTGATCCAAAAAACCCTAAACGACAAATTCTGGAGCAGCTGTGGAGAGACTGGAACACTTCTACACTGCTGGTGGGATTGCAAAATCTTTCAACTTCTTTGGAAAGCAATCTGGTGCTCCATTAGAAATCTGGAAATAAATATACCATTTGACCCCAGTAATCCCACTCCTCGGAATATATCCTATAGAATCAAGGGCAGTCACATGAATGGATACATGCACATGAATGTTTATTGCAGCACAGTCCACAATAGCAAAAAGATGGAATCAACCCAGATGCCCAACAACAGAGGAACGGATAGGTAAACTATGGTATATATACTCAGTGGAACACTGTGCAATGATAAAGAACAGCGATGATTGCAGAAAAAAATCTCATAATCTGGTTTCAACTGGAGGATATCATGCTGAGTGAAAGTAGTCAGTGACAAAAGGACAAATATTGTATAAGACCCCTACGCTAAGAACTTAAAAATAGACTCATGAATAGGAGACTCTTTGATGACTGCAAGGGTGGGGAGGGAGGGAGGGTGAGGAGCAGAGAGTTTAGATTAGTTAACAGAAATTTGGCTGGGTGAAATCTGTGACAGCACACATTAGAAAGAAGATCAATAATAACTGGACTTCAACACAATTTGAGTACTCCTCCCATCTTAACCCAATATTTCAAGGACAGAGTAGCTGGGTCGGGGGGCCGGGGACCATGCTGTGAGGCAAAATCGAGGCCAATTGGCACAGCTAGCATTGGTGAGTGGTGTCTGGGGTCTTCAAAGCTGCCAAGCTGCCATCTGAGGGTACAGCAAATGGTCCCAACTCAATGGGAATGGATGATCACCAAGGACAAGAATGACTGGGGAAAAGAGAACCCAAAAGACAGCACCAACTCATAACCAGAAGAACCGGATGGTGCCTGGCCACCAACAGTGATAGCCATGATGGCGCTCACAGAGTTGAGTCTCACTGGCAACAAAAGAATAAATAGGGGTGCATCCTGAGATCTCCAATAAAATACTGCGATTGATGGCCTGGGGGCTTCGGGGTTCCCTTGGGAGCATGGCCCCTGGCCCTGATGCTGCCCCTGTCCATAAATCATAGTGAAGGTCAACTTTTCAGACAGCAATGGAGTGGTCTTAGCGCCACAGAGTGACCATATCTTGTGGGAATTTTATGGTTCTATGCATCTATAGGATGTCATCCTGCTGACCTGGAAAGGGAGCTGGTGGAGAGGAGGGAATAGGAGACTGTTGGAAGGACAGGACATGTATAGAGCAGAGAGGAGGGGTGTGCTGTCACCGGGCAGGGAGAGCACTGGAAGCTGCATATAGGTGAGCATGTGAATTTTATGGCAATGTACATTTTCATTCAGTCATAATAATAAAAAAATAATAATAACTAGAGCAAAACTAAATCAATTAGAGAACAGAGAAACAATTTTAAGAGTAAGCAAAACCAAAAGCTGCTTCTTTGTAAAGACAAAATCAACAAATTGACAAAAGAAAAAAAAGGAGAGGAAATAAATAACTTGAACAAAAAATGAGACAGATGATATCACAACAGAGCCAATGGAAATTAAAAACAAAATTGTAACAGACTATGAAAAACTGCACTCTAACAAAGCTGGAAACCTAGAGCAAATGGACAAACTTTTAGAGACACACTCCCTACCTAAGCTAGTACAAACATAAGTAGAATAACTAGATAAATTCGTAACAAAAGAAGAGATTGAAAAAGTAATTTAAAAAAATTCCTTACAACAACAAAAAGCTCTGGCCCTGAAGGCTTCCCTGAATTTTTTGGGAAAGAGTCAACACTACTATCACTAAAGATATTTCAGAGCTTTAAAAAGATGTAATAATCCTAATATCATTTTATCAAGCCGATATGAACCTGACATTGAAACCAGGTAAAGACATCACAAAGAAGTAAAATTATAGACCAATATCTCTCATGAACTTAGAAACCAAACTTCTCAACAAAATTCCAGCCAATAAAATTCAACAACATAGCAAAAAGATAATTCCCCATAACCAAATGGAATTCATATCAGGTATGCGGAGATTATTTGACATTAGAAAAACAGTCACTGTAATCAACCTCATAAATATAATAGAAGACAAGAACCACTTGATTTTGCCAACTGATGCAGAAAAGGCATTTGATGACAATCCAACACTCATTCAGGTTAAAAAGTCTCAGTAAAATAGGATTAGGAGTGAAATTCCTCAACATAATAAGGGCCGTCTATATGAAGGCAATAGCCAACATCATCTCAAATGAAGAAAGTCTAAGAACATTCCATTTGAGAACAGGAACCAGATAAAGATGATGTATGTCACCACTTCTATTCAACATTATGCTCAAGGGTCTAGCCAGAGTAGTGTGACTAGAAACAGAAATAAAGGATGTCTGAATTGGTGAACAAATAGCAAAATTATCTCTATTCATAGATGATATGATCCTACACACTGAAACACTGGAGACTCCAAAAATACTACTGGAACCAATAGAAACAGTTCAGCAAAGAATAGGATACAAGATAAACATACAAAAATCATTCCAGTTTCTCTAAATCAATAAAGAAAATGTGAAAGGTGAAATCATTTACAATAGTCCTCAAGAAGACAACATACTAAGAATAAACCTAACAGGGATGCAAAAAACCTATAGAAATAAAACTACAAGACATTACTGTAAGAAAGCAAAAGAGACCTATGTAAGTGGAGTAACCCATCTTAGTCATGGATAGGGAGATTCAATATTGTGAAAATGTCTTTTCTACCTAAAGCAATCTGTAGATACAATGTAATCCCAATCCAAATTCCAGTGGTTTTTTTTTTTTTTAGTTAAGGTAGAGAAAGAAATCATGTGAAAAGAGAAGAAAATCTTGATAAAGTAATACTGAAGAAAAAGAAGAAAAGGGGAGGGTTTATACCACCCAACTTCAAAATCTATACCACTGCCGTGGTAGTCAAAGCAGCCTGGTACTGATACAACAACAGACACATAGACCAAGGGAACAGAATTGAGAATCTGGACATAAAATCATTAATCTGTGCTAAATTGATAATTGACAAAGACTCAAACTGCATAAACTAGGGAAAAGACAATCTCTTTAGCAAATGGTGTTGGTATATCTGGATATTCATATGCAAAAAAATCATACAAGACCCATATCTCACACAGTGTACTGAAAAACAATTCAAAATGTATCAGGCCTAATTATCAACCCTAAAACAATGAAGATCAATGAATAAAAACTAGGATTAATGTCATGATTTCTAATCCAGGGTGTAAACAGACTTCAAAATTCACAAACACTAGAGGAGAAAATGGATAACTGGGAACTCCTAGACATCAAATATTTATGCTCATCTGAAGACTCCACCAAGAGAAAAAAAATGACAACCCACAGACGGGGAAAAAAAAATGGATACCACAAATTTGACCAGCATATAATCTCTTTAATTTACAAGACACTGCAAAAACTCAAGAAAAAAAAGAAAAATAATCCACTTAAAATATGGGCAAAAGATACGAACAGACACTTCACCAAAGAAGACATTCAGGAAACTAACAGATACATGAGAAAATGCTCTTCATTGTTAGCCATCTGAGAAATGAAAATTAAAACCACAAATGAGTTACCACCTCACCCCAATAAGGGTGGACTTAATCCAAACAACACAAAATAATAATGTTGTAGAGGTTGTGGAGAGGCTGGAAAGTTTCTACACTATTGATGGCAAAATAAAGTGTTACAACCACTTTGGAAATCACTTTCTTAAAAAGCTAGAGGTAGAAATTCTGTAGAATCTAGCAATCCAGCTTCTTGGAATATATCCTAGAGAAATAAGAGCTGCCACACAAATGGATAACCAACATTGTCATAAACAGAAAACAGACAGAAGTTGTCAAGGATTTTATATTACTTACACCCACAATTAATACCCATGGAAGCAACAATCAAGAAATCAAACAATTCACTGCAATGGCCAAATGTGCTGCAGAAGTCACCTCTTTAAAGTGTTAAAAAGCAAAGTTGTCAACTTGAAGAATAAGTTGCACCTGACTCAAGCCATGATGATTTCAGTCATCTCATATGCATACAAAAGGTGGATGAAGAATGAAAGTTGTCAAAATTGTAGTACTGCAAAAAATTATACAGTATACCGTGGACTACCTAAAGAATAAATGAATCTATCAAGCAAGGATGGTGACACTACGTCCCATATACTTTGAGTATGTTATTAGGAGGAAATGGTCCCCGAAGATGAATATCACTTTTGGTAAAGTGAAGTGTTAAGGAAAGGAAAAATCTTCAATGAGATGGAATGACACAGTGGCTGTGACAGTGTGCTCAAGCATAACAGAGATGGTGAGGATAAGTCAGAATTGAGAAGTATTTTATTCTGTTGTAGGTAGGGTTGCTATGAATCAGTACGACTAGATGGCCCCTAACAACAAGAAGAAGTTTCTATTCCTATGCTGGAAAACCTAGTGGCATAGCAAGCAAGAGCTACTGTTGCTAGGCAAAGGTCAAGAGCACAAATCCACTAGGTGCTGCATGGAAACTGTATGGGTCAGTTCTACCCTGTTCTATAGGGTTGATTTGATTCAAAATTGACTCAGTGACAATGAGTGTGTTTTCTCTTGGTATTCCTTATACTGGAAACTCTACTGGCATGGTGCTTAAGTGCTACAGCTGCTAACCAAAAAGTTGGCAGCACAAATCTTCCAGGCCATTGTAAGAAACTCTACAGCACAGTTCTAATTTGCCCTACAGTGCCTCTGTGAGTCAGAATCAACTTGACAGAAATAGGTTTTTTTTTGTTGTTGTTGTTTGATTGTGCTAGTTACTGTACAGAATATTTCAGTGATCTTTTAATTAAAAAAAGTTATATTAAATAGGTGGAAGTGAAAGTAACATGAAAAAATAGAAGATACAGAATTACAAGTGTGGCCTTTATCAAGCAGCCAACAGATGATTAAATGATTATATTCTGCAAGAAACATTCCAAATGAATTGCAGTCAAACTTAGAAAAATAATGAGAAATCTAAAATTTTGTACCTCACATCTAAACAAAGTGACCTCAAAATAAATCATACATTTAAGCATAAATGTTAAACTATAAAATTTCTAAGAGTTAACACTGAAGAAAAAGTTGAATACATTGGAATAGTGTTAGAATAAGGTTTATTTGAAAGGGCACACACATTAGAAAAACTGATTATGAAAATACACATATTTTACTTTGTATAAATTTAAAAACTGTTTTTTAAAATCAGCATTAAAAAAAAACATAAGCAAGAAACAGACAGCACACGTATCTGAAAAGGTTTTTACCCAAAATATAAAAATAATATTAACAACTCAATTATATGAATATAATCAAATTAAAAAATAAAACAATTTGAATAGATGTATCACAGGAGAACTACAAATAGTTATAGGTTTATGAAAAAATGTTAAATCTGTTAGTCATCAGGGAAATGAAAATTAAGTTAATAAGGAAATATTAGTAAACACAATGGAATGACTTTTAAAGAAAACTGACAATATCAAAGTTTGATAAGTTACAGAGCAACTGTAACTTTCATACATAGTTGGTGGGGGTTAAGCCTTGTCCAACCGCTTTAGAAACAGTTTTCCAATTTCTTACAAACCTAATCATATGTTTATAATATAAACCAACAATTCTGACTCTCAGTATTCAATAAAACAAATGCAACACATACATCTAAATAAAAACTTACATGAAATAGTATATGGAAGCATTTTGAATGACCGACAAATGTGGGGATAGTCCCAAAATGGGCCAATAATTGTAATAGTATAATAAATTTAAAATAAATTAACCATCATTTTTAATCTAACAAAGTTTCAACAAGGATAAAGAAAGTCTAAACAACAAAGTTCAACAGTGTGAACCACAGTACACAACACAACACATTTTTTCAGGACACAGCGTATCTTTACACAAATATTAATGATTTAATACATTGGGCTTTCAAAGCAGGCTACCGATCATTCCAGGTGTTTTCATTGCTCTTCACGTCTAGGGAATTATAGCAGAGAGGCAAGTTCAAGAGTGTAGAGTAGTCAGATGCTTCTTCTGATCTTTTTAACAAAGACCCAAAAGAACAAATGAATCCATTACATGTGACATCCCATCCTAGGAGCCCAGAACATCAAAGGGCGGATTGAGAAATTGAACTGAACAATGGAGCAGGGAGAGTAGGATTCACTAGACCTGACTCACTAGAAAAAGGCTACACCCAGCTTAGTGAGGTGAGCATGGAGATGGGAGGGAATCCTACCCAGCAGGAGAAACTGGACAGAGAATCCATTCATGCCTCTGGAAACAGTGAGGAAGAACAGAAGATGGTCAAAAACTAAGTCTTAGTGTGTAAACTTCCTTAGAATATACCTCCCTCTGTTTTCCCACTGCTTCCCCCTCCCCTGTCTGCACTGTGTCTGGCTCTGGAGTCTGATGCCATCAACTAAACCAGAAGTAGAAGTTCCTAAGCCTGCCCTAAGCTATTCTCCGTGACTTGGACAAAAACACACTTTAAAGTAAAATCCACCACACTGGATAAGAAAGAACACCATGTAATGAGGATCAGTACTCCTGGAGGCTATAACCATATTAAATATTGACAGAGACAAACACAAGTTTCCAAAATACATTAACAAATAAAATAAAACAAACATTAACTGCATTGAAAACAGAAATAGATAGCTCCACAATAATAGCAGAAGATTTTCTCACAACAATTTCAGTGAAGAACAGAATATCAAAAAAAAAAGTTTGATAAAGACATGGAAGATCTAAATGCCACAGTCAACTAACTTGACCTTGTATACATATACAGAACACTCCACCCCAAAACAACCAAGTATACTGTCTTTTTCAAAGCACACAGAAATTATCTAGAATTGAACATGTATTAAGACATAAAGCAATCTTTCACAAAATTCAATGTATTAAAATGTTACAAAGTATCTCTCCAGACCGTAAAGACTAAAAAGTGAAATCAATAATAACAAAATCAAACACATGGAAACTGAACGATATCTTGCTCAGACCCAACTGGGTTATAGAAGAAACAAAGGATGGAGTAAAGAAATCCGTAGATCACATGAGAATGAAAACACATCCATTCAGAACCTATGGGACACATCAAAAGTAGTGCTCAGAGGTCAATTGACATCAGTAAACACACGCATCCAAAGAGAAGAAAGCTCCAAATCAAAGAGGTAACATTACAGCTAAAACAATTAGAAAGAGACCAACAAAGATATCTCTTAAGCACCAGAAAAGAGATAACAAAAATTAGAGCATAACTAAATGAATTAGAGAGTAGAAAAACAAGAGTTATCAAGTCCAAAAACTGTTTTTTTTGAAAAGATCAACGAAATTCATAAATCATTGTACAAACTAACAAGCTACAAAACAGGAGAAGAAGCAAATAACTCAGTAAATGAAATGAGTGATGTTACAACAGACCCAAGTGAAAGAAGCATAACAGAATACTATGAAAAATTGTACTCTAATGTATTTGAAAGACTGGAAGAAACAGACAAATTTACAGAAACATACCACCTACCAAAATTAACACAGGCAGTAGTAGAACAGATAAATAACCACATTACAAAAGAAGAGATTGAAAAGACAATTAAAACATTCCCAACCCCAAAAAAGCCCTAGCACTGGTGGCTACACTGGAGAGTTCTAACAAACTTTTAGAGTTAACACTACTAATATTAAAGGTATTTCAGAGGATAGAAAAGGAAGGAATATTCTGAAGTTAATTCTGTGGAAACAGCATAATGTTGATACTAAAACCAGATAAAGACAGCAAAAAAGGAAAGTCACAGACAAACTTAGCTCATGAATTTAGATGCAAAGTCCTCCACCAAATTCTAGCAAACAAATAGAAAAAACAAACCACTATAAACAACTGAGACTCAGAGGTGCAGGGGTTATTAAACATCAGAAAAACAATAAATGTAATCAAATGCGTAAATAAAAGACATGAACATTTGCTTATATGAATTGGTACAGAAAATGCTTTTGACAAATTCTAACACTCATTCACATTAAAAATGCTCAGCAAAATAGGAATAGATAATTCATCAGCATAACAATCTATGAGAAGCTAATGTAGGAGAAGCTAACAGCCAGCATCATCCTAAAGGAAAAGAGAGTAAAAGCATTTTCTCTTGAGAACAAGAACCAGACAAGTATGTCCATTGCCACCACTTGTATTCAACATTGCACTGAAGGCTATAACCAGAGCAATCAGGTAAGATAAAGAAATAAAGGGCACTCTAACTGGTAAGGAAGAAGTAAAAGTATCTCTATTTGTGGATATGTTCTTCAACAAAGAAAAACCTACAGAATCCTCAAAAAGTCTGTTGATACTGATACAACATCTAACAATTGAGTTCACAAACATGCTACAGTGTGCTTACATTGCCAGCACTGCACAAACAATTTGGGAAGGTTTCACAACCTTCATATATCAGTGTCTCACAGCTGTGTTCACGTCATTGTGTAGTGGCATCTGGCTGAGTGGTATTCATTATTGTTGTTGTGTGCTTCTGTGTGCCATTGCAAAAAGTTGGAGCTTGAATTAAAGCAACAAATGTTAATCTTTCTATTAAACTTGGCAAGTGTAGAAGTGAAATCAGGGAAATACTAGTTCAAGTTAATGAGGATAATGCCATGAAGGAAATGGTAGTGTGCAAATGGATTAAACATTTTTTCTGAAGGGAGAGAAAGTGTCAGACATAAAAAGAATTCAGGTTGGCCAGTAACATGCAGAATGGGCAAAAACATTGGAAAAAAATTTTTAATTGTGAGTCAAAACCATTGACTGATTGTGAGAAGCATATCATAACAAAACAAATATTGCTAGAGAAATGGTTAGGAAAATTCTAACAGAAAATTTTGGCATGAAAAAGTTATGTGCAGAAATGGTCCGGAAGGAGTACACTGATGAACAAAAGCAAAGGAATCAAAGTTTGCCAAGACTTTTCAGAGACGCAAGATGATGTTTTGGACAGCGTTAATCCCTGGTGATGGAGCATGGGTGTACCAACACAACCTGAAACAAAGTGTTGAACTCCACAATGAAAGTCAGCGAATTTTCCACAACAGAGAAAGTTCCATCATTCCAAATAAAGAATCAAAATGATGGTAAGCTTTTTTGATAACAGAAGAAATTTATACCAGTAAGACAACAGTTAACCAAGCTGACTATCTGGAAGTGCTGAACAGGCTACATGAGAAAGTTAAACAAAAAATCCTGAACTTTTGGCAAACAACTCATGGCTCTTGCATCACAATAATGTACCAGTTCACGCAGCACTGTCTGTGAGGGAATTTTTAGTCAGTAAACAAATAACTGTTTTGGGACACACTCCCTACTTATCTGATCTTGACACTCGTGACTTTTTTCTTTACCTGTAGATAAAGGAAATACCGAAACGAAGACATTTTGATGTCATTAATGACATCAAGGCTAATACGACAACAGCTCTGATGGCCATTCTAGAAAAAGAGTTCCAAAATTGCTTAGAAGGTAGACTAGACTCTGGCACTGGTACATAGTTTTCCAAGGAGAGTACTTTGAAGGTGGCCTTATTATTCAGCAATAAGATACGAAAAACTTTCTAGAATGAGTTTATGAACATAATTGACATATCCTGGTGAAGTACCGGGGTATGATAAATGTACATCAATCCGTTGGACTCCTTCATACCAACAAAGAGAGCATCTAAGAGGAATCTACCAAATCACTGAAATTTACAGGAAGATAAAATACTTAGGAATAAATCTAACTGGAGACATAAAAAACTTATGCAAAGAAAATTACAAGTCTACTGCAAGAAACTGAAAGAGACCTATATGAGCTGAGAAACCTGTCTTGCTCATGGATAGGAAGAATTAACGTGAAGACATCTATTTACGCAATCATACATACAATGCACTCCCTATACAAATTCCAATGGCAAGTTTTTTTTTTATTTTTATTTAACATAACTGAGTGAAAATGTACATTCACGTATAAATTTACATGCCCACCTACATGCAGCTTCCACTGCTCTCCCTGTCCGGTGACTGCACACTATTCCTCTCTGCTCCATACATGTCTCGTCCTCCCAACAACCTCCTTTCCCCTCCTCTCTTCCACTCCCCTTCCTCCAGCAATGGCAAGTTTTAATGAGATGGAGAAATAAATCAGCAATTTCATATGGAAAGGGGAAAAGACACAGAAATGTAAAGCATTACTGAATAAGAACAGAATGAAAGGTCCTAAATTACCTGACTTTAGAACCTGTTACACTGCCATGGTAGTCAAAATAGTCTGGTACTAGTATAAAACAAGATACATAGATCATTGGAACAGAGTTGAGAATCCAGATACAACATCATCCATCTATGAGCATATGATATTTGACAAAGATCTGAAGTCTGTAAACTGTACGTCCATCTGCAAAAAATGAACCAAGACCCATATCTTATGCCACGCATAAGAGCAAACTCAAAATAGATCGAAGACCTATATATGAAATATAAACTGAGGAAGATCATGAAAGAAAAATATGGGGAAAATACTGGGAGCCCTAGTACCAGAACACAAAGTACTACTAATGATACACTAACATCAGAAGAGAAAATAGGTAACTGGAAACTGCTAAAAAATCAAACACTTACGCTCAACCAAAGATTTCAGTAAAAGAATAAAAAGGTAACCTACAGACCGGGAAAAAAGTTGTTGGCTATAACAAACCCAGTCAGCATCTAATCTCCATAATCTATAAGATACTGCCTATCTCAGTCATTTGTTACTGCTCTAAGTGAAATCCATGAGTGGATGTCTTTATGAAGAAAAGTTTATTCTTACACAGACCGATAGGCTACAAGTTCAAATTCAGGGTGTCTGTTCCAGTAGACACCTTTTCCTTTTTTATGTTTTGGAGAAAGATTCTTATGCTTCTTGGGTCATGGATCATCTTGGCACAGGAAATTCAGGTCTAAAGGACATGCTCTGCTCTGGATGCTGCTTTCTTCATGGCCTGAGGTTCCCAACTCTCTCCTTACTTCCCTTTTATATCTTGAAGGGTAAAAGGTAGTATCAGCCTCACTCCAGGGAAACTCCTTTTACATTGTAACTGGAAACGACCTGAGGAAGAGTGTTACAGTTTCACTCTAATCCTGTTTAACATAATCCAGTCTATTAACATAGGCAGAGAGTAGAATTTACAGCACAGAAAAATCACAAAATGAAGGGTAATCACACAATACTGAGAATCCTGTCCCGGTCAAATTCTTACACACATTTTTGTGGGGACACAATTAAATCTATGATACTGCAAAACCCCAACAACAAAAAGACAAATAACCCAATTAAAAAATGGGCAAAGGGTATAAACAGGCACTTCACTGAAAAGACAAGCAGGTGGCTAACAGATAAATGAGGATATGGTCTAAATTAAAAATGCAATGAGATAATAAAGCCAAGAGTATTCAAGGAGTGCCTGGTGGATTTGAACTGCCGATCTTGTGGTTGGCAGTGGTAGCACATAACCCACTACACCACCAGGGTTTCCCAATGAGATAATATCTCACCACAAGGTTACAATTATCCCAAAAAACACAAAATAATAAATATTGGAGAGGCTATGGAGAGACTGGAACAGCTAGACACTGCTGGTGGAAATGTAAACTAGTACAACCACTTTGGAAATTGATTTGGTGCTTCTTTAATAATCTAGAAGTAGAAACACCATATAATCCAGAAATTCCACTTCTTGGAATATATCCTAAAGACACAGAGTTGCCACACAAATAGACACGTGTAAATCCATTTATATTGCATCTTTGTCCACAGCAGCAAAAAGATGATGCCCATCAAAAGACGAATGGTTTAACAAACTCTTATATATTCCCACAGTGGAATACTGTGAAACAATAAAGAACAATGATGATCTTTGGAAATCTCTCATACCATGGAGGAATTTAGAAGGCATTATGATGAATGAAATTAGTTGCAAAAGGATAAATATTAAATGAGACCGGTATTATAAAAACTCAAGAAAAGGTTTAAATATAGAATACAAAAGTCTTTGATGGTTACAAAGGTGGGGAGGGAAGGAGGAGATGTTAACTGATTAGATAGTAGATAGAACTGGGTTAGGTGAAGGAAGGGACAGCCCTCTCTAGAGAAGAAGTCAGCACACCTGAACTAAACCTAAGAGGTTTTTTAAAGGTGACTCAGAGCTTAAAAGTACAGAGTAGCAGTGGCAGGGGACCATGGTTTCAGGGGACGTCTAGGTCAACTGGCAAAAGCCAGCCAAAGTTAAGCACAATCGAGTTGGATCTGACCCATGGAGACCTTAGAGACAAGAATAGAACTGACCCCCAGAGTATTCAAAATTTGTTTTAAGAAAATGTTCTGCATTCTGTGTTGTGGAGTGGCTTCTGGGGTCTGAAGAGCTAGCAAGTGGCCATCTAAGCAGCATCAATTGATCTCAATACACCCAGAACACTGGAGAATGAAGGACAACAAAGACATAAGGCAAATATGAGCCCAAAACACAGAATCCAAACCAAGCCCAACCCATCTCCATCTAGTTGATTCTGACTTATATCAACCCCATAGGACAGAATAGAACTGCCTGATAGTCCAAGAAGTGCCTGGCAGATTTGAACTGCCAACCTTTAGGTTAGTAGCTGTAACACTTAACCACTACCCCAAAGAAACTGAAAGGGCTACCTCAGCATAGAATCAGAATATCTAGATGGCACCAAGCTATTACCACCAATGACTGCTCTGATGGGAATACACCACAGAGTCTCCTTGACTAAGTGAGAGCAATGAGTATGCAGAACTGGAACTCCTTTATAAAAACCAGACTTGCAGTACAGACTGAAGGGTCCACAGAAGACATGGCCACCAGACTCTCTGTTAGTCCAGACCTGAGACCATTCACAAAGCCAACTTTTCAAAAAAAAAAAAAAAAGTGGATTGAACATGAAGACAAAAAACGATACTGGCAGAGAGTGAGATGACAAGGCAGATGGGAACAGTAAATGGTTGCAAGACCACAGCAATGCAGGGAAAGAAAGAATGTGCTGTTAGAGGGTGGTTCATTTTTGCGTGACAAACTGACTTGGACTATAGACTCTCACTAAAAGAACAAACAGTATCTTAAAAAAAAAGTTTTGCATACAATATGTACTATTTTCCCTCTATTTCCTATGGGTAATGAAAGAATGAAGGTATAATTTTTTATTGGCTCAGTAAATCTCATCATTAAGTGACTGGTTAAAAAGCAAATAGATTTCAGTTCACACTTATAGAAACACAATATCTAGAATATGATGGATCGTAATACCTAAAGACATATAGTGTCCTAAGTATGATTTTCTGGAACCAGAATTCCATGAATTAGTCATAACAATGCTGGCAAGTTGGGTATCAGGATTGGGCCTGTGGCATTCATAGACTTTTTGCTGTTCATGGTTGGCCACAAGCAGCCATATCTACTTACTCCATTGTACCGTAAAGACATTATCATTTTCTATGTGCCATAAAGGAGCTCTGGTGACTGAGGGATAAGCTGTCATGGTGACCAAAAGGTTGGCAATTTAAACCCAATTGGGGTCCTCATGGGAGGAATAATTGATTATCTGCTTCTATAAAACTACAGCCAAGAAAACCATTTGGGGCAGTTCCACTCTCAGTTCACATGGGGTGGTGGGAGTGGGGTACCGAAAGTGTGGAAGCTACTTTGAAACTGTGAATGGATAGAAGGCCCAGGTGGTGAGAAACAACAGAGGATCACCGGCAGCAGCGGCAGCGGCAGCAGAAACAGAGGCAGCGCTTGAGCCAACCCGTGGAGTGAGAGAGGTCAGTGCCTGCGCAGAGTTTTCCTCGAGGAACGGGGTGCCTCTGGGCACTTGAATCGGTGGAACTACAGAGCTTTGGAACACTTGCCCGGCAGGGCAGATGTGGGCCTGAGGGCCGGGCCGTGCAGCCATAGGAAGCTGAAGCTGAAGAGACACAGCCTGAGAAGCTGAGCTGCCTCAGTCTCAAAAGTTATGGCCATGACCTCAGGGGTTTGAAAGGTGGAACCATGGCGTGCTGTGTTCGTAAGGGTGGAATTGCCACTCAGTTGGGCTTAGGGTGCTCCTAAAGCTGATGGGACAGAGTTTCTGTCCAAGTGGGCCTTGAAGGCAGAGTTGTAGCACGGGGCTGCAGGTCTCCACCCAAAAAACCAGCGTGTGGCCGATGCCTAGCGTCTGGAAAGCAGTGCTGTTATGTAGAGTGTCTCAGAAAATGTAACAGTATTTCCAAAGCTTTGAGGGCTAATGTAATATGTTCTGTTGACTTGCCTGTTGCCTGTTAATGCCTTTTAAGTTTCACAGATGTAGAAGAGTTTTTGTATTTTGGACTTGGAACTGATTTAAGACTTCTGTTGTACGGATGGACATAATTTTGCTATGGTGGGATGAATGTGTTAAATGTTTTTGCGATGTGATTTTTGGATTGTCAAAGGATGGGATGTCATGGTTTGAATTGTGTCCCCTCAAAAATATGTGCAGCCACGTGGCTGGGATATGATTCCCTGTATCTTGGGACTCTCCTCCGTTTTGTGGTTTTGCTAAACTGTGTGTTAAAGGATTAGGGTGGGGCTACAAATTCCTGCATAGAATTGCTTCCCTGGTCTGCTGTAGGGGGAGTTTCCCCAGAGTGTGGCTTGCCCCACCCTTAATGTTTTCAGCCTGCAAGAGATAAAAAGGAGAGAAGAAACAAAGGACAATGGGAACCTCGCACCATCAAGAAATGTGGAGCGGGAGAAGAGCGCGTCCTTGAGACCTGAGGTTCCCGGGCCCGGACGCTCCCTGGACAAAGACTGATGCAATACCGGACTTCCCTCCAGAGCCGACAAGGGGAAAGCCTTCCCCTGGAGCGGACACTCTGAATATGGACTTGCAACCTACCGGACTGTGTAAGAATAAACCTTCCTTTGTTGAAGCCATCCACTCTGTGGTATTTCTGTTAGAGCGCCCTAGCTGACTAAAACAGCTTCTATAAAACTACAGCCAAGAAAACCATTTGGGGCAGTTCTGCTCTCAGTTCACATGGGGTGATTATGAGTGGCATCAACTCGATGTCACACAACAACACTATGCATGCCAAAAGATTTGAAAGCACGTTGCTACCCTTACTACACCTGGAGGTTTTTGTTTACTTACAGATGTCCTTCTTAAGGAGAGATACTGACAAATGGAATGAATACAGAAATTGTGAAGAACTGGGAAAGTATTTGAAGGTTATGGAATAATCAGAAAGCATGTTCACACAACTGAAGGGAATCAAAATGGAAGAGAGACTTTGTGTGCCATGTTTGGCAAATTTAAGGATATACCTCTACTTAATATAAGGAAAAGTATTCTAATAATCTGAGTTCTTAAAAATATACTGTGCTATATATTCTTACTCCTTGGATAGACTCAGGCAGAAACCAGATCATGATTCATTTTCAGTGATACTGTAGGAAAAATTACCTTCTTTGCTCTTAAGATAAATTGTGAATGACCGTACTATGTCTTGACCTTCTCCAATCTTAGATCATGTTTGGCGTTTTTCAGTTCCAGAATATGTCACTTTCTCTTTTATAGCTGCCTTATTCATCTACCTAGCTGCCAGTCTTATTTCCCTTTTGATCCCCAGTGAGTGGCACATTAAAGGTACCTAAAATGTATTTTACAAACAAAAAAACCCCCAAAACCCAATCAGTGAATTAATAAACAAATAAATAAATAAAATCTTTGAGATGGATATTTGACTGCATTCCCATAGAGAGTCTCTCTAGACTTGGTAGTAATTTAAATTTTAAGTAAGGGGTGAACACATTCGCCTTTCTTCAGCTTGCAAGCCCCCAAACCAATTTTTGTACACAATTTATTCTCTTTAACTTGTAAGAAAAAGACAAGAACTACACTGTATGCAGTCTTAGGTAGCCAGCATTCCATTATCTTTAGTGCCCAAAGGACAAGGAACAGTCCTCATCACAGAGGCACTTTAGAAGATGGTCTGCACCACAAGTCAGCATCTCCAACTCCAAATTTTCAGTTAGCATTTCTCCAGCTTCAGTGTAGTAAACAGCCTCACATTTTGCTGTCACCTGAGCTGTTCTGATTGCTGGGCTATCAAAATTTGCTCTGGGTTTACATATGTGTATCAGGCCTCAAATCACAGGGGAATAAATGCTCTCCAAGGATTACCATTTCTGAGAGAAACAAGCACTAGAGAAAAGAAGCAACTACAGCTGACATTTCCCCAGTTGCCTTGCATCTTCTTTCAAGTGAGAGTCTCTGCCAAAACCAAAGTCATTAATTAGTGGTAAAAATGTGTGCAAAGGGATCACCTGGACATTTTGTTAAAATGCATATTCAGCAGGTCTCAACATGTTTTGAGATTTTACATTTCTTACAGGCTTCTAGTCCACTTTGAGAGACAGGTTTTGGAGCATCAATTCAGCTGGACCCCATACTTCAGGTCCACTGGTTCTTGATCATATACTACCTCTGGATCTGGCTGAATATTGACCAATATTTTTGGTACTGTAGCTCTGTGGATTCCTTCTGTCTTCTTTTTAATGCCTTCTACATCATTTAGTATTTTCCCCATAGAATCCTTCAGTATTGCAACTTGAAGCTTGAAATATTTCTTCATTTCTTTCAGCTTGAGAAATACTGAGTGTGTTCTTCTCTTTGGTTTTCTATCTGCAGGTTTTCTTATTACGTTATAATACTTTCCTTTGTCTTCTAGAGTCACTCATTGATATCTTCTGTTCAGCTCTTTTACTTCATCGTTCCTTCTATTTGCTTTAGCTACTTGATGTTTAAGAAAAACCTTCAGTCTCTTTCCTGACATCTGTCTTCCCTTTTTCCTTCTCCCTTGTTTTTCAATGACTTCCTACTTTTTTCATGCATGGAGTCCTTGATATCATTTCACAACCTTTCTGGTCTTCAGTCATTGGTGTGCAATGCAACAAATTGAAGATGGTCTCTGAATTCAGGGAGGTAGTCTTCAAGATCACCTAACCAAATTTCTATCAACCAGCTAGTTGGTGACCAACACTTTCTCTCCCTCCCCACCCTTGTAGCCACCAAAGAATTTGTTCTTCTGTAAATCAGTCTATTTTTAAGTCCTTATGTTAGGGGTCTCATACAATATTTGTCCTTTTACTGCTGACTGATTTCACTCAACACAATGTCTTCCAAATGAAACCAGGTTATGAGATCTTTCCTAAAATCATCATTGTTGTTTATCATTGCATAGTGTTGCATTGAGTATATGTAATATAGTTTGATTATCCATTTGTCTGTTGATGAATATCTGTGTTGATTTCATCTTTTTGCTATTGTGAACTGTGTTGCAATAAACATTTGTGTGCATGTATCCATTCATGTGACAGGTTCTGTAGGATGTATTCTGAGCAATGGGATCACTTGCTTAAACAGTATGTTTATTTTCAGCTTTTTAAGGAAGCACCCAATTGATTTCCAAAGAGGTTGTACCATTTTGCAATCCCATCAGCAGTATAGGAAAGTTCCTGCCTTTCTACAGCCTCTCCATAATTTGTTGCTTTTGTTGTTATTGTTGTTGTTTGGATTATTGACAATCTTGTTGAGATGAGATGGTATCTCGTTGTAGTTTTGATTTGGACTTCTCTGATAGCTAAAGATCATGAGCATTTTCTCATATGTCTTTTGACTGTCTGGATATCCTCTTCGGTGAAGTGTTTGTCCATCTCCTTTGCCTATCATTTAATTGGGTTATTTACTTTTTTCTTGTTGATATTTTTCATTACCTTGTAGATTATGAAGGTCAGTCATTGATCCTACATGTAGTTGCCAAATATTTTTTTCCTATGCTGTAGGTGGTCTTTTAATTCTTTTGATAAAGTCTTTGGATGAGCAAAAGTGTATGACTCTTAATAGTTCCCATTTTCTATTTTCTCTTCAGTTGTTCTACTTTGCTTGTCAGATTTTGAAGTCTGTCTAAGCTGTGTATTAGAAGTTCCATTGTTGACCCTATTTTTTCTTGTATGATCTTTACCATTTTATGTTTGATATTTAGGTCTTTGATCTATTTTGAGTTAGTTTTTGAGTAAAGTGTAAGATATGGGTCTCATTTCAGTTTTTTTGCGGATGCATATCCAATTTTGCCAACACCATTTGTTAAAAAGACTGGTTTTCCCCCAGTATACAATTTTAGGGCCTTTGTCAAACATCTACTGTTCTTAAGAAGAAGGTGGCATCTCTGGGGTTTCGACTGTGTTCCGTTGGTCTGTATGTCTGTATTTGTGCCACTACCATGCTGTTTTGACTACTGTGGCAGTGTAATAGGTTCTAAAATTGGGTAGAGTAAGGCCTATCACTGTTTTCCTCTTCTTCAGTAGTGCTTTGCTTATCAGAAGTTTCTTCCTTTTCCAAACAAAGCTAGTGGTTTTTTGCTATGTCTCATTAAAGACGACGCTGGAACTTCTATTGGGATTGCATTGTTTATGTTGATCACTTTGGGTAGAATAGGTATTTTCACAATCTTAAGTCTTCCTATCCGTGAGCAAGGTAGGTTTCACTATTTATCTAAGTCTCTTCTGGTTTCTTGCAGATCTTTTACTATTCTGCGCGTTATTAAAAAAAAAAAAAAACAACTACTGTCAAGTTGGGTCCAACTCATAACAACCGTAGAGGTCAGAATAGAACTGTCCCATAGAGTATTCAAGAAGTACCTAGTGGATTTGAACTGCCAACCTTTTGGTTAGCAAATGTAGCACTTAACCCACTATGCCACCAGGGTTTCCTCTCTGTATAAGTCTCTTATTTCTCCAGTTAGATTTATTCCTAGGTATTTTGTCTTCTTGGGTGCTATAGTAAATGGTATTGATTTGGTGATTTCTCCTTTGATGATCTGTTTTTTGGTATAAAGGAATCCTACCAATGTACTTGTGTTTATCTTATATCCTGATACTTTGCTGAACTCTTCCATTAGTCCACTTTTGGATTCTTTAGGATTCTCTGCATATACAATTATATCATCTGCAAATAGGGAGATTTTTACCTCTTCTTTGCTGATGGAGGCGTTCTTTATTTCTTTGTCTTGTCTAACTGATCTGGATAGAACTGCTAGCACAATGCTGTGTACAAGTGGTGAGAGTAGGCATCCTTGTCTAGTTCCTGTTCTCAAGGGTCATTCTTTCAGTCTCTTTCCATTCGTGATGATGCAAGTATTTGGCTTTGCTCAGATGTCATTTATTGTGTTGAGGAATTTCCACCTTATTTCTATCCTATTTAGCATGAATGGGTGTTGGACTTGTCAAATGCCTTTTCTGCATCAATTGACAAAATAAGATGACTCCTATCCTTTGTGTTATTTTTGTGGTTGATCACCTTAATTGTGTTTTTGATGTTGAACCAGTTTTGCAACCCTGCTATGAATCCAGCTTGATCATGATGAATTCTATTGGCTAAGATTTTGTTGAAGATTTTTGTATCTAGATTCATGAGTGATATTGGTCTGTAATTTTTGTGTGTGTGTGAGATCTTTCCCTGGCTTTGGTATCAAGGTTATGTTGGCTTCATAGAATGAATTTGAAAGCATTCCACCCCTTCCTATGCTATGAAATAGTCTCAGCAGTACTGGAGTTAACTCTTCTCTAAAAGTTTAATAGAATTCTCCAGTGAAGCCAACTGAGTCGTGGCTTTTTTTGGTTGGTAGTTATTTAACGACTTTTTCAATCTCTTCCTTTCTGATGGTTTTATTAAGTTGTTCTATTGCTCTGTGAAAATTTTAGTATGAATCTAGGAATTTGTCCATTTCCTCTAGGTTTTCAAATATTTTAGAGTATGGTCTTTCATAGTATACTGTTATGATACTTTTGATTTCAATTGGGTCTGTTCTGACATCTCCCATCTCATTTCTTATCTGTATTATTTGTTTCTTCTATTTTTGTTTTGTAAGTTTAGCCAATGGTTTATTAATTTTGTTGATCTTTTCTAAGAATCAACCTTTGGTTTTGTTAATTTTCTTAATTGGTCATCTATTCTCAAATTCATTTAGTTATGTTCCAATCTTTATCATCTGTTTTCTTCTGGTGCCTGAGAGTTTCCTCTGTTGCTCTCTTCTGCTAGTTCAAGCTTTAGGGTTAATTCTTTGATTTGAGTCCTTTCTTCCTTCCTGATGTGTGCATGTATAGAGATAAATTGGCTTCTGAGTACTGCTTTTGCTACATCCCATAGTTTCTGGTAGGATATGTTTTCATTCTCATTTAATTCCCTAAATCTCTTGGTTTCATCCTTGAGTTCATCTATAATCCATGGCTTTTTGAGCAAGGTGTTGTTATGTTTCCATGAGTTCAAATCTCTTCCTATGTTTTTTTTCCTGCTATTGATTTCAACATTAATGGCTTTATGATTCAGGAAGATGCTTTGCAGTAATTCCATGGTTTGCGTTCTGTTGAGACCAGCTTTATGTCGTAACACATTATCTATTATGGAAAATATTCCATGTGCATTGGAGAATAAGGTGTACTTATCTTTTGATGTGCAAAAAGTTCTGTATATGTCCATGAGATCTAGTAGTTTAATTGTTGCAGTATGATCTTCTGTATCTTTACTGAGTTTTCTTCTGGATGGTCTGTCTATTACTGAAAGTGGAGTTTGAAGGCTCCTACTATTGCTGTGGAGTGATCTATCTCATTTTGCAATGAATTCAGTGTTTGCTTGATGTATTTAGATGCTTGGGCATGCCAAGCCAAGTGCCAGGTGCCTTTGAGTCGGATCCGACTCATCGTGACCCTAGGGTCAGCTTGGGCATTAGGTGCATAAATATTTAATATTGTTCAGTCCTGCTTGTGTACTGAGCCTTTCAATGATAAATAATGACCATTTTGTCCATGATGGTGGATTATACATTGAAGACAGTTTTTTTCTAAGATTAGTATTGCCACAGCCTCCTTAAGCATACCCTTAATAGTTTTACTTTTCTAAACAATGAGCTTCTTTCAGTACTTCTTGTAGTTTTGGTTTGGTTTTTACAGTCTCTAAGCTTCTGTTTATCTGCAAATGTCTTAGTTTTGTCTTCATATTTGAGTCACAGTATTGCAGGATACATAATTTTTGGTTGGAAGTTTTTATCCTTCAAGGCTTTGAACGTGTCATCCCACTGCCTCCTTGCCAACATTGTTTCTGGTGACAAGTCAGGCAAAAGTCTACAGGTCTTCTCTCTGAATGCTAGCTTGGCTTTAAGCCTCACTGCTGTTAAAAGCCTATGTTTATGTTTCATTTTATGAAGCTTGATTATAATATGTTTTGGTGCCTTTCTTTTGGAGTTTACTTTTTGTGGTGTTCAATATGCATTGTGGAAATCTATGTTCTCTTCTTTCATAATTGCAGGGCAATTTTCTATCAGCTATACTACAATAACACTCTTTATATTCTCAGATATCCTTCCCTGTTCCAGAATTCCAATTATTTATAGATTATTCCTCTGAATACATGTTTCCTTTTTTTCTTATGATTGAATGAAAATGTACATTCCCATATAAATTTGCATGCTGACCTACATGCAGCTTCCACTGCTCTCCCTGCACGGTAACAGCAAACTCTTTCTCTTTGCTCCATACATGGCTTATCTTCCCAACAGCCTCCTATCTTCTCCTCTCCACCCACTCCCCTTCCTCCACTATGAGGTCAAAACGATGACTTCCTATAGATGCCTAGAACCATAAAGTGCTCACACAATATGATCACTCTGAGTCACCAAGTCCAATCCATTGCTGTCTGAAAAGTTGACCTTCATTATGATTTATGGACAGAGGTAGCATCAGGGCCAGGGATAGATATTTCTTAATGCTTCTTTATTGTTCTTATTTCTCTTCTCTGATTTCTCCTCATAAATGCTGCTGTCAGTTGTAATATCCTCAAGCTCACTAATTCTGGCTTCCAACTCCTCAGTTCTGGTCTTTTGGCTTTGGATTGTGTAATTTGGAATGGTCTAATTCTGAAATTTTATTATTGATCTGCTGGATTTTAGATCATTGGTGTTTAAATCATCAGTTTTAATAGCTTGCTTAGGTTTTCATTTTGTTCTGCAGCATTTATTTAATCTGTAGGAGGGCTCTGTATATAATTCTTTTGTACTTGACCTCTGATAGTTTCCAAAAGACTTCATCTGGGAAGTTTTTCATTCTTTATTTTGGGTCTTGTCTGAATCCATGGTGGACTGTTTCTTTAAATCTTTAGCTATGGATCGTTGCCTTCATGCCGTATAGAAGCTATTTGGTTTATCTGGTGTTTCCTCAGCAGGAACTGAGGCATAGTTCTAAGGTTGGATTTAGTCACCAACCAGCTCTGTGTACTCTAGTGACTGGCTGCAAGTGGACTTTATGGGGAGGTAGGCTCTGCCTTCTGTCTGGTAAAGATGGCTCCTTACTTTGAGTCACTAGAGGGCCATCAGCTGATGCTATGCTGTGGATTACTGAACTGTGGGGGAGACTCTGTGGGGCCACTTATTTTAAAAAGGTACTTAACTGTTAAGTGAGGAGCTGTCTAGAAGCTGCAGAAATCAGCCAGGCCCTCAGGTGTGGCAGGCCCTGACTTGAAATCATCTCATGGGCTGTCCCCAGGTGTTATGATATGGTTCAAAGTAGGGAGGGTTTATGGCCTTGTTGCTGTGCTCTGCCAGGCCCTATATGTAGATCTAGAGGCTCCACTGTTCTAAACACAGCTTTTCTGTTTTATAAGCACTTTCCAGAAAGGCACTGCTTCTTGGTGTGAGAATTAGTCCCTGTTGAGACCTCAGGTTGTGTCACTCCACCACCCATCTGATCAAGATGGTCTCTAACTCAAGCTGCCTTTCCTGCCACAGAACAGCAGAATCTATGGAGCAGTTCAGAAAAAACAGGATGGGGGGAGCAGTAGTACACTCAGTCAGCAGATGGGCTCTCAACATGCAGCACAGTCTCTCTGCTGCACTACATGCTGTTTACTTAAGCATTGCACTTTAGCATATTAGCAGGCTCATGTCCTTTCTCCCCTTCTGGATAACAAACAAAGCTTCAGTCTCTGTAGTCCTCCCAAATGGTGATACAGCAGAAGCAGGACTCAGTGCACTGCCTCATGTTAGAGAAAGGTAATTTCCCATTCACTGGCTTGTAGTCTAATTTGACAAGCCAATGCCTGATCCTAGGGCTCCCTGGATGCCCATGTTGCTCTGTTTAATTATCATTCCAGGCCTTAGTTCTCAGACAGAATTGAGGAGATATGTGTCTGGTCTAGACTGCCATCTTGGCTTGGTCCTCCTCTGAAATCTTACATGTCTTTTTTGATTTCACAGACTTTTTTCTCTCATCCTTTATGAGATCACTTATTTTCAATTAGTTTATATTTTCTCCATGTGATCAAGCCTCAGTCCTTCATTGGCCTTCCCAACAACACTATATTTGCTTGTCTAGTGTTATTCTATTTGTTTATGGGATAGGCTCTTGGACAGAGCTCTCACCTTGGAAGCAAGCTTAAGATTCATGTTTTGATTATGGCCATTCCTCATAAATATATGACTGGTTAGAATTATGTTAAATAGTAAATACAAGGGCTCTTTGAGAATGAATAACCTACCAAAATGAACAAACTGCTATTGAAAGACAAAGTTGGTTAGATAACTTAAAGACATCATATACTTTTGTCTTGTGTTAAATAATCCAAGGTGTTGAATTGGTTTTATAACATAGAAAAGCATCCAAAGAATGTTGAGCTGTCATAATGAATGTCTTAGTCATCCAGAAATGTTCTACCAGAAATTCCACAAGTGGATGGCTTTAAAAAGAAAAAGGGGGCTGAAAGTCCAATTTCAGGGCATCAACTCTAGATGAGGGCTTTCTCTGTTAGCTTTGGAAGAAGGTCCTTATCATCAATCTTCCACTGGACTGGGATCTTTTGAGGTGCTGGGACCCCAGGTTCTTTCTAAAGGCCATAGTCTGCTCTCATTGCTGCTTCTTAGTGTTATGAGATTCTCAACTCCTTGCTTGCTTCCTTTTCCTTTATATCACAAAAGATTGCTTCAAGACACAATACAGTCTTACAAAATGAGTCCTACCCCACCAATACAATTGTTGCCTTATCTCCCTCATTAGCATCATAAAGGCTGAATTTACAACAAATGGGAACATCACTCAATACCAGGACTCATGGCCTAGTCAAAGTGTTACACAAATTTTGGGGGGTACAATTTAATCCATGACAATCAGTAAAACGCGTTGATTTAGGGAGATACGTGAGAAAATCGGTCATATAGTGGTCATATAGTCATACAGTCATAGTGATAAGATGTTAAATATCCTGAATAAAAAAAAAAAATCAATGAGCTGAAGAGAAAGAAGAAACATTGTCAAGGTAAAATTTATGTGAAAGAAAACATCAGTATGGAAGTGACACAACATTGCAAAGTCTGTGGGTTGTATGTGCAGCTGATTCACAGACAACTATTCCATTACTTCTATGAAGGCAAAATAATCTTACTCTGTCTACTTTTATATAAATAGTCGATGTCACATAATAATAGAAGTCTACATAGTGAAGAAGTTCCTTGATATTCTTCATTTTGTTTTAATCAGCACAGAACTGAAGAATTTTTATTATATCAAAGAAGTTTAAATTTTAAAGGCATATCAACAGCAGAGTCACATGGGGAGCTAGTGATGCTAGATAGAGATGGCTTAGAGACTCCATAGACTTCTACAACTACTTTTGGTCTGAACAGTGCTTTGAGTAAAATCATTACTCTTGGAGTCAAACTTCTCACATTTGTTTTCAGGATTGTTTGAGGCTCCAGATAGGTTATGCAAATTCTCAAAGATTTTATTTCTTCACTCTTGAGGGAGAATACTGCTAGTATTTTTCCTGTGGAAATTTTGTAAATATTTGATAAAATGAGATACAATTAAGGTGTTTGGTACAGTGTTTAATGTTTTATATCTAAATAATACATACATTACTCTCATCATTGTTCTTTCTTTAATTTGTGTCATTATTAAAAAATGAAACTATAATTATTCTAAACAGCCTTTGATTTTACTTTCCATAGATTTCTCTGTGTAGTCAGTATAATAAAGGCTTGTGGAGAGTGATGGTCTGAAGGGAAATTCTGGACAAGTATTACATAGAGAATGAAGTATCAGTAAACCCACAAACTTCAAGAACTAACTAAACAAGTTATAGATATCATCAAACCAAACACTGGTTACTGATAGGACATGATAGCATTGATTGTATTCATGAGTATGCTCTTCTTTCTAAAATTTTCCTCAAGGCAAATTTCACATCCTTGTTCCTAAGACTATAGATCATAGGGTTTAGCATGGGCACAACAGTAGTATAGAACACAGAGGACACTTTGCCTTGGTCCATGGAGCTGACATTTGATGGCTGAAGGTACATGAATATGACAGAACCGTAGAAGACTACAACAGCCAAGATGTGAGAGCTGCAAGTGCTAAAGGCTTTTGATCTGCCCTGAGTTGAGTGAATGTGGAGAATGCTGCTAATGACGAAGATGTAGGAGACAAGGATGGCTGAGGCAGGAATCAATATGTTAAATGCACTCAGGCCCAGAATCAACAATTCATTGATATAGGTGCTGGAGCAGGATAACTCCAGAAGTGGAGGGAGATCACAGAAATAATGATCAACCACATTAGTCTTACAGAAAGAGAGTTTCAACATAAAGCCAATATGAATTGTAGATCCAATGATGCCCAAAAGATATACTCCTGCTGT
Organism: Heterohyrax brucei; assembly: GCA_028571685.1. Lineage (NCBI taxonomy): Eukaryota > Metazoa > Chordata > Mammalia > Hyracoidea > Procaviidae > Heterohyrax > Heterohyrax brucei. Next base: position 24,997,154 of record CM053162.1, read on the forward strand.
GAGCCAGAAGCATGTGTGACAAGACACAATAATATTATAAAGCAAGGGATTGCAGACGGCAACATAGCGGTCATATGCCATTACAGCCAGCATATGACACTCTGCAATAGCAAACATAATAAAGAAATAGAGCTGAGTCATGCATTCAGGATAGGAGATGATGTTCTCTGTCACAAAGTTCACCAGCATTTTTGGAGTAATGACTGTGGATTGGCAGAGATCAATGAAGGACAAACTGCTGAGGAAATAGTACATAGGGATGTGCAGGTGAGAACTGAGTCCAATCAGTGTGATCATGCCTAGGTTCCCCACCACTGTGACCACATAAATTCCCAGAAAAAGTAATAAGAGGGGTAGCTGGAGTTTCAGATGCTCTGTTAGCCCAGAGAGGATGAACTCCATTACTGAGGAATGATTTCTATGATCCATTGTTCTCTGAGCAGGTTCTGAAAAAGAGAAAATAATTTCACTGTTTAGGAATGTGTGAGAACTTATGCCAATGTGTATGTGTATGTGTATGTGTATGTGTATATGTGTATGTGTGAATTACAAAATGCAAGCTGGTTTAGATCCTTAACATTCACCCTTGTCAGAAAAGATTAATATTCCAGAGATCTCTTGGGCCTCTCCTGTGACTCTGGAAAACTCAGTGATGATGGCTGACCACAAAAGGAGCTATAGATTTCAACAATGTTATAAATAAAGATATTTCATAGATTTTTAAAAGAAAATGCAAGTTTGTAAATTTGCATGGTCAGTCAAAAGGAACTTTATTAGTGATTTTTTTATTTGCTTCCGTATTCTATATGTTTTCATTAGGGTTGTACATATTTAAAAAAACATTATATTTACATTTTCTTTTGACTCTGAATAAGGAATAGTAGTGAAAGTTTTTCATAAACTAGTAAGCAGGGTTCATAAATCTATAAAAATGACTAAAACTAGTCTGAGTTTTTTTTCTTACTAGAATCCTCACTCAAAATAGCTGAAGAACTGGATAGCTACAAGAACTTTTCATCTTGAGCCCTCTTGGCTGTTTATGCCTGATTATTTCAGACAGAATACAAGACAGGGATTCAATTGCTTGGGTGAACTCACATTTTCATCTCAACAGCTCCACCAGGAGTAATGGATTGTTTTCCAATGTTTCTAATTGAACAATAGCAGGAAAGTAATAAGACATTCTAAATTTAGGTCATATGTTCCACCCCTGTCACCTGGGGAACAGTAGTTATGACTGGCCTACTACTCTAATTTGACTTCATGTCTGAAGTGGTAGTGGTTAGAAAACTATGCATATTACTAAAAACATTATGAGTTTTGGAAGACAAACATAGCATGTGCTATATTCCAGTCAGTTTTTATAATCATATACTCTATGTATGTTTGATATAGAAGGAAGCTAATGATTGCAGAGATATGGATTTATAGATCATATGAAACATGCATTTATGAATTTCATTATGAGTCAACAATGAAATAAATTTTTGCAAAGATATATCTTTTGCAAGGAAATCAAATGTATTATATAAAATAGAAATTCACAATGACACTTAAGATTCAAGTAAAAGCTGTTTAGCTACATAATACAGAGAAAGTGGAAATTGTTAGAAAAAAATATGGAAACCTTTTGGTTTAAGGAGTCACTAAAAGAATTGGGAATATATAACTAGCAAAAAAATTGCATGTAGTATTCGATAGTTATTTTCAAATGTTTAAAATTGTTACACTCTTCTAAAGGAGATCTGATGATACAGTTGTTAAGAGCTTGGCTTCTTAACAGAAGATAAGTAGTTCCAATCCACCAGCTGCTCCTTGGAAACACTGTAAAAGAGTTCTACTCTGTACTAGGGTTGCTGTGAGTAGAAATTGACTCTAGAACATAAGGGGTATGTGTGTGTGTGTGTGTGTTTGTGTGTGGTATAGGGGTTAAGATTTCAGCTACTAACTGAAAGGTGAGTGTTATAAACCTACCAGCTGCTCCACTGCAGGAAGATATGGCAGTCTGCTCTATACAGATTACAGCCTTCTGCATGGTCTCTAGAAGCTGAAATTGATTTGACAACAATGGATGTTTTGGAGTCATTTTACATGTTTTCAAAAGACTGAAGTGAAACTAAAATCAGGAAACCATTAAGACGTATTTTGTTTTAAACAAACAAGAATATTTTGGCAGTCAGATATATCCAGAAATGAAATCAACAGCCTTATTGGGTAGTTACATACTTAAAATTAGAAGTGTTCAAGCATAGCTTGAATAATCATTTAGCATATGTATTATTCAAAACAAAAGCACTAGAAAAAAAAATTAATATATCATCTCCAATGCGAATCTATATTCCAGCACTTCATGATTTTATAAATTTAATGGTCACTGATATTTCTGTACAGTCTTGCATTCAAGTCTCAGCTCAGCCACATAATTGCTGGGTGAACTTGAGAAAAGTACTTTTCCTCTCCAAGCCTCTGGAAAAAAAATTGCAATGTTAATATCTATCTCTAGGTAGCAGTGCAAAAACTAAATGAAATGACACCTGGAAGGTTCTTATAGTTATTGTCTGTTGGCAAGAACTTCATAAATTTTAGAGTAGTTGTTTTAATTATAAACTATGGAGTTTTTGTCTAAAAGTATTTATTTGTCCAACATTTTCATTTCTGTAATGATAACAATAAATTATTGTTTGGTGTAGCTTCCTTGTTGGTCCTTTTTACATGAATACACCTGATAATACAGAGCTTCACAATTATTTTACTGAATATTAAACACTTAAATTTATCATGATTCCCCAAGGTCTGTAAATAAACTTCAAACAATTTTTTATGTCATTCAAAGGTTTATATCATCTAACCACAAATTATTTTTATTATAATTTGATCTTTCATATCCCAGCAAGTATTATATACTTCCCAAGAGTTTGGTGCTGTACTTATTTCTCCTTCATTGTTCTGAAGGGGTAAATTATTCTGATGACCCTAGTATATAGCTCTGAATACTAACCTTGCAATACTTTTAGATGCTGAGTGAGGCATTATCTCCTTTGGCATCTATTTTGGGTCACTGCTCTTGATTTCCTATGATGCTAATACAAAAGGCCATTTGATTCTTTGAATCAGCTGCCTGAAGCAACAGAAATAATTTATACTCAGGATGTAGATGTTAAGTGTCTAATTAAAAACAGATAATCATAATGACCTCCCACTGGATTCATATCTCACAGGAATCAATTCTTGGGAAAAGAAACAAAGATTTCCTTTTTCCTTATTTGCTCCCAAGTATTTAATTTCTCACCCAAGTGTAATATGGAAGTTCTGGAGGAGTAATGGTTAAGTCTTGCATCTACTAATCAAAAGGTTGGCAGTTCAGATCCAACAGGTACTCCTTGGAAACTCTATGGAACAGTTCTACCCTGTCCTATAGGGTCACTATGAGTTGGACTTGACTGGACAACAATTGGTTTTGTTTAAGTGTTACTCTTATTTCATTATAGATTTGAAACAAAAATATGGCAGATGTTAGAATTTCAACAGGTTTCATGCTTTTTAAATTTTAAAAAATTCAAAATTTCAGGAAACCCTGAAGACATAGAAGAAAAACATTTTCTAACGTGATCTCCCACAAAGAACACGTATAAAATCATGGAAAACAACCTAAAATACAAAATTAACAGTCCGCTCATCCCTGAAATGATTTTAAGTAATCAAGCAAGATCCATATCTCACTCCATGCACAAAAACAAACTCAAAATGCATCGAAGAACTACATATGAAATAGACAATGATGATCATAGAAACAACAAATGGAACAACACTAGGAATCCTAGTACACAGCATAAACAGAATACAAAACATTACTAACAATACAGAAACACCAGAAGAAAAGGTAGGTAACTGGGAACTGCTAAAAACCAAACACTTATCCTTACCCAGATACTTCACCAAAAGAGTAAAAAGACAACCTACAGACTGGAACAATTTTTTTTGCTACAAGAAATTCAACCACAGTCTAATCTGTAACATGTGCAAGATACTTCAAAGCCTCAAGAAATAAAAGACAAATAACCTAGTCAATAAGTGAGCAAAGGGTAGGAAAAGACACTTCACAAAAGAAAGCATTCAGGGTGCTAAAAGCTATGTTAGGAAATGCTCATGATCATTAGCCATTAGAGAACTCCAAATCAAAACTGTAATGAGAAACTATCTCATCCTAGCAATGAAAGCTTCCATCCAAAAAAAAAAAAATCACACAAAATAATAAATGTTGTAGAGGCTGTGGAGAGACTGGAACACTTACATGCTGCTAGTGGGAATGTAAAATGGTGCAAACACTTTGAAATTTGATTTGGCACATTCTAAAAAAGCTACAATTAGAAATACTGTATGATCTAGCAATCCCTCTTCTTGGAATATAACTTAGAAAAATAAAGGCTGTCACATGAACAGATATATGTGCACTAATGTTTATTATGGCACTGTCCACAACAAGAAAATGATGGACCAACCTAGGTTTCCACTAGTGATTGAATAGATAAACAAACTATGATATATTCACAAAATGGAAACCTCTGCAATGATAAAGAGCAATGATAATTATTGGAAACATTTTATAACATGGAGGAATCTGGAAGATATTATGCTGAATGAAATTAATCAGTTGCAAAAAAATATTGTATGAGATCACTGTTGTAAGGACTCAAGGTTTAAACACAGAAGAAAACAGTCTTTGTTACAAGAGTGGGGAGCTAGGAAGGGGCATATTCATTGATTAGATAGTATATAGCAATTGGTTTGCATGAAAGGAAGGACAGCATGCAATGGAGGAGAAGTCAGCATGGCTGGAGTAAACCAAAAGCTAAGCCAATAATGCAATACTCCAAAGGACAGAGTAAAAGGAGAAAATTTTTAAGAAGATTTCACTTTAAGATTCAGAGAGGCCTAGCAGCTTCTAATTGAGTCAGCTCCTCTCTGGGTCATTTTCTCTCTGAGTCAGCCTGTATCTCAGAACTGACTGGGTCAGACCACACCTCTCGGTTGGCCCAAGGATGCTTCCCCCTCCCTTCATGGGATTCTTTGAGATGGGCCTAGCTTCTGGAAAGAGGGTAGTTTCTTCCCATGTAACCTAATGCCAAGTGCTTATCTAGTGCCTCTTTAAGCATGCTGTGCCAAAGAAATCGCAATATGAAAATCCATAAACCTGTAGTTGCCACCTGGGAGGATGTATGAAAATTTGTTTGTCTCCTTTCTTAGAAATGTATAAAAGGACTGTTTTGATAGCAGGATGAGGGACACAGCTGTTTTTTGGACTTGACTCTGACCACAGCACTGCTGGCAATAAAGCTCTTTCCTCTTAAAAACAAAATGGTGTTTGAGATATTTTCTGCTCTGTGGGCCAAACTTATCCTTTTCCTGCAACAAAAGTAGTAGTGGCAGGAATCTGAGCACCATGATTGCAGGGAACATCTAGGTCAATTGACAGAATAAAGCTTTTTAAGAAAATGTTCTGTGTCTCACTTTGAGTGGCATTTGGGGCTGTAAAGGTTACCAAGCAGCCACTTAAATAGAATCAATTTGTCCCAATTCACCTGGAGCAGAGAAGAATGAAAGACATTAAATAAGACATAGGGAAAACATGAGCCCAAGAGACACAAAAGGCCACATATTCCACAGACTACATCAGTATGAGACCAGAACTAGTCAGTGCCTGGCCACTACCAATGACTACCCTGATAGGAAATATTATACAAAGTTCCTGATGTAGAGGGAGATAAATGTGTGCAGAACTCTGACTGTATTGGAAAGACCAGACTTGATGGTGTGACTGACTGAAGGGTCCCCAGAAGACATAGCTCCTGAACTCTCTTTTAGTCCAGATTTGAAACCATTCCTACAGTCAACTTTTCAGACAAAGATTAGACTCAACTGTAAGACATATAACGCTACTGGTGAAGAGTGTGCTTTTTAGCTTAAGTAGATACATGAAGCTAACTGGGCATGTCCTGACCACAGGCAAGATGGGAAGGAAGAGGGAGAAAGAAGCTTATTGAATGGATACAACCAATACAGGGTAGAAAATAGAAGTGTACTGTCACATGATGAGGATTACAGCTAGAGTTACATAGTTGTATGTTTGCAAGTTTTTGTATGACAAGTTGAATTGGATTGTAACTTTCCCTTAAAAAAAAAAACCCACTGCCATCCAGCCAGTCTGACTCATAGCGACCCTAGAGGTCACAATAAAATATTTTTTCAAACAGTAAAGCTAAAAATATAAAACTGGGGAGGGATGGGGCCAAGGTGGTGGTCTAGTCACACGTCTCCTTGATTCCCCTAAGAAAAAAGGCCTAGAAAAACAACTGAATGGAACAAAAAGACATTTTAAGAGCCCTAAGATCAGGCAGAAGTTTGTGACAGGAAGCAGACAAAATACCTTTGTTGGAAGTGAGTCAGCAGCATACAGGGTCCAGCTTCTGCTGGCACAGCAGCAGGGAGGTTGCACAGGTACGGACTCCATCTTTGTTGGGCAGGAGGCTGAGACTGGGGCAACTACAACTGAGAGCCTGACTGGGACTGACTGTCATGCTTAGCAGCACCACCTGAGTGGACAGCATTTCTGTCAGCAGGGAAGCCGTACTTAGGAAAACTGCACTCAGAAAGTGCAGCAGCAGTTGGCAGCTGAGTGCAACAATGCCCTTCGCTGCTCCATTATCTGAGCTCTACCATAGCTTCTGCTGGCACAGTAACAGAGAGGTACAGATGCCATCTTTGTCAGCCTAAAGACTAGGACAGCCTTGCCTGAGAACCCAGCTGGGGTCAGTTGACACACTGAGCATCAGTGCCTTGGTGGACAGTATCTCTCTCAATAGAAAAACTGTGCTTAAGACAGCCGTTCCAGCTACAGCTGGAAGCCTAGGGCAGCAGCACCCCTCACTCCTCCACTGTCTGAGCTACACCATTCTGGTGCATCACCTGAACGAGAACTGATATTGTACATTAGTGCCCTGAGCTTGTTCCTAGGATTCAGGAGATAACAGAGAGAGGGTTAGAAGTAAACTGCCACTGAGTCAGGCCTTCACTGTATCCTTAAAATACCAGATGAATTCTAAAAATTTCAAGATAAGTGCTCTGGTACCTCAAGGCTTAATCCTTTTCTATGTGCTAACTTCTCTCCCTATTTTTAGCCTTTCCTGATGACTTTCTCTGTTCTACATCTCAGGCTAAATTCTTGGTGCACTACCCAGGCAGAAGTGGGGCATTTTACTTGTGAGAACTCAGTGTTTGTCCCAGACTCAGAGAGGGAAACAAAAGGAGCAGTAGAAGACAAGTTCCTCAGACCAACAGATTTCTGCACTTACTGGAGGGTTGCAAGCTAAGTACACATCAATTTTCATGATTCAAACCTTTTCTGCACACTACTTCACTCCCTATTCCCAGCCTTTTCACTCTCCCTTCTCTGTTATATACCACATCCAAATTCTAGAGCACTACCTGGACAGGAAGTGGGGTATTATAAATGTGGCACTGAGCTTTTATTCTGGACCTGGGAAGGGAAACAAAGGAAGGGCTGCAAGAAGACTGTTACTGGCTCCCTCGAGTCAGAAACTTCTTTATATCTCTCAGTGCAGTCATCACTCCAATCATCAAGTGACAGGGAATCACAGTTACTAAAGCTATAACAACCTCTCTAGCTCAAACAACTAGACTACTTGGATGGTCACAAGCAAATATATATGTACTTTTGAATGTACATATGCACACATGTGTGTATGTAAGTTAGACTGCATTAACATAACAATTAAATCACAAAAGCTTTCTGATGACTGAAGGCAAAAATTTCTAACCATTTACAGAGGCATATCACCGTGATTGCAGAAAACTCCAAAAATGAAGACTAAAAAAAATCCCATATGAAGAAGTCTTCCTGGAATTATAAGAGGTAGAATAAAAAATACTTATGTATAGATCTCTGGTAGATCTTAGGATGGAGATTAAACAAAGTGCAGCAGAACAAAATGAAAAATTAAACAAGCTTTATGAACTGCTAGAATATCAATGATGTGAAACTCTGTAGACCAATAACAAAATTACGGAGTTAGACAATTCCACTGAAAGATAAAGGAGCAGAATCTAGGAAATGGAATGTAGAATTAGCTAGATTGAAGATAAAGCAACTGACAGCAGCATTTATGAGTAGAAGTCAGATAAGAGAATGAAGAAAAAGTGAAGATTCACCAAGAGTTACATGGCACTCTATGAAGAGGGGCAAATTACAAGTAATTGGAGTTCCAGAACAGGAAAGGATAGCATAAAATGGAGAATGGTTGAACAGCTCCTAACATCACGAAATAAGAGAAGATATCCATCCATGATGCTCACTGAAATCTACAAAAAGTAGATCCCAAAATAAAGACACCAAGACATACTATAATCAAGCTTAATAAAATGAAGCATAAGGAGGGGCATTTAAAGTCAGCTAGGCTTAAAACTAACTTACAAAGGAGAATCCATTAGACTGAGTTCTAACTACTGAGCTGAAACCACGTTAACACAGACAATGGGATGACACATATGAAAACTTGAAGAAAAAAACAAAGCTTCCAGCCAATAATTATGTGTCTGGCAAGATTGTCTCTCAAATATGATGGAGAAATTGGAACATCCTCAGATAAACATAAGCTTAGAAATTTTGCAAAAACAAAACTAAAATTACAAGAAGTACTGAGAGAATGTCTTCAACTAGAAAATCAGTAACACCAGACATACTCAAGGATGGAATACAGCACACAGCATCCAAAGTCCTATTTAGTCAGGGAAGTCACAAAGCTCAGTCAAAGCTGAAATGCTAAAATTAGGGAACCAAAGATATCAACATGCAAATTATGACAGCATGACACTAGAAAAGGGACATAGTAAAGTAGTCATAGACCTTTCAGATGGAGAAGAAGTTAAGGAAATACAAAGAAATTGAAGATTGGTTTAAAGTTAGAAATTTAGTGTGGAATAGTGAGGTTGCTATAATGTAAACTAATATATTACACATCAAAATAAGAAACACAATATAGAAGTCTCAACAGATACAAAACCAACATTGAAAAGGATGATAAGAAAATTCATAAAGAAAACAACTCAGAAGAAAATATTAAGTGGAACCAAGAAATTGTCAACAAAACAAAAATAAAACACCAAAATGAAAGAATTGAATTCATATCTATCAGTAATTACACTGAATGTAAATGGACTGAAATGGATTGGATGCACCAGTAAAAAGATAGACCATAACACGATCCATCTACACGTTGATTACAAGAAACACTCCTTAAACTTGAAGATATGAGCAAACTAAAAATCAAAGCAAGGAAAAATATATGCCAAACTAACAATGTGTAAAGAGGAGGAGGAATGGCAATATTAATCTCAGATAAAATGGATTTTAAGGATAAAAGTCACCATCATGGACAAGGATGGTCACTATTGCTTAAAGGTTCAACGTGTAAGGAAGATATACCAATATTAAATATTTACACATCCAATTTCAGAGCATCTAAATACATTAAACAAACACTGACATCATTGGAAAATGAGATAGATAAGTCCACAATATAAGTTGGAAACTTCAACACTCCACTTTCAGTAGCGGACAGATTGTCAGAAAACACTTGAATACAAATACAGACTATCCCATTGAGACAATCATCACAACCTCACAGACATATGGAGAACTCTCCATGCAACAAGAGACAAGTACATCTTCTTTTCCAATGCACATAGAGCACTCTCCAGAATAGACCACATATTAGGCCATAAAGCAGGTCTCAATGAAATCCAAACCACTGAATTACTGCAAAGCATCCTCTCAAATTATAATGACATAAAAATTAAAATCAATAGCAGAAAAATCATGGGTAGAATTTTGAACACTTTTCTCAAAAATTCACGGGTTGCAGAAGAAATCAATGCAATAAAGATATTCATGGAGACAAATGAGAATGGAAAAGCATCCTACGAGAACCTATGGGATAAAAATAACGTTCAGAGATCAATTTACCTCAATAGATGCTCACATCCAAAATGAAGGAAGAGTCTAAACCAAAGAATTAAACCTACAACTTGAACAAATAGAAGGAGAACAAATACAAAGAGAACAACAAAAGAACCACTTGGACACCAGAAGAAAACAGACAGTAAAATTTTAAAAAGAGCTAAATAAATTAGAGAACAGCAAAATGGTTGAAAGAATTGGCAAAACTAAAAGTTGTGTTTTTGAAAAGATCAACAAAATTGATAAACCCTTGGCTAAACTCACAAAGGAGAAACAAGAGAGGGAACAAAATAACCTGAATAAGAATTTAGACTGGAGACGTCACAACACACCCAACTGAAATTATATTCTAACAGACTACAATGAAAAATTGTACTCTAACATATTTTAAGATCTAGAGGAAATGGATACATCTCCACAATCACATTAGTTACCAAAATTATTACAAAGAAAAGAACAACTTAATAAACTCATTAGAAAAGAGAGGATTGAAAAAGTAAAAAAATAAAACTACCAACCAAAGAAAGTCCTGGCCCAGATGACTTCACTGGAGAATTCTAACAAGCTTTTAGAGAGGAGTTAACTCTAACACTGCTGAAGCTATTTGACAATGTGGAAAATGATAGAACACTCCCCAACTCATTCTATGAAGCCAGCATAACCCTGATACAAAAACTGGGTAAAGATAGCACACACACACACACACACACACACACACACACACACACACACACACACACACACACACACACACACACAAAATGAGACAGCAATATGGCTCATTAATCTAGATGCAAAATCTTCAACAGCATCCTAGCCAACAGAAGCCCATAACATAACAAAAAATAGTTCGGCATGAGCAAGTGGAATTCATACCTGGGTTACAGGTAGGTTCAACAACATTAAAACAATGTGATTAACCACATAAATAAAGCAAAAGTTAAAAATCGTTTGATTTTATCAATTGATTTATAAAAGGCATCTGACAAACTCCAACAGTCATTCATGTTAAAAACTCTCAGCAAATAGGAATAGAAGGGAAATTCCTCAATGTAATATGGGACATCAGTGCAAGGCCAATCACCAACACCATCCTGAACAGAGAAAGATTGAAAGAATTCCTCCTGAGAATGGGAAACAGACAAGGATGTCTAGTGTCACCACTTTATTCAACATTGGGCTGGAGGTTCTAGCCAGAGCAATTAGACAAGATAAATAAATAAAAGGCACCTGCATTGGTAAGGAAGATGTGAAAGTATTCTTAATTGCAGATGATATGATCTTATATACAGAAAACCCTACAGAATCCATAGATAAACTACTGGAACTAAGAAGAGAGTTCAGCAAAGAATCAGGATATAAGATAAATATTCATAAATTAGTATGATTCCTTTACACCAACAAAGAGATCAATAGAGAGCAAATTATCAAATGAATACAATTTACAGTAGCCTCCAAGAAGATAAAATGCTAGGAATAAATCTAACCAGAGATGTAAGAGACCTATACAAAGAATACTATAAGACCTTACTGCAAGAAAGCAAACGAGACTTACATAAGTGGAGGAACCTACCCTCCTCATGTGCAGGAATACTTAATGTTGTAAAAACGTATATTCTACCCAAAGCAACCTGTATATACAATACAATCCCAATACAAAGTCCAATATTGCTTTTTAATGAGATGGAGAAAAAAATCATCAAGTTTATTTGGAAAGGGAAGAAACTCTGGAGAAGTAAAGCACTACTGACAAAGAAGAACATAGTGAGAGGCCTCACACTACCTGACCTTAGAATGTATTACACTGCCATGGCAGCCAAAAAAGCTTGGTACTGGTATAAAAACAGATATATATACCAACAGAACAGAATACAAAATCCTGAAATACCACCATCCACCTATGAACAGATGAGAGGCCTCAAATATTGTGAACTGGGGAAAAAACAGTCTCTAACAAGAGGTGTTTGCAAAATCAAATACCAACCTGCAAAAAAAACTGAAACAAGACCCATGTCTCATACCTTACCTGAGAACTACTGCAAAGTGGATCAAAGATCTAAATATCAAGTCTAAAATGATAAAGATTATTGAAGAAAAAGTAGAGACAACATTGGAAGTTCTAATACACAACTTAAACAGACTACAAAATCATACTAACAGTATACAAACAGCAGGAGAGAAAATAGATAAATGGGAACAACAAAAAATTAAACACTCTGCTTATCCAAACACTTTATCAAGAAAATAAAAACACTGCCTCCAAGACAGGAAACAATATTTGGCAACTACAACTCAGATTGAGGTCTAATTTCTGTGTTTTACAAAGTAGTGAAAAATATCAACAATAAATATATAAATAACCCAATTAGACAATGGGCAATGGATACGAACTGACAGTTCACCAAAGAAGACATCTGGGCAACCAAAAGACATAAGCAAATGCTGACAATCACTAGCCATTAGAGAAATCCAAATCAAAACTACAAAGAGACAGCATCTCACCCTAACAAAGTTGGCACTAATCCACAAACCATGAAGCTACAAATTTTGGAGAGGTTGCGGAGAGATTAGAACACTTCTACATTGCTGGTGGAAATGTAAAATGATACAACCTCTTTGGAAAGCAGTTTGGCACTTTCTTGAAAAGCTACAAATAGAACTACCATATGATCCTGTATTCCCACTGCTTGGAATATATTCTCTAGGGCTGTCTCAGGAACAAATAGATACATGTGTACAAATGTTTATTGTAGCACTGTCCCCAATAGCAAAAACATTGAATCAACCCAGGTGTCCATAAACAGACAAATGGATGAACAGACTGCAGTATATATACTCAAGGAAGCACTACACAATGATAAGGAACAGTGATAACTCTAGGAAACATGTCAATCTGGAATCAACTGGAAGACATTAAGCTGACTGAAATCAGTCAGTGACAGAAGGACAAATATCACATGAGACCCATATTATAAGGACTTGGGAAAAGACTCATGCCCAGAAGAAAAGGGTATGGAAAGAGGACAGGGTTATTCATAGTTTAGATAGTCAATAGGAATTCAGTTAGGTGAAGGGAGTGACAGCACGCAGCAGACGTCAGGTCTATGCCATAAGCTAAAAGCTTTTCTAAACTGAATCCAATATTTCAAAGGACAGAGCAGCAGGGACGAGGGACCATTCTTTATATATTCTTTAAAGGGACATTTAGGTAAATTGGCATGATTAGTCTTTTTCTAAGAGAATCTTCTGCACCCCATATTGTTGAATGGTGTCTCATGTCTTAAAAGCCAGCAAGCTGCCATAGGAGGGACATCAATTGGTCCCAACCTAACTGAAACAGAAGACACCTGAGAACGTCAAAGAGAGGAGGAGAAATGAGCCCAGGAAACAGAAGGAACTGTATGATTGGGAGACTACATCAGAATGAGACCAGAAGAATCAGATCATGTTTGGCCACCATGAAAGGCAGCCCTGAGAGGGAACACAACATGGAGGCCCTGACATAGCACAATAAAGAGTGGTGTGCAGATCAAGAACACTACTAAAAGACAGCCTGGAGGGCCACCTGAGAGCATGGCCCCTAGATTTGTTGCTAATCCAGACTTGAAATCAGTACTGAAGCCAACACTTCAGCCAAAGAATGGACTGGACACAGGGACACAGAGTGATGCCTTTAGTATGTGTACTTTGTGGTTTTCTATTTATATAAGAGGCTGCTTCCTGGTTTCTTTCTGGAGGGGAGAGGGGAAGGTGGAGAGGAAAGGACAATTGTTGGTTGAGCAGATCTTGGAAGTGTAGAGTGAAAAACAGTGTGCTGTCACAGGATGAGGACAGCAGATAAAGTTGCAGAGGGGTGACTAGAAAATTGACTTGGATTGTAAACTTTCACTTCATCACAATAAAAATTTTTTTAAAAATAACTAGAAATATATGCATTATAGTGACTATTTTACTTCCCCATAAAGACTGAATTATATAGTGAGGTACAAAGTTGTATTTTTGAATATCAATTCAAAATATATATTAAATATTACATTTTTATATAACAATTTGAGTTAAGAAATACAATAATTGCAATAATTTGTTTAAGTTAATTGACAGGTTTTAATTGCTGGTAGATGCATGGCTTTAATTGGTTTAAGACATTTCTGCAAGCTAGAATGAGAAGAGCAAAAACTTAGTAATAATCCATAAATCTTGCAGAAAATTTTGTTTATCTAATTATATGGGGAAATAGCCAAGATGGCAGACTAGACATACATGTCCTCCATTGCCTCTGAAAACTAAGGCCTGGATTGTTAATTGAGTGGAACACCATGGACACCTAGTGAGCCCTAGGATATGGCATAGGGTTGTCAGATTGGACTACACAACAGTAAACGGGAAACTACCTCTCTCTGGCTCAAGCTGAGTCCTCCTCATGCTGACTCATTGCTTGGGTGGACTGCAAGTACTCATGCTTTTTGCTTTTTTTTATACAGGAGGTGGGGGTCACATGAGCCAGCAAATATGCTGAACGGTAGTGCTAAAATAAACAGTATATAGCACAGTAGAGAGACAGTGCATGGGATAGCCACATTTTGAGAGCCTAGCTCCTGACTGAGAGCACTGGTGCCCCCCAAAATCTCTTTTTGGAGCTCCGCAATAGATTCTGCTGTTTTGGATTGGGAAGGACAGCTTGGCAGGAATGTCATCTTGGTTGGCTGGGAAGTGGAGTCACCTAACCAGAGGCCTCAGCAAGGGTAAGTTCCCAAGTTGAGAATCAGTGCCAGTCCGAAAAGCACTTTTCCAGCAGGAAGGCTGTGTTTAATACACTGTTACCTTATGAGTAGGGCCTGGCTCAGGGTGATAGCAAGGCCGTAATCTCTTGCTACAGTGAACAAAGTCAAAGCATCTGGGGATGGCTGAAGAGGTACTTCCATTGTCAGCTGGAAGGTGGAGCCTGCCATACCTGAGAGAGTGACTGATTTTGGCAGCTGTTGGATAATTCCTAAATTTTTAAAATAAGACTGCCTGGAGAAATAACTGGTGAGCAGCACAGCAGCATGTCTCCCAGCCTTACTGACCCACACCATAGGGTCAGTTGACTGCCCCCCAAGGACTCCATAAGTAGAGCACCATTTTTGCCAGATAGAAGGCGGAGCCTGCCACCCCAGAGAGTCCACTGGGGCCATTCACTAGGGTACACAGAGGTGGCTGGTGACTAGCTCCTTTCTCAGAACTACACTTCAGCTCCTGTACAGGTAACACCAGAGAAATTAAACAGCCTCTAGATGGCCTGAAGTCTATAAACAATTTCTAGCCATTTAAAGAAATAGCCCACTGTGGCTCCAGAAAACTCTCAAAATGAAGAATCAAAAAACTTCCCAGATAAAGAAGGCTTTCTGAAACACAGAGGCTGAGTAAAAAATAATTATATATAGAACCCTTCTAGAGACGAAACAAAACACAGCAGAAAAAAATGAAAAATTAAGGAAACAGAACTGATCAAACATCAACAGTCTGAAATCCAACAGATCAACAACAAAATTACAGAATTAAACAATTTGATTCAAAGCAAACAGAGCAGAATTAAGGAGATGAAATTCAGACTTAGTGACCTTGAACATAGAGCAACTGACACCAGCATTTATGAGGAGAAATCAGAGAAAAGAAATAAGAAAAATGAAGAAGCATTAACAAACATATGGGACTCTATCAAAAGGAATAAATTACAAATGAATGGAGTTCCTGCACAGGGAGGGATAGCTGAAAACACAGAGAGTATTGTTGTTGAGTTGCTGACAGAAAACTTTCCTGAAATTATGAAGGGAAAGAACATAAATATCCAAGACATGTATTAAATGCCACAAAAATTAGACCCCAAAAGAAAGACAGCAAGACATATTATAATCAAGCTTAGTAAAATGATCTGACTCATGGCGACCCTATAAAATGAAACATAAACAGATTCTCACAAAGGCAGCGAGGCTCAAAGCAAAGCTAACAGTCAGAGGGAAACTGTGTAAGCTTTCCCGGCAGAAACTATGTTGGCAAGGAGACAGTGGGATGACACATTCAAACTCTCGAAGGAGAAAAACTTCCAACCAAGAATCATACATCCTGCAACAACGGTTTCTCAAATATGAAGATGAAATTAAGACACTCACAGATAAACAGAAGCTCAGAGGCTTTGTAAAAACCAAGCCCAAACTACAAGAAATACTGAAAGATGCTCTTTGCTTAGAAAAACAAAACCATTAAGTGTGTATTTAAGGAGGCAATGCAGGACACATGATCGAGAAACCTACTCAGTTAGGGAAGTTGTCATACTAATCAAAGCTACAATATTAAAAGTAGGTAATCAGTGATAACATCACAAACTATGACACCATCCCATTAAAAAGACAGATATACTACAGTAGTTATAGCTTTTCCAGATGCATAAGACTTTAAAAAGATATGCAGCAGTTAAAACTTAGTTTAAACTTAGAATACTAAGGGGAATCATAGGGATAGCATCAAAGCACAATAACAATGCAAGCTATCAAAACAAGAAAAGTAATACAATTGTCTCAACAACCACAAAACCAACACTGAAAAACATGAAAGTCAATCCATAAAGAAAAATGACCAAGAACAGAACATTAAGAGAAACATAGAAAATGCCAACATAAAAACAAATATATCAAAATGACAGCACTAAACACATACCTAGTAATAATAGTATTGAATGTAAATGGACTGGACACTCCGTAAAGACACAAGTGCTATCCTGTAGCAAAAGACACGACCCATCTATATGTTGCTTACAAAAACATACCCTAGACTCAAAGATATGGACAAAGATATCTCACAAAAAAGGAAAATTGAAAATTGAAGAATAGTACACATCCAGAAGGAAGAAGGGACCCAAACCAAAGTATTAATCTTACAGCTTCAACAGGTAGAAAGTGCAGCAGAGGAACGCCTCAGGCACCCGGAGAAAACAGATAACAAACATTAGAGCAGAACTAAATGAATTAGAAGGATCCAACTTGACAGTGCTTGGTTTGGTGGCTTGGCTTAAATGAATTAGAGAATGGAAGAACAATTGGAAAAACTAACAAAACTAAAAGCTGGTTCTTTGAAAAGATCAACAAAATTGATAAACCACTGGTTAAACTTTCAAAAGAAAAACAGAGGGGAACACAAATAACCCAAATGAGAAATGAGACAGGAGATGTCACAACAGACCCAAGTGAAATCAAAAGTATAATAACAGAATACTATGAAAGATTGTACTCTAACAGATTTAGAAACCTAGAAGAAATGGACAAATTCCTAGATTCATACGACCGACCAAAATTATCAAAAGAAGTTGACCAACTTAAACCCGCCACGAAGGAAGAGATAGAAAAAGTCATCAAAAAACTACCAACCGAAGACGGAATAAAGTTGGCGGACTAAGCACACGTCTCCTCATATCTCTCTGGAAACCAAGACCTGGATCGATAAGCAAACAGAACCTTCTGATCACCTAATCAGCCCCAGGACACGGCACAGGGCTGTTACTCTGGACTTCATGCCACTGAGCAAAAAACCTCCTCTTTTGCTGACTCCCATGCCTGGCTAGCCCTGGCTGTCATGGACTGAAGGTAAACACACCATTTTGACTTTTTTTCCTCTGTCTTGGCCAGTGGGCAGAGCTGGGTCTTGCCTAGCAGCTAGACTCAGGCACGCTGCCGGGGGGATGCACGGGCAAAATTCCCATATTTTGAGAGTGAGGCTTAGGACTCTGTTTATCTAGCCACTTTGGGCCTGTCGTTTTCATCTCTGCTACAGCAGGGTTTGTACGGAATTTTGCAGTCAGTGTGCAGGACGCCATGTTGGGTACAGAGATTTTAGCAGGACCTAATTGTTAGCCTGGGAGCCATTGCCTGCAAACAGGACAGCACTTCTCCAACAGAAAAGCAGTAATTTACACAGTGCCACTTACGTTGGGGGCCCTGCAATGGAAGCAAAGGAATCACTACCTCTTGGCACCTTTACCCCCTCTATCTGCTGCCTGTGTGGAGGATGCCATCTTGGATACAGTGGCCACAGCTGGACTTAATTCTTAGCTTGAGAGCCAGAGCCCACCCACAGGAGAGGGCTTTTCTAGCAGAAAAGCTGTACTTTACACAGTGTCACCTAAGGCTGGGCCCTGTCAGCAAAAGCCAACAGGGCAGTAGCACTGCTGTATTCTGAACTAGTTTGTAACATCTGGGGTTGGATATAGTGGTGCTTACTTTGCCAGTTGAGAAGAGGGACTTCTACACCTGAAAACCTGACTGACTTGGGAAGTGGTCAGACACCTTTTGCTTTACATTTTAAGACAGCCGGAGAAACATCTGCAGTCCATCCTCACAGTTTCTCTTCCAGCCTCTACTTATTCACATGGGACCCAAAAAGCAACAGACACTTGTGGCATACAAGAAATCACCCATGGCTTCAGAAGGCTCCCCCAAAAAGCAACCAAGGAGTTTTCCACATGAAGAAACTTTTATGAAAGCATCAGAAAGTAAATACAAAATGATTATATACAGAGCCCTTCTAGACCTTATACAAAATGCAGCAGAACAAAAGGAAAAATTAAGCAAGCTGTTCAATCTGATGGAACATCAGTACTCTGAAATCCAACAGATCAAGAACAAAATGAAAGACGTAGAAACTTCCATGCAAAGCCAAGAAACAGAATGGAACAAATGGAAAAAAGAATTTCTGACTTAAAAGACAGAGCTAGGGACACCAGCATCTATGAGCAGAAATTAGCAAAAAGAAACAAGAAAAATAAAGAAGGATTAAGAAGCATGTGGGACTCTATGAAGAGGAACAACCTATTAATTGGATTCCCTGAACAGGGTGAGTCATCTGAGAACACAGAGAGTATCGTTGCTGAGTTGTTGACAGAAAACTTTCCAGAAATCATGAAGGAAGAGAATATAGACACCTCAAATGCACATCATACGCCACCCAGTATAGATCTCAAAAGAAAGACTCCAAGACGTATTATAATCAAGCTTAACAAAATGAAACATAAGCAGCAACTCTTAAAGGCAGCAAGACTCAAAGCAAAGCTAACATTCAGGGGAAACCCTGTAGGCTCTCTTTAGATTTCTCAGCAGAAACCATGCTGGGACAGAGACAGTGGGATGACACATTCAAAGTCTTGAAGGAGAAGAACTTCCATCCAAGAATAATATATCCTGCAAAACTATCTTTCAAATACGAAAATGAAATTAAGACATTCCCAGATAAACAGAAACTCAGAGACTGTGAAAACCAAACCAAAACTACAAGAAATACTGAAAGAAGTTCTTGGCTCTGGCTTAGAAGAATGAAACCACTAACTTTATATTTTAGAATGACACACTACTCAAAAATCTACTCAGTTAGGGAAGGCTCCAAAGTCAATCACAGCTTTAATACGGAAAGAAGAAATCCAGTGATCATCATGAAAACTATGATGCCATCATATTAAAAAGAGGGATGCACTACAGTCGTTATAGTCCTTCCAGATGGAGAGGAATATAACAAGACTGGTAGTAATTAAAATTGGGTTTATATATAGTTTATTAAGGGGGATCATAGGGGCAGCTGTAAAGCACAACAAAGATGTATCATACCATTTCAAGAAATCTAACACAGGAGTCTCAACTACAAAACTAGCTCTGAAAAAGATGAAAAACCAACTCACAAAAAAAGAATGTCCCAGAACAGACTAATAAAAACAACAGAGAAAACATCAACATAAAAATAAACATATCACAATGACAGCAGTGAACACATACCTATCAATAATTACATTGAATGTGAGTGGACTGAATGCTCCAATAAAGAGACATCGAGTGACGTCTTGGATCAAAAGACATGACCCATCCATATATTGTCTACAAGAAACTCACTTGAGACCTAAAGATAGGAACAGACTGAAAATTAAAGGATGGAAGAATATATATCAAGCAAACAACGAACAAAGAAGAGCAGGGGTGGCAATTCTAATCTCAGACAAAATCAACTTTAATGTCAAATCCACCATCGTCGACAAAGATGGACACTATTTATTGCTGAAAGTTTCAGTACACAAGCAAGACTTGACTTTATTGATTATTTATGCGCCTAATATCAGAGCACCTAAATACGTTAAAGAAACACTGACTACACTCAAAAGAGAGTTAGATGACTCCACAATAACAGTGGGAGACTTCAACACTCCACTCTCAATACTGGACAGATCATCTAGAAAAAAACTCAGTAAAGATACAGAAGACCTTATTCACACAATTAACCAACTAAACCTCATTGATATATACAGAACTTTCCACCCATCAGCAGACAACTACACCTTCTTCTCCAGTGCACATGGAACGTTCTCCAGAATTGACCATGTGTTAGGACATAATGCAATTCTCAACAAAATCCATACCACTGAATTACTGCAAAGCATCTTCTCAGATCATAAAGACATAAAAGTTGAAATCAATAGCAGAAAAAACATAGATAGAAAGTGGAACTCTTGGAAACTGAACAACATCTTGCTCAAAAAAACATGGGTTATAGAAGAAATCAAGGAAGAAATAAAGAAATCCATGGATTCCAATGAGAATGAAAACACTTCCTACCAGAATATGGGATACAGCCAAAGCAGTGCTCAGAGGTCTGTTTATCTCCATAAATGCACACATCTGGAAGGAAGAAAGAAATCAAATCAAGGAACTAACCCTACAGCTTGAACAAGTAGAAAGAGAACAACAGAGGAACCCCTCAGGCACCAGAAGAAATGAGATCATAAAGATTAAGGCAGATCTAAATGAATTAGAGAATAGAAAAACAATTGAAAAAATTGAAAAGACCAAAAGCTGGTTTTTTGAAAAGATCAACAAAATTGACAAACCACTGGCTAAGCTTACTAAAGAAAAGCAGGAAAGGAAACAAATAACCCAAATTAGAAATGAGAAGGGAGTTGTCACAACAAATCCAACAGAAATAAAAAATATCGTAACAGAATACTATGAAAGACTGTACTCTAACAAATTTGAAAATCTAGAGGAAATGGACCAATTCCTTGACTCATACCATCTACCCAAATTATCACAACGTGAAGCAGAACAATTTAATAAACTCATCACAAAGGAAGAGATTGAAAATGTCATCAAAACACTGCCAACCAAAAAAAAGCCTGGACCCAGATGGCTTCACTGCAGAATTCTATCAAGCATTTAGAGAAGAGTTATCTCCAGTATTACTGAGACTGTTTCACAGTTTTGAAAGGGATGGACTACTCCCAAACTCATTCTACAAAGCCAGCATAACCCTGATACCTAAGCCAGTGAAAGACCCAACAAAGAAGGGTAACTACAGACTGATATCACTCATGAATCTAGATGCAAAATTCTTCAACAAAATTCTTGCTAGTAGAATATAACACATCAAAAAAATAATCCATCATGACAAAGTGGGATTCATATCAGGGATGCAAGGCTGGTTCAACATCAGAAAAACAATTAATGTGATTAACCACATAAATAACACAAAAGACAAGAATCACCTGATTTTGTCCATTGATGCAGAAAAGGCATTCTTGCTAAAAACTCTTAGCAAAGTAGGCATAGATGGCAAATTCCTCAACACAATAAGGGCCATTTATACAAAGCCAATTGCCCATGTCATACTGAATGGAGAGAGACTGAAAGACTTTTCCCTGAGAACAGGAACTAGACAAGGATGCCCACTCTCACTTCTCCTATTCAACATTGTACTAGAAGTTCTAGCCAGAGCAATTAGACAAGACCAAGAAATAAAGGGCATCTGCACTGGCAAAGAACAAGTTAAAATCTCCCTGTTTGCAGATGTTATGATTGTATATGCAGAGAATCCCAAAGAATCTATAAGTAAACTACTCAAACTGTTAGAAGAGTTTAGCAATGTTTATTGCAGCACAGTCCACAATAACAAAAAGACTGAATCAACCCAGATGGCCAGCAACAGAAGAATGGATAGGTAAACTATGGTACATATACTCAATGGAGCACTATGCAATGATAACGAATAATGATGATTCCAGGAAACATCTCATAACCTGGTTTCAACTGAAAGACATTATGTTGAGTGAAAGAAGTCAGCCACAAAAGGACAAATACTGTACGAGACCTCTAAGATAAGATCTCAGAAACAGACTTGTATATAGAAGAAAAGACTCTTTGACAGCTGCAAGGGAGGGGAGCGAGGGAGGGCGAGGGGGGAGGGTTTAGATTAGATAGTTGCTAGAAATCTGGTTGGGTGAAATCGGTAATAGCACACATTAGAAACAAGAACAACATTAAGTGGACTTAAGCATAACTTGAGTACTCCTTCCATCTTAACCCAATATTGCAAGGGTAGGGTAGCTGGTTCAGGGGGCATGGGACCATGCTCATAGGTGAAATCAAGGCCAGTTAGCACAACTAGCGTTTTGCTAAGAGGGCTCTCTGCACCCCACATTGGTGAGTGGCATCTGGGGTATTAAAATCTACTAAGCTGCCATCTGAAGGCACAGCAAATGGTCCCAACTCAGCAGGAACGGATGCTCACTGAGGACCACAGTGACATGTGGTAAACACAACCCAGAAGATAGAAAGACCTACATGAATGGGTGCCTACATTGACTTGGGACCAGAAGAACTGGATGGTGCCAGGCCACCACCAGTGATGGCTGTGATGGAGCTCACTAAGTTGAGTCTCACTGGCAACACAAGAATAAATAGGGGTGCATCCTGAGATCTCCACTAAAAGACCTCAATTGACAGTCCAGCGGTTTTGGGTTTCCCCTGGGAGCATGGCCCCTGGCCCTGATGCTGCCCTTGCCCATAAATCATAATGAAGGTCCACTCTTCAGACACAAATGGGTTGGACTTGGCAACATAGAGTGACCATATATTGGATGCACTTTATGATTCTATACATCTATAGGATATCATCCTGCTGACCTCTGCTGGAGGAAGGAGAGTGGGTGGAGAGGAGGGGAAAGGAGACTGTTGGGAGGATGAGACATGTATGGAGCAGAGAGGAATAGTGTGCTGTCACTGGGAAGGGAGAGCAGAGGAAGCTGCATATAGGTGGGCATGTAAATTTATACAGGAATGTACACTTTCACTCAGTCATATTAAATAAAAAAAAACATAAAAAGTACTTTGGAAGACAGATAGAATGTCTTCTATGCTGGTCAGCTTTTATAGTCATATTTTCTGCATCTGTTTGCTACAGAAGTTAAAGACTGCAGAAATGTGAATTAGTAAAGCAAATACAACCTAAAATTAAGGATTTCAGTTTAAGTACAATACAGTTCAACAGTGTGATGTAGAGTTTTACAAGCACTTATATATCTTCAGTCTACATTTGCAAAGAAAACAGATTATGCAAAACAAAAATTTATAGTCCCACTTAAGACTCAAGAAAAAACTGTTTAGCTGTGATACAATATGTGAACTATAGAGAAAAGACAATTTCAGGGAAAATATCAGAAACATTTTGTTTTAAGGAATGGTTAAAAGATCTGAGGATATGTAACTTGCACAAACCGGAAACACACATATCATTTAATATGCTACTATATTTAAGAGCTATTGAATTTTTTAAAAGAAGTCCTGCTGGTACAACAGCTAAGGACTTAGCTGCTAATTGAAAGGACTGCAGTTGAAAACTACCAGCTGCTGCTTGGAAAATATGTGGGAAAATTCTACTCTGTCCTTTAGGGTTACTATGAATAGGTGGATAATAGCATCAGGTTGGGTAACAGCACCAGGTTAGGAGGGTAACAGCATCAGGTAAGGAGGATAACAGTGTCAATTAATGAGGATAACAGTATAATGTAAGGAAGGTAAAGATAGAGTGAGCAGCCCCCCACTTGTGTGTCAGTGAATGCTTGCTTGTTGCTGTGATGCTAGAAACTATGCCTCTGCTACACATGTACAAACATATACATGCAGTGTGATGTAGTTTCAGCTGAGCTTCCAGACTAAGACAGACTAGGAAGAAGGACCCAGCAATCTAATTCTGAAAGGAGTTAGCAAGGGAGAACCTTATGAATAGCAGTCAAACATTGTCAGATATGGTGCCAGAAAGTGAGCCCCTCAGGTTGGAAGGCACTCAGAGACGACTGGTTTGAGAGCTACCTCCTCAAAATGAAGTCAAAGTTAATGATATGGATGGAGTAAAGCCTTTGGTGTCTTTGTGCGCTGATGTGGCACAACTAAAAATGAGAAGAAACAGCTGAAAACATCCATTAATAGTTAAGATATGGAATGTATGAAGTACGAATCTAGGAAAATGGGACACAGTAAAAAATGAAATAGAATGCATAAACACTGCTATCCTAGGCATAGTGAGCTGAAATGGACTGGTTTCAGCCATTTTGGATCCGACAATCACGTAGTCTGCTACGCTGGGAACCAAAACTTGAAGAAGAATGGTGTTGCATTCATCATCAAAAAGAACATTTCAGGATCCGTCCTGAAGCACAATGCTGTTAGGTAGGACAATATCTATATGCCTACAAGAAAGGCCAGTTGATACAACTATTATTCAAATTTACACTGACCAGTAAGGTCAAAGATGAAGAGGTTGAAGGTTTTTAACAGATTCTGCAGTCTGTAATTGATCAAACACACAATCAGGACACATTGCTAATTACTGGTGACTGGAATGCAAAAGTTGGAAACAAAATAGGATAGGCAGGTGAAAAATATGGCCTTGGTGACTGATAGAAATGACAGAGATTGCATGATCAAACTTTGCAAGACTAACAACTTCTTCATTGCAAATACCTTTATCAACCAACACAAATGACAACTGTGCACATGGACCTCACCAGATGGAATACACAGGAACCAAATCAATTATATCTGTGTAAAAAGACGATGGAAAACCTCCATATCAGCAGCCAGAACAAGATCAGGTGCTGACTGTGGCACAGATCATCAATTGCTCATATACAAATTCAAATTGAAACAGAAGAAAATTAGAACAAGACCGCAAGAGTCAAAGTATGACCTTGAGTATATCCCTCCTGAGTTTAAAGACTGTCTCAAGAACAGATTTGATGTGTTGATCACTAACGACTGAAGACCAGACAAATTGTGGAATGACATCAAAGACATCATCCATGAAGAGAGCAAGAGGTCATTTAAAAGACAGGAAAGACAGAAAAGACCACTTGACATCCAAAGAGACTTTGAAACTTGCTCTTGAAACTTGAGCAGCTAAAGCAAAAGGAAGGAATGATGAAATAAAAGACCTAAACAGAAGATTTCAAAGGGTAACTTGAGAAGAAAAAGTAAAGTAAAATAATGACATGTGCAAAGACCTGGAAATGGAAAGCCAGAGGGAAGAACATCTCTACATTTCTCAAGCTGAAAGAATTGAAAAAAAAAATTCAAGCCTTGAGTCACAATAGTGAAGGTTTCTGCAAGGAAACTATTAAGTGACTCAGGGAGCATCAAAGGAAATGGAATGAATACACAGCATCATTATACCAGAAAGAACTGGTTGATGTTCAGCTATTTCAAAAGGTGGTATGTGATCAGGAACCGATGGGACTGAAGGAAGAAGTTAAAGCTGCACTGAAGGCATTTGCAAAAACAATACTCCAGGAAATGATGGAATACCAGCTGAGATATTCCAACAAACAGATGGAACACTGGTAGTGCTCACTCATCTAAGCCAAGAAATTTGGAGAACAACTACCTGGCCAACTGACAGAGAGAGATCCATATTTATCCCCATTCCAAAGAGACATGATCCAACCAAATGTGGAAATTATAAACAATATCGCTAACATTACACACAAGTAAAATTTTTCTCAAGATCATTCAGAAGCAACTGCAACAGTGTATTAATAAGGGACTGCCAGAAATTCAAGCTGGACTAGAAGAGTACATGGAACCAGGAATATCACTGCTGTTGTCAGACGGATTTTGGTTGAAAGCAGAGAATACTAGAAAGATGTTTACTTGTGTTTTATTGACTACGCAAAGATATTTGACTGTATGGATCATACTAAACTAAGGCTAATATTGCAGAGAATGGCAATTTCAGAACACCTAACTGAGCTCTTTAGGAATCTGTATATGGATCAGGAGCAGCCATGGAAACAGAACAAGGGGACACTGCATGGTTTGAAGTCATGACAGGTGTGCATCAGGGTTGCATCCTTTCACTATGCCTTTCTAATCTGAATACTAAGCAAATTATCTGGGAAGCTAGATTATACAAAGAAGGAGGGATCAGGATTGGAGGATGACTCATTAACAACCTGCATTACACAGACACCACCACCTTATTTTCTGGAAGTGAAGAAGATTTGAGACACTTACTGATGAAGATCAAGGACCACAGACCTCAGTATGGATTGCAGCTCAACATCAAGAAAACAAAAATCCTCACAACTGGATCAGTAAGCAACATCATCATAAACTGAGAATGAATTGAGACTGTCAAGGATTTCATTTGACTTGTGTCCACAATCAACGACCATGAAAGCAGCAGTCAAAAAATCAAAATACTCATTGTACTGGGAAAATCTGCTGCCAAGGGCCTCTTTCAAGCATCGAAAAGCAAAGATGTCACCTTGAAGCCTACAGTGTGCCTGACCCAGCCATGGTGTTTTCAATTGCATCATATGCATATGAAAGCTGGGCAAATGAATAAAGAAGACAAAAGAAGAATTGATATCTTTGAATTATGGTGTTGGAGAAGAAAGTTGAATGTACGCTGGACCGCCAAAAGAACAAATAGATCTGTTCTGGAAGAAGTATAACCAGAGTGTTCCTTGGAAGCAAAAATGGCAATACTGCATCTTCCATACTTTGGACTTGTTGTCGGGGAGGATCAGCCCCTGGAGAAGGACATCATGCTTGGTAGAATAGAGAGTCAGGAAGACTCTCGACAAGATGAATTGACTCCATGGCCAAAACACAGGCCTTAGGCATAAAAATGATTGTTGACATGGTGCAAGACCATTTTGTTGTGTTATTCACAGTGTCGCTTGAGTTGGAACTGATTCGACGACACCTAGCAACAACAACTTGAACAGGATTTGACTTGATGCCAATGTGTTGAGGTCTTTCTTCCTCTCTCTCTCTTTCTTTCGGTGGTGCTGTGGTGAAGAGCTCAGTTGCTATTTGAAAGGTTGATGGTTTGAACTCATCCATTAATCTGCTGGAGGAAGATGTAGCACTTGGGTCTTCACAGATTGCAGACTTGGAAGCCTTATGAGGCAGTTCCACTCTGTTCTGTAGTGTCACTAGGAGTGGGAATTTACTTGACAATAATTTTTTTTTGGATTCTTTTGTATTTTTGCAAGAGACTGAAGTAAAACAAACTGTGAAACCTCAAGAAACATATTTGTTTCAAACAAAAATATTCTAGCTGTCGGACATATCCAGAAATTAAATCAATTGTGTTAGTGTGCAGCTACATGCTAAAAATTAAACTTGTTCAAGCATAATCTGAATAACCACTTTTAATTTATACTGTTCAAGAAAAAAAGCACTAGGTGGAACACTGGTTCACACTTTTTCTAGCACTACATCTCTCGTTGCTGAACATCATCATGATCACCTTGGAAGTACCTCCTTGGAAAGCTATGCACTGATGCCAGTATGTAGCCCACACTTCAAAGGAATTTTGGAACTCTTTTTCTGGAGTGGCCATCACAGTTGTCATAGCATCAAAATTTCTTCCTTTCAGTATTTCCTTTACCTTCAGGTGAAGAAAAAAGTCATCGGGGGCCAGATCAGGTGAGTAGGGAGGGTTCCCAACACAGTTTTTTGTTTACTGGATAAAAGCTTCCTCTCAGACAGTGCCATCTGTGCTAGTTCATTGTGATGATGCAAGAGCTATGAATTGGCAAGTTTAGATTGTTTCTATCTAAGTTTTTCACACAGCCTTTACAGCACTTCCAAATAGTAAATCTGATTGTTTGTCTAGTTGGTACAAAGTCATAATGAAAAAATCCCTCTAATATCAAAAAAGATTAGCAATATCAACTCTTGATTTGGACTGACTGAATTTTTTTGGTTGTGGAGAACTTGCTGACTTCCCTTGTGTACTTTGATACTTTGTTTGAGGGGTCCTATTGGTTCACCCATGTTTCATTACCACTGATAGCACAGCCCAAAACATCATCTTGCCTCTCCAAAAGGTCTTGGCAAATTTCAGCTCTCCTTTGTTTTTGCTCATTGGTGAGTTCCTTCTGGACCATTTCTGCACACACCTTTCTCAGGCCAAAATTTTCAGATTTTCTTGTTTCTCTATTGATGTGTACTTGGTCTGCTATGCTTCTCATAGTCAGTTGATGGTTTTGATGCACAATTCAATGAAATTTTGCAAAGTTTTCATCAGTTCACCTCATTACTGGCTACCCTGACCTGATTTCATCAGTGGTGCTTTCCTTCCACTCAGAAACACATTTAATCCATTCATATAGTGCCATTTTCTTCATTGTATTATCCCTATAAACTTGGGTCAACATGTCCCTCTTTTCACTTCCACTCTTGTGAAGTTTAACAAGATATTTAATGTTTATTTGTCAGTCTAACTCAAGTTCCAACATTCTTGCCACAGTACACAAAAACATGCAACATTAATAAATACTACTCAGGAAAACACCACCATGCATAGACAGGAACACAGCTGTGACACACTGGTATACAAAGGTTATGAAACCTTACTGAGTGTTTTACACTGCTGACAATGTAAGCACATGAGGCAGGTTTGTGAACTTGATTGTCAAATGGTGTATCATTTTCTGGCCCTACGGCTCTTGACTGGCAGAGTCACCATGAGTTGGATCTGAATCGATGGCACTTGGCTTGGCTTGGCTTAAATTTTGGCATTTCGTGATTTTATAGATGCAAGGGCCACTGATACTGTTACACTGCCTTATGTTTAAATTTAAGTTTAGCCACATACTTTCTGTGTGAATTTGAGCAAAATGCTTTCACTCACCAAGACTCTAAAAAATACAGAGGTGTTAATATCTATCTCTTTGTAGTAGTGTGTAAAGTAAATAAAACAACACCTTGAAGGTGCTTTGTATACTTATTGACTTTGGGCAAGAACTTCATAAATGTTAGTGTAGTTTGTTAAATCATAACCTGTTGAGTTTCCTTCTAAAATATGTTGCATTTGCCGAACATTACTGGTCCCATAATGGTGGTCAAAATTATTTTATTAATATACCTTTCCTGTTGTCATTTTTACTTGACATACAAAATAGTACAGAGATTCACAATTATTTTACTAGATATTAAACTCTTAAAATTCACTAACATTCTCCATGATCTAAAAAGTTTAGAACAATTTTCACATCATCCAATCATTTGTATTATCTAACAAACAATTTTTATTATTCTTCCTTATTTTATTTCTCACAAGTATTGCATATGTCCTGAATGGTTCAGTGAAGTACATTTTTCTCCTCCATTGTTCTGGAGAGGAAAATAATTCTGATGATCCTAATGGGTTGTTCTGAATACTAACCTTGTAGTATCTGATGTTGAATGAGGCATAATGAGATGACTCCTTTAGTGTTTGTTTCGACTCACTGTTCTTGAGCTCCTCTGATGTGGATGCCAAATGCCCAGGATTATTTGCCTTGGCTGGTTGATACAGTAGAAAAAATTTGTATTCTTTGTGTAGATTCCAGGATTCTGATTATAAATAAATAATCATAATGATCTCCCATAAGAGTCACATCTCACATATATCAACTCTTCAGAAAAGAAACAAGTTTCCCCTTTTCTCTTTTGGGTCAAATATTTATTATTCTCACCTAAGTGTAATTTATTGCTTTTCTTTCATTATGGATTTCAAACAAAGATGTGAGAGATAATATTGGAACTCCAGTGAGCTTCATAGCAAGCTATTCAAAATTTTTGTTAAAAAAAATTAAATTCAGAAAATGTTGGAGGCAGAGGTGAAATGTATTTTCTAAAGTAATTTTTTCACAGGAAGATAGAAGAAATCATGAAAAAAAACCTAACATATAAGGTTAAAATGTGTTTTTCCCCCCATAATTTTCTCTACTAAGAGTATTTAGATATTATGATGTACTCATAAGACATGGAATATTTTGATTGGCAGCCAAATGAAAACAACTTGCAGATAAATTGCAATGAGTTCCTATTAAGCCTAAATGCCTTTTTCATTCCAAAGTAAAAGAAGATAGTTTAACAAAACTGGAAATACATGCATTATGTAGACTAATTTAGTTTCCTACAAAAAAGGAATAATATTTTGAGGTATAAATCTTACATATATCCTTCGCATGTAATAATTAGATTTAACAAATACAATAAATGAAATAATTTACTTTGCATGTTTTAATTACTGATAGATGGTAGCTTTAATTGATTTAAAGTTATTCTTGCAAATTGGAGTGAGAAAAGCAAAAACTTAACAGCAGAATGATCCATAAACCCCACAGAAAACTTTGCATATTGATAATTATATGAGAATCTTTGATGGCACAATAGGTAAAGTACTAAGCAGCTAACCAGAAAGTCTGCAGTTTTAACTCACAAGCCACTCCACAAAAGAGAGGATCAGGTGATTTGTTTCTGTAAACATTATAGTCTAGAAAACCATTTAAGACAGTTCTGGTCTCTCCTATATGGTCAGTATGAGGTAGAATAGACCAAAGTACAACAAAAACAATTATGTAACTACAGACCAAGAAATACTACACAATGCAAAATAGAATTTTCTGTTTTCAGGACTTAGATAATCATGGAAACAAGGTCATACTGGAGGATATATGCAAGCTCTAACAATTAAGTCCATGAACTTAATTGTTCTAAGTGCTACATACCTCATTGTTGAATATCACTACAGTCAGTTCTATAGTACTCACCTTGGGAAGTGATGCACTGATGCCAGTGCCAAGCACACCCTTGGAAGTAATTTTGGAACTCTTTGTGGAAGGGATGTAATGGGGAATCATGAGTTACAAGGTCACCCATATCCTCCTAGCTGAATCTGTACAATGCAAAAAGGTTGAGGCAAGCAACAACACCCAACGCTGCAACCCACCCTATCTGGTGCAGCCAAATAGCAACAAATCAGAACACTCCTCCAAAACCAAACAGGAGTGACAAGTGACCTGTGACAGTTAAGTGCAAGCTCAGAAGCCAGTGGACACCATCACCATTCCCCTACCAGAGATCCAGTTTTGAGGAGCACTCCTTTCTGGGCTCTGACACCAATCTCATAACTTTGAAGAGTGTGATGCATCTCATAAAAAGAATTCACTTTTTCTTCCCTTAATTACTGGTGCATGGGCTCTGCAGACTTGAAGAAGCCTTCACCCCCATCTCTCACCCACCACAGCACTTTGGAGGCTGATCAGATACCACAGACTCTTTTTAAGACAAAACGGGCAGGGTACCAACCTGAAGCCAAAGTTCAAATGCAGGAGCCAAAGAGGAGCTGCAGGTTTGTGACATTTCACAATGCACAGAACCTAGAAAGGGGCTTCACCAACCACATCGAGGGCCTGAGGGCTGGGGGTATCACCCACTATATCCAGCTGCTCGTGACAGGGGCTTGAGCATTTGGTGGTGTCTCTCAAGCCCTCCAGCAAATGGCACTGAGCACCCAAGGACCAACTGTACTGCATCCTAATTGTGCACTCTAGTAGAGAGGGGTTTTACATCCATATATCCAGGCAGAGCTGAAATACCTTTGCTGTGACCCCTATGTACCCCTCCCACCCCACTGCAACCAGAGACCAGCATCCTGCTAAATGAATATTCTAAACACAACTATGCTGCCCTAACTGGTCAGGATTATAAGTGAGATTCTCCACACCATACACTTGGTGACTGATGAATCTGGCATCTGGGCCCCAACCTAACAGTAAGTGGTAGGATACACACAACACTCAACCCAACAAAAAGGAGAAGACCCTGGTATTCTAGGCAAGCTGATGAGCATGACAGATTCATCCCCTCACCAAAAATCTTTGCCTGCATCTTCGGCATACATTCAAGAACAGTGAAGAGCCTCACTCAGTAGGTTTGTTCGGGCTTGTTGTATGGAACTAACCAATGGATCAAAAAGGAATACACAGAGAAAGTGATACAAGAATTCAGGAAAACTGGGGGAACAAGGCTAATATGGCAGACTAGTCACACATTTCCTCAATTTCTTCTGAGAACTAAGGCCTAGAAAAACAATTGAAAGGAGCAGAGGGGACAATGGGAGCCCCAAGATCAAGCATAGGGTTGTGAGACTTGACTGGGCAACAGGAAGGGGAAAACCACCTGTATAACTATAGACCAAGAAGTATACAATGCAAAATAGAATTTTCTGTTCTCAGGAACTAGACAATCTTGGAGGCAGGGTCATACTGCAGGAATATATAGAAGCTTTATGTCATCTTTTTTATGACAATGACCTGGAAAAACAAGTGCATTGGTTATGCACAAGGTCTAACAATTAAGTCCATGACCTTAATTGTTCTAAGTGCTACATATCTCATTGCTGAGTATCACTGCAGGCACATTTGTAGTGCTCTCCTTGGGAAGCGATGCAGCACAGAGTCCCACTTCTGCTGGCACAGCAGTTATGGCTTACAGATATGGATATCATCTTTGTTTACCAGGAAACTAGGACTGGAACTGCCAAGACAAAGAGCCTGGCAGGGTCCAGCTACCATATCGAGTTGCAGTGCTTAAGTCAACACCGTCTTTCACAGCTGACAGGCTGGGCTTAAGATGTTGATATCTAGAGAACCCAGTAGCAGTTGGTGATCAAAGGTAAAAGTGCCCCTCCCCCACCCCGAGCTGCAACATGAGTATTGTTAACTCATTGCAGGAAATGTGACTCAGGCAGGACATCATCTTACTCAGCTGAGAGGCAGAGTCAGACACGCTGTGGGCCCAGCTGTGGCTGGCTGTTATGTTGAGCAACAGTGCCTGACTGGACAGGAGCTCTCCTACCAGAAAAGCTGTTTTTAAGACAATCATACCTAGAAAACAGTGGAACCCAGTGTCTGAGAGTGGCAGTGTTGTTATCCCTCCTTCTTTGAGCCACATCATAGCAGCTGTAGACACAGCCCCTGAGAGACTCTACAAGTCAGTCACCATCTTTGTCAGCTAGGAGGTGCAGCCTGCCACCCTTGATGGCACAGCTGATACTGGCTTATGCTGGACAGTGCCTCTTTCAGCAGAAAAGCAGTTCTCAAGAAACTCACATCTAGAGAATGTAGTGGTGGCTGGCAACTGAGTGTCTTGGTGACATTTCCCCCTCCCCTTATTGAGACCATGCCATAGTGTCCATTGCTGCAGCCCCTGAGACACTCCATAAGTAGGGAACCATCTTTGTTAGACAGGAGGTGGGTCCTAACACCTCTGAGTGCCCACCTGGGGCTAGCTGCCAAGCCAAGCAGCATTATTGGGCTGGACATCATCTCTCTCACCAGAGAAACTGTATGTAAGTCAGCTGCACCTAGAGAACACAGCAGCAACTGTCAGCCAAGTCTAGCAGTACCCTTAACCACTCGTCTCTTGGAGCTATGCCACAACACTTTTTGGTACAACACTGGAAAAGCTGAACAGCTCTTGATGGCATGAAGACAACAACCAATATATAACTATTTAAAGAAGCAGATCACCAGGACTCTGGAAAACTCCCTAAATAAAGAATAAAAAAAAACTTCCCAGATGAAGAAGCCTTCCCAAAATTATCAGAAGTAGAATATAAAAGATTTATGTATACCGCCCTTCTGTGTATTAAACAAAGTGCAGGAGAACAAAATGAAAACTTAAACAAGTGATATGAAGTGCCAGCAGATCAATAATAAAATTACAGAGTTAGACAATTCAGTGCAAAACTCAAAGAGCAGGATTGAGAAAATGGAACGCAAGAATAGTGAGACTGAAGATAAAGCAACTGACTCCAGCATTTACGAGGAAACAAGAAAAAATAAGAAGCATTAAGTAGTATTTGGGACTCTATCAAGAGGAATAATTTGTGAGTAATTGGAGTTCTTGAACAAAACAGAGAGCAGAAAATACAGAGAGAGTTGTTGAAGAGCATTAACAGAAAACTTCTCTGACATCATGAAAGTAGAGAACATAGATTTCAAAAGACTTATCGAGCACCACAAATACTAGACCCAAAATAAAGACACCAAGACATATTATAAAAAAGCTTAATAAGATGAAATATAAAGAGAGACTCTTACAGGCAGCTAGCCTTAAGTCAAAACTGACATTCAAAGGAAAGCCTTATAGACTGTCCATTGACCACTTGGCAGAAACCATGTTGTCAAGAAAGCAATAGGATGACACATACAGAGCCTTGAAGAGGAAAAACTTCCAACCAAGAAATATATATCCTACAAAATTGTCTCTCAAATATGATGGAAAAACTAAGACATTTGCAGATAAACAGAAGCTTACAAACTTTGTAAAAACCAAACCAAAATTACAAGAAATAGTGAAAGAATCTCTTCATTTAGAAAATCAATAACTTCAGATGTGTACACAAAGATGCATCATAGGACAGAGAATCCAGAGTCCTAGTCAGTTAGTGAAGTCATAAACTCAATCAAAGCTAAAATATTAACAGTAGGGAAACAAAGATCTTATGTAAACTATGACATCATACTATAAATAGCGATATATTACAATATTTATAGCCCTTACAGATAGAGAGGCAGTTAAGGAGATATACAGAATTTAAAGATTGGTTTAATCTTAAATGTTAATGGCAAACAAAAGGGTAGCCAGAAAGCAAACTAACAATACTATACATAAAAATGGGGAACATAATAAAGGAGTCACAACAGACAAAAAAAAAAAATACTGGAAAGGATGAAAATAAAACCCATAAAGAAAAATGACACAGAACAGAATATTAAGTAAAACAAAGAAAATGTCAACAACACAAAAATAAAGACACCAAAATGAAAGCACCAAATACATATCTATCAATAATTACACTGAATGTAAATGGTTGAATAATCCAATAAAAAGCAGACAGTAATAGCTTGGATCAAAAAACACAATCCATCTATATGCTCCTTACCAGAAACATACCTTAGAATCAAAGATATGAATAAATTGAAAATCAGTGGATACAAAAATATACACCAAGCTAACAATATGAAAAGAGCAGAAGTGGCAAAACAACTCTTAGATGAAATAGATTTTAAGGTGAAATTGACCATCACAAGGACAGTCACTATTCACTGCTGAAAGTTTCAATATGGAGGACATAATAATATTAAATATTTATGCACTCCAAATCAGAGCATCTAAAAACATTCAACAAAACCTGACAACACTGAAAAATAAATAGGTCACTCAACAATAATAATAGCAGACTTCAAGACTCCACTTTGAGTCATGGACAGATCATCCAGAAAAAAGTTCAGTAAGGATACAGAAGATCTTATTGCAACAATTAGCCAAAAAAATCTCATTGAAAAATACAGAACTTTTTATCCAACAACAGGTAAGTACACCTTCTTTTCCAGTACACACAGAATATTCTCCAGAATAGAACACACAGTGGGTGATCAAGCAAGTCTCAACAAATTCCAAACCATTGAATTATTGCAAAGCATATCGATGGCACTTGGCTTTGGCATTCTCAGACTATAAAGTCATAAAAATTGAAATCCATAGCAGAAAAAATGTGGGTAGAAATTTGAACTTATAGACTTGAACAACACCTTGATCAAAATTTCATGAATTATAGAAGAAATCAGAGATGCAACAAAGAATTTCGTGGAATCAAATGAGAACGAAAACACATCCTACCAGAACCTAGGGGATATAGCAAAAGCAGTGTTCAGAAGTTAATTTATCCCTATAACTACACATATCTGGAATGAAGAAAGGGTCCAAACCAAAGAGTTAGGCTTACAACTTGAACAGGTAGAAAGAGAACAACAAAAGAACCACTAAGTCACCAGAAGAAAACATAATAAAAATTAGAGCAGAACTAAACAGATTAGAGAATTAAAAAATAGCTGAAAAATTTAACAAAAACCAAGCCCAGGCTTTATGAAAAGATCAACAAAACCACTGGCTAAACTTACAAAAGAAAAACAAGAGAGAAACAAATAACGCAAATTAGAAATGAGACAGGAGATGTCATGATAGCCACCAAGATAAAAAATATCATAACAGAATAGTATGAAAACCTGTACTTTAACATATATGAAAACCTAGAGGAAATGGATGAATTTCTAGATTTTCATCACATACAAAAAATATCTCAAGGAAAAGTAGAACAATTTAACAGACCCATCACAAGAGACTGAAAAGATAATCAAAAAATTACAAACCAAAAAAGTCCTGGCCCAGACAGCTTCACCGCGAAATTTTACCAGTTTTTTAGAGAACAGTTCATTCCAATACAATACTGAGGCTATTTCATAACATACATAAGGATGTAATATTCCCAAATTCATTTCATGAAGCCAGTATAACCATGATACCAAAAACCAGGGAAAGATCCCACCAAAAAAGTAAATTACATGAGGAAACCCTGGTGGTTTAGGAGTTAAGAGCTACTGCTGCTAGTTTGGCAGTTCAGATATGCCAGGCACTCCTTAAAATCTGTGGGGCATTTCTACTCTGACCTATAGGGTCAGTATAAGGCGGAATTGACTCAACAGCACTGTTTATTTTTATCATTCATGAACCTCTGTGAAAAAATCTTCAAGAAATTCCAGCCCATAAAATTCATAAACATATCAAAAAAATAATTTACCTTGGCCAAGTTGAATTCATACCATGGATGCAGGGCTGGTTCAACACCCGAAAAACAACTAGTGTGATCAATCACATAAATAACAAAAAGGATAAGAATCACCTGATTTTGTCAATTGATGCAGAAAAGTTATTTGTCAAAGTCCAACAACTATTCATGTTAAAACATTCAAAAAATAAGAATAGGAGGGAAATTCTTCAATGTAATAAGGGGAGTCTTGACAACACTTGGCTTGGCATGCAAAACCAAACACCTACATTATTCTGAATGGTAACAGACTGAAAAAAATCTCCCTTGGATAATGGGAACTAGACGAGGACGTCCACTGTCACCACTTCTATTCAACATTGTACTAACAGTTCTGGCCATAGCATAACCATAAATAAATCAGTTGGATTCCTTTACACCAGCAAAGAGATCATCAAAGAGGAAATCACCAAATCAATGCCGTTTCTAGAGCCCCTGAGATGATAAAATACCCAGGAATAAATCTAACCAAAAAACTCAGAGACTTATACAGAGGAAATTACAAGACCAAAAGAAACCAAAAAAGGGACTTATATAAGTGAAGACATCTACATTGCTCATGTATAGGAAGGCTTAGCATTCTGAAAATGTCTATTTTACTGAAAGTGATCCACATAGGCAATGTAATTCCAATACAGATTTCAGTGTCCTTTTTTAAAGAGATGGAGAAACAGTGTCAACTTTTGTTTGGAAAAGGAAGAAACCATTGATAAATAAAGCACTACTGTAGAAGAGGTACACAGTGGGAAGCCTCACACTAATCGACCTTATGACCTAGTATGCTGCCACTGTAGTCAAAACAGCCTGGCACAGGTATGTAGAGAAATGTATAGACCAATGGAACAGAACAGAGAACCTAGAAATATCACCATCATCTTACAAACAGTTGATATTTGACAAAAGCCCAAAGGCTGAAAACTGGGGTGTAAACAGTCTCTTTAACGAATAGTGTTGGCAAAATTGGCTACCCATCCATAAAAAACTGAAACAAGACCACTATCTCACAGATTACACAAAAACTAACTCAAAATGAATTAAAGACCTAAATATCAAAACTAAAATCATCATGCAAGAAAAATTACAGACAACAATGGAAGTTCTAATACATGGCTTAGACAAACTACAAAATTATAAACAGGATGGATTAATGGAAACTACTAAGAATCGTATGCTTAATGCTCATCTGAAGACTTTATCAAGAGAATTAAAAGACTACCTAGAGGATGAGAAATAATATTTGGCAACTATGTATTGGATCGATATCTGATATCCATAGTCTACAAAGTACTTCAAAATATCAACAAGAAAAAGGTAAATAACCATATTAAATAACGGGCAAAGGATATGCACAGACACTTCACAAAAGAAAGAGAACCGTGCAGCCAAACACGAGGAAATGCTCAGAATCATTAGCTATTAGAGAAATCTCAATCAAAACTACAAAGAGATACCATCTCACCCTAGGGTAGTTGGCAATAACGCAAAAAAGCACAAAGCAATAAATGCTGGAGATGCTGTGGAGAGATTGGAAATCTACACTGCTGGTGAGAATGCAGAATAGTACAACTTCTTTGGAAAACAATGTGGCATGTCCTTAAAACGCTAGATGCAGAAATATCATACGATACAGCAATCTCACTACTCAGAATATATTCTACAGTAATAAGCACTGTCACACAGACACATGCATATGAAATGTTTGTTGGAGCACTGTCCACAATAGCAAAAAGATGGAATCAACCTAGGTCCCTATCAACTGATGAATGGATAAACAAATTATGGTACATATACACAATG
This sequence comes from Heterohyrax brucei, assembly GCA_028571685.1. Lineage (NCBI taxonomy): Eukaryota > Metazoa > Chordata > Mammalia > Hyracoidea > Procaviidae > Heterohyrax > Heterohyrax brucei. The sequence goes on from CM053162.1 coordinate 25,035,777, forward strand.
GAATACAATGTAATGATAAAGAACAATGACGATTTTAGTAAGCACCTCATAATCTGGTTTCAACTAGAAGACATTATGCTGAGTGAAATCATTCAGCTGTAAAAGAACAAGTATTGTATGATACCTTTGCTATAAGGACTTAAAATGGACTTATATATAAAAGAAAAGACTCTTTGACGGCTACAAGGGTAGGAAACAAGTGAGAGAGATTTTCACAGATTAGCTGATAGGAATTTCAATCGCTGATGGGAGTGACAGCATGCAGCAGACAGCTGATCAGCATAACTTGGTTACACCATGAACTGAAAGACTTTCTAAAGTCAACCCAGTGTTTCAAAGGGTAGAGTGGCAGGGGTGGAGGTACAGGGATTACGTTTTCAGGAGACATTGAAGTTAACTGGCAAAAGTAGTCTTTATCTAAGTGAGTCTTCTACATCTCATATTGGTGACTGGTCTCTTGAAAGCTAGCAAGCTATCATCTGAGGGACTCCAAATGTTCCCAATCCATCCTGAACAGATCACAACCAAGAACATTAAAGATACTAGGAAGACAGGAGACAGAAGGACTCATATGAGTTGGAGACTGCATTAGAATGAGACCAGAAGGATCATATGTTGCCCAGCCACTACTAAAGTCAACCATAGCGGGGACAGGATGTAGAGGCCATGAGGTAATACAAGGAAAAGAGGTGTGCAGTTCAAGAACTCTACTAAAAGACCAGAACTGATTGTCCAACAGCCTGGAGGGTCCCCTGAGAACATGGACCCTAAACTGGCTGTTGTCCCTGACTTGAAACCAATACTAGAGTCAACTCTGCAGATAACAATGGAGTGGACTCAGAGACACATTGTGAGCATATGGTGTGTGTACTTTATGGTTTTATACACTTATAGCAGGCTATCCTATGGATTTCTTTCTAGATGGGAGAGGAGAGTTTGGAGAGTAGGGACAGGTATTCATTAAGAGGATATTATAAGAGTGAAAATATGGAGTGTGTTGTCATAGAGTGAAGATAGCAGATGGAGTTACAGATAGGTGGGTATGCAAAATTGACTTGACTTGTGTACTTTATCCTAATACTAATATATATGTATACTATTACAAATAACACAAAGATAACCAAATTGAAATAATACAGTTTGAATGTACACCATACAGAATAAGAAACAGTCAATAAGTGTACTAAAATGTGCTCAGTGTCATTAGTCATCAAGAAAGTTAATTTTAAAAACGTAGTAGAGCATTACTACACATCCACATTTGAATGGATTAAATAAAAATGATGGAGAGAAGTGCTGACAAGAAAATGGAGCAAATGGACTTGCCTTACGTGGCTTGTGATTGATGCAATATTTAAACTGCTTTGAAAATTAGTTTAGCAACTTCCAAAATATTGAAGTGTACACTTACAATATAAGCCAACAATTGTGCCTTTCGTTATTCACTCACAATAAATGTAAACTATAACTTAAAAAAAGCTTGTACAAAAATATACATAATGGCTTTGTTTCCCAAATTGGAAACAACCCAAATGTTTATCAACAGACGAACAGATAAATAAAATGAAGTGTATTCATAAAATAAGATACAACTCAGCAATAAAAAGGGAATAAATCACAAATATATACAGATAAATTTCAAAAACATGTTGAACAAATAAAATCAGACATAAAAGAGTACACATTCAATTGCTGACTAGAGCAAAATGTGTGGAGTGGACTGGGAATAAGTGCAAAAGAACATGTGGAATGATAAAAACATTTAATGTATTGCTTGAGGTGGTAGTTATACACCTATGGATATTTGTCAAAATATTATTTAAGCAGCTGTATACCTAAAATGGAACTCAGGTGGCAAAATGTTTAATAGATTGACAGCTAAACAAAAGGTCAGCCATTCAAATCTGCCAACCAGTCCTTGGAGGCACTATGGGGCAGTTCTACTCTGTTCTTTAGGGTAACTATGAGTCTGAGTCAACTCAAAAGTAATTTTTCTTTTCACTTAAAATGTGCGCATTCATTTTACTGTATATGAAGTATATTAAATAAATGAAGTATGAAAATCAACAAAGGTCTGAATCAAAATTAAAAATCATCTATCATCTCACATACAACAGCATGCAACAACACTGTACATAAAATCTTTACAAATTTATCAATATACATCCTTGGTTACAAAGCAAGTTACAGTAATCTTTTTCAAATGTTTTCATTGGTCTTCACATTAAAGAAGACATAACACCAATTTGTATCTTGTGAAATATGCAAAACAGTAATAACCAAACTCTAAGAAAGCTAGAAATAGATGAAAATTTCTTTAAGTTTACTAAAACACATACAACAAACACAAAGCTTAATGTTAAAATTTGAAAAATTTCCCCTGATAACGGGAATGAGCCAAGGATGCTCACTGTTACTCCTTTTCTTCTTCATTGTATTGAAGGTAATAAAAAGTTCTAAAAATTACTAAAAAAACTAAGGTGCTAGTAAGTTCAATATGGCAAGAAAAATGAATAAAATTCTAAGGCTTGGAAAGGAAAAACTAAAATCATTCACAGGTGACATGATTGAAAAGTAGAAAGTGAAAATAATACAGAGCAAAGGTCTTGGATTTCAATAAATTAATTACATACAATTTCTAGATGTGGGAGTGCAGAGCCAGCTGGGCACTCTAGACAGAAGCACCATGCAAATCCTCCATAACAAAGACCTAAAATGCTAAGCAAAACAGAAACAAACATCAGTACTGGAATATTAAGCATCAAATGAAGAGATAAAGAAATCAACCAAGCGATGAATGGAATAAGCAATGGACAGAGAGCAGAGAGCAAGAAGAGATACAGAGTGGAGTTCCCCTATCAGCTAACACGTGTATTTGGCATCTTGGGCTTCTCAGCCACTAACAGCAATAGGCAGGGAGTACTAGAAGGCAGCTTCATGGAGTTCCCAGCAGAAGACAGAGCACTTGCTGAACAGTGATATATACTTTACCAATTCCATTCTTTAACCTCCTGTGTGACCTCTGCCATTTTGTGGCAGAGTGAAGTTGCTATACTGGAGAGACATAAGCTCCTTGTTACTTGGATTCACCTCACCCACACTGACTGGTTCCTTTGGTACCATGTTTTCAACTATTGCTGTTTTTCAGTTTCTTCTTGTTTCTTCTCCTTCTCTCACATTGTTAAGTGTGCTGTCTGTACTTTCTGACAGGTTGCAAGCAAACACTTCCCCAGTCTGTGCTACCATACAGGTGGGCTCTTTGGTGGCATATTTATTTATTTATTTAAATTTCTCTCTTTTTTTTTTCCTATGTATTTCCTTATTTCTTAATTTCTTTTCACCCTCTACCTTCCTTCTTTTCCTGTCTCCTGAAACCTTGGCCCTGCATACCATCTCCACTCTTTCTAAACAAGCTATGCAGCACTGCTCACCATGGGAACCACTTCCCTATCGAAGCCATCAAGCCAGTAAACAACCTTGGGGATGATTTTTTTTTTTCCTTTCTTTGTTCTTTATCTCTCTTCACAATCCTTTTCTCATTTTCTCCTAATCCCTGACACAGTGTAACAACTCTGCTCCTTCTAGGTAGGCTGTGCAATGTTATGTATCTAGAGAGCCATTTCCGTAGCCCATGTCACCACACAGGTGGGCTTCCTCTAAACTCCCCTTTCATTTCTCTCCTCAATTATTCTTTCCCTGTAAATTTATTCCTTAAACTTCTCCTGAATACTGACACCTTATGCCATATTTGCTCCATTTTAACAAACTGTGTGGGACCATTCAGCTGGAGATCCACTTTCAGTGGTCTCCTTTGGGTCACTTTTTTCCTTTTCTTTCTTCTTGTTTTCTTTTTTGTTGGTCCATTCCTTCTGTTCCTTTCTTCCATCTGTGCTTTTCTCTCACCTCATCCTTTTTTTTTTGCTTTGTCCTATTTAAAAAATGTATATATTGTATTCTGCTTCAAGGGAAAGTTTAAAATTCAGATCAATTTACTACAGAAATCCTCACTGTGCAACTGTAACTGTGCCTCCCACCCACTCCCCGTGACAGCACACTCCTTTCCACAATGTACTGTCCACTTCTAATCAACCAACTCCAGTCCCCCTCCACATTCACAGTTCACCTCTGGACAAGAGCTGTTCACGTAGGCTCTTGTATCTATTTAAATCAAGAAGGGCATTCTTTGACAGCATCACTCTGTCTTACAGTCCAGTCCAATCTTTGTCTGCAGAGTTGGCTCAGTACTGATTTCAGCTCACAGCTAACAGAATTTCTGGGGACTGTATCCTAAGTGGGCCACCCAGACTGATGGACCATCAAGTGTGGCTTTAACAGAGTTCTAGTTCTGCACACCCACTTTTCTCCTGCTACACCAGGAATTTCTGTTGTGTTCGCTTTCACGGCAGTCAATGGAAATGGCAAGGCACCATTTTGTAGTTCTTCTGCTCTCATGCTAGTCTCTGAATCACAAAAGTCTCTCATCCTAGAGAAAATATTACTTCATAATCTCTCGATGAAGTCGTTACTGGAACCATTGGATGACAGAACATAAGAATTGATGAGGCTCCAATAACCACTCTACCTCAAAGGACTAGACAACTGGGACAGTCAAAATGAAATATATATGTGTGTGTATGTATATATATACACACAAAATGTGTATGTGTACATATATATGCACACATTTATGTATGTATGTGTATATAGGTTAGATTGCAACAAATCACAACTTTCTGATAGCTCAGAGACAACAATCAATCTCTAACCATTTAAAGAAGCAGATCACCAAGGCTCCAAAAAAATTATAAAATAAAGAATAAAAAAAATTTCCTTGATAAAGGCTTTACATCAGATGTAAAATATGAAAGAATTATGTATAGATCTTAGAATAGAGATTATGCAAAGTTCAGCAGAAAATGAAAAGTTAAACAAACTACATGAATTGCTATAGCAGCAATGATGTGAGATTCAGCAAATTAGTAATAACTTCACACAGACAACTCATTTGAAAGTCAAAGGTGCAGCACTGAGTAAATGGAATACAGAAGAGACTGAAGGTAAAGCAACTGACACTAGCATTTATGGGGAAAAATCAGATAAGAGAAACAAGAAAAATGAAGACTTGTTAAGAGTTACATGAGACTCTATCAAGAGGAACAATTATGAATACTAGAGTTTCAGAAGAGGGGAGGATAGCAGAAAATACAGAGATAGTTGTTGAAGAGATGCTGTCAGGCAACTTTGCTGAAATCAGAAAGATGAGAAGATACCTATCAAACACGTTCATCAACCCCCCAACAGGTAGATCCCCAAAGAAACACACCAAGACATGTTACAATCAAGTTTAACAAGATGAAATGTAAGGAGGGACATTTAAAGGCAGCTAGGCTTAAGCCAAGAATAACTGATAAAGGGGAGCCTTTGTCTCAGACTGAGCCCTGATTATTACATCAAAACCATGTTGGCAGGAAGGCAATGGGATGACACACACAAAGCCTTGAAAGAAAAAATAACTTTCAACCAATAATTATACATCTGGCAAAACTGTCGGATCTGACTCGACGGCACTTGGCTTGGCAAAACCGTCCATCAAATATGATGATGAAATTAGGACATTCCTAGATAAACAGAAGCCTAGAGACTTCCCAAGATCCAAACCAAAATTACAAGAAATGCTGAAGGAAGTATCTTGATTAGAAAATCAGTAACAGCAGACAGGTAATCAAGAAGGCAATGCAAGACACAGCATCTAGAGTCCTGCTTGGTTATGGGAGTCACAGAGTTAATCAAAACTACAATATTAAAATTAGGGAAATATCAGTGCATAAATTATGACAACATTATACAAAAGAGAGGGACATATAAATATATTCACTGACATTTAAGATGGAGAGGAAGTAAAGGAGATACAAAGAAGTTAATGATTGCTTTCAACTTATAATATTCAGGCAGAATAATGGGGTGGTCACAAAGCATAGTACAATACTACATATCAAAACAAGAAACATGATATAGAAGTCTTAGCAGATATGAAATCAGCATTGGAAAAGATGAAAAGAAAACCCATAAAGAAAAATTCCTCAGAACAGAACATTAAGTGGAAAGAAAAAATGTCAGCAACAGAAAAGTAAAGGCGCCATAATGACAGCACTAAATTCCCGTCTATCAATAATGACATGAATGTAAATGTATTGAATACACCAATAAAGAGACAGAGAATAACAATTCGGATCAAAAACAGATCTATTTGTTGCTTACAGGAAACACATCTTAGACTCAAAGATATGAACAAACTGAAAATCAAAAGATAAAAAAACACATGCCAAGCTAACAACATGCGAAAAGCAGGAATGACAATATTAGTCTCAGATAAAACAGACTTTAAAGTAAAATCCACCATAATGGACAAAGATGGTCACTATTTATTGCTTAAAGTTTCAATATATAAGGAGGATATAGCAATATTAAATGTTTACCCACTCAATACCACATCTTCTCTATAAGTAGAACAAATGCTGACAATGTTGAAAACTGACATAGATTGCTCCACAATAGTAGTAGGAGACTTCAATATTCCATTTTCATTAATGGACAGATCATCCACCCTCCCCACCCCAAAAAGAAGACTCAATACAAGTACAGAAGTTCTTATGGCAAAATTGAATCAACTCAGCCTCACAGATATATGCAGAACTCTCCACCTAACAATAGAAAAGCACATCTTTTACAGCACATATGGAAAATTCTTCAGAACAGAACATGTATTAGGCTGTAAAACAAGTCTCAAAGATATACAAACCATTGAAATATAGCAAAGCATCTTCTCAGACCATGAAGACATCAAATTTGACATGAATAGCAGGAAAAGCATGGGCAGAAATTCAAACACATGGAAACTGAACAATGTTTTGCTCAAAAATTCATGAGTTATAGAAGAAATCATGGGTGTAATAAAGAAATTCATGGAAAGACATGAGAAGGAAAACATATCCTACTAGAACCTATGGGATACAGCAAAATCAGTGCTCAGAGGTCAATTAAGCTCAATAAACACATACATCCAAAGTGAAGAAAATGTCCAAACCAAAGAACTAACCCTACAATTTGAACAAGTAGAAAGAGAACAGAAAAAGAAATCTTCAACCTCCAGAAGAAAACATAATAAAAGCTGAAATAGAGCTAAATAAATTAGAGAACAGAAAAACAATTGGAAGGATTAACAAAAGCAAAAGCTTCTTTTTTCTTTCTTTTACAGATCAACAGAATTGATAAATCCTTGGCCAAACTCAGAAAACAAAAACAGGAGATGAAACAAATAACCCAAAAAAGAAATGAGGTGGGGGATCCAACCAAAATTAAAAGAATCCTAACAGAATTCTATGAAAAATTGTACTCTAATAGATTTGAAAGCATACAGGAAGTGGACTAATTTCTAGAATCACATTAGCTGAAAAATATAACAAAGAGAAGTAAGACAACTTAATATAAATAATACAAATGAAGGAATTGAAAAACTAGTCCAGAAACTACCAACCCAAAATAGTTCTGGCCCAGATGGCTTCACTGAAGAACTCTACAAAACTTTCAAAATGAGTTAATTCCAGTACTACTGATGCTATTACACAACACAGGAAAGGATAAGACATTTCCAAATTCATTCTATGAAGCCAGCATAACCCTGATACTAAAGCCATGTAAAGAAAATTACAAAAAAATAAAATTACAGACCAATATGTCTCATAAATCTAGTTGCAAAAACTCCAAGGAGGATTCTTACCTGTTACACAGGATTGGTTCAACATCAGAAAAACAATTAATGTAGTTAGTCACATAAATGAAACGAAAGGTAAATCAACTGATTTTATTGACTGATGCAGAAAAGGCATTTGACAGAGCCTAGCACCCTGGTGATGTAGTGGTTAAGCGCTACAGTTGCTAACCAAAAGTATGGCAGTTCAAATCCACTAGGTGCTCCTTGAAAACTCTATAAGGCAGTTCTACTCTGTCCCCTAGCATCTCTGAGTCAGAGTTGACTCAATGTCAGTGAATTTCATTTGCTTAGCACCCATTCGTGTTAAAAACTCTCAACAAAATAGGAATAGAAGGGAAATTCCTCAGTGCAATAAGGGGAATCTATGCAAGACCAAGAGCCAACACCATCCAAATGGAGAGAGACTTAAAGGATTTCTGCTGAGAATAGGAACAAGGCAAGGATGTCCATTTTCACCACTTTTGTTCAACATTGAGGTGGAAGTTCTAGCCTGTGCAATCAGACAAGATAAAAAATAAAGGACATTCAAATCAGTAAAGAAGAAGTAACAGTATCCCTATTTGCAGATGATAAGATCTCTACATGTAAAAACCCTGAAGAATCCATAAATGTTGAAACTAATAGAAAAGTTCAGCAAAGTATTAAGATTTAAGATAAACATAAATAAATCATTAGGATTCATTTACACTAACAAAGAGACCATCAAAGAGGAAATCGCCAAATTAATACCATTACAATAAACCCGAAGAAGATAAAATACCTATAAGTAAATCTAACCACTGATGTAAGAGACCTACACAGAGAAAATTACAAGACCTTACTGCAAGAAACGAAGGAGACTTCCGTAAGTGGGAAAACCTACTTTGCTGGATAGGAAGACATAATACTGTGAAAATGTCTGTTCTACCCAAAGCAATCTCCATGTACAATGCAATTCCAATACAAATTCCAACGCCATTTTTTAATGAGATGGAGAAACAAATAATCAACTTTGTTTGGAAAGGGAAGAAACACCGGTTAAATGAAATACTCCTGAAAAAGAGGAACATAGTGGAAGACCTCACACTACGTGACCCTAGGACCTATTACACTGCCACAGTAGTCAAAACAGCTTGGTACTGGTAAAAAAATGAAATAAAATAATAAAATAAAACAAAATAGATCTATAAACCAATAGAAGAGAACAGACCAAAACCCAGACAGAACAGAGAATCCAGAAATAACACTGTCTAGACAGAAACAGATGATATTTGACACAAACCAAAAGGCCACACACTGGAGAAAAAACAAAATTGGATACCCATCTGCAAAACACTGAGACAAGACTCACATGTCACACTTTACACAAAAAACAACTGAAATGGATCAAAGACCTAAGTGTCAATAAAGATTATGAAAGAAAAAAGGTGGACAACACTAGCTGCTCTAATACATGGCTTAAACAAACTACACAATCTTACTAACGATGCACAAATAGTAGAAGAGAAAATAGATAAATGGTAACTACTGAAAATCAAACTCTTAAGCTCATCCAGAGACTTTATCATCCAGAGACTTTATCACAAGAGTAAAGAGATTGCTGATGGTGGAGGAAAACATTTGGCAGCCACTTGTCTGATCAGCGCCTTGTCTCCGTAATCTACAAGAGATGGCACAACAGCAACAGGAAAAGACAACTCAACTAAACAATGACCAAAGGAGACAGATACTTTCCCAGTGAAGACATCCAAGCAAACGAAAGACACATGAGGAAACACTCACAATCAGTAGCCCTTAGAGAAATCCGAATCAAAACTAAGATGAGATGCCATCTGACCCCACAAAGTTGGCACTAATCCAAAAAGCATAAAACAACAAATGTTGAAGAGACTGTGGAGAGATTCAAACACTTCCTCAATGCTGGTGGGAATGTCAAATGGTACAACCTCTTTGAATGTGATTTGGTACTTTCTGAAAAAGCTAGGCATAGAAATACCATGTAATCCTGCAATTCCACTGGTTGGAATATATCCTACAGAAATAAGGGCTGCTATATGAACAGACACATACATATGACTGTTTATTTGCACCACTATCCACAATGGCAAAAAGATGGAATCAACCAAGGTAACGTCAATAGAAGACTGGATAAACAAACCATGGTATATATACACAATGGAACACTATGCAATGATAAAGAACACTGAGGATTTTTGAAACATCTCATAACTTGGAATCAACTGGAAGACATTATGCCAAGTAGAAACAGTCAGCTGCAAAAGGACAAATGTTGTTTGAGATCATTATTACAAGGTCTTAAGAAAGGATTTATGCACAGTAGAAAACACCCTTTGATGACCACAAGGTTGGTAGCTGATAGTTATGCAGTTAGTTGAAAGGAGTGACAGCACACAGTAGAAGGCAGGTCAGAATTACTGACTATGTGATAAGCTAAAAGGTTTTCTAAATTGAATCCAACATTTCAAAGGATAGAGTAGCACGGATCAGGGTCTGAGGACGATGTTTTCAGGGGACATCAAGGTTAGTTGGCATAACTAGTCTTTTTCTAAGAGAGTGTTCTGCTCCCCTTATTGGTGAGTGGTGCCTAAGTTCCTAAAAGCCAGCAAGCTGCCATCTGAGGAACATCATACCTGGAGCAGATGACAACCAACAACATTGAAGACAGGAGGAAAAGTGAGCCCAGGAAACAGAAAGATCCACGTCACTGGGAGATTACTTCAGCAGGAGAGCAGAAGAACTAGATGGTGCCTAGCCACCACCAAAGACAGCCCTGACAGGGAATGTAATGTAGAGTCCTTGACGAAGCACAAGTAAAAGGGGTGTGCAGATCAAGAACTCTATTAAAAGACCAACTTGATGGTCCTGCCACGTGGATGGCCTTCTGGGAACATGGTCCCTAGGCTTACTCCTAACCCAGAACTGAAACCAGTATGGAAGCCCACATTTCAAAGAATGAACTGGACTTGGGGACTCAGAGTAATGCAGTAGTGTGTATACTTTATGGTTTAATGCATATATATACATGAGGTTATCCTACTGGTTTCTTTCTAGAGGGAACATGAGAGAGTGGAGAGGAGGGGACAAGTGTTGGTTGAGTGCATACTGGAAGTAGAGAGTGGAAAAGAAGTGTGCTGTCGCAGGGTTAGGAGAGCAGACAGAGTTGCAGAGACATGGGTGCTTGTGGTTTTATATGGTTCAGATAAACTGGCCTACTATATTACTCAGAACACTTTGTTTCATGAGGGCAAATGGGAAAGAACCCCAATTTACAGACTTTTAAAGCCTCTCATCAGGATGGAGATCTAGAGGTTAAGTGTCTCATTAACATTAGAAAAGCTAAGGGTTGGCTGTCAAACTTTCTTTAGCTGGAGACACAGAAAAAGCCCAAGTGTTTTGCTCTGGATAAACTCACTAAATCTTTGGCAAATATTTCAGTGCCAATCTTTAAAATAAAAAGGTGCAAGCCGTTATGGCCTTGAGTTTTGTATCCTGGTGCACGCTAGGCATAAGACAAATTACAGAAGCATAATCAAAACCTCAGTCTGCACTCCAATTGGTAGAGGAGACCTTTAAGGTATTTTAATGATAGAGATTTGGGCAGCAGAGAGAAAGAGGGAAAAAAGCCCCAGTCTGTTGGCTATGGCTAGCCAAGGCCCACCTCTAGGTAGCCCAGTTGGCCCCCAGAGATCAAGACTTGGATTGTCTCACTGACCAATGCATATGGACCCCAACTGATACATGTGTTGTCAAAAATGAGGCCTCTGAAATGTGGAGTGTACTGAGTACCCTAAAATAGGACATCCAGTAGATTACTCCCCAGAAAAGCCCAGATGGACCAGCCCTTTTGAACTTTCTCAGAAGGTGAGTCTAAGAAACTAATCACTGATGGGAAGCACTGAGGACCGTCTGCCTCCTGGTTACACATCAACACCTCCATGGGAGACCTAAGGGTTATGCTCTGACAGGGACTTGAAAAGTAAAAATCAGACTTGTCTTGGGCAAGAGAACCACTTTCTCTATCTTGGATTACCCAGTGGGCCCCACTGTCCAAGCAGGACTGTGTGAAGCTTAAGCTTACTCTTATGTCTGATAAAGTTATACTCTTATGTCTGATGAGGTTTGCTCTTATGTCCGGTAATATCAAACGGGATCACAGTTAAAAAGACACTCTTTTCTGTGTGTCCCTAAATGCCCTGTTAATTTGCTGGGACAAAAATTACTAAGCCAAGCCAAGTGCCATATTGGAACACAAATAAGATTTAACATTGGCTATATTGTTGGTTTGAGGGTATATATCAGGGAAATACTTGAATTACATCAGGCGTTTTGGGATATTGACATGCCAAATACTTGGGTTGTGCTGGTTGAATCAGGATATCCTTTATATATGTATAGATCCATTGCTGAGTAAGGTTCTGGAATCCTATAAGTAGCTGATTCCACACCACCATGTAGAGGTGCTTGTATTGGTCCCCTTTATTGCTCAGGTGGGTGGAGCCAGCTATCTCAATGGTTTGGGTCTATAAATTCCTAAGCCATTCCCCTCTTGTATACTATTAGCATTATTCTCCTCATCTACACATTTGGGTCTTGTGTCCTGAAAATACTTACCAGAAGAATGGCCCAGATCCTACTGGTGGTTGGGGAGGGTTTTTGTCCTTGACAATCTCCCCTTGCAGTCCACATACTCTTGAGTCCAACAGGACGTGGTGGTTTTTCACACCTCTGTTGGGGTTTCCCTTGTACTGACGAATTTCACCTGCTTCTGCATCCCTACTCAACAGGAAGTAGTCAGAATGTTCAGTACCTCTTCTTCCCAAGATTGTGAAGGTTATAAACAACACGGGGGGATTAAAACTGGAGGTTGAAAACCCCACAGAGTGGAGGGACCTAGTACCAGGGGCCTGAGAGGTATTGTTTCAGATCACTCTCAACCCACAGCAAAAGATATGACCTCCATATTCCACAGGCTCCAGTTGGCAATGCTAAGGGTGGGGCTCTCAGAGACGCTGCTGTAGATTTAGTAGGCTATAGGCTATGAATGACTCCTCTTGTTTTGATATTTGGGCTCTAACCAATGACAAAAATGAAATAAGCAGAAGGGTAGGAAGGACAGGGAAGTAACTTGTGTTTGAGCATTCCACTTTCAGACTGTGGGCCAGGTGGCATCTAACATCACTTTGTTTTTCCTTGATGGCTGGTGATGGCCTGTGAGATTGCGAAGCAGACAACTTCCACCCAATTGACGTCCGCTAAGTTGATCCCACGTGCTCCCCAATTGTCCACACTGTTCTCTGCATCTGCATGTGGCCTTTCCCTTTAAATACCTCAGCTTTACCTGATAACAGGCTTTAAGAATGAAAATGTTACCTCTTCCCTTTGTTGCTAGCACATAGAAAATAAAACTTTCGATCATTCACCTAATCTCGTATCTCTGAGGTTGGCTTTTTAGCAACAGGTAGCAAGAACTCCGGAGCTTTATCTGGCGACAGAGCTTTTTCCGTTTCATGAAGTTTACATCTCATTAAAAAATGCCATTGGGATCTTTACTGGGGTTGTATAGTATCTATAGATTACCTTGGGTAGAAGAGACATTTTCATAGTATTAAGTCTTACCATCCATGAGCAAGGCTAGTTTTCCTGATTATAGAGATCTCTTTTGGTTTCTTTCAGAAAAGCCTTTTAATTTTCTTTGTATAGGTCTTTTATGTCTCTAGTTAAATTTATTCCAAGGTCTTTTATCTTCTTGGAGGGTATTGTAAATGGCAATGGTTTGGTGGTATCATCTTTGATAGTCTCTTTGTTGGTGTAAAAAAATCCAACTGATTTATGTGTATTTATCTTGCCTCTTCATGCTTTGCTGAACTCTTACTTTAGTTCCTGAAGTTTTGTTGCTATTGGCCTCTAGCGTTTTCTGTATATAATACCATATCATTTGCAAATAGAGACGCTGTGACTTCTTCCTTACCGATTATGATGCCATTCATTTCTTCATCTTGCTTGATTACTCTAGCTAGAGTCTCCAGGACAATGTTGAATAAGAGTGATGACAATGGGCATTCTTGTCTTATTCCTGTTCTCAAGTGGTGTGCATTTAGACTCTCACCATTTAGAATGAAATTGGCTGCTGGATATGCATAGATCCCTTTCGTTATACTGAGGAATTTCCCTTCTATCTCTGTTTTGCTGAGAGTTTCTAAAATGAATGGGTGCTGGACTTTGTCAAATGCCTTTTCTACATCAATTGATGAAATCAAGTCGTTCTTGTCCTGTGGTTACAAGGTTGATTACACTGATTTTCTAATGTTGAACCATTTCTGTATTCCTTGTATGAACCCCACTTTGTCATGATGAATTACTTTGTGGTGTTTCTAAATATAGTTAATGTAATTACTGATGTTAGTAATACACATTGCCATTTTATTGTTTTTTGGTTTATGTCCTCTACTTGTAATTATATTTTCCTTTTCCGACTTCCTATAGGTTATGTGTATGTTTTTCAGAATTCTGTATTGATTCATCTATAAATGTGTGTTTGTTTAGTATAGCTGTGCTCTTTTTCTGTTTCTGTTCTCCTTTTTTTCTGGACATGCACTTGATATTACATTACACATAGATATTTTATCACAATTTACTTATCTTTGTTGACAGTTCACTTGGAATGGAATGTAGAAATCATTTGTCAATTTAGATGCTTTTAACCTAAATCGCTTATATTTGTCTTAAATATTTCATCAGCAGAAATTAATTTTGACATTAGACAATATTATAATTTTTACTTTAAGTGACATAGTTTATTTACAAAAGTCAGGAGAGTCTATTATACATACATATTTTTTCTATTGTTCATTCTCCGTTCCTGATATTCCAACTTTTTCTTTTATCATCTTCATCTTGTTCGAAGAACTTCCTTTAGTCATTCTTCTAGGGTAGGTCTGTTGGTGCTACCAAGGATGTCTTTAAAGTGTTGAAAAGTAAATATGTAACCTTGAATACCAAGGTGTACCTGACATAAGCCAGGGCATTTTCAGTGTCATCTGTGCTCAGTCACAAGTGTGCTCAAGCTGGATAATGAATAAGAAAAACAAAATAAGAATTGATGCCTTTGAATTCTGGTGTTAGAAAAGAATATTGAATGCACTATGGACCAGAAAAAGAACAAACAGGTTTATTCTCAAAGGAGTACAAAAGAGTACACCTTGGAAGGAAAGATGACAAGAGTGCATCTTACAGACCTTGGACATGCTGTCAGGAGGGATCAATCCTTGGAAACGAACATAATGCATGGTCAAGCAGAGGGCCAGTGTAAAAGAGGAAGACCTTCCCCCCAAAATAGGTTGACACAGTGACTGCAATAATGGGCTTAAGCATAAAAACGATTGTCAGCATGGTGCAGGATCTGGCAGTGCTTTGTTCTGTTGTGCATAGAGTTGCTGTTAGTCAGAAACAAGTCAATTGCACCTAACAACAACAACTCAAAGAAACAGTAACACATATGAGAAATGTGCTTCTTAGTTCAAGTAATTATAGGAAGCCAAATGATCAATAACGACCCAAAAGCAAAGATGAGAAGGCAGGAAGTATCAGGAAAATTGGACAAATGGACACAGAGAACCCTGGGGCAGAAAAACAATGACGTAATATGCTAACTCATTGTGGGAGCAGTAGCTAACATCATAAAACAATTTGTGTACAATTTGTTTGAATTATGAACCAACATGCACTACAAAATTTCATTTAAAACACAGTGAAATAAATAATAAGAAGACAAGCTCAGGATTACCTAAGTATCACCTAATATTAATCAATAGAGGGATACTGAATGAAATCTTAAAACTCAAGAAAATACATGGTATCAGTAGACCTGGATAAAAAATTATGGAAGGTTGAAGAGTTTTTATTCAGTATAGAAATTTCCATTTTGGAAAGCAAAATAGATGAAAACAAAGCAAGGAGGGTAATATAATTATGCTTTTGTCCCTGAAACTGGAACTACACATATCTCATTCCAATTTCATTTCTATATCCCTTTTTAAAGAGTCCATAGTAGATGATATCATCGACAGAATGACAAAAGGTATAACTGAGGAGTGGTTTGGATGCAGAACCAAGAGGATAGGAATGTTTTAGCAGAGGAATAAAGGACCACTGGATTAGGTGATGTCATGGCTTCTAGGTAGGAAAATAACCTCTATGTGAGGTTTCATATTTAGTTGTTTGGTGGTCACTGGAGAGATCATTGAAACACAATAAAAGTGGCTGTGCAGCAGGCAAATCACTGACTAGAAACAGATGGAGTTTAGTGGTAACATTTGGATCTGTGGACAGGCGTCACTGAGATTCTGTGTATTTTACTGATCATCAGCCCAGTGGTCTTCAGTTTAGATGTATGAACACCGGCTACATCCTTCTAAACATGAGGTTTCTCATCTAAAGAAATAGAGTATCTCTTAACCTTTTAGCTACCAAATTTTGTCTCATAACCATTTAGCCACCAAGTATTCAGAAAAACAGAAAACAACAATTACTGATGAGGATATGGGAAGTTCAAATCTCTTATCCATTGCTGGTGAGAATGAAAATAGTACAACTATTGTGAAAAACATATGGTGATCTCTCAAACGATGAAACAGAACTACTGTGTGACTCAGCAATTCTACTCCTATACCCTGTGGATCTACAAGCAGCAATATGTACATTTATGCTCATTGCAGCACTATTCACAAAAGCAAAAAGATGGATAGAACTTAAGTACCTATCATGTACTGGATTTTGTCCCTCAAAAAATATCTATCAACATAGCTAAAACATGAGTCCCTTTATTGTGTGATTGTCCATTTGAAAAATTTTTTTTTATGTGTTGTAAACCCTACCACTACAATGAAATAAGATGGATTGGTAGTGGTTATATTTACGAGATCTACCAGATTAGATAGTGTCTTAAGCCAGTTGCTTTGAAATATAAAGGAGAAATGAGCAGAGAGACATGGGGACCTCTTACTACCACAGAAGTTGTTTGGGGAGAAGAATCCTTCCTTTGGCCTGAGGTTCCTGTACTGAGATGCTCCTAGACCAAGGGAAGACTGATGGCAAGGACCTTTCACCAGAGTCCACAGAGAGAGAAAGCCCATTTTCTGAAGCTGGTGCTCTGACTTTGTACGTGCAGCCTACTGGACAGTGAGAGAATAAATTTCTGTTTGCTAAAGCCATTCACTTGTGGTATTTCTGTTATCACACCACTGGATGACCAAGACAGTACCCGTCAATGGATAAATGGGTGAACTAATTGTGGTAGATATATACAATGGAAGGACACTCAGACATAAAGAAAAATGAGTTCCTGTTGCAACATGGATGAACCTTGAGGATATTATGTTTAGTGAAATAAATCAGTGACAAAAGGGTAACTAATGTATGATCTCACATACACATGTATATACGTATATATCCAATATTTATAAATGTTTACCAGGATTGGAAGTGGAATCTTTCTCTGACTGGTAGTAAATTTTTGTTTATGGTGAAGGGAAATATGGCACTAAATGTGGGTCAAAATTGCACAATTTGATATTGTAAGTGACATCACTGAGCTGTGCCTAAGAGAAAAGATGAATTGGCAAATGTTATGTGTAATTTTGGAACAGCAACAGTCCCCAATAAAGGAGAGAGCACAGTTGTTGGTACTACTCAGACATAATCAAATACTTCACTGGACTAATGTTCTTTGAAAAATTAGGGTCATGGATTTCAGGTACAATCTAGTCAATTGCCATAATACTTTTAAAAGTTTCCATTTTAACTCTCAGTTCAGCTAGTAGTATCTTAGGTCCTAAAAACTTGGAAGCAGTCATCTAAGGTAGAACAGCCAGCCAGCTAAGTGCCGTTGAGTTGGATCCGACTCATGAGATACAACAGAGGAAGATGAAAACCCAAGAATCAGAGGAGCGACTAGACTACAGGACTAATTATTTTCGTGATCTACTACTTCTTCTAACATGAGACAGAAAGAACTGGATAGTGCCAGGATACTGCTAACAAATATTTTTATTGAGATCCAGAGTAAATGGATAGTGATAAAAAGGGAAAAACTGTGGAACAAAATATCAAATTCCCAAAGAATCCAGACTCACTGGAGTAATTGAGTCTGTAGGAAATCTTGAGAAGTTTGGTCTAGGGTATGTACAGTAAAACAAAATAATGCCCCCTAAAGTAGTCTTTAAATGAAACAAACAAACAAAAACAGTTTAAATCAAAATGTAAAAAAAAAATGGTGTCTTTAAGTATTACCCTGAAAAACAAACAAAAATGTCTAGGTTACCAATGGAGACACTACCTCTGTCCTTTGACCTCTGCCTGTGAAAGAGGGCTGCCTCCAGGGCTCTAGGCACAGACACTATGCACAGATTAGTGAATCATGACCTAGTAACCCCCACTTATGGCCTCAAGATATAGGAAGACATCAATACCTCCCACTTTCATTTTCCAGAAAAGAGAGACATACAATTATTCTTTTCAGAATAATATATGATACTACTAAAACTTATGATTTGATTGTTGGATCAAGCAAAGTTCTCCATCTCGATGGTGGAGAAATCCTCTAAATGCTTTTGTGTTTTGTCAAGAAGCTGTTTACGATTCTTAGAAGTCCTGGGATCTAATGTCAGATAGTTCCTACAGGACCTCGATGCTCTGCATGACCACCTTGCTACTGTCTACCCAGGTATGCATGTGCCTCCCTTCAGAAGCATGGAAAAGGACAAATGACTCATTCTGCACTACCTTCCAGAGTGAAAAACTTCAGTATAGTGTCATTTAAGCCACAGATCAACAAATACATGGTACAGAAATAAGCATGAATGATATTCAAAAAATAAATGAAGAATGTGATCATACTCAATTTTTAATTGAAGAAAAAGACCTTTATGAGATCTTACAGATTTCACAAAAACTACCTAGAATCACTCATCAGTCTATTCACCTTCTTCAAAGTTTCTACTTTTCATATAATGTTTGACCAGAACTTAGTGGTCACCCAGCACGGCACAGCCACATACAGAGTGCTCATTCAGCTTCAGCCTAGAAATCAAAGACCTCTTTTCTTGTCTTCGATCTGGTTCACTCTCATATTTACATTAGTTTCCTCTCAAACATCAATACAGTTTTTGAATTGAGAAATGAGGAAGGATTGTTGGATACAGAGAATTTGAAATGTGAAAATGAATTGACTGGTACTGAGATTATCTGCCTACATCTCAAGGATTAAATGATCTACTTACCAAACAGATAGCATACTTTTTCCAAGCTCAGTAAGTGTCATGAACTTGGATGATTCGACCACGAGAGGTCTGCATTTGAGCAACATTCCCCGCATGACTTCACTCACGATCTTGCTCTTTACGGAGAATAATTCAGAGAATAATACAAACCAATCCAGGAACTGGAAATCCTCATACACAAGCTGCAGCTCATGCTAAAAATCCTGGAAGATTAAAATAAAAAGATGGACATATTGGTATGCTTGTTCCTTCTTCCACCTGTTTCCAGTGAGCTGAGACATACTAAGCACCTGGTGCCTGTCAAAATATATGACAATGTGATCATCCTCTTCAGTGGCAGTGTGAGCTTCAACGTCTTCATGCATCTGAAAAATGGGCCATGAAGACTGTCAATCTCAGTGATCTCTACACCAGATTTAACACACTGACTGATGCACAGAAAAATCCATTTGTCTATAAGGTGGAGGTGGTTGGTGATAAGTATATGACAGAGGGTAGTGTAGCAGAGACTTGCACCCACAATGCACGATTCACTTGCCACTTGGCCTTTAACACAAAGAAAATTGCTGTCCAGGTTCAAACAGATGGTGAATTTGCTCAAATAACAATAAAGGCAAACATTGACAAGGTAGTTATAGGTGTCATAAGACAGAAGATACCTCAATTCTGTCTTTTTGGGAATACCACCAACTTCAGAAGCAGAGCAGAAATGTCTGGAAAAAAAGTGAAAATAAATGTATCTGAGTATACACTCAGATGTCTATGACACATTCTGAACTACAACTTCATTGTAGCACAGTGAGAAATGACGGGCAAGAAAGAATGAATGCAAGCTTTGTTTCTTCTCAGAAAAATACAGGGTCAGAGGAAACAAAGCACGATAACTGAGTTTTTCATAGTGGAATAAAAAGGAATAAAGAGAGGTTCTTGTTGTCCCAATATGTGACAATTCTTAAAGAAAAAGAAACATTGCTGTTCCATTGATTCTAACTCATAGAAACCCTATCAGACAGGGTAGAATTGTCCCATAGAGTTTCTAAGGGGTATCTGGTAGATTGGAACTTCCAGTCTTCTGGTTAGCAGCAGTAAGATTTAATCACCAGGCCACTAGAGTTTCAAGCCTAGTAGCAAGTATTCCTCATGGATATGTAGTTGACACTGCTGTTTTCCATAATTTTGAGTCTTTCTCCTAGATTTAACTCTCATTATTAATTATTCAGTTTCAGATTTTGATTATGCTGTTTAAAGTTTTAGCCTTTTTTCATATTTAAAATTCAGCTTTAGATGTGGGTGATGTGCGCTTCATGTCTCTTAAAATATACTACAGGCATTACCTAATATGCTGACTTGTAAGTAGTAGTTATATTTACTACATTTAATTAAATGAAACTGACCAGTATTTGGCCAGTTGTTGTATAGCATGGAGCCCTGGTGGCAGAGTCGTTGACTGTTTGGTTGATAACCAAAAGGTCCCCAATTCAAATCTAAGAGTCACTCCTTGGAAACCCTAGGGGCAGTTCCACCCTGCCCTATGGGGTCACTATGAGCTGAAATTCACTCAATGGCTACTGGTTTAGTTTAGTTTGCTTGTTTATGCAGAGCTTATTTAAGCGTGACATGGTATACCAAATTTGTTTAATAGTCCCTATACGTGCATACACATATGTTAATGACTCTGACATATAACTAAGTTTATATGGGTTGGTGAGTATCATTACAGGAATTATTTTTTAAGGTAACGAGTTACATAAGTTTTAGAAAAAATGCAATTTATTTTCAGGCTTCCAAGATAAAAATTAATATATGATGCTTAGAAATCAGTAACAATTATGAATTTCACTAATTTTCTTTCAGAAATACAGATTATACATTTCTATTATTAAAATATTTTCTTGCTAATTCAAATACTGTGACAGTTATAATTCCTATAAAATGCTGTCATTTAAATTGCATTTCTCTTTTTGGTCTCTTTAACCATAGGCTGCTGTCATAGAAAGCTACAGTGATTCACACTGGCTTTGGATAATTGTTAGGGGCTCTAGCCAAATCCAACAATCAGGGTGGAAAAATACTCCTAGATGTTACTGGTAGAGCTTTCCCTAGCCTTTTATTCCCAGAAATAAACCTCTTTTTTCAGGGGATATCATGTCAGAAAAATTAAATTTTAACAGAATAATTCTTGTAATTTTTAGCTTGTTTTTCTAAGATGTCTCTGCTAATTACCTTTATAAAATACAATGCAGCTACTTCAGTGTTAATAATGGTTGTCTTTAAATTTGCTATTTCATGTTGTTGTTGTTGTTAGGTGCCACTGAGTTGGTTCCAACTCATAGCGACTCCATGAATGACAGAACAAAACACTTCTGATCTTGTGCCATGTCCATTATAGTTTTTGCACATAAACCCATTGTAACAGGCACTGTGTCAACTCACCTCACTGGGTGTCTTCCTCTTTATCATTGACCCTCCATTCTATCAAGCATGATGTCTTTCTCCAGGGACTGATCCCTCCTGACAACATGTCCAAAGTATGTAAAATGCAGTATTGCCATCTTCGCTTCCAAGGAGAACTCTGGCTGTACTTCTACCAGACAGATCTGTTTGTTTTTTTGGCAGTCCATGGTGCAATCAAAATTCTTCTCCAACACCGCGAATGAAAGGCATCAATTCTTCTTCTGTCTTCTTAGTTCATTGTCCAGCTTTCACATGCATATGATGTGATTGAAAATACCATGTTTTAGGTCAAACGCACTTCAAGGGGATATCTTTACTTTCCAGCACTTGAAAGAAATCCTTTGCAGCATATATTCCCAGTGCAATGTGTCTTTTGATTTTTTGACTGTTGCTTCCATGGGTGTTGATTGTGGACCCAAGTAAAATGAAATCCATGACAAACTCAACCATTTTTCCATTTATGATGATATTGCTTACCGGTTTAGTAGTGAGGATATTTGTTTTTTTGATGTTGAAGTGCAATCCATGCTGAAGGCTGGGATCCTTGACCTTCATCAGTAAGTGTTTCAAATTTTCTTCACTTCCAGCAAGTAAGGCGGTGTTGTCTTCATATCACAGGTTGTTAATGAGTCATGCTCCAATCCTGATGCCTTGTTCTTTGTATAATCCAGATTCTGGGATTATTTGCCTGGCATACAGATTGAAAAGGTGAAAGGATACAACCTTGACACACACCATTCCTGACTTTAAACCATGCAGTGTCCCTTTGTCCTGTTGGCAAGACTGCCTCTTAATTCCCATACAGATTCATTAGGAGCATGGTACAGTGTTCTGGAGTTCCCATTCTCCACAATGTTAGCCATAATTTATTATAATCCACACAGTCCAATGACCTTGCATAGTCAATAAAACACAGGTAAACATTTTTCTGGTATTCTCTGCTTTCAGCCAAGATCCATCCAACATCAGCAATGATATACCTGGTTCCATGTCCTCTTCTGAAACCAGCTTGAATTTCTGGTAGTTCTTCATCAAAATACTGTCACAGTCACTTTTGAACAGTCTTGAGTAAAATTTTACTTGTGTGTGATATTAATGATAGTGTTCGGTAATTTCCATATTCTGTTTTATCACCTTTCTTTAGAATGGGAATTAATATGGATCTCTTCCAGTCAGTTGTCCAGGTAGCTGTCCAAATTTATTGGCAGACATGAATGAGCACTTTTAGTGCTGCATCTGTTTGTTGAAATATCTCAAGTGATATTCCATCAATTCTTGGAGCCTTGTTTTTTGCCAATGCCTTCAATGCAACTTTGACTTCTTCTTTCAGGGCCATCAGTTCTGGGTCATATGCTACCTCTTCAAATGGCTAAAGGTCAACCAGATCTTTCTGATATAACGACTCTGTGTATTCCTTCCATTTTCTTTTGATGCTCCCTGAGTCATTTAACATTTTCCCTGTAGAAGTCTTCACTATTTCAACCTGAGGCTTGAGTTTGTTCTTCTGTTCTTTCAGCTTGAGAAATGCAGAATGTATTCTTCCCTTCTGGTTTTCCATTTCCAGCTCTTTGCACCTATCTTATAATACTTTATTTTGACTTTTCAAGCTGCTCTTTGAAATCTTCCGTTTAGGTCTTTTACTTTGCCGTTTCTTCCTTTTGCATTAGCTGCTTGATGTTCGAGAGCAAGTTTCAGAGTCTCTTCTGACATCCAATTTGGTCTTTTATTTCTTTCCTGTATTTTCAATGACTTCTTGCTTTCTTCAAGGATGGTGTCTTTGCTGTTATTCCACAGGTCATCTGGTCTTTGGTCATTAGTGATAAGCATATCAAATCTGTTTTTGAGATTGACTTTTAACTCAGGAGGGGTATATTCAAGGTCGTACTTTGGCTGTCTTGGACTTGTTCAGATTTTCTTCAGTTTCGGTTTGAATTTGTATATGAGTAATTGATGATCCATGCCACAGTCAGCACCTGGTCTTGTTCTGACTGTTGATAAGGAGCTTTTCCATCATCTTTTTCCACTGATGTATTCAGTTTGGTTCCTGTGTATTCCAAATGGTGACATTCATACACGCAGCCACCATTTGTATTGGTTAAAAAAGGTACTTGCAATGAAGGAGTTGTTAGTCTTGCAAATTCTGTCATGCAATGTACATTTTTTCTATCACCAAGTCCATATTTTCAAACTACCCATCCTTCTTCTTTGTTTCCACCTTTTACATTCCCAGTCACCAGTAATTATCAGCATGTCCTGATTGCATGTTCAATCAATTTCAGACTGCAGAAGCTGGTGAAAATCTTTAGTCTCTTCATCTTTGGCCTTAGTGGTTGGTGTGTAAACTTGAATAATAGTAGTATTAAGTGGCCTTCCTTGTGGGCATGTGGATATTATCCTGCTGCTGACAGAATTGTATTTCAGGACAGATCTTGAGATGTTCTTATTGAAGATGAATGCAGCACCATTCCTCTTCTAGTTTTGTTCCCAGCATAGAAGACCATATGATTTTTGGATTCAAAATGGCCCAGACTGGTCCATTTCAGCTCACTAATGCCTAGAATATCAATGTTTATGCATTCCATTTCATTTTTGATGATTTCCAATTTTCCTAGATTCGTACATCATACATTCCATGTACTAATTATTAACAGATGTCTGCAGCTGTTTCTTCTCGTTTTGAATGGTACCATATCAGCAAAGATCCTGAAGGTTTTGCTCCATTCGTGTCATTAAGTTCAACTGCACTTTGAGGAGGCATCTCTTCTCCAGTTGTCTTCTCAGTACCTTCCAACCTGGGGACCTCACTTTCTGGCAACATATTTGACAATGTTCTGCTGCTATTCATAAAGCTTTCGCTGGCTTAATTCTTTCCATAAGTAAATTTCTGGGTCCTTCTTCCTAGTCTGTATTAGTCTGGAAGCTCAGCTGAAACACGCCTACAATGGATGATCCCGGTGGTACCTAAATACCAATGACATAGCTTCCAGCATCATAACAACAAGCAACCCTCCACTGACAGACAAGTGGGAGCTGCTCACTCTATTTTTAAACTCCTTGCCTGGTGCTGTTACCCTCCTTACCTATTGCTGTTATCCTCCTTACCTGATTCCATATTAGCACATCAATATGTATATAAATGTTAAATAATAATATGTAAAAGAATTACAATAAATTATTTTTCTACATGTACATATACGTATAAATGTAGTAGTAGTATACATACATATACATGTATACATACGTGTGTATAAATATTTGTATGTGTGTGTATACACAGAGAGAGAGATAATGACCAAAAAGTACAACTGTAACTCTAAAGCAGAGATGAAGAGTTTAGGGAATCAAATCAAAAACCAAACCCATTGCTGTTAAGTCAATTCCAACACATAGCGACCCTACAGGACAAAGTGGAACTGTCTCATAGAATGTCTAAGGAGCATCTGATGGATTTGTACTGCCTACTTTTTGGTTAGCAGCTCAAATACTTAACTTGTATGCCACCAAGCTTTCCTTAGGCAAGAGAGTCTAAATTTATAGGACTGAAACAAGTCCAGCAGAAATAACAATAATGTTGGCACTGTGAAAGATGTAACCATTGTCACTGAACAATATGTGTAGAAATTGTTGAATAAGAGCATATTTTGATGTGCATGTTTTCACCAAAAATAAAATAATATTTAAAAATGTGTAGGTATGAAATTTCAGCAGTTTTCAAAATCACTGTGGTGGCTTTGTAAATAAATTGGAGATTATGGTTGGTAATTTTGTGGTAGAATTGGTTTCCTTGTCTTAGTGGGAATAAAGAGATCCCAGAGTGGTCATGGACAGGAGCAGCCTCAACACAAAGATACAAGTACAAATACCACAATAAACCTTCTCGTGTACTTCCAAAACCCACTGCCGTGTACTTACTGCTGATCTAAATTATCTCTGTGGTCTACTGTACATGACTGTTAGAGTTGTTTATTTTACAGCTTTAAATAAATCAAAACCATAATCAAACCAAACCCGTTGCCACTGAGTTGATTCTGACTCTTAGTGATGCTGAAGCACAGAGTAGAATGTCCACATAGGGTTTCCAAGGAGTGCCTGTTGGATTTGAACTTCCTTCCTTTGATTAGATCCCATAGTTCTTAGACACTGCATCACCAGAGTTTCCTTAAATAAATTAAATTGCACAAAAAATAGGAGTTAGTCTCTTATCTGATAAAATCTACCTGATAAGCAGAGTATTCGTACAATTCAGCTAAATTATTCATTTTTTTATCTATTAAATATCTCAATTTTGTTAAAAATTATATGACATAAGTTATGTTAAAGTTCTTGTGCTAGCCTTAGGGAACACAAAGATAAAGCTAATAATAATGGACATGTTGGGCACATAGTCTTTGATGTCAAGGAATTTCCAAACTGTAAATTGAGTAAAAGAATTGATTCAATTTCAACTCATAGCAACCCTATAGATTGCATATTTTCCATGGCCATTATAATAGTTTCCAGTATTTAGTAAAAATCAATATTTTATGTGCATATTATCAGAAACTTTTATTCCAATTGATTTGATTCTTCTATAAGAGTAAGTATGTGTAGTTGTGTTGCTTTATTTGTACTCAAGATAGTTGCTATAGGAGTAGAAAGCTTAAGAAGACCTTACCTGCCAGCCAGCCAAGTGCTGTGGAGGCAGATCTGACTCAAGGTGATCCTAGAAGCCAGAGTAGAACTGGCCTCTAGAGTATTCAAGGACAGTGCCTGGTGGATTCGAGCTGCTGACCTTTTTGGTTTCTTAGTGGCCCTTAAGTAGTTAAATACATATACCTGAATTTCAGAAAACTGAAGGTAAAATGGAAACCCTGGTGGTGTAGTGGTTAATAGTTCAGCTGCTAACCAAAAATTCAGCATGCCAGATACAACAGGAGCTGGGCGTCATATAGGTAAGTGGACAAAATCACCAAGTATCTGGCAAATTTGAGATTTGTGATTTATTTAACTTGGTAAATTTGACCCTCTGCATTCTCTGCTGAAACTCACTTTGAGTCTCAAATTATTTACCCTAGCTCTGTGCTCAGGTTAAGTTCTTAGTTGTTAATTCTCTTAGATACATGCTAGGCAAAAGTTGCCCTGAACACAGAGGTGCGAAATTGAAGGGTGACTGGAGGAACTTTACCAACACTTCTTTGTCAGTGAGAAGATTACAAAGTGAGAAAATGCTGCCGTTTGGAGCTCTGGGGTGAAAATAGCCCCCTTTTTCCCTGTTATATCTTATCAGTGTCAAACGAAGATACCTGGAATTTTCTAAGTTATTTTTATTACTAACACTCATGAGAGAGGTACACACTAGGAGACTTCATTTTTCCTTTTTATTGTGGTGACATAGAATGAATATCCTTTGTCTTAGAGGTGCTAGGGAAATCTGTGTCAATGGCATGTGTGTATGGGTGCATGTTTACATGGGCATATGCATGTGCTGAGGTGTGTGCGTGAGTGTGTGTGTCTGTGTGTGTCACAATGATGTTCAGTTTTGCCTTAGAATACACACACTCCAACACTACTGTTGTATTAAGGTAGATCCCAACATTTCATGACCCCACTCCCAGGGTGATCAATCTGCTGTGCCCCGTGACAAAGCTCTTGAGGGGAAACAAACACAAATAAGAGCTCATAATGAAGCCAAGGAGAGTCTGATCTACTCATGCTCTGTGAATGAGTACCCTTGAGATTAATTAATCAGCAAGTTCTGTTCTCAAAGATCACTTTCCCTAGGGAGTTGTTAAAATAAAAGGTAATTGATATAATAAAACTTATCTTAAAGCTATTTGTCATCTGGTGGTTATCATGGTAATAACTGCATGAAATGTAGACCTTTTTATTTCCTCCTCCTTCTTCTTTACTTTTAAGGTTCTTTTTCTCAGTCTCAGTGAAACGGTGTTAATATATATAGTATTGAATGCTCAAGTATGATTCTTAAATAAACCTAGAGTGCACATTTTATCAGCATTAGACATCATGCACAGCACGTGGTTGTCACTACAGAACAGTTGTAGAGATCACGATTTTTTAAATAAATGTTTCAGCTATCCTCAGCTCTGCCAATAACTAGAGTTCTAAGTTTGAATACATCATTGAATTTATCAGTCTCTGCTTTCACTTCTATAAAATGAGAGATGTCCCCGCCTTAACAGAGTTACTGTGAAACGTCAAAGCAAAGGGTTTAGCACGGTGCTTTGCATGAAGGAAATCCATTATAAGACTTAGTTACTACTTCATTTCACTGTAATAAAATTTCTCTTCTTCTCTCTCTCTGTTATCTCAGGCATTCCTTTTGTGATATTTTTAGTTTAGCCATTTACAAATACAGTTAAATGTAAACAAGTGGCACCTGATTTCTATTTATCTTCAATTAATATTTAATTTGTCTTCAAAATAATACTTATTTGTCTTCAAGATATCTTTCTTCTATTTGCCTTCAATATAATATTTATCTTCATATTTGTCTTTAATATTTAAACCTGTTTATTTGCTGTGTGCTAAATTGTTTTAACAAAGCCCTGATTCCTGTCAGTAACGGCCAACAACATCATGGTCATTTCTTCTATATTCCTAGGACTTGTATGTCTTTATTTATTTAATTGAAGTAAATTTGTGACACAATCAAAACAATAGTCCACCTTTTTCTCTTTTGTTATCTAAAACTTTGTCCCTCCTTATGTTAGGTAATTTTTGATTATATCCCAAATGCATACCGAGATTAACATAAGCTGCATAATTCCAACAATAATTATTTTTCAGGAAAAAGTTTCAATTTTTCAGCATTTTAGTGAGTTTGGGTGAGAATTGTCACAAAGAAGAGGAATGTATAGAATTATAACAAGAAATGGAACTCTATCCAGTGGTTTTACCTCATTTCAGAGATATAAAATAATCCATTGACTACCTATGTTACAACATTCTACTGTCTTAAACTATACTAACATTTGTAAGCACCTCCCCTATGCCTTGGTGGCACAGTGGTTAACAGCTCCAGAAGGTAATTGAAATCTATCAGCTGCTCCTTGGAAACTCTGTGGCAGTTCTACTCTATCCTACAGAGTCACTGCAAGTCAGAATCAACTTGACAGCAAGGAGTTTGAAAACTCTGCACAGCTTTATTTTAATAACTTCAAATGAATAATTTTAAAACCCTTATAATTATTCTATGACGCTTATTCCCCAGTTTACAATTGAAGAATAATATTTGTGAGCAACTATCCTATGAAACAAGAGAATATTTTAATAGGGAAACATTATGTCAAACCCAAAATACCTCCAGCCCAGGGAACACTGAGCTAGGACTGTCAGGGGGAAGGTTTGCTATAGGCAATGGATCTTTCTCATTATATACTTGTTTTCACCTTTCCTAGAATTTCACGTGAGTGTAGTCTACAATGTAAACTCTTAGAGTTTGCATTCTTTCACTTAGCTTAATGTTTTCAACATTCCTCCACATTTTAGTGTGTATTTGAAGTCTATTTCTTTTGTTGTTGTTTTTGTTGAGAAATATCCTACTGCAAGGCTACACTACTTGTTTGTCTATTAAACTCCTAATGACTATTTACACTGCTTCCAGTTATTAACTGTTCTCAATAAAGCCGTTGTGAACAGACATGTACAAGTCTTTGTGTAGACACATTGCTTCATTTTTCTTGGATAACTATATAGGAATAGAATTGTTAACAGATACATGAATATATGCCTGAATTTTTAAATTGTAACCTTTGATGAGAGTACCTGTTGGCACATTGTGATTAAGTTTGTATTTTCCTCATGAGTAGTCATACTGAAAATCATTTCATTGGCTTATAGCACATTATTACAGTGTGTGTGTGTATACATCTGTGTGAGAGACAGCTTTTCAAATCTTTTGCCAATTATTGATTTAGTTATATTTTGTCATTGTCTTCTCTGATTGGTTTGTAAAATGTCTTCATGTATTCAGGATGCTGTTTGTCATATATACATTTTGCAAGTATTTTCTTCCAGTAGGTCACTTGTATTTTTGTTCAAAAATAAGACCTTCCTAATTGCTATTAACTCCAGTTTATATTTTTTTTTTCCTTTTGAGATAATATTCTTTTTCCGGAGAAATGTTTGTCTCCTATATGTTCACAGAGATTTTCTGCAATGTATTTTCTATAGTTTTTATACTTAGGCCTATGATCAATTTCACACACACACACAAAACCAAAATGACAACAACAAAAAACTATGCATGTTATAAGAAAGAATCAAGGTTTATTTTCACCATATACATACAGAGCTGTTAAAACCATAATTTTATTTCAAAAAAGGCAAGAATGTGTGAGTAGGTCTACTGTGGGGCTCTATTTTATTCAATGAATTATATTTCCATGCTGACATCAACACAGCTCTGTCAATTTTGCTGTAACTATAACAAGTCAGGTCAGGCAGCTTAAGTTTTTCACTTCAAAAAATTTTGAAACTAGGATAAATATTTTTCAGTTTCATGTGCATTTTAGAATCTGCTTATCATTTTCTGCAAGAATTCCTACTGGCATATGAGATGGGATGAATCTGTGGATAAATTTGGGGAGAATTTACATGTAAATAATATTGAATTTAAGCATAGAAGAACATGACGGTCTCTGATTTTATTTTAGTTCTTTAGTTGCCCTGACTTATGTTTTGCATTGTCTAGGTTTTTCACATACATTCCTAAAGTTATCACTAAATGTTTTATGGACTTTGATGATATTGTAATTACTTGTTGCTAATATTTAGAGGGAGCCCTAGCAGCACAGTGATTAAGAGCTTGACTGTTAACCAAAAGTAGGCAGTTCAAATCTACATTGGAAACTCTACAAGGCAATTCTGCTCCATTGTATATGGTTGTAGTGAGTCAGAATCTACTTGATGGGAAAGGTTTGGTTTTAGGAAAAATTGTTGTTTTCTAAATTTTTTATAATGTCCTTCTAATTTATCATTTTGCTAAATCCTCTTATCTGTGCTAAGAGGTTTTCATCATTAAAGAGAGAGAGAGACAAACCAAGTTAGAAAGTTTTTATGGTCAATTTTACTTCCACCTTAGGGAGCCAAAGAAAAATGTTACTGGGCTTAAGCAGCTCCCAAGGGAGTCAATTCCCTACAGATACATTTTACCAGGCTCTGTCACATAACGTCACTGGTCATCTCAGAGGAACTTCCAAAAAGGTAAAAAGATAATTTTCATAAAGTAGGTAAAATCATGACTTTCAAACAAGTATAAAATTACTGCATAACAATTTTGGTTACATTAATTAATTAATGAGGAAACTAATAGATATTTTAAGTGATTCAAATAAGGATTTGAGTTAGATTCATGTTTACCTAAAAATTTTTATGTGCATAAACATGAGCAAATCATTTGCACAAATGTGGGCATGAAGTATTTTCATTACTACCAATTTTCTATGTGATCTTTACTATTTCTGTAGAGTTTTAAAATAACCTAGTTAAGGAGGCCTGGTAGCTCAGTGGTCAAATTTCATTGTTGCTGAAGGTTGGCTATTCAAACCCACCAACCAATCTACAGGAGGAGGATATAGTAGTCTGCTTCTATAAAGATTCACAGCCTTGAAAATCTTATGGAGCAGCTTTATTCTGTGCTACAGGGTTCTTGCGAGTCAGCATCAACTTGACAAACAAGTGTGCACAATCGTATAGAATCAAGTAATTATCTCCTGTGGCTCTGGGATTCCAGTGAAAGAATAGGTAGTAATTTCGTTTAAATTCCGTCCATATGTCTTGCTAGAGTTTTATCCATTATGCTGACTTGTTCTCAAGCAATTAGGTAGGGCACCAGATATAAATTTATTGCTTCTCCAATCCACACCCACCCTTCCTGGTAGTTCAGTATGACTACAGTGGGATAATCAAGAGGAGGAAATCTGAAGACGTGCTTAGAGAGTAAGGTAGAAATTAAACCCCCCAAACCAAACCAAACATGTTGCTATAGATTGACTCGGACTCCCGACAGCCGTGGATGACGGAGCAGAGCTGCGCTCCACAGGGTTTTCAGTGACTGATTTTTTGGAAGGGTATCACTAGGGCTTTCTGAGTGGAATTTCTGGGTGAACTCAGACCTCTAACCTTTTAGTTTGCAGTCAAGAGTGGTAAACTTTTCTACCTCTCAGGGACTTCTAGCAGAGGTTATATCATTTTGTTTGTTTTTCCCATTTAAATATTATGTTAAGGAACTTGTATTCTATTACAAGTGTCATAAGGCAGCATTTCAGTTCTTTCAATAGAGAATTGACATTTATTTACCTTTCAAACTCATTTAGACTTATGAGTGGAAAACTGACCACTTAGGAAGCAATTGCAACAGTCCAGAAAAGTAGTTAATATAAGCAAATTGTACTAGACTTATGCAGGTGTAGGTAATAAGAAGAGGCTATATTACAGATGTGTTTTAAAATTAAAGTTCCTAGGACCAGATTATAAATTCTATGCAAGACAACTGAGAAGAATAGTCAACTATTATTTTCTTTGTTTTTCCTGATTAACCCTGGTGAATGATATTAAATCTTTTACCAATGTGGGAAATCTGAGTGAAAAGCAGATATAGGATACAAAATCAAAAGCTCACATTTTGGACACCTTTTGTTTGACCCATTGCCATTGAGTTGATTCTGACTCATAGCAATGCTATAGGACAGAGTGGAAGTGTCTTATACTATTTCCAAGGAGTACTTGATGTATTCAGATTGCCAACCTTTTGGTTAACAAATTTTGTTGCCCTCAACTCACCCTCTAGGGCATAAGATTTCCAAAGAACTCTGGTAGATTCAAACTGCCAACCGTTTGGTTAGAAGTTGTAGCTCTTAACCACTGCACCACCAAGGAGTCTATCATTTCAAAGAAAAATGTTGAGAAGATAGTTGCAAATGATCCCTAGGACTCATAGAACAGGTAAAAAATGAAGGTATATATGTCACAGTAATTAGTGTGTAAAAGATAAATAGTATATATTTGGATGAAACTATCCCCCACAATCTTAATAACTATAATTTTGGAGTACTTATAGTAAACCACATAGTGGTTAAGTGTTGTAGCTGCTCACCTAAAGGCCAACAGTACAAATCCGCCAGACACTCCTTGGAAACTCTATGGGACAGTTTTGCTCAGTCTATAGGTTTACTGTGAGTTGGAATCAACTTGGCTGAACTGGGTTTGGTTTTGGTTTCGTAATAAACCAAATCAGCACTTGGGTTTTCTCACTTGGCTTTTTTGGCAATCTCAGCAAAAACAACACTACAAGAAAGGTATTACCATTTACAAATTACAGAGCAGGAAACTGAGGCCCACAGCTAGTAAGTGGCAGCACATATTTTTCAATAAATTTCTGCTAACTGCTTACTATATGGCCTGTGTTGCTTGTTCTAAATGGTGATTTAAAATTTTTCTGATAAAGATCCCCTAGTCCAAAACAGTTTCTTTTGGGACAAAGCTATTTGTTACTTTTATTCACTGCATACTACATGGCTATGGACTTGGCCTGAGAGACTGATTCATAATTAATTGTTGAACAAGTGGAAAATATGACTGCTGTTATGTTTCCTTAATTTGATAAAAAGTTTTTAAAAGGGAAGGGCTGTGACTATCCTTGAAGCTTCATCCCAAGGGCTAGAAGATGGATCTGCTCTCAATGTTCTGGAGATGCTAAATGCGTATAAAATTATTGATAGATGTAGAGACTGAGGTTCTAGCTCATCAGCCACAATAAAAACTCCTCTGGGATTCGAACTTTCTTTGGTACAATAAATGGACTGTGACTTCTGTGTTACCAATAGCTTATTGACCGTTTTTTGTTCTTATCCTTCCAAAATATTCTTAAATTGTACTCTTGGTGATTTGTGAAAACTTTCCCTGACAAAAATGGATTAATGACTTTCTAAAGTCTAACTACAAGACACAGAAGTGAGAAGCTGACTCTGTTTGACATAATTTATGTTTCACAGAGAACAATTGTACTTGATAAGTTTATCTAGCTACACACTCTGGAAAGAATATTCCAGTAAGAGAATAAAAAACAAAGAACCATGGGAGTAGTGAAAGAGATTTAAAATGACACTCTTTTAATGTATGCAGAGAAATAACTTTCTGATTTACTTGTTGAGATGTGTTGAGCATCAATCTCATGCTCTGCTAGAGCTCAGTAGAAAAATACACGTAATTAATTGTATGAGTAATTTGAGCAGAAATGTTGTTATGAAGATCAAGAGTTTTAAAATCTTCCATTGAATACTGACAGAGCTTGAAAGGATGATACTTAGGTAGGTGAAAAGCTTACCCATATTTCTAACTCCTGATAAGCTGAAGGATCTCAGCCATCATTATAGCTCCAAGGAAGCTAAATTCTGGATGGAGGTATGTTTAAAAAAAAAAAAAGAAACAATACTATTTTATTGCTTTTACAGTGAAAGTTTGCACAGCAAATTAGCTTCCAGATTGACAATTTCTACATGAATCCATCAGTGCCATTACGTCCTTTTTTTTTTTTTTTTTGTCAATATGTCAACACTATCCATAGTTTCTGGTTGTTGTATTTTCGGTGCTCTTGTTTCCCTGCACCCTTACCTTCTCATCTTGGCTTCAGAGTAATTGTTGATCCTTTTGTCTCACATAGACGACATGATTTAAATTTACCATTAGAGAGAGAAGAAAGAGAGCATCATCCTTATTACAGTGCACTGCAGTTCTCTACCTCTTGCTTTTAAGTTAGTACAAGGAGATTCATTAACCCAGTGTATGCATACAACCTGGGTTTCCAGGACAATTATGAATTGAAATTTATATTGTTTTTTTCTCAAACAGTACTATACCAATCAATTTTAAACTGCTCAGACTCACATAGTGGTACCATAGAAGAAAGCCCTGATGTTCTGATTCAATAATGACTATAGCCAAGAAAACCCTATAAAGCTCGGTTCTGCTTCACAGAAATGTAACACATGGAGTCATCATGAATCAGAATTGAATCAGTGTTCACAGGTTCAGCTCCAAACTCAGTTTGAGTTATCTGAGTGGTGATAACTTTTTTTTAAATGATGATTAAGTGAAAGTGCACAATCCAAATCAATTTTGTATGCCCACCTTTCTGCATCTCTTTCTGCTTTCCCTGCCTGGTGACAGCGCACTCCTCCTTTTCACTCTATACTTGCATCATCCCAGCAATCTCCTGTCCCCTCCTCTCTACCCTTTCTTCTGGCATCTAGTAAGAGGCCAGTAGAACATCAGCCTATAAATGCACAAAACCATAAAGTATACAAACCATATGGTTGCATTGTGTACCTGAGTCCAGTCCATTTTTGTCTGAAGAATTAACATCAGTAGTGCTTTCTGGTCAAGGCAGCAGCAGGTCTAGGGGCTGTGCTCTTACGGGATCCCTCAGGGTGTCAGACCATTAGCTGTGGTCTTTCGGTAGAGTTCTTGAGTAACACCCCTCTTTTTCTCATGTTGCCACAGGGACTCAACATTGTGTGCCCCATCACAGCTGTCTTCGGTGGTCACCGGGCAACATCTGATTCTTCTGATCACATGTTGATACAGCCTACCATTCACCTGGGTCCTTCTGTCTCCTGGGCTCTTTTTTACTTTTTTTGTGTTGTTCTTGATGGTTATGTGTTCTGAATGAGTTGGGACAAGCTGGTGTACCTCAGATTGCAGCTTGCTAGGTTTTAAGACCTCAGATGCCACTCACAAATATGGGATGCAGAAGACTCTCTTAACAATAGGCTAGTAGTTATGCCAACTGGCCTCAATGTTTCCCTAGCGCATGGTCCGCAGACTCTGCCCCTGCTACTCTAGCCTTGCAGTGTTGGACTGAGATTAGAAGAGTTTTCAGTCTATGGAGAAGTCCAGTTAAGTTGATGTACTCTACTGTGTGCTGTCAGTCCTTTCACACATGACCACCAAGAACAACAAAGACACAAAGAAAAAACAGCCCAGAAGACAGAAGGACCCATGTGAATGGTAGACTGTATCAACATGTGACCAGAAGAACCAGGTGGTACCCAGCGACCACCAAAGATAGCTGTGATGGGGCACACAATGTTGAGTACCTGAGGCAACACGAGAAAAAGAGGGGTGCAGCTTAAGAACTCTAACAAATTTCTATCAAATACCTACTCTGACCAGCCCTCTCTCTCCATCCCTCCTATCTCTATCTCTTGTAGCCATCAAAGATTCTTTTATACTGTACATGAGTCTATTTTTTAAGTTCTTATACTAGGGGTCTCATACAGTGTTTGTCTTTTGCCTCTGACAGATTTTACTCAGCATAATGTCTTCCAATTGAAACCAGGTTATGAGATGCTTCCCAAAATCATCACTGTTCTTTATCATTGCATAGTGTTTCATTGAGTATATGCACCACAGTTTATTTATCCATTCATCTGTTGATAGGTTGGTTTCATCTTTTTACTATTGTAGACTGTGCTGCAACAAACATTCATGCACGTGTATCTGTGTGTGTGACAGCCTTCGTTTCTGTAGGATATATTCCAAGTAGTGGGATTACTGGATCAATTGGTGTACCTATTTCCAGCTTTTTAAGGAAGCGTCAACTTGCTTTCAAAATAGGTTTTACCATTTTGCAGTCCCACCAGTCGTGTATGAGAGTTCCAATCTCTCTACAGCCTCTCCAGCATTTGTTGTTTTGTGTTTTTTGGATCATGGCCAACCTTGCTGTGGTGAGATGGTACCTCATTACAGTTTTGGTTTGGATTTCTCTGATACTTAATGAACATGAACATTTCTTCCTGTGTCTTTTGGCTGCCTCGATGTCATTCTTTGTGAAGTGTCTGTTCATGTCCTTTGCTCATCACTTGATTGGGTTAATTTACCTTTTTTTGTTGATTTTTGGCAAAACCTTGTAGATTATGGAGATCAGATGTTGGTCCAACACATAGTTTCCAAATATTCTTTTCCCATTCTGTAGGTGGTCTTTTAACTCCTTCGATAGTGTCAATGAGCAAAAGTATTTGATTCTTAGTAGTTTCCATTTATCTATTTTCTCTTCTGTTGATCATGCTTTGTTTGCCAGATTTTGAAGTCTGTCTAAGTGTGTTAGAACTTCCACTGTTGACCTAGTTTTTCTTGCATGATCTTTATTGTTTTACATTTGACATTTAGGTCTTTGAAATATCTTGAGTTCATTTTTGAGTAAGATGTGAGATACGGTTCTTGTTTCAATTTTTTTTTGCAGACGGATATCCAATTTTGCCAGAATCACATGTTAAGGAGACTGTTTTTACCCCAGTTTACAATCTTAGGGACTTTGTCAAATATCAACTGTTCATAAGAGGATGGAAGCATCTCTGGAGTCTCAACTCTGTTCCATTGGTCTATATGTCTCTTTTTGTACCAGTATCAGGCTGTTTTGACTATGGTAGCCTTGTAATAGGTTCTAAAGTGGAATAGTGCAAGGCCTTCCACTGTTTTCCTCTTCTTCAGTAGTGCTTTACGTATCCAGGGTTTCTTCCCTTTCCAAACAAAATTGATGATTTATTTCTCCATATCATTAAAAAATGACACTGGAATTTGTGTTGAGATTGTGTTGTACACATTCATCACTTTGGGGAAAATAGAAATTTTCACAATGTTAAGTCTTTCCATACAGGAGCAGGGTAGGCTTCACCATTTATGTAAATCTTTCTTGGTTTTCTGCAGTAAGGTCTTGTAATTCTCTCTGTACATTTTATTCCTAGATATTTTGCTTTCTTGGTGGCTACAGTACATGGTATTGATTTGGCAATTTCTTCTTTGGTGATCTTTTTGTTGGTATTAAGGAATCCTGCTGACTTACTTATGCATACCTTACAGTTGTTTCAGTAAACAGAGTATTCAAAAGCACAAGACAGTACCGCCCTTGGCTCTACACTGATCACTGGCTGTGCTGGGGAATACAAAGCCAAGTGGAAATCTTCTAATACTGAAAAACAACAGAATCAGTTACTGCTCTACAGTCCTGCTAACTGATTTCTCCACATTCTCTTTCAGCCATTGTGTCAGATGTCAGGCAAGACCTATTGCCAAGTCTAAGGCCAGTAGTCAGGTTTTAGAAGCAACACATTATATGGGTACCTCTGGTTACCCCATCAAAATCCTGTTTTAGGTCCCAGTCAGAAGTCTTTTTTCTTTATATAATATGTTTATATTTCAAAACTCACAGGATGCCACCTTCAGTGATGGGATGGCATCTCTTCTATTTTTTCAGCAACATCTAAACCAAATGAGGTCATACCCAATGTAGGCATTTCAGACAATCACTGCATCCAAGATACAGAAGTGGTCACGAAGGGGGAGAGAAGGAGAAAATGTTACGAGAATTAAAAAACAGAGATGATAAAGAATGAGACAAAGAAGTTCTGTGTTCTTTTACCAACTGGAAAGAGACAAGCCTTTCTGGACAAGATAGCTTTTAGGTTATGTAACCAGAAAAGCACGTCATTTTATTTCTTCAAGTTTTCACTTCTTTATCACACAAGGAGGCAGTAAGGTAGCTTCTTCTCTGGAGAATGCCTTTGTAAGCACTATAATACTATTGATTTGTTACCTACTGTTTTCTATTTTCTCTCAGAAAGCATGCCCAGATGCTGTAGTCCTTTCCTCAGGGAATGTGTCACTTCCTTGTTTCTTAGGCTGTACATCAAAGGGTTCAGCACGGGGGTGACCAGGTTACTCAGGATCTGAGCAGCTGCACTAAGCCAGGGACTAGAAGTGGGCTGCAAGTAAATGAGAACTACTGGCACAAAAGCAAGAAGGATGGCAATGAGGTGGGCACTGCAGGTGGAGAAAGCACAATGTCAGCCCTCTGCTGAGTGAATTCGAAGAACAGAGCAGACGTTGCAGCTGTAGGAGGTGAGGATGAGAAAGAAACAGCTGAGAGGCATGAGGCCCACACTGATGAAGCCCACCATCTTCAGCACTGGGGCATCTGCACAGCCCAGCTTCAGCATCACTGGGATATCAGTAATATCAAAAGTAATAGTCTGCTTCATTAAGGCCACAGTATTGCAACTGGAAGGTGAGAGTGGTTAGAAAGATGGCCTGAATACAGCCAAGAAGTGAAGTTTCCATGGCCAGGATAGCACACACTCTGTGACTCATGGTGACTGTGTAACAGACATATGGCCACAAAACAGTCATAGGCCATCATGGTGTACAAGAAACCCTCAGTGCAGCCCAGGAAGTGGTAAAAGAAGAGCTGGGACACACAGCCTGCATACGAGATAGCTCGCCTCTTCCCTGAGAGGTAGAAGAGCATCTTGGGGGAGCTCACTGAAGGGAAAACATATGTCATATACAGACAGCTGTCATAGAAAGAAGTACATGGGAGGGTGAAGCTGAGTGGAGGAGAATTATAAGTAGGATGAGTAGGCTCCCCATCAGGGTAAAGAAGTAGAAGATCAAAAGCAGGATAAAGAACATGGTCTCCAAACCCTCTGTATGTGGAATACCCAGTGGAACAAACTTGGTCGCCACTGAGACGTTACTCATCTTTGTCAGAACAGTAAACTTCAAACAAGAGCACAACACACCAGAGTGTGAACACAAATGTCAAACCAAGAATCTCTCTAATGGATGTGACTTTGTGTTTCAACAGTCAACAACCATAGGGGAGCAGATTTACAGAAAAGCATAAGGACTTAGGTACATTGTTCTTAGTAAGTGACCAGTCAATTTTCTATTCAAAGTTGTTCCATGTTACACAGTAAAACGTATCATAGCATTTTTGCAGGAGCAGACCACCAGATCCTTCTCCCATGGAGCAACTGGGTGGATTAGAACCCTCAAACTTTCTATTAGCAGCTGAGAGATGAACAATTTCACCACTGGGAATCCTGTGTTATTCACAACCACCAGAAATGAAAACAAATCCATTTATCAACAAATCAGTAGATAAATAAATTTAGGTATGCATGGGAGTAATAATATTCAGTCATAAAGAGATTTTGATTATTTGTTCTGTGCTAATTTCTTTTATAAATTCAGTAACTTTTTTTTTGTTTGCTTGCTTTAACTGAATTCTCAAGACAATCTGATTAAACATGAGAGAAAATTAAGGCGCCAAGAGGTTTAGTAACTCCGTCACATAGCTAGAAATTGACCAAGCTGACACTAAAACCCAAGTCTTCTGTTACCAGAACCAAACTCTCTGCTGTGGAGTGCTCCTGGAATATTTTTTCTAGAGAAGCAGAGATGGACACACCTAATTTCAAATACTTGAGCAGCTGCTATGTATATTTGTTGTGCATTTTCCATGGTGAATAATTTGTAAACTGAAATGCAGCTAACAAAAGTTAGATTTTATTTGCATATAGGAAGGAAAAAAAAAGAAAGAAAATAAATATAGTTTGCCTAATTAAAGAAGGAATGAGTTGCTGTCACCATAAGGGTTTAAGTTTGAGTAAAATGACATAATTTCGGGGATAACATGAAAGAGATTTCTAATCGGAATGTGAGATTATCCTATATGCACACTTAATGTCATTATAACTTGAGATTCTTTAATTTTATTATATAAATTATATTTAATTTTCTTACATTTTGAACTGTATTAAAAAATGTAAGTATAACAAAGATTAGCAAATGGTTCCTCTGGTGACCAGGTGGCTTTTGATGCAGTAGATCTCTCCACCTCTGTAATAACACTTAAGAATATTGCTAAGGGGGCTACAGTAACTTAATATTATTCTTTAAGCACTTTAAAATAAGAAACAAATGCCTTGAGGAAGGCTAGACTATCTCTGAGGGAGAGTACCTTTGGTTCATGGAGGTGTATTGAGGTGCTTTTGAGTAAGATATATAATTAAAGAAACAAACAAAACACTTGACTTATGTTGAACATAAATATTTTAGGCATTGTACTCTGGGTACATTAAATCTTTTAATTCTTATCATATGCCTGTGATGAAGATAGTATTACTCTTCCTTTTACATTAGGAAATTGAGGCAAAAGAAAAGTTCAAGCAAATTAACCAAAATGTCTCTGCCAAAAGGAAAAGTTGGAACCTACACCTAAACCATTAGGAATTCTTTTCTAAGTTCTTATTTATTCTGAATTCCTAATACTCATTCAAAGATGATCATAGCTTTGATGTTATTTTCATATTGATTAGTTTATGTAATGTGATTTTATTCCCTCTCAATTGATTTTTTACAAAGTCTTTATAAGGTAGTTGTAATTAATCCCAATTTCCAAGTAGCACACTGAAATTCAGAGATTTTGTAACTTTTCTAAAACTAAAAAGTGAAAAGCAAGTCATACTGAAATATTTGGAGTTCACGTTTACTTTCCTTCCTCCTATATCTTCACTGCCTCAAGAAAGATTTGAAACAGAGAGAAATTGTGCCTTTTCAAAGAGAAAAATCATTCACAGATTCCTTCCGCAGATTTGGAGAAGGGTAATTGAAATCCTGCAGTCTTTGCCTTCTTTATCTACTACTTTCTAAATAGGTAATGGTATAAGATGAGATTAAAGCTCTAGAGAGCTACAAGCCTCTGAAGATCATATTATACATGGAAATATATCTTTGTAAATATTCCCAAGAGTAAACTTCAAATTATGCTCTAACACAAAGGAAAATTTGCATCAGGCTTTCTTCATTCATTTCCCCCTTTTTAAGTCCTACATCTAAGCTTCAGTAGTCAATAAGCAAGACAAATCTTTTTTCCATTTAACTGGACTAAAATAGACTGATTCTGTAGTAGATTCTGTCTCTTTAGATGGACAGTGAAGTTTTACTTCGCAAGCCCACGTGTTTGTATTAAACAATGCAAGAACTGTAACAGTGTGACTCTAGTAGAACTCAGTGTGTTTTCTCCTTTTTTAAAACAAACTACTGGAAGCTAAAACCCTGAAGAACCTCTAGGTTTTTCTCCTTCTTCTCCCTGCCTTTTTTTTCCTATATTATTTTTCAGGATTTTATTTTGATATGATGCAAATACCTATGTTCCTTGTTTTGACCTGATGCTAATGATTTTATTTTGTTCTGTCCAAGGATCTATGACTTATGATTCCTCCCAGGGAGATAAGATGTCTGATACACACACACACACACACACACACACACACACACACATATTTTTAGCCTGTTAAAGAGATGTCCAACATGTAACTCTTTAGCCTGATAGTCTTTTTTTCCACTATTTTCCAATGACTAACTCTTTTGGCTATGTCATTTGCAGTCTCCAAAGACACTTCTAAACTTTGTAAAGTCATATGTAAGTGCTAATATGAAAGTTAGCTTTTGATACTCTATAGAGGTAAGGTTCTGGCTGAGAGTTTACGGGGAGTTGGTTGTATTTAGGAATGGATCCCCTGACTAAGTAAAGTCTTAAAATTTTGTGTAATCAGATGCAACCTATGAATGATTTTAGAAATTTTGGTGCTATTATGAAGTTTGATCTGGTTTGTACTTCAACTAACCATTGAGATGAAAAGTAGTATGCTTGTATGCAAAGCATACTGCATAAATCAATGTGTATATTCCAGAATATAGTGCAATCATACATCAAAAATAAAGCTGGCAAACTAAACATTAAAGTCATCAAATGACTTCACCAAAAGAATAGACAAACATCCTGGACACTGAGAAAACAACAATTTGGTTACAATATATCCCAAAATGGTACGGTCTCTAAAATTTGTAGAATACTTCAATATCTACCTCAATTGCAAAAAGACAAGTAATCCAATTAAAAAATGAGCAAAGTATGTGAATCCACAATTCACCAAAAAGACATTCGGGCATGAAGAAATGCTCAAGATCATTATCCATCAAAGGAAAAAAAAACAAGGCAAACCCTCAAAACCACAATGAGATACGACCTTACCTCAATGCTACTGGCACTAAAAAAAAAAAAAAAAAAAAATGCAAACACTAGAAAAGTTGCACAGAGATTGAAACTTTTATGGGATCTGATATAACAATGCCTTAAAAAGCTAACAGTATAAGTACCATAACCAGCCACCAATCCACTGCCGTACAATCACTTCCAGCACATAGCAACCCTATAGGACAGAGTAGAACTGCCCCATAAAGATTCCAAGGAGCAGGGGACACATTTGAACTGCTGATCTTCTAGTTAGAAGTTGTAGCACTTAACCACTACTCCCATAGGGTTTCCATAAAATCTAGCAATTCCACTCTTCGGCATGTATCCCACAGAAATAAAGCCGTCACACAAATAGACATATACACACCCATGTTTGTTCAAGCAATATTCATAATAGCAAAATGATGGAAATAAGCTAAGTGCCCATTAATAGATGAATGAATACAAATTTATGACATATACTACAGTGCCATCCTGCTCAACAATAAAGAACTACAGTGAATTCTCAAAATATCCCACAACATGGATGAATCTGTGGGGCATTATGCTGAATGATGTAAGTCAATGACAAAAGAACAAATAGTGTGAGATTGTTGTTGTAAAAAATGAAGAAAATATTTACACACAAGACAAAAAGCTATTTTAGTTGGTTACTAGAGGGTAGAGAGGGGAGATCACTAACTAGATAGCAGATGAAGTATTAACTTTGATGAAGGGATGGACAACCCCAAACATGGGGTATATCAGCACACTTGACCCAACAAAGCCATAGAAGTTTCCCAGACATGCCCAAACCGCTTGAAGACTGAGTTACTGGGGTTGAAGACTAGGGACGACAGTCTCAGAGGACAGAAGATATCTAGTTTAACTGGCATAAGGGAGTATGTAAAGACAGTATTCTAAATCCTATGTTGGTAAGTAGCTTCTGGGGTCTTAAAGCTTGGAAGCAGTTTCTAAAGTACATCTATTGATGCCATCATGTTCTGACCAAAACTCCTTTTCCCAGGAAGTGGGGCTTCAGGTTTCTACAGTATTTCTACCTTTTTAAGAAAGTGCCAAATTGATTCCTAAGTGGTTGTACTATTTTACATTCCCGTCAACAGCGTAAAAGTTCCACTCTCTATAACTTCCACAGTGTTTTTTTTTTTTTTTTTTTTTTTTTGATTAATGCCAACCTTGTTGGAGTGAGATGTTGTCTCACTGTGGTTTTGATTTGGATTTCTTTAATGATTAATGATAGTGAGCATTTGCTCTTGTATCTATTAGCCACCTGTATGTCTTCTTTTCATATACTTCACCTCATTTTGAATTTGTTTATCTGTCGTTTTCTTGTTGAGGTTTTGCAGCATTTTGTAGATTATGGAGACTAGATGCTGCTAGATTATGGAGATTCGATTCGTGGTAGCCTCTTGTTTCTTTTTTTCCCTCCATTCTGTAGATAGGCTTTTTACTCTTTTGGAGAAGTCTTTGATGAGCATTAAGTGTGATTTTCAAGATTTCCCAGTTTTCTGGGAAATCCTGATTCCTCTTCTGCTTGTCTGTGTCTTGTTAGTAATATTTTTTAGCCTGGTTGTGCTGTGGATTAGGACTCCCAGCATCTTCCCTACTTTTTCTTCCTTAATTCATGTTGTTTTAGATTTTGTGCTTAGGTGTTTGGTCCGTCTTGAGTTAGTCTTCATGCATGATGTGAAATACGGGTCTTGTTTCATGTTTTTGTGGATGGATATCCAATTTTGCCAGCATCATTTTTGGAAGACTCTGTTTTTTCCTCAGTTTATGGATGTTGGACCTTTGTCATATATTGGCTGCTCGTGGGTGGATGATGGTGTATCTGGATTGTCATTTCTGTTCGATTAGTCTGTGTATCTATTTTTGAAGCAGTGCGAAGCTGCTCTGACTAACATAGCAGTATAATAGCTATTAAAGTTAGATAGTGTGAGGCCTCCCCCTTTGTTCTTCTTCAGTAATCCTCTTCACCTCTGTGGCTTCTTCCTTTTCCATATGAAGCTGGTGATTTGTTTTTCCATCTTACTGAAAAATGCCATTGGAGTTTGTATTGGGATTGCACTATGTCTACAGATTTCTTTGGATAGAATAGACATTTTCATGATGTTAAGTCTGTCTTCCTATGCATGAGGAAGGTAGTTATCTTTTGATTTCTTACAGTACAGTCTTATAATTTTCATTGTATAGGTTCTTTATGTCTGTAGGTTTATTCCAAAGTATTTTACCTTCTTG
This sequence comes from Heterohyrax brucei, assembly GCA_028571685.1. Taxonomy (NCBI): domain Eukaryota; kingdom Metazoa; phylum Chordata; class Mammalia; order Hyracoidea; family Procaviidae; genus Heterohyrax; species Heterohyrax brucei. Next base: position 25,080,394 of record CM053162.1, read on the forward strand.
GGAGCTCTTGTAAATGGCATTGATTTGGTGATTTCTTCTTTAATGGTCCCTTTTTTGTTGCTAAGAAGTCCTATTGATTTTTGCATGTTTATTTTATATTCTGATACTTTACTGAACTCTTCTATTAGTATCAATAGCTTTTTTGAGGATTCTTCAGGGTTTTCTGTGTATACGATTCTATTATCTACAAATAGAGATACTTTTACTTCTTCCTTATTGGATTCACTTTATTTTTTATCTTGGATGATTGCTGTGGCTAGAACTTCCAGAAAAAATGTTGACTAAAAGTGATGACAATGGGCATCCTTGTTTAGTTCTTTTTCTCAAGGGCAATGCTTTCACAATTTTTCATTTAGGATGATACTGTCAGCTTTGCATAGATTCCTCTCATTATGTTAAACAATTATCCTTCTATTTGTACTTTGCTGAGACTTTTCAACACGTGTTGAATTTTGTCAAATGCCTTGTCTGCATCAACTGATAAAATCAAGTGGTTCTTGTTTTTTGTTTTATTTCTGTAGTTGATTATGTTGATTGTCTTCTAATGCAGAAGTGTCCCTGCATCACTGGTATGAATTCCACTTGGTCATGGTGAATTATTATTATTTATTTTTGAAATATTGTTGAATTCCATTGGCTGGAATTTGGTTGAGGAGTTTTGAATATAAGTTCATGAGCAACATTGTTCTGTAATTTTCCTTTTTTGTGGTGTCTTTACCCAGTTTTAGTTCAGGGTTATGCTGGCTACACAGAATGCATTTGGGAGTATTCCATCCTTTTCTGTGCTCTGAAATGCCTTTAGTAATAGTGGTGTTAACTCTACCGAAAAGTTGACTAGAATTCTCCAGTGAAACCGTCAGGGCTAGGGCTTTCTTTTTACTTGTTTTTGTTTTTAGTTGTGAGTGTTCTAGTTACCTTTCCCATCTCTTCTGTTGTTATGGCTTTATATAGTTGTTCTTCTGTTTATGTTAGTTTAGGTAGTGTGTTTCTAGAAATTTGCTCATTTCCCTACGTTTTCAAATTTATTAGAGTACAATATTTCATAGTATCTCTTTGTGATTCTTTTAATTTCAGTTGGGTCTCTAGTGACACAGACCATGTCATTTCTTATTCTAGTTCTTTGCTTCCTCTCCTATTTTTCTTTTGCTAGTCTGGATAATCATTTATCAATTTTTTTGATGCCTTAAAAAAAATCAACTTTTAGATTTCTTAACACTTTCAATCATTTTTCTATTTTATAATTCTTTTAGTTCTGCTCTAAATTTTATTATTTTTTTTTCTGCTGCCTGAGGGATTCTTTTACTGCACTCTGTCTACTTGTTCCAGTTGTAGTGTTAATTCTTTGACTTGGATCCTTTCTTCTTTCGTACTGTGCATTTATTGAGACAAATTGACCTATGAACACTGCTTTTGCTGAGTCTCATAGGTACTGGCAATAATTTCATTATTCCACCCTTGATTTCTTTTTTAATAATCCAGTCATGTTTGAGCAAGGTGTTGTTCAATTTTCATGTATTCTGTTTCTTTCTTTTGTCTATTACTGATTTCTATTTTTATGGCTTTAAGGTCTGAAAAGGCGCTTTTTAATATTTGAGTACTTTGAGTTTTGTTAAGGACTCGTTTGTCGCCTAATATGTGGTCAGTTCTGGAGAATATTCCATGTGCACTGGAAGACAATATACCTGTGTGCTGTTAGGTGGAGTGTTCTGTATAGATCTATGAGGTCAAGTTGATTTACCATGGCATTTAGATCCCCCATATCTTTTCTGATCTTTTTTCAAAATGTTCTATCCTTCCCCTAAAGTACTAGTGTGTTGAGGTGTTCTATTATTATAGTGGAGATGTCTATTTTTATGACAGGGCACACATGGTTGAGTCCCTGTGGCAACATGGGAAAAAGAGAGGAGCAGCTCAAGAACTCTACTAAAAGACCACAAGTGATGGTCTGACAGCCTGGGGGGTAACCTGAGGGGTAAGCCCTCCATCTGCTGTTGCCCATGTCTAGAAAACACTACTTAGGGCAACTCTTCTGACAAAAATGGAGTAGACTTGAGGACACAATAAGACCATGTGGTAGGTGTACTTTGTAGTTCTATATCTTTATAGAAGGCTGTCCTACTGGTCTCTTTCTAGATGTGAGAAAAAAGGGTGGAGAGGAGGGGCAGAAGCTTCTTAAGAGGATATGAAAAGCATAAAATGAAAAGGAGGAGTATTCTGTCACAGGGCATAGAGAGCAGAAGAGCTGTAAAGAGGTAGGCATGCAAAACTGATGTGGATCATTTACTTGCACTTAATCACAACAATAAACAGTTAAAAATAAATGAAAATAAAAATAAATTCAACAAAACAAAAATAAAGACTCCAAAATGACAGCACTAAATTTATATCTATCAATAATTACACTGAATGTAAATGGATTGAGAGCACCAATAAAGAGACAGAGAGTAACCAGATGGATTAAAAAAAACAAAAACAAAATAAACATGATCCAGTTATATGTTGCTTACAAGAATACAAGAAACACTTCTTAGATTCAAAGATACAAACAAACTAAAAATTACAGTATGGAAAAATACACACCAAGCTAACAACTTGTAAAGAGTAGTACAAGTGGCAATGCTAGTCTCAGATAAAATAGATAAAACAGATAAAATCTCAGATAAAATTTAATGCAAAATGCATCATTGTGGACAAGGATGCTCACTATTTGTTGCTTAAATGTTCAGCACATAAGGAGTGCATAATAATATTAAATATTTATGCACCCAATACCATAACATCTAAAAACATCAAACACATGCCCACATCATTGAAAACTGAGATAGTTCATTCCACAGTAATAGTAGGAGACTTCAACATTCCACTTTCGGTAAAGGACAGATCATCAGAAAAAACTTAGTAAATATACAGAAGATCTTAATACATCAGTCAACAAACTCGATCTTACAGACATATACAGAACTCTACATCCCAAACCAGACAAGTACGCCTTCTTTTCCAGTGGATGTGGAACATTCTCCAGAATAGACCATGTACTAATTCATAAAGGAAGTCTCAGCAAAATCCAAACCACTCAGTTATTGCAAAGCATCTTCTCAGATTACAATGCCACAACAGTTGAAATAAATAGCAGAAAAAGCATGGGTAGAAATTTGAACAGATGGAAACTGAACACCTTGCTCAAAAGTGCATTAGTTACAGAAGAAATCGAGGATGCAATAAAGATATTCTTCACAGCAAATAAGAATGAAATTACATCCTACCAGAACCTATGGGACAGAGCAAAAGCAACACTCAGAAATCAACTTATCTCAATAGATGCTCACATCCAAAATGAAGGAAGGGCCCAAACCAAATAATTAAGCCTACAACTAGCAGAAATACAAAGTCAACAACAGAAGAACCACTCGGGTACCAGAAGATAACAGATAAAACTTAGAGTGGAACTAAAAGGATTACAGAATGGAAAAGCAATTGAAAGAATTAACAAAATCAAAAGCTGCTTTTTGAAAAGATAAACAAAACTGATAAAACACTGGCTAAACTTACAAAAGAAAAACAGGAGAGGAAACCAAAAACATGAACAAGAAATGTGAAGGGAGATATCACAACACACGAAGCCAAAATAAAAAATATAACACAATGCCACAAAAATTGTACCCTAATACATTTGAAAAGCTAGAGAAAATGCATATATTTCTAGATTCACATCACTTACCAAAATTGTCACAAGGAGAAGTAGAACAACTTAATAGGCCCATCACAAAAGAAGAGATTGCAAAAGTAATCAAAAAATTACCAACCAAAAAAGTCCTGGCCTAGAAATTTTCATTGGAAAATTCTACTAAATTTTACAGAGGATTTGATTCCAATGCTGCTGAGGCTACGTCACAATGTAGAAAGTATGCAATATTCTAAAATTAGTTCCATGAAGCCAGCCTAGCCCTGATACGAAAGTCAGAGAAAGGTCACACACACAAAAAGAAAATTACAGATTAATATCACTTGTAAACCTAGATGCAAAAATATTAAAAGACTAGCCAATATAGTTCAACTACATATCAAAACAATAATTCATTATGAACAAATTGGATTCGTATCAGCAATGCAGGGCTGGTTCAGTATCAGAAAAACAACTAATGTGATCAACCACATAAATAACACAAAGGATAAAAATTACCTGATTTTTTTCAATTGACGCATAAAAGGCTTTTGACAAAGTCCAACACCGATTCATGTTAAAAACTCTCAACAAAATAAGAATAAAACGGAAATTCCTCCATGCACTAAGGGGCATCTACACAAAGCCAACTGCCTATATATCATGCTGAGTGGAGAGAGACTGAAAGAACTCCCCCTGAGAACAGGAACTAGACAAGAATGTCCACTGTCATCACTTCTGTTCAACATTGTGCTAGAGGTTCTGGCCAGAGCAATCAGACAAGACAAAGAAATAAAGGGCATTGACATTAGTAAAGAAGAAGTAAAAATATCCCTATTTGCAGAAGACATGATCTTATACAAAGAGAACACTAAAGAATATATAAACTACTGGAACTAATCAAAGAACTTAGCAAAATATCAGAATATAAGATAAACTTAAACGAATCAGTAGGATTCCTTTACAGCTGCAAACAGAACACCAAAGAGGAAATCATCAAATTGATATCATTTACAACAGCCCCCAACAAGATACAATACCTAGGAATAAATTTAACCAGAAAAGTAAGAGACCTGTACAGAGGAAATTACAAGACCCTACTCAAGAAACCAAAGGAAACCTACATAAATGGAGAAATCTACCATGATCATGGATAAGAAGGTTTAACATTGTGAAAATGTCATTTTATCCAAAGCAGTCTGCTTGTACAATGCAATACGAATACAAATTCCAGTATCATTTTTTTATGAGATGGAGAAATAAATTGCTAACTTTTTTTGTCAGGGAAGAAATCCCAGATAAGTAAAGTACTACTGAAAAAGAGGAACACAGAGAGAGACCTCAAGCTAACTGACTTTAAAGCTACTAAACTGCCACTGTAGTCAAAACAGGCTCGTACTGGCACAAAAGAGATGTATAGACCAGAGGGACAAAGTAGATACCCCAGAAATATCACCATCCTCTTATGAACAGCTGATATTTGACAAAGGCCCAAAGGTCATAACCTGAGGTAAAAGCAGTCTCTTTAACAAATGGCACTGGCAAAATTGTATATGCATTTGCAAAAAAACCAAAGCAAGACCCGTATCTCTCACCTTACACAAGAACTAACTCAAAAATAGCCTAAAGACCTAAATATCAAAAATAAAACAATAAAGATCATGCAAGAAAAAATAGAATTAATGATGGAAGTTCTAATACATGGCTTAGATAGACTGTAAAATCTAACCAGTGTTGCCCAAAAAGCAGAACAGAAAATAGATAAATGGGAACTACTAAAAATCAAACACTTGGACTCGTCTGAACACTTTATCAAGAGAGTTAAAAGGCTATCTACAGAATAGGAAAAAAATATTTGGCAACTATGTATCTAATCAATGTCTGGTATCCATAGTCTACATGGTACTGGAAAATATCAATAAAGAAAAGGTAAATTATCTAATTAAACAACAGGCAAAGATGATGGGCATACACTTCACCAAAGAAAACATCCGGGCAGCCAAAAGACCCATGAAGAAATGCCCAGGATCATTAGACATTAAAAAAATCCAAATCGAAACTATAATGGGATACCGTCTCACCCCACTGAGGTTAGCAATACTCCAAAAAACAGAAAACAACAAACTCTGGAGATGCTGTGGAGAGACTGAAACTCTCCTACACTGCTGGCAGGAATGAACAATTGTGCAACCTCTTTGGAAATAAGTTTGGCATTTCTTTAAATGGCTAGAAAGAGAAATACCATACAATCCAGCAGTCCCACTGCTTGGAATATAGTTTGAAGACACAAACAGATACATGCACATGAGTGTTTATTGCATCACTGTTCACATTATAAAAAAGAATCAACCTACCTTCTCATCAACAGAAAAATGTATAAACCAACTATGGTATATATACACAATGGAATACAATGCAATGATAAAGAAAAATGAGGATTTTAAGAAGCATCTCATAACTAGGTTTCAACCAGAAGACATTATGCTGAGTGAAATCAGTCAGCTGCAAAGGACAAGTGTTGTATGAGACCTCTGCAATAAGGACTTAAAATAGATCTATGTGCAGAAGAAAAGACACTATAATGGCTCAAGGGTGGAGTGGGTGTGAGAGGGATGTTCACAGATTAGATAGTACATAGGAATTTCGTCAGGTGAAGGGAATGACAGCACCCAGTAGAGAGTAAATTAGTGCAACTGTACTACACTATAAATGGGAAGTTTTTCTCAAGCCAACTCAATATTTCAAAGGGATGGGTGTATGGGGACTATGCTTTCAGGGGACATTGAGATCTGTTGGTATAATTAGTCTTTAGCTAAGTGAGTCGTCTGTACCCCATATTAGTGAATGGAGTCTGGGTTCTTAAAAGCTAGCAAACTGCCGTCTGAGGAATACCAAATGGTCCCAATCCATCTGGAACAAATGATGACTAAGAACATTAAACAGGAGACAGAAGGGCCCATTTGAATCAAAGGTTGCATTAGTGCAAGATTAGAACCACATGAGGCTGGACGCCACCAAAAGTATCTGTGAAGGGGGACACAATGTAGAGTCCCTCAGACAATATGAAAACAGGATGTGTGTGGTTCAAGAACTCTACTAAAATATCAGAATTGATGGCCTAGCAGCTTGGAGGGTCCACTAGGAACACAGCATCTAGAGTTGTTGCTACCCCTGACTTGAAAACAGTACTGGGGTCAGTACTCTTCAGACAAGAATAGACTGGACTCAGGGACACAGTGTGAACAAATGGTGTGTGTACTTTATGATTTTGTATGTTTATAGGAGGCTATCCTATGGGTTTCTTTCTAGATGAGAGAGGAGAGGGTAGAGAGGAGGGTACAAGTGTTTATTAAAAGGATAAGAGGAGTAAAGAGTTAAACAGAGGAGCCTTGTCATAAGGTGAGGAGAGCAGATGCAATTGTAGATAGGTAGATATGCAAAATTGATTTGGATTGTATACTTAAACATAATAAAAATTTTCTACTCTTGGGGGGAGAAATCAAAATGGCAGACTAGACACATCTGCTTAATTCCCTCTGAAAACTAAAGGGTTGATTGGTAATTAAATGGAGCTTTATGGACACTCAGGGAGCCCCAGGACACAGCATAGTGTTGTCAGTTTAGACTGCATGCCACTGAATGGGAAACTTCTCTTTCCCTGCCCCCGACCCTTGTTAAACAGCTGGCTCTTGTGGACTAAAGGTAACTGGCATTTTTAACTTTTTTTTTTTTTCTTTTTGTTAGCCAGCAGGCAGGAGGTGGGCTTAACTGGCAACAAAGCTCAGCCAAACTGCTGAAGTTATCAGTAGATGGAACAGCCACATTTCGAAAGCCCAGCTCTGGACTTAGAGTACAACAGCTCCTTCACCCTCTCTTTCTGGACGTCTGCCACAGATGCAGCTGTTTTGCAGTGGGAGGGACAGCTTGTGCAGGATGCCAGCTTGTTCGACTGGGAGGTGGAGTTACCCAAATGGAGGCCTCTGCAGGGGTTGATTCCCAGGCTGGGTGGCAGTGCCAGCCCTGGGAGCTCTTTTCCAGCAAAATAACTGTGTTTAATACAGTGTAGCCTTACAGGTAGGGCCTGGCAGGTGATGACAGCAGGGAAGTAGCTTGTCCATACTTTGATCTACATCAAAACATCTGGGGACATCTGTAGAGGTGCCTCTGTTGCCACCTGGAAGGAGAGGCTTGCACCCCAGAGAGCCTGACTGGTTTTGGAAAGAATCAGATAGCTTTACCTTAGAGAAATAACTGCAGTGCAGCCTGATGGCATCTCTTCCAGCTTTTACTGACCCACATCGTAGGGTCAGCTGACAGCTCCCCAGTGACTCCGTAAGTTAGGCCATGTCTTTGACAGCCAGGAGGCAGAGCATGCTACCCTAAAGACTCCCCTGAGTCCAGTCACTAGAGTACATAGAGGTTGCTGGTGATCAACATCCTTCTCAGAATGGTGCCTCAGCTCCTGTCAAAGCAACACCAGAGAATCTAAACAGCCTCTTGATGACCCAAAAGCAACAAAACCTGGTCAAACATTTAAAAAAAATCCACTCATGGCTCCAGGAAACTCCTGAAATAAAGAACCAAAGAACTTCCCAGACGTAAAAGTGCTTTCGAAACTATTGGAGGTCAAGTACAAAAGAATTATACATATAGTCCCCTAGGCGTTATAGAAAATGTAGCAGAGGAAAATGAAAAATTAACCAAGCTGTTTGAACTGATGAAACACAAACATTCTGAATTCTGACAGATCAATAACAAAATTAAAGAATTAGAAAATTCAATACAAAGCCAAGAGAACAGACGTGAATAACTAGAAACCAGACTTACTGACTTTGAAGATAGAGCTATTGACACCAGCATTTATGACGAGAAATCAGAGAAAAGGAAATCGAAGAAGCATTAAGAAATACGTGGGACTCTATCAAGAGGAATAATCTGTGATTAATTGGCATTCCTGAACAGAGAGGGGTACCTGAAAATACAGAGAGGATTGTTGTTGAGTTGCTCACAGAAAACTTCCTTGAAATTATGAAAGGAGCCAGCCAAGCCAAGTGCCGTCGAGTCAGATCAAGATATGTATTGAATACCACAAAGGGTAGACCCTAAAAGAAAGACACTAAGACGTATTACAATCAAGCTTAACAAAATGAAACATAAACAGAAATTTTTAAAGGCAGAGAGACTCAAAGCAAAGCTAACATTCAGAAGGAAGCCTTGTAGGCTTTCATCTGATATCTTGGCAGAAATGACGTTGGTCTGGATGCAGCAGGATGACACACTGAAAGCCTTGAAGGAAAAAAATTTCCAACCAAGGATTATATATCATGCAGGACTGAATTTCAAATATGAAGATGACATTAAGACATTCACAGACAAGCAGAAACTTACAGACTTTGTAATAACCAAACCAAAACTAAAGGAAAAATTGAAAGAAACTCTTGGCTTAGAAAAACAAAACCATTAACTCTATATTTAAGGAGGCAATGCAAGTCACAACATCCAGAAACCTACTCAGTTAGGGAAGACTCAAACTCAAAGCTATACTATTAAAAGAAGTGACCCAGTGATCATACCATGAAAACTAAGATACCATCGTATTAAGCAAGAGACATACTATAGTAGTTATATTTCTTCCAGATGGAGAGGAAGTTAGTAAGATATGTAGAATTTAAAATTGAGTTTAAACTTATATTATTAAGGGGGATTATAAGGGTAGCCACAAAGCACAATAAAGGCACAACATATCAGAACAAGAAATGTAACACAAGAGTCTCAGCAAACACAAAACTAACACTGAACAGGATGAAAAATAACCCACAAAGAATGACCCAAACAGAACATTAAAAGCAACAGAGAAAACATCAACACAAAAATAAATACGTCAAAATGATAGCACTAAACACATACCTACCAATAATTACAGTGAATGTAAATGAACTGAAAGCTTCAATAAAGAGACAATGAGTCACATCTTGGATCAAAAGACATGACTCGTGTATACGTTGCTTCTAAGAAACTCACCTTAGACTTAAAGATGTGAGGAAACTGAAAATTAAATTTTTGTTCATCAACAGATGAGTACATGTTCTCCTCCAACACACTATTTGTTCTAGTTATGGGGTTAATGTTTTGATTTTGGCCCTTTCTTCTTTTTGCATGTGTGCATTTATAGCCATAAATTGATCTCCGAGCACTGATTTCCCTGTGTCGTAAAGATTCTGGTAGAAATTGTTTTCATCCTGAATAGATTCTGTGAGGTTCTTTATTTCATCTTTGATTTCTTTTATAATCCAGTAGTTTTAAGGTGTTTTTAATTTCCTATGCATTTGACTTCTTCCACTCCCACCCTTGATTTTTTTGTTATTGATTTGTACTTATATGGCTTCATAGTCAGAAGAGATGCTTTGTAATATTTTGTTGTTTTGGATTCTGGTAAGGGTTGCTTAGTGGCCTAATATGTGGTCTATTCTGAAGAATGTTCCAGGTGTATTTAAAAAGAAAGTGTATTTTCCTGCTGTTGGGTAGGGTTCTGTATAGATCTATGAAATTAAGTTGGTTGATTGTAGCATTTAGATCCTCCATGTCTGCACTGACCTTCTTTTTGAATGTTCTATCCTTCACTAAAAGTGGCATGTTGAAATTTTCTATTTTTACTTTTTAGCTTTCTATTTCTCTTTTCAATGCTGTTAGAGTTTGTTTTGTGTATTTTGGAGACCTCCCATTGGGTGGTTAAATATTTATTTTGGTTTTGTTCTTATGGTGCATTGACTTATCTTTTGTGGTGGATTTTATTTAAACTACATTTTGTCAGTGATTAATGTTGACACTCTTGCTCTTGTCTGATTGATCTTTGCTGAACATATACATACATATTTATGTATACGTGTGTGTGTATATATATGTTTCCATGTCTTGAGTTTTCAGTTGTTTGTGTTATTAAATCTAACACGTATCACTATTGGGCAGCCTGTAGCTGAATTATGTTTTGGTCCATTCTTCAATTGTCTGTCCCTTTAAGGTGCATTTAATCCATTTAAATTCAGTGTAATTATTGATGATTATGAATTCAGTGTTGTCGTTTTGATACATTTTATTCCTATATGTGTTGCTGGCAGTTTCTTCATTTAACTTAATTTTCTATTTTGAGCCATTTTTGTTTATGTATTTCCTTTTCATCTTTTTCATTGTTTTACTTATTTTATATTTGCTGGTCTTTATGTTTTTCTTGTATTTCATGCTGGTATGTTGGAATATTAGGTCCCTTTGTGTTTACCTTAACATTTATTTTTGTTTTTCTCAGTTTAAACCAATCTTTTACATCTTGATGTTGGCTTGACTTCCTCTCCATATGAAGCAGAGAAGCAAAGACGTCATTATGTAAAAGACAACAACATTAAAATTCTTATTTTCACAATTAAAAATGTAGTCTTAGTTCTTTCATATGGAAGGAAGGTCATATCAAGAAATAAATGATTGTTTTAAACTTAGAAAAATAGTGATAAATGTTAAGGAAAATAAAAATATATAAACATAAAGACTCAACAAGTACAAAATAAACAACAATGAAAAAGGTGTAAAGAAACTACATAATAATGAAAAATTTAAGTATAACAGGAAAACTGTCAGCAACACACAAGAAATACACCAAATGACAGCACTAAACTGATACACATCACTTATCACACTGAATGCAAATGGACTTAATGCAGTAATGAAGAGATAGACAAGCTAAATCGATAAAAAACGTGATAGTCTGTCCATATACTACCTACAAAAGACAAACCTGAACTCAAAGGCATAAACTAAAACTAGAAACTGAAATTATAAAGAACAGAGTTGAATCCCAGTAACATCTCATAACATGAATGAATCTGAAAAGCATCATGTTGAGTAAATCAGCAGAGAAAGGACAAATATTTCATAAGACCAATATTATAAGAACTCAAGAAAGGGTTTAAACATAGAACTAAATAAGTCTTTGTTTACGAGGTTGGAGAGGGAAAGAGGAGTCAGGGGAGTTCCTTAGCTGGGTATTAGACAAGATCATCTTAGGCAAAGAGAAGGACAACAAACAGTACAGGGAGAGTCAGCACCACTGGACTAAACTGAAGCTAAGAAGCATTCTGACTACAACCAAGTACTTCAAAGGACAGAGCAGTGGGGGGCAGAGGCCTGTGAATTATGATTTTGGGAGACATTTAGGTCAATTAACATAACAAAATTTATTAAGATAATGTTCTGCCTTTCATTTTGGATAGACATCACATTTAGAAGAGACTGGCAATCTTTCTGAAGTGGACATAATGATATTCTTTTCCTTCCTACTGAATAATTTTGAGAGAGAAATTGTGTTGGTGTTTTGGTGGTATGTCTGTATATTTCGTTGGGTTTGGACCCACCAGAATTGAGTGATTGGAGGAAAAACACAGAACTTTCCATTTCTGTTTCAGTCAGTTTTCTTTCATAATACTTTTTACAACATCCTGTTTATAGCATTTATCATTGCATATGTTGTGTAATATATAACATACATGTTTCTTTCAAGAGATTAAGAGTTAGAGTGTGATTTCTTTATTTTTTCATTTCACATTTCTAGCACAGTTTGCTTTTATTGTTAGCTGTTGTTGAGTCAGCTTCAACTTACGGCAACTACACGTAAAAGAGCAAAACATTGCCTCTTTTGTACTGCACAACAACTGCCACTATGTCTGAGTCCACAAGATTTTCAATGGCTAATTTTTGGAAGCTGATAACCATGCCCTTATCTCTCATGTGTCTTAATCTAGGAGCTCTGCTCAAACCTGGGCACCATGGATAATTTTGTTGGTATTTTAAATATAGCTTCTGGCATGACAGCAACATGAAGCCACCAGGGTAGTAATTACTCAATTAATTAAATGAAAATGAACATAGATGACTGTCATGGATTGCATTGTGTCCCCCCAATAATGTATGTATTGATTTGACTTGGCTATCAGTCCCAGTATGTGCAGTTCCTCCAGTGTGTTGTGAATCCTGCCTTTGCAATGCTGATGAGGAAAAGTGGACAGCAATTGTGTTGGTGAGGCAGGACTCAAGTTACCAGTTTGTGGAATAGAAGGGATGGAAGTGAACAGAGTATGCTGGGAACCTCATACCACCAAGAAGGCAGCACCAAGAGCAGGATACATCCTTTGGACCTGAGGCTCCTATGCCAAGATACTCTCACTCATTTTGGACTCAGCCTACTGGACTGTGATCATTTCTCTTATTGAATGGATTTGCAATATGTAAATCAATTTGCGGCTTATTGGACTGTGACGATAAAATTTCTCTTCATGAAAGCATCCACTCGTGATTTCTTCTGTTGGAATATACCAGGTGGCTAAAACAAAGACATTGCAACATTATTTCTAAAATTTGTCTCACTTAATTTATATGAGCAGCAACAATTAGGAGCCTGTGACAGAAACAGAAATCAAAAGGAATCATCACAGAAATTTGGAGTAGTTTTGGCATTTTATCAAGTCTGAAATAGCTTGAAACAATTCCCAACTTCCTTTTTAGGCTCTTGCTTACTGCAAAATAAACAAAAACAAAACAAAACAAACACATAAAAAAATTTACAAATGCACAACCAACATTGAAAATGTCCTGGGAGCTTAAAAAAGATGAAAAGGAAATAGCAGTACTTCCTGAGGCTGAAGTACCAGGTTGTTGGGACCAACTGAGGCTGGGAGATTTCTGACACTTAAGGAACTAAGAGAAGTTGTGCCTCTGCTTCAGGACATTCTCTTCTCATCTGCCTTTACTTTCTTTCAGTCTGCTGCCAGGATTGAAACAGTGCATGTCTCATGCTAAATTGAAAAAAAGATGGGTGGAAAGGGCTATCGTATAGAGTTTTTGTTAGTATAGAATCCCAAAATACAAAATAATAGTGGCCTTGGGTTGGCACGGACTTCTGGTTGGACTGAGGACGACAAAGCCAAGCTGGAGTTTTCTAACACTGAAAAATAACATAATCAGTTATTACTCTAGACTCCTGCTACCTAATCTCTTAATTCTGTCTCATTTACTGTTTCAGTTTCCAATAAAGACATATTCCCAGGTGTAAGACTGACAGGCTTTGTAAGTGATATATCACACTAGTACCTCGCTTCCTCCACTAGATACCTGTCTTAGGTCTTAGTCATAAGGTTTTATTTTCTTTATACAACATTTTTATGTCTGAAACATCACAGGATAACACTTGAAACCATGGGATTGAATCTCTACCATTTTTTCAACATTAGAACCATCAAATTAGGCCTTACCCAATGCAAGCAATTGAGGAGATTATTATCGGAGGAAAAATGAAGAAGCAATCATGAAGAGGAAGAGAAGAGGAGAATTGGAGAGATGAAAATAAAGAATGAGAGAAAAAGTCCCAGGTTCTTTTGTCAACTGGAAAAAGACAGTCCTTTATGGATAAGACAACTTATTAGTTAATGTTACCTGGATGAAGTGACATTATTTCTTCAAGTTTTAGCTTTTTCGTCAAAAAGTAGACATAAATATAATCTCATCCTTTAGAGCATAGTTTTTGCAAGCAGTGTAGTGCTATTGAATTTTTACCTATTGATCTCTGTGTAAATCCTGGTGACATAATTGTCAAGAGCTACAGCTATAGCTGTTAACTAAAAGGTGGGCAGTTGGAATTCACCAGAATCTCATCGGAAACTATGGGGAAATTCTACTGTGCCATATAGGGTCTATATGAGTTGGAATTGACCTGCGAGCAATGGGCTTGGTTTTCAGATTGATCTCTATTACTTCTCAGAAAGTAAGTCCAGTTGTGCGCCACTTTTCTCAGAGAACATTTTACTTCCTTATTTCTTAGGCTGTAGATCAAGGGGTTCATCATGGGGGTGACCAGGTTATTCAGGATCTGAACAGTTGCATTGAGCCAGGGATTAGGAGTGGGTTGCAAGTAGATGAGAACCACTGGCATAAAAGCAAGAAGGATGGCAGTGAGGTGAGCACTGCAGGTGGAGAATGCATGGTGGCGGCCCTTTGCAGAGTGAATTTGAAGACCTGAGTAGACAATGCAGCTGTAGGAGGCGAGGATGAGAAGGAAGCAGCTGAGAGGCATGAGGCCCACACTGATAAAGCCCACCATCTCCAGCAATGAGGTGTCTGCACAGGCCAGCTTCAGCATCACTGGGATGTCACAAAAGTAATAGTCCACTACATTAGGGCCACAGTAGGGCAACTGGAAGGTAAGAGTAGTTAGAAATGTGGCTTGAATACAGCCAAAAATGGTGGTCCCTGTGGCCAGAATGGCACACACTCTGTGACTCATGATGACTGTGTAATGCAAAGGATGACATATGGCCACAAAACGGTCATAGGCCATCACGGTGTACAAGAAACACTCAGTGCAGCCCAGGAAGTGCTAAAAGAAGAGCTGGGACACACAGCCTGCATAGGAGATAGCTCGGCTGTTCCCTGAGAGGTAGAATAGCATCTTGGGGGAGCTCACTGAAGGGAAAAATATGTCACACACAGATAGCTTGCACAGAAAGAAGTACATGGGAGTGTGAAGTCGAGTGGAGGAGACAATAGCAAGTAGGATGATCAGATTCCCCACCAGGGTGAAGAGGTAGAAGCACAAAAACAGGGTAAAGAGCATGGTCTCCAGTCCCTTCGTGTGGGGGATGCCCAGCAGAATAAACTTGCTCACCACTGAGACATTCCTCATGCTTGTTGGAATGATAAACTTCAAATATAAACACGGGATGCCAGAGTAGGAACACCGATGTCAAATGAAGAATCTCTCTAATGGATGTGTTGATTTCATGCTTTAACAATCAACAGTCAACCTTCTTACAAAGGAGCAGATCTACATAAAAGCATAAGAACAATAGAACAATAAAAATTCTTGACTATACTCTGAAACTTGATTTTGGATAAATTGGATTAAGTTGACTACAGCATGTCTTTCCAACAGATTGCAACTTAAAACTCTAGATAAAATGAAAAGCATGAAGAATATACAAAAATGTATGAAGAGTATACAAAATGAGGCAAATAGGAAAAATGAGTAAAAACTTGAAGAAGTTCATGCAGAAGTGAGTTTTGTTTTTTTCCTGCCCTTTTTTTTTTTTTTTTAATTTTCCTGAAGGCAGATCTCAATTACAGAACTGTGTGGTAACTTCTCAGGAGGCTAAACTTCAGTAAATACATCATCTCTTTGACTTGGAAACATGAGACTGCTATGAGTCAGACTCTAGTGATAGAAATTTGATTTCCATGACACATACAAATATTATTCTTCTAAAGCTCTGTTCACTTTTCCTTTTTTTGTGGTATTATTTTTCTTTCCTTTAACTTGCTTTAGATTTAAATTTTGTTTTTCAGTGTTTTAATTTGGAAGTTTATAAATTTAGATTATTGATTTGTAATCTTTGTTTTGTGTTAGTATTTCCAGTTATCACATTCCCTCTAGGTACTGCTTACCTTCATTTATTTACAGGCTTATCTTCATTTGCATTCATCCTGAAGTATTTCTGATTTACCTTTTGATATATTCTTTGAACCACATCCCCCCTCCTTTTTTTTTAGGAATGTACCATTTAATTTCTGTAAATCTGTGATTTTGGTACATTTGCTCCTGTTATTAATTTCTAATTTTGTTCATTGGTATTCAAGAATAGACTTTATAGTATTTCTAACATTTTTAATGTATTGAGTTTTTTTTCCTCAATGACCTGTTACGCAGCATATTCTGAAAAATGCTTCATGTATACTCAGGGTATACATTCTGATGTTTTACACAGTGTTATATAAACGTCTATTTGGTCTAGTTGGTTTATAGTACTGTTTAAGTCTTTGCTTTTTTATGGATCTTTCATCTAGTTGTCCTATCCATTGAAAAGAAAGAAAACTGTAAAGATTAAGGTGGAAATTAATAGAGAATAGAAAAATAATAGGGAAAATCAATGAAACTAAAACTGGCTCTGCAAGACTTTCAACAAAACTGGCAAATCATTACTTAGTTGATCAAGAGAAAAAAAGGGAATACTCATTATTAAAAGGAATGAGTGGACATCACTGGGGACCTTACAAAAATTATAAGGTTGATAATACTATGAATAATTGTGTTTCAAAAAAAATAGATAACGTAGATAAATGGGAAAATCAGTCAAAGGACACAAACTATCAAAACCAACTGAAGAAGAAATAATCTGAATAAAATATAGTAAGAGACTGAATTAGTACTCAATAAACTATTCACAGAGAAAAGTTTAGGGCCAGTTTTCAAAAGCAGTCAGTTCATCTCCAGTAATTCATCAGAAGTAAATCTCAATTGCAAAACAGTAAATTTTAGTATGCAAAACCGCATTCACTAGGTTATGTACAGACAAGAAGACAATTACAGATAGGAAGCCAATAATTATTGCTGTTAATATACCATATAAGTATCAAAAAAGAAAATGGTACAAGTAGTTTTCTCTCATAGCTGTGGTGGAATAACATGTAAAAGAACATTACTTTCAGGAAAATAATTACAAATCCTATACAACACTCATGTATTTGAAGGTATCAAAAAGCTGTTGTGGCAACAGAGGACATGAGGGGCTGAGGTGTTGCACAAGAAATGAGTCTAATATTGAGCACTACTTTTTCTTCCTAAACACTTGAGTAGGAGTCTAAGAAGCAAAGTGGAAAGCAGCTGAGAACTGAATGGAGTTTCTTGCCATCTCTTGGTGCTATGAGAACAAAAATGGTAGTGCAGTTTTCTCCTCTGCTGAGTTGTTGTGTTGATAGGTGCTACTGAATTAACATTCTGTTTATAGTGATCCCAAATGACATAGAACTGGCCTGGAGAGAGGTCTAGGCTGTAATCTTTTCATGAGCAAGATCATCAGACTTTCTCCTGATGAACTGAACAGCCGGAAAAGTTGAAACCACCAGTCTTTCAGTTAGCACCTAAACATTTAACAGTAGTGCCACCACAGCTTATTGTAAACAGCTAGGTTGTATCTACAATTAGCACCATCATTTAGTGTGGATTTAGTAACACTAATCAATTATTTTATTAATATCTTATGTGTCCTTCATGCCTGTTATGCTTTTAGGTGCTATCCAGTCAATTTTCTATTTAAAGTGGCTCAATGTTACACAGTAGAATTGTCCACATAGAGTTTTCTAGGCTATAATCTTTATAGAAGTGGATCACCAGGCTTTTCTCCCATGGAGCAACCGGGTGACTTAGAACCTTAAAACCTTCACTTAGTAGCTGAGTACTCCTGGGGATCCTTTATTGTTCAAAATTACCAAAATGTGAACATAAAATCCATTTATCAACTAACGAGTGGAAAAATAAGTCGTGCTATACAAGGAGTATTATTCAGTTGTAAAAAGAAACTGATTATTTGTTAGGTTTTGTGCTAATTTCTTTCACAAATTCAGTAGGTTCTTAGTTTTTTAAGAATTTAAGTCTCAGAACAATCTGATTAAACACAGAAATTTTTAGTAACTACTTTACACCACTAGAAAGTGACTGAATTGATATCATATCCCAAGTCTTCTGATTCCCGAGGCAAATCCTCTGCTGTGAATTGTTTCCAGGGTTATTTTACCTAGAAAAGTAGAGACTGTAGCACTTATTTTCAAATGCCTAAAGACCTGCTAAGTGGTTTTGTTGTGTGCTTTTCTACGGTGAATAACTAGTAAAAAGGAGTGGAACTAACAAAAAGGTTGATTTTATTTTATTAGAGAAAGAAAAAAATAATAAAATAAGATGTTGTCATGGACTGAATTGTGACCCCCCTGAAATTGTGTGTAGTAATTTGGCTAGGCCATGATTCCTGTTACTGTGTGTCATTCATATATGCTGTGAATCCTGCCTCTATGATGTTAATGAGGGAGGATGGATGGCAGCTGTGTTAGTAGCGAAGGATTCAACATGTAAGATTATATTGTGTCATGAGGCAGTTTATTGGGGCATAAAGGAAAGGAAATCAAGCAGAGAGGGGTAATTCATATCATCAAGAAACCAGTGTCAGGGCTAGAAGACCATATCCCTTGGAAACTGTGTCCCTATGTCTCAGAAGCTCCTAGTCTGGAGGAAGATCGAGAACAAAGGACCTACTTCCAGAGGCAGCAGAGAAAGCCTTCCCCTGGAGTTGATGTCTTGAATTTAGATTTTGAGAATGCTATTCTGTGAAAGTATAGGTTTCCCTTTTTAAACACACCCACTTGCAGTATTTCTGTTACAGCAGTATTAGATGTCTAAAGCAGATGCTTTATGAAAGAATGAGTTGCTGTTACTACTATAATGGTTTAAGTATGAATAAGATGAAATTCCTTCAGGGATTCTAGGAGGGAAATTTGTAAGAACAAAGCAAGATTATTCTATATTCACCCATAATGTCACTTATAATTTTGATATTCTTTAATTTCCTTATATAGTTGATATTTCATTTGCCAATATTTTGAAATGTCTTAAAAATGCTAGCACAATAAAAGTTAGCAGATAGGTCTCCTGGTGGACAGGTAGCTTTAGCTGAAGCACAGGAGATCCCTCCAGCTCTATAATGGCACTTGTGAATATCCCTACAGTGACTGCAATAATAACAATTTAATACCACTCTTTAAGCATTTTAAACAAGAAGCAAATGCCTCGAGGAATGCCAGAATGTCTCTAAAGGACTCCTTTAGAATGATAGAAACCTACTGAGATGATTTTATCTACAATCTATAATGAAAATACAAATAAAACACCTGACTTAAGTTGAACATAGATATTCTATGCATTGTACTTTAGGTATAATAAATACTTTAGTCCTTATTAGGTGTCTGTGAGAAAAGTAGCTTTAGTATTCCCTTTACATTAGGAAATTGAGGCACCCAAAATTTAATTAAATTTGCCAATTTGCATCCATTAAATGGTAAAGTTGGACCCCATACCTAAAGCATCAAGAATCCATTTCTGAGTTTTTTTTTCTGATTTTCTAATATTCATTCAAAGATAGTAATAACATTAATGTTATCTTTAAATTGGCATATTTTCTATATTATTTTATGCCTTCCTTATTGATTATTACAAAATCCCTATAAGGTAGCAGTAATTAATCCCAATGTCCTAACATAACATTGAAAATTCAGAGTTTATAACTTTTCTTAAACTAAGAACTGAAAAGCAAGTCATACCCAAATCTTCAGATTCTAATTTTAATTTCCTTCCCACTATACCTTCACTATCTCCAGAAAATTTTTAAACAGAGAGAACTTGCCCCTTTGCAAGGGACAAATCACTCACAGATTCATTCTGCAGATTTGGAGAAGCATTGAAAACCTATAGCCTTTATTATCTTTATCTAGCATCTTCTAAATAGTTAAAGGCATGTGATTAAAGCTCAGGAGAGATACACAAGTCTCTAAAGATCATATTATAATTGAGTCAGTAGTTCTTGGAACTACATAGAAATTTCACTTTGTAGAGGTGATTCCCAAAAGCTTGCTTCAGATTGTGGTGTAACATAAAGGGAAATTTTTAATCACAATTTCTTCATTTATTCTTCTTTTTTAAGCACTACTGAGTTTTGATATTTAGCATGCAGAATTTTTTTCCATCTCATTGACATGCCCCAGTAGATTCCACCTCTTTAACCGGAAGATAAAGATTTACTTTTGCAAGTTCATGTATTTATACTAAACAATGCAAGTATCCACAGTAACATTCATATAAAAAATAACTATGCACATCCCATATGTATGTATTTGGGGAGAGGAGTTGGTGGAAGATGGCCATCTTCCGAACAAGCTAAAGAAGTAGTTGAGCTTGGACTCTTGAGCCTTGATCCCTGAAACTTTGACAATCTGAGTTCAAGTGAGGAAGCAGAAATAATTCTTCATGGGATTCAGGATATACTGAAAGGCCCAACAGAATTTGGAAAGAGGCGGGCCAAAATGATGGAGTAGTCACATGTATCCTCAATTTCCCCTGATAACTAAGGACTGGAAAAACAATTGAATGGAGCAGTCACATGTATCCTCAATTTCCCCTGATAACTAAGGACTGGAAAAACAATTGAATGGAGCAGTATGGACATTCTGGGAGTCCCAAGATCAGGTGTAGGATTGTGAGATGGGACTGGAGGGCAGGAAGGGGAAAACTACCTTTATTGGAGGCAGTGAGTCCGAATTCTGCTGATGCAGCAGCTGAGAGGACTACCCTTATGGATGCCTTCTTTGTTAACTGGGAAACAGGGACTGGGACTGCTTAGCCTGAGAGCCTGGCAGGAGCCAGCTACTATGCTGAGCTGCAATGCCTAGGTAAATAGCATCTTCTGCAGCAGAGAGGTTGTGCCTGCAACCATCACATCTAGATAACCCAACAGTGGCTGGGAACCAAAAGTGCCACTGCCCCTACCCCCACTCTTCTTTCAGTTGCACTGTAGATACTACTGATTCACTGCAGGAGAGGTGGTTCAGGTGAGACACCTTCTTCGTCAGCTGAGAGGTGGAGTCAGCCATACCTGAGGGCTTGGCTAAGGCTAACTCTCACATCAAGCAACAGTGCTTGTCTGCACAGTGCTTCTTACAGCAGAAAAGCTGTTTTCAAAACAATTGTACCGAGACAACATAGTGGCATCTGGCCATGTTGTAGAGTCGGCTGTTGGCTCCCAAGAGACACCATAAGTAGAGTGCCATGTTTGTCAGCCAGGAGGTGGGGCTTGCCACCCCTGAGGGCCTGGTTGCTATTGGCTGCAGCTAGCCAACACCACTCTCAGCAGAAAACCAGTTTTTAAGACAAGCATGTCTAGAGAATGCAGCGGTGACTGGTGGCTGAGTGTGCTGGTGCCATTTCCATGCCCCTTCACTGAGCCACCTTATAGCATCTGCTGACAGCCCCTAGAGACTCCATAAGTAGGAGATCATTTTGCCATCCAGGAATGGGGCCTGCCACCCATAAATCCTGGCTGCTTTCAGCTGTCACTGAACAGTACCAGTCTCAGCAGAAAAATAGTTTATAAGAGAAGCACATCTAGAGAATGCAGCAGTCCTTGGTGACCCAGTGTGGAGGCATCGTTCTTTCCTCCCTTCCCTGAGCTATACCACAGGCATGAATGGTGTGAGGCTAGTGAGTTGGCACAAGTAGGTTGTCATCTTTATCAGACAGGAGGCAGGGCCAGCCACTTTTGAGAACCCAAATGGGGCCAGCAACAAAGCTACACAGCATCACGGAACTTGACAACATCTCTATTACCAGAGACGCTGTACATAGATCACCTACACCTAGGAAATACAGTGGTGGGTGACAGCCTAGTCTAGCAGTAACCTTACTCATTCCATTCTTAGAGATTTCCCACAGGTCCCATTGGTTTAACACTGAGAAACTGAATAGTTTTTTGGTGATGTAAACAAAACAGATCATCAATTGCTCACATGAAAATTCAAACTGAAGCTGAAGAAAATTAGAACAAGTTCACCAGAGCCAAAGTGTGACCTTGAGTATACCCCTACTGAGTTTAAAGACAATTTCAAGAAGAGATTTGATGTGTTGATCGCTAATGACTGAAGCCAAGACAAACTGTGGTATGACATCAAAGATATCATCCATGAAGAGAGTGAGAGGTCATTAAAAAGACAGGAAAGAGGGGAGTGAGTGGAGTAGAGTCAACATGGCAGACTAAACACACGTCTCCCTAAATCCCTCTGGAAATCAAGACCTGAATTGATAATTAAACAGAAGTTTCTGGACACCTAGTGAGCACTAGGACAAAACTTCTTCTCTTTCACTGACCCCTGCCCTTGCTGAGTGCTGGCTCTCATGGATGGAAGATAATGCCTTTTAAACATTTTTTTCCCTCTGTCTTAGCCAGTGGGTGGGGCTAAGGCTTGACTGGCACCCAAGCCCAGATGCATCACTGGTAGGATTGGCTGGTTGGAACTGGCACATGTTGATAGCCCTGCTTTGGACTCTGTGCACCTTGACACCTGTTGTCTCTCTCTCCGAACCTCTGCCACTGAGTAGCCTGTTCTGAGGCAGGTGGGGGAGTTCCTGTGGGACACCATCCTGTTTGGCTAAGAGGTGGATATACCCATATGGAGGCCTCAGCTGGACCTAATTTGCAAGCTGAGAGTCTGGGCCTGCCAAGAGGAGAGCATTTTTCTGGCAGAAAAGCAGTATTTTGCACAGTGTGTCCTATGGGTGCAGTAGCCCAACAGCAGAAGACAGCAGGGAAGTAGCCTTTTCGCATTTTGAACTAGTTTACTGTATCTGGGGTTGGATACAGAGGTGCTTACTTCACCACCTGGGAAGAGGGACTTGTACACCTGACAGCCTGACTGACTTGGGAAGCTGTCAGCTAATTTTTATCTTTCAATATAAGACTGCCTAGAGAAATAACTGCAGTGCATCCTGGCAGCATCTCTTCCAGCCTTTATTGACTCATATTATAGGGTCAGCCGAGAACTTCCCAGTTGACTGTACAGGTAGGGTCGTGTCTTTGCCAATCAGAAGGTGGAGCCTGCTGTCCAAGAGATTCCACTGAACACAGTCACTGGAGTACCTAGAGCTGTTTGGTGACCACCTTCCTTTTCAGACTGCTGTTTAGATCCCATTAAGGTAACACCAGAGCAACAAAACAACTTGCAGATGCCCAAAAAGCAACAAACTTTGGATTAAAAACATGAAGAAGAACTCATCTATGGCTTCAGAAGGCACCCAAAAGGAAGAATCAAAGAACCTCCCAGACAAACAAGACTTTCTGAAACTATCAGAGGGCAAGTGCAAAAGTACTATATAGAGAGCCCTCCTAGACCTTATACAAAATACAGTAGAGCAAAATGAAAAATTAAGCAAGCTGTTTAACCTGATGGAACACCAGTACTTTCAAATCCAACAGACCAAGAACAAAATCAAAGAGATAGAAATTTTAATTCAAAGCCAAGAAAACAGAATGGAACAAATGGAAAATAGACTTTCTGACTTGGAAGACAGAGCTACTGACTCAAGCATCTGTGAGGAGAAATCAGAAGAAAGAAACAAGAAAAATTAAGAAGCATTAAGAAGCCTGTGGACTCTATTAAGGGGAACAATCTATGACTAATTGGACACCTTAGAACACAGAGAATATTATTGCTGACCTGCTGATGGAAAACTTCCCAGAAATTATGAAAGAAGAGAATATAGATATCCAAGATGCATATTGAACATCACTCAATATAGTTCTCAATAGGAAGACTCCAAGACGTATTATATTCAAGCTTAACAAAATGAAACATAAGTAGAAACACTTAAAGGTAGCTAGACACAAAGCAAAGCTAACATTCAGAGGGAACCCCTGTAGGATTTTGTACAAAATCCTGTAGGGTTTCTCAGCAGAAACGATACTGGCACAGAGATGATGGGATGACACTAAGAATTATATATCCAGCCAAACTATCTTTCAAATATGAAAATGAGGTCAAGACATGTAGAGACTTTGCAAAAACCAAACCAAAGCTACAAGAGTTACAGAAAAATTACAGAAAGAATTAGCTTAGAAGAGCAAAACCATTAATGCCATATTTTAGGAGAAAATATAGGTCACATCATCCAGAAACCTACTCAGTTAGGGAAAGCTCAAACTCAGTTAAAGCTATAATATTAACAGAAATGATCTAGTGATCATATCGTGAAAACGATGACATCATCATATTAAAAAAAGGGATGTGCTACAGTCATTATAGTCCTTTCAGATGGAGAGGAAGTTAATAAGACTTGAAGTAGCTAAAATTGGGTTTAAACATAGATTATTAAAGAGGATCACAGGGGTAGCCACAAAACACAATAAAGATGCAACATATGAAATCAAGAAATGCCATACAGGAGTCTCAACAAACACAAAATCAACACTGAAAAAAGTGAAAAATCAACTCATAAAAAAGAATGTCCAAGAACAGAATAGTGAGAACAATAGAGAAAACATCAACACAAAAATAAACACATCACAATGACAGCACTAAACACACAGCTATCAATAATTCCATTGAATGTGAATAGACTCAACACTCCAGTAAAGAGACAAGTTACATCCTGGATCAAAATAAATGACCCGTCTATATGTTACTCACAAGAAACTCACCTTAGACTTAACAGATATGAACAAACTGAAAATTAAAGGATGGAAGAATATATATCAAGCTAACAACACACAAAGAAGAGCAGTGTGGCAATACTAATCTCAGATAAAATAGATTTTAATGTAAAATCCACTGTCATGCACAAAGATGGACACTACTTAGTGTTGAAAGGTTCAATACACAAGCAGGACTTAACATTTTAAATATTTATGTACTCAATACTAGAGCATCTAAATACATTAAAGAAACACTGACTACATTCACAAACGAGATAGATCACTACACAATAATAGTGGGAGACCTCAATACTCCATGCTCAATATTGGACAGATTGTCAAGAAAAAAGCTTAATAAAGACACAAAAGACCTTATGATCACAATTAACCAACTAGACCTCATCGACATATACAGAACTTTCTATCCATCAGCAGAAAGCTACACCTCCTTCTCCAGTGCACAGGAATATTTCCCAAGATAGATCGTGTGTTAGGACATAAAGCACTTCTCAAAAAAATCCATACCATTGAATTATTGCAAAGCATCTTCTCAGACCATAACGCCATGAAAGTCAAAATCAATAACAGAAAAAACATAGATAGAAAGTGGAACTCATGGAAACTGGACAATATCTTGCGCAAAAATCCATGGGTTATGGAAGAAATCAAGGATGAGATAAAGAAATTTATGGATTCCAATGCGAATGAAAACACTTCCTACCAGAATCTACGGGATACAGCCAAAGCAGTGTTCAGGGATCAGTTTATCTTTACAAATACACACATCCAGAAGGAAGAAAGAACCCAAACCAGAGAATTAACCCTACAGCTTGAAAAAGTAACCCTGAGACACCATAAGAAAACAGATCATAAAGATTAGAGTAGAACTAAATGAATTTGAGAATAGAAGACCAATTGAAAAAACTGAAAAGACCAAAGGCAGATTTTTTTGAAAAGATCAACAAAACTGACAAACCATTGGCTAAACTTACTAAAGAATAACAGGAAAAGAAACAAATAACCCCAATAAGAAATGAGAGGGTAGTTGTCAGAACAGATTCAATGGAAATAAAAAATATCATAACAGAATACTGTGAAAGACTGTACTCTTAAGAAATTTGAAAACCTAGAGGAAATGGACAAATTCCTAGATTCATATCACCTACTAAAATTATCACAAGGTGAATGAGAACAATTTAATAAACCTATCACAAAGGAAGAGATTGAAAAAAGTCATCCCAGAACTACTGTTTTAGTCAGCTAGGGCTGCTCTAACAGAAATACCAGAGTGGATGGCTTTAATAGAGGAAGGTTTATTCTTACACAGTCCGGTAGGCTACAAGTCCATATTCAGGGTGTCCACTCCACAGGAAGGCTTTTGCCTTGTCGGCTCGGGAGGAAAGTCCGATATTAAATCAGTCTTCGTCCAGGGAGCATCCTGGCACAGGAACCTCAGGTCTGAGGGACGTGCTCTTCTCCCAGTGCTGCTTCCTTGATGATTCAAGGTTCCCAATTCTCTGTCTGCTTCTCTGTCCTTTTATCTCTCACAGGATGAAAGGATTAAGGGTGGGGCAAGCCACACTCCAGGGAAACTCCCTTTACAGTGGAGCAGGGAGGTCCTACGAAGGGATTTACAGCCCCACCCTAATCCTTTAACATACAGTTTAGGGAAACCACAAAATGGAGGATAGTCACAAGATACTAGGAATCATGGCCCAGCCACATGGCTACACATATTTCTGGGGGTACACAATTTGATCCATGACATCCTACCCTTTGGCAACCCAAAAATCACATCACAGAAGCATGTAACACATTCATCTCACCATAGCAAAATCATGTCCATCTCACATGACGGAAGTCTTAAATCAGTTCCAAGTCCAAAATACAAAAACTCTTCTACATCTGTGAAGTCTAGAAGGTAAGCTATCTGCTTCTAAAGGTAAGAAGGCAGAACAGGCAAAAGTTAGACATTCCATTGTAAATAGGAGAAATTGCATTAACAGGCAACAAATGAGTCAGCAGAACACATTACATTAGCCCTCAAAGCTTTGGAAATACTCTTACCTTTTCTGAGACATTCCGCACAATGGCCCTGCTCTCCAGACTCTAGATATTGGCCACACTCTCTGGATTTTGAGTGGAGACCTCCAGCCCCATGCTACAACTCATCCTCTGTGTACACACAGAGAATCCTAAAGAATCTGTAAGTAAACTACTCAAACTAATAAAACAGTTCAGCAAAGTATCAGGATACAAGATAAACATAAGTAAATCAGGAGGATTCCTTTGTATCAACAAAGAGATCATTCAAGAAGAAATCGCCAAATTAATACCATTTACAATATCCCCCAAGAAGATAAAATACATAGGAATAAATCCAACTAGAGAAATAGTGGACCTATACAAAGAGACCACAAGTTTTTATGTATACATATAAGGTCTGACAGTTAAGTTTGGAAACTTGCCACCATATGCTTATGTTGGCAGGACTATACAAAGAACTCAGTAAGGTTTCATAACCTTGGTGTATCAGCATCTGACAGCTGTGTTGATGTCAATAAGTGGTGGTTTCTTCCTAAATGGTGATCATTATTGTTGCTGTATATTTTTGAGTGCCATGGCAAGAATGTTGGAGCTTGAATTAGAGAAAAAAAAATATTAAATTTCTTTTTAAACTTGACAAGAGTGGAAGTGAAATCAGGGACATGTTAAAAGTCCAAGATTATGGGGAAAATGCCATGCAGAAAATGGCAGTGTATGAATAGATTAAATGTTTTTCTGAGGGGAGAGAAAGCATCACTGATGAAGAGAGGTCAGGGTGGCCAGTAATGAGCAGAACTGACAAAAATGTTGTAAAAATTTTTCAAATTGTGTATTAATATTATTGGCTGAATGTGAAAAGCATAGCAGAGCAAATAAGTACTGATAAAGAAACAGGAAAATCTTAACTGAAAATCTGGGCATGAGAAAGATGAGTGCAAAAGCGGTCCTGAAGGACCTCACTGATGATCAAAAGTGAAGGAGAGTTGAAGTTTGCTAAGACCTTTTGAGAGGCAAGATGATGTTAGGGGCCATGTTATCACTGGTGATAAGACATGGGTGTACCAACACAATTCTGAAACAGAGAGTCAAAATGCACAATGGAAGTCAGCCAGTTCCCCATGACCAAAAATGTTCCTTTAGCACAAATCAAGAGTCAAAATGATGTTTCTAACCATTTTTTGACATCAGAGTGATTGTTCATTACCAGTTTGTACCAACTAGACAAACAGTTAACCATCGTCACTATTTGGAAATGCCAAAAAGGCTGCATGACAAAGATAGATGAAAATGACCTGAAAGTTTCGCCAACAACTCACGGCTCTTATATCATGACAATGCACCAGCTGACATGGCACTGTCTGCAAGAGAGTTTTTAACAAGTAAACAAATAACTGTATTCAAACACCCTCCTACTCACCTGATCTGGCCCCCGATAACTTTTTTCTTTACCTGAGAATAAAGGACATATTGAAAGGAAGATATCTTGATGACATTGAGAACATCAAAAGTAATATGACATCAGCTCTGAGGGCCATTCAAAATTGCTTTGAAGGGTAGACTATGCACTGGTGTCAGCGCATAGCTCTCCAAAAAGAGTACTTCAAACGTGACTGTATGTGATATTGTGATATGACTGTAGTGATATTCAGCAACGAGGTACGTAGCACTTTCTCTAGGATGAGTCCATAAACTTAATTGTCATTACCTGTATGTTTTCAGTTCTCTTTATGTACCTAAGTGCATACCTGCTAGTTAACTCTGTATTTAACATCTTGATCGACTGTCTAAATAGCTGTACCATTTTACCATTCCACTAGCAGTGTGTAAGATTTCTAATTTCTCCACATCCTTGTCTAAAACTGTTATTGTCCATGCAATGATAAAGAACAATGATGATTTTATGAACTATCTCATAACCTGGAATCATCTGGAAGACATTATGCTGAGTGAAATCAGTTGGCTTCAAAAAGACAAATATTGTATGAGATCACTATTATAAGGAATTAAGAAAAGGCTTACACAATGAAGAAAGTACTCTTTGATGGCTACGTTGGGAGGAGAGGTTTATTCATAGATTTCATAGTCCATAGGAGTTTGGTTAAGTGAAGGGAGGGACAGCACACAGTAGAAGACAGGATAGCACAACTGGACTACACCATAAGCTAAAAGACTTTCTACATATGATCCAACAGTTTAATGGACAGAGTAGCAGGGACAGGGGTATGGAGATCATGATTTCAGAGGACATGGACACCAATTGGCATAATCAGTCTTTTGCAAGGAGATTGTTTTGCAGCTCATATTGGTGAGTGGTATTTGGGATCTTAAAAGTCAGCAAGCTTCTATCTGAGGAACGCCAATTGGTCCCAGCCCACTTGGAGTAGAGGAAAACAAACAACATCAAACACATGAGGAAAATACGAGCCCAAGAAGAAGAAGGGTCTACATGATTGGGAGAGTACACTAGCATAAGACCACAAGAACTAGATGGTACCTGGCTACCAGCAAAGATTGCCCTGTCAGGGAACACTAATATAGAGTCCCTGATGAAGCATGACAAAAAGGGGAGTGTAGATTTAGAAAGCTACTGAAAGACCAGACTCGATGGTTTGACAACCCGAAGGGTCCCCTAAGAACATGGCACCTTGTCTTTATAGTTTAATATATATACGAGGCTATCCAACTGGTTTCTTTCTAGAGAAGAGAGGAGAGCATGGAGAGGACAGCACAAGTGTTAGCTGAGTAGTTACTGGAAGAAAAGAGTGTAAAGGAAGAGTGTGCTGTCACAGGGTGAGAAAAGCAGAGTTGCATAGAGGTGTGTGCTCGGGTTTTTGTATGGCAAATTGACTTGGATTATAAACCTTCACCTAATCACAATAAAAAAATCATTATTATCGCCAAAGACAAGAATCACCTGATTTTGTCCATTGATGCAGAAAAGGCATTTGGTAAAGTCCAACACCCATTCATGCTAAAAACTCTCAGGAAAATAGGCATAGACGGAAAATTCCTCAATGCAATAAGGGCCATTTATACAAAGCCAACTGCCTATGTCATCCTGAATGGGGAGAGACTGAAGGACTTTCCCTTGAGAACAGGAACTAGACAAGGATGCCCACTCTCACCTCTCCTATTCAACATTGTACTACAAGTTCTAGCCAGAGCAATTAGACAGGACCAAGAAATAAAGCGCATCTGCATCAGCAAAGAAGTCAAAATCTCCCTGTTTGCTGATGATATTATTGTATATGCAGAGAATCTCAAAGAATCCATAAGGAAACTACTCAAACTGATAGAAGAGTTCAGCAAAGTCTCAGGATGCAAGATAAACATAATTAGTAGGATTCCTTTATATCAACATCGAGACTGTTAATGAAGAAACCATCAGATCAATACCATTTATTACAGGCCCTAAGAAGATAAAATACTTAGGAATTAATCCAACCAGAGAAATAACAGAACTTTACAAAGAGAACTACAAGCCCTTAATACAAGAAACTAAGAGAGACTTAGATAAATGGAGAAACCTACCCTGCTCATGGATAGGAAGACTTAACATTGGAAAAATGTCTATTTTACCCAAAGCAATCTACTTACATAACACAATCCCAATACGAGTTCCAGCATCATTTTTTAATGAGATGGAGAAACAAATCACCAAATTTGTTTGGAAAGGGAAGAAACCCTGGATAAATAAAGTACTACTAAAGAAGAAGAATACACTGGAAGGCCTCTCATTATGCGACTTCAGAAAGTATTACACCACCACAGTGGTCAAAATAGCCCGGCATTGGTACAAGAAGAGACAGATCGATCAATGGAACAGATTTGAGATGACAGAGATGACACCACCTGCTTATGAACAGTTGATATTTGACAAAGGCCCTAAGACATTAAACTAGGGTAAAAACAATCCCTTCAACAAATGGTGATGACAAAATTGGATATCCATCTACAATAAATTGAAACAAGATCTATATCTTACACCTTATAAAAAAACCAACTTAAACTGGATAAAAAACCTATATATCAAATCTAAAATGACAAAACTCATCCAAGAAAAGGTAGGAACAACAATGGAAGCTTTAATACACAATGTAGACAGACCTCAAAATCTGTCCAACAAACCACAGTCAACAGAAAATAGATAAATGGGAACTATTAAGAATCAAACACTTTTGCTCATCTAAAAACTTTACTAATAGAATTATTAATAATTAATTATTTTCATTTTTTTGTTAGTCTCTTTTGGTGTACAATTTTGTTTTCAAATTTTTACTATTTTATTTTTCTATTATGACTGAATGAAAATGTGCATTCCTGTATAAATTTACATGCCCAGCTATATGTAACTTCCACTGCTCTCCCTTCCCAGTGACAGCACACTATTTCTCTCTGCTCCATACATGTATACATGTCTCATCCTCCCAACAGCCTCCTTTCCCCTCCTCTCCACCCACTCTCCTTCCTCCAGCCAGAGGTCAGCAGGATGACCTGAGTTGTCGTTACTCCATGTCATTTTAGTCCCCAGTGAGCATCCATTCCTGGTGAGGTGGGACCATTTGCTGTGCCTTCGGATGGCAGCTTGGCAGCTTTTAAGACCCTAGACGCCACTCACCAGTGTGGGGTGCAGAGAGCCCTCTTAGCAAAACACTAGTTGTGCCAATTGGCCTCAGTTTCACCTAAGAGCATGGTCCCCCGCCCCCTGCCCCAGCCACTCTATCCTTGCAATATTGGATTAAAATGGAAGGAGTACTCAAGTTATGCTGAAGTCCACTTAATATTGTGCTTGTTTCTAATGTGTGCTGTCACCGATTTCACCCAACCAGATTTCCAGCAACTATCTAATCTAAACCCTCCCCGCTCGCCCCCTTGCAGCTGTCAGAGAGTCTTTTCTTCTATGCATAAGTCTGTTTTTGAGTTCTTATCATAGGGGTCTCATACAATATTTGCCCTTTTGTCACTGACTACTTTCACTCAACACAATGTCTTCCAGTTGAAACCAGGTTATGAGATATTTCCTGGAATCATCACTATTCTTTATCATTGCATAGTGCCCCATTGAGTACATATACCATAGTTTACCTATCCATTCCTCTGTTGTTGGGCATCTGGACTGATTCCATCTTTTTGCTATCGTGGACTGTGCTGCAATAAACATTCTGGTGCATGTGTCCGTTGGTGTGAATGGCCTTGATTCTGTAGGATATATTCCAAGCAGTGGAATTACTGGGTCAAATGGTATATCTATATCCATTTTTTTAAGGAAGTGCCAGATTTCTTTCCAAAGAGGCTGGATTATTTTGCAACCCCACCAACAGCGTAGAAGAGTTCCACTTTCTCCACAGCCTCTCCAGCATTTGTTGTTTTGTGTTTTTTGGATCATGGCCAATTTGTTGGGGTGAGATGGTATCTCATTGTAGTTTTGATTTGAATTTATTTAATAACTAATGATCGTGAACATGACCGCATGTGTTTTTTGGCTGCCTGGATCTCCTCTTTAGAGAAATGTCTGTCCATCTTTTTTGCCCATTGCTTAATTGGATGATTTATCTTCTTCTTATTGATATTTTTTAGTATCTTATAGATTAGGGAGATCAGGCATCAGTCTGACATAGAGTTGCCAAATATTTTTTCCTATTCTGTGGGTGACTTTTTAATTCTATTAGTAAAGTCTTTGGATGAACAGAAGGGTTTGATTCTTAATAGTTCCCATTTATCTATTTTCTCTTCTGTTGACTGTGGTTTATTGGACAGATTTTGAAGTCTGTCTACATTGTGTATTAAAACTTCCATTGTTATTCCTACCTTTCCTTGGTTTGCTTTTAAATTTTGATGAAAACAAGTATATTTTGTTGTTGTTGCTTTTGCTTTTGGTGTCTTACCTAAGAAATCATTTCTTAATCCAAAGCTTCTAAATATTTACTCTTCTTTTTCTTCTAATATCGGGATAGCTTTACTTGTTTACATTATATTAATGACATATTTTGAATCAATTTTTACGTGTGGTGTGAATAAGAGGGTCCAGTTTCATCGTTTCACATCTGGATCCACTTGTCCTGGCATTACTTGTTGAAACAACAATTCTTCCTCCACTGGATGGTCTTGGAAGCCTAGTCAAAAGTCAGTTGGCCAAATCTTTATCAGATTACTTCTAGCCTTTCAATTCCATTTATTTATGTTTATCTTTATACCAATGTAACACCATTTGGTTACTGTCTCTTTGTAATAAATTTTGAAATGGAAAATTGTTAGTCTTCCATCTCTTTTTTACTCATTAAAGTTTTTTCTTTTGGCTGTTTTCTTTCTCTCAAATTTCCCTATTATTTCAAGACTGACTTGTCAATATCTGCAAAAAAAAATGAGAAAAAGAGAGGGAAGGAGAAAAGAAAGAAGGGAAGAAGATATGGAGGAAGGGAAAGAGGGAGGGAGGAAGGGAGGAACTATAGACCACTCTGAATATGTAGGTACAATTGGGGAATGTCGTCATCTTAATATTGTGCTTCTCATCACTTACTTAATATGTTATTTTTCATTTATTAAGGCCAACTCAATGGCTCTTGGCTGGCTTTTAATTTCTTTAAAATATGTGTTATGTAATGCCACTACTTGGAATATATCCTACAGAATCAAGGCCTTTCACACCAAAGGACACATGCACCAGGATGTTTATCACAGCACAGTCCACGATAGCAAAAAGATGGAATCAACCCAGATGCCCAACAACAGAAAAATGGATAGGTAAACTATGGTATATATACTCAATGGAGCACTACACAATGATAAAGAAGAGTGATGATTCCAGGAAACATCTCATAACCTGGTTTCAACTGGAAGACATTATGTTGAGTGAAAGTAGTCAGCGACAAAAGGACAAATATTGTATGAGACCTCTATGATAAGATCTCAAAAACAGACTTGTGTATAGAAGAAAAGACTCTTTGACAGCTACAAAGGAGGGCAGGGAGGGAATGGGGGAGGGTTTAGATTAGATAGTTGCTAGAAGTCTGGTTGGGAGAAATTGGTGATAGCACACGTTAGAAAGAAGAACAACATTAGGTGGACTTCAGCATAACTTGAGTACTCCTTCCATCTTAACCAATATTGCAAGGATTGAGTAGCTGGGGCAGGGAGCAGGGGACCATGCTCTTAGGCGAAATCGAGGCCAGTTGGCACAACTAGCGTTTTGCTAAGAGAGCTCTCTGCACCCCACATTGGTGAGTGGCGTCTAGGGTCTTAAAAGCTGCCAAGCTGCCTCCGAGGGCACAGCAAATGGTCCCAACTCAGCAGGAACAGATGCTCACTGAGGACCAAAACGACATGGGGTAAAGACAACCTAGAAGATAGAGAGACCCACATGAGTGGGTGCCTACATCGACTTGGGACTGGAAGAACCAGATGGTGCCCGGCCACCACCAGTGATAGCTGCGATGGAGCTCACTAGGTTGAGTCTCACTGGCAACACAAGAATAAGAAGGGTGCATCCTGAGATCTCCACTAAAAGACCTCAATTTATGGTCCAGTGGTTTCAGGGTTCCCCTGAAAGCATGGCCCCTGGCCCTGATGCTGCCCTTGCCCATAAATCATAACGAAGGTCCACTCTTTGGACACGAATGGATTGGACTCTGCAATGCAGAGTAACCATATATTGGATGCACTTTATGGTTCTATACATCTATAGGATATCATCCTGCTGACCTCTGGCTGGAGGAAGGAGAGTGGGTGGAGAAGAGGGGAAAGAAAGCTGTTGGGAGGATGAGATATGTGTGGAGCAGAGAGGAATAATGTACTGTCACCGGTCAGGAAGAACAGTAGAAGCTGCATATAGGTGGGCATGTAAATTTATATGGGATCGTACATTTTCACTCACTTGGCTTGGCCATATTAAATAAAAAAATATGTGTTATGTTTTTCAGTATACACGTCTTGAATTTCTTCTGTTTATTTCTACTTATTTCATTTTTTTCTAATCCTATTGCAAATGTCGTCTTTTAGAAAATATTATCTTGGAGTGTTCTTTGTTGGTATATGGCTGCTGCTTCCATAGCTGTTGACTGTGGATTTAAATTAAATGAAATTCTTTGTAACTTCAATCTTTCCTCCATTTATCATGTTGTTGTTTATTGTTCCAGTTGTGAGGATTTTTTGTTCATTTTTGTTAGGATGTAATGCATACTGAAGGCTGCTGTCTTTTATTTTCATCAGTAAATAGTTCAAATCCTTTTTCATTATTAGCAAGTAAGGTTGTGTCATCTGCACATTTAAGTCTTTCTTCAGTTCTGGTACTGCTTTCTTCTTCATATAGACCAGTTTGTAGCATTACTTGCTCAGCATACAGGGAAAATAAACATGATGATATTAGAAAGCATTGACCCATATTTCCAGATTTTGAACTATGCAGTGTCCCCTTATTTTGTTTGAAAAACTGCCTCTTAGTCTATGTACAGGATCCAAGTTAGTGCACTTATATATTCTGGCATTCCCATTCTTTACAATGTTATTCAGAATTTGCTATGTTCCACAGAGCCTACATACTCAACTGAAAAAAAAACCTGAGAATCTGTGGAACTCTGCTCTGACTCATCTGGAGTCTCGAGTCAGAATCAACTCAGTGACAACTAGAACCTGCTGTATGGTAATGTATGTTTTACAGACGAGTTGAGAGGACTGAAAATAAGACATGGAAAGTGTTTCATTTTTGTCATTGTGTTACAAGCCACTGAGTACATTTTTAACTCATTCAGATTCCCAGTGACAAAGCACAACTACCCTATAGGGTTTTCTATAAAAACAGATTTTCAAGCTTTTTTCCTGCAGGGCAGCTGGGTGGGTTTGAACCGCAAACCTTCCGTTTAGCAGCAGAGTACTTAACTATTGTATGACCAGGACTCAGAATCCTCAGTATTCTAAGTTCTCATAATGTGTCTTTGGATGTTCAGAGACTGGCCAGTATGAAGACTCACTCTTACAGCACAAAAACAGAGACATAATTCCAATTGATATTTATTTGCATGACCTGGAAAACAAGTGTTTTTAACTTACAAACTAGAGCAGGGACAGGAAGGAAGAACTGGAGCTATCTGAATGACACAACTTGCACTTTCTTCACATTGCATAAATGAACACCTATATCTTATTTCTTCTTCTCTTCATCTGTAGAATTCCCAAGGAATACGGCAGCGGGAAATCACTCCACAGTGACTGAGTTCCTCCTTGCTGGGCTGACAGAGAAACCAGAGCTCCAGTTCCCCCTCTTTCTTTTCTTCCTAGGAACCTACGTTGTCACAATAGTGGGGAACCTGGGAGTAATCACACTGGTTGGTCTCAGTTCTCACCTGCACACTCCTATGTACTACTTCCTCAGCAGTTTGTCCTTCATTAATCTCTGCTATTCCACTGTCATTACCCCCAAAATGCTGGCAAACTTTGTGACAGAGAAGAACACCATCTCCTACCCTGAGTGCATGACTCAGCTCTACTTCTTTGCTTTTTTCATTGTGTCAGAATGCCATATATTGGCTGTAATGGCTTATCGCTATGTTGCTATTTGTAAGCCATTGCTTTACAATGTTAACATGTCTTATCAGGTCTGCTCCTGGTTAATAGTTGAGGTATATATCATGGGCTTAACTGGTCCCACAGCTCATACAAGTTGCATGCTAAGAGAGGTCTTCTGCAAGAATAATAGAATCAACCATTACTTCTGTGAAATTTTTCCACTACTGGAACTGTCATGCTCTAGCACCCATATCAGTGAAATTGTAGTTTTTTGCTTCAGTGCATTCAATATTTTTGCACCAACTTTGATCATTCTGGGCTCCTATGTCTCCCTCATTGCCAGCATCACACAAATTTGCTCCACTGAGGGCAGGTCTAAAGCCTTCAGTACGTGCAGCTCCCACATCTCAGCTGTTACAGTATTCCATGGTTCAGTAGCATTCATGTACCTGCAACCATCAGACATCAACTCCATGGACCAAGGGAAAGTATCGTCTGTGTTTTACCCCATTATTGTGCCAGTGCTGAACCCCCTGATCTACAGTCTGAGAAATAAGGATGTCAAAGTTGCTCTAAATAAAATCATAGAGAGAAGGCTATTTTGTATCAGCAAAAATTTATAACTCCTTAAGAAAATCCAATAAGGACAGAGTTCAGTTAGCACTGTATGTACACAAATAGTGAGATTATTAACAACACTTGATTACTTGGAAGACAGGTCCCAAGGAAAAGACTGGACTCAGAGAGCCTCTTAGAGGGCAGTCACATGCAGGGTATCATCAATTGTAGTAAGTCCTAGAGGTCACCCATAGTAACCCAGATTACCTGTAATTATTTTTTGAAAAGTCTTCAAAGATCATCTGGTACTTCATTTGGTAACTTGTTAGATAAGACTTGACGGCACTTGGCTTTGACTTGGCATCATAATTCATAGAAATATATGTTTGGTCTGTGTCTTTTGACATTTATACTTTGTACCTTGGTTCTTGTTTGTCAACAGTTGTAACAACAAACTGTCTTGGAAAAATTAATCTCTAAAATAAACACATTATTTTTTTTAATCTTTTGTCAGCTAGTCATTTCCAACTTATGTTGATACTATAGCCTACAGGACAGAGTAGAACTGCCCAATAGGATTTCTAAAGCTGCAATCTTTCTTTCTTTCTTTTTTTCTTTTTTGGTAGTTTAGATGAAGGTTTCAGAACAAACTAGATTCTCATTAAGTAGTTAGTACACATATGGTTGTATGACACTCAGTAACAACCCAATGACATAACAACATCTCATTTCTCAAACTTGGGTTCCCTTTTATCAGCTTTCCTCTCCCCTCCTGCTGTCTCATTCTTGGTCCTGGGCAGGTATGACCCTATAGTCTCAATTTGCTTTATGGGCCTGTCTAAACTTTGGGTGAAGAATGAACCTCAGGAATAACTTCATGACTGAGCTAAAAGTGTGTCCAAGGGCCATAGTCAGGGGGTGAGTTTCTCTGGTATCTGTCAATCCAGTAAGTCTGGTCTTTGAAATCTATGTGTGAATAGTTTATTATTATTATTATTTTAAAAGCAACTTTATGTTTTTTAACTTTGTGCTCTTACATTTATTCTTTTTTTATTACGATTGAGTGAAATGTACATTCCCATATAAATTTACATGGCTGCCTATATGCCGCTTCCACTACTCTCCCTGACCCGTGACAGCACACAAATCCTCTCTGATCCGTACATGTCTCATCCTCTCAACAGCTTCCTTTCCCCTTCTCTCCACCCAGAGGTCAGCAGGATGATATCCTACAGATGCATAGAACCATAAAGTGCATCCAAAATGTAGTCTCTCTACATTGCCAAGTCCAATCCATTCATGTTTGAAGAGTGGACCGTCATAATGATTTATGGGCAAGGGCAGCACGAGGGCCAGGGGCCATGCTCCCAAGGGAACTCCGAAGCCTCTGGACCATCAATTGTGGTCTTTTAGTGGAGCTTTCAGGTGCACCCCTTTTCATTCTTGTGTTGCCAGTGAGACTCAACTTTGTGAGCTCCATCGCAGCGGTGTGAATAGTTTTTATTGTATTTTTCCTGGTACTGACAAAGTTATCCTACAAAAACTTTTTCTCCACTGATGGTTGAAGCAACCATTTGTAAGAACTGTGTTTCAGAGTATTTATTTATATATTAAAACTTTTTGAAGATGTTGGGATAAAAGTATCCAAATCATCTCTAGTTATTGAAGAACTGATAGAAGAAAATCTATTAAAATATTAGGATAGACATTAGACAGATTTCAAATAGGAAATAAAACTGTAGCACAAAAAAAGACAAAGGGGGGAAATCTTAAATGTTCATTTGTCTTTTTCTATGTCTACTTAGCACCTTCTTTCAACAATTTAGCACTTTTTTGTTAAGACTTTGAATATGCAGAATACTATATGGGGCACTGTATTGAGTTTATGTTCCAGGGAAGAAGAAAATCAGTAAATGAATCATGATAAGTAATGTAGAATTAAATGGTTAACTGCCAAATCTAAACGTAAGAAAATTTGTAGATGTATAGCCACAGTATTATCAACCTTTTTTCCTACTATGCGTTAAGTATTGTAATAGACATCAGAGGGACAAAAGCTGGAGAAAGAAGAAAATTGAGGTAGTATGATGGATCAAAACCAAGAGCCTATCAAGTGCGCTTTCGTGAAGTAGTGAAAGTATGTTATGCTTGTTGGTAAATAAAAGAAGAAATTATAATAAAAAGTAGTATGTAGTCAGATGATACAAATCTTTGAATGAATGACATGAAAACTGGTCTGAAATTCATTTATAGAACATCAAGAATATTGATGACTTAAGAGCCTACTATCAGTGAAATAATTGTGACCCTCTGTATTATTATGTGTACTAATGAAAAAGAATCAACAGTAAAGACATGCTAAGAAAATAAATCATGACCACTGTCTCAGGGTGTGTTCTTCAAGGAAGTGAAAAAAACCCAGTAAAATGCATAAATACACATAGAGAGAGGTCCAGGAAACAGCTAAAGCAACTGTAGAGGATGAAAAGTCCCAAGTCCCGAATCAGGCTGAGGATTTCTGCAGCCTCAGAAGCTGGAGAGCTCAAGATCTGCAGCTCAGAGAGTAGGCTGTGCAGGTCAATGAATCACAAGACTGAAGACAAGACTGCAAAGTTTCTCATGGTTCACCTAGCTGCAGAGGCTGGTGAACCCAAGATTGGCAAGGATTGGGGAACCCAAGGATTGAGGAACTGACGCTTACTTGCAGATCGTGAAGGTCCAGGAATCCAAAGATCAACAGGTAAGCTGATAGTTCAAGTCCCAAGACCCGCAGGTCAAAAGACAAGAGAGGAAATCTGCTGCATCCACAACAAGCCAAAAACTTTGGTAATGTGAGCAGGAAGCAAGTAGGTGTCAGAAGGGGGAGAGATGAAGGCTGAGGAGATGGTGAGCCACCAGGTCCCACTACCACAAGTACCATTCAGCAGATTCCATCATGCTGGTGATCATAATAGTATACAGCTGCCAAAACACTGAGAAGCTTGGCACAGTCAAGTTGACACACAATCTTAACAATCACAACCATCATTATGGGAATGAAAATGTTGAGCAAATGAGACATTTAAAAGAGAAACCTGATAGATTTATTAAGTTCCTGAAAACAGTGAATATCTACACTAAGCATCTTCCAGTTGTCATTTTAATTAGTTATTACACCATTATTAATGGTAAAGCCAAAACTAAACCCTCTGTCACTGAGTCAATTTTGACTCATAGGAACCTCATAGAACAGAGTAGAACTGCTCCATAGAATTTCCAAGCAGCACCTGGAGGATTCAAATTGCTGACCTTTTGGTTAGCAGATGTATCACTTAATCACTAAAATGCCCAAATCCCAAAGCCATTGCTGTTAAATGGTTCTGACTCTTAGTGACCGTAGTAGGACAGAGTAGAACTGCTCCACATGATTTCCAAAGGGTGGCTAGAAGATTCAGGCTTCTGACCTTTTGGCTAGCAGCCAGGCTGTTAACCACTGTACCACAAGGATACCAGAAGTTACTAAGAGATAGACATTAACTTCCTTGTGGCTCTCCTTTTTGTGTGATTTTTCCCTGGCTTTAGAATCAGGATTATGCTGGATTCATAAACTGATTTTGAGAGTATTCCACCCCTTTCCACGCTGTGAAATAGTCTCAGTAGTGTTGGAGTTCACTCTTCTCTTAAAGTTCAGTAAAATTCTCTGGTGAAGCCATCTAGGTCATGACTTCTTTTGGTTGGTAGTTTTTTGATGACTTTTTTCCATCTCTTCTTTCGTGATGGGTTCATTATGTTGTTTTGCTTTTCCTTGTGATAATTCTGGTGTGTGACATGAATCTAGAAATTTGTCCATTTCCTGCAGGTTTTCAAATCTGTTAGAGTACAGTCTTGCATAGTATTCTGTTATGATACTTTCGATTTCAGTTGGGTCTGTTGTGATGTCTTCCATCTCCTTTCTTATTTGGGGTATTTGTTTCCTTTCCTGTTTTTCTTTTGTAAGTTTAGCCAATAGTTTATCAATTTTGTTGATCTTCTCAGAAAAGAAGCTTTTAGTTTTGTTACTGTTTTCAATTCTTCTTCTGTTCTCTAATGTATTTATTTAGTTCTGCTCTAATCTTTATTATCTGTTTTCTTCTGGTTTGTGACGGATTCTGTTGTTTCTCTCTTTCTACTTTTACAAGCTGTAAGGTTAATTCTTTGGTATGGGTCCTTTCTTCCTTCCAGACATATGCATTTATAGAGATAAATGAACATCGGAGCACTGCGTTGGCTGCATCCCACAGGTTCTGGTAGGATGTATTTTCCTTCTCATTTGAATCTATAAATGTGATTCGTCCTTGATTTCTCCTATAACCCATGGCTTTTTAAGAAAGGTATTGTTCAGTTTCCATGAGCTCCAATTTCTATCTATGTTTTTTCTGCTATTGATTTTGACTTTTATGGTTTTAGGCTTGGAGAAGATGCTTTGCAATAATTCAGTGGTTTAGGTTTTGCTGAGATTTGCTTTATGTCCTAGAATATGGTCTATTGGAAAATGTTCTATATGCATTGGAGAAGAAGGTATACTTTTCTATTGATGGATAACTTTACCTTCATCTAAAAGGACTATAACTACTGTAGTATATCCTACTTTTTAATGTGATGGTATCTTAGTTTTCATGA
Source organism: Heterohyrax brucei (assembly GCA_028571685.1). Taxonomy (NCBI): domain Eukaryota; kingdom Metazoa; phylum Chordata; class Mammalia; order Hyracoidea; family Procaviidae; genus Heterohyrax; species Heterohyrax brucei. The sequence continues at coordinate 25,121,887 of CM053162.1, forward strand.
CAGTTTCACTGGTTCCCTTCTGTTCATGTTGCAGCTCTGATTGAATTTTGTGCCTTTCCTAATTGAGTAGGTTTCTGTATGTTGTGTCTGTATTGTCTCCTTAAATATACACTTGAGGGTTTTGTTTTCTAAGCATAGAGCTTCGTTCAGTATTTCTCATAGTTTTGGTTTGGTTTTTGCAAAGTCTCTGAGTTTCTGTTTATTTGTGAATGTCTTAATTACATCTTCATATTTGAAGACAGTTTTGCAGGATATATAATTCTTGGTTGGAAGTTTTTTCCCTTAAGGCTTTAAATGTGTCATCCCACTGCCTCTGTGCCAATGTCACTTCTTCCAAGAAATCAGATAAAAGCCCACAGGGCTTCCCTCTGAATCTTAACTGTGTTTTGAGTCTTGCTGCCTTTAAGAGTTTCTGGTTCTGATTCATTTTGTTAAGCTTGATTATAGTATGTCTTTGCGTCTTTCTTTTAGGGTCTATTTTTGTGATGTTTGATACATGTCTTGGATATCTATGTTCTCTTCTTTCATAATTTCAGGGAAGTTTTCTGTCAGTAACTCAACAACAATACTCTTGATGTTTTCAGCTACCCCTCCCTGTTCAGGGAATCCAATTAATCATAGATTAATCCTCTTGATAGAGTCCCACATGTTTCTTAGTGTTTCTTCATTTTTTTAATTTCTTTTCTCTGATTTCCCTTCATAAATGCTGATGCCAGTAGCTCTGCCTTCATGGTCACTAATTCTAATTTTCCATTAATCAGTTCTGCTCTTTTGGCTTTGAATTGTCTAATTCTGATATTTTGCTATTGATCTGTCAGAATTCAGAATGTTGATGTTCTATCAGTTCAAATAACTTGCTTAATTTTTCATTTTGTTTTGCTACAGTTTGTTTAATCCCTAGGAGTGTTTTATATATAAATCCTTTGTACTTGTCCTCTGATAGCTTCCAAAAGGCTTCTTCATCTGGGAATTTTTTGAATCTTTATTTTGGGAGTTTTCTGGGTCCACATTCAGATATTTCTTTAAATGTCTGGCAATGTTCTGTTGCTTTTAGAACATCGAGAGGCTGTTTAGTTTTTCTGGTGTTGCTTTAACAGGAGCTAAAGTATAGTTCTGGAAAAGAAGTTGGTCACCAAGTTGTATTCTAGTGACTGCCCCCAGTGGACTCTGAGGTGGAAGGCCCTGCCACCTGGCTGGCAAAGACACTGCCCTTCTTATGGAGACACTAGGGGGTCATTAGCCAACCCTATGATGTGGGTCAGTAAAGTCTGGAAGATGTGGTAAGGCTTCACAGCAGTTATTTCTCCAAGTAGCTTTATTTTAAAAAGCTAAAAGCTACCTGACTGTTACCCAAATCAGTGAGGCCACCAGGTGTGTTAGTCACCTCCGTCCAGCTGACAATGGTGGCCCCTCCTAGGCTGTCCTGAGATGTTATAGTGCAGATCACAATAGGGACAGGCCACTGTGCTACAGTCACCACCCACCAGGTGCCACCTGTGAGGCAACACCATGCTAAACACAGCCCCTCTGCTGGGAAAGTGCTCCCTGGGATGGCACTATCTCCTAGCCTGGGAATTAGCACCTGGGAGGCTTCTGATTAGGTAACTCTGCCTCCTAGGCAAACAAACTATCTTACTGGTCAAACTACCCCTGCTGAGAAAGAGGCTAATTTATGGTGGAGCACAGGAAAGAGAGGGTAGAGGGGCTGTGGTGTCTTGATCTCCAGAGTCTCAAAATATGGCTATACCACACACTGTCTCTCTGCTGTGAGACATGCAGTTCACCTCAGAATTGCATTTCATTGTAGCTGGCCAATTCCCCTCCCCTGTCTACCAGCCAGCAAAAAGAAAAAGGAAGTTAAAAGTACCAAGGACCTTTGAATCACATGAGCCATCCTCTCAGCAAGGAAGGAATTCAGTGGTAGAGAGGAAGTTTCCCATTTAGTGGCATGTTTTCCATACTGACAGTCCTATGCCATGTCTTAGGTGTCACTAGGTGTCCAGTTATCAGTCTAGGTCTTAGTTTTCAGAGGGAATCAATGAGACGCACGTCTAATCTGCCATATTAACTGCACCCTAGGAAGCTTTTTGAAAAACTGAAATGGATGGAAGAAGGAGTGCCAAAGAACTGCTAGCACCTGAGAAGGCAGCAGATGGCAAAAAGAAACAACAGCAACAGCAGCAAACTAGTAACATCACAACCAGGAGCTGACTCATCAGGCGCCAACCATGGAGTGAGCGAGCTGAGTGCTTGTGCACAGTTTTCCTCATTCTATTTTAGTCACCTAATACTACTCTAATAGAAAATACCACAAGTATACTACTTGTTGGTTTCATTGAAGAGAAACTTTATTGACACAGTCCAGTAAGCCACAAATCCATTTGGTAGGAGAAATGGTCACAGTCTGGTCAGTTGAGTCTAAGTTCCAAGAGAGCATCTCAGCAAAGGAACCTCAGATTGAAACAAGGTGTTCTGCTTCTGCTCTCAGTCTTGGTGGTATGAGGTTCCCGACTCTATGCTCACTTCTTTTCCTTATGTTCAACTTGGGTCCTGCCTCACCAGCACATCTGCTGCCCATTCTCCATCATCAATATCACAGAGGCAAGATTCACAACATATGGGAGGAACTGTACCATACTGGGACTCAAAGCCAAGTCAAATCAATACACACATTTTGGGGGGACACAGTGCAATCCATGACTTGGACTCCCCCAAATCATATTATTAGAGCATGCAAAACATGTTCATTTATATTATAGCAAAGGTCTTAAGTCCAAGTCCAAAATCAGTAAATTTCTCTTCAACTGTGAAATCCAAAGCACATGTTATCTTCCAAAATACAGTGGTAGAACAGGCAGGTACAAACTACAAGGAAAGAAGGCATTAATAGGCAACAAGCAAGTCAGCAGAACATATTACATTAGCCCTCAAACTTTGAAAATAATATTCCAATCTGAGACATTTTACACAACAGCTTTGCCCTCTAGGCTCTAGGTACCAACCGCACTCTTTGGATTCTGAGAGGAGATTTCCAGCCCTGTGCTACAACACTGCCTTCAAGGCCCACTTGGACAGCAAATCTGTCCCTCAGCATTAGGTGCACCTTAAACCCAACTGAGTGGGCAACTCCACCCTTACAAACACAGGAAGCCATGACTTCACCCTTTCAAACTCCTGAGGTCATGGCCATACATTTTGAAACTGACGCAGCTCAGCCTTTCCTCAACTTTGCCTCTTCAGATTTCATGGCCTTATTTCCTGGGCCTCAAGCCCACATCTGCCCTGAAGGTACAAATGTTCCAAGCTCTGAATCTTCACTGATTCAAGAGCCTTGAGGCACCTGCTGTACCAGGAAACCTCCAGCACAGAGGCACTCAGCAAGCATTCAGCTCTCTTGTTCCTTGGATCAGCAAATCTAGCTCCACCAATTCAAAGTGCCCAAAGGCATCCCACTCCACCAGGAAAACTCTGTGCACAGGTACTCAGCTCTCTTGCTCCGTGGGTTGGTTCCTGGTTCTCCTGTTGCCAGTTCACTGCTGCTGCTGTTTCTTTTCATCATCTACTGCCTCCTTAGGTGCCAGCAGTTCTTTGGGATTCCTTCTAGCCATTTCACATTTTCAAAAAAAACTTCCACATTTTCAGTATTTGTTAGAGCAGCACACTACTCCTGGTATCAAATTCTGTTTTAATCACCTGTTACTGCTCTAACAGAAAATATCATGAGTGGAAGGCTTTATGAAGAGAAATTTTATTCTTACACAGTCCAGTAGGCTACAAGTCCAAATCCAGGATGTCTGCTCCAGGAGATGACTTTTCCACTTGTCAGCTCTGGAAGAAAGTCTGGTATTGCACCAGTCTTTGTCAAGGGATCATCTTGACACAAGAACCTCAGGTCTGAAGGATGCACTCTTCTCCTGGGACTGCTTTCTTGATGGTGTGAGGTTCCCAATTCTGTGCTTGCTTCCCTTTCCTTTTATCTGTTGTAGGCTGAAAGGATAAAGAGTGTTGCAAGCCGTACTCCAGGAAAAATACCTTTACAGTGGAGCAGGGAAGTGATCCTGTGAAGGGATTTATAGTCCCACCCTAACCCTTTAACATGCAGCATAGAAAAGTGACAAAATGGAGGACAATCATAAAATATTGGGAATCATGGTCCAGCCACATGGCTACACATGTTTTTGGGAGGACACAGTTCAATCCATGGCACTGTAACAGTGCTGCTTCCATTGGTAGGCAGCGGTATTCAATCTCTTATTTTGTTTGTTTTTCTAGTGCCATAGTATTATCTGTATGTTCAGTATTCTTTTGGACATATTGTTGTGAAGTATGCAATGGCTCATCAGTGCAGAAAAAAATAGTGCTAGTGACTTCAGTGCCAAAAAATAAGGAGAAGTATTAATTTGAACGTGATACAGTAGGTTATTAAGCAACATGAACATGGAAAATCAGTGAATGCTATTGCTGGTGGTCGAGGCATATTCTCTGAATGTCTGAATCATGTAACATCCTATTTCACAGAACATATCATGGGCATTATGCAGTGCAGAACTGTACTTTTACATCAAAGACAAAAGCCTCTACACATGAAGGAGGAGATGGAAGAGTGTGTGTTGGGTTATATACATAAATAAATGGGATGATGACGTGGGGGAGGGCTGAGAAAGGAATGGAAGGGCAAAGATGAAAGGAAGAAAAAGGTTTTCTCCAAAAGATTATAATGTATTATGCATGATATGACCATGTATGCCACAATGTTAAAATTAAATGTGTAAATACGCATTTAAGTTTTTTCAGTCTTTTGGCTATTATGAATAGTGCCACAATGAACATGGATGTACATGTCTGTTTGAGTCCTTGCTCCCCTGGAGATACGTCTCATAGTAGGATTGTTAGATCATATCGTAGTTTCAGTTTCCTTACATCCCTGCTAACATTTGTTATTATTATTTTTTTTGTGTGTGTGTGTGTGTATACATATGTCTCTATATATTTATATGTATTATTAGCCATCCTGTCAGGAGTGAAGTCATATTTTGTGGTTTTGATTTGTATCACTCTGATAGCTAAAGATGATGACCATGTTTCCATGTACATTTTGGCAATTTGAATATTCTCTATACTCTCTATAAGAGTGTATGTATATAAGTAATATGTTTTTGGGATGCATTTCAAATAATCTACTAGATGTGTGTTATGAATTTTATGTAAAAGTCAAGCATGCACTAGGAGAAAAAGGGGGAAAACACAGTCCCAGAAGTGAAATTTTGAGCAGAATGTGGAGCCTCCAAAGGTACTAGGGTAAAACTATCTTCATCTGTGTACAAACAACTTCATTACTCTCTTTTTCCTAAAGGATTTAAATTATGAGAGGCCTCTTTGGGAAACCTCTACATCAAGCCCTTGAGAACTAGAAGCTCAAAATAACATAATTCACGTGATTCATCCTATAATTATGTTAAGGAAAAGAAAAAGAAAACAAAGAACACTGGTTTTCTTGTTTTTATTACTATCATTGTTTTGTGTTTAAATGATTACCTCTGGGTAAAATCATAATTGAAAAATCGCAGTCTTTGACTCTCAGAGAAATTAAAGTCGGACATTTATAAATGCCTTGAGTATCTTCACACAGAAGGTAGGGTTTTAAATCAGGAGTATGACCTTCTCTATCAGCAGAATTATTTCTCTTTAGAGAACAATAGAGAGGAAGAAACTACAAATATAGTTTTGATGTCTTTAGGCAGAAGGAAGGTGAGAATGAATGCCTTTTTGTTATATTCCTTTTCAAAACCCAGAGCCTTGGAAAATAATGAACATCTCTGCTTTGCCCTCCTGTGATACTGAGGGAAGATAATCCAAATAGGATGTGTTAATGGATTAGTACAGGACGAAAATACAATTAAGAATTATTGCTGAGATTACAGGGTCTGCAATGCCTCTAATTCTACTTTCCCTTAAAGCATATCCTATGAAGATCTGTGATTCGTTTCTAACTTACTGATGCTCTTCTGTATAGTTGGAAAGCCAAAGGACCTCTCTGATTCTCCCGACTCTACCATCACAAGTAGTCACTATGACTCACAGTGACCCCATGTGTGCAGAGTAGAACCATACTTCATAGTGTTTTCAAGGCTAGAACTCTCAGAAGCAGTTCAGTAGGCCTTTCTTCTGAGGCAACTCTGAATGGGCTCAAACTGCCAATTTTCAGTTTGTACTATTTATGTCACCCCAGGACTTTTTAACTTTCTGTAACTTTGTGATGGCCATAAAGTGTTCATGGTCCCAGTATGCAGCATACAGCATCAACTGCTGGTCAGCACAGGGTAGCTGAAGTTTGGTCAGTAAATAGTGTTGTAGTTGTTTTGTGCCACTGACTCTGTTCTGATTCACAGCGACCCTATAAACAGAGTAGAACTTCCCCATACTGTTTCCTAGGCTATAATCTTTCTGGGAGCAGATCAACAGGTCTTCACTGATATGGAGTGGCTGATAGGTTTCATCTACCTTTTGGTTAGCAGCCAAACATTTAGCTACTGTGCCACCAGGCATCCTGCATAAAGAGAGACGAGTATAATCTGGAGGTAGGGATGAAATAGAAGACATTAGTGAAAGACCGAAGCAGTAAAAAGATGAGATGTCGGTGAACTTCACCTCTTGACCATTTCTACCAGTATTGCCTGTTGTGCTTAAGCCTCCATGTACCTCTGCTCCTTTTCTGTGTAGAGTGTGAGTCAGCTCTCTGTAATGGACAAACCCCAGAAGAGTCTTTGGGCTTCTCAGCTTCTTGGGATTGCATGGAAATTCTAGGTTCTAACTCAAATATGATACTACTCTCCTGTGTTCACAGATTCCACGAGAAAAAAATGAATACTGGAAACAGCTCCTTAGTGACTGAATTTGTCCTTGTAGGTTTAACTGAATACACAAACATCCAACTCCCTTTCTTCTTCCTCTTCCTAGGAATCTACGTTGTCACTATGGCAGGTAACTTGGGTTTGATCATCATAATTGGGCTTAATACTCATCTTCATACCCCTATGTACTACTTCCTTTTTAATTTATCTTTTATTGATCTCTGTTATTCTTCTGTAATCACCCCGAAACTGCTAGTAAACTTTGTGTCAAAGATGAACATCATCTCCTATGCAGGATGCATGACTCAGCTCTTTTTCTACTGCTTCTTTGTGAGTGCCGAGTGCTATATATTGACAGCGATGGCATATGATCGCTATGTGGCCATCTGTAAGCCTTTGATGTATACAGTCACTATGTCCCCTCCAGTTTGTTCTTTATTGGTTATGGTTGTGTATGTGGGGGCCTTCATTGGTGCCTGGGCTCACACAGGATGCATGTTGAGGCTGAACTTCTGTGATGCCAACACTGTCAACCACTACATGTGTGACATCCTCCCCCTCCTGGAGCTGTCCTGCACCAGCACTCAAATCAATAAACTGGTGGTTCTCACTGTTGTGGGCTTTGATGTTGCTGTGCCCAGCCTCACCATCATTGCTTCCTATGCTTATATCCTCTCCAGCATTCTCTGTATTCACTCCAGGGAAGGACGGTACAAAGCTTTCAGCACTTGTAGCTCACATATAATTGTTGTTTCTGTTTTCTTTGGATCAGGAGCATTCATGTACCTCCATCCTTCTTCTGTTTTGTCCATGGACCAGGGCAAAGTGTCCACCGTGTTCTATACCATTGTGGTGCCAATGCTTAATCCTCTCATATACAGTTTCAGAAACAAGGAGGTTACAATTGCCATGAAGAAAAGTTTGAGTAGAATAACATTTCCCTGAGCTGGAGCAGGAAAATTACTATAAGAGAATGCAGAGTTCTCTTTAAATTGTTTCTCCTTGCTACAGAGTTCGTTGTACAGAAAGAATCGAGATACAATAGGAAGAGCATTGAATTTGGAATCAAGATGTCTGTGTTGAAAACAGGGGCACACTGCTACTTCCTAGAGTTACTGGGGGAGAATCAGGTAGTGCAAGTAAAAGAACTGGGACTTGATAGTTGTGGATTCAATTACTTCATTTTTTTCCCCCTTACTTCTTTTATCCTCTCTTTTCTTCCCAGTTTTTACCCCTTACATTTGAGAAAGATTTTTCATACATTGTTTTTTTCTAAATAGGTTTACTAGTTTATTATTTTGGTTCAGGAAATAGTTTCTTCATAGATAATTTTAGATACAATTCACATCTGAATTTCAGTCCTATGCTCGATAGTTTGATACTAATTTGAGTTATCAGTAGGCAACTGGATTCAATATATAAAAATTGAACTTGTTGTAGTAACACCCACTCACCAAACTCACTTCTCTTGCTGTGATCTCTATGGCAGTAAATGGTACCATTATCCACCCAATTGCTCAAACCCCAAACCAGTGTCTTCCTTGTCTCCTCTCTTTAGTTATGCTCCACACTCAATTAATCAAGTGCTGAAAAATTTTGCTTTTATTACTGTCCCTATTTTGACCAAAGGCATCCTTATATCTCACCTATTCTGTCTTCACACTTTGTAGTCCAGCTTCCACACTGCAACCAGACTGCTTTTTCCATGCTTCCAATAAGTTCTCCTTTAACCTGTTCATCCTAATTGTCTTTAAGATAAAAGCAAAATTCCATACTATGCAAAACAAGAAACTGAATATTTTGACCCTATTCACCTCTGCAGCCTGATTTTTCTGTCACGTCCTCTACCCCAACTTTCTCCCTAGGATTCATTGTCATAGTTACACTAAACACTCCTCCTATATTTTTCCACAAAAATCTATATTCTTGCTCCCTTGAACAATTTTCTATTAGTTCTTCTCTCACCCTGGAATACCTTCTCCTACCTTCCTTCTTTGCCTAGTTGAGTCTATTTATCTTGTAGTTCTGGGAAGCTTCTTCGAGGTGATATAACAAGATTAAAGACTTGCGCATGTAGCCTCACAGCGTCCTGTACCTACCCTGTTGTACTACAAGCTAGGGCTGTAGTACAAGTCCAATTGTGTGGAAATTCCTTTTTCTCTTAAAAGTAACTCCCAGTACACTATGGGCAAAAACTATATCCTGTTTACCATTGCATCTCTTGACTCTTGTCATGGATTGAATTGTGTTCCTTAAAAAATCTGTAGCTATTTGGCTAGGCCACAATTCATGGTATCGCTTGATATTCCTCTGTGTTGGAATTCCTGCCTCTAAGATGTTAGTGAGGGTGAGTGAGCACAGTTGTGTTGGTCAAGCAAGATTTGATGTGTAAGTTTGTTTTGTGCCTTAACTTGGTCTTTAGAGATATAAAGGAGAGGAGCTAACAGAGATATTTGGGGACCTCATACTACCAAGCTACAGTGCCAGGAGCTGAGCACGTCCTTTGGACAGGACCAGAGTCCATGTTCCTCAGAAGATTCTAGTCCAAGGGAAGATTGATGACAAGGACCTTTCTCTAGCCCGGCAAGGAGAGCCTTCCCCTGGAGATGACACCCTGAATTTGGCCTTTTAACCTACCAGACTGTGATAAAATAAAATTTCTCTTTCTGAAGCCATCCATTTGTGATATTTCTGTTACAGCAGCACTAGATAACCCAAACAAATCTACTACCTAGTGCATTGATATGACAAGTGATTAATAAATATTTCTTTTACTTTAATTGCAATTTAAAAAGCATATTAAGAGGAAAATTTGATTTTAATGAAAATAAATATTTTGTGTAAAAAAGACTTTTTCCACTTTGCTTTTTTAAAAACAGGCAATCACTTGATAATAATTTAAAGTGCATATGATGTTTGCCTTTGTTTTCATTTACTTTCTTTTTAAGATAGTTTGTTCATTGAACAATACTCTTTCCTTCATGTTTATATTTGCTGTCCTTTCCCTAGAACATCTTTGTCACTGTTTCTATCACTCTTTACTTTCTATTTATATTATGGATATCAACTGAAGGTGAAAGGGCTAAGAACTGTAAAACATTGATTAAAATCCTTGCCTGATCTCTCACACTGACGAGAAAGATTGCAATGCCTAATCCAGAAGCTGAGGGTTCATTTTTTCAGATCCTGCCAGGTGACTAAGCCAGATAATATCACACACCTTGCCCAGGAAGCTGAGAAAGCTAGAGCCCAAATAACATCGCAGTCCCTCTAACAGTGCCCTGTGACTCTGGCTTTGATACTCAACCTAAGAATCCCTGAACCCTCCGACCTGAGAGAAGACATTAAGATACTGTCTAGGTGACATCATCTACCTTGCAACTTCAGACTGCCCAGAGACAGACCACCATCCAGATAACATCACAGTTCCTCTAATAACCCATCGGTGACTCTGGCTCATCTTGTGATTACAGGCCTTGCCCATGGACCTGAGACCACTGCCCAGATAACATCATAGTTCCTGGACAACCCACCTTATGGCTAGCAACTCATCCTTCCCAGACACCTGAATAACACCCCGATTTCTATTCTCTATCTCTTCTTCCTATAAAACCCTCTGGCTTGAGAAGAGATGTTAAGACGGTTTTTAGGGTGCTAACTGCCGTCTTCTCAGATTGTTGGCCATCTGAATAAAGCACAGTTAATCCCCATATCTACATCTGGGTTTTGTGGTGACAGGCAGCACAAAGCTCAGCTGGGTCTTCCAGTTACATTACTTAGTGGCCATGACAAGACAGCACCAATGCTGTCCAGGGACTTTCTGGTAAGCTCTGGAATCTTGCCAGGAGTGCACCACTGGCTTCGCGGATGAGGATCCCAGACTAGTGAAGCCTGAAGACTCTATGCAGCTGCTGAGTCATTTTTGCTGGACAATTGGTCTTGAGAGTGGGTTCTGGTCTGGCTGTTTGGCACTTCCTGTTGCTTTTCACTGAGAGGGATTTAATTAAACACTTTCTGGTCTGTGCACTTCAACTTTTGGAGAGTTGCATCTGGTTTTTGAGATAGCTGCAATTCAAGGAATTGCCTAGTAGGCGCACCATCTGATAAAAGAAAAATAGCTCTGTAAGTCTGATAGAATGGGAGCAGCATCTTCCATTCCTGGTAATAGTCTGCTAGGGCAGATTCCAGCTGAATGGACACCGTACAGTCATTCTCCTGCGACTGAAAAGAAAATGGTGTTTTATTATAATCCTGCTTGGCCAACGTATGTAATTGATTGTAAGGAGTGCTGGCGGTTCTATGGCTCTTTAAATTTTCATACTAAGTTAGGGCTTGACAATTTTTGTCAGAGGGCTGGAAAGTGGGATGAAATCTCATGCATTTAAGCTTTTATGGTGCTATATAACAAAGATGCAGAAAGGAAAAGAAATAATCTAATGGTACAGAGGAGCAAAAGCCCCTTGCCAGATAGTCCATCATCTTAGGAACAGCAAGATGAGAATACTATTAAAACCCTGGTGGGGATTCAACCTCCATCTAGTGCACTGAGGAACCCCCAGTCACCACCAGCAGCTGTGTCTCTAACACCAAATGCTCCGTTACCCTGCTACCCTGGGGAAGAAAACATTGGGAAACATAGATAGCAGAATGGCTTCCACTTCCCATACTAGAAAGGGCTCTAAGGTCAGACTAGGGACTGGGGGTCTGCTTGGACTGGTTAAGGGCAGTACCCATTAAGAAGGCTTCCGGTATTCATGGGTCCAAACAGGCAGCCAGTGGGATGTTACTGGGCCCGTACCCCGTTTTCAACTTCAGACTTACTTAATTGGAAAAATTCCGGTCTTTCCTACTGAGGTGGTCCTGCCAAAATGATTAATAACCTCTGTTTTTGCTACTCACTCTCCTAACTGGGCTACTGTTCAGGCTCTGCTTAGTACTCTTTTAACCAGGAGCAAATGAAGGTTGGCGCTAAATAAGGCAAATGAGGAAGCTAGCGCCTTTCTCAGGTGAATCCAGACAACACCTTTGAACCTGCTGGGTTTGTCCCATGGACTGTACGTAATCGGAACTTAAACGTGGAACATTATAAAAGGTGCAAACTTGCGGGTCTTAACAAAGGAATCCCCAAACAAAAGAGCTTGAGCAAAGTGGAGGAAGTGCAACAAAAGGCTAATAATGAAGATTTCTCAAAATTCCTAGAGGGGATTTACCAGGCTTACCATAAATATTCTGATACAGACCCCCAAGTGCCAGAAACCTGAAAAAAGATTAATATGACTTACATTTCACATAGTGCTCCAAATATAAGGAGGAAATTGCAAAAAGCTAGAAGGAAGATTGGGTATGAATCCTTCTACTTGGTTGACGTTGCCTGTAAGGTGCACAACAGCAGGACACCGTAAAGCCCAAGTTGCCATTGTATTTCTAGGACAAGTAAGCTCTCAGCAGTAGCAACCCTGGTTTCGGGGATGAAGTCCTAGGCCCAAGCCAAATGACCAATGTGCCCATTGTAAAGGAAAGGGACACTGGAAAACTGAACACCCCAAAAGACAGTTGAGCAAACCTAGGAGGTAAAAACCAGCGAAAATTATGGCTAGGAGAACCCTTGAATGAGATGAGGACTGATGGGGCTCTGGGGATTCCTTGAGTCTGACCCACCCCTTGAAGATTATTGAAGAGGAATCCTGGGTGAATCTAACAGTGAGAGTCAATTTACTGACTTTCTGGTGGACACCAGAGGTACTTATTCTGTAGTGAATAGGAGAATAACACAAAAATCTCCACAAACAGTGACTGTCACTGGAATTACTGGGAAATCTGAACAACACCACTTTTTACAACCTTTAGAACGTACTGTTGAGGAGGAAAAAACTGACCTACAAGCTCTTGTACATGCCTGAGTGACCAGTTTCCCTCCTTGGGAGGGATCTACTATTTCAATTAAATGCTCAGATGTCTTTCATTCCTGAAAAGCAACAGCTCCACCTACAGGTTCCGCCTGAACAGGTGCTACGTCTACACTGCCTACGAGGATCCAGGGGGCATCCAAATGTCAGGAATGGCCAGCTGAGATCAACACTGAGGTAAACTCCCTTGTATGGGCTGGAAACAGTCAGGGAGGGAAAAAGAGCAGTGCCGGTTACAACTAAACTGAAACCTGGAGCTAAGGTTCCTCAGAAGAAACAATATCCCTTAAAAACGAGGCAGTTGAAGGCACAGAGACCATCATTAAACAATGTCAAACACATGGATTGATTAGACCTCGTTGGTCACCTTACGACACCCCTATGGTCTCAGTAAAGAAACCTGAAACTCAAGTGTATCAGTTTGTACAACATTTGAGAGCTATCAATGAGATAACTCAGGACATGTAACCTACCGTTCCAAACCCCTACCTATTACTCGGTAGTTTGCCTGGGGGACAGTAACCAGTTTTCAGTTATAAACTTGAAAGACATATTCTTCTGTGTTACTCTAGACCCAGAGTCCCAGCCGTTATTTGCATCTGAGTGGCAAGACCTGAGGACCCAAACAAAGGCTCAGTGTTATTGGACTGTTTTACCTCAAGGGTAAAACCTCTCCCACCATATTTTGAGAAGTCCTAGCCCAGGACCTAAAAAAATCACCATTTAATAATGGAATTATTCTTCAACATGTTGAAGCTTTACCGATAACGGGGGATTCTTGTGATCAGTGTCTCCAAAATACAATAATTACTCTGAACTGTTTGGCAGCATGTCGATTTAAGGTATCCTCTAACAGGGCTCAGATATGCAAACAGTCCTTCACTGTGTATGTCCTACGTCAGGTATTGACTGTATTAGAACAAGAGGAAGGGAGATGGCTAACAGCTGGGTGAACGGGCAGTTAGCAAGCTGTCCTTTTGAACAATCCTAATGAGAACTTATAAACTGTAAGCAGGCTAAATCCTGGCTCTTTGTTGCCAGGAGAGATACCAGGTCCTCCAACACTACGTGACTGTCTTGAGGTAACTGACTAAGTGTTTGCAAGTAGACCAAACCTGAAGGATGTGCCCCTATAAAGTCCTGATTGGACATTATTCGTGGATGAAAACTGCTATGTAGAAAAGGGCCCTTGCAGGGCAGTGTACACAGTAGTTACTCTTCAGGAAACAACAGAAACAAGATCCCTGCCTCTAGGACCCTCACCCCCAAAGTCTGAATTCATTGTCCCTACCCATGTCCTAGAGTTGTCAGAAAGAGCATGAATCTGTACATGGACCAAAGGCATGTCTTCTTGGTTTTACATGCCCACAGGTCAATTTGGAAGGAGAGGGGTTTGCTAACATCTAATAATAAGGAAATAAAACATATTGCCTAGATTTTACAGCTTGTGGCTACAGTACACAAGCCCAAAGAAGTTACAGTGGTCCACTGCCCAGGACACCAGAAGAAAATGGACTCTGTAAATACTGGGATCATCTAGCTGATCGGGCAGCCAAGGAAGCAGCTAAGCAGTTAGGACTACGATGGCTCTGATATCCCAGAGTGACTTGCTTGAGTGGAAGCCAGAGCACAGTAGAGTAGAGCTCCAGAAAGCAAAGGAAAAAGGATTTGTGAATGAAAAAGAGAAGTCGAAAGTAAATCAAGAGGGAAAGGTGCTGCTTCCTAAACATGTGGTCTAGCCTATCAGTAAACACCTCCATGAGGCCACGCGCTATGGCCAAGATACACTGATTAAACTAATTCAGCCTAACCTAGCAGGATCAGGATTTGCAAAAGCAATGAAATGGACTATATTGCATGCCAAATATAACAGAGCAATACTCCCCAAACTGACTCACATCAGAATATGCAAGGGAAACAGTATCAGGGAAAATCTCTGTTTGAGGATGGGCACGTTGAGTTTATCCAGATGCCTAAATGAAATGGATGGAATTCTTTACTCGTTTTTGTAGACGCCTTTTCAGAATGGGTTGAAGCTTACCCAGCCCGCACAGAGTGAGCTACAGAAGTAGTCAAATACCTACTAAAGAAAATAATTCCCAGACTTGGATTGCCAAAATGTATTCAGACTGACAGTGAACCTTTGATTGTGTCAGCAATAATCCAAAAGGTAAGCAAGTTTTCATGAATAAATTGGAGACTACATGCCACATGGAGGCCTCAATCATTAGGAAAAGCGGAAAAGACCAATCACACCTTTAGAAAAAAAAGTTGCAAAACTTTGCCACAAGACTCACCTCCACTGATCTTGCCTATTGCACTGCTCCAGACAGGGTAGTTCTGCGAAGAAGACTCAAACTGAGTCTTTATGAAATTATGTATTGCAGGCCATTCCAAACCATTTTAGATCATGGTGGCCCTCAAATAGTTCGTGATACTCAGATTAACATGCATGTCACTTAATTAGGACAAGTAATAATGACTATGCATAAGTTTGCCTTTCCTAGGGAAGCCCAACCACGGAGCCAAACCCTCCACCACTTCCATCCAGGAGACTAGATCTTCTTAAAAACTTGGATGCAACAAGGACCACAAAAACAGCCACAAGAACAGTGGAGAGGACCTTGGAATGTGCTACTGACCACTCCAACAGCAGTTAAACTTGCTGGAATAAAGGCCTGGATACACCATACTGGGGTCAAGACTGCCTTGTCAAGACAGTAGGATTCCTTTCTAGAAGAAAAATGGCAAACAGAGCTTCTGGAGGGGTTAAAATATATGCTTTCCAGGTGGTAGTAATGATAACCTTGATGGCTCTTGTTGCAGGATGTGCATCCAATGTTTCAATGAGATTTTGTCAGGTCATCACTTCTTTTGCCAAACCTGACTAAATGTGGACAGTGTCACCTAAAGCCCAGGTCAGGGTGTGAAGGAGGAAACCGTCTCATGGTGCCTGTTTTTGAGTTTCCTGAAGCACCTAAGGCCATTGAAACTAACCCAGTTGGAAATGTTTCATTTAGAAGGATTAGTTACACAGTGCTGGTCATAAGATCCCCCAACTTTTAAAAATTCACCTGTTTCACCTCCAACAAGACAAGTTGAAACAAAAGTGTGGAAGCCCCACACTCAACCAACATCAACTATAATGTGGTTACTAATGAAATCTCCAGGGTTTGCCCCATTCTGTAATGAAGCAATGTTAAAGGCTATGAATGAGCCACTGATGACTTGCCTTGCTTACTAGAAACTGCCTGGAAAGTATCTAAGACAAATTACCCTGTATTTTGTGCCCCAGAAGGTTGCATTTTCCCTTGCAGTATTGATCATGTGCCTTGAGCCTATAATCGTCTATGGGAAAAAACGGACTACAGAATATCTTATTTTTTGAGTATCTTAACTGCACTTGTTTGTATCCATCCATTTACAGAGTTAAAATTGGTTTAACTCTCCCATGAAGCTCCCCTGCTAGAAGAGAAATAACACTTGGAGGAGGGTAGGGGGGCTTGATAGGATGGACCGTCTGGTACTACCTGACCCCAAGAGTGGGGGTCCTGGCCCATGGACAAGCTATTTTAAATATCTCTAAAGAGTTAATTTTATTAGCTACGTATCTGCAGAGATGTTGAAGGCTCAATAAGAATCCATAGATTCACTGGCAAGGGTAGTCTTGGACAACCATATGGCACTGGACGATATTTTGGCTGAACAAGGGGGAGTGTGTATAACCATATACTCTTCCTGCTGTAAGTGTATCAATAATTCAGCTGAAGTAGAGATACATTTGAGATTTTTGCACTGGAGTTGTAAATAATACTTATTAAATGTTTTGTCTTTTTTGTACTTGGCTTGCTTTTCACATATGAGAACCTTGAGATACCTTCTTCTGCTAGCTTCTGTTCTCCATTAAACGTGATTACCATTAGTTGTTTCTCCAAGTTTTGTTTTTGGTTTAGTTTGACCATCAAGCTAAGTTGAAAGAAACCAAAATAATAGTTTGATTAAGAATGTACGACTTGATCGCTACCAGCAGGGGCCACTGCCATGAGGTAGGTAATATCTGACTGCAATATCTGACTTCAGAGATGCTAGAATATATTTTCTGTGGGAGACTTTTAACCAGTTTATAAAGGCTTAGACTGCTTTGTAATCAAGTGCCTTACTGGTGTATTAATTTTTGTGTTGGTGTTTTTTCTGTTATCTTTAATATTCTGTTCTGGGTCATTCTTCTTTCTTTATGGGTCAGTGTTTCATCCTTTTCAGTGTTGGTTTTGTGTTTGTTGAGACTCATGTGTTACATTTCTTTGTTTATTCTTTTATTGTTATTGATCGAAAGCGCACTATAAAGTTTAAGTTTGCATGTCCACCTATCTGCAGCTCCTTCTATTCTCCTTGCCCAGTGACAGCACACTCCTCCTTTCTGTTTTATACATGCCATACCCTCTTAACTATCTCATGTGCCCTCCTCTCCACCCTTTTAGCTCCTGTCTAGTAAGAGGCCAGTAGAATGACATCCTACGGATGCATAGAACCATAAAGTGCACACACGATATGTTCACTCTGTGTCCCTGAGTCCAATCCATTCCTGTCCGAAGAGTTGACCTCAGTAATGATTTATGATCAGGGGCAGCATCAGGTCCAGGGGCCATGCTCCCAGGGGAATCCCCAGGCCTTTTGACCATCGGTTGCAGTCTTTTAGTGGAGTTCTCAGGGTACACTCCCTTTTTTTTTCTCATGCTGCTACTGTGATGCAACATTGTGAGCCCCATCATGGCTGTTATTGGTGGTGGCCAGACATTATCTGGTTCTTCTGGTCACATGCTGATATAGTCACCCATTCACATGGGTCTATCTGTCTTCTGGGTTCTCTTTACCCCATGTCGCTGTTGTCCTTGGTGATAATCTATTCCAGCTAAGTTGGGACCATTTGGTGTACCTCAGATGGCAGTTTGCTAGCTTTTAAGACCCCAGATGTCACTCACCAGTATGGTGTGCAGCAGACTTTCTTAGCAATACACTAGTTATGCCAATTGGCCTTGATGTCCCCTGAAAGCATGGTTCCCAGACCCCTCTTCTGCTACTCTGTCCTTGCAATATTGGGTTAGGATTGGAAGAGTTTTGAGGTTATGTTAAAATTATCTTGTTTCTAATGTGTGCTGTCACTGATTTCACCCAAACCAATTTCTATCAACTATCTAATCTATAACTAACCCTCTCCCTCTCTCCCCTCCCTTGTAGCCTTCAAAGAGTCTTTTCTTCTGTATACGAGTTTCTAAGTCCCTATAATAGGGGTCTCATACAATATTTGTCCTTATGCCGCTGACTAATTTCACTTAACATAATGTCTTCCAGTTGAAACCAGGTTATGAAACGCTTCTTAAAATCATCATTGTTCCACTGAGTGTGTATACCATAGTTTATTTATCAGTTCATCTATTGTTGGGCATCTAGGTTGATTCCATCTTTTTGCTACTGTGGAGTGTGCTGCAATAAACATTCATGTACATGTATCTGTTCATGTAACTGCCTGCCCTTCTGTAGGATTCCAAGCAGTGGGATTACTGAGTCGAAGTGTATGTATATTTCCATCTATTAAGTGCCAGATTGCTTTCTAAAGAGGTTGTACCACTTTGCAATCCTACGAGCAGTGTAGGAGCATTCCAACTTCTCCACAGCCACTCCACCATTTGTCATTTTGTGTTTTTTGGATCGTGGCCGTGTTTCTTGTTGTGATATGCTGTGTCTTTATTATGCTTTTGACTACCTCTGTGATCCCCTTTAACAATCTAAGTTTAAACCCAATTTTATCTTCTGCATATCTTACTAACTTATTCTGCATCTGGAAGAAATATAACTATTGTAGTATATCCATCTTTTTAATGTAATCATATCACAGTTTTCTTGATTTTATCACTGGATCTCTTCTTTTAATATTATAGCTTTAATTACATTTGTGCCTTCCCTAACTGACTACCTTTGTGGATACTGTGTCCTGCGTTACCTCCTTCAACATACACTTAATGGTTTTGTTTTTCTAAGCAAAGAGCTTTTTTTTTTTTTTTTTTTTTTTTGGTATTTCTTGTAGCTTTGGTTTGGTTTTTATAAAGTTTCTCAGCTTGACCTGCAAGAGTGGGTGCCTTCATTGACTTGGGACTGGAAGAACAGGATGGTATCTGGCCACCACCAGTGATAGCCACGATGGAGTGCACTAGGTTGAGTCTCACTGGCAACATAAGAATAAAAAGGGGTGCATCCTGAGATCTCCACTAAAAGATCTCAATTGATGGTCCAGCGGTTTTGGAGTTCCTCTGAGAGCAAGGCCCCCGGCCCTGATGCTGCCCTTTCCCATAAATTATAACAAAGGCCCACTCTTTGGACAGGAATGGATTGGACTTGGCAATGCAGAGTGACCATATATTGGTTGCACTTTATGGTTCTATACATCTATAGGATATCATCCTGCTGACCTCTGGCTGGAGGAAGCAGAGTGGGTGGAGAGGAGCGGAAAGGAGGCTGTTGGGAGAATGAGATGTGTATGGAGCAGAGAGGAATAGTGTGTTGTCACCGGATAGGGAGAGCAGTGGAAGCTGCATATAGGTGGGCATATAAATTTATATGGGAATGTACATTTTCATTCAGTCATGTTAAATAAAAAAATAAAAAGAAAATTAAAAAAAAAAGTCTCTCAGCTTCTGTTTATCTATAAATGTCTTAATGTCATCTTCATATTTGAAAGACAGTTTTGCAAGATAAAGGGAAGTTTTGCTCCTTCAAGGCTTTGAATGTGTCATCCCACTGCATCTGTGACAATATCACTTCTACTGAGAAGTCAGATGAAAGCCTACAGGGCTTCCCTCTAAATGTTAGCTTTGCTTTGAGTCTCACTGCCTGTAAGAAGTTCTGCTTATGTTTCATTTTGTTAAGCTTGATTGTAACGTCTTAGTGTCTTTCTTTTGAAGTTGACTTTATGTGGCATTTGAATCACATCTTGGATATTTATGTTCTCTTCTTTCATAATTTCAGGCAAGTTTTCTGTTAGCAACTTTACAACAATGCTCTCTGTATTTTCTTCTATCCCTCCCTGTTCAAGAAATCTGATTAATTGTAGATTATTCCTCTTGATAGAGCCCCACATGCTTCTTAATGCTTCTTCATTTTCCCTTTTTTTTTTCTCTGATTTCGCCTCATAAATGCTGATGTCAGTAGCTCTGTCTTCAAGGTCAGTAAGTCTAATTTGTGGTTGTTCAATTTTGTCCTTTAGACTTTGAAATGAATTGTCTAATTCTGTAATTTTGTTATCAATCTGTTAGATTTCAGGATGATGGTGTTTCATCAGTTTTAACAGCTTGCTTGTTTTTTCATCTTGCTCTGCTGCCTTGGTATATAATATATAATATAACATATTATAATATAATATCATAATAATATAATATAATATTATATAATTCTTTTGTATTCAACCTCTGACAGTTTCAGACAGGCTTCTTCATCTGGGAAGTTCTTTGGCTCTTTTGGGAATTTTCTGGAGCCATGGGTGGATATTCTTTAAATGTTTGGCTAGGGTTCATTGCTTTCTGGACATCTAGAGGTTGTTTATTTTCTTCTGGTGCTTCTTTAACAGCAACTGAGGCACAGTTCTGAGAAGGAAGTTGATCACCAGCCACCTCTATGTACTCCAGTGACTGGACCAAGTGGAATCTCTGGGGTAGCAGGCTCTGCCTCTTGGCTGGCCAAGACACAGCCTTTCATATGGAGTCACTGGGGAGCCATCAGCCAACCCTATGATGTGTGTCAGTAAAGGCTGGAAGAGATACTTTTGGGCTGCACTGCAGTTATTTCTCTAGGCAGTCTTATTATGAAAGGTAGATGCTATCTGACTGCTTCCAAAATCATTCAGATTGACAACAGCTCACGACAGAGACACATCTCAGCTGTTCCAAGATGCTGTGATAAATTAAACTGTGGTCAGGCTGCTGGCCTGCTGTCATCCCCTTCTGGGTCCCACCTGTAAGGCTACACTGTGCTAAACACAGCTTTTCTGCTAAAAAAGCACTCTGGGGCTGGTACGGCCTCCCAGCCTGGGAATTAACCCCTGTCGAGGCCTCCAGTTGGGTAATTCCATGTCCCTGTCAAACAAGATGCCATCCTAGTCAATACATCCTGCCCCTGCAAAATAGCAGAAACCGTGGCAGAGATTTAAAAAGAGGGTGGAGGAGCAGTAGTGCTCTGAGTCCAGAGCCAGGCTCTCAAAATGTGGTTATTCCCTCTGCAATGTCAGCAATTCAGCTCAGTATAGCAAGCAATTAAATGCATCTCCCACCTGCTGGCCAATAAAAAGAGAAAAAGTTAAAATTTTGTTATCTTAAGTCTGCGGGAGCTGGCCAATTCAACCAGTGTGGGGCTCAGCTAAAGAAAAGAAGTTTCTCATTCAGTGGCATGTAGTCCTAGATCTCACTTGCTGTCCCAAAACTTCCATTTGCTAATCAATCCAAGCCTTAGTTTTCAGAGGGAATTAAGGAGATGTGTCTAGTCCACCATCTTGAATCTGCCTCCCAGAGGTATTTTTAAAATACAGACACACAGACTCACACACACAGACACACATGACCTGACAATTAAGCCCCTGAACTTAATTGTTTTAAGTGCAACATACCTCATTGCTATATATCATTATAGTCACCTTCAAAGTACTTCCCTTGGGAAGCTATGCACAGATGCCAGTGCCTAGTCCACCCTTTAGAGTAATTTGGGAACTCTTTCTGGAACGACCATTGCACATGATGGCATGGTGGCAAGTTAATGAACTTAACTGAATAGTTACTTATGGGGGAATTTTCAGCCAGTAAACAAATAACTGTATCAGAACACCCTCCCTACTCATCTGATCTAGCCACGAATTACTTTTCTCATTATCTGAAGATAAAGGAAATATTGAAAGGAAGACATTTTGATGAGACACAGAACATGAAGGGTAATATGATGACAGCTCTGATGGCCATTCCAGAAAAAGAGTTCCAAAATTGCTTTGAAGGGTGGACTAGGTGCCGGCATCTGTGGATTTTCGCAAGGGGAGTACTTTAAAGGTGATCATAGTGTTATTTAGCAGTCATGTAGGTAACACTGTCTAGAACGAGTTCATAAACTTATTGTCAGACTGTGTGTGTGTATGTGTGTGTGTGTTTCTAATTGAATTATGAGTTCCTTAAATTTGCAGATTATAGAAATAATTCCTTCATAGGTAATTTTAGATAGAGTTCCCATCTGAACTTCAGTCCTGTGTTTTTAATACTGCAATACTTATTTGAATTTTTCAGAAACATTTGTATTCAATAAGCGAAAAATAAACTTATCACAGCAGAACCCCATTTCATTCAAATTCATTTCTCTTGCTGTGATTTCTATTGCACAAATAGTACCATGATATATTTAATTGCTGAGACTCCAAAACAGTATCTTCTTTGACTCTTCTCCATATTTTTCTTCTACACACAATTAATCAAAAGCTAATATTTTTTGTTCCTTCTTATTGCCAATATTTTCACCTGTCTTTACACTTCATAATTTAACTTCCACACTGTAATTAGTGTCCCTTTCTATGCTTCCACTAAGATACAGGTTAATCCTGTTCACTCTAATTGCCTTCATAAACCAAAATTCATAACATGCAAAAAAAGATCTTGATATTTTAACCCTGTTTACCTCTTTAGCCTAATTTTTTCTGCCTCTACCTCCTGTTTCTCCCCAACACTGAGTGTAATAGTTACACTGGCTCACTCCCTATAATTCTCCAAAATTAATATTTCTTGTTCCTTTGCATAATTTTCAATAAGCTCTTCCCTCAACCTGGAATACCTTCTACTCTCTTTCTTTGTCTAGCTTAATCTACCTATCTTGTATGTATCAGCTTTGCCAGAACTTCTGGAAAATGCTTCCTGGACAGAAAGGCAAGACTAAATGACCTTTGTATGTATTCTGTGGGACTGTATGTCTACCTTATTGTGGTACAGTTTCTATAGTTTTGAAAATCATTTTTCCCTTAAAAGGCTCTCCCACTAGACAGCGGACAAAATGTCTTGAACCTAGCACATAATACCTGACGTAGGACAAGTGATTATAAATATTACTGTTACTTTAATTATAAGGAAATTTTAATAAACTTATTGACAGGAAAATATCAGTTTAATATACATAAATATGTTGTATAAGAAACACCTACAGAGTTTTTCCAACCTGGCTTTTGAAAAATGGTCTGATAATAATCTATAGCATATGGAGTGGGAGGGGTGCATTTATCTTCTTTTACTTACTTTCCTTTGAAAATGGTTTTTGATCATTGAACAAAGATATTTCCTCCATGGCTACATTTGCTGTCCTTTTCCTAGAACATTTTTATCACTGCTTCTATCACTCTTTGTTTTTTGTTAATATTTTAGATACTGACTGAAGGGTAATATTTTAGATACTGACTGAAGGGAAATCCCTGTCCAATTCAGCTGGCAAAGTTTAGAGACTCTTTTTTTTTTTTTAGTTTTCTAGAGTATAGTATTAGGACCTTCCATAAAATAAGGGCCTCAGTAGTAGTTAATTTCACACTTTTATGATTTCCTCATTGTCTTCCTCTCTGTTAAACTCTAAATACTGTATGGGTAGATGCAGTGTATCTTATTAACTGTTATATTTCCAGTGCTTTGCACAGTCTCTAACATTTTTGTGTGTGCATATTAGAGCAAGGAACGTTGCAGTCAGACATACTTTTAGAAGCAGAATAAACCAGTGACTGAACTCAAAGTCTCTGTTGTTGGACCCTGGGATTTGAAATTTGGCTCTGCCTTTTGCTGATTTACTTTAAAAAGTTACTTATCTTTTCCAGATCTCAGTGTTCTCATCTCCAAAATAAGAATAACAACAGTATCTACTTCAAAGAGTCTTTGTGAATTTATATGTATTCCACTTGGATGGGGTTCAAACTATAGTAAACAAGGTTTAGTTCTGCCTTTGCAGACGAAAAGCATTTTCTCAGACCATAAAGCCATCAAAGTTAGAGTCAATAGCCAAAAAAACATGGGTAGAAATTTGAACTCATGGAAACTCAATAACACCGTGCTCAAAAAAACACGCATTATAAAAGAAATCAAAGAAGAAATAAATTCACAGAATCAACTGAGAATGAAAACACATCCTACCAGAACCAATGGGATACAACAATAGCTGAGCTCAGAGGTCAGTTTATCTCTATATATGCACACATCTGGAAGGAAGAAAAGATTCAAACCAAAGAATTAGTCCTACAGCTTGAATAAGTAGAAAGAGGGCAATGTACGAATCCCTCAGGCACCAGATGAAAACATTTAATAAAGATTAGAGCAGAACTAAATGAATTGGAGAACAGAAAAACAGTTGAAAAAATGAACAAAACCAAAAGCTGGTTCTTTGAAAAGATTAACAATGACAAACTATTGGCTAAACTTACAAAAGAAAAACATGAGAGGAGACAAATAACCTGAATAAGAAATGAGATGGGAGATGTCACAACAGACCCAACAAAAATCAAAAGTACCATAACAGAATACTATGAAAGGCTGTATACTCTAATAAATTTGAAAACCTAGAGGAAATAGACAAATTTCTGGATTCATATCACCTTCCAAAATTATCACAAGGAGAAGTAGAAAAACTTAATAAAAACACATCACAAAGAAAGAGCTTGAAAAAGTGATCAAACAACTACCAACAGAAAAGGTCCTAGCCCAGAAGGCTTGACTGGAGAATTCTACCAAACTTTCAGAGAGGAGTTAACTCCAACACTACTGAGGCTATTTCACAGCACAGAAAGGGATGGAATAGTCCCCAGTTCATTCTATGAAGCAGAATAACCCTGATAACAAAGCCAGAGGAAGATGCCACAAAAAAGAAAATTAAAGACCAGTATCACTCATGATCATAGATACAAAAATCTTCAACAAAATCCTAGAATTCAAAAGCATATCAAAAAATTATTCATCATGACCAAGTTGGATTCATACCAGGATGAAAGACTGGTTCAGCATCACAAAAACAATTAATGTGAGCAGCACACAAATAGCACAAAGGATAAGAATAATTTATTTTGTCATTTGATGCAGAAAAGGCATTTGACAAAGTCCAACACCCATTCATGCTAAAAACTCTCAGCAAAGTAGGAATAGAATAAAAATTCCCCAGTGCAATAAAGGGCATCTACTCAAAGCCAACCTCCTGCATCATCCTGAATGGAGAGAGGCCAAAAGAATTCCCCTTGAGAATAGGAACTGGACAAGGAAGCCCACTGCAACCACTTCTAAGCAACATTGTTACCGTGAGCCGGTCCCAACACTTTGTAGGGTCCCGCACGGAGGGAGAGAGAGGCGCGGTGGGAAATGAATCAAGGAGACAGGAGAGACTTTTCTGGTTTAAGGCAGCCCGACCCAGAGAGCAAGAGAGAAGGCTGTCTGTCTTTATTGTTTTTATAGTAAGAGTGACGTGAATTTTACCCTGCCCACTGACCACACAATCTATTGGCTAGTTTAAAACCAAAACCTCGTGGTTGGCAAATTTGAAACCAAAAACCTCGTGGTCTTGAGGTGATGTAATTTTTTACCCTGCCACATGAGCTATTAGTTAACTGAAACCTGGTGATCCTTTTAACTGTCAAGGCTTTTTAGATAATGGCCTAAGGATGCCTCGAGCTCAATCAGCCCTACTTATACCTCAAGGTTAAAAGGTCCACGAGGAAGGGTCTAAAGTTTATGATCTCTATTTGTTCCTACTTTGCTCTTTATTTTATCTCCTCCTGCGGGGATAGTAAACATCTACCGTCCCCCACCCTATGTCCTTCTCAAGCTGTTCTAAAGAGGATAATTCCTTTCACATGGGTGGGGATGTGCAGTTGGGGGAAGTCAGCAGGGGTTGGGCCGGCCTCGCTGCTCTCAAAGCTGGCTGTGTTAGAGATCATTCCTCTGAGCTCTTTTCCCTCAGAAAATTCCTGTACAGGTTTTCCCGATATTATTTCATAGACCAAGGGGGTAGTAAAGGGCCCCCCTCAGAAGGCATCTCCCCTGATCCTTGTGCCAGGAGAGGAGGGGGTATCTTTTTGAAGAAAATTTGATTAGGAAGCCAAATAATATCAAGGGCAGTAGGCTAAAAAACATGTCACAGGTGAGATGCTTCAGCCCGTCATTTGCAGGGGCTCGTGACTTTGTCTACAAGGCTGATGGCGGACCTCCGCACATTGTGGTAGAGGTTTTAGCCAGAGCAATTAGACAAGACAAAGCATCTGTATCAGCAATGTATTCAGAACATATCCTACAGAATCAAAGGCAGTTACACAAAGAGATACACACACACAAATGTTTAATGCAGCACAGTCCACAGTAGAAAAAGATGGCATCAACCCAGATGCCCCAAAACAGATCAATGGATAAACAAACTATGGTATATATGCTCAACGGAACACTACACAATGGTAAAGAATAACAATGATTTCAGGCAGCATCTCATAATTTGGTTTCAGCTGGAAGACATTATGCCGAGGGAAATCAGTCAGTAGCAAAAGGACTCCTGCTATAACTACTTAAAAATAGATTTATGTACAGAAGAAAATACTCTTTGACAGCTACAAGCATTACCAATGAAACAGAGGGTTGGTCATAGATTAGACAGCTGACAGAAATTTGATTAGGTGAAAGTATTGACAACACACAGTAGAAAGAAGATCAACTTACTTGGACTTCAATTAATAATAATGATAGTAATAAATAATAATAATAATAAACTGAAAACTCTTCTAATCTCAACCCAATATTGCAAAGATAGAGTAGCAGGGGCAGGGGTCTGGGGACCATGCTCTTGAGGTCATCGATGCCAATGGGCATAACTAGCCTGTTGCTAAAGGCGTCTGCACCCCATATTGGTGAGTGTCATCTGCGGTCTTAAAACCTAGTAAACTGCCCTCTGAGGAACACCGAATGGTCCCCACTTATCTAGAAGAGATGATGATCGAGAACAACAAAGACATGAGGAAAGAAGAGCTCAGGAGACAGAAGGACCGTGTGAATGGGTGAGTGTATCAACCTGTGACCAGAAGAACCAGATGGTGCCCAGCCACCACCAAAGACAGCTGTGATGGGGCACACAATGTAGAATCCCCGTGGCAACACGAGAAAAAGGGCATTCAGCTCAAGTTCTGTACTAAAAGACCACAGCTGGTGGTCCGATGGCCTGGAGGATCCCCTGTGAGCATGGCCTCTAGAACTGTTGCTGTCCCTTACCAGAAAACACTACTGAAGTCCACTCTTCGAACAAAAATGGCCTGGACTTGAGGACACAGCATGACTTCACGGTGTGTGTACTCTATGGTTCTATGCACTTACAGGATGTTGTCCTACTAGTCTCTTTCTAGATGAGAAAGTAGTGGGTGGAGAAGAGGGGACAGGAGCTTGTTAAGAGAATACTACCAGTACACAATTACAAAGAGGAGTATGCTGTCACTGTGGAAGGGGAGCAGAGGGAGCTGCAGATAGGCTGGCATGCAAAATTGATTTGGATTGTATAGCTTCATTCAATCAAAATTGAAAAAGAAAAAGAAATGAAAGGGAAATCAGATTATCAGATGACTGCAAATGAAAAGAATTTTTCACCAACACACCTACTCTATCATCTTGTTAAGTTTTATAAATTAGGTGTGTTGATGAAAGTAAAACTTACAATATTATGATATGATTATTAATGTGTGTAGATGAAATATTTCAGACAAATATGTTATGAAGGATGGAGATTTGTTGTTGCACACCTTTGAGTCTATTCCTGCTCACAACCACCTTATATGATAGAGTAAAACTGCTCTACATTTTTCCTAATCTGTAATCATTACGGGATCAGATCACCAAGACTTCCTTCCTACAGAACAACTGGTTAGTTCAACCTCTTACCTTTCGATTTGCAACCAAGCACTTAACCACTGCACAGCCAAGGTTATCTGGATGGAGGGTAAAGGAATCAAAATGAATGCAAGGTTTCCACATTCCACTTAAAGTGCAATGCCAGCAACAGGTGAGTAAATTATGATAAACTATGTGCAAGATAATGTCTGAGAAGTCCTGGTGGCCCAGCTGATAAGTTCTTGGCTGCTAACTGAAAGTTGATGGTTTAAACCTGGTAGTCCCTAAGCAGAGAAAAGACCTGGAGATACACTCCCATAATGATTACAATCTAGGAAACACTGTGGAGCCCTTTCACTCTGTCATATAAGGTCACTACATGTCAGAAACACTGGTGGCATAGTGGAGTATGTGCTATGTCTGCTAATCAAAAGGTCAGCAGTTCAAATCCTCCAGGCACTCCTTGGAAACTCTGTTGGGCAGTTCTACTCTGACCTCTAGAGTTCTATGAATTGGACCTGACTCAAAGGTGTTGTTTTTCTTTTTTTTTTAATGTGTCAGAATAGACTTGGTGACATATAACAATGCAGTATCCAGAGCACTTCACAACGGAAAGAAAAACCACAGTTACACTAAAAGAAAACTTCAGATAAATTAGAACAGAATTCTACAAAATATTCTAGTAACCTACAAAAAGTCAGGAAAAAGGAAACAGAGGGATGAAAAACAGGGTGCATAAAATAATAAAATGGAAAACTATCACAAACATTTTAATCTTTACACTGGTTGTATTTAGGCATACCATAAAGAAAAACTGGTTTTTCATGAAAGCACAAAACAATATAGTAGAGGAAACTGCGTTAGGGAATCCATAAAGTAAATAAATGAATCTTGACCTAAACTTTTCCTCTCATGCAATAGTTCACTCAAAATGTAGCACAGATTTAAATGGAAACAAAAAACCGTAAAAAATTTAATGGAAATTACAACAAAAAAAATTATTTCAGACCTCAGGCAAAGCAGAGTTCTTACATGAGATACCAAGTGTCAATCCATGATAAAAGTTGGTAAATAGTACTAAATGAAAATAGGAACTTTGCATTGTGGAAGAGCTGTTAAGGAGATGAAAAGACAAGCTTCAGACTGAGGGAAAATGCTTACAGTTAGCAGCCAAGAACTTAACAATTGGGCTACCAGGACTCCTCAGGTATTACATTGCACATAGTTTGTCATAATATACTTATGTTCTGTTGTTGGCATTTCACTTTAAATGAAATACAAATACTTGCAAAACACGTCTGGTAACAGATTTGTATCTATCTAAGATCTATTGATGACTGATAAGCACATGAAGATATGTTCAACATCATTACCCTTTGCTGTTATTGTTATTAAGTCCCCTTGAGTCAGTTCTGACTTGTATTGATGTAATGCATAAAACAATAAATTAGTTGCCTGTTCTGTGTTACCTTCATGATCATTGCTATGTTTAAATGCATTGCTTTGGCTATTGTATTCATCCATGTCATTGAGAGTTTCTCTTGTTTTCCCCAAGACTTTGTTTTATCAGTCATTATGTCTTTTTCCTGTGGTTGGTCTTTCCTGATGACTTATCCAAAATAAACTAGCCTACGTCACCAACCTCATCTCTAAGGGACTTCCTGGTCGTATTTCTTCTTATACCGATCTGTTTATTCTTCTGGAAGTCGATGGTGTATTCAATATTCTTCATCAACACCCTATTTCCAATCCATCAACTGTTCTTTTGTCTTCCTTTTTATTGTCCAAGTTTTTAAAAACACGAGGTATTGTTGCACACCTACTAGAATAATGAATGTAAATATTCATATATATATATCATATATTAGAATAATGAATATATATATTTACAATAGAAAATTCTGCTGTGGATGTGGATAAGCTGTATCTTGCATACATTGTTGGTAGAAATGTAAAATTGTATAGTCACTTTGGAAAATAATTCAGCAGTTTCTTATAAAACTGTACATATTTTCAGTACAGTTCAGCAGTTGCCTCCCTGAAAATTTATCCTCGTAAAACTAAAATCTATGTGCACATAAAAACCTGTACACAAATATTTATAGCATCTTTATTAATAATAGACAAAAACTGGAAGCAACTCTAATGCCCTTTAATATTTCCAACTGCTAACAAACTATGGGACATTTGTACAGTGAACTGTACGTGGCAATTAAAAAGGAAGACTAGTGATACACTGAACAACTGCTGAGTGGAAAAATTAAAAAGAATTCCCATCTGAAATGACTACATACAGTACAATTGGATGTACAACAAATGCTTCAGGAAATAAAGAAGTAATAGCACTAAAAAGCACTTGCAATAGTACACACTTGGGTAGCGCAGGGAAATAGGTGGTGGACTCTTACAGGAAAGACGTTGACAACACGAAGATCAAATTTAGAATTCTTTAGGTTGATAAATACAAAGCCAAAGCCAAGTGCTGTGGCACGCCTTTATAGCTTCACAATGGCAAAATTTTAGGGAAGGATTAAAAATATGTGAACTAGAAATACACAATAAAATAATTTTGATTTTAGATTGAAGGGAAAATGAGATACAAATGGAAACAATAGATAACATCAAAATAAAAGGAGAGATGACTAAAGTAAATATAGAATCTTCATCCGTAAGAAAGTTAAGGTGGTTTCAAGATAGAACAGGTTGCTTTAAATATACAGTGTTGAATGTGTACTTGTGGAAGCCACATTTGTTGCCTTTGAGTTAATTTTGACTCATTGCACCCTATAGGACAGAGTAGAAGTGACCAGTAAAGTATTCAGGGAGCATTTGTTGGATTTGAACTGTCAAACTTTTGATTAACAGCTGTAGCTCTTAACCACTACACCATCAGGGTGTCTAGGAAACTACAAAGAAAATAATAACCAGTAACAGTTTACAGAGTGGCTTTGGGGAACCGTTAATCTAATTTATCTGTATTTCATAGTCCTGACTGGTAACATGAAAATATAAAATAACAAACTTCTTTCAGCACTTTCAGTACTCTTGGGATGGATAGCAATCAGGAGACACAGAGAATGAGATGATTATTTTGCTGAGGGTTATTAGATGTTTGAGTACTCCGGTAAATCCCTGGGCTCAGTAACCTTGAGGGGCCCATGTGGGTGCGTGTGTGTTTCTAATGAGGTCCTTACACTCACTAAATCTCAAAATAAAGTCCCATATGACATCAATCTGTTATTTTTAAGACTGACAAAGTAATACCAAGATGTTCTTCAAGGTCCAAAGAGTTTGTAATATCAGAAGAACTTCGCTGTTTTTACTTTTAGTCAAATGAATCATTTAAACCTTGACTTGTAGACACATGTGTCAGACAGTAGGAGCTACTTTGCCTTTCATTGACTATAATAAAGATCTGTGGCATGAGCAAAGAAAGTAACTACTAACAACTTTAGTGTCTCTACAGGATCAGGGTAAGTTTCTATTTACTTTATGGCAATTATATCCTAGTCAATTAAGTAACAAAGTGGAAATTAACAACAATGCTAATCACATTCAACTTTGGGGCTTTATCCAGGAGCATATGCCCCTATTATTTTCCCATTTGGTTATGTCCTCTCCTCTCCTCTCCTCTTTTATTAACTTTGCCTTGTCACTTATTCACAATTTGTTCCCCAGAAGAGATTCACAGTCTAAGTTCAACTGCTCCAGAGCAGAGGGGCTCCCTCAGGTTTCTGTAAGATACTAAAACCGCTATTTCTGGAAAGTGCATCTGACATATGTATTTTTTGTTGTTTGTTGTCTTCTTGTTCACCAGCCCCAGCACACAGCTATCTAAGAGATAAAGCTATAAGAGCAGAAACAAGCTGAGGGAAGAGTATTCATTTTGGGAAGCAATATTAAATATAAATATCTATTTCTTGTCTATCTGGCTCAGCTGGATTCAAGTGCAGAGATAGAATTTTCTTGGAATGCTTTGAGATAAACCAAGAGCCCATTTGGTTTGCATAAATTTGCTGTGGTCTCAGAGGCACTTGCAAATGAACTTTCAATCCAAACGGGATAAAGCGACTTCAATACACTACCTTCTCCAAAATAGGCTTAATGCTTATAACCCTTCTTGAAATTTTCAAATCCAGAGACTTATAGGTTTAAAAACTTAGCTTTCACCAAATGCTTCACATTATATTTTGTAAGCTTAAAATCTTTTCACTGTGCCTAAAAAGAAAATGACATTATGGTGAAGAAGGACCATTTTCATTTAGGGAGGCCTAAGAAGGCCTTCAAGACTGAACATCTCGACACCATAGGCAAATCAAGGCTCAATAATCAAAACCAAAAATCTAGACACTATAAGCAAAAAACACAGACTAAGAAAAAAACTAAATATACTAAACTATATAAAAATTAACAAATCTGGACAGCAAAGACACCCTATGTAAAATCAATACTTAAACAGTAAGTTTAAGAAAAGATAAAATACAGAGAGGCACAAAAATAATATGGATAAAAAAGGGATAAACAACCCAACAGAAAAATGATCAAAAGCAATAGATGTGCAATGATGGCTAAAATACATATGAAAATATGCTTAAATTCTTTAGAAGACAAAAAATGTAAACTATCAATTACCTATCATGTAACTCACAACTCAAAGACAAAAAACATAATGCATACTGCTAGTACAGATGCAAAGAAAAGGATACACATAAAGAAAAAATAAGATATTCATATATTGTTACCAAAAGGTATATCATTCTAGCTTCCTAGAAATTGATCTAATATCCTTTACATATTTTTTTTTAAAAAAACTTACAAACTCTCCTGGTAAATTATTTCATAAAAATAAAGCACCTATATCTGTGTGTATCATGTTATATCTACATAATCAAATGACATGTCAGTATTTAAAATAATAAATAAGAGGTACACATTTTGCTTTAGAAGAATTTTCTCAAAGTATTTTTGAATGATAAAAGAAGATGCAAAACATGTGTGCGGTAATACCATCTTAGCCTCTAAGTGAGCAACTACACAACTCCCTGTGTGTTGTGGGGAGGGGTGTGTGCACGCATACGTGCCGGCATGTAAAACTATGCAGATGCACTGAAATTTACCTCAGGAGAAGTTAATTAAAGGCTATGTGAATGGGAGTGAGAGATAAGCCAAAAGGAAAAAGGTAAAAACTTTCAGCACGAAAAATAGCACCTGAGACTGTTTTTATACACTGTTGAGAAGTTACAAATCTGCATTTGATACGCAACAGAGAAATGTAATACTTGAAACAAGAGACAAATTGTTAGCTAAAACTAGATATTAACTTGATTAAAAGATAGCGAAAGGTAGAAGAGAGCAAAACTAAAAATATGATTGTCTAATACTGTGTACTCCCTCTAACAACCCAAACATCTTTGACAAAGGGTCATAGACAGAATATATTTCTCCAACAAATACTTATCAGATTCCTGCTAAGGGGGATTCAGGCATTAGGAGGCACAAAGCTGAGTAGATACAGTCTTTGCTACTGAAGAGCTTTAAGCCTTATACAAGAAGTTTGAGGGGAAAAAATAGTCATTATATAATACACTGAGTGCCTAAAACAAAGGTCTATGCAGAGCTGTACCAGGTCACAAAGGGAGACAGTGTTTAAGTTGAATTAGGAAGGATGAGAGAAAATGATATGTAAAGAGAGGCAGAGAAAGGAGCACTTAAAAGATTTAGAGGCATACAAACTTCATGGAATATTTTTGATATGAATACCAATGTATTTGTGCTATGCAAACTGTTCTATGTGGCTGGGGCACAGCACGCTTGGGTAGATATATGAGATGGGGATAAAGAAGCTTAAAAGTTAAACTATAGAGCTTCAATATTATAGACATTATATGTTAAATAAGAAATTTGGATTTTTGTTTTCATGCGGGTAATGTATAATCATTGAATGAATCCAAGTAGGAAAATAGAAGCCTGATAAAAACACATGTCTATCCAAATTGACTGCGCTTGGGAACCAGGGTCAAAAAGAGAGGCTAACCAGGTTTCAGTGTTTCCTCTGGAAAGTATATAATACAGTCTCTCATTTCTTCAGATCCAGAGGCCAAGGAAAAACTAACTTTGGAAGGTTCAGTGTTTACACCAGTTAGCAACACTCTTCTCAGACATTTCAGAATCACTCTTATCTGCCACAATAACGGCTGTTAAGGGTGTTCGCATTTGCAGACATAAGAAAGTTGTAGTCCACTGCCAGAGCCTTGGTGGCACAATGGTTAAGAAGTTGGCTGCCAATCAAAAGATTGGTAGTTCGAACCACTGGCCATTCCTTGGAAACCCTATGGGACAGTTCCACTATGCCCTGTAGTCACTCTAAGAATTGACTTGACAGCAGCTGTGTAGTTCACTGCCAGGGTCAGGGCAAATATTTGTGAGAATGATAGAGGTCTAAGAACACTTTTCTTGTGAATTTTACAGAAAGAGAAGAGTTGAGTTACCATGCTCTGTCCTTGGATCAGTGATTCCAGTGGCAAACCTTTCTACCTGCCCCACTGTTGTCTTGGTGGAGGGCCAACAGGTGTTACAGAGCATTTCTGCTTCTAGACTACTACTACACTGGGTTGTTTAGAGATATTTTTGGTTCATACAGAGACAGTGTTATACTTCAAATCTAACCTTTTCCTCACCATCACACCAATTAGCAGTAAGAGTATCATTGTGAGTGACTTGAGGCTTCTTTCTTTCCTTGTTTTTAGTTGATATGGGAGTTTCTCCAGGCCCTAAAGTGCTAGAGAAAGAAAAACAAAAAGCAAAACCGTCAAAGACTGATTAGATTCATCCAGTGATCTTTTCTTCCGTTTAACTGCCTATGAATACCTGACAATAATATTCACATAAAAGGGGGCTATGGTTTTGCTGTAAAATCAAAGTGTTTAGAGTTTCTAAGTAAGTCAGGGAAACTTTTTTCTCCCCCATCAAAATCCTGAACCAATTGAAGAAGGTCTAGTTGCTTTGGGGAGTTTCATGATCAGGTAAGATGAGTCAAGAAAAACTTGTGAGTCAGCCATTCCATTCCTGTCAGCCTCCTTGTGCTGGTCTGACTTTGTTTCAAAGGGAGACTAAGATCCACTTTAACATGTTTTATCTGTTTTTCATTTCCACAGAACTCTCCAAAGAATGTCTATAGGAAATCTTTCCACAACAGTCAAGTTTGTTTTAGCGGGATTAACACAGCAGCAAAAGCTCCAGGTGCCTCTCTTCTCCTTGTTCCTGGGAATCTATGTGGTGACTGTGGTGGGAAACCTGGGCTTGATTGTCCTGATCACCATCAGCCCTCTGCTACACAATCCCATGTACTACTTTCTCAGCAGCTTGTCCTTCATTGATCTCTGCTATTCCTCTGTCATTACCCCCAAAATGCTGGTGAACTTTCTAGGGAAGGAGAATACGATATCGTATTCTGAGTGCATGGCACAGCTCTTCTTCTTTGTGGTCTTTGTGGTGGCTGAGGGTTACCTCCTAACAGCAATGGCTTATGATCGCTATGTGGCAGTCTGTCACCCCCTGCGCTATAGTGTGATTATGTCCTCTTGGGTCTGCTCATTACTGGTGTTAGTTGCCTTCACTCTAGGATTTTTGTCTGCTTTGGCTCATACAAGTGCCATGATGCAACTGTCCTTCTGCAAATCCCACATCATCAGTCATTATTTCTGTGATGTTCTTCCCCTCCTCAATGTTTCCTGTTCTAACACACACCTCAATGAGCTTCTCCTTTTCATCATTGCAGGGTTGAACACCTTAGTGCCCACTCTAGCAGTCTTCCTCTCCTATGCCTTTATCTTCTACGGTATCCTTCACATCCGATCCTCAGAGGGCCGATCAAAAGCTTTTGGCACTTGTAGTTCTCATCTCATGGCTGTGGGGATTTTCTTTGGGTCTATCACATTCATGTATTTTAAGCCCCCTTCAAGTAACTCCCTGGAACAGGAGAAAGTGTCCTCAGTGTTTTATACCACAGTGATCCCCATGCTCAACCCTTTAATATACAGTCTGAGGAACAAGGATGTAAAGACAGCACTAAGACAGGGTTTGCTGGGGAGGCAAATCTTAATCTCGAAGAGCTACAAATAGGAGATGTTAACTGTTCCCATAGAAAAGGTGTTCATTTTTCCTTGCTATTTTGCTTTAATACACAAGTGAATTTAAAATACACTGTCCCATCCATAATTTTCTCTGTGAAACAAAAAAAGCATCTTGCAAAATAGTTAAGTTAGTGTTACTATCTTATTATTAGTGATTACTAGTGATTTGTCTTTTGACCAAAAAAACCCTGAGGTTTAGATAATTTTCTTGAAATGAGTGTGATAAAAGAAATAAGAATCCAGTTTCTCCAACATTATTATTTTCTTCTCCATACCCTGCCTTTGTTTACTGAGTATCTGTTACATGAGGGGTTCTGAGTTGTCCTCTGTTACGAATGCTAAGAGATATGTAACTGCATCCCAGATTTAAAGAATCCAGTTTCTCCCACATTATTTTTCCCTTCTCCATAGCCTGCCTTTGTTTACTGAATATCTGTTAAGTGACATGTGCTAAGTTGTCCTCTGTAATGAATGCTAAGAGATACATAACTGTGTCCCAGATTTCCATTAATTCTTGAGGGAGCAAGTCATATGTACACGGAGAAAAATATGAAAAACAGTTTCTAGACAACACTGGCAGTCCTAGTCAGCGGATTTGCTCAAATGCTTCCCTCTCCTTTATTTTTCCCCCCTCTGTTCAACATGTACAGATGTTAATTTATGTTTTATTATCAACACTCCCTAGCACTTACACCCTTTAAACATCTCTATTTAGCAGTAAGGGGCCTCTGAACAGACATTTTCAAGACTGTGTCATGGTTAGAATTTTTATATGTTGCAATGGAGTTTCCTACTTGTGTAAAACTAACCTCACACATCTAGATACCTTCCTAGGGAAGATTGTACCCCAAATTGTTTTTGCTGGGGAACCGCCACCAGCAGTTTCTTGATCTCAAGCTGTGATTGATGTTTCTGAGCACACATTCTTACAGTTTAAGCAAGGATTATGACTTTCCTGAGATTTCTCAATTTCTAGACTTTATGTAGCATTTCCTTTTGCTTTTGAGAGGTAGGGGTAGTAATGAAACATGTCTTCAGTGTTGTGTGTCTCTTGGATGTTTCGCTCTTCAGTTAGAGCTCCACTTCATTTCTAGTACGCTAATTTCCACCTCAGATTGGTTTTTTTTGTTCTATTTCATGGAAGTGTTTATTGAAATTACATTTTCCCATTGATTTGTTTTTGTTTGCAAGACACTAGTTTCTGCAGTGTAACTATCTCAATTGTATCTTGAGAAAAATTTTCCAGTTTGTAAATAAGAAATCAGTAGGTTCTGGGTCTGTCAAGGTCTCTTGTCTAAGAAAAGTTTATCTGATTTTAGCTCTCTTCCTTCAATAAATCTCACCCAGAATATGTCTTCCCAGAGGTCTGTTTAATATTGCAGTTGTCAACAGTTTTCTGGCTCAAGGCTTCCGGCTTTCAAGTTCTCATTTTCTGTTACATAATTTTCTAATCTGTCATCTTTGTACTCTATTCCAGTTTAATTAGCTTGTTCTCCTTCATTTCGTTTTCACTTTTATTTTTTTACTGCTCTGGTTATGATTATAAAACTGAAGTACTCTTTATAAATCACTTGATTTCTTAAGCTGACTTGATTCCTTGAAACAGCGTATTTCACAGCTACATCTCTAAACCAATATTCTTTTTATGATCTGTACACACATTTTTATTGATTCATTAATTAAATCTATCATGCAATTTAAGGTAAAGCTCCAATTTAGATGGTAGATATCTAAATGTCTGCTCAGAACTTACACGTTTAACAAATTCCTGGGCAACTTTATCCACTCATTGGGATTTTACTCTTGAACCAGCGGACAAGCCACAAGAAATTAAGGTTAGTCTCCCCAAAGTTTCATGACTGGGTGCTAAAGAGAATCTAAAAGAGCATAAAGGAGTAAAACTATTTAAAACAGCATAACTGCTTTGCTCTACCAGTGCTGAGGTGAAACACTCCTTGGAGACATGTCTGAAAAACAAGTGAGAACAACAGATTATTGTTCTGCCTTTAAATGAGGACTTAATATGAAAAGACTGTCTCTTGGATTCATTTCCAAGCACTGCTGTAACAAACGATCAATAGCTTGTGGGCCTAAAGAAATAGAAATTTATTCTCTCACAGTACTGAAGACTAGAGATTCAAAATGAGGATGTTGGCAGAGCCATGTTTCCTCTGAAGGCTCTAGGGAAGGGTTTTTCCTTGCCTTTTCCTAACACCTGGTGTTCACCAGTCTTGTTTGGCATTCTTTGGTTTGTAGCTGTGTTACGCCATTCAGTGCTTTCATCATCACATGGTATTCTCTCTGTGTAGCTGCATTTCTGTATCTAAATTTCCTTTTATATATGACACCAATCATTCTGTATTTATTACCCACTATAATTCCTTATGATCTCATCTTAATTGTATCTTCCAGGACTCTATTTTCAGGTAAGATCAAATTCACAGATTCCAAGTTAACATGGATTTTGGGGATATACATTCAGTCTAGTAAACCTACAGTCAAATCATCGTCTCATTGTGAAAATGTTTCTTCTACACAATTCAAGTTGAAGCTACATCAATATTTGGGTGCTTCTGAGTGGCTTAGCTGTCTCTAAGTTTGGTTTAGCCTACTCAAATAAAATTTACTAAGAACCATGGGGGCCCATTGCTTTGCAAAATCTTACTTTGACAACATTTTCCCGAGGAGTAAGCCTTTGCTGAAGCGACTACTATTTCTTCATGCTCAGCATTCGTGTCTTTATTTCTGTAGAAATTATTCACTCATCTCTGAAAAAATCTATTGTATAGCAAACCTGCTGGAGGTAAAATCCCACATTATCAGAGGTTGAGACCCATAGCCACTTGCTGGGATTTCAATAGCTAAATGTTACATGTAGGCTATAAACTTAAAAAAATATTGCAAAATAAGAAACACTAACATCAAAATCCCTCTACACATCAGAAGACTAAAGCTGTTAGATGTTACTTTTGTTTACTTACCTATTTATTCTGTTAACTTATTTGTGTCACTGGTCTAATGCTCCAGGTTTCACTTGTCTGAAGATGTAGGAGAAAAAAATGTTTCTTTCTTTTTTTTCTGAACAAACTTAGAAGATAAGTAAACAAGTTTTCAAGTGGAGATCAATATGTCTTTTTTACATCCTTATTATTGGTGAAGGTATGTTTTTGGGAAGTGAGATTCTTAATATTAAGTTCCATATTGGGAAAACTTGCCACTCTAATCCCAGAAAATGCTGGATGGTGTAGGCAGTTACTAGCAGAGGTAGGACTGCATACACAAGGATACCTGGGAATACATTCTTTCTGACAATATGCTAACTCTCAAAAAAAGAACATAAACAAGGAGAATGGTTTCTTCCTTTAAACTAACCAATCCTAATTTATAAGTCATTCCATCATTCCAGGTGGAGTGACAGTGGATGTGAAGGGGTTGTTGGAGGGTTGGGGTATGGATATTCCTACACATGTAAGAAAACAATCATGGGAATCATGGCTCAAACAAGTTGATACACACATTTTCAGGGAGACAAATTCAATCCATGACAGACTTCATTTGGGAAAATTGCTTAACTGGTTTATGTTGTGCTAGATTACACCATCAATAATTTTTTTCATTAATTTTTGTGAAGGTCTGTCCATTTGGGAATTCCTTTTTAAAAGAAAGATATATGGCAGAAAAACAAATCCAAAATCAGACCTGTTGAACTCAAACCTGAAGCAATCCAGTCAATTTTGACTCATAGTGACTCATCTAGGTGGTCTCAAATTAGCCAAATATATATTTATTTATTGTAAGGAACTACTTTTAGAAGCTTTTATATTTTCAGAAAATTTCAAAGATAATGGAATTTCCATATATTTCACCATATCCAGTTTACCATTTTAACATCTTATATTTAGGTATCTCATTTATTACAATTGTTTCTAGTTGCCTTCTAATCCATGCCAATCCCAAGGACACCATGTATAACAGAATGATTGCCCAGTTGTGTACCATCTTTATGATCACTGCTTTGTTCGAGTCCATTGTTAGGCTACTGTGTCAATCCATTACTATGTCAATTCTTTTCACTGATTTTCTGCTTTACTAAAAATCACGTGATCAGTCTCTCCTTAGGATGTATCCAAAATAAAGTAGAAGTCTCACCATCCTCTTTTCTATGGTATGTTTTGGTTATAGTTCTTCTAAGACAACTTTATTCATTCTTCTGAAAGTCCACAGTGTATTCAAGCCCACCATGGGCAACCCAGGTTCACATATTGTAATTCTGTTGGTATTTAAAATTTTGGTATCATAGTCTCATGAGAGCCACTGTAGTTTCACAAACTGACAGACCAGTGATGCTCAATACATATTACCATTGTTCATGCTAGTTAGTTGTCAGCCAGTTGATTCTGACTCAATACAACCCAATGCCTACAGGATAGAATTTTTCCACAGAGTGTCCAAAGTATAACCTTTTGAAGCCGATTTCCAGACTTGTCTTCCAAGGTGGCTCCGGGTGGATTTGAACTGCTAACTTTTCAATTAGTAGTTGAGACCTATCATAGGCATCTAGTGTTTACATAGCAGATCCTACAAGTCTTTAACATGGAGTGTCTTAGTCACCTGGTACTGCTCTAACAGAAAATATCACAAGTGAAAGATTTCATGAAGTGAAGCTTTTATTGTCAGAAACTGCTAAGCCGCAAATCCATATGAGGTTCCCGACTTCCTTGGCTCAATTCTCTCCCTTATGTTCCACAAGTTTGTAGCTTCTGTCCTACCTCACTAACTGCAAATGATTCTCTATCATCAAGATCACAGAGGCAGGATTCACAACACATGGGAGGAATGACACCATATTGGGACTCCTAACCAAGTCAAATCAATATATACATTTTTTTTTCTTTTTTATTTAACATGACTGAGTGAAAATGTACATTCACATGTAAATTTACATGCCCACCTATATGCAGCTTCCACTGCTCTCCCTGTCCCGTGACAGCACACTATTCCTCCCTGCTCCATACATGTCTCATCCTCCCAACAGCCTCCTTTCCACTCCTCTCCACCCACTCTCCTTCCTCCAGCCAGAGGTCAGCAGGATATCCTATAGATGTATAGAACCATAAAGTGCAATCAATATATGGTCACTCTGCATTGCCAAGTCCAATCCATTCCTGTCCAAAGAGTGGACCTTTGTTATAATTTACGGGAAAGGGCAGCATCAGGGCTGAGGGCCTTGCTCTCAGGGGAACCCGGAAACCACTGGACTGTCAGTTGAGGTCTTTTAGTGGAGATCTCAGGATGCACACCTTTTTATTCTTGTGTTGCCAGTAAGACTCAATCTAGTGAGCTCCATCATGGCTATCACTGGTGGTGGCCAGGCACCATCCGGTTCTTGTGGTCCCAATTCGATGAAGGCACCCACTCTTGCGGGTCTCTCTGTCTTCTAGGTTGTCTTTACTGCATGTCATTTTGGTCCTAGGGGAGCATTCGTTCCTGCTGAGTTAGGACCATTTGCTATGTCCTCGGGTGGCAGCTTGGCAGCTTTTAAGATCCTAGACGCCACTCACCAATGTGGGGTGCAGGGAGCTCTCTTAGCAAAACGCTAGTTGTGCCAATTGGCCTCGATTTCACCTAAGAGGATGGTCCCTGCCCCTTGCCCCGGCTACTCTATCCTTGTAATATTGGGTTAAGATGGAAGGAGTACTCAAGTTATGCTGAAGTCCACTTAATGTTGTTCTTGTTTCTAATGTGTGCTATCACCACTTTCTCCCAATCAGATTTCTAGCAACTATCTAAACTACCCTTCCCCCCTTACCCTCCCTTCCTCCCCTCCCTTGCACCTGTCAAAGAGTCTTTTCTTCTATACACAAGTCTGTTTTTGAGATCTTATCGTAGAGGTCTCATACAGTATTTGTCCCTTTGTCGCTGACTACTTTCACTCAACATAATGTCTTCCAGTTGAAACCAGGTTAGGAAATGTTTCCTGGAATCATCGTTATTCTTTATCATTGTGTAGTGCTCCATTGAGTATATGTACCATAGTTTACCTATCCATTCCTCTGTTGTTGGGCATCTGGGTTGATTCCATCTTTTTGCTATCTTGGATTGTGCTGCGATGAACATTCTCATGTATGTGTCCATTGGTGTGAAAGGCCTTGATTCTATAGGATATATTCCAAATAGTGGAATTACTGGGTCAAATGGTATATCGATATCCATTTTTTTAAGGAAGTGCCAGATTGCTTTCCAAAGAGGCTGGACCATTTTGCAACCCCACCAACAGAGTAGGAGGGTTCCACTTTCTCCACAGCCTCTCCAGCATTTGTTGTTTTGTGTTTTCTGGATCATGGCCAGTCTTGTTGGGTGAGATGGTATCTCATTGTCATCTTGATTTGAATTTCTTTAATAACTAAAGATCGTGAACACGTCCACATGTGTTTTTTGGCTGCCTGGATCTCCTCTTTCGTGAAATGTCTGTCCATCTCCTTTGCCCATCACTTAATTGGATGGTTTATCTTCTTCTTATTGATATTTTGTAGTATCTTATAGATTATGGAGATCAGGCATCAGTCTGACGTAGAGTTGCCAAATATTTTTTCCCATTCTGTGGGTGTTCTTTTAATTCTATTAATAAAGTCTTTGGATGAGCAAAAGTGTTTGATTAGTAATAGTTCCCATTTATCTATTTTCTCTTCTGTTGATTGTGGTTTCTTTGACAGATTTTGGAGTCTGTCCTCATTGTGTATTAAAACTTCCATTGTTGTTCCTACCTTTTCTTGTATGGGCTTTATTGTTTTAGGTTTGATATTTAGGTCTTTTATCCAGTTGGGGTTGGCTTTGTCAACACATACATTTTTGGGGGGACATAATTCAATCCATGACAGAGAGGAATTTATTTTCTCACAGTCTAGTAAGCTAGAAGTCCAAATATAGTGCCATAGCTCCAGCAGAAGGCTTTACCTCTGTGTCAGTTCTGGAAGACAATCCTTGTCATCAACCTTTCCCTAGACCAGAAACTTCTTCACACAGGAACCTGGGTCCTAAAGACAAACTCTGCTCTTGGCACTGCTTTCTTGGTAGCAAGAGTTCCCTGATTCTCTGCTTGTTTCCCTTTCTTTATATCTCTTGTAAAATAACAGAAGATCCATGCCACACCCCAGGGAAACTCCATTCACGTTGAATCAGGGATGTGACCTGAGCAAGGGTGTTATATCCCATCCTGATCTTCTTTAACCACAGGCAAAGAGTATGATTTCTAACACATAGGAACATTAAAAAAGAAAAAGAGGACAACCACACAATACTGGCAATAATGGCCTAATCAAGTTGACACATAGTTTGGGGGTCAGAATTCAAACCATGACAATTGCTTAACTGATTGCACCCGGAGACTCTTGTCAACACACACAGACACATACAGATACACACAAAAATCATCTGCCGCCAAGTCAATTCCAACTCATAGCAACTCCATCGAACAGAGTAGAAATCTTAAGGTTTCTAAGGAATGGCTGGTAGGTTTGAACTACTGACCTTTTGGTTAACAACCAAATTGTTAGTCACTGCACCATTAAGACTCCGACGTGCTACCAGAGTCAACACTTAAACAAACAAACAAAAAACTCACTGCCATCAAGTCAATTCTGACTCATAGCAATCCTATGGAACAGAGTAGACCTGCTCCTAGGGCCTTATACGTAGCTTATTATGCTATTTCATGGTCCTATCTTTTTTCTCAGTCAGTGCTGACTCCCTTGAACTCACAACAAACATACTCTCATTAGGGACATTAGACACAGGTGCTTAAGGTAGGATACTCAATTCTTGCACCACTCAGACCCACTCATGATCACAAGCCAAAATTGTCCTGCCGCTTATCACTCAAGTGGGTGGCTGGCTGGACTCTAATGTGGGAAATTCCTATCAGGTTGTTGTATTTTACCTTGTAAAAATGTGTCTGCGAGCTCTGCCATTTTGGAGTATTAGATTCACTTTGTGAGAACAGATGTGTTCTCAATCTCAACTGTCTTGAATGTTCTTATTAACAGATTACACACTCACTTTTAACTGTTTGATGGGTCAAGATTGTGAAGTACACCCACT
Source organism: Heterohyrax brucei (assembly GCA_028571685.1). Classification (NCBI taxonomy): domain Eukaryota; kingdom Metazoa; phylum Chordata; class Mammalia; order Hyracoidea; family Procaviidae; genus Heterohyrax; species Heterohyrax brucei. Next base: position 25,165,764 of record CM053162.1, read on the forward strand.
CAGTTTCCCAGATCGTAAGGTCCTCTTTTTCACTCCAGGCTCTGAATGAAATATAAGAGCTACACCATGACAGTGAACTTAGTGTCTTTATAAGTTGACCATCCTAACCATCAGATTTGGGGTTTGATTTTCGACATGGGGTACTGTGGCTGCAGAAGTCAAGATCCTTTATAACTGCCTCTGTGAGGCCCCTGAATTTTTCAGCTTACCCTGAGTTCATGGTTGTCTGACTGAGCTTGTCATTCTCTTCAAGACAGCCTTTCTCCATGTAGCTGAGGCAGATAGCCCCAGAGAGCTGTGGTCCCAAGAAAACAATTAAGTGACTTCTCCTGCTGAGTCCACAGACCCTTTGAATTCAATCCCTGAAACCCTTAGAGATCTGTCTTGGATCTGATTATGTCATGGTAAGAATGCAAGGTCCAGTGATGGAAAGCAGGAAAAGCAGAGCTTTGTAGAGGGCTCTCTGATACTTTTCTTGGTACTTTAAATTAGATGACAGTTGCCTATTTTTCTAACTTGGGTGGGGCCTCTTCTGTATTACTCAGCACTGGAATCTCTCTATAATCTATTGAATTTGTGGTTTGTACTATCATTTTGAGCTGAGCTATTATTGGTTCCAGAAAGAACCACAGGCAACTTGCACAACCTACAGACCAATGTCATGCTACTTGCCACCACATGCCCAGGAACTCTGCTTGTATCCCTCATTGTGACCACAACTGCGACAGGCTTACATCTTTTTTGCCAACAAAATCCCTAATCAAGGCTTAAGGTTATTATATCCTGTCACAGCTAAAATGGGTACTCTTTATCCTGAGTTCCACTAGCTGGTTAGGAAATGCAGAAAGGAATTACTTCTGACAACAAAGGAAAAAATGTCTGAGTTTTTCCTATTTGGGAATGATGTGGTACCATGCAAATTCACCTGAGAAGAATTTTTCAAAATAAATGTGCCTGAATCTTATCAAGGATCTACTGAATCATAATATAGTTTTCTCAGGGTTAGATACGTATTATGTGTCCCTGCTACGTGTAGAAACAAACTTCAATAAAAGGTAATAACTTTTCACAGCCTTAGGGAAAGTATTGACAATGGAATGATGATTTTAAGAAACAGAAAGACAAACTAGTTTTAAGAAAAAGAAAAACACTATTACTTCAGTGTTTCTGATTACTAACTTGGAGAGATCCATACCTCATAACTATGATTTTGCTCAGTGCATGTTTTATATCATTATTCCTAAGACTATAGATCAAAGGGTTCAGCATAGGGATCACTGTGGTGTAGAATACAGAGGACACCTTCTCCTGGGCCATGTTGCTGGATGCTGGCTTAAAATACATGAATATAATGGATCCATAAAAAACCCCAACAACTGTAAAATGAGAGCCACAGGTTCCAAAGGCTTTAGACCTACCCTTTGCTGAGCGGATCTGCAGGATGTTGGAGAGTATAAAGGCATAAGAGATGATGATGGGCACAGTTGTTGCTAACACATTGAATCCACCAATAATTATCAATAGAAGCTCATTGATGTAAGTTGTGGAGCATGAGAGCTTTAGGAGAGGAATTATGTCACAGAAGTAATGATGGATAACATTGTCTTCACAGAAAGAAAGCCTGGTCATAAAGACAGTGTGGGCAATAGCTCCCAAAGATGCTATGAAATAGACCCCAGTTATCAGCACATTGCAGACATTCTGTGACATGGTGACATTGTAGAACAGTGGACTACAGATAGCAATGTATCTATCATATGCCATGGCAGTCAGCAGATAGCACTCAGCAATAGTAAAAACACAAAAGAAAAAAAGCTGAGTCATACATCCAGGGTAAGAAATAGCATTTTTCTCCAATATGAAGTTTCCCAGGAGTTTGGGGGTAACAACTGAGGAGTAAAACAAATCTAAGGATGACAAATTACTGAGAAGAAAGTACATGGGAGATTGGAGTTTGGAATTTAAAGCAACAAGGAGTATCACCCCCATGTTTCCCACTATAGTGACCCCATAGATTCCTAAGAACAGGAAAAGAAGAGGCAGCTGCAGTTCTGGTTTGTCTGTCAATCCCTCAAGGACAAATTCTGTCACAATGGAAAAATTTTGCTTGACCATTTCCTTCAGGAGAGAGGGGATATGAAATTAAGAAAAAAACAAATCGCAGAAAGTGGGAAAGTTATTTGCACATGGTTAATGAGGAATGTGTTAGTCTTGTAACAAAAAAAAAAATTCAATCATCAAAGCAAAAATTTGCTGCTATTGTGTGCCTTTGAGTAAATTCCATGCGATAGAGGACTTATAGGAGAGAGTAGCAGTATCCCACAGTGTTTCCAAGGCTGTAATCTTTACAGGATTGAATCTCCAGGTCTTTTTGTCGCAGAGCCACTGGGTGGCTTCCAAGCAGGAATCTTTCAGTCAGCAGTTTGAGCTCTTAACCATTACACCACCAGGGCTCGTTAATAGAGTTTAAGAGTAGTCAATAATAAGATGGTAAATTGCATATTTCACGTCTGGATTATGTTACTCTTTAGTTGAAGACCTTAGTAAGTTGTAGGAAAAAAAGATAAACACAATGTGATCTTTAAAATTGTAAGATAATTTCTCAACAGGACAAAAATTCCAGTAATTGTATAATCATCTGAAGATTTTCTTTGTGTCTGCAACAAAAGGGAATGCAACAATTATGAATTGAAATGGGACTACATTTTACAGTGCTGGAGCTCTTGGTGCGCGGAACATAAGGTTTATTAAGCTTTAATATTTCCAGATTTAGTGTTGAGTGTTTTGTGTGCAGTGGGTTTTTGTTACCCATCCAATACAGAGAATTCCTCAAGGAGAAAGTGGTAAGAGTATTGATACTTTATAGTTAAGATTCTTAAGTCTCAAAAGGAAGTGCAGGGACCACGATGATTTAAATTAAGAAATTTGTCAGTCTAATCCTGGAGATTTTTTTTTTTTTTTAATTTACATGCATTAGTGCTCCATTATACATATATGAGTTTTGGAGGCTATTATAAGTGCATTTTAGGAAAACAATAAAATACGAAGGAAGAGAAGAAACATTTCCTACATCTTCATCCACTCCACGCTCTCAGTCAGTAGGAAACATTTCCTACAGCCTCAGCTGTGTTGACTTAAGTAATAACCACATTACTTTGCTGTTACTTGGTCTTACAATCTTTTATTAGAATATTGATTTATTAGTTTCTCTAAGCAACTGGATTTCACTATAAATGTTTTTGTGAATGTATATTCAGAATTTGTATACTTACTTGAGTGCTGCTTACTTACTTGTATACTTACTTAGATACTTGTGTACTTACTTGAGTAGACGAGTTGTTGCTCCTACTAATTACAAGTGATCTCCCCTGTAGTCTTAGAGAAACTCACATGGTTTCATGGGAAACATTACCTGTCTGGAACCTTGCTGATCCCAGTTATCGCATGATATTATTAACATCTAGCTTCAAGAAATCAGGCCACAACTAACAAAAACAAGGAAACAAATACAGCTTCTCTTATAATTTGTCCTTCAGCCACGACACTGATTTATTGTGTGACACTTTGAAAGTCACTTCAAATTTCGCCTTCTACAGAATGATGATGATGGAAGGTAGATCTCTAATTTGTTAACAGATTCAGCATTTCACAATTTTCTGATACTACTTTGAGGAAGTAACAATAACATTCTCTTCCACTTCCAGTTCTTGAGATCTTTTATAAAAATACTTTGATTTGTTGTTCACAGGTCTTTGAACTCAAAGGAGATGCAAGAATACAGTATTCTCCCAGGACCACAAGTCTAGGGAAGACTTTCAGAGGTGAAATTCCCCTGAGAAGAAATAAACAAATCATGGAATTATACCTGAATTTGCACCAGAATAATGATACTCAAAGACATATTGTCATTTTCAATGTTTAGCATTAAATTTTTGCTCTTATTTCCCAGAAGCTGAAAACTTCATGCAGCAGATGAGAATAGACCTCCTCTTGGATCCCTGTAGGATTATCATCAACTAACTAGTAGCATTTTGGTAAGGTGTTTTCACTCAGTTTAAAGAGCAAAGCTTCTCGTGCCACTGTTATCTCTGTGTGTACTTTGAAAGGTGAGCATGATAACTCCTGTTTCAGATTTTTTTTGTCTTTATACTGTAATTAAAATCAGTTAATGATTACTCTGCTGGAACATCCTGGCAGTATCAATGATGATCTACAGAGGAAGATCACTTCCTTCCTACATATATTCCTTAACTCTTCTGATGCAGTTATGCATAACAACAAGGGTTCCAAGTTTGTAATCTCCCTTAGGTTTCTCTGAAAACAGTACTATGCATTTGAAGTATTGACATAGTCTCTTACAGCTAGTTCAATGCTTAAACACTTTGGTTTTGAGACTCCAAGGCAGAGCGGTTTCAAACTCACCTCTAAAAACCAAAACCAAACCCAGAGTCATCAAGTTGATTCCAACTCATTGCAACCCTATGGAACTGAGTAGAACTGCACTACAGAATTTTCAAGGAGCGTCTGTTAGATTTGAACTGCTGACCTTTTAGTTAGCAGACATAGCACTTAAAACTCACCTCTAGGTGCTTCATAGTTTTCTTGGAGAAGATTAGGTACTTCTTTCTCTTGAGAAGACTGAAAAACAAAAACAGGGTGGCCACTGAGTTGATTCCAACTCATAGGAACCTTATAGAGCAGCATAGAACCACAGCTATAGAGTTTCATGCTATGAGTGGTGGATTCCAACTGCAAGCATTTTGGTTAGCAGCGAAGCTTTAACCACTACAACATTAAGGTTCCTTGAAAAGACCAGGCAGTCTTTAAGAAACAGAGAATGTGATCGGAGATGCCAGTAATAAATTTATATCTACTGTATAAATCTGAAAAACTTTAATTATTAAATATCAAAATGTTCAAGAAAATGAAGACTTCCACATGACTAAGAGAAAATATATATATACATATTGTATATAATGTGTATCTTTAAGATATATTATATACATAAGCTGTATATCCATACACATGTATGGATTTTCCACTGTTTCAAAGGTCATTGATGCTTTGTAAAAGAATTAGATTTACTACCTGACTTGGTTTCTATATATGTTAATGGTCATCATATGAAACCAACTGCTGTAGGAATCAGTTTTTTATAGTTGTTAGGGTCCGGATTCAAGATGTGATGCAGTTTCTTCTTTAAAAATGTGCCCAATTAAAAAAACTGGTGCACCAGGGACACACTCCAAACTACGCAGAGTGGGAGGTGACCCCAAGCTTCCTTAGCACCTAGCATTTAAGCCGTGAAACCGCAAAGTAGGGAGCGGGAGCTGACCTTTGCATTGATTGGCTGAGGCCATATGGAATTTCTGCAAGTTGCAAGATGTAGCTGTGGGTGAATGTGTCAACCACATTGGTGATTGTCTTCATCCACATGAAAGTTCCATAGGTTGTAAAATGTAACCGTTAGTGGATGTTTTACTAGGCTGGCTCCAGGAGTTATTTGCAAGGCTGTCTCCAGGCCCTATCTTTTGCAAGACAAGGGCGGAGTTATGGTGTAACTACTCTATGGTATTTCTTGTTATTTCCTGCTAAGTTGGTTCCTGGAGCCTTTTATCTGAATTTTCACTGCACCTTTCCTCAAAATGGAGTTACTTACGTCTCATTTCAACATAGTTAATTTCCATTATTGTTTGAATAATAGAGGGTTCTTTGTGAAACAAAGAAAAAATGATATTTCAGAAGAAAACAATGACAACTAATTAATAAAGGAATATTTAAACAACTGGTGCAGTAATTATTGTACAGTTCCAATGATTTTTTTACTTAGCAATTTTGTTCTACATTTGCTCACCTAATTTTTTTCATAAACCATAGAGCATATGGAATACAATCATATCTGAGAAGCTATTTACCTGTTTACAAAAGGCAAAGTTGTGGCTTTTAATAATCTTGTCAAGACTGAATTATGTTCTCTTTTGAATTTTTTGTTGATAGCATTCACTTTCACTAATGAAGCTATATGGATTAGGACCAAATCAGATATTTTTTTTCCTATGAGTTATGGATTTTGATACCTGTTATTGGAAATCCTAGTAAAGTAGTGGTTTAGTGCTACAGTTGCTAAACCAAAGGTTGGCAGTTCAAATCCACCAGATGCTGTTTGGAAACTCCATGGGGGTACTTCTGCTCTGACCTATAGGGTTGCTATGAGTCAGAATCAACTCAATGGCAATGGGTTTTGGGGATTTTATCTCAGATTATATATGTTCCAGCAGACACAAAATGCTGTAAATTCTACCAATATGAGTCAATGATAAAATTGAGTTTTTAATTTTAAAAAGACATTATTTCTTCAAAATTTACAAAACATGAGGTAAAACATGCAGTCCTTGGCAATGACAGCACGTGCATTTTATCTAATCTCCTTCTTAACCTTTCCATTTTTTTTTGTGAAACTTTTCAAAACATAGTACAGCGGACTCTTCCTTGTTGCAAAAAACAGTTCTTTAGCCCAAACAAATGAAGCTGTTTTTTTTTGTTTGTTTCTGCTTGTTTATTTTTATTATTATTATTTTTTTTATTTAAAGAAAATTACCACAAAGGCAAACCTAAAAAAAAAAAAAAAAAAAAAAAATTAGAAACTTAACACATCTGGGAGGCATCTTCTAAGACAATGCTCAATCTGAACAAAAATGAAGCTCCATCTCAGGAAACTTCACACATTTCACAATGGTCCAGCTTTGAAAATGCATTGAAATCAAGCTACCTCCTTTTCAAAGAACCCCAGAGACATAAAAACTGGGTAGGATACCTTATGTCCCACAGGTCTTCAAAGTGCTTTAAATTCTTTAAAATGATATTTAATTTTAAGTATTATTTCTGACACACAGAACCTAATATCCTGAATATCATTTGAATGATTTGGTCTACTTATACAAATGTTTTAGGCATGAATTCAGTAAAACCCAAAATGTGCATTTTGTGCCAAACATCATCACAGTATAACTTTAGCATTCACTTACGGAAGAAGTGTGTTCAACTCTTCTATCTGCAGGTCCCTATGATAGTATACTCATTGTAATGTTTATATTATCAGTTCCTAAGATTAGAGAGCAGATTTTAAATTTTCACCAAATTTCACTTTGGTGTATATTAGTGTAGTAAATTATTTTGATCTAAGGATCTTCCAGTAAAGATGGTCTTTTTTTGACAGCTCATGGCAGCAATATTTGTGAAGCTGTAATGGCCATATTTATGATGATTTTTTTTATTAGATTTGAAAAAAAGTAGTGAGAAGTTACACAATTCCACAATGTGTAGAAGTTATCACAGCTTATTACCAAAACATGCGTTCCTTCACCAAACATCGTGTGCGTTACGAGAAATTTAGGATGAGCATAATTGTTCCACTGAGAGAACAATTCTATGTTTAATCAAACAAGTGAAACAATCAAGTCTGTTGCCCATCAAACAAGGCCTGTTTCCCTCCCCTGACTCGCTGTATGTTACTTGAACGATATTGGAATTCTATTTTGTCTATAGTATTTTCTAGTTTAACAGTTGCTGTTTTTTCCTGTCTTTGTCTTTTTTGTGGCTGCTCTAAATATTGCATTAATAGTGCATATTTTATCACAATCCACTGGTGTTTTGGTGATGACATTTTACCTCTTTGAATTAAATGCAGAAATTTTGTCTCTTTGTAAGTACTTTATTCTCCATCCTGTACATTTCACTTAATTAAATATTTCATGTACAGATAATAATTATGTAACAGACAATATTACAACTTTTATTTTTGGGTAACAAACAATTCAGAAAGTTCAAGAAGAGAGTCTATTAAGTTTATCCACTATTTTACATTTTCTCCTTTTTTTCCCATTCTTGATGTTCCAAGATTTTTTTTTTTGTAATTGCCTTTCTGTTTTAAGAACTTCCTTTGGCTGTCCATTTAATCTAGGTTTGCTGGAGACAGAGTTTCTTAGAACACCATCATCTGAAAATTTCATTATTTGCCCTTCATTTCTAAAAGTGCTTTTTATAGGGCATAGAATTTATGTAGACCTTTTTTCCCCCCAGAAACTGAAAAATGTAAAGCCACCTTCTTCAGACCTTCATGGTTTCTGATGAGAAATTTATTTTCATTCAAAGTCCTGTTCCTGGAGAAGGCAGAGTAAGTCAGTCATGTGAGCATTCATCTGCTCCAGTTCCCCTAAAATGAATCTATGAGAAAACAAGCCAAAAAATATGAAACCTGTAATCTCATAATTCTAGAATATTAAAGGACTGGAAAGCCAAAGATAATGCTGAATAAAGAAAAAAAGTTATCACACAACAGGAGTTGAGCAGGAACTTGCTACGTAGCTCACTTTACTTGCCACTTCTGTTTAGCATTTGGGGCATTGGTGGCCACAGCTCCTGAGTAATGACGCCAGGTTTTGAGTAGCACTCAAAGCTCAAGGTGGATCATACCTGGGACAGAATGTCTCATCGAACACAACATACACTGGAATACCTGTAAGAGACAGGAAAGAGAAACAATAAAATGAATGTAGTGCAAGCTATGATACATGACCAGTCACACCAAGAACAGAAAGCCATGGTGAATAGAGTGCAGGCTGAAAAATTTGAGCAGTCAGGGCTCAGAGAGTGCAGCTTTGCCAGCATATCGTGTGACAGGGTAGCAGAGAAACGAGCAGCACAACGAACACAGCACAGACCTGAAGTATTTCAAAAGAACTGATTTTAAGTTTTCCCCAAGGTGCAATACAGACTCAGAGGAGGGCCAGCACAGAACATTTATCCAAGGTAGTCCAGACTCTTGGCACAATTTACTAAGACGACATTTTATGGTCTTATTTATTCTTTAACTCTTTTCACCAAATTGGTATCTCGATGCTGTGTGGAATTTCCGTTTTATCCCTAAGGCAGCTGAAACGTGTTGTGCCACTCTCTCAATCTGTCTCAGTCCAGCAGGGTAAAGTTTCCACCCATCCCGAAAAAGAATCTACATACACACCAGTAAATGTTTCATCCAATGCTCAGCCTTGAACACTTCACAAAAGTCAAATTTGATTTACCCAAAAGCTGAGTTTTTGATAAAACCCTGGTCTATGGCTTTCATCAACCGTGACTTGAATCACAAAAGAATTGTTGACTCCCAGGAGTCCATTTGAAAGGATCTGTCTCTGCTCTCTGAATGGCCTGATACAGAAGTTAGCTCATAGCTTTCTTAGACACTCGATATTCAGCTTTGGCCAAAAAATTAGAGTCGTAGTATTTGTAATAGAATCTTTCTCAGACTTGATCTCTGTCAGAAGGTCTATGTATTGCAGGACCCCTCTTTGGATGAAGGGAGGCAATTGCTCTAGATCTTGGCTCAGAGCTGTTTCAAAAGTAGTAGGGGCGTTCTTAAACTGTTGAGTTAGAGCAATTCAACACAGTTGTTTATTTTCCTTGCCCCCCTTTTCATTAGAAAGCAAAGATCAAGTCTCTCAGTGGTCAGCAAGATGCAAAAGAAAGTGTCTTTTAAATTCAGAACAGTAAAATGATTTTTTTTCTATGCCATAAAGTCATAAAGCATGTTACATACACACAGCAGTTTAACCTCAGAACTTTTTTCTTGTCAGCACCACACACACACAGAGACACACACAGACACAGAGACCAGACCAGGAACTGAGGTGATGGAGATAATCTTGGCAGCTTCAACCTCCTAGATGGCCCAGGTGCCACACCAGCCAAGCCAAGTGCCATCGAGTCGGATCCACACACACACACACACAAATTCACACATCTAATGCAGAGCTCATTTCTTAGTAGCAGATCAACATTCCTAACGGTACCAAGATCTCTAGAATCATTTACAAGTCACACCAGCCAGATAGCACAAAATGTATAGATGTCCCTTACTCAGGGTATCCCTTCCTAAATAAGTCCAGATCTCAGTGGACTATCATCCAGAACTTTACCTTCCTGGGTACCAATTTGCAATCACGGAAACACACCGGTCTCTCACTGAGCCTCATGGGACGTAGTCACCCATTCTTGGAGGGAGTCTATGAGAACCAATGCACTCTACTGCTATTACAGAGAACATATCACCTGATGCCCAATTCCCGCTGTGACCACTAGAAACATTCTCCTCTCTCTGGAGCTCATAGCCATGCAGTCCTCCTCCATCACTTCACCTCTTTGCCACTGCAGGTTGAGAGGCCTCCACAACTTGAGGAAGGGTGTACCTTTGCTCTTCCTGGGTTTATCCCAGGGGCTCAGTCTTTAGTGAGACAGAACCAGGGCATGGAAATTTGAGCCCGCCAGCCCCACATTAGAGGCCAAAATTTGTCACCTGGTTTAGGTCCATGCCCTGAAGCAGCCCTGAAAGACATCTCTCAGGAGAGCAAAGAAGAGGAGAGAGACCCAGGTCACAGCAGCTGAGGGGGTTCTGTGCCCCTTTGGAAACAGACCAGTGCAGAGGCTAGAGTAGCTGATACAGTAAAAAACACAGAGTTTAAAGTATCACTAAGGCATTAGTTAAGTGAAGATCTCAACTACCCATTTTGAAAAGGACAAAACATGTTGCAAGGTATTAGGGTTACAGGTTGGCAGTTAAATTCCACCAGGAGCTCCTCAGAAATCCTATAGGGGCAGTTCTATGCTGTCCGATAGGATCACTATGAGTTAGAATGAACTCCATGACATTTTTCTTTTACTATTTAAAACATTAGCAGATGTGATATAACACCAGCATAGTGGCCTGAACATATAAGAGCTCAACATGTTTCTTACACTAGTGAAAGGCAAAATTTTACTTATATTTGACATAAAACTCACATTTCAAGTCTTACTGAGCTCAAGGCTGAAACATTTGTATAAGTAGATCAAGAAAATCATTGAAATAATTTTCAGGAATTGGGTTCTGTGTTCAGGAAATGTTGCTTAAAAAGAAATATTGTTTTAAAGAGTTGAAAAATCAGGTTTCCTGTTCTGTGAGCACACACAAATAGCTTCTGGAATAGGGACTAAATTCTCCACATTCTACAGTTTAGAAGAAAAACTGGATAAATAAAAGTAAAACTAAACGGTTAATAAGAAAGTGACCTGGGCTGTTCAATGTTAGTTCATTGTTCAGAGGCCACTTATTATCTATTCAACTTTGCATACCCGGGAAATCCTCCTTAGTTCTTTATTTTCTACCAAAAATTATACATCTTCCCAAACAATAAAGAAAATTAAGTATACAAAAATGATTAATATAGCAATTGGACTGGAAAAGATGACCATTAATACATGTAGAAAACAAGTCAAGTGTTAGAAGCTAATTCTTGTTCAAAGTATCAGTGACCTTGGAAACAAAGTTAAAAGCATTTTTTTTTTTTTTTTGCTTCTTCTTCTTTTTTGCACTCTTCATGTATAAATCTTTGTTGACCTAAGCATTTCAAGGTTTAATAAGCAAAGACTCTGTGGAGATTTGTATCAAGTATAGATAAATTATGGATGTCTCATGCATGTTCTTTATGCATCTTAAAGAGAACCCAATAATCTCAAAAGAACAAAGTGCCTACTCTTAGCCAAAAAAAATGATGTATCTAGAGGTAAGTTCAAAACTATTTGCTCTTGGAGTTCCAAGGCCAAAGTCTAGAAACCCCACATTAATCTTCCAAAATCAAACCAAACACTGACACCAAGTCAATTCCAATGCACAGAAACCCTAATAGGATAGAATACAACCTCTCCATGTGGTTCCCAAGGCTATAAATCTTGACAGAAGCAGATTGCCACGTTTCCCCCAAAGAGCAGCTGGTGGGTTTAGACTGTCAACTCTGTGGTTAGCAACTGAGTGCCTTAACCTCTGCATCACTAGGGCTCATATACTAACTCTTAGAGCCTGTTTCACCTACCTCAAATGTCTGGCTTGTCTTTTGGAGGAGCTAACAGGAGTTCTACAGTCTCTGATGAGAAACTCCTTTTCCCGTGTAAAACTGTATCAAAATCAGTAAGGAAAATATTTAGCTGGAAAATGGATCTTTCTACTTAGAAACTCTAGCGGCATAGTGTGTTAAGTGCTATGTCTGTTAACCAAAAGGTTGGCAGTTCAAATCTACCAGGTGTTCTTTGGATACTCTATGGGGCAGTTCTACTCTGACCTCATTGGACCCCATTTGACTGCATCTAACAAAAACAGCAACACTTAGGTCATCATTGACACTATTTGGATACTTATTCAATGTTATGGGAGAATAGTTATTAATTATATGATACAAAGAATTAAAAATCTAAAACCAAACCTTGTTAGGCTCTTCTGTTGGAGCACAAATGGACAGGAGGCTGGGTCATTGCACTTTGAAGTGACAACAGCCTCAGCAAGCTGCCAAAAATCTGTGTATAATGATCCTATGATCATTCCAGGTATAAGCAATGCCCCTTTACTGTGTAAAGATGTTTCCTTTTAAGTTGTTACAGCATATCTTTAATTCTGAACATTGAAGTGCCAGTATTCCACTAGCGTAATTTTGATTGCTTTTCTTCTTCTCAAGAGAATTGCACCTCAAAGATTGTTCACTGGACTTTCAGTCCTGGGAGAATATTATAGTCTTGCATCTCTCTAGAGGTCAAAGACCAACAAATAACAAATCAAAGTAACTCATGTTTATAAAAAGCTTAATCTAGTGATGGAAGGGAGTCTTATTATCTCTAACTGAAGATTGAATCAGACACTTGTGAAATTTTAGAGCTGCAACAGGCTTTAGAGATCTTCAGCCCAACCCTCCATCCTTTACAGAAAAAGAAAGGTGAAATGGCTTCTCTAATGTGTCACTGAGTTAGACATAGCTGTAACCGGAATCCAGTTTCAGAATCTATAAGATGGTCTTTATTTCTTCTTTATTTCCAGTGGTTATCATTTGATTTTTATTGTTGTTGTTATGGGCTAATAAAATCACATTCTCAATAAGTGCTACCAGATTCTGGATTGATGAGGTTTATCCTAAAGTTGACTATGTGAATTTACCTTACATTACAAACAAGAAAACATACATTAAGTAGGAGTAACAACTCTTCTACTCTGGAAAGCATTCAAGTAAGTACGCAAAATTCTGAGCATAATTTGGTAAATGATTCATTGTGAAATTGAATTCCTTAGGGAGAATTAAAAATCTTACTTTAATAAAAGTACTGTTGACCAAAATGTATGCGTGTATTAGTTGAGTCAACACAACTGAAGCTGGAGAAAATTTCTCTGCAGCCTAGTGAGCGCACGCGGGGGGGCGAGGGGGGGCGGGGGGCGGTGCGGAGAGCACTTGCAAATGTCTCTCCTTTCAGTTTCTTCATATGTTGTTACTTTCCTAATATATACCTACAACATCTTTGGAAGGTCTTCCAAGAAAGAAAAATAAATGTAACAGGTACTCACTTACTAGAATCAAACCACTCCAAGACTAAGTTGAAGAACTGCTTAATTTGGAGCATCGTGGTCCGTGCATTTCCCTTTAAGACTAGGAATCTTGATCTTAAGACATGAATTCACTTGCCATTTTCCCTATGAGGAGTGCTCTGTGTTATGTGAGCAACAACAATCCAGTGCACACAAAAGGCCCAGCGTTAACCCTGAAATAACTTTCTTAAGATTTCATCACACATTAATTTTCCAGTACCAAGAATTCCAGCACTATACTATGTAGTCACAGTTAAATCCACAGCTCCTGAGATTCAGTTTTTTCCAGATATCAGTAAAACCTTAGTAGAGACGTAAATATTGGCCCATTGAGATAGTTTCCTATTATTTTTAAAGATCACATTGTACTCATCCCTCTGTGTGTGTGTGTGTGCGTGTGTGCGTGTGTGTGTGTGTGTGTGTGTCTTATGAAGGTCTAGTCAGAATCGACTTGACAGAAACGTGTTGTTTTTTTCTTTTTGGTATGAAGGTCTTAAGCAAATGTAAAACAGTCCTGATGAGAAATATGTTATTCACCACATTATTACTGAGTACCATTTCATTTGATAATCAATTTTATCTTCTACCACAACACTAACAAAACTTTTACTAATGATGGACAAACAACATTCTTACTACTGCTGATTTTTCTTGTTCCTAGTTGCACGTCCTATTTGCTGAAGGAAATGGCCAGAGAGAATGGTTCCACAGTGACTGAGTTTGTCCTTGAGGGACTGACTGACAGATCAGAACTCCAGCTGCCTCTCTTTCTCTTGTTCCTGGGATTCTATGGTGTCACAGTAGTTGGAAACTTGGGTATGATCCTACTCATCACGTTCAGTTCCAAGCTCCAGTCACCCATGTATTTCTTTCTTGGTAATTTGTCATTCCTGGATCTGTTTTACTCCTCAGTTGTTACCCCCAAATTCCTGGAAAACTTTGTATGGGAGAAAAATATTATTTCCTATCCTGGATGTATGACTCAGCTCTTTTTCTTTTGTGTTTTTGCTATTGCTGAGTGCTATATGCTGAGTGCCATGGCATATGACAGATACATAGCGATCTGTAGTCCACTGCTTTACAGTGTCACCATGTCCCAAAAGATCTGCAATATGCTGTTAAGTGGAGTCTATGTCATGGCATTTTTGGGAGCTATAATCCACATTATTCTCATGACCAGGCTTTCCTTCTGTGAGGACAATGTTATCCATCATTACTTCTGTGACATACTTCCTCTCCTAAAGCTCTCATGCTCAAGTACATACATCAATGAGCTTTTGGTGATAATTGAAGCAGGATTTAATATGTTAGCAACAACTGTGGCCATCATCATCTCTTATGCCTTTATACTCTCTAGCATTCTTCAAATGCCCTCATCTGAAAGCAAGTCCAAAGCATTTAGTACCTGTAGCTCTCATCTTACAGTTGTTGGGCTTTTGTATGGATCCATGATATTCATGTACTTAAAGCCAGCATCCAGCAGTAGCATGGCCCAGGAGAAGGTGGCCTCCGTGTTCTACACCACGGTGATTCCTATGCTGAACCCTTTGATCTATAGCTTGAGGAATAAGGATGTAAAGAAGGTCCTCAACAAAATGATGGGTATGAGATAAGGTCCACCCCAAGGTATTAGTTAACAACAACAACAAAATAGTTGCCATGGAGCTGATTCTGACTCACAGTGATCCTATAGAACAGAGTAGAACTGGCCTATAAAGTTTCCAAGGAGTGCCTGGAAGATCTGAACTGCTGACCTTTTGGTTACTAGCTGTAGCATTTAACCACTACGCCACCAAGGCTTATAGGACAGTAGTTAGAACCACTAAATTTAGTGTCAATAGCCTACTTCTTTTTCTTAAAACCAATATCCTGTTCTCATCCTTTATACTAATGGTGTCAGATATGACCCTTCTATTGAAATCTTTCACAAACACACATCTATTCCTTGAGCATAGTATCAAATGATATTAAGATCCATTAGGTCCCTGATGTGGCTCAGGCATATGAATTTTTAATAATTTTTTTTCAGGACTTTCTCCTTCTCTATTGAGAAAATCTGGGTTTGAATAGTTTTTCCTTTGGTTTGTGTAAATTGAAGTCA
This sequence comes from Heterohyrax brucei, assembly GCA_028571685.1. Taxonomy (NCBI): domain Eukaryota; kingdom Metazoa; phylum Chordata; class Mammalia; order Hyracoidea; family Procaviidae; genus Heterohyrax; species Heterohyrax brucei. The sequence goes on from CM053162.1 coordinate 25,181,297, forward strand.
TTACTTCTGTCCTTCATAATTCGATAGATGACACTCAAAGTGAATGATGTTAGATTAGGCTGTGATGGAAATAATGAACAATGTTCAGTCATGGACTAAGCTCATGATACAATTTTATACTTTAGTCATTTGAAATCCCCTTTATGTTTCCTTCTCCACGTTTGTTCTGCCATGTGTCTTTCTCCTTAGAAGTATAATTCCATTCTTCATCAAAACAAGTGAAGAAATCATTAATAGTGGAATGCTCAGCTCGTGGTAAGTCAGTGAAGCTACTTTCTGAATTTAAGTATTATCTTTCTATTAAAATTCATAGGCAATCTGTGATTCTTACATGCAAAAGTTGAACTTCATAAGTGACAGATTTCTTTTGAAAATCTCAGAGTACTGAGAACAAGAACATATTCCTAGAAGATGAGCCTAGCTAGTTATCTTCTGCACACAACTCTCTATCTGATGAACAGTCACCTAATGTCTGTCATGATTAAGCTACTCTAATTCTAATTATTTAAATTATTAAAACAAATATACTGTGTTTTGAATACATGTATGTCTAAAACATATATTTCTTGAACATCTTTAATTTCCCATGGAATTGTTCCTCCTCACAAGCATGGCAGTTAGAACTGTAATGGACCCCCTTCCCTGACAAATTCTTGATTTTCAAATGTCTGTTACTATTATCTGCATTCTCATTCACTGCTTCCTCAGTGGACAGAAAAGATGGTGAAAGTTAGTATCACTAGGTACCTTTAATTACTCTCATTACAAAATTGACATTTCCTAATATAAGGAGGAAGAGTGAATTTCAAAAGAAAAAATAAATTTTATCTCTTTTCCCACCTAGTCTTCTTAATTCAGCTCAGGTTGCCTGATTACATAAGGCAAGTGTGATAACCCAGAAAGATACTTTTCCCATCCAGAAAAGTGCAAGCACAGCTACACATCTATCACAAAGTGCCAACTGTCCCATGAAATCCAATTTCTGTAATGTACATTTCACAGTTTGTATTGAAATGCTACAATAGGATTGATGCTTCTGAAAATTCATTTGTTTTTCTTTACCACTTTGTGGGATTCCAGGTTCTCAGGGACCGGATGATTCAAGACTATTTTTTGTACACCAGGCAAAGATTAAGGACAATCTTAACTAGTGTAGATAAATAATTTGTACAAATGGGAGATATTTATGCTAATATCCAAAATTTGTGTGGGTAAAAACTGAAGCAAGACATTAACTAAATTAAAAAAAAGGGGGGAGTTATATCCCTACCTTAAAAAGGAACTTTTAAGAATTTAACTGTAGAATATAACACAGTGGTCCCCGATGGTGAAGGATCCTAAATGAAACAAAGATTAGAATCATAAAATCTACTTTAGCAGTTAAGTTATATTATAAAATATTTGCAGTAGGAAGTAGATATGTGAGGCTAACTTGTCACTTTCTCTCTGGAGGGGAGATGAGAGGCCAGGGAGGACAGCAGCTGGTTGAATGCAAATAAGCAATACAGGGTGGAGAGGAGGAGTGTGCTGTCAGTGAGGGGAGAGCAGCTAAAGTGGCAATGTGGGTGTTAAGTTCTTTTATGCCAAATTGACCTGAACTGTAAACTTCTGTTGAAAGCAAAGTAAAATACTAAAACAGAAAATACAGTAGAAAAAAGTAGACCTCAAAGTAGATTTTTTACTTGATCTATGCAAAAGATATATTAGAAATACACATATATATGAAGTCTGACAAGTAAGTCTGTGAACTTAACTGTCTAAGTGCTACATACGTCATTTCTGAATATCACTATGGTCACCTTTGAAGTATGCACTGATAGAAATACCAAGCCCACCTTTCAAAGCAATTTTGGAATTCTTTCTGGAATGGCCTGGCTTGGCTTCTGGAATGGTCATTGCACAAGATGGTACAGAGGCAAGTTCAAAAACTTAATTGTATGGTTGTCTATGAAGAAGTTTTTAGCCAGTAAACAAACAACTGCATTGAAACACCCTCCCTACTCATCTGATCTGGCCCCCAATGGCTTTTGTCTTTACCCAAAGGTAAAGGAAATCTTGAAAGGAAGACATTTTGATGCCATTCAGGACATCAAGGGTAATACTGATAGCTCTGATGACCATTCCAGAAAGAGTTCCAAAACAGCTGTGAAGAGTAGACTAGGTTCTGGCATTGGTGCATAGATTCCCACAGGAAGTACCTTGAAGGTGACCATAGTGACGTTCAGCAATGAGGCATGTAGCACTTTTTCTAGGATGAGTTCATGAACTTAACTAGTGATTCTCATGCATACAAGGACACATATGCACTCATATTTATTTTTTAATTCTATTAAAATTAATGTTTACAATCCAAGTCAATTTGTCATCTAAAACCCTGAGTACCCAGCTCTCTGAAACTGCCTCTGCTCTCCTCACCCTGTGACAGCACACTCTTCCACTCTTTAATTCCAGTATCCACTCACCCAATACTTGTTCCCTCCTCTCCATCTACTCTTCTCCCATCTAGAAAGAAACCAGTAGGACAGCCTCATATATATGTTAAACTATAAATTACACACACCACCCATATCACTCTGTGGCCCCAAGTCCAGTCCATTCTTTGTCTCAAGTGTTGGCTTCAGTACTGGTTTCCACTCTGGGCTAGCAGCAACATTAGAGGCCATATATTCAGTGGACCCTCAAGATTATTGGACCAACAAGTCTTTTTTTTTTTTTAATTGTGATTGAGTGAAAGTGAAGCCTGGTCTTTTAATAGAGTTCTAGATCTAAACACTTCTCTTAATCATGCTGTCAGGGACTTTACATTGTTTTCCCTGTCAGGGCTGTCCTTGGTGGTGGCCAGACACTATCTAGTGCTTCTGTTCTCCGACTGAGGCAGTCTCCCCATTATATAGGTCCTTCTGTCTCCTGGGCTCATTTTTCCTCATGTCTGATGTTGTCTGTTTTCATCATGGATTGGGACAAACTGGTGTTCCTTAGATGGAAGTTTGCTGGCTTTCCAGACCCCAGACACCACTCACCAATATGGGATGCAGAATATTCTCTTACAAAAAAACTAGTTATGCCAATTGACCTCGAAGTCCCCTGAAAACATGGTCTCCTGACCCAAAATCTGCTATTCTGTTCTTTGAAACGCTGGGTTGAATTTACAAAACCTTTTAGCTTATGGTGTAGACCAGTTCATGTTGACCTGCCTTCTACTGCATGCTGTCACTCCCTTCACCTAACTGAATTCCTATCAACTATGAAATCTATGGAAACCCTCTCACTACCTCCCCACCCTTGTAGCCATCAAAGAGTATTTTCTTCTGTGCATAAGACTTTTCTTAAGTCCTTATAATAGTGATCTCATACAATATTCATCCTTTTACAGTTGAGTGATTTCACTGAGCATAATGTCTTCCAGTTGATTCCAAATTATGAGATGTTTCATAAAATTCTCACTCTTCTTTGCCATTGCATAGTGTTTATTGTGTATATATGTCATGGATTGAATTGTGTCCCCCCAAAACTATGTGTAGCCACGTGGCTGGGCCATGATTCCCAGTATCTTGTGATTGTCCTCCCTTTTGTGGTTTTCCTATACTCTATGTTAAAGGATTAGGGTGGGGCTGTAAATCTCTTCACAGAATCACCTCCCTGCTCCACTGTAAAGGGCATGTCCCTGGAGTGTGCCTTGCTCACTGTTAATACTTTCATCCTGAAAGAGATGAAAGGAAAGGGAAGACAGGCAGAGAATTGGGAACCTCAGACCATCAAGAAAGCAGCACTGGGAGAAGAGCATGTCCTTCAGACCTGAGGTTCCTGTACCAAGATGCTGCCTGGACAAACACTGATGCAAACCAGACTTTTCTCCAGAGCTGACAAGGGGAATGCCTTCCCCTGGAGTGACATCCTGAGTTTGGACTTTTAGCCTACTGGACTATGTAAGAATAAAACTTCCTTTTTAAAGCCAACCACTTTGTGGTATTTCTGGTAGAGCAGCCCTAGCTAACTAAAACAATACATATCATTGTTTATACACTCATCTGTTGATGGGCACCTAGGTTGATTCCATCTTTTTACTATCATGGACATTGCGGTAATAAACATTTGTGTGCATGTGTCTGTTCATGTGACAACTCTTACTTCTGCAGGATATATTCCATGCAGTGGGATTGCTAGATTGTATGGTATGTCTATTTCTAGCTTTTTAAGAAAGCACCAAATTGCTTCCCAAAGAGATTGTACCGTTTTATATTCCCACCAGCAGTGTAGAATAGTTCCAGTCTCTCCACAGCTTCTCCAACACTTGTTGTTTTGTATCTTTTGGATTAGTGCCAACTTTCTTGGGGTGAAATGGTATCTTATTGTAGTTTGGACTTGGATTTCTCTAACAGCTAATAATCATGAGCATTTCCTCATGGGTCTTTTGGCTGCCTAGATGTCTTCATTGGAGAAGTGTCTGCCTGTGTCATTTCTCCATTGTTTAATTGGGTTATTTCTCTTTTTCTTGTTGATATTTTGTTGTACCTTGTACATTATACCAAATAGACTTCCATCAGATTGGTGGTTACCAATTATATTCTTGCAGTGAGTAGCAGGCAGTCTGTTTACGCCCTTGATAAAGTCTTTCAACGAGCATAAATGTTTGATTTTTAGTAGTTTCCATTTATGTATTTTCTCTTTTGCTGTTTGTGCATTATTAACAATATTTTGTATGTTTCTAAGTCACGTATTAGGACTTCTATTGTTGTCCCTATTTTTTCTTTCATAATATTTATCATTTTAAATTTAATATTTAGGTCTTTGATTCATTTGTGTAAGATGTGAGATATGGCTCTTGTTTCAGTTTTTTGCAAATGGATATCCAATTTCATCAATATCACTTGTTTTGGAAATGCTTTTGTTCCCAGTTCATGGCTTTTGAGCCTTTGTCAAATATTATAAGTGGATGGAGTTATTTCTAGATCCTCTGTGCTATTCCATTGCTCTATATATCTGTTTCTATACCAGTACCAGGCTGTTTTGACTACTGTGGCAGTTTTACAGGTTTTAAGATCAGGTAGGGTGAGGCCTCCCACTGTGTTCCTCTTTTTAATCAGTGCTTAACTTACCTGGGGTTAATTTCCTTTCCAAAGTTGATGATTTCTTTCTCTTTCTCATTAAAAAATGACAAGGGAATTTGTATTGGGATTGCATTGTTTATATATATATATATAGCTTTGTGCAGAATAAACATTTTCACAATGTTAAGCCTGCCTATCTATGAGCAAGATAGGCTTCTCCACTTGTGTAAGTCTTTTTTTGGCTTTGTGCTGTAGTGTCTTGTGATTTTCTTTGTACACGTTTCTTACTTCTCTGGTTAGATGTATTCCTAGGTATTTTATCTTCTTGGGGGCTATTGCAAATAGTATTGATTTGAAGATGTCCTCTATGACAGCCTCTTTTTTGGTGTAAAGAAATTCTACTATTTATTTATGTTTATTTTTGTATCCTGATACTTTACTTTTCTATTAGTTCCAGTAGTTTATTTATGAATTATTTACAGTTTTCTGTGTATACGATCACATCATCTGCAAACAGAGGTATTTTTACTTCTTCTTTTCTGATGCAGATACTCTTTATTTCTCTGTCTCATCTGACTGCTCTGGCTAGAAGCTCCAGTACAGTGTTGAATGCAAGTGGCAACAATGGGCTTCTTTGTCTGGCCCCCGTTCTCAGAGGGAATTCTTTCACTCTCTTACCATGCAGATTGATGTTGGTGGTTGCTTTTGCGTAAATTTCTCTTATTACATTGAGGAATTTCCCTTCTATTCTTATTTTTCTGAGAGTTTAACATGTGTGGGTGTCAAATGACTTTTCTGCATCAATTGATAAAATCAAATGATTATTATTATCATTTATTTAGGTGATTGACTACATTGTTTTTCTGATGCTGAACAAACCCTGCATCACTGGCAAGAATTCTACTTGGTCATGTTGAATTACTTTTTGAAATGTTGGATTCTACTGGCTAGGATTTGTTGAGGAATTTTGCATATAGTTTCATGAGACATATTGATCTATACTTTATATATATATTTTTTACTCAGTTTTGGTATCAGGGTTGTTATGCTGGCTTCATAAAATGAATCTTGGAGTGTTTCAGCCTTTTCTACACTTGAAATAGCTTCAGTAGAATTGGTATTAACTCCTCCCTAAAAGTTTGGTAGAATGTTCCAGTGAAGCCATCTGGGCCAGTACTTTTTCTGTATATTTGTATATTTTGATACAAAATTAAACAAACAACAGGAAAAAAAAAAACAATTGTCTTGGACTGGTTTCTATTTATAACTCTAAGCAGCTCTTGGTGGGACTATCTCTCACCAGCTCTTCCCTTCTGTTGCTAAGCTCCCACATCTTCTCTTCCTGGTGTTAACAGCACCTGGATGTATTTTCCCATCTCTCTCTAGAATATTCTTGGAATTCTTAAAAATTAGGTATTTCACTTTGCTGTGAAAAACACTTTTAGATGAGAACTGATGTGTTCTTTCTAATGCTTCTAAGATTCAAAGCCTCCCCAACAGTTATGTTAAGCACGGAGGCATGGATACCTCCAAGCAACATCATGCTCTTGATTCCTTATCTCTATAAAATTATCTCCAGAGATAGAACATGGGGTTATGGGTTTTTTTTTTTTTTTATGAAGCATGAGGAATGAGATGCGAGATATCACAAAAGACCCAACAAAAATTAAAAGAATCATAACAGAATACTATGAAAAATTGTACAGTAATAGATTTGAAAATGTAGAGGAAGTGGACAAGTTTCTAGAATCACATTACCTATCAAAGCTATCACAAAGAGAAAGACAAATTAACAAATTCATCACAAAAGAAGAGATTGAAAAAGTAATAAAAAAAACTACCAACCAAAAAAATCCCTGTTTTTCCTGTTACATCTTATCAGTGTCAATCAAGGCTCTACAGAATTTGTGTAGGTTATTTTTACTACTAAGACTCATAAGAGAGGCACATTCTACAAGAGAGGCACATTCTACAAGATCTCAGTTTTTCTTTTTATTGCAGTCATATAGGAGGAATCACTTTCATCTTAGAGGTGCTAAAGAAATCTGTGTGAATGGCATGTGTGTATGTGCACGTGTACATGGGCATATGTGTTTGTCTGTATATGTTACACTGATGCTCAATTATACCTTAGAATACACAGTGAGATTCCAACACGGCGGTCATTTTAACAAATACGTTAACATTATATTACTCATCCGCTGGGTGATCAATCTGCTTTGTCCTATAACAAATCTCTCGAAGGAAAACAAACACAAATCAGAACCCATAGTAAGGCCAGAGAGAGTCACATATACACTCTCTGTGAATGAGGACTCTTGAGATTAATTAACCAAAAAGTTATTTTCTCAAAGAATACTTTCCATAGGGAGTTGTTAAAAACTATTTATTATAACAAAAATTATCTTAAAACTATTTGTCACCTAAAGGTTATCATAGTAGTAATTACATGCAACATATGATCCTTTTTTCTTTTTCTTCTTTCTCTCTCTTTCCTTATCTTTCTTTCTTTCTACTAGTCTCAGTGAAATAGTGTCAATATATATAGTATTTACTTCTCAAGTATTAGTCTTGAATAAACCTAGAGTGTATATTTTATCAACATTAGATATCATACATAATACATGATTGTCATTACAGTAGAATTGTAGATATCATCATTTTTGAAATAAAATAAAAGTTGTTTGGGCAAATCCAAGCTTCACCAACAACTAGTTATAACTTCAAGTACACCGTTGAATTCATCAGCCTCAGTTTTTGTGTCCATAAAATGAGAGCCATCCCTGTCTTAATGGAGTTACCACGAGACGTTGAATTCAAAGGATTTATTACAGTGCCTTGCACATGGGAATTCTACTGTAAGAGTTAGCTACTACTTATTTTATTATAACACAATTTTACTTTCTCTTTGTTTTTGCATCTCAAGCATTCCCTTTGTGGTATTTTTAATTTAACCATTTACAAATAAGGTTAAATGTAAACAAGTCTGTTAGCTGAGTTCCGTCAATTGTCTTCAAATTAATTTAACATTTATTCCATATTACTTTTCTGTGTGCAAAATTCCTTTAACAAAATTTTGATTCCTTTCAATAATGACTAACAATATCATGGTTCATTTCTTTTATGTTCCTTTATGTCTTTATTTGTTTATCTGAAGTAAATTTGTGACATGGTACACAACGCACCTTATCTTCCTGTGTTAACTAAAGCCTTGTCTTTTTCTCCTTGTAATAGGTAAATTTTGATTACATTTCAGACGCATGTAGTTAACATAAACTGGGTAATTCTAGCATTATTTTTTGTGGAAAAATGTTTCATATTTTCAGCATTTTAGTGAGTTTGAATGCAGATTGTCAAGTAAAGGAAAGGGATGTATAGGATTATAGTAAGAAATAGGACTGTACTCAACATTTTTATCTTGTGTCAGAGATATAAAATAATGTATCATATACATATGTTCCAATATGCTACTATCTTCAACTATACCAACATTTGTAAGCACTGACACTGTGACATAGTGATTAACTGAAAGTAAGCAATTGGAACTTACCAGCTGCTCCTTGGAAACCCTATGGGCAGTTCTACTCTGTTCTATAGGGTCACTATGGGTCAGAATCAACAAATGTAATCTACAAAGTGAAATCTTTGAGTTTGCATTATTTCACTTAGTGTAATGTTTTCAACATTCATTTATATGTTGGTGTGTATTTGAAGTCCATTCCTTTTGTTGTTGTTACTGAGAAATATTTCATTTCAAGGCTACAACACTACTTGTTTATCTCTTTACCTCTTGGTGCACATTTCTATTGTTTCCAGTTATTTACTGTTCTCAATAAACCTACTGTGAACTGACATATACAAGTCTTTGTGTAGACACGTTTTCATTTCTCTTGAGTAACTATGTAGGTTAGTCAAGTGATGTGTGGATCTGTGTCAGAAATTTTTAACTGTAGCCTTTAATGGCAGTAACTGTTATCACATTGTGAGTAAGTTTATATTTTCCCGATGAATGGTCACATTGAACATCATTTCGTTTGCTTATTTTTCATTCTTACATTGTATATGTGTGTATATGAGATATCTTTTCAAACCTTTTGCCAATCATTGATTTAGTTTTTTAGTTATTGTTTTCTTTGGTAGATTTGTAAGAAGGCTTCATGTATTCGGGATGCTCTTTGTCATGCATACATACTACAAATATTTTCTTCTAGTATGTCACTTATATATTCATTTTGTTGTGGCTTTGTTCAATGGCTGGCTGTGGCTTTGTTCAAAGAGCAGACACTTTTAAGTGTTATTAAATCTAACTTATTATATTTTTTATTTTAAGATGATGCTATGCTTCCTGAGAAGTTTTTGCCTTCTATAAGTTGACATATATTTTCTGTAATGTATTCTTCTAGAGATTTTATGGTTTTAGTTTTCATACTTAGACTATGATTAATTTCACAGTAGGTTTATCTGTGATGTTAAGGAAGAATCAATGTTTATTTTCACAATATGCATATAGAGTTCTTAAAACAGTAAGTTTGACAAAATGACAATGTGTGAGTAGGTCTTCTGGGCTCTTTATTTTATTCCAGGGAATTATGTGTACATGTTGACATCAGTACAACTCTGCCTCAATTACTATAGCTTTATAGAAAGTCTGAATCAGGCAGTTTAAAGTCACCACAATTTTTTAAAAAAATTTTTAAACTATGATAACTATTTTTGCATTTTATTATACATTTTAGATTCTACCTGTCAGTTTTTACAAGAATGCCTACTGACATATGGGATGGGATTTTATTGAATCTGCAGATCAATTTGGGATGAATTTACATATTAACAATGTTGGGTTTAAGCACAGAAGAACGTGATAGTCTCCCAATTTATTTTAGTTCTATAGTTCTCCTCACTTAAGTTTTGCATTATCTAGGTTTTTCATATACATGGCTAAAGAGTTATCACTAAATATTTAATGGATTTTGATGCTATTGTAATTGCTTGTTGCTAACACATGGAGGGAACTCTAGTGGGACAGTGGTTAAGAGCTTGACTGTTAACCAAAAGGTCAGCAGTTCAAACCCACCATGAAAGCTCTATGGGACATCTACTTCATCTTACAGGGTTGCTTTGAGTTGGAATCTACTCAATAGGAACAGGTTTGGTTTCACATACAGAAAAAAATTAATTTTGTATTTTGCTAAATCCTTTATTTGTACTAAGAAGTTTCCACAGTTAAAAAGACAGGGAATCACAGAGTGAGAAAAAAATTATTGTCAATTTTTCTTTACCTTGGGGTGCCAAGAAAAGGTGTTACTGGGATTAAATTGCTCATAAGAAGATTGATCTCTGGAGATACATTTTTTCCCAGGATCTGTCAGGTGAATCCATTTACTGTCTCAAAGTAACCTCTAAAGCTTCTACAAGATAATTTTCAAAGAGAAGGTAACGTCATAACTTTTAAACAAATATTAATTAACTGTATCATTGACCTTAGTTACATAATAATTAGGGAACTAAGAGATATTTGAAATGATTCAGAGAAGGATTTGAATTAGATTTATATTCTCTACCTGAAAATTTTCATGTGTGTAAACATGAAAAAATGATTTTCATAAATATGGACAGGAAACATTTTCACTACTACCAATTTTCCACAAGTTTCTTTTTTATTTCTGTAGAGTTTTAAAAAGTGTAGTAGCGTAGTAGTGAAACTTCTTGGTTGTTAAAACGGGCTGTTTGAAATCATCAAGTATCCTGCAGGAGAATAATATAATAATCTGCTTCCATAAGGATTTATAGCCTTGAAAACCCTAGGTAGAAGCTCTACTATGTACTATAAGGTTGCTGTGAGTCAGAATCTACTCAACGGTAGAGGGTCAGCAATGACAAACAAAGTTGCATATTCCTATAGAATGAAGTGATCATCTCTGGTGGCTTTAGGATTCCTTTGAAAGAATATTCAGTAATTCTTCTACCCATTTCAAAATTTTGTCAAAAAGTAATTTCCCTTGGGAATTCTTGCTGGAGTTTTATCAATTATCTTAATTTCTTTTCAAGAAACTAAGGCACAACTGATTGCTTCTGAAGTCCACATCCATCCTTCATGGTAGTTCAGTATGACTAGAGTTGTACAAGCAAGTAGAGACAATCTGAAGAAGTGCTTAGAGAATAAAACAGAGGTTAAGCCCCAGACCAAACCTGCTGCCATAGATTGACTCTGAATGATGACAAATCCATGGATGTCAGAGCAGAGCTGCACTCCATGAAGTTTTCAGTGACTGATTTTTTGGAATTAAATTACTAGGTCTTTCTTAGAGGTAACTCTGTTTGAACTTGGACCTCCAGCCTTTCAGTTAGCAGCCAATAGAGGGAAATGTTTGCACCACTAGGGGACTTCAAATAGAGGTTATATCTTTTTTTTTTTTTAATATCATATTAAGGACCTCGTATTGTACTGCAAGTGTGTAAGGCGTCATTTCTGGACTTTCAACACAGAATTGACATTAATTTACCTTTTAAACTCATTGTTGACTTACAGGTGGAACACTGACCAGTTAGGAAGCAATTGCAGTAGTCCAGAAAAGAAGTTAACATAAGTAGATTGTACAGACTTATATAGGCAGAGGTAAGAAGAAAAGATCATATTATGGATACGCTTTAAAATTAGAGCTAATAGGACTTGTTTATATATGCTGTGTAAAGCATGAGAAAATAAGAATCACGGATGATGTCTTATATTTTTTGCCTGATTAACCTTGGTAAATGACAGTATCTTTTACCAGTACAGGAAACCTGAGTGAAACACAAGCTTAAGGTACAAAATCAAGAGGTTCCACCTTGGATATACTTTGTTTAACTCATTGCTGTTGAGTTGATTCTGACTCATAGCAACTGTATAGGACAAATAGAACTCCCCTATATGTTTTCCAGGTATAACATGGTGGATTTAAACTAGCAAACTTTTGGTTAGCAAAATCTGTTGCACTCAAGCTGATTCAGACTCATAATAACCCTATAGGGTGTAAGGTTTGCAAAGAACACTGGTGAACTCTAACTGCCAATCTTTTGTTTAGTAGTTGTAGCTCTTTACCACCACCCCATCAAGAAGTCTATTAATTATTTCAAATAGAAATGTTAAGAAGAGAGTTGTTAATGATATCTGGAGCTCATGGAATAGGTAAAAAATGAAGGTGCATATTTCAGAGTCATTACAGCATAAAAAATAAATAATATGCATTTGAACAGAACTGCTGCCCCCCAAATCTTAAGAATTAAGTTTTTGGAGTACTTACTATAAACCAAATTAGCACTTAGGTTTTCTGTCATTTAATTTGGTCAATAACAACACTGCAAGAAAGGTATTACTATTTACAAATTACAGAGGCAGAAACTGAGGTCCACATCTAGTAAGTGGCAAAGATGTATTTTTAGATAAATTTCTCCTACTACTAACTTTATACCTGTATTGCTTCTTCTAAATGATTAATTAAAATTTTCCTGATAAAGATCCCCTAACCAGAAACATTTTCCTTTGGACCAAAGCTGTTTGTTACTCTACTTCTCTCTCTACTTTACTTTCATGCACTTGACCTAGGAGAATGATCCATAAGTAATTGTTAGTTGAACAAATGGCAAACATGACTGCTGTTATGTTTCCTTAATTTGAAAAAAAACTTCTTTGTTGTTTTGTTTTTAAAAAGGGATGAGACTATCCTTGACGTACTATCAAAGGGCTAGACGGTGAATCTGGTCTCAAGGCTCTGGAAATGCTAAATAGGTGCAAAATAACTGACAGATGCAGAGACTGAGGTTCTGGCTTATCAGCCGCAACGAAAACTCCTCTTGGATTAAAACTTTGACTTGTACAACAAGTGGAATATCAGTATCCTACTGACCCTTATTTTGTTCTTATCCTCCTAGAAGCTACATAAATTTTACTATTGGTGATATCCCCGAGATTTCCCCCACATAATGGATTGATGACTTCCTAAATTCTAATCCAAAGAAAAGTGAGAAGCTGGCTCTGATTGATAAAACTAAAGTTTCACAGACAAAATAGTGTTTGAACTGAGTCTTGAATGAAAAGAATGAGTTTGTCTAGCCGGACACTCTGGAAACCACATTCCAGTAACAGAAAACAAAAAACACAGAATCATGAGAGTAGTGAAAGAGATTTAAAAAAATACTCTTGACACACATACTGAGAAGTCACTTTTTTATATACTTGATGAGCTGTGTTGAGAATCAATCTGATGCTATGTTAAGGATCAATAGAATATACATACATACATAAATATATATTCAGATGTATGTGTGTATGTATATATATAAAGATTAATTGTACGAGTGAATTAAGAAGAAACGTTAGTATGAGGATCAAGCATTTTCCTATCTTCAGTTGAATGTAGACAGAGCTTGAGAGAATGGTACTAGATAAGTGAAAAGTTTACCCATATTTTTTATCCCTGATAAGATAAATGGGCCCCAATAAAATTCTCACTCTGAGAAAGCTAAATTCTGGTGATATAATTTTTTAAGTATTAATATTTTACTGTATTTTCATTAAAACTATGCAGTAAATTAGTCTCTGGTTTGATGATTTTGACACGAATTACTCAGTGACATTCAGTACATTTTTTACAAGGTGTCAGCATTCTCTCTAATTGATTTCTGGTTGCCCCGTTTTCCCTGTCCCCTTATCTTTTCATCTTGGCTTTAGAGTATTGGTGACCTTTTGGTCTTATTTAGAAAGTATGATTTAAATTTACCATTAGAAAGAGAAGAAAGGGAATATCAACCTTATTACAGAACAATGTTCTTCTCTACTTCTTGCTTCTAAGTTACTATATAAGGAGATTCACTAACCCAACTTATGCATAAAATCTGGGTTTCTGGGAAAATTATAAATGGAAATTTATATTGCTTTTTCATAAATCTGATATACCAATCACTTTTAGAATGATCAAACTCACACAGTGATACCATGGAAGAAAGCTCTGATAATTTTCTTTGTAAAGATTACAGCCAAGAAAACTCCAAGGAACTCAGTTTTACTCCAAAAACTGTAACACATGGGGTCATCGTGAATCAGAACTGTCTCAAAGATAACAGGTTATGTTCCAAATCCAGCCTGAGTCACGTGAGTGGTGATAACTAATGAATCATCATTTTAACTTCTGTTTGTAAAAGGATGCTTTTCATGTAAAGTGAACTTACAACAAACCAACCAGTTAAGGATGGAAGGAAAAGGGAACAAAATTATTAGACCAATGAGAAAGGGAAATGAAAAGAGCCAGTATCTTCCCGAGATAAGCTTGTAGACATTTAGAATTTCTAGATATCAACATTATAAACATCTAAGTTTGTTGGTAGTCTATTGCATATAGTAATTTTTTTTAAATAAATTATATTGTGACTTAAGTAGAAGTATACAACCCATATCAATTTGCTATATAACATCTGGAACTCACCGCTATTCTACTCTGGCTGATCTTCCCTCCCTTCCTTATCTTCCCATGAAAGCACACTCCCCCTTATCATCCAGAAGTTCTCACTCCCATTTGATCAAAACCTGTGCCCCTTAGCCTATCTTCTTGTCTCCAGCAATGAGCTCAGATAGCCCCTGTGTATCTATTTAAGTCCAAAAGTTTATTTGGTGCCAGGATCACTGCAAGTCTTATGTGATGCAGTTAAGTTTTTGCCTGGGGAGCTGGCACCAGTGCTTGATGTAGTTTGGGGATAGAGAATCTAGAGGCCATGCTCTCAGGCTGCCTTCTAGACTGATGGACCATCAACTGTGGTAATTTGGTGGAGTTCTAGTTTTTCATGTTTAGATTTCTCCTGCTATTGCCAGGCATTCTATTCTGTTCACCCCATCCTGGCATTCACTGGTGATGGTCATGCACCGTCTGATTCTTCTGGTCCCAGATTAAAGAAGTCTCTGGACTATAAAGCACCTTCCATCTGCTGGCTCATGTTTTCCTCCTGTCCTTGATGTCCTCCGTTTAGCTCTGGTCCAGGTGGAGTGGGACAAATTGGTGCTACTGAAATAGCAGCTTGTTAGCTTTTTAAGACCGCCGATGTCATTCACCGAAGGGGTATGCATAACGTTTTCATGAACCCCCTCCAGGCATCTACTGGTGGTGGCCCGACAACATCTAGTTCTTCAGGCTGCATAGTGAGTCAGGCTCTGGCTCATAATTGCATATAGTATTTCTTTTTTAATAATGATTTTCCAGAGACTGACCTAGCCCAGAGACTGACCTAGCATTACCTGCTCAATTAAAATTCTGCACCTTTTGGCACTACATTCAACTGTAATACTTTTTTTTTTGCCTTTTAATTTTATTTATCTATTTTATTAGGACCAAGTGAAAATGTACATTCCCATATAAGTTTATGTGTACTTAAATGCAAAATTCACATCTTTCAACATTTTGCCAGTTCTTTTCCTTGGCTAAACATCACATTTAGTAGAGGTGGACTATCTTTCTGAAGTAAACATACTAATATCCTCTTCTCTCCCTCAGGAGAGTTTAGACGGGCACATTGTATTGGTTTTTGATGACACAAAAAACATTCAGTTGGGTCTAGACCTCCAAAATTTGGGTGACTGATTCATTAGCAGATTCTTGGCTGAAAAATATAAAAGATAGATTCTCCTATTGCTGATACAGTAGATTTTCCTTCAAAATGCTTTTTACAATACCTATTTTATTGGATTTATTACAGTGTATTTTGTGTGATGTATAATGTGCATGGTTCCTTAAAGAGACTGATAAGGCTGAGAGTACACTTTCTTCCTTTTTGTTTATTACTCACTTCTAGCACAGTTTGTTGTTAGTTGCTGTTGAATCAGCTGACTCACGACAATCTTGTGTATAAAATTTATAAAACAGTGTTCATTTCTGTGGCATTCCAAAATTATTCGTATGTTTGAACTTGTACACTTCCACTAGCTAATTTTTGGAAACAGATGACTAGTCCCTTTCTCTGAGTTGACTTTAGTCTAGAAATGTGGCTGAAACCTGTCCATCACAGGTAAGCCTGCTAAACAAGTAGCATGGCTTCTAGTATCACAGCAGTGTATAAGCCACCATAATAGTAAAACTCAAATACAAGCAAAATGAAAATAAATGATATCTCAACGTTATTTCTAAAACTTGTCACATTTAAGTTATATGAGTGGCAAGAACTAGGCGACTGCAGTTGAAACTGAGAAGTGGTAAGAGATCATCATAGAAATGTGAAGTACTTTTGGAATTTTACCAAGTTTTTAACAACTTGTAATTTCCAACTTTCTCCTTAGGATCTTGCTTACTTCAAAACGAACAAACCATAGATACAAACAAAGAAGTTCAAAAGCTACAGACAGCAATGAAAGTGTCCTGGGCAGTTAAAGGGGGTGAAGAACAAAATGTTATTCATCCTTCAGGAGCATGTATTTGCTCACCACACCAAAATGAGGCCAAAGCACAGTGCTTTTTGAGTCAATTCAGGCTGGCAATTTCCAAATTGCTCTCTGATTTGGAAGAACCAAAAGAGAAGATTTGTTCCTGCTTCAGGACATTGTCTTTCCATCACCTTCTTCTCACTGTCTTTTCTTTTTTCACGTTGCTGCCAGAATTGACATAGCTTGGGACATGTTGCCAAGAGATATATATATATATGTACACATGCACATATATACTTATATGTGAATAAATATACCTCTTTTTTCCATAAATATATATGAGAAAAATATGAGTCAATCCTGACCCATAATGTCCACATAGAACCGCTCCATAGAGTTTCCAAGGAGTGCCTGGTGTATTCCAACTGCTAACCTTTTAATTAGCAGCCATAGTGCTTAACAACTACAGCACTAGAGTTTCCATAAACATGTGAGGAAAGGGCTAATGTCACAATCTTTTTATAAACAGAGCATTCAAAAACACAAACAATACTAGTCTTGGCTCAGCACAAATTTGTGGCAGTGTTGAGCAGTACAAAGCCAAGCTGAAATTTTCTAATACTGAGAAACAACAGTATTGGTTACTCCTCTAGACTCCTGCTAGCTGATCCCCCCACATTCTCTTTCAGCTACTGTGTCAGATGCCAGCCAAGACCTAGTCCCAGATCTAAGACCAGCAGAAAGGCTTTGTAAACAACTGATTACACAGGTACCTCTGCTTCCCCATTATTGACTTGTGTTGGGTCCCAGTCACAAGTCTCTTTTCTTTATACAGCATGCTTGTATATCAAAAGTCACAGGTTACTACCTGAAGCAATGGAGTTTCAAATCTACTATTTCTTCAACAGCAGCTAAACCAAATGAGGGCTTACCAAATGCATGCATTTGAGGAGATAATTACTGCACCAAGAGGAAGTGATCATGAAAAGGAAGAGAAGGGGAAGAGAAAATATGAGGGGGGAGGACAGACAGAATACAGAATGAATGAAAAAAATTTCTTTTTCTTTCTTCTTCTTTGTTTTTTTTAACCAAATGGAAAGAGACAAGCTGTTCTGGGCATGGTAACTTGTTAAGCTATGTAACCTGGAGTAAGTCATTTTCTTTCTTCAAGTTTTTGTATCAAAAAGGTGGCAGTAATAGTATCCTCTTCTCTAGAGCATACCTTTGTACACAGTGTAATGCAACAGAATTGTTACTACTGATCTCTTTCTATCACTTCTCAGAAAATAAGTTCAGATGCTGTAACACTTTGCTCAGAGAATACTTCACTTCTTTATTTCTTAAGCTGTATATCAAGGGGTTCAGCACAGGGATGACCAGGTTGTTTAGGACCTGAACAGTTGCATTAAGCAAGGGATTGGGGGTGGGCTGTAGGTAGATAAGGACCACTGGCATATAGAAAAGAAGAATAGCAGTGAGGTGGGCACTGCAGGTGGAGAATGCACGGCGTCGGCCCTCTGCAGAGCTGATTTGAAGAATGGAGCAGACAATGCAGCTGTAGGAGGTGAGGATAAGAAGAAAGCAGCTTAGGGGCATGAGGCCCACACTGATGAAACCCACCATCTCCAGGGTTGCGGTATCTGCACAGGCCAGCTTCAGCATCACTGGGATATCACAAAAATAATAATCCACCTCATTGGGGCCACAGTATGGCAACTGGAAGGTAAGAGTAGTTAGAAAGGTGGCTTGAATACAGCCAAAAAAGGAGGTCCCCATGGCCAGGATGGCACATACTCTGTGACTCATGATGACTATATAACGCAAAGGGTGACATATGGCTACAAAGCGGTCATAGGCCATTACAGTGTACAGGAAACACTCAGTGCATCCCAGGAAGTGGTAAAAGAAGAGCTGGGACACACAGCCTGCATAGGAGATACCTCGGCTGTTCCCTGAGAGGTAGAACAGCATCTTGGGGGAGCTCACTGAAGGGAAAAATATGTCACACACGGACAGCTTGCACAGAAAGAAGTACATGGGAGTGTGAAGTCGAGTGGAGGAGACAATTGCGAGTAGAATGAGCAAGTTCCCCATCAGGGTCAAGAGGTAGAACAACAAAAACAGGATAAACAGCATCATCTCCAGGCCTTCCGTGTGTGGGATGCCCAGCAGAATAAATCTGGTCACTATCGAGACATTCCTCATCTTTGCCGGAATGGTTAACTTCAAACAAGAACCCAGGACACTAGAGGGTGAACACAAACTTGTCAAACCAAGACTCTCTTTAGTGAATGAGTTAACTTAATGCTTTAACAACCAACAATCAACCGTCTTACACAGAAGCAAATCTACATAAAAATATAAGGATGATAAAATTTCTTAGCTGTATTTTGAAACTCTATTTTGGTTAAGTTGGATTAATTTCACCATAGAATATCTCGAGAGAAATTGTAACTTAAAACTCTAGGTAAAACATAAAAATAAACTGCCTAAGAAGTATGAAGAGTATACAAAAGAAGAGATTGGAAAAAGGAGTTAAAAGTTGAAGAAACTTATATATCTGTGAATTTTAATTTTTCCCCAATTTTTATTTTTTTTTAAATTTTCTGATGGTAGATGCCAATTATACGGTTGTGTGGTGGCTTCTCAGGAGTCTAAATTCTAATAGATACTTCATCTCTTTGACTTGTAAACATGGGGATTCTGTGAGTCAGACTCTAGCAATCTACAGAAATTTTAATTTCAGTGATGTATAGAAATGCTATTTTTATAACATTTTTAATCATATTATTTTTCTTTTTACTTTCTTATTTTTTTTTTCATTCTGCTTGCTTTAGATTTAGATTTGGGATTGTCTTTTCCAGTGTTTTAGTTTGAAAGGTTAGATTATTGATTTTAGATCTTTATTTTGCCTTAGTATTTTCAGTTTTCCATTTCCCTCTAAGCATTATTTTAGCTTCATTCCATGTTTTTGTAGGCTTGTCTTCAGTTTCTCTTATCATAAGGTATTTCTGAGTTCCCTTTTGATACATTCTTTGACCCACTGTTTAGGAATCTGTTGTTTAATTTCTACATATTTGTGATTACACATTTGTTCCTGTTATTAATTTCTAATTTTATTTCACAGTGGTCAAAAAATAGAACTGTAGTATTTATAACATTTTAAACGTGTTGAGTTTCTTTATGCCTCTTAAACAGTCTATTCTGAATAACATTCATGGGCACGAGAAGAATGTATATTCTGTAGCTTTGTGAAGTGTTTTATGGATGTCTGTTAGGTCTAGTTGGTCTAAGACAGAGCTTAAGTCTTCCACATTGTATTGATCTCTTGTCTAAGATAGAAAAGAATGAAGACTAAGGCAGAAATTAATAAGTAGAAAATAGAAAAGTAATACAGAAAATCAAAGAAACAAACTGGTTCTGCAAGAATATCAACAAAATTGATAAATCATTAGCTAAATTGATCACAAGAGTATGAGAGAATTGTAAAGAAATAATGGATATTACTACTGACCTTAAATAATTAAAAATAATATAATATTATGAATAAATATCTTCAAAAATCCGACTTGATGGCACTTGGCTTTTGGCATCTTCCAAAAAATTAATTTGGATAAGTGGGAAAATTACTCAAATGACACAAACAGCCAAAACTGACTCAAGAAGAAACAGATGATCTGAATACATATTGTGACATGTAAACAGATTGAATTAGTAATAATCATAAAAAAAAATCCACAAAGAAAAGCCACAGTCCCATTTTCAAAATCATTCTGGATATTTCTAATAAATAAGTAAATCTCAACTGTAAAGTATCAAATTTTGATATACAAAACCACAGTCACAAGAAGGCAATTACAGACAACAACTGTGGCTGTTAGTACAGCATAAAAGTATCTCAAAGAAAAACAACACAAATGGATTTTCTCTTTCAGCCCTTTTGGAATAACATATAAAAGAACACTAAGTACAGCAATCCGACTCAATGGCACTTGGCTGGCAAGTACAGCAAAAAAAAATTACATCTAGTATACAAGGCATATCTATTTGAAGGTATCAAAAAGCTTTTGTGGCAACGAGGACTTGATGAGTCAAGATATTGGAGAGAGTAGCTTGACATGAAAGGAGCCTAATATTCAGCTCTACTTTTTCTCATGAAGCACTTTTTGATTTAGCTAGACTAAGAGGCTAAGATGCAGAGCAGAAAAAAAACTGCGAAATGAAGGGGCCTTCACGCAATCTCCTGCTACCACTAAAACAAAAACGGTATAACGCAGTTTTTTGATGAGTTGTTTGTTTTGTTAGGTGACACTGAGTTGCTTTCCTGTTCATAGTGACAAGGTGAGAGAACTGCCCCACACAGAGTTCTAAGCTGTGATCTTTTCAGGGACAGATCATCAGGCTCTTTCATGCAAAACTGAGCAGCCAACCATTTCATCATTGTGCCACCAGCACTCCTTGCAGACAGGTAGAGTATATCAACAATTAACACCACTATTTAGTGTGAATTTAATAAATAATAAGGAATTATTTTATGAGTACCTTATGTGTCCTTTCGACAGCACTTGGCTATGTGTCCTTTAAGGTTGTTACCTCTTAGATGCTACCTAGTCAATTTTCTATTCAAAATGGTTCCATGTGACGCAATACAATGGCTCCATAGTGTTTTATGGGCTGTGATCTTTACAGGAGCAGATCATTGGGTATTCCTCCCGTGGAGGAAATGTTCTGTTAGAACTCTCAGCCTTTCAGTTAGCAGCTGTGCACCCTGGGGACCCCTTATTGCTCACAGTTGCCACAAGGTGAACCCACTGCCACCGAGTCACGTCCAACTCATAGCATAAAGTGATAACAAATCCATTTATCAACAAAGGAGTGGATAAATTGTAGTATACAACAGAGTATTATTCAGTTGTAAAGAGAGATTGATTATTTGACAGGTTCTGTGCTAATTTCTTTTAAAAATTAAGTAGATGTTTAAACATGATTTAAGTCTCAAAACAATCTGATTTAAATAAGGGAGGAAATTAAAGCACAGATAGGTTTAGTAACTCCTTCACACAGCTGACAAATGACTGAACTGACATCATATCCCAAGTCTTCTGATTCCAGTGACAAATCTGCTGTGGATTGCTACCAGGAATGTTTTGTCTAAAAAGGAGAGACTGTGGTACTCATCTTCAAATGCCTGAAGAGCTGCTATGCAGATTCATTGTGTTCTTTTCCAAGGTGAATAACCAGCAAAGAGGAATGGCACTAACAAAAAGATTGATCTTATTGCATTACAGCACCATAAAAACCAAACTCTGTGCTGTCGGGTTGATTCTGACTCATCGCAACCCTATAGGACAGAGGAGAATTGCTCCACAGAGTTTCCAAGGAGGGTCTGGCTGATTCGAACTGCTGACCTTTTGCTTAGCAGACATAGTACTTAAACTACTACACCACCAGGGTTTACTATTTCATTATAGAAAGATAAAATAAATAAATAAATAACTTTAATAAGATACCTTATTATGAGTTCCAGTCATTATAAGGGTTTAAGTATGAGCAAGATGATAGTTTTCAGGGAAACAATGAGGGAAATTCCTAGTTATACTAGTTATACTAATAGTTATAAATATACCTAGTTATACTATATACACCCTTAATGCCTCTTAGAACTCTGAGATTATTTAATCTTACTATATAGTTCATATGTAACTTGCCCGCATTTGGAAATACATATATTTAAAAGAGAAAGTAGGTACATAAAGATTAACAAAATGTTCCCCTGACAAACAGGTGTCTTTAGGTTAAACACAGTAGATCTCTCCATCTCTAACTGCACTTATGAATATCACTGTAGTAACTATAAAAGTAACAAATTTGATACCGTTCTGTAAGCACTTTAAAATAAGACACAAATGTCATGCAGAAGACCATACTGAGATGATTTTTTGTACGAATTTTAATTAAACAAATGAACAAAACACCTGGCTTACTTTGAACATAAATATTCTAGGCATGGTACTTTGTAGACATTACATTCTTTTGTCCTTATCGTGTTTATGAGAAAGGTAGTGTTCATCTTCCTTCTGCATTTGGAAATTGAGGCAAACAAGTTCAGTAAACTGACCAATTCACATCTGTTACAAGTTAAAGTTGGATTCCACACATAGAATACTAGGAATCCTTTTCTGAGTTCTTATTAATTTTGACTTCCTAATACTCATTCAAAGATAATGATAAATATAATGTTATTTTTATGTTGCTGTATTTTATACGACTTTAGGCTCTCTCAAATGTATCACATAAAATCCCTGTAATGAAAACCAAAAACCAAACCCACTGCCATTAAGTCCATTCCAGCTCATAGTGAACTATAGGACAGGGTAGAACTTCCCCACAGAGTTTCCAAGGATGGCCTTGGATTCAAACTGTTGACCTCTTGCTTAGCAACTGCAGCACTTATCCACTATGCCACAAGAGTTTCCAACTGCCAAGTAAAACAGTGAAAGTCAGTTTATAAATTTTCTAAAATTAAGAACTGAAGAGCAAGTCATACCTAAATCTTCAGACTCTAAGTTTATTTTTCATTCCACTTCATCACCTTCATGAAAAAAAAAAAAGAAACAGAAATTGCCCCTTCACAAGGAAAAAATCACTCACATATTTATTCTGCAGAGAGAATTGTTCAAATCCTGCAGCCTTTACTATCTTTGCTATTTTCTGAATACTTAATCTTATGAGACTAAAGCACAGGAGAGGTACCCAAGTCTCTAAAGATCATATTATATTTGAGTAAGTAGGTCTAGGAGTTACAGAGAAATTTTTCCTTGTAAACTTTATTCCCAAGAGCATTCTTCAGATTATGGTGTAACATAAAGGTAAATGTTTGTTACAGTTACTTCATATTTCTGCTTTTTAAGTCCTACTTCTCAATTTTGATAATAAGCATGTAGAGTTTTTTGGCATTTAATTGGCCTAAAATTGCCTTACACTCTAGTAGCTTCCATCTCTTTAAATGGAAGGCTATGTTTTAGTTTTTCAAGTCCACATATTTGTATTAAACATGGCAAGAATCACAAGAGCACTCATATAAAAAATAACTATGTACATCCTGTATGTATATGTGTGAGAGGAGGAGTTGGTAGAAGACAATCATGTCTCCAACAAGGTAAAGAGGAAATAGCTCAATGTGGATCCTTCAACTATGATCCCTCAAACACTGGTGATCTGAATTCAAGTGAAGAACAAAGAATGATTTTTCATGTGATTCAGGATATACATATGTGGAACTATCCAACAGGAATTGGGTAAGAATGATGTAGGAATCACTCCAGATATTTTGGATAGAGGTGTAGATTTGTAAAACATCCTCCTGAAGGTGAGAAGTAAAGCTGTGAAAAGGCATGATGTACTCCGTCAGAATTTTCCACTTAGGTGTATGGCTGTAAAGGCTTCCTGAATAACACAGAGAATGTTAGAGCTGAATCATGTTGTTTTGAGGTGTGTTAGGATGTAATGCAATTCTCAACAAAATCCAATGAATAATTACAACAACATATCAAGAAAATAATCCATGATGACCAAGTTGGATTCATACTAGGGATGCAAGGCTGGTTCAACATCAGTAAAACAATTAATGTGATCAACGACATAAATAGCACAAAAGACAAGAATCACTGATTTTGTCCACTGATGCAGAAAAGGCATTTGATAAAGTCCAACACCCATTCATGCTAAAAACTCTCAGGAAAATAGGCATAGACGGAAAATTCCTCAATGCAATAAGGGCCATTTATACAAAGCCAACTGCCTACGTCATCCTGAATCGAGAGAGACTGAAGGAGTTTCCCTTGAGAACAGGAACTAGACAAGGATGTCCACTCTCACCTCTCCTATTCAACTTTGTACTAGAAGTTCTAGCCAGAGCAATTAGACAAGACCAAGAAATAAAGGGCATCTGCATCAGCAAAGAAGTCAAAATCTCCCTGTTTGCTGATGATATTATTGTATATGCAGAGAATCCCAAAGAATCTATAAATAAACTACTCAAACTGATGGAAGAGTTCAGTAAAGTCTCAGAATACAAGATAAACATAAGTAAATCAGAAGGATTGCTTTATACCAACAATGAGACTGTTAATGAAGAAATCATCAAATCAATACCATTTACTATAGCCTCTAAAAAGATAAAGTACCTAGAAATTAATCTAACCAGAGAAATAACAGATCTTTACAAAGAGAACTACAAGCCCTTACTACAAGAAACTAAGAGAGACTTAGATAAATGGAGAAACCTACCCTGCTCATCCATAGGAAGACTTAACATTGTGAAAATGTATATTTTACTCAAAGCAATCTGCTTACATAATGCAATCCCAATACAAGTTACAGCATCATTTTTTAATCAGACGGAGAAACAAATCACCAATTTTGTTTGGAAAGGGAAGAAAACCTGGATAAGTAAAGTATTACTAAAGAAGAAGAACACACTGCGAGGCCTCTCATTACCCGACTTCAGAACCTATTACACTGCCACAGTGGTCAAAACAGCCTGGTACTGATACAAGAACAGACAGATAGATCAATGGAACAGAATTGAAACCCCAGAGATGACATCATTTGCCTATGAACAGTTGATACTCGACAAAGGCCCTAAGACATTAAACTGGGGTGAAAAGAATCTCTTCAACAAATGGTGCTGGCAAAATTGGATATCCATCTGCAATAAATTGAAACAAGATCCACATCTTACATCTTATACAAAAACCAACTCCATGTGGATAAAAGACCTAAATATCAAATCTAAAACAATAAAGCTCATCCAAGAAAAAGTAGGAACAACAATGGAAGTTTTAATACACAGTGTAGACAGAGTTCAATCTGCCAAACAAACCGCAATCAAACGAAGAAAAAATAGATAAATGGGAGCTACTAAGAATCAAACACTTTTGCTCATCCAAAGACTTTATTAATAGAATTAAAAGGCCACCTACAGAATGTGAAAAAAATATTTTGCAAATATATGTCAGACTGATGCCTGATCTCCATAATGGATAAGGTACTACAAAATAGCAATAAAAAGAAGATAAATCATCCAGTTAAATGATGGACAAAGGATACAGACAGACACTTCTGTAAAGAGGAGATCCAGACAGCCAAAAAACACATACCGACATGGTCACGATCTTTAGTTATTGAAGAAATACAAATCAAAACTACAATGAGATACCATCTCACCCCAACAAGTCCATGATTCAAAAAACACAAAACAACAAATGCTGGAGAGGCTGGGAAGAAAGTGGAACTCTCCTACGCTGTTGGTGGGGTTGCAAAATGGTGCAACCTCTTTGGAAAGCAATCTGGCACTTCCTTAAAAAAAAACAGATATAGATATACCATTTGACCCAGTAATTCCACTACTTGGAATATATCCTACTGAATCAAGGCCATTCATACCAACGGATACATGCACAAGAATGTTTATCACAGCACTGTCCATGATGGCAAAAAGATGGAATCAACTCAGATACCCAACAACAGAGGAATGGATAGGTAAACTATGGTATATATACTCAATGGAGCACTATGCAATGATAAAGAACAATGATGATTCCAGGAAACATCTCATAACCTAGTTTCAACTGGAAGACATTATGCTGAAAGTAGTCAGTGACAAAAGGATAAATATTGTGTGAGACCCCTACAATAAGAACTCAAAAACAGACTTATGCATAGAATAAAAGACTCTTTGACGGCTGCAGGGGAGGGGAATGAAGGAGGGTAAAAGGGACAAGATTTAGATTAGATAGTTGATAGAAATTTGGTTGGGTGAAATCGGTGAAAGCACGTTAGAAACAAGAACAATATTAAGTGGACTTCAACATAACTTGAGTACTCCTTCCATCTTAACCCAATATTGCAAGGACAGGGTAGCTGGGGCAGGTGGGTGTGGATCACGCTCTTAGGTGGAATTGAGGCCAACTGGCACACAACTAGCACTTTGCTAAGAAGTCCCTCTGCACCCCCACGTTGGTGAGTGGCATCTGGGGTCTTAAAAGCTGCCAAGCTGCCATCCGAGGGCACAGCAAATGGTCCCAACTGAGTAGGAACAGATGCTCACCGAGGACCAAAACGACATGGGGGAAACACAACCCAGAAGACAGAAAGACCCACATGAGTGGACGTCGATATCGACTTGGGACTGGAAGAACCGGATCGTGCCTGGCCACCACCAGTGATGGCCGCGATGGAGCTCACAAACTTGTGTCTCCCTGGCAACACAAGAATAAAAAGGGGTGCACTCTGAGATCTCCACTAAAAGACCACAGTTGATGGTCCAGCGGCTTCAGGGTTCCCCTGGAAGCATAGCCCCTGGCCCCGGTGCTGCCCTTGCTCATAAATCATAATGAAGGTCCACTCTTCTGACACGAATGGATTGGATTTGGCGATGCAGAGTGACCATATTTTGGATGCACTTTATGGTTCTATGCATCTATAGGATATCATCCTGCTGACCTCTGGCTGGAGGAAGAAGAGTGGGTGGAGAGGAGGGGAAAGGAGACTGTTGGGAGGATAAGACATGTATGCAGCGGAGAGGAATAGTGAGCTGTCACTGAGCAGGGAGAGCAGTGGAAGCTGCATATAGGTGGGCATGCAAATTTATATGGAAATGTACATTTTCACCCAATCATAATAAAAAAATAAAAATAGAAATAAATTTTAAATAGAATATTTGTCTGCCTCATCAAGCAATTTATTAATAATTTATGATTAAAAACTCAATCTAAAAGTGTTGTCATGAAGTCAACTCCTGTTCATCGCAACTCTACAGAACAGAGCTGTGTGTAAGGGTTCCAATTCCTCCTCACCCTTGTTAAATTTTGTTGTTGCCTGTCTTTCAAAGTACAGTCATCCTAGGTAGTTGTGTAGTGGTGTCTCATTGTGGTTTTAATTTGCATTCTATTTACTGTAGCATCTTTATGAGTCAGAAGGGACTCCCCAGCAATGGTTTTTTTGGTTTATTGACTACTGGTGTTGAACATCTTTTAATGTGTTTATAGGCCATTTGTATATCTTCTTTAGAGAAATTCAAGTACTTTCCTTGCATTTTTATTGTGTGTTGTCTTTCAACACGTTCTAGACATTGTTGTGGTTAGGTGCCATGTAGTCTTCAGTCATTAGGGTTCAATGTGTCAAATCTATTCCTGAAATGTTCTCTGAATTTTAGTGGGGCACACATTCAGGGTCATAGTTTGGCTCATGTAAACTTGTTTTAATTTCCTTCAGCTTCAGTTTGAACTTAAATATGAGCAACTGATGATCTGTTTTGCAGTCGGTCTCTGGTCTTGTTCTGACTGCTGATGTTGAGTTTCTCTCTGGTCTTTTTCCAAAGATACCAATTCTAAATGTATTTCCAGAGAATAAATTGTTGGTCTTGAAAAATCATAACTTGCAATTCCTATGTATTTATATTACTAATAACCATAGTTTTCAGTGACTGACACTTCATCTTTGTTTTCAACTTTTACAGTCCAGTCATTGGTAATTATAAATGCATCTTGATCGCATATGTGATCAATTTCAACCTACAGTAAAAATCTTTAGGTTTTTGGCATTAGTGGTTGGTGTGTAAGTCTGAATAGTAATGTATTCACTGGTCTTCTCTGTAGCCATTGGGTAACATCACTGACGCATTTTTTTTTTTTTTAGGATAGATCTTGAGATATTTAATTTGTCATTCCTGGCACAGTAGACTACATGGCTGTTTGATTATTAATGGCCAATATCAGAAACAAAATAACATATTGCATCAGGAAAATCATCTTCAAGAGATCTCTTTAGGTTTTTCAAACTAAATGTGTCACCTTGAGGTCTTGGTGGGCACAGTGGTTAAGAGCTTGGCTGCTAACCATAAAGATTTGCAATTCAAATCCACCAGCAGCTCCTTGCAAATCCTATGGGACATTTCCATTCTGTCCTATAGAGTCATTATGAGTTAGAATTGACTCAAAGGAGATGGATTTGGTTTTTTTTTTTTTACTGGGTATATGAAGTCCTCAGGTAGTGTAACCGGTTGATCCATTCAGCTGCTAACCAAAAGATTTGAGATTTAAATCCACTCAAACACACCTCAAAAGAAAGACCTGGTGGTGTATTTTTTTAAAAAAAAAGTTTGGAAAGTTTACCATTAATACTATTTTAAGCATACATTTCGTGATTTGATAGCTAAATATTTTACAGTCTAAAGTGGCTTTGAGAATTTTATAATCCATAACAATTTATGCTTCAGCCTTAAGATTTTTCTTATTTGATGTTAGATTTTTATATTGTTTAAGGTACTTTGGGACAACTTCAGAAATATAAATAATATTATGTCAATACCTTCATTGTATGAGAGAGGCTCTGAAATGATACAGTTCTATAAAAGACCTTTACCAACTCATAAAATAGTTTAATAGAGGAAGTAATACCATTTTTTAGTGTTTTCAGAACCACATTTAATAAACTAGCAATATTTTTAATTGTTGCAAATCTCACTTTGTTTTTGAACCAAAGCAAATAATTGTGTACCTGAGAAGGTAAGTAGTTCTATTTTTGTAATAATACTATTAAATTATAGACAAATCAGTTTTAAAATCATAATTTTTCAGTGTTCTAATGTTACCTAAGATTAACAGGCCCTCACTCTGGGAAAATTCCTTTAAAATCATGGGTAAAGTCTACTGGAAAGATGCCTCAAAAACAAGAGATAATTATTTCTAATAACAAACAAAAGATCTTTCAAAATATAATTATTTAAATTTTTAGAGTATTTTAATAATAATCTATGAACTAGTAAATACATGAAAATTGCCAATACCAAAGATTGGGATTACTTTATAAGAACTGTTGTCATTAGTATTATACTTGAAATATCTTAGAACACAAAAGCAGAGGACTACACATGCAACAACACATTAGTGACAGAGTAACACCTTGCTCTTTTTCAGAAAGGATTTTTAGATGAAATTGAAAATCTGAGAAAGTTAATGGTTTTTTTGAATTGCATCTAATTGTGAACCTA
This sequence comes from Heterohyrax brucei, assembly GCA_028571685.1. NCBI lineage: Eukaryota > Metazoa > Chordata > Mammalia > Hyracoidea > Procaviidae > Heterohyrax > Heterohyrax brucei. The sequence goes on from CM053162.1 coordinate 25,210,782, forward strand.
GTTATGCCCCTTTGTCCATCCACCATTCACTGAACAGTCTGAGCATGGATGAATGACAAATGCAGGATTCATTGCTATGGGATCTAGTGTAGATATTGATCTAATTACTATCACAAGTCTGAATTCTAGCTCTTATGATCTTTGCATCTAATATGTATCTTGCACATTTTGTTTTTAGCAGAATGGTATTTCCAGGAGTTATCTGTATTAGTACAAATCTTTTATTGTAATATTTATTTCCCATAGCTATGTGAAATTTATCTGTACTATAGGAAACCTATATCCACATCTATATTGAAAATCCATAGAGGTGCCATTAAAAACTCACTTAAGTCTCTCAAATTTCATTTTTTTTTTTTCATCTATAACATGGGCATAATAAGATCAGACCATATAGGATTTCTGGGGAAAATTGTATCAAGTAATATTTATGAACTACTTGGACAGTTCTAGCTGATAAGTAGCAAATTAATAGTAATATTATCCTCGTATTTGTTCTTACTTCAACACTTTTCTCCTAGGTTTTAAACACCGTCAATCTGTGATGGTATCTTTTGAATCTCTTTCTTTTGAACACAGAACAGTCATCACAGGATCCGATGACAAAATCTCACCAACTTTCTTCAAAACTCAGATCTCACAGATGCACATTTTGATTCTACTTTGGTCTTTAATGTCGTCATAGAATTGATAAAAGGTCCTATCTAAATTGAGTACAAAATACACAAAACCAAACTTGCAAAAACAACATGGTCTAAACACTACACAAAATTTTCACTCTGCAGCCATGGTGCTCTGGAACAAAAAAAGCCCAAAGGGTCATTGACTACGAACGGTTATAAGAGAGTTTGTCCCATGTGGTGTTCTGGGATTTCACCTTTAATTGTAGGAACTTCTAACTTCTCCTCATGAGGAAACTTCCTTTCTTCCTGGATATGGGATTTAATTTGAGTGAGATAATTAAGTTAGCCATTCAACTACTTTCTAGAGCTACTATTTTCATATAGCTGAACTGGTACAGTAGTCGAGGTACTCTTTAAAGAGCATTAATTTTCATGAGTGATCAATATATTATTTTTGTACTTTCGTACCTTCCCCACAGTAACTGGAGTGATTTCTCTAACATGACAAAGAAATAATATAGGAAGGCAGATGCCAGTAAGCTAACAACAAGGTTGTTAGCTAGGAACAAAAGGTGAAATGGAGGAGGACTCAAATGGAGACAGATAGGCCTTTTCTGATACACTGGTCACTTGTTTGCAATATGCTCAACTGGGGGAAAATACTGAACAACCGGTGCCTAACATATAAGTTTACTGGTAATTTCTGTGAAATCTCTGGATAGTGCAAATGGTCAATGTGCACTAGTTCTGTTGATCCTCTTCCAAAAAAATCAGCCATTGTAAACCCTGTGCAGCACAGTTCTACTCTGTCATTCCCACGGTCAACATGAGTCCAAATCATATATTTGTTATCTATTGAAAGGGTCGAAAATAAGTCATGGAAGGTGCTTTGTTGTTGTCATTGTTGTTAGGGGCCATTGATTCTTTTTTCAACTCATACAGATCTCACATGACAGAGCAGTGTTACTCCCACAGGTATTTATAGCTGTAGTCTTTGAAGGAGCACACGACTGTGCTTTTATCTGCAGAACCACTGCGAGGGTTTGAACCAAAAACCCTCTGGTTATCAGCTGAGTGTTTAACCATTGTACGACCCAGACTCAGAACACAATATTCTAATTTATCAAAACAGTTCTATATATGTTCAATGACAGGCCAGTAATAAGACCCACCTTTACAGCAGAGAAACAAAAGAAGATATGATTCCATCTGATGTTTATTTGCATGATCCATAATACAGGGATCTCGGAGGCTTTAAATTCCAACATACAGCAGGGACAGAGAGAAAGAGTTGGCAGTCTATGAATGATAAGACTTGAAACTGTTTCACATCGCATAAATAAACATTTACTTCAAATTTCTTCTTCCCTTCTTCCACAGAATTCCCAGACAAAACTGGCAGTAGGAAATGATTCCAAAGTGGCTGAGATTATCCTTGCTGGGCTAACACACAAATCTGAATACCAGTTGCCCCTCTTTTTTTTCTTCTTAGGAACTTATGTAGCCACAGTGATGGGGAACCTGGGCATGATCACACTGATTGGGCTCAGTTCTCACCCGTACACCACCATGTACTATTTTCTCAGCAGTTTGTCCTTCATTGATCTCTGCTATTCCAGTGTCATTATTCCCAAAATGCTGGTGAACTTTGTGACAGAGAAGAACATCATCTCCTAATGCATAACTCAGCTCTACTTCTTCCTTTTTTTCATTATATCAGAATGTCATATGTTGGCTGTGATGGCACATGATCACTATGTTGCCATCTATAAGCTGTTGCTTTACAGTGTCACCATGTCGTATCAGGGCTGCTCCTGGCTGGTAGTTGAGGTGTATATGACAGGCTTGGTTGGTGCCACAGCACATAGTCTGCCACGCTAAGAGTGTTTTTTTGTAAGGCTAACATAATCAACCATTACTTCTGTGATATTTTTCCACTACTGGAGATCTCCTGTGCCAGCACTTACATCAATCACTTGGTACTTTTATGCCTCCGTGCATTTAGTATTATTGCACCAACCTTGGCCATCCTTGGCTCCTATATCTCCATCATCACCAGCATCTTGCGAATCCACTCCACTGAGGGGAGGTCCAAAGCCTGCAGCACGTGCAGCTCCCACATCACAGCTGTCTCAGTCTCCTATGGTTCTGCAGCATTCACGTACCTGCAGCCACCAAATGCCAGCTCCATGGATCAAGGAAAAGTGTCTTCTGTGTTTTACACCATTGCTGTGTTGATACTGAATCCTCTGATCTACAGCCTGATGAAAAAAGACATCAACGTTGCTTTAAATAAAATCACTGAAACAAGAGTATTTTGCATTAGCAAAGATTCATAATTCCTGGAGAATATTCAGCAAGAAAGGAGTTGGAGACAGCAACATATATACACAAGTAGTGAGATTATTACCAACAGTTGATTATTTACAAGAAAGGGTTCCAAGGATGAGGTTAGATTCACAATGTCACATGGAGGACAGCATGAATTCTAGAAAGCACCATAAGTCACTTATAATAACCCATATTCTAATCCTTTCCAAAGACCTCTTCAAAGGCCTCACATAAGTGAGGAGATAATTTATAGTTATGAAATTACGAACTTTTTCAGATAAAACTTATCTATCATGGGACCTCTGGTGGCATAGTGGTTAAGAAGTATAGCTGCTAACCAAAAGCTCAGCAGTTTGAATCCACCAGGCACTGTTTGGAAACACAATGGAGCAGTTCTACTCTCATATACGGTTGCTGTGAGTCAGAATCGGTTTGATGGCAGTGGGTGTGGCCTTGTTTGGTGTACCTCTCATAATTCATAGAATGTTCCATTCAGTCTATATTCTTTGATTTTCTTTATACTTTTTGTATTGGCCCCTCTTTACTAATAAGTTTGCAAAGTCTTCTGGAAAAAGTGATCTCTAAAATAAGTAATTTTTAACCATTTGATATCTACACAATTAAACTCCTATGAAAACCCTGGAGGCAAAGTGGCTAGAGCTGGGCTGCTAACCAAAATGTCAGCAATTCAAATCTACCAGGCACTGTTTTGAGACTTTATGGAGGGGGCAGTTCTACTCTATCCCACAGGGTCACTGTGAGTCAGAATCCACTCAACATCAATGTATTGCTAGTTACTAAGCACAGAGAACTGTATTAAGGAAAAGGGGAGCAGATGATGGGTGAAAAGATATAATTATTGCCCACAGGATGATAACTCTGTGGTGGAAGAGATAGAGAGAATAATCAGGACTTAACGCATTATGCATATTATTATGTATTTCCTTATGCAACATTCTTTTCTTCACAGTTTTAGTATTGTGCTGTTGTTTCCACTTCCGTGACAATACTGCATTCATTTTCCCCTATTTCTAAATATTTTTATTTTCATTCATATTATAGGATGACATATGTAGAAGTGACACTTTTTTACTGTGCATGAAATTATACGGATCACTTATTCACATGCAAAAATTAAAGTGGAAAATTGTTTTCTGACTAATTACAAGGACCCACCTGTTTTAGTCAGCTAGGGCTGCTCTAACAGAAATACCACAGAGTGGATGTCTTTAACAAACAAAGGTTTATTTTTACATAGTCTGGTAGGCTGCAAGTCCGTATCAGGGTGTCAGCTCCAGGGGAAGGCTTTCCCTGTGTTGGCTCAGGAGGCAAGTCTGGTATTGCATCAGTCTTTGTCCAGGGAGCGTCTTGGCGCAGGAACCTCAGGTCTGAAGGATGCGCTCTTCTCCCAAAGCTGCTTTCTTGATGGTAGGAGGTTCCCAATTCTCTGTCTGCTTCTCTGTCCTTTTATCTCTCATACGACGAAAGGATTAAGGGTAAGGCAAGGGAAACTCCCTTTACAGTGGAGCAGGGAGGTGATCCTATGAAGGGATTTATAGCCCCACCCTAATCTTTTAACGTACAGCATGGGAAAACCACAAAATGGAGCACAGTCACAAGATACTGGGAATCATGGCCCAGTCACATGGCTACATATATTTAAGGGGGGGACACAAGTCAATCCATGACACCACCTTACTAACCAAACATGGAATATTTATTCTGGAAAAAAAAAATTGACAGAGTTATTTTTTTTTAAATACTCCATATTGACTGGGACTTCAAATAAAATTTGTGGATTCCCCTCCTTATTCAAAATGTAAAATATGACTCAGATGATAGTTTGGGAAGACTTCCAAGCATGAATTTCCATCTCTTCCTCTTTGCCAACTAACTCCCTCTAGTGATTTTTACAATAGCAACCAGAAAATTCCTGTTAGTCTTCCTTAAAGGCACAGTAAGACAAAACAAGCAAAGAAATGGAAATCCTGTTGCTATGAAGTTGTTCCTAATCAATATCTTTCAGCAGCTCTTGACACCAGCTTCTTTTAGCAGCTGCTGAGCTCCCACATCTCTTGCAGGTGATACCAGCATCTGGATGTGTTTTCCCATCTCTCCCTAGAATGTTTCTTTAGACTCTTAAGGGCCAGAAATTTAACTTTACTTTTAGAATCACTTCAGGGTAAGAGGTCCTGGTGTGTCATTTCAAATGATTCTGGGATTCAAAGCCTCCAAAATAGTTGCTTTAAGGAGACTTGCATGGATGTCTCCAAATAAAACCATACTTTTGACTTCCATGTCAAAAATTTATGCCTAGGTGCAGAACACAGGGCTGCTGGATTTTTTTTTTTTTCTTTTGGCCAAGCATGAGCATTTAGACCTGGTTACAGTGTATTTTTAAAGTCATCTGACTGGTCTAGCATGCATGCATTTATGCTTGCTTTGTCATCAGCTTGCCATCAAATAGGAAACCCTGATATCCCAATGGGATTTTATCTCCCACATAAAAAGACAAATTTTCATGAAAGGGGTGAGGATATTTCCCTTACTTCTTTGGAAACTGTAAGAAACTTCTTTCTTCACTTTCTGTATGCTAATCAGAACTTATCTCCACATTTCATGTCTTAATGTCTTAACTCCGCAAAAAACAAAATTGTGTGTGTATCTATTATCTCTAGGTATGTATTTGTACACGTTTATGTGTAATTTCAGTGTACGTGTGTGTTATCTGCATAAATGTGTTCTGTTTGAGTATGTTTTACAAGGGTTATATATGAGTAATTTTTATTTTGTTACTCTAAGCACTGAACAGACAACATTCGGTTAGATTTTTTTTTGCACTGAAGGATGATAAGTTGAAATAACTGTTTATAAGAATTGAATGTGTTTTGGAGAATTTATTTATATGTTAAAACATTTTAAAGTATTAATGAAGATAAAAGTGTCTGAACCATCTTTCATTATTCTGAGACATGTTAGAAGACATGCTATTAAAATATTAGGATACATATTAGGCAGTTTCCAAAATGGAACTAAAGCTCTACCACCATAAAGGAAACAAACAAAAAAGAAAACTTTTAACAAATTAGAAAAGCTATTTGCCCAAGCAATTTCTACTCAATAACTTAATGCTTATCTGCTATTTCAACACAGTGAATATTATACACAAGGGACTAATAAGACATTATAAGAAGGATGAGAAAATGATATTTTAATTGTTCCTTTTTCCCAATAGCTCATCTCTGTTGAACAGAAACCTTGAGGGATCTTCTATCTGTCTGTTTTTGATGAGATCTCTTGAACATCGAAATGCTGAATAAAAAGATGCCACTTTGGTGATCCACATCACGGGGGAGTTGGAACAGGGAATTATGACTTTGGAATCATATTTATGTAAGTGACACAGAAACTGAGATTGCATTCTGAGCCCTCAGTAACAAAAGAACCAAGGTGTCTGTTTTGAACTGCCACCACCAACATGACTGAGAGCTATTTCCTCTAGAGGGCACTTGGTCTAAAACATACAGAGCACCCTACGCTAATCATTCCATTGGAGGAAAGAGTATCTGAATTCCATCTGTCCTAGAACTTTTTGATCTTCTCGAAGTCTTAGCCTCCTTGCAACACACGTCTCTGCAATGCACACAAAAATAGAAAAAAAAGAAAATTGGCTTTCTTTTATTTTTTTCATATTTCAACCTACCACATTTTCAGACACATTCATTATTACAAATGTTCTGATGATGAGACATTAGACATAGCTCTGCTGTCTGAGGTAACACTCAATAACACCAACCCTTTTTTGCTGTGTTATTACCATGATGATATTTGGTATAAATCTTCTTCATTCGAATTTCAATTTTCCTGAATAATTGTAATTTGTAAGTGACCATTCTAAAATGCAACACCCAGAACTCAGCACAGCACTAGGTGAAGCTGGTCTTGTGTAGCAATCAGGTACTTTATTCTCAATATTATCTTCCTTTAAAGGAATCCTTTTGGATCCGACTCGATGGGACTTGGCTTGGCTGGCTTTTGGATTCATTACATTTTTAGGTTTTTTTTCTCGTGAAGCTGATCTTTTGAATACGAAGATTTGTCACTTCAGTGCTTCTCAGTGTTGAACACTGGGGAAGCCTGGCTTACTGCTCCTTGTCTTTACAGCTGCAGGTTTCTCTTGAAGCCTCCAATGATCATGGGGCTTGGGGATGATAAAGACAGCACAGGGGCAATCTCTAAGTTGCACCTCTTTCCACCAATTTCAGAAAGACATGTTGATAGAGGGACAGGTCAGCAGGCATGTCTTCTCCTCCTCTAGTCTATGTCCTTTAGTTGCCTTTCACGTCGGTGATGGCCATTCATGTCATTTGGTGCTTTGTCTGGCACCCCATGGACTTTTGCCCTGGAGACTATACCTCCCTCTGCCCTCTCTCACCAGGTCTCTGCAATTACCCCTATCATTCTGAGTTAGTTCATAGACACTATGTTCCTTTGGACCTGTTCAGTCATAGTATGTATTACTTTCTCTAGTCTGCCTTTTTCTCCTTCTAGACTAAGCCATTCTGAAGAGCAAGGAATTCTATCTTATTCATTTCTCTATTTTTGAGTGCCATAAATAATTTTTGCCACATGCAAGGTACCCAAATATCCATGAAATGAATACATTGATGTTCCACAGAAAAGGTTGTGTTTATTACTGTTAAGGAATTTATTCTTTTAAAGATCAGTCCACATTCAAAGGCTAACAGTACCTCCTGAATCATGATCATCATATAAGTATTCATTATTCTTTTTATGTTGATGTTATCTATGAATTGTATAATCATTTCTTCTATGGCCTTATCCTGTTACTCACAAGATGAATTTTCAAGGCAAGACTATGTATAAAGTCATATGAAATAATAATTTGAGATTATTCATTTATATTTAGTTTTGAATGATGCTAGAGTTCAAGTAATTATGAGACATTTTTCTGTATTTCCATAAACCATAACAATATTACACTTATTGAAGAATATCACTTTATTAAAGTCAAAATAAACAAGAACTGACTATAACATTCTTTTACTCTAACAACCCAGCAAAATTCAAAACAAACAAAAACATTGGCATACCTTAGCAATCTTATGCTGATTTTAAATTACCTCTGCTTTTGTTTATGAGAGTTCATAGTATAATGTTCTCTCCCCCTCCCCCTTTAATTTTCTTAAACTATTTTGCTTAGGATTTGTAGATTTCTGTGAGTCCATGAACATAGACTACAACCACTGACACAACAAACCAGGTGATTTTGTGGAGCTTCCAAAACAGCAGTCACAGGGCATTCGAACAGATAGGTGGTATTAAAAAGGGTGACCAAACAGAAAGCAATAGAAATTAAAAATATGTGTTAGAGTCAGTTTTCAAGTGTATTGGCCACATGCGCCATATTTTTACACCAATAACATGTGCCTTCCACATTTGTCTGATAACTCTCTTCCTCCTATGTATTTTTAGAAGTGGTCCTGTGTCAATTAAGTTACCAAAAATTAGCATAATTCTGTAAAAGATTAGCATAACACACTCACTAAAATACTTCCACAGAGGGAGGAAGTGGTTGGGAAACCAATATACAAGACGCATGTTAAAATGTAAAAATTTGATAATGGATGGTAATGGATCACAGCCCCACATTTACAGTAAGAGTTACAAAGAATATGCAATAGATACCAAGGCTTCTCTGGTTGGGGCTATTATTAATGAGTCAGCCTTGTAAGACAAACAGAATACATGAAAAACCGTTAACTGGCCAGTATAAGAATCAGGGATATGGAAGGATTCAGCAGTTCAGCTCTTTAATGGCAGTAAAAGAAAAAAGAATGGATTAAAAAAATTAACAGATCATTTTCATTCAATCATAATAAGAAAAAATTAACAGAAATTTTATAAAATGGAACTTGTAAATAGCAATTTCTGGGATTACAAGAGTAATGTAGGTTTGACTTAGTCATGAATGAGCAGTTTTCACTGTAAAACTGTTGCCTCTGATTTGATTCTGATTAGTGGCAAACCCCTGTGTTAAAGGTAGAACTGAGGTACATAGAATTTTTTAGCTATAAACTTTATGGACACAGAATACCAAATATTTCTTTCATAGCACTGTTGGATGAGTTCACACCATCACCATTTAAGTCAGTAATTTAGGGCAAACTGCTTGTACTCTATATATCTTTAAAGTCTTAATATAAAGTACAAAACTGACCCAGAGCACGGAAGCATTGTTGTCCATAGATGGCAAACTGTCTGTCTAGGAGTCAAGAGGAAAGAGGACAAATCGGCTGGGCATTTTTGACAACGTTGATTTTAGACCTTCTAAGCTATTGTTAGGAACACTTGTGGTACAGTAGTTAAAACACTCAGCTGCTAACCAAAAGACAGAGTTTTAAATCCACCAGCCATTCCATGGGAGAAAGATGTAGCACCCTTCAGGAACCCCATGGGGTGTGCCAATGTATTGGGTTTTTTCAAGCTGTTTAAGGAGCCTTGGTATACAACGGAAACCCTGACGGTATAGCGGTTCAGTGCTGACTGCTGTTTTAGTCAGCTAGTGCTGCTCTAACAGAAATGCCACCAGTGTATGGCTTTATCAAAGGAAGGTTTATTTTCACCCAATCCAGTAAGCTACAAGTCCAAATGCAGGATGTCTGCTCCAGGGGAAGGCTTTCCCTCTGTCGGCACTGGAGGAAAGTCTAGTATTATATCAGTCTTTGTCCAGGGAGCATCTTGGCACAGGAACCTCAGGTCTGAAGGACACACTCTTCTCCTGGTGCTGCTTGCTTGATGGTGTGAGGGTCCCAATTCTCTGCTGGCTTCCCTTTCCTTTTATCTCTTACAGGATGAAAGGATGAAGGGTGGGGCAAACCACACTCCAGGGAAACTCCCTTTACAGTGGAACAGGGAGGTGATCTTCTGAAGGGATTTACAGTCCCACTCTAATCCTTTAACATACAGCACAGCAAAATCACAAAGTGGAGGACAATCATAGAATACAGGGAATCACGGCCCAGCCACATGGCTACACCTGTTGTTGGGGGGGACACAATTTTATCCATGACAACTGCCAACTAAAAGGTCCTCAGTTCGAATCCAGGAGGAACTATGTTGAAATTCTATGGGGAAGACTTAATACTGTCCTGTAGTTTCACTCTGAGGGGAAATAGATGTCATGGCAATAGGTTTGTTAGTTTGGGGTACACAATTTTTACTTGAGTAACTACTAAGTAAAAGTTCTAGAATTCAAACCAGGTCTTTGAACCTGATCAAACTGGTCCAGTCATGGGGAAACAAAGGCAAACTAAAACAGACTTTTTTTTTTTAATTTATGTTAATCCAAAGCCCTAACTGGAAGACGAAAAATTAAGAGTCAAAGCCCTGAAATAGGAGATTAAAGAGAGACATAGTGAGTCCTTTCAGGAGCCTGATGTGTGACATTGGACTATTCCCAGGACTGAGGAGAATGACACACACATTCAAATTGGCTTGGAGAACCTTGGAGGAGAGCCCATTTTTCAGATGCTCCTCAAAATCTGACAAGTTTGAGATTTGGTTGCTATGCAACGCTTGCTCTTGCTGCCCTTGTTTTCTAATGGAGGTTAAGTTTCTTGCATGGCTTCAACCTTTAATATTGCCCTCTAATTATGGTTCCAGTTAACCACTACTTAAAAAAATGGAGTCTGTTTTGGTTTTGTTTCCTTGGTCATGATGAACCAAAAAGAACCATTCAAAGCTCTGTTGAAACACATCAGACACTCCATCAAAGAAAACCCCTACCAATCTGCTCCTATAAACATTATAATCAAAAAACCGATTGAGGTAGTTCTACTCTATTACTCTACATGATAGACTTGCTGTGAATCAAACTCTATTCCACAGTTTCCACAGTAACAGGTTTTTGTTTTTTTTTGGAGGCTATAATTAAGCAGCTGAGTGCTAAATTACTGTACATCCAAGACCGCTTTAAGCATTCTAGATAAAACCAAAAACCAAATCCACTGATGTTGAGTCCATTCTGACTCATAGTGAACCTACGGGACAGAGTAGAACTGCTCTGTAGCATTTCCAAGGAGTGCCTGGTAGATTCGAACTGCTGGTTAGCAGGTGTAACACATAAGCACTACACCACCAGGGATTCTGTGTATTCTGGATACTCGACATGCTTTACAAACATTTTCTTCCATTCTGTATGTTGTCTTTTCATTTCTTTGTTACTGTCTTTGATTCACAAAATTTAAAAAAATTAATGAAATCCAACCTATCTACTTTTTGTTGTTGCCATTGCTTTTGCTTTTGGTTTCATACCTATGAAAACTGTTGCTTAATCCAAAGTCTCAAAAATTAAATCTTATATTTCTTTATGTAGTATTATCATTTTATTTTTCTACATTTAGATCAATGATATATTTTGAATTAATTATTATGCACAGTGTGAAGAAAGTGGTCAAACTTCATTCTTTTGTGTTTGGATATCCAGGTATCCTAGCACCATTTGTTGAAGAAACTATCTTCCACCCTTAAGTGATTTCAGAACTCTTGTCAAAAGTCAATTGGCCATACATGCATGCATTTGTTTCTGGAGTTTCAGTTCTATTCCATTTATTTACATGTTTATCTTTATAACCACGTCACACTCTTATGATTACAGTGGCTTTGTAATAAATTTAGAAATGGAGAATTTTTTGTTCTCCATCTTTTTTGTTGCTTTCTCATTATTGTTTGTTCTATTCTAGGTTCTTCAAATTTGCTTATGATTTTTGGTAATAGCTTGTCAGTTCTGCAAGAAAAAAGATCCTGCAACTTTAACACTGATTTTGTTTTCAATCTGTTCGTAAATTTTGGGAGTTTTGCAATCTTAATGATACTGGGCTGTTGATTGCTTAATGCAGTTTCTTCTACTGCCTTAGTCCTTCTTGATTTCTTTAAAAATATTTTGTACTTTCCCATGTACACATCTTGAATTTTATTTATTTATTGTTATTTTATTCTTTTTTCATTCTATTTCAAATAGATTTTTTCTTTTTTATAATTAACTTTTGAGTGTTCTTCTCTAGCACTACAGCTGTGGCTTCCATGGGCATTGATCATAAATTGAAGTAAGATGAAATCCTTGACAACTTCAGTCTTTTCACCTTTTATGACATTGTTGTTTACTGGTCCAGTTGTGAGAATTTTCATTTTCTGTTTGCTAAAGTTTAATTGATACTAAGCGTATGGTTTTTGATTTTCATCAATGAATGCTTCAAGTAATCTTAACTTCCAGGAAGCAAAGTTGTAGCATATGCATTTCAGTTCGTTCGTATCTTTAAGTCTAAGGTGAGTTTCTTGGAGGCAACATAATGATGGATCATGTCTTTTGATCCAAGATGTCACGCGATATCTCTTTACTGGAGTATTCAGTCCATTCACATTCAATGTAATTATTGATGGGTATGTGTTCAGTGCTGCCATTGTGATTTGTTTGTTTTTGTGTTGATGTTTTCTCTGTTGTTTTTACCAATCTGTTCTGGGACAGTCTTCTTTGTGGGTTGATTTTTCACCTTTTTTAGGGTTGGTTTGTGGTTGTTGAGACTCCTGTATTACATTTCTTGATTTGATATATTGCATCTTTATTGTGTTTTACGGCTGTCCCTATGATCCCCCTTAATTAACAATGTATAAACCCCATTTTAATTACTACCAGTCATATTAACTTCTATTCCATCTGGAAGGACTATAAAGACTGTAGTACATCCCTCTTTCTAATATGATGACTTCTTTGTTTCCATGATATGATCACTGGATCATTTCTTTCACTATTACAGCTTTGATTGAGTTTGGAGCCTTCCCTAACTGGTAGTATTGTGGATGATGTGTCCTTCTAAAATATAAAGTTAGTGGTTTTGTTCTTCTAAGCCAAAACCAAAAGATTCTTTCAGTATTTCTTGTAGCTTTGGTTTGGTTTTTACAAAGTCTCTAAGTTTCTGTTTATCTGCAAATGTTTTAATTTCATTTTCATATTTGAAAAATAGTTTTGCAGGATATATAATTCTTGGTTGGAAGGTCTTCTCCTTCAAAGCTTTGAATATGTCATGCCACTGTCTCTGTGCCAGCATGGTTTCTGGTGAGAAATCTGACGAAGGCCTACAGGGTTTCCCTCTGAATGTTTGCTTTGTTTTGAGTCTTGCTGCTTTTAAGAGTTTCTGTTCCTGTTTCCTTTTGTTAAGCTGGATTGTACTATGTCTTGGAGTCTTTCTTTTGAGATCTATATTGAGGGGTGTTCTATACGCATCTTGGGTATCTATATTCTCTTCCTTCATGATTTCTGGGACGTTTTCTGTCAGCAGCTTAGCAACAATACTCTCTGTGTTCTCAGGTGTCTCATCCTGTTCAGGAACTCCAATTAATTGTAGATTGTTCCTCTTAATAGAGTCCCACATGCTTCCTAATGTTTCTTCATTTTTCTTGTTTCTTTTTTCTGATTTCTTCTCCTAGATGCTGGAGTCAGTAGCTCTGTCTTCCAAGTCAGAAAGTCTCTTTTCCATTTGTTCCATTCTGTTTTCTTGGCTTTGAACTGAAGTTTGTATGTCTTTGATTTTGTTCTTGATCTGCTGGATTTCAGAGTACTGGTGTTCCACCAGATTGAACAGCCAAGTGCCGTCGAGTCGGATCCGAACAGCTTGCTTAATTTTTCCTTTTGTTCTGCTGCATTTTGTACGAGGTATAGGAGAGCTCTCTATATAATTCTTTTTTATTCACCTTCTGATAATTTCAGAAATGTTTCTTCATCCAGAAAGCTCTTTGGTTGTTTCATTTCAGGGCCTTCTGAAGCCATGGGTGATTTCCTGGTTATGGATTTCTACAGAGTCTGTTGCTTTTGGGGCTTCATGTGAATCAATAAAGGCTGACAGAGATGCTGTGAGGATGGACCTCCATTGTTTCTCTAGGTGGTCTTAAAATGAAAGTTAAAAGGTATCTGACCACTTGCAAAGTCAGACAGTCCTTCAGGTGTACAGGTCCCTCTTCCCAACTGGCAAAATAAGCACCTCTATATCAAACCCCAGATGTTATGAACTAGATCAAAATACAGCAAGAATACTGCCCTGTTGGCCTCTGTTGACAGGCCCCAGCCATAGGCAACTCTGTTCAAAATACTGCTCTTCTGCTGGCAAAGCATTCTCCTGCAGGCAGGCACTGTCTCTCAGGCTAGAAATTAGGTCTCGCTGAGGCTTCTGTATCCAGGATGGTGTCCCATGCATGCCTGCCACTCTTCCATACAAACAACACTGTGGCAGAACTGGAAAAAGAAGCCAAAGGTGCTGAGATGTACAGAGTCCACAGCCTCTGTTGCTGTGCCCTGGCTGCAGGCAACACTGTGTAATCTACTGCTTTTCTGCAGGAGAAGCACTCTCCTATGTGCAGAAGTTGCCTCCCCAGCTAAGAATTAGGTCTAGCTGAAGCCTCCGCATCCAGGATGGGATCCTGCACAAGCTCATTGCCATTTCCACATAAACTACAGTATGGCAGAGGTGGAAGGTGAGGCCAAACGTGGCGAGATGCACAGACCCCTAAGCTGGGCTCTCACAGTATGGCAATTTCGCCTGCCAATCCCACAACCAATGTGTCTGAGGCTAGCTGCTAGTCAAGATCCAGCTCCGCAGGCTGGCCAAAACAGAGACAAAAAAAATCAAAACGGTGAATTCAGTACGTGCAGGCCTGTGCTTACCGAGAGCAGGGTCAGCGAAAGAGTGGAGGTTTTGCATTCAGTGGTATGAAGTCCAAATTAACAGCTCTATGCTGTGTCCTAGGACTCATTAGGTGACCAGAAGGCTCTGTTTAATTATCAGTTCAGGTCTTGGTTTCCAGAGGGATTTAGGGAGATGTGTGCCTAGTCTGCCATCTTGACTCTGCCCCCCTGTCCAAGCCAAGTGCCGTCGAGTCGGATCCGATTCATGGCAACCCCAGGGGCCAGAGTAGAACTGACTCCCAGAGTATTCAAGGAGCACCTGATAGATTTGAACTGTTGACCTTTTGGTTAGCAGTGTTTCCCCTGCCCCACTATAGCATATGCATTTCAAAGGCTGCTAATGAGTATTCCTTCGGTTCTGATGCCCAGTTCTTCTTCATATAGTCCATCTTCCAGGATTATTTTCTCAACACATGGATTGAACGAATATATAAAACGCCGACATCCACACTTTCCTGATTTTGAACAATGTAGAATTCCTTTGTTCTGTTTAAGATAATCTCTTGGTCTATAAGCAAGTGTTCTACGATTACAATTATGTGTCCCAGAATACCCATTCTTCACTAAGTTATACATAATTTGTATGTTCCACAGAGTCAAATGCTTTGTATAGTCAATAAAACATAGGTAAACATCTTAGTCGTATTCTCTGTTTTCAGCCAAGATCCATCTGGTATAAGCAGCGATACCCTAGGTTCCATGTCTTCTTCTAAACTGGCTTGAATTTCTGAAAGTTTCCAGTTTATTCAGTGCTATAATCATTTTGTTTCAAAAGGTTTCAAAATTTCCACCTTCTGTTGGATCACCTTTCTTTGGAAAAGCACATATATGAAATTCTTCCATTACACTGGCACATTAGCTGTCCTTCAATTTCTTTCTTTCTTTTATTTTTTTAACAGAGGATAAGTGCTTCCAGCCCTGCTTATGTCTGTTGAATGAATTTAATTGGTATTCTATCAATTTCTGGAGCACTGTTTTTCAGTAACACTATCAGTGAAACTTGGTCTTCTTTCTTTGTCATTCATATACTTGATCATATGCTACCTTCTGAAATGGAGCATGGAGCAATTCTTCTTGGTACAGTAGCTCTATGTATTCCATTCATCTGCTTTTGATACTTCCTGCATTGTTCGATATCTTGTCCTGAGCTCTTCAAAATTTCAACTCAAAGCTTCATTTCTTTCTTCACTTCTTTCAGCTTGAAAAATGTTGAGTAGGTTCTTCCTTTTTGTGGTTCTAGCTGCAAGTCTTGGCACATTTACTTCGTTACTTTGTTTTCTGGATCCACACTGTGAAACCTTCAGTTTAGTTCTTTCACTTCACCATTTCTTTTCTTCACTTTAGCTATTCTATGTTCCAGAGCAGTTGTCAAGTCTCTTTTGATATCCATTTTGTTCTTTTTTTATTTTTATTTCTTAGTTTTTGCTTTATTTATTTATGATGTTCTTTATGTCATTCAATAACTTGCCTGGTTTGATCATCAATGTTCAGTGGAACAACTCTATTCTCAATGCTGTCTCTAAATTCAAGCAGAATATACTCCAGTTTGTATTCCGGCTCTTGAGAACTTGCTTCAATTTTTTTAGTTTCTATTTGAACTTTCACATAGGCAACTGATGGTGTGTTCTGCAAGTGGCTCCTTGCCTCATTGTGACAGATGATGTGGAGCTTCTCACTTGTATTTTTCCACAGATGTAGACAATTTGACTACAGTGTATTCCTTCTGGAAATGTCCAAAGTTTCACAGCCATTTATGTTTTTGTAGCAGATATTTCCAGTGAATAAGTTGCTAGTCTTCCAAAGTTTTGCCATGTTTCCTGCTAAGCACTTTGTATCACCAAGACTGTATTTTCAAAATACTGATCTTTTCTCTTTGTTTCCAACGCACTTCATTCTTCAAAGAGTCAAATGACCATGCATGTGAGAAGGTAAGCAGTTTTCCCTGGTATTATTACTAAACTCTAGGCAAATAATTTTCAAATCATAACTTCAAAGTGTTCTGATATTATCTAAAGACTAAGAGGCTGTTAGTCTACAAGGAGTCTTTCAGAATCATGGATAAGCTCTATGCCTATAAATAAGACACTTCAACAACAAAATGATTTCCTACTAACACAAAAAATTAATTCATGTCTAATTATTTAAAAATTTATAGGAGATTAACAATAATCCAGGAAGTAAAAAAATTTGAAAAGTATTAGTACCACAGATTGCAATTATAATAATCATTGTTGTTAATATTGTACTTGAAACATCTTAGAATATGAAACTAGGGCATTTCACAGGAGGTAAAATTTTGGCATAAATACCTTCATCAAACATTTCAGCAGCAAAATAGAACTTTGTTCTTACAATAGGAAAATTTTTAATTATACTGACAAATTGAGAAAGATTATGTCTCTTTGATACAAGTTGTGAACTTAATTTACATACCTTTATCCATCCACCATTCACTGAGGAATCTTAGCATGGGTAAACAGCAAGTGAAGAAGTCATGTCTGTGCAATCTAGTGTAGATGCTGGTCTAATTGGAGTCACACAAAAATGTTAATTATAGCTATTACAATTTTTTCAGCTCTCATGTTCTTTGAATCTAGCATTTTTTTAAATAACTTTTTTCTTTTTCTTTAATGAGCAGACTGGAACTTCCGGAGGATATCAGTATTAATTCAAGTCTTCTATTATACCTTTTATCTCCCATATTTACAACAAATTTGGCTGTACTGTTTAATATTAAGTAATTACCCATAACTATATTGAAAATCTACAGTCATGATGAACAACTCACTTAAGTGCCTTAGGGTGATTTTTTTTTTAGTCTGTAAAATGAGAATGATAAGCTTATGCCACATTAGGTTGCTGGGGAAAATGTATCACACAATATTTATGAAGTACCTGGGCAGTTCTAATCACATGCCAAGCAATGAATACTATCATCCTATAGTAAGTAGCTATGTAACCCTCAAATTCATTCTTACCTCAACACTCTTTTCCACATTTTTGATATACTGTCAGTCTTTGATGATATCTCTTTTGTCTCAAAATGACAGCATTAAACACATACTTATCAGTAATTACACTGAATGTAAACAGACTGAATGCTCCAATAACGAGACAATAAGTGATATCCTGGATCAAAAGACATGACTTGTCTACATGTTGCTTACAGGAAACATACCTTGGACTTACAGATAGGAACAAACTGAAAATTAAAGGATGGAAAAAGATATACCCAGCTAACAACATACAAAGAAGAACAGGTGTGGCAACATTAATCTCAGATAAAATAGATATTAATGTAAAAACCACCATCTTGGACAAGGATGGTCATTATTACTGAAAGGTTCAATACACAAGCAGGACTTAACAATATTAAATATGCATACATCTAATACTAGAGCATTTATGCACACTGAACAGTGACTACATTGAAAAATGAGATAGATCACTCCAGAATAATAGGTAGAGACTTCAAAACTCTACTTTCACTAACAGACAGATCATCCAGAAAAAAGTTCAGTAAAAACATAAAAGATCTTATTGTGACAATTAATCAACTAGACCTTACTGACATACACAGAACTTTGTACCCAACAACAAATAAGTATACCTTCCTCTCCAATGCACATGGAACATTCCCTGGAATAGACAACGTGTTAGGACATAAAGCAAATCTCAAAAAAATGCAAACTTTTGAATTATTGCAAAGCATCTTCTCAGACTAAAAAGCCATAAGAGTCAAAATCAATAGCAGAAAAAACATAGATAGAAATTTGAATTCATGGAGACTGAAAACACATTACTCAAAAAGACATGGGTTATAGAAGAAATCAAAGCTGAATTAAAGAAATTTATGGAATCTAATGAGAATGAAAACACATCCTACCAGAACCTATGAGATACAGCCAAAGCAGTGCTCAGAGGTCAGTTTATCTCTATAAATGCACACATCTGGAAGGAAGAAAGGACCCAAACCAGAGAAGACTTAACTCTAATACTACTGAGACTATTTCACAGCATAAAAAGGGATGGAATACTCTCAAATTCATTCTGTGAAGCCAGTATAACCCTGATACCAAAGCCAGGGAAAGATCATCCCTAAAACAAAATTAGAGATCAATATCACTCATGAACCCACATGCAAAAATCTTCAACAAAATCCTTCCCAGTAGAATTCAACATTATCAAAAACATAATTCATTATGACCAAGTTGGATTCATACCAGGGATGTGAGGCTGGTTCAGCATCAGAAAAACAATTAATGTGATCAAACACATAAATAAAACAAAAGGTAAGAATCACCTGATTTTGTCAGTTGATGCAGAAAAGGCATTTGACAAAGTTCAACACTATTCGCGCTAAAAATTCTCAACAAAATAGGCACAGAAGAGAAATTCCTCAATGTAAAAAAGGGCATCTATGCAAAACCAACTGCCTACATCATCTGAATGGAGAGAGACTGAAAGAATTCCCCCTCAAAACAGGAACTAGACAAGGATGCCTACTCTAACCACTTCTATTCCGCATTATTCCAGTAGTTCTGGCCAGAGCAATTAAACAAGACAAAGAAAGAAAGAGCATCTGCATCAGCAAAGAAAAAGTAAAAATCTCCCTATCTGCAGATGATATGATTGTATATGCAGAGAATCCTAAAGAATCCATAAGTAAACTACTCAACCGATAGAAGAGTTCAGTAAAGTCTCAGCATACAAGATAAATGTAAGCAAATCAGTAGGATTCCTTTATGGCAACAAAAAGATCATCAAAGTAGAAATTACCAAATCAATACCATTGACAATAGCCTCCAAGAAGATAAAATACCTAGGAGTAAATCTCACTAGAGAAACAGAGACCTACACAAAGAGAACTACAAGACATTACTGCAAGAAACAAAGAAAGATTACATAAATGGAGAAACCTACCCTGCTCATGGATAGGAAGACTTAACATTGTGAAAATGCCTTGTTTTACCCAAAGCAATCTACATATACAATGCAATCCAAATACAAATTCCAGTGACTTTTTTTAATGAGATGGAGAAACAAATCAGTAACTATGTTTGGAAAGAGAAGAAACCCTGGTTAAGCAAAACACTTTTAGACAAGGCGAACATAGTGGTAGGCCTCACACTACTCAACCTTGTAGCCTATCACACTGCCACAGTAGTCAAAACAGCCTGCTACCAAAAGAGACATATAGACCAATGGAACAGAGACCCCAGGGATGCCACCACCCTCTTATAAACAATTGACATTCGACAAAGGCCCTAATATTGTAAACTGGGGTCAAAACAGTCACTTCAACAAATAGTGCTGGCAAACTTGGATATCCATCTGCAAAATACTGAAACAAGACATATCTCACACCTTACACAAAAACTAACTCAAATTGGATTGAAGACCTAAATATCAAATCTAAAACTATAAACATCATGCAAGAAAAAATACAGTCAATAATGGAAGTTTTAGTACACAGCTTAGAGAGACTTCAAAATCTGACAAAGCATGATCAACTGAAAAGAAGACAAATAAATGGAAACTACTAAGAATCAAACACTTTGGCTCATCCAAAGACTTTATCAAAAGAATTAAAAGACCACCTACAGAATGGGAAAAAATATGTGGCAACTACATATTGGACTGACATCTGATCTCTGAAATCTACAAGGTACTGAGAAATATCAGCAAGAAAAAGATAAACAACACAGTTAATCAACGGGCAAAGGAGATAGACAGACACGGGCAAAGGAGAGAGACAGACACTTCACCAAAGAGATACCAATGAGATACCATCTCACCCCAACAAGGTTGGCCATGATCCAAAAAACCACAAAACAACAAATGCTGGAGAGGCTGTGGAGAGACTGGAAATCTCCCACACTGCTGGTGGGATTGCAAAATGGTACAATGTCTTTGGAAAGGAATCTGCTGCTTCTTTAAAAAGCCAGAAACAGACATACTATTTGATTCAATATTCACACTGCTCAGAATTCATCCTATAGAAAACAGGGTAGTCACATGAACAGATACTTGCACATGAATGTTTACTGCAGCACAGTTCATGACCACTAAAAGATGGAATCTACCCTGATGGCCAACAACAGATGAGTGTTTAAACAAACAATGGTCTATATACTCAGTGGAACGCTACACAATGACAAAGAACAACAGTGATTTTAGGAAGCATCTCATAATCTGGTTTCAATTGGACGACATTATGCTGAGTGAAATCAGTTAGCAGCAAAAGGACAAATATTGTGTGAGACCCCCTACTATAAGAACTGAAAAATAGACTCATGTAAAGAAGAAAAGACTCTGATGGTTGCAGGGGAGTAGGAGAGGGAAAGGGCTGGTCATAGAATAGATAGTATACGGAAATTTGGTTGACTAAAAGCAGTGACAGCACACATTAGAAAGATCAACTTGACTGGACTTCAATATAAACTGAAAACTCTTCTAATCCTAACCCAATATTGCAAGAATAGAGTAGCAGGGGTAGGAGTCTGGAGACCATGCTCTCAGTGACCATCAAGCCCAATTAACATAACTAACCTGTTACTAAGAGAGTCTTCTGCACCCCACATAGTGAGTGTCATATGGGGTCTTAAAAGCTAGCAAGCTGCCATCTGAGGTACATCAAATGGTCCCGACTCATCTGGAACAAGCTATTACCAAGAAGAAGAACAATGACATGAGGGAAAAAGAGCCCAGGACACAGAAGGACCCATGTGAATGGCTGACTGTAACAGCATGTGACCAGAAGAGTCAGATGGTGCCCAGCCACCACCAAAGGCAGCCATAATGTGGCACACAATGTCGAGTCCCAGCGGCAAAACAAGATAAAAAGGGATGCACTTCAAGAACTCTACTAAAAGGCTGCAATTGATGGTTCAGTGGTCTGGGGGTTTCCCTGGAACATGGCCTCTAGACCTGCTGCTGCCCCTGAACAGAAATCATTAGTGAGGTCAACTCTTCAGACAGGAATGGACTGGACTTGGGGATGCAAAATGACCATATGGTGTGTGTACTTTGTGGTTCTAAGCATCTGTAGTATGTTGTCCTACTGGCCTCTTACTAGAACGGAGAGGAGATAGTACACAGGAGAGGACAAAGATTGTTATGAGGATATGACATGCCAAAGCCAGCCATATGTAGAACAAAAAAGTGGAGTGTGCTGTCACCAGGACAGGACAGCAGAAGGAGCCTCAGATAGTCAGGTGTGCAAATTCAATTTGAATTGTATACTTTCACTTAATCACAATTTTTAAAAAAAGTATTAGAAAGAACACACCAGTCCCTCTTATCTAGAAGTGTGTCCAACAATGAAGTGAAATATCTGGTCTTTAAGAGTCTGAAGAACCATTCTAGAGAGATATGCAGAAATACATCCAGGTGTTGCTACCACCAGCAAGAGATGATATGGGATCTCAGCATCTAAGAGTTGGAGCCAGTGCCACCAAGAGCTGCTGAGAGTCATTAACAGTAACAGTTCATAGATATGGAATTTTTGTCATTGTTTTGTTGGTTTATAGACTCTCAAGGGGACTACAAGTTTTCTGACTGCTGTTCTAAAACGTAGCAATGGGAGCTTAGCAAGGGAAGGTGAAGAAGAGGGCATTTATTCCTTAGAAGTTTTCCCAAACTATCATCTGAGTCTCATTTTCTATTTTAAATTCCACTTTTGTCAGTAAGGATGGAGATCCACAAAATTTTAGTTGAAGTCCTAGATAATAGTGAGTGTCTACAAAATTGTTCTGTTAATTTATTTTTTCCAGAATAAATATTGAGTCTCTGGGCAAGAAAGGTACACGTAGTCAGAAAATAATTTTCCAATTTTAATTTTGCCTGTGAATATGTGACCCATATAGTTTCAATGCATAAAGAATGTTACTTCTACCTCTGTGACTGTACTAAAGAAAGAAAAATTGTTGTGTTGTAAGTGAAAGCTCAAAATCCATTATCATGAGCCATGTAACACTTGGAACTCACTCCGCTATTCTTCTGTACCTGCTCTCGCATCTCCTTCCCTTGCCTCATGGTGACGGCAGACTCCTGTTTTCCCCCCTCCACTTCCAGTGTCCATTTGACCAAGTTCTGTCCCCCCTCCCCTATCATCTCACCTCCAGCGATGAGCTTTGGGGCAGCCCCAAGTACATATTTAAGCCTTAAAAGATGTTCATCACCAGCATAAACTCGAAGTCTTCTACAGTCTAGTTCAGTCTTTGTCTGGAGAGCTGGCTTCGGTGCTGGATGTGGTTTGGGGTTGATAGAGTGTTTAGAGACCTTCCAGACTGACCCAGCATCCGGTGTGATCATTTGGTATACTTCTGTGATTCTTCAGTATCGGTGAAAAGAAAACTCTTCAGAAATAGGGGAAAATGAATACAAGATTCTCACAGAAATAGAGAAAAATACTAAAATTGTGAAGAAAAGAATGTTGCATACAGTTTTTAAAAATAACTCAAAATACACATAATGTATTCAGTCCTAATGATCCTTTCAATCTCTTCCACCACAGAGTTGTTGTTTTGTGGGTAACAGTTACGTCTTATTATCCATCATCATCTGCTCCTGTATTCCTTACTACAATTGTCTGCACTTAGTAAGAAGTAGGGATTGAATTTTGTAGGTTTTAAATAGCTAAGAAATTATTTATTATATAGATACTTATTCAAAAGTTCATTTGTGCACCTATTAGTAAATATGCAAATTCTGGTACTATAGTGGTTAAGTTCTATGACTGATAACCAAAGCGTCAGCAGTTCAAATCCACCAAGTACTCCTTGTAAATTCTATGGATCAGCTCAACTTTGTCTATAGGATTGCTATGAATCAGAATCAACTCTATGGCAGAGGTTTTTACTAGTAAATGTGGGCCAATACCCAGCATATTAAGATCAAAAAACAGAAAACAGACAGATCGTTCGATGAATTATAATAGATAATCCTTATCTAACAAAATGCCAAATCCTATGTATATAAATGATAATCTTCCTACATGAAGGCCTTTGAGGATTGTTTTTCCCCCAACAGCTTAGTGGTAATATGGACTGTCATTTCGTGTGACCTCTGTAACTTTCTAGAATTGATGCTGCTCTCCAAGTGACTGCTCTCCATATCATGCTATGAATCATATCTTATCCTTGAGGTATTTCCTGCAAATATTCACGTTTCAGCAACAATTTTGTTACTTCTGTATGTATGTTGCTGTCTCTGGATCCTTTCCCTATTGAATCTTCTCAAAGAACTATAAATCTCTGCTAATGCAAAATAGCCTCTTCTCAGTGATTTTATTGAGAGCAAATCTGACATCTTTATTCCTCAGGCTGTAGATCAGGGGGTTCAGCATCGGCACAATAATGGTGTAAAACACAGAAGACACTTTCCCTTGGTCCATGGAGCTCACATTTGATGGCTGCAGGTACATGAATGCCAGAGAACCATAGAAGATTATAACAGCCAAAACGTGGGAGCCACATGTGCTAAAGGCTTTGGAACGGCCCTCTGAGGAGTGAATTTTCAGGATGCTGACAATGATAAAGATATAGGAGCCAAGAATAGTAAAGACTGGAGTAAGAATATTAAATATACTGAAAGACAAAGCTACTACTTCATTGATATAAGTGCTGGAGCAGGAGAGCTCCAGCAGTGGGAAAACATCACAGAAGTAGTGGTTGATTAGTTTAGTCTTGCAGAAAACCACTCTTAGCATGCAACCTGTGTGGACAGTCGCATTAATCAAACCCATTATATAAACCTCAACTATCAACCAGGAGCAGATCTGGTAAGACATGATGACATTGTAAAGCAATGGCTTACAGATGGCAACGTAACGATCATATGCCATCATAGCTAACATATGACATTCTGCAACAGCAAAAACAATAAAGAAATAGAGCTGAGTCATGCATTCAGGGTAGGAGATTGTACTTTCCTGTTTCACAAATTTCACCAGCATTTTGGGGGTAATGACAGTGGAATAGCAGAGATCAATGAAGGACAAACTGCTGAGGAAATAGTACATGGGAGTGTGCAGGTAAGAACTGAGCCCAATCAGCATGATCATGCCCAGGTTCCCCACTACTGTGACCACGTAGATACCCAGGAAGAAAAGAAAGAGGGGCAGCTGGAGCTCTGGTTTGTCTGTTAGCCCAGCAAGGATGAACTCTGTGGATATAGAATGATTTCCTGCTGTCATTTTCTGGTGGGACCTATGGAGGAAGAAAAGAAATTTGAGGCAGCTGTTTATTTTTGCAGTGTGAAACAGATGCAAGTCTTATCATTCAGGTATCCTTAGTTCTCTCTTAGTGTCTCTGTTCTATGTTGGAATTTAAAACCTGTAATCTCAGTTTATAATTGGTCATGCAAACACATGCCAGATGGAATTACTTTTTGTTTCTGTGCTGTAAGAGTGTGTCTTAGTACTGGCACTTGGCATGGCTAAGCATGGGTTGCCATGTAGTTGGTTCTCACTCATGGTGACGCCCACGTGTCACAGTAGACCTGTGTTCCACAGAGTATTCAATGGCTGACTATCTGGTAGTAGATCACCATGACTTTCTTCTGAGGCACGTTAACTGTCTTCACTCTGCAGGAATTCCACAATTACTAGTATACTTATTTTACATTATGAAGTAACTACAGTTTATAGTGGTGAAATATTTCCTCAGAGTTCAGCATATTACAAACAAGTGCTCATTGTATAATAGAAAGTCTCTCTGTCTCTATACAGATACTTTTCTGTGTCAACTTCTATTTCTGTTTTTTAGCTGTTCATGTCTCCCTCCTGTCTTATCTCTTTGGCAGAACAGAAAACCTTTCATTGTAGTTAACGTGAGGCAAATATAAATAACAAAAATAGCATGTAATGAATACTCAAGTAGGCTGGTGTCATCAATTGAATTGTGTCCCTTGGAAAATGTCTATCAGCTTGGCTGGGACATGATTCCTGATGTTTTTGTGATTTTTTGTGAATCCTGCCTCTGTGATGTTAATGGGGCAGAACTGGTAGCAGATGTGTTAGTAAGGTAGGCTGGATTTACAAGCATGGATTGTGTTAAGGCAATCTCTTGAGAAATAAAAGGAAAGAGAAGTAAGCAGAAAGTTGGGGATCTCATACTACCGAGACAGCAGTGCAGAGACCATAGCATGTTCTTTGGACTAAGGGTATCTATGCAGATAAGCTACTACTCTGGGGAAAAAAAACTGACAGAGGAAGGCTTCTGCTGGAGCTGACACCCTGAATTTGGGCTTTAGCGTACTTTACTGTCAAGAAATAAATTGATCTTTCTTAAAGCCATTCGCTTGTGGTATTTCTGTCATAACAGCACTAGATGATTACAGTGGCTGGATTTTCTTTAGAGAGTACCTTGACCATTGACACCAATTTAAAAATAGAGAAGTAATAGATCTGGAAAGCAACTGAGTGGCTAACAGTTATAAGTTCATTGAAATTGAGTCCCACATCCAGTAATACAAGTTCCTCTTCTAACAAGGAAAAGCCAAAAACTCCTATGACTACAGGAAAAACTCATTCATTCCCTACATACCATGTACCACATACTCTTGTATAACCTGATGTGGACCGTGACACCCTAGGGGATTTTGTTCTGGCGGACCCTGGCTGAAGAACGGAAATTTTGCATGTTATTTAGACCATGTTGTCTTCGTGTGTCTTAGACATGAGGTCTTGATGTGTTTTGCACTCACTTTCAAATCACATCTTTATTATTCTCTTGATGTCATTAAATACTAAAGTCAAAAAAAATGTGTCTCACTCTGAGATGTGGTTTTTCAAGGAATTGGACAAGTTCCTAGCATGGGACACCGTGTTACTGTTCTGTGTTCAAAAGAAAGACAGGAATTGAGACCCCAGAGACTACATCATCTTTCTATTCAACAGTTGATATTGACAAAGGCCCTAAGACTGTAAACTGAGCTAAAAACAATCTTTTCAAAAAATGGTGCTGGCAAAATAGGGTATCCATCTGCAATAAACTGAAACAAGACCCATATCTTACACTTTATACAAAAACCAACTCAAACTGAATAAAAGACCTAAATATCAAATCTAAAATGATAAAGCTCATGCAATAAAAAGTGGGAACAACAATGGAAGCTTTAATATACAACACAGACAGACTTCAAAATCTGTCAAACAAACTACAAACAACAGAACAGAAAATAGGTAAATGGGAACTAGTAAGAATCAAACACTTCTACTCATCCAAAGACTTTATTAATAGAATTGATATTAATAGAATTTCTTAATAGAATTGTAGGCCACCTACAGAATGAGAAAAAACATTTGGAAACTGTATGTCAGACCGATGCCTGATCTCCATAATCTATAAGGTACTACAAAATATCAAAAAAAAAAAAAGATAAATCATCCAATTAAGTGATGCGCCAAGGAGATGGACAGACACTTCTCTATAGAGGAGATCTAGGCAGCAACAAAACACATATAGACATACTCACGATCATTAGCTATTAAAGAAATTCAAATCAAAACTACAATGAGATACCATCACACTCCAGCAAGGTTGACCATGATCCAAAAAATGCAAAACAACAAATGCTGGAGAGGCTGTGGAGAAATTGGAAGTCCACTACACTGTTGGTGGGATTCCAAAATGGTGCAAGTTCTTTGGAAAGCAATCTGGCACTTTCTTAAAAAGCTGGATAAAGATAAACCATTTGACCCAGTAATTCCACTTCTCAGAATATATCCTGCAGAATCCAGGCCATTCACACCAACAGATACATGCACACGAATGTTTATTGCACAGTCCACAATAGCAAAAAGATGGAATCAACCCAGATGCCCAACAACAGAGGATTGGATAGGTAAACTATGGTATATATACTCAATGGAACACTATGCAACAATAAAGAACAATGATGATTTTAGGAAACATCTCATAACCTGGTTTCAATTGGAGGACATTATGCTGAGTGAAAGTAGTCAGTGACAAAAGGACAAATATTGTGTGAGACCCCTACGATAAGAACTTAAAAGCAGACTCATGCATAGAAGAAAAGACTCTTTGACAGCTGCAAGGTGGCAAGGGAGGGAGGGTGAAGGGGGGACGGCTTAGATAGTTAATAGAAATTTGGTTGGCTGAGACCTGTGACAGTACACATTAGAAAGAAGATCAATACTAACTGGACTTCAACATACTATGATTACTCCTCCTGTTTTAACCCAATATTGCAAGAACAGAGTAGCTGGGGCAGGGGGCTGGGGACCATTGTCTCTGAGGAAATTGAGGCCAACTGGGACAACTAGCATTTTGCTAAGAGGGCCTTCTGCACCTCACATTGGTGGGTGGTATCTGGGGTCTTCAAAGCTGCCAAGCTGCCATCTGAGGGTACAGCAAATGGTCCCAACTCAGCAGGAATGGATAATCACCAAGGGCCAAAATGACACAGGGGAAAGAGAACCCAGAAGACAGACCACGTGAATGGGTGACTACCTCCACTTGTGACTGGAAGAACCAGATATTGCCCAGCCACCATGTGTGATAGCTGTGATGGAGCTCACAAAGTTGAGTCTCACTGGCAACACAAGTATAAAAAGAGGTGCACCCTGAGATCTCGACTAAAAGACTGTAAATGATGGTCCAGGGGCCTCAGAATTCCCCTGGGAGCAAGGCCACTGGCCCTGAACTGCCCCTGTCCACAGATCATAATGGAGGTCAACTCTTCAGACAGGAATGGATTAGACTTGGTGACACAGAGTGACCACATCATGTGTGCACTTTATGGTTCAATGCATCTATAGGATGTCATCCTGCTGCCCTCTTACTGGAGGCAGGAGAGTGGGTGTAGAGGAGGGGATAGGAGATTGTTGGGAGGATAAGATATGTACGGAGCAGACAGGAAGAGTGTGCTGTCATCAGGCAGGGAGAGCAGTGGGAGCCGCATATAGGTGGGTATGCAAATTTACATGGGAATGTATATTTTCACTCAATCATAAAGAAAAAAGAGATAAGAAATATCAAAGATTGATGGTATATCAAAAATAAGGAAAAGAGTGTTGAGATAAGAATGAATTTGAGGGTTGTATTGTTACTTACTACAGGATGATATTATTCAGTGCTTAGCATGTGATTAGAACTGCCCAGGCACTTCATAAATATTATGTGATACATTTTCCCCATCAACCTAACGTGGCATGAGCTTATCATTCTCATTAAAGAAAAAGAAAAAAGCATATATAAAAAACATGCTAGATTCAAACATAAGAGCTGAAAAAATTGTAATGACAATAATTAATGTTTTTGTGTGACTCTGGTTAGAATAGCATCTAGACTAGATCGCAAAGACATCAGTCCTGCACTTGCTGTTTACCCATACTCAGATGCTTGAGTGAATGGTAGATGGATAAAGGTATATAACTAAGTTCACAACTTGTATCAAAAAGATATACTCTTTCTCAAATTGTCAATATAATTAAAAATTCTCCCATTGTAAGAACAAAGTACTATTTTGCCACTAAAATGTTTGATGAAGGTATTTATGCCAAAATTTCACGTCCTGTGAGATACCCCACTTATATTCCAAGATGTTTCAACTACAATCTTCATAACAATGATTATTATAATTGCAATCTACTTTTCACATGTTTACTACTTCCTGGATTATTGTTAATCTGTTAGTCCCCTCTAAATTTTTAAATAATTAGACATGAATTAATTTTTTTTGTTTGTTAATAGGAAATCATTTTGTTGTTGAAGTGTCTCATTTATAGGCATAGAGCTTATCCATGATTCTGAAAGAATCCTTGTAGAATGACAGCCTCATAGTCTTTAGATAATATCAGAACACTGTGAAGTTATGATTTGAAAATTATTTGCCTAGAGTTTAGTAATAATACCAGGGAAAACTGCTTACCTTCTCATGTGCATGGTTATTTACTCTCTGAAGAATGAAATGAGTTGGAAACAAAGAGAAACCATCAGTATTTTGAAAACAGGGCCTTGGTGATACAAAGTGCTTAAGAGGAAACATGACTTGGTGATACAAACTGCTTAGGAGGAAACATGACAAAACTTTGGAAGATTAACAATTTATTCACTGGAAATGTCTTTTTGCAACAACATAAATGGCTGTGAAACTTTGGACATTGCCAGAAGGAATACACTGTAGTCAAATTGTCTACATCTGTGGAAAAATACAAGAGAGAAGCTCCATGTCATCAGTCACAATGAGGCTAGGAGCCACCTGCAGAATATACCATCAGCTGCTTACATATGCAAGTTCAAACAGAAGCTAAAAATAATTGAAACAATTTCACAAGACCCAAAATATGAACTTGAGTATATTCCACCTGAATTTAGAGACAGCCTTAAGAATAGAGTTGTTCCACTGACCACTGATTAGCAAAGACCAGGCAAGTTATTGGATGACATAAAAAACACCATAAATAAATAAAGCAAAAATCCATAAAAAGAAAAAAAAAAGGACCACAAAAGGGAAGAACATACTTAACATTTTTCACGCTGAAAGAAGGAAAGAAATGAAGCTTTGAGTTGAAATTTTGAAGAGCTCAAGGCAAAATATTGAACAATTCAGGAAGTATCAAAAGAAGATGGCTGGAATACACAGATCCACTGTAACCAGAACAACTGATCCATTCTCCACTGTTTCAGAAGGTGGCATATGATCAAGCATAGGAATGATAAAGAAAGAAGAGCAAATTGCACTGATAGCAGTACTGAAAACCAAATCTCCAGAAACTGATTAAATACCAATTAACTTGTTTCAAAAAACACATGCAGGGCTAGAAGCTCTTGCCCTGTATAAAAAAAAAATAAAAAGAAGTAAATAAAATCGAAGGACAGCTAACATGTCAATGTAATGGAGGAAATTCACAAATGTGCTTTTCCAAAGAAAGGTGATCCAACAGAAGGTGGAAATTTTGTGACAACAGCATCAGTATCAAATATAAATAAAATTGTGCTGAAGAAATTTCACAAAATGATTGTAGCACTAAATAAACAGGAAATTTTCAGACATTCAAGTCAGTTCAGAAGAAGATGTGGAATCAGGGATATCACTGCTTATACCAGATGGATCTTGCCTGAAAACAGAGAATACTACCAAGATGTTTACCTATGTTTTACTGACTAAACGAAGCATTTGACTCTGTGGAACATAACAAAGGATGTATAACATAGTGAAGAATGGGAATACTGGGACACATAATTGTAATTATAGGACACCTGTTTAAAGACCAAGAGGTAACTCTTTAAACAGAACAAGGGGATACTTCATGATCCAAAATCAGGGAAGTATGAATGTCAGGGTTTTATCTTTTCACTATATTCATTCAATCCATATGCTGAGAAAATAATCCTGGAAAACAGACTACATGAAGAAGAACTGGGCATCAGAATTAAAGGAATACTCAACAGACTTTAAAATGCATATACTGCAACCTTGCTTGCTGGAAATGAAGAGGACTCGAAGCACTTACTGATGAAAATCAAAGACTACCCCCTTCGGTATGAATTACAGTTTAACAAAAAGAAAATAAAAATTCTCACAACTGGACCAATAAACAACAATGCAATAAAAGATGAAAAGACTGAAGTTATCAAGATTTCATCTTACTTCGATTTATGATCAATGCCCATGGAAGCTGCAGCTATAGTACTAGAGAAGAACATTCAAAGATACATTTTCTTTCAAAAGATCTATTTGAAACAGAATGAAAAAAGAATGAAATAACAAGAAATAAACAAAATTCAAGATGTGTACATGGAAAAATACAAAATATTTTTTTAAAGAAATTAAGAAGGAACCAAGGGAATGGAAAAAAAAATGCATTAAGCAGCCGATAGCCCAGTATTGTTAAGATGACAAAGCTACAAAAATTTATGCACAGATTCAAAGCAATCAGTATTAAAGTCTCAGGATCTTTTTTCTTGCAGATATTGACAAGCTATTACTAAAAATCATAAGGAAATTCAAAGAACCTAGAATAGCCAAAACAATCAGAGCTTTGAATGTTTCTTTTTGGTTCATCATGGCTGAGGAAACAAAACCAAAACAGACTCAATTTTTTAAAATAGTGGTTAACTGGAATCACAATTAGAGGGCAATATCAAAGGTTGAAGCCCTGCTAGAAACTTAACTTCTATTGGAAAACAACGGCAGCAAAAGTGTTGCATAGCAACCAAGTTTCAAGCTTGTCAGATTCTGAGGAGCATCTGAAAAATATACTCTGCTCAAGGGTGCTCCAAACCACTTTGAATGTGTGTGTCCTTCACCTTAGTTTTGACAATAATCCAATGTCACACATCAGGCTCCTGAAAGGACTCACTATGTGTCTTTCTAATCTCCTATTCCAGGGCTTCAGCTCTTAATTTTTCCTCTTTCAGTTATGGTTCTGTATTACCTAAATTAAAAAAAAAAAAAAAGCATGTCGGTCTTGGTTTGCCTTTGTTTCCCCAGGACCAGTTTTATTAGGTTCAAAGCCCTGGCTTGAATTCCAGAACTTTTACTTAGTAGTTAATAAACTAACAATTGTGCACCGAAAACAAACAAACAGACCTATTAGTTCTTGGTTATTTTGACTTTAATAAAGTAATATTCTTCAATAAATGTAATATTGTTATGGTGGATGGATATACAGGAAAATATCTCATAACTACACAAGCTCTGAGATCTTTCAAAACTAAATGTAAGTGAATAACCTCTAATTATTGTTATGTATGACTTTATACATAGTCTTGTCTTCAACAATCATCTTATGAATAACTCGATAGGGCCACAGAAGAAATGCTTATACAATTCATAGATAACATCAGCATTAAAATGAGTAATGAATACTTATATGATGGTCATGATTCAAGAGGTACTATTAGTCTTTGAATGTGGACTGATCTTTAAAAGAATAAATTTCTTAACAGTGATAAACAAACTTTTCTGTGGAACACCAATGTATTCATTTCATAGATACTTGGGCACTTTGCGTGTGGCAGAAATTATTTATGGCATTCAAAACTAGTTGAATAAGAGAATTCTCTGATCTTCAGAATATCTTAGTCTAGAAGGAGAAAACGGCAAACTAGAAAATGTAATAAACATGACTGAACAGGTCCAACGGGACATGCTGTCTATGAACTAACTCAGAATGATGGCGGTAAATGCAGAGATCTAGTGAGAGAGGGCACAGGGAACGAGGTGTATTCTCTGGGGCAAAAGCCCATGGAGTGCCAGACAAAGTATCAAATGACACAAATGGCTATCATAGATGCAACAGGCAACTGACTAAGAGACATAGACTAGAGGAGAAGACATTTCTGCTAACCTGTCACATTCTCAATAGGGTTTTTTTCCTGAAATTGGCGGAAAGAGATACAACTTAGATTGTCCAGGTACCATCTTTATCATCCACAAGCCCCAGTATCATTACAGCTACAAACCTACAAAGACAAGGAGCAGCAAGCCAGGCTTCCCCAATGTTCAACACTGAGAGGCACTGAATTGACAAATCTTCATATTCAAAAGATCAGTTTCAAGAGTAAAAATACCTAAAAACGTACCAAATCACAAGCCAGCCAGCCAAGGGCCATCAAGTCACAAAGGATTCATTAAAAGGAATATAATATTGAGAGTAAAGAACCTGATAGACACACAAGACCAGCTGCACCTGGTGCACTGTACTTAGTTCTAGGTGTTGCATTTTAGAACGGCCATTTACAAATTATAATTACTCAGAAAAATTGAAATTTGGATCAAGAAGATTTATATCAAATATCATCATAAGTAATAACACAGCAAAGGGATTGGAGTTATTGTGTGTTACCTCAGATGGCAGAGTTCTATCTAATGTCTCATCATCAGAATGTTTTTAACAAGGAATGTGTCTGAAACTATGGTAGGTTGAAATATGAAAAAAAAAGAAAGCCTTTTGTTTGGTATCTTTGTGTGCATTGCAGAGGAGTGTGTTGCAAGGAGGCTAAGACTTCAAGAAGATCAAAAAGTTCTAGGACAGATGAAATTTAGACACTCACCTTTTCCTCCAGTGGAATTAGTCTAGGGTACTCTAAAGCACTAGCTCTCAGTCATAATGGTGGTAGCAGTTCAAAACAGACACCTTGGTTCTCTTATACTGCAGTTTCAGAATGCAAACCTCAGTTTCTATGGCACTTGTGTAGATATTATAATTCCAAAGTCACAATTCCCTATTCCAACTACATCATGATGTGAATCCACCAAAGTGGCATGTTTTTATTCAGAATTTTGGTGTACAAGAGAGCTCATAAAAAACAAACAGATATAAGGTCCCTCAAGATTTCTGTTTACCAGAGATGAGCTATTGGGAAAAAGAATTAAAGTGTTCTTCTCTCATCCTTCTTAAAATGTCTCGTTAGGTCCCTTGTGTATAATACTCTCTGTCTGTGTTTAGATAGCAGATAGGCATTAAGTTACTGACTAGAAATTGCATTGGGAAAATAGCTTTTCTATTTGTTAAAAGATTGTTTTTGTTTTGTTTTGTTTGCTTTATTGTGGTAGTGTTTTATTACCATTTTGGAATCTCCCAAATATCTATCCTAATATTTTAATAGCATGTCTTCTACCAGGTCTCAAAATAATGAAAGATGGATCAGATACATTTATCCTCATTAATATATTAAAATGTTTTAACAGATAAATAAATTCTCCAAAACACATACAATTCTTATAAACAGTTATTTTAAACTATCATCCTTTAATGCAAAAAAAAAAAAAGAGAGAGAGAGAGTGAGAGAGGGTGGAATCAAGAAGGTGGAATAAACACACGTCTCCCTAAATCCTTCTGGAACCCAAGACCTGAATTGATAATTGAAAGGAGCCTTCTAGACCCTAGTGAGCCCTAGGACATGGCATAGGGCTATTAATTTGGACTTCATACCACTGAATGGAAAACTTCCTGTCTTTTGCTGACTCTAGATCTTGGTGAGTTCTGGCTTTCACCGACCGAAGGTAACTCACCATTTTAACCTTTTTTTCTCTGCCTTAGTCAGCGGGCAGAGCTAGGACTTGACCAGCAGCTAATCTCAGATGCACAGCTGGTGGGATCAGCAGGTGAAATTGCCACATTTTGAGAGCCTGGCTTTGGTCTCTGTGCATCTTGGCACCTTTGGCCTATATTTTTGCCTCCACCATTGAGTAGCCTGTGCCAAGGCAGGGGGAAGCCTGCGTGGGACACCACTGGGAGGTTGATATACCCATATGGAGACCTCAGCTGGACCTAATTTCTAGGCTCGGAGGCAGTGACTGGCCAGAGGAAAGCACTTTTCTGACACAAAAGCAGTATTTTACACAGTGTCATTTACAGCTGGGGACTGGCAGCAGAGGCCAGCAGGGCAGTAGCCTTTCTGTATTTTGGACTAGTTTATAATATCTGGGGTTCATTATGGAGGCACTTACTTAGTCAGTGGGGAAGAGGGACCTGTACACCTGAAAACCTAACTGGGTTTGGAAGTTGTCAGATACCTTTTACCTTTCATTTTAAGACTGTCTAGAGAAACAACTGTGGTCCATCCTTACAACATCTCTTCCAGCCTCCACTGAACCACATGATGCCAAAAAGCAAAAAACTTTGGATAAAAGTGTAACAAAGAAATCACACATGGTTTCAGAAGGCCCCCAAAAGAAACAACCAAAAAACTTCCCAGAAGAAGAAACCTTTCTGAAACTATTGGAAGGTGAATACAAAACGATTATATAGAGAGCCTGCTTAGACCTTATACAAAATGCAGCTGAGAAAAATGAAAAATTAAGCAAGCTGTTCAATCTGATGGAACACTACTACTCTGAAATCCAACAGATTAAGAACGAAAGAGAATGGAACAAGTGGAAAACAGACTTTCTGACTTGGAAGACACAGCTACTGACTCCAGCATCTATGAGGACAAATCAGAAAAAAGAAACAAGAAAAATGAAGAAACATTAAGAAACACATGGGACTCTATTAAGAGGAACATTCTGCTATGAACTGGAGTTCCTGAACAGGGCAAGACACCTGAGAACACAGAGTGTTGTTGCTGAGCTGCTGACAGAAAACTTCACAGAAATTATGAGAGAAGAGAACACAGATATCCAAGATGTATACCAAACGTCGCTTAATATAGATCTCAAAAAAAAGACCCTAAGACATAGTCTAATCAAGCTTAACAAAATGAAACACAAACAGAAACTCTTAAAGGTGGCAAGACTCAAAACAAAGCTAATATTCAGAGGGAAACCCTGTAGTCATTCATTACATTTCTCGGAAGAAATAATACTGGCACGGAGACAGTGGCATGACACTTGCAAAGGCTTGAAGGAGAAGAACTTCCAACCAGGAATCATATATATTGCAAAATAATCTTTCAAACATGAAAATGAAATAAAGACATTCATAGATAAACCGAAATTCAGAGACTTTGTAAAACCAAATAAAAAGCTGTAAGAAACACTGAAAGAATCTCTTGGCTTAGAAAAACAAAACCACTAACTTTATATTATAGAAGCAAATTCAGGACACATCACCCAGAAACCTACTCACTTAGGGAAGGCTCCAAACTCAATCAAACCTATAATACTGAAGGAAATGATCCAGTGATCATATCATGGAAACTATGATAACATCATATTAAAAAGAGGGATGTATTACAGTCGTTATAGTCCTTTCAGATGTAGAAGAAGTTAATAAGACTGGTAGTAATTAAAATTGAGTTTATACATAGTTTAATAAGAGGGATGATAGTGGTAGCTGTAAAGCACAATAAAAATGCAAAATATCAAATCAAGAAATGTAATACAGGAATCTCAACAACCACAAAACCAACCCTGAAAAAGGTGAAAAATCAACTCACAAAGAAGAATGTCCCAGAACAGATGAATTAGAACAACAGAGAAAACATCAGCACAGAAATAAACATATAACAATGACAGCACTAATCATATACCTATCAATAATCACAATGAATGTGAATGGAGTGAATGCTCCAGTAAAGAGACATCGAGTGACATTTTGGATCAAAAGACATGACCTACCCATATGTTACCTACAGGAAACTCACCTTAGACTTAAAGATAGGAACAAACTGAAAATTAAAGGATCGTACAATATATATCAAGCTAACAATACACAAAAAACAGCAGGTGTAGCAATTCAAATCTCAGATAAAATAGATTTTAATGTAAAATCCACCACTATGCACAAGGATGGACAATATTGCCGAAAGTTTCAATACACAAACAGGACTTAACAATATTAAGTATTTATGCACCTAATATTAGAGCACCTAAATACATCAAAGAAACAGTGAGTAAACTAAAAAACAAGATACATCACTCCACAATAATAGTGGAAGAGTCAACACTCCACTCTCAATATTGGACAGACCATCTAGAAAAAAGCTCAGTAAAGACACAGAAGATCTTATTGCCACAATAAACCAGCTATACCTCATCGACATATACAGAATTTTCTACCCATCAGTGGACAATTACATCTTCTTCTCCAGTGCACACGGGACATTCTCCAGAACAGACCATGTATTAGGACATAAAGCAGTTCTGAACAAAATCCATACCACTGAATTAATGCAAAGCATTTTCTCAGATCATTAAGCCATGAAAGTTAAAGTTAATAGCAGAAAAAACATAGACAGAAAGTGGAACTCATGGAAAGTGAACAACATCTTGCTCAAAACGCGATGGGTCATAGAGGAAATCAAGGATGAAACAAAGAAACTTATGGATTTTCATGACAATGAAAACACTTTCTACCAGAACCTATGGGATACAGCCAAAGCAGTGCTCAGAGGTCAGTGTATCTCCATAAATGCACACATCTGGAAGGAAGAAAGAAATCAAATCAAAGAACTAACCCTACGGCTTGAACAAATAGAGAGAGAACAACAGAGGAAACCCTCTGGCACCAGAAGAAAACAGATCATAAAGATTAGAGCAGAACTAAGTGATTTAGAGAATAGAAGAACTATTGAAAAAATTGCAAAGACCAAAAGCTGTTTTTTCGAAAACATCAACAAAATTGACAAACCATTGGCTAAACTTACTAAAGAAAAACAGGAAAGGAAACAAATAACCCAAATTGGAAATGAGAGGGGAGTTGTCACAACAGATCCAACAGAAATCAAAAATATCATAACAGAATACTATGAAAGACTGGACTCAAACAAATTAGAAAACCTAGAGGAAACAGTCAAATTCCATGACTCATGTCACCTACCCAAATTATCACAGCATGAAGCAGAACAACTTAATAAACCCCTCACAAAGAAACAGATTGAAAATGTCATCCAAAAACTACCAATGAAAAAAGCCCAGGCCCAGATGGCTTGACTGCAGAATCCTACCAAGCTTTTAGAGAAGATTTATCTCCAGTACTACTGAGACTAGTTCACAGTACAGAAAGGGATGGAGTACACTCCCAGACTTAGTCTATGAAGCCAGCATAACCCTGATACCAAAGCCAGGGAAAGACCCAACAAAAAAGGAGAACTACAGACCAATATCACTCATGAATCTAGATGTAGAAACCATCAACAAAATTCTTGCCAATAGAATACAACAACATATCCAAAAAACAATCCATCATGAACAAGCTGGATTCAGACCAGGGATGCAAGGCTGGTTCAACATCAGAAAAACAATTCATGTGATTAACCACATAAATAACACAAAAGACAAGAATCATCTGATTTTGTCTACTGATGCAGACATGGCATTTGATAAAGTCCAACACCCATTCATGCTAAAAACTCTCTGAAAAACACGAATAGATGCAAATTTCTCAATGCAATAAGGGCCCTTTATACAAAGCCAACTGCCTACTTCATCCTGAAAGGAGAGAGACTGAAGGAGTTTCCCTTGAGAACAGAAACTAGACAAGGATGCCCACTCTCACCTCTCCTATTCAACATTGTACTAGAAGTTCAAGCCAGAGCAATTAGACAAGACCAAGGAATAAAAGGCATCTGAATAGGCAAAGAAGAATTCAAAATCTCCCTACTTGCAGATGATAGGACTGTATATGAAGGGAATCCCAAAGAACACATAAGTAAACTACTCAAACTGATAGAAGAGTTCAGTAAAGTCTCAGGGTACAAGATAAACATAAGTAAATCAGTAACATTCCTCCATTCCAACAATGAGACTGTTAATGAAGAAATCATTGAATCAATATCATTTACTACAGCCCCTATGAAGATAAAGTACCAAGGAATAAATCTAACCAGAGAAACAACAGACCTTTACACAGAGAACTACAAGTCCTTACTACAAGAAACTAAGAGAGACTTAGATAAATGGAGAAACCTACCCTGCTCATCAATAGGAAGACTTAACATTGTGAAAATGTCTATTTTACCCAAAGCAACCTACTTAAATAATGCAATCCCAGTACAAGTTCCAGTATCATTTTTTAATGAGATGGAGAAACAAATCACCAATTTTGTTTGGAAAGGGAAGAAGCCCTGGATAAGTAAAGCACACTGAAGAAGAACACACTGGGAGACCTCTCATTACTCGACTTCAGAACCTAT
The DNA here is from genome assembly GCA_028571685.1 of Heterohyrax brucei. Lineage (NCBI taxonomy): Eukaryota > Metazoa > Chordata > Mammalia > Hyracoidea > Procaviidae > Heterohyrax > Heterohyrax brucei. The sequence goes on from CM053162.1 coordinate 25,250,048, forward strand.
TACACTGCCACAGTGGTCCAAACAGCCTGGTACTGGTACAAGAACAGACAGATCAATCAATGGAACAGAATTGAGACCCCAGAGATAACATCATCAGCTTATGAACAGTTGATATTCGACAAAGGTCCTAAGACATTAAACTAGTGAAAACAATATCTTCAACAAACGGTGCTGGCAAAATTGGATATCCATCTACACCTTATAGAACAAACAACTCCATGTGGATAAAAGACCTAAATATCAGATCTAAAATGATAAAGCTCATCCAAGAATAAGTAGGAACAACAATGGAAGTTTTAACACACAATGCAGACAACACTTCAAAATCTGTCCAACAAACCACAATCAACAGAAGAGAAAATAGATAAATGGGAACTATTAAGAATCAAACACTTGCTCATCCAAAGACTTTATTAATAGAATTAAAACATCACCTACAGAATGGGAAAAAATATTTGACAACTATATGTCAGACCGACGCCTGATCTCCATAATCTATCAGGTACTAGAAAACATCAATAAGAAGAAGATAAATCATCCAATTAAGCGATGGGCAAAGGAGATGGACAGACATTTCTCTAAAGAGGAGATCCAGGCAGCCAAAAACCACATGTGGCCATGTTCACAATCTTTAGTTATCAAAGAAATTCAAATCAAAACGACAACGAGATACCATCTCACTCCAACAAGGTTGGCCATGATCCAGAAAACACAAAACAATAAATGCTGGAGAGGCTGTGGAGAAAGTGGAACCCTCCTACACTTTTGGTGGGGTTGCAAAATGGTCCAGCCTCTTTGGAAAGCAATCTGGCACTTCCTTAAAAAAATGTATACAGATATACTGTTCCACCCAGTAATTCCACTACTTGTAATATATCCTACAGAATCAAGGCCATTCACACCAATGGACACATGCACAAGAGTGTTTATCGCAGCACAGTCCATCATAGCAAAAAGATGGAATCAACCCAGATGCCCAACAACAGAGGAATGGATAGGTAAACTATGGCATATATACTCAGTGGAACACTATGCAATGATAAAGAACAATGATGATTACAGGAAACATGTCATAACCTGGTTTCAACTGGTGGACATTATGTTGAGTGAAAGTAGTCAGTGACAAAAGGATAAATATTGTGTGAGACCCCTACAATAAGAACTCAAAAACAGACTCATGCATAGAAGAAAAGTCTCTTTGACAGCTTCAAAGGTGGGGAGAGAGAGGGACAGAGAGAGGGGAAGGGCTCCAATTAGATAGTTGATAGAAGTTTGGTTGGGTGAAATTGGTGATAGCACACATTAGAAAGAAGATCAATATTAACTGGACTTCAACGCAACTTGAGTGTTCCTCCCATCTTAACTCAATATTGCAAAGACAGAGTAGCTGGGGCAGGGGACCAGGGACCTTTCTCTTAGGTAAAATCAAGGCCAATTGGCACAGCTAGCATTTTCTTAGGTCTCTCTGTACCCCACATTGGTGAGTGGTGTTTGGGGTCTTAAAAGCTGTAAGCTTCCATCTGAGGGTACAGCAAATGGTCCTAATTCAGCAGGAACAGATGATCACTGAGGACCAAAATGACTTGGGAGAAAGAGAACCAGAGAGACCCATGTGATTGGGTCTCTACATCAACCGGTGACTGGAAGAACTGGATGGTGCCCAGCCACCACCAGTGATAGCCACATTGGAGCTCATAAAATTGATTCTCGCTGGCAGCACAAGAATAAATAGCGGTGCACCCTGAGATGTCCACTAAAAGACCACGATTGATGATCCAGGGGCTTCTGCATTCCCCTGGGAGCATGGCCCCTGACCCTTATGCTGTCCCTGTCTATAAATCATAATGAAAGTCACCTCTTCAGACATGCATGGATTGGACTCAGCAACACAGAGTGACTATATCTTGTGTGCAATTTATAGTTCTATGCATCTATGCAATGTCATCCTGCTGACCTCTGGCTGGAGGAAGGGGAGTGGGTGGAGAGGAGGGGATAGGAGACCGTTGGGAGGATAGAACATGTACAGAGCAGAGAGGAATAGTGTGCTGTCACCGGGCAGGGAGAACAGTGGGAGCTGCATATAGGTGAGCACGACAATTTTTCTAGGAATGCACACTTTCATTCAATCATAATAAAAAAAGGAAGAATGACCCAGAATAGAATATTGACAGCAACAGAGAAAACACCAAGACAAAAATAAATACATCAAAATGACAGCACTAGACACATAACTATCAATAATTACACTGAACGTAAATGGCATGAACAGTCCAGTAAAGAGACAATGAGTAACTTATTGGATCAAAAGACACCACCTGTCTATATGTTGCTTACAAGAAGCACACCTGAGACTGAAAGATATGAACACACTGAAAATTAAAGGATGGAATAATACATACCAAGCTAACAATATACAAGGTGGTGGCAATACTAATCTCATATAAAATAGATTTTAATGCAAAATTCACCATCATGAACAAGGACAGTCACTATTTATTGCTGAAAATTTCAATACAAAAGCAGGACTTAAAATATTAATTATTTATGTACCCAATAATACTAGAGTATCTAAATACATAGAACAAACACTGACTACATTGTAAAACAAGATATATTTCTCCATAATAGCAGTGGGAGATTTCAATACTCCACTCTAAGTAATGGACAGATCATCTAGAAAAAAAAGCTCAGTAAAGACATAGAAGCCCTTATTGTGACACTTAATGAACTGGATTTCATTGACATATACACAACTTTTTATCCATCAACAGGTAAGTACACCTTCTTCTCCAATGCACATGGAACATTTTCCAGAATAGATGACAGGTTAGGACATAAAGCAAATTTCAACAAAATCCAAACCACTTAATTATTCCAAAGCATCTTCTCAGACCATAAAGCCATAAAAGTCGAAATCAATAGCAGAAAAAACATGTATAGAAATTGGAACTCATGGAAATGGCTTGCTCAGAAAGCCATAGGTTATAGAAGAAATCAAGAACAAAATAAACAAGTTTATGGATTCAAATGAGAATGAAAACACATCCTACCAGAGCCTATGGGACACAGCTAAAGCAATTTATCTCTATAAATGCATACTTCCAGAAGGAAGAAAGAACACAAATCAAAGAATTAACCCTACAACTTGAACAGGTAGAAAAACAGCAACAGAGGAACCCCTCAGGCAGCAGAAGAAAACAGATCATAAAGATTAGAGCAGAACTACACTAATTAGAGACTAGAAGAACAACCGAAAAATTTGATAAAACTAAAAGCTGGTTTTTTGATAAGATCAACAAAATTGACAAACCATTGGCTAAACTTACTGAAGACAATCAGTAGAGGAAACAAATAACTCGAATAAGAAATGAGATGGGAGTTGTCATAAAAGATCCAACAGAAGTCAAAAGTATCATAACAGAAAACTACAAAAGACTGAAACAGATTTGAAGACCTAAAGGAAGTGGACAAATTGCTAGATTCATATCACCTACCAAAATTATCACAAGCAGAAGCAGAACAACTTAATAAACCCGTCACATAGGAAGAGATTGAAAAAGTCATCAAAAAACTACTAACCAAAAAAAAGTCCTGGACCAGACAACTTCAATGCAGAATTCTACCAAACTCTCAGAGAAGAGTTAACTACAATACTACTGAGACTATTTCACAGCACAGAAAGAATGAAATACTCCCAAATTCATTCTATGAAGCCAGCATAACCCTGATACTAAAGCCAGGGAAAGACCCGACAAAAAAAAGGAAAGTTACAGACCAATACACTCATGAACTTATGGTGACCCTAGGGGCCAGGGTAGAACTGACCTAGGGTCACCATGAATCGGATCCGACTCGATGGCACTTGGCTTGGCTGGATCACTCATAAACCTAGATGCAAAAATCTTCAACAAAATCCTTGCCAATAGAATTCAATGACATATCAAAAAAATTATTCATCATGATTAAGTTGGATTCATACTTAGGATGCCAGGCTCATTCAACATCAGAAAAACAATTAATGTGATCAACCACATAAACAGCACAGAAGATAAGAATCATCTGATTTTGTCAGTTGATACATAAAAGGCACTTGGCAAAGTCCAACACCCGTTCATGTTAAAAACTCTCAGTAAAATAGGAATAGAAGGCAAATTGCTCAGTGCAATAAGGGGCATCTATGCAAAGCCAACCACCTACATCATCCTGAAAGAAGAGAGACTGAAAGAATTCCCCTTGAGAAATAGACAAGGATGCCTATTTTTACCACTTCTCTTCAACATTGTGCTAGCAGTTCTGGCCAAAGCAATTAGACAAGACAAAGAAATGAAAGGCATCTGCATCAGCAGAGAAGTACAAATTTTCCTATGTCCAGATGATATGATTGTATACACAGAGAATACCAAAGAATTCATAAGTAAATTACTGGAACTAAAACAAGAGTTCAGCAAAATATCAAGATATAAGATAAATATAAGTAAATCAGTAGGATTCCTTTATACTGACAAAGAGATCATTAAAGAATGACAAAATCAATACCATTTACTGTAGCCTCCAAGAAGACAAAATACCTAGGGATAAAACTAACTAGAGAAATAAGAGATCTATACAAAGAGAACTACAAGACGTTACTACAAGAAACTAAGAGAAACATAAATAGAAGAACCTACCCAGCTCATAGATAGGAAGACTTAACATTGTGAAAATGGATATTTCACCCCAAACGATCTACATATACAATGCAATCCCAATACAAATTACAGCAACATTTTTTAATGAGATGGAGAAACAAATCAACACTTTTTCTGGAAAGGGAAGAAACCTTGGTTAAGCAAAGCACTACTGAAGAAGAACACTGTGGGAGGACTCTCACTGCCCAACTTCAGAAACTATTACACTGTCATAGTAGTCAAAACAGCCTGGTACTTGTACAAAAAGAGACATACAGACCAATGGAACACAGCTGAGACCCCAGAGATGTCACCATCCACCTATGAACAGTTGATATTCGACAAAGGCCCTAAGATTGTAAACTGGGGTAAAAACTATCTCTTTAACAGAAGGTGTTGGCAAAATTGGATATCCACCAGCAAAGAATTTAAACAAGACCAACTCAAACTGGATAAATGACCTAAATATGAAACCTAAAACCATAAAGGTCACTCAACAAAACAATAGGATCAATAGTAGAAGTTTTAATATACAACTTAGACTTCAAAATCCAACAAACAAAACACGATCAATGGAAGAGAAAATAGATTAATGGGAACTAATAAGAATCAAACACTTTTGCTCATCCAAAGACTTTATCAAAAGAGTGAAAAGACCACCTATAGAATACGAAAAATTATCTGGCAACTATGTGTCGGATTGAAGTCTGATCTCCATAATCTACAAGGAACTGCAAAATATCAACAAGAAAAGGGTAAATAACCCAGTTAAGTGATGGGCAAAGGAGAAGGACAGATACTTCACTAAAGAGAACATCCATGCAGCCAAAGACACATGAAGAAATGCTCACGATCATTAACTAGTAAAGAAATCCAAATCAAAACTACAATGAGATACCATCTGATCTCAAGAAAGTTGGCCATGATCCAAAAAGCACAAAACAACAAATGCTGGAGAGGCTGTGGAGAAACTAGAACTCTCCTACACTGCTGGTGGGATTGCAAAATGGTACAACTTCTTTGAAAAGCAATCTGGTGTTTCCCTAAAAAGCTGGAAATACATATATCATTTGACCCAGTAATCCCACTGCTTGGACTATATCCTATGGAAACAAGGGCGGTCACATGAACAGGTACATGCACACGAATGTTTATTGCAGCACAGTCCACAATAGCTAAAAGTTAGAATCAACCCAGATGTCCAACAACAGATTAATGGATAAAAAACTGTGGTATATATACTCAACAGAATACATGGAATGACGAAGAACAATGATGATTTTAGGAAGCATCTCATATCCTTGTTTCAATTGGAAGACATTATGCTGAATGAAATCAGTCAGTGGCACAAGTATGAATATCGTATAAGACCCCTACTACAAGCACTTAAAAATAGACTCATGTACAGAAGACTCTTCAGTGGCTACAAGGGGGTGGGGCCGGAGGGAGAGGGCTGATTACAGATAAGATAGTTGATAGAAATTTGGTTGGGTCAAAGCAGTGACAGTTCACAGGAGAGAGAAGATCAACTTAACTAGACTTCAACATAAACTGAAAACTCTTCTAATCTTAACCCAATATGGCAAGGACGAACTAGCACGGGGGTGGATCTGGGGAACATGCTCTCACGGAACATCAAGGCCAACTGGCATAAGTAGCCTCTTGCTAAGAGAGTCTTCTGCACTCCATATTGGTGAGTGGTGTCTGGAGTCTTAAAAGCTAGCATGCTGCCATCTGAGGTACATCAGATAGTCCCAACTCAGCTGGAACATATGATCACCAAGGACAACAAACACACAAGGGAAAAAGAGCCCAGAAGACAGAAGGACCCATGTGAATGGGCGATTGTATCAACATGCAACCAGAAGAACCAGATGGTGCCCGGCCACCACCAGTGATATCCGTGATGGGGCACACAACATCAGGTCCCAGTGGCAACATGAGAAAAACAGGTGTGCACCCCAAGAACACCACCAAAAGACCACAGTTGGTGGTCCAAAGGCCTGGGAATTCTCCTGGTTGCATGGCCCCTAGAACTGCCACTGCTCCTGACCAGAAAACATTACTGAGCTCAACTCTTCAGACAGGAATGGATTGGACTTGGGGACACAAATGACCATATGGTATGTGCCCTTCACAGTTCTATGCATCTATAGGATGTTGTCCTACTGGCCTTTTACTAGAAGGGAGAGGAGAGGCTGGAGTGGAGGGGACAGGAGATTGTTAAGAGGATATAACATGTATAAAACAGAAAGGAGGAGTGTGTTGTCACCAGGCAAGGAGAGCAGAAGGAGCTGCAGTTAGGTGCCAAGCCAAGCCAAGTGCCATCGAATCGGACATGCAAATTTAATTTGTATTGTATACTTTCACTCAATCACAATTAAAAAAAAAAATGAATTCAACTGATTTTTGTATATACACTTTCTGCAAGGGGGCAGTTGTACTATGACCTACAGGATCACTATGAGTTGGAATTGACCCAATGGCACTGGCTTATTGTGTAACTGTGTAAAATTCATTTAGCAGTCATACAGATTTTGGTAGTTTCTTTAGTATTTTTTATGTACACATGGGAAGACCATTTGATTTCTCTATTTTTTATCTCATATTTCTCTTGCTCCATGGCATTGGCTAAACACACAGAAAAGAATGCTAAAAGCAGGCATCACCACCTTACTCCCCACTTTATAAGGAATATGCTCAACAATCCATCCTTACATTTGATGGTCACGTAGGGGTTTCATAGATGTCCTTTATTAGAATTAGGAAGCTTCTTTTTACTCCTAGTTTGCTGAGATATTTTACCATGAATGGGTGTTGAATTTTCTGAAATCATTTTGGTTCAGAAAATGAAGATAACTGAAACTCTGGTAGTATAGTGGCTATGTACTATGACCACAAAGTAAAGAGTTGGCAGTTCATATCCACCAGGTGCTCCTTGGAAACTATGGGACAGTTCTCCTCTGACCTACAGGTCTGAGTCAGAGTTGACTCAGTGGCAGTGGGTTTACTTTTTCTATGAAGATAAAAAAGATATGAATATATTTTCTCCTTTAGTATGCCAATGCAGGCATTTACACTGAATGATTTCTGAGACTGCACCAACAGTGCCTTCCTGGGATAACCCACATTTGTTCATGGATGTTATTCTGTTCATATATTGCTCTTTTGAGTTTTTAAAAATGTTTCATCAATGATACCTGCTACAACGTTTATGAGGGATACTTGTCAAAAGTCCATTTTTTGAAACGTCTTTCTCAGATTCTGATGTCAGGTTTTGCTGCCTTCAGGAAACAAGTTAATAAATATTCCTTCTCTATTTTCTGAAATGATATATGGTTGGTATCATTTCTTGAATGTTTATAAGAATTCACCAAGAAAGTCACCTAGGGCCGAAGTTTTCTTTGCAGAAAGGTTTTGTCTTTCAAATTCAATTTTTTTTTTTTTTAAAGAAATAAAAAGCTGTTCAGATCTGCTTTTTTCTTGGGTCAGTTTGACTGTGTTTTTATCTTGCAAGGAAGGTACTCATTTCAACTAGGTGGTCAATGGATATTTCCAATTATTGTTTTAAAGTCTCTTCAATTTTTAAGGATAGATTCCCTGAGTAGAGCTCAACCTTTATTCTTACATCGTTCCTTTCTCTGTAACAGCTGTGCCTTCTGTGTGAATGTGTGCCTGTGAACAAGCTTCTCTCCAGTACAAGGGTGAATTCAACGTAGGCCAGGCATACATTTCATCCACCTTTAAGAAGCATTTCTTCTATTAACCAAACTCCACAGAGGACAGGAAAGTTAAAAATAAATTCCTGCCAGGTAAGCTACAGATCACGTACAGCACGTGCTCCCCAACGACGCTTCCAGCATCAGAGCGGCGCGCGAGCAGCCTGAGCTCAGACTCCCTTAGAATTGCCCTCAGAAACCGTCCAGGCAGGTGATGAGGGGACTTTGGGCCAGTCCCTACATTTTCAGCTGCTGAGCCGTTTGACAACCCTGCCTTTCCTTCCCAGAAATGAATTCGGGTTTCCCCGGGAAGGTTTCAGAAGTGGAGGCCCAGCCTGATGACGCCCAGCCAAGACCGGAGTCACTAGCAGGGCCTCGGGAGGCATGGGCGGAGACAGACACTGCGAGCAGGAGGCCTGGGCCACTTGACTCACAGGGGCAACTCACCGGAACTGCGGAGTGGGAGTCCCGCCTCTCCACAAGGCAGGACTCCTCTTCCGGGGCGCAGAGGCGGGACTCCTCTTCCGGGGCGCAGACCTCTTCCATTCAGGTGTCTGCCGAGAGGCCCCGCTGCCACACCGACTGCCTGGAGGCTCCGCTCAACTCTGCCTTCCGGCGGCTGGGCTGGATGGTGGGCTCGCACCCCTGGCTTTTCCTGTTGGGGATTCTGGTGCTGACGGTCGTGCTCGGCAGTGGCCTTGTCTACCTGCCTATAGACCAAGAAGAAGAAATCGAGGAGCAGTATTCCCCGGTGGGGAGCCCAGCCAAGAAAGAGCGGTCCTTTGTGCAGAGACATTTCACCACCAACGACTCCCTTCGCTTCTCCGCCACCAGAAAGAGCACCGAAGTCAATTTTGCCACTGTTCTGGTCGTCTCCCATGCTGCCTCACTGTTGAAACCTGACGTATTTAGGGAAGTTAGTAAATTGGACCATGCAGTGCAGGCTCTATCTGTGGTGCAGGACGACGGAACACGCATCCACTACAGCCAAGTGTGCACCAAGCTCATGGACAACTGTGTGCCGTCTAACCCGCTCTTGGCCATCTGGGAGGCGAAGGAAGACTGGGACCTGACAGACATCACCTTCCCTGGCTACACTATCAACCAACAGGTTGTCTACCTGACTAGTGTCCTTGGAGGAATGGTCTTAGGCGAGTGGATGGGCAAGAACGAGGTAGTTTTGCAGGCCAAAGCCCTACGCTTGCAGTACTACCTGCAGACTGAGCAAGAGGAAGAGAACGAGAAGAGCAAGAAGTGGCTGGTCCATTTCCTGGACGAGTTTCCCAACATGAAGGATGGGCTGGCTTTGGAGAATATTGAGGTACCTGACAGCTGGGGTTTAGAGGGAGGCCAGGAGAACGTGGGATGGTGAAGACTCATTGGATTGGAGCAACAGTACTCCCTGGCTGCCCAGTAGGGTGGTACCCCTTGACCTAAAGGGGAATGAACTCATCTGGGTTTGGTGCTTTCTTAGTTAACACTCGGGAAGAAACCATAAATCTCAAATTGCTGGTAATATTCTGGTTGATAATGCAAATCTTCAGAGTAGGTCTGTGCGGTAAAAACATGAATTTTCACATTTACTTTTGCGGTTTTATTTTCTAGTAAAATTGCTTCGAAATTCTTACTTTCAGCTAAGGTGTTCACTGGCCTCTGGGAGCCCCTAACCCTTGTTGGAAACTCATTGGAATTGAAAAACTAACAGTTCAGCACAAATTCCATTGTGCTGTTTAAAAAGATAACTGGCTAGGCATTTTTCAAGTTAGGTATAGATAAAGCACATGCCAGGCACATGTTAGCTGTCAGTAATTGCTAGACCAACAACCCAACTAATAGTACTTCAGAAGAAGCCTGGTCAGACTGATATACCTATTGGAAAAAGGCATTTACTAGGCCTCCCTCAAGTGATATCAATGCAATTAAAGTAGTAAAAGATATCACTCTAGAAACATTATTTTTAAAAAAGAAAAAGATAATTTCTACAGTTATGAATATGGTCCAGTTTTCAGAGTTTTACATAAAATTCAAATTTCGTGAATGTAGGACTTTTAGAACTTTGGAATTCTGCAACAAACCTTAAAAATCATACCATGGATTTGTAGGAGAAAGCAAAGATAAATTGTCTTGGTCTAAAAACCTATGTGTTGATCTTACTTAATTTTAACATCTTGTTTTGATCAATACAGTTTCTCAATAGTGTTTGTAACTCACATGCAAAAACCTCAAATTAAAAGTTATTTAACTGAATAAATATTTTTGTGGCAGGCAGTCTACTTTACATCACTTTCCAGAGGACTGGAATTTCAGGCAACTGCTAAGGGAGTGATCCCTCTGTTTCACTTGGCATACATTCTCACCATATTATTTGCAATCGTATCATGCTACAGGTAAAACACTCTTCTAAATTTTTTAAGCTCTTACTTTTTTAAGCCTGATGACTCCTATATCTTGACCATCAGGAGTAGCATCCAGTCAAATGGACTGCTGAAAAGAAGTTGTGGCCAGTTCCATTTGACTGGGCATATCTTTTTCATCTTATCTATTTCATCTTATTAATTGTTCCACTTGGAAGGCATCTACATAATAAGCTCTAACTTAATTGACTTGGGTGTCCCCACTGTGCTGATGTGAGGTGTACCTTGTTGAGCACTTAAAAATTTACTCTGGGGGTCAGTTCTACCCTGGCCCCTAGGGTTGCCATGAGTCGGATCCGACTCGACGGCACTTGACTTGGCTGGAGACATCAGGGTTAGTTTGAGCTTTTGTGATCAGAAAGCTAAAATATGAACATTACCAGCAAACCACAGAATTCAGTTGCAAAAAGAAACACAGAGAGTATCTTATTCCATGGACTCTCACATCTGAGTCACCTCTGAAACCCTAAAAGTATGTGTTCTCAGGCCCTGCCTTGCTGTATCAAAATAACAGGAGATTAAATTTAGAAATCTATAGATCAAAAAATTTACTTGCAGATACTCATGTGTAAGTAGGTTTACGAGCTCTGGTGGCACAGTGGTGAAGAACTTGTTTGCCAACCAAAAGATAAGTGGTTCTAATCCACCAGCCATTCCTTGAAAACCCTATTGGATAGTTCTACTCTGTCTTATAGGGTCACTGCTGAGTCTAAATCAACTTTAGAGCATTGGTTTTGGTAAGTAGGTTTAGGATCATATGATGTAATTGAGCTCTATAGATTGATGAAAGAAGAGGGCCCAGTAGGTAAAATGAGTTCAGTATGGTGGGTATCACTCCAGGGTTAGTAAATTACCTTATGATCTTCATTATTATGGGAAAGAAAATTCCATCCCTTAGAAAACAGAGAAAAACAAAAAAGGGGATAGAAATAAAAAAGGAAACAAAGCTCATTTTCACTGAATTTGGTAGGTAATTTTTTAATACACAGATGGAATCTATGAGGCAACAATAATTGATTTGGCAAAAATTTTCTTTCAGATATTCAGTTCTGAAAATACACATTTATAATCTTAATCTGTACAAATTATTGTGGATAATAATGTAGATAGCCTAGTACTGAAGTCAATTCAAAAATGATTTGAATTTTTCTGGTGAAGAATTTTTTATGCTGATGTAACCAACATGTTAAACAAGTAGGATTTGTGAGGTATACACATAAATCAGCTTTCTTTCTGTGTGTGTCCCTTTAAATTTTCTAAATAGAGCAGATTTTTCCTGTTGTTGTTAGTGTTGTTAGGTGCTGTCGATTAGATTCCAACTGACAGTGATGCTATGCATAACAGAATGAAATACTGTGCGGTCTTGCACCATGCCAACAATAGTTTCCATGCTTAAACCCACCGTTGCAGCCACTGTGTCAGTCCATCTCACTGAGGGTCTTTGTCTTTTTCACTGACCCTTCACTCTACCAAGCATGATACCATTCTCCAGAGGATGATCCCTCCTGATAACAAGTATGCAAGACTCAGTCTCGCCATCCTTGCTTACCAGGAACACCTTGGTTGTACTTCGTCCAGAACAGATCTGTTTGTTCTGTCAGCAGTCTGTGCTACATTAAATATTCTTCTCCAACACCACAATTTAAAGGTGTCTGTTTTTCTTCTGTCTTCCTTATTCATTGTCCCACTTTTGCCTGCATGTGATGTGATGGAAAATAGCATGGCTTGGATCAGGCAAACCTTCATCTTCAAGGTGATATCTTTTCAATACTTTAAAGAGGTCTTTTGCAGCGGATTTTCCCTATGTAGTGTGTCTTTGGATTTATTGACGGCTGCTTTCACAGATGTTGATTGCGGAACCAAGTAAAATGAAATAGTTGACAACTTCTATCCTTTCTCCATTTGTCATGATGTTGCTTACTGGTCCAGTTGGGAGGATTTAGTTTTCTTGATGTTGAGTTGAAATCCATACCGAAGGCTGTGGTCTTTGATTTTAATCAATAAGTGTTTCAAAGCCTTTTAACTTCCAGCAAGCAGCTTTGTGTCATCTACATAACACAGGTTATTAATAAGTCTTTTTTCAGTCCTGCTGCCTCAATCTTCTTCATACAGTCCAGCTTCTCAGCTTATTTGCTTGGCATACAGATCGAAAAGGTATGGTGAAAGGATACAACCATGAGGCACACCTTTCCTGATTTTAAACCATGCAGTGTCCCCTTGTTCTGACTGCATGACTGCATCTTTATCCATGTGAAGATTTCTCATGAACACCTGGAATTCCCATTCTCCACCTTGTTAGCCATAATTGGTTACGATCCCCACAGTTGAATGCCTTTGCACAGTCAGTGAAACACAGGCAAACATATTTCTGGTATTCTCTGCTTTCAGCCAAGATCCATCTGACATCAGCAATGATATTCCTACTTCTACATTCTCTTCTGAATCCAACTTGAATGTCTGGCAATTGCCTGTCAATATACTGTTGCAATCGCTTTTAATGATATTTAGCAAAATTGACTTGTATGTGATATTAATGATATTGTTTGGTACTTTCCGTATTTGATTGGATCACCTTTCTCAAGTATAGGCATAAATATGGATGTCTTCCAGTTAATTGGCCAGACAGCTGTCCTCCAAATTTCTTGGCATAGATGAGTGAGCACTTCCCGCACTGCATCTGTTTGTTGATACTCCATCATTTCCTGGAGCCTTGTTTTTCACCAAAGCCTTCATGAGGCTTCAGCTTCTTTCTTCAGAACCATGGGTTCCTAATCATATGCTACCTCTTCAAATGGCTGAGCATCAACCAGTTCTTTCTGGTATAATGACTTTGTGTATTCCTTCCATCATTTTTTTGATGCTCCTTGAGTCGTTTAATATTTTCCCTGTAGAATCTTTCACTATTGCAACTCGAACATTAAAGTTTTGTCTTTAGTTCTCTCAGCTCCAGAAATGCAGAATGTCTTCTTCCCTTTGGTTTTCGGTTTCCAGCTCTTCGCACATGTCATTATTATACTTTCTTTTGTCTTCTGAAGATACCCTTTGAAATCTTCAGTTCTTCTACTGACAATTGCTTTTCAAATTTACGCACCAACCACTAAGGCCAAAGATGAAGAAACTAAAGATTTTACCAGCTTCTGCAGTCCAAAATTGATTGAACATACAATCAAGATGCACTGATAATTACTGGGGATTAGAAGACAAAAGTTGGAAGCAAAGAAGAAGAGTCGGTAGTTGGAAAATATGGTCTTGGTGATAGAAATAATGCTGGAGATCCCGTGATAGAATTATGCAGGACTTCCACATTGCAAATACTTTTCTTCACCAACGCAAATGGCAACTATACACATGGACCTCTCCAGGTCAAATCGTCTACATCTGTAGAAAGAGATGATGGAAAAGCCCCACATCAAGCAGTTAGAACAAGACCAAGTGCTGGCTGCAGCACAGACCAGCAACTGCGCATATGCAAGTTCAGTTGAAACTGAAGAAAATTAGAACAAGCTCATGAGAGCCAAAGTACAATGCTGAGTATATCCCACCTGAATTTTGAGACCATCTCAAGAAACAGATCTGATGCACTGAATACTAATGACCAAAGACCAGACTAACTGTGGAATGACATCAATGACATCATCCATGAAGAAAGCAAGAGATCCCTAAAAAGACAGGAAAGGAAAAGAAGATCTAACTGGATGTCAGAAGAGATGCTGAAACTTGCTGTCAAACATCAAACAGCTAGAGCAAAAGGAAGAAATGACAAAGTAAAAGAACTGAACAGTAGATCTCAACAGGTAGCTTGAGAAGGTTTTTCCTGTGCCCTGTGACAATTCAGGCAGACTTTAGCAATTTTGTGGCCATTCTTAGGTACTACAAAGTCCTCCAGTCAGAACTGAAATGCCCATGTCTATGTAATTAAAACAAAACAAACAAACAAAAACTGTTGGGTCAATTCTGACTCATAGCAACCCCATAGGACAGAATAGAACAGCCCCAAGGAGTTTCCAAGAAGCTCCTGGCAGATTTGAACTGCTAACCTTTTGATAAGCACCCATAGCACTTAACCACCATGCCACCATGGTTTTCAGGTGATAAACAAAAGTGATAACTTAATCTGAGCTTAAAGTCTTTATATCCCTCAGTCTTTAGCTAGAACATGCAGTAAGGAACAAGCCTTAGTGGGGAAAAGGGCTTGCCAGGGTTCTTCTGTTACCTCCTGTCCTCTTCTATGTTGCTGGGCTGATTCCTGATGCTCAAGGGAAGGAAAAAAAAACAAACCCATTGACACTGAGTTTATTCCAGCTCCAAGTGACCCTATTGGACAGACTAAAACTGCCTCACAAGGTTTCCAAGGAGCAGCTGATGGATTCAAACCACAGACTTTTCAATTAGCAACTGAACTCTTAACCACTGAGCAACTAGGGCTACAAGAAAGAAGAGCAGGAAAATTATTGAGTTACAGGTGCTGCTATGATGGTCTAACACATGCCTTCTTTGGGTTTGAGTATAAAACTGATTCTCCAGCAGAATTTTTTATAGATTCCATGGAAACTCCTGGCTCCCCATCCTGAGCTATAGTGATGACCTCTTATCTCCACACCATCTTGGGGCCTCTTAGTCTCTAAGACATCCCTATGCTGCTCGTCTTAAACACACATATGAAGTTTAGATATACATGCACTTACTTACACAGAACGCTTAATAGATACATTTTAGTGATGTTATATAAATATGACTTCTACAAAAATGTATGCTCCATACTGAACATTCATTCTAAAGCAAGCAGTGCTATACTGGGCATCCAGGGTATTTCAAAATTATCTGATATTTTGGAAATTTTCTAAATTAATTCCAAACATTAGATTAACTTCTGGTGAAATCTTGAAAACCTTTTCTTTCTCAAATATGATAGAAACTTTTGTTTATGCATGATAAGACACCATAACTTTCCAAGAAAGATACAGATCCCTCGCCAAACATACACACTTTTTTTTAAGTACAATAATTTCTAATGGAGCCCTTCAAACCCTAGTGTCATTGTTCTTAAGTGCTATACCTGATAAACAAAAGATCAGTCGTTCAAATCCAACAGGTGCTCTTTGGAAGCTCTATGGGGCAGTTCTGCTGTGTCCTGTAGGGTTACTATGAGTCAAAATCGACTCAGTTGAAATGAATTTAGTTTTTGTTTTCCGTTTTTTTTTTTGGTTTGTTTTTGTTTTTGTTTTTTTTTCTGGTGCTTAATGAGGAAGAGTGGGATGTTTTGCTGGCAAACCAAAAAAGAAAAACAAACAAAAATCAACTGCTGTCAAGTTGATTCAAACTCATAGCAGCTCTATATAAGACACAGTAAAACTGCCCCACAGAGGTTCCCAAGACTGTCTGGCCAGTGATGCACAAATCTACCTGAGTGTTGGCATCATCTGAGGAAAACTGCAAACATTTACATTCTGCAGATTAATTACACACATACTGAATCACAATCTGCAGTGCTAGTTTCCAGGAAGTCTACATTTTTGAGAATTTCCTTAGGTGATTCTGATGAACTGCTTAAACAAAGGTCTTTCTTGTGAACTGGAGTATCTGCAAATTTCTACATAAAACATCTCCAGTGTTCTTTTCTTTTCCCCTTAATTATCTGCTGAACATTAGAGGAGAGGACATTTAGAGAAAGGCAACACAGTAAGTAGTCAAGTCAAATTTAAAAGTAGTCTTGTCTGAAAAAGATCTTTGGTCATGTTCCTGTTTGGAATCATTGGCTCCAGTTCCCCTATTATCTCTCCTAATCTTTAATTCCTAGTAAAAATATCTGAAGTAGTTATAAGTCATTTGTTCTGAAGTAGTGTCCCCAGAAGTAAAATCTAAAACCAAACATTCTTGTATTTAAAAACATAAAAGACTGCAATCGATGGTCCAAAGGCCTGGGGATTCCCCTAAGAGCATGGCCACTAGACCTGGTGGTGCCCCTGATCATAAATCATTACTGAGGTCAACTCTTCAGACAGGAATGGATTGGACTCAGGGACACAGAGTGACCGTATCATGTGTGCACTTCATGGTTCTGTGCATCTATAGGATGCCGTCCTACTGGTCTCTTACTAGAGGGGAGTGGAGAGGGTGGAGAGGAGGGGACAGGAGATTCTTAAGAGGTTATGATATGTATAGAATGGAAAGGAGGAGTGTGCTGTCACTGGGCAAGGTGAGCAGAAGGAGTTGCAGATAGGTGGGCATGAAAATTTAAACTGGATGATACACTTTATCACAATAAACAACAACAAAAAAACCCACAATGATGTCGCTGATGGAGATAGAGCACTGAACTCACCCTTCAAAATGTTGGGTATCTGTATCCCCATTTTTATTGGTCTGATAAGGAAACAAGCATCAGTTGGGTCATTCAAAATAGACTTCATTTCTAATTCCTTTATAATGAATGGCACCTTTCCACAGAGTCTACTTCACCAACAGAGGAGCATTCTGAAAATGTTTTCAAAGGCTTTCATACTTTTTTGTAAACACAAAATGCACTGATATAGCTTTAAAATTCAGGAACTATTTAAGGCTTTTTTTTATGGTTACTTGGATTTGGGGAATAAATGAGAAAACCATTGGATATGGGTCTTTTCTTTGGGAGAGCTTGCTCTCCATTACCTGTTGTAATCCTTTGAAGATCTCAAGGAGTTAATTAACTATCTTAAATGTTTTAATATATCTTCTGTGGTTCTGAAATGCCATTCAATGGATCAGTGCTGGACTGGCTGCATAAGAGTCATTCTGGTAAACTTGGTAAAAGTACAGATTCCCAATTTCCCTGTCATCCCCTTTCTTCCCCTCAATTGTTCTAGGATCCCCTTTTGGCATTGTAATAGTGACCCTGTAAGACAGAGGAGAACTGCCCTGTTGTGTTTCCAAGGAGCACTGGTACAGTGGTTAGATGCTCTGCTGCTAACCGAAAGGTTGGCAGTTCAAACCCACCAGCCACTCCATGGGAGAAAGATGTGGCAGTCTGCTTCTGCAAAGATTTACAGCCTTGCAAATTTTATGGGCCAGTATTACTCTGTCCTACAGGATTGCTACCAGTCAGAAGTGACATAACAGCAGTGGGTTTCATTAATCTTTATGGAAGCACACTGATAGATCTTTTTCCTGTGGAGCTGATGGTGGGCTCAAACTGTCAACATTCAGTTAGTAGCCAAAGACTTAATCACTGCATCACCATGGCTCATAGAACTAAATAAGATTTCTACAACCAAATATGAAAACTATTGCCCTACAAGTTTCTGAATGGGCCTTCAAGATGAGAAGTGGGAGAGTTCAAATATGGAAGCTACCACCACAAATGATTTTTTCTTCCTAATTTACAGGCTTGACTGTGTCCAAAACAAAATGTGGGTTGCAGTGCTTGGAGTGATTTCTGTTGCCTTGGCAGTAATAAGTGGTTTCGGCCTGATGTTGTACATTGGGGTTCCATTTGTCCTCATAGTTGCAAATTCACCATTTCTTATTCTAGGTGAGTAAAACAAAAATGTGGGGCTACACATTGTGTATGAGGGGACTATGGGGTAGGTTATGGAAGGAACTTATGTCAGACTGAGGAAAATAATTCTATTTAGGTGGCTTTATAAAGAGCCAAAGTGAGGTGGCAGCCTACAGGAAAAACAACTGAATTCTTTGTGAGTGTCTCAATGACTGGAAAAATCTGTTGGCCCAGTAGAAAATGAACAAAGCAACAAAAAAGGTCTTGACCTCTCAAATAATCAAGCCAAGCCAAGCCAAGTGCCGTCGAGTCAGATCCGACTCATGAAAATAATCAAAGGATACAAATTAAATCAAAGTAAGACACTCTATTTTGTGTTACATTAACCAATACCAGTAAAACTGTAGGATTTGGGGAAGTTATACACAAATGGACTCTCTCATATTTAGCTAGAAGTATACATTTGTATAAACTTTATTTCAATTTTATGATTAAAAAGCTTTAAAAAATGAGTACCTTTCACCTATGAATTCCACCCTAGGAATTTATACTAATAATTTGACAAGTACCCAAAATGTGGAATCAGTATGTTGGTGTGATTTAGAAAGGGAAAATAATGAAAGTAGCCTAGTCCACTGGTCAAAATCAAACATAGCATATTAAAATACTGGAACATTTTTCAGTCCTTAAGAACAGGTAGACATATAATATTAAACAAACTGCAGGTTATAAAATGAGATGTTTGAAAAGAGAAAAGTTTACGAGTATATTTGCATAAAACAAATCCTGGTTGGTTATACTTCAGAAGGTTAGCAAGGTGGAATTACAAATAATAAATATTTTGTTTTTGTATTTTTATGCATTTTCAGAATTTTCATTTAGCACGAGTGTTTATATTTTAAAAAATAAGAAACTCAGAAGGAAATAATTGGTTTCTTGGATGATAAACTATATATTGTGGTCAGTTTTTTTTCAGGTTCCTGAGGGCACATTCCTAGTACACTCATAAAATTCACTCAGTTCATAGCACCACCAGTGTGTCTGTGTGTGTGTGTAGTTTTGGTAACTCAAGCAAACCATGTGTCAGCAAGTTTTGAGCAAAACTTTACCTTATTTTATAAATAATAAAATTAGTTTGTAAATGCCTAACAATTCCAATGAGTTAATTCTTTGTCTTTAGTGCTTCTGAATCTTGTCTTTGGCTGGCTGAATCCTTACAGCTGGAATCCTTAAGGCTAGGATGCCACTTATGTCAGACTATATAGGCTTTGTCAGTGTGAATCCTTTAATTTTGATTTTACCTATAGAACATTTGAAGTAGGGACTTTGTTGCAATTCTCAGTGCCCTTCCAATTTTGGTATGTAATCCACAAAGACAAGCTTAGAGAGTTGAAATTGAGATCAGTATTTCAGATCCAAGTACTCATATTGTATCACTACACAGAAAAACAAAGGTGCAGATGAGTAAAATTTGTGTTGGCTCTAGCAGAAAGTTTCAGGACGATAACATGCTCACGCTATCCCTTCTAGAACTCTTTTTTCTTGGTAGTTCTCCTTTGCCGGCCTATTGTCTTAAATATTATTCTATCTTCTCTATTCCAAACCAATTACTAAACATGATTGTGGTGAGAATCTAATTATTTACTGAAGATTTACGTTGATGCATATGTCTGGTATCAGGAATATTTGCAGTTTAATTGGATAATGCCTTACTTGGGCAAATGAAGTTTAAATAGTAGCATTCTATGTATCAAAAATAGACTAGAAAGAAACCTACATGTGTCAGTTTGTGTGTAAATTGCACAGTGTCACTCAGATCATACTACAGAGAAAGCCAATACTAACTATAGAACATATAAGGTCAGCTTATGATTTAAGCAACACAATGTTGGCTATGCATGTTTGTGGGTTGGTGTGAAAATGGCTTATGCCAGAAAAAGATTCATCAAGCAGTCTAGTGGAATCAAAGATATACCATTAATCCTGCTTCGGCTTTCACCCACCCAGCAGTCAAGCAGGTTTCCAGATCTCATTACAGATTCTGGTGGTGTATTGGTAGTGGTTAAGTGCTGCAGCTGCTAACCATAAAGGCTGGCTCTTGAAATCTACTAGGTACTCCTTGGAAACTCTATGGGGCAGTTCTATCCCAAACTACAGTCACTATGAGTCAGAATCAACTTGACAGCAGTGGCTGTAAAGACTAGAAGCATACTGTGCTGTGTGCAAATAATAGGAGTATGTACAAAGCACAGAGCTGCTACAGAGAAAGGAATGATGAAGTCTGTTGTGGCTTCAGAGGTAATCGGAGGTAGCATCACTGAGAAGGTGGTATCCAAGAAAAAACTGGACAGGATAAATAAGACCTTAACAGTTGAACAAAGAAACTAGTCAGAATCAGAATCAGTATGTTTAATTTTCAATCAGTACTGTTACTGTTTTTACAGGCGTTGGGGTCGATGACATGTTTATCATGATTTCGGCCTGGCAGAAGACCAACCTAATGGATGACCTAAGACAGCGACTGTCCACTGTCTATTCAGAAGCAGCAGTGTCCATTACAGTCACCACCATCACCAACGTTCTGGCCTTCTATACAGGGGTTGTGACCTCTTTCAGGTCTGTGCGATACTTTTGCATCTACACAGGAACAACTCTGCTCTTCTGCTATTTTTATAACATCACTTGTTTTGGAGCAGTTTTGGCCCTCGATGGTAAGAGAGAAGTGCTCTGCTTACGCTGGTTGAAAAAAACAGAGACTCCTGACCAAAGATGTTCTTCTTTAAAAAGGTACTGCTGCTTCCCATTTGGTTCTCTCCCAGATGAACATGGAAGTGGCACCCATCCAATGAATCGGTTCTTTAGAGACTATTTTGGCCCTTTTCTCACTAACACTCAGTCCAAGTGTTTTGTAGTACTGTTATACCTTTTGTATGTCGTAAGCAGTATCTATGGGTGTTTCCAAGTGGAGGAAGGTTTAGATGTTCGTCATCTGGCAAGTGACGATTCCTACGTCACACCATACTTTGATGTAGAGGAAGAGTTTTTTTCAGAGTATGGCCCCATGGTTATGGCTGTCATTACTAAAAATGTTGACTACTGGAATGGAAATGTTAGGCAAAAACTGGAGCAATGTATGGCAGAGTTTGAAGACAATGACTATGTAGACGGAAATCTCACACAGTTTTGGCTAAGAACATATGTGGAGTATTTGAAAGCAGAAAAACAGGATGTAAATGATAAGGATACCTTTATAAACAATATTCCCACATTTTTAACAAAATTTTCAGATTTTATCTATGATATCAATATTTCATCATCAAATGAAATAATTTCTTCAAGGGCCTTCATTCAGATCAAGGATATTTCTACTCCAGCCCATAAGAAACAGATGTTACAACAGCTACGAGACATTGCTGCAAAGTGTGAAATCCCCCTACTGGTGTATAACAAGGCCTTCATATATTTGGATCAGTATGCTGTGATTGTGGAAAACACTATTCGAAGTGTCATTGTTGCATCAGTAGCTATGTTCTTTGTTTCTTTACTATTAATTCCTCATCCATTGTGTTCCTTGTGGGTAACTTTTGCTATTTGTTCTGTGATTGTAGGAGTAACTGGTTTCATGGCGTTCTGGAATGTCAATCTTGATTCCATATCCATGATGAATCTTGTCATTTGTATAGGATTTTCTTTCGATTTTTCTGCACACATATGTTATGCATTTGTTTCCAGTTCTAAGCCCTCAGTAAACCAAAAAGCAATTGAGGCACTGTATCTGCTAGGCTATCCAGTGTTACAAAGTGCAGTTTCAACAATCATAGGGGTGTGTGTTTTATATACATCTAATACTTACATCTTTAGGACATTTTTTAAGATTATATTTCTTGTTATGGTGTTTGGGGCTGTTCATGCCCTGGTTTTCATTCCAGTATTCTTAACCTTCTTTAGAAGCTTTGAAGGAAGGTCTGCTAACAAAGGAAAGGCCGCTCATAGAATTCCTGGTTGCCCCAACTCAATTGGATAAAAATGTACTACACTAAGACTAGTCAATAAACTTCAAAGACATGTTTCCTTGACCTGGAATTTCATTTTAAAATGTTATTTAAAATATCCTGAGAAAAATTAGCCTCACATTAAAATATCTGTACCAAATTTAGGAAGTGTTGTCATCTTTATTATAGTCTATACAATACAGTATAAGTTTCCAGTTGTTTTATTCTTTATTTTTTCATTAGAAGTGTATGCCTGGAATTGAAGTATTTCATATATTGTTCTTACTATTGTATATATTGTCTATTCTATTGTACACAAGTAAAATTTTGCTGAAGATAATTAAAAACTGCTTATACCAGTACATTAATAAGGAACTGTCAGAAATTCAAGCAGCATTGAGAAGAGGATGTAGATATTGTTAAAATCAGATGGATCTTGGCTGAAAGCAGAGAATACTGGATGTTTATCTGTGTTTTATTGACTATACAAAGATATTCAACTGTGTGGATCATAACAAATTATGGGTAACATTGTGATGAACGGGAATTCCAGAACACTTAATTGTGGAACACTTAAATAAGGAACCTGTAAACAGACCACGAGACAGTTGTTTGAACAGAAAAAATGGAATATAATTTTCATTGCACCTCACACATGAGGACTGCAACTTATTATTTATTCTCCTAGTGGTTTCTGATGCCTGTGCATTCTGTTTGTTTTTTTTTTTTTTTGACAATAAGCTTTTTCTGTTTTTTGTTTTAAATTTTATTGTGCTTTAAGTGAAAGTTTACAGTGCACAGTGGTTTCTCATGTAAAAATTTATATACCACCTACTTCTCCTAGGCTTAGGTTGACAGAGGCTAAGCTTCATGTGGCCTATTAGTGCTCTGGTTAATGCATTTTCTTAGTTATGTCACTGATGGGCAGAAATTTTTAAAGTTGGTAAATGCAGTTTATCAGTTAGTATTGTATTTCTCTAAGAAATCTCTGCCTAGTCTGAAGATAGAAAAATTAATCTGTGTTTTCCCCTCAAAGCTTAATAGTTTTCATTTTTACATTTAGATGTATGCTCTACCACTGATTAATTTTTGTGTTTGTTGGAACACAAATACCTTGATAAGGGTTCATTTTCTTCCCATAATAGTTATCCAGTTGATCCAGCTATCATTTGTAAAAAGACTGTCCTTTCCATAGAGGATTAACTGCTGGTTAAAAAAAGCCTCAAGAGACCGTTTATGTGTGGCTCTATTTCTGTTCCAGTGATCTATTTGTCTACTCTAAGGCCATTATGACACTGCTTTGACCACTCAAGCTTTCTATTAATTCTTTAAAGCAGGTATGTTGGAGTTATACAACATAAATTTCCAAATTATTTTGGCTAGGTCCTTTGCACTTACCTGCTAACTTCAGAAACCCTTGACAAGTTCTCAAAATAAAAAACCTGGGATCTTGATAGAGTTCTGATATATCTACAGATTAATTTGGGAAAAATTAATATCTTACAATGTTGAGTCTTCCAATCTATCCAACAACCTTCCCAAGCTATCTGCCTGTGTATCATATGCTCTGCTTTCCCTCCTGTGACACTGGATCACCTTTCCCTGCTCCTATGCTTAAGCACTCAGCTGCTAACCAAAAGGTCGGCACATCAAACCTACAGCCACTCTACAGGAGAAGGATGTGGCAGTCTCCTTTTATACAGATTACAGCCTTAGAAACCCTATGGAGCAGCTCCAATCTGTTCTACAGGGTCACTATGAGTTGGAACTGACCTGATGGCAATGAATGCCTTCTCCACTTCCTTGGATCCCCATTCCTTTTCGTTCACTTAAGGATCATGCTTCCTTCACTGGATCATACCAAGATGCCTAAAAACCTACAGATGTTACTTTCCATCTTATTAGAAAACGAAAACAAAAAAACTGCCTTCCAGCCAACACATCTATCCAGCAGCATTTCTCTTTTCTCCTTTACAGCAAAATTCCTCTAAAGCATTATCTGCACAGGCTGCTTCCACTTTCCTTTCTCACATTCTTTGTTCAATCTTCTCTAACAAGGCTTTTGTTCTCTGCTTCACCGAAAACCCTCTTTTCAGGAGGGTTTGCTTGCATATTTAAAAGGCATTTCATTCTTACTCTGAACTGAATTCTTGATTCCTAACTATGCTACTCAACATGTTTTATCTTGTCAAATCCAATGCCCTTACAGCATTTTTGATGCCTTACAGCATTTAATACTGCTGATAGGTCAGGAAACCGTGGTAGCACAGTAACTAACATAGGCAGTCTGAATCCACCAGGCACTCCCTGGAAACTCTATGGGGCAGTTCTACTCTGTCCTGTAGGGTTACTAGGAGTCAGAATCAAGTAGATAGCAGTGGGAATGGTTTTGTTGTTGTTGTCAGGTTTTTTATTTTTCATCTCCTCTTTACTTTGGTCGCTTGGCTTCCAGGACCTAAACATTTCTGGTAACTATGCTATCTCACTGGCATGTCATTTATGCCCTTACTTCCTGGCACCTCCTCTTGATGCTGACTTTAGTCTACATTCTTTCCTGAAGTGATCTCTCCAATTCCACAACCTTAAATACCACCTAAATGCCAATGGCCAACATATCCACTGCATATTTCAAAAGAAACTCATTCTTGTCTTTCAGCTGAACTCTTGATTCTTGACTATGCTACCCAAACCTGATCTTACCTCAGTCTTCCTCTTGCCAGTTAATGGTAGCACGTGATTCAGTTAGTTGTTTATGTCCCAAACTTAATTTTTCCTTGATTACTCTTTCTTTTCTTACACACCCAATCTACCAACATACCCTATTACCTTTGTCTTCAAACTACCTCCCAGATCTGCTAACTTTCCGCCACCTGCTACAACTAATCCTAGTTAAAGTAACCAGCATCATTCATCTGGACCACTGCCAGACAATAACAAGACTCTGGCTTCACCTTCTCGTAGCCCAGTTTCTACATGAACGATCCTTTCAAAGAGTACCACATTATATCACTACTCCCCTGCTTTCCACCACACCACACTAAAATCCATCTCTTTGCCCTACCTTCCTTTCCCTAATCTCATATCCCACCATCATCACCCTCCCCTTAACAATTTCTTTAAAGTATGTGAAGAAAAATGCTTTCAGTAATATTAAATACGATGCTCCAGCCCACAAGCTTTTTTCCTGTTCTTTAAACACAATAAGCTGGTTCCTACCTCAGGTAATATTTTCTCTTTTCTCGGTCTGAGATGATCTGCCTCTATATCTTCATAGGACAGATTCCTGATCAAATAGTACTGCCTCAAAGAACTTTCCCTAATCACCTTCCACCACTGTTCACTCACTCTCTTCTTGTACTTTTCTCTCCCTTTCACAGCACTGCTTACAAGTCTATTTCTTCTACCAGAATGCAAGCTCGATGAAGGTGAGGAGTTTGTCCATTTTGTTCACTGTTACACCTTCAGTGTTCGACGTGCATTTACTGAAGAAACGAATGCACAGAGATGAAGGGCACCCAGCAAGTAAGCAGGAGAGGCAGTACTCAAACTCCTTTCAGAAAATTCCTATGCTGCTTCTGTCTATACGTGATATTCTTCCACTTTCATTTACTATTTCTAGTAGGTTCTAATACCGTAGAATAGCTAAATCAATACCTAAAGCTGGCTTCACATCAGAATGAACTAGGGTGCTTTTACAGATTGCCTTCCAGGCATTGTTTTAGATCTACAAGTAAGGCCCAAGGACCTGTGATTTTTGAAGTTCCCCAGGTGAGTCTGATGTACTTAGCCCACTGTTCTGGAGCAGGGGTTAGCACACTTATTCTGTAAAGGTCCAAACAGTAAGTATTTTAGGTTTCGGAGACCACAGGTCACAACTCTTGAACTCTGTCACAAAAGCACTATACACAAATAGGCAAAAGTATGTGGCTGCACTCCAATAAAAAGGTCACTTAGCAAAACAGGTGGCAGGGTCAGATCTGGTTCATGCCTTAGTTTTCCAGCTCTTCTTCTACAGTGCTTCTGAAATTTCAATATGCCTATGAACTACATGAAGATTGTAATAAAATGTAGGTTCCAATTCAGGCACCATGGGGAATATGAGAGGTTAAGCAGTTTTAATGTTTAATGCTACTGGTATGCAGACCAGCAAAGCACAACTTCAGCACTGACTGACTAAAAGCCAAATATACTAGTTTGATCTTTATTTTTTAATTGCTAGGCAAATGGCTGAAAATAACTGTGTTTTAACACTCATTAAGTTTTAAATGAAGCTAATAAAACTTCAAGTTATGTAACAGTACCCTGAAAAAGAATAAATAAAAACTTACTGATCACAATAGATTCTAAAAACTGGAAATTCTTGTACTCTATAATAAATAAGCTTAAATACTTACCTAATATAACACCCTGTGTACCTCTGTAACAGCTGGGAGTTAATGTTCTGATCCTCTCTTGAACAGCAGTATCCTAAAAGTGACAGTAGTTATCAAATAAAGCAAAGTATAAATAACAGACTTTAATAAACTTATTTAAGAGGGGATGAGTCCTGGTGTCACAGTGGTTAAGAGTCAGCTGCTAACCAGAAGTTCAGCAGCTAGAATCCACCAGCTGCTCCTTGGAAACCCTATAGAATAGTTCTACTCTGCCCTATAGAGATGCTATCAAAAGGAACTGATTGGACAGCAAAGAGTTCTTTTGGTATTTAAGAATACAAACAGCATTATTAAAAAAAGTATCAATGCATAAGCTCACCTGAAAGCTGGAATCTAGGGAAGCTGTGTCCTTTTACGGACAAGGATTATGTAAAGTTAATATACAAGGACCCATCTCTGGAAAAAGGCACCTAAACAAAGGTCTTCTACAATTTTAGATTTCAGATTTTGATCATACATGAAATCCATTTCACTGAATGTAATAATTCTCAAACTCTGGCTACACACACAGATATTGTGATTTAATTGGTGCAGGGTGTGAGAGAACTTTTAAAAATCATCCCACGTGATTCTGATGTACAGCCAAGATAAGGCTGACAACCATTAACTTTAAGAGAATTATAGCACCGTATGACTTTCAGTAAGGAATTTCCACGTTGGACCTATTAAAGTGTTTTCTCCTTTTAGGAAAATGATACCTTGCTACATGGTGTTTCTGACTTATGTAAGGGTTAGTGAACAACTAAAGTTGTGCATTAGTTAGAATAGTAGATGTCATGACGACAAGAACTTCACGGGCTTAATCACCCAGCTGCTCAACATTTGCTAAAAAAAAATCAACTAATTTATAAATAAGCCTCTACTTCTGATCGTGGTTCCTTCTTTGTCTTCCCCCCCCCCCTTACTACTATCTTTGGACTATATCTCCAAGGGATACACAATTACCTAAAGCAGTGGTTGGCAAACTGCTGTGGCTGCCCACCAGCCACCTCCTTCATTATACAAAGATTACTAAGTAAAGTTTCACTGGAACATGGCCTCATGTATTCCCATGCTTGCTTTTGTGATACACAGCAGTTGAGTAGTTATAACAGAGGTCATATTGCCCGCTTTAGAGTTGGCTTAAATATTTACTACCTGGCCCTTTATGAAAAGGTTTGCAGTTTGCTGATGTGAAGTTATCTGAAGAAGAGTTTAAAGACATGTCAGGTTTCGACTTGTTACCAGTCCACAGTTAAACATGGAACTTTAGCTATGGGACAAGCAGAAGTGCCTTTAGATAAAACAGTTTTATAAGACTGGAGAGGAATTTTAAAACAGTTATGAGGAGCTCCAGCAACACCAAGTTTTTTGAATACTCTGGGGGTCAGCTCTACCCTGGCCCCTAGGGTAGCCATGAGATGGATCCAACTTAACAGCACTTGGCTTTTGGCTAAAGTGCAGAATGATTTAAGACAAAATCAGTAGGTAGGAAGGAGTTGACCTAATTTATAGCCACATCCACCACTCTTCCAAAGATGTCATTAGGCGACCCTATGCACAAGAGAATACAACACTGCCCAGCCCTGCACCATCTTCACAGTTGTTGCTATACTCAAGCCTACTGTTGCAGCCACCGTGCCAATCCAGTTCATTGAGGCTCTTCCTTTTTTTCACTGACCCTCTACTTTACCAAGCATGACGTCCTTATCCAGGGACAGATATGTTCTGATAACGGTGAGACATAATCTAGCCTAGCCATTCTTGCTTGTATGGACTATTCTGGTTGTACTTCTACCAAGAGAGATGGGTTTGTTCTTCCAACAGCCCACAGTATGTAAAAAATCTTCTTTGCCAACACCACAATTCAAAGTCATCAGTTCTTCTTCAGTCTTCTTTATTCATCTTTGCATGCATATAACACAACTGAAAACACCAGGACTTGGTCAGGTGCGCATTAGTCTTCAAGGTGGTATCTTTGGTTTTCAGCACTTTTAAAAGGTCTTCTGCAGCAGATCTGCCCAATGAATGAGTCATTTTATTTCTTGACTGCTGCATCCATGGGTGTTGATTGTGGATTCAAGTGAAATAAAATCCTCAACAACTCTGATCTTTTCTCCGTTTACCATGATGTTGTTTACTGATCCAGCTGTGAGGTTTTTGTTTTATAAACACTGAAGTGTAATCCATACCATAGCCTGTGGTCTGTGGTCTTCATAAGTAAGGGTTTCAAATCTTATTTACTTTCAGCAAGCAACAGTGTATCACTGGCATAGCGCAGGTTGTTAATGAGTCTTCCTCCAATCCTGATACCACATTCTTCTTTACACAGTCCAGCTTCTGAGATTATCTGTTCAGCACACAGACTGAATGGGTGTGGGGAAAGAACGCAATGAGACACACACCTTTCATTACTTTAAGCCAAGCAGTATCTTCCTTGTTATGTGCAAGCAACTGCCTCTTGGTCCGTGTACAAGTTCCTCATGAGCACAATTACATGTCCTGCCATGCCTATTCTTTTCAATGTTTATAATAGTTTATAATAATTTATTCTGACCCACACAGCTAAATGTCTTTTCATAGTCAATAAAACACAAGTAAAGATCCTTCTGGTAGTCCTTGCTTGTAGCCAGGATCCATCGGACATACGCAGTGATGTCTCTGGTTCCACATCCTCTTCTGAATCCAGCTTGAATTTCTGGCAAGTCCATGTCAACCAACACACCGCTGCAGCTTCCATAGATAAGCTTGCATAAATGTAGATCTGCAATTCCATGCTTCCAGAACCTCACCAAGATCTCCACAGAACAGACAAATTACCTTCTCCTACCTCCACTATGGTGAAGTGATGAAACAGCAACATTAAAATTAAACTTTCTGAACAGATAAATTCATCAGTGATAAACAAAAGGGTTTCTCTTTTTTCATAAAAATCTCTGTCTCAAAGTAACCAGGCTCTTAGGCTTAAAATTATTCAATCTGTACAGCTATTTTACTGAACTTTTCAAGAATAATATAAATTAAAGGTGAATTGGACATGCTTCTAAAGCAGATTATAATTTTGGTAACATGATACAGGTCAAAGCCCCTGGGTTGTGCAAACCATTATCACACTCAACTGCTAACGTGAAGGTTGGAGGTTTGAGTCCACAGAGAGGTACCTCAGAAGGAAGACCTGGTGATCTGATTCTGATTAAAAAAAAAATCAGCCACTGAAAACTCCATGCAGCACAGTTCTACTCTGACACACATGGAGCTGCCATGAGCTGGAATCACTTTGATGGCAACTGTTTTTTTCAGGGGTGGGGGTAGGGGGTGTATTTGTTTGTTTTTCAGTATTTAACACTGAGTGCTATTTCTCTTTGGAAAAGGAGGAAAAGCCATTAATGAAAAAGACAAGACTCAGTCTTAGAATAGAAAATTAGGAATTTTAAGGACTAACTTCTTTTCATGCATGGAAACCCTAGTGGTACAGTGGTTAAGTGCTACAGTTGCTAACCACAAAGTTGGCAGTTTGAATCTGCCAGGCACTCTTTGGGAACTCTGGAACAGTGGGAATTGACTTGATGGTGGTGGGTCTTGTTTGGGGGCGGGAGGTGAGTTTCATGCTATCTTTAATTTCAAGCACTGTTCTGTTCTTATGACAAATAGTTTGGGCCAGGAATCAAACATGAAATATTTCAGTCCTAAGACTTTTTCATATGACAAAAACAAAATAAATAAATCATCCTACTTGCATAATGAAACTGTGTCTGTAACTTTATTAAATTAATTTCTAGAGCTAGCAAAGACTAAAGAGGGATTTTGGTGCTTCTGTTCTTTGTGGAGATCAACACCACACACTCTTTCTCTCTCTTAAATCAATAAAGACTAACGTTTTGACAATAAAGAGCAAAAAATGTTCCAATGTTAAGAATATTCATGAGTTTCACACTTCACGTGTGAATATTGAATTAGGCCAGATGTTTAAAGTCTTGACAGTTTTGGATTTCACTCTAAAACTGTTTTAAGTAGGTCTAGTTAGTTGGATAAAATAAGCCTGTGCCACATTTGTTGGGTCAGGACTATAATAACTACAAACTGTAAATGCTAAAACAGAAGTTAGACTTTGCATGGGTTTGTATGTGTGCTAAATGTAATGATAACTTCGTAACATAAAAAGTAGAGCTGCTTGTCTTCATCCTGTAGCTTTGTCTTCTGATGTACAAAGGAGGGAAGAGATTATTAAAAGTGATAAACCAAAAGTTAGCAAGGAGGTACAAAAGCTAAATAATAGAAGGAGGGAGGGAAGTCTGTAGAAAAAAGGTAACTGTTTAAAGTGAACTTTCTTCTCCACTAATTTCTTACTGTCTCTATTATTTACTTTTTTCAGAATGAACCTGCATTACTCTTACATTCATAGGAAAAGACATCTCTTCTCTGAAAAATAAGTTCAGGGTAATATATCACTTCAATAACACCTGCCAGTGTTTTTAATTAGGCAGAAACTAGAAAACTGCTAAAAAAAACCCTCTTGTACGAGACAAAGACCTCCATGTAACCTTCAAGCCTCACATCCTCCTCTAATATGTATACTTCAGAAAGCAGTAGCAAGGGCAGAAAAAGGTGATAAGTCAACAAGGAAGTACATGGAAAATCTCACAACCACTTTAGTATAGAGCGAACACAGCATGCTCAGCTACCTCAGCATATATCACTGCGGTCTAGTTCAGATTTTCCTAATTATCTTCTGTTGGACACTAACGTGCTAGTTGATGTCAAGTACACTGGAGAAGAGGAACAAATAGGCTAAAAATGGTTTAAAGGGTTGTATGTTACCAAAATTTTCAAAGAAAAACATTAAGCACACTTACATAGTTGTCACTTGTTATTTGGGGATAAAATTTGAGTTAGAAATAGTCTACCATTCAGAAAATGCCCCGGCCCGCGGGGCGTATCAGCTGGGGTGACCGGGGAGGAACCTGTGAAAAGATAATGAGACAAGGACACGAAGAAATGGAGGCAAGACAAAGTTCTGATCAAGCCTCAAAGGTTTTATTTTTTGCAGCAGATATATATATACACAGCAGGAGGGGGAAGGATTAGAAATCGGGTGATATCTGGTGTAAGGCACTTGGAGTTTTATGATTTGTTAGGCAGGATGCCTGAACAGTGACGTGCGGGTGGTGACGTGCAGGTGGTGACGTGCAGGTGGTGACGTGCAGGTGGTGACGTGCAGGTGGTGACGTGCAGGTGGTGACGTGCAGGTGGTGACGTGCAGGTGGTGACGTGCAGGTGGTGACGTGCAGGTGGTGACGTGCAGGTGGTGACGTGCAGGTGGTGACGTGCAGGTGGTGACGTGCAGGTGGCTTCCACGCATGCGCATTCTCGAGGACTTCCGCATGCGCGTTTTTCAAGGACTTTCCAAACTTCCTGTTTTTCGGGGCCTAAAGTTTTTCAAGGCTCCCGACAAGAAAACATCATGAAGATAAAATGAGATCACACAATGTATGAACACTTGCTGTTTCAATCTGTGACTGAGGCACCAAAAAACCAAACTGGTTGTCACTGAGTCAATTCCAACTCATAGCAATCCTACAGGACAGAGTAGAATCCACTCAGTAGGCTTGAAGGAATGGCTAGTAGATTCAAACTACCAACCTTCTGGATAGCAGCTGAGTTTTCAATATTAGCAGCACTTAATTACCACGCTAAACGTCTTCTCCGTTTGATGACCACCCAGTATTGACCATATTCACATATGTTCTATAAATATGTAGTATAATTATCATAGCATGCGTGGAAACTAGACATATAAAACAGTATATTATTAAAAATTATATAATGTAATAACAGATAGCCAGCCAAGTGCCGTCGAGTCGGATCCGACTCATGGCGAACCTGGGGGCCAGGGATAACATTAGATATATATATATTTATATATATTATACTTATACTGAACAACTTATTTCACCATCAAGTATGTGATAATGTGAAAACTAAACATACAAAGAACACTTTTTATAACATGTATATTTAGTAATCATCATATCTACATAGGTACATATATAGGTAGATGAATGTTAGAAGAGAGGCAGACATACACAGACACTGAGTTCCCTGGTTAGAATATCTTGATCAGTCTGTGCTTTTATTGCCAGTTAATGTAATTCATTCAGCCCTAACATGAAGTTAGCAGAGTGATATGGGTCATAATGACCAGATTCATAGAAATGAAAAGAAGCCATTAAAGACTTAGTTCTAGTACTAAAAATAAATGCTAAGGTGACGAACTCAAATTTTACGTTTATACTAATAAACATGAAAAATAAAGTTTGTTTTCTAAATATCATTTCATTCCCTTTCTCCACCGTTTACCTTTTAGTTCAGTGTAGATAGTCTTTTTAAACCTTCTACAGAAATACATTCAATACCAATGATATTCTCTGGCAGATTGATGACATTTTTAATCAATCTCAAAAACTGTTTAATACAAATTGTTCATTCACCACTGGAACACTAAACAAGTCAATTTCTGTTTCCCTAAAAGGGATAAGCTTGCTTAATATTAATTTTAAAAATATTTTAAAAACTCTTACTCATATTGCAAGTTTACTTTTATTTCCATCCACTGAAATTGTTTTCACCTTAAAGCCGATACCTTGAAGAAATGAAAATTTTGCTAAGTCTCCAAATAAAACACAATTTGGAAAACACCAAGAAACCAGAAAACAGAAAATCACTTCATACAATGCCCAAGATTGACATCCATTAGATATCTGGACATAAAGATAAAGAGAAAAATTATTGCTGAAGTTAAGTGGCTTAGGATTTAGTCAATATAGAAAATCAAACGCTTGTAGAATTCAAACATTCACTACCTACACTTCTTCAAAAAAGAAAAGAAAAATTCAATTTAAGGTGATGACTAAAGGTGTTAAAAGCCAAGAGCTAGGACTGACAGTGCTACTGCAGAGAAAACTATCCATGGGTAATTTATGGATCAGGACAGTTGTAAAGCACAGCTCTGTGCTGAACATACGGGGTCATCAGGAGTCTGAATCAGCTCAACAGCAACTGGTTTGATTCTTGTTCAAGAAGCCCACAAACTGTTGTGGAGGGTGGACCAGTGCCATCTAACCACTAACTCACAACCTAACTGTAAGCAGCTTGTACAAAGTTAAAATGTAAAATGGTTTCTCGCTCCCTATTTCTGAATACTTTCTCTTGTTTGTTTTCATCCTAAAACACAGTATTTTAGCTTTATATAATACAATCAATGATTACTTGCTACTGCACAATTTCAAAAAGAGAATTTAGACAATGAATAAAAATCCATGTAAGTGAAAAAAAGTGTCCAACATTCTATGATACAAAGCTTCCACAAGGACTTACTTATTCAAAGAAAGAAAGAGTTTCATAAAAAGTCACATAAGGTTTCACTAGGGCAGCCTCAAAAACCTCTACCTTTCCCAGAAAGGAGTTGATACATGCCATCTGGCTTAAATGAACAGCAACTGCCCATATGTCTTTAAAGAGTATCAAAAATAACATGCAGTATACCCTACTACCGGCCAAAGGGAAAATACATTCCCGTAAGTCTTTAAAGAGAATCTAAAATACTATGTATCTACCCCACTGGCCAAAGGGAAAACATTAGCTCAAAAACCTTGGACAGACACTTTCAAAAGAGCTTACTAGCCTGTCACAATTAATTCAGAAATGTCCCAACTAAGGAAAAAAGTCCCCTCACATACTAAATGCTTAACAGAACACCTGTCACCAATATGAGAATGTATTAGTAATTCTTGGATGAATTCTAGCAATCCATTACATACACAAATAAGGCAATAAGAATGTACACTCCAAAAGAGCACTATACCAGGTCATTCTGCATGCCAAAGACTAAAGAAAATGTTTTGTGTTTTAGGCCAAGGTGATAAAAGAGTTGATAAGGT
This sequence comes from Heterohyrax brucei, assembly GCA_028571685.1. Taxonomy (NCBI): domain Eukaryota; kingdom Metazoa; phylum Chordata; class Mammalia; order Hyracoidea; family Procaviidae; genus Heterohyrax; species Heterohyrax brucei. Next base: position 25,284,663 of record CM053162.1, read on the forward strand.
CACCATGAGTCGGATCCAACTCGACGGCACTTGGCTGGCTTGGCAAGGCCATGCCTAGAATGACTGGACAACCACCAGTGAAAGAACAGTGCTGATTACATACACCAAAGAAAACTAAGTTTCTGTACAGCCAAACAAAAAACTCCCATGCTGAGTAAGTTTGTGCTCACTAGGTCTACAGAAAAATAAAAATTATGTGCCTTAAAAAGTAGAGCCACATATACGAAATAAGCAATATTAAATTATACTTTCTTAAAAAAGAAAAGAAAAAACAGAAAATTCTGACCAGGAAAAGAAGTGGTTTATACTTTTCATTGATGTGGACGTTCTAAATGAAGGTTATGAGCAGATAGTACATAGAAATAGCCTGTCATGCATACACTGCAGATAAATTCTCAAGGTTTTTCAGACAGCATATAAATAACAACTTTTCCCCCCTAAAAACTCCAAACAGCACAAGCTAATTAGCTAAACCAAGAAAACGAAAATAAAGCTCACTGTTCCCAGAATGTCTGTTTTCCTACATGTGACAACAGGCATAGTTTGTCCCCGTCACATGAGTAATTTGCAGGTAGATAAATGACTACATGTCTCCATGCTATTTCTCTGACATTTTATATCTAGTAGTCCTAGATATCACTTATAGGAGAGTCAAAGCCAATAGGTACACACAGACTGAAAGGGCACATCTGGACCTAAATCCCCGAAATCCCCACTTATCCTTCCTTGGATGCTCTGCTACATCTCTGGTGCAGTAACTGAACTATTTGGTTTTCCCATGTTAACACTGTTAACAAGTCTGGTTCCTCTGTTTTCCAAGCTGCCTCTATGTATTTACTGGTGGAAGTACTAGGCATCTTTGTGATAATTTTGATTTGGCCAACTTCTTAACCAGATTTAAGTAAACCATTTTTCCAGCCTCTTCTTGCTGTTGACAAAGAACTCATAACAGAATTAGAAGAAACATCACCTCAGCTCTCTTGCTTGTCATTTTGCATGCATTTTTATACCACCTTTAATTCAGTTTCCTTGCAAGAATCTTTCTTTGAGCAACGCTTGCCTGTTTTATGAAGGCCATTTTAGCTAAAACTAAACAATCCATACTCCTTTAAGCACACAGTAAGTGGAACATAAAAATTTATCAAAGATAATACAAAACTCAACCATAAAGAGATACTGGTAACAGGAGACCAGAACATATAAACAGAAGCCACCTGACTTACTAAGGAAGAGAAAACTTGATTAGTAGAAACTGACACAGATGTCACAATCAGCAAATGAGGACATCAAAAATAACAACCATATACCATATGTTAAAAGCTAAAGTATCTGACATATAAGAAGACTCAAATCAAACTCCGAGAGATGAAAATAATGCTGGATGGATGTGATTAATAGTCGATTACACACTGCAGAACAAAAGATTAGTGACGAAGAATAGCCACAGAAATGCTGAGTACAAAAAAATAAATAAATAAAAGAAAAGCACAGAGCATTAGTAAGTTATGGGACAACTTCAAGGACCTTAGTATGTAAGCAATTAGAGTCTATGAAAAAAGGAAGAGGGGCAAAAACATACTTGAATAAATAATAACTGAAAAATTCCAAATCTGATGCAAATTACTAACCTATAGATCCAAGGAACTCAGTTAGCTCAAGCACAAAATGTAAAGACAACTATGCCAAGGAAGATCATAATCAAAATGCTCAGAAGGGAAATTATGAAGTATTCAACTAAATACTTGGAATAGAAAGAAAAACACAATCAGATTTGTGGGATAACACTAAGGCAGTCCCTAGGAGAAATTTTATAGCCCTAAATACCCATACTGTTGTTGTTGTTAGGTGCTGCTGACTCATAGGGACCCTATCAACAACAGAATGAAACACTTCCTGGTCTTTCACCATGTCTACAATTGTTTTTTTGCTTAATCCCATTGTTGTGGCCACTGTGTCACTCCATGTCATCGAGGGTCTTCCTCTTTTTCACTAACCGTCCACTTTACCCTTCTCCAGGACTGATCCTTCCTGACAACATGTCCGAAGTACGTAAGATGCAGTCTTGCCATCTTTGCATACAAGAAGTACTCTGGTTGTACTTCTTCCAAAACAAGTACCATGGCGGCCCATGGTACCTTCAGCATTCTTCTGCAATACCACAATTCAAAGGCATCAATTCTCCTGTCTTCTTTGTTCACTGTCCAGCTTTCACATGCATATGATGTGACTGAAAACACCACAGCTTGGATCAGGCACACTTTACTTTTCAAGGTGACATCTTTATTTTTCAAAACTTCAAAGAGGTCCTTTGCAGCATATTTTCCCCATGCAGTGCATCTTTGGATTTCTTGACTGCTGCTTCCACAGACCTTGACTGTGGACCGAAGTAAAATGAAATCCTTGATATGAGCAGTGATATCCCTAGTTCGACATCCTCTTCTGAATCTAGCTTGAATTTCTGCAAGTTCCTTGTCAATATACTGTTGCAGTTGCTTTTGAATGAAATATTCAGAAAAGAAAAATGAAATCTAATCAATGACCTCAAGAAACTAGAGAAAGCGGATCCAATTAGGTCCCAAACAGGCAGAGGTCCACACACTGAATGAATGAAATCTGAAACAGAATAACAGCAATCAGTGAAAACAAAGCTAGTTCTTCAAGAAAAGTCAGTGAAACTGACAAACCTATAGCTATGCTGAAAAAAAAGATACAAATTCTCATTATGAAGAATGAAAGGTACTTACACAGTCTATGGATGATAAAAGGATAATGAGGGGATGTTATGAATAAGTATATAATCAACACATCTGACAATTCAGATCAAATGGATAATTTCCTTAAAAACTAAAAGCTATCAGAACTAACTCAAGAAGAAACAGGTCAATTGAATAGCCCTAAATTTATTAAATAAATCAAATCAAGGGTTAAAAATGTTCCCATGAAGAAAAACTCAAGGCTCAAATAGTACTAAGAATGTAAGAAAGAAATAACATCTACTCTAATGCTTCCTAGTCCAGCTTCTTAGATGAATTTACTAGAGAAGCTGGACTAATGAAGAATCAGGCATCAGGATTGGAGGAAGATTCCTTAACAACCAGTATTTTGCAAATGACTCAACCCTGCTGTTGGAAGTGAAGAGGATTTGAAACACTGATGAATATCAAAGACCATTGCCTTCAGTACAGATTGCACCCCAACATCAAGAAAACAAAACTCTTCACAACTGGACCAGTAAGCAATATCATGATAAATGGAGAAAGCATTCAGGTTGTCAAGGATTTCATTTTACTCAGTTCCCCAAAAAATGCCCATAGAAGCAGCAGTCAAGAAATTAAGAGACACATTGCATTGTATCGCTGCCTAACTGTCCGCCGGCGGAAAGAAGACAGGACACACGCACGGGTTCGAGCCACTTTACCGGTTGCTTACTTTATTCTTATTATTACACTTACTTATGCTACTCCTACCTTACTCCTGCTGCTTACTTTACTCCTACTGCTTACTTACTGCCTCCTCGTCCGTCTATCAGTCCGTCCGTCGGTCCGTCCTCTGTTCCCAGTCCCGGTCTTAGTCTTAGAAGTCTTCTGTCCCCATTACCTGGTGCTTGCTCAATTTATCCTCGATTCCTCCAATCCTCATGTGCCACGCTCTCCCAAGACGGAGGCCCACAATAGGCCAGCGGGAAGCCACTGCCCACAGGCATGCGCCATGAAAGCCCTAGGGCTGGTAAACAAGGGTGTGGCTGGGAAATGACAGCTGTTCTGAATCCTGATGCATGGTAGCAATCAGGAAAAGGCTGGTGTGTTGTTCTGGCGCTGGGCGCCAGCATGTCCCGCTTACCACAGCATTGGGGATATCTGCTGTACAGAACCTCTTGGAGGGGGATATCATGCTTGGTCAAGGAGAGGGTCAACAAAAAAGAGGAGCATCCTCAACAAGATGGACAAGCACAGTGGCTGTAATAACAGGTTTAAGCATAAAAACTACTGTGGCCATGGCGCATGACTGGCCACTGTTGTGTTTTCTTATACATAGGGTTGCTACGAGTCGGAACCAATTCAGTTGGCACCTAATAACAACTATTACCTCCTTAGTCATTCTATGGAGTCTACATTACCCTGACCTCAAAACCAAACACAAATATGAAAAGTAAAAATGAAAGCTATAAGATAATATCTGTCATGCACAGAGATGAAAATTTTATAAAATACTGAAAAATGTTTAAAAAAAAAATACACTTTGACCAAACAGAGTTTATCCAAAAACTGCAAAGCTGGCTAACATTAAAAATTAATACATACATCATCATATTAACAAACTAAAAGAGAAGTATCACAAAAGTTATCCTAACACATGCAGAAAAAGTATGTGGCAAAATCCAACAGACACTCCTGATAAAACCTTTCAGCAAATTAGGAATAGAGGGAACTTCCTCAACCTGTTAAAGGCCATCTATAAAAAACATAAATTCAACATCATATTTTTGAAAGATGGAATGTTTTCCCCTTAGTATTAAGAACACAATACAGCTGTTTCCTGTAAATAGGTCTGTCTATATATTCATACACTTCACTGATGTTGCCTGTCTAAAGAAACCAGCCTAAGACATTTGGTACTGAGAGTGGTTCTAGAGAAATAAAATTTTTAGGATGAGTTTTCTAAATTGATTCTCAATTCTCACTAGTCTTAAAAGTGTTGATAAATTTCCTTCCAGGTAATGTCAATCTGTGGTATGAAGTGTTGATAACTTTGCTTCCAGTTGTAAAGGTGCCATGGCATGAGATAGGGATACAAAAACATAAGGGTGTTGGCGAAAGGCAAGGCTCTATGTGAACAGACATATGACATCTTTCGACAATTTTGTCAGAATGACAATTACATATAAGAAGTTGGTATGTCGGTCTTACTGTCATTAGGCAAGCTGGTAAAAGAAACTGATGCACTCAGGGCTTCATAGTCAACACTCAAGTGCCATATAAGTAACCTCCAAGTTTCTACTTGTGCTCTAAAAGAAAGCCTTATGTCTGGTAGTTACAGAGCTGACACTGATGAAAACCAAACCCAGGGTTTTACTGTAAGTGGCTGAATTACGACACCACCTCAGATGTCAACCTCAAGAGGTGCCTAAAGTTAACATAAGTGCATGATCAAAGGAAATGCCATCCTGAAATTTGGGATGGGGACATATCGGCAATTAATAACAAAGCTGGATATACTGAACCCCTAAATCCCGGTGAATCATTCCTGCCAGCAGAACTACTCCTATCTGAAGAAATTACTTCATGTCTGTCTGCTAAACCATGTTGCCCAGAAAAATCATTAGCCCCTCCACTCCCAACTAACGAGAGTAGCCCTAGTCCAGCTGCCTCTAAACGGCCACAGTCATTGTGCCAGAGTCACTGCCTGGTACTGTGGCCTGAGGTAGATGCTTTGTAAGACAATGCTGAAAGTTCACAAAACACTTTCACACTACCACTTGTGGCTTCTGGACCCAGATATAGCCTTAAGTCCCAGGAAGCCATTAAAGGTGAAGGACTAAGTGTGATCCAGGAGGAGGTATGTTATATTCCAAAAGAAATGCTTGACTTTTCTAATATACACAAACAGATACTGAGGAACAAGTGTAGGAATAGCTATTATGGGTGTGGAATAATGGTGCAAGGAACATGACGATGGAGCAGTCTGACATAACTGATATAGGTCCACTAAGCACAGATTATTCATTCAGTGTTTCAGCTCAAGAGGTTAAGAAAGGCTCTGACCTACACTTTTTCTCTAACTTGTTTTTTTTATTCATTTTAGTAATCTCTGCCTGTTTTCCCATTTTCAACCTCTATTCTCACTTGTGATCTTTCTAATCTGTCCCTCACTTCAATGATTTTTTTTTCCTTCCTGTTCATTCATCTTACAACGCATTTTCTCATGCAGTCACATCGCTTGTTCTGTGACTCTTCTATCAGTGGTTCGTGCTCTCAGAGGTAAATATTTCACATCTTTCTAAATTTATGGAAAAATGCATGATGAAAATTTCAATTTATCCATGGCAATACTTTTTTGGTGAGTATTGGTATTTAATTTTCCTCTGTTTTTAGTTCTTGAATCTTTCTAGTAGCTTTGAGCTAGATTCCTTGATTATACCTTTTTGAAAGAGATGAAGTTTTCCTCAATCAGCTACACAGAGGATGTTAGGAAGGCCTAGATAGCTCCAGTTCTGGTTTCACAGTTTTGGGTGGGGAGGTGGGTTGTGGCTTTTTTTGTGATTTTCATGACAGTGGTAGTTGGAAGTACGAAAGTTGGCAGTCATGCTGTTCTGCACAATGCCAGGTCACTTCCTCCCCTGCTGAGACAGTCACACAGCTGCTCGCAGAGATGGCTAATCTGTTTGAATTCTTGTTTTGCTTCATCTTCCCAACTCTTAGAATCAATTCAGGTGCAGGGAAGCTCCTGCTACTAACTGGAGAAGCCCATTTTGCCTTTGCAAACAAGGGATTTCGGTTCTACATGTCAGCAGGAAATTATTCAACCTCAGGATGCGTTTGATACCGGTGTAACCTCTACAGCTGTGGTACCCTCTCTCTTCTTTTCCCCAAGTGCAACCTACTTAATCTCCACTGCTTATGACAAAAATCCCACCTATTTTGCAGCTTGGAGTTTTAGCTGTCTTCCAGTTCAGTGGAAAATGGAGTTTGTGTTCCAGTTTTTCCCTCTCTTTGTTGTTCGGCTTGGCTGGCTTGTTGTTCTTAGCTAATTGCCTGAAAGCAAAAAGAAGACAATGTCAGCTTTATAGTATCATCTTCAAACCCAAAGTCCAACAATTACATAGTAAACATATGTTATACAAAACTGAAACTTGTCTTGCTGTGCTAATCTCACTGAAAGTCCAAAAATTATATTGTAAGCACATGTTACACAAACCTGCAACTTATCTTGTGTGTTAATAAAAGAGAAAGGTGAGTTCTCCATACTATTTTACTATGAAGTAAAATTCTAATTTTCACAACACCATTAACTTTGACCTAATGACTTTTATTTTTTAAATTTATTCATATATTGCTATAGCCTAAGGTAGAAAGTAGTCTGATCTCTAAATAGAAAAGATACTTTTTAGACATTCAAGACACAGAACCCATATGGGGGACAACTTATGTGTATTCTTATCAGGATGCCACAATCCTACTGTTTGTTTTTAAAGAGAACAAACCATGATATAATACATACAAAATATGACATAAATTCAAAATTAAGAGTGGTTGCTTCTCAAGTGTACAGGTTCCCATTGGGTTAGAAACAAAAAGAATTAGCTTTAGATCATGTATATGATCTGTCCCTTAGAAAAGTTTAACTTCAGGCAAGCCTCTATTCCTGCCAGTTAATATTCTTCTGTTTTCTGCTATCTATTATAAGCAAGTTCAGAGCAAAATAAAGTTCTACTATTAGTCAATTTTTTAAAAGAGCAAATAATACACCCAAAGCCAAATTAAAATGGATTTTAAAAGATTGTTTTAAAAGATTCTCTTTCACACATGTAAGGGTAAATCTGTCAAAGTTAATATGTCACACAAAACCTAAGAAATATCTAGTATAGTTTATTAAAAACTTAGAGACTTATGAGTTTATCTTGGTACAAAGTTTTTACAGAATTCCCAGATAAGAAATGTAGAGAAGGATAGAATTAAAAAACTGCCACATTGTAGTAACACAAGTAGTCCTGACATTTGACATATTTGAGTTATAACGAACTACACTTACAACTACCATTCTTTTCTGTACATTTTATTGTTGTTAATACTTACCACATACAGTATTGAAGAGCATAACTGGTTGATGGTATTATTTTCAGATGTAATATTTCCAGCCCCAAAAGACAAAGATCAAATTTATACTGACAATAAAAGGCATTAACAATGGAAACTAAAACAAAAGGTATTTGACTTACATCAGAACTGACTTACCACCAGAACCCTGATGGCATAGTGGTTAAGTGCTATGGTTACTAACCAAAAAGCCAGCAGTTTGACTCCAAGAGGCACTCCTCAGAAACTCTGTACAGCACTTCTACTCTGTCCTACAGAGTCACTGTGAGTTGGACATCAATTTAACAGCAACATGATATTTATAAAGTCTCAAATTATCTCCTGACAAGATACTTATTAACTACAGGAAAAAATAATAACTTTACGGAAGATAAACCTGGCAGACATCACCTTTAAGTGACCAAAGTCCCATGATCACTAATGGCACAAATAGATACCTTTTGCCTTTCTGGCATAATGCTCTGACGAGCACTTCTGTGGAATTCCTGCCGAAAATGTACAACCTGAATCTAACCTAAGGCTGCACTGGACAAATAAAAATTGAGGGACATCATACAAAATGACTGAGGGCTGTACTTTTCAAAAATGTTAACACTGTTAAAGAGAAATACTGAAGAACTGTTCTAAATTAAAAGAGACTAAATAGAAGTGACAACTAAACTAAACATGTGATCCCAGACTGGGTCCCTGAGCCTGAACAAATTTTTTTCCATTATAGTGGGAAATGGAATTCATGCTTCAGTTTTTCCCTCTCTTTGTTGTTTTTAGCTAATTGCCTAAAAGCAAAAGAAGAAAACGCCAGCTTTATAGTACCATCTTCAAACTCAAGTCCAACAATTACACAGTAAACATATGTTATACAAAACTGAAACTTGTCTTGCTGTGTTAATCAAACCCAAAGTCCAACAATTATATTGTAAGCATATGTTACACTGGCACTTGGCTTTATGTTACACACACCTGCAACTTGTCTTGTGCGTTAAGAAAAGAGAAGGGTGAGTTCTCCATACTATTTTACTATGAAGTAAAATTCTAATTTTCACAACTGTGGGTATACAGTAGTATTATAGCAATGTTAAATTAGCAAGTACATATTATTTACAGGTTAAAGGATATCATGTTTGCAATGTACACTCAAACAATTCAGAGAAAAGAGCACTCTGTGTAGAGAGAGAGAGAAGAGAGAACCATATGCAAATATGATAAAAGATTAACATGCAGGAAACTTGAGTGGGATAAACAAAACTTCTTCATAATAATTTTTACAATTTTTCTCTAAATCTCAAATTATTTCACTGTAGTTCGGAGGGGAGTAAGCAGACGCAAAACAAACGACAACAACTATAGCCATTTAAAAAAACTATTTTCCCTAAAAATAACGCTAAGTAGGATTATCTTTCCTACAGTCTACTCAACAGATCATGACGTTTTAGAGATAGAAAACATATGTATTACTTGTCAGCCAAGTCTCTCAATTTACAGATAGAGACTATAAAGTCAAATGACCTGCCTAAGACTACAGCTAGTGTGAGGGGGAGCCAAGACTGCTACCCAGCCTTGACTCAGTTCAGCTATCTTGCAACTACTTCAAACTATCTCTTTTGATAACTTTATATTATTGTTTACTCCCTAAACGTAACAACAAAATATTTACCTCTCTCATTTCATATCTTCTAATAAGCTATTGTGACAACCACATGGACTTCTTTCAGGCAATCTAAACTTCCTTTCAAAAAGATATTCTGGCATCACTGCTTCTAATAATCTGTAATAACTAATATCAATAAATATGCTTCTTTTATAATACATGCAAGACACTGGGGCAAATGTTAAAAATATAAAATTAACATACTCACAGTAGGACACTAATAGGTCCATAATTATAGAAACCAAGTCTATATTATTAACCATTACAGTCATACCTCTGAAGACAGCATATAGTAAATGCATGGTTTTTGTGTGTTGCCAACTAAAAAATAATCCACAGCACAAGGGAAAAAAGTAAGTACAGAAAATCATAATTAATAAAAAGACATTAATAAAATGCCACAGGACAACAACAGAGTTATTTTTGTTTGGTAAGATCTACAAAGACTTTGGAGATTTAATGACATCAAAATTAAGCCCTGAAAGCAAATAAGATTTCAAGAGACATGGGAGCAGGTGGTGGTCAGGGGAGGTCAGGCAGAGGTAGATAAGACACCATGAAGGTGAGAAAATATTCTGCATTTTTATTAAAATTTTTATCACACGCTTACCTATTATTGCTGCAAGTTCTGGATCAAAGATATTGTGAAACTCAAGAGCAGGCTAAAAGAGATGTTAACAAAGAGATTAGGAACTTGACTTTTCTTACCAACCATTTGATAAATGTGCTCATGACTGTTATATTTTGTGACAAATTATTAGACAGATAAGAACAGCTGATACAGGTCTGCTCCTGAGAATACTGCCTCAGCACAAGTACATACCAAAAATCCACTGCTGTCAAGCCAATTCAGACTCACAGTGACCTTTTGGAACAGAGTAGAACTGCCCCATAGAGTTTCCAAGGAGTGCCTGGTGGATTCAAACTACCAACTTTTTGATTAGCAGCCTTAGAACCTAACCACTACACCACCAGTGTTTCCCCAAGCACATACAGAAGAATTACTAAAAAGGCATTTCAAGAATCCCAAGAGCAAATCATTTACTAGAATTCCTGGCTCCATTACACAATTTCCCAAGTGTGAAAAGTTCTTCCCCCTCCTCAAACTGTACTGGAACACCCTTCTGAGGAAACAGTAGCAACATATTACGCTGTAACTGATATCGATGAAGGAGACAGAAATAAGAATCTCTTGCAATGCAAAAAACAAAAAACGTGATATACAGGCTATTCTCAACTCAAATGAAAACTGAAAGTTCTGAAACCCTAGAATTTTTATAACATACAGTGTAGGACTAAAACCTAGGTTGGAAGAAAGAGTAAAAAGTGAAGGTAGGAAGATAGCATGATGGTCAGAGTAGATATACATTAGCATATACTAGCTAAGATGTATGGAATCAAGACGGCAACAGAGGGATGCTAAAACATTTAAAGAAAGGACTGACAAAGAATACGCCATGCTTTGAAAAGTTAATGCCAGCAGGAAGAGCAAGGAAATCAAGAAGTCATCTGCTTATAGTGAGAAATGTAAAAAATGACATCTAAAATCTGGTAAAGAACCTAGAAAGTGATGAAAGCAAAAGACAACCAGATTAGAAGAGTATGCTAAGATTTTACATCTCCTAGAAGCATTTCATTTAATATGCAGCAAAAGTGTCAATTATTAGAAGCTCTCAAAAAGTAAAATCTACACTTTTGTTAAAGCCCTAGATCTATAAAATCAATCCTTCCTTCACATTAACTATCAAAGTAGTACAAGACTATCCTATTGACATGTTTGCCTTTAATAAAATCAATAAAATAGTGATCAGATGTCTGAATTTCATTGCTGTTTCTACTTTTTTTTGATCCATAGACTATACCACAAAACATCAACACTTTGTGGTAGTTTTCAAATCCACTGTCACTAACTATATTTAAAAGATTAACTCTTCCTTTTCTGATTTTTCTTTCTTGCATTTACTATAAAACAAGCACTACCACTACCACACCAAAAACAAAACAAAACAGAGCAGAATCAACTTCTGGATTTTTCTGCTTAACACTGAATTTAGCTATGATCATTCTTACTTCCAGCATGAGTTATGTGATGCACTAATAAGAATCTTAAAAGACTACTTACAAAAATTGCCTTCTCTCATCAGTATTAAACTTGAAATTAATAAAAGTGAGAACTTCAACGGGAACCGTGGTGGCACAATGGTTCAGAGCCTGCCTCCTGACCAATAGGTCAGCAGTTTGAATCCACCAGCTGCTCCTGGGAACCCTTATGGAGCAGTTCTCCTCTGTCCTTTAAGGTGGCTCTTTATGAGTCAGAACTGACTCAACGGCACCTAATAACAACATTTCACTAGAAATTTTAGTTGTCCATAATGTAAGAACAGAAAAAAAATATGTAAGAATAGAAAGGATATATATCTACACTTGGTCACTACAGAAAATATTCTAGAAAAACATAGGGTAATATAACATTTTAGAGCAGTTGTAATGATTCAAAAATACCATAATAAAAGTACAAATAATAAAGTATTAGCTATTATTTAATGAACATCCACAACATACTAGACACAGAGCCACAGTTTTTCCTTAAATAACTTCTGATCCTTATAACAACTCAACTCTCTTCCTTAGCAGTACACTGGAAGGGCAGGGAATAGACAAGGTACAAGTAAGAAATTTTAAAATGGACTCTGAACATAAATTAGTTGACCTTAACCAGGTATACATCGGTAGTCCAGAAACGTATTTTAAACTCTGTGCAAGCATTTTCCTAGGCAGAGATTCCATTTTCCTTATTAGATCTCTAAAGGAATAAACAACCCAAAAGTGACTAAGGATCATTGCTCTAAAGGATGTATTCCTAACCCCTGTATTTTCAAAGCTAAAGGAACAAAATACTCCCCAGGCGAAGCTACAAACAGAAGGAATAACTACCACTGTTCCATTTACAGAATACTAAATTTGTGATAAACATAGTATTAATATAATTAATTTTCACCTTCTAAAGTACAAGTAAAATTGACCCAAAAAGGTAAGGATGCAAAGGGGAGGGAAGGCACAGCAATTTCTAGAATAAAAGGTCTCTGCAATCCTTCCACTTGCTGATACACTGTGCTACACCTTGACTTCACCAGGCCCAGCCACAGAATCAAAGCACCTTACAGCTTGCTATTTCAACTCTCCCTTTTTCAAAAGAAGAAATTTAAAGCCCTGAGTGCTTAAGTATCACACACAAAATCAGACAAGTGGTGGCAGCAATATCATTATCCGGATCACATTCCATCTGCAATAAACTGTAAAAACAATATACTTTGAATTAGTTAAAATGTTTTTTGTTGTGCAATAATTAGCTCTGGCATGCCCCAAAACCGTTTAAGATTAAACATACTACAAATGTTTTTGTACTAACTTGCCTTAAAAAGTGGAGGCTTTTATTTTAGTCAAAAGTCATTTATTCTCATTTTATTCAGAAAAAAAGTTTTCATGTTGTTTTTCATAGCATATCACATAGATCAATAATGTATACCTAACTACATAAAAAGAAGACAACTTTCTCCCAAAATGCTATCCTTTCTTGAAAGAGGTGGTCAAAGGTGTTAACATTTTGCAGTAAACTGCTGATAACTGACCAAAAAGTACTGAGAAAAAGTTTGGTTTGTTTTGGGGGATCAATCTAGGAAGATCAATAAATCTCATTAACAGTACTTTCTCTAAATAGGTAACGTCAATTATGGTAACCCTGTACCTCCAGCTAACCTTCCAGAAAATTTTAACACAGCTTAACTAATTACTCATTTAGTATACAGAAGAAAAACTGCCAATCAACACATTTTAGTACAAACCGTATGAAATGACATTGATCATTCTTGACTTCAAAAACAGCAATTTCACACCTTAACCTAAGTGAGTGCCACATTTCAAGAAAAGAGATGCCACAAGGCTATGAAATTCCTAATGAGATAATGTCCAATACATTAACTTTTAATCCTCAAATATGTGCAATAACAGATAATGATCATGAAAATGATTTTATTTCCCTTTAAGTATCACACACAAAAATCATACTATTTTGCTAGTCCTGATTTCATTAACAACGTGATACGTACAATCTCTCTAGCAGAGGATGGTAAGAAAAACTATGAAAAAGCATTGCCATATTTTAAAAAATACACATTTCAGAATATATTACAGAATAAACTTTCAAATCCTTAATTTTAAAAGACTTTTTAAACTGATTTTAAAAATTATCTGAGACATCAAAAGCTGTATCTAAATACGAAACTGCCTACAGCTTCATTTGGAATGAGATTTAAATACTGTTTAAAAATCAATTGATTAAAATATTAACTACTGACAGTGACCAAAAATGACTTCACCTGGAGGACAGTGTTCCAACTTGGATGCAATCACAAGTCATGGATGAAGTCCCCAACTCTCCTGCAACACCTGCTGAGATAACTATTATCAATAATGGTTTACCTAAGGAGTCCAAAGCCAGACACAATACTAATTGGTCCTTGCATCTCTATGTGACCAGGCAGAATGCGAAGAGCATTCCATTTGTCAAAGTGGTCCACAACTTATGCATGCCTATCTTAAAGTGTTTGTTTTCTTTTTAAACAGTCAGAGAACCAACGGGTTCTTTCATATCTGAATCATAAAAAAAAAAAATGGTAATAAAAGAAGCAACAATGAGCGGTGCCAAAATAGGTCAGGAACTTGACAGAAGGCGTCACCAAACTTCCTGTGTAGAATATTCCCTATTTAGTCCAATAAAAAACGGTAACGTGACAAAGCTACAACTCCCGAGCCACACGGTGACAGGCAGCCTTGAACCTGGAGACGCAGTCTCCCCCGCAACCAGAGTCGGGCCCAGGCCCGCCCGCCACGCCTGCTGCTCCGCCGCAGCAAACCCGCAGCCGAGCGGCGGCCCTCGGGACGGTTTTTCTCTAGGTGCGACAGTGGGCGAAGCCACCCGGAGCACTCGGGCCTAGCGGAAGCCGTGACCCTAACACGGGGCGGTGGGGCGCAGGAAACGGCAGCCGAAGGACGGCGCGGCGGAAAGGCCGAGGAGGTAGCGAGGGCGGCCGCCGCGCTCTGCCGTTCTTACCGCGTCCCACAACGCGCGGGCAAAGGAGGCAGAGCAACCCCACCGCCTCATCGCCGCTCTGGTCCACGCCTCACCTGGATTTGGCCACCCCGCTCTCGCCGACAGTGAGGGTCCTAAGTATTGTCAGCACGTCCCCGTCCATCCTGACTCAGTTCCCCTCCGACCCAGCTGGCCGCCCCAGGCCGCCTAGCAACTCTCCCGCAGCGAGCACCGCCCGTCCGTGCGCACTGCACCGCGCCGCGGCTGCCACCTGGTGGTGCCCTCAGCTCCGGACGCTCCGCCTGCGGTAGCTCCGCGTCCGTGCAAATCCAGAGTCCCAGGTGTCTTTTCGGGATAGCGTGTCCCTTCTCTTGCGCAAGCGCAGATGGGGAGAGCCAGTGTATAATTTCTCTTGTTCGCAGCCTTCTACTTTCAACCTGTGTCTCCTTCCGTTGTGTGATTGGGAGAGGACTGAGGCAAGGGGAGTATAAAGTTCTTTTATTTCTTCAGCTGTTCATGACAGCTGCATTGTGGTGGAGAAAGCGTTGTGCTGGAAAACAGATGATTTATATTTAGGTCCTGCCTTGTCTCTCCTATTTCCTAGCCTTCTCAAAACATGTTCCTAATCTTCCAGAGGGAGGAAATAGTATTCCTTCTATCTCTATGTTTTACAATTGTTATGGAGATTACATGAACTAATTTGTGAGGACACTTCGGAAACTAATTTTAAAAAACAATGCTCACTGTTGTCCGGTGTATTCTGTCTCATAGCAACCCTGTAGGACATTACAACTGCCCAATAAGCTTCCCAAGGATTGCAGATGGGTTTGAACTGATGATCTTTTGGATAGCAGCCAGGTTTTAACCAGTGTGCCACGAAGGCTCGCTGTAAACTAAAGTGCTACGTAAATGTAAGTTGTGATAAGATACTATTAGCTCTTGGTTTACAGTCTTCTCTTAGATCACAAGTACCTTTAATGTGCCAATTACACCTTAGAAGAGAGATGTAGACTTCAGACAGATCCACCACCGCCAGCTGCTATAGATTACACTTCGTCTGACCCCATATGTATCAAGGTAGAACTGTGATCCATAGGGTTTTCAATGACAGTGACCGTTCAGAAATAGATTGTCAGGTCTTTCTTCTGGGGAAACCCCGGTAGTGTAGTGCTTAAGTGCAGTGGCTGCTAACGAAAAGATCAGCAATTCAAATCCTCTAGATGCTCCGTGGAAACTCTATGGATATTTTTACTCTGTCCAGGGTCACTGAGTCAGAATCATCTTCATGGCAATGGGTTGGGGTTTTGGATTTTTCTTCTAAGGTGCCTCAAGAGGGCATTAATGTTTGCACCAGTTTAGGTGCATACAAACCTCTCAAAGTGCCAGCTTCATATCAACTATTTTGGCTCCTGAGAACTGCTACACAGACACTGAAGGAATTACATATGATGACGTCTTCTCTTTCAGTAATAAATCTTCGTGTGCCTTGTTGTCAGGTGTCCTCAAATCAGCTCCCACTCATAGTGGCCCTGTGCACAGAAGAACAGAACAATGCCTGGTACTACGCTATCCTCACAATCATTGTGACAGTGGAGCCCATTGTTGCAGCCACTGCATCAGTCCATCTCCTTGAGGGTCGTCCTCTTTTTCCTTGGCCTCTATGTTACCAAGCATGATGTCTTTCACTGGAGACTGATCACTCCTGATAATGTGTCCAAAGGATGTGAGACGAAGTCTCGCCATTCTTGCTTCTAGAGAGCATTCTGACTGTACTTCTACCAAGATGGATTTGTTCATTTCTTCTGACAGTTCATAGTATATGGTCACTGTTCTTCAACAGCTCTGTAATTCAAAGGCATCAGCTCTTTGATCGTCTTTATTCATGTCCAGCTTTCACATGCATGTGAGGTAATTGAAAACACAGGAACTCTGGTGAGGCACACCTTAGTCCCTAGGGATACATCCTTGCTTTTTAACTGTTTAAGAGGTCATTTGCAGTAGATTTGCCTTTAATTTCTTGACTGATGCTTCCATGGGCATTGATTGTGGATGCAAGTAAAATGAAATCCTTGAAAACTTCAGTCTTTTCTGTTTATTATCTGATTGCTTACTGGCCTAGTTGTGAGGATTTTCTGTTTTTAAAGTTGAAGTATAATCCATATTGAAGGCTGTGGTCTTCGATCTTCATCAATAAGTTCTTCAAGTTCTCATTATTTTTAGCTGCAAGTTGTGTCTTTTGCTTATAGAAAATTAATGAGGCTTCCTCCAGTCTTGACGCAGTGTTTTTATTCATATATAGTCCACTTGGCTTGGCTCTTGGATTATGTACTCAGCATACAGATTGAATAAGGTGGTGAAAGGATTCAACCTGATACACACCTATCCTGAATTTATGCTTGCTCTGTTCAGATGACTGCCTTTTGGGTCTATGTATATGTTCTTCATGAGCACAGGTGAGCATTCTAAAATTACCATTGTTCATAACGTTATCCGTGATTTGTTATGATTCACAAGGTAAGATGCCTTTCCATAGTCAGTAAAACACAGGTAAACATCTTCCTATAATTCTCTACTTTCAGCCAAGATCCGTCTGATATCAGCAATGTTATCCCTGGTTCAATGTCTTTTTCTGAATCCAGCTTGTATTTCCGGCAGTTCCCTATCAATGTATTGCTGCAACCATTTTGGATGACCTTCAGCAAAACATTATGTGTATGTGATAGTAATGATATAGTTTGATAATTACCATATTCTACTAGATCACCTTTCTTTGAAATGGGCACAAGTATGGGTATCTTCCAGGTAGTGGGGCAGGTAACTGTCTTCTAAATTTCTTAGCATAGAAAAGTGAGCCCTTCCAGTGCTGCAGCAGTTTGCTGAAACACCTCATTTGGTATTCTCTCAAGTCCTGGAGCCGTTCCTTCTGCCAACGCTTTCAGTGCCAGTAGACTTCTTCTTTCAGTATCATTGGTTCTTTATCACATGCTACCTGCTGAAATGGCTGAACTTTGACATTTCTTTTTGGTACAGTGACTCTGTGTATCCTTTCCATCTTCTTTTGCTGGTTCTTGCATTGTTTAATATCATCCTTGTGAAATCCTGAGGTTTGAATTTTCTCTTTAGTTATTTCAACTTAAGAAATGCTAAGCACATATTTCTCTTTTGGTTTTATAACTCTAGGACTTTGCATATTTCATTCTAATACTTTACCTTGTCTTCTTGAGTCACCCTTTGAAATTTTCTATTCAGGTCTTCATCACCTTTTCTTTTGCTTTAGTAACTGTGCATTCAAGAGCAACTTTCAGAATCTCTTCTAGTATACATTTTGGTCTTTTTTTTCAGCTGTGTTTTCAACGACCCCTTGCTTTCTTCACATGTGATGTCCTTGATGTCATTCCACAACTCATCTGGTCTCCAGTCATTAGCGTTTAGTGAGTGGAATTTATTCTTTTATTTTTTATTTTTTTTTTATTTTTTTATTTTTATTTAACATAACTGAGTGAAAATGTACATTCACATGTAAATTTACATGCCCCCCTATATGCAGCTTCCACTGCTCTCCCTGTCCGGTGACTGCACACTATTCCTCTCTGCTCCATACGTGTCTCATCCTCCCAATAGTCTCCTTTCCCCTCCTCTCCGTCCACTCCCCTTCCTCCAGCCAGAGGTCAGCAAGATGATATCCTATAGATGTATAGAACCATAAAGTGCTTCCAACATATGGTTACTCTGCATTGCCAAGTCCATTCCGTTCCTGTCCCAAGAGTGGACCTTTGTTATAATTTATGGGAACGGGCAGCATCAGGGCCGGGGGCCATGCTCTCAGAGGAACCCCAAAACCGCTGGACCATCAATTGAGGTCTTTTAGTGGAGATCTCAGGATGCACCTTTTTTTATTCTTGTGTTGCCAGTGAGGCTCCTCTCTGTGAGCTCCGTCATGGCTATCACTGGTGGTGGCCAGGCACCATCCGGTTCTTCCGGTCCCAGGTCGATGTAGGCACCCACTCTTGTGGGTCTCTCTGTCTTCTCGGTTGTCTTTACCGCATGCCATTTTGGCCCTCGGTGAGCATGCGTTCCTGCTGAGTTGGGACCATTTGCTGTGTCCTTGGATGGCAGCTTGGCAGCTTTTAAGACCCCAGACGCCACTCACCAATGTGGGGTGCAGAGAGCTCTCTTAGCAAAACGCTAGTTGTGCCAATTGGCCTGGAATTCGCCTAAGAGCATGGTCCCCCGTCCCCCACCCCAGCTACTCTATCCTTGCAGTATTGAGTTAAGATGGAGGGACTACTCAAGTTATGCTGAAGTCCACTTAATGTTGTTCTTGTTCCTAATGTGTGCTGTCACCGGTTTCTCCCAACTAGATTTCTAGTAACTACCTAAACTAAACCCTCCCCCCCCCACACTCCCTCCCTCCCTCCCCTCCCTTGCAGCTGTTAAAGAGTCTTTTCTTCTATACACAAGTCTGTTTTTGAGATCTTATCGTAGAGGTCTCATACAGTATTTGTCCCTTTGTCACTGACTACTCTCACTCAACATAATGTCTTCCAGTTGAAACCAGGTTAGGAGATGTTTCCTGGAATCATCGTTATTCTTTATCATTGTGTAGTGCTCCATTGAGTATATGTACCATAGTTTACCTATCCATTCTTCTATTGTTGGGCATCTGGGTTGATTCCACCTTTTTGCTATTGTGGACTGTGCCACGATAAACATTCTGGTGCATGTGTCCGTTGGTGTGAAAGGCCTTGAATCTGTAGGATATATTCCAAGTAGTGGAATTACTGGGTCAAATGGTATATCAATATCCATTCTTTTAAGGAAGCGCCAAATTGCCTTCCAAAGAGGCTGGACCATTTTGCAACCCCACCAACAGTGTAGGAGGGTTCCATTTTCTCCACAGCCTCTCCAGCATTTGTTGTTTTGTGTTTTCTGGATCATGGCCAATCTTGTTGGAGTGACATGGTATCTCATTGTTGTCTTGATTTGAATTTCTTTAATAACTAAAGATCGTGAACATGTCCGCATGTGTTTTTTGGCTGCCTGGATCTCCTCTTTAGTGAAGTATCTGTCCATCTCCTTTGCCCATCGCTTAACTGGATGGTTTATCTTCTTCTTATTGATATTTTGTAGTATCTTATAGATTATGGAGATCAGGCGTCGATCTGACATAGAGTTGCCAAATATTTTTTCCCACTCTGTGGGTGTTCTTTTAATTCTATTAATAAAGTCTTTGGATGAGCAAAAGTGTTTGATTCTTAATAGTTCCCATTTATCTACTTTCTCTTCTGTTGATTGAGGTTTCTTTGACAGATTTTGGAGTCTGTCCTCATTGTGTATTAAAACTTCCATTGTTGTTCCTACCTTTTCTTGGATGAGCTTTATCGTTTTAGGTTTGATATTTAGGTCTTTTATCCAGTTGGAGTTGGTTTTTGTATAAGGTGTAAGATATGGATCTTGATTCAGTTTATTGCAGATGGATAACCAATTTTGCCAGCACCATTTGTTGAAGATACTGTTTTTACCCCAGTTTAATGTCTTAGGGCCTTTGTCGAATATCAACTGTTCATAGGCAGATGGTGTCATCTCTGGGGTCTCAATTCTGTTCCATTGATCAATCTGTCTGTTCTTATACCAGTACCAGGCTGTTTTGACCACTGTGGCAGTGTAGTATGTTCTAAGGTCGGGTAATGAAAGGCCTCCCAGTGTGTTCTTCTTTAGTAGTACCTTACTTATCTGGGGCTTCTTCCCTTTCCAAACAAAATTGGTGATTTGTTTCTCCATCTCATTAAAAAATGATGCTGGAACTTGTATTGGGATTGCATTATATAAATAAATTGCTTTGGGTAAAATAGACATTTTCACAATGTTAAGTCTTGTAGTAAGGGCTTGTAGTTCTCTTTGTAAAGGTCTGTCGTTTCTCTGGTTAGATTAATTCCTAGGTACTTTATCTTCTTAGGGGCTATCACAAATGGTGTAGATTTGATAATTTCCTCCTTAACAGTCTCATTGTTGGTATAAAGTAATCCTACTGATTTACTTATGTTTATCTTGTATCCTGAGACTTTGCTGAACTCTTCTATCAGTTTGAGTAACTTACTTATAGATTCCTTGGGGTTCTCTGCATATACAATCATATCATGTGCGAACAGGGAGATTTTAACTTCCTCTTTGCCGATGCAGATGCCCTTTATTTGTTCGTCTTGTCTAATTGCTCTGGCTAGAACTTCTAGCACAATGTTGAATAGGAGAAGTGACAGTGGGCATCCTTGTCTAGTTCCTGATCTCAGGAGAAAGTCTTTCAGTCTCTCTCCATTCAGGATGATGTGGGCAATTGGCTTTGTATAAATGGCCCTTATTGTGTTGAGGAATTTGCCGTCTATACCCATTTTGCTAAGAGTTTTTAGCATGAATGGGTGTTGGACTTTATCAAATGCCTTTTCGGCATCAATGGACAAAATCAGGTGATCTTTGTCTTTTGTGTTATTTATGTGGTTAATCACATTAATTGTTTTCCTGATGTTGAACCAGCCTTGCATCCCTGGTATGAATCGCGCTTGGTCATGATGGATTATTTTCTTGATATGTTGTTGTATTCTGTTGGCAAGAATTTTGTTGAGAGTGGAATCTATTCTTGAGATGGTCTGTAAATTAAGAAGAAATACACTGAAAGTCTTGCTTCAGGTCTAGTGGGCTTATTCTAATTTTCTTCAGCTTCATATTTGAACTTGCATGTGAGCAACTGATGATGTGTTCCAAAATGGGCCCCTGGCCTTGCTATGACTGATTATACTAAGTTTTTCTATCATCTGTTTTCACAGACATAGTCTATTTGATTCATGTGTGTTCCATCTCTGGCCAGGTTCATGTGTACAGTTACCATTTATATTTTTCACAAAATATATTTGCAATGAGGAAGTTGTCATTCTCACGAAGTTCTATCATGTGATCTATGGCATTGTTTCTATCACCAGGCTGAATTTTCCAGTTCTTTGTTTTCAACTTTAGGACTCTAGTCACCAGTAATGATCAAGTGCATCTTGGTTGTATATTTGATCTATTTCAGACTTCCAAAGTTGGTAGAAATCTTCAGTTGCCTCATTCTTGGCATTAATGGTTGGTGCATATTTTTAAATGATAGTCGTATTAACTGGTCTTCCCTGTAGGTATATAGATGAATATTAGTGTATGTTGTTGTTGTTAGGTGCCCTTCAGTCAGTTCCAATTCATAGTTACCGTGTGCACAGCAAAGCAAAAGACTTTTGGTACTGCACCATGGCCACGATCGTTTTTATGCTTAAGCCCATTGTTGCAGTCACTGTGTCAGTCCATCTTGTTGTGTGGCTTCTTCTCTTCTGCTGATCCTCTGCTTCACCAAACATGATGTCCTTCTCCAGAGATTGATCCCTCATGTCAATATGTACAAAGTATGTAAGATGAAGTCTCACAATCCTTGCTTCCATGGAGCATTCTGGTTGTACTTCTTCCAGAACAGACCTGTTTGTTCTTTTGGCAGTCCACGGTACGTTCAGTATTCTTCCCAGAACCACAATTGAAAGCCATCCATTGTTTTTCTGTCTACCTTACTCATTGTCCAACTTTGTACCCATATAATGCTACTGAAAATACCATGGCTTGGATCAGGCACACCTTAGTCTTCAAGGTGATATCTCTACTTTTCAAGACTTTAAAGAGGTCCTTTGCAGCAGATTTTCCCAATGCAGTGCGTCTTTTGATTTCTTAGCTGCTGCTTCCATGGATGTCGATTGTGGACCCAAGTAAAATGAAATCTTTGACAGCCTGAATCCTTTCTCTGTTTATGACAATGTTGTTTATTGGTCCAGTTATGAGGATTTTTGTTTTCTTAATACTCAGACTCAGTCCTTACTGTAGGCTTGGTCTTTGATCTTCATCAGTAAGTGTTTCAAATTCTCTTCATTTCCAGCAAACAAGGTTGTGTCAGCTGCATAACACAGTTTGTTAAGGAGTAGTCCTCCAATCCTGATGCCTCATTCTTCACATAGTCTAGCTTTCTAAGACCTTATAAAGTTCCAGGTACATGACAGGCACTGAATAAATGCTACTTTTCTTGGCTCATTTTACTTGTAGCTTTTTAACGCCACATAATAGATATTAATGAGCCCTGGTGGCACAATGGATAAGCACTTATCTGCTAACCAAGGGGTCAGAGGTTTAAACCCACCAGCTGCTCGATGGAAAGATAAAATCTAGACTTCACCAACTGCTGCCATAAAAATTACAGCCTAGGAAACTGTATGGGGCAGTCTTACTGTCAGATCAGTTACTGGCAGTAGGATTCAACTCAATGGCACACAAAACCAACAGATGTTTGATGAACAGTTACATATAAATAAAGTTAAAATAAACTAAGCAATTTTTTTTAATACCTGAAGAGCTCTTTAAGCAGGTTATCTGTATAACCTCTTGACTTCTTTTGGGTTACGTCTCAAATGTTATCTTCTTAGTGAGGACTCCCCTGTCAATAGAAGTAGAATTTGCATACTACTCTAGCATTCCTCATATCTCTTCCCTGACTTATTATTCCACATAGCATTTATCACCCTCTGATAGACTATATGGAAACCCCGGTGAAGTAGTAGCTAACAGCTGCTAACCAAAAAGCTAGCAATTCAAATATGCCAGGCACCCCTTGGAAAGTCTGTGGGGCAGTCGTACTGTGTTCCACAGGATTGCTTTGAGTCAGAATCAACAAGATGGCAGTGGTTTTTTTGAGTTCGGGATACACTATACATTTTACTACTTTACTTGTTCACTGGCTAATCTCTTCCAAAGAGAAGAGAAGCTTCATGAAGGTAAGGATTTTTGTGTCATTTTGTTTACTGCTCTATCCTCAGCATCTAAAGCAGTTGCTGGCACACATGTATATGCTAAGTAAATATTTATTGAATGAATGAATAAATATTCTAGAATTCATGTCTAACCTTGGTGGGAGATGTCAAGGAGACAACTTCAGCCTTTCACAAAATAGTCCTTAACACTTCATTCAAGTTTTCCAGCCTCTTCTTGACTAGAGCATTAAGAGTCTGTTTGTGAGGTTCATGGTATTGTCAGTTCTGCTCTAGGGCAACGATTCTCATAGTATGGTCTCTGATCCTAAGAATTTTTGAGATTCAGTCAGGGAGGTCTACAAGATCAAAAATTTGTTCTTAAAAAATATTAAGATTATTCTTTCAGTCTTATTCTTTCATGAATGTACAGTGTTTTCTCCAGGCTGCATGACATGTGTCTTGGTCACGTGGTGCTGCCATAAGAGAAATGCTGTAAGTGGGTGGCCTCAACAAACAGAATTTTAATCTCTCATGATTTGGTAAGCTAGAAGTCCAATGACAGGGCAACAGCTCCGTGGGAAGGCTTTCTGTCACTGTTGGCTCTTGGGGAAGGTCTGTTATCAATCATCCTCAGTGCAGGAACCCCAGGTCCAAAGGACACACTCTGCTCCTGGTACAGTTTTTTTGGTGGTATGAGATCCCCATGTCTCTCTGCTAGTTTCTTTTATGTTTCAAAAGAAATTAGCTTAAGACACATCTGAACTTGTGATCTCATCAACTTAACTGCCACCCATCTCTAAACATCATAGCAATAGGATTTAAACATGAAGGAAAATTACATCAGGTAACAAAACGCAGGCAGTCACACAGTACTGGGAATCATGGCTTAGCCAAATTGATGTATTTTGGGGGGACACAATTCAGTTCATAGCAACACGTGATGGCAGAACAGATTGAATGTATAACAGACTATGGAGATTCAGCTACTGTCCTGTCAGCCAAACATTGAAGAGATTTGCAAAGATGTAAAAACAGTGCCACTGCTTTCACTTATGTTTTTTGTTTTAAGATGTAGTTACTTAGCAATGAAGATGAACTTGAAACAGGTGTAGTATTATTTTTTAATGAATTAATGTACACATTAAAATGTTTCTCACTTTTAATTTCTAACAGTATAACATGAATAGACATAATCCACATAATTAAAAGGTCTTCTGGATCAGCAATAATTCGTAAGAGTATACAATAACCTGTAAGACCAAAAAGTTTGAGAACTGCTGCACTGCACTACTCACACTAAGATTAAACATAAATTGCTATATATATAGTTTCACCATTAATCCCAGGCCTGTCTCTCAGCTGCAGAGTGACTCACTTCATCAGTATCATAGTCTCTTGGATTTCCTCCTAGCTCTTACTAATTTCTCAGTTTTTTGTGAGATTCACTTGGCCATCTTTTAAATACTGTTGTTCTTTGGGGGTTTCATCTTGATTTTCACATCTTTTTCTCACACCCTCTTTCCTGATTACGTTCTGGAACTTAAATGTTCTTTTGACACCCACTTACTTTGACGAGTCCCACAGTTACATCTCTGGCTGAAATTTTGCTTCTGAACTCCAGGGCAACATATGCAACTTCCAGCTGGACATTGCAGTGTGGATATGCCGGGGCATTTCAAGCTAAACATGACTACAACAGAACTCATCATCTTATTCTTGATACTGTTATGCATTGAACTATGTCCCCCCAAAATCTGTCAATTTGGCTAGGTCATGATTCCCAGTGTTGTGCGATTGTCTACCATTTTGTCACCTGATGTGATTTTTCTATGTATTGTAAATCCTGCCTTTATGATGTTAGTGAGGCGTGATTAGAGGCATTTGTGTTAATAAGGCTGGACTCATCTACAAGATTAGGTTGTGTCTTAATCCAATCTCTTTTGAGGTATAAAAGAGACAAGCAAGCAGAGAGGCAGGGAGCCCTCAGACTACCAAGAAACAAGAGCCAGGGAGATAGTTTGTTCTTTAGACTTACGGTCCCTGCACTGAGTAACTTCTAGTCTAGAAGATTGATGGCAAGGACCTTCCTCCAGAGCCTAGAGGAAGCCTTCCCCTGGAACTGATGCCCTGAATTTGGACTTCTAGCCTACTAGAGTATGAGAGAATAAACTTATGTTTTTCAAAGCCATCCACTTGTGGTATTCCTGTTACAGCAGCACTAGATAACTAAGACACTAGCTTTTTCTTCTAATTATTTTCTTAGTGAATGATGTTAACACCCACTCCATTTCTGCTCCTTCACTGCCAGCATCTTAACATTTAGTCCTGACATCTCTATTTCCTTAAGCATCCCTGATCTTAAAGTGGTTAAGCGCTACATCTGCTAACCAAAAGGTCAGCATTTGAAATCCCCCAGGGGCTCCTTGGAAATTCTATGAGGCAGTTGTACTCCGACCTGTGGGGTTGCTATGAGTTGGAATGAACTTGACGGTTATGAGTTTCTTTCTCCTTTTTGGTAAGCATCCTGAAAATTTATCCACCTTTTTTCATCTCTGCTGTTGTTGTTATTAGCTTTCATCAAGTTGATTCCAACACATAATAGCCCTAGAACAAAACAGAATGCCCCATAGAGTTTCCTCGACTGTAATCTCTAAGAGAGCAGATCTCCAAGTGTTTTCTGCAGCAGGGCCACTGGCCAGATTGAACTGCTTGGTTAGCAACCCAACAGTTAACCATTAGGCATCCAGGGCTAATACTACTAGAGTTAGATTATCAGGATAATCTGTGGGTTCACATGTCAGCTGGTCAGCTGGCCTTCTTGCCTTCAGTCCCTGAGGCTATTCTCTCTCCAGCAGCCAAGGTGACATTCCTGAAGTACAAATCCTGTCCAGTCATTTCAACTTCTTAAAACTATCCATAGGCTGTTTATTTCCTTACAAACTCTTATTACTTCATTAAAAAATAAAAATAATCAAAACTCACCAAAATTGAAACATAAGATTTATTCTAAACAGTTATTCTGTACACATATAACCTGTTTCTGTGTATTCCAACTCACAGCAATCTTGTAGGGCAGAGTAGAACTGTCTCATAGGGTTTGCAAGGAGAACTTACTGGATTTGGGCTGCCAGAGTTTTGGTTAGCAGCTCTAGCTGTTAATTAACCACTGTGCCATCAAGGTTTCCATAGGGAGGTCATTTTGATTCTGGGAAAACCGAATGGCTCAAAGAAGCCAGATACAGTGAGGCTTGGAGGAAAAAAATTGTCATGCAGTTGATTTCAACTGACAGTAACCCTATGGGACAGACTAGAACTGTCCCACAGCATTTCTAAGGAACAGCTGGTAGATTTGAACTGCTTCCCTTTGTCTTTAACAGTGACAACTTTTTTTAACCTCTCTGTCATCAGGGCTCCTATAAAGAGAAGAGGACGCAGAAATAGATCAACCATTGGCTAATTTAATGTGATTGATTGATCTGTCTTCCCCCTTTCCTGAGAGCACCTGATAGCAAGTTCCTCCTGGCCTGGCTGCTAATAACTTGTCCTTCAGGTCACCTGCAGCCTTGAGGTTTTTTGAGATTTAAATTAAGAAGTAATATTTTGACAACTATTCTTTTCCAGCCTTATAAGGTAAATTTACACTGCTATAGAGCCTTTTTCTGCTGGGCATTTTGCAGTTTGGGTCAGGCTTTTTATGGTTAATGTTTGATGTTACAGATACACAAAATGATAAAAATCAAAGTAAAAGATTTCCTGTTAATTTTCCTGTTTAGCATCTTTTTAAGTCCTGGTTATCCCTCCAACTTCACCTCTTGCTTTTTGATGCTTTAAACTCTGTATTCCAGCCACATTGAATACCTTTCATAATCTCAAGGAGCCATGTTTTGCTGTCTCCAAAACCTTACACGTACTGTTCCTTTGGCTTGGAGCCTTCCTACCTCCCCACTCCCATATACTCACGCTCGCACTGTCTTAGGCTCCTGTGCTGTTCTGACAGACATCCCCAAGTGGATGGTTTTAAAGGGTGTAGATGTATTTTCTCACAGTGTTGGAGGCTAGAAAGTCCAAGTGCAGGGTGGTGGCTCTAGGGGAAGTCTCTGTCTCTGTTGGCACCAGGGAAGATCCTACTCCTTCGGCTTCTTTAGGTTCAGTATTTCTTGGATTCTTTGTCATCACTTGGTATCTGTTGTCCCCTGTTTGTGCATGCTTGTCTCTGTGTTTATGATGCACCTTGTGCCTCAGAAGCTATTAGGTTTGGAAAGCATCCTGCATCAACATTACAAAGAAAACTGTATTTACAAAAAAGATTACATTCATAGGTAAAATGAAAAAATAAAACAAACCTATTGCCATCAAGTCGATTCCGACTCATAGTGACCCTACAAGACAGAGTAGAACTGCTTTACAGTGTTTCCAAGGAGAGCCCAGCGGATTTGAACTACTGCACTTTTTGAGTTAGTGGCTATACTTGTTAACCAGAGTTTCCTCCACAGGTGTAGGAGTTAACAAAAGAAAGTATACTTGGCTACTGTTGGGTGGAGTATTCTTTAAATCTCTATGAATTCAAGTTGGTTGATTGTGGCATTTAGGTCTTCCCTGTCTGTACTGAGCTTTTATCTGCATGTTCTGTCCTTCACTGAAAGTAGTATTTTGAAGTCTCCTGTTATTGTTTTGAAGATGTCTATTGCTGTTTTCAACACAGTATTTGTTTGGTGTATTTTGAAGCCCTATCCTAGGTGCATAAATATTTAATATGGTATGTCTTCTTGGTATTGAGCCTTTAATCATAATATGGTGTCTTTGCTTATGCAATGTGGTGGATTTTACTTTCAAGTCTGTTTTATCAGAAATTAATATTCTCATTCCTGCTCTTTTTAAAATGCTGTTCGCTTGCTGTATTTTTTCCCCATCCAATTTGCCATTCTCCTTCTCTTTATTGGTACATTTGATCCATTTATATTCAGCATACGAGATCTGACAGGTAAATCTGCAAACTCATCCTAGAAAAAGTACTACATATGTCACTGCTGAAAAGCACTATAGCCACTTTCTAAGTACTCCCCTTGGAAAGCTATGCACCAATGCCAGCAACTAGTGCACCCTTCAAAACAATTTTCAGACTCTTTTTCTGGAATGACCAGCAGAACTACAGTTGTATCACTCTTGATGTCCTGAACGTTGTCAAAATATCTTCCTTTCAGTTTTCTTTCATCTTCAGGTAAAGAAAAAAAGTCATTGGGAACCGCATCAGGTGAGTAAGGAGGATGTTCGAATACAGTTATTTGTTTACTGGCTAAAAACTCCCTCACAGACAGTGCCGTGTGAGCTGGTGCATTGTCATGATACAAGAGCCACGAGTTGGCAAAAACTTCAGGTTGTTTTTGTCTGACTATTTTGCACAGCCTCTTCAGCTAAACAGTAAACTTGGCTATCTGTCCAGTTGGTACAAATTGATAATGAACAATCCCTCTGATATCAAAAAAGCTTAGTAACATTGTTTTGACTCTTGATTTGGACTCATGGGACTTTTTTGGTTGTGGAGTATTGAGTGACTTTCACTGTGCACTTTGATGCTTTATTTCAGAGTCATATTGGTATATTCATGTTTCATCACCAGTGACAACATGGCCAAAGCATTGTCTTTCCTCTCCAAACAGTCTTGGCAAACTTTGACTTTCCTTTGCTTTTGTTCATTGATGAGCTCCTTTGGGACCATTCTCATACACACCTTTCTCATGCCAAGATTTTCAGTTAAGATTTTCTTAACCATTTCACTATTTTTTAAATCAATATAAAAATATATTTTCTTACCATATAAAATATATTTTTCATTTTTTTATTAATTACAGTAAAAGAATAAAATTTCTAACATCTACCAATTATCTCATCTATGATAAACCCTCAGACTCTCACCCACCCATGTTGTCAACACAGTCATTTTCTTCTGTGGATAATTTTCTTGTTAAGTCCTTGTAACAGGGGTCTCATCAAAAATTTGTCCTTTTGACCCTAATTAATTTCACTCAACATGATCTTTTCCAAATTAGACCATATTATGAGATGTTTTCTAAAATTGTCATTTTTTTAATCACAGCATAGTGTTCCAGTGAGTATATGTATCGTAGTTTGCTTATCCATTCATCTGTTGATGGGCATCGGGGTTGATTCCAACTTTTTTCTATTGTGGATTGTGCTGCAAGAAACATTCATGCACATGTGTCTGTTCATGTGACAACCTTTCTTTCTGAAGCATAAATTCTGAGTAGTGGAATTACAGGATCAAATGGTACATCTATTTCCAGCTTTTTAAGGAAGCACCAGTTTGTTTTCCAAAGAAGTTGTACCATTTTGCGATGCTACCAGCAGTGTAGGAGAGCTCTGATTTCTCCACAGCCTCTCCAGCATTTGTTGTTTTGTGTTTTTTGGATCATGGCCAATCTTGTTGGGGTGAGATCATATCTCATTGTAGTTTTGATTTAGATTTCTTTAATATTTACTGATCATGAGCAATTCTACATGTGTCTTTCAGCTGCCTGGTATCCTATTTAGAGAAATATCTGTCTATTTCCTTCACCTATCGCTTAATTGAATTATTTATCCTTTTCTTCTTGATATTTTGTAATACCTTATAGATTATGGAGATCAGTTGTTAGTCTAACATAAAGTTGCCAAATATTTTTTTCCCATTCTGTAGGTGATCTTTTAATTTGTTTCATGAAATCTTTCAATGAGCAAAAGTGTTTGATTCTTAATAGTTCCCATTTATCTATTTTCTCTTCTGTTGATCGTGCTTTGTCAGATTTTGAAGTCTGTCTACACTGTGTACTAAAATTTCCATTGTCGGTCCTATTTTATCTTGGATGAGCTTTATCATTTTTGAGTTTATATTTAGGTCTTTTATCCAGTTTGAGTTGGCTTTTGTATAAGGTATGAGATACGGGTCTCGTTTCAATTTTTGGCAGATGGATATCCAATTTTGCCAGAACTGTTTGTTACAGAGACTGTTTTTACCCCAGTTTAAAATCTTGGGGACTTTGTCAAATATGAAGTGTTCATAGGAGGATGGTGGTATCTCTGGGGTCTCAACTCTGCTCTATAGGTCTTTAGGTCTCTTTTTGTACCAGTACCAGGCTGTTTTGTCTACTATGGCAGTGTACTAGGTTCTAAAGTCAGGCAGTGAGAGGTCTCCCAGTATGTTCTTCTTCGGTAGTGCTTTAATTATCCAAGGTTTCTTCCCTTTCCAAATAAAGTTGATGATTTGTTTTGCCATCTCGTTAAAAAATGCCACAGGAATTTGTATTGGGATTGCATTACATAAATAGATTGCTTTGGATAAAATAGACATTTTCACAATGTTGATTCTTCCTATCCACGAGCAGGGTAGATTACTCCATTTATGTAAGTCTCTCTTAGTTTCTTGTAGTAAGGTCTTGTAGTTCTCTTTGAAAATATCTCTTATTTCTCCAGTTAGATTTATTCCTAGTTATTTATCTTCTTGTGGGCTATAGCAAATGGAATTGATTTGGTGATTTCTTCTTTAACAATCTCACTGTTGATATATACCATTTCGCTGTTGACCTTTACTTGGTCTACTGTGTTTCTCACAGTCAGCTGATGATTCTGATGCACAATTTGGTGTGTCAGGTCGTATAGTCCTAGGCACTTCTGGACCTATTCTCCGTTCTCCTTCAATCTATCTGATTTCTTAGCTTTTCTTTTGGCATTCAGGGCTTGTAGTATGTCATATATGATCGATTTATTTTTTCTTTTGGGTCTTTGTTGTTAGAGGATCAGAGTAAGGATCTGACTGCTCTGCCATCTTGGCCATACCTCTTCACAGGCTTAGGAGTTAGAATTCCAACACATGTTTTCTGTTTTTTGTTTTTTTTCTTTGTTTCCAACTTTTTTTTATTATGACTAAGTGAGAATGTACATTCCCACATAAATTTACATGCCCACCTATATGCAGCTTCCACTGCTCTCCCTGCCCGGTGACAGCACACTATTCGCCTCTGCTCCATACATGTCTCATCCTCCTAACAGTCTCTTTTCCCTTCCTCTCCACTCACTCCCCTTACTGCCGGCAGAGGTCAGCCGGATGATATCCTATAGATGCATAGAACCACAAAGTGCATCCAATATTTGGTCACTCTACATCGCCAAGTCCAATCCATTCGTGTCTGAAGAGTGGATCTTCATTATGATTTATGGTCAAAGGCAGCATCAGGGCCAGGGTCCATACTCCCAGGAGAACCCTGAAGCTGTTGCACCATCAATTGTGGTCTTTTAGTGGAGATCTCAGGGTGCACCCTATTTATTCCTGTGTGCCAGTGAGACTTAACTTTGTGAGCTGCATTGTGGCTGTCACAGGTGGTGGCTGGGCAGCATCTGGTTCTTCTGGTCACAAGTTGATGTAGGCACCCACTTACATGGATCTCTCTGTCTTCTGGGATGTCTTTTCCCCATGTCGTTTTGGTCCTCAGTGAGCATCCGTTCCTGCTGAATTGGGGCCATTTGCTGTGCCCTCTGATGGCAGCTAGGCAGCTTTTAAGACCCTAGATGCCACTCACCAATGTGGGGTGCAGAGAGACCTCTTAGCAAAACACTAGTTGTGCCAATTGGCCTCAATTTCACCTAAGAGCATGGTCCCCTGCCCCTGTCCCAGCTACTCTGACCTTGCAATGTTGGGTTAAGATGGAAGGAGTACTCAAGTTATGTTGAAGTCCACTTAATATTGTTCTTGTTTCTAATGTGTGCTGTCACCAATTTCACCCAACCAAATTTCTACCAACTATCTAATCTAAACCCTCTCCTCTCTCCCCTCCCTTGCAGCCATCAAAAAGTCTTTTCTTCTATGCATAAGTCTGTTTTTGAGTTTTTATCATAGGGGTCTCATACAATATTTGTCCTTTTGTCGCTGACTACTTTCACTCAACATAATGTCTTCCAGTTGAAACCAGGTTATGAGATGTTTCCTGGAATCTTCATTGTTCTTTATCATTGCATAGTGCTCCATTGAGTATATATACCATAGTTTACCTATCCATTCCTCTGTTGTTGGGCATCTGGGTTGATTCCATCTTTTTGCTATCAAGGACTGTGCTGCAATAAAACATTCTTGTGCATCTATCTGTTGGTGTGAAAGGCCTTGATTCTGTAGGATATATTCCAAGTAGTGGAATTACTGGGTCAAACGGTCTATCTATATTCATTTTTTTAAGGAAGTACCAGATTGCTTTCGAAAGAGGCTGGACCATTTTGCCACCTCACCAACAGTGTAGGAGAGTTCCAGTCTCCCCGCAGCCTCTCCAACATTTATTGTTTTGTGTATTTTGGATCATGGCCAACCTTGTTGGGGTCACATGGTATCTCATTGTAGTTTTGATATGAATTTCTTCAATAACTAAAGATTGTGAACATGTCCTCATGTGTTTTTTGGCTGCCTGGATCTCCTCTTTAGAGAAATGTCTGTCCATCTCCTTTGTCCAATGCTTAATTGGATGATTTATCTTCTTCTTATTGATATTTTGCAGTATCTTATAGACATGGAGATCAGGCGTCAGTCTGATATAGAGTTGCCAAATAGTTTTTCCCATTCTGTAGGCGGCCTTTTACCTCTTGTGATAAAGTCTTTGGGTGAGCAAAAGTGTTTGATTCTTAGTGGTTCCCATTTATCTATTTTCTCTTCTGTTGATTGAGGTTTGTTGGACAGATTTTGAAGTCTTTCTACGTTGTGTATTAAAACTTCTATTGTTGTTCCTACTTTTCTTGGATGAGCTTTATTGTTTTTGGTTTTACATTTAGGTCTTTTATCGAATTTGAGTTGGTTTTTGTAAAAAGTGTAAGATAGGGATCTTGTTTCAATTTATTGCAGATGGATATTCAATTTTGCCAGCACCATTTGTTGAAGAGATTGTTTTTACCCCAGTTTAATGTCTTAGGGCTTTTATCGAATATTAACTGTTCATACGCAGATAGCGTCATCTCTGGGGTCTTGATTCCATTCCATTGATCGATCTGTCTGTTCTTGTACCACTGTCAGGCTGTTTTGACCACTGTGGCAGTGTAAAAGCTTCTGAAGTTGGGTAATGAGAGTCCTCCCAGTGTGTTCTTCTTCTTTAGTAGTACTTTACTTATCCGGGGCTTCTTTCCTTTCCAAACAAAATTGGTAATTTCTTTCTCCATCTCATTAAACAATGACACTGGAACTTGTATTGGGATTGCATTATATAAGTAGATTGCTTTGGGTAAAACAGACATTTTCACAATGTTAAGTCTTTCTATTTATGAGCAGACTAGGTTTCTCCGTTTATCTAAGTCTCTCTTAGTTTCTTGTAGTAAGAGCTTGTAGTTCTCTTTGTAAAGGTCTGTTATTTCTCTGCTTAGATTAATTCCTAGGTACTCTATCTTCTTGGGGGCTATAGTAAATGGTATTGATTTGATGATTTCTTCATTAGCAGTCTCACTGTTGGTATAAAGGAATCCTACTGATTTATTTATGTTTATCTTGTATTCTGAGACTTTGCTGAACTCTTCTATCAGTTTGAGTAGGTTACTTATAGATTCTTTGGGATTCTCTGCATATACAATCATATCATCAGCAAATGGGGAGATTTTGACTTCTTATTTGCTGATGCAGATGCCCTTTATTTCTTGGTCTTGTCTAATTGCTCTGGCTAGAACTTCTAGTACTATGTTGAATAGGAGAGGTGAGAGTGGGCATCCTTGTCTGTTTCCTGTTCTCAAGGGAACCTCCTTCACGCTCTCTCCATTCAGGTTGACGTAGGCAGTTGGTTTTGTATAAATGGCCCTTATTGCATTGAGGAATTTTCCGTCTATGACTCTTTTCCTAAGAGTTTTTAGCATGAATGGGTGTTGGACTTTATCAAATGCTTTTCCTGCATCAATGGACAAAATCAAGTGATTCTTGTCTTTTGTGCTATTTATGTGGTTGATCACATTAATTGTTTTTCTGATGTTGAACCAGCCTTGCATCCCTGGTATGAATTCAACTTGGTCACGATGGATTATTTTTTTGCTATGTTGTTGTATTCTATTGGCAAGAATTTTGTTGAAGATTTTTGCATCTAGATTTGTGAGTGATATTGGTCTGCAGTTCTCTTTTTGGTTGGGTCTTTCCCTGGCTTTGGTATCAGGGTTATGCTGGCTTCATAGAATGAGTTTGGGAGTACTCCATCTCTTTCTGTACTGTGAAATAGTCTCAGTAGTATTGGAGTTAACTCTTCTCTAAAAGCTTGGTGGAATTCTGCAGTGAACCCATCTTGGCCTGGGCTTTTTTGGGGTGGCAGTTTCTTGATGACATTTTCAATCTCTTCCTTTGTGATGGCTTTATTAAGTTGTTCTGCTTCACGTTGTGATAATTTGGGTACGTGGTATGAATCAAGGAATTTGTCTATTTCCTCTAGGTTTTCAAATTTGTTAGAGTACAGTCTTTTATAGTATTCTGTTATGATATTTTTGATTTCTGTTGGATCTGTTGTGACCACTCCCCTCTCATTTCTAATTTGGGTTATTTGTTTCCTTTCCTGCCTTTCTTTAGTAAGTTTAGCCAGTGGTTTGTCAATTTTGTTGATCTTTTCAAAAAACCAGCTTTGGGTCTTTTCAATTTTTTCCTTTTTCTATTCTTGAATTCATTTAGCTCTGCTCGTTTTCTTCTGTTGCCTGAGGGGTTCTTCTGTTGTTCTCTCTCTACTTGTTCAAGCTGTAGGGTTAGTTCCTTGATTTGGTTTCTTTCTTCCTTCCAAATGTGTGCATTTATGGAGATCAACAGACCTCTCAGCACTGCTTTGGCTGTATCCCATAGGTTTTGGTAGGAAGTGTTTTCATTCTCATTGGAATCCATGAATTTCTTTATTTGATCCTTGATTTCTTCTATAACCCATGATTTTTGGAGCAAGATGTTGTTCCATTTCCAAGAGTTCCACTTTCTATCTATGTTATTTCTGCTATCGATTTCGACTTTTATGGCTTTATGATCTGAGAAGATGCTTTGCAGTAATTCAAAGGTATGAATTTTGTTGAGAATTGCATTACGTCCTAACACATGGTCAATTCTGGAGAATGTTCCATGTGCACTGGAGAAGAAGGTGTAATTGTCTGCTGATGGGTAGAAAGTTCTGTATGTATCGTTGAGGTTTAATTGGTTAATTGTGGCAATATGGTCTTCTGTATCTTTACTAAGCCTTTTTCAAGATGTTCTGTCCAGTGTTGACAGTGGAGTGTTGAAGTCTCCCACTATTATTGTGGAGTAATCTAACTCTTTTTTGAGTGTAGTCAGTGTTTCTTTGATGTATTAAGTGCTCTGATACTAGGTACGTAAATATTTAATATAGTTAAGTCTTATTTGTGTACTGAACCTTTCAGCAATAGTGTCCATCTATGTCCATGATGGTGGATTTTACATTAAAATTGATTCTGTCTGAGATTAGAATTGCCACATCTGTTCTTCCTCGTTCATTGTTAGTTTGATATATATTCTTCCATCCTTTAATTTTCAGTTTGTTCCTATCTTTAGATCTCAAGTGAGTTTCTTGTAGACAACATATGGATGGGTCATGTCTTTTGATCCAAGATATCACTCGATGTCTCCTTACTGGAGCATTCAGTCCATTCACATTCAACATAATTATTGCTGCCATTGTGATATATTTATTTTTGTGTTGATGTTTTGTCTGTTGTTCTTATTCCTCTGTTCTGGGACATTCTTTTTTGTGAGTTGATTTTCCACCTTTTTCAGAGCTGTTTTTGTAGTTGTTGAGACTCCCGTGTTACATTTCTTGAAATGGTATGTTACATCTTTGTTGTGCTTTATGACTGCTCCTATGATCCCCCTTGATAAACTATATATAAACCCAATTTTAGTTGCTACCAGTCTTGTCATCTTACTCTCCATCCGGAAAGACTATAACAACTGTAGTACATCCTTCTTTTTAATATGATGTCACTACAGTTTTCATGATAATCACTGGATTGCTTCTTTCAGTATTAAAGCTGTGATCGACTTTGGAACCTTCCCTAACTGAGTAGAGTCCTGAGTAATGTGTCATTCTAAAATATAAAGTTAGTGATTTTTGTTCTTCTAAGCCAAAGCCAAGAACTTCTTTCAGTATTTCTTGTAGTTTGATTTGGTTTTCACAAAGTCTCTGAGTTTCTGTTTATCTGGGAATGTCTTCATTTCATTTTCCTATTTGAAAGATAATTTTGCAGGATATATAATTCTTCGACGGCACTTGGCACTTGGCATATAATTCTTGGTTGGAAGTTCTTCTCCTTCAAGGCTTTGAATGTGTCATGCCACTGTCTCTGTACCAGCATGGTTTCTGCTGAGGAATCTGAGGAAAGCCTACAGGGTTTCCCTCTGAATGTTTGCTTTGCTCTGAGTCTTGCTACCTTTAAGAGTTGCTGCTTATGTTTCATTTTGTTAAGCTTGATTATAATGTGTTTTGAAGTCTTTCTTTTGAGATCTATATTGGGTGGCATACAATAAGCATCTGAGATGTCTATATTCTCTTCCTTCATGATTTCTGGGAAGTTTTCTATCAGCAGCTCAGCAACGATACTCTCTGTGTTCTCAGGTGTCTCGTCCTGTTCAGGGACTCCAGCTAATCGAAGTTTGCTCCTCTTAATAGAGTCTCACATGCTTCTTAATGCTTCTTCATTTTCTTGTTTCTTTTTTCTGATTTCTGCTCATAGACGCTGGCGTCAGTAGCTCTGTCTTCCACGTCAGAAATTCTTTTTTTCCATTTGTTCCATTCTGTTTTCTTGGCTTTGCATTGACGTTTCTATGTCTTTGATTTTGTTCATGAACTTAGATGCAAAAGTGTATCAGTTGATACAATCAAGTAGTTCTTATCTTTTGTTTTATTTGTGCATTTGATTACATTGTTTTTCTAGTGTTGAAAATCCTTGGATCCCCAGTATGAATCTCACATGGTCTTTGATATGTTGTTGAATTCTATTGGCTAAAATTTTGTTGATAATTTTTGCATCTAAGTTCACGAGAAGTATTGCTCTCTAATTTTCCTTTTCTGTGCTATCTTTACCTGGTTCTGATATCAGTGTTATGCTAGCTTCATAGAATAAATTTGAGAGTATTCCACTGTTTTCTGTGCTCTGGAATACCTTTATTAATAGTGGCATTAACTCTTTTCTAAAAGTTTGGTAGAATTCTGCAGTGAAGACATCAGGGCAAGACCTTTTTTTGGTGGGAGGATTTTTGGTTTGTTTTTAATTATCTTTTCAGTCTCTTCTGTTGTGTTGGGCTTGTGTAGCTGGTCTACTTCTCTTTGTGCTACTTTTTGTAGGTGACATGTTTCTAGAAATTTGTTCTTTTTTCCTGGTTTTGTAATTTATTAGAGCACATTCTTTCACAGTATTCTGTTACAATTCTTTTTATTTCAGTTGTATCTCTTGTGATATGGACAATTACATTTCTTCTTCTAGTTATTTGCTTCCTCTCCTGTTTTTCATTTGTCAGTTTGCTAGTAATTCATCAATTTTGTTGATCTTTTCAAAAAAATTAATGGTCTTGTTAACTTAATCATTTTTGTATTCTCTAATTCATGTAGTTCTACTCTAATTTTTATTATTTGTTTCCTTGTGGTGCCTGAGTTTTTCTTTTGCTCGTCTTTTTTCATTTGTTTTAGGTGTATAGACCATTCTTTGATTTGGGCCCTTTCCTCTTTTTGGATGTGTACATTTATTGAATTAAACTGACCTCTGAGTGTCGCTTTTGCCATATCCCATAGTTTTTGGTAGGATGTGCTTTCATTCTCATTTGATTCTATAAATTTCTTTATTCTGTCTTTGATTTCTTCTATAACACAGTCGTTTTTGAGCAAGGTGTTGTTCAGCTTCCATGTTTGCCTTTTTTCTTCTTTTTTTCTGTTATTGAGTTCTGAAAAAATTCTTTCTAATATTTGAACACTTTGAATTTTTTAAGGATTACTTTGTCACCTAATATGTGGTCACTTCTGGAGAATGTTCCATGTGCATTGGAAAATAAAACATACTTGGCTGTTCTTGGATGAATTATTCAGTATATGTCTGAGGTCAAGTTTGTTGACTGTGTCGTTTAAAACTTCTGTGTATTTACTGAGCTTTTTTCTATATGTTCTGTCCTTCACTTACAGTGGTGTGTTGAAGCCTCCTGCTATTATTGTTGGGCTGTCTATTTCTGTTTTCAATGTATTTAGTGTTTGTTTTATGTATTTTGGAGTGCTTTCATTGGATGAATAGATATTTAATATGGTTGGCTGGCTCCTGGAGTATTGATATTTTAGTCATTATATGGTTTCCTTTCTTACACTATATGGTGGATTTTACTCTAAGGTCTGTTTTATCAGAGATTAATATTGTCATTCCTGCTCTTTTTTGAATGCTGTTAGCTAAATATATTTTTCCATCCTTTGGATTTTTGTTCATTTGTGTCTTCAAGTCTAAGGTGTGTCTGGCAGCATATAGATGGGTCATTTTTTAAATCCAATCTGCCATTCTCCATTTCTTCACTGGTTCACTTAGTTCATTTACATTCATTGTGATTACTGATAGGTACAAGCTTAGTGCTGTCATTTTGATGTCCTATTTTTGCAAGTGTTGTAGACAATTCCTTTGTACCATTTAATTTTCTGTGCTGAGTCTGTGATTGACTGTTTCCTTTGTGGTTACCTTAATATTTACCCATATTTTTCTACTTCTAAATCAGTCTTTAATTTCTTTATCTCACCTTGGCTTCCTCTCCTTGTGAATGATGCATGGCTTATTGGGTCCTTCTTTTTTGTTATTAGTGTTTTGCCTATAATTTATTTTTGTGATTCCACTATTTGAGTTCATGTCCAGTTGCTCTGTTCTGCTTTTGAATCTTGGGTTGTTATCGGATGTTACTGATTTTCTAACCAAATGACTCCCTTTAGTATTTCTCATAATTTTGGCTTGGGTTTGCAAATTCTCTAAATTTCTGTTTATCTAGGCATGTCCTAATGTTGCCATACCTGAGTACATAATTCTTGGCTGTCAGTTATTTTTCTTCAGGCCTTTGCATATGTCGTGCCATTTCCTTGTTGCCTGCAGTTTCTACTGAGTAGTCCAAACTTATTCTTACTGATTCTCCTCATTAATTTTTTTATCCCTAACCATTTTTAAAAGCAGCTTCTTTTCTTTAATGTTGGCAAGTTTGACTGTAACACACTTTGGTGTTTTTCTTTTGTGTGTCTTTCTTATGGGGAGTTCAAAGAGCTTCTTGGATAGATATCTTCTTCTATTCCATAATATCAAGGAAGTTTTCTGTCAGCAAGTCTTTAATGATTCTCTATATACTTTCTGTTATCCCTCCCTATTTTTATACTCCAATAACTTTCAGATTATTCCTTTTCATAGGGTCCCACATAGTTCTCAGTGTTTCTTAATTTTTTTTAATTCCTTTATCTGATTTTTCCTAAAATATATTGATGTCATTGCTTTATCTTCAGTCTCACTAATTTGGCTTTCCATTGTCTCAATTCTACTCCTGTGACTTTCTGTTGAGTTGTATAATTCTGCAATTTTATTATGAATTTTTTGAAATTCTAATTCTTGCTACTATATGCTTTTTTGCAGACTGTTCAGTTTCTCATTATACTGTGCTACATTTTTATTCATCTCCTTCCTTATTTCTTGAAGAGTTCTAAGTATTACTCTTCTGTATTCTACCTCTGATAATTCCAAGAAGTTCTCTTCCCCAGGAAAATTTTATTCTTTGTTTTAGGAGCTTTCTGAAGAGATCATAGTCCTCCCCTTTCAGTGCTTTGATATGTACTGCTTTTTTCTGAGCCATTAGTATATTGTATTTATTTATTTTATGTTTGCCTACTGTGTTCTAGCTTCTTGCTTTGAAATGTACAGTTTGCTTTTCTCATACGGATTCAGCTCCATTGTCCAGGTAGTCAAGTCACCAACTGTGTGGTGCATGCTTCTGCCTATTGTCCTTGATGGGCAGGTGTGATTGACATAGATAAGCACAGGTGACTGGCTTTAGCCACTGAGAAAGGCAGGGGGCTAACAATCATCCCTGAGTGTCTCTGAGGATGGCATACCCTCTTATGTCTGAATACAGATTAAGGAACACTTTACTCCCTGGTTTTCTGGCTCAGTTAATGGCATTTAACTCTTGCACTGGACTCAGTGCAGAAAAGGGAAGGTGGGAGCAAGGAGAAGGGAGACAGGCCCATCTCACAGAAAGGATTCAAATCCACATACACCAAGTTACATGCAAAGACTTAACTTTCAATGACCTGGTGCTACCTCGTATTGGTTCTACAGGTGCAAGTGGATTTTCTGGACAATTAATCCCAGTGATGAAGACACCTATCATCCTCCACTTTGGCCCATCACACAGGTGGCTGCAGCTGTTCCCTGCAGGTCTGGTTTGTGAAATCTTATGTACTTCTGACACTACTCTTCCTTCCCTGTTGCTCGGTCCAACTTCCACTGTGATGCTCATGGCTCCCAGGATGTTGTATGTGCTGGATTCATTTTTTCTTTTAGTCTGTTAGAAGAATCACAGGAAGTGTTTGTCTACTCAGCTATCTTGTCCCTTCCAGTCAGACAGATTTTTAATTCCTGCTGTAAATACTGGTGGCATAGTGGTTAAGTACTATGGCTGTTAACCAAAGGTTGGCAGTTCAAGTTGACCAGGCACTTCTTGAAAACTCTATGGGAGCAGTTCTACTCTGTCCTGTAGGATTTTTGTGAGTCAGAAATGACTTCACAGTAGTGGGTTTTGTTTTTGGATTTGCTGTAAATGTGAAATGTGATATAATAAGATAGTCAATAAGTGAGGAATAGGTACAACTTATACAAGAAAAAGATGCAAAGGTGCAGCACAGTGAATTATTTTAAAATGATAATTCTAGCTATATCCTTAGAGAATACAACAAAATGATTTGGCAGAACCATGAAAATAAAGTGCTTGTGGGCTACCAAATTGATTGGAGAGTTTACTAGTAATGCAGATAAGGTGCATGGAACCTCTATGGGGCTGGGAGCATGCAAATGAGGTGTATAGAACCCTAATGAGA
The DNA here is from genome assembly GCA_028571685.1 of Heterohyrax brucei. Lineage (NCBI taxonomy): Eukaryota > Metazoa > Chordata > Mammalia > Hyracoidea > Procaviidae > Heterohyrax > Heterohyrax brucei. Next base: position 25,326,095 of record CM053162.1, read on the forward strand.
GGATTGATCAGTTTGCCATTCTTCTAAGCTTAACAGGAGACATTCACAGGGGCAAGAGGGGATTTCACTACCATCAAGAAGAAGAACCAAGAGCACGGTATGTCCTTTGGTTCTGGGATCACTGTACTGAGTACCTCCTAGACACTAGAGACAGAGTTGTAGCACCAGACAGGCAGCAAACACAGCAGAGTCCAAAAGCCCAAAAAATGGCATCAGGAAACCAGCACAAGTTGGCACAGTAGGCTTCCTGGTCCATGGAGCAAAGTGAGGCTACAGTGTGTGTACCAACTGACAAAACAGAAGAGCTGAGAGCCTTCAGGAAAATGACTTGCTGGTGGAATGTGATGCCCCAGGCACTTATTCACAGAATGACAGAGCTGAGCACCTTTACTTGTTGTTAGAGCAACAGGTCTCTAGGAATGTGTTGGCAGAGCTAAAGAGCTTTGTAAAAATTGCCAAAGCAGGGCAGAGAGCATGCCAAGGGCACAAGGGCCTGAGAGCCAGAGAGAGGTCTGCCTGAGGGCATGGCTAAAAGGAGCTGTCCTGATCAGGAACTGTATCGTGAATTGTTCCTGATCTTGAATTGTAACCTGTTACTTTCCTAATAAAGCCCGTAACTGTAGGTATGAACTCTGAGCTTATGTAACTGTTGAGATGAGTTATTAAACAAACATAGAAGCTGAGAGTGCTGTGAGAAAGTAGGTTGATGTCAGAATTGGTTAAAGCACGGAGGAGGGATCAAGGTATACTTGAACTCCACCTTATAGGGATCAGACTTGGGCTGATGATCTTCTCTATTCTCCTCCTTGTGAAGTTAGATGAGGTCTGATACTGTTTTTACATGGGGTTATACAGCATCTATTGTATCCATAAGCAGGTAGCCTTTTTTCCCACACATCCTACCATGGAACTAACTAAGAAGTTGCCAGAGCCTATCACTACATTGACAGTGCCATGTGAACTGCTTTCTATGGATCAGCAGAAAGCTACTTGGTTCACCAATGACAGCTACAGGGTACATGGATGATATTTGATGTGAAAAGCTACTACATAAAGACCAGCAGACGGAAAGATCCTCATCAAAGAAAATAAAAAGTTTGGCTCACTGGGGTGAACTGCATACTGCTTTCTGTGTTGTGATGGAAGAATTAAACAATGCTGATAGCCCGTATGTTCAGATTTTTAGCAGTTTATGTGTAGTGGCCAACAACATGACTATATGGTCAGGCAAATAGGCAATGGAAAACTGTACTATTAAGGGGATTCCTTTGTGGGGCATGGTATGATGGAAAGCACCCTGAGAATACGGAGGGCCAGTTAAAGTAGGACATCTAAGTGACCATCATAAGAATCCCCCTTCCCAGACTGAAAGGTGACTGGAATCAGTATGTGGGCTTGTTGGAACAATCAGTTAAGGTGACCACCAGAAATGAACAGATATGGTAATGCGGCATCAGTGAAGAGATGGTATAAATCTAGACATATCTGTCTTGCAAATGCTAATAAGTTTTGCTCTGTCTCCAGCAAGAATGAGATTGCAGATGGTTATGGAACAGACTCCCCAGGTAGAAACCCTAAACATGGCTCACAAGTCAGTTACATGGGACCAGTGGCTCCTGAGGGCTACAAATAGGTCCTGACAGGAACAGACAATTGGACTGAGCTTTGCATATCCAGTAATAGGTACAAATACCAAAAATATCATTAAGGTATTAGAATAAAAGTTAGTATACCACTTTGGTACACCGAGTTGTATTTCACCAGATCAAGGAACACAGCCCACAGGGTGCAGCAATGGAAAAAGGAACAAATAAATGTATATTAAATATCATCCTCAGAGTAATAGTGTGGTAAAAAAAAAATTGGAATGGATAATTGAACCATATACCTACAACAGGAGAGATAAAGACAAGAAGGACTGGCTTACACACCTTCATGAGTGTGTGCTTACACTCAACATGAGGGAGGAAAAGAAAGGATCACTACTGGACAGATTTCTATGTTTCTCTGGGCAATTTGGAGAAGTAGCAGGGAACGATGTTAGTGCAACTATACAATTACTCCATACATCACCTAAAATTTCTTTTCTCCCGTCAGATGCTACAGTTCAAGGGCCAAAAGCAGGAGCATTACCTAAGCGAAAGACTCTAACTATACCCCTAAACCTGTATGCTGGAATTCCCAAGGGTCTAATGGGATGAGTTGTACCTTTTACCATCTGGAAAAAGTGGAGTTAACAGTGAATACTGCAGTGCTGTCTGGTTAGATAGCTTGCTGTACCTCCATAGCCTCACCCCATACGAACGGGAATAGATTGAGGGGATTGATAGGAAGCTATTGCTACCAGTGCCACAGACTATCACAATAACTGAACCTGATGTTCCCTTCTCAAGCTGGAAAATTTTGGGTAAAGACAAATGACAAAGGGAAGGAAGAAGAAATAATGGATTAGTAAAGAAATGAACAAATGAGTCGCATAGCAGGTGAAAGTCTAACATTATGTTAATACTTCAAAAGAGGCTCGAAGTAAGGGAATAATATTCTTTCTTGAATTTTATCATATTCCAGAAAGGATGAATCCTGGACAACTTTTTGGAGAACCTAACCAGATCAGATGCACACCTGTAGCAGACCTGCATGACTGGTACTTGAGTTATCTCACCTGAGCATTTTGAACTGTGAATGACATAATTGTTAGGGATTGATTTGAACTCAGATGGTATTACTGCTAGTCAAATGTATGGAGTGGGAGAATTCAACCTCCGGATGCTAAGTATGTGAAGGAATCATGATCAAAAGGCCACAATATGGTCTATGGTTCAACGAGTTCCTTTATGTAGCCTTTTGCCTCGGTTATTTAGAAAAATAGCTTGGGAGATTACCAGCACGGAGACCTGGGGAAGCGAGTCCTGGTAGCACAGAACAGCTAAGAGAACTACTAAGCAAGCTGCTACGCAAGCTGTAAATGGGGAGGGTTAGCTGTGGAGAGGCTGACAGTGGAGATGCTCTTACAGCAGAGAGATGTCCAAGGTCCTGATCTAGAATTGCACCAGCAGGGAAAATTTTTGATCCAAGGGTTCCCTATGAGAAAGCTGTCCTGATGGACCAATTGCATCCGGAGTTGCCTTCTGTTACTTCCAAGTTGAATTCTAACCTGAGTTGTCTACTGACTTGTACCTCAATAAACCATTTAACTGTAAGTGTAGTGTATGAGTTCTGTGAGACACTGCTGTGACTCAAACCCAATTCAGGAAAGAAGGGTGACAAGGAGAGAGGGAGTGACTGCTGTCAGAGATGATGGACTGGCACACTAACACACCTAAAATCTTGGATCCTCACCCTTAACCCTTGACCCTTAGTCTTTCACCCTGACCCTTGAACTCTGATCCCAGATTTAGATTCCGACCCTAGGCTCTGACCCTGACTCCAGTGCTAAACACTATAGTCCTACCATATAAATATATAAACCAGACAGTAACTCTAACCCGTCTAGAACCTCCTAGTACTAACTGTGTATGTGTGGAGCTGTCTCCTTTCCCAGAATTTAACCTCGATGCCTCAGGCCAGGCCCACAAGAGACAAGGCAACACACACACACACACACACACACACACACACACACACACACGGTTCTGAGTAAACTTTTTATTTAATTATTTACATCTGGTCCATGGTACCTAACACACAATAAGAGCCACATAATGTTTAACCCCTTTATTAACAAATTTTAATTTTTTTGATGGTACATATTTTCAGTTTTGGAATATATGATTACCAGCCAAATGTGTTTAAGTTTTTGCTTAGTCTATAGATTTTGAAAAATATAATCTGGCAGTATAATTGATCAATGAGCAAATATGCTATGACAGTATGCCACTGAGGAAAAAAATGAAACACTGTATCAAGTCTATTCTGACTCATAGTGACCCTATAGGACACAGTGGAACTGCCCCATAGGGTTTTAAGGAGTAGCTGGTGGATTCAAACTGCTGACTTTTTGGTTAGCAGCCACGGCTCTCAATCACCATGCCACCAGGGCTCTAGTCACTGAGAATTAAGTAGGTAATTTGCCATTGAGTCTTTTCATTAGGTTACATGAGGAAATTCTGGGATTACAAATATGACATAGACCCATCACAACTATCTATCTCCTTAACTGTCACAGCAGAACACATAATGATTTCTGCAAGTCTCATCTAAGCATCACTTAATAGAATGCTCAGCCTATGCAGCAATGAAGCTCTAACTTCAGTCTTCCAAGATTCACACATTTTGAAAGGGACCCACCTTGACGCTAAATGATTAGAACCTCTGAGATCCAGTGGCATAAAAAGTGGCTGTCATTCACTTTTGGCTAAGTGTAACAAAAAGGTTAAATAACCACAACATCAGCATCTGGGGCATGGTTCCCAGAGTTTTCAGGCATCCCCTAGGATCTCCTCCCTACTGCCACCAAGTCTACACCACAGGAAGTCTCCTCTGCCATCAGAGAGGCTGGATTCTTCCTCCCTTCACCTCTGATGGACCACATTGTCCAGGTGGGAGTAGGATCAGTAATTAGGTGTGAGGGCTTCCCAAGGGGCTGGAATCAGGGTCATTATCTGCACTGCCCTAGGCTTTTGCTGCTAGATCTGGAAGAGGGGTAAATTCTCAGACTACCCTTTCACTCAGCCCGGCCCACAAATTAACTAGACAGGTTTGAGGCTAAGTCTCACCAAGATTCCTCTGCATTCATAACTCTGGGCTGGCCCTTTTTATCAAGCACTTCAAAGAGTCAGGACTGGGGAATGTCAGTGACTAGAACTCTCCCCACCTCTGGGGGTATAAATCCCATTAACCCAATGTATGCCCAGCAACTACAAAAAATAAGGTGCTTGTGCCTACCAAAAGAATTGGACAGCTTGCTAAGAATGCAAATAAATTGCATGAATCTTTGGGGGAGGAGGTAGGGCCATGCAAATACGGTATATGAAACCCTAATGAAAGGATTGTTCAGTTTTACCGTCTCACTAAGCTTTAAAGGAGCCAATTCCAGAGGCAGGAGGGAGACCCCACTACCACAAAGAGGTAGAAGAGCCAGGAGTGGAACATATCCTTTGAACTCACTGAGAACATCCTAGACCTAGGAGACAGAGAGAGCTGTAATGCTGGGGATGGCATGAGACAAGAAGCAGGGTAGAGAAAGGAGAGCGGCAGAACCAGAAGACTACTGCACATAGCACAGCAGGTTTCCCAGTCCATGGAGAAAGGTGACTACAATCAGCATGCCAACCCAGGCAGCCAGAAGTGAATGGCTCAGGCAAAACGCTTACTGGGGAGTGGAGTGCCTCTTGGCACTTGATGGAGTCAAAATGCCATTACACTACCCTAAGCAAGGCACAGGCCAGGCTGAGGGTCAGGCCTGCCTGAGGTCCCATTTGGAAAGAAGCAATCGTGGGCAGTAACTGCATCCTGAGTCCTTCCTGATTTTGAGTTGTAACCTGTTAGTTCCCTAATAAACCCTCCTAGCTGTAAGTATGTTCTGTGAGTTCTGCAGGGCCGTTGAAACAAATTATCGAACTCAAAAGAGAGGTATTGCATGCTGTGAGAGGGACGGCTACTGTCAGAACTGGTAAAAAGGTTGGAAGGTAGGGGTGTGTTTCACCTTCCCCACACAGGAATCAGCCTTGGGCTGATGTTGATCATGATTCTCTTTACCCCTTTCTTGTGACATTAGAGGAGGAGTGATGCCATTTTTGTTGCAAGGTTTCATGCACCTTATTTATGCCACTGTGCAGCAGTACATAGTTTGGGAACATCTATATAAATGCAGCATAGCTACTTCATATTTACTTATTTTGATAATATCTTACTCAAATTAATTTTTTAACACATGTTGACTTGGCATCCCACGCATCCTCATACCTTAGGCAGCTGCCTGTATAGTCTGCCCCTTAATCTGGCACCATTGGCAACCAGTTTGCTTTTCAGTCCTCAGTGGAGAAGATACCACAAATACAGCACTGTCAGAACACTGACAACACACCCACAAAGAGAGCTGGGTGAAGAAGCTTTGCTTTGTGCCTTTATCTGACCCCACAACACTGACCCTAATCCTAAAACCCTAACTCTGGCACTAACCCTCATCCAGATGTGGCCTGACCCAAACCCTGTCTATAACCCTAACCTTAACCCTCTGGGCATCCTCCACCTTCTTGTTCTCAGAGATCTATGCTCTGCTATGTCCAGTTTCAAAAACTGCACCTCCCCTTTCTGGACGCTGACTCATTGCTGGCCTCTCTCAATGGAAACTCGTAGTGTAAAGCTGGTCTGAAATGATGTGAATTCCTTCAAGCCGTGACTCACATTTTGCTGTGAATACTATCATGTCCCACTAAAACATTTGTGTATCCGTTTTGCTGGGTCGTGATTACCAGTATTACTCTCCATTTTGTAATCACAGTTTTATGTTAAAAAACGTTAGGTGGGATGTAACACCCTAACTAAGGTCACATCCCTAGTCCAATGTAAAAAGGAGTTTCTCTGGAGTATGGCCTGCACTACCTTTTGTCTTACAAGAGATAAAAGGAAAGGAAATCAAGCACCTCATACCACCAGAAAAACACTGCCAGGAGCAGAGTACATCCTTTGGATTCAGGCTACCTGCAACCAAGAAGCTCCTCAGCCCGGGAAAGTTTGAGGACAAGGAACTTCCTCCAGATGTGACTTCCACTGGACCTGACAACATGAATTTGGACTTCTAGCCTACTTCTGTGAGGAAAGCAATTTCTTTTGTGAAAGCTATCCACTTGTGGTATTTCCTGTTATAGCGGCACTAGATAACTAAGACAATTGACAACACGCTTCCCACATGGTCTTCAAGGAGATGCTGTGTTCTGAACCCTTAGACATTTCCATTCTTATTGATGACTTTCCCACACAAGTACAGGCACTGCTGGTCTTGGGGCAGATAACCCCTCCAGTGGGCTCGCTTCCCTCTAAACCACTTGCCATGGAGTCTATTCCATCTCATGGTGACTTCATGTGTGTAGGAGCAGAACTGTGCTCCACAGGGTTTTCCATGGCTCACTACAGAAATAAATCACCAGATCTTTCTTTGGTGTCACCTCTGGGTAGATTTAGACTGTCATCCCTTTGGTTGCAGCTGAGCACTTCACTATTTTGGTACGACCAAAGAACTCCCCTCTTCTCTCCAGCTTCATCCACAGGAAGGTCTCCTAGACTAGGTCTATTTCTATCCATCCTTGTGACATAATGGTCAAAAGCTACATCTGCTAACCAAAGTGTCAGGAGCTCATATCCACCCTGCACTCCCTGGAAATGCTATGGGGGCAGTTCTCCTTCCTGTAGGGTCTCTGTGAGTCACAATCAACTTGATGGCAGTGGTTTTTTATGTTTGGGGTTACCATTCCTGTTGAAAAAGAAGGTATGAATCTTCTCTCTTTGGCTTTATTGATTGGGGCCAAAATCACAAGAATAAATTAGTACAGTAGTAGATGAAACACTCAAAAGGGGTAGGAGATGGGCAAAGTCAACATTAATATCCGTATCTTCAATGGTCAAATATCTCCCTTCCCATTCCCACTTTCCTCCTCTGTTGAAGTCAGCATTTCTTGCACGGGTGGCTTTACTAGAGTTTCAGACTGAAATCTGACAAAAGAAGAAGAGGAAAGTCTGAAAGTTTTCCGTATCTGTTAGTGCCAGGATTCCAACTTGCTCTTTAATTTCTTTGGTGCCAGAACTCGTCTCATAAGGTCACAAGTTGGGTACTAAGGCAGGGTGGGGAGGGGGTGTGTGCTGAACCAAAGGTGAGTTTCAGGGAAACTTGGTCATACAAAGGAGCCCTCCTGGTACAGTGGTTAAGGTTAATCTGCCAATCAAAGTGATGGCCGTTTGAATCCACCAGACCCTGAGGACAAATATGGGGCAGTTTGTTTCCTATAAAGGAAGCCTAAAGGAAAGTTTCTGATAAACGAAACTGATGAGCCAGTTCCACTCTGTCCTATGGGGTCATTGTGAGTTGGAATCGACTCCACAATAGTGGATTTGGTCTTGTTTTGTTTTGTTCATGAGAATGCTGAGTAGAGTGTAAACAGGACAACAGAGCAGTGTCAGAAGCTGCAAAATACAGAACCGAAGTGCAAACAAGGGACCCAGGTGGACATGCAGTCAAGAGTGCTATTTTGAGGGAAACATGGGGATGGAGGGTAGGGGGTGGCAGTGTGGAAGGTGAGCTCAGACTGCCACTCAAAGACGTCAGTGGACTGGGCTGGCCAGATGCTGATGCCTCATCTCCAAATTCCAAGTCCCTCCAGCCACAGTGCTGATTCCCCAGTAACCAGCTGTTCATTCACCTTGATCAGCTGCCTTCGCTCCCCACTCCCGCCCCCGACACCAGCCCTGCCTATCCCCCTGCCTGTGCATGACACGTATCTGGGAGGATGGTAGTCCCCAGGGGTGGCATCAATGGGGTCAGCACTGGGCTGGCGACTATGGGCTGTGCGCCTTCGTCTCAGGCCCCTGGTGGGGACTGACTGTTCCCCAGGTTCTCACAGAGTGGAGGTGAAAGGAGTCCCCTGCGCTAGGGGTCCTTGGTGAGCATGGGAGAGTCTCGCGCAGCCGCACAGAATGGCCCTCTGCAATCCCTTCTGGGAGCAGGGCGAACATTCTCTTTCTGCCCCCCGCAACAGCGGGTAGAGGCGCAGCGCAGGGAGTTTTGTGCCGGAGTCATCCTAGCGGATTTGCAGCTCCACAAGTGTCTGCACAGGAGCTAGGGCGACTGCAATGTCTCAGTAGCCTCCCAGGCCCTTTGGTGCAGAGAGCTCCTGATAGGCGGTAGTTGCCCTGACATTGAGTCCTGGAGTCAGAAGTAGTGCTTGTGTGTGGGTCAGCTGAGGTCAGAAGTCGTGGGGTGGCTATAGGTAGGGTGGGTGGTAGAGGGTAGTTGGCGGGGTAGTGTCCAATTTCACTACACTCTGTAGTGCGTAATTAAACACTAGTTTCATCACATTTTGCTGTGAACAACAGGTGGAATTTTGCACGTAAACCAAAATCAAGTCCACTACCGTCGAGGTGATTCTGACTCATAGAGACCCTATAGGACAGAGCAGAACTACTCCATAGAGTTTCTAAGGAGTGTCTGGTGGATTCTAACTGCCGACCTTTTGATTGGCACCGTACCACGCACTTACTGCGGAGTTGTGCACTACAGATTAGTAAAGAAGCCTGTCTGTACCTTGCTTACTGGGTAATCTGTCTGTCCCAGATACCTCCATTTTTTTTTTTTAATCTCTTTTTTCTCATAGATTAAATTGTCGTTAATATTGACCACCGATTTTTCGGTACCCCTTAAATGCTTCTGTGTTCACTCTAACCTGGCCTTGGAGAAGCGGGGAGGTAAGTGTGTCCACTGGTCAGAATCCAGTCCGAAGAAAGTCCAGCCTCTCCACCTCTGGGCTTCTCTGCCTCTCTTCACCTGTTTCCTTCCTCCAGATATTTTCTAACACACAATGGAATTTTTGATGTAGAGGTCCAGCATTACTTCTTGTCTCTACCACTTCCGTCAAAGCACTGGATGGTGACCCCACTTAAGCACCAGCTTTCAAAACCAAGGCTTAGAAATCACGTTAACACCGAATTTCAGCAATTCGGCGAACAGCCGCCAGAGAGCGCACGAGCCATGAATTCTGTCCCCCAGCCGGCCGAGCGTAGGAACCGCCTGGTATTTGGCTTGGATAGATCTGGGCGCCGCGCGCACAGAGAGGCGGGGCTTACCTTCCTGCGGAGCCCACCATCCTAAGGAGGCAGCCGAGGTAGCTTCGGACCAGAACAGCGTCTGCCTAGTCAGTAGTGAGGACAACGCTCCCTCTTTACTGCCCAGACTGCACACGAGGGAGTTTGCCTGCAGCTTCACAGGACAGTCTTCCTCAACAGCCAGCACAGAACGGTCCATTTTCTAGGCTGATTTCATGTGCTGTGTTCTTTCCTTTATTGTATGTTTAACAACACTTATGCCAACGTCTGCACTTGGGTACTAGCCTAAATGTTGGTATTTTGAACCTACCCAGTGTCAAAGAGTTGACAAAAGGCCTGGCAACAACTTCCATCACGATTATAGCCAAGAGAACCCTCTAGAGCACTGCTCTGCTCTATGACACATGGGGTCACCGTAAGTCAGAATCCACAGGACAGCAACTGGTTTGAGTTCTTTTGCTTGTATTTGTTTGACTGTAAGGTTATTTTACTAAAGAATCCCTTTGTTGATGGTTTAGATGAGTTGAAACCGTCACATTCTCTAGTATTTTTTAGGGAGGGAAGGATTGAACATTGTTGCTGAGGAAAACTTCCACAGATTCAGAGAAAGTGGAAGTATGTATACAATAAAAAAATGAGTGTACGGGTTACTGGGACCTTTGAGTCAGTCGGATACACAGTCACAACCAAAATGAATCCCATCCAGAAATATGAGGAGAAAAGGCACACAGTGTCCTTATATACCTTGCAAGTCTGTCAGTTTGTCATACTGTGTCAGCTTGCATGTTGTGGTGATGCTGGAAGCTATGCCACTGGTGTATCAAATACCAACAGAGTCACTCATGGTGTACAGGTTTCAGCTGACCTTCCAGACTATAGCTAGAAAGGACCTGAAGGTCTTACTGCTGAAACACTCACTCATCTATGCCTAGAAACTTGGAAAACAGTAGCTAACTGTCCAACTGACTGAAAGAGATACATACATGTGCCCATCTCAAAGAAAGGAAAGTCAACAGAATGCAAAATTTATCAAACAATATCATTAACATGACACACAAGCCAAATTTTGCAGGAGATCTTTCAAAAGATGTTGCAGCATTAAATCAACTGAAAGCTGCCAGAAATTCAACCCAGATTCAGACAAGGATGGGGAAAAAGGAATATCATTGCTGATATCAGATGAATTTTGGCTCAAAGCAGCAAATATCGGAAATATGTTTACCTGTTTGTTATCTACTATGCAAAGGAATTTGACTATGTGAATTATAACAAATTATGGATAACATTGCAAAGAATGAGAATTCTGAAATACATAATTGAGCTGATAAGCAACCTGTACATAGACTAAGAGGCATTCATTTGAACAGAACAAGGAGATACAGCACGGTTTAAAACCAGGGAAGGTGTGTGTCAGGGTTATTTCCTTTCAGTGTTATTATTCACTTTATATGCTGAGCAAATAATCTGAGAAGCTGGACTATGTTGAAATGAACATACCAGTAGGAATAAAAGAAGATTCATTAACAGTGACATGCAAATGACACACTTTGCTTGCTGAAAATGAAGAGGGCACAAAACAGTTATTGATGAAGATCAAAGACTACCACCTTCAGTATGAATTACACCTCAACGTTAAAAAAAAAATCCTTGCAGTTTGGGCAATAAGCAACATCTTAATAAACAGAGGAAAGACTAAAATTGTCAGAGATTTTATTTTACTTGTATCCACAACCAACAGAATAGTCAAGAAATCAAGCCAACAGATGGCACTGGGCAAAGCTGCTACAAAAGACTTCTTCAAAGTGTTAAAAAAAAAAACAAAAAAAGACATTATTTTAATAAATAAGGTGCATTTGACCTAATCTATGATATTTTTAAATGCCTGAACAGTGAATAATGAAGACCAAAGCAGACTTGATGCCTTTGAGTTATGGTGTTGGTGAAGGATATTGAATGTACCACAGACTGCCACAAGAATGAACAAATCTGTCTTGGAAGAAGTACAATCAAAATGCTCCTTAGAAGAAAGAATGGTGAGACTGTATCTCAAATATTTTGGACATATTATCAGGAGGGAACAATCCCTGTAGGAGAACATCATGCTTGATAAAGTGGAAGGTCAACAAAAAAGGATGACTCAGTGAGATGGATTGACATGGTGACTGCAATAATTAACTCTAGCATAGCAGCAGTTATGAGAATGTCACAGAACTGGGTGGTATTTTGTTTTCGCTACCACTGCTAACCACACGGTAGGCAGTTCAAATCCACCAGGCGCTCCTTGAATACTCTGGGGGTCAGTTCTACCCTGGCCCCTAGGGTCACCATGAGTGGGATTCGACTCGACGGCACTTGGCTGTACATGACATGGTTATGAGTTGGAACTGATGCTATGGCTTGTAACAACAACACCATCCTGACACGTATACTTTTGTTAAAAATTTTATTGGTTATTTTTTCTACAATATTAAAATAATTGAACAAAAGTTGAAAACTTTAAAAGTCAATCCATGAATAATGTTATTTTGAATTTACAAGTTTAAAAATAAAAATTATACAAAAATATTTGTTTTATTAAAAAATCATTATTTAGTATAATTTTACTTCCCTGATGTGATTGTTCGGTTGTGTGTCAACTTGTCTGGTCCATGATTCTCAGTAGTTTGACAGTTTTATTTTAGCATGGTAGTTGTATGGTGTTGTGGTCACCTTCATGACAGACCTACTATGAATGGTTGATTAGCTGAGGGGACATCTCCTTGGGGATGTGGCCTGCATCCGAAATATGTGGGATTTTGGGTGTAACTTGCTGGATTTTGTTCAGCTGTGGATCCTGAATTTGGCTGATTAGCATCTGACCTCCATTTCTTGGAATTTGGACCAATAGTCTGTTGTCTTACCTGCTAATGTTGGATTTGTCAGCCACCACAGCTGTAAGCCAGCAGCCTGCCATCTAAGTCATGGGTCTTGGGTTTGTCAGCTCCTGCAACTATGTGAGTAAGGAGAAGCATCCAGCCCAATGCAGAGACTTGGGACTTGCCAGCCTCTACAGGCACATTAACCATCTCCTTGAAATAAATGGCTCTCTCTTCTCTCTATGTTTCATATATACACACATATATGTATATACATGTAGATATGCAAATATATATAAAATATATGTATTATGTACATGTGTGTGTATATATATATATACACATGTATAGATGCATGTTTTTGTTTTTGTTAGGTGCCACTGAGTCAGTTCTGAGTCATAGTGATCCTATGCACAACAAAACAAATCACTGCCTCATCCTGTGCCATGCTCACAATCACTGTCGTGGTTGAGTCCAGGGTTGTCACCACTGTGTTAATTCATCTTGTTGGGGGTCTTTCACTTTTTCTGTTAACTCGTCTACTTTACCAAGCATGATATCTTTCTCCAGGAATTCATCCCTCCCAACAACATGTCTAAAGTATATAAGACATTGTTTCACTATCTTTGCTTCTAAGGACCCTGGTTTTACTTACTCCAAAGCAGGATGGATGGATGGATAGATAGATAGACAGACAGGCAGACAGATAGACAGAATGACAGATAGAAAGACAGATAGATAGATGTGTGTTTACATTTATAACATATACATTATATATTTTTACATATATACATAAACACATATATAAACACACACACACACACATATTCCCCACTTACTTTACTCCTCTAGAGAGCCTGCCCTGAACATTTGGTACCATGAGTAGTTGTAGAGAATGAAAACTATTAGGATGAGTTTTGTAAGTTGGTTCTCAAAGATGTTGACGATTGTGCTTCCAGTAGTAAAGAAACCAAAAAACCCAAACCCACTGCCGTGAGTCAATTTGAACTGATAGCAACTCTATAGACAGAATAGTCAAGTTTTCTCTGTAATGGGAGCTTTCTGGAGCCATGGTTGAGTGTTTGGTTAAATGTTTGGTTAGTGTTTATTTCTTATGAGATATCTAGAGACTGTTTCTCTGATGTAGCCGTAACAGGAGCTGAAGCACAGTTCTGAGAAGGATGTTTATCACCAGTCACCTCTATGTACTCCAGTGAGTGGGCCCAGTGGAGTCTCTGGAGTAGCAGGCTCCACTTCCTGGCTGGCAAAGACATGGCCTCATTTATGGAGTCACTGGGGGGCCATCAGGTGCCCCTATGATGTGAATTGATAAAGGCTGCAAAAGATGCCATCGGGCTGCACCACAGTTACTTCTTTAGGCAGTCTTATTTTAAAAGGTAAAAGCTGGCAGAGTTAACAGATGTCTCCTCATTGCCCTCTGAGAACTAAGGCCTGGATGATATTCCTATGGAGCACTGAACATCTGGGGAGCCTTAGGACTTAGCAAATTTAACTAGGCACTAGTATCAGACTAATCTTTCCCTCTGAAAAACAACCCAACCACCTGACCTCGGCTTCTGCTGTTTCATTGTATCGGAGAACTGCAGCTTCTGCAAACAGCCGGTAACGTACTTTCATTATCAGCTGGCAGGTGGAGTCTGATGCTCCTGACTGCCTGTTCAGGCCAGCCCATTGGACAGCTTCCAGCTCCCAGTTCAGCACCTGGACAGCTCCCTGCATAGAAGTGCAGTTTACGTTTTAAGACTGAGAGGCCTATGTATTAATTGCCTGGAGATCTCTCTGCTGAGAGTCCTGACATCTTTTCTTCCCTCTCTTCACTGACTCACATTCTAGGGTTGGCTGACAGCCCCCAGTTTCTCCACAAGCAGAGCAGCCTTTTTGCCACCCAATAAGTAGTCTTCCACCCTTGAGAGTCCACCTGGGGCAAATCACTAGAGTATTAGAGACAACTGGTGACCAACAATTCTCTTAGATCCAATACCAGAGAAATCAAACAGTATCTAGATGGCACACAGGCAGCAGATCATAGTTAATCATTTAAAGAAGCAGTCTTCAAATGCTCCAGGAAATTCCCTAAATAAATATTCAAAAAAATTCCCACATGAAGGAGCCTTTCTGAATCTATCACAGGTTGAAAACAAAAGATTTATATATAGAACCCTCCTAGAGATTTAACAAAATGCAGTAAAACAAAATGAAAAATTTGGCAAGCTATTTGAACTGATGGAACATCAATGAGCTTGAATATGTCAGATCAGTAACAAAATTACAGAATTAGATAGTTCTATCCAAAGCCAAAAGAGTAGGATTGAACAGATGGAAGTTAGACTCAGTGACCTAGAAGACAAGAGTAATCGACACCAGCATTTATGAGGTGAAATCAGAGAAAAGAAATAAGAAAAACAAAGAAGCATTAAGAAATATGTGGGACTCCATGAAGAGGAATAATTTATGTTTAATTGGAGTTACTGAACAAGGGGGGATCAATGACAATATAGAGTATTGCTGTAGAGATGCTGACAGAAAACTTTCCTGAGATTATGAGCAAAGAGAACATAGGTATCCAAGATGTTTATCAAACACTGCAAAAGCTGGACCCAAAAAGAAAGACACCAAAGCATGTTATAATCAAGCTTAGTAAGCTAAAATATAAATGGATGCTTCTGAAGGCAGCAAGGCTCAAAGCAAAACTGACACTCCGAGGGAAACCCTGTAGGCTTTCATCTGCCTTTTCTGCTGAAACAATGCTGGCTAGAAAACAGCGGGCAGACAAATTCAAAGTGCTGAATGAGACAAACTTCCATCCTAGAATTATTTATCCTGCAAAATTGTCTGTCAAATATAATGGTGAAATTAAGACATTTGAAAATAAAGAGAAATTTAGAGACTTCATAAAAACTAAACTAAAATTACAGGAAATATTGAAAGAAGCTCTTCCCCAAATGTATATTTTATGTGATAATTCAGGACACTTCATCCAAATTTCTAATCAGTTAAGGAAGTCACAGAACTTCACCAAAGCTACAGTATTATAGTAAGGGAATCTGTGGTCATATCATGACAATTATAATACCATCACATTAAAAGAGGGATACACTACAGCAGTTATAGTTGTTTTAGATGCAGAGGAAGTTTCAGAATTATGAAGTAGTTAAAAGTGGGGTTAATCTTAGTATGTTAAGGGGGATAATACATGTAGCCATAAAGCAGATTAACAATGCATTGTATCAAAATAAGAAATGCAATACAGGAGTCTCAACAAACACAAAACCGACACTGAAACAACAACTCATAAAGAAGAAAGCCCCAGAACAGAACATTAAGAGCAATACAGAAAACACTAACACAAAAGTAATTACACCAAAATGATGTCACTAAGCACATACCTATCGATAATTACATTGAATGTAAGTGGATTGAATGCTCTGGTAAAGAGACAGCAAGTGATATCCTGGATCAAAAGACACGACCCACCTATATGTTGCTTACAAGAAACACACCTTAGACTTAAAGATATGAACAAATTGAGAATTTAAGGTTGGAATAATATAGACCAAGCTAACAATACACAATGAAAAGCATGTCTGGCAACACTAATCTCAGATAGAGTAGATTTTAATGTGAAATCCATTATTATGGACAAGGATGGTCACTATTTATTGTTGAAAGTTTCAATACTCAAGCAGGACTTAACAGTATTAAATATTCATGCACCCAATACCAGAGCACCTAAATACATTGAACAAATACTGACAACACCAAAAAATGAGATAGATCATTCCACAATAATAGTTGGAGACTTCAACACTCCCCTTTCAGTTATGGATAGATCACCCAGAAAAAAGCTGGCAAAGAAGATCTTATTGCAACAATCAATGAACTTGACCGTATCGAAATATATAGATCTTTTCACCCATCAGCAGATAAGTACACCTTCTTCCACAATGTACACAGAACATTCTCCAGAATGGACTATATGTTAAGTCATAAAGTAATTCTCTATAAAATCCAAACCATTGATTTACTGCAAAGTATCTTCTCAGACCATAGTGCTATAACAGTTGAAATCAGTAACAAAAAATTCGTAGGTAGAAATTCAGACTTATGGAAACTGAACAACACTTTGCTCAAAATGCCTTGGGTTATAGAAGAAATTAAGGAAAAAGTAAAGAAATTTATGGATTCAAATGAGAATGAAAACACATCCTACCAGAATTTATGGGGTACAGCAAAAGCAGTACTCAGAGGTCAGTTTATCTCTATAACTGCACACAACTAGAAAGAAGAAAAGGCCCAAATTAAAGAAATAAACTTACAGCTTGAACATAGAAACAGAGCAACAGGCACCAGAAGAAAACAGATTCTAAGGATTAGAGCAGAGCTAAATGAATTAAAGAATAGAAAAACAATTGAAAAAATTAACAAAACCAAAAGCTGGTTCATTGAAAAGATCAATAAAATTGATAAACCATTGGCTAAACTTACAAAAGAAAAACAGGAGAGGAAACAAATAACCCAAATAAGAAATTAGATTGGAGAAGTCATAACAGATCCAACTGAAATAAAAAATATCATAACAGAATATTATGAAAGGCTGTACTCTAACATGTTTGAAAACCTAGGGGAAGTGGACAAATTTCTAGATTCACGTGACTCACCAAGATTATCACAAGGAGAAGTAGATCAACTTAATAAATCTATGACAAAGGAAGAGATTGAAAAGGTCATCAAAAATCTACCAACCAAAAAAAGTCCTGACCCAGATGACTTCACCAGAGAATTCTACCGAACTTTTAGAGAAGACTACTGAGGCTATTGCACACCATAGAAAGGGATGAAATACTCCCAAATTCATTCTATGAAGCCAGCATAACTCTGATACCAAAATCAGGGAAAGATCCCACAATAAAAGAAAATTACATACTAATATCACTCGTGAACCTAGATGCAAAAATCTTTAACAAAATTCTAGCCAATAGATTTCAACAGCATATAAAAAGAAATTATTCATTATGATGAAGTGGGTTTCATTCCAGGGATGCAAGGCTAGTTCAACATCAGAAAAACAATTAATGTAATCAACCACATTAATAACACAAAAGGTAAGAATCACCTGATTTTGTCAATTGATGCAGAAAAGGCATTTGACAAAGTTCAACACACATTCATGCTTAAAACTCTCAGAAAAATAGCAACAGAGGGAAAATTCCTCAATGTAATCAGTAGCATCTATGCAAAGCCAACTGCCTTCATCATCCTGTATGGTGAAAGACTGAAAGAACTCCCTTTGAGTACAGGAACTAGACAAGGATGCCCATTCTTACCATTTCTATTCAACATTGTGCTAGAAATTCTAGCCATAGCAATTAGACAAGACAAAGAAATAAAAGTCGTCTGTATTGGCAATGAAAAAGTAAAAATCTCCCTCTTTGAAGATGATATGATTGTTTATACAGAGAATCCAAAGGAATCCCTAAGTAAACTATTGGAATTAATAGAGAAGTTCAGCAAAGTATCAAGATATAAGATAAACATAAGTAAATCAGTAGGATTCTTTTATACCCACAAAGAGATTATTAAAGAAGAAATCACCAAATCAATTCCATTTACCATAGCTCCCAAGAAGATAAAATACCTAGGAATAAATCTAACTGGAGAAATAAGAGATCTTTACAAAGAGAACTACAAGACCTTACTACAGGAAACTAAGAGAGACTTACTTAAATGGAGTATTCATCCCTGTTCATGGATAGGAAGACTCAACATTGTGAAAATCTCTGTTTTGCCCAAGGCAATCTACTTATAGAATGCAATCCCAATACAAATTCAAGTGACAGTTTTTAATGAGACAGAGAAACAAATCAGTAACTTTGTTTGGAAAGGAAAGAAGCCCCAGATAAGTAAAGCACTACTGAAGAAGAAGAACACACAGGGAGGCCTCTCACTACCTGACTTTAGATCCTATTACACTGCCATAGTTGTCAAAACAGCCTGGTACTGGTACAAAAAGAGACCTATAGACCAATGGAACAGAGTAGAGACCCCAGAGATGTCACCATCTCCTTATGAACACCTGATGTTTGACAAAGGCCCTAAGATTTTAAACTGGAGTAAAAACTATCTCTTTAACAAATGGTGCTAGCAAAATTGAATATCCACCTGCAAAAAATTGAAACAAGACCCATATCTCACACCTTATACAAAAACCAACTCAAATTGGATAAAAGACCTAAATATAAAATCTAAAATGATAAAGCTCATCCAAGATAAAATAGGGTCAACAATGGAAGTTTTAATACAGAAAATAGACAGACTTCAAAATCTGACAACACACATTCATCAGAAGAGAAAATAGATAAATGGGAATTACTAAGAATCAAATACTTCTGCTCATCCAAAGACTTCATCAAAAGAATTAAAAGACCACCTATAGAATGGGAAAAACTATTTGGCAATTCTATGTCAGACTGATGACTGATCTCCATAATCTATAAAGTATTATAAAATATCAACAAGAAAAGGATAAATAATCCAATTAAGTGACAGGCGAAGGAGATGGACAAGACACTTCTTTAAAGAGGATATCCACATGCAGAATTGGTCACTATCATTAGCTGTTAAAGAAATTCAAATCAAAATTATGATGAGATATCATCTCACCCCAACAAGGTTGGCCATGATCCAAAAAACACAAAACAACAAATGTTGGAGAGGCTGCGAAGAGGTTGGAACTCTCCTACACTGCTGGTGGGACTGCAAAATGGTACAACCTCTTTGGAAAACAGTCTATTGTTTCCTTAAAAAGCTGGAGGTAGATATACCATTTGATCCTGTAATCCCACTGCTCAGAATTTATCCTTCAGAAACAAAGGTTGTCACACGAACAGACACGTGTACATAAATGTTTGTTGCGGCACAGTTCACAATAGCAAAAAGTTGGTATCAACCCCGATGCCCGTCAACAGATTAATGGATGAGCAAACTATGGTACCTGTACTCAATGGAACACTATGCTATGATAAAAAACAATGACAATTTTAGAAAACATCTCATAACATGGTCTCATTTGGAAGAGATCATGCAGTGTGAAATCATTCAGTGTCAAAATGACAAATTTTGTATGAGACCCCTGTTATAAGGACTTAACAAGAGAATTATCCATAGAAGAAAATGACTGTGCTGACTACATGGGTAGGTGGGGGTTGAGGGTTTATCAGAGATGAGTTAACTGATAGATATTAGAAATTTTATTCTTTTATTGTAATTAATAAAAAATAAAATAAATGAAAAAGGTAAAAGCTATTTCATGGCTTCCAAAATCAATCAGGCCATCAGGTGTGGGATGCCCTTCCTTCTGGCTGATAATGGAGGCACCTCTTCAACTGTTCCCAGATGCTATGACAAAGTTCAAGGGACAGGCTACTGCTCGCTGACATCCCCTGTTGTGCCCTATCCATAAGGCTACACTGTGCTAAACACAGCTTTTCTACTGTAAAAGCACTCCCTGGGCTGTGACTGTCTCCCAGTTGGGGAGTTAGCCTCTACAAAGGCCTCTGGTTGGGTAACTCCACCTCCCAAACAAGATGTCATCCCAGTTAAGCTGTCCCACCCCCACAAAACAGCAGAATCTGTGGCAGAGTTCCGAAAAAAGAGGGTGGATGGGCTGTGGTGCTCTGAGTCCGGAGCCAAGCTCCGGAAATGTGGCTATTCCCCCGCTGATCATGTTAGCACTGAGGCTCTGTGTAGCTACTGATTGAGCCCTTCCCCTGCCTGCTGGCCAACAAAAAGAAAAAGAGGTTAAAAATGCCAGTTACCTTCAGTCTGTGGGAGCTGGCCAATTGAACCAAAGTGGGCAGGGCTCAGCCAAAGACAAGAAGTTTCTCCTTCAGTGGCATGTAGTCCAAGCTGACAGCACTATGCTGTCAGGGCTCAATGGATGTCCAGAAATCTCCATTTAATTATCAATCCAGGCCTTAGATTTCAGAGGGAATTAAGGAGATGTGCATCTAGTCTACCATCTTCACTTTACCCCACACTTATGCCTTTAAAGAAAGCCTTATTTCTTGTAGTAACAAAGCTGATATTGCTGAAAATCAAATCCAAAGTCTTACTGAAAGAATGGCTGAATTATAACACTGAATTCTCAACTCTGAGCAGTATCTGAAGTTAACTTTGAGTGGTATCTCATAGATAAATAGATGGATAACACAAAGTGGTATCTGAAGTTAATCTCAACTGAATTCTCAACTTTGAGTGATATCTGAAGTTAATGTCAGGGCATCTATGGAGAAGAAATGGAATCCTGAAACTTGGATGGGGCAGATAATAAGGAAACAGGGGACATCGAGCCTCTAAATTCCATAGAATCACTCCTGCCAGCAGAAACCGCCATCAGTGCCATCAGAAAAGATTATTCCATGTTTGTCTAAAAGCAACCTTCCTCAGTAAAACTATTAGCCCTCCTACCCACATCTGATGATATTAACCCAGCAGTGCCTGAAGGCAATGTTGAATGTTCTTGAAACATGTCCCTACCACCCATTTTGGCCTCTACACTCATAACTAAACTTAAGTCCCAACAAGCTCCCAAAGCACAAAACATGACCCATGAGGAAGTATGCTAGACTCAAAAAGAACTGTTTGACATAAACCAAGTGTCAACAAAATCCAAAACACTGAATTATTGCAAAGCATCTTCCTGGACCATAAAGCCATAAAAGTTGTAAAAGTTGTTTTTTCTGCTATCTAGCAGAAAAAAAAATAGGTAGAAACTTGGACCCATGGAGACTGAACAATACCTTGTTCAAAACCTATGGGTTATAGAAGAAATTCAGAACAAAATAAATAAATTAAGAGAATCAAATAAGCACAAAAACACATCCGCCAGAACCTATGGGATGCAGCTAAAGCAGTGCTCAGAGGTCAATTATTTCTATAAATGCACACATTCAGAAGAAAGAAAGGACTCAAACCAAAAAAGTAACCTTACAGCTTCAATAAGTACAAAGAAAGAAACAAAGGAACAGCTCAGGCACCAGTAGAAAACAGACAATAAAGATTAAAGCAGAACTAAGTGAATTAGAGAACAGAAAAACAATTGAAAAAATTAACAAAACCCAAAGCTGGTTCTTTGCAAAGACTGACAGAACTGGAGAGGAAACAAATACCCTGAATAAGAATGAGATGGGAAATGTCACAACAGATCCAACTAAAATAAAAAGTATCATAACACAATACTACAAAAGACTGTACTCTAACAATCTGAAAATCAAGAAGAAACAGAAAAATTTCTAGATTCATATCACCTACCAAAATTATCACAAGGAGAAGTAGAACAACTTAATAAACCCTTCACAAAGGAAGAGATTGAAAAAGTCATCAAAAAACTACCAACTAAAAAAATTCCTAGCCCAGACAGCTTCACCAGAGAATGCTACCAAACTTTCAGAGAGGAGTTAACTCCAGTACTACTGACACTATTTCTCAGCATAGGAAGGGATGGAATACTCATAAATTCATTCTATGAAGCCAGCATAACCCTGATATCAAAGCCAGGGAAAGACCCAACAAAAAAGTAGAACTACAGACCGGTATCACTCATGAACCTGGATGCAGAAATCTTCAACAAAATCCTAGCCCATAGAACTCAACAACATATCAAAAAAAGAATTCATCATGGCCAAGTTGGATTCATACAGGGATGCAAGGCTGGTTCAACATCAGAAAACCAAAATGATCAACCACATAAACAGCACAAAGGATAAGAATCACATAATTTTGTCAGTTGAGGCAGAAAAGGATTTGACAAAATCCAGCACCCATTCATCCTGAAAACTCTAAGCAAAATAGGGATAGAGGGGGAATTCTTCAATGCAGTAAGAGGCATAGAGGCAAAGCCAACTGCCTACATCATCTGGAATGGAGAGACACAGAGAAAATTCCCCTAGAAAATGACAATGAAGATGCCCATTCTCATCACTTCTTTTCAACATTGTACTAGAGGTTCTAGCTAGAGCAATTAGACAAGACAAAGAAATAAAGGGCATCTGCATTGGCTAAGAAGAAGAAAAATCTCCCTATTTGCAGATGATATGTCTGAATATGCAGAGAATCCTAAAGAATCCATACGTAAACTACTAGAACTCATAGAAGAGTTCAGCAAAGTATCAGGATATATGATAAACATAAGTAAATCCGTAAAATTCCTTTATACCAACAAAGAGATCACCAAAGAAGTAATTATCAAATCAGTACCATTTACTATAGCCCCCAAGAAGATAAAATACCTAGGAATAAATCTAACTAGAGAAATAAGAGACCTGTACAGAGAGAACACCAAGACCTTACTGCAAC
This sequence comes from Heterohyrax brucei, assembly GCA_028571685.1. Taxonomy (NCBI): domain Eukaryota; kingdom Metazoa; phylum Chordata; class Mammalia; order Hyracoidea; family Procaviidae; genus Heterohyrax; species Heterohyrax brucei. The sequence goes on from CM053162.1 coordinate 25,349,077, forward strand.
TACAAGAGACTTACATAAATGGGGAAACGTATCCTGCTCACGGACAGGAAGACTTAACATTGTAAAAATGTCTATTTTACCCAAAGTTATCTACACATGCAATGCCTTTCCAAAAGAAATCCCAGTGTACCTTTTAATGAGATGGAGAAACAAATGAGTAACTTTGTCTGGAAAGGGAAGAAACTCCAGGTAACTAAACCACTACTGAAGAAAAGGAACAGAGTGGGAGACCTCACACTACCTGACCTCAGATCCTGTTACACTGCCACAGTATTCAAAACAGCCTGGTGATAGTACAAAAAGAGACATATAGACCAATGGAACAGAGTTAAAAAAGCAGAGATGCCACCATCCTCTTACTAACAGTTAATATTTGACAAAAGCCCTAAGATTGCAAACTGGGGATAAAAAACAGTCTCTTTTAACAAATGATGTTGGCAAAGGTGGATATTCATCTGCAAAAAACTGAAACAAGACCCATATCTTACACCTTACACAAGAATTAACTCAAAATGGATCAAAGACCTAAATATAAAACCAAAAACAATCAAGATCATACAAGAAAGAATAGAATCAACAATGGAACTTCTAATGCACACCTTACACAGACTTCAAAAACTGACATAGTACGAGCAACAGAAAATAGATAAATGGGAACTACTAAGAATCAAATACTTTTGCTCATCCAAAGACTTTGTCAAAAGAGTTAAAAGACCACCTACAGAGTGGGAAAATATATTTGATAACTACATGTGAGAACTGACGTGTGATCTCCATAATCTACAAGCTACTACAAAATATCAACAAGAAAAGGATAAATAATCCAATTAAGTGATGGGTGAAGGAGATGGACATGACACTTCTCTAAAGAGGAAATCCATGCAGCCAAAAGACACATGCAGAAATGCTCACGATCATTAGCTATTAAAGAAATTCAAATCAAAAGAACGATGAACTATCATGTCACCCCAACACAGTTGGCCATAATCCAAAAAACAATAAACGCTGGAAATGCTGTGGAGAAATCAGAACTCTCCTACACTGCTGGTCGGATTGCAAAATGGTACAACTTCTTTGGAAAGCAATCTGGCACTTCCTTAAAAAGTTGGAAATAGACATACCATCTGACCCAGTAATCCCACTGCTTGGAATATATCCTACAGAAGCAAGGACATTCATACGAACAGATACACACACATGAAAGTTTATTGTGGCACAGTCCACAATAGCAAAATGATGAAATCAACCCAGATGCCCAATGACAGATGAATGGGTAAATAAACTATAGTATATACACTCAGTGGAACACTATGCAATGATAAAGGACAATGATGATTTTAGGAAACGTCTCATCACTTGGTTTCAGTTGGAAAACGTTATGTTGCGTGAAATTAGTCAGCTGCACAAGGACAAATATTGTATGAGACCCCTACTATATGGACTTGAAAACAGACTCATGTACAGAAGAAAAGACTCTTTGATGGCTGCAAGGGAAAGGAGGGAAGGAGAAGGCTGGTTATAGATCACATAGTTGATAGAAATTTGGTTGTGTGAAATCAGTGACAGCACACATTAGAAAGAAGATCAATTTAACTGGACTTCAACATAAAGTGGAAACTCTTTCCATTCTTAACCCAATATGGCAAGGACAGAGCTAGCAGGGGCAGGGGTCTAGGGACCATGCTCTCAGGGGACATCGAGGCCAATTGACATAACTAGCCTATTGCTAAGGGAGTTTTCTCCACCCCATATTGGTGAGTGGCATCCTGGGTCTTAAAAGCAAGCAAGCTGCCATCTGAGGTACAGTAAATCGTCCCAATTCAGATGATCACCAAGGACAAAAACAACATGGGGAAAAGAGAACCCAGAAGACAGAAAGACCTACATGAATGGGTGACTATATCAACATGCCGCCAGAAGAACCAGATGGTGCCTGGACACCTCCAGTGACAGCCATAATGGGGCTCACAAAATTGAGTCTCAGTGGCAATACAAAAATAATAAGGGGTAGTGCACCCTGAGAACTCCACTAAAAGACCACAGTTGATGGTCTGAAGGCCTGGGGTTCCCATGGGAGCATGGACCCGAGACCTGATGCTGCCTGTGTCATAAATCGTTACTGAAGTCAACTCCTCTGACAGGAATGGGTTGGACTGTGTGACACAGAATTACCATATTGTGTGTGAACTTTATGGTTCTACATGGCCATAGGATGTCATCCTACTGGCCTCTTACTAGAGGGGTGTGGAGAGGGTGGAAAAGAGGGGATAGGAGATTGTTAAGAGGATCTGACTTGTATAGAATGGAAAGGAGGAGTGTGCTGACACCAGGCAAGGAGAACAGGAGGAGCTCCATGTAGGTGGGCATGAGAGTTTGAAGCAGACTGTACACTTTCACTTGATCACAATTTAAATAAAGGAGAATAAGAAGCTATCTAGAAGGTCCGAGATACAGGGAGAGAAAAACATAAAACAAAATTCAAATTTATAATAAAAACTTAATGGTCTGCAAGAGACTGAAGAAACCCCCAACACTATGACCCCCAGATACCCTTCAAAGTCGGAACTGAAGCCACTTCCTAAGTTGCAGGCAAAAATTAGACAGGCCCATAAAACAAATAGCAACACACATGAGGAATGTAGTTATTGGTTGAATCAAGTATCAGAGACCTCATGGTCAACACCTGCCCAAAAGCAGTGATCAGAAGTGAGAAGGCAGAAGGGACAGGAAACTTGGATGAATGGACACACAGAATCTGGGAGACAGAAAGGGTGAAAGTGCTGCCTTGTTGTAGGGATTGCAACCAATGTTACAAAACAGTCTGTGCATAGAGTTTTGAATGAGAAACTTAATTTGTACTGTAAACTTTTACATAAAAGACAATAAAGTTAAAAAAAGAGAATTATCCCAAAAAATAAAAAATAACAAGCTGTTTAGCTTTTCTGTATGTACAAACAGAAACCTGGCAGAATACGTGTGTGAATGATTAAATTGATTAAGGATGTGGAATGATGGTCAAGTAAAATAAAGATAGATCAGTGTGAGTTAATTATATGAACCCAGTAAGCACAGCTTTTTCATTGACTGTTTCAGCCTCAGAGATTAGCAAAATATCTAATTTATTTGGTTGGGGTGCTGAATCATGGTTTACATGGTGGCCTACACTAAATTGAGTTGAAGTACCAGACCTTCTTGCCTATACTGTAAAAGGACATATCTAAAGGCTTAGAGAAATTGACATGGTAGGATTTATCAGATTATACCCACAGATCCACACATGTAGTGCCCAGAAGGCACACATTTTACCACACAGGTGAGGGATAAATTTGTGAAGGGAGCTCCAGCATCCTTGAAGACTGCTGTGATTGCTGTCTACGTGAGTCATATTTGACAGTGAGAATTACCTAACTGAATTAAGGCAATTAACTACAGTGGGGCCTGATTGGACCCAGTGGTTGTAGGGGATAAGTGGTAGCACTCAATCAACAATGATATGTGGGCATGGTCACCTTAATGGACAGCTGAGTTGAAGAGGAATCAGAATGTTTCAGCCTTAGAGATTGGGGTGGAGTTATAGTACTGGCTACTAGCTCATGATGTCCCTAGGAGTAAAATAAATATGAACTCCACTAAATATTTACTTGATCTGCACAAGTGGAAGAATTCTAGGTCAAGTGAATAGCAGTCTAACAGGACTCACCAGAATACAGAGTCATGGTCCTTCAACCAGTTCTCAGACTTGAGTGAGTTTAGAGATTCACATCCCCTTGAATGAAACGGAGGCCAGGTCCCCTTGATGGAGGAGCCCTTTGCACTGCCAGAAATGTATACTGCTATTCTTTCTCTTAGCCTTTCCAAAAAGGATCTATGACCTTTCGCAACAGTGACTGTTTATTTTGGAAAAGGAAATAATCAGACTTTTGGGGGGATTACTGGGTACTGGCTCTGAGCTAGCACTAATCCCAGGAGACCCAAAATGTTACTGTGGCTCACCAGTTGAACTGAGGGCATATAGAAGTCAGGTTAATAATGGAGCTTTAGCTCATGTCTGTCTCACAGAAAGTCCGATGAGTCCCTAAATCCATCCTGTAGTGATTTACACAATTCCAGAATGCGTAATTGGAATAGATACATTGAGCAACTGGCAGAACCCTGACACTGGATCCATGGCCAGTTGAGTGTCTTAGTTACCTAGTGCTGCTATAACAGAAATACCACAAGTGAGTGGCTCTAAGAGAGAGAAGATTACTCTCTCACAGTCTAGGAGGCTGCAAGTCCAAATTCTGGGTGTCAGCACTAGGGGAAGGCTTTCTTTCTTTCTTGGCTCTGAAGAAAGTTCTTTATGATGCATCAGTTTTCTCTTGGCTGGAAGATCTCAGCACAGTAACCTCAGGTCCAAATGATGCACTCTGCTCTCCACACTACTTTGTGATGGGTATGAGGTTCTCCACTCTCTGCTTTCCTCTTATCTCTTGTAAGATAAAATATGGCGTAGGCCACACCCCAGGAAAACTCCCTTTGATCAGGAGTATGACCTTAGTAGAGGGTGTTATAGTCCTGCCATGCCAGCCAAGTGCCGTCGACCTTTTACATAATTTAATCCTTCCCCATTAACCACAGACAGAGATTAGAATTGACAACATGTAGGAGAAATGCAATCATAAAATAGAGGAAAATCATAGCCCAGCCAAATTGGTACGCATATTTTTAAGGGGGCATTATTCAATCCGTGACATGGAATAAGGGCTAATACGGTAGGGAAAGCCAAGTGGAAGCCATCAAGAGTGCTCCTACCTAGGAAAATAGCAACATCACATTTCTGGAAGAATTGCAGATTGCCACCACAATCAAAGACTTGAAGGATGCACAAATAGTTATTCTCACCACATCCCCACTCAGCTCACTTGTTTGACCTGTATAAAACACATAGGTCTTTCAGAATGACAGTGGGCTGTTGAAAACTTAACCAGGTAATGACTGTAACTGCAACTGCTGTTCCAGACGTGTTTTCATTGCTTGAGCAAATTAATGTGTCTCCTGATACCTGACATATATCTTGTCATAGATTGAACTGTGTCCCTGCAAAAGTATGTGTAGCCATGTGACTGAGCCATGATTCCCAATCTTTTATGGTTGTTTTCCATTTTGTGACATTTCTATGCTATATGTTAAAGGATTAGGGTGGGACTGTAAATTCCTTTATATGATCACCTCCTTACTCCAATATAAAGGGAGTTTCCCTAGAGTATGGCTTACCCCACCCTAATCCTTCCATCTTGCAAGAGATAAGAGGAAAGGAAAGCAAGCAGAGGATTGGGAACCTCACAGCATCAAGAAAGCAGCACCCAGAGAAGAGGTTCCTGTGCCAAGATGCTCCCTGGACAATGACTGATGCAGTACTGTACTTTCTTCCAGAGACAACAAGGGGAAAAGCCTTTCCCTGGAGCAGACATCCTGAATTTGGACTTGTAGCCTACCAGACTGTGTAAGAATAAACTTTCCTGTGTTAAACCCACCACTCTGGGATGTTTCTGTTGAGCAGCGCTAGCTGACTAAAACACATCTATTGAGCTGACAAATGCCCTTTTCTACTCCTGTTTCAAAGGACCACCAGAAGCAGTTTACTTTCCACAGGCACGGCCAGATATATACCTTTAGTGTCCTACCTCAGGTGTATTAACTCTCTAGCCCTATGTAATGATTTAGTTTTAGGGAACTATATCACCATTCTTTTACATTGGTCTTTTATATTGATAACACTGCGCTGATTGGACCTAGCAAGAGAGAAATGAAAATGATTCTGGACTTATCGGTAAAACATTTGCATGGTAGAGGGTGGGAAATCAATCAGACAAAACTTCAGGTTCTTGAAACCTAAGTGAGACTCCTAAGAGTCCTATAGTGTGAGTCATGTAGACATATGCTTTCTAAAGTGAAGGATAAGATATTGCATGTTGCCCCACCACAACTAACAAGGAGGCACAACACCTAGTGGGTCTCTTTGAATTTTGGCGGCAATGTATTCCTCCCTCAGGTGTAATACTCTGGCCTGTTTACCTACTGACTCAAAAAGCTGCTAGTCTTGAGTAGTACCAGAGAAGACTGAAACAGGTTCAGGATGCCATAAAGCAACTCTGCCGCTTGGCCTATCTGATTTGGTTGATCTAATGGTCCTTGAAGTGGCAGTGGCAGATAGAGATGTTGTTGGGGATCTTTGATAGGCACCTATTGGTGAATCACAGCTCATACATTCAAAATTTTGGAGCAGTAGGGAGAAGTGGGGCTAACATGGCCAAGTTATCAGAGACATCCTGCAGTCTCTCTAACAACAAAAACACGGAAAATAACTTTTAACAAATTAAAAAGGATACCCTTGGAGCCTTGATCACCAGAGGTAACCTGGGGGCACAAACTGGCAGACAGAGAGAGGAACGTGGGTGCAGATGGGCTGAATCAGCACTCCCCTGGGATACCACTGTGCCAGCACCACAAACAAAGCCAGTGCCTGGCAACATGGTCACACCAGGAACTCAGCCAAATCAGGAAAACATTTTTCTCAGTGGAGAAACTGAGCCTCAGACAGACACACCAACAGAATCGCAGCATTCTCCCATCTGAACTCCAAAAGACAAGTTCAAGTAGCCACAAGTGGATCAAACATTTTCTTTGGGGCACAAAATATCTCTCTCTCCATTAGGTGCTACCCTCCTTTCCTTTCTGTGTTTTTCTGGGTGTCTAACTCTGATGCAGCACCTGAAGTAGTTATCAGCCCTGAGCAAGAGGAGCTGGGGGCAGAAGCAGGCGGTTTTCGTAGACTCAGATCTGGAGAACACTCACCTTTCTGGGGGGGTGCACCTTGCCTTTCTCAGCTTGCTCAGCTGGCAACCTGAGTCTACCCTAGTCATCATTCACCCACAGACATTGCACACATAGGGGCCATCTGACTGGGAACCCTGGCTGAACACACGAGAAAAAAAAACCAACACCATAGCCCCATATCTAGCTACAGGATTAACCACCCAGTGAAAGAGTTTCAAAAGTTCTGAGTCTGCAATCAATAAAACAGTGCACTTGACTATTCTACTTTGGTAATTGAAAAGTAAATATATACGCAGACAGACTTACTTAGTTTGGAATACAATAACTGAAATTGCAATAATCTTCTGATGGCTTGGAGGCAACAATCTATTTTAAATCATTTAAGAGAGCAGACCACTGTGGCTTTAGAATAATCCCCAAACAAGTAATTTAAAAGCTTTCCAGAAGAAGAAGAGTTCCTGCAACTATCAGAAGTATAATACAAAAGAGTTATATTTTGAGCACTCATAGACATTAAGAGGAAATTAGACAAAGTGCAGCAGAGCACACTGAAAAATTAAACAGGCAGAAAGAAATGTCTGAGCAACAAACATCTGAAATTTAGCGTATTAACAGTAAAATTACCCATTTAAACAATTCAGTAGAAAGCCAGTGGAGTAGAACAGAGGTAATAGAATGCTGAATCGGTGAGACTGAAGATAAAGCAACTGACACCAACACACTGGAGGAAAAATAAAGTACAAGATTAAAAAAAGAAGAAGGAGAAAATAGAGATTCGCTGAGAGTCATGTGGGACTCTATCAAGAGGAATAATCTATGACTGATTCAAGTTCCAGAACAGAATGGGATGCCAGAAAATACAGAGAGAACTACTGAGGATGTCTTCATAGAAAATTTCCCTGATATGAAAGATGAGAAAATCTCTATCCAAGATGGTCATCGAACTCCACACAAGTTCCCAAAAGAAAGGCACCAAGACACATTATCATCAAATTTAACAGAATTAAGGTAAATAAGGACAAAGTTTTAAATGCACCAAAATGTATGCAAAGCATAATGTACAAACATCAGGCTCTGCAAATTAGCTCTGCTAATTTAGCCAAACAATGTCAGCAGAGAGGCAATGGGATGAAATATACAAAGCCTTGAAGGAAAAACATTGCCAACCTAAGAATTATATATCTGGCAAAACTGTCTCTCAAATATGATGGCAAAATGAGGACATTCTCAGATCAACAGGAGTTTAGAGAATTTCAAAAACACCAAACCAAAATTACAAGAATTACTGAAGGAAATTCTTTGACTAGAAAATCAAAAACATCTGACATATTCTTATAAATACATGACAGGGTATATCATTGGCATATCAACATAAATGGGGAATACACCAAAAAGAAAAGTTAAATTACTCAAAATAGGAAAACAGAGATATCAGTAAGGAAATAATAACAACTTATGCTGTAAGAGGAATAAATTAATATATTCACATCTCTTTCAGATGGAGAGGAAGTTAAAGAGATGCAATGAAAGTCAAGACTGATTTAAACTTAGAACACTAGGGGTAAACATAAGAGTAACCACAAAGAGTACTATCAGTCTGACACATCAAAATCAAGAGGTCTCAGCAGACACAAAACCAAAGACAATGAAAATGATGAAGAGGAAACCCACAAAGAATAATGACTCAGCACAGAAAATTAGGTGGAACAAAGAATGTCTCAACAACTCACCAAAAAGACATAAAAATAACAGCACTAAATGCATACATTTCATTAATAACATTTTTGAATGTAAATGGATTAAATGCATCAATAAAAAGACAAAGATTAAGAGAATGGCCGAGGAAAAAAGAAAAATGACCCCTCTATATGCTGCTCATAGGAAACTCACCTTAAACTTAAAAATACAAACAAACTGAAACTTAAAGGATGGGAACATATGTACCAAGTTAACAACATTCTAAAAAGAGCAGATGTGGCAATACTAATTTCAGATAGAACAGCGTTCAAAGTAAAATTTACCACAGTGGACAAGTAAGGTTACCACATACTCCTTAAAGGGCCAACACATTAGGAGGACTGTCATGGATTGAATTGCGTCCCCCTCAAAATAGGTGTAGCCATATGGCTGGGCCATGATTCCGAGTATTTTGTGACTGTCCTCCATTTTGTGGTTTTCGTATGCTGTATTTTTTAGTGGGTTATGCTGTATGTTAAAGGATTAGGGTGGGACTGCAAATCCCTTTATAAGATCACCTCCCTGCTCCACTGTAAAGGGAGTTTCCCTGGAGTATGGCTTGCCCCACCCTTAATCCTTTCATCCTGCGAGAGATAAAAGGACAGAGAAGCAGGCAGAGAATGGGGAACCTCATACCATCAAGAAAGCAGCACAGGAAGAAAAGCACATCCTGTGCCAAGATGCTCCCTGGGTAAAGACTGATGAAATAGACCAGAATTTCCTCCTGAGCCAACAAGGTGAAAGCCTTCCCTGGAGTGAACACCTTGAATATGGACTTGCAGCCTACCAGGCTATGTAAGAATAAACTTTCCTTTATTAAAGCCATCCACTCTGTGGTATTTCTGTTAGAGCAGCCCTAGCTGACTAAAACAAGGACATAGCCATGTTATTAAATATTTATGCACCCAGTGACTGAGCTGTTAAATATATCAAACAAACTCCAGTATCATTGAAAAGTGAGACAGATAGTTCCACAATACTAGTGGGACAATTAAATATTCCACTTTTTGTGGTTGACAAAACAACTAGAAAGAAGCTCAGTAAAGACACAGAAAACCTCAATGTCTCAATCAACTAACTCGAACTCTTAGACATACACAGAACACTCCACCCATCAACAGACAAGTATACCTTCTTTTCCAATGCACACAGAACATTTTATAGAGTAGACTATGTATTAGGCCATAAAGCAAGTCTTAACAAAATCCCAAACACTAAAATACTGCAAAGCTTCTTCTCAGACCATAAAGCCAATAAAGTTCAAAATCAACAGTAGAAAATGTAAGCACCAAAAATCAAACACTTGGAACCTAAATGACACTGTGTTCAAATACTTTTGAGTTGTAGAAGAAATCAAAGACAAGATAAGGAAATTCATAAAATCACATGAGAATGAAAACATATCCTTCAAGAACCTACGGGGAACATCAAAAGTAGTGCTCAGAGGTCAATTTATCTCTATGAATGTATACACCAAAGAGAAGAAAAGGCTCAAATCGAAGAATTAAGCCCACAACTCAAACAAGGAGAAGGATAGTAACAAAAGAACCCTACAGACATCAAAGAGAAGAAACAATAAAAATTACAAACTAGAAAAACAATTAAAAGAGCTAGCAAGACCAAAAGCTGGCATTTTGAAAAGATCCACAAAGTCAGGAAATCACTGCCAAAACAACAAAAGAAAAACAGGAGAACAATTCAAATAAGAAACAAGACGTGCAGTACCATAGTAGCCCCAACTGAAATTTTAAAAAATCACATCAAATACTATGAAAAATTATACTCTTTAATAAATTTGAAAATCCAGGGGAAATAGGCAAATTTATAGAAATAAATTATGTACCAAAACTAACACAATCAGAAACGGAACAACTTAATAAAAGAATCACACAAGATGACATTGAAATGACAATTAAAAATCTCCCAATCAAAATAAGTCCTGGCCCAGATGGCTTCGCCACAGAATTCTACTAAACTTTTAGAAAGGAGTTATCACCACAATTACTAAAGGTACAATGTTGAATAAAAATGGTGATGATGGGTGTCCTTGTCTGATTCCTGTTCTCAAAGGGAATGCTTTCAATCTCTCTCTGTTTAGGATAATATTGGCTATTGGCTTTGCATAGATGTTGCTTATTATGTTGAGGAATATCACTTCTATTCCTATTTTCTTGAGAGCTTTTTTTTTTTTAACATGAATGAGTATTTGACTTTGTCAAATGCCTTTTCTATATCAAGTGATTTTTATCTTTTATTTATGTGGTTGATTTCACTGATTATTTTTCTAATATTGAGCCCTCCTTGTCAGCGCTGCATTCCTCATATGATTCTACTTGGTCATGGTGAATTTTTTTTTGATATGTTGTTGAATTCTAGTGGCTAGAATTTTGTTAAGGATTTTTCCATCTAAATTTATGAGAGATATTGGTATAAAATTTTCCTTTTATGTGCAATCTTTACCTGGCTTTGTTATCAGGGATATGCTAGCCTCATACTATGTTGTAAAATACCTTTAGTGCTGACCAGAGCAATTAGGAAAGATAAAAAAGTGAAAGACATCTACACTGGTAAGGAAGGAGTGAAAATGTCTCTATCTGTAGATGAAAATATTCTGTACACAGACAATCCTAAAGAATCTACAAAGAAAATACCAGAACTAATGAAAGAGTTCAGCAAAGTATAAAGATATAAGATAAACATAAATAAGTCAGTTGGATTTCTTTACACTAACGAAGAGATCATCAAAGAAGAAATCACCAGATCAATACCATTCACAATTGGCATCAAGATAAAATACTTACAAATAAAATAATCAGAGATGTTAAAGACCTATACAAATAAAATTATAAAACTCTACTCCAAGAGACCGAAATAGACATATGTAAGTGGAGAAACCCTGCTCATGGATAGGAAGACTTAGCATTGAGAAAATGTCTATTATTCCCAAAGCTATCTATGGATACAGTGCAATCCAATGTCATTTTTTAAAGAGATGGAGAAACAAATCACCAACTTCGTATGGAAAGCGAAGAAGCCTCAGATAAGTGAAGCATTACTGAAGAAGAACAAAGTGGGATGCCTCACACTACTGACTTGAGAATCCATTGCACTATCACAGTAGTCAAACCAGCCTGGTATTGGTACAAAAACAGATACATAGATTAAAGGAACAATATAGAGAACCTAGGTATAACTCCATCCACCTACGAGCAGCTGATATTTGGCTAAGTCCTAAGGCTTGTGAACTGGGGAAGAAGTCTCTTCAGCCAGTGGTTTTGTTGAAACTGGATATCCAACTGCAAAAAATGAAAGAAAGAAAGAAAGAGAGAAAGAGAGAGAGAAAGAAAGAAAGAAAGAAAGAAAGAAAGAAAAAGAAAGAAAGAAAGAGAAAGAGAGAAAGGAAGAAAGAAAGAGAGAAAGAAAGTAAGAGAGAGAAAGAAGAGAGAAAGAAGGAAAAAGAAAGAAAGAAAGAAAAACAGGATCCAGAACTTGCATCATGTACAGAAACAAAATCAAAATAGACCATAGACCTAAATATTAAACCTAAAACAGAAGGCCCTTGAAAGAAAAAAATAGAGACTATATTGGGAGCTCTAATAAACACCACAAACAAACAACAAAATATTACAAAAAAAAATGCATACACATCAGAAAATAGATAGTGGGAACTCTCCATGGAGATATAAAAGGACCACCTAGAGACTGGAAAAAAAAATTACCAACTGTTTCAGTCAGCAAGTGCTGCTCTAATATAAATACCACAAGTCAATGGCTTTAACAAAGGAAAGTTCATTCTTACACAGTCCGGTAGGTTACAAGTCAGAACTCAGGGTGTCCACTTCAAGGGAAGGCTTTCCCTCTGTTGGATCTGGAGGAAAGTCCTTGTGTTGTATCAGTCTTTGGTTGGAGAGCATCTTGGAGAAGGAACCTCAGGTCTGAAGGACATGCTCTGCTCCCAGTGCTGCTTTCTTGATGGTGTTTCCAACTCTCTGCTTGATTCCCTTTCCTTTTATCTTAACGGTGGTGCAAGCCACACTCCAGGGAAACTTTCTTTACAATGGAGCAGGCAAGTGACCTTACAAAGGGATTTACAGTCCCACTTTTATCCTCTTTAACATACAGCACAGGAAAATCACAAGATGGAGAGTAATCCATCATGCAATGCTGGTAATCCCAACCCAGCCAAATTTCTCTGTGTATTTTTGGGGGTACTTAATTCAATCTGTGACACCAACCAAAAATCTGATCGGTGTCTTATCTCCATAATCTACAGAGAACTTCAAAACCTCAAAGAGAAAACAACAAATAACCCAATAAAAAAATAGACAAAGGGTATGAACAGGCATTTCACCAAAGCAGACATCCAAGCAGGTAACAGATACACAAGGAAATGCTCATTATCATGAGTCATTAGAGAAATCCAAATGAAAACTGGCATGAGATATTATCTCACCCCCAAAAAGGCTGACATTAATAAAAAAAAAAAAAAAAAACCCACAAAACTACAAATGTTGGAGAGGCTGTAGAAAGACTGGAACACTTTTACACTGCTGGTGGGAATTTAAATGATACAACCACTCTGGAAAATGGTTTGGTGACTTTTTAAAAAAATGCTAGAGATAGAAATACCATGCGATCCAGCAATCTCACTGCATGGAGTATATCCTAGAGAAATAAAAGCTGTCACAGGAACAGATACGTGCACACCAATGTGCATTGCAGCACTGTCCACAATAACAAAAAGATGGAATCAGCCTAGATGCCCTTCAACAGAAGAATGGATAAACAAACTATGGTATATCCACACAATGGAATGCTGTGTAATGACAAAGAGCAATGACAATCTCTGGAAAAACCTGATAATATGGAGTCATCCAGAAGACATTATGCTGAGTGAAATCAGTCACAAAAGGACAAATGCTGTGTGAGACCATTATTTGAGGACTCTGGAAACAGACTGAATACAGAAGAAAATAATTTTTGTTAATTACTAGGGAGTAGGGAGGGAGACAGCTATTCAGAGATTAGATACTAGATAGGAACTGGTTTAAGAAAGTGACAGCACACACCAGAAGGGAGGTAACACTGCTGGAAGATACCAAGAGCTAAAAGATTTCCTATATACAACCCAACACTTTGAAGATCAGAGTAGCAGGGGAGAGAGTTTGGGGACCATGCTTTCTTAGGACATCCAGGTCAATTGGCACAACTGAACTTTTTCTTAAGAAAATACTGTGCTTCCCAACTTGGTGAGTGACATCTGGGGTCTTAAAAGCTAGCAACCTGCTATGTAAGGAAAATCAAATGGCCCCAATCCAACTGAAACAGAGAGGAATACAGGACATCAAAGACAGGAGAAAAAACGTGAGCCCAGGAGACTGAAGAGGCTAAACGATCCCTAGTCTACACCAGCATGAGACCAGAAAAACAAGACGGTGCCCAGGCACCTTCAAAGTCTACCTTGAAAGGAAATACAGTATAGACTCCCTGATTTAGCTTTAGAAAAATAGGGGTGCAGAACTAGAATTCTGTTAAAAGACCAGACTTTATGGTCTCACACTCTGGAGGGTCGTCTGAGAGCCTGGCCTCTGGTCTTGCTCCCACCGCAGAGCTGAAACCAGTACCGACAACAACTCTTTAAACAAAAATTGGATTGGATTATAAGTCAGCAGGCTGTTGGAGCATCTCCTCTGTAGTAATGAGATGGGATGGTGAAGAGCAGGGGACAAATATGGGAAGTACAAATATGAACAAATATGGGAAGTACAGAGTGCAAAGGAGGAATGTGCTGTCACATGGTTAGGATAGCAGATGGAATTTCATAGGGGTCTCTGTATGGGGTTTAATAGGACAAAGTGAATTTATTTCTAAACTATCACTTAACCACAATAAAATATTACTAAAAAAAACCCACAAAAACTGGAGCAAACCCCTGCAATCCTCTGCAGATAATAATACTGTTCAGGAGAAACAGTTTTGACATGTTACTAGGCCTTAGTAGAGACTAAACAGCTAGCTAAACAGCCAAGGCATCAGGCGGCCTGAGGGGTCCATCATGAAGTAGATATTGTTTGATCCACAGAGCCATTAAGTCGGACATACACAGCAGCATTCCATCATTAAATGGGGGTAGTACACACAAGACTGGGCCCAAACAGGACCTAAAGATACAAGTAAGCTGCATGAAAAAGTGGCCCAAATACCCATAGTCACCACTCCTGTCACATTACCTTCCATCTCTCAGTCTGTACCGGTAGCCTCATGGGAAGTTCCTTGTAGTCAGTTGACTGAAGAAGAGAAAACTCACGCCTGTTTTACTGATGGTTCTTTGTGATTTGCCGGCACCATGCAAAAGTGGAGAGCAGTAGCACCACAACCCTTTTCTGGGGCCTCCCTGAAGGAGAGTAGTGAAGGGAAATCCTCCCAATAGGCAGGACTTTGAGCAGTGAACTTTGTTGTTCACTCTTCTTAGAAGGAGTAATGGCCAAACACAGGACTGTATAATGATTCACGGGCTGTGGTCAGTGGTATGGCTAGATTGTCAGGGACTTGGAAGGAACATGCATGAAAAATTGGAGACAGGGATTTATGGAAAAGAGGTATGTGGTAGACCTCTTTGAAAAGACCAAGGAAGTAAAGATAGTCATGTCTCATGTGAATGAATGATCACCAAAGAGTGATCTCAGCAGGAGAAGATTTTAACAATCAAGTAAGTAGGATATGTTCTGTGGAAACCACTCAATCTCTTTTCCCAGCCACTTCTGTCGTTGCCAAATGGGCTTATAAGCAAAGTGCCCAGGGTAGCAGGGATGGAGGTTGTGCTGGGCTTAGTAATATGGATTTCTGTTTATGAAGACTGAGTTGGCTAAAACTGCTACAGAGTGCTCAGTCTTCCAGCAAAAGAGACCAACACTGAATACCCATTATGGCACCATTCCTTGAGGTTATCAGCCACTTGTTGATTACATTACATCACTGCCATCAGGGAAAGGGTAGTATTTTGTTCTTAGTGGAATAGGCACTCTGAATATCGATTTGCCTTCCCTGCACACCAGGCTTCTGTCCAACCATGAATTTTGCCTTGGCTGAAGGGACTCACTTTGCAGCAAATCAAGCGTGGCAATGGGCTCACTTCATGAAATTCGTAGCTCTTACGATGATTTCCATCATCCTGAAACAGCTGGCTTGATAGAATGATGGAA
This sequence comes from Heterohyrax brucei, assembly GCA_028571685.1. Classification (NCBI taxonomy): domain Eukaryota; kingdom Metazoa; phylum Chordata; class Mammalia; order Hyracoidea; family Procaviidae; genus Heterohyrax; species Heterohyrax brucei. The sequence goes on from CM053162.1 coordinate 25,364,835, forward strand.
TGGCATTTTAAGCATGATTACTGCACCAGTGAGGTGGCATGGTATTGGGGCAATGTTCTTTGCTGTTGTTGTTGCTAGGTGTTGTCGAGTTGGTTCCAACTCATAGCAATGCTATGCCCAAGAGAATGAAACTTTTCCCAGTCTTGTGACATGTCCACAATTGTGTTTATGCTTAAGCCCATCATTGCAGCCATTGTGGTAATCCCTCTCGTCAAGGGTCTTCCTTTTTTTGCTGACCCTCCACTCTACCAGTCATGATGTCTTTCCAGGGACTGATCCCTCCTGACAACATGTCCAAAGTATGTAAAATGCAGTTTTGCCATCTTTGCTTCCTGGGAGCATACTGGTTGTATTTCTTCCAGAACTTATCTGTTTGTTTTTTTGGCAATCCATGGTAAGCTTGTTTGCTGACATCACTCAAAACCATCAGTTCTTCTGTCTTCCTTGTTCATTGTCCTGCTTTTGCATGCATATGATGTGGTTGAAAATACCATGGCTTCATTCAGGTGCATTTTAGTCTTCAAGGTGACACCTTTACTTTTGAATACTTTAAAGGAGTCCTTCCCAGAAGATTTTCCCAATGCAATATGTCTTTTGATTTCTTGACTGCTGCTTCCATGGATGTTAATTGTAGACTCAAGTAAAATGAAATCCTTGACAACTTCAATTCTTTTTCCATTTATCATGATATTGCTTACTGGCCCACTTGCGAGGATTTTTGTTTTCCTGATGTTGAGGTGCAATCCATACTGAAGGCTGTGGTTCTTGATCTTCATCAGTAAGTGTTTCAAATCTATTTCACTTCCAGAGAGCAAGGTGGTGTCTTCTATATAACACAGATTGTTAATGAGTCATCCTCCAATCCTGATGCCTCACTCTTCATATAATGCAGCTATTCAGATTACTTGCCTGGCCTACAGATTGTAAAAGTACGGTGAGAAGATAAAACTCTGATGCATACCTTTCCTGACTTTAAATCATGTATTGCCCCTTGTCCTGTTCTTGATCCACGTACAGAGTCTTTAACAGCATAATTAAGCATTCTGGAATTCTCATTCCCTTCAAGGTTACCCATAATTTGTTATGATCCACACAGTCAAATGGCTTTAAATAGCCAATGAATCACAGGGAAAATTTTTTCTGGTGTTCTCTGCTTTCAGCCAAGATCCATCCGACATCAGCAGTGATATCCCTGTTTCCACATCCTCTTCTGAATCTGGCTCAGATTTCTGGCAGTTCCTTGTCAATATACTGTTGCATTTGATTTTGACTAATTACTCCATATTTCAATTATTAGTGGGTGTTTACTGCTATTTCTTCTCATTTTGAGTCATGTCATATCACCAAATGAGGATACTGAAAGCTTTACTCCGTCCGCCTCTTTAAGGTTGTCCACTTTCAGGAGGCAGCTCTTCCCCAGTTATCTTTTGAGTGCCTTCCAACCTGGGGACTCATTTTTCAGCACTATACCTGACAGTGTTCCACTGTTCTTCATAAAGTCTTCACTGGCTAATTATTTCACAAGTAAACTGCCAGGTTCTTCTTCATAGTTTGTCTTAGTCTGGAAGCTCAGCTGAAACCTTTCCACCATGAGTGATTCTGCTGGTGCCTAAATACCAGTGGTACAGCTTCCAGCATCACAGCAACACACACGCCCCCACAGTGTGACAAACTGACAGACAAGTCGGGGATACTTGCTCTACTTTTATTCAGTTTTCTAGTGTGCCCACTCCTCCTTTACTCTATCTCCCCTGCCTGCTCCTCTCCCTTTACTCAGCTCCACTAGGAGGCTGCATATGCTCTAAACCAGCATCCAACATATAGTGGTCTTTCTCCCGTAGCCAGGATTCATGGGCCGAAGAGTCAATGCGTGGAAATGGGACTACAACCACTCACTATTACTCCTAGTAATCCACTCACAAAATTTCTGCTTCTTCTCCCCGCTATTCTATTCTTTTTGCGTCTAAAGGTCTTAATTCCAAAGGAGGAGTACTTCTGCTTGAAAACTTATCACTGGTTCCATTGAACTGAAAGTTAAGAATTCCATCTGGCATCTTTAGTTTCCTTATGCCACTGGATCAGCAGACAAGGAATAGCATTACCATATCAGCTACGGTGATTGGTTCTGCTTACCAAGAGGAAATCAGATCAATATTACATACTGGATGTAAAAAGATTATGTTTGAATACAGGAGATACCTTAGGCAGTCTCTTAGTATTGCCATGCCTTGTGATTAAAGTTCCTGGAAAACTATAGAAATATAATTCCATTGTGACTACTAATGGCTCAATTGCTTCAGAAATAAAGATTTTTGTCGCCTTACCAGGCAAATAACCATGAAAAACTGAGGTGTTTGCTGAGGGCAAATGGAACACAAAATGGGTGGTAGAAGAAGGTAGTTCTAAATATCAGTTACAGTCGTATGACCCATTGCATAAACAAGGACTGTAATTGTTATGAGTATTTCTTCTTTGTATGTGTGCATTGAGTATTTTTGTTTCCTTTGTTTATAAAACATAAGATGCAAACAGGGCTAGTGAGTTTTTGGTTGTACATGTATTAGTTGTGTCATGTTAAGCATAAGTATGGCTTACTAATTGTCTTTATTCAGAGATTGTGTATGATTTAAAGAGATGTGTACAGATTCCGAGTTGATAAGGGTTGGACTATGATCACTAGAGTTGTGAGGCAACTTGATTACACCATGATTGTCAGTGGCTTGGCAGTTGTGTGGTAGTGAGGTCACCTCCATGACGAGATCTCACATGATGTGTCCACCACCATCATGGGACCTGCTGTGAGCAGCCAATCAATTGAGGGGGAGTTTCCTTGGAGAGATGGCCTGCATCCAACATATGTGGACATTCTGGCAAGCTCACTGGCTATTGTTTTGCTCTGGATCCTGCATTCAGCTCACCACAAAGTGACATCCAGTTCTCGGGACTTGGGACTTGGGCTAGCAGCCTGCTGTTGTATCTACCAGTTTTGGACTCATCAGCTTTCACAGAGATGAGTCAGAATCTTGAATATTACGTATTTTAACAATTCAGTATAAATTCCACTAGTGAAAACACACACATTGCCAAAAAAATTACAAACAAAATAATTCAACACTCCTAACCCTGACCCTGGATCCCTGACAGCACAGTAGTTAAGAGCTAGGCTGCTATTCAAAAGGCTAGTAATTTGAATCCAACAATTGCTCTTTGGAAATCCTTTGGGTTCAGTTCTATTCTGTCCTACAGGCTCACTATGAGTGAAAATACAGTCCAAGGCAATGAGCTTGGTTTTGGCGTTTAAACCTAAGCCAACCTTAATCAAAGATTTAACTCAAACTCTCACTCTGTATCTAACCCTAGCCATTAACCTAGATGTGAACCCGACCCTGGCCCTAACCCTAGATCCAACCATAACAATAATCCAAAATATCCCTCTAATCCTAGATCTAACCCTAACCATAATACTAAACTATCCTTAGATGTGATGATAATACTAACCACAGCTGCTAACTGCAAAACCTAATGCTGTATCTAATCCTAACTATGGAGTAACCCTAAAACAAGTCGTATATGTAACACTAAATTGAACCCAAATCCTAACTATAACCCCAATCACTAGCCCTTATTCTAGATCTAATCCTAATTGTAACCATTATCTTAACCCTAATATTAACTCTGGATCAAACCATACCTCTAATAAAAGCTGGAAATGTTACCTCAACCCTAGATCTAACCTAATCATAACACTAACACAAACACTAACCACAGGAAACAATAATCTTAACCCTAACTACTATCCTCTAGCTCTAGCCCTAGGTCTAATCTTAACTTTATCTCTGGATCTGACCCTAGACCTATCCCTAACTCTAAACTTAACCCTAATTCTAATCTTAAATGTAACCCTATATCTAATCCTAATTCAAGTTCTTTATGTAAATCTAATCCTAGACTACAACTAACTATAAACCTAGATAAAATCTAATTCTAACCCCAACACTAGCAATGACACTAATTCTATCTCTAACTCTCATGCTAACTCTAGATCGTAACATAACTCTAATCCTAATAACAACACTAACCCTAACTTTAACTCAACATCTAACTATAAAACTCTCACATTCGACCTAATCAAAACACTAACCACACAAAGAGCTAATACTAACCATAACACATTTTGTGACAAATCTTACCTCTAACCTAGTTCTAAACTTAACTCTAAAACTATACAACCCTAAAAGATACAACCTTAATACTATCTGAGATGTAAACTTAATATTAAACCTAGATCTAACTCTAACCCTATCCAAAACAATAATACTAACCATAGGAGTAACTCTAAGTCCAATTCTAACCTTCATATTAACCCTAACCTAAAACAGACTAATAATAGTAAGCATAATCTTAACTCTAACCTTAACCCTAATCCCAACATTTAACCTTAATCCTAAATATCAACATTAACATTGACCTAGTCATAGACACAGATCTAAATCTAGCACTACCTAAACTTAAATCGAACCCCAAAACTAAATCTTACTCTATACATAATCATAACCCTAGACCTAACCTTAATCTTAAAATTAATCCTAACCACAAATCTAAGTCTAATCCTAGATGTAATACTAACCCTAACTCTAAACCTAACTCCAAACCTAATCTTTTTCCTAACCATAATCATAACCCTAGATCTAACTCTAAATCTAATAATAATCTAATTCTAAACCTAACTGTAGAAGTAACAATAAGCAAACAACCCAAACCTAACTGATATTCTAAACCTAATTCTATCCGTAACATTAACTATATGAGTAGAACATGCTCCACATTTCTCAAGCTGAAAGAACTGAAGCAAAATTTCAAACCTTGAGCTGCAATAGTGAACGATTCCACAGGGAAAATATTAAACAATTTAGAAAACATCAAAAGAAGATGGAAAGAATATACAGAGTCATTATACCAGAAAAAACTTGGTAACATTAAACCATTTTAGGAGATAGGATATGATCAGGAATCTATGGTACTGAAGGAAGAAGTAGAAGCTCCACTGAAGGTACTGTTAAAAAACAAATCTCCAAGAACTGGTAGAATATCAGTTGAGATGTTTCAAAAATTGGACAGCACTAGAAGTGCTCCCTTGTCTATGCCAAGAATTTCAGAAGACAGCTACCTGGCCAATTCAATTTGAAGACATCCATATTTATGCCTATTCCCAAAAAAGCTGAGCAAATTGAATGCACAAGTTATTGAACAGTATCATTAACATCACACCCAAATAAGACTTTGCTAAATATCATTCAAAAGTGAACGACCGCTGACAGTGTTTCGACAGGAAACTGCCAGGAATTCAAGCCAGATTCAGAAGAGGATGTGGAACCAGGGATATCGTTGATGATGTCTGATGGATCTTGACTGGAAGCAGAGAATACCAGAAGGATGTTTACCTGTGTTTCACTGACTACGCAAGGGCATTTGACTGTGTGGATCATAACAAATTTTGGATAACACTGAGGATAATGGGAATTCCAGAACACTTAATTGTGCTCATTAAGAATCTGTACATGGACAAAGAGGCAGTCTTGTGAACAGAATAAGGGGACGCTGCATAGTTTAAAGTCAGGAAAGGTGTGCATCCGGATTTTATCCTTTCCCCACATCTTTTTAATATGTACACAAGCATGAGTCGGCTCCGACTTGATGGCACTTGGCTTGGCTGGCAGCAAATAATTCAAGAAGCTTGACTATATTAAGAAGAATAAAGCATCAGCATTGGAGGAAGACTCATTAACAACGTGCGTTATACAGCTGACACAACCTTGCTTGTTGAAAGTAAAGACAATTTGAAACACTGATGATGATCAAAGACTATATCCTTCAGTATGGATTGTACCTCATCATCAAGGAAACTGGACCAGTGAGCAACATCATGTTAAATGGAAGAAGGATTGAAGTAGTTAAGGATAATATTCATAATCATATGAAGAAGACCAGTTAATATGTTATTCAAATCTACAGATCAACCACATGGCCAAAGATGAAGAAACTGAAGACTTTTACAAACTTCTACAGTCTGAAATTTATCAAAACATGTAACCAGGATGCACTGATAATTACCAGTGATTGGAATGAAAACGTTGGAAACAAGAAGGACTAGTAGTTGGAAAATAACGTCTTGGTGATGGATAGGATGCCAGACATCACATGATTGAATTTTGCAAGGCCAATAATTTCTTTATTGCAAATACCTTTTTTCACAGCAACTATACACATGGACCTTGCCATATGGAATACACAGGAATCAAACTCAGTATGTCTGTGGAAAGAGATGACAGAAAAGTTCAATATTGTTAATTGGAACAAGCTAAGGATTACTGTAGATCAGACCATCAACTGTTCACATAAAAGTTCAAGTTGAAACTGAAGAAAATTAGAATAAGTCTGCAAGAGTCAAATTACAACCTTGAGTATATCACACCTAAATTTAGAGACCATCTCAAGAATAGATCTGACACACTGAACATTAATGGTTGAAGACCCGGACAAGTTGCAGAATGACATTAAGGCCATACATCAAGAAAGGAAGAGGTCATTAAAAAGACAAGAGAGGAAGAAGATAGCTAAATGCATTTCAGAAGAGACTCTGAAGCTTGCTCCTGAACATCAAGTAGCTAAAGCAAAAGGAAAAATGATGACATTAAAGACTGGAACTAAAGTTTTCAAAGGGGAGCTCAAGAACATAATGGAAAATGCTATGACTACATGTGCAAAGATCTGGAGACAGAAAACCAAAAAGGAAGAGTATGCTCAGCATTTCTCAAGCTGAAAGAACTGAGGAAATAATTCAAGCTTCAAGTTATAATGCTGAAAAATACTATGGGTAAAATATTAAACTACACAGGAAACATCAAAGGAAGATGGAAGGAATATACAGAGTCACTAAACCAAAAATAATTTGTTAATAACCAGACAATTTAGGAGGTAACATGATCAGGAACCTTTGATACTGAAGGAAGAAGTTCAGATTGAACTGAAGGCTGTGGCTAAAAACAAGCCTTCAGGAACTGATGGAATATTAAGTGAGGTGTTTCAACAAATGGATGCAGCATTAGAAGTGCTCATTCAACTATGTCAAGAAATCTGAAAGACAGCTACCTGAGGAACTGACTGGAAGAGATCCATATCTGTGCTCATTCCAAACAAAGGTAATCCAACAGAATGTAGAAATTATCAAACAATAACATTAATAGGACTCTCAAGTAGATTGTGCTGCAGATCATTCAAAAGCAGTTGCAACAGCATGTTGATAGGGTACTGCCAGAAATCCAAGCTGGATTCAAAAGAGGACCCAGAATGCTCTCATACCATTACTGATGGCAGGTAAATCATTGCTGAAAGCAGAAAATACCAGAAAGATGCTTACCTGTGTTTTATTGACTATACGAAGGCATTTGACTGTGAGGACCATCATAAATTATAGATAACATTGTGAAGAATGGAAATTTCCAGAACACTTAATTACTGCATGGTTTAGAGCCAGGAAAGAAGTACATCAGGGTTGTAGCCTTTCACCATACTTATTCAATTTTTATGCTAGGTAAATAATCCAAGAAGATGAACTCTGTAAAGAACAAGGCATTACAATTGGAGAAACACTCACTGACAACCTGCAGTATGCAGATTAAATGACTTTACTTGCTGAAAGTCAAGAGGACTTGAAAATATCAGTGATATAAGATCAAAGATTACAGATTTCACTATGGATTGCATCTTAACAAAAAGAAAACAAAAATGTTCACAACTCAAAAATAAGAAATGTGATGACATACAGAAAATATACAGACATTCTCAAGAATTTTATTTTACTTGGATCTACAATCAATGCCCATGGAAGCAGCCATCAAGAAACCAAATGATGTATCTTATTACAAAGATTTGCCAAGACAAATATGCTACAAAAGACCTAAACTGTTAAATAGCAAAGACGTCACTTTGAAGACTAAGGTGCACGTGACACATAGGTATATAACCCTTACACTAAACCTGACCCATGATCCAGTCATGATACTGACCCTAACTTGAAACTCAACAAGAATAATAACTCTAACCCTGCTTCTGAGCTGAAACCTACATCTAACCCTACCATTAAACTAAGGTTTAACCCTAAACTTAACCTTCAACTAAATATACCAGAACTAGCACTAATGCCTGCCATAATCTTAGATCTACATCTAAAACTAGCTCATAATCTTGATGCAAATCTAACCCTAAATCTAATGGTAAATGAACACTGAAACCTAATCCTAAACCATGCTATAACCCAATCACTAGGCCAAATATGAATCTTAACCTTAGATCTAACCCTAAATAAAACCCCAATCTTATATCAAACCCTAAAATCTACCCAATATCTAACTCTCACCTGAACTCTAGCCCTAGCCATAACCATAACACTAAATGTAATCCTAAAAACCATGATTTTTGCCCTAACTAAGGCTAATGCATGGTCAAACCCCAATCTAGCATTAGCCATATATATCTAACTCTACTCCTAATCTTATTTCTAGATCTAATCTTACCTTGACCCTAACACTAGATTGAACAGAAACCATAATCTTAACCTGAAACCTCCAACAGTTATAATCCTCATAACTAGGAACGCATGAGCAGCAAAAGATGAATTAGATAAATAGGACCACTTAAAAATTAAGCACTTATCATTAAAAAAAAAAAAAAAAAAAAAGGCTTCTCTAAGAGTCCTACAGACTGGGGAAGAAGTTTGGCTATGACATATATCCAACAAGGGGCAATTCTTTAACATTTGTAGAAAACCTCAACATCTCAACAGTGAAAAGGCAAACAATCCATTTAAAATGTTGGCAAAGGACAGTTGGCAAGCTTTGGAGGGAAAAACTTCCAACCAAGAATTATGTATCCTGCAAAATTTTCTCAAATATGGTGGGGAAATTAGGACTGAAGCTCAGAGACTTTACAAAAACCAAACCAAAACTGCAAGAAATGCTGAAGGAAGTTCTTGGATTGGAAAATCAGTAACACAATATGTATACTCAAGAATGCAATGCGGTACACAGTATCCAGACTCTTAGTTAGGGAAGTCATAAATCTCAGTCAAAGCTAAAATATTAAAATTATGGAAACAGAGAACTCAACATGTAAACTATGACAACATTATGCTATGAAGAGAGACATGTGAGAGTATTCATAGACCTTTCAGATGGAGAGAAAGTTGAGAAGATATCAAAAAGTTAAATACTGGTTTACACTTAGAACCTTAGGGGGGAGCAATGGAGTAGCCACAGAGGAAACTAACAATACTACATATCAAAACAACAAATGCAATACAGAAGTCTTAACAGATACAAAACCAACACTGAAAATGATGAAAAGAAAATCCATGAAGAAAAATGACCCATAACAGAATATTAAGTGGAACAAAGAAAACATCAACAGCACAAAAATAAAGGCACCAAGATGCCAGCACTATATAGCTGCCTATTAATAATTACACTGAATGTAAATGGATTGAATGTTCCAATAAAGAGACAGAGAGTAACAAGTTGGATCATAAAACATGACTCATCCGTATGCTGATTACAAGGAACACATTTTAAACTCAAATATGTTAATAAACTGAAGATCAAAGGATGGAAAAATATGCACCAAGCTAACAACAGGCAAAGAAGAACTGGAGTGACAATATTAATCTCTGATAAAATAGATTTTAAAGTAAAATCCAGCAACATGGACAAAGATGCTCATTATTTATTGTTTAAAGGTTCAATACATAAGGAGGATATAACAATATTAAATATTTGTGCCCTCAATACCAAAGCATCGAAATACATCAGACAAATGCTGACAACATTGAAAAATGAGATAGAGCACTCCACAATAATAGAGACATCAACAGTCCACTTTCAGTAATGGACAGATCAGCCAGAAAAAAGCTCAGTGAACATACAGAATTTCTTATTTGTGGCAATCAACCAACTCAACTTCACAGACATATACAGAACTCACCACCCAACAACAGACAATTACATCTTTTTTTTCAAATGCACATGGAACATTCTCCAGCATAGACCACATACTAGGCCGTAAAGCAAATCTCAACATAATCCAAAACAGTGAATTATTACAAAGCATTTTCTCAGTCCATAAAGCCATAAATGTTGAAATCAATAGCAGGAAAACATGGGCAGAAATTTGAACTGATGGAAACTGGCAACACCTTGCTCAAAAAGCCATGGGTTATAGAAGAAATCAAGGATGCAATAAAGAAAGTCGTGAAACGAAATGAGAATGAAAACACATCCTATCAGAATCTAAGCAGTGCTCAACAAATGCACGCATCTGGAATGAAGAAAGGACCCAAACCAAAAAATTAACCCTACAACTTGAACAAAAAGAAAGAGAATGACAAAAGAACCCTTCAGGCATCAGAAGAAAACAGATGATAAAGATTAGGGCAGAACTAAATGAATTAGAAAACAGAAAAACAATTGAAAGAATTAACAAAACCAAAAGCTAATTTTTTTAAAGATCAGCAAAATTGATAAACCACTGGCTAAACTCACAAAAGAAAAACAGAAGAGGAAACAAATAACCTGAATAAGAAATGAAACAGATGTCACAGCAGACCCAAACAAAATTAAAAGTATCATAATAGAATGTTACAAAAAAATACATCCTAATAGATATGAAAACCTGGAGGAAATGGACAAATTTATAGATTCATCACATACCAATATTATAATAAAGAAAAGTAGAACAACTTAATAAACTCATCACTAAAGAAGAGATTGAAAAAGTAACAAAAAAAATTTCAACCGTCTTAACTGCATCCAGCACTAGGGTCAGCTCCCCGGACAAAGACTGACCTGTACCATACAAAACATAGAATGATACGGGAGGTGAACAAACCTTTAAAAATGTACATGGGGTTGTCTGAGGTACGTTTTGCTGGAGCTGAGTTGATTGGGTGAGGAGGGCCAGGCTTTTACCAAAAGGTCACAGGAAGTTCTTAACAGAAGAGGAAGTGTGCTGTCACATGGGCAGGGCGTGGGGAGGGAAACAGCAAGAATGGAATAGAGGTGTAAGTTTTGGATGTTATATGGCAACATGATATAGACTGTAAAATTGTTCTTAATTCACAAGAAAAAGAAAAAGAAAAAAACTACCAATTAAAAACATCCTGGCCCAGACAGCTTCACTGGAGAATTCTACCAAACTTTTAGAAATGAGTTAATTCCAATGCTACCAAATACTTGACAACATATGGAACACTCCCAAATTCATTGTATGAAACCAGCATAATCCTGATACCACAGCCAGGTAAAGATCCCACAAAAAAATAAAATTACAGACCAATATCAATCATGAACCTAGATGAAAAATCTTCAACAAAATCTTAGCCAATGGAATTCAACAATAGAATTCAATCAATCAATCAATAAATAGTCACAACTGAGTAGGATTCATACGAGGGATGCAAGGTTGGTTCAACATCAGAAAAACAATGTAATTAACCACATAAGTAACACGAAGGATAACAATTACTTGATTTTGTCTTGATTTTGATGCAGAAAAGACATTTGACAAAGTCCAATACCCATTCATCTTGAAAACTCTCAGTAAAATAGGAATAGAAGGGAAATTCCTCAACTCAATAAAGGATATCTAAGCAAAACAAATCACCATTATCCTGAATGGACAGAAATTGAAAGCATTCCCTTTGAGAACAGGAACCAAAGATGCCCGTTATTGCCACAGGATTGCTAGATCATGTGGTAATTCTATTTCTAGCTTTTTAATAAAATGCCAAACTGATTTCCAAATTGATTGTACCATTTTACATTCCCACCAGCAATGCGGAAGAGTTCCAGTTTCTCCACAACCTCTCCAACATTTATTGGTGTGTGTGGGTGTATGTGTTTAATTAATGCTAGCCTTGTTGGGGTGAGATAGTATCTTACTGTACTTTTGATTTGGATTTTTCTAATGGCTAGTGATCATGAACATCCTCATGTATCTGTTAGTCTCCTGAATGCCTGTTTTGAAGGACCTGTTCATATCCTTTGCCTATTCTTTGAATTGGGTTTTGTATTTTTCTCGTTGAGGTTTTGCAGTGCCTTGTAGATTATAGAGATCAGATGCTGATTGGATTCCTGGTAGCCAATTTTTCCCCCAGTTTGTAGGTAGTTTTTTTATTCTTTTGGTGAAGTCTTTGGACGAATGTGTTTGATTTTTAGGAATTCCCACTTATCTGTTTTCTCTTCTGATTGTACATTGTTAGTAATATGTATTTTGTAGCCTGTCTGTGATATGTATCGGGGCTGCCAGCCTTGCCCCTATTTTTTCTACTAAGATTTTTATGTTCTGGATTTTATATTTAGGTCTTTGACCCATTCTGAATTAGTTTTTGTGCATGGTGTTAGATATGGTTCTTGCTTGATTTTTTTTTGCAGGTTGATATCCAGTTACACCAACACAATTTATTAAAGAGACTCTCTGTTCCCTAACTCACAGACTTTGGGTCTTTATCGAATATCAGCTGCTCATAGATGGATGATTTTATATCTGGATTCTTACTTCTATTCCTTTGATCTATGTATCTGTTTTTGTACTACTACCAGGCTGTCGGATCCGACTCGACGGTACTTGGCTTGGCGACCAGGCTGTTGGGACTACTGTGGCAGTGTAATAGATTCTAAGTCAGGTAGTGTGAGGCCCCGACTTTATTCTTCTTCTTCAATAATGCTTTACTTATCGATGGCTTATTTTCTTTTCATATGAAATTTGAAAAGTGGTAAAAACGGGCACCTTGTCTGGTCCCCATTTTCAAGGAGAATGCTTTCAGACTCTTCCCATTTAGGATGATATTGGGTGTGAGCTTTGCACAGACATGCCTTATTGTACTGGGGGATTTTCCTTCTATCTCTATTTTGCTGATGATTTTTAACAGGAATGAGTTTTAGAATTTGTCAAATTCCTTTTCCACATCAGTTGATAAAATCAAGTGATTCTTACCTTTCATTTTATTTATACGGTTGACTACATTGTTTTTCCAATGCTGAACCATCTCTGGATCCCTGGTGTGAATCCTACTTGGTTATGGTGAATTATATTTTTTGATATGTTGTTGAATTCTGTTGGGTAGGATTTTGTTGAGGATTTTTGCATTTAAGTTCATGAGTGATATTGGTCTGCAATTTTCCTTTTTCGTACTGTCCATATCTGATTTTGGTATCAGGGTTATGCTGGCTTCATAGAATGAATTTGGGAGTTCATTTTTTTATACAGTTTGAAATACCTGTAGTAACAGTGGTGTTAAGTTTTCTCTAAGAGTTTGGTAGAATTCTCCAATGAAGCCATCAGGGAAAAGAGTTTTCGAAACTACCTTTTCAATTTCTTTTTTTGCTGTGGGTTTACTTGGTTGTTCTACTACTGTTTGTGTTAGTTTTTGTAGCTAGTGTGCTTCTAGAAATTTGTCAATTTCCTCTAGGTTTTCAAGTTTATTAGAGTGAAATTTTTTAATACTATTCTGTTTTGATTTTTTCAGTTTTAATTTGGTCCATTGTGATGTCACCTACCTCATATCTTATTTGAGTTATTTGTTTCCTCTCCTATTTTTCTTTCACCAGTTTGGTCAAAGGTTTCTCAGTTCTGTTGAACTTATCAAAAGAACAGCTTTTGGTCTTATTAACTCTTTCAATTGTTTTTCTATTCTCTAGTTCATTTAGTTCTGCTCTAATTTTTATTATTTGTTTTCTGCTAGTGTCCAAGGGGTTCTTTTGTTGCTCTCTTTCCACTTCTTTGAGTTGTAGAGTAAGTTCTTTGATTTGGGCCCTTTCTTTTTTTGGAGGGATGTGTGCATTCATTAAGGTAAGCTGAACTCTAAGCGCTTAGTTTTGCTGTATCTCTTAGGTTCTGGTAGGATGTGTTTTCGTTTTCATTGAATTTTGTGAATTTCTTTTTCCATCCTTGATTTCTTCTATAACACAGTCATTGTTGAGCGAAGTATTGTTCACTTTCCATGTGTTTGCTTTTTTCCTTTTTTTTCCTGTTAATTTTTACTTTTATGGCTTTATGGTCTGAAAAGATACTTTGTAGTATTTCAATACTTTGAATTTTTAAAGGGTTGCTCTGTGGACTAGTATGAGGTCAAGTCTGGAAACTGTTTTAGGTGCTTTGGAAGAAAAAATATTTTGGGCTGCTCTTGGGTAGAGTGTCCTGTATATGTCTACTGGGTCAAGGTGGTTGATTGTGGCACTTAGATCTTCCATGTTTTTATTGAACTTCTTTCTGGATGTTCTGTCCTTCATTGAAAGTGGTATGTTGAAGTCTCCTACTATTATTGTAGAGCTTTCTATTTCTGTTTTGAATTCAGTTAGTTTTTGTTTTGTGTATTTTGGAGCCCTGTCATTGGATGCATAGATGTTTAATATTATTTTGTCTTCCTGGAGTATAGGGTCCTTCCTTATCCAGTGTGCTGGATTTTATTTTAAAGTCTGTTTTGTCAGAGACTAATATCATCACTCTTGCTCTTTTCTGAATGCTGTTAGCTTGATATGTTTTTTTCCATCCTTTGACTATTTGTTCGTATCTTTGAGTTTCCTGTATCCAATCTGTCATTCTCCTTCTCTTTGTTGGTGTATTTAATCCACTTACATTCACTGTGATTATTGACAGATATGAGTTTAGTACTGTCTTTTTTTTGCCTTTCTTGTGCATTGCATCCAATTCCTTACTTCCGTTTAATTTTCTGTGCTGAGCCTTTTTTCTTTATGTGCTTTCTTTTCATCTTTTTCAATGTTAGTGGCTTTGTATTTGCTGAGACTGCCTATTTTTCGTTCCTTTTATTTGAAGCATAGGATCTATAATTTCCTTTATGGTTAGTTACCTTAATATTTACCCTTATCTTTCTGAATTTAAACTGTTCCTTAATATTTCTATATTGTCTTGAATTCCTCTCCATGTGAAAGCTATATGACTACATTTTTTTCAAGTATCTCTTGTTGTAATGTTTACATAATATTATCTCTATTTCCCCTTTTGAGTTATTTTTGTGATTCCCATGTGTAGGCTGATATCCAGTTTGTCTGTTCTGTGTTCCAGTCTTGGATTGTTGCCAGATGTTATTGATTTTGTAACCAAAGGACCCCCTTCAGTATGTCATGTAACTCTGGCTTCATTTTTGAAAATTTCCTAAATTTTTGTTTATTCTGGAATTGTCTTGATTTGACTATCACAGTTGAAGGACAGTTTTGCTGGATATATAATTCTTGGCAGGTGATTGTTTTCCTTCAATGTTTTGTACCTGCCTTCCCATTGCCTTCTTGATTGCATGCTTTTGTTAAGTAGTCCAAACTTAGTTTTACAGATTTTCGTTTGTAGGTTATTTTCATTTATCCTTGGGCATTTTTAAAATTGTCTCCTTATCTTTGTCTTTGGCAAGTTTTATTATAATATGTCTTGGTGTCTTTCTTTTGGGATCTACCTTGTGTAGAATTCAATGAGCATCTTGGATAGATATTTTCTCACATTTCATGATATAAAACCCACTGCCATTGAGTCAGGTCCCACTCATGGTGACTCATATTTCTTGATATAGGAAAGGTTTTTTTTGTTTGTTTGTTTTAATCAACAAACCTTCAACAAATCTCTTTTGTATTTTCTGTTATACCCTTCCCCCTCTCCCTTGTTCTGATATTCCAACCACTCATAGATTATTTCTCTTGATAGACCCACACAATTCTTGGTTTGTTGATTTTTTTAAAATTCTTTTATCTGATTTCTCCTCAAATCTGTTGATGTCACATATTTTATCTTCAGTCTCATTAATTTGGCCTTCCATTGCCTCAGTTCTGCTCCTGTGGCTTTCTATTGACATGTGTACCTCTATTTTCTGAATTTCTAATTCTTGGTGCTGTTATTGTCTTCAGCCTGTTGACTTTGTTGTGTTATGTTCTGCTGCATTATGCCTCATCTCCTTCCATATTTCTGGAAGAGTTTAAATATTGATCTTTTGTACTCTACCTCTGATAATTAATCTTTTATATTCTAGCTCTGATAATAAAAGGAAGTTCTCTTTCTCTGGGAAATTTGAATCTGTTTTCAGAAATTTCTGAAGTTATCACAGTTTACCTCTTCAAGTGATTTGATATGAACTGTTGTCTCCAAGACATCTGTAAATTGTTGTATTTATTTTATGTTTGTCTACTTTGTTCTAGTTTACAGTTTAATTTCATTTTGAAATGTCTGCATAAGCTGGTTGTGTGTGCCAGTTTGGTTATCATTGCCTTTGAAGCTCAAACGTTCTGTTACTAAGTGTTTAGAGCTGTTGTTGGACATGAAATCCCAAGAATCCATTTATTTTTCTTGTATGGATTCAGCTCAAGTGTCTAGGTAGTCTTTCACCAAGTGTGTGGTGCAGATTGTTGCCTACTGTCCTAGAAGGCAGGAATGGTTGATGTAAGCACTGGCTGTAGCTGCTGAGAAAAGCAGCAGGCTAACAGCTGTTTCTGAGTGTCTGTGAGGATGGTGTGTTCCATCATGTCTGAATCTAGTTTATGCCTTGAATTTCCAGCTCAGGAGTCAGTAGATTTTTTTCTTTCTTCTCCTTGTTTGTTAAATTTTTCTCTCTCTGAGACTTGGAGAATGGTTCAGCGTGGCTTAAGGAATCCTACTTCCTGCTCAGTTAATGACATCAAACTCCAGAGCTAGTCACAGTATAGGGAAGAAATGTAGAAGTCCTGGGAGTTTGGAGAGAGGTATCGCATCAGAGAAAGTTTTAAGCCTTGCAAACAGTAGTTACAGGCAAAGACTTAGCTTTGGACAATCTTGTGCTATTCTTCGTTTGTTCAGAAGGCTGGGGTAGATTCTCTGGCCAGTTTCTCCTACTTGGGAGGATGTCCTCCGACCATTATACCAGCTCACCAAGCTGGCTACAGCCGTTTGCCAGAGATTAAGCTCTGGAGAATTCTACTCTGCCTTCCCCATTGTTCAATCTGATTTCTCAACTTTCTCTTTGATAATCAAGGCTCCCAGATGTCATATGTAATGAATTCACTTGTTCTTCTGGGTTTTTGTTGTTAGAGGGGTCAGAGGAAACATGTGACTACTCCTCCATCTTAGCCCCCCAAATTTTCATTATTTAAGATGGGTTGTACTTAGTAAATAACCAAAACATTTTGGCCTCAAGAATGTACAATGAGGTAGCTAAAGTAGTTCTCCCTATGTCTACTGCTATGCCTGGAACTTGGAAGATGACCAGTCTGTATCCAACTAAATAAATCAGGAAGTGAGGCAGTGGCTGCAAAGTTGAGGACCTCTTTTTCTTAAGGAAATTCTAAATAGGCTCTTCCAAACTATTAATAGTGCACTTGGATATCTTTAATTCAGTGTGTTTGCTTTAAAAATAAACAAAAGAGAATCACTGCCCAACAAGTATCCCAGCAGCCTTTCATTCCCATCAGTAAAGAGAAAGGCTGTTAGTCTAGTGACAGAAACTTCTGATGCTACAGTCTTCTCATCTCTCTAGTAAGAATAATAGAACTTACCTGTCATGGACTGAGTTGTTGTTGCTGTTGTTAGGTGCTGTCGAGTCAGTTCCAGCTCATAGTGACCCTATGAACAACAGAACGAAACACTACGTGGTCTTGTAACATGACCATAATCGTTTCTATACCTAAGCCCATTGTTGCAGCCACTGTGTCCCTCCATCTTGTGGAGGGTCTTCCTCTTTTTCACTGACCCCGCACTCTACCAAACATGATGTCCTTCTCCACGAACTGATTCTAGTTGACAACATGTCCAAAGCATGTAAGACATAGTCTTGTCACGTTTGCTTCCAAGGAGTATTCTGGTTTACTTCTTCCAGAACAGATCTGTTTGTTCTTTTGACAGTCCATGGTACGTACATTCAACATTCTTCTCCAACATAATTCAAAAGCATCAATTCTTCTCCTGTCTTCTTTGTCCATTGACCAGCTTTTGCATGCCTATGACGTGATTGAAAATGCCATGGCTTGAGTCAGATGTTTTTTAGTCTCCAAGGTGAGATCTTTACTTTGGAATACTTTAAAGAGGTCCTTTGCAGCAGATTTTCCCAGTGCAAATGAGTGTTTTGGTTTCTTGACTGCTTCCACGGACACTGGTTGTGAACCCAAGCAAAATGAAATCATTGATAATTTCAATCCTTTCTCCATTTATGACATTGTTGCTTACTCGTCCAATCTGTAAGGATTTTTGTTTTCCTAATGTCGAGGTGCAATCCATACTGAAGGCTGTGGTCCTTGATCTTCATCAGTAAGTGTCTCAAATCTTCTTCATTTCCAGCAAGTAAGGTGGTGTCATCTGCATAACACAAGTTGTTAATGAGTTTTCCTGTTAACCTGATGATTTGTTCTTCTTTGTATAATCCAGCTCTCAGATTATTTGCTCTGCATACAGATTGCAAAGGTGTGGTGAAAGAATACAACCCTGACTCACACCTTTTCTGACTTTAAACCATGCAGTGTTCCCTTGTTCTGTTCTCAGAGCTGCTTCTTGATCCACATACAGATCCTTAAGAGCACAATTAGGTGTTCTGGAATTTCCATTCTCTGCAACATTAGCCATAATTTAGCATGATCTGTGCAGTTGAATGCTTTCACATAGTCAAAGAATGGACTGAATTATGTCCTCTCAAAGACGTGTGTATCAATTTGGCTGGGCCATAATTCCTAGTACTATACTTTTGTCCACCAGTTTGTCATTTGATGGGATTTTCGTATGGGTTATAAAGTCTATCATTGTGATTTAATAAGATGGATTAGCAGCGGTTATATTGATGAGGTCTACAAGATTGGATAGTGTATTAAACCAGTCTCTTTTGAAATACAAAAGAGAGAAACATCCGGGAGACACAAAGACCTCATAGTACTAAGAAAGTACCACTAGGAGCAGAGCGTATCCTTTGGACCTGATGTACCTTCACCAAGATGCTCCCAGACCAAGGGGAGACTAATGACAAAGATCTTCCTGCAGAGCAGACGGAGAGAGAAAGCCTTCTGTCATTGATTGAATTATGTTCCCCTCAAAATCTGTAGCAATTTGGCTGGGCCAGAATTCTTGGTATTGTGTGATGTCCCTCCGTGTTGGAATTCCTGTCTCTATGACGTTAATGTTGTAGCTAACGTTGTGGAGAATGGGAATTACAGAACACTTAATTGTGCTCTTAAGGGATCTGTATATGGATCAAAACACAGTCATGGGACCAGAACAAGGGAACACTGCATGGTTGAAAGTCAGGAAAGGTGCACGTCAGAGTTGTATCTTTTCATCGTACCTTTGCAATCTGCATGCTGATCAAATAATCCAAGAAGCTGGATTATACAAAGAAGAATGAGGCATCAGGATCAGAGGATGACTCATTAACAACCTGCATTAAGCAGACAACATCACCTTACTTGCTGGAAGTGAAGAAGATTTGAGACATCTACCGATGAAGACAAGGACCACAGCCTTCAGTATGGATTGCAACTCAGCATCAGGAAAACAAAAATCCTCACAACTGGACCAGTAAGCAACATTCTCATAAATGGAAAAAGGGTTAAGATTGTCAAAGATTTCATTTTGCTTGGGTACATGATCAACACCCTTGGAAACAGCAGTCAAGAAATCAAAAGATGCATTGCATTGGGAAAATCTGCTGCACAGGAACTCTTCAAAGTATTCAAAAGTAAGGATGTCACCTGGAAGACTAAAACAAATCTGACCCAAGCCATGGTACTTTCAATCACATCATACTCATTGAAAGCTGGACCATGAACAAAAAAGGCAGAAGAAGAATTCATGTCTTTGAATTGTGGTGTTAGAGACGAATGTTGAGAGTGTGATGGACTGCCGAAAGAACAAACAGATCTGTTGTGGAAGAGGTACAACCAGGGTGCTCCTTAGAAGCACGGATGGTGAAATTATGTCTTACATACTTTGGACATGTTGTCAGGAAAGTTCAGTCCCTGGAGAAGGACATTATGTTTAGTAGAGCAGAGGGTCAGCGAAAAAGAAGAAGACCCTTGACAATATGGATTGACACAGTGGCCACAACAGTAGGCTTAATTAAGCATAAAAACAGTTGGGGACATGGCACAAGATTGGGCAGTGTTTTGTTCTGTTGGCCACAGGGTCACTATGAGTCAGAAAAGACGCAATGGCACTTACCAACAACAACAACATGATGTTAATGAGGGTAGATGGACTGCAGTTGAGTTGGTGGGGCAGGATTTATTGTGTAGGATTGTGTTGTGGCTTGGGTTAGCCTCTTGGGATATAAAAGAAAGGAAGACAAACTGAGATTTGGGAACCTCATACCACCAAGAAAATAGAATCAAGAGTAGAGTGCATTCTTTGGGCCTGAGGTTCATATACCAGGGTACTCTCATATTGAATTTGTACTTTTAGCCTGCTGGACTGCGATAATTTCTCTTACTGAGTTTGGATTTAGCTTACTGGACTGTGACAAAATAAAATTTCTCTTTTTAAAGCCATACGTGTGGTATCTCTGCTATAGGAGCTCTAGCTAAAACACCTTCCCTGGAATCAGCACCCTGAATCAGACTTCCAAAATATTTGGACCATGAAAGAGTAAACTTCTCCTTGTTAAAGCTGTCCACTTGTGGTATTTCTGTTATAGCAGCACTAGATGACTAAGACACTACCCTCACAGCTGTCCCAGTGCTCTTAAATGATACATGGCAAATGCAATAAATAATTCTGTAAATGCTATAAATTACAGTGTGGTATACTTCCTAACCTCCAGATCTGAATGTTTGTGTAAGATAACATAATGATACTTGGTCTCCTTGTCCTGAAGTGCCCTTTTTCCGGATCCTTTATGGAGCAAGAGATGCAAGGAGTGCAAAAAGTTGTTTCCTCAGACAGTACATGGACAGCCAATTAAGTCTGCAAATTCATCCTAGAAAAAGTGTTCCACATCTCATTGTTGAGTATCACTATGGTCACTTTCCAAGTACTGCCCCTGGGAAGCTATGCACTGATGCAAGTGCCTAGTCCACCCTTCAAAGAAATTTTGGAACTCTTTTTCTAAAATGGCCATCAGAGCTATCATTCTATTACCCTTGATGTCCTGCATGTCATCAAAATGTCTTCCTTTCAATATTTATTTTATCTTTGGGTAAAGAAAAAAGTTACTGGGGGCCAGGTCAGCTGAGTAGGGAAGTTGCTTCCAATACAGATATTTGTTTACTGGCTAAAAATTCTCTCACAGAGAATCGTACAATTAAGCTTGTGAACTTGCCGCTGTGGTACTGTGCACAATGGTCATCCCAGAAAGAGTTCCAAAACTGCTTTCAAAGGTGGACTTGGTGCTGGCACTGGTGCATAGCTTCCCAAGGGGAGTACTTCAGTGGTGGCTATAGTGATATTCAGCAATGACATACGCAACAACTGAGTTCTTGGACTTAATTATCAGGCCTGGTAACTCAAAGAGCTGGAACGCTTTACTAGTGAGCAGAGGTCTGAGATGAGATCACGGATTAAATCATTCCCCCACCCCCAAATAAAAATGTGTATCAATTTGGCTTGACCATGATTTCTGGTAGTACATGAATTTTCCCGTATGTTGTAAAGCCTTCCTCTATGATGCGTCAGTGAGGTGGGACTCAATTCACAAGCTTGGATCATCATAAGGCAATCTCTTGGGATATAAAAGAAAGCAGTGAGCAGAGAAACACCAGGACTTCACACCACCAAGAAAGCAGTGCTAGAAGCAAAGTGTGTCTGTTGAACCCAGGGTCCCTGTGCCTGAGAGGCTCCCAGTCCAGAGGAAGAAGACCAACTGAGAAAGCCTTCTTCTGGAGCTGATGCCCTGACTATAACGAAACAAATTTCTCCATTAAAGTCATCCACTTTAGCTGTTTCTGTTACAGCAACACTACATGACTGACAGCATCTGATGAATAGGGTGTTACTGTAATAGACACCTAAAATGTGGAAGTAGTTGTGTAGCTCGGAATGGATAGAAGTCTCAAAAGGAACTGAGGGCTGTAAACACTAGAGAAGGCACAGATGGTAAGAAACAACAGCCAGGGACCAGCAGCAGCAATGAATATCGTGATAGTGCAGGAGGCAGCTCAGTGCCTGTGTGCAGTAGGCTTCCTGACAGAGTGAGATGACTCAAGGCACTTGTCTGTGGAGCTACTAAGCTTTGGAATGCTTGCCCCTACAGGGTAGATGTGGGTGTCAGATTCCATGAGCAAAGGCCCACAAGAAGCAGAAAATGAAGAGACAAGGAGCAGAAGAAGCTGAGCTGCCTCAGTCTCAAAAGGTACGTCCAGGACCTCTGTGGTTTCAAAGGGTGGAACCATGAATGGAGTGCCTAAAGTGAAGGTCCAAGGGAGCAGAGGTGCTTGCCCAGTCAGCCTAGAAGGCAGAGCTGAAGCCCGGGAGCCTCCACTCAGAATCTGAGAAGTGTTGGAAATGCCTAGAGTCTGGAGGGCAAGCCATTGTACAGAATATCTCAGAGAATAGAAGACTATTTTCAAAACTTTGAGAGCTAATGTATTCCGCTGACCTGCTTGGTGCCTGTTATCCCTTCTTTCTCTACAAATCCTCCCATTTATAATGCCAAGCCAAGCCAAGTGCCGTCCATTTATAATGGACATGTCTAAATTGTGCCCACTCTGCCACTGTACCTCTGGAAGCAGATTATTTGTATTCTAGGTTTCACAGATAAAAAGTCATTTATAAATTTTGGAATTGGAGTTAAGACTTCTGCTATGATATGAAGGTTTTGCATGTTAGAAGGATGTGATTTTTGGTGGGCAAAAGATGGAACGCCATGGATGAATTGTGTCCCCCCCAAAATGTGTATCAATTTGGCTGGGCCATAATCCCTGGTGTTGTAGGATTTTTGTAAATCCTGCCTGTTGTAAATCCTGCCTTTATGATGTTAGTGAGGGAGAATTGTGGCAGTTGTATTAACTAATGAGGCAGGACTCAATCTATAACCTTGGATTGTGTTGAGGCAATTTCTTGGGATATAAAAGAAAGAACCGAGCAGACAATCAAGACAGCAAGGCCAGAAGCAAAGCGTGTCCACTGGGTACTGTTGTGGAAAAGCTCCTAGTCTAGAGGAACGTGGATCTTAGTTTGGACTTTTAGCCTATTCTAGTGTGAGAAATAAACTTATTTTATTAAAGTCATCCACCTGTGGTATGAGAACTGACAAGTTCATGAACTCATCCTAGAAAAAGTACTGCATAGCTTGTTGCTGGATATCACTGAAGTGGTCAAGACTGTGCCAGCTTGGCAACTCTGTGTTTGGCTGCTGTATCAAGTGGCTGGTGTGGGGCCTGTGATGGCTTCCCTCCCCTCAACTTTCATCTCTCCGCCTTCCACCACCTATCTCCTGTCTGCTCACATTGCCAGCAGCTCCTGCTCTCTTTTGTGTCTGGTTCCTGGACCTGAACTAGCAGCAGTTGGATTCATCAGCCCTTACAGCCAGCCAGTGAGAGTCCTGTTTCTTGACCTGCCGCCAGCTTCTGCAGCTCCGTAAGCCAGCAGAGACTTCACAGTCTCGCCACCAGCTTGGGATACTCCAACCTACAGCTCGTGATCTAGAACTCTGGTCTCTGACCTGCTCACCTTGGGTTCACCAGCTCCAGTGGCCACGTGAGGCTTGTGTCACGACTTGGGATATTTAGCTTCTATAGTGTGTGAGCGGTTTCCTTTATATATAAATCTTTCCTTGACTTGGTATATAAACCTCTCCTTGTACATATAGGTGTCATTGGTTTTCCTTTTCTAGAAAACTCAGCCTGAAGCAATCACTATGGTTGCCTTCTAAGTTCTCCCCTTGGGAAGCTATGCACTGACACCAGCACCTAGTCCACCCTTCAAAGAAATTTTGGAACTCTTTTTCTGGAATGGCTATCAGAGATGTCGTCATATTACTCTTGATGTCCTGAATGTCATTAAATGCCTTCCTTTCAATATTTCCTCTATCTTTGGATAAAGAAAAAATTCATTGGGGGCTCGATCAGGTGAGTAAGTAGGGTGTTCCAATACAGATGTTTGTTTATTGGCTAAGAGCTCCCTCACAGGCAGTACACTGTGCACTGGTACATGGTTGTGAACCAAGAGCTGTGAGTCTTTGGCACAAAGTTCAAGTCATTTTCATTTGATTTTTTTTTCACACAGCCTTTCCAGCAATTCCAATAGTAAACTTAGTTAACTGTTTATCTAATTGGCAAAAATTCATAATAAACAATCCCTCTGATATCAAAAAAGTTTAGCAACATCGTTTCGATTCTTGATTTGGACTGACAGAAATTTTTGGTCATGGAGAACGGACTTCCACCGTGCACTTTGACACTTTGTTTTCTGGATCATATGGGTACACCCATGTTACATCACCAGTGATAACAGGCCAAAACATCCTCTTGTTTCTCCAAAAGGTTTTGGCAAACTTCAACTCTCCTTCGCTTTTACTTATCAGTGAGCTCTTTGGTACCATTTTTGCACATACCTTTCTCATGCTAAGATTTTTAACTAAGATTTCCTTGTTTCTCTATCGATGTACTTGGTCTGCTATGTTTGTCATGGTCAGCCAACACTTTTGACATGCAATTAGGTGAATTTTTGCAATGTTTTTGTCAGTTCTGCTAGATGCAGGCTGCCCTGACCTCTCTTCATCAATGACACTTTCTCTTCCCTCAGAAAAATGTTTAATTCATTTGTACACTGTGGTTTTCTTCATGGCATTATCCTCATAAACTTGGACTAACATATCTTTGATTTTGCTTCTACTGTTGCTGAGTTTAACAAGAAATTTAGTGTTTCTTCATTGTTCTAACTCAAGCTCCAACATTCTCTCTATGGCACACAAAAGCATGCAACAACAGCAATGAACGCCACTCAGCAAGACAGCACCACACATCAACGCGAACACAGATGTGACACACTGATATACCAAGGTTATGAAACCTCACTGAGTTGTTTGTACAGTGCTGCCAACATAAGAGCATGGTGGCAAATTTCTGCACTTCATTGTCAGATCTCATATTTTTCTTATAGCAGCACTAGATGACTAAGACATGTGGATTCCAGTGTGGGGACAGTTGATTTTATTTCTCAGTCACTACCTGTCCACACGGGGCTGATGAGATGTTGGGTCTCGCTAGTTTGTTGACAAGGAGCCCTGGTGGCACCGTGGTAAAGTTTTCAACTGTTAACTGAAGGACTGATGATTTGAATGCACCAGTCACTCCACAGAAGAAGAATGCAGCAGTCTGCTTCCCTAAAATTACAGCCACGATCTGGGGTCTTAAAAGCTAGCAAACAGCCATTGGAGGTACACCAAATGGTCTCAACTCATCCGGAACAGATGATCTCTGAGAATAACAAAGACATGAGGAAAAAAGGGCTCAGGAGACAGAAGGAACTGTGTGAACTGTATCAACATGTGACAGGAAGAACCAGATGATGCTCAGCCACCACCGAAGACAGCAGTGAATGGGGACAAAATGTTGAGTCCCTGTGGCAACTTGAGTAAAAGAGGGGCGTAGCTCAAGAACTCTACTAAAAGACCACAGCTGACGGTCTGACAGCCTAGGGGATCGCCTGGGAGTGTGGTCCCTGAGCCTGCTGCTGCCCCTGACCAGAAAACACTACTGAGGTCAGCTCTTTGTATAAAAATGGACTGGACTCAGGGACACGACGTAACCATATGGCGTGTATACTTTATGGTTCTATGTATCTATAGGATGCTGTCCTACTGGTCTCTTTCTATATGGAAGAGAACAGGGTTGAGAGGAGGGGACAGGAGCTTGTTAAGATACCACAAATATCGAATAAAAAGGAGGAGTGTGTTGTCACTGGGCACGGAGAGTAGAAGGAGCTGCCAACAGGTGAGCATGCAAAATTAATTTGGATTGTATACTTCAATCACAATAAAAAAATATTACAGCCACAGAAACTCTATGGGGCAGTTCTACTCCGTTCTGTAAACTCACTGCTGTCGAGTCCATTCTCAACACTCATAGTGACCCTGTAGGACAGAGTAGAACTGCTCCATAGGATTTCCAAGGAGTGACTCGCAGATTTGAAGTGACGACCTTTCGTTTAGCAGCCGTAGCACTTATCCACTACACCACCAGGGTTCCTTACCTGTGTGCTATAGGGCCTCTGTCAAGTTAAAATCCGGTTTAGTTAAACGGCTGTTGGTGAAACACTGTCCACAGTGCCTTTCGAGTTCGGCGCGTAATACCATCAGTGGCCTGTAGGTGGCATAAGTTGTACACCACAGTTAGGGGACACTTTCTCAGAAGGCAAAACTTTCTAAAGCAGCTCAGGCTTTGTCACAATGCTTAATCCCATAGAGACGGATCCGACTCGACGGCACTTGGCTTGGCTTGGCTTTGGCTAATCCCATAGAAAGGAACATACAGTAACTACTGGTATTTCTGTAAACACGCATGCTAATAAGCAGCTGCCAGTTGAGGATTGGGACTGAGGGACCACCCTCAGTGAAAGGTCTCCTGAGGACAATCTGTAGAAGGAAAATCGTACTTTCTTTTTTTTCATTTAAAGACATTTATTTATTTTGGTGAAATTACACACAACAAAATATATGCCGAAGCAACAGTTTCTACACATACAGTGGACACTGCATTATGTTCTTCAAGATGTGCAACCATTTGCTGTCCCTTTGCCAGTTACTCCTTCACCCTTTGTGTAAACTCACTGCCTTCTTAACTTATTCATTTACTCATTTTCTTTCTTTCCTTTTTTTTTTATGATTGAGTGAAAATGTAGAATCCTGTATAAATTTGCATGTCCGCCTATCTGCAGCTCCCACTGCTCTCCCTGCCTGGTGACAGCACACTGGGTTTTTTAAAAGAGTTTTACAGTTAACTCTTGTGTATCAATGAAAGAAATATCTTAAAACAAGGAAGGACAATAATTCATTTTATAGATTATAACCAGGTCCAGCCCCTCATCTGCTTTGGCTCAAATGGCAAGTTTCAAAAGAGAGGCAAGATCACCTCGTGTTGGTGAAACATGCCTACCTCATAACACCTTACAGGTATAGACTGTGGCCCAGAAAGAGCACACTCGGAACTGATGTTTGCTTGTTGTCTTAGTCTCTGACCCTGGCAAATTGCTTCGTGGCTTCTTGGGTTCGTCCTTTCTCTGGAGAGAAGTTGATTTGAATCTCATTCTACCATAAATAAAATTGACACCAGACGTATATAAAGTGGAAGCGAGAGGAGTTACATCACGGCAAATAGAAAGTAGTGTCTGATCAAGGATGGGCTATGAGGACTGTGAGCTTTTCATTGTAATGTGTGTAAGCACTTTAAGTTTGCCTCTTCCAGGGCTTTTTCTTGAATAGGCGGAGCTCCCTTGAATATTTCATTACAGAGATGTTGTGATAAAGAAGGTGTCTTCCCTCCTGCCATCTCCTCAGTGCCTCCACTCAGAGAGGACACAGTGTACAAATATGTCTGCAGGCCCCTATTTGGACCAGTCTTCAACTACTGGAACATCCCAGAAGTTTGATTATCAGCAAGACACTCCTTGGGGCAGTTGAACAACTTGAAGTTTTCAGCTTTGTCACCAGTTTTAACCAGCTACCACTGAGTCAGTTCTGACTCTGGTGATCCATGTGTATCAGAGTAGGACCGTGATCTATAGGAATTTCGATAACTGAATTTTTAGAATTAGATCACTAGGCTTTCTGCTGAGGCACCTCTGAGCAGACTGGAACCTCTAGTCTTTTAGTTAGCCACCAGGCACACCAGGAGCATTAAGGCCTTAGAAATACCCAGAACTCTTTCCAGAGATACAGTACACATGTGATTATCCAAACTGAGTGTGGTTAAAAAGTTCTGAAGTGCTTCTTCAGCTGGCTTCAAATCATTCTTTTGGGCTCAACTGCCACGTACTGTTGCCTGTAGTACTCTTACTTCTAGATTGATTTACTTACACTTTCCTGACCATCTTTGAAGCGAGACGTTGTGTGGTGGATTCAAGTTGCTAAAACACGCTCAAAATGCCCATACTCATGAAGGACAGAGACACACAACATGCCGTACAGTACCTGTAGTTTAAGGTCTTGTGCTGGGGTCTGGGGGGCGGTGGCCAGTATGCTGCACTCAGACAGACCTGAGTCTGAGCCCAAGATTTGCTGCTTACAGGCAGTCTGCAGTCTGTGAATGTCTGACTTTCAGACAACTCATGCTTAAGAGCAGACTACTATAAAGCCTATTACGTTAAAAATTTGAGTCAAGTACAATGGTTTGTAATAATGAATGTATGCCTATGCCCAGCCTTTTGACACGCATGAAAACATCACACAGTTTGGAATTGTTTAGGTGTTTTACGTGCATAACCTGCTGCCATCAAGTCAGGTCTGACTTATAGCGACCCTAGAGGTCAGAGTAGAACTGTGCCATAGAGTTTCCAAGAAACTCCTGGCAGGATTTGAACTGCTGACCAGAAAGGTAAAATATATACTAAGACAAATATTTGATTGCCAAGAAAGAAGTTGCCATCATGCCAATGAGTTGATTGACTCACAGTGACCCTGTAGGATAGAGTAGAACTACCTTATAGCTCCCAAGAAACAGCTGGTGGATTCTCACTCCTGACCTTTGGGTTAGCAGTGGAGTTCTTTATCACTGCATCCCCAAGGGTCCATGTTTGATTAACTGATGCCAAGTAACAGCCACATATGTCTGTTCCAACTTACCTACAAATTCATCTTAAAGACCGACTTCAAAACGAATCTCATTCGTAACCTGAAGACTGACTATATTTGCCAGGTGTCCTTAAACGAGTTACTTCCCTTAGCTGTGTCTCAGCTTCCTCATCTACAAAATGAGAGTAATAACAGCTATCTAATAGTCATTATGAAGCAATAATCTATAGACGTGCTTTAAATTGGACAGGTGCCCTTCAGTACTGGCTCTCTTTCTCTATAAGTAGTCCAATCAGTACAAGATGAGGAGGAGAATGCAATGAGTTCAAATTAGGCAGTGAGAAGAGAAATGTCAGTGTGGGGTGGTCTTGCTCCCCTATTTGAAATTCAGTCAACAGTCATTGGTGAGCAGTTGCCTGGCTCAAAAGAAGGAGGTGTCTAGTTCGGGTATTCTTTACGCTTTGTCTTAGCTACCTAGTGCTGCCGTAACAACAAATACCATAAGGGGCTGGCTTTAAAGAATAGAAATTTATTTTCTCACAGTCCAAATCAGGGACTCAATCATGTTGATTCCTTCTGCGAGTCTCTCTAGTTTCCAGTATCTGTTGGCAATCCTTGACATTCCTTTGCTTGTAGAAAGATCTTTGCATGGTGTTTCTCTTCCACTCTCTAAGTGTCAATTCTGCTCTTTTTATAAGACACAGCTGAAAAGGCATTGGGTTTAGGATCCACCCTACTCTTGTGTAACCCCTCTAACATTAAAAATAACCCAAAGCTCTATATCCAAACAAGGTAATATTTACAGACACAAGGATTAGGACTTCCACGTACCTTTTTTGGAAATACTATTCAATCTATGACATCATCCTTGACTAGAGATAAGCCCCCACACAGTGGCTGTTATGTTCTAGTTACAGTAGAGGTTGAGACCCTGGAAGATGTAGGCTTTGTAAGTAACAATTCTGTAGATTTCTGCTTCAGTCTTGCAGAACGCAGAGACAGTTACGACTCATTCAAGTGCGGGAGAGTTTCCGTTTCATTATTGCTTTTAAATCACATAATTAATTGAACATAGTACTCTTTGAGATGTTTGTTGGTGCATAATGTTGTTCCTATAATGATCTCAAAAAGTTCATAGCCTGCCTGTCATAAATTTCATCTCCTTCATTCTTTCCAAAATGCTCTTGTGACAGCAGGGCATCCCGTACCACAGACAAGGTGATAGGGAGGCTGAGACTAACGGTTCAGGAAGGCTGTGATTGGGCATTGGAGCAGACCTGGGGCATTGTGAGGACATCCTCATTTTAATCATGGCCCCCTGTGGCAACAAGATCCCTGATCCTAGTCAGTCTGTCACTGTTTTTAGGTTCTGAGATGGATTTGCTGTGGTCTGGAAACTTCCCTTTACAGGAGGAAAGTTCATTTCATATCTCAGCTTGAGAGTACTGGTAGCTGCTTTTAAGTCTCACCCCAACTCATGTGAGCCCCCATGCAAAATGGAAATACTGCCCAGTCCTGCGTTACACGTGTGATCAAGTGTGGGTTGGGCCACTCTGAGCCACAGGATTTTCACTGGCTGATTTTGGGAAGTGGATCCCCCAGCCCTTTATTCTAGGCCCCTTAAGTCAAATGTGGATCCTGTTAGCAAGGTGTTGAAGGGCTTAGCTGCCAACATTTGAAACTCTATGTGCAGTTCTACTCTATCCTATAGGGTCCCTGTGACTCAGAATTGACTGATCGAATGTAGCGACTGCTTTATTTTTCTTCCCTGTAGTCAAACATTTTGCTCTGTTCAGCGACGTAATAACATGCAAACCTTCACTAACAGATGGGTGGTGGGTTTTTATAAGATGCATTGGCTGTGAATCAAACTGAAGTTTCCTTCATGGGAGTTGAGAATTCTACCACTAACCAACCAATGTCTCATCAGCATTAGGGCAGGTAGTTTAAAATACAAACTAGATATATTTATAGATCTGGATTGCAGTGGAGGCATGGAGGTGTGAAATCCACCTTGAAGACAACAGAAAGAGGACAGACTGAACACATACCAAGGGTCTGTCTCTTATTAGCCACAAGGCCTTGTGTATTTTAATCTTTCCCCATATCACATTTTTTATTCCCTTTATTCACCAAGAATAGGAGATGAGTGGTCATTTCTTTTCACAGAGGGGCTAATAAACATGGAGAATAGTGAGGAAGAAAGCCCATGAGAGAAACAGCAGAAAGTAGCGCTAGGTCACTGAACAGTGAGCCCTGGGAAAAGCTGAGTGGGGATACTAGCAATCCTATTTTCTTGTGAAGCTATTGAACTTGATTGTAAAAGCACCATCTTGTGGCTTTTAAACTCTGCAGCTGGGGGATGTTTGGCAGAGCCTGAGGTCAGAGACTGGGGGACTGTCCCATAGCCCTTTCAGGCCTGGTAGCCGCAGCCTTTAATTTGGAAACAGTTGTGGTGTCTTTGGTATTATTCATGGTTTGGGCTTCAAAAGAAGCTGCACGCATTTCTTTGTTATTTCACAGAAACTGGTGTCAATAGTTGACATTTAATGTACTGGTGTTGGTTCTCCTGTGTTTGCCCAGCACCTTTCCAGGGGAGTGAGCAACAAGGTGTGGGCAGTTGCTGACCTGCATACATCAACATCAATCTCTTGCTCAAGAATTTTCCCAGGCTCTGTGCATGTGTAATTTGAAAAAATAGTAAAATTGACCTTCATTATTTGTCCTTTACATAAGATGGATTTAGCTTCATAGTTTGTTTTCTAGTGAGGAAGAAAAATAATTTTTGTTCTCTAGAATCTAGCCAGACATTGTGGGATGACTTATCTCAGTGCCTACAGTCCACTGACTTTCACCAGTAAACCAGGTGCCTTCTAGCTGACTCCAACTTATGGCGGTCCCATAAGTGTTAAAGTAGAGCTATGCTCCAGAGGGTTTTTTCAGTGGATGACTTTTCTGAAGTAGATTGCCAGGCCTTCCTTCTGAGGTACTTTCAGGCAGATGTAAACCTTCAGTCTTTCGGTTGGTAGCTCAGCCTATTAACTGTACCATCCAGCAATTGTGTTGACTTTCACAGACTTCACACACATACGCACACATGCACGCACATGCACACACACACATACACACACCTGTTGCCATTGAATAGATTGACTCGTGGCAACCCCATTTGTTACAGATTAGAACCGAGCTCCTTAGGGTAGTATGCTATAAGGTTTGTGGAAGCAGGTTGATAAGGCTTTCTTCTGTGGAGCTACTAGGTGAATTAGAACTTGCAACCTTTATGTTAGTGAAATACGAGACAAAACAAAAAAACCTTGTTGCCATTGACTCGATTCCAACTCACAGTGACCCTAGAGAACAGAGGAGAACTTCCCTGGAGAGTTTTCAGAGTGCCTAATGGATTCAAACCACTTTTGGTTAGCCACTGTAACTCTCGGCCAATTGGCAGTTGAGTACAAACCATTGTTAAGACCCAGACTCCCTTGATTCCTTTGAATTACACCCTGAGGTAGATGGTTCCAGCTGATGTCTTCCAAGTCCTTCGTGCTATTTCTGGTGGATTTCTAAAGATCTCACAGGCCTTTCCTTGCGGTTCAGGAACTCAGGCTTAATGGTTGATGCCTGTGCTCCTTTGCGGGCACCAGTAGCACCCTGCTTTGTCTCTGCTGTGCTTCAGAAGATGCTGCAGCAGTCACCACCTTGAGTATACACTTACTTCTCATGGGGGTGATGGAAAGGTATTATTTTTGCAGTAGGATATCTTATGTGTCTTTGTTTCCCCTGGGGGTATAATGGTGATCAGGGCATGGACTCCATTCTGGTTCTCTGAGGGTGTGTCACTGTTCCACATGGACTACATTGTTCTGGAAAGGTCAGGATACCAGGGAGTCCCTTCCAGTCTCTGATTCCATGATTGTAATTCCTGGTTTCTTTAGGAATCTAGGACAGACAGAAAATAAGACAGAGAAGGGCAAAAACAGAGTCTGTGGATAGCTTTTGGTGGGGGGAGGAGATTTAAAGGAGGTGGCATACTTTCCACAATTGAGATATAATTTATGTAAAATAGAATTCACCAATTTTAAATGTACACTTAAGTTTTGGTAATTGCATATGGTTGTATAGCTGTTACCATTGAGATACAGAACACTTCCTTCAACCCAAGAAGTTTCCTTGTGTCTCTTTGCAGTTACTACCCTCTCCATGGCCCCAGGCAATCAGGATCTGTTTTCTGTCACTATAGTTTCGCCTTTCTAGGATTTCATGTAAATAGAATCAAATAGCATGTAATGTTTTGTGTCTGGCTTCTTTCACTTAGCTTAATACCTTTGACATTTATCCATGTCATTATGTGTATCAATAGTTCATTCCTTTTTATTGCTGAGAAGAAATCTGTCGCATAAGTATACCAAAGTTTGTTTAACCAATCACTGTTTGATGGACATTTGGGTTATTTCCAGTTTTTAGTGATTATAAATGAAGCTGCTATGAGCATACACACACAGATCGTTGTGTCAACTTCTGTTTCAACTTCTCTTGGGTAAATACCCAAGAGCGTGTGTGCTGGGCCATAGTGTAGATGCATGTTTAACGTTTCAAAAAAATAATTTAATTATTTTTGTTGTTGAGAGTATAGAAAGCTAAATATACACCAATTCAACAGTTTCTACATGTACATTTCAGTGACATTAATTACATTCTTTAAGTTGTGCAACCATTCTCACTTTCCTTTTCTGAGTTGTTCTTTCCACTTTAACTTAAAAGCACTATCTCCTAAGTTTCCTATTTAATTTTGATAGTTGCTATTGTTAGTTTGATCACATACGGATAGACCTCAAAAGAGTACAGTGTTCAAGGCAGGCATTCTTTGCAAGTTAAGCTAAACTCTTGTTTAGTTTTAAGAAAACTAAGTGTGTATTTCTGGTTTAAAGGTTTAAAGGGCAATAGTTTCAGAGATTTATCCACCTTCTGTAGCTCCAGAAAGTCTGAAGTCTGTGAGAATTTCAAATTCTCTTCTGCATTTTCTCCTTTTGATCAGCAAGTTCAGTATGGTAGCCAGGCACTGGTAATTGTAGCTGGGCACCATCCAGTTCTTCTTGTCTAGTGGTTGAGAGGGCAGTTATTCATGGAGACAATTAACCACACATGCTATTTTATACTCCTATTTCTGACTCTCCCTTCTTCCTTTGTTGCTCTAGGAGAATACAGACCAATTATTGTACCTTGAATGGCCACTTTCATGCTATTAAGACCCTAGAAACTACACAATGAACTATATATAAGATTGAAAAGAAGTACTAAACCTGATATTAGGCCAATTAACTGAGATAGCCCATGAAACTATGACCCTAAACCTCCAAACCAAGTAACCAAGTCACATGCATGAGATGTTTAGCTATATATGAGAAGCCTCAGCATCTACTATTTTTATTGCTGTAGTAAATACATCTTTACTCAACTTTTGCCAATTTAATTTTTTACAAGTGTATAACCTATTGACTGCAATTACACTAACTGACGGTACAACGCTACTGTTAATGAATATTTTTCTTTTACCTTAACCTTTATTGTCATCACAAACACAGTACAATCTTATTCTACCATTTCATTTTCAATTTTTTCACTTTTAAAAAATATTTTATTGTTCTTTAAGTGAAAGTTTACAATCCAAGTCAATTTGTCATATGAAAACATACACACACATTGCTATGTAGCTCTAGGTGCTCTTCCGACACTGTGACAGCGCACTACTCCTTTCGAATTTGTATTTCCTATGTCCATTCAACCAGCTCTTATACTCCTCTCCCCTGGTCATCTTGCTTCTGGACAGGAGATGCCCAGTAGGCTTCATGTACATACTTAAGAAGCACACTTCTGGTGCAGTCATTGTCTGAAGAGCTGGTTTTGGAAATGGTTTCAGCTCTGGGCTAACAGAGAATCTGGGCATTGTGCATTCCAAGGACACTCCAGTCTGTCAGTACATGGAGTCTGGCCTTTTTATTAGAGTTCCAGTTCTGCACACCCATTTTTCTCTTGCTACATTAGGAACTCTGTTGTATTCCTTCTTCAGGCAGTCAGTGGTGGTGGCCAGACACTATCTAGTTCATCTGGTCTCTTGCTGATGTAGTCTCTGGATTATATGGCATTTGTGGTTTCTTAGGCTCATATTTTCATCTTATCTTCTATGTCTTTCTTTCTCTTCTGCTCCAAGTGGGTTGGGACCAATTGATGCTACTTATATGGATGCTTGTTAACTTTTAAGACCCCAAATGCCACTCACCAAAGTGGGATGCAGAGCACATTCTTAGAAAAAACTTTGTTATTTCAACTGACCTAGGTATAGCCCTGAAACCAAGATCCCTAGACCCTGCCCCCTACTCTGTCCTTTGGAGTATTGGGTTATATTTAGGAAACTGATTAACTTTTGGTTTAGTCTTGCTGTGCTGACCTACCTTCTATTGTGTGCTGTCACTCCCTTCGCCTAACCCAGTTCCTACCTACTAACTAATCAACAAGTAACCCTCTTACTCCCCACTGCTGTAACAACCAAAGACTCTTTACTTATGCATCTAAATCTTTTCTTTAGTCCTTATAATTGTGGTCTCATTTGTCCACTGACTAATTTCACTCAGCATAATGTCATCCAGTTTCATCCATGTTATGTTTCCCAAGATCATCCGTGTTCTTTATCATTGCATAGTATTTCATTGCATAAATATACCTAGTTTGTCTATATATTCATCCATTTATGGACACCTAGGTTGATTCAATCTTTTTCCTATTGTGGGCAGTTCTGCGATAAATATCTTGAATAAATATCTTGAATAATAGTGGTGCTAACCCTTCTCTGAAAGCTTGATAGAATTCTTCAGTGAAGCTGTCAGGGCCAGGGCTTTATTAAGTCGGTTTTTTTTAAGTTACCTTTTCTGTCTCTTCTTTTGTGATGGGTTTATTTAGTTTTTGTCTTAATTTTGTTAGGTGATGTGTTTCTAGAAATATGTCCATTTCCTCTAGGTTTTACAGTAGAATTTTCCGTAGTATTCTGTTACAATTTTTAAAATTTCAGTTGGGTCTGTTGTGATGTCACTGATCTCATTTCTTATTTGGGTTATTTGAGTCCTCTCCTGTTTTTCTTCTGTCAGTTTGGAGAGTGATTTATTTATTTTGTTGATCTTATCAAAGAACCAGTTCTTGTTAACTCTTTCAACTGTTTTTCTGTTTTCTAATTTATTTAGTTCTTCTTTAATTTTTATAATTTATCCTATTATTCTTGTGCTCTATGGTACCTGTTGCTACTCTCTTTCTACTTGTTCAAGCTATAGGGTTAATTCTTCGATTTGGGCTCTACTCCTTTTTTGATAAGTGTATTTATTGAAGTAAATTGACCTCTGAGC
Organism: Heterohyrax brucei; assembly: GCA_028571685.1. Classification (NCBI taxonomy): domain Eukaryota; kingdom Metazoa; phylum Chordata; class Mammalia; order Hyracoidea; family Procaviidae; genus Heterohyrax; species Heterohyrax brucei. Next base: position 25,400,952 of record CM053162.1, read on the forward strand.
ACCACTTTTGCTGTGTCCTAGAGGTTCTAGCAGGATTTGTTTTTTTTCTCATTTGATTCTGTGAATTTCATTATTCTGTCCTTGATTTCTTCTATAACCCAGTAGTGTTTGAGCAAGATATTGTTCAGTTTCTATGGTTTTGAATTCTTTCATTGCTTTTTCTGTTATTGATTTCTACTTTAATGGCATTGTGGTATGAAAAGAGGATCTGTAATATTTCCATGCTTTGAATTTTATTAAGGCTTGCTTTATGATTTTATGGCCTAATTCTGGAGATTGGTCCATATGCATTGGAAAGGAAAGTATAGTTGGCTGTTGTTGAATGGAGTGTTCTGTATGTATCTATGAGATCAAGTTAACTGATTACAGTGTTTAGATCTGTGTTTTATTGAGCTTTTTTTTCCCTGGATGTTCTGTCCTTCACTGAAAGTAGTGTGCTGAAGTCTGCTACTATTATTGTGGAGCTGTCTGTTTCTCTTTTCAATGCAGATAGTTTGTTTTACATATTTTGGGTGCATAAATATTTAACATGTTTATGTCCTCCCAGTATATTGATCCTTTAGTCATTATACAGTGATCTTCCTTATCCAATGTGGTGGATTTTACTTTAAAGTCTATTATGTTGCCACTCCTGCTCTTTTTTGAATGTTGTCTTCTTGATATATTTTTTCTGTCCTTTGAGTTTTAGTTTATGGACTTTTTAAACCTAAGGTAAGCCTCCTGTAGGCAGCATGTAGATGGATTGTATTTTTTATCCAATCTACCAGTCTCCATGTCTTTGCTGCTATATTTAATCCCTCTTTAATGAAGCATAATCATTTATAAGTATGAATTTAATGCTGTTATTTCAATGACCTTTGTGTATGTGTGTGTGTTGTAGAACACACACAAGATTTTTCTAAGAAATTCTTTTATCTGCTTCTTCCTCAAACTTGTTGATGTCGTGTGCCTTAACTTCAAGTTTCGCTAATCTGGTTTTCCATTGACTCAGTTATGCTCCTTTGTTCCTCAATTTTCCAATCTGAGTCATTTTTCTTTGCATGTTTTCTTTTAACCTTTTTCATTGTTAGTGGTATTGTGTTAAGACTTTCTCATGTTTTTGTTGTTTTTTAATCTTGATGCATAGGTGCGATAATTTCCTATGTGGTTGCCTTAGTACTTACCCATATTTTTCTAAATTTAAACCAGCCTTTACTTTATATTGCCATGACTTATGCTCCATATGAAAGATCTATAATTACATTTTAAGTCCAGCTTTTTTGTTACAAAGTTTATGTAATAACATCTCTGTTTCCCTGTTTTCAGTATTTTGCCTTTATTTATTTCTGTGTTTTCCATATTTGGATTGGTATCCAGTTGCTCTGTTCTGCATTCTAGTCTTGGGTTCTTATCAGGATTCTCTTTAGTATTTCTTGTAATCTTGGTTTGATTTTTACAAGTTCCCTAAATCTCTGTTTATCTGGAAATGTCCTACTCTTGCTGTCATATTTAAGAAACAATTTTGGTGAATATAAAATTCTTGGGTGGCAATTATTTTGTTTCAAGGTTTCGTATGTCATCCCATCACCTTCTTGCCTTTATGGTTTCTGTCGAGTAGTACTTGCTTAATCTTATAGGCTTTCCTTTGTAAATTATTTTTTGTTTATCTTTAGCCAGTTTTAAAATTGTCTCCTTATCTTTAGTTTTGACAAGTTTGATTATAATGTGCCTTGGTATCTTTCTTTTGGAATCTATGTTGTGTGGAGTTTGGTGAGTGTCTTGGATAGATATCATCACATCTTTCATGGTATCAGGGAAATTTTTTGTGAACACATCTTCAAACAATTCTCTGTTGTATTTTCTGTTGTACTCCCCCCTGCAATTCTGGTACTTCAATCACTCATAGATTATTTCTCTTGATAGACTCCCACTGAATTATTAGTGTTCTTGATTTTTCTAAAAAATTCTTTTATCTGCTTCCTCAGATTTGTTGGTGTCATGTGCCTTAACTTCAAGTCTCACTGACTTGACTCAGTTCTGCTCCTTTGACCTTTTATTGTGTTGCCCTATTCTGTAACTTTTTTATTAATTTTCTAAATTTCTAATTCTTGTCTCTGTATATTTTGTTGTAACCTGTTTAATTTGTCATTATGCTTTGCTCCATTTTGCCTCATCTCCTTCCTGATCTCTTGAAGAGTTCTAAATATTAATGTTTTGCATGCTACCTTTGATAATTTCAGAAAGTTCTCTTTATCTAGAAAATTGTTGATTCTCAGTTTTGGGAGCTCTGTGAAACCATCATGATCTGTCTCTTTAGGTAATTTGATATGAACAATGGTCCCCAGGCTATCAGTAAGTTGTTTATTTATTTTATTTTTGTCTACTGTGTTCGAGGAAATCCTGGTGGTATAGTGGATAAGTGCTACATCTGATAACCAAAAGGTAGGCAGTTCAAATCCTCCAGGCACTCTTTGGAAACTCTGTGGGGGCAAGTCTACCTGACCTATAAGGTCACTATGAGTCAGAATCGACTTGACGGCAGTGGCTGACTATGTTCTAGCTTCTAGTTTAATTTTATTTCAAAATGTCCAAATAGGCTGGCCATCTATGACAGTATGGTTATTGATGCCTTTGAAACTCTAATGCCCTGTCACCAGGTGTTTCAAGCTGTTGCTGGACAGGTGAGCCCAAGAGTCTATTTACTTTAACTGAATGCATTCAGCTCATGTGTCCATTTGATGAATATTCATCAAATGTGTGGTGCAGGCTCTCCCCTACTGTCTTAGACGGGCAGAGATAATTGTTGTAGGTCCTAAGAAAGACAAGAGATAACAACTGTCCATGAGTGTCTGTGAGGATGGTGTGTCCCTTTATGTATGACTCTAGGTGAAAGAACTGTGTTCTGACCTGAATGTTTGACTCAGGGGAGGTGGCAGATTATTTTTTTACCCCTTCTCCCAGTTTTTAAGTTGTTCCCTCTCAGATTCTTGGAGAATGACTCAGGGCTGGCTTAAGGAGTCCTACCTGCAAATCAGTTAATAGCATCAGACTCCAGAGTTGGGCACAGTGCTGAGAAAGAAGGGGGAAGCTCAAGGAGGAGACAGAGAGGTTTACCCAGAAGGAAAGTTTTAAACTCAAGTGCAGCAGATTAGAAGCAAACCACTTGGCTTTTGATGATCTCATGTTGCTCTTCACTGGTTCTAGAGGTGTGAGTGGATTCTCAGGTTCGTTTCTTTTGCTGAGGATTATGCCTTGCAACCACCACCACTCACCTCACCACGCTAGCTGCCTCCAGTTCCCAGTGGGTCAGGTCTGGCCACTCCTTTCCCTGTTGCTCAGTCCTATTTCTCAATTTACCCTTTGAAGTTTAGGGTTCCTGGGATGTCATATGACATTGATTCATTTATTCTTTCGGGTCTTTGCTGTTAGAGGAATCACAGGAATCATCTGACTATGCTGCCATCTTGGCCTCACCCCCCAAATTTTTCTGTCATTGTAAACTGAAACTCAGCACTCAGTAAGCAATAACCCTCCTTTCCCCCTCCTCCCATCCCTGTTAGCCACTAATACACTTAATTTCCTTGTGTTTTTATATAAGCGAGGTCATACAATATTTGCCCTTTTGTGATTGACTTATTTCATTTAGCCTAACATCTTTAAGCTCAGTGTATATAGTAGCTTGTATCAAGACTTCATTTCTTTTATGTCTGAGTAGTTTTCCTTCATATGTTGATACCACATTTTTGATTATTCATTCATCTGCTCATGGAAATTTAGGCTGTTTCCACCTTTTGGCAATTGTAAATAGTGCTGCAGTTACCACTGGTATACAAGTATCTGTTTGAGTCTTTGCTTTCAAGTCTTTTGGGTATTTACCCAGAAATAGAATTGCTTGGTTATATAGTAGTTCTGTTTATACACAAATTGTTTTGTGGCATTGGTTGCAATCCCCACAATGTGTCAGTACTCTCCCTGTCTCCCTTTCCATCCTTGGCTCTCAGTGTCCATTCTTCCAGTTTTCCTGTCTCTTTCTCCCTTCTTGTCTTTGTTTTTGGGCAGGAATTACCGCTTCGGTCTTGTTTGCTTGATTCAACTAAAAACTGTTTGTTTTATAGGCCTGTCTAATTTATGACTGAAAAGTTCATTGCAGTTTTGATTTGTGTTTCTGTGATGGCTAATGATGTTGAGTAGATGTATGTTTAACTTTATAAGATACTGACAAACTGTTTTCCAAGGTAGCTATACCATTTTGTATCCAAAGTGGGCAATTTTAATTCAGGGCATGTAATTGGCATGACATCTGTGGTATCTGTCTGAGCAGTGGTTTCAGTGAAGTTTAACTAGATGCCACTTATAATTAGATTACTTTGCCCTTGGGCAAAAGATGATAGAATGTCTGTAGATGGGATGATCCTGGTTTTGAATTCAGAGGCTCTGTACAAAGGTTAGCATTGTCCTTTTCCTGAGGAAACCAAATACTCCCTGCCACAGTGAAAGTTTTAATCAGGTCCCTGAGTGCCCTTCAAGTCCTCATGTGTCAGCTTTTCATGTGTGCTTCAAATTGCAGTTTCAAGTTCATCCTGTGTTGAGATAATGCCTGAAGGCGAGAGGAAAAATATCTGTGGCTGTCAAATCGAGAGGAAAGTGATTAATCACAGAGACTTTTATGGCACACAGCCCTGTTTAGTTCCCTAACCTTTATCCCACGTGTGGTAGTGGCAGGTAGGGTCAAGTTTAAATTCAAGATGACAAGTGTCTGAGGCTGACGAAGGTTTATGCTGAATGCTTAGCTTGAGTTCAACAGTTCTGTGTCTCACACCTGGTGGAAACTGACTCCCAGTTAAAAAAAAAAAAAGTGATGGTGCCTGAAACACATGCTGACTCTGCCTTGAGCTCCAAATCCCTGCTTGGTTTTCAGAACTGATAGACCTTTGAGGTGTTTGGGGGCAGAACCTCAACCATTGTCTTACTTTGTAAGTCTGTTGGTCACATAGTGTTCTGTGCCTTTTGAAAAGCAATATGGTTGTACCTCTTAAGCCTTTCAACCTCCTCCTCAGGGAATCAGTTTATGAAACTTGAAGTTTCATGTGATCTGACAAGTATGCCCTTATTTCTGTGTCCATGTTGTTTTCTCCAGATCATGTGGTTCAGGGGATTCAGACATTGTCATCTATTGATCATCCCTGGGTGGTGCAAGTGATCAGTGCTCTAGACTCGTGGCTGAAAGGTTGGAGGCTGGAGTCCATGCAGAGATGTCTTGGGAGAACAGTCTTGTGACCAAATTCTGCAAAATGGGCACTGAAAACCTTGTAGAGCACAGTTCTGCTCTGACACATGCAGGGTTGCTGTGACTTGGAAGTGATAGCACTTGTTTTTAGGAGTCTCTGAGTGGTAGAATTGTTTAAGGACTCAGCTGCCAACTGAAAAATTGGAGGTCTGTGTTCACCCAGAAGTGCATCCAAAGAAAGTCCTGTGAATCTACTTCCAAAAAATCAGCCACTGAAAACTCTATGGAGCAACTTCTACTCCAGCACAACGGCTCTGAATGAATTGGAGGCGACACAACAGCAACTGGTTTTTGGTTAAAATTTGGCCTCTGGGAGAGGGAGGGAACTTTCTCACATCATCCTAAATTCTCCAAGTACTGCCTAACTTTTTTCACCACAGTTTCTGAGGCTGTGCTTGATGCAGGATTCCCCATTTATTTATCACTCAAGAGTGGGAATCCAGGCACCAGCGAGGGCAAGAAAAAGAAAGGTTAAAGGCCAGTGCCAAATTAAGGTGGGATTTACTCCATCTGAAGCTTCCCTTGAGGGGGATGTCCCTAGTTTTCACTCATAGAAGTGACTGCTGCTGTTGTTGTTAGGTGCTGTTCCAGCCAATTTGCAATTGATAGACACCCCGTGTAAAGAATAGAAATGCCCTGCAGCGTTTCAAGGATCCTTAAGGAAGCAGACTGCCAGATACTGTCTTCTGCTAAGTCAATGGATAGGTTTAAATTGCCAGCTTTTCAGTTAGTAGCTGAGCGCTTAACCATTAAATCACCAAAAGTGACTAGTGACTGGAAAATATTACATCACAAACTTCTAGAATATGGAAAGGTATGTGGATGCTGTCTCAGTGTTAAAAGAATGTGAGATGCCTGTATCTGGCCTCCCGGCACACAGCCCTCTGAGCCCCAGGCCCAATGTGTCCCCTTACGGTTCTGCCTCGTATGTGCTCTCAGCTGATCAATGACAAAGTTTTCATCTACCTTGGTAAGTACTTAGATGTGCCCTTGCCTCCCGTAAAATCCAGCTCTAAAGTCTCTTTAAGAGTAGCATGCAATATTCCCCAATTTGTTTCTAATCCAGTAGTCTTAGGGTAACCCCTGAGTGCAAAATAGTCTACAGCATACACCCTAGGTTACTCAACAAACAATATGAGGAGAGTGGCAGTATTTTCTGCTGTCAAATAAGTGGGTTGGGAAGGAACTGGGAAACTGCGGGGTTTAGTTACAAAATGACTATAATTGTGGGAGAAGTATTTTCTTACAATTTCGGAGCACATTAAACAGGACATACAATTTAGAAATAATTTACAGTTATATGAAGATCTTTCTTCTGAAGAGGGGGGTACCCTTCTCCTGGCTGGGAAGGGTAGTCATAGGGGCTGTGGGATCAGCCCCAGTGAGAGCCTTATCTTTTTCTCTTCCAGCTTCAGTGTGGCCATATGGAGCAGAAAGTCACAGCATAGGAAGAAAAAGCCTACGTTCTCTCTCTCTTTTAGAAAAAGCAGAAAGGTGCTGGGATAAGAACAGGCCACCAGTAGAGGACTCTCTTGCAGCTGCTTCCAGGGGCAAGTCTGCTCATGGAGGTTGGATTGCTGGAGACTGTGTCAAGGCTTTGGTTCTAAGGTGTCATAGTAGGTGAACTTTCTCTCTGCCACACAAATTTGCTCAGTATTGTTAGTGTTTACTGAATGCCCACTACATACTGGGTATTCTGTCAAGCACCAGGAAAGCCAGAGCTCAAAGACTCAGTCTTTACCTTCCACTAGAAGAAAGCTCTTCTGTCAGAAAACACCATCTAATCGGTGCTCAGGTAGTGGTATAAGTCAGAAGCTCAAACCAGGAGAGAAGATATCACTGAGGGCTTTGTATGGAAGGGGACGGATGGGGTTCAGACTTGTCTTTGATGGTGTAATAGGAAATCAGATAAATAGAGCAGATGGGCTCCGGGAAACTCTCCTACGGAGGCAAAATGTGTGAACTAGGCACACAGGGCAATGAGCGCATGATGTGAGAGAGCAGTGAGGATTGAGACTGGCAAGATGGGACAGATCGCAAAGAGAGACATGATAAATGGCTATAGGGAAGGAGACAGACAACCAGACTCTGCACCTCAAAGATCAGCTGAATGTGTTTAGATGTAGTATATCTCTAATGGTTCTTGAGAGTGAATTATAAAGCTTTGTTTTAGACACATGTACTAGAAGGCCCCAGGCTCACTCCCTGAGTGAGTAGCTTGTGTTATGGTTTTTGATACATTCTATATATTGTCAGCGTCCGTCATTTCACCAACAAATATCTCGATATTCTGTCAACCATTTAAATGTCAAATGTATGTACTACCATAGTGAAATCTGTGAGAGCTGGAACTTGACAAGACTGCCTTGTATTTCTCGGATTTATAAGCTTTCCTCCTTTAACAGGTACAGTCTTACCACTTTGTATTATTTATTTTAGTCGAAAATATTTGCCATTTCTTTCTAACAGTCTCTGCCTTTCCTTCTCTGACAGGTTGTACCACTGAATTACACTGCCTTGTCACAAGAGATCTTTACTAGGAACCACATCCACAGACACCATGTTTTTGACCTAGTCTTCTTTACATCCTAGAAAACTGGATTCGCTTTACATTATTCACTTAACTTGCTGGATACTATCCTGGCAGAAATGGAGATGAAATATCTGTATAACTTTACCTGTTCAGATAAGATGTAGCTTCATACATTAACCATCAAAGAATTTTGAAGATTTCCATATAATTCAGTAAATGCAATGGGACTGATTTTTATCCCTTCCTCCTTTCTTGAGACCTATATGTATGAATTTATCACACACACACACACAAAAAGGGGATATTTTTGAAACATGACTCAGTGCTACAAAGAGGACTTTTTAGCATAAGTGCACACAGGAACTCTGCTATGGTAAGTTTAATTTTGGCAGTATGATTGTCTTGTGGTTACTCTACCCTGAGGCCAGACCACAGTGAGGGCCTCCCCTCACCCCACTGAACCACACTAAAGTAGGGGAAGGAAAGCAAAGGCACCAAGGGGGCCAAGGCAGCAAAAGAAGAGATGGGTTGCAGGAGTAGGCTTTCCCCATTGCCCACAAGACAGTGATCATGGGAGCCTAGAATTAAGCCTTTGGGCCTGGAGATGAAAACTGGTTCCAAACTCCCGTCTCTGCAGATTTTGTAGAGATTGGAATCTATAATGTAACATGAAGTCAAGGATGGTTCTTTGTCCATCTGGACTCTGAGCCCACTTGACTGGCTAATGGTAAACCATTTGAAATGGATTGTACCACCACCTCTCCCATCCAGTTTTAAAGGTCAAGTGCTTTGCCACTGCCTTGGGTTGAATTGTGTCCCCCAAAAGGTGTATATTAACTTGGCTAGTCCGTATTTCCCAGTATTGTGTGATTATCTACCACTATGTTATTTGATGTGATTTTCCTATGTGTCGTAAATCACTATGATGTTAATGAGATGAATTAGTGGCAGTTATGTTGATGAGGTCTACCAGATTAGATCGTGTTTTAAGTCAATCTCTTTCAAGAAATAGAGAAGCAAGCAGGGAGACATGGGGACCTCATACCACCAAGAAACTAGTTCTGGGAGCACAATGTGTCCTTTGAACTTTGAGTTCCTGAGTAAGATGCTCCTAGTCCAGGGGAAGAATGAGAAGGATCTTCCTCCAGTGCAGGCAGAGAGATAAACCTTTCTCCTTGAGCTGATACCCTGAATTTGGATTTCTAGCCTCCTAGACTGAGAAAATGAATTTCTCTTGTTAAATCCATCCACTTATGGTATCTCTGTTATAGCAGCACCAAATAACTAAAGCAGCCACATTACTAGTTAGCCAGATACATTTCTACACAAACATCACTGACCTTACTTTCTAGTACATTTCTCCTCCCTACTTGCTTTGCAGGAAGTCTCTGGGTGACTCAAATGTTGAAGTTCCTGGTCTACCAAGTGCAAGGTTGGTGGTTCAAATCCAACCACCCAGAGGTGCCTTGGAAGACAGGCCTCATCATTTACTTCCTAAAGGTGACAGCCTTGAAAACACTACTTAGTATTTATATACTGAACCCATGGTGTCACCTCCACCAACTGACTCAAAGGCAACTAATAACAACAGTACCTACTTCCCAACCTTTTCTACCCGACCATCCATCTAGCGGCCCATTACATTAAAAGGTGAATCCCATGAAAACCTGTTTTGGAAATCATGAATTCAGTAAGTACGGTAGATCCCTGCATTTTGGTATTCTTACTCTCGTGTTATCCAGAAGACATAAAATAACTCATAATATGATTAAAGCTGTTTAAACTTCATAGGGAATCCCTAAGTGGTGCATCAGTCAATGTACTCAGATGTTAACCAAAAAGGTGATGCTTCCAGTCTACCCAAAGTCACCTTAGAAGAAAGGTCTGCCAATTTGGCTCTGAAAAATCAGCCCCTGAAAACCATGTGAGGTCACTGTGGGTCAAAATTGACTAGGCAGCAACTGGACTTTATAGGATTCTATCATCGAAGGAGCAGATTTTTAGGGAGGTATTAACTAGAACAACATGCCTCAGTTGTTAGACTTAAATATCAGACTGGTTTGGGCTGGAATATTGGTCATGACCGTGGACCTCATTTTCTTCATCTGAGAGATGAAATAATAATGTGTGCCTTAAAAAGGTGTCATAAAGGTTATGTGGAAAGCACTGGGTTCAGGGCCCAGCTCATATAAAGGAAATTCTAGTAATTGTTGGCCATTCCCGCATACTGTTAGGGCATAAATTACAGTAAGCAGGCTGAGATAGTACAGCAGGCTCTCAGAGGAAGACCTGGATGGAACCTTGATAGAGAAAAGAGTGTTCCAAACCTTGGTTCTCACATGAGATCTCTGAGTGAGCCCCAAGCTGGCTAACTTGGACTCCTGACCATCTAGGACTCAATTTGTTTCCAAATTGGCTGTTACTGTTGTTGTTTTTAGGTGACTTTGAGTTGGTTCTGACTCTTAGTGACCCGATTGTAAGACACAACAAAACACTGTCTAATCCTGGACAATGCCCAAATTGGTTAGTGACCTCAAATTGATTAGCAGCCAGATTGATGGGTCTGAAAGGATAACTGTTCTGGGTGAATGGCATTGAGGTAGACCTGCAGAATGGACAATCAGTGCCAGGAATAAAAAGGAGGATGAGGGGAACATAGATGCTTAATGCAAATGACTAGATTTTTTAAATCAGTGGGCAAGTTATTTTTTGTTGAGGGGGTTGATTCTTTATATGTGGTGGCTTTGGATTTTGCGAGCAATGAGATTATAATCTTCTAGGAAAATTCTTCCAGGGTAGACTTGTTAAAAAAGCCTCACACAGTATTCATAGCACAACAAGATGCAAGGAGGCCAAGGGCTTTCCATTCTGAAAGAGTTGTGGGTGGGGGAATACCCACCAGTGTGAGAGCTCTGTGGGTGGGGGCCCGTGGTCCCCAAAGCCCTGTCTCTGTGTGACAAACAGGCTGATGTCTCCCTCGGGAACACAGAACTCTGGCTATGAGGGCCCGGACATGGAATCTGAATACAGCATCTGTCTTCAGCTCAGCCCTGAAGGAGTCAGAGAGAGGGATTTGGCCAGGAAAGGAGACACTGGATAAAGTGGCCTCCTCATACCTGCCTCTGGTTGTTTCTGACCTAAAATCCAACTTGAGCCCTCAGGCACTTCCAAACCAAACTAAACCCATTGCCATCAAGTTGATTTGGACTCATAGCGACCCCAGCTTCCCAGACACTTGCAAATTGGATTTCCTCTCAAGATTCTGGGTAGCGAACACAGTGAAAGCATTCAGCATTTAAAATAAGTCATTGACATGGTTTAATGTGTATCATTTTTAGAAGCATATCAAAACACCTTTATGACAGATTGTTAAGTATAACATGCAAATTTGGATTATAAATGGATATAAATATGTAAAGCTCTCCAAAGTTGCTCACCAAACTATCAGCAAAAGCTGACAGTCAAAGACTTGAATGGTTTACTCTGTAGACTTTCCCTAGAATTTTCAGATATTCAGATATCATAATATATATTTTTCTTGCCATTTGAAATGACTCAGAAAAATACAAAACTCAACTTGCACTTGAACCTCAGGTTCTCTCCACAGCCTTCCAGTCCTCATAAGTCAGCTATAACTCCTTATTGCTATAACAGATATTTGGTTATTCCTTTCATCATCACGGGCTGTATTGCAATTTTTCTTAACTAAGCCTCTATTTTGCAAAACCACTCTTTGCTTTTTAGTGAAGAAATTTTGAAAGCCATTTTCCACAATGTAGGGAATAATCTGTATCAATCACTGAATTTGTTTCCTGGGGCTACTGGCTGGGACAAAGTACCACAAAGTGGGTTGCTTGTAAGAACATAAGTTTATTTTCCCCCAGTTGGTGAGTCTGTAATTGGAACTGAGCATACTGGCACAGCCATGTTGTCTCTCAAGGCTCTGGGGAAAATCCTTTCTTGTCTTTCTTAGCTTCTGGTGGCCCCAGGTGATCCTTGGCTTGAAGCTGTATGTTGCTCCAGCCTGTGCCTGCATATCCATGGAGACGTCTTCCCTTTGTTGTCTTTTCTTTTTATAAAGACGTCTTTTATATTGGGCCTACCCAACTCTGGTATGGCCTCATATTAATTGGTAATATCGTCAAACAGCTATTTACAAACAAGGTCATACTCACAGGTAGCAGGGGTTAGACTTCAGCATGTCTTTTGGGGGGACACAATTCAATCCATGATAATCATAAACTCAAAGAACATTGGAGGAGTTTTACGAAGCTTCTTTTTTTTTCCTATTTCTATACTGATGCTTTTTCATAAGCCTCTTTTGTTTTTAATAGTCCATTGCTTCATTCCCATGTACTTTGATTTAGAAAAGAAAAAAGTTACAATCCTGAACACAGAATTTGTCTTGAAGCAGTTTCATCACTTAGTTGTTCTCTATTGATACATTTATCACAACTGAGTCCTTCTATAAGAGGATTGATAACTTCAGAGGTAGCCAGAGCTTTAGTAAATGGTAAAATATCAAAATCCATTGCTAAGGATTCTGCTGATATTCTGCATCAAATGCTACTTCCCCTGGCATGCAAGCTTCTGCAAATTGCCTATGGCATCCTTCAAGTCTCTGGAGCAACAGGGTAGTTTTCTAGCCTGCTGCCTCACCTCTAGCCATCAGGCCTCCTTCAGCCTCCTCAGGCTGTACCTAACAGCTCCTTCCTCCCTCTTCCCACCTCCAGCCGTGAGATGTCACTGTAGCCATTTATCCATGCCTGACTGTGGATGCAGATGTCTACTGGCATCTTGGACTACTCCCAGAATAATTAGACTCACAACACAGCAATACTGTAGGTGTATATGGGAGTAAATGTGCACCTGCCTTTAAAGACTTTTGTGTGGTTTGCAGGAGTTACGACTTACCCCTCCTTAAACATTCATACACACACATATACATACACACACACGTGTGTGTGTATATAAGAGTGTATATATAGCTTGTTACCGTCAAGTCGATTCTGACTCCAAGTGACCCTGTAAGACAGAGTAGAAATGTCCCACAGAATTTCCAAGGAGCACCTGATGGATTCAAACCTCCAACCTTTTAATTAGCAGCCATAGCACTTAACCACTACTCTACCAGTGTTTCCTGTGTGGGGGTGTGGTGCAAATAATTAAATGTTTGACTACTAGCCAAAAGGTTGACGGTTTGAGCTCACTAAGAGACTCCTTGGAAGATAGGCCTGGTGATCTGCTTCTGAAAGGTCATAGCCATGAAAGCTCTAAGGAGAAGTTCTACTCTGTACATATGGAATCACTGTGAGTAGGAATTGACTGAATGGCAACCAACAACACACACACACACACACACACAAACTATACATGTAAATATATAATAAACTTGTATATATGTTAACCCTTAACTAACATGCCCCCAGGGTTTACATAATTACATGTAAACAATGAGCATAGCATATATAAATAATGAAGGCCAATACGTTCTGTGTGGGTGATCAGGGTTCAGTTCCCAGCCAGGGTACCCGACGTGCAGCCACCGCTCTCTTGTCAGTGGAGGCTTGCTGTGATGCTGAGCGGGTTTCAGTGTAACTTTCAGACTAAGATGGATGAAGAGGACAGGCCTGGCAATTTACTTCTGATCCAGTGGCAACTAGATCTGACCCTGTTGAAAGAGCATGCCATGAGCTGGAGGCAAATCTGATGGCAGCTAACAGCAATCACACATAAACAGTACAACGGAAGTAGAGTCGCAGAGTTGCTGGACACGAGAGCTGCTCTGAAGGGATCTCTTTCTAAAGCCTGACTTCTGTCTGTCTGGGGGTGTCACCACCTTAACTCGTTGCTGGAGACACTGGGTTCACAGACACAGAGAACCCGATGCTCGTGTTTCCTATAATGGTGGCTACCATCCTGGGCCTCCCAGGACCCTCACTGGGGAGCTACAAGAGGGTTAAACCTTCAGGCATCTCTTCATCTCCTCTCAGACCCTTCCACCAAACCAGGGATGGCCCCTCTCAGAATAGAAAGAAGGCTTTGGACCTGCTGCCAGTGAAAACGCACTGTCATACCGTGGCTTGCCGGACATTTCAGAGGCTGTGGCCTGAGTTAAGAGCTTGTGTCTTAAGGAAATGCCTGCTCTTCCCTCCTTCACTCAGGAACTTGGAGCTGCAGACTCTCAGCGGGAGGAAGTGGTGCTGGTGATGCTCAGAATTAAGGCACGGGTAACCCTGGGCGCCAAAGGCAGCTCAGGCTATAGGGCAGCTGCTCCTGGCAGAGCTCCTGGAGATTGCAGAGTTATGGGGGGACAAGAGGACATCTAGCAGGTCTGCCTCCAGCTAAGATGCCTGAGGCGACCCCAGGCATTTCCTAACATGCACAAGTTACTTTTTTGTTAGAGTTTTCAAACTTGTGGATCACAACTAGTCAGCTTTAAGAAACAAACCAGAAAACTGAAACCAGTTGTCATCAACTCCTTTTCATGTCAACATCACGTGTGTCAGAGTAGAACTGTATTCCACAGTGTTTTCAATAGCTGTGATCTTTTGGAAGTAGATTGCCAGGCCTTTCTTCTGAGGCATCTCTGGGTAAATTCAAACCACCAGCCTTTTGGTTAGTAGGTGAACCCTTAACCATTTGCACTACCCAAGAACCCTAACTAGTCAGTTTAGGGAAAGAAAATTACAGCTGAAGCCATCCTCTGGGAAATGTCTTCCATAACCTCCCTACATTTTTCTCTCTCCTCTCTTCCTCTCTCTTCTCTCCCTCTCTCTTCTCTCATTGTCTTTCTTTCTCTCAGCCCCACTAGAGTAGTTAATGCATTGCAGGAATTGTAGGTCTGTTGTATTTTGTAGTTACCATAATCCATGAGGGTCTGTGTTGAAATTTGGTCCAGAAAGACTTTGAGTTCACCTTGCGTGGTCCACCTCCATTCCCAGGCATGCCACTGATATATTGGAGTGAAAGAACTCTTTGGTAAGATGCCATTCTAATTTGAATTTTGCTCTGTGCCCAGCCTGAGCATCTGGCCAATTTCAGTGTCTGATTTTGATGAATCTACTACCTGTGTCTGTGGGTAGGCACCTGACATTTCAGGACAGTGGGGCAGTGAAGGCTCTAGGATTCAGAACCTGCCTGATATGGGTTCAGATTCTGTCTTTTACCTCCTGGGTAACTATGGGCAAGTTTCTTAACTTCTCTGGTACTCAGGCTCCTTGTGTGTAAATAAAGATAATAGTAGAAACTGTGTCACAGGGTCACTGAGGATGAAATGAGATCATTCTTGTAGTGTTAGCTCAGTGCCAGTCTCATAAGAAGCACTCATGAGTTATTAGCTCTAACTAGTGTTAAACAAAGGGGCAAGGAAATACATTTCTGATTCACCTCTCTGGGTAAAATTGTCTCTTAGCTTATGCCCTTTTTACACATACACATACACACACACGTACACACACACACATACACATGCATATACACATACACACATATGTGAATATGTACCCTAATGTCCATACTCATGCATCTCAACACACACATTCACATGTGTGTACACATAAACATGAACATAACACATGTCTATACACACACATGCACATACACATAATGTATACCTACACATACATACACATGTGTACATATACACATGCACATAAACCTATATACACACGGATGTACATAAACCTGTACATGCATGCACATTCAACTGAATATATATGTACACTTATAACTGTACACACACAGAGATGTATGTACATACACATGCACTTGCATACACATGTGCAAGCACATTCATAGACATGTGCATATATCCTATGTGGGAAATCACATGTGACTGCCCGTGCATGTGCATATGTACATGTGTCAACACTGAGTGCACATGTACATGTTCCTGCATATATACATGTCTATATTCATCTGAATATACATATCTGTGTACACTTGTACATGCACATGAAGATACACCTATTCCTATACCTGCAAACACGTATACATATACATTAACATCACATACATACACCTGCGTACGCCTATACATATATAGACATACACATACAACTATACGTACATAGACACACATATGGGTACACAAGCATATACCTATGCACATGCATGCATATAAACCTACACTTCTATAAAACCACATATATGTGCACAAGAACATAACACGCCTACACATACATATACATAAACCTATGCCTATACACTTGCACATAATACATATATGTATATATGCCTACACAATGTACATGCTCCTGCAATAAATACACACATGCATTTGCACAAACACATGCATGTACACCTGTACACCTATACATACATACACACACATATGCACAGACACATAAAAATGTACCTGCACATACACGTGAAAGTGCAGCAGTACATGCACATGAACATGTGTGTATAACCACACATACACATGCATGCATACAAGGAAATACACTAGTGCATTCACACACTCATGCTCATACACCTATACACACATGCACATGCATATACAAGTTTACATGCACACACATGTGAACATACACATAATCTATAAAACTTCAAAATGTGTTTTCCACTATCAGGGAATTTCACGTAGTGAGTCAACAAAGTTCTTTCTCTGTTCTGCATGGCGATTACTGATACGCCATCGTGGCTCATTCCTTCGTTCACCAATGCCGTCCTGAGTAACTGAGTACTGACTGCTGGGTCTTTCTGCACGTAACTTGCAGGGATCAGATATTACGGAGAGTCTTAAGTGAAGTGGACCATGCGAATGCTGTCCGTGTCAGCGGAGAGGTTAGGTATCCTTAACCCTCCTTGAAAGGGAATGCATGTGGCCACCCTGCAGGCTACTCTAGGGCTCATGCAACCTGGGCCTGCTGCCACCCCCTTTGGTGTTGTAGGCTTTTCCTTTCCCTGGAAAGTTATTTTCAAGCCTTAGGAGTGAGATGAAAACTTGGCTACATTTTCTGCCTGAGCTGACTCACCTGCGGTTTTCATTCCCTGAACCTTCTCTGCAGTGTTTTGGTTTGGTGGGTCATGTGTATGTACGCCTTGCTTCTCCTAGGATTGCAGCCAGGCCTTGCGTTACCTCCTTTGCCACACCCAGATCTTCCAAGAAAACATTCTGGGTGTGGCAGAATTTTACCTATTGGGAAAAGAAACAGAGATGTGTTACTTTGCATCCTTTTGTGTATGTATACATATACATATATATATATATATATATAGTTCAATAAAAACAACAAGCCAAAATTACCTTTTCACTTAACTCATATTATAGAAACTGTAGGCAGCCTCTTGAACTCAGCTTGCATGGCTCCACTTATGGCCTCAGCTTGAGCAAAGTGCACTCACACTTTAAGTTCTCTTTCGGGTCTCACCTGTTCTGAATTCTCTCCCTCAAAATAAACATGCCTCATTCTGCCTTTCAAGTAAACATTTGCCAGGGTGGGCTTTTTTCCTTTAGCTTTTTATTAACCGGTTGCTGTCAATTCAGTCTCATGGTGACTCCATGTGTTACAGAGTAGAACTGTGCTCCATAGAGTTTTAAAGAACTGATTTTTCAGAAGTAGATCACCAAGACTTTCTTCCCAGGTACCTCTGGGTAGACTGGAACCTCCAGTCTTTTCGTTAGCAGGCAACCGTGTTTACTGTACGATCCAGTGACTCCTACCTTTTTATTAACTTATGGCAAATCACTGAACCTCTGTGAATAGATATTAATTCCCTATCTTTTCAAAAGGCTTCTGTAAAAATAAGGCGGTTCTCATAAATTTAAAAAATTCAAGTGGAAGAGTACAAGTAAGACAGTATCAGTTGAAATCCAGCTGCACAGATAAAAGCACTGTCCACCTTTACTGTACTATCCTCCAGTTAATTTTCTCTATGCCCGTACAAGGAAATCTT
The DNA here is from genome assembly GCA_028571685.1 of Heterohyrax brucei. NCBI lineage: Eukaryota > Metazoa > Chordata > Mammalia > Hyracoidea > Procaviidae > Heterohyrax > Heterohyrax brucei. Next base: position 25,418,654 of record CM053162.1, read on the forward strand.
CGCAGATATTTTTATATCATACTACCCATTGCTATCACGGAAACTGACCAGAACTATACTTTTTTATACTTTATAAATTCTTCCCTACATTCTTCTCCTTCCCAATTCTTGGACAAAGTTAACAGTGCAACATTTTATTAGGAGTATTGTGAGGACAATAATCAACATAAATCACTTTTCACTTCTCTGTTCATTTCTGGCACCAGCTGCCTGTGTAGCACTTCTTTCTCTGATCTATCCACCTAGAGCTAGATCAGATCTCACAAGTTATAACTCTCTTGGGTTTGACAATTTTCTGGAAAGACTCATACGATTCACAGAAAGTGCTGTATTTATGATTGTAGTTTTATTATAGCAAAAACCAACAGGCGGGGGGCACAAACGAGGTGCATGGGATGAGGTGTAGGAGAGTTTCCATCATGAAGCTTCTGTGTCCCGGGAAGGGCATGCTCGCCTCTCATGTGGATGGATGTCTTCCACCAGCCCGAGGCTTTATTGGGGACCTCACCATGTACTGTGCACTCCAGCCATCTTTCTGATACAGAGCAGCAGCCTAGGTGATCCTGTCTGCCCTCACCCACCCCTGCCTGCATGCATTATTACAAAGCAGCTGGAATTGTTGCAAGCTCCTTGCAGGTGTGGTACCCTTGCAAAACTCTTCCTCTTGAGTTCCACTAGTGGTGTCGCTCAGTCTTGCTCCTTTGTATCCTCCCTGCCAGACTTTCCAGAGCAGCCGTGGCAGGCTGGCTACCCTCTGTTCTGCCCTGGAACCCTGATCAATAACTCAACTGACTTCTATCATCTTCTGTTCCTCTGTCCTCTTCCGCCCTCATTACTCTGGTTCTGCTCACAGGGGAATTGGCTGAAAATGGGGCCAATGGTTGGGGCAGGAAAATACCACTTTCATTCGTTTCCTCCCCATCGCAATCCCAGTTTGAAGCAGGAAACTGATCAGTCACCAAAGGTGAATGGAATTACGTCTGAGTCCTCAATTCTGTTGCACGGATGAATGTGTCTGTCTTTGTACCTCTAGTAGGCTCTTTTACAACCGTAGCTATACAGGAGGTCCTGAGGTCAAGTAGTGTTGAGTCTTCATACTTTAATTCTTCTTCTCCAGTAGTGCTTTGCTTGTCCAGGGCTTCTTCTCTTTCCATATAAAGATAATGTTAAGTTTTTCCATCCCTTTAAAGAATGTTTTTGGTATTTGAATTGGGGTTGCACAGTATTTATAAATCACTTTGGGTAGAATTGTCGTTTTCACAACAGTCAATCTACCAATCCATGAACATGGTGTGATTTTCCATTTAGATAGATCTCTTTTGGTGTCTTAGAGTAGTGTTTTGCTGGCTTGTTTGTATAGGTCTTTTACATCCTGGATTAGATTTATTCCTAAAGATTTTTTAGAGGCTATTATAAATGGTATTGTTTTCCTGATTTCCTTTTCTTTATTTTCTTGATTGGTGTATAGGAATCTGATATTTGTAGGTTTATTTTATATCATGCTACTTTGCTGAGTCTTTCTCTCTCTCTCTCTCTCTCTCTCTCTCTCTCTCTCTCTCTCTCTGTGTGTGTGTGTGTGTGTGTGATTAAGGGAAAGTATATAATCTAAATTAATTTTGCATGCCTACCTATCTGCAGCTCCTTGTCCGGTGACAGCACACTTTTCCTTTTCATTCTATACTTGTATCCTCTTGATTAGCTCCTTTCCACACTCTTGTCCCCCATCTAGAAAGAGACCAATAGGACAGCATCCTATAAATGCACAGAACCATAAAGCACACAATCATATGGTCACATTATGTCCCCAAGTCCAGGCCATTTTTTGTCTGAAGAGTTGACCTCAGTAGTGTTTTCTAGACAGGACAGCAGCAGGTCTAGGGGCATGCCGTAGACCATCTGGCCGTCAGCTGTGGTCTTCTAGTACAGTTCTTGAGCGGCATCCCTCTTTTCCTCGTGTTACCACAGGGACTCAGTTATGGCTTCTTTGATGGTAACAGGGCAGCATCTGGTTCTACTTGTCACACGGTGATACAGTTTCCCATTCACACAGATCCTTCTGTCTCCTGGGCTCTTTTTCCTCATGTCTTTGTTGCTCTTGGTCATCATCTGTTCAGGATGAGTTGGGACCAGTTGCTGTATCTCAGGGGTCAGCTTGCTAGACCCCAGATGCCACTCATCAATATGGGGTACAGAAGACTGTCCTAGCAATAGGCTAGTTATGCCAAACGACCTTCATGTTCTCCAGACCCCACCCCTTCTCTTCTATCCTTGCAATATTGGGTTGAAATTAGAAGAGCTTTCGGTTTATAGTGCAGTCCAGCTAAGTTGATCTACTTTCTACTGTGCGCTAACCTAACCAAATTTCTATCAACTATCTAATCTATGACCAGCCTTCTCCCTCCCTCCCCACCGTTGCAACATCAGTCTTCTGTGCATAACTTTATTTCTAACTCCTTATAGCAGGGATCTCATACAATACTTGTCCTTTTACTGCTGACTGATTTCACTCAGCATGTCTTCCACTTGAAACCAGGTGATGAGATGCTTCCTAAAGTCATGGTTATTCTTTATCATTGCATAGCATTCCATTGAGAATATATACTGTACTTTGTATATCCATTCTTCTGTTGATAGGCATCTAATTTGATTTCATCTCTTTGCTGCTGTGGACTGTGTGGCAATAAACATTCATGTGCATGTATCTGTTTGTGTGACAGCCTTAATTTCTGTAGGATATATTCTGAGTGGTGGAATTACTAGATCAAATGGTATTATTTATTTCCAGCTTTTTACGGAAGTACTAGCTTGCTTTCCAAAGAGGTTGTACTATCTTGCAATCCCCTCAGCAGTGTAGAAGAGTTCCAGTCTCTCCATAGCCTCTCCAGGGTTTGCTGTTTTGTGTTTTTTGGATCATGGCCAACCTTACTGGGGTAAGATGATATCACATTGTTGTTTTGATTTGGATTTCTCTGATAACTAATGATTGTGAGCATTTCTTCATATGTCTTTTGGCTGCCTGGATGCCCACTTTGGTGAAGTGTCTGTCCATCTCTTTCGCCCATTGTTTAATTGGGTTATTTACCTTTTTCATTTTGATATTTTGCAGTGCCTTGTATATTATGAAGATCAGGCATTGGTTCAACATGTAGTTGCCACATATTTTTTCCTATTCTGTAGGTGGTCTTTTAACTCCTTTGATAAAGTCTTTGAATGAACAAAAGTGTTTGATTCTTAGTAGTTCCCATTCATCTATTCATCTGTTAATCCTGCTTTGTCAAATTTTGAAGTCTAAGCTGTGTATTAAAACTTCCATTGCTGAAGTTTATTGTTTAAGTTTCATATTTAGTTTTTTGATCCACCTTGAGTTAGTTTTTGTGTAAGGTGTGAGATATGGGTCTTGTTTCAGTTTTTGCAGATGTATATCCAATTTTGCCAGCACCTTTTGTTAAAGAGACTGTTTTTTATCCCAGTCTACAATCTTAGGGCCTTTGTAGACTATCAACTGTTTATAAAAAGATGGTGGCATCTCTGGGTTCTTAGCTATTCCCTTGGTCTGTGTGTCTCTTTTTGTACCAGTACCAGGCTGCTTTGCCTACTGTGGCAGTGTAATAGGTTCTAAAACTGGGTAATGTGAGACCTCCCATTGTGTTCCTCTTCTTCAGTAGCACTTTACTTATCTAGGGTTGCTTCCCTTTCCAAGCAAATTTGGCGATTGGTTCCTCCATCTCATTAAAAAATGACATTGGAATTTGTATTGGGATTGCCATGTATACATAGACCACTTTGAATAAAATAGACATTTTCACAATGTTAGGTCTTCGTGTCCATGAGCAGGGTAGGTTTCTCCATTTATGTAAGTCTCTCTTAGTTTCTTGCAGAAAGGTCCTATAGTTCTCTCTGTACAAGTTGCTTACTTCTCTAAGTAGATAGATTCCTGGGGCTATTGTAAACGGTAGCGAGTTGGTGATTTCTTCTTGGGTGATCTCTTTGTTGATATAAAGGAATCCTACTGATTTACTTACATTTATCTTATATCCTGATACTTTACTGAACTCTTCTATCAGTTCTAGTAGTTTACTTATGGATTTCTTAGAATTCTTTGAACATACAATGATATCACCTGCAAATAGGGAGATTTTTACTTCTTCTTTTCCAATGTGGGTGCCCTTTATTTCTCTGTCTTGTCTAATTGCTCTGGCTAGAACCTCTAGTATGTTGAATATAAGTAATGAGAGTAGGCGTCCTTGTTTAGTTTCTGTTCTTAAGGGTAATTCTTTCAGTCTCTCTATATTCAGAATGATGTAGATGGTTGGTTCTGCATAGATGTCCCTTATTACATCGAAGAATTTCCCCTTTATTCCTATTTTGCTGAAGAGTTTTTAGCATGAATGGGTGTTGGACTTTGTTGAATGCCTTTTCTGAATCAATTGATGAAATCAGATGATTCTTATCTTTTATGTTATTTATGTGATTGATCACATTAATTGTTTTTCTGATGTTGAACCAGTCTTGCATTCTTTACATGAATCCAATTTGGTTATGATGATTTTTTTTTTTTTTGATATGTTGTTTAATTCCATTGGCTAGGATTTTCTTGAAGGTTTTTGGATGAAGTTTCATGAATGATACTAGTCTGTAATTTTATTTTTGGGGGGATCTTTCCCTGGCTTTGATGTTGGGGTTATGCTGGCTTTATAGAATCAGTTTGGGAGTATTCCATCACTTTCCATGCTGTGGAATAGACTCAGTAATATTGGAGTTAACCCTTTCCAAAAAGTTTAGTAGAACTCACCAGTGAAGCCATCTGAACCGGGACTTTATTTTTGTTGACAGTTTTTTTTTTATTATTACTTTTTCAATTTCTTCCTTTGTGATGGGCTTATTAAGTTGTTCTGCTCTCCTTGCAATAATTTTGGTAGGTGATATGAAACTAGAAATTTGTCCATTTTCTCGAGGTCTTCAAGTCTGTTGTAGTATTCTATTATGAGACTTTTGATTTCAGCTGGGTCTTCTGTGACATCTACCCTCTCATTTATTATTTGAGTTATTTGTTTCCTCTCCTATTTTTCTTTTGTAAATTTAGCCAATGGTTTATCAGCTTCCTTGATCTTTCAAAGAACCAGTTTTTGGTTTTGTTAATTTTTTCAATTGTTCTTCTATTCTCTAATTCTTTTAGTTCTGCTCTAATCTTTATTGTCTTTTTTTTTCTGGTGCCTGAGGCATTCCTCTGTTGTTCTCCTTCTACTTTGTTCAAGCGGTAGGGTTAATTCTTTGGTTTGAGTCCTTTCTTCCTTCCAGATGTGTTCATTCATAGAGATGAATTGACCTTTAGGTACTGCTTTGGCTGGATCCCATAGGTTCTGGTAGGATGTGTTTTCATTCTCATTTGATTGTATAAATTTCTTTATTTTGTCTTTGATTTTTACTTGGCTTGGTTTATAGATGTTTCAGCAAGGTGTTTTTCAGCTTCCATAAATTCCAATTTCTGCCTATGTTCTTTCTGCCACTGATTTCAACTTTAACGTCTTTGTGGTCTGAGAAGATGCCTTGCAATAATTCAATGGTATGGATTTTGTTGAGGCTTGTTCTATGTCCTAGCACATGATCTGTTCTGAAAAATATTCCATGTGCATTGGAGAAGACAGTGTGCTTATCTGTTGCTGGGTAAAAAGTTCTGTGTATGTAGATAAAGTCTAGTTGGTTAATTGCTGCAGTAAGATTTTCTGTGTCTTACTGAACTTTTTTTCTGGATGATCTGTCCATTATTCAAAGTGGAGTGTTGAAGTCAGTTTTCTATGTTGCCAGTGTTTGTTCAATTTATTTAGATGCTGTGGTATTGAGTGCATAAGTATGTAACGTTGTTATGTCCTGCTTATGTACTGAAACTTTCAGTGATAAATAATGACCATTCTTGGCCACAGTGGTGGATTTTACACTAAAGTCTATTTTATCTGAGATTAGTATTATCACTCCTGCTCTTCTTTGTATGTTGTTGGTTTGGTATATATTTTTCCATCCTTTCATTTTCACTTTTTCATGTCTTTGAGTCCAGGTGTGCTTCTTGTAAGCAACATATTGATGGGTCACATCTTCCAATCCAGGATGTCATTCACTATCTCTATATTGGAGCATTCAGTCCATTTACATTCAGTGTAATTATTGATAGCTATACATTTAGTGCTGTCATTTTGATGAATTTGTTTCTGTGTTGTTCTCACTATTCTGTTCTGCATCGTTCTTCTTTATGTGTTGACTTTTCATCTTCTTGAGTGTTGGTTTTGTGTTTGTTGAGAATCTTGTATTATGTTTCTTGTTTTTATATGTTGTGTTGTTATTTTGCCCTTAATTTTTCTGTTTTTCTAAACAGAGCTTCTTTCAGTATTTCTTGTAGTTTGGGTTTGCTTTTTTACAAAGTCTCTAAGCTTCTGTTTATCTGCGAATGTCTTAACTTCACCATCCATATCTGATAGACAGTTTTGCAGGGTATATAATTATTGGTTGGAAGTTTCTCTCCTTCAGGGTTTTGAATGTGTCATCCCACTGCTTTCTTGCCAACATCGTTTCTACCAAGAAGTCAGACAAAAGTCTACAGGTCTTCCCTCGGAACTTTAGCTTTCCTTTAAGCCTCACGGCCTTTAAGTTCCTGACTTTATGTTTCATTTTCTTAAGCTTGATAATGTCTTGGTTTTTTTTTTTTTTAGGGTCTAGTTTTTGTGGCATTCAATACACATCTTGAATATCTATATTCTCTATTTCATAACTTCAGAGAAGTTTTATGGCTACAACTTTACAACAGCACTCTGTGTATTTTCATCTATCCCTCCCTATTCAGAAACTCCAATTATTCATAGATTAGTCCTCTTAATAGAGTCCCACATGTTTCTTAATGATTCTTCATTTTTCTTATTTCTTTTCTCTGATTTCACCTCATAAATGCTGGTGAGAGTTGCTCTATCCTCCAGGTCACTAACTCTGACTTCCTTTTCCCTAATGCTGCTCTTTTGGCTTTGAATTGAATTGTCTGGTTCTGCCATTTTGTTATTAATCTGATGGATTTCAGATCATTGATTTTCCATCTGGTCAAATAGCTAATTTAATTTTTCATTTTGTTCTGCTGCATTTTGATTAATCTCTAGGAGTGCTCTCTATATAATTCTCTTGTATTTGATCTCTGGTAGTTTCAGAAACTCTTTTTCATCTGGAAGCTTTTTGATTCTTTATTTTCAGTGTTTATCGGAGCCATGGTTTAACTGCTTCTGTAAATGGTTAGTTATTGATTGTTGTCTGTGTACCACCTTGAAACTGTTCAGTTTCTCTGGTGTTACTTCAGCGGGAGCTGAGGTGTAGTTTTAAGAGGGTATTTGGTCCCCAGGTGCCTCTGTGTACTGCAGTGACTGCCTCCAGGTGGACTCACTGGAATGGCAGGGTCTGCCTCCTGGCTGACAAAGACGGCACCCTACTTATGGCATCACTGGGGGCTGCCAGCTTACTCTATGATCTGGATCAGTTCAGGATGGAGGAGAGGCTGCTGGGCCACTCAGCAGTCAGTTCTCCAGGTGGTCTGTCCCACAGGTGCCCAAATCAGTCAAGAACTCAGCTGTAGCAGGCCCTGCCTTCAGGCTGACAATGAAAGTACCTCATAGGCCTTCCCCAGATTCTCTGACATGATTCAAAGTAGGGAGGGGTTAGGGCCTTCCTGCCATCCTCTACCAGACCCCACTTGTAACTCCAGTCACCACTGTCCTAAACACACCTTTTCTGCTGGAGAAGCAATTTCCAGACAGGCCCTTCTTCTCTGTGTTAATACTAGCCCCAGCTAAGTCCTCCAAGTAGGCGACTTACCTCACAGCTGTCCAAGATGGCATCCTATCTGAGCTGCTCTTCCTGCCATGGAACAGCAGAATCTATGGCACACCTCAGAAAACAGAGAGTTGGAGGGGCAGTGGTGCCCTCAGTCAGCAGCCATGCTCTCACAATGTGATTATCCCATGCATTGTCTCCCTGCTTCACTACAGGCTGTTTATCTAAGCACTGCAGTTCAGCATATCAGCCAGCTCATGCCCAGTCTCCACCTCCTGGATAACAAAGAAGGTGTAAGTGCCCACAGTCCTCCCAAATGGCAAGTCAGCAGAAGAAGGACTCAGCATGGTGCCGCCTCCTCTTTGAGAGAGATAGTTACCCTGTCATCAGCACCCAATCAAATCTGGCAACCCTATGCCAGAACCTAGGGCTCCCTGAATGTCCATGCTCTTCCATTCAATTATCATTCCAAGCCTTAGTTCTTGGAGGGAATTAAGGAGATGTGTTTCTGGTCTGCCATCGTGGTCCGGCTCCCTGAATCTTTCTATTAGTAACACTAGTTTTCTAGTTGAGTGTTTTGGGTTTTATATGTGTAATATTGTGTCATTTGCAAACAGGAACTGTTCAACCTCTTCATTAACAATTTGAATGCCCTTTATTTCTTTTTCTTGCCTTATTTCTCTAGCTAAGGCTTTCAGCACAATGTTAAATAGAGTGATGACAAAGGGCATTCTCGTTTTGTTTCTGTTCTCAAGGGGAATTTTGTCAGCCTGTCTTTATTAAGAATGATGTTGGCAATTGTTTTTATCCTAGATGTCCTATATTATGTTGAGAAATTTCCCTTCTGTATCTGTTTTATTGAGAGTGTTTATCAGGAACTGGTGTTGGAATTTGTCAGATGTCTTCTGCATCAATCGAGATGATCATGTGATTCTTTTTTTTCCTTTTACTTATGTAGTGGATTATATTGGTTAAATTATTTTAAAGTTGAATCATTCTTGTATACTTGTTATGAATTCTACTTGGTTGTGGTATAATATCACATTGCACTCGAGAGGCACCTCTCAGGCACCCCAGAGTTTCACACTGTAACTCAAGAGGCAGGTCTCAGGTGACTGAGCAGTGACAAACAACCAGGACAATCTTAACAAATAGAAAGGAATACCAAGCAAAATAAAAAAATCAAAATTCCTTAAAAAAAAATCCACAGCAGCACATCAAAAAGGTAACACTCTACTTATAGTGTGGAAAGATAAAAGGACTGTCACTTGTTTGATCACTTGGGATAACACAGAAACGACTACCATAAAAAGGATTTTATGAAGTTTTGTGGAAGTCAACATTGAGAAACCTAATATTATAATAAATTACATAAAATATATGGGTGGCATTGATCGAGCAGATCAATACACCTCGACATATTGTTTTCTGCAAAAATCTTTAAGAGCCTTTGTGCAGGAGGCTTTCTAGCAAGAGTAGAGCTACAGGGCAGGCCAGATGTGGGCCTGAAGCCTCAGGCCGTGCAGCCATAGGAAGCAAAAGCTGAAGAGACAAACAGCCTGAGAAGCTGAGCTACCTCACTCTCAAAGGGTGTAGCCATGACCTCAGGAGTTTAAAAGGGTGGAGCTAGGATTGACATTTGTCTCTGTTTTACTTAGTTTTTCAGGTCTTTTCTGTGGAGCAATGCTATAGTGCTTCTGTCCATGATGCCATGTTTGCCAGAAGGTTCTCATATTTTTGACATGTTACCAGGAAGGATCAGTCCCTAGAGAAGGACATAGGGGTTCGCAAAGTAGAGGGTCAGCAAAAAAGAAGAAATCCCTTAATGAAATGGACTGACACAGTGCCTGCAACAATGAGCTCAAGGAAAACAACAAAAGTGAGGAGGACCCAGGACTGGGCAGTGTTTCATTCTGTGGAACAGAGGGGCAGTATAAGTTGGAATTGTCTCAATAACAACAACAAATTCCCTAATAAACCATAATAACGGGTATTGTCTCTGAATTCATTGTGGCCCTTATAATGAATTATAAAATCCAGTAGAGGAGAGTGCTGCAGGAGAGATGATTGTTGTCAGCATTGGCAAAGACAGCGGTGAGAGGAGGCATGCTTGATCTCTGCTTCTACAGAATCAGCCACTAATACGATTCTTCTCCCACAGTGTGAAGAGAAGGGAGGTCAGACTCTGTCCTCATGCCATGTTTATACATGGGCAGTTCCTTCATATTTCTGTCTTTTGTGTCTTCTCTGAACTCACCCAGGCACTGTATGATGGAAAGACATGGCAATCTGCTTCTGTAAAGATTAAAAACAAAACAAAACCTGTTGTCATCAAACTGAAAGCCTTGGAAATCCTATGGGGCATTACTACTCTGTCCTATGGGATTGCTAAGAATTGGAATCCACCTGACAATGGATGGGTGAGTCTTTGGCAGTTATAGGGACATTGTTTCAGTGGTAAAATTGTCACCTTCTATGCAGGAGACCTGGGTTTGATTCCTGGCCAATGCATCTCATGCACATGTCTGTCAGTGATGGCTTCCATGTTGCTATGAAGATAAACGGGTTTTGGTGGAGCTTTCAGATTAAGATGAGCTATGAAGAAAAGATTGGCAAACTGCTTCCAAAAATCAGCCAGTGAAAACCCTGTAGATCACAGTGGTCTGATCTACAACCAATCATCAGATTGATGAGGGACCAAGAAGCATTTTGTCTTGTTACACATGGGGTTACAAGGAGCTAGGAGCTGACTAGATTGCTCCTAACAACAACACCTTGTGAGTGAGGTCCTCAACACGTGACTGTTCGTCAGCTTGCAAGGAGCAGAGGTGTTACCCAGGTGCCTAAGGCAGCCTGAGGAATCACAGGACATAAGGTCAGCTACAAGGTGCAGAAACATAGGTGCAGGGAGCCAGCCTTGGCAGGGTCTGGGATCATGGAGGGATGGGTGGCATCAGCGAAGAAAGAAATGAGACTGAGACAACCAGGGATCTGGGGAACAGCAGCCCGTTAGGACCTGCCTTTCTTTATTTTTTATAATCAATGAGGTGACATGATTTCACCTTGGTCTTTGGCCACATAAGCTGTTGGCTAGTAAGAAACTGACACCTCGTGGTCTCTTTTCATGTTACTTTTCAAGGCCTTCTAGATAATGGCCCGAGGCAAGTATATTGTGGTGATAATTAACAGTGAAAACAAAGTTATGCCTTGAGCTTAATCAGCTCTATTCATGTCTCGAGGTCAAGGGTACAGAAAGAAGGGTAGACTGATTCAAAGCCAGCTGTCTCTATTTGTTCCTCCTTTGTTCTTATTCTATTTCTTCCTGTGAGGATAGTAAGAGTCCACCATCCCCCACCCTTAAGCTGTTCTAAGAAGGATATTTCTTTAGTATTTACTCATTTGTCATACCAATTATAATAAACTTGGGAGCCTATCTATCTTCCTGATGTAAGGAGTGGGATGTCTACGTCTAAGGGCTGTGTAGAGGGTTGTCCTTGGGAAGCTTCCCAGGGCCTTCCTGTAATCTTGTGTTTTCACATGTGGAAGGGAAGTGCAGTTGGGGGAAGCCAGCAGAGCCGGTCTGGCCTCAGTATTCCTGGGCTGGGCATGCTGTGTCAGAATTCATTAAGCCGAGGGGGTTGTAAAACCCTTCTTATAAAGCGTCTTCTTTGATCCTTGTGCTGGGAGATAAGAGGGTATTTTTTGAGGAAGGTTTAATTAGGATGCAAAATACCATCAGGGAGAGCGCAGCCAAAAAAATATGTCAAGAGTGAGATGCGTCTGCCCGCCATCACATAAGCATGTGGCCTTGCTTACAGAGGCTTCTGTGAGTGACGGGCCTCGGCACATGGGTACATCAAAGGTTCTAGGGGCTCAAAGACAGTGTTTAAAGCAATTGGATGGTTCCATCCCTGCCCCTACTGTGACTTCTGTGCGTTGGAAGGGCCCACAGTCAGATCCAGAGAGGGTGATGCTGGTGGGGTCAAAGAGGCCCAGCACAACGCTGGGCATCCATGGAGGGCAGAGTTTGGCAACAGGCAATCATATAGCTCTTTAGCTGACCATGGTCCAGTCTAGTTCAGGCAATCTTTGGTTTGTGGCCCAGGCCCAGATTCCACCAAATGTGACCATGAGACCCGAGCTAGGTGGTGCCAAGCAAGACAGCTTTCATCCTGGACATCTCATCTGGGATGGGTATAAGACCCAGCTTGTCCCCATGTCCTCTTGGATGGCTGGGCTTGTCATGATGAATGATCAAGCAGAAAAAGCACTTGAATTGTGTTTGCCATGTTGCAGAGCCTCTGCTATTAGAAAGTTACTGACTCCTAGACCTAACAGAAGCTTCATAGTACTGGTTTCCAGAATAGTGTCTGTGTCGAGCCTTTTCTTAAATATAAGAAAAAAGAATACTTTTCTCAAGGGATAACCATTTCCTCACAACTCTTCCCAACACACAGAGCAACAGTTGTTGATGTTTTCTCTAGGTTTCTTGAAAGAAATCTCTCACTCATACTCATTTTCTGGGTGTGGTACTTGGCTGCTGGGAACAGACACAGTTTATCTTGCAGAGAAAAGTGTTTTGCAAGAGGTTTCCCACAATTATGGTCTGAGGGAGGGTCCCTGCCAGCTTTTCTTAGTCACTTGGGCTTAGGGGAAAGGTGGTTTTTCTTTTTTCTTTTTTTCTTGTTGTTGTTCTTCTTCTTTTTTTTTTTTCTGAAGGAAATAGCTATCTGAGGCAGGGAGGGCATGGTAATTACCCTGTGAGAGAGACAAAAGGACTGCTAATCAGCAGTTCTCAGTGCCGATGCAGGTGGCTGATGGCTTTTGGTGGAATGTCACAAAGTACCCAGGCTGGGGGTGAGTCAGAAATCCTTAGGTCACTTGTGGTTTTCTTTCATGATTTTGCTGTGACTATTGTTTTTACTTAACAAGAAAAACAGGTGTTTGGGTGTCTGTTGAAAAGCATTGCCCTGCTCTTGGCAGCCTATTGTAGTCACAAGACTGCTCCAACTAGGGGGACATGAAATAGATGTCTAGAAATAAGAAGCAGCCAGCCAACCTTCAAGAAGCTGAAAATTAGTTCTCTGAGAGAGACTCATCAGTGAGGGATGGGATGTGCCTGACATAAATGCTGACCAAGTCTGGTTTTCATGGTCTTAAACCCCAATCATTAGTGATGTTCCTAAAGAAGGAAATTGAACTTGCAATCAATCAGTCATCAGCTAATTGGATTTAATTGTGTCCCTCAAAATATGTATTGGAATCCTAATTTCTATACCTGTTGATGTGATCCTGTTTGGAAATTTGGTTTTCTTTGGTGGTGTAGTGGGTTAAGTGCTAACTCTGCTAACCAAGAGGTTGGCAGTTCAAATCCACCAGGCTTTCCTTGGAAACTGCGGGCAGCAGTTCTACTCTGATCTCTAGGGTCGCCATGAGTCAGACTCGACAGCAATGGGTTTTGGGGTTTGTTACATTAATTATGTCATATCAAAGCAGGGTATGGCCTAAACCTAATAATCATTTCCAAGTTATAAGGAGCACCATAAGCTCAGAGACAAGCAAGCACAAACCAGGAGAAGACAGATGTTTCTGATGAAAATGGAGGCAGATGACTCTGCAAGCTCTGGAGCTCTAAGGATTTCCAGCTAGTATCAGAGGCTAAAATAGACAAAGGACTTCCATCAAGAACTGAATTTGGACTTCTATCTTCCGACTCATGTCAAAATAAAATTTCTCTTCTTTAAATCTACTCATTTGTGGCATTTTTGTGACAGCAGTACTAGGAAGCTGAGCATCACTACCTGGACTGGCCCACAGGTCCATCACAAGCCCTTCTGGACATGGACTTACTGTTTAGGAAGCATATGTGTGTGTGTTCTATTCTTGCCTCTGCTTTTATACACACTGACCAGAAATGCTGACAGCTTTCACCTTGAGCTCCAATGCCTTTTAGACAGACATAAAAGCGGGGCATTTGTTTAAACATGACTTTAGATTTCTTTTCCACCTGACCAGGCAGCCAGATTTGTGGCTTTTTCTTTTTTACTGACATCAGTCAACACAAGCACCCCATGTCTTGGTACTCTAGCGCTGCTTTAACAGAAATACCACAAATGGATGCCTTTAAAAAGAGAAATTTATTTGTTACAGTTCAGTAAACTAAAAGTCCAAATTCAGGGTATGAGCTCCAGTGGAAGGCTTTCTTGGCTTGCTCTGGAGGAATGTCTTTGTCATCTATCTTCCCGTGGACTGGAAGCTTCTGACGTACAGATACCCCAAATCCTTTCCAAAGGATGCACTCAGCTCCCAGCTCTGCTTTCACAGTGGTATGAGTTCTCCAAATTGCTGCTTGCCTCCCTTTCTTTTATATCCTAAGAGGCTGCCCAAAGGCATAACATAATCCCACACAGTGAGTCGTGCCAAACCAACACAATTACTGCCCATCAGCCCTCATTAACATCATAGAGGTGAGATTTACAACTTAAAGGAACATAATACAGTATTAGGAATCATGGCCTAGCCCCATACCTACCACATTTTTTGTGAACACAGTTCAATCCAGGACAACCTGCTCTCAGCTTCAGAAGCCTTACAGGCACTCCTGCTCCCCATTTAGAGTTGCTGTCTCCTTCCCACTAGGCCTTGCCCTGAGGGTATGAGTTTCATATTTCAATACTTCAGAAACCAGGACACTTATCCTAACATCAGTCTGCTCTACTCAAAGGCATCAAAGAAAAGGGAGGCATCAACTTGTGCCTTGGACTTCGTGCCTAGAAGTGGCTGTGACCTGCCAGAAAACAGTGACCAAAAATGTGTTTACCAGTAGTTAGAAATGGAATTATACATCTTCCTAAGAAGGAATTCTAATGGTGCCCGCTTTGTAGCTTATGTATGTGAGTTTCAGACCCTGGAATCTGTAGGTATGGAGTTTTAATTGGAAGCTTAGAGTCATTGGTTGAGCTGCCGAACAGTTACTGGCCAGGATCTAGCATTCCAGACCCCCATCACTGAGCCAGACCTTCTAACAACAAAGACCAAAATTAACAAATGAACCCATTACTTACAACATTGCAGGAGCCCAGAACACCAAAGGGAAAGTTGAGAAAATGGACTGAACAACAGGTAAGGGAGAGTAGAATTTGCCAGACCTCACATGCTGATAAATGGCTACGGTCAGCATGGTAAGCTGAGCATGATGGTTGAGGAATGTATTTGCTAGCAGGAGAAAATGGCTGGAGAATCCACTTGCACCTCCAGAATCAGTAAAAGACAGCACCAGATCATCAAATCCTAAGTTTTTGTCTGTGACCTATCATGCACAGGTCTAAATCTTCCCCTTGAGATAAACTTCTCTCCCTTCTCCCATCACTCCCCACTTCCTTCTCTGCAGTACAATGCATTCTAGACTCTGATGTCACCAGAAGTAGGACTCTTTAAGCCCACCCTGAGCCATTCTCTGAGACTTGGAGAGTGAACAATTTAACAAACAGGGGGAAGAGAGAAAGAAAAAAAATCTACTGATTCTTCTGAACCAGAAATTCAGGGCAGAAAGTGTCCCTTCAGATAGATTCAGGAATAAGTGAACATGGCATCCTCACAGACCCTGAGACACAGCTGCTACCTCTTGCCTTTCTCAGTGACTGCAGCCAGATACCCATGCCCACAGTAATCACCCCTGCCCATCTAGGATAGAAGGCAAGAGACTGCACCACACATTTGGTGGCTGGCTGACTACCTGAACACCTGAGCTGAATCCATACAAGCAAAGTAAATGGACTCTTGAGATCACATATCTGGTAACAGCTCTAAACACTTGTTGACAGGATCTTAGAGCTTCAAACATAACAATAATCAAACCATCATGTACAAGCAGCTTATCTGGACATTTCAAAACAAAATAAAACAAGATGCTACAACACTGTAGGAAAACACAAAATACATAAATACAACTTAGTGATGGCTCAGAGATGACGATTCGTATCAAATCACCTAAAGGGGTGGCCCATGATAACATCACAAAGCTTCCAAAGCAAAGATTCACTTTTTCTAGAGGAAGAGAACTTGCCAAATTATAAGAGGTAGAATACAGAAGATTATTATTTAGAACTCTTCAAGAGATGATGAAGGAGCTTAAGCAAAATGCAGCAGAGCATAATGACAAATTGAATAGGCTGCAAGAAGTATATAGGCACAAAGCTTTGAAATTCAGAAAATTAATAATAAAATTACAGAATTAGACAATTCATTAGAAAGCCAAAGAAACAGAACTGAGGCAACAGAAGTCTGAATTAGTGAAATTGAAAACAAATCATGTGACATCAACATATTTGAGAAGAAATCAGATAAAAAAATTTATTTAAAAATCACCAAACACTAAGAATTATGTGGGACTCTATAAAGAAGACAATATAAAAGTGATTAGAGTGCCAGATGGAGTGCAGGTAACAGTAAATATAGAATCGTCAAAGATTTGTAGACAGAAAATCTCCTGATATCATGAAAGATGAGAAGATACCTATCCAAGACACTCATCAAACTCCATCCATGGTAAATCACAAAAGAAAGATACCAAGACATATTATAACCAAATTTGCTGAAATTAAAGATTAGATAATTTTAAAATGGCTAGGGATAAAAAAAAAAAAAAACTTACGAAGTAAAATCAATAAGACAAAGCCCAGACTACTTAGCAGAAACCATGCATGCAAGAAATCAATGGGAGAATGTACACAAAATCTTGAAAGAAAATAATTGACAGCAAAATTAGGACATTTCCAGATAAACAGAAATTTAGAGAACTTGCAAAAACCAAATCAAAATTATAAGAATTACTAAAAGAAGTTCTTTGGTTAAGCCAAGTGCCGTCAAGTCACAAAATCAATAACATCAAGTGGTAACCTAAGACTAGAACACAGAACAGGGCAACTGGGTATCAAACCAAATAGGGAACTCATGAAAATAAATCAAAGGCAAAACTGAAAATAGAGAAATGGAGATGACATTTTGTAAATGCCAGCCAGCCAAGTGCCGTCGACAACAAAAAAAGAGGGACTTAAAAGAAAAGTGAAAGTGTAGTCATTGATATTTCATATGGAAAGGAGGTCAAGACAATATAAAGAAATTAAGGACTTGTTTAAATTTAGAAAAATAAGGGCAGATATTAAGCTAACCACAAAGGAAACCATCAGTCCTATGCATTGAAATAAAAAACAAGAAATAGATGATAGCAAATACAAAGCCACTGACATTGAAAAAGATGAAAAGAAAACACAGAAGGAATAAAGACCCAGTCCGACTCGACGGCACTTGGCTGGCATAGGAAATTAAATGGAACAAAGAAAGTGGATGCAACACACACACACAAAAGATGTCAAAATGACAGCACTAAACTCATACCTATAAATAATCACACTGAATATAAATGGATTAAATGTACCAATAAAGAGATGGAGAGTGGCAGACTGGATTAAAAAGTACAGTCTATCTATGCTGGAAGCACCGATGTTGTAGTGTTGAATAGAAGTGGTGAAAGTGGACATCCTTGTCTAGTTCCCATTCTCAAGGAGAATTCTTTGAGTCTCTCCATTCAGGATGATGTAGGTTGTTGGTTTTGCATAGATGTCCCTTATTGCATTGATAAATAGGTGAATAGGTGTGGGACTTTATTGAATGCCTTTTTGCGTCGACTGACAAAATTGGATTATTCTTATAATTTGTGCTATGTGATTGATCATATTGAACCATCCTTGCATCCCTGGTATGAATCTAACTTGGTCAACTTGGTCATGATGAATTGTTTTTTTTGTTACATTGTTGATTTCTGTAGTTTTCCATTTTGTTTAAGATTTTTGGTGCTAGGTTCATGGGTGATATTTGTCTATAATTGTCTCTTTTTTGTGGGATCTTTCCTTGGCTTTAGTATCAGGGTTATGAGGGTTTCATAAAATGAATTGGGGAGTATTCCATCTCTATCTATGCTGTGAAATAGCCTCAGTAGTATTGGAATTAACTCCTCTCTAAAGATTTGGTAGAATTCATCTGGGCCAGGGCTTTTTTGGTTGGTAGTTTTTTAATTGCTTTTTAATCTCTTTCTTTGTGACAGGTTTATTAAGTTGTTCTGTTTGTACTTGTGATGTTTTTGTTAGGTAGTATGAATCTAGAAATTTGTCCATTTCCTCTAAGTTTTCAAGTCTGTTAAGAGTATAGTCTCATAGTATTCTGTTATAATACTTTTGATTTCAGCTTAGTCTGTTGTGACATCTCCCATCTCATTTCTTATTTGGATTATTTGCTTCCTCTCCTACTTTTCTTTCATAAATTTAGCCAGTGGTTTATCAATTTTGTTGATATTTTCAAAGAATCAGCTTTCAGTTTTGTTAATTTTTTCAATTGTTCTTCTATTCTCTAGTTCATTTAGTTCTGCTCTAATTTTTATTACTTGTTTTCTTCTAGTGACTGAGGGGTTCATCTGTTGCTCTCTTTCTACTTGTTCAACCGGTATGGTTAATCCTTTGCTTTGGGATCCTGCCTTCCAGATATGTGCATTTATAGAGATAAATTGACCTCTGAGTACTGCTTTGGCTGTATCCCGTAGGTTCTGGTATGATGTGTTTTCATTCTCATTTTGTTCTTTAAATTTGTTTATTTTGTACTTGATTTCTTCTATAACCCATGGATTTGTTAGCAAGAAATTGCTTGCTTTCCACGAGTTCAAAATTCTACCTATGTTGTTTCTGCTATTAATTTCAACCTTTATGGCTTTATGATCTGAGAAGATACTTTGCAACAATGGTTTGGATTTTACTGAGACTTGCTTTATGTCCTAACACATAGTCTATTCTGGAAAATGTTCCATGTGCACTGGAAAAGAAAGCATACTTATCTGTTGACAGGTAAATAGTTCTGTATATGCAGACGAGGTTTAGTTGGTTGATTGTCACAATAAGGTCTTCTGTATCTTTACTGAGCTTTTTTCTAGAAGAGTTTTCTAGAGTTTTCCATTACTGAAAGTGGAGTGTTGAAGTCTCCAACTATTACTGTGGAGTGATCTATCTCATTTTTCAATGTTGTCAGTATTTGTTCAATGTATTTAGATGCTCTGGAATTGGGTGCATAAATATTTAATATTGTTATCTCCTGGTTATGTATTGAAACTTTCAGCAATAAGCAGTGGCCTTCCTTATCCACACTGATGGATTTTACGTTGAAGTCTGTCTTATCTGAGATTAGTATTACCACTCCTGCTCTTTGTGTGGTGTTAGCTTGGTATGTATTTTTCCATCCTTTGATTTTGAGTTTGTTCATACTTGGAGTCTAAGTGTGTTTCTTGTAAGCAAAATATAGATGGATCATGTTTTCTGATCCAGGATGTCATTCACTGTCTCTTTATTGGAGTAGTCTGTTTACATTCGGAGTAATTATTGATAGGTATGTGTTTAATGCTGACATTTTGATGCCTTTATTTTTGTGCTGATGCTTTCTTCGTTGCTCTTAATATTCTGTTCTGGGCCATTCTTCTTTATGTGTTTACTATTCATCTTTTTGAGTGTTGGTTTTGTGTTTGTTGAGACTCCTGAATTACATTTCGTGTACTGATATGTCATATTGTTGTTTTCCTTTGCAGCTCTCCTTGTGGTCGCACTTAATATCTAAGTTTAAACCAGGCTCTAACTTCTGCATGTCTTTTTAATTTCCTCTTCATCTGAAAGAGTTATGCCTAATGTAATATATCCTCCTTTTTAGAGTGGTGATGTCCTAGCTTTCATGTGAAGACCACTGGTTCCCTTCTGTTAATATTGTAGCTTTGTTTGAGCTTCATGACTTTCCTAACTGCGAAGGATTCTCGATGCTGTGTTCTGCGTTGCCTCCTTAAGTGTACACTTAATGTCCTTGTGTTTCTAAACAAACAGCTTCCTTCAGTATAGCTTGGGTTTGGATTTTACAAAGTCTCTAAGCTTATGTTGATCTGCAAATGTCTTAATTTCACCATGATATTTGAGAAACAATTTTGTAGGATACATAATTCTTGGTTGGAAGATTTTCTCCTTTAAGCTTTTGAATGTGTCATCCCACTGCCTTCTTGTCAATATTATTTCTGTCAAGAAGTCAGATGAAAGCCTACAAATCTTCCCCCTGTACATTACCTTTACTTGAAGCCTTGCTGCCTTAAGTGCCCTCTTTATGTTTCATTTTACGAGGCTTGATTATAATATGCCGTGTGTCTTTCTTTTAGGGTCTAGTTTTTGTGGTGCTCAATATGTGTCTTGGATATGTATGTTATCTTCTTTCATAATTCCAGGAAAGTTTTCTGTCAGCAGCTCTACAACAATACTCTCTGTATTTTCATCTATCTCTCCCTTTTCAGGAACTCCAGTTATTCATAGACTGTCCTTCTTAATAGAGTCCTTCATATTTCTTAGTGCTTCTTCCTTTTTCTGATTTCTTTTCTCTGATTTCTCCTCATAAATACTGGTGTCAGTTGCTCTATCCTCAAGCTCACTAATTTTGGCTTCCATTTCCTTTATTCTGTTCTTTTGGATTTGGATTGAATTGTCTAATTCTGTCATTTTATTATTGATCTTCTAGATTTCAGATTGTTAATGTTCCATCAGTTCAAATAGCTTACTTAATTTTTCATTTTGTCTGCTATATTTTGTTTAATCTCTAGGAGGGCTATATACATAATTCTTTTGTACTTGACATCCAATTGTTTCAGAAAGGCTTCTTCATCCAGGAAGTTTTTTTAATTCTTTGGGAGTTTTCTGGAGCCATGATAGACTGTTTCTTTAAAGATTAGCTGTTTATTGTTGCCTTCATATCATCTTGAAGCTGTTTGATTTCTCTGGTGTTACCTCAACAGGAGTTGAGGCCTAGTTCCAAGAGGATAGTGAGGAAACTACTGGATTTGTTCACCAGCCACCTCTGTGTACTCTAGTGGCTAACCTCAGATGGACTCTGGGGTGGCAGGCTCTGTTTCCTGGCTGGCAAAGATGGAGCCCTACTGATGGAGTAACTAGGGGTCTGTCAGTTGACGCTATGATGCGAATCAGTGAAAGGTGGAGGAGATGCTGCTGGTCCACTCAGTAGTCAGTTCTCCAGGTGGTCTTGTTTTAAAAAGGTACTTTTTGTTACTGAGCAAGGAGCTGTCCAATAGCTGCTGAAATCAGTCAGCCCTCTGGTGTGTCAGGCCCTGCCTTAAGGCTGACAATGTAAACACCTCACAGGCCCTCCTCAGATGCTACAAAAAGGTTCAAAGAAGGGAGGGGTTAGGGCCTTGCTGTCATCCTCTGCCAGACCCTGCCCATAACTCTAGGCACCACCATCCTAAGCACAGCTTTTCTGCTGCAGAAGCACTTTCCAAACAGGGGCTGCTGCTTAGCCTGAGAATTAGTCCTAGCTAAGACCTCGGGTAGCTGACTTTGCCTCCCATCTTACCAAGATGGTATCCACCCGAGCTACATTTCCTGCCATAAAACACAGAGTTTATGGCACAGCTCATAAAACAGAGGATGGAGGGGCAGTGGTGCTATCAGTCAGCAGCCAGGCTCTCAATATGTGCCCATCCCAAGCACAGTCTCTCTGCTGTGAGATACACTGTTTACCTAAACACTGTGGTGCAGTGTATTAGCCAGCTCATGCCCAGTCCCCACCTCCTTGACAACAAAGAAGGCTTGAGTACCTGCAGTCTTCCCAAAAGATGAGTCACAGAAACAGGACTCAGTGTGATGCTCCCTCATCTTTGAGAGAGCTAGTTTCCCCTTACTGGCACCTAGTCCAATCTGACAACCCTATTCCAGATCCTAGGGCTTCCTGGATGTCTGTGCTGCTCTGTTCAGTTATCATTACATGACATAATTCTCAGAGGGAATTGAGGAAAAGTGTGTCTAGTCTGCTGTCTTTGCCCTGCCCCCAGGCCACAAAGTAATCCTTAAAAAATTCAAAGTATTGAAATATTACAAAGCATCTTTTCAGACCATAAAGTCACAAAAATTGAATCAATTATAGAAAAAAGAAGGAAAAAAATCAAACACATAGAAACTGAAGAACATCTTGCTTTAAAATGACTGGGAAATAGAAGAAATCAGGAATGGAATAAACGAATTCATAGAATCAAATAAGAATGAAAACACATACTACTAGAACCTAAGGGACACAGTAAAATCAATACTCAGTGGTCAATGAATCTCAATAAATGTACACATCCAGAAAATAAAGGGCCCAAATCAAAATATTGATCCTACAACTCAAACAAGTAAAAAAAAACAATCAAAAGAACCCCTCAGACACCAGAAGAAAGCAAGTAATATAAATTAGGACAGAACTAACTGAATTAGAAAGTAGAAAAGTGATTGAAAGAACTAACAAGACCAAAATTTGGTTCTTTGAAAAGATTAGCAAAGTCAGTAAACCATTGCCCAAACTGACCAAAAAAAAAAAAAGGAGTGATATCATAACACACAAATCAAAATAAAAAAAAATTAACAAAATGCTGTCAAAAACTGTTGTCTAACAGATTTGAAACCTAGAGGAAATGGACAAATTTCTAGCACCATGCTACCTATCAAAACTAATACAAACAGAAGTAGAACAACTAAATGAATCCATCACAAAAGAAGAGATTGAAATGGTAATTAAATAAGCCTGGCCCTAATGGTTTCACTAGAGAATTCTACAAAACTTTTAGAGTTAGTACCACTAACACAAAAGGTATTTCAGAGCATAGAAATGGATAGAATACTTCCAAATTTGTTCTATGAAGCCGGCATAACTGTGAATATCAAAACTTGGTAAAGACACCACAAAAAAAGAATCACTTTGGGTAGAATAGATATTTTCACAATATTAAGTCTTGCTATCCATGAACAAGGTAAGTTTCTTCACTTAAGGATGTCTGGTTTCTTACACTAGTCTTCTATTTTTCTTTGTATAGGTCTTTAAAGTTTGTGGATAGATTTGCTCCTAAGTATTTTACCCTCCTGCGGACCACTGTAAATGGTATTGATTTGGTGATTTCCTCTTTGATGGTCTCCTTGTTGAGGTAAATAAATCCAACTGATTTTTATATGTTTATTGCCATGGAATGAATTGTGTCCTCCCAAAAATGTAGGTAGCAATTTGGTTGGACCATGATTTGTAGTATTATGTGATGTTCCTCTGCATTGTAAATCCTCCCTTCTCTGTGATGCCAGTGAGGGAGAATGAGCTGCAGTTGTGTTGGTGGACAGGACTCAATGTGTAAGTTTGTATATGTGGCTTTAGGCAACCTCTTGGGATATAAAGGAAAAGGAAGCAAGCAGAAAGATTTTGGGATCTCATACTACAAAGAAGCACTACCAGGAACAGAGTGCATCCTTGGGAGAGGACCTGAGGTCCCTGTGCCTCAGAAGCTCCAGTACAGGAGAAAATAGAAGACAAGGACCTTCCTTTAGAGCCAATAAAGAAAGGCTCGCCCTGAAGCTGATACCCTGAATTTGGACATGTAGCCTATTGGACTGTGACAAAATGCGATTTCTCTTTTTAACTCCATCCACTTGTGGTATTTCTGTTAATCACAGCCCTAGATGACTAAGACATTTATCTTATAGCCCGATAGTGTGCTACACAAAGTGATCTATAGATCACAATCCCAATACAAACTACAGTGGCATTTTTTAATGAGATGGAGAAACTAATCACTGATTTCATATAGAAATGGAAAAAGCACCAGATAAGTAAGCATTACTGAGGAAGAACAAAGTAGGAGGCTTCGTATTACCTGACTTTAAAACTTATTACACTGCCAGTCAGCTGAAACAGCCTGGTACTGGTATAAAGCAGGTACACAGACCAATGGAACAAAATTGAGAATCCAGATATACTATCATCCCTCTTTGAGCAGCTGGTATTTGACAAAGGCTCAAATTCGGTAAACTGGGAAAAGACAGCGTCTTTAATAAATGGTGTTGGCACGTATGGATATCCATCGGTAAAAAGAAAAAAAACAAGAGGAAGACGAAGAAAGGCGGATATCTCATCCTATGAACAAAAACTAACTCAAAATGGATCAAAGACCTAAATACAAAATCTAAACCAAAAAAGATAATGGAAGGAAAAGATGGGAACAAGGCTGGCAGCCCTAGTACACAAAATATTACCCTAGTACACAAAATATTACCAGCAGTGTAGATATACCAGAAGAGAAAATAGATAACTGGAAACTCCTAAAAACCAAACAGTTACGCTCATCCAAAGACTTCACCAAAAGACTAAGAAGACTACTACAGACTGGGGGGAAAAAAAGGTTACTACTAGTCCTGACTAATCTAATCTAATCTGAACATCTAATCTCCATAACCTACAAGGTGCTGCAAAACCTCTACCAGAAAAAGACAAATAACCCAGTTATACAATAGGCAAAGGATATGAACAGGCACTTCACCAAAGAAGACATGCAGGATGCTAATAAGGAAATGCTCACAGTCATTAGCCATTAAAGAAATACAGATCAAAACTACAATGAGATACCATTTCACCCCAACAAGGCAGGCATTAATCTGAAAAATGCAAAATAACAAATGTTGAAGAGGTTTAGAGAGACTAGAGCTCCTTTCCACTGCTGGTGGGAATATAAAATGGTAAAACCACTTTGGGAATCTGACACTTTTTATTTAAGAGCTAGAAATAGAAATAGATATTCTTCAACAATCTCACTTTTGGAATATATTTTAGAGAAATAAGAGCTGTTACACAAATAGATACATGCAAACTGATGTTTATTACAGCACTGTCCACAATAGCTAAAATACGGAATCAACTTAGATGCCCATCAGCAAATGAACAAACCAGGACATATTCACACAATGGAATACTAGGCAATGATAAAAAACAATGATGATCTTAGCAAACATCTCATAACATGGAATCATCTGGAAAATATTATGTTGAGAGAAATAAGTCAGTTACAAAAGGACAAATATGTATGAAGCCACTATTATAAGGGCTTATGAAAAAGTTTAAGTACAGAAGAAAGTAACCTTTGATGGTTACAATGCTGGGGAGGGAGAGGCATATTCTTTGATTAGATGGTAAATAGGAATTGGGTTCGCTGAAGGGCAGAATGCAGTAGAAGGGAGGTTAGCATAGCTGTATTATTCCAAAAGCGAAAAGGTTTCCTAAAATCAACACAACATTTTGAAGGACAGAGTAGCGGGGGCAGAGATCTTGTGATCATGGTTTTAGGGGACACCTAGGTCAATTGGATCCGACTGGCAGGTCAAATGGCATAACTAAGATTTTTTTGTTTTAAGTTTCTTGCGTACCACTTCGTTGGGTTACGTCTGGGGTGTTAAAAGCTAGCAAGTGGCCATCTAAGTAGCATCGAAATGAAGGATTCAAAGACTTTAGGAAAATACAAGCCCAGGAGACGGAAGGGGTCATATGATCGAGAGACTACATCAATGTGAGACTAAAACAACTAGATGGTACCTGACCACCACCAGTTACTGCCCTGACAGGAAACACAATGTAGAGTCCCTGGTGCAGCAGGATAAAAATGGGTGTGCAGAAGTAGAACTCTATTGTAAGACCAGACTTGGTGGCCCAGTGGACTGGAAGTTGCCCTGAAGACACAGCCTCCAAACTCTCTATTAGCCCAGAAGTGAAATCGTTACTGAAGCCAGCTCTTCAGACAAAGATTGGACTTGACCACAGAACAGAGAGTGCTGCTTGGAAAGAGTGTGCTTCTTGGCTTAAGTATATACATGGTGTTGACTGAGTAGCTCTGGCAAAGGAGAGATAAGAGGGTGGAGGCGGACAAGAGTTGGCTGAATTGATACAGGAAGTGCAAAGTGGAAAGGAGGAGCATGCTGTCGCAAAGTATTGTAGGACAGCTAAAACTGCATGACAGTGTGATTTAAGGGTTTTATACAGCAAATTGACTTGAATTGTAAACTTTCACTTAAAGCACAACAAAATAGTTAAAAAAATAAAAATAATATGTAATAGTTGCACACTGTCGTGGAAAGGAGAACCTCACAGAGGACTAGTCAGACTGTGGATCCATTGCTGCTTTGATGAGACACTTGCGTGTGAGTACAGAAGTCCTTCGTTCGTTCTCAGTGCTCCATTTTTTATTCTCAGTTCTGCAGCTTAACCTTCACCATGGTTTAGTGTGGGCACAAGACTTACCCAGACTGTTGCTGCCACATTCTTCTCTGTGTCCCTAAATGTGTCTGGTACCTAGTAGGTTCTCAATAAAAAATTATAGATGCACAAATAGATGAATTGTATTTTATATTTTATACCTAATGGTTTTATATTTAGTTGTATTTTATATTTTATACTTAATAAACCCAGTGACATTGAGTCAATGTCAACTCATAGAGACCCTATAGGGCAGAGTAGAATTGCCCCATAGAGTTTCCAAGGAGCTCCTGGTGGATTTGAACTGCAGATCTTTTGGTTAGCAGACATAGCACTTAACCAATATTTTATACTAGTGGTGTAGTAGTTAAGTGCTGCAGCTTTTAACCAAAAGGTCAGCAGTTCAGATTCACCAGGTACTTATCAGAAACTTGGTGAAACAGTTCCACTCTGTCTCTTATGAACTGAAATTGACTCGGTGGCAATGAGTTTGGGGGGACATTAGAGAAGCACCTGTGATTTAATTTTTAATTAAATAAAAGATACAAAATTTTTGTAGAGAAGCTGAGGCCAATCCTGCTAAGTAAAAGCAAGCAAACAAACAAACAATCCTTGCCCTTCCGCATATGCACGTAGCCTTACATGCATACGCTCTGAAGAAGGCTGGAACACCAAAACGTCTGCTGTGCTTATCTACCGATGGTGATACTAGGGATGATATTTTTCCTTCTTTTTAAAAGGCAATTTTTAAAGTTTCCCAGAATGTAATCAATAAATATATACTGCATTTATCATATAGAAAATCAAATCAGCCTCCTCAAACAATGCATTTCACATTTTTCTCTCTACGTAAGAGAGTGTCACACACAAAAAAAGAAGAAATTAAAAGAAGTTGAGCCCCCAACACTAAGAAGTGACTTAGGTGGCATTGTTTTCGTGATGTAGTGGTTACACCCAATTTAGAGGAAGAATAGATGCACTTTATTATTTATGACAATTCCCTCAAATCAAGTGTGCTGTTTAAAGCAAGCAAATAAGCATTGCTTCACTGTGAACTTGGAAAGCTTAATTCATGTACTTTAGTTCTACTTTGTGTGGAATAAGATTTAAGATGGGACATATTCATATATTTCACATTTTAGCCAGAATCCACTTGGAGGGAAAATCTAAGGCAGTAATCAAATAGAGCAATGAAGTTTCTAAACACAGAGGAAAAGCAAAACCTGTCAGGTGCATTCAAGAATGTCAGCAACAGGACCACGATGGACATACACTAAGTGCCTAATATGGCTCAGAAGAGCCCATTAAGTGGAATTATGTGGGTCTCCCATGCTAGTTTCAAACTTCTATTCCAGAGTTTCATGGTAGAGGGAGTCAGACATTGGAGCCGGACTGGCTGGACCCCGTCTCTGCCACTTCCATTGGGATATCTTCAGTATCACTCCCTTACCATGTGAGGACCAGTAGAACGCGGATCATAATACCTACCTGGCAGTTTCCAATGAGTCGGTGAGAAACTCAACATGCGATAGATTTCTTGTTCGCTTTTTCTTCCTGGATGGGTTTAATATTGACCGGCCTGGTTTTAAAGGGCAGTCCTTCTTGTTTTATTTCTCTGCTTTCTTTTCTTTTCATATCAGAACTCCTTTACCATTTTCCATAAAACATTTCCTTTTCTCCTCCTAATACGTGTCCTTTCAGGTCTAGTAGTATCGTAACATAATATTCAGGATCAACTTTCTCATTCTCATATCTGCTTTAAGACATGAAAATTCAAGAGGTTATCTTCTTATTTTCCCTACTACCACCTGTTGCCATCTAGTTAATTCCAACTCATAGGGACCCTATAGGATAGAGTACAACTGCCCCATAGAACTTCCAGGGAGCGCGTGGTGGATTCGAACTGCTGGCTTTTTGGTTAGCAGTCATAGCATTTAACCACTAAGCCACTAGAGTTTCCTTCTATACAACAATGCCTGAAATTAATATAATTAAAAAACCTTCTGTTTTAATACAACCTCATCTGTAACTGCTAGCACTGTCACTGTCTTCATTAATACCACCACCACTATCACAATCAACAGCAGCATCATAACACCGCCACCCTCACCATTGTGGTTACTACATCACCACCACCACAGCACTAACATTACCATAAACGCCACCATTATCACCACCACGCCACCACAACCATCACCAACATTAACATCACTGTCATGCCGTAACTACCGTTACCAATATCACCACCTCCACCATCTCCATCAGCACCAGTACCATCGCTGTAGCCGTACAAGCACCACCACCGCCATCATTGCCATTATTGTGATTACCACCACTGTCACCACCACTACCGTCACCACCACCACTGCCTCCAAAATTACCACTGTCAACAGCACCACCACCACCATCACCACCCTCATACCACCTACGGACAGCACCAGAGCAAAAGTTTTCAAATTATATTTTGTGAAACCCTCACACTCTGATGAAGCCTTGAGGAGTGGAGTATGAATAGAGATGCAAAGGCCATTAAGCAGATGGGGTTCTGTATACACTCTTCCATCTATGCTCCAATCTGAGCCACCCCAGTTATTTGCTTTTCACATCAGGGTTCCTCATAAAATTCTTCTTGGGAAAAGAGTTTCTGTCTTTAAAAACTAATTAAAACCACTGCATGCATGGTGTTTCATTGCATATTATCACCTAAATGGATTTTTTTCTCTAGGAAGTGATTATTAAAGTATAACTGTGCTGTCCAAGAAGAGTACACAATCCAAGCAGAAATGCTGTCAATAGTTTCCTTGGTTGGAATCAGAGCAGGAAGCTAGCAGGAAATGAAAAGGGAAAGGAATGTTTGAAAGCAGAAAAGTCAAATATGGTTTTTATTTCTAATGCTTATTCAGATGGGAAGTATTCATCTAAGTTTGGGAAGAACAGCTGAGGAAGTTGTGAAGTTTTCCCATAGAACTCAGTGTGCTGAGTGTTCTTTTCAGTCTGCAGCGCACTGCACTGTCATTCCACTCCAGTGCTAGAGCTGGGTAGGCTTTTCTGGTAGGTTTTCTCTGTCCACACTAATTGCTGGCATACCTTCTTTGAGGTCAGTGGCATAAACCTTGTCTCTTTTTTACAGTAAGTGTTAGAGAAAATTAATGGATATTTCTCTTCCTTGAAATTTTACTTTTGGAGAAAAAATGAATACTTTCAGTAGCATACGACATCATCATGTTATATTAAAATCTAGCTCAGAAACAGGCCTGAGTCTTATGATAAAGTCTTCATTGATTAATTTAACAGTTATATTTTGCACTGGGACACACTATGAGATCATGGTGGCATTCTTAACACTACAGGAGCCAGCCAAAATGGTTCTTTCCTTTTCCACTTTAATGAGTAACTAAATGGGCATAGGGATGAGGATGGGGAGGTTGAGGCAGAAGTGAACCAGGCTTCAAGATCTTATTCTGGGATGTGAACAAACATGCCTACAGGCCAGGCAGGTGGTGGTTGTGGGTAAAGTGAGATAGCTGGGCTGCTGGGAGAGCTCAGAACTAATGTCTCACTTCAATAGAACAAAGCTACTTAATACTCATCCAGTTTTTGCCACAGGAAAATGAAGATCCGTTATTGCTAGACTCTTTCTTTTTTTTAAATAAACAACAGAATCCAGTGCCTTGTTTTTAAATACTGACAAATCACTAAACCAGAAAACCAAAACAAAACTTGACTCATAGCTACACCAAAAGACAGTGTAGGACTCTCCCATAGGGCTTCCAAGGACTGCCTGGTGGATTTGAACTGCTAAACTTTTGCTTAGCAGCTGTACCCCTTAAACTATTATGCCACCAAGGTTTCCAACAACTCACTACCTTCTAAGAAACCGAATATGATACAAGTCAAATAAACACATCTGTGAATAATATCTGGTCTCCAGAGGTCCATTTCCATTCAGTGGCTTGTCTAGTAAAAGATTTCTGGTTTCCAAGGTGAAGGTGCAGGAAAAACATCAGATTATAGGGTCACTATGAGTTGGAATTGACTCAGCAGCATTTTTTTTATGTCTTCTACACTGACTCCCCATTTGTCTGTGAGTTTGTTTTACTGTGACAGGGGCTACGTGTTGCTGTGATGTTAGAAGCTATGCAACTGGTATTCAAATAGCAGCAGGGGCACTCAGGGTGGACGGGTTTCAGCAGAGCTTTCAGACTAAGACAGACTATGAAGAAGGACCTTGGAGTCTACTTCCGAAAAGAATTAGGCAGTGAAAACGTTATGGAGAGCAGCAGAGCATTTTTAGACAGAATGCCAGAAAAATGGGCCCCCAAAGGCACTCAAAAGACAACTGAGGAAAAGCTGCCTCCTCAAAGTAGAGTTGACCTTAATGACATGGATGGAGTCAAGCCTTAGGGAGCTTGATTTGCTGATATGCCACTACTCAAAATGAGAGGAAACAGCTGTAATAACTGGAACAGGGAAGGTATGAAGTATGAATCTAGAAAATTGGAAATCACCAAAAAGGAAATAAGATGCATAATAATTGATATACTAGGCATCAATGAGCTGAAATGAACTGGTATTGACCATTTTTAATTGGATAAACATATCCAATAAACATATTATCTACTATGCCAGGAAGGAAAACTTGAAGAAGAATGGTATTGCATTCATTATAAAAAAGGAACATCTCAAAATCTTTCCTGAAATACAATGTTGTCAGTGATAGGATAATAACCATACACCAACAGTTACTACAACTATTATTCAAATTTATGCACCAACCACTAAGGCTAAAGATGAAGAAATTAAAGATTTTTACCAGCTTCTGCAGTCCAAAATTGATTGAACATGCAATCAGGATGCACTGATAATTACTGGCAAATGGAATGCAAAAGCTGGAAACAAAGAAGGATTAGTAGTTGGAAAATATAGCCTTGGTGATAGAAATGGTGCAAGAGATTGTGTGATAGAACATTGCAAGACCAATGACTTCTTCACTGAAAATACCTTTTTTCACCAACATAAATGGCAACTATACACAGGAACCTTACCAGATGGAATATACAGGAATCAAATCAACTACATCTGTAGAAAGAGACAATGCAAGCATCTAATATTATCAGTCAGAACAAGATGAGGTGCTGATTATGTGAGAGACCATCAACTGCTCATATGCAAGTTCAAATTTAAGCTGAAGAAAATTGGAAAATGTCCACGAGTACAAAAGTTTGACCTTGAGTTTATCCTACCTGAGTTTAGAGATCATCTCAAGAATGGATTTGATGCATTTAACACTAATGACAGAAAACCAAATGAGTTGTGGAATGACATCAAAGACATCATACTTGAAAAAAGTGAAAGGTCATTAAAAAGACAGGAAAGAAAGAAAAGACAAAAAGAGATGTCAGAAGAAACTCTGAAACTTGCTTTTGAACGTTGAGTACCTGAAGCAAAAGGAAGAAATGATGAAGTAAAAGAACTGAACAGATGGTTTCAAAGGACTGCTGTATAACATAAAGTATTATAATGACATATGCAAAGAGCTGGAGATAGAAAACTAAAAGAGAAGAACACATTCTGCATTTCTCAAGGTAAAGGAAATGAAGAAAACATTCAAGCCTCAAGTTGTAATGGTGAAGGATTCTACAGCGAAAATATTAAATGACACAGAAAGCATCAAAAGAAGATTGAAGTAATACAGAGTCATTATATCAGAAAGAACTGGTTAACATTCAATCATTTCAAGAAGAAGCATATGATCAGGAACTGGTGGTACTGAAGGAAGAAGTTGCATACTGAAGCTGCATGGAAGGCATTGATAAAAAACAAGTCTCCAGGAATTGATGGATTATCAAATGAGGTGTTTCAGCAAATGGATGCAGCACGAGAAGGCCTCATTCATCTATGCCAAGAAACCAGGAAGCCAACTACCTGGCCAGCCAACTAGACTAGATCTATACTGTCATGGATTCAATTGCGTTCCCCCCAAAATATATGTAGCCATGTGGCAGGGCCATGATTCTCAGTATCTTGTGATTGTCCTCCATTTTGTGGTTTTCCTATGCTGTATGTTGAAGGATTAAGGTGGGACTGTAAGTCCCTGTATAAGATCACCTGCCTGCTCCACTGTGAAGGGGGTTTCCCTGAAGTACGGCTTGCCCCACCCTGGATCCTTTCAAACTGCAAGAGATACAAGAAAAGAGAAGCAGGCAGAGAATTGGGAACCTCACAGCATCAAGCAAGCAGCACCAGCAGAAGAGCGTGTCCTTCAGACCTGAGGTTCGTGTGTCAAGATGCTCCCTGCACAAAGACTGATGCAATACCGGACATTCCTCCAGAGCTGACAAGGGGAAAGCCTTCCCCTGGAGTGGACATCCTGAATTTGGACTTGTAGCCTACCAGACAGTGTAAGAATAAGCCTTCTTTTTTAAAGCCATCCACTTTGTAGTATTT
Organism: Heterohyrax brucei; assembly: GCA_028571685.1. NCBI lineage: Eukaryota > Metazoa > Chordata > Mammalia > Hyracoidea > Procaviidae > Heterohyrax > Heterohyrax brucei. Next base: position 25,451,021 of record CM053162.1, read on the forward strand.
CTGTTAGAGCAGCCCTAGCTGACTAAAACACATGCTTCTAACTATGCCCAAGAAAAGTGATCCAACAAAATGCAGAAATTACTGAAAAATATCATTGATATCACACACAACTAAAATTTTATTCCAGATCATTCAAAAGTGACTGTAATAGTGTATTGACAAGGAACTGTCAGGAATTTAAGCCAGTTTCAGAAGAGGTCATGGAACCAAGGGTATTACTGCCGACGTCAGATGGTTCTTGACTGAAAGTAGAGAATATCTTAGAGGTGTTTATCTTTGTTTCATTAACTATGCAAAAGCATTCAACTGTGTGGATCATAACAAATTATGGACAACATTGTGGATAATGGGAATTCCAGAACACTTAATTGTACTCATGAAAAATCAGTATATGGAACAAGAAGCAGTGGTTTGAACAGAAAAAGGGAACATTGCACGGTTTGAAGTCAGGAAAGATATGTATCAGGGTTTATCGTTTCACCGTACCTTTTAAATCTGTATAGTCCACCTCTGAGAAGGTGGACTATATGAAGAAGACATCAGGATTGCAGAAGGTCTTATTAACAACCTGCGTTATACAGACGACACAACTTGGATGCATGGAAGAGAAGAGGATCTGAAACACTTGCTGATGAGGATCAAAGACCACAGCCTTCAGTATGGGTTTCACCTCAACATCAAAAAACACAAAAATCCTCACAACTGGACCAGGAAGCAACATCATGGTAACTGGAGAAAGGACTGAGGTTGTCGAGTGTTTCAGCCAGTTACTGTTCCTCTAACAGAAATACCACAAGTGGATGGCTTTAACAAAGAAGAGTTTATTCTTACAGTCCAGTAGGTTACAAGTCTGCATTCAGGTTGTCTGCTCCAGAGGAGGGCTTTCCCTCTATCAACTCTCGAGGAAAGTCCTTGCGTTGCATCACTCATTGCTCAGGGTGCATCTTGGTGCAGGAATCTCAAGCCTGAAGGACTCACTTTTCTCCTGGTGCTGCTTTCTTGATGGTACAAGGTTCCCAACTCCTTGCTTGCTTCCCTTTCCTTTTATCTCTTGTAAGATGAAAGGGTAAAGGGTCGTGCAAGCCATTCTTCAAGGAAACTTCCTTTACGGTGGAGCAGGGAGGTGATTCTATAGAGGGATTTACAGTCCTGCCCTAATCCTCTAACATACAGCATAAAAAAATCACAAAATGGAGGACAATCATAAAATACTGGAGATCATAGCCCAGCCACATGGCTACACACATTTTGTGGGAGACACAGTTCAATTCACAAAATCAAGGATTTCGTTTTATTTGATTCCAAAATCAACACCCATGGAAGTGGCAGTCAAGAAATCAAATGACAGATTGCCTTGAGAAAGTCTACTGCAAAAGACCCATATAAAGTGTTGAAAAGTACAGATGTCACCTTGAAGACTAAGGTATGCCTGTCCCAAGTCATTGTATTTTCAGTCACATCATATGCATGAAAAAGCTGGACAATGAATAAGGAAGACAGAAGAAGAACTGATGCCTTTGAATTGCAGCCTTGAAGATTATTGAATGTACCATGAACTACCAAAAGAACAAACAGATCTATTTCGGAAGCAGTACAACCAGGATGCTCCTTGGAAGCATGGTTGGTGGGACTGTGGCTTACATACTTTGGACATACTGTCAGGAGGGGTCAGTCTCTGGAGAAGGACATCCTGCTTGGTAAAGTAGAGAGTCAGCAAAAAAGAAGACCTCCAAGGAGATGGATTGACACACTGGATGCAACAGTGGGCTTAAGTATAAAAACAACTGTAGACATGGTGCAGAACTGAATAGTGTTTTGCTCTATTGTGCAAGTGTGAGTCAGATCTGTGTAAGTCAGATCTGTGCAAGTGCGCACTGTGAGTCAGATCTGACTCGATGGCACCTAACAAAAGAAACACTTCTCTCACATTTTTGTTGTTGTTATGGTTTTATCTTTTTTTATTATGATTGAATAAAAATGTACATTCCTGTATAAATTCACACGCTCACCTATATGTACCTCCCAGTGGAGTCGGATCCTACTCGATGGCACTTGGCTAGTGCTCTCCCTGCCCGATGACAGCACACCCCTCCTCTCTGCTCTGTACATGTCCTATCTTTCCAACAGTCTCCTATCCCCTCCTCTCCACCCACTCCTCTTCCTCCAGCAAGAGGTAAGCAGGATGACATTGTATAGATACATAGAACCATAAAATTCCCACACAATGTGGTCACACTGCATCGCCAAGTCCAATCCGTTGCTGTCCGAAAAGTTGACCTTCATTATAATTCATGGACAGGGGCAGCATCAGGGCCAGGGGCCATGCTCCCAGGAGAACTCTGAGGCCCCTGGACCATCAGTTGTGGTCTTTTATTGGAGATCTCAGGATACACCCCTATTTATTCTCTTGTTGCCAGTGAGACTCCACTTTGTGAGCTCCATAGTGGCCATCACTGGTGGTAGCCGAGCACCATCTGGTTCTTCTGGTCACAGGCTGATGTAGAGACCCACTCACGTGGGTCTCTCTGTCTTCTGGGTTCTCTTTTCCCCATGTCATTCTTGTCCTCAGCGATCATCCGCTCCTGGTGAGTTGGGACCATTTGCTGTACCCTCAGATGGCAGCTTGACAGCTTTTAAGACCCCAGACACCTCTCACCGATGAGGAGTGCAGAGAGTCCTCATTAGCAAAACGCTAGCTGTGCCAATTGGCTTCAATTTCACCTGACAGCATGGTCCCTGGCCCCCATCCCAGCTACTGGGTTAAGATGGGAGGAGTACTCAAATTGTGTTGAAGTCCACTTATTAGTGATCTACTTTCTAATGTGTGCTGTCACTGATTTCACCCAACCAAATTTCTATCAACTGTTTAATCTAAACCCTCTCCTCTCTCCCCACCTTTACAGCCGTCAAAGAGTCTTTACTTCTATGCATGAGTCTGTTCTTAAGTTCTTATCATAGGGGTCTCATACAATATTTGTCCTCTTGTAGCTGACTACTTTCACTCAGCATAATGTCTTCCAGTTGAAACTGGGTTAAGAGATGTTTCCTGCAATCATCATTGTTCTTTATCATTGCGTAGTGTTCCATTGAGTATATATACCATAGTTTACCTATCCATTCCTCCGCTGTTGGGCATCTCAATTGATTCCATCTTTTTGCTGTTGTAGACTGTGCTGCAATGAACATTCATGTGCATCTACCAGTTGGTGTGAATGGCCTTGATTCTGCAGGATACATTCTGAGCAATGGAATTACTGGGTCAAATGGTATATCTAGATCCAGCTTTTCAAGCAAGCGCCAGATTGCTTTCCAAAGAGATTGCACCATTTTGTAATCCCACCAACAGTGTAGGAGAGTTCCAGTCTCCCTGCAGCCTCTCCAGAATTTGTTGTTTTGCGTTTTTTGGATCATGGCCAACTTCGTTGAGGTGAGATGGTATCTCTTCGTCATTTTGATTTGAATTTGTTTAATGGCTAATGATCATGAGCATGTCTGCATGTGCTTTTTGGCTGCCTCGATCTCCTTTTAAGAGAAATGTCTGTCCATCTCCTTTGCCCATTGCTTAACGAGATGATTTATCTTTTTTCTTATTGATATTTTATAATACCTTATAGATTATGGAGATCAGGTGTCAGTCTGACATAGAGTTGCCAAATATTTTTTTCTCATTCTGTAGGTGGCCTTTATATCTATTTTCTCTTCTGATGATTGCAGTTTGTTTGACAGATTTTGAAGTCTGTCTGTGTTGTGTATTAAACCTTAGATTGTTGTTCCTATTTTCTCTTGGATGAGCTTTATCATTTTAGATTTGATATTTAGGTCTTTTATCCAGTTTGAGTTGGTTTTTTGCATAAGGTGTAAGATAAAGCTCTTGTTATAATTTAGTGTAGATGGATATCCAATTTTGCCAGCACCATTTCTTGAAGACAGTGTTTTTACTCCAGTTTAATGTCTTAGGGCCTTTGTCTAATATCAAGTGTTCATAGGCAGATGATGACATTTCTAGGGTCTCAATTCTGTTCCACTGATCTATCTGTCTGTTTTTGTAACAGTACCAAGCTGTTTTGACTACTGTGACAGTGTAATACGTTCTAAGGTCAGTTAATGTTCTTCTTCTTTAGTAATGCTTTGCTTATCTGGGGCTTCTTCCCTTTCCAGACAAAGTTGGTAATTTGTTCCTCCATCTCATTAAAAAATGTCACTGGAACTTGTATTGGGATTGTATTATAAGTAGATTGCTTTGGATAAAATACACATTTTCACAATGTTAAGTCTTCCTATCCATGAACAGGGTTGGTTTCTCCATTTATGTAAGTCTGTTTTAGTTTCTTGTATTAAGGTTTTGTAGTTCTCTTTGGAAAGGTCTGTTATTTGTCTTGCTAAATTTATTTCTAGGTACTTTATCTTGTTAGGGGCTATGGTAAATGGTACTGACTTGGTGATTTCTTTCTTAATAATCTCGTTGTTGGCATAAAGGAATCCTACTGATTTACTTATGTTTATCTTGTATCCTGAGACTTTGAGGACTCCTCTGTCAGCTTGAGTAGTTTTCTTATGGATTCTTTGCATATATGATTGTATCATCAGCAAATATGGAGATTTTTAGTTCTTTTTTGCCAATACAGATGCCCTTTATTTCTTGGTCTTGCCTAACTGCTCTGGCTAGAACTTCTAGTACAATGTTGAATAGGAGAGGTGAGAATGGGCATCCTTGTCCAGTTCCTGTTCTCAAGGGAAACTGTTTCAGTCTCTCTCCATTCAGGATGACGTAGGCTATTGGCTTTGTATAAATGGCCCTTATTGCATTGAGGAATTGGCCATCTACTCCTATTTTGCTGAGACTTTTTAGCATGAATGGGTGCTGGACTTTATCAAATGCCTTTTCTGCATCAATAGACAAGACCTATGATATTTATGTGGTTGATCACATTAATTGTTTTTCTGATGTTAAACCAGCTTTGCATCCCTGGTATAAATCCAACTTGGTCATGATGGACTGCTTTTTGTTTATATGTTGTTGTATTCTATTAGCAATAATTTTTTTTTTTGTATCTAGATTCATGACTGATATCAGTCTGTTCTGATATCTGAACTGATATCAGTTCTCCTTTTTGGTCGGGTCTTTCCCTGTTTTTTGTACCAGGATTATGCTGGCTTCATAGAGTGAATTTGGGAGTATTTCATCACTTTCTATACTGTGAAATAGTCTTAGTAATATTGGAGATAACTCTTCTCTAAAAGCTTGGTAGAATTCTATGGTGAAGCTATCTGGGCCCGGGGTTTTTTGGTTGGTAGTTTTTTGATGACTTTTTCAATTTCTTCCTTTGTGATGAGTTTATTAAGTTGTTTTGCTTCAGCTTGTGATACTTTGGGGGTCAGTTCTACCCTGGCCCCTAGGATTGCCATGAGTCGGATCCCACTCAACGGCTCTTGGCTTTTGGCTTGTAATAATTTGGGTAGGTGATATGAATCAAGGAATTTGTCCATTTTCTCTAGGTTTTCAAATCTGTTAGAATACATTCTTTCATAGTATTCAGCTATGATATTTTTTATTTCTGTTGGATCTGTGGTGACAACTCACTTCTCATTTCTTATTTGGGTTATTTGTTTCCTTTCCTGTTTTTCTTTAGTAAGTTTAGCCAATGGTTTGTCAGTTTCGTTGATTTTTTCAAAGAACTAGTTTTTGGTCTTTTCAATTTTTTCAACTGTTCTTCTATTCTCTAATTTGTTTAGTTCTGCTGTAATCTTTATGATCTGTTTTCTCCTGGTGACTTAGTGGTTCCTCTATTGTTCTCTCTCTACTTTTTCAAGCTGTAGGGTCAGTTCTTTGATTTGGTTTCTTTCTTCCTTCCAGATGTGTGTATTTATGGAGATAAACTGACCTCTGAGCACTGTTTTGGCTGTATCCCATAGGTTCTGGTAGGAAGTGTTTTTGTTCTTGTTGGAACCCATGAATTTCTTTATTTCATCCTTGATTTCTTCTATAACCCATGGTTTTTTTCAGCAAGGTGTTGTTCAGTTTCCATGAGTTCCACTTTCTATGTTTTTTATGCTGTTGATTTTTATGGCTTTATGATCTGAGAAAATGCTTTGCATTAATTCAGTGGTATGGATTTTGTTGAGAATTGCTTTATGTCCTAACACACGGTCTATTCTGGAGAATGTTCCACTGCAGAAGAAGGCTTAGTTGTCCACTGATGGACAGAAAGTTCTGTATATGTCGATGAGGTCTAGTTGGTTAATTGTGGCAATAAGGTCTTCCGTATCTTTACTGAGCTTTTTTCTAAACGATCTGTCCAATATCGAGAGACGAGTGTTGAAGTCTCCCACTATTATTGTGGAGTGATCTATCTCCTTTCTGAGTGTAGTCAGTGTTTCTTTGATGTGTTTAGGTGCTTTAATGTGGATCCGACTCGACGGTACTTGGCTTGGCTAATGTTAAGTGTATAAATATTTAATATTGTTAAGTCCTGCTTGTGTACTGAACCTTTCAGCAATAAATAGTATCCATCCTTGTTCACGATGGTGGATTTTACATCAAAATCGATTTTATCTGAGATTAGAATTGACACACCTGCTCCTCTTTGTGTATTGTTAGCTTGATACATATTCTTCCATCCTTTACTTTTCAGTTTGTTCCTATCTTTAAGTCTAAGATGAGTTTATTGGAGGCAGCATATAAATGGGTCATGTGTTTTGATCCATGATGCCACTCGATGTCTCTTTATTGGAGCATTCAGTCCATTCATATTCAATGTAATTATTGGTAGGTATGTGTTCAATGCTGTCATCGTGATGTTTATTTTTGTGTTGAAGTTTTCTCTGTTGTTCTTATTAATCTGTTATGCATCCTTCTTTGTGAGTTGATTTTTCACTTTTTTCAGGGTTGGTTTTGTGGTTGTTGAGACTCCTGTATTGCATTTCTTGAGACAGTATGTTGCTTTTTTATTGTGCTTTACAGCTGCCCCTATGGTTCTGCTTACTAAACTATATATAAATTCAATTTTGATTGCCACCCGTATTGTCAACTTCCTCTCCATCTGGAAGCACTATAATGGTTGTAGTACATCCCTCTTTTTAATATGATGATATCACAGTTTACATGATATGATCACTAGATCATTTCTTTCACTATTATAGCTTTGATTGTGTTTGGAGCCTTCCCTAACTAAGTAGGATTCTGATAATGTGTCCTTCTAAAATACAAAGTTAGCAGTTTTGTCCTTCCAAGCCAAGAAATTCTTTCAGTATTTCTTGTAGCTTTGGTTTGGTTTCTACAAAGTCTCTGAGTTTCTGTTTATCTGCAAATGTCTTAATTTCATTTTCATACTTGAAAGATAGTTTTGCAGGATATGTAATTCTTGGTTGGAAGTTCTTCTCCTTCAAGGCTTTAAATGTGTCATGCCACTGTCTCTGTACCAGCATGGTTTCTTCTGAGAAATCCGATGAAAGCCTTCAGGGTTTCCCTCTGAATGTCAGCTCTGCTTTGAGTCTTGCAGTCTTTAAGCATTTCTGCTTATGTTTCATTTTGTTAAGCTTGAATATAATATGTCTTGGAGTCTTTCTATTGAGATCTATATTGAGTGGTGTTTTGATATGTATCTTGGATATCTATATTTTCTTCTTTTATAATTTCTGGGAAGTTTTCTGTCAGCAGCTCAGCAACAATACTCTCTGTGTTCTCAGGTGTCTCGTCCTGTTCAGGAATTCCAATTCATCATAGATTGTTCTTCTTAAAAGAGTCCCACACGCTTCTTAATGCTTCTTCATTTTACTTTTTTTTTTTTTTTTCTGATTTCTCCTCATAGATGCTGGAGTCAGTAGCTCTGTCTTCCAAATCAGAAATTCTCTTTTCCATTTTTTCCATTCTGTTTTCTATGTCTTTGATTTTGTTCTTGATCTGTTGGATTTCTGAGTACTGACGTTCCATCAGATCAAACAGCTTGCTGAATTTTTTGTTTTGCTCCACTGTATTTTGTATAAGGGCTGGGAGGGCTTTCTGTGTAATCCTTTTGTATCCACCTGCTGATAGTTTCAGAAAAGCTTCTTCTTCTGGGAATTTCTGAGGTGGTTTCCTTTGGGGGCTTTCTAATGCCATTGGTGATTTCCGGATCACCATCTTCTCTTATGTTTGTTGCTTTTTGGGCTTCATGTGGGTCAATAGAGGCTGGAAGAGATGCTGTGAAGATGGACCACAATTGTTTCTCTAGGCTGTCTTAAAATGAGAAATAGAAGTATTTGACAACTTCCAAGTCAGTCAGGTTTTCAGGTGTATACATTCCTCTTCCCAGCTGGCAAAGTAAGCACCTCTATATTGAACCCCAGGCTACTGGCCTGCTGGCCTCTGCTGTCGGGCCCTAGCCATAGGCAATATTGTGTAGAATTCTGCTTTTCTTCTGGAAAAGCAGTCTCTTCTGGGTAGGCACTGCCTCCCAGCCCATGAATTAGGTCCAGCTGAAGCTTCTGTATGGGTGACTCTGCCTCCTAGTGAAATAAGATGGCATCCTCTTCAACAAATGGTGCTGGCAAAATTGGTTATCCATCTGCAAGAAACTGAATCAAGATCCATATCTTACACCTTATACAAAAACCAACTCCAACTGGATAAAAGACCTAAATATCAAACCTAAAACGATAAAGCTCATCCAAGAAAAGGTAGGAACAACAATGGAAGTTTTAATACACAATGAGGACAGACTCCAAAATCTGTCAAAGAAACCTCAATCAAAAGAAGAGAAAGTAGATAAATGGGAACTAATAAGAATCAAACACTTTTGCTCATCCAAAGACTTTATTAATAGAATTAAAAGAACACCCACAGAGTGGGAAAAAATATTTGGCAACTCTATGCCAGATCGACGCCTGATCTCCATAATCTATAAGATACTACAAAATATCAATAAGAAGAAGATAAACCATCCAATTAAGTGATGGGCAAAGGAGATGGACAGATATTTCACTAAAGAGGAGATCCAGGCAGCCAAAAAACACATACCGACATGGTCACGATCTTTAGCTATTAAAGAAATTCAAATCAAGACAACAATGAGATACCATCTCACCCCAACAAGATTGGCCATGATCCAGAAAACACAAAACAACAAATGCTGGAGAGGCTGTGGAGAAAGTGGAACCCTCCTACACTGTTGGTGGGGTTGCAAAATGGTCCAGCCTCTTTGGAAGGCAATCTGGCACTTCCTTAAAAAAATGGATATTGATATACCATTTGACCCAGTAATTCCACTACTTGGAATATATCCTACAGATTCAAGGCCTTTCACACCGACGGACACATGCACCAGAATGTTTATCGCGGCACAGTCCACAATAGCAAAAAGGTGGAATCAACCCAGATGCCCAACAATAGAAGAATGGATAGGTAAACTGTGGTACATATACTCAATGGAGCACTACGCAACGATAAAGAATAACGATGATTCCAGGAAACATCTCCTAACCTGGTTTCAACTGGAAGACATTATGTTGAGTGAGAGTAGTCAGTGACAAAAGGACAAATACTGTATGAGACCTCTACGACAAGATCTCAAAAACAGACTCGTGTATAGAAGAAAAGACTCTTTGACAGCTGCAAGGGAGGGGAGGGAGGGAGGGAGGGCGGGGGGAGAGAGTTTAGTTTAGGTAGTTACTAGAAATCTAGTTGGGAGAAAGCGGTGACAGCACACATTAGGAACAAGAACAACATTAGGTGGACTTCAGCATAACTTGAGTACTCCTTCCATCTTAACTCAATACTGCAAGGATAGAGTAGCTGGGGCGGGGGGCGGGGGACCATGCTCTTAGGCGAATTCCAGGCCAATTGGCACAACTAGCGTTTTGCTAAGAGAGCTCTCTGCACCCCACATTGGTGAGTGGCATCTCGGTTCTTAAAAGCTGCCAAGCTGCCATCCGAGGACACAGCAAATGGTCCCAACTCAACAGGAACGGATGCTCACCGAGGGCCAAAATGGCATGTGGTAAAGACAACCGAGAAGACAGAGAGACCCACAAGAGTGGGTACCTACATCGACCTGGGACCGGAAGAACCGGATGGTGCCCGGCCACCACCAGTTGATAGCCATGACGGAGCTCACAGAGAGGAGCCTCACCGGCAACACAAGAATAAAAAGAGGTGCATCATGAGATCTCCACTAAAAGACCTCAATTGATGGTCCAGCGGTTTTGGGGTTCCTCTGAGAGCATGGCCCCTGGCCCTGATGCTGCCCGTTCCCATAAATTATAACAAAGGTCCACTCTTTGGACAGAAATGGAATGGACTTGGCAATGCAGAGTAACCATATGTTGGAAGCACTTTATAGTTCTATACATCTATAGGATATCATCTTGCTGACCTCTGGCTGGAGGAAGGGGAGTGGAAGGAGAGGAGGGGAAAGGAGACTGTTGGGAGGATGAGACATGTATGGAGCAGAAAGGAATAGTGTGCAGTCACCGGACAGGGAGAGCAGCGGAAGCTGCATATAGGGGGGCATGTAAATTTACATGTGAATGTACATTTTCACTCAGTTATGTTAAATAAAAAAAAAAAAAGATAGCATCCTGCACAAGCTTGCCATCTAGCTGGGACCAGGCTCCAGGCAGAAAGAGAGGCCAAGAGTTCTGAAATGTCCAGAGTCCACAGCCTCCACTGCTGGGCCCGAGCCCCAGGTGACACTGGGCAAAACACCACCTACCTACTGGAAAAACACTCTCTCCCCTGGCCAATGCCACTTCCCAGACTAGGAAGCAAGTCTGGCCAGGGCCTCTGCCTGGGCTTCTCCGTTTCCCAGTGGATCAAGATGGCGTCCTACCCAAGCACATCTGTACGGCTGCCACGTGGCAGAGGCAGAAAGTTAGGCCATGGGAGCAGATGTGTATAGAGTTCAAAGCCAGGCTCTCACAACCTGGTAATTATGCTTGCCAGTCTCACCAGCAGTGCATCCGAGACCAGTAGCTAGTCAAGCCCCAGCTGTGCCTACCAGCCAAGACAGGGGAAAAAAAAAATCAAAATGGTGAGTTACCTTCAGTCTGTGCAAGCCTCTGCTCACCAAGAGTGGTGTCAGTGAAAGAAAGGAGGTTTTTCATTCAGTGGTATGAAGTCCAAATTAACAGCCCTATGCGGCATCCCAACGCTCACTAGGTGCCCAGAAGACTCTGTTTAATTATCATTTCAGGTCTTGGTTTCCAGAGGGATTTAGGGACATGTGTGTTTAGTCTACCATCTTGACTCCGCTCCCATAGTTTTATCTATTTCTAAATGGCACAGTTTTTAAGAGGCTATGGCTATTGACCAATAGGTCAGTAGTTCAAATCCACCAGAGGCTCCTTAGAAACTTTATGGGGCAGTTCTATTCTGTACTATATAGCATTACTATGTGTCAGAATCAACTCGATGGCAATGGGTTTGGTTTTGTTTGGTTTGGTAAATAGGACTTGGTGAAGATCTAGCTTTTCCCTAGATGCGAACAGTTAACTGTTGTGCAAGAAATGCCCCTGGCCTCTTTTTCCAGGGCCAGGAAGCAGGCGGTGCTTAGACCACTGGTAGTTGAGTGAGGGGACTTGTGTTTTAACAATTACTGGTACTAATTGTCCCCTGCCTTGTCACTAGATTGTTACTTGTAAAATGAGAGAACAGGAACAGGTGTGAGATTTTAAGATTTTGTTAGAGGGGGGCATTATTTAATATTCCTCCTCAAAACTCAATAGCCCAATGAATGAAGCAGATGGGTGAAAAGCTTCTCCAGTTAAGGGAGGAGTGGGTCTACATCCTCATCCCACGCTGTCCCCTCCAGGCCCTGGATGAGTTTGTAACCCCTTTGCTTGTCTCTCCCAAATCACTCACTCTGAGTCTCTTTTCTCTCATACTCCTTTGAGACCCAAACTTTTGGGGATGCACATTTGGGCAGATACCCTAATGAGGAGGACTTGGCAACAAGCACGTGTTTTTTTAAACAGTGTAATGGAAAATTCAGACCCTGAGGCAAATCATGTTTGAAAAGCTACAGTAATTAACGTGTATTTTCCTGGTGATTTCCACTGAGGGAACCATACAGTCTAAAGGAATCCTGAGAAAAGGAAAACATAGCCTGGACAAGACATGGGTCCAGACTTGACTCACATTCATTAGTGAAAGGTCATTTGTACCGTCCACAGTGACGCTGACCAAAAGAAAGGAGGTGGGTTCTGTCCTGCTTAGCACCAGGATCCTGCAGAACAGTGCTACACAGTGGGGCAAAGAGCCTCTGGATGGTGTGAATAGTGAAGTTAAGTACCAAGAATGTTCTCCCAAATCTTCACTGTGACTATTTGAGAAAAATTTTTGACAAATTTCTTATAAAAAGCATCATCCCCCCAACAAGATTATAGAACAACAGAGGGGATATTGGGAATTTGTTTTAGTTAGCTAGTGCTGTTCTAACAGAAATACCACAGAGTGGATGGCTTTAACAAAGGAAAGTTTGTTCTTATGCAGCCCGGTAGACTACAAGTCCAAATTCAGGATATCTGCTCCAGGAGAAGGGTTGACCCCTTGTTAGCTCTGAATAAAAGTCTGGTATTGCATCAGTCTTCGTCTAGGAAGCATCTTCTCTCAGGAACCTCAGGTCTGAAGGACACGTTCTTCTCCTGGTTCTGTTTTCTTGATGGTGTGAGGTCCCAATTCTCTGCTTGCTTCCCTTTCCTTTTATCTCTTCTAGGATGAAAGGATTAAGGATGGTTCAAGCCATACTCCAGGGAAATTCCCTTCACAGTGGAGCAGAGAGGTGATCTTTTGAAGGGATTTACAGCCCCACCCTAAACCCTTAACATACAGCATAGGAAAATCACAAAATGGAGGACAGTCATAGAATACAGGAAATCATGGCCCAGGCATGTGGCTACACATATTTTTGTGGGGACACAATTCAATGCATGACAGAGCTGGAGCCTGGCTCTGGCTGCCTGCTTCCCAGCCTCCCTCAAATCTTTTGATGCTCTAAAGAAACAGATTCCTGCTTACCCTACTGGTGTGGAGCTTTGTGGGGGGCTCTAGGCATCCTGGCCTTTAGTATCCCTTGTGAAATTCCTACTTTCTAGATGGTGAATGCAAACATAAGTGGCTGTATGGCTCTTATTTTCTAGGTCATTTGTCCTCACTGCTGCTTTCAGGGAAGATCTGTAATTAACCTCCCATTGAACTGATATCCTGTAGTAGTTCCCAGTGTGTTCTCTCAGTTTCTCCTTCTACAGTTGATTGTGGGTTGACTCAGAAGCTGAGTGATGGTTGACAGAGGAAGGCCTGATAGCCTGGAGACTCCTTTTCAGGCTAGGAGCCATTCTGCAGTGGGAGCTGTTCCCTGTCAGCACTGTGACCAACAGTCATAGAGCCACCTGGTCTCTCTATGGGCTCCTTGGAAACTGTATCATTTCTCAGAGCTGTAGGAGGCAGCCAGCCAGTCAGGCCACGAGAGATCTTCCAGTGCCAAACCCTGGAGGAAGCAGAATTAGGTGTTAGTGGTGATGGGGCCTGGGTTCTTCTCACAGCTCCTGTGAAGTCAGTGAAGACAGGGTAGGAAGAGGTTTCTAGAGGCAAGAGGAACTCAAGAAAGGAAGCCAGGGAACAGCAGAATTGTTGTGGTGCTAGGACTCAGATCTAGACTAGAGCTGAGTCCTGAGTTGGGCACCGTAGGTCTCCTCCAGGAGCTTGCTTCTGTGATTCAAAGGCAATCCCACGTCAAACATCTGATGTTACTCTAGGGCCAGCAACACATAATACTTTTAACAAATGAAACAAAGTGAAGTTGAGAAATTATTAACCAAGAATAAAACATTTTGTTCCTCCGCCTTTCATCCCTTTAACTGTCCAGTCCAAACAATGGTGAAAATGGTTTCAGGTTGGGGTTTTTCTGTACTGCCAGGGTATACAGTACACATTACACCTGCCTACAACATAGATATCTTTGGGCTGGGACTTTCGTTGACAGAATACAAGTCATGAGAGCTATAGAGAGATGCATGGCATTCAGAACAGAAACAGGCATTGGCAATCACCAACTTCAGTTTCTCTTATTTTATAGAAGCAAGCTGGAGGCCTGTGCACTGGGCAGTGCCTAAGGCCACCCAGCTCATGACTAGGACAGGGGAATCCACTGGATACATCAGCGTCCTGCTTCAGGTCATGGCGGTGCTATTTACTAGCTATGCAACCTTGGGAAAAGCTCTTGGCCTCTAAAATTGAGTGCTCTCATTTGCAGAATAAAAATAATAATGATATCTACTCTCAACATTTTGGGAAGGATTAAAAGAGGATCAGCACTCTTCCAGGCATATTAATAATTCTCACTTTGCTATCATTAGTGATTTCAAGGCTTTATTCACTTAAAGCTTAAGTACACTATTTGTGAATTTGTGATTCAATTAAACATGTACTGGATCCAAACTGTGCACCTTGTATTTAGAAAACATATGACAAATCAGAGGCCTTAACTCAAGCCCAAGGAAGACTGAAGTCTCTAGATGGAGGCAGTGGTTACAGAGATGGCAGGGCACATGAGTTTTAGTGTTGTCAGTATATGAGTGTTGAGTGGAAGGGAATGGGCTTGGTCTCAGGGAACAAGAGAGGCCAGTGATAGAGTTGGGGAAGAAATGATCCTTCAGGTAGGAAAGCTATGGAAGTGGAGTCAAGTACAAAGGTAGGAAGAGAGACTTGAGATGGACGAGGTGGTCAGGGGTCTCAGAGCTGAATAGAGCCGTGGATTAGCTACTCACTGGTATTGATTATATCACTCTCTATAAAGGAAAATATTAGTCAGAAATGGCTGGGTGAGAGAAAAAGCTGGTAAAAGGATGACATGTGTCCTCTCGCACCCTTCAGTCAGTATTTGTCAAGTTAGCCCAAGAGTTCTAGGCAATTAAGTCTTGCCCTCAGAGTTTAAGGCCCAGAGAGCTACTCATAGGTAAGAGGCCTTAGGAAACAAGCCTATGGAAGTGGCTTTGTAAGCTTAGGAGAAAGGAATCTGATTCTGCCACTCACTCTGTGACAGGCCCTCCTCCAGGACCCTCAGTGACACATTCTAGTCTGAATAGCTGATGGAGTTGACTTAGGTGGTCTTTCTTAAGCCATTATAATTGCCTTCATTACATTCAGCATTTCTCAGTAGGAGACATGAGCTCTGAGACACGTTGCCTTACTGCAGTCTTAGAACCTTGAACTGGTACTTGTGATCAGAAATATCTCTAGATATAAAGCGTATATTGAACCCCAACAAGATTCTTTCCTGCTTTGCCCTCATTTGGGCAATTTCACTGCTGGTTCCTATAGCATGGTGCCACATGGCTGTTAAACAGAAGTAGAGCTTGAGGCCTTAGTGCTGCAAAGTCAAAGGAGAAAAAGTGAGAGAGAAAGAGAGAGAGAGAGAGAGAGAGAGATCACTGGGCATATAAGGCACAATTCCTAATCACAGGGGGGTCTAAAAATGCCTGGGTGTTTTTGGAAAACAATTTCTGTCCTTGATTTCCACCTCATAAAATAACAGGATATAACTGTCACTTAAAACTTTTTGCTTTTTTCCTGCTCTTACTGTCTGTGATGTGAATGGTGCCATCTCCACTACTCCTGAGCAGCAACTCCTGTTTATTGAGTGTTTCCTATTATTTAGAACTTGTACTAATACTTGCCATGCTCTGTCTCATTTCTCCTTCATAGCAACTCTAGAAAGTAAGACCTTTAGTGACCTATTTTACATCCAGGAGCCACAGCAGCACATTGGTTAACAGAGATGGCTGCTAACCCAAAAGTCAGTACTTTAAATTTACCTATCTGCTTCTTGGAAACCCTATGAGGCAGTTATACTCTCTTATAGGGTTTCTATGAGTTAGAATTGACTCAGTGGCTATTTTTTCATTATTTGACATCTGAGGAACTAGAGGCTTGGCGGCTGAGAAGCTTTTCTAGGGTCTCAGCTAGTCACTGGAGAGCTGGATTTGAATCTGGTCTGCATTTCAATGCAATAACTGTAGCCACATACTTTCTCTAGTTCAGATGTTTCCAGGTTGTATTCAGAATGGTACCAGATTGCTAAGAGTGCCAAGAGGGGTGTTAACCAGATAATTTCCACTGAATAAAAGACAATAAGCTAAGCAAGAATTATAGGCAAACTGGCATCATTACCAACTGAAGACAGGTGTTAAAAAGCATCAGCGGACATGGCTGGGGTGGATATGGTATAACACACCTGAAAAGCTTTAAAAAAAAGATAGAACCCCCCCAGTTTCCCGGATAAGAAAAATATATCCTCCTTTGCTCTGGCTGAGCGCCAGCCACAGGCATCCCAGTCACTTTCTGTCTAGGAGTAAGGATGACTCTTGTCAGCTTGTGAGCCATGGTAATGGAACTCTACAAAGAATCCATTTAAACTTTGGCTCCATGGCAGTAATAAAACAAAGAAACATTCAAATTATGTGACACAAAACAGAAGTGGAATCATAGCAAGGCTAATCTAACAAAAACAGTAGGTCTCTCCGTGGGGCTGTAGGAGAGCTGAGTACTGCCTGACTCAGCCCGCTCTAACCCACATGGGCTCATCTGCCCAGAGTTATCTTGAAGAAGTGGGAGGGAGGAGGTGGTGATGGACCATGGAAATTAAATGATTTGCTCTTGGGGCTGAGATTTAGGTTTTGTAGAACTGACAAAGAAATTGAGGCCTCCAGTAATTTCTTCCATTAACCTTTGCTTGGAAAATAAAGGGCAAACCCATTGCATTTTTCTGTGGAAACAGGTGGCAAGCAGGAGTAGGGACACTCCCCTTCTTATGCCATGCCTGGGGACACTTGCAGGGCTCCTGTCTAGCAGTCCCATCCATTTCCTTGCCTCTTTAATAGACGACAATATGGTGTTACCAATAGGGTGACTTTATAGCTGAAAGGTGGGCTCAGTGCATGGATGGTTGCAGGAGAAATTGTTTTTCTCCTTATTGCCTGTCTGAGTGGTTTACTTCACTATGCTGTGTTTCCTAAGATAGACTTCCTGCATCCTCAAACAATGAACAGGAACCCAGCCAGGAACGGCTGTACTTTCAGTGAGGATTTGGGTCACAATGGCCTGTGCCACGCAGAAATTGGAAAGTCTTCTTGGAGGTGGCAGGCCAAGGGGTGCCCTTGCTGTAGGCAAGTGTAGCCCATTGCTGGCACCCTGGTAACCCCGGCAGTGTGCACCATAATAGTGACTTAGAGAAATGTCCTGGAGAAAGACGACTGGGAGAGTGACTTGTCCACAGCATTACAAATAAATGTAAATGAAAGGAGGGAAAAAGCTCTGGTGGAACTTTTCAAAAAGAACTTTGGTCTTTAATAAAATTCGTGATGCGTTTCATCAACTGAAAACTCTTGAAAATTATTAAAATTCTTACCAGTTGCATTCTTGAATTTTAGTTTACCCTTTTCACTTCCAGTTGTTATTGTTTGTTGTTAGGTTCTTCTGAGACGGTTCTGACTCACAGCAACCCTATGAACAACAGAGTGAAACACTGCCTGGTCCTGTGCCATGCCCGCAGTTGCTTAAGGTCATTGTTGCAGCCACTGTGTCAGTCCATCTTCTTGAGGGTCTCTCTCTTTTTGCTGACCCTCTACCTTGTCAACCATGATGTCCTTCTCCGGGGAACGACCCCTTCTGACATGTCTAAAGTACGTGAGATGCAGTCTCGCCATTCTTGCTTATAAGGAACACTCTGGTTGTACTTCTTCCAGAACAAATCTGTTCATTCTTTTGGCAGTGCATGGCACATTCAATATTCTTCTCCAATATTGCAATTCAAAGACATCGGTTCTTCTGTACTCACTACTCGCTGTCCAGCTTTCACACGTGTGATGTGATTCGCCTTCAGTAGAAAGCCTTATCAGTCTTCGTTTGGCAGCATATACTAATTAGATTTGCTCAAAAAACTGCATTGTTCACCCAGGGTCACCGATCTTAAATTTCCTTTTAAAAAAAAATGATAGAGAGCGAGATTTCTGTTTTACTAAAAACTGGAACAAAATAAAGCATAAGGAGAGTAATGACATTTCAGAAAGAAACCTAATGTAAAAGTCCAAGTCTGAGAGCCAGTGTCCGCAGTGAAGGAGATGCAGCAGACACTAACCACAGAGTCACCGCCATGGATTATGGCCTGCTGAGAATTCAAACTGAGGGCCCAAGGCTGGTCCCTGTGGGTACAGCTGCTGTGTTAGCAGAAAGTATATCAGTGTGTGTGCTGCAGGCATTCTTTTCTTTTCCTTAAATTTAAGAATTAGCCGTGACTTCATCAACAGTGGAAACCCTGGTGATGTAGTGGTTAAGTGCTACGGCTAGTGACCAACAGATCAGCAGTTCAAATACACTAGGTATTCCTTGGACCCTCTGTGGGGCAGTTCTACTCTGACCTATATATGTCTGCTATGAGTTGGAATCAACTCCATGGCAGTGGGTTTGGTTTGGTTTTGGTTATCAACAGAAAACCTGAAACATCATTTTTGAACAAAAGTAAGTGTACCGGACTTCTATTTCCCCTTGTTAGAGGCAGTGGGAGTGCTGGGTGGGAGAGGAAATGAAGAGAAAGTCAATGAGTAATTGCTAATAGCTAGAAGCATCCACAGGAAAGTCCCTTTTCCTGGGCAGAGTCATATCGTACACTTTCCAGACTATATTCTTGTTGTCACTGTTAGGTACTATCAAGTCATTTCCAACTTATAGCAATCCCACGTACAACCGAATGGAAATACCACCTAGTCCTGCGCCATCCTCGCAATCAGTGGTGGGCTTGAGCCCGTTGTTGCAGCCACTGTGTTAGTCCATCTCGTTGATGGACTGGTCCTTCCTGCTAACATGTCCAAAGTACATGATGTCGTCTCACCATCCGTGCTTCTAAGAAGCCTCTGGTTGTACTTCTTCCAAGACATGTTTCTTTGTTTTTTAACAGTCCATATTATGTTCAATATTCTTTGCCGATGCCACGATTCGAAGGCATTAATTCTTTTTCAGTCTTCCTTATTCTTTTTCTAGGTTTCACATACATATGACGGTGTAGTAACTGGTGCTCTGTGCCGGCTGCTGAGCTAGGGTCTGTGTGCTACTTTATTTAATTTTCCAAAAAGCCCGGTGAAGGTATCTAATTCACCCACAGTTACAGTGATGAACATTAGGTTCAAAAAGGCAGGGCTTTAAGGTCCCTCAGCTGGTGAGCTGCAAGTCTGGATTAGGATCAGATGTGCTCTCCACTCCCAGCTGCTTGTCTGCCAGCACATATCTCCCTATTCACTGTGTCCCTGCTTTTAAGGCAGACATATACACACATACTCAATGTCATCCAGTTAATCCCAACTCATAGTGACACTGTAGGACAAAGTAGAACTGCCCTACAGGGTTTCCAGGGCTGCAATCTTTACAGAAGCATACTTGCACATCTCTCCTTCCTGCAGCAGCTAGTACATATAACGGCTGGCTTTTTGGTTTGCAGCCATGTACTCAAGTGCTGTGCCACCAGGGTTCCTGTTTTTAAGCTAAGGCCTGAAAAACCAAACTGCCTGAGGACAGCCTGTGAAATGATGTTTAAAATCTGATTGCAGTTGTGTTGATTCTAACTCATGGTGACTACATGTGTGTCAAAGTAGAACTGTGTCCATGTTGTTTTCAGGGGTTGAGTTTTCAGGTGTAGGTGGCCAGGGCTTTCCTCTAAGGTGCATCTGGGTGAGCTCAAGCTACCAGACTTTCAGTTATCAGTTGAGAGCATTAACCATTTGCATCATCTAGGGATTCTAAAGAGATAGACCTAAAATCTTCACAGTTGTCCCTATGAACTTGACGCATGCATGCCTAAGTCACCAACACCCAAGCAAGGGTATGGGAGGAAGGTCTGAAGATGAGAATGTGATCTGCCTTCCTTTTCCTGGTTCAGGGTTCAAGATGGCTGGAGACCACAGTCATTAAAAATTCTGTGAACATGAGTTCTACTCTGAAACATGGAGTTGCCATGAGCTGGAATTGACTTGGCAGCCATGATTTTGTTTTATTATTATTATATCCAAGTTCTTCTGGGATGGAGGCAGGCATCAGGTTCGAACCAGATCATAAGCATCAGAACACTGTAGCAGTGTGTGTACATCAAAGTGAAACAGTGTCGTTAATAAAGCAATTAGAAATCAGGAAAAATATTTTTATTGTAGCCTGCTTTTTGTTTTTGGACAACATTTTCCAATGAAGTAAAACTTCATATCATAATGGATGAGAGGTGAGATTTTGTGTATGAACCAATCAGTGAGACTCCTGCTCCTCTTCCTTGAAAGGTGATTCTTGAGCCAGCAGCACCTTCCACTGCAGGCACAGTCATCAAGAGGCCCGCACATTCAGCGGTCAGATTATCCCTTTTTAATTCCTCTTTGTGCCTGGGGATTGTGGACTGTTTTTGATACCCTTACTGAAAAAAAGGACTGGTTCCCTTTGTGGCCATGGTTTTTAAGGGAACTGACTCTGTCCTTTGTAAACAAAAGGGTGACTGTGAGCCAGCCAAGCCACGTGCCGTCGAGTCGGATCCGACTCATGAGTGACTGTGAGAGTATCATTAATAAACTATAAACTGGAAAATAATGAGCTTACTTGCTGAGATCCAAATGATTTATAACACATTCCAAATTGTGTGTTCATCTTTTTCTTTTTCTTTCTTTAACCAGTTTTAAAATCAGGTGTCTTCAAAATCCTTTTAGATGATTAGAATAAAGACTCTTTTGGAAACGAACCAATACAGGCCTTCACAATTGGGAACTTTTCAGGGTCCAGTGATTGTAGGATGAGATTCTTAGGGCCACAAGACGTTGGTGCTTTCAAATTCCAGCCTGCAGAAGAAACAAAGAATACTCAGGTGAACTTCCATCAATCAGTCTGTTTTCTGAGGCCTGCAGATAGAGAGGAGGAAAGGAGAGGGTCTCAACAGTAGTATCTCAGAGCACAGTCCTCTGAGTCTCTGACAACCTGCTTAGAAAGGCCAGTGCCGAGCTGCTTCAAACTGCGGCGTCATCCACTGAGGTACCTGAGAGTTCAGAAATACAAACTATTCTCTGCACTTACAAGTTGGCCCTGCTAAAGGGATAAACCTCTTTCTAGGGCTAGTGGGAATCTGCTTTTCTAGCATAAGAGATAGGATTTCAGGCTGGAATTCAGTACTTTTTGATTTGAGTCCTTAAGACCAGAGTTAGATTTGTGGATTCTGAGTTTGACCAAAGTTCAGGCTAGAGCTTGGAGCATTATGATATCAAGACGGATGACTGAGCGCAGGAGTGGGGATAGGCCCTGCATCTACGGTGACTGTGACCATGTCATGTGGGAACGAGGCAGAGGAACTGGTTCCAGGTAAGAGAGGGTGTTGTGCTTTCATGTGGGAAGACTGCCCCAGGACCAACAGCTGATCCTGAAATGTGCATTTTTGCTGCAGGGAAATGTCAATGGGAAAGAGAAAACAAACAAAGCAATCCCTTGGACCAGTTTCTCAAAAGGCAATCCATCCAAGAATGTGCATTCAAATTTTTATGACCCTTGTGGTTCACAGGAGTCAAAGGAGAAAAAATGATGAAGAAAGGCAACAGCTTTACAGCAATCTCAGTACTTGAGAACTATAAACAGTTTTGTACGTCTGCTTTTTGTTCATTCCTTCTGCATGCTGTACCCTGAGATGAAGAGGTGGGGAAACAAGCAAAGGCTCTGCCCTCATGAATCCACTGTCCCCTGGAGGACACAGACATAAAACCAGTGAGCATATATAATGAGGACAGATTATGCAGCGAGATTAGTAACAGTGTGCAGGAAAAACCCCCTCTGTCCAGTGAGGTTCAGGGAGGCATTCCTGAAGATACCTGGGCACTTCCCTTTCTAAAGCCTATGTGAGGATCCCTGGTGCCATAGCAGTTATAGAGCTTGGATGCTAACTGAAAGACCACCAGCCACTCCTTGGAAACTCTGTGGGGCAGTTCTACTGTGTTCTGTAAGGTCGCTATAAATCAAAATCAACTGAAGAGCAAAGAATTCAGTAAAGCACAGGAGTGTTGGTAGCACAATGACTAACATCCTTGGTTGGCTGCTCGAATCCACCAGCTGGTCCGCTCCAGTGAGCAATTACAGCCTAGAAAACCCTATGGGGCAGGCCTTCTTCAGCATACGGGGTTGCTGTGACTTGAAATCGACTCAGTAGCACCTAATAACCCAAAAAACATGTGTGAACCTCTTGGAAAGCACATCATTTACAGCTGATGACATTTTGTGTTCTGGTCATTTCTGGATAAGGTTAGACTCTTAGCGGGAAGAAGTCAGACTTTGAGCTGTAGCTCTTTCACTGGAACTTTACATGTTATACCATGTGTGCATGGGTTACATGTACTGAATTTTAATTCCTTAACACTGTTTCCCTAGAAATTCACCCAGTCCTGGTGAAGCCTACCTTGGTAATCTGTAGAAGTGATCCGGACTTACTAGTATATTAGGCAGTGATACAGTGTACAACTCCACTGCTAACAAGTAATGGGCACTCGTCAAATTTCCTACAGTTTTCTGCCTCAGTTTCCTCATCTGTAAATTGGGGATGATGGTGGTAAAGTTTGTTTCAAAGGCTTATTGCAGGAGTTAAACAATTAATACTTGGAAGATGGTTGGAACATGGCCTGGTGAGTGGCATGCTATCAATCATGCTGGCTTCTGGTGCAATGGCAGTAACAGTTGTACCCCCCAGTTGCGTTGTGCACAACGTTGCTTGCCAGAATGCTAATACCTGGTCACGCTGAGAGACGCCTTTCAGTCAATTCAGTGCATATGAATTTCTTCCTGTTGTGCTATCAGAAAAAAAAAAAAAGGAATTGGACAAGTTTCAAAGCTATAGGGAGGAGACAAGTGAGATAAAGTTTTCCATGTGGGCCAAGTCAACTCTTCCAAATGGCTGTCTCTGATACTTAGTGGAGCAGCTGCTGTGTCTCAGCAAGACCAACTGCTTGATTCCTCCCGGCAAATTTGATAAGTTGGGAATCCCAGTCTTGCTGTTTGACTTTGCTTGCAGGTTCTGCTCAGCCTCACTCTCACCACTACTGGCTTTTGCTTACACTCCTTCTGACTGTGTCTGGATGAGCTCTCTTGACTTCAAATGATCTTTTGGTAAACTTTCTAAGTATAACATATAGAGAGATAAATATGTATGCTGTGAAGAATTATTAGAGTGAGCACTCCCACATGTACACCACCTAGATAAAAATACTGAACATTACAATAGCTCAAAACCCTTTTTTCAGGTCCCCTCTCACGCACTACTCTCCCTCTTAAACAGTAAGCCTGTTGCCACTTAGTGGATGTCAGCTCCTGAAGACTCCCTGTGTGTCCGAGCAGAGCTGTGCTTTATGCAGCATCCGATGATTGGTTTGGGGGTTTAATTCTTTTTACTCCAGGTCTTTCTTCTGAGGCACCCCTGGGTGGATTTGAACCTTAACCACTTGCACCACCCAGGTACTTTAGCTCCCTCAAAGGTTACCTCAAAGGTAACCACTGTTCTGGTTTCCCTCATTACATATTATCTTTTGCCTGTTTTTAAAACTTTATAAATGGAGTCACAGTATACATTCTTTTGAGTTGCAGTTTTTGTTTTTGCTTATTATTCTACCTTTGAAATTCTTCCATCTTGTTGACAGCAGAAGTTCTTTGTTTCTTACTGCTGTATGGAACTCCATTATATGGATTTATTTATGTATTCAATTTTTTTCATATATTCTGTTGATGGACATTTAGTTTGTTTCGGATTTTGACTATTATGCATAATTATTATGCATAAATTTACTATCTATAAATATTATGCTGTTATGTATGTTCTTACACATGCATTTTGGTGAATGTAGATATCCGTTCCTAGATTTATACATAGATGTGAAATCGATAGGTGATAAACTATGTAAATGTCTGATGCTATTGCTGTCAGGCACCGCAGAGCCAGTTCTGACTAATAGAGACCCCGCATACAACAGAGCGAACCACGGACCAGTTTTGTGCCATCAGGATAGTCACTGCTGTGTCTGAGCCCATTGTTGCAGCCGCTGTATCAATCCACATCATTGGCGGTCTTCCTCTTTTCCACTGACTCTTTAGTTTGCTAATTACGAGGTCCTTCTCTGGGGACTGCTCACTCCTGACAGCACATCCAAAGTAAGCCAGGCAGTCTCCCCACCTGCACCTCTAAGGAGAAGTGCATTCTGGGTATACTTCTTCCAGGACAGACCTGTTTGTTCTTCTTGCAGTTCATGGTATAGTCGATATTCTTAGCCAACACCATAATGCAAAGGCATCAGTTCATCTTCAGTCTTCCTTATTCATTGCCCAGTTTTCACACACATATGAGGCAATCGAAAAGACCACGGCTTTGGTCAGGAACACATTGGTCCTCAAAGTGACATATTCACTGTTAATACCTTAAAGAGCTCTTTTGCAGCAGATTTGCCCGATGCAATATGTTGTTCTGTTTCTTGACTGCTGCTTCTGTGGGTGTTGATTATGGATCTAAGTAAAATAAAACACTTGGCAACTAGAATTTTTTTTTCCTTTTAGAGTGATGTTGCTTATTGATCCAGATTTCAGGATTTTTAAAAACTCTTTTCTTGTGCTTTAAGTGAAAGTTTACAATCCAAGTCACTTAGCGGTATAAGCTATCCACCCCCACACCTCTATGCAACTCTAGCTGCTCTCTCAACCCTGTGACAGCACACTCCTCCTTTCCACCCTGTACTCCCTGTATTCATTCAGCCAGCTCTTGTCCCCTCCTCTTCACCCTCCCCATCTTGCCACTAGATAGGAGCTACTCCGACAGGTTAGCTATATACTTAAGCCAGGGAATACAGCTTTCACCAACATCACTCAGCATCCTATAGTCCAGTGCAGTCTGTCTGGAGAGTTGTTTTCAGTACTAGATCCGAGCGAGCAGCAGTTCCGGGGGTTATGTCCTCATGGGACCCTCCAGCCTGTCAGACCACGAAGTCTGGTCTTTTTAATAGATTTCTGGATCTGCACACCCATTTTTCTCCCACGGTGCCAGGGACTGTGCATTGTGTTTCCTGTCAGGGCAGTCGCTGATGGTGGCTTGGTACCGTCTAGTTCTTCTGGTCTCAAGCTGGTGTAGACTCCTGATCATATGGCCCCTTCTGTCTCCTGGGCTTGTATTTTGTTCATATCTTTGATGTCCTTCATTTTCCTCTGCTCCAGGTGGCTTGGGACTAACTGATGCTCCTTCGATGGCAGCTTGAGAGCTTTCAAGATGCCAGATGCCACTCACCAAATTGGGACGTAGAACATTTTGTTAAAAAAACCTTAATTATGTCAAGTGACCTAGATGTCCCCTGAAACCATGGTCCCCAGACCCCCGCCCTTGCTACTCTGAACTGCAAAATGTTAGGTTGTATTTTGGAAGCCTATCAGATTTTGGTGTAGCCCATCAGTGTTAATCTCCCTTCTACCACATGCCATCACTTCTTTCACTTAAGCCAGTTCCTAGCTACGGTCTAATCTGTAAAAACCATTCTGCCTTCTACCCCTCCCTTCTAACCATCAAAGAGTATTTTCTTCTGTGCTTAAACCTTTTTTTTAAAGTCCTTATACTAGTGGTCTCCTACATTATTTGTCCTTTTGCAATTTACTAATGTCACTCAGCATCATGCTGTCCACATGACTCCATGTTATCAGTTGTTTCCTAAGATCATTGTTGTTCTTTATCATAGCCCAGTATTCCACCGTGTGAATATACCACAGTTTGTTTATCCGTTCATCTGTTGATTCCATCTTTTTGCTATGGTGGACACTGCTGTAATAAACATTGATATGCATCTATCAATTCATGTGACAGCTCTTATTTTTCTAGCCTATAATCCAAACACTGAGATTGCTGGATTGTATGGTATTTCTACTTTTAGCTTTTTAAGAGAGTGCTAAATCAATTTCCAAAGTGGTTGTACCTTTTTACATTCCCACCAGCAGTGTTAAAGAATTCCAGTCTCTTCACAACCTCTCCAACATTTACTGTTTTGTGTTCTTTGGATTAATTCTTAATGGGGTGACATGGTATCTCAGTGTAGTTTTAATTTGGATTTCTCTAATGATTAATGATTGTGAGCATTTCCTCATGTATCTGTTAGCCACTTGGATGTCTTCTTTGGTGAAGTGCCTCTTTATATCCTCTGTTAATTTTTCAACTGGGTTATTTGTCTTTTTCTTGAAGAGGTTTTGCAGTACCTTGTAGATTATGGAGATTAGATGTCAGTTGGATTCCTGATGCCAATTTCCACCTCTCACCCCCCCATCTGTGGATAGTCCTTTTATGCTTTTTATGAAACGTTTTGATAGCATGTTTGATTTTTAGTGGTTCCAATTTACCTATTTTGTCTTCTGCTGTTTGTGCATTGTTAGTGATATTTTGTAGTCTGTTTATGCTGTTTATTAGGGCTCCCAGGGTTGTCCATAATTTTCTTCCATTGTCTTTATAATTTTAGATTTTATGTTTAGGTCATTCATCCATTTTTGACTTAGTTTTTGTTCATGGTACAAGATACAGGTCTTGTTTCATTTTTTTTGCAGATAGGAATAAAATTTTGCTAATACAAATTCTTGAACAGACTGTTTTTTCCCCAGTTTGTGGACTCTGGGCCTTTGTCAAATATCGGCTTTTCATGCTTGGATGGTGTTATTTCTAGAGTCTCTATTCTGTTTGATTGATCTATGTATTTCTGTTTTACCAGTATCAGGCAGGTTCTAAAGTCAGGTAATGTGAGGCTTCCATTTTGTTCTTCTTCAGTAGTGCTTTACTTATCTGAGGCTTCTTCCCTTTCCATTTTAAGTTGGTGATGTTTCTCTGTCTCATTAAAAAATGCCACTGGAATTTGTATTGGGATTGGATTGTATCTACAAATCAGGGATATCATTGTTAATGTCAGATAGTTCTTAGGTGAAAGTTAAGAAGACCAGAATCACATGTTTTATGTTTCCTGTTTTTCTTCCTTTAACTTCTTTTCATTAATTATTTTTATTACCCAATTATTTTTCAGTTTCTCCTTTTTCATTAGCTTGACCTCTTATAATTTAATATAAGTGAGTATTTTTGTCATGTCTCAAATTTTATCATTGTAGAAACTTTGGCTCCTTTTACCCCCCCTTAAAGCATTTTGTGCCATCATAGAGATCATAAATTTAAATTATATATAAATACGTAATTTAATAATAATCATGACTTATCATATATATGTATATATATAAATCAAAAGTAGCCAAATAGGAGAAGACATATTACCTTCAAAGAAGAAACAAAAAACCTGACAGTTAACTTTTCTAACAGAAACAATAGAAGCCCAACACCCCACCCCCCCAAAAAATCCACTGCTATCAAGTAGATTCCAACTCACAATAATCCTGTAGGAGAGTAGAACTGCTTCATAGAGTTTCCAAGGAGCACTTGGAAGATTCAAACTGCCGACCTTTAGGTTAGCAGACTTCGTACTTAACTACTATGCTCCAGGGTTTCCAGTGGAAGCCTCAAACAATGAAAAGATATTTTATGTGTGCTGAAAGAAAATAACTTACAACCTAAAATTCTATACCCAGTGAAATACATTTTAAAACTGAAGGTAAAATAGCCATTTTCAGAACATACTCTTCTCAAAACTACAAATTTAATAACAAAATAACTGAGAGTATCCATCCAGAAAAAACACACACTGAATGAAATTCTACAGGGAATTGTGGAGCAGAAGATTATCACACATTACAACTCAGAAACAAAGGAAGAAATGAAGAAAAAAGATAAGAAAAGTCATATATATCAATTAATATAAACAAATATTGTATAAAATAATGACTGACTGTATATGCATATGTTTTTTAAAATTTGTTTTTTTGCTTAATTTTACTTTTTTGAGAGAGAGAGTGTGTTCTGAAAATGACTATTTTGCCTTCAGTTTTGAAATATATTTCACTGGGTATAGAATTTTAGTTTGTATGTTATTTTCTTTCAGCACACAAAAAATACCTTTTCATTGTTTGGGACTTCCATTGTTTCAGACTTCCATTGTTTCTGTTAGAAAAGTTAACTGTCAGGTTTTTGTTGCTCCTTTGAAGGTACTATGACTCCTCCCCTCTGGACACTTTCCATTTATTCTTTGCCTTCCTAACAATTTATTGCAGTATACTGTAGAAGACATTATCAATATTCTACACATGTTGCCTTGTATCCTTTCAGAATTTTCAAATAAATAAATGGTTATATTGAGATTAAAGTAAGGAAAAACATAGTCATTAAAAAAATCAGCTTTTTGATATTGTGTCTTAGGTAGAAGTTGACAGTATAAATTTTCTCATTCAAAAATTTATATGCAAATTGTTTTGTGACATCGATTGCAGTCCCTGTAATATGTCAGCACTCTCTGTTTCTCTTTACACCATTTTTCCCAGTGTTAATTCATACAGGTTTTCTGTCCCTTCCTGTCTTCTCAGCTTTGGTTTTGGGAAGGTATTGCCCATTTGGTCGTGTCTGCTTGATTGATCTAAGAAGAACATTCCTCCAGTGTGCTGTTCTTTATCTCATAGGCCTGTCTAATATTTGGTAAAAAGGTGTACTGTGGGAGTGACCTCAGTTCCAAGTTATCAGGATTTCCAGGGGCCATAGTCTCAGGGATTCCCCTAGTGTTTGTTGTACCAGTAACTTCGGTATTTTTTTGTGAATTGTGAATTGGAATTTTGTTCTACATTTTACTCCCACTGTGTTCAGAATCTTCTATTGTGGTCCCTCTCAGAGCAGTTGGTAGCTGTAGCTGGACTGGTATTTTTCTTGTGTCTTTGGTTTTCTTCATTCTTCTTTGCTCTGAAGATGATGGGACGAATAGATATATTTTGAACAGCCAACATATTTCAATTTTTGATGATTAATAAATGTGAAATAGCAGTAGTGATGCTTATTTCTGTATAAGTCCTAAATCCTTTAGTGCTGCAGAAATAATGAGTCAAGATCAGTTGATGACAAATAATTTGTGTTCAGTAAATGTTCCCATGAATGAATGAATGAGTGAGTTAATGAATAAAACTTAAGGTCAGGCCAAATTGAAGATAAATGGGCTTTAGCTTTGGTTCTGGTACTCAAATTGTTTCCTTGAACAGGTAGGTACTTCCTTGGGACCACATTCTTCAGGTCATTTTCTTTACCTGTAGTAGGATGCCATTGGTGTAGAACATCTTTGGGTCCTCTTCCAGCTCAACTAGTGTTTTAAATGCTTGGAAATAAATCATATTTTTTGCATGGAGCTCTAAAGCTGACTATTTTAGTGGCCTCTCAGCTTGTCCTAGGGCTTCCAGAAAGAACCAAACTAGTTTCTGTCAGTGATTCTGACTCACAACACCCCGATGTGTGAATGGCAGAAGTGTATTTCAAAGAGTTCCCAAGCCTGCCACCTTTCAGAAGCAGATGGCCAGGCCTTTCTTCCAGGGTGCCTTTTAATAGTTTGAACTACCAAGTATTAGCAGCCCAAGGTTTAACCACATGCAGTATCCAGAGACTCCTCCCGTCTAAAAGCAGATGTGCCTATTTCATAAGGTTTCTTCTCCATGCATTCCTCAGAACTAGGAGTAAGGAGATATGAGACCAGTTCTGGGTGCTCCTGTGTGTGACCCCAGGTCAGACGTTTCCCGTGTTTCCTTCAGCTTCATGTCACTAGCTTGTCTTGATGCACAGCTGCACTGTCTTCTTCACGCCTGTTGCTGACCTGGTGCAGTGACCAGCCTGTGGTAGGCAGCACAGGATCTGCATACAGTGCGTCATGAATCAGGAAAGAGTGATCCTCTGATACAGCTTCTGGGACAGTAGGCAGCTGCATAGCTCAGTTGCTACCTTCAGGTTGAAACTTTTCTCTCAACTGCTTGTAGTTGTTAGCAGCTGTTGAGTTGATTCTGCCTGACAACCCCAGATGTGCAGTGTAGAACTATGCTTCATAGTGTTTTCAAGGCTGTGACATTTTAGATGCTGACTTCTAGGCCTGTCTTCTAAAGTACCGCCACGTTGAGTCAGAACCACAAACTTTTGATTGGTTTTAATTACTTAAATACGTGTACCACTCAGGGACTCCTTCTCAACTGCAGATGTAGCTTATATGTAGTGGTGGGAAGGAGATTGTTTTATTTAAAAGAAGGAAACCAGAATGGCTCCACAGCTTTTCCTTGAGTCTAAGCTCCTAACTTGGAGGAAAAGCAGCAAGGAAGGGAATTGCAAGACTCCTTTCTTGGTGGTCTGCAGCTTTCTGAGTAACAAGTCAAATTGTGATTTCTCTCTTAGAAATCACAGGAAGAATGTAGAATGAGAATGTTTTTTTCTCTGATTCCTCCATGGTTCCTAGCTAAGGTTGCCAATATGGGCCTCTCTTCACAAAAAAGCACTTACACTCCTGTAGGAATTCTCCTAGTTTGCTATTTGATGAACTAAAGACTTTCCATTCCTGAAACTGCCTACATTTCATGAAATTGCGGATTCATTCCTTTTAAATAAAAACAAGTCTCTCTTGGAGACTTTAGCAAAGCCCTGTGGAAAGGCAGGAATGTAAAGGAACTGACACAGGATCTGCATACTAAACAAAGTTTTCTTCCCTGGATCATGGTAATTGAGTCATGACTGCCCCTTTCAAGAGAAGGAAATAACATCAAGTATTAAAAAAAGGGGGAGGGAGGGGGTTAACACAGAATGAAAACCCTTTTCCAATTCAGTAAATCACAATCTACAAACTATGGATTATTTTGATGATATTCCATGTTACAGTTGTAATAATGAGTGACAAAGAAATGTCACAGATTGTGCTTCTTCGATGTCAATTCACTATTTTTGTAATATTTGTCATCTTGACTTTTATCAGGTGGTAAAAGAGACCACACAACTCATTAAGGACTTTTTCCCCTACATTAAAAAGACTTTTTTATTCTGGTTTATTTATGGTTCTCTTGCCTTTTTTGTTGCTGTTGTTGCTTTTATTAAAAGGATTCTTGTGACTATTTTTTTTTTGAAATCCATGGGTTTGATTTCCTATAGTAGAGAATGTCAGGGGGTCTGGGCTTTGTTTCTTACCCTCTCTAAAGCTACACATCACTCTTCTGTATGGTATTTATTGATTTTTGTTTTTGTTTTTCCTCTTGGACAAGCTACCGAACTTGAAGACCCTGTTTTCCATTCAACTGTTACCAGAACGAGAACACCCAAACATTTTATTGTGCTCAGGAGGAACCTATACACGCATCAAGAGGCAGCTGCTCAAACAGAATAAGGGAACACAGTGTGGTTTAGTCAAGACAGATGTGCACGGGCGTTGGATTCTTTGATCACACCTACTCAATTTACATGCTGAGCAAATAACACAATAAGGTGGGCTAAATGAGGAAGAATGGGACATCAGGGGTGGAGGAAGACTTACAAACAACCTGTGTTAAGCAGATGACACAACACTGCAAGCTGAAAATGAAGTGGACTTGAAACACTTACTGATGAAAATCAAAGGCACCACCTTCAGTATGATTTACACCTTAATATATAAAAAAAATCACAACTAGACTGATAAGTGTTATAATGATAAACAGGGAAAAGACTGAAGTTGTGAAGAATTTCATTTTACTTGGCTCCACAATCAATAGCCCGAGAACCAGCAGTCACAAAATCAAAAGATGCACTGCAGTGGGCAAATCTGCTACAAAAGACCTCTTCAAAGTGCTGAAAAGTAAAGATGTCACTTGAAGACTAAGGTGCACCTGATCCAAGGCATGTGTTTTCAGTCACCTCCTACACATGTCAAAGTTGGATGCTGAATAAGGAGGACCAAAGAGGAACTGATGCCTTCAAATTGTAGTGCTGGGGAGGAATATTGTATATATGATGCACTGTCAAAAGAATAAAAAGGTCTGTCTCTGAAAAAATACAATCAGAATGTTCCTTAGAAATAAGGATGGTGAGACTTTGTCTCACATGGTTGGGACATGTTCTTAGCAGGAATCAGTCCCTGGAGAAGGACATCACACTTGGTAAAGTAGAGAGAAAACCCTCAATGAGATGCACTGACCCAGTGCTGCAACAACGGGATAAACATAGCAATGATTGTGAGGATGGCCCGGAACTGGGCGAGTTGCATTTCGATGTACCTAAAGCCAAAAGCCAAGTGCCGTTGAGTCTGATCCGATGTACACAGGGTCACTGTAAGTTGGAACTGACTCCGGGGCAACTGACAACAACAACAAAGACATTATTGTGCCTACCACACCGTCATAGTCACCACTCTAATTCAGGAGGCCTTGTATGCTTTGACCTCAAGAACAGGTGCCTTTAATACTCAGTGTGTAGAGATTCACAGACACTCACTAATGACAAGTGGCTTTTTAAAAAATTTTGGAAGGGAGTAAGGTTGGGATGTATGCTGAAATGGGGACTTCAGGGATGGGGATTATGAATGGTAGTCTGAGGCAGAAGGAATCTGAGTAAATCTTGTCCTTCTACCTTCTACCTCACAGCCTATTTTCTTAGCTTGATACATTTTGTAATTACCTTCCTCCCTCCACGTACGGTGCCTTCTTGATCTCTGTTCTTTTTTGGAAGGAGAGAAGCTAGTGTTTATGGTGATTCTGCTGAAGGCCAGGTCCTCTGCTGTGTGTTTTATCCACCACTTTCAGACTCATGCAGACTCATTAGTTGCCTTATGCCCTCACAGTATATTAAAATTCTAATGGCTCAGGCACTAGGCAGACTAACTGGAAAACAGTATAGCTAGTTTCCAAAATTTCAGGAAGAGTTGAAGCAGCACGCAGGCCTTGGGAGGAGCAGATGCTCGGAGGCTCTAGGATCTCAGCCACAGTAGGGATAGGCCTTCTTCTAGAACACTGCTGGGAAGAGACTAACTTCCTTTCTAAAAGCCACCTCATTCAAGAAGCATATTCCCAGGACAGGGAATCTGAGGCTCATACTTATTTCTCTCGACTGAATGGGACCACAGAGCATATAGCCACCCGTGATGAACACCCTACCTAGCTAGCAAGTGAGGAAGCTACAATTTCTACCCAGACTTGTTCGCCCTATGTGGCTCAATAAATTTCTTGGTTCCATTCTCCAGGGGAAACTCACTCTTATAGGTCAGTGTCCCCATTACTGTTAACTAGCTTTCTTTCTTTCCGAGTAGTATTTCCACCTTAAAGGTGATTGTTAGGAAGAAACACCCAAAGCAGGGTGGGGTTTCCAACACTTGGGCACTGGGGAGGTCCTGTGAGAGTCTGTGGTTATGGTTATGGCTTCCAGTGAGCAGAGGTTGACCTTCTTTACAGGAAGGCCCTGGAGGAGGACATAAGATCCTGGATGGGAAACAAGAGAAGTCACTGTGGGAAACAGCATGTGGGTAAGCCCAGTACAGTACCTGGCCATTTGAAGCACTCATGGTACAGCTGTAGACTGAATACAAGAATTAATTTGTCAGAGGTGGGGTTGACTGGCTGTTCTCGAGTGAGAGGAAATAGTTAGTTATTGTTTGTTTAACTTGGTTATAAAACAAACTTGTTATTCCAACTCATAGCTACTCTATGAGACAGAATAGAACTGCCCCATAAAATTTCTATACAGTATCTAATGGACTTGAACTGCCAAACTTTTGGATAGTAGCTGTAGCTAACTATGTCACCAGGGTTTCCAATGTGGCTACAGAGAGGGTAAACATAGCCAGAAGTGGTGGCAATTCAGGAGTGGGCTATCTAACGGGGCCTGAGAAATCTGGTGCCAACTGAAATTTTGCTTTGGTTCTGGAGGTACGCACGTGTGGGAACATTTCTTTAGAGGGGAAATGTGAGGGAAGGCTGGATGAAATCTCTCTCCTTCAGTACTACCAGCCACGGGGGTATTTCCAGCCATTTAGGTGGAGAGATAGATGCAGAGATGTAGGTGGTGGTGGAAACGATGCTTGTCAGCCTCCTCTGACTGGTTCTCACCCCTGAGCCACTCTGGGAAGAATGCAGGGAAGTTCAGCAGGCACCTCTGTATGTGAGAGCTGGCTTAGCGCATGCGCACACACACACACACACACACACACACACACAGAGAGAGAGAGAGAGAGAGGGGGGACATGGATTGATTAGAAAATATGAGTCACCTGTTAAGAGTTAAGGGAACTAAGGCTGAGTACAGAAGACAACCAGTTTTTAAACCTATAAGTATTATAGGTTTAAATTATAGTACCACCTCTGTCTTCCTACTATGTTTCAGGCTCAAAGTCAGGCAGTCTCTGTACATTAGCTCATTAAATGTTTCCTAAAGTCTTGTCGGAAACCCTGGTTGTGTAGCAGTTAAGTCAACGTCTGCTACCCCAAAGCTCCTTGGAAACTCTATAGAGCAGTTCTACTCCACCCTATAGGGTTGTTATGAGTTAGAATTGATGGCAGTGGGCTCAGCTCAGGCTGAAGCCCTGTAAGGATTTCTCCTTTTACCCATGAGAGAACTGAGTTGAAGAAAGGGGAAGGACTTCACTCAAGGCCTCAGAGCTCATCAGTGGTAGAGCTAAGACAGAACTTTTGTTGAGTAAGAGGGAGAGATAGTCTCCAGCTATATCACAAAGGATTTAGAGTAGAAATAAGATGAATTTTAGGGAAATAAAATTCATTACCACTGCCTGTCTGTCAGTTTGTCATAACTATGGTAGTATATATGTTGCTATAATGTTGGAAATTACTCCACTGGTATTTAAGTAATAGCAGGGTCAACGATAGTGAAAAAGGTTCAGTGGAGCATCCAGACTCGACAGACTAGGAAGAAAAGTCTGGCGAGCTACTTCTGCAAGTTAGTCAGTGAAAATCTTATGTATCACAACATTGTCCAGCTTACCAGAACATGGTTCACTTCACTTGCCTTAAACACATCGTAAGGAGAGATCAATTTCTAGAGGAAGACACCACATGGAGGACCAATGAAGGCACAGGAGACTCTCAGTTTGATGAACATCCACAGTTGCCTTAACAATGGACTTAAACATGCTAGTAATAATGAGGACGGCACAGGACCAGGCAGCATTTTGTTCTATTGTACATAATGTGCTCATGGGTCAGAGTTGAGTCTACAGTAGCTTACAACTACAACCAGGTTCATTGCAAAGTTTTGCAAGGGGTTACTAGGAGCCTGTGGGATCTTCTAAATGCATTTAAAAATAGATGACTAAAGCAGTGGTGGTGTAGTGACAAAGTGCTGTGGCTGCTAACCAAGAGGTCAGCAGTTCAAATCTACCAGGTGCGCCTTGGACACTTTATGGGGAAGCTCCACTCTGCTCTATAGTGTTGCTCTGAGTCAGAACTGACTCCATGGCACCTAACAACAAATGCAGTACCTCGTGAAGGTGACGGGTGGTTGCTACAACAGGCTGTTGTGCCGTCAGAAGCTACTTGGCACTCACTGCGAGTACTGATATAATCATCACGTCTTCCCTGTTCCTATGTCCCCAGAGGTTCTCTTATTGTTGCTATTAATTTTGCTCTTGTGTCATGTGGCTGAGTGCTCTCCACCAGGGTTCAACCAGCTGGGCTCTCGGGGGTGGTGCTTTTGTGAACAAGACCTGGTCTGTGGTTTCTGAGACTTTGAGTAGATTGCATGTTACAGCCCTGCAATAAAAACTGGGTGCTTTTCGCATGGAAAACATTGTGGCCTGATTTAAACGTAGGTGAGTTTTTGAGAATAATTACACAGAAAACACTGTGGTATGTGTGATCCAGAAAAGAAAACTTGTTCTGATGCACCTGAAAACATAAATGAGTTCATGCTGCTCACCTCAAAGTTGAAGAAATTTTGAGGCAGAGTTTGTGGTGGGTAAAAGAAACTCCTTAAGTAAGATTTAGATTTTGGTGGAGACATCACTGGATAATGCCTCATTTTTAGCACACCGAAGTTCTTTTCTTCTATTGATTCTCTTCTTTTTTAAAATCTCTGAAACCAAAATTCCAAGCCTTTTGCCACTGAGTTGATTGCAATTCATGGTGACTGCTTGTGTTATAGAGTAGAACTGTCCAGAGGGTGTTCTTGGCTCTGATCTTTGTGGTAGCAAATCACCAGGCCATTCTGCTGTGGCACTTCTGAGTGGGTTTGAATCACCAGTTAGTAGTGGAGTACAAACTTTACATCAGGGAGTAAATCTTCTAAAAGGATGCATGTGCATGGCTTTGTGCCTTCCTTGACCCTTTTCTTCCTAGAGCCAGGTGGAGGGCAC
This sequence comes from Heterohyrax brucei, assembly GCA_028571685.1. Classification (NCBI taxonomy): domain Eukaryota; kingdom Metazoa; phylum Chordata; class Mammalia; order Hyracoidea; family Procaviidae; genus Heterohyrax; species Heterohyrax brucei. Next base: position 25,487,261 of record CM053162.1, read on the forward strand.
ATTCTTCACACCAGGCACAAACAGCAGTTGTTCCCTGGGACAGAGAGCCAGGAGTACCCAGTCTTTTCTGCTCCTACCCTTACCAGTACCCCAAATCATCTCCAAGATTCCTTGTGGAACTCTGCCCCATTCTGCCTCTTAAAGTCCAGTGTCACAGTGTCACTTCTCAGGTCACACTTCTGACCTTCCTCTAGGAGATGGTCCACATGAATCTGTTTGGCATCAAATAAAATTTCACTCCCTCAGTTTTAATTTTTAATTCATTAGTTTCTTTAATTATTACTTACTGAGTATGTAGACGCACAATCAACAACCACGGAAGCAGCAGTCAAGAAGTCAAGACACATGGTATTGTCAAATCTGCTCCAAATGACCTCTTTAAAATGTTGGAGAGCAAAGATATCACCTTGAAGACTAAGATGTGCCTGACTCAATACATATTTTCAGTTGTATCATATGCATGAAAAAATTGGATAATGAATAAGGAAGACCAAGAAGAATCGATGCCTTTGAATTGTGGTGCTCACAAAGAAAGTTAAATATACTATGGACTACCAAAAGAATGAACAAGTCTGTCTTAGAAGAAGTACAACCAGAACGGTCCTTAGAAGCAAGGATGCCAAGATTATGTCTCATATACTTTGGACATGGTGTCTGGAGGGGTCAATCCCTGAAGAAAGACATCATGCTTTGTAAAGTAGAGGGTCAGCGGAAGAGAGGCAAACCCTCAATGAGATGGACTGACACTGTGGCTGCCACAATACATTCAAGTTTAACAATGATAGCATTGTGTCCTGTTGTACACTAGGTCACTATGAGTCAGAACCAAGTCATCAGCACCTAAGAACAGCATGTGCTTGGCGCTCTGCTAAGAGCTGGGGATACAGTGTGTGTAAGAAACAGGACATGCTTCTGATGATTTGGGTTATGACCATCCTAGATTCACACAAATAAGTGTGGAATTATTCATAGAAAGTGTCACCTATTAGTGGTATCATTCTTCAGGCAAAGGGCTGTTATCTGGCCTCCAGCTCCGGTGGTCACGCTGGATGTGACTCACAGCTGTGTCAGGCAGAATGTCCTTGCTCTTTGACTGCCACATTAGGTCCCTCCTGTATCAAACCTAATTCCTATGCTTGCAAAAGTTTTCACATTCCTGCTAGATCATTCCATAGCCAACCCCCATCCCTGCCACCCAGCCCATTCTTTTAATCCATAGACTTCTGGCATGAAACAATACTGTTATCTGGCTCCGGGGTCTTTCAAACTCAGCTATATGCTCCTTTGGAGCCAGAAGCCAACCTATTTTATATTCTTTGTCTACTTCATTTGAATCATATAACCAAACTAACCTGCTTCTCTAAACTGTATGTTTATCTTTTGCGGATTAGAAAATATTGGTGGGTAGGCCATTTGACAGTGACTCTTTCATATATACCACTGCCATCTAGTTGATTCTGACTCACAGTAATCCTAAAAGGCTGAATAGAACTGCCCCATAGGTTTTCCAAAGCTGTAAATCTTTATGGAAGCAGATTGTCACATTTTTCTCCCTCAGAGTGGTTGGTGGGTTTCAAACATCAACCTTTTGCTAGCAGCTGAGCATTTTAACCACTGTGCCACCAGGGATTCTTAGATAAACTTGAACCTCAAAACTTCCTGCTGTTGAGTCAATTCCAACTCAACAGTAACCCTCTAGGATGGAATAAAACTTCCCCATAGAGTGCCTGGTAGATTTGAACCATTGACCTTTTGGTTTGCAGCCATGGAGTCTAACCACTATGTCTACTAGAAAAAGATTAATTTTCTTTGCTATAGGGGGGTGAAAAAGTATAAATATTAAGCCACTGAGTTATACTCAGTTACAATTTTGCCATTTATTATTATTATTATTTTAATTGAAAAGGAAATTTCATTCAATACTCTCCTAAACATCTAGAAAGTGCAGAGTCCTCACGAGCCTGGAACAGTTCATGGATGCTCACAGACATTCAGGAGCACATGAAGGAGAGTCCAGAACACAGAAATGTTTTAACAGGACATCTCCCTTTGAAAAGAGTAATCCCATCTTCATGTACTTCACAAGGCTATTGTGAAGATTTATTTGTTTGAAAAATCATAAAATCAGTACTTGGTAGGAATGACACATATGAATGAAATGTGTTGAATGTAAACTTGTCATCTGAGAAAATGATATGAGTAATGAACCATTGTAGAAAGGGCCTGGCCAATTCCCTAGCCTTGCCATTCACCAAACTGTGGTTCATAGTCCAGGGATTATGAGCATGTGGAGTGCTGGAATTCTGTGTAAGGGAGATGGGATTTTCTGGACCGTTGCTGTGATTTCTGGCATCCGAGAAACTTCTCCTAATAGTTTCTTCTCTCCATACCATTCTACTTGCTTACAGCTGTCTTAAATGACTTTATCACCATTGCATTTCATACTTGAACAAAGATGAGTATACGTCCCTGGTAAGGAAGACTCAAGAATTTCAACTTATACTAAGGTAAATACGACATAGAAGGCCTGACAAATAAGTCCACCAACTCATCCTAGAAAAAGTACATACCTCTTTGCTGAGTATCACTGTGGTCACCTTAGAAGTATTTGCCTGGGGAAGCTATGCACTGACACCAGTGCCTAGTCCACCCTTCAAAACAGTTTTGGAGCCTTTTACTGGAATGGTCATCAGAACTGTCATCATATTGCCTTTGGTGTTCTGAATGTCATCAAAATGTCCTGCTTTCACTATTTCCTTTATCTTTGGATAAAGGGAAAAGTCACTGGGGCCAGATCAGTTAAGTAGGGAGGGCATTTCAATACAGTTATTTGTTTACTGGCTAACTCTCTCACAGGCAACCATACAATTAAATTCACAAACTTTCCACCTTGCCAACATGTGCAATGGCCATGCAGAAAGAGTTGCAAAATTGCTTTGAGTTGTGGACTAGGTACAGGCATTGGTACATAGCTTCCCACTGGGAGTACTTTGAAGGTGACCATAGTGATATTCAGCAATGAGGCATGTAACACTTTAGAACAATTAAGTTTGCAGATTTTTCAGAACTCTATCTGTTACTCTCTTTTATAAAAAATATATTTAGGTTTTTTAATTGCACTGCTAATACCTTCTCATTGCAGAAACATCAAACAAAGAGACAGTTCTTGCCACTGTCCTACATATTGATCTCCCCAGAGGTCAATATCAGGAGCAGCTGTGTGGAAATCTTCCAGACTTTTCTAATACAGTCTCATGTAGAAAACCATATGTAACTGGTGTTCACACAAAACCTTACTGATTTGCTTTATATATATGTATGTGTTTGTAAATGTGACAATGTCATGCATCATTTAGAAATTTGCTGTTATGGATTGAATGTGTCCACCCTAAAATGTGTGTCTACATGGCTAGGCTGTGATTCCCAGTACTGTGTTTGTCCACCATTTTATCATTTGATGTGATTTTCCTGTGTTATAAATTCTACCTCTATGATGTTGATGAGTCGATTAGAAGCAGTTATGTTAATGAGGCATGACTCAATCTACAAGATCAGGTTGTGTTTGAAGTCAATCTCCTTTGTGATATAAAAGAGAGACGTGAGCAGAGAGATATGAGACTCTCATACCACCAAGAAACTAACACCAGAGAGGTGGGGCCAAGATGGTGGACGAGACATATGTCTCCCTGATTCCCTCTGAGAACTAAGGCCTAGAAAAATTAATGAACAGAGCAGTGTGGATGTTCTGGGAGACTCAAGATCTGGTGTAGGGTTGTGAGATTGGACTGGCTGACAGGCAGGGGAAAATCACCTCTGTTGGAAGCAAGGCAGTGGTGCACTGAGTCCTGCTTCTGCTGGCATGTCACTTGAGAGCACTGCAGACCTATGCTGCAGCTCCTGTTGGTGTAACACCAGAGAAACCGAGCAGCTTCTTAATAGCATGAAGACAACAATCAATATCTAACCATTTAAAGAAGCATATCACCATGGTTCCAGAAGACTCCCAAAATACAGAATAAAAAAAAATTCCAGACGAAGAAGCCTTTTTAAAACTAACAAAGGTAGAACACAAAAGAACTATGTATAGAGCCCTTCTAGAGATTAAACAAAGTGCAGAACAAAATGAAAAATTTAGTAAGCCATATGAACTGCTACATCAGTGACCTGAAATCCAGCAGATCAATAATAAAATTACAGAATTAGACAATGTAATGCAAAACCAAAAGACCAAAAGACAATTTAATGCAAAGCCAGGATGGATGCAATGGAACGTAGAATTACTAAGCATGAAGATAAGCAATTGAGACCAGCATTCACATAAAAGAACACAAAAAGTGAAGAAGAATTAAGAAGCGTGTGGGACTCTATCAAGAGGAATAATTTATAATACTGGAGTTCCCTTTCAGGGATGGATACCCTAAAATACAGAGAGAATTGTTGAAGAATTGCTGACAGGACACTTACCTGAAATCATGAAAAAACAGAACATAGACATTCAAGGTCATTATTGAACACCACATATCTAGACCCCAAAAAGAACACACCAAGACATATTAAAATCAGGCTTAATAAAATGAAACATAAAGAGATGCTCTTAAAGGCAGTGAGTCTTGAAGCAAAATTAATGTACAAAGGGAAGACTTGCAGGCTTTTGTCTGACTTCTCAGCAGAAACCATGTTGGTAAGAGGAAAGTGGGATGACTCATACAAAGCACTGAGGGAGAAAAAATTCCAACCAAGAATTATATGTCCTGCAAAATTGTCTCTCAAATACAATGGTAAAATTAAGACATTCACAGATAAACAGAAGCTTAGAGACTTCGCAGAAAACAAACCAAAACTACAAGAAATACTGAAATAAGTTCTTTGTTTAGAAAGACAATAACACAAAATTTGTACATAAAGATGCAATGCTGGACACAGCATCCAGAACCCTACTCAGTTATGGAAGTTACAGAGCTTAATCAAAGCTAAAATATTAAAAGTAAGGAATCAGGGATCTTAACACAAAAATTATGACATCATCATATTATAAAGAGGGGTATATTATAGTATATAACCTTTTCAGACGGAGAAGAAATTAAGAAGATTGACAGAAGTTAAAGGTTGGTTTAAACTTACAGCATTAGCGAGATCAACGAGGTAGTGGCAAAGCAAGCTAACGATGTGACGTATCAAAACAAGAAACTAATACAGGAATCCCAACAAACACAAAACGAACACTGATAAACAAGAAAAGTAAACCCATAAAGAAAAAAACCCAGAACAGAATATTAAAAGGAACAAAGAATACATCAGGAACACAAAAATAAAGACACCAAAATGACAGCACTAGACACATATCCATCAATAATTACACTGAATGTAAATGGACTGAATGCTCCATTAAAGGGTCAGGAATAACAGCTTGAACGAAAATACATGACCCATCTGTATGTTGCTCACAACAAACACACTTTAGAATCAAAGGTATGAACAAACTGAAAATCAAAGGATGTAAAAATATACACCAAGCTAACAATACAAAAAGAAGAGCAGGAGTGGCAATGCTAATCTCAGATAAAAGAGAAAATCCACGTGGACAAGGATGGTCACTGTTTATTGCTGGAAGTTTCAATACATAAGCAGGATATAACAATATTTAAATATCTATGCACCCAATACTAGACCATCTAAATAAATTAATCAAATTCAGACACAGATCACTCCACAATAACAGTAGGACACTTCAACATTCCACTTTCAGTAATAGACAGATAGTATAGAAAAAGGCTCAGTAAGGATACAGAAGATCTTACTGAGACAATCAACCAACTAGACCTCATCAACATATAGAGAACATTTTACCCAAAAAGAGATATGTCTGCATTCTTTTCCAGTGCACATAGAACATTCTCCAGAATAGACTACATATTAGATTATAAAGCAAGTCTTGAAAAAATCCAAATCACTGAATTATTGCAAAGCATCTTCTTGGACCATAAAGCCATAAAAGTTGAAATCAATAGTAAAAAAAAAAAAAGGCAGAAATTCAAACTCATGGAAACTGAATAACACTCTGCTCAAAAATACATGGGTTATAGAAGAAATCAAAGATGCGATAAAGAAATTTACAGAATCAAAAAAGAATGAAAACACATCCTACCAGAACCTATGTATGGGATACAGCAAAAGCAGTGCTCAGAGGTCAATTTATCCCTGTAAATGCACACACCTGGAATGAAGAAAGGACCCAAACTAAATAATTAACCCTACAAAATGTGAACAAGGAGAAAGACAGCAACAAAAGAACCCTTGGGTACTAGAAGAAAACAGATAATAAAGATCAGAGCAGAACTAAATGAACTGTAGACTAGAAAAACAATTTAAAGAATTACCCAAACCAAAAGCTGTTTTTTTTGAAAAGATCAACAAAATTGATGAACCACTGGCTAAACTTACAAAGGAAAAACAGGAGAGAAGACAAGTAATCTGAATAAGAAACGAGACGGGAGATGTCAGAACAGACCCAGCTGAAATCAAAAGTATCATAACAGAATACTACAAAAAACTGTACTGTAACAGATTTGAAAACCTAGATGAAATGAAAACATTTCTAGTCACATCACCTAGCAAAATTGTCACAAGGAGAAGTACAACAAATTAATAAACCTGTCACAAAAGAAGGGATTGAAAAAGTAATTGAAAAACCACCAACCAAAAAAAAGTCCTGGCCCAGGTGGCTTGCCCAGAGAATTCTACAAAATCTTTAGAAAGGATTTAACTCCAATAACACTAAGGCTATTTTCAGCATAGAAAAGGATAGAATACTCTCAAATTTATTCTGTAAAGCCAGCATAACCTTGATACCAAAGCCAGGGACAGATCTCACAAAAAAGAAAACTACAAACCAATATCACTCATGAACCTGAATGCAAAAATCTTCCACAAATTCTAGCCAATAGAATTCAACAACATATCAAAAAGATAATTTGTCTTGACCAAGTTGGATTCACACCAGGAATGCAAGGCTGGTTCAACATCAGAAAAACAATTAATATGATTAATGACATAAATTGCTCAAAGGATAAGAATCAGCTGACTTTGTCAATTGATTCAGAAAAGGCATTTGACAAAATCCAGCACTAATTCATCTTAAAAACTCTTAGCAAAGTAGGAATAGACGAGAAATTCTTCAATGCAGTAAGAGGCGTCTATGCAAAGCCTTCTGCCTACATCATCCTGGATGAAGAGAGACTGAAAGAATTCCCCCTGAGAATGGGAACTAGTCAGGGATGCCCACTCTCACCACTTCTATTCAACATTGCACTAGAGGTTCTAGCCAGAGTAATTAGACAAGACAAAGAAATAAAGAGCACCCACATTGGCAAAGAAGTAAAAATATCCCTATTTGCAGGTGATATCATCATATACACGGAGAACCCTAATCCGATAATAAACTACTGGAACTAATAGAACAGTTCAGCAAGGTATCAGGATATGAGATAAACATAAATAAATCAGTAAGATTCCTTTACACCAACAAAGAGATCATCAAAGAAGAAGTCACCAAGCCAGCCAGCCAAGCACTGTGGAGTCACCAAATCCATATCATTTACTACAGCCCCCAAGAGGATACAATACCTAGGTATAAATCTAACTAGAGAAAGAAGAGACTTAAACAGAGAAAACTACAAGAACCTCAGAGAGAAACCAAAAGAGACTTACATAAGTGGATAAACCTACCTTGCTCATGGATAGGAAGACTTAATCTTGTGAAAATGTCTATTTTACCCAAAGTAATCTACATATACAATGCAATCCCAATACAAATTCCAGTGACATTTTTTAACGAGATGGAGAAACAAATCACTAACTTTGTTTGGAAAGGAAAGAAACCTCAGATAAGTAAAGCACTGCTGAAAAAGAGGAACACAGTGGGAGGTCTCACAACACCTGACCTTAGAACCTATTACACTGCCATGGTAATCAAAACAGCCTGGCACTGGTTCAAAAACAGACATATTGACCAATGTAACAGAGTTGATACCCTAGAAATATCATCATCCTCTTGTGAACAGTTTATATTTGACAAAGACCCAAAGGTCATAAGCTGGAGTAAAAACAGTCTCTTTAACAAACCGTGTTGGCAAAATTGGATATCCATCTGCAAAAAACTGAAACAAGATCCATATTTCTCATCTTACAGAGAAACTAACTCAAAATGGGTCAAAGTCCTAAATAGCAAACCTAAAACAATAAAGATTATGCAAGAAAAAATAAGGTCAATAGTGGAATTTCTAATACATGGCTTAGGCAGCCTACAAAATCTCATCAACAATGCATGAACAACAGAAGAGAAAATAAATGGCAACTACTAAGGATCAAATGCTTATGCTCATCCAAAGTCTTTACCAAGAGAGTTAAAAAACTACCCACAGAGGGGAGGAGTCAAGATGGTGGACTAAGCGCACATCTCCTTCTATCCCTCTGGAAACCAAGACCTGAACTGATGATTAAACGGAGCCTTCTGGTCACCTAATCAGCCCCAGGACATGGCACAGGGCTGTTACTTTGGACTTCATACCACTGAGCGAAAAACCTCCTCTCTTTCGCTGACTCCCCCACCTGGCTAGCCCTGGCTCTCACGGACTGAAGGTAAACGCACCATTTTGACTATTTTTTTCTGTCTTGGCTAGCGGGTAGAATACAGTCTTGCGTAGTGGCTAGACTCAGACACGCTGCTTGAGGGGACAGGCAGCTGAAATTCCCATATTTTGAGAGCCAGGCTTAGGACCATGTTAATCTAGCCACTTTGAGCCTTTTGTTTTATATCTGCCTCGGCGGGGTTTGTACGGAGTTTCACAGCCAGTGTGCAGGACACCATGTTGGATACGGAGATTCTGGTGGGACCTCAGTCTTCGCCTGGGAGCCAGCACCTGCAAACAGGACAGTGTTTCTCCGACAGAAAAGCAGTTATTTACCCAGTGCCACCTGCTGTAGGGGTCCTGCAACAGAATCAGAGGAATCACTACCTCTCCGCATCTTTAGCCCCTCTATCTGCTGCCTATGTGGAGGACACCGTCTTGGATACAGTGGCCGCAGCTGGACCTAATTCTTAGCTTGGGAGCCAGAGCCTGCCCACAGGAGAGCACTTTTCTATCGGAAAAGCAGTACTCTACGCAGTGTCGTCGGCCCTGTCAGCAGAGGCCAACAGGGCAGTAGCATTGCTGTATTCTGAACTAGTTTGTATCATCTGGGGTTGGATATAGAGGCACCTACTTTGCCAGTTGAGAAGTGGGAACTCTATACCTGAAAACCTAACTGACTTGTGAAGTGGTCAGATATCTTTTGCTTTACATTTTAAGACAGCCTAGAGAAACATCTGTAGTCCATCCTCACAGTATCTCTTCCAGCTCTACATACTCACATGGGTCCCAAAAAGCAACAGACACTCATGGCTTCAGAAGGCTCCCAAGCAAAGCAACCAAGGAGTTTTCCAGATGAAGAAACTTTTATGAAAGCATCAGAAAGTGAATACAAAATGATTATATACAGAGCCCTTCTAGACCTTATACAAAATGCAGGAGAATAAAATGAAAAATTAAGCAAGATGTTCGATCTGATGGAACACCAGTACTCTGAAATCCAACAGATCAAAAACAAAATCAAAGACATAGAAACTTCAATGCAAAGCCAAGAAAACAGAATGGAACAAATAGAAAAAAGAATTTCTGACTTGGAAGACAGAGCTACTGAGGCCAGCATCTATGAGCAGAAATCAGAAAAAAGAAACAAGAGAAATGAAGAAACATTAAGAAGCATGTGGGACTCTATTAAGAGGAACAACCTTCGATTAATTGGAGTCTCTGAACAGGGTGAGACATCTGAGAACACAGAGAGTATTGTTGCTGAGCTGCTGACAGAAAACTTCCCAGAAATCATGAAGGAAGAGAATATAGACATCTCAGATGCATATCGTATGCCACCCAATATAGATCTCAAAAGAAATACTCCAAGACATATTATAATCAAGCTCAACAAAATGAAACATAAGCAGCAACTCCTAAAGGCAGCAAGACTCAAATCAAAGCTAACATTCAGAGGGAAACCCTTTGGGCTCTCTTCAGATTTCTCAGCAGAAACCATGCTGGCACGGAGACAGTGGCATGACACATTCGAAGTCTTGAAGGAGAAGAACTTCCAACCAAGAATTATATATCCTGCAAAACTATCTTTCAAATATGAAAATGAAATTAAGACATTCCCAGATAAACAGAAACTCAGAGACTTTGTAAAAACCAAAGCAAAACTACAAGAAATATTGAAAGAAGTTCTTGGCTCTGGCTTAGAAGAACAAACCCACTAACTTTGTATTTTAGAATGACATACTACTCAAAACTCTACTCATTTAGGGAAGGCTCGAAAGTAAATCACAGCTATGATAAGGAAAGAAGCAATCCAATGATCATCATGAAAACTATGGTGTCATCATATTAAAAAGAGGGATGTACTACAGTTGTTATAGTCCTTCCAGGTGGAGAGGAAGATGACAAGACTGGTAGTAACTAAAATTGGGTTTATAAATAGTTTATTAAGAGGGATTATAGGGGCAGCTGTAAAGCACAACAAAGATGTATCATACCATTTCAAGAAATGTGACACAGGAGTCTCAACAACCACAAAACCAGCTCTGAAAAAGGTGAAAAATCAACTCACAAAAAAGAATGTCCCAGAACAGACTAATAAAAACAACAGAGAAAACATCATCATAAAAATAAACCTATCACAATGGCAGCACTGAACACATACCTATCAATAATTACATTGAATGTGAATGGACTGAATGCTCCAGTAAAGAGACATCGAGTGACATCTTGGATTAAAAGACATGACCCATCCATATATTGTCTACAAGAAACTCACTTGAGACATAAAGATAGGAACAAACTGAAAATTAAAGGTTGGAAGAATATATATCAAGCTAATAATGAACAAAGAAGAGCAGACATGGCAATACTAATCTCAGACAAAATCAATTTTAATGTCAAATCCACCATTGTGGACAAAGATGGATACTATGTATTGCTGAAAGGTTCAGTACTCAAGCAAGACTTAACTATATTAAATATTTATGCACCTAATATCAGAGCACCTAAATATGTCGAAGAAGCACTAACTACACTCAAAAGAGAGTTAGATGACTCCTCCATAATAGTGGGAGACTTCAACACTCTACTCTCAATACTAGACAGATCATCTAGAAAAAAGCCCAGTAAAGACATAGAAGACCTCATTGCCACAATTAACCAACTAAACCTCATTGATATATACAGAACTTTCCACCTATCAACAGACAACTACACCTTCTTCGCCAGTGCACATGGAACATTCTCCAGAATTGACCATGTGATAGGCCATAATGCAATGCTCAACAAAATCCATACCATTGAATTAATGCAAAGCATCTTCTCAGATCATAAAGCCATCAAAGTTGAAATCAATAGCAGAAAAAACATAGATAGAAAGTGGAACTCTTGGAAACAGAACAACATCTTGCTCAAAAAAACATGGATTATAGAGGAAATCAAGGGTGAATTAAAGAAATTTATGGATTCCAATGAGAACGAAAACACTTCCTACCAGAACCTATGGGATACAGCCAAAGCAGTGCTCAGAGTTCTCTTTATCTCCATAAATGCACACATCTGGAGGGAGGAAAGAAACCAAATCAAGGAACTAACCCTACAGCTTGAACAAGAAGAAAGAGAACAACAGAGGAACCCCTCGGGCACCAGAAGAAATGAGATCATAAAGATTAGAGCAGAGCTAAATGAATTAGAGAATCAAAAAACAATTGAAAAAATTGAAAAGACCAAAAGCTGTTTTTTTGAAAAGATCAACAAAATTGACAAACCACTGGCTAAACTTACTAAAGAAAAGCAGGAAAGGAAACAAATAACCCAAATTAGAAATGAGAGGGGGGTTGTCACCACAGATGCAACAGAAATAAAAAATATCATAACAGAATACTATGATAGACTGTACTCTAACAAATTTGAAAACCTAGGGGAAATGGACCAGTTCTTTGACTCGTACCACCTACACAAATTATCACACCGTGAAGCAGAACAACTTAATAAATCCATCACAAAGGAAGAGATTGATAAACTCATGAAAACACTGCCAACCAAAAAAGGTCCAGGTCCAGATGGCTTCACTGTAGAATTCTATCAAGCATTTAGAGAAGAGTTATCTCCAATACTACTGAGACTATTTCACAGTATAGAAAGGGATGGAGTACTCCCAAACTCATTCTATGAAGCCAGCATAACCCTGATACCTAAGCCAGGGGAAGACCCAACAAAGAAAGAGAACTACAGACTGATATCACTCATGAATCTAGATGAAAAAATCTTCAACAAAATTCTTGCCAATGGAATACAACAACATATCGAGAAAATAATCCATCTTGACCAAGTGGGATTCATACCAGGGATGCAAGGCTGGTTCAACATCAGAAAAACAATTAATGTGATTAACCACATAAATAACACAGAAGACAAGGATCACCTGATTTTGTCCATTGATGCAGAAAAGGCATTTGATAAAGTCCAACACCCATTCATGCTAAAAACTCTTAGCAAAATGGGCATAGATGGCAAATTCCTCAACACAATAAGGGCCATTTATACAAAGCCAATTGCCCACGTTATCCTGAATGGAGAGAGACTGAAAGACTTTCCCGTGAGATCAGGAACTAGACAAGGATGCCCACTCTCACCTCTTCTATTCAACATTGTGCTAGAAGTTTTAGCCAGAGCAATTAGACAAGACCAAGAAATAAAGGGCATCCGCATCGGCAAAGAGGAAGTTAAAATCTCCCTCTTTGCAGGTGGTACGATTGTATATGCAGAGAATCCCAAGGAATCTATAAGTAAACTACTGAAGCTGATAGAAGAGTTCAACAAAGTCTCAGGATACAAGATAAACATAAGTAAATCAGTAGGATTCCTTTATACCAACAACAAGACTGTTAAGGAAGAAATTATCAAATCAATACCATTTACTATAGCCTCTAAGAAGATAAAGTACCTAGGAATCAATCTAACCAGAGATGTAACAGACCTTTACAAAGAGAACTACAAGCCCTTACCACAAGAAACTAAGAGAGACTTAGATAAATGGAAAAACCTACCCTGCTCATTTACAGGAAGACTTAACATTGCGAAAATGTCTATTTTACCCAAAGCAATCTATTTATATAATGCAATCCCAATACAAGTTCCAGCAACATTTTTTAATGAGATGGAGAAACAAATCACCAATTTTGTTTGGAAAGGAAAGAAGCCCCGGTTAAGCAAGGTACTACTAAAGAAGAAGAACACACTGGGAGGCCTCTCATTACCTGACTTTAGAACATATTACACTGCCACAGTGGTCGAAACAGCCTGGTACTGGTATAAGAACAGACGGCTTGATCAATGGAACAAAACTGAGACCCCAGAGATGACACCATCAGCCTATGAACGATTGATATTCGACAGAGGCCCTAAGACATTAAACTGGGGTAAAACCAGTGTCTTCAACAAACGGTGCAGGCAGAGTTGGATATCCATCTGCAAGAAACTGAAACAAGATCCATGTCTTACACCTTATACAAAAACCAACTCCAACTGGATAAAAGACCTAAATATCAAACCTAAAACGATAAAGCTCATCCAAGAAAAGGTAGGAACAACAATGGAAGTTTTAATACACAATGTGGACAGACTCCAAAATCTGTCAAACAAACCACAATCATCGGAAGAGAAAATAGATAAATGGGAACTATTAAGAATCAAACACTGTTGCTCATCCGAAGACTTTATTAGTAGAATTAAAAGAACACCTACAGAATGGGAAAAAATATTTGGCAACTCTATGTCAGACCGACGCCTGATCTCCATAATCTATAAGATACTACAAAATATCAACAAGAAGAAGACAAATCATCCAATTAAGCGATGGGCAAAGGAGATGGACAGACATTTCACTAAAAAAGAGATCCAAGCAGCCAAAAAACACATGGGGACATGTTTGCGATCTTTATAGTTATTAAAGAAATTCAAATGAAGATGACAGTGAGATACCATCTCACCCCAACAAGATTGGCCATGATCCAAAAAACACAAAACAACAAATGCTGGAGAGGCTGTGCAGAAAGTGGAACCCTCCTACACTGTTGGTGGGGTTGCAAAATGGTCCAGCCTCTTTGGAAAGCAATCTGGCGCTTCCTTAAAAAAATGGATATTGATATACCATTTGACCCAGTAATTCCACTACTTGGAATATATCCTACAGAATCAAGGCCTTTCACACCAACGGACACATGCACCAGAATGTTTATCGCAGCACAGTCCACGATAGCAAAAAGATGGAATCAACCCAGATGCCCAACAACAGAAGAATGGATAGGTAAACTATGGTATATATACTCAATGGAGCACTTCACAATGATAAAGAACAACGATGACTTCAGGAAACATCTCATGACCTGGTTTCAACTGGAAGACATTATGTTCAGTGAAAGCAGTCAGCAACAAAAGGACAAATATTGTATGAGACCTCTACGATAAGGTCTCAAAAACAGACTTGTGTATAGAAGAAAAGACTCTTTGACAGCTGCAAGGGAGGGGAGGGAAGGAGGGAGGGGGAAAGGTTTAGATTAGATAGTTGCTAGGTATCTGGTTGGGTGAAATCGGTGACAGCACACATTAGAAACAAGAACAATATTAAGTGGATTTAAACATAACATGAGTACTCCTTCCATCTTAACCCAGTATTGAAAGGATAGAGTAGCTGGGGTGGGGGGCGGGGGACCATGCTCTTAGGCGAAAGCGAGGGCAATTGGCACAACTAGCATTTTGCTAAGAGGGCTCTCTGCACCCCACGTTGGTGAGTGGCGTCTGGGGTCTTAAAAGCTGCCAAGCTGCCATCCGAGGGCACAGCAAATGGTCCCAACTCAGCAGAAACGGATGGTCACCGAGGACCAAAACGACATAGGGGAAAGACAACCCAGAAGACAAAGAGACCCACAGCAGTGGGTGCCTACATCGACTTGGGACCGGAAGAACCGGATGATGCCCGGCCACCTCCAGTGATAGCCACGATGGAGCTCACTAAGTTGAGTCTCATTGGCAACACAAGAACAAAATGGGGTGCACCCTGAGATCCCCACTAAAAGACTTCAGTTGATGGTCCAGTGGTTTCAGGGTTCCCCTGGGAGCATGGCCCCTCGCCCTGATGCTGCCCTTAACCATAAATCATAACGAAGGTCCACGCTTCGGACAGGAATGGATTGGACTTGGCGATGCAGAGTGACCATGTATTGGATGCACTTTATGGTTCTATACATCTATAGGATGTCATCCTGCTTACCTCTGGCTGGAGGAAGGAGAGTGGGTGAAGAGGAGGGAAAAAAGAGACTATTGGGAGAATGAGACATGTATGGAGCAGAGAGGAATAGTGTGCTGTCACCGGTCAGGGAGAGCAGTGGAAGCTGCATATAGTGGGTATGTAAATTTATACAGCAATGTACATTTTCACTCAGTTATATTAAATAAAAAATTTTTTTAAAAAAGACTACCCACAGAATGAGAAAAAATATCTGGCAACTACATGTCAGATTGACATCTGATTTCCATAATCTACATGGTACTGCAAAGTGTCAACAAGAAAAAGGTAAATAACCCAATTAAACAATGGGCAAAGGAGATGGACAGACACATCACCAAAGAAGACATCCAGGCAGCCGAAAGACATGTGAAGAAATGCTCACAATCATTAGCTATTAGAGAAATTCAAATCAAAACTACAGTGAGGTATCATCTCACCCCAACAAGGTTAGCAATAATCTGAAAAACACAAAACACCAAATGCTGAGGAAGCTGCAGAGAGATTGGAACTCTCCTACATTGTTGGTGAGATTGCAAAATGTTACAACCTCTTTGGAAAGCCATTTGGCTTTCCAGCAACACCACTGCTTGGAATATATCCTACAGTGACTAAAGCATTTATATGAACAGACACATGCACACGAATGTTTATTGCAGCACTGTCTGCAATAACAAAGAGATGAAATCAATCCTAGGTGTCCATCAACAGAGGAGTGGATAAACAAACTATGGTACATACACTCAGTGGAACATTATGCAGTAATAAAGAGCAATGATGACTTTAGGAAGCATCTCATAAGCTGGTATCAACAAGAAGATATTCTTCTGAGTGAAACCAGTCAGTGGCAAAAAGATGAATATTGTATGAGACCTCTGCTATAAGAACTTAAAAATAGCTATAAGAGCTTAAAAACAGTCTTATGTACAAAAGATTCTTTGATGGCTACAAGCAGGGGAGGAAGGGAGAGGGCTGGTCATAGATTAGATAGTAGGTAGAAATTTGGTTAGGTTAAAACAGTGACAGCATGCACTAGATAGCAGATGAACATAACTGGACTACTCCAAAAACTGAAAGCTCTTCTAAATCAACCCATATTGCAATGATAGAGTAGCAGGGGCGGGGCCTGAGGACCATGCTCTTGGGGGATATTGAGGTCAACTTGTATAACTATCCTATTGCTAAGAGGGTCTTCTGCACCTCATATTGGTGAGTGGCTTCTGGGGCCTTAAAAGCTAGCCAAATGGTCCAAGCTCATCCAGAACAGATACTGATTCTTGAAAGAGGGGTGTTAAAGTATCACTAATAAGGTGGAGTTGCCAATTTCTTGTCTTTCTATCAGTTTTTTTATATCCAACATTTTGGAATTAGTTGTTAGATGTATAAAAGTTGATGATTGTTAAATGGACTTTGCATTTTAATTAATTAGAAATATTTTTATTTGTCCCTTCGATGGTTTATGTTTGAATTCTACTGTCTAAAATTTATATTACTGCTTGACACCTATTTGTTAATGTTTGCCTTTTACGACTTTTAATTTTTATACATTTAAGTCTCGTCACATTATTTTATTTTAGGAGTGTCCCCTAATCAAAGAATGTCTGTCTTTATAGAGGACTTTAACCCTGATTTTTTACTGATCACTGATCCTTTTGAATTTCTTCCTGCCGTCTTTTTATGTTTTATCTCTAACATGCATTTTTCCTCTCTTTTTTGTTTATTTTTAAATCTCCCTAGCCTTTTGTTAGATTAACTGCTTTCCTCCTTTCCTCATCTTCTTTTTTATATTGTAATGATTTGAAAGTAGTATATCTTTATTCAGTTTTTGGTAATGGTAGCCCCTAAAACTTTACTTTACACATAGACATTTATTCTATCCTAGCAATGCTGAGCTAATGACATCTGTGTCCTCATCCTTTATGACCCCATCTGAACAGGACAAGCATCTTAATTTGCACTCCCCTTGCCATCATTACTTCTCATTTTGGGACTATCTGCAGTGATTATCAAAATTATTATTAACTTTTTTCTTTTTTACAGTAAGTTCTTATTTAAATGAAGCATGTTTAAATATTCTCTTGCCACTCTTGCTTTTTTTTAACCCCTGTCTTTCTCTTGTATTGTATTGCATTTTTCTGAAGCGTATCTTCTCGTAATTCCTTTGGAGAAGAAGGCTGCATAGCAAACTTTCTGTATTTACTAATCAAGTATTACTGCAATAATCACATGTAACAACCCATGGGCTTATGACTTATAATGATAAACATATATTTTGCTTGATTATGGGTTCCTGGGTAGCTGCTATTTGGCTGCTTCTGGCTAGGCTTGACTAAGCATGTATTCAGAATGAAAGTTTGATTTGGATAGGTTTTGTGTGTCTCATTCTGGGAGCAGCAGCTTCGTGGTGACATATTCTTCCCAGAGGCGAAGCCAAACTAGGCGAACACATTCCAAGCTTTTTGTTCATGTATTTTTGGCCAAAGCCAGTCACATGGCCAAAACCAAAGATCTTTTACTGCTAGAAAGCACTTCAAGGTGCCACAGCAGGGGGAGTGAGAAAAGAACTGGGGAAAATAATCCAATTTTTTATGACATAACTGGAAATATTTTTGTTTTTCTTCCTACTTAAATGATAGCTTTGGTCAGATGTAGGATTGTTATTATTATTATTATTACTGTTAAACGAAGCCTGGTCTGGAATTTTTTGCCAGCTAAAAGATTCATTTACTTACTTGTCAGATGTTTATTGAGTACTGCTCATGTCAGGTGCTGATGGGACAAGCCAAGTACACAATGACAGTTTCCAGGGTTCCTGCCTTACACAGGCTTTTCATCCGATAGAGGCAGTCTTTGTGTAGGGTCATCATCACCACACCAGTTTCTGTTGAGTCAGTTCCAACTCATGGTGACTCTGTGTGTCAGAGTAGAACCGTGCTCTATAGGGGTCTCAACAACTGTGACTTTGGGGAAGGAGATCACCAAACCTTTCTCCTAGTGTGCCTTTGGGTAGATTTATGCCTCCACCTTTTGTTTAGAGCTAAGTGTGTGAACCATTTGCACTGTACCCAGAGACTTTGTGTACAGTTATAATACTTGCCAAATATGTAATATGGTGCCATAGCTGCCTGCTTGACTGGTTCATAAAGGTTTTACAGATGACATGAGTTTTAATTGAATCTCAAAAGGTAAGCAGGCATTTCCCAAAAAGGAGAAAGTGAGAGAGGATTAGGGGAAAGAAGGCTTTGAGGGAGATGGTGCATTCAGACTTCTATTCCAGGCAGTGAGACAGTGAATCCTCAAAAGATTTTGAGTAGGAGAGAAGCAGCTCAATTGGTTTTAGATTTCAGAAAACCCATTATGTAGCTGTGAGAAGAAAGGATTGGATGGCACACATCGGGCCCAGGACCACTGTTAAGAGGATTTTTGGAGTCCTGAAATCTGATAAATAAAACAGCATCCAGGAGAGACATTTCCTTCTGAGAACTCTATGCATGTGCACGCACACGCTTGCACAAGCACACACACACACATATACACACAGCTAACCACAGAAGATGTTTTTCCAGGATTACTGCTTGGGCTGGCAACAGGCCACATTTGCCCCAGGAGAAAAGTGACCACAGAGACAGCAGCTTCTGAAAGCCAGTTTCCACAGAGAGTTGCTCTTCTGCTGGGCAAAGTGATAGAACCAAGCCTGAGAAAGGAAGCAGAACCTCATCATGATGTAATTGCCCCATGATTCAGAAGCAAGCTAGAAAGAAACTTCTGCACAGTTATGTGATCATCTGAAAGTTCAGAAGTAATTAATCCATGTGTTTGGAGATGGATGTCAAATCACCCAAATAACTCTTTGCCTTATGCATCAGAGGGAGACGGAGGCTAGAGAAGAAGAGTATTTGTCTAGCCTTTACATATGTGCTATTAGTAAAGATTTAGTAAACTTGGCTAAAGGATGTTAGGAAATCAGACTTTGTGATGATTTTAGGGACTCATTTTGAGTCCAAGCAAGTTAGCTTAGAAGTATTTCGAGGCTATCGTTTCTATTCCATTAAATAACACACGTCCATTTACCAGCTGGGTCTGATTCCAGGACTTGGGGTGTAGCCTTCCAGGTTTACTTCTCAGTGATCGAAGGTCCCTAACTCTGTACCTCGTAATTAAACATCTGGGGCTGGGATCAGAATGTTCCACACTTTGGGACATGGTGTTATCAAGTATATGGGAAATGCTGATTATAATTGGATTTAATTTCTAACAAAGCTCAATTGCAAAACTCCTTTTCCTTCCACACTGTTTTCGTATAGAAAAGCTATAAATAAGTTACTCAGGGCATTGTCAGATTTCATTTTGGGTTGAAAAGCCTCGTGTTTAAATTTGGCCCACAAACAATGTCTTTTGGAAAGCATTAGAAAGTACTTTTTCAGCTATTTTCATATAACATAAAAGCAGAAAAAAAAGTATCCTCACTTTTGTGCATTCTATCCAGTAAGGGCTTATTGATCTCATTGTTATGGGCTTATAACTGTTAGGCTTTATCTGGGAGAAAGGGAAACAGAAGTTTATAAAATAAATGCAGAATGGTTCATTTACATACAAACCACTTGTCACATAGATTTGTTATGTGGAACACAGCCAACAAGTAATAACGTAGTAAAACACAGCCTCTTTACTGACAAAATGTCATCAAAACTAAAGTGCCAAGTCTGAGCTCACAACATGCAAGTCTCTTAGGTGCGCCTTCGTGGTCAATTTAATCTTAATTCAGATACAGTAAAAACAATAGTGTTGTGTGGTTTCTTTGGCCATACCCAACCCAAACCCACTGCCGGAGTCAGATCCAACTCATAGTGACCCTAGAAGTCGGGGGAGAGCTGCCTCATACAGTTTCCAAGGAGCACCTGACAGATTTGAGCAGCTGAACTTTTGGGTAGCAGATGTAGCACTTAACTCACTATGGCACCAGGGTTTCCTCTTTGACCCAAGTAAATTAAAAATAAGGATTGACATGGGGATTCTTCCAGAATAGGTATTCTGATGTCAAAGTGTAGGTAACAAGCCAATTGCAAGGCAACAGAGAAGAGAGCTACAAAGACCAGAGGGAAAGAAGCCCCCTTACAGAGCTGCATCAAGGTCAGGAGAGAAAGCACAGTAATGAATGGAAGGCTTCAAGAGGAAACTAGATTTTTAATCTTTTAGATGAACTTGCAACACATTGGGAACACTTTTCATCCCTTATGAGTAAAAGTAAAAGCAACTTTGAAACTTGTGGTTAAAGGAACATTCATTTTTGTGAAATTGACTCTTCCTTAAAGGCCTACAGCCACAGTGGCACCACTGGGAAACCAACAGCCTCAGTGAGGCAACCCACACTCCAGGTCCAGGGAGTCAGCAGAGTCCATGATGGTCTATGTCTAGAGACTGACATAAAAACAAATGCATGTTGACTCTTCTTCCAACTCTGAAACAAAACAGCATAGACTCACTTTTCCCTGGCTAAATACAACTAAATGTTCTGGAAATTATTCAAGAGATAATGATAACTTAAAAGCTGGGGGGTTAGGGGTGGAGAGAAAGATTGGATAGGGACCTTAGGGCTTGAGGAAAAACAGTGTGATGGACTTCCTAGGCTTTCTTTTTATCTCCCAGATTGGATGTAGGAGAGGCTTTTCACCTGGAATTATCGATGGGAATAGAAAAAACAAACTTATTAAAACTCTTGTCTCTAGCCAAAGGACTAGAGGAGTGGAAGCATAACAGAGACCTAGTGGGGAACCCAAGCCTCAACTCTACTACCAGGGCTACTGGAGAGGGAGATCTGATTTGTTTGCAATGGCAGCAATGATGCCACAGACATTCCAACCCATATTTCACAACTCATGTCCAGTGGTGATCTCATCTACTCACAGTAATGTACAATGTCTGTCAGCCTTCTGCATAAGAAAACCCAGGCCCGGCAGTTTCTTCCCTTTCCACCCTAGATGGTGACCCAGAGACGATAAACAAGTCAGGGAAGCACTTTTGTCCCTACAGATAGCACCAATGTGGATGAAGAAGGAACCTCAGGAAGACCAGAACAATATGGCAAGAATAGCATTGCAAGGGTTCAGAGAACAAAACTACTGCTTGAAATAAAGCCCCCAAGAATAGAACAGAACCTACATGCCAAACTTAAACAGGAAAATTGCCTGCTAAACTAGACAATTTAAATAGCTTCAAGAATCTCCTAACAGAATAATCAAAATGTCCAGAATACAACCAAAAATCACTTGTCATACCAGCACAACCAGAATTTGAATGAGAAAAGACAACTAAACACAATACCAAGATGGACCAGATGCTAGAATTACTAGATGAGAATTTAAAAGCAGCTATCATAAACATGGAAACCCTGGTGGTATAGTGGTTAAGTGCTATATCTGCAGTTCAAATCCACCAGCTGCTCCTTGGAATCTCTGTGGAGCAGTTCTACTCTGTCCTATAGGGTTGCTATGAGTCAGAATTGACTCGATGGCAGTGAGTTTGGTTTGGGTATCATAAATATGCATCAACAATCAGTGAAAGATGCTCTTGAAACAAATGAAAAAAAAAACAAACAAACAAACTCAGCCAATATGGAACACATATAAAAGAACCAAAAGAAATGAAAACATAGTAACTGAAACAAAATCCATGAACTCAAGAGTAGAAAGGAGATAAACGAGGATAGAATCAGTGTACTTGAGGACAGTTTAATAGAATTTACTCAATACAAATAACAGACACAATACACTAAAAATATTGAACAGAGTCTTAGAGATTTGAACATAATAGTAAAATATTTGGTGTTTGTGACACCAGAGTCCCAGCTTTTTGTCTGTAGGTTTATGACTTTTGTCAAATTTGGGGAAATTTCAGCCATTATTACTTCAAGAAGTTTATTAGCCCTGCCCTTCCTCCTTTCTAGTCAGAACTCTGGTGACACAAAATTTAGTTCTTTTGTTACAGCCGCACTGGTCCTTAGACTTTATCACAAGGACGTCGGTCATTTTTTTCGGTGTATTTTTTCTCTGTTGTTTAGATTGTATAATTTCTACTGTTCCTCCTGCCACTACCCCAGTTCTTTCATCTGTCTTCTCTAATCTGCTTTTGGCAACATCCAATGAGCTTTTCATTTCAGTTTCTGTAATTTTTCATTCTAAAATTTCTGTGGTCCTTTTTTATGTCTTCCGTCTCTTACTGGCACTTTCAGTTTATTTTGCTAAAATTATTTTCTTACATGCTTCAGGTGTGTTTGTAATTGCTCACTGAATCATTTTTATGAAGCCTCCTTTAAAATGTGTGAGCATCTGCTAATGATCTTTTTTCATTCAGCTTGAGATCTCCCTGGTACTTGTAAGACAGTGATTTTTGATTGAAACTTGGACATTTGGTTATATGATTCTGGATCTTTTTTTAAACTTCTGTTTTGGCTAGCTTACAGGGACATGACTCTGGCAGGGAAATGTGATGTGCTGACTTGTTACCAGGTAGAGGTAGAAATACAGGTTCCCACTCAGCCTTTGTGCACATCAGCGAGGGTCTCCTAATTACTGCTGGTCACGGGCAGGTGTGGGAGTTCTGGTTCCCAACACTGATAACTCCCGGACGGGAAGGAGTAGGAATCCCTTGTTACCATTTCCCATGGTGATCTTCACTGGCATTATGGAGCATCATGAGGATGGATAGGAGAGATGGTTTAGTTTGTCTTGGGCTGTGGTAGAAATCTTAACTCCAGTAGGCCTCCCCTGAGACTAAGCCTTAGGAGCCTTATGTTACTGTTGGGTTGGGGTGGAAGTCCAGGCTTCCCAGGTGGTCTCCTCCATATTTGGGAGGGCTGGTTATTATCTGGTGGGGGTGAAAATTTCCCTCTGGCAGCAACCTGACGGGAGATGGCTCTAGGTGGGAAAGGGCCACATTTTTTTCCTGATATTTGACTAGAGCAGGGCAGTTACTATTCATGAGTTTTCTCTTGCTAGACTGTCTTTTTCTTAATCCTTTGGCTATGGGGTCCCTGTGAGTTGGAATTCACTCAACAGCAAAGGGCATTTTGGTTTTGGCTATAGAAAGTGGGCTTTTGTTGGGGCTGTTGTGGGTGGCATTGGGCATTCTGGCTTGCCAGCTTCTTTAGCTCCAGGTCTAGGATATACAAGACCACATGGTAACGCAGGGTGCTCACCATCGCTTTAGCTGGGGGCGCCGAAGATCTCTGTCTAGCTTGTCTTCTCTCTACCCTTCGGCGTTTATCCACCTGTTTGTCAGCCAGTCAATCTACTCTAGAGTGTTCAGTTACACTTAATAGGAAAAACAGAGAGAAATACGTCTACTCTATCTTCCCTGAGGTGAAATTCTGACAGCACATTTTCAGCTACAAGAAACTTGCTCATTTTAGCTAAGCTGTGACAAATTTCAGTTTTGTGGATTAATTGCCAGTGTAACCAAAATCCAAATATAATGAAAACTACCCCTGATGCCATTGTGCTCTGTGTTGCACATGCCAGGTATAGTGATTTTTACATTTGCTTCTAGATTTTGTAAGCAAATCTTGTAATTTGAACTCCCATTGTAGCTTTCTTCTTAGAAATCTGTGTTGAGAAATGGTCTATGTACTGGGCTTAAGTAAGATTAGCATCTGAACATGTTGCCTAACAAATCATTTGGACAAACTGTGATTTATATCAGGAGATCAACTTGGGCTGCTCTTTTGTCCCCCCAGGCAGTGATTTTCCTTTATTCCTAATTCTCAGATCATAAGTCATTTTTTTAAATTGTGCTTTAAGTGAAAGTTTAAAGTCCAAGTTAGTTTGTCATACAAAAACTTACACATGCATTGTTATGTGACCCTAATTGTTCTCTCTACAGTGTAACAGCTTTCTTGTCCTCTCCATGTTGTATTTGCATGTCCATTCAACCAGCTCACGCACCCCTGTCTTCTTGTCTTGCCTCCAGACAGCAACTGTCCATTTGGTCTCCTCTATTTACTTCAGCCAAGCAGCACACTCTTCACCAATATCGTTTTATGTCCTGTAGTCCAGTCTAATCTTTGTCTAAAGAGGTGGTTTCAGGAATGGTTTTAGTTTGGGGCTAACTGAGAGTCTGGCAACCAGGTCTTCCTGGGCCCCTCCAATCTGTCAGACCACCAAGTTTGATCTTTTTACTAGAGTTTGAGTTCTTCACGTCATTCTTCTCATGAAATCTGCCCGTCAGTGGCCTCTCGGATTGACTGTTTTTGTGCCAGAGGTAAAGACCATGGTCAGATCATTCCTTTGCGGTTGGAAATGGAGATGTCTCCCAATTTTTTGTTATCATAAACAAGTCTGGTAAAATATTTGTGGTCTTAAGTCTTTTCAGCATCTCTTTTTCCTTATGAGACATACCTAAAAGTAGAATTACTAGGTCACAGGGTGCATGTGTATTTGTGTGTTGGAGGAGAGAGGGCTACAGAATCATTGCCCATTTAAAAGAGGAGCCCTCATAGTCATCTTTTCTGTTTCTTGATCTCTTGTTTAAATCCAGTAGTATGCAGGCAAATGCACAGACAGTATATGGAAATTTGAGGGGTGGGCAAAATGAGCAGGAAAGAAAAAAAAGGAAGTATTGCTTGGGATGGTGGGAAATCAGTTTTGTTTGAGAGAGGACTCATCCTTGACTAGAACCCTTGACTAGACACCTCATAGACAAATGCCTATCAGTGAACCAGAAAAATATGGAGATGCTCTTGTTCTGTTGGAAACTCTGGTGGTGTAGTGGTTAAGTGCTATGGCTGCTAACCAAAAGGTCAGCAGTTCAAATCTACCAGGGGTTCCTTGAGAACTCTATGGAGCACTTCTACAGTGTCCTATAGGGTTTCTATGAGTCAGAATTGACTTGACAGCAGCAGGTTTGTTTTTTTGTTCCACTAGAAAATGAATTCAAACATGGCCTGTCCATCCTTTGGTGCAGGCAGGTTGGGGATTATCTCTCCAGCCTGTGCCTTTTTTGATGTGCCTCTAGAGTAGTGCAGTACTCTGACTCAACTGTCTAAAGCTGCTTCAGAGCATGTGTGGGTTTCACTGGTGCTCGTGTGAGCACCACACCAGCCCAGCATCTGTGGTAGCTCTATGTGAGATGGAAGATTGGTTTGGGAAACAGCACTCCCAGCAGCAGTATCTTTGAATAAGAAGACAAATAACAATTAGTGAGGCCACATCACTTGAAGGAATAAGGAGCAATGGACCATACCTCAATATCTCCAGGCACTAATTTCAGTAAACAAGTGGAGCATCTATAACTGCCTTCCTCTTACCTCTTGCTTCATTGGTTATTTACACAGTGATGGCAGGAGTGTTGGTCTGAGATAGAGGGTCCCTGTAGCCCTCTCCAGGTGTCCAGCACATGAGTTATGTGCAAAAAACTGCATGGTGTCCTGTTTGTTCTTTAAAAAGTGATTTTATAAGGAATGGATATTTCCTGGATGAAAAAAAGTTGAACAAAAAATAAGGTGATGTAGATGAAGACAAACATGAAAGCTATAATCTGTTCACACAGAAAAAAAAAACTGTTAATGTCTTCTCTCATCTCTTGCCCACAATTTAATAAAATTGGAATTGTTCTGCATGCACAGCTTCCTGTCACAATTTATTCAACTCCCTTTATGCTGTGAGCACTTCCCCACAGCCACGACTCCCACTGATGGGAGGATAAGGTTTGAACTCCAGTCAGGTCTTCAAGAGCTTCTACATACAACCCATCTCCTATCTCAGTCATGGCGATTTATTCACAATTTCCCACACTTGTCCTATCTCTTCTGCTTCTATTCTATACGACATAAAATATAAGGGAAGTCAGCAAAACTGGACTAAACCAAAAGCCATGTTTCCTGAATACAACTAAACACTCTGAGAAAGAGATAGTAGCATGGACAACAGTCTGGGGACCACGATTTTTAGAGCACATCTGGGTTAACTGGTAGTACACAGTTTATTGAGAAAATGCTCCACATTTCACTTTGTTGAATGGTGTCTGGAGCGTTAAAAGCTAGCAAGCTGCCATCTAAGGTGCATTTACTGGTGTCAGCCTACCTGGAGCAAAAGAGAAGGAAATGCACAAAAGACATAAGGAAATTATGAGCCCAAGAAAGAGAAAGGGCCACATAAACCAGAGACTCTACCAGTTTGAGACCAGAAGAACTAGATGGTCTCCAGCTACCACCAATTTACACCCTGACAGGGAATTCAGGAGAGTCCCTGATGAAGCATGAGAAAAGAGAGGTACAGAACTCAAATTCTAGGAAGAAGACCGACATAATTTTCTGACTGAGACTGGAGGGACTCTTGAAGACATAGTCCCTGAACTCTGTTAGTCCAGAACTAAAATCATTACTGAAGCCACCTCCTCAGACAAAGATTACACTGAACTATAAAACATAAAATGAGAATGATAAAGAATCTTCTTCTGGACACTAAATGGGTAGCTCCTGCCCAGAGACTAGATGAGAAAGCAGAAGTGGACAGGAGCTGGTTGAATGAACATGGAAAATACAGGGTGGAGAAGAAGAGCGAACTGTCACACTGTAGGGAGAGCAACTAGGGTCACATAACAATGTGCATAAAAGTTTTTCTATGAGAAACTGACTTGAATTGTAATCTAGTTGTAGAGAGGTAGGCATGCAAATTTGACTTCGATTGTACACTTTCACTTAATCGTTTTATATATATACATATATACACACACATATATATGATCATTTCAATAGATTTGAAAAAGCCTTTGACAAAATTTAACACCTACTCGTGATAAAACGCACTCGGCAAGCTAGTAGTAGCAGAGAACATCCTGAGAATGACAGAAGACTCGTCTATAGGTAGCATTCTACTTGATGGTGAAAGACTGAATTGTGTCCTAAGTCCTTTAACTCCTATTTTAGGGAGTTTAACACTAGGAATAAGTACAGGAATACTCAGTTTGTCTTGCTTACATTCATTTAATTTCTTGCGAAACTGTCATGGCAAGGCATGCGAGTAAGATCTCACAACATTCGTTTTAGCACTGGAGAATTAGAATCAGCAATTACAAGTAAAATGTTAGTTCAATGTTTGTAGTTTCCATCTTTAGACGTTAGGCTTTTGTCTTTTATGAGAGATCTTGAAAGGAAAGCTTGACCGTGACTCAAATTTGATGAAGGTCCCTCATAGCTAGAGTCTGAGGTCAGTGGTAGTGGCAGAGACTCAGTCTCAGGAAAGACTTCCTCCTTGGAGGGCGCCAGAATCTAGACAGTAGTCTCTTGATTGCTTGCCTATGTTCTTCTCAGAGCGTGAGTGTGTGTATGTGTGCGTGTGCATGTGTGTGCATGTGTGTGTGTGTACATGTAAAATTGGCCCTTGGTGGTGCAGTGGTTAAGTGCTCAGCTACTAACAAGGAGGTCAGCAGTTCAAACGCACCAGCCATAATAACACAGGAGAAAGAGGTGGCAGTCAACTTCTGTAAAGAATAGAGTCTTGGAAGCCCTATGGGACATTTCTGCTCAGTCCTCTAGGATTGCTATAAGCCAGAGTCAACTCAAGTGCCCAAGGACCCTGCATGGGCAGGGAGAGCTCAACTTAGATGTGCTTTCTGAAGTTATCTCTAAACATTCTCATAAACGTTTAACTCTAGTCTCCTTTAGTAGCAGTACCATGCCTTACAATCTTCACGAGATATCAGCAGGCATCCTCGCTGTGCCATACGTGCTCCATCTACAACCCAGTTCACCTCCTCCCACGATGGCCTGAGTATATTGGTGATAACTCATGGGTCAGCCCTGATTTGTACACCAACATTGCTTAGAAATGTGGCCACAAACAAATGATTTCCTGCATTGCTAAACAAAATATTTTCTTATTCTGCTTACTAAGGCGTGCTCTTGTGTACAAAATCATCATTTTTCTCTAGAAATATGCAATAGATGTTTTCATCTTTTATTTCTACCTCCATAGAATGATGACAGACATTAGGAGGAGGGTTTCTGAACTGTTACAGGCATTTGTGTTATGATCAAAATTATGATAATCCTTATTTAGGGCAGTTCATGTTAAAATAAGTCTTGTTTAATGTAGGATTACTTTAGTGAGGCTTACTGGAAATGGACCAGCCTAGGTTACCTGAACTTGTTGTAGGCTCAATTTAGAAATGATTTCCTGGCCACTGTAGTTCTCTTGAGTGTGCGTGCTGTGGTTAAGAAGGCACAAGTATTTTAGAACCACAGGGACCAAAAAACTTCCATAGAATCAGCATGTATATTTTCTCAAAATTAAGAAACATTCTAGGGGGATTAAGTTAAACCCAGGCTCACAATAACCAGATGACACAAACTGAAGGAGTAATCAAGAAATGAATTCAGAAGAGGTTGACAGGTGCTGTCTGTCTAGGGCTTCAAACACAGCCCTCTTCTGATGCTCCTGCTATTGACAGAAGGTCTGTGTGCCTGTGTGAGGCCACTGCCTATGATTTTACAAAGCTGGAAGCCCTTCATAGAGTCACATGGAAGAGGCTACATGTTGGGAGTTATGGACTAAAGGGGTTGGGTTTCCAAGGCCCAGTCCGTGTCTCCACTGCCAGATCATAGCTGTTAGACTACAAATAATGAGAAACCCAAATAGCAGCAGTTTAAAAGAAATGAGGTTTACTTTTCCCCCTACAAGAAGTGGGGAGTTCAGGCCTGGGTCTGAGGTTCAAGGATGCTGAGGTTGACAGCTGAACGGCTATTTTGGCCTTATCCTGGTGACCTGTCAGAGGTGGCTGATATGGATGGAAAAGACCTGGAGCTGGAGGAAGGGAAAGCTGGGAGCTGGCACTCACTCTTGCTGGTGCCAGTGTGGTTTCCAGGACAGTGTCTTTCCTACACCTAGAGGCTCTGATTCACAAGCAACGACCTGAAAAAGATGAGATGAGATCCACCCATTGCCAAGAGACCAAACTGGGATTCCCAGGTGGGAGGCGCAATCCCTACACTCCTGTGTGCCTTTCAGTCATGGAGAATAACACAAAGGCGCACATTGTCCCTTCCATCACAGTCACTTCCTGGGACTCCATTAAATAACGTAAATATACTCCAGGCCAAACCCTTGCTCTTCCAGAGCAAACTTTATTTTCAAACAACACCAACATCAAGATGGAACAATAGGTACTGGTCACATACAAGGCCTCAGAACTGCTGCCTCTCAGGAGTTTGCTGTGGAGGGAGGTAGTGGGACAGCCTGAGTGCCCTCTTTCTCAGGTTGTGGTACTGTGTACCCTTGATACTTCAGTCTGCCCCTTTACCTGGATGACTGAAAAGAAACCAAATTAATTCAGAGAGGCCCAAGGCTTAAGGTAGGTATAAATCTCAGACCAAGCATCAGGCATGCCAGAAACGCACTTTGACCTTTCTTTAACATAATTTCCCAAGCTCCCATTCTACTTAATCATCTGGGATCCCCTTGTCTTCCTGAGAGTGTCTCAGGTTCTGGGATCTGGGCTTGACATCTAGCCCTCAGGTCTGGTGTCTGTTCAGTGCTCTCCTTTGTGTCTTGGGTGGTTAGGCCCTGCTAGCCACTGCTGTCATTCCTTTTTCTCAATACATTCGAATGCTGTTTCAAGCCTACTCTTTCTGGACCACAGCCACCCACTGTGCAGCTTATGGAAAGCTCTCAGGTGCTCCCACCTATCCTGGAGGGAATTATCCTATGGAATTGGGTCAGGTTTGTTGCTTTGAACTACCAAACAGATAGTCCCTTGGCCTGGCATTTTTGGGGAACATTAGGGTTTTGCCCCCAACCCTGGACTTTGCCTTGGGCTCTGATGGTATCTTTCTACTCAGCGATCCCCAGAACTGCACGCAGTGGAGTTGGAGTGCACTGTGGGATGAAGGCCACTCCAGGACCTTCCCAAGGTCGACACTCCCATCTGCTCAGTGCAACCGATGCCAGAGCTCTCCAGTGTAAGGACACAAGCTCTTCCAGAATCTTGGTCTTAGCCCAAGCCCAAGTTTGGTACTAAAATGCAGAGGTAAGGACTTCGTTTTCCTCTTTTCCTTGTTCAGTCTCCCATACTTGAACCAGAGCATAGGGAGAGATCTTAACACCTGAACCAAGAGAGCATGTCAGGGAGAGGGAGAACAGTTCAGTAAACAGCTGAACAAACTCCACCGTACCTACCCAAGGAGCAAAGAAAGATAAAGATATTTCCCTTTAAATACAACACACATTAACAGCTGTGAAGTATGCATTCTTTTCCAAAACACGCAGAATGTTCCCTAGAATATGCTGTATCTTAGGCCACAAAGCAACTTTCAACACAATCCAAAATACTGAGACCATATAAAGTATCTTTTTTGATCAAATCACATCAAAGTAGATCTTAACTACAGGAAGACCAAGAAAACAAAACCAATGACATGGAAACTAAATACTATTTTGCTTAAAAGCCATTAGATAATAGAATGATTCAAAGATGGAATCAAATATTCCTGGAATCAAACAAAAATGAAAACACTTTCTACCAAAATCTCTGGGACACAGCAAAAGCAGTGCTCAGAGGTCTGTTTATACCAAATGATGCTGAACATTTGAACTGATTCATAATAAGAGATTGAAAGGTGATAATAATAAAACTCTCAACCAAGGAGGAGTGGAAGCCCTTACCCAAATGGTATCACTGGAGAATTCTAGCAAACATTCAGAGAAGAGCTTACACCAGCTGTACTAAAACTATTTCAGAACATACTTCTAAATTAATTTTATGAAGCTAGCACAAACTAGGTATGAAAACCAAGCAAAGACATCATAAAAAAAAAGAAAAGAAAATCACAGTCCAATATGTCTCATAAATATAGGTGCAAAAATTATCAACAAAATTCTTAGAATTCAGAGCATACCACAAAAATAATAACCATGACTAACTGGGATTCATACCAGGTGTGCAAGGATGGTTCAATATTAGAAAATCAATCAACATAATCTACCACACAAATTAAATAAAAAAATCATATGATCATTGCCTTAGGCTGGGTTTTCTAGGGCAGCAAAATCAGTAACACGTTTATGTACAAGAAAAGATTTATATACAAGGAAAGATTTATATATAAAGGAAGCAGCTCATGCAACTGCAGAAGCTGAATGTCTCAAGTCCTGGGATAAGCCTCACATGGCCATGGGAGCTGGTGAACCCAAGGTCAGCAGTCAGAGACCAGAGTTCTCGATTACCGGTTGTGTAGGTCAGCAGATCCCAAGCTGGTAGTGAGACAGAGCTGCAGAGGCTGGCGAACCCAGGATTGGGAGGTCAGGGAACAGGACTGTCAAGTGCCGGCTGTAAGGGTCCATGAATCCAACATCTGCTAGTTCAGGAACCAGATGCCAGAAAGAGCAGGAGCTGCTAGCTACATGAGCAGACCGGCTGTAGGTGGTGGAAGACAGAGAGATGAGATCTGAGGGGTGGGAAGCCACCACAGGCCCCACCCTGCCACTTGATACAGCAGCTAAACATAGAGTAGCCAAGTTGCCATTGTCCTGACCACCACAGTCCACACATTGTCAACTTCGCATCTTCACACATCTCACCCTACCATTCATAGTCTCTGAAGGAATACAATTACAAAGTCATACTTATGTCTGACATGATATAACTAACACATGGACAACTGAAAATGCATTAGCCCATTTACATCTTATGTTTCATAAGTAAACAAAAATATCTGATACACACATCACAGCACAGTCCTTGTTTTTGCAACCAGTCACATGGCCGTAACTGGTATTTAGAACTGCCTTCTTCTACAACCCATTCTGTATTCCCTTTGTCCTCAGCAAGCATCTCAGCTGGTTGTGGTTCCTTGCCTGGTGAGGTGACCCAAACCTTCATTCCTGAATGGTCTGGGCTATTAGCAGTCATTTTGGAATTGGGTTGCTGTAGTTTTCCATTGACCTTAATCATGGGATGTGATAGTACTAGGAGGCATCCTAAGGGATCTCCTGCATTCCAAACATACTTTTCTTTACCTCCATTATGTAATGTCAATCCAATTTCATGTTCATAGCCAGTATCAATCACACCAGCCAGTACTGTAACTTCCTTCTTTGTCTATCGATCCAGAAGCACAAGGAGCCCAAAATGGCCTGGTAGCAATCTTAGCTTCCAGTTCAGTGGAACTGTTGACGTGCCTCCAGGCCACAGCATTTCTCCTTTTGCAATTAAGACATTTAGACTGGCAGAACATAAGGTCATGGGAACAGGAAGCAAAAATATTGCAAGTGGGTCACAGTGAGTGGTGCCACTCCCATTTCCACCCTTTGATTCCTGGTCCCACGAATCCTGGCTATGGGAGGAACAGCACCATATATTGGATGCTGGTTTAGAGCATATACAGCCTCCTGGAGAACATTTCCCGAATCCTGCAAAGTATTGCCACCTAGCTGGAAGAATAATTTTGTCTTCTTCAGGACGCCATTCTATCATTCTATCAAGCCAGCTGCTTCAGGATGATGGAGAACATGGTAAGACTAGTGAACTCTATGAGATTGGGCCCATTACCACACTTCATTTGCTGTGAAGTGAGTCCCTTGATCAGAGGCAATGCTGTGTGGCCTTCCATGATGGTGAATGAGACAATCTGTTAAGCCCACAGACGGTAGATTTGGCAGAAGCATGTCATGCCGGGAAAGCAAATCCATATCCAGAGTATCTATTCCAGTAAGGACAAAACACTTCTGTTTCAGTGATGTAAGTGGTCCAATGTGATCAACTTCCCACCAGGTTGCCGGCTGATCACCTCAAGGAATAGTGCCATATTAGGGTCTCAGTGTTGGTCTCTGCTGCTGGCAAATTGGGAACTCAGCAGTGGATGTAGCCAAGTCAGCTGTGATGAGCCAGAGCACACGTTGCTGGGCCCATGCATAACTACTGTCCCTGCCACCATGGCCACTTTGTTCATGAGCCCATTTAGCAACGACAGGAGTAGCTTGGAAAAGAGGATGATTGGTTCTCGCAGAACATGTCATCTTATCTGCTTGATTGTTAAACTCATCCTCTACTGAGGTCACTCTTTGATGAGCATTCACATGAGACACAAATATCTTCACTTCTTTGGCCCATTTGGAGTAGTCTGTCCACACACCTCTTCCCCGTAGATCCTTGTCTTCCAATCTTCCTATCATGTTCCTTCCAAGTCCCTGACCAACTAGCCAAGCCATTGGCCACAGCCCATGAATCAGTATATAGCCACAAGTCTGGCCATTTCCCCCTCCAAGCAAAGTGAATATGCCACAAAGATGCACTGCTCAAAGTTCTGCTCACTGGGAGGATTTTCTTTCACCACTGTCCTTTAGGGAGTTCCCAGAAAGGGGCTGTAGTGCTGCTGCTGTCCACTTCCGAGTGGTGCCAACACATCGCGCAGAACCATCTGTGAACCAGGCACAAGTTTTCTCTTCCTCAGTCAGCTGGTCATAAGAAACTCCCCATGCGGGAATAGATGCAAACTGAGAGATGGAAGGTAGTGTTACAGGAGCGGAGACCATGTGCATTTGGGCCACTTCCTCATGCAACTTCCTTGTGCCTTCAGGTCCTGTATGGGCCCTATCTCATATATACCACTTCCATTTAATGATGCAGTATTACTGCACTCGTCCAGCTTTATGACTCTGTGGGTCAGACAACACCCAGTTCATGATACGCAGCTCAGGATGCATGGTGACTTGATGTTCCATGGTTAAGCATTCAGTCTCTGCTAAGGCCCACTAATGAGCCAAAAGCTGTTTTTCAAAGGGAGAGTAGTTAGTTATCTGCTGAGGACGGCAGAGCTTTGCTCCAAAATCCTAAAGATCTGCGCTGTGATTGACCAACAGGGGCTTGCCAAGGACTCTAAAAAACATCTCTGTCACTTCT
Organism: Heterohyrax brucei; assembly: GCA_028571685.1. Classification (NCBI taxonomy): domain Eukaryota; kingdom Metazoa; phylum Chordata; class Mammalia; order Hyracoidea; family Procaviidae; genus Heterohyrax; species Heterohyrax brucei. The sequence goes on from CM053162.1 coordinate 25,521,563, forward strand.
GCCACTGACACTTCAAGCACAACTGGATCAGCTGGATCATATGCAGTGTGTTGGGCTGACTTGCTTGTTGCCTGTTACTGTGTTCTTCCCTGCCACCCCCGTGTAATGGAACGTCTGCCCTTCTGCATTTGGAAGCACGTACCTTGTATCCCGAGTTTCAAAGATACAGAGGAATTTTTGTCTTTTCCTGTGACGGGACGAATGTGTTACATGTCACAAAGATGTGATTTTTAGGAGCCAAAGGGTGGTATGTCATGGATTGAATAGTGTCCCCCCAAAATAGGTATAGCCATGTGCCTGAGCCACGAGTCCAGATATTTTATGACTGTCCTCCATTTTGTGATTTTCCTCTGCTGTATGTTAAAGGCTTAGGGTGGGAATGTAAATCCCTTCATAGAATCACCTCCTTGCTCCACTGTAAAGGGAGTTTCCCTGGAGTGGCTTGCCCTACTCTTTATCTTTTCATCCTACAAGAGACAAAAGGAAAGGGAAGCAAGCAGAGAATTGGGACCCTCACTCCATCAAGAAAGCAGCACTAGGAGAAGAGTCCGTCCTTCAGACGTGAGGTTCCTGCGCCAAGACGCTCCCTGAACAAAGACTGATGCAACACCGGACTTTCCTCCGGAGCCAGCAAGGGGGAAATCCTTCCCCTGGAGTGGACATCCTGAATTTGGACTTGCAGTCTACTGGATTGTATAAGAATAAACTTTCCTTTGTTAAAGCCATCCACTCTGTTGTATTTCTGTTAGAGCAGCACTAGCTGACTAAAACAATCATCTCAATCAATTCAGAAAAGACATTTGACAATGTCCGATACTCATTCCAGGTAAAAAATCTCAGTAGAAAAGTACAGAAGGGAAATTGCTCAACATAATAAAAGGAATCGATACAAAACCAACAAGCAACATGCAAAGTAAAGATGTAATCTTGAAGACTAAGGTGGGCCCAGTCTAAGCCATGGCATTTTCATCACATCATATACATGTGAAAGCTGGACATTGACTAAGGAGGACAAAAGTAGAAATGATGCCTTTGAATTGTGGTGTTAGAGAAGAGTATAGCATGTACCATGAATTGCCAAAAGAACAAACAGATCTGTTCTGTAAGAAGTACAACCAGAGCTCTCCTTGTAAGCATACTTTGGACATGTTGTCAGGAGAGATCAATTCCTGAAGAAGGACACTGTGCTAGGTAAAGTAGAGGGTCAGCATAAAAGAGAAAGACTGTCAGGAAAATGGATTGACAGAGTAGGTGTGTCAATGGACTTCAGCATAAAAATGGTTGTGGGCGTGGGGCAGGACCAGGCAATGTTTCATTCTGTTGTGCATAAGGTTGCTATGAGTCACAATCATCCTGATATCTAACAACAGCAATATCAATCTTCATGGAGAGAGGCTTAAAATACTCCACTTGACAACAGGAACAAGAAAAGATGCCCTATATCACCATTCTTATTTAACATTGTGTTGGAAGTCCTAGATACAGCAATAAAGCAAGGTAAAGAAAAAAATGGATGTCCAAATTAGTAAGGAAAAAGTAAAACTGATCCTATTTGCACATGACATGATACTATATAAGGTCTGGCAATTAAGTTCACAAACTCATCCTAAAAATGTGCTATATATCTCACTGCTGTATATCACTACAGTCACCTTCAAAGCTCTCCCCTTGGAAAGCATGCAGCAATGTCAGCACCTAGTACACCCTTTAAAGCAATTTTGGAGCTTTTTTTCCTGATATGGCCATTAGAGCTGTCATTGTATTATCCTTAATGTTCTGAATGTCATCAAAATGTCCTCCTTTCAATATTTACTTTGTCTTTTAGCAAAGAAAAAAGTCACTGGGGGCCAGATCAGGTGAATAGAGAGTGGGGCCCAATACAGCTATTTGTTTACTGGCTTAAAGCTGACTCACAGACAGTGCCATGTGAGCTGATGTGTTATCGTGATGCAAAAGCCGTGAGTTGTTGGTGAAAAGTTCAGGTGATTTTCATCTAACTTTCATGCAGCCTTTTCAGCACTTCCAAATAGTAAATGTGGTTAACTGTCCAGTTGGTACAAATTCATGATGAACAATCCCTCTGATATTAAAAAAAAGTTAGCAACATCGTTGTGACTCTTGATTTGGACTGAAGGAACTTTTCTGGTCATGGAGAATTGTGACTTCCATTGTGCAACTTGATGCTTTGTTTCAGGGTTGCATCGGTACACCCATGTTTCATCACCAGTGCTAGCAAGGCCCAAAACATCATCCTTCCTTTCCAAAAGATCTCGGCAAACTTCAGCTCTGTTATGCTTTTGTTCATCAGTAAGCTCATTTGGGACCACTTTTGCACACACCTTTCTCATGCCAAGATTTCCAGTTAAGATTTTCCTGTTTATCTATCAGTGTTTACTTGGTCTGCTATGCTTCTCACAGTCAGATGACAGTTTTGTTGCACAATTTGACAAATTTTTGCTATGTTTTTGCCAGTTATGTTTGTTACTGGCTTCCCTGATCTCTCTTCATCAGTGATGCTTTCTCTCCCCTCAGAAAAACACCTAATTCATGTGCATGCTGCCATTTTCTTCATGGAATTATCCACATAAACTTGGACTAACATATCCCTGGTTTCACTTCCACTCTTGAAAGGCTTAACAAGACATTTAATATTTGTTCATTGCTCTAACTCAAACTCCAACAATCTAGTGAAGGCACAGAGAAACATTCAACAACAATAATGAACTCCACTCAGCAAGACACTGCCACCCATCAATACAAACACAGCTGTGAGACACTGATATACCAAGATTATAAAACCTTACAGAGTTGTTTGTACAGTGCTAAACACACTGTGGCAAGTAACTGTCAGACCTCGCATTTAACCTAAAAGACTGCACAAGAGAACTTCTGCAACTGTTATATAAAGATTCACCAGAGTAGCAACACACAAGCTGAACATTCAAAAATCAGTCTGATTTCCTATAAACCAATGAAGAGAATGACAACCAGAAACTGGGAAATCAATACCATTTATAATGGCCTAAAAACAAACAAACAAACAAACAAAAAAAACACTAACTAAACACTAACTAAATCTAACCAGGGCTGTAAAAGACCTATACAGATGAGACTACAAAACAGTAATGCAAGAAACCAAAAGAGATCACATAAATGGAAAAACATACCATGCTCATGTATACGTAGACTGAGCACTGTGACAATGTTGATTCTACCCAATTGAACCGAAACCTCACTGCCGTCAAGTCGATTCTGACTCATAGCAACCCTATAGGATAGAGTAGAACTGCTGCATAGAGTTTCCAAGAAATGCCTGGAAGATTCAACCTGCTGACTTTTTGGTTAGCAGAAATAGCACTTAACCACTATACCACCAGGATTTCTAATTCTACTGAAAGCAATATACAAATACAATACACCCCCAATCTAAATAACAACAGTATTCTTTCAAGAGACGGAAAAACTAAGAGGCCCTGGATAAGTAAAACACAAATGAATATTAAAAAAGTATTAGATAATAAATAGGAGGACTCACACCACCTGACCTCAGAATCTACTATGTAGCTATGGAAGTCAAAGCACCTTGATTCTGGTACAACAGGTACATTGATCAATGGGACAGAATTGAAAACCCATCCACCTACTTTCACCTGGTGTTCAACAACAGCCCAACATCCATCAAATGAGAAAAAAATCAGTCTTTTTAACAACTGATGGTGGCAAAACTGGACATCCATCTACAAAAACAAAATGGAATACGACCCATAACACATACCATATACAAAAACTAATTTGAAATGTAACAAAAACCTAAATATAAAATCAAAGTCTGTGAAGATCATAGAGGAAAGAATAGGACCAATGTTAGAGGCTCTAATATGTTAACAGATTACAGACCATCATTAACAACACACAAACTCCAGCAGAAAGCTAAAGGCACAAAGGGAAGATTAGTCTCAAAAAAATACAATTACCACAGCTTCCATCAAACTGAGTCCAGTCCGCCACTGACTACTGTGACAGAGATCACAACAGAGGGGCCTAGACAGAGCTGCAGAAAAATGTGGAATAAAGCTCTAACCCCAAAAGAAATACCAAACTTACTGGGCTGAGAGACACTGAAGAAACTCTTGAAAGTATAACTCTGGACACCCTTTTAGCTCAGTAAAGAAGTCATTCTTGAGGTTCACTCTTTAGACAAAGACTAGACTGGCCTATAAAACAAAAAGAGAATTTAGGGGCATGCCAACCCAGTGGAAAGAACTAGAAGGCAAGAGAGGACAGAAAGGCTGATACTAAGGAACCCAAGTTCAAGAAGGGAGAGTGTTGATACGTGGCAGGATTGCCAACTCATGTCATAAAACATTATGTATGTTAATGTCCAATGAGAAGCTAATTTGTTCTGTAAATCTTCATTGAAAGTACAATAATAAAAAATTAATAAACAGAAAAAAGATTAAATTTTAGATTACTGTTGTGCTTTAATTTTTTACATTTGGATTCATTATACTGCAAAAAAATAAAAGTCCCAAAATACATGAGTAAAAATATACTCATCTTTCGGTGCTCTTAGGGTTTCTTTGAAATGATTAGAAGTTAAGAAACTTAGTTAACATAGTTTTGCTTAATTTTTTTAACTTTTAAAACTGCTAACCTAATGAAGAGTTTGCAAAACTATTTACATTCATAAAGACCTATTTTTGAAACCTCTGGGTTTTACACTTTCACTTCCCACATATGCCAACGTTATGACAAGAAACCATCTGAAGCAAGGTACAAATTCGAGGTTCTCAGAAAAGTGCCCAATATCTGTTGCTCTGCAGTGTTTTTCTTCTGCGGCCCCTTCTTTCTGCCTGAAGTGTCCCCATCCTGTACCCTCCCGTCAACCTTCTGACCCTTCTTCAAGGACCATCTCCAGTGCCAGTCTCCTTGGCTTTACCTGGCACCCTCCACTTCCCTGAAACAGGACAAATAGTTCTTCTGCCCACATCCCATTTTTCTCTTAACCATCTCTCTCACTGTATTAGACAGTCCCTAGGTGACGAAAATGGGTAAGCACTTGACTGCTAATCAAAAAACTGGCAGTCCAGAGCTTACCAGAGTTTCCTTGAAAGAAAGACCTGGTGATGGACTTCAAAATATCACTGTCACTGAAAACTCTAAGGGATGTAGTTCTTCTCTGACACGTGATGTGGTCATGAATCAAAGTCAACTCCACAGCAATATTTCTGCTTTTTTTTTTTTTTTAACTGTAGTAAAGGGCTTCTGGTAGTGTAGCAGTTAAGTGCTACAGCTGCTAACCAAAAGGTTGGCAGTTCCAATTAACCAGGAATGATTTGGAAATTTTATGGGGCAATTCTCCTCTCTTCAATAGGGTCGCTATGAGTCAGAATCGACTTACCTGCTAGGTTTGGTAAAGGGTTTTTGTTCCCCCAAGCACTTCCTTCCTTTATGTTGTTAGAAGCTGTGGTCTGCCTACCTCTAGATCTTACTGCCTAAATATTTAGATTTTCTAGATCTGAAAAAGAAAGAAATCAAAAGATGCATTGCATCAGACAAATCCACTGCAAAGGACCTCTTTAAAATATTAAAAAGGAAAGACATCACTTTGAGAGCTAAGATGCCCCTGACCCAAGCCATGGCATTTTTAATTGCCTCACATGTATGCAAAGCTTGGAAAATGAATAAGGAAGACTGAAGAAGAACTGACACCTTTGAATTATGGTGCCAGCAAAGAATGTTGCCTACCTCATAGACTGCCAAAAGACTAATTAAGTCCACCTTGGAAGAAGTACAGACAGAACGCTCCTTAAAATAGAGGATGACAAGACTTCATCTCATATACATTGGACTTGTAATCAGGAGGGACTAGTCACTGGAGAAGGACATCATGCTTGGTAAAGTAGAAGATCAGCTAAAAAGATGACCCTGTTTGTGACACAGTGGCTGCAACAACAGGCCCAGGCACAACAATTATGAGGATGGTGCAGGACTGGGAAATAGTGTTGCGATGAGTCAGAACCAACTCAAGAGCACTAACAGCAACAGTAACAACATTACCCAGTGAATGAATGAAGGAACACTTACAGTAGCAGAAGTCTGCTGGAAGAATTTTACGCCAACTTTTCAGCAGATCAAGACTGATTCAATGACCTTGACATTGTAAGAGCCCTTCTCCTTGCCAGCAGACTGCATTGGGTTATGTGGATGGTGAAGCCTCTGGTACCCCAGAGGCTTAACGACAATTCACGAGGCGGCCTACGATGTGGGGTTGCTGTATGAGAAACTGTATTTCTCGGATGTTCTTCAGTTTAGGGGAGGTAACTTCAGTTCAGCTAAAAACCTCTTCATTTCTTACTTATTCTTTGTAAGCGTTGTGCTAGATGCCAGGAGGATAAATACCTGTGGAACATAGTACCTGTCCTTAGGTTTACAGTCTACTCAGGAAGAGATACCACTCATAAAACAATTCAGTACAATTCCATGTTAGAGGAGAAAAGGGGTGTGCAGGGAGTCCAGGAGACTGCACTGTGGCCTCTGAACTCAGGCTTGGAGGAGCGAAGGCCACTTGTCCAGGGAGAATTGGGGTCTTATCTGAATCATTATGCTTTTAAGACACCAAGTTTTTTTTTTTTTGCTATAACTATAATTAAAGACTTGCTTACCTAATTTATTAGCTCTGTGAATTATATATTAAATAAGTGTTACTGGACAACTTGTTAAAATTTACAACTACCACCCATGTGTCAGTTTGCTGCACTGTGTTGGCTGGCATGTTTCTGTGATGCTGGAAGATTTGCCCCTCTTATTTCCTTTATCAGCAAGGTCATCCATGGCAGACAGACTTTAGCAGAGCTTTCACACTAAGACAGACTAGGAAGAAAGGCCTGGTGATCTACTTCTGAAAATCACCCAGTGAAAACCTCATGAATCACAACAGAACACTTTCCAACTCACTTGCTTTGGACCCATCATCAGGAAGGATCAGTCACCGGAGAGGCCCACCATGTTTGGTGAGGTAGAGGGACAGTGAGGTTAAGGGAGACCCTCAGAGATGGATTGTCACAGTAGCTATACCAGTGGAGTCCAACACAGTGGCAATCATGAGAATAACACACAACTGGGTAGCATTTCATTGCACACAGAGCTGGGAGTCACACTTTGTTCAATATAGCTATCTGAAATTTCTAATTGTAGAGTGTGATTATTCAGTAAGTAGGAATTCCCATGAGTGGATATTCCCTTTCTCCAACCCGCTGATGAGACAGCAATGCATATTAGTTCAGTTTTATTAATAAAATATTCATTGCTGTAAATGTTAGTTCTCTCTTCCACTCTTGTACTTTATGTGTGAGACAGTTGTTTGGAAGGGACTGGCAACCTCTGTAACAATCAGCAGCAGAATGAGCTAGGCTGGGGCTTTCAGTGAGATTGATTGTAGTTTGTCTGGACCACATAATTCAACCTCTCGTCAGTAGTAAGAACTCTGAACTGTCCCCTCAAAGGCTGCTGTGAAAATAGTGGCAATCTTGCCCTTGTTTCAGTTAAGGAAACTTGATGCTGTCTGTGCACCAGGCTTGGGCTTCTTCTGCAAACTTGCGCCATTGACTTGTGTCAGTCTGGTTGCTCCAAATCACAGGAGAGATGACAAAGGACTGGAAGCTCTTCTGGTTGGGGCATGTGATGAGCAGAATCTCAATGCAGATGGATGTTTGGTTCACTGACCTCGCTGGAGAATGAGAGACATCACCATGAAGATATACACTAGACAAAGATCATCTGTACCTTGATATGACAGCTTTTAACTTTGTCTTCTGGATCTAGGCAGCAGGTAGCCTACGGGACATTTGAGCCTGGAGGTTGCAAGAATCAAGCTTAAGGAAGGGCAATTGAATGGCAGAGTAAACATGGATGGAGGCCAGATAAGGCCAGTAACACCTAGTCTTCTTCTCAGAGCCCCTCTACTGAGCCAAAGGACAGGAGAAGGGAAGGCAAAATGAGAAAGCAAGGATGCCACAGGATACTGGGGTGGTTGACACTCAGGCCTGAAGCGAGAGAGGGGCTAAGAAAGACCCAAATGAGCTTTTTCTGTACTTGACCAAATCTGAATTGGGTTATACAGCATACTGAACTTGAGACCTGTAGTGCTTATTTTGTTTCAAAGGTCACAGTGATAGCATTATTTTTTTAACCATCTGTGGGTTTTATGATGAACAGAACCTAAATTCTATACACCAAAAAAAAGATGAGCCCACCAGGCACAGCGATGGCTATTTTATTTGTTGATACTAGCTTGATGGTAAAGAGCACTAAGGACAATTTTAAAGAAACAAAAGTCTTCCTTTCCTCACTCGTCAGCAATAACTTTTTTTTTTTTTAGTGGGTGAAGTGAAACTTAATACTACTTTTTAATGCTTTCCTGATAGAGCAGAGCTGTTCATCATAGTACAATGTGGAAATTTCTGTTTGGGAAAGAGAACCTCTCCTTTTATTCCCATACGGAAAGGTACGCACATCTGGGGAGAGCTTGCACCCTCGGTAGGTCTCCGTGGTCTGCAGTAAACCATCTCCTCAAGCGAATTTAAAATTCTCCTTCCATTAAGTTAAGAAAGTACTTGAGACATTCACTTGTTCTGGTTCCAAAATTAGAGTGAGTAGACTCCCTAAGCACCCCAAACCATGAGAAGTCCAAGGCAGTGTGACAAGCGTCAACACGAGCCGCCTTACATGGTCAGCTGGGTGCGTAACGAGATATATGAACCTGAAATTTATTTCCTGTTGCCTTTCATGGCTCTAAAGATCAATAAATTTTGTAAAATTCCTTAGTACCACGGGTTTTATGCAAATGCCTGGTGACAGTAAGGATATCTTGGCTCTTGGAGTGGCAAAGCGTTAACAGTTGATGGGTTTTCAGCATCATATGTACATATTTGAGAATAAAGTTTAAATCACTCAGCACATGGCCCTTCATAAGGTGCGTAGCACAGGAACTTGGAGTTGTTATATAGGGAGAACATTCACCTACACCACACAGGTCAGATGGGTCATGTTGCTCCTCCGCTGAGAATCAAAAATGATAAAAGCCTAGTTCCAAATGAGGACCAAAAAGTGCCAGCACGTCCACAATTTGTTCTCTTCTAAGACTTCTCCATATTCATGTAACAGAGGCCGGTGACCCCTTGAATCTTCTGTGGCAGGCAGGAGTGCGGAGGGGAAGAGGCCTTGTTCACCGACTTAACAGAAGGGCTGTGAGACTGGGGCGCCCTCTGGCGCCAGCTCTGTCTAGCTCCCTGCCCACCCCAGTCTAACTAACGCTGAAGGCTTGCTCTCAGAGTTTGATCATTCAGACCAGGGAGAGCTATGGAGATTTGTCTTCAAAACGGAATTCCACGGAACGTGTAGGTCACTGTCCTGGTGAGTGGTAGGAGGGACAGGGATCAGATCCTGTTCTTAAGAGTGGTCTCTGCAGTGGTGTTGCTCTGCTTGTGCTGTGTGTCTTGAGCAGACTCCCTGGGAGGTGGTGTCCTAATGTGCCCCGTGCTGAGCCCAGTGAGTACTTACCCTCCCCATCTCCCTTGCAGCAACTTCCTGGGCACGAGGGGCCTCTAAGTGGACACACGTAGCACACGGAGCAAGGACACATACCTGGAACATCTCAGCATTCATCAGTAAATTCTCACCCAGAACATGTGATGAGCCAGGCTAGGTGCCAGGAGCTGGGTGTCACAGAGCATGCCTCCCTGCTGCCTCCTCAAGGGGGATCAAGTCATCCAATCAGGATTGCAATAAAATGTCAGGATTTTACCTGGTATTTGATTGCAATAATGGCAGTGAATGTCGGGAGCTTTAAGGGCTGATAAAAAGAAGACAGACCTCATTAGACAGGGCAGGGAGTGATTGTCAGGAAGGCTCTCTGGAGGAATCTGACTCCTGACAGATGCTGCAGGATATGTGGGAGGAGAAGGAGGTCCAGGCAGAGCCCACAGGGCCTGTGAGGCCGGAGAAGGAGTCGGCAGGTGGACGATGAAAGTGGAGGGGTGGAGCCCGAGAGTGAGCGGTGTGTGGGAGGAGGTGGAGAGGAGGCCAGGACAGGCTGGAGGACTGTGGACCCGGGAAACATGTCAGCCGGGGTGACATGGACAGAACTCCACTTCAAAAAGATGACTCTGACTCCTGGATGAGGAAGAGCTGGTGTGTGTGCGTGCATGCGTGCGCATTTGTATGCAGAGCAGCGTGCAAATAGTGAGACCTGTCAGGGTGGTTCAGCAGACCTGACAGGGCCTAGGCCAGCCCTGTGTCTGTGGAGACAAGGAGGGGTAGACACACTTGCTGACAGAGTTCACAAGCACGGCTGATTTGGGATTTGTGGCAGTTCAAGTCCACCAGGCGCTCCTTGAATACTCTGGGGATCAGTTCTACCCTGGCCCCTAGGGTCACCATGAGTTGGATCCAACTCGACAGCACTTGGCTTTGGCTTGGCTGGCCTCCCTTCACCTTTCTTGTTTGTCAACAGTGAGCTTTCGTTTAATTTCTGCTTGTTACACAGGAGATGACCACTCATCCCCACAGGTCTGTGTCCTTTCATCTCCACACATGTACTTGCATGGTCAGTCTCTCCACAGCAACACCTACTTGAGAGATCTGAGGTAAATAACAAAGGTTTATTCCTTCTCAGGGTGCAGTATTAGTCAGGATGGACTGTTGTCCTATAGTAACAAGTGGCTCCAAAATCTCCATAGCTCCAAAGAACCAAAGTTGGTTGTGTGTGAGTACTGTCTGTCCAGCAAGCGGGTGCCTTGTTCCACACTCAGGAGTGCAGGCTGACCAGGGCCTGTTGTCCTCCACGCTGACAATCTGAAACATGGAGCCCTTTCGCCCCTGCAGTGAGGAGGAGACAGGGGGCTCCCTCAGGTGCTTCTCTCTGCCTCCCACATTTCACTGGACAGAACTACTGACCATGGTGCAGCCTCACTGCAAGGGTGCCAGAAAATCCAGGGGGGCAGCTGGAATACTTGGTGATCAAGTGGTGTATTAGGTCAGCCTCTTTCTGCCATAAGCCCAGATTCAAGGCAGGGGGGACCAGTGCAGATACAGAGAACTGGTGGGAAGGATTTATATTCTATATGCCACAGGGAAGGTTGTTCATTCATGGCAGTGCCAGTTTCCCACGGCCCAGAGAATAACACTGAGGACTCACCTGAAGACTCCAGAGCTCAATCTCTTTCTCTCCTTTCTCTACTTCTTCCTCCTCCTCCTTCTCTTTTGACAGTCCATGTTCTTTATTGAATTCCATCTGGCAGTATGTAGATGGTATGTAGTTTTCTCCAAGCCAGCGCCACATCTGTTGGGCCACAGCAGGAACCCGCATCCAGAATCAGCTGCCCTGGATGACACCCATTGTTTCCTCAAGTACAGTGATCACGGGCCCCTGTGCTTTTCTGCCTCACTGTGGTACTGGCCTCCGTGGTAGCCCCTAGTAACCCGTGCCACCGCGTTAGCACTTCCCACAGGCAATGGAACTGGTGTCACAGAAAAGAAGGAGTGTGATTTCCAAGGTAAGCCAACCATATGAGACTGCCACCACCGTCTCTCGGATAATTTGTTCTGGGGAATGAGTCTCTGTCTTTGTGAGGACCCTCAAGCAGTCCCCATGGAGAGGGCCATGTGTGAAGAACAGAAGTTTCCTGCCAATAGCCAGCACTAACTTGCCATCTATTTGAGCAGACCACCTTCAAGGTGGATCTGCTAGCCGCAGGGACACTTTCAGGTGACTGTGTTCCTGGTCAACATCTGACTGCGTCTTACCAGAAATCCAGAGCCAGCAAAGCCGCTCCCAGATTCCTGACCCATAGACATGTATGTGGTGACAAACGTGTGCCATTGTTGACATCTGTCATTTTTGGAGTGATGGCTACACAGCAATAGAGGGATAGCACGTCCTGAATTTCTTGGCATTCTCTCTCTCCCCATGTGTTTCTCTACTGGGACCTCTGAGAGTCCTTAGGGTGTGAACTGCTCCAGCCTCTGTTTGTCCATGGTGCGAAGTTTACCTCAAGGTCCACCTGCATCTCTAAGTAATAACAAAGTGCACCTTTTCTTGTCAGTCTTTTTACTTGAGTGTGAGTTCCTTGATGTCAATAATTTGGTCTGACTCATTCTTGTAACCTCCATATCCTGTGCTAAAGTTTAATAATAGCAGCAAACACTTTCATAGCCCTTGCTTTGTACCAGGCACACTTCTAATCTAGAACATGATAACATCTTAATCCTCACAAAAATCTATGATTCAGTAACTGCTATTATCCCTAGTTTTACATTTGAGGCACTTTAGGCACAGAGAGGTGAAGTAACGTGCCTGAAGTCACACAGCCAGTCAGTGGCAGAGCCAGGACTGTGAGCCCCAGGGGTCAGGCTCCAGAGACCTTGCTGTTGACATGTTATGACATTTTATATGTACAGTGCTTCTTGGGAAGGGAACAAAATGCTATCAGGCTGGCCAAGGGCTCAAGGGACAAGGACAAAAGTCCTTATTAGAAGAGAGAATAGAGTATGAACAGTAAGAAAGGAAAACATAAATGAATAGGGTTAGAATCCCAGAGAAGTGAAGGGACTTGATGGGGCCTAGCTGAACAGCTTTCTCATTCTAGGTTGGAAGCCTGATTTCAGTTTGGGATTAAATCTACGGAGAACACAGACAAGGAGCAGATCGGGTAGACTGAGGTCAGAGAAGTACAAAATAAATTAGAAATGGCCCAGAGGGTGTCTCTCTTGAATTATTCATTTTATTTCCAAATGTATCTGGCCCTGAGAGCTTTGGGGCAGGTCACTCTGGTTTACAGAGTCTTTCAGGGCCTTTTCACATCCCTTGCGTCCGTATAACCTGGAGAACAGACAGAGCAAACAAGGGACATGTTGGTGGTGCTTCCTAAGAAGGGGTGCAGGGGGTCACCTAACTCCAGGGTGGACTTTGCTTTCTTGCCACAGGCCAGTACTGGGCAGCACCAAGCACAGGTGACCAGAAGTGAAGAACTTCGACTTCTATAGAGGAATCCTTAGGAGACAGGGAAGATACTTTGAAAAAGCAACCAGAGCAAAATAGAGCCCAGGACACCCACCTCTCTACAGAGTCTGCAGCTCTTCCTGGGTTTGTTCCAGGAGGCTACAAGAAAGTCACCTCTTTAAACATGTGTGTGTCAGAGGAAACATGATGGTAATAGGGGAAAGAGTTGGTCCAGCTAAAGTGGCTGGATCCACAGATGTTACAACTGTGGATCTGGGGCCTTTGGAAGAAGCCACTCCACAGTGGGGTCTTGCTTTTTAAGCCATTGCTAGCCACACGTGTTGCTTCTGTGAAGACCTAGTCACACACTGAAGGTGGAAGTAAGGCCAGGGAGCAAGCACTTTACGAGCAATTGTGGGCAAAGGGGAAGAAGAGGGCTTATTTCAGCTGTAATGGGAGCACCATGTTAAAAGGACACAGCGCACTGGGGCTTCTTGCTCTGCAGGGCTGTGGAAGCAAAAGCCCTGAGGCCCTGCTGAAGGTCCAGTGTCATGGGACTTCCTCAGCAAGCACAGAGGAGCTCAAGGTGAAGGCACAGAGATGGACAGGGCAAAAGTGTATGGGGCCTTGCAGACCAGCTCTGTAAGGAGTTCAGGCTTTGTACCAAGGCCAGTGGAAACTCACAAAAGGATTTTAGAGAGACAAATATCAGCTCGGTGCAGAACGGAGATGGGAAAAATAAGAAATAAAGAGGTATTCTTTATGAACATGCAATTGGTAACAGCTAATAAAAAGCAATGTGAGAAATAGCAGCAACCTACATGTAGCAATTAATTCAGATAAAAGCATAATAAAAATTAAGATAAAAAATATAACCACCCAAAACCACTGCTGTCGAGTAGCATCCAACTCCTAGTGACTCTATAGGTTGGAGGAGAACTGCCCCATAGAATTTCCAAGGGGTACCTAGCACACTTGAACTGCCAACTTTTTGATCACTATACATAGCACTTAATCCACTATGCCAACAGGGTTTCCAAAACCCCAATGAAAGATAAAACTGGAAAATGTAGAGTAAGTATACAATTCCAAGGGTAAAATGGAAAATTACTGGAAATATTCACTTTAAAATTATAAATAAGTCATACTGGTCACATATTGCATACTTTAACATATACATAAAGGTACTAATTAATAAAATTAGATGATAAATGATAAAAAGAGGTACGCTTTTTTTCTGTTATACAAGGTGGACCAGTTAAGTTCATGAACTCATCCTAGAAAAAGTGCTACATACCTTGTTGTTGAATATCACTACAGTCACCTTTGAAGTACTCCCTTTAGGAAACCATGTACTGATGCCAGTGCTTAGTCCTCCCTTCATAGTAATTTTAGAACTCTTTTTCGGGAATGGCCATCAGAGCTGTAGTCATATTACCCTCGGTGTCCTGAATATCATCAAAAGGTCTTCTTTTCAACATTTCGTTTATCTTTGAATGGAGAAGAAAGTCGTTTGTGGCCAGATCAGGTGAGTAAGGAGGGTGTTCCAACATAGTTATTTGTTTTCTGGCTGAAAACCGTCTCACAGACAACTATACAATTAAGTTTGTGAACTTGGCACCATGCCACTGTGTGCAATGGCCTTTCCGGAAAGAGTTCCAAAATTGCTTTGAAGGGTAGACTAGGCACTGGCGTTGGTGCATAGCTTCCCAAGGGGAGTACTTCGAAGGTGACCACAGCGTTACTCAGTAATGAGATGTACAGCACTTACAACAATTAAGTTCGCAGACTTAATTGTCAGACCTCGTGGGTGGCTTGATAACTAAAGCTAAGATAATTCAATGTCATTACATTAAACAAGAGTCCTGGTGAGCAGTGGTGAAGAACTTGGAAGGTAACCAAAAGATCAGCAGTTCGAATATACCTGCTGCTCCTTGGAAAGCCTGTGGAGCAGTTTGACTCTGTCCCATAGTGCCTCTGCAACTCAGAATTGACTCAAGGACAAGGTTTTTTTCTTTGTGTTCGTTTTTGTTTTAGTGTTAAACAATCCTGGAATCAAGCAAGCGCGGCTCAGCTGGATGCTATGGGGAATACTTCTTTCATTTCAGTGAAACAGCTTACTTGCCAAAACCAAGAATTTGTCCCTCATGACTCCCTTCGGGATGGTCACAGTTTAGGTTCACCAATATGAAAACACCCAACAGTCACAAAGCCTCGTAAATACTGACTGCCTTGACATCACTGGACCCAAGCCCTAGAATTCTATATTTATTTTTCCTCCAAAGGCCACATATTATATGATTCCATTTATATCAATTTTCCAGAAGATGTACATTTATGGAGACAGAAAATACACTAATGTTTACACAGGATTTGAGCTACTGAAGGGAAAGGCAAGTGACTGCTAATAGCAGACACAGGGCTTTTTTCTTTTTTTTTTTGGAGTGTTGAAAATGTTCTCAAATTGATTGTGGTGATGGTAACTCTATGATTATACTAAAAACCATTGAATTAAATGGCTGAATTGCATGGTATGTGAATTATACCTCAAGAAAGTATAATTCATTGAAAAACAACAACAACAAAAAAAAAACACGTGAGTTTGGAAGGCTAAGCAAAAACACCCTCCATTTGGGAAGTTGACTCCTGTCATTTCTCTATTTAACAACTGTCTATGGTTACCCACTCATGGCCATTAACTATTCTGGATGCTGGGGATACAGAAATAAACAAGAGAGTCAGGCTCCCTGTGGTCACGAGGCCTAAAGTACAGGCCCCAAACCTGTGTTTTCTGTGGCAGAGGATTGCATGTGACTGATGCACAGGCTCCTTGTTAGGAAGTACAGAGGATTAAATTCCCATGGAATCCAGGCTTTCTGGAGCCACACAGGCTGCATAAACCCCCAAAACTCTTGCCCTGAGATAGTATTTAAACCTTAAACCAAAAAATAGCCCCTGAAGTCTTCTTAAAACCAGAGAATAAGTTAACTTAACTAGTGAAGACTGTCTACCTTGAGCACTGTGCTCTTTTAGCCAAGCCAGCCAAGTGCCGTCGAGTCCGATCCAACTCATGGCATGCTCTTGTAAAAACTGCCTGTATCGATCAAAGTGACAATAGCTGCTAGAAAGATTAGATAGGAGCCTTAGCAGGCAGGGACTTTGTGTTAATAGGCAAGGAATAAGCTGGAAAAGGAAGGTGAGAATAGTTGGGAGATTTGAAGAATATAATCAAAGGCACTGAGTTGTACATGTAAAAATTGAATTTCTGTATGCTTTGTTGTATGTATTCTGAACAACAAAATAAATCATAAAAAATGACAACAACGAAATAGATGTAAAGACAGAAGAGGAAAAGGTCCACAGTATGATAAATTTTGAATGAGAAAGCACAGGCCAGTGGAGGCAGAATTTCCAGAACCTACATTTCTGGTGAGGAAGGCTTAAGATGCACATTCTAGATAAACAAAAGTTCATGTTCTGACCTCTAAATCCAAACAGGGCACAGAAAGTGGGCAGAGTTTTTGCTGTTTTTATTAATAGACTTTTACAATGGTAAATCATCTTAATCTTATAACCAGAGTGCATTGACTTCTTTTTGTATAAAAATAAACCTTAAGTTTCAAGTGTTCCCACTTGTGAAACTTCTTGTGTAAAAGTCTCCTTACGCTCAGTGTTACAAAGGACATATTAAGTAGCAAAACCTGTATACTACGTTTTGGGATTTTTTTTTTTTTTTAGTGGTAATAAAGTACTCTACTGAAACTATCAGAAATATAATTAAATGTAATCAACTAATTTTTAAAATTCATATAATCTATGAATATTCTATATATGAACACATAATCTATGAATATGATATATAATCTAGAATATTATAATGTAGCATTAGTAATTTTCATCTCAAATTATAACTTATCAAATTTATAATTTACTACTGTGCAATTCCTTAATGGAATAATAACTAAAGCCAAGTGCCGTCGAGTCGGATCCGAAAGATACAAAAAATATAGACAGAGAGACAAAAATATCTTGCTGTTGTTCCTGGATACTCAAAGTAGATTCCATGAAAGGTGTATGCATGCACAAAGTGATCTACCTGCTATTCCAGGTGATATGGCTATAACAAGGAACCTACTGGTTAGTACTGAGGTATGTTTTCTTGCCAATGGGGAATGGAGCTGGGCCAGGGAAGACTGTTGGTGGTCATAATGCTTAGGTAACCTTTTCATGACTGTCCAGAATTACTGCAAGCACAGGGTGTCCCCTTGCAAGGAACTTCTTGGAAGCTTGTGAAGGTTAGGATTGTGTATCAACTTAATTCTCAGTATTTATATGTGGTCACTCAATTGATTACATCTGCTATGAGTAGTCGATCAGTTTAAAGGGAGTTTCCTTGGAGGTGCAGTCTGCATCCACTATAAGCAAATATTCTGGCTTTTTGTTTAATCTGGATCCTGTGGCTGCCTCCTCTTTGTCTGACCTCCAGCTCTTAAGACTTGAACTATCTATCAGCTTATTTGCAGATCTTGGAATTCTTCCATCTTCACAGCCTGAGAGTGGGAACTTTGTTATCTGACCTGCCAATCATTGGTTTGCCAGCCCCCGTAGCTATGTGAATCAAGAGACTTCTCCATCCTGACCCATGGACTTGGTTCATTCCAGCATCTATGGTCATGTAAGCCACTTCCTTGATATTAACCCTCTTTGATACATGACTCAGATCCAACTCAACGGCACTTGGGTTGGCTTTTGATATATGAAGTATGACAACAAAATTCATGAACTTGCCACCATGCACTTACTTTGGCAGAACTGTACAAACAACTTGGTAGGGTTTCATAACCTTGGTATATCAGTGTCTCACAGCTGTATTTGTGTCAATGTACAGCTATGTCTTGCTGAGTGGCATTCATTATTATTGTTACCTGTTTTTGTTTGCTGTCACAAGAAGGTCAGAGCTTGAATTAGAGCAATGAACAAACATTAAGTTTGTTGTTAAACTTGGCAAGAGTGGAAGTCAAATCAGGGGCATGTTAGTCCAAGTTTATGGGGATAACATCATAAAGAAAATAGCAGTGTACAAATGGATTAAACATTTTTCTGAGGGGAGAGAAACTGTCACTGATAAAGAGAGGTCAGGGTGGCCAGTAACGAACAGAATTGACGAAAACATTGCAAAACTTCATCAAACTATGTGTCAAAATTGTTGGCTGAATGTGAGAAGTATAGCAGACCAAATAAAACATTGATAGATAAACAGAAAAATCTTAACTGAAAATCTTGGCATGAGAAAGGTGTGTGTAAAAATGGTCCCAATGGAGCTTACTGATGAACAAAAGTAAAACGGAGTGGAAGTTTGCCTGGACATGTTAAAGAGGCAAGATGATGTTTTGGGTCTCATTATCACTGGTGATGAAACACGGATGTACTGATGCAACCCTGAAACAAAGCATCTAAGTGCGTAGTGGAAGTCAGCCAGTTCTCCATGACCACAAAAGTTCCATCAGTCCAAAGAGAGTCAAAATTCAATTCAATTCAAGCTCTGACATTCTTGGGACAGCACACAAAAATATGCAACAACAATAATGAATGCCACTCAAGAGTCAAAACAATGTTGCTAACCTTTTCTGACATCAGAGAGACTGTTCATTATGAATTAGTACCAACTGGACAAACAGTTAACTGAGTTTACTATTTGACAGTGCTGAAAAGGCTGCATGAAAAAGTTAGATGAAAATGACCCGAACTTTTCACCAACAAAGCATGGCTCTCGCATCACAACAATGTACCAGCTCACACGGCACTGTCTGTGAGGGAGTTTTAAGCCAGTAAACAAATAACTGTATTGGGACACCCTCTCTACTCACCTGATCTGGCCCCCAATAGAGGAAATACTGCAAGGAAGACATTTTGATGACATTCAGAACATCAAGGGTAATATGACGACAGCTCTGATGGCCATTCCAGAATAAGCATTCCAAGCTTTAGTAGTTTTGCTATCTAGAGAATCCAGGCTAACACAGAGCCTTTTTCAGTTTCTGACTTTTAATGACTGGAGGACATCAGAGAAGACCAGAGTCTGACCCAGAAGCTCCATGTCTCTGCCAGAGCATTGGCTTCTCCTCATCTAACCAGGCGTTACCTAATGTCAGGACAACTTGCTTGGTTTCCAGTATTTTGGTGTCACTTTTCAGTCTAATGATGATTTTAGCTTCTTTTGGTTTCTGGTACAGTTTTATTCGTTCTTGGAGAGTTTGTATATAATATTCAAAGCAACTGTGTGATTCAGTTTCCATATTTCTAAGACTTTTTCTCTTTAATAAGCATGCCCACTCTTTCCTTCCATGTTTGTAATTCCTGTGAGAGAAAGTGTGTTCTCTTCTGAAGGTTGAAGCTCTGCTCCAAAGACTCAGTGAGTGCTGTATCCAACTGCTATCCATTTTCTTGGTGTGTTTCTAGCATACTTTGTGGCCACCTGATTTTGGAGTTAACTTCTATTTGTCTTCTAACTACTGAATCTTGTTTGTTATGTTAGCCATCAGCTAAGCATGCATACATTTAGATTTTTCTTTTTTTCTAAGCTTTCCTATAACTAGGTATATTAAACCAAGTAGAAAATTGTAACTTCCCAGCAACTAGGGCAGACCTATGTAGGGTGGATAAGTGGACGGACAAGAAAAATTAAGCCCAACTTTCCTCCATCTTGAAAAAGTCTTAATAGCTGATCCAGTTGAATTTTGAGTATTTTCTTTTTCGACTGTTTTTCAATTGACATGGGAACAGTCTCTTCAGCCTAATGAATGAAGTACATTCAGTTATCAGTGACAGAGCAAGAGAGAATAAAATTTTAGAAAGTCTTTTTCCACCACTAACAAGTACGTATTTCTCTTATGTGTAACATTACCCAAGATTTTAAAAATGGTTATCCTCCCAAAAGAAGAACAACACTGGGATTTACTCTCTATGTATTCCTCTGTCCCAATATTCCATAATTCTGGGAACTTGTGTGTAACCACTTATATAACCTAATTTACGACTGGAAACCCTGGTTGCATACTGGTTAAGCTCTCTGGCTGCTAATCAAAAGATCAGCAGCCCAAATCCACCTGGCAGGTGCTCTTTGGAAACCCTGTGGGGCAGGTCTACTCTGTCCTGTAGGGTTGCTATGAGTTGGAAACGACTCGACAGTGATGGCTTTTACACAATATATATGATTATATTCTTCCCTTTACAAAACCTGTTAAGCTCACTCAGTGATCATGAACAAGAAATTATAAAACATAGTTATAAATTAAAGCAAACCACCGCTGTCATGTCGATTCTGACTCATAGCTGGATCTGTGAAATATGTTTGTTTTATAGGGTATGAAAGATACGGATCTAGGGTCTAAAGAATGAGCTGGACTGGCTGTGGAATCTTGGGAAAAGCACGTGTCCTCTCAAAGGTCCCAGCTTCTTATTAAACAGACCTAGCATTGTTGTGTGCAGTCAGGTTGAGCAGAACTGCCCCATAGAGTTTCATAGGCTATAATCTTATAAAAATGGCTGTAGTGTCAGATCTCCTGTAGACTCAACATTATGTTCAATCTATGGCTGATTCCTACGAGGTGGAGGTCAGACATTCCTCCACTTTCCAATCTTTTTTTTTTTTTGAATCACTTCTGACACCAGCCATCTCTCCCATGGCACTTTCTCCTTCTCTGCCTAGCTTGATAATCTGTTGCAAGGGCCTCACAGAATTCAAGGAACCATATGCACGATTATGGGGTTTATTAGAGTAGTAACAGTTTACAGCTCAGGGTCAGGAACAACTTGGAAGCAATAAGAACTTAGGATACAGTTCTTTGATTAGGACATCTTCTCTGACTGCACCCACAGGCAGCCCTCATTCATGGCCCCATGAGGACGGAGACCCTGTGTACTTGGCTACCTGAGGACAGGCTTCTCTAGGTCCCTTGAAGGTGGGCCCCTCTCAGATCTGGCCTTCACTCTGCTCAAGCTCTTTAACTCTGCCAATAATACCCAAGAGAGCCCACTCTGCCAGAAAGCCTCCTGCTCAAACGTGCTCAACTTTCTCATTTCGTGGGTGGACAAGCCTGGCTTTACCTGGAGGCACCCCAATCTGCCAGGAAAGCTTCTGCCCACAGACATTCAGCTGTCTCGGACTCTGTGCCAGGAATCTCACTGCACCATTTTGCATCACTCTCCTATTCCCTGCTGTCTCTTGCTGCTATTCAGTGTTAATGCTGTCCATGGTTTCAGTTCTTGTCTCTCGAGTTTAGGAGATTCTCAGCACAGTGATCATGGGCTGAAACCTGTAAGCATCCTTCTGGTTCTTTATTTTGATGGCAGTGAGATCCCTCTCTCTCTTTCTGGGACTGGCTCATTTTAAACTTAGCAGGATGGCAAACTAAGCAATTCCCTACAGGGTTCCATACACCTTATTTTAATGGCCCCACCCCCACAAGGCTTCCATGAACCTTATTTGCATAATTAGCAAGTTTCTAATTCTCTTAGTGGGCCACAGACACCTTATTTGCGTAGTCTCACCTAATATTTTTTCTTTCTTTTTTTTCTTGAAGTTAACAGACCCTAACTAGAAAGGTCATATAAAGTAGTTTACTGCACCATAAATCTTTAAAAGAACAGATGACCAGGTCTCTTCTTCTGTTGAGCTGCTGGGTGTGTTTGAATTGCTGACCTTTCAGTTAGCAGCTGAGTGCTTAACCATTGTACCACCAGGGCTCTTCAAGTCTTTATTAAACAGTCTAAAAATTACCAGATGATGAAAAATTGAAACACAAAGAAGGTAAACAACTTATAGATGGCTACAGAGTTAGGTGAGGGAGCCAGGATTTAAAGTCAGATAGATTGACTCAAGGGCTCAAACTCTTCATGCCCCTTGGATCATGAAAAGCATTTGTTGATGAATGAAAAGCAAGTTCAAAGTTGCTGAAGCACCAAGAAACACAATAAACTCAAAGGACCATTTGTATTTCCTTTTCCATAAAATGACTGTTGATGTACTAGGCATTTTTGTCTATTGCCTTTTCTCCCTTCTCATTGATTTCTAGGTGGTCCTTGTATATTAAGGAGACTGTCTCTTGTCTGTGTCATGATTTACAACACGCTCCTCTAGTTTTCTGTTTGTCTTTGTTCACAATACTTATTCATTTTGTCATTAAAACTACATTTTAAGTGCAGTTAAATTTTTCATATTTCACAGCTTATGAATTTTGAATTATAATAGTATAATTAAAATTTTACAATACCAATAAAATCCCATGTATATAAAAGTTTCATATATTCTACGTGACCTGTGCAATTATCATGCCCTCTTGGAGTTCATCACACTGGATTTTACCTTTTTCTTCTCAGCCACTCAGTGATACTGCAAAAATACAGGACATGTTAAAGACGAGCCTGGCATACTTTCGCTACAAGGAAGTGCACACAGAGGTCAGAAAATATTTATCAGATGTTTTTATCACCAGCTCACTGGCGATTAACTCCACCACTTTTTTCTGACATTGCAAGTTTCTTTACATATGTTTGGCTTTCCATGTGGGTATTTACTGACTTCCTCTGTCCATCAGACTGACAGGCTTAAAGCTCCAAGAAGGTGCTAGTGGTTTCTATTAAATACATATGTATATATTAGTGAAATTGCAAACTTCAAAGATAGTGCCCTTCAGTCTGCATCAACACCATCCCCAACAATACTCTTTAACATTTAATCAGCATCCTCACATTCCCAGGGGCATTTAGGAAACTGCACATGAGATTTATATGGTATAGTCTTAGCACACAGCTGTGTAGAAAGTTCTGATGTACAAGAGTGGATTACCCAGAGAGCAAGGTACACCTGGGCTTACTTGTGCTTACTTACTAATCCATGGTGCACAATTTCATCTGTTTTTTACCACATCACACGTCAAAGGTGTGCTGAAACCTAGGTGAAACTGTGTACTGCAAAATCATAAGTGAGCACAAAATCACCCATGTGTAGCTTGCTTACTGTAAGCCTGTGAATACTGTACTTACTGGGTGGTATGCCCTTGCTAATACAGTATATTTGAGTCATTTGAGAGAACTCTTATTTTCATCATCTTATTCATACTTCTGATTTTAGAAATGAGGAAACTGAACTTCAGGTATGATATGTGACTTGTCTGAAGTTATCTCATTGTCACTCTGGCATTGAACGGTACATCTAGCACATAGTAAGTCCTCCATGAAATGAAGAGCATTCGAGATGAAACGATTTTCCCAATTCCTAGTCCACTGCTCATTTCACTCTCCCATTGCAGGCGGTAACCGAGACGGCAGCCACTGGCTGAGTTCCTCTCCGAGGCTCTCGTGGAGGTAACACACTGATCCCTCTGTGTCAGTCTGCCCTGGCTGGTAACCTTCGTTGTTTCAACATGTGTCCTTAGACAAGCATACAAGAAGAACAACTGACAAATATTGAGGGCATGTTTTGTGCCAATTTATCTACTAAATATTTGTCATGCAACCCTGTTCGGTAGATGTTACTATTATTTTCTTAATTTCATGGAGATGGAAGTTGAAGTTAAGAAGGGTTATGTGACTAATCCAAAGCCAATGGAAGAAGATAGGTGGGTCAGTAAGGGCTACAGAAGAACTCTTAGCCATCAGAACTGGAATTTCCAGACATTACCAGTTTGCAGTCTTCAGATGCTAAAAATCCTCATTTGATGGGAGCAAGGTGGATTACTCAGTGAGCACAGTACTCGCAAGTTTACTTAGGCTTACTCAGTAATCCGTAGTGCATAGTTTCACGTGGATTTCGGCACATCGTTGATCTGTGATGTGGTGGAAAGGAGACGGAGCTGTGCGCTGCAGATTAGTAAGCAAGCACAAGCAAGCCTGTGAGTACCAGGCTCGCTGGGGAATCTGTTCTGAATAGAGGTTACATTCCTTCACGGTGCAGGAAATGCACTGAAACAAGTAGCTGTAGGGGGAGAGCTGTGATCCCTCCCTCTTGCTCTCTGTTCTTAGGCTGTGCTATAAATCTGTGATCAAGACAGCCTTAGGTTCTCTATGTCGGTCGGAAGGAAGGAGGAGTTCATTTTTCACTTTTGATGCCATAATTGATTTTATTTAGGAAAGTATTGTGTCTCCTGAGAAAATCGTAGATGTTGGGAGAACAAAAGGACCTAGGAGTAAGTTTCTGTGCTCCAGACTTCCCAGCGTGACCTGTGGCTTCCTGACCTGAGGACCGGCAGTCCCTGGACTCACGGGACAGAGGATGGCTGGGCGCCAGTGTCTGAGCTCAAAGGCCCGAGCTGAATGGTGCTTCTCTCCAGCCCGGGTGGCAATAAGCCCATTTCTGAGAAGGCGTGATGGCTTGGGAAAATATGTTGAGTGTTGGATGGTGTCACCCACACCAGATGCCTGAGAGCGAGGCACTGTCCAGTCTCTCTGGGAAGCCTGCTTTGAGCCTGCAGCTGCTGTATGTTTCTCAGGAGAACCAGGCCTAGCTTCGGAAGTGTTCTATTACCCAAGACGAAATCCAATATCTAAGAATTGATATAATGCAGAGACTGATAATAATTAATGTGAGAAGTGAAGACCGTAAATGAGGAGCCATGGTGTTTACTTTTCTTTTACAATACCTTCTGTCTGTCTCTCTTTGATTATGAACATATTACATGCTCATTAAGGGGAACTTTGCAAAATAAATGAAAATCTCTCCTAACCACTCCCCTAGAGCTTTAACCTTTTTTTTTTTTAAAAGAGTATATCCCAGTGATTGTTTTATTCTTGTAAGTCAAACTTCAGGTACATGAAACTGGCTTAATCATGATCCTTGATTCACAATACACTCTCATCATTGGCCCACACGACACCATCTTTATTTATTTGTTGTTTTAAGTAACGAGCATCTCCACCTACCATGAAAATAAGGTCCTTAACAATACATATTGTTATGTATTAAACGTTGTCACCCCCCCCCGACATGCTATAAATCTTAATCCCTATACCTGTGGTTATAATCCCCTCTGAGAATGTCTTCTTTGTTTTGTTAATGAGACAATATTAGTTTAGAATGTATCTTAAGTCAATCTCTTTTGAGATATAAAAGAGATTAATCAAGCAAATGAGCAAGCAAAAATGGAAGAGACAGGTGCCATATCACATGATGGTCTCAAGGAACCAAGGAATAGAAGTGGAAAAGACACGATGACCTTCCCTCAAAATGGACAGACAGACAGTCATCTACTAGAGCTAGCACTCTGAATCCAGACTCCTAGACTTTTAACTTGTGAGAAAATAAATCTCTGTTTATTAAAGCTACCCAATGTGGTGTTTCTGTTTCAGCAACAGCAGATAATTGAAACACGTATAAAATATTTTTCTTATACATAACATTTTTTGTGTGCTTTATGGGCACATGATGTGTACACACCTTTGCACCCCTCTCAGTGGGTTTCCTGTGGTAGAATTTCATCATCCAAAGTGGTTTCCACTGCACTACCCCTTTGGTAGCAGAAATGGGTTGTCCATTTATCTCTTTCTACGCAAGGACAATAAGGGTTAGAAGAGTCACTCATCTTGTCCCCTCATTTATCTCTGGGGCTTTAGCAAAAGCACTCCAAAGTCCACGTGGATGCCTCGGCAGTTTGTTCTTGAGGGTTGCTGAAGAAGAGCAATCCACATGTGGTTCAAAGCTTCCATAAATTGCTGCAGTCCATAATGTTTCCATTAGAGCAATCACCACCTGATTTGTGAAACTCACATGTTTCATTAATTATTTGGTAAAAATGTGAAGAGCATCGTGCAATTGAAAGCCTTTCTCAGCCTTTTTCAGAATTTTCTTTCCATCTTGCCTCTTATCATTGATTCATCATTTGACGGTTAGTTTATGGCTCTTCTTTATTCTTGAATTTCTCCTAAGTTTCAGACCAGGATTGTGGATGTGTTCAGACCCCAGACTTCACCACAGCACTAACTCAGAATCTCCCAAGAACTGATTGAGCTGGTCCATGGATGTGGGAGAACACGTCCCTTCCTTCCCACTTCCCATGTCCTCTTTCTTCTGTTACAGATTTCCCTGTTCCTCTCCATTCTATACTCTTTTGCCTCTTATTCCATTCTGGGGTTTGTGGTAGAGAACTGTCCAATCTTAGGTAACATGCCTTATCTTGTGAAAGTCTTGTCTTACGTAAACCAGAAGTTCCTCATTAGTGTACAAACTATGTTTTAAGTTCACTGAGATCAGTAGATTACTAGGCAAATAGTAGAAGTGTCACAGTATTGTTACAAATAAATAAGACATTTTAATAGCAAAATAAAACCAAACAAAAGCAAACATTATTTTGTTTTCTATTGTGATTAACATTTTTGCTAAACTCAAGTTACGCTTTTGATTTTTCATACATTCCTATTACAAAGTCATGGAGCTCAGTTTTCCCCCTTGATGGCATGCTGTCCTTTTGCCCATCTTTTGAGCATGTACTTTCCATTGAACCAGTCAAGAGTTCCCTTTGCAGCTATGTCAAGGTCAGGCTGAGCCCGAACAGGCACAGAGGCAGGAGCTGCATGACAGCCCCTGAGGCGAATTTGGTTGGACCTGTGAGCTGGCTGCATGCTCCAGGCCCACTGACCAATGTGGAAGAAGCAGATTTAAGCTCTAGTCCAGCTTGTCCTTTATTAGCTGCCTTGTAATCCTCTGTCTCTCTTTGGTAAAGTAGAGCAAGTAATATTTTCCACATCATCGTATTGTCATGATGAAAAAGAAATCAGTTACCAAGGAGTTACTGTGGTACAAATCAGTGTTCTGTAAGTACTGACCCAGACTACTAGCAGCAGTAGTATTAATGACAACACTGGGTCAAAGGTTAGCCTCTACCTAGGGTCAAGAGGAACCGTGAAGTTTCTACAGGCCACCCATCGTTCTGTCTCATTGTTGGTCTACTGCTTCTGCCTATGTTCCTGGACTCTGTTCTCTTTGTCTGACTTGTGTAGATGAATGCTGATGTGGCTTGTGCCTTCCCATCAAGCTTGGTCCCTGTATCCTTACCCATAGCTGGCACTTTCCAGCCACCCCTCTATTTGGTGCCCTGCACTGCACAACCAGGATCCCCAGTGCACATTCCTCTTGCATTCACCATGGGTCCAGACAGCAAGTTCCTAGTAGGCAAATTTATTATTGTTGGCATTAGGTTTAATAGAGTTAGTTTTGACTCATAGCTATCCTATATACAACAGAACAAAACACTGCCCAGTCCTACACCATGTCCACAACTATTGTTATGTTTGAGCCCATTGTTGCAGCCACTGTGTCAACTCATCTCTGAGGCAAATATAGGATGTTCTTATCCCTGGCAGACAGCTGGCTGCAGGACACCCTCCAGTGCTTAGTCGCCTAATGTATGAAGCATTGCATGAGGGTGAAGAGAGGAGGTACAAGGGTTGAGTCCAGGTTTCACAGAGTCTTTCTTTCTAATTGCAAAGCCAGAGCAATTCATATTGAGCTTTTAATTTTAACAGTTGTGTTTTCCTTGAAAGACCTCTCAGGTCAAGCCAAAAGGACATCCACCTTTTAATTGTTTTATTACTTTCGTTTCAAGTCACTTCAACTGGCTTCAACACAATTCATTTGGACAAGTATATACTCAGTGTTCATTAGGTGTTTGTCATTTTTCTGGGCACACAGCTGAGAAGAAGGCCAGCAAGGTTCACACCTGGACTGAACTCTCATGGTATCAGGGAAGAGATGCTGAGTACATAACCAATAATATATCAGGGGTAACTTCACTGTGGTATGCACTGCAGAACAACCAGCACTATAACAAGATCAGGTAGAGTAACGGAGAGCGAATGGCGATGATGTTGGGGGGGGGATGTGGGTATGCCCTGAATGGTATGTTTCAGGGACAGAAATTAGTAGACCAGTGTGCTGAAACCTCAGAGGTGGAGGTGAAGGTGAAGAGAGGGACGGCCATCTCAGTCTCATGGGGCACCACATTTTCTCAGCTACCCAATTCAAGACACCCTCTTTGAACCCAGCATGTGGGTGCTGATGACTACCGTAAATCTCAGAGCCACAACGATCTGTAGCAAATGGGAAAGATCTACAACAGACAAGAAAGAGATCATCTCTG
Organism: Heterohyrax brucei; assembly: GCA_028571685.1. NCBI lineage: Eukaryota > Metazoa > Chordata > Mammalia > Hyracoidea > Procaviidae > Heterohyrax > Heterohyrax brucei. The sequence goes on from CM053162.1 coordinate 25,549,694, forward strand.
AAATCTGTGGAAACAGAAAACAAACAAGAAAAATTTTAAATCAGCACTTTAGGAGGAAGTACATTTTCTTTATTTTTCTCCTGTCATGATACCTGAAAAAAGCCACAGTAAAAAAGAAGAAAGAAAATAATCCAATTATAAAGAGGAGATGTGAACAGATATTTCACCCATGAGGATATGTAAATCACAAATAAGCTCATAAGAAAATGTTTAACACCATTAGTTGTTAGGAAAATGCAAATTAAAACCGTGAGAAGATATCACTACACATCTACAAGAACGATAACAAATAGAGATAATCCCAAATGCTGGAGAGGAGGTAGAGAAATTAGATTTCTCATACATTGCTTGTGGGAATGTAAAATGGTACAGACAATCTGGAAAAATAGTTTGGCAGTTTCTAACAAAATTAAACATTCACTTATCCCTCCACTTAGAAATTACAGTTTTGGACCTTCATCCCAGGTAGCCAAAATATTGTGCTCACTCAAAAACCTTTACATGCATGTTTGTAGAAACTTTATTCATAATAATAAAATACTGGAAACAATCAAATGTCTTTAAGTCAGTGAATGGTTGGAAAACTACAGTACATCCATACTGTGAAATACTACTCATCAGTAAAAAGAAGTAAATGATTCATGCAACCTCAGGGATATTGTGCTTAGCAAAAAAGTCAACTTCAAAAGATTACATAGGGTATTATTTTCCATTTCAGTACTAGAAATAGAGATACCATTTCTATTTCAATAACATTCTCAAAATGACAAGATGGAGATGGCAGAAGATTATTTGTTGCCAGGGGACTGTGTCAGGATGACTTGCAGTGAGGATGATACAAACAGGTAGTCAAGGGAAACACTTTGTGGTGATTTAACAGTTCTTATCTTGATTGTGGTAGTAGTTACATGAGTCCACTTGGGGATAAAATTGCATAGAGCTATATATACACTGCAAAGACATATTAATAAACAGTGAAAATGGCTAAAATCTGTAGTCTGTTTAGCAGCAGACCTTTGGTGATGCAGTAGTTAAGCACTGACTTGCCAACTGAAAGGTAGTTGGCACAAACCCATCAGCCACTCCATGGAGAAAGATGTAGCAGTCTGCTTCATAAAGATTACAGCCTTGAAAACTCTCTGGAGCAGTTCTACCCTATTCTACAGGGCTGCTGTGAGTCAGAATCTAATCAATGGCAATTGTATTCTACCAATGTCAATTTCTGGTTTTAATACTGTACTACATTTATATAAGTTATTATCATTAGGGGAAACTGAGTAAAGGGTACACAAAACTCATCACACCTTTTTTTTTTAACTTCTTGTGAGTCTCTAGTTATTTTAAAATAAAAAGATTTTTTAAAAAATGAAAGTATATATTTTTAAACCAGACAAAGGTGTTCTTTACTACCACTCTCATTCAATATTGTGCTGGAAGTCATAGCTAGAGCAATAAGGCAAGAAAAAGAAATAAAGGGCATCCAAATTGATGGGGAAGAAGAAAAACTATCTCTATATGCAGATAATTGTGATTTTTTACATAGAAAACCCCAAAGATTACACACACACACACAAAAGGTACAGGAACTAAATGAAAAGTAAGCAAAGTAGTAAGATACAAGATCAACATATAAAAATCAGCTGGATTCCTCTACACCACAAAAGAGAACTCCAAAAAGGAAATCAGGGAAAAAACACCATTTAAAATACCTTCCCCTCTCCCCAAAGATAAAATACTTAGTCATAAATCTAAGCAAGGATGTAAAAGACCTATACAAAGAAGACTACAAAACACTTTCAAGAAATCAAAAGACAATTACATAAATGGAAAAACACACTGTGCTCATGGATAGGAAGACTCAACATTAAGAAAATGTCAATACTACCCAAAGCAATCTACAGATAAAATGTAATCTGGAACCAAATTCCAATATCATTCTTTAATGAGATGGAAAATCTAATCACCAACTTTATATGGAAAGGAAAGAGGCCCTGGATAAGTATTACTGAAGAAGAAGAACAAAACAGGAAACCTCACACTATCTGATCTCAGAAACTACAGACATGATATTCAAAACAGCCTGTTACTGGTACAATTACAGACACATAAACCAATGGAACAGAATTGAGAATCTAGTTGTAAATCCATCCACCTACGGGCAGACGATCTTTAACGAATGGCCAAAGTCTGTTAAGTAGGGAAAGAACAGTCTCTTTAACTGTTGCTGACAAAACTGAATATCCATTAAAAAAATAAATGAGACCCATACCTCTAACTCAAAATGGGTCAAAGACCTAAACACAAAACCTAAAACCATAAATATGGAAGGAAAAATAGGAACAAGACTAAAAAAAAAAAAAGCTTTTAGGTCAATTTTGACTCATAGCAACCATATAGGTCTAAGTAGACTTGTCTCATACAGTTCCCAAGGACGTAATCCTTATGGAAGCGGACTACTACATCTTTCTCCTGTGGAGCTGATAACAGGCTCAAACAACCTAGCTCCCAGTCAGCAGCTGAGCTCTTTACTGCTGTGTCACCAGAGATCTTGATGGGATGGCATCAAAGGCCTTTATATATGGCATAAATAAAACACCCCAAAAACCACTGCCATCGAGCCAATTCCAACTCACAGCATCCCTATAAGAAAAAGTAGAACTGCCCCATAGAGTTTCCAAGGAGTACCTGGCAGATTCAAACCACTGACCTTAGGTTAGCAGACAAAGTCCTTACCCACTATGATAGCATAAATAGAATACTAAAAATAACTAAAAACTCACAAAAAGCAGAAGATAAATTTATTAATGGGACCTCTTAAGATGTAAATACTTATCAAAAGACTTATCAAAAGATTTCTCCAAAAGAGTAAAAAGAAAACTTATCTCACCAAATGGAAAACACAGGAATCAAATCAACTACATCTGTGGAAAGAGGCTATGGAAGACCTCAGTATCATCTGTTAGAACAAGGACAAGGACCAGCTTGGAAGAGACCATCAATTGCTAATACGGAACTTAAAGTTGAAGAAAATTAAAACATGTCCATAAAAGCCAAAATATGATCTTGAGTGTTTCCCACTTGAATCTGGATATCATCTTAAGAACAGATTTGATGCATTGAACACTAATGACTGTAGACCAGAGGAGCCGTGGCATGAAATCAAGGACATTATTCATGAAGAACACAGAGGGTCATTAAAAGGACAGGAGAAGGAAGAAAAGACCAAATCGAAAGTTGAGACTGCAACTTGTTCTTAAAAGTAGAATAGCTAAAATGAATGGAAGAAATGATGAAATAAAGAGACTAAACAGAAACTTTCAGAGCTGAGGAAAACAAAGTCAAGTAGTATAATGAAATGCTCAAAGAGCTGGAATTAGAAAACCAAAAAAGAAAGAAAATGCTCAACAATTCTCAAGCTGAAAGAACTGAAGAATTCAAGCACAAAATTGAAATTTTTGAAGAATTCTATGGGTAAAATGGTAAATGACAGGGGAAAATAAAAATAAAATGGAAGGAATACACAGTCATTGTGCCAAAAAGAATTTGTCAATATTGAACTGCTCCAGGAGGAGGTAGCTGTGTACGATCGAGAACTGATGATATTGAAAAAGAAATCCAAGTTACGTTTAAGGCATTGGCAAAAAAAGGCTTCAGGAACTGATGCAATATCAACTGAGATGTTTTGACAAATAGAGACAGCAGTGCAAGTGCTCACTTGTCTACGCTGAAAATTTTGGAAAACAGCTACCTAGCTAAACAACTGGTTGTGTCCGTTTCAAAGAAAGGTGATCTGACAGAATACGCAAATTATTGAACAAGATCATTAGTATCACGTGTAAGTAAAATTATGCTAAAGATAATTCAAAAATGGTTGCAGCAGTACAGAGCCCTGATGGGACAGTGTTTTAAGCATTTGGCTGTTAACCAGATGTTCAGTGGTTCCAATCCACCAGCTACTCCTTGGAAACCCTATGAGTCAGTTCTGCTCTGTCCAGTATGGTCACTGTGTGTTGCAATTGTCTTGACGGCAACACATTTGCTTGGTTTCAGTGCAGCAGTACATACACACGGGACTGCCAGAAATTCAAGCTGACTTCAGAAGAGAACGTGATTTGAGGGATGTCATTGTGATATCAGATGGATCTTGACTGAAGGCAGGGAATACCAGGAAGACATTTACCTGTGTCTTACTGACTATACTAAGGCATTCAACTGTGCGGATCATTACAAATTATAGACAACATTGGGAAGAAGGAGAATTCCAGAACACTTATTTGTGCTCATAAGAAACCTGTACATAGACCAACAGGCAGTCGCTCAAATAGAACAATGGGATTCTGTGTGGTTTAAAATGCTTGAGTTCTTCAGTTCTTTCAGCTTGAGAATTGTTGAGCATTTTCTTTCTTTTTGGTTTTCTAATTCCAGCTCTTTGCGCATTTCATTATACTACTTGACTTTGTTTTCCTCAGCTCTGAAAGTTTCTGTTTAGTCCTTTTATTTCATCATTTCTTCCATTCATTTTAGGTATTCTACTTTAAAAAGCAGGTTACAGTTGTTATCCTTCCACCATATTTATTCAATCTGTATCCTGAGCAAATAATCCAAGAAGCTGGACTATATGAAGTAGAACGTGGCATCAGGATTGGAAGACTTATTAACAATCTGCAATATGCAGATAACACATCTTTACTTGCTGAATGTGAAGAGTATTTAAAGCATTTATTGATGGAAATCAAAGACTACATCCTTCGGTATAAATTACACTTCAACATAAAGAAAACAAAAATTCTCACAACTGGACCAACAGGCAACATGCTGATAAATGGAGAAAATATGAAAGTTGTGAAGAATTTCATTTTAGTTGGATCTACAATCAACATCCATAGAAGTAGCAGTCAAGAAATCAAATAAGTATGCACTGGGTAAATCTGCTGGAAAAACTTTCTTCAAAACCAAAGATGTCACATTGAGAACTGAGGTACACCTGACCTAAGCCATGATATCTTCAGCTGCCTTCGGTGCATGAGGAGCCTACGTGACCGTGAGACCAGAAGAACTAAATGGTGCCCAGCTGCCACTACTGATCGCTCTATCTGGAACTGTAACACGGAGTCCTAGACAGAGTGAGAGAAAAATCATAGAACAAAACATCAAATTCACAAAAAAGACCAGACTTACTGGTCTGACACAGACTGGAGGAACGCCCTAGACTGCGGTCCTAAGATACTCTTCTAAACTGAAAATGAAGCCATTCTTAGAGATCAGTTTCAGCAGAATAACAGATAGGATCATAAAATACACAATAACACCTAAGAGGAATGTGTTTCTTAGAGCAGTCAATTGTACAAGATGAAAAGGGCAACATTTGTCCAAGGCATAAAAAAATCAGTACGAGAGGAAACAGGAAAACTAGGATGAAAATGGGGAGAGTTCTGACACATTGTGGAGAATGAAACTAACATTATGGAACATTTTATGTACAAACTAATTTGCTCTGCAAACTTTCACCTAATGCAAAATAAAAAAAAAAATTAAATAGAATATTTAAGCATTAATTGTGTGAAATAAAATGAAATCATATGGTGAACTCTAAATATATATATTTATATTTAAGAAATAATGAGGATAATATTCTTTAAATGTATATAAATGTGTATAAAAATTCTTGCTACTATCTATTTGGATTAACTTTACTTGCAGAACCAAATGTAAATATCAACAGGTTGATGTTTGTCGTTTTCTAAAAAATTAAAAGATCTCATTGGTTATTATATGTAAAGTGAGTAATAGTACTTAAAGGGTATAAACGGGGAATTGGTTGTAAGGCTGACAGAACTGGCCATCTAAGATGTGATGGTCAGGTAACTGTCACAGGGGAGGTGGAGCAGTGGATGTGCTGGCAGTACAGCTTGTTAAGAGATTAGATAGACTTTGCATGCATGTTGTGTACCATGGATGAGGGACAGACAGGACTCAGGTCTGACCCCTAGGTATTTATTTGGTTGAGCAGCTACACTGATGGCATCTTCTGAGATGGCAAAGTCAGAGATGGTACTACTTCTTGGGAAATCAAAAAGTCAGTTGGGGTCATACAACATGGAGTCGAAATGTTCAGACTAAAAAGACCTTCTTGATCTAATGCAAGATAAAACTCACATATTTTGAACCCTCAGTCACAGTATCTGCTTTGTCACCTTTTCCTTCTTAGTGTGAAACGTGGTCCTTACATGCTTACTACCAGCAGCTTGGGAAACACTCTTGCGAGAAGCCTCTGAATCAGCCTTCACTTATGATACTTTCTTGTAACAAGCTACCAAACAAACTGCCTGTAACTCTGTTGCCCTCAGCCCTGCGATTTGTAAATTACACACCACAAACTTGTGCCTCCCCTTGTGGAGAGCTGTAATGCACCTACACTGGATTCAGATGAAAATAGGAAGATTCCAGATCACAGCCAAACTAGGCAAAGAACTTTCTGACACAGATAGTCAAAGAAGGGAAAAAATACACATCATGCCAACACTAATTAAAAGAAAGTAGGACTGGCTATTTTAATCTTAGATAGACTAGACTTTGGAGCAAAGAAAATGATCAGACACATAGAAGGGTATTATTTTATGACATTAAAGCAGAGAGAAAACCTCACAATACAAAGTCCAACGATTAGGTCTGTGAACGTAATTGTTCTAAGTGCTACATACCTCATTGCTGAATATCACCACTGTCACCTTCAAAGTACTCTCCTTTGGACGCTATGAGCCCATGCTGGTCCCTACTCCACTCTTCAAAGTAATTTTGGAACTCTTTCTTCTGGAATGGCCATGGCACATAGTGACAAGGTGGCAAGTTCATGAACTTAACTGTAGAGTTGTCTGTGAGGGAGTTTTTAGCCACTGTTGGGACACACTTACTACTCACTTGATCTGGTCCCCAATGACTTTTTTCTTTACCTGAAGATAAAGGCAAGATTGAAAGGAAGACATTTGGATGGCATTTAGGACATCAAGGGTAAAACAATGACAGCTCTGATGGCCATTCCAGGAAAAAAGGTCCAAAATTACTTTGAAGGGTGGACTAGGCACTGGTGCCAGTGCATTGCTTCCTGACGGAAGTACGTCAAAGGCGACTGTAGTGATATTCAGCAATGAGGTATGTAGCACGTTTTCTAGGATGAGTTTGTGAACGCATCAATGACAGCTTGTACCACGACAGCTTGTCATTGAGTTCTCATACAATGACAGCTCTGCTGGACATTTCAGAGAAAGAGTTCTAAAATTGCTTTGAAAGGTAGGCCAGGCACTGGCATTAGCACACAGCTTCGCAAAGGGAGTACTTCAAAGGTGACTGTAGGGATATTCAGCAGTGAGATATGTAGTAGCTTTTCTGGAATGAGTTTGTGAACTTAATTGGCAGAACTTGTAGATGTAAAATTTCTTTATAAATATTACCAAATAAAAGTCAGCTTTATATAAAAGTAATTCTGCACCATGATCCTGTGGGCCTTATTCGAAGGATACAAGTTTGGTTCATTATTTAAAAATCAGTCAATGTAACCCACCATGTTAACAGCCTAAGAACAAATAAAATTATCTGATGCTATCAATCTATGCAGAAAAAGCATTTCAACATCCATTCATATTAAAGTCTTAGAAAAATAGAAATAGATGGGGAACTTCCTTAATTCAACAATGAGAGTCTACAAGAAAGGAAAGAAAAAGAACCTACAACTAACATTATACTTAATGATTTGACCCAAGTTCAAGACCAAGACACACTCATAACAACTGATAAAATAAAAAACAGTGGTAGTTTCAAACGCTAGCAAAGATGCAGAAAAACTAGATCATTACATTGCTGGTGGGAACAAAAGTGTTATAGCTGATTTGTAAACTAGGTTAACAGTTTCTTTAAAAAAAGAAAGAAACATATAGTGATGTTGTTATGGTTGTTAAGTGTTATCAGTTTGCTTCTGACTCATAGCAATATACGTACAAGAGAATGAAACACTGTCTAGTCCTGTACCTTCTTCACAATTGTTGTTATGCTTGAGCCCATTCTTGCAGCCATTGTGTCAATCAATTTCATTGAGGGTCCTCCTCTGTTTTGTAGACTGCCCACTTTGCCAAGCAGAACACCCTTCTCCGAGGACTAGTCCCTCCTGAAAACGTGTCCAAAATACAAAAGATGAAGCATCACCTTCCTTGCTTCCAAGAAGCACTCTGGCTGTACTTCTTCCAATACAGATTTGTTCTTTTGCAATCCATGGTACAGTCAGTATTCTTTGCTCACACCATAATTCAAAGGCATTGATGATACACCCTGGCAATTGCATCCCTTGGCATTTATTTCAAAGAAAAGAAAACTTATGGTTACCCACACATGTACACATACATTAAAAAAAAAAACTTATACATGAATGTTCATAGTAGTTCATTCCTAATAACCAAAATCTAGAAATAAGCCAGATGACCCTTCAATTTATAGAATGGAGCACTACTCAGTAATAAAAAGAGAAACTCTTTTTATATACAATAATTTGGATGAATCTTCAGAGAATTGTGTTGAATGAAAAAAGCCAGTCACAAAATTCATGTACTTTGTGGTTCCATTTATAAAATATTCTTGAAATGATTAAATTGTAGAAACAGAGAACAGATTAGTGGTTACCAAGGGTTAAATATGGTATAGGGTAGAAGAGATGTTAAGTGTGAGGATAAAAAGGTGACATGATGAAAGCTCATCCAAGAAAAGGTAGGAACAACAATGGAAGTTTTAATACACAATGAGGACAGACTCCAAAATCTGTCAAAGAAGCTTCAATCAACAGAAGAGAAAATAGATAAATGGGAACTATTAAGAATCAAACACTTTTGCTCATCCAAAGACTTTATTAATAGAATTAAAACAACACCCACAGAATGGGAAAAATTATTTGGCAACTCTATGTCAGACTGACGCCTGATCTCCATAATCTATAAGATACTACAAAATATCAATAAGAAGAAGATAAACCATCCAATTAAGTGATGGGCAAAGGAGATGGACAGACACTTCACTAAAGAGGAGATCCAGGAAGTCAAAAAACACATGCGGACATGTTCACAATCTTTAGTTACTAAAGAAATTCAAATCAAGACAACAACGAGATACCATCTCACCCCAACAAGATTGGCCATGATCCAGAAAACACAAAACAACAAATGCTAGAGAGGCTGTGGAGAAAGTGGAACCCTCCTACACTGTTGGTGGGGTTGCAAAATGGTCCAGCCTCTTTGGAAGGCAATCTGGCACTTCCTTAAAAAAATAGATATTGATATACCATTTGACCCAGTAATTCCACTACTAGGAATATATCCTACAGAATCAAGGCCTTTCACACCATGGACACATGCACCAGAATGTTTATCGCAGCACAGTCCACGATAGCAAAAAGATGGAATCAACCCAAATGCCCAACAATAGAAAAATGGATAGGTGAACTATGGTACATATATTGAATGGAGCACTACACAATGATAAAGAATAATGATGATTCCAGGAAACATCTTCTAACCTGGTTTCAACTGGAAGACATTATGTTGAGTGAAAGTAGTCAGCGACAAAAGGACAAATACTGTATGAGACCTCTATGATATGATCTCAAAAACAGACTTGTGTATAGAAGAAAAGACTCTTTGACAGCTGCAAGGGAGGGGAGGGAGGGAGGGTAAGGGGGGAGGGTTTAGTTTAGATAGCTACTAGAAATCTAGTTAGGAGACAGCGGTGATAGCACACATTAGAAACAAGAACGACATTAAGTGGACTTCAGCATAACTTGAGTACTCCTTCCATCTTAACTCAATACTGCAAGGATAGAGTAGCCGGGGCGGGGGGCGGGGGACCATGCTCTTAGGCGAAATCCAGGCCAATTGGCACAACTAGCATTTTGCTAAGAGAGCTCTCTGCACCCCACATTGGTGAGTGGCTTCTGGGGTCTTAAAAGCTGCCAATCTACCATCCGAGGACACAGCAAATGGTTCCAACTCAGCAGGAATGGATGCTCACCGAGGACCGAAATCACATGTGGTAAAGACAACCAAGAAGACAGAGAGACCCACCAGAGTGGGTGCCTACATCGACTTGGGACCAGAAGAACCAGATGGTGCCCGGCCACCACCAGTGATAGCCACGATGGAGCTCACAGAGAGGAGTCTCACTGGCAACACAAGAATAAAAAGGGGTGCATCATGAGATCTCCACTAAAAGACCTCAATTGATGGTCCAGTGGTTTTGGAGTTCCTCTGAGAGCAAGGCCCCCGGCCCTGATGCTGCCCTTTCCCATAAATTATAACAAAGGTCCACTCTTTGGACAGGAATGGATTGGCCTTGGCAATGCAGGGTGACCATATATTGGAAGCACTTTATGGTTCTATACATCTATAGGATATCATCTTGCTGACCTCTGGCTGGAGGAAGGGGAGTGGACGGAGAAGAGGGGAAAAGAGGCTGTTGGGAGGATGAGACAGGTATGGAGCAGAGAGGAATAGTGTGCAGTCACCGGACAGGGAGAGCAGTGGAAGCTGCATATAAGTGGGCATGTAAATTTATACGTGAATGTACATTTTCACTCAGTCATGTTAAATAAAAATAAAAATAAATAATAAAAAAATTCTCCTTAAAAAAAAAAAAACAAAAAGGTGACATGATGGATCTTTGTGGTGATGGAAATGTTCTGTATCTTGACTGTATCCATGTTAATATCCTGGTAGTGATACTGTACTACAGATAGTTTTGCAAGATGTTATCACTGGGCAAAACTTGGTAAAGAGTACATGAGACCCCTGTGTATTATTTCTTATAAATACATTTGAATTCATAATTATGTCAAAGAGTTTATTTAACGGAAAGGAATTCTGAGAAACAGCTGGACCCTGTCATAGCTTTCCTCATCCCGTACAACCACATTCATCTCTTTTGGTAAAATTTCTCTGGTAGGGCCTTTCATATTTTCATATGTTTCTACAGTTAACCCGTGATTCATTAGCGAAAGATAATTATAGATCTATATCTACTGCCTTTCTTTAGGGAAGTTAAAAATTCAGCCTTGGTATATGTACCATTGGAATTGACTGAACAGCAATGAGTTTGGTTTTAGTTTAATGTGCACCCTCATTACTTCCCTTCCAGTATCCACCCATGAGAGAGGTAGGGCCAAGATGGTGGTCCAGTCAAAGGCTTGAGAAATCAGACTGAGCAACAGGGAAGAGAGAGTAGTTCCAGAGGTGCCTAGGACTGGCCAGACATGGCCTCCTGGGAATTGGCTGCAGGCAGCATTCTGAGTGGAGCAGTGGGTTTGCAAAGGTGTCCTCCTCAACAGCAGAGACAGATCAGCGGAGAGTACACTCTTGCCTCCAGAACCAGTGAAAAGTGACACTTGATCATCAAAAGCTAAAAGACTTGTGTTTAACTTGCCCTGTGCAGATCTAAATATTTCCTTTGGGATAACCCTCTTTTTTTCCCTCCCCCTACACCCCCCTTCTTTCTCTGTACTGCAGCCAACTTTGGAGTCTGATGCCATTATATGAGCCAAAAATAGGATTCCTTAAGCCCACCCTGAGCTACTATCCTAGGGAGGAAATTTAACAAATTTGGGGAAGGGAAGAAAACACCCAGCTCCCCTGAGCCAGAAATTGAGGGAAGAAATAGTTCCTTCACCTAGAATCAGACAGACATAAGGGGTCATGCTAGCCTCACAGACACTCAGAGATGGCTGTTAGCCCCTGCATTTTTCAGCACCTGCAGCCAGATACCTGTGCCTATGCCAATAATACCTGCTCATCTAGGATAGTAGAGGAAAGCTTGTACCATACACTTGGTGAATGACAACCTAGACATCTGACCTCAATCCATACAAGAAAAGTAAATGGAATCCAGGGCTCCCATGTCTAGTAATAGCTCTTACTACTTGATGACAGGATGTTAGAGCTTCAAAGTCACCAATAAATAAACTAGCACACATTACCAGAATGTCTGAACATTTCAAAACAAAACAAGAAGCTATAATACAGTAAGCAAACATAATATAAATGCATTCAAAATTTACTGATGCCTTGGAGACAACAGACCATATTCAGTCACTACAAGATGTGGACTGTGATGGCTTCAGAAAGCTCCCAAAACAAAGAATCAAGAAATTTTCCAGAGGAAGGGCACTTCTTGGAATTGACAGACATAGAATACAAAGATTAATATTTAGAACTCTTCAAGAGATCAGGAAGGAGATGAGGCAAAATGTAGCAGAGCATAATGACAAACATAAAAGGCCGAAGAAAGCATACAGAGATAGGCAATGGAAATTCAGAACGTTAATAATAAAGTTACAGAATGAGGCAACTCAACAGAAAGTCAAAGGAGCAGAACTGAAGCACTAAAAGGGCTGAATTAGTAAGATTGGGGATATAGCATATGACAGCAACATATGTGAGCAAAAATCAGACAGGAATTTAAAAGAATCAAGAATCACTAAGAATTATGTAGGACTCTATCAAGAGGAATGAATTATGAGTGATTGGAATACCAGAGTAGGGGAGGATAACAGAAAATACAGAGAGAATTGTTGAAGCTTTGTTGACAGAAAACTTCCTTGATTGTCACGGATTGAATTGTGTCCCCCCACAAATATGTGTAGCTGTGTGGCTGGGCCATGATTCCCAGCATCTTCTGACTGTCCTCCATTTGGTGGTTTTCCTGTGCTGTATGTTAAAGGATTAGGGTGGGACTGTAAATCCCTTTATAAGATCACCTCCTTGCTTCACTGTAAAGGGAGTATGGCTTGCCCCGCCCTTAATCTTTTCATCCTGCAAGAGATAAAAGGAATGGGAAGCAGGTAGAGTATTGGGAACCACACACCATCAAGAAAGGAGCACCAGGAGAGGAGTACACTCTTCAGACCTGAGGTTCCTATGCCAAGATGCTCCCTGGGCAAAGACTGATGCAATACTGGAATTTCCTCCAAAGACAACAAAGGGGAAAGCCTTCCCCTGGAGTGGACATCCTGAATTTGGACTTGTAGCTTACTGGACTGTGTAAGAATAAACCTTCTTTTGTTAAAGCCACACACTCTGTGGTAATTCTGTTAGAGCAGCACTAGCTGACTAGAACACTGATATCATGAAAACTGAGAATGTATCCACCCAAGCAGTCATTGAACTCCATACAGGGTGGATCCCAAAAGAAAGACACCAAGACGTATTATAATTAAACTTACCGAAACTAAGGATGAGGAGATGCTTTCAAAGCCAGCTGTTAATCAAATAAAATCTAAGCTCGGACTACTCAGCAGAAACCATGATGGTAAGAAAGCAATAGGATGACATATACAAAGCCTTGAAGGAAAATAATTGCCAGTCTTATATCATATATTCAGCAAAACTGTTTCTCAAATATGATGGCAGCGTTAGGAGATTTCCAGATAAACAGAATTTTATGGAATTTGCAAAGACAAACCAAAATCACAAGAAATACTAAAGGAACTCCTTCAGTTAAAAAGTTAGTAACATCTGGAAACAGCCCAAGACTAGAATTAGGAACAGAGCAACTGGATAACATTGCAAACAGGGAAATCACAAAAATAAATCAAACACAAAACACTGAAAACAGAGAAACAGAGATGTCATTATATAAACACTATTACAAAAAAGAGGAACTTAAAAAATGTAGTCATAAATCTTGCATATGGAGAGAAAGTCAAGCCAATATAAAGAAATTAAAAGACTAATTTAAGTTTTGAAAAATAGGGGCAAATATTAAGGTAGCTACAGAAGCAATTAACAGTCTTACACATCAAAAAAAAAAAAAGGAAAACATGACGTCTCAGCAAATACAAAACCAACAGCAATAAAAACAGTGAAAGAAAAACAGATAAGGAAAAATGACTCAGAACAGAAAATTAACTGGAATAAAGGAACTCTCTACAATGCACAAAAATAGACATCAAAAGGCCAACATTAACCCATTACAGAACTTGACATTTTTCTTGTAATTAATAATTACCTTACTTTTCTGTTTGCTTAATATGTTTCTTCAAACGCTATTTTCCCTTGAAAGTATCAACTGATAATAACAAATATTTAGCAGTGAGTTTTTTAAACACTCAAATATTTTAGATAACCTAATTTTTTCAAGAGAGAGACAAAGAAAAGGAGGGAGGGCAGGTGAGGGGAAGGATGGAAAGAAAAGAAACAAATCTTTTCCTCTCAGGCTTTCTGTTTTGATAAGGGCCAATTTCTCTTCAGGGCAGGTACACAGTCATTTTGGAACCTCTCTTCAGTCTTCCAATAGGTTGAATTGTCATGTTTCCTGATATTTTATATTCTCCTCATTCTTGGTTTAATCCAACACTTTGCTGAAGGGTATCCTATATTTGCTTACTAAAAAATATTAAATAAAATGCAAGGTTTTGAGACATTTTGTGTCAAAATATGTTATCACTATACCCTCACAATTGATGATGGTTTGACTGTATGTGGATTCTACACTGGAAATCATTTTTCTCCAGAATATTAAAAACACTCTAGCCTCAAATGTTTCTCTAGAAAAAGTTAATGCCCCTATGGTTGTATTTCTTTGTAAAACCCAAACCAAACCCACTGCTACTACATCAATGCTGACTTACAGTGATGTTATAGGGAAGAGTAGAACTGCTCCATAGAGTTTCCAAGGAACACCTGGAGAATTTAAACTGCTTTCCTTTAGCTAAGTAGCCACAGCACTTAACCATTACTCAACTCCTTGGAAGCTTGTAATATGGCTTCTGAATGTCTGATATTTTTGGAACTTCAGGATAATATGTCTTGGAGTGATATTTATTTCACTGTCTGAGCTGAAAATGTTCTTCATTTTTTAGAGGTGTTTGGATACCACTTAAAAAAAATTCACTACTCCCTAAATTCTCTATTTTTACTAGAAATGCTGCCCAACCAGGATTGACCAATTTGGATTGATCCTTTACTTTCCTTATTTTTTTTTTTTTTTACCTCCATACTTCTTCTTCTTTGTGTTCTAGTTTATGGATCATTTCTGCAGTTTTATTTTCAAACTTTTCGTTTGAAATTTTTACTTAAGCTGAAGTAATTTTCCCACACTTGTTGGTCAGTTTGTTGTACTGTAGGGATTTGTGTGTTGCTGTCATACCAGAAGCTATGCCATCAATATTCAGATACCAGCAGGGTGGCTAATGGTGGACAGGCTTCAGCTGAGCTTTCAGACTGAGACACAGTAGGAACAAGGACCAGCTAGTCTACTTCTGAAAAACATTAGCTGGTGGAAACCTTATGAATAGCAGCAGAACATTGTTAGATACAGTGCCAGAAAATGAGCCACCCCAGGCCTCCTCAAAGGAGGGTTGACTTTAATGTCATAGATGGAGTCAAGCTTTTGGGACCTTCATCTGCTGATGTGGTACAACTCAAAATAAGAAGAAATAGCTACAAATATCCATTAAAAATCAAAATGCAGAATGTATGAAATATGAATCTAGGAAAATTGGAAATCATCAAAAATGAAATGGAACACATAAACTTTGATATATTAGGCATTAGTGAGCTGAAATGGACTGCCATTGGCCATTTCAAATTGGACAGTCATATGATCTGTTACACTGGGAATGAAAACTTAACCAGGCACGGTGTTGCATTCATGGTCAAAAAGAATACTTCAAGATCTATCCTGAAATACAGTGCTGTCAGTGATAAGATAATATCCACATGCCTACAAGGAAGGCCACTTAATACGACTAGTATTCAAATTTACTCACCAGCCACTTAGGCTAAAGATGAAGAAACTGAAGATTTTTATCAGCTTCTGCAATCCAAAATTGATTGAACATGTAATCAGGATGCAGCGTTAATTACTGGTGAGTGGAATGCAAAAGATGGAAACAAAGAAGAATCAGAAGTTGGAAAATGTGGCCTTGGTCATAGAAATGATGCCAGAGATCTCATGATAGAATTTTGGAAGACCAACAATTTCATCATCTCAAATATCTTTCTTCACCAGTATAAACAGTGCCTATACACTAGGGTCGCCATGAGTTGGATCCATACACATGGAGTTCACCAGAGCGAATAAACACAAATCACATCAGCTGCATCTGTGGAAAGACGATGAAAGTCTCAATGTCATCAGTCAAAACAAGACCAGTTGCTGACTGTGGAACAGACGTTCAACTGCTCGTATGCAAATTCAAATTGAAACTGAATAAAATTAAAAGAATTCCACAACAGCCAACATGCTACCTGGAGTTTAGAGACCATCTCAAGAACAGATTTGATATGTTGAACACTAATGACAGAAGACCAGGTGAGTTTTGGAATGACATCAAAGACATCAGCCATGAAGAAAGCAAGAGGTCATTAAAAAGACAGAAAAGAAAGCAAAGGCCAGACTGGATGTCAGACGAAGCTCAGAAAGTTGCTCTTGAATGTCAAGTAGCTAAAGCAAAGGGAAGAAATAATGAAGTCAAAGAACTGAAGATTCTGAAGGGCAGTTCAAGAAGACAAAGTTAAGTAGCATAATGACATGTGCCAAGAGCTGGAGATAGAATGCCAAAAGGAAAGAACATACTTTGCATTTCTCAAGCTGAAAGAACTGAAGAAAACATTCAAGCCTCGACTTGCAACAACGAAGGATTCTGTGGGGAAAATACTAAATGACCTAGGAAGCATCAAAAGAAGATGGAAGGAATACAGAGTCATTATATCAAATAGAACTGATTGACATTCAACCTTTTTAAGAGGTAACATACGAGTAAGAACCAATGGTACTGAAGGAAGAAGTTGAAGTGCATTGAAGGCTCTGGTGAAGAACGAGCATCCAGGAATTCATGGATTATCAGTTGAGGTGTTTCCACAGGTGGATATTGTACTACAAGTGCTTATTCATCTACACCAGGAGATATGGAAGATGGCTACCTGGCCAAATGACTGGAAGAGATCCATAGTTATGCCCATTCCCAAGAAAGATGATCCAACTGAATGCAGAAATTATCAAACAATATCACTAATATCACACACAAGTAAAATTTTGCTCAAGATCATTCAAAAGAGACTGTAACAATGTATTGACAAGGAACTGGCAGAAATTCAAGCTGGATTCAGAAGAGGATGTGGAACCAAGGATATCATCGCTGATGTCAGATGGATCTTGGCTGAAAGCAGAGAATACCAGAAAAATGTTTACGTATCTTTTATTGACTATGCAAAGGCATTCAACTCTGTGGATCACAACAAATTACGGATAACACTGAGGACAATGAGAATTCCAGAACACTTAACTGCAGTCATGAGGAATCTGTACGTGGATCAAAAGGCAGTCATAGAAACAGAACAAGGGGACACTGCGTGGTTTAAACTCAGGAAAAGTGCACGTCAGGGTTGTATCCTTCACCATAACTTTTCAATCTGTGTGCCGAACAAGTAATCTGAGAACCTGGACTACATGAAGAAGAATGAAGTATCAGGGTTGGAGGAAGATTCATTAACAAATTGCATTGTGCAGAGACACTACCTTGCTGGCCGAAAGTGAAGAGAATTTGAAGCACTTACTGATGAAGATCAAAGACCACAGCCTTTAGTATAGATTGCACCTCACCACCCAGAAAACAAAAATCCTCACACCTGGACCAGTAAGCAGCATCATAACAAATGGAGAAAAGATTGAAGTTGTCAAGGATTTCATTTTACTTGGTTCCACAATGAACACCCACGGAAGCAGCAGTCAAGGAATCAAAAAATACATTGCATTGTGAAAATATACTGCAAGGGGCCTCTTTAAAGTGTTGTAAAGTAAAGATGTCACCTTGCAGACTAAGGCGCACCTGACCGAAACCATGGTGTTTTCAATCACATCATTTAAATGTGAAAACTGGACAATGAATAAGGAAGACAGAAGAACTGAGCCATTTGAATTGTGGTGTTGGAGAAGACTATTGAATGTATCATAGACTGTCAAAAGAACCAACAGATCTGTCCTGGATGAAGCACAACCAGAGTGCTCCTTGGAAGCAAAGATGGCAAGACTGCATCTTACATACTTTTGACATTCTGTCAGGAGGGATCAAGGCTTGAAGAAGGACATCATGCTTGGTAGAGGGTCAGTGAAAATGAGGAAGACCCTCAACAAGATGGACTGACACAGTGGCTACAACAAAGAGCCTAAGCGTAAAAACAATGGGCTTAAGCAAGGTGCAGGACGGGCTGGTGTTTTGTTTTCTTATTCATAGGGTAGTTATGAGGTGGAACTGACTAGACGGTCCCTAACAACATAACCACAACAATAACAATTTTAATATCTAGAGACTTTGTTGTTGTGTATTTTTTTTTCACAGTCTCCTTTTCTTATTTCATGGATTTAATAACTTTATGTAAGTGAAGTACTAATTATTCTGTTTTGGAAGTTTCTTTCTGTTGTTTTATTTTCTGTTTCCTCTGCTTCTCATTTGTTTGTTTTAGAGTTCCTCATGTTGAAAGGTCTTCTCCGTGTTGGATAACCATGTCTATATCTTCTTATTTTAGAATTAAAAACAAAAAGTAATGACTGTCATTGAGTTGATTCCAACTAATGATGACCCTATGGGTTTCGAAGTTGAATTCTGTAAATTTTTCAATGGCTATAATCCTTGTGGAAGTAGATTGCCAGGCCTTTCTTTCTTGGCACTGCTGAGGAAATCTGAACTGCCAACCCTTGGTTAGTAGTCAAGAATAAACTGTTCATACCTTTTAAGAATTAAAGACACCATAATTTTTTAAATCTCCTGTTGGGAAACCTGGCCCTTGAGACGAAGAGGGGACCTGGAACATCTGTAGCTCCAAATACAGAGCATCATCTAGTCCTCCTTTCTATCAGCTCCCTTTCCTCAGGAACCCGGCACCCCTACTGCTGCAGAGCTTCTTGGAGAGACCATGAGGAAGTGATCTGTACCCTTCCCATTGGTGCTCTCTCCGCAGGCAGAGGTGACAGCTTCCTCACTCGTTCCAAAATCTTGTCTCCTGTTCTTTTAGCCATTTATTGGTAAAAATCTTTTAGCTTCTTTGTTTGTTTTTCACCGATTTTAGTGCAGTTGGTGAAAGGGAAGACAGAAAGAGTCATCCTGTCATGTTTTAGCAGACGGTCTTATGATTTTTGCTTGGGGTAAACTGACTATCACATACCATCATTAATTTAATAACAGCATTTTCAGGGCAAAAGGAACCACTGTCACATCAAATGCTTATACTAATTGTAATATATATTCTTATTTTGAAACAAAAATAAAAGTTTTTCTTAAAATGGAGAAAACATAAGAAAACTGAACTTTCTCTGTCATCAGACTTCCCATTTATTTGCCTTTCTTGGAGACTGGGATGAGTGATGCTTCCCTGAAAGGAAGTTTAGAAACAAAACAAAACGAAACAAAAACCCAAGTAAGAGATTTCAGAGGAATGCAGATGACAGGTAACTGCTGCTGACAGTGCTCTTACCCGTCAGACTTCACTGTGTAGTGGACGATTTAATTCCT
The DNA here is from genome assembly GCA_028571685.1 of Heterohyrax brucei. Taxonomy (NCBI): domain Eukaryota; kingdom Metazoa; phylum Chordata; class Mammalia; order Hyracoidea; family Procaviidae; genus Heterohyrax; species Heterohyrax brucei. The sequence goes on from CM053162.1 coordinate 25,569,228, forward strand.
TTCCCCAGAAACAGCCATCAACCAAACATTTAGGAACAGACTTCAACTACAAAGGACTGAGAGTTGAACTGAGTCAAAGGCAGCTCTGCTGACTTTCCCCGCAGAGGGCAACAGTGAGAAAAGCCCTCTGTGCGGGGACTGTCCAGAGGCTGCCTCTTAAATCTCTGGAATCCAGCAGTGTGATCCACACACATGGGGCCTTAGGCAGGACTGTCCTTGGATAGGTCCCAGCCAGCCCTCAGACTTCACTAATGGAACGTTTAACACTGGTGTGAATCTTCATACTGTCTCAGTACAAAGGGCAAGAGAAGCATGTGTGGGAGGCTCCGCTAGACGAGAATCACTCACTGTCTTATCACATCTGCCACTCGGGGGAGGGCACCCTGTTAAGTGAGGCCAAGTCCCAACACTGTAGCAGAGAAAGGAGATGTGACTCAGCCAGTGGGACTCACATGTCTGCTTTTTTTTTTTTCTTTCTTTCAGATGAGATGACTGGCAGGGCTGATTTGTAGGTCTTGGTGAGTGGGTGAGGTGGGTGACTTCTGGTGAGGTTATGTTTTTACATCCTGTGAGGAAGGTGGCAGTTTTACCCTGTGATGAAGGACAAAGTATTTTCAAAGAAGAGAAATCATGTATCTTTTTATCCAATGTAGAAATCACCAGGAATACTGATTTCTACATACTCTTAGCAGTAGTTTTCTATAGATGGAGAACTCTGAATGTCATGTTTTGAGTTCTTGATTGCTTCTATGTACTTAACACATGTTATGAGCTGGGATTCTTCGATTACAAAAGAGTACAGAAATGTAAAAATGAGATTCAAATCTCAAATATCTTGCCTTGATTTGGCTTCTTGGGGCCATTCTCTTCTCTGTAAAATGGTGATGGTGATAATGCCTAAGTAGCAGGACAAGTGATTGCTGAACACGGGCACCTAGCACAGTGCCTGATGCAGAGCAGAACAGGTATTATAATCTCACGTTGACACTAGTTGTCCCGGTGTTCTATCCTGAGCCATGAAATGGACTGTATGACTAGGGACATGTGGGTGGCACAAGGTTCACGAAGCCTGCTATGTCCTAATAGCTTGTTGAGGGATGAATTCTGGTTACATTTCAGAAGGGCATTATAAAAGGGGACAAAATAGCTCCATCTCTAGGATTTCCAGATTTAGCAATAAATAATTAATTAAAAAATGTATATATACATATATATATATAAAAATCAAACCCACAGCCATGGAACTAATTCCGACTCACAGCTAGGACAGAATAGGCTTGTCCCATTTGGTGGACTCATACTGCCAACGTTTCGATTAGTAACTGTAGTGTTTAACCACAGCACCACAGCCTTGGTGGTGCAGCGGTTAACTGTTATGTCTGGGAACCAAAAAGTCAGTAGTTTGAATCTTCCAAGTGCTTCTTAGAAACTCAGTGAAGCAGTTCCACTCTGTCCCATAGGGTCCCTGTGAGTTGGAATAGACTTCACGGCAGTGGGTTTTTTTTTTTTTTTTTTGGTATATATGTGGTCAGTTACACTGACTTTCAGATAAATACTGGATTTTTCTTTCTTTCTTTCTTTTGCTCTCTCTCTCTCTTTTTCTTCTTAGCACAAACACATGCCATGTACTATTTGGGACATATACTAAGAAAAGTATTATTATATGTCTGACATTCAAATTTAACCAGGTGTCCTATAAAATTAATTGGACAACCCTCCTGTTTTCAGTCTTGTCAATTACCAACATCCAAGTCACGCAGAGAAACACTGTCAAGGCTAAGTAAGAACTGGGCCCTGCCCTGTGCGGATGCACTTTCCCAGATGTGGGCATTTCTATAAGCCTTGTTGCTAGTCCTCTTTTGATTGTTACTAATCTTAAAAGCTGGGTTTTTCAGGAAGCAAGGGGGAAATCATCTGCCAGACAGTTGAAAACATGGGGTTTCCTGGGCCATGTGCTCAGTGTTCCTGCCTCACAAAGGTGGGAGGCCTGTCAGAGAAAATTGAGACCCAGGAGACTAAGGAGTCAGGGTCCCGTGATGGTCACCTCTCTCCTCTCCAACTCCCTTTCCTCATGACTCCCTGCTCATGACCTGACATTTTCAGCTTTTATAAATTCCAGGAGTCCCTTGAGCGGGGACTGGTAATTCCTCTGCCGGCCTCGCAGTGGTGTAACCAAGGACTGCCCCTTCAATGGGCCTTTCCTGTGGGTGCTGCTGTCCCAACAAGCCCCTTCTGCAGTGTGCTCTGTCTGCTGTCCTTCCTGCATATTCCGACAGTCAGATTCTTTCTTGGAGCTGTTGCAGCAACATCCCTGAAAGTCCCGAGGGGCGCTGCTTGGCCACTGTGCTTCGTTTCCCCAAGACAACGTGGGAACAAGGGCTGTCTGCCTATATAATAAGCACGTGATTTCCTATGCTGCTCAGCTCCTGTTTCCGGCCGGGAGTCACAGGCCCCAAAGCTCTGCACCATGTGGTTCCCAAGTGCGGGCTGTAGAGGGCGCGGCAGAGCACTTTTCAATGATCCAGGCCAGCGGCGCTTCCCTGCTGTTCAGCCTCAACACCTCCAGGTTGCCAAAGGTGGCTATTAAATTTTCAGGAATATTGCAAGTCATTTGTTGACTTCAGGCATAATTTAACAGTGCAAAACATTTAATTATATAAATATTAAAAACGAAGGTAACCGATACTCAAAAATCATCACTTTATGGTTATTTCACAACACTTTCCTCTTACGCTCTTAAGGTCATTTACTTATATATACTGTGTCCCATTAATCTCCTCTGCAGCCACCACCTATCTGCCAGAGAGACTTAAGTGTTACTGTGATGCTGAGCAGGTTTCCCTGGAGCTTCCAGACTATGATGGGTTAGGAAGAAAGGCCTGGCAAGCTATTTATGAAAATCAGCCAAAAAAAATCCTGTCAATCACAATGGTTTAATCCCAAACTGATGGACCGAACAGGAGTTCATTCCATTGTAAGTGGAGTTGCCGTAATTCAGAGGTGAGGGACAACAGCAACGCTAACAGTAACAACAACAGACAAAGGTGTGTTTGTTTTAGCCGCATCATAGTGATAGCTTGAATTCAGCCATGGTGGGAATCTTTACAGCAAGGCAATTGGTGTTTTCATTTGCAGAGCTGATTGCCAAACATTTACCAGCACACCACCCGAGTGCCATTGGTTGCCTTCTTTTCCTTGAATTAAAAGTAGGTGAATTCCTTAATCGCACTGCTCTTCAGTGAGCGCATAAAGGACCACATGCCTAGCCCCACAGCGTCACCCATGTAGCTCTGAGCACGTCCCCACGCCCTACCTCTATCCAGCAGCAGCTCTGGGCTGGGCTCTCCTCTGGCCCAGCCTCCTCCCCTACTTCCCCTGAGCGAGCATTTCTTACAATTATCCTCCCTTGGCTAATGTGCAGTGAAGCACCAACATGGATTGATAGCTTGAAAGTTCAATGACAAACACTTTAAACAAAGTGCTAATTTTCGAGATTTCTTGTCCTTTACACAGTGGAGTCAGAAGATCTTCATGTATTTTGAAAAATAAAAAGAGATAACTTGGTACTAGCAGAGACAGGGATAGATTTGGCAGGTTTAGAGAGTTGGAGAGAGCACAGCAATGTATTTTTGTGCAACGCTGAAGACATCTTTTTCCCATCAAGTGAATCTAATGCTGTTGGGGCCAGTTTGCTCACACCAACTATAAAATGCCAACACTGGTGTCCATCAGGGGCATCAGTTCCAGGTTGCTATGAAGAAACAGACCCCTGCCCTGGTGGTCCTTCTTTCTTCACCCTCACTCTGTGCTGGATTGCTGTGATGGATTGCCTGAGGCCACACTCAGACCTACCAAAGGCCAGATAAATCACCTGAGTCATGGACTTCTCTTGACTGCCCAAGCCTCACCAAGTCACTGTTTCGTGGGAACCATGCTGATTTCTGCTCTAGAGTATTCTTCAGAAAGGCCCTCCTCCCATCTCGTGCCCTGTCTCTTCCACTCCACAGCAACACTTTCACAACTCCCAGGACTTCTACATTCTATTCCACTTCTCCAGTTCTTCCAATTACTCCGTATTTCAGTTCTTACCCAGGTCTGTCAACAGGCCTCTGTAATCCAGAACAGCCTCTGGCCTTGGCTTGAGACAGCTCAAGTTTCCACCTGACTCCCAGGACTCAGTTTGCACAAGTGCCCACATAGAGAGGACCTTGTAACTTGCTACCAGGTGCTAGATGGCAGGTGCTTGTTCCAGACAGTGTGGTTTGGAGTAATGTGGACAGTATGCTCTTCAAACAGTGCCATTGGCACTGGTGAGAGTCTCGTGGTTGACAGTTGTTTGCAGAAAGTTTTGGTAGAAAGTTGCAAGATGGAGACCAGAAAAAGAGTTAAGTCTTTAGTGCTCTGTAGGATATTCCGCTGGAACTAAAAAGAGATCTGATAGGGAAGGATGGAAGAGGGAGACCCAGGAAGAACCCACTGGGAAGCTTTTACCTTATGAGTTTAAGCCTAGTCTAGGAGACAAGCACAACACCTTTGAATACTGTTCTGCTGACCAGGGTTGGGAGGGTCTCTAAATCAAATGTCTACTTGTCTACAAGCAGGTAGGCATACACGGAACCTGCAGCAATTGTGTGTGCCTGGAATGCAGACCCCCTGTCACTGACTGAATTGTGTTGAAAAACCACGTGTGGCTGTTTGGCTAGGCCATGATTCCTGGCATTGTGTGATGTTCTCCGTGTTGTAAACCCTGCCTCTACAACGGTAATGAGGGTTGAAGGGTTGCAGTTCTGCTGGTGGAGCAGAACTCAGCATGTAAGATTATTTTGTGCCTTGAGGCAGTTGCTTTAGATATAAAGGAAAGAACCTAGCACAGAGATCTGGGGACTTCATACCAGCATCTAGAGCAAAATGTGTCCTTCAGACCTGATATCCCTGAGCCGAGATGCTCTCAAGCTAAACAAAGACTGGTGAAACACAAAGACCTCCTCCAGAGCTGACAGAGAGTGTTTTCCTCTGGAGCCGGCACCCTGAATTCGGCCGTCTAGCCTCATGGAATGTGTGAGAATAAACTTTTCCTTGTTAAAGCTTTCCACTTATGTTATTTCTGTTAGAGCAGTACCAGATGGCAGACACCCCTATAGTGCTGGAGGCAGACATGGCAAAGTAGACAATGCCCTGGAAGAAGGGTCCCTTTTGCTGGGGCCACCCAGTCTGGAAAAGGAGACTTCACTGTTGAGAGTGCTCAGGAGAGGCACCTCTATACTCGCAGTGTGTGCCAAACAGAACCATGTCTCTGACAGCAAAATACCTGGGAACACTATTCAACTGTGGAAGTGAAGCACTCTGGTCTTTTTAAGAAAAGTTCAACTGCACTGACCTGAATGAGTCAGGTGTCTGAGCTTGCCCGGATACGCCCAAGCCTGGCACTCTGAGTAGCACTTTAAGGTGAGACTCACTGGCATTCTGGGAGGTAAGAGTCTGCCCGGCTCGTTGACAGGCACTTGTCAAAGACAGAGAATGAAGTATAGCCCCTACCTAGCCAGTGTGTTGCGTTTTACATAAATTTAAATAATGTGGATTTGAAAATTTTAAAATAACTTGATATCTTTCCAATCGAATAGCTAAACTCACATAAAGTCAAAGTTGTGGAGCAGTGAGCATGAATGGTCTTCCGTTTCAGCAGTAAGCAGTCAGCAGCAAAGCCCCGTCCTTGGCTTTGGTGTGAACCACGCTGCTTGTACGCTTGTGACATGTGTGCTCTTGGCCACTTACGAGCAGTCAGTCTAACTTTCGTTGGTCATCATGGGTGCTTCTGATGCTAATGTTAAAAAATATACCCACAATCATTAATGTTGGGATGACATTTAGATGAGATGAAAAGTCATAAAGATGATCCACAAACCACCAGGATACAGTAGCAGGCTGCTAATTTAGGACCAAAATCTTAAGAAATATTAGAAGCAACCATGAGAAAATAAAAGTAGCATTAAATTTCCATGACTAACTCCCCCACCATTACCTTTCAGTTGTTCTAAGGGAAACTTCTCAGTCTTGCTACACGAGGGTTCCAGGAGTCCCCTTCTAGATGCCCCATCTGCATCCTTGGATCACAAACTCCTGGAGGGGGCCTTTTCTGATTGGAAACCCTGGTGGCAAAATGGTTAAGTGTTATGTCTGATAATCAAATGGTGGGCAGTTCAAATCCTCCAGATGATCCTTGGAAACTCTGTGGGGCAGTTCTACTCTGACCCATAGGTTTGCTATAAGTTGGAGTCGACTCAACGGCAGTGTCTCTTTGTCTTTGTGGCTGTAGTAACACCATTTAGTGAGGTAACACAGCTCTGTTGCTGACTGTGGGTACTCATGGGCCTTGGAATTTGGCCAGCCATAGTGTCTGAGTATCTATAATGATTATATAAAATGACAAAAAATAAAGGAAGAAGAGTTGAGTTTTGCTGTGGAAATCAGGCACACTTAGCAAGAAACAGGCAAGTGAAAAATCCCTGTTTAGAATGGTGAGACCTCTGTCAACCTCACTGCTGTGGTATAACTGGCACAGAGCACACTGTCCCCACTTTATCACCTGGGTCTGAGTTCACAATACCCCTTCAGGAGCAGGGGTACAGGACCTCCCAATGACAGTAAATGTCCCTTAGGAAAGTCCCCCCAGGAGACTCCAGATGTTGTTTTGGGCTGCGGCTGCTCTTCTATGCTGCCCTGCAAGACTGTCGGCTGGGTCCCACAGAGTCTCCAGCTTCGGCAGCCCCTAACTTAGCCACATGCTAAGGTTCAGAAGGAGGGATAAGCTTGCTTCTACAGGAGAAAGAAGATAGAGGAGGGTCAGAATGAGGACAACCCCCCCCCCCTGTTCTGAGGAGAAGCACCCTGGAGGAGCCTATACAGGCCCCTTAGCACAGAAATTGCCGGAATGGCACAGGCCTAGCCATAAGATCACTGCCACAGAAATGGCCATCAGCTGGGAAGGCAGGGCCTTCTCTGTGTCCCTGTGACCAAAGGGAATCCAAGAGAATGTGGCTTGGCTTGTTGAACCAGCCCTTTGCTGGAAAAGATGTCTGTTATTTCCCGTTGGGCATAACCCAGGAAGGGACAAGCAAAATCAGGCCCTGCCTCTCATGTTAAGAGACTCCATGTGCCATCTTTGGAAAAGGAAAGTGGGGACACATTCTAAAGCTGCTAATGCACAAAGACTCAGTCAGACAAAGGGTGAGGTGAGGGTCCTAACCCAGCCCCACACTATCAACCCAGCCTCCTCCTTGGACACTCCATTGTCCAATATGCCATGAGCTCAGCTACAGCTTTGCTGGGAACTTCCCTCTAGAGATGGCACAATTTCAGTGACAATGAAGAGACTGCATGCGATGACCAGAGGGTGCAGGCTGGAGGAGAGAGAGCACACAGTTAGCACTATTTCATGACCCTGGCCGGGCCCATGGTCCTTGCTGGCACCTACAGAGGACGATGCTACATACAGCCCACCAGGCCAGATGAAGTCCAGTTAGGCCCAGAAAAACCAGAAGGCATGACGATGACTCTGATTTATGGCAACCCCCTGTGTGTCAGAGTAGAACTGTGCTCCACAGGGTTTCAGTGACTGATTTTTCAGAAGTAGATTGTAATGCCTTTTTTTGCTCTGCCCTGGGTGAACTGGAGCCCCCAACCTTTGGGTTGGCAGTTGAGTGTGTCAATTGTTTGCACCATCCATGGACTCTGTTCAAGCCCCAATCTCTTTGAAAGTGATTTTTTTGTACAGAATTTAACAGTAACAAAAGCAACAAGAAGCAACAAAAGGATGATTCCGACCAGCCAGCCCTCCTCACTTCTGAGATGACCATTTCTGTTTTACAAGCATTCCAGACATAGAAAGAGTTTCTGATAAACTTGATGTCTGTGTGGTTAAAGGAGTCCTGGAGGCACAGTGGTTAAAGTGCTTGGTTGCCAACCAAAAGTTCTGCAGTTCAAACCCACCGGCCACTCCGTGGGAGAAAGATGTGGCAGTCTGCTTCTATAAAGATCATAGCTTTGGAAACCCCATGGGACAATTCTACTCTGTCCTATGGGATCACTGTAAGGCAAAGTCTACTCAACAGCAACCAGTATACAGTCCACAGATTTCTACTCACTGAGATTGCAGACATTTTTAAGAGCTGCAATGCACTTGGCCAGCGTAAAAAGTTTATTCATTGACTTATTTTTTGAAAAAAATACTATAAACTGGAGCGTACCCTGAAACTGAAAAGAGTGATTCTGAGTTTACACACTTTTATGGGTTTGGGCTTTTGTTTGTGGGCAGCATATAAGCATCTCTCCCTCCCTGCCCGATTCATTTATAAAGAAACCTCCTACATGAGTGCTATTAAAATAAAAACTTACTCATATGCTTAGTCAATGCTGAGTAGAATTTCTTTCATATCTACCCTGTGAATGAGTTCTGAAGTAACAGGTCTAGAAAATGAAACTGTTCACAGTGAATACGAAAATTATTTGAAAAGGTGCCAGAAAATACACTGTGTGTAGTAGTACAGGTTATATGTCGGCTCATAGGGTATTCCATGACCTCTAGGTTATGATGGCAAATGAGCAAACACTGGCCTCAAGCACTGATGTGAGGATAAAGGATTTTTGTTGACATTGGGAGACCTCCCCCCAAGTGATGGCTACCACACAGTCTTCTGTCAAAAACCAAAACCCATTCCTACTGAATTGATTTTAACTCATAGCAACCCCATAGGACAGAGCAGAACTAACCTAGAGAGTTTCCAAAGAACGCCTGGTGAATTCAAACTGCTAACCTTTTTGTCAGCAGCCTTAGCTCTTAACCACTACGTCATCAGGGTCTCTCAAAAGGCCACTGCTAAACACACAAACTCACGATTTAGTGGAATCAGTGCCCTGACTTTGAATCCCAGCTCTGCTGTTTACTGTCTGCATGGTTTTGCGGTAAGACACTTAACCAACCTGAGCCTCAGTTCCCTTGCCTGTAATGTGTGGACAATGCAGAATTTACCCCAAAGGGTCCTTCCTGCCAGAACCCCTCAGAGCTCAAGAACCAGATTAATCATGACCCTCTTTTGTAGTACTCTCCACCATTGGGCCAAGCATAGCTCTCTTTTGTCATTGACTTACATGTGTCATTAATAATTTTCAACAGTGATGAGCACCCAGGAATCCACCATCCAAAACAAAAGCTAAGACTGAAATAATACTGATCTCAATATCCATTAAATTCTTCTCATTACCCCTGAGGCCACCATGTTCTTGAATCCTGTGTTCCTAGTGCTCTTGCCTCCCTTTTTATTTGGTTTTATTCTTCTGTACATATTTCTGCAAAATATACCAGGGCTGCCAGTTAAGTCTGCAAACTCATCCTAGAAAAAGTGCTGCATACCTCATTGCTGAATATCACTAGAGTTGCCTTCCAAGCCACTACCCTTGAGAAGCCATGCACCCACGCCAGCATCTAGTCCTTTGAAGCAATTTTAGAAGTCTTTTCCTGGAATGGTCATCAGATCTGTCATACATTATCCTTGGTGTCTTGAATGTCATCACAATCTCTTTCTTTCAATATTTCATTTATCTTTGGGTAAAGAAAAAAGTCATCGAGGCCAAATCAGGTGAGTAGGGTGGGTGTTCCAACACAGTTATTTGTTTACTGGCTAAAAACTCCCTCACAGATGGCTATACAATTAAGTTTGCAAAGTTGCCACAGTGCCACCATGTGCAATGGCCATTCTAGAAAGAGTTCCAAAGTTGCTTTGAAAGGTGAACTAGGCGTTGGCAAAAGTGCATAGTCTCCCGGGGGAGGACTTCAAAGGTGACCACAGTGATATTCAGTAATGAGGTGCGTAACACTCGCTACGTAGCAATTAAAACAATTAAGTTCACAGATTGTCAGACTTCATATGCATCTTTTTAATTGTTTTTAACTTTTTGAAAATGGTATACTGTATGTAACTTTTGGAGACTTAATTTTATCACTTAGTATTACATTGCTAGAATTGATCCACAGTATTGTGTCTAGTGGCAATTCATTGATTCTGAATTGCAGTTTGCTCCGGCTGATGCATAACAGTGTGTGAATTCACCATAATATAGTCATCTATTCTCCCACTGATAAGCTCTTGAGGGGGGTCCAGCATTTCGCTACTTCCATCAGTGCTGTCAAAATCATACTCCTGCATCTCTGCTATTGTGCAAGCATCAGCGTTTCTCTTGTATGTAAATCTTGAAGTGGATCTGTGGTCAGAAAATACATGACAACTGAACTTTAAGAGATAATACTCAACCGTTTTTTACAAAGTTTGGGCAGTCTATGTCTCTACAGCTTCATCCTCTCCAGCACTTAACAATGTCAAACTTAAAATTTGCTCATTGAATGAGCATAAAATGTTATCTCACTATAATCTTGAGTTGCATTTTTTTGATAAATCTCGTTGTAGTATACAAGGCATATGTGTTTTCTATGAAATAACTATTGATGTCCTCTTCCTATTATTATAGTGGGTTGTTTGTGCTTTTCTGATTGATCTGAAGCAGTTCTTTGCGTATTCTTGACATATATAGAACACCAAGGTTGATATTATAAACGTATTCTTCCAGTATCTACCTGGTTTTTTAACTTTTAAACACTTAATGAACAAAAATTTCATAACCTAGCTTATTTAAATTTCTCATTTTATAATTAAGATTTTTTTGTCCCTCAGCTTTAGCTACTCAAAAGTATAAAAGACCTGTACTAACTACTACAAATACTAAAGTTTCGGTTTTTGGTGTTTAATTATCTAGAGTGAGTTTTTGGATATAGTTTGTGGGCAACTATCTTTTTCCAGTTCGATTTATTGAGCAGTGTCTCTTCTCCCTACTGATTTCTTTAGTCCTCTGATGTATATCAGAATTCTTCGTATACATGGGTCTTTTCCTGCAAGCTTATTCCTATTTCATGGTTAGTTTTTCTACATATGCACCAATACTACAATGTTTTAATTAATCCAGCTTCATAAACATTCACATATCTGATAAGGTAAGTTCTCTCTCATTTCCTTAGAATGAAGGCTGTATTTGAAGGAGCTCTTCCAAAAAAAGTTGAGATTAAAAGTTTTCAAGCTCTGTTGAAAGACAAAACAGCTTAGTGTCGTTGAGGTAGGAATTGCACTAAATTTATGGATCAAATTACAATATTAATAATTTTCCTTTTAGAAGTCTTGCATATCTGTTGATTTGTTCTCAGAGGCAGTATTCTTTAGTAATACTGTAAATGGTGGCCCTATAATTATACTTGCTGGTTATTTGATATATATCAATCTTAACATCTTCACCAAATGATGATTTTTAATAACTTGTAGATTTATTTTCAGTTTCCTATATAACAAACTTATCTTATGCAGATAATAACAGTTTTACTTCCTTCATGGAGTTATTCAAGGGTTAACTGGAGTTATGCAAACAAAGGAAATAACAGTAGTCAGCAGCTTGTAATTACTCAGTCATGTTTCTGGGTCTTGACTTTACTGTTATTACTAATTAATTGAAGGATTCTAGAAATGTTTTTAATCAAACCCTGTCTTAAGGAAACAGAGGCCCAGAACAGTGTCACAATTTACCCGGGACCACACACCTAGACTAGACCCAGAAAACCTGGCCCTCCTGACTACAAAGTCCAATGTCCTTTTGCTTAATCTCCAACCACATGAAGATGTGTATTTCCTTCTAGCATAAACTGTATTTCCATGAGCGGAGCTGCCCAATACATTTATGCTAAACATTTGTTCCACCAGCTGCGTGAATTAAGCATCTTTCTTCTGCTGGGCTTCCCACAGTGCACACACTTCTAGCAGAGGAAAATTTACACGCTGCTACTCAGACTTGCCAGCAAAGCATTACTTCATTAAAAAAAAATTATCTGTACTGATCTCATCATTTCCTGCTGAAGGTGGAGCCCCAAACCCTAAATTTATCCGTTAAGAGCAACATGAACTCTTTTGGTCTAACTCACTCTCTTTTTAGGTAAATACTCAGTTAAATGAACATTCAGCTTTTCCTTTCAAAGGGTGTATCTTCACCACACTCTATCTTAGGGTGGTGGCTGGGAAGAGGGAGAAGTTGACAGACTCTTGTATTGTGTGGACTTATTCTGCTCTCATTCTGCCTCTGAGACCTAGTGGGTGTTGGCTGGGCTGTGGCTGGTCTGGCCCTGTCACTGAACATCCACTACTGAGGCCTCCTGATTCTGGTTGGCCCTTCTGTTTTGGGGGGGCTCTCCACTGCTCAAATTATCCTGGCCCTGCAGATACTCTAAATCCCGGCCTTATCTGTCGTCTCACCCCAGTTGAGGTGGGTCATCCACAGGGTCTGTGGTTGGGAACCTGACAGACCAGCTGACACCATACCCATTCTCCCCCAGGGGGCAACTACGGATATTGAGACCCTCCTGAAGCAGTGGGGAAGCACAGGGCAGGCAGGCCATTTCGCATGATGCTCTCTCAGCCCCTGCTCCCAAGTGTGGAATGAGAGCAGCAGGTGGGCTGTCCTCAGACTCTGCCTTGCCCCAGTTTCTCAGTCTCTCATCTCTCTTCTCCTGCCTCGCTAGGCTGAACGTTCACTCATCTCATTGCCTTTCCAAGGAAGAAATCAAGACACAATTCTTCTCCCTGTATCTCTACCTCAGCAACTCACCTCTTTGCTAAAAGGGTGTCTCCTTCCCTTTCCTGTTGGTTGGGGCTACCCTAACTGGATGTCCTCAGCTTCTTTCTATAGCAAACCCCACACTTAAGTCAGTCAGGCCTGGCTTGGGACAGACTAAAGGGCCTTCTGGGCTCTAGAATAATGCACATGCTCCCTCAACAAAGACAAAATTTGAGGACTTCTTGCTCCATAGATTTCCAAAATGTCTTTTTGGAAATGTCTTTTTCCAAATGTTATCCAAATTACCCGCAGAAATGGCTGACTTTGGGTTTCTGACTAAGCCTGTGGTCACGCTTCAGCTGGTCCTCACGGTAAATGGAGCTGACCGTGTCTGTGGATGAGGCATCCCGTTCCCCTCCCTTAGCCCATCTCTTAAATGGTGAAAGCTAGATCTGTGTGTTCTCATCCTCTTTCTCTGCCCACATGGCTGCACAAGACCTTAAACACGCCCGTAAAGAATGACCTCAGACTTCCAACCCCCGTGTCGCCCCTGCCTGTTTATTCATCTGCTCGGTCCCCAGGATGGATCTGTCCTCAGATCTGTGACAACCTGCAGAAAAGGGAGACAGAAGAGCTGTCTTTAAGTAGCTTAAAGACTTAGAGGAGGTAAAACGGATGTGCAGCTACACTATAAGCAGCCAAAACAAAAAAAACCCACTGCCATCAAGTCAATTCTAACTCCTAGGAGCCCTACAGGACACAGTAGAACTGCCCCATAGGGTTTCTGAGAAGTAGCTGGTGGATTTGAACTGTCTACTTTTAATTAAGAGCTGAGCTCTTGACTACTATGCGGCATTTAATTGACAAAATCCAGCACAAGCAGGAAGAACAAGGAAAAGCACTGTTAGGTTTACTTTTCTTTATTTTTTTTAAGTTTACTTTTCTTAGTGCATGTATATAAGGATGCTGGACTATATTTACTCTTGCTAAAGCTGCTGTGCTTTGGACACAGCAAAAACTGAGGCCTTGCTTCTGTTGCTTACTGTTCCGCCCCAGGCTGAGTGTAGGGTGTAGCTCACAGCACTGGCAGCTTGGCTGCTGTCCAGGATAGCAAGTTTCAGTTCTTGCTCCACCTTTTAGTGAACATCAAGGAAAGCAAATGACTCCAATGAACCTGCTGAAGCCATCAGAGGTGACAGGCCCACTTGCCATTGCCAATAAAATTAAAGTAAATTAAATTAGCTTAATAGTAACTCTCTGAGAATTGGCTTATTCTGAATTTTGAAGTGAGGTTGCTTCTGGATGAAAGCTAAGAGAACCACTATTCAGTGTTCTGCAGCCTGTGGGACCACCTTCCCAGGTAGAGTTCTCTGCCACCAGTGAGAGGTTTCCGCATCAATAATGCTGAAATGTGATGTTGTTTTCCTCAGATCTGCAGGGCCTTGGCTTAACAGTGATTGTGTATGTGTGTGCATGTGTGTGCATGTGTGTGTGTGCGCGCGCGCGCGCATTCATGCGTGCATGTGTGCATGTGCACGCACAAACATGTGGGCTTCTTTTTGCATACCTGTCACATTCTCCATGCGTGTACCACAGCACTCGGGATACGTGTGAGCACGTCTAGCTGTTGCCGCCACTGTCTCTTTAGCCTGCCTCCTCCCTTGTTTCTGAATGTTTATTACACGCTTACAAAAACCGGTTCTATGACTTCTGAGATGCTCAACAGTATTGACAAAAGGATAGGATGGTTGTAAGCAATGGTGAAGAAGCCCAGAAGTATTTATTGAACGTATTTCTTCTAAATACAGAAAAATTGCCCATTCTGAAGTACAGCTTACCATTTCCATGTCCTCATGTACGGATTGTATTTTGCACATTTTTACTTTAAAACACGTTTTTTTCTAGGTCATATCGATAGAATTGACAGCATCCTACAGTCTCATCTTCAGCATCAGTACTGTTTGAGTAAAACTCAGTCTTCATATGCCCAAAAGTAGAGACATTCTAATGAAATGATCATCTTTTTCAGACATCACTGCTTTGTAAAATGCGATCCTCCAGGCCTGGTGTTTGGTGAGGAGGGTGCAGCTTGTGTTTGTCTGATAACTAGTGAGGAACCTTGGTGATAGCAGGTACCATGGACAGGAATAGCGACTATCAGAAACACTACTGAGAGGAGTGAGTTTATTAACACAAACCCCAAGAAGTCAGAAAGCTTTAGCCACCATATACGACAAAGAGAAAAGTTAGGGAAGCAGAGCTCATCTTCTGGCTGAATAAATCAACAAATGGGGCCGAGTTCTTGGAGCTTATATGAACAGTTAAGATTTTTGTTCACTTACTGTATATCTGCTGAGGTTCTAAACATGATGAATATGTCCACCTGTTCTCTTACAAACCCCTGGCAGTCCCTGTCATGTTAAGTGTTCCATGGTCATATTATTTTCATTCCCATTTTATAGATATGGAAATGGAGGCCACGATTAGTAGAATAATCTGCCCAAAGTTGGCCAGTTAATAAATGGCTGGGTTGGAACTCCCACCAAGGAGCGTGGTTCCAGACCTGGTTGCTCACTCCTCTACCTGGCATGTTCATAAAGGAATCCAAGAGGAGGGGGGATTTTATATCATATTTTGTGTTAGGCCTCCTTCCACCCCCTTTCCCTGAAACTAATCAGGATTAGAGGAGGAACAAAAAAGTCTCTAGCTCTCTCCTTAGTGTTTTATGTGGGCAATGGGCACATTTCCAGGTGGCTCCCTGGCCATGGCCTGGGTGATGTAACTCATCTTGGATTCCAGGGTGGCTCCTGCACCAGCATCTGCCCAGTCCACAAACTCCCTGTGCAAAGGTTGTGAGCTGGGCTTCTGGGACTTCATCTGGCTTCCTTCTTTTCTCTGCTTTTCAAATCCTCTAAGTTAGATTTGTAAGAGTGTGCAGGGGCACCCAGGAAATGGGAACCAAAGCAGAGCTGAGTGCTTGAGGTGGCTTCCTTCACCCCCTGCCAGGAACCAGCTGACTCTAGCTTTGGAACACGACACTCCAGAGAAAGATGTGTGATCCTTTGCAGAAAACATTTAGCATACAGAACTAAAACCAGCATTTCTTACATTTCAAGTAGAGAAGCTTAAATCTACCAGCCAATCTTTTTCTGTATACCCGACTGACAAAATGTGGTGTCTTCACTCAGCCACCTGTGCCAGCTCCCTCCGGTGCTCTCCCTGTGCTCCTGATGATGAGATGTGAGCACCAGGCTCTGTGCTTGTGGATCATTTCTCAGTAGGTGGAGGACCACCATGTCTGAGCCAGCCGGGCAAGCATCTGCATTGTGTGTTCATATTCACAACCCATCACCTCTAACAGTGGCCCGGGGGCACAGACCAAGAGCAAAAAACCAAACTCTTTTCCTGTTCATAGCAACCCTATGTGTTACAGAGTAGAATTGCTCTGTAGAATTTTCTTGGCTAAAATCTTTGCGGAAGCGAATTGCCAGGCCTATCTTCCGTGGTGATGCTGGGTGAATTCAAGCCAACAACACTTCAGTTAGTGGTCAAGTGCAAACTGTTTGCACCATCCAGTGACCCTTGGGCATGACAGCGAGTAAAATGCCATAGTAGCTTCGGCACCTGTCTGCTGTTGATGGTGTCCCCAAACTCACAGTGGCCAAAGACTTGTGGACCAGGCTGTATAGACTCTGGATCTTTTTAAGAGTAAGGTATAGTGTGGGTAAAAATGGAATCTTAAAGAGCATATCTTTGCTTTTCACTTGCATAAAAACCCTTTCTACAAGCATTTATTGAGCACCACTTGTACAGCACTAGGTGCTGCTGATGCAGAGGAGGAGACACACAAAATCCCGCCCTCTTGGGGCATGTCCCACAAGCGAGACTCCCAGTTTGCACCCTAGGAAATCTATACACGGCCAGCATATCAGATGGAATTCCTAGTCCTGCCCCCACAATTTGTGACCACAAAGCAAGGTGTTCAGAATGTTCTTGTTGCTGTTAGGTAGTGTACAGTCAGCTCTGACTCACAGTGACGTTCTGCAGGGCAGAATGAAACGTTGCCTAGCACTGAGCCCTCCTCACAATTATTGCTACATTTGAACCAATTGTTGCAGCCACTGTGTCAATCCATCTCATTGACAGCCTCCGAAGTCTTTTCCCCGACCTTCTACTTTACCAAGCGTGTCCTTTTCCATGGTTGGTGTCTCCTGATGACAGGTTGAAAATAAATGAGCCAAAGTCTCTCCATCCCACTTTCTGGGAAGTGTTCTGGCTGTACTTTCTCCAAGATAGATTTGTTTACTCTTCTGGAAGTGCACAGCATGTATATTCAATGTTCTTCCACAGCACTATTCAAAGGCTTCAATTTTTTGGTCTTCCTTTCTCATTGTCCAGGTTTCTCAAGCACATGAGACCTTTGAAAACACCATGGCTGCTGCCGATTCGTAATGCCAGTGACAACTCTTCACACCCTTCCTGTCACCAGACCCCTGTTCTGCCTCACTCAACCGCGTGTAAGGAATGAAGCCAAAAGGACTGATAAACTCAAAGGCTCCACCAGGTCTCAAAGGTGACCCACCTATATAGCAGGATCTGCTGTCCTTTTAACCAGAAGTTGATTTTAAAAGATTTTTTGTCCACATAAAAGCCTACACATGAATGTTTATAGTAGTCTGATTCATAAGTGGCAGTGAGTGGGAGCAAATAAGACATCCTCCGGTAAGTATACACAAACTGTGGTACAGTCACACAACGGAGTATTACTCAGCGACAGAAAGAAATGACCTGTCAAGCCACAAAAGATGTAGAAGAACCTTAAATGCATACTGCTAAATGAAAGGAGCCAGGGTGAAATAGCTGCAGACTACGTGATTCCAACTAAAAGACATTCCAGAAAAGGCGAAAACATAAAGGCAGTGTGAAAATCAGTGGTCACTGGGAATCAGGGAGTGTGGAATGCGTAGAAGGGCCTGAAATTATTCTATATAGTATTGTAATGGCAGACTCATGACATTATGCATTTGTCAAAACGTATATGACTGTACTACACAAAAAGTGAACTCTAGTATCCCTAAACCACGGACATTTACTATAATGTATCAACAGTGGTTCAGCACTTTTAACAAATGTGTCATAAGAATGCAGATGTCACTGGGTTAACAGGGAAAACCAGGTAAGGGGGGTGGTATGGAAATGCTCTGTACCTTTTGTCCAATTTTTCCATAAACTTAAAACGTCTCTAAAAATAAGGTCTATTTAAAATTTTAAAAGAGAAAGGAAAGAGAGGGTACAGACATCTCCAGTTCCCTCAAGAGCCTTCACAACCCTCCCTCTTAAACGTAGGTTTGGGCTCATCTTGTTCTGGGAGAAAAGTCCACCCAAGACCTCTGACAGCACTCAAGATCAAGGCTGGGGCAAGGAAAGGGACACCAAGCCTGTGATAGGCTCTCGCTATCCATTGGCAGCAAGTGCAAGTCTGTATAAAATCTTTGATTTTGGTAGAAATGAGAGCTGGCAGAAAGGAAACACATTGCTTGACAAGGAATGGGCCTTCACAGGCCGCATTAGTCCTTTTAGGGCTATAGGACCCTTGTAGCATTGTAAGGCCCATGCAGGATTCTAGAGCCCATGTAGAGTTGTATGGCCTGTATAGGGTAGTAGAGCCCATACAAGATTGTAGGACCTGCGTAGGGTGGTAGAAACTGTAGGATCGTAGGGCCCATGCAGCGTTGTGGGCCCTGGAGGGCAGCTCCAGTCCTTCTCACCTCATCCCTGTTCACCCTTCCATAGGGCTGCTTGTCCCAGAAGAAGAGTATTCCTTCTCTCTTCACAATGATGCTGTACGGGCTAGTATGGCTTGGCACAGTCAAGGAAAAACCCGGAAAATGGCCAGTACTAGAGTGCTCACTGGAGTATTCAAATCAAGAGAGAGACTTAACATTTCAGAAATTGAATGGAAAGATTTTAGGGAAATACATTTTATCATGTAGAAATAAAATACTGTTCTGTTCATCCAGAAATATTTATTGAGCAGCCTCTCTGAGTATATATTTAATAAAGAGTTGGTGGGATGGTTGTTATAAGTTACGCCCATAAAATCTGACTTTCTAGGATAGCATTTTGTCAGTTGTTTTTTAGTGAACATTGTTTACTTCAAATGCTCATTGAGTGACTTCTAGAAGATGATGTCATGCTAGGAAAATACTTGGTGCTTCCAGGGCTGGGGAGCTCCCAGAGACAGGCCTCAATGCTCCCTCATAGATAACACCGGCATTTGCTCTAGAGACCGGGATAGTACAGTGCAGGAGAAGGATACAGCCACACAGCCACTCACCAGAGGGGTCATGAGGCAGAAGAAGGGCATATCCACTTCAGGGAGAGGTGTTCTGGACACCAGAGAGGTCTCAAGGAGGCAGAAGGACACAGCCACGACAAGGGAGGTGGCCTCACTGTGAGCCTGATGAGTTCTAAAGAGGTGTGTAAACGTCTCTCAGACATCACATACCAGCCTCAGAGCGCTTCCCTCAGCCACACACTACTTCATTACTCTTCATTTGTTTGCTTTTTTTATGATGACTCACTTTTTTTGTTTAAAGAACTTTATTTAGACTGCATATTTTACCTGTCTGTCAGAAACAAGGTGTAGTAGTTAAGGGCTAAGTCTACTAACAAAAGGCT
This sequence comes from Heterohyrax brucei, assembly GCA_028571685.1. Classification (NCBI taxonomy): domain Eukaryota; kingdom Metazoa; phylum Chordata; class Mammalia; order Hyracoidea; family Procaviidae; genus Heterohyrax; species Heterohyrax brucei. The sequence continues at coordinate 25,588,548 of CM053162.1, forward strand.
GGCAGTTTCAATTCTCCAGGTGCTCTTTGGAAACGCTATGGAGCAGTTCTATTCTGTCCTATAGGGTCACTAGGAGTGCAATCAACTCAGAGGCAGTGGGTTTACAAGAAATAACATACCAGTATCACTTACTGTTAAAGAAAGCTACTAGGTTGAACCATACAATCAACTTAATATTAACAGGAAAACACACACACACGCACACTGAAAACAAATCCATATTCTCAGCTCTTTTATGCACAGAAGGCTGATCCTCAGTCTTATTCTCCCTGTGGAAAGAGGATATTAGCAAGAGGTTGGGAGGGTTAAAGCAGCTACTCCTTCTCTTGGACATTGCCAGAGGGGTTCAAAGAGAATCAAACAAGGAAGGACTGTTTACCTCTAAGACCCAAAGTCCAGGAACAGCTACGTATTTCACGGTGAACAGTGATCACAGATGAAATTGTGTGTGTGTTATTATCCATTAATTCATTCCAGGGATGTCTTTAGAGTTCTTGCTGTGCAAAAAAATTATCATGCTTGTTCAGTGGTGAGAAAAGATGAACACAATAGAACCCTTATCCTCAAGTAGTTTAGAACTCTAGTAGGGGAGACAACATCTGCATTTCAAATGCGGTCCAACCTGTATGGAATAGGAGCCCTACCTAGGAGAGTACACCCAGTGCTAGGGGACCCTGGGGAAGAAGAGACTCTTTCTGGAGGGTGGGCTCAGTAAGTCAAAGAGGCTCCTTCTGGAGACTGAGTGAGCCAGGGAGGCTGCCCAGAGAAGGATCCTTTGAGTTGGATCTTGAGGATTAATTGGCATTTTAGCAGAGGCTTAAAAGGAGACTGGAAACACTGGTGGCATAGTAGTTAAATGCTATGTCTGCTAACCAAAAGGTTGGCAGTTCAAATACACTAGGAACTCCTTGGAAACTCTATGAGGCAGTTCTAATTTGTCTATAGGGTCACTGTGAGTTTGGATGGACTCCACGGCATTCAGTGTAGTATGTTTAGGTAAAAGGAGACTAAGAAGCAAAGAATTTGGGGGGAAGAAAACCCCTCATCAACTGACTGAATTTGAAGACCACTGGAGTGGGGACTTCCGGGAGGTGGAAAGAGAGTTTGGGGCAGATTGTGGAACACCTCAAATGTTACTGAGAAGCTTCAGTATTTGGTAGACAAAGGGAGTCACTGGGCAGAGAATGATTACAGAACTAATTACTTGAGAAGAGAGGAAGAATAAGAAAGGAGAAGAGAAGGGGGGAAGGGGAGAAGGGGAAGGGGAAGAGCAGGAAGCAGGGAGGAGGGGAAGAGAGGGTGGAGAAGATTGGATTTAATGCTGCGGTTCCTTTTAGTAAGATGGAACCATGTGACTTAGATTCCTACTGTAAAAATTTAAAGAGTTAAAAGAAACTGAGTATCAAACTACGTAACAGTCCCTGAGAAAAAGACATCTTATGATACTCAATTTTTAATGTTTACCAAATTTCAAACCTACACAAAAATAGAGAAAACATCATAATGAACCTTTGTGTACCTGTAACATGGCTTCGACAATGATCAATTTATGAGCCAATTTGTTTCATCTGACCCTCCCCTTCACTACCTGTCTACCCCACTAGATTTTTTGAGGCAAACCCCAAACATCACAATATTTTATCCAATAATATTTCTGTATGCATCTCTAAAATATAAGAACACTTGTTTTTGTTCAACATAATCATAAAATCTTTAAAATTGCACCCAGATTAGAAGGTTTTTTTAAGAGCAAAAGATACTCTCCAGCATTCTCACCCTTGGCTTTCTGTGATTCTTTCTGTTGTTTAAAGCCTGCTTTGCAGTCTGACTCAGATCCTTTGGAAGCTTCTCAAATAGAAGTAAAAGGTATCATCTGAAGTCAAGCCACTCGGACATCAAGCATCTCAGTTCTAGAAGGAGCTGAGTCTACTCTCTTATCCAAGGTCCCCTGGCTTGGCTTTGTTGATGCATCTGCACTCATCTCTGCAGTTGTCCATCTGGCCCTCTGACACAAGAACAATCCCCATTATGTCATAGCTCAGAAAATCCTCAAAAGCCATGAAGGTGACACTGAAAATACAACCACTATCCAACAGGCAGTGACTCAAAGATCAAGCATTTGCCAATACAATATTTTTGAGAGAGAGAGAGAGAGCGTGAAGAAGTGTCTAACACCAGAGGCATCTGACTCCAGGAAGTGATGGCTGATTGCTTCCTGAACAGGAGTTAGCCCTTCACAGAAATGCCCCCAAAGACTGATGTGTACGGCAGATACCCTTTGTCATCATTGCTAGTTGCCATGGAATCTATCCCAACTAATGGTGACCCCTTGTGTGCAGAATAGAACTGATCCATAGGATTTTAAAAGTTGTGGCCTTTTGGAGGCCAATTGTTGTTTTCTGAGGCATCACTGGGTGGGTCCAAACTGCCAACTTTCTGGCCAGTAACACTGAACTATTTCTACTAACCAGAGACTGAAAATAGTCTATGACTTGATTAATTTATAAGAGTCAGAAATTAGGAAGTTTTTTGTTGATCATGCCTAAGCTTAATAGCTAGTTTAAGTTCCTGTGGATAATTGTCTTCAGAGTAGTAGTATACCATTCTCCAACCACTATAGTGAACTGTACAAGCTATCTTTCTGTGGGTCCCTGGATTTGAGGAAATGGGTGTGGGGGGTGATAAGCTGGGGAGTTGAGTCTCACCTTACCGGGTCAGATATTTCTGAGAAGTTTCTTCATTGAGGATTACGGTCAGTTTCAGAGGTGAGGAAACTGCTTCAGATGATCAGAAGGATGAGCTCTGTCAGTAACCCCCCAAGAGTACTCTTGTCTCTGCAGTTACTGTAAAGCTAAAGTTGTGGCTGGAGTAGAAGCCATCCATTATATTACAATCAGTGACATGGATGTTTTGCTCAAGTTCAAATTGTCTAACAAGTGTCATTTTCATTCTGAGGGAGTGTTATCAGTTTCGTGAATAAGTGCTCTGTATTTAATTAGCATTCTTCTAGCAAAACACGATTCTGAGTCATTTCTAAAATACCTGCTCTCGCCTGCAGGTTGTTTCTCAGTTTTAAAAAAAAAAAGTCTTTCTACTTACTGGCAGAAAAGTCTAATACCACAGAAGCCTAAAATGGATATGTGAGAACAAACACGGCACACCTATCAAGTGGTGAGTGAGACATCTGCCCGGCCACTGCCCTCGTCAAGACCGAGGATCTGGGAGAGGCTCTGCCCTGGGAAAGCCAGGCAGTGTGTTGGGGCTGGAGGTAACGTTTCAGTGTGAGTAGTCACCATTGTGGCTTTCTCAGAGAGTAAGCCAAAATGAGGTTTAGAGAGCTTGTCAGAGGACACTGAGTGAGTAGAAAAGGAAAACTGGAACTAACGTGTAAAAGACTGTTTTCTGAATCAAAGTCAGAGAGTGTTTGATTACCAACCTCACAGTTTAAACACCACTCACTTGTAGTTAACTGAGAGAGAAACAACCTGGGCTGACGTCCTGAGGACATTCTCTACAGGAAGTATAATTCTTGGAAAGATATTCTCCACTGTACTAGCTAATAATATTTCTTTCAACCAGAGGTGTTTAAGATTTTCACATTTAACTGGTGTTAAATTTGTCTAATTAGATGCTAACCAGAACGCAGGCCTCTCTATGCCATCCACCGTGCCCACCAACCCTTTCCCTAAACTTCCGTATCATTGATGCAGCGTGATTGGTGGTGGTGCCTTTGAGGTGATTTTGACTTACAGAATCCTATGTGACACAGTAGAACCTCCCATAGGGTTTTCTGGGCTATAATCCTTAGAATTCCTACGGGGCAGTTCTACTCTGTCCTATAGGGTCAGTATGAGTTGGAATAGACTTGACGGCAGTGGGGTTTGGGGAATCTTCATGGGAGCAGATTACCAGGTCTTTCTCCTTCAGAGTCACTTGGTGAGTTGGAACTACCAAACTTTTGGTTAGCAACTGAGTGCTTAACTATCACAGCACGAGGGCTCCTTCGCTAGGTCTCTTTCCAAAGCAATAGCACTTGTCTGACTGCTTGCTTTTCAAGGACACTCAAGAATAAAGACTTTTCTAAGACCTCTGCTCCCTTTCAATTCCTTGGAGGTGTGTCCCCAGCATTGACTGCCCAGGACTGCCTGCTTTCCAAAGTATGCCATCCCCGAGGCAGAGGACTTCATTTGCAAGGAGGGCTTTGACTAGGTCTTCCCACCATATAACCACAAAAGCCCCCTGAGAGCTTCCTGGGACCTCCTGGTTTACTGAGGCCACCTGAGCAGGTGCTGTCATGTGTCCATAGAGTTGTCTGGTGCTTCTCCCCTTGACTGCACAGTAAGTCTCTGGTGGGAAGCTTGGTCTCCTGAGGCCAACACTGAGGGTAGGATTTAAAGATAACGTTTCTGGATCATCTTTAAATCTTTTCTGCCTGCGAGAGTTGTTCTTGCTCCCTTGTGCGCTATCCTGAGGAAAGGTGGATGTGCCTGCTCACATGTATCACAGGTGGCATCCTGGTTCCTGTGCAAACTGCTGACAGGCTCACACTCTTCAGAGTTCAGAAGGAAGCATTGAGGCAGGAAAAGCTAAAAGCAGAGTGTCTTGTTCAGTGGGATCGAGAATAAACTGGAAGTAGAATGCCCCCTTCGGAAGAGGCACAGGCACCCCAGGAGACAAGCTCAGGAAAGACACTTAAACACCTTTACCTTGACTGTTGCTCACCATGACTACAGAGTTACCTTACCTGGGAACCACAGCTCTATCAGCCACCTGTCATTCATAGGCACCTTTTCAAAGAAAGGGCCTCAGATTCCACCTGCTGAGCCTGCTTGGATCCAGGAGTTATCTTTAGGGTAGACGTTAGTGTTAGCCCAAAGAGAAGAAAAATCAAACCAAACCATCAAGTCAATTCCTACTCATGTTGACCTCATGTGTAGGAATTGGTCCAATAGATTTTCTGGGCTGTGATCTTTACAGAAGCAGATCACCAGGCCTGTCTCCTCAGAGTGGCTTCATGGGGTCAAACCACCCAAGTGCAGGTTAGCAGGCAAGCGCAAACTGTGTGTGCCAATCAGAGACCACAAAAGAAACCAGCAGAAGAGCGGCAAGGCCCCAGGCCGGTAGACGACTGGGATTGTAGGGCCGGGAGGAGGTGGCAGGGGACTAGAGCTGGGTTGTCTCCAGAAGGTCTTTTCAGGTACCTATCTCAGGCTGGGCAGGTGAGTGACTCCCAGATCTCAGTCCCCAGGCTGAGTCCTTCTTCCTGCCACCCAGTGCCCAGTAAGAAATGCTGCAGCATTGGGAGTGCCAACCTCTGGTCATGGATCTGGAACTCAGAGCCCAGGAGGATAAAGAAGCAAATTTCACAGATTTCATCAAAGCTGTGTATCAAAGTTGTATGTAAAGTGCTGTGAGAAGTACAAGATGGCAAAATGCATTTCTTTCCCAAGTTACATAGGTCAAGTGGGAGAGACGGGCCAACCCTAACCATGTTGTCCTGGACTTTCATATGTACCTTTCAAAACAATACACAATTTTTGTGCATACCCTTGAACAACCTCAGTCTTTCTGTACTGATGCCTATAATAGGAAACTCACCGCTCATCTGCCAGTTTGTCACCTAGTGGTGGTTTCCTTGTTGTTGTGATGCTGGAAGTTATGCCACTGGGTCGCCCATAGCAGACAGATAAACTATGAAGACAGGCCTGGAGATCGACTTCAAAAGATTAACCAGTAAAGTCCTGTGGGACTGAAACAAAATATTGTCTGACACAGTGTTGGGAGAGAGCTTTTTAGGTTGGAAGGCACAAAACACACAATATCCCAATAATGGACTCAAATATACAATCATGGAGATGGTGTAGGACTGGGTAACACTTCATTCTGTTGTGTATGGGGTTTCCATGAGTCAAAGTTAAGCCTGTGACAGCTAACAACAACAGCAGCAGTAGGCAGCAGATTTTTACTTTCGTGGATGGCTGACAAACCTTCCACAACAATGCTACCCCAGGCCTGTAGTCCTATTTCAGCGTCATCATCATCTTTGTCTTCCAAGTCATGTTGGTATTATTTGAATGGCCTATGGCATTTTCTTTCTAGTTGGAAACATGAACAGGAAATAGAATGGAAGTACTGCATGCTCCTTAAAAGGCTCATCAGCCATATACTTCTGATAGAATGGAGGCAAAGTCAGAGAAGAAGTTGACTTTTGAGTAAAACTTTAAGAAAGTGAGAGAATTAGGCCCTCATAGAACCAGAGGGGAGAAAATACCAGTAGAGAGTATGGCAGCAGCAAAGGTCCAGAGGCTAGAAAAGTGGGTATTATTTGCATTCTCCTGGTCTTGGAGCTTAGAAGCCCTGATGGCATAGTGGTTAAGCACTGTGGCCGCTAACCAAAAAGCTGGCAGTTCAAATCTACCAGGTGCTCCTTGAAACGCTTGTTCTACTCTGTCTAACAGAACTGCTATGAGTCAGAATTGACCTGATGGCAGTGGACTTGGGTTTCTTGGTGGTCTCAGAGTATATATTAGAGTCAGTGTTAGTCCGAGGAAGAACAAAGCAGCACATCCAACAGCTGCTTATACATAATATCTGGAAAACAGGCTTTTTCTAGAAACTGTTTGATGAACTTAACTCTGAAATATCCCATGGCTGGAATCACCAGTCTGTGAAGAAACAAAATGAGATTTGAGAAGCAATAACACACTACTGAGCATAATTTTCCTTTCTTTAAGGCTGTAGTCATTATTGTATTTCCAGTGCCTCCAAAAGTGTTGGGCTCACAGCTGTTCTCAATAGGAATTGTGGGATGCCTATTTGAGAAGGTACAGGAAGTCAGCAGCATGGAAGTTGTCATGAGTTAACTGGGTTTGGCCTGTACCCCCTGAGATGGTGGCCGGTGACCTGGGAACAGGCTCCGAAAGGACCCAAACACAGGACAGAAGAGACTGTCATTGGCACCCTGCAGATCCAACCAGTTTCACCTTAAGTTAATTAGTATTTCCACTGTACTTTTTAGTAACCAGAGTCTCTGGGTAGTGCAAGTGTTTAACACACTTGACTGCTAACTGTACAGTTGGAGAAGTGAGTCCTCCCAGAGGCATCTCTGAAGAAAGACCTGGTTGTCTACTTCCAAAAACTCAGCCAATAAAAGCACAGTGTTACTCTGACAAACATGGGGCCATGAGGAGTCAGAATCAATTCCACGACAACTGACTGGGCTGGGTTTTTTTTAATAACCCAGGTATTTGTCCTCTGAGCATGCTCAGTACTAAGGAGCCTGAGCTTTTCCAAACTTCCCAGGGAGAGTGAGTGTTCTTTCTTCTGGTCAGTATGTTTGAAAAAGGAGTTGATTTGGCTTTCTGCCAAAGGCATCCTTGCTTTCAAGTTCAAAATATAAAGAAGCCTAGTGATTGTTCTTCAAGCTGATCTGGTACAGAACAATCACAAATGCCAGCCCCAGTGACGGTTTCTAATTGAATGTGACTTTGTTAATGCCTGTCCTTGCCCCCAGCAGCAAACTGACAACCAAGACATGCCTGTGAGATGAAATGATGTCACTGATGACCAACAGATTGCATTATTTTTCCTAATAATCTCACAGTACTTTTAATGAGATCTACAGCAAATATGCAGTTTCTGGAGCAAATTAATTTGTCCTTGCAAAACAGCAAAACAGCGATTTCTGTTTCCTTTGTGTCTGACATACAACGATGCGGGCACAATTAAAAGTCAGATGATAATGTTTGGAAAATGTCCTGCTGGTATTTCCCACTTCGTTCTCAACTTTGAAGTGGGCTGTCATTTAGCAAAGAGCTGCAGAAACGAACAAGGCAGTCAGCTGGCCACTTAGCATCCAAGTTTCCGGGCTGTGGATAAGCTCAGCGGGCATGAAATAAGACTCCACTTTGTGAAAGGAGGCATGGTTAACACCGTGGGTAAGCGCTGTCCTGCTAGCCGGAAAGCTGCAGGCTCAAACCGACCAGCCACTCTACAGGGGCAAAGACCTGTCAAACTGTTCCCTTGAAGATTACAGCCTAGGAAACTCTATGAGCTGGAATTGACTCGATGGCATATAACAGCCACAACACAGACAACAGCACACAACAGCAACAACTCCACTGCAAGCTGACATACCTCACAGTCAGCAACTAGTCACTGAGTGACTTGTATCGCTACACAGGCGTGGTGCAGCCGTGTGCGTTTATGCTGAAACGGTGAAGGTGAAAACTGGAAGGCCAGTCAGAACGAAATACTGGACTCAAGCCTTTCGTTCTCTCATTTCCATAACGGAGAGGTTTTGCTCACAATAGCAATACTTATGGCCGTTTCTATCTTCTTTGTTAAAAGTGTTTTCTTTGTGGAAGTAGACTGCCACATCTCTCATGCCAGTGGCTGGTGGGACAGCCAGCCTTTCAACCAGCAGCTGGGCTTTTTGACGACTGCACCACTATGGCTTCTATTACCTCTCGTAATCGAAGTTTCCCACAAAATTTTAAACTGGGCAATTAGTAGAATAAACTGGACCTTTTCTAAGCTAGACAGAAAGGAACTTGAATGCTGAATTTACTGCAGTGATTTTCAAATTTGAGCAGCCCTGTAATTTTAACTAAGGAGTTTTCTACTTCTAAGGGCCTTTCACAGAAGAGAATCAGATGCTTGTCTCTTCTCACATGGGCAGTAGTTTCCTGGGGGGTATGAGAGGCCTGCAGGAAGGAGAAAGATCTCTCCATCAAAAGCAATGTAAAGAGAAGGTGGCAGATTTCATTGCCTTCTCTGTTTAATTTTATCAAGAAACCAATTAGAAGCAAAAGGAAGCTGCTCCCAGAGCTCATCTGTCCTGCTAGGGGTTGACTCCACTGGTGTGGCTGTCTGTGGGATAGATCCTACTTGATCAAAAGCATCAAAGAGTTGTGATACTGAGAACCTGAAGTCAGTTGTAAAAGGGGCCAAGGATCAACTCTCCTTCCTTTTTAATATGTAATTGGCAGCTTAGAGCAGCCAGTGTGCCCACCACGCATCAAAAGGTCAGCATCCTCCCTTTAGATCAGGTATCAGTTTTCTGATTCCCTGGGTCTCTATGAGTTGGAATCAACTCAATAGCAGTGGGTTGGGTTGGGTTGGGTTGAGTTCAGTTTGGTTTGGTTTGGGTGACACAAGTGCTGAGGAGCTCAATTACTAACCTAAAATTCACTAGAGGCACCATGGAAGAAAGGCCAAATGATCTGCTTCCAAAAGGTCACACCACTGAAAAACCAACGGAGTATAGTTCTACTCGAACACACATAGATGACCGTGAATGGGAATCTACAGCAGTTCAGGTTTTGGGTTTTATTATTCCTATCTTGGAAACCTAGATGGAGTTTCCAGATAACTACAGGTAGGTTCTTGCCTAGGGCTAGAGAAGAATTTCAAGAGGAGGCACCAAGAGAATCTGGAAGAGAAACACCTTTATCAGGAGAGGGCAAATGCTGTGCAAAGAAATGTTGTGCGATGGGCCAGAGACCAGGTGGATAGCATTTGGGGTGGCAAAGGCACCAGACCTAAGCAGGAGGGTGGACAATTAAAGTTTGGGGGGGATGCAGAAGGTCTGGCTCTTGGCCTATCAAGACCACCAGTTTCAATTTTCCCTTCTTTACTCTCAACAGCAGATGTGTCCATCCATCCTCCCAGGATGCATGTGCACACAAACTCCAAGATGGTTCTAGCTGATGAGACTTCTGGGCAGTTGGCAGGACCTATTATGAGATATCTGCACAAGAACCGACCTTTTTTTCATGTGTGATAGTTCACCATTCCCCATCTCTTTTGTGGGAGTGAGTGGTCAAGTGTCTGTACAGATGGTTCCCAAGATAGACTGCTCAGTGGTTATCTAAAAAACAACCCTAAAGGATCATCTAAGAAAATAAACGCACTGCCACTGAGTTGATTCTGACTCACACCTACTCTATAGAACAGAGTAGAATTGCCCCATAGAGTTTCTAAGGAGTGCCTGGTAGATTTGAACAGCCAATCTTTCAATTAGCAGCCACAGCATTTAGCCACTAGGCCGAGGGATCACAGGTAGTCACACTATGCAGTCTGACAACTAGGTTCGCAAACTCCATCATAGAAGAAGTGCTACATACCTCATTGTGAGTATCACCGTGGTTGCCTTCCAAGTACTCCCCTCAGAAAGCTGTGCACCAGTGCAGCGCCTAGTCTGCCCTTCAAAGCAATTTTGGAACTCTTTTGCTGATATGGTCACCAGAGCGGTCGTCATATTGCCCTTGGTGTCCTGAATGTCATCAGAATGTCTTCCTTTCAACATTTCCTTTATTTTTGGGTAAAGAAAAAAGTCACTGGGGGCCAGATCAGGTGAGTAGGGTGGGTGTTCCAATATACCTAATTGCTACTGGCTAAAAACTCCCTCATGGACAATACCCTACTAGCTGGTGTATTGTCGTGACGCAACGGCCGTGAGTTGTTGGCAAAAAGTTTGGGTCGTTTTCATCCAGCTTTTTCATGCAGCCTTTTCAGCACTTCCAAATTGTAAACTTGGTTAACTGTTCAGCTGGTGCAAATTCATAGTGAACTGTCCCCCTAATATCAAAAACGATTAACAACATCATTATGACTCGAGATGGACTGACAGAATTTTTTGGTTGTGGAGAATTGGCTGACTTCCATGTGTACTCTGATGCTTTGTTTCAAGATCGTATTGGTACATCCATGTTTCACGACCAGTGATAACACAGCCCAAAATATCATCTTGCCTCTCCAAAAAATCTTGGCAAATTTCAACTCTGCTTTGCTTTTGTCCATCGATGAGCTTCTTCAGGACCATTTTTGCATACCTTTCTTGTGCCAAGATTTTCAGTTAAGATTTTCCTGTTTTTCAGTGTTTACTTGGTCTACAGTGCTTCTCCTAGTCAGTAGACGACTTTGCCACACAATTTCAATGAATTTTTACGTTTTCATCGGTTCTACTCACTGCTGGCCACCCTGACCTCTCTTCATCAGTGATGCTTTCTCCCCCCTCAGAAAAATGTCTAATCCTCTTTTACAGTGCCATTTCTTCATGGCGTTATTCCCATAAATTTGGACTAACATGTTCCTGATTTCACTTCCACTCTTGCCAATTTTAATGAGAAATTTAATGTTTGTTCATTGCTCTAATTCAAGCTCCCAAGTTCTCATGACAGCACACAAAAATACACAGCAATAAAGAACACCGTCAGCAAGACACTACCACATGTGAACATAAACACAGCTTTGAGACACTGATATACCAAGGTTATGAAACATTACTGAGTTGTTTGTACAGTGCTGTCAATATAAGCATGCAGTGGCAACTTTACAAACTTAATTGTTAGACTTTGTAGACAGAGAACAGCTCTGAGGCAAGCTTCCTTCAAGATCTTTCTGTTCTTCATTTCATCATCTGTTATTCCCAAGCTTATGGCTGGTGGTCATATTTTCCTGCTTTCTGACCATCTAGCCTGTCTCAGCAGCCTAGTGGTTAAGTGCTATAGCTGCTAACCAAAAGGTTGGCAGTTCAAATCTGCCAAGCTGTCCTTGGAAACTCTATGGGGCATAGGTCTATGTCTACAGGGTTGCTGTGAGTTAGAATTTACTCAGTGACAGTGCATTTGGCTTGGGTTTGGTTTATCTTGGACTTGAAAGAAGTGAATCATTCAATTAAAGTATTCATAGGCAGAACAGCTTAGAATCCATTATCACTATAAAAATGCAGTGGACTCAGTGGGTGTTTTTTGCATTGGTATGTGCCCTACAACCAGACAGCCCTTATAGACCCCACCATGGGCATGACTTTTCCCAGAACCACACAGTCTATATGCCCCGCTCTGACGTGCCATGCCTCCTGCCAATGTACCCATACTCCCTGCTGATGTGCCCATACCCCCTGCTGATGTGCCCCTGCTGCACACTTATATGCTTGTATGATTGCTAATTTCAGCTCTGCAAAAGATTTTCCAATTCAAAGTCATGATGTCCAAGACCAGTTCATAGTGCAACATTTTGGATTGTTTAAATTTTACCAGTAAGCTTGGTTAAAGTGATTTGGGAAAAGACAGGTCCTCTCAGATTCACACAGTTCACACAGATACAGGATTAAAGCAGTCTTTTACCTGGGCAGGAATAAATAAAAATTAAAAATCTTCAGTATAGTCTGACAGGACCGTCTGTTTTCCAGAACAGCAGTCCTGAATTCAGAGTCTGCTGGAAACCAGGCTCAGGTTCATCGGTGTTTGTCTCTGGGCCCTGCCCCTTTCTTTACCCTGTAAAAGCCTCGATTGCCTCTTGTCCTGGCCTTTCGTTCAACCAGCATGTGTCTTGCTTTAACATGAACACACTGGTAATAGCATTTATGGTTCAGATTGAAAACAGAGTAGGGGTGCTGTGGATAGGACGGCATGTAATTCTGCTTTTGTGCCCAAGGCTCTCATTTACTTTACAACTTCATATTTCAAAGATTAAACTGCTTTCTTGTTTAGTGGCTTGGCCATCTGAAAACCAGGAGCTGAAGTCCATTTCCAGCAGGAGCAATTGTGCTTTGTCAAGTGGACCTAAATCAGTCTCTGTGAGGGCCAGCTCTGCATGACTCAGGCTGCTGTCTGTGGCCACTTATGTATGCCTTGGTCCCTCATGGTAGGTAATACTGTGCTTCTTTGCAGGGGCACAGGGACCCACATATGTGATTTAAAAGACACTCAGAAGCAAAGAATAAAGATTGATATTGCACAGGTGGCATTTTTTAAATTGTTGTTGTGGTTGTACACAGCAGAAGATATACCGATTCAAAATAGTCACACATACAATTCAGTGACATTGATTATATTTTTTAAGTTGTGAAACCATTCTCATCCTCCACTTATGAACTGTTTGTTCCCCACTGACATAAACTCATGGCCTCATAAGCTTCCTATCTGACCTTCCAAATTGCTGTTGTCAATTTGATCCCATACAGATTCTTTATAAGAGCACAATGCTTAAGGAAACCATAAATGCAGTTATTTAATTTGTCCTTAAATATCTTCATTGGTGATCATGTCCAAGTTGTTTTTGAGATCTCCCAAGTTTTACCCAAACAATTCACGTATCATTATGGGCAAACAGAAATAATGTATTTAATATAAGAAATATTAATAAACATATAAAAGAAAATAAGACTCATTGCTATTGAGCTGGTTCCAACTCACAACAACCTTACAGGACAGAATATGACTGCTCCATAGAATTTAAAAAGAGCAACTGGTGGATTTGAATTGCCTACATTTCATTAGGAAACCCTGTTGGCATTGTGGTTAAGTGCTATGTCTGCTAACCAAATGGTTGGCAGTTCCAGTGCACCAGACATTCCTTGAAAACTCTATGGAACAGTTCTACTCTGCCCCATAGGGTCACTATGAGTCAACAGCATTGGGTTTGGTTTGTTTTTAGTACCTTTGATTAATAACCTTAGTTCTTAACCACTGAGTCACCAGAGTACCAATAAACACATAAACATGTACAGATAAATACAATGATGGTGATATAATTAATAAATATTTTATATAAATGTAGTTCTCATGAACACATTTACAACATAAATATCAGTAGAAGCTATTGAATGAAAGGACTTTTCCTTAAGTAAGTTTAAGGGTCTAACATCACTACCATAATCTCTTCACTTGTACAAGCATTCTCTCTACAGGTGTGCAATTGGCATTTGTGGCTAATTGATTTTTCTCTGGCCTCATAAAATGGAAAAGTTATTTCCTGATACTTTGACCATCTTGAAGTTAAAATACATTCATTTTGCAATGTTAGGATTTACAATCTTTTCTACCTACAGCATGGTACTATCTAAATTACCAGGTTCTTACTTAAGAACAAAAAAGGCAAAAATTGACACAATTCTACCAAATTAAGTATTTAAAAAAAGTTGGTGAAAATCAATTTGATAAATGGCAGAAAAGAATCCAGCTTTTAGGAGGAAATATAGAAGAATATCTTTATGATCTTGGCACTGGGAAACTTTTTTTGTTAAACAGTACACACACATACACACACAAACAAAATATTAAAAATGTGTAAAATAATGGTTTTTATGCCAGATTGAATCAGAAATTTCTTCCACCTGGGACACGTGGAAGGTATGAGGAACGGAACAGAAAGAACCTGCAAGGAGTGAGGGTGGCCCATTTCCCTCTTGGAAAGCCAGCCTCAGAGGAAAACATCAGAGTGCAACAAGTAAAAGCTCTTTGAGAACAGGAACATTTACAAACAGCAACAACAGCCACACCGTCTTCATCCACCACCATGGAGTGAGGACCTGCAATTCACACACACAATAACAAGATCCATAAAAATAGACCCTTTGCTATGGAATGGATTCCAGTTCATAACAATCCTATATGACGTAGTAGAACAGCCCTATAGGTTTCTAAATAGGAACTGGGTGGATTTGAACTGCTGACCTTTCGGCTAGCAGCTGAGCTTACTAAGCACTGCACTACCAGGGCTCAGCAGGCCCCTTATACGACTTTAGATAGCTCATTGCTGGTAACATGGAAATTTGAACCCACATGAGGCTACAGCCTGTGTCTCCAGTAGCCATGTCTCCTCTGGCCCCTGAGTTGCACTGAGCCCTTCCTCACCCAAGTGCAGTGCTTAGACCAGCAGCAGTGGCATCATCAGGGAGTTTGTAAAAATGCAGCATCCCTCAGCCAGGGCCTAAGAGGCTTCCAAGTCAGCACAGCTTGTGTTTGCATCTTCCCTGCCGTTTTCTGGCAGGGACCCTTAGGCCACCTTCCATTTTATTCTTTTTAAGGGTTGACTGTTTAAAAGGAAAAGAAGATATAATTTAAATTCTAAACAAAGAAGAAACTGCATTGTTCATTTTCTTACTTGTAAATCTTATATCATTATTAGCATTCTTTCCAGTCTAAAGATCACATAAAACAGTTGGAGTGTAGAAAACAATGTGAACAATCTATCACTTTAAGTTCCAAATTAACTGAAGACAGTCAGCTGCATAGTGATAAGACAAAGGTATCCTGGGACCTGGTCCTCTGCTTAATATCCTTGAATCTCTTTCCCCTTCATAGAGGCTGATGTACTTCGTGCCGCCAGCAGTCAATGGCTATCAAATTTGTGAAGAATAGGATAATCACACTAATTTGAGGGGCTCAGGCTATAAGCACTGGAGTGCCGTTTAGCATGTTCATATCAATTAAAAAAATCTCCATACCTGTCTGGTGAGGTTAGCTGCATTAAAAGACTTGGGCATGTATGCCTGGATATCAGACTGTGTTCTAGACATTTACTTTTAGAAGTCACTCTGTGGCTGAGACTCAAAAAGAAACTTCCAGGATGAATGTTCAAACTTCCAGACTGAATGTATCACATATGTGATATAGGATATGACTTAAAGTCTGTAACGCAGGTATTAGATGGACTCCTTCATAGGTTCATGTTCACATGTCTTTGTGCATGCATGTGCATGTTGTTCGTGTGCTTGTGCAAGGTTGTGTCCTCAACGTTGACAATCTTGGGGACGCAAGCAGAGCTCTGTTAGCGCCACAGATTCTCTGCGTGCCCCCAGCCTCAAATCAGCTGCCTTGTTTCCAGTAGCCCTGGCCCCTGTACTCCCTGAAATGCTCTGAACCCTTGATGTTTAAAGGGTGCTGCTAAGACCAGCAAGTGTGGCACCACCAGGTAGCTTATAGAAATGCAGAATCCCAGGCCTCATCCCAGACCTGGTGGATCAGAATATGCCTTTAACTAGATCTTCAGGTGATTGGAATGCACACCACAAATGCACACTCATTTCTCTTACTGTTTTTACAACATATTTCTGTGGTTCTCCAGATCCTTGCTTCAGTAAGTTTATAATTAAACACAATTAGGGACTGAGTATTTCAAAAATTGTTTGGCTTTCTAGTACTTGTTTGGCATTATATGTGTAGCTTGGGTTTTGTGGCTGGTTGTATTCCTCAGCGCTTCATTCATTACAGACAACATGAATTTAGTAACCAGTAGGAACAGTGGATGGTGTCCCTAGGGGCTGCGTATGGTTAAGTACCAGACTACTAACTGAAAGTTTGGTAGTTCAAACCCACCCAGAGGTGCCTTGGAAGAAAGGCCTGGCAATCTACTTCTGAGAGGTCAAAGCCATGAAAACCCTGTGCAATGTAATTCCACTCTGACACACATGTGGTCACCATGAGCAGGGATTGTCTTAATGGCAAACTGGCTTCCTTTGGCTTTTTTTTAGTATCACTAGAAAGGAGAGAGTGGTGCTTCTGTGGTAGAATTCTTGTTTCCCTAACGAGAAAACTATTGAAAAGGAAGGAGGGAAAGAAGGGAGGGTGTGAGGGAGTGAGGAAGGAAGGAAGGAAGGTAGGAGAGAGAAAGAAGGAAAGAAAGAAAGAGAGAGAGAAAGAAGGAAGGAAAGAAAGGCCCAAACCTGTTGCAACTGAATCAATTTAGACTCATAGCAACCATATAGGACAGAGTAGCACTGCCCCATAGAGTTTCTAAGAAGCCTCTGCTGGATTCAAATGGTCAACCTTTTGGTTAGCAGCTGTAGCTCTGAACCACTATGCCACCCGGCTCTCCCTGTGTGAGAAATCCAGGTTCAGTTCCCAGTCAGTGCTCTTCCAATGCAGCCACCACCTGTCACTGCAGCCTTGTCGCCATGACGCCAAACAGGCTTCAGTAGAGCGTGCTGACTAATGTGGATTAGAAAGAAAGGCCAAGCGATCTCTTTCTGAAAAACCTGTGGATCACCGAATTCTGCTCCCGTTGTGTGTGGAGTCGCCGTGAGTTGGAGGTGGACTTGAACATCAGGCAGCAACAACAGAAACAGCAGAAGCTCGTGGGAGCTGGCTAAACGCAGGGCTGAGCCTTCGACAGAGGGCTTCTCTTTGGCAGTAAAATGCTGCTGCCCAGCCTGTCCTCAGGCCTGACAGCATAGTCTGACGAAATCTGAAAAACTGAGGGGCTGCCCTATAGCAAGCAAAATTCTTCCAAAAAACTTGGACTTTTTACTTGAACAATTAATGGATTTTAAGGCCTGGCAGATTTTAAGGTACATTTTCCTTCTAGGATTTATCCTGCTATTCCCAGCTCGATTCCTTGAGTTGTCTTAAAACTTGCTCTTTATCAACTTAGTTTGAATTTACCGCAAGTATCAGTCCTATATTCTCTTTTCCTCCCCGCCTGCTTCCTTCTCATCATTCCCACCAGCCCCCAACTCTGGCTATTCACTTGGATTTATATCCATTTGTTTCTCAGTCTCATTCCCAGTTGTTTCTCTGCCTCATTCCCAGCCCCCCATCCCATGTGTTCAGATACCCTCTGCCGAAATGGTCCTTACTGGCCCTTAGTCTCACATTCTAGAAGGAAAAACCTGAGAACCTTGACTTAACTATTCACCAACAAAAAGCCTATTATAGACCAGGTTCTTGCTTTGCTGTTTCTTTGACTTGCTTAAGGGCTGGTGCTCTGGAGCCCCCTAGGAAAAGGCCTTGTGGGGACCCAGACGTGGCCCATGTCAGACTGCGCCTCGGGAAGCAGAGTGAGGAACTGAGGAGGTAACTGGCCTGGCTGGTAAGCTGGGAACAGGGGCCAAGGGGAGAGTCCTTCAGTGAGTGAGGGTTACAGGGGTCTTCCCACCTTCTGTGGGAATCAGCACACGCGTAGAAGGGACGTAGATAAAATGTTCTTGAGTTGTATGGAAATCAACTTTTTGCAAGTAGAATAATTGCATCAGGTTGTCTTTCTTTGGAAGACATCTTGTGTAAGAATGAGGAACCCTCTGTGAGACAAATACAGTTACCTTCATAAAATCTTATGTTTGTATCTCAGGGTTTCTTAAAACAATACCTAGGACATTCACCAAACCAAAGTCAAACCTACTGCTATTGAGTCAATTCTGACTCATAGTGATTCTGTGGACTGAATAGAACTGCCCCACAGAATTTCCAAGGAGCACCGGGCAGATTTGAACTGCTGATCTTTTGGTTAGCAGATGTAGCACTTAACCACTATGCCACCAGGATTTCCACAGCATACACATGTGTGTAAATACATTTCTAGTCACAAGTACATCATATGAGCAATGCCAGCAGCTACAAAAATAAACCCTAAAACACCATGGGTTGACCCTCACATAACAACCCCATGCTGGTGCTCTCAGTTGACAAGCCTTGCCTTCTCCTGGTGATTCAGAGCCCTGGCTCCTTCATCTCATGCCCTGATGAGACCCACACCACTTCCTTTATCTCTCAGCAGCAGGAACTCATTCCTCCACCATCACAGGCTACAAGAAATTTGGTCTGTGCAGTCCTTGGCCAAGTGGCCCTCCTCCAGCCTCAATTCTGTAGGATAAAGTTGTTTTTGTTTTGGACGGAGTACCAAGGCATTGTTTCTGACTCATAGCAACCCCAAGTGACAGAGCAGAATTGCCCTGCAGGGTTTTCTTGGCTATAATCTTTATAGAAGCAGATCACCCCATCCTTCTCCCTTAGAGCTACTGGGCAAGCTTGATCAGCAACCCGCTGCATAACTACAGTGTGAGGTGGGGACTTTAACTTCTGGTTGGCTGGTGCTGTTTCCACTACACCATATGTGCGTATGAGGGGTTTAACAAGCAAGCATCCTTAAAGATATCTAAACACTTTCTACGAGGATATCTGAGTAGCTTTAGTTTATGGAGAGTGAGTTGAGGTCCTGGGGAATTTTAATTATGTTCTGGCAGATGTGGGAGGAGAACCAAAGATCCCAGAGATGTCCTGGGTTTTGCAGTACCTGCTTTTTTCACCACTATGCTATTGATTTTGATTTTTTTCCCAAAGAGAAAGCAAGCAAATTCGAATAAAGCAGTCATTGTCACTAAATTGTTCAAGCACCAATGGTTGAGATGGTAATTGTTTTATTGTGTATGTTTTCACCAAAATTTAAATTAAAAAAAAAAAAAAAAAGCAAGCGGAGCTTGACTGAACAGAGCGACCCCACGGCCTGGTGTCACACGGGGACAGGTTCGGAGCAGCGAGGGGGTGGCGTGGGGCTCCCGTCCAGCCTCAGCCCCGCGCCCCTGCCCTCTGCTTTCTGTCAGGCCTGGTTCTGACTTCTCTGTGTTCTGTAGGAGTCTCTCAGCTTTGACAGTGCTGACCCGGGGCTCACCCCAGCTTTGCACTGTTTATACTTCCCTGGATTTCATAACTTTACTGGAACCCGCAGTTTTTTTTTTTTTTTCCTAGAGCACACATGTGCCCAGTTCTTATGAAACTAAAAGCAACCCAATCACCAAAATACACCCATAATCTCATTTGTTTGGGGTACAGCCACCACATTTAAAACCTGGGAGGGATCCAGCCTTTTGCCTCAGGACACAGGATGGTAGAAGGAGGAACGCAGCTGTCTAGTTCCACACACTCGGGCCTTCACACAGCTCTACCCCCGATAGCTTCTGACTGTGGGCGAGAATTTCAGTGTCTTGAGCTTCAGCTGCCTTATCTGTAAAATGAGGCAAAATTACCTATCTTACAGGCCTGCTGTATGAGCTAGAGATCAAGGGTATGGGTGCTGCTCAGGTGTTTCAGGAAGTGCGAAATAGAAGGTGATTCTCACAGAGTCCACTTCCCTCCCTCTGCCTTTCCTCTATGCCTGATCTTTGAAAGACCCAGCCCTAGCACCCACCTCACTGCTTCTGATTCCCTTGTAGGGACAGCAGCGGACCTCTACCCCAGCTTAATTGCCTCAAGAACCCTCCTTCCACGGTTATGGGCATTGCGTCTCCGGGTTCTCACTCATCCTGTGAATGCGCGTGTCAGACACGGCTGTCCACTTTCTCTGTAAAGCGTCTTCTCCTGCCTCCACCATTTCTCCTTCATTCAGTGGTAGTTTCTCCAGTGCCTAGATGGCAACCCGAGTGTGATCTTTTACTTCTTTCTACAGCTATGCAGATGTTCCTTTCTGCTGCCCCACAACCGCTGCACCTGCCTCCAACATCCTCTGTACCTCCAGCCAACACTCCGTGTCAATCCCAGAAGCATTTTCCTACGCCTCTTGCCCCTGGGCAGCCAGAAGAGGCTGCCACCTTTTCATGGAATAAGAGACTCAATGGCCACCCCATCTAAACATCCTGAGTCTTTGAAAGAAACTCAGTGGTCCAAGTCCTGCACAGTCTAATCCTGTTCTGTCCCGCCTCCTTCCCGCCACTTAAAATCATTCCAGTTCAGTTCAACACAGTGAAACATTTAGACAGTTGCAGTTTTCAGAATCCCCTGAGAAGAGTTCAGCTCTCGAATCCCCATTCTGCTTCCTGAAGATGTTGTCTTCACTCTTAGCCTCCCCTTGCCTGGAACGCAGTCCTTCCTCTCCGCTGTTGTTCACAAAACCTTTCGCCTGCTGTGGGTTGTCAGTGAGAGTCAAGGTAGTGTCTTGGAGGGTGGGTGGTGACAGTGCACAGAAGACTGAAACCAGGGGTAGACAGGGGACCTTTAGGCCTCTTTTTCAAAGAGTCAATTAAAGTAGGCAGTCAGGACTAATTCTTTACCTGTGTTTCAGGATTAATTCTTTACCCGCTTGTCTTACAATTCCTGGTTTCTTAACAGTGCCTGCTCAGGCAGGAAATCATGTTAGCTTGCTAGTTGCCTGTGGAGTGCATCTTGCTGAGCCACAGACGTGTTAGGGGGAGGAAACGGAAAGTCACCAATATTTTGAAAGAAAGAAAGTGGCATGTGTGCAGGAAGGAGGTCTTTTGTCCCTCAGGGAATGAGGCATAACCCCTGCCTGGAAAGGGGCGTCTCCACAGACACTGTATCCATTGGACAGCATCTGCAAGCTCTTCATAAGGATGTCTGGGCTCCGAGGCATGGTGGGATTCTTACCTGCTCTCAGTTCACGCCAGCTTCATGTTTGAGGAGGAAAAGAGCCTGAGTCAAGCCATCAGCATCTCTCCGGCAGGGCTGGGGAGAACCTGACACGAATGGAGAGGCACCACCCGCTGGGGCACCTGGGGCAAGACGGGCTCAGGCTCCTCACTCATCGAATGCAAGAAGGACTGCATCACCTTAGTGCCTCTTCCTACAGTAAAACTCACGTTCCTCTGATTTTCTTCTAAAGCAGTGGGAGTTCAGTGGTCCATGTGGAAGACGCTGATTCAGCCCTTGGCCAAAATACTTCACATACAGTCATTACCTGTCTGTCAGTGGAGGCTTGTGTATAATTATGATGCAAAACAGCATTCAGCAGAGCTCCAAACTAAGACAGACTAGGCCTAGGCATCTACTACTTCTGAAAATCAGTCAGTGTGAAGTCTACGGGTCACAGCAGTCCAGTCTATAGCTGATCACGAGACTGGTGCAGGACTGGACAGCATTTCCTTTTGTTGTGAATGAGGTTGTCATGACATGGGGGCCAACTGGACAGCAGATAATAACAGCAACTAGTTTTCCAGCAGGACTGGGATTTGACTATTTCAATTTAAGTCTATGGCTATCACACTTCCATTTGTGTCCCCCCAAAAGATATATTGAAATCAAAGTACCCAGTACCTGTGAATGTGGCCTTATATGAAAATAAGATCTTTGGAGACATAATCAAGTTAAGATGAAGTCATATTGGACTAGGTTGGGCCCTAAATCCAGTGACTGGTGAGTTTCTAATAAGGTCATGTGAAAATACTGAGATACAGACATGGAGGGAAGGAAATATCTAGATGCAGACATGGAGATGGAGGCAGGAATTGAAGTGATGTGTGCATAAACCAAGGAATACCACAGATACCAGGCAATTGGGCTCAACCATAGCAACAACCGTGAGGATGGCACAGAACTAGCCAATGTTTTGTTCTGTTCTACATGGTGCCCTTGTTCTGGAACCAACCGGATGGACCCTAAAAACAAAGGACTCTTGTCTCGTGCAGTCAAGACTGGCTTTCCCAGAACATTCTGTCTTCTACAAGCAGATCAGTTTTAGAGATTAGGTCTCAGTCATAATTATTTCTTTAAGTAATTTTGTCAACTGTGCTTTTTTGTTGAAGGCAGTAGTAGAATCCAGTTATGTTTCCAGGACATCGCTGCTTAGGACAAAATTCTTCTTAAGAAATGCAGGAGATTCTGTGGTGCAAAGAACTGGGGCCCTGTCCAGAGAGAGCAGTTGGGGAACATGGATGTGAAGGAAATGAGGGCCACAGAGGGTCTCAAATGCTGCCAAAATAAAAGCCAAAGAAAGCTCCCAGGCTCCCAATGTGTGAAATTTCCTCTGCTCTTCACAAGACTCCAGTGACAACATTGACCTACTTAGTGCATTGAAACAAGTCATAAAAATCCCAGAAAGATTTTCCTCTGAATTTAAAACTGAATCTAGAGAGTAGATTAAAAACTATTTTCCTAGTCAAGGACAGAACTTGTGAGGAAATTTGTGTCCCACTGCCCAGAAATGCTGTGGACAATGGACCATAAATATTTCATGTGTTCCCATGCCTTTCCCGGAGGGGTGGGGAGGTGACCAAGGTGACTTCAGCCAGCTACTCCCACTCTTTCTTACTCTCCGTCTTCTTGTCTGTCCTTTCCTGACCCTTGTCACCCCCACCAGCTGACACATTTTCTGCCTCTTCTTATTTTGTCAAGTTCTTCTGTCTGACTCTTCCAGTATATAAGTAGAATTTGACAAAGAGTTACAGATTAGCACAAAGTTTTTAAACACACTTGCCTTAAATTAAAGCAAAATACGCACTTCATAGATTACTAGAGACTACCACTCAAATGTCTTGGATGATGAAATGAAACACTAAATGAGATAAGACAGCCCGCCGTAAGAGGGAAGACTGTATTTGACAGCTAAGAACGTGCCCTCATTGCCTCTCAAGTAGCCTCAATCACTATTTCCACAACTCTTTAAGCTGATTCCAAAATCAGCTCTTACTTCTACTTGTGTCCATAAACAATTAGAGGGGGTTCGCTTTTGATGTCATTCTTTTCATTTGACTTGTAGCTTTTGGCCTTAGCACAGTATGCTAACAGGTTGTTTAACTATGTTCAGTAATAAATGTTTACTTTTACATTATTCTTTGAGTTTAATGAGACTACTCTTCAAGGAAGAATTTGCCTTTAGTAAATCACTGAGCTGAGGGTAGAAGTGCTAACTCAGGCAGAAATACTGATGCTGTCATTACGGTTGACTAATATGATGCATTTTGTCATTTTTCCTTGCCCTTACGTGAGTACTTTACCAGAGGCCTAGATGACACAGAAGAATCACAACTGAGCAAGGCAATTCTCTGCCATCCATCCATTTATTATCATACACATGCTATACAGCTCTATGTCAGGCATTCCATTCAGGAGCCAGTAGAATAGTGAGGAAGATGTGAGTTAAGACATGCAATGGAAGACTGAGAGAATAGACCCTAACTTGGATATTAGCCCAAGCAAATTGTTCTCTGGAGGATTTATTATATAAAACAGTAAACGTTGTTTAGCTCATTCATTCAGTGTGCCCAGCATCTGACGTAACTTCCCCGGATATCTGTGGCCTAAAGCTTCTCATGTGGATGCTATTAGTGGTTATCCAAGCCTGTATTCTCATCTGAAGTCTCAGATGAAGAATCTGTTTCCAAACTAACATATGTGATTGTTAGCAGGTCTTGCTGTTCCAGGTGCCATCAAGCCAGCTCCCACTCGTAGTGATCCCGTGTGCAACGGAACAAAACTCTGTCAAGTCCTGTGCCATCCTCACAATCACTGCTATACCTGAGTCCTTTGTTGTCGCCACTGTGTCAATCCATCTTTGAGGATCTTCTTCTTTTTTTCTGACCCTCTACTTTATCAAGCACAATGTCCTTCTCTAGGGACTGATCCCTCTCGATAACACATCCAAAATATATGAGACATAGTCTCGCCATCTTTGCTTGTAAAGAGCATTCTGGCAGTACTTCTTCCAAGACAGATTTGTTCATTCTTCTGGCAGGCCATAGTGTATTCAGTATTCTTTTCCAATATCACCATTCAAAGGAGTCAATTCTTCTTTCACCTTCCTTCCTCATCATCCAGCTTTCACACATGTAGGAAGTGATTAAAAACATCACGGCTTGGGTCAGGTGCACATTAGTCCCCTAGGTAAAAGGTAGTGATCCCTCACAATGCAGACCTTTTTGCATGGCTGCCTCGTAACAGAGCAGCTAGCTTCTTCTAAGGTGAAAACTCCCAGGGAGAGTGAGAACACTGAAGATACAAGTTACAGTCTTTTTAGAACCTAACCTTGAAAGTGACATTCATCGCTTCTTCCATGTTCTGTTTTTTTAACATCAAGTCAGTAAACACAACACACACTAGGGGAGGGGATCATACAAGGCTGCAAATAGTAGTAAGCAGGGATAACTGGAGACCGTTTCAAAGACTGCCTACCAAACAGAATGTGTCAGAGACTGGATTTGGCTGCTAGTAACAGACCTAACCTAAGCGGTTTAACACGTAAGATTGTATTTTTCTGACAGTGAGAAAACAGCTGCAAAGCCTTAGCTCAGAGGCTGAGGACTTCGTGGCTCTTCTAGCCCTTCACTTATGGTCCTCAGATAGCTATTAGAGCTCAAGCCATTATGTCTGTATCCCAGGCAGTAGGATGCAAGTGGGTAATGGAAGAGATGGGGAAACAGGGCACCAGACCTGCAGGAAGGCCATTCAACAAGTTTCACTCATATTTCCACAGCCACCCATAACTTCTAAGTAGACTGGGAAACATGGTCTCTCAGCCAGATACATGGTTATCAAAATAGCATCAAGTTTGCCACAGAGAGAAAGCAGGAGAGCTTTCCTGAATATTGGTATACTTCAATTTTCACTGGGTTTGCTGTGTTCTTATTTCCCCTGTCCATTTTGTTAACAGAGCTAACTATACTCCCCATCCCCGCGATGTCAGTGGTCTTTAGCTGTTCTGAATATGCCAAGGCTGATACAGACACCACCCCCACAAAGTGCCCACTCCTCCAGCTCCTTTCCACCTTTCAGACTGTACAGAAATACCTGACTACTCCTCTTCTATCTCGTATGCCTGCTCCACAAACCAATCTTTGGGCTATCTTTATTAATGTTTGCCATTGTGATTTATGAGTTTGTGGGAGGGAGGGAGGGATTTTCTAACATCTCATCCATTTTAGCTCCTCTCAAGTCAATAAGGAAGGCAACATTAGCGTCTTACAGTTATGAATGGGAGCACATAAACAATTAAATTCAGTCTCCTACAAACAGCCTAGGAAGCCTGATTCAATATTTGGAAATGTTTTGGTATGAAATGTATGTAAGAGATGAGTCATTTGTAAGGCCATTCATCAGTTATCTCATGAGTGTCTGAGACATGCTTGGCATGCTCTGGGTCCACCATGGTAAATAATATGGATGAGAATCAGCACATCTTTCCAGAATAAAATGACAAATTGCCTGAAGGCCTCCCCGCTAGTTACTCTTAACACAGATGACCTTTAGCATTAAAAGCACTAACCTGGTTCTGGGTCCTGGAAACTAGACAGAAGAGACGGGGAAAGAAAAGAAGTCTGAAGCAGTTGGTAGTACTGAATCAGATTTTGAAGTCGTCTAATTTGTCTGTAGTCACTTGGATCCCAGGGCTTCAGTGTGACGTCTACCTCCTGATGTCCCTCTGCCCTTCTTGGGCTGAAGCCAAGGCCACCCTACCACAGAGAGAGGGCAGGAAAGGAGAATAAGCTGAGGAAACAGACAAACACCTAGGAAGAATGACCACTAAGCACAGATACACCCATGAGGTATTTGTTTCTCCACAACAAAATGCTTGTGAACTCAAATTGAGTTTTCATTGTCAACCTTTATGGGAGTTTGTACAAAGAGTTCAGTAAACTGTGCTGAAGATTCCCACATAACACCAACATGTTATAAATGCTGGGAACACAATGAGAAAATATGCAAAGCCCTGCCTCACATCACTGCCTTTCTGGAGAAAAGATGTTGACTTCAGAGAAGTCAAACCACCACAGGGAGGCTGCCTGTGACCGGTTGTCTAAGTTCCCAGCACTGCTCTGTCCTTAGTGTCTTCCCTCCCCTTCTAAGTCCACAGGCTCTACAACCTACCATGTGTTCACCTTTATTGAAGGGAGGGCTGAGGGCTGCCAGGAGGCCATCCTCATGTCTGTGAGCTGTGGATGACTCTTTTCTGGAAATGAAAGTTACCGGTTCCAGTGTCTCACCACACAATCACTGTAATAATTTGTTTTCTTTTTGTTTCTGGCTTACCTCCACCTTCCTTCCTTGGGGCTGCTGGAAGAGCAGGGCAGCTGTCCTACCTCCCCGATTCAATGATAGTGTCTATTTTTGCAGGAAAGAACCTCTAGGTTTGTAGGGCTGCTTGGAAGACTGAACAATAGCTCTGGGAACAGACAGATGAGCAAAGTTCAGACTGTTCTTCCCCTCCCTGACTGCTAAGTTCTGGTTCCTTTTCTGTAGACAAGGAATAGCCTATAGCTTTGGAGGGGGTGACCTCTAAGGATGCTCATTACTTCCCCAGTGAAGACTGGAGAGGTTGGTGGTCTCCCTGAGGACCATCTAAACCTCACCAAGAGGCCTCAACTCCACTGAAAAGCATGATGGTTACCAGGGGTTTACTAAAGTGGCAAACACTCATGTTTCAATGTTAAGTGAAATAAAGCAGGTACAAAGTCATGTACACAGTATGCATACAACTATGCAAACAAAGACAGAGAATAACCAGAAGGAAATACATCAAAATATTGATACCGTTGGCTCTGGAAGACAGGATTAATGGTTTCTTTTCTTCTGTATTTTCTAGATTATGCCTAGGCAGCATTTACAACTTTTATAATCATTAAATACAATAAACTTTGTATTAAAATGCACATGGTTTGTATTAAAAATGTATATGATTTACTTTTACCGCAGCTTTAAGAATATCTAACCACTATACTTGGCATACTTGGCATAGCCCCCAAGGAAATAAAATACCTAGGAATAAATCTAAGTAGAGAAGTAAGAGATCTTTACACAGAGAGCTACAAGACCTTATTACAAGAAACTAAGAGAGACTTACATAAATGGAGTAATCTACTCTGCTCATGGATAAGAGACTCAACATTGTGAAAATGTCTATTTTACCCAAAGCAATCTACTTACACAATGCAATCCCAATACAAATTCCAATGACATTTTTTAAGGAGATGGAGAAACAAATCATCAACTTTGTTTGGAAAGGGAAGAAACCTCAGATAAGTAAAGCACTTCTGAAGCAGAATACCACACTGGGAGGCCTCTCACTACCTGACTTTAGAACCTATTACACTGCCACAGTAGTCAAAACAGCCAAGTACTGGTACAAAAAGAGACATATAGACCAATGGAGAAGAGTTAAAGCCCACAGATGCCACCATCCTCCTATGAACAGCTGATATTTGACAAAGGCCTCAAGATTTTAAACTGGGGTAAAAATAGTCTCTTTAACAAGTGGTGCTGGCAAAATTGGCTATCCATCTGTAAAAATTGAAACAAGACCTATATCTTACACCTTATACAAAAATCAACTCAAATTGGATAAAAGACCTAAATATCAAATCTAAAACAATAAAGCTCATCCAAGATAAAATAGGATCAACAATGGAAATTTTAATATACAATGTAGATAGACTTCAAAATCTGACAAAGCACAATCAATGGAAGAGAAAATAGGCAAATGGGAATAACTAAGAATCAAAAACTTTTGCACATCCAAAGACTTCATCAAAAGAATTAAAAGGCCATCTACAGAATTGGAAAAAATATTTGGCAACTCTATGTCAGACTGACATCTGATCTCCATAATCTATAAGGTATTACAAAATATCAACAAGAAAAGGATAAATAATCCAATTAAGCAATGAGTGAAGGAAATAGACAGACATTTCTCTAAAGAGGATATCCAGGCAGCTGAAAGACATATGCACAATTGCTCACTATCATTGCCAGCCAGCCAAGTGCCATCAAGTCAGATCTGACTCACTATTAAAGAAATTCAGATGAAAACTACAATGAGATACCATCTCCTCCCAACAAAGTTGGCCATGATCCAAAAAACACAAAACAACTAATACTGGAGAGGCTGTGGAGAAACTGGAACTCTCCTACACTGCTGGTGGGATCACAAAATGGTATAACCTCTTTGGAGAACAATCTGGCACTTTCTAAAAATGCTGGAAATAGACATACCATTTGATCCTGTAATTCCACTGCTTGGAATCTATCCTTCAGAGAAAAAGTTGTCACATAGGTGAACAGACACACGTACACCAATGTTTGCTGCAGCACAGTCCACAATAGCAAAAAGTTGGAATCAACCCTGAAGCCCATCAACAGATGAATAGATAAGCAAACTATGGTACATATATACTCAGTAAAACACTATGCCATGATAAAAAGCAATGACAATTTTAGAAAACATCTCATAACATGGTCTTATTTGAAAGAGATCATGCTGAGTGAAATCACTCAGTGTTAAAAGGACAAATTTTGTATGAGACTCTGTTATAAGGACTTAACAAGAAAATTATCCACAGAAGAAAATTACTGTGTTGGCTACATGGGCGGTCCGGGGGCTGAGGGTTAATCATAGATGAGATAATTGATAGATGTTAGAAATTTCATTCTTTTACTGTGATTATTAAAAAAAAAGAAAGAAAGAAAAGAAAAGAATGTCTAGCCAGCAGCTCTATCCCAACTAATGTGTTTTTATCTCATCATTAACACAGTGAATTTTAGAAAGAAACACGCGGGAGGGATGATCAACTGAGAAATTAGTAGAAGAAATCATCTGCAAAATGAAAACTAAACAAAAACAACCTGTAAGTAAAAACAAAATTCCATTAACTACAACAAAATTTAATTTCCTTTTTGGGACATGCTAACAAATGACCTGGTGAAATTAAGGTAATTCGTAATCGTTTTTTGAGCACATGTCCTATGGAACAATGTATTCATTGGTGTGTTTGCCTTTCCTACTTTGTAAGTTTGTTGAAAACATCAGTGGCCAGCGTGGCAGCCCAACAGGCTTGGGGATGGCTGTCTTATCTGAACTTGGCAAGTTCCTGGTTGCAGTTGCCTAATATGAAAATGTGGTATCACTCTCCTGGAAACTGCTAGTGTCCTGATTTTTTTTTTTCTTTTTACTTTCCAAGAGCAAGGCAGGCAAGTGGTGGTTCAGTGGCACTGTTTTCACCGTCCATGCAGGAGATGAAGGTTTAATTTTCAGGCCATGCGCCTCACACACAGGCAATGCTCATCAGTCAGTGGAAGCTTATGTGTTGCTATGATGTTGAACAGGGAGATTTCAGCAGCGCTTCCAGACTGAGACAGACTAAGAAGAAAGGCCTGGTGATCTATTTTTAAAATCAGTGAAAACCCTGTTGATTGGTCACAATGATCTGATTGTAACCAATCGTAGGGGTGGTGCAAGAACAGGCCACATCTCGCTGTGGTATGCATGGGCTCACCGTGAGGAAGCATCCGACTTGATGCCTCCTAGCAACAATGAGTGAGAAGGCTCACCAAATACCATGTCATAGTGCGGTTAAGCTATACGGTAGCTTTTTAAATCTTGTACCCAGGATCCATTAGAATACAGTCCACTGTATCAATCATAATTTACTAGGATTGATTATGTGTGAATTTCCTTGCATATAAAACCAATTTAAAATAACAGAAGTGAAAATACAGAAAGCTTTGTTCTCCTATGTAAAGGAAGTCCAGAGGTAGGCAGTCCAGGGTTATACGGAAGCTCCTAGTCATAGATAACTCAGGATCCTTTCAGCTTGTCACCTCCTGCTCCCTAGGTGGTGCCGATATGCTGCTGCAAGAGAGAGGTACAAATACTGGTTTGTTCTAGACAGAATTATTCTGTGTCCAACTGAAAACCATCATTTGACTATTAGGAGCAAAGGGGAGGGCAGATGCGGGCTTAGGCAACCAATAGTCTTTGCCATGATTTGAGCCCTATTTAGCAGGATGTTTGTGGATTTTCAGGTGATACAGTCTCCATTGTGGCCTTTCTTGTTGCAGAAGTCTACGAACATGTAAAGCCATGAAATGGATTAGCTGCCTCACGCAGCACAGTACCCTGAAGTAGAACAGGGACAGGATAATGGCAACAGCACTACCGTACTTACAGGGGAAGAAGGAGGCACACAGGAGCCCATAGTCCAGATAGTCTAACGCTCTCTGGGCAGGTGGTGTGTGGCCTGTCCCTCTGGCCCAGGATCTACAAACTTCAGATTCCAGTCTCTGAAGAGCACCCTATCCACTCGTCTCTGCAGCACTGTCTTGGGTTAAGGGAAACCCTTCTCCTATAACCTTTGATGGCTATAGGTGATGTGAAGTTGGGATCACACTTGCAGTGGGGGCTGCACGTCTTTCCCAACCCACATCCTGCTGTTGAAAGGTTGGGGCTTCCATGATTGAATAATCAGATGCTTTTTTCTTAACTGAGTTGAAATTCACATGATGTAAAATAAGTGCTTTTACACTGTGTAAAATGTAAAATTTGCAATTCAACCATTTTTAAGTGTACATTGTCACTAGTTATATTCACAATGTTATATAACCATAACCTCTGTTTATTTCCAAACTTTTTCATCAGCTCAAACAGAAACTCAATACAAAATTAACCATTTTAAAACAATTAGTTGTACAACAATGTTGTACAACTGTCTATCACCTTTATCTAGTTTCAAAATGTTTTTATTACCCCTAAAGAAATGCCATGCCAGTTAAGCAGTTGCTTCCCATTTCTTTGTCCCCAAGCCCTGGCAACCACTAATCTGCACCCTGACTTTATGGATTTACCTCCCCTGGATATTTCATATAAATGGAGCCATTCAATACATATTCTTAAATGGCTGACTGCTTTCACTTAGCATAATGTTTGCAAGATCCATGTACTTTTTAGCATTCATTTTTTATGGCTAATTAATACTCCATTGATTGCATCAGATGCTGATAACAAATTATATCAAATCCTAACAACTCAGGTACAGTAAGAACATCATCTTCTGATCCACTTTCTTTTACTCAGCTCCACATGGCCGCAATCATCCCAAAGCTCCTGTCAAGAAAGGTATCTCAGGCCCCTTATCTGTCTCTCTCTCTTTTGATTAAACGGTGACTAGTTTTAGTCTTCCTGAAACAAAATACAGAGAGGCCAGGCCATGTCTTTCGGATTAGTTATCTAGTGTTGTGATTGCCTGATTAGGGTCTGTGTCCCGGAACAGCTGAGCCAATAAGACATCCTCTAAGTCAGAAACAGAGAGAATGTTTACTTAGGAGGTGCCACCAACAGGGAGTTGGATAGCAATGCAGGCTGTCTTTAAAGAGTTTCAGAAGATAATTTTACATTAGAGCTTATATATGGCTATTACAAGGGTTAGAAGTGTCTTTTTCAGCATTTAGCCTGCAGATACATGGCCAGTTGAGTTATTCATTACAGGATAATTACAAGAGACTCATTACCAGACTAAAGAATTATACACTGGACACCTCATCAGGCTAAAGATTTATAGCATGGACATCTGGGTTTTAATCTTCTTTTTTTTCTATGATTGAATGAAAATGTACATTCCCATATAAATTTGCATACCCACTTGTATGCAGCTCCCACTGCTTTCCCTGCCTAGTGACAGCACACTTTTTCTCTCTGCTCCGTATATGTCTTATCCTTCAAACAATCTCCTATTTCCTCCTCTCCACCTGCTCCCCCACCTCCAGTAAGAGGTCAGCAGGATGACATCCTACAGATGTATAGAACCATAAAGTGCACACACAATATAGTCACCCTGTGTCTCCAAGTCCAATCCATTCCTGTCTGGAGAGTTGACCTCTAAAATGATTTATGGACAGGGGCAGCATCAGGACCAGGGGCTATGCTCTCAGGGGAACTCTGCAGCCTGTGAACCATCAATTGCGGTCTTTTAGTGGAGATCTCAGGGTGTACCCTTCTTTATTCTTGTGTTGCTAGTGATACTCAAATTTGTGAGCTTGATCACGGCTGTCACTGGTGATGGCCAGGCACCATCTGGTTCTTCCAGTCACAAGCTGATATAGTCACCCACTCATGTGGGTTCTGTTTCCCCCATGTCATTTTGGTCCTTGGTGATCATCCATTCCCATTGAGCTGAGACCATTTGCTGTACTCTCTGATAGCTGCTTGGCAGCTTTTAAGACCCAAGATGCCACTCACCAATGTGGGGTGCAGAAGGCTCTCTTAGCAAAATGCTAGTTGTGCCAATTGGCCTTGATTTCCCCTGAAAGCATGGTCCCCAGCCCCTGGCCCTAGCTACTCTGTCCCTGTAACATTGGGTTAAGATGGGAGGAATAATCATGTTATGATGAGGTCCAGTTAATATTGACCTTCTTTCTAATGTGTGCTGTCACAGATTTTACCCAACCAAATTTCTAACAACTATCTAATCTAAACCTTTCTCCCTCACCCTCCTTCCCTCCCCACACTTGCAGCTGTCAAAGAGTCTTTTCTTCTATGCATGAGTCTGTTTTTAAGTTCTTATTGTGGAGTCTCATACAATATTTGTCCTTTTGTTGCTGACTACTTTCACTCAGCATAATGTCTTCCAGTTGAAACCAGGTTATGAGATGTTTCCTGGAATGATCACTATTATTTATCGTTGTGTAGTGCTCCACTGAATATATATACCATAGTTTACCTATCCATTCCTCTGTTGTTGTTGGGCATTTGGGTTGATTCCATCTTTTTGCCATTGTGGACTGTGATACAATACACAAAACACTCGTGTGCATATATCAGTTGGTGTGAATGTCCTTGGTTCTGTAGGAAATATTCCAAGCAGTGGAATTACTAGCTCAAATGGTGTATCTATTTCTAACTTTTTAAGAAAGTGTCAAATTTGGGCCTCTTTTTTAATCCCTGCCACAGCGTGGTTTGTACGGAACCATGGGGCTATATGCGGGAAACCATTTTGCATATGGAGATTTTCGCAGGACCTAACTCCTAGCCCGGGAGCCAGCACCTGCAAACAGGACAGCACTTCTCTGACAGAACAGCAGTAGTTTACACAGTATCACCTATGGTGAGGGCCTAATAACAGAGGCTGAGGGCTCACTATGTCTCAGCACCTTTAACCCCTCTATCAGCCAACCGTGTGGAGGGCGCCATCTTAGATACAGTGGCCACAACTGGACCTAATTCTTAACTTGGGAGCCAGAGCCTGCCCACAGGAGAGCACTCTTCTACCAGGAAAACAGTAGTTTACACAGTGTCACCTAAGGCTGGAACCTGTCAGCAGAGGCCAATAGGGCAGTATCACTGCTGTATTTTGAACTAGTCCATATCATCTGGGGTTGAATATAGAGGTGTTTACTTAGCCAATTGGGAAGAGGGACCTCTACAGCTGAAAATCTGGCTGACTTGGGAAGTGGTCAGATACCTTTTGTTTTACATTTTAAGATAGCCTAGAGAAACATCTGCAGTCCATCCTCACAGTATCTCTCCCAGCCTCTACTTACTCACATGGGACCCAAAAAAGCAACAGACACTTGTGACAAACAAGAAATAACCCATGGCTTCAGAAGTCTCCCAAACAAAACAACCAAGGAGTTTTCCAGATGAAGAAACTTTTCTGAAATTATTGGAAGATAAATACAAAAGCATTATATACAGAGCTCTTCTAGACCTCATACAAAATGCAGCACACCAAAATGAAAAATTAAGTAAGCTGTTCAATCTGATGGAACACCAGTACTCTGAAATCCAACAGATCAAAAATAAAATCTAAGACATAGAAACTTCCACTCAAAGCCAAGAAAACAGAATGGAACAAATGGAAAAAAGAAATTCTGACTTGGAAGACAGAGCTACTGATGCCAGCATCTATGAGGACAAATCAGAAAAAAGAAACAAGAAAAATGAAGAAGCATTAAGAAGCATGTGGGACTCTATTAAGAGGAACAACCTTCGATTAATTTGAGTCCCTGAACAGGATGAAACACCTGAGAACACAAAGAGCAATTGTTGCTGAGCTACTGACAGAAAACTTCCCAGAAATCATGAAGGAAGAGAGTATAGATATCCCAGATGCATATCATATGCCACCCAATATAGATCTCAAAAGAAAGACTCCAAGACATATTACAATCAAGCTTAACAAAATGATACATAAGCAGAAACTCTTAAAGGCAGTAAGACTCAAAGCAAAGCTAACATTCAGAGGGAAACCCAGTCGGCTTTCGTCACATTTCTCAGCAGAAACCACGCTGGCATGGAGAGAGTAGCACGGCACATTCAAAGCCTTCAAGGAGAAGAACTTCCGAGAATTATATATCCTGCAAAACTATCTTTCAAATATGAAAATGAGATTAAGACATTCCCAGAAAAGCAGAAACTTGCAGACTTTGTAAAAACCAAATCAAAACTACAAGAAATGCTGAAAGAAGTTCTTGGCTTTGGCTTAGAAGAACAAAACCACTAACTTTATGTTTTAGAATGACACATCATCCAGAATTCTACTCCGTTAGGGAAGGCTACAAATTCAATCACAGCTTTAATACTGAAAGAAACAATCCAGTGATTATTATGAAAACTATGGTGCGATCATATTAAAAAGAGAGATGTAATACAGTTGTTATAGTCCTTCCAGATGGAGAGGAAGTCGACAAGACTGGTAGTAATTAAAATTAAATTTATATGTAGTTTATTAAGGGGGATCATAGGCGTAGCCGTAAACCACAACAAAGATGCAACATACCATATCAAGAAATGTAACACAGGAGTCTCAACAACTACAAAACCAAGCTCTGAAAAAGGTGAAAAATCAACTCACAAAAGAGAATGTCCCAAAACAAACTAATAAGAACAACAGAGAAAACATCAACACAAAAATAAACATATCATAACGGCAGCAGTGAACATATATCTATGAATAATTCCACTGAATGTGAATGGACTGAATGCTCCAGGAAAGAGACATCGAGTGGTATCTTGGATCAAAAGACATGACCCATCCATATGTTGTTTACAACAAACTCACTTGAGACTTAAAGATAGGAACAAACTGAAAATTAAAGGATGGAAGAATATATATCAAGCTAACAATGAACAAAGAAGAGCAGGTGTGGCAATTCTAATCTCAGACAAAATCAATTTTAATATAAAATCCACCACCGTGGACAAAGATGGACACTATTTATTGTTGAAAGGTTCAGTACACAAGGAAAACTTAACTGTGTTAAATATTTATGGACCTAATATCAGAGCATCTAAATACATCAAAGAAATACTGACTACACTCAAAAAAGAGTTAGATCACTTCACAATAATAGTGGGAGACTTCAACACTCCACTCTCAATACTGGACAGATCACCTAGAAGAAAGCTCAGTAAAAATGCAGAAGACTTCATTGCCACAATTAGCCAACTAAATCTCATCGATGTATACAGAACTTTCTGTCCATCACCAGACAACTACACCTTCTCCTCCAGTGCACATCAAACATTCTCCAGAATTGACCATGTGTTAGGACATAATGCAATTTTCAACAAAATCCATACCATTGAATTAATGCAAAGTATCTTCTCAGATTATAAAGACATAAAAGTCAAAATCAATAGCAGAAAAAACATAGATAGAAAGTGAAACTTTTGGAAATGGAACAACATCTTGCTCAAAAAAACATGGGTTATAGAAGAAGTCAAGGATCAAATAAAGAAATTCATGGATTCCAATGAGGATGAAAACACTTCCTACCAGAATCTACGGGATACAGCCAAAGCAGTCCTCAGAAGTCTGTTGATCTCCATAAATGCACACATCTGGAAAGAAGAAAGAAACCAAATCAAGGAACTAACCCTGCAGCTTGAAACGTAGAGAGAGAATAACAGAGCAACCCCTCAGGCAGCAGAAGATAACAGATCATAAAGATTAGACAAGAACTAAATGAATTAGAGAACAGAAAAACAATTGAAAAAATTGAAAAGTCCAAAAGCTGGTTTTTTGAAAAGATCAACAAAGTTGACAAACCACTGGCTAAACCTACTAAAGAAAAGTAGGAAAGGAAACAAATAACTCAAATTAGAAATGATAGAGGAGTGGTACAGCAGATCCAACAGAAATTAAAAATACCATTACAGAATACTATGAAAGACTGTACTCTAACAAATTTGAAAACCTAGAGGAAATGGACAAATTCCTTGATTCATAGCACCTACCCAAATTATCACAAGGTGAAGCAGAACAACTTAATAAATCCATCACAAAGGAAGAGATTGAAAAAGTCATCAAAAAACTGCCAAACAAAAAAAAAAGCCTGGGCCCAGAAGGCTTCACCACAAAATTCTACCAAGCTTTTAGAGAAGAGTTATCTCCAATATTACCGAGACTATTTCACAGTATAGAAAGGGATGGAGTACTCCCAAACTCATTTATGAAGCCAGCATAACCCTGATACCACCCAGGGAAAGACCCAACTAAAAAGGACAACTACAGACTGATAGCACTTATGAATCTAGATGCAAAAATCTTCAACAAAATTATTGCCAATACAATACAACAACATATTAAAAAAACAACCCATCACGACCAAGTTGGATTCATACCAGGGATGCAAGGCTTGTTCAACATCAGAAAAACAATTAATATGATTAACCACATAAATATCACACAAGACAAGAGTTATCTGATTTTGTCCATTGATGCAGAAAAGGCATTTGATAAAGTCCGACACCCATTCATGCTAAAAACTCTTAGCAAAATAGGCATAGACTGAAAATTCTTCAACACAATAAGGGCCATTTATACAAAGCCAACTGCCTACATCATCCTGAGTGGAGAGAGACTGAAAGACTTTCCCTTGAGAACAGAAACTAGACAAGGATGCCTGCTCTGACCTCTCCTATTCAACGTAGTACTAGAAGTTCTAGCCAGAGCAATTAGACAAGACCAAGAAATAAAGAGCATTTCCATTGGCAAAAAAGAAGTCAAAATCTCCCTGTTTGCAGATGATATGATTGTATATGCAGAGAATCCCAAACAATCTATATGTAAACTACTCAAACTGATAGAAGAGTTCAGCAAAGTTTCAGGAAACAAGACAAACATAAGTAAATCAGTAGGATTCCTTTATACCAACAGTGAGACTGTTAATGAAGAAATGATCAAATCAATACCATTTACTGTAGCCTCCAAGAAGATAAAGTACCTAGGAATTAACCTAACCAGAGAAACAACAGATCTTTACAAAGAGAACTACAAGACCTTGCTACAAGAAACTAAGAGAGACTTAGATAAATGGAGAAACCTACCCAGCTCACGGATAGGAAGACTTAACATTGTGAAAATGTCTGTTTTACCCAAAACAATCTACTTATATAATGCAATCCCAATACAAATTCCAGCATCATTTTGTAATGAGATGGAGAAACAAATGACCAATTTTGTTTGGAAAAGGAAGAAACCCAGGATAAGTAAAGTACTACTAAAGAAGAAGAACATGCTGGGAGGCCTCTCATTACCCAACTTCAGAACCTATTACACTGCCACAGTGGTCAAAGCAGCCTGGTACTGGCACAAGAACATACAAATCGATCAATGGAACAGAATCAAGATCCCAGAGATGACACCATCTGCCTATGAACAGCTGATATTCTACAAAGGCCCTGAGACATTAAACTAGGGTAAAAACAATCTCTTCAACAAATAGCGCTGGCCAAATTGGATATCCACCTGCAATAAATTGAAACAAGATTCATATCTTACACCTTATACAGAACTGACTCAAATTGGATAAAAGACCTAAATATCAAATCTAAAACAACAAAGCTCATCCTAGAAAAAGTGAGAACACCAATGGAAGTTTTAATACACAACGTAGACAGACTTAAAAATCTGTCAAACCACAATCAACAGAAGAGAAAATTGATAAATTGGAGCTATTAAAAA
Organism: Heterohyrax brucei; assembly: GCA_028571685.1. Classification (NCBI taxonomy): domain Eukaryota; kingdom Metazoa; phylum Chordata; class Mammalia; order Hyracoidea; family Procaviidae; genus Heterohyrax; species Heterohyrax brucei. The sequence goes on from CM053162.1 coordinate 25,626,508, forward strand.
TCAAACGCTTCCACTCATCCAAAGACTTTATCACAAGATTTAAAAGACCATCTACAGAATGAGAAAAAATATTTGGCAACTCTATGTCAGACCGACGTCTGATCTCCATAATCTATAAGGTACTACAAAATATAAATAAGAAAAAGATAAATCATCCAATTGAGCCATGGGCAAAGGAGATGGACAGACTTTTCTCTAAACAGGAGATCCAGGCAGCCAGGACATGTTCACGATCTTTAGTTATTAAAGAAATTCAAATCAAAATTACAATGAGATACCATCTCACCCCAACAGGGTTGGCCATGATCCCAAAAACACAAACAACAAATACTGGAGAGGCTGTGGAGAAAGTGGAACCCTCCTACACTGTTGGTGGGGTTGCAAATTCGTCCAGCCTCTTTGGAAAGCAATCTGATGCTTCCTGAAAAAAATAGATATCAATATACCATTTGACCCAGTAATTCCGCTACTTGGAATATATCCTGCAGAATCAAGGCCATTCACACCAACAGATACGTGTACAAGAATGTTTATTGCAGCACAGTCCTCGATAGCAAAAAGATAGAATCAATCCAGATGCCCAACAACAGAGGAATGGATAGGTAAACTATGGTGTATATACTCAATGGAGCACTACGCAGTGATAAAGAACAACGATGATTCCAGGAAACATCTCATAACCTGGTTTCAACTGGAAGACATTATGTCAAGTGAAAGTAGTCAGAGACAAAAAGACAAATACTGGATGAGACTCCTATGATAACAACTCAAAAACAGACTTATGCATAGCAGAAAAGACTCTTTGACGGCTGCAAGGGAGGGGAGGGAGGGTGGGGGAGGGAGGACGGTTTAGATTGGATAGTTGGTAGAAATTTGGTTGGGTGAAATTGGTGACAGCATACATTAGAAACAAGAACAATATTAAGTGGACTTCAACATAACTTGAGTACTCCTTCCATCTTAATCCAATAATGCAAGGACAGAGTAGCTGGGCTGGGGCACAGCGGACCATGTTGTTAGGTGAAATCGAGGCCAACTGGCACAACTAGCATTTTGCTAAGAGGGCTCTCTGCACCTCACATGGGTGAGTGGCATGTGGGGTCTTAAAAGCTGCCATCTGAGGGCACAGCCAATGGTCCCAACTCAGCAGGAGTAGATGCTCACCGAGGACCAAAATGACAACCCAGAAGACGGAGAGACCCACATGTGTGGGTGCCTACATCTACTTTGGACCAGAAGACTTGGATGGTGCACAACCACCACAAGTGATAGCCACGAATTTGAGTCTCCCTGGCAACACAGAATCAAAAGGGGTACACCCTGAGATCTCCACTAAAAGACTGCAGTTGATGGTCCAGTGACTTTGGGGTTCCTCTGGGAGCTTGGCCCCTGGCCCTGATGCTGCCTTTGCCCATGAATCATAATGAAGGTCCACTCTTCGGACAGCAAGGGATTGGACTTGGTGACGCAGAGTGACTATATATTGGGTGCACTTTATGGTTCTATGCTTCTATAGGATTTCATCCCACTGACCTCTGACTGGAGGAAGGGGAGTGGGTGGAGGGGAGGGGAAAGGAGCCTGTTGGGAGCATGAGACATGTATGGAGCAGAGACGAATAGTGTGCTGTCACCGGGCAGGGAGAGCAGTGGAAGCTGCACATAGGTGGGCATGCGAATTTATATGGGAATATATATTTTCACTCAGTCATAAAAAATAAAAAAAAAGAAAGTGTCAGGTTGCTTTCCAAAGAGATTGCACCGTTTTGCAACGCCACCAGCAATGTAGGAGAGTTCCAATTTCTCCACAGCCTCTCCAGCATTTGCCATTTTGCATTTTTTGAATCACAGCCAATCTTGTTGGGGTGGGATGGTATCTCACTGTAGTTTTGATTTGAATTTCTTTAATAGCTAATGATCATAAGCACGTCTCCATGTGTTTTCTGGCTGCCTGAATCTCCTCTTTAGAGAAGTGTCTGTCCATCTCCTTTGTCCATTGCTTATTTGGATGATTTATCTTTTTCTTATTGACATTTTGTAGTACCTTATAGATTATGAAGATCAGGCATCAGTCTAATATATGGGCTTTAATCTTAATGTGGAGGGGTAGGTCATAAGACACAGGTGGCCAGACACTATGAAACAAAGTCATTAACAAAAGTATGCAGAAAGGAGAAGGCAAATAGAAAAACAATGTATGGGTTCATCATAGCATGACTTATATCAAGCTGTCAATTGCTCATTTTGAAAAGGAGAAAACATGTCCTGGAGTGTTTGAGTCACACTACTACAACAGAAATACCACAAGTGGATGGCTTTAACAAAGAGAAATTTATTCTTTCATGGGCTAGTAAGCTACAAGTCCAAATTCAGGGTGTCAGCATCAGGGGAAGCCTTTCTCTCTTTGAAATCTCTGGAGGTAGCTCCTTGCCATCAAACTTCCCCTGGTCTAGCAGCTTCTCAGTGTAAGTACCCTGAGTCCAAAGCACACTGATATTCTCCTGCCTCTTATTTCTTGGTGGTATGAGATCCCTAGGTCTTTCTACTGGCGTCGCTCTTTTATATCTCAGAAATGATTGAATTAAAACACTGTTTAATCTTAGAGGTTGAGTCTTGCTTCATTAACACAATTGTCACTAAGCTCATTTTGTCAGCTTCACAGAGGTAAGATCTACAGTACATTAGATGATAAAATGCTAGACCATCTCCCAATACTGGGAATCATGGGCTAATTGTGGAGTGACACAGTTGAATGCATAACACCCTTCATCTCTTTCTGGGCCCCTTCAGGTATTTGTCACTCAACGTCCTGCCCAGTCTGGTATCTTACTATTTGAGATTTGTAAGCAGTTGATGTCTCCAAGGCTACATGGCAATAAATATCTGAACACTCTTGTCTTAGCTTCCTAGTGCTGCTGTAACAGAAATGCCATAAGTAGGTGACTTTAAAAAAAGAGACTTTTATTTTCCCACAGTTTAGGAGGCTAGAAGTTTGTTTTCAGGGCACCAGCTCTAAGAAAGGCACTCTTCCTGACAGCTTGGGAGGAAAAATCCTTGCTTTTTCTATACCCCTCAGGTCCTTGCTGTAGTTTGTTGCGTGGTGTCTATCGTTGTCCTGTTTGTGGTTGCTTGTCTCTGTGTCTCTGTCACTTCTTACAACTCATTAATGGATCAGGTTTAGGATATGCTGTCTCCTAACACGACTTCATTAACATAGCAGAAAACTTTATTTCCACATAAGATTGCATCCATGAGTGTAGGAGTTAAGATTCCAACATGTATTTTAGGGGGACCCAAATCAATCCAGAACAATTCTCTATTCTCTTTCCTGATAATAATAATTCTCTTGACTGTCAGTGTTGTTTATAAAATTGGGTGTGATTTCATATACCATCAAGAAAGTAAAAAGATTTGCCAGTCAAACCTCGACATTTTATATATTTGTAAGTACTGTTAAAATGTAGGGGGAAGTGCACATCTCAGAGTCCATGTCTTGCAGTAAACACAATAGCTATAATAATAAAAACCACCAACACTGACTGAGGTCTCACAGTGTGTCAGGCATTGTGGAATCTCCCCTGAGAGCAGCACTAACATCATCATTATCCGATTTACGGAAGAGACAATGGAGGCCCACGGTAGAGAGAGGACTTAAACCCAGCAACCCGACTCTATGATCCTTTTTCAGAATATTCCTGTTTGGGTACATTATCCGTCTGCCATACCTTGGACACTTGCTGTTCATCCAGTCAAAGACATTTACAGTCTCTGGTAAGAGTATGTCTGTTGTTAGTTGCCGCCTAGTTGATGCCCACTCATGGCAACCTTACACACAACAGAATGAAACCTTGGCTGATCCTGTGCCATCTTCACGGTTGTTGATATGTTTGAGTCCGTTGTTTTGTCTGTCATGCCAATTCACCTCATCAAAGGTTTTCCGTCATCCTCTCTTTACCAGAGGTAATGCCCTTTTCTTGTGATTGGTCTGTCTTGAAAATGTATCTGTATTGATCAATATTCTGTTGTGATCCACAGGGCTCTCCTTGGCTAATTTTCAGAAAAAGTTATTACCATGTCTTTCTTCAGATCCGACTCGATGGCACTTGGCTTTGGCTTGGCTTCTTCCTAGACTCAGTCTGGAAGCTCTGCTGAGATCCGTCCACCACAGGTGACTCTGCTGGTGTTTGAAATACCCGTGGTGTAACTGCAGCATCATTGCAAAACACAAGTCACCACAGGATGACAAACTGACAAATAACTGGTGGTTACATGTGAGAAGGTTGGGGATTTTCCCTCCAGGACCTTTCAGTCTACTGGGAGGAGTAAAGGAGAGCAATGAAATGTAACAGAGGTAATTAAAATGTTTTAGGGACACAAATGAATGTGAAAGTAGGGGAGTTGAGGAGAGTGCCACAGAGGTGACATTTGAACCAGGTCTTCGAGAGTGTCATGGATTGAATTATGTCCCGCAGAAAATGTGTGTGGCAGTTTGACTGAACTGTGATTTCCAATATGGTGTGGTTTTCCTCTATCTTGTGATTGTCATTTTTGTATTATGTTGTAAATCCTAATCTCTGCCTGTGGTTAACGGCACAAGACTGGATTATGTTAAAGAGGACTAAGGTGCAACTGTAATACCCAATGTGAGGGGTGTTTCCCTGGGGTGTGGCCTTTACCACCTTTTATCTCTCAACAGATAAAAGGAAATGGAAGCAAGCAAAGAGTGGTGACCTCCTATCACTAAGAAGGCAGCGCTGGGAGCAGAGTGCATCCTTAGGACCTGAGGTTCTTGGGCTAAGATGCCCCCCAGACCAAGGGAAGACTTATCACACAGATCTTCCTTCAGAACCAACAGAGAAAACTTTACCCTGGAGCCAACGACCTGAATTCAGACTTGTAGCTTACTAGACTGTGAGAGAATAAACTTCTCTTTGTTAAAGTCATCCACTTGTGGTATTTCTGGGAAAGCAGCATCAAAGGATAAAGAAAAAGCAGGGATTTTCTGTTCAGAGAACGGAGGATAAATTCCCAGGGCATGGTGGGGGCAGGTGTAGACACCTAGTGTGATGCTGTGAATGATTTAATGTGGTCCTTCTAGCCATGCAGGTCTTGTGACTACCACAAAATGACTGTGTGAGGCTGCGTAAGTAAGATTCTTATTGACCACCAAGCAGTTGGACAGCATGCTAATAACGCAAATGAGATGTTTGAAACCCTAACAAGGGGACTGGTCGGGTGTGCCATGGGATCCAATCCCATAAGTGGAAAGTGAGACCTCACCACTATCAAGAAGAAGAGTCAGGAGTGGAGTGCATCTTCCGAAACCAGGGTCCCTGTGCCGAGTGTCGCTGCCTAACTGTCCGCCCGCGGAAAGAAGACAGGACACATGGATACGAGCCACCTTGCAAGTTGCTTGCTTTATTCTTCTTCCTATTCTACTTCCTATTCTACTTCTTCCTCGCTCTCCTGCTGCGCCGCGTCCCTGAACGCCATAGCGTTCAGAGACGCGGCGGCAGCTGCAGCTCCCGAGGCTGTATCTGCTTCCTATTCTACTTTCTTTGTTCTTCTTCTTTCTACACCCGGTCCCCACACACTTTTATCTCCCAGGTTCCTCCAATCACCCAAGGCCACGTCCTCCCAAAGCGGGGCTCTCAATAGGCTGATCAGCAGCCACTGCTCACAAGCATGCGCTATGCAAGCCCTAAGTCTGGTCAACAAGGGTGTGGAATGAGGGGCTGCGGCCTTGGGCACCATCTTGGGCCGGAGGCTCCGCTCCCCACAGCCGAGAACCTCCAAACCCATGAAACAGAGAGCTATAACACCAGAGACAGCATGAGATGAATAGAAACTCAGCAATGAGGCAGAGAAACTAACAGCAGCAGTAGAACCAGGAGACTGGTGTGAGATGGCAAGGAACAGGAGGCTGGCATGGTGGGTTTGCCAGTCCGTGGAGCCAAGTGTTTGCTGTACTTTCCAGCCCACAGAGTGAGAAGGCTGAGAGCTTGGGAGCAGGAGGCTTTGTGTCAGAATGGGCTCCCTCAGGCGCTTATCTGTGCAGCTACAGTGCTTGGTAACACTTTCCTGAGAAGGGTAGAGGCCAGGCCAAAAGCAGGGCCAAGGACCAAGAAAGGAGGTTTGTCCAGAGGAGGCCAAGAGGAGACTGGCCTCAGGGATCTGACAGGAGACCTGCATACCTGAGGAACTGGATGGGATGTCCTTCACTGAAAAAGTGCCTCCTGATCCTGATCCTGAGATGTAACTTGCTACTCCTTGAATAAACCTCAAAACTGTGAGTATGGTCCATGAGTTCTCTGTGGCTGTTACAATGAGTTAATGCACCCAGTAGAGAAGCAGAGAGGTCCATGAGAGGGCCAGATGGCGTCAGAATCGGTAAAAGGGATGGAGGATGGACGCACATCTGACCTCTGCCTCCCAGAAATCAGCCTTGTGTTCATCTTGACGATTCTCCTTCCGCTTTGTGAAGTCAGAGGATGTCTAATGCCACACCATCTTTTACACCAAGAGAAGAAAGGGAGCTTTAGGCCTGAGACCGTGCAAGCAGCCAGGGACGAAGAGCTGCAGGGAATTTCGGAGGGGAGACTGGTGAAGACGGAGAAGTACCCCCACATTACCATGAGGAGTGTTATTACTAAGCAGGCATATATGAAAGTTCCACCTATTACAGTAACAGTAATTATTAGTATCTCATCAACATGCTTTTGGATGGCATTGGGGGAGACCCTACTGAAACATGTTCAAATAAAAGCTCAAAGACAGGTTGGCCCAGGCACTTTTCCCTGCCTTGGGTCACATCCTTCTGGATGCCAACAGTGTCCTCCAGGTGCTGACTGTGTGCCTTCAGCTTGAGACCCATGAGGGAAAATGGTTTTCTTTCCCCCAGTGTCATTTTATCTCATGGAAGAACTGTGTCAGTCCAGCACAGGCCCTACACCCTACAAATATTTCTGGTGGTTAACTGATGTCTATTCTTCCTTCTTGCTTAATTTAAAAGGCCAGTTTTATCACAGGTGGCTATGTACCCCATGAAAAGACTACATTTCTGAGGCTATCTTAAAACTAAGAGAACCCATGTGACTTCTTTACACAGAAATGTTATAGAGAACTTTCAGTAAGTCTATATAATGTACTTGCATCCTTATTACTTACATAATACACATTTTGGCCCTCCCTCACGTCTTCCTATTGCCATTATGGAGGAATATTGATTTACTGGCTGGAGCTCCATCAGCCATCTGGAGCCATGAAAGCAATGCATACATACCAGAAAGACAGGATCTCAGGTCCTGCCATACCAGCTCTGTACTACCTGTGAGAGACTTCTTTTATGTAAGAGAGAAATAAAGTCTTAACTTAAGCCACTGTTACTTTTCTTCCAGTTATATGCAGTTGTTTGCAGCCATATCCAGCCCTTAGTGAAGTACTTGCCCACCCCTGTGGTTTGGGGTGGGGCTTATTCAAGGATAACAGAGCCACCAGGACCCCATGAAGGTGGAAGGGGAGGGTCCACCATGGAAAGGATGCTGTTAGACAAAGAGCTGACATCTGCAGAGGACGTCCCAAGGCTCAGCCCTCTGCTAAGCACTCCACATGAATCATCTCATTTAATCCATGCCAAAATGCTGTGACGAGGATCTTTCATGACTATGGTTATTCTTAATTTACAAATGAGGAAATGAAAGCTCAGGACAGTCACTTTCTCAAGGTCAGGTTCCAATCTAGGTCTGTTCGACTTGGGGACAAACCCTTAAAATCCCACAAGGGCCCTGAGAAGCTGGTGCAGATGTGAAAGCTGGAGAGTGGTCCGATCAGATCTGTGGCTTTGCATCATCACAAAAGTGAAAGAAGCAGTCGTGGAGGGAGTGGCGCCTGCAGGAAGACGGAGGCAGTCCTGCAGACTGAGGCCAGGCTGACACAGTGCTGACAGTGAGGCTGGGAGCAAACGGCTCAAGACCTGAATGGCTACCTCACCAACAACTTCTCAAATCCTCAGTCCAGTTGTCCCCTGTTAGAGATATAACCTCACGAGTTCCCACTAACAGCCACTGTAGACAAATGGACTTTCTAAAGCTCTTGTCTGACTAACTTTAATAGCTTAACATGGCCATTAGGAAATGTGCTCATTTTATTTGGAGATAAGCTAAAGTTTTTAATGACCAGCTTTTTGAGAGAAAACTCAGGATTGCTCGGGGGGCAGAGTGTCCATGTGGTGTTGGTCAGAGAATCATAAGGAATAGGCAGCAATGAACTGAGAACTATGAAGCTAATAGTGTTGGTAAAAATTGGGGAGAAGGGGCAAATCAGAAAGGCAGGACCCCAACACTTATCATACTGGTCCTGTCCTACCAACACAGGACTTCTCCATGTGGGAGGGAAATGAACAGACACCAATCCTAAAGGAAGTCACTCTTACTTACTTTTTTCCAGTCTTGATCTGGTTGCAGAGGAACTGGCTCAACCTAATCTCAGGGTAGTATGCAACATACTAAAACATTACCTAGACATGAAAGAGAATTGTTTGGGGGTTGTAAATGATAAAGTCTAAGAAACGTCACAGTTATCCCAAATCACACAAAATGATGAAAACCATTATCTGCCACTGTTCACAATGGAAAGAATCCATTATGTGTTCCTCCTGTTAGCCAAAAGTAGAGAATTTTAACTGCTTTGATTTAACAATAGTTTTATTTTATGTTTTCCTTTTTAATCTCTCTAAAGCCTTAGTTTAGAGACAGGGGATGCAAACAACAAACCAATCTACCACTGTTGCTGAGTCCAGTCCAACTCAGGGTGACTCCACGTGGGTCAGGATGGAACTGGGCTTCATAGTGTTTCAGTGATTGATCCGGGGGAAGTAGATCCTTAGATCTTTCTTCTGAGGCACCTCTGGGTTCAGTCAAACTTCCAGTCTCTGGGAAAGCAGTTGAGTATGTTAACAGTTTCACAATCCGGAGACTTCAATACCAAGAATAACTTCAGGATATTATTAATGCATTTTCTAGAACTGAATGACACCGTGATCTGTTGAGTCTTTACTCAAAGCGTATGCACACAACTAAAGCTATGCTGCCAGACCACTTTCATTCATACATTAATACAAACGCTTCCTGTAATTTTGTTGTGTCAAGTTGATTTGGACTCATAGCAACCCGATATGACAGAGTAGAACTGTCCTATAGGGTTTTCTAGTAAATGTAACAGGATTCCAAAGAGCCCTGATGGTCAATCGGTTAAATGGTTGGCTGCTAAGTGAAAGGTCAGGGTTCAAACCTGCTAGCTATTTTGTGGGTGGCAGTGTGCTTTTGTAAAAATTGACAGCCTTGGAAACCCTACGGGACAGTTCTATTCCGTTCTATAGGGTCCCTATGAGTTATTCAGTTGCTCAGATCAAAACCTCCAGAGTTACCCTTGATTAATCTCCCCACCACTGCCCCCAAACCCAATCCACTTGTGGACTCCTCCTCCAAGACATTACTCAAATAGGTCCTTGTCTCATCATCTCGGCTACAGCCATCAGATTCCTAAATGGACCAGCTGGACCCCGTTTCTACCTGGTCTTACACAATTACTTCTACTCTCAGCAGTATCCTTTGGAACATCGGATCAGCTCATGTCACTCTCCTCTTCAACACCCTTGCCATGAAATCCGAGTGCCTTTCCTTGTCCCCTCCAGCCCCTTTTCCCTCCCTGTTGCTCACCAAGCAGCAAGCATGCTAGCCCTCTTTCAGGTCCCACAACATGCTAGGCATCTTTTGCCTCAGGGAACTTGGCAATAGCCAAGTCTTCCTCCTGGCATCCTGCTGGCTGTTTCCCGGCTGTCATTCAGCTTATACAGCACCTCTCACAGAGTGGCCTGGCCTGGCCACCCATCTCAAACGATTTCCTCTTCAAACCAGTTGTCACTGAGTGAATCCGAACTAATAGCAACGCCATGTGTGTCAGAGTAGAACTGAGCTCTACAGGGTTTCCAGTAGCTGATTTGTTTTCAGAAGTACGTCACCAAGCCTTTCTTCGGAGGAGCTTCTGGGTGGATGTGGATTTCCAAGCCTTCACTTAGGAGCCTAGTATTCCTCTTTTTTCAGTAGGGTTTGACCTGTGTCAGCTCCTCAAATGCATGGTATGGGGGAGGACAACCGTTTAGTCATTCAAGGTTAGTTGACCTTTTTGTGTAATGTGATGTGTAGTAACCATTTGTGTAATCATTTGTGTTACTCAGGGACTCCACTATTTACCTCTTACCCTATGTTATTTTTTTTTTACACAATTCATATAAGTAACTTGTATTTTTCTTATTTACTTATTTTCTGACTCACCCTACCAGAATGCAAGCTCCATGAGAACAAGGGCTTTTATTGTCTTTTGTTTCCTGTTATGTCCCCAGCACCTACATCAGTGTTTGGCACCTAGTGGGCATTCATTAAATATTTGTTGAATGGTTGAGCTCCAAACTTCCTGACTTTCACTCCATAAATTCTGATACCTTCTTTATTAAGGTCTGCTTTATTAAGCTGTGGCAGCTTATTCACAGGCACTAAATTTTAAAAGATGATACATATTTGGTACGTAAGTCTGTTAAAATTCTAGACTCTTGACAGCTTTCCAATGATTAACCACTTATATTTGGTATTTTACCAGAGTAATGGCATTTATGAATTATGGTCAGTACTTAGATCCCAAAACACCCATTGCCATCGAGTCAGTTTTGACTCATAGTGACCCAGTAGAACAGAGTAGCCACCCCATAGGATTTCCAAGCCTGTAATCTTTACAGAAGCAGACTGTCATGTTTTCCTCCTACAGAGCAGATGTTGGATTTGAACTGCCAAGTTTTCAGTTAGCAGCCAGATGCTTGACTACTGTGACACTTTGCGTATATTAAATTTTGATGCTCGTGTAACTCTATGAGGTGGGAACTACTATTGTCCCCATTCTACAGTGGGAAAATGACAAGAATTTGTGGCTTAAAGCAACACCCATTTATTAGCTCATGGTTCTGTAGGTCAGAAATCAAACAGACGTGCTGAGGGTCTCACAGATCAAAATGAAGGTATCAGCTAGGCCAAGTTCACGTCTGGGGCTTTGGAGAAAAACACGCTTTCGAGCTCGTTCAGGTTGTTGGCCAAATCCAGCTCCTCATGGCTGTAGATCTGAGGTCTCTATTTGCTGGCTGGGTGTTAGGCTCATTTGCTTGCAGCTGTTAGAGGCCACCCACATTCCTTGACACATGGCCCTCAAGTCCTTCACTTTCAGCAAGCCAAGTTATGTCATCTGCATATTGCAGGTTATTAGTGAGTCTTCCTCCAATCATGATGCCATACTCTTTTTCATATAGTCCAGCTTCTTGGATTATTTGCTCTGCATACAGATTGAATCAGTATAATGAAGGGTTGCAACCCTGACACACACCATTTCTAACTTTAAACCACGCAGTTTCCCCTTGTCCTATTCAAACTACTGTCTCTCAATCTATGTACAGTGTCCTTGTGAACACAGTTAGGTGCTCCAGAATGCCTATTTTTCACAATGTTATCCATAATTGTTATGATGCATACAGTAGAGTGCCTTTGCACAGTTAACAAAACAGAAGTAAACATCTTTCTGACAGTGTGTGCTTTCAGCCAAGATTCATCTGATATCAGTAGTAATATCCCACATTCCATGTCTTCTGTAGATGCATCTGTCTTAGGGGTGTCCAGGCCTAGGACTACAAGCATTCCTTCAGGGAAGAGGCAACAAAGAAGAATGAACACAACTAAAGAGTTTTGATTTTGCTTTTAAGTTTTGAAAACCTAGCACATTCACTGCCATTGACTTAACTGCAGCTCCCGATAACCCCATAGGACGTAGTACAACTACCACAAAGGATATTCAAGGGTATAATCTTTACAGAAACGGTTTGCCACATCTTTCTTCCATGGAGCTGCTAGTGGATTCAAAATGCTGACCTTTTGGTTAGTGGCCTTGTCCTTAACCACTGTACCACCAGGGCTCCTCTGAGAGTATTTTAAAACATAGGAGAAATGGATGAAGTCAGTCAATAAATACATAGTTGTTCAGGTTGCACACTGCACAGCTTCAGGAGTAAATTCATGCAGACCATGACACACAACTGTGTGTGGCAGAGCTTAATGTAATGCCAGGTAATACCACCACATGACCACACAAGTTTCCTACAGTAGTAAGCAGAGAACTGTGTCAAGAGATAGAGCAACGAGGTTGAAGCCTGCTTCCCCATAGGGGACTTGACACAAAGATGATTCACCACTCACCTCACAGCCATTCAGGGACTTTAAGAACAAAGGGAGATATGAAACTGGAATTTGTCTTACAATTAGTAGAGCATAGTAGTTTACTTGGCAGTATTTCATTTTTATTCCTTTGTAGAAATTCAAATTAATGGTAATCTTATAAATGAAGCACCTGAAATTAGATGGAATATGGTACATAAAGCCACAATATGGATGATCATAGAAAAAGGAAGTAAGAACTCAGCCGACGGACCTCAGCTTAAAGAGGTCAGAGCATGCAGAGGAAACAGCAGAGAAGCTTGGGCAGCTGGGCTCAGAAGGTAGGAAGGAAGCCAGATGTATGGTGAGACTTGGAAGGCAAGTGATGATGACTGAAGGAGGAAAGAACAGCCAACTGGGTAAACCCCTGCCGATGGGCCAGGTGAGGTGAGGGCTGGACTGACCAATGGATTTGCCAAGGGGAGGTCACTGTTGAGGTGGAGAGGCTGGAGGCTCAAATGGAGTGGGTCAGGAGAGAAAAGAATGGAAGAAACTGAAGACTAAGAGGACAGCAAGTTCTAGAAGTGGGGTGATACCTAGGAGGAGAAATGGCAATCAAGAGGATTTTCTCTTCTATTTAGACAGAAGTAAGGATAGCACATCTATGTACTGTTAGAAATGACTTAGCAAAAAGAGAAAACTTGTTGATGCAGGAGAGAATAAGATACACCTAACGAGACTTACAATAACACTGCAGAAAGAGCAAGGAAGAAGAGCCCAATGTACTGTTTGTGCACAGGGCCCTTCTGTGATCCTTTGAAGAAGATCAAAGACTACAGCCCTCAGTATGGATTGCACCTCAACATAAGGAAAACAAAGATCTTCACAAACTGGATCAATAAGCAACATTGTGATAAACAGAGAAAAGATTTAAGTTGTTAAGAATTTCACTTAACTTGGATTAATAATCAACACATGTGGAAATAGTGTTCAAGATGTCAAACAATGCACTGCACTGGGGAACTCTGCTGCAAAAGACACTTTTAATGTGTTAAAAAGTGAAGATGTCACTTTGAAGAATAAGGTATACCTTCCGCAAGCCGCGGTGTTTTCAGTCTCCTAATATGCATGCCAAAGATTCACAGTGAATAAAGAAGACCGAAGATTAATTGATGCCTTTGAGTTATGGTGTTAACAGAAACATTGATTAGTCTATGGACTAGCAAGGAATAAACAAATCTGTCTCAGAAGAAATCCTTCAAAGCTAGGATGGTGAGACTAGACTATTAACCAAAAGGGTGGTGGTTCTGACTCACACAGAGATGCTGCAGAAGAAAAGTCTGGCAATCTGTTTCCTTAAAGACTGTAAGCAAGAAAACTCTGTGGAGCATTTCTATTCTACGATACATGAGGTAACCTTAGTCACAATTGACTCAACAGTAATGGGTTATTTTCTTTGGTAAAAGGGCATACAGATATTTGAAATGCATTTTTGAAGCATTATTCTTAGGTGTCACCAAGTTGTTTTTTATTTTCAGTAACCCTTGTGACAGAGTAGATCTGCCCACAGAGTTTCCTAGACTGTAGTCTTTACAGAAAAAGAGATACTTAGTCTTTCTCCTGTGGAGCCACTGGGTGGGTTTCAACCACCGATCTTGGAATTAACAGCAGAGCCCTTAACTACTTGCATCCCCAGGGCTCCTTGTTTTCGGAGTAGTGAAGTGTAAAACATCATCATAGTTCACTTTCTGGTGGAACGTGCAGGAATGAGCCAGTTTAAAGAGGATCCACTATAGACAATCCCAGATGAACAACTGTGGGAGGAGTTGGACTGACTATATGCCTTAAGGAAAGATTTATTAAGAAATTAGGAATGGCCTGCTCCTTCTCATATCAACACCCTCCTCCTTCTCCCCAGCCCAAGTGAGAAAAGTTGAGTAGCCAAGGCACATTTTAACTGATTGTCCATGTGGTGCTCACATTGCTGCTTTGGGAGGAGGCCTGACTAGATGTCTAATGTCCTGCCCTGGAATGTTCTGGAAGGCTCATTGTAGCAGTGTTGCTAAAGAAACCATTGCTAAAGTGATGACATTTTTGGCAGAGTCCCTCCACCAGAAGGGTGTGGCCACCACTTGGAGCCTACATTTCCCAGCTAAATATTTCAAATTTCTTCAATTCAGCTCTATTATTCCATTTTTATTAGCAGTTTTTTTCAAGTCTCCCAGGAAAATAATTATTTGCTTTAGTAAAAATCTTCATAAATAAGAAACAGACTGGCTTTCCACATAGAAGATTGTCTTGTGGTTCTTCAGAGAAACAGAAAAAAAAAGATATATATATAATATATAGAAAAGCAGTTAGTGTAGTGGTTAAGTGATATGTCTGCTAATCAGAAGGTTAGCAGTTCGAATTCTCCAGATGTTTCTTGGAAAAGCTGTGAAGCAGTTCTACTCTGTCCTACAGGGTCACTAGGAGTTGGCATCAACTCAATGGCATAGGTTTGGTTTGGGTTATGTATATATACACATATATATACATATATATATAATCATATACACATACTTCTCACTTATTGACTGCCTTGTTATCTGACATTTACATTCATGACAGTAGTAAAACAATCTGCTGATTACTTCGTGCATCAATAATGTACATCCGGCAGTAACCAACACTGAGGAGTAAAGCGAGACAAACGCTGGCTGTGATGCTTAAGGTTACGTGTCAGTTTGGCTGGGCCGTGTTTCTCAGGGCTTTGTTAGTTATGTAGTGATGTAATTTGGCAGTTAGTAATGATGTAGTCATCTTCCATTTTGTGATGTGTTGTGGTGGTCATACTCCATTTTTACATAGCACCAATTTTTGCATAACAATCTAGTATTGGGGACCTAACCATGTCAATAAGTGAGAAGGGTGTGTGTATACCAACCAACCAACCATTGTCATCAAGTCAGTTCTGACTCATAGCAACCATAAAGGACATAGTAGAACTGTCCCACAGAGTTTCCAAGAAGCATCTTTTAGATTCTAACTGCTGACCCTTTGGTTAGCATTTGTAGCTCTTAACCAGTACGCTGCCAGGGTTTCCTATATATAGGGTGTGTGTGTGTGTGTGTGTGTGTGTGTGTGTGTGTGTGTGTGTGTGTGTATCACTGTACATACAATGAATCAATGATGGCGTAGTGGTCAGTGAACTTGAAATTGGCTAGAAATCAAATGCAGTTCTCTTGGATATGAGCAAAGAATTCTTGTGCTGAACTACCTTCCTGCCCCTCCAAGCAGGCTATATCTAGTGAACAACTGAAGAAATTATTATTTTAAGTCTTATGAATTGCTGTCACCAAAAAACACACGCAGAAGAAAATGTACTGAAATAGGTCTCACTAGTGCAAAGTCAATCCAACTTTCTTAGAAAAACGAGATAATATCCCTCTCCCCTTCCTTCTCTGAATTAACTTGAAAAGAGTAAAAGGTTCACATTGTGGCAGTGTACGCTTGAAATTCAAATGCACAGGAGACCGATGCACTGTGCTTTTTAGTTGTTTTCCGGTTTCCTAAAGAGAGCGTTGCCTGGTGTCAGCGACCCCCGGGCTGTGTGGGGTCGGTGGCTGGGTGTCTGACAGGCTCAGGAAGGACTGCAGAGACCTTGGGAACCGGACCAGCCCGGCTCACAAGTATGAAGAGAATGCTGAGAGAGGAAGTGGCCGCTGTGATTCAGCATGAGTCATCTCGTTCTAATGAGAATGAAGACCGAGCTCGGAGTGTGTGCCTTTTTTTTTTTTTTTTTTTTTGGTCTTAATCGTGTGGACATGATTGGGAAATGGAGAGAAATAAGTAACTGTATAGATGCTGCTTGCTAGTTTCCAAGCTGCTGTTCTAGACACCTCTGTCTGAGCCTGTGTTTGTCTTGCTGTCTTCACAGCGCAGTTCCTGCCACAGTGAAGGGCATCAGCTTCTCTCTGGTGAGTGTTTTTGTCACTTCTATGATCATTTGTGCAGCGTGCCTCTCAGTCTGAGCTGTGATGGAGAGGTTGCGTCCTGGAGCGGACACTGTGTTTTGCTCAGGTAGTGAAGAGGCATAATTTGGAAAAGTGGCTCCCTCTGCCCCTACCCTCGTAATTACTGTAATTCCTCCTGGTTGTCTGTGGAAATTTCCTAGTTATTAACTGTGAGTGTACAATCAATCACACATTATGTTGTCTTGGAAAAGACAGTGATGCTTGCCTGGGAAAGAAACTGCTTGAGACTGCTCAGTAGACGCCAGAGTGAAGTTTAGAGGTGGAGGTGGGTGTACTTGTGCTAACCCAAGTGTGCTGTTGGGGGGTCCGTGTCAGCTCCCGAGCAGGGAGGAAAGGCAGTCCTGACCACTTGGTGACTGCTTGGGCTCAGCTGCCCAGTTTAGTAAAGAAATAGGACAAGGAGACAGAATGTTGGCTGCCCCCTCTAAAAGCACGTGAATGATTCTGAGCTGCTTTTATGGCTGTTCCTTTTCCTTGAGACCCAAAGTCACAGATTGTGACAAAATCACCAAAAAAGGGTGCTGGGGGAGAGGCTGAGGTAGCTGAGTTGCAACGCCTGACCTGACCTTGATGGGTATTTCACAAGCCGTTACGATTCCGATGAAGCTTAGCTTTACTGTCAAGTAAAAGACAGGAAATATATTTTTTTAAATGTCGCTCTAGTTACTGTAAGTGAAACAGTTAAAATGTCATAAATACCTATGATAAACATTTTTGAATTTGCTTAAAAAATAACATATCAGTAAGCAGGGCATGACGGGGAGCTTTTTCAGTACAGTCATTTGAGTGCGTGGGCTTCCTGGGTTAATAATGAGTCAGCACCAACTTCTAAAATTGGAGCAGCTAAGAGAAGCTTCAGTCTGCCCCGAACACAGCGTGGTGCCTCACGGGTGCCTGAGGAGTATGTGGCTGTTTGGTCTTGGGTTCAAATTGCCTTAAACTCCTCCCCTGTTTGGGGGATATGCTCTCACCTTTGTCCCCAGGTTCTAAGTGCTGTGGCTGAGAGACGTCTATCTCAGGACTGACATGTTTGGCTTCCTCAGAAGCTCTTTGAGTAATGTCTCGACTGAAATGATCTCACGTAGAGTTCATTCAATGAAAAATCCAGTGTTTATTGTGGCCCAGGTGGCCCAGGGCCAGAAGCTGCGTCTAGCAGCCTGTGACTTTCTTTTCTCCACCACATTGCTGAGAGACTGACCAGAAAGTCACCACTGTGTGCTCTTCAGAGCTTACATTCTGCACATTCCCTGTAGCCTGGGAAGATTAAGTCAGCTTAAAATGAGAGAGCAGGATTCTTAGGAAGAAAAACTTGTATGAACCTTACTCTTGTAGACTATAAAATGAGAGGAATGTTGAGAAAACGAAGAAACAAAATAGCTGTGGTTGCATCTGGCAGCTGGGGCCCGGACGCGGCCCTCTTTGAATCCGTCCCCCCGTCAGGTTTGACTCGGCCTTCTCAAGACTGATTCTTGTAGTCCAGTTTGGGTCTCCTGGTACCCTACTGTGGCACAAGCTCAGATAGTTGCGGGGCAGGGGGCTTCGAACCGTGACACCACCTGCTTCAGAGCTGCTGTGAGGACTTGGTTGCTCGACACCTGTGAACCGGGGCTGGACACAAAGGGGCTCATGGTATTAGCTACGTCTGGTTCTGTTGGAAACACTGGAGGCATGCGGTTAAGAGCTTCTTTGGCTGCTAACCAAAAGGCTGGCAGTTAGGCTCTACCAGGTGCTCTTTGGAAACTCTTTGAGACAGTTCTACTCTGTCCTCTGGGGTCACTATGAGTTGGAATTCACTCGATTGCGATGGGTTTTTCGTTTGTTGTGTTATTTACTTGATGTATATCAACAAAATACCACAAACTGCATGGGTCATGAGGACCAAAGTCTACAGTCTCACCATTCTGGAGGCCAGAAGATCAAATCAGGACACGGGCTGTGTTGAGCCCTTCGGAGGACCTGTGAGATAATCCATCCCAGGCCTCTTCCCACAGCTTCTGGTAGCTCCAGACATTCCTTGGCTACCCTGACAGTGGTATGTGGTGTCTTTCCTATCTCCCTGTCTCTGTGTCTCTTGCCCTTTTTTCATAGAAGGACATAACCAAGAACATCTTCAAAGACCTTCTTTCCAAACCAAGTCACTTTCACAGGCACTGGGGATTAGGATTTCAACACATCTTTGCGGGAGGGGCCACAACGGAATCTATAACACATGGAAAGTGTTGGGGCTTATCGCTCTGGGTTAGCTCTGTGACTGGTCAAGAAAGACCCTGCAATCGCGGTGCAGTCAACAGGTGGCCCGGGGCTACGAACCACAACCACACAGGCGTCAGGGCAGAGTCCTCAGCAAAGTGAGGGATCCCAAGAGCTCTACTTGGTCTGTCTTGGTGAATTATCTTTGGAAGAACTCAAAGATGCTCCATCCTCACAGAAAGAAGAGCCTGCAAAAGACAAAATGTTTTCAGGCCATGACTCAGCAATTCATGCACATTCGCACTCTCTCGGTTCCTTCTGAGGGAGGGTGCCAGAACTGAATGTGTTATCTGTCATTCAGAGCAGGCTTCATTCTATAGCAGAATAGTTTTCAAAAGATGTGAACAGTAAACAAGAAAACACTAGCAGTGTGGTGCCATAAGAAAATTACTCGAGCCCTGTCTCCATGGCTCCCTTGGTCCAGGGACCAACCTGTGGTTTGCTGGCCCTGTGTCCCTCTCTCCCCTTCTTGCTAGTTCCTAACCTGGACTCTGACCACCTCCTGCCCAAAAGGTGGCCAGAGGGCCCACCTGATGTCCTATGGGCTGCAGGGTGAGTTACCCTTCTGTGCACATATAGCTGGTCACTCTCAGCTCACAGAGCTCACGGTGGCCACATCCTAAATGCAGCAAGGCTGCTCACTGGACATCCAACCTCTATACTATGGCTCTAACCATTGTGTACTCTCTGCACTAAGACAGACAGGCTCCCTTCCTTTATGAAATCACTCCAGAACTTGATTCAAACCCTTCGCCATATCTCCTATTTTCTTTGAAACTGGCATTGTTTGCATAGTCATCTTGTCTTCACTCTCTAGGTGTCAAACTCTGTGCAGAGAGGATCAAGGAGGAGTTAAGAAGCTTCTAAAGTCGCACACTTGAGTTATAACATATTCCCTGGCACTTGTCAGCTATCAGGCCCTGGGCAACTCACTTCTTAGTGCGTAGTTTCATTATGAAACGGGATAACAGCAGCACCGTCCTCACGGTCTCTCATGAAGAAGTTGCAAGGGATCTCTGCAGCTGTTGAGTACCTATTCGGTTATTCAGAAATATAATCAGGCTCCTTGTAGCTCCTCAGGTGTGGGCCATCTACCCAGTGGGCACCTATGAAGAACTGACTTGTGTGTCCCTGAATAGAGATCCCTTCAGTGTCATCAGTTGTATGGTGTCCTCTTGCACTTGCAGGAATATTATTCATTATTTAATTGGGTAAGTAGGAAATGTTCCCCTGTTCTCTCCCAGAAAAGCTGTAGTCTAGAATCTGTCATCATTCACCTCATCGTCACCGTTATGACAATAACAGTAGCCCCCATTTTATTCAACCCCAGTCACATGGTAGTAACGTTATATTCACAAACAAACCACACCAGTTGTCACTGAGTCAACTCTGACTCATGGCAATCCCATGGGTAGGAGAGTAGAACGGTGCTCCCTTGAGTTTTCAATGGTTGACTTTTGGGAAGTAGATCTCCAGGCCTTTTTTCAAAGGTGCCTCTGGGTGGACTAGAACCTCCAACCTTTTTGGTTGTAGCCAAATATATTAACCTTTAAGTTCCCCACTCCTCTGCCAACACCCACCGCTGGAAGATCAGAAAGATAAAGGTTACTTGACTCATTCAAGGTCCAAGGATTCCCAATCAGGTGTATCAGGCAAAGCTATTGCTTCTGGGTGCCTTGGGGCTGGGAGCCCCTCTTTCCCACTCAGAAGAGGAGAGAGAGGAAAAGCAGCAGGCCAGGAGAGTTTCTTGTGTGACCAGGGGAAGTTCTGCTCAACCAGTCCCTGCAAAGCACTAGGGCAGGGGCGAGCTCAGTCCTCACACCTAGATGAAACATCTAGCCAGACAGAAGTCATAGGCCAAAAAACCTAGGACCACTGGCCTCGGGCCTGCCCAGAGGGTGGAAGCAGCTGGACTCTGTGCTCACACTTCCTGTCTAAAGCCACATAGAGTCAGTTTATGGTAATCTAGGTTCTGGTTATTTGAAAATCATCATAGTACATGGAGATGACTCAAGTTGAAAAAACTAAGTAAAATACATTTAAAAATAAACCCAAGGTGAACACAATCTGATATTACCTGCTAATTCCAAAGAAAATTGGAGAGCATACAGTGCCCTGGAAGCCAGGTCTTCCTACTGCATTCTGCAGGAGGTTCAAAAGAAGAACTAAGAGTCTTTTTTTTTATCCAGCCAGTGGCTCTGGTACCACCTTGCAAAGTCAAGCACAATGTGTCCTATAAATCTCCCTCCTGAGTGTCTGTCTAAGCTCTGAACACTGAAATTACTGGCACTATGTCAGTCAGTTGTACAATATGCTAATTTGTGGGGGTTTTGCTGCAAGTGTCAGGACCCCTTTAGCCCACAATGTGTGGGTGGGCAGCGGTATGCCTGGCCTGGGGCTGTGGGGCAAGGATGAGGCTCCCACAGGTTCCAGGAAGGTTGTGATTAGACTGTAGAACTCAGTTAAGGAAAGGCCAACAGAAGGAAGTCAGGCCCACAGGAAGCAGGCATGGGTTGAAAGTGTGGCCAGCCTCAGAGGATTCCTTCTGATCAAAAAACTATTTTGTATCACTGGAAAACTTACGGTTATAGTGAATCTCATCTACTAAGATTTTCCTGCTTATCCATTGCTTCCTGGATTGATTAGCAAGCAAGCAAGAGTGTTTACTGCAGGGACTTTCGGCCCTGCTCTTACTTCCTCCTCCCTTAGATTTATTATACTTG
The DNA here is from genome assembly GCA_028571685.1 of Heterohyrax brucei. NCBI lineage: Eukaryota > Metazoa > Chordata > Mammalia > Hyracoidea > Procaviidae > Heterohyrax > Heterohyrax brucei. The sequence goes on from CM053162.1 coordinate 25,647,739, forward strand.
AAATACTAGAATTTTCAATGATGGTAGAAAATGTATCATTTTAGCTGTTCTCACAGAACAAATCATTTACAGAGAGGTTGAAGGGGTGCAATGTTTCTATCAATTAAACTGGACGTAAAGGAGGCCCTAACAGCAGGGATTTCAACAAGAATCAGGTTTAACTTTTTCTCATACAGAATCAGACTGGGAGCAAGCTGCTTGTTATGCCAATAATCATCCAGTTCTTCTCTCTCCCTGCTCTGCCACACTTAGCATTGGATTTCCTCTTCTAAATTCTCTCTCTTACAGTTTTGAGAAGGCTACTAGAGCTCCAGCCATCACCTCTACATTCCAGACAGGAGGAGGAAGGAAGTGAGAGGCCAAAGGTTAAGCCTCCTTGATGTCAACCTCTTTCAAAGAGCTGTCCTAGGTTCCTCAACTAACCACTTCAGCCTATGTCCTTAATGGGCCATTCTGTGTGCAGGGGAGCCTTGAAAACAGTTTTTTTAACGGGGCGCACTGCTGTCACTGACAGCATGGGGCTTGTGGTTGGCAACACAAGAAGCAGAGAAGGATGGATGTTGGGTGAGCAACTGGAAGTGGCCACCATAGAGCACTCCTGAAGACACCTGGATTCATATTTTAGAGCACTCTTTGTCATACTAGTGGACCTGGGACAAACCACTTAGCTTCTCTGTGACCAGGGTCTGCTTTGTGAAATAGCCATATTGTTCCCACCACAGTGTCAGGAAGGGCATCTGTGAGACTGTGCCTTCAAGAAGTTTCAGTGACTTGGAGAATGAAATCAAATGGACTGAGATCACTTGTTTGATTTTTGTGTTATACTCAAATAGAATTCCTTTTCATCCATGTAGGTAGTAAATATTTATCATATGTCCAATAATGTATTAAGAACAATTCGCACAATGTTGTTTTTATTGCGTGCTTACTTGGCGCCAAACACTTCTCTGGATACTGTGCAGTATGACCGCAGTTAGCCCCTACAGAACTGTAAGTGGTGTATTTTACCACTACCTATCATCCAGATGAGGAAGTTGAGACAGAAGATTAAGGAAGTTGCACAAACTTCACACCATTAGTAAGCAGAGGAGCTTGGCTTTAAATGCAGGCATGCTGGCTTTGTAGGATGGAGACATGGGCTAGCAGAGCTGATGAGGTCTCTGTTACTGCCTGCTGAAACAGACAAGAACACACTCGCATCAGCTGTCTAAGTACCACGAGGAGACGCACCCAGCACAGGGAGGTTTGGGATGTTCATCTTCACAGTGCCTTCTGCCTGGAGATGGGCCTTGTATAATCACATTGCACATCAGATCCCGAGAAGCATCCTTTCCCTGCAGAGGACACACCAGGAATCTCAGCTCTACCTGGCTTCACGACTCAGTGATTCCGCTTAGGCAGTTCTCTGAGTGTGCATGCTCCTGCTTTAGGACCACATCCTTTCAGCCTGAGCATGTGGCAAAGAAAGGCCCAGACTTGGCCTTAAAGCTCATACTACTAGATAACCAAGGACAAGGTGGCGGAAGTAGAAGAAGAGTTCCGTCTATAAGGAAATAGAATTTATTCAGCAATTACCCTCTTTCCAGGGCCCAAGAAGGTCAGGCTGTGGCATTCTCTGCTCACCATAAGTTCCCCATTATCTAGTGGCACTGCCAGGGCCATGAAGAAGCATCACAATGCAAAGGGTTTGGGGGTCGCTAGCCTTGCTGTTCCTCCTTCTTGGACGTAAACGTGTCGTTTTTGTTGCTCTTCTACACCACACTGAGGCCTTGATTGCTGCTCTCCTCCAACTTCCTGGCCTTTGGGAGCCTGGGCGATTTACCTGGAGACGCGACTGCCTTTGGAGTGGGCTTACCTGCATGATGAAAAGAGAGGCAGAAGAAATCACTGTTGAGGTTCAGTGTATCAGGGTGGAGCTGCCTTTTGTATCTCCAGTACAGAGCGGGCAGCAAAGTGCGGCAACCCAACTTCTAAGGCCGGAAATGCTTTTGCCTCATGGATTTCATCCTCATTTAAAAAAAATTGAAACTATGTTGGTATAAAGATGAATATAATACAGGCTGGATTTGTTATTACGTATATACTTATGTTACATCCATGATTTTCTTCTGATTTTAAAATTAAAACATTTTGGGGATCCAGGCCCTGTGTCTCCATGTCGTGGAATGGTGAAGTAGAGCCATGGATCTGGGCATGTAACATATAGTGGGCCCCTAGAAAGCTGGTTGGGGTTTGGGGAAGCCCTCACAGCAGCATGCAAGGAAACTCTACCCTTAAACCTGCCTGTGAGGACAGCAGATGTGTTTGCCTTTTCATGTACTGAAAATAGCCACAGTACTCATTGTAGCTTTGGAAACGATGACGAGGATTTTCCCGGTTGACCTGTCTATCCTGTCTCTATTATTTCTCTAAGTCCCTCATTTTCTCTTTACTAATGTGCTATATACAGTTTACTTGTTAAGTGGGTGTACATTTCAGTCTGCAGTGTTAAGCTGTTATTTTAGTCAGCTGGGGCTGCTCTAACAGAAATACCACAGAGTGGATGGCTTTAACAAAGAAAGATTTACTCTTACACAGTCCGGTAGGTTGCAAGTCCATATTCAGGGTGTCCGCTCCAGGGAAAGACTTTCCCCTTGTCGGCTCTGGAGGAAAGTCCGGTATTGCGTCAGTCTTTGTCCAGGGAGCGTCCTAACGCAAGAACCTCTGGTCTGAACGACACGCTCTGCTCCCGGTGCTGCCTGCTTGATGGTAGCGAGGTTCTCAGATTGTCCTTGGTTCTTTTTCCTTTTATTCCTTGCAAGCTAAAAGCATTAAGGGTGGGGCAAGCCATACTCCAGGGAAACTTCCCCCATAGCAGGAATTCACAGCCCCACCCTAATCCTTTAACATACAGGTTAGCAAAACCACACAATGGAGGACAGTCCCAGGATACTGGGAACCATATCCCAGCCACGTGGCTGCACACATTTTTGGGGGGACACAATTCAAACCATGACAGCTGTCAAAAATATAACATTCTTCGATCCTCAAAATCTCCCAACAATATTGAATCCACTCTGAGCTCATGTTGCCCCTACTGTGTGCCCTTAACTTGGCTACTGGAAAATTTATGTTCTGCCATTTTGGGAGTTCCTGATATCATCACACAGTTTAGAATTATGTGGTACAGAAAATCAGGGAAGGGGACATCCATTGTCTGAGGTGGTTGTCATTGCTTCTTCAGTATTTTGAGACTCTTTGGGAGTGGTTTCCAAAAGCTATGTCATCTGGGCAAGTGCCTGTACCTCTCGATGGTCCATCCCCTGACACAGTTATCCTACCAGAAATGTCCCCTGGTATAAGCCCCATTTCCCATAGGCTCCCTCAGCCTAATGGGGCCACCCTCTGTGTCCTTTGTCCTGCTGTCTAGTCCTGGCCTTTCGTAGCCCAGGACTTTCACCTCAGCCCGGGGGCCAAAAAACAGTAACGACAACAGAAGAGGCAAAAACCTAAAACTCTCAGGGACCTGGCAAAGTCACATGATGTCTTCTTGTGATTTCTCAAATTCTCTAGAGTAGCTCTGTCCAGTAAAATTCTTTGTGATGATGGAATGTTCTGAATCCGTGCCATTCAACATAGTGGCCACAAGCCACATGGGGCTGTTGAGTTCTTGAAATCCAGTTGGTATGACTGAGGAACTGAATTCAAAGGTATAGTTGATTTCAATTAATTTTTATCTAAATTTAAGCAGCCACATGTGGCTAGTGGCTACCTTATGGGACAGCACAGGTCTAGAAAAGGGTTTCTAACCAGGTGGCTCCAAAAAATATGCCATCACCCCAATAGCAGATGTGGTGCCTGGGAAGGGGACCAACCTGAGCATCACGGTGTTCTCTGGAGTGGACCCTGTCCCCTGCAGATCCTCAAAGAGTTGACAACCCCTCAAAGGTGGAGCGCCCCCGGGCCAGTCAATGCGACACCACAGATCCTATCATGGGTGGCCATGAGCAGAAGCTTCAGTGTTAGAATCTCAAGTAAGATCTTAGAGCTTGTGTGTGCCCCAGAGTGAAAGTGCCTGTCCAGGGGCCTGGGTCTAGGGCAATTCAGCAGCTCACCTGAACCAAGAGAACCTCACATGAGTTATGCACACAGCCAGATTGTCAGGGCTTCTGGCATCTAAGTGTGAACTCCTCTGTGTGGAGACAACAAGCAGTTGCTGTTCAGTTGGCTCCAGCTTACAGCAACCCCTTGTGTGACGGAGCAGAACTGTGTTCCACGTGATTTTTAATGGCTGAATTTTCAAAAGTAGATTACCTTTCTTCCAAGGTGCCTCTGAGTGGGCTCAAACCAACAACCTTCTGGTTATCAACAGTTTGCACTATCCAGGGTCTCTGGGTAGAGACAAACATCTCAGTTTCTGATTGTGTAAAGCCATTCCAGGCGCTAACTAGACTGGTGTAAACAAATTTCAGGTTTGAATCGTGGCCCTGTCCTACAAATCTGCAACCTTATCGTTTAATTCCTTTGATTTTAAAGGAGAAGCGGCAAACTGTGTTGGGCTGTAACAGGTAAGAAGCACACTAAGCAGTGGAAAGGAGGGCTGACTGGGCACTAAGACATCAGCTGGACCCAGGGCTCTGCCCTTTTCCTCTTTCTTGCCCTCTCTACTGTGTCTCTAGTACAAACTATCTTGACTGTGTGGGATTATAGACTAAGTTGCTCGGCCATCCCTGCCTGGCAGCTGCTCCCCACTTCCAGAATTTCTCTCCTGACCACTCGCCAGTCAACAGCAGTCAGCTGTCTTCAGGGAAAGGACCTCAAGGCACAGTGAGGAAGACACAGCCAGGGTCAGATCTTAGCTCTGCCTCTGACTTGTTGCATGGCAAGTGACTCAAAGCCTACTTGCCTTGTTTCCTGGTTTACCAGTGGTTAAGCACTTGGCTGCTAACCAAAAGTTTGAAGGTTTGAACCTATCCATAGGAAAGCAACCCAGCCATTTGCCTAGAAAACACTATGGCATAGCTGTACTCTGTCAACTCAACAGCACCTAACAACAAGATAGGAACGCAAGAGTAATTGCCCAGATGGTTGTTCGGAGGGAGAAAGAAGCTAGTGTGTATAAAATTCTTAGGGAAGTGGAAAACATAGTAAGTGTTCAATAATAGCTGTTGTTGTCGGAAAGGATACCTTTTTGCCTCCTGAGATGGGAGGCTTTCTCAGTGGCCAAGACCTCCACCTAGCTATGCTTCGTCCATCCTGACTCCAGTATCCCAGGAATCCATAATCCTGCCTCCATGTTTTATTTTCTCAGGCCCCAGGGCAGTGTTAGTTATCTGGTACCCTACGTGGTAGGAAAAGAGATTTTTCCTTTTGTTGTTTAGTCATTCGTTATTCAGCAACTGCTTACTGAGACCTATGGAGTCAGATGATAAATGTGCGTGGGAGGAGCAGACTCCTATATGTAGGGTGCTCCCTCAAAGCCTTTCTGACTAGAAGACATTTGAGTAGAGATCTGAAAGAAGTGAGGTCTGTATGTGTGTGTTGGCTTATTCTTCCAATGTGAATATGGCAGCCAGAGTAGGGGACACAAAGAGGGAATTAGGGAGAATCCGGGGAAGGTTATAGCTATGACTATGTCCATGCCATTAGGAGGGCCTGGCTTGGAGTTAGACGTCATGGTACTGAGTCCTGGCTCCTCCTTGATAGCTGTGTGGCCATGAGCAAGTCAGTGGACCTCTCTGACCCTCTGTGAGGCATGAATGAGGTGACCATATTGGCAAAGCCTTTACACCCTGGCGTAGAATTACCGTCCCTTTGAGAGATACTCTTCACTTGGAGTCGGAGATTCTCTGAGTTCAAAAGCCACTACCCACCACGGGAGCCCCTCTGTAAAAACTCCCATAAGGGGCCACCTTGTACTTACACTAAAAAGTTCCTTGGTGTTACAATTTGAAATCAGCTGCTAACCTAAAAGGTTGGCAATTTGAACCTACCCAGCAGCTCTGCAGAAAGGCCTGGTGAACTCCCTTCATAAGGATCGCAGGGAAGAAAGCCTAAAGGAACCGTTTCACAGTGGGTTCCCCGTATGTCAGAATCAATCTGATGGTGACGGTTTGAATGGCTAGAAATTAGCAAAAGCCTGTTTTCTGTCACTTCCACACACTGGGTCTTGTTCTGTCCCCTGAAGCCTCTCAGTCACGGCTGTTATCCTAATTATGGTCGTAACTCAGCACATTCATTAAGCACTTACTGTACTCCAGAAACTGCTAAATTATACAGTGATGCCAGGGCTCCTCCATGCCAGAGTCTTCCCGACGTCACCACGTTACTGCTGTGTTCAGCTCATCCCTCTTTCCACGGCACCCATAGAGATTTGCTGTGTAGTCACTCTTTCCATTCCCTGTGACCCCTCTGCTGTCTTCCTGAGCACAAGCTACCATTTTCCACTGGCCCTCTTCAAGGGTCATGGTCCTAGGCTGAGAATCTTTGACGTCTGCGTCGCTCTGTTAGATCCACACTGTACTCACAGCCAGCTGACATCCTGCCCCTTTGGTCTTGTGACACACAGCACCATCATGTTTCCCTCATTCTGGACTATAGGTGGTCACTTTTTTCTTTATTTTTTTACCGAAGTAGAACTTCATGCTTGTCCTTAGATTGACCTTCTAGATCAGATCCACATATTCTCTATTATTAGGCACCCTTCAGTGGTACAAATGGTTTGTTCTTGGCTACTGATTCAAACACTGGAAATTTAAATCCACCCTATGCTGCCAAGGAGGAGCAGCCTGGTCATTTGCTTTGGTAAAGATTACAGGCATGGAGCAAATCTACTTTGTAACACATGGAGTGGTTATGAGTTGGAGTTAATTTCACAGTAATTTTGCTAGTTCTTTTACACAAAATGCAAAGCTTTATGTCACTTGCAAGTTTGAGACTCATTCTCTTTCTGTCTTCATCTAAATTATGAAGAAGAAGATCCTTTGTGTCAGCATAGGTCAAAAGCAGAGCCTCGAGAGTGTTGCCAGATCACCAACACTCTGGACCTTCTGACATCTAACTAAACACAAACATTTACCTCCCTGCATACAATTCACAAATGAGGATCAAGGGGGTCATGAAACACCGTACAATTCACAGTGTGTAACGGGATCCCATCAATGAATATGCTGATAATGCAGACCCTTAGCAAAACTCCGTTCCACAAAAGCAGAGTCCAGGAATTCCCCACCTCCATCTCTCCCCACTTTTCCTTCTTTCCATCCTCAAGAGTGCCAGAGTTTGGGGCAAGGCTATCTAACTCTGGCACGAACTAATTAGATATTAGCAATAAATTACCTTCAACATCCAGAACACATGTGCTCAGTTGTTGATGACAGTTGTTTTTGTTGTTTATATAGTCGAGTCCTCAGAGGTGGTGGTTTGGATGCATTTGATTTGCTTCAAATAAGCTCTCCGGGCTGGTGCGTCTGAGCCTGGCCTCTGCAGAAAGGTGGCCCAGAAGATCTTCCCTCTGTGCAGCAGTCCCTTTGAAGCCTCACAAGAGCCTGCTCAGAGTCGCCTCCTCAGAGGGGAGGAGTGAGACAAGATGAGTGTAGACTGCCACCCAGCAGCATGAGAGGTGACTGCACACAAGGAGTGAGACAATGCCAGTCCCTGTCTGTTTGGGATCCGTCTCTCACCTGTCCAACGTGTTCATCACTTGCTCTGTTCACTGGCTGAGTGCATCATAAGAAGTGCTTGAACAGAACAGGAAGGGTCCCTCAAGGTGGGCAGGTGGCTGTCCTCCCAGCCCTCGTGCAGCTCCCCCCAGCGTGTTCTCCTCTCCACCAGTCTTCCTATCACCAGCATTCCTGGAATCTTCCAACTGTAATTTCCATCACTCTCTGTGAAAGCAAATAGTCAGTGACAGGTGATAGACATCCTTTTGAGTCAGAAATTTTGCTTCATATTTCAGACTATAGAGTCCCCCCAAAATTACCCGAGTGATTCAAGAGAGCAGTCCTCTAGTGGTGGGAAAGAGAAGCTTTCAGCTCTGATGGTTGAGGTTTCCATTGACCTCTCCTGCAGGAATTAGAGGAAGTGAACCACGCGCCTTTAACCCTATTAGTGAGTCAATTAAAGCCAAAAGGGCCTCCTGGCAGCCATCAGAGACAGAATATTGTGCATGAAGTGCCTTCAGTGGACCAAGTGTGAGCTGATACTTCATGTCCATTAACTTGTATACTCCCCATATGAGTCGGATCTGACTCGACAGCACTTGGCTGGCTGGCTGGCATATGGATGCCACAAGCACTGGGTGTTATTAACTCCACGTTGCAGATGAGCAAACCAAAGCTCTGGACAGCTCAAGGGTGCACAGCTGGAAGGATTCCTGGCCTCATACAAAATACCAGATGTCTCCAACAATCCATGTGTCCAGCTTTGCTGGATTCTACTTTCCAAGACCAGCTACAGATTAAAGCCCTTGTTTAAAATAAACAAATAGATAAATGCTGCCATCAAGTTGATTGAGACTCATAACAACCTCAAAGGACAGAGTAGAACTTTTACAAAGCTGTGACTTTACGGAAATGGATTGAAGCATCTTTCCCCCATGGAGTAACTGGTGGACTTGAACTGCTGACCTTTTGGTGAGCAGTCAAGTGATTTAAACACTATGCTACCAGCATTCCTTAAAGCCTTTTGGAATAAATTATTTCCAAGAGAATTCAACTTTCTTCATAAGCCCTGCCCAGCCAACAATTTTATGGCTTCAGCGGTGTTTCGCCAGGAGCTCTGCGGTCAGCCTGGGGTGCCCTGTGACATAGGCACCTCTGGGTCCTGGAAAGAGCCTCTCATTGTGAGTGGTGACTGACCTCAGCTGCAGCTTTTCAGAATCTACCAAGATGAAGAAACAGAATGTCTCTTTTAACCTACACATATGATGAATAAGGGAATAGTATTTTCAAATGTAAATTTCGTTTCTGAATATAGTGTAAAAAGCAAAGCACATAGAAAATATCTAGTGAAAAGCACATTCCTACCCAAGATTCCCATCCATTTCCCACTGACCACCTCTCCGTGACCCTATTAACAGTTTACATCCCCTTCCAGAGTTTCTTTAAGCAAATGTGAAAGCTTCTTGTTCTTGCCCCTCTTCTACAACAACTACTACAATGTTTTTTAAATAGCAGACCACGTTTGCATTCCCTAGATGCGTGCCTGCGTGTTGTAAGTGCAGCTCCTCTGCACCGGTAAGACCGGCGGAGCTGCCGTTTCTCCTGTGCCCTTGTCCCTGCCTGGTGCGCTGGGGCCCTGAGGTTGTTCAGGCTTTGTGAACAGAGCAGGAGGACAAGAGGAGCCCTTGGCCTGTCCCTCACTCACACCAGGAGCCCTTGGCCTGTCCCTCACTCACACCAGGAAGGCACCGTGTGTGGTGTCTCTGTTCACATTGACACCCCAGGCAGACAGGACGTGAGCAGGAGGGCACAGTCTAACCTCATACCAAAAGCCTCAGGAGACAGTCAGAACTTTCACCAACACTGTCTGAAAGGTGTGTTTTCATGTTCTTTTCCTTCCTTCCATACTCATAGCTCCGGATTGCACAATTTCTAGAGTGAGGGCAGAGGCCTGAGCGAAGGTAAAGACACATTTTATGCAGGGACTTTGGGGCGTGTTTCCCAGTTGTTGAACAACGGGGCCACAAGCCTAACACAGACAGGGGTTCGACAAATAGTTCAGAAAACAGGAACCATCGATTCATGAGAATTTAAAGAGAAAGATAGTTTAAAGAACTGAGAATTTGCCACATTATAGTGAAAGAATATCAGGTTTTGGAAATTACAAAAGTGAGTAATTTTCACCTCAAAGACCTGGTGGAGTCTGTCCCACAAGACATAACCACACACAAACGTGGGCATTTCTTATAATGTAATGGTATTTACAGTCAAAGGTTTATTTCTGAGTATTTCATGAGAAGTCATCTTAGCAGCAAAAGTAGCTTTAAGCAATGAGTATCCAACAAGAAAGTGAAACCTTTACTTCAAAGTCAGGAGCAAGACAAGCCAGACTCAGAACTGGAGAGGACTGCCACCCACCGCCCACTGCCCAACGCTCATTCCCAGCCTCATGTGTTCACTCCTCAGCTCTCAGCTTCGTAATCCACACGGGGAAGTCCCAGAGACAGCCAGCAGATCGTACCACTTTTCAGACCCGAAAGGGCAGCTGGGGGCAGCCAGACTCAGTCACCTGTGCTCCAGGTAGACCACCCATCCATAAAGCTGGGTGGTCTTCATAGCTTACTACATGTATTGGTATTTTAATTGAATTTTTTTTTATTTGTAAAACTGAGAGCAACACTATTTGAAGCAAAGCAAAAACCATATATAAAAAATGAATTTTGTCTGTAGAATGTCAATGACTTGCTACTGTCATGGAAAATCTAAGGAATGTATAAAAGGGAAAGAGTATTGAGGGTGCTGAGAAACTGCCCCAAGGCAGGAAAAGGGCTCTACACTGTCTGGACATAGGGTTTAGAAGAGAGAAAGCAAGGAAAAAAAATAATATCTATATTCTTATATTTTGCTGTTTCCATTCAGGTACCTTTCCCTTTTAGCCTGTTTTTGTCTGTACATAGCGTATTTAGTAACTACTGTTGTAAATACATAAATACATACTACTACTACTGTCAAGTAGATTCCAACTCATAGCGACCCTATGAACAACAGAAGGAAACATTGCCCAGTCTTGCTCCATGTCTGCAAATGTTTTTATGCTTAAGCCCATTGCCGCGGCCACTGCGTCAATCCTTCTTATCGAGGGTCTTCCTCTTTTTTGCTGACCCTCTACTTTGCCAAGTGTGATGCCCTTCTCCACAGACAGATGCTTCCTGACAACACATCCAAACTATGTAAGATGCAGTCTTGCCATCTTTGTTTCCAAGGAGCACTCTGGCTGTATTTCTTCCAGAACAATTTAATAATAACACCTGGTGGTAATTTGTAACATAACAGTTAAGTGCTCAGCTGCTAGCTGAAAGGTTGGTAGTTTGAACCCACCCAACTGCACCTCAGAAGAAAGATTTGGCAATTCACTTTCATAAAGATTGCAGCCAAGAGAACCCTGTGAGGCAGTTCTACTCAATCACAGGGAGTTGCCACCCATCAAGCGTAGACATCATAGCACCCAAAAAACAAAACATAGAATAATATAGTTGATACAATACCTTTCTCCTCATTTCCACCTTACTTAACCCTGATGTCATAGTAGTTAAGTGCTATGATGGCTAACCAAAAGGTCAGCAGTTCAAATCCACTAGGTGCTCCTTGGAAACTCTATGGGAAGTTCTATCTGTCTTATAGGGTCATTATGAGTCAGAATCAGTTCAGCGACACAGGGGTTGATTTTGTTGTTGTTGTTAACCTCCTTAGAAATGTGCTGGCCCTTCTCTACAGGGGCTGTTCATGTAGGAGAATACATACTGTGTTTAAAATTTACCCTCCCTACTGAAGACTGTTAAAGCAAAAATACAATAAAATTGCAACTATGCACTGAAAAAAGTCTACGAGATCAATGTAGCCCTCAGAAATACTGATTTTAAAAACAAATATATAATCTAGCAGATAGTTCTAGTGAGAGTTAGTTTGAAAAGAGAGGGCCCATGGCCTTTTAACAGGTCTCTGGGTGAATGTGGAAATTACTGAATGGTGTGGTTAATATCACATGTAAGTTAAATTTGATTGAAGATAATTTTAAAATAATTACATCAGTACATCAACAGGGAGCTGCCAGAAATTCAAGCCAGATTCAAAAGAGGAGGTGAAACCAGGAAAATCTGAATTGCTAATGTCCGATGGATCTTAGTTAAAAGTTAGAGAGAATATCAGAAAGATGCTTCCCTGTGTTTTACTGACTGTATAAAAACACTCAACTGAGTGCATCATGACAAATTGTGGATAATATTATAAAGAATGAGAATTCCAGAACACTTAATTATACTCATAAAGAACCTCTACAAAGACTAAGAACAGACCAAGGGATTACTGTGTGACTTAAAATCAGGAAAGGTGTATGTCAAGGTTGTATCCTTTCACTACAATTATTTAACCTGTGTACTGAGCAAATAACCTGAGAAGCTGAACTACATGAAAAAGATTGTGGCATTGGGATTTAAAGAGGACACACTAACAATCTGTGCAACATGACATTGCTTGTTTAAAGTAAAGTGAATTTACTTTGAACAAAGACTGCTGAGGCTTCAGTATGGGTTATAGCTCAACATAAAGGAAACAAAAATTCTTATAACTGAACCACACAAGCAGCATCACAATAAACAGACAATACTGACATTGTCAAGAATTTCATTTTTCTTGTATCCACAACCAACACTCATGGAAACAGCAGTTCAATAAATCAAATAACGTATGACACTGGACAGATCTGTTGCAAAAGTCCTCTTTAAAGTGTTAAAAGGCAAAGATGTCACTTTGAAGACTCAGATGCACCTGGCCCACGGCTTGGTGTCTTGTAACTACTTTATACAAGGTCTGACAAGTCCATGAACTTAATTGTTCTAAGTGTTACCTCCTAGATGAGTATCACTGTGGTCACCTTCAAAGTACTCGCACTGGAAAACTATGCACTGACACCAGCACTTAGTCCACCCTTCAAAGCAATTTTGGAACTCTTTCTAGAATGGCCATTGCACACGGTGGCACGGTGGCACAATGGCAAGTTCACAAACTTAATTGTATAGTTGTCTGTGAGGGAGTAACTGTATTGGACCACTCTTTCCTACTCACCTAATCTGGCCCCCAGTGACTTTTATCTTTACCCAAAGATAAAGGAAAGATTGAAAGGAAGAAATTTTGTTGACACTGAGGACATTCGGGGTAATACGATGGCAGCTCTGATGGCCATTCCAGAAAGAGTTCTAAAATTGCTTTGAAGGGTGGACTAGGCACTGGCATTAATACATAGCTTCCCAGGTGAGTATTTTAAAGGCAACTGCAGTGATATTCAGCAATGAGATATGTATCACTTTTTCTAGGATAAGTTGTTGAAGTTAATTGTCAGACCTCCTCATATGCATATGAAAGCTAGCCAACGAATAAGGAAGAACAAAGAAAGAAATGATGACTCTGAGTTGTGCTGTTGATGAAGAATATTGAATATACCCTGGACTGCAAGAGGAATGAACAAATCTGTCTTAGGAGAAGTACAGCCAGAAGGCTCCTTGGAAGCAGTCGTCAACCCATCCATGCAACACCAGAAAGGAAGACCTAGTGATATGGTTTCGTAAAGGTTACAACTGAGAAAGTTCTATGAATCACCTCTGCTCTGTAACCCTTGGGATTGCCATGATTCAGAATCAACTCAGCAGCAGTGAGTTTGGTTTTGGTTTGTGGCCTATTACTGTTCTTTTATAAATCACCTGCTTATACTCTTTGTCTTTTTTTTTTTTTTTCTTTTTCCCTTTTTGTTTTACCTTCACTCTGCAGGAGCTCTGTTAGTGTTCTGAGTTTTAGTTAAATCTTTGATTTATATGTTGCGATGTTTTCTCCCAGTTTGTTGCCTGTCCTTTTACTGGTTTGTGGAAATATTTCATTTTTATGTGGTTTAATCTGTTATTATTTTCCTTTATGACACCCAGGTTTTGTCTTCCTTGGAAAGCCTGTTTCTACCTTGAGGTTACAAAAATATGCTTACTTTTCTTTCCTGGTATTTTATGCTTTTATCTTTGAAATTTAAAATTTGTTTTGAACTCACAGTGACACCATGGCACAGAGTAAAACTGCCCCACAGGGTTTCCCAGGAGTACCTGATGGATTCGAACTGCCAACCCTTTGGTGGAAGCCAAGCCCTTAACCACTATGCCGTGAGGGCTCCTCAGCTTTTCCCTAATGGACAGCAAATTTTCCCCACATCTTTTATTAGGGACTTCACTTTTCCTGCTGAAAAGACATTTTAACTTAATGAGTTTGCATCCAGGAGAAGGCAAAAGGGGGTACAACTTAGAATGTGGACTACAGTAACACTTTGACCTGCTATCTGTGTCTTTCAGATGGCCCATGACTTCTAGGCAAACGGATGGAGTGGGTTTCTGCTTTTAAAGAATAGGAGTCTAGAAAGAGTAAGGGGCCCAGTGAGAACAATGAACACAATGAAGGGTCATTAAAGCCAGGGTAGTGAAGAGCTAAAGAGATGTGTGGAACACACTGATGCCACCCTCAGCTCACGTATGGCTACTACTCTGTGTTGGACATGGGCCATACTTGGCAGTGCCCCGTGAGGATGTGTGGGCCACGGTGGAAAAACAAACGCAACCCTACACCCTTTGCTATCAAGTGGATTCTGACTCATAGTGACTCTAAAGGGCAGAGTAGAACTGCCCCATAGGGTTTCCAAGCAGCACCTAGTAGGTTTGAGCTACCAACCTTTGGGTTAGCAGCCATAACTCTTAACCACAGAAACAAACCAGAAAAACCCAAACTCAGTGCTATCAGCTTGATTCCACATCAACTTGATTCCAACTCACAGCAACTCTGTAATCACAGAAGTAGGTTCAAATTCATTGAATTGAGAAAACTTATGAAGTGTGAAAAGTAGATATGAGGCCCAAGTATAAAAGAAACCTAATTTTTCTGGAGTCAAAAATACAAAGACCACTGAAAATATCCTAAAGAGAAGATCTAGGCATAACCAACAAGAAGCTTGATTCCACTAATGTGTGGAAAGCAAACAAGTCCACTGAGAACTTCATCTGTAAAGAGGCAAACACAAGGGAGGCCCCAGTGGGGCCAGGCTGAGAACCTCTTTCCAAGGAGTCATTCTACTATGAAGACCTTAGACCATGAAGTCTCCAGGACTTCCCTTCTGGAGTTTCTGGCTGGTAGAAACTATTAAGGACTTGTCTACTAACTAAAGGGTTAATGGTTCAAATCTACCCAGAGACGCTCCACAGAAAGGCTGGGCAACCTAATTTCAACAGATCATAGCCATTGAAAATCCCAAGTAGCACAGATCTTCCTACTTCATAGGAAGTCGCCATGAGTCAGCATCGACTCAACAGCAGCTGATTTACTGCTTTCATTGTCCTCTGGGTCCATGGCAGACACTGGCAGGACTATCTTCATGGGAGTGGGAGCTGGGCCTCACATGTGGACCTGTACACACAAGGACCACGCTTGGTTTAAGACTTTTGAAATCCCTTATAGTTTCTTTAAAAAAAGGCTTGCATTTTCGTTTCGTACAGGCACCCCAAATCATGCAGCCAGCCCTGAGTACTAGGCATGGATGCCAGCAGCCTTCCTGTTAAGTCCGGATGCTGGCCTCTGTCTTTTAGCACACCACTTAGGTGAAGCCAGTACCAGAGGAGACATTGCCTTCTGTGACTCAGCTTCTTCATCACTGCTATAGGGAACAGCAGACCCTGACTCACACAGTATGGCTTAAAAGTATACAGAAATAAGAGGCTGAGGGAATAGCTGCAGTGAAATCTGACCCCCTCTATAGGCTACAGCCACATGACTTGCTGTACATGGCCTATCCTCACTATACCTCAAAGAGTCACAGAAGGAAGGCTGGCAGCTGTCAGATCTAGACTTTCTAGCAGCCTAATGACTCAGACCTGAGTCAGGCACTTATCCTAGAAGGTCCCAGACTGAAGAACGAAGAGGCCCTGGGAGACTAAGCAATCCCTGGGTGGTGAGAATGGTCTGTGATTGGCAGGTAACCACCAAGCAGCTCCGCGGAAGAAAGGCCTGGTGATCTGCTTCTGTAAAGACTGGTGGTGGTGGTGGTAGGTACAGTCAAGTGACTTTAAACTCCTAGCTACCCCATGTGAGTCAAGAAATCCCTGTGGAGTAATCCTGCTCTACAACGTGTAGAATCACCATGAGTCAGAATCCATTCGATGGCAATGCACTGAGTTTGGTTTTTATTTTTTTGAAGGAATAGTTGGAGTCCCTAAGTGGTACAAATGGTTGACATAGCTGCTAACGGAAAGATTAAAAGTTTGAGTATCCCCAAAGGTGGCTTGGAAAACAGGCTGGAGACTACTTCCCGAAGGTCACAGACACTGAAAACCCTGTGTAGCACAGTTCAGCTCTGATGCACATGAGGTCACCGTGAGTCAGACCTGACTCCTTGGTAGCTGGTTACTGGAAGGAATGGCTGTGGAGCTGTCTGACCCAATCTAGGGCACCCCTGTGGGGTGGGGCTTCCAGGCAATGTTTTCAGCTGGGAAACCTTTAGGATTGAGGGGCCACTTTTCTGCACAGGATTCTTCTCAGGGTTGTACTCTACCACTGTGGGGTCTTCCCAGTGTGGGGCACCAGCCTGACCTCAGTAGTATTCAGGGGCCACAGCCAGACATGTATTTCTGTCATGACGTGGACATTAGACTCAAGCCAACCAATCAAAAGAAACTGTTGTCCTTTTAAAAAGGGATCAGTAAGGGTCTGACTCGACGGCACTTGGCTTGGCAAGGGTCCAGGATTCCAACCCACGTTCCCACTCAAACTCCACTAGGCCCGTAGCGTTAAAGTAGTTCTACTTCTAAATTTCACTGAACAGGATCCAGCAAAGAGGAGACCATCGGGGTTAGGGACTGTCTGTAGTTTCCTTGGAATTTAGTAGCTCAGCCAACACAGTCACCTACTACATGGATCCCAGCTGCAGTTACTCCCTTAGGAGATAGAGGATTTGATAAAACTTTTGTAAAGGTAACCCTGGAGATAGCTGGGTACCAGTGAGTAAAGTGGGATATCCCCAAAAGACCTATGGTCAAATACAGAATTGGAAAATCAGGGGTGATTCCAGTGAAACATACGTATGCATGTTTTGTATTTAACCTACTGCTACTGAGTCAGGTCCAACTCATAGCAACCTTAGACAATTAGGGTTCGTGAACTCATTCTAGAAAAAGTGCTACACACCTCATTGCTGAATATCATTATGATCACCTTTGAAGTACTCCCTTTGGGAAGCTATACACCAATGCTAGGGTCAGGGTAGAACTGCCCCATAGAGTCTCCAAGGAGCACCTGGTGGAACTGGACTGCCAACCTTTCAGTTATCAGACATAGCACTTAACCCACTACCCCACCAGGGCTTTCTATTGGATTAAATAGATTATATACATAATATATTGTTAATTTGTATTTAATATTGTTAGATTTAGTGTAGTTTTATACACACACACATACACAAGATCCGACAATTAGGTTCATGAACTCATTCTAGAAAAAGTGCTACACACCCCATTGCTGAATATCATTATGATCACCTTTGAAGTGCTCCCTTTGGGAAGCTATACACCAATGCTGGCACCTAGTCCACCCTTCACAGCAATTTTGGAGCTCTTCTTCTGGAATGGCCATCAGAGCTGTCGTCCTATGACCCTTGATGTTCTGAATGTCGTCAAAATGTCTTCGTTTCCACATTCCCCTTTTCTTCTCATAGAGAAAAATGCCATTGGGGGCCAGATCAAGTGAGTAAGCAGGTGTTCCAATATGATTATTAATGTACTAGCTAAAAACTGCCTCACAATCCCATAGGAGCTAGTGCTTTGTCATGATGCAAGAGCCATGAGTTGTTAGCAAAATGTTCAGGTCATTTTCATCTAACTTTTTCACACAGCCTTTCCAGCACTTCTAAATGGTAAACTTGGTTATCTATTTGTCCAGCTGATTCAAATTCATAATGAACAATCCCTCTGGTATCAAAAAAGGTTAGCAGTATAATTTTGACCCTTGATTTGGACTGATGGAAATTTTTGGTCATGGAGAATTGGCTGACTTCCACTGTGCATTTTGATGCTTCATTTTGGCATCATATTGGTATACCCATGTTTCATCACCAGTGATAACACAGGTCAAAACATTGTCTTACATCTCCAAAAAGTCTTGGCAAACTTTGACATTCATTTGATTGCGTTCACTGGTGAGCTCCCTTGGGACCATTTTTGAACACACCTTTCTCATGCTGAGATTTTCAGTTAAGGTTTTCCTATCTGTCTTTCTATCAATGTCTACTTGGTCCGCTATGCTTCTCCCAAAGATGATTTTGACTCACAATAGGTGATTTTGACTCCCAGTAGATAATTTTGACTCACAGTTCAATGAATTTTTGCAGTATTTTCATTAAATCTACTCATTACTGGCTGCCGCGACCTCTCCTCATCAGTGTGCTTTCTGTCCCCTTGGAAAAAAGTTTAATCCCTTTGTACACTGTCATTTTCTTTATGGCATTATCCACATAAACTTGGACTAACATATCTCTGATTTCACTTCCACTCTTGCCAAGTTTAACAAGAAATTCGATGTGTGTTCATTTCTCTAATTCAAGCTCCACGTGCTCATGATGGCGCACAAAAATACACATCAGTAAAGAAGACCATTCAGCAAGACACCACATGTTGACACAAACACAGCTGTGAGACCCTGATATACCAAGGTTATGAAACCTCACTGAGTTGTTTGTACAGTGCTGCCAATGTAAGTATGTGGTGGCAAGGTTGTGAACTTGTCAGACCTCGTGTGTGTATGTGTGTGTATAAATCTAGGACCTCTCAAAGCCTTTAATCATGCTGATATGTTTTGTAAATGTCCTGTCCCAAGTGGCCGAAAAAAAAGAAATCAATATATGTTAAATACATCTGACAGTGGAATACTCTCCTTTTTTCCTTGGAAAATTTCATGGAATTAGAGTGCCAAAGAACAAAATCTAGGACAAAACATATAAATGTGATAGAAGATTAGAAAGAGAAGTAACATTTAGGTTGAAGTAAGAACAAGGATGGAACTCCACATGGGAGGAGGCACATGGTCAAGGCAGAGCGCAGTTCACGTGGCCCACCTAGGGCTCACCGGCTCAGGAGGCTGGGGTCGTTTGTGGGTAGTCTCCATTGCCATGCCACCACATCTGGCCTTTCTCGTGCAGGCAGTGTGGTTGTGTGAGTGTCTGGTGGGCAGAGTGGGAGGTTCTTAAATGTTTTTGAGCAGAGGCATGGAATGATGAGCATACAGCTTTAGAATAACCACTTTGTGGGAAGAATTGACATGAAGACATACTGGAACCTTATAGGCCCTTTAGAAGGGGCTCTGGAGGTGCAGCGCTTAAGCACTTAGCTGCCAAGTGAAAGACTGGTGGTTCAACCCCACCGGCAGCTTCAAGGAAGAAAAGATCCGGCAATCTGCTTCTATGAAGATTACAGCCTCGGAAACCCTATGGGGCAGTTGTGCTCTGTCTTACATGGTTGCAATAAGTTAGGAATCAACTCCACAGCATACTACAACAGGCCTCTTGAAGGACGCTTTCAGTTAGGAAGTCCCATGTGACAAGGAGTGAATGGGCTGGAACCACTGTGGGTGGTAGGATAGAGGTCTAAGTGTCACATGAGGGCAGAATTAGAGAACAGGCTGAAGTTCAGTACTTAGAAAGGCAGACCTGGTAGTCACCCTACACTATAAAGAACATCAAACGCCAGTTTACTCTGGAAAACAAAATTAGAAATATGTCTGCATTGTAATTAGGAAGTAATGAGATTCTAATGAAGTGAAAAACCACATTTGTGTAACTAAGTCCTGTAGGTGCTGACTAAGGTACAGAGATGAATCACAAAGGAATCCCGGTGGAAACTACTTGTTGTCAGCTGCCGTCAAGTCAGCCCCTGGAACAACCTGCTGTCTGATCCTGAGCCACGCATGATCAGTTGTGGATTGGATCATTGAAATACGTGGGGTTTTCTTTGGCTGATTTTCAGAAGTACATCATCAGGCATTTCGTCCTAGTCCATCTGAGTCTGGAAGCTCCTCTGAAATGTGTTCAGCATCACAGTGACGTGCAAGCCTTCACTGAAGTGTGGGTGGTGGCTATGCTTGAAGTGCGTTGGCTAGGAAACAACTCAGGGCCTCACCAGGAAAGTAAGATGCAAACAATGACAGCATGCAGGAGAAAGGGACACGTTGAAGGGATACTTGAATGATGTGATCTAGAGCTCAGGGAGGGAGAGAGCCTCGTCTAGGGACCTGCTGTGTCTGCATTTGGACTAGACTTGGAAGGGCAAGTAGATTTGGAGGTAAGTGGTAATGATCGAAGGTTGAAGAGGCAGGGGATCTGCATGCGCAAAGGCACACAGGTGGGAAAGCCAGGGCTGTGCACTAAAGGGCTGTTGCATACAGAAAAGAGCAGCTCATCTGGGCTGACATGAGAAGCCTAGTGCACAATGGCTAACTTAAGGTCAGTGGTTTGAACTCACCAGGCACACCAAGGGAGCAAAGACCTGATGATCTGCTCCCATACAGATTACAACCTAGAAAACTTTAGGGGGAAGTTCTACTCTGTCACATAGGGTCACTCTGTATCATAAATGATTTTGTGGTACACAACAACAATGTATGTGGAGAGAGCTAGACAGGAAGATAAATTTGTTTTTATCAGATGTGTTATAACATAAATACCCCATCGAGCATAGTTACTGACCTCCAGGATGAGACACTCTTCTGCCACAGCTAACATCACTCCAAACATGGCTAAAATTCCTTCTGGGGAATGACCTTCACAGCCTGATTACAAGCTCCTCTGAAAAGACTCCCGTCCCCCTCATTGCTCTCACTGTGAGCCAAGCAGGCACTGAGTTGGTTCACTTCAGCTGACAGTTTATCAAGTCCTCACAGAGAGTTTGTCATGATGTTAAGCATCCACAGAATATTCTGTTGTGGGCTGGAAAAGCGATCCCATAAGGAGAGCTGGGAAATTGACCAAGAAGCAGCCAAAACCGACTTCCAAACCACAGGCTTTGTTCTAGTTATCTATTATTCCTTTATTAACAAATGTAAAAAAAAAAAAAGGTGAGATTATAGGACAGGCAATAGACTGTGAACAATAGATTTTGCTGGTTCCAAATGTCAGAACAATTTCCTTGCTTTAGAAGAGCCAAATCCTTTTGGAACATTACAATATTACTATGATTCCAAACAACCTACTTGGGATTTCTTTTCTGATGGTGGACGTGTCTCGAGTGGCTTGGCCACTGATGGAAAAGTGGACAGTTCAAACCCAGTAGCTCCTCCTCCAGAGAGTGATGAGGCAGTGTGATTCCATAAAGATCTCAGCCTTGGAAATTCTCTGTAGCCATTCTATTCTGTCTTATAGGGTCACTGTGAGTCCGAATCAAAGCAAAGGGTAGATTTGGGACAATTCTCACTGTAAGGGATCTGGTGAACATGATGGATTCGCTCAAACATTGATTCAGTCACTGCTGTCCACAACCACCCTTTGCTGGCTGTTCTCTGTGTCTCTGCGTGGTTCTGTGCTGACAAGGTTGACTCTATCTCATTTTCCGTATTGTTTAGGAGTCCACTCGGAGATCTTTAGTAAGTTCTGTGAAGTCGAGTTGGTGTGTTAGCAGAGAACACGTGTGCTGAGGAGCATTTGCAGGCTGGGGCGGTCCCAGTTGTATCCAGCAGCCACATGTGAAACTCAGCCAGATACACAATCTGGGTAACTTGTAACCAAATGGAAAAACCAAAACGGTTTTGATTTTTTCTGATGATGCATTTAAAAGACCCACTTCTATTTATTTACCAGAACTACGAATGAACTACAAAGCAAATGGCTAAGTGAAATGTTTGGCTAATCAACTTGATCATGTTTGTCTAATCAACTTGATCATGTTTGTCTATAAAGACAAAATATTTTCACTTTTGCGTTATTCATTACTGGCTTCTGTGCTTTACATCTGTCAACTACAAAAATTCGTAATTTTGCTAGCAACTGTGTCAGCGCTACTTCTGGCTTCTAGCTATACATTTTCTGTCTCTGCAATTCTGACCCATAGTGAATTGCAAACATGTGGGATGTGACTCTTATGCTTGTGAGAAAAGTAGGATTGGTGTTCTGGTTAGCATCCACCAACTCTATGATGAGTGTTTGTATCACTTGCCTACCACCATCCTTCTACTGGAAATCCTGATGGCGTGGTGGTTAAGTGTCACGTCTGCTAACAAAAAAGTTAGCAGTTCAAATCCTCCAGTCACTCCTTGGAAACTCTATGGGGCAGTTCTACTTTGACCTCTGTGGTCACTATGAGTTGGATCTGACTCAACAGCGGTTGGTTGGTTTGGTTTTTTTTTTTTTTTTGGATTTTTTTTATACTTCGGTCAGTTTGTTGTACTGCAGCAGTTTGGGTGTTGTTATGATGCCAGAAGCTATGTCACTAGTACTTAAATACCAGCAGGGTCACCTGTGATGGACAGGTTTCAGCAAAGCTTCCAGACTAAGATAAACTAGGAGAAGGGCTTGGCAACCTAGTTTTGAAAATTAGCTAGTGAAAACTCTATGGATCACAGTAGGATATGGTCCAATAACAGGAACGCTGATAATAGGGAACCTCACGTTGAGAAGAGAGACTGTAGACATGTTGTGGAGTAGTTAACTGATGTCGTAAAACAATATGTGTGTTGATTGTTTAATGAGAAACTAGTTTGTTCTCTAAACCTTCATCTAAAGTATAACAAAAGTAAATAAATAAAAAGAATGTGAACTAATATTGTTCTGGAAGATAAGCCCCCTAGTTTAGAAGACACTCAAGATACACAGTAGTTGCAATGATGAATTCAAACACCCCAGTGAAGAGCAAACAAATTTTTATTTTATTGGAGAATGAATTGGAGCTGACTGGACATCACCTGTCCAAGGTCTTGATCTAAGTTGTTTTTCCAACAAAGGGCAGCCATCAGGCCTGCTGGTCTCTAGTAACATGTATAGTCCCAGGCCATTGACCAGTTCTGATCCCCTCATGGAGGCCCAGTCATTCTGTAGACGTGGCTTTATTCCCACAGGCTTGAGCTTTCTGTTCACCATGTGGCCCATCAGCGTCACATGAAGGCTGTTCCTTGGCCCCTACTCCGTTGTTCTTCTCTGCGGACTCTTTCAAGTACAAATTGTGTGAGATCATCTCCTAAAGGCTTGGCTGTCTTTGGTAGTGCTTTCAGCCTGAATTTTTGTTTGTTTGTTTGGTTTTGCTTAGCAATTTTTCATCTTAATTTCGCCCACATGCTCTGTTGAACATCTTAAGTCTGTCTCTCAGACCTTTCCTTCCACTGTTGCTCTAAATTAATCCTACTCTGGACTTGGCTCTGCCCTTCAGAGTGCTGGTTGTCTGATCTTTGGCTTCATCCAGACTAAAGCTTAGATTTCCCACTTGCTACTTAGTAGTCACGTAACTTTGGGAACTGTAACTTGCATTCCTAAGCCTCAGTGGCCATAATGTACTATCTCAGAGGTTGGTGTCAGTGTCAAGTGTAGAACACCTAACACCAAGCTTGGAAACCCTGGTGGCCAAGTGGTTAAGTGCCACGTCTGCTAACCAGAGGTTGGCAGTTCGAATCTGCCAGTTACTCCTTAGAAACTCTGTGGATCGGTTACACTCTGTCCTGTAGGGTCGCTTTGAGCCAGCACTAACTGAACAGCAGTAGATTGGGGTTCTTTTGTATCATTAAGCTTAGCACAAAGAACATGTGCAGAAAACATCAGCTGCTTCATGGTTGTGGCTCACAGACACTTGCTGCAGTGTTTGTGATGCTATTTATTACTCTTTCCTTAGACTCCTCTCTCCTACTTCACCAGACTTAGAGTCCTGCTGCCCCCTGGGCCTTGATTTCAATTCTCAGATGACAAGCAGTTGAGCCTTCTTTGACTTGCTTCAACTTTTATCTCTTTCCCACCTTTACAGATCACCAATGCTCATAAAATGGTAATAAGTACAGTTGATAGAATCGTTGTGGTCCAAAGCTCATGTGGAAGCAGCGGTGATTCAGCAGGGAGAATTGCCAGCTTCCTGCAGGAGACTTGGGTTGCCTTCCCTACCAGTGTGCCTCTTGTCATCCGTTTGTCCCATCCGTTTTGTGTAGCTACGATGCTGAATAGGTTTTGGTGAAGCTTCTAGATTAAGAGAGGAGTCAGGACGAAAGACCTGGCTATCTACATCTGACAAATCAGACAATGAAAAAAACCCACGGGTCGTAATGATCTAACCCCATTGTGTGTGGTATCCCCATGAATCAAGGCTGATTCCACAGCAGCTAACAACAGAAACAAGCTCTTATTATATCTCTAAATAATTTGTTTGACACAAGAATAAAGGAAAGCAAGCTTTTGTGGCTCCCTCTCCCTGAATTTTATTAGCACTTTCTGATTTTTTTTCGTTTTGTCTGAGTGGGGTGTTACTTCAAGTCACTTGAATTAAACCGCAGGTGAGCCACGTATGAAGATAAAATGACTGTTTCCTAATTTTTAGACAATAACTTGAATTGCACCCTAGCCATTTCTTTTCCCAAGCCCCACAAGATGCAAGTGCTTGAGATACCGTGACACGCCACCACGCAGGCCCCGGGCTGGCTGTCCACTCCGGGAGACGGCCTCCCCTTGGATTCACGGAGTGATTCTGGGAAAACACCGCCTAGTAGTTTCCTGCCTTCAATTTGTATGATTCCTGACACATGCATTTTAGCTCTCCATTTATGTTAGAAGTTCGGTGTTTGCCTCGGGGTTTTCTCCTGCCGCTGATATTGATTTTCTACTTAATATTCGTGATTGCCCTTCTGAAAGGAGAATCTTGTTTCAAAATTGCACCTGGGCATTTTAAAGTAAGTATGATGCAAATTCTTCTTTGGCACTGTGAGCACATTAACTGCTGAGTGAAAAATGAATATGCGAGACTGTGGTGGAGGGAGCGGGCCAGGAAGATAATTTACATAATTGTGTTTGCTGCGGAGTGAAACCGAAACAGCCATAGTTGGGCAAGACCCTGTTTCCTAAGGGCAACTCTGCCTCCCACAAATAGCTCCGCCAGCAGGGTCCCCCCTCAGCTGCCCACAGAACCAGCAGAGGGCAGAGCCCCTGGGCCGAGGGCACCAAGTGCAAAACCAGAATAACCATGGGGCGCACGGACTGGCCAGGGGTTCCCTTGCTCATTCCATGAAGAAGCCCACACCAACGCTTTTTCCTAATGAATATTTGAAACTGTCTCAATGCAATCTCATCCTGTGCATTGTATATAGTCCCAAAAACTGGGGATAAAAAAATGTCTAGAGAGCTTCTTTTTTCCCTTGAGAGTCTGAGCCCACTAGATTGTTTCAGAGCCTGAGGCCTCAGGGTAAGGGAGTTCATGGCCACTTTTGACAGGAGGAGGGATCACCCTATGAGCATCAGAAAAGATGCTCCAGGGGCATGCAACTTTCTGCCACTTGGTCTATATCCCTGAAGGACTGCAAGCCATTGTTGCTTAGTGGTGATTTTAAAACCAGGTGATCACCTTCGGCCACCTAATAGCTCAAAACGCAGGGTGAAACTTTCTGGACAATATTAGGATGCCTTTAGTTACAGTCTATGTGGTGTTTGGAGCCCTGCTGGTGCAGTGGCGAACAGCCTGGATGTTAACCAAAAGCTTGGCACTTCCAGTCCTCCAACCACTCCTTAGAAACCAAATGGGGCAGTTCTACATTGTCCTGTTGAATCACTGAGTCAAAACTGACTCCACAGCAACAAGTTTGGGTTTGGGTTTTGGTGAAGGGTTTGCACTGAAAAACCCACTGCCATTGAGTCAATTCCAATTCGTAGTGACCCTACAGAAGAGAGTGTTCCCAGACAGTACCTGATGGACTTGAACTGTTGACCTTTTGGTTAGCTGACGAAGTACTTAACCACTACACCACCAGGGTTTCTACCAGGGTCTGTACTGAAGACCTGTGGATAAGGGCAAAAGACAGAAGCAGGAATTTTTTATTTTGTTATCTTAAGTTTTCTACTGGTCAGTATTATTTCTTTTATTACCTTATGGAATAATGAGAAAAACAGTTTTAAAACTAGGACTGGATTATTACATGTATTTATTTTTACAAACATTACCTGGGTGCTGATTATGTCCCAGGTACCCTGAGGCCTTACCTTGTGTGTTCATAGCCTTTCAGACAAACAGCTGTGAAAGATGGTATCATTTCAACATTTGTGTGTCTGGAGAGCCAAACACATGCCAGGTTCTCGATCAGGTTTTTAATGTGAATTATTATCTCATTATCTCACTACATAATCCGTGAGAGAGTACTTTTATGACTCCTATTTTACAGATTAGGAAATTGAAGGACAGAGAGGTTAAGTACATTACCCAAAGTTGTATAACAAGTAGGTAGAGGGCCTGGCAGTTGGACCCTATGGTACATACTTTAACTACCATGCACTGAACTATGCTACGAACCAAATACTCAGAGCACAGAGAAGGGGCCTGAGGGCTCTGTAGGGGGAAGCTTAAGGCCTATTCAGGAGGAGCTGATATATAACTGGCAGGACAAGGAGGCTGGGACCCAGTACTGGATAAATACATGTGGTAGCATATTCTGCTTGTGACAGGAGAAGAAAAATATGTAAAACAGGGCCATGTGTCCACACTGCAAACCCTGGTGGTATAGTGGGTAAATGCTATAGCTGCTAACCAAAATGTTAGCAGTTCAAATCCACCAAGCACTCCTTAGAAACTCTGTGGGACAGTGATACTCTGTCCTATCCATTCACTGTGAGTCAGAACTGATTTGATGGCGGTGGGTTTTGGTTTGGTGTCCACACGTGAAGCTACATTAATGCTAAATTAATGCCTTTGTTTTTTTTTTCCTATATCTTACTCTGAAAAGCCTGGTGGTATAGTAGTGAAGAGCTACAGCTGCTAACCAAAAGGTTAGCAGTTCAAATCCACCAGGTACTCCTTGGAAACTTTGTTGGCAGTTCTATTCTGTCTTACAGGGTCGCTATGAGTCCAAATCATTTGACATTTGATTTTTTTTTCAATAACTCATTCCACTGGTCCGTGGTTAACATCTGTAAGGACGATAATCCCACCACACAGAGTAAGTGAAACATCAGTTCTCATGTCCATAATTCTGAGCAAAAAGTGAGTAAAATACAACACTTGAAAGAGTATTTTATCAAGCTATGAGGATTTGAGATTTCACTTCTTGTTATTATAGCCCCCCTTTGTCCAGCCCCCAGTACGTGTCCGAACCACCAGCTTTCTGTGGCTTTTCAGCCAGTGTCAGTGGGAGGCCCTTCCCTAGTCCGTAGCTTAGGCGAATTATGGCTTCACATTAAATTATAAGCGTGGAAACACAGCCCTTTTTTATTTATATGCAGAGTGGCACAATGATAAATGAAGGTCAAGGCAGATCAGACGTCAGACCTCAGCAGAAGCCTGTGAGGTGAGCAGACCAAAGCTTATAATATTGAGAACTTTTTAAAAAATTGCACTTTGATCAAACTTGGGTTGTTATTTCTCTTTATTTCTAAGTGTAGCCTGTGTAAATACTTTTGAAAGGTCCCTTTAAAAAAAAATCTTACACTTACTTATTATGAAAAAGAAGCCATATAATGCCAAAAGGTCTATGAGTATTTGTTATAAAATGAAAATCAAGAGCCCTTATAAGTTGAGCTTATCATACTTGGTCACATTCCACAGCTAGGGACACTGAGTCCCGAAGAAAGATTTCTGGGGTTGGAGGAGTCAGTTTCTTATAAAATGGCTGGATGAAAAACACATTGAAAAGAGAAGGAAGTCTAATGATTATATCATACAGTATTTTCTCGCTGCTTCGTCGTCTACATTTCACCAAACGATTTGACCTGACTTTCTAGTTTTTAGCATGCTGTAGTTCCCATTTTGATTTCCTTTATAATTGTCATGCAGTATGAAGGGGACTCAGGAGGCCTCATGTTGGCAGCCCAAGGTTGCATCCATGGGGCAGGAAGGACATCTCCCCCTGTTAAGCAGGCCCTAAGGGGACTGTTTCCTGTGGCTTTTACCAGATCTTTTGGTGTCCCTGTCTGTATCTTTCACTAAGTGAGATGGGTTGTTGAGCAACACTGAGTACTTTACAAAGGAAGAAGAGTCACACTTAGAGATACTCTAGGAGTGCAAAGTATATAAAAGTAGGGGCATTTCTGATTCAATTAAAAGTCTTTTGGTTAAAAATGACAGAAAACGCAACTCCAAGTAGCATAAGCAAAATCCAGAATTCACCATCTCAAGTCAGTTGACAATATAGGCATAGAGTTGGCATAGATACAGATTGCATGGTGTCAAAAGTCTCAGCTCCCTTTCTCCTCTCTGCTCAGCTTCTAATGTACTGACCCTCTCCTCTAGCTGACTAGACTCTCAGGACATCAAGGCAGCTACCACTCTTTCTTCCGGGTTCGAATCCAGCAGAAAAGAGCTTTCATTTCAGCATTTCCCTCCAAAGTGCTGAGATCCACCTTGATTGGCTCAATTAAGCTGCTATCCCTGTTCCAGTCACAGTGTGCAGAGGCGAATAAGATGTTGTGTTTCCCCTGACCTCCTGGTAGTGGAGTCCAGATTGTAAATGGGACATTATTGCATTGCTAGATGCTGCCAAGTAAATTTTGACTGATAGTGACCCCATGTGACAGAGTAGAACTATCCCACAGAGTTTCCTTGGCTGTAATTTTTTTCAGATGCACACTGCCCAGTCTTTCTCTGATATAGCTACTGGATATGTTCAAACTACCAACTTCTCAGTTAGCAGTCAAGTACTTAATTATTGTCTACCAATTTTTTTCTAGCCATGTCATGACTTCTAAGCAGCCATCTATTAATTGTTTGTCCCACTAACTATCCCTTTTGTAGGCTGACTAGGAGAGAGAAGACATTGATCAGTTTACAAGGTAACAATTTGAGCATGATGTCCATTATTCCCAAACCCAGTGTGAAGTTGGTGACAGCAGAGATCCTGTTCACCGATTGTCTGCCCTTCTCCTTCTTCTAGCACCGTCTCAGCAACTCCAGCTCCTGGTGCTAGCCTTCTCATGCCTTCTTTAATTGGCTCAAGGACTGGTCTTTTGTCCTTGAGGAGCACTTTCATGTTTTATGTATCCATAGCTTTTGTGAAGAAGACACGGGAGTTTTGCCATTCTGACTTGTTATATGTGTCATTTAGCTAAAGCCAATGAGTTGGTTCGAAAACACTTTTTGATGATCATGAGATGTTTTGTCTACTCTTCTGCCCGAGGAGAAATTCCTCCCTGAGCAGAAGTTATAATCTGAAAGTTTGTTGTCTTGGCCAGTCAAGAATGCCACAGGGATGTTCTCTTCAATAACAGTGGTGGCTATGGATTGAACTGTGTCCCCCCAAAATATGTGCCAACTTTGTTAGGCTGTGATTCCCAGTATTATGTGTGTAGTTGTCCTCCGTTTTGTGAGTGATATAATTTTTCTAGATGCTGCAAACCCTAACCTCTGCCTGGGGTTAATGAAGCAAGTTTGGGTTATGTTAAAAGAGAATTAGGGTGGACTGTAACATACTTACTCAGGTCATATGCCTGATCTAATGTAAAGAAAGTTTCCCTGGGGTGTGGCATGCATCACTCTTTATGTTACAAGAGATAAAAGGAAAAAAAAAAAATTGAGCAGAGAGTTGGGGCCCTCACACCACCAAGAAAGTAGCACCAGCAGCATTGTGTGTCCTTTGGTCTAGGGATCTCTGCACCATGGAGCTCCTAGTTCAGGGGAAGGTTGATGACAAAGATCTTTCCAGAGCAGGCAGAGAGACAGCTTTTCCCTGGAACTGATGCTCCAAATTCGAACTTCTAGCCTCCCAGACTGCAAGAGAATAAATTTTTCTTCGTTAAAGCCATCCACTTGTGGTATTTCTGTTATACAGCACTGGATGACTAAGAGAGTCATTTTCTAGATTTGACTACTGGGTTGATCTTGAACAGTTGTATAAACAAAACAACTGAGACTTCTTTGGCTTCCATATTCAGAGTACATCCAAAAGGTTCTCAAATATTACAGGCAGCAGGCAACCAATGGCTGGTGTATTACTTGGTGAGCTTCATTACAAACTGTGACTTGTTAGTTCACATTTAACTCCTCACAGCTCTTTCAGCTACTTAGAAAGATACCGTTTGCTCTGCTGAAGCGTTCACAGTCAGTTCCTGGTTACCGAAGTGTTTTGACCAGGACTAAGTTCACTTTTCAGTTTTGATTTATCCCTTCCCTATATGCAGACATGTTTCTTGTCACCCATGCATTAGGAGGCCTTTTCTGATTTCCTGTACTCATTTGGAAGACCACACACACAAGTTTCTCAGAGGCTGAGATCACGGAGGGTGACTAATAATCCAATTGCTGATTATCAGGGCGTGACAAAAATCAGAGGCAATTCCTTGAGTTGATAACACTAAATTTCTAGAAGTTGGTCTTGGGTAGAGGGAATATGGTTTTAGAGCCATTCAAAATAAAATGAGAGAGGAATCTAGAACAAGAGATGTGAAAGACAGAGGTCACAAGGAAGTTTGACAAATCCTAGAGTTTTCATGAATACAAACCTATAGAAACAGACCAGACACTTGACACCATTTTCAAAAGAACATGGGGCCATTGAGGCCAATATTTTAAACTCTGTTTCCTCAGTCTCATTGGCCTTGAGCCTTGCATAAGAAGTGGGCGAGGAGGATGCCAAAAACCAACAGAATGGTCTAGGCAAAAAAGCAAAGTCCAGAGAAATCACTGACAATTCAGCATTGACCTCATCTTTGCTGGAAGGAGCCTTTGAAGGCCTTGTTCCTATGGGGAGAAATATATGTCTTGCAGCCCTTTGTCCGCCTCTGACCTGGAAACTTCTGACGATACAACTTGAGAACAGCCACACCCTCTTCTTCTCCATCATGACCAACCTCTGCCACAAATGTTTTATGGTGGGGATGTTTCTGTTTTCATCGTGTTTGTGGCTATTTCTAGCAGAATATGAATTCTTGGTAATAAAGTGTAGACTTTTTCAGTACAGAAATGAACACTGCCATGCAGATGTGCAGAAAACAAGCCTACACTTTATTAATTTTTTAAGATCAAGAATTCAATTTATGGCTACCACTGCCTACTGCTCTGAGAGAGATCACAATAGAGGGCTTTGGACAGAGTTGAAGTAAAATACAGAACAAAATTCTAACTTATAAAAAAAAGGTCAGTCTCACTGGCCTGTCAGAGACTGGAGGGTCCTCGGAGGATGAGTCCTGGACACCCCTTTAGCTCAGTAATGAAGTCAGTCCCGAGGATCACCTGTCAATCAAAGATTAGACAGGCCCATAAAACAAAACGGGACTAAAGAGGCACACCAGCCCGGGGACAGGAGAGGACAGGAAAGCCGGTCAAGAAAGGGAGTGTTGACATGTTGTAGGTTGGCAGCCAATGTCACAAACTGTGAATATATCATTTCATGAGAAGCCAATTTGTTCTGCAAACTACCTAAAGTACAACTAAAAAAAAAAAATTCCTTTTATTTCATGTTAATGTCTGTCATCAAAGGCATTTAAAGGCTTGTGGTGGCTTCAGTTAAAAATCCAAATAAAATAGCTTTTGAAAAGCTCTTTTCTGTGTTTTGTGAGGAGGACTATATCGTGTACCTATTTGTCTTCTTCCCCGCCCCCTCCCCATTTATACAGAATTCTCTTCTGCCCTTAGATAAAATTCTAATAAACAGGAAGCTGAAAAAAAGAAAAAGAAAAAAAGCATGGTGCAATTGTTCTGAACGTTGTTTTTCTTGCAAGACTCTGTGAGACGCACTAAGTGTCCTATTCAGAACAGTCCCTGTAGGTGGTAGTGTTAATAAAGAAATGAAGCAGCCAGCAGAGCTGCGGCTGGTGCTGCAGCTGCTTAGCTCCTGCCGCAGCCTCAGCCTTGAGGACGGGCTCCTGCCGCAGCCTCAGCCTTCAGGACGGGCTCCTGCCGCAGCCTCAGCCTTCAGGACTGGCCGGCTTGCTCGGATGGCCCAGCACTTCCCTCTTCACTGATCTTGAACCTAGTTACAGACTATGAAGGAGGTGAAAGTGAGGCCATTCTCATGGAAAATGTATTTTTCTTCCTTGCTTCTCACATCGAATGCCCAAGAAAACTTTGTTTCCTCAGAAAGTTCATCATGTGTGTCAATACACCAGAAGCAAACAATCTAGTAGAAATATGTGATACTTTATCTTTTAGACAGTTAATTAGCTGCAACATGGGCCTGCTGCCATTAGAACAAGCTGTTAAGAAAGTCTGAAAGTTATCCTCTTTTTTAAAATAAAGAATTTCTTTCACCATCACGTCAGTGGTTACTGGGCTTCGTGGTGTATTGCAAGATTAAGGGAAAGTACAGATGCCCCAAAGTCACCTGAGACCCTTTGCTTTCAACAAGTCCTGCGCTGGGTGAACTGAGCGGTTTGGGAGCTCTGACCCTGAGGAGCAACTAGCAGCTGAAAGGAGCAGAACTGGGCCTACTGATTCTTGAGGAACAGTTAGGTGTCAGTCCGAGTGTCAGTTGTTGGTAACACTTCCCTTGGTGGATCGTTTCATCACCCACGGCCTCTCACCGCTGTGTGAAGCTTGCAGACCTAGGCCTGGATTGTCTGATCCTAGACTTTTGGTTTCTGAGTATGGTACCAACCCCTTGGGCTTCTCACAGTACAGGAATCAGGCAGGAAAAGGGAGTGGAAATTCGGAAAAAAAGGTAGGCTGAGGAGACAGGGGCTGCTGGGAGGGAGAAGCATTCCTGACAGGGAGGTGGGGGCCGAGAGAATGCCTCACCGTTACCATGTGACAGGTGTCTCTCCATTTTCACACTCCCCAGGCTACTAATTCACACCCACCAGGATCCCATCTAAGCTCAGGTCTATCTCTGCTCTGGTAAAGCCTGGTCACATAGCTGACACCACACAAGCCCATACAACCGACTATCCTAGGCCTGTACTTCTGTATTTTGTGGGTTTATGTTTATTACTAAATGAAACACAATGTCAAAAACCAGAAGAAGTGGAAGGGAGGAGCTCTAGGGCCCCATTTGGGACCTGCTCCTGGGACCTGGCAAGTTCTGATGCCATTTGAAAAGTTGTTGTCATTGTTGTTAATGTTGAAAGACAGGAGGAAATGAATCCTTCCCGTGTGACTCTCCACCTGGAGAAAAACATACCCTTTGGGGCATAATAGGGTTTCACCAACTAGACACCTAGGAAGTAGTTCTGGAATTCTACCGTTTGTTGGGAAGAACACAGGTGTGTATAAGAACACAGGTGTGTGAAAACGGACTGAGCTTCTGAGGAAGGATTTCAGACAGGAGAAGGTTTCTCTGTTGAACTTTGTGCTGAAGGGGCCTTATCTGGCACAACAGAAAAGCAGTCTGAATCCCATAGGAGCCCCCTTGAGGGACGCTGGGACAGTAGACACTTCTACTGGAATAGCTGTTTCATAACGCCTTGTCTGCACGTTCTAGGGCTGACTATTTAAATATTCAGCACTCTCATTGCTACTTTTAACATTTTATTTTCTGTTCACACTCTGGAGCTCCACCCATCTAAACCAGCCCATGTCACTACATGGAATGTTCTAGCTTCCCAGACCAGGTTCTTGCTGTGTGTAAATATAATGTTTTGGGATTAAACCTCCAAAATCAAGTCAGGTTTAAATTTTCAGCAAGAAGCAGTGGGCTGCCTTTGTATATTGCGGCATAGTTTTCATGAATTATGAAGGTTTTTCTTAGATGACTGAGCTCCATGGTTAGTGAGCAGAAAAGTTATTTTTCTATTCACTGTTGAGTATTTTCACCAATTTCAGTCTTACTCATTAGAAAATAATCTGCTCACCCACAGATGCCTGGGGTTCTGTGATACCACCACGTACCTTCTCTTTTAAACACTGGAGACCTTTCCCCCACTGTGGCTTTTGCAGACGAATGTGGCTCTA
The DNA here is from genome assembly GCA_028571685.1 of Heterohyrax brucei. Lineage (NCBI taxonomy): Eukaryota > Metazoa > Chordata > Mammalia > Hyracoidea > Procaviidae > Heterohyrax > Heterohyrax brucei. The sequence continues at coordinate 25,681,478 of CM053162.1, forward strand.
CCAGCAGAAACTGCGAGGCTGTCTGCAGAGCATGCTGGCCACCACGATGTTTGGTGGTTTGGAGTGGTGTGAAATCAAACATCCACCCCAGGGTCCTAGGAAGGTCACACACCCTTGGATTCTACCCTTGGAACTTGAAGATTCGAACGTTATCACCCAAAATGTGGCATGACTAAACACCGGTTGACGACAGCTCTGTTTATCTCTTGTGAAATCACAGGGATTTCTGTAACGCATGCTGTTTCAGTCATTTTAAGACTTCAGGGAACCTAATCAGCATATTTTTGTTTTTGACATTCTATCTTTTACAAGGGATTGAAAAGCAATTTTGTGTGTTTAAGTCTGAAACTTCCCCAAAGGTTGTTTTTACCACCTAGAGACTAATGTTGATACTGCTTTCATTTTAAACACAGTTGTTTGTGCTCTGTTAAATGGTCACTCCGTACTTGGTGTGTGGTCTAGTGATTGCTGATTTAAAAATACAGTGGGGGGTTGAAGGAGGCTTGGACCCCACCACCCAGCCTGCCTGTGCCCCGAGCAGCATGTGGCTGATACTAGGTCAGTGTGTGATTTTGTCCAAAAGAAGGAAACAGGACAGGACTGGTATAATTTTAGAGCTTTAGTGTTTGTCAGTCTGAGAGATCCACTTTCTTCTGTAAAACATATAAATATACAGACCCTCCAAACTCTCCCTTCAGATAATAAAGAAAGCTTACTATAAATTGCACAAACCAAGAATTTCATTTTCTAGATGACTTTCCTCTTTTTCCTAGGAAGTCTACTTATGAATCTTCTTGATGCCTATAATAAATATAATACATAGCTTTTACATACATAGACTGTATCACGCTTTTTAAAAATTGAAATAATATTTGTTAATTAACCTCAATTTCTTTTCAGTGTCAGAGGAGCATTTAATAATAAACCCAGTAAGAGTCAGTTCAGAAATTAAAACAGAATGGCATTTGCCCAATGTTCAGCTTTCATATTTTTTCTCTGTTAAGTTTTTTTGCACATCAAGACCTTTTCAAATCTCAGATATGTATGTATGTATGTATGTATGATTCAGAATAACTTTAAATTAGAACTATCATAGGCTGACTGTTATGATACAGCAAGCCACAACCTTTAGTCAGTAATTCACACACTAAGTCATTGATTTTTGTCTTCATATGCAGTTTTGCTTGACATTAATATTTCCTACTTGCCTACCTATTTAATGAAAATTTCATATAAGGTCAGCTATGAAGTTAGGCATTTGCTCACCTATGAAATGAATTTTTCCATGATGTTAGAACTCATTTGAGTAACACACAAACCAAAAAAAACTAGCAAAGGGCATGCAGCTCCTTATTGTGTACAACAAGTGACACATACTGTCTTTTCGAACAGTTTTTGTTATTAACAGATGAACTTTAAAAATAAACTTGCCTTTTCTATCAACAAGGCACACTTTTTCTTCCTCTCCCATCCTCCTTCTTGTTGATTTTTTTCTGTTTTTTAAACACTAAATAAATGAGTCAACTTAGTCCCATCTTCCAGAGAATTATTCAGTGCATTTTCTGCTAGCAGTTACCCGGGTTCATGCTAGGATTCATCATCGGCTGGCTGCAGGGTGTTTCGAAAACTTTATTCAGCATGTGAGAGAGTGAGATTGTGTACGGAGTACACCCCGTGGTATGTGAGATAGTAATATGGTTTCTTTTTTTTTACTTCTGAAATGACTTTTAAAATGTCAACTTTAAAAGCGTGTCTTTTACAGACCGAAATAGCATGCCCGGTGCTTCACTGAGCTGCCTCCCCATCTGTGTTTCTTGTAATACAATTTAGATGTTTGGGCTCAGCTTCCATCTTCTGAGTCTGTGAAAGAACTACTCACACCAATGGCCCTCGCAAGGCCAAGCTGTTTCAGTGTTATTTACAGATAGCAGTCAGAGAAAGGACAGCATCTCAAATACAGCATTGTCCTGTTCAGTCTATATATAATGCCATGGATTTTTGTGCATGTATTTTAAAATATTTTAAAAAATTAACAATTATATACATATGTATATCTCAGAAGTCTCATAGCAAAGAAATCTATTCTGCTTTGTTTAGTGTATTTCATGAGAAATTATTCTTTAAAAAAAATACACATTCATGGAAATAAGGCATGTGAATCATTAAGTGCAATGAAGTTAGAAGCTAGATGTGATTTCCAAGGAGTCATAGAAATTATAACAAAAAGCAAAAACAAACCGACTGCTTTCAAATCCATTCTGATTCATAGTGACCCTATAAGACAGAGTAGGACTGCCCCACAGGTTTTCCAAGGCTGGAATCTTTAGGAAGCAGACTGCCACTTCTTACTCCCAGGAAGTGCTGGTGGGTGTCAATTGCCAGCTTTTCAGTTAGCAGCCAAATACTTAACCACTGAGGCACTTTGCATATATTAAATATTAATTCTTATATAACTGTGAGGAACCTGCTACTGTCCCAATTCTACCAATGGGCCGAGTGTATTAGTTTTCTAATGCTGCGTAGCAAATCTAGTATCTTAAAACAACGGCAATTTATTAGCTTTTAGTTCTATAAGTAAAACACCTGGGCAGATACGCTTTAGCCGCTGCACCACCAGGGTGGCTCCCATAGAAATTACGATGGTAGGGAGGAAATCTTACGAGTCATCACTGAGTCTAGTCCTCTCATGTCACAGACGTGGGAACTGAGGCCCAGAGGAGACCTGACCTTTTTTGGAGCACAGACCACAGGAGCCCACTAACACTTTACGGCCTCTGCCCCGTGCAGTCATGTCTTCTAATTATGAGTAAACATGTCACTCATTAGACTGACTTCATGATGCAGACCTGCAGCAGGGACATTTTAATCCCAGAGCATTTAATCTAGACAGTTCATAAACAGCACATAAATTGTGTTTCTGATAGAACCACCCACCCCTAGACCATAGGCTGGTTCCACCACACCCCTGACTTCACAGTTCTGTTAACCAGGAAACTTTTGTTACATGGGAAAATCGCATTTGAGACCAGCACGATTCTCCAGCAGTTTTTAGCACACTGGCTCTCCCAGAATACAGCACAAGGCTTCTCAAACACTCTGACACCAATGCCTTTTGGTAAACATTGAATCTGGTAGTTTCTACCCTTGTGTTTACAACTTCAATTTGTATTTATTTTCTCTCTATTATTATTGAGTGTACTATTTCACTAAGGGAAGTGTACATGTATGAGTTACCCATAGTGATTTTTTTAAGCATCTTAACCTCATGAAATGAATCTAATTAAGCACTCTGTGGCCTTGAAGCATAATTTCCATGCCTTTCATATGGTGTGCCTTCAATTTTGACTCCGGGGGGCATCCCCTATCGTCACACAAGTTCTTGAGCCACATTTGATTTTTTTGGTTTTTTTGTTTTTTAATTTCACCTCAGTGGAATTAACAATACCTGTATTTAATTCCTCATAAACTGTAGTCCCAGTGTGATCATTTTGCCTGCTCCCCGACAGCAAACACCATACTAGTGTAAGTTTTGATTATGTAGTATTCTTGGCCAATTTCAGTATTAATAATCTCACATGGAAACTACAGTACAATGAAGAAACTGTCTGAGCAAGGAACCACAGACGCCTTAGGGCAAGCAACTCAGTGAAACAAACGTATGACATGCTTTTTTATTTCCAAATGGGGCAACACCGCAATTAAAAAGCCAGCTTGCCTTTCACTTTCTAAAATATGTCTCCGCTAAAAAGAACAGTTGTTCAGCTCCATCCTTTGCCCATGTAAATGCTATTTAGGAAACAGCAGTCCTTGTGATGGATTTATAATTGGAGATTACACACAATCCCAAAGCAAAGCCTGACATTCCATTCAGTGTCAGCGTTGTTCAAGGCTATTTCTGTGACTGGTTTTATTGATCAGTTAACTGGAAATTTTAAGCTAAACAGTATTTCTCCTAAGCTGATGAGTGTTTTCCCAATTCTGAGTTCCCTCTAAATGGACCACCCACACTCAACAGATCACCTAGATAGAGAAAAGTGGCAGAGAACCTTGGGGGACTAAGGGAAAAAATTGGGAACAGATTAGTGGTGTAAACACTCTTCAGAATTAAATGGTACTGAGCTTGCTTGACTGGAGCTTGGTCAGGAAAAGGAACATAACTCTCACAGATGTGAAGGTTACTGATACCCAGATGGTAAAAGATACGGTTACACTGTATCAAGAAATGGGGTGAAACCGAGAGGATCTTCCAGAATTTAATATCAGAAATAAACTTCCAGACAGAGAAATTCTCCATTAGAGTGTGAAATTGGCTTATCAGAAAAAAACTGTCATACCAGCTATAGTGACATTGAAGAGAAGGTTGAGATGAGAAGAGAAAGAACAGGAAGGAGAGAAAGGCCAATGGAGTGTTTGCTAATGGTGGTGGAATACCAAGATAGAGCTTTTAGCCAGGCTAGCTCTGCTGGTCCAAGGGACAGTGGTGCGTGTTGACCTCCAAGCAGCAAGGCATCGGGGAAGCTGAGGTTGACACTGGCAGAGCTGCCTTGAGTTGGGAATTCCTGGACTCTCAGCTTGTTGCTAGCTGCCATGGAGTCAGCTCCCAACTCACGGCGACCCCGTGCACAGCGGAATGCAATATGGCCCAGTCCTGCACCAGCCCCATGATGTTTGAGTAACCAACAACCAACCGACTCATTGGCATCTAGTCGACTTCAGCCCATGGCCACCCCACGGGACAAAGCACAATTGCCAAATACGATTCCCAGTGAGCACCTGGTGGTTTTTTGAATAGTCCTTCTGTGTTTCTGAAGTTTAGGTTTTTGTCACCTTAGAAAAGATGACTTTCCAAACTTAACGGTCAGTGTTCCTGCCAACCTTCTTTGTCACTGTGGGGTAGTGGTTATGGAATCACAATGAGGGATCATGTGCTGTCGGTTGCCGTTAGTTCCTGTTGCACTGATTCTGACTCACAGCCACCCCACGTGTGTGAAGGAGAACGGCTTCACAGGCTGTGACCTTTTGGAAGCAGATCGTCAGTCCTGTCTCCCAGGAGTCCCTGAGTGGGTTCAAAGTGGTGAATTTTCAGCTAGTACTTGAGCACTTAACCGTGTGTGCCATCCAGGGATTCCAAAAGAATTATATAGAAAGTCACAATATGTGTATCTCCTTTTTTAAAAAATATCTTCTGACTTTCCAAATAAATTGCACAAATATTGTTAACATTAAAACAGTTTCCATCAAAACTGCAGTTTATTTAAAGTGTCTGGAAGAAGGCCCTCCACCGCCTCCCTGAGTGGTCTCTTGTGGATTTGTCCCTCCCGTGCAGAGAGAGTGATTTATCTCCAGAGCGAAGTTCCCAGTGTAGTGTTTACTGCCTTGAGATGAGTCTTACCGGCTTCATATGCCTACCTGTTTTTAAAATAGTCCTGCCCCAATGTAGGTAGGCATAGTCGCATATTTATAACGAAGTGGGAGCAAGTCTGCCACCATGAAAAATGGCATTCTGCAGAGTAGTGAGAGTCTGTGACCCTTCCCCCCCACCTTTTTTTTGCTACAGTTACTTCTATTAATGTTCTGTGGGATAATTACCTGACTCAAAAAGGAGGACATAGCTTCCGTCAAGTTCTGTGTTAATTTCCCATCTTTCCTTCCTCCTTCCTTTTCCTTTCATTCTTCCCTCTCTTCTTCCCTCCCTCTTTGCTTCTCTCTCTCTCTTTCTTTCTTCTCAACCTTATCCTCTTCTTCTTTCTTCTGCTCTTCCTTCTTGATCCTCATCTTCTCTTTTTTCTGCATAGTGTTTTTTTTTTTTTACAGCAAACATGAATAACTTTAAAAATGAAAAAAAGAATGTCTGACTTTCTTCAAGCGAGCAACCAAGCAGTTAACATGAAACCCCCCCCCCCAATACATCAGTCTATAGGAAGAAAACAAGACTAAGAAGCAAGTAATTGAAACACAGCTTTTCTTTTCCTCTTGTGCAGTGACTCAGAGTGACCCAGTGATCCAGTGACCCAGTGATCCAGTGACGCCATCCCCCGAGTGCATCCATAAGCAGTTAGCGTCAGGCACCGCCATGAGCCAGTGGGTCAGAACACCTAAAGGCGGGAGAAATAGACTGATGTTCTTCCCACCTCAACACCCCGTTCCCCTACACCCACAGTAGGGTGTCACCCGGGCCTGGAAGTCAGCGGAGGGCCAGCACAACTTTCTCACTGTTGCGTGACTGACTCTCTCCAGCTCTGTACTCAAACTGGGTACCAGAGTGGGATTGCAGGCCTAACAGGAGAAGAAGCTAGATGAGCAGAAACAGTCCACCAGCTCCCTGGGGAGCTCTTGTCAGCCACCTGCTGGTGGGCTTGGCCTGTGCCCAAACATTGACCATATCCCCTCAAACCAAAAACTCCAACCCACTGCTGTGGAGTCGATTTCAATTTATAGCAACCCTATGGGACAGAGTAAACCCTGGTGGTGTAGTGGGTTAAGTATTACTTCTGCTAACTGAAAGGTCAGCAGTTCAAATCCACCAGGCATGCCTTGGAAACTCTATGGGGCAGTTCTACTCCGACCTCTAGAGTTGCTATGAGTCAGACTCAACTCAACAGCAGTGGGTATGGTACAGAGTAGAACTGCTCCACAGAGTGCCTGGAGGGTTTGAACTGCTGACCTTTGGATTAGCAGATGCAGCACTTAACTACTATGCCAAAAGAGTTTCTACCCAGCCCCTAGCAATTTTAATAAAATGTAGTTTGAGATTCCACTATTAGAGCTTCCTAGGCAGATGAGGGCCTTCTCCCCAAGTCATATTAAGGACTCCCTGGGTCTGGAAGGCTGGAATGAAGTGGACAAGTGCTGACAGACCTTTCCTTCATCTGCCTGGAGCAGCCTTGCAAGAGAACATCGGGGGAATGGAGGAGAGTGGGTGGGGATGACAGAAGCCAGGAAAGGAGGTGCTAAATAGTTTTAGGAGTTGGAGTAGGCATGACACAGGAAAGAGTGCACAGAAAAAGTTTAGGACCTAGGCCCTGGGAACCAAAGTGGTAGAAGGAACTAAATCAGCTCCTGCCTAGTCACCTCCAACTCATGACGACCCCTGTGTACCAGAGTAGAACTGTTCTCCACAAGACTTTCAGCAGCTGATTTTAGATAGCTAGGCCTTTCTACCGAGATGCCTCTTGGTGGACTAGAACCTGCAGCCTTTCAGTTAACAGCCCTGTGCTGTCACTGTTGGCACCACCCAAGGACTCAAGAGGGACTAAAATGTTTAAAGCAGGTTTGGCTGAGGTCTGGCTTTTCTGGAAAAGGGAAGAAATCCCTGTTCTTCCTTTTTCATATCTTTCTTTGCCTGCTACTCATCTTCCTCTGCTCTTAGCTCCCACAGTTTAGGTGTCTCTAGGAGTGCTGTGTCACCAGGAGGGAGCAGAACCAGAAACCTGATTACCTGAGTGTGTCCATCTGTCCATCTAGGTGTTTGCATGTTTAAATGGTTACCATTTTCATTCATATGAATTATCTCGTGAATCATTCCCAAGTCTTTATGGTGATTGGTATTATTTGGGGGTATTTTTTTAAAAATCCCTAGGGATACACCGTCCCACTTAGGATATTCCACCCCCCAAAAGAAGCCCGACAAAGCCATTGCCTTTGAGTCAACTCTGACTCAGAGTGACCCTGTAGGACAGAGTTGAACTCCCCATAGTTTCTAAGGAGCGCCTGTTGGATTTGAACCGCCTACTTTTTTGGCTAGCAGCCACAGCACTTAACCACTGCGCCACCAGGTTTTCCCACTTAGAATATAGGAGAGTGACTTCATTTCCTAAAAATGAAGTGCTTATTACATGCCAAGTGGGAACTTTAACCAAACCTAAGGGTGCCCTGCGAGGCCACCGGTTAGTCAAAATCCAACACCTGGAGCCTTGGCCTCCAATTGAGTGCTGCACCAGCTGCCCCTTCCTCTCCGTGTATTTCACAGGGCAAGACCTCCCTTGCCTACTGGGGCAGCATCCCTGGGACAGGTCCTAGGTGTCCATGGGACACAGGGAAGAATCAGCAGAAGGCCTGGCTCTGGGTCTTCTCACTGTGATTTATCTGAGGAGTCACATACATACACCTTGCTGCCTCTGAAAGCTTTGTCTGTTCAAGACACAAACGAATGGGTCTGAAGTCCATTTACCACCCACCCCCACCCTGCCTCCAGGGTGGTTTTGAGATTCAGGTAAAATCATGTCTACAGAAGCCCTAGTGAATTAGGATATAGTTTGAAAAGGGAAAATAATACTGGCATTAATCAGTCAATGAACTCTGAATTTCAAAGAAATGCGTTTTGGATTCTTTCCCTCACATTAAAGCCCCTGTTTCCCCAACTAAACTCCAAATGGACTGGAGTGTTTATCCACTGAACTGGCCCAGCACAACAGAAAGATAAATGAATGGCTCATTCTGATTTAGGAACAGCTACTTCATCAATCAGGAGCCCAGTGTTACAAGTGTTATGGGCTCAGCGGCTAATGAGAAGGTCAGCCGTTGGCACCCACCTCGAGGCTCCACAGAAGAAAGGCCTAGTGCCTGTTCCAGCACACATTCCAGCCTAGAAACCCTAACAGGGCAGTTCTGCTCTGTTACACGGGGTTGCTATGATTCAGAATCAGCGTGGTGATACCGGACAGCAGCAGCAACAACACATTTCGTGAAGGGTGTCCTTTTATTGGTCTTGATTTTTGCCCGTGAGAATTTTTAGCAGAACATTGGATTAGGTGTGCCAGGGAAGTTCTAGCCTTAAATGTGAAGATTATACACACACAAACCCCTCCACAGATAAGCCAAAGCCAAGCCAAGTTAAGTGTTATTTAATTGGATAAGCAACCTTTATGTGATTTCTTTCTTCTGTTTTATTTCAAGGTACAGCTGGTATGGTTAACAAATTTTTTTTTTTTTAAGATTTTTATTTAGTTTCCATTTATGTGAAGGATTTCATCCTGTCACATACTAGTCACTCAGAGACACTGTTGAATAGACAAATGAAGAGATGCATTGATAAATTAATATTCCTCGGTGAAAAAGCTGGACCACAAGGTCAATCTGTTTGTAGGCATGATTGGGGCCTGAGTAAGAGAAATGTTCTTTGTAGTGGGGAACTACAGATGTGCTCCTTCGTCACTCCCTAGAGTGGGCCTTTCTTCCTGATGTCAGGGTGCAGCAAGTCCCCCCCAAAGGAGCCCTGGTAGTGCGAACTGTTAAGTATTTGGACATTAACCAAAAGGTTGACAGGTCAAATTCCTCAACTGCTCCATGGGATAAAAGCTACTGTTCCACCCCCGTAAAGATGATAGCCAAGAAAATGCTGTAGGGCAGTTTTACTGTCACAAGGTGGTCTTTCTGAATTGAAACCACCTGATGACACCTAACAAGTCCCCTTATGCTCACAGTGTCTTCTGCCACTGATAATGTAAATTTGACCCACTCTTTATTCGGACCACAGGCCAAGTAAGCACCGGCATTTAACACACAGGAAACTGGAGGCTCTCCAAGGTGTGCTATGGGGGGAGACGAGTCTTGTCTTAGGTCCGCTGACTTCTTGCTCTTTGCAGAAACCCAGGTGCCCAATACTGCAAATAGTTTCTTCTTGGAGGATAGCAAAGTGCTTCTCAACTTAGAGTCCTAGAAACATGAAGAGTGTTCACCCAGGCAGGGTGCTGGGTGCTGATGAGACAAGGATGAACCAACAGCCAGGGGAGCAGATAGGTCTATGGACTGATAGTCTATGTAGAAGGAGCTGTCTTAGCTAGTGCGGCCAGAAATTCAATGGTGGGTGGTTTTTAAGGACAGAATTTATTTCCTCATGGTTCAGGAGGCTATAAATTTGAATTCTGGACACTGGCTCTAAGAAGAGGTCCTTTCTTCTCTATTTCAGCTCCTAGTAGCCAGCAGTCCTTGGTGTTCCTAGATTGTAGATGGCTCATCTTCCGAAAGTGAGTGTTCTCCCCATATCTGCTGGCTTGTCTGTTTCTCTGTTGTATCACCCAGCAGTGACTAGATTTGAAACACACTCCACACTACTACAGTCTCATTAGTGTGACAAAGAAAACCCTGTTTCTTAGAAGGATTGCGTCCACATGCATAGGGGTTAGGATTCCATCACGAATTTGGGGGACAGGGACAAAATTCATTCCATAAGAAGCTCCATGGACTGGAGCCAGTCATCTCTGGCTTGAGCAGCTGGGAGGCAGGGTGGCAGAAGGGAAGGTACAAGGGCTGGGCCAGCGGACCTCTGCCGTCTTTTCCAGCCTGCAGTTGTGACTGGCAGCGGGTGGCTGCCGCTGTGGGCTCTGGCTGCCTTAGCTCTAAAGGAGTAAAACAAGTGCATTTTCCTTAAAGGAGTGAGCAACTTTGATAATTGATATATGTATCTAGTTAGGATAGTACCCGCAAAGAATGAGCATTTTGTTAGTGTAGTTAGTCTCCTTGTAGCAACCTGTGTCAGTCCCCCAAATGCAATTCTGTCCCCACCTGGGGAATTGGCTCAGACTACCTGACAAGATCACCCATCTTTCCGTTTTTGACTCTATCCAGCAGATAGTCTACATGCTGGGAGTAAGGTAGGGGCTACAGTGGGGCACCACAGACCCAAGCCCTGCCTTCACCACCGTGGGGGCAAATAGAGCAAATCTGGCTACTGAGGGAACCCTGAAGCACAAGGCCTACATGTTACTAGATGACAAAGTATACCCTCCCAGGGAGGGGTAAAAAGGTGCTTTCAAACACAAAGTGACATTGGGACTTGTGTAAAGTCAGTGCAATAGTTCCTAGAGAGAACAGTTCACTCCATCTCCACCATCCTGAGGGTCACCACGCCAGCAGACGCTGGCCACTCCCATAAAAGATTCATGAAGGGTTGGAGAACTGACATCCAGAAAACTGAGTTGAACTGGGGGTTGAGCCAAAAAGCAAATATAGATACTTGCAAAAATTTTGTGTATCAAAGTGAATGGCAGTGAAAAACCATACAGTTTTCCAAGTTTCTTCTTTGGTAAATAGTATCTGCTTGTAAAGCCTAGAGACCCAGCTTCCTTTGGTTTGCATTCTTACTTCCTTTGATAAAGTGGTTTGCCTTTTTCTCCAAAAAAAAAAAAAAAAAAAAGCACAATAAATAAATAAAGGCTGACAACTGGGTGAGATCGGCAGCCAAGCTCCTCTATAAGCACACAGTCCCAGGGCGTGGCAGTTGATCACAATGGGACGACATTCAATAAGGAAACGAGGCCCATTCTAAACACATTATCCCGTATTAACATGAGGAAAATAGATGTCTCATCACACGGTTATGTTGCCATCCTTCCAAGGGAAAATGCACAAGAGGATTTCTTTCGTAAGGATTATTTCTGCTTTGTCACCAAGCTGAGATGTGTGTGCTTGCTCACTGCCAAGTGAGGATGGCTGCTTTTCTTGTTCTCCAAGAGCGGCTAGGCTTCCTTCCCTAGCAACGGGCAGCAGCAGAAAGCAAGCTTTGCAGTCAGCCGGTGTTGCCTTTTAAATGCAGTGGGAACAGTATCAACAACAAAGGCAGCGACGGAGGGAAGCCGTCAGAAAGCGTGTGTGAAGCAGGTCCCACCACCTCACTGCCGAAATGGAGGATCACGTTTTGTTTTGCAGGACATTTTATTTTGCAGGATAGCACTGCTGTTCTGGATCAGTTCCAACCAAAAGTGCCTTAGACCTGTGTTGTAACTCTTTTTCTCTGAATATTCAAAACCAGTACTTCTAGCAAATCAACTGACCAGCTAAACTTGGGACCTCTGAGTGCTGTGTCAAAACTTCAAGCTGGTGTTCAAAGGAGCTGGCAGGATGGGGTCTCTCAGCACAGAGACTGTAGAGGCAGAGCTCCTTGGTACCTAGAGACAGTGGAGACCTTCATTCCTGCTCTCCTTGCAGACAAGTTTTCTGGCACTCAGTTCGCTGAGGTTTGTCACTGCTCAGATTAACGTCGTTATGCAGGCAAGTAGAAGAGAGCACTTACTAAACAAAGTTTGACATCCTGAATTTTGAGTTTAAAAGATAAATCAAAAGTGCTAGTTTGTGCTAATAAGATGGGAGCAGGGCAAGTGATACATCACAGTCATTATTGTCCCCTGCTTTGTCCTTGGCCTTCTGTATTGCTTCCTTTGCTAACTGCTCTGTCAGAATGCAAGGTGGAGATTTCCTCCGGCCTATCTCTATTACAGTTGAAAGGAAACCTCTATGGACCGATAGTATGCCACATTTTTCAAAAATGAAAATATTATAAAATTAAAGAGTTGGGAAAAAATGATAAATGTTTATATATATACATGTATGTATGTATAACCATGATTTTTAAAAAGTAGAGTTGGTTTTGAGGAAAGTCATTTTAAAACAAATTGTGAAAAGTAGTTGATCAATGGCGTAGTTTTATGAAATATTTAAAACCTGTTGCTCTGTCAATAAACTATGCATGTAGAAATTGTGGAATGCATATGTGCTTATCTGTTTATATGTTCACCAAAATAAAATAAATGATTTTTAAAGAAAGGAAGATAAAAAGATGATATTGCTAACTTGATACACATGCTGTGCTGATCATCTAAGGGGACTCCTTGTACTCAGTGACACAGCTAAGATAGAAAGGCCGCGAGGAGCACAATTCCTGTCTACACACACATTAGTGACCAGCGCCCTCTGTGCGGAAGACGTGCGCCCCTCCACGGGAAGCTCTGTGATTCCTGGGTGCTGCTGGCTGTGAAGCTGTCAATTCTCCTCTAGACCTTCAATTCCAAAACAGAAAGTGACATTTGGAAAGGATGAATGAGAGACTAATATACTCATCAGACATTATTCTTGTCACAGTTAGATGGTGGCAATTCACTTATCCACCTCTTCATAAAGTACAAAACAACCATTTGGGGTGGCTAAGCAACCTGACAAAACTACTAAATTTTGACCCTGGAAGGAAACATGTGAATGCAAACCAGAATCTTTTGCTGTTCCTTTGAAATGACTTCTATCAAGACTACATTAATCATGGTAAAATATTTGGTGTCGCACTGGGTTTTCCTCGTCCACAACAATGTTAGGTACTAACTAAAGGAAAGCTCATTGTATCAGAATGTCCCTTACAAGAGAAGTTGCAATGAAGTGAGGGGCTGAAGAAGGTTCCAGTCCTTCTCTGTTTCGGTAAATACCAGGCTGATCAATGACTCTCCCCTTTAAAGCTTTGTTCGCTGTGGTTTGCTCACCTCTGCCACCATCCTTGTGACTGTGTGTGAAAGTGGGCTTCTATTCCCCTTGTCACAGCCTCACTCCACTTTATTTTTAATAGAGCTTAGGCAAGGAAGGAAGAGGACATGGAGAAGGTTGTATTGGTAAATAAGGTTAAATCTTTTCAAATTTTTAGCTTGGAAATCAGCAAAACAAGATCTGCTCGCAGAAGTGGTTACATCTAAACTAGGTAGAGACTGGAGATAAATCTGACAACCTCTGACATCTTTAAATGTCAAACCCACCACACATCACAGATGACATCGTACCTAATGATAAAGCTCCCTTTAAAATACACTTCATGTAAATACATTTTTGTGAAACCACAAGCTGTTTCTCTCAGTTTTGTTTTCAGTTGGCTTTGATAAAGAGATTGGTTGGCATCCTACAGCTAATTGAACATCTTTCAACCTAACATCAATGGAAGGTTGTAGGTGACTGTCAGAAATACAGTTCTTTCCTCATAGTCCTATTCACAATGATTTTTAAATGTTCTAATAGACCCTGTCAGAGAGAGATGATCTATCTAGCTCTAACCTGAGTTCCTGAGCAACTCAGGGAGCTTTCTGTGGGGTGGGTCCAGCTTCTGTTTTGTTTTTGTTAGCTTGACCAGGACACTGCCACAGTAGGTTGGAATCATGCTACCAAAAAAAATAATACTACAATCCTCATTCCTATGCTCATTTAGATATGTTAGTATTTAATATGTTGTAAATTTCTTATACTTACTACATATTTGGTTTTGTAACTAGAATGCTATTTTACTTTTTCTTCTTGGAAAATAGAAAATGAGAGAGACCTTCCTTTCCAGAGGAGGATTCTGAGTGCTCTCAGGGCTTCTCTCTCATCCTCATCTATTGAGCTTGTTTTCTTTCAAGTAGCAGTTATTTCTAGATCCTGTAAAGTGATTACTGGATTTCAAAAAAAAAAAAAAGGTGATATTCTAATTTTACTGTTGAGCCTCCCTGATCTCTAAAGTCAGATTTGTTTCATAAAACTGCTTTTATGAGCTCATCTTGATGTACTGGCTTCAAGTCCAAAGGTGGTGTCCAGTAACTGAAGGGACAGTCACACTGTGCTTTTCCTTAGGAATGCCTCTGAATATAGAAAGGGTGTTTTAAAATCTGACATGAACAAATGCATTTTGTGAAAAAGAGGAAGCACACATTAGCTAGGTTACATGTGAAGTAACTCTGCTGAAAGCATTGATTTTTAACATGGAGAGGTTCACATTTTTATTTATGTACTTGCAAAAAGAAAGTTGGATTTTTTTTCAGTGCTTTGAATATTTCTTCAATGAAAGCTTTTGTGCTGTACCACCCTGATCTTAAGAAAACCCAGGTTACAGCAACAACAGAGGGTGAATCTGAGTTTGTTCCGTGAGCACGGCCTTTTCGGTTGTGGTAAAGAGTTAAAATGACAACGGTTCTGAAGAAAGTGCTTTGTGACCATGTCATGTTTCACTCTTTCCAGATGACTAAAATCACCATCATTTCCCAAGTCTAACGTGGGGAGGAAGGGGATATCTGTGGTTCAAGAGAATGGCAAGTTAGTCAGTGATCTTGGATGAGGACAGGGCAGGTATTCTAGGGTCACCTACTCATACTGAAAATGTCTTAAAGTCACAAATTAAGGTGATTACCATTGTCTTCTTATTCCCTGGTCATCTTTAATTATAGTGTTCTCTCAGGGTTCTTTGTTGGTGGTGGTTTTTAAATGTTGTCTTCTTACATAAGTCAGGCTACTTGTTTTCAAGCATGAGAATAGTCTCATGATATTGAAAGAACTAGAACAGAAAAAATAAAGTGTCAATTCTGAGTCCCATTATCTAGAAGAGAAGGTGTTACTGTAATGAAACAGTCATCGGTTCAAGTTTACAAAAAAACAAAGCCAATGCTTCGTGGTGAGTCTCTTAAAATGACCACGAGTCATTTAAAGCATTTAAGTCCTCCTTCTCAGTGATCTAAAATTTCTCGTGCCAAGTTTTCTTGCTCTGCCAATAAATATATTTTTTTCAGTATTGTTCCTGCATTCTGTTATTTGTTCTTTAGTCCTTTCCACTGTTCATTTGCTGTGATATGTGTTATGAAGAAATCCACTTTCAAAAGAAGTTATGACTTCTCTGTGGAGGTTTCCTTTCTTACCTACTTTAAAAATTTTAAAACATGAGTATATGAGGGTATATTGTGAAAAAAAATGTAGGGAAAGAATTTAAGTTTATTAAAAAGCTGTTTGAAAACAGACAAATACTGTGCTGACACTTACTAGTGTTTTTTCCAGTTGTTGCTGAGTTTAACTAGTCAAAGCACAGAGCAACATTTCTTTTGAATCCAATTGTTAAAAATGGCTCAGCTTTTCTAAAGAGAATAGCAAGCACCAAGGCTCAAAGGATCGCCTGAAAAATCTAGAATGTCTGCAGGCTGTTGTAAATAATTCTCTCCCTTTATGGAGAGTTGTTTGGGCTTTTTAGAAACTCATTAATTTGATTGTAAGTGCCTCAGTGTTATCAGGAAAAGGAGCTTTAGAAAATGGTTTCAGAATGTGTCATTTTCTCCTTGGTTTAATCTGAGACAGTGTGTGGGCATGCTGGTATTTTAAAAGGCTAAAAATGTGTAGATATTACTGTGCCTTCAAATATGTGGGAGCGTTGCAAACAGGGAAGAGTTTTCTTCAGCCCCCTGTCTGAAATTCTCCATTTCTTCCTAGTAGTCATTCTGGGATTTTTAAGAAGACCTCTTTGAGTCTTTTTTTTGTTTTCAATTTCTTGTTGCAATTAAACAAAAATCAATTTAAAAAGTCAAGTCAGCTTTCCTTGATTTTTATGTTTTGGATTTTAATTTTAGTAATTAAAAAATAAAATAAAAACCTGTGTTTTCATTTTAACTAGTTTCATTATTTTTTTATGAAATCGTTGGCGGCAAAGGACTGCCATTTGGTTTCAATATTAATACATAACATGAACTATGTGGGTGTCATCTATTTTCAGTAGTAAATAACTGCTTATAAAATCGTTTCACCTTAGCACAATTCGATCAACCCTTTCACAGTTTTGCTTTGCATCTCCCAATGATACGTGGGGTGTGTATGTATGTGTGTGTAAAATAAGCATTAGTTGTGATGTTAACAACAAGCTTCACGGTGCTGTGGTGGGCAGAAGGAGGGAATGTCATGCAGGCAGTTTCAATAGCCAATCAGTAGGTTAATCATTAATTGTTCTTTTCCCAAAGAAGATGGATTAGGTTGTTTTTTAAAAAAAGAATTTTTTTACTTGAATTCTTTTTTAAATCTCTTGTTTTTCATTTTTACTCTTAAAGAGGGGTTAATTTAGCAAGAAGATGTATTTTTCTGTTTGTGTTGTGGCTTGTTCATTTTCTCATAATCTGTATTTGGTAGCTAAAAATGTTGAAAGCAGTTTGGGAACAAAATGTCTGCTTAAACCATGACAAAATTGGCCACAATTTGCCGATTGGGCTGATAACAAAAGCTAGCAACACAAAATAGGTAGAAAAACAGTTTGTTCGGTGATGTGAGACCACTAAAGCTCTTTTTGCATGTTTTTTTTTTTTTTTTATTCTGTTGTTTATGTTGTGACAGTCATCCACGAAGAGACAGTTCTGCTCACCCATAACTTTTGATTAACCATTTCACCTGTGAGTGGCTTTTAAATTTTCAGAAAAACAAGCTGTTCCCTTGGCACTGACTACATCTCTGACTGACATACCCCCAGCTTTGTGTTTAAACCCCACACTTCATCCAGGTTTCATCTGCTTGTAACTGTTTCAAAGCCCATAATTTTACCTTGCTTTTACCTTTTAAAGAAGCACTTAAATTCTTCTTTTTCAGCTCTACAGCAATTGAATTCTCTGACTGTCTCTGCATATACTCTGACCTTGAAACACAGTCCTCTGCTCGGGCATACCCTCTGACAAAAACTCCAGCAACTAAAAGTGTGCCCTGACTTTCCTGTTATCTGCACAGACTGTAAACAAATGCTAGTGCCTTACACAAGACAATACACTTTTTTTTTCTTCAAATGATAGAACAAGATAAGAGCATCCTCCTTCTCGGCTCCCTTGTTTTGACTTCTTATGGCTTGTGTGTGTGAGTATAAGTATGTGGTGGTCTTATTGGTTGTCTTGAAAATCAGATACTCCCGGGGAGTAATTAAGAGGAGGTTTATGTTTCTACTTATCTAATCTTTGTTTTCACAAATAAATACAAATAACTCAAACTGAAACTTGATGGCTTTGGTGATAATAAAATAGCAGCCACGGGGAAATTTTCTTCATTTTAATGTTCTTTCACAACCCACATTCAGTTTCGGTAGGAAAATTATTAACCTTTTCAGCAGCATGCTAAAAACTGGGTTCACAATAGACTCCTGAGTGTGATTTGCAGGTTTTGGTTCTATTTTGAGATTTTGGGTATGCAGAGTTTTGTATTTTTTTTAAAGACCAAATGCTTTCTTTGACAGCAATCGTAATGACTTGAAATTCTTTGCTTGGTATCTTTTCAATGGGTGCACATTTTCTAGTGTTCGCATTGAATTCTTATTACAGTAGGGGGAAGTAGGCGGGAGGATTCCTATCTCCTGGTCTCCTGTTGTTTGATTCTGTGAAAGAGACAATCTTCCTTAGTCTCGCTGCGGTTCTCCATTCTGATTTCTCACGTGAAGTGTCACGATACCTGCGAGGGCAGCCCAGCACCAACCCGCGTTTCCTTCTGTCGTGCACAGGTGGCTGTGAGTCGGAGGACCGACTCAACAGCACCTACAACAGCCCTTCTCTAGTGGCAACTGTGAGTCCCCCGGCCTGCAGTTCTAAATCCACATTTCGTAGACTGCAGATGGTAGCTGGTTGGGCTTCAGACCTGACTCCTGCCTGCCTCTGGTGGCCTCATTCCAGTGGCCTTCAAACCAAAGCTCGTCTGACCAGTTGGGGCTGGTTGTCCTGAAGGTCTGTACAAGCCACAGGCTGCAGCGTAAGGTCCTGGGTGGGGTTGTCCTCCCAGGTGACTGTTGTCAGGGTGGCACTTCTCCGGGGGAGGAAGGTCACACTGGTGTAGCTCTTGCTTCTTCACCTGAAAGACACACGAGCACAGAACGTGGGAGGAGTAGAGGCAGGAGAGTGGGATGCAGGTGAAGGAGTATCGGATGGCAGTTTCTGTTCTGGGTGACTTCTTGAAGTCTGGCGAGGACAGTCACACCTGCAGGGACAGCCCTGCCTGAGGACACAGTCCCCCTACAAGGTGCCCAGTGTCCTTCATGACCTGACTGCTTCTGGGCCTCCTCCCATTGTCTCTAGGGCTCTACCCTCATCCAGAGCCCCACCCTGCCTCTTCCCACCACCCTGCAAAGTTGAAAATGGAAACTGAGGCTAACACACTTTGTCTGTAACACGTGTGTACTTCCAGTTCTGCCACTTTCAATGTAGTAGTCCTGGTTGTTCTTTTTTGTTTTTCTTTTTCTTTCTTTTTTTTTATACTTCCTGTATGAGGTTACTGTTTCAAATGATAAACTACTTTTTTTTGGCCTGGTAGTGTACTGACTCTCGCCTACCCTGCTGTGAGTGTTTTGCTGGCCCTTTCCACTTGTATATGATCAGATTTTGGGGTGGGCAGAGTGCCCTCACTCACCTCTCTTCCCCAAGGTGACCATAAGGAGAGGCAGGCTGTTGACAGCATTTTCTCTCCTTCCATTTAAGGGAAACACTGTGGATACCATAGCTCACAGGCCGCTCTGCTGGGGCCACCTAAGAGAACAGCAGGCAAAGGGAAAGAAGTTGGCTAGGGAGAAATGTGGTTCAGGTTTTACATTCCACGTGAAATCCTTGTCTCAGTGCCTTCTCAGTGTGTTCACACTCTGCAGGGTTTGTATTTATCTTGTATTCTGAGTGAGGTTCAGCCCAATGCTGTGCCAATGAGAAGCATCCAGAAAGAGAGACTCAGGGATGCATCATGCCAATGTTTTCTACCCAGGCTACCCCAAGAACTTGTTGAAACACCTGGGTGACTGCTGAGCTGCTTGGTCTTTGCTGGGGTTCTCAGGTGAGAGCTTGGGTACAGTTGACTAAACTGTCGGCGTCAGCAGCCAGCCAGCCCTCAAGCTACCCGTGGTCCCCAGGGACCATCCCACGGCCTGTGTCTAAGGGCATAACTAGAAGCAGGTGTCACTGGACACCAAAAGGTCTTGAGAGTGCACCTGAGTTACCTGGGTGGAATGGGGGAGTAAGAGTTGTTAACAACACATCCTGGCCCCAGCCTAGAGTTTCCAATAATGGACGGTCTGAGATGGGCCCTGACAAATTCTCGGGTAATGTGATGCTGCTGAACCAAGGCCCACTTTGAGAACTACTGCTTAGGGCCACAGATGATTGGAATACCACATTTCAGGCCTAGTTCAATGTCACTTGTTTGCTGTCTGGTTTTCATGGGTATTGTTTCAGTCATCTGGTACTGCTATAATGAAATACCACACATGGATTGCTTTGACAAAGGAAAGTTTATTCTTACACAACCTGGTAGGCTACAAGTCGAATTTCAGGGTGTCCACTCCAGGGGAAGGCTTTCCCCACTGTCAGCTCTGGAGGAAAGTCCTTGTGTTGCATCTGTCTTTGTCCAGGGAGCGTCTTGGCACAGGAACCTCAGGTCTGAAGGACGGGCTCTTCTCCCAGGGCTGCTTGCTTGATGGTGTGAGGTTCCCAATGCTCTGCTTGCTTCCCTTTCCATTTATCTCTTGTAGGATGAAAAGATAAAGGGTGGTACAAGCCATACTCCAGGGAAACTCCTTTTACAGTGGAGCAGGGTGGTGATCCTATTAAGGAATTTACAGTCCCACCCTAATCCTTTAACATGCAGTGTAAGAAAATCACAAAATGGAGGACAACCATAAAATATTGGAAATCACAGCCCAGCCACACAGCTACACGTATTTTGACAGGGACACAGTTCAGTCCACAGCAGGTCCTAACACAAGGCTGGAAGTCAAGTCAGCCTTTTAAGGGGCCCTTTTGTATTTCTTGGTAACTGTACAGCAAGGTCACCTGTAGCTCTAGCCTTTCACAATGCTGACCGGACTGTACCGGCGGCCTTGAGTGGACGCTGACTCCTGGAGACCCCCTGTTAGAGCAGAGGTGCACTCTGTAAGGTTTGAAATGGCTGGTTTTTCAGAAGTAGTTCACCAGGTCTTTCTTTTGAGGCTTTGCTATTGCTGTCCTGGGCTGTTGTTGAGTCACTTCTGACTCTAAGCGATCCTCTGTGGCGGAGTAGGACTGGCCTGGAGGATTTCCTGGGCTGTAGTCTTTACAGGAACAGATTGCCAAGTCTTTTCTCTCATTGAGCCCTGGTGGATTTGAACCACAAGCTTTTGGTTAATATGTTTTTGAGATTCACTTCTTTAAAAAAAAAAAAGTAGTTTTTACCTCAAAGATAGAGTGTTTGTATCCATCTTGATTATGGATAGAAAGAAGGCTGGACGAGGAAATAATCTAAGAAGTATCAGCCCTTGGGCCGCCAATCCTTGTTTGTATTTCTACCTTTCATATAAAACAAGAAAGTTATTTACAAGGTACCTCTCTATGCCAAAAGGTGGGCAAACTTCCAAGGTCCTCATGGGGATAAGGTGCCTGAATCACCTATGTGACCCTATTCATCCTAGAAGTTGTCACAACATCAGCACCTGGACCTCAGATTGAAAACTGGGTGCCAACATTTACCAGTGAGTTGTCAAATTTCTCCTTGCTTTGGGTCCTTCCCCTGCAGGGAAGATGCTAAGAGTAGCACCAACCTGAGAGGACTGAGGCAATGCTTCAGTGGGAGCACCCAACAGGACCATTATCACCTGGCTTATGGGAAACACTGGATAATGGTAGCCAAGGGGGCCTGGTGTGTTCCCATGAGGGCAGCGAGAGGCTCTCAGTCTTTTGAAAGGGAGTCGGAGGTCCTGCGCAAGGGCACAGAATCTTTCTGAATCATGTAATGATGCGTGTAACACTTCATAGAAACTGCTTCTCAGGGGAGGTCCCCTTGAGGAAGACTCTAAGTCTGCTCAAAGTTACGTGACTGCAGCTCTAGAAATAGGAGGCCATCAGAGATGAGGGCAGGAGGGCCTCTGTCTTCCAGGTCCTGATCCTTGAAGATAACATCCTGGTACGTTCCAAAAAGTAAACATTTTCCAAGTGTATCATCTAGGTTTCATTTTTAAGAGAGATAAAAATGACCTTCTAAGGGCTGATACCTTTGTACTAATGAGCATTGCCCGCCCTCCTTGGCAACTATTTGCACATCTCAGAAAGCTGGCTTCCAGCACTGTTGGCATCTGATGAGAATCAAAATGAACAGGTTCTGAGTGCCTCATTCATTGTTTTCCTTTGTGTTGATGGAGATATTAATGCTCTGAATAGGGTCAAGTGTTTGTATTGTATGTGCATGGCCAGGTCCTCCTGCTTGGCATCTTGGCAGTAAGGTCTTGGTAGTCCCTCACGTGTTACAGCAGATCAAAGTTTGAGGCCTCTGCTGCTGCCTTCCTTGGTGCAGACAGTTAATGCACTCAGCTGCTAATTGAAAAGGTAGAGGTTCAAGTCCACCCAAAGGTGGCTCTGAAAAAAAGACCTGGCAATCTTCTTCCAAAAAAGGCAGCCACTTAAAACCTTATCGAGTGCAGCTCTACTGGGATGCACAAGGGTCACAATGAGTCTAAGCCAACTTGTTGGCCTCTTGTAAACTGGCTCCTTGGTGTGCTTGTTCCAGAAAATAGAGGCTTGCATCAGCTCAAAGCATAAAACAGTCAGTCGGGTGAAATATCCAGTTCAGGAGTAAAGGCTGGGGTCTGAGACAGGTTTCTTTTTTTCCACCTTCTCAGTTTCCCATGCTAGGAGCCTGTCTTCTGATTACTGATTTAGGGCCAGCTAAGGAAGCATTCAGGAGAATGACTGGCCTACATTCAGGTCCCTAATGAGGATTCATATTCTCAGTCTGAAGGTAAGGTTTGGAGGGCAAACCTCAGAGCTGAGCAGAGAAACAATCTTGCCCCAGTGGGAGACAGAAATCAGGCCCCTGAATATACTTCAGGAAACAGCACAGCTCAGCTGAGTTGAGTCAGAACACCCTCTGCCTGCCCGGGAGTTATTCCAGCTGGGGAGCTACTAGAGTCTACACCTTCCCGCTGTGTGAAGTTCGCTGGCAGGGGTCATGATGTGCTGATCGACTCCAAATTAGGGACAAACTTGTTAAAGTCCTTGGAAGGTTTGCTTGGGTAAGGACACGGAGTCACCAGGGACTTGATTCCTCCACAATCTATGCAAAAGCTCCCAGAAAAACTGGTGCAGGCCCTGCAGTGGAAAGCTAAAATTCAGAGTCTTCTTCTCTTTAGCCACTGTGCCCATAGGTGTTTTAACTTGGTGGGGAAAATACAAGACTTCAAGTTGGGAGGCCAGTTTCCAGGCCTGGCTGTGTCCCTTCCAATGTGACCTCAAGAAGGGTGCAACCCTCCACCCTCTCAGTGCCTCACTTTCTTAACCGTAAAATCAAAAGTTGAATCCTGAAAGCCCTGACATTGTCCACTGCACAATTTTGGACAAAGTCCCCAAGGTAGATTTTTCCATATTGGTGCCACCCTGGGTTGTTGGTGTTTGGTTATCCATCCCACTTACAAATGGGGTGACTGGTGAGGAATGTGGGTTTGTAAACCACCTCTCCTTTTCAGTGGTGAAGCTACGGAGCCTGATTTCCCCTTCCACCCATGTCAGCCGCTGATGCATTTCCTAGTTCCTCTTTCTCTTTGCCTACCCAGGAAGGGACTGTGTAAGAAATCCAGCCCAAGATGCCTGATTTTAAGCCACATTAGAAAATGCTAGCTCACAGGGCACAATTAGGAACCTGACTTGCCCAAACAGATGCATCTGGGCAGCATTCTTCCCAAAATGCTATCTGTTGTAGAAAGCATATGGACTCAACTCTCACAAAGTTTGGTATTTCATGGCCACTGGCATATGAGGCTTTAAGGAAAACAAAGACTGTAGGCATTTGTGTGAATCAACTATCTCATACACACAAGACATTAGAGAAAGACGCTAGGGAGAAACCATACAGAGTTTCAGAAATAAGTAGAGGCTGTCACATTGCTACATGAAGGCTACGACAGGGAGAGCCGAGAGCACAAGGGAAGCTTTGCTCTCTGTGGCCTGTAGTGCTACAGAGACTCCTTAAGAGACAAACTTCATCCAGGCCTTGAGGCTGGGGCAGCCTCTGCCCTCACTGGGGTTAGCATGGCCTGCTGGTGAAGGCCAGTGTCCAAGAAAAGGTTCTGCTCAGGCATATTTGGGAAGTATGACATAGAAACACATTTAAACAGCTTTATTTCATAACTTCTTGGGTCTGTTGTATGCTGCTGAGTCTCTAGGGGAAGGATGGCACTTTTCTGAAGTATCAGCTCCTATCTCTGCCCCTTTTCACAGAGCATTTTGTGCCACTAACAAATGTCATCAAGTGGTAAGGAGCAGGGGCAGTGGTTTTCAGGGCTAACTTGGGTTTGCATCTTGGGCAGAATGCCCATGAGGGTGGCGGGGAATCCAAGGAGGCTCTGAGTGGTCATGGGTGGAGCCTGTCTGTCTCCAGCCATCCAGAGGCCTGATCAGAGGATATGGCTGGAAACAGTAGGACTGGTGTGGGTTTGATCTCCTTGCTGTGTAGTGCTGTCTCCAGCAGTGTCCTTGAAGAAGAGCTTCCTCTCCAGAGTATCTGAGCAGCAGATTCAAATGCAGAGCGCCCTTGTGGGCCTACAGGGCAGACTTCTGGAAAATGAAACCTCTGTGTTTCCTAATCTCTTAATTCCTCTGTCTGTCTTTGGAAGTATCCTTGCACATGTTTGGGAGAACTGAGAATGAATTTTCACAGACAGTGTGCAGTTTGGGAGTCAGATCAGACGAGTCTCAAGGGGCCAAGCAGTTTTTCACAGAATCACAGTCTTCTGCAACTGCTCCCACCTTGCATGTCTTCAGGACAGCTTCATAGAGCCACACTTTTCTTTCCTTTCTCTGTCTCACCGAGGCTGTGTGGCACAGGCTTGTCCTTTCAAGATCATCTGATGAGGCCAGCTGTCTTCAGGAGGCCCATATTTCCTGGGGTGGGAAGACAAGAGCCAATTAGAGGCTCTGCTGCCCCTTCCAGTACGTGGTTGGGCTCAGACTTCACTGTGACCT
This sequence comes from Heterohyrax brucei, assembly GCA_028571685.1. NCBI lineage: Eukaryota > Metazoa > Chordata > Mammalia > Hyracoidea > Procaviidae > Heterohyrax > Heterohyrax brucei. Next base: position 25,705,939 of record CM053162.1, read on the forward strand.
CTCAACAAATCTTATGTTCTTGGGGAGGGAATGCCCAGGGCATCACCTGTGAGGATACTGGGGTTGTCTGCCAATAACTTGGGTATGTTCTTAGTTAAGTCAACAGCAGAATGTAGGGAAGAGTCTCAGTCTGGACCAAAAGTCAGACCTTGACCAAGAAGGTCAGAACTGACTGACTTTTCAATATATGCATAGGGTGACCGAAAGAAGGAGTGGGTTTTTAGAAGCACCTGCTTTTTCAGTGTCTTCTGAATCATTTAGACAGACACCCTGCACCCACATCACCACCCACAATTGTGTTGATCATTGCCATTTGAATATTTGCTGATAAATTTGATTCCTTGGCTTACTGTGGCATTTATGATCTGTCTTTCCCTTTTCGGTTTCCATGCACTACAGTGACTGTCTCTCAGTGCGGTTGACAGTGATCTGTGTTTTTCATGCATGTTTTTGTTTCAGAATAACTGGGAGATGAAACAGGAAGCGCTGTGACACACTTGATCGAAAATGACACAGACACAGAAAAATCAGGACTCAGCCCCCTCAGCACCTCTACCTGCTGCCCGCTGGTTGCAGCACAGTACAGAGAAAGGGAGTGGCCTTGGCACCTGAGTCTGGCACTGTGGACTCTGAGTCCTTCCGCATCCTTCATTACGTGTCTGTGATGTTTTGGTCAAGGTCTAGTCTGGTCAGCTTTCTATCTATATAGCTAGTCTCTATGTATTATGACCTTTTCTGCTTGTTTAAAAGGATAGCTGAAGAAAAAATCAATTGTTAGCTTCTTGTCAGCTATATATTTAAATGTTAAAGTTAACAGTATTTGAAATTAATTTCTGCAAAGCTACAAAGTAAACCGTATCATAACAAGACAGATTTAGCAAGACATCTCAAAAGCATGTTGAACTCGACTCTCTTAATGCTCACCCATGCTTCCCCTGTAATTTCTTATACTTCTTAGAGTATCTCCCTACAGTCTGTATCTGCATATTGACATTTGAGAAAAACATCTGAAAGTGTTTTTTCCACACTAATTATGTCCTGTGAACTGTGGCAGTCCCCACCCGCATACTGGTCATCACCAGCCTTGAGCTCTCTGCTGACCAGATCTGCCTTCTCTGTTGTCCCCTCCCTTCACACATCAGTCATCTGTTCACTTGATCACTTCACAAAGATCTATTTAGGAGTCATGGTTGCATAGTGGTCAAGTGCTATACCTGCTAGCCAAAAGGTTGGCAGTCCAAATCTACCAGGCGCTCCTTGGAAATGCTATAGGGGCAGTTCTACTCTGTCCAGTAGGGTCACTATGAGTTGGAATCACCTTGACATCAATGGGGTTTTTGTTTTCTTGTTTGTTTGTTTCTCTGGTTTTGAGTTGTGCAAGTGGTCAACTACTAACCAAAGGGTTGATGATCCAAATCCACCAAAGACACCTCAGAAGAAAGACCTGTCAATCAACTTCCCAAAGGTCATAGCGCTTGAAAACCCTACAGAGCGCAGGTCTACTCTGATCCACGTGGGGTCACCAAGAGTTGGAATTGACTCAGTGGCAACAAGTTTGGGTTTGTTTGTTTGTTTTATGTGCCAGACATTAGGGACAGAGCAATGAAAGAGACCAACACCACCCTAGCCCCTCCAGCACCTCTAGCCTACTTGCTGTGGGTGGACATTGTGGGGGCTTTACTCGCAAGCTGTAAGAGGGTGTCGTGCAGCTACCATGAGTGTCGTTTCATTTAGATTCCTAGATTTCTTAAATTTGTCCTCCAAATCTGAGCACCAGATTGAGAGCTAAACATCCCCTAAAATAGGTGTAACTATCAAAGCATTCTTCCTTTGCAGTCCCATTCTTCTCCCCACCCCTGAGGAGGACAACTTGATCCTCCAGGAGGCCTGACCACAGAGCTCACTAGCCTTTCCGTAAGTCTTCACTCAAGCTTAAGCAGACATTGAAGAATAAATTACATGACTGCGAGGTACTGTTTCACAACCTCTCCTACTTATCGGTAGGCTATGAAGAAATCACAAAAGCTTCTATGCGCACATACAACATGTACATCAACATGCATTTCCAGATCCGAATGTCTTCTACTCAAGGCAACCATCTCTGACCTCTATGTCCTGAGAGGACCCTTCTTCTTTTGCCGTTTCCCTGTCTCATGACCCTATTTTATTATCAGGAATCATCTCATTTAGTCATTCACTAAGTATCTGTCTGCCTGTCCCCCTCCCACAGCCTTCAGTCTGCTAAAGACAGATTCAAGTCTCATTGCCCAGTCTGTTTCCAGCACCTTGAACTTCTACATAAATAATGCATCAACTGAACTTATTACATTACTACTTCTCATAACAACACTGTGATGCCAGGCTCTACATTTTCTGACACTGGTTTGATGGCTGTGGATCCTTCAGATACAGCTCAGAGCCTGGTAAACTGAGTAGCCAAGAGAAGACTCAGGCTTTCTGCCTAGACACTGCTTGATAGAAAAGGTTGACCATGAACTACCTGCTATCTGGATAATCAAATTCTCTGCTGAAACCAAGCTTTCCTTGCTAATGAACATTTTCCAACTAAATTCCATTTGCTCATATTCCTGAAAAATTAAAGGTCACCATGTTGTGGAGAGAGGTGTCCTCACTGGGGCATCTGGGGAACAGGGTGTTTCTTACTCTGCCAGTCCTTGCCTTAGGAAAGTCACCCAACTTCTGAAGATGCTACTTTTCTTGGTGATGGTTTAGGAAGGTCTGATGAAATGATTCCAAAGATCTTACCCCGTGCTGAGTTTGATTTGTTTCTTTGGTTTTCCTCCACTGGTTCTATTTCTCTGGGTTTAGCAAGGGAGGAGATTGCAGAAAGGTGTCATGGACAACAGAGACACATTCCTGAGAGTATGAGGAGCCCAGGCCTCATCGTGGGTTGTGGGTGCCCCCCAGAGTGTTTACACAGACCTCAGTTAGCCCCCCTCCTCCGGACATACCCTCCTCCTGGCACAGGGGCTCCTGCTGGGAAGAACGTGTCTCCACAATGATCTCTCTCCACTTGTGCTCTTGAGCAAAGTGGAACTGCATTATTTGCCCATTTCTCAGAGTCTTACCCACAAAGGTCATTATGACCTCAGAAAGATTGAAGCCACAGGCCCAGGGAGAAGCAGAAGTGATGCATATCACGTTTACAGAACAATTAGTTCACAAGGATAACAGAGAGAAGGAACAAAGGAGAACTGACCACACAATTCTAGATAACTTGAGCCAAGTGCCGCCAAGTGCCGTCGAGTCGGATCTTAATCCTGGCCTAATAATAGAATCATTCAGGAACTTTTTAAGAATCCAGAGGTTCAGTCCCTACCTGGACCAATTACACTGGAATCTGGAAAGAGGGACAGATATTAGTATTCTCAAAACTCCCTGGTGGGTCCAATGTGCAGGCAAGGTGGAAAACCATCATTCTAGAGCTTCTCTGTTTAATACGATGATCACAACACACTTGTGTCTATTGAACGTTTAAAATGTGGCTTGCGTGATTAAGGAAATGAATTTTGATTTCTTTTTATTTAAATCCATTTAGATTTAAATACTTATATGTGACTTGTTGGGACAATGTTGAGCAGCACAGGTATAGAACATCTCCACTAGAGCAAGTTCTATGGGACAGCACAGAACTGCATGTAACTGCCAAGTGAAATTATGCTGAACCAGAATAGAGTTTAAGGCCATTCTCTCAGTTAACTTGAATACGACCTGCCCTCCTATCTATGCCCTGAGTCAGAGTTTGTTCAGCAGCAAGGCAGCAAAGGAGACATGCTTTCAGAATGTACCACACTGTAGGTGTGAGAAGAATTTTAAAAGCCTGCAAACAGACCCAGACTCTGCAAGTTTACTCTCTTTGCATCTGCGAAGACTCAGCTTTGTGAAAATGAACTTCATGAGCTATTCTTTAATTACTGTCATCCAAGAATTCAGAGAAGTGCAAAGCAAGTTCACCAGGAAGAACTTTCGGAATAGCAGAGTGCTGGGAGTGTTGACTTTTGGAGAAGTTAAGGCGTTTGAAACAGGCTCAGCCAGGCAGCTCGGCAAGCTGCACTAATTTGGGGTTAGAGATGGAGAAATAGAAGCCAAGGCTGAATCATTTTCTGCATATCTACTCATATGAGGGAAAGCACCTTACAACAAATACTAATACTATCTTGAATTCCGGCGCTTTCCCTTTTTCAAAGCATGTTGCCACTTTTGGCTTATTTTGTCCTCAAAACAAGGCCGTAAGAGGAGCAGGAGTTGGATTTTCACTGCCTGTCTAACACCCCCAAGAAACTGCTCAGTTTTCTAGGTGTGGTTTAAAATGAGAATGAAAATTCTGAAATTTGTCTTCCACCTCTGGTTGCACTCACATATTTAGTGGCATAAATATAATTAAACATGTCTGAATTTCATAGTCCTACAGTGGATTTTGTTCTTAACAGAGAGCTAGAAACTTCATGTGAGTCCTGTCTTGTTGCATCTCAGTTTTCTAGCCCCTTGGGTGCTAATTTTTGGGGGCCACTTCTTCCTCAGAGCTTTATACAACTTGCCAACAAAGTTCAAATAGTGTTGTATTATGTTTGGGGGGAAGGTTTACACGGCATCTAACAACTTCTACACAAGTGGTTCGCTGACATTGGTTACTTTTTTCACAGTCCATCAACATTCTCATTATTTCTGTTCTGTTTGTTCCATTTTGTAAGGTCTGCAGATTTAGTGAGGATATGCTCAGTGTCACCTTTCAGGTTACCTTCAGATGGCAAGTGGGAGAAGACCCAGAAAAGAACCCTGTAGCTTTCCAGGAGAAATGTCCCTGCTGCCCTCCAAAGAACGGTGCTGGTGGTACAGGACCAGCCACCGGCTCACACTGTCACCATGGAATCCTCAATCATTTCTATGTGTAAAGCTGCAGAGAATCATTTCAAAGCACACTTGCCAGTGCAGAGAAAGCACCCAATAGTTTTTCTAATTGGCTCATATGACCAGCCTGGTCCCCTTCACCAGCAGAGGTGGGGGCAGAGGTAGGCAGGACAGGCAGGTTGCCATTAGTTGATCTTTTGAGGGCAATTGCTGAACCCTAACATAAATTAGTCCTCCTGACCATAACATCATCTGACCCATCTTTTGAATCTTATGTAGATGGGATAGGATGAGAGGTTTTCAAATGCTTTACTGAAAGCAAGACACACTTTCTGGGGCATTCCCCTAATCGACTGTTCTGGTGAAGCTCGTCAAAACAGGAAATGAGGTTAGCATGGAATGACTTTCTCTGAGAGAACCAGTGTGGCCTCCTGAAGACCACCACTTTCTTCCCAGATGCTTAAGAGTCTTGTTCTTGCCTTTTCTGAAATTTTCTGGAAATTGGACTGCATCTGCTTTTCTGTACTTTTTAGCATCCACTCCTCTGGAAAATGACAGTAGTATTTGCTCATTCCTGGCTTTCCGTAACCTCTCCCTTTACTTCCAAGATACCTAAGATGTTTGTAAATTGGTCTGAAGTTAGATCTGCACATCATCTAACCACAGCAGAAACGGGGTTGAGGCCCAGCCCAGGCTGAGGTGCTCAGACTCTCCCTCCCCAGCCCGGGGTGAGGTAGCAACTTCCTCAGGCTGTTTGATCCACGTGCTCCAGTTTCATCAGAGTAGATGCCAGTACGAGAAAACTAATCCAGAGGAGATTAAACTCAGCAGGAACAATCTCCTCTCTTCTCCTGATCCACACACCAGTGCTGGCACTGAAATGCACTGTAATTGAAACAACAGGGCCCTGGCTTCTTTTAAGTGAGTCTCCCTGTTAGATTTTTTTTTTTCATTATTATTATTTTTTGCTTCAGTTATCAAAAGCCGTGAGGGTTTCATAGTATAGGTAAACTGCATCATGCTTATCTTGGTTGAGGCTTTCTGACAAATGACACTACTAAAACTCCTAGATTTAAATGTATTTTTGTTAGTACTGAAGTATTAATAAGTTAATACTTTATGATTTATGAATTATAAATAGTTTATAAAATGCTTTATAAATTAATAAGTAGTAAATACCTGAGTCACATTTGCTTTCATCCAGTGGAGGCTGATTATACTTGAGGGGGTGTCTGGCCTTGATTTCGGATGTCTGACTGTCTCCCTAAATACTAGATGGGGTTACCTTTGGAGATCCACCCATGCACTGTGATCTCAGTTCTGTAATCACAGATCTGCTTCTCTTTGTACACGACTCAGTAGGACTTTGAAATTCATCCTGAGTTCCCATGACCAGAATGGGGTGGATTCTGGCTCCCTGGTCTTCAGTCCTGGGTGCACCTGCCTCACTGTACCCATGTCTGCTGGCACAGTGCCTTCCGGGATGACTGGATTCATCATTGTGCCCCTTTGTAATATTTTTACCTATCATCCGAAGCTCTAATGCACACTGGATACAACTTTTGGTGGTTTTCAGTATTATTTTCAGCCCTCACAAGAGGCAGAGTAACTATACCAGGTTTTAGTTGAGAAAACTGAGTATCAGAGAGGCTGAGCTACTTTCCCCCCAAAAAAAAAACGAGTACCTGGATTTAAACTCAGAGCAGTCTGCCTTCACTCCCTGACTCTCACTATTTAATAACTGTGTAAAAAGCTGACGTCAATATTCATTGAAAGGGACACTAAAAGTTGACCATAGCTGGGAAGGAGGATGGCAGAACGTAGCGGAAAACAAGGGTCAGTTGAAAGTCACAGCGTCAGTACCAGATCCTCAGCTACCCTTTTGCTGCCTCTTAATCGCCAGTGGGCCGCAACCGTCGCTTGAGCCCCTGTCCCCTCCTCAGAGAATACTAGCGGCCACGTTTGCACTGCCGCCCACAAGGGTTGTGTGAGAGTCCATGAAGCCCAGGGTTGTGCACAAGCTTTACTGTCTGGCAACTCCTATTGCTCAAACTGAGGTCAGTGGCAGAGATGTAAAAACCCCCACCCTGGCCTCTGGCACCGGAATCTGCATGTCTCCAAGGTCCCAGGGGACAGGCAGCACCACTGCTAGCTCAGCGTTCCGGGCCCCTTGAGGTCAGGGCCCTGTGCTAACACCTTTACCCACCGACCCCAGGACAGGCCTGCCTTACATAGGTGCTGCATACATTTATTGCTGGGGCGGGTCATCTGGAAACCCGTAGCGACCCTACAGGACAGAGTAGAACAGCCCCATAGGGTTTCCTTAACTGAATTTGTTACAGGAGCAGATCATCAGGTCTTTTTCCCTCTGAGTAGTTGATGTGTTGGAACCTCAGACCTTTTGGTTAGCAGCCAAGTGCTTAAAGCATTGTACCACCTGGATTCCTCTGAATAAGTGTTAGCCCAGGAAATTTGTTCATCCTTCCGAGGAGCTGGTCAGAGTGGAGAGAGAATCAGACAGAAGCCAAAGAGGAGGAAGTCCTGGCCCAGCCGTCCTGGGGCCTAGGATGCCCTCCAACTCTCAGCTAACAGTGGGGCTTTTCGAAAATCAACAAGGCAGACGGAAGGCGAATGGGTCACAAAACCATAAAAGCAGTTACATGAGTAGCAAGGGTTCTTGCTTCCATTTGAAAAAGAAAAGCAAAAATAAGGAATATACACACCTTCAAAAGCTATCACTGTTCCACCTCCAGCCCTCACCACCCATTCCTCACCCATTACTTATGTCTTTGGGCCTCAGCAGACAGCAGAGCACAACTCTGGTTATTGTCCCTGGTCCCTTTACATAAAGTCACTGTGCACCCCAGTTTGCCAGAGGCAGTCCTCTTCATGCCCATCAGAGCTCAATTAATACCCGTTAATTTCAGCTCTGCCTGTCACTTTCAAATACGTAGTGATTTGGACAACAAATTAAGTAGTCACCCTTACCTTGTATCTGAGGTTCCTGGCTAGTATGAATGGTTTCCTCTCAGGTACTAACTTAAATGTTGGCAGTTCCAATCCACCCAGTGATGCCACATAGAAAGGCCTGACAACCTGCTTCAATCAAGATTGTTGCCAAGAAAACCTTATGGAGCAGTCTTTCTGTAACACATGGGGTTAGCATGAGCCAGAACCAACCCAAAGGCTAGCTGTCCTTCTTTTTCCCCGCTCAAGACTTCACAAAGGGCTTTGCAAACACTAACTTCTTAACACATGCCCCCTCTCATTGGTAAAGAAAGGTGTTTGGCAGCTTATCTATGTATAGTCTGACAGGGCCGCCCTAGAATACTCAGTCAGCCATGGGCAAGTGAGAATAAGTGTGTACGTGGGGGTGTGTTTAGGTGTGGTGCCTGTTTGGTGGCTGGGTGGTGTATATGTGATGTGTGTGTGGTGTGTAGCATACGAGGTCTGACAATTAAGTTCACGAACTGATCCTAGTAATAGTGCTACATACCTCATTGTTGAATGTCACTGTAGCTACCTTTGAAGTGCGCCCCTTGGGAAGTGGGGCATCGAGGCCGCTGCCCCAGTCCACCCTTCAGAGCTGTTGTCGTATTACCCAATGTCTTGAGTGTCATCAAAATGTCTTCCTTTCAATATTTCCCTCATCTTTGGGTAAAGAAAGTCATTGGGGGCCAGACTGGGTGAGTAGGAAAGATGTTCCAATGCAGTTATTTGTTTACTGGCTAAAACTCCTTCACAGACAACTACGTAATTAAGTTTGCAAACTTGCCACCGTGGCACTGTGCACAATGGCCATTCTAGAATGAGTTCCAAAATTGCTTTGAAGAGTGGACGAGGCACTGGTATCAGTGCCTAGCTTCCCAAGAGGAGTACTTTGAAGGTGACCATAGTGACAATTCAGCAATAAGGTACTTAGAACAACAAAATTTGCAGACGTAATTGTCAGACTTCATATATGGTTATGCAGTGCATGTGTGTGTGTGTTGTGCATGTGTGTAGATGGGGGGCTGAGTATCTGTGATACACGGAGGTGTGTGTAGTTTGTGTGATGCACGTGTACACTTTCGTGGTTTGTATGTGTGACACATATGGTCACACAGTACACTTATGTGTGGTGTATAGATGTGGATATGTGCATCTGTGGTATACAGAGATGTGTATAGCATGTGTGGTGTATGTACACAATTGTGTAGGATGTGTATGTGGCACATAGGGTCATGCAGTGTAGGTATGTGTGGTGTGTATAGATGTGGTGATGAGTATCTGTAGTGCACAGAAGTATGTGTGCACAGTTGTGTGGGATGTCTGTGGTACCTATGGTGGTGTTTTAGTCAGCTAGGGCTGCTCTAACAGAAATACCACAGAGTGGATGGCTTTAACAAAGAAAGATTTATTCTTACACAGTCCGGTAGGTTGCAAGTCCATATTCAGGGTGTCCGCTCCAGGGAAAGACTTTCCCCTTGACGGCTCTGGAGGAAAGTCCAGTATTGCATCAGTCATTGTCCAGGGAGCGTCCTAACGCAAGAACCTCTGGTCTGAACGACGCGTTCTGCTCCCGGTGCTGCTTGCTTGATGGTAGCGAGGTTCTCAAATTGTCCTTGGTTGTTTTTCCTTTTATTCCTTGCAAGCTAAAAGCATTAAGGGTGGGGCAAGCCATACTCCAGGGAAACTTCCCCATAGCAGGAATTCACAGCCCCACCCTAATCCTTTAACCTACAGGTTAGCAAAACCACACAATGGAGGACAGTCCCAAGATACTGGGAACCATATCCCAGCCACATGGCTGCACACATTTTTGGGGGGACACAATTCAAACCATGACATCCCACCCTTTGACAACCCAAAAATCACATCACAAAACATTTAACACATTCATCTCACCATAGCAAAATTATGTCCATCCATATAACAGAAGTCTTAAATCAGCTCCAAGTCCAAAATACAAAAACTCTTCTACATCTGTGAAACTTAGAAGGCATTAACAGGCAACAGGCAAGTCAACAGAACACATTACATTAGCCCTCAGAGCTTTGGAAATACTCTTACATTTTCTGAGACATTCTACACAACAGCAATGCTCTCCAGACTCTAGGTATCGGCCACACTCTCAGGTTTCTGAGTGGAGACCTCCAGCCTCGTGCTACAACCTTTCCTTCAAGGCCCACTTGGACAGAAACTCTGTCCCATCGGCTTTAGGAGCACCCTAAGCCCAACTGAGTGGCAATTCCACCCTTACGAACACAGCACGCCATGGTTCCACCCTTTCAAACCCCTGAGGTCATGGCCATACCTCTTGAGACTGAGGCAGCTCAGCTTCCTATGGCCGCATGGCCTGGGCCTCAGGCCCACATCTGCCCTGCCGGGCAAGTGTTCCAAAGCTCTGTAGCTCCACTGGTTTAAGTGCCCGGAGGCACCCCATTCTTGCTGGAAAGCGTCCTGCCCAAAGGCACTCAACTCTCTCACTCCGTGGGTCAGCAAGGCCAGCTCACCGATTCAAGTGCCCGGAGGCACCCCGTTCCGCGAGGAAAACTCTGCGCAGGCACTGACCTCTCTCGCTCCACGGGTCGGCTCCAGCGCTGCCTCTGGTTCTGCTGCTGCCGCTGCTGCTGCTGCCGGTCCTCTGTTGTTTCTCACCATCTGCGCCTTCTTCGTTCCTTCTGAATCTTCTATCCATTCGCAGTTTCAAAGTGGCTTCCACATTTTAGGTATTTGCTGGCTGCTCTAACAGAAATACCACAGAGTGGATGGCTTTAACAAAGAAAGATTTATTCTTACACAGTCCGGTAGGTTGCAAGTCCATATTCAGGGTGTCCGCTCCAGGGAAAGACTTTCCCCTTGACGGCTCTGGAGGAAAGTCCAGTATTGCATCAGTCATTGTCCAGGGAGCGTCCTAACGCAAGAACCTCTGGTCTGAACGATGCATTCTGCTCTCGGTGCTGCTTGCTTGATGGTAGCGAGGTTCTCAAATTGTCCTTGGTTGTTTTTCCTTTTATTCCTTGCAAGCTAAAAGCATTAAGGGTGGGGCAAGCCATACTCCAGGGAAACTTCCCCATAGCAGGAATTCACAGCCCCACCCTAATCCTTTAACCTACAGGTTAGCAAAACCACACAATGGAGGACATTTCCAAGATACTGGGAACCATATCCCAGCCACATGGCTGCACACATTTTTGGGGGGACACAATTCAAACCATGACAGGTGGTATAATGTGTGAGGTGTTTACAGATGCAGAAGACAGTATCTGTAGTGTACAGAGGTGTGTATAGCATATGTGTGGTATGTGAACAGTTGTGAGGGGTGTCTAATGCAATGGTTGTGTGGTCCACATGTATGGGTATAGATGTGTATAAGGTGTGTGCTCATATAGGTGTGTGTATGTTTCGTGTGTGGTGTGGGCAGTGCATATGGAGGCAGATGATGTGTGGATGGGTGTGGGTATCTGTGTTGAATGTGTGTGTCCAGTGTGGGGTTTGTGTGTGGATATGGATGTGGTGCATGACTGAATATAGGTGTTGGTGTGTGTGTGTATAGAACAGGTATCTGTAGCAAATGTGTGGTCTAGTGTATGGTGTAGCCATGCAGTCATGTGTGTGTGGTATGTGTGCTCTGTGTGTCACTCAACATGGGTACCTGTGGTCCCTGTCTGTGTAAGTGTATGTGGTGTGATGTGGTGTGTGAGTGTATGTGGTATGATGTGTTGTGTGTGTGTGTGTGTGTGTGTGTGTGCACACGTGTGCACAGAGTGGAGTGGATGTGGGGTGTCGGTCACGTACTTGTGATGCTCCTTGGCTCTGCAGGAGACAGAAGGCAGCTCCTGCCCTTCAGGGTTACTCTCAGGCTCCTTTTAACCTCAGGCAGATCAGCATCATGCCACCCAAGAGAGGAAGCCTCTGCACTCCAGAGCTCCAGCTGGCGAAGGGGAACTTCGGGCCCCAAGGGTGGGATGTCCACGTACGGGCAGGTATTCTGAGTCCTGGTTCTCACCCACCGCACTAGCTGCTTTGTCACCATCCCCGCCCCAGTGGAGGACAGGCCTGCCGTTAGCCGCTCACACCCCACTGGCAACTGGCAGGCAACGAGGTCTCAGGAAGGGTGTGCTGATGGCAAAATGACTCAGCCCAGCCCTTCTTCCTGCTTTCCTTGGGGCAAAGGGACATGCATTGAGTGTCCCTGGCTCCATCTTTACTCTCCTGCCCCCTTGATAGAGCAGAGATGAGTGTCTTCCAGTCTGTGTCTCCTGTCAATATGTCCCTATACCACTGGCTCCTGGAGAGACCAAGGAGAGCACCACCCGCATACAGCTAGCCCAATACCTGACCATCTCTGTGTCCACTCTGGAGAGGCATTTCCCGTGGTAGGCTTTCTTGATCTGTTACTTTCTAAGGCAAATGACCCGGAAGAGCACTTCTGAAAACATAGTCCATGATGGGGCTCATTCCATTCGGTTGGAGGAATGGAAACTCCATAAATAACTGATTTTGGTCAGATGTGCCTCCAGCCAGTCTCTTGATCTCCTTAAGTCTAGGTTTCCAAAGCCATAAACTAGAGAGAAAACGGCCATCACACCCACATCTGAGGGTGTCTGCAGCAATGTACACAAGCTGTTAGCATACTACCCAGCACAAAGTACAGATTATTTAAGTGGTTGCAGTCATCATGAGTAGGACTCTCTGGGTGGTGCAAATGGTTTGCACTGGACCACTAACCTAAAGGCTGGCATTAGAACCTACCCAGCCATGCTGCAAAAGAAAGGCCTGGGGATCAGCTTCCATAAAGATTACAGATAAATGAATGGGACAGAAAACTTACCTCTATTTTTAAAGCTCTAAAAATGAAAAAGAATTGCTCTTGAGGAACTATACTTAAGAAACCTTAACCACACCAGAAACTGCTTTATAGGTTGAGATTCTGGATATTGAGCTTATAATATAATGGGGTCAGACTTTTGGGGATCTTGAGAGACAGTCAGTGTGTTTTGCATACGGAAGGACATGAACCATTGGATTCCAAATGGTAGATTGTGGTAGGCAGCTTCTGAAATGGTTCCTAACAATTCTAGAATCCTGGCATTCACATTCTGGTGTGATTCCCCCTCCTGGTGTGTGGGATTGACCTAACGACTTGCAAGTAGTGAATGAAATACAGCAACGCAATGAGATGTTATTTCCAAGACAAGGTTGTAAATGCATGAGATGTCCGTCTAACTTACACTCACTCTCTGGCTTTCTTGAGTGTTTGCCACGATAAAATACACTTGAGAAGGCCACCTGGCAGGGAAGTAAAGGTAGCCCCACCAAACAACTGAGCTAGTTAGTCCTAAAGCCTTTGAGGAACTGAACCCTGGCAACCCAATGAGTTTGGAATAAGATTCTTCCCCAGTCAAGCCTGGGCTGAGGCTTTTGCTGCAGTGTGGAGCCTAAAGCAGCGGACCCGGGTCATTCGTGCCTGGGTCCCTGATCCACAGAGCTCTGACATATACACGTCTTTTGTTTGAGGAAAAAATATAGAATTATAACCAAGAAAACCTATGAGAGTTCTACTCTGTAACACTTGCAGTCATGATGAGTCGAAATCTACTCAATAACAAAGGTGTTTTTTTTAAGATTTTTATCATCATTAATATTTTAGTTCCTGAGAGTTAAATTTTTAAGCAAATGAAATGGATCAGGAAGTAGTAGAAGCATGTCACCAGTAAAAAATTCCTGATGGAGTCCTGATGGTCTAAGTTACAAAATACTAAATACCAATAGAAAAAAAAAAAAATCTAAAAAGAAGGGATAGCAGTGATTTCAGGCAGGAAAGAAAGAGGGATGGAGAGAGAGACAACAGGAAGCGGCGTCGGTAGCCGGTCAGCAGGCAGCTTCATCCGGGACTGATGGGTGCGACCAGCCCTCAGTCCTGAATCTGCACAACCAGACAGGGTGCAGGAACATCAGCTGACTTTAATGTAAATGTTTGGATGTCTTTCTTTTTCTGCAGTCTTAACCTTGCTGGTAAACAGGGCGCATACAGTAAATGAATTGTTTTTTCTGAGAACTGCCTTTTGAGGAAGTAGGAAAAAAAAGGACTTTTATTGGCTAATAATCTAGAGCACAATTCAAAACCCCACTATTCAGCTTCTTAACTGTGCTTCAGAAGACATTCGATGAGGGGGGAAAAAAGGCTTTGTTTTAATTTATAACAAAACTTTAAAATGTGTAAAGACATCATTTTGAAAATAGCAAAACTTTAAAATGTGTGAAGACATCATTTTGAAAATAACAAAACTTACAAAGAGAAGAGGCAGAAAAGTCCTTCTGCACAAGGTTTCTGGGACAAGGAACAAAACCAACCTAACCAACAATTTGTTGTTTCTCGCTGGAAACTCCTCTTCCTACATTGTCCTGCCAACTCAGGACGGCCCCTCACCGCCCCACTCCGGCTCCACCGATTCCTCACCTCTGAGAGCTGGCATGGGAGGAAAGAGGCATCTGAGTTTCAGCCAGTAAGAGTAAACTCTAAGATATACTTTCAGTATTCAAGGTATTACGCTTTTTTCCCCAGGCAAGAGGTTAACAGAGAAGTGTTTGTTTACCAATGCTGCCCATGCCAAGTGATTGTGCAGTTTAGTGGTAAACAATAGCAGTGACAGGGAGCTGAGTCAGAACAAGGAAGACCTGGATTCTAGCACCAGCTTGTCATTGGACACTTGAAAGTGTCATTTAACCTCTGCCCTGTAATTTCCTTAACTGCTGAATGAAGACATGACTTCTCAGTTTCCAAGCTTCATGGAGGTGTCAGCAAAGCCACATGTGAGAAATTTGTGGAAGACAAAAGCAACCTGTCGCTCCCAAGTCATCACTGTCAAGTCGTGATGGGGTCCACCTTGTAGTCAACCTTATAACTGATGATGGGAAGTCCTGTTCAGGTTAGTAAGACTTGGTAGTGGTCCCTGTCACAGAACAACGCACCCTCTCTTCTCCATTTCTGTTGCTGTTTTTAGGAGCTGTCAAATTGATTCCAAGTCATGTGTGCAGAACAGAACTGCCCCACAGAATTTCCAAGGCTGTCACCTCTCATGAGCTGGCTGCCAGGTGTTGTTTACAGGGGATCTCTGGGTGGCTTTAAGCAGCCATCCTTACGGTAGAGCAGCACTTAACTGTTAGCACCATCAGGGACGCTTTCATTCTTTACACCTGCGGCCTCTGTATCTATTCAGTTGAAAGCTGACAGCATCTCTCTTTTATATGGTCATCAAAAGATAAACCAAGGAAACTGAGAATAAATGCGTTAAGTCTTCTCAGATACATGGTAGTGTCTTGAGGACTTCTAAGAAAGTCTTCTCCTTCTTTTTTAGAAGGAGAATGAGAGGAGGACAGGGCAGAGATGATAAAAATCATGAAACAAATTGCTATGCCTTATTTAGATGGAACCGCAACAGACCACCGATGGTGAAGCGAGCCAGCTCACGGGAAGTTAATTCTTAAGATTTTCAAGCCCCGTCCTTCTGCTCTCACTTTTCTTTCAGAATAAATTAAAGAATCGGCTAAAATCCAAATTGTGTGTGTGGTATCTTTATCTGATTGACCTCATACTCCTAATAACATCTTATCTCTGCTTGTAAATTATTAGCATCCCCATTCTGCTTTTCCAGGCCTGTTACTTCTTTAAATGTTATTAACACATACTCACTGAGTCAGCTCTGCAACAAAACGTGGCTCCCGCGGGGTCTTCAGTCCTTGGCAGTTCATCTGGAGTTTTTCATTCTAGAAGGCCTGAGCTGGCTTTATTAACTAACGAGAGCTCCACACATTGCCACAGCCCTGCAAACAGCAGCAGGCCAAGGCAAAGCGGGCAAGACTCAGAGAAACACTCAAGAACAGACTTTCACTCCTTTTCCTACCTGTATCCTTTCCTGTTGGCACAGAATACCTATCAGTGCAAAGTCTGTTGAGACCTAGTAAATCTGAGGATTAATATTTGACACTGTGTTCATAAAATATTTGGGGGGAAATTCAGCTGCCTCTGGTTAATGTCATCCTTTTCCCCCCTGTGAATCACTTCAGACTACTGAAAAATTGTATGGTATTTTAAGAGCCAGTTATAATCTTGAAAAACTCGCCCAGTGCTGGTGGGACTCATTGTGATTGCTCTTGCCTGTCGGCTGGTTCTTGTTTCTGCGAGGCCTCTGCTCCCTGGCTCACGGAGGCAATGAGCACGCTGTGCGGCGCTAGGCAGATGACAAAATATGAGGTTTTTAACTCAAAGTCTACATGGGTGGTATTGCTAAATATAGTTTATATATGTTTCTATGTTCAAAGGTCTTTGTACAATTACCTAAGGACTTGTATGTAGATTATTTTGTAACGTGGGCATGGATATGCTTCTTTACATAAAACTAAATTTTAAAATAATCCTCCCACTGGCAAATAAATTCTTCCCGAATAATAACTCATTACAGCTGCTAGTTATCTTTGAGACTCCTCACTTCCCAATCCCTGTGGGGAAAGATTCCTTCTGTTTAATGCCTTAGACTTAAGGATGTTTCTTCAATCTTAGTTTCTCCTGCCGTAGCTCAAGCAGGGAATTTCTAGTGTTTACTGGAAAATAGAGTAGTGACTACTTTAAATCAATTGTGCCACAGTGGTCTAAATGGCAAAGTAAATAAGCCCTGGAAAGCCAAAGACTCTTAAAGAAACAGTCACAAAATTATACTGGCCACTTCAGGCCAAACATTTGAATCCTATATCTTATATCCTATATGCAAGCATAACACCCCAGGCAGTCGTTCAAGATCCCTCCCGGTATCTGGGGGAATAGAAAGGCTTTTAGCTTGATTTATGGCGGTGTTCATGACTTCAACCTTCCTGGATTCCCCCTAAATTCAATGAGAAATGTTCATTTTCATCAAATTCAGACAGGAGCCTAACAGTCACTGAATGTCTATGAATATATATTGCCCTAGAAAGCACTTCCATGCGTTGTCCAGAGCATAGTGAGACAGGTGATAGCTTCATCCCTCTTTTGAAATGGAGAAATGAAGACTCAGAGTAGGCGAGCAACTTGCCCCCAAACGACCCAGGCAGTAAGTCACAAAGCCAGGGCTCAGAGTGGTTTTATTTAATCAAACTGCTCAAACAACTAACTTACTTATCTTTTGTAACAGCATATGCAGTTGGTACTACCTCTGATTTATCACTTTAGGCTCAAGAGATCAAATAACTTGCCAAATACAGCTAACTAAACCCAGCATAGTCAGAACAGGGACCCATCCATCACACTGCTGCTGGAGATGAGAACATGGCACTTCTGAATTGCACTCAGACTCTAACGTTGAGGCAGCAGCATCCAGGTGCAGTGTGGGTGCTTCCTGTGCTGCATCTTAAAGGAACTATATTCGCATCAGGGCGGTGAGCCCCCTCGATGGACACTGGTTATTATTGCAGTAGGGGAGACCTGACAAACACATCTACCTGGACTGACAGGAGGGCTTGGCTCTCCTTCTTTCCAGGTTCCATTGCAGAAAGAAGGTGGGACAAGTAGAAAACGGGAATCCTCACTTTTCTGAAATCCCCAGCAATCACTCTCATAGCTATAACCACAACACACGTGAAAGCGAAACTGTCATAGGGAATGTAGAGGCTGTCATCCCTGTTTCCCTTGTGAGGAGGTGGCACAGTTGCCAGATGGCCTGTGTCAACATTGAGACACGGCGTGGGGGTGGGGGTGGCCCGTCACAGAACACCTCAGGCAAAGCACTGTGGCAGAGTCAGAGCAGTGACCACCTGTCTCACAGCCAGCTGCTTCCAAGTTGCCTTGCGTTGTTACCTTCTGCACTTGAGCGCAGAATGTCTAACGTCAAGCTGGTGTTTGCTCCTGTCAGCTCTGCAGACTTGTACAAAAGGCTCTGCACTCACGCAGATCAGGAACTTGACTGCTTTGGGCTGACGATGTGTTTTGAGAAGAGGGGGGAAAGTATCATTCTTTGCCTAAAAGTTCCCATCCACTGATGTGTAAACATCATAAATCTATTGCTGAGAGACAGGCTGTGTATGCTCAAATTACCTCCTGCTACAATTCTGGCTTCAAGTTTTCATGCCCTGAACATGAATAACCTTGTAGCCCAGCAAAGATCTGAATAATGAGGTAACTTTGCCAACTTCAGTGGTAGAAAGTGGCTCCCACCCCCTCCCTTTTTCTCCCCGTGGCTTAGTAACCACTTCAGCAAAATTCTACCATTAAATATACAAGGCAACAGGGTGCGATAAAAACTAAAGGATGTGGCAGATAAACACCCACGTCTGTCCATGCAGACCTGGCTGGCTGACAGACAGCAGGCCAGCCCTGTCATTAATTCTGCTACAAAAGTTGTATGCACCTTGCCGTTTATTCATGGGGTCAGCATCAGGCTATAAGTACACTTAACAGGGCCATCTGCTCTCCAGGTAGTTGTGTGCCTAGTCACATCGATGATAACCAGTGTGTGCACACAACATTTGAGAACTTGGCTGAAGGTCACATTCAGGAGGTGACCCAAATTAATACCTGGTGTTCAACCCAGGAGGGCCCTGGGCGGCACAAACAGTATGCCTACTAACCTAAAGGTTGGCAGTTCGAACCCATCATGTGGCACCAGAGGAGAAAAGCCTGGCAATTTGTTTCCATAAAGATGACAGCCAAGGACACCCAAAGGAGCAGGTCTACTTTGTGATTCGTGGGACTGCCATGAGTCAGAACTGACTCAGCACCAAAGGGTTTGGGTATTCTGTCTGGTCCACCTAGGAAAGAAAGGAGGTTTTGTCTTTTCCAGATTTTGTTTGCATCCCTAGTATGATTGTGGATTCCTTAAATAATTCGTGTATGAATCATAGCTATTGATCATTTAGTATAACCTGAGCCCTCCTAACAAGAAATTCCAGGTGTTCCCAAGGTCCTTGCTGGGTCCCTAATGAGATGGCAGAGATGTCTGCTTACATGAGCTCCTGGTTTCTCAAGATCAGAACTAGGCATCAGTGGCAGCATAGCATACCTGGTAATAGAACCTGGGCATTGCTCAGACTTCAAATTCAGTGCTCTTATACAATCCAGCTTCTCTCCTTCATCCCATCCCCTTTCCCAACTGTTATTCTCTCCATTAACACACAGACACACAGACATAGACACAGACACAGACACACACACACACACACGCACGCACACCCTTCTTCAAGCTTGAACCTTTAAACCACAGCAGAACCTCAATTCATCCAGATTCCTAGGGATTTGAATCTAAATCTTCCATGATGTTGAGGCTTTACAGAGTCAATTCTGAAGATGAGTTCCGATTTTCTGTTAAGCCAGGGTTGAACAAACTTTTCAGTAAAACTGAATTTTTTAGGCCTTGTGTGCCATGTGGCCTCTGTCTCAACTACTCAACTCTGCCATTATAGCAAGAAAACAGACCAAAAACAAACCACACTACTGCTGCTGAGTTGATTCCAACTCATAGCAACCCTAGAGGACAAAACTGAGCCACCACATGGGGTTTCCAAGGAGTGGCTGGTAGGTTTGAACTGCTAACCTCTTAGTTAGCAACTCTAGTTCTCAACCACACTGCCACCAGGGCCCCTAAAGCAGACATAGGCAATGCATAACTGAGCAAGAGTGGCTGTGTCTCAGTAAAACTTCCTGTATAAAAACAGGTGGTAGACTGGATTTGGCTAAACACCTAGGGATTTTAGACATTAGAGGGTAAGACTGGGGATCAGGGCCATTGCAGTCGTCAGTAGAGGGTCACAAATGCTTGGGGAGCACTGAGACCATCATTGCTCCTTAGCCCCTGATGGACAAGCCAGCAGATATCAGCATGTGTTCCACAGGGAGACAACAGGTATTTTGCTAGTCAAGTCCTCAAGACCACTAAGTTTGGGGAACCCTGAGTTAAGCAATGAAATAGATTCCATCATTGCAAGATTTCTCAGGCCCTTTAATACACTAATGAAAAACATGAATCTCCAGGAAGGGAAGAAGGAGTCCTGGTGGCGCATTGCTTAAGCACTCAGCAGCTAACTGAAAGGTCATTGGTTTAAATCCACCAGCAGCTCCACAGGAGAAAAGATCCGACAGTCTGCTTCCGTAGAAGTCATAATCCCAGAAACCCTATGGCCCTATGGGCAGTTATGCTCTGTCACATAGTGTCACTAGGAGTCAGAACCTACTTGACAACACTCAACAGCAACAGGCAAGGAAGGTAGCGCAAGTCTCCCAGCTTCCCTGACTAGGGAATCTTGAGTGTATAGACACCTCAGCAGGGCATGCTACGGGAAGATCACTCTAGGCTCCAGTTCCTAAAGCTTTTCTCGCTGTCTCCCTTTTCATTTTCTTCCCCTGACTGTCCCCGCTTGAGAGGACATGCCTCAGTAGTACCATACACAATAGTCACTTCATTCTCAGAGTTCAACTGTGATACGGCATAGGTTCTGAGACTTCCCATGACCTCCTGTGCTTGAAGACAGCGTGAAGGGTGGAGGTGGGGTGAAAGATGGCCTTCCTCTTCCTTCATTTCTATAACCTGCTGCAGAAAACAGGATTGTTTGAAGATTTGGCATTTATGACCTCCTAGCATCTCTGGAATGTTCTAGAAGAACATTAATCTGTCTTGGAAGAAGTACAGCCAGCATGCCTCTAAGAAGAGAGGATAGCACAACTTTGTCTCAGGTACTTTGGACATGACATCAAGAGGAATCAGTCCATGGAGAAAGACATCATGTTCGGTAAAGCAGAGGGTCAGCAAAGGAGAGGAAGACCCTCAACAAGGCAGACTGATGCAGTTGGTACAACCATGGGCTCAAACATAACAACAATTGTGAGGATGGTGCAGGACCAGGCAATGTTTCATTTTGTCATGCAAAGGGTCACTATGAGTCATAGCTGATTTAACAGCACCTAACAACAACAACTGCAGAACCTGCCGGAGCTTCATAGGTATCCTTAGGCTAATGGTCTGAGAGGTGTATGGAAAGCCTGACTCTCATGAGAACGTGGACCCACAGCTTCATGGAATCTGAGGCAAGAGCAGTGGATGCTGGTCAGGGCATCTCTAACTGACACTTCGGCAGCTTCACTGAGAAGGCAGGACTTGTTGGGAAGGAGTTGCTAATGTAATAGGAAGATCATTGGGTACAGCTTGCTCTTAAGACACTTGTTTGAGGAGCCTTCAGTTCGGCGAAATGGAGATGCTGATCCTTGCCAGCCCAGGGCTCAGCGTGGAGCACTTTCTGAGTAGGCTGGACACATGAGAGAGGTGTTGTCTAGAAGAAAGTTTGAAGGCAGTGCCAACCATCCTGGGCCTTTCTGAGGAGTGAAGCATTGTGGCAAAGTCTGGGATCTGACTTTAGGAATATGTTTCTTTAAGCATAGGCTTTAGTCACCAGCAGTGAGTCTACTTTAAAAAAATAAGTAGCTAAATAAAGGCAAGTCTAAAGAGCTCTTCCCAGTTTGCAGACCTGACCACAGACACACTGGTCGTCCTGGGGGTGAGACCCTTGAGCCCAGCAGGGGTGAAGAGATGTTGCACCTTGTGTATAATGTTTTACAAGGAGTCTCTGCATTATTTCTCTAATCATCTGTCACAGAAGGGCAGATACTGTATGATTCTACTCACACAAAGCATCTAGAACAGATGAGATACTCACCTGATCTTTCTTGTTGGCTGCCAGGAACAGCGAGGAAGGGGACGGGGTTTCACTGCGCTATTAAGAGTGATGGAGTGAAACGGAAGCCAACCCTGGTGACAGCTGCCCAACATGATAAACTCAAGTCATGTCACTGAGTGCACATGCAGTGAGTGTGGAGATGGCAAATGTTTTGTTACATGTGTATTGACCAAAAAAAAAAAGTCAAGTTTTAAACAAAGACAAAGGTGACCCAAATTCATACCTAACATCCAACCAACAACCATTAAAGAAAGGGGGTTTTGTGAAGACTTTAGGCTCAGATCCATTTTCATTTCAACAAGATGGGCAAAGACAGGGGAATTTTGTCAGGTCGGTTGAGTCTGAATTATTGCCCCATTTTTCTTCCCACTTTTTTCTTCTGTCTGTTTCCTAGTAGCAATTACTAATAAAACTCAAAACAACAGTGACAAAAACAAATCACCCCAAAACATTCAGACTTTTTGGTTAGCTCTGCTTTCTGACATCCTGTGTTTTCATCTCAGAATGCGATGGCTTCCTTTTCTCT
The DNA here is from genome assembly GCA_028571685.1 of Heterohyrax brucei. Lineage (NCBI taxonomy): Eukaryota > Metazoa > Chordata > Mammalia > Hyracoidea > Procaviidae > Heterohyrax > Heterohyrax brucei. Next base: position 25,728,014 of record CM053162.1, read on the forward strand.
CTTGCCTGCTAGTTGTATAGATTGAATTGTGTTACCCAGAATATACTGTGAAGTCCTAACCCCCTGTACCTGTGGATATGAGCCTGTTTGGAAATAAGATTTTTCTTCTGCTGTATTAATGAAATCCTACCACAGTAGGGTGGGTCCTAAACCTAATCCCTTCTGATGGTATCTTACAAAGGCAAGGAAAGACACAGAAGGAGCCCTAGTGGCGCAGTGGTTAAGCACTTGGCAGCTAACTAAATTTCAGTGGTTCAAAACCACAAGCCAATCCATGAGAGAAAGATGAGGTAGTCTGCTTCTGTAAAGATTTACAGCCTTGGAAACCCTGTAGGAGAGTTCTACCCTGTCCTATAAGATTGACTTAATGGCAGTGGTTCTTTTAAAGACATGGATTGATACACACACACACAGGAAAGACGAGTGCCATGTTACAGTGGAAACTGATGCACCTAACAAGCCTAGGAATGCCAAAGATTGCTGCCACCTACTAGAAGAGAAAGAATAATTTTCCATGAGATCTGACACCCTGAATTCAAACTCCACGCAACCTGAGCTGTGGTTGAGCTCCTGTTCTTTAAAGGCACCCACTGTGGTAACTTTGTTTCAGTAGGGACAGAAAGCTAAGACACCAGGCTCACTTTCTTTCCCTTGCCCCTCCAACAGATGCAGAGGTAGCGCCCACACAGGTCTGCGTTCCTGGGAGAGAGTGAGTCCCCAGCCTTCCCCATCCCCGTGGGTACCATCCCAGGATGGAAGATGCTTCCCAGCTAAGTCTTCCTTTCTCCTCAGGACAGGTGTGCCTTGCTCAAGCCAGGGTTTTAGTGGCCATCTCCTTATCAAGGAACATGTGGTATTTCCCATGAAACCTTTTCTGGGGGGAATGTCCAGTCTCTTCTTGACCTGGGCAGCACTCACAAAACCTATTCCCACTGAGTCATTTCCAACTCATAGTGATCCTACATAACCAAGTAGAACTACCTCATAGGGTTTCCAGGCTGGAATCTTTACAGAAGCAGGCTGCCATACCTTTCTCCTGGAGGGCAGCCAGTGGGTTCAAATCACCTTTTCAGTTGGTAGGTGAGCACTCACCCGCTGTGCCACAAAGGTTTCATTGATCCAGGCAGCCCGGAAGGTAGATCACAGTCAGCAGGAAGCCGAGCAAGCAAGCACAAGCATTTTGGAGCCTGAAGGGTGTAAGTCAGAATCCAGCTGTGCCCCTGACTAGCTATGTGATCCAAGGCCTCTCTGAGACTTAGTTTCCCCATTTGCAAAAGTGGGGACAAGCCCAGACCTTGTGGTAGGGAGGAGACAGAAGTGGCTGCAAGGGGCTTGGCCTGGCTCACAGAGGGCCTCACTGAGTCAGGAAGGCTGCCGCCTGTCCATCCCGTGGCGGCTGTGCCAGATCAGAGGGAAGCTGAGCAACCCACTTAAAAGGGACTTTGACTCATTCTGTGGTAACCAAACGTGCAGTTCAGGAAGTGCTTCACAAAGCGTACTGGGCTCCAGCCACCCCCTCGTGCCCCTGCCCTCTCCTCAGAATTTCGCAGCATGAAGATGATACCCCTCTCAGTGTCATCCTCAGCCAGCCTAGTGGGCATCAGCAGTGCTAATAGCAAGACCCTTGTGCTTGGGGTGCCACAGGGGACGGGCTGGCATGGCAGAGGTCTGTGGGGTCATGGACTCAGGATTCCATCAGAGCCCACAGTCTGCTCCATCCCTCAGGCCACACGTGCAGCATCAGAGCCCCGTTCTCATCTGTAATTGACGCCCCAGCGTGCCAGGCCCAGGGCTAAGGAAGCATGTGACAGACACAGCAGCACTGAATCCTCACAGTGGCTCTACAGAAAGTACTAAACTTTGTACCATTTAAGGATGGGGAAAATTGAGGCACTCACAGGTTGACAAGGCCAGAGTTCATGGAGCTGAGATTGAACCAGAGGAATTGTATTCCTAAGCTATAAGACCTGGTACATAGTAGGTACTCAGCTGTGCACAATATGAATGGATGTTCAGCCAATTTCTACTGCCTGTACACGTAATATTGTGAGTGTGGAAGGAAAAGAAATGAGTAAACCAACACCAGACACCTTCTAGTCAATCCCAACTCACAGTGACTCATGTGTGTCAGAGTAGAACTGTGCTCTGCAGGGTTTTCTGTGACTGATTTTTCCAAAGTAGATAGCCAGGCCTTTCTTCCAAGGTACGTTTAGGGGGACCCAAATCTCCAACCTTTCGATTAGTAGTCAAGCACTTTAACTCTACCACACAAGTACTGCAGAAATGGGTGAGATGCCTGAAACCTGCTGATTCTCAGGGGCAAAGAGGTGCTGAATGTAGAGCAAGCTCGGGGCCCACAGCAGGGCCCTTCTTGCTCCCTGTGGGGTCCCCCCATGCCACCTGTACTGAGTGACCTGGGAGGAGGCAGGACTGTTTTCTGACACACCAGAGCTCCCAGCTCCCCAGACCCTCTGACTGATCTCTCCACGGTCGGTGGCAGCAAAACTCTGTGGGTGAGATACACTGAGGCCATCAGAAGAAAGCCTTGGGCGGGAGCGGGGAGGTTGTTTATCTGTTAGGAAGTAGGCTCTCTCCATGGGGACTGGAATCTTCAGGTAGTGCAGGCAGTCAGGGTGCTCTGCTGCTAACAAAAAAGGACAAAGGCCTGGCGATTTAGTTCGGAAAACTCAGACACTGAAAACCTCATGGAGCAGAGTTCTACTCGGACACACGTGAAGTCACCATGAATAGGAGGTGACCCCATGGCAACTGTTTTTGTTTTTACCAACAGGGACTAGAATGTGGAACGGGGTGCAGGGAGGCCAGAGAGGAAGAGGGCCCCCTCACCTTTACCCCCATCACCATTGCCACTCGGGGACTTCTCGTGGAAAGGGGAGGACAGCAACAAGGCAGAGTGAGTGAGCATGCCCAGGCAACGCTGACCCAGGACTGCAGAGTCTGGGTCCCCGCTCAAAACCGAGCCTGTTATCATCCTGTTGATTCTGATTGACAGCAGCCTTCTAGAACAGAGTAGAACTGCCCCATAGGGTTTCCAAGGAGTATCTGGTGAATTTCAACTGTTGACCTTTTCGTTGGCGGCCAGCTCTTAACCACTGTCTCATCTGGCTCCATGGCCCTGAGAGAAGTCAACACTCTTCTCCCCACTGCTTCCTAGGCCAAGGAATAGGGAACTCCATAAGATAGCAGCCTCCTGCTGGGAAACCAGTGCCTGTCTTAGTTCCTCATTCAAGGCACACACCCCAGTTCCCACCACAGTTAAAACCCCTGAGTTGCCTAACATAGTGGGAGAAGGCACCCTGGAATATAGTCCACACAACCTCGAGCCTAAGTGTTCCAGACCAGAGCCCAGTCTCTCTGCCCTCAGAAGAGACTATGGCAGACTTACTCCTTGTGCCAGAGCCTGTGTGGAAGAGGAAGCTGTCACTCCGATGGCCCAGAAGCATCTGTTCCTCATTTGTCATTGTCAAGCTATAATGTCTTCTGGGATTACCTTTGAAGGACAGCTTTTACTGCCGTCACCAAAAAAAAAGCAAAAGGAAGCAAATAATTACAGCCCCCTGTGTTTGGGACTTTTTTCTTTGCCAGTAGTAAGTCTTTTCAGTAAACAGGACCTTTTACCAACGTACCCTCCCCCACAGTGTGTCTCTAAAGAATCTCTCCTTCCCCCCTTTGGTTCCCCATTGTGCTGAGAAACCACAAGCTGAACACATTTGAGCCAGGGCTGGAATAAAGGGAGCCACTGGAAGGGTTTCCTTTTCACCTGCACTTGTTTCTACATCTTTTGAAGAAGCTCTGGGACCCACGACCCAGCTCTGTGTTTAAAATCAGAGAGTGGAACCATGAGGTCACCTTATGAGCTCTTGGTTTCTGCCACGCTGATCTGGATGGTCCCACAGTGTGCTTGTTGATGCAGTCTGTTCACCAGTCATCAGCCCCCTGTGAACCCAGGGAGCAAGAGAGCAGGGATTGCCCAGAACAGCCCTGCCTGCTCTCATAGGCTTCCACTCTTAGAGATCCATGCTTCTGATCTCCAGTACTCACTCCAGTTGCCACGGGTTCCCTGCTGCATTTAGAACTAATAATCCAGCACCAGAAGCCCCAAGGTGATGCAGACAGTGGTTAAGCACTGGGCTGCTAACCTAAAGGTTACGCTCAGAAGACACCAAGATGTGTCTTGGAATTTTGGAATAAAAGCCTGACGATCATCTTCCAAAACAATCAGCCACTGAAAACATATGTAGTATCGTTCTACTCTGACACACATGGAATCACCCTGAGTTGGGGTCAACTTCACGGCAACTGGTTTGGTTTTTAAGCCAGCACTGAATTCTGAATGGCCACAAACTGCCCTATCTGTTGGAGACTGAGGACAAGTGAGCAGGCTACCTTAGAACTAATGAAGAACCACAGCTTACTTACCCCAGAGCGCTGCTGAACCCAGGAAGAACTGAGCCATTTTCTTTAGCATTTTAGGAAAGTTTCCAGGTTGGATGGGCAGATTTTTCCCAGCAGGAAGCCAAGGTTTGGGTTTCTGGGGTTTGGCCCCCAAGTGACAAAGAGGAGGACCTAGTTCCTTTCTATCTTCCAGCTTTCTCTGGGAAAGTGCCATCAGTTTCTATAATGAACATAGGAGCTTAAAAACACACACATGTATTCTTCAGCAGCTCTAGAAGTCACAAGCCTTGAATCTGTTTCACTGGGATTAAGTAAAGGCATCCCTGGATCCGACTCGACAGTACTTGGCTTGGCTAGGGGCTTGTTCCTTCTGGAGACTATAAGAGAGCATCTTTCTCCAGCTTCTAACTGCCATCTGTATTTCTTAAAGGGCATCAACCCAAAATCTACCCTCAAGAAATGATGTTGGCAATAAAGCAGAGGGATGGCACATTCAAGGCCATGAAGGAGAAAAACTTCCAAGCAAGAATTATATATCCTACAAAATTGTCTCTCAAATGTGATGGTGAAATTAAGACATCAGCAGATAAACAGAAGCTTAGATGCTTTGTAAAAACCAAACCAAAACTACAAGAAATACTGAAAGAAGCTCTTTGTTAGAAAAACAAAAACATCCAGTGTATACTTAAGGAGGCAATGCAGGACACAGTACCCAGAATCCTACTCAATTAGGGAAGTCACAAAGCTCAATCAAAGCTACAATGTTAAAAGAAAGGAACTAGTGATCAGAACATGAATATTGTGACATCATCACGCTAAAAAGAGGGATATATTACAATAGTTATCAGCCTTTCAGATGGAGAGGAAATTAAAAAGATATGCAGACGTTAAAGCCTAGTTTAATGGTGCAGGGGGAATCACAGGAGTAGTCTGTGATTGGAGTCAACTTTTGTCTAAAAGTTTGATAGATTCCCCTTAGAATAATAAGAGACATCACAGGGGTAGCTACAAAGCAAAATGACAAAGTGGCATATCAAAACAAGAAATGTAACATAGGAGTCTGAAAAAACACGAAACTGACGCTGAAAAGGATGAAAAGTCAACCCCAAAAGAAAAATGACCCAGAACAGAATATTAAGAACCACATAGAAAAAAATCAACAACACAAAAATAAATGAATCAAAATTACCACAGTAGGGGGTTGGAGTCAAGATGGCAGACTAAACTCACATCTCCCTAAATCCCTCTGGTAACCAAGACCTGAATTGATAATTAAACGGAGCCTTCTGGACACCTAGTGAGACCTAGGATGCGGCATAGGGTTGCTAATTTGGACTTCATACCACTGAACAGAAAATCTCTCTTTCACTCACCCCACTCTCGGCGAGAGCTGGCATACACAGACTGAAGGCAACTCACCGTTTTAACTTTATTTTCTCTGTCTTAGCTAGAGGGTGGAGCTGGAACTTGACTAGCAGCTAATCTCAGACTCACGGCTGGTGGGATCAGCAGGTGAAGTGCCGTATTTTCAGAGCCCAGCTTTGCACTCTGTGCATCTTGGCACATTTGGACTCTCTTTCTACCTCTGTCATAGAGTAGCTGGTACTGAGGCAGGGAGCGAGCTTGTGCAGGATGCTATCTTGATGCATTGGAAGGTGAATACACTGATACAGAGGCCTCAGCTGGAGTTAGTTCCTAGGCTGGGAGGTAGCCCCTGCCCAGAGGAGAGCGCTTTTCCAGCAGAAAAGCAGTATTTTACACAGTGTCGCCTATAGCTGTGGCCCAACAACAGAGGCTGTGGACTCTGTGCATCTTGGCAACTTTGGCCTCTCTTTCCACCTCTACCATAGAGTAGCCTGTACCCAAGCAGGCTAAGCTTCTGCAGGACACCATCTTCTTCCACTGGAAGACGGAGAGATACCCATACAGAGACCTCAGTGGGACCTAATTCCTGCACTAGAGGCAGCACCTGTCCAGAGGTGAGTGCTTTTCTGGCAGAAAAACAATACTCTACACAATGTCACCTACAGCTGGGGCCCAACCGCAGAGGTCAGCAGGGCAGTAGCCTTTCTGTATTTTGAGCTAGTTTAGAACATCTAGGGTACAATATACAGGTGCATACTTTGCCAGCTGGGAAGAGGGACTTATATACCTGAAAACCTGACTGACTTGGGAAGTTGTCAGATACTTTTTACCTTTCATTTTAAGATGGCCCAGAGAAACAGCTGTGGTCCATCTGGACAGCATCTCTCCCAGGGCATATTAACTCACATGATGCCCCAAAAGCTACAAACTCTGGAGAAAACTATAACCAAGAAATCACCCATGGCTTCAGAAGGCCCCCAAGGAAAGCACCACAGAACTTTCAAGACGAAGAAGCCTTTCTGAAATTATCAGAAGGTGAATACAAAAGGATTATATATACAGCCCTCCTAGACTTTATACAAAATGCAGCAGAGCAAAATGAAAAATGAAGCAAGCTGTTCTATCTGACAGAACATCAGTGCTCTGAAATCCAACAGATCAAGAACAAAATCAAAGACATAGAAACTTCAGTTCAGAGCCAAGAAAACAGAATGGAACAAATAAAAAGGAATTTCTGACTTGGAAGACAGAGCTACTTACTCCAACATCTATGAGGAGAAATCAGAAAAAAGAAACAAGAAAAATAAAGAAGCATTTAGAAGCATGTGGGACTCTACTAAGAGGAACAATCTATGATGAACTGGAGTTCCTGAACAGAGTGAAACACCTGAGAACATAGAGAGTATTGTTGCTGGGCTGCTGACAGAAAACTTCCTAGAAATTAGGAAAGAAGAGAATATAGATATCCAAGATACATGTCGAATGCCATTCAACATAGATCTCAAAATAAAGACTCTAAGACATAACAAAACTAAACACAAGCAGAAACACTTAAAGGTAGCAAGACTCAAAGCAAAGCTAACATTCAGAGAGACCCTGTAGGCTTTCATCAGATTTCTCAGCAGAAACTATACTGGCATGGATACAGTGGCATGACACATTCAAAGCCATGAAAGAGAAGAACTCCCAACCAGTGATTACATATCCTGCAAAACTATCTTTCAAATATGAAAATGAAATTAAGACATTTGCAGATAAACAGAAACTCAGAGACTCTGTAAAAACCAAACCAAAGCGACATGAAATACTGAAAGAATCTCTTGGCTTAGAAGAACAAAACCACTAACTTTATATTTTAGAAGCAGTTACAGGACATATCACCCAGAATCCTATCTAGTTAGGGAAGGCTCCAAACTCAATCAAACCTATAATAGTGAAAGAAATTATCCAGTGATCATATCATGAAAATTATATCATCATATTAAAAAGACTCGATGGCACTTGGCTTGGCTTGGCACTATGGTTGTTACAGTCCTTCCAGATGGAGAGGAAGTTGACAAGAATGGTAGTAATTGAAATTGGGTTTATACATAGTTTATTAAGAAGGATCACAGGGGCAGCCATAAAACACAATAAAGATGCAACATACCAAATCAAGAAAAGTAATACAGGAGTCTCAACAACCACAAAACCAACCCTGAAAAGGGTGAAAAATCAAATCACAAAGAAGAAATTCCCAAAACAGATTAATAAGACCAAGAGAGAAAACACCAACAAAAAAGTAAACATATCACAATGACAGCGCTAAACACATACCTGTCAATAATTACACTGAATGTGAATGGACTGAGTGTTCCAGTAAAGGGACATCAAGTGACATCTTGGATCAAGACACGATCCATAAATATGTTGCCTACAAGAAACTCACCTTAGACTTAAAAATATGGACAGACTGAAAATTATAGGATGGAAGAATATATATCAAGCTAACAATGAACAAAGAAGAGCAGGTGTGTCAATTTTAATCTCAGATAAAATCGATTTTAATGTAAAAATCCACCATGGTGGACAAGAATGGACACTATTTATTGCTGAAAGGTTCAACACACAGCAGGATTTAACAATATTAAATATTTATTCACCTATTATTGGAGCACCTAAACACATTGAGGAAACACTGAGTACACTCAAAAATGAGATAGATCACTCCACAGTAATAGTGGGAGACTTCAACACTCCACTTACAATATTAGACAAATCATCCAGAAAAAAGCTCAATAAAGACAGAAGACCTTATTGCCACAATTAACCAGCTGTACCTCATTGACATATACAGAACGTTCTATCCATCAGTGGACAACTACACCTTCTTCTCCAGTGAACATGGAACATTCTCCAGAATTGACCATGTGTTAAAACATAATGCAATTTTCAACAATATCCATACCATTGAATTAACGCAAAGTATCTTCTCAGATCATAAAGCCATGAAAGTCAAAATCAATAGCAGAAAAAAACATAGATAGAAAGTGGAACTCTTGGAAACTGAACAACATCTTGCTAAAAAAAAACAATGGGTTATAGAAGAAATCAAGGATGAAATAAAGAAATTTATGGATTCCAATGAGAATGAAAACACTTCCTACCGGAATCTACGGGATATAGCCAAAACAGTGCTCAGAAGTCAGTTAATCTCCATAAATGCACACATCTGGAAGGAAGAAAGAAAGCAAAGCAAAGAACTAACCCTACAGGTTGAACAAGCAGAGGAACCCCTCAGGCACAAGAAGAAAACAGATCATAAAGATTAGAGCAGAACTAAATGAATTAGAGAACAGAAAAAAAATTGAGAAACTTGAAAAGACCAAAAGCTGGTTTTTTGAAAAGATCAACAAAATTGACAAACCACTGGCTAAGCTTATTAAAGAAAACAAATAACCCAAACTAGAAATGAGAGGGGAGTTGTCACAACAGATCCAACAGAATTCAAAAATATTATACTAACAGAATACTATGAAAGATTCTACTCTAACAAATTTGAAAACCTGGAGAAAATGGACAAATTCCTTTGTTCATATCACCTACCAAAATTATCACAAGGCAAAGCAGAACAACTTGATAAACCCAACACAAAGGAAATGACTGAAAAAGTCATCAAAAGGCCACCAATGAAAAAAAGCATGGGCCCAAGTGGCTTCACCACAGAATTCTACCAAACTTTTAGAGAAGGGTTATCTCCAGTACTACTGAGAGTATTTCACAATATAGAAAGGGATGTAATACTCCTTCATTCTATGAAGCCAGCATAATCCTGGGACTAAAGCCAGGGAAAGACCCCCAAAAAAGGAGAACTACAGACCAACATCATTCATGAGTCTAGATGCAACAGTCTTCAACAAAATTCTTGTCAATAGAGTAACACAACAAGACATCAAAAAAATAACTCATGATAACTAAATTGGATTCATACCAGGAATGCAAGACTGATTCAACATCACACAAACAATTAATGTGATCAACTCCATAAATAACACAAAAGACAAAAATCACCTGATTTTGTCCATTAATGCAGAAAAGGCATTTGATAAAGTCCAACATCCATTCATGCTAAAAACTCTCAGGAAAATCGGAATAGACAGCAAATTCCTCAATGAAATAAGGGCCATTTATACAAAGCCAACTGCCTACATCATCCTGAATAGAGAGAGACTGAAACAGTTTCCCATGAGAGCAGGATTTGGACAAGGACGCCCACTCTCACCTCTCCTATTCAACATTGTACCACAGGTTCTAGCCAGAGCAATTAGACAAGACCAAGGAATAAAGGGCATCTGCATCAGCAAAGAAGAAGTAAAAATCTCCCTATTTGCAGATGATACTATAGTATAGTCAGAGGATCCCAAAGAATCCATAAGTAAACTATTCAAACTGATAGAAGACTTCAGCAAAGTCTCAGGATATAAGATAAACATAAGTAAATCAGTAGGATTCCATTATACCAATAGCGAGATTATTAAGGAAGAAATCACCAAATCAGTATCATTTACTAAAGCCCATAAGAAGATAAAGTACCTAGGAATAAATCTAACCGGAGAAATAACAGACCTTTTCAAAGAGAACTACAAGTCCTTACTACAAGAAAATAAGAGAGGCTTACATAAATGGAGAAACCTACCCTACTCATAGGTAGGAAGACCCAGCATTCTGAAAATGTATATTTTGCCTAAAGCAATCTGCCTATATAATGCAATCCCAATACAAGTTCCAGCATCATTTTTTAATCAGATGGAGAAACAAATCACCAATTTTGTTTGGAAAGGGAAGAAACCCAGGATAAGTAAAGTACTACTAAAGAAGAAAAACACACTGGGAAGCCTCTCATTACTTGACTTCAGAACCTATTACACTGCTGCAGTGGTCAAAACAGCCTGGTACTGGTACAAGAACAGACAGATCGATCAATGGAAGAGAATCAAGACCCCAGAGATGAAACCATCTTCCTATGAGCAGTTGATATTTGATAAAGGCACTAAGACATTAAACTGGAGTAAAAACAATGTCTTCAACAAATCGTGCTGGCAAAATTGGATATCCATCTGCAATAAACTGAAACAAGACCCATATCTTACACCCTATATAAAAACCAACTCAAACTGGATAAAAGACCTAAATATCAAATTTAAAAGGATGAAGCTCATCCAAGAAAAAATAGGAACAGCAATGGAATGTGGTAGACAGATTTCAAAATCTGTCAAACAAACCACAAACAACAGAAGAGAAAATAGATAAATGGGAACTATTAAGAATCAAACATTTTGCTCATCCAAAGACTTTATTAATAGAAGACCACCTAGAGAATGAGGAAAAATATTTGGCAACTGTATGTCAGAGTGATGCCTGATGTCCATAATCTATAAGGTACTACAAAATGTCAATAAGAAAAAGATAAAATAATCCAATTAAGCAATGAGCAAAGGAGATGAACAGACACTTCTCTAAGGAGGAGATCTAGGCAGCCAAAAAACACATGCAAACATGCTCACAATCATTAGCTATTAAAGAAATTCAAATCAAAACTACAATGAGATACCAGGTCACCCCAACAAGGTTGACCATGATCTAAAAAATGCAAAACAACAAATGCTGGAGAGGCTGTGGAGAAATTGGAACTCTCCTACACTGCTGGTGGGATTGCAAAATGGCGCAACCTCTTTGGAAAGCAATCTGGTGCTTCCTTAAAAAGATGGATATAGGTATACCATTTGACCCGGTAGTTCCACTGCTCAGCATATATCCTGTAGAATCAAGGCCATTCACACTAACTGATGCATGCGCAGTCCACAATAGCTAAAAGATGGAATCAACCCAGGTGCCCAACAACAGAGGAATGGATAGGTAAACTATGGAATATATACTCAATGGAACACTATGCAATGATAAAGAACAATGATGATTTTAGGAAACATCTCATAACCTGATTTCAATTGGAGGACATTTTGCTGAGTGAAAGTAGTCAATGACAAAAGGACAGATACTGTATGAGATCCCTACAATAAGAACTTAAAAACAGACTCATGCATAGAAGAAAACGCTCTTTGATGGCTGCAGGGGTAGGAATGGAGGGAGAGGTTGATCATATATTAGATAGTTGATAGAAATTTTGTTGGGTGAAATCTGTGACAGTACACATTAGAAAGATGGTCAATATTAACTGGTCTTCAACATAACATGATTATTCCTCCCATCTTAACCCAATGTTTCAAGGACAGAGTTGCTGGGAAGGGAGGCCAGGGACCATGCTCTCAGGCAAAATTGAGGCCAATTGGTACAATGAGTGTTTTGCTAAGACAGCCCTCTGTACTCCACATTGGTGAGTGGTGTCTGGGGTCTTAAAAGCTGCCAAGCTGCCATCTAAGGGTACAGCAAATGGTCCAAACTCAGCAGGAACAGATGATCACCAAGGACCAAAATGACATCTGGGAAAGAGAACCCAGAAGACAGAGAGACCCACATGAGTGGGTGACTACATTCACTTGTGACTGGAAGAACCGGATAGTGCCTGGCCACCACCAGTGATAGCAGTGATGGAGCTCACAAATTTGAATCTCACTGACAACACCAGAATAAAAAAGGGTGAACCCTGAGATCTGCACTAAAAGACTGCAATTGATTGCCCAGGGGCCTCAGGGTTCCCTGGGAGCATAGCCCCTGGCTCTGATGCTGCTCCTGTCCATAAATCATAATGGAGGTCAACTCTTCAGACAGTTATGGATTGGACTTAGCGACACAGAGTGAACATATCATGTGTGCACTTTATGGTTCTGTGCATCTGCAGGATGTCATCCTGCTGACCTCTTACTGGAGAAAGGGGAGTGGGTGGAGAGGCAGGGATAGGAGATTGTTGGGAGGATAAGACATGTATGGAGCAAACAGGAAGAGTGTGCTGTGACTCAACAGGGAGAGAACAGTCGGAGCTGAATATAGGTGGGCATGCAAATTTATATGGGATGTACATTTTCATTCAATCATAACAAAAAATATATGTAAATAAAAAATAAAATTCATCTATTAAAAAAAAGGACAGCACTAAACACATACCTGTCAATAATTACACTGAATGTAAGCAGACTGAATACCCCCATAGAGACAGTGAATGACAACCTGGATCAAAAGACATGATCCGTCTATACACTGCTTACAAGAAACTCACCTTAAACTCAAAGATATGAACAAACTGAAAATCAGAGGATGGAAAATATATACCAAGCCAACAACATACAAAGAAGAGCAGGAATGGCAATACTAATTTGAGATAAAATAGACTTTAATGTAAAACCCATCATGTGGACAGAAATGGTCACTAGTCATTGCTGAAAGTTTCAATACATAAGCAAGGTACAACAATATTATTTATTCACACAATACTAGAGCATCTAAATATATTGAACAAAAACTGATAACATTGAAAAATAAGAGAGATCACACCACAATAATAACTGGAGACTTCAACACTCCACTACTAGTAATGGACAGATCATCAAGGAAAAAGCTCACTAAAGACACAGAAGATCTTATAGTGACAATTAACCAATAAGAACTCATTGACGTATGCACAACATTTTACCCATCAACATTATAAGTACACCTTCTTCTCCAAAGCACATGAAACATTCTCCAGAATAGTCCATGTGTTAGGACATAAAGCAAGTCTCAACAAAATCCTAATTATTGAATTACTACAAAGCATCTTCTTGGACCACAAAACCGCAAATTTGAAATCAATAGTAGAAAACACATAGGCAGAAATTTGAGTTCATGGAGCCTGAACAACACCTTGCTCAAAAAGCCATGGGTTATATAAGCAATCAAGGGTGAAATAAAGACATTTATGGAATCCAATGGGAATGAAAACACGTTCTACCAGAACCTATGGGATACAGCAAAAGTAGTGCTCAGAGATTAATTTATCTCTATAAGTACACAAATTCGGAAGGAAGAAAGGCCCCAAACCAAAGAATTAACCCTACAGCTTGAACAGGTAAAAAGAGAGCAACAGAGGAACCCCTCAGTCTCCAGAAGAAAATGGATAATAAAGATTAGAGAAGAACTAAATGAATTAGAAAATAGAAGAACAATTGCAAAAATTAACAAAACAAAAATCTAGTTCTTTGAAAAGATCAACAAAATTGATAAACCATAGGCTAAACTATAAAAGAAAAGCAAAACAGGAAACAAATAACCCAAATAAGAAATGAGATGGAAGATGTCACAACAGACTCAACTGAAATCAAAAGTGTCATAACAGAATACTACAAAAGATTGTAGTCTAACAAGTTTGAAAACCTAGAGGAAATGAACAAATTTCTGGATGCACATCACCTACTAAAGTTATCACAAGGAGAAGTAGAACAACTTAACAGACCCATCACAAAGGAAGAGATTGAGAAAGTAACCAAAAAACTACAAGCCAATAAAAGTCCTGGCCCACATGGCTTCATTGAAGAATTCTACCAAACTCTTATTGAAGAGTTAACTTCAGTACTACTGAGGCTGTTTCATAGCATACAAAGAGATGAAGTACTCACAAATTCATTCTATAAAACCAGTATAACCTTGATACCAAAGCCAAGGAAAGATCCCACAAAAAAAAGAAAATTACAGACTAGTATCACTCATGAACCTAGATGCAAAAATCTTCAGTAAAATCCTAGCCAATCAAATTCAACAACATATCAAAAAAATGATCCACCATGACCAAGTTGGATTCATACTAGGGATGCAAGCCTGGTTCAACATCAGAGAAACAATTAATGTGATCAACCACATAAACCACACAAAGTATAAGAATCGCCCAATTTTGTCAATTGATGCAGAAAAGGCATTAGACAAAGTCCAACACCTATTCAAGGGAAAAACTCTCAGCAAAATAGAGTAGGAAATAGGAATAGAAGGGAAGTTCCTCAGTGCAATCAGGGCATGTACACAAAACTAACTACCTACATCATCCTGAATGGAGAGAGACTGAAAGAATTCACCTGGAGAACAAGAACTAGACAAGGACACCCACTCTCACCACTTCTACTCAATATTGTACTAGAGGTTCATGCCACAGCAACTAGACAAGACAAAGAAATAAAGGGCGTCTGCATCAGCAAAGAAAAAGTAAAAATCTCCCCGTCATGGATTGAATTGTGTCCCCCCCAGAATAGTTGTAGCCATGTGGGTGAGCCATGATTCCCAATATCTTGTGACTATCCTCCATTTTGTGGTTTTCCTTTGCTGTATGTTCAGGGATTAGGGTGGGACTGCAAATTCCTTTATAAAATCACCTCACTGCTCCACTGTAAAGGGAGTTTACCTGGAGCGTGGCTTGCCCCACCCTTAATCCTTAATCGTTTCATCCTGCAAGAGATACAAGGAAAGGGAAGCAAGCAGAGAACTGGGAGCTTCCTACCATCAAGAAAGCAGCACTGGGAGAAGAGCATGTCCTTCTCACCTGAGGTTCCTGCACCAAGATGCTCCCTGGACAAAGATTAATACAATACCGGACTTTCCTCCAGAGCCAACAAGGGGGAAAGCCCTCCCCTGGAGCAGACATCCTGAATTTGGACTCGTAGTTTACCAGACTGTGTAAGAAGAATAAATCTCCCTTTGCTAAAGTTATCCACTCTGTGGTATTTCAATTAGAGCAGCCCTAGCTGACTAAAGCACTCCCTATTTGCAAATGATATGATGGTATACGCAGAGAATCCTAAAGAATTGATAAGTAAACTACTGGAACTAATAGAAGACTTCCTCAAAGTATCAGGATATCAGATAAACTAAGTGAATCAGTAGGATTCCTTTATACCAACAAAGAGATCATTAAACAAGAAATCACCAAATCATTAGCATTTACTGCAGCCCCCAAGAAGACAAAATAGGAATAAATCAAACTAGAGAAATACAAGACCTATACAGAGAGACTACAAGACTTTACTGCAAGAAAGAGAGACTTACATAAATGGAAACACCTACACTGCTCATGGATTGGAAAAGTTAACATTATGAAAAGGTCTATTTTACCAAAAGCGATCTAAACACACAATGCAATCTTTATGCAAATTCTAGTGTCTTTTTTTTAATAAGATGGAGAAACAAATCAACTTTGTTGGGAAAGGGAAGAAACCCCCGAACTAGAGAAATACAGCAGGGGGTCTCACACTACCTGACTTAGGACATATTACACTGCCACAGTAGTCAAAGCAGCCTGGTGCTGACACAAAAAAAGACATATAGACCAATGGAACAGAGTTGAGGCCTCAGAAATGCCACCATCCTCTTATGAACAGCTGATATTTGACAAAGGCCCTAACAGTGTAAATTAGGGTAAAAAACAGTCTTTTAAACAAATGGTGCTGGCAAATTGGATATCCATCTGCAAAAAACTGAAGCAAGACCCATATCTCACACCTTACACAAAAACTAGCTCAAAATGGATCAAAGACCTCAATACAAAATGATAAAGATGATGCAAGACTGATATGAATATAACGAATGAATATAAAATGATATGAATATAGTGAATGAATATAAAATGATAAAGTTCATGCAAGAAAAAATAGGGTCAACAATGGAAGTTGTAATACACAGCTTAGACAGACTTCAGAAACTGACAAAGGATGATCAAAAAAAGAGAAAATAGATAAATGGGAACTACTAAGAATCAAACATCCAAAGACTATCAAAAGAGTTAAAAGACCACCTACAGAATGGGAGAAAATATTTGGCAACTATGAGTTGGACCGATGTCAGATCTTCATATTCTACAAGGTACTGCAAAATATTAGCAAGAAAAAAGTAAACAACCCAATTAAGCAATGGACAAAGGGGATGGACAGACACTTCACCGAAAATGACATCCAGGCAGCCAAACGACACATGAGGAAATGCTCGTGATCATTAACTATCAGAAAAATCCAAATGAAAACTACAATGAGATACCACCTCACCCCAACAAGGTTGGCCATGATCCAAAAAACACGAAACAACAAATGCTAGAGAGGCTGTGGAGAGATTGGAGCTCTCTCATACTGCTGGTGGAATTGCAAAATGATACAATGTCTTCGGGAAGCAACTTGGCACCTCCTTCAAAACCTGGAAATAGATATACCATTTGATCCAGTAATCCCACTGCTTGGAATATAGCCTACAGAAACAAACACTGTCGCACAAACAGATAAATGCACACAGATGTTCTTTGCAGCACAGTCCACGACAACAAAAAGATGGAATCATCTTAGATGCCCATCAACAGATGAATGGATAAACAATCTATGGTCCATATATGCAATGGAACACTGTGTAGTAATAAAGAACAATGATGATTTTAGGAAGCTCTCAATACCTGGTTTCAGTTCTAAGACATTATTCTGAGTGAAATCAGTCAGCAGCAAAAGAACAAATGTTATGTGAGACCCTTGCTATAAGGACTTAAATACAGACTTATGTACAGAAGAAAAGACTCCTTGATGGCTACAAGGGTGGGAAGAGACAGAGAGGGTTGCTCATAGATTAGATAGTGGATAGAAATCTGGTTAAGTGAAAGAAGTGACAGCATACAGTAAGAAGTAGATCAACTTTACAGGACTTTACTATAAACTGAAAGGTCTTCTAATTTCAACCCAATATAGCAACGATAGAGTTGCAAGGGGCAGGGGGCTGGGGACCACGCTTTCAGGGGACCATCGAAGCCAATTGGTATAATAGCCTATTGCTAAGAGAATCTTCTGTACCCCATGTTGGCATCTGGGGTCTTAAAAGCTAGCAAGCTGCCACCTGAGGTACACCAGATGGTCCCAACTCATCTGGAACAGATGATCACCAAGAATAACAAATACACAAGGGAAAAAGAGCTCAGGAGACAGAAGGACCCATGTGAATGGGTGACTATGTCATTATGTGATCAGAAGAACCAGATGTTGCCCGTCCACCACCAAAGACAGCTGTGATGGAGTACACAGTGTTGAGTCCCCGTGGCAACATGAGAAAAACAGCTCAAGAACTCTACTAAAAAGACCACAGTTCATAGACCAACAGCCTGAGTTTCCCCTAGGAGCATGGCCCCTAGACCTGCTGCTGCCCCTGACCAGAAAACATTACTGAGATCAATTCTTTGGACAAAAATGGACTGGACTCAGGGACCCAATGTGACCATGTGGCACGTGTACTTTATTTCTCTATGTATTTACAGGATGCTGTCCTACTGGTCTCTTTCTAGATGGAAGAGAAGGTGGTGGAGGGGAGGAGACAAGAGCTTGTTAAGAGGATACAACAAGTATAGAATGAAAAGGAGTGTGCTGTCATGGGACACGGAGAGCAGAAGGAGCTTCAGATAGGCAAGGATGCAAAATTAATTTGGATTGTATACTTTCACTTAATCACAATAAAAAAACTGCCTTTATTGTCACATGGCCTTTTCCTCTTTGCCCCCTCTTACAAGAACCCTTGCAATCATATTTAGGTCTCACCCAAATTATCCAAGAAAACCTCACAATCCTTAACTTAATTACACCTGTAGAAGTCTCTTTTGCCATGTAAGGTAACCTTCACAGGTTCCAGGGATTCGGATGTGGCCATCTTTGGGAGGTTATTATTCTGCCAATCACAGAAGTTACAGGGATGACCCATGGACAGCCTCCTAGATCTCTGTGTGGTGCTTCAAATAAATCTGATAACGAAGTAGCAACAAACTTTTACAGGGAGAGCTTCCTATGTTCACTACACCAGCATTTAGTCCCGCCTCTGCAGCACTCAGGCCCCTCTGGGGCCTTGCCAGCCGTACATTCACTGTGTGATGTCTCAGGAGGGGCTAGACCCAATGCCTACCTTCCACTTCCGGGGACTAGAGGAGCCAGGTCTTCCTGACCACTCCTGGTACAGCCAGGGTGAACATGCCACCAAGTTCTACCACTGGAATGCAGTTTCCTGAGACATAGTCACTCAAGTTGTTCAGCTCAGCAGTGACCCCCCGACTACATTCCTTCTGCTTCCCTGTCTGTTTTTCTCATTCCTCTTCTCTGGCCTCCAGGGCTGCCTTGGAAGCTGCCTGTTTCCAAACCTGGTGAGCCAGTCTTCCCTTTACATAGTCACCACTGATATGCTAAACACACAAGTCCTTCATGATGAAGTTAACAGATGCAGATTCTCTAGCTGCACTCAAAGAAATGTGTCTATATGTTGAATAAATATAAGACAGAAGGATTCGTTTGCGTGTCATCTTAGAAATGGACTGGCATCTTGGTAACCCAGTCGTTGGTTCAAAGCCTCAATTCTGTCAAGGAGAGTTGTGCCTGAGTATATTGGGAAAAGGGGCAGTGATGAGAGATGAAGTTGGTTTCACTCTGTTCAGTGGTCCTACCTGGACCCTCACTTCACCCAGTCATCAGTGGCTTTCTGCCCCCGATTACCTATTATACAACAGACACTTTTATTATATAACATGGTACCATTACTGCCAGAGCCCTGTATTTATTTGTGCAATTCCTATTGGGTTTCCAGGTAGCACAAGTGGTTTTCACTCTTTTACTAACCTAAAGGGTGGTGGTTCAAACCCACCTAGCAGCAATGTGGAAGAAAGGCCTGGCAAGCTGATTCTGCAATGATTACAGTCAAGAAAAGCCTATGAAGCACCGCTGCAACACATTGGGTCACCAGAGGTTAGAATCAACTCAACAGCAATGTGTTCTGTTTATTTACTCATTTTTTAATTCCCATTTATACAGACAGTTGGAGGACACTGAGGGTATGCAGTGGGTGTGAGTTTAGTAGTGACTGCTGGCAGAGCTTTTGTTTTTGTTTAATCTCTGAAGCTCCTAGAAGGGCGATGCACGTTTAATGACGAGCAAATGAATGAATCAACAAATGAAGGCTCCCGTTCAGAACACCTGTTTTCCTGTTGGACCGAGTGGCCATCTGCAGTTGCAGTTACTCTTCAGAAATGAACTTCTCAAATGCCACTGAAGAGCCATGGAATGTTGCCTGTTTATTGTTGTTGTTTTCTTACTTTTTGTTACGATGTTCTTCTCTGACAGCACTCCCATGGACCAGAAACAAAACAATATTTAAAGTCACACAATCTTAATTTAATTACATCTGCAAAGTCTCTTTTTCCATTCTTTGACTTGAGAGTAAGAGGGCTCAGAATAGTGAAGCAAATGTTCATAACTGTGATGGTTAAGACTAGTAATTTGGCTGGGCCGTGATCCTTCGTGTTTTGGCAGTTGTACAATTTTGCAATCAGTCTCATAAAGGGATCTGCTGTGAGTAGTCTCCTTGGGCACGTGGCCCACACTGAACATAAGTGAACACACTGGTAAGTCTGGTGGCTTTTGCTGGGTCTGGATCCTGCAGGTGGCTCTTGTTCATCTGACCTCCAGCTCTTGGGACTTGAGCTAGCAGCTTACCTGTGTCTTGTCTGATAATTTTGGAATTAGTGAATCTCCATAGCCTGTCAGCAGCAACAGCCCTACTCTCTGTCCTGCCAGTCTTCACAAGCTCCTGTGACTACGTGATCAGGAGAGGCCTGCAACCTGACCCACAGACTTGAGACATTCTGATCTCTACAACCGTGTGAGCCATTTCCTTGATATAAATCTCTCTCTGTACACATGTTTATACATTTTACTGGTTTTGTTTCTGTAGAGAGTCTAGTCTAGGACAGTACAATATAATTGAAGTGTTTGGATTATAGCTCTAATTATGAGGAACCCTGGTGGTGCATGGTTATATGCTCAGCTGCTGATTGAAAGATCAGCAGTCTGCTTCCATAAATATTAAACAAGTAAACAAATCAGATGTCCTGCAGTCGCTTCTGAATGATGCCAAAAGCCAAGTGCCGTCGAGTCGGATCGTGACACTGTAAGACAGAGTAGAACTGCACCATAGGGTTCCCAGGAAGTGGCTGGTGTTTTAAATTGCCAGTCTTTTTATTAGCAGCAAGGCTGTACCACAGGGCTCCCCATAGAGATGATAGCCTTGAAAACCCTATGTGGCAGTTTTGCTCTGTCCTATAGGATCACTACTATGTCTCAGGACTGACTCAGCAGCAACTTTTTGTTTTTGGTTTGGATTAAGATGACAACAGCAAATCAAAGATGCTGTTTATGATCAGAGGAGTTGCAGTAGGCTGATGTGCTTGGCTGTTAACTGAAAGACTGACAGAGTACTCAGAAGAAAGGACCCAACAATCTATTTCTGAAAAATCATCTGTTGAAAACCCCACAGAGCACATTTCTACTCTGATGCTTATGGGGCTGTTGTGAATCAGAATTGACTTGATGGCAACTGCTTTTGATTACCATCAGAATTTATAGGTATTACCTATGTAAATTTACAGATAGCTCACAGGTTTTAAAATTACTCTAAAAATCTAAGTCCTCTCGAGATCTTGTCTAGAAGTACCAACAAGAGTCAAGACTAGTGAAGACATGCATTTGAGGGCAGACTGGGGTGGAGTGGGCAGCTGACATGGGTGGTTGACATTAAAGGTAACATAAAGTCAGAGGTACTTACTGAAGCAGGACAGCCAGGGGCAAGGTGAGGCTACCTGATGGTATCAGGAAGCCCCCAGACAGAGCATGCTGGGATGGACACAAGTCCTCCCTCTGAACAGCAACTCTTGGCTTACTGGCAGGGTCACCAGCTGTCCTAGCTTGTCTGAGTCCAAGAAATTGCCAGAGATGGAAGAGTTATGGTTCTAAAATTGGAATAGTCTGGGGTAGACTTATTGCTTGCAACAAAATACTTCATTGTGCTAATCAAATGTTTCTCAATTTCTGCTGTTTGAAAACTTGACTCAGTGGCGTCTAAGTGTCTGACACCACCCAAAGTTTTTCTTCCTCTGTTCCTTCCCCAAAGCCTGGTGGTATAGTGGTTATTTTGGTCAGCTAGTGCTGCTCTAGCAGAGACACCACGAGTGGGTGGCTTTAACCAGGAAAAATGTTTATTCTTATACAATTCAGCAGGCTGCAAGTCCAAAGTCTGAGTGTCCACTTCAGAGGAACGCTTTCCCTCTGTCAGCTCTAGAGGGAGGTCCTTGTGTTGTATCGCTCTTTGGTCGGGGAGCATCGTGGAGCAAGAACGTCAGCTCTGAAGGATGCGCTCTACTCTGGGTGCTGTTTTCTTGATGGTGTGAGGTTCCCAACTTGGCTTACTTCCCTTTCCTTTCATCTCTTGTAAGATAAAAGGATAAAGGGTGGTGCAAGCCATCCTCCCGGGAAACTCTCTTTACTTAGGAGCAGGAAGGTGATCTTAAGAAGCATTTTACAACCCCACCCTAATCCTCTCTAACATAATCCACTCTGTTAACCACAGAAATTAGGATTTACAGCATAAGAAAATCATACAGTGGAGGGCAATCACTGAATACAGGGAATCCTGATGCAGACAAATTACTACACATATTTTGGGGGCAGGGCACAATTGAATCCATTATGGTAATTAAGTGCTATGACTGCTAACCGGCACGTCAGCAGTTCAGATCCACCAGGTGCTCCTTGGAAACTCTACGGGGCTGTTCTACTGTGTCTATAGGGTAGTTTAAATCCACCTGGCACCCCTTGGAAAACCTATGGGGTGGTTCTACTCTGCCCCATACTGTTGCTATGAGTCAGAATTGACTCAGTGGAAGTGGGTTTTACTCAATAGCAGTAGGTTGGGTTTTGAATTTCTTCCTTCCCAGACAAAGCTCAGGTGCCTGGAAAAGTAGCTACATATGCCTGTGACATTGGTAAGGAGGGTCCCGCATTGCTCTTCCCTCCTAGTCTTCATGATTATGCCACAATTTGTCTATCTGTTCACCTGTCGACGGCTGTCTGAACTATTTCCAATTTTGGATTATCATGAAAAAAGCTGCAAATAATATACACAAGTGATTTCTGTGGACAGTTGTTTTTGTTTCTCTTGGGAAAATACCTAGAAGCACTGATAAGAAGTACTTTAAGTGTGTTTAATTTATAAGGAATTGCCAGTTTTCCAATGTGATTGTACACTCCCACCAGCAAAAATTGAGAGCTGTTGCTTTCTGTTGTGACCAACATTTTGTGCGGTCAGACTTTATAATTTTAGTGCATGGAAAATCGTATCTCATTGTGATTTTAATTTGCATTTCCCTAAATGCTAATTACCATTTTTACACTAATAATTCATACTTTCTAGGTTTGTTTGCCAACCATGCTCTTCTCTTCCCCAAGATACTATTGCAGGCATACTATGCTAACTTTCTTACAGAACCAAAGAAACCCACTTCTGTAGAGTCAATTCTGACTGATAGTGACGCTGTGGGACACAGTAGGACTGCCCCTTAGGTTTTACAAGGGGTGTTAGGTGGACTGGAACTGCCAACTCTTCAGTCAGCAGCCATAGCTCTTAACCACTATACCACCAGCATTTTGTAATTTTTTTACAGAAATATGAAAAAAAAAGAGCATAATGGTGATTAGGAAAATAACTCATGGGGCGTCCTTAGTTGCCAAGCAAATGAAGAAGTCACACTACTTGCATGAAAATACAGTGTATGGAGTACCTTTTCCTATTCTCATTGATTGTGAACTTGTAGAAATTCATATGTATGATTTTTAGAAATCCTATATATATCCAGTGGCAGTGGGTTTCGGGGTTTTTGTGTATTTGTTGTTGTTAGTTGCCATTTAGTCAGTTCTGACTCATGGCAACCTCATATGTGCACAGTAAGGTTGAAGACTTCCATAGGGTTTTCAATGCTGTGACTTTTCAGAAGCAGATTGCCAGGCCTGTCTTCCAGGCCTGGTGGGTTGGTTCAGATCATCAACTTTGCAGCTAGTAGGGGAGAGCCCAGCCGTTGGCTCCTCCTAGGGAGAGATTTTACATGTCTGTAAAGATGCAGAGAGAGACTGAGAGGGAATATTTTTGCTCAGTCTGTAACTTGTATTTTACATTTTCTTAATGGTTTCTTTAAAAGAGAAGAATTTGATAAAATCCAATTTGTCATTTTAAAAAATTTTATACTTAGTTTTTTTAAATATTATTTAAGAAATATTTGCCTATCAAGATTGTAAAGACCTTCTGTATTTTCTTCTAGCAGTTTTACATTTTTAGGCTTTTGCCATTAAGTTTATAGTCAATAGGCCTAAAAGTATGTTGCTTAATTTTTATTTGGAGATTTCTGAGACTGTTATCATTGATTTCTAGCTTTATAGAAACTCTGTAAGATATCACGTAGGCAACAGGCAAAAACAACGAGCAGTTACACTTTAAAGAATTTAGAGAAGGAAAAAAAGAGTACTATTTTACATTCACCTAAGTATTTGCTAAGAGCCCTGGAGGTACAGTGGTTGAGTTCAGTTGCTAACCAAAAAGCTGACAGTTCAAATCCACCAGCCCGGTGAGACAGTTCTACTCTGTCCTGTAGGGTCACTGTGAGTCAGAACCAATTAGACAGCACACAACAAGAACAAAAAATATGTTTAGTATTTCTGATAACTTCTTTCTTTACTGTACATTCAAGTTTCCATCTAATGTCACTTCTCTTCACCCTGAATGACTTACTTTTGCATTTCCTGGTGATAAATTCTCTCAGCTTCATCTACTTAAAAACATCTACATTACTTTCATTTTTTAAAGGATGTATTTTTCTGCATGTAGAATTTCAGCACGTAAACATGCCATTCCATTGTCTATGGCCTCATTGATTCTGAGAAAAAAGTCAAGACATATTCCAAATCATTGCTCCCTTGTATGTGTTATATGATTTCTGTTATTGGTCCCCTGCCATTTTCTCTGGATACTCATTTTTTTTTACTATTAAGAAGCATAACTATGATGTGACCAAGTGTGGATGTGTGTTTATCCTACTTGGGGCTTATTCAGATTCTTAGATTTATAAGTTAATGTTGCTCATCAGATTTAGGACATTTTCAACCGCTTGTATTTCAAATATTTTTGTATATCCATTCTCTCTCATCTTACTTTCTGAGTTTCCAATTGCACATTTATCAGTCTACTTGATGTTGTTCCAGAAGCTCTTACATTAAAAAAAGAACTTTTTTCCCTGTTATTAAGATTAGATAATTTACATTCATCAATCCTTAAATTCACACTTTGTCACCTGCAATCTGCTATTAAACTTATTTGTCAGTTCTAGATTCCTTTTTGTAATTGTTTCTATTTCAGTGCTGAGATCCCCCTCAAGTCTGCTCACTTGTTAGGACAGTGTTGTCCCTTAAGGTATGTGAACATATTTTCAGTTGCTGTTTTGATATTCTAGTTGCTAATTCTAATACCTAGGTTACCTCAGGGTCTGTTTCTATTGAATGATTTGTTTCTTTAACGATAAATTACATTTTCCTCTTGACAGCACTTGGCTAGGCTTGGCTGTTTCTTTGACTGTCTAGTAGTTTTTGGTTATACACTATACTTTGTGGATGGTGGGTTTAAAGATTCTGGTTTCTAGTGTCTTCCTTTGACAACAACAGACAGCTAATTTGTGGCATATCACCTTTTAACTATGGTAGCTTGATTTTACACTCTTTAGTGTGGCACTATTTAGGTTTCCCATTAGTCTGAGAAAAATATGAGGTCCAACAATCAAGTCCACAAAGCTAGTTGTTCTAAGTTCTACATAACCCATTGCTGAATAACACTACATTCACTTTTGAAGTACTCCCCTTGGGAAGCTGTGCACTGAGACCAGCACCTACTTCACCCTTCAAAACAATTTTGGACCTCTTTCTGGAATGACCACTGTACGTGGTGGCAAGGTGGCAAGTTTGTGAACTTAATTGTATAGTTGTCTCTGAAGGAGATTTTAGCCAGTAAAGAAATAATTGTATTGGGACAAGATCCGTCGTCACCTGATCTGGCCCCCAAAGATTTTTTTCTTTACCCGAAGACAAAGGACATACTGAAAGGAAGACATTTTGATGACAGGCAGGACATCAAGAGTAATATGATGACAGCTCTGATGGCCATTCCAGAAGAAGAGTTCCAAAATTGCTTTGAAGGATGAACTAGATGCTGGCCTTGGTGCATAGCTTCCCAAGGGTAGTGCTTTGAAGGTGACCATACTGATATTCAACAATGAGGCATGTAGCACTTTTTATAGGTTGAGTCCACAAACCTAATTGTCAGATTCCGTACATAGTCATGGAATACAGGCTTGGCTCTAAGGTACAACCCGTTCTGGGATTTCAAAAGAATGCAGAAGGTGTTTAAGAAGCCTCTCTTACTGGGCGAGATTTAGCAAGCAGCAGTTAAATCTCTGCTCAGCTGTTTTAGCCTTTGGTTGTTGCTTTCTATCAGCTTCTTAAGAGTCTCCCCTATATGTGTCCAGTTTAAGGATCAGCCAAGGATTTTAGGTTTTAAGATTTAGGGACTCCCTATCTCTGGCTCCCTCCTTTCAGAATTTGCTCCTCAATTTTGAGCCACTCTGATACCTCAAACTCTGTACTCTCACACCTCAAGCAGTAAGATTGCAGCTTTCTGCCTGGTTGACTGGGGAAAGCCCTCAGACAAAAAGTGTATCAACATTGATCTCACCAAGTGTGGATCCTCCTTTCAAGGGCCAATTTCCCCAGATTTTGCCTGCATCCAGTTGTTCCCCAATATTTTCAAATAATTATTTTTTTATATTATATTCAGAATTTATAATTGTTACGTGCAGGAAGACTGGTGGGTAGGAACTGCTTTATCAGAACTGAAAATTTTTCTGTTCCCACTTTAAGGTTTTTAAAATATATTCCATAATTGGCCTTCACAAAGATTTAGCAAATTAACATTCCCACTGGTTGTAGATAAGAGTCCTTGATATCCAGCCCTTTGGCTACCAGAATGTCTTAAGCCAAACATCACAGGGTGGTGGAGCATTAGGGAAACTCTGCTGGTGTATTGGTTAAGGTTAAATGCTATGCCTGCTAACTGAGAGGTCAGCAGTTCAGATCCGCTGGGCACTCCTTGGAAATTCGGTAGTGCAGTTCCACTCTGTCCTCAGGGGCCAATATGAATAGGAATCAACTTGACAGCAGTTGAGCACGCGAGCGCTCCCGACCCAATAACACCAGCTCAGGGCCCTTGGTTCCCAAAAAGAATGTGATACAGTATTGGAGGGAATTTTCTGTCAGTTGTAAGCAGTATTTTTTTTTTTTTCCAAATATGTAGTTATCCGTAACTAAAACCCGAAGTCTCTTTATTTTGTTTTGGAATTACATCATATTTTTCATGTATTTTCCTTGCTCATCAGGAACACTGCTTGATACCTTAAGTATATCATTGGTTAACCCACAATGGCACAATGAATTATTATTGACATGTGAAGTGTGGATTTTAGGACACTGGAACCTTGGGGAGAAAGTCTAACAGCGGAATTGTTGGTGACCCCAAGCACTTGGAGAGATGTTTCTTGCTGACGAATCTAGATTTTATTGTTGGCTCTATCTTTGTCCGTAGAGATGCTACAGCTTTAGTTGCCTTACTTACTGAGCCTCGATGAGATGAAAGAACTTGCCTGGAGTCACACAGACTTACCCCCACTGTGGGCACAGAGATCAAAACCGAGATGAGGCTTTGTTCTGAACACAGCGGACATTATGACTGTAAAGGAGTAATTCAAATAACTACCACAGTTCAGAAACAGAAGTATGAAAGAGGGAGCTTGGAGAGGAGCACTTTAGAGAGGCGCCCAGGGAGCACGTTAGTGATTGGATGGACAGTCCTGTTCTTTTGAAGTGTCTGTAGCTCCCATTTCATTAATTTACCCAGGCAGGAAAGCACCAGTTGGTATCCAAGTGAATAGATTTTAACTGAACACAGGCCCATCGTATCACGCCCATTTTTTAACTTTAATTTGTCTATAAGATTTGTTTCTTACATTCTGTTCTGAATTTGAATTTGCATATGCAGATTTGCATCAGCTTTCTCTACTAGAATTTCAGATGCAAACGTTTCACCACCTTTTGAAAACTTTCAAGAAACAACTGGAGCAGGGTGAACAGACAGGCTGCTTTTCCTTTTTTAACTTCTCCAACATCCAGACAAATGCAACATATGTCTTAGGTTTATGTCGCCACATTTTTTCCAGGAAAGTCAGGGTCCTGATTCGAGACAGTCTCCATGAGACATCAGAGACTTTTGTTAAAGCCTTATTGTTTTAAAAGGACACCGCTCAATTTTTAATTACGTCTTCCTGGAAGCACTTGGTGCTTTTTGCTTGTGAGGTTAATTGCATATATTGAGTGTGTAAATCAGTATGAGGTTGGGTGTGTGTGTGAGGTTGTGTATGTGCGAGGTTGTGTATGTGCAAGCATGCAGAGTGGCGTGTGAGTGTTTTTGAGACTGAGTGTGTGTGAGCACGTGAGCCTGAGCTGGCCTGCGTCTCTTCTGTTCCCACTGAGCCATTCATTTCTAACCATTATCCCAGAAGACTGGCTGGCTCAGCAGAATCTCCACGAATCCAGGCACTCCGGGCTAATGTTTTCAAAGAGCTTGTCACCAGAAACCCAGGGCTCTGTACAGACTGCTCAGACTTATCTCAGACTACCACGGAGGTGTGGAGTGAGAATGACCAGGGAGGCAAAGAATCCACCACACAAGAAAGGGATTTGAGTCCATCTCTGCAGAATGAGGAGGCTTTTGCACCCCTTTATCCTGACTTGAGAGCCTAGGGCACAAAATTTTTCCCACCTGGTTTTCTTTCCACCCAGAAAAAAAACTGTCACAAAGGGCCAAGTCACAAAGGGCCCACTCACACGCCAGAGGTAAAGCCGGGAGCAATGCTGAAGAAAATACTAGAAATAACCTGTGACAGGACCTAACGATGGTGAGAGGCCCCGTCCAAGACTGGCTGACAGAGGAAGTACAGAAAAAGCTTCCCCGAGGAGGGTTCAGGTGATTTGGCCGCCTCTGAGTAAAGATTTAGACTGGGAGCAGAACCCGGAAGCTGTCCTCGGTCCTAGAAGCCAGTGAACTCAGTCAAGCTCCTCTTCTTCTTTTTTTTTTAAGTCTTATCTAGTTCTCTCATTTAAAAAAAAAAATTTATTGTGCTTTGAATGAAAGCTTACAATCCAAGTCAATTTGCCTCATAAAACCCCACATAAACACTGCTATACAACTCTAGCTGCTCTCCCCACCCTGTGACAGCACACTCTTCCTTTCCGCTCTGTATTTCCCGTGTTCATTCAACCAATGCCTGCTCTCTCCACCCTCGAATCTCACCTCGGGCAGGAGCTGCTCGCACGGCCTCATCTATGTGTTTAAACAGGAAGCACACTCTTTCCCATCACCACACTATCGCTTATAGTCCCGTCCAGTCTTTGTCTGGTGAGACAGCTTCGGTACTGGTTTTAGCTCTGGACCAACAGAGAGTCATGGGGCCGTGTCCTCAGGGGACCCTGAAACATATCAGACCATCAAGTCTACCATCAAGTCTGGTCTTTTAATAGAGTTCTAGATCTGTACCCCCATTTTTCTCCTGCTAAATCAGGGACTCTATGTTACATTCCCTATCATGGCAGTCATTGGTGGTGGCCAGGAACCATCTAATTCTTCCGGTCTCATGCTAATGTAGTCTGCCACTCATATGACCCCTTTTGTCTCACTCCTATTTTTCTCATGTCTTGGGTGTGCTTCATTCTCGTCTGCTCCAGGTGAACTGGGACCAATTGATGCTACTTAGACAGCCACTTAGTTTTAAAGAGCTAATGCACTACTCATCAAAATGGGAAGCAGAATATTTTCTTTAAGAAATAATAAGTATGCCTATTGACCTAGATGTCCCCTGAAACCATGGTCCCAGACCCTTGTCCCTGTTACACAGCCTTTGAAAATGTTGGGGTATGTTTAGGAAACCCTTTAGCTTTTGGTGTAATCCATCAGTGTTAATCTCCATTCTACTGCATGCTATCACTTTCTTCTCTGAACCCAATTTCTGTCTATTGTCTAAGCTATAAATACCCCACTCCCTCTCTCTTCTCCCTGATAACTATCAAAGATTATTTTCATCTCTGCGTAAAGCTTTAAGTCCTTATAATAGTGGTCCCATACAATATTTATCCTTTTACGACTGATTAATTTCATTCAGCATAATGTCTTCCAGCTGACTCTATGTTATTAGGTGTTTTCAAAGATCATCATTGTTCGGTATCATTCCAGTGTGTGAATATACCACAGTTTGTTTAGCCATTTGTCTACTGATGGGCACCTAGGTTGATTCCATTTTTTGCTACACTGGTCAGTGCTACAGTAAACACTGGTATGCAGACATCTATGCATGTGACATCCCTTGGTCCTCTAGGGTATATTGCAAGCAGTGCAACTGCTGGATTATATGTATTTCAATTTCTAGATTTTAAGAAAGCATCAAATCAGTTTGCAAAGTGGTTGTACCATTTTACATTTGCATCAGCAGTGTAGAAGAGTTTCAGGCTCTCCATGACCTCTCCAAATTTATTCTTCCATTTTTTTGGTTTAATGCCAATCTTGGTGGAGTGAAATGGTATCTCATTGTAGTTTTCACTTGGATTGTCTAATGGCTAATGATTGTGAGCATTTCCTCACGTATCTGTTAGCTGCCTGTTTTAGTCAGCTAGGCTGCTCTAACAGAAATACCACAGAGTGGATGGCTTTAACAAAGAAAGATTTATTCTTACACAGTCCGGTAGGTTGCAAGTCCATATTCAGGGTGTCTGCTCCAGGGAAAGACTTTCCCCTTGACGGCTCTGGAGGAAAGTCCGGTATTGCATCAGTCTTTGTCCAGGGAGCGTCCTCACCCAAGAACCTCTGGTCTGAAGGACGCGCTCTGCTCCGGTGCTGCTTGCTTGATGGTAGGGAGGTTCTCAAATTATCCTTTGTTTCTTTTTCCTTTTATTCCTTGCAAGCTAAAAGCATTAAGGATGGGACAAGCCACACTCCAGGGAAACTTCCCCTACAGCAGGAATTCACAGCCCCACCCTAATCCTTTAACATACAGGTTAGCAAAACCACACAATGGAGGACAGTCCCAAGATACTGGGAACCGTATCCCAGCCATGTAGCTGCACACATTTTTTGGGGGGGCACAATTCCAACCATGACACTGCCTGAGTTTCTTCTTTAGTGAAGAACCTGTCCACGTCCCTTGACAATTTTTTATTTATTTATTTTTTTCCTTTGGTGAAGTTTTGCAAAACCTTGTAGATTGTGGAGATGTGATGCTGATCAGATTCACGGTAGCCAAAAATTCTTTCCCAGTCTGTAGGTAGTCATTTTACTCTTTTGGTGAAGTCTTTGGATGAGCATAAGTGTTTGATTTTTAGGAGTTCCCAGTTATCTATTTTCTTCTCTGCTGTTTGTGCAGTGTTAGTAGTTGAAGTTGAAGTTGAAATCTATTTATGCTTGTATTGGGGCTGCCAGTATTGTCCCTATTTTTTCT
This sequence comes from Heterohyrax brucei, assembly GCA_028571685.1. Classification (NCBI taxonomy): domain Eukaryota; kingdom Metazoa; phylum Chordata; class Mammalia; order Hyracoidea; family Procaviidae; genus Heterohyrax; species Heterohyrax brucei. Next base: position 25,759,212 of record CM053162.1, read on the forward strand.
TCTGTGATCTTTTTCATTTTAGGTTTTATGTCTTTGATTCATTTTGAGTTAGTTTTTGTTCATGATGTGAGATATGGATCTTGTTTCATCTTTTTTGCAGATGGATATCCAATTTTACCAAGGGCATTTGTTGAAGAGACTGATTTTACCCCAGCTCATGGCCTTTGAGCCTTTGTCAAATATCAGCTGTTCATAACTGGATGGTGTTATATTTGGATTCTCTATTCTGATCCATTGATCTACATATCTGTTTTTGTACTAGTACCAGGATGTTCTGACAACCATGTCAGTGTAACAGATTCTAAAGTCAGGTAATATGAGGCTCCCTACTTTGTTCTTTTTCTTCAGTAACGCTTCACTTACCCAGAGAGTCTTCCCTTTCCGTATGAAGTTGGTGATTTGTTTTTCCATGTCATTAAAAAATGCCATTGGAATTTTTATTGAGATCACATTGTGTCTACAGATCACTTTAGATAGAATAGCCATTTTCATGATGTTATAGCTTCTTATCGTTGAGCAAGGTAGTTTTCTCCACTTATGTATGTCTGTTTTGGTTGATTACTGAGTCTTCTGCCAACCCTAATGCCCCCATCTTCATATAGTACAGTTTCTCAATTTATCTCCTCAGCATACGGATTGACTAGATATGGTGAAAGGATGCTGTTAAAACTGCTGCATGTCTTTTTCGATATTGAATCATGCAGTACCTCCTAGCTCTGTTCAAGCAGCTGCCTCTTAGTCTACGTTACAGGCTCCTCCTGAGCACAGTTAAGTGTTCTGGAATCTCCATTCTTTGAAATGTTATCTATAATTTGTTATGATCTATACAGTCAAATGCTTTTGCAGAGTCAATAATAAAGGTAAACATCTTTCTGTACTCTCTGCTTTCATCCACGATCCATCTGACATCAGCAGTGATGCCCGTGGTTCCATGTCCTCTTCCGAGTGCAGCTTGAATCTCTGTCAGTCCCTAACAATGTACTGCTTCAGCCACTTTTGAATGATCTTCAACAACATTTTACTTGTGTGTGATATTCTTCTATAATTCCTGCATTCCGTCAGATTACCTTTCTTTGCAATGGGCACAAAATGCATCTCTGCTAGCCAGTTGGCCAGGCAGCTGTCTTCCCAATTTATTGGCGTGGATGAGTGAGCACCTCCAGCATGGCATCCCTTTGTTGAAATATCTCAGTTAGTACACTACCAATTCCTGGAGCCCTTTTTTTTTTTTTTTTCTGGCCAGTGCCTTTAGCGTACCTTGGCTTCTTCCTTTCATACCAAGGATTCTTAATCATATACTACCTCTGAGACAGTTTAAGGTCAACCAATTATCTTTGGTACAGTTACTCTGCATTCCTTCCATCTGCTTTTGATGCTTCCTGTGTTGCTCAACATCTTGCCCCTAGCCAGCCAAGTGCTGTCTTGCCCCTAGAATCTTTCAAAATTATGAAGGAAACTAAAGACACAAGGGAAAGATTTATCCAAAGAACTAATAGACCAAATCTCCAGTGACATGCAGCAAACTACAACTAGATGGTGCCTGGCTACTACCACTCACTGCTCTGACAGAAATCACAACAGAGAGTTCCAGACAGAGATAGAGAAAAATATGGAATAAAATTCTAATTCAGAAAGAAAGACTAGACTTACTAACCTGACAGAGGCTAGAGAAACCCAGAGAGTACTGTTTCAGCTTAGTACTGAAGTTACCCCTGAGGTTCACCCTTCAGTCAAAGATCAGGTAGACCCGTAAAACAAACAAGGCTAAAAGGGCACACCCACTTCAGGATCAAGGACTGGAAGGCAGGAGGGGGCGGAAAAGCTGGTAACAGAGAACCCAAGGTTGAGAAAAGAAATATTTGACTTGTTGTGGTGTTGTTAACCAGCGTCACAAAACAATACGCATACTACCTGTTAAATGAGAAACTAATTTGTTCTGTAAGAGGTACAATTAAAAGAAAGAAAAGAGAATACAGGGACCTTGGGTCTTTACATGTTTTAATAGAACAGAAGGCAGATCTACCCTGTCTTAGTCATCTGGTACTACTCTAACAGAAATAACACAAGCGGATGGTTTTAAAAAGAGAAATTTTATTTTGTCACAATCTGGTAAGCTAAAAGCACAAATTCAGGGTGTCAGCTCCAGTGGAAGGTTTTCTTTGCCATCTGGAGGAAGGTCTTGTCGTCAGTCTTCCCCTGGACTGGAAGCTTCAGAGGCACAGGGACTACTAGCTCAACTCCCTCTCTTGATGTTATGAGGTTTCCCAAACTCTCTCAGCTAGCTTCTTTCTTTTATATCTCAAGAGACTACTTGAAGGCACAAAACAATCTTCCCCATTGAATCCTGCCCCACCAACACAATCGTCACCCACCCACCTTCATTAACATCATAAAGGCAGAATCCAGACAACGTGAAGGAATAGTACAAAATACCAGGGATCCTGGCCTGGACATATTTCTGCACAGATTTTTGGGGGGACACAATTCAATCTATGACACACCCTCAATCACTTGCTGATCTCTGGACTCCAAAAGTAATACAAAAATACATTTGAATCTTATTTAAATCACAAGAGGAAAAAAATCCTTCAAAATTACAACTCAAAGCTTGTCTTCAGTTCTTTCAGCTTGAGAACTGCCAAGCATGTTCTTCTCTTGGTTTTCTACCTCTATATTTTTGCACATTTCATTATAATATTTTAGTCTGACTTCTTGAGCTGCCATTTGAAATAATCTATTCAGATCTTTTATTTCATCATTTCATTCACTTTAGCTACTTTACATTCAAAAGCAGTTTTCAAAGTCTCTTCTGACATCAGTTTTGTTCTATTCTTTCTTGTCTTTACGTATGACATACTTGATTTCATTCTACAACTCCTCCGGTCCTCAATCATTGATGTTCAATGTATGAAGTTTATTCTTGAAATGGTCTCCAAATTCCTGTGGGGTATGTTCTAGGTCATGTTTTGGCTCTAGTGGACTTGTTTTAGTTTTCCACAGCTACAAACTGAACTTGCATATTCTCATTAGATGGTCTGTTTCGAAATCACCCCTGACCCTGTTCTAAAAGATGATATTAAACTTTTCCATGATCTCTTTCCCCAAATGTAGTCAGTTAATTCCTGTGTTTTCCATCCAGGTAAGTCCACATGTGTAGTTACTATTTTTGTTGTTGAAAAAAGATATTTGCAATGAATAAGTCACTGGTCTTGCAAAATTCTACCATGTGATCTCCATTGTTGTTTATATTACCAAAGCCATATTTTCCAACTGCCAGGCCTTCTTGTTTCCAACTTTTGCATCCAAATCACTAGTAATTATCAATGATTCTTGATTGTATTGTTGGATCAATTTCAGCCTGCAAAAGTTGGTAAAAATCTTCAATTTCTGTATCTTTAATTTCTTAATCTTCGAGTAAAGACTACAGCCTTGGAAACCCTAAATGGCAGCTCTACTTGGCCGAGAGTCACCATGATTCACAACTGATTAGACAGCAGTGGGATTTTGATCTTGGATGGACTTGCTGTGAGTCCAAATTGACTCAATAGCAACTATCAACTATAAGAATATGTAGTGACTGCCAGGAATCTGCCATCTAGGGAACATCAGTTGGTTCCAATCCTCCCAACCCACCTGGAATGGATGTAAACCAAGAATGTCAAAAACATGAGGAATATATGAGCCCAGGAGACAGAAGAGCCCATATGATTGGGTGACTACATCAACATTAGCCCATAAGACCTAGATGGTGCCTGCCACCACCAATGACTGCCCTGGCAGGGCACACAATGTAGAGTCCCTGACACAACACTGGAAAAAGGGGAGTACAGATCTAGAACTCTATTAAAAGACCAGACTTGATGATCCAACATGCTGGAAGATCCCCTGAGTAGATGGCCCCTGGACTTGCTGTTATCCCAGAACTGAAACCAGTACTGAAGGCAATTTTTCAGACAAAAATCAGAATGGACTACGGGTCATAGACTGACACAGGTGGTGTGTGTACTTCTTGGCTTAAGTACGTATATGAGACTGTCCAACAAGCTCCTCTGTAGCGGTGAGAAGGGAGGATAGAGAGGAGGAGAAAGGTGCTGGTTAGATGAATACCAGAAGTACAGTGTGGAAAGGAGTAGCACGCTGTCACAGAGCACGGAAAGCAGATAGAGCAGCACAGAGGTGGGAGTTTGGGGTTCTACACGGCAAATTGACTTGGACTGTAAACATTCACTTGATCACAACAAAAATTTTAAAAAAATGTGTAGTGACAAGGCCATGGGGTCCTTTAGGCTTCAGGCCTATCAGTTTGCCTCTGTGGCTATGGATAGTATTTTCTCTGCTTTCATTAGAATTCCTCATATAAAAGGATTTGAGAATCTGGATACTTAGGTGATATAGACATATAGGAATGTGCATGAACTCTGAAGTCAGACTATCTTTCTACTCCCAGCTTCAACACTGACTAAGCTGTATGGCATGAGGCCTTGGTTTCCTCATCTGTAAAACAAGACAATGATAGTACATCTTGTGTCGTTGTATTAAATTGTTTATCAAATATGAAATTCTCAAACAGGTATAAAACTAAAACAACCAAACTTACTGCTGTCAATTCAATTCATAGCAACCCTATGGACAGAGTAGAACTGCCCCACAGAGTTTCCAAGAAGAGAGTAGCTGATTTGAACTCCTGACCTTCTGGTTAGCAGTCATAGCACTTAACCACTATGCCGCCAGGGTTTCCTAAAAAAAAACAGTTATAGCACATAGAAAATATGATACAAGTGTCAGTCATAACTATTTTTTTGCTGGTTTCCTTTTTGTTTATCACTTATTCCTCATTCCTAAAAGTGAACTCCATCTCTCTACTGTTCCGATGTAATAAGAGCCTAGATCTACCTTTCTCATCCCTTGTCCTGACCTGAACACAGCCAAAGCCTGCTACCAAGGCACAAGGACAACAAATAGTGTGTTTGGGGCAACATCATGATAAATGAAGAAAAGATACACAATGAACACGCCACGAAACAACAGCCAAAAAATCAAACACGCATTGCAAAATATCTCTTTAAAATGTTTTTCAAAAAAATGTCAGTTTAAGGACTGAGGTAATCTGACCTAAGCCATGGTGCCTTCAGTCGCCTCACATCTGTGTGTAAGCTGGGCCACGACTAAGGAAGACCAAAGAAGAACTGAGGCCTTTGAACTAGTGTTGACAAAGAATATTGAACGTACCACAGATTGACTGAAGAACAAACCAACCTGTCTCCTGCTCCGAAGTACAGCCAGAAAGACTTCGACTCATGTACCCTGAACATGTTAATAGGGAGCCTTCCCTGGAGAAAAACATCATGCTTGGCAGAAAATCAACAAAAAAGAGGAAGAATCTCATGGCAACACAAGAAAAAGAGGGTTACACCTCAAAAACTCCACTAAAAAACTGTAATTGATGGTCCTGGGGGTTCTCCTGGGAGCATGACCCCTACACCTGCTGCTACCCCTGACCAGAAAGCATTACTGAGGTCAACTCTTTGGACATTTACTGAGCAGTGATTGTGAGCCAGGTACTCTGCCTGGAGCAATCTGAGAAGCATCTCATTCAGGCTCTTAACAAGTCAAGGAGGCAGCAACTGCTGTCCTGATGGAGATGCCCAGATGGGGCTCAGAGCCCTGGCGAGACGTGGCTAATGCTGCACAGTGGGGGCATAGGAAACTGGCATCTAACCCAAGGATATCTAACAGCAGATCCCTACTCTTGGAGCCCAGAGAACCTTATGAGGGCTGATTCAGGAGCATCTCAGAACGGAATCATTTTCCCTACAAATCTGGCAGAGTTTTTCCATCTTCTTTTCAAATTCTTTTTTTCTTCTGGGAAAAGAAAAAAAAAGGAGAGAGAGACCCTGTCAGTGTTTATAGGTTCCTTGACAAAAGCCCATGTCCATGAGTGATACAAATGGTTAATGTGTTGGCCTGCTGACTCTGAAAGGTTGGAAGTTCGAGTCTACTCAGAGGCATCTTGGAAGAAGGCCTGCCAATCTACTTCTGTTTTCATAGCACATCTCTTGGCACATCAGGGTTAACTGCAAGTCAGAATGGACTTAACAGCAGCTGGTTTAGATGATCTCTTATGCCAATAGAGCACCTCTGCCCTGGCCTAAGACCATGCTCACTCCTCTCTTGGGCATCTGCACTGTCATAGTGAACAGGCTGATGTTAGCAAAATAGTGACAGGAACAAGAGTTTCAGTTTTGAAATTATGTTTTCTGATCTCTGGGGCGATAAGGAGTGGCCCCTGTTGGCCCACAGCTCCAGTCCCCAATGTTGCAGGTAAAGCAGTGACAAAGATGTTGTCTAGCTAGTGTTCACATCTCCAGAAGAGGGAGGCCAGCCTCCACAATCACAGACTAGATCAGGGACAGATGGTATCAGCACCAAAGCCAAATATGTGGTTGGAAAACCCAAACAAGTCCATAGCCATCAAGTCTATTCTCACTCACAGCTACTCTGTGTGTGACAGAGTAGAACTGCCCTATAGGATTCTCTTGGCTATAATCTCTACAAGAGCGGATTGCCAGGACTTTCTTCTACTGTGTCACCTGATGGACTGAACCACCAACCTAGTGGTCAGGCACAAACCATTTGTATATCCCAGGGACCTCAAATGTACTTGGAAATGGGGATATAAATCTTCACAGAGTCTCTAAAAAGAGTCTTTTTTTTTTTTTGCAAGGAAAAAACAATTAAATCTTTTGCTTCTCTTCCATTGTAAAACCCTGTCCCCCACTTTTTAAAAATCTAGTTTTACCTTGTGCTACTCAGAATCATGATTCTACCAACGTGGCTCTGCCCTAGGACTGCACTCTGTACTCCTTGCAGGCTTTTGAAGGGTGCCCTCTCAACCAGTCTGAAATCTACAGGCCTTTTCTGTTACTTTCTTCCTTAAAAACTGAATTTTCCCTAATACTGGAGAATAAAAAGAATAAGACGACAGTAAACACAGTTAAGTGGAAAGGCAATGGCCAATTTTAATCTCTGTTTTGCTTTTCTGTATTTCCAAAATGTCTACAATGATTATCTGTCATATTTACAATCAGAAAACTAATCCAGTAGAAAGTGAGTTGTGACCTTGAAGTGAAATATTGCAGTGAATGTTTGTTAAAAGCCCCGTCTCCCTTCCCTCTTGCTGGTACAACACCCCAGCCCCTAGGTCTCATCATGAAATGGCTCAGGATTACCTTGGAGCAGAGTTCCCAAGCTCTGTGGATCCACGTGAGCAGGGCTCTCCTGCTGCAGACACTTGATGCCCTGCTGACCTTTGACAGTCACGTACACAGCGTCTCTTGAGCATGGGGCCCACCTCCCCCTCACACCCATGCACACAGTCTCACACTGCCCAGGGGTACACACAGAGTCCCTGAGGCCCCAGTGGCCTGCCCGCATCTGCAGAGTCAGCACCCACACAGGACGGCAGCCAGGATGGCTTCCACTGGGGCATGTGTTCCACACTGTGTGCCTCTTTGATAGCTCATAAAACTTCACCGCCTGCTCTGGGCCTCTTGGTCTTTAATCTTCAGCCTCTGTTGGAGCTGTCTTCATTTCGTTTTAATTATGTTCCTTTTTTATGGAAGTTTCTTATTGCATTTTTGGGATAATATAGAGACATGGATAGATTCCAACAAAATCTTTATGGAATAGTCATTTCTCTCCTGGAGTCTCCTGACAAATGTTTCTCCGTGGATACGCTTATGCAGATACGAGGGGGCGGCTCTTGTCTTGGCTGCGGATCAGCTGGCTGAGTGGCAGGCAGCCGAGCAGGTTACCGTTGCAGCATCGTGTCAGCTAGGGGAGTGCTTTGAAGCTCGTCAAGGGGGAGCAGGGCGACATGAGATGTGCAAGACAAGAAATAAATCTTTCCCAGGTACAATCCCTTTGCCTTCGTGACAGTCGAGTTAGCACCACTCCTGATCCAAAGCTATATGCCTTTCACTCATAGGGCAGACATACTTGGTTACCCCTTAGTCAGCACCTCCTTCCTGGCCCCTCAGACTGGTCTGAAAAGCTTTGTCCTTGGGCTTCAGCCACATGTGACTGTCTGGCATCACTGGCTCCTGGCATGTTACTCATGTGCCAATTTCAGAGAGTGTGGTGTGGTGACAGTTCATGATCCACAAAAAGCTCTCCAAATACACCAGGAGTCAAGGTCACTTTTACATGGCATGAGTACTTGCCTGTGTCATTAAGAGTGTGCAACTATCCATCTACAAATCAGTGCTGGGAACAATCCACTGTGGACCCAGACAGAACAGGAATGCCTTGGATACTGTAGTCATGGTCCCTTCTCCTACGGCCCTGTCTCAGGGGAGACCTAGACAAACAGTAAATAAATACATAAGAATGAGGTGATTTTCAGGTTGTGATAAGTGCCACGAAGCAAACAGGGAGAAAGGGAAGGGGGACGTGGTGCAGTGCTCTACTTTAGGGGATGGTCAGCATAGGCAGTCTGCAAAAGCAGTTCTGTAGATGGGACCCAATGAGCAGATGCCAGCTGTGCTCTTATCAGGGAAGGAACTTTCTAGGCTAAGGGAACAGCAAGTGCAAAAGCCATGAGGTGGGAATGAGATGGTGGAGCTGAGAAATAGGAAAAAGGAAAATGTGGCTGGGGTGTTAGGGCAATAAAGAACACAGAGAGACTAGGATGGATCAGGTCTGTGAATTTCATAAGCCTGGCTAATAAACACTCTTATTTCATGCATAATAAGAATAATAAGGAGCCTCTGGACCCCTGGGTGGGGCATACAGTTTGCTCTCAGCTACTAACTGAAAGGATGTTGGTTCAAAATTGTCCGGCAATGTTTCAAAAGAAGGTATTGATGAACTATTTCCATAGAGACTGCAGCCAAGAAACCTTATGGAGAGGCAGGACCAAGATGAAGGAGTAGTCAGATGCTTCATGTGATCCCTCTAACAACAAAGATGAAAAAAAAAAAATGAATTGATTACATGTGACATATTAGGAGCCCTGAACATCAAATGGAAAGCTGAGAAATCATACTAAGTGATAAGGAAGGGAGAGTAGATATAGAAGTACCTGAGACCAGCCAGATGTTACCTGCCACGAATTAGCTGCAACCAGCATGTGGAACTAAGGAGTGGTGTTTGGAGGGTGTCCTCCTCAGCAGGAGAGAAAGAGAAGTGGGGAGTACACTTGTGCCTCCAGAACCAGCAAAAAGTGGCACTTGACCATCAAAAGCTAAATGGTTTACATCTAATCTACCACATATCTAACCTACCATCCATCTAAATCTTTTCTTGAAGATAAACCACTTTCTCTTTTCCCAGTGCTTCTCTCTCTCTTATTTACACTGTACCTGGCTGTGAGTTCTGATGTCACCTCCTGAACTGGAAGCAGTACACCTTAAGCCTGGCCTGAGCCATTCTCTCAGACTCAGAGAGGGAAAAATTTAACAAACTGGGAGAAGAGGTGAATTTTGCTGACTCCCCTGAGCCAGTAATTCATGACAGAAACAGTTCTCTCATCTAGAATCAGACAAAAGTGGACACACCATCCTCACAGACACTCAGGGACAGCTACTAGCCTCTGCTTTTCTCAGGGCCTACAGCCAGATACTATGCATACAGCAAACACCCTTACCAATCTAGATTAGTAGGTGAGAGCCTCACCACACACATGGTGACTGACTACCTGGACACTTAGCTGAATCCACACCAGAAAAGTAAATGGACTCCTGTGCTCCCGTGTCTAATAACAGCTCTAGCTACCTGGTGACAGGACATTAGAGCTTAAAAATCACCAATAAACAAACTAGCACACACGACCAGCCTCTTTAGATATTACAGAACAAAAAGCTAGAACACAGTAAGCAAACACAAAATAAGTAGATTCATCAACTTACTGATGGCTTGGAGACAACGGTCAGCATCAAATCACGTAAAGAGGCAGACCAGGATGGCTTCAGAAAGCTCCCAAAACAAAGAATCAAGAAATTTCCCAGACAAAGAGAACTTCTACAAAAGATTAATATTTAGAGCTCTTGAAGAGATGAGGAAGGAGATGAGGCAAAATGCAGCAGAGCATAATGACAAACTGAACAGGCTGCAAGAAAGCACATAGAGACAGGAAGTAGAAATTCAGAAGATTAACAATAAAATTGCAGGATTAGACACCTCGATGGAAACTAAAACTAGCAGAAATGAGGCAACAGAATGCCAAATAGGCAAGACTGAAGATACAGCATGTGTATCTTCAATATATCTGAGGAAACATCTGATAAAAGAAATTTAAAAAATCAGGAAATGCTAAGAATTATGTAGGACTCTATCAAGAGGAATAATCTACAAATGATTTAGAGTACCAGAATAGGGCTGGGGGAAAGGAGGGACAGAAAATACAGAGAGAATTTTTAATGATTTGTTGACAGGAAATTTCCCTGATACCATGAAAGATGAGAGGATACCTAAGACACTCATCAAACTCCACACAAGATACATCCCCAAAGAAAGACACCAAGACATATTATAATCAACTTACCAAAACTAAAGAGGATTGTCTTTTAAAAGCACCTAGGGTTAAACAAAAAATAATATGATGAGTAGAGTTAGTGTGCCTAAGCTTGGACTATTTCAGCAGAAACCATGCAGACAAGAAGGCAATGGGATGACATATACAAAACCTTGAGGGAAAATAATTGCCAGCCAAGAATTACATACCCAGCAAAACTGTCTCTCAAATGTGATGGCAAAATTAGGATATTTTCAGATAAACAGAAATTTAGGGAATTTGAAAGAACCAAACCAAAATTGCCAGAAATACTAAAAGGAGTCCTTAGATTAGAAAATCAGTAACATCTGATAACAACTCAAGACTAGAACACAGAACAGAGCAACTAGACATGAACTCAAATAGGGAACTCACAAAAATAAATCAAAGGCAAAACACTGAAAGTAGGGCAAGAAAGATGTCACTGTGTGTCTTAATCACCTAGTGCTGCTTTAATAGAAATACCACAAGTGGATGGCTTTAAAAAGAGAAATTTTATTTGTCATAGTCCATTAAGCTAAAAGCCCAAATTCAGGGTGTCAGCTATAAGGGAAGGCTTTCTCTGCTTGCTCTGGAGAAAGGACTTTGTTATCAGTCATCCACTGCACTGGAAGCTTCTGTGGTACAGGAACCCTGGTCCTTTCCAAAGGACACTCTCAGCTACTGGCACTGCTTCTTGGTGGTATGAGGTCCCTAAATAACTCTGCTAGTTTTTTATCTTTATGTCTCAAGAGGCTGCCTCAGGGCACAAAGCAGTCTTACACATTGAGTCTTGCCTCACCAACACAACTGCCACACATCCACCCTCATTAACATCATAGAGGCTGGATTTATAACATGTGGGAACATCACACAATATCAAGAAGCATATTCTAGACAAACTGCCACACACAATTTTGGAGGAACACAACTCAATCCATGACATTATGTAAACATTATAACAAAAAAGAGAGAATATAAAAAAAAAAAAAAAAAAACTGTATTCACAGATCACTCATATGAAGAGTAAGTAAAGGTGATATGGAGAAATTAAAACTGCTTTAAGTTTATAAAGGTAGGTGCAAATATTAATGTAACCACAAAGGAAATTTAAAATCTTACACATTGAAATAAAAAACATGAATTCTCAGCGAATAAAAAACCAACAACAGAGATGAAAACACATAAAGAAAAATGACTCAATACAGAAAATTAAATAAAACAAAGGAATTAAGTACAATGCACAAAAAAGTCATCAAAATGACAGCATCAAACTCATACTTAACAATAATTATGCTAAATGTAAATGGATTAACGCACTCATAGAGAGACAGAGTGTTTTATTCAGCTAGTGCTGCTCTAACAGAATTACCACAAAGTGGATGGCTTTAACAAAGAAGAAAAGTTGATTCTTACATAGTCCAGTAGGCTACAAGTCGAAATTCAGGATGTCCACTCCAGGGGAAGGTTTTGCACACTGTCAGCTCTGGAGGAAAGTCCTTGAGTTGCATCAGTCTTTGTCTGGGGAGCATCTTGGCACAGGAACCTCAGGTCTGAAGGACGGGCTCTTCTCCCGGTGCTGTTTCCTTAATGGTGTGAGTTTCCCAATTCTCTGCTTGCTTCCCTCTCCTTTTATCTCTTGTAGGATGAAAGGATTCAGGGTGGGGCAAGCCATACTCCAGGGACACTCCCTTTACAGTGGAGCAGGGAGATGATCTTATGAAGGGATTTACAGTTCCACCTTAATCCTTTAACAAACAGCATAGGAAAATCACAAAGTGGAGGACAATCATAAAATATTGGGAATCATGGCCCAGGCACATGGCTACACATATTCTGGGAGGGACACAATTCAATTCATGACACAGAATGGCAGATTGGATAAAAAGGAAAAAAAAAGCATGATATATCTACATGCAGCCTACAGGAGACACACCTTAGACTGAAAGTCATAAATAAATTGAAACTCAAAAGATAGGAAAAATATACCAAGCAAAGATGTTCAAAAAAGTGCAGGAGTGGTAATATTAATCTCTGATAAAACAAACTAAAATTCACCACATTGTCTAAGGAAGGATTCTATATAATGATTAAAGGATCAATACTCCAGGAGGACATAACCATATTAAATATTACACACCCAATAGCAGGGCTTCAGAATAAATCAAACAAACTCTAACTGCACTGAACAGAGAAACAGGCAGATCCACAATAATAGCAGATTTCAATACACCATTGTAGTGAAGGACGAACATTCAAAGAAACACGCAGCAAAGACAAAGAAGATCCAATGTCACAATCAACCAACTTGACCTCATAGACATGTAGAGAACACTTCACCCTACTGCAGCCAAGTATACGGCATAACAAAGTTTTGTGAGAAAATGTTCTCCATCTCACTTTGGTGAGTGGCATCTGGAGTCTTACAAGTTAGCAAGTGGCCACCTGGGAAGCCTCAAGTGGTCCCAATCCACCTGGAGCAGAGGAGAATGAAAGACATCAAAGACACAAGGAAAATATGAACCCAAGAGACAGGGCCATATAATCCAGAGACTACATCAACGTGATACCAGAACTAGATGGTACCTGGCCACTACCGATGACTGCTCTGACAGGGGATGCAACATAGAGTACCTGACACAGCAGGAGAAAAATGGGTTTGCAGAACTCAGACTCTATTTAAAAGACTAGAACTGATGGTCTAACAGACTGGAAAGTCCCCAGAAGACGTGACCCTCCTGACTCTCTGTTAGCCTAAAGCTGAAACCAGTTTCAGAACAAAGTCAACTCTTCAGACAAAGATTGGACTGGACTATAATACATACAGTGGTACTGGCAAAAAGTGTGCTTCTTGTCTTAAGTGTCTACATGATGCCAACTGGGCAGTTCCTGTCTGGAGCTGAGATGAGAGGGCAGATGGGGACAGGAGCTGGTTGAATGGGCATGAGAAACACAGGGTGAGAGCAGCTAAAGTTACGTAGCAATGTAAGTGGATTTTTTGTATGATGGATTCACTTGGGTTGCAAGTAAACTTTCACTTAAAGTACAGTTAAATATTGGGAAAAAATATCTCTTATGGAGTAACTCTACTCTGTAACACGTAAGTCACCATGAGTTGATTCTGATGGAACAAACTCCACAGCAATCTGTCAAGGAGTCCCTGGCTGGTACAAACAGCTGGACACAGTGCTCTCCTGCTAACAGAAAATTTGGAAGTTGGAGTCCATCCAGATATACCTTATAAGAAAGACATGACGACCTTCTTCTGACAAATCAGCTATTAAAAACCCTAAGGAACACAGTTCATTTCGACACACTTGGTGCCACCCTGAGTTGGAGCTGACTCAGTAGCAACTGTTTTTTGTTTGTCTGTCTGATTGTTTCACGTACACTGTGAGTCACTGAGTGAAGTCAGGGAGAAAAGCATGGCAGGACTTGGTTTTCATTTTAAAATCACTATTTTCACTACTGGGTGGGAAATGGGCTGTAAAATTATATTAAAACCAAGATGTCAAATTCTTGGAGCACAAAAAAGTTAGCACAACCCCCCTGTTCTCCAGGGGACTTGGGGGAAGGGAGGAAGTGGAATTACTGTTTCTTCAGGTTGTTTGGCTGCAGAGCTGTTTTCATGCGCTGCAAACCGTCATGCAAAACTTGGCCCCAGTCTGAGCTGGGAGGACAGCTGAGAGGTGATGGTTCCCTTCAAAGAAGAAACTCTCAAGAGAAGACAGAGCACTATACGTCTGGATATTATGCAAGCAATGGAGTCTTGAAAGAGAGTGGATGAACCGCTTAACCAGTGGGAGGGACTTTAATAAGGAAGGAGACAAACATTGTTAGCACCTAACATGTGGGATGCAGATTCCTCACGCTAGGTGCCGTACTTCCACAGCCGCCCTGAGAGCTACTGTTGTGCCCAAGACCTGGGACTTGCCCAAGATCACTTCTCTAAAAGCCAAAACTGGGGTTCAGATTTAAGTCTGCCCACCTTCAGTATCTTTGCACCTCTCCATCACCACTGTAGCCTGGAAAACATCCACATACTGAGAGGTCCATGGTTCCTCTAATAAAAGCTGTCATTCCTTAGAGACACAAGGGACCATAGCTCAGTAAGGTTGGGATCTGAACTACACCATGTGGCAGAGCAGGGTGGGCCACTGTCAGCAGTACCTTCTGTCAACAGCCATCCCAGTCATCTGCCCCCTGGGCACAGGGCGCCTGAAGCCTACAGATTTAAAAAACAAAACTCAACAACACTAGACACAGATTTTCGATCTTCTACAACAATTAACTCAAAATCTAAGCATAAAATATAGACCTAAAAGTAAAATTCAAAACTTCTAGAGTAAAACATAGAAAACCTATATGACCTTAGCTTTACTGATGAGTTTTCAGAACACAATGTCTTTTTATGATGAATCAAAGAAAAAACAGATAAGCTGTACTTTATTAAAATTAAGAACTTCTGTTCTGTTGAAGATACTGCTTAAAAAAAAAAAAATGAAAAGACAGGCCGTGACTGGGAGAAAGTACTTGCAAAACAAGGACCTAATAAAGGGACTGTGTCAACACTGTAAATCCACCAGGCGCTCCTTGGAAACCCTCTGGACCAGTTCTACTCTGTCCTGCTGGGTTGTTTTTAGTCAGAATCCACTTGACAGCAATGGATTTTTCACTAAAATATACAAAGAAGTCTTAAAGCTTAACAATAAGAAAATAAACAACACCACTTTGGCCCACATAAAAATGGACAAAGGATTTGAACAGACAAATGACAAATAAGCATATGAAACATCGTTTATCATAAAGGAAATGGAAAAAACAACAATGGAAATTAAACCACGGCACACCAATTAGAATGGCTAAGATCCAAAACCATCACAGCACCAATCTCTGGCCAGGGTGCTGATCCAGCAGTAGCCATCTTTCTGTGCTGATGGAAATGCAAAATAGTACTGTGAGTTTGGAAGAATGTTAGGTAGTTTCTTATAAAGCTAAACACAGTCTTGCTATGTTGTTGCTGCTAGGTGCCATCCAATTGGTCCTAACTCACAGTGACCCTGTGGACAGCAGAATGGAACACTGCCTGGTCCTGTGCCATCCTCACAATTGTTGCTATGTTTGAGCCCATTGTTGTAGCCACTGTGTCAGTCCATCTCATTGAAGGTCGTCTTCTTTTTGCTGATCGTCTACTTCACTAAGAATGATGGCCCTCTCCAAGGACGGCTCCCTTCTGATAACATGTTCATTGTTACTGCACATCACTGCAATCACGCTCCTAGGTGTTTACCCAACTGATGGAAAGCTTGCATCTACACAATAACCTACATCTGAATGTTCTTAGCGTCTCTATTCCTAGTTGAGAAAAACTGGAACCAACATATATGTTCTTCAATACATGAATGGATAAGTAAATTATGGTAAATCTATACAATAGAACATTATTCAAAGATGAAAACAAAAAAGAAAACCATGTAAACACATGGCTGAATGTTATACACTTAAATTGCTAGCTGAAAAACAGCCTGTTCCTCTATACAACACTCCAGAAAAGGCAAATCTATGACAACAGTAAACAGACCAGTGTTTTCCAGAGTTTTGAGGAAGCAGAGGTTTGGGTGAGTGAGACACGTGAGAATTTTTAGCTTGGTGAACTATTGCATATGATACTGTAGTGCTAAACACACAGTACTATGCTTGTGTCAAAGCCCATGGGACTTTACTTCACAAACAGTGAACTTTAATGGATGCAAAGTTTTAAAAATCTTTAAGAGATCAGGGAATCCCAGTGTAGAATACCAACCGGGAGAAGAAAATCTAACTGTATCACAAATAATGAAATAACCTCACTGAGACGGCAGAGTAAAATCTGCAGACCCAGAAACTTTAGTTTAGTGGATACTAAGACTAAAGGCAGAAGGAACTGTACATAAGTACTGTATTGTAGTTGATTAAAGTATTTCTGATGACATTATTCGTACTGAAGTTACTAGTCATCTGTTCTGAAACTACAGTGTTAAGTGAATGGATGGCAAATAGGGGGAACCAGGCTTCTTTCTATTGGAGCACAAGGTTACAGACAAGAAAGCTGGAGAAGGTTGGAACGATCCATGTGGTAACAGATTAGTGTTGGAGAAACCAGTATGAACTCATGTCCAGCAAACTATAGATATGGATCAATACACACAAAATACTTACAGATAGGGATTTGAACACACATATGTATTTCTGTGCTCTTTTAGCTGAGAGAGCATACCTAGAGTGCAGATCTTAGTTTTTAACACTATTAATAGTAAGAAGAAATGGAATTTCTTGGAGAAAATGGCTGGGTAGAGAATATGTGAGTCTGTATCATATATATACTGTAAAAAAAGAAAGAAAGTGTTTGGGAAAACAAAACACCATAATGATGAGCGTATGTCAAAAGGACACACAAAAAAATTGAAGAGCTCCTGATGGCCAAAACTGAGACAATTTGAGTAACAAACTTTTAAAAATATTTCAAAAAACCACTGCCATCCAAGTCAATTCTGACTCATAGAAACCCTAAAGGACAGAGCAGCAGCTATAGTCCTTAACCACTACACTACCAAGGTTTCCACAAAACAAAGAACATTAAATTATAAACAACACATATGTAAAATAGATACCCATGACTCCAAGCTGATGCATATTAATGAGTAAATGGATAGATACATGAAAAACAGACAAATCTCCAGCGAAGAAGAATTGCTAATAATTTACATAGATACCCTGCTCTGCGTAAGGTGGCGCACACCTCCTACTTCCTTAGTTGCAGGCCATGTGTGATGACTTCTTCCAGGTAGGCCTAGACTGTACGGAAAAGAAGCAAGCAGTAACTTTAGAGTGGAGGAACCTGGCACCCCTGTCTCAGCCAGACAATCAAAGTCAGCATCAAGGAAGACAAGTTAAGATATGAGAAGAATGACACTTTATCTTCGAGGTCTTCCTCCAAAAACTCATATTCCCAGTCTAAGCATAAGAAAAACCTCAGGTAAATCCCACTTTAGAGACATTCTGTAAAATGCCTGACCATTACTCCTCGAAACTGTCAAGGTCATCAAGAATGGGGAAAGTCTGAGAGATTGTCACAGCCAGGAATAGACAGGACAGACATGACAACTAAATGAGACACAGTGTTCTCAACAGAATCCTGGGACAAAGGATGTTAGGTAAAAACTGAGGAAATGTGGATAAACTATAGACTTTAGTTACAAATGATGTATCAGTATTGGTTCACTAATTATGACAACCATACCACACTAACTTAAGGTGTTAACAACAGGGGAAACTGAGGGTCAGGTATGGGAAACTACTCTTTTCAACTCTCCTGAAAATTTGAAGGTATTCTATAACAAACAGTTTCCCACTTTCTCATCATCCATTCCCCTCTACCCTCTTCTCCCCTCGTTCTAGCCCCTTCCACTCTCTCCTTCTTCCTTCTCTTAAAAATAGCGAAAACATCACACATGCAGCTAATACCTTGTCATTCCAGCTCTCTTGTTTTGCATTATCCAGCAGATGCCTGTAATATTCTCCAATTTACAAACAGGCCAACAGGGCCAAGGAAGTGGAGTGACACACTTGAGGTAGCAGAAGTGCCCAAAAGTGTTCCCACGTCTTGCACTGGAGTCTCCTGTTTCCACTGCACCACTCTGCCAAGCCACTTTACACATATGTCAAACATTTGGGGGCACAGTATATGTGCTCAATTTATAACCAGAGGCTTGACTTGACTTGCAGGTTGGAAAGATCCACTTGCTGCTCCTTGATCTTGGAAACAAAACATCAACTCAAGAAAAAAAAAAAACCAGAAGGCTGCAGTGGTGTTAGAATTCCTTCCTGTCCCTGAAACTGTACAGAAATTGTCCCTACCACCCCACATTCCCCACATACACACACCCTGTCTATTCTATGCCAACCACTTTCAGTTCTACTCTGACCTAGAGGGTGGCTATGAGTTGGAATTGACTCAGTGATATCGGCTGGCCGGCAATCTCATGTCATCAACCTGGAAGATATCATGGAAAGGAATTATTATTATTATTGGTTTGTAGATGAGGACAGTGGGGCTAGAAACTGACCACAATGAAAGCAAGTGGTTTCTGTTTCTCCCTATGGCTCTGCCCGGTGACTGCCTGACCCAGGCCCCGTACAGAACCTGCACATCCCTAAGTGTGGGCTCGCAAACACGTCGCGCTTCACCTGGCTTGATGTGGCACTGCTAACAATCAGGCATCACCTATACTTCACAGGTAAAGGTGTATTAGGGATCTTGTGAAATCCAAAGAAGAAATTACATCCCATACAAAACTTAGCTGCATGAGTTGACCACCCCTGTCTTTGTGTCCCGGACCACAGCCCAAGTTCCCGTGCTAGCTGCAGTCCTGAGAGGTAGCCAGAGGCATTTCTGCCAAGTGGGACCTCATGTCCTGAGTACTCCAAAGGTTAGCCAGAAGAGGTTGAGGTCTCTTTGAGTTGAATAATCTCTTAACCTCCCTTTGGTTCCCCTGACCCCAACCATAAGGCCTTTCTTGTCTTGATACATAGTGTGTTCAGATGAAAAACAATGCGGCTCACTTCTAGGTTGGCAAGCCATTTACTTTATGCTTCCTCTCTGTTGAAAACATCTGTTTCTGACATTCTCAGACAACTATAGATAGGAATCACTCACTGTAGGTCACACCCGTGGATTTATGAAACTGAGCAGAAACATGCTTCTGGCTGCTCGGCATTCATAGCGGGGTCTGCACAGCCTGGTGCTGTTGGAGGCTGGCCACTCTACCAGATGCTTACAGGAAGTCCTGTGGAGAAGGCAGGACAGGACAAAGGTGCTTGGACTCCCTCGGAAGCAGGCTAAGACTAAGCCAACAGGTCCAGGAGACAGCTCAGGAAAACTCTTGAACAGTATGTAACACCATTCCACTTATTACCTGCCCGTTAGCCCCCCACAGAAACAGCATTTACTGTAAAGATGATGTGTTCATCTACACAATGGACAGCCTCACTCTAGACCAGAACACCTGGGCTCCAGGTTATGCCTGCCACTTAACCATCTGTGCGACCCTGGATGAGTCACACTGCCTCGTAGTAAAGAAATGGGTAAAATACTCTCTAAAGAATCTTTCAGATCTAAAAACCTATGGATTCTTTTGTCACTGACTGAATAGAAAATTAACTACTGTGTTTTTACATGAATAATGCATACCTTCTACACTTGTTTGCCAACTGCTCCCACTCCCTGCAAAATATTTCCATAAGTGCTGCTAATGCCAATTTTTTTGTTACATGTTTCAGCGAGGCACCCGTAACCCGCCATGTCTGTCTCAGTCATCTAGCGCTGCTCTAACAGAAATACCGCGAGTGGGTGGCTTTAAAAAGAGAAATTTGATTAGTCACAGTCCAGTGAGCTGAAAGTCCAGACTCAGGGTGTCAGCTCCAGGGGAAGGCTTTCTCTGCTGGCCCTGGAGGGAGGTCCTTGTCATCAATCTTCCCCTGCACTGGAAGCTTCTGAGGCTCAGGGACCCCATTTCTTTCCAAAGGATGTGCTCAGCTCTTGGCACTGCTTCTTGGTGGTCTGAGGTCCCCGAATGTCTCTGCTGGCTGCTCTCTTCTATATCTCAAGAGACCACCTCAAGGCACAAAACAAACGTACACATCTCACTCTACCAAAACAAATGTCCCGAATCCACCCTCATGAACATCACAGAGGCAGGAATTCCAACACAGAGGAACAAGACACAGGGCCAGGAGTTACAGCCGAGCCAAATCGCTACAGATTTTTCAGGAAACACAATTCAATCCGTGACAATGTCCAAAGCTCCGTTTCAAGGAGGACTGCCAGGATCCTGGGGACAGCCATGTGTTCTACAAGGGATTCCCCAGCCCAAGAGAACGTGGAGTCACCAAGCTGTGAAGGCGCTGGGACAAGGTTGGCATTCCACACTGCCAGGGAAGGCCTGGGACCTATTGCAAAGGAGAGTCTCTGCCAAGCGGAAGGTGTTTTACGTTAAGGACTGTGTTTCAGTGCAGAGAATAAGGTAGAGCAAGCTCCAAGCGGTACCCACTCCAACTTGCACCGTCCTCTCTATGTGTGCCTGTTCACTGATGCTGTCCTCTCTGCAACTTCCCCCACCACCACCTGGGAGGGCTAACACGCCAAGCTCTTGATTGTCATTTACACTTTGGCTGTGCATGAGTTTTGCGGCTGTCTCCTGAAGACAAGCAGGGACAATGGAGACTAAGTGTGTAGAGAAAAGAGAACAAGAGCAGGGAAGGGGTGATTCTTCTATCTCATTATTTGTGGAGGTCCCCCACCCAGTGTCCATAAGAGAAGGCATCAGCCTGTCTTGCTTTGGAGGCATGGCACTTCTTGCATGGAGGCAGGATATTTCTGCTGAGAACAAAGTAGGGTCAGGATTCAGAGAAGGGAAAAAGACCTTACCCTCCATGGTCAGGAGATAGTCTGGATCCCAGAGCTCACAGATTGCACCTACCCTTGTATAGTTTACTCTTTCTTTGCTGAGAAATGTAGAAGGAAGGGGCTTCACCATTAGTTTAAAAGTAAACTAGCCACAGTACAAATTGCCCTAACCTTGGCCTTGTCAGCATCCTTTCTACAAAGAGATATTCCCACAAGTGACAAGGCAGGAAAGACAGATGAAAGACCCTGAGTCCCTCACCATCTGAGGCGGCCCTGCACGTGCTCCGTGTGCTGCACCCTCACTGCAGATGCAGACTGAGCTCACACTGGTGGCAGAGCCCAGCTGTGAACTGAGATGTGCTGGATGTCCGCCACACTTCTAGGGCTGGGGCTGGGGCTGGACTTCTGGCCTAGCCTGAGGACAGCAGGCTGCACCAGACCTGAGACAGGCTCCCACACTTCTGGCACACATCCAGATGTGAGAACCACTTCTGTGGAAACCAGCCCCTGAGGGATGCCTGTGTAGAAGGCCCAGGCTACCAGAATGCTCTCTTAGAACCAGCTGTACCAGGCACAATATCTTCCCACACAGCCTTGACTACCTGCACTAAGCAACAAGAGGTTGCTGCTCCCAGCCACACCCACCTAGGATCAGGCGACACTCCAATAAAAAGATGGTATGGTTTTGAAAAGCCCCACACACCATGGTGACAGGATTATCACTCTTGATATTCTGCGTGAGTCTGCCTGGCCAGCACTGACTGGCTGCTCCTCTCCTGGGGGCATCCTGAGTGCCTGCTGGCAGAGACCATGTCTAATGACTAAAGCATACCTGGCCTTCCCCTTGCCAGGCTTTGCGACCAGCCGATGCTCAGCCAATCCCCCCTGGCAGCCTGCCTGTTTCCCAAGGCAGACATTGAACCCCCTCCCCCAACTCCGGTTGCATTTCAAAAGTCCCCCACTATTCTCCCCACTTTGTGAGCTTCCAGAGTTCTGGCCAAGTGAGTTGGCATAAGAGAAGGGGTTGGGGATCTGGGCAGGCACCTGTGACTTAGGTTTTTCCCTTGCCCCCTCAATCTCTCTCTCCAAGGACTGTTTGCAGAGCCCTTCCACCCTGTGTGATTGACAGTTTTGGTTGGCAACAGAGGGTAGGAAGTGGTCTTTTCAAACTTCCTTGTAGCCCCGCCAGCCAAAAGCCCTGCTGCTGTTTCCTTATTGATGCTGGCTACCAGGCCTCTCTCTGCCACCCTAAGAAAACAGATTACCGTCCAGCGCAGAATCTACGCGTGTCTCCTTTCTGGAGGTAGATCAAGTTCTGAAAGAGAGGTTTCCTGCAGCCCACTTCTCTGCTTCAGTTCATTTTATCTGTCTCCACCTGCAGGGCAGGGAACTAACCCGCCGCCCAGGGCCAGCCAGAGGATGAATGTAAAGAAACCGGAGCTCGCTGGCGTGCACCTTGACAACACACCGCCCTGTTCTCCGCAGTCGTCATTGTGCGTGTGAGGCCCCAGCCCTGTCTGAATAGGACTTTGTGTAACTTGATATGTTTTCTTTCTTTACTGTAGTCTCTATGTGCCAAATTTAACTGCACCCTGATCTGCAATCTGCATACATCGTGTTGATGGGGATATAGGGGGGTAGAGACTGAGAGATTGGTGGTGGGGAGGGTGAGGAGTGGACTACACGTGGCTGTTGTTTTTTTTTTAATCTTTATCTTCCTTGTTTTTGCTTGCCTGCTTTGCTCACTGCTTGCTATATTTAACTTTACATGACTTTATTAACCCTGTGAAGAGAATCAGCATGCTCTATGCAGCCCACAATATGTCTTCACAGATGCCCTCATGTGCCCTATCTGGGAAGGACTGGCACTGTCACAGTTAAGGGCAGGCCTCTGAGGACTTGAACTTCCCTAGAAGTGCTGGTGCAGCACTTGGCAGGCTCCACTCAAATGTCCCCTCATGTGCACACAAGACCTAGGGGCCTCGGAGCAGATAGTCCCCCTGTGCCTGAGCTCTGCAGTGAGCACCCCCTTCCAAAAGAATTCTCTTCTGTTTGGACCTTGTCAGAAATAAGGGCATGGGAAGGACATGCTGACGCTGCCTCCAGGTTCTGAGAAAAGAATGGAACACTTGCCGAAGCAAAAGGCCAAATCTAAACTCAGGATGGGATGGCCTAATGAGACGAGGACAGGTGAACGAGCCAGACTGTAGGCAGTTACTCACCGCTGGGCTGGGGTCCTGACAGATGACCCATCTCAGGGGAACAGAATCTTGGCTTCTGGAGGTAGCAGACAGGCTGGCAAAATATTCCAGCAAGGACGCCCTCTTGGGCTGGCTAGATTCATGCTTTAGGCCCAGAGTCCATGGATCAGGAGATGGGGGTGAACAATGTCATCAAACTGCTGTAAAATACAGAACCATGGTCCTCTCGTGAGGGGAAGATATCTTGGGTCATCCTGGACTATATTTAGAATAGAAAATGTGCTGGCTCAGAAAACAGTGATCATGTGCCCTTCTGTATGTTTCACCCTGTGCTGGGAACCCAACCCATCAGCCCACTTACCTACCCTCCACATAGCCCAGACAGCCCGCCTGGGGAAGACACACACCCCAGTTCCTTCTTTTAAGAAACTTCACAAGCATTTCCCAGTGCTCAAGTGCCCTAAAGGCCCAGGGAGGCATGAGGGCAAGGGCCACCTAGAACTCGGAAGTGACTGCTGTAACTGAAAAGTGTGAAGGCCTGACGCATGCCCTCAGGCCGTCCTCCTCCAAGTGTCAGGGGCTGAGGAGCAGACGCGGCAGGCACAGACAAGGGGCTCCTCCCCTGCCCCTAAAGGCAGCGTGGGTCTGTTCCCAGCTGCTGTAATTCAGTCTGTCCGCATCAGCACTCTGCTGATTTTCTGTTTGTCACTATCAACATGTTTTTAAGAACCTAGAAGTTTAATTGCATAACTGTTGTGTTGGGCATCTGCACATGATTTCTCAGGAAGATGCATCTAACTCTGCCCTGTCACCCATCTGGGCCCAGAGCTCACTTCCCACTTTACTGGGGACTAAGGATCAGAAGTAGCACTGCCGTAGACAGATGTCCACTATCGGTGCTCCAGAGGGAGGTGGTAGATGCGGTCTGCTCGTACTTCTTAGGTGCCTGCTGTGGGTCAGTCGCAACACAAGCCATTCCTAATCCTCCTTAGCATTGTCACCTCCTCTCTCCCAGTGAGGAACCTCGGGGGTAGAGGCCTTGTTCATGGACCTTCTCTCATCTCCTCACCCAGTTCCCACTATGCATCCCTGGTTCTATGCATAATACGCATCAAGAGGGAGTCCACCCACTTCCCCCGCGGTCTGTCACTTGGCCCACAGCCCAGACTCGTAGCCTCTAGACTCCTGCTCCAGACATACGCCGGCATGATCTTTGGGAAATGCACACTGAGTCATGTCCTTCTCCTGGCTGAAACCCGACAATGGCTTCCTGTTGCTCCCTGAATCCAGGCTCCTTCCAGTACATGGTGAGCCCTGTGTGACCTGGCCCTGTACCTCTCCAGTGTCCCTGCTGTCTCCCATCTCCTCTGCACTGGCCATACTATACCCATCTTGCCAGACTGGGACCAGCCCCTAGGGGCCCGATATTTGCTGTTCCAGATCCTGGGTCTGGACACTGGGTTCTGACTGCATCCTGGGCTCCCCACTGCAGAAGGTAGAGGTACTGTTCTGGCTTGTGCTAAACTCTGCAGTCTGCTCCTACATGTCTATCTGTTTTCCCAGGATGGAAGCAAACATACTCCCACATACTGTGGGGCTAGTACCATTATCCCCCAGTACTAAATCCTCCAGGAAGGATGGCAGCACCTGTAGTCACCGGCTAGCCCCAAGTGTGTCAGGGCCACTCCAGGCCCTCAAGACGTGGAGCAGCTGCCTCCTTCCTGCGTAGGCTCCTGTAGGTGTGACTCATCCACTCTGGGGCCCCTGGGCCACACTGAAGCTCCAGGAAGCAATGCCCTGTTTGGGTTGGAGCAGAATGGTTACTGTTTCGTGGGGCATTGCTACATGCACTGACATTTACCTCCTAGAGCCTGCCTAGAGAGCAAGCAGGTCACTTTTGCCTGCTTGTAGACAGTTTTTCTTAACACCAGTACACTGAAGGAATTTCAGAGCTTGGATTTTCTTCAATTACTGCATCATCTCAAGAGAACTCTCTCAAGACTAACGAACACAAGCTGCGCTGCACCTATGCTTTTTGGTTTATTGTTTCAAAAATAAGCTGCTTCTAATTATTAGACCAATTAAGATGACCTTAAACCAATCACCTGGGATCAGAACCAAGTTTATTGCCAGGGAAACTGGTCTCTTCAAAGGGCTTTTCTAGGGTGGCCTGAGAAAGTTAAAACTGGAGGGGGCTTGAGACAGTAACTAGCCCTATGCCCAGAATGTTATCTGATCTCTGCAGCTAATAAATAAGTCTCCTCCTAACCCCGCTCAACACCAGCCCCCATGGTAGGTCTATATGGCCTGGTTTAAAACCCAAAACCAAACCCACTTCTGTCGATTCATTTCCAACTCATAGTAACCCTAAAAGACAGAGTAGCACTGCCTCATAGTTTCCAAGGAGCGCCTGGTGGATTTGAACTGTCTACCTTTTTGTTAGCAGATGTAGCACTTAACCACTGTGTCACCAGGGTTTCCATCACTTGGATCATATCCTTACTGCTAAGATCCTGAGAGATCCTGGTAGCCTAGTGGTTAAGACCTGGGCTGCTAACTAAAAGCTTGGCAGTTCAAATCCACTACCTGCTCCTTGGAAACCCCATGGAGAAGTTCTACTCTGTCCTATAGGGTTGCTATGACATCAAGTTGACACAATATCAAGAGGTTTGTTTGAGTTTATTAAGGTCCTAAAGAGACCTCATGGTCCAGTGGTTAAAGCACTATGCTGCTAACTAAAAGGTCAGTGGTTTGAACTTACCAGCTGCTCCACAGGAAAGAAACATAGCAGTTTGGTTCTGTAAAGAACATACCCACAGGAAACTGTTCAGAGCAGTTCTACTCTGTCCTACAGGTCCCATGAGTCAAAATCAACTTGATGACGATCGGTTTGGATTTTTTGGTTTATTAATGGCCTTGAGTGGTGCAAAAGGTTTGCAGTTGACCACCAACCTAAAGGTTGGCGGTTCAAACCTAACACCTGGCATCATGAAAGAAAGGACTGGCAATCTACTACCATAAAATACAGCTAAGAAAACCTATGGAGCACTTCAGTCCTCTAACACATGGGGTCACCTTGAGTCAGGTTTGGTCTGGTTTGGCTTCAGAACTGAAAGTTTCAAATGAAAGAGAGATAAAACAAATGTAAAGAAACACTGTGTAAATAACTGACAGACACTGACAACCATATTCTGTCTTCCTGGGTTCTTTTAAAACCCTAGTGTGGAACCTTTATTATCATCAATTTAACAGGCAAACATTGTTTAATGAAAATCCAATATCACTGGACAGCCACAAAGTGTGAGGTATTCTCTTTGTTCTAGAACTCCAAATATAATAAAACTGCCATTCACAATTGTTTTCCTCTGGGCTGCTTATTTAAAAAAAAAAAAAAAAAGATGTTCAATGAATAAAAATAGATGAATTTTCACAGCATGGGATCTATTAGGAATGGAAATCTTCCCAATCACAACCTAGACCCTGGGGTCTGGTGAGGGGATATCTTCAGATGTCAATTTTAGTTCATTGTTTCTGGGTCACGTGACTAATATTCTTGTGTCCTGTGGTGCATCGTATGGACTGATGTCATGAGTAGAAATAAGGTGTTAGATAGCATTTATAAATGAAGTATACTTCATAACACTCCAGAGGAGAGGCCAGGAGCTCAGGGATGTTGCAGAGGTCTAGAAGAAGGCCCCAAGTTCTGGTATCTGTTGCCTGTGACACAGGCCTCTTGGACCAGGAAGCAGGAATCCTGATGGTCAGGCCCTCCCAACTGCTTACCCGGATTGTGAGCAAAGCCAGTGTACCCCTTTCTCCCAGCTCCAGCAGCACAAAAGAGTCCACAGTGGGGATCACCTACAGTGCTAGAGACAATGGTTTTTTTGTTTGTTTGTTTGTTTTCAACAACCTGAACCAGCTTTGAAAAACTTGGTGATTTCCAGCATCTCTTTACAAAAACACGGAGGACCCAGGCCTCTTGCATTAAGCTGCTGAAGCTGCTCATTGGCTGACCATAGCCTTGTAACCCGGCCTCTGCCTGACCCTGGCGCATTTGAGTTGATTTTGCACCTCGGGACACTAAAACATGAAGAAAACCTTCCCGCTTGAGAGGACCTCCACTCCTTCCAGTCGGCTTGGAGTTTGAAAAATCATGCTAGAGCTCGGAACTTGAGTTTTCTCATCTCTGAGAAAAACGTAGTAAGGAGCACTCGAAACAAACAGAACAAAGCCATTGCCATTAACATTAATTCTGACTCATGGCAACCCCAAGGGGTTAAAGAGCAGAACTGTGGTCCACAGGGTTTGTCTTAGTCCCCTGGCACTGCTCTAACAGAAATACCACAAGTGGATGGCTTTAACAGAAAGAAGTGTATGCTCTCAGAGCCCAATGGGCTAGAAGTTTGAATTCAGGGTACCAGCTCCACAGAAAGGCTCTGTGTGTGTGTGTCTGTCTGTCTGTGTGTCTGTCTGTCTGTCTGTCTGTCAGCCAGCTCTGGAAGAAGCTCTGCCATCAGTCTTCTCTTAGTTTTGTAGCATGTCAGTGCAGGAAGCTCACGTCCAAAGGACACATTCTGCTCCCAGTGTTGCTTTCTTGGTGGCACAAGGTTCTCAGTCTCTCTGCTTGTTTCTCTCTTTTATATCTCTAAAGAGATTAGTTTAAGACACTAGCTAATCTTGTAGATTTCATCAACATAATTGCCACTAATCCGTCTCATTAAATCTCAGGGACAGGATCTACAACACGTAGAAAAAATCATCAAACGACCAAATGGTGGATAATCACACAATACTGGAGATCATGGCCCAACCAAATTGATACATTTTTGGTGTAGCATGATTCCATCTATGACAGGGTTTTCTTAGTTGTAATCTTTACAGAGGAAACCCTGGTGGCGTAGTGGGTTAAGTGCTCTGCTAACCGAAAGTTTGGCAGTTCGAATCTGCTAGGTTTCCCTTGGAAACTCTATGGGGCAATTCTACTCTGACCTCTAGGATCGCTGTGAGTCGGACCCGACTGGCAGTGGGTTTAGTTTAATCTTTACAGAAACGAGTCCCCAGGCCTTTCCTCCACAGTTCCATTGGCTGGGTTTGATCCACTGGCCTCCCAATGAGAAATCAAGCACTTAACCACTGTGCTACCAGGGCTCCTTATGTGTGAAAGAGCACACGAATCACATAAAAAGACCCTGTGTGCTGCCCGCACACCCTCAGTTGACACTGGAGTCCTTCAGCATCTCTGCATAATGCGGGGAAAGCAGTCTGCACGCCGTCTTCCTCCCAGATGACCTTTCCAGGGCATGAAGACAGGATGGCTCAGGACCGAGTGGTTTTCCGGCTCCTCTCTGTAACAAAGCCTCAGCCTGACAAGAGGCAAGGCGGGCATGCTATGCTGTAGAAAGTCCGTCGGGACATCTTGAGCGTGTTTGTAACTAATCTCGTATAATTTAGATCTCTTTAATTCACAGCAAATCTGATTCCTTCAACATCTGTGGTAAACTGTTGGGAGCATGTGCAGACACCAAGGGCAAGGGGGCTCATTTTTTTCCACGAGCGAATCTGTAGTTACCCTCCAAGTTGTAATCTTATCATATTTAGCTGGTTCCACATAAACAGATCTATGTATATTTTCAGTAGTTTCAGCTGAAACCTGTTAAGAACAGATGTGCAAAGGGTTCCATGGCACCAGTCCATGGTACATTTCTCCATGAACAGCTTTTTCTCCCCTTCCTTGGAGGGGGAGAGAATAAGAAAGTGGAACCATCATTAAAGTGCATATTACACGCTTCTGAGTTCTCTGCAACCAGTGTTTACCATTGGTTTTCAAGCAGTAATTTGGCACACGAGACTGTGACTGCAGGGCATGCTTGGCGGTGTGTTCATCGAGACAGTGTCGTTGGCAGGATGGGCCCCATAGCGCTCTCCAGCTGCCACCTTCCTTACAGTCCATTCAGCTGGTTGCTGTCAATTCCTGCTCCTGGTGGTACCCTGCGTGTCTGGGTAGAGCTGTGCTCCACTGGGTTTTCAGTGGCTGATTTCTCAGAAGTAGATCACCAGTCCTCTCTTCTGAGGTGCTTCTGGGTGGCTTGCAATCACCAACCTTTAGGATAGCAACTGAGCACCTTAACTGTTTGTCCCACCCAGGGCCTCCAGCCCTCCCTGGGGCCAACCTTTCCCTGCTGCTGGGGAAACAAAAACAGCCTCTGACTGAAGGCTTCAGTGAGTCATCTGCCTTTTTGACTCTTTAGTCTCTTTCAACTGCAAAAAGGAGTGTGGGGGGGGGGGTCCAAGGTTTGAACCTGATCCTGATCTAATAGA
This sequence comes from Heterohyrax brucei, assembly GCA_028571685.1. Classification (NCBI taxonomy): domain Eukaryota; kingdom Metazoa; phylum Chordata; class Mammalia; order Hyracoidea; family Procaviidae; genus Heterohyrax; species Heterohyrax brucei. The sequence goes on from CM053162.1 coordinate 25,788,706, forward strand.
TGGTTAAGCAGAAGCAATGAGATAATGCATGTGTAGCAAGACACTGAACATACGGGCTGTGGAGACGGCCACTGAGATGAAATGAGATAAGATGGGTTGTTCTCCTTGATTTTGAAGTTCTTTTCCGAAGTCCTCTCTTCTCTCCAGTCCCCCTGGCTGAGTTCATCCAGCTTTCCCAGATTTCACTCACAGCCCGGAGTCATCTCTAGGATGGCATCAAGAGCCTCTCTCCGCCCATGACTCCTAGAACAGAGCCATGTCCCACTGCTTGTTTTCCCTGTAACTGGCACAGACTAAGAGGCATCTCACTCACTTTCCAACACCTCAGAGTAAAACCATGCAGCTCCCGCTTTCTCTAGCCTGCAGGTTTGCTGAAAGGATTCAAGGTTTCATCCCACTGACTTTCCTTAGGATTGCAGGGTGGGCCAGAAGGCTGGGGTAGAAAGTATTAGATGAGTCACGTGGGTTCAGCGTCATCTAAGAGTTGTCGTGTTCTGCTACAGCTGGCAATGAGGCCGTGGTCAAGTCATTCTTCCTCATTTTTCACTGCTGGGAAGGGATTTTACCTACTTCTGTCAGTTTGTCATACAGTGGTGGCTTGAGTGTGGCTGTGATCTTGGAAGCTATGCCACTGGTATTTCAAACATCAGCAGGGTCACCCATAGTGGACAGGTTTCAGAGGAGCTTCCAGACTGAGACAGACTTTAAGAAATGCCCGGTGATCTACCTCTGAAAAATAGTCAATGAAAACTTCATGGATCACAACAGAACACTGGTTGAAAGGCACTCAGAATTCACCGCAAATGTGACAGCGGCTCAGAACGCGCCAGCAGTCACGAAGACGGTACAAGACTGGGCCACATTTTGCTCTGACATACACAGATCCTCAGAAGTCAGAGCCAACCCGTCAGTAACTAACAACAGCAAGAAGGAAGGGCGCAGTACATCTTCATAGTTTCTAAGGAGTCCAGATCTTTCAGGGTCTCTGTTGGAGACCCTGGTGGCATAGTGGGTGACGTGCTATGGCTGCTAACCAAAAGATCAGCAGTTCAAATATGCCAGGCACTCCTTGGAAATTCAATGGGGCAGTTCTACTCTGATCTCTTGGGTCACTATGAGTCAGACACAACTTGACAGCAGCGGGCTTTTAGGGTTTTTTTTTTTGTCTTCCTGAGTGGGGCCCTAGTGGCACAGTGGTTAAGAGCTATGGCATGCTACAGCTGCTAACCAAAAGGCTAGCGGTTCAAATCCGCAAGCTGCTCATTAGAAACTGCTAGGAGTTCTACTCTGTCCCACAAGGTCACAGGGAGTCAGAGTCAACTTGATGGCAACAGGTTTTTTTCAAAGGATCTTCATGAGTTTTGTCCCACCTGGTCATCTCAAGAGCAAACGATATAAGGAAAACTTAGCAGGCCTTTTTCCTGTGAGCCCAACAGGACAGTCAGGGTTGTGTTTTCAAGTGAGCTGGGACCCTGTGGCTCTGAGAGGAATTTGGGCAGTGAGTCCCTAAGCCGGAGATGAGGAGTCTGAGAAGGTGCCACCTGATAGGACGAGAGGAACCATCACAGGGCTGAGAGCCCAGCGGAAGAGGAACGGCCAGCTTGGGAGGTGAGATCAGCTTCCCAGGGCAAAGTGGAAATCACATTTGTCTTAATGAGGAGGAAAGATTCTAATCAAAGCACTCATTAACACTTCAAAGAAGTTAAAAGAGCACATTTGGTTCGCACTATCCCCTGGCCAGGCCAGTGTCTGGTGGAGAATCCCATTATCCTAACACAGGGGGCAGGTGTCAGGATTCTCCCACTGGCTGTGCCTTCCTACTCCAGGAAGATCTGTTCCTCATGTCTCAGTGCCATGTGGATCTCAGATCTGTTTAGGTGACAGTTCTAGTGGTTCATTCTTAGTTATGAAAACTTTGACCTTCTCCAAGCCCTCCATAGGCCTGCTATATTTCTTTTGGCTAATTATTTTCTTGCCTATTTTTGTTGTTGTTTCCAAAAACTCAAAGGCTTTGCTTACTGTAACCAATTCTGGAGCAGACAAAAGCAAAAATCGGTAGGTTCAAAACTTGATTCTGTTCACTCTCAAACTGGTTTGGGTCAGCATCTTTGGGCTCCAGCCCAGAACCTCCAGAAACCAATCTATTGCCTGGAATTCTGGGGCTGACTTAGGAGACTGGAGCCCACTCAGCAAATGAGCAAGATGCCTCTGACCAGCCCAGGGAGGTTTCAGACTATCACTGCCTAGCGTGAATAAAGGGACCAAGGTGGCATCAGTTGACCTCCCATGCCACCTACATCTTCTTTCTGCTACCAAGCTTCCTGCGCTGCTACGCTGTTGCCCCTAATTCACAAGTTTTTTCATAGTCCACGTGTACATTCATCCATCACTCCGATTTCCAGATGTTATTATTATCAATACAGTGGTGCTTCCCCCAAAGACCTTCTCAGCCACAAATGAAACAGGACTTAAAAAAAAAAAAAAATGTTTGCGTGTGGGTATGTGTGTGAGACAGAGAGACCAAAGCACACACTCCTAATGAAAAACAGGATACATTACAGAAAATAGCAATGTGATGATTACAAAAAGGTACATGAGGCATAACCCATTAGTGGGCTACATTTTTTTCAAAACTGAGATACTGGCAAAATAACCGGAAAGCATTCAGCTGTAGCAATGACTAATAATACAGCCGAGGATCTGTTCAGCTTTTCCCCCTTTTGTGCCTATTTTCATAAGTCAGTAACCCAAGCATGAAAATTATTTCAGGCTGAAAGCTGGTTGTAAGAGCTGGGCAAACTATGGGAACAACTTTTGTTGTTACTGTTACTTAATGTTGTTTGGTTATTTTTAAGTTAGAGGAGCAGAAATGTCAAGGTGAGTTTTCCCTGGCAAAGTAGTTCACTGAACCTCTGAAAGTTTGAGATTCTATAACACAAAGCAAAATTTTAACGACCACAGACAGTATTTGCTCTTCCCAAGTACTTCTGTTTGGCACAGGTTGGGATTCTTTGGGAGTGACAGAGATGAAACAGAATTAAAACATTATAAACAACATTGTCCTGGAGTCACTTGTTGTCATGAGTTGAACCGTGTCCCCCCAAAACTATGTGTGGCTGGGCCATGAGTCCCTGTGTTCTGTGATTTCCCTCTATTTTGTGATTTTCCTATACTACAAATCCTAATCTCTGCCTGTGGTTAACAGTGAACTCTGTTAGAGGGGATTAGGATGGGACTGTAACACCCTTTCTAAGGTCACTTCCCAGCTCCAGTGTACCGGGAGTTTCCCTGAAGCATGGCTTACATCACCTTTTATCCTATCATCCTATAGGAGATAGAAGGAAAGGGAAGCAAGCAGAGAGTTGGGAACCTCAGGCCATCAAGAAAGCAGCACTAGGAGTACAGCGTGTCCTTCAGACCTAAGGATCCTTGCAGTAAGATGCTCCCTGACCCAAGACTAATGCAACACAATGAACTTCCTTCAGAGCTGACAGAGGGAATGCCTTCTCCCGGAGTGGACACCCTCAATTTGAACTTGTAGCCTATTGGACTGTGTAAAAATAAACTTTTCTTTCTTTTTAAAACCATCTACTTGTAGTATTTCTGTTAGAGCAGTACCAGATGACTAAGACACCTGTCTTCATCAAGAATGTCCTCATCTAACCAACAAGTCAGATAGCCTGGTGAGCAGACAGCTCCCTTAGGCAGATTAGGGGTGGCGGAGGAAAGCTTACTGCTCAATCTTAGCAAATTCTTACAGCTGGAAAGAACAGAATTGAAGCGAATACTAACACCTCTTATTTGTACGAGTCCCTGGGTTTTATGGAACATTTATTTCCATGTACCCAAAACCAGAGAAAGTCCAACTTGTGGGGACCAGATTTCATACAACCTTTCTCTTTTCTTTGTTTAAAATTTCCACTTCTTTCCTTTGCTGGAGCAGGAAACTCTTGAAGATACAGACAGATACAGAGAATAATACAGCAAACACTTATGGACTCACATTTCAGAATTAACAAAAGTTAATATTTTGTGTTGGTTACTCCAACTTTAAAAAAGGGGGGAGGGTAATAGCTGAAGCATTACTGATAAGGTTGTACCCTTTATTTCGCAGATGAGAAAAGTGGTATACCAGTGGGGAAGGGACTTGGACGCAGTCTTCAATCCCAGTAGAAGCAAAGCCTGGCTCTTCTGATTTCTGCTCCAGCGTCTCTCCCAGCTTTTGTGAACTTGATCTTCAGAAAGGAGACTATCAGGCTGGTAAGACAAATATTATTGTTCCACTTTACAGATGAAGAGCTGAATGCCCCCTGAGGGAGCAATGTGTGAGTTTCCTGTGTTCTGGGCCCCGTGCTGAGTCCAGAGGCAGAGCAGGAGACAAAGCAGACAAGGTTCCTGCCCATGGGTGCCAGAGTAGAGATCTTTATGGAAGAGCTGGTCCTTAAGAGGCAGAATGGCCTTCCCTGCAGGCCCAGGAAGGGGTCCCCACTCAAGTTAATTCTGACTCATAGCGATGCTAGAGGTCAGAGTAGAACTGCCCCATAGAATTTCTAAGGAGTGCCTGGTGGATTTGAACTGCCGACCTTTTGGTCAGCAGACACAGTACTTAACCTCTAAGCCACTAGGAGTTCCTCTACTTCACCAGCAAGATGTAATACAGAGACTTCATGGAAACAAATGTACTTCATATGGGTACATTTTAATCAATAAGTCAATCATGGATCATTGCAAAAGAAGATGTCCTGCCACTAATTTGTACACTGTGAGAAATGAATGATTTGACAAATTGTATTTTGATTAGTAGATTGCTACAATCATAAATCTTTGATAATCCTTTTCTCCCAAAATGGGATCTAGACCTTTCAAAGACTTAGAAGACTGCTTACAGTGAAATTTGCAAAGGGACTGGAGCAGACCTTCCTTAGGCCCCAGTTTCCTGCGGCACACTGAGGTGAGCTGGCCTTCTAGGGAGGCCTCCTAGGGAGGCTTGCAGGAACCGCCCCATGCACAAATCTAAGGAAGAGCCCACCTGAAAAATACCTGCCTCCACGCCCCGCCCAGGGGCTTCAAGATTCACTGTCCCATTTACTACCAATCTGTGGTGATTTTTTTTTTTTTTTTTTTTTAATACAGTTGGTGTGCCTTTACCCATTTGATTGGTTCTGGCTCCTTAGAGGTTTTTCTGGTGGTTTCAGAGCCAGTGAAACTCAACAGCTTCTTGGAATTACTTTAGAAAAAGGAAAAGGCAGCACACTGGATCCAGAAGCCTAGCTTTGTCAGGCCTGGGGATCAGGTCCATCCTGGCCACATTCAGGTCCCCCGGCCACACAGCAGTGCCAGGAGAGGAAGTTACCCTTGGATGGGGAGAGCAGACCTTTACAGTTTAGCCACATAAAAGAGAAAATACTGTACACAATTCTCCAGAAGTAGAGCAGGCAACCCTATATCCTCAGGGTCTTGTAGCCTGGGTGTGAGTGAATTCCTTACCTTGGGCAATGTACATAGGAATGCTTTAGGGGAAAAAAACACTGCTTCCTAGATGTGTCCTGCCCTCCGGAGATCCCCTGGGGAGAGCTTCCAAAGACAGTCTTGTTTCCCAAGGCAGTAAAGTCAGAGGGTCTCTGGCACAGGGCTCTAGCACTATCATTTTAAAGCAGAATCCTCTGGGCCTCATCTAGGCCCCTGCCTCAGGCAGAAGGCCAGGAAAAATGCAGATACTTAGGTATTGACAGGGAGTTTCGTTCAGTCCTCAAGAAACTAAAATAGATTGCCTTGGTGTTTTCTTCCTTCCTGTCTTGCATTTAATTGAACACCATGTCTCCCTTCAAGACACCCCAGACAAAGGAACCAGCAAACCAAAAGAGACCTCAACAGTCTTGAACATGTCATACTTCATAGTCTGGGGCCTCAAAAGAAACACCAGAAAGATGGTTTCTAAGATAGAGCAACCCTAGATTTCTTGAAGAAAAAGCCCACTCCTGCAGGAGGTAGCCTTGTGGATACCAGAAAACTGGCTTTACTGTGGTACTATGAAATTATGAAGAGAGACTGCCAGGAAAGAAATTAACACAGTGATTTCTAGAACAAAGTTTGAAAAGATTGGGTTAATGACGATCCCACCATTTATAAAACTCACTAGCAATGCATGAAGGTTCCAGGTTCTCCACATTTTCACCAACAATTATTACAGCAGTCTTTTTTGCTGTAGTTATTTTAACAGAGGTATAAAATCCATTGCTATCAACTTCATTCTGACTCACAGCAATGCTATAGAACAGAGTAGACCTGCCTCACAGGGTTTCCAGGAAGGGGCTGCTGAGTTCAGACGGTCAGTCTTTGGTTAACAGCCAAATGCCTGGCTGACCACGGGACCACCAGGACTCCGACGGATGCACACTGATACCAGTGGAATCCATTCTACAGCAATGTTTTTTAATAAGAATGATTTTTTTTCTTGTATGTATTTGTTGCACATCTTTTCTTGCATGTGTTTGCCATTCACACATCTTCTTTGGTGAAATGGCTGTCTAATTTTTGCTTATGTTTTCATTTCTATTATTGAATTTAGGGAGTTCCTTATACATTGTAGACTTGAATACTTTATTAGATAAACAATTTATATTTTCCCTTGGTTTGAAATTTGTCTTTTCTACCTCTTTGTTGGAAGTGTCTTTTGCTTTTAATTTTGAAGAAGTCTAACTTAGTGATGTTTTAGGGACTATGCTCTTTAGTGTTGTATCTAAGAAATCTCTCTCCCTAGCCCAGGTTTACAAAGACTTTCTCTTGTTGTTCCCTAGATGTTTTTCAGTTTCAGGTTTTACATTTCAATCTAAGATAGCTGGCTTGGCTTTGTGTTTAATGGGAGATGAGGCTCTAAGTTCATTTTTTTTTAAATATGAATGCCCTGTTGTTCCAGGAACATTTGTTGAAGAGACTGTCATTTATCTACTCTGTTGTCTTTGCGTCTTTGTCAGACATGAGCTGTCCTTATGCAACTGGATCTTCCTGGATTCCATTCCAAATTTCTATTAATGGTTGTGTTTGTATTTACTAGTGATCTACCTTTCTTGAAATCAAATAATGTCAGTTTTCCAAATTCATTCTTTTTCAAAGTTCTTTTGACTATTCTAGATCCTTACATTTCCATATGAATTTCAGAATCAGCTTATCTTTCTAACAAAAGGTTCTGCTGGGATATTGATCAGGATTCAACTGAATCTGTAAATCAATAAAGGAAGCCATCAAGTCAATTCCAACTCATAGAAACCCTATAGGTCAGAGTAGAACTGCTCCATAGAGTTTCCAAGGAGCACCTAAGGATTTAAACTGCTGATCTTTTGGTTAGCAGACACAGGACTTTACCATTATGCCACCAAGATTTTCAAAGCAAAAATTTAATTCACCTTAAATATAAGTCTTTGGACGCATGAACACAACTCTGTCTTTAATTTCTATCAGTAGCGTTTTATAATTTTCAGTTTACGAAGGTTATCCTTACTTTGTCAGATTTTCCCTAAATGTTTTATTTTTTAAAATATTTCATTGTGCTTTAAGTGAAAGTTTACAGTCCAAGTCAATTTCTCATACCAAAACTTGCATACACACTGCTGCGTAACTCCAGATGTTCTCCCCTGTGACAGCATGCTCCTCATGTCCACCCTGTATTTCACACGCCCACTCAGCCAGCTTCTATCCCTCTTGGCCCTCTCATCTCACCTTTGGAAGGAGCTGCCCAGTCAGCCTCATGGACCTACTTAAGCCAAGAAGCACACTCTTCACCAGTACCATTTTCCAGTCCAATCTTTGTCTGAAGAGCTGGCTTCTAGAATCGCTTCAGCTCTGGGCTAACAGAATCTGAGGGCCATGTCTATGGGAACCCTCAAGCCTGTCAGACTATCAAGTCTGGTCTTTTTCACACAGCTCTCATCCTGCACACCAATTTTTCTCTGCAACCTCAGGAATTCTACTTTGTATTCCCTGTCAAGGCAGTCAGTCACTGGTGTTGGCTAGGCCTAAATATTTGTTTTTGTTTTGATACTATTATAAATGATATTTTTAAAATTTCATCTTGCAAATGTTCAATGCAGGTACATGGAAACACAGTTGATTTTTGTATATTAATCTTACATACTATACCTTTGCTAAGCTCATTTTTTTTCACTTTTAGTAGCTTTTGGTAAGATTTTTTTCCACATATGCCTTCATGTCATTTATAAAGACATTATTTTCAATCTGGATCTCTTTCATCTTTATTTCTTTTCTTTTTTGCACTAGATACTAATTTCAGCACAATGCTGAATAGAATTGGTAAGAGTTCCTGATCTTAGAAGAAAAACATTCCATTACTGACAATGAAGAATAATATCAGCTCTAAGGTTTTGAACATGCCCCTAATCAGGTTGAAGAAATCCCACCCATTCCTTGCTTGCTGAGTTTTTATGAGGAATGGCTTTTGGTTTTAGTGAATGATTTTTTCTGTATCTGTTGAGATTTACCACAGATTACTAGCATTACCATTTTGCAAGTTCAAGTTAAGTATGGAATGCATACCTCTTTATGTCCCTTTATCCTCCCTGTTTATAATTCTCTTAAATTTTTCCTCCACATACACTTAGAATCACATCAGACTGTATTGTAATTTTTGCTTCAACTGTCAGATGATTTAGAAAACTCAAGAGAAGGAAAGCCTACTTTCTGTGAATATTTTTACTTATATAAAGTGACATATACATTCTGCAGTTAACTCAGACTTGTAAAATGATGACACCAAGCAAGGTTGCACAAGGCTAAGACTGGAAGTCCATGTCCAGTTCTCAGGCTTATCTTCTTCCATCTATCATGATGCCTCATTTTGGTCCAGTTGGGAGGATTTTTGTTTCCTTTATGTTGATGTGTAATCCATACTAAAGGCTATAGTCCTTGATCTTCATCAGTTTGTTTCAAATCCTCTTTGCTTTCACCAAGTGTGCCATCTACATAATCCAGGTTGTTAACCAATCTTCCTCTAATTACTATGACCCATTCCTCTTTGTAGAGTCCAGCTTCTGGAACTATTTGCTCACTATACAGATTGAATAGGGATGATAAAAGTACACAACCCTGACACACCTTTCCTGACTTTAAACCACTCGCTGTTCCCTTGTTCTGTTCACACAACTGCCTCTTGGTCTATGCACAGGTTCCTCATGTGTACAATTAAGTAAATCCCCATTTTTTACTATACTGACCCTAATTTATTATGATCCACACAGTCTAATGCCTTTGCATAGTTGATAAAACACAGGTAAACATCTTTTTACTATTTTCTGCTTTCAGCCAAGATCCATCAGCTATAACATTCCTTGTTCCATTTCTTCTGAGTCAGGCTTCAGTTCCTGGCAGCTCCCCTTCTAGGTACTGCTGAAACCACTTTTGAATGATCTTCCACCCAATTTTACTTGTGTGCAGTATTAATGATACTGTTCAATAATTTCAGCATTTGGTTGATTCACCTTTCCTTTGAAAGAGTATAGATACCGATTTCTTCAGCCGATTGGCCATACAGATCTCTTCCTAACTTTTTGGCGTAGACAAGTGAGTATCTCTGTCTCTGCATCCCCTTGTTGAAACATCTCAACTAGTATTCAGTCAATTCCTGGAACCTTGTTTTTTTGCCAGTGACTTCAGTGCAGCTTCAATTTCTTCCTTCAGTACTATCAATTTTTGATCATATGCTACTTCCCGAAGTGGTTGAAAGTTGACCAGTTCTTTCTGGTACAGTGACTCCATTTATTCCTTCCATCTTCTTTTGATGTTTCCTGTGTTGTTCAATGTTTTACCCATAGAAGTCAAAGTTGGGAAAGAATGACATTTTGGTCATTTGACATCTATCCACCAACGCCATCACAAGTCCTCTGAGTCTTCTTACATCAGTCACCAGACCCTCATCAGAGTTGCCTCCCAGATGCAAACCACTGGCCCAGGAGCTCTTCCTGTTTTATCTTATTTTATTCCAGAATAGCCTAGCATGGTTGGTGTTGCCACGTTCTCTGATTTTACAGATAGGAAACTGGAGACTTACAGAAGTTCTGTAATTTGTAGTAAGAGGAGTCTGACTGATGCTAAAGCCCCTTTTAGCTGCCACATTTTATTGTTTATTCAGTTCACGACAGAGGGAAAGAATGTCCTTTAGAAGTCTCAGTTTGAAGAGGTCAGAATGGGGGCAATCTAGAACAAAAGCCAGAGAATGTTTACCAGCAAGCAGAAGCATGGTGACTCACCTGGTGCCAGATCTGAGAATGTTCAGGTAACAAGGATATCTTCTGTAGATGTCACACAGAAGGAAGAGGACAGTGTGGTCTGCTGGTAAGGGGCGAGCATTCTCAGACCCGAAAAAACTAGTTTCAAATGCAGACTCTACCATTGATTAGACTAATGGCAAAAGCCTGGGCAAGTTGTTTAAGCCTCTATGCTTCCATTTCCTCATCTGTAGGCAAGGTAATAAGGGTATCTCCCTCAAGGCTGGTGGGTGGGTAAGGTCATGAATATAAAGTACTTAGACAGTGCCAGGCCCACAGTGAATGTCCCTCAAACACTGGCCTTTGTCTTAACTGAGTGTTCTCAGAAAAGCTCCATGGTTAGTGACAGGCACCACAGACAGAGATTTTGGACAAGTAGGACAACAGTAAATGAAGGAAAGGTGCAACCCAGAGACACTTTGGGCCACATCTTGTCCAGGAGTAGGATGACCTGCCCTCCTGGACCTCACAGGAGCATATTTTCAGGGACCTGAGCTTCTTGCATCAGTGGGACAGAGGGACCTCAGAGGCGCCTTCCAGCCCGGAGGGGTCATTACCAGTCCTTGTTACAGTAGCAACAGTGGCTCCAACATGGGAGGGAGAAGCAGCTTACGTTGGATCGTGGCCACTCCAGCTGTCATCTTTGGGAATATGTTTATCCCCCCTCGAGGGAGGTAGATGACAGAGAAAGGAGACAAGGCATGGGGGAGTGGTGGTGGTTTGCCATGGACAGCAGGCCAAAACATGGCAGGTTCTGGTGCACTGCACACCCTGCACCAAGGAGATGTATTTTGCAAAATTATTATATACAGATTACATTTCTTATACTAATGTGGCTTTTGGCTTCCTGCCTATGAATTTTAGCCTCCAGGAGAAAAACAATTTGCTTGAGCTGAGTATTCTATACTTACACTTTCCCTGTAGTACCCAGTTCTCCTTCCTTTCTCCTTTGCCCCCAAACACACACACAAACACGCATGTGCACACACATGCACACATATGCACATGCGTGCATGCACACATGTGCGTACACACCCATACTTTCACACGAACTTGCCAGTCACAGACCCATCAGCCCCATTTTCCTGGCCACAGATGTATTTGGGAGTACGGTAACTGTTGACATGATTTTGTCAATATTCTGGCTTTTCTAGAAAAGTCCTTGGCAGATTCTGCATGTTTTCACATTTATCAGAGTCACTCTGGCCTCTACTCAAACTCTTCATCCCCCTCAGGTAAAGGCTTTAATAAATAAGTCTGCTTTGTCACTTGGGGTCTAAAAGTACTCTAAAGCTGACCCTCGCCTTTCACTTAGGGAAAATGAGTCCAAAGAAGACACATTTCCCAGGTCCCCAATTAGTGACTGAACTCCCTGCCTGTGGCAGCCACAACACCATCAAGAGTCGCAGACCCTTTCAGCCATCCTGACAGTTTCTGTAAGGCCACCAGTCCAAGGGCCAGAACTCACTGGAAGCGACGACGTGGAGAAGCTGAGACCCACATAGCCAGATACAGAGCAGCGCTGGGCACACGGGCTTGGACTCATCCCCATCAGTCTGTGAGTGATTTAGAAACTCAGATATGGTTTGGTACCTCACTTCCTCCTTTGCCTTCCCCTCCAACCCATGTTCACGGTTCCTCCCTACCTCCTCCATTTCTGTTTCCTCTTCCCCTTCTCCTTTGTTCCTAGTCTCCTACCCTCTTTCTCTTTCTTGCCTTCTTCCTTTCAGAAAGTCCTCCTTGATCTTGTCCTGAACCAGAAGTTCTGGAAGCTAAGCTTCCTGACCAGCCCCAGTTAGGAAGATCCTTTCCTCCTGAGCCAGGAAAGCAGACACAAAACATGCCCAGGCTGGTCCCCCCCATGTCCCAAGCATCAAAGTTGCTGTAAACCACTCTCTTTCCTTGCCCCTGACTGGTTGGCTACAGGACTCACCAGGAAGAGTCCTCCTGAGCAAGCAGCCTGGTTTGCCACATCAGGCGTCCAGATGTTTTGGTTTTGCATACAGACAGGCTCTGTTTTCTCCAGGTCTTCCTTTGCCTGGAAGCTAGAGGTGCAGATCAGGTACTGAAGGCAATCCCAGGCAGCCCCTGGAGCAGGTGTGTGCAGCTGCAGGGACACTCAAGTCCTTCCACTGTCCATGAGTGCATAAGGCACACACACACGCACACGCTGGCACACTTGCAGAGGAGTGGCTCCACGTCTTCCACTCAGCACTTTCTTAGCCATCTCATTTAGGAAGAAAAGTCTCAAGTTACATTGTGGCACCATTCAGAGCTGGCAGGGCACTGGGCTGCTGGGCCTGCCAAACTGTGGATGGCTACTTTCTGCATGAGCCAGGACTCAAGTTCACACAGGGTCCCCTTCAGAGGATGGCCAGACCTATGCTTGAACCCACCCTGACAGCTTGATGTGTCAGGGGCCTCTAAGCCCAGTGGAGGCCCCAGAGAGGAGACGCAGATCCATCCTGAGGGGCCAGGACAGTGCCCCGAGCCTGTGCCCCCAGAGATGACTGCCATCACTTGTAACTCCTATGCACAATCAGCCAGGTCCCTTGAGAGCCAAGACAGCATCCATCAGTTCTCTAAAACAGTGGCAGCTGTGACCCTGCTCCTGCCAGTCACCACCTGAAATGAGAAGTGAGTCTCGCCTCCAGTCTGGGCACCACTGGGAGACGCCAAGAAGCGCAGTGCCAAGCCGAGCCCGCTAGGGGTTGACATGAGGTCACCCACACTGCTTGCTGGTTCCAAAGACTGACTCGGAGGCCAGAAATTTGAGGGTGGTGACACTGTCACAGTGTGTGAAGCCACCGTGCACTCTGTGTCACTCAGGGAAGCCCCACGACCAACTCCCCTCTCAGAGCTGAGTGTCCCAGTGTTTTGTTTTTTTTTTAACTGAGCTGGGACAAGGAAGGAGAAATAGCTTTTTTCTTTTTTTAACCCTCCACTGATAAGGAAAATTAGAACCTGGAGGGGTGAAAAGCACCCTGGTCATAAACTTGTTCACTGTCTATTAACATTTCCAGAATACCTAAAATTTATATGTAACAGTAACATTTTAATTATTTACAATTTAAAACAATTGGAAGGCAACAGTTTGGTTTCTACTCTCTACGGGTCAGGATTGACTCTGTGGCACTGAATTCAGTTTTTTGGTTTGGCTGTCCTCAAAAGAAGGAGCCCTGGTGGTGCAGTGGTTAACATGCTCTGTAGCTAGCCAAAACACCAGGGGCTCAGACCCTCCAGACTACGAAGGGGAGAAAGAACTGGCAATCTGCTCCCGTACAGATTACAGCTTAGAAAACCCTGTCGGGCAGTTCTTCTCCGTGACAGGAGGTTGCTATAGGTCAGAAGCAATTCCATGGCCCTCAAAAATAACCTTCCAAAGGATTTGGAGAAGCTACGAGAGTCAACAAAACACACAAGAAAATAAAAGTGTCAGAGCAGAGCAGTGGACCTGAGTAGGCACATAGGTGAGGTGACAAGACGAGCGCACAGGGAGGAGCTCCAAACCAAGACAGCAGAGGTGGCCAGGCTCTTATGGCCATTAAATCCTCACTCAGGACGCGCAGGCGGGCAGTGGCGACCAGACCAGGACCCAGGCATGTTTGTGTCTGTGGCATCTGGTTGCTCCTTTGGAGAAAGAACACACTGACTTGACTTTTAAAACACAAATTAAATATTTTATAAATATTTTAAAGTATTTTTAGTTCATTTAACTTTTTAAAGCATTTTTAATATGCAATATGCTTGCACACAGTACAAAATGTAGATCAAACTAGCATGCTGAGAAGGATCGCCCTCTCCTCCCCGGCTCCCAGCTTCCCCAAACCCCTTCCTCCAAGGCAACCACCCTCATCAGGTTCCTAACCGAAAAGGTTAGCTGTTGGAATGCACCCAGTGATTCCAGGTAAAGGCTAAGTACATTTGTAGTTTCAATAAGTGTAAAAACGGCATAGCAGATCTGACCTCCTGGCCTAACTTCAGGAGGGATGAGGAGAATCACGGCCAACAGCCCAGGGCAGATTACCGTGAGGTGCTCCACCCTTCAATCTTTTTAATGATGCCTACACCAGCCATCTCTCTCAGGCATTCTCTCTTTCTCTGTTGGATTCAGTAATTCACTGTAACGGCCACATAGATCTTACAGACAATATTCACGATTACGGGGTTTGTTAGAGAAGTCAGCCAGCCAAGTGCTGTCGAGTTGGATCCGATTAGAGAAGTAGCAGGTTAAAATTCAGGAGTAGGAATCATTCAGTTCCTGGATCAGAGGGCCAGACTCTCCCTGGCCCTCGGTCCCTTGGCCCTTGGCTCCTCAGGCCTCTTGGGCTGGGCTGCTCTGAAAAGTGTGACAAAGCTCTTTAGCTCCACCAGTAAGAGCCCAGAGGTACCCCCACTCTGCCAGCAAAGGTACTGTCACACAATGATAACATGTTACTGCCTGAAGGTACACTCTCACTCCGTCATCCGGGAAGCCCATTGTGTCATCACCTGCCAGTCTCCTGGTCCTTGTGCCACCATTTCTCTGCCACCACTTCTCACTTTCTTGCATCATCTCTGGTGGTACAGCTCTCTGCTTCCTGCTTCTAGGAGGTTCTCAGTGCAGGGGCCCCAGGTCCAAAGGACATACCCTACTCCCGGCTCTTCTTTCCCAGTTCTAGTTAGGTCCCCCTTTCCACCTCTGGGACAATTCATGTTAAGCCTAATGAGATGGCAAAACCTACCAATCCCTTGTTAAGGTGCCATACACCTTATTTGCATGGTCCCCCCCAGTGGCATCACTAGGGTTGATGTCACCCCACGCCATAACACATGGTGTCATCTCCTATGCTAGTTACACAACAACATTGTGGTGACAGTACCAGAAAACTTCACAAAATCATCAACAATAAAAAAAAGGCAGCTATGAAACAACAGCATGTGCTTATAGCATGTGCAGATGACCATGTGATACGAAGTGTCATTGTAATTGGATAAATAGTGACACCTCTGACCAGAGTGTATTAGAAAGTTCAAAAAGTAAATTAACATAGAATTTTAGCCATGTAGGTATACTGATGCATGTAAGCTGGGCTTGTTGTTATAGCTGGCTAGTTCCATAAAAATTTTCATGAAAACAATATTTTTTATAAAAATAATACATTTCTGCTGATACACTGGACAAAAATTTTGATGTCACTGCCTCTGACATGCCACATACTGTGGTCTGCACCTCCCTAGCGATGCCACTGATCCCACTTCCACAAGGGTGTCATGCACCTTATCTGCATTATTAGTGAGGTGTCCAATTTCCTTGCAGTTTTTTAGCCTGGTCCCACCCAGTCGTTTGGTGGGAGTCACAAGACCATGGAGAAAAAGGTCATGTAAAAGCAATCTCTCTCATTACAGTACACATTGCCAAATTGCCCTTCACCCAAACTGTACTATTTGTAAGCACCTTTGTAAACATAACATGTTATCACTGTGTGACAGTCTGAAAGATGATAAATGATCTCTCAGTGTAGATTTAAGTGTATTTTTCTTATCATAAATGATTGTCATAGATCGCATTTTATACTCCCAAAAATGCATGGAGCAATTTGTCTGGGCCATGATTTCCACTATCGTGTGATTGTCCTCTATTTTGTGACTTTCCTGTGATGTAAATCCCAACCTCCGCCAGAGGTTAGTAGAGCAAGACTATGGTAAAGAAGATTAGGGTGGGACAGTAACATCCTTCCCACGGTCTCCTCCTTGCTCCGACGTAAAGGGACTTTCCCTGGAGTACGGCTTGCACTATCTTTTATCCTAAAGAGATGAAAGGAAGGAGAAGCAAGCAGACAGGAGACACCTCATACCACCAACAAAGTCGTGCTGAGAGCAGAGCATGCCCTTTAGAGAAGGCTCCGGGTCCGTGCATCTAGAAGCTCCCAGTCCAGGAGAAGGCTGACAACAAGGACCTTTCTCCAGAGCCAGTAAAGAAAACCTTCCCCTAGAGCTGATGCCCTGAATTTGGACTTGTAACCTAATGGACTATGACAGAACTTTGCTTTATAAAGCCATCCACTTACAGTATTTTTGTTAGAGCAGTACCAAATGACTAAGATGATGACTGAGCAGTTTTTCGTATGTAAGAGATCCATCTGTGTGTCTTTTCCTGTATCTCATCAGTTTACACCCTTTGCTCTTTTTTCTGTTATATTATTGCCGTTTTATTGATTTGTAAGAAGCTTCAGACATTAGGTAAGTGTGTACTTTGTGACACTAAATAAAAAAAGTTTTTTCAAGTTTGACAATTGTCTTTAGAGTTTGTTACATTAGGTTTGATCAAAGAGGAAAAAACATGGTTTTAATGTAGTCATTTTTATCAATATGCTTTCCTTTTTGGATTTGTATTTTTCTGTTTATGCTTACAAAGAAACTCCTTCCTTGAAATGGAGAAGAACAATCATTTTCTTTTAACACTTTCATGGTTTTCTTTTTTACATTTAAATATTTGATCATTCCAGAGCTAAAGTTGACATATGTTAGGAAGTACGGATTCAGCTTTATCTTGTGTGAGATGCCTGCCCTGTGGTCCCACTGTCGTTCACTGAATGGTCCATCTTTTCCTCCAGGTGTGAAGTACTGCCTTTACACTGTCACAAAGTCCTTGCCTGTACTCAACATTCCTTCTGGACTTCCTGTTCCCAGGAGCAGAGATGCCTTTAAACGAACCACACACAGGCAGAAATCTGGATTGAGGCAACAGCCCAAATGGCTTTTGTCCTTATCTAGGGTTTAAAATACAGAAAAAAGTATATATTACCTTTTCTATTTGTTTAACCTTCCAGTTTACCAAATGTTAAATGCTGCTTTCCTCTCTGCCTGCCCAGGCCCCCGCTGGCAAGAAGGTGAGCGTCCATGCAATCTGCCCTCTGTGAAAAGTCCAGACCTGTTAGGCTTCAAGGGCGGGAAACCTAGCTCAGAGGGGCTTAGTGGCTTGCGCCTGTAGAATCTGGGACTGACTGGATTCAGTGACATCACCAGGACCGGGTCTCTGTCACTCTAACTTTCTGCTCTGCTGCCCTTGGCACTAACTTCCATTTAGGCATCCCTCCACACCCAGAGGTGGCACAAGGATTACATGCTCACCGAAAGGCCAGTGGTTTGAGCCCAGTTGTGGCCCGTCTTCTGCCATAATGATCACAGCCTCAGAAATCCTATAAGGCACATCTACCTTGTCCTGTTAGGTTGTTATGAGTCAAAGTCAACTCGATGGCAGTGGGTTTGGTTCTATGGTTTTGGCCTCTCTGGGTAGTTGTGAGTTGACTCTCAGTAGCTTCATTTACAGCCTGTCCTTTTAGCAACCCAGGGGACAGGCTTCCTGGGAGTGGCAACCAGCAGGCTAGCTGCTGGTTCTAGACTGGTCTCCAAAACTCAGCTTGGGTTTTGTTGGTTGCCTGGTTTGAGGTCACTTGGTCACGTCCAGATCAAGGATCTACTCTCATTCTCAAACGGTGTGCTCTAGGCTCAGCCCTTCAGTCTGTTACCGGAGAAAAGAAGGCTGCATCTTGAATGGCAGACACCGCGGGGGCCCCGACACCCCGGGATCCAAGCCGGCTAGGGGCCACACTCCACACTTTCACTCTGGCCCTTTTCCTGACAGTTCAAGCTACAGCTGTACCTTGCTGTTCAAGTTACTGAACTTCTCTGACCCTTAAATGAGGACACGACAGAACTTTCTGTACAGATTTGTGGTAAGGATCAACTAAAATACCCCAGGGTCTTAACACCCATGTCCTGCTTACTTGCTGTATCAGGTGAAAAAGATTCTGGTCACAGTGCCCAGAACAGGAGGACCTCCCCTCCATAACTCCAGGTGTGACCCAGTACAGTTAAAAATGAAAGGTGAGAGGCAAGCATAAAAACAAATAAGGGACCATAATTCACCTCCATAAGACCCCATGATGCCACAGGGACAACTGATCCTGCACAGTAGTCACTGGAGAAAAGAAGACTGGGGTCGCTGCCACCCTGGCTGGCTGCTCACTGAGACCAGATCCTTTGAACATTATGCTTCTCGCCTAGCCCAGATTGGGGGACTACTCTTATTGCAAGCAATCCATAAATGAGAACTGTTGATTGGATGTGTTTCTGAATACAGATATACCACATTTGCAGTTTTTTCTGAATATTCTAGAAATGAAGCCCTCATATTGTTACTTGCACAATATCTATACTTTCTAATTACCAAGAGAACCCTAATTTTATCCAGAGTGGTGACCTAACTGAAAGCCTATTTTCATGGCTCTTTTCCTTCTCATTGGGACCACACGACTAATTCCAACCCATTAAGATGTGAGCAGACAGATGGAACTTCTGAAAGGATAATTAATTAAAAGAAGTTGCCTCAGCTGTGGAGATATGGCCCTTCCTCCTTCTTTTGGACATAGATGTGACAGCAGGAGTTCCTGCAGCTATCTTATGACACTGAGGGTAGAAGCCAGTGCTAGGATGGAGAGAAGAAAGACAGCAAAGTAAGCTCTGTATGACTTTTCTATAAGAATATAAATACTTGATTTTTTGCTTTTATCATTTTTTTTTTTCCTCTGCTAAATGCAGCCAAACACAACCTAAAACAAAACCCAAATACAAACGGAATTCTTCTCTTAGCAGCCAATCCTCACCCTCTGGAGAACAGGAAAATGTGTGTATGCCAGTATCCTAGCAATCTTGGCCTTCTCAGGATCAAAGGAGACTTTTCATGATTTTTGGACCTGTGGGACCTTAGAGAGACATATCCTGAGATGGCTGGGCCACTTCCCTCCAGTGACAGAGAGGTATTTTCTTTAACTTGGCGCAAGTGAGCAATTTGAAAGTCACTTGTCTACATCACTGAATCTTGCAAAGCATATTGCCTATTTCTCAGTTCTGGGCTCTGTGGCATAGTGATTAAGTCCTAAATCTGCCAACCAAAAGATTAGCAGTTCAAAGCCGCAAAGCACTCTTTGGAACTCTACAGGGCAGTTCAACTCTATCCTGTAGTATTGGTATGAATCGGAATTGACTCAACAGCAGTGCGTTTAGTTTGGGTTTGGGGGCTCTGTTTGGCAAAACTGAAACGCAATCATTTTACTTCAGGCATCTTTAAAGGAATCTTTAGCCAAATGGCAATGTACCGCTAATATTTAATTCCATTTGAAATACTTTACAGCTTGCAAATCACTTTTCTGTGCATTATCACCGTTGACACACCCATGCACACACAGAGAAAGAGAACTCACAAGAACCCATGAGTAGAGCACTTGGTAAGGCCCTGCAGTGGAGGTGGGGTGGCTGTGATGGAACCCAGGCTTGATCTATGCTCTGTCCCCGCCCTCAGTCACACAAGGTGACGAGGGCAGGCAGTTTGGGAATGGCCTACGCCTGGTTCCAGACCCCAGCCCCATGCTCTTGTCCTAAAACTCTTGGCTTCATCAGTTTTTCCTTCCTTGGGGATTTTATTTTTTGTGAAAGGGAACCACTGATTTTATGACACCTCAGTTTTTACAAGAAAATAAAATTTTATGCAAACCCTACCTAAAGTACTTCATCTTTTTAGAATAAAGAATTGAAAATACTATCTTGGCAATAAGGTGAAAGCATCCTTCATCTTCCTTAAGCTACTTGTCAGAGGTCACCAAACGCATAGAAAAAAAAGACATGAGCCTCCTAAATCTTTGTTATTACTGTTATTAGCTGTCCTGAAATCTGCCCCCGACTGAGGGCTCCTCCACACTCAACAGAATGAAACACAGTCCAATGCACCATCCCCGTGACTGACCATGGACTGGACCACTGTGGTTCACAGGGTTTTCACTGGCTGATTTTCAAAGTAGATTGTTGGGTCCCTTTTCATCATAGCAACACACAAGCCTCCACTGAAAGACAGGTAGTGGCTTGAGGTGCCCTGGCCACAGGTGGCCCACATGGAAAGCAAGAATTCTACCACTGAACCACCAATGCCTTACCTCTTCTAAATTAGAACATAAACATTCTATTCAGCACTGCCAGTTAGCAACGTATCGTGCAAATGACAGAAAATTCCACCCAAACCATCTTAAGCACTAAAAGGAATGTATTGATACAGGAAATTGAAAAACCGTCAGTAGAGCTGTTATCGTGGACAAAGCTTGATCTTACATCACAAGGACCCAGCTTTCGTATCTTCTGACAACTGACCGCTCCGTCTCTGGCTGTACCCGAAGGGGCCAGAGGTGCACCTTCCTTCCTCTTGGCTACTCAGACCCTGATCTTGAAGCTATACCAGCCGGAGGGCACCTTTCTGGATCCTCCAGTGAAAGAAAAGAGGGTATCCTTCTCCCAGAAAGCCCAGCAAATGGCTCCTCAGTTCACAGGGGTCCAGGCTAGGTGACGTCTTCTCCTTAAATCAGGGGCTGAAGCCAGAGGAAAGACACTAGAGAATTGGCTTAAGCCAATGTGGCTGACCCTCCAAAGCTGCAGTAGGAGACTCAGCCTCTCTGAAGCAGCTAAAAGACAGCTTCTCAGGGGAGACTGAGGTTCTGAACTTTGAGGCGGGCGCTATACACGTGGCCTCTGATGTTTCCCTCAACTGTCCACTCTGTCATCAGCACGCTGTCTCTGTAAGATCCTCAAGATGCCACTCCAAAGCCTGTCAAGCAACCTACACTCCTGGAGCTAAGTCTTACCTGTCTCATTGGGTTGCTTACTTCTTTTTAACCAAATTTTGCAGTTTGTCTGACTGGAAAATGAGCTAAAGCTTACTGAACTACAAGGTCTGACAAGTCCGCAAATCTAATTGTTCTAAGCACAACATACCACATTGCTGAATGTCACTATGGTCACCTTCGAAGTACTCCCCCAGGGGAAGCCATGGACCGAGGCCAGTACCTAGTTCACCCTTCAAAGCAATTTTAAAACTAGTTTTTAGTCAGTAAACAAATAACTGTATTGGAACCCCTCCTTACTCACCTGGTTTGGTCCCCAGTGACTTTTTTCTTTACCCAAAGATGAAGAAAATATTGAAAGGAAGACATTTGGATGACATTCAGGACATCAAGAGTAATACAACAACAGCTCTCGATGGCCATTCCAGAAAGAGTTTCACAATTGCTTTGAAGGGTGGACTAGACTCTGGCACCAGGGCACAGCTTTCCAGGGGGAGTACCTTGAAGGTGACCACAGTGATATTCAGCAACGAGGTATTTAGCTCTTTTTCTAGGAAGAGTTCCCGAACTTAATTGGCAGGCCTCGTGTGATGAAACAATTTCTGAACTGATTTTCTCTCTGTTAAAATTATGCCTGAGCCTGTCAGTCAGTGAGAGATCTTAGATATCAATCCAATGTTCATTTTCTTACCTGAGATAGAATATTTCTGAGAACAATATTAAAGCACTGGCTCTTTCTCTTTGCCCAACAAATAATCATTTCCTAGACTTGCATACTAAAGAGAAAAAGAGAAAAGAAAGAGAAAGAGGGAGGAAAGGATGGAGGGTGGGGAACAGCAAAGAGGAAGAGGAGGGAAGAAAGAGGCTGTCACATCAGACCCCATGCAGAGAAGGCGATGTCTCCCCAGAGTCACTGGGAGAGGCTGGTCAAGCTCTGCTGAACATACCCACCTGCACCCGGGGGTTTCCCCACAAGGGTCCACGGTTAGTCCTGTTCTTTAGGACAGACACACAGCCCTATTCTTCCCCAGAGGGTCCAGCGGCTGAGGAGGAGGTGATGTGTTGTTTTAGACTGCAAAACCAGAACATGCCCGGACATGACGGCCGTCACATATGGGCAGACAGCTGCTCTGGGCCCCACAAAAACTTTCTCTGTGTAAGCCACACAGAGCCATTTTCTCCAGTTGCTTCATACACTGCAAGGTCTCCAGCAACATAAACATACCAATTATCCTTCTCAGGACACACTGGGAGACACTTTACCTTGGCTTTGTTATTTATTTATGTGTTTATTGCCATCATTGTCCACAATTTTTGTTTCTGATCTGCTTTTTGTAAAAAAAAAGCTGTAAACCCATTACCCAAAGATAACCACTAGAAAGAAAGAAACATTAAAGAATTTTAGCTATTTTTTCCCTGTCTGTAAAAAGGTATACAAATATTTTCCTTTATAATAGTGGGGTGGTAATATCTATAGCATGTCTTGTATAGTGTCTTGTAATACGTTCGGTGTCTGCATGATAGTTCATTTTATAAGCATATCGGGATTTATTTCACACTTCCCTGATTGCTTGCCTTTAATTAGAAAGAAGTTTCTAAAAATGTCACTACTGGCTACAGTAATCTCAGCCAATCCTCCTGACAGTGTGTGAGACAGGAATTACGATTATTATAAATTCACACACAGGGAAACTGACAAAGTGGAAGGTTCCATAACCTGCTCAAAGACACCTAACTACTGAGTGCCTGTGTGGAGCGTCAAGTCCAGGCACGTTCCCACCTAGGCTGTGGTTGCCCATGAACCTGGAGGGGAAAAACAACAGCTGCTCTCAGGTCAGCTCCAGCCTGTAGCAACTCCATGTGTGTCAGAGCAGAATTATGCTCCATGGAGTTTTCAGTGCTGAGTTTTCAGAAGCAGATTTTCAGGGCTTTCTTCCCAGGAAACTCTAGGTGGACTCAAACTCCCAGAATTCGGGATAGCAGCCAAACACGTTAATCTTTGGCACTACCTAGCCTCTTCCACTTGCTCTTGTATACACTGTGATCTCTGTAGCCATATTAAAAGAACAATGTTAGCTCACTGTTTTAATCTGCAATTCTTTACTAGCTTCTCAGTTCGGACATCATTTCTTACAGACCATTTGCATTTATTTTCCTGCAGGAAGTCTATTCCTACCTTCTACCTAGTTTTCTGTCAGTGTCATCCTGTGTGTTCACATAGATTCACACATATATAATTAACCCCTTATTTGGCATATATTCCCCAGTTTTTTCCTGCCTTTTAATTTTGCTTTGTGATTTATGACAGAGGAGTTTTTGATTTTCTATCTTTACTAATGTTTCTTCTGTGATTATTTCCATTAATTTTATACTAAAGATGTTTTCACACCCTTGGGTATCAATAAATAAAGGTTCATCTTACTTTGTTTTAAATGTCCAGTGGGTTTATTTTTTACACTTAATGATTTAATGTCAGGTATTAATGTTAATGTTCTTCCCAGAGGTTGGTCCAGGAGCCCGTGAACAGGCTTCAGTGGGATGACCTCAGCTACTGCCTGTTTTATCATATCCATTACTGGGTGAGCTTCTGTGGAATCCCAACTGTCCTATCTGTTACCCGGACTCCCCTAAGGCAGCAAACAGCTAAGAGACACCAAACTTCCTAAAATGCAAACTAAAGCCTCAGTGACTTCAGCACTTACATCCTGACTGACATTAATCCCAAGGCAAAAAAAACAGATTGCCAATTTTTTTGTTGTTCTAGGGTGAACTGACAAAAGTTCTCCATTAGGTCTGCCGATAGCTGTAAATTCACATCTAGAACTTTTACACAACTACCCATTAAGCCCTCAAAAGGCCAGTGGTTCAAATCCACCCAGAAGCTCTAAAGGAGGAAACCTAGTGATCTTCTGTTAGGATTACAGCTTAGAAAACCCTATGAGGCAGTCCTACTCTGTCACAAGGTGTCACTAGGAGTCAAACAGATTTGATGGCTCTGAACAACCATGAGTCCTGGTGGCAGAGTGGTTACAGCACTTGGCTGCTAACCAAAAGGTCAACAGTTTAAACTCACCAGCCACCCAGAGGGAGAAAGATGTGACAGTCTGCTCCTGTAAAGATTACAGCCTTAGAAACCCAATGTGACAGTTCTACTCTGTCCAGTAGGGTTGGTATGAGTCAGAACCGACTAAGTGGCAACCAGTTTGGTTATTACAGGGAATAGCAACAACAGTCTATCAAATGGGTACTGTTTCATGTTCAGTTTTCTATCTTGCAGCATAATTTCTACTTACATTCCCGGGTATCAGAATATTCTGACCCCTGAATCTTAGCCTTTACAGTTCTATACTAATCCTCTGGTCACATGATTTGTTTAGCTCTTTCACTTGCTATTGTTGGGCATTTGGGTCATGACCCTGATCTTGTTTTCACATAGCCAGCTACCAAGATAGCTGTGCCACTGTCCAGCATGTTCTCCTATGATGCATTTTGAATTCTCAGTGTTTTTCTTGGTGTATATTCTCACTATATTTTTATTGATTGTTATGGATTAAAATGTCTCCTCCCCAAAATACATCTTGAAATTGTAACCCCTGTACCTGTGGGTGTGATCCTGGTTACAAATAAGATTTGTGTTTTTTTATGGTAACAAGATGACATCAGAGTAGAGTAGATACTAAATCTGATCACTTCTGAGTTATCAAAAGAACAGAACAGGTGCAGAAACACACACAGGAAAGAAAGACGCCATGAAGAATCATCTACACTAAAGAACCAAGGAACACTGGGGCTACCAACAAGGAAGGAAGCTGTGTTGACAGCTAAGACTCTAATTTGGACATTTAGCCTCTGAAACTGTACGAAAATTAATTTATGTTCTTTAAAACCACTCACTTGTGGTATTTGTGTTACAGCAGCATGAGGTGACTAAGACATTGATGTTGATGGTGCTGGCTGAATGTTCCAACCTACTGAAATCAGTTTGAGTTGCTCATGATTTGACTGGCTATTCATTGTATTTTTTGTTCCCTTGAATTTCTAGTTACTGATACAAGCTCCTTTGAGATCTTTGTTAAGTCTTTGAAATGCATGTCTATAGATAAGGAAATCAAGGTTCAGAGTGGCAGAGTGACTTGACTAAGTCACAGAAGTGTAAGGAGCTGAGGTGGAAATCCACGTTTTCTGCCTCCGAAGCCAGGCTGCCTACTCAAAACGAGGGTATTAGCTCCATGCTCAGCACGACGCTGAATTCTCCACATACCTCAACTGATAAACCTACAGAACACCAAAAGGCTGGTTCTAATGTTAGCTCCCCTTTACAGGTAAAGAAGGAACCTGTCACTCAGAGAGATTAAGCAACTTGCGTGTTGCAAACAGATAGCAGTCAGGGCACATGGAGAGCAGTCAGTGGATCAGATTTGCATCATTCCCCAGTACTGACACTCTTGGCTGTGGCGTTGCTTTGAATCCTGCCCCATGCATTCTGTCAAAGGACACAGCCAAGTCCATGGGGCATTAAGGCTGTGTTGGTAGAAGGACACGGTCCCCGGCACAGTTCCAGGAACACCTGTGAACAAGACTTTAAGGCGTTTGTCCTGTCATTTGGGCACTGTTTCTCAGTCAGCTAGGAATCCATCTGTCTTATCACCTGTTCCACATTGTACCATTTCAAAGAGCAAGAATATCATGAAAACTTTGTCAAATATTTTGCTGGAGTTATTTTAGGTACACAGTGCCTACTAAATTCACCTGTTTAGCCATTCTATCACAAAAGGTATGCGCTTGGCTCAGGATTATGAATTCATGTTGTGACCAATGTTATTTTTGAAATATGTTCTATCTATGTAGTTAGTAATTCCAGAATTTTCCTCAGAGATTACCATCAAGCAATCTACACTTTTATAATTCTTTTTTAAATTGGACATTTTTCCCAAAGATCAGCTTTCCAGTGTGTGATCACCAAGCTTGTGCAAGGTCGTCTGAGCTGTCATATTTATCTGGGTCTGAAGAAAAATATTTCGTGTCTGAGCATTGTCTTGCTGTCCTCTCACCACCCCTGGGTTGCCCTTTACTGAAGAACCTTTCTTATTTAACTAGAAAAGCAGAAAGCCAAACTGGAATTGTGTGGCTCTGAGTCCTTTTCCTCAGGGGTTTACATCCCAGCATTTTCTCCCTGCAGAGCCTGTCTCTTTCTTGCCCTGCTCTCACATAGCTTTAACAAGCTTCTGCAGTCATAGCCGTATGTGAGGCCTCTTTTTACTCTGGGCTTGAGGCTTCCCAACACTGTTCCTAGAGGTTCAGATCCCCATGTGCACTTTCTTTGATTCTGTGCCCCTCTTCATCTTAGAGACATGCATTTCTAAAAATCTGAGTTCATCAAAGCCACAAAAAAAAAAAGAAAAAAAAAGAAAAAAAAAAAACCAAGTCCACTGCCACTGAGTCACATACAACTCATAGCAACCCTGGAATTCAGAGTAGAACTGCCTCACAGAGTTTCCACGGAGTGCCTGGTAGATTTGAACTGCTGACTTTTTGGTTAGCAAACATAGCACTTAACCCACCACACCACTTGGGTTTCCTCCATGCAGCCACAGTGGTTTCTTTATAAGTGATTCCTCTCTTTTTGCCCCTTACTCAGATTCCAAAACCAAACCCACTGCCATGGAGTGCATTCTAACTCACAGGGACACTATAGAACACGGTAGAACTGCCCTATAGCGTGTGCCTGTAGGATTTGAACTGTCGACCTTTTGTTCAGCAACTGCAGCACTTTCTCACTACACCACTGGGATGATTCAAGACTATTCACCATCACATCATCAGCATTGGGAAATTTTCTCCAAATGTCTTTTCTCACAGAAACTGTGTGTGTTCAGACTTCAGAGCCCCCTCACCCATGCTAGTGTTCTTTGACACTAGCAAATTTGCTCAAGCTTCCTGTGCCTCAGCATCCTCATCTCAAATTGGGCATGATAATAAGATTTATCTCAGAGAACTGTTACAAGGATTGAGAGAAATCATGCAAAATTGTGATTAATATTAGTATCATATCTACCTGTTACTGAAAGGGAAACCTTGGTGGCATAACGGCTAAGAGCTACAGCTGCAGCCAAAAGGTTGACAGTTCAAATCCATCAGGCTCTCTGTGGAAATTCTGTGGGACGGTTCTATTTTGCCCTATAGGGTTGCTATGAGTCAGAATTGACTCTACCAGCAGTGGATTATTGAACGGAGGCCCTGGTTGGAGCAAATAGTGAGCATAGCTACTAACCAAAAAGCTGGAGGTTCAAGTCTACCCAGAGGAAACTTAGAAGAAAAGTTTGGTAATGTCTGAAAAAATCACAAATTGGAATGGATTCAATTAATAACTACTAGGATTTTATTTCCCTGGGAAACTCTATGGGGCAGTTCTACTCTGACCTTTAGGGTCGCCATGAGTCAGATCCGACTCGATGGCAGTGGGTTAGGATTTTATTATTAAAACCTTTGCAACTAAAAGTGATAAAAACCGAACTTAAACTAAGTGGAACACAGAAGAGAAACTCTTCACTCAGAGAAATTTCTCCCAACGGTCACCACCGAGCAACGTCCGGGTAGACCTGGCTTTAGCCCAGCAGGAGTCAGGGCTCAGTGGGGACATCAGATCTCCGGTCTCCTCTTCTTGCTCCGCTGCCAATTTGCACACAGGCAAGATGATGGTGGCAACAGCAGGCCCGAGTCTCCCTCTGCCCCCAGCTCAACAGGCCTGTGGTAAGGAGCGCAGTTTTGGCTTCTGTCCCTATGAACTGGCACCATTCCCAGAAAAAGGAGGAAACAAACTCTGAATTTGGAAAACGTGCTATTCCAAAGAGGAGCGCACATAAGCCTTGCTTGCTGCACAGGATTCTGCTACCCTAACTGGACACTCCTCTGTAGCTAATGGGCAGTTAGGCCTCTAAGCCCAGCTCTTTCCCGGGATGACGTGACCCCACCAGCACCGAGGTGAAGGACCCTGAGTCTTGCCCGTGGGTCCTTGCTCCTCACTCTCTCATCCACATATTCCGCTCCTGACCTTGACTCCTGTCTTTGATGTCTTACTAGACCTCTTAATAGGCTCCACTCATCTTGGTCCTGATAGCTGGTGATTAATTGGTCTCATCTTCACCCTTTCACCCGACTCGGGCCTCTCAGCTGAGTTTTCCACACCTGGTAGTTGACCTTGGTACCACTCTGTCCAAGCTGCAAGATTGGATTTTATGTTTGCTTCAATTATTCTAGGATCCTCGATCTTTCCTAATACAGGTCTAGCCACTCACTATGCTCTGCTGGGACACTTCAAGGTCTCATATCAGTTGCTGTGTGACAGAGTAGAACTATACTCCATACTCCCAAAGGCTGATTTTTAAAGTAGACTGCCAGGCCTGTCCTCCAAGGACCCTCTGGGTGGACTGGAATCTCCCACCTCAGTTTCCGGAACTGAGCATGCTATTTGTAGCACCCTCTTTATTATTTGTCTTCTGTCATTTATTTTAGTAGCCCAGAATCCTCTGCCTCTCAGAAAGCTAGGTGATGTAATGGGTAAGAGCAACATCTGCTAACCAAAAAGTCAGCAGTTCGAATCTGCCCAGCACTCCATGGAAACTGTGGAGCAGTACTACTCTGTCCTACAGGGTCACCACAAATTGAGGCATTTTTGGTTTCTTTTCCTCAGTGCAGGGTCCCTTTGAGGAACTACCGCTAACACCGCACAGTCTGCATGAAATGGTAAAACCAGGGGCCTCGCCTCGCCTTCTGCACAGAACTGTAAGGGTATCCAGTATGTTGTTCACGGTGTCTTCTCTCTGTCCCGCTGACTGCTTTGGGAGGAGAGGCCACCCATTCACTCCACACAGAGGCATCTGACAGTGTCCTGTCCTGAGCTGAGCCAGAATCTGCAGCTCTGAATCCAGCTCCTAACACAGGTCCCTCTTTTCTTAAACCAGCAACAATAGTTGCTTTCAAGAACCCTAGCTGATATTTCTGTGCTGTGTTCTATCTTTTCCAATTTTGTAGATTTATTTAGGCTTGTTATATTCCTCTCTGGAAACTCTGGTGGTGTAGTGGATTAAATGCTATATCTGCTAACCAAAAGATCGATAGTTCAGATCTGCCAGGCGCTCCTTGGAAACTCTATGGGGCAGTTCTACCCTGACCTCTAGGGTTGCTGAGTCAGATCCCACTCTTTGGTAATGAGTTTGATTTGTTTGTTGGTTGGTTGGTATATTCCTCTCTGAAGTTTCCATCTAAACTTTTCCTGGTCACGCGGGCAAGACTCCTACAACATATTCTCAGACTTTGGTCAGTACATTCTGCTTCCTGCCAGGACTCCACTGTTCTGGGGTATATCTGGGCTGCGGGCCAGGAGACAGAATCCCCACGCTGACGCTATCCGCATACCCAGATGTTCCCCCCATGACTTCCTCTCTCCTCTTTCCTCCTCCAAAGTCACGGACTTCAAGAGCAAGAAGGAATGAAAACACCACCTGTAGCACCAATCCCTTCAATTTCCTCCCCAGAACTTCAAAGTAACTAGGAATATACTGGATTTAGACTCATAAAATCATAGACTATCAGACTTGGGAGAAAAAAGAAAAATCATCACGGGTCTTTATTCAAGTGCCATCTTTGATGGTTTGGTTGGGACTGACTAGGTTGCCGTATCTGGTCAGCATAGGAAAGGTGCTGGGAGTGATTAGCCATGCCTGCATGGATATGGTGAGGAAAGTAGTAGCGTCTGCACTATTTGTTACTCTTCCTGCAATCTGTTCTTCATTTGACAAACGAGGAAACTGAATCACACGTATCAAGTTATCTAAACCTATACAGGGAGTCAGGGTAGAGTTGGGGAATGAATCCACGTTATCAGACTTTTCCTGTCAGTGACAATGACTTCACCTCACACCGGAATTTAGTCTC
Source organism: Heterohyrax brucei (assembly GCA_028571685.1). Classification (NCBI taxonomy): domain Eukaryota; kingdom Metazoa; phylum Chordata; class Mammalia; order Hyracoidea; family Procaviidae; genus Heterohyrax; species Heterohyrax brucei. The sequence goes on from CM053162.1 coordinate 25,818,566, forward strand.
ATAGATCATCAGAGTCCACTAGTTGACTGCATGCATGTGTACCAGATTGTGGTGTCAGTTGTGATCAGTCACTTCTTTGTCTTACCGGAGGATCTGGGAAGAATCCTGCTGGTGCTGTTGGGCTGGGGGTAACCCTAGGGCCACAGGAAAAACAGTCCTCAGCCTGGGCAAGCCACAGAGGCCACAGAGTTTTAGAGCCCCAGGAGCTTATCCTAAGCTTGGACTTTTTGTCAGACTGTAGTTCAAAATGTAGGAAACTGCTGTCCCAATGGAACACACACTCTTTTTGCCGTCAAGTGAGAAGACAACATAAGCTAGTGAGACTTCCTAAAAGGCTAAAACTCATCACACTGAGACGAAACATGGCCTGACGCATCAGTGCTAGCTGTGCAAAGATGGGGATCAGCTGTCTTCAGCCTTCTGAGAAAGCTCAGCTCTTGATTTAAAAATCCATCTTATTAACTGTCAAGGCCTGGGCCATCATGGAAGTCCAAACTCACACACAGAATGTCAAGTTCTAAGAGGGAGCTCACTCACTGGTGGAGAGACCCATGCTGCGGTGGACAGCCCAGGGACTCAGCTGCCTTTCCACCCCCAGCAAGCCTCAGGAGAGGGACTTGCAGGCATAAGGTTGCCACAGTGAGGTTTCCCAATCAGGAATAAAGAACTGCTGCTCCTTACCGTGGGGAGCTCACAGGGACTAGGATCCATGCTCAGAGTCTGTCTTAGTAATGGGACAACATCCTGTTTTATTAAAAGCCTGTTGCTGGCAGAGAAAGCTGTCTGCCTGCCGTGTGGGCAGGGGCCCAGTATTGCTGCAGGCAATCCCAAGCCAGCACTGGGAGCTGACAGCAAACCAGGAAAGAACATGACTGCGTTTTAGCTGATGAAGAAGTAAGAGTTTTTTTGTTTTGTTTTTTTTGTTTTTAAACATTTCTCTCGCCTGATCTCACCGTGTATTCCCTGTATGTGCAGGCACTCAGGTGCCGTTTGTTCTCCATCAGCACGTGCTGGGCCACAACCCACCCTTGTCCTCCTTCTCCCTCCCCCATTCCCCTTGCCAGGCCCTGTCCCACCCTCTCCCCAGCTCCCAACCCCCGCAGACAGACACTGAGGAGCACAGGAGGCCCAGACTGTGGCCTGAGGCTATTTACAGAGAGTGGGGGAGGGGAGAGAAAGCACTGCTTTGTTTATCTCCTGAGTCTCCCAAGTAGGCAAAATTCATCCATTTCCCAAGAAGCGTCCAGCTTTAGGTTTCCATAAATGAAAAAAAACAGTTCCATAGAAACTAGACAAAAAATTGTTTTCTTTGTTGTTCCATTTATTATTACTAGTTTATTTTATTTTATTTTTAACATTGGGTCTGATGAAGTAGACAAAGGTAATCTCTTTCAGTCATGTTTTTATTAGATTCTTGCTTGCTTCCTCCCTTGCTTAACAGTTAAGCAGGCAAACAATATTTTAAGAGACGAATGTAATGTGTTCTCAGCTCTGCTGATGTCACATCTGGCTATGGGGAATTGGGGGTTTTGTGTAAACTTTTTTAATCGCATTTTCCGCTGAGGCTAAAAATGACCTGTGGGAGTCTTCCTTTCATGTTGAAAATTAACATCACTCAAATTACTTCCACTTTTACAAGTTAGAAAGAAAAAGCTAGTGTGCTTCAAACAGATTTTTAAAATGAAGAGTTTTGTTTTTTTAAAACAGTTTTAATAAGCTATTTAGTTGTCTCTACTTGATTTCTCTGAATCTTTTTAAAATGTGGACAGAACAGGTCTCATAACAAGTATAGTATGTTAATTTATTGACTTACCTTACTTTAAACTCTGAACTCAAACAATAAACTTTTCATGGAGTGTTAGAATGTGGTATATGGGTTGAAGAAGATTTTTGAAAGATAGGGAAGATAAAGGGATTTAAAAAAATAAAATGTACTTGAAAATCAATGTGTTACTTCACATGTGAACATTTAACTTAATCATAAGGACATAAATATTCAATTTTAAAAGACTCTATTCTTTACCACATTAAATAAAACAAGGTACTTATGTAAGCCTAAAGTCATGTAAGCTCACAGTTTTTGCTATATATTTTAATATTATGTAAATTTATTTTATGAGAGTTTTCAAATACTTGGAAGAAGTAATATATGGCACAAAGGAGAGTGACATAAAGAATATTAAATCTAGTCTGCTCTTCCCTAACCTATGTTTTTAAGGAAAAGGGCATTAAACAAATGGACCTTTGTTGTCTCCACTCTCTAGTTACTTACCAGAAGATTATCTTTATGGTAAAGGAAAGGATATAGAAGGCAACGTTTTTCCTTTTTTTAGATGACAAACTGTATTAGTTGGCACAGTATTCTACATATTATGTCTTTGTTGGTAAATTTAAAACATGAGCTCCAAGTTTTTATTAGTGGACTTTCCCATGAGCCACTGAGCCAAAGCCTGTTCTCTGCATCAGGCAAGCACCCAAGACAAGACGCAAGTAGAACACAAACATAAAAAGTATCGAATAGAGCAGCTAAACTTTTGTAATTAAGAAAGTTCCAGTACTTCCATGGTAGTCTACTTCTAGGTAAATGTAGCTATGGGCTTTCAGTGACAAAGAAAATTGTCTTCACTCAAGCAGTTGGATGAGGAATGAGAAGAGCTCAAAGAAAAAAAAAGGTTTCTGTGTTACAGCCAAGTGTTTACATTACTAGTGAACTTTTGGTCTGGAGAAGAAGTAACAACTTGTTTAGGTTTTCAAAAGGATTTCCATATCCTGTTGACAAAATACTGAGTAGACTCAGAAATGTGACCACTGAATAGTGTACTTGATCCCTTCCAGGAAAGCAGAGGGCATAGCTTTGATCATAGGAAGCACCATTGACTGTACTTTTTTTGCTTTCTGGAAAGTCATTCGGGAAAGAAAACATGTCTGAAAAATTATGTTTGAAATAGGTTGTTTGGGTTTCTGGTTCTGGAACAAGATGACGTAGGCTCACTGTTCCCTGCATCCTTCTAAATACAACTAAATACTCTAGAAACTATTCGACAGACACTGATAAAAGAACTCTGAAAACTGAAAGGAGGAAGGTGGGCTGGCTGAAAATCTTAAGACTTGACAACAATAAAGTAGTGAGTTTCTGCATTATCTTCTTGTCTCCTGCAAGTGCTAGACATGATACTGGAGAAGCCCACAGACTGGAATTACCAATAGACATAGACATAGACAAAACCGACCAAAGAAAATAGGCATGTCCAAAGGTCAAGGAAAGGAGGTGGCAGAGATCCCAGCCCCCGCTAGAACCTGGGGTCTTGCAAGCCATCTGACCTGCCAGCAAGAGCAGCAAAGCCTAGGCAGTCCTAACCCCCGCCCTTGCTCCACAACTTAAGACAGCAGCAGTGAAGCCTCATGTCTCTCTGGCCTCTACCCAGTGGCATAAAAGACTCCTGTCCCCAGGAAGTTGCCTAGCACCAGCATTGACTGAGCAAAACTCACTAACCAAACCCACTGCCATCAAGTCAATGCCCACTCATAGCGACCCTTTAGGACAGAGTAGAACTACTCCATAGAGTTTCCAAGGGGCACTTGGTGGATTTGAATTTTCAACCTCTTGGTTAGCAGTTGTAGCCCTGACCACTACACCACCAGGGTTTCCAAAGATCTAGCAGTTGCCCCCAAAGTATCAGAAAAACAAAACTGACCACTACAGCACTGCAAGGGCTCAGAAAACTGAACTCACATTGAAACTGAAGCCAGAACTCTAGCCCAGAACTTACATGCTAAGCCTAAACAGGGTAACTGTCTGCTAAAATAGAAGGTGTAATAGGATCAAGAGTCTGTTAACATAATAAGCAAAATGTCTAGGAAACGACTGAAAATCACTTACCGTAACAAGAACCAGGAAAACAACAATTTGTTGTACATAAGGTGCCTGTAAGTTGGAACCAATGCAAAGTCACCTAACAACAACAACAACAATCAACTGATGCCAATGCAAAGATGAATCAAATGTTGGCAATAGCTGCCAAGGGTTTTAAAGTAATTGTCATAGAAATGCTTCAGTGAACAACTCAAAATTCCCTTGAAACAAATAAAAACAGAAAATTTCACCAAAAACTTACTAGTTATAGAAACGTCAAATAGAAATTACAGAACCAAAAAATGCAAAACAGAAATAAAAACTTCAGTGGACAGACTTAGCAGAGAAGTGGAGATGGAGGATGGCAGCAGTGTCTTGCAGATGCGATTGCTAGCCGCCATCAGGTCAGTCTCTGGCTCCTGATGATCCCATGCACAATGGAATGAGATGCTGCCCAGTCCTGCACCACTCCATGACCTGTTGGGGATCGGACTACGGTTTTCATTGGCTGATATTTGAACACAGCTCTCCAGCCCTCTGTTCCTAGTCTGTCTTAGATGAGAAGCTCTACTGAAACCTTTTCAGCATCACAGCAACATACAAGCTTCCACTGATAGAAGGTGACAACACATGAGAAGGATTGTCTAGGAATTGAACTCGGGTTTCCCACATGGAAGGTCAGAACTCTGCCACTGAACAGTCACTGCCCCCTGAACTTGAAGATACAGCAGTAGGATTTACTCAATTTAAACAATAGACATAAAATAGACTTTTTAAAAAAAAAATAGAAGAGAACCACATCTTCAAGATACTGCTTCTATCCTCCATCTCCACTTCTCTGCTAGGTCGCTCAACTGAAGCTTTTATTTCAGTTTTTTATTTTTTGGTTCTGTAATTTCTATTTGACTTTTCTATAACTGGTATGTTTTTGGTGAAATTTTCTAAAATTTCTATTTTTTGCTTCTGTCTGTGGGACAATGTCAAAAGATCTAACATTCTTATTAGCAGAGCCCCGGAAAGAGAGGAGAAAGAGTTGGGACTGCAGAAGTAGTCAAAGAAATACCCACTGCCATCAAGTTGATTTCAACTCATAAAGACCTTACAGGACAGAGTGGAACTGCTCCACAGAGTTTCCAAAGAGTGGATTTGAACTGCCAAGTTTTTGATTAGCAGATGTAGCACTTAACCAGTACTCCACTAGGACTGCCTTCAAAGAAATACTGGCTAAAAACTTCCAAATATGGCAAGAGACAGAAATCTATAGATTAAAAAAGCTGAGCAAACATTAAAGGGAAACCCAAAGAATTTCTCACCAGAACACGTGACAGTCAAAACTAGAGAATTAAAGACAAAGGAAAAAATCTTCAAAACAACCAGAAAAACAATGAATTACCTACCAAGGAACAGCACACTGAATGACAATGAATGTCCCTTATAACACCATGGAAGCTAGAAGAAAATGGCACAAAATGTTTTTCAAGTGCTGAAAAAAGAGAATTTCCCACCCCAAATCCTCCATCATATATTCAATGAGGACAACCTGGTGATAGAGTGTTAAGTGCTACAGCGTTAACCAAAAAGTCAACAGTTCAAATCTGCCAGGCACTCTGTGGAACCTCTAGGGGGCAGTTCTACTTTGTTTGTAGGGTCGCTACGTGTCAGAATTGACTCAACAGCAGTGAGTCTATATTTAAAGAGAAAGATGAAAGGAGAAATAGACAAATCTGCAGTTAAGGTTAGGGATTTCAACACCCTCCTCTTGGCAATTCAGGGTATTACCGGAAAAAAGAAAATCAATTGTGGTCTTTTAGTGGAGATCTCAGGATGCACCCCTTTTTATTCTTGTGTTGCCAGTGAGACTCAACTTAGTGAGCTCCATCACAGCTATCACTGGTGGTGGCCGGGCACCATCCGGTTCTTCCGGTCCCAAGTCTATGCTGCCCTTGCCCATAAATTGTAATGAAGGTCCACTGTTGGGACATGAATGGATTGGACTTGGTGATGCAGAGTGACCATATATTGGATGCACTTTATGGTTCTATGCATCTATAGGATATCGTTCTGCTGACCTCTGACTGGAGGAAGGGGAATGGGTAGAGAAGAGGGGAAAGGAGACTGTTGGGAGGATGAGACATGTATGGAGCAGAGAGGAATAGTGTACTGTCACCAGACAGGGAGAGCAGTGGAAGTTGCATATAGGTGGGCATGTAAATTTATATGGGAATGTACGTTTTCACTCAGTCATAATAAAAAGAGAGAGAGAGAGAGAGAGAAGAGAAAATCGGTAAAAATACAGAAGACATCAACAACACCATTGTCTTAGGCTGGATTCTCTAGAGGGGCAAAACCAGTGAAGCAGAGAGAGAGAGAGATTTATTTCAAGAAAATGACTCACACTCTTGTGGAGCTTGCCAAGGCCCAAACCTGTGGGTTAGTTGTTAGAGTGGTGGCTTCTGCTGACTCACATGGTTGAAGGGGCCAATAAACCCAAAATTGGCAAGTCAGATGGTTGGTAAAGGATGGAAGACGACAAGTTAGAGGCAGGATTGAAAAAGGACAAGCTTTGCCAGAACATCTGCATGTATTGGCTGCGGGTCACACCCTCAAGGAAACTCCCCTTTCAACTGACTGGCTGCTCATAACTGATCACAAATGGAGGATGATTACATAATACGACCCAAACCACTGAGAATCAAGGCCTAGTCCAGTGGAAGTACACCCTAACCATCACAGTCATCAACCTACAGGGTCTAATGGGCATTTATAGAATACTCTTCCCAACAACAGCAGAATACACATTCTTTTAAAGGCAATGGGACATTCACAAGGTAGCCTATGTCCCAGGTCATAAAACAGATCGTATCACGTTTAAAAGAATTAAAATCATATTGAATGTATCAACTGCACCACAGTAAAATCAAACTAAAAATCAAAACAAAAGCCAACAGAAATCTAAATGAACAGTCCTCAAAGTTGCCTAACACCTGGAAACTAAACAATAAGCTTCCAAATAACCTAAAGTTTGAAGAGGCAGTCTCAAAGGAAATAATAAAACAGATGACTTTGAAATCACAAGGTGTCAAAGCTTGTCAGATGGCAGCTAAAACAGTGCTGAGGGGAAACTGATGGCATTAAGTGTTTACACTAGAAAAAAGGAAAGCTCTCAAACTACTACTCTAAATTTCTATCTCAAGAAATTAGGGAAAGAAGACCAAAATAAACCTAAAGCAAACAGAAGGAAAGAAATAATAAAGAGCAAAAGCCAATGAAAACTGAAAACAATAGAAAAAAATTACTGAAACAAAAAAGCATTTCTTCAGTAGTCAACAAAGTGATGGCCTATAAGCAACATTGACAGGAAACCCTGGTGGCATAGTGGTTAAGTGCTGCGGCTGCTAACCAAAAGGTTGTCAGTTCAAATCCACCAGACGCTCCTCGGAAACTCTATGAAGCAGTTCTAACCTGCCCTGTAGGGTCTTTTTGAGTGGGAATAGACTCGACGGCTCTGGGCTTTAGCAAGACTGACAAAGATAAAAAAGGGAAAATACAAATCACCAGTGTCAGAAATGAAGCAAGAACATCACAACAGATTCTCTGGCCATAGAAAGGATAATAAAACTATGATTAAATTTAAGCCCATAAACTCAGTCACTTAGAAGAAATGGGCCAGATCCCCTAAAACCACAAACTACCAAAACTCAGCCAAGATAAAAGATAAACCAACTAGTCCTATAGCTATTAAAGAAATTTAATCTGCATTTAAAATGCTCCCCAAAAAAGAAATTGTAGAATTTTACTAAACATTCAAGGAAGAATTGATGCCAATTCTACACACTGTCTTCCAGAAAATAAATAGAAGCACAGAGTCTGCTTTTCGATTATTTTTATGAGGCCAACATTACTCTGATAACAAAACCAGCCAAAGACAACACACACGCACACACACAGAAACTATAGATCAATATCTCTCGTAAACTTAGATGTGAAAATCAACTGAATTTAGCACATCAAATCCAGCATCATAAAAACAGGAGCATGTCGTGATCAATGGGATTTATTCTCAGTGTGCAAGTCTTTGAGTTGCTCTAAAGATAAGAAGGAACACTTATGGCTCAGTGGTTAAGAGCTTGGCAGCTAACCCAAAGGTCAGCAACAGCTGGAATCCACCAGCCACTGCCTGGAGACAGTTCTACTCAGTCCTATACGGTCACTAAGAGTCAGAATTGACTTAGCTACAATGAGGTGTTTTTGTTTTAAGCATAATAACAATGATAATAGCTAAAACTTATTAATAAATAATTGAAATTAATTTTCCACTGCCAGCACCATGGGAAGTTTTATACCAGCAACTTTTTACTTTATCGATATAACCATCAGTGATATTATTATTATTAGTTGTATTTTTATAGATGGAGGAATCAAGACTCAGGGAGACCATTGATCTAAAGATACAACTACTAAGCAGTAGAGTTAGGTTTTGACTCCCAGCATCTGCCCTCAGAACCATGCTCTCATGCCTTCCTGAGAAACTAAGCTAGTGAGGGCAGGAGTAGCTTGGCTTAAGGGTTTGCTTCCACTGGCCAGATGGGTACAATCTGATACAGCAGGTGTTTTAGTCAGCTAGTACTGCTCTAACAAAAATACCACAAAGTGGATGGTTTTAACAAAGGAAAGCTTATTCTTACACAGTCCAGTCAGCTACAAGTCCAAATTCAAGGTGTCTGCTCCAGGGGCAGACTTGCCCTCTGTCAGCTCTGGAGAAAAGTCCTTGTGTTGCATCAGTCTTTGATGGAGGAGTATCTTGGCACAGGAATCTCAGGTTTGAAGGACATGGTCTTTCTTGATGGTGTGAGGTTCCCGGTTCTCTCCTTGCTTCCCTTTCCTTTTATCTCTTGTATGATGAAAGGATAAGGGATGGTGCGAGCCATACTCCAGGAAGGTGATTATAAAGGGATTTACAGTCCTACCCTAATCCCCTCTAACATAGGAGGTTAGGGGCTCAACTTGTGCCAGTGTCAGGAGAAGCCCAGGGCCATCACGGCCTCACCATCATTGCCACCAGACTAACGAGCTGCTGAGTAGGATGCCAGACAGGCTGTTAATCAGAGAAATTCCTCAGCTTCCTTGAAGGATCCCAAGATTAGACTGAGGCAAAGGACCAGCCCAAGTCTAAAAATAACTCAGTGACTTCTAATCAGGACTGGGCTAAATCATTCTTTCAGGTACAAAAAAAGAGCTTTACTCTGTGTCACTGACTTAAAATAGGAGTGAGGTCAGAGAGGAGGCTGGGAGTCACAGGTGCCAAGTGGGCAGCTTCACACTGGTGCTTCTGAATGTTTAAAGCAGGTTCTTCTCTACTTTTTCATGCTGAGGGAAAGATGCATGTTTTAACATCCCATTGGCCTTGCTTTCTCTTTTCGACATGTTCTCTTTGTGAGTAATCTGTATCCATCTTTACTGGATGGTAATGCATCATCGAGGAGGAACCTTGGTGGTGCAGTGGTTAAGAGCTCAGTTGGTAACCCAAAGGTCAGCAATTCAAACCAACCAGCCTGCTCCATAGGAGAAAAATTGGACAGTCTGCTTCCCTAAAGATTACAGTTTCAGAAACCCTGTGAAGCAGTTCTACTCTGTTCTACAGGGTCATTGTGAGTCAGAACCAACTGGACAGCAGTGTTTTTGTTTGTTTGTTTTTAATTTTAAAGGCATTGTCCCGAAGTGTACTAGTAACAGAAATTAAAAACAGACAGCTCTGTCTCTTTCTCATTAATTCTGTACTATGGACCCACGAGTTTTCCTCAAATATTACCTGCCCAGAGTCTAACAAGGAAGCCAACTGGATGAGTCTCATTAGCCCATCATATGATCTAATTGGTGAGTGCTGTAGCTGTCTGAGTGTTCTGTGGAAAGGTTTCCCCTCCGTGAGGGACAGTAGGATAGAGTAAAAGATCCTCCCAATTTTCAGAGTCTGTAATTTTATTAATTCCTTTTTAATAGCCCAGCAATATTTAGGTAAAAGCACATGTATTCAGGGTTAGCCTTTTTACGCATTAATTCTGAATTCTTTCATTTAAAATAGTTACTGACAGAACTTCTGGTCCAGATGAGATAGTGTAGCCTTGTCTCTTCTTGCTCCTTCAGCAAAGTAAAAATACAGACTCTGGAAATAATGCACGAGGCAACCACAAAGGAACTCTAAACAACGGAAAGAGAAACGGGTCTCAGTACGAGGTCCCAGGCCTACAGGAGCCACACAGAGTGGGGGAATATATTTGTGAATCACAAACCTAATAAAAGAGTTGCATCCAGAAATATGTAAAGAATTCCTAAAACTCATTAATAAATTAATAGAAAAAAAAAACTGACAAAAGGCTTGAACATGCGCAACACAAAAGATGGCTCTCCAGCTCACAAATAAACCCCATAAGCAGCTGCGTGCAAGCTAAAATTACAAAGAGAAACCACTACACACTTGCCAAAGTGGCCAAAATGAACAACCCAGCAACACTAAATGTGCCAAGGAGGTGCAGTCCTGCAAGTGACATACAGTGGCTAACGGGAATGTAAATTGGTGCAACTACTCTGAAAAATTGTTTGGTATATCTGCTCAAGCTGTGAGTTTGTATATCCTGTGATTCAGCAGTTTCAGTTCTAGTTCAGTTCAGTTCAATTCCCTGCTCGAGAGAAACAGATACATATGCTAGCTTATTACTGTCAAGTTGATTCTGACTCATAAAGACACACAAAAACATTCATAACTATCTAGTTATGGTAACCAACGTGTGGAAACAACCCAGATTCCCATGAGTGGTAGAACGGATGAATATATCATGGTATATCCCCCCAAAAACTCAAACCTATTGCTATTGAGTGAATTCCGACTCACAGCAACCCTGAAGGTCAGAGTAGAACTGCCCCACAAGCTTCCAAGGAGTAGCTGGTAGATTCAAAACTGCTGACCTTCTGATTAGCTGCTGTCGTAGTCATTTAGCACTGCTTTAGCGGAAATACCACAAGTGGATGGCTTTAAAAAGAGAAATTTTAGTGGTCGCAGTCCAGTAAGCTAAAAGTCCAAATTCAGAGTGTGAGCTCCACGGGAAGGCTTTCTCTGCTGGCTCTGGAGGAACATCCTTATTGTAAATCTTTCCCGGACCAGAAGCTCCTGAGGAGCAGGGACCCTTGTCCTTTTTCTAAAGGACATGCTCGGCTCCCAGCACAGCTATCTTTCTTGATGGTATGAAGTCCCCAAATCTCTCTGCTAGTTTCTTTCCTTTGTATCTCAAGAGACTGCCTCAAGGCACTAACCAATTTTACACATTGAGTCCTGCCCTACCATCCTGCCCATCCTCCCTTATTAACGTAGAGGAAGGATTTACAACATGGGTGAACATCACACCATGCTGAGAATCGTACTACACAGATGATTGTCAAAGATGGGATTGTGTTCCCCCTAAAAAGCTGTGTAGCAATTCAGCTAGGCCACTATTTTAGTTGCTGCACCAATTATTTCCGATGCCCAACTTGTAACTACTGCACCATCGGGAACCTCACATAGTGTACTCAGCAATAAACACGAACAGTGTAATGTGAAGCACAGGAACATGGGTAAGTCTTACAAGCATCTTGTTCAGTGAAAGCAACTTGACACACAAGTGCTTCTAGTGAATGATTCCATATACATGAAGTTCAAAAGCAGACAAAACTAATCAATAGCTTCAGAAGCCAAGATGGCAGTTATTTGGGGGATACAAGGAGGACTTTGGATGCTGGTAACATCTGTTTCTTGATCTGATGTGTTCCCTTTATGAAAATTAATCAAGTTGTTATGCATATCATTTGCGTAATTGTCTCTACCTATGTTTTACCTCAAGAAAGCATTCCCTTAAAAGAACATGCCTGGGTTTGCAAAGCTGAGAACAGTCACAAAATTCTCATTGCCTCTCATATAATATTTTATATGATGTTTTAGGAACTTTAGAAGTGAGGGTATTGTTGTATTTCTCTGAGCTAAACAGTCAAGAGACTGCTAGCAAACACCGAAAACAAGTAGGCTTACGTAGGACTTTCTGATAGATGGTTGTCGGGGATTGAATAGTTTACCTCCCAAAAAATCTGTGTAGCAATCTAGCTAGGCTATGATTCCTGGTATTGTGTGATGTCCTCTGTGTTTTAAATCCTGTGTCTGTGATATTAGTAAGGGGAGGATGGATGGCAGTTGTGTTGGGGGGCCAGGACTCAATGTATAAGATTGTCTTAGATTTTGAGGCAGTCTTTTGAGATACAAAGGAAAGAAGCTAGCAAGGAGATTTGGGGACCTCACACCATCAAGAAAGAAAGCTGTGTTGGGAGCTGAGCACATTCTTTGGAAAGGTCTGGGGTCCCTGACGACAAGGACCTTCCTCTAAAGCCAGCAGAGAAAGACTTCTTCTGGAGCTGATACCCTGAGTTTGGACTTTCAGCTTACTGGACTGTGACAAAATAAATCTCTTTTTAAAGCTATCCTCTGGTGATACTTCTATTAAAGCAGCACTAGCTGACTAAGGCAGTCATCTATCCCAGGTGCTTTGATAACTCCTTTTGGAAGACAGGCCAACCTTCCTTTCAGGGGAGTACTGTGCTCCCCTGACAAACGTCTTTCACTGAGCTCTCAGAGGTTGGTTACCCCTGACTGCAGTCCCCTCACTCCTTGCACTGCTCCTTCCAGCTGCTCTACTCTAGATGTCTTGACATGAGCAGGGGACAAGGGAGTCTGGGCTATAGGCAGCCCTTTGTCTTTGGTGTACAGCTCACTCAGTGACTCATTTTTTTTTTTATCCCATACTGATGCTCCACTGACTAGTAAAACTGGAGATGAAATTTGGGGGGGATTTCCGCTGTCTCTGTAAATAGTTCAAGAAGCTTTGGGGAGCTACAATGCAAAATCGTCCTGTCCTCTGTTATGAGAAAAGGGGTTCTAATAGAGAAGGTACATCCTTAAAGGCAGAAGAGCAGGTTTATTTCATGCCCGGTACAAACACACATGTATGTGCACTAAAGATCATGAAAATGTTTATAGCTATTGAGTTATGGTAACAGAAAACTGCAAATGACCTTAATGTCCACTAAGAGTAGGATGGATAAATATGTTATGCTTAGCAACGAACTTGAGCAATCTAATGCAGCACATAGCAACATGGACAAATCTCATAAGCCCAGGACTTGTCACTCTCTTCCTTCTAGTAACTAACAGCATGAGAGTTGTTTGTATAATGAGTTGGATTTTTTTTGTGTGTGATCAGATACTTGCTGCTCCCCAGTAGGCTCCTGAAGTTACATTAGAGTGGGATGGGGCTTTTCCAACTGCCCGGTGTTGACTCTTTCACTGGCTGAGGATGTCAAGGCCAGAGAGGGAAAGGGACTTGCAAGCTGAGCAGTAAGTACCCAGGTCCACAGGACATGGCAGGTTGGCCCCATACCAGGACTGGAGGACCAAACAAGGTCCTGTTGACCCCAGATCAGCCATCAGCCCCGGTTTCCTTTTCTTGTTTCCGACCATCAAATACATACAGCTGTTCCACAATGGCTGAGGGGTGTCTACAATTGCCACATCTGGTGGCATGCCTGGGACAGACTCCTGCAGAATGCCGGTGCTGCAGCCTCATCTCTGACCATGCCAATCCCAGGAGTGCCTTCTGGCTCAAGCCAAGGGCCCTCTAGCCAGGAATCCTGTCACCCACATTGGTGAGAAGGGAAGTTCTGGGACAACTGGTGACCTGCGAAGTCTGGTGGTTTGTGCCTCCCACCATGTTCTGGATGACCTGTGATGACAACAGAGCCCATGAGTTCCTCTAGGCCTTTCTTGATCCTATCTGCACCTCTGACTTACGTAGTCTTCCGAATAATGAAGACCATGTGCTTCTCTCAGTCACCACACAAATGAGCATTAAAGCCCACAGAAGATGTTGTTTCCTTTCATTTCTGCAGGCCCCCTGGCTGTCAGGGTTTTCAGTTTTGGTAAGCAAGCCCAGTTTACACTACTGGTTTTCCTGATATTAAATGCATACTCCATCAAACACCACCTTGACAGATTAAAAGCTCTTATTCTTTTGGCTCTCTCCTCACTCAGTTGTATCTGTTATCTTTCTCCTGATTCTGTTAAGTCTCTGATCCAAGAAGAAAACTCAAATCTCAATCAACCTACTTTAACATTTGATTAGGAGAGACCCTAGTTTCCAGTGGGTTGAAAAAGAGTCATAATCTTTCATCCTATGAAACTCATTCAAAAATGGAATGTTGACCATAACCCCGGGTTATATCATTTGTGCACTTTTCTCTACATACGTTTTACTTCAAGAAAGCATGCCCTTAAAAGAATATGGAGATACTGCTCACTGTGACCCTGAGCTCTCAGGATCACAAAATGAGAAGCCACGGGGAGCGGAGGGAGACAGAGGAAGGAGAGAAGATTTCTGGCTGGGGTTCCAGGGACACTCCATGAAAGAGAAGCCATTTGAATTGGGCGATCAGGGAGGGAATTACTTGGGCTCACAACTAAATGAAAATCATTAGAAAGTGGAGCTGAAGATCTGTGAATGGGCCTAGGGAAGACTCTGTGAGACTCCTGAAAATGACTACTACATATTAGATGTATTGGAATATGTGTACTTATTAGAGTCTCAAAAACTTAGGTCAAGTTCTGATCAGGGACACAGGTGATGGATCTTGATAAAATAGAAGAAAAATGCAGAACAAAAATTCTTAAGAAATCCATACCTCCTGGACCAATTGAGACTAGAAGAGCCCTTGAGTGTATCGCCCTGAGTTACCCTTTAAACCCTGAACCAAAACTGCTCCCTGAGGTCACATTTCAGCTAAATAACAGATTGGCTCAGAAAATAATATCACCCGTAAGTACTGTGCTCCTTCAAAAAATATCATCTCTATGACACTAAACGGTCACCATTTACTGTAAAGCAAACATGAGAAGGTAACAGGAGGCAGGGAAACCTGGAGACTAATGCAAACGGAACAACCGGAGTGGAAATAATGAGAACTCGACACATGGTGAAAAATGTAACCAGTGCCACTGAACAATTTCTATAGAAATGGTTAAACAGGATCTTAATTTGCTGTGTAAACTTTCACCCAAAACACACATTTTTTTTTTTTAAAAAAAGAACTGAGGAAGAAAGCAAGAAGGAAACATGTATGTAAATGCTGTGCTTCCCCAAGTGACAGTGAAATCATGTGTGATGTTAAAATAAAAACTGCTTATTAGTTTGAACTACCACTCATCTGTCACTTTGTTATGCTGGGGTGGCTTGTGTGTTTCTATGATGCTGGAAGCTATGTCATGGGCATTTTAAGTACCAGCTGAGTCACCCATAGTGAACAGATTTCCGTGGTGCAGACTAAAAAGAGAGGCCTGGCAATCTACTTCCAAAGTTTAGTAATAAAAAATAAAAGCCATATAGGTCACAACAGAATATCTATCTGCTATAGTCTTGGAAGACAGCCCATGCATACCAATAACCAAGAAGATGGCTCAGAAGCAGGCTGTTTCACAGTACACGTTATGTTGCCACGAACTGCAGTCAGCTTGACGGCAACTCACAACAGCAACGATTATTTTGGATAAATTCATCACCACTTGATACAAGATACAGACATCCCAAAAGCAGAGCTGTCTGGGGGTCAGTTCTGCCCTGGCCCCTAGGGTCACCATGAGTCGGCTCCGACTCGACGGCACTTGGCTTGACAAGAGTTTGTATGCTATATCATATTTCCAGTAGACATGTATTTTCAGCAAAATAGTATTAGCTGTTGTGGCCCATAATAGTTTTCTTTTTGTTAACAAGACTCCTTCTCTTCCTACCCTTGGCTGCCCTATCAGAAGAGTACACCCCCTGCCTTGGCCATGTGACTTGCCTGGACCAAAGGAGCCCAGGCTTAAATGCCAATGTGCCCATTCCAGGGGCTTTGTGAGGCCTTACACATTTCTGTTTACTGCTCTGCATGAGTCCCACAGGCTTTGTAACATGCTGTGTATCCTTACTGTTTGCTTGCTCTCTGGTCGTGTTAGCTACTGTACTAATAATAACAAGCATATACAGCAGAATTAAACCCAAGTCACGTCAAGACCAGCTGACAGTCAACTCACAAACACCTGAAGGAAAATAAATGTATGTTGTCGCAAGACACTGGGCAAAAAAAGAGGCTAAACTCAGGAAAGTTTCTCCCTGGTGAAGGAAAAAGGGACACAGTTTGTATTTGTTGTGGGAAAGCTCAGAGCAAATTTGGGGACCTGTTACTGGTACTTAGGCAGAGCCCTTAGCCTAGATTCAAGGGTCCTTCAACCTTCTAAATTTGTGTACTTACTTTAAGTTTTTATTTTTGAGTGTTTTTCTGGTAAGTAGTCGGTCACTTCCACCAGATTTTCAGAGGCTGTGGCCCCGGTGACTTTATGCCCCAGGACTCTGGAGAGGAGACCCAGGGTCCAACTGCAGAGCAGGGGACAGAGCCGTAGAGGCAGAAGATGGGCCTGGGGGGAACCAAGCAGCAAGAGGCCTTAGATACCAGAGAACGGCACCAAGTTTGTGGGTTACTGAGGGATGCAATAGGGAAACCAGAATTTGAAAGGTAGAATTTGAGGGAGAAGTTTAGAGTCAGCTTTCAAAGCTCAGTGTACAAGCTTACTTCTGGGCATCTTGCCCAATTCCCCTAGCTGCCTTCAGCCTCTGAGCCTCTTCCATGAGGCCTTATTGAAAGCCCCAGAGGGGCCTTTCCTGGGCCTCACTGGAGAACAGGCCTTCTTCGAAGCTGGGCGTGGAACCAGAGAAGCCTGAGCAGAGCCTGCCATGTAACACATGTCCTTAGTGGCTGGACCTGGCTCCCTACTCCTTGCAAGAGGCCAAGAACCCCTTTGCTCTCAGAAAGTGACCCTCCAAACGATGCCAAGCTGGAAACACCTATGTTCCACAGCAGCCACGTGGGCACACAGGCCGGTGCTGTGAGCACACTGGCTCTCCTGTGGGTTTATTCCAAAGATGAGCCGCACCAAACTTCCTTCCTCCCTAACTGTGGTCACAATGACACACAGACAAGGAGTTCCCTAGAGCTCACATCACCCTGATGTCCCAAATGCACCAAAGTTTAACATCCTGCTGCAGCTCAGCTCGGCATCGTGCGGCACTAAGCTGTCTGGCACTCCACTCACCTGCCTGGAGAAGACATCCAAGCTGTTTCCAAGGCAGGCAGAGGAGTCCTCATAGAGGAGGGTCATGGGAAGGCCTAAGAACAGGTACCAAGCATGTGGTTAGCTTCTTGGCTGAGACTTCCCTTTCTGCAGCAGCAGGTAACTGTGATGTTTCTGCGGGAGGAACTAGGTGGGCAGGAGGAACAGGGGTGGGCGGGAGCTGCTCACAAAACACTGCCAACCCACACTTGCATGGGAAAGGGTCTTCTGAGGGCAGAGGAGATGCCCAGGCAGAGCACAAACCCTAGCCAGGAGTTTCAGTGCATGCAGCTCCTTCTGCCTTGTCCAGATCAAATCTTGACCCCAGGCTGCCCAACAATGGGTTCCATTTTGACCAACTTGCTTGGAGTGAAGCAAGCATACCACCAGCATGCTAAAACACCCATGTGATCACATGTTCTCAGGTGTCATGAGACACAGCCAGTTCTCCCGTTGGTTTCTCTCCTCTTCCAGGGTGGCATCTGTTGGCCTGCTGAGTCACTCTGTAAGTGACAGGACAGCCCCCCGCCGTGTATGTCAGTTCTCTGGCCGTTTGTCTGTGGTTCCCCAGTGAGTCAGCGGAATTAGGCCCATTGCTCTGAGCAGGTGTTACGGAGATGACACAGCAGTCACAAGACGTGTCAAGAGGTGAGTTTTGAATCTTTGAGAACTCACACTCAAGTTCATACTGGACATACTGAGTCACAGTCATCTATGCTGTATTGTGGCACCAACAGCAAACTTAAAACCCGGGGCATTTGTCTGGTGAGAATCTGGCAGCTTCTATAAAATGTCTTTTCATCTAGAACTAGATAATTTTTTTAATGGAAAATTTCAATTCTCTATAAAACTTTCAAAATTAAAATGTGGAAAATTTCCTTTCTTACTCACACTAAAGTGACAAGTAGTGGTCCATCTATGGTAAATCTTTAATTTTTGGAAATTTAAATCAACCACCAAATTTAAAAATCTGCTATTAATTCAATGCAGAAGTGGGCAGGATACAGGAAGACAGGGAAGAAAGATGTCACAGCTCACTCACAACATGATCAAGACACCTGCTCTTCTGAACATCTGTGACAAATGGACACTTCCTGGTTTTCTCATTTTTGGCTTGTTTTTGATAGCATCTTTCTGATATTTCTAAGGACCTGAATCAGGCATCATTTACAACCCTTTTCTGTTCCCTGAGTCATCTTTGCTCCTTCTGGGTGGGCTGTTTCTTCTTTCAGGATCTTCTCAGTCGTGCTGTGTCCTAGGAGGCTGGGCTGTGTGGTCAGGGTGGGAGAGAAGGCTGGAGTAGCTTTGTGCAGGCTGTGCTGTGGGTTTCCTGTGCCCTGCCCTGGTGGAAGGGCTGAGTACGTGGGCTTAGAGTGGGAGATAGGGTCACTTTGATTACGCAGTGAGGCAAGGTGAACATCACTACATCCACCCAAAGCCCAGCAGAAGGGCCCTGCTAAGCCCCCACTGAGCCACAGCCCCTCCTGGCAGAGCCTGTGTTTCCTAAGGGCCTCCTCCTGGAGAAAACAGCTGAGCTGCCAGCAGACGGAGGAGGGTGAAGGAAAAGCAAGGCAGTCTTCTTGACAGAATTCCACAGCAGGTGGCCAGGTCCCATCTCTCAGGCAAAAGCCTCGCTCCTGCATTCAGGCCCTGAGAGCTGACTTCATCCGCTGATTCACTGGACAGCCTGGTCCTCGCACCTTCCATTTCCCATTCACTTGTTGAATCCTTTGGTTAGCTGATACTTCTCTCTCCTCACTTCTTCCCAAGTTTCTAGGACTTCATCACATGTATGGTGGATTCTTTGGGGAGATGAAGGAAGGGAAAGTACATGAACAAAGGTCACCCATACCTTCCACGAGTCTCACCTCCACCCAAGTGTATCTGCACAGCAAAGCCCTTCACAGACCCCCTTTATGAAGTAGAAAACTAGATAGCTGCCACTGAGTTGATTCCAACTCATGGAGACCTTACGTACAGCAGAAGAAGGTGTCACGTGGTCCTGCGTTATGCTCATCACTGAGGTTGTTGTGGCAGCCCACCTGCCCCTCACTTTTGTTAGACACGATATCCTCCAGCAATTGATCCCTGCTGATGACAAAATAGGAGAGTAAGATAAGGTTTGGCTGTTTTGCATAAAGGCTTTCATTGGCTAGTTTTTCAAAGCTCTTTCCTCCTAGTCCTAGTCTGGGAACTCTGCTGAAACCAGCAGTCATGGATTGATGTATGTCCTCCAAAAATATGTGCCAATCTGGCTAGGTCATGATGCCCAATATTGTGTGATTGCTTTCTACTTTGTTACCCGATGTGCTTTTTCTGTGTGTTGTAAATCCTGTCTCTATGGTATTGATGAAGTGGGATTATTGACAGTTACATTAACAAGACAGAACTCAATCTGTGACAGCAGATTGTGTTTTAAGCCAATCTCTTTCGAGACATAAAAGAAAGAAGTCAGCAGAGATACATGGGAACCTCATACCACCAAGAAATCAGTGCCAGGAGCAGAGGGCATCCTCTGGACCTGAGGTTCTTGTGCTGAGATGCTCCTAATCCAGGGGAAAATTGATGACAAGGACCTATCTCCAAGCCTACAGAGAAAGAAAGCTTCCCCTGAAGGTGGATCCTCCAATTTGTACTTCTAGACTACTAGACTGTGAGAGAATAAACTCCTCTTTGTTAAGGCCATCTACATGTGATATTTCTGGAATACCAACCCTAGATAACTAAGACACCAGTTCACCGTATGTAACTCTGTTGATGTTTGAAATCCTGGTGGTACAACTTCCAGCATCACAACAACGTGGAAACCACCACACACAACAATATGACCTTTATGGAATACTTCCACAGAACACTCTCCAGCTTTACCTCACACCCTGCCCAAGAAATGCCCTGGCACTGCCAATTCATCATCTTAACTTTGCACACCCCAAGCCACCAGCACCAGGAAATCTGGCTCCCCTTGGTCATTGTTTTATGAGAGCCTATACAATGACATTAAGCCAAGCCGCAGAGGAAAGAACTTAAAAGCATAGCTTGCCCTAGCCTTTTACTCTCACCCCCATCTCACTTGGCCCTCCATCCCTCCATTTTTGAGTTTCCCTCTCTCCAGTCTCTCTCTTTCTTCATTCATTCATTTACTCGTCCAGCATTTATTTGGCCTTGACCCACCCAGGACTCTGCGCCCTGAGCTGCAGTGCTGACACCTTCCCCAGTTCCCTGTGCACCCTTTTTGTCCCAGAGCCAGGGCTGCAGCTGCTCTCCTGTCTTGTGTGAAAATCTCACTCACCACGCATTTTGCCACTAAAATTTGCATCCTCCAAGCAGCCCAGGCCAGAGAGTAAGATCCAGTCAATCTCCCAGGCTCCCTTATCATTGTCCCCAAAGATAGGTTCTAGGCCTTTCATTGCAGAGTCCATTGGAAAACCAGGGAAGAAGTAACAGATGATGAAGTGACAAAGGTACATAGTCCTTTGTCATAGCCCCTGGTCTCCACTTTAAATTCCTGAGATGAGTCCCCGAGACTTCCTGTCTTGTTCTGAGCCACACCTCTGAGCAGCCCTGTGACTCCTTCCTCCCCAGAGGCCATCAGGCCAACACAACTGCCAGTCCTCCTGCCCCACGCAGGCCTGGAATTTCCGGGCTCTGCGGATTGGATGACCTCCTTCCCAACACATAGCTATTCCCCTGAGGTGTTCCGTCACATATATTCTTCCAAGAATTTATTGCCAGGAAAAAAATAATCCCCAAAGAACTGGTATATTTTTTTCTTTAGACAAAAAGAACCACATACCACGCTGATTTCCCTGGTTACGAGGAAGTTTGGAACTACATTTCACGCCGAATCCTGACGCAGCTATCAGCCCCCTTTCTGTTCTCTTCCTGGCCCCTTTTATCTAATCTGTTCCTGGATGGGTGCACGTGTGTCCTTACCAGGAGTTGAGTTTAAGCCTGGGTAACCCTGCTGGAAGGTTGACCAGCCACACACTCTTCCTCCTGTGCCCAACCCCACAGGCTCACAGCAACGGCCACAGAATCCTCTCACAGTTTACTGTACACTAGCTTTCCCTAAAGAACTTCCCAATCTCTAGGCCACCCAGGCTAGATCCTGGACCCTTGCACTCCATCAAATGGTAGTTTCCAGACAGAAAGTCAGGGAGCAGAAAGAACTCCTAACTACAGCCTTGCTCTGGCTTCTGGCCCTCACCCCTGCCTTGCTTGGCCTTTGGTCCTCCTATCAGTTCTCCCAGGTTTTGAGTTCTCCCTTCCTCCAGGATCCCTGTCTTTTTCTGTTCACTCATTGTTTATTAAACAAGTTGCTTTGCTGGGAGATGAGGCCTGCAGAGACTCCTGGACAGTAAACCAAGGTTCTCTTCTTCTCTGCCACCTGTTTGGATCACTTGTCATACTTTGCCTCAGGTAGCACAGAAGGGAAGTGACAAAGGTGAAATTTTGGTCTCACAGGCTGAGCAAGGGGATCTTGACAATGAGGTAAATTAGAAATGAACCAGCTGAGGTCAGTGAGGAAGAAGTTTTTGTTCTTTTCCTAGCTAGTCTTCCATCCCAGTAGGTCAAGGTGTTTGGTGTTTTGTGCCATCAAATTTATTATTTTATTAGGTTTTTGATGAAAGTTAACACAGAAAATTGGGATGCTATAGGACAGAATACAACTGCTCGGTCGAGTTTCCAATGATCAACCAACCTTTCAGTTAGTAGCCATCCTCTTAACCACTGTGCTGCCAAGGCTCCATCTAGGTCGAGGTAAGTGCACAGCAAATTCTGAAAGATCCCTCACCAGGGCCTGGGGGCCACATGTTTAGAGACATTTCTGCAACTTACCTCTGTCTGTCCAGTCTTATTCTCAACAAGAATAAGAAAAAGGAAAGAAGCTTGCCATTACTAGGGAAAGGTCCCTGAGTGTAACAACTCAGTTACAAAGCCCTGACCCAGAGCTAGGACTTCTTGTTGTCTTGGGGGAAAGGCTGCTTTCTGCAAGCATTGACTACTCAGCAGAGCTTTGTACAGTTACAGTTGAAACTTCCCCTTAAAGAGGAAGGTGTGGCTTCACATTGAAATTACCCTACCTTATTTGCACCCCCCAAGAAAAATAAGAGACAGGAAAGTTATTTTAGAATGAGTGTCAGTGTGAAGTTAGAGCCAACAGCATAGCCAAGAAAATTCAACTTTAAAACCTGAGCCCGTGATCTCCACCAACTGAATCCGATAGAGAACGGGCAGACGCAGAAGCCTCTGATACTGCACCCTTCTCCTAGGTGTGCTGAGTAAGCGTGTGAGCCGTCATCTTTTATTTCCAGACTTGGTGCCAGCTCTGCTCCTGAGGATCAAAGCTCCCATTGTCTGCCACCCTGAACCGCTGCCACCAAGCCAAAAGCAACCCACTGCTGTCAAGTTGATCCCGGCTCAGCTGCAGCAGCTGCCAGTTGGCTGTGAGTGAAGACAAGGATCCAGGTCTGCTCAAGTGGGCCGGTGACGCAAACGGCCCCATCAACAATCGTTGGTTCTCTCCACCTGGTGCTAACGTCTCCACTCCCTGAATTCACACACACACACGCACACACACACTCACACATACACATCTCCAACCCTGGCTGCTGCAGACGTTCAAAAGATGTGACAGGAAACCCTGTCAAGCACGAAGAGGACCCTATATGCCGTCACTCCACTCAAGAGACAAGGGAAGCTCGTGAGACGGTCCCCTAATTTATTCACATCCATGTTGTTGTTGTTGTTTGCTTTCCAGGGATTCTTCTGCCCCAGATTGTAAGAGTCTGAGGTGAGGCCACCACTCTGGGGACAGTTTCTGCCCTGCTACCTTTACTGATTTGAACTTCTTTTGGACCTGTGCAAAGGCCAGGGTCTCTCTTGCTCTGGCCCTTTTTTGTGCTGGGATTCATTTCTCCCTACCTTTGCCAACCTACGCCTTTCATCCTTCCCCTCCTAAACTAACTGGTTTCTCCAGTGTCACCAAGACTGGCTAGAGCCCTCCTTTCACGGCCACTGCTCCCACCACTGCGTTACGAAGCTCATCTCATGGGTCTTTGCCTAGAAGGGGACTAAGTCAATTTGAATCATTGATACATTCCTAGTGCCTCAGACAGAGTCTGGCAAATAGATTCAGAAAGATTCAGCCAGTGAAAACACTGCAAGTTTACTGAAGGTGAGCATTCAGGTGGATGGAATCAAGAAGGAGGTCACCTCAGAGGAGCAGCAGGCAGGGCTTAGCACCACACGGGAGTGCAGGTCTCCAAATCCAGAAAACCAGTCAGCACTAACACTTGAGATGCTTGGGGAGGCAGGGCGTCTTTCTGTGGACCATAAACAGGTGGGCAGAAGAAGCTGAGTTCCCTCATTTTCTGGGGTGGAGTTGTCTAGGCCAGGATATCTGAGAGGTCCAATGCTACAGTCTCCATAAACGCTGAACCCAGTGACTCTGACTCTGCAGTCTTTGTGAGGCCAGACATCTGCGCCACTACTTTATAATCTAAAAGTCTCCTGGCTCTGCAATCTCTATGAAAGTAAGGTTTCACTCTCACCGGCTCCCAGCACCCTGCACAGGGCCTGGCCCAGGTAACTGCTCAACAAATGTCAGTCATATGACCGAACAGAGGAAAGCATGACAAAGAAGTGATTCCTTACAAAACTGATCACAAGATTGCAGTGTGGTATTAGGAGATTTTAGCATTAAAATTGGAAAACAACAACAAAACCAATCCTCCTTTAATATATTTAAAAGTAAGTTTTCCATTTTCTAGCATTTACTCAGCCATGAACACATGGAAGCAGTGAGCAAAGTGTCACTTGAATGTCTATGACCACAAGGAGTCACAAAACAGAGCACCACCTGCAGCGAGAAGGAACCCTGGTGCTCCTAGTAGCAGAAGCAGTGTGCTCCCAGCCTCAGAAGAAGAAAGCAAATTGCAGAATAACCCCATTTGTGGTAGAGACTAGAACTCAGAAAATGGAACTCTGCTGCTTGGATGGAGGCCCAGAGTAAATCTCTGAACACCTGGACAGAAAATCCATACCAACCTCAGATGATGGGAATGGCTTGGGGATGCAGGAGAAAATCAAACTGCATCTT
Organism: Heterohyrax brucei; assembly: GCA_028571685.1. NCBI lineage: Eukaryota > Metazoa > Chordata > Mammalia > Hyracoidea > Procaviidae > Heterohyrax > Heterohyrax brucei. The sequence continues at coordinate 25,842,734 of CM053162.1, forward strand.
AAAAAGAAACATCAACCCTTAAAAACGGTTCACCTATATGGTAAAATGGTGTCATTTATTGCATGTTAAATGTTGTCACTATTTAGGGTATTTGTGATATTATTTTCTAGACTTTTTTGTATTTTTTACAGTTCCATAATTATTTTCTCAAGAAATTATTTTCTCAAATTAGCAGAAGTAACTTAGGAACCAAGGGTTATTTCACTCGGCATTTGCAACAGAATGTAAGTTTCTGTTTTGTTTTATTTGATTGGTATAAAAATCATACTTGCCATCTAGGATTCTTCCTTGAAGTAAATCCTCTCAGTTCTGTAACTACTCAGTTCAGTCACCTCTAGCCTGGCTCAGTGACACTCAAACAGGCTGCTATCCAACCAAAACCAAACCAAAACAAAAAACCTTTGCCATCAACTCTATTCCTACTCATGATGACCCTATAGGGCAGAGGAGAACTGTCCCATAGAGTTTCCAAGTATGACCTTGTAGATTCAGATTGGTAAAACTGGCTGTTGACCTTTCCGTAGCACTTCACTACACCACCAGGGTTTACCTTCCAACCTGTGGAACTGTTCAAGTCACTCTGCAGCTTCCTTTCCCTGCTATGAATATCCCTGCCTTTGATCTTCTTCCCTCTGCCCTTGCCCTCTTATGGCATCCTTAGACACGTAGTGGCCACATGTCCACCTTCAAACCCCCAAACAATTGTTTACTTAATGATAATAAATTATTTATGCAGTAGGCACTAGTTCTCAAACCTTGAGCACACATCAGAATCACCTGGAGATCATGAAAGCACAGATTTTCAGGCTTCACTCTGAGAGTTTCTGGATTGGAAGATCTGGGGTGGAACCTGAGAGTCTGCATTCAGAAACAAGTTTTCAAGTGATGCTGATGATGCAAGCTGGGGGACTACATTTTGAGAGGCACTGTGCAAGAGAATGTTGGAAGGATGTTTTCCTGTACACCTGGCCTGCCCCTTCCTGGTACCCTCTGCCACTCCTTTTCATTGCTACAGTACCTGGCATCAAGCTTTGTCTTAGTTCTTTTCAGCACAGCACAGATCTAACTTATGTTTATTTCTATTTGGTCTGGAGATAGCTAATTCTTGACCGGAACAGAACATTCAGAAATAAGTAAATATTATTAGTTGAAGAATGAAGGATAGAACAGGGAGAAATATGAAGGGCCAAAAATATAAACAAGAAATTAAAGATGGAGAAAAGCAACAAAGGCAGAGAAGGCATTGATAACAAGAAAGTTGGTATTCTCTATTCCTCCTGATGCGAGATGACCCCAGAGCCTGTAGATGACCTCATGGCCAGCAGAAAAGAGACAGAGGGACCATTTTCCATTCCAATATGCAATACAGTCGCTACAAGTCAGAAACAACTTGATGGCACTGGGTTTTTTTGTTTGTTTATTTTGTGACATGCAGATAATCATCTGTAACATTCCTACCTTCACCTTTTAAATCACTGGAGTCAGCGAAAAATAATATATATATATTTTAATTTTTTATTGTGATTGAGTGAGTGTACAAATACAAATCAATGTTACATGCCCACCTATCTTCAGTTCCACCTGTTCTCCTAGTCCAGTGACAGCACATTAGTCCTTTTACTCTGTTTCTAGTATTCTCTTAATGAGCACCTGTCGCCTCCCCTCCACCCACTTCTCTCCCATCTAGAAAGAAACCAGTAGGACAGCCTACTATAAATGTATAAAACTATAAAGTACACACACCATATGCTCACATTGTGACACCAAGACCAGTTCATTCTTGTCTGAAAAGCCTCAGTACTTGTTTCCTCAGTACTTGTTTCCAGTCAGGGCCCGTGGCAGGTCTAGGGGCCACATTCCTAGGGGACCCTCCAGGCTGTTGGACCATCAGTTCTGGTCTTTTAGCAGAGTTCTTGAACTGCACACCTCTTTTTCTCATGTTGCCTCAGAAACTCTACATCATGTTCCCTGTCACAGCTGCCTTTGGTGGTCGCCGGGCACCATCTAGTTCTTCTGGTCTCATGCTGATACAGTCTCCCATTCATATGGATCCTTCTGTAGGATTCAGAGAATAATTTCTGATTAGCAAATATCCTCTCTTCTGAAAACTCTTGAACACAGAGTTTTGTTGTTAGCATCTCTTGTGAGGCCTTCAGATGTTTACATGTGTTTTCCAATGCTGTCCCAGAGGCCCACATTTCCCACTGGACCTGGCCCAGCAATCTGTATCCATGAGGCTTGTCCCCGGTGTGGCCTGCCTCCAGACACTCATGGACATGGAAAGATATAGTGGACAGTTTCTCACTTTCAGGGGCTTTGAACTTAAACAAATTTGTTCCAGAATCTAGAAAGAAATCAAATAGGACAAAGATGGTGTAGGGGGATGAGGCTCTGATCTTCACTGACATTAGTGATGGAAAAAGAATTAGGGACTACCCACTCCAGGAGTCGCAGTCCTTTTGATACATCAGATTGCCTAGGTCCCACTCCCACAGATGCTGGTGTCATTCTTTGGACTGGAAGATTGTCTGGGAGCACAAACCTTCCCAGACAATGGAAAGGGATAGGCTTGAGCCTCATTAATCCAGATTAGAGTTGAATCTGTCACCCTAGGACTGAACACCAAGTCTCAGAAAAGTTAAATAATTTATCTGAGGTCACGTAACAAGAATGAAAAGTGGATGAGATCTTGGATCTCCTAAAGACCATTCTTAGGTGGGGAGAAAATAAGTCTTGCATGCATTTGGTTAAAATCTGTGGCCATTGTCTCCCCTGATAGTCTTCTAATGGTGAAAGCCTCCGAGGTAAAGAGGAACAGCCCTAAGGTCTCCTGCATGCATTTCGTGCAGGACTGTGTGCAAGCACCATTGAAACAAATGAGTCTGGGAATTTCTTATCCTGCTCAATGGATTCTTGGGAGGTCTCATGTCTCTAGGTTTTCAGATATTGAGCTCTCTGCAGGGTGTTGCACTGTGTTTGGCCTGTAACAATACACAGAAGACACCAGCTTGCCCTTTTGCTATACCTCTGCCTCTAGGATGGCACTTGTCACTTTGATGGTGACACTACAATACAAGTACAGAACATGGCACCTGCAGACCAGAATGAGACAGATACGAAAATGATGACCAGCATAAAATTATTTCAGGGCAGCTGTGGTTTACTTCGTTCTCTCTGTGTCAGGTTGTACACGATTCCATGGCATCATCATAGAACCTCTCCGTTAGATTACCCCACTACCGGGTGTGAGCATGTAGCATGGTGCAGAGGTGGGAGCTAGAAGGCCAGACCTCTTTTGCCCCTGATTTGCTGAGCAAACTAAACCATAACTGGACATAAGCAGACTGGAATAATCCCCAAGATGATAGGGAACTAGGAAAATTTTCAAGGGACAGGAAGCCCCATGACTTGACACATTGCCAAAGAGGGCCCAGGGGCATTATGGATGAGCAGACTGCTCAATCTGAGCTCTCATCCACAGCTGGGAAGGATATAAGATGAAACCTTCCTCCTCTCATCATGTGCAAGAGTGCGAGGAGGGAGTAGCCGGCTGGTTGAAGGCCTCAGTTCTCTCATCTCCACTGAGAGGCTGCTGCAAAGTTCAATCAGTCAACACGTGGTAAGTTCTGCGATGGTGCTTGGCATACCCTGATTAATTTTACGGTCAACATGGCTAGGCTCTGGCGCCTAGTTCTTTGGCCAAACGCCTGTCTAGATGCTGTTATGGTGTGGTTCCATGTGGTTACATCAACTGGCCTTAAGTAAAGCAGGTTGCCCTCCACAGTGTGGGTGTGCTTCTTCCAATCATTTGAAGGCCTTAGGAAACTGTACCCTCCCATGAGACGATTCTGCCTCTCAGACTACAAGTAAACATCCCGCCAGAATTCCTCCCTCCCCCACTGCCTGACCAGCGATTTGAGACACAAGACTGATGGAATTGCCAGCCTGTTCCCTGATCTGCAGATTTTGGACTTGCCTCTACAATCACATAGCCAATTCCTCTACATAAATCCGTGTGTATGTGAGAGAGGCTAAGAAAACGAGGCAGAATGTGAACCCATGAGGTGTACTTCTAGAATTAGAATCCACCAGCCCACGCTGCCTGCACTGGGCTACATCCTCGGTAAACCCACTAAAGAGCATATGTTTGTTCTGGGCCTCTCCTTCCCACACAGCTACCTCCCTCCTCTTTCTTCTAGCTTGTCCCAGTTGAGGTCTGGGTCCATGTACTCCTGAGAGGAGGCAGAGACGGCACCTTGGTCCCTCATGGAGAAGTCTGTGGAACACACTGAGCCCGGACTTTGACGCCACATCACTATTGAAGCTTTGGCAGCTGCAGCCTCTGAATAAGACAGAGAGGCCACGCCTGCTATGAGGCACATCGATTGGCTGTTCCGATGCCTTCCCAGGGCAAGCATACAGACACCCCCTTCAACAGAGTGACCTGGCCAGCCTGGTGATGTCACCTTTCTCCTCGGGTATCTGACCACCAGGACATAAAAATTACACTCTTGGAATGAGAGTGACAGGTGCAACTTGTTCCTCTTCTCAGTATCCTGCACATTAATGTTAGTACCAGGCTCAAAGAGTGGGCACAAAGCCAAGAGAGAAGGTCAGGGCCTGGCTAGAGAAAAGGAAGAGAAAATGAAGGAAAGGTTAGAGCTGGCATCAGGCCAGTCAGAGCTGGGGCCACACAGGCTGAAGTCAGTCATGCAGAGAGGCCATGTCCAAGTCTAAGAAGAAAGGAGAGGAAGGCCAGGCCAGGCCTGCGGTCAGGAGAGGAGTGGGGAATAGGGACAGTGTGCCAGGCCCCTGATTGTTCACACTCACTCGACCCTCACACATTCCTTTGTGAGCCTATGTGACTGAAAGCCAAGCTCTTGCCTTTGTCTAAGCAGAGGCATGGGGCCAGTGAGCGGCAGGACCAGGACTTGAAACCCAGGCCCCCCGGGCCAGATGGAAGCAGTGATGAGGCTATAATTGGGGCTAGATGAGGATGTAGATACAGTGTTGGGACACAAAGGCAGGATAGTTTCACATGGATGGGGATTAAGAGCTAAGTGTTGCCACCCCAGGGAGGACTCGTTCCGGCTCTCCAAGAGTTTGTCTCTGCTCTACTTATCTCCACCTGGAATGACTAACCAGCTTCCAGGGCTGCCTCAACTTGACATTTGAACTTTGATCCCACCACACAAGTCAGGCTTCACCTTAGTAAAACTTTCCAGAGGTGATGGAAATTAAAGCCAATTCACAGCTTGACCAACAACCACCAAGCAGAAAGAAGATGTGATCACGAGGGGAGGAGAACTTGTACAGTGTACAGTGTACTTTTAAGTTCCAACAGGTTGCTGTTGGCAGAGTGCCTTTTGGGCAGTCTCCAGGTCCAGGTTCATGTTTTCTCTCCTGCATTCATGATTCTTTTTTCCTTTGAATTTGAAATCATTCAGTAATGACAGTAATCCTGAGTGATATCATACAACTATCACATCAGATCAGAGTGCATCAACACCTGTTAAAATCCAATCCATGCTTTCTTTGTTTGCCTTTCCAACCCACCATCTAAAACAGAGCGGCATTAGAACATACTGCCGATGGTAGAGCTACTAATAAGATCCCACATACTTTCTGTGCTGATGATAAACTCTTGATAAACTCTTCCCAAGACTGCCCTGGGGCCTCACCAAGATCTTGCAAAGATAGTGCAGTAACCAGTCCCATTTAATACATGAGGAAATTGAGGCTCAACAGCTGAAGCTCAAGGTTACACAACCGAAAACACAGCCTAGGAAAACAAGTCTGCAAAGTTAGTTTGCAAGACCATGCCCTAATTCATTTGGACACAACCCTATCAACTCCCACAATCCCCTACTCCCAGTGACCATTCTAATTAGAAAAAGATTTTTTTTAAGTGAAAATTGTCAATATTGTTGGGAATATACTTAACTGTCAAACGCTATCCCTTTCTTAAAATACCGTAATTATATTCTATTATTCCCAAAGGAGTCTTGGTTGTGAAGTGGTTAAGTGCTCATCTCCTAATAGAAAGGTCAGCTGTTTGAGGCCACCAGCTGCTGTCTGCTACTTCTATAAAGATATGGCCTTGGAAATCCTATGGGCCATTCTGCTCTGTCCTACAGGGTCACTGTGCATCAGAACAGACTCAATGGCAATGGGTTTGTTTGTTTGGGGTTTTGGTACTCCCAAAGCTTCCAACATTGCCATGACCCAATATCCTTTTGCCAATAGATAAATGCATGTGGCAGCTATTGACTTCAAGGAATTCTCAAAGAGGATTAGGATCAGCTCGCTAATTCTGAGTTGCCTAATTGGTTAAAAAATTGGAACACCAAATATTTATTTCCTCTATTTTTATGGTACAGTCTTATGGGACCAGAAGACAGAAAAGCAGCATTTAAAAAGTTAAATGACATAGCCAGTGTCACTGAAATGTACATGTGAAAATTGTCTAATTGGCAAATGTTGTCATATGTATTTTTGTAACTAAAAAAAGCATTAAGAGCAAAAAAAAAAAAAAAGGTTAAAGTGTCCAATTCTACACTGTCAGCTTTGAGATGAAGTAATAAGGAAGTGTTCTGTGAGGGAAAATCATTTCTGTTATTAGTTAATGATACAAGCTGAGCATGTCGAATTGTTGAACTCTCTATGGTGAACATCCTGAATGCACTCGGCAGTCTTCAGGGTTTAAGGCAGGGCCTAAAAGCTGGATCCACCTGGTTGTGGCCATTTTTTGTTTTTAACCACAAATTAAGTCCAGCTTGTTGAATTTGTATGTGGCTGATGAAGTCACTGAAATGCTCAGAACAGTGTGTCTTGCTCACTGGGAGACGAACTTGCAGTGCCTGTGGAAGCGGCCAGCTTCCTGCAGACGCTAGGCCCACCTTCATTACTGTACGGAACTCCGCTTGGCTTCGCTGTTCTTCCATACAGGCCCAGTCTCTGATTTTACCAAACAAGAAGGCCAGATTTAGGGATTGGAGTTCTGAATGCCTGCATTATTAGCAAAGATCCGACTCGACTGCACTTGGCTTCGCGGATAAGGATAAACATGAAAAAACCAAGCCCTACTTCAAAAGACCAAAGTGTGAAGAATGCTAATCGGAGCAGCCAGAAGGAAACAGGTCTTTGATAACCCCCACGGTGTGGGAAACAACATACCAAACACTAGGTCTTGGAGGATAGCACCTTGGTCTTGTCACAGCCTGCCCTTGTTTGGGATCTGGACCACAGTGGCCTCAGGGAGCCTTCTTTCACCTAGAGTTCTGAAGACCCAGACCCGGAGGCCCCAAATGCACTTTGATGTGACTCTGCACACTTCCTAGATGGGAATGGGGCATTCAACCACTGTGTGAGCACCTGGCCTAACCCACTTTCCATTTTAATAGTCTGGGACTGACAATGTCACAGACTGGAGGCTGCCCAAGGCCCACAGGAAATGGAAGAAATGTTTCAGAGCAGCCTGGCTTCCCAACATCTTCTGTGCTAAGACCCAGAAGTGACTGCCACCCTGAAGGCTGCTGTGGGCCAGAAATGAAAGTCCCTCCAATCCTGAGGAGCTACCATTGACTCCTGGGACTCCAGGTACGACAGAACACAACTTCTCGATAGAGTTTTCTTGGCTGCCATCATCACAAAAGCAGATGTCAAAGCCTTGCTCCTGTGGAGTTGCTGGGTGGCGCTGAGCAGCCAGCCTTTAGATTAGCAGCTGACTGCAAACCGTTTGTGCCACTAGGGCTCCTGAGAGACGCTGGAAACTGTCACATATCTCCCTGACAGTGTGAGCATGGGCTTGCTGGCACACTCCTGACTCCCACCCAGAGCTCTTCTTCCCAGAGGACCTGGTAACCTGGAGTAGAAAATTCTCTTCTTCCCCTATTAGGCACCAGAGGTATAATTTTCAATATGTTCCTCAATTGCCCTTCATCAGCTTCATACGTATCAAGATGTCCTGAGGGCAAAAGAACTGATTCTGATCCCTGATTAGAAGGAACGCTCTTGGCCAAGCGCCTCACTCACTTTGAAATACTAACATTGAAGGGGGAAATCGCTCAAACTCTGCTGTTGCTTCCTATGTGTAATTAAGTGGCTCCGTAGGTGACTCAATCCTTTTATTTTTTAGAATGACATCAGACTTATTTTCCATTTTAATAGCCTGGTTACCTAATTGATTTTTTTTTAAATCCGATTTCACTTTCTAGTGTACTTTTCATCTGGCTTCTTCCTTCACTCCAGGAAACTCTGACTCCCACAGTAGCTAAGCAACTCTCACAGTGCCTCAGTGTCTAAATATTGCAGGCCCCAAATTGGAAGCTGAAGGAAGAATAGAGGTGTGATTTTTATTTTTTAATTATCTAAGTAACTTAACAAGTGCTGGGGTTTTTTAGTGTAACTATCTGGTACTAAGAAACCCTGGTGGCTTAGTAGTTAAGTACTACATCTGCTAATCAAAAGGTCGGCAGTTCAAATACACCAGACACTCCTTGGAAACTCTACAGTGCAGTTCTACTCCGACCTACAGACTAGCTATGAGTCAGAATCCACTCAATGGCAGTGGGTTGGGTTTGTTCTTTTAGCTGGTACTATTCCTGGTTGAGTCCCTAATGGTCACTGGGGCACTTCACCCTGAGGTGGGTCTTAGTCTTGCAGGGTTGCCATGTTTGGCTTTCTGAGTGTCCTTGCTCTCCTGGCACTTTCCCCATCCATTAGAGGAGGATTTTGACCTCAGAAACTTAGTTCAAGCTCATTGAATATTTTTCTGAGTCCCTGGGTAGTACCAAGCAGTCAATGTGCCCAGCTGCCAACCAGGTTTGGAGGATTTAGTCCCCCCATTTTTCAAAACCAGATCACCAGACCTTTCTTCTAAAACCCACTTCTGAAAACTCAGCCATTGAACACCGCCTGGAATGTAGCTCTGCTCTGACCCACAAAGCATCTCCAGGAACTGGAGCGGGCTCCACAGCAACTGCTTTCCTGAGTTCATGCTTTCCAGGCAGCTGCATAAGATTTATTAACAAGGAGTAAACTGTTATTGTTGTCTGTCAAGTTCTGCTGTCTGAGGAGCAGATGAGAATAGCTCACCTTTGTAAAACACAGGTTGGACGCTAAAGTTTTTTGGAAAACCAGATGTGAATGTTTGGCCTGGTATGTGACAGTTGTTTTGTTTTTCAGTTGTTTTGCCTTGTTTTGATTTTGGTTTGTCTGTCTGGTGCTTGGGTGAGCTGAGTAGATTTCATTTTTTTTTGGCTGTGCTGAAGGTTTTCCTCCATTCATTCTTTGTACCTCACCTCAGTTTTTAAAAACTAGCCATCTAATGTGAGCAGGAAGGGCTCTTGTCCTACACTAAGCTGGCATCATCATTCCAGCTTTACTCTTTACTCAGTGCCAACTTAGTATCAGAAGAACCTCACACAGAGCTACTAACAGTGGTCTACTGTGGCCCAGCCTTGTCGCCCGACAGGAAGGTGACACGGATGTGAGTAGAAGGTGATTTCTGTGCTTCCCACCATTCTTCTTCCCATGTGTTCAGCCAAAGAATTTCCTAGGGCTAGGGACACTGTAGAATTTTACTGACAGCTTTTTAAAAATCCTAGAGTAATTAAAGATTCCATGTATGCTATTGTTGCTATTGTTAGTTGCCATGGAGTACACTCATGGTGACTTTACGATCAGGCGTGCAGTCAGCAATCATTAAATGTTAATATCCTTCCTTCCTTAACATTTACTTTGTGATGATTTGAGAAAATTAATTGTGGCACAATGGGAAGCATACATGCTCTAGTAATCACTTTCCCATAGCAAAGGTGTCAGTTATCTGCTGTCTATCTCCTGGCTTGGCACAGGACTGGGCAGTGTCTTATTCTGCTATACATGGTGTTTCTGGGAGTCGGAACTGATTTGACAACCCTTAACAACAACAACAATGCTTTCCTTAGAATGTTCTGCTTTCTCTAAGCTAACACCTCATTTGAAGAAAAGCTGCACCATAAGTAAACATGTTGTCAGGGGCTGGTAGAGTAGTCAGATTCCTCCTGTGATCCCTCTAACAACAAAGACCCCAAAAAACATATAAATCAATTACATAGGACATCTTAGGAGCCTTGAACATCAAAGAGAAAATTGAGAAATCAGATTGAGCAATGGAGAAGGGAAAGGAAGTCAAGAAGTACCTAGAACTGGCCAGAGCTGATATGCCGAACTTAGCTGTGACCAGTGTGGTGAGTGGAGCAGTAGCCATCGGAAGCCACCCTCCTCAGGAGGAGAACTGACCAGAGAATCCACTCAGTACCCCAGAACCAGTGAGAAACAGCACTACATAGTCAAAATAGACTGACTTAAGTGGAGAAACATACCTTGTTAGTGGCTAGAAAGATTTAATACTGTGAAAATGTCTATTCTACCCAAAGTGATCTATAGATAAAGTGTAATCGCAGTGCAAAACTAAGATAAACAAAGTACCAACTTCATGTGGAAAGGGAAGAAGTCCCAGATGAGTAAAGCATCCACTGTTATAAGGACCCAAGAAAAAGTTTAAACACAGAAGAAAGGAGTTTTTGATGGTTACAAGGCTGAAGCAGAAGAACAAAGTGGGAAGCCTCACTCTACCTAGCTTTAGAAACTGTTACACTGCCAAGGTAGTCAAAACATCTTTGTAGTAGTACAAAAGCAGATATCTATATCAGTGGAACAGAACTGAGAATACAAATACAAAATCATCCACCTATGAGAAGCTGTTATTTGATGAAATCCCAAAGACCATGAATTGTGGGGGAAAAACAGTCTCTTTAACATATGGTGTTAGCATAACTGCATACCCATCTGCAAAAAAAAAAAAAAAGAAACAAGACTCTGATCTCACACCATGCACATAAACTAACACAGGCCTAAATATCAAATCTAAAACAGTAAAGGTCGTGGAAGAAAAAATAGGGACAACCTTGGGAACCCTAATACACAGCACAAACCGACTAGAAAACATTGCTAACAATGCATAAACATCAGAAGAAAAAATAGATAACCACGAACTTCTTAAAAATCAAACAATTGTGTTCATCCAAAGACTTTGCAAAAAGAGTCAAAAGACAACTAGAGATCAGAAAAAAATTTTAGCTACAACAAATCTGATAAGCATCTAATCTTCATAAACTACATGATATTGCAAAACCTCAACAAGGAACAATATACATAACCCAATTAAAAGTCGGGCAAAGAATATGAACAGGCACTTTACCAAAGAAGACATCTAAGTGGCCAAGGAGGAAATGTTCACCATCATTAGCCAACTGAGAAATGCAAATCAAAAGTACAATGAGATACCACCTTATCCCATCAAGGGTGGCATTAATCCAAAACATACAAAATAATAAATGTCAGAAATGATATGGACAGACTGGAACACTTCTCCATCATTGGTAGGAGTGTAAAACGGTATAACCACTTTGGAAATTCATTTGGTGCTTTCTTAAAAAGGTAGAAATAAAAATATCATAGGATCCAGCAATCCCACTACTTGGCCTATATCCTAGAGCAATAAAGACTGTCACACAAATAGATACATGCACACCAAGGTTTATTACAGCATTCTCCATGATACCAAAAAAGTGGAATCAACCTAGTTGTCCATCAACAAATGAAAGGATAAACAAACTGCGGTATAGTCGCACAATGGAATACTAGCCAGTATGAAGAGCAACAATGTTCTTGGGAAACATCTCATCACACGTAGTAATCTGGAAGACATTATGCTGAGTGAAATTAACCACTTGCAAAAGGACAAATGTTGTGTTAGACCACTGTTATAAGGACCCAAGAAAAAGTTTAAACAGAGAAGAAAGGAGTTTTTGATGGTTACAAGGCTGGGGAGGGAGAGACAGGGGCATTTATGAGTTAGATAGATAGGAATTGCATTAGGTGAAGGCAGGGACAGTGCCCAGTAGAAAGGTTGGCTCAGCTTGTCTAAACCAAAAGCTAAGGGATTTCCTAAACATAACTCAAACAGTTTGAAGGACAGAGTAGGAGGGGCAGAGGTCTGGGGACTATGCCTTCAGTGGACATCTAGGCCAACTGGCTAACAAAGTTTTATCAATAAAATGTTCTGTATCGTACTTTGGTGAGTGATGTCTGAAGTCTTAAAAGCTAAGAAGTGACCATCCAAGTAACAGCAATTGGTCCCAACCCATTTGGAGAAGAGGAGAATGAAAGATATCAAAGACGTAAGGACAATATGAGCCCAAGCAACAGAAAGAGCCATATAATCCAGCGGTTCCATCAGCATGAGACCAGAAGAATTACATGATGCTTGGCCACCACCAATGACTGCCCCAACATGGAATACAGTATAGAATCTTTGGTGTAGCAGAAGAAAAACAGATGCACAAAACTTGAATTCTGTTAAAAAGACAACACTTGATGGCCCAACAGACTGGAGGGTCTCCGGAAGACGTGGCTTCAAATTCTGTTAGCCCAGAGCTGCAACCATTCCCAAACTCAACTCTTCAGGCAAAGATTGGACTAGACTATAAGATATAAAATGATACGGGCAAAGAGTATGCTTCTTGACTTTAGTAGATACATGAGGCTAAATGGAAGCTTCTGTCTAGAAACAAGATGTGTAGAGGAAGGGGGATAGGAGCTCTTTGATAAACTTGGGAAATATAGGGCAGGAAGGAAGAGGGCACTGTCACAGGGTGGGGACAGCAGCTAGCACCAAACAGCATAGTGTATGCAAGTTTTTGCATGACAAATTGCCTTAGATTGTAAACTTTTGCTTAAAACACAATAAAATATTTTTCTTAAAAGTAAGAATCAAAGTCATACATGAAACCAAAAAAGAAGAAAGAAACATGTTGTCACGTGCTAATCTTTGAAAAAGTTTTTTCTAGAACATCAGTTTTAACCACTAATTGTACTGGACCTGTGGTGATGCTTGACGGGGTGAGGTGGGTGGAATGGAGCGGGAGGCAAGAAACATGGGCCAGGTTCCTGCTAAAAGTCACCTGGACACACACTACGGTACTGAGGCAAGAGAAAATGGGACCCAGTCATCAACGAGTTGAATGTACCATTAGACATCTAGATAAGAGCCCCTCCGTTTGCTTAGGATTGCGTATCTTTCTACAGTAGAGCTCCAGGCCCCTGTTCCCATTAGATCCCTTCCTCCTGAGGATGGGGTTTCCATATTGCTCATGCCCTGTATTTTGCACCACATGAAACTCAGAAATGAACTGATATCTTTGTACGTAACGGATTTTACTAACTAGTGGTTGGCAGTGGTGGTACCTGTTTGGAGAAGATAACTCAGTGAGTGCTTGTGGGAGGAATTAATACAAGAACTCCAAACTGAACATCACGTTAGGGATCTTTGCTCTTAAAGCTTTCACCCTGATATCTCACTCAGGCCAGATCACTTTCTGTCACTGCCCTCCTCTTACACCCCAAAGTGACTGCATTTACTCCTCAAAAGGTCTCAGTTTAGGTCTCAGCCCAGGCCCCCATATGCTCTGAGCTCTGCCTCCCCAGGGAACAAAGGAGCTAGATGCTGTGTTCAATATATCCCATTCGTTCCCTCATGAATGCTCCAGCGGAGGAGGGAGGTGTTTATATTTCTTCACTGCTGAGCACAGGAGATGAGGAGGATGCAGATGTGGCTGGCGTAACAACGAGAAGCTGGTCGTCTCAGGGCACAGCTGCCTGGGCTCTGCTCCTTCTGCCTTGTTGCCCCAATTTGTCTGTTGGAGTTGCTGTTCTGGCAGAATGTGGTGCCTCTCAGCCCCATTCCTTGAATACAAGGTCACAGGGCATTACCAGGACCTCCTGGCTGGTGTACCACCTGGGAGTGCCCATTATCTCCCCATTCTGCACTGTGCAGCTTGAGGCAGATCTGCTTTGCAGCCTCCACAGACTCAGATTGTCTGACCCTGCAGTCCCCGTGGGTAAGACCCACCACATGGGCTGTGCTCACGTTCTCCACTTTATCACTCTGGGCATCATAAAGGATTCTTCCTTTCCCACATCCCCTGACTGGGCTTAAATTTCCTTCACGGCCTAGACTTCTGTTGCTCTGTTACCAAAACTCTCCAAGTCTCTTCTTCACCACTTGCAGCAGCTGCTGCCACCTCACGTACCCACACCACAGTGTTGCCTGAGCAGACTCCATCGTGGTCTCATTTTCCTTCTTGCACGTGAGCTTTGTAAACACTCCGTGGAAGTCTGTGGAATTGTCTCTGTAAGAAGATTAATGCCAAGGAGAAGTCTTGACAAAGACATTCCAGCCTACCACCTTCAGCTTTGCACAGACACTTCTGCCAGACAGTTGACCAACAGCTGGCAAGGCCAGTGGATGCCAAGAAGAGTCCAAGCCTTTTGGACCCTGAAACTGCTACTGAACCCACTGACCAGACACATGCTTTTCCTTTGAAAGTGTTTGTCTAAAAGGTAGACATATTGAACCAAAACTAACATTTGGGCTACTGGGAGGGGTGCACATAAATATTTGCTGTAGCAAATGCTTAGTTTGGCAAATATTTGACACTCTTCTAACTGAAACAGTTCTATGTCTGCAGATGTGTAAAGAGGATTGCAACTCAGTTTGAGCAGGGCAAAGGTTATTGGTTCAAGATTGCTTTCCCAAGCCAACTTTGTCTTTTTCCTCCGTGTGAGTCAATATGGTGGGAACACTTTCATGGGCCTGGATTCAAGTCCTGTCTCTGCCACTTATTAACTGTGGCCATATTGCTCAGCCTCTCTGAGCTTTGGTTTGCTGAGGCGTAGTATGAGGGTGATAATATTTCCTTCACAAAGTCAATAGAGGGTTGAGTGAGAAATTGAGGTAACCATCAGCTCGGGGCTCCGTCCTTTGTTGGTCCTCAGCACATCTAACTCTCTTCTTCAGTCTTGGGTTCCTGGGATTTCTATAACAAAATACACAGCTGGGGCACTTGTCAGAACAGATAGTTATTGTCTCACAGTTCTGGAGTTGAATTCAGGGCGTCAACAGAGCCAGAGTCTCTCTAAAGTTGCTAGAGGAGGGACCCCTCTGGTCTCTCCTGGCTGGCAGCCTCAGGCATTCCTTGGCTTGTGGCTGCAGCATAGCTCCAATCATGGCCTGACCAGCAAATGACCGTCTTCCTTCTGTGTCACTTCTCCACTCGGATTGGATTAGAACCCACCATATTCCAGGACAACCTCATGTGAACTGATCACATCTTCAAAGACCCCCTTTCCAAAAAAGGTCATGTTCACAGGTACCAGAACTGCCAGTGTTTGCCAGTGTGTCCCTCACTCCCAGGAAACCAGGGTCTAATCCATTACCTCACGTATTTACCCCAGTGGCCTCTCGGGGGACTTGCCACTCTTCAGAAGTCCTACCAGAGGGGCATGTTCTGCGCACCACTCTGGCCTTGTGTAAAGAGCCCCTTGTTGTGTCCTCAGGCAGGCTCTGACTCACAGTTACCCCATGGGACAAAGTAGAACTGTCCCATAGGGTCCTTTAGACTGTAAGCTTCACAGGGTAGATGCCACGGATTGAATTGTGTTCCCCTAAAAATGTGGGAAGCAGTGTGACTGTTCTCTGGTATTGTGTCCTGTTTCTCCATTTGTACCCCTGCCCCTATGATATTAATGAGGGAAACTGGTTGGCATTTGTGTTGGTGGGGCAGGACTCAGTGTATAAAGTTGTTTCATGCTGGGAGGTAGTATCTTGAGATTATAAAAGAAAGCAGCAAGCAGAGAGATTTGAGGACCTTAAATCACTGAGAAGCAGTGCTGAGTGCTGAGTACCCGGGATCCCATTTCTCAGAAGCTTCCAGTCCAGGGCAAGATTGATGACAAGGACTTCCCTCGAGAGCCAGCCGAGAAAAGTCTTCCCCTGGAGCTGGCACCCTCAAATTAGACTTTTAGTCTGCTGGACTATGACAAAATAGATTTCTCTATTTAAATCTATCCACTTGTAGTATTTCTGATAGAACATTACTAGATGGCTAAAACAGCAGATGACCAGGTTTTTTCTCCCATGGACCCACTGGTGGGTCAAACCACCAACCTTTTAGTTAGTAGCTGAGTAACTACAGTGTCACCAGGGACCCTTGAAAAGCCCCTGATGAGATCTAAAACTACCTCAGGTAAGAGCCGGGGAGCCAGCAAGCCCAAATCCTTCTTTCTGTAGCTAGCAAAACAAACTGGAGAGGACAATGGGTCTGCCTAAGCCGTCCAGCTTGTCAGCACCAGAACCCAGGATGGGATCCAGGTCACCGTTCATCCCTTTTCCTGACACTCCGTGTGGTTTCTATAACATCCTCCAGCTCACAATCGGTTGTTTACCTCCAGAAGTTCACCAAAGTCATGAGCCTTCACAGGGACCTTTTCAGACAAATCAGGTAAATTTCAGAAGCTCTAGTAAAAAACCAAGTACCACACAGTGAAACGAAGTAAAGGGAACCTGCCATAGGACAGTGGAGTGAGTTACTCCACTAACCCTTGGAGCCTGCTGGCATAGTATCGGTAGTATTGGCACAAAGATGAAGTTCATGCTTTGTGTATTTTCTTCCCCTGAAAAGTCACAGGATTTAACTATTTGGTTTTATACAAACCATTAGGTATTCCAGAAGAGAGAAAGTTTCTGTTCCCTTGAGTGGTTTTTAAATGGGCAAACAAAATATATGCAGGAATTGCCTTCTGGAGCACGTCTATGCGCAGGGCCCGACGGGCTGGACGGTGGCAGGAGAGGCTGCCTCTCTGAAGGCCCCATCCCCAGACGAGGTTCTGTTCAGCTGCCCCTCTACGACCTAGTGCTTTGGGCTTGGGCAGACCCTTCCAGGACTCTGGAGCTCATCCTTTTCCTAACCTCCACAGCCAGAGACGTCACTGGGTCAAAGTACGCCACCATCTGGGGAGTGTTTCTTTCTGGCAATCAGCCATTACCAGGGAACTCGGGGACCAAAAGCTCACAGGCGTTGAAACTTGTGTCAGAAGTTGTCTGACCTCAGTTTGCATGAGGCACTGCACCCCCAGAACTTGCTGCTGCACCTGGCACACTGTCCTGTTTCTCTTTGAGGAGTTAGGTGACTGTGTATCAGAGCTGGGAAGGTTAGATGAGGCTAAGAGAGTGGCAGTGAGTTGTCCAAGGTCACACATCTAGTCAGAGACAATGATCAAACTGTTTGGCAATGGATTCAGCAGTCAGTTAGCAAATATTTACTAAGCATGTGCCACGCACTGGGTAGTTTGCCTGGAGATGAAAGTACTATCAATTACAAAAGATAGCTTGTTCTTTGCCGTTCTGGAGCATTCTGTCTACTCCAAAGGCAGACATTAAACAAATAAATAGAAATTAATATGCACAGTGTTAAGTGACACGGTTGTGGGTCAGGGGATGGTTCTCCGAAGAGGTAGTGTTTAAGGGAGAGTAATACTGGATATGTGGAGAAGTGTCAAAGGTGTCTGAGGTAAGGGAACAGCTTGTACAAATGTCCTGAGGAGTCCAACTCAGCTAAAGCAAGAAGGAAAAAGAAATGGGAAACAGGGCCACAACACAGGACAGCCCTGAAGAGTTTCAAGATCAGGAGAACTCAGTCTGACATTTTGTAAAGGGCTTCCTGACCGCTGTGTAAGTTGAATTGGAGGAGACGGGAGATGATGGATTGAAAAGACGTGACTTCAGGGCCGGGGATGATGCTTACTCACCAGATATGACTGAGGTGAGCATCCTGCTACCCTTAGCCTCACGTTCCTCCCTGTGCCATGGGGACAGCTGTGCCTCACAGCACTTTTGAAAGTTAGATGCCTGCAAGGGGCCTGGCAAGCTGCCCAGCACAGGGCCCTCACTGCTGCCCTTACCTGTGCAGACTCTCTCTACGACTAATCAGTAAGGACCCAAGGGCCTTACGCTTCAACTCTGACTGCTGTTTTAAGAAGGAGAGAAGTTCTTCATTTTAATATAGCCAAGTATCTCAGTCTTTGATCCTCAGGTCTGTACTTTTTTTGTGTCTTGCTTGAGAAGCCTTTACTTGCCCCCGTGAGTCCAGAAAGATATTCTCTTACAGTTGTGAGGTTTTGTTTTTACACGTAGGTCTTAGGTCCACCTGGATTCAAGACTGACACATCGAAGATGTTCATGTGGGCTTTTGAATTGACCAGACTGAGATGGCAATTGACACACCAAGCAGGAGGACCTCAAGCTCTTCTATGTCTTGGCCATGTGGCTCCCACTTGTACACCTGACAAATGAGGTCAGAGCAGGTTGCCTCTGACCCTTCTCCCAAGCCTGCCGTTGTAGCTTTCCAACCTCCTCGCTTCAACTTCAGACTGCACTGATCCTCTATTCAGGGTGATGGTAATACCACAGATTTCCATGTGCCCTACACAAGTGCAGCCAGCCTGATAAAGTGTGGGTCGCCCTCCAAGTCCTCTGCTTTATTCTTCTCTAGAAACAAAACAAAGCAGCTCAAGGCAGGTTTTCCAAGGCCCACTTTCAGGCCAGGAGTCTGCTTTAAATCACTGTTCTTTGACATTTTAATTTTAACTGCATTGTATGTACGCTAGCCAAGGAATGGGAGGAGAATCTTCAGTAACCAGAGTCCTTATTAAAACCATATATCCAACTATGCTTGTATTTCCGTTCTACCTACAGGACACTTAACGCTGACTGTGCAAATCTTTTGAACTACCACAGATGGAGGTGCTGAGGGGTGCTACCATTCTGCAGGTTATGGGACATCTAAGAAGCCCCAGGGGCACAGTGGTTAATCTCTGCTGCTAATGCAAAGATCTGAGGTTCAAATCTACAGCCTGGTTTTTGGAGAAAGACCTGGTGATCTGCTTCTAGAAAGATTGCAACCTAGGAAACTGGATGAGGCCTTTGTACTTTGTCCTGTAGGGTTGCTGTGTGGCAGCATCAACGTAATGGCACACAACAACAGCAGCAGGTGGGAATATGTCTCTGGAAGGGAGTTGATAGTGTTAAAAAAAAACCAACGAACCCAATCTTCAGCCTCATGCTGATTATTGTAACAACTGAGGATGTAAAACTCTCATCCGGCCAGTTCTCTGGGAGCTACCCACCTGGTGGTCACAGCACTCGGGGGGAATCCAGGAATGCCCACGCTGAGACGGGCCGGTCCGACGGAAAGCAGCAATACGTGCAGGGCTGCTGGAGGCGGTGGGCAGGTGACAAAACCAACCCAAGGACATTTAAGGGAAAAGGTGTGCAGATGACCAGAACACAAGGTAGTGGTGGCATGTGTTACGGGATTAGAGGGCAGAGGCAGCAGAGCCTGAGAACCACACTGGCAGGATGTCCAGAAGGGACGTCTCGTGTCATTGGGGGTCCCAGATCCTGCCATAGGCGGAGCCCAGCTGCTTTCTCAGTCTCAGTGGCATGTAAGGCTTCCAGGCTCACACATGACCATTCACGGGCCACCTGTGTGGATAGAGAAGGACATTCCCAGAAAAAGAAATCCCACGAGATGAGCAGAGGCCCAAAGAGGTCGACCATAGCATGTCACACCAGGAGCAGTGGCCCGCTTGAGCTGTGTGTCCAGAGATGCTCTGTGGAGTCTTGCTTCCCTGTAAAGTCAGTATCTGTTGCCTTTGAGCTACATCAGCACATGAGCTTTATGATTTTATGTATTTGTTTCCTGGTTCTGGCTCCTGGCCTGCATTTTTATTCATAAGAAGGCACATGAGAGCTGGAGTTCCCGAGCTTTTAGAGACATGGTCTGGCAGCACTCAAGGAGATAAAATTATAGAGTATAGACACTGGTGCTTACAGCTTGTTCCTGCAGCAAGAGCCGCTGAGGCCAGAACCTTCCTGGTAGCACTGCCTTCCCCCTTACATACAATGTTGTAATCATTTAGAGGGTTTCTGCTGCCTTTAGCCAAACATTCTTTTTTAACTGGACCTTCTGAGTACCGTGCTTAGAAGGTACTTTTCTTTGTTTCCTGTAACATAGGGTGAGAGACAGTAGGGGTGGCAGTGTGTCTGTTTTATAGCTTTGGAGCCACCTCCTGCTTCCTGTCCAGCAAAGCTCCTTTGCCCTGAAGGTGCCCCTCGTAGCTGTATGGCTGAGGAAGAAGAGCTTTAGAGCCACTGTCACAGAAATACCACAAGTGAGTGGCTTTAACAAACAGAAATTTATTTCCTCACAATTTAGGGTTAGAAGCTTGAAATCACTGGGCTGGCTCTTGAAGAAAGCTTTCTATGTAAACTCTAGGGGAAAGGCTTTGTCTCTTTTCAGCTTCTCTTCTTCAGTTCCTTGGTGATCTTCGTGTGAATTGACATCTATCTTCCATCTGTGCTTATGTGCATCTGTGCCTAATTTATTGTTTATACCTCAAAAGGGATTGGTTTAAGATGCACTCTGCACTGATATGCCTCATTAACATAACAAAGAAAATTCTTCACAAATCAAATTATATCCACAGGTATACAGCTACAGGAGTTAGTATTCTAACACACATTTTGGGGGCATACAATTCAATCCTCAGCCAAGACCAATATGAAGGCAGAGCCGGGAGACAATAAGGGTGCATTTCTCCCCAAGGACTCTGTTCTCCCCAATCCCAAGCCCAGCTCAAGCAGGGCTGACAAAACGGGCTGAGAAGCATCTCACTGTCTTGACTGTGAAGGGCCTGACTGTCCTGTATTGCCATAAAGAAACAGAAGAGTCCCACTCACCCTAGTTTACAAAGGACAAGGGCCCCCAGCCATGACACTAGACGTCCTTCCCTGAGCCTCTGGACGCCAGCCTGGAACGGGCAAGCGCGGGCCAGGACAGCCCCTGCAGGCTCTGATCCCACTGGGCTACAGTCCTGTTACACGATCCTGCTACGAATCTCCACTTTCACACGTGTAAAATAGTGTAATCACACCAATACTGACAAGACTTGGAGAGATTAAGAGATAATGCTTCTGTGGTGGGCTCAGTACAGATGAGAGGGGTGGGTTTGATATAAGCACCACAGCTTTCTCTCAGAGAAGCAAAGTGTGTGCTGTGGTTAGCTTGTGGTCAAGCCTAGAAGCATCTGCTTACCTGTGCTACACTTTTGAGTCTGAAGCATATTCTATCAGCCCAGCAATGCCTGAGAGCCTCGAACAGCCCAAGATCATGATTTCAAGAGAGAAAGGCAGTCCAAGATCCAGCTAAGAACAGGAGCAGGATGAGGGGATATGAATGCCAGCCTCAAAAGTAAGCCCAGCAATTCTAGACCTGACCTCAAGAGAGGGGAACCAACTCAACATACCCAATCACCACTTCATTCACCTGTATCCACACAAACACCGACACTGACGCTGACATACATATACTTGAGTATACATTCGTAGACACAGCGATAGGCACACACATACGGGCACAATCACACAGCACAGACACAGAAACTCACACTCACACTCACATCCCAAGAGAAAAACCCCACTGCCGTCGAGTCAATTCGGGCTCATCCAACCCTACCTACATACAGAGTAGAACTGTCCCATAGAGTTTCCAAGGAGCATCTGGTAGATTCGAACTGCCAACCTTTTGATTAGCAGCCATAGTACTTAACATGCTATCAAGGTTTCCACTCACACACACAGACACATGTATATACATACATAGACACACGCATATGCACACACATACAAATACAATCATACACACAAAAACAGACACTCGCTAATGCACACTCACTAACTGCAGTGCAAAGGATTGCTTTCATATGGCCTTTCTAGCCATGATCTTGTAACTTCCACCAAACGATTGGGCAAGACTATGCAGTCCAGGTGTTTCTACTCACCAAAGGGATTGACCAGCTTCCTGCTAACGCAAGTAAGTTTCACAGAATACTTGTGGAAGTGGAACCACGCAAGCAAGGTATGTGGTACCCTAAAAGGGGGATTGGTCGGTTTTGCCATCCTGTTGCTTTGCTTTAAAAACCCTGGTGGTGGCATCGTGGTTAAATGCTATGTTTTCTAATGAAAAGGTTGGCAGTTCGAACCCACCAGCACCCCTTGGAAACTCTGTAGAGCAGTTGTACTTGTCCTATAAGGTCACTATGAGTCTGAATTGACTCAGTGATAGCGGGTTTGGGGGTTTTGCTTTGTTTTAGTTTCCTTCACATTTCATGGTGCAAAGTCTTAGGCAAGACAACCTCTAAATCATAGGCCAGAGAAAATCCCAGGAATTATTTTTAAAATTTCAAATGAGGAAAAAAAGTAGAGGTTAACTTGAGGCTGAGAATAAAAGGTAACTCTAGTGGGTAAAAAAATTAAACTTTGGTCACAGGTTGGCTGAAGGCAAACAAAGTGGGTCTATTTTCAGAGTTAGAAAACCAGACTGCGCTTCTTTGTGTACCTGTTCCTGTTTCCTAAAGAACTGCTGCTGTTTTGGCCCTTAAGGATTTTGAGCTGAATCATCCAAGAGAAAAATGTTTGTATCTATTGGTACCTTTTCTGTTATAGGTGAAAAGAGACACGGTTGTTGTTGCTGTTGTTGTTGTTGCTGATGATAATGATGTTGTTAGGGACCGTTGAGTTGGCTCCAACTCATAGTGACCCTATGAGCAACAGAACAAAACACTGCCTCATTCTGTGCCACGCCCACCATCATTTGTATGCTTCATCCCACTGTGGCAGCCACTGGGTCAGTCCATCTCCTTCAGGGTCTGCCTCTTTCTCACTGACTCTCTACCAAGTATGTTGTCCTTTTCTAGGACTGACGCCTCCTGACATGTCCAAAGTGTGTAAGATGCAGTCTAGCCATTCTGGCTTCCAAGGAGCACTCTGGTTGCACTTCCTCCAGAACAGATCTGTTTGTTCTATTAGCTGTATAATTAACAGGAGAGGACACTGTGGGTTCCCAGGCCCATCCCTTCCTACCTGCAATGGCTCATTCTTTGGTTCCATCTGAGGGAAAAAGACCCCAGTTCTCACCTTCCCTCTTAACTCATCTGGGATATTAGGAGAGCTTCCAAAAGGAAGGGGCACTTGATCTGAGATTCAAAGGCCTTAACTGCAGGGTTGACTCCAACTCACGTACAACAGAACGTAGCACTGCAAAGTCTCCCACCATCTTCTCGCTTGCTGGTGTGCTTAAGTCCATTTTTGTAGCTCTTGTAGTGCCTTTCAATCTAGTTTGCTGTGATGGTTAAGATTGTGTTAACACTTGATTGGGCCATGATTATCAGTCTTTTCGCAGCTGTACAAAGGGACAGGGGCAGGGGCAGGGGCAGGGCCTGTCATGACTCCTTCAGCTTTCATCTCTCTGCCTTCCAGTACCTATATCCTGTCTACTCACCTTGCCAAGGTTTTGGCTTGCTGTGGATCCAGCAGCTGCCACTCTCTTGCCTTCTTACATCTGCTTCTTGGTACTTAAACTAACAGCTCTTGGTGTTTGCCAGTCTTTACAACCTATGAGTAAGAGTCTTTTTCCCTGACATGCCAATCCTGACTTCACCAGCCTCTGAAGCTACATGAATCAGCAGAAATCCTGCAGTCTTGCCTGTCATTTTAGGATTCACTGACCTTCACCACCTGTGAGCAGGAACCTTGCCCTCTGACCTGCTAACCTTTGGTTTGCCAGCATCTAAAGTTGGATGAGGCTTTTCTCCTGATTCTTCACTTGGGACATTTCAGCGTCTACAATGACTTGAGCTGTTTCCTTTATATTGATCTCTTTCTGTATATGTTATACATGTTACTGGTTTTGCTTCCCCAGAGAACCCAGCCTAAGAAAATTTGGTTCAATTCATGTCATTCCAACCTTTGTTCCCTAAAAAATCACATCCTTGGAGCAAGGAAAACACTCCATCATGGTAAAAGTCTTAAGTCCAAGTCCAAAATCCAGAGATTCCTCTTCAGCTGTGAAATCTACAATACAAGTTTTCTGCTTCCAAAATACAACGGTAACACAGGTGGGTGCAAACTAGACATTTCCACTACAACTGGAAGAAAGAAGGCAAAATAGGCAACAAGCAAGTCAGCAGAACACATTACTTTAGCCCTCAAAGCTTCAAACATAATCTTTCATTCTCTGAGACATTTTACACAGTGGCCCTGCCCTTCAGATTCTAGGTACTTGCCACACTTTATAGATTCTTAACAGAGACCCCTCAGCCTTGTGCTACAGCTCCGCCTTCAAGGCCCACTGGGACAGCAACCCTGCACCATTGGCTTCAGGCACACTGTTTTCCTAGTACATCTGAGTAGCAACTCCACCCTTAGAAACACCAGGGGCTATGGCTCCATTCTTAGAAACCCTTGAGGTCATGGCCAAACTTCTTGAGATGGAGGCAGCTCAGCTTCTCACGCTCCTTGTCTCTTCAGCTTCTGTTTCCTGTGGCCTCATGGCTCAGGCCTCATGCCTGCACCTGTCCTGTTGGAGCAAGCATTCCAAAGCTCTGAGCTCCACTGATGATTGCCCAGAGGCACCCCACTCCTCCAGGATGTCTACTGTACACAGGCATTTAGTGATCTCACTCTGTGGATCAGTTCCTGGTTTTGCTGCTACTTGTCCATTCTGCTACCTGTACACTGCTGCTGCTGCTAGTCCTTAGCTGCTTTTTTCTCACCATCTGCATCTCCTTTCACATTAAAAATTCTCCTCTGTTCCCATCCATTCACAGTTTTAAAACTGCTTCCACATTTAGACAGTTGTTAGAGTAATATTCCACTCTCTCAGTTTCAAGTTCCATCTGAGTCATCTAGAGCTGCTCTAACAGAAATACCACGAGCAGATGGGCTTTCAAATGAGAAATTCTACTTGTCAGAGTTCAGTAGGTTAAAAGTCCAAATTCAAGGTGTCAGCTCCAGGGAAAAGCTTGCTCTGCTTGGTCTGAAAGTAGGTTTTTGTCATCAATATTCCCCTGGCCTGTAAGCTTCTGAGGCTCAGGCACCCTGGTCCTTTCCAATGGATGTACTCTGCTCCTGGTACTGCTTTCTTGGTGGTATGAGGCCCCCAAATTTCAGTTTGCCTCCCTTTCTTTTATATCCCAAGAGGTTGCTCCAAGCCACAACACAATCCCACACATTAAGTCCTGCCCCCCCAACTCAACTGCTGCCCATCCTGCCTCATTAACATCATAGAGGCAGGATCTATAGCATACAAAATATTGGGTATCATTGCCCAGGAAAAACCACCACACTCATTTATATACACATTTTGGGGGAAATACAGATTCAGTCCATAACAGGATCCCATCTTCTGTCATTACACTGCACAACATTTTGTTATGATCCATAAGGTTTCCATGGGCTAATTTTCAGAAGTAGACCATCAAGCCTTTCCTCCTAGTCTGTCTCAGTCAAGAGGTTCCACTGATGCTTGCAGTATCACAGCAACACACAAGCTACCACAGCATGATGAATTGATAGGAGATGGTCAAGGGTAGTTGGACAGGGATGGTAGTCAAAAATAGCTGGCTAGGTCTAGTAAATGCACTCATGCACTAACCACAGAGTTCAGACTTGGGAGCTTCTTTGGACATAAGATCAACTTGTCCTCTATGAGAAATTTTCTAAGGGCACTTACAACTTTAGTTAGTGGTTAGTGACTATACAAAAGAGAAGCAGGCTCATTTGAGCAGAGATAGCTTCCCCTCCCAGCCTGCCACCAAAGCCACATTAATGGACTTCACATGCACACATGTAGCCTCATCTGCTTCTCTGCCTGCCTCCATCCCAGCCTCTTACAGTCAGTTGACTTGATGGGGTGGCCTTTATTAAACGCCTCTTTCATTTTCAAGGATAAAGCAGGACAATGATAGTAATCATCTACTGAGGAGCAAGAGAAAATAGGGACTAATAAACACACACATAAACATACACTAGTAGCCCTCAGTGTGTTGTAGGGAAGGAGGAGGCAGTTCATGCCAATGGAGGGAATAAAATATAGTTGTTTAAGGGAAAATCCAATTAGCAGTATACCATCCCAGTCACAGGAAAGACAAAATCTGTGAATGATGCCTCATTATTAGATCTGTAGTTGAAGCATGGGCTGTGTTTTGTTTTATCCCAAAGTTATCATGGAGGATGAAAACTGCACGTAGATGCTACACAATGTGAGAGACCCAATCTTTCTTCTGCTCAGGACTGCAATGTGGAAAAAGCCAGCCAGTTGGAAAAAGAAAAGTATGTCTTCAAGAGACAAGGAAATCTCTGCAAGAAACAAAATAATAACCCTCTTTATTTTTCCCCCTAAGTGACAAATTTGACTTGTCAGGTGCAAGTTCAACTTATGAACAATTCACTAAAGGCTGATAATCTCCATAGCAACTGCTATGTCACGTGACAGCACAGAAGCAGTAGGGATAAGAGAGAGTGCTACCACTTTCCTTCTGGTCAATCTGGCCATGCCAGCCTAACTACAAGAGCAGAACCCGGGTCTTTGTTGAAATAATTGGCAGACATTCTCTTAACAGGATGGAGATATCCTAGCACCTTTTCTTTCTATTCACCAACATATGCTGGAATCAGCAGGGCATGCTTGTGGTACACCCTTACCCTCCTGCCTAATTCACCAAGCTTCAAGAAGCACTTCTAAATGTGACTACTTGTAGAGTCATATCCGGTGAGAAACTCTAATTCTTCTCATTAAAATGTCATGAAATGGGGGGCAGGGCCAAGATGATAGACTAGTCACGTGTATCCTCAATTCCCTCTGAGAACTAAGGCCTAGAAAAACAAATGATGGAGCAGAGTGGGCATTGTGGCAGCCCCAAGACCAGACGGAGGGTTGTGAGATAGGACTGGGTGTCAGGAAGGGGAAAACTACCTTTGTCAGAAGCAAGACAGCTGTGAAAAGGGTCTCGCTTCTGCTGGCATGGCGGCTAAGAGGCTTATGGGTACAGACGCCACCTTTGTTAACTGGGAGACTGGGACGGTTGAGCCTGAGAGCCTGGCAGGAGCTGGCTGCCATGTTGAGCTACAGTGCCTAGGTAGACAGCATCTGTTGCAGCAGTGAGGCTGTACTTAAGACAATCACATCTAGAGAACCCAGCAGTGGCTGGTGGCCAAGAGTTCCAGTGCCCCTCCTCCCTCTCTTCTTTGAGTTGCAATATAGATTCTTCTGTCCCAGCACAAGAGAGGTGTCTCAGGCAGGATGCCATCTTAGCCAGCTGAGAGGCAGAGTCTGCTACTCCTGAGAGCCCAGCTGGGGCTAGCTGCCACACTGAGCAATAGTGCCTGACTGGACAGTGCCATGCTCCAAAAAAGCACTGTTTTAAAGACAATTGTACCTGGAGAATGCAGCAGTGACTGGCGGCCGAGCATAGCAGTGCCCTTATCCCTCCTTTCTCTGAACCATGTCATAGGGTCTGTGGATGCAGCACCTAAAGAACTCCACAAATAGGACACCTTCTTTGACAGATAGGAGGCAGGTCCTCCCACCCCTGAGGACCCAGCTGTGACTAGCTTCTGCTGGATAGCACCTCTCTCAGCAGAAAAGCAGTTTTTAAGATAATAGCATCTAGAGAATGCAGCAGTTCTGGCGGTTGAGTGTTGTGATGCCCTAGTCTCCACCCTTCTGAGAGCTACACCAAAGAATGTGCTAGCATGACTCTGGAGAGTTGGTACAAGTAAGTCTCCATTTTTGTCACCCAGGAAGGCAGGGACTATCCTCCCTGAGGACCCAGCTGAGGTTAGCCACAAAACTGAGCAGCACCACTGGGCTGAACAGCATCTCCTTCACCAGAAAAGCTGTACTTAAGACAGCTGTACCTAGAGAACACAGCAGAGGCTGGTGGCCAAGTCTAGCAGGGCCCTTATTCACTCCCTTCTTAGAGCTATGCCACAGATTCTGCTGTTTCAATACCAGAAAAGCTCAACAGTTTTCTGATGACATGAGAACAACAATCAATATCTAACCATTTAAATAAGCAGACAACCATGGCTCTGGAAAACTCCCAAAATAAAGAATCAAAAAACTTCCCATGTGAAGAAGCCTTCATGAAATTATTAGAGGTAGAATACAGAAGAATTATGTATGGATCCTTCTAGATATTAGGATGGGGATTAAACAAAGAGTAGCAGAACAAAATGAAAAAGTAAACCAGCAATATGAACTGCTAGAACATCAACAATCTGAAACTCAATAATAAAATTAGAGAGTTAGACAATCAAATGAAAAGACAAAAGAGCAGAATTGAGGAAATCAAATGCAGAATTAGTGAGACTGAAGATAAAGCAACTGGCACCAGCATTTACAAGAAGCAATCAGATAAAAGAATCAAGGAAAAGGTAGAAACACTAAGAATCATATGGAACAATTTACATATAATTGGAGTTCTGGAACAGGGAAGGATAGAAGAAAATACAGAGTATTGTTGAAGAGTTGCTGACAGAAAACTCTAACACCATGAAAGAAGAAACAATAGCTGTTCAAGATGTTCATCAAACTCCACAAAAGGTGAAATCCAAAAGAAAGACACTAAGACATATTATAATCATTCTTAACAAAATGAAATGTAAGGAGAGGCTCCTACAGGTAGCTATGCTTAAACAAAACTAACACACAAAGAAAAACCTTGTAAAATGTACCCAAACTTTTTAGCTGAAACTTTGTTGACAAGAAGGCAATCGGATGACATATATAAAGCCTTGAAGGAAAAAACTTCCAACCAAGAATTATATATCCTGCAAAAATGTCTTTCAAATGTGATGGGAAAATTAAGACATTTTCAGACAAACATAAGTTTAGATACTTTGCAATACTCAAAGTTGTGAGAAATGCTGAAGGAAGAAATTCTTCATTTAGAAAATCAATAACACCAGATGTACACACAAGGATGCAAAGCAGGACACAGCATCTAGAGTTTGTTAGTTAGGGAAGTCACAAAACTTTAAGCTGAACTATTGGCTTGGCATTAAAATTAGGGAAACAGAGCACAACATGTAAAGTATAACAATATAACACTATAAAGAGGGATATATTACAATACTCATAGCCCTTTCAGATGGAGAGAAAGTTAAGGAGATAAAAAAGAAAGAAACTGGTTTAAACCTAGAACATTAGGGAGGAACAAAGTGGTAGCTGCAAAGCAAACTAGCAATGTGACATATCAAAACAAGAAACATAATACAAGAGTCTCAACAGACACAAAACCGGGGGCGGAGTCAAGATGGCGGACTAAGCACACGTCTCCTTCTATCCCTCTGGAAACCAAGACTTGAACTGACTATCAAACAGAGTCTTCTGGTCACCTAATCAGCCTCAGGACACAGCACAGAGCTGTTAATTGGGACTTCATACCATTCAGCGAAAAACTTCCTCTCTTTCGCTGACTCCCACTCCTGGCTAGCCCCGGCTCTCACGGACGGAAGGTAAACGGACCAGTTTGACTTTTTTTTCTTCCTCTGTCTCGGCTGGCGGGTGGAGCTGGGTCTCGCCTGGTGACTGGACTCAGATGCACTGATGGGGGGATAGGCAGGCGAAATTCCCATATTCTGAGAGCCAGGCTCGGGACTCTGTTAATCTAGCCACTTTGAGCCTTTCATTGAGCGGGGTTTGTTCGGAGATTCACGGTCAGTGTGCGGGACGCCATGTTGGTTCCGAGATTTTAGCGGGACCTTGTTCTTAGCCTGGGAGCCAGACAGCGCTTCTCCGTCAGAAAAGTAGTGATTTTGCACAGTGCTGCCTACGCTGGGGGGCCCTGCAACAGAAGCAGAGGAGTCACCACCTCTTGGCACCTTTAGCCCCTCTGTCTGCTGCCTGTGTGGAGGATGCCATCTTGGATACGGTGGCCACAGCTGGACCTAATTCTTAGCTTAGGAGCCAGAGCCTGCACACAGGAGAGCGCTTTTCTACCACAAAACCAGTACTCGACACAGTGTTGGCTAAGGCTAGGCCCTGTCTGCAGAGGCCAACAGGGCGGTAGCATTGCTGTATTCGGAACTAGTTTGTTATCATCTGGGGTTGGATATAGTGGCACTTACTTTGTCAGATGAGAAGAGGGACCTCTACACCTGAAAACCTAACTGACTTGTGAACTGGTCAGATACCTTTTGCTTTACATTTGAAGACAGCCTAGAGAAACATTTGCAATCCATCCTCTCAGTACCTCTTCCAGCCTCTATATACTCACATGGGACCCCAAAAGCAACAGACAATTGTGGCATACAAGCAATCACTCATGGCTTCAGAAGGCTCCCAAACAAAGCAACCAAGGAGTTTTCCAGATGAAGAAACTTTTATGAAAGCATCAGGAAGTGAATACAAATTGATTATATACGGAGCCCTTCTAGACCTTATACAAAATGCAGCAGAACAAAATGAAAAATTAAGCAAGTTGTTCGGTCTGATGGAACACCAGTACTCTGAAATCCAACAGATCAAGAAGAAAATCAAAGACATAGAAGCTTCCATGCAAAGCCAAGAAAACAGAATGGAACAAATGGAAAAAAGAATTTCTGACTTGGAAGACAGAGCTAATGAGGCCAGCGTCTATGAGCAGAAATCAGAAAAAAGAAACAAGAAAAATGAAGAAACATTAAGAAGCATGTGGGACTCTATTAAGAGGAACAACCTTCGATTAATTGGAGTCCCTGAACAGGGTGAGACATCTGAGAACACAGAGAGTATTGTTGCTGAGCTGCTGAAAGAAAACTTTCCAGCAATCATGAAAGAAGAGAATATAGACATCTCACATGCATATCATACACCACCCAATATAGATCTCAAAAGAAAGACTCCAAGACATATTATAACCAAGCTTAACAAAATGAAACACAAGCAGCAACTCTTAAAGGCAGCAAGACTCAAGGCAAAGCTAACATTCAGAGGGAAACCCTGTAGGCTCTCGTCAGATTTTGCAGCAGAAACCATTCTGGCACGGAGACAGTGGCACGACACATTCAAAGTCTTGAAGGAGAAGAACTTCCAACCAAGAATTATATATCCTGCAAAACTATCTTTCAAATACAAAAATGAAATTAAGACATTCCCAGATGAACAGAAACTCAGAGACTTTGTAAAAACCAAACCCAAACTACAAGAAATACTGAAAGAAGTTCTTGGCTTTGGCTTAGAAGAATGAAACCACTAACTTTATATATTAGAACGACACACTACTCAATATTGTACTCATTTAGGGAAGGCTGCAAAGTAAATCACAGCTTTGATATGGAAAGAAGCAATCCAGTGATCATCATGAAAACTATGGTGTCATCATAATAAAAAGAGGGATGTACTACAGTCGTTATAGTCCTTCCAGATGGAGAGGAAGATGACAAGACTGGTAGTAATTAAAATTGGGTTTATAAATAGTTTATTAAGGGGGTTCATAGGGGCAGCTGTAAAGCACAACAAAGATGCATCATACCATTTCAAGAAATCTAACACACGAGTCTCAATAACTATAAAACCAGCTCTGAAAAAGGTGAAAAATCAATTCACAAAAAAGAGTGTCCCAGAACAGACTAATAAGAACAACAGAGAAAACATCAACATAAAAATAAACATATCACAATGGCAGCACTGAACACATACCTATCAATAATTACATTGAATGTGAATGGACTGAATGCTCCCGTAAAGAGACACCGAGTGTCATCTTGGATCAAAGGACACGACCCATCCATATGTTGTCTACAAGAAACTCACTTGAGACCTAAAGACAGGAATAAACTGAAAATTAAAGGATGGAAGAATATATATCAAGATAACAATGAACAAAGAAGAGCATGGGTGGCAATTCTAATCTCAGACAAAATCAATTTTAATGTCAAATCCACCATCATGGACAAAGATGGTCACTATTTATTGTTGAAAGGTTCAGTACACAAGCAAGACTTAACTATATTAAATATTTATGCACCTAATGTCAGAGCACCTAAATATGTCGAAGAAACACTGACTATGCTCAAAAGGAGTTAGATGACTCCACAATAATAGTGGGAGACTTTAACACTCCACTCTCATCACTAGACAGATCATCCAGAAAAAAGCTCAACAGACACAAAACCAACACTGAAAAGATGGGGAAAAAAACCATAAAGAAAAACAACCCAGAACAGAATATTAAGCTGAACAAAGAAAATGTCAACAACACAAAAATTAAAGCACCAAAGTGACAACACTAAATGCGTATCTATCAATAAGTACACAGAATGTAAATGGATTGAATGCTCCAACAAAGAGATAGAGAGTAACAGGCTGGATCAGAAAACACGATATGTTACGAACTCAAAGATACGAACAAACTGAAAATCAAAGAATAGAAAAAATATATGCCAAGCTAACAATGTGCAAAGACAAGCAGGAGTGGCAAAATTAATCTCTTATAAAATAGGTTTCAAAGTACAATCCACCGTTGTGGACAATGATGGTCACTATTTACTGCTTAAAGGTTTGATACATAAGTAGGATATAACAATACTAAATATTTATGCACCCAATATCAGAGCATCTAAATACATTGAACAAATGCTGACCATGCTGACAAATGAAACAGATCACTTCACAGTAACAGTAGGAGACTTCAACACTCCACTTTCAGTAAGGGACAGATCATCCAGAAAAAAACTCAATGAAGATACAGAAGATCTTTTTGCAACAACCAAACCAACTCATCCTCATAGACATGTACAGTACTTTTCACCTAACAATAGACAAGTACACCTTCTTTTCCAACACACATGGAACATTCTCCAATATATACCAGATATTAGGACATAAAGCAAGTCTCAACAAAATCCAAACCATTGAATTATTGCAAAATATCTTCTCAGACCATAAAGTCATAAAAGTTGAAATCAATGGCAGAAAATGAATGGGTAGAAAGTTGAGCTCATGGAAGCTGAACAACACATTGCTCAAAAACTCATCAGTTCTTCTCACTCTAATGAGGTTAGCAATAATAAAAAAATAAAAAATAAAAATAACCCACAAAACAACAAGTGTTGGAGATGCTGTGGGGAGATTGGAATTCTCCTGAAAGTGGTGGGAATACAAGATGGTACAAGCCTCTTTGGAAAGCATTTTGGTGCTTTCTTTAAGAACTAAAAATAGAAATACCATATGATGAAGCAATCCCACTGCTTGGAATATATCCTACAGAAATAAGGGTTGTCACACAGACACATGAATACGAATGTTTATTGCAGCACTGTCCACAATAGCAAAAGGATGTAATCAACCTAAATGCCCATCAACAGATGAATGGATAACCAAACTGTGGTATGTACACAGTGGTACACAGTGCAATGATAAAGAACAATGATGATTTTAGGAAGCATCAACTAGAACACATTATGGTACCAACTAGAAGACATTATGCTGATTGAAATGAGTCAGCTGTGAAAAGACAAATATCGTGAAACCACTATTATAAGGACTTAAAAAAGAACTTATGCACAAAAGAAAGACCCTCTGATGCCTACAAGGGAGGCAGGGAGGGAGACGATTGGTCAGAGAGTAGATAGTCAATAGGAATGCGGTTAGACAAAGGGTTTGATAGCACTCAGTGGAAGGGTCAGCATAAATGGACTGCACTGTAAACTAAAAGATTTTCTAAATTCACCCCAGCATTTCAAAGGATAAAGCCGCAGGGACAGGAGCCTGGGGACCATGTTTTCAGGGGATATCAAAGTCAGTTGGCATAACTAGCCTTTTGCCAAGAGAGTCTTCTGTACCCCCTATTGGTGAGTGGCATCTGGGGTCTTAAAAGCCAGCAACTGCTGTCTGAGGAACATCAGTTGGTCCCAATCCACCTACAAGAGATGATGACCAAGAACATCAAACACATGAGGACAAATGAGCCCAGGAGACAGAAGGACACGTATGACTGGGAGACTACACCAGCATGGTACCAGAAGAACCGGATGGAGCCCAGCCACTACCAAAGACAGCCTTGTTAGGGGACATAATGTAGAGTCCCTGATGTAACACGGGAAAAAAGATCTATGCAAATCAAGAACTCTACTGAAAGGCCAGGACCAATGATTCAACAACATGGGAAGTCCCCCGGGAACATGACCCCTAGACTTACAGCTGCCCCAGACCTGAAACCAGTACTGAGGTCAACACTTCTGACTAAGAATGAGCTGTACTCGGGGACAGAGTGAGAATGTGGTATATGTACTTCAGGGTTTTATACATTTATAGAAGGCTGTCCTTCTGGTCTTTTTCTAGAGGGGAGAAGGGAGGATAGAGGGGAGGGGACAGGAGTTTCTCGGGAGGATACTAGCAGTAAAGCGTGAAAAAGAAGGGTGTGCTGTCACAGGGTGGGGAGAGCAGATAGAGTTGTAGAGGGCAGGTATGCAAAACTGACTTGCATTGTATACTTTCTCTTAGCTAAGCTAAGTGCCATCACTTAACCATAATAAAAAATAAGATGTCATGATCTGGTGATTGAGCCATGAATGCATTTCAGAAATATTCCAATTCCTCTTTTTAATTAGTATTTAATTTTTGGAAACCCTAGTAGCATAGTGGTTAAGTGCTATGTCTGCTACCCAAAAAGTCAGTACTTCAAATCTGCCAGATGCTTCTTGGAAACTCTATGGGGCAATTCTACTGTGACCTATAGGGTTGCTATGATTCAGAATCAACTCTACAGGGGTGGTTTTGGTTTTCTTTGGTTTATTTAATTTTTCATTTCTTTCATCTCCAACTCTTTCTCTGCAAAATACAAAACAATGTATTTAAAACTCTTTCCCCATGGCATTTTATTTTTATACTAGAAAAGACGGTTCCCTTCCAAAGGCGTGTTTGTTCTGTTGTTGTCTTTAAGCTGTCAGCGTGGTAGGTGTCCCCCTGCACAACAAATAAAACACTGCCCAGTCCTGCCTCTTCTATGAGTGGTTGTGGATCAAACGCTGTGACTCACAGGCTTTTCACTGCCAGATGTTTGAAAGTTCATCTCCAGGCCTTTCTTCCTAGCCTCAGTCTGGAAGCTCTACAGAAACCAGCTCAGCATCCCAGCAATATGCAAGCCTCCACCGACAGACCAGTCAGGGCTGAGCATGAGGTACATCAGTCTGGAAGAGAACTCTAGTTTCTCATAGCAAAGGGAAGAATTATACCTCTGAGCCACCAGTGTCCCCACATTTCTGTTTTTCACAGGTTTAGTTTGGGTCTGGTGACTTGGTGAGGGTGGAAAGTTCACTAATTTTCATAGATGCAGAGGATAAGATGCCTTTTTTCTACTAAAAACATTTGTGACTGGCTCCAGAGAGGAAATGACAAAGCTGCTTGCCCTCAGGGGACCACCCAGCAATGTACAGAGGCCACTCCACTGGCGCTGCCTTTTCCAGGAAGAGAAGTACCCCCTCCAGGGCGGGCACTAGCCTGCGGGAATCTGTGTTCCAGCAGTGCCAGCAGACCTAACTGCAGCTTGTCCAAGTGACCAGTACTCTGCTTTGTGTGCCACTGGACAATTGTCCTCTTGTCTCCAGGCTAATGAAGTTTTTGGTCAACACAGTGCTTTCAAACATCTCTTGGACCTCTTTGTCCCTCATCTAGACAGACAGGGTCACCTCACTCTTTTCAGAATTGCCTCCTCCTCTGTCTGTTCTGCAGACAATGTGTGGGAGGATTTAATCAACCATATTGGCCGTTTTTGACCGCTTGGTTGTGTGTGAGACTGTGTTAACCCAGAACCTGGAGGAAATTGGTAAGATGTGAAGCAAGTGGCGTTGGGGAGGGAAGTCTTAATTTCAGACATACAGACAGAGGGTGGAACATCAGTAGGCTTTGGGGAGAAGTGCCTTCAAAACGTTCCACATCAGCTGCTCCCTAGGCCTGGCTGAAGCCCCATTCCCCACTGCCTCCAGGCTACTGTCTGTCCTTCCTCAGGTGCTGCTGGGAAGTTAAGATCTGTTGGAGGTCAGATTTGGGTACTACTAGACCAGGATGGAAATCATGCAGTAGGCCAAGCTAGCCTCCAGGCACACCTACTCCAGCTTCTCTTCTCTCATTCCAACTCCAGGGAGCCATCCCTCCACAGTCCTCACCCACCAGCCCCACTTAAGTGTCTTGCCTTCATATTTACTGTTTTCTGCTAAGGGAAGAGTGATTGAGAAGGTGGTCAAGGTTAATTTCTTTCTAACCAGAAGACAAAGCCCAAAGTCAAAGAACCAAGCCTCCAGTTATGGAAAACCTTAAAGCAGGTAGAGATTTTAAATCGCCGTCTTCCAGATGGCAGCCAACTCCACCCACACGTCAGGCCAGTGACAGTATTTCTAGATGTACTCCTTGTTTATGCAAGGGGTTTCTACCCCCAGCAACATTCCTTCATGCAGCTAAATGATTCTAGACCTTTCTGGAGGTCACAGACAGGAGGTCACAGACTGGAGGCTTGGAGGCCACATTCAGTCTGGAGATGTGTTTTGTTTGGCTCATGTTCTGTTTCAACTTTTGAGCTTACTTGCCATGATTTAAAAATCACATGCTTGCCTTTCACATAAAATAAATGTTCCCTTACATATAGAAAATCTGGTGATGTGGTGGTTAAGTGCTACGGCTGCTAACCAAAAGGTGGACAATCAAAACCCACCAGGCTGTCTTTGGAAACTATATTGGACAGTTGTGCTCTGTCTTACTGGGTCACGATGAATCTGAATCAAGTCAATGCCAGTGGGTTTGGCTTGGTTTGGGGATAGCTCTTAAGCACTGTGCCACCAGGGTTTCCATATATATATATACACATATGTATGTATATATGTATACACGGAACTGCTAAACTTTTAGTTAGTAGTGATAGCTCTTAACCACTGTGCCACCAGGGTTTCTACATATATGTGTGTGTATATATATATATATATATCCCGGGGTTTCTGTTTCTGAGCCCCAACAGATCTTAACAGATCTTCCGTGTATGTATATGCGTGTGTGTGTGTGTATATATATACATATATATACATATACACAGAAACCTCGGCGGCACAGCAGTTAAGAGCTATGACTACTAACTAAAAGGTCAGCAGTTCAAATCCACCAGTCACCCCTTGGAAATCCCATGGGACAACTCTACTCTGTCCTATAGCCATGAGTTAGAAGTGACTCAATGGCAGTGTGTTGTTTTTGTGCTTTTTTTTACAAACATAATGTGTTTTTTAACTTCTTTTGGGAAACGAGAAGAGCCGATGCCCCTTTCTCACCTGAGACTATCTTGCAGACTTCCCTGGTAAGAGAAAATGCGTCGTCTCCTCCCCACTGAGCCCCTTTCTACTCTGCAGCTTGCTCCTACAGATCACTTATGGCTGACTGGGCACCTGACACAAAATAGCTTGTTAATATGTGGGAAAAGCCACACTATTCCTGTTTCTGGAAGCTCATGTTTCTGGTCCTTGGATGTGTCTTCATAGAGAATCTAAGCATAGAAGAACCAGATGGTGGGTGTCTGGTAGATCTCACACTTTGATCAGCCTCCTGTGGATTGGTGGTGATAGATGTGGTACCTAGGGACACCTTTCCCTGATTTCTGCCTCTCTTCCTGTGAAGAATGACTCCTTTCAAATCAAATATAAAGGTAGCTGCTGGGCAAAGAACAGGTAATGGTCAAACATTGTCCCTATGGCCCAGAATGAGCATCTGAGAGGCTGGGTAAGTGCACTGGGTGCCCACTGCATGCCAGCCTCTGCAGGAGAGGTATGGTGGCAAAGGCACCAGTTCCAGTGTAAACTCTGTGACTTAACCTCTCAAAGCCTCCATTTTCTCATCTGTAAAATGGGATATGACTCCTAGATTCCAAGTCATGAGGCTCTTTGGGTATGTGTAAGAGGCAGGCCTTAGGGAACATTGCTGGTTGCTAACCATATGAGTCTCATTCAAAAGTGACTGCAACAGGGTTGTATCCTTTCACCATACCTTTTCAGTCTGTATGCCAAATGAGTAATCCAAGAAGCTGGATTATGCAAAGAACAAGGTGTCAAGATTGGAGGATGACTCATTAACAACGCAGATGACACCACATTACTTGCTGGAAGTGAAGAAGATCTGAAATGCTTACTAATGAAAATCAAGGACCACAGCCTTCAGTATGAATTGCACCTCAATATCAAGAAAACAAAAATCCTTACAACTAGACTGGTAAGCAACAATGTCATAAATGGAAGAAAGATTGAGGCTGTCAAGGATTTCAGTTTACTTCAGTCCACAGTCAACACCCTTGGAAACAGCAGTCAAGAAATCAAAAGATGAAATCTGCTGCCAAGAACCTCTCTGAAGTATTGAAAAGTAAAGATGTCATCTTGAAGACTAAAGTGCACTTGACCCAAGCCGTGGTGTTTTCAGTTGCATCATATGCATGTGAAAGCTGCACAATGAACAAGGAAGACAAAAGAAGAATTGATGCCTTTGAGTTGTGGTGGTGTTGAAGAAGAATGTTGAATGTACCATGAACTGCCAAAAGAACAAACAGATCTGTTCTGGAAGAAGTACAACCAGAGTGCTCCTTGGAAGCAAAGATAGGCAGGGCTGCATCTTGCATACTTTGGACATGTTGTCAGGAAGGGTCAGTCACTGGAGAAGGACATCATGCTTGGTAGAGCAGAGGGTCAGTGAAAAAGAGGAAGACTCTCAATGAGATGATCGACACTGTGGCTGCAACAGTGGGCTTAAGTATAAAAACAGTTGTGGCCATGGTACAAGACCAATGTTCCATTCTGTTGTTCATAGGGTTGCTATGAGTTGGAATCAACTCTATGACACCTAACAACAGCAACAACAATCGTATGCATCAAGATAGACTGGTTACACTGTGATCATAAACGATCCCAAACTCAGTGTCTGCACCCAACACTGGTTTATCCTTCGTGCGGGCTCCATGACCCGGACTGGGGATGCAGATGCGTATCACCCTGACTCAGGGAACAAGGGATGGAAACTCTCCCATAGTGAGTTTCGGTCTCTGTGGCTGTGGCAACAAGATGTGATATATTAAGCCCTGAGATAGAGATCTCTTCCCTAAAGGGTCACTCGTTAGCTCACATTTCATCGCTGGCCAAAGTAAGTCACCAAATTTTTTTTAAAAAAAATCATTGCCATCAAGTGGGTTCCAACCCATTGCAACCATATGGGACAGAGTAGCACCACACCATAGAGTTTCCAAGGAGCACCCAATGGATTTGGACTGCCAACCTTCTGATTAGCAGCTGCAGTACTTAACCACTAGGCCACCAGAGCTTCTAAAGTAATTCACAGCCAAAGCTGAGTTTAAGGAATTTTGCCCCAAGGCTCAGGGTTCCTAGTTCCATGCTGTTAGCTACAACAGAGCTGACTTCACACAGTGAAACCCTGTCTCCCTACTCATTCCCCAGTGTTGTCTGGGAAGTTTACCCTGATAAGATGGGACAGTGCTTCTTTTCTCGAGCTTCAGGCCTACCCGTAAAGTAATAAAGTCCCACTCTCAATGAAAAGACACAAAGACCAGATGTCGCTTTGCTCCACCATGTAGAATAATGTTCTTCGTAGCTGACAGAGATTTCTTTGAGGTTGTTACGTCAGAGTTGCAGCTGAGAAGATTCAGACTACTTGCTTGCCCTAACCCCAAATACTAAAGTTTGACTCGGATGCCAACAGCAGTCAGTGAGGCAGGGCTCTATTCAACTGGAGGTTCTTGTTAATTTAGCAAATCATACTCATGTTGACTTTAGATTGTTAA
The DNA here is from genome assembly GCA_028571685.1 of Heterohyrax brucei. Lineage (NCBI taxonomy): Eukaryota > Metazoa > Chordata > Mammalia > Hyracoidea > Procaviidae > Heterohyrax > Heterohyrax brucei. Next base: position 25,882,319 of record CM053162.1, read on the forward strand.
AACTTTGGTGGATGCTTTTAAATACTTCTTCCAAGGTCTTACAAGACTTTGCCTCTTCATTTCAGTATAAAGTCTGCTTTGGAGAGTGATGATTAGGTACTTGGAGAGTGACAGTGAACTGTGGGACAGCATAGCTTCCACCCGAAGCCCATAGCCAACTCTCAAAGAGGAACATGCTGCTGCTTCCTCACCTCCCTCAAACCCCAGAAAATGTCACCTGCATATAGTACGGCCTTTCTACTGTCCATCCTTCAAGAACAGTACAGTATCACGGTGAGACCATCCTGAAAAAGGCCAGACTGAGCCAGCTAATAAGGCTGCACTGTCAAATAAATAAATAGAATAAAAGACAAAGGCCCTTATCCCCATTGATGCATACTGGGATATTATTCGATAAAAGAGGGGAAAACAATTTTGAAAATGTTCTCAAAGGTGACAAAACCCACTATCTTCAAGTCGATTCTGAATCATGACTACCTCGTATGTTGCAGAGTAGAACAGCCCCATAGGGTTTTCTTGGTGTAATCTCTATGGAAGCAGATGACCAACCCTTTCTTCTGCGGTCTTGCTGGCTAGGTTTGTACTGTCAACTGTTCATACCACTGAAGGGGCTTTAAAGATGGCAAGCAAACAAAATACATCGTTGTGGAACCGATTCTGACTCACGGCAACTCAAGAGGACCCTAGACCTGCTCCATATGGTTTCCAAGGCTATAATTCTTACAGAAATAGACTATCACATCTTTCTGCCAGAGTGGCTGGAGGGTTTGAATCCGTGATCTTTCAGTTAGCAGCTAAATGCTTAACCACTAGGCCACCAGAGCTCCTTAATGATGACAAGGATCCACTTGTATTACTGCTGTTCAGTGCTCTCTCTGTGCCAGGCGCTGCTCTCAGCAAGCCTGCGAATGTCTTTGCTCAGCCTCCACAGTGACCCTGGTTAGGTAGCTGCTAGTATTATTTCCTTTTTTCAGAAAAAGATTGTTTGTGTCTTGGAATCCTACAAACACCTGAAGAACTACCTTAAGTACCAAACAGTCCCACCCTGGGCTGTATGTAGGGTGAGATAAAGGCATCCTCAGGCCAGGTACCCACCTTAACTGGAAATCCCTTCTTCTGGGAGGAGCCAGTGCTATTCTCTAATGTGGGGGAGGCCCTGATGTGAGAGCTGGCCTGAACTTGGTAGTCGCTGTACTCAGCTCCCTGCCTCCTAGCACAAGCTGACTTAAAGGGCCATGTAATCCAGTGACTATATCAGCATGAGACAAGAAGAACTAGATGGTACCCAGCCACCACCAATGGCTGACCTGGTGGGTAATAACAATATGGAGTCCCTGGCATAGCAGGAGAAAAATAGGTATGCAGAACTTAAACTCTATTAAAAAGACCAGATTTGGTAGTCCAACAGACTGTATGCCCCCAGAAGACATGGCCCCCAGATTCTCTGTTAGACCAAAACTGAAACAATTCCTGAAATCAACTCTTCAGGCAAAGATTGGACTGAACTATAAGACAAAAAGTGATACTAGCTGAGTGCACTTGCTGGCTTAAGTAGATACGTGAGAGAAACTGGGCAGCTCCTGTCCAGAGGTGAGAAGAAAAGGCAAGAGGGGACAGGAGCTGGTAGAACGGACATGGGAGGCACAGAGGGGAAAGCAGGAGTGTGCTCTTCCAGGGTGGGGAGAGCAATTAAAGTGATACAGCTGTGCATGTGCAAGTTTGTGTTTGACAAATTGACTTGGATTCTAAATATTCACTTACAGCGCAATAAAATATTAAAATTAAATAAAGCGGACAGAAATTGCATAGAACTAGTAATACCAAAATTGAGAGTCGAGTCAAGCTTTCAGCAGCTAAGCTGTGCTGCCTCCTATTATACAGTGATTATATTATAAGCCAAATTCAAAAGACCACCCACTGCTTGCTTTATTGGCTCCTTCAAATAAAGCACTTACGCTGGTAGCACACTCCCCGAGGAAATATAAAATGACTATTCTAAAATAAATCCAGAGACATGCCCAACTCCACGGTGGGAGGAGTTTTGTACAAATATGTCCAGGACTTTCTGGGCCAGCGATCAGACCCACAGTGACCACAGTGTCTGTTCTCAGGGTTAAGAATCCAGGCCTCTGAGCTTATGATAAGGGCCAAGGGCTCAGCCACCACGGAGCTCAGGGCTGCTGTCACCGCAGTCATGAGACCTGCTAAAGTAGGGCCCACTCACTCATTGCCTGCCACTCTGACACCCTGTGCTGTTGGATGTCCCTCAGTCCAGCAGCTGAGAGCTGTGAGGGAGGGTATAGAGCTGCAGGAAGAGACAGCAGGCAGCAAAGACAAATCAAACAAAGAAAGGAAAAGGATTTCAGAAACAGATCGCAGAATTTGACAGCACTGCTGCTAGGTCTTTGGGATCTGTGAGCGGCCATGGGGCTAATAGGTGGGCCTTGAGGTAACACTTCGTTGGCAGGGTGCTCATTTGCATAACACACCACCAGTACAGGTGTTCACTCACTCTGCCTTGCCTTATAACTGTCCATACAAAAAAAAAAAAAAAAAAAAAAACCCACTGCCGTTGAGTTGTCTCCGACTCACAGCAACCTTAGAGATCAGACTAGAGCTGTCCCATAGAGTTTCCAAGGTGTGCCTGGTGGATTTGAACTGCCAACCTTTTGGTTAGTAGATGTAGCACTTAACCCACCACACCACCAGGGTTTCCATGTAACTGGCCATAGGGGGGAAGAAACACTTAGCTCAGATACCTTGTGGTGTGTTTATGAAGTAGGGGATGTATACAGTTTTAAAAACACTCCCCCCAAAAAACCCACTGCCACTGGGTCAGGTCAGATTCATAGCGATCCTAGAGGTCAAGGTAGAATTGTCCCATAGAGTTTCCAAGGAGCACCTGGCAGATTTGAACTACCAATCTTCTGATTAGCAGACATAGCACTTAACCCACTACAGCACCAGGGTTTCCACAGTGACATAAAATGTCAGAAGAATAACACGTTTAATCTCTTAAAGGTATCCATTTACACCATAGTTAGAAGTTCCTCTTGTTTACTTTCAGGGACAAATGAGACTGATCACAGAAACAGAGAAGGTATTTACCATTTTATTCACAATCCCTTTGGTTCTTGTGGAAAGCTCCTTAAGAAGTATTTTTAACCTTTGGAAACATAGTGATTAAATGCTGGGCTGTTAATCAAAAGTGTTGGTGGTTTGAAGCCCCCAGCCTCCCTCTAGGAGAATAGATTATAGCCTTAGAAACCCTATGGGGCCATTCTACTCTGTCCTATGTGTCAGAATTGACTCAATGGCAACTTTATTTTTTTAAGGGGGTCTTCTTCCCTGGGCACTCCTTGGAAACCCTATGGGAGCAGTTCTACTCTGACCTCTAGGTTCACTATCAGTGGGACCTGACTCGACGACACTAGGTTTTTTGGATTCTTCCCCAGGTGGTCCAAATGACTAATGTACTCCGCTGTTAATTGAAAAGTTGTAGGTTGGAGTCTACCTCGAGGTGCCTCAGAAGAAAGGCCTGGCAGTCACTTCCAGAAAAAACTGCTGTTGAAATCCTCATGGAACGTAGTTCTGCTGTGACACGTAAGGAGTTGCCCCGAGTTGCAGTTGACTCCACAGCAACTAGTTTCTCTTAGTAATCAGCCTCACCCAAGAGGCCAGCCTCACTAACCCGGCCTTGCAGAGGAGCCCTTAGGTGAACTTCCTAGGCCGGTGAAGTCGAATCAGCTACCAGTGCCTGCCTCCCCACAGACCATGCACAGCAGCTGTGTCTTTTCCGGGTGAAATTTCTTGGATTAGTGTGGCTTTGCACCAAAAAGGGGAACTGTAAAATGCGGGAGCAGAAACTGCGTGAGGCCAAGTTAGGATGGACGACGGATGCCTGCCAAGGCACCGAGGTGTGGGGAGGAGCTGGGCTGCGGGGAGGAGAGGTGAGACCACGAGCGCTGCTGATCCAAGCAACAGCACAGCCAGTACTGAAACCCTTGTTGACAAAAAGACAGTGGGCAGACTCTGGAGGACATCTGGCATTTCCTGTCCACAGCCAGGCCCAGAGCCCTGTCTCCCCTCCACCCTGCCCTCCCACCCCCCATTTGGCAAGACTCCACTGTCATCAGCTCCCTTTACTTCGGGTTCCTCTTGGCAGTAAAAACATAAGTGAGTACTGGCAGCAATTTAATCAGGCAGAAATCTAAGAATTACTCCTTTTCAGTTTCCTGAATTGGTTTTCAAAATCAGCTCATCACTGCCTTTAAAAGTTACACTCTATACAACCACAGTGTATGCTTTCCAAAGTCTTCACCAGCAGACTTTTGGTGCGGTCAGTCAGGAGCAGCTCTGACAAGGTGAATAGACTGCATGTCAGGTAGGTTTTATGACGCAAACAGGCTTTCCTACTGTGGGCATGGGCCCGGGGGAAAAGAACTTCAGATTCTCCCTTCCCAGTTCTGACACTGTGCTCTTCTCTTCAGATCTGGCCCAAGTGCTCACTGTAGGTAAAATATACCCTAGACACTTGGATTTAGAAAGCCGTACAGCTGGTGGAGACGTTTCCATCAGTAATGGATATTGGGTTTAACATTCACACTATCTGTGCTGTTTAACTTACTAACTATAATGCTTCAAACTTCTATTGTAAAAAATAACTTTGGTAGATTTGATCAATGCCGCTCCTTACGAGGAAGATGATTCAAGACCTGAAGGCCATGGGGCAACAACTAAGACCCTGAGGTAGAAGCGCGGCCTGGCTCTCAAGCAGGGAGTCACTCTAACAATCTCAGATCTTTCGCTGGCAGAGTCTTTCATGTTAGCTTGCATGATTTCATGTTAGTTTGTACAAAACGGAAAGGTGGAATCCTCTCTATTTTACAGACTAAGAAACTGGAGAGGAAAGGACTTGAGGGAGATACCACCACAGGTAAGAAGGGAGCCAGGATCCACCTGTGTCTTCTGAGTCTGTCTACTGTTTGCATTCCATGGTACCCTGTCTTTGGGGAACAGTCATCCTCATGCTGGCATCTTACATGAGGAAGAATGTTTGATGCCGTGTTTCATTTCAGTAGGGCCTAGTCTTCACGTTCAAGGGTGAAACAACCCACTCCATTCTAACCTTCAAGGAAGAGCCACTTTACTCCTGCTCCCTGTTAGTTTGTACAAAATGGAAAGGTGGAATCCTCTCTATTTTACAGACTAAGAAACTGGAGAGGAAAGGACTTGAGGGAGATACCACCACAGGTAAGAAGGGAGCCAGGATCCACCTGTGTCTTCTGAGTCTGTCTACTGTTTGCGGGATACATTACAGCATCTTGGGAAACCCCGATAGCAAGTGGTGAAGTGCTATGGCTGCTAACCAACAGGTCTGAAGTTCAAATCCACCAGGCACTCCTTGGAAACTCTATGGGGCAATTCTACTCTGACTTACAGGGTCACAGTAAGTAGGAACTGACTCAACAGCATCTGAGAACAGTGGCATCTTCAAGTTTCCCCTTAATGGTTCCAGATCTCTCATCAGATTTTAATCACCAGTGAGTGAATTTTCCATTACACAGATTTTTGTGATACAACGGGGCTCTGTTTTTGACCATAGGACAGATATTAAAAATCCTCAGAGGAGAAGGGAAGCTGACCAGAGGAGAATCAAGAGGAGGGTAAGGTAGGTTACTTGCTTGTCTGAGCACAGGAAGTGAACCCCAAAGCAAGAGGCCTAGATGCAGTGTTCCACACTCTCCTCTTCATCGTGACTGAGTGTTCTACAAATATGAAACTTGAAGAGATGATTGGGTATTACATCAAACAGGAGTGCCATTCTACATTGAATGCATTGCAGGATTCAAAATTGTAGTCCCCCAGGGTATTCAGCAGGAGAATGGAAGGTGAACTCTTGCACTCTAAAAGCCACATTTTTAGGTCAGCACTGAGGCTGGGTTTGTTTTCTGTGGTATATTTCCACAGAGAAAGGGGCATAGGTTTTTCCACTGGTGGATGTTTCCCATTTGAGACCCAGTCACTTTCAGAGATGCCAGAAGAGCCGGGCAGACAATGCCCTGGTTCCCCGGGAGCAGACTGTGTAAACTGTAGGAGGGTATTGCTGATGCTAATCTCTGGCAGGACTCTCACATGAGTTAGCAAATAGTGTCTGGAGATAAAGTCAAACTTTGTTCAAAGATCAGCCGCTGAACTGACTCAGACTGCCCTCTGCTCCCGACCTAGGCGGGGAAGTGAAGACTAAAAAGCAAGCAGTAAACAGCAAATCTTTCCAGGAATCAGGGAAAAAGATGCAGCAAAAACATCAAGAGTCCCCTGAAGAGCCACCCATGGGATCTGGGGTCGAGATGGTTTTTCCCATCAGTAGGGCAGTAATTGCTAATAAATGTACTAGAGCATTGGCTACCCATTGAGGAAAGCCCAAAGGATTAACAGAAAATGTAGGAGGGCATGTTTACAATTTGGGAATAGAGCAGGCAAGGCATCAAGCAAGTCACTGTGAGGAACTGTGTGCTGTGAATCACTGTGCACATTTGTTTCTTTGCATATGTGGGAGAATGTCAGTAAATAAATTCCTGGAAGTGGAGTTGCTGGATCCAAGAGTAAAAACATTCATAATTTCAATAGAAGCTGCCAAATTGACACATCAGAAAAATATCTGTTGTCACTGAGCTAATTCCAACTCATAGGAACCCTACGAGACAGAGTAGAACTGCCCTATAAAGTTTCCAAAGAGCACTTGGAGGATTTGAAACGCAGACCTTTTGGTTAGCAGAGAAACAGAGAAAGGGTGATGAGTCTGCTTCAGCAAATTTCACAATTTCTGACTCAAATTCAGAAACTAAGCTGAAATAAAATACGAGCAATAGATTAGTAGAAGATATCTGTAAGCTATATACATATCCCATGCTTCTGAGTGTCAAATTGGTAACATGCTTGGCTGCTAACCTGAAGGCTGGAAGTTTGTATCTATCCAGAGATGCCTCAGAAGACAGACCTGGCTATCTAGTTCCAAGAAATCAGCCATTGAAAATGTTGATAACTCACTATGTGGTGAGGATGTAGGTAATATGTACAGGAACTTGCAGGTGGACACAAATTAGCACCACTCTGATGCATAAAGGAAACTCAGGTGGTGTTGTTTAAGAGCTATGCCTGCTTACCAAAAGGTCTGCATCTCAAATCCGCCAAGTGTACTTTGGAAACTCTATAGGACAGTTCTACTCTGTCTCGTAGGAATCAACTCAGTGACAACAGATATTTTTACGATGTATCTATTTGGCAGTTTCTATTGAAACTATGAATGCTTTTACCCTTGGACCCAACAACTCCACTTCCAGGAATTTATTTACCGACATCCCCCCATATATGCAAAGAAACAAATGTGCACAGTGATTCATTGTGGTGGTGTTTCTAACAACAGCAGGTTGCGAACAATCAAGTGTACTACTGTAGGGGACCAGTTAAACAAATCATAATGTCACCATACCATGAAATATCGTATACATATATTTTAAAATCAGTCATTGAAAACCCTATGGGGCCCAGTTCTCCTTTGACACACATGGGGTCACATGAGTCAGAATAGAATAAACAGCATCCTTTTTAAAAAAATAAATGTATGCGCATGCAAATATCTATCATATACATGATGTATACATGCCTGTAGGTTTATATGTGGATATGTATATAAATGTGTATTCAAATACATTTATATTTATATATCCATACTTCCACGCACACAAATATGTATGTATACATATATATGGCACTTGGCATATATACATATGCCAAAAGCCAAGGGCCGTCGAGTTGGATCCAACTCATGGTGCATATACTAAATTATTTTCCAGAACACCTACCCATCACTGTCATAGTTATCTAGTGCTGCTATAACAGAAACACCACAAGTGGATAGTTTCAACAAAGAGAAATTTAGTCTCTCATGATCTTCCAGGCTAGAAGGTGAAATTGCGGCCGTCGGCTCCAGGGAAATGCTTTCTCTATCAGTTCTGGGGGAAGATCCTTCTCATCAATCATCCCCTGGACCAGAAACCTCTGCTTGCAGGATGCCATGAATGCACTCTGCTTCTGGCACTGCTTTCTTCGTGCTTTGAGGTTTCCATATCTCTCTGCTCTCTTCTCTCTTTTTTATTTCAAGAGACTGGTTTAAGACACAGTCTAATCTTGTAGATCTCACCAACATAGCTGCTGCAAATCTATCCTGTTAGCATCACAGTGACAGGACACAAGACAGAGCAAAATCACATGAGATGGCAAAATGGTTGACAATCACACAGCACTAAATCAGCGCCCAGTCAAACTGACGCGCGTATTCCTGGGGGACACAGTTCGATCCATGACAAACAGACAATCAGACAGGAGACTAAAAGCTCAGTAGGAAAACAGATGAAGGGAATGAGCAGTGGATCCAGAGAAAACACTAATGAAAAGTGAGACAATCTCATGCTTTATATTTTGCAAATTGTTCCCAATGAGTTTATTCTTATATTAATGTATGAACTACATAAAAATAATGATAAGTTTCCTGCAGATCAAACTGAACCTTAGTTTGCCACAGGTAGGAAAGAAAGGCGCTCTTAGTCTGTAAAACACTGGCCCTTCCATGTGAAAACTGAGTAATCGGGTAGTTTCCACAGCCAAGAGAAAGGTGCAGCAGGGGACAGAGAGCAGGTAATCCAGCAGGCTGCTGGTGGCTGGGACTCTGGGAATCGTCCAGCCTAGAGAGCCACTGCAGCCCCACAGCTGGTGCAGGCTTTGGCTCTGTGCCAGACACTCAACACAATTTTGTGGAATGGTGTGGATGAGTGAGGATACTTGCTCTCCACTTGAGAAAAGGTAGCTGTGAACTCCTCAAAACACGGAAGGATTCAAGCCCTTAGGGAGGACTCCAAATTTAAAACTCCCTCTGACCATGATTCTATGACATATACTACATTCTGTCAAATGGAAACCTTGCAAGACAGTGAATAATTTGTATTCCACCTTCCAATGTACATTTTTAAGCCATATTGAGTTTCCCACGTTGAAGCTCCATTTTAAAAGAAGCAAAAATGCATTGACTGACCCAAATTTTCAGACTGAAAACAAAGGAAGGACATAGTCTTCATCTCAGCCTCCTTGTCACTTTTTCTTTTTTTTTTTTTGTAATTAATTAATTCACCCATCACATATTTTGGGCTTCCAGAAGACAGTAACTACCAGGCCGTGACCTCAGGATATACAAAGAAGGGTCCCAGCTAGGGCTGTGAGGGACATTGAACAATGCTGATGAGCCCTGGGGGCTTCCTGGATGGGGTGCTGGATTTCCGTTGGTGTCCCCAGAAGCAGCTGTCAGGGCCACCCTGCTGGTCTAGGTTGACACTAACAAAAATCAGCTCATTCCTCCCAGGTCTCTGTCACTTGTGCTACAAAGGCCCCAGGGCTTCTTCTGAAGGGAAAGGGACATTTCGTCAGGCCCTGCTGTATGCTGGGACTCTGCAGATAACTCACAGATGCCATTTCACTTAAACTGGACATGTCTCCTTGAACCAGGTAGTGTCTTCATTACTGACAATCAAAATAGCCATTTCATTTACATCATAAACCCACTGCCATCGAGTCGAGTCCGACTCATAGTGGCACGATGGGCACCCGGAATCACCCTCTCTGAGCACAGCCAGCTGGTGATGAAGGGAGCAGTGAGCCAGGATTGGCATGGAGCAGGGGGCTAGGTTTTTGTTTTTTATCTTTTGAAATAGACAGATAAGGAACTCCACTTCTCGGAAGAGTGTGCCTCTATCCCACACTTGTGGCCAGTATTGTCATTATTTTAAAGATCTGTAAAACATATGAAATGCTCTGCTTCTATTATGGGTCAAATTATTTTGGACTATCACAATTTTATCAGAAGGAAAATTGCATGTTATAAATCCACAGACTCAGAAGACAGGCCTAGCAACCCACCTTGGAAAAATCCCAGCCTTGGAAACCCCATGGGTGGTTCTACTCTGCATGTGTGGGCTTCCAGTCAGCTAGGACCAGCTTGTATGCGACAACAACAAAACTCACATTATCTCTGGTCTCCTACCAGTCTGCTTCCCTCATATCAACCTGTTTCTCTAGGGCACTATTAAAAAGACACATTTTGTATTTTATAGTAAAACTCTTAGTATTGGCAAAAGACCCACATGAAACTTAAGAAACGAGGAGAAATGTTGTGTTGTTAGCTGCTGGGGAGCGTGCCCCAGTCCTCAGAGGGACCCATGCATGACAAGACAACATGCTAGCTGGTCCTGCACCAACTCCATGATCAGTGGTGCATCAGACAATAGGTTTTTCACTGGCTGATTTTCAGAAGTAGATCTCCAGAACTTTCTTCTTAATTCACCTTAGTCTGGAAGCTCTTCTGAAACCTAGTCAGCAGTATAGCCACACACAGGCATCCACTGGCGGATCAGTAGTGGTTGTTCCTGAAATGCACTAAGCAGGAATTAAACCCCAGTCTCCTTGAGGGGGGACAAGAATTCCAGCACTGAATCAGCAATGCCTCTCAAAGAGGAGCCGTTCCTACAAACAGGTCGGCAGCACACGCCTGCCCTCTTGACTAAGGACCTTCATCCCGGTGGGCGCGCCAACTTTGTCTTTGGTTTCAGCAGTTACAAGGTGTAAGCTCTTCAGTCACTCAGAAAACAAATAAAAATTATGTTCAAAATCAAAATTGGGTTTCTCAAATCTCTAAAAAATAGAAACTTATAGATCTTAGATTCTCCATTTTCTCACTTACAAGAAGGTAGCCTTCTGGTCATTGTTCTATCAACAATGCCCCATACAGGTGTTTCGGGTAAATCAGCAACAGAGTGCAATTTTGACTGAACCTCTTGTTCACATTTCTCCCCCTCAGTGACCTGCCACAGATGGTGTCAGGTTAGTCACCTTGTCTTCTCCTTGCGTCCTTTTCCCCCATGAATTCAAATCCCTTGCACTCTCTAACTTGCCTCAGTCTAGAGACTCTCTCACCTTAATCCCAGAGCACCACCACTTTAATAATTCAGGACCTCCTACTTGAGAGTGGCACTGATACCACTACCCCATCACCCTCCTCATCTACCCAAGGCTTCCGGATCCCTCCTCTGCTGCCCTCCAACCCTTTCTGCACCCCTGGCCAGAGTGAGGGGGACTGCGGCTTTCCACTGCATTTGGAATAAAGCCCAAACTCCTCAGCGTGGACTAATGGGTCGCTATGGCCTCACCCTGGCCCTCCATTCTTACTTCACAGCTCCCTTCTTTCCCTCCATCACTGAGCTCTGGCTTCTGTTTTTTCCTACCTCAAGACCTTCACACTGGATGGTCTCCTGTCTGAAACACTTGCCCCAAGATCTACTCAGTCTCCATTCTTCTTACCTTTCATATCACAGTTAAAGTCACATTGTGATGCTTTCTCTGGAGCGAAATCTCACTCCTTCCCCATCCAACCCCCAGCTCTCTGTCTCACTATTTCATGGACTTTATCCAAGAAGGTAATTATTTGTTCAAGGAATGCTGGTGGCATAACAGTTAAGCGCTCAGTAGCTAACTGAAAGGTGGGCAGTTGGAACTCACCCAACAGCTCTGAGGGAGAAAAGGCCCGGTGATCTGCTTCTGTAAAGATTACAGTCAAGAGAAGCCTCTGGAGCAGTTTTGCAGTTCTCCTGTCACGTGGAGTCACTGTGAGTCAAGATCAACTTGACTGCACACAACAACAACAATCTTTATTGTGTGTGTATCAAACATCTGTCTCCACTGTCAGGCTGGAAGTTTTGTAAGAACGAAGGCCCAGGCTATTTGTTTCTCTCCTGCAGACTCAACTTTCTGAGTGAATCAACATTTCTAAAGCATCTGCAAAGCAAAGGGCATTCATCGTGAGGGAACAGAGGACAGTGAGTTCCTGGAAGACAAGACTGGAGTTCTTTTCTTTTTCAATAGTTCATGTTTGTTGTTGTTGTTCAAAATATATACAGCAGAACATAGACCAATTCAACAGTCTTTACAGGTACAATTAATAACATCGATGACATTCTTCAAGTTGTGAGTACCCTCATCCCCCTTCCCCAAACTTTTCTGAACTTTTCCTTCTCTATTGACACAAACTCAGTGCCCTCTGAGCTTCCTGCCTTAACTTTGGAGTTGCTGTTGTCAATTTGATTCCCTATAGATAATCCTTTTCAACAGTGTGACCCTGCAGGTAAGATTGGATTCTTTCTGCTCCTTAATGTCTGCCCAGCATCCATGATGGTTCTTATCTCAAAGGAGGTGGTCAAAACAAATGGAAAAGATGAAAACTCTTAAGTCAAAATGGGTTTAGGTTGGATTGTTGCTCCACCTGTGACCCTTCCCTTCTCAATCTCAATCTCAATCTCTTTAGCCTTAAGCAGGTGCAAGCACAACTGGTCATCGCCTGGTTCCTGTGTTTGCAGACCATGTGTAGACCAGTTCTACAAAGTCTGGCTCAGGCTAGCAATGAGGGCACAAGAGCTAGATGTCCTTTGTGAACTAACATGGGCTGAGAACCTGAGTTCCAGGTGTTCCATCTAAGCTACTTCCTGAGATTTTGCCAAAGATCCTTTAACAGAATTAGGTATTTTAACAGATGGGAGTGCTGATGATGCAGCAGTTCAGAACTGGGCTGCTAACCAAAATGTCAGTAGTTTGAATCCACAAGCTGCTCCCTGGAAACCTCATAGAGCAGTTCTACTCTGACCTATTGAGTGGCTGTGAGCTGGAACTGACTTGACTGCAGTGGGTTTGGTTTTTTGTTTGTTATCTACAGATGAGAGAACTGAGATTAATACAAGACTTAGCAGCCCACTAACTGTGAGATTAAGTCGCTTTCACAGTGATAAAGTGGAACAGGCACTCCAAATTCATCTGATCACACTGCCCAGGAACTCTCCAGACAATACAACCTGGAGAGGCAGGGCATCCTCAATGATGCAACTGTGTGTGCTGCTTATATGGCCTCACATCACTCCCAAGGAGAAGTCTAGATGAAGAATGTGCAGCTGGGGTTGGGATGGGATAGGAGGCATCTGTGAAGAAAGGTTCCAAGAGAGAGTGAGGTACCAAGGGATGCTTCTCAGAGTGGCTGGTTAGATAGGCACCCAACACAAGCAGAAATTTAGGCAAGCAAAAGGGCTGAGACAGCATGTTTTGGAGCAAGGGAGAGGGCCAGCCCCATGAATGACAATGCTGTTGTTCTCAGGGCTGTTAGTAGGTGCAGACTCTGGAGGGGGAGGAGCAAAAGGTAACATGCAAAAAAAGCAGGAGGACATATGCGCTTGAGGGCCTCCCGGCTCAACTGAGGTGTCTGGACCTCCTTCAGGAAGAAGTGGGAATCTCTGACAGTTTCTGAGCAGAACATCATTCCACTCTGTTTGTCATCATATTTCCTTATTTCGTCTTAGGGAACAAAAATGGCACGGTCATGGGTCCCCTGTAAAAAGGTTTCTCATTCTGTAAGGACATAAACCACTCCCCTTTTTCTGGTATTAAGTATGTTCTGACCTTCCTGTGACAGCTAGTTTCTGAACCCACCAATATTTTAGGTGACTTCACTTGGCATCCAGGAAACCCCAGTCTGTTCAGCCAAAGCTGAGGGGGTAGGGACGATGCCTGGGTGCTTCAGAGCTGTGTAGATGCTGTGTGTGACTTACCAAACAGAATCAGTACAGTAGGTCAGTGGGTTAGGAACTTTCAGCTTACAGGGAACTTATACTTGCACTTAAAAGTTTCATGAATTTGCCCTCACTTTGCAACAATTGAACCGACCCCTACTAAAAACCAAACCCACTGTATTCGAGTCGATTCTGAGTCATAGCGATGCTATAGAGACAGAACAGAGCTGCCCCGCAGTGTTTCCAAGGAGCGCCTGAAGGATTTGCGCTGGCTGGTGTAGTACTAACGACTACACCTCTAGGGTTTCCAGTCAACCCCTCATCCCAACAAATTCTTCATCATAATCACCTTCACTTGCCAAACACACCACCTTTTCAATCACTGAAAAGGCTTTGGGCCAAACCAAACCTGTGAAAGTGTTAAGAAATCCAAACTCATTTCCCTCAAGTCAGTTCCGACTCTTGGCCATCCCACGGGACAGACTAGAACTGCCTCATAGAGTTTCCAAGGCCTGTGATGTCTATGGAAGCTGAGTGCCGCATCTTTCTTCTTTGTAGTGGCTGGTGGGCCCAAATCTCTGACCTGTCCCCTGGCAGCCAAGTACTGCAATCCCTGCACCACCAGGCCTCCTGTACTAGCAGAACAGGGAGTCTCAAATTTTATTACACATAAGAATCAAGATTTTGTTAAAATGTAGATTCTAATTCCATATATCAGGCAAAAGGATACAAATTCTCAGCAGGGGGTTGAACTGGATTGAACTGGTTCCAAGCCTTGTTAGAGACACACTTAAGCCCTTTGCCATTCCATCAATTCAGAGAGACACACTTAAGAACTGATAACCTGGGGTCACTGCGAGTGTGCAGCTGGGGGCGGGATGAGCTAGGAGGTGTCTGTACTGTAACGCGCAGTAGGGAGCACAACTGGGTCTTCTAGGGTGCAAGGTGTGCATTTCCTGAGTGGAGGTTGCCACTCATGCTACGCAGTCTGGTGGGACTGGCACTGCACTTTGTAACACAGTGACAGCTCACTGCTTCTGCTCCACTGGGTCCCCATGTGCCACTAGAACTCTTGCTTAACTCTTTGCAGCTAGCAATAACAACCTGTGAAAAGTTTATTTCAAACGCAACTTGAAGTTTACCCAACTTTCATGTCACCCAAAGGAATGAATTCCCCGGCCCTAAACCTGGATAATCAGAATTGAGAAATCGTCTGGCCAGCCTCTGAATGCAGGACTTTTATTTTGTAACTGCTGTCTCTGCTCCTTACTGTCTGGCAGTTCTGTTTGGGAGTCTCCCTGGGAGATGGTGCCACCAGATAAAAGCTGTAATGAGAGGGGCGAGAGGGCGGGCTGCGGGGGAGGGAGAAAAGCCAGAGCTGAGAGTAAACAGAGCCTTCTCCAATCAAAAGTCTAGACCATGGGGCACGCAGTAGGTCTGCAGGGTGACTCAGACCTGTGCAGTGAATGCTCCCTATTCATAGGCCCAGGCTTTTGTTTAAGTTTGGGCCTGCATTTTGAAGAGCAGGGAACTGGCTTAACTGGTCTGGCAACTTCGGAGAGGTGAACACTTCCCCCAGGGCGAGTACTCAGGTGAATGAAGTCATCAATATTTTCTGGGCAGTCCTAATCTATGATTAACTTTATCTCTGCTGTAAATAGCAGCCTCCTTTTCAGGCTGTTAACAATAAGGAAAGCTGCCCGCCTGGCTGGGGCTGTTCCACGTTGGCCTCCAACCTCTAGAAGGCAAGGCAGAGGGAGCCTTGAGAAGGTGCTCAGAACCCCCTAGGAGACTCCTGATGCAGACAGAGAGATGGCTTTACAGCTAGAGGGGAGAAGGTCTGGTGTGAGGAGGGAGGATCCTCTCAGCCCTGGTCATTTTATGACAGAGTACCCACATGTTTTGACTTTAAACTCAGTTTATCCCAAAGTGAACTCCCTGTTTCTTCCCTGTCTTCAGTTACGGCCTCACTACTGACTAAGGAACCTTGGAAGAACCTTCTGTGTGCTTTTTTTTTGAGTCCTGCCCGATCCAGCCCTGCTTTGAATCCCCCAGTGAGTAGGTTTGCTCCCACTCAGAAGGCCCGCCGTCTCCCACGTCTCCTTGTCTCCCTTCACAGGCAGCTCTTCATCTCCCAGCCTACTTTGAGGGCTTGCCCCACAGAGCCAGCGTTGTTCTTCTAAATTCACATTTTCTAAAATTCGCCTTTGTTCCTGTCCCTCCTCTTACCATTCAGATTCCTGAGCCTTGCACTCAAGACCTTTTGCAATCCAGATAGGAACCTGGGTTCCTCAAACTCAAGGCTGTCTCGGACAGTGGAGAATATTGTGAGTGAGTCAGGCAGGTGAAACCCAGGCTCCTTTCTTCCATATTTTGTTTATTCTACTTTGATGGTGACAAGTATCAAAGAAATATTTTACTTTACTCTTAACTCTCCCAAAAAACAACAAGTCAAAGATGATATGACCCTTTACACACAGCCTTACCACAAGGGAGACAGTGGTGAGTAGTGGGGGTCTGGGCTATGGCTAGGGTACGGCCAGTGCGGTGTCCTGGGAAAGACTTTTAAGGTAACGCTCTCAGGACCCTACAACTACGGAGTCAGCAGCTGAGAGTGAGTGCCTCCTTAAATGTCAGACAGCGGATGCCTCACTTGCTTCACCCTAGTTCCGGCCCCGATACAGACTGTCATGAAAGAGACCATGCACACACCCAAATGGGCAGCTGCCAATCAGTTCAGCCACTTGTTTTCTAAAGGAAATGTGGCTCCATGCTTGTCAGATTGGCAGCTCTTATCACACAACAATGAAGTTGACAGAATTTTAAGGTACAGATGTGGACTCTTTTAACTTTCTTAGATTATTTAACCAAGCAATCAAAAAGCAACATATAAAAAAACTGGAAAGCAAAAGTAACATACATAATTTAATAAATGTGAGTATATGTGTGTAAACTCTACAACTAAAAATAGAATAACCATTTTCTTTAGGGATACATAGATCATTTTAGAAACTGACCACACACTAGATCATACAGACTCAGCAAAACTCTAGACTTGACATGAGACCAGAAGAACTAGATGGTGCCCATCCACTTCCAAAGACTACTCTGGCAGGGAACGTAATATAGAGTCCCTGATGTAGCACAAGAAAAAGGGGAGTGCAGATCTAGAACTCTATTAAAAGACTGGACTTGATGGTCTGACATCCTGGATGGTCCTCTGTGAACACGGTCCCTGGACTTGCTGCTAGCCAGAGCTGAAGCCAATAGTGAAACCAACTCTTCAGATAAAAATTAGACTGGACTACAAGACATAGAATGATGCAGGTGGGTGTGTATTTCCTGGCTTAAATATATATGTATATTTATATATGTGTGTGTGTATATACACACGTGTGTGTGTATATATGACCCTGTCCAACCAGTTCCTCTCTAGAGATGAGAGGGGAGGGTAAAGAGGAGAGGACAAGTGTTGGTTAAGTGAATACTGAAAGTGCAGTGTGGAAAGGAAGAATGTGCTGTTACAGGGTGGGGAGGGCAGAAAGAGTTGCGTAGAAGCATGTGTTCAGGTTTTATATGGCAAACTGACTTGGACTGAAAACATTCACTTAATCACAACAACAATAAATTAAAAAAAAATCTAGACTTGATACAAACCAATATTCTGTAACCACAACCCAATCAAATTGTAAATCAGTAAAGAAGGTAGTCACCCATATGTTTGAGAACTTAAATATTCACTAACCTATGCTTGGCATGTAGCTCATAGGCTAAACAGGAAATTGAAATTATAAGTACTCAGGACAGACTGACCATAAAAGCACTATATAGTAAAACTATGGATTTAGTATTTAGAGGTAAATTTGTATCCTTGATTTATTTTAAGAGCATGAGAGATTTAAAATAAAGGACTTGAGAGTTCAAAATAAGAATTACAGGGAGCTTCCTTAAAGTGAGGAAGTTAAGTGGTTAAGTGCTACATCTGCTAACCAAAAGCTTGGCAGTTCAAATCTGCCACGTGCTCCTTGGAAACTCTATGAAGCAGTTCTCCTCTGTCCTATAGGGTAGCTATGAGTCAGAATCTACTCAGTGGCAGTGGGTTCAGTGGGTTGCCTTAATGTGAAAGGAACTTTGGTGCTACAGTGAGTGGTTAATCACTTTGCTGCTAGCTGAAAGGCTTCAGGTTCCAACCTCCTTGCTGCTCCCTGGGAGAAAGATGTGACAGTCTGTTTCTGTAAAGATTTACAGCCTAGGAAACCCCATGGAGCAGTTCTACTATATTCTATATGGTTGTTATGAGTGGGAACTGACTTGAGACAGCAGTGGGTTTGGTTTTAGGTTTTAGTCCTTAAGGTAATAAAAGGGATCTATCAAAAATATCTAGTAAATAAAATCATCAGTGGTAAAATTTTGGAAACATGGCCATCAGTGTTAGGAACCAGACAAGGATATCCCATGATACTCTGTGTTCATCAGTATCCTAGAGGCCACATAGGAGAGAATAAAACAAAAGTGAAAAGGTCCTCATCGGCAGGCAAGGTGATAATCTCCATAAAAAAATCCAAGGGAATCTTTCGATAGTCTACTAGAATGGAAAGAGGTCCCAATAAATATGCTGCAGTAAGATTCACAGACATAAACCAGTACTATTCTTCTGTATTAGTATAACCAATTAGAAAATATAACAAGAAAAAGATTTCATTTATACTAGCAATGAAAGCTACATGACTTCTATGCGTAAATTTAATAGAGGATGTTCATGTCTGTTTTCCTTTTTATGGAAGAACGTGAAAGAAAATACAAGTGGAGTGAATTGCCATGCTTGTGAATGGAAAAACCAGGTTTTATTTCATAAAGATGTCAACCATGTCCTAATTATTTCCTAAATTCAATGCAATTCCACCAAAATCTCAGTGATTACTGGTGTATGTTAAATTGGATAAGCTGATAACAATCAAGCTAATTATAAATCAATAATCACACACCAGAACATTGATATAGAGATATCAAATAGACAAATAGAAAAACAGAACTCAGAGCATACGGGTGTGTATATATGTATATGGATGTATATACATACACAAGTACACATTTATGTACGTTTGTATGTATGCCAATTTATATGCATGTATATGTAAAATAATTTCCAAAAAGAAAAGTACTAGAGTTCTGCAGCAGGTGTGACATTCTGATAGATACCCGGCAAGCACAAGAGTTAAGAGCCTAGACCCCAGGCTGCAGCCCCTGGCAGAGGGAAGGCGGGGGCCACAACCCACACCGTGAATCAGTCCCAGGATGGTAAGAAAGGACAACGCACAGGGGGTAACAGACACAACGGCAACGATCCTCATGTGCCGTGTTAAGCCATGAGGTCTGGGTACAAAGTGCCATGGGAGGCCTGAGGATGGTGACACCACAGTTGATAAAGGACTGCAAAGGAGGGTCTCCTCCCTCTGTCCAGTGGGGCATGGTCAGTGCAGGGGACCATTTATCAGTTCTTTGGGGACCGTGCTAATTATTATAGAGAGTGGATATGTTTTTCCAAAGGGAGGTTGCCTCACATCCACTCAAAGGAATCTAGATCCTTCTCCCGTGAGGACTACAGACGCTTGTGGGTGGACCCTCATGATCACAGCACTGAAACCCTAAGGAGCATCACAGTGTTTTCTCCTGAGAGTCACTCAGTGTTTACTTTTCTTTGTCTGTTTTCCCCTATTAGAGGCAGAGATGGTGACTGGCAGAGGGCAGAGGGGAGGGGAAACAGCCGAGAGAGAGAAGGCAGTATCAGGTTACAGGCTCTGACATCTTTTGCTTTTAGTCTAGTCGTGCTTTGTTTCTGTGAAAGGTACTTTCAGAAAAACTTTTCCGCAAGGTTGCTTCATGCCACTGCAGCTGGCTTCCTGTAGGCTGTGCCATCCCAGGGAGGGTGAGAGAGTTCTCAAGATGGAAATGGTGGCCTTTTTGTAATCTCTCCAAGCGGCATCCCATCTCTTCTGCCCGATTCTGCTTATCAGGAGCCAGTGATTCAGTCACTCAAGGGAAGGTGATCACATAACCTATGAATACCAGGATGTGCAGGGTCATTGGGAAGACCCTGTGGCGTGGTAGGTAAGCACTATAGCTGCTCACTGGAAAGTCGGTGGTTCAAATCTACCAGGCACTTCTTGGAAACTATATGGGGCAGTTCTACTCTGCCTATAGGGTTGTTATGAGTCAGAATCGACTCAACAACAGTGAGTTTGGTTTTTATTTTCTTGGGGACTATCTTGAAGGCTGCCTACCATAGAATCTGTAATTATTTTTCTGAAAAAAAAAAGAAGAGAAAAAGAGATGCCATGTGTCCTACATTCTGCTGGCTCTGCTCCTTTCTGCACCACTGTGGCTGGGTCAATGTCAATTTTCATGATTTAATTTAAAAGCATACTCTCTGCCATTCACTGAGGGTTTCAAGTGGTCACATGAAGACAGGAAGGACACCCCAGGACTCTCAGGTGCTTCATTTCATCGATAACTTCCATCTCCAAAGAGCTGTTGTGGAGTTAAGGAATGAAGTTTGCCACCTAGACTCTGCAGGGTCCTCATGGGTGTCTGTGTCTACACTAGTGGCCCTAAAATGGACAGTGGGAGGACTTGCTGAAGGGCATTTGCAGAGCACCTTCTATGTGCCAAGCCCCATTCTTGCCTGGGTTCTTTCATACCAGGATAAATAAGGCCTGGCTCCATGGGCTAGTCACATAATGGCCAAGAGACGGGCACAAGATCCAGCTGTCACCATCTTCCTCCAGTGCCGTTACTTCCTGATTCAGTGGCTTTGGGAGAGTTACTTGACCTTCCCAATCCGCAGTTTCCAATGGTTTCTAATGGAGAAGCTGCACTGTGATGCCCTCAGAGCACCCCTGAGTCTATGTGTTTCATCTGCGTTCTGTTAGCAATAGGTATTTCTGGTGCTGTTACAGATATCACCATCAAAAGCCACTGTCTGAATCCTAGGTCAGCCTTGAAACTGAATTCAGTGGGTCTGGGTGGTCTCAGGATCCCTGAGTGGCACAAATGGTTAATGTGCTAGACTGCTAACTAAAAGGTTGAAGATTCAAGTCCACCCAGAGGTGCCTCCAAAGAAGGCTCTGGAAACCTACTTCAAAGAAATCTGGCACTGAGAACCCATGTAGCGCAGCTCCACTCTGAAACACATTGGGCCACCAGAACTGGAATTGAGAGCAACTGGCAGTGACAGCTTGAGCACTCAATTATTCCAGCTCTACCAGGGGCCGCCATTGGCAGCCACTGGTCCAGAGAGCATCACACCGGGGAGTAGTGGAGGCTGGGGTGTACTGTGTTCGTGTGCAGTGTGAATTTAAGGGGCTCTGAGTCCAAGTGGGCCATGTCTGGGGTCAGGGCCTAGCGTCTCTGTTGGCCAACTCCTGGAGGATCTGGGCAGAAAGAGTGATACAGTGACCAGTTTCAAATTTTAACAGTCTCCTTATGCTTCCTTTCTTCTTTCTGCCTCCTATAACACTTTGCACAAGCAATGCCCATGGAAGCAGCAGTCAAGAAATCAAAAGATGGATCACATTAGTAAAAGCTCCTGCAAAAGACCACTTTAAAATATTGAAAAGTAAAGATGTCACCTTAAAGACTAAGGTGCACCTGATTCGAGCCGTATGTATGCAAAAGCTGGAGATGAACAAGGAAGACAGAAGAAGAACTGATGTCTTTGAACTGTGGTGTTGGAGAAGAATATTGAATGTACCATGGACTGCCAAAAGAACAAAGAGACCTATTTCGGAAGAAATACAACGAGAGTGTTTCTGGAAAGCAAAGATGGCACAACTGTATCTTACACACTTTGAACATGTTGTCAGGAGGGATCAGCCCCTGGAGAAGGACCACGCTTCGTACAGTGGAGGGTCAGCAAGGTGCGCTGACACCATGGCTGCAATGAGGGGCTTAAGCATTAAAAACAATTGTGGACACAGCGCAAGAGCATGTAGTGTTCCATTCTGTCATGCATAGGGTCGCTATGAGTTGAAACAGATTAGACTGCACCTAACAACAAGATAACTCTTTCCGGGGATAATCCTTCAGGCTGCTTTCTCCTGGCTGAAGAACCTATTAAGTTGCTAATTCTGGAGGAACCCAGAACTAGGGGTGCTGAAGGGCTGTTCAGTTTTCCACTGCCATTTGCTACCTGTTCTCCCCACCACTAGCCATAGCTCTCACATTACACACCAGGCACTGTTTACTAAGCAAGGAAACCCTGGTGGTGTAGTGTTTGAGTTCCATAGCAGCTAACCAAAAGTTCAGCAGTTCAAGTCCACCAGGTACTCTTTGGAAACTCTATGGAGCAGTTCCACTCTAACCTATTAGTTGTAATCAACTCAGTGGCAGTGGGTTGGGTTTGGGTTGGTTATCAAGCAAGAAAGCCCCACCATACAAACCTTACTGACACCTGAGAGGAGGCAGCTTGACTGCTAAGGCTTGAGGCTGCTAGGCTTATGCTATGGGGTTCCCACATAGGCCAGAGGTGTAGGCACAGACAGGGAGGATGATATCTTGAAATCTTGGCATCCTCTGTTAGGTGTCATCTTGACAGTGAAATATTGTGAAATGCTGTAGCATTCGCAGCCTAACATGAGAATGCCAAGATTCTGTCCAACTCCCTTTTCCTAGCTCAGTCACCTTGGAAAAATTTTTAGTCTATTTTATTTTTCTATCCATAAATTAGGGAAATATAGAGAACTGAACTAAGTAGTGTATGTGGACAAGCACTGAGAAAGTGTAATTCAGAAGCACCAATAAGCAGTGAGCACCTGCTCAGTGTCAGGCTGTGTTCTGAGCAGCAGAAGCAGGGATGAGCAGATCCAAGGTGATCCTTGGCCACAGCACTCACCTTCCAGTGGGGAGACACCCAAGAAACCAACAAATGTGCCGTGGGCACTGTGCAGAAGGACCGAGCATGGCAGGAAGGCAGGACAGGGAGAACAGAGTCATGTTAGGGGGTCTGGGAGGAAGCTGCCCAGAATGAAATGAAGTGAGCTCAGACATGCGGACACCCGGTAGAAGGATAATCCAGCAGATGGAACAGTGCTCCAGGTTCCTGGAGAAGGTATTGTTCCTCTGTCGAAAACCTCGTACCCCACTGCTAAACCTGCTAAGAACCAACTCAGATGTCACCATTCTTATGAAGATCCCCCTGAGCTCACCCAGCAGCTCATTACTACCACCACCCACTTGAAACAATCCCTCTTGCCCTGGAGCCCTGGGATGTACTCAAGGACCTGCCTCCCTTCTGTGTGAAAACTGCCTGGCATAGAGTCAGCTCCAACTGTCAGCCCTACCCAGAGTATGTCAGAGTAGAGCTGTTTTCCATGCGGTTTTTCAGGAGATTGCCAGATCTTTCTTCCAAGGGGTCTCTGGGTAGATTCAAGCTGCCAGTCTTTTGAGTGCCAGAACGCATGTTCGTCACTTGCATTGCCCAGGGAAACTCGTGTAGTGTGACAAGATAGTAGGAACTGGGGCACAGGGGCAAGGATTAGAGTCTTTGGGTGGAATAGAGATGAGTCTCTTGATAATATGGAAACAGTGAAGGTCATTGTCAGCTCAGAATCATTAATAGCAAATGTGTTTTTATTTTTTAACATTATGAAGTAGTGATGAGTTTTATGTGATTGCAGAAAAAAAGAATGGTGCCGTATTTCATTTTACAGAGCTAGTTAGTCTATTTGGATAGTTCTACTGTGTTTCCAACAGTTACAAAGCCTGTACACATTGACACCTGTCCTGCTTGTTAGGCCATCAGGTAGACTTTGGACTTACAATGGCCCCATGTGACAGAGTAGAATTGCCCCATAGGGTTTTCCAGGCTATAGTCTTCAAGGGAGCAGATTACTAGGCCTTGATCCCACAGGGCTGCTGGGTGGGTTTGAGCTGCTGGGTGGGTTTGAGCTGTTCTGATGAGCAGATGAACCCTTAACCATTGAGATAGCAGAGTGCCTTAAATGAGAACAACCGCATCCTAGAAGGTAAAGATAGGGTCTGCTTCCCCCCACTACCCTATAAGTCGCACAGTGGCAGGCAGCGTGGTGATTCAATGACTATTTACTGAGACGCAGCACCTGCCCAGCACCCCAGTCTCCTGCCTGCTCACTGGGAGCCTGCATCTTGGCTTCCTCAGCAGTGAGGGAAAAGGAAGCCAGCTCTGACCTGTAGAAATAGTTTATTTCCTCAGTCCCAAGGCACACAATTGTTCAAATTTTAATTATTCTGAAATCAGGATGTGTGTTACAATTAGTTTGTACACTGCATACGGTCTTTCTTTTTTCTTCTTCTTTTTTCCCCCCTAAAAGCTGTTTGTAAAACAATGGTATGTCTTACAATTGATGACATCTTAGAATCAAAGAAAATAGTTAAAATCGCAGGGTGGCAGCTTAAGATCTACCAGTATCAGACTTCTAGGAGCCATTGTGAAAATGATGTTTTGTTCTGCTTTCAAATGTCTGTCGGTGTGAACCCAGGGAGACGGGATTCATAGATCCCCAGGTCCCCAGGCTGCCCCAGGGCTGTGGGACACACAATGAAGATCATGGCCTGGTTCCTCTGGCATGTGGTCAGCCCTGCCAACCCTGCCTCTGGCTTTTGTACTTTTCATTTCTGAATTCAAAGAGCTGGCTGCCAGAGACGAGAGGTAATCTTGGGACACGCACGCAGGCCTCTGCTAGGCCTTAGAATTCCGGAAGTCAGTGGCTGGAGTTATACCAAGCCAGACAGGAGACATATGGGAATAAAATTACAGAGAAGCCAGCGTGACTGGAGGGGAAGGGGAAAAGGCCTCGGCACTGTTAGGCACCGCCATGTGAGTAGGCCAAGCTGGATGCTGGCTGCAGAACCACACCTCCCAGGGTGCGTTCCTCTCCTCAGGATCCTCCGTGCAGATGCGTATAGCGTTACCAGGAAAAGCTGAGGAATACTGCAGGGTCTTTGGTGCTCTTAAAGAGTCACAATACAGTCAAGGCTCTGAGAAATCCTGCCATAAAAAATCCTGATGAACTGTCTAATTGAATGTTTTGCAAACATATTGATCACAGAACTCTTCTAAAACTTTAAGATACTTGCCTTCTGCAGGATACCCACTGGCAGAATCATTGGGCACTGAAAGCCACTTTCCTCATGGCCCCAGTAAAAATCAATCGCTCTGGAGTTAATGCTGACTCACAGTGAGCCCCTGTGTGTCAGAGCAGAACTGTGCTCCACAGGGTTCTCAGTGGCTGATTTTTCTGAAGTAGATCGCCAGGCCTTTCTTCTGAGGAGCCTCTGGGTGGACTTGAACCTCCAATCTTTCTTTCAGCAGCTGAGCCTGTTAACCATTTGCACTATGCAGAAACTAATAGATCACAGAAATGAGAAAGATGGGAGTGTAGAATGAGGAACAAGACCAGAAAAGAGTTTCCTTCCAAGGTCCCAACACATGGCCCTGAGTGTGGAAATACCTGAGGGGCTACAAATGTCCGCTTGCCTCTCTGGGAAGTTTGCTTTGGCCACCACAGGTCTCCCTGGGCAGAATGCTGCCATCTCCGGTCTGACAAGCTGTATGAGCCAGGTGGGTGTGTCCAGCGTGGTCAGGCACGTGGGCCAAGTTGTTTTTGGAAGGGTCTTTTCTTGCACAGGAACTCACACACGTGACACATAAGCAGAATGCAATTCTACACCCTGAGGCTGGTTCTGTGGTTCCTCCTGCAATTCTGAAAAAATCCTGAAAAGAAAAAGCCCTGTGGGGGGCTAAGTGGTCGGAGGCCATGGAGCAGGGCCTGGATGGGTTTACTGTTCCAGTTTTCAGAACTTCAAAGGGAAAAAGGGTGAAAAGCACTGGTGGATTATTAAGACTATTTCTTCAGTGTCATCACAAGCCGTGGTGGCCACCAACTCTCCACAGGGAAGATTGTGCTACAAGATCAAAGGACACAAAGGTGTCCGAGTGATGGCAAGCTTCAGGTCTTCCACTGAGACGTGCCCTAAGCTTCAAGAGTTTGGTCAACAAGGTGAGGCCAGTTACAGGCGGTGAGCACAGCATCAGCTGAGGCTTGGAAGTGGGGCAGCCTGAGTTTTGTTCAGTGAACAGATTCGAATACAGTGACGAGTAGTGGACTAGAGTGTGGAAGACAGGCTGGTTTGCAGACCACAGGCTGAGGAGTTCGATTTATTCACAGAGAAGTATCTTCAGGACCAGATGCTATGCTGTCCAAGGTCCTTGGCTTCCGGAAACATGGAATCAGGAGACAGCCACTGATTGCTGAATCAGGGTTGAGGACAAGAGGGCAGGGAGTTAAGGGTTGTGGGCAGAGGGTCTAGTGCCATGGCCAGTGTGGGAAGGGCTGGGAGTGGCTGTGGGAGAGGAGGCCATGAGCTGAATCCTGGAAGCCAGTGCCAAGATAATGTCAGAGTCTGGGTGTCGGGTCCTGGGCTTGCACCAGAGGGAGGATAAGGAGGCATGGGGGAGGGGAAGACGGAAGCTGCCACAGCACCCTGGTGTTAGGTTATCAGTGAGCCTCACGCAGAGCTAGCGGCTGACTGGGACTCGTGCAGTGTTCCACCCTTGGAAGTGTCTTTTTGACCTTTGCAGTACTCTTAAAAATGACGGAAACATTATCTAAATATGTAGTTTTTTGGCTTCTTTTGAAAAATGGACAGGCCTGACATTCCTGGAACTGCACCCGGCAGAGCTCACTGAGCAGGTGGCAGCTGCTTCTGTAATCAGGGCTGTGCACGCCTGTCAGCCAGTGTCCCCCCTTTCCTGTCACCTCACACCCGGACTGCCCTGCTCATTTCCACTCAAACTCCCTGCCGGGCTCCAGAGAGTCCCTAGGTGATGCAGAGCTGTTAGGTTGGAGGCTTGAGTTGATCCAAAGGTGCTTAGGACGAAAGTGCTAGCAATCTATTTCTAAAACTTGAGCCATTGAAAACCCTGTGGAGCGTAGTTGTACCCCAGCACATATAGGGTTGCCAGGAGTTGGAATTGATTCATTGGCAACTGGTTTTGAGCTTGCCTGGCTCATGAGCATTTGAATTCACAGAACCTGAGCAAACAGTTCTGTCATTACTGGGAGGGAGCTGAGAGAGGGAAGCGGGGGGGAGGCCCCAGGAAGGGTGCAGTTCAGCTGGGATCCATGCTCCTGTTCGTAGCATCTTTCTACTCCAGGGAACAGTCCCCTTCCTCTATTGGTACAATAGCACCATAGTGGCTAGAAGTGGTTGGCTACGGTGGACTGTGCAGCCAACAACACCTCAGGGGATCTGGGAACTGCGTGCTCAGACACACTCTTCCAGAAGCTTCCTTGAAGTGTGCACACGTACCTGGGACCCAACACACAGAAATGCTCAGCTTTGGACAAGCACTACTACCTGTCTAACAGAGCTACTAAGTCGGACAAGAGTTTGGTAGGTTGCTGATATGGGTATAATTACAACACACAAGGATCTTTCTTTTCACCCCAACAGCAATCTTGTCTAGTGGCTATTTGTATTTCTCACTTTTGAAGATGAGGAAATTGAAGCTTATAGAGGTTAAATAACTGGACCCAGGCCACCATGGTTAATACCAACAATAGTATTAGCAGCCAAGGTCCTGCCTCTAGCTGGTAAGCGTATCATGTGTCAGCTTCCTTAATCCTCACTGAGCCTCCATGAGAGCTTGTCCCCCTCAACCAAGGAGGAGACTGAGGCCTAGAAGGGTCTGTGTGGACCCCAAAGCTCTAGTTCCTAGTCACAAAATGAGATGCCCTTTCTGATTGATAAGAACCTAGCAAACCAAGTTAGAAACCCCAGGAAAGACAAACTTAACAAACCACGAAGGCCCTCACCTAGAAGCTAATTAGTAACTCAAATTTGGGGTTAATACTAGGTCCTCCATCAGGAGTCTGCACCACACTTACATTATTCCTACTTGTTTGTTATCTTTGGCCTCCTGGAGCCTGAAATGAGATGAATCACAAAGATGCCAAGATAGGAAATAGCACAGTCAGAGCACTAACCAGGTGTTCCTAATAATCAGGAATTGGTGCCTTTTCCCTAAGACAGACCAGCTGTGCGTGTGTGACTCTGCACAGTGCAGGAGTCAGCTGCGGGCCTAAGTCAGCAAGACCTGTTCCCCTGCCTGGCTGGCTGTGTGACCTGAGCCAACACTGAGCCTAAGGCTGCACCTTCATCTGTGAAATGAGCACAGGGACAGCCATGACTCTGTATCATGGAGTGCAGGACTCCAGTGAGGTGGCCCACTGATGATGATCCGGACCGAGGGAGGGAGGCCCTGCTTCCTATAAGAAGGCACAGAAGCAGGTGCAGTTCACACAGACATGAATCTGGAGAGACTCAACAGCAAGGATGGGGACAGACGTGTCAGCCCAGCCAGGCTCCAGGGAAGGCCAGAGGGGTGGCTCCTTCGCCTTGTGCCCACCATAGCCACTTCTACCCTCAAAACAGTCGGGTGGGAGCCCTGGCTGCTTGCTGCCACAGAGAGGCCCTATGCCACTTGAGGGGTCCAGGCCCAGGACCTGTGCTTTCCTGCCCCACCACCCAGAAAGCTGGTCCTTGACCACTCAGTCGCACAGTTGCTGTGTGTCAGAAAGGTCCCAGGCAGCTGCAGCCTTTGGCCCTGCCTCCCCGTGGGATCCATCGTAATCATCCAGTGCTGCTGTAACAAAAATACCACACGTAGCTGGCTTTCACAAAGAGAAGTTTGTTTTCTCGTAGTAAAGTAAGCTACAAGTCCACTATAAGGGCATCACCTCCAGGGGAAGGCTTTCTGTCTCTGTTCACCTTCTAGTTAATCTCCTCCAGGACTGGGAGCTTCTCCCCTCAGGGACCTGGAGTCAAAAGGATGAGCTCTGCTCCTGACACTGCTTTCTTGGTGGTATGAGGTCCCCAACTCTCTGTTTGCTTCCCTTTCCTTTTATCTCTTATAAGAGAAAAGGTGGTCTGGGCCACACTCCAAGGAAATGCCTTTTACATTGGATCAAGGCTATGGCCCTGGTAATGGTGTCACAACCCTTTCCTAATCCTCTGTAACATAAAATTACAGTCACAAAACAGAGGACCACCACACAATAACGAACATCAGGGCCCAGCCAAATTGACACACACATTTTTGGGGAAATGTAATTCAATCCATGACAGTCTCCTGACAGCACTGTCCCCTGAACCATGTGCTCTAGTCTTCTGGAAGCTTCCGTGTTGCAGACCATTTGGCTGCTCAGTTGTGTTGACTCTGTCTCCTACACTGCCTTCAGCTTATTAATAAATTTCTAGAAGCCTCCTGCTCAGAGATTGCCAGAGATTGTGATTCGTCTGCCCACCTTCCCACTCCAGTGTCTGTGCATTGCCCTGCAGGCCTTGGGGCTGAGCATCCTTTGGGAGGAGGCTTCTCCAAAGTGCCATTTTTCTCTGACTGCTGAGTGCTATTCCAGCATCCTTGATTATCTTGAAAATCGCATTAAAATGGGAGAGACGAAGGAGGTCAGAAGGGCAGGCAGACACCCGCTTCCTCTTGCTGAAACAGCACTTGCAGGTACTAGGTCAGTTGCAGGCCATAGCTCCAGAGCCCGGGAGGCCTCAGCAGCCTGCCTTGTTTGTCCAGGAACATCCGGTGAATATGTGAGGCTTTCTGGCCCCTGCCCGAGGCCCAGGTCCCATCCATCATGCATTCAAACTCTAAAGCAATTACAGTAGTTGGAAATGCTGGCCTGGGTTATTTTTTTTCAAACCAGACAGTGTCCAGGCACACATCCCACACCAGGCCCCCTCCTCCCTCCAACACACAGAGTGGGGAAGCACCGCCTAGAGAAGCCAGGTCAGAGCACCCTGGAGGGAGGAATCCTGAGGGTTGAAACCACAGGTGGTAGGTGGGGAGGGGCTAGAGCACCTTTCTGTGTAACAGCAGAAGGACCACAGTGTGTGCCTTCCCTGGGGAGAGGAAGGCAGCCTGGAGGACCCAGGGTGGGGAATGGCTAGAGAAAAAGGAAGAGAAAATGGGTAGAGTGAGAGGAAGGAGAAGGGGAGGGCAGTGAGCCCACCCATCTCTTCCACAGGACTCTCTTCAGAGGAGGATTGTGTAAGATGTGAGTGGAAGGGAGAATGTGAAGGATTCTAAAGGGTCTTAAAAGTTTTGATCACGTTCAGGTGAAAACTTATCGCTGAGTGCTGTCTAATCACTTCTGACCCACAGCAACCCCGTGTGATGAAGTAGAACTGCCCCGTAGGGTTTTTCTAGGCCCCAATCTCTGTGAGAGCAGATTGTCAGGTCTGTCTCCAGCTGAGTAGCAGCTGGCAGTGGACTGCTTCAGTGCTGTGCCGTCAGGGCTCCTTAAGCTGCAAACGATCCCGTTAAAACATCCCAAATCAGAGCTTTCTTTGGCTTGAGTCCACAGCCAAGACAAGCAGCCACCAAACTATCCATCTGGGATGAAAACGGGAAAACCAAACCCACTGCCTCAAATCAATTCTGATTCATAGCGATGATACAGGACAGAGTAGAATGGTCTCGTGGGGTTTCCAAGGAGCAGCTGGTGGATTCAAACATCTGACCCGTTGGTCAGCAGCTGAGCTCTGAAGCAGTGCGCCACAAGGGCTCCAGCTAGGGAAAGGAAGGGAGGAAAGCCAGTGCGAGGTCTCAGGAGGGCTGGCTGGGGGCAGCTGGGAATCAGCTCAGGGCCAAGAACTCTGAGGGTTCTCTCAAGAGAGAGGGTAAGGGTAAGCTAGGAGGGGGTGCAGTGTGGATGCCACTTTGTGTGATTCTGTAACCAACATGCAGTCACGTTATTGTTGTTGTTATGTACAGTTGAGTCTGTTTTTCAGCTCCATGTAATGGAGTAGAACTGCCCAATAGGATTTTCTAGGCTATAATCTTTTTTTTTCATTACTATTACGATTGAATGAAAATGTACATTTCCACATAAATTTGCATGCCCACCTATATGCAGCTACCACTGCTCTCCCTGCGCGGTGACAGCACACTCTTCCTCTCCTCCCCATACATGTCTTATCCTCCCAACAATCTCCTATCCCCTCCTCTCCACCCACTCCTCTTCCTCCAGTAAGAGGTCAGCAGGATGACATCCTACAGATGCATAGAGCTATGAAGTGCACACATGATATGGTCACTCTGTGTCATCAGGTCCAATCCATTCCTGTCTGAGAGTTGACCTCCATTATGGTTTATAGACATGGGCAGCATCAGGGACAGAGGTCATGCTGCCAGGGGAACTCCAAGGCCCCTGGACCATCAATTGCAATCTTATAGTGGAGATCTCAAGGAGCACCCCTTTTTATCCTGGTGTTGCCAGTGAGACTCAACTTTGTGAGCTCCACATGGCTACCACTGATGGTGGCCGGATACCATCCAGTTATTCTGGTCACAAGTCAATGTACTCACCCACTCACATGGGTCTCTCTGTCTTCTGGGTTCTCTTTCCCCCATGTCATTTTGGTCCTCAGTGATCATCCATTCTTGCTGAGTTGGGACCATTTCCTGTACCCTCAGATGGCAGCTTGGCAGCTTTTAAGACCCCAGATGCCACTCACCAATGTGGGATGCAAAGGGCTCACTTAGCAAAACACTAGTTGTGCCAATTGGCCTTGATTTCCCCTGAGAGCTTGGTCCCCAGTCCCCCACACAAGTACTCTGTCCTTGCAATATTGGGTTAAGATGGGAGGAGTAATCATGTTATGTTGAAATCCAGTTAATATTGATCTTCTTTCTAATGTGTGCTGTCCCAGTTTTCACCCAACCAAGTTTCTATCAACTATCTAGTCTAAGCCCTTCCCCCTTGCCCTTCCTGCCTCCCCACCCTTGCAGCCCTCAGAGTGTTTTCTTCTATGCAACAGTCTGTTTATAAGTTCTTATCATAGGGGTCTCATACAATATTTGTCCTTTGTTGCTGACTACTTATACTCAACATAATGTCCTCCAATTGAAACTAGGTTATGAAATGTTTCCCAAAATCATCGTTGTTTTTTAACATTGCATAGTGAGTATATATACCATAGTTTACCTATCCATTCCTCTGATGTTGGGCATCTGGGTTGACTCCATCGTTTTGCTATTGCGGATTGTGCTGCAATAAATATTTGTGTGCATGTATCAGTTGGTGTGAATGGCCTTGATTCTGTAGGATAGATTCCAGGCAGTGGAATTACTGGGTCAAATGGTATGTCTATGTCCAGCTTTTTAGGGAAGCACCAGATAGCTTTCCAAAGGGGTTGCACCATTTTGCAATCCCACCAACAGTGTAGGAGAATTCCAGATTCTCCAGAGCCTCTCCAGCATTTGTTGTTTTGCATTTTTTGGATCATGGCCACCCTTGTTGGAGTGAGATGGTGTCTGATTGTAGCCTTGATTTGAATTTCTTTAATACCTGATGATCTTGAGCATGTCCACATGTGTTTTTTGGCTGCCTGGATCTCTTCTATAGAGAAGTATCTGTCCACCTCCTTTGCCCATCACTTAATTGGATTATTTATCTTTTTCTTATTGACAATTTGTAGTACTTTATAGATTATGGAGATCAGGTATCAATCTGACAGATAGTTGACAAATATTTTTCCCATTCTGTAGGTGGCCTTTTAATTCTATTAACAAAGTCTTTGGGTGAGCAAAAGTGTTTGATTCTTAATAGTTCCCTTTTATCTATTTTCTCTTCTGTCATTTGTGGTTTGACAGATTTTGAAGTCTGTCTGTGTTGTGTTAAAACTTCCCTTGTTCTTCCTACTTTTTCTCGGATGAGTTTTATCATTTTAGATTTGATATTTAGGTCTTTTATCCAGTTTGAGTTGGTTTTTGTATAAGGTGTAAGATATGGGTCTTCTTTCAATTTTCTGCAGATAGATATCTGATTTTGTCAGCACCATTTGTTGAAGCAACTGTTTTTCCCCAGTTTAATGTCTTAGGCCCTTTGTTGACTATCAACTGTTCATAGGAAGATCGTGTCATCTCTGGGGTCTCAATTCTGTTCTATGGATCTGTCTGTCTCTTTTTGAACCAGTACCAGGCTGTTTTGACTACTGTGGCAGTGTAATAGGTTCTAAAGTTGAGTAGTGAGAGGCCTCCCAGTGTGTTCTTCTTCTTCAAGAGTGCTTTACTTATCTGGCACTTCACCCCTTTCCAAACAAAGTTGGTAATTTTTTCTCCATTTCATTAAAAAATGTTACTGGAATTTGTATTGGGATTGCTTTATATAAGTAGATTTCTTTGGGTGAAATAGACATTTTCACTATGTTAAGTCTTCCTATCCATGTGCAGTGTAGTTTCTCGATTTATGTAAGTCTCAGTTTCTTGTAGTAAGGACTTGTAGTTCTCTTTGTAAATTTCTGTTATTTCTTTGGTTAGATTTATTCCTACATACTTCATCTTCTTAGGGTCCTTAGTAAATGGTACTGATTTGCTGATTTTTTCCTTAATAATATTATTGTTGGTGTAACAGAGTCCTACTGATTTACTTATGTTTGTCTTGTATCCCGAGAATTTGCTAGACTCTTCTATTAGTTTGAGTAGTTTACATATGGATTCTTTAGGATTCTCTGCATATACAATCATATCATCTGCAGCTAGGCAGATTTTGACTTCTTCTTTGCTGATGCAGATGCCCTTTATTTCTTAGTCTTGTCTAATTGCTCTGGCTAGAATTTCTAGTACAATGTTGAATAGGAGAGGTGAGAGTGGGCATCCTTGTCTAGTTCTTGTTTTCAGGTGAAACTGTTTCAGTCTATCTCCATTCGGGATGATGTAGGCAGTTGGCTTTGTATAAATGGCACTTGTTGCATTGCGGAATTTGCCAGCTATTCCTATTTTGCTGAGAGCTTTTAGCATGAATGAGTGCTGGACTTTATAAAATGCCTTTTCTGCGTCAGTAGACAAAATCAAGTGATTCTTGTCTTTTCTGATATTTATGTGGTTTATCACATTAATTGTTTTTCTGATGTTTCATCAGCCTTGGATCCCTGATATGAATCCAACTTGGTTATGACAGATTATTTTTCTGACATGTTGTTTTATTCTATTGGCAAGGATTTTGAAGATTTTTGCATCTAGATTCATCAGTGGTACTGGTCTGTAGTTCTCCTTTTTGGTTGGGTCTTTCCCTGGCTTTGGTACCAGGGTTATGCTGGCTTCATAGAATGAAACTGGGAGTATTCCACCCCTTTCTACACTGTAAAATAGTCTCAGTACTATTGGAGATAACTCTCCTCTAAAAGCTTGATAGAATTCTGTGGTGAAGCCATCTGGGCCCAGGCATTTTTTGGTTGGTAGTTTTTGGATAACTTTTTCAATCTCTTCTGTTGTGATGGTTTTATTAAGTTGTTCTCTTTCATCTTGCAATAATTTTGGTAGGTGATATGAATTAAGGAATTTGTCCATTTCCTCTAGGTTTTGAACTCTGTTAGAGTACAGTCTTCCACAGTATTCAGCTATGATATTTTTGATTTCTGTTGGATCTGTTATGACAACTCCCCTCTCATTTCTTTTTTGGATTATTTGCTTCTTTTCCTGTTTTTCTTCAGTAAATTTAGTCAGTGGTTCGTCAATTTGGCTGATATTTTCAAAAAAACCTACTTCGGTCTTTTCAATTTTTTCAATTGTTCTTCTATTCTCTGATTTGTTCAGTTCTTGTCTCATCATTACGATCTGTTTTCTTCTGGTACCTAGGGGGTTCCTCTGTTGTTCTCTCTCTACTTGTTCAAGCTGTAGTGTCAGTTCTTTGGTTTGGTTTCTTTCCTCCTTCCAGATGTGTGCATTTATGGAGATAAACTGACCTCTGAGTACTGCTTTGGATGTATCCTATAGGTTCTGGTAGGAAGTGTTTTCATTCTCATTGGAATCCATAAATTTCTTCATTTTATCCTTGATTTCATCTATAAGCCCTGGCTTTTTGAACAAGATATTGATCAATTTCCATGAGTTCCACTTTCTGTCTGTGTTTTTTCTGCTGTTGATTTTGACTTTTATGGCTTTATGATCTGAGAAGGTGCTTTTCAGTAATTCAATGGTATCAATATTGTTGAGAATTGATTTATGTTCTAACACTTGGTCTATTCTGTAGAATGTTCCCTGCACACTGGAGAAGCAGGTGTAGCTGTCCAGTGATAGATAGAAAGTTCTATAAATCTTGATGAGTTCTAGCTGTTTAATTGTGGCAACAAGGTCTTCCGTGTCTTTATTGAGCTTTTTTCTAGATGATAATTCTGTTTTAGTCAGCTAGGCTGCTCTAACAGAAATATCACAGAGTAGATGGCTTTAACAAAAGAACATTTATTCTTACATAGTCCGGTAGGCTACAAGTCCATATTCAGGGTATCCGCTCCAGGGGAAGGCTTTCCCCCTTGTTGGCTCTGGAGGAAAGTCCAATATTGCTTCAGTCTTTGTCCAGGGACCGTCTTGGCACAGGAACCTCAGGTCTGAAGGTGCACTGTTCTCCCGGTGCTGCTTGCTTGATAGGATGAGGTTCCCAATTCACTGCCTGCTTCACTGTCCATTTATCTCTTATAGGATGAAAGGATTAAGGGTAGGGTGAGCCATACTCCAGGGAAACTCCCTTTATAGTGGAGCAGGGAGGTAATCCTATGAAGGGATTTACAGTCCCACCCTAATCCTTTAACATACAGTATAAGAAAACCACAAAATGAAAGACAGTCACAAGATACTGGGAATCGTGGCCCAGCCACCTGGCTACACATATTTTTGGGGGACACAATTCAATCTATGACACTGTCCAATATTGAGAGTGGAGTGTTGAAATCTTCCACTGTTATGGTGTAGTGATCTATCTCCTTTTTGACTGTAGTCAGTGTTTCTTTGATGTATTTGCCAGCTCTAATATTGCCAAGAGCCAACCAAGTGTCGTCGAGTCAGATCTGACTCATGGCAACCCTATATTTAATATCGTTAAGTCCTGTTTGCGTATTGAAACTTTCAGCAATAAATAGTGCCCATCCTTGTCCATGATAGTGGATTTTACACTAAAATCTCTTTTATCTGAGATTAGAATTGCCACACCTACTCTTCTTTGTGTATTGTTAGCTTGATATATATTCTTCCATCCTTTACTTTGCAGTTTGTTCCTATCTTGAAGTCTAAGGTGAGCTTCCTGTAAGCAACATATGGATGGGTCGTGTCTTTTGATCCAAGATGTCACTTTACTGAAGCGTTTAGTCCATTCACATTCAATGTGATTATTGATAGGTATGTGTTCAGTGCTGCTGTTGTGATATGTTTATTTTAGTGTTGATGTTTTCTCTGTTGTTCTTTTTAACCTGTTCTGGGACATTCTTCATTATGAGTTGATTTTTCACCTTTTTCAGGGTTGGTTTTGTGGTTGTTGAGACTCCTGTATTATGTTTCTTGATTTGATATGTTGTACCTTTATTGTGCTTTATGGCTGCCCCTAAGATCCCCCTTAATAAACTATGTATAAACCAATTTCATTTACTACCATTCTTATCAACTTCCTCTCCATCTGGAAGGACTGTAACGACTGTAGTACATCCCTCTTTTTAATATGATGACATCATAGTTTTCATGATATGATCATTGGATCATTTCTTTCACTATTACAGCTTTGACTGAGTTTGGAGCATTCCCTAACTGAGTAGGACTCTGGGTGATGTGTCCTGTAACTGCTTTTAATATAAAGTTAGTGGTTTTGTTCTTCTAAGCCAACAGATTTTTCAGTATTTCTTGTAGCTTTAGTTTGGTTTTTACAAAGTCTCTGACTTTCTGTTTATCTGGGAATGTCTTCATTTCATTTTCATATTTGAAAGATAGTTTTGCAGGATATATAATTCTTGGTTGGAAGTTCTTCTCCTTCAAGGCTTTGAATGTGTCATGCCACTGTCTGTGCCAGCATCATTTGTGCTGAGAAATCTGATGAAAGCCTACAGGGTTTCCCTCTGAATGTTAGCTTTGTTTGAGTCTTGCTGCCTTTAAGATTTTCTGCTTATGTTTCATTTTGTTAAGCTTGATGGTAATATGTCTTGGAGTCTTTCTTTTGAGATCTATACTGAGTGGCATTCAGTGTGTATCTTGGATATCTATATTCTCTCATAATTTGTGGTAACTTTTCTGTCAGCAGTTCAGCAGAAATACTCTCTATTCTCAGGTGTCTCCCCTCTGTTCAGGAACTCCGATTAATCGTAGATTGTTGCTGTTAATAGAGTCCCACATGCTGCTTAATGCTTCTTCATTTTTCCTGTTTCTTTTTTCTGATTTTTCCTCACAGATGCTGGAGTCAATAGTTCTGTCTTCCAAATCAGAAAGTCTATTTTCCGTTTGTTCTATTCTGTCTTCTTGGCTTTGAATTGAAGTTTCTATGTCTTTAATTTTGTTCTTGACCTGTCGGATTTTGAAGTACTGGTGTCCCATCAGATCAAATAGCTTGCTTAATTTTTCATTTTGCTCTGCTGCATTTTGTATAAGGTCTAGAAGGATTCTCTATATAATCCTTTTGTATTCACCTTCCAGTAGTTTCAGAAAACCTTCTTCGTCCAGGAAGTTCTGACATGGTTTCTTTTGGGGGGGTTTTCTGAAGCCATGGGTGATTTCTTGGTTACAGTTTTCTCCAGAATTTGTTGCTTTGGGGGCATCATGTGAGTCAATAGACACTGGGAGAGATACTGTGAGGATGGACCACAGTTGTTTCTCTAGGCTGTCTTAAAATGAGAGGTAAAAAGTATCTGACAACTTCCAAAGCCAGGCAGGTTTTCAGGTGCATGGGTCCCTCTTACCAGCTGGCAAAGTAAGCACCTCTATATTGAACCCCAGATGTTATGAACTAGCTCAAAATACAGAAAGGCTACTGCCCTGCTGGCCTCTGATGTCGGGCCCCAGCTGTAGGCAACATTATGTAGAATTTGGCTTTTCTGCCAGAAAAGCATTCTCTTGCAGGCAGGTACTGCCTCTCAGCCCAGGAATTAGGTCCAGCTGAGGTTTCCGTGTGGGTATATCCACCTCCCTGTGGAACAAGACAGTGTCCTGCACAAGCTCATCACTTGGCTGGGACCAAGCCACTGGCGGAAAGGGAGGCCAAAGGTGCCGAGATGTTCAGAGTCCACAGCCTCTGTTGCAGGGCCCCAGCCACAGGCAACACTGTGCAAAACACCCCTCTCTGCTGGAAAAGTACTCTCCCCTGGGCAGATGCTACCCCCTAGCCTAGGAACTAAGTCCAGCTGGGGCCTCCATATGGGTGTATCCATCGCCAATGGATCAAGATGGCATCCCACACAAGCTTGCCACCACCTTGGTACAGCTACTATATGGCACAGGTAGAAAGAGAGGCCAAAGGTGCCAAAATGCACAGAGTCCAAAGCCAGTCTCTCAGAATATGCCATTTGCACTTGCCAATCCCACCAGCAGTGTGTCTGAGACTGGCGGCTAGTCAAGTCTCAGCTCCTGCCACCAGCTAAGACAGAGAAAAACAAAATTAAAATGGTAAGGTACCTTCGGTCCAGGCAAGCCCATGCTCACCAAGAGTCAGGTCAGCAAAAGAGAAGCAGTTTTGCATTCAGTGGTATCAAGTCCAAATTAACTGCCCTATGCCATGTCCTAGGGCTCACTAGGTGTCCTGAAGCCTCTCGTTAATTATCAACTCAGGACTTGGTTTTCAGAGGGACTCCGCCTCTCTGTTTTTTAATAATCTAGGCTATAATCTTTAAGGAGAGAGCCGTGGTGGCACAATGATTAAGTTCTCAGCTGCCAACCAAATAGTTAGTGGTTCAAACCCACCAGACTGTCTTTGGGAGAAAGATGTGGCAGTCTGTTTCAGTAAAAATTGCAGGCTTGGAGACACTATCATGTTTCTTTACTCTACAGGGCTCCACTCTGTCCTATAGGGTCACTGTAAGAATCTACTCAAGAGTACTGTGTAATCTTTAAGAAAGTAGATTGAGAGGTCTTTTCTTCTGAGGACCTGCTGGAGGATTTGAACCAACACCCTGGTGATTAGCAACAGAGTACTTAACAGTTGTGACATTAGGCCTCTGTGCTGTAATAAGAGTGTAATAAAAATAAATGGCTGGCAGGCAGACTGTGCTGTTTCCTAGACATAAATGTCCCCATATGCTCCTATACTTGCCATGTGGGATGGTGGCCTTTGGTGGCCTCTTCCCTCTGACAGATGTTAATTTTACAGCCTGGCATGATTTAGATGGACTTCACATACCAGAACAGTGACCTCCAGTACCTTGGAAAGCCACATGCCTATACTTAGCTACTGAATTCACATTTGGTAATTGTTTTCGGGGTAGTCCATCCATCATGCCTTCATTCCTGAATGCCTAGATGAGCCAGGCTCTGGTATTGGCAATTAGAAAGGAAATAAGACAGAACTCCCACCGTGTAATCACCAAACAACATCAGGCAGTAAGCTGTACTGCACTGTTGTAAGTTGCTGTTGAATCACCACCAACTCATAGTGACTCATGTACAGCAGAATGATACTTTACCTGGTCCATGGAAGAAACAGTCATTGGCATGTCTGAGTCTATTGCTGAGACTACTGTGTCAATCTCACAGATGTTAATCTTTTAAAAAAATATATTGTATTTAAAGTTCAAGTTTAAAATTCAAAGCAATTTGTTTTATAAAGCACCCCCCCACAGACCGCTATGCAACTCTATCT
Source organism: Heterohyrax brucei (assembly GCA_028571685.1). Taxonomy (NCBI): domain Eukaryota; kingdom Metazoa; phylum Chordata; class Mammalia; order Hyracoidea; family Procaviidae; genus Heterohyrax; species Heterohyrax brucei. The sequence continues at coordinate 25,921,629 of CM053162.1, forward strand.
GCTTTTCCCTCACCCCTCCCATGACAGCACATTCCTTTCCCCACTATACTTCCTGCATGCATTCAACCAACTCCTGTCTTCCTCTACCCTCTCATCCTCACCTCTGAACAAGAGCTCCTCAGACAGCCTCATGTATGGATTTCACCCAAGAAGCACACCTTAAGTCACACGAAGATCATCATCTTATGTCACATAGTCCAGATGAATATTTGCCTCAAGTGTTGGCTTCAGTACTGGTTTCATCTCTGGGCTAGTAGAGAGTCTGGGGGTTATGTCCTGAGGAGAGTTCTCAGTTTGTAGGGTAATCAGTATGGTCTTTTCATAGAGCTCTAGTTCTGCACACCTATTTTTACTGTGCTACAGTAGGGGCTCTACACTGTGTTCCCTGTCAGGGTAGTCATTGGTGGTAGCCAGGCACCATCTCATTCTTCTGGTCTCATGCTAACATAGTCTCCCAATCATACGGCACCATCAGTCTACTGGACTTATATTTTTCTCATTTCTTTGATGTTCTTCATTCACCTGTCCTCCAGGTGGAATGGGACCAATCTATGCTACTTAGATGGCAGCTTTCTAACTTTTACAATCTCAGACACCACTCACCAAAATGATACAGAAAACATTTTCTTAAAAAAAGCTTAGACACACCAATTATCCTAGATGTCCCCTGAAACCATGGTCCCCAGACCTCTCTCCCTACCACTCTGTCCTTCAAAACAATTGGATTATATTTAGAAAACTTTTTTAGCTTTTTGTGTAGCCCAGTTGTGTCATGCTCTCTTCTGCTGCATGCTGTCACTGCTCTCACCTAACCTAACTCCTATCTGTTATCTAATCTATTAAAACCCTGGTGGTATACTGGTTAAGTGCTACATCTGCTAACCAAAAGGTTGACAATTTGAATCCACCAGGCACTTCTTGGAAACCCTGTGGGGCAGTTCTACTCTGCCCTACAGGATCACTATGAATCAGAATCAACTCAGGGGCAGTGAGGAATCTATGAACCTATGACTAATACCCCTCTTCCTCCCACCCTCCCTACCCACATTTGTAACCATCAAAAAGTATTGTCTTCTGTGTTTAAACATTTTCTTAAGCACTTATGATAGTGGCCTCATGCAACATTTGTCCTTTTACAACTGACTAGTTTCATTCAGCATAGTTTATTCCTAAGTATTTTATCTTCTTGGGGGCTATTGTAAATGATACGGATTTGGTGATTTCCTCTGCAATGGTTTCTGTTGATGCAAAGGAATCCAACTGGTTTATATATGTTTGTCTTATACCCTGATACTTTGCTGAACTCTTCTAATAGTTCCAGTAGTTTTCTTTGTGGATTCTTTAGGATTTTCTGTATATGAGGCCATATCATCTGCAAACAGAGATATTTTGACATCTTCCTTACCAATTTGGATGCCTTTTGTTTCTTTATCTCATGTGATTGCTCCGGATGGACCCTCCAGCACAATGTTGAATAGAAGTGGAAACAACGAGCAACCTTGTCTGGTTCCTATTCTCAAGGGGAATGCTTGCAGATTCTCTGCATATAGAGTAATGTTGGCTGTTGGTTTTGCATAGAAGTCCTTTATTATGCTGAGAAATTTCTGCTCTATTTCTATCTTGCTGAGAATTTTTAACATGAATGGGTGTTGGATTTTGTCAGATGCCTTTTGTGCCTGCTATTGATAACATTAAGTAGTTCTTGACTTCTGTCTTATTTATGTGGTTGATTACATTAATTGTTTTTCTAATGTTGATCTCTCCCTGCATCACTGGTATAAATCCCATTTTGTCGTGGTGAAATAATTTTTTTTGATGTGTTATCGAATTCTATTGGCTAGAATTTTCTTGAGGATTTGTGTACCTACATTCATGAGAGATATTGGTCTGTAATTTCCTTTCTTTCTTTTTTTTTGTGCTGTCTTTACCCAGTTTTCATATCACAGTTATGCTAGTTTCACAGAATGAATTTGGGAGTATACCATTCTTTTCTATGCTCTGAAATAGCTTTAGTGTCTATAAAAGTTTGATAGACTAGTCCACAGAAGCTGTCTAGGACAGGGCTTTTTTTAATTGAGAGCTTTTTAATTACCTTTTCAATCCCTTCTTTGTGATGGGTTTATTTATTTGTTTTACTTTTGTTTGTGACAGTTTGGGCAGATGATGTGTTTCTAGACAACTGTTCATTTCCTCTAGGTTTTTGAATTTATTAGAGTAGAATTTTTTATGGTAGAATTTGCTATGATTCTTTTAATTTCAGTTTAGTCTGTTGTGATGTCACACATCTGATTTCTTATTTGAGTTATTTGCTTCCACTCCTGATTTTCTTTTGTCGGTTTAGCCAATGGCTTATCAATTTTGTTGATCTCAAAAATCAGCTTTTGAACCTACCCTGCTCATGGATAGGAAGATTTAACATTGTGAGAATGTCTATTTTACCCAAAGCGGTCTACATATACAATGCAATCCCAATACAAATCCCACTGTCATTTTTTAATGAGATGGAGAAAGAAATCACCAACTTTGGAAAGGGAAGAAACCCCTGATAAGAAAGCACTACAGAAGAGGAACACGATGGGAGGCCACACACTGCCCAACTTAAGAAACTATTACTCTGTCGCAGTAGTCAAAACATCCTGGTACTGGTACAAAAAGAGACATATAGACCAATGGAACAGTGTTTAGACCCCAGAGATGTCACCATCCTCCTATGAACAGCTGATATTCAACAGAGGTCCTAAGATTGTAAACTGGGGTAAAAACAGTCTCTTTAACAAATGGTGCTAGCAAACTTGGATATCCATCTGCAAAAAGTTGAAACAAGCCCTACATCTCACACCTTACAGAAAAATTAACTCAAATTGGATAAAAGATCTACAAATCAAACCTAAAATGATAAAGATCACGCAAGAAAAAATATGGTCAATAATGGAAGCCTTAATACACAGTTTAGACAGACCTCAAAATCTGACAAACAAAGCACAATCAACAGAAGAGAAAATAGATCAGTGGGAACTACTAAGAATCAAACACTTTTGCTCATCCAAAGACTTTACCAAAAAGGTTAAAAGACCCCTGCAGAATGGGAAAAAATATTTGCCAGCTACATGTTGGGCCAACATCTGATCTCCATAATCTACAAGGTATTTCAAAATGTCAGCAAGAAAAAGATAAATAACCCAGTTAAGCAATGGGCAAAGGAAATAGACACTTCACCAGAGATGGCATGCAGGCAGCCAAAATACATGTGAGGAAATGATCACAATCATTAGCTATTAGAGAAATCCAAATCAAAACTGCAATGAGATACCATCTCACCCCAACAAGATTGGCCATGATCCAAAAATCACAGAACAACAAACGCTGGAGAAGCTGTGGAGAAATTGGAACTCTCCTACACTGCTGGTGGGATTGCACAATGGTACAACTTCTTGGAAAGCAATCTGGTGCTTCCTTAGACAGCTGGAAATAGATATGCCATTTGATCCAGTAATCCCACTGCTTGGAATATATCCTACAGAATCAAGCGCACTCACATGAACAGATACATGCACATCAATGTTTATTGTAGCACAGTCCACAAAAGCAACAAGGTGAAATCAACCTAGATGCCCAACACAGATGAATGGATAGACAAACTATGATACATATACTCAATGGAACACTATGCAATGATAAAGAACCAGGATGATTTTAAGAAACATCTCATAACCTGGTTTCAATTGGAAGACATTATGCAGAGTGAAATCAGTCAATGGCACAAGAACAAATATTGTATGAGACCCCTACAATAAGAACTCAAAAACAGACTTATGCATAGAAGAAAAGACTCTTTGATGGCTGCAATGGAGGGAAGGGAGGGAGGGCGAGGAGGGGAGGGTTTAGATTAGATAGTTGGTAGAAAATTTGGCTGGGTGAAATCAGTGATAACACATGTTAGAAACAAGAACAATATTAAGTGGACTTCAACATAACTTGAGTACTCCTTCCATCTTAACCCAATATTGCAAGGACAGAGTAGCTGGGGCAGGGGGCAGGAGTCTTAGGAGACCAGTTGGCATAACTAATATTTTGCTAAGAGGGCTCTCTGCATCCCACATTGGTGAGTGGCATCTGGGGTCTTAAAAGCTGGCAAGCTGCCATCCGAGGGCACAGCCAATGGTCCCAACTCAGCAGGAATGGATGGATGCTCACTGAGGACCAAAACGACATGGGGAAAAGACAACCCAAAAGACAGAGAGACCCACATGAGTGGGTGCCTACATTGACTTGGGACCGGAAGAACCAGATGGTGCCCAGCCACCACCAGTGATAGCCGCGGTGGAGCTCATTAAGTTGAGTCTCACTGGAAACACCAAAATAAAAAGGGGTGTACCCTGAGATCTCCACTAAAAGACTGCAATTGATGGTCCAGTAACTTCGGGGTTCCCCTGGGAGCATGGCCCCTGGCCCTGATGCTGCCCTTGCCCATAAATCATAATGAAGGTCTACTATTTGGACAGGAATGGATTGGACTTGGTGATGCAGAGTGACCATATATTGGATGCACTTTATGGTTCTATGCATCTATAGGATATCATACTGCTGACCTCTGGCTGGAGGAAGGGGAGTGGGTGAAGAGGAGGAGAAAGGAGACTGTTGGGAGGATGAGATATGTATGGAGCAGAGAGGAATAGTGTGCTGTCACTGGGCAGGGAGAGCAATGGAAGCTGCATATAGGTGGGCATGCAAATTTATACGGGAATGTACATTTTCACTCAGTCACAACAAAAATAAAGAAATAAGTTGTCAAAAAAAGAAATCTATGACTACATTTACTTTTAAGTCCTTTTTTGTTATAATTTTTACATAACGACATCTCTATTTCCCTATTTTCAGTGTTTTCCTATGATTTCCTTTTGTGATTCCACTATTTGGATTGATATCCAGTTGTTCTGCTCCGTGTTCTGGTCTTGGGTTGTTACCTGGTGTTACTGATTTTTTAACCAAAGGACTTCCTTTAGTATTTCTTTTAATTTGGGTGCAGTTTTTGAGAATTTTCTACATTCCTGTTTATCTGGAGATTGTCTAATTTCACCATTCTACTTGAGAGACAGTTTTGCTGGATATATCATTCTTGGCTGGCAATTGTTTTCCCTCAAGGCTTTGTATATGTTATCCCATTGCCTTCTTGCCTGCATGGTTTCTATAGTGTAGTCCGAGCTTAGTGTTACAGATTCTGTTTTGTAGGTTATGTTTTGTTTATTCTTAGCCTGGCCCCTAGAGTCACCATGAGTCGGATTCAACTTGATGGCACTTGACTTTAGCCACTTTTTAAAAATGTCTCCTTATTTTTAGTTAGGCCAAGTTGATTGTAATTTCTCTTGGGATTTTTCTTTCAGGATCTACCTTGTGTGGAGTTCAACAAGCATCTTGGGTAGATACCTTCTCATCTTTCACAATATCAGGGAAGTTTTCTGTAAACTAATCTTTGAGAATTTTCTCTGTATTTTCTATTCTTCCTCCTATTTTGGTATTCCAATCACTTTTCATAGAGTCCCACATAATTCATAATGTTTATTTTTTTAATTCTTTTATCTGATTTATCCTCCAACATGTTGTCATGTGCTTTATCTTCAGTCTCTCTCTTTGGGCCTTCCTTCGCCTTATTATCCTCCTTTGATTTTCTACTGAATTGTTTAATTCTGTAATTTTATCATTAATTTTCTGAGTTTCTAATTCTTGCCCTTCTGTGCTTTTTTGCAGTCTGTACAGTTTGTCATTATGCTCTGCTGCATTTTGCCTTATCTCTTAAAAATTCCTAAATATTCACCTTTTGTAATCTACTTCTAGTAGTTCTAGGAAGTTCTCTTCCTCTGGAAAGTTTGATTCTTTGTTTGGGGAGCTTTCTGAAGAAATCATGGCCTGCTTCTTTAAGTGCCTTGAGATAGACTGTTGTATCTGAGCCACTAGTGTATTGTATTTATTTATTTTATGTCTGTCTACTGTTTCCTAGCCTCTTGTTTTTAAATATATAAATAGGCTGATCTTGTGTGATAGTTTGATTATTGTCATCTTTGAAACTATAATGTTTTTGACCAAGTGGTTAGAGCTGTTACTTGACATGGGAACTCAAGAGTCCATTTACTTTTCTTATATAGATTCAGCTCAGGTGTCCAAGTTGTCAGTCACCAAGTGTGTAGTGTAGTGTCGGCACTTACCTACTGTACTAGATGGACAGGAGTGATTAGTAGGAGGATAGCATATCACCTTGTGTCTGAATCTAGGTGAAAGAGCAGTTTCTGCCCTGATTTTCCAGCTTAGGGAAGTTGGCCAATTTTCCCCTTCTTCTCCCCGCTGGAGTTTGTTAAATTGCTCCCCCCTGAGTCTCAGTGAATGGCTCAGGGTAGGATAAAGGAACATCCTACTTCTGGCTCAGTTATTGGCATCAGACTCCAGAGACAGGCACAGTGCAGAAAAGGGGGATGGGGGCACTGGGAGAAGGGAGAGAGGCCTATGTCAAAGGAAAGATTTAGACCCACTAGTGGTAGGTTACATGCAAACATTTAGCTTTTTACAGTCTGGTGCTGTCTGTCACTTGCTCTGGAGATGCCACCCCTGCTGAAGATGCCAACCAATCTCCGCTGTTCACTTGGGCCACCATATGGTGGCTGCAGCCATTTCCCCTGCAGGTCAGGTTTGTGGAACCCTATGTATTTCTGATGCCACTCTTCCTTCCACATTGCTCAGTCCAATTTCTCAACTTTCCCTTTGATGTTCAGGGCTCCTAAGATGTCATGTGTATAAGATTCATTTGTTCTTTTGGGTCTTTGTTGTTAGAAAAGTTACAGGAAACATCCATCTACTCTATCATCTTGGCCTTACTTCACAGATGTTAATCATATGGAAACAAGAGCCCTGATCTGCTGACAATCATTATTAAATATCTCTGTCCTTCAGCAACCCTTCTCAGTGGCCCACCACGATTTTCCATGTTATTTTTCCCTCTCTAGCCTGTTTTCCAGGAAATGCTAGCTTCACTGGCTTCTCACATCTCCTCCTGGACTCCCCATCTTCCCTACACCTGTCACCTTCCAAGCCTCCCATCTATATCACTGAGAAGTTCAGCTCTGCCCTAGTCTCCGCCCTGGAACTTCCATGCTCAACTCACTGGCCACACAAAAGGCCATATCAGGCACAAGGCCTCTGTCCTGTTATCTGTCATACACAAATGAGCAAATGAAACACAGTGCTATCTCAGGGTCATGGGCAGGTGGGTCCACTTTTATGTCCCTGAAGCCTCTTTTTTATAGATGTGTCCTGGCCTCCAACCACCAAGAAGACTCTGCATGCCTTATCCAAAACATAACTTGGTAGCTCAACAGGTAAGCACTCAGCTGCTAACTAAATGATCAGTGGTTTGAACTCACCAGCTGCTCCACAGTAGAAAGATATGGCAGTCTGCTTTTGTAAAGATTTACGGGCTTGGAAATCCTATGAGGGCAGTTTCTACTCTCTTCTATAGGATCACTGTGAGTTGAAATTGACTTGATGGGAACAGATTTTCCACAAACATTGCCAAGGCCTAAGCTTCCCCTCAAGGGCAGAGAAGGACGAGCACCTACTATGTGCAAGGTGCTCTGCAGAAAGCCTGGATTCATAGGTGTTTCTTTGGATTCCAACTGAGCCTTCTTTTCTTTCAGTTTTAGAAGGAAATGGCCAGCCATTCTCTCTTTGTTTTAAGTGTCTCTGTGTTTTTGAAGACAGTAGTTAAGTTATTCTTTAGCTTTCTCATCTCCAAACTAAACAACCTCAGCTCCTTTAACCTTTCCTTGGCAAATTTTAAATCTTAAATGGAGAGGAAAAACAAAACAAAGCTATCTGATGCCGAAGGCCTGCTATCTTTAACTGGGACTTTGTTTTGAAACTTGGTCTGCACTTCTGTCTTGAATTCAGTAGCTTCAGCTGTTTGAGACAGTCAGAGGCCAGGTGCTGCTCATCAGACTTTCAATGAGTCTGTGCTGCAAGGCTCAGTGTTAGCACTTGGCAGAGGCTTGTATTTCTTATCTTCAGATTCAATTTAAGGAATTCAAACGGACATCGTGAGTGATTCAGGACCCTAAGCTGCTGAAATTTCCTGCCTGTGTCCCTTCAGGTAAGATGGGTCTCCAGAGCCTCTGGAGAGGCAGGTAGCCTGCAGAAAGGCTACCCTCTGACCCCACAGACCCCACAGACCCCATTCCTCAGGTGCCATTGGAGTGGGGACCAGTAACATTACCCTCCTATAGTGTCTCCTCAGGGAAAGCCTCCCACCAGGGCTCCCAAATCAGAGGGAGGCTGCCTGTGCTGAGTGTCCTGCCTTAGATTTTCTGCATCACATTCAAATTTCTTCCAGTGGCTTTCTCCAGTACCTGTTCCACTGGTTTTCTCCAGTGCCTGTTCCACTGGTTTTCTCCAGTACCTGTTCTACTTTCATGGATCTTGGTTATGATCAAGATCCATGGAAGCAGCTGTTGAGAAATCAAATGATAATTGCATTGGACAAACTTACGGCAAAAGACTCTTCAAACTTTTAAAAAGCAGAGATGTCTCTTTGGTAACTAAGCAGCATCTGACCCAAGCCATGGTTATTTCAACTGCCCCACATACATAAGTGGGATAAAGAAAAAGGAAGATGAACTGATGTTGTTGAACTGTTGTGTTGGCAAGGAATACTGAATGTGCTGGGGACTACCAGAATGAAATAAATCAGTCTTGAAGAAACACAAACAGAATGTTCCCTTAGAAGCGAAGATGGTGAGACTTTGGGTCACTTACTTAGGACACGTCATCAGGAAAGACCAATCATGTTTGGTAAAATAGAGGGCCAACAAAAACAAGGGAAATTTTCAACGAGAGGGATTGACAAAACAGCCTCAACAATGGACCCCAATATATCAAAGATCATGGAGCTGGCACAGCACCAGGCAACATTTCATTCTATTATACATAATAAGGTTGTCATGAGTCCCAGCAAACAAAAGGTCACTAACAACAATGACAACCTTTTCCACATTTTCAGCATCTGGTCCTGAAAACCCTAGGTTCATTTGTGTCCAGTTTTGTCCTCCTGTTTTGCCTGCCATGAGCAAATGTTCACCAATCAGTTGCCCTTCTTTCGGTCTCCAAGGCCTCTTTCTTCCACCAAAACCAGTGTTTGTAGTTCAGGCTGAGTTTCAAGAAGAGGGGATTCACATTACAAGCGCATGTAACTGCTTAAGAAAACCCAACAAATGAAGAAAATAATTTAGACAAGTTGATCATCCTGTGTGACTTCTAGTTATTCCTGAAGTAGACATGGAGTGAAGGGTAGATTATCTCATCCCTGAGCATCTAGATGCTTTGCCATTCCCCACGATGCTCTGGCTGGGAACAGCTAGCTTTGCAACCTTGGGGGAGGAGGGGAAGCAACTCGTTGCCAACTCATCCCCTGACTCATTATGACTCCATATGTCATTATAGCACAGAACTGCTTCATAGGGTTTTCTTGGCTGTCATCTGTATGGAAGCAGATTGCCAGGTCCTTCCTCCACAGAACCAGTGGGTGGGTTCAAACCACCAACCTTTAGTGTAATAGTCAAGTGTAAAACTTTTACATTGACCAAGGACCTTGAGCTTTAAAACAAGGATGCTATAATTTCAGTATACACAGCTGTGGTGCAACACAGCTACCAAGCAGAAACCTTCAACGGATACACAACTGAGTAGAAAGCAGTCTTTTCTAACACTGAAAGAGAAATTGGCTGTGTGGGATCACTGTCCTGTGTAGTATTTCCATTAATATCCTCAGAAGAAGTCTATTTGAAAATTTACCTTGGCGATGACTTTAGAATTTAACCTTTAAGGAGGTACCTGGTAGTACAGTGGTTAAGCACTTGACATGGGGACCAAATGCTTGGTAGTTTGAACTCACCTAGCAGTTCATGGGAAAAAGACCTAGCAATCTGTTCTTATAAAGATAAAACCTAGGAAATCCTACAGGTAGATTTATCCTGTCACATGAGATCACTATGAGTCAATATTGACTCAATTACACCAAACAGCAGCAACAGAGGTACCTTCACTGTGAGGCCTCTGGCCTGTGTCAGCCACTGGGCTGTCAACCCCACAGAGTTCCACATTTGTCTCTCTCATTTTTCTCAGCCAAGGCTTTATCTGGCACATAAAGGCCCTTAATAAGCTTCTTCTTGTATATGCGTGGGGGTGGTTTGTTTATTGGTTTTTGGTTTTTTCCCCTATTTTTTGGCTTTGTTGAGCAGTTGAATGGACTCATTAGAAGCACAGAGTCCCATTTCTACATTTATGGGATGTCTACTATGTGCTGTGTGACAGGGACAGGGATTCAAGGAGACAAAAACACTTTCTTTTCCACACAATGTTTATACCACCACCACCACAAAGACAAGACAGGTAGACACACTGAATGCAAATAAAATGATATATCTCAACTCCACCAATGATATGTTCACAGAGGCCCCAGTTTTTCCACTACCAAAAAAAGAAAAAAAACAAACCCACTGCCTGTTGGGTCGTGTCCAACTCATAGTGACCCTAGAGGTCAGAGTACAACTGCCCCACAGAGTTTCCAAGGAGTGCCTGGAGAATTTGAACTCTGGACCTTTTAGTTAGCAGGTGCAGCACTTAACCCACTATGCCACCAGGGTTTCCGTGTTAAACCCTTCTATTTCCTAGTATGAACCATCAGTAAGTTGCCGAATTTATTCACTTCATATTTTCTTACTGTGCAGTAGCTTCCTGTTTTGTTTTGAAAGTCCAAATCGGCTGATCACGTGTGCTAATTCAGTTATCGGCACCTTTGTAGCTCTAAAGTCCTGTAACTAGATGTACGAGCCCAGAAGTCTGTTTGCTTTCCTTGTATGGATTTAGGTCAGGTGTCCAGGTAGTCAACCACCAAGTTTGTGATGCAGACTCTCCCCTACTGTCCTACATGGCCGGGTGATTGGCATATGCACATGTATCTGGCTTCTGGCACTGAGAAAGGCAAAGGGCTAAGAGCTGTCCATGAGTGTCTATGAGGAATGCATGTCCCCTTATGTGTGATTCCAGATGAAAGAACTGTTTCTTCCCAGAATTTATAGCTCAGGGGAGTTGACAGTTATTTTCCCCTTTCCCCAAGTTTGTTAAATTATTTCATCCTCTGAGACTAGAAGAATGGCTCAGGGCATGTGTGGAGCCCTATGTCCAGCTCAGGTAATGGCATCAGAATCTATGGCTAGGCACAATACGGAGAAGGGACAGGGAAGCACTGGAGAAAGGCAGAAATGTTTATCCTGAGGAAAGGGTTTCAATCTTTATGAGGTAAGTAAGCCACTTAGCTTTTGCTGATCAAAATTCATTTTATGAAGCCAGCATAACCCTGATACACAAACTGGGTAAAGACAGCAAAGAAAACAAAAATTACAGGCCATTATCTCTCATGAACTTAGAAACAAAAACCCTCAACAAAGTTCGATCCAGTAGAAGTCAACAACATATCAAAAAAGTAATTCACAATAATCAAGTAGGATTCATTCCAGTGACGCAGGGATTGTTCAACATTAGAAAAGCAATTAATGTAGTCAAACCATACAAATAAAACAAAAGAGAAGAATCACTTGATTCTATTAATTGATGTGGTAAAGGCATTTGACAAAGTCCAACAAATATTCATGTTAAAAACAGTCAGTAGAAGAGGAATAGAAAGGAAATTCTTCCAAATAAAAAGGGGCATCTACACAAAGCCAAGAGTCAGCATCACTCTAAAAGCATTCCTCTTGAAAAAGGTAACCAGACAAAGATGTCCATTGTCACTGCATTTATTCAACATAGTACTGGCGGTTCTAGCAAGAGCAATCGGGCCAGATAAAGACATAAAGGGTATCCAAATGGGTAAGGAAGAAGTGAAAGTATCTCTATTTGTATGTGATATGATCTTATACACAGAAATCCCAGAGGAATCTGCAAAAACACTACTGGAACTAATAGGAGTTCAGCAAAGTATCAGAAAATATGATAAACATAAGTAAATTCCTACTTCCCGTTGTGCAACCATCCCCACTGCCCAACACTAAGAAACCTCTGCTTGCTCCATGACTACGGGCTCCTGGTACCCCTCAAGAGGACTTGCTGAAGTCCATACGTGTCTGTTGCTTACTGAATCTTGTTTCTTCAAGGAAAATAGATACATTGTATCTTACTTGTGATGATAGATTCACAGGTATTACATCCAAATATATATATATACATTCTCAAATATACATCACAAATTTTGTACAGTTTATTACATGGCAATTATATTTCAATAAAGCTGTTAAGGAGATCATTATCTTTTAGAAATATACACTGAAATTTTCACAGACGAAATTATCTCAGGACTGAAATTTGCTTCAAGACAAAACAAGATCAGGGTGTAAGTTGCTAATATAGACAGAAGTGGAGATTTAGAATATTTGCTGCCAGTTGACAGATGATGAGGCTATGTTCATTTTTTTATATGTTTGAAAGTCTCAAAAAAGGTAAAATAAAATTCTACTTAAAAAAAAGTACTTTTAACCATTAGAACACGTTGTTGCCTGCAGCTGTGTTTCTTTCTTTGCAGCTGGTAAAAGGTCTGGAAATCTTGGACAGACACTTAATTATGTTGGATTTCTTTTTTCTTCAATTTATTTATTTATTTATTGTACTTTAGATGAAGGTTTACAGAGCAAACTGTTTCTCTTAAAACAGTTAGTACACATATTGTTTTATAACATTGATTAACAATACCGCAACAGGTCAACATCCTCCTTTTCCATACTCGAGTTCCCCGTTACCAGCTTTCATGTCCTCTCCTGCCTTCCAGTCCTTGCCCTTGGGCTGGTGTGCCCCTTTAGTCTCATTTTTGCTTATTTGTTTGTTTTACTATTTTATTGTGCTTTAAGTGAAACTTTACAATCCAAGACAATTCACCATATGAAGCACTATGCACACACCACTTTGCAACTCTAGTTGCTTTCCCCACCCTGTGACAGCACATTCCTCAGTTCCACACTGTCCTTGCCACATCCATTCAACCAATTCCTGTCCCTGCCTCTTCACCCTCTCATCTTGCCTATGGACAAGACAGCTTCATATATATACTTTCAAGCTATTTTCCCGGGCTCGTCCTCTAAACACAGACATCACTGCTTCCAGTAGCATGGGGTCATGGAAGACTGCCCTTTTGAGTAGAATGGACCAAAGACAGAAATTCAGGTGTCTTCAGGTACCTGGATAACAGACAATGGAACATGACAGAGTCAAAGGTGCTAAGGACTTTTAGGCTGGGGAGACAGAATCAAGGAGGGAGACTCCGGGTGCTAACACCCTACTTTATCACCTTTGGGTGTGAATTAGGTGGAATAATGCAGTCATGTTCTAAAGGTGCTTAGAACAGTAGCTCCCAAGAAACATTGGCCCTAGCAATGAGAAGGAAAAGCAGAAGAGTTGTCTGCACAAAAGGAGGCCTGCTGAGGACATGAGGACACCACAAAGGCCATCTAGCCTGAGACAACGGGTTGTTTTTTAAGGCATGGTGATTTCATTTGCAATCACCTGCTTGTTTTTATGATTAGTCCACATTAAGTTTTGTTCAAAACATATATATTTAATCAATTTATATTTCATCATATGTTCTCTTAAAAAAGTAGTCTTTTATGAAAGAAGAGACTATTTAGAACTTGTTGACAGTCCTCTAGAGTATGAAAAACATTGGTGGTTGATTTACCAGGGAGCCAGGCAGGTTCTCAGAAAACCCAGGCTGGAATTACCCTGCTGTTTTCAGCTGTTATACTGAAAATGAGAAGGGAAAAGTACAAATGACATTAAAGAGCAGGGCAGTTTGCTTGTCAGTGGAATCTCAAGCTCTAAGGAATACAGTTATTTCAGCTGCTCTCACACTATCCAAAATCTCTATGGCTTGGTTTCATGTTCTATCCTCGCTGGGACAAACACAAACTGGCATAAACAATTCATGATCTCCTCCAACTTCACTCATTTGTCCATTCAGCTAAAGCTATATGCAGGGCATTGCTCTAAAGTGATGGTCACACAAGTTACAGTTCATGGACTCTGCTCCAAAGAGATGCAAGTCTAGCAAGGAAGGTGTACTATGAATTCGCCAATTGTGCAAAGTGAGCCAGTGTATCCAAATAGCCATTCCATAGCACTGGGATATTTCATGGGTGGAAGAGAATGTTTCTTGCTGGGAGACTGGGCAGGGTCAGGGCAGGAAGTATCACCTGAGCTGAGCCAATGCTCAGAATTAACACAGCTCATTTCTGAATGAGGTTCATCCAGTTATAATGATGTAATTATTAAATATTGATCCAGCCAAATTACAGCTTAACTACACTGCAAGGAAGGAAACGCATGCTGGGCCAGTGCAGGAAAAAAAGCTATATCCTCTCTTCCCAACAGGTAGACAATATGTAATGCCCACGACTAGGAATTTATGAAACAGCAATAAAAATTTATTTAGAAATAAGAAGGCAAAACTCCCACAATCATTTTTTTAAAAAGAATACCCGCATACCTGGAAACCCTGGTGGCATAGTGGGTTAAGTGCTACATCTGTTAACCAAAAAGTTGGCAGTTCAAATCCATCAAGCACTCCTTGGAAACTCCACGGGGCAGTTCTATTCTCACCTCTAGGGTCACTATGAGTTGGACCCGACTCAACGGCAGTAGGTTTTACCCATAGATCTATCACATAGATTCAACAATTGACATTTTGTGACATTTGTTTTTATAGTGTATGCGTCCTGTCTGCTGCTGCTGTTGTTGTTAGGTGCCACTGGGTCAGTTCTGATTCACAGAGACCTTACACGTAACAGAACAAAACGCTGCCCAGTCCCGTGCCATTGTCACGGTCATTGTTATGCTTGACCCCATTATTGCAGCCACTGTGTCAATCCACCTTGTTGAGGGTCTTCCTCTTTTGGGGTGACCCTCTACTTTACTTACCAAGCATGATATCCTTCTCCAGGATCTGATCCCATTTGATAAAATGTCCAAAGTATGTGAGTCATACTCTTGCCATCCTCGCTTGTGATAAACATTAAGTACAATCAGAATGCCTCATCTGTTTTGATAGGCAAGCATGGCAAGGCACCTGGCACAGGGGTTCTCAACAAAAATTCAATCAATGAATGATCGATGACAGAGTACTCTCTCCAGGGTGAGCAAATAGCTTAAACTGATTGCAGAGACGGGAAAGGCTGAGATGTCCGGGGCCCGGGGAGTAGTGCAGTTCACCTGCCTGCTCATGTGTGTACTGACGGTGGAGTCACACCAGACCAGGCAGAATGCCCAGCTGTGGAACATATGCTTCACATGGTTTTCAGGATGCCAAAGATTCTGATTGCCAGAGGGGCTTCAGAAAAATTAATCTTCCACTGAGTCTCAAAATGGTTTGGAAGATTCTGGAAGGAGAAAAACAGAAACAAGTCTATGCAGCCTCAACCAGCATAGCAGGAGGGTGAGTAGGAGGGATAGGTGGGATGCAAAAGACTTAGGACAAGTTAGCCCTCCAAATATGCTTAGAACAGTAGCTGCCCATGAAATCTTCACCTTGGCAATGAAGACGTGAAGCAAAAGAGCTGTTTGCAGAACAGAAGGTCCATTGAGAAAACCATTGCAGAAAGCACAGAGTCCATGTGTCCTTGGGATTAAGAGCTTTTCATAAATGAAAAGTGTCTAGGGCAGCCACTTTAGGAATGCTCCAGGGAGTCCACTGAGAAGAAACCAATAGCTGAGCAGCTCTAAGTAGGGCCAACTGAGGAGGGAGAACTGCAATAGAGCAAATACTGCCTATTGGCAAACAATTCTCAGACCTTTAAGTGTTCTCATCCATTCAACAGAAATAATCATGTTGCCTAACTCATAAGATTGTTGAAATAAAATCCGACTCGACGGCGCTTGGCTATCTAGTGCTTTGCCTGACAAGTTACACACTCAATAAACCAAAGTAGTGATGATGAAGGTGACGAGGTGTGCTGGTGATGATGTTCACCGCAGGGGAGATGATGTCTTCAGGAAGATTTTATAAGACTCTTGTAGAGCAGACTCACTTTCATTGGAAGGATGTTTTGATGATGTTTTGAAGCTGAGGCCAGGCTTCCAAGGGTCAGAGAAGCACTCTATAAAAGAGAGAAGGTAAAGACTCAGATCTTCTGGGTAAGGATGGGGATTTTAGAGACATGAAGATAAAAAAAGAGAAAGAACTTTGAGAGAAAAAGTTATCATGTGGGGGTTCTTTGGGCCTTAAAGTATGAGAAGTTAATTTCTTTCATGATCTCCTCAATGTCATCATCTATAAAGTTTCTGATTCTCACTAACGGTTTTGGAAAAGTGAGCTCTTGTTGGATACCTTGAAGGCAGTCAGAATTTTGTGTGGAGTTTAGCATGTGGTTAAAAGCAGACTGACCCCATGGACACAGGATGAGAGGACAGGGGGCTGCTGGCACCTGTACCCATGGTTGTTACTGTGTGCCTAGTAGGGCTGGAAAAACATGGTTGAGGGAATCGAGACACGGGTGAGGTTAAGAGCACGGTTAGTGTGATGAGCAAGTAAAAGAGCCGCATTCCTGTACAGCCTTCAAACAAACCCCAAGGGGAATTACAACAGGAAACAAAAATATGGTTCAAACATCAGAGGAAGCAAGAGGCTCGTGGAGACACAAACCTGTCACCCATTGTATAAGGCCTGATCCAAACTGGTAGCAGCACACAGCACACACCCCGCTGCTGTTGGGGAGGTCGGCAGTTGTGCCCAGGAACCTTGATGCTGGGTCAGAAACGGAGGCCTCTGTAAAAGAGGGGCCACACATGTGCAGTTTACATTTCCTTTCCTTTTTGTGGAGGTTCTGGAGAGGGGCCAAATTTCTATGTCTGCTCCAGTGGCAGACATAGTCTTTGTGCTCTGATGGCATAAAGGAAGTCAACCGTCACGTCTGAGGTGTCAGTTAAAGGAACATAAACAGCCCAGGAGAGAGCAGACAAGGTAAGGGTTGTTGACAAGTCTTGTTTGTTCAGGGTGACAGCTC
The DNA here is from genome assembly GCA_028571685.1 of Heterohyrax brucei. Taxonomy (NCBI): domain Eukaryota; kingdom Metazoa; phylum Chordata; class Mammalia; order Hyracoidea; family Procaviidae; genus Heterohyrax; species Heterohyrax brucei. The sequence continues at coordinate 25,938,710 of CM053162.1, forward strand.
AGGACAAGAAGCATTTAATACCTGCTCAGTACTTAGCACTGTACCCTTGTCTCCAAAACGGAAGTGCAGTCACCCAGTCAAAAGCATCTTCTAAGTACTTACTACATATAGCCAGAATCTATCATTGAAAACTGCCCTAGATGTCTTACCTTCTCGCAGCTGCCCTCAATACTGAAACCTATTTATAAGTCCCTCAACATTAATTTTACCGAAAGGGCTTTTGGTTTACAAAAATCCACCATCGAACTGCATATACTTTTTCAGCCTGAGAGAGAAAACTCAATCAAAACATGACCTTTTGTTATGGTTTATTATTAGTGAACAGAGAATATTTATGCTTTTCAGGAGCTAAACTGAAGACCAGAGCAACAATCTGCACAGTCCTTCAGTGAACGGAGACTTTGAAAAAGATTGTCACGTTAGTGTTGTTCATAAGTAAACCAAACCAAATTCTTTACCATCGAGTAAATTCTGACCTATAGTGATCCTATGGGACAGATTAGAACTGTCCCATAGGATTTCCAAGGAACAGCTGGTAGATGCCAAAGGCCAGCCTTTTGGTTGGGAGCCAAGCTCTCAAACCCTCCGTCATGGGGCTGCTTCTCTAGTTGGTGTATCCTGCTTCCGGAGGCACAAAATGGCTCTCCCATGACAGGTACACCCTCCAGCTTGCTCACAATGACCTTTCATCTCTCAGGAGAACTTGGAGAAAGAGACAACTGGCCCCCACAGGACATAGTAGAGAAGGGGTCTGGTAGGAAGAATGAACATCTTTGTGACTCTGTGTGAATTAGATCAAATGCTATGTAATAAGCCTAACTCTCAGACTCACTTTTCTAGAGCCAGAGCACGAAGGTGTGGTTCCCAAGCCTAAGTTTCAAACTTCTCTTGTAAGATGGCCACAGACATAGGGTCAGAGACCGGGAGCTTCAAGAGGCCCTGGACAGTCCTCTGTCCACTGGCCACCCTGGAGCAGGAGGACCTGCTCATGTGCATTATCATAATTAGAAAGGACTCGCCCAACCCTACCACAGGGGCTGACAGCACCTACAAGTTGGAAGCAGGGTAGAGTAACAGCAGCACCTAAATCCAATAATGAAAACAAGCCCAGGGGTCCAGAGTAGGATTCATAGCTCGTCTCACCCCGTTCATAATCCAAAGGCTCCCTGTCATCTCTTTGTGATATAGATGCGGCTGGAGATTCAATGGCCAAGCAAAAGCAGGTAAGGTGGCCAACCAGCCCAGTTTGCCTGGGACAGAGGAGTTTATGGGATGCAAGATTTTAAAGGTGGAAACATCCCAGGCAACTCAGGACAAGCTGGTCACCTTTGCAGGACCTGCATGTTACAGGCATGAAGGTTGGAATTTAATTCAAGGGCTCAGTCCACATTCTCAGCATTGAGAGATACCCATGCCTTCATCAGAAGCATGCGGCCAAATAAGAACCTGCTCATTCTGAGTTTGCCTGTCTCTGTTCCCAGGTCCCGTATCACCATGATTCCCACCTCATTGTCCTGGTCCCAGGCCAGGTTCTCAGTCCCACACTGGCTTCCTCTCCTTCTTCTGTAGGCAGACTAGAGAGGAGACCTGAGAAAGACAACCTGGTAAGGCACCAAACCTGCCTCACTGCATTTTCATTTGAAAGTACTGTCTCTGCAAACAACACTCAAGTCCTGGGAAGGCAGGACTCCATCCAACTCTCAAGGAAAATAAACAGAAGTGGAGCTTTAAAAGTTACCCTGACTGGACTTAAGATTAGCAAACTGAAATCAAAAGAGTGATAATTTACCCAGAAAGCAAGACACATTCTTTTCTTCAGTTTGTTTCTTTGTTAAAACATCCTGCCTCTCAGAGGTATAAAATGTCCACTGGGAGCAAACCCTAACACACACTCCTTTAATACCTTCCACATGCTGTGTTCTTCCAGCAGAATTGTAATTACAGTGCAGAAATGGCAGCTACAGCTGCCAAACCAAGAAAAACTGTGGGAAAGGCAATTTCTGGATTTCAGCCCCAAACGATGCCTGGGCCAAGATACATAAAAATTCATTTATTTGAGTTCAAATTTTTACTGACTTAGGCCAGTCACTTAGGTTCATCCTTAATCTTTGTAAGCCTCTGTTTTCTCATCTGTAAAATGGTACTGCTACCTCATGCAAGGAATTAGCATGTGCTCAGCTACAATCCCTACTAATTCTTCCTGTGAAGATGTTTCTTTAACCACAGATGCATCCCATGGGACTCCAAAGGCAGCTTTGTAAATCATGGCATCTCAAGGGAGCCAGAAGGCCCAAGACCTCACCTGGTCCTCTGTGTGTTGATGAGGAGTTTGAGGTCCCTGGAAGGGCATGGCCCGTCTGGGGCCACACAAGGGGGCATATGGGGCTCCATCCCCCAACTCTCTGTTCAACCCTCTGCTTTTTCCACCACAAACAGCTGTCAAGAAGTAACTAGAGGAGATTTTTTTGTTTTGTTTTATCTTTGTTCTTTTGTTGGTTTTTGTTCTATCCTGGGTTTTTTGTTTTGTTTTGTTTTTTTATTTTTGTATGTTTGGTTGGTTGGCGTTCATTTAAGGAGGCCTCCACCACGCAGAGGTAGAGTGTAGAAATCTGAGGCTGGAGCTCAGTGGTGTGTAAAGAATGTTGTTGTTGGGTACGAGCGAGTCAATTCCAGCTCATAAAGAGCCCTCGTGGTGCGGTTGTTAAGTGCTCAGCTGCTGACCTAGAGGTTGGCTGTTCAAACTGATTCAGAAGTCTAGCAGGAGAAAAACCTAGTGTTTTGCTTCTGTAAAGCTTATAGCCAGGAAAATTCTATGGCAATTCTACTCTGTCACGTGAAGTCACTGTGAGCAAGAAACATGACCTTCTTCATTTTGGTGTGTAACAAAACATCATTTCTCCTTGGGGTTCTTATTTATTTACAGTGGAAGCTTAATCTCAGCTTACCTGAGTCCTTCACCTCTCCTGGTCCTGCCAAAGTTACACGAGGAGATGAGGGGTGGGGTAATGTTAACACTGCGTATCCACCTGGCTGAGTCGTGATTCTCAGGGGTTCGCCAGTGCTGTAACGAAGTAGTCATTCTTCATGAGGTAATCTATTTGATCAGCCTATCGGTTGTAACGGGAGTTTCCTTGAGAGTGTGACCCATTCTGTGTGTACTTGTGTGCATGTATGTGTGTGTGTGTATGTATTCTGCCAAGATTTGCTTGCTCTGGATCCCACATCTGGCTCATAATCTTTGGGCTTCTGGTTCTTGGGACTTGAGCTAGCAGCCTGCCATATTGCCTGCCAGCGTGGGATTCATTAGTCTCTGCAGACTCTGAGCCTGTGCTCCTACCTGCCAATCTTGGATTCATCTGTATCCACACCCCGTGAGCCAGTGCCCTGTCATCTGACCTGCCAATCTTGGATTCATTGGTCCCTGCAGCTACATGAGTCAGTAGAAGCTTCCAGTCTGATGTCTGACCCGTAGACTTACAACTTGTCGTGTGTGTGTGTGCACGCGCATGCGCGCACTGCCCTGGTTTTGCCTCTCTAGGGAACCCAGCCTAAGACACAGTGGGCAGGGAACATCTCAGGAAAGTATCTGCCACAACGCCCTCAGTCCACCAGGCCACCAGTTCAGCCTCTCAAAGAACTCCTTCTTCAACTTCTTTCTCTGGACTAAACCACAGGACCTTGGAAAGAACCTCTCTCAACAACTATATGCCATCTCAGGCCCTCCACAAATGTTTGTTGTCTGGCCGTGTTTACCTGTTCAAAGGACAAAAGGCAGAACTGAGAATTACGGACCTCTTGGGAGAAAAGACGACCTTTGGACATGGAAATGAGGAGAGAACAGAGTGCTAAAAACAAAGAAAGACATCCTCTGCCAGAAGCAATTCCCCATAGGTAGGATTGCGAGGACCGAGGGCTACAGTATAGTTTGTACATTTGCTTGTGGACACAAGGCTCAGAGGATTCCTCATTGACCGTAGCGTGTTTACAGAGATACCCCTAGGCCTATTCAAACATGTACCCTGGAGGTGCTAACTCAGGCCACACATTTTGGCCTGACTTCCCTGGGTCAAAAGTGAGAGAATTAAAATGGAGTTTTGGGTGGTGATGGGTAGATAGATGAATGGTTCTATCCAGGGGTGGATAGACGAACGGCTCTATCTAAAGATGGATGAACAGATCTATCCATAGATGGATAGGTGGATGGATGGGTGGAGAGGAGATAGAAAGGCAGAGAGAACAAAAGTGAGAGAGAAAGGAGGGAAAGAGAAGGTTCCATATTTTTTCTTTATATATATGTAAGCTCATAATGTCCATTTTTTATATACTTTCCAGGGTTTTCAATCAGTTGTTGACCATTTACCATTCCAGGGTTAATTTCCTCAAATTTGGGAAGAGCTCTGTGTTTCTTTTCTGTGGACTTCACAGGGCTTTGTCTGTCTTGTTATTTTTGTTGTTGCTGTGAGTCAGCCTCAGACTCATGGTGACCCTTCATGTACAACAAAATGAAATAGTACGCAGTCCCGCACCATCCCAATGATTAGTTGTGGTTGGGACAGTCGTGATCCATAAGGTTTTCACTGGCTGATTTTCAGACATAGATACCCAGGCCTTGCTCCTAGTCCATCTTAGTCTGGTAACATCCCTGGAACCTGTTGTCTGTCGGGTGTTCCATGAGCATTTCCTCAGCCCCTTCATTAACTTCTCTCAGTGTGACAGCAACATGAAAGCATCTGCTGATGCATGGGTGTGGCTGTGTGGCTCTGCATGAAGCACATTGGCTAGAAATCGAACCAGGGTTCCCCTTGTGAAAGATGACAGTTCTACCACTATTTTTCTTCGGCATCAATAAATTTTAAAACATACCTGATACTTTAAAAAGCTCTTAAGATTTTTAGTCAGGTGATTTGAACATGTATATGCGTTTGGGAAGCACAACACTTTTAACTGAAGATAAATTACTTTTTTAAATGAGTAAATATTTGGTGAGAAAAATAGACAAACACTAGAAAAGTAGAAAAATTAACATCTCTCTTTATCCATTACACTCCCCAGAGGCTGCCACTGTTACTTCAGACTTCTTTAATAAAATTGCTTAAATTATCTTGCCGAAACTGACAACTTTTTTTGCAATCACTCTTTTTTGTTGTTCTAAATTTTAATCTCCTCCGTCTCTATTTTTGTGTCTTCTTCACTATTTTTAAAAGTATTTTACTGAGTTTTAAATGAAAGTTTACAATCCAAGTCAGTTTGTCATACAAAAATTTGTATACACATTGCTATGTAACTCTAGCTGCTCTCTCCACCCTGGGACAGCACACTCCTCCTTTCTACCCTGTATTACTCATATCCATTCAACTAACTCCTGTCCCCCTCTGCCTTCTCATCTTGCCTCTGAACAGAAGCTGCCCTCGTATGTCTGCTTAAGCTAAGAAACACACTTTTTACCAGTAATATTTTATATCTTATAGTCCATTTCAATCTTCATTTGAAGAGTTAGCTTCCAGAATGGTTTCAGTTCTGGGCTAACAGAGAGTCCAAGGGCCATGTCTTCCAGGAGCCTTCATGTCTGTCAGACCATCAGATCTGGTCTTTTTAACTGGGTGTGCATTTTGCAGCATATGTGTCTCCTGTTCATCAGGGACCCTATGTTGTATTATCTGTCAGAGCAGTCATTGGTGGTGGCCAGGCACCATCTAGTTCTTCTGGTCTCATGCTGTTATAGTCTCTGGTTTGTATGGCCCTTTTTGTCTCTTGGGATCATATTTTATTTATGTCTTTGATGTCTTTCATTCTCCTCTGCTCCAGGTGGGTTGGGACAAATTGGTGTTACTCAGATGTCCACTTGCTAGCTTGTAAGACCCTAAAAGCCACTGACCAAAGTGAGATGCAGAACATTTTCTTTAAAAAGTCTATTATGCCAGTTGACACGGGGTTATCTTTAGGGAGCATCTTAGCATTTCGTTTAGTCTACTTGTGCTGATTTCTCCTCTACTGTGTTGCCCTTTCCTTCACCTAACATAATTCTAATCTACTATTTAAATATGAATACCCTTCTTCATCCCTCCCCAACTTTGAAATTATTGAAGACTGTTTTATTCTGTGTGTAAATCTTTTATCGGGTTCTTATAATAGTGGTCTCATAAAATATTTGTCCTTTTACAACTGACCAATTTCACCCAGCACAGTGTCTTCCAGATACCTCCACGTTATGTTTTCCAAGTTTCTTGTTATGTTTTATCATTGCATAGCATTTCATTGGTTTGTTTATCCATTCACCAATTGATAGGCACATAGGTTGAATCCATCTTTTTGCTATTACAGACAGTGCAGCAGTGAACATTGGGGTGCATGTATCTATTTGTATGGCAGCCCTTATTTCTCTAGGATATATTCTAAGAGGTAGTATTGCTAGATCATATGGTATTTCTGTTCTTGCTTTTTAGGAAAGTACCAAATCAATATCCAATATGGTAGAGCCATTTTACATACCCCCAGCAATGGATAAATGTTCCAGTCTCTCCATAGCCTCTTCTATATTTATTATTTCTCCAAAAAGGATTAATGTCAGTTTTGTTGGGGTGAGATGGTATCTCACTGTATTTTTTATTTGGATTTGTCTAAGGGCTAATGATGGTGTGTATTTCCTCATGTATCTTGTCGTGGATTGAATAGTGTTCCCCAAGAACATCTGTGTTCAGGTAAGCCATGATTCCTGGTATTGTGTGATGACCCTCTGTGTTGTAACTCCTGCCTCTATGATGTTAACGAGGGTGAATGGGCAGCAGTTGTGTTGGTGGGTCAGCACTCAGTGTGTAAGATTGTTTTGTGCCTTGAGTCAGTCCCTTGAGCTATAAAGGAACGAAGTTAGAAGAGAGATTTGGGGACCTCATGCCATCAGGAAAGAAAACAGTATTAGGATCTGAGCAAGTCCTTTGGAAAGGACTGAGATCCCAGCATCTCTGAAACTTCCAGTCCAGGGGAAGATTGACCATAAGGACTTCCCTACAGATCCAGCAAAGAAAGCCTTCCCCAGCAGCTGACACTCTACATTTGGACTGTTAGGATACTGGGCTGTGACAAAAGAAAATTTCTTTTTTTAAAGCCATCCACTTGTGGTATTTCCATTAAAGCAGGACTAGATAACTAAGACATATCTGTTAGCTGCCTGTGAGTGTCTTTTGTGGTGTCTGTTGATATCCTTTGCCCATTATTCAATTAGGTTATTATCATTTTTTCATTGAGGTTTTTGCAGTATCTTGTAGGCTCTGGAGATTAGACAGCTTCTCAGATTTGTTACAGTAGAAGATTTTTTTTCCCAGTCTTTAGGTTCTTCTTACTCTTTTGGTGAAGTCTGTGGATGAACCTAAGTGTTTGATTTTAAGGAATTCCTAGTTATCTATATTCTTTTCTAGCGTTTGTTCATTGTTAGGAATGTTTTGTGTTCTATTTATGTTGTGTGTTAGGGCTTCCAGAGTTGTCTCTATTTTTTCTTCCACGACCATTATCATTTAAGATTTTATATTTAGGTCTTTGATGCTTTTTAAGTTAGTTATTGCGCATGGTGTGAGATATGGACCTTATTTCATTTTTTTCCAGAAGAATATCTGGTTGTGCCAACACACTTTCTTAAAGAGACTATTTCTTGCCCAGTTTACAGACTGTGGGCATTTGTCAAATATCAGCTCATTATAGATGGATGATTTTATGTCTGTGTTCCCAATTCTGCTCCATTGGTCCATGTATTTGTTTTTGTATCAGTACCAGTCTGTCTTGGTTACTGAAGTGGTGTAACAGCTGCTAAAGAAAGATGGTGTGAGCTCTCCTGCTTTGTTCTTCATCAGTAATGCTTTACTATCTGTGCCTTCTTCTTGCTCCATATGAAGTTTGTGACTTATTTCTCCATCACATTAAAAACTACCATTGGAATTTGGATCAGGATTTTATTGTATCCAAAGATCGCTTTTGGTAGAATACATGTGTTTACCATGTGGAGTCTTCCTATCCATGAACAAGAAGTTTCTCCATTTATTAAATCTCTTTTGGTTTCTTGTGGCAGTGTCTTGTAATTTTATTTGTGTAGGTCTTTTACATCTCTGATTACATTTATTCCTAAATAGCTTATCTTCTTGGGTGTTATTGTAAATGGTATTGATTTGGTGATTTCCTTTTTGATGTTGCTTTGTTAGTGCCAAGGAATCCAACTAGTTTGTGTGTGTTTATCTTGTATCTTGATAATTAGCTGAACTCTTCTATTAGTTCCAGTAGTTTCTTTGTTTGTTTTAATTCATTAGAGTTTTCTGTGTATCATATCATCTGCAAACAGAGATACTTTTACTCCTTTTTTATCAGTTTGGATGCCTTTTATTTCTTTTTCTAGCTAATGGTTGGGGTTAGAACCTCCAGCACACTGCTGAATGAAAATGGCAACAGTGGACATTCGAGTCCAATTCCTGCTCTCAAGGTGAACAGTTTCAGACTCCCACTGTTCAGGATGATGTTGGTGATTGGCTTTGTATAAGTACCCTTTGTTATACTGAGAAATTTCCCTTCTATTTCTATTTTGCTGAATGTTTTTAACATGAATGGGTGTTGGAATTTGTTAAATGCCTTTTCTGCTTCAATTGATAAAATCAAGCGGTTCTTGTCTTTTGTCTCATTTATGTGATTGATTGCATTCATTGTTTTTCTAATGCTGAACCATCCCTGCTTCCCTGGTATGAAGCCCACTTTGGTCATAGTAAAAAAAAAAATTTTAATATGCAGTTGAATTCTATTGGCTAGAATATTGTTGAGAATTTTTTCATCTAAGTTCATGAGAGATACTGCTCTGTAATTTTCCTTTTTTTGTTGTCTTTACCTGGCTTTGGTATCAGGGTTATGCAGGCTTCATACAATGAGTTTAAGAGCATTCCATCCTTTGCTATGCTTTGAAATACTTTTAGTAACAGTGATGTTAACTCTTCTCTAAAAGTTTCATTGAATTCTCCAATAAAGCCATCAAGGCCAGAGATTGTTTTGGCTGTAAGTTTTTTAATAACCTTTACAATCTCTCCTCTTGTGATGTGGGTATTTAGTTGTTCTACCTCTGTGTATGCTAGTTTACATAAGTAGTGTGTTTCACAAAATTCATCCATTTCTTCTAGGTTTCAATTTTATTAGAGTACAATTTATTAGAGAATTCTGTTAAGATTTTTTTCAATTTCAGTTGGGTCTCTTTTGATATTACCCATGTCATTTCTTATTTCTATTACTTGCTTCCTTTCCTAGTTTTCTCTTGTTAGTTTGGTTAGCTATTTTGTTAATCTTTTCCAACGGCACTTGGCCTGGCTTGGCTTTCAAAGAACCAGCTTTTGGTCTTGTTAGCTCTTTCAATCATTTTTCTATGCTCTAATTCATTTAGTTATGCTCTCATTTTCATTATTTGCTTCCTTTTGGTGACCAGGTCTTTTTTTGCTGCTCTCTTTCTACCTGTGCGAGTTGCTTTGAATTTTCTTATGGCTTGCTTTATGGCTGAATATCTGGTCTATTCTGGGAATGTTAGCAGTTTGCATCCACCAGGTACTCTTTGCAAGCTCTAGAAAGTAGTTCTAGTCTGTCTGATAGGGTCACTATGAGTAGGATTTGACTCATTGGCAGTAGGTTTGGTTTGGCTCTTTTTTGAATGTTTACTTGATATGCTTCTTCCTATCCATTGAGTTTCAGTCTGTTTGTATTTACAAGTCTTGTCTAAAGTGTGTTTCCTGTAGGCAGCATATAGATGAATCATGTTTATTTTGTTTGTTTAATCCATTCTGGCACTCTCTCCCTCTCTTTATTGGTGCATTTAATCCATTTGTTTACATTCATTGTAATTATTGATAGGCATAAGTTTAGACTGTCATTTTGATGTCTTTTTGTGGGTTGTAGATTTCTTTGCTTCACTTAATTTTCTATGCTGAGTTGTTTTTTGTTACATGTTTTCTTTTCATGTTTTCATTTTTGTGGTTTTGCACTTTCTGAGACCTCATGTTTTTCTTTTTTTTTTTATTTTGGTGCATAGGATTGTTAGTTTCCTTTGTGGTCACTTAATTTTTACCCCTATTTTTTCTAAATTTAAACCAGTCCTTAATTTCTTTGTATTGCCTTGACTTCCTCTCCATGTGAAAGATCTATGACTACATTTCTTTAAGTCTTGCATTTTGTTATAATGTTTACATAATGATGCCTCTGTTTCCCTATTTTCACTATTTTGCCTTTGATTTGTTTTTTGATTTCCCTATCTAGGTTGATATCTGCATTCTAGTCTTGGGTTATTATCTGATGTTACCGATTTTCTACTCAAAGGATTCCGGTTAGTGTTTCTTGTAATTTCAGTTTGTTATTTTCAAATTTCTAATTTTCTGTTTATCTGGAAATGTCCCAGTTTCACCACCGTATTTGAGAGACAGTTTTTATGGATCTGGATATATAATCCTTGGCTGCCAATTATTTTCCTTCAAGGCTTTGTATTTGTTATCCTATTGCCTTCTTGCCTGCACAGTTTTGCTGAGTAGTCCAAGCTTAGTCTTGCCAACTTTCCTTTGTAGTTTTTTTTTTTTTTAACCCCTAACCAGTTTTAAATTTGTCTTCTTATCTTTAGTTTTGGCAAGTTTAATTATTATAATATATCTTGGTGTCTTCCTTTTGGGATCTTGTGTGGAGTTCAAAGAGCATCTTGGATAAATATCCTCTTATCTTTCATTGTATCAGGGAACTTTTCTATTAACAAATTTTCCACAATTCTCTCTGTATTTTCTGTTATCCTCCCCCCAATTTTGATGCTCTAGTTACTCATAGATTATTTCTCTTAATAGAGTTCTGCATAATTTTGAGTTTTTCTTGATTTTTAAAAATTCTTACATATTTTTTCCTCAAATCTGTTGGTGTCACAAGTTTTATCTTTAGTCTCACCTACTCAATCTTCCATTGCCTCAATTCTGCTCCTTTGACTTTCTATTGAGTTTTCTAAGTCTATAATTTTATTATTAATCTTCTGAATTTCTATTTCCTTTTTTCATATTTTTTTTGAACATTGATCAGTTTGTCCTTATGCTCTACTGCATTTTGCCTCATCTCCTTTCTGATCCTTTGAAAATTTCTAAATATTAATCTTTTGTATTCTACCTCATAATTATATGAAGTTCTCTACATCTGGAAAATTTCTCAATTCTTTGTTTTGGGAACTTTCTGAAGCTATTATGGCCTATCTCTTTAAGTTATTTGCTATTGATTGTTGTCTCTGAGCCATCAGTAAATTCTTGAATTTACTTATTTACTGTTTGTTTACTGGGTTCTAACTTCTTGTTTTGTTTTAAAATGTCCAAATGGGCTGGTTGTGTGTGCTAGTTTTCTTACTGGCACCTTCAAAGGTCTAGAATACTATCACCAGAAGGTTACAGCTGTTACTAGACATTTGGGTCCAGGAGTCCATTTACTTTTCTTATATGGATTCAGCTCAGCTGCCCAGATAGTCACCAAGTTTGTGGTGACTATCTCTACTACCTCTACTGTCCTAGATGGGAATGGGTGATTCGTGTAGGCCCAGGTATCTGGCTACACATACTGAGAAAGTCAGAAGGCTAGCAGCCATCTATCTGTCTATGAGCAAGGTATGTCCCATTATGTATGATGCTAGATGAAAGAACTGTTTCTGCCCTGAATTTCCAGCTTAGAGGAATCAGTAGATTTTTTGCCCCCTCCCCCCGGTTTGTTAAATTATTTGCCACACACCCACACATTTGCAGTCCGGGCATATAGCCCTTATTTCATACTTATCTCATAACCTACCTTGCATCAAGGTGATCATAAACTTATTAATAAGTCTTCCTGATACCTCCCACAGCAACCTCCATACGGCCTGCCTATAGGAGCTGGAAGTTGATTATGCAATCACCATCTGATGGTTGACAAGGGAACAGGAACCCGCACTGACATCTAGTGTATCAGAATATGGGCTGAGGCACTGTGCTGACCTACCTGGAGTCCAGGCTGAGTTCAAGACTTATCAACCTAGAGTTCAGTCTGAGGGCCAGGTTGACCACCTAGAGTCTGGGCTGAGCTCTAGGCTCAGTTTGCCTTGTGTATAATGATTTCCTTCCTAAGTAGCAGCTGATTCAGGTGGATTACAGCAGGCAGAGCAGAGTAGATCTAATTAGATATCTTGTGTAGCTTCTATTTCTACTTTATGGAATATAGAATAGGCCTGATTTTAAAGTAGCTATATATATGACTTACTCAATAAGAAAAATTTTGAGCAATGTTTTAACCAACTTTTTTAAATATAGAGATAATAAAGAAATGCCTACTTAACTAGTGCTTTACTTACACATGGAGCCTTGGAGACATAGTAGTTAAAAACTGAGCTGCTAAGCAGAAAGCTGGCAGTTCTAATCCACAAGCCACTCCTTGGAATCCTATGAGGCAGTTCTACCCTGTCCTATGGTTACTATGAATTGGAATTGACTTGATGGCAATGGGTTGGTACATTAATAAATAATATATTCATTTGGAAATGTTTTTACCATACTCACATTTCAGGAGACTAATTCTTCAAATTCTTCACAGGGATCTTTTATACCAGTGTCTTTGTCATCATTAGATTCCATTGTGATCATCTCACAATTCACTCACAAATATTTCATCATCACTTAGGCTAAATCATTTAAAATGGGGCAACTCTTAAGTCTGTGATGTACCTCAGGAAGATGAAGTGACAGAAGCCATTTCCAGAGCATTAGGTGAGTGGTGTCTTGCCTTCATCCCTTAGCATATGTTGGTTATTCTCACAATGTGACAACCCTTTACAGAGTGGTAAAAACTTTTTAAAGGCTGTCAGTTTTGTGTTTCTCTCTCCTCTTAATTCCCTCATCGGGATCTAAAACTAGCATTGTTTGAAGATGCCAGAGCCAAAATGCTCTTTCCCAGATAGAACTTTTGAGGAAAATAAACTGCTTGAAATCATTGAGTCTTGCCATATGAAGTTGTGAGGATATGACTCTGAAGTGATTTTCTGTCCCCAGCAAGGGATTTTAGGAAGCAACAAGCTTTGTCTTAACCAAAAAAACAAACCCATTGCCATCAATTCAATTTCAAGTGATAAGATAACAGCCATGCAGGATAGAGTAGAACTTCCCCATAGAGTTGTAAAGAGTACCTGGTAGATTTGAACTGCTGATCTTTGCTTAGCAGCCACAACAGAACACCACCCACAACAGAGCACCACTGAGCTACTGCACCACGCAGGTTCCCTGCCTTAGCTGGATCTATAAGGCCCAGAAATGCTGGCTATTCTAGCTGCCATTCACAGGTTGGTTGGGGGAGAGAGAGAAACCTGCAGACCAAGAGGGTTGCCCGAAGCTGGAGCACAGTAGACCGCAGGCTGACCCTCAACCCCAAGTCCCTAACTCAAAGCCTCTTCTCAAGGCTTGTCCTTTCTCCTATCTATTATATTTTTTTATTGTATTATAAGTGAAAGTTTACAATTTGAGTCAGTGTCTTATATAAAAATGTACACACACTTTTCACATGACCCTACCTACTGTCCCTGCACTGAGGCAGCACACTCTTCCCCTCCACCCTGAATTTCCCCTGTCTGTTCAACCAGCACCTGTCCTCTTCATTTTTCTCATCTTGCCTCCAGATAGGAGCTGCCAGTCAGTGTCGTGCATCTACTTAAGTGAAGAAGCACACTCTTCACCAGTATCATTTTATGTCTTGTAGACCAGTTCAATCTTTGTCTGAGGAGTTGGCTTCTGAAAAGATTTCAGTTCTGGGCAAACACAGAGTCCGTGTCTTCTGGGCACCCTCCAGTCTGTCAGACTACCGCTCCCCTCCAACCTGTATTTCTTGTGTCCATTTGACCACCTCCTGTACTTTTCCGAAGTTCCCTCTCACCTCTCAGCAGGAGCTGTCCAATTAGTCTCCCACAGGTGCCAAGCCAAGAAGCATACTCTTCACCAGTACCATTTTATATCTCAGATAGTATTCTTTCAGTCTTTGTCTGAGGAGTTGGCTTCCAGAATGGCTTCAGCCACAGGTTAACAGTGAGTAAAGAGCTGTGTCTTCTAGGGACCCTCCGGACTGTCAGACCATCAAGTCTCATCTTTTTACTAGATTTATTATTCTGCATCTCACATTTGTTCCACTTAATCTGGGACTCATTGTTGAGTTCCCTATGAAGGCAGTCTTTGGTGGTGGTTGGGCACCATCTAATTCTTCTGGTCTCGTGTTGATGTTGCCTCTGTTGTATGTTATGTTTTCTGTCTCTTGGGCTTGTACTTCCATCCTGTCATTGATGCTCCACTTCCTCTTTTGATCTATGTGGGCTGAGATAAATTAATGCTTCTTAGATGGCCACTTGCTAGATTCTAAGACACCCAACACCACTCAACAAAGTAGGATGCAGAACATTTTCTTTAAAAACTTCATTGTGCCAATTGACCTGGATGTCCCCTAAAGTTGTGGTTACCAGATCCTGATCTTGGAACTCTGTCCCTGTAAGTGTTTGCTTTTATTTATAACACTTCTAAGCTTTGCGTTCAGTCCATTTTTACTGACTTCTCTTCTGCTGTGTGTTGTCTCTCCCTTCCCCTAAAATAGTTAGTGAATACCTATCTCCTTCCCACTTCCTCTCTCATACCCAACAAAGAATATTTTCTTCTGTGTTATACGGAGCAATCCTTGAGTCATTATAAAGTGGTCTCATACAGTATTTATCCTTTTGCAGTTGACAAATTTTCTTCTGAAAAATGTCCTTCAGATTCCTCCATTTCATGAGATGTTCTCAAATTCATCGTTGTTCTTTATCATTGCATAGTACTCCATTGTGTGAATACACTGTAGTTTATCTATTCTTCCATCAAAGGGCACCTTAGTTGATTCCATCTTTTTGCTATTGTGAACACTGATGCAATAGCCACTGGTGTGCATGTATCTATTTGTGTGGAAAGCATTGGGAATGCTGGATCATATGGCATTTTGATTTCTAGCTTTTTAAGGAAGTACCAGATTGATTTCCTAAGTGACTGTACCATTTTACATTCACACTAGCAGTGTAGAAACACTCCAGTCTTTCCACAGCCTGTCTAGTGTTCATTATTTTGTTTCGTTTTTGGATTAATGTCAGCCTTGGGGTGAGGTGGTATCCCATTGTAGTTTTAATTTGCATTTCTCTGATAGCAAATGATGAAGAGCATTTTCTCGTGTATCTGTTAGCGAATGTCTTCTTTGATGAAGTGTCTTTTCCTATCCTTTGCCCATTTTTAATAGGATTAGTTGTATTTTTGTTGTTGAGGTTTTACAGTATCTTGTAGGTTATCAAGATTAAATGTTGATTGGATTTCTGGTAGCTAAAATTTTTTTCCCAGTCTCTAAATTGTCTTCTTACTCTTTTGGTGAAGCCTTTGGATGGGCATAAATGTTTGGTTTTTAGGAGTTTCCAGTTATCTGTTTTCTCTTCTGGTATTTGTGCATTCTGTAATCTGTATGAGCACTCCTAGCAGTGTCCTTGTTTTTTCTTCCATGATCATTATCATTCCAGATTCGATATTTAAGTTGATCCATTTTGAACTGGGTTTTGTGCATGATGTGAGATATGAATCCTGTTTGATATTTTGCAGATGGATATCCAGTAATGCCAACACTCCTTGTTAAAGAGATTGTCTTTTTTCCAGTTCACAGAGTTTGAGACTTTGTCAAATATCAAATGCTCATAGGCAGATGATTTTATATCTGGATTCTCAGTTTTGTTCCATTGGTCTATGTTGCTGTTGCTATACCACTACAAGGCTGTTTTGACTATGACAGCAGTGTAATAGGTCACTCTCCAGTCTGTCAGACCATCAAGTCTAGTCTTTTACTAGAGTTCAGATTCTGTACTCCACATTTATCCTGCTCCATCAGGGACTCTTTTTTAAGTTCCCTGGAGGGGAGTCACTGGTGGTAGCCAGGCAGCATCTAGTTCTTCCAGTCAGTTATTAAGAGTTATTATGTGTCCTCCCACTTTGTTCTTCAGTACTGCTTTACTTATCTGAGATTTCTTCCCTTTCCATATCAAGTTGGTGATTTATTTCTCAAGCTCAATAAAAAATACCACTGGAATTGGATCAGAATTGCATTGTATCTATAGGTCACTTTGTGTAGAACAGACATTTTCACAGTGCTGAGTCTCCCTGTCTATGAACAAAGTAAGTTTCTCCACTTGTGTAAGTCTCTTTTGGTTTCTTGCAGTAGTGTCTTGTGATTTTATTTATATAGGTCTTTTACATCTTGGGTTAGATTTATTCCTAAGTATTCTATCTTTTGGGGGCTATTGCAAATAGTATTGATTGAGTGACTTTGTCTTTGATGTTCTGTTTGTGGGTGGAAAGGATTTCAACTGGTTTTTGAGTGCTTGTCTTCTTTTATTTGTATGGCTGATAACATTTATTTTTTTTCTAGCTTAGCCTCGGCTAGTGTTTAACAACTCCTGCATACCTGGTGTGAATCCCACTTCATCATGGTGAATTACTTTTTTGATATGTTGTGGAATTCTATTGGCTAGAGTTTCAGTGAGAATATTAGGGTATAAGTTCTTGAGGGATATTGATCTCTAATTTTCCTTTTGTTGACTTTGTAAAGGCAATAGACTGTGTGGATCATAAAAAAATATGGATAGCATTGCAGAGAATGGGATTTCCAGAACAGTTAATTGTGTTCACGAGGAATCTATATGGATCAAGAGGCAGTCATGAGAATGAAACAAGGAGACATTTCATGGTTTAAAGTCAGGAAAGGTGTGTGTCAGGGTTGTATCCTTTCAGCAGACCTTTTCAATCTGTATGCTGAGCAAATGATCTGAGAAGCTATGATGAAGAATGAAGCACCAGTATTGGAGGAAGACTCATTAACAACCTGCATTATGCAGATGACACAACCCTGCTTTCTGGAAGTGAAGAGGATTTGAAACACTTACTAATGAAGATCAAAGACCACAGCCTTAAGTATGGATTGCACATCAACATCAAGAAAACAAAAAATCTTCACAACTGGACCAATAAGCAACGTAATGATAAACTGAGAAAGGTTTGAAGTGTCAAGATTCATTTTACTTGGTTCCACAATCAATGCTCATGTAAGCAGTAGTTAAGAAATCAAAAGACATCGCACTGAGAAAAATATGCTGCAAAGAACCTCTTTAAAATGTTGAAAAGTAAAGATGTCACCTTGAAAACTAAGGTGCACCTGATCCGTGCCATGGTATTTTCAATTGCATCATATTTATGTGACAGCTGGACAATGGATAATGGAGACAGAATTGATGCCTTTGAATCGTAGTGTTGGAGAAGAATGCTGAACAAATCATGGACTGCCCAAAGAACAAACAGACCTGTTCTGGAAGAAGTACAACCAGAATGCTACTTGGAAGCAAAGATAACGAGACTGCACCTCGCATACTTTGGACATGTTGTCAGGAGGAATCAGTCCCTGGAGGATATCATGGTTGGTAGCATGGAGGGTCAGTGAAAAAGAGGAAGACCTTCAGCAAGATAGATCGACTCAGTGGCTGCAATGATGGGCTTAAGCGTGAAATGATTACGGGCACAGCACAGGCTGGGCAGTGTTACATTTTGTTGTACATAGGGTCACTGTGAGTCGGAACTGACTCAATGGCACCTAACAACAACAACAATTTTCCTTTTGTAGTATCTTTACCTGGTTTTGGCATCAGGATTATACAGGCTTCATAGAATGAAGCTGAAAATATTCCACCCTTTTCTATGCTCTGAAGTACTTTTAGTAAAGAGTGGTGTTAACTTTTCTCTGAACGTGTAGTAGAATTCTCCAGTGAAGCCATGGCTTTTATTGGTTGACAGTTTTTAAGTTAACTTTCCAATCTCTTCTTTTGCTATAGATTTATTTAATTGTTCTTACTCTCCTTGTGTAAGTTTAGGTAGATAGTGTGTTTTTGAAATTTGTCCATTTGCTCTAAGTTTTCAAGTTTGTTAGGGTAAGATTTATCATAGGATTCTATTATGATATTTTTTAAATTTTGATTGAGTTTGTTGTGATATTGCCCATCTCATTTCTTATTCAGGTAATTCCTGTCCTGTCCTTCTTTTGTTAGTTTGGCCAGTTTTTTATTGATTGTGTTGGTCTTTTCAAACAATCAGCGTATGGTCTTGTTATTCAGCACATGGTCTTGTTAACTTCTTCAGTCATTTTTCTATTCTCTAATTCATTTAGTTCTACTGTAACTTTTATTATTTGCTTTCTTTTGTTGGCTGATGTGTTCTTTTTCTGTTCTCTTTCTACTTGTTCAAGTTGTAGGGTTAATGCTTTGATTTGGGCCCTTTTTTCTTGTTGATGTGTGCATTTACTGAAATAAATTTACTTCTGAGCACTGCCTTTGTTTTGTCACAAAGGTTATGATAGGATGTGTGTCATTCTGATTTGATTCTGTTTATTTTTTTTTTCTGTTCTTTATTTCTACTATAATCCAGTAGTTTTTGAGCAAGGTGTTGTTCAGTTTTAAATATTTTATTTTTCTCCCCTTTTTCTGCTATTGATTTCTATTTTTGTGGCTTTATGGTCTGAAAAGATGCTTTGCAATATTTTGATGTTTTGAGTTTTTTAAGGCTTGCTTTATGGCCTAATACGTGGTCTATTCTGGAGAATGTTCCATGTGTGTTGGACAAGAAAGTACGCTTGGCTGCTGTTGGGTGGAATGTTCTATATATGACTATGAGGTCAAGTTGGTTGAACATGGCTTTTAGATCTTCCATGCTTTTATTGAGCTTCTTGTTGATGTTCTGTCCTTTACTGAAAGTGGTGTATTGAAGTGTCCCACTATTATTCTCTTTTCAGTGCTGTTAGAGTTCATTTTATGTATTTAGGAGCACTATCACTGGGTTCACAAATATTTAATACAGTTGGTCTCTTTGAGTGTGGACCTTTTAATCATTATACAGTGTCCTTCCTCATTCACTTTGGTGGATTCTAATTTTAAAGTATATTTTATCATAAATTAATGTTACCATTTCTGAGCTTTATTAGAGTTGTTTGCTTGATATATTTTTCCCCATCCTTTGAGTTTTAGTATGAGTCTTTAAGTCTAAGATGTGTCTCTTGTAAGCAGCATATAGACAGATTGTGTTTTCTTATCCTTTCTACCTGTCTGTCTCTGTCTGTGCATTTAATCCATTTACATTTAGTGTAACTGTCAATAGGTATGAGTTTAGTGCCATCATTTTGATGCCTTATTTTGTGCATTGTTAAAAATTCCTTTGTTCCACTTAATTTTCTGTGCTAAGTTGTCTTTCCCTATGTGTTTTCTTTTCATCTTTTTCATTTGGTGGTTTTGTATTTGGTAAGACTTCATGTTTTTTTATTTTTGTGTATAACATTGTTAGTTTCCTTTGTAGTTAGCTTAATATTTCCCCTATTCTAAATTTATACCCATCTTTTATTTCTTTGTGTTGTCTTGACTTTCAGTACAAAAGATCTACGACTACATATTTTAATCCTTCTTTTTCTTTTACATGTTACCATCTCTGTTTCCCTATTTTCAGTGTTTTAACTTTGATTTACTTTTGTGATTTCCCTCTCTGGGTTAATATCTGGTTGCTCTGTTGCACTGTTATCTGATGTTAGTGATTTTCTAACTGAAGGACTCCCTTTAGTATTTTTTGTAATTTTGGTTTGGTTTTTACAAATTCTCTAAACTGCTTTTTATCTGGAAGTGTCCTAATTTCACTATTATTCTTGACAGTTTTCCTGCACATATAATTCTGACTTTTTTTTTTACACCTTCAAAATTTTTTATACATCGTCCTATTGCCTTCTTCCTTGCATGGTTTCTGCTCAGTATTCCAAGTCTTACTGTTTCTCTTTGGTAAATTGTTTTTTATTTATTCCTAGACACCTTCAACATTATCTCCTTATCTCTAGTTTCAGCAAATTTGATCATAATATGCCTTGATGTCTTTCTTTTGGGATCTACCTTGTGTGGAGTTTGATGAGTATCTTGGATGGTTTTATTTTTTGAGACATCAGTGAATTCTTTTGTCAACAAATATTCCACAATTTTCTTTGTGTCTTCTGTTATATTCCCCTGTTCCGGTACTCTAGGCCCTTGTAGATTATTCCTCTTGATAGAGTCACACATAATTCTTTTTTTTTTTTTTAATTTTCATTTTTATTTAACATAACTCAGTGAAAATGTACATTCACGAATAAATTCACATGTCCACCTATAAGCAGCTTCCACTACTATCCCTGTCCGGTGACGGCACACTATTCCTCTCTGCTCCATACATGTCTCATCCTACCAACAACCTACTTTCTCCTCCTCTCCATCCACTCCCCTTCCTCCAGCCAGAGGTCAGCAAGATGAAATCCTGTAGATGTATAGAACCACGAAGTGCTTCCAATATATGGTCACTCTGCATTGCCAAGGCCAATCCATTCCTGTCCAAACAATGGACCTTTGTTATAATTTATGGGAAAGGGCAGCATCAGGGCCAGGGGCCTTGCTCTCAGAGGAACCCCAAAATGGCTGGACCATCAATCGAGGTCTTTTAGTGGAGATCTCATGATGCACCCCTTTTTATTCGTATGTTGCCAGTGAGACTCCTCTCTGTGAGCTCCATCATGGGGTCCAGGCACCATCCGGTTCTTCTGGTCCCAAGTCGATGTAGGCACCCACTCTTGTGGGTCTCTCTGTCTTCTCGGTTGTCTTTACTACGTGTCATTTTGGTCCTCGGTGAGCATCCGTTCCTGCTGAGTTGGGACAATTTGCTGTGTCCTCGGATGGCAGCTTGGCAGCTTTTAAGACCCCAGACGCCACTCACCAATGTGGGGTGCAGAGAGCTCTCTTAGCAAAACGCTAGTTGTCCCAGTTGGTCTGGAATTCGCCTAAGAACATAGTCCCCTGCCCCCTGCCACAGCTACTCTATCCTTGCAGTATTGAGTCAAGATGGAAGGAGTACTCAAGCTATGCTGAAGTCCACTTAATGTTGTTCTTGTTTCTAATGTGTGCTATCACTGCTTTCTCCCAACTAGATTTCTAGTAACTATCTAAACTAAACTCTCCCCCCCACCGTCCCTCCCTCCCCTCCCTTGCAGCTGTCAAAGAGTCTTTTCTTCTATACACAAGTCTGTTTTTGAGGTCTTATCGTAGAGGTGTCATACAGTATTTGTCCCTTTGTCGCAACTACTTTCACTCAACATAATGTCTTCCAGTTGAAACCAGGTTAGGAGATGTTTCCTAGAATCATCGTTATTCTTTACCATTGCGTACTGCTCCATTGAGTATATGTACCATAGTTTACCTATCCATTCTTCTATTGTTGGGCTTCTGGGTTGATTTGATCGTTTTGCTATCGTGGACTGTGCTGAGGTAAACATTCTGGTGCATGTGTCTGTTGGTGTGAAAGGCCTCGATTCTGTAGGATATATTCCAAGTAGTAGAATTACTGGGTCAAATGGTATATCAATATCCATTTTTTTAAGGAAGTGCCTTCCAAAGAGGCTGGACCATTTTGCAACCCCACCAACAGTGTAGGAGGGTTCCACTTTCTCCACAGCCTCTCTAGCATTTGTTGTTTTGTGTTTTCTGGATCATGGCCAATCTTGTTGGGGTGAGATGGTATCTCATTGTTGTCTTGATTTGAATTTCTTTAATAACTAAAGATCAAGAACATGTCCGCATGTGTTTTTTGGCTGCCTGGATCTCCTCTTTAGTGAAGTGTCTGTCCATCTCCTTTCCCTATCGCTTAATTGGATGGTTTATCTTCTTCTTACTGATATTTTGTACTATCTTATAGATTATGGAGATCAGGCGTTGGTCTGGCATAGAGTTGCCAAATATTTTTTCCCATTCTGTGGGTGTTCTTTTAATTCTATTAATAAAGTCTTTGGATGAGCAAAAGTGTTTGATTCTTAATAGTTCCCATTTATCTATTTTCTCTTCTGTTGATTGAGGTTTCTTTGACAGATTTTGGAGTCTGTCCTCATTGTGTATTAAAACTTCCATTGTTGTTCCTACCTTTTCTTGGATGAGCTTTATCGTTTTACGTTTGATATTTAGGTCTTTTATCCAGTTGGAGTTGGTTTTTGTATAAGGTGTAAGATATGGATCTTGTTTCAGTTTATTGCAGATTGATAACCAATTTTGCCAACATCATTTGTTGAAGAGACTGTTTTTAACCCAGTTTAATGTCTTAGGGCCTTTGTTGAATATCACCTGTTCATAGGCAGATGGTGTCATCACTGGGGTCTCAATTCTATTCCATTGATCGATCTGTCTGTTCTTGTACCAGTACCAGGCTGTTTTGACCACTGTGGCAGTGTAATATGTTCTAGGGTCGGGTAATGAGAGGCCTCCCAGTGTGTTCTTCTTCTTTAGTAGTACCTTACTTATCTGGGGCTTCTTCCTTTTCCAAACAAAATTGGTGATTTGTTTCTCCATCTCATTAAAAAATGATGCTGGAACTTGTATTGGGATTGCATTATATAAAGAAATTGCTTTGGGTAAAATAGACATTTTCACAATGTTAAGTCTTCCTATCCATGAGCAGGGTAGGTTTCTCCATTTATCTAAGTCTCTTTTAGTTTCTTGTAGTAAGGGCTTGTAGTTCTCTTTGTAAAGGTCTGTTGTTTCTCTGGTTAGATTAATTCCCAGGTACTTTATCTTCTTAGGGGCTATCGTAAATGGTATTGATTTGATAATTTCCTCCTTAACAGTCTCGTTGTTGGTATAAAGGAATCCTACTGATTTACTTATGTTTATCTTGTATCCTGAGACTTTGCTGAACTCTTCTATCAGTTTCAGTAGCTTACGTATAGATTCCTTGGAGTTCTCTGCATATACAATCATATCATCTGAGAACAGGGAGATTTTAACTTCCTCTTTGCCGATGCAGAAGCCCTTTATTTCTTCATCTTGTCTAATTGCTCTGACTAGAACTTCTAGCACAATGTTGAACAGGAGAGGTGAGAGTGGTCATCCTTGTCTAGTTCCTGATCTCAAGGGAAAGTCGTTCAGTCTCTCTCCATTCAGGATGATGTGGGCAACTGGCTTTGTATAAATGGCCCTTACTGTGTTGAGGAATTTGCCATCTATGCCCATTCTGCTAAGAGTTTTTAGCATGAATGGGTGTTGGACTTTATCAAATGCCTTTTCGGCATCAATGGACAAAATCAGGTGATCCTTGTCTTTTTGTGTTATTTATGTGGTTTATCACATTAATTGTTTTCCTGATGCTGAACCAGCCTTGCATGCCTGGTATGAATCCCACTTGGTCATGATGGATTATTTTCTTGATATATTGTTGTATTCTGTTGGCAAGAATTTTGTTGAAGATTTTTGCCTCTAGGGTCATGAGTGATATCGGTCTGTAGTTCTCTGTCTTTGTTGGATCTTTCCCTGGCTTAGGTATCACAGTTGTGCTGGCTTTATAGAATGAGATTGGGAGTACTCCATCCCTTTCTGTACTATGAAATAGTCTCAGTAGTATTGGGGATAACTCGTCTCTAAATGCTTGGTAGAATTCTGCCATGAAGCCATCTGGGCCTGGACTCTTTTTGGTTGGCAGTGTTTTGATGACCTTTTCAATCTCTTCCTTTGTGATGGGTTTATTAAGTTGTTCTGCCTCATGTTGTGATAATTTGGGTAGGTGGTATGAGTCAAGGAACTGGTCCATTTCCCCTAGATTTTCAAATTTGTTAGAGTACAGTCTTTCATTGTATTCTGTTATGATATTTTTGATTTCTGTTGCATCTGTGGTGACAACTCCCCTCTGATTTCTAATTTGGGTTATTTGTTTCCTTTTCTGCTTTTCTTTAGTAAGTTTAGCCAGTGGTTTATCAATTTTGTTGATCTTTTCAAAAAACCAGCCTTTGGTCTTTTCAATTTTTTCAGTTGTTTTTATATTCTCTAATTCATTTACCTCTGCTGTAATGTTTACGATCTCTTTTCTTCCGGTGCCCAAGGTGTTCCTCTGCTGCTCTCTTTCTACTTATTCAAGCTATAGAGTTAGTTCCTTGATTTGGTTTCTTTCTTCCTTCCAGATGTATGCATTTATGGTGATAAACAGACCTCTGAGCACTGCTTTGGCTATATCCCATAGGTTCTGGTAGGAAGTGTTTTCGTTCTCATTGGAATGCATGCATTTCTTAAATTCATCCTTGATTTCCTCTACAACCCATGTTTTTTTGAGCAAGATGTTGTTCAGTTTCCAAGAGTTCCACTTTCTATCTCTGTTTTCTCTGCTATTGATTTCAACTTTGATAGCTTTATGATCTGAGAAGATGCTTTGCAGTAATTCAATGGTATGGATTTTGTTGAGCATTCCATTATGGCCTATCACATGGTCAATTCTGGAGAATGTTCCATGTGCACTGGAGAAGAAGGTGTAGTTGTCTGCTGATGGGTGGAAAGTTCTGTATATATCAATGAGGTTTAGTTGGTTAATTGTGTCAATGAGGTCTTCTGTATCTTTACTGAGCCTTTTTCTAGATGATCTGTCTAGTGATGAGAGTGGAGTGTTAAAGTCTCCCACTATTATTGTGGAGTCATCTAACTCTCCTTTGAGTGTACTCAGTGTTTCTTTGACATATTTAGGTGCTTCAACATTAGGTACATAAATATTTAATATAGTTAAGTCTTGCTTGTGTACTGAAACTTTCAGCAATAAATAGTGACCATCTTTGTCCACGATGGTGGATTTGACATTAAAATTGATTTTGTCTGAGATTAGAATTGCCACCCCTGCTCTTCTTTGTTCATTGTTAGCTTGTTATATAGTCTTCCATCCTTTAATTTTCAGTTTGTTCCTGTCTTTAGGTCTCAAGTGAGTTTCTTGTAGACAACAGATGGATGGGTCGTGTCTTTTGACCCAAGATGACACTCGGTGTCTCTGCTGGAGCAATCAGTCCATTCCCATACAATGTAATTATTCATAGGTACGTGTTCACTGCTGCCATTGTGATATGTTTATTTTTATGTTGATGTTTTCTCTCTTGTTCTTATTAGTCTGTTCTGGGACACTCTTTTTTGTGAGTTGATTTTTCACCTTTTTCAGAGCTGGTTTTATAGTTGTTCAGACTCGTGTGTTAGGTTTCTTGAAATGGTATGATACATCTTTATTGTGCTTTACGGCTGCCCCTATGAACCCCCTTAATAAACTCTTTATAAACCCAATTTTAAGTACCACCAGTCTTGTCATCTTCCTCTCCATCTGGAAGGACTATAACGACTGTAGTACATCCCTCTTTTTATTATGATGACACCATAGTTTTCATGATGATCACTGGATTGCCTCTTTCCACATCAAAGCTGTGATTTACTTTCGAGCCTTCCCTAAATGAGTAGAGTATTGAGTAGTGTCTCGTTCTAAAATATAAAGTTAGTGATTTTGTTCTTCTAAGCCAAAGCCAAGAACTTCTATCAGTATTTCTTGTAGTTTGGGTTTGGTTTTTACAAAGTCTCTGAGTTTCTGTTTATCTGGGAATGTCTTAATTTCATTTTCGTATTTGAAAGACAGTTTTGCAGGATATATAATTCTTGGTTGGAAGTTCTTCTCCTTCAAGACTTTGAATGTGTCATGCCACTGTCTCCGTGCCAGCATGGTTTCTGCTGAGAAGTCTGATGAGAGCCTACAGGGTTTCCCTCTGAATGTTAGCTTTGCTTTGAGTCTTGCTGCCTTTAAGAGTTGCTGCTTATGTTTCATTTTGTTAAGCTTGATTATAATATGTCTTGGAGTCTTTCTTTTGAAATCTATATTGGGTAGCATACGATATGCATCTGAGATGTCTATATTCTCTTCCTTCATGATTTCTGGGAAGTTTTCTTTCAGCAGCTCAGGAACAATACTCTCTGTGTTCTCAGATGTCTCACCTTGTTCAGGGACTCCAATTAATCAAAGGTTGTTCCTCTTAATAGAGTCCCACATGCTTCTTAATGTTTCTTCATTTTTCTTGTTTCTTTTTTCTGATTTCTGCTCATAGATGCTGGCATCAGTAGCTCTGTCTTCCAAGTCATGAATTCTTTTTTTCCATTTGTTCCATTCTGTTTTCTTGGCTTTGCATGGAAGTTTCTATGTCTTTGATTTTCTTCGTGATCTGTTGGATTTCAGAGTACTGGTGTTCCATCAGGTCGAACAACTTGCTTAATTTTTGACTTTGTTCTGCTGCATTTTGTATAAGGTCTAGAAGGGCTCTGTATATAATCAACTTATATTCATTTCCTGCTGCTTTCCTAAAAGTTTCTTCATCTAGAAAACTCCTTGGTTGCTTTGTTTGGGAGCCTTCTGAAGCCATGAGTGATTGCTTGTATGCCACAATTCTCGGTTGCTTTTTGGGTCCCATGTGAGTATATACAGGCTGGAAAAGGTACTGTGAGGATGGATTGCAAATGTTTCTCTTGACTGTCTTCAAATGTAAAGCAAAAGGTATCTGACCAGTTCACAAGTCAGTTAGGTTTTCAGGTGTAGAGGTCTCTCTTCTCATCTGACAAAGTAAGCACCACTATATCCAACCCCAGTTGATAACAGGCTAGTTCCGAATACACCAATGCTACTGCCCTGTTGGCCTCTACTGACAGCGCCTAGCCTTATCCAACACTGCATCGAGTACTGGTTTTGTCATAGGAAAGCACTCTCCTGTGAGCAGGCTCTGGTTCCCAAGCTAAGAATTAGGTCCAGCTGTGGCCACCGTATCCAAGATGGCGTCCTACACACAGGCAACAGACAGAGAGGCTAAAGGTGCCGAAAGGCAGTGATTCCTCTGCTTCTGTTGCAGGGCCCCCAACGTAGGCAGCACTGTGCAAAATCACTACTTTTCTGTTGGAGAAGCGCTGTGCCGTTTACAGGCGCTGGCTCCCAGGCTAAGAATGAGGTCCCGCTAAAATCTCTGTACCAACATGGCATCCCGCACCTTGGCCACGGAGCTCCGCACAAACCCCGCTGAGGCAGCTACAAAACAAAAGGCTCAACATGGCTAGATGAACAGAGTCCCGAGCCTGGCTCTCAGAATATGGGAATTTCGCCTGCCTATTCCCTCAGTAGCATGTCTGAGTCCAGCCACCAGGCAAGACCAGCTCCGCCCAGCAGCCGAGACAGAGGGAAAAAAAGTCAAAACGGTGCGTTTACCTTCCATCCGTGAGATCCGGGGCTAGCCAGGAGCTGGAGCCAGCGAAAGAGAGGAGGGTTTTCGCTGAGTGGTATGACGTCCCAATTAACAGCTCTGTGCCGTGTCCTGAGGCTGATTAGGTGATCAGAAGGCTCTGTTTGATTGTCAGTTCAGGTCTTGGTTTTCAGAGGGATATAAGGAGACGTGGGCTTAGTTCGCCATCTTGACTCCGACCCCGGCACTTGCCTGAGTAACACATAATTCTTAGTGTTTCTTCATTTTTTTAATTCTTTTATGTGTGTTTTTTCCTCAATATGTTGGTGTCAATTGTTTTATCTTCAGTCTCACTATTTCCGGCTTCCATTGCCTCAGTTTTGTTCCTGTGCATTTCTGTTGAGTTACCTGATTCTGTAATTTTATTATTAATATTCTATTTTCTAGATTTTTGTTCTTTGTGCTTTCTTGCAGCCTGTTCAATTTGCCATTACACTCTGCTACATTTTCCATGATCTCCTTTCTGATCTTTTGAAGAGTTCTAAATGTTAATAGTCCCAAGAAGTTCTCTTCATCTAAAAAATTTCTTCATTCTTTATTTAGGAAAGTTTCTGAAGCCATCATGGGCTGCCTCTTTAACTGATTTGACAATTATCTCTGAGCCATCGGTAATTTGTTGAATTTATTTATTTTTGCCTACTATGTTCTAGCTTTTCATTTTGTTTTGTTTTGTTTTGAAAGCAAAAATAGGCTGGTCTTTTGAGCTAGTTTGATTACTGGTGCCTTTGACATTATATTGTCCTGTCACCAGATAGTCTGAGCCATTACTATGCAACTGTGTCCAGGCATCTATTTACATTCTTGTAGAATTCAGCTGCAATGCCTAAGTAATCAGTCACAAAGTGTGTGATATAGGCTGTCCCCAACAATTCTAGATAGGCAGTGGTGACTGGTGTAGGCACAGATATCTGGCTGCACGTGCTGAGAGTTAGGGTGCTCACAGACATAGTGGGTATCTGTGAGGAAGGCTTGTTTGCCTTCCTTATGCTTGATCCTAGGTATAGGAACTGTTCTTTTCTTGAGTTCCCAGCATAGGGAAGCAAGCTGACTGTTTTATTTATTTTTTATTATTTTATGTTTATATTATTGTATACCCTTTTTTTGCTAAATTGTTCCCCCTCCAATCCTAAAAGAATGGCTTAAGGCACCAGCAAAGAGTCTTACTTCTGGCCCAGGTGAGGACATCAGACTCTGGAGCCTGGCACGGTGCAGAGATTGGAGGGAGCAGTGCTGGGGATAGGGAGAGAGGTCTATGCTGAAGAAAAGATTTAGACTCTTAGGTGGTATATTAGATGAAATCTACTTAGCTTTTGATAATCAAATGCCATTTTTCACTGATTGAGAAGACATGAGTAGGCTCTCTGCCATTCGGTCTCTCCTACTAAGGAAGACATTTTCCAAAAGCCACTGACCCACCCACCAAGCTCCACTCACCTGGCTTTGCCTGGGATAAATACCAACTCCACAACATACTGAGTCATTGCCAATTTGGTAATTCTTGTCTAGGTCTTGTGGCTTTCTCAGGTATATCTCCCAAATCTTTCCCTTTCCTCTGCTTGTGTTCACCTAAACATGCAGCTTTGCTTCCCTAATGCTCTTTCAAGCATAGCTCAATTTACCCATATTGATTTCCCTGTGTGGCACCTGGACAGGCTCCCTGTGATCAGCTGGACAGGACATTGTGTTTGGTCATTAACCTCCCATCTGAGGTCTGCCCCTAGCCTATCCTGGAGCTCCACCTTCTTCTCTTCTCTATCCTCCCAACTATCCTTATGGGACCATCTGTCTAAAGGTCCCAAGGGAAGACTGAGTTTCTTCCATTGGACAAACAGGAGTAGATGGATGACATAATCCTCATTAAGTCTTAGCAAAACAGCCTTGTGTCTTTTGGCTCTCTGGGGCTCTCATTTTGGTTTCCTCAGGTCACCAGGCAGAAAGCCAAGCAGCAGAAGCCCAACTTAGAGACTCTTGGAATGCCAAGGATCAGCAGCAACAGGCTGCCTGCTCCTTTTCTCGAGGGCTCTGCTCTGCAGCTTCCAGTTCTGAGACACATCCTGAGACCCCCTTCATGCCTTTCAAAGCCTGTGATTGCCTCACCCACACACTCTTCATATTAACTTTCACTTCCTCTCCTTTAGTCTTGCCTGGTAACTTGACTTAGAACCATGTTACAGGCATCCTGAGGTGGAAAAGCGGGCCTGCTACTGACCAGGCTTTGGGAAGGGGCAGGTTCTGTGGAAGGCACCATCTGAATGCCTATTGTTCTGAATCTCTTTGAATAAAAATGACTTATCTTTAAGAAAATAATCTAAAGAGTGTTAAATTTCTAAAACTTAAGGGGAATAAACCCAAATATCTATCAAGAGTAGAGTGAATAAAAAAATCATGGCATATTCACACGATAGAATACTACCTACCAGTAAAAACTTGATGCACTCAAACAACATGAAATCTCCCAAACATAGTGTATGTGAAAGAAACCAGACACAAAAAGGCATGTGTTATATGATTCTGTTTACAACTTAGAAAAGGCAAAAGTAATCTGTGCTGATAGAGGTCTGAGTTGCAATTCCTGGGAAGGAGGGGAAGATGGTGGATGGACTGGGAGGGAACACAGGGAGTTTCCTGGTAATATTCCATGTCTTCTTTGGGGTGGTAGTTACACATGTAGATACACGTTTAAAGTGGGTCCAGTTCTGCTCTTCCTGTTTATGTACTTTATTGTACGAATGTTTTACCTCAATAAAAACCAAAAATAGAAAAAAGACAAAGGATCAAGGAATCAAAGGATGAAAACAGAAGAATCAGAAAAAGAAGAGGCATAAGAGGTGAAGAAATCCAGAGTAGAGCATTTAAATAAAGGGGCAACAGGGTGACTGCTGTAGAGGGTTTGGTGATTGAGAGATTTGTCCAGACGTACAGATTTCAGAAAGGTAGCTTTAGTTTGAAGACAGAGTAGTGTCAAGGGAAATTTATGGTGGTGATGTTGTTCCTGTTTAAGTTCTGGGGGTATCTGAGCAAGTCTGCTTGGAGAGGAGAAGTGAAAAGGGGAAGTGAAAGAGAGAAGTGAAAGGAGGAAGTGAAAGGAGGAAGGGGAAAGGGGAAGAGAAAAGGGGAAGGAAAAAGGGGAAGGGGAAAGCGGGAGGGGAGGGAAAAGGCAGAGGTAAGGGAAAGGGGGGAAGGAGGGGTGGGAAGGGGAGGGGAGGATAAAGAAGGAACAGTATAGAAAAAGGGAGAAGGGGGAAGGGGAAGGGGAAGTGGAAGGGGAAGCAGAAAGGGAAGGGGAAGTGGAAGAGGAAGGGGAGGGGAGGGGGAGGATGGGGAGGGAAGGAAGGAGAAACAAAGAGGGAAGGGAGAGGGGAGGAGAAAAGGGAGAAAGGGGGAGGGGATAGAAGTGGGGCAGGAGAGGAGGAAGGGGGAAGGGGAGGAGGGAGGGAAGGAAGAATGTGTGGATAATACAGTCAGCAACAAGGGATCTAGAATTTAGTTGGAAGGAAGAGGATCATTTAGAGAAAAGAGAGAAAGAGAAGTTGGTGGTATAGCACAGAGCCTCCTCCTCCTTCTTGGAGGAGCTGTGACCTGAAGGTACTAGCAGCATAGGGTAAGGTGTCACTGTTGCTATGGGAGGCATATGAAACCTTGTGAGAAGTTAAAAAGATTATGAACTATTGTTAAAAATGTGAAAATTTGTCAACACAAGTTTTATACTAAAAGTGGCTGAGTTCCACAACTGAAATTGGCTTGACATCCAGGAAGTCCATTTTGGATATTTGCCCATTATGTTTAGGAATTCAGGAGGGGACACAAAGAAAGTGGGTCTGCATGAGTTGCTCCAGGCTAGGGACTAACAAAGCAGATCTGGCAAAAAAAAAAAAAACAATTCTAGGATATGAGGAATTCTGTATCCCTCAGAAGGGAACCCCATGATGACAAAATAAAATGATTTAAATTTTATATCATTAAAGTCCCACACAGAGAGGATAACTAGCAACATACTGAAAAAAAAAAATTCTTGAAGAAATAATGTCTGAAAGACTTCCCAAATAAGGAAAAAAACATTTTCTTAGATTTAAGAATCTCAGTGAACCCTCAACAGGATAAATGCAAAGAAATCCAAGCTTAGGAATACCATGATCAAACTACTGAAGACTACAAAAAATGGAAGTAGCTTTAAAGCAGCCAGAGAAAAATAACAGATTACATATAAAGAAATGATTGTCTAAAGGACTGGAGCTCTCTTGTAAGAAACTGTTGAGGGGAGAAGCTGAAACTAGGGTAACACATTTTTAAAAATCTTCTGGGGGAAGGAGTCAAGATGGTGGACTAAGCACATGTCTCCTTATATCCCTGTGGAAATCAAGACCTGAATTGATAATCAAATGGAGCCTTCTGGTCACCTAGCAAGCCCCTTCAGGACCCGACACAGGGCTGTGAATTTGGACTTCATACCACTGAGTGAAAAACCTCCTCTCTTTCGCTGACTCCCACTCCTGGCTAGCCCTGGCTCTCACAGACTGAAGGTAAATGTACCATTTTGACTTTTTTTTCCTCTGTCTCAGCCGACGGGTGGAGCTGGGTCTTGCCTAGTGGCTAGACTGTCCCCTGGGGGGACAGGCAGGTGAAATTCCCATATTTTGAGAGCCAGGCTTAGGACTCTGTTAATTTAGCCACTTTGGGTCTGCCTTTTCATCACTGCCACAACAGGGTTTGTACAGAACCACACTGCCAGTGTGCGGGACGCCATGTTGGATACGGAGATTTTAGTAGGACCTAATTCTTAGCCTGGGAGCCAACACCTACAAACAGGACAGGGCTTCTCTGAGAGGAAAGCAGTAATTTATACAGTATCACCTACAGTGGCGGCCTGGTAACATAGGCAGAGGAATCACTACCTCTCAGCACCTTTAGCCCTTCTATCTGCTGCCTGTGTGAAGGGCACAGATAGATTTGGATTTTGGATACAGTGGCCACAAGTGGACCTATTTCTTACCTTGGGAGCCAGAACCTGCCCATAGGAGAGCACTTTTCTACCAGAAAAGCAGTAGTTTACACAGTATTGCCTAAGGCTGGGCCCTGTCAGCAGACATCAATAGGACAGTAGCATTGCTGTATTCTGAACTAGTTCATATCATCTGAAGATGGATATAGAGGTACTTACTTTGCCAGTTGGGAAGCGGGACCTCTACACCTGAGAACCTGACTGACTTGGGACATGTTCAGACATCTTTTGCTTTACATTTTAAGACAGCCTAGAGAAACATCTACAGTCCATCCTCACAGTATCTCTTCCAGCCTCTGTATACTCACATGGGACCCAAAAAGCAACAGACAATTGTGGCATACAAGAAACCACCCATGGCTTCAGAAGTCTCCCAAACAAAACAACCAAGGAGTTTTCAAGACGACGGAACTTTGATGAAATCATCAGAAAGTGAATACAAAATGATTATATACAGAGTCCTTCTAGACCTTATACAAAATACAGCAGAACAAAAGGAAAAATTAAACAAGCTGTTCAATCCAATGGAACACCAGTACTCTGAAATCCAACAGATTAGGAACAAAATCAAAGACACAGAAAATTCCATTCAAAGCCAAGAAAACAGAATGGAACAAATGGAAAAAAGAATTTCTAACTTGGAAGACAGAGCTACTAATGCCAGCATCTATGAGCAGAAATCAGAAAAAAGAAACAAGAAAAATGGAGAATTAAGAAGCATGTGGGACTCTATTAAGAGGAACAACCTTTGATTAATTGGAGTCCCTGAACAGGATGAAACACCTGAGAACACAGAGTATCATTGCTGAGCTGCTGACAGAAAACTTCCCAGAAATCATGAAGGAAGAGAATATAGACATCTATATTGATGCATATCGTATGCCACCCAATATAGATTTCAAAAGAAAGACTCCAAGACACATTATAATCAAGCTTAACAAAATGAAACATAAGCAGCAACTCTTAAAGGCAGCAAGACTCAAAGCAAAGCTAGCATTGAGAGGGAAACCCTGTAGGCTTTCGTCAGATTTCTCAGCAGAAACCATGCTGGCATGGAGACAGTGACATGATACATTCAAAGCCTTGAAGCAGAAGAACTTCCAACCATGAATTACAGATCCTGCAAAACTATCTTTCAAATACAAAAATGAAATTAAGACATTCCCAGATAAACAGAAACTCAGAGACTTTGTACAAACCAAACCAAAACTACAAGAAATACTGAAAGAAGTCCTTGGCTTTGGCTTAGAAGAAAACTACTAACTTTATATTTTAGAACAACACATTACTCAGAACTCTACTCACTTAGGGAAGGCTCCAGAGTCAATCACAGCTTTAACACTGAAAGAAGCAATCCAATGATTATTATCAAAACTATGGTCCCATCATATTAAAAAGAGGGATGTACTATAGTTGTATAGTCCTTCCAGATGAAGACAAAGATGACAAGACTGATAGCAATTAAACTTGGGTTTACATATAGTTTATTAAGGGGGATCATAGAGCAGCTGTAAAGCACAACAAAGACGTATCATACCATTTCAAGAAATGTAACACAGGAGTCTCAACAACTACAAATCCAAGCTCTGAAAAAAGGTGAAAAATCAACTGACAAAAAAGAATGTCCTCGAGCAGAATAATAAGAACAACAGAGAAAACATCAACACAAGAATAAACATATCACAATGGCAGCATTGAACACGTACCTATCAACAGTTACATTGAATGTGAATGACTGAATGTTCCAGGAAAGAGACATTGAGTGACATCTTGGATCCAAAGACATGACCCATCCATATGTTGTCTACAAGGAACTCACTTGAGACCTAAGGATAGGAACAAATTGAAAATCAAAGGATTGAAGAATATATATCAAGCTAACAATGAACAAAAAAGAGCAGGGGTGGCAATTCTAATCTCAGACAAAATCAATTTTAATGTGAAATCCACCATCATCGACAAAGATGGACACTATTTATTGCTGAAAGGTTCAGTACACAAGCAAGACTTAACTATATTAAATATTTATGCACCTAATATCAGAGCTCCTAACTACGTCAAAGAAACACTGACTACACTCAAAAAAGAGTTAGATCACTCCACAATAATAGTGGGAGACTTCAACCCTCCACTCTCAATACTGGACAGATCATCTAGAAAAGAGCTCAGTAAAGATACAGAAGACCTCATTATCACAATTAACCAACTAAACCTCATTGATATATACAGAACTTTCCACCCATCAGCAGGCAACTACATCTTCTTCTCCAGTGCACATGGAACATTCTCCAGAATTGACCACATGTTGGGACATAATGCAATTCTCAACAAAATCCATATCCTTGAATCACTGCAAAGTATCTTCTCAGATCACAAAGCCATAAAAGTCAAAATCAATAGCAGAAAAAAACATAGATAGAAACTGGGACTCTTGGAAACTGAACAACACCTTGCTCAAAAAACCATGGGTTATAGAAGAAATCAAGGATGAAATAAAGAAATTTGTGGATTCCAATGAGAATGAAAACACTTCCTACCAGAACTTATAGGATACAGCCAAAGCAGTGCTCAGAAGTCTGTTTATCTCCATAAATGCACACATCTGGAAGGAAGAAAGACACCAAATCAAAGAACTAACCCTACAGCTTGAACAAGTACAGAGAGAACAGAGGAAACCCTCAGGCACCAGAAGAAACCAGATCATAAAGATTAGAGCAGAGCTAAATGAATTAGAGAATAGAAAAACAATTGAAAAGACCAAAAGCTGGTTTGTTGAAAAGGTCAACAAAATTGAGAAACCACTGGCTAAACATACTAAAGAAAAACAGGAAAGGAAACAAATAACCCAAATTAGAAATCAGAGGGGAGTTGTCACAACAGATACAACAGAAATCAAAAGTGTCATAACAGAATTCTATGAAAGACTGCACTATAACAAATTTGAAAACCTAAAGGAAATGGGCAAATTTCTTGAGTCATACCACGTACCCAAATTATCACAATGTGAAGCAGAACAACTTAATAAACCCATCACAAAGGAAGAGATCGAAAATGTCATCAAAACACTGCCAACCAAAAAAAGCCTGGGCCCAGATGGCTTCACTGCAGAATTCTACCAAGCTGTTAGAGAAGAGTTATCTCCAATACTACTGAAACTATTTCATAGTATAGAAAGGGATGGAGTACTCCCAATCTCATTCTATGAAGCCAGCGTAACCATGATACCAAAGCCAGGGAAAGACCCAAGCGAAAAGGAGAACTACAGACCGATATCAGTCATGAATCTAGATTCAAATATCTTCAACAAAATTCTTGGCAATAAAATACAACAACATATCAAAAAAATAATCTATCGCAATCAATTTGGATTCATACCAGGG
Source organism: Heterohyrax brucei (assembly GCA_028571685.1). Taxonomy (NCBI): domain Eukaryota; kingdom Metazoa; phylum Chordata; class Mammalia; order Hyracoidea; family Procaviidae; genus Heterohyrax; species Heterohyrax brucei. The sequence continues at coordinate 25,974,269 of CM053162.1, forward strand.
ATGCAAGGCTGGTTGAACATCAGAAAAACAATTAATGTGATTAACCATGTAACACAAAAGACAAGAATCACCTGATTTTGTCCATTGATGCAGAAAGGGCATTTGATAAAGTCCAACACCTACTGATGCTAAAAACTCTTAGCAAAATGGGCATAGATGGCAAATTCCTCAACACAATAAGGGCCATTTATACAAAGCCAGTTGCCCACATCATCCTGAATGGAGAGAGACTGAACGACTTTCCCTTGAGATCAGGAACTAGACAAGGATGCCCACTCTCACCTCTCCTATTCAACATTGTGCTAGAAGTTCTAGCCAGAGTAATTAGACAAGACGAAGAAATAAAGGGCTTCTGCATCGGCAAAGAGGAAGTTAAAATCTCTCTGTTCGCAGATGATATGATTGTATATGCAGAGAACTCCAAGGAATCTATACGTAAGCTACTGAAACTGATAGAAGAGTTCAGCAAAGTCTCAGGATACAAGATAAACATAAGTAAATCAGTAGGATTCCTTTATGCCAACAACGAGACTGTTAAGGAGGAAATTATCAAATCAATACCATTTACGATAGCCCCTAAGAAGATAAAGTACCTAGGAATTAATCTAACCAGAGAAACAACAGACCTTTACAAAGAGAACTACAAGCCCTTACTACAAGAAACTAAAAGAGACTTAGATAAATGGAGAAACCTACCCTGCTCATGGATAGGAAGACTTAACATTGTGAAAATGTCTATTTTACCCAAAGCAATTTCTTTATATAATGCAATCCCAATACAAGTTCCAGCATCATTTTTTAATGAGATGGAGAAACAAATCACCAATTTTGTTTGGAAAAGGAAGAAGCCCCAGATAAGTAAGGTACTACTAAAGAAGAAGAACACACTGGGAGGCCTCTCATTACCCGACCCTAGAACATATTACACTGCCACAGTGGTCAAAACAGCCTGGTACTGGTACAAGAACAGACAGATCGATCAATGGAATAGAATTGAGACCCCAGTGATGACACCATCTGCCTATGAACAGGTGATATTCAACAAAGGCCCTAAGACATTAAACTGGGTTAAAAACAGTCTCTTCAACAAATGGTGCTGGCAAAATTGGTTATCAATCTGCAATAAACTGAAACAAGATCCATATCTTATACCTTATACAAAAACCAACTCCAACTGGATAAAAGACCTAAATATCAAACCTAAAACGATAAAGCTCATCCAAGAAAAGGTAGGAACAACAATGAAAGTTTTAATACACAATGAGGACAGACTCCAAAATCTGTCAAAGAAACCTCAATCAACAGAAGAGAAAATAGATAAATGGGAACTATTAAGAATCAAACACTTTTGCTCATCCAAAGACTTTATTAGTAGAATTAAAAGAACACCCACAGAATGGGAAAAAATATTTGGCAACTCTATGCCAGACCAACGCCTGATCTCCGTAATCTATAAGATAGTACAAAATATCAGTAAGAAGAAGATAAACCATCCAATTAAGCGATAGGCAAAGGAGATGGGCAGACACTTCACTAAAGAGGAGATCCAGGCAGCCAAAAAACACATGCGGACATGTTCTCGATCTTTAGTTATTAAAGAAATTCAAATCAAGACAACAATGAGATACCATCTCACCCCAACAAGATTGGCCACGATCCAGAAAACACAAAACAACAAATGATAGAGAGGCTGTGGAGAAAGTGGAACCCTCCTACACTGTTGGTGGGGTTGCAAAATGGTCCAGCCTCTTTGGAAAGCAATCTGGCGCTTCTTTAAAAAAATGGATATTGATATACCATTTGACCCAGTAATTCCACTACCTGGAATATATCCTACAGAATCAAGGCCTTTCACACCAATGGACACATGCACCAGAATGTTTATCACAGCACAGTCCACAATAGCAAAAAGATGGAATCAACCCAGATGCCCAACAACAGAAGAATGGATAGGTCAACTATGGTATATATACTCAATGGAGCACTACGCAATGATAAAGAATAATGATGATAGCAGGAAACATCTCCTAGCCTGGTTTCAACTGGAAGACATTATGTTGAGTGTAAGTAGTCAGCTGAGTTGGGACCACTTGCTGTGCCCTCGGATGTCACCATACCATGAAATATTGTATATATATATTTTAAAATCAGTCATTGAAAACCCTGTGGGGCCCAGTTCTTCTTTGACGCACATGGGGTCACATGAGTCAGAATAGAATAAACAGCATCCTTTTAAAAAAATAAATGTTCTCAGTGAGCATCCATTCCAGCTGAGTTGGGACCATTTGCTTTGCCCTCAGATGGCAGCTTGGCAGCTTTTAAGACCCCAGACGCCGAACGGATGCTCACTGAGGATCAAAATGACTTGGGGTAAAGACAAACCAGAAGATAGAGAGACCCACATGAGTGGATGCCTACATCGACTTGCGACCGGAAAAACTGGATGGTTCCCAGCCACCACCAGTGATAGCTGCGATGGAGCTCACTAAGTTGAGTCTCACTGGAAACACGAGAATAAAAAGGGGTGCACACTGAGATCTCCACTAAAAGACCTCAATTGATGATCCAGCAGTTTCAGGGTTCCCCTGGGAGCATGGCCCCTGGCCCTGATGCTGCCCTTGCCCATCAATCATAATGAAGGTCCACTCTTCAGACATGAATTAATTGGACTTGGGAATGCAGAGTGACTATATATTGGATGCACTTTATGGTTCTGTGTATCTATAGGGTATCATCCCACTGACCTCTGGCTGGAGGAAGGAGAGTGGATGGAGAGGAGGGGAAAGGGGACTGTTGGGGGAATGAGACAGGTATGGAGCAGAGAGGAACAATGTGTTGTCACCGGACAGGGAGAGAGGTGGAAACTGCATATAGGTGGGCATGCAAATTTATATGTGAATGTACATTTTCACTCAGTCATAATAAAAATAAATTTGAAAAAATATTTTGCTTTAAAATAATTAGAGATTCAAAGAAAGTTTTAAAGATCACATCCCATGTACCTTTGCTCTACTCACCCATTACCCACTGACGCTGAGTCAATTCCAATTCATAGTATCCCTTCCTCTAGTTTTCTTCAATGTAATTCTGATTTATCTGGTTACTTCTTCCTTAACTATAGTACAATATTAAAAACAGGAAGTTGGTATTAGTTGTGTACCACCACCACAGTCAAGATACAGAGTTACTTCATCAACACAGAGATTCCCCTCATATTTTGTTGTTGTTAGCAGCTGTTGAGTCAATTCAGACTAATGGTGACCCCATATAGACACATCCCCCTAGTTCATTCCTGTTGTTGGTAACTTATGTCTTCTCTTTTTTATCTTTTGTCAGTCTTGCTAAAGAGTTGCCCATTTTAATAATTTTTTTCAAGAACTAGCTTTTTGCCACAGCTTTTTTCTATTGTTCCTCTGTTTTCATTTTCATTGCTTTCTGTTTTTATCTTTCTTATTTCCTTCTTTCTGCTTGCTTTGACTTTAAGTTGCTTTCTCTAGTTTCTTGAAGCAGGTACTGCTATTTTTAATTTGAGAATTTTCTTCTTTTCTAATACAGATATTAATAGTATATACTTCCCTCTGAGAACAGCTTTACTTGTATCCCACAAATTTTGATGTGTTTTCTATTTATTCACTTCATGTTATTACTATCATTATTATTTTATTTCTCTTGAGAGTCCCTTTAAACCAACAGTTATTTAGAAGTGTGTTGTTATTTTCCAACTGGTCAAGACTGTCCCATTAGTTTTTTTGTTACTGATTCCTAGGTTCATTCCATTGTTGTTGGAGAATGCAATGTATGATTTTAATTCTTTTGTACTGTCTAGGTTTGCTTTAGAGATACAGTGTCTCTCAGTATACCACTGTAGGTGTATTCTGCTGGTTTGGAGTGGGTATTCTAAGTTAGTTGATGGTGCTATTGAGTTCTATATCCTTGCTGATTTTCTGCTTGCTGTAAGCAGCGGTGTTGTAGTGGTTAAGTGGTATGGCTGCTAATCAAAAGGTTGGCAGTTTGAATTCACCAGGCACTCCTTGGAAATTCTATGAGGCAGTTTGACTCTATCTTATAGGGTTGCTATGAGTCAGAATTGACTTGACAGTAGTGAATTTGGGTATATCCTCCTGTATGTGTGAATTTGTGTATTTTTTTTCCTTCAGTTCTATCAATTTGTCCTTCACATGATGTTACGGATTGAATTGTGTCCCCCCAAAAATGTGTAGCCATGTGACTTGGCCATGATTCCCAATATTTTATATTGTTCTCTATTTTGTGATTTTCCTATACTGTATGTTAAAGAATTACGGTGGGACTGTAAATCCCTTCATAAGGTCATTACCTGCTCCACTCTAAAGGGAGTTTCCCTGGAGTATGGCTTGCCCCACCCTTAATCCTTTCATTCTACAAGAGATAAAAGGAAAGGGAAGCAAATAGAGAATTGGGAACCTCGCATCATCAAGGAAGCAGCACCGGGAGAAGAGTGCTTCCTTGAGACCGGGGGTTCCTGCGCCAAGACGCTCCCTGAACAAAGACTGATGCAATACAAGGACTCTCCTCTGTAGCCAGCAAGAAGAAAAGCCTTCCTCTGGAGTAGACATCCTGAATTTGGACTTGTAGCCTGCTAGACTGTGTAAGAATAAACCTTCCTTTTTAAAAACCATCCATTCATGGTTAGAACAGCACTAGCTGACTAAAATAGAATTTGGTACCAAGAGTGAGGTGCTGCTCTAACAAATACCTAAAATGTGGAAGCCAGTTTTAAAAGTGAATGGATGGACGGTTCAGAAGGAAATGAGGAGAGCTGAGCAACAGAGGACTAGCAACAGCATCAGCAACAGCAGCAGAAGCAGAGGCAGAGCCAGAATTGACTCACGAAGCAAGAGAGCTGAATGCCTGTGCACAGAGGCTTCCTGGTAGAGTGAGGTGCCTCCAGGAACTTGAATTTGTGGAACTAGCCTTGCTGACCCACAGAGTGAGAGAGCTGAGTGCCTTTGTGCAGGAGGCTTCCTAGCTGAGTGGGGTGCCTCTGGGCCCTTGAATCAGTGGAGCTTCAGAGCTTTGAAACACTTGCTACTGCAGGGTGGATGTAGGCCTGAGGTCTGTGCCATGCTGTCATAGGAAGCAGAAGCTGAAGAGATAAACAGCCTGAGAGGCTAAGCTGTCTCAGTCTCAAAGGGTATGGCTATGACCTCAGGGGCTTCAAAGGGTGGAGTCAGGGTTTTCTGTATTTGTAAGGATGGAATTGCCACTCATTTGGGCTTAGGGTGCACCTAAAGCCAATGGGGCAGAGTTACTGCTGAAGTGAGCCTTGAAGGCAGAGTTGTACCACAGGGCCAGGCGTCTCCACTCAGAATCCAGAACATATGGCTAATACCTAGAATCTAGAGGGCAAAGCTATTGTGTAAAATGTCTCAGAAAATGGAATATTATTTTCAAAGCTCTGAAGGTTAATGTAATGTTTTCTGCTGACTTACTTGTTAATGTCTTCCTTCCCTGCAATTTCTCCTATTTGCAATGGAATGTCTAACTTGTGCCTGTTCTGCCACTATACTTTCAGAAGCAGTTTGTATTTTAGGTTTCACACATGTAGAAGACCCTTTGAATTTTGGACTTGGAACTGATTTAAGATTTCTATCATATAGGATGGACATGATTTTGCTATGATGCAATGAATGGGTTACATGTTTCAAAGACGTGATCTTTAGGGTACCAAAGGGTGGAATATCATGTATTGAAATGTGACATCCCCAAAATCTGTGTAGCCATGTGGCTGGGCCATGATTCCCAATATTTTATGATTATCCTCCATTTTGTGATTTTTTCCTATGCTGTCAAAGAATTAGGGTGGGAGTATAAATTCCTTAATAAGATCATTCCCTGCTCCACTGTAAAGGGAGTTTCCCTGGAGTATGGCTTGCTCTGCCCTTAGTCCTTTCATCCTACAAGAGATAAAAGGAAAGGGAAGCAAGCAGAGAACTGGGAACCTCACACCATCAATAAAGCAGCCCCAGGAGAAGAGTGTTTCCTTGAGACCTGGGGTTCCTGTGTCAAGATGCTCTCTGATCAAGTAATGATGCAACACATGAAATTTTCTCCAGAGCTGACAAGGGGGATAGTCTTCCCCTGGAGCAGACATCCAGAATCCGGACTTGCAGTCTACCAGATTGTGTAAGAATAAGTCTTCCTTTGTTAAAGCTATCCACTCATGATATTTCTGTTAGAGCAGCATCAGCTGACTAAAACATGTAATTTTTAACTTTGATATTTGTTTGTATACTTTTAGAATTACTGTGTTTTCTTGACAGATTGACTCTTTCAGTATCATGTAATGTTTCTCTCTGTTCTTGGTAATTTTCTTTGCTCTGAAGTCTACTTTATATGATGTTCTTATAGCCACTTACACTTTCTTTGAGATATACCCAAATTCACTACTGTTGAGTCAACTCTGACTCATAGCAACCCTATAAGATAGAGTCAAACTGCTCCATAGAGTTTCTAAGCAGTGCCTGGTGGATTCAAACTGCCAACCTGTTGGTTAGCAGCTGTACCACTTAACCACTGCAATACCAGAATTTACAGCAAACAGAAAATCATCCAGGATATTGAACTCAGTAGCACCGTGGTTTATTTTCATTAATGTTGCTTGGTATATCATTTACATCCTTCTACTGTTAAAACTGAAGTGAGTTTCTTATAGACAGCACATTGTTGTATCCTGTTTTGTTTTTTTCAATCCACGCTTTTTTTAATCCAGTCTTTGTTTTTTAAATGGTGTACTGAAATTATTTGCATTGCATATAAATTGGTATATTAGTATTTAAGTCTCTCATTTTTTTAAATTTGTTCATTCTCTGTTTTTAATTTCTGTGTTTTCTTTTTCCTGCCCTCCTTTGGATTCCTCCATTTTTTGTTACAATGTAATTTTGATTGATCTGTAGTATTATAGGTTGTATCATTCAACTCTTAAAAAGTTGGCAGTTCAAATCCACTAGCCATTCCTTGGAAATCCTATGGGGCAAGTTGTACTCAATCACATGGGGTTCCTATGAGTCAAAATCTATTGATGGTTTTTTTTTTTTTTCTGGTTTATATTATAGCTCATTGTTGAATGTTACTACAGTCACTTTCCAAGTACTCCCCTTGGGAAGTTATGCATTGACATCAGCACCTAGTCCCTTCAAAGCAATTTTGGAGCTCTTTCTGGAATGGTCATTGCACATGGTGACAAGGTGGTAAGTTCACAAACTTAACTGTATTGTTAGCCAGTAGAGAAATAACTGTACTGAAACACCCTCTCTATGTACCTGATTTGACCTACAATGACTTTTTTCCTTACCCAAAGATAAAAGAAATACTGACAGGGAGACATTTTGTTGACATTCAAGACATCAAGGGTAATACAATGACAGCTCTGATAGCCATTCCAGCAAAACAGTTTCAAAATTGCACTGGTGTTGATGCATAGCTTCCCAGGGATTCCTTCAAAGGTGGCCGTAGTGATATTCAGCTAAGAGGTATGTAGCACTTTTTCTAGGATGAATTTGAGAACTTAATTGGCAGTCCTCCTATGTACTTAACTTAGAACAATCTACTGATGGCAACATTTTATCAATTAGAGTAAAGCTTAGCATTCTCACCTCCTTTGACATTCCTTTACCCAACCCAATTTATCGTATTATTGCCTTGAAATGTTTCCTCTGCATAACTTGAGGTGCATATAAGACAGTGTTATTGTTTTTGCTTCAACCATCAAGAATAATTTAGGAAATCTAGAGTAGGAAAGTTTATTGTATTTACCAGTAAGCTAACTCTTTCTGTTATCTTTCTTCTTTCCTGATGTTCCAAGATTTCTTCTTTTAACATTTCCTTTTCTGCTTAAGAACTCCCTGTAGCCTTTATTTAGGGTAGATCAACTAGCAATAAGTTCTCTTGGCTTTCCTTCATCTGAGAATGTCTTTCTTTTCTTTTCATGCCTCAGCTGCGCACAGAATTCATCACTGACAGTTCTTTTCTTGTAGCATATGAAAAATGTTGCTCCATTTCCTCCTGGCCTTTATGGTTTCCTTTCTTTTTTTTCTTAAATTGTTGACCCTATAAGCCTGTCTAATCTTTATCTGAAAGGTGAACCTCAGGAGTGGCTTTGGCACTGAGTCAAAAGGGGTGTTCAGGGGTCATATTCAAGGAGTTTCTTCAATTTGTGTTAGACCACCAAACCTGGTCTTGAGTGTTTTTTTTTTTTTTAACGTAAATTTGAAATTTTGTTCTAGATATTTCTTCCACTCTGTTTGAGACTCTGTTGTTATCCTTGCCAGATCAGTCAGTGACCTCCGTAGTTTCTGATGAGAAACCCACAGTCATTTGGATTATTTTTCCCTAAGATAATATATCCTGTCCCTCTAACTGTTGTCAAGATTTTCTCTTGTCTTTAATTTTCAGACGTTTCACTATGATGTCTCTTAGCATGGATTTCTTTAGAAATACCCTGTGTGGGGTTAGCAAGCTTCCTGCATCTATAGTGTGTCTTTTGTCAAATATGGAAAATTTTTAGCCATTATTTTTTTCAAGCACTTTTTCATTCCTGCCCTTTTTCTCTTCTTCTTCTAGGATTCCAATGACACAAAAATCAGATCTTTTGCTACAGTCATACAAGTCTCTGAAGTTATGCTTTTTTTTCAGTTGATTTTTTCCTTATTGTACAAACTGGGTAATATCTATTATTCTCTCAAGTTCACTATCTTCTCTGTCCTATTATGCTACTGGAAACCCTGGTGGCATAGCGGTTAAGTGCTACAGCTGCTAACCAGAAGGTCAACAGTTCAAATCCACCAGGCACTCCTTGGAAACTCTATGGGGCAGTTCTACTCTGCTGTAAGGTTGCCTTGAGTCAGAGTCAACTCGACGGCAGTGGGTTTCGTTTTTGATTTATTATGCTGTTAAGCATATTCATTGAGCTTTTTATTTAGGTTATTGCTTTTTTTCTAAAACTCCCACGTAGCTTCTCTTTATATCTTTTATTTCTTTATTGAGATTTTTCTATTTCTTTGCTGGCCCCTAGGGTCGCCATGAGTCGGATCCGACTCGACGGCACTTGGCTTGGCTTGCTGATTCCCATTTTCTCATTTGTTTCAAGCATGTTTGTAATTGTTTCTGGAAGAACTTTAATCACGACTATCTTGAAATCCTTGTCAGATAATTATATCATCTGTGGCATCTTAGTGTTGCCATCATCTGATTACCTTTTCTTATTCTGGCTTCAATCTTCCTGATTCTTGATAAGCTGATACTCTATTGCAGTTTGGCCATTTGGGGTACTATTTTTTGAGACTCTGGATCTTACCTGAATCTTGCATTTTAGCAAGTTTTGCCTTACACAGTTCCATCAGGGGAAGTGGGGTGCCATCTCATTACTACCAGGTGGGGATAAAAGTCCAGATCTCCCCTTGGCCTTGACATTAGCAGAGAGGTTGGGAATTTAGGCACCTCACTAGGCCTCCACTGATGCCATAGTGGCTGGTTATATAAGGGGTCTCCTCATTACAGTTACCCACCTGGTCTCCACGAAACCACAAGGAAGGGTGACCTCATTCCTTCTGAATGGTGGCTAAGTCCTGACTCTCTCCAGGAATCCTCTGATGCTACCGCAGTCAGGAGGAGGTGGTGTCTCCTTATGGCCAGGTGTTAGGGGGAGGGGAGGAATCTCAGGTTCTCACACTGTTTGTTACCACTGTCCCTGCAGAGGAGTAGAATGACTCATGGCTTTCTGGCAGGGGTGATTTCCAGCTCTCCTCTTATCCTCTCTAACACCGTCCTGTGGGCTTAGCGGGCTGAGGTTCCTAGCCAGTCTGTCTTTCTCGCAACACCTTTCAGAGTTGGCTTAATGTTTGTTTTACATACAATGTCTAGGATTCTTACCTGTGCTCAGTAGGAGGGATAGAGAAAACTATGTCCATTCCATCTTCCCAGGAGAAATCACAAAGTGTTGAACATCTAAAATCACCAGTTCACCAGTTTTATAATGACAGATGTGAGTGTAGACAGGGGTGGCATGGTCACCGTGTCTCGAGCTGCAGACTAGAGAGGAGATGTGCATTAAACCTTGTCTCGAAAGCATGCTGCATACTGGGCTCTGAATATGACCTGTATTAGTGAGGATAGCGGGAGTGGAGGACTGGGCGATGTTGAGCAGAGGATGAGGGTTCAAGCTCCAAAAGCCACTCAGCTGCCCAAAGTACTAGCGCCTGCACCACCACCGCTGGGACCTGATATTAGGAAGCAGCAGCTGTCACATCTCAGAGACTTGGGGGCTGAACTTCAGCCTGAGAGCAGGGGAACCCACCTGTGGATCATCGCTGAAGAGATATGATGGGTCAGAACCTTGTGTTAGAACTGTCACTCCGCACAGATGCATCACCCACTGGCTGCTGCATACCCAGACTGCTTAAGGCAAGAGGCCGCTGCCAAATTGAACAGCTTCTTAATTCTGCTTCTTCCAGATGCCATATTAGCATTTTAATTGGGGGCCTTCTAGTCCGCGACCCCAGGAGTCGCTGATGCACCACAGGCTGTGGCTGAGATGGAAGGAGAGATGCTGAGGACATGCTGTGGTTCACAGGCAGGCGTCCCCACCCCTCAGCTCCCCAGCCCAGCAGCACCAGGTCACCTTCAGCAGTCTGACAGTGGGAAGTAGAGCTGTGTGAGCGGGGGAATGCTGTCCCCTAGGAGTTGGAGGAAAGATGGGGAGGGCAACAGAAAGACAGAAATAGATTAATTTTATCCTTCTCTCATGGATGAATGGCTCTGCCTGTCCAGAAACAGAAGAGTTCCAGAGTTGTGACTGTGTTAATTGCCATCTAGGCAGGGACACAGGAGAAGGACACAGGGATGGGGGTGGGAAATGAGGAGGAGTGTTTCTAGCCCTTTTCTTTTCTTCTGCAGGAAAAGAGCTAACCATGGTGGCGACAGTGACAGTAGCAGTGGTGGTAGTGATGTGTGTGTCCATGTGGGAGGAGTGTGTTTGTGTACACACGGGGAAGAGTGACTATATGCATCTACATGTGGGAAGGAACGAAGGACACTGGTCCTGAGGAAAGCACTAAACATCCTTTAAGATCACATCTTTAGGAGAGGCAACTTTAGGACCTGCGTGGCTGACTCAGCCATCTCAATAGCCTCTGTCATGGATTGAATTGTGTGTCCCCCACCCAAATATGTGTAGTAGTTTGGTTGGGCCAGCATTCCCTGTATTCTCTGATTGCTCTCCATTTTGTGATTATCTGATACTGCAAATCCTAATCTCTGCCTGTGTTAACAGAATGGATTATGTTAGAGAGGATTATGGTGGGACTGTAAATCCCTTCATAAAATCACCTCCCTGCGCCACTGTAAAGGGAGTTTCCCTGGAGTGTGGCTTGCACCACCCTTTATCCTTTCATCCTACAAGAGACAAAAGGAAAGGGAAGCAAGCAGAGAATTGGGAGCCTCACACCATCAAGAAAGCAGCACCAGGAGTAGAGCATGTCCTTCAAAGCTAAAGTTCCTGCACCAACATGCTCCCTGACCAGAGGCTGATGCAATACTGGACTTTCCTTGAGAGTCGACAAGGGAGAAAGCCTTCCCCTGGAGTGGACATTCTGCATTTGGACTTGTAGCCTACTGGACTGTGTAAGAATAAATCTTCCTTTGTTAAAGCCATCCATTCTGGTTTTACTGTTAGAGCAGCTCTAGCTGACCAAACAGCCTCCTAGGTGCCATATTTATAAACCCTGAGCTCCAGGCCTGTTCTGCCTATCCCTGCTCCAGTGCCCTGCAAGGGCATTCCAGAACCTTGGCACACCTCAGCACTGTCCCCCTCAATACTCTTGAACTGTCTACCTGTTTCTGACCCAACCTCTTACTTTCTAGGTCATTTCTACTTTCACTGCTACCAAAACTGCTCCTGAAGTGCATGGCGGCCCCTGTTCCCCACATGCTCAGCTCCTTTCTGTATCCACTTCCATTCCTGGCTCCCATGGCCTGTCATTTCTAACTCTTTTCATTGAGTTCCTTGAATCCCTTTCTCCCTTGTTCTTCCCTAGCACCTGCCCATAAAATTCCTCAACCCAACCAGTCCAGCTGGCTGACTCTCAGCGTGTGCAGCACTGCTGAAGAATGTCACAGCTGTGTACAGCTGAAGCCCACTGGCTCCAGCCCCGCAAGACTGAGCATGCCTGTCCCGGGTACCCCATCTCCCGCACCCTTAGTGTCAGCCCCAGGCTTTGCTCTCCCCGCCCTTTCTGTCTGTAAACATCTTCAGCCTTGCAGCAAACAGCATTGTCCACAGGTTTCTGGTACTAACTCCTGTCACACTGCCTTCATGCCGGTTTCTGTGCCTGCCTTCTCTTCCTCCATCCCTTCCTTGCCCCCAGGTCTGGCTTTCTATTTCACTTCTGTTTTGCAGTTGGATCTGGTGTAGAAACTGTCATGTATGTTTTCACATACCCTCTGGATCACATTATTCTTCCTTTTCAGAAGAGTCAGTCTCTCAGATTCTTTCTCTCTTTTCTTCAAAACAGACCAATCCACTGAAAGAAAATTGGCCAGGGAGCTGCACATAGGCAGGCACGCAAATTTATATGGGATTGTACATTTTCACTCAATCATAATAAAAAAAAATAACAAAAAAAGAAAATTGGCCAAAGCCAATTCACTCAGTGCCGATTCTCAGGAGGCAACGTGTTAAAAAAAATGATTTGCCAAATGATCAATTTCACAGACTGCCAAAATCTCTGAAAACTTGTTTCTATTAATTATTTGCAAAATGTACTAGATTGTGTGTGTCGTAGAAAGTTTCAAAAACCATTGATAATTTCCCCCTACATGTTGGTCTTTGGTGTTACCCAGCTTAGATGTTTCAGTTTGGGCTTCTCCACTGTTGTGTATCAGATTTAGAGGCACGCAGTTGACGTTTCAGAAGCAGACTCCATCTCAATAGTTAACTTACAAAAGTTTTGGCAATTCACGAGGCTGTTTTGGTTTTTTTAAACCTTTGTTTTGCAGAAAGGATGGTTTTGCCCTTCAAGCACAATTTTATACCAATTTGCATCTTCTCTATGTTTTCAGAGTAGTTTGGCAGTCAGCCAAATAAAAGATTTTTCTGCATGTTAATTTTCATATATCCATGACAACTTCCCTGATGTCAAAATCCCAGTGTGGAACCAGAGACCAATTTAGACACATGTCTTTAAAATCAGAGTTGACAGTAAACACAGCTGAGGGGAAACCCATCTACTGACACCAAAATATACTGTGCCTTCAAAGAAGCATTTTGCTCCTCCGATACGGAAATCTACCTAAAACCAGCGTTTTCCAGAGATCGGCTGAGACTTGAGGGCAAAATCGCTGGTGAAAGCACACCCAGCAATTTCTATACCAGAGTCAACTGCAAAACATAACTGAAATAGAAAGCCAGACCTGGGGGGGAATCCTCCAAAGTTGTAAATACCATGCACACAAATCACGATATTTTTCAAAGCAATTAACCAAAACAAGTTTTGGGTAAATTCCAAGGATCAGTCATTAGGAAAACAATCCTTTTGCTCATGGATTTTTGATTAATTGGCCTTAAGGAAATGGTGACTGGTTATTTGGAAAATTAGTTCATTTCATCAATGCCTCCACCTTTCCTAGGCCCTTCTCTCTGCAAACTGAGCCCCGGGTTCCTGGGGCCCCCAGACCAGCCAGCCTCACACAGTAGTTCTTCCTGGTAGAGCCAGTGGAGTGAAAGGCACTTGACTCACATTCAGTGGGACAGGAGACTACGGCCCTGCATTGACTCTGGGTACCTTTTAGCTTTTAGGCCGAATTTTCCTCTTCATTCAGATTTTATTCCTACAAGTAGTTTTATGTCTTTTCTCCACTTTGATTTAGGATCCCTGGTCCCTAGGTGGCACAGATAATTAAGTGCTCAATTTCTAACCAAAGTCTGATAGCTGGAACCCTGAAGCACCTCAGCAAAAAGAGTTATCTGCTTCTGAAGGGTCACAGCCTTGAAAATTCTGTTAAAAAACCACTCAACAGCAATGAGTTTGCTTTGTTTCTGTTTGGTTGGTTGGTTGGTTGGTTTGATTTGATACCTGACTTAAACCCAAACTCCACAAAAGTGATTAAATGTAATGACTTCTACTGAGGTTTGCTGTTACATAACAGACCAGTAACATACAGTGGCCTGTTGGTCAACCCCACTTGGTCAAGTCCTGGCCTGGCTGTCCCAGCTGTCCTCTGACCAATTCTCCTCAAGCAGGCTTTTTGACCATTTCACTTTTGAGGTCTTGGGTTCAGCAGCCCCTATAGCTACGTGAATCAAGAGAAGTTTCCAGACTGATCCATAGACTTGGAATGTTCCAGCCTCTACAGTCACATGAGCTGTTTCCTTGGTATAAATGATTCTCTATATATTTATGTGCTTTACTGATTTTGCTCTCTAGAAAAGCCAGCCTAGACACCTCCTCTCTTAGATCTTCCACACCTAGGTATCAAAGTTCTCAGCCTACATTAGTCTAACCATGGACTTACACAATTGCCTGTAAGTTCCCAAAGGGTAGTCCAAATCTAATAACGTTTCATCTCTCTGGAGTCTAGCACATGGTGGACATTAAATAATGTTTTGATGACAAGAACTGAATATCTGCTTAGAGTGCTATAGTACATATCTGTTGATATATGAAAGGGTGCACTAGGAAGCCACACGGGGAGCCCCAAAAGTCCACAGTGTGGCCAAGCAACTTCTAACAGTAAAGGCAACCAGGGATGGCTACAGCCTCTAATTATAGAAGATGTAATTTTCATTATTCTGTCTATCCAAGACTCTGCCAAAGAAAGTTGCTTCCTTCCAAATGTGGGTAGAGCTGCTGAAAAGGTCTAGAATGCCCTAAGTGGATTTAGCAGGGTGCCTTGGACAGCATGATGGTGACAGAAATATTGGAGAATTGGACACACACAAAAATACAAGTGAATTTGGCTCTGTCTCAAGCCAGGGGACACATTTTGTATGCTAAGTCCTCCCCTTCTGTACCATCATGCTTGAATAAGAGCAAACTGTGGCCTCTGTTTGGCTTATCTTCTCAGCACTGATGGGCCAAGTATTGTCTGTTGTGGCAACTAGAGGGGATGCATGGCTTAGAGCCATCTTTAGTCAGGGCACCTGCTCTCAAGGGTCCTTAATACTAGGCCACTTCTGAAATGATACTGAGCTGTGACCAAGCACGCTTCAGGCAGGTCCATTTATTTCTGAGCCTATTGCCCATCAGAGTATAGAAGAAGTCACCAAGAGCCAGGAGATGGCAGCTGGCACCAGCCCAACAGACCAGCTCCTAAAGCCTGGGAAGATGACACCTAGCTCAACGACAAAGGCTAAGAACCCTCTCCAAGTGCTCTTTGAAAAAGTGGGGAGCAACTTCAAAATAGAAATAAAACTAGCTCTACACAATGTAGTCTGCCTGGAGTCAGTGGCTAGAGATGACGGGCTTGCAAAGACTCTTCACAACAAAGCCACTGGAGCAAGAGGGGAAGGGAGGGGGGCACTTAACTGGCTGGGAGCATGGTTCCATAATCAATTTGTAGAATATCAGTCTGCATTTGCAATATGAATCAAATTGAAATGTCAGTGAAGGAACATTTTTCCTCCCTAAAACATTAGCTGAAATTAACCATTTTTAACAAGTCCAATGCCAGCGGGGATATAATAAAACTGCTATCTTTGCACATCACTTTTGACAGTATACATTGCTACCATCCCCCATGCAGGGTAATTTATCACTATGTGTCAAGAACTGTGAAAAAATTCATAACCTGCTCTGTAAAGAAAATGATCCCGAAACTGGAGGAAAGTATCAGCAGAATGTTAAAATTGTCATTGTGGTAAAATTATGCAGCACTGAAATTACATTTTGCTTTAATATCATGCTATGACTTGAAATGATTATGAAAGCGAAGTTATAACATCAAAGAGTACTTCTAACAATGACAAGATTCACACTACACACAGGGATGGCAAGGGGGGAAACAACACCTTCAAAGTATGGGGAACACATATGAACCCACCAAAATGATAGCTGTGGCTGTGTCTGGATGTGGGATTTGTGGAGGGTTGTTTTCTTCCTTTTCTGACTTCATATAGTGTGATATGACAATTTTCTTTTTTCCAGCCTTGAAGGATGACAAGTGGAAATAAGAGCAAGTGAAAATATTTTCTAGGTTACAGGGGCAGGAAGGAGCCTTCTACAAAGTGCAAGGTGACTTGCTTTTCTAGGGATGAGATTTTGCTTTGCTTTGCTTTGCTTTGCTTTAGCTAGGGCAGGGTTGAGGGCTGAGCACAGAGGTAAGGACTTTCCTACTTAGCCTTTTATTGGGATCCTAAAGAGTCTGGGGAGGTGACAAGCTGACATTAATAGGGAAAAGTTTGAGGGCCTCAACAAGAGCGCTTTGGGTGCAGGCCTATAAAGACCCCAGAGGGGACCTGAGATAGTGATGACATCAACTCCGAAGAGGTTCCCAGGAGCTGCTGAGGGAGGAGGGAGAATGACAGACAGGGGTTCATGAGAATCTCAAGGGCAGTGACACCCCCTCGGCTGGGGGAGTACTGGGAAAGGCCTTTTAACTCTCCGGTGAAAGGGAGGTGGAGCATGGCATTGGGGGTTTGTTCACAATTTTGCCTTCAGAGAGCAGGCTTCACTTAAAATAGTCACTGGGACAGGAGTACAGAGTACATACACAGTCCAGAGCCTGGTGTTAGAACTTCCTATAGCAAGAGTTAGCTGAATAAATGCATTCATGCTTGGATACATAAGACTTCATGCTAAGCACTGGGTGCAACAACACGATGTCTTAGTCACCTGCTACTACTCTGACAGAAATACCATAATGGATGGCTTTAACAATGAAAAGTTTACTCTTACACAGTCTAACAGGTTATAAGTCTGAATTCAAGGTGTCCACTTTCCTCTCTTGTCGGCTCTGGAAGAAGTTTCTGGTGTTGCATCTATCTTTGGTCAGGGAGCATCCTGGTGCAGGAATCTCAGATCTGAAGAACACACTCTACTCCCAATGCCTCTTTCTTGAAGTTGTGAGGTTCCCAGTTCTCTACTTGCTTCCCTTTCCTTTTATCTCTTGTAGGATGAAAGGATAAAAGGTGGTGAAGCCCTACTCCAGAGAAGCTCCCTTAGCAAGAGTATTGTAGTCCCATGCTAATCCTCTCTTAACATAATCATCCTATCTATTAGCCACTGGCATACATTAGGATTTATAGCATAGGAAAATCACAAAACAGAGGACAACCCCAAAATATTGGGAAAGATGGCCCAGCCAAATAGCTACACATATTTTGGGGGTACACAATTCAATCCATGGCTCACATTATCAGTGGATGCAATGTTGAAATCACTGTTCACTGTGTGTTACTGCAAAGAACTCTTAGGCACATCAAGGGGCTCACAATGTTGAGTCTCAGTGACAACATGAAAAAAAATAGGGATGCACCTTAAGAACTCCATGAAAAGACTGCAATCGATATGTTCCAAAGGCCTGGGAGTTTCCCTGGGAGCGTGGCCCCTAGACCTGATGCTGCCGCTGATCTTAAATCATTACTGAGGTCAACTCTTCAGACAGGAATGCACTGAACTCAGGGACATAGAGTGACCATATCATCTGTGCACTTTATGGTTCTATGCATCTGTAGGATGTTGTCCTACTGGCCTCTTACTAGAGAGGAGTGGAGAGGGTGGAGAGGAGGGGACAGGAGACTGTTAAGAGGATATGACATGTATAGAATGGAATGGAGGAGTGTACTGTCACCTGGCAAGGAGCTGCAGATAAATTTGCGGGCATGCAAATTTAAATTGTATTGTAAACTTGCATTCAATCGCAATAAAAAGAAAAAAAATCTCTCAGACACATCAAGAATCCCATTTTCTTAAATAACTTCTACACAGAAAATTTGCTGTTCAGAAAGCATGAAGACTGAGCCCTGGTGTCTAAGTGGTTAGGTGATACAGCTGTTAACAAAAAAGGTTGGCAGTTCTGTGAGCTACTTAAGGCTAAGCCTTGTTACAAACACACCCAGGACCCATTTCTATTCTAAAAGAAATGCTCCACCTACCTCTCCATCCTTACTCTTTGGTTCTTACCTGATATCCTCTTAGCACCAACTTAACAAAACTGTGCCTCAAATTTGCAGGAGACAACAGTCTACATAATGTGGAGGTGTTGAGGAAGAAGATTAAAATCAACAAAGTAAGAAATGAATCTGAATGCAAATAAAGTGAAAGGAAATATCTTTTAGGGTTAAGTACAGACAAGAAAATATGCAAAATGAAGAGGAAACCATTTTGTCTTCATGACGCAAGTTCTACACTCCTGTTTGCACTAAGAATAATTTTAACTCCCAGTTTATTTGCAAATGGACGAAGAGTCATCTAAAACACTTTCATTATCACAAGAGTGATTACCCAGCTGAAGAGAACGTTCCACCCCAGAGCTCATAAACTTAGGCTCCTTTAAGCTCCCCACCCCACCACTTTGCTGAGTCATTCCCCTAAGCAGGCCTCGCAGACCCAGAGCCCAGCTGCCATCTCCTCGCCAGAGGCATGGATGGCCCTGCTGACTGCAACTGTGAAACTTCAAGATCTTGCTTTCTTGGTTGCTTTCTCTGCTGTAATTTTGTTATCCTTTGGTAAAAATCACAATATTTATGTAAAATTATGTATTTGGGTAAGTCTATTATTTAAGATAATGGCAGGTTCTCAAACAAGGATAAAATTGGCATGATCTTGGAATCAAAGCGGAAAGGTCCATGCTTTTCATCTGGTTTTACCTTCTGCCTCTAAACAGCTGTTAATTCTATTTTGTAGAGAGCTCCACATAGACCTGTGAGCAATAAGATGTTGCAGAGGTAGGTTATTGTTTTAGTCAGCTAGGGCTGCTCTAACAGAAATAGCACAGAGCGGATGGCTTTAACAAAGGGAGGTTTATTCTTACACAGTCTGGTAGGCTGTAAGTCCATATTCAGGGTGTCCGCTCCGGGGGAAGGCTTTCCCTCTTGTTGGCTCTGGAGGAAAGTCTGGTGTTACATCAGTCTCTGTCCAGGGAGCATCTTGGCACAGGAACCTCAGATCTAAAGGACGCACTCTTCTTCCGGTGCTGTTTTATTCTCTGCCTGCTCCTCTGTCCTTTTATCTCTTGTAGGATGAAAGGATTAAGGGTGGGACAAGCCATACTCTGGGGAAACTCCCTTTACAGTGGGCAGGAAGGTAATCCTATGAAGGGATTCACAGTCCCACCCTAATCCTTTAACATAGAGATGACAGAAGCATAAAATGGAGGACAATCATAGAATACAGGGAATCATGTCCCAGCTACATGTCTACACATAATTTGGGGGGAACACAGTTCAGCCCATGACAGTTATAATCCCAGTTTCAGTTAATACACACACATAGTTAAGCAAATCATTAAGAATGGTGAACTCCAGGGCTGTGAATACAGAGTACTCTTATTTTCTAAAATTTGCTTTTCTAGAATGTGTGATGATTTTACAGTGAGTTCATACTACTTCTGCATTTAAAACAAATAAAGATCAAATTTTAAAGATAACCAGGCACTAGGATGCTCTTTGCATGGAAAGTCTTCCTGGGAATGAAATAACTTACCAGTCCAGTTAGATAAACTGTCTCCTACAACAATTTTGTTTTTCTCATTTTCTCCTTGTTTTTGTTTCCCGGGAGATGGGGAAAATGGTCAGTGTTTTAGTCATCTAGTACTGCTGTAACAGAAGTGCCACAAGTGAGTGGCTTAAACTAAGAGACGTTTATTGTCTCACAATCTAGGAAGCTAGAAGTTCAAATTCAAGGGGTCATCTCCTGCGGAAGGCTGTCTCTTTCCTCTCTGAAGGAAGCTCCTTGTTATCACTCTTCTCCAGTCTATGAGTTTCTAACAGCAAGAGCCCCAGGGGTTCAAAGTTATGCTATTCTCTTGGTTCTTGTTTGTTGGTGGGAGGGGTTCCCCTTGTCTTTCTGCTCACATGACTGTCTCTTTTATATCTCAAATGAGATTGACTTAAGATGCAACCAAATCTTGTAGACTGAGATCTGCCTTATTAGTCCTGCTTCATTAACATTATAGAGGTAGGATTTATAACACATCAGAAAGTCATATCCCATGAAAACTGGTAGACAGTCTCACAGTACTGGGAATCATAGCGTAGCCAA
Source organism: Heterohyrax brucei (assembly GCA_028571685.1). Lineage (NCBI taxonomy): Eukaryota > Metazoa > Chordata > Mammalia > Hyracoidea > Procaviidae > Heterohyrax > Heterohyrax brucei. The sequence goes on from CM053162.1 coordinate 25,994,503, forward strand.
GTTGAAACATATTTTGAGGAGACATAGCTCAATCCATGACACTTAACATTCCATCCAGAACAGAGGATTATGCATTTGTCTTAACACTATTATAAAACAAAACCCAAGCTATACAAAGTCAGCAGAAGAGTGTAATAAACCACTGTATACCCATCTCTAATTTCCACAATGATTCACCTTCTGCCATTTTGGTTTCATGCCTACCTCAATCCATCCCCAACCCAAACCAAATTAATTTGTATGCAGTGCTTTTGTTTTTGAGCTAAAATTTATGAACTGAAATGAAATGCACAAATTTTAACACCCCCATCCTGATACAGAACATTCCCATCACCCCAGCAAAATTCCCTTGTGCCTCCTCAGAGTCAATCCCACCCCACTTCTTCCAGAAGCAATCGCTATTCCAGTTTTTCCCCATAATTTATTTATTTGCCTGCCCTAAAATGAAATTCTGTATTGCTTGTAATCACAATACAACCATTTTCATTTTAAAAGCTGTACATGCCTGTTAGAGAAAGTATTGAGGGAGGAATCCATGATGTAGAATAAAGACATAATTCATAGTCACGCTACCTAAATGGAAAAGTATTTAAGATTTTCTCTCTGGCCACTATCTTTCTAGGTATAAATTTTGTTGTGTATATCTATGATTATTCTGTTTATAGCATTCCATAGCATCCTTTTATTTTTCACATTATTCTCATAATAATTTCATGTACGTATGTCTCCTACCACGTTCTCAAAAACAAACAAACAAATTTAAACAAACAAACAAAAGAACTTGTTATGGTACTGTCGACTCTGACTCAGAATAATGCTACAGGACAGAGTAGAACCACTACATAGGGTTTTCAAGGCTGTAATCTTAACAAAATCAGACTGCTACAACTTTCTCCCATCAGAGCAGTTGGTGAGTTCGAACACTCAAGCTGAGCACTTAGCCACGGGAATTCAATACCTAGCAAAACTCTCTCTCAAAAATGCAGGTGAAATAAAAGCTTGCAGACACAACAGCTGAAAGAATTCATCACCAGCAGATTAATGTTAAGGGAAACCATTCAGGCAAAAACAAAATGGAAAAGTAGGTCAGTACAAAGAATAAAGAGAACTAGACATGGTAAGTGTTTTTATAACTATCCAGGAATTGTATATTTTTATTTACATTTTTTTTACATTTACATTTTTTATTTACATTTTTTTACATTTACATTTTTTATTTACATTTTTTACATTTACATTTTTTATTTACATTTTTATTTACATTCAGAGATAATGAAGGGCTTCCAGTTCTAGCCAAGAAGGAGCAACTTCATTCCTCCCAGATCACCCCCTTACATACAACCAAAATTGCTTGAACGGAACACAACAAAAGCAGGAGGATTTCAAAAGCAGGGCTTTGAACCACCATTTGTTCTATCCCCGTGGTCCCTCAGAAAATCTGTCACCAAGATTTTAAAAATTCAGTTCTATTCTGGTTTTACTTCATCAAAGCATCGAGGTCTGAATGACTTTTTAGTCTCCCATCTCAAATTTCTATTTTGCAAATGGATAACCTGGAGAAATTTCATCTGGAGAAATGTGGCTACAAATTTCATTCCTTACATTGCAAATAATATCACATTTTTACTTTAACTTGAATTTTGTTTATCCCAAGATTTTATAAATGAGTTTTGAAAGTAGCAATATTAAACTATTTCTTCCCATACATTGATTAATAATTAAAGTGACAGTGATGTTCATTTTTAACCACTGTCTCAAGACATTTAAATGCTAAGGAAAACACAATGTAAAATATATTATTTTTTAATTTTATTTTTCAGGTGTACTAGAATTCATTGCAGCACTGAGTCACTTTATTATGATAAAGCACTCAAAGCATACTTTATGATTATTAAGGTCAAGATTTGAAATATGTTTTTAGTAGGAAATTCCCAGTACTATAAATGACACTGAAAAAAAACTTAATTTTGATGTAGGCAACATTTTACCACTAACACAAGTCACGTAAAATTGACAAGAATTCACTCACAGAATACAAAGTATGTTATCACATCTAATATATCAATACATAAAGGTGAAGCACAATAAAATATTTAATATTCACCACAATTTTAAGCTGAAGTATTGCTATATCACTTAAACATTTTATTACAAATACAGATTTAATACTGTATGATTCAGCAATCCCACTCCTAGGAATATATCCTTAAGAAGTGAAAGCTGTCAAAAGAATAGACATATACACACCAGTGTTTATTGCAGCACTGTTCACAATAGCAATAAGAGAGAAACAATGATGAATCTGCAAAGCATCTCATAACATGAGTGAATCTGGAGGCCATTATACTGCATGAAGTGAGTCAATCATAAAAAGACAAATACTATATAAGACCACTACTATAAACACTCATGAAAAGATTTATACACCAAAAGAATCTTTGATAGTTATGAAGGAAAAGAGAGGTAGACATAGAAAAATTACTAAGTAGACAATAGATAAGCAGTAGGTTTGATGAAAGGTAAGACAGTACACATTACTGGGGAAGCCAGAATAACTTGTACAAGGCGAGGTCATGGAAACTGCATAGATATATCCAAACTCATAGAGGGACCAAATTACTGGGCTGAGGACTGTGGGGACCATGGTCTTGGGGAATATCCAACTCAACTGTCATAGCATAGCTTATAAATGTTCTACATTCTCCTTTAGTGAGGAGCATCTGAGATCTTAAAAGCTTGTGAAGAACCATCTAAGATACTCCTCTGGTCTCATCCCATCTGGAGAAAGGGACAATGAAGAAAACCAAAGACACAAGGGAAAAACTAGTCCCCAAGAAATAATGAACCACGAATACCACAGCTTCCCCCAGGCTGAGTCCAGCACAACAATTTGGTGCCTGGCTAGTGCTACTGACTGCTCTTACAGGAATCACAATAAAAGATCTGCAAAGAGGTGGAGGAAAATGTAGAACAAAATTCTAACTCACAAAAAAAGACAAGACTTACTAGTTTAACAGAGACTGAAGAAACTCCAATAGTATGGCCCGTAGATATCCTTTCAGCTCAGTAACGAAGACTCCTGAAGTTTCCCTTTAGCCAACGATTAGACAGGCCTGTAAAACAAAATAAGACAAAACGGCATACCAGCCCAGGGGCAAGTATGAGAAGGAAGGAGGGTATAGGAAAACTGATTACAGGGAAACCAAGGTCAAGAAAGGGAGAGTGCTGAAGAGGCCATGGGGGTGGTAACCAATGTGACAAAACAGTATATGTACAAATTCTTTAACGAGAAGCTAGTTTGTTCTGTAACCCTTCATCTAAAGTACAATGATAAAAAAATTAAACAAATACAGATTTAATTCATATACAAGCACACAGTTTATTAAAATACAATAAACCATAATTACATTCAATTAAAAGAATTTACTTGTTTTTTTTTTTTTTTTTAATTTAAGGTAGGCTAGTCATTTAACAAGATTTATTTCAAACCTGAGGGAGATCTGTCAACACCAGGGGTATCGCTGGTGGATGCAAAATTTCCATAGCAATTTCAAAGAACTGGGTACAATGGTTGATGCTACGTGTCACCTTGGCCAGGCTATAATTCTCAGTGGTTTAGTAGACACTGGACTGATGGCTGTTCCATAATGTAATATAATCACTTCCATGATGAGACTTATTAAGAGGTAATCACCTTATATGCTACAAGCATTCAATCAGCTGAAAAAGATGTGTCCTTTTTTAGAATATTTTAACTCTAACATCAGGATCAAGGCAAAAATATCAACTTTCACCATCTCTATTCAGTGTAGTACTGGCGTTACTAACCAGCACAGAAAGGTAAAAGGAAAGAAAGAGAGAAGACAGAAAAGGAGGGTGGAGAGAAGGCAGGAGAAAAGAAAGAAGGAAGGAAGTGGTATAGGTATTAGAACCAAAAAAAAAAAAAAAAAAAAATGAAAATCAAAGCTGTAGAGTCAATGCCAACTCGTTGGAAAGAAAGAGGTAAATGTGTGCTTCTTCACAGTTGACGTGATCACACACATAAAAAGATCCTCAGAAATTTGCAAATAAAATACTGGAACTAAAATGTGAGTTTACCAGGATGATAGAACAAAGGAATGAAATAGAAAATACTATAGTTCTATATATAGTAGCAATCACTCAGAAATTAAAATTGAGTTCATTTACAATAATTTGACACAAGATGAGGAAGACCTGTACTCTAAGAATTGCAATACATTGTTGAGATAAATTTTAAAAGACCTGAATAAGTGGAGAGAGAGATTTTGTTCATGTTAGAAGATTCAGGATTGTTTAAATAATAATTTAAGGAGATTAAAATTAATCTATAGACTTCATGCAACACCAATCAAATTTCCCGTAGACTTTTTTTGGTCAAAGTTTAAAAGCAGATTCTAAAATTCACATGGAAAAGCAAAGGAATTAAAATATCTAATATAAGTTTGAAAAACAGAAAAATTAGAGAGTTGAAATAATCTGCTTTCAAGATTTATTTTAAAGATGTAGTAATCAAGACAGTATGATATGAATGTGAAGATAGACAAAAAGACAGATCTACAGACCAGAATAAAGAGTCCAGAAATAGGCTCACACAGATATTGCCAATTGATTTTACACACAATCATAAAATCAATTCAGTGCATAAAAGATAGCTTCTTCAAAAATCAATTCTAGAACAATAAAATATATACATACCAAAAAAATAAAATTCTTGGGTCCATAGCTTGCAAAATATGTACATGCATATGTACACACACACACACACATACATGCAGCTAGATGACAAATCAACAGCTAGATATAGATGCATAGATAGACAAAAACTCCAAGGATATTGTATATCTAAATGTGAAATTGAAAACTGTATACCTCTAGGAGAAAAACTTTGTGACCTTGAGTTAGGCAATAAAATCTTAGGTCTGACACCAAGCACACAATCCACAAAAGAATAAACTGATAAATTACACTTCATCAAAATCAAAAACTTCCAATCCTTGAAAGGAGATTAATGAAAATATGAGCTATAAACTGGAAGACAATTTCTGTGAAGCACAGATGTATCTGATAATAGACACATAGCCAGAATATACATATTTTAAAAACTCTCAAGACTCATTAATAAGAAAACAATCTTTTAAAAGGTGGAAAAAATATTTAAATAAACACTTCACCAAAGAAAGTTATCAGCATATGGATGGTAAGCAAGAGTGTGTGAAAAGATGCTCCCCATCACTAATCACGAGGGAAAAGCAAATTAAAATCACAACATGATACTAATACACATAAATTTATTGTCAAGCTGATTCCAACTCATGATGACCCCACGTGTGTTAGAGTAGATTGTGCTTTGTAGGGTTTTCAATGGCTGGTTCTTCAGAAGTAGCTTACCAGGCCTTTCTTCTGAGCTACCTCTGTGTAGACTTGAACCTCTAGCCTTTCAGTTAGCGACCGAGTGCCTTAAGTAGTTGCACAATACAGAGACTCCACACGTATTTTAAAAAGGCTAAAGTTAAAAGGAATGACCTTACCAAGTGGTAGTAAGGGTATGGAGGGACTGGAATGCTCACCAACTACTGACAGAAATGCAAAATAATACAAACCACTTTGGAAAACAGTTTCTCAGATGGTTAAACATCCATCTACCATATGCCCATTCTAGCCATTCTACTCTAGGTGTTTACAAGAGAAAAGAAAGCATATATCCATACAAAGACTTGTACACAACCATTCATAGTGGTTTTGTTTGTAATAGTTAAAAACTAGAAACAGTCCAAATTACTGTAAACAGATGAGAAAAACTAGAAACAGTCCAAATGTCTGTGAACAGATGAGTGGGTAACCAAATTATTGTCCAGGCATACAATGGAATATTACTGAATAGGAAAAAAATTACTGATAAACAAAATATGGATGAATCTCAGGATAATTGTGCTGAATGAAAGAAGTTAGACAAAAAAGACTAGATGCTATATATTTACACTTACATAAAATTCTAGAAAATGAAAAATCTATACTGACAGAAAACAAACCAGTAGGGATAGGGGAGGCAGGCCTGGAGGTATTAGCAAGGTATGTGGGGAAACTGGGGATGGTGGGTATGTTTCTACATTGATTGTACTGATGATTTCACAGATGCACAAATGTCAAAACTTCTATGGTACATTCCAAATATGTGTAGTTTTTTGTACATCAATCACACAGCAATAAAGCTGTTCTACAGAATAAACAAAGCAATGGCAAATACCAAGATGTTGCTCCAAGTGACACGTCTACAACATTCTGTAAATCACTTTGAGAAAGAGACATTTATCTTAGAAACCACCAGAACATGACTATTTCTACACATTTTTTTTAATTCAGCTCTTGGTTGACTACAGCATGTAGCTGCTAGTTAAAACCAACTTGGGGCTTTTCTCCTTGGTTTAGAAAATCTGAAATTTAGCTCTGCCAGAATTACGTTCATGTGGTGATTCATCTGAGCGGAAAGTACCTAGAGCTGACCGCAAAGTAGAGTTTCCTACCAACTCCAGCAATGTCAGAGCTAACCGCTGTCTCCTAGATTGTTTGTTAGAAAAAAAAAATGCCATGGTTTTTAAATAATTTTTTCACTTTTAGATAATCAATAAGATACACTTTCTTTCTCATCATTTCCTAAACTTCAGTGATTTTCTTCTTTTGCTCTGTGGGAGAATTTGTCTCACCAGAGAGGGGTTCCAACATTCTGCTCTAGGCTCTTCTCCATTTTCTGCTTCCCTCTGCAGACTGTCACCCCTAAATTCTCTGAAGGGCCTTGATTTAATGGCTCTTCTTGGCACCCAAAATATGCCAAGTCTTGTCACCACGGTGGCCCTGTCTGGGGACAGTCATCTAAAGGACCTACCTACTTCTTGTCAGAAGTCTTGCATTCCTGCAAAGCCTTTCCCAGAATGAAGAACTGGGATGAGAAAGGGGAGAGAGGCTGAGTACCTAAGGGCCTGGCTGCTGGGAAGCACTCGTTCCGGTTCTGTAACATCTGTGGAACCACTGGAATTTACATCTATAGGAAAAGAAGAGGGCATTTCTGTCTCTGTGTTAACCAGCCAACTTCTAAAGTCAGCGTCCCTCTGTTTTACAGATGAAGTTCAGAGAGGCTTCATTAACGTGACCTGGTCTCAACAGGTCGCAAGAGAGCAAGGATTTAACCTAAACCAGTCTGGTCTGAGAAAACCGACTGCTTTCCTCTACTCAGTACCCAACTGCCTGTCCACTCCTGCCACTTCACAACTGCTTTGCAGTCACCTTCATATAGTCTCTGCTTGTTTTGCTCACATTTTCCAGGTAGCTTACACTTTAAATGTTAAGTTGCAAGATGTATAAAGTTTCCAATGACACTTTCTGGAGGAGCTGACAAACCTGGAGTCAGCTGGATGTTGCTTATATGCTTCTGATATATTACACAGTTCTTGATAGAAGGCTGTACCTCCTGGAGTGTCAGACACCTATGTTTTTCTCTTTCAGATTCTCCTGTAGCTAAACCCATTTGTCCAGGAAGCCAGAGATGCAGAGAAGGGCCTTATAGGAAACTGTTTTGATTCAGTTCTAAGAGTAGGGGTTGGCATAGGGGAGTGATATGATCAGAGCCCTCAAGGATGGCAGCTTACGGACCACCCTGAGGCAACTGCAGCAGTCCAGCCAAGAAAAAATGAGGCCAGTAAAAAATGTTGGAAACGGATACATTCAGAAATCATGTCAGAGGCAGTCAAACTGGACTTGATGAAAAATTTGATGTGGAGAGAAGGATAAAGAGAACCAAAGCTGACTCACAGGACTCTGCACTGAAAAACTCAAGAAATCAAGACAGCAAAAAAGGACGTAAAATCCAATTTGGGAGAATCTTGTGCTTTGTTTTGAGCAAATTTAAAATTAATTTTAAAAGTCTGAGTAGATAATGGCATACCCAAATATGTAGTTTGGATGGATGTAGAAATACAGTGTTCATAAGCATATAGATAGTACATAAAGCTAGAAGATTTGCTGCAGGCACAAAGCAGTCATTGTGTACAGAAAAGAAGAGACGCTAAAGGAATGCAGGGACAAGACAGCATTTAGAAGACATAACAGACATGGTCAATAAGGTTAAGAAAGTGCAGTTGTGCAATTAAAAAAAAGAGTATGCAAAAAGAAAAAAAAAAGCTTCAGGAAGGAGAAATGGTCATTTGTGTCATACAAGATGAATATAGAAGTGTCCACTGAATTAGTAGTAATAAATCATTGTGAGATGCCATATAAATAGTTAGAGCTATATCATCTGAATGAAAATTTCCCATTCTCCATACTTGTAGTGAGTACATACTATGTACCAGGTATCCTTACGGACACTGGACATAGAAATCAATGAAACATGGAGTCTGGCCTCAAGCAGTCTACAGTGGTAAGGAAGCAAAGCATGAAACAGCCAGAGCTTTCATTGCATTTGTTATCCCATTGGTTGAACAACAACCTTATGAATCAGTCGCTGTCATTAAACCCATTTCACAAGCAAGGAAACTGAGACAGAGAAGGTCAAATGTCTCAGAGAGCCACAAGAAAACCATAGCTAACCATAATATGAAGCTTTGAAATAGTAATTCATAAAGATGACTCAGAAATGACCAATGGCCAGAAAATTTCGTACCATAAGGACTATCAATCTGAAATACAGATAGACTTTGCAAGAGCCTGTGCCTTCTTGCTCATGTAATACAGCCCGGATCAAATTCCTGCTATTACCTATCCATGACTCTTAGATGAAAACAACTGTTGTCACATGTTTTTTTACAAAGAGAGCAAAACAAAAGGAGAAAGGAAATGCTTTTCAGTAAATGTTGCTGGAGGAACCGGACATGCACATGAGCAAAAATATCTTGATCCCCTACCTCACACCACACACTAAAATTAATTTGAGATGGATCATAAACTTCAATGTGAAACTAAAATGATAATAGTTTTGGAAGAAAATAAGATAAATTTTTCATGATCTTAGGATGGGCAAAGACTAAGGCACAAAAAAAGCAATAACCTTAAAATTAAATAGATGAAATATAGGAGAAGTAACTAGAAGGGACAGGAATGAACCCTTGGGGTGACAAAAACACTCTGAGTCTTGACCTGGCTGGGGTTTGAGAGGGAACACATAAATAAAACTCTATCTAAATAAGATTTGTGCATTTTACTATGGATTATTTATTTCAATTTAAAAATTAAATTGTAGAACAAAGTAAAGAGGAGAGGAGCTATATTCTTCCATTCTCTACCACATGCCAGAGGGCACTGTCCTGCAGGTGGAGGGTCCAAGACTCTGGGAGGTTAGAGAATTTGCCCAGGTCCACAGCCAGACTCAGGATCAAAGTCCTTCTGGTCTCTTCAGTGGCAGGGAGTAGGGTATTCTCTACACTTAACAGAGCAGTCCAATCCAACCCTACAAGTGATGAGAGATCTGCTGTAGAAACAAGATAAATTTTGTTCTACCACCGAAAATGGAAAACTAGTCTTGTCTTAATAGAAGATAACCATAAAAGCAAAAATACAACTAAAAGCATCTGGTGTGCCACACACCACATTTTGGGAATTGGTTGTAAGCAACAGAAATCCCAGAAGGATTTATGTAAGGGAGTTACATGGTCTGATATGTGCTTTAAAAAGGGTAGTCTCTTAACAGTGGTAATAAAGTGGAAAGGGGCTAGATCAGAGAGGGCAGTTAATCAGTCATCAGTATTTACAAACTCTGTACAGAATTCCTTTAAAAAAAGAAAAAGAAAAAAGGCAAAAATTTCTATTTGTTTCTCATAAAACTGAATTCTACTTACACTGAATATCACTTCCTAGAAAAAGTTCTCTGTAACTACCAAGTAGGAAAGTGGAAAAATCACCATTTGGTGTCGAGAATCATTTTATTATGAATGGCCAGTCCATTCCCACTATTTTTTAGGCACCTTGCCTTGAGATCTATGTTCTCTAAGATCTTCTAGAGTGAAGACAAGCACAGCTCTCTCCTCTCTTCTCAGGGCTGAACGTAGATGTCGCTGTGACTGATTTATAATCATTTGGCTCAAGAGGACCAGAAGGCCTGTCTGAAGGAGGCATATCTTTCATTTTGTCCTCACTTGGGGGACAGAAGCCAAGGCTCGCCACAGCATCTGATCCATGGCTGACCCTTGGTGTCCCACTGCCACCATTTCCTGCAGTCTCTGAGTTTGAATGCCAGGGAATCTCTAAGGAGGTGTCATTGCCATGATCCAGAACAAGTTATATTGCTAAGTATTTTGTTTTTTAAATCTATTGCTACATAAACAGCCACTCCAAAATGTACTAGCTTAAAATGAAGTTATTTTATTGTTTTTCACAGTTTTGTTCCATGTCATGCTGGCTGGAGACCCAGTCACCTGGGGTTGGAATGGGCTGGAGTCTCCAAGAGGGCTCGCCACGATGGCTGGCAGTTGGTGCTGCCTGTTGCTTCAGAACTTGCTGGAACTGTCCACCAGAGCACGGTAGATCACTTCCACATGGCGTCTCTACTTGGCCTGGTCTTCTTGTAGCATGTAGGCTGCCACACTGAAGCTGCCAGAATTCCATAGCCAGGCTCAGGAGTCCCAGGGTATTACTTGCCAGCATTCTATTGGTTAGAACAGTCACAGGGCCAGCCCAGAGTCCAGGGAAGGGCAAATAGCCTCCTCACCTCCCAGCCAGGGCAGGGCATGTGTGTAAAGAAAGAAAAAGAATTGATGGTGGCCATTTGGGGAAACTATCCCAAACCAAGAGTATTCACTCTAATTTTCCCTGAAAAAAGCCAATACCTTTTGCTGGATTATTTATATCTGTTTGGGAATCATTAAAGCTGTGTCTTTTTTTGAAGGAGCCCTGGGGGTGCAGTGGTTAAGCAGTCAGCAGCTAACTGAAAAGTCAGCAGTTTGAACTCACCTAGAAACCCTGCAGGAGAAAAACCTGGCAATCCTCTTCCTTAGAGATTGAAGCCTTGGAAACCCCCCGGGGAAGTTGTACTTGAACTGTCAGAACTGACTGGACAGCAAAGAGTTTCTTCATTCACAATTTATTTTCTACGACTTCCAAAGAGGATCTGTGATAATTTACAACGAATGTAATACTGTTACAGCACTGTTTCCATTGAAATAAAGGATTAGAAAATTTTAGAAGTAGGAAAAGTACATTGTATATAAATCTTGAATAATGTAGTTATTGCAGTTGGGCTCCGATTCCCCTGAGTTTCTGCATTGACCACAAAAGAGACACCAGCTCTCACCAGGCTCATCACATGACGGAGGGAGCAGTGCTGCCACCAGGAGACCCTCAGGAAGCAAGAACTTCAGCTGAGGTCAACACCCTGACGTCTATGCTTCAAGAGAGAAAATTTTCATAGTGTCTTCCTCAGAGTTCTTTAGAAAAACAGAATGAGTTTAAAAAAATAACATAACACATACTCAGTGGAACACTATGCAATGACAAAGAACAATGATGATTTTACAAAGCATCTCATAACTTGGTTTCAGCTGGAAGACATTATGCTGAGTGAAAGTAGTCAGCGGCAAAACAACAAATATTGTATGAGACCTCTACTATAAGGACTTAAAAATAGACTTATGTACAGAAGAAAAGACTCTTTGATGGCTGCAAGGGTAGGGAGGGAGGGAGAGGGTTGGTCATAGAGTAGATATCCAGTGCTGTTGAGTTGATTCTGACTCACAACTAGTTGATAGAAATTTGTTTGGGTGAAAGCAGTGACAGCACACAGAAGAAAATAGATCAGCTTAACTGGACTTCACCATAAACTGAAAACTAACATTAAACCAATATTGTAAGGATAGAGTAGCAGTGGCCGGGGTCGCGGGGCCAAACTTTCAGGGGACATTGGGCCAATTGGCGTATTGCTAGGAGAGTTTTCTGCACCCCTGGTGTGTGGTGTCTGGGGTCTTAAAAGCTAGCAAGCTGCCATCTGAGGTACACCAAAAGGTCCAAACTCATCCGGAACAATCACTGAGAACAACAAAGACACAAGAAAAAATAGCCTAGGAGACAGAAGGACCCATGTGAATGGGTGACTGTATCAACATGTGACCAGAAGAACCAGATGTTGCCCAGCCACCACCAAAGACAGCTGTGATGGGGGACATAACATTGAGTTCCTGCGGCAAAACTAGAAAAAATGGGGTACACCTCAAGAACTCTACTAAAAGACCAGAACTGATGGTCCGATGGTCTGTGTGTTCCTCTGGGGGCATGGTCCCTAGACCTGCTGCTGCCCCTGACCAGAAAACACTACTGAGGTCAACTTTTCACACAAAAAATGGACTGGACTGGGGGACAAAGTGTGACCATATAGTGTGTGTACTTTATGGTTCTATACATTTATGGGATGCTGTCCTACTGGTCACTATCTATGCGGGTGACAAGAGGGTGGAGAGGAGGGGACAGGAGATTGTTAAGAAGATACGACATACATAGAACAAAAGGGAGGAGAGGAAAAGAGAGCAGAAGGTGCTGCAGATAGGCGGGCATGCAAATTTAATTTGGATTGTATATTTTCACTTAATCACAATAAAAACTAGAGAGAGAGAGAAGGAGAGACAGAGAGAGGTGTTTTTTTTTTTTTTTTTGAGGAACTGGCTTGCAGGACTGTAGGGGGCTGGCAAGTACAGAACCCCTAGGTCAGATGACAGGCTAGAGTTTCTAGCAGTCTTTTGTCCCCAAATTGGTAGGTCAGGCAGTGACAGGATAAGATGAGTTATGGCAAAATATTTAATTATAATCTGGAGGCAGAGTACTCCCTTGGGAAAGCTCCCTGTTTGTGGTTTAGGAGGCCTTCAACTTTTTGGGTGAGGCCCACCCACATTAAGGAGAGAGACCTGCTTTTCTCAAGGCCAACTGACGCAATCCCATGGAACTGCTCCCTGACAGCATCTGGCCTGGTGTTTGACCAAACAGCCTGGGCACCAGAGCCTAGCCAGGCTGACATGTAAAAGTAACCAAAGAGTATTGCCTGGTTGCGGCATGGAAGACTGGTGAGGAGACGTAAATCAGACCCGTTGCCCTTGAGTCTACTGTGACTCAAAGTGACCTGACAGGATAGAGTAAAACTGCCCCATGGGGTTTCGAAGGTTGTAAATGTTTATGGAAGCCGATTACCACCTCTTCCTCCCTGGAGCTGCTGGTGGGTTCTAGCAGCTTACCTTTTAGTTAGCAGCTGAGCACTTAACTACCGCACTAGCAGAGTTCCTTGGATATATGCATATACATGTATATTTAAAAGCTGTAAAGCAAAAAGCCTACATAATTATTCGAATGTTTTCTTTTCTTGTTACTCATATTTATTGTCTAAATTTTATGTGAAAGGAATATGAATTCTTATTTACATAGAGGTTTAAAAGAAGACATTAAGCAGTAGGGAGGGAGCCAAGAACCCCAGGGAAGGCAACCATCCGTGGTGTGACAGTACACTTTGCCAGTTTGGTGCATCTAGGCTGCTGCCTGTCCTGTCTGCACTATCTGAAGCCCGAAGGGCTTTGCTGACCATTCCAAACAAAGGCATGAGGGCACAGGAGACCAGTCTCACTGGCTCTGATGGTCAGTCTTGTTCTCTTACTGAGAATATTCTTGATGTTTTCCATCCATGTTTTCTCAATTCTGGGGAAAAAGCACAAGTCTAGGTCCAGCAGGCTCAGAATGAACAAGACACCATGTAGTAGTCCAGCCAGGTGTAGGAGCTCAGGACTCTCCTGAGTTGATCCAGGTAGGATAGAGCCGTGGGGTCACCCTGGGTAGGTGATGCTTTAGTAGCTTTACATCTAGGCAGGCTTGAGCAGTGAGGTCATCCTGGGCAAGTGATCCTTTGATGCCTGGCGAATGGATATCCTTAGCCTCACATTCAGCTTTTACCTGGAGTACAGGTGACACCACACTGCTGTTTTTCTGGGGTGGCATAGATGGCTGCCTCCTGAAGATGTTGGCATGGGTGGTACGGTGCCTGTCAAATCCTGGCACAAAACAGTGGCTAGGCAAGCCCTTCAGCTGGTTTTTCTGTCTTCTGTCTACACAGGAAGGGCAGTCAATGTGGAACTGAGGTGACACCCAGGAGCTGGGGAGCTAGATGGAGCAGAAGAGGGGACTCTGGGCAATGCAAGCCTTCACTTCATCACCTGGTGAGGAAGGCCTTAGAGAAGCCCTGCTGGGCTAACCTGTAGGAGTTAGAAGTGTGCATGGAAATTGCCTGAGAGCCCACCCCGACCGGTCCTGAACCATGCAGTCATCAGAGCGTAGAGAAAACTGAAATCTCGCTAGAAGGTCACTTCCCCAGAGCCAGCGACTTTGTCCACTGCTGTCTCCCAGGTACCTGACATAGAATAGGCAGATGTCCAGTAAACAGATTCATTCATGGAGTGAATGAAGGAACCTTGCAAGTAACCAAAGAAATGTAACAATACTGCAACAATAGCTGCAACAATAATGTGGTATTAAACTACAAAAAAAAAAAAAAGAAAGAAAGAAAATAGCTTAATGGAAAATCCACAACTCTGGTGCAATTTCAAGGGAGCTGGCATGCAGGGCAACAGCTATTAACACAATTCTTTTGGAAAGCCATTTGTTAATAGCAAAGTGCCTACTCAGTAATTCCAGTTCTATAAATACATCTTAAACAAATAATCCAGAAGAAGGAAAAAGTCACGTGGGTGGAATGTCCACTGGAATGTGATTTATAACAGTGAAGAAATAGATGCAGTTCGAGTGGCTCCAACAGTGTAATGGTTGGTGATTTGTGGTGAATCCATCAGATGGAGTACAGCCACTTAAAATGAGAATTACCAGGCCTGTGTGAAGAGGCGGCGGGGGCACCACGTGGGATGTAAAATAGCAAACATAAGATAGATACATTTCTGGGGAAAGCCAGAAACAATGGAGCATTTATGGATTACTTTCGTTCAAATTTTCTTTAATCTCTATCAACAAAATCTTTTTCACAAAAAAAGAGCTTAACCAAATAAGACCTTCTATGATGGTTAGTGTTACGCGTCAACTTGGATAGGCCACGATTCTCAGTAGTAGGTGATTATCCTCTGTTTTGTGATCTGACATAAGGGGAGTTCCCCAGAGGATATGGGCTGCATCCAATATATATGGTCGTTCTGGCAAAGCTCACTTGCTCTCGATCCTGCATGCAACTCTTCATCTTCTGACCTCTAGCTGTTGGGACACAAGCCAGCAGCAGTCTTCTATCTCACCTGCCAACTTTAGGTCTGTCAGACCCTGCAATTACATGAGTCAGGAAAAGCCTCCAATCTGATGCCTGATCCATGCACCTGAGATTTGCCAGCTTCCATAAATTGTACATCATTTCCTTGAAATAAAGTTCTCTTTCTTTCTCTCTCTCTCTCTCTCATGTATCTATACACTTCACTGGTTTTGCTCCCCTAGAGAACCCAGCCTAAGACACCTGACTACATTATACCAAGGGAAAAATAGTGGTTCAGTGGTAGAACTCTTGCCTCCCATGTGGAAAACCTGGGTTCAATTCCTGGTCAACGCACCTCACGTGCAGCCACCGCTCACCTGTCAGGAGAAGCTTGCATGCTGCTATGATTCTGATCAAGTTTCAGCAGAGCTTCCACACCACCCCCAACAAAACAAACAAATACTGCTATAGAGTTGATTTCAATTCACAGTGTTTCCAAGGCTGTAAGTCTTTATGGAAACAGCTGGTCACATCTTTCTCCTGCTAGTGGTGGTTGATTCGACCTTTTGATTTGCAGTTGAGTGCTTTAACCACTGTGCAGTCAGGTTTCTTCTTCCAGATTAAGTGGACTGGAAAGAAAGACTTGACAATCTACGTCTGAAAATCAAGCCAGTGAAAACCCTGTGGGTCAGGAAGGTCTGATCAACAGCCGATTTCTTTCCGTCACGCACAAGGGCCCTGTGATATGAAAGTGCAGATCGCTTGGGCTGCAGCCACCAGCACCACATTCACTGTGTGGTCAAGACAGCTTGCTCAGGGCTCTCACACGTGGCTACTGCCTCTGGGAAACAGGTCTGCCAACACTCACCTGTCCTACCAGCTCAGGTAGGACCCCAGCCCTCCAGGTTTTGTACTGATGGAACCAGACCAGTTTTAAGGCACAGTTTATGATGTAAAAAACCATCCCTGAGTGACAAACAGATGAAGTTGTGGGGAACATACTGTTTGGCATCGTCTGATCACAGACGGTATAATGTTTTCCAGGAAGCAGTGCACTTTCCAATGCTGGTTAAACAAGCACAGTTGTTGGGTTTTTTGTTTCTTTCATGCCATAGAACTGTTGTAGTAAATATGTAAATCTCTGATGACTGTGACCAGGACAGGATGGCAAAGTCTGCAGTAGATGGCCGTCTTTCAGGTTTAGAGCTGTTCAGAGCACTCTGCACAACTGTGCCCTGCAGCACTCACTGAGAGTCCTGGCGGCTTAGAGAATCCCGTTCTACTCCTCAAGACCTCCCGAGATGCCCTGATTCTTGCTGTTCTTTCTTTCGGCTATGATCTCCTCTAATTACAGTTATGATAACGGCCCTAGCCAGCTTTATTTGCTTAATCTAGTTAGAGCTCAGCTGTCTTTCGATAGTAAAATTGATAGTATGCCCTGAGACGTGCTTTCTTTTCTTCTGCTGTGACAGGCGGGCAGTGTCCAGTTCACCTCCAATGGTGATGAGGTCACTAAAATGCACAGAGGCTTACACCCGAAGGAGACCTTCTGATTCTCGCTACTTCAGGAGCAGAGTGGTGGTTCTTACCCTTATTTGCACACTGGAACTGTCTGGGGAGCTTCAAATAGTATTAATCCCTGTCACCCTCTCCTGAGGATTCGAGTCTAATCAGTTTGGTGAATGTTCTAGGACTTTAGAGCTTTCAAGGGTTCCTCAGGTGGTTCATATGAGCAGCCAGGGTTCCAGCGCTGCAAGTGTCAGCGATGAGGTCTAACATTCAGATCAAGTCTGCAGGCAGCATGGTCTCTGCACAAGGTCACCAGGAACTGCACCACGCTTCACTGTAAGTTGCCATCGCAGGAAGCAGAGCTTAGGAAGTTACTCAGGTGATAGGCCTTACAGAGACAAACAGGTTGGGTGAATTGCTAGCTCTGCAAACTTGGTGAGTCACTGACCCCTCTGAGCCTCCATCTCCCCATCTGAAAACTAGGGATGCTAGCCTGAGTGACAACCTCACAGAGTGATTCAGGGTGTGAGTACGTAGAGTAGCAGGGGCCAGGCCTCAGGGAGTGTGAGTATTCTCCTCTCCCATAGTGCCTGAAAAATGCTGAGAGGACACAGTTACCAGCTGAAATCACCGCCTGGGCCTGCGTTCTGACACTCTTTCATCCAAGGGAGAGCCACAGACCCATGTTACCTAGAGAGCAGGGAACAGAGGAAATGGAAATAGGGCTGACCTTAATGTGACTCCCAAAGTTTCTATCTACTAAGCTAATGCAAGTATAGTTTACCAAGAATATGTTAGTAAAACTGAAGTCCACCCTCAGAATAGAGCCTTACCAATTTAGAAGCAAAATTCATAAAAGCTCCTTCTTGGAGCCACCAAAAACTTAAAAGCAGAGAAGTGGCAGTGGTGAGATTTCTGGGCTCCATCTAACAGTCCTGGACTCAACAAAACAGGGAAAGTGCCAGGACCAGCAAGCTGGTCTTGGATACTTTCCCAAATCTACCCTATTTTAGCTACAGAAAAAAATAAATGAACAGTTGGTATAGAGTCAATTCTGACTCACGGCCACCCCATCTGTGCAGAGTAGAACTGGGCCATGTTTTTCAAGGCTGGGACTCTCTGGAAGCAGATTGCCAGGCCTTCCTTCCAAGGAGCCTTTGGGTAGGTTTGAACCATCAACCTTTGGGTTAGTAATATTCTTAAATCTTTCTAACACTGGGAAAAGGGTGTTGTGGGCTGACACTGTCAAATCTAGAGCCACTTCTCTCAGTCAGCTTCTTCTCCTCCTGAGATGACATCCACCCACTAGGGTATAGATTACAGGGAAAAGAAAAAGCTCTTCCTTTGGTCACTTGAACTGAAGTGCAAAGAGATAAACATGTTACATTTTAGGAACTGCTCCTCTCTGCCCCACACCAGAGTTGGGCTGAGGTTTATGCAGTCTAAAATTAACTCAAGAATCACATCCCTCTCTCTGTTTGTCTGTGGAAGGGATTGGGACCTTGGTGTTGTTAGTGTGGCTAACGACTGCTGGACAAGGCCACGGAAGTGGCTGTGGGTCAAGGCCGAGCCAAGACAATCTCTCCCTCCCTGCAGCGATTCTATTTCAGCCAATTGCAAGGCTGTGTTTGGGCTCTGCCTTGTGTTTTAAAATAAGAATACTCTTTTTTCTCTTTTTCTAAGTGTTCGTGTGTCAGCCATAGAAAAGTTCTTTTCCATTCATTTGTGGTTTGGAAAAAACCTCTTATGTGTCTATCTGGTGCCCTGGTGGTGCAGCAGATTAAAAATTCTACTGCTAGCCAAAAGGTTGGCAGTTCAAACCCATTAGCCACTCCTTAGAAACCCCATGGGGCAGTTCTGCTCTGTGCTACACGGTCACTGCAAATCAGGGTTGACTCCACAGCAATAGGGTTGGTTTTTTAGTTTATATGTCTATCTGGTTTACATTGTCTCCACTGAATCATCGGCTCCCAGTGGGAGGGATCTGGGTCTAGGTCTCATTAGAGCCATAGACATAGCGGGGAGTCTGAGACAAGTCTTTTGCCTTCCTCCTGCAGGTGGGACTGAGACTCTGGCTTCATTATCATGAGGAACCACAAGAGGTAGCATCCTCCTCACCACTATCCATTTCCCTTCCAGAGGTGAGCTGAGATTCTGGTGCAGCAACTCATTTAATCCTTGTTCCAGTACTATGACTACATTACCATCATTCTTTCCATTTTACAGATGAGAAAACTAAGGCATAGGGTGATTAAGGAAAATTCAAAGTGTCATGACTACAAAAAGCACAGGAGCCAGGAGGTAGAACTATCTAGTCTAACCACTCACCAAGTTGCTGTGCTTTACGGTTCCCAAGCCTGCAAGCCCCAATGTTTCCTGGAAATGGGATGAGGAGATGCTTGCCTGTACCCCCTCAGAGCTACTGAATCTAGGGTTCTGGAGTTTAAGGACAGGAACATTCTTCATTTCAATTCTCCAAGAGACTCTGTGATGAGACGACAGAAAGATTCCTGAGATCCCTAGGATTATATTCTGACGATGGTTTCTCAAGGCCCCATCTTGCCTAGTTCTACTGAATACTGACATGACATGAAATAGGTGTGGTCTTTGAAGCAAGTCACAGCCTGAAGGTCCCAGGGCACTCAGCTCTAGAAAGTAACCCTCCAGCCAGCTCTTTATAGAGTCGGAAAACTCCCCTATCAGACAACTTTGTCTCGAAAGGCAAGGAAGAGATAACTCCTCCATTTGGCACTCTTATTGTGACGGTTAATGTTATGTATCAACTAGGCTAAGCTATGGTTCCCAGTTGTTTGACCGAACACTAGTCTAGTTATTGTCATGGAGTGGTCACATGCTCTTAAATCAGTTGGTCTTGGGTAGAGCACATTGCCTTTCATAATGGCATCTAATGTAATGCAGTGGAATGTAATCCTCTTCCATAATAGAATCTAATGTGATGTAATCAACTAATGAATCATACCAGTGTGGGGTGTGTCCTAATCACTTCTGAGGACCCGAATAGACTCAGAAACACATTCACAAAGACAAATCCTGTGAAGATTGTCTACAACTCAAAGTAGTCCAAGGAGTTGGAAACACCCAAGACTACCAATAAGAAAGAAATTAAGATGACTCAGACCCTGAATTGGACAGTCCAAAACAGTGAAAAAATAAATTTCAGTTCTTCAAAGCTGCTCATTTGTGACATTTGTGTTCTAGCAGCACCAGGAGACAAAGACGCTTGTATGAAAACTTCTGGCTGAACCAGTGTGATCCCCATGCAGTAAAGTCAGGCAGGGCAGCTTAAAGGGTATGCATGAAGCTCCTAGCCCAACACCCATTGCACAACCAGGATGGAGCAGCCAGGCTGCTGATAGGGTGGAAGGAATGCCCAGGACAAGTCACGTGATCCTGCTGAGCCCCCACTTTCCTCATGTATAAAATGCAGAGATGATAAAAACAACTCCTGCCTGGTCCACTTCACGGGGTGGTTGGGAGACCAACCAGTTTTAACATCGCAATTAGACACATTCCCTAAGCTAAGTGTTTTGCTGACATTCTCTTGCATCACCCACTGAGAGGTCCTATGAGGTCCTGCTTTACGGAGAAGGAGGTGACAAGTAAACACAGATCTAGGAGCCACACCTGCCTCTACAGATTGCAGCAAAGCTTGACACTGCTGTCCAAGGTGGAGAAGTAATAACAGGATATCACTGGTGGCGTTACTGGAGCCATGCCCTGTGGACCAGGGCCAGAGAACACAGGCCTCTGGAAGCTGGGTTAAGTATCCCTGGGGCCTGGGCCAGAGAGGGAAAAAAATCAGTGAAGTGGGAAACTGAGTTCCTGGGAAGAGATGAGTAGCCAAGCAAAGGGTCAGGCTGGTTTGCAAAGGGTGGGCCTGGTCTGATCTATGTGCATGGGAGTAATGGTAATAAAGATAATAATAATTATTTTTTAAAGAACAAGTAGAGATAAGCAGCTACTGCTGGGGCAACTCCAATTCATGGCAAGTCCATGCACAAGAGAACGAAATGATAACCTGTCATGCATCATCCACGCAATCCACAGTATGTCTGAGTCCATAGTCGCAGATGTACCAGTCCATCTCCACAAGCGTCTCCCTCGTACTAGCTGGCCCTCTACTTCAGCAAACTGTGATGAATTCCTGCTGACATGTCCAAAGCAAGAGAGCTAGGTAATGTTCTATTGTGACCTATTAGTTTTGCACTGACTAATTTTTGGAAGTAGATCACCAATCCTTTCTTTCGAATCTTAGTTTACAAGTTCCAGTGAAACCTGTCCACCACAGGTGACCCCACTAGTATTTGAAATGTCAATGAGGTAACTTCCAGCATCACAGCACAAGCCACCGCAACACAACAAACCACAGATGAGTGGTGTTATCACCAACACAATTTATTTCTAAGAACATACAAAGAATGTATTATCCAACC
Organism: Heterohyrax brucei; assembly: GCA_028571685.1. Lineage (NCBI taxonomy): Eukaryota > Metazoa > Chordata > Mammalia > Hyracoidea > Procaviidae > Heterohyrax > Heterohyrax brucei. Next base: position 26,015,683 of record CM053162.1, read on the forward strand.
AGGTATTCCATCCTGACTGCTCTTCTTACTCTTCCTAACAAGAGATAGGATCTATATTCCATTTCTTTGGTTCTGGATGGACTTGAAGTTATGGTAGAAGTGATGTTCTGTGACTTCTAGGGCCAGGCCAGTAAAGGCAACACAGGTTCCTCCTGGTTTTCCTTATATGCTCACGTTTGGAATCCAGTCACCATGCTGAGCCAGCACAGAACACACTCAAAGGCCACACATAGTTGTCCAGCTGGCAACCCCCACTGAGGTCCTAGCTGAAGCCAGCATCAACCACCAGACAGGTGAGTGATGAAGTCTTCGGTGTGACTCCAGCCTCAGCCACAATCTTACCACAACCACAGGAGATGCCCTAAGTAATAAGAATAGCCTAGCTGAACCCAATCAATCATGAGAGCTAATCATAGAATGATGGCTGTAATTTTAAGCTACTAAGTTTTGGGATAGCTCATTATGCAGCAGTAGATCACCAGAAGAAGGGAAAAGTCAATATCAAGATTTGGGGAACAATTCACATTCTCACTTTTCAATGCTGCAGCACTCTCTAGAAGCATAGTAACTACTTTTAATTTTTGTATTCTATGCATGCTAGATTTAGAAGAAAGTATATGTGATTGTTTTGCATAGAGAAAGGAGGTAGGAGAAGTTTGTGAGAAAGGGCATAGTTTGCTCTTGCACAAGATCAACAAAGACATACCTCACATATGACATCTGGATTCTTCTTGAGAAAGATGGATCAAGCCAGGCATCCATGAGGCTGGGGTGTGTGTGTACACACATTCTTTACTTTTAGTGGCTAGTTGCTGTCACATCTATTCTGACTCAAAACCACCCTTGTGTGTCAAAGTGGAAATGTAGTCAGTGGGGTTTTCAAAGGCTGATTGTTTGGAAATAGGTCACCAGGCATTTCTTTTGAAGCCCCTCAGAAGATCCATGGTGGACTCGCATGTCCAGCCTTTTGGGTAGCAACTCAGCACATTAAACACTTGTACCACAAGACCTTTCAAGCAATGGGAAAGAGAAAATAAAAACTTAAAAGGGCCCCCACCACGTATACTTTTGTTAGACTCAGCAGTACCATCGAGAACCCAGGTTTTGTGTGTGATTTGATAGTGTGGTCAAGAGGCTGCCCAGCCACAGACTCTGCTGGCTGGTTCTCTTCTGGCTCCCACTTCTCCAGGCCTGGGGAACCCTGCTGGGGCTGGAAGCTGCTGACTCAGCAGCCTCAAAGCAGTCCTGAAACCCTCTTTCTTGTTCTCACAAGCACAGGCCAGCTGTTCTCCCTAGCCATAGCTTGCCAAAGTCACGCATGGGAAAGGCCCTGGCTATACAAGTCAGCTGCTTGCCCTCTTAGTCTCTCCTTTTCTCTTCTCTGCCTCCCTCTTTGCCCTCTTTCTCCCTCTCTCTGTTTTGAAAGTGATTCTCAGAAGACAAGAGCATTCCAACTGCATTTCCATGCTTTTGTCTGGTACGCCTAACAGCGAGAAGAGGGCAGAGCACATTAGATGGACAAACGAATGGTGAATGCGCTGTACAAAATAACCAGGGCAGACGTCCAACATGGGAGAAAGAGACCTCTCTCTGGTTGTCCAGCAGTCTCTTCTTGTGAAGCTCAAAGCTTTGTCTGCGAGGGGAAGGCAGGGTGCGTCTGGTGTCAGGTGGGGCACGGGAGGGCATCCAAGTTTGGTGAGGTGGCAGTGAGGAAGAAGCAGCCTCAGCTGGAGGACTGGGCCCCCTTAACAATCAACACCAAGGCCTCCAGCCCAGCCACTTCTCCTAGAGACTCTGGGGTTGAGGTAGGGGAGTGCATGTTGGCACACCGTGTATAGCAGGAGACAGAGTCAGTGAAAGACATTTTTCCTGTAATGTATCTGAAGACTCAAATAAAGAAAAACCAGTCTGGTTAGCTCTTTCCCTCCTCACCCTCCAAGAGCCTGGAGCCCTGCTGGACCCCCTCCCAGTGGTCAACTCGAGGCTGTTACGGCCGAGGGCTCGTGACTGGATTCTCCAGGCCTCTGCACCTCACTCTAGCCCTGTCTGTCACACACAGGTTGCTGGTGGTTTCTGGCTAGCAGGCTTCTTCATGCTGATCTCATCTTTGCCACTTAACAAGGCAGTCAACCTTGCCAGGGACAAGGTTATGGGTACTTAGTCTCTACGGGGCTGTGGGCTCCACCAGCCTTCAAGGTGAGCACTACCTCCTTCCTGCATTGCTGCTCCCCAACTCTGAGGTGGACAGTCCCTGTGAGGAAGGAGATTTCGCCTACCAGAGCAGAGCCCTAACACTCCCTCCCACTATCTCTGCTGGCTACAGACCCGGAGCGGGGGTTTTGGAAGCCATGGTTTTCTCTCTTCACTGTGATGGCCCCTGTAGAACCTGAAGTGAGGACCTCAAGACTGTCTCCATTCTTTCCTCTACACCAAGAAGATGCCCAAACCAAAGCCAGCAGTGTCAACCTTCGAGTTAATTCTGATTCATAGCAACCAAATAGAACATGGTTTCTAAGGCTGTAGTCTTCACTGACAAAACTGTTACATCTGCCTGCCACAGAGTGGCTGGTGGGTTGGAACTGCTGACCTTTTGGTTAGCAGACAAACACTTAACTACCAGGGGTCTTTGAAAGGACACCTAGGTCAGGGGAATTGCTGAGTGACCGGGAAACCAATCAGCTTCTGCCAAGCCTTTGCTGGGACACATCCTTGGCCTGTGTGCCCTGGAGAACCAGAGAAGACAGTACTGGGCCTGCAGAATCTTGCATGTGGCTGTCGTCTGACTTGATAAATGACTGTGATCTTATTCAAGCCTTGGAAAACAGTGTGTACTGCAAAGGGAACATGAGAATATGGACCCCAGGAGAAAGGGAACCTTCACTAGTGAAAAGCCGCTTCAGGGAATAAGTTAATGTTAAAGTTACATGGAAAGAGACATTATTTAACTCATTTTACACAATGTTATACGGTAATGTAGTAGTTAAGGGCTACATCTGCTAACCAAACAGTTGGCAGTGCGAAGCTACCTTGGAAACCTTAAAAGACCATTCTAGTCCTGTAGGGTTGCTATGAGTCAGAATCTACCGAATAGCAATGATTGTCCATATGTTTTACGGAAGAGAAGACTGAAGTTGAGGGAAGACTCATCCAGACACACAGCTGAGAGGAGGCAGGATTGCAGCCATAAATTATCTCAACTTAGGCCCTACTGTACTGCACACATGCCTCACATGTGAGATGCTTATAAACATGGCCAAAATACATGAATGAGTGAATGAACCAACCAACTAGCCACGTGTTCTTGATCTAGACTCTGGGGGATGAACAGGCTTTAAGTGGGCAGAGGAGATATAAAAGAAAACTCCAGGCTAGGAAAAAGAGATAAAACTCATGGAATTGTGCCATGATGGAGGGGAAAGAGCTGGCCAGAGCACAGTTTGCCTCAGTGCAGTCCCAAGAAGGTCCTCCCTCAGCAATCACATGCATTTGCTTCATGGTACTTTCTGGGGAGGAAAAGAGACTGAACTGGCAAGGGATTGCTCATGCTCACTTGGGATCTTTTACCTGCAAGTGAATCCAGTTATCACCTGTGACTGAACAGCCAAGGAAGGTTTGGGTCTCTGGAAGAGGCTAGGAGTGGTAGCTAGTACTCAAAGAGTTTGGAGCCATTAGCCATCAGCACCATCCCCATCCCCATCCCCACCATCACTGCCGTGATTGTTACCACACCATCCCCATCATCAGCATCACTGCTATCATCAGTATTATCATCACGGTCATCAAAATCATCATTACTACCATCATTATCACTGCCATGATGATCACACTATCATCATCGTGAATTTCATCACCAACATTATCACTGCCATCACATAATAACTGCCTTGATCACCACCACCATCATCATAATCATCATCACCGCCACCATCATCACTGCCATCATGATCATCACCGCCACCACCATCATCACTGCCATCATCATCATCACCGCCACCACCATCATTGCTGTCATCATCATCACCATCATCTTTTGCATTACCATTGCCCTGCACACCATCAGCACCAGCACTCCGTAGCAAACCTTAGTTGTTAAGACAGACATCTGGGAAGTCTTTCTCGGTTTTTAGCCTAGTAACATCACTTACTAACTTAGATGCATTTTTAAACTTTCCTGATCTTTAGATTCCTCGTACATAAAATGGGGAATATTAAAAAAGAGAATGCATGTAAAGTTCTTGGCACATGTCTGATATACAGCATCGTAAAACTTAGTTATTGTTATAATTTGTATTTCTTGTATTATTTTTCATTAAAAAAAATTTTTTATTGTGCTTTAAGTGAAAGTTAACAATCCAGGGGGCGGAGTCAAGATGGCGGACTAAGCCCACATCTCCTTCTATCCCTCTGGAAACCAAGACCTGAACTGACAATCAAACAGAGCCTTCTGAGCACCTAATCAGCTTCAGGACGCGGCACAGAGCTGTTAATTGGGACTTCATACCACTCAGGGAAAACCCTCCTCTCTTTCGCTGACTCCTGCTCCTGGCTAGCCCCGGCTCTCACAGACAGAAGATAAATGCACCAGTCTGACTTTTTTTTTCCTCTGTCTCGGCTGGCGGGCGGAGCTGGGCCTTGCCTGGCGGCTGGACTCAGACGCGCTACTGGGGGGATAGGCAGGCGAAATTCCCATATTCTGAGAGCCAGGCTCGGGACTCTGTTAATCTAGACACGTTGAGCCTTTCGTTTTGTAGCTGCCTCAGTGGGGTTTGTGCGGAACTCCGGGGTCAGTGTGCAGGACACCATGTTGGTACCGAGATTTTAGCGGGACCTCGTTCTTAGCCTGGGAGCCGCGCCTGCAGACGGGACAGCGCTTTTCCATCAGAAAAGTAGTGATTTTGCACAGTGCTGCCTACGTTGGGGGCCCTGCAACAGAAGCAGAGGAATCACTACCTCTCACCACCTTTGGCCCCTCTGTCTGCTGCCTGTGTGGAGGACGCCATCGAGGATATGGTGGCCACAGGAGGACCTCATTCTTAGCATGGGAGCCAGAGCCTGTCCACAGGAGAACACTTTTCTATCACAAAACCAGTACTCGACACAGTGTTGGATAAGGCTAGGCCCTGTCAGTAGAGGCCACCAGAATACATTACTGTATTCTGAACTAGTTTGTTATCATCTGGGGTTGGATATAGTGGCACTTACTTTGTCAGATGAGAAGAGGGAACTCTACACCTGAAAACCTAACTTACTTGTGAACTGGTCAGATACCTTTTGCTTTACATTTGAAGACAGCCTAGAGAAACATTTGCAATCCATCCTCACAGTACCTCTTCCAGCCTCTATACACTCACATGGGACCCAAAAAGCAACAGACAATTGTGGCATACAAGCAATCACTCATGGCTTCAGAAGGCTCCCAAACAAAGCAACCAAGGAGTTTTCCAGATGAAGAAACTTTTATGAAAGCATCAGGAAGTGAATACAAATTGATTATATACAGAGCCCTTCTAGACCTTATACAAAATGCAGCAGAACAAAATGAAAAATTAAGCAAGTTGTTCGACCTGATGGAACATCAGTACTCTGAAATCCAACAGATCAAGAAGAAAATCAAAGACATAGAAACATCCATGCAAAGCCAAGAAAACAGAATGGAACAAATGGAAAAAAGAATTTCTGACTTGGAAGACAGACCTACTGATGCCAGCGTCTATGAGCAGAAATCAGAAAAAAGAAACAAGAAAAATGAAGAAACATTAAGAAGCATGTGGGACTCTATTAAGAGGAACAACCTTCGATTAATTGGAGTCCCTGAACAGGGTGAGACATCTGAGAACACAGAGAGTATTATTGCTGAGCTGTTGAAAGCAAACTTCCCAGAAATTATGGAGGAAGAGAATATAGACATCTCAGATGGATATCGTATGCCACTCCACATAGATCTCAGAAGAAAGACTCCAAGACATATTATAATCAAGCTTAACAAAATGAAACACAAGCAGCAACTCTTAAAGGCAGCAAGACTCAAGGCAAAGCTAACATTCAGAGGAAAACCCTGTAGGCTCTCTCCAGATTTCTCAGCAGAAACAGTGTTGGCACGGAACAGTGGCATGACACATTCAAAGTCTTGAAGGAGTAGAACTTCCAACCAAGAATTATATATCCTGCAAAACTGTCTTTCAAATACGAAAATGAAATTAAGACATTCCTAGATAAACAGAAACTCAGAGACTTTGTAAAAACCAAACCCAAACTACAACAAATACTGAAAGAAGTTCTTGGCTTTGGCTTAGAAGAACAAAACCACTAACTTTATATTTTAGAACGACACACTACTCAATACTCTACTCATTTAGGGAAGGCTCTAAAGTAAATCACAGCTTTGATATGGAAAGAAGCAATCCAGTGATCATCATGAAAACTATGGTGTCATCATAATAAAAAGAGGGATGTACTACAGTCGTTATAGTCCTTCCAGATGGAGAGGAAGATGACAAGACTGGTAGTAATTAAAATTGGGTTTATAAAGAGTTTATTAGGGGGGTTCATAGGGGCACCTGTAAAGCACAGAAAGATGTATCATATCATTTCAAGAAATCTAACACACGAGTCTGAACAACTATAAAACCAGCTCTGAAAAAGGTGAAAACTCAACTCACATAAAAGAGTGTCCCAGAACAGACTAATAAGAACAACAGAGAAAACATCAACGTAAAAATAAACATATTACAATGGCAGCAGTGAACGCATACCTATAAATAATTACATTGAATGTGAATGGACTGAATGCTTCAGTAAAGAGACAACGAGTGTCATCTTGGATCAAAAGACACGACCCATCCATATGTTGTCTACAAGAAACTCACTTGAGACCTAAAGACAGGAACAAACTGAAAATTAAAGGATGGAAGAATATATATCAAGCTAAAAATGAACAAAGAAGAGCAGGGGTGGCAATTCTAATCTCAGACAAAATCAATTTTAATGTCAAATCCACCATCGTGGACAAAGATGGACACTGTTTATTGCTGAAAGGTTCAGTACACAAGCAAGACTTAACTATATTAAATATTTATGTACCTAATGTCAGAGCACCTAAATGGGTCAAAGAAACACTTACTACGCTCAAAAGAGAGTTAGATGACTCCACAATAATAGTGGGAGACTTTTAACACTCCACTCTCATTACTAGACAGAACATCTAGAAAAAAGCTCAGTAAAGATACAGAAGACCTCATTGACACAATTAACCAACTAAACCTCACTGATATATACAGAATTTTCCACCCATCAGCAGATAACTACACCTTCCTCTCCAGTGCACATGGAACATTCTCCAGAATTGACCACATGATAGGCCATAATGCAATGCTCAACAAAATCCATACCATTGAATTACTGCAAAGCATCTTCTCAGATCATAAAGCCATCAAAGTTGAAATCAATAGCAGAGAAAACAGAGATAGAAAGTGGAACTCTTGGAAACTGAACAACATCTTGCTCAAGAAAACATGGGTTGTAGAGGAAATCAAGGATGAATTTAAGAAATTCATGGATTCCAATGAGAACAAAAACACTTCCTACCAGAATCTATGGGATACAGCCAAAGCAGTGCTCAGAGGTCTGTTTATCTCCATAAACGCACACATCTGAAAGGAAGAAAGAAACCAAATCAAAGAACTAACTCTACAGCTTGAACAAGTAGAAAGAGAACAACAGAGGAACCCCTCGGGCACCAGAAGAAGTGAGATCATAAAGATTAGAGCAGAGGTAAATGAATTAGAGAATAGAAAAACAATTGAAAAAATTGAAAAGACCAAAAGCTGGTTTTTTCAAAGCCAAGTGCCGTCAAAAATACCATAACAGAATATTATGAAAGACTGTACTCTAACAAATTTGAAAACCTAGGGGAAATGGACAAATTCCTTGACTCATACCACCTACCCAAATTATCGCAACGTGAAGCAGAACAACTTAATAAACCCATCACAAAGGAAGAGATTGAAAAGGTCATCAAAACACTGCCAACCAAAAGAAGTCCAGGCCCGAATGGCTTCACGGCAGAATTCTACCAAGCATTTAGAGAAGAGTTATCCCTAATACTACCAAGAATATTTCACAGTATAGAAAGGGATGAAGTACTCCCAAACTCATTCTGTGAAGCCAGCGTAACCCTGATACCTAAGCCAGGGAAAGATCCAACAAAGACAGAGAACTACAGACCGATATCACTCATGAACCTAGATGCAAAAATCTTCAACAAAATTCTTGCTAACAGAATACAACAACATATTAAGAAAATAATCCATCCTGACCAAGTGGCGTTCATACCAGGCATGCAAGGCTGGTTCAACATCCGGAAAACAATTAATGTGATAAACCACATAAATAACACAAAAGACAAGGATCACCTGATTTTGTCCATTGATGCCGAAAAGGCATTTGATAAAGTCCAACACCCATTCATGCTAAAAACTCTCAGCAAGATGGGCATAGATGGCAAATTCCTCAACACAGTAAGGGCCATTTATACAAAGCCAGTTGCCCACATCATCCTGAATGGTGAGAGACGGAAAGACTTTCCCTTGAGATCAGGAACTAGACAAGGATGCCCACTCTCACCTCTCCTATTCAACATTGTGCTAGAAGTTCTAGCCAGAGCAATTAGACAAGACGAAGAAATAAAGGGCATCTGCATTGGCAAAGAGGAAGTTAAAATCTCCCTGTTCGCAGATGATATGATTGTATATGCAGAGAACCCCAAGGAATCTATAAGTAAGCTACTCAAACTGATAGAAGAGTTCAGCAAAGTCTCAGGATACAAGATAAACATAAGTAAATCAGTAGGATTCCTTTATACCAACAATGAGACTGTTAAGGAGGAAATTATCAAATCAATATCATTTACGATAGCCCCTAAGAAGATAAAAGTACCTAGGAATTAATCTAACCAGAGAAACAACAGACCTTTACAAAGAGAACTACAAGCCCTTACTACAAGAAACTAAGAGAGACTTAGATAAATGGAAAAACCTACCCTGCTCATGGATAGGAAGACTTAACATTGTGAAAATGTCTATTTTACCCAAAGCAATTTATTTATATAATGCAATCCCAATACAAGTTCCAGCATCATTTTTTAATGAGATGGAGAAACAAATCACCGATTTTGTTTGGAAAGGGAAGAAGCCCCGGATAAGTAAGGTACTACTAAAGAAGAAGACCACACTGGGAGGCCTCTCATTACCCGACCTTAGAACATACTACACTGCCACAGTGGTCAAAACAGCCTGGTACTGGTACAAGAACAGACAGATTGATCAATGGAACAGAATTGAGACCCCAGAGATGACACCATCTGCCTAGGAGCAGTTGATATTTGACAAAGGCTCTAAGACATTAACCTGGGGTAAAAAAAGTATCTTCAACAAATGGTGCTGGCAAAATTGGTTATCCATCTGCAATAAACTGAAAAAAGATCCATATCTTACACCTTATACAAAAACCAACTCCAACTGGATAAAAGACCTAAATATCAAACCTAAAAAGATAAAGCTCATCCAAGAAAAGGTAGGAACAACAATGGAAGTTTTAATACACAATGAGGACAGACTCTAAAATCTGTCAAAGAAACCTCAATCAACAGAAGAGAAAATAGATAAATGGGAACTGTTAAGAATCAAACACTTTTGCTCATCCAAAGACTTTATTAATAGAATTAAAAGAATACCCACAGAATGGGAAAAAATATTTGGCAACTCTATGTCAGACCGACGCCTGATCTCCATAATCTATAAGATACTACAAAATATCAATAAGAAGAAGATAAACCATCCAATTAAGCGATGGGCAAAGGAGATGGGCAGACACTTCACTAAAGAGGAGATCCAGGCAGCCAAAAAACACATGCGGACATGTTCACGATCTTTAGTTATTAAAGAAATTCAAATCAAGACAACAATGAGATACCATCTCACCCCAACAAGATTGGCCATCATCCAGAAAACAGAAAACAACAAATGCTGAAGAGACTGTGGAGAAAGTGGAACCCTCCTACACTGTTGGTGGGGTAGCAAAATGGTCCAGCCTCTTTGGAAGGCTATCTGGCGCTTCCTTAAAAAAATGGATATTGATATACCATTTGACCCAGTAATTCCACCACTTGGAATATATCCTACAGAATCAAGGCCTTTCACACCAACGGACACATGCACCAGAATGTTTACCGCAGCACAGTCCACGATATCAAAAAGATGGAATCAACCCAGATGCCCAACAATAGAAGAATGGATAGGTAAACTATGGTACATCTACTCAATGGAGCACTACGCGATGATAAAGAATAACGATGATTCCAGGAAACATCTCCTAACCTGGTTTCAACTGGAAGACATCATGTTCAGTGAAAGTAGTCAGCGACAAAAGGACAAATACTGTATGAGACCTCTACGATAAAATCTCAAAAACAGACTCTTTGACAGCTGTAAGGGAGGGGAGGGAGGGAGGTTGTGGGGTGGGAGAGTTTAGTTTAGATAGTTACTAGAAATCTAGTTGGGAGAAATCGGTGATAGCACACATTAGAAACAAGAACAACATCAAGCGGACTTCAGCATAACTGGAGTACTCCTTCCTTCTTAACTCAATACTGCAAGGATAAAGTACCTGGGGCAATGGGCGGGGGACCATGCTCTTAGGCGAATTCCAGGCCAACTGGCACAACTAGCGTTTTGCTAAGAGAGCTCTCTGCACCCCACGTTGGTGAGTGGCGTCTGGGGTCTTAAAAGCTGCCAAGCTGCCATCCGAGGACACAGCAAATGGTCCCAACTCAGCAGAAACGGATGCTCACCAAGGACCAAAAAGACATGTGGTAAAGACAACCGAGAAGACAGAGAGACCCACAAGAGTGGGTGCCTACATCAACTTGGGACCGGAAGAACCGGATGGTGCCCGGCCACCACCAGTGATAGCCACGATGGAGCTCACAGAGAGGAGTCTCACTGGCAACACAAGAATAAAAACGGGTGCATCATGAGATCTCCACTAAAAGACCTCAATTGATGGTCCAGCGGTTTCAGGGTTCCTCTGAGAGCATGGCCCCCGGCCCTGATGCTGCCCTTTCCCATAAATTATAACAAAGGTCCACTCTTTGGACAGGAATGGATGGACTTGGCAATGCAGAGTGACCATATATTGGAAGCACTTTATGGTTCTGTACATCTATAGGATATCATCTTGCTGACCTCTGGCTGGAGGAAGGGGAGTGGACGGAGAGGAGGGGAAAGGAGACTGTTGGGAGGATGAGACATGTATGCATCAGAGAGAAATAGTGTGCAGTCACCGGAAAGGGAGAGCAGTGGAAGCTGCATATAGGTGGGCATGTAAATTTATACATCAATGTACATTTTCACTTAGTTATGTTAAATAAAAATAAAGAAAAAGAAAGTTAACAATCCAAGTCAATCTGTCATATAAAACCCTGCACACCTAATGCTATACAACTGTAACTGCTGTCCCCACCTTGTAACAGCACACTACTCTTTTCCACCCTGTATTTCCAGTATTAATTCAACCAACTACTGTCCTCCACTCCCTACCCTTCTCATTTTGTCTCTGCACAGGCCTCAGGTGTATTTTTAAACCAGAAAAGCACACACTTCACCAGCATCACTGTATGTCTAGCAGGCCAGTACAATCTTTGTCTGGAGAGTTGACTTCAGTGCTGACTTCAGCTTTGAGACAGCAGAGAGTCCAGGGGCCATGTCTTCAGGGGACTCTTCAAGATGTTGCACCATCAAGTCTAGTCTTTTAATAGAGTTCTAGGTCTGCACCCCTGTTTTTTTCCCACTATATGAGGAATTCTACATTGTTTTTTCCTGTTAGGGTAGTCATTGAAGGTGGCCAGGCACCATCTAGATCTTCTAGTTTCATGCTGATGTAGTCTCCAAATCATATGGCTCCTTCTGTCTCCTGAACTCATTATTTTCCCCCATGTCTTTGACGTCTTTTTGTTCTCTGCTCCAAGTGGATTGGGACCAACTGATGTTACTTAGACAGCAGCTTGCTAGCCTTTGGGATCCCAGACACAGGGCACCAAAATGAGATGCAGAGTATTTTGTTTAAAAAAAACTTGGTTATACCAATTAACCTAAATGTCTCCTAAAATCATGGTCCCCAGAGCCTTGCCTCTACTGCTCTGTCTTTTGAAATGTTGAGCTGTATTTAGGAAATCTCTTCGCTTTTGATATAGTCCAGCAGTGTTGATCTTCCTTCCCGCTGTCACTCCCTTCGCCTGTCAATTCCCATCTACTACAATCTATAAATATATCCCTCTCCTTCCCTCCCCTCCCTTCCAACTGTCGACGATTATTTTCTTCTATGCTTAAACTTTTTCTTGAGTCCTTATTATACTGGTCTTGTATGACATTTGTCTTCTTACGACTGACTAAGTTCATCTATCATCAGATCTACCAGATGACTCGATGTTATCGGATGTTTCCCAAGACCATCATTGTTCTTTATCATTGCATAGCATTCTGTTGTGTGAATACACCGTAGTTTGTTTATCCACACACCTGTTGATGGGCATCTAGGGTGATGCCGTTTTTCGCTACTGTGGACAGTGCTGTAGTAAACACTGGTGTGCTTGTCTGTATCTGTTCGTACAACAGCTCTTATTTCTCTAGGGTGTATTTCGAGCAGTGGAATTGGTAGTTGTTTTTGTTAGCTGCTTTCAAGTTGGTTCCAACTCATAGTGACCCTCTGAACAACAGAACGAAACACTGACTGGTCTTGCACCATGTCCACAATCATTTTTATGCTTAAGCACATCATTGTGGCCACTGTGTCAGTTTATCTTGTCAAGAATCTTCCTCTTTTTCATTGACCCTCCACCCTACCAAGTATGATGTCCTTCTCCAGGGTCCAATCCTTCCTGACAACATGGCCAAAACGTGTAAGATGCAATCTCATCATCTTTGCTTCCAGGGAGCACTCTGGTTGTACCTGTTCCTGAACAGTCCATGATACATTCAATATTCTTCTCCAACACCACAATTCAAAGTCATCAATTCTTCTTCTGTCTTTTTTATTTATTGTTCAGCTTTCACATGCATATAACACAATTGAAAATATCATGGCTTGGGTCAGGTGCACCTCAGTCTTCAAGGTGACATCTTTACTTTTCAATACTTTAAAGAGGTCCTTTCAGCAGATTTCCCCAATGCAATGCTTCTTTTGATTTCTTGACTGCTACTTCCATGGATGTTGATTGTGGACTCAAGTAAAGTGAAATACTTGACCACCTCAGTCCATTATCATGATGTTGCTTACTGGTCCAGTTGTGAGGATTTTTGTTTTCTTGATGTGGAGGTGCAATATACACCAAAGGCTGTGGTTTCATCTTTGTCAGTAAAAGTTTCAAATCTTCTTCACTTCCAGCAAGTAAGGTAGTATCATCTGCATAATGCAGGTTGTTAGAGGCATCCTCCAAACCTGATGCCTCATTCTTCTTCATATAATCCGGCTTCTCAGATTGTGTGCTTGGCATACAAATACAAAATGTATGGTGAAAGGGTACAACTCTGATGCATACTTTTCCTGACTTTAAACCATGCAATGTTCCCTTGTTCTGTTTGCACGACTGCCTCTTGGGCCATGTACACACTACTTCAGAGCACAAGTAAGTGTTCTGAAGTTCCCATTTTCTGCAATGTTAGCCATAATTTGTCATGATCCACACAGTCAAATGCCTCTGTATAGTCAATAAAACACAGGTAAATATCTTTCTCTGGTTTCAGACAATGGCCATCTGACATCAGCAATGATATCCCTGGTTCAGCATTCTCTTCTGAATCCAGCTTGAATTTCTGGCAGTTCCTCATAAATATGCTATTGCAGTCACTTTTGAATGATCTTGAGCAAAATTTTACTTGAATGTGATGTTAATGATATTGTTCGGTAATTTCCGCATTTGGTTGGATCACGTTTTTTCCAGTCAGTTGACCAGGTAAATCATATGTATATGGTATATCAAGTGGATCATACGGTATACATATTTCTAGCTTTTCAAGAAAGTGCCAAATAGAATCTTACATTTTACATTCCTACCAGCTGTGTAGAAGAGTTCCAATCTCTCACCAACCTCCTCAACACTTATTATTTCATGGTCTTTGCATGAATGCCAGCTTTGATGAAGATGGTATCTCAGTGTAGTTTTGACTTGGATATCTCTAATGACTGATGATCAATCATAAGCATTTCCTCATGTATCTGTTAGCTGCCTGGATGCCTTCTTCACGGAAGCACCTGCTCATGCCCGTTTTTTTTGTTGTTGTTGTTATTTTATTGGTTGTAATTTTTTTAATTATGATTGAATGAAAAATGTACATTCCCACATAAATTTGCATGCTGACCTACATGCAGCTTCCACTGCTCTCCCTGCAGGGTGACAGCACACACTTCCTCTTTGCTCCATACATGATTTATCTTCCCAACAGTCTCCTATCTTCTACTCTTCACCTATTCCCCTTCCTCCAGTATGAGGTCAACAGGACGACCTCCGATAGATGTCTAGACCCATAAAGTGCCCACACAATATGGTCACTCTGCGTCACCAGGCCCAATCTATTGCTGCCTGAAAAGTTGACCTTCATTATGATTTATGGACAGGGGCCACATCAGGGCAAAGGGCCCTGCTCCCAGGAGAACTCCATGGCCCCTGGACCATCAATTGCAGTCTTTTAGTGGAGATCTCAGGGTGCACCCCTATTTATACTTGTGTTGCCAAGTGAGGCTCAACTTTGTGAGCTCCATCGTGACTATCACTGGTGGTGGCCGGGCACCATCTGGTTCATCTGGTCACAAGTCGATGTAGGCATCCACTCATGTGGGTCTCTGTCTTCTGGATTCTCTTTCCCCTATGTCGTTATGGACCTTTGTGATCACCCATTCCTGCTGATTTGCGACCATTTGCTGTACCCTCAGATGGCAGCTTGGCAGCTTTTAAGACCCCAGACGCCACTCACCAATGTGGGGTGTGGAGAGACCTCATTTTGGCCTCAATTTCCCCTGAAAGCACGGTCTCTGACCCCCGCCACAGCTACTTTGTCCTTGCAGTATTGGGTTAAGATGAGAGGAGTACACAAGTTGTGTTGAAGCCCCGTTAATATTGATCTTCTTAATAATGTGTGCTGTCACCAGTTTCACTCAACCAAATTTCTAACAACTATCTAATCTAAACCCTCCCCCCGACCCTCCCACCCTCCCCACTCTTGCAGCTGCCAAAGAGTCTTTTCTGTTATGAATGAGTCTGCTTTTAAGTTCTTGTCATAGGGGTGACATACAATATTTGTCCTTCTGTCACTGACTACTTTCATTCAACATAATGTCCTCCAGTTGAAACCAGGTTCAGAGATGTTTCCTGCAATTATCGTTGTTCTTTATCATTGCATAGTGTTCCACTGAGTATGTATATCGTAGTTTACCTATCTGTTCTTCTGTTATTGGACATCTGGGTTGGTTCCATCTTTTTGCTATTGTGGACTGTGCTGCGATGAACATTCATGTGCATGTATCAGTTGGTGTGAATGGCCTTGATTCTGTAGGATGTATTCCAAGCAGTGGAATTACTGGGTCAAACGGTATATCTATGTCCATTATTTTAAGGTAGCACCAGATTGCTTTCCAAAGAGGTTGCACCATTTTGCAATCACACCAACAGTGTAGGAGAGTTCCAATTTCTCCACAGCCTCTCCAGCATTTAATGTTTTGCATTTTTTGGATTATAGCCAACCTTGTTGGGGTGAGATGGTATCCCATTGTCGTTTTGATTTGAATTTCTTTAATAGCTTATGATCGTGAACATGTCCACATGTGTTTTTTGGCTGCCTGGATGTCCTCTTTAGAGAAGTGTCTGTCCATCTCCTTTGCCTATCACTTAATTGGATGATTTATCTTCTTCTCATTGATATTTTGTAGTACCTTACAGATTATGGAGATCAGGCATCAGTCAGACATAGAGTTGCCAAATATTTTTTCCCATTCTGTAGGTGGCCTTTTAACTCTATTAATAAAGTCTTTGGATGAGCAAAAGTGATTGATTCTTAGTAGTTTCCATTTATCTATTTTCTCTTCTGTTGTTTGTGGTTTGTTTGACAGATTCTGAAGTCTGTCTATGTTGTGTATTAAACCTTCCATTGTTGTTTCTACTTTTTCTTGGATGAGTTTTATCATTTTAGATTTGATATTTAGGTCTTTTATCCAGTTTGAGTTGGGTTTTGTACAAGGTGTAAGATATGGGTCTTATTTAAATTTAGTGCAGATGGACGTCCAATTTTGCCAGCACCATTTGTGGAAGAGATTGTTTTTACCCCAGTCTAATGTCTTAGGGCCTTTGTCAAGTATCAGCTGTTCATAGGCAGATGTCATCTCTGGGGTCTCGATTCTGTCCCACTGATCTGTCTGTTTTTTACCAGTGCCAGGCTGTTTTGACTACTGTGGCAGTATAATAGGTTCTAAGGTCAGGTAATGAGAGGCTTCCCAGTGTGTTCTTCTTCTTTAGTAATGCTTTGCTTAGCTGGGGCTTCTTCCTTTTCCGGACAAAGTTGGTAATTTGTTCTTCCATCTCATTAAAAAATGTCACTGGAACTTGTATTGGGATTGCATTATATAAGTAGATTGCATTAGGTAAAATAGATATTTTCACAATGTTAAGTCTTCCTATCCATGAGCAGGGTAGGTTTCTCCATTTATGTAACTCTCCCTTAGTTTCTTGTAGTAAGGGTTTGTAGTTCTCTTTGTAAAGGTCTGTTATTTCTCCAGTTAGATTTATTCATAGGTACTCTATCTTCTTAGGGGCAATAGTAAATGTTATTGACTTGGTGATTTCTTTAATAATCTCTTTGTTGGTATAAAAGAATCCTACTGATTTACTTCTGTTTGCCTTGTATGCTGAGACTTTGCCAAACTCCTCTATCAGCTTGAGTAGTTTCCGTATGGATTCTTTGGGATTCTTTGCATATACAATCATATCACCTGCAAATAGGGAGACTTTGACTCCTACTTTGCTGATGTAGATGCCCTTTATTCCTTGGTCTTGTCTAATTGCTCTAGTACAATGCTGAACAGGAGAGGTGAGAGTGGGCGTCCTTGTCTAGTTCCAGCTCTCAAGGGAAACTGTTTCAGTCTCTCTCCATTCAGGGTGACATAGGCAGTTGGCTTTTTATAAATGACCCTTATTACATTGAGGAATTGGCCATCTATTCCTATTTTGCTGAGAGTTTTTGGCATGAATCAGTGTTGGACTTTATCAAATGCCTTTTCTGCATCAATAGACAAGATCAGGTGATTTTTGTCTTTTGTGATGTTTATGTGGTTGATCACATGAACTGTTTTTCTGATGTTGAACCAGCCTTGCATCCCTGGTATGAATCCAACTTGGTCATGATGGATTATTTTTTTGATATGTTGTTGTATTCTATTGGCAAGAATTTTGTTGAAGATTTTTGCATCTAGATTCATGAGTGATATTAGTCTGTAGTTCTCATTTTTTCTGAGTCTTTCCCTGGTTTTGGTATCAGGATTATGCTGGCTTCATAGAATGAATTTGAGAGTATTCCATCCCTTTCTGTACTATGAAATAGTCTCAGTAGTATTGGAGATAACTTTTGTCTAAAAGCTTGGTAGAATTCTGCAGTGAAGCCATCTGGCCCTGGGCTTTTTTTTGGTTGGCAGTTTTTGGATGACTTTTTCAATCTCTTCCTTTGTGATGGGTTTATTAAGTTGCTCTGTGTCACCTTGTGATAATTTTAGTAGGTGATATGAATCAAGGAATTTGTCCATTTCCTCTAGGTGTTCAAATTCGTGAGAATACATTCTTTGATAGCACTCAGCTATGATATTTTTTTATTTCTGCTGGATCTGTTGTGACAACGCCTCTCTTATTTCTTATTTGGGTTGTTTCCTTTCCTGTTTTTCTTTAGTAAGTTTAGCCAATGGTTTGTCAATTTTTATGATCTTTTCAAAAAACCACCTTTTGGTCTTTCCAATTTTTTAAATTGTTCTATTCTCTAATTCACTGAGTTCTGCTCTGATCTTTATGATCTGTTTCCATCTCGTGCCTGAGGGGTTCCTCTGTTGTTCTGTCTCTATTTGTTCAAGCTGTACGTTCAGTTCTTTGATTTGGTTTCTTTCCTCCAGATGTGTGCATTTATGAAGACAAACTGACCTCTGAGCACTGCTTTGGCTGCATCCTATAGGTTCTGGTAGGAAGTGTTTTCATTCTCATTGGAATCCATAAATTTCTTTATTTCATCCTTATTTCTTCTATAACACATGGTTTTTTGAGCAAGGTGTTGTTCAGTTTCCATGAGTTCCACTTTCTTTGTTTTTTCTGCTATTGACTTCAAGTTTTATGGCTTTATGATCTGAGAAGATACTTTGCCTTAATTCAGTGGTATGGATTTTGTTGAGAATTGCTTTATGTCCTAGCACATGGTCTATTCTGGAGAATGTTCCATGTGTACTGGAGAAGAAGGTGTAGTTGTCTGCTGATGGATAGAAAGTTCTGTATATATCGATGAGGTCTAGGTGGTTAATTGTGTCAATAAGATCTTCTGTATCTTTACTAAGCTTTTTTCTAGACGATCTGTCCAATATTGAGAGTGGAGTGTTGAAGTCTCCTACTAGAATTGGGGAGTGATCTATCTCCTTTTTGAGTGTAGTCAGTGTTTCTTTGATGTATTTAGGTGCTCTAATAATAGGTGCATAAATATTTAATATTGTTAAGTCCTGCTTGTGTATTTAACCTTTCAGTAATAAATAGTGTCCATCGTTGTCCATGATGGTGGATTTTACATTAAAATTGATTTTCTCTGAGATTAGAATTGCCACACCTACCCTTCTTTGTTCATTGTTAGCTTGATATATATTCTTCCATCCTTTGATTTTCAGTTCGTTCAGATCTTTAGGTCTAAGGTGAGTTTCTTGTAGGCAACATATAGATGGGTCATGTCTTTTGATCCAAGATGTCACTCGATGTCTCTTCACTGGAGCATTCAGTCCATTCACATTCAATGTGATTATTGATAGGTATGTGTTCAGTGCTGCTATTGTGATATGTTTGTTTATGAATTGATGTTTTCCCTGTTGTTTTTATTAATCTGTTCTGCAACCTTCTTCTTTGCAAGTTGATTTTCCACCTTTTTCAGGATTGGTTTTGTGGTTGTTGAGACTCTTGTATTACATTTCTTGATATGGTATGTCGCTTCTTTATTGTGTTTTACAGCTGCCCCTATTATCCCACTTAGTAAACTATTCATAACCCCAATTTTGATTACTACCAGCCTTGTCAACTTCCTGTCTATCTGGAAGGACCATAATGACTGTAGGACACCCCTCTTTTTAATATGATGATATCATAGTTTACATGATATGATCACTAGATCATTTCTTTCACTGTCATAGCTTTGACTGTGTTTGGAGCCTTCTCTAGCTGAGTAGGATTCTGGATATGTCCTTCTAAAATACAAAGTTAGCGGTGTTGTTCTTCCAAGCCAAGAGATTCTTTCAGTATTTCTTTTAGCTTTGGTTTGGTTTTTACAAAATCTCTGAGTTTCTGTTTATCTGTAAAAATCTTAATTTCCTTTTCATATTTAACAGATAATTTTGCAGGATATATAATTCTTGGTTGTAATTTCAAAGCTTTGAATGTGTCATGCCACAGTCTCCATGCCAACATCGTTTCTACAGAGAAATCTGACAAAAGCCTACAGAATTTCCCTCTGAATATTAGCTTTGCTTTGAGTCTTACTGACTTTAAGAGTTTGTTTATGTTTCATTTCATTGAGCTTGATTATAGTATGTCTCGGAGTCTTTCTATTGAGATCTATTTTGAGTGGTGTTCGATTTGTATCCTGGATATCTATATTTTCTTCTTTCATAATGTCTAGGAAATTTTCTATCAGCAGCTCAGCTACAATGCTCACTGTATTCTCAGGTATCTCACCCTGTTCAGGAACTCCAATGAATCATAGATTGTTCTTTTTAATAGAGTCCCACATGCTTCTTAATGCTTCTTCATTTTTCTTGTTTCTTTTTTCTGATTTCTCCTCATAGATGCTGGAGTCAGTCTGCTGACAGAAAATATAATCCTTTTGTATTCACCTTCTGATAGTTTCAGGAAAGCTTCTTTTTCTGGGAAGTTCTGGGGTGGTTTCTTTTGGGGGCCTTCTGATGCCATTGGTGACTTCTGGATTACCATCTTCTCCAACATTTTCTGCTTTGGGGGCATCATGTGGGTCAATAGAGGCTGGGAGAGATGCTGTGAAGATGTGCCACTGTTGTTTCTCTAGGCCATCTTAAGACGAGAATTAAAAAGTATTTGGCACCTCCCAAAGTCAGTCAGGTTTTCAGATGTATATGTCCCTCTTCCCAGCTGGCAAAGTAAGCACCTCTGTATTGAACACTAGATGTTATAAACTAGCTCAAAATACAGAAAGGCTACTGGCCTGCTGGCCTCTGCTGTCAGGCCCCAGCTGTAGGTGATATTGTGTAGAACTCTGCTTTTCTGTTCGAAAAGCAGTCTCTTCTGGGTAGGAACTGCCTCCAAGCCCAGGAATTAGGTCCACCTGAGGCTTCCATATGGATGACCCCACCTCCCAGAAAAAACAAGATGGTGTCCTACATAACTCACCAGCCAGCTGGGATCAGACTCACGGTGGATAGAGGCCAAGAGTGCTGAAATGCTCAGAGTCCACAGCCTCCACTGTTGAGCCCCAGCTCCAGGCAACACTGCGCAAAACACCACCTCCCTGCTAGAAAAACAGGAGCCACCTCCCAGCCACCAGCAGGAGCCACCTCCCAGCCCAGAATCAAGTCTGGCTGGGGCCTCTGCCTGGGCTTCTCCATTTTCCAATAGCACAGAGGAGCCGAGGTATATAGAGTCCAAACCCAGGCTCTCAGAATCTGGCAATTACTCTTGCCAGTCCCACCAGCAGTGCTTCCAAGATCAGCAGCTAATCAAGTCCCAGTTCTGCCCACCAGCCAAGACAGAGGAAAAAATAAATCGAAATGGTGAGTTACTATCAGGTCTGTGCAAGCCTGCGCTAGCCAAGAGTGGGGTCATTGAAAAGAGGAGGTTTTGCTTTCAGTGGTATGAAGTCCAAATTAACACCCCTATGCCGCATCCCAAGGCTCAGTAGGTGTCCAGAAGGCTCTGTTTAACTATCATATCTGGTCTTGGTTTCCAGAGGGATTTCGGGAGACATGCATTTAGTCTGCCATCTTGACTGTGCCCCCTTCATGCCCATTTTTTAATTGACTTATTTGTCTTTTTGTTGTTGAGGTTTTGCAGTACCTTGTAGATTATGGAGAGTAAATGCCAATGAGATTTTTGGTTGCCAAAAGTTTTTCCCAGTCTGTAGGTAGTCTTTTTACTCTTTTGGTGAAGTCTTTGGATGAGCAAGTGTCTGATTTTTAAGAGTTCCCATTTATCTTTTTTGTCTTCTGCTGTTAGTGCATTGTCAGTAATGTTTTGTAGTCTCTTTATCCCTAGGGTAGTTGGATCCGACTCAATGGCACTTGGCTTATGCAATTGTATTAGGATTCCCAGCATTGTCCCTATTTTGTCTTCCATGTCCTTTATTGTTCTATTTTTATATGTAGATTTTTGAACCATTTTGAGTTAGTTTTGTGCATGGTCTAAGATACAGGTCTTGTTTAGCTTTTTTACAGATGGATGTTCAGTTTTGCCAACACCATTTGTTAAAGAGATTGGTTTTCCCCCAGTTCACAGACTTTGGATGATGTTATATCTGGATTTTTTACTCTGTTACATTAGTCTATGTATCTGTTTTTTGTTTTTGTTTTTTACCAGTACCAGGCTGTTTTGACTACTGAGGCAGTATAGTAGGTTCTAAAGTCAGGTAGTGTGAGGCCTCTCACCTTGTTCTTCTTTGGTAATGCTTTATTTATCTGGAGCTTCTTCTGTTTCCATATTTAGTTCGTGATTTCTTTCTCTATCTCAATAAAAATTGCCACTGGATTCTGTATTGAGATTGCATTGTGTCTGTGTACTATGTGGGTAGAACAGACATTTTCACAATGTTAAGTCCTCTTATACATGAGCAAGGTAGATTTCTCCACTTGTGTAGTTATCTTTGGTTTCTTGCAATAGTCTTGTAATTTTCTTTGTATAAGTATTTTACCTCTCTATTAGATTTATCCCTAAGTGTTTTATCTTCTTGGAGCTATTGTAAATGGTATTGACTTGGTGATTTCCTCTTTCATGGTCTTTTTGTTGATGTAAAGAAATCCAACTGATTTATTTATGTATATCTTATATTCTGATCCTTTGCTGAACTCTTTCATTAGTTCCTATGTAGTGTTTGTGTGGATTCTTTATAGGGTTTTCTGTGTATAAGATCATATCGCCTCCAAATAGCAACACTTTTACTTCTTCCTTACAAATTTGGATACCTTTTATTTCTTTATCTTGTGTGACTGGTTTAGCTAGAGCCTCCATCACAATGTTGAATAGAAGTGGTGACAACTGGCAGCCTTGTCTGATTTCTGTTCTCAAGGGGAATGATTTCAGATGCTTTCTGTTAACGATGATGTTGGCCATTGGCTTTGTGTAGATGCCCCTTACTAAGCTGAGGAATTTCCCTTGTATTTCTATTCTGCTGAGAGTTTTTAACATGAGTGGGTGCTGAACTTTGTCAAATGCCTTTTTTGCATCAATTGATAAGATCAAATGATTCTTATCTTTTGTTTTATTTATGTAGTTGATAATATTCATTGTTTTTCTGATGTTGAATCATCCCTCCATCTCTAGTATGAATCCCACTCAGTAATGGTGAATTATTTTTTTTGATATGTTGTTGAATTCGATCAGCTAGAGTTTTGTTGAGGATTTTTGCATTTAAGTTCATGAGAGATATTAGTTTGTGATTTTCTTTTTTTGTGCTGTCTTTACCCAGTTTTGTATCAGAGTTATGCCGACTTCATACAATGATTTGGAGCTTATTCCATTGTTTTCTCTGCTGTGGAATCCCTTTTCTAATAGTGATCTTGACTCTTCTGTAGGAGTTTGGTAGAGTTCTCCAGTGAAGACATCTGGGCCAGGACTATTGTGGTTGGAGTTTTTTAATTACTTTTTCAATCTCTTCTTTTGTCATGGATTTATTAAATTGGTCTACTTCTGTTTGTGTAAGATTTGGTAGATAATGTGTTTCTCAAGATTTGTCAATTTCCTCCACGTTTTCAAATTTACTACAGTAAAATTTTTCGTAGTATTCTGCTATGATTTCTTTTCATTTCAGTTGTCTGTGTTGTGATAGTGTCTATTTCATTTCTTACTTGAATTATTTGCTCCCTCTCCTGCTTTTCTTTTGTTAGTTTGTCCAATGGTTTATCAATTTTGTCAAACTTTTTTTAAACCCCAGCTTTTGGTCTTGTTAACTGTTTCAATTTTTTTTCTAGTCTCTAATTCATTTAGTTCTTTTCTAATTTGTATTATATATTTTCTTCTGGTACTTGAAGTGTCCTTTTGTTGCTCTCTTTCTACTTGTTCTAGTTGCAGGATTAATTCTTTGATTTGGGCTTGTTCGTATTTTTGGTTGGGTGTATTTACTGAGATAAACTGAGCTCTGAGCACCACTTATGCTGTGTCCCATAGGTTATGGTAGGATGTGTTTTCATTCTCATTTGTTTCTATGGATTTTCTTATTCCCTCCTTGATCTCTTCTATAACCCAGAAGTTTCTGAACAAGATGTTGTTTAGCGTCCTTGTATTTGATTTTTTATCTTCACTTTTTCTGCTGTTTTCAACTATTATGGCTCTATGGTCTGATAAAATGCTTTGCAATATCTGAATGCTTTGGATTTTTGATAAGACTAGCTTTATTTTTGCTAACACAGCATCAGGTAAGGAAGGTAATAGCATCAGGTAATGAGGGTAACAGCATCAGAGCATCAGGTAAGGAGGATAAAGATAGAGTAAGTTACCACCACTTATCTGTCAGTGGAGGTTTGCTTTTTGCTGTGATTCTGGAAGCTATGCCACTGGTGTTTAGCTACCAGCAGGGTAACACATGGTAGACAGGTTTCAGCTGAGCTTGCAGACTAAGACAGACCGGGAAGAAGGACCGGGAAGAAGTAGACCTAGCAGTCTACTTCTGAAAAGAATTAGCCAGAAAAAACCTTACAAATAGCAGCAGAGCATTGTCAGATATGGTGCTGGAAAGTGAGCCCCCCACATTGGAAGGCGCTCAGAAGATGACTGAGGAAGAGCTGCCTCCTCAAAGTGGAGTCAACTTTAATGACATGGATGAAGTAAAGCCTTTGGGATCTTTGTTCAGTGATGTGGTATGACTCAAAATGAGAAGAAACAGCTGCAAACATTTATTAATAATTAGGAAATGGAATGCTCAAAGCATGAATTCAGGAAAATTGGAAAGTGTCAAAAATGAAATGGAACACATAAACATTGATATCCTAGACATTAGTGAGCTGAAATGGACTGGTAGTGGCCATTTGAATCCAACAATCATGTAGTCTACTATGCTGGGAACAAAAGCTTGAAAACAAACAGTGTTGCATTCATTAACTAAAAGAGCATTTCAAGATCTATCCTGAAGTACAATGCTGTCAGTGATAGGATAAAATCCATGCACCTGCAAGGAAGGCCAGTTCATACGACTATTATTCAAATTTTTGAACCAACCACTAAGGCCAAAGCTGAAGAGACTGAGGATTCTTACCAGCTTCTGCAGTCTGAAATTGATTGCACAGGCAGTCAGGATGCACTGATAGTTACTGGTGACTGGAATGCAAAAGTTGGAAACAAAGAAGAAGGATCAGTAGTTCGAAAACACAGCCTTGTGATACAAATAATCTGAGAGACTGCATGGTAGAATTTTGCAAGACTAATGACTTCACTGCAAATATCTTTTCTAACCAACACAAATGGTAACTGTACACATGGACCTCACAGGATGGCATAGACTGGAATCAAGTCAACTGCATCTGTGGAAAAAGACAATGGAAAAGCTTCATATCAGCAGTCAGAACAAGACCAGGTGCTGACTGTGGCACAGATCATCAATTGCTCATATGCCAATTCAAATTGAAACTGAAGAAAATTAGAACAAGTCTACCAGTACCAAAATATGACCATGAGTATATCCCTCCTGAGTTTAAAAACCATCTCAAGAACAGATTTGATGTGGTGACCACTAATGACCAAAGCCCACATGGATTGTGGAATGACATCAAAGATATCATCTCTGAAGAGAGTAAGATATCATTAAAAAGACAGTAAAGAAAGAAAAGACCAAATCGGATGTCTGAAGAGACTCTGAAACCTGCTGTCAAACATCAAGCGGCTAACACAAAAGGAAAGAATGGCAAAATGAAAGAGCTAAACGGAATATTTCAAAGATCAGCTTGAGAAGACTATGTGCAAAGAGCTGGAAATGGAAAACCAGAAGGGAAGAACATGTTCTACATTTCTCAAGCTGAAAGAGCTGAAGAAAAAATGTAAGCCTCCATTTGCAATACTGAAGGATTCAACAGGGAAAATACTAAACAACTCAGAGAACATCAAAAGGAGATGGAAGGAATACACAGAGGCATTATACCAGCAAGAACTGGTCAATGTTCAGCCATTTGAAGAGGCAGCATATGATCAGGAACCAACGGTACTGAAGAAAGAAGTTGAAGCTGCATTGAAGTCATTGGCAAAAAAAGACTCCAGGAATTGATGGAATATCAATTGAGATAATTCAACAAACAGATGCAGGGTGGAAGTGCTCACTTGTCTATGCCAAGAAATTTGGAGGACAGCTACCTGGCCAACTAACAGGAAGAGATCCATATTTATGCCATTCCAAAGAAAGATGATCCAATCAAATGCAGAAATTACCAAACAATATCATTAATACCACAAGCAAGTAAAATTTTGCTTAAGATCATTCAAAAGCAACTGAAACATATATTGACAAAGAACTGCCAGAAATTCAAGCTGGGTTCAGAAGAGGATGTGGAACCAGGGATATCATTGGTGATGTCAGATGGCTCTTGTCTGAAAAGAGAGAATATCAGAAAGATGTTTACCTGTGTTTCATTTACTATGCAAAGGCATTTGACTGTGTAGATCATAACAAATTATGGCTAACATTGCAGAGAATGGGAATTTCAGAACACTTGCTTGTACCCTTAAGGAATGTGTACATGGCTCTAGAGGCAGTCATGCAAACAGAACAAGGGAACATTGCATGGTTTAAAGCCAGGCAAGGTGTTCATCAGGGTTGTATCCTTTCACCACACCTTTTCAATTGTATCCTGAGCAAATAATCTGAGAAAGTGGATCATACAAAGAAGAATGACGAATCAGGATCAGAGGACAACTCATTAACAACCTGTGTTATGCAGGTTGTTACTTGCTGGAGGTGAAGATTTGAAACATTTACTGATGAAGATCAATGACCACAGCCTTTAGTATGGATTGCACCTCAACGTCAGAAAACAAAAATCCTCACAACTGGACCAGTAAGCAACATCATGATAAATGAAGAAAGGATTGAAGTTGTCAAGGATTTCATTTTACTTGGGTCCACAATCAACACCCATGGAAGCAGCAGTCAAGAAATCACAAGACACATTACATTGGGAAAATCTGCTGGAAGGGATCTCTAAAGTATTGAAAAGTAAAGGCATCACCTTGAAGACTCAAGTGCACCTGATCCAAGCCATGGTATTTTCAATCACATCATACACATCAAAATTTGGACAATGAAAACAAAGACAGAAGAAGAATTGATGCCTTTGAATTGTAATGTTGGAGAAGAATGTTGAACGTACCATGGACCACCACGAAAACACGTGGGCTATTCTGGAGAATGTTCCATGTGCATTGGAAAACAAGCTATACCTATCTATTGTTGGATGAGAGTTCTGCATATGTCTATGAGACGGTTGGTTGTTGCATTTAGATCTTCTGTATTTTTATTGAGCTTCCCTCTGGATGTTCTGTCCACCACCAAAAGTGATGTGTTAAAGTCTACTACTATTATTGTAGAGCTGTTTATCTTGCTTTTCAATTCTGTTAGAGTTCATTTGACATATTTAGCAGCTATGTTGTTGGGTGTGTAAATATTTAATATGGTTATATTCTGATGCACTGAGCCTTTAAGTTGTGTGTAGTGACCTTCTTTGTCCACTGTGGTGAATTTTACTCCACCAAACATGATGTCCTTCTCCAGCAACTGATCCTTCCCCACAACATATCTAAAGTATGTAAAATGCACTCTTGCCACCTTTGCTTCCCAGGAGCGCTCTGGTTGTACCTCTTCCAGAACACATCTGCTTGTTCTTTGCCTTATCTCTTTCCTGCTGTCTTGAAGAGCTCTAAACATTACTT
This sequence comes from Heterohyrax brucei, assembly GCA_028571685.1. Taxonomy (NCBI): domain Eukaryota; kingdom Metazoa; phylum Chordata; class Mammalia; order Hyracoidea; family Procaviidae; genus Heterohyrax; species Heterohyrax brucei. The sequence continues at coordinate 26,043,101 of CM053162.1, forward strand.
TTTCATATTCTACCTCTGATAATTGCAGGAAGTCTTCTTTGTCTGGAAAATTTTTTGGTCCTTTGTTTTGGGAGTTTTGTAAAGCCACCATGGTCTGCTTTTCTAAATCATTAGAAATTGAATGTTGCCTCCTAGCAATCAATCATAAAGTTGTTGTAATTTATTTATGTTTGTTTGTTGTGTTCTAAAATATATATACGCATACATAATTTCCTTTGTGGTTACTCCAGTGTTCTAAGTTTAAGCCAGCCTTTAATGTCTTTGTGTTGCCTTGACTTCCACTCACCCTCTTTGTTTCCCTCTCTAGATCTGGGAGGATAGCTTAGGGTGAGCACATAATGTGCCCCACTTTCAGGCCAGGTGAAGTATCAGAGTTTAGTGCCCAGTACAGAGAACGGACAGGCAAGTACTGGGGAAAAAGAGGGAATGTCAGCCCATGGGAAAGATTTAAATCCATACTAGTTAATAAACACTAAACTTATGGCACTCAAGGCAAAGTCCTCTGCAGTTCTGTTGATGTGACCACCTGAAATTCGGCTTCCCCACTGAGAAAGGCACACTATACTTGCCACACTCCTGCTCTGTTGCTGCCTCACTGCAATGCCAAGGCTCCACTTGAAGCAGATCCCTCTGCAGGGTGCAGATTTAATTCTAGCTGAAGTAGTTGCTCCTGGACCCGCTGTTCCTGTTCTGTCACCCAGTCTGATCTTTTCACTTTTGCCTTGATATTCAGGGCTCCTAGAATATCATGTATGATCCATGAAGTTGTTTTTCTGGTTCTTTATCATTAGAAGGTGCACAGGTTGTGTGTGGGCTACTCCACCATCTTAACCCTACATCAGCAATTTTTACTTTTAGTGAATCTTCTAAGTGTAGATGCTTCAGGTCATTACCATAGTACTTAGTTTACAGGATGGTAATGATGCTGATTCATATCCACTTTTCAGATTAGGAAATTGTCTGTCAAAGGACCTAAGGCCCACCTTGTAGTAGGAATGCAGTGCTGTGAGGTCCCTTCCATTGTGCCTGCCTCGTTCACTCTCTCCTGACACAGCCTCACAGTCTTCCTCTGAATATGGGGATCAGCTGGGGTGCACTCCAAAGTGTCCATTAAAATACTGCCATTTTATATTTGTTTGCCTTTCAAAGACATAAAATCCAAGTTTACCTAACGAAGACATACTTAGTCTGCTGTGTTGAATGGTAATCTCCACTGTTATCTATGCACTTTGGCTCCCCCATAGAACACTATGTTCCTGTAGAGCTGGTAATAAGTTACAAAAATGAACTTTGCAGCTCAATCATGTGTCCAGTCATGAGGTGGGAGGGAGGACAGGCTTGGGTCAGACGCCAAATCTGCCCACTGACTGGGCATCTTGAGTAGGTTTTTAAACCTCTCTGAACCTTAGTGTCCTCATCCATAAAATCAGTTTAATGATCAAAGCTTCTTGACCAGATTGTGACAAGAGTTGATCAAAGATATGGTAAAAAAAAAAATTCAGTCCAGTGCTAGGCTCTTGAAAAGTGCTCAACACTCCAGAGCTAATAAATGAGTTGTTGCATTATGTCCTCAGATTCTGACAGAAGGTAGTTCAGTCCTTGCTTCTGATACAGTATGAGTAGGAACTAGCCCAGATTCTAGAGAGACTTGGCTGGAAGATCACAGTGGGCATGAATAGGAAAGGAAATAGGGTCTGTGGTAAAAAAGAAAAAAAAATCAGGGAGAAATCAGCTCTTTCTAATATCATCTAAGACTCTACCAGAGGGTCTTGACAGCTTTCTCAAGTTTCTCGACTCACTCATGCCTCAGAATCCTTCTCAGGAGAAAGAAAAGATCCTTTGTTGGGTCTGAGGCAGGATGCTTGCTTATTCAGAAGTGTTGCCCAAGCCTTGGGCCGCACTCTGAAGGTAAGAGAAAGCTTATGACAAGATGGAGCCCCTGACCTTCTGAAACTTCTTAGTTTGGGTGGTGTCCATGAAGGTTGTTCACTAGTGTTTTCATTGCTTCCATTCTGAGCATACTGTAGGATTGCATTTTCTGCTCCTCACGTGTTCTTCCCTTCCAGTCTCGGTATGGCAATGCAATTGCTTTGACCTACTGGGTAAACACTTTCCAGAACCTATGCACAATTTGGCACATCTCCTCCTTCTTGCCATCATGAATGGCAAGTCTTGATGGTAGATGCTTCATCAGCCCAAGTCCACATGAGGATGGTGTGGAGCACAGCCTCCCATCTCACCATGATGGACTTAATGAGACTTCGTCTTCTTCAGTGTTAATGCCCATCACTCAGCACTAGGAGCTCACTACTGCAGTAGAACCAAACCCAATCCCAGAAGTTAGTAAGATGAAGTCAGTGTATGGGAGAAAAGCAAAGTCCCAAACCACGTGGTAGGGACATGCTGAAAGAACTAAAAATCCTCAGAAAGTGCTGGGTAATAGCTCCAGAGGAGGATTGGGGCTGCTCCTTGAGTGCTTTGCAGGATTTGGAGCATGCTAAGGAACGGGCAAGACATGCTGGAGATATCCTGAAGGTGCTGGAGGTAGGGATTGGAGTTGAGAGGCAGAGGTGTCTGAAAAGACTTTTGACAGCCAAGAAAAGAGGGTGCTAGCGGTCATCTTATAAAAGCTGGTGTCCAATTTCTTTCTTCTGTAAGCGAGATGTATATGAGAGGCAAATTCAACTGAAATTTGATGTTACTTCTTCAGGATTGAGCTGAGTGGTGACCAGAAGACAGGGGAGAAGGGACAGGAGTCTCATTTTTCTGAAACCAGCTCTTCTCTCCCAGGGAGCCCTTGGTGACCACCGAAAGTAGTTCTCCTGTGCTGAGCTCCTGCAGCACTCTGTCTTCTGAAGAAAGGCATGTGGGTGTGAGAAGAGATAGGTCTGACTTAAAACCAGTTTACCTCCTTCTTTTGTGCAATTATTCATCCAACCCCTGCAGTGTGCCATGTGCCCATCTGCATCTTGAAGATGTGTTGTGAGCAAGCCCCTTGTTATATGGGATCTTACATTCAAGTGAAGAAGAGAGAAGACAATGACAAAACAAAACACAAAAAGAAAAAATTTCACTTGAATAGAATTTAAAAAAATTAAATTCCAATGTTGGAAATAAAGAAAGTAAACAAGAGGCTCACATGGACAACACCAAACAGATGTGCTTTAGCTAAGTTTGATTAGTTATGGCTTCTTCCATTCAAAGACATTTATGAGACTTACAGAAAGAAAAATAGCTATTATTTTAAGATGAGGGCAGAACATTTCAAGCAGGAAGAATGTGAAGACCTTTAAGTAAAAAGAAGCTAGAGTGAAAGTGGAGGTAAAAGGGGAAAGAAGAGCATTGTCTCTGGGAGACTCATGAGATGAAGACAAGGAGGCAGCGGTGACAGGTCATGCTGAGTCTCAAGGCCATTGTAAATGGTGGGTCAAAACATATTCTAGAGAGAAACCAAAACTTACTGACAATTATATCATGAGAGGAGGGAAAGAGGGGCTTCAGTAACCTCCGGAGGGGTTGCCACTTACTGGGATGGGAAAGACTAGGTGGGGGATGGGACAGGTCTGCCAGGCAAAATCACGAGTTCTGTTTGAAGATGCTAAGTTGAGATGTCTGAGGTTTCCCAGGGGAGATGTGAGCAGGTAATAAAACCAAAAACCCCTTGCAGTCAAGTTGATTCTGACTCGTAACAGCCATGTAGGATGCACTTGTACTGCCTCATAAAGTTTCCCAGGAATGCCGGGTGGATTTGAACTGCCAACCTTTGGGTTAGCAGATGTGGCTGTTAGCCGTTACACCACCAGGGTTTCCACAGGCAACAGGATCTGCAAATCAGAAGGAAGCTGGAAATAAAAGTCCACACTGGGGATATTTGAGACCATTGGCATAAGAATGGTATTTCAGGCTAGCGGACTGCCTGAAATCACCTAGGAAGTGGGTGTGGACAGTGAAGAAAGCAGGTACAAGAGAGCAGTCGTTTCAAGAATATGTGGGAGTTAGGAAAGTAGAGACAGTGGTTGAAAATAAAACTCATTGATAAATTTGGCTCTGAAAGGAGGTAGAGGAATTAGGTGGTAGCTGTCCATGTGGGAAGAGTGGAGCAGTCTTTACTGATGGCAATTGCTGAGTCAAAAGGAGGAGACCGGTGCGAGTTGAAGAGATGCAACAATCAAGAGAGCCAAGTTCCAAGTAGCTGTAGTACATGAATCCAGAGACCAGTGGAGAGACTTTGCCTACCAGCCCAGGAAAGAACACACAGAAGACAAGTCCAGGTAGTGGAGACTTGTGAGCGTGACATTAGGAGATGAAGGTTCAGATCTCTGTAACGTTGAACAATGGGGTCAGTTAGAATCCTAGAGAGAGAGGAAGGTGTGAGAGCAAAGAGAGAGAAATCATCATCTGGGAGTGGGACAGCAGGCTGCTAGAGAAAATAGGGCTGCCTGGCCATCACAAAGACCAAGGTACACTCTGAGATCCTGCATTCGGAACGTAAGAAGCCAGTCCTATTGCATGTTGACAGCTCTGGGAGGGATCGTCCAGGGGTGGAATTTTGCCAAGGGACAGGGTGAAAGAGAAAAAGAAAGGCAGAGGGAGGGCTTAAGGGAAGTCATACTGGAGCCATTATGTGAAGTCATGGACCAGCAGCTGGCGGGGGATGAAACCAGGAGGTGTCACTGATGGCGTGGTGATGGGCGCAGCACACAAACATTCTCAGTGACGCCCAAGAATTGGGGCAGTGAGAGGACGTGAGTGGCCGGCCTCAGAGGACAGAGGGTGGTGGACTGGGATAGGATTTGGAATTGAGATTTGAGGATGAGAGGGACGAGATGGACCACATGTGACTGCAGACACTGGGCATTATGCCTGAAGAGGCTGGACAGAGAGGCTGGTCACCTGGAGAGCTCAGGTTACAGTGCTACGGGGCCCACTTATTTGGGTGTCATGACCAAAGCAGACAGGAGACACAGCTGTGATTACCAAGTGCAGCTGAACACTCTGCTTCTTAGCGGCTCTGAGTAGGCAGGATGCCTGGGCTCCAGCAGGCTGAGCCCGCTGCCTAGGTATGACCCTGTATGCTTACTGTGTCTTCACTGGTACAAATGGTAACAACAACTTGTACCTGCCTTGTACCTGTTGTGAAGATTAAAAGAGGTCATTCTTCTAAAGCATCTAAAGCATCTGCCTGGGGCAGATTAAGTGTTAACAAGTGCTAGATATTACTCGTTAACAAACCTGACTTTTCAGAGCATTAAAGAAAAAGCTGCACAAAAACTCCAGGCAAAATGGAGGTTACCATAAATATCAAGACATTCCTCCTAGCTCTCCCCAACCTTGCTCCACAGCTGGCAGTGAACACACACACACTTCACAGACACGCTCTCTTAGCCTAAATGTTGCCTCATGCTGTGATTTTGGGTTTTTCCTTTATGTCTATTCCTTGCTCAGGGTAGCTGGGACTCAATAAGAGACACTGTCACTGATTATCTCAGATACACAGGCCACACAAATCCCTACGTGTGTATAAAATATCCCAGGGATGACAGCAACATCACGTATGACAATGTAAGAGAAGGAGAGGGCAGTGTGTCTTCAGAAGGCCTGTGGTTTCTGAGGAGACCAGAGTGACTGGTGATCTTCCTTTCACCCGCTGGTGCTGTGGGGCCCTCTCAGGTTCTGAAGGAGTAGGGGCCCAGCAATGTAGGGAGACCGACAGCTTTCTTCTCTGTTTCACGTCACCTGAACTTAACTCAGAGAGGGTAAGAGTGGGAAAGAGGCAGCCCAGAGAGGAGTGCATGGCTCTGGGTCGCTTCGCTAATCTATACAGGTCAACATCACATGACTTCAACCGGGCAGTAGCACCTGTTATCTTGACCATCATCGTCACGTCCCCAGGTCACTAGCCACAGGAATTATGCATTCAGTGTACTCACGGATTCCCCGACAGTGCGAATGGTTAACGTGCTCAGCTGCTGGCTGAAAAATCAGGGGTTCAAGACTACTCAGAGGAACCTAGGAAGAAAGGCCTGGAGATCTACTTCTGAGAAACTAGACATTGAAAAACCTGCAGAGAACAGTTCTTTCTAATCTGAAGTACGTGGGAACACCCCAAGTCAGGGTCAGCTTGACAGCAGTCATTTTTGTTTTTTGTGTTCGTATTGGGCAAGGCAGGCTTCCGTTTTGGATATTTTCCACGGTACTTGGCTGGCTGCGTCTTGGAAGCGCTGGTTGCATAGTGGTTAGGAGCCACGGCTCCGAACCAGAGGATTGGCAGCTTGAATGCACCAGGCGCTCCTTGGAAACCCCATTGGGCCGTTCTGCTCCGAACTACAGGGTTGCTGTGAGTCAAACGGGCTCAACAGCAGAGCATTTTTGGGTTTGGGTCATGGCAGACTTTAGGGAGAACAACTTTCTGTCATGGAAAATATGAAGAAGAACATTCTTAACGTGGGAATGTCGATTAAAAAAAATCTGTCTCTGAAACTGGAGATTGAATTGCTATTTCTTGAAAAGAAATCATTTCACTTTTATACAAACCTTCAGTTCTTCAAAGCTCTCAGATCAGACAAGAGCAATAAAAAAAAAATTGAATTTTATCTTAATCATGCTGCTGCTCCCCATCCCCTCCTCTTATAATCAGCTCTGTTTATGAACCCTGGAAAGAAATTTCAGAAAATAAAAAAAATACAGCTTTAGCACAGTTTTATAGCAAGGAAAGTACTTTTTTCCTTCCTGTGGAGTATTTTTAAATCAGAATGGTATTATTTGCACAACTTGACATGTATAGCTCACTGAGGCCAAAGTCCTTCAGACTTTACATCTGCCTCGTCAGTGTTTACGTTTCAGAGAAAAGGATGTTCTCGTTTGGTGCTAACAGGGCTCCTTCTCAGTGATCTCAGCCGCCTCTGGGGTCAAGCCTTACCTGTGGGCCCATCCTTCCCTCCTCCCTTGGTCCATGAGTCACAGGCCACAGAGGCCACACACAGGGATCAGCCGTGGGGGTGGGTATGCTCTCACAGCTGTCTGTCTGTCTGCCTAGTCTTTTTCAGACCTGCTAAGCAGGTCAGCCTTATAGACTGGACCCAGACTAAGGGAACAAAGGGTCGAGTGCCTTTGATGCTCTGGGAAACACTTCCCAGAGACCTCCTTCCAGACAGCCATCAGATAACAGAGGCCCCAAGGCCACCCAGCCCATCTGGTGGGCAAAGATTTAAGCCTGATTTCCTCTGGAGGGAAGATTGAGACACTTCTGCCTGGTGTTCCACGCTGATGCACACGAAAGGCCCCACTCGCCCGGGTCCCACACAAGTCTGCTGTCAGGGGTCTGAACAGAGGCGGGAAGTTCTCTCATCCCCCTCTACCTTAGTGCTATTCTAATTGATCCCAGGTGCTGGGGTAGCCATGCTCTTTCCCTAAGCAACAGCTATGTCATTCTACAGATGTTTCTTCAGCACCTGCTAGGTGCTGTGATAGGGACACGCAAGGGCTGATGCCAGGGACACACACGGGACAGATGTTAGGGAAGCAGCCAGGCTGATGCTGGAGAAACATGAGGGATTAATGTTAGGGACACAGAAATACTGATGTAGAGAGACAGCCAGGCTGATTCTAGGGGCACACACCGGGCTAATGTGAGTGATACATGGAAGGCTGCTGCTAGGGACACAGCTAGGCTGCTGCTAGGGAAATATGCAGGGTTAATGCTAGGGAAACAGCCAGGCCGATGCAAGCGACACAGCCAGGCTGATGGTAGGGACATGGCCAGCTTCATACTAAGGGACACAGTAGGCTGATTCTAAGGACACAAATAGATCGATGCTAAGGACTCATGCGGGACTGATTCAGGAATGTTCCAGGACACATCACACTGCCCCCCAAACAAAACTACAAGTGAGATAAACTCAGGTGGTGGAGGGTCAGGGAAGGCCTGACTGGGAAGCTGATGCCTGGGCCGAGACCTAAATTGACCGAAGAAACATCCCTGGTGTATCCAGGAAGAGCACTTCAGGAAGAGGTTTTAGCAAGAGACAGATGCAGAGTTAGCTTGGTGTGTTCCAGAAGATCATGTGATGTGATCTAGGAAAGAGCCTGTCTTGAGATTTCAGACTCTTGCCAGCACCGTAACTCTGGGTAGCAGCTTTTGAAAGGAAGAGGTTTATGGGGACAATTAAGTGGTCCTGGGTCTCGAGCCGACCGGATACAGGAGAACAAGGGGGCACAGGAAGCACAGAGGGCCCTGGAAAGGGGAACTGTTGCCAGAACCTGATGCTGCTGCCTCAGCGATTGATCGTCTCGATAGAGCTGGTGCTGTCACGACTTTGCTAAAGCAGCAGAAAAGCACACACCAGGCAGGTGAGGTGCCAAGGGCACACTTGGGCTCGCATAAACTCATTCCAGCCGCAGAAGCCTAACCCATCACTTAATTGTCATCCATCCATCCCTCACTTTACTGAGTGCCTCCTAAGTATGAGCTCTAGGCCAAGTCCTGGAAACCCTGACAGTCGGAGAGTACAGAGGTAATTTCAAATATAACTATTAAAATGCCCCGAGAGAAGTATTACTCAATCATAAAGAGAAATGAAGTCCCGACACTTGCTACAACATGGATGAACCTTGAGAACATACTGCATGAACTAAGTCAGTCATAAAAGGTCAAATATTGTAGGATCCAACTGACAGGAAATATCAAGAATAGGCCACTGTATGAAGTGCAAAGTCTATTAGCGGTTAGCAGGGGCAAGTGGAAACAAATAAAAAACCCACTGCCATCAAATGAAATCTGACTCATAGAGACCCTGCAATAGGGCATAGCAGAACTGCTATGTAGGGTTCCTGTGACTGAAGTCTTTACAGAAGCAGAGTGTCGCATCTTTCTTCCAAGAAGCAGCTGGTGGGCCAACAGCCTACCTTTTGGCTAGTAACCAACCACTTACCTACTGCACCACAAAGGTGTCTTTTGATCCCAAATAGATCTTAAAAGAGCATAATACTCAAGGCAGATTTTTTTTTAGTGGTTTAGCTAAACTATTGTTTGGTTTTAAGAAGACTTTTGTGTATCGCTTGGGTTTAAGCTTAAAGATTATCTCAGGACAATAATTTCTAGGGCTCATCCAGCATCCTTGGCTCTGCAAAGTTTGGAGTCTATGAAATTTGAAATGTGACCTTTGGGTCACAATTCTTCTACAGAATGGAATAGAGAAAAAAGGCACTCAGTGCTTAGGGGACTTGAGCTTCATAGGAGTGAGAAACATTTAGAAATAGATAATGGTGACAGTTGAACATGGTGAATATAAATAATGTCGCTGAATTGTACAGATTAGAATTACTGAAAATGGTAAATATTTTGTTATGCATAAATTTACCACAGTTGAAAAAAAAGTTTCAAGAGAGGGACTGGGAAGCAGAATGCCTGACAGGGATGAGCACATTTACCTGTGAGCCCAGAAGGCCGGCCCACATCTTGGTGACTGGAAGCCTGAGTCAAGCCCATAATTCCTTGGAAGCAGCTGCTGCCTGAGCCAGCCTGGGTGGTGGCAAGAAGCCTGACCACAGGAGGGACTTGGAAGAGGAAAGGCTCTTCAAGGTTCTTACCATGGCAGCTGCTGGGTGGGTTGATAGCATTCTTGTAGCAGTAGGTAAGCAGACACTGAACTTGACCTTGAAGAGCTCTTTTTCTAACTTGGGGCGTGTGGGTTGTCATCTGTCTCCTGGTGGTCATCTAGGTGGCTATCTTCCCCTCCGAGTATTCAAATCCGGACATGTATCCACACATCCTTATGTGGCCTCCTGTACCAAGTCTCAGGGGAGCATGGTGCTTTTCCCTGATCCCTCATCTGGGCAAAGCCGGGATTGCCACACTCGCGGTCCACATCTTCAGTTGTCACCATCCCCTGTGATTCCACTCCTCCTGGAGCCTGACTACAGAGCCTTCTCCTGTGTCTGACCTCACTGCGCCCTTTGGGTTTATGAGGAGGAGGCCCTCTCCCATCAGGATCTGGCTTTCCCGGTGGTAGACTGGGCTCTCCTGGGACACACAGCCCTGGGGCTGCTTCACCTCTGCCTGCTGAGGCCTGGCCCTGGGCCCTCCAGCCCACTCTGTCCTCCCACTCACCCTGATTTGGCAGGAGGCATAGAAGCCTGTGCCAGGGAAAATTACAAGAGAGAAACAGAAATGAGAACTGAACATTTTGCAATTACAGTGAAAATTTAAACAAACAGAAAAGCACCTTATTGAGTGCTGTCCTTCAGAGTGTTCTCCTTGGGGTGATGCACTTGATCCAGAAGTGCTGCCACTCGTCCCCCATCCCTGGAGTCACCCAGGAGAAGCCTAAGTTCTAACTCAGTGGCTCCCAACCCTAGCCACCCACCAAAGTCATTTAGTTTCTAAAAATACTGTATTTAACCACTGCCCAAAATTAGAGAGGTGGGTCTCAGTGGTGGGTGTTATAAAAGCCCCCTGGGGAGTCTGCCAGGTTGAGGCCCTTCTCTCCCATTCAGCACCTCGCCTGGCTTCAACAGATACTCCATGCATATCAACAGGAGACCACTGAAGGCATTATCCATCTCTCACCATGAAAGACCCTGTTTCCTCAGGTTGAGTTTCATAAGAAACTGTTTTGTTGAAGTAAATGCCTAAATATTTACACTACAGACTTTCTTCATCAGCCAGTGAATTACAGTCCAGCTTGCTTGGGTTTCTTCCCAAACTAAACATTCTCCTTTTAAACTAATTGATAACACTTTGTAGATAACCACAGGGCTGAGCTGGCAGTTCAGTAAAACAGAGCTCGGAACTGGGCCTTCCTCCACTCCATCCTCTCTCCAGACTCATCCTCCTCCCCTTCCGGTTCCCTCCTCTGTAAACATCACCTCTGTACCATCACTCTGGCCAAAGGCTTCCATTAAAAACTTTCTTTCCATTCTTGCCCTGCACATTGGGATGTGCTGTCTCCCCTCTGTCCACTGCCACCACCACCATCCCTGGCCTCCTGTTGGCCTCCTGTGGGGTCCCCTGCCTGCCTGCCCCCCGAGTCTGCTCTTCTGCTCCTGCCACAGTCCGGTCACAATCTAAAGGGTCTTCTTTTTTTGTTTTTTGTTTTTTTTTAACATTTTATTTTTATTTAGTTTTAGACTCAGAAAAGTTTTGTAAAATATACCTGAAATCAAACCCATTGCCACTGAATCAATTCCAACTCACAGAGACCCAGTAGGACAGAACAGAAGTGCTCCACAGGGTTTCCAAGGAGCTGTGGAGTGAATTTGAGCTGTCAACCTTTTGGTTAGCAGCCAAGCTCTTAGCCACTGTGCCCGAGGGGCTACAAGGTTATAAAGCAGTATAAAGAACTTCCTTATGGCCTTCACTCAGATTCCTCAAATGTAAACATTTTGCCAGTTTGCTTTATCCTTCTCCCCCCGCACTGATCCTTTCTCAAGGATGCATGCATATATATCACAGTTTTTTTTTCTGAATGTTTTAGAGTAGAGCCGAAATACTTCAGTGTGTATTTCCTAAATATTAGGATATCCTAATTATACTACAGTTATCAAAATCAGGAAATTGATATTCACATAATATTATCTAGTCTGTAAATTGCACTCAGATTTGACTGATTGACACAGTACTGTCCTTTCTAGCAAAAGAAAATTAGGATCACATGTTGCATTTGTTCTCCTTTCATCTGTTTTTAAGATAATTTGGATGAGATTGTGACACTGCTGTGATGACAGCTAGCCACTGTCCAGCTGGAATAAGGCTGAACTGTCTCTTGAGCAGGTCTAGGCCCTGGGATAAGATGAGATGAAATGTCCAGGTGGCTGGAGATGCCCGGGCCCTAGGGCTGCCTCCCTCCAGGTGGATTTCGACCAGGCAAGAGTCCCCACAACACCTCACAGACAGTGGCTGGCCTCAGCCTCCTGTTCTACTTTCGTGGAACATAGGGGACTCTGGCAGAATCACACCATTTGACTTCATTTCCCAGCTCTGCCACTGACTGGCTCTGTGACCCTGAGCAAGTGGCTTAAACTTTTCATAACTCAGCTTCTCAGTCCGGACTCGGGGTAATAATGGCATTTACGTCCAAGAATTGGAGTTGTTTGCTCTGAGACAAATTTTGAGCAGTGCTCACACACAGCAAATGTTTGTTGTTCATTGCCATTACAGGTGTGGGGGCTTGAGGGACCAGGTTAGAAGTGAGCAAGACATCCAGAGGAGCTGAAGATCCATCATCCTCCTTTCTCTCAGCCCCTAAAAATCTCTTTCTCTTGGAATGCCACTCTAGAATTTTATTTTTGTCTTGCTGATTACCGGCCTTGACACCTCAGCAATCCACAGCCTCTCAGTTTTTCCTAGGTGCTAGGCACTCTTATATTGCCATCTGAGCCTGGCAAATGCTAGAAGCTTAATACTTGGATTGAATTAGATTTTTTTTAGGAGAATGATCATCTAAGCCACTAAAAATAACAGGGTTGCATAAGACCTCTTCCAACATCCTTTAGAGAGATCTACAATAGAAAGTCTACAATGAAACTTGGCATCTTGAAAGTGTGTTTTAAGAGGGGCTGGCCCAAGTCTGACCTTGTTTAGTCACTGTATGAAGGATTCTTACAAAGCTAACCAGAAAAGCTAAACAGTTTCCTTGGAGTTGGTCAACAGGAATGCCAGACCCTGAGCCCGGATGTGGTTGATCTCCGTGCAGCACCCTCTAGAACCTGTACCTGCCCTTGAGCACGTCATGAACCAGTCTCCATTACTCTCTGGACCAGTGGTTCTTGGAGGCCTCCTGTAGAGCAGGGTTAGGTGAATACTCAAGCCACCACCACTACCACACGAGTTGCCTTCAAGTCAATTCTGAATCACAGTAACCCCATGTGTATCAGAATAGAACTGTGCCCCATACACTTTTCAATGGCTGATTTTTTAGAAGTAGATCTCCAGGCCTTTCTTCTAAGGCACCGCTGGGTAGACTCAAACTTCCAGTTTTTCAGCTAGTAGTCCAGTGCTTAACCATGAGTACCACCCAGGGATGTTATAGAGTTAATTCTTCTGAAATCTGCTTTCAGGAGTCAAGGTCAAGAAGCTGTTGTAATCTTGCCTTCCTTGGCCTGGGTCAGTTCTGCATGTAGGCAGTAACATGCCCACAGCAAGGGTTTTCAACATTCTAATGTATCTTCTGCTTGGTTACAACTTCTAGAAGGCTTACCTTAGAAAAGAAATTTCAAGAGAAGGAGAACCAGTGGAAAAGTGTTTCCACAAAGTTTAGAGACTATCTTTTTGCCTTGTCGTTTTCCATCATCTCACAGCCCTGTTCTGATTTTGCCCAATAATCAGCACACTCACCATACCCCACTCTCTGATTTCACATGTTTATTGAGAACTCCTTATAAACTTCATTCTGTCCTTCCTGATAGGCAAAGTCAGGACTTTGGCAGCTGCCAACAACAGTAGCCAAATTTGGCTAACTCAGCATAAACAGAACTCAGTGGTGATACGGGCTCACAGAATCAATGAGAAGCTTTGAGAGCAGGCACAGGTGCTGGTGGCTGGGCAGCTGAGCACCCCGGCCAAGGAGCAGAAACATGCCTTGAGGATGCTGGCACCTAGCAGTCCCTCCCAGTCTTGTTCAACATTCAAAGTTCTGGCAAAGTGCTGGATTGGCTGAGCTGTCCAGAAGGTGGGGATAGAACATTTCAAAGGTGGTAGAGGGCAGTGGGATGCAGGCACATGAAGGGAAATTATGGTGGAAATAAGAAAAGGGAAAGATGGCTGGGTTGGATACAGAACAATCCCCACGCTCTTAGAAAAGAGCTAAAAAGGAATGTGCAGGATTTTTGAGAGAAAATCAAGTGGACCAAAAGCATCATAAGACACACCTGATAGATGGGAAATGTTGCTTACCTTGGAAGGATCCTAAGGGAAAAGATGAAAACTCTCTCCTAAACTACTACTATGTTATTGCTGTTGTTAGGTGCCACCCAGGTGGCATAGCAGTTAAGTGCTATGGCTGCTAATCAAAAGGTCAGCAGTTCGAATCCACCAGGCACTCCTTGGAAATTCTATGGGACAGTTCTATCGCATAGCATTGCTATGGATCAGAATCAACTCAACAGCAGTGGGTTTAGTCAGATCTGAACAAAGCAGTGCCCAGTCCTGCACTACCCTCGTGAGCCTTGTCATGCTTCAGCCCATTGCTGCAGCCACTGTGCCGGTTCATTCTGTTGAGTATTGTCCTCTTTTTCACTGACCCCGTAATTTACCGAGCATGATGTCCTTCTCTAGGGACGGGTCCCTTCTGAAAACATGTCCAAAGTACATGAGATGCAGTCTTACCATCCTTGCTTCTAACAAACATTCTGACTGTACTTCTTCCATGACAGATTTGTTCCTTTTTGGCAGTGCATGGTATACTCGACATTCTTTGCCAACACTACAACTGAAGACATCAACTCTTCTTCTGTTTTTCGTATTCACTGTCCAGCTTTCACATGCATACGAAGTGATTAAAAACATCGTAGTGTGGGTCAGGCACACTTTAGTCATGAAAGTGGCAACAGATTTTAAACACTTTAAAGAAATCTTTTGTAGCAGATTTGCCCACTGCAACATATCTTTTGATTTACAGACTGCTGCTTCTATGGATGTTGATTGTAGATCCAAGTAAAATGAAATCTTCCACAACTTCAATATTCTCCTCATTTATCATGATGTTGCTTACTGGTCTAGTTGTAAGGATTTTAGTTTTCTTTATGCTGAGGTGTAATCCACACTGAAGGTTGTAGTCTTTGGTTTTTATCAATAAGTACTTCAAATATTCTTCACTTTCAGCAAGCAAAGTTGTGTCAGCTGCATAATACAGGTTGTTAATGAGTCTTTCTCCAGTCCTGATGTTGTGTTTTTCTTCATACAGTCCAGCTTCTCTGATTATTTGCTCAGCATACAGATTGAATAAACATAGTGAAAGGATATAACTCTGATGCATGCCTTTGCTGACTAAACCATGAACCACCCCTTTGTTCTGTTTGAAGGACTGCCTCTTGATCTATGTACAGATTCATCATGAACACAAATAGGTGTTTCAGAATTCCTATTTGCAGCAATGTTACCCATAATTTTTTCTAATCCACACAGTTGAATGTCTTTGCATAGTCAATAAAACATGCATAAACGTCTTTCTGGTATTCTCTGCTTTCAGACAAGATCCATCTGACATCAGCAATGATATCCCTGGTTCCACATTCTCTTCTGAATCTGCTTGAATTTCTGGCAATTCCCTGTCAACATACTACTGCATCCACTTTTGAATGATCTTCAGCAAAACTTTGCTTGCTTGTAATATTAATAATATTGTGCCAATTCTTAGCACAGGTGACCGAGCACTTCCAGCACTGCATCCATTTGTTGAACATCTCAACTGGTATTCCTTCAATTCCTGGAGCCTTGCTTTTTGCCCACAGTTTCAGTGTAGCTTGGACTTCTTCCTTCAGTACCATAAGTTCTTGATCACATGGTATCACCTGAAATGAATAAACATTGGCCAATTCTTTTTGCTACGGTGATTCTGTATTTCTTCTATCTTCTTTTGCTACCTCATGCATTGTTCATTTTTTCTGTTCCCTATAGCTACTTAGTTCAAAGCAAACTTCAGAATCTCTTCTGTCATCGATTTTGGTCCTTTTAATGACTTCTTGCTTTTTCATGTATGATGTCCTCGGTGTCATTCCACACCTTGTCTGTTCATTAGAGCTGAACTCATCAAGTCTATTTTTAAAATGGTCTCTAAATTCCGTTGAGGTATACTCAAGGTCATTCTTTGGCTCCCATTGACTTGTAGTTTTCTTCAGCTTCAGCTTGAACTTGCACATGAGCAATTTATGGGCCGATCTGCAGTCAGTCCCTGGCCTTATTCTGCCTGATCATACTGAGCTTTTCCAACATGTCTTTCCACAGATGTAGTCAATTTGATTCCTGTGTATTCCATCTATGAGGTCCATGTCTAGTCACTATTTGTGTTGGTGAAAAATGTGTTTGCAAGGAATAAGTCATTAGTCTTGCAAAATTCTATTATCCAATCTGTGGCATCACTTCTATCAAAAAGCCATGTTTTCCAACTACCAATCCTTTTTTTCTCCCTAAATGTTCATGTTCAAAACACCAGTAATTATCAATGCATCTTGACAGCATGTTCAATCAATTTTAGACAACAGAAGTTGGTAAAAACCTTCAGTTTCTTCATCTTTGGCTATAGTGGTTGGTGTGTAAATTTAAATAATAGCCATATTAACTGTTCTTCCTCATAGACACAGAGATATTATCCATTGTACTTCAGTATAAATCTTGAAATGTTCTTTTTGACAGTGAGTACAATGTTAGTCCTCTTCAAGTTGTCATTCCTGACATAGTAGACCACTTACCAAATTCAAAATGACTAATATCAGTCCATTTCAGTTCACTAATGCCTAAGATATCAACTTCTATGTATTCCATTTCATTTTTGCCAATTTCATAGGTTAATATACTATATATCCCATGTTCTGATTATTAATGTATGTATGCAGCTGTTTCTTCTCATTTTGAGTCTTGCTACTTCAGCAGATCAAGGTCCTGACAACTCAGTGGCATCCATACCATAAAAGCTAACTCTACTTTGAGAAGACAGCTCTTCTCTAGTTGTACTTTGAGTGTCTTGCAACCTGGGAGCTCATCTTCTGGCACTGTATCAGCCAGCATTCCACTGGCTAATTGCGTTTCACTGGCTAATTCTTTTCAGAAGTAGATCTCCGGGTCTTTCTTCCTACTGTGTCACGGTCTAGGAGCTCAGCTGAAACCTGTGTACCATGGGTGACTCTGCTAGGGTTTGAATACCAGAGGCACAGCTTCCAGCAACACAGCAATATGCAAGCCCCCACAGTACAAGAAGCTGACAGACACATGGGTAGTAACTAATATGTAGTCACTGTAATCCCAAGGAAAGCACTGAAAAAAACTTCTCGAGAAGATTAAACTGATTCTAAAACGCATATGAAAGAGAAAACACAGAAGAGCCATGATTATCTTGAAAAATAAGAACAAGATACAATGTATTATGACAATATGATATTTAAAATAATGTAAAATAAGCAAAATGATTAACGGAAAAAGGAAGAGTTGAGAAATACACCCGTACATACAGGAATGTTGTGTATGTCAGAGGTCATTTCAGGCTAATAAAAAGGGCACTGCTGACTATCTATAGGGAGAAAAACAAAGTTAGATTCATATTACATATTACTTAAAAAAGTAAATTCCAAGTGGATTAAATATTTGAAAAAAAAATTTAGGATAATGGTAATAGAACATAAGAAAATGTATTTAAAATTTGGTAGAAGGAAATTCTCTTAAACAAGATTCAAAATACAAAACCCTAAAATAAAGACTGATAAATCTAACTTGTAAATCAACCATGACTCCATAAAGTACACCACAAACAAAGCAGAAAATAAAATAAAAGCACATGTGCTCTTTAAATCTTATGTAAGAACATTCATAGCAGCTTTATTTGGAATAGCTCCAACCTGGACCACCTGAACAAAGAGTGGTACATCCATACAGTAGACTAGGCTAGTGCTCAGCAATGAAAAGGAACAACTGACTGGTAATTGTAATATGGGCGAATCTCTAAAACATGCTAAGCAAAAGCAGTCAGACACAAAAGCCACTGTGTGATCCCATTCATCTCACATGCAGACACAGGCAAACCTAACCTACAGTAGAAAACAGACAGAACAGAGGTTTCCTTTCAGGTCAGGGAGGGGAAGGATTGCCTGGGAAGCAGAATGAAGAAACTCTTGGGGGGAATGGAGAATATTGTTCATCTTGATGGTGGTTTGGGATGAGGTTATGTTTTGTCAAAACTTAACAAACATACACTTAAACTTACATGCTTATCATATATATTTTAGCTCCAGTGACAAAACATATTTAAAAAGGGAACTCTGGTTATACAGTCAAAGTATTTAGGAATAAGGGTGTGATGACTACAATTTAAGGAGCCATAGAGGCTCCTGGTGGTGTAGTCATTAAATGCTACATCTGCTAAACATAAGGTTGGCTGTTCAAATCTGCAGATGCTCCTTGAAAACTGTATGGAGCAGTACTATTCTGTCTTATAGGGTTGCTATGAGTTGGAATTGACTCAACGGCAATAGATTTGGTTTGGTTTGGTTTAGAGTCTTGGTGGTTAAACTGTTTGGCTGCTAACTGAAAGGTTGGTGGTTTGAATCCACCAACTGCTCCTCAAGAGAGAGATATGGCAGTCTGTGCTTCTGTGACAGTTACCACCTCAGAGAATCTATGGTGCAGTGCTTCTCGGTCCTACAGTGTTGCAACAGATTTTCAATGGAATTGCAATTTACTTGGAAGTGCCTTTAAAAAAAGATGGATAAAAACAAGATGGATTTAGAGTACAGTAAAGCAAGTTTAGTTAAGATAGTGAAAGGAGGGCGGAGTCAACATGGCAGACTAGCCCACGTCTCCTTCTATCCCTCTGGAAACCAAGACCTGAACTGACAATCAAACAGAGCCTTCTGATCACCTAATCAGGCTCAGGACATGGCACACAGCTGTTAATTGGGACTTCATACCACTCAGCGAAAAACCTCCTCTCTTTCGCTGACTCCTGCTCCTGGCTTGCCCCGGCTCTCACGGACGGAAGGTAAACGCATCATATTTACATTTTTTTTCCTCTGTCTCGGCTGGCGAGCGGAGCTGGGTCTCGCCTGGCGGCTGGACTCAGACACGCTGATGGGGGGATAGGCAGGCGAAATTCCCATTTTCTGAGAGCCAGGCTCGGGACTCTGTTCATTTAGCCACGTTGAGCCTTTCGTTTTGTAGTTGCCTCAGTGGGGTTTGTGCGGAGCTTCGCAGTCAGTGTGTGGGACGCCATGTTGGTACTGAGATTTTAGCGGGACCTCATTCTTAGCCTGGGAGCCAGCACCTGCAGACGGGACAGAACTTCTCCGACAGAAAAGTAGTGATTTTTCACAGTGCTGCCTATGTTGGGGGCCCTGCAACAGAAGCAGAGGAATCACTACCTGTCGGCACCTTTAGCCCCTCTGTCTGCTGCCTGTGTGGAGGACGCCATCTTGGGTACGGTGGCCACAGCTGGACCTAATTCTTAGCTTGGGAGCCAGAGCCTGCCCACAGGAGAGTGTTTTTCTATCACAAAACCAGTACTCGACGCAGTGTTGGATAAGGCTAGGCCCTGTCAGTAGAGGCCAACAGGGCAGTAGCATTGCTGTATTCGGAACTAGTCTGTTATCATCTGGGGTTAGATATAGTGGCGCATACTTTGTCAGATGAGAAGAGGGACCTCTACACCTGAAAACCTAACTGACTTGTGAACTGGTCAGATACCTTTTGCTTTACATTTGAAGACAGCCTAGAGAAACATTTGCAATCCATCCTCACAGTACCTCTTCCAGCCTCTATACACTCACATGGGACCCAAAAAGCAACAGACAACTGTGGCATACAAGCAATCACTCATGGCTTCAGAAGGCTCCCAAACAAAGCAACCAAGGAGTTTTCCAGATGAAGAAACTTTTATGAAAGCATCAGGAAGTGAATACAAATTGATTATATACAGAGCCCATCTAGACCTTATACAAAATGTAGCAGAACAAAATGAAAAATTAAGCAAGTTGTTCAATCTGATGGAACACCAGTACTCTGAAATCCAACAGATTAAGAAGAAAATCAAAGACATAGAAGCTTCCATGCAAAGCCAAGAAAACAGAATGGAACAAATGGAAAAAGGAATTTCTGACTTGGAAGACAGAGCTACTGATGCCAGCATCTATGAGCAGAAATCAGAAAAAAGAAACAAGAAAAATGAAGAAACATTAAGAAGCATGTGGGACTCTATTAAGAGGAACAACTTTCAATTAATTGGAGTCCCTGAACAGGGTGAGACATCTGAGAACACAGAGAGTATTGTTGCTGAGCTGTTGAAACAAAACTTCCCAGAAATCATGAAGGAAGAGAATATAGACATCTCAGATGCGTATCGTGCGCCACTCAATACAGATCTCAAAAGAAAGACTCCAAGACATATTATAATCAAGCTCAGCAAAATGAAACACAAGCAGCAACCCTTAAAGGCAGCAAGACTCAAGGCAAAGCTAACATTCAGAGGAAAACCCTGTACGCTCTCTCCAGATTTCTCAGCAGAAACCATGCTGGCATGGAGACAGTGGCATGACACATTCAAAGTCTCGAAGGATAAGAACTTCCAACCAAGAATTATATATCCTGCAAAACTGTCTTTGAAATACGAAAATGAAATTAAGACATTCCCAGATAAACAGAAACTCAGAGACTTTGTAAAAACCAAAAGCAAACTACAAGAAATACTTAAAGAAGTTCTTGGCTTTGGCTTAGAAGAACGAAACCACTAACTTTATATTTTAGAACGACACACAACTCAATACTCTACTCATTTAGGGAAGGCTCTAAAGTAAATCACAGCTTTGATATGGAAAGAAGCAATCCAGTGATCATCATGAAAACTATGGTGTCATCATAATAAAAAGAGGGATGTACTACAGTCGTTATAGTCCTTCCAGATGGAGAGGAAGATGACAAGACTGGTAGTAATTAAAATTGGGTTTATAAATAGTTTATTAATGGGACTCATAGGGGCAGCTGTAAAGCACAACAAAGATGTATCATACCATTTCAAGAAACCTAATACACGAGTCTCAACAACCATAAAACCAGCTCTGAAAAAGGTGAAAAATTAACTCACAAAAAAGAGTGTCCCAGAACAGACTAATAAGAACAACAGAGAAAACATCAACATAAAAATAAACATATCACAATGGCAGCAGTGAACACATACCTATAAATAATTACATGGAATGTGAATGGATTGAATGCTTCAGTAAAGAGACAACGAGTGTCATCTTGGATCAAAAGACACGACCCATCCATATGTTGTCTACAAGAAACTCACTTGAGACCTAAAGACAACTACACCTTCTTCTCCAGTGCACATGGAACATTCTCCAGAATTGACCACGTGATAGACCATAATGCAATGCTCAACAAAATCCATACCGTTGAATTACTGCAAAGCATCTTCTCAGATCATAAAGCCATCAAAGTTGAAATCAATAGCAGAAAAAACATACATAGAAAGTGGAACTCTTGGAAACTGAACAACATCTTGCTCAAAAAAAAAACATGGGTAATAGAGGAAATCAAGGATGAATTAAAGAAATTCATGGATTCCAATGAGAACGAAAACATTTCCTACCAGAACCTATGGGATACAGCCAAAGCAGTGCTCAGAGGTCTTTTTATTTCCATAAATGCACACATCTGGAAGGAAGAAAGAAACCAAATCAAGGAACTAACTCTACAGCTTGAACAAGTAGAAAGAGAACAACAGAGGAACCCCTCGGGCACAGAAGAAATGAGATCACAAAGATTAGAGCAGAGCTAAATGAATTAGAGAATAGAAAAACAATTGAAAAAAATGAAAAACCAAAAGCTGGTTGTTTGCAAAGATCAACAAAATTGATAAATCACTGGCTAAACTTACTAAAGAAAAGCAGGAAAGGAAACAAATAATCCAAATTAGAAATGAGAGGGGAGTTGTCACTACAGATGCAACAGAAATCAGAAATATCATAACAGAATACTATGAGGGACTGTACTCTAACAAATTTGAAAACCTAGGGGAAATGGACAAATTCCTTGACTCATACCACCTACCCAAATTATCGCAACGTGAAGCAGAACAACTTAATAAACCCATCACAAAGGAAGAGATTGAAAAGGTCATCAAAACACTGCCAACCAAAAAAAGTCCTGGCCGAGATGGCTTCATGGCAGAATTCTACCAAGTATTTAGAGAAGAGTTCTCCCCGATGCTACTGAGACTATTTCACAGTATAGAAAGGGATGGAGTACTCCCAATCTCATTCTATGAAGCCAGCATAATCTTGATATCTAAGCCAGGGAAAGATCCAACAAAGACAGAGAAATACAGACCCACATCACTCATGAACCTAGATGCCAAAACCTTCAACAAAATTCTTGCCAACAGAACACAACAACGTATCAAGAAAATAATCCATCCTGACCAAGTGGGATTCATACCAGGCATGCAAGGCTGGTTAAACATCAGGAAAACAATTAATGTGATTAGCCACATAAATAACACAAAAGACAAGGATCACCTGATTTTGTCCATTGATGCAGAAAAGGCATTTGATAAAGTCTAACACGCATTCATTTTAACAACTCTTAGCAAAATGGGCACAGAAGGCAAATTCCTCAACACAATAAGGGCCATTTATACAAAGCCGACTGCCCATGTCATCTTGAATGGTGAGAGACTGAAAGACTCCCTTGAGATCAGGAACTAGACAAGGATGCCCACTGTCTCCTCTGCCATTCAACATTGTGCTAGAAGTTCTAGCCAGAGCAACTAGACAAGACGAAGAAATAAAGGGCATCTGCATTGGTAAAGGGGAAGTTAAAATCTCCCTGTTCGCAGATGATATGATTGTATATGCAGAGAACCCCAAGGAATCTATAAGTAAGCTACTCAAACTGATAGAAGAGTTCAGCAAAGTCTCAGGATACAAGATAAACATAAGTAAATCAGTAGGATTCCTTTATACCAACAATGAGACTGTTAAGGAGGAAATTATCAAATCAATACCATTTACGATAGCCCCTAAGAAGATAAAGTACCTAGGAATTAATCTAACCAGAGAAACAACAGACCTTTACAAAGAGAACTACAAGCCCTTACTACAAGAAACTAAGAGAGACTTAGATAAATGGAAAAACCTACCCTGCTCATGGATAGGAAGACTTAACATTGTGAAAATGTCTACTTTACCCAAAGCAATTTATTTATATAATGAAATCCCAATACAAGTTCCAGCATCGTTTTTTAATGAGATGGAGCAACAAATCACCAATTTTGTTTGGAAAAGGAAGAAGCCCCGGATAAGTAAGGTACTACTAAAGAAGAAGAACACACTGGGAGGCCTCTCATTACCCAACCTTAGAACATACTACACTGCCTCAGTGGTCAAAACAGCCTGGTACTGGTACAAGAACAGACAGACTGATCAATGGAACAGAACTGAGACACCAGAGATGACACCATCTGCCTATGAATAGTTGATATTCGATGAAGGCCCTAGACATTAAACTGGGCTAAAAACAGTCTCTTCAACAAATGGTGCTGGCAAAATTGGTTATCCATCTGCAATAAACTGAAACAAGATCCATATCTTACACCTTGTACAAAAACCAACTCCAACTGGATAAAAGACCTAAATATCAAACCTAAAACAATAAGGCTCATCCAAGAAAAGGTAGGAACAACAATGGAAGTTTTAACACACAATGAGGACAGACTCCAAAATCTGTCAAAGAAACCTCAATCAACAGAAGAGAAAATAGATAAATGGGAACTATTAAGAATCAAACACTTTTGCTCATCCAAAGACTTTATTAATAGAATTAAAGGAACACCCACAGAATGGGAAAAAATATTTGGCAACTCTATGTCAGACCGACGCCTGATCTCCATAATCTATAAGATACTACAAAATATCAGTAAGAAGAAGATAAACCATCCAATTAAGCGATGGGCAAAGGAGATGGACAGACACTTCACTAAAGAGGAGATCCAGGCCGCCAAAAAACACATGCAGATATGTTCACGATCTTTAGTTATTAAAGAAATTCAAATCAAGACAACAATGAGATACCATCTCACCCCAACAAGATTGGCCATGATGCAGAAAACACAAAACAACAAATGCTGGAGAGGCTGTGCAGAAAGTGGAACCCTCCTACACTGTTGGTGGGGTTGCAAAATGGTCCAGCCTCTTTGGAAGGCAATCTGGCTCTTCCTTAAAAAAATGAATATCGATATACCATTTGACCCAGTAATTCCACTACTTGGAATATATCCTACAGAATCAAGGCCTTTCACACCAACGGACACATGCACCAGAATGTTTACCGCAGCACAGTCCATGATATCAAAAAGATGGAATCAACCCAGATGCCCAACAATAGAAGAATGGATAGGTAAACTATGGTACATATACTCAATGGAGCACTACACAATGATAAAGAATAACGATGATTCCAGGAAACATCTCCTTACCTGGTTTCAACTGGAAGACATTATGTTTAGTGAAAGTAGTCAGCCACAAAGGGACAAATACTGTATGAGACCTCTATGATACTATCTCAAAAACAGACTTGTGTATATAAGAAAAGACTCTTTGACAGCTGCAAGGGAGGGGAGGGAGGGAGGGGGAGGGGGGTTTAGTTTAGATAGTTACTAGAAATCTAGTTGGGAGAAAGCGGTGATAGCACACATTAGAAACAAGAACAACATCAAGTGGACTTCAGCATAACTTGAGTACTCCTTCCATCTTAACTCAATACTGCAAGGATAGAGTAGCTGGGGCGGGGGGCGGAGGATCATGCTCTTAGGCGAATTCCAGGCCAATTGGCACAACTAGAGTTTTGCTAAGAGAGCTCTCTGCACCCCATGTTGGTGAGGGGCGTCTGGGGTCTTAAAAGCTGCCAAGCTGCCATCCAAGGACACAGCAAATGGTCCCAACTCAGCAGGAACGGATGCTCACCGAGGACCTAAACGAAATGTGGTAAAGACAACTGAGAAGAGAGAGAGACCCACAAGAGTGGGTGCCTACATCGACTTGAGACTGGAAGAACCGGTTGGTGCCCGACCACCAGTGATAGCCATGATGGAGCTCACAGAGAGGAGTCTCACTGGCAACACAAGAATAAAAAGGGGTGCATCCTGAGATCTCCACTAAAAGACCTCAACTGATGGTCCAGCTGTTTTGGGGTTCTGCTCCTGGCCCTGATGCTGCCCTTTCCCATAAATTGTAACAAAGGTCCACTCTTCGGGCAGGAATGGATTGGACTTGGCAATGCAGAGTGACCATATATTGGAAGCACTTTATGGTTCTATACATCTATAGGATATCATCTTGCTGACCTCTGGCTGGAGAAAGGGGAGTGGACGGAGAGGAGAGGAAAGGAGGCTGTTGGGAGAATGAGACAGGTATGGAGCAGAGAGGAATAGTGTGCAGTCACCGGACAGGGAGAGCAGTGGAAGCCGCATATAGGTGGGCATGTAAATTTATACGTGAATGTACATTTTCACTCAGTTATGTTAAATAAAAATAAAAAGATAAAAAAAAAAAGATAGTGAAAGGAGTTAGGTACCTGGTATGCAGGTGTCCTCTGTCTCTTCCAACTTTTCTGTATGTTGAAAGTTTTTCATAATAAACTGGGAAAAACATGAAAATAGAAAGACAAATTTTTTTCCAAAATCTAACAGATTTTCGCCCAGAATACCTAAAGAGTCAATTATCATCAGGTGGGGGGGGGGGAGCAGAGGAGGCAAATATCTAACTGAAAACAAAGGCTTTCAGAAACAAGAGAAATAAATGCCAATGCATGAAAAGATGGTGATGGTACTTATAAACAGAAAAATTCAAATTAAACTAATACCAGACTGATACCAACTTGTGAATTTCTGACAGTGTTGGAGGGTAAGGAGGTATTTTCACATGCTGCTGGCAGCTGTGTGGATTGGAGGGGCTGTTTTGGACAGTTTGTGGTTCTGTTAGAACCGATACCACACTTCGTTGTGCTGCTGCCAAAGAAGTTCCCCCATGTGCTGCCAAGGGGGCCATGGTGGGCAGCCCTCAAGCAGCAGAGATAGCAGTGAATGGACACAATTATGTCTGTGCTGTGGCCCTTGATGCAGTAATGTGTCTCTACAGAAAGATAAACTGGCTTGTTTTTAAGAGTGAATCACGTACAGAATGACAACAAAACAAAAATGCTGTGCAACACACACATAGGAAGGATCTGGGGGTAGGATTGGGTTTAGTAGCTAGAAAACAACTCTTACTTTTTGATTTAGAAATATCTATATGTGTAAGTATTTTTATACACTCATGGCTGTCGAGTTGCTTCTAACTCAGCAACCCCATAGGACAGAGTAGAACTGCCCGATTGTGCTTCCAAGGCTGTATATCTTTATGCAAGCAGCTTGCCACATCATTCTCCCCAAAAGCAACTGGTGGGCTTGAACAACAGACCTTTTGGTTAGCAGTTAAGCACTTTAATCTCTGCACCACTAGGGCTCCTGCATTTACATATGCCTATATATAGTATGGAGCCCTAGTGGCAAACTAGTTAAGGGCTTGGCTGCTAATGAAAAGGTCAGCAGTTCAAACCTGTCAGCTGCCCCTTGAAAACCTTAGGGAGCAGTTACTCTGTCCTCTAGGGTGGCTGTAAGTCAAAAGTGACTTGACAACAGTGGGGCTTTTAAAAATATATACATACACAGAGTATGTTGTTGTTTCCTGCAGACTCAGTTCCAACCCACAGAGACTCTTATAGGGCTGAGTACAACTGTCCCATAGAGGTTCCTAGGTTGCAGTCCTGACAAGGCTGATCACCAGGTCTTATCTCCCTTGGAAATGGCCTTCTGGTTAGCAGCGGAGAGCTTAACAATTGTACCACCAGAGATCCTTCTACATGTAATATAGATACTTGTATTACATGTGACTAGTGTATATATACATACAAATGCGTAGTTTGTATATACATATGAAAGAATATATTCACATATTGCTCATATAACTAAAATTACTGAAAAAGTACTAATTTTGAAGAAAACTCAGCCAGAATCCAACTTTTCTACCACTTTTTTTTTTAATTATGATTTCCCAGTTGCAAACTATGTGATTACTTATTTAGGATTTTATAACCTTTGTTCCCCTCACTTGTCTGTCAGTTTGCTGTACTGTAGGAGTTTTCATGTTGCTGTGATGCTGGAAGTTATGTCTCCAGTATGCATATACCAGCAGCGTCACTCACAGAGGACAGGTTTCAGCTGAGCTTCCAGACTAAGACAGACTAGGAAGAAGGATCAGGCAGTCTATTTCTGAAAAGAATTAGCCCACGAAAACCTTATGAATAGCAGAAGAACATTATCAGATACAGGGCTGAAAAATGAGCCCGCATAAGTTGGAAGGTATGCAAAAGACAACTTGGGAAGAGCTACCTCCTCAAAGTAGAGTCGACCTTAAGAGTCTTGGATGGAGTCCAGTTTGGGGGATCTTCATTTGCTGATGCGGTATGACTCAAAATGAGAAGAAACCCCTCCATTAGTAATTGAAACGTGGAATGTATGAAGTATGAATCTAGGAAAGCTGGAAACTGTCAAAAATGAAATGGAACACATAAACATCAATATCCTAGGCATTAGTGAGCTAAAATGAACCAGTACTTGCCATTTCAAATTGGACAATCATCTACTGTGCTGGGAACGAAAAGTAGAAGAGGAATGGCACTGCATTTATCATTAAAAGGAGTATCTCAAGATCTCTCCTGACATAGAATGCTGTCACTGATAGGATAATATCCATATGCCTACAAGGAAAGCCAGTTAATGACTATTATTCAAATTTACACACCAACCACTAAGGGCAAACACAAAGAAACTGAAGATTTTTACCAGCTTCTGTGGTCTGAAGCTGATGGACCATGCAATCAGGATGCACTGATAATTACTGGTGAGTGGAATGAAAAAGTTGGAAACAAAGATGAACAATCTGTAGCTGGAAAAGATAACTTTTGTGATAGAAATGATGCCAGAGATGGCATGACAGAATTTTGCAAAGTCAATGACTTCTCCATTGCTAATACCTTTCTTTGGTAACATGAATGGTGACTACACATTGACCTTGCCAGCTGGAATACACAGAAATCAAATCAACTACATCTGTGGAAAGAAGAATGGAAGGCTCAGTATTATCAGTGAGGTGCTGACTGCAGCACAGAATATCAAGTTCAAGTTTAAACTGAAACTGAAGAAAATTAGAAAATGTCCCTGAAAGCCAAAGTTCAACCTTGAGTATATCCCACCTGAGTTTAGACACCATCTCTAGAATACATTTGATGTGTTGAACATGAATGACCCAAGACCAGATGAGCTGTGGAATGACATCAAACATATCATAGATAAAGAAAACAAGAGGTCATCAAAAGAAAGAAAAGACTCTGTTACAAGATGGTGGAGTAAACAGATATCTCCTCATCTCCCTCTGAGAACTAAGGCCTAGATGATATTTTTTAATGGAGCATTGAATACCTGAGAAGCCTTGAGACCTAACATATTCGACTGGGCAACAGTATCGGACTAATCTTCTCCTCTCAAAAACAATCCAGTGACCATTTGACCTCTTCTTCTGCTGCTACATTGTAACAGAGAACTGCAGCTTCTGCGAACAGCCAGTAATGGTAACATACTTTCATTATAAGCCGGCAGGTGAAGTCTGCTGTTCCCCACTGCCTCTTCAGGCCAGCCTGTTGGACTTTCAGCTCCCAATTCAGCACCTGGACAGCTCCCTGCATAGCAGTGCAGTTTACTTTTACTTTTAAGGTTTACTTTTTAAGGCTGAGAGGCTTCTATTTTCTCTCTGAAAATCTCTCTATTGAAAAACCTTTTTTCTCTCACTCACACTGTAAGACTGGCTCACAGCCCCATTTCTCCATAAACAGAGCAGCCTCTTTGCTACTCAATAAGCAAAGTCTTCCACCCTTGAGAGTCCACCTGGGGCAAATCACTAGAGTATTAGAGGCAGCTGGTGACCAACAATTCTCTTAGATCCATTATCAGAGAAATAAAATATCATCTAGATGGCACGCAGGCAATAGACCGTAATTAATCATTTAAAGAAACAGTCTTCAAATGCTCCAGAAAATTCCCTAAAGATTCAAAAAATTCAAAAAATTTCCCGGATAAAGAAGCCTTTCTGAATCTAACAGAGATTGAATACAAAAAAGTTACATATAAAACCCTCCTAGAGAATAAATAAAACACAGTAGAACAAAATGAAAAATTTGGTAAACTATTTGAAATACTAGAACATCAATGCTCTGAAATACATCAGATTAATAACAAAATTACAGAATTGGATAATTCTATCCAAAGCCAAAAGAGTAGGATTGAACAGAGGGAAATTAGAATCAGTGACCTAGAAGACAAAGTAACCAATGCCAACATTTATGAAGTAAAATCAGAGAAAAGAAATAAGAAACATGAAGAAACATTAAGAAACATATGGGACTCCATGAAGAGGAATAATTTACATTTAATTGGAGTTCCTGAACAAGGGAGGATTAATGACAACATAGAGAATATTGTTGTAGAGATGCTGAAAACTTTCCTGAGATTATGAACAAAGAGAACATAGGTATCCAAGATGTTTATCGAACATCGCAAAAGTCGGATCCAAAAAGAAGAACACCAAGGCATATTATAATTACACTTAATAAGCTAAAACACAAAGAGATGCTTCTGAAGACAGCAAGGCTCAAATCAAAACTAACATTCCGAGGGAAACCCTGTAGACTTTCATGTGACTTTTCTGCGAAAACAATGCTGGCTAGAAAACAATGGGCAGACACAGTGAAAGCCCTGAATGAGAAAAACTTGCATCCCAGAATATTATATCCTGCAAAACTGTCTATCAAATATAATGGTGAAATTAAGACTTTTGAAAATAAAGAGAAATTTAAAGACTTTGTAAAAACTAAACCCAAATTACATGAAATATTGAAAGAAGCTCTTCCCTAAATTTATGTTTTAGGTGATAATTTAAGGCACTCCATCCAAATTTCTAATCAGTTAAGGAAGGCACAAAACTTCACCAAACCAAGCCCAAAGCCATAGTATTATAATAAGGGAATCCACGATCATATCATGACAACTATATCATCACATTAAAAGAGGAATACACTACAGTAGTTGTTTTTGAAGCAGTGACAGTTTCTGACTTCTAAAATATTTAAAATTGATTTCAATAATTATATGTTAACGGAGATTAGGTATGTAGCCATAGAACAGATCAACAATATATCATTTGAAATTAAAAATCACAATACAGGAGTCTCAACAAATATAAAATCAAAACTCATACCATCCATAAAGAAGAATGTCCCAGAACAGATTAATAAGAATAACAGAGAAAACATCAACATGAAAATAAATGTATTACAATGACACCATTAAACATGTACCTATCAATAATCACATTGAATGTAAATGGACTGAACGCTCCAGTAAAGAGACAGTGAGTGATATCATGGATCAAAAGACATGACCCATCTATACGTTGCTTACAAAAAAAACACATCTTAGATTTAAAGATAAGAACAGGTTGAGAATTAAAGGTTGGAATAATACATATCAAGCTAATAATACATGAAAAAGAGCAGGTGTGGCAAGATTAGTCTCAGGTAAAATAGATTTTAATGTAAAATCCACTATTGTGGACAAGGATTGTCACTATTTATTGCTGAAAGGTTCAATACTCAAGCAAGACTTAACAATATTAAATATTTATGCACCCAATACCAAAGCACCTAAATACATTGAACAAATACTGATAACATTGAAAAATGAGATTAATCATTCCACAATAATAGTCGGGGACTTTAACACTCTCCTTTCAGTTAAGGACAGATCATTCGGAAAAAAGCTCAGTAACGATACAGAAGATCTTATTACGACAATCAACCAACTTGACCTTATCGACACATACAGGTCTTTTCATCCATCAACAGATAAATACACCTTCTTCTCCAAAGCACATGGAACATTCTCCAGAATAGACTATATGTTAGGTCATAAAACAATTCTCCATAAAATCCAAAACACTGATTTATTGCAAAGTATCTTCATGGACCACAGAGATAAAAAAGTTGAAATCAATAACAGACAATTATAGGTAAAAATTCAAAGTTGTGGAAACTGAACAACACTTCACTCAGAAAGCCTTGGGTTATAAGAGAAATTAAAGACACACTAAAGAAATTTATGGATTCAAATGAGGATGAAAACACATCCTACGAGAATTTATGGGATACAGCAAAAGCAGTACTCAGAGGTTGGTTTATCTCTATAAATGCATACTTCTGGAAAGAAGAAAGAGCACAATTAAAGAATTAACCTCAAAGCTTGAACAAGTAGAAAGAGAGCAACAAAGAAACCCCTCAGGCACTAGAGGAAAACAGATTATAAAGATTAGAGCAGAACTAAATGAATTAGAGAATAGAAAAACAATTGAAAAAATTAACAAAACCAAAAGCTGGTTCTTTGAAAAGATCAACAAAATTGAGAAACCATTGGCTAAACTTGACAAAAGAAAAACAACAGAAGATACAAATAACCCAATTAAGAAATGAGTTGGGAGATGTTACAACAGACCCATCTGAAATAAAATATATCATAACAGAATACTATGAAAAGCTATACTCTGACAGGTTTGAAAACCTGGGGAAAATGGACAAATTTCTAGATTCATATGACTCACCAAAACTATCACAAGGAGAAATAGATCAACTTAATAAATCTATCACAAAGGAAGAGATTGAGGAAGTCATCAAAAATCTACCAACCAAAAAAAGTCCTGGCCCAGATGGCTTTACTGGAGAATTCTACCAAACTTTTAGAGAAGAATTAACCCCAATACTAATGAGGCTATTTCACACCATAGAGAGATGAAATACTTCCAAATTCATTCTATGAAGCCAGCATAACCCCAACACCAAAACCAGGGAAAGATCCCACAAAAAAAGAAAATTACAGACCAGTATCACTCATGAATCTAGATGCAAACATCTTCAACAAAATTCTAGCCATTAGAATTCAACAGCATATAAAAAAATAATTCATCATGATCAAGTTGGTTTCATTCCAGAGATTCAAGGCTGGTTCAACATCAGAAAAACAATTAATGTAACCAATCAGATTAATAACACAAAAGATAAAAATCACCTGATTTTGTAAATTGATGCAGAAAAAGGCATTTGACAAAGTTCAACATTCATTCATGCTTAAAACTCTCAGAAAAATAGGAATAAAAGGGAAATTCCTCAATATAATCAATAGCATCTATGCAAAGCCAACTGCTTTCATCATCCTGAGTGGTGAAAGACTGAAAGAATTCCCTTTGAGAATGGGAACTAGACAAGGATGCCCCTGCTCACCACTTCTATTCAACATTGTGCTAGAAGTTCTAGCCAGAGCAATTAGACAAGACCAAGAAATAAAAGGCATCCGTATTGGCACTGAAGAAGTAAAGATTTCCCTCTTTGCAGATGATATGATTGCTTATACAGAGAATCCAAAGAAATCCATAAGTAAACTATTAGAGCTAATAGAAGAATTTGGCAAAGTATTGAGATACAAGATAAACATAACTAAATCAATACGATTCCTTTATACCAACAATGAAGTTATTAATGAAGAAATCACCAAATCAATTTTACTATAGCCCCCAAGAAGATAAAGTACCTAGGAATAAATCTAACTAGAGAAATAAGAGATCTTTAGAGAGAAAACTATAAGACCTTGCTACAAGAAACTAGGAGAGACTTACATAAGTGGAGTAATCTGCTCTTCTCATGGATAG
Source organism: Heterohyrax brucei (assembly GCA_028571685.1). Lineage (NCBI taxonomy): Eukaryota > Metazoa > Chordata > Mammalia > Hyracoidea > Procaviidae > Heterohyrax > Heterohyrax brucei. The sequence goes on from CM053162.1 coordinate 26,075,642, forward strand.
GAAGACTGAATATTGTGAAAATGTTTATTTTGCCCAAAGCACTCTACTTACATAATGCAAATTATCGGCTTTATTTGGAAAGTGAAGAAACCCCGAATAAGTAAAGCACTACTGAAAAAGAAGAACATACTGGGAGGCCTCTCACTACCTGACTTTAAAACCTATTACACTGCCACAGTAGTCAAAACAGCCTGGTATTGGTACAAAAGGAGACATATAGACCAATGGAACAAAGTAGAGACTCCAGAGATGCCACCATCCTCCTATGAACAGCTGATATTTGAAAAAGGTCCTAAGATTTTGAACGGGGGTAAGAACAGTCTCTTTAATAAATGGTGCTGGCATAATTGGATATCCATCTGTAAAAAATGGAAACAAGACCCATATCTCACACGTTATACACAAATCAACTCAAATTGGATAAAAGACCTGAATATAAAAGCTAAAACAATAAAGCTCATCCAAGATAAGATAGGCTCAACAATGGACATTTTAAGACGCAATATAGACAGACTTCAAAATCTGACAAACAAAACACATTCATCGGAAGAGAAAATAGATAAATGGGAACTAATAAGAATCAAACACTTCTGGTCATCCAAAGACTTCATCAAAAGAATTAAAAGATCACCTACGGAATGGGAAAAAATATTTGGTAACTTTGTGTCAGACCGACGCCTGATCTCTATAATCTATAAGGTTCTACAAAATATCAATAAGAAAAAGACAAATCATCCAATTAAGCAATGGGCAAAGGAGATAGACAGACACTTCTCCAAAGAGGAGATCCAGGCAGCCATAAAACACATGCGGACATGTTCACAATCATTAATTATTAAAGAAATTCAAATCAAAATGACAATAAGATACCATCTCACCCCAAGATTGGCCATGATCCAAAAAACACAAAACAATAAATGTTGGAGAGACTGTGAAGAGATTGGAACTCTCCTTCACTGTTGGTGGGATTGCAGAATGGTGCAATCTCTTTGGAAGGCCATTTGGCGTTACCTTAAAATAATGGATCGAGATATACCATTTGACCCAGTAATTCCCCTGCTTGGAATATATCCTACAAAATCAAGGCCATTCACACCACCTGATACGTGCACACGAATGTTCATTGTAGCACAGTCCACAATAGCAAAAAGTTAGAATCAACCCAGATGCTCAAGAACAGAAGAATGGATGGGTAAACTTTGGTATATATACTCAACGGAGTACTATACATTGATAAAGAACAATGATGATAGCAGGGAACATCTCTCAATTTGGTCTCAACTGGAGGACATTATGTTGAGTGAAACTAGTCAACGACAGAAGGGCAATTATTATATGAGACCACTACAATAAAAACTTAAAAGCATACTCATACATAATAGAAAAAACTCTTGGATGGTTACAAGGGTGGGGAAGGTGGAAGGGTGGGAGGGCAAGGGGCGAGGGTTTGGATAGTTGTTAGAAATTTGGTTGGGTTAAATTGGTGACAATACCCATTAGCAAGAAGATCAATATTAATAGGACTTTGACACAACTTGTGTACTGCTCCTCTCTTAACCCAGTATTGTAAGCAGAGTATGTACACTTTCACTTTTTAATAAAAAAATTTTTTTTAAAGACAAAATTGGATGTCAGAAAGGACTCTGAAACTTGCTCTTGAATGTCAAGTTGCTAAAGCAAATGAAATAAATGATGAAATAAAAGAACTGAAGATTTCAAACAGTGGCATGATAAGACAAAGTGTTATACTGACATGCAAAGAGCTGAATATACAAAACCAAAAGGGACGGACACACTGCATTTCTCAAACTGAAAGAACTAAATAAAAAATTAATGGCTCGAGTTGCAGCAGTGAAGAATCCTACAGGGAAAATATTAAGCGACTCAGGGAGCATCAGAAGACAACGGAAGGAATATACGGTGCCATTATACCAAAAAGAACTGGTTGATGTTGTTCCATTTCAAGAGGTGTCATATGATCAGAAACCAATGGTACTGAAGAAAGAAGTGGAAGCTGCATTGAAGGCATTGGCATAAAACAAATCTCCAGGAATTGATGGGATATTAATTGAGATGTTTCAACAAACAGATGCAGTGCTGAAAGTGCTCACTCATCTGTGCCAAGAAATCTATAAGCAGCTACTTGGCCAACTGACTGTTAAGAGATCATATTTATGCCTATTCTCAAGAAAGGTGATCCAACTGAATGTGGAAATTATCAAACAGTATCATTAGTATCACACACAAGTAAAATTTTGTTCAAGATCATTGAACAGCGACTGCAATATTCAAAAAGAACTGCCATAAATACAACTATGTGAATCATATAAACTATGGCTATTTTGAAGAATGGAAATTCCAGAACAATTACATTCATGAAGAATCTGTACATGGATCAAGAAGCATTCAAGTGAACAGAAGAGGACACTGCATGATTTAAAGTCACTAAAGGTGTGCAGCAGGGTTGTATTCTTTCACCATTATCTTTTCAATGTATGCCCAGCAAATAATCCAAGAAGCTAGACTGTATGAAGAATGAGGCACAAGGACCGGAGGAAGCCTCATTAACAACCCGCATTATGCAGATGACACAACCCTGCTTGCTGGAAGAGGACTTGAAACCCTTACTTATGAAGATCAAAGACCACAACCATCAGTACAGACTGCACCCCAACATGAAGATAGCAGAAATCCTCACAACTGGACCAGCACGCAACACCATGATAAATGGAGAAAGGATTGAGGTCACATGAAATTTCATTTTATTTTGGTTCACAATGAATGCCCATGGAAACAGCAGTCAAGAAATCAAGACACATTGCACTGGGGATATCTTCCACAAGACTTCTTTAAAGTGTTGAAAACTAAAGATGTCACCTTGAAAACTAAAGCGTGCCTGCTCCAAGCCATTCTATTTTCAATTGCATCATATGCATGTGAGAGCTGGACAGGGAATCGGAAGACTGAAGAATTGACGCCTTTGAACTGTGGTGTTGGAAGCGAATATTGAATGTACATGGACTGCCAACAAAAAACTCATCTGTTCTGGAGGAGGTACAGCCAGAGTGCTCCTTGGAAGCAAGGATGGTGCGGCTGCATCTTACCTGCCTTGGACATGTTGTCAAGGGGAATCAGCCCTTGGAGAAGGACATCATGCTTGGTAAATCAGAGTGTCAGCATAAAACGGGAAGACCCGCAACAAAGTGAATTGACTTTGTGGCTGCAACACTGGCCTTAAGCATAAAAATGACTATGGGCATGGTACAGGACTACACAGTGCTTCATGCTGTTGTGCGTGGGGTTGCTGAGTTGGAATCGACTCAATGGCCCCTAACCACCACCATCTTTATTTTGAAACCAGGAGCAGTCATGGTTCAGTGAATTTCTGCCTTTCATTGGTAGTATCTGGGTTCAATTCCTGATCAATGTACCTCATGGGCAGCCACCACTTGTCAGTGTAGACTTACGTCTTGCTGGGATGTTGGACAGCTTTTCAGTGAGCTTCCAGACTAACACAAACTAGGGAGAGAGACTTGCCTACCTACTCTCAAAAACTCAGCCAATGAAAACCCTGTAGATGACAATGGTCTGATCTCACTGTACGGAGGGTCAACAGAAATCTGGGGCCAACTCAACAGCAGCCAGCAATTCCCAAAACAGGCTTTAATGCTTCAATCATCTCTAAATTAATCCACACCACTGCACACCATGGGCTCCTCGAACTCAGCAGCTCCTTCATGAAGGAGACTGGGATCAGTTCCTACTCACGGGCTTGAGTTCTTGCTTTGTCGCACTGTCTGCCTTTCCTGCTCAATTTCCCATCTTCTTTTTATTTTTTATTTTCATTTAACATAACTGAGTGAAAATGTACATTCACATGAAAATTTACATGCCCCCCTATATGCAGCTTCCACTGCTCTCCCTGTCCGGTGACTGCACACTATTCCTCTCTGCTCCATACATGTCTCATCCTCCCAACAGTCTCCTTTCCCCTCCTCTCCGTCCACTCCCCTTCCTCCAGCCAGAGGTCAGCAAGATGATATCCTATAGATGTATAGAACCATAAAGTGCTTCCAACATATGGTTACTCTGCATTGCCAAGTCCATTCCATTCCTGTCCGAAGAGTGGACCTTTGTTATAATTCCCATCTTCTTTTTTTAAACTAGGAGACTGGGTGAGCTGGCAAGAGGCCCGGTGTATCCTCCAATTAATCAATACAGCTCAGAACTGTCTTCTCAGGTGTTGAGTCATATCTAGCTACAGACTGTGGGCGATACCTTGCAGTGTCACCAGCCACTTCAAAACTTTGAAGAGTGGTTTGCTTTTAAGTGTACTACACAGAACTGTCTTCAAGAAATTACAAAATCTACACACTCGGTAAAACATTTTGAATGATGAAGAGCCAACGTGTGGGTGTACACACACACAGACACACATATTTCAGGTACCTGTTCTCCATTTTCTGAAAGAAATCAAACAGCTCACCAAAACTAGTTGAAAGTTTTATTCATATAAAATTCATTAAGAACATAAAAGACTGAGTTTCTTAAAAAAAATCTGCAGTTATTTACAGCAGTATTGCACAAGTAAAGTGGCAATTACCCTGTCAAAATTCATCAGTGCAAAACACGAGTGAGCCAGGGAAATCGCAATACAAATGCTACATAAGCTGGGTCTTAGAAACAAGTTAGTGAAGAGTCAGTATACAGGCAGATCAGTGCTATTTATACAATGGTTCCTGATGTGTTCTGATACAGTAACAAGTGGTCACAGAACCTGCACATGCAACTTAAGGGAACTTCTAAAGGCTGGCATTTCCAAACAAAAGTAGTCAAGTCACTTAGCTGGGAGCCTGAGGATGCTTCTTGTACAAAGATGTTTGTGATAGAATAGGAGTTACCCAACTGATTTAGCGTCACGTGTGAGCGCATCCACACACACATGTGCTGGGTGGGCGCACACAGGCACCAGGCTAAGTCAGCAGGGATGATGAAACCATCTACGTTATTAGTCTCCTACAGCTTCCGTGAGCTTTCACATCTTAACACGCAGTCCATTGGGGCCCCTCAACTTTTCTAAAAAGGATGAGGACGCAGCGGCAGGAAGACACGAACCTGAAACAGCAGGCTGGCCAAACATAGGTCCCCATGTCGAAAGAACAGCAAACTATGTGGCAGGTGGGGGGAAATGCAATGACTCACTAGTTACCAAAACTGGGTTAGTGGCATGAGGTGGTCCTGACCTTCTCAGAGCAGGAGGAGCACTACCAAGCCAGGGGGTCCAGCCAGGTGTGGACCACCAGTACCTGTAACCTTGCCTGACCCTCGCCCTGGACCACCTCATGGAGAACTCTGAAACTGTCACCTGCTTCTCTGAACACTGAGTTGACAGGCTTTATTTTCAATGGAAAAATCTTTCCTAACCGCTGATAATCCATTTTCAAGATACGGGCTAGAGTGAACTTAATTTGCTTCTATGAGAGGCCAAGTCTTTGGAACAAACAGAAAGATGCTGGGTGTTTCTTGGAGCTGAGGTGTAGCCTGCCAGATTTATAGTCTGTCACTGGCAGTTAAGCATAAACTTCATTAAAAGAACAAAACTCAAAAATGTGTACACATTTAACCAAATTACCAAGAACCACCTGGGAAGACCCAGCCTGCACAGAGCTGCCCAACGACCACGGGGAGCTATAGCAACTAACAGGAGAGCTGAGGGGTGGGCGGGGGGTCAGGGAAGTCAACACTTTTCAGAACTTCAGACTTTAAATAAGCAGAAAATAAATATACAATATTTCTACAAGTTACAGCATTATGAAACAGTAGGGCACATTGTTACACAGAAAGGGAATCTACAATATTTACAACCTCAATTCTGAAAAAGTTTAGAAAAACAGTGATTTTTTTACTTAGCTGTACAAAACTTTACAAGAAAGGTAAAGAAAACACAATTGCACACAGACATTTGGCTCAGATGATAAGTAAAACATGATCTACTAATCTAATAAATAGTCAAGTATATACAATATTAAGGGGAAACGTGAAAAAATGTGTTCTACTGTATACATCAAATTTGATCAGATGAAAGATGAAATTTTAAACTAATTTTTCCACAACCAAACAAAATTCTTCATAATATCATTTCTGCTGGTTAGAAAGGAGGATTGGGTCATTGGGAAGACTCACCTATGAAGTCCTTCTCCGTATTTATTGCATTTCAATGTGAAGTCACAGGACACTTTCTATAAACCTCATGTGGATAGAGGTTGTCAAGGCACAAAACCCGCATTTACATTTCAAAAAAGGGAACCTAGTTTTGTTTTTTCCCCAAGTTAAGAAAAAAAAAAAAAGGCATACCCACGGTAGGTATACTTTCTGCAGGGAAGCATCTTGATAAACAGATACATACAGTACAGAGACATTTACGCATCTCTTACGTCCTGGTCCCAACATCCAGTCCTTTAATACTTCTACAATTCATAGAATCTGCTTTCCTCACAAGCTGCTTGCATGGCCAGCCAGGAGGTCACCGTGCCAGAGGTGACATACGCCTCAGGCACGGGCTGACAGAACTCACTTTATCCATCCTGGGTGCACTGCATTGCTCCCAGGAGCCACGGTATTGAAGAGAAAGATTAAAGTGCTCCAGCCGGGGAGACTGGCACGTGATGAGGGGGATCCTGGGAAAGGGACAACCCAGAACCCAATACATCTTTGGTGTGTATGCCCAGCACTTCTAACACCTCCTTTCAGTGGGATTTTGTGATCCTACAAAGGTGTTCCAGACATGTCAAGAACAAAAAAACATGGAGGAATGTTTGTAATCAAATTATCTCCAGCTAAAGGATGTATGTAAAAAATTATGAAGATACAAATGAATGGATTCACTGATCCTCTGTGGAGGAAAAGCAAACACAATAGCTGTTGGCACTGGTAATTCATTTGAAAATTCACCGATTTCTTTTAAAAAGCTGTTTAGTAACCCAAGTTCTCACCAACTGTATGAGTTACAGGGTATACAGAATCACCTTCCTCCCCTAGTCTCACTGCGCCCCCGTCTTGGGTCTCCCCAGCTGTCTGAATGCCTTTGCGCTGACTGAGCAGGAGCTGGGCCTCCTGCTCCGTGCAGTGGCAGGGTCTGTCTGCAGGGCACTGGCTGGCACTCAACAGCGCTGGACAGAAAGCTGAGGGGTCATTTCAGAGTCAGGCCCCACTGAGTGTGTCTGTGGTACTGATGAAGCCTGAATAAAGCCAACATTTCGAGATACAATTAAATTAGTAGGGACCAAGCATCAGGCATCTAAGGTCAGCTGGACTATAAACAGACCAAATATCAGGACTGTACCAGAAGCAGTAGCCTGCATTGTGCCCGTTCAACTGACCGACGTACAATGGGTGTGCCAGCATAGCCTGTACCGCACTGCACTACACGAGGCTGTGGACCCTCTGGGGCGTCATGCAGAGCTCACGCTGTGACAGACCTGTTCGCAGGAAAGCCAGCAGTACTAAGGGATGTGGCATGAACTATTTTCAGCATTGTCACCTCTTCACAACACGTCTGACTGCCATGCCTGTGGACACTGAACGCACACCACCAAGCACTTCCGGCTCGTGGTAACAACAGACAAATGGGGCTGTGTGTGACATGGGCAGATTCTACCTCTTGTTCTGACTTTATTAAGAAAGTATACTGGACCACGTCTGTGCAGGGTATCACACAAGGAGACAAGGAAAAACATACAAGTAGCCCGGAGCTCCGCTGTGGATGCAGCCGCATATAAGAAGGTGAGTATTTACAGCCTGGGAGCGGCAGGTCACTGAAGGCTGGCCGCAGACCGTCTGCCCCCTTACCAGCCCCATTTTAAAAAGAACTCTTTTGGTATTGATTTTTTAAAAAGATCACAGAAAGAGTCTATGGCAAGGAAGTGAGGGAGGTCTGTTTAAAAATCTGTACAGTAATCCCTAAAAACAAACTAAGGCAGCTTTATAAGTTAGCTGGCTCAGTCTCCTCTGCAGAGTTTACAAAATTGGAGAGTAAGCAAAATTTAAGTACAAAAATCATTCATGAATTTGTCAAGAAGCTTCTATTTCCTTTTTGAAGACCTGTGTTTAGTAAAGGTGAAAAAAACACATCACATGTAAACACCATTCTTGCATAAAATGCTGTTCCAAAAAACTCACAATTTACAATTAAAACAAACAAGCAAACAAAAAATCCTCCCTCATTTACATTCACAACAAACTTCCACTTAAAAACTGCCATGCAGTGATGAGCAGGGTCAAGTCCACCTCCAGCTTGGCGTCATCATGGCCATGGTGCCACCTGCCCTCTGCACCCTCCTCGGGGAGGACTGTTGGCTGCGTAGAATGGCACAGAGACCATGGTACTTGGATGAGTTGGTGTCACAAGCGGAATGTCTATGCACATCTCTGCCAGTCAGAGGACCATCACTGCATTCTCCACACCAGGCGGATGATGTAGCGTAACAGTCGTAAGAGAATCATTTGGGGGTGGTCTTCTGCTGCTTGGTAATTATTCAAAAAAATCTGGAAGAGCAAAAGGAAAACAGTTTAGCTTCTAAGCCTCAATTCTTTTTTGGAGGGATGGGGCATACATTTCAATGACCAGCCAAGCTCATCTTAGTATTGACAGAAACCAACCAAACGTGCTACTGTCAAGTCAATTCAGTAACTATGGACGGAACCCCTTAAGACATCACGGCACTGTCCAGGTAGCAACACTTCCCTGGGACAGCTAACTTCTATTTCTACCACAAAGGGAAGATGACACTACAAAAAGAGCAGGAATCCCAAATGATGTTTTTCTTCCTCTTTAAAAAACACAATCAAAATAATGTTTGGGAAACTCAGAGAAAGCCTAGAGCCCAGCCTTCCCTCCAGAAGCCACGTGCAGGCAGTGCTGTCTCTGGCCAGTGCCACCAGGGTTAGGAAACTGCATCAGCTGCTTGAAAACCAATGTCCTCACAACCAACCTCCACAGTGGTGCCTGGGAAAGAATCCCAAGTTCTTGGAGTTCGGACTATTGAAAAGGGAGGGGGGCAAAGCACGGAGAGAGTGACCTTAGCAGAGCTGAAGTAACCATTCTATGACTTAAGTGACTGACATTCAAATAGATCTCAGATTCCCACAAGAGGAAATTTCTGGTAGCTGTAAGTTATTTAAGAAACCAATGATTTGGTGCAATTTGCCCCAGGAAGCTAAAGAAAGCCCCAACGCTGTACCAGCACTGACGCACCCTGTCCCTCAGGCTGCTCCCAAGCAACATCTCTGGGCAAACACTGTGGCCCAGAGTGGTGCCTGTGGTGAGACAGGTGGAGCTGGCCTCAAGTTCCCCACACTCAGTGCAGAAAGAAAAAGAGCAATTAAGAACAACCACCTTCCTTTCCAGTGATCACCCTGTATTTACTATAGTTTATGAAACTTAAAACTGAGAAAATGCCAAATTATTAAGCACTTTCAGAGGTTCTCATGTCTTCGGAGGTGCCAGATTAAGTTCTAGTTCACTGTGTGGGGCTGGCAGGTGTCGCTGTGGTTGTCAGCTGCCCTCATGTTGGCCCTGTCTTACAGTGCATGCCCCGCCAGGGGGACAAAATGCTACCCAGTCCCGTGCCATCTCCACGATCAGATGCAGATCGGACTGCTGTACTCCAGGGGACTGCCAATGACTGATTTCCGAAGCAGACGGACAGGCCTTTCCTCCTGGTCCATTTTAGTCCGGAAGCTCAGCTCATACCCATGCAGTGTCAGAGCAACACACAAGCCTCCAGTGACAGACAGCGGTGGCAGCAGACGAGGGGGCAATGACTGGCAATGCAATCCAAGTCTCTCGTACAGAAGGGGAGAATTCTATGACTAAGCCACCACTGGCCTATGGACTGGTGAGTCAGGGGTATGAATTCAGAATAGCCCAAGATGACAACAGAATACTTCTGCCCAAATGTTCAGGCCACAGCTCACCTCACTGCTCCAAGACTGAAATCAACACCGGCCCCTTCCTCAACAAGGAATGTGCACACAAGACCAGCCTGCCACAGCTATGCGTGCTTGACGTGCCCCCTTCTCATTCTGGCAGGGAAGTCCCTTCCAGTGATCACAAGAGCCACAGCCAGGAGCCAGGCTGAGAATAACTGCTCCTCTCGACCCAAAACATCAGCCCTAGATGCCAGCTGCCTCTGGTGCTGCCTTCTCCCAGCTGTTCACACAAGCCCCCGAGCACTTGTCTGACATAGCTGGATGGTGGTAAGGCACGGGCATTTCCCCTTCTCCTTCCATAACAAGACCGGAGGAAATCAGCTTTATGTAAGCAATTCCTGTAGAGGCACCCTGTAACCACAGTCTGTGATTTTTATCTTTTTTACACACAAGATTACTATGCTTTGATTTAACTTTCAAAATTACTTCACTGCTTCTATGTGAGAATAATTTAAGGGAAGGTTAATTTTAGTTTAGTAAATATTAATAGGGTGAAACAGGCTGATTCAAAATAAAACCACAGCTTACTAAAATAAAGAAACTTGTATGAGTGGTATGCTGAGCAAACACTTTAAGAAGGTGAATCTTCACATGAACCCTGATGTCACTGCTGTCTTCAGTTGGCCCCGAGAATGGGGACCGACTGGGTATCCACAGTTACACTGGGACACTCAAACTACTTACACTTAGCAAGAGAAAATTTTATATTCTAGTCCTGAAGTTGTTTGAGAGGAGACACCCTGCCCCTCCCCTCCAACACTGTCACCATGGAGACAGATGAGTAAAAGACACCCTACAGGAGAATTTCTCTCAACTTTTTATATTTCTGCTTTCATTTCAAAAGTAAGGGATTTGAGTATTCAAAAAATATATGGGTGGGGGGGCTCTTCTTTCTTAGTTCCTGAATATTTCTGTTTTTTAAGAAAACTCACATCTGAGGAATTCTGGCAAAAGGAACGCCTAGTCCTTGACCAACAGCTCAGTGGGCAAGGACCAGGCGGCCCGTTATGACATCAGACGTGACACTACCTCCCACACTTCGGAGCCAGTGAATAACTGCTTCTGGACAACAGTCAATGGAAGAAGCTGTTTACCACGATTCAAAAAGCTGTGCCAGCCCAAAAATTCCCTGACAGTTGGCACAGCTGGTTATAGCTGCTCCTGACCACGGTTTATGACCCACACCTCAGCAAACAGCTGGAGCAGTGACAGCTCTTGTGTCAGGTGACTTGCTGCCCGAAGAGCTACAGCCACACAGATGAGCAAAGCTGACGGTGCACATGGTCTGAGCCTGACGCACTAGGACAGGCCAGGTGGCACGAGAGCCACAGCTCAGTGCAGACGCCAAAGCAGGCCCTGCAGACCGCCACAAAACAGCTGGTGGGAGTGCACACTAAGAGGAGAGCTCACTGCCACCACATCTAAATGAGAAATTGCTGCTGCAACCTGGTTCCTAAACTGGGGCTATGCCTGAGGCAGGTTAAAGAGTTAAGGTTTAAAATCAGGAAACGTGCGCTCGGGGTTGTAGCCTTTTACCCAACTTATTCAATCTATACACTGAGCAAAGGCCTGGGAAGGGGACTGTGCAAGATGAACACATCCGGACTGGAGGAAGACTCATTAACAACCTGCAAGATGCAGGGGACAGAACCTTGCCTGTTAGAAGTGAAGAGGACTTGAACCACTTACTGATGAAGGTCAAAGACTACAAAGCCTTTGGTGCGGACTACACATCAACATAAAGAAAACAAAAATCTTCAGCACTGGACTAATAAGCAACATCATGATAAACACAGGAAACAGGGAAGTTGTTAAGGATTTCTTTTTACTTGGATCCATAACCAACACAGCCACTGAGAAATCAAATGGCATATCACACTGGGCAAATCTGCTGTCAAAGACCTCTTTAAAGTGTTAAAGAGCAAAGATGTCACTTTGATGACTAAGGTACACCTGACCCAAGTCCTAGTGTTTTCAATTGCTTCATGTGCATGTCAAAGCTACAACAGAACTGATGCCTCTGAATTTCAGTGTTGGCAAAGAATACTGAACATGCAATATGCCACTGTCTGCCAGAACAATGAACATACCTGTCTTGGAAAAAGTACAGCTAGAAGCTGTACTTGGTCTCATGTAATTTGGACACGTTATCAAAAGGAATCAGTCCTTGAGGAAGGACATCATGCTTGGTAAAGTAGAGGGTCAGTAAAAAAGAGGAAGAGCCTCAGGGAAATGGACTGACAAAGTGGTTGCAGAAACATCACAGTGTTGTAGAAGAGCAGTCTAAAATAAGTCTGACCCCAAGCACTGAGATTTGCTGTACCAGTGGTCCCTGCCATCTACTGTGCAGCTGGAATGACAGTCACTATTACCAGCAATGTTGCAAGGCCTCTTCTGAGACATGCTCTTCTTGGCAGGACAACCCCCCCGTCAGGAGCCCAGAGGACGCGATGCAGCTCCCAGAGTCTGCAGATGCTCGGAAGCTCAGCTCCCAAACAATGGAGCACGAGCGGCTTGTGTGTGCTCCAGGTAGGTTCGTGTGTTGCCACTCTAAAACTGGCCAATGTACAACAGGCAGCCTTTCTCAATTTAAAGTATTTACACCAGAATACTCTGGAGAGGTGTGCTACCTTCCACATGAACCTCCTGGATTTCCCCTCATATCTAACTGTGAGTCCTGACTCTTCACATTTTAAGTTAAAAACACTTCTTAAATCAGAGTAAGGCAACACTGTTCTAGTCTAAATCACAAAAGCAATGAAGATATATCGACTCACAGGGGTGCAAGAGATTGATTTCAAAAACAAAATATTGTACATATACACATTATGTGTAACTTTTATTACAGTTCTTTCTCTCTTACACACATACATGTCTTCTTCAGCAAAGTCACAACTGCAGGGCCCATCACATTGGGTATTTTTCTTTCACAGTCTAAATGGAGAGCTACACGATAGCTGGGTGTGTAGGGTAACTAACTTTTATGGCCACTCCTGCACCTAGAAGATTAGCCCACCCCCATCCAGCTTTGTGTGTCCATCCAGGAATCAGCTTCTATCTGGGCTGCAGGCTCCCGCAGCCCCAGTGCTGGCATGCATCACAGCAAGGGCCACTTCACAGCCCAAGTGCTTGTGCCCACTAAATGCAGACACTGGTGCCACCAGAACTGCACCAAGAGCAGCACACAGCCCCATCCTAAGGGATACTTGTGGGTACCGGCAATGAGAAAGTGCAGAGGGGAACCCTGACACTGTTTCTGGAGCCTAAGGTACATGTGTGCATATTTCCTCTTCCCAGATGGAAAAGCATCCACACATTCCAGAAGAAAATGATTGCCTGCACCAAAGAATAAAGATGCTGAGGTTCCTTCCCGCCACAGACAAACACAACAGCACCTGCTGTCACAGAGCTTGCACTCTGCTGAGGACCAGGGCCACAGAAATAAGACAACATGATAAGGTGATACAAACATTTGCCCAGGGGAGAAAAGGGAATAAAGTTAATCCCTGAGTTGAGTCTGAAGAGGGGTTACTCAGAGAAAATAAAGGAAAAAAGGCATTCCAGGTAGAAGATTAATGTGAGCAAAGGCAGGAAGGCTTGAAGACAACCAGGTCTGAGACACAGCAGACAGTTCCATTAAATCACTACTTAAATGGTCAAGTATTTGATTTCTCATAATAAATCAGACTTTAAAACTGTTTTCATAGCTCACATTTTCCCTCACAGAATATCCCCCTCAAAGCTGGGAAGACCTAGTCATGAGATTCTACAGGTTTGCCTTTTACAAACATATGTCCAGTTCTTTGGAGATGTGAAAAATGCCTTTAGATCAGTGATCTACATTTCCACCTTGGGAAACTGGAAGAACAGAAGCAAATTACGTCCAAAGTAAACAGCAGAAATCATAAAGACTGGAGCAGAAATTGAAAACATAATCAACAGATGAAAATTCAAGACATTAAAAGCTAGTTCTCTGAAAAGATAAATAAAATTGATAAACCTATATCCAAATTAACCAAAAGAAACCAACTGAGAGCAAGATCCCTTGAGACACCTCTGGAGCATTTTAGGCAAGGAATTCTAAAACCCTCCTTTACGAGTCTCCATGACACCAAATGACACCAGCTTGTCTAGAGCGGGGAGGTCTGAGGGGGTGCTGTGCTCATGAAAAGCCCTCTCTGGTGGGGCTCCGCTGACTGATCAGGCTGGAGAACCGAGAGGTGAGGAGATGCGGTGAGCACAGTACAGCAGCACCCAGATGGCCCACGAGAAAACAAGGGGGTAAGGACACTGCAGTGTGATCAGCATGCCCCCCAGCCCTGTGGCAACCCATGCACCCCCCTCAGTTTGCAGCAGCTGCAAGGTAAGGACAAGCAGAAAGGCACAGCTGGGCAGTCCTCTCTAGCAGTACCTTCATGTTACATTTCCAAAAACCAATGGAGTATCAGGGAATGTTATTACATGTGAATGTCAGAACCATCCAAGTAAAACAGTACTCTCTTGCTCCATCCAAGGAAGGAAGTGCTTGAGAAACAAAAGAGGCTTGACTCCAGGCTGGGCTACCCAGGGAACCATCTGGTCTGGAAGATCACGGACACCTGCACCCACCCTGGGATTCAGCACCCTGGTCTTCAGCACAGCATAAAACCCAGCCTCCCATTCCTGCTCTGAACATGTGGCCTACAAGCGAAGTTACTCAATACACACATGAGAACACTCACCATTACTCACGTGACACCAACAGTAAAAAAAACACAGTAAAAAAAGAAGTTGAGAGAGAACGGACATGATGTCAAGAAAGAGGACTACTCTGGGAACTGTGGGGGTAAGGCTTACCACAGCAGAGGGCCAGTTTAGCTAAGAGTTTCCTCACAGTCAAAGAGAAAAGGGAAACAAGACACTTCACTGTCACTGTCATACAGAGTGAGCTCAAATGCTAAATTCTGAGACACACCAAAACGCAAGATTAAAACTTACAGAACTGTGACACAAACAGGAAATTTTTAACTTGTTCTTTGACACTAGTTTCTAACAGAATTTCAACACTGAACAAATGTCTAACCTTCTTAAGACCTGTCTTAGTCCTTCAGTGCGGCTGTAACATAAACACCACAAGTGGGTGGCTTTAACAAAGAAAAACATATTTTCTTACAGTCTAGTAGGCCAGACATCTGAATTCAGGGCATCAGCTCTAGGGGAAGGCTTTCTCTCTGCACGTCAGCTCTGGCAGAAGGTTCTTGTCATCATCTTCCCCTTATCTAGGAGCTTCTCAGCACAGGGATCCTGGGTGCAAAGGACATGCTCCTCTCCTGGTTCTTCATACATGATGGCACGAGGCTGTCCTGGCTCTCTGCCTGCTTCTTTTATGCCTCAAAGACAGATTCAAAATACACCTGATCTTGCAGATCAAGTCACGTCTCATTATCAGGACTGCCTCTAACCCCACCTCATTAACACCGTAGAGGTAGGCTTTACAACACACAGGAAAATCACATCAGATCACCAAATGACAGACAATCACACATACCAGGAATCGTGGCCTAGCCAAGTGGACACACATTGTGGAGAGGCACAAATCAAATGATAACAAGACTAAACTTTTTGTTTAATACATAGAATTATCTTAAAATGGTAATGGGTGACAGTAGACTGGATGCTGGACTGGGAGACCAGGAAGGGCTCCAGCAGATGAGCAGTCACTGCTCCAGCTCCAGGTTTGGCATCTGATGATACAGCACCTGTCTGGCTGGTGTTTGCATCCCAAGACATTGGGAGACAGAAGGTTTAGGAAGGACACCAGGAGCTAGAGAAGACCAGGGCCATCATGGTACCTTCCAGGAGAGTGCCATCAACAGTGGCAGGTCAGAGAATTACCCCTGTGACTCCAGTGGAAGAACTCTGCTTCTCCATTCACAAGCCAACAAACTAAACAGTATTTTAAATAACAGCTGAGTGCGATGGGTCAAATGGAAAAAGGCCCAGGCATGGGAAGCAATGTTGAGATCTCTAGGAAGATCTGGCCTCTCCATTTTTAGACAAAGAACCACAGTACAACAGCATCTCAGTTCTGATTTTAGTACTGATTTAGTGCCACTGCTTCGTCAGGACGTCAGACTAAGACTGCTGCAATGCTGCCTAAAGACCCGACTTTCCTGCTACTTACCACCTAGGCAACCAGGGCACTGGCATAGCTTGGCCTAACATACTCTGAAGTCATGATGGCCATGGAAAGGGCACCAGGGGGCCAGGAGCCCCTCTGTGCAGGACCACACTCCCACAGCCCTCACTAGCCAGCAGTGCCACTACAACCAATCCTCTGTGGTGAGAAGGTGCTCACAAGCTACACAGGAGTTATGCTTATGTAACTCAAATCTGTTACCCTTGTCAGTGCACCAGTCGGGGCAGCACCAGGGCTCAGGCTTTCCGTGGAGGTCACTGTGAGTCGGCCGGCGGCTGGGACTGTGGCCCTGGGCCTCTCCACTGGGGGGTTTCTGAAGAATCTGTCTGCTGGAGCCTGGTTCCTGGGGCTACACGCTGGCTGGGACAGCTCTCAGACATCCAAGAGGGTCTGTCACTGCTCTGCGGTCAACCAGAGAGAAGCTAGAGGCTGTTCTTCAGGTCCATTTCGGACATGAGGGGCTATAAGATGAGATACTAGAGTAGAAGCAAGCTCTCCTGATGTGCCTCAATCTCAGAAAAATGCTAACTGAAATGTAATGCATTTTTAACCACAACTAAAAGCTCTCTGCCTTATTTCACCCAGCAGAGGTCTGGCAATGGATGATGCAAGAGGCTTTTTATTTCTGTTGTCTGCAGAAGGGCCTTGCCTTATATACAACTTCATTTCCTCTTCAAGAGATTAAAAAAAAAAAAGAAAGAAAAAGCCCTATTAGACCCCTTGAAGCCATTGCCAGGCACCTGCATCTCTCAGTGGTTACTGCTTAATGGCCCATGGTCCCCAAATGCCCTGCAGGTGTGCCCACCTGCAGCACACCGATGGCACTTGCTTGGGTTCGGCAAACACAACCGCACACAGTCCTCCTGAAAACCAGCTGTCTGCACACAGCACTGCCTCATCTCACTCACACTGGAGTATACCCAGTACAGCACAGGAATCATGCACACAATCTGTTTAAAAAGCAGCTCCCAAGTACTTAAAGACAGGTAAACAGTCAGTGGCATCTCCCTCTCCAAACTTCATCATGAAAAACACACGACAATGATGACAATACAGATGATAGTATTTTCTAGCTCCATCTCTGACTGTTCTCTTTTATTCTTTACTATACCCCCATGGCATGGACACAGCTCTCCCTAAAGTTAACTTGTAGACCCAGGGTTTAAGTCTAGATCTGACCTCAAAGTCACTGTACCTCTCCTTTAGCTTGTTTTCCTGAGACCACACACCATACACAACTACTCATGGCAAGTGCTCTTCCAGAAAGTCCACAACTCACAGGTGCTATCTCCAGCAAGACAAACTGAATCATATGCTAGCATGAAAGTCTCTAGAAGAAAACAAATCAAAACAGAAAGAGAGCTCAAGTCCCAGGAAGGATGACCCTCAGCCACAGGTTCTGGTATCTCCACAGCTGAAAGTGGTCATTTCTGCCATCTCATCCCTGTGCTCATGGTATCAAAACAGCATGGCACAGGTCAGGTACACAAGGCTTTTAAAACCAAAACATGGAACTGCTTCCTCCAGTTCCAAAGAAAGTAACTGCTAAAACCAAAAACTATACCATAGACAAACTGGCAAGCACTAATTTTTTACAGCTACTCCTAATTGTTTTTGCTATGAAAACTGCCATCTACAAACTCATGTAAAATGTGGGACAACTCACTATTTCATAAGTTAGGTTTAGTTTTAATATTCGACATGCAAGCTTTTCTTTATTTTATTCACAGAGAGAACAGAAAGCACCTCTTAAATTCCTTCCAGTATTCAATTAATGAAGGTTTCTAAAGAACACCATCTGAGCACAGGTATCTCTGGGTTTGCTTTCAGATTGTGCAGTTACAAAGCAACCTACAATGAAGACCTTTCCCTTGTACATTATCTATAGAAGAATAACTATAATTAATAAAAACAAGACTCAAACAGCACAGGGAATCTCACATCTTAGGAAGGAGAGTGCACACACAGGATATGAAGATGCGAATGCACTGGCAGGTCAGTTAAACCGCTGCTTCCACCAAAAACCAGACCACCAGCCACATCTCCCTCTCTGCTGCTTTGTCCAGCACAGTCCTACATCTGCTCAATGGGTAAGTCGGTCCATTCATGCCTGCGCACATCCTGGACAGAAGCGGGAGGTATACACTATAAACACAGACACACTGCTTCTGATGACTATAATTAAAGCAAATCAAGGAAAGGGTTTTTATTCATTCCCTGTCCTGTCCATAGAGTCTGCTGAAGCTTCAAGGTCTGGTGACCACTCATTTCTACTGCCAGGAATTCAATTCAAGCCCCTTCCTTCCACTACAAATAGAAAAATAACTGTCTAATAAGACTCCACCTTAACCAAGTAATCAAGTTTAACATCAACATTAATGGCCCAGAGCACAATTAATGGCCTCCTGACACTAGGTCCTTAAAAGGGCAAGACTGTCACATCTGGAGTGTTCCTGCTAAAGGGACAGAACTAGAATCTGACTGTTCAAAAAAAAAAATTCTAAATTCAGGAAGAGTCTATAAAATAATTGTCCTGCACTTTTCAGAGCTCTCAGCAAAATGAAAGACAAAGACCATGAGAATTAAAGGAGACTACAGAAACATGACAATGAATGTGAACTGTGATTCTCAACAGATCTGGACTCAAAAGAAGACTTCACTACTATTCAGCTACGAAACTCTACATATTGAGACAACTGGTAGAATCTGGGTAACATTCACAGTTTGGTTAACAGCACCATAGTAGTTAATATTCTGATTTTGAAAACTATACCATGATTATGTAAGAGAATATTTTGGGGGAATATACACAGAGGTATTTAAAAGTAAAGGGGTCTGATGTCTGTAACATCCCCAGTTCAGAGGAAATCAATACAGAAATTACTTCCATGTAAAAATTTACCAAAAAAGACTTGTATTAGATAGGCAGGGCTGGTCACTGCCCACAGGTGACTCAGGCAATGATACTGGGTGCAAAGAAGGCAACATGCACTGGGATGTTACACTCATTTTGGGGCTCTTTGACCTCCTCCTCCGAGGGCTCAGATGCCACAGCTCTGTGTCTCATAGCTTCCCACTGCCCTTAAGTAGACTCAGTACATGACAACTACATGATAACTTCCTCTATTACTCTAACTGAGAAAAAGGGAAAATATCCTGCCAGGCTTCAAAGGGCTCACAGCAGAACACTTTAGAAAGGTAACAGAACAGTATAAAGCGCATGAAGACACTAAATATTCAAAATGCTAAAACCCATTATGAAGCAGACCTCCTTACACACTAGCTCTCCAGGAGGCGCTGATTCCCATAGGAAGAGGGCAAGTAATTTGAATACATTATTTCCCCAAACTGGTTCCTTGTCCCTTACCAGCTCTCTACCCTGAAAATTTAACAATGGACAGTTAGTGTGTTACCGATAATGGATGTTTTTTATTGGAACACACAGCCATCACAACAGGCTCTGTGGCTTCACACGTTACTTCGTTACTATCCTCAGCCTCAGGCTGATGTTCTGAACATGTGGAGTAAACAATGCTTTCATTTCAGACAAATTAAGAATATAGCCTAGAATCCATCTCCACTCCTATCCCCAGTATCCTAGCCTATTTAGAAAGCCTGGAATCGTTCCATTACTGGGACTGTATTTCTGCACTGGTTTTTAAGATATCAAAATATGATGCACAAAGTACTATAAAATGCACAATTATAAAACACTGCAAAGAGATTAATAACTTTATCTTACCAGAAGTACAGAGAATAGGTGACACCTCACTTGAAAAGAAAAATAAGGCAATCTTAAATATACACAATGTAATTAAACTGCAAAATATTAGAAGAGGGGAGGAAGGTATAAACCTGCCAGATGCCATCAACTCACCCTCAAGGGAGGCAAGGTAAAGAGGATGATCTACATGTGACAAGGACTATTCACCACACTCAACAGTCTAGGTGAGGGCAGTGACAGCCAGCTTGGCTGCCCTCCAAACCCCACTCCACCCAGTCTGTGCCTTGTCACCAACCACACCCAGCCACCATACAGACGGCTGTTCTAGCCATTAGTACTTCACTATTCAAAGAGAAGTGTTTACAAAAAATATCTTAAGCACATGCAGCTCTGCAGCCACAGACTGATACAACCTAGAATAGCACTCATCTCCAGAGTTCATGGCAGTATGAGGGGCTCTGAGGCACCAGTCAGATCAGGTCCTAAGGATATCTACAGGTCCCCTTAAGAGGCAGACTCAGCATGATGGTCAGCCAATCGCCTAGGCACATTCTGAGATGTCTATGCCTATCAAAAATTATCTTGTCCTACTGGCCTCTGGAATCAAGGCACTTATGTACTTAGCCTATTGTCTGGGTTCTCTAGAGTAGCAAAACCAGTGAATAGAGACAACAGAGATTTAAGGAACTAGCTTGCATGGTTGTATAGGCTGGAAAGTCCCAAGTCCATGGGTCAGACATCAGGGTGGAGGTTTCTCCTGACTCATGTAGCAGCAGGGGCTGATGAACCCAAGATAAGCAGGTCAGACAGCAGGCCACTGGCTCACAGAATGCAGAGGCTGATGAATCCCAAGATCAGCAGACAATACGGCAGGCCACTGAATCAAGACCCAAGAACCAGAAGTCAGGTGATAAGCCAGACACAAGATACAGGGCAAGCAAGCAAGCTCTGCCAGAATATCCATATATGTACTGGACGCAGGACACAACCCCAAAGGAAACTCCCCTGACAAATCATTGAGTACATCAAATTACATCATGCAGGGTGGCTACATCATTACATAACTACTAAACTATATCATTACATAACTGCCAAGCTGTTGAGACTCATAAGCAAGCTAAGACGGCACACCTTAACCAGCACAGTCCACCCCTTGTTAACTTGGCATCTGTACACATCTCCTTAAACCATAACAATTACAAAGGGATACTTACACCTAACACTATACAACAAACATGCATAAAACCAGAAACATACTAGCCTCACTGACATCTTACATAAGAAAACAAAAATATCTGAGGTACACACAAGAGATTTCTATAACAACTATACTCCTCACTTGTGCAACTGGTCATGTCGTCTTAACTGGTATCTAGAACTACTTTCTTCCACCCCCCGTTCTGCACTCCTTCTACCCTCAGCAGGCACCTTAGCTGGTCAAGGTTCTTCACCTACTGGGGTGACCAAAACCTTCATTCCTAAAGAGTCACGGCCACTAGCAGTCATGCTGGCACCAAGTTGCTGTAGTTTTCCCCTGACTTTAATCACCGGACTAGTAGCACTAAAAGATGCCTTCAGGGATTTTCCACATTCTAGACATACTCTTCTTCTTTATCTCCATTATAGAACATCAGCTTGATTTCCCATTGGTAGTCAAGATCAGTCACACCTGCCAGTATGGTAACTCTCTTTCTTCCTTATTGATCCAAAGGCGTGAATAGACCAAAGTGGCCAGGTGGCATTCTTAACTCCTAGTTCACTGGAACCCATGTTGTATCTCTGGGTGGAGACTCATCCTTTTGCAACTAAGACCTCTAGATCCACACAGCAGAGGGCTGCCAGGACAGGAAGCAAAAATTGTGCAAGTGGATCACCAGGGTTAACAGTGAAGGGCACCACTTCCATCTCTATCTCTTGATTCCCTGGTCCACGAATCCTGACTAAGGAAGAAACCCAGCAACTAAACACTGGATGCTGGTTCAGAACATATACAGCCTTCCAGAGAATACTGCCCCAGTGCTGCAAGGTACTACCAAATAGCTAGTGTCCTAACTGTGTCTTTACAAGGGCATTCTATTGTTCTATCAAGTCACTGCTTCAGGATGAAGGGGAACATGGTAAGACCAGTGAATTCTATGAGCATGGACCCTCTGATACACTTCATTTGCTGTGCAGTGAGTCTCTTGATCTGAGACAATTCCGTATGGGATACTATGATGGTAGACAAGGCATTCTATAATCATTTTGGCAAAAGTATTGCATGCAGGGGAGGTAAAACCATCTCCAGAGTAAGTGTATGTTCCAGGAAGAATGCAACGCTGCCTTTTCCATGCTGGAAGCAATTCAATGTAATCACTCTGCCACCAGGCTGCTGCATGGTCCCCTTGAGGAATGGTACCCTTATCACAGATTCAGTGTTGACCTCTACTTGTGGTAGACAGAACATGCAACAGCGGCTGTAGCAAGTCATTCTCAGAGAATGGAAGCCCATGTCACTGAACCCATGCATAACCTCCAGCCTTGCCATCATGGCCACCTTGTTCATGAGGTCATTGGGCAATGCCAGAAATAGCTGGGCAGAAAGGATGACTGGTTTCAAAGAAATGCATCATCCTACCCACCTGACTGATACAATCCTCCTCTGCTGAGATCATCTTCTGGTGACCATTCATATGAGACACAAATATCTTCACTTTTTTGGGCCATTTAGAGAGATCTACCCAAATACCTCTTCCCTGTACCTCCCTGTCACCAATTTTTTAATCATGTACCTTCTAAGTCCAGTCAAACCATTATCAACAACCTATCAAATGGTATACAATCACATATTTGGCTATTTCTCCTACTAAGCAAAGTTAACAACCATGTGCTCCATTCATAGTTCTGCCCATTGGGAAGACTTCCCTTCACCACTGTCCTTTAGGAAGTCCCCAGAAAGCAGTTGCAGTGCTGCCACTGTCTACTTTCAAGCGGTGCCTGCGTATCACAAAGAACCATCCATAAACCAAGCACAAGTTTTCTCTTTCTCAGTCAACTGATCATTAGCAAGACCCCATGAGGCCACAGGCACAGACCAGGAGAAGGCAGGCAATGTGACAGGAGTGAAGACCATGGGCACCTGGGCCACCTTCTCGAGCAACTTACTTGTGCCTTCAGGTCCTGCTTAAGCCTGATCTCATATGTGTATCACCACTTCCATTTAATGAGGGACGGCTGCACACATCCCGCCTTATGGTCTGTGGGTCAGACAACATCCAGTTCCTGATGGGCAGCTCAGGCTGCACAGTGACCTGCTGGCCCATGGTTAACCACTCAGTCTCTACTAAGTCCCAGTGACAAGCCAAAAGTTGCTTCTTGCAAGGAGAGTCACTAGTTTTCTGCAGAGGATGGCAGGGCTTTGCTTCAAAATCTTAAGGGTTTATGCTATGATACACCAACAGGGGCCTGCCAAATACTCCAAAGAGAATCTCTGTCTACCACTGACGTATCAAGAATCATTGGATCAACCAGATTACACACCCCAAATGGCACAGGAGCTTACATGGCAACCTGGACCTGCTGCAGAGCCTTCTCTTGTTCAGGGCTCCACCCAAAACTAGAACTGTTTGAGTCACTTGCTAAGTAGGCCAGGGTAGCATACTCAAATGAGGGACATGCTGCCTCCAAAATCCAAAGAGGACCAACATGTACTGTGCCTTTTTAGATCTAACAGAGGCCAGATGTCAAAACCTGCCCTCCATATTAGATGGTATATCTTAACATGTTCCTACACTACTAGATTACCACAAATTTCAGTGAGACAGTTTCTGTTGGATTAATTTCCCACCCTCTGGCACGCAAATATTTATCAGTAAGCCCAGAGTCACTGACACTTCTTCCTTACTAGGTCTAGTAGTACAACGTCATCAATGTAAAAGACAAGTGAGGCATCATGTAGAAAGGAAAGGTGACAGGATACAAAAGGTATACTGCTGCTCTTGCCCACTAAAGGCAAACTGCCTCTGGTGTTCCTTTGAAACTCGAATCAAGAAAAATGCACTGGCCAGTTCAATAGCTGCATACCAGGTACCAAGGGATGGCTTAATTTGCTTAAGCAATGAAACCACATCTGGACCAGCAGCTGCAATTAGAACCCATTTCCTGTGCCCTCACCATAAGGAACAACACCTTGAACATATCATAACTCTGTCACTTCCTCGTATGCTGTCACACAGAAATCCCTTTATGTAAACCAGGAAGAGACGTTCGGGTACGAATTACTTTAGTTACAAATCACAACAGCAATCAACCTACTAAAAAAATGATTTTAGATCTAGGCTGAGCAGAATTCATGTTCTACGGACTCATTCACATCAGGTGTAGGATGCCAGGTATTGTGCCAGCTAAAAACAGGATCATAGGAAGTTTCTAAGCTGACTAACCAAAGGTGACACTCATTTAATAACAGAACCATGACTACAGTGTATTTCTCATCAAACACACACACATACATGCCCCAAAATGAGGTATGAAGAGGATCTGATGTGTTATCACAAAGCCCTGACTCCCTTGACGCTCCCTACTGCCACTCTTACAATGAGAAGACACTCTTATAATGAGAAAAATGTCCCTATGCTTGTTTACAAGAAGCGTGCAAGGCCTTGTACATAGACAGGAAAATCAGAATGAGTAAAATAATTAACAAGTGGTATCTATTTACTTAGCAGTAAACCCCAAAAAACCATATCCACTGCCATCAAGTAAATTCTGATTCATGGTGACCCTATAAGACAGAGTAGAAGTGCCCTACTGGGTTTCCAAGGAGTGCCTGGTGGACTTGAACTGCCAGCCTTTTGGTTAGCAGACGCAGTACTTAACCACTACACCACCAGTGTCACTACTTGGCAACATGTACAGCAGACAAAAGACACTAACGTTCCGGGCATGACCTTCCACGGGGTGGTGGCAACTTTTAAGAGGTACAATAATGAAACTCAGAAACAATAATGTTATGAGCAAACAGGCCAGAAGATAAATCAGAGCATAAGCAAGAGTATTATTAACAATTATAACATTTTCCACAAAATAAGAATCTGTATCTTTCTCTTGAATAAATCTACAGAAATATTTTCATACAAAGTTGTTTGTAAATATGCGAACAAGTCCAAAATATATCAGATATATGTTAGTGTGCCCCTTACTGAAAGTGGTCACATGCTCACAATGGCCCTAACTCCCAAGTGAAGGTTTATAAATTTTAAAATGTCTTCTGCCTGAAAACAGTGTCCAGATGGTAACACCTATTGCCACCACCAAAACAGAAAACACACACTCTGCCTACAGAAGATATAGGGTTAAATTGAAAAAAAGAAAATCAAAAACACATCTCAAAATTTAAATGGCAGTCAACTGTGTCCATAATGAAGGTTTTATACACCAAATTACAGGCTATTAATTAATGTTCTCCTAACATACTTTACTAAATACACATCCAAGACAGCAATGGGACGTGAAGGGCAATGGTTATCTCGCTCTCACTCCAGCCTCCTGCTGTCAGAGAGCCTTTCAGATCAGTGCTGGCACTACTCCCTCTAGCTGAGTGAGGATGGAAATTTTTAAATTTCTTTAACTTTGACCTAAACTTCCTAAAGGGCAAAAAATACTCTTTAAGTATTAAGAACTATGTAATAATTGTGTGGACACATTTCAAAGCATACAATAACCCATTTTCTAACACTGATTAATGTTTTAAGGTGCTCATGATATTCCTTGACCACTTTATACTGTATTTTATTTACTATCATTAAAATTTAGCCATAAAGCAAAGGGAAAATGGGAAAGGAAAAACAATGGGAGGTCACAAGCGGGTAACAGCTTTCATTTCCAGAATAAGCACATAGTTATTATTAGTCATCTTGCTTTTCTTTCTTTAACCATGATAAGGGGAGGAAGATGTGGGAAGAAAAGGAGTGAAGAAAATGACATTACCCTCCTTGGGTAATAGGCATTAAACTCATCTCCAATGCGCCGCAGCTCCTGTGCAATCCATATCTCCGGGCGCACATCTTCGGGTACAGCCTGCGACTGCCTCATGGAAGCTGGATCAAAAAACAAAACAAAAATCACATTGTTTTCCACAGATGATTTATTTAGAACTTTCCAAAGCCCACCTGTCACACACTCCCTAACATCCTTAAAAGCTCTCTAATTACAAGATTTACAATAATGAATGTAAAAGTTTATTGTACCATTTCAAGAAGACAGACACAAGCATGGTTCAAAAAGTATCATCAAAAAAATACACTTAAACATATTAGAACACAAAAAATACAAGGTATTAGTAAAATAACTACTTGTGGTCTTAAAACCAAATCTATTATTACCACTGCATTAATTCCAACTTACAGTCACTCCATGGGACAGAGCAGAACTGCCCCATAGCATTTCTAAGGAATAGCTGGTGGATTCAAACTGCAAACATTCTGATTCGCTGCCTGAGCTCTTAACCATTGTACTAGCAGGGCCCTTTCGGTCTTAAATACAAGGTAAATTCCTAGAAAAATTTCAGACATCACGTAAGAATATCAGCAGAAGTAGCTGTTCTGTTCAAAGCAAAATAAGCAAAAACCTGAGATACCAAAAGAGGATACGTGAATGAGATCATTTATATGGAAGCAGGTATCATGATACAAATAGCCAGTCTTCTGAAGTGCTGTCACAGGGTTAACTGAACACGTAATTGCATGTTCTGTCTCAATATTAATGGAGCCAATAAAGATGGCATCAAGACTACAAACACCACATGGGTAGAGGAAATATATCTGGTGTGTGAGCAAAGGCATTCTGAAAGGAGAAAAAGGAAGGAGGTGTGCCCTTTCACTAAGCTGTCACTAATACTCCTACCCTAGTCCATTCATTCATTTGTTAATGAAAACAGTAACAGCCATGTGACAGCCAAAAGTGAAGGCAAACAAAATTTGGAGCTGTCAAAAGATTCCACCGTCCTATCATGGTAGAAGATAACACTCGGTATTCACCATATGAAAAAGCATTACACTCAGAGGAAAACAGCTGTGTAACGTGTCCAGTAAAAAAAGATGCTTAGATTTCTACTGCTATTCACATGTGACTTGCGTTAATTTGCTGTTACGATGGGCGGACAGCACTCACAATTGAATACAAGTGTTACACATTAACCACAGCAAAATATTAAAACCTATGAAACCCTGGTGGCGTAGTGGTCAAGTGCTATGGCTGCTAACCAAAAGGTCAGCAGTTCAAATCTGCCAGGTGCTCCTTAGAAACTCCATGGGGCAGTTCTTCTCTGTCCTACAGGTTCACCATGAGTCAGAATTGACTCGACTGCAGTGGGGCTTTGGG
Organism: Heterohyrax brucei; assembly: GCA_028571685.1. NCBI lineage: Eukaryota > Metazoa > Chordata > Mammalia > Hyracoidea > Procaviidae > Heterohyrax > Heterohyrax brucei. Next base: position 26,102,893 of record CM053162.1, read on the forward strand.
GGGGTGGTGTTAATTGAGTTTTATAATAACAGTAATATAGTTTCCTGTTTTGTACTTTTTAAAAGGTCAATAAACTGACGTTGATCCATAGCTCTGTAAAACCTAACTTTCTGAAGAGTTTTTAGAATTCTTCTCAAGACTCTTCCTTCATCTTCTCTGTCCCCAAGGTCCCATGTAAGTGACTTTAACTCTGACCCAAAAAGAGACAAAAATGCCTGGGAGAGGCAAGTGTGGCTGCGGGAGGGAAGGGGCCAAACACATAAGTCCTCTTCAGAATTCTCTGCACTCTATGAGCAACGCAGAGGGAAAACTGCCACAGGAAGCCCTGAGAAGACTAGAAGGGCTGATGGTGGCGAAACCATATTTTCTGTATGCACATCCAACAACATTTAAAAAATATATATTAACATTATCAGTAACAAGCATTAATCCACTCAAATTTTCAGTGACAAAGCTAGCATACCAGAATTTCGGTGCAGATGTGATCATGTAATACACAATAATAAACAGGTCGCTCTCTTCTCATGTGCACACAGCCCTGGCAGGTTTACTGCATCACAGATACCCAATCAATACTACTCTTTTTTTTTATCGTGCCAGCAATAAGTACTCCATTCCTCATGTTGGAAGCTTTTTAAAAGTTAACTTGCTGTTAAACATGCTTTCCTTTTCCTTGTGTTCCGTGTCACTCTAGGACGCCAGGGCCAGCAGCACGCTCTGCATGTGTGTCTCATGTAATACCCTGTGACGGGACATTCCAGCCCACAGACAAGGCAAACATCCAGTCAGCAGGGCATCCCCCAGCCGCAGTCACCCGCCTCCAAGGGGTTCCAGAGCCCCCTGTTATTCCCTTCTAAACATGGATCTCCTAGAAAGAATAACTCTCAATCCTAGAGTTAGAAATGAAGGAAAAACTATCAAAATTAAATCTGTGAAATATAGCACCTGGCTTGGCTACAAAAGGCAGATGGGTAAAAACTGCTGGCCAAGTTGCCTGATGTTTAATATACTATGATATTCACTAATTTACTCAATCAACATAAATGCCCACCTGCCAGACATGGCTCTAGGAGGTATTCCTGGGTACTGCACCAGAGGAGGCCAAGCTCTGACTCTATCCATGGAGTTTTACTCTCATGATTAAACATTTAAGTTTCACTAAACATTAAGCTTTTCCAGGACAAGAATGCTTGTAAGTGTACCCTATACTTCTTATAACACAACATAAAAGTAACTCATCAGGCCCTGGGTGAATCCTGTTGACTTCTATTTATCACCTTTACTTGTGCGGTTTAAAAGCTCTGCCTGGCTCCCGTAAGGGCTAGCAACCAAAAGCAGGATGAAAGTACCCAGTCTGCGTCAGATGTCAGTTAAGCAAAGCCAGCACCAAGTTAGCATGTCAGCCCAGCCAGCAGCTAAGAACGAAATATGGACCCTTCCTGGTCACATTCAATGTGTCCATCTTACAGACAAGGACCCTCATGTTCTCATAAGGGGGTTAAGTTTCTGTTAGCTATAATAAAGGCACTGATATAGACACATCCATGAGGTTCTGGGGGCCTCTCCAGAGTAATAGACTGAGAAATGAGAGGTATCCAGGGAAGTCAGAAGGCTGTATTTATACAAACAAGCTCCCTAATGTTCTGGGGCAGGGCAGTCACAGACCACATCCTGCGACCCACTGGGCAAAAAACGAAAGAAACCACTGAGGAGATGCCTGACACCCTTACAAGTTATGAGAGTTGTATTAACCAAAGGTAACAGAATTACACCATGTTCAGGATACACTGTGACTGGCAGTATCTCTTACTATGGATTAGTAAGAGATCCATCAACTGCACTTATCTATATTTTTTAAGTTGCCATAAAATAGTAATGTATTCTAAAAGTTAAACTCTGCAAAGGAGACTAGGCTGTCTAGAGTAACACTGCACCTATCCTCACTTGGTTTTTAAACAAGAATGGTTTCACTTTTTTTGAGAGGCACAACAAAAACAGTTCTTGATCCTTGGATCCATAAACCTAGAATTAATGGCCAACATGAATTCTGCAAAAAGATGCAGCAAATATGTATATAGACTATGTAGCTATAAAGTCAAACTGTAATGCCAAACTTCTGAGTATTTTAAAAGGCAATCAATTATATTTTAAAAGGTAGTTTTAATCTGTAAACACAGATTAAATATTAAATATAATTCAATATAAATATCTAAGACTTTTCAAGTGACAAATCATCTTCTTTGGGGGGAACAGGACTGTTGTTAACTTCATCACTAATACTAGTGACTCTTGTTTAGTCTCAAGCCACACCTGAAGCTAACAGAGGACAGGATAGGGTCTGGTGGTCCAACTCATTAAGTTAGCCCATCAGCCCCCTGGACACTAGTCAGAGCTAGAATTAGGGATTTTATTCTCTTTATCACCACTTGGCTTAATTCTGCCCCATCGCTGCCCAGAGCAGGAACCCCTTTCCAGGTTTCTCACCAGGCTCAGGTAGACAATGGGGATGGGCAGCCACAACAGTAACAGAGTCCACAAGTGTCATCTTCACAGGCGCGCCCGCAGCCCCCTGGGGTTCAGAGGCAGGGAAAGCGAGAAATACACACCCACTCCAACCTCACTACCATATCGCATCTGGACACTGACCAGACTACTTCCATTTTAATATGGCAAACCCATCAGATGGTAGCAGAGTGGTTAAATGCTGACCAAAAGGTCAGCAGTTCAACTCTGCCAAGTTCTCCTTGGAAACTCCATGGGGCAGTTCTACTCTGACCTATAGGGTCGCTGTAAGTTGGAATCGACTTGATGGCAATGGGTTTGGTTTTGCTTCCTAGCTTCAATTTATAAGAAACTAAAAAAGTATCGAGCATAAAGACTTTGTTCTGGTACCTGCATTGGGCCTAACAGTCATATATGTTCATACATGATCAGTGAAATGAGTCTTTACAAGGAAAACTCTATTTCTAAAGAGGATCACATTTTCAGGCATTATGTCAATTTCCTTATGTGTCAGAGCAGAAGTGCTCCATAAAGTTCTCAAAGCTGGGACCCTTTGGAAGTTATGCCTATCTTCTGAGTAGAAGCTGGGTGGGGGACTCCTATTTGTGATCAGGTTTTTAGTACATATTTTGTGAGAACACAGTTCAATCCACTACAACCAGTGTGGTAGCCAGCTTTTGCAATGGCCTGCAGGGATCCCCAATTCCTGGTTTCACAGTCTTATAGCCCCGCTCACATTCAGCCAATGCGAGTCTATGTGGCTGAGATTAAGGCAGCGGTGTCGCCAATGCCACTTCTGAGATACGTGGCTGAGATTAAAGCCGTGGCGATGCCAACGCCATTTCTGAGACTAAGTTACAAAAGACACTGTGGTTTCTGTCTTGGTTTTTCATATTTTCTCTCTGTGTCTCTCTCACATATCCCTTCTCTTGGATCATTTAAAAAAAAACAGTCTCTACCTGCAACCTAGTCTTCTATGATTAAGTAGGAAGATCAAGTTTTTAACATTTTACATGAACATAAAACTTCAGGGAATTTTTCAAAGGGAAAATTCTTATGAGGTATATTTTTACCCAGAAAATATAGTCTTAACATGTAAGAAAGCATTTCACTCCACAAACCTTGCAGTAAAACTTCAAGGAAAAAGAAAAATAAAAAAAGCATAAACTACTCTTGATGTGAAACTATTGCAAGGCTGTAAAGGGCAAAGTCTGAAGTCCACAGCAGGCTAGTCCAATCCTGCATGGGCCACTAATCAAAACTTTTAGAATACAACCATATCAGATCTCGTAACTGTATCAAAAGTATGATGTCATCTGAATTTTCATCAATACTCTTAGACATAACTTTTCTTATATTCAGAAGTCACTGGTATTATTATTTCATAAGGGGAAATGCCAAAAAGTATAACCAACCCTCTTTTCTTTGCCCAGGAGGGAACAGTCTTCAATGCTGAAGAACTTTGGGTTCATAAAATATGCATGTTATTTAGTTAGCATACTGCTCTGGTTCAAATGCAGAACTATTTTCCAACTAATAAGGTAATTTCAAATCCTAAAAACTCAGCAATTGCAAAAAATTAGTATCATGGTTAAGCGGGTGACAGTGAAATCAGGTTAATAGTGAAATTGCTATCGTGGTTTAAGTGGTTCATAGTGAAAAAGGCTTTGTATAATACTACTAGTCAGTTCAGGAAAACTTAAAAAAAAAAAAAGACTGTAAATTCATAATGAGCTCCACACACTTGAGACAAACTTTCTGATTTCTCCTGAATGCCGAACAGCTTCTATCCTGTTGTTATAAACAGTGAGTGTTCACAGCACCTTAAGTCATATCATGATGTTCAGCTGAACCCTTTCTAAACCCGGCAGTCCCAACTCTGCGAGTGTGCCGGCAGATGACACTCTGTGGTGGGGGCGGTGGTGTGCTGGGCAGAAGCATCTGCATGGCTGTCATCTCCTGAAGAACGGGACTGGCACAGCTCATGCTTCCAGTAAGTGACAAACTACTATCACTGACCTCCCCAGGCTAGGAATGGACAACTTGTACTTGAGAACAGCCAGCCACAATGCACCTTATACTAAAAATTTTAAATACAATGGTTCTGATAATAAAACACATGCGCTACTTTGACATTCATGAAAACACTGCAGTTTCAAAATGTTTAAGTGTTCTATATGCAAAGAAAAATAAACTACATACTATATACATACTAAGACAAATGTTTGGCTGATGCTAAGTAAGAACCATACATTTCCGTTCTGCCTTACCTACAGATTTAACATAAAGAGAGACTTGGGAACAGATCTCGTTTGGAACCTGGAGAGGTGCCTGCTCTGAGTTTCCTCTCTAGGCATAGTATACCATTTTAGACCCACATCATTACCAAAATTTCAAAATTTTGGTATCAAAACCCAATTAAAATCCAAGGAAACACTCCAATGTACACCTTTTAGGTGTTCAGTAATCTACAAATCCATGAGCAGGATCTAGACTGGATTTTAAAGTAATCAACAGCAGGCTCTATGGGATCTAGATGAAGTAAATGATGTAAACATTAAGCTCTAAATCAATATTCACTTCAGAGCTGAAAAATGATTATTCAATACAAAAAGGCACATGAAATATATGACTTTAATAACACAAATGTTTATTTTCAACACACAGCAGAGCACAGTTAGCCAAATATATGTATATTCCATGTACCCCACTGGGGCTGTGACAAGAGAGAAAAAAGCCACTGCTATGGACATCTCAGGCAGTCCAGTCCACCTTTATTCCCTGAGGGCAGTGTACCTTAACAGTCCAGAGTCATAAAGGAACAGTTAGAGACAATTTCCTTGTTCTCAGAAACCAGCTGTTGAAAGACAGTCCAGACAAAACACTGCTTTTACAGCTAATATCCACTTTGAAGCTCAAGATTCATTTGGAAGAAGAAAAGCTCTGAGATGCTTATTGAATGTGACAGTCCCTTTACTTCAGCATCTTTGAAAATATCTTTATGAATTCAGAATTCTCTGCAGCTTACAGGAAGAAAAGGAGTCAACCACTGCCCAATGCCCACAACCACTGCCTAAGGAAACCCGTCCAAGCGATCTAGAGCTTCACCTGCCTGAGTAGGAGCAGAAGAGCAGCTGCCCTCAGCTTTACTGCGGTGAGTATTATCATAACCCTACTAGGAAATCTTCAACTCTGAGGACAGTCATATAAAAAAGCTAAAAACCATTTTCTCTCTCTCTCCTAATAACACACACAAACCAGGGTCCAGTTCTATATCGCATCACTTTGTTTTCTGCAAAGTCCTCTATCATATCAATTCCCCTGGGCTATGGCTGAAAATGAAAGTTAGAAATAAGAGAGTCTTTCTGAGTATGCAATATTAGTACCTGGTTTCCTACATCCACTTTCCCCTGGTACACAGTTGTTACAAGCCCAGGCAGCACAGGAACTCAAGACAAAGTTTTAAAAACAGGATAAAACACCACCAATAATCAAGCATGTGAGATGAAGCCAGAGCTTTCATACCTAACACTGAGTATTTCAATGTTTAACGCCCATTGCCATTCTGTGGCCACAGGGTAGAAAGTCAAAACAAGCTACTTCATCAACTTCCAGTCCAACCGGTGGACACCGCCAGTAAGCCCCAGCTGTGAAGGATGTGCAGAAATCTGGAAACTGTTGCAGCATTCATGAGATTTTTCCCTTTCACCACTGCATGCTTCTTACAATAATGAGAAATGTAAAGCTATTAAGCTGAATGTGCTGTATACACCTTTTTACTCATTTCTTACTCAGCCATCACAAGACCTAGTCACCCAGGTTCACCTGAGCTGTCCACGATACATATTATTTGCATGTTTACTGGAAGCTGGTGCAGTGCCAGCAGCTAGCCCAGACACAGCATTTTACATCTGTCTCCAAGGAAATGCCTGCTTAATGCTCACCCAACTCCAAGGCCTCATGCCAGATGGGAGATCATGCAGGGCCTTCTTCAGGACTATACCTGGTCTCCCAGGCTCTGTGACAGCTTCCCAGAACATCTGTGACCTGCTTCCCAAGGATAAAGGGTGTGAATCGCTATAACCTTCTGCCTTGTAGGAAACTGCAGTATTTATAATCTTTCCAGCCCAACCTCGACTCCACCCTGTGGTGCTCTAGAGATCCTATAAGGCCTCCTACCAACAACAGGTCTGGACTTTCTGATCCAGAGGGTCGTCATCGTCTATTTTCGGAAGTAAACTGTCAGGCCTTTCCTCCCAGTCATCTTAGTCCGGGAACACCACTGAGACCTGTCCAGCATCACAGCAACACACAAGCAGCAGCTGTGTGTGATTCCTAGCCAGGAATCAAATCTAAGTGTCCCTCATAAACCACCCCCCAAAACAGAAACAAAAGCAAAAAAACCCAAACCCACTGCCACCCATTTTGAAACATAACAGGAGAGAATTCAACCACTGAACAACCACTGCCCCTTACATATAGCCAGTTTTTATCAAAAAGGGCCACCACATGCCCCAAACCTTGTCTTGAACCAATCTTTATCTGTGCCCTTAATATCATACCCTGGAAACACCCTCCTCCAGCATCCTACCATCTTCAGCAAGCTCTCAAAATTCAACAAGCTGCTCTGAATGACACCTGGTGAAGCTCTAGGCCTGGTGGGGCCAGGAAAGAGGACACTGACCTTGTCACATGACGACTCTCAGGGCAGCAGCATTTAGATTTCTCTAGTCTTAACATTCCATCCAGAGGAACAGAAATGATTTGCCTGTGTCATCTCAGTTTTCAAAACAAATAATTACCAAACTAAGTATGAGCAAAGATGAACCCTAAGGTTGCTTTAAGACAAAAATATAAATCGCATATCCTTTCTACAGATGGCATAGGTAACTTCCTATCCAATTTATTTCTTACTGCACTAGTGCTGTAGGAAATGTCTTTAGAAACCTTTTAAAACTAAACATACAACTTTCTATATTAATTCACTTAAAAACATTCCTTAGAAGTAAGTATTAATAAAATTTTAAGGTATTAGATTTCAGTGTCTACAAGTTGTTCCTAGCCAGCCCCCCCCCACCCAAAAAATTAGATCTTGGAAGGACAGTGAGAATCTAAACTACAAATATCAAATTTTCTGACTGTAGAGTAAGCATGGCTTCCACCATGAAGCCTAACCCAGCAGTAAAAGGCAGGTTCTGAGCAGCATCTTGTCACCTCGACTCACAGGAAGGCCTCCAACGCTACTATATTTTGTCTAAATGACAGCATACAGTAAAGCATGGGTCAAAAACAAGAGCACAGAACTGAACAGGTATGCACAGCTTTAAATTAAAACAGCTAAAAAGCCTGCTAACTTTATTTATGCAGTTAAAATTTGCAGTAGTTGCTATGCACTAGAAGCGACTCAATGGCAACAGGTTTGGTTCCGGTTTTTATATATATACACATATTACATACACATATGAGGAGCCCTGTGTCACAGCCATTAAGTGTCTAGCTGCTTACCAAAAGGTCAGCAGTTCAAATCCATCAGTCACTTCTTGGAAACCCTACACAGTAGTTCTACCCTGTCCTAGAGGGTTGCTCTAAGTCTGAATTGACTTGACAGCAATGAGTATATATAAAGTGGGAGTCCCACCACACTGTAGTTAACATGTCTGGCTGCTTATTGAAAGACTGGTGGTTTGAGTCCACCCAGAAGTACCTCTGAAGAAAGGTTTGGCAATCTACTTTAAAAAAATTATCCATTGAAAACTCTATGGAGCACAGTTTTACTTTGACATTGACAGGGTCATCATGAGTCAGAATCAATTTCACAGCAATGTTTTTTTTAATATGCAAAACAAAGCACTATTTTGTTCACACACATTTACTGATAACCTACTATAAGGGTGACACACAACGTATGCATTCCACTGAAATGCACACAGAGCACCGCCTACCACTAAGAGACAACGGAACTGCAAGCCCCATGGTCTCTTGCAGGAAACCCAGTCACAGAAAAGAAATATTAAAAGAACTCTTTTAAAAAATAGGAAAGCTAAAAGGCTGGAATTAGCAGATGACCTGAGTGGTACAGTGAGACAGCCAGCCAGAAAGGTGACCTGAGGTGTACGAACTCCTGATCTACTGGCCAGCCCATGTTAGCTGGCCACCACATAACCTCCACACAACAGGCCATTTTGAGGGAGGATCCAGTGAAGGAGTCTGAAAACCATAAAAGGTTATAGTCACGTCCCTCATGCAAATGTCTTCTTTTGGGGAAACCAGTGTCACCATTAGCGCAAGCACAGCTTTAAGCATTTCTGTACTGAGACTGTTCTGTCTGGTGGTTTTGAAGATCCTTTTATCTACTAGGTTCACACCTCCCGCCTCTACCTCCTCTTCTCAAATGCTCCTAACTCCCCCCCGCCCCCCACATACTTCTTACTCCCTCTGAGACCACACTGCTGCTGGGCCCAGCTCTGTTGCCTGAGTTGGTATACTGGGGAGAACAGATCGGCATCTCTGTCCTGAGAAATTCATCCACATACTGCAGGTCACAGTGGGGCTGGGCGGCTCTACTCCAGTGCAGCTCCTCCTACCCCTGCTCAAGCCACTACAGCAGGGTGACCGTTACTCAATGGCCTCAACCCTCTACTTCGGGCAACAAAGATGGACTCCAGCCAAGTCAAGGGACTTGCCCCCAGGGCTGTACTGGGTCAGGGGAGGGGTTCCGGCTGGACTGGGTCACCGCTGCAGCTTTCCACACCAACAACTTCTACCACACTACAGGCAAAGATGCATGAGAACACAGAGGTTAGTAAGCAGTGTGTGCTCTGTACATCAGGCTTACAGAGAGAACAGTAACAGCAGTCCAAAGCTTCCAACAAGCACGCTGGTAAAACCCAAGAAGGAAGTGAAGGAACTAGGGGCACCCCTACACTGCAGTAAATATCACTAGAACTCTCTTTAAATCAGCAAAAACTTACTCTTGTTGAGTGCCCAACTTTTTATCTGAAGTTGGTGAATTATTCTCACTAGTTGAGCAGAATTGAAATTCAAGTAAAACTGAAGTCTAAATTCACACATATACTAACACTGTATATTATCTAGAATTCATTTCTAGAATATTCCACATGAAGAAATTTCACAAGGAAGGAAAAAAAGGCAAAAAAGGAAAAAAATTTAAGTCTTTTTGCCAGCACATTTATTCAAGAGCAAAGCAACTCACTCAACAAAACACGACTGCTAAGCTTGGTTCACCTCACACTCCTTCACATCTCAGACAAACACACCCCTTCTGCTTGTGCTGGCTTCTGAAAAAAAAAAGTCTGAATCACTCATTAATTCTTCTATAAATAGACTATGTCAGTATTTTAGGAACTGTGATGGGAAGCCTGGTGTGGCCCAGGAGTCTAATGCATTTTGAAGGGAAAGAAAAAAGCATCTAAGGTAACTCTCATGGGTAGCTGAGGACCATTACATCAAATTTGCTTCAGTTTATCACACAACTAACTGAAGTGATCCTCTTTTTAATGTTAGCTTCAAAATCCTAAGAATGTAGCAGAGTCTAAGCTAAAGCAAGCTTCATAGCACTGTGGAGCAAAGAATAAGGTGTCAAGACCCCAGATCTGATTCAAGCCCAGCTCTAACACAACATGCAGCCTTGACTGGTTTTTCAAAGTTACAGTGTCCATTCTTTGACTCTGAAAATGACAAAATCTCCACCTCTCAGGTGCACAAACACAACCCACGTAATCACCTGGCCTGAACCACAGTGAGGAGGTGTATATGACATGCAAAGGGTATGTTCTTGTGCAGCCAAGCTACAGTGCCTGCCCAGCTCTCACTTTTGGTTAGTTGTAGACACATGTAGGAAAAGCAAGGAACAAGAGAAGAGAACTTCCTGCTCCAGCAGCCCTACCTCAGCCATCTGTTTCTCTGTATCACTGTCTCAACAAACAACAACTCTGCTCACAAATCACATGGATCTGGTCCAGGGCAGAGAACACAGACAACATAAAGTGGATCTGAGTTTTCCACAGGACAGTGAGGGTATTCACTCACCCCAAGACTAAAACTGTCATCACCTGCCGTCTCACCGGCCAGAGTTAAACTCACCCATTGAGTGAATGTGGTTTGTACTGACCCCTGGCACATGGAGGAAATGCCAGTCAAGGCTCATAACTGACTTACTTGAGTGTCAAAAACAAAAATCACAAATTTTCTGTTGTTTTCTCACCAAAGGAGTAGAATTCTCTGAGGGAAAGGAGGGTAAAAAGCTGTTTTAAATCCTTGATTCTATTCAGGCAATGGATTTTTCTAACATTATTTCCAAACAAGTTATATACCTTTCAACTGCAGGAAAACCCTGTCTCATGTCTCAAAGCTACTCCTTCAAATGCACACCTTGAACTGTGGTCAGGTTTCTGCCAAATCCAATGACTGGCCTATCTCCCACAGGTATCCTCGGTGGTCTAGGGGACACTATCCAGGCACAGTCCCAGCTCAGACCACAGTGAGGCAGGCTCCAGGTATCCCTTCACGATTCAAGACTGGTCAACAAAGCCAAAGCTCTTCTCAGAGTGGCGTGCAGGCTCACATGCCAGCTAGGGGTGATACAGACCTCTGCTTTCCACGCCCACGCTGCCCCTTTCTAGTAAAGTTTCTTCTTGTCTCATTTGCTTGTTTGTTTTGGGAGGCAGGGGATTAGAACCGTACTAGCATTTCCAGATGAATTCACTTCCCTATGAGTTTCCTATACTCCTGAAATGACAGCTCCTTTCCACAGAAGCAGGAGAGAACGTTTTATTACTGTCATGCTCAATGTCCCTGCAACAGCAGTGTCAACTCACTGTGGAGCCAGGAGTTATCAGCCAAGGTTCTGCCAGATGCTATGTCTATTACCTCACTGAAAAATTCCCCATAGCCCTCAGGGTGAGCATTACTGTCCTCTCTAATGGATGAGGAAACTGAAGCTCAGACAGGCTAACACTTGCCCAGGCAGTAGTGGGTCTGAGAACCTGCCAGGATCCCATCCACAGCCTGTTCCAGACCCAAGCACAGCCTGAGCAGGGGCAGGGAGTACACAACAGCAGCCAACAGGTACCAGGTCCACCTGTGACCTCTACCTGATGGAGATGCCCTACAGAAAACATTCACTCTTGTAAAACAAAAAAAGAGGGCCTCGAAACAGTAAGTTATGGACTCACGTCCATAGGGAGTACTTCCAGTGATGGGCCAAACATCGGAACTCTCTTAGGAGAAATCCTGACAACACACACACACACATACCAGTTTTCTTTGAGTGAATGTCAACTCATGGCAACTCCTTGCATGTAAGAGGAGAGCTGTGCTTGACAGTTTTCAATGACTGATTTTTTGCAAGTAGGTTGCCAGGCTTTTCTTCTCTGGTACCTCTTAGGAACCTTCAGCCTTTGAGTTAGTAGTCAAGCACATTAACTATTTGCACTACCCAGCAATCTTTACCAATGCTCAAAGGACATGACAGGAATAACCATACCAATAAGATACACACAACACTATGTATAATCTGCTGGGTATGTAAAAACAGCATACAATTATGTAAAATATGTATTATTTATTAGACTGGTTTTTATAAATGTGAATTATGATAATTTTCCAAGTACAGAAAAACCAAAACCCAAACCCAATGCCATCAGGTGGATTCTGACTCACAGCAATCCTACAATATATATTATTGGTAACCCGGGCACAAAAAAACCCACCATTAACAATCTGATGTATTTTCTTTGTACTCTTTTTGTTATGCTTAGAAACTTCTGAAACACCAAAGGAAGACATTGGCAATAACTTTGTCACTTGTTTACTTACTGTTATGCCAGGAGCATTACTTGATGCCATTATTGTTTACAGTACCACTGAGAAGACGCCAACAAAACCTGTCAAAAGGCTGCATGGTAATTCAGTGATTCCCCCATACCATCAGGACTGCTGATATACAGCTGGTATACACGATGCCAAGATGAACACTGTTGTGCATATGCTTCCGCTAGCCTTTTCTGCAAGAGAACAGACCACCAGGCGTTCCGTTCTGTGCCTGCAGAACCAGGTTTGGAGGTTGAGGGGTGGAACGGTGCTTAGCAGTTTAGTGCAGAGCACAGCCCACCAACCAGTCCATGAGGTCCTGAAGGACAGACATGAGGTTTACGTCAACGGTGTGATGTGACTCCCACAGACAAGGAAAGAAATCTTAGTCCTACGCTCTAGCACAGGTCCTCTAAGAAGGCACACTTGGTGCTGCCCACACAGCTAGAGGCTGCTGACCAAACTGAAGGTCTGAGGACAGTGACCAGAAAGTTCACAAAACTGGAAATTCTGTCACATGAAGAATATAGTAAGAGATTGAAGCAGACCCAACGAAGAAGGAAGATGACTTAATTTTGGTATGGGAAGTGGCAACAGGGAGACATTGAGGCTCACAGGGAGTGCCATTCCAGGGCAGACAGGATGACCACAGACCAGGAGGATGAGGGGACCCAGACACTGGGAAAGTGCTCCATTTAATGGTTTTAAGATGGATCAGCAATAACACCCCAAAATATAAAACAAGATAAATCAATGGATGGTATCTCATTTTTCCTGCTTTACAGTACAATTATATAGAACTAAAGAATTAATTATTTCCTTTATCTGATAAACATGGCCTGGATTACCACTAATCTCCTCCCAATTTTAAAAATCTATTATTCCACACAGAAAACAAAATGGGGGATGGGGGAAACGGTGATTTCCAAAATTCTGAGTAGTAGCTCACAGGAAGTGGCAATCATTAGCAATCATGAGTACTGTTAAGAGAGAACACAGATGTTCACCTCTACCAAGATGGAGAAGCCCCTTCCTCCCAGGTCCTCCCCCAGGCATAAAAAGCAAACACCTGAACCGGCTGAAAGGCAGACAAGATAGGCTGCCTAGGGATGCAGAGTTCTGAGGAAAGGCATGGTGTAAGCTCCCCGGTTTCCTTACTGCCTTCCATTGATCCTGGAGACAAGGAGCAGCAGAAGCCTCCAGCAGGAACTGCTAACCAGCACACACAGAACAAGCTCCCAAAACATCTTATTCCCAAGACCACGACCAGGACCAGGAAGAGGAGGGTCTAACAACAGAAAAACTTTTCGGCAACATCTACCCTATTCCAGAGTCGTCCTGGTGGCACGCTAGTTACAGTGCCTGACTGCTAACTGAAAGGTGGGAACCCACCAGCTGCTCACGGGTGAAAGATGTGGCCATCTACTTCCATACAGCTTTACAGCCTCAGACATTCTATGACAGTTCAACTCTGTTCTAGAGGATCGCGGTGAGTCAGAACTGACTCGACAGCAGTGGGTTTGTTCTTTTTTTGCCTTTTGGTCTTTGTTTGTCCTAGTCTAGGAGGCCCAGATGGTGCAACAAGTTAATGTGCTCAGCTGTTAACAGAAAGGCTGAAAGTTCAAGTCCACCCCAAGGCACCTTGAAAAACAGGCTCAGCCTTCCAAAACATCAGCCAGTGAAAATCCTATGGAATAGAGTTCTCCTCTGACACACAAAGGGTCCCTACAAATCAGAGCTGACTTAATGCCAACTGTTTTTTGCCCTACTCTGGCACTGCCAAACCTTGAGGTTTTAGTGGGCCAAAGAGGGTTTGGACTTCCACCCTATTCCCAGCTCAGACGAAGCAAATGGAACGCCAACTCCACCACCAGGTGGTGTCAGCAGGTTCACTGAGAGCTAATCTTCCATCCTCTGCCCAGCAAAAGCAGGTAGAAGTGACCTCTTGTCCTGCCAAGACAGTGCTGCTGGATATGAACACACCCCTGATCTTCTATCCTCTGACTAACGCAAGCGGGTGGTGTCCCCGTTCATGTTTCCTCCCCCAGGGCAGCAATGACTGGATTCAGCAGTTCTATGAGCCAGAACCAGGACCAGGCGGGGTCAGTCACCACCACATACACACAGGCACACGCACATACACACACAAACATGGTCAGGAGATAGCTAAGCCTCTAACCCTATCCAGCATCCATGAGAATAAGAACTCCACTCAGCATCAGCTGGGAAGACAAAACTAAACCAAACCAAATCAAACCCAGTGCTGTCGAGATGAAGACAAGGTGGTGGACAATGAGACTAGCTGGCATCTTCTGTTCCCTCTCCCGCTGAAAGCAGGAGCTGCGGAGAGCTGAGCTTCTGCCCTCACCCTACAGAAGAAAAGCAGGAGGAGCCAGCTCTCTGTTCTCCAACTCCAGGGACCACAGAGGGGAGCTCACACCTCCAATCAGGCAACCAAGCAATATATGTCGATGCTCCACTTTTACTGTTGCAGTGCTGTCAAGGCTGCGGGGGACTCCAACCTCTACCTCACCCAGCAGATACAGACAGAACTGAAAAACACAATAAACCAAACTCCCTCAAGGGGCTTACTGATACAAGGAAATGACAGAAGGCAGAATCAGTGAACTGAGGCCAGATCAACAGAATTTACCCAATCTGAAGAGAGAAAACAGACTGAAAATTAAAAAAAGAAAAAAGAGCAGACTATCAGAGACCTCTGGGATAGTAACAAAAGCACTAACACTACTGAGGTGTCAGAAGAGAACGAGGAAGGGAATGAAAAATATTCAGAGACATATGGCTGAAAACTTTCCAAACCTGACACCCAACATGAAACTACATATTCAAAAAGCTAAGCAAGCCCCAAACAGCATAACTCAAAGAAATTCATGACAAGATACATCATAATTCAACTTCCAAAAACTAAAGACAACCCTTAAAAGTAGCCAGTGAGAAATAACACATTACCTAGAGAAGAACACCAACTCAAAAGATTTCTCATCTGAAACCAGTAGGACCAAAATAAAATGGCGTATTTCTCAAGTACTGAAAGAAAATCAAGTGCAAGTTCTACATCTAGTAAAAATATCCTGCTGGAATGGAAGAGAAATAGAGACATTCTCAGTAAAAGGAAATCTAAAATAATTTTCTGTTAGCATATATGCCCTTAAAGAATGCCATTAAAGGAAATTTTAACAAAAAAGGGCATACTATTTCAGAAAAAGAACTTCTCACAAGTTTCTTAAAATTGTTACTTGATGTTTGAAGTAAAAAACACCATTTGATACACTTCTTAATGTCTGCAGAGGAAACCCTTAATTATACCTGAAAACCAAAGACGGTAAAGGCACAGAGAGGGAAATAAAAGTTTGTAAAATCAAGACGAAGGCATAAGTGTTGACATCATTGATATCCGTAGTGTGTAGTAACCAAATATGTAAACTATAATAGCTAAAAAACCACTAAGAAATTATAGAGAGTAGTATATTCAAAACACAGTAAATAAATCAAGGTGGAATCCTAAATAAAGTTTAAATAGCCCTAGCAAGATAAAGAGTGGAAAGAAACAAGAAACAAGAAAATGGCCAACTTAAGCCCTAACACATCCGTAAATGCCTTAAGTGGCATTTAATTTAAATACATCACTTAAGACACTGGCAAAATGGATTAAAAGAAAATTATCTAAGAATATGCTGTATATAAGAAACTCACTTCAGACATAATACACAGAGACAAAGTAAAAGAACAGAAGATGATACACCATGTAATTTAACTTTAAGAAGCAGGAGTGGTTATTTTAATACTGAATAAAGTAGGCTTCAGAGCAACAGGAAGATAACCTTAAATGTACAAGCACAAAACAACAGAGCCTCAAAACATAAGAGCAGACTCTGACAGAGCTGAAAGAGAGACAAACACAGCATTACAGTCAGAGACTTCAATGCCACTCTGAGTTGACAGAACTACTAGACAGGAAATCAACAAGGACACAGAACTGAAGGACATAATGAATGAATGGGATCTAACTGATCTACATACTATCAACACCGCACATAGCAGCAGCAGCATACAGATACAAGCGCACATGGATCACTCACTGAACAGACCGCGTCCCAAGTCACAGATCAAACCTCAACACACTGAAAAGAACTGAAATAATACAGGATATGTTCTCTGAACACATGGAATCAAAGCAGAAATCAATACCAGAAAGACAACTGAGTAATCTCCAAACACTAGACACACTTCTAAATAATCTATGGGCCAAAGAAGACTCTCAAAGAAAAACGCACAGAGCTGAAGAAAAATTAGGAGAACATATCAAAACACGTGGCTTGTGGCTAAAGGGAAATTTACAGCACTGAAGGCTTACATTAGAAAAGAAAGGGTCTAAAAACAAAGTTCCCAGCTCAAGAAACTAGACAAAAAGCAAACACAGAGCAAGCAAAAGGAAGGAAGTAATAAACAATGAAAATGTAAACATCAGAGAAAATAAAACAAAAAGCTAGTTTTTTAAAAAAATACAATAAAGCTGATAAAGCTCTAGAAATTAATAGATTAAAAAAATGAGATACAAATCACCAACACAGAAGTGAAACAGCAGATACCACAATCGATCATTCATCACTTAAAAGGACAATAAGATAAACTATAAACAACTTTTACGCTCATCAATTCCTCAAAAGCCTCAAATTAAGAAAAACTGCAATTAAGATGATATAGATAATCTGAATAGTCCTGAAACCATTAAAAATACTAATGAAGTAAAAAATTCAAGAAAGTAATATCCAAGCCCAGATGGTTTCACTACAGAATTCTATCAGACACTTAAACAATTAACACCAATTTTATACAATCTTATCCAGAAAACAGGAATGAACACTGCTCAAACCAATGCTTAGGTCTCAATGCTGAATCAGACCTGCTTAAAGAAAACAATAGAGGAATACCTCTCGTGAACTAAGCACAGTTCAACCCAACAATCCATAAAAAGAATTACATACCAAATAGGATTCACTGCAGGGATGCAAGATAGGTTTAAAAGTGAAAATCAACAGCTTGCACCACATCAACAGACTAAATGATTTTTATATAATCATTACCAAACAACGCAGAAATAACATTAGATGCAGAAAAAACATTCCAACGCTCACTACTCATGATTGGAGCTCTCAACAAGCTAGGAGTGAAAAGGAGTTTCCTCATCTTTTTAAACAGCATCTAACGAACACCTAAAGCTAACATCACACTGGGGCCCTGGTTAACGCACTGGTTAAGAGATCTGGCTGCTAAACAAAATGGTTAGCAGTTCAAACCACCAGCCACTCTTCAAAAACCCTATGGGGCAGTTCTATTCTGTTTCATAAGGTTACTAAGAGTCAGAATCGACTCAACAGTAATGAGTTCAGTTAGGATTTTTAGAACACCCCAGTTAACACGAGAGACTGAATGCTTCCCCCTAAAATCAGGAGACATGGGATGTCAGCTCTCACCATGCCTAGTTGACACAGCACTGGCAGCTCTAGATCAGAAAGGAAGAAGTAAAATTGTTCCTACTGGCAGATTACCTGATAGTCTCTGCAGTTCTCCCAAGAAATCTAAAATAACTCTTAGAATCCAGCATGGCTGCAAGATACCTGATTGACACACACAATCAACTACATAACTATACACAAATATGAACTGTGGGAACTGAAATTAAAAGCACAATTCCATTCCTAACTGCTGCAAAGTAAATGAAACCAACTATGCTGGGTCAACTGAACATCCACAGGGAAAAAGAAACACTAACCTAAAGCTCACATCTTGCACACAGACTAACTCGGCATGAACTGCCGCTCTAAACGTAAATCTACAAAACTTTAAGAAAAGAAAATTGCAGGAAATCTTCTACGTCTAGGTGAAGACTTCTTAGACTTGATACCAAAAGCACAAATGATAAAAAGAGAAAATGTGACCTTCATCAAGTTTTAGAAAGCTCTGCTCTACAATAGACTCTGACTAAGAGCTGACAAGACAAGCTTAGAGGTTGTGAGATAATACTTTCCAATCACGTAGGACAAAGGCCTTGAATGCAAAATATACAAGAAGCCCCCCAAATGCACAGTAAAAACAAAAATTCCAATTAGAAAATATGCAAAAGACAAGAACAGCACAGAGGAGGGTATGCAGCTGCAAATAGGCACATGAAAAAACATCATCAGCCATTAGGGAAATGCAAATTAAACCACAATGAGCTATCTCTACACACCTATAAGAATGGCCAAGATGAACAGTGACATCAACGCTAATAAGCATGGGCAGCCTGCCTTAATAATAATTTATAATGCTAGCAGGTACAGTCACTCAAGCAAACAGTTTGGCAGTATCTTAACAAACTCAACGACCATAGGATCCAGCATGCACTCTCCTGGGCATTTATCCCAGGGAAATGAGGCTTTATGTTCACACAAAGACTGGAACAGGGCTGTTCACAGCAGATGCTCACTGCCTGGTTGAGCCTGCAGCAGATCAGCTGCCTGATGAGAAGCTTCACCATGGAGTTCCTTCCTGGACCAGGAGGAGTTCAGCAGCCACCGGAGAGGTACCAGGAAGACTAGGTGTGACACAGAGTTTGGGCTGGCTAACCCCCTCTCCCCATGAGCCAGCTATACTAGGCCAGTGACAAAAGTGGAAACCACCCAAACGCCCTTCAATAGATAAACAGCTAAACTGTAACACATCCATGCCACAGACTACTACTCAGCAACAAAAAAGAAGGACAGCAATGAAAAACATTCAAGGGAGTCACACTGAGTGAAAAGTGCCAATCTCCGAACGTTACATAATGCATGATTTTCACTTAAAATGACAACCACACAGAGAGAGAAGACAGATTAGGATGTCCAGGGGTTAGAGAGGGAAGTCACTGCAGCACCAGGGGAACAGGAGGGATTCAGTGTTCACAGCGTGGCTGTGGTGACCACACTCATTTATTCATTTGCTAAACAGAATGACACATTCTCTCATATACATACACACGCGCACACACACACACACACACACACACACACACATAGTGCATGCAGAAACAGTGAAATGTGAATTCAGCAAATGGATTACATCATGTTATTTTCAGGCTATGATGTAATTATTCAAATGTGACCACCGACAGAGACTAGATGCATATGAATCTACAGTTATCTCTTGATAAAGGCTAAAAAAGAAGACACAAAATTTACACCCACATGGACAGCTATCAATTACTCCTTATTCTTTTGTCTGGAAATAGGGAAGAAATATTTTTTTTCTCTCCTGTTACCTTCTATGTCCATTCAGGACCCACAGAAAAAACATTTGTTCTCTCAATGCCTAAACCAGTGACACTGGGGCTAGAAGCCCAAAACTGGGTCCTCTGCAAAGGCTACTCTACTGTGAGGCTTCAGAGCAGCTGTGAGAGGTGCTGGTGCAATGAAGTCACTCTACCTTCCACTTTTTCAGTGCCTACATGCACCATGGTGTTTCGACACCTGTACTTCCCAATTGCCTGGAGAAAATAGTGATGCACAGACACATGAATGCTGACAATACTTACAGAATTAGGTTAGTATTTTCCCACTCCATCAGCAGAAACAACCACAGCAGTAAGGCCCACAGACCCAGCATGTCCTCAGCGTGAAGGCGAGTGACTCACCGAAGCCCCACTGCACACCCCAACCCCTCCACAAACAAGGCCAGCATGTCCAGCCAAACTACAATGCTGGCCACAGGTGTACTTCTGTATTTTTCTGGTATGTAAAAAAACGAAAAAGGAAAAGGGTAATATTAACATTTAATGTAATTTTTATCTAACCCAATCATCAACAGGAAAATTATTCAACATGTACAAGGACTGACAATTAATTTCACAAACTTGTCGCAGAAAAAGTGCTACATACCTCACTGCTGAACCTATCTACACTCACCTGCAAAGCACTCCCTTTGGGAAGCTATACACCAATGTCAGAGCCCAGTCCACCTTTTAAAGCAATTCTGAAACCCATTTTCTGGAATGGCCATCAGCGCTGTCACCATACTAACCTTGATGCTCAGAATGTCATCAAAATATCTTCCTTTCAATACTTCCTTTATCTTTGGGTAAAGAAAAAAGTCACCAGGAGCCAGATCAGATGAGTAGGAAGGGTGTTCCAACACAGTTACTTGTTTACTGGCTAAAAGCTCCTTCACAGACAGCTATACAATTAAGTTCACAAACTTGCCCCTATGCAATGTGCACAACAGCCATTCCACAAAGAGTTCCCAAACCGCTTTCAGTGGTGGATTAGGCACTAGTGTCAGTGCATAGCTTCCCAAGTGGAGTACCTGGAAGGAGACCATAGTCATATTCAGCTATCAGGCATGGAGCACAGACTTAATTGCCAGATCCTGCATGTTACAATCTTTTCCATGTATTGAGTCTCCAAAATCCAAAGTGTGTTCACAGTGATGTTATAGCTCAATCAGGGCTGTGGAGCCCTGATGGCACAGCAGTTAAGGTGTCTGACTACTACCAGAAGTCAGCGGTTCAAAACCACAACAGCTCTGCAGGAAAATACGTGGCAGTCTGCTTCCAAAGAGACTGACAGCCTTGAAAACACTAAGCGGTTACTATGAGGCAGAATCAACTCAACGGCAGTGGATTTTTTTCACAATGACAGTACATCTCAATTAAGGCTTGTCTCACATCTAGTGCTCAGTACCCACATGTGGCTTCCCTACTAGGGAGCAAAGAACTAGACCTTACACGTCACTTACGTGTAACATTTACAACCGGGTCCAAATAATTAAAAATATTTAGGGAGAGACAAGTCTTGTCTGTCCTCAGTTAAAAACTACTCACTGGAAAGGCTAATGAGTAAAGATCACTTGACCTCAAACATCTTCTGGGCTTTTCTTCTTTGACAGTGAAGTTGTAACTGGCTATACAGAAACCAGCATTAAGCTTGGAACTCATGACAGCGAGATCCAGCTCTAAGTCCCCAAACATAACACCTGCACCCACATAGCTTGCAATCTGAAAGAGGAGTCAAACAGCCACCTGCCAGAAGGTAAGTACACCCGAGACAGTAAGGACACGAACACAAGCAACTCCAACTGATGAATTCTGACGTTCACTGGTAACAATGTGAAGTTTAAGACATTTATCAAAATGATGAGTGGGACTTACGTATAACATTCATTCACATCCTGACCTTTCTCAGCCCTGATTTCCAATAGCACTGACTATATTTCACAGTAAAACTGGCGCAAACCTTTACATATGTCGTTAGTATTAAAAACTCACATGGCAGAGAACACTGAGCAGAAAAGGTATGCAATAAACCAACACTACTGTCAGTTAACTTGGATTAGAAAAATCAGTTATTTGCTAAGAGATATTTATCAAGTGTTTTTGTTTAACAGAGCACAATAACTGCTTACTCCCAGATGATACAGAGATTATAATAGGCTAAAATGCAAAAACTGTTTATCCTCACAAATAAATATTCTTTCAATCTATCTTCAGAAAAACCATTCTAATACAAACACCACTTAACTGCTGTGCAACCCAGAAAATAACGTGCTTCCTCATCAGGAAAAAGATGCATGCCTACACACTGTTATCTACCCCAAGTCATTGAGAGAAAACTATTGTACGGATAAGGGAGCCCCTCGCTAAGCGGAACCTCTTTATAACCTCATGCTTTTGTTCTACTAGTTCAAATAAATCATAAAGAGTTCTTTGTGAAAAATGTATTTTGCAATAAATTATCAAAAGCTTCATTGAAAGTTGTAATGGATACTGGTTGAGTAAGGAACACTTAGCACAACCAAAAAGAGAACAGAATCAATTTATCAACTCAGCATTTCAGTGGTCTTCAGGCACTGAGCTAAGATTATGAGGCTGGCCAGAAAGAAAAAACTTAAGATTTATAAAAATTATAAGCTTTATTCTTCAATTTAATAAGCTTGTATGTGCTGAAACCTTCTTTTTCTACCAACAATTCCACTACCCTCTGACACCTTCCTAAAATAAATCTCCCAAGAACTTAATACCTAAAACCTACTTCTGGTACTTTAACTTTCAGACAAATTCTTTATACCTTATAATTTAATCCTATGCTTTAAGATGTGTAAGTTATCATATCTACCTAATGATACGTAGTTACTGTAACTGTAACATTACTGCACTTCACAAGTACAAGCATCAGCTTCATTTAGTAATTTAGACTGTTATCTTTAAACCTCTACATCTGTTATCTCTAATAATGGCGCCTGCCTTACAACTAGCTCACTAAATAGTATCTGTCACCAGAAGAGCATTCATGCCTGTCCTTATGTTAAAAAATAAACAAACTCACCTACTATTTCTAGTTAACGGAGGAGAAACTATTTCCATGCATTAAGCCAGTGCCTGCAGAGACTGATATATAGGTCTGCAGTGAAAACCTACATATTTTAAACACACATGCCACAAAACCCTGTTAACTCCTTCAGTAAACAATAACCCTACAGGTCTGTATACACTTGAGCATTTTCCTGGGGAGAGCATTTTTAAGCACCAAGAATTTCTAAGACTGAAATGAGTTTAGGAGCAGTTGTAACAGCAATTAACCCAACAGTGACAACGAAGATCCTAGCTCCTTTTCTTAAGTTGGGACCCTAATAAAGTTATCTTCCAATATTCCACTGGTGATGCACAGCCAACATAAAGAGCTACTGTTATTTTTGCAATGTGAAAAGCCCTGAGTCCTGCCATTTCCCAGGTGTGCCCAACCTCTGACAACTGTCAACCTCTCTAAGGTCTTTCCAACTCTGTCACATGGGGCCCTGCTGGTCTATCTCACTGCAGGTTATGAAAGCAGAGTGGTACAGTATTTACAAATGCAAGACTTGTCTTTGTGTTCCAGCATAAAAGTCTCCTGTTTAATGACTTTAGGTAGGCTTCAGATGGTGTGATCTAAGTTTTAACAGACTCTATATTTCCTAAATGATAATACTGACACTTTCCTTTATGCAGGGAAGACTAATGTAGATAAATGGTGAATGAGATTTTGGTATATACTGATCAAGACACAAACCTTCTCCATTAGTGGGGGCAGTGAGCTGATCCAGCAGAGACTCCTCTTTCACCCTGGGGGATTAAGGGTCAAATCAAGCCTACTGTAGATGTTCAGATGTTTTCATCTAGCTTGTACAACGTTTTCAAATCTCTAAAATAGTTGCCAGCATTTCAGTGGCAGGGCATCTGGCATCAGAATCTGCATTCTTGGGTTATCCTGAAAATAGGAAAACTTGCGACTCTGAGACTACAGACCCTTACAGCCACAATTAAGGGTAGACATAATGTAAAGGGGACAGGCAGTCAGTTTTCTCACTGATTTCACTTCTGAGTTTCTTGACACCTATCAATGTTTGCTACTCCTGTATCCAAACCCTTTGAGCAAACAAAATACACTGAAAAAGGAATGAGAACAGAAAATACCATTTTCATAGTTCTATGTCAGTAACAATGGTTAAAGCTTTCAGCTGCTAATCCAAAGTTTGGCAGCTTAAACTCACCAGTCACTGTTCAGGAGAAAGATATGGCAGTCTACTTCTGTAAAGATGACTGCCCTCGGGGGCAGTTCTACTGTGTCCTATAGCGTAATGATGAGTCAGAACTGACTCAATGGCAATGAGTTTATGTTGGTACTGCCTATACTAACAAGTTCTTTTTTTTTTAATATTTTAAAAATGTCTTTCTTCACACTTTCAGTTACAAACTACCTTCTGTACCAACTAGGTCCTTTTAAGTTCAATGCAATTAATAAGTAAATCTTAGTGGTTTCAAAAACAAGCCATCTTTTAGCTCAGTTGTCCTTACTTCGTTTAACACCAGCCACCTCCATCAGGATGCCATGTTGGACCCTCAAGAGATTCAAGTCCCATGTAACCCTCAGGGACATCAGTGGGGAAGTCAGTGCTTTGTCTGCTCTGGATCTCCTACTAGTTCAGTCTCCATAAAACGTGGTGGATGCTGCTACCATGGCAACCAGTAACCAAAAGGGGCCTAAACATTCTCGTGAAAATGACCACTCAGAACAGCCAGAACAAGGTGGTACTTCCTGCCTCTGCCCTGACCATCAAAGTGCTCCAGGAATCACCAAAGAAAGAAATATGAAGTACAGTGGAAACACCACTCTGATGACACTGTCAACACTGTCTGACACCTATCTTTAGCCAGAGAATGCTCTGGAAACATCAAAGACTCTGGGAACTGCCCAGTCTGTGGCTGCAATGTTGACAGCCACTACTCTCACATCTTCACAGATGACATCGACAATGGTGAGATGGAACACCCTGACAGTGAAGAACTACGAAAATTGTATTTCAACTAAGGATCATTCGGTAAGCAAAAAATTACTGGGACAAAATTCAAGCCATGGCCATATACTGTAGATGAATGAAGGGTGACAGCAAAGATAGCCCTTAAAGCCTAAAAGGCTGGTGCTTACCATATGCTAATCTCAACCCCAGGCAGCCAATGAACTTGGGAATGTTTTTCCATATGTTAGTATCAGATTTTGACACATCTTCCATTCCCATCAAGATATGGAAAAAATCAGGACCAGAATTCTAAAAGAGGTCTTGAAAACACTACACACGGCTTTTAAACAGATACTCAAATGGCCACAAGCCACCTGTGTCTTTCCAGGTATTGCTTACCCATTGCACTGAGGTAATGGTTGAAGGCCTGGCAAGGAGGACTTGGGGTTTGTGTTGATTTGTCACAACTCATGGGTGCTGGGCTCCTGTCTGTGTCAAAAGAGAAATACCCGCTGGAGGATCGAGACAGCAGGGAGGATCTTCTCACAAAGATGAATAGCGGGGATCTGGTAGCAAATGGGCTGGGGCTGGCTGGAGGGGCCAGTGGGCCCTGTGGACTGCCCTGGGGGCAGCGATCCCCTTCACCTTCAGGATTACCTTGAGGCTCTGTCAGCAGAGAGGTAGGAGCCCCAGATCTGAGCTGGGGAGTCTGCGGTGGCCTCTCCGCAGGCTGCAATTGGCCACCTTCTCTGTCACACTCAGAACTTACATCTGAAGGTTGCTTTGCCATTTGGTCTTTTTTTCTGTAGTATAGGAAAAAAAAAAAGAAACTAACATTATCTTAAGCAAAATAATTATTAGTCAGTAAATATCTTAATTATTCATAAAAGTTGAGAATTAATCCAAGTACTTTACCATGAAACCACTGTTTCATATTTCTCTGAAAATCTCCAAATTAAGAAATAAAAATATATTAAAATAATAAACGTATATTTACTGGGGGCGGAGCTAAACTTCCCAGTGCCAAACAAAACATAGTAACAGTGTGTGCAACTACAGCTCTTACACAGAAGCGCGCGCGCACGTTTTAAGAAAAGCAGTTGGTCTGAAGTCTATTCACACGCGCTCTTTACTCAGGACACAGCTGAGTAAGTCAGAAACGACACTCCCCGCAGGCTCTGACTTCCCGGGATCAGATACAGCGCTGGAGCACAGGAGCCAGCGGAGTTGCAGTGACTGCAGGCGGCTGGCCGAGTTCCCCGCTCAGGCCCCATTGTTCTGTGTAAAGTGCTGAGGGCAGCAAGTCTGGGGAAGGTTTGGCAGCGGCCGTCAGTCGTAGTAAGTGCGTCACAATAGAGTTTGTAACTCAGCACGGCTCGGCCGGGCTCTAAGAGCTCACTGCCCGCGGTCCTACCAGCTCGGGCCCACACACCCCTCCTCCCACTGGGGCAGGCGTTTCACAAACCGGACAGACCTTCCCTAAGCGCACCCAGACACCTAAGTGCACACCTTCATATGGTGGACCCCCGAAACCGCCCGTGGGGTCCCCCGCAATCTCTAGAACTAATTCTACACGCTGAGCAACACCAGGACGCCCGGCTCCTCCACCCAGTCAGCAATCCCTCCATTGGCAATAGCGCAGAAACTCACGTCTGCCCCTTCCCTTCCGAGCGTGGCGTCCGGTCCCGGGGTCCGCCGCGTCCAGCCCGCGTCCTTCGCCGGCCGGGCGCCCCCCAACCGTCACCACCAAGGCAGCGCAAAACACAAACTGCAGGACTCACGGTCAGAGCCCCCGGTGCACCACAGAACCCGCGCCTTCCCACCCACCCGCCACCGCCGTCCGCCGGGTGGCCGAGGGCTCCGCGCGCCGCGCCTCTGGCCCGCGCTGCCCCGGCCGCAGCCGCGGGGAACATCCTCCGCCTCCTCCCGCTCCTCCCCTCGCGCACTGCGCCTGCCGCCGCCGGCACCGCCGGCCTCCCCGCGCCTCTGGCGCCGGGTGCCCGCGCTCCCCATTGGCCCGCACGCGATCGCTCCGCGCAGCAGCCAATAGGCGGCAGCCGGGAGGCGGCGCCTACAGATCCCGGCCGCCTGAGGCTAACCGATTGTTGACAAACTCGCCTCCGACTGCGGCGCAGGGAACGCTGGCGGCGGGAGTTCGACGGAGGTCTCGGGGGCCTTGGCTGCCCGGACTATCGCCCCTACGCCCCTTCTGGGCGCCACGCACGTCTCAGCGACCCCCGCCGGCACGGCTACCGGCCATCACCTGGAAACAAAGCAGGATCCGTTCTCTCCTCCGCCCGGCCGGGCTGTCCTCAGACCTCGGTCTTTTTCGCCAGCCACTGCCCCAAATAGCTGAGATGAGGACCCCAAGGGTCGCCTCCGACTCAGCTGCAGCACTCATCCTGCTCCCCGTGCGCCGCGGACACAGGGCAACTCTGATCGGCCCGCTATGGCCAGCGCCGCTCATGTTTGCGTCCAATCACCACAGCAGACCCTGGACACACCAGACCCTTACCCTGACGACCCTTCCACCAGCAGCACCAACTCTGGGGTACAGGGCCTTGAAGACCCTCCACTGGCCTACCCTAAGTGGTTCTTGATCCAAAGGCTGAAAACGTTCTGCTGCCCGCAGGGCGTCCGCCGCGCACCCCGGCGGTGGGGGGGCCGCCCTCAATCTAGCTGCCCGTGGCCTTGTGGCTGGCACGGTTCGCGGAGTGCCCGCATAACCAAGCAAAGCCCCTGGCAAGTCCGAGGATGAATTCAAGCAGCAGCGCCAAAACCTCGGCCTGAGCAAGGGATAAGAAAAACCCAGTCTCGTCAGTTAAATAGACACTAAAATTCCGCAACCCTTTGCAACGGGCCGGCACGCTAAGAAAAGCCAGACGCAAGACCCGCTGCACCGCGCGCTGCCACACGGGAGCTAGCTGGACTTCCCGGTCCGGAGCGCCGTCCGGTGCCGCGAGGGCCTCCGTTCCGGGCCGGCAACCAGAGCCCGCGCACCGCCTCCCAGACCTCGACAGCAAGCACTCAGCCAAATGCCCGCAGAGGCCCGACGACCCTTCCCAAAGTGGCCGCCCCTCCGGCGACAGGCGGGACAGGTCCGTGCGTCCTCCGTCCGCACGTGCGAAGGCAGCTAGCAGGAGTGGAGCCTCAGGGACAAGCGCCCATCCTCCATCCGTCCCCGGCCCTCTTCCCAGGACCCAGAGAACTTTACCTTACGTTTTTCAGTTCGAGAGTCAGAGTCAGACATTGGGGGCACGAGGGCCAGGGGAGGGGCGCCGGGGCGGTGGAGCGAGCGGCGGGAACTGAGCAGCCCGAGGTGGTGCTGACCGCAGGCGGTTCGGGCGCGCAGACTGTTGCGAGGCACCGGTGGCGGCGGCAGTGGCGACGGCGACTCAAGATGGGACGTTCTAGCAAGAACAAGAGCCGGTGGCTGCGCTGGGCGAAGTGAAACCTGCACAGCCCTGCGGCCCAGCTCAGGCTGGCGGGCCGCGCTGTGCCCAATCACCGCGGGCGCCGCCCCCGCAAGGCACCGCCCCCACCTAGCCCGGCCCCCGCACGGGCTGGCCAGTTTCCCCCCCGCGACCCCGCCGCCGGCGCGTGCAGGCTGGGACAGGTAAAGGCGGGGGCGGTCTCAACTAGCGTCCGGGTGCTCGCGCCGCCCTGGGACTCTGCGTTCGGGACGGAGCTGACGGCAGGCCTGTTTACCACGGTGACTTCGGCTGCTGGTAGCTGTGTGCGCACCCATCCCCCACCCCGGGATGTATCCTACCCCCGGCAGCCGTCGCGTGTGCAAGGAACAGGGGGCGCTCCTAGCACGCACTGGGCGGACCGCGGAAAGCCTCCGGGGGCGCTCCTGCGCCCTTGCTCTGCCGCAGCATCTACAACCCCGGGGAAGGTTGGTGCTCAAGAACGCTTGGGTTTGGGTTGTAGAAGGTGCTCTGAGCTCCCCGAGAGTTCGCCAGGCTGGAACCCGAGTGACAAGCTGCCAGTCTTCCTCTGCTGCGCCTGACGCGGGACTAAGGCGTCCTCCTCCTGCCGCCCTACAAGATTGAGAAGAAGGGCAAGGTGCTTCCGAGAGCCAGTTTCTCCGCAGCCCTTTGCGAAGCTAGATAAGAATGCCAAAAAAAAAAAAAGGCAAGTAAAAGAGGGAAATGACACACCCCCCCCCCACCTACCCAGTCCTTTTAAGGAAAAGAAAAATATACTAAGAGTTGCTGGCTCCAGGTGGGAAAGAGGGTGGCGCTCAGGCCCTGTTGCGATCTCCCCCCCACCCCCCAAGATTTGAGCGCTGTCAGAGAACCCCCTGGGAACCGTTCCTCTGCAGGCTGAGGCCAGGAAGGCGGTGAAGCGGGTTTCGGGTGGCGGGTAAAGAAGGGCAAGGGAATGCAATTCTTCCTTCTTCCCCCTGCCCGCCCTGACTCCCTTTTGCAGGTCCACACCTTCTGTCCACCCTCAGGTGGACCGCGCCCTTGCCCCTGCCGCTCCTGCCCCCTCCCAGCGCCCTTTGGTCCCCAGCCTGGGCTTTTGGACAGTCGTGGTTGGGGATGAATAATGAGATGGAACACCTCCTCGAGCGTGTTGAGAAAGCAAGAGAAGGGCAAGACGGATTGAGGAAACGCAACGTAGGGCCACCCTAACTCGCACCCCAGGTGAGAAAAGAAAATGGCTTGAGTGTACAGAGGCTACCCAAGTAAGGTTTCACGTTCCATGAGCATAACTATAAAGTCACAGTGACACTGCACAGCCCAGGTTAAAGATGTATCAGTGCATCCTTTTGCGAGTCCTGAGCAAGGCGAAGGAGACCACGGCTTTTCGGGAAGACTTGAGGGCTAGCGACCGCCGGGATCCAAAGATTTCGCTGCTTACAGAAAGAATGAGCGTGATCGCGGCAAAGTGAAGCGGGAGACTTGGAAGTCTGCTTTGACCGCGAACTCTGGCGACCCGTCAGTATCGGCCGCGGGCGAACCCTGCGACGCGCACTAGGAGAAGAAACACAATGTGCGGCGCCAGCTGGGAGCTCCAAACCCGCCACGCGTCCGAATTCTCGGTGCTCTCGGAGGGGGTGGGCGAAGCAGACACATTGGAAAACAGCGTGGAAGAAAGCCTGGGGTGCTTGTAGTTGGTTTCCGTGTAGTTCCGCCCCCCTTTCATGGCCCGCTTTCGCGTCTGTGTGAAGGCGTTAAAAGTCAAAGCTATCAGGAAAAGCAGCGAAGTGAGCGCTCCCATTTGGGGCACAGGAGAAAGCCGACTGGGAGGCGGCAGCCCGTGCGTCCTTCGCAATCCGGGCTGTGCTCCCGAGCCTCGGCCGGGCGCCCCATGGCAGGTAATGGCGAGCCCTTCAGGCCCTCTACCGCAGCGTCTGGAGCATGCCCTTCAAGAACCGGGCCAGGGCGCAGCAGGCAGAAGAGGAAGGTCTCCGCTTGGGACCCGCACGTGTGCCTCGCAGATGCAGGGAGTGTCTCCTCCTGCTGCTGCCAGATGTTGGGAAGGAGAGGGCAGGAGGGAAGATGGCTCCGACCGAGAATAAAAAGCAAGAATAGTGTCCGGCAACAGAGAACTGAGAAACGGGAAATCCACGGTCCTCGCTCCGGACCGCAGGAGTCTCCCTCCACGTTCTGAAATAGACTTTATTTCAGTGTATTTCCCCTTGCCCGCCTCCTGCTCCTCTGCAAGCACTGGAGAGCCTTTCCATTGCTTTATTTCTTTATTAAACTTTATGTCCTTCTGAAGGATAGTTTGCAAACTTTCTGTGGTAAAAAATGTGTTCCTCGCATTGTCTCTTGGTCGGGAAGACGCCCGCCTGGGAGGACAAGCCAGGCTTTGTGCTTTACCACAAGCAAAAATCCGGGTTCTCATCTCCTTCCACCACCTCCCGTGTGTTTCCTCAGAGCCCAAGAGGGTCTGACTCACTGGAAAAGCTTCACTTGCTGAATTGAACCTAAGAACTCCGAAAGGGTGGAGCTTTCTCCTGAGGGTTTTTGATTTTTGTGCGTTTTTCCCCCTCCCTTCACCTAGCACTATCAGTCTTCCGAGTCACTGCTGACAGCAACTGGTCTTGGGTCGCACTTTTCCCGACCTCCCACTCCAGAAATCAAGGGGCACGCACGGGACAGGAGAGTTAGGAGCTGCCCCGCTAGGCAGGGTTATAAGGGAAAGGATAAAGCTCCGCACTCTTTGGACGGTCCCCTAAGTCCCAACATCCCGACGCGCGCCCTTCTAGCCAAGGCTGGACTTCCGCGTAGTAAAACCCCCGAGCGCTACCGCAGCCGAGCCCTTGCCGGCTGGCGCTCCGACCCAGCTCCCGGCGTCAGCGAAGCGAGGTCGTGGCAGCTGCGGGCGGGCCACCGGCTTCTCACCTCGCTGGTTACCACTTGGCTGCCGGCTCGCGCCGCTGGGAGCACGCTCCTTCCCCAGCCAGGGGCTGAGGGGGCGCAGGGTAGAAGGGCCAGGTGGCGGGTGGGTTGGGGATTCCAGCGACTGGTACATGGAGGAAGGAGTGTGGAATGTAAAAGACAGAAATCACCCTCAGGGCATTGTCCTTGACCAAGTCGCACAAATCCAGCAACTGCAAAACACCACACAGGAAACAAGTTAGAAGTTGGCTAACTCACAGTCCCCCGGTGCCAGCGGCGACCCACTCCAAGCCACTCGCACACTCAATGGCCGCGGAAACTAGTTTCCCTCCGATTCCCTGGGCCCGAGAGGGTAGAGGCCTTGATTATAAATAACCTCCGGGAAGCCTTTTTCATCTTAGAAATTCCTAACTCAGCTATGACTAAAAAGCCCAGACTTTCTGCTTAAGAGGATAGGGGTGCGGGCACCGCCCTAACTTCACCGAGCTCGTGACCCGGGTCTGGAAACCTTCCAACATTTTCCCTCGGCTTCACCGGCTTCCTGCCCGCAGAGGCCTGGGGTGCCACCCTCTGGCGCGTGGAGGCAACTGAACGGGAAGAGCTGCCCCAACAGGTGAACCTCTGGCCGGCTGAGGGCGACGCCCCGCGGTTCCCCAAACTCCCGCACAGTGGTTTGAAAGACCACGGCCCGACCTTAGACCCTCTGCACACCCCCCACCCGGCGCTGCAGGAAATCAACCTGCAGTGAAAGCGAACCCCGCGGACGCCATCCTGGCCCGCGGAAGAGACAGAGAGGGAGGAGGCAGGGCAATGACTTGGGGGACCTGCACTGCGTATGTTATTTCCTTTTCTACATCTTAGGTGCCAGTGCGTTTTTAGTACTATCACATGAGTCGGATCCGACTCGACGGCACTTGGCTTGGCTATTATTTGGGGGAAGGGAGTAATCCACCGAAGATGATAGAACATTTTTTAAACGTAAACAAGAGCAGAGACACTGTTTTCCTTTCCTGTAATGTAGTGAACTGACTATACACACCACTCATCAATGTCTCAAGTTTTTTTAACCTCAAATTTTCAGGCGGTTCTAAGTTTCTTTCACTCCCCAAATTATAGTCAACTCTAGGTTTCTATGGTTTATTTTTCTAGTTTTAAAGGCATCGTTTAAACTAGCCCCACCTTTGCCCTCATGTAGCGGTCACTTCTGAGCTTCGCTGCCACTTTTAAAGCCAGGGTTCTGTGCAGAGATCCAGCATGACGTTTCAGGTGCAGAGTCAATAAACAGATCCCAAAAAGAGGGGTGAGGGAAGAGTATGGTAACAGTCGAGCTATACATCTTGCTTCAGAATGTGCTCCATTACATCAGTAGAGTCTAATGAGAACTTCATTCTTCACACACTGTGGTAAAACAGCTGCTGTGCAGTTGACTCTGGTTCAGGGACCCTATAGGACAGAGTAGAACTGCCCCATGCGGTTTCTAGGGAGTGCTGGAAGATTCCAACTGCTGACCTTTTGGTTAGCAATAGAGCTCTTACCCACTGCGCCACCAGCACTCCACACTGTGGTTAAGCATCATCAAATCAGTACTGAAAAAGCTGATCATATTTGCAAGATACACTAAGATGAACTTTCACCAAGATTTCAAAGTTAGTAATTAATACTCATGACAACTGTGACTAATCTGTCAACTCTCAGTGTCTTTAACCACTGGTTCAAAACCACAAGATGGAGTACACAACCTCGAACTTCACAAGTATTGCAATATTGTTATTTAAGATAATTTTATCTTTGAGTTTACATTAAATGCAGCCGGTATTTGCTGTATGTCAATAATGAAAGAAACCCAATTATTTGAACAAATGTTGTATGAAAGATACCATGGGTTTGGTCTGTCTAGTGCCAAACACAGACTAACAGACCAAAGGAAGAAGTTACGGGAGGCATTCAATACAATTAGCCAGTACCACGGCCGTCAAATCGATTCCAACTCATAGCAACCCTATAGGTAAGACTAGAACTTCCCCATAGAGTTTCCAAGGAGTGCCTGGTAGATCTGAGCTGCCTGTCTTTTGCTTGGCAGCTGTAGCGTTTAACCACTATACCACCAGGGTTTCCTTTAAAACAGCAGTACCCCCTTGTCTGAGATGGATACATTTAAGACCTCCCACCACTGTCTGAAACCAGGGATAGTACCAAACCCTACATAATAAGATTGGCCCCATACATACACAGAAACCCTGGTGGTGTAGTGGGTTAAGTGCTATATTTGGTAATCGAAAGGTAGGCAGTTCAAATCTGCCAGGCACTCCTTGGCAACTTTATGGGCAGTTCTACTTTGACCTATAGCGTTGCTATGAGTCGAACCTGACGGCAGTGGGTTTTTTTACACAAACACACCTATGATAAAGTTTATGAGCAGGCACAGTACAAAATTAACAGTAACTAATAATAAAATAGAACAGTTACAACTATTAAAAAAATGACAACATTGCCATTGAGTCAATTCTCATAGCACCTGCATGACAATATACTGTAATAAAAGTTATGTGAATACTGGGTTGGGATGGTATGAGAATTCATCATGCTATGTATTCAGCTTAACATTTCAATCCCCAGCTGATGGCAGGTAACTGAAACCAAAACTGGAAACTGCAGATAGGGGGTATACTGTGTATTCAGTAAGAGGAAAACTTAAAACTAAAACTTATAAATGAATGGTGAAGAAGAATGCCCCATCAAAATTTTTCAAAGGTGACCACTGCAGTAACACTAGAAAGAGGAGTGCTGTGCTGGCTGGGAAGACTGGACATTGGCTGTTAACAGAATATTCTAAGTTTGAAGTTCTGTCTAAAACATTCCTTGTTGCCAGTGAATCAATTCCGTCTCATAGCAACCCTATAGGACAGAATAGAACTGCCCCATAGAGTTTTCAAGGAGCTCCTGGTGGGTTTGAACTGCTGACGTTTTGCTTAGCAGTCACAGCTGTTGACTACTGCTATGCCACCAGGGTTTCCCATTTCCCTGTTGGGATGATAATAATTATCATTCTTTCATACTTAAAGCATGTACCAGAGGCCTATGCCGGGTTAGAGGCTGTGCTGGGCACTGAGGTTTACACCAGTTTAGATAGATAGATAGCTGCCTGCCAGGGAGTCGATTGTGACTCAAGACAACCTTATACATAGCAATGAAATGTCTCCCAGTCCTGTTGTCATTCTCATGACCACCAGCATTTTAAAGTCCATCCTTGTGGCAATTGTGCCAACCCATCTCACTGAGGACCTCCTTCTCTTGTTGGCCCTCCATGTCCCTGATACCCCCTGATGACATGTCCCAAGCACGCGGATCAAACAATGTGCTGTTGCAATCCAAAGGTTTACACTGGCTAATTTTTTGGAGTACATTGCCAGGCCTTTCCTCCGAATCTTAGTCTGGAAGTTTTGCTGAAATCGCTTGTTTCAGTCAGCTAGTGCCGCTCTAACAAAGATTCACAAAGTGGATAGCTTTAACAAAGGAAAGTTTATTCTTACACAGTCCAGTAGGTTACAAGTCTAAATTCAGGATATCTGCTCCAGGGGAAGGCTTTCCCTTTTGTCAGCTCTGGAGGGAAGTCCCGCATTGCATCAGTCTTTGTCCAGGGAGCATCTTGGCATGGGAACCTCAGGTCTGAAGGATGTGCTCTTCTCCTGGTGCTGCTTTCCTGATGGTGTGAGGTTCCCAGTTCTCTGCTGGCTTCCCTTTCATTTCTTGTAGGATGAAAGGATTAAGGAAGTTGCAAGCCACACTCCAGGAAAACTCCCTTGACAGTGGAGCAGGGAGGTGATCCTATGAAGGGATTTACAGTCCCACCCTAATCCTCTCTGGCATAATCTACTCTGTTAACTACAGGCCGAGATGAGGATTTACAGCATCAGAAAATCACCAAATGGAGGGCAATCACAGAATACAGGGAATCCTGGCCCACCCAAATCACTATATTTTGGGGTGGGGCACAGTTCAATCCATGACACCTCTCCACCACAGGTTACCCTGTTGGTATTTGAAATACTGGCAGCATAGGTGTAAACACCACAGCAAACACAGCCACCACAGTGCAACAGACAGACAGATGGCTGGTGGACGGGAGAGTTAGTGGTGCACATTGCAAACACAGGCCATCTACATGATAGAGGTACGAGGAGTTTTAAAGATGTTTTAAAATATCTTCTTATTACAAAGTACAGTTATGTAGCTAATACAGCACTGATTATTGCATCATTACAGTATATTCATTACCAAAGACCTTCTTAGGATGAGCCAAAGTACTATTAAAAATTAATTTCATTACCAAGCATGCTCTTCCAGCCCTGCCCGTCAAGGTGTGACAAAAATGTGCTGGACAAAGCAAGCCAACCTTTAAAATCTCTTCCAAGGAAACTTTCCCTCTTAGTTCTTGGGGACTGCGGCATTTCCCTTGCTGCTGTCTGCTGTGAAGCCCACTCTGACTCGTGGTGACCCCATGCACAATAGGATCCAGCCATATGATCCAGAAGGGCTTTCATTGGCTGATTTCCAGAAGTAGATTGCCAGGCCTCTCTTCCTGCAGTATTTCCCTAGACCTAAAGATTTCTTAAACATCTCTCCAAGACCCTGATTATGTGTACTATAAAATGCCCATAAGGAGTCTGGAAGGATGGAGAGAGACAACGTGTATGAGGGACCACACCGTAAGCCGAAAAATGCAGTAAAAACAGCATGTTGTTTAACTCTTTATCTTCAAAATGCCATCATCACAGCCTTTGAAGATTCCCCAGAAATTTGTGTCTCATCATCAATTTCAGTGATCTTCCCACTTAGAAATGCAGGGACTGAGTGTGGCAGCATGCAGAACCAAGCATGTGTAAAGGAAAGGGGTTTACTACATCTGTCCAAATCAACTTTTTATTGGTCATGTTGTTTATGGCATTTTCCACTTAACATAGCTTCAAAGTGTATCCTTCTTAACAAAGAAGATATACATCAGCACATATGCCTGAATAGGCTCCAGTTATTTCATGAGGGTAGCCTGAAAACAAGTTAGGACTAGATACTGAGAAATGGTACCATGTATCTTTTTTGATATGTTTGAAACCTGGCGTAATGTGTGTGCACATGTGTATGTAAAACTATTAAGATGTACTACTTTATCTCAGTGAACATCACAGTCTCCAGATGGTTTGTGAGAACATTAATTAAATGAGTATCAACATATGAGGACTGCCACCTAAGTTTGTGAACTCACCTTAGAAAAAGTGCTACATACCTCACTGCAGAATAGCACTATAGTCACCTTTGACGTACTCCCCTTGGGAAGCTATATACCGATGTCAGTGCCTAGTCCATCCTTCAAAGCAATTTTATTGTGCAGTGATCTATCTAATTTTTCACTGTTGTTAGTGTTTGTTCAATGTATTTAGATGCTCTGGTATTGGGTGCATAAAAATTTGTTACGCCCTGCTTATGAACTGAATTCTTTAGCAGTAATTAGTGTCCATCCTTGTCCTCAATGGTGGATCTTACATTAAAATATGTATTATCTGAGAATAGTATTGCCACTCCTGCTCTTCTTTGTAGGTTGTTGACTTGGTATATATTTTTCCATCCTTTGATTTTCAGTTTGTTCATATCTTTGAGTCTTAGGTGTGTTTCTTGTCAGCAACATATAGATGGGTTGTATCTTTTGATCCATGATGTCACTCACTGTCTTTATATTGGAGCGTTCAGTCCGTTCACATTCAGTGTAATTATTGATAGGTGTGTGTTTAGTGTTGTCATTTTGATGCATTTATTTTTGTGTTGTTGATGTCTTCTATGTTTTTCTTAATGTTCTGTTCTGGATCATTCTTCTTTGCGGGTTGACTTTTCATCCTTTTCAGTGTCGGTTTTGTGTTTTTTGAGATGCCTGTGTTACATTTCTTGTTTTGATATGTCACATTGTTATTTTGCTTTGCGGTGACCCCTATGATTCCACCTTACTATTCTAAGTTTAAACAAGACTTTAACTTCTGCATATCTTTTTAATTTCCTCTCCATCTGAAAGGGTTACAATTACTGTAATATATTCCACTTTTTAGTGTGATGATGTCATAGTTTTCATGATATGATCACTGGTTCTTTTAATATTGTAGCTTTGATTGAGCTTTGTGACTCCCTTAACTGAGTAGGATTCTGGATGATGTGTCCTGCACTGCCTCTTTAAGTATACACTTAATGTTTTTATTTTTCTAAGCAAAGAGCTTCTTTCAGTATTCTTGTAGTTTTGGTTTGGTTTTCACAAACTCTCTGAACTTCTGTTTATCTACCAATGCCTCAATTTGACCATCATATTTGAGAGACAACTTTTTAGGCTATATAATTCTTGGTCAGAAGTTTTTCTCCTTCAGGGCTTTGAGTGTGTCATCTCACTGCTTTCTTGCCAACATCGTTTCTGCCAAGGAGTCAGATGAAAGCCTACAGGGTTTCCCTCTGAAGGTTAGCTTTGCTTTGAGCCTCACTACCTTTAAGAGACTCTGTTTATGTTTCATTTTATTAAGCTTGATTATAATATACCTTGGTGTCTTTCTTTTGGGGTCTGGTCTTTGTGGTGTTTGGTATATGTCTTGGATAGCTATGTTCTCTTGTTTCATAATTTCAGGGACATTTTCTGTCAGCAACTCTATAACAATGCTCACTGTATTTTCATCTACCAGTCCCTGTTTAGGAATTCCAATTATTCATAAATTACTCCTCTTAACAGAGTCCGACATGTTTCTTAACACTTCTTCATTTTTCTTATTTCGTTTCTCTGATTTCTCTTCATAAATGTGGGTGTTAGTTGCTCTCCCCTCAAGGTCACTAAGTTTGACTTCCATCCCCTCAATTTCACTCTTTTGGCTTTGATTGAATTGTCTAATTCTGTAATTTTGTTATTGATCAGCTGGATTTCAGATGATTCATGTTCCATCAGTTCAAATAGCTTACTTTCTTTTTCATTTTGTTCTGCTGCCTTTTGTTTAATCTCTATGAGGGCTCTCTATATAATTCTTTTGTACTCAACCTCCAATAGTTTCAGAAAGGCTGCTTCATCTGGGAAGTTTTTTGATTCTTTATTTGGGGAATTTTCCAGAGCCATGGTGGGCTGCCTCGTTAAATGGTTAGCAATTGACTGTTGTCTGCTTGTCATCTGGAAGCTGATTTCTCTGAGGTTACCTCAACAGGAGCTGAAGCATAGTTATAAGAGGAGAGTTGGTCACCAGCCATCTCTGTGTACTCTATTGACTGGCCCCAGGTGGACTCTGGGGTGGCAGGCTCTGCCTCCTTGCTGGCACAGATGGCAATCTACTTATGGAGTCACTAGGGGGCCATCAACCAACACTATGATGTGGATCAGTGTAGGGTAGAGTGGATGGTGACGGTGCTGGGCCTCTCAGCAGTCAGTTTTCC
The DNA here is from genome assembly GCA_028571685.1 of Heterohyrax brucei. Lineage (NCBI taxonomy): Eukaryota > Metazoa > Chordata > Mammalia > Hyracoidea > Procaviidae > Heterohyrax > Heterohyrax brucei. The sequence goes on from CM053162.1 coordinate 26,141,331, forward strand.
AGGTGATCTTATTTTAAAAGGGTACTGTACTTCTGAGTGGGGAGCTGTCCTACAGCTGCCGAATAGTCTGACCCTCAGGTGTGGCAGAAGCAGCCTTCTGGCTGATAGCAAAAGTACCTTATAGGTCATCCCTGGTTGCTATGACATGGTTCAAAGTAGGGTGAGGTTGGGCATTTCCTGCCATCCTCTACCAGTTGCCACCCATAAATATAGACATGAATCATTTCAAATGCCACTTTTCTGATATAGAAGCGCTTACCATATGGGCTGCTGCTATACTTGAGAGTCAGCTGTAGCTAAGGTGCCCGGCTGGATGACTCCACCTCCCAGCGGACCAAGATGGAGGCCCATCATGCTGCCCTTCCTGGTATGAAACAGCAGGAGGTATGACACAGTTCAGAAAAGAGTGGATGTAGGGCAGTGGTGCCCTCAGGAAGCAGCCAGGCTCTCAACATGTGGCTATACCACACACAGTCTCTCTGCTGCACTATACTCTGTTTACTTAAGTACTGCAGTTAGGCGTATTTGCCAGCTCATGCCCAGTCCCTGCTTCCTAGATAACAAAGGAGGCATCAATACTTGCAGTCCTCTGAAATGTTAAGTCAGCAGGAGTGGGACTCAGCAGTCATTGGCCTGTGTTTGAGAGAGGTAGTTTAGTCTGTTACTGGTGCCTAATCCGATCTGACAACCCCATGCCAGATCCTAGGACTCCTCAGACGTCCATGCTACTCTATTCAATTATCATTCCAGGCCTTCATTCTCAGAGGGAATTGAGGAGACATGTATCTAGCCCTCCATTTTCCTTCAAAGCAATTTTGGAACTGTTTTTCTAGAATGACCATCAGTGCTGTCATCATATTACCCTGGGTGTCCTGAATGTCATCAAAATGTGTTCCTTTCACTATTTCCTTTATCTTTAGGTAAAGAAAAAGTCACTGGAGGCCAGATCAGGGAGTAGGGAGGGTTTTCCAATACAGTTATTTGTTTACTGGCTACGAACTCACAGACAACTCTATAGTTATGTTCACAATCTTGCCACTGTGCCACTGTGTGCAATGGCTGTTCCAGAAAGAATTCCAACATTGCTTTGAAGGCTGGACTAAGCACTGGCATTGATGTATATCTTCCAAATGGAAATACTTTCAGGCCCTCTTTGGAAACTCTGTGGAGCAGTTCTACTCTATTCTATAGGGTGTCTATGAATTGGAATCCACTCGACAGCAGTGGGGGTTTGGGTTTGGGCCAAATATAAAGTTTAGACTGTGTTTGAGTAGTAGATTAAACTGACTCCACAAGCCAGATGAAACTCATTCTACAAGCCAAGTGCCACTGAAGGACTCAAATTTACAATAAAAAATTTTACTTTGACCTGAGAAGCAAGTGAAAATGCCTCTAGGCTTCGGGGGAGAAGAATGGTCTGAGCAAAACAACATTAGAGGAAAGCAATCTTGTGAAGCAAGAATCTAAAAACTTGGCTAAGGTCTGAACAAAAGGGGCTACAGAAGATAACTAAAGATGATTTTCACAATTAATTTTCATGTATAAACAAATACACTAAAGAAATTTTGAGATGTGTTGTCCATGGATGATGAACAATGAAAAGAAAGAGATTAACCAACTGTACTTTTGATGAGAAATGTGAGCAGAAACACGCCTGAGTGATATATGAGGTCCAACAATTAAGTCCAAGAACTTAATTGTTCTAAGTGCTACATACCTCATTGCTGAATATCAATGTGGTCATCTTTGAGTACTCCCCTTGGGAAGCTATGCACCAATGCCAGTGCCTAGTCAATCCTTGAAAGCAACTGTGGAACTCGTTTTTCTGGAATGGCCACCAGAGCTGTCGTCATATTACCCTTAATGTCCTGGATGACATCAAAATGTCTTCTTTTCAATATTTCCTTTATCTTTGGGTAAAAAAAAGTCATTGGGGACCAGATTAGGTGAGTAGGAAGAGTGTTCCAATATAGTTTTTGTTTACCAGCTACAAGCTCCTTCACAGACAACTGCAATTAAGTTTGCAATTTGCCACCATGCCAACTGTGCACAATGGCCATTCCAGAAAGAATTCCAAAATTGCTTTGAAGGGTGGACTAGGCACTGGCAATGGTGCATAGCTTCCCAAAGGGAGTACTTGGTAGGTGACCGTAGTGATATTCAGCAATGAGGTATGTAGTACTTACAATAGTTAAGTTCGTGGACTTAGTTGTCAGACCTTATACATCTGTGTATCAACAGAATAAGCCTTATACTTGCTAGCTCTCTTATTACACTATTAGAGACTAGGACTCTTGTTTTCTCCTTCCTTTACAGTTTCATAACTTCACATAAACTCAAACTCACTGCTGTTGAGTCAATTCCAAAGCACAGTGACCCTACGAGACAGAGTAGAACTGCCTTATGTAATTTCCAAGGAGCACCTGGTGCATTCAAACTGCCAATCTTTTGGTTAGCAGCTATAGCTCTTAACCAATACATCCCCAGGGCTTCAAAAAAGCTTCTTAGAGAAGCCATTTAATACATATTGTTACCTCTCCTGTTGAATGACTGGGCCTTAAAGCCTGCTCTTTGTAATTGTTAGTATTCCTTAAGATTCTTCACTTGAGTATACACATTTGGATTTTTTTCAGACTTATAGGGCTCATGCACATAAACTACTTTTGGAGTATTTTCTATCATCAGGAACTATTTCTATCTACAAAAATTATCTGCAAATATGTAATATTTACTTAGATTATCATCATTTATCCTCTTGCCCTTAGTGAATGCCACATACAGAAAATGTTTTTGTATTTTAATACCTCTATAAATAGGAGACCCGGGTTGCGTAGTGGTTAGGAAATTTGTCTGCTAACCAAAAGGTCTGCAGTTCGAAATCACTAGGCACTCCTTGGAAACATGATTGTGGGCCAGTCTACTCTGTCCTATCAGGTCACTATGAAGCCAGAGTCAGCTCAACAGCAATAGAGTTTGGCTTATAAATAAGCTATTTCTTACAATTAATGGCATCTTGTAACATTTTGTCTTCTTTAGTAGTACATAAAATTACGAATTAAAAATAATCAGTGGCATTTTATCTATGTTTTTCAGTGAATCTTTCCAAGTCTTTTTTCAGTGATTTCTCTAGTTATTATATTGTACAGAAATAATTTATTACAGTCTACAGACATTTTACCAGTCTGAGTGAAGTATAGAAACCTTACATCCTTTTAAATCCTTTTACCCTCCCCAATTTATAGGTTAACTGCTTTAAATATTTCTTCTACATGCACTGACAGCTATACTACACAGCATTATAGTTTTTACTTCAATAGTTAAATATAACTTAAAAACCTCAAGAGACAAAGGAAAACCTATTTTGTTTAGTAATATTTTTGCTTACTGCATTCTTTTTTTGTTTCTGATGTTCCAAGGTTCCTTTGTCTATTTCTATTCTGTTTAGAGAAGTACTTTATTCTTTCTTTTAAAATAGGTCTGCTGGTGATACATAGTCTCTTAGTTTTCCTTCATCTGAGAAAGTCTTGATTTCTTCATTTTGAAGGCTATTTTCACTGAATATAAAATTATGGAAGCCCCTGGGTGGTCTTTGAGTAATGACTGAATGAAAGGTTGTCAGTTCAAACCCACCCAGATGTGCCTTGGAAGACAGCCTGGTGATCTGCTCCCCACAAGGTCACAGCCTTGAAAGCCCTATGGAGTAGTTCTGCTCTGTACACATGAGGTCACCATGAGTCAGAATAGACAATGGTAATTAATAACCACCACCACCACCTCCACAACAGAGAGTTATGGGCTGGCAGTTATTTACTTTCAGTGCTTGAAAAATTTTATGCTACTTCCTTCTAGATGATATCATTTCTGATAAGAAAACTGTTGTCATTGAATTGATTTGTCCTGAAAGACAAACGTTGTTTCTCTCTTACTGAATTCAAGATTGTTTTCTTTGTCTTTAGTCTTCAGAAGATTAACTGAGATGTGTTTCTCTCTGGATTTATCCCAGGTTTGCTAAGGTTTTTGAATCTGTAGGCTTCTGACTTTTGCCAATTTGGGGAAGTCTTCAGTTATTATTTCTTCAAGTACTTTTTAGTCCCACCTTCTTTCTCCTTTCCTTCTAGAACCCTGATAACACAAGCGTTAGATTTTTTGTTATAATCACACAGAGCCCTGTGCACAGCAAGGACCAACAGAGGCTTTACTTACCCCCCCCTCCATTCCATAGTCTACAGTATGGTCTCCCAAGTCTAAGCTGTCCTTTGAGGATAGTGCCATTAAAAAGTGTGAAACCTATTAGAAAATACTGTTTTTAAGAAGTGATATTTTGGCACATATCTTTCAGGAAATCCAGGTTGATTAAAATGAAACAATAACACACCTGTTTTTACATGGTTACTTATCACAGAGAAACACCTCAGATTTAGTACCTAAAGAACAGAAGAGATAAATACAACATGACTGACAGTAAGGTAGGGGTAGTAGAGGAAAATGTTTGCGTAGGAATTCGACCTGGAAATTTAGAATGGAGAAATTAACCATAGTACTCTCAGTTAGCCTAAGCAGAGGGTTTATTATGAGGAGTGACAGTTTTGCCTTAAATATTTTTCTCTCTCTTGTATTTTTTCAGCTACAGAGTACACAAATCAATCATCTGACAAGTATTACTGAAAAGATCTATTTCAGTGAAGAAGCAGGCCTAGTGTTCTACTCACACAATTTTAACTGATTTAACTGAATTCCAAGTGTGGGATAACTTGTAGGCTGGTAAACTGCTCAACAAGAGAGGCAACAGTGTCCCTACAGCCAGAAGGCCTGACATAGAAGCCTGATGGTTCCATTTCTAAGCCGTGAAGCCTCCTTATCTCTAAGATGTAAGAATTAGATGAGTTTGGTACAGGGTAAGCATTTCTTCTTTTTCTTCCTCTTATTTGTTCTCTAGTTAGTAATAAAACAGATTCACTACAACTCTGTGACACTTTTCATTACAAAGTCTGCTTAATCATCATTAAGTAGATGATTATTAAGAATTCTGAAACAAGAATTCTGAGAAGGCATCAATTTTAACCACTTAATAAGAACTTCTGATGTCTATTCATACTGTTACTGATTCATAGGAAGAAAAGTTTAAAAAGAAGACAAGTACCTGTAACTTTCCCTTTAGAATACAGGAAACCATATAAAAGTATTGGTAATGAAATTAAAGTAACCACAATTCCTCTTCTGGTAGCATTTTCTACAAAGATATTTTCATGAAATGAGAAAGAATATTAAATCAGGTGGTTATGATAAAGCTCCACTATTAGCTTCGCCTCTACAATGTATGTGGAACAAAAGAATATGACAATTTCGTCAGCTGATATCTGAGCCTTGTAAGTAAAGACCCCATGTGAACATATCCAGGAAGTTTCTTAGTCATCTAGTGCTGCTATAACAGAAATATCACAAGTGGTTTGTTCTAACAAAAAAAGTTTACTTTTTCACAGTCCAAATTCGGGGTGCCAGCTCCAGGGGAACACTTTCTCTGTCAGCACTGGAGGAAGGTCATTGTGTTGCATCAGTCTTTCTTTGGTCTGAGAGCATTTCATCACAGGAACCTCAGGTCTGAAAAACACGCTCTGTTCCTGGCACTTCTTTCTTGATGGTGTGAGGTCCCTAGTTCTCTGACTGCATCCCTTTCCTTGTATCTCTTGAAGGATAAAAGGTGGTGCAAGCCACCCACCAGAGAAACTCTCCTATATGGGTGTTACAGTCTCACCCTAATCCTTTTCAATGTAATCGAATCTTACCCTATCAATAGCAGGCAGAGATAAATGTTTACAGCATAGGAAAATCACAAAATATTAGACAAGCATACAATACTGGGAATCATTACCCAGAAAAATTGGTATATGCCTTTTTGGGAGAGTGGGGGACACAATTCAATCTATAAGGAGTCATTTTCAGTCTAAACTTTTCTTCAGGAAGCAGAAGTCCTCCACAATTAATCAATTAGATCTCATCAACATATACAGAACTTTCCATCCATCAGTGGACAACTACACCTTCTTCTCCAGTACTGATGGAACATTCTCCAGAACAGACCATGTGTTAGGATATAATACAATTTTCAACAAAATCCATACCACTGAATTAATGCAAAGCATCTTCTCAGAACATAAGGCCATGAAAGTCTAAATCAATAGCAGAAAAAATATAGACAGAAAGTGAAACTCATGGAAACTGAACAACAGTTTGCTCAAAAAGCCATAGGTTATAGAAGAAATCAAGGATGAAATAAAGAAATTTATGGATTCCAATGACAATGAAATCCCTTCACCCAGAACCTATGGAATACAGCCAAAGCAGTAATCAGAGGTGAGTTTATCTACACAAATGCACACATCTGGAAGGAAGAAAGAAACCAAATCAAAGAACTAACCCTACAGTAGAGAGAGAACAACAGAGGAACCTCTCAGGCACCAGAAGAAAACATCATAAAGATTAGAGCAGAACTAAACAAATTAGAGAAGAGAATAACAATTGAAAAAATTGAAAAGACCAAAAGATGGTTTTTTGAAAAGATCAAGAAAATTCACAAACCATTGGCTAAACTTACTAAAGAAAAACAGGAAAGGAAACAAATAACCCAAATTAGAAATGAGAGGGGAGTGGCCACAACAAATCCAACAGAAATAAAAAATATCAGAATACTATGAAAGACTGTACTCTAACAAATTTGAAAACCTAGAGGAAATGGACAAATTCCTTGATTCATACCACCTACCCAAATTATCAGAAAGCGAAGCAGAACAACTTGATAAACCCATCACAAAGGAAGAGATTGAAAAAGTCATAAAAAAACTGCCAACCTCACCCCAACAAGATTGGCCATGATCCAGAAAACACAAAACAACAACTGCTGGAGAGGTTGTGGAGAAAGTAGAGCCCTCCTACACTCTTGGTGGGGTTGCAAAATGGTCCAGCCTCTTTGGAAAGCAATCTGGCATGTCCTTAAAAAAATGGATATCGATATATCATTTGACCCAGTTATTCCACTACTTGGAATATATCCTACAGAATCAAGTCCTTTCACACCTATGGACACATGCACCAGAATGTTTATTGCAGCACAGTCCATGATAGCAAAAAGATGGAATCAACCCAGATGCCTAACAACAGAAGAATGGATAGGTAAACTATGGTACAGATACTCAATGGAGCACTACGCAATGATAAAGAATAACGATGATTCCAGGAAATATCTCCTAACCTGGTTTCAACTTGAAGACATTATGTTAAGTGAAAGTAGTCAGCAACAAAAGGACAAATATTGTATGAGACCTCTATGATAAGATCTCAAAAACAGACTTGTGTATAGAAGAAAAGATTCTTTGACAGCTGCAAGGGAGAAGAGGGAATGAGGGTGATGGGTGAGGGTTTAGTTTAGATAGTTGCTAGAAATCTGGTTGGGAGAAAGCGGTGATAGCACACATTAGGAACAAGAACAACATTAAGTGGACTTCAGTATAACTTGAGTACTCCTTTCATCTTAACCCAATATTGCAAGGATAGAGTAGCTGGGGCAGGGGGCAGAGGACCATGCTCTTAGGCGAAATCGAGGCCAATTGGCACAACTAGAGTTTTGCTAAGAGAGCTCTCTGTACCCCACATCGGTGAGTGGCATCTGGGGTCTTAAAAGCTGCAAAGCTGCCATCTGAGGACACAGCAAATGGTCCCAACTCAGCAGGAATGATGCTCACCGAGGACCAAAATGACATGCAGTAAAGACAACCTAGAAGACAGAGAGACCCACAAGAGTGGGTGCCTACATCGACTTGGGACTGGAAGAACCAGATGGTGCCCGGCCACCACCAGTGATAGCCACGATGAAGCTCACAGAGAGGAGTCTCACTGGCAGCACAAGAATAAAAAGGGGTGTCTCCTGAGATCTCCACTAAAAGACCTCAAGTGATGGTCCAGCGGTTTAGGGGTTCCCCTGAGAGCATGGCCCCCAAGCCCCTGATGCTGCCCTTACCCATAAATTATAATGAAGGTCCACTCTTCAGACAGGAATGTATTGGACTTGGCAATGCAGAGTGACCATATATTGGATGCACTTTATGGTTCTATACATCTATAGGGTGTCATCCTGCTGACCTCTGGCTGGAGGAAGGAGAGTGGGTAGAGAGGAGGGGAAAGGAAGCTGTTGGGAGGATGAGACATGTATGGAGTGGAGAAGAATAGTGTGCCGTCACCGGACAGGGAGAGCAGTGGAAGCTACATATAGGTGGGCATGTAAATTTATACAGGAATGTACATTTTCACTCAGTCATGTTAAAAAAAAAAACAAAAAAAAAACTGCCAACCAAAAAAAAGCCTGGGCCCAGATGGCTTCACCACAGAATTATACCAAGCTTTTAGAGAAGAGTTATCTCCAGTACTAATGAGATTATTTCACAGTACAGAAAGGGATGGAATACTACTAAATTCATTCTATGAAGCCAGAATAACCCTAATACTAAAGCCAGGGAAAGACTCAACCAGATAGGAGAACTACAGACCAATATCGCTCATGAATCTAGATGCAAAAATCTTCAACAAAATTCTTGCCAATAGAATACAACAACATATCCAAAAAATAATCCATCATGACCAAGTGGGATTCACACCAGGAATGCAAGGCTGGTTCAACATCAGAAAAACAACTAATGTGATCAACCACATTCTTGTCAAAAGACAAGAATCGCCTGATTTTGTCTATTGATGCAGAAAAGGCATTTGATAAAGTCTAACATCCATTCATGCTAAAAACTCTCAGGCAAATCAGAACAGACAGCAATTTCCTCAGCGAAATAAGGGCCGTTTATACAAAGACAACTGCCTACATCATCCTGAATGGAGAGAGACTGAAACAGTTTCCCTTGAGAGTAGAAACTGGACAAGGATGCCCACTATCACCTCTCCTATTCAACATTGTACTACAGGTTCTAGCCAGAGCAATTAGACAAGACCAAGGAATAAAGAGCATCTGCATCAGCAAAGAAGAAGTAAAAATCTCCCTATCTGTAGACAATACGATAGTATAGTCAGAGAATCCTAAAGAATCCGTTAGTAAACTACTCAAACTGATATAAGAGTTCAGCAAAGTCTCAGGATACAAGATAAACATAAGTAGATCAGTAGGATTCCTTTATACCAGCAACGAGATTACTAAGGAAGAAATCACCAAATCAATACCATTTACTGTAGCCCCTAAGAAGATAAAGTACTTAGGGATAAATCTAACCAGAGAAATAACAGACCTTTACAAAGAGAACTACAAGTTCTTACTACAAGAAACTAAGAGAGACTTACATAAACGTACCCTGCTCATGGATAGGAAGACTTAACATTGTGAAAATGTCTACTTCTCCCAAAGCAATCTACTTACATAATGCAATCTCAATACAAATTCCAGTGACATTTTTTCATGAGATGGAGAAACAAAATTACCAACTTTGTTTGGAAAAAGAAGAAGCCCCGGATAAGTAAAGCACACTGAAGAAGAAGAACACACTGGGAGGCCTCTCATTACCCGACTTTAGAACCTATTACACTGTCACAGCTTAGTACTGGTACAAAAAGAGACAGATAGATCAGTGGAAAAGAATTGGGACCCCAGAGATGACAGCATCTTTCTATGAACAGTTGATATTAAAAAAAGGCCCTAAGACATTAAACTGGGGTAAAAACAACCTCTTCAACAAATGGCGCTGGCAAAATTGGATATCCATCTCCAATAAATTGAAACAAAACCCATACCTTGCACCTTATACAAAAACCAACTCAAACTGGATAAAAGACCTAAATATCAAATCTAAAACCATTAAGCTCATCCAAGAAAAAGTAGGAACAACAATCCATCCAAGTGCCGTCAAGTCAGATCCACAATGGAAGGTTTAATATACAACGGGGACAGACTTCAAAATCTGTCAAACAAACCACAAACAACAGAAAACAGATAAATGGGAACTATTAAGAATCAAACACTTTTGCTCACCCAAACCCTTTATTAATAGAATTAATAGGCCACCTACAGAATGGGAAAAAGTATTCGGCAACTATATGTCAGACCAACGCCTGATCTCCATAACCTGTAAGGTACTACAAAATATCAATAAGGAAAAGATAAATCATCTAATTAAGCAATGGACAAAGGAGATGGACAGACACTTCTCTAAAGAGGAGATCCAGGCAGCCAAAAAATACATGTGGACATGCTCACGATCATCAGCTATTAAAGAAATTCAAATCAAAATGACAATGAGATGCCATCTCACCCAAACGAGTTTGGCCATGATCCAAAAAATGCAAAACAACAAATGCTGGAGAGGCTGTGCAGAAATTGGAACTCTCCTACACTGTTGGTGGGAATGCAAAATGGTGCAACCTCTTTGCAAAGCAATCTGGTGTTTCCTTAAAAAGCTGGATGTAGATATACCATTTGACCCAGTAATTCTGCTGCTTGGAATATATCCTACAGAATCAAGGCCATTTGCACCACCTCATACATGCACAGAAATGATTATTGCAGCACAGTACACAATAGCTAAATGATGGAATCAACCCAGATGCCCAACAACAGAGGAATGCATAGGTAAACTGTGGTATATATGCTCAGTGGAACACTATGCAATGATAAAGAACAACGAGGATTTTAGGAAACATCTCATAACCTGGTTTCAATTGAAGGACATTATGATGAGTCAAAGTAGTCAGCAAAGAAAGGACAAATACTGTATGAGACCCCTACAATAAGAACTTAAAAACAGACTCATGCACAGAAGACTCGTTGATGGCTGCATGAGTGGGGAGGGAGGGAGTGTGAGGGGGGAGGGTTGATATTAGACAGCCAATAGACATTTGGTTGAGTGAAGTCTGCGACAGCACACATTAGAAAGAAGATCAATATTAACTGGACTTCAACATAACATGAGTACTCGTCCCATCTTAACCTAATACTGCAAGGACAGAGTAGCTGGGGTCGGGGGATGGGGACAGTGCTTTCAAGAGAAATTGAGGCCAACTGGCACAATTAGCATTTTGCTAATGAGGACTCTCCACACCCTATATTGGTGAGTGGCATCTGGGGTCTTAAAAGCTGCCAAGCTGCCATCTGAGGGTACAGCAAACAAATGGTCCCAACTCAGCAGGAACGGATGATCAGCAAGGACCAAACCTACGGTGGGGAAAGAGAGCCCAGAAAACAAAGACACACACGTGAGTGGGTGACTACATTGACTTGTGACCGGAAGAACTGGATGATGCCCTGCCACTGCCAGTGATAGCTGTGATGAAGCTCACAAAGTTGAGTCTCACTGGCAACACAAGACTAAAAAGGGGTGCACTCTGAGATCTTCACTAAAAGACTGCAATTGATGGTCCAGGGGCTTTGGGGTTCCCCTGGCAGCATGACCTCTGTCCCTGATGCTCCCCCTGTCCATAAATCATAATGAAGGTCAACTCTTTGGACAGTAATGGCTAGGACCTGGCCACAGAGAGTGACCATACCATGTGTGCACTTTATGGTTCTATGAGTCTACAGGATGTAGTCCTGCTGACCTCCTACTGGAGGAAGGGGAGTGGGTGGAGAGGAAGTGATAGGAAGTGATTGGAAGGATAGGACATGTATGGAGCAGAGAGGAAGAATGTGCTGTCACCGGGCAGGGAGAGCAGTGGGAGCTGCATGTAGGTGGGCATGCAAATTTATATGGGAATGCACATTTTTATTCAATCATAATAAGAAATAAAAAAGGAAGCAGAATTGAATATATAGTAAAAACCCACAGTCATTATGAAGAAATTGTAGGTCATAGGTGCTGGACTTTTGACTTTTATGGACCTAAAAAAGCAATTTGGGAGGACTTTCACTTCTACCGTGATGTAGAGGATGCAAAACAACCTTCTTCCCCAGGGGAATAAGAAGAACCTGGATGAGATAAAAATCATACTGTCTATAGGGCCACTGAAAAGATGTCCATACAAGGAAGACTGGTGAAGTAATTTCAGGAAGAAACAAACTCTTTATAGATAGACAGAGAGGTGTGGAAAGTTCCACATATGGGGCAGATGACTAGTTGGGTGCAGGTGAGTGGAGGAGTGGTCCTCCCAGAGATGGAGAAACTTAGAGGGAATGAGAAAAGAATGGGCCAAGCCTCAGGTGAGTCTATCAAGACACACTGGAATCTGAAAAATCCATGAGCACAAAAACAAACTCTTCGCTTAACAACTCTTAATTCCCAAACTAGAATTCTTCTAGGAAAGCAACGATTCAGGGAGGCTGGCAAGCAAAAGAAATTGTGCACACTCTTATGCATCCTTGTGTTGCCTGAGTGTTGGCATTGTGCTGAAGTTCAACCAAAAGGTGAACCAAAGATATCCGGGACTGTAGTCCATTACCGTCCCAGCTTAACTGTTGATAGGGTCGGAAAGGTAGTGGGTCTGGGGGTAGGGGGAAGGATGGGTGCTGGGCTAAGCACAGTGAACTAAGCCTAAATAAGGCAGCCCCAGCTCTCCATGACTTTAACAGGTATTTCAATGATCAGACCTCAAAAACTGGAGAGAAGAAGGGAAATAAGGAAAATACAATCTTCTGTTTTACAGAATGTCTGGAATACAAAAACATGTGTAACACCTGAAAGAAGCAGGAAAGGTGACCCAAAATCTAGAGAAGGCAGGAGCAATAAAAACAAACATGGGTGACGACTTGCTGCAATTGGTAGACAAAGATTTTAAAACAATTGTTATGAATGTGTTCGAGAATGTACAAGAAAAAATTGGGCATATGGATTAAAATGGGATATTTGAGGAGACAGAAAAAAACTTTAAAAAATAATGAAAGGGAAATTGTAGATCTAAAAGATCTTTGAGATAAAATATTCACTGATGAATTCAACAGAAGAATGGATACTGCATAAGAAAGATCAGTAATCTTGAAAGCGAAGTTTGTGAACTCATTCTAGAAAAACTGCTACATACCTCGTTGCTGAATATATCACTACAGCTACCTTTGAAGGGCTTCCTAGTAAGTGCCTGGTCTACCCTCCAAAGCAATTTTGGAACTCTTTTTCTGGAATGGCCATCAGAGCTGTCGTTGTGTTACCTTGATGACCTGAATGTCATCAAAATGTTTTCCTTTCAATATTTCCCTTATCTTTATGTAAAAGAAAAAGTCATTGGTGGCCAGATCAGGTGAGTGGGGTGGGGGGGAGGGTTCCAATACAGTCATTTGCTTACTGGCTAAAAACTCCCTCACAGACAACTATACAATTAAGTTCATGAACCTGCCAGCATGCCACCATGTACAAGTAGCCATTCCAGAGAGAGTTCTCAAATTGTTTTGAAAGGTGAGCTAGGCACTGGCATCAGTGCATAGCTTCCCAAGGGGAGTACTTTGAAGGTGACTGTAGTGATACTCACCAATGAAGCGTGTAGTACTCACAACAATTAAGTTTGTGGACTTAATTGTCAGACTTCATATATAAAATTGGTATCCCAGAAGACAGAGAGTGGGAAATATTTGAAGACACAATGATGGAAATGTTTTCAAATTTGATATAAAACATTTTATACATTGATCTTCAAGAAGATCAATGAATAGCAAGAAATAAATACAAACAAAACCACACATAGGCCTATCAGGAAACCCTGGTGATGTACTGGTTAAATTCTATGGCTGCTAGTCAAAAGCCAGCAGTTCACATTCACCAGGCACTTCCTGGAAACTCCATGGAGCAGTTCGACTCTATTCTGTAGGGTCACTTTGAGTCAGAACTGACCTGACAGCAATAGCTTTTATAGGCATATCATAGTCAAACTGCTAAAAAGCAAGGATAAGGACAAATATTTGTCAGATTAGCCAGTCACCAGACAAAGACACTGCAGTTGAGTTGATTCTGACTCATGGTGACCTTATAAATCAGAGCAGAACTGCCCCGTAGAGTTTCCAAGGAGCACCTAGCAGATTTGAACTGCTGACCTTCTGGTTAGCAGATGTAGTAGCATATAATTACTAAACCATCAAGGTTTCCATAGGAAAGTAAAATCTCATGCATGGGAACAGTATCATGAATTCTTCTCAGATATAAGGCAAGACAGAAGACTATGAAAAGACAATTTAATCTATAATATATATATAGCAAACATATCCTTTAAAAATGAAGATAAAATAAAGAATTTTAAGAGGTATAAAAACTGAGAGATTACTTGCCTTAGATTTGCGTTACAAAAATTAACAGAGCTCTTCAGCTCAGGAACTGTAATACCAGATGGAAACTGATCTACATTTAAAAATAAAAATTTATTTTGTTGTTGCTGTAGAGAATGTACATGACAAAACAAGCCAAACGAGCATCAGTTCACCATTTTCTGTTTGTACAATTCAGTGACACCGATTACATTCTTTTAGCTGTGCAACTATTCTCACCTCCTTTTCTGAGTTGTTCCTCCCCCATTAACATAAACTCACCATCCCCTAAGGTTCCCATTCAATCTTTCAAATTGCTGTTGTCAATTTGATCCCACACTGATGGTTCTTAAAAGAACACAATGCCCAAGGAAGACATTTTCATACTAGTTATGCTAAACTATTGTTTGATTTTAAGACATCTTCAGAGAATATTTTTGGTTTAAGGTTTAAAGATTATCTCGGGGCAGTAATTTCAGCTGTTCATTCAACCTCCATGGCTCCAGAAAGTCTAGATTTTATAAGAATTTGAAATTCTATTCTGCTTTCACCGTCTTTTGATCAGGATTCTTCCTAGAATCTTTTGATCAGAATGTTCAATAATGGTTGCCAAGCACCATCCAGTTCTTTTGATCTCATGGCAAAATAGGCAGTTGTTCATGGAGGCAATTAGCCTTCCACCCATTCTTGATTCTCCATCTTCCTCTCTTATTCCAAGTGAATGGAGACCAATTCTTATATCTTGGATGGCTGTGTGCAAGCTTAAAAAGACCCCAGGAACTATGCAAAAAATTAGGAGAGAGAACAGAAGCACTAAACACGCTGAGACATTAACTAGGCTGTCCCATGAAACCATGACCATACACCTCCAAACTAAGGAACCAAATCCCATGAGATGTTTGGTTGTACATAAGTGGCCTAGCTGCTGCTACTTTCGGAGGGGGGTGGTTTATTGTTGTAAATACATCTATCATGCAACTTTTGGCAATTCAGCTTTATACAGCTGTACAAATTATTGGCATCACTTAAATAATAATTGGCTGTGCAAACCTACTCTGTCAATGCAATTTTCCCACCATCATAGGCTAAAAATTCACTACTTTATAAGCATTATCCTCACCACCATCACCCCCTCCTCCCCCCTCTGTTGCTACCCCTGGTAACAATAAACTTTGATCCCTGTATATTTATTGTCCTTTTCTTGTCCTTTTATATGTTAGAAGTCATACAATATTTGCCCTTTTGTGATTGATTTCACTCAGGATAATCTAGCGCCATCCACACTGTACCATGTATTAACACTTCATTTCTCCCACTGACTAATATACCACTGTATGCACATACCACATTTTGTTTGTCTGTTCATTCACTAATGGGCATTTAGGTTGTTTCCAACTTTTGGCTATTATGAATACTGAAGCAGTGAATTTGGCGTACAAGTCTCTGTTTGAGTCTCTGCTTTCAAGTCTTTTGTGTATATACCTAGGAGAGGAATTGCTGGATCATATGGTGGTTCTATTTTCCATTTTCTTAGGCACTACCACCCCGTTTTCCACGATAGCTCTACCATTTCGCATTCCCACCAGCAACTGCCCACATCCTTGCCAGCCAAGCTAAGCCAAGTGCCAATTTGTCATTTTATTTTCTTCTTAGCCATCCTAGTGACAGTGAAATTGTATCTCATTGTGGTTTTGATTTGCATTTCTTTGGTGGTTAGTAACCTTGAATATCTTTTCATGTATTTGGTGGGTAGCTGAATGTCCTCTTTGGTGAAATGTCTATTCAACTTCTTTGCCTGTTTTATGATTGAGTTGTCCTTTTGTTGCTAAGTTGTCAAAGTTTTGCATGTCTTTTGGCTACTAGATTCCTATTGGCTATATCATTTCCAAAGCTATTTTCCCAATCCGTAGCTTGTCTTTTCACATTTTTGGTAAAGCCTGTTAAAGAAAAAAGGTTTTTAATTTTTATGAGGATTTACATATTTATTACTTGGAAAATCTGGTGACATAGTGGTTACGAGCTACAACTGCTAACCAAAATTGATTTTTCCATCATCATAGACTGAAAATGAGGACTCTGTCAATCTTTGAAAATCAGTTTGAATCCACCAGGTTATCCCCTAGAAACTCTATGAGGCAACTGTACTCTGTTCTATAGGGTCCTGTGAGTCAGAATTGACTCGACAACAATGGGTTTGTGTTTTTTGTTTTTTATTTGTCTTTTCTTTTGAGCTTTTGTTATTATGTTAGATAATCCATTATTCTTAAAAGCTGGAAAACCTGATAGCTAGGCCCAATCACATTGCCCCTGCATTTTCTTGAAATTTCATGCTTTTAGTTTTCAGATTTAGGTTCTTAATCCATTTTGAATTTGTTTTTTTGTATGGTGTGAGCCATGGATCTTGTTTAGTTTTCCACTTGTGGAAATACAACTTTCCCAACACTATTTATTTTATTTTTTATATTTTAGAAACTATTTTAAGTGAAAGTTTACAATTCCAGCCACTTTCTCATGAAAAAACTTACATGCACTTTGTTATGTGACCCTAGCAGTTCTACCCATCTTGTGACAGCACACTTTTTGTCTCTACTCTGTATTTCCTGTGTCCATTTAACTATTCCCTGTCCTCCTCTGCTTTTTCACCTCAACTAAGAACAGAAGGTGCCCAGATAGTCTCATAGATCTACTTCAGCCAAGTACACTCTTCATTAGTATAAACCTCCAAACTACGGAGCCAAATCACATGGGATGTTCGGTTGTACATAAGCAGCCTAAGCAGCGTTTTTTTTTTTTTTTCCTAGTCATTGTTACAAATACATCTATCATGCAACTTTTGCGAATTCAGCTTTTCGCAGGTGTACAACTTATTGGCATCACTCAAACAATAATGGGCTGTGTGTAACCTTACTCTTAATCATGTGATTTTTCTATCATTATAGACTGAAAATCAGCACCCCACTGCCAATTTTTGTTTGCTGAGTTGGCTTCAAGAATGCTTTCAGTTCTAGGCTAATAGAGAGTCCAGGGGTCATGTCTTCCAGGCACCCTCTAACCTGTCAGACCAGCAAGTATAGTCTTTTTAATAGAATTTGAACTCTGCACCCCCACATTTCTCTCGCTCCATCAGGGACTCTTTGTTGAATTTCCTGTAAGGGCAGTTATTCATACTGTCAGGGCACCATCTAGTTGTTCTAATCTCAGGCTGATCTAGCCTCTGGTTTATGCTGCCCTTCCTGTCTCTAGGGCTCACATTTTCTTTATGTCACACATTTTCTTTATGTCATTGATGTCCTTCATTCTCCTCTGCTCCACGTGGGTTGCAACAAATTGACGCTTCTTAGATGGCTGCTTGCTAGCTTTTAACACTGCAGACATGACTCACTAAAGTGAGACATAGAGCACTGTATTAAGCTTTGCTTTGCCAAGTGACCTAGATGTCCCCTGAAAATATAGTCCCCAGACCCCTGCTCCTGCTACCCTGTCCTTTGAAGTGTTGAGTTATATTTAGGAAACTTCTCAGCTTTTGGTTTAGCCCAGTTGTGCTAATTTCTCTACTGCAAGTTGTCCCTTCCTTTACTGAAAACAATTCTTGTCTATTTTGTAATTAATGAACACCTCTCTCCAATCTCCCTGCCCTCGTAATCATCAAAGACTGTTTTCTTCTATGTTTAAACATTTTCCTCAGTGCTTGTAATAGCAGTCTCATATAATATTTGTCTTTTTGCAACTGAGTAATTTCACTCTGCATAATGTGTTCCAGTAATGTGTTCCAGATTTCTCCATGTTGTGAGATGTCTCCCAAATTCACTGTTGTTCTTTATCATTGCATAATATTCCATCATGTGGATATACCATAATTTGTTTCTGCATTCATCTACTGATGGGTGCCTAGGTTGATTCCATGTTTTTGCTGTTGTGGACAGTACTTCAGTGAACACTGGTGTGTATGTATCTATTTGCCGACACCACTTATTGTAGTGACCTTTCATTTTCTATCAAATGGACTTAGCATTCTTATAAGAAAACTCAGTTGACCATTTATGTGTGAATTTATTTTTGGACTCTCAATTTTACTCCGTTGGTCTATATGTCTATTGTTTACCAGTACTGCACTGCTTTGATCAGTATAGCTGCAGAGCATGTTTTAAACAAGAAATGTGAGTCTTCCTGCTTTGTTCTCTTTCAACATTGCTTTAGCTATCCAAGACCACTTGCCATTCCATATAAAGTTGCAGGTTGGCTTTTCCTTTTCTGTAAAGAAGGCTCTTCGAAATTTGATCAAAACTGCATTGACTCTATAAATCTCTTTGGGTATCACTGACATCTTAACAATATTAAGTCTCCCAATCCATGAACGTGGGACATCTTTCCATTTATTTATGTCTTCTTTAATCTCTGGAGCTCTAGAGTTCAGACTGCTAACCAAAAACTCAACAGTTTGAATCTGCCAGCTGCTCCTTGGAAACCCTATGGGGTCATTATAAGTAGGGATAGACTCAACAGCAGTGGGTTAGATTTTCATCTTTTCCAGCAGTGTCTTTTGGGGGTTTTTCTAATACTTTATTGTGCTTTAAGTGAAAATTTACAATCCAAGTCAATTTTCTGTATAACCCCCCCTCCGCCCCACACACACCTCAGTGCAACTCTACCTGGTCTCCCAACCCTTTGACAGCACACACTTCCTTTCCGCCTTGTACTTCCTGTATTCATCCAACCAACTCCAACCCCCCTCCTCTCCACTCTCCCGTTTCACCTCTGGACAGGAGTTGCTCCAACAGCTGCATGTATATATTTAAGTCAAGAGGCACACACTTAACAAGCAACACTCTAATCTTTAGAGTTGGTTCCAGTACCGGTTTCAGTTCTGGGCCAACAGGAGACCCTCCAGGATGTCAGACCATCAAGTCTGGTCTTTTAATAGAGTGCTAGATCTGTACCCCCATTTTTCTCCTGCTACAGCAGGAACTCTATGCTGTGTTCCCTGTCAGTGCAATCATCGGCACCACTGAGTTCTTTGGTCTCATGTTGAGTTCTTTCGGTGTCAATCATATGGCATCTTCTATCTCCTGGGCTCATATTGTCCCCTTGTCTTTAATGTTCTTTGTTCTCCCCTGGT
The DNA here is from genome assembly GCA_028571685.1 of Heterohyrax brucei. NCBI lineage: Eukaryota > Metazoa > Chordata > Mammalia > Hyracoidea > Procaviidae > Heterohyrax > Heterohyrax brucei. Next base: position 26,160,647 of record CM053162.1, read on the forward strand.
CCACATGGACCAGGACCAATGCATGCTCCTTGGATGGCAGCTTGCTAGTTTTTAAGACACCAGATGCCACTCATTAAAGTAGGATACAGAATATTTTCTTAAAAAAAAATCAATTATGCCAATTGACCTAGACATCTTGTGAAACCATGGCCCCCGGGCCCCTGCCCTTATTACTCTAACCTTTGAAAGGTTCAGTTGTATTTAGAAAGCTTCTTAGCTTTTGGTGTAGTCCAGCAGTGTTAATCTCCCTTCCACTGTGTGCTGTCACTTCCTTCACTTAACGTAATTCCTTTCTAATCTTTGAATACCCATCTTCCTCCCTCCCTCCCCTCCCTTGTAACTATCAAAGATTATTTTCTTTTGTGCTTAAGCCATTTCTTGAGTCCCTATAATACTGGTTTCATACAACATCTGTCCTTTTATGACTAACCAATTTCATTCAGCATACTGTCTTCCAGATGACTCCACATTATCAGACATATTCTATGATCATCATTTTTTATCACTGCATTAGCGTTCCATCATGTGAATATAGCATAGTTTGTCTACCCATTCATCTGTTGTTGGGAACTGAAGTTCAATTCTTCTTTTTGCTATGGTGAGCATTGCTGCAATAAGCATTGGTGTGCATGTATCTATTCGTAAGACAATCCTTATTTCTCTAGGATATATTCCAAGCAGTAGGATTGCTAGACCATATAGCATTTTTATTTCCGGCTTTTTAAGAAATTGCCAAATTGACTTCCAAAGTGATTGTACTATTTTACATCCTATCAGTATAGAAGAGTTCCAGTTTCTCTGCAACCTCTCCAACATTTAATGTTTTGTGGGTTTTTTGTTTTTTTTTTTAAACTAATGCCAGCCTTATTGGAGTGAGACAATATCTTACTGTAGTTTTGATTTGGATTTCTCTAATGGCTATTGATCGTGAGCCTTTCCTCCTACATCTTTTAGTTGCTGGGATGTTTTTGGTGAAGTGCATGTACGTATCCTTTGCCATTATTTAATTGGGTTATTTGTCTTTTTCTTTTATTACTATTTAAATATTTTATTCTGGTTAAATGACAGTTTACAGTTCAAGTCAGTTTGCCATATAAAACCCTGTACACACACTGCCATTCAACTCTAGCACAATCCAAGTCAATTTGCCATATAAAACGTTGTACACACACTGCTATGCAACTCTAGCTGTTCTCTCAACCCTGTGACAGCACTTTCTTCCTTTCACTCTAAACTTCCACATTCATTCAACCAACTCCTGTGTCCTCCTCTCTACCATACCATCTTATTTCTCTAGGGGAGCTGCTCCAGCAGCCTCATGTCTTACAGTCCAGTCCATTCCAATTTTTGTCTCAAGAGCTGTCTTTGGTGCCAGCTTCACCTCTGGGCTTCTGGTGAACCCAGGGGCCATGTTCTCTGGGGACCCTCTAGGATACTGGACCATCAAGTCTGGTCTTTAACAGAATTCTAGATCTGCATCCCCATTTTTCTACTGCCATGTTAGGGAATCTACATTGTATTGTCTGTCAGCATAGTCATTGGTGGTGGCTGGGTACCTAGTTCTGGTTTCGTGCTGGTTAGTCTCTGGATCATTTGGCCCCTTCTGTCTCCTAGGTTCACATTTTCCTCATGTCTTTGATGTCCTTTGTTCTCCTCTGTTTGTCCTTTTCTTGTTGAGTTTTGCAGTACCTTGTAGGTAAGGGCGATTAGAAATCTATCACATTAGTGGTTGCCAGTTTTTTTCCCCAGTCTGTATGTAGTCTTTTTACTCTTTTGATGAAGTCTGTGGGTGAGTATAAGTGTTTGATTGTTAGGAGTTCCCATTATCTCTTTTCTCTTCTGATGTTTGTGCATCATTACTAATACTATGTGGTCTGTTTATGCCATGTATTAGGGTTCCTAGTGTTGCCTTTTACTTCCATGGTCTTTATTGCTTTGGATTTTATATTTAGGTCATTGATCCATTTTGCCTTTACTTTTGTGCATGCTGTGAGACATTGGTTTTGTTTCATTTTTTGCAGATGGATATCTAGTTTTGCTGAAACCATTTCTTGAAAAGACTGTTTTTTCCCAGTTCACAGCCTTTGGGCTTTTATCCAACATAAGCTGCTCATAGATGGGCTGTGTTATATTTGGATTCTCTATTCTGTTCCATTGAACTAATATCTCTTTTTCTACCAGTACCAGGCTGTTGTGACTACCGTGGCAATGTAATACATTCTGAAGTCAGGTAATGTGAGGCCTTCCAATGTTTTCTTCTTCAGGAATGCCTTACTTATATGGGGCTTCTTCCCTTTCTACATGAAGTTGGTGATTTGTTTCTCCATCTCATTAAAAAATACCCGTGTATTGGGGTTGCATTATATCTATAGTTTGCTTTGGGTAGAACGGACATTTTCATGACATTAAGTCTTCCTATCCATTAGCAAGGTAGGTTCCTCCACTTGTATAGGTCTCTTTTGGTTTCTTGCAATAGAGTCTTGTAATTTTCTTTGTATAGTTCTTTTACATCTCTGATTAGATTTATCTCTAAGTATTTTATCTTCTAGAAGGCTATTTTAAATGGTACTGATTTGGTAATTTCCTCTTTGATGATCTCTTTGTTGGAAAAAAGGAATCCAACTTATTTATGTTTATCTTATATCCTAATACTTTCCTGAACTCTTCTATTAGTTCCAGTAGGTTTATGTAGATTCCTCAGGGTTTTCTGTGTGTAAGATCGTATCATATGCAAATAGAGATATTTTGACTTCTTTACCAATTTGGATGCCTTTTGTTTTTCTTTATCTTGTCTGACTCCTCTGGCTAGAACCTCCAGCACAATGTTGAATAAAAGTGGTGACAATGGACATCTTTGTCTGGTTCCTGTTCTCAAAGGGAATGCTCTCAGTCTCAATTTAGGATGATGTTAGCTGTAAACTTTGCATAGATGGCCTTTATTATGTTGAGGAAATGTGCTTTCAATTCGTATTCTGCTCAGAGTTTTTAACATGAATGGGTGTTGGACTTTGTCCAGTGCCTTTTCTTCATTGATTGATAAAAATCAAGTGATTCTTTTATTTCTGTGGTTGGCTACATTAATTGTTTTTCTAATATTGGATCTGACTCGATGGCACTTGGCTTGGCAATATTGAATTATCTCTGCATTCTTTATATGAATCCAACTTGATCATGGTGAATTATTACTACTTTTTTTTTTGATGTATTGTTGAATTCTACTGGCTAGTATTTTGCTGAGGGTTTTGCATCTAAGTCCATGAGAGAAACTGGCCTGTAATTTTGCCTTTCATGCTATTTTTACTCATTTTTGATACCAGGATTACGCTGGCTTCATAGAATGAATTTGGGAGTATTCCATCCTTTCTACACTGTGAAATACCTTTAGTGATGGTGGTGTTAACTCTTCTCTAAAAGTTTGTTACAATTCTCCAGTGAAGCCATCTGGACTGCGACATTTTGTTTCAGCTGGGAATTTCTTAATTACTTTTGTCAAGTTTTTCTTTTGTGATGAGTTTATTGAGTTGTCCTACTTCTGTTTGTGTTAGTTTTTGTAAGTAGTATATTTCTAGAAGTTTGCCTGTCTCCTCTAGATATTCATATTTATTTGAGTATAGTTTTTCATAGAATTCTGTTACAATTCTTTTAATTTCAGTTGAAGTCTGTTGTAATATCACCTATCTTTTTTCTTATTCAAGTTATTTCCTTCCTCTCCTGTTTTTCGTTTCTCAGTTTGGCCAATGGTTGATTGATTGCCGATCTTTTCAAAAAACCCAGTTTTCAGTCTTTTTTTTTTTTTTTTTTTTAACTCTTTCAGTTGTTTGTCTAATTCATTTAATTGTGCTCTAATTTTTATTATCTGTTTTCTTCTGGTGCTTGAGGAGTTTTTGTTGTTGTTGTTGCTCTCTTTCTACTTGTTTGAGTTGTAGAGTTAATTCTTTGATTTGGATCCTTTCTTATTTTTCACTATGTGTATTTATTGAGATAAGTAGACCTCTGAGCACTGTTTTTGCTGTGTCCCATAGGTTCTAGTAGGATGTGTTTCATTATCATTTGATTCTGTAAATTTCTTTAGTCTTCTACAACCTGGAGGTTTTTGAGCAAAGTCTTGTTCAGTTTCCACATTTTTTCTGCTATTGATTTTGACTTTTATGGTTTTATGTTCTGAAAAGATGCTTCGCAATATTTCAATTTGGATTTTTTAAGATATGCTTTATGGCCTAGTATGTGGTCTATTCCGGAGAATGTTCTATGTGCATTGGAAAGGCAGATACACTTTTCTGTTGTTGGGTGGAGTGTTCTATGTATCTCTGTAAGGTCAAGCTGTTTGATTGCAGCATTTAGATTTTCTGTGTCTTTACTGAGCTTCTTTCTAGATGTTCTATCCACCACCAGAAGTGGTATGTTGAAGTTTCTTACTTTATTGTGGACTATCTATCTTATTTTTCAATGCTGAGAGTTCTTTTGATGCGTTGAGAAGCTCTGTCATTGGGTACATAAATATTTAATATAGTTATGTCCTCCTGATTGCTTAACTCGTTAAGCATTACATAGTGACCTTCTTTGACCACTGTGGTAATTTTCCTTTAACATTTATTTTGTCTCAAATTAGCATTGGCACTCTTGTCTTTTTTGAATGTTGTTAGCTTGGTACATATTTTTGGTCCTTTGAGTTTCAGTTTGTTTGTATCTTTACATCTAACATGTGTCTCTTGTATGCTTTTCACCTGTTCTGCTACTCTGTCTCTTTATTGGTGCATTTTACCCATTTACATTCAATGTTATTACTGATAAGTATAAATTTAATGCTGTCAATTTGGTGCCTTTTGTGTGTGTGTTGTTGATGGTTCCTTTGTTCCAATTAATTTTCTATGCTGTGCCATTTTTCTTTATGGATTTTCCTTTCATTCTTTTCCTTGTTGTTGGTTTTATATTTGTGGAAACTTCTTGATTTTGTTTCTTGTTTTGATGTGTAGGATTGTTAATTTCCTTTGTGGTTAATATTTACCAATAATGTTCTGAGTTTAAGCCAGTCTTTAATTTCTTTTATTGCCTTGACTTCCTTTCCATCAGAAAGATCTATGAATACATTAATTTGTACCTCTTCTTTGTATAACATTGTCATCATTTACGTACTGAGATTTCTGTTTCCTTATTTTTAGTGTTTCAGCTTTGTGTAGATATATGGATGTTCTGTCCTGCATTGTATCCTTGAATATATATCTGATGTAACTGACTTTCTAATTGAAGAACTTCCTTCAATGTTTCTTGTAATATTGGCTTGGTTTTTGTGAATTCTGTAAGCTTCTGTTTATCTGGAAATGTCCTAATTTTGCAGTCATATTTGAGAGACAGTGTTGCAGGTATATTACTCTTGATTGGCAGTTTTTTGTCCTTCAAGGCTTTGTATATGTCATCCTGTTGCCTTCTTGCCAGCATAGTTTCCACTGAGTAATGTGAGCTCAGTCTTGCTGACTCTCCTTTGTACATTATTTTTTGTTTAAGCCTAGCTGCCTTTAAAAGCTTCTCCATATCTTTCGTTTTGGTAAGTTTGATTATGTCAGGTATCTTTCTTTTAGGATCCACCTTGTGTGGAGTTCAGTGAGCATCCTGGATAGATACCTTCTCATCTTTGAGGATATCAGGGAAGTTTTCTGTTAATGTATCTTTAACAATTCTTTTTGTATTTTCTGTTATAACCCCCTGTTCTGGTACTCCAATCATTCATAAATTACTTCTCTTGATAGAATTCCACATAACTGTTAGTGATTCCTTATTTTTTAAAAAAATTCTTTTATCTGACTTTTTCTAATATACAAGGTCCAGCAACCAAGTCCACTAACTTAATTGTTCTAAGTGCTACACACCTCACTGATGAATACGACTATGGTCCTCTTTGAAGTACTCCCTTTGGGAAGCTATGTACCAATGCCAGCACATAGTCCACCCTTCAAAGCAATTTTGGAACTCTTTCTGGAATGGCCATTGTGAAGGGTGGCACAATGGCAAGTTTATGAACTTAATTGTATAGTTGTCTGTGAGGGAGCTTTTAGTCAGTAAACAAATAACTGTATTGGAACATCCTCCCTACTCATCTGATCTGGTTCCACATGACTTTTTTCTTTACCCAAAGATAAAGAAAATATTGAAGGGAAGACATTTTGATGCTGTTTAGGATACTAAGGGTAATATCACGACAGCTCTGATGGCCAATCCAGAAAAAGAGCACCAAAAGTGCTTTAAAGGGTAGACTCGGCTCTGGAGTCAGTGCATAGCATCCCAGAGAGAGTACTTTGAAGGTGACTGTAGTGATATTCAGCTGAGAGGTATATATCACTCTTTCTAGGATCAGTTCGCAAACTTAATTGTTAAACGTCATATTCTGGTGTCAGATGCTTTATCTTCAGTCTCATTAGCTATGCATTTCATTGCATCAATCTTGCTCCTTTGACTTTCTACTGAATTGTCTAATTCTGTAATTTTATTTTTAATCTGCTGAATTTCAGATAGTTGCTGCTCAAGTATTTCCTATAACCTGTTCAGTTCTTCATATGCTCTGCTGCTTTTTGCTTAATCTCCTTCCTAATGTCTTAGAGAGTTCTAAACATTTCTCTTTTGTATTCTACTTCCAATAATTGCAGGAAGTCTTCTTCATCTGGAAAATATTTTGATTCTTTGTTTTCGGAGTTTTCCGAAGCCATGGTGGTCTGCTTCTTTAGGTGATTAGAAACTGACTGTTGTCTCTGAGACATAAGAAAACTATTGTAATTTTTTTTTATCTATTCAGTTGTAAACTTCTATCAGTCTGTCTATCTATCTATCTATGATAAATTTAGTTTTCGAGCGCCCAAATAGTCTGGTCATTTGAGATAGCTTGATTATTTGAACCTTAAAAATTCCAGTGCCTTGTTACCAGGTGGTCAGAGTTGTGAGTGCACTGAGAAAGGTAGGGGAAGCTGCTGGCTCAGGGGAGCTGGCAGAAACCCACCTTTCCCTTGCTCAGGGTACATGCATAAATGTCCCACTTGCAGCCCAGGTAGTGCATCAGAGTTCTGGACTTGATATAGAGCAGAGCAGACAAAGGAGGAGAAAGTGCTGGGGAAAGGGACAGAAATGAATGCATAGGAAAGATTTAAATGTGCAAGAGTTCACAAGCACTTAGCTTATGACATTCAGGTGACAGTCCTCTGAAGTTCTGTATGTGTGGCCATCCAAATTTCAGCTTCCCTACCAAAAAACACGTGCTCTGCTTACACCAGATCCAACTCGACGGCACTTGGCTTCTGCTTACACCTGCTGGTCACCATGCCACAGCTCTGCTTGGCTGGCAGAAGCCAGTCTCTCTGTGGGGAGAAGATTTAATTCTGACTGAAGTAGTTGCTTCTGAACCTGCTCTCTCTTTCCTGTCACCCAGTCTGTTCTCTCAGCTTTCCACCTGATATTTCAGGTTCCTAGATTGTGCTATATGATCCATTCAGTTGTTATTCTGGTTCTTTGTTGTTAGAGGGAGTAGGAAATATGTGTGACTACTCTGCCATCTTAGTCCTGCCTACTTTTTTTTATTATTTTTTTTCACTGTATAAGTCCTTGATGTCCCTGGTTAAATCTATTCCCATATATTTCCTAATTTCTCTTCCAGATTTCTCACTGATAGTATACAAAGACCTAACTGTTTTTTGTTTGTCAGTCCTGTACCCTGAAGCTTTGTTAAATTCCTCTTTCCTCATTTATCTCTAAATGTTTTCTTAAGGACACTTTGGGATTTTCTATATATAGAATTACATAATCCACTAGGATTTACAATGTTATACACAGACTTTTTTTTTTTTTTACAAATACCCTAATACCCTGACCAGGAAACAACAAAAAAGTAAGATTAAAGACCAACATCTCTCATGAATATGGATGCAAAAATCCTTAAAAAAAAAACATTAGCGATCTACCCATACCTAAAAAGAACAAGATATCATGATCAAGTGGGTTTTATCCCCAAAATGCAAGATTTGTTTTTTGAGAATCAATTAATCACATTAAGAAAATAAAGAAGAAAAACCATATAATCAGCATGCAAAAATAGCAACTGAAAAAATTCAAAACCATTCCAGATAGAAATTCACAATAAACTAGGGTAGAAGGAAACCTTTGACTCTGATAAAGAACATCTATGAAAAACTTGCAGTTAAGATCAAAATTGCCAACATTTCCCCATCTAAGATTGAGGGAAAAAAAATGAGGATCTCTGCCCTCAGCACTTCTATTCAACATTGTGCTGCAAGCCTAGCTCTTGCAATAAAACTATAAGTACATGTATACTACAGGTTAGAAAAGAAAATACTACCCTCAGTTCACACAATTGAGTATTTGGAAGCCCTAGAAAATCTATAAATAAAACTACTTAAAGTAATGACTTAGGTTTCCAGGACACAACTTAATGTACAACAATCAACTGTGTGCTAAGTATTGAACACATAGCTAAAAAAATTAATTTAAAAATATATTATTTGAAGTAGCTTACAAAAACATAAAAAAAAATTAGGGATAAATCTGATGAAATACATTCAAGAACTCTGCCCTAAAAAATTCATAACACTGTTGGAGGAATAAAAACAGGCCTAAATAAATTGAGATATTCTAAAACATATACAGAAATACAAGGGACTCAGGATAGCCACAATGATTTTTGAAAAGAAAAAAAAAAATGAAGGACATTATCTAGTAAAGATTTACTATAGCCACCTAGATAGCATTAGTAAAATACAGACAAATGGATTAATAGAGCAGATAGCCCAGGAATAGACCCACACTTTCACAATCAATTCTCAAGAAAGAAGCCAAAACATTTCAAAGGAGAAAGGAAAGTCTTTTTAACAAACGGTGCTTGAACATCTAAATAACTACACTGTGGTGAGAAGGGGAAGTGAACCTCAACCTCTACCTCATACCATACACAGAAATTAATCTGAGATGGAAAATGGATATATAAAAGTAAAAGTCATATAAGCTTGAGAGAAGAAAGCATGGGAGAACATCTTTATGCCCTTTGGATATGTTGTAGATTGAATTATGGCCTTCCTGAATATGTGCTGAAGTTTTAAGCCCCATGCCCACAAATAAGGTCCCTGGGTGATGCAAATACTTTATTTGCTCCTAAAGCTTGCTACCTCAAACTCACTCAGCTGCGCTGATACAGAAAGACCCAGTAATCTGTTTTCATAAAGTTTACTCTCCAGAAAATTTTATGGAGCAGTTCTATTCTGTAACACAAGGACTAGCCATGAGTCAGAATTAACAGAAGCAGATTTGATGTCCTGGTACCCACAAATATGACACCAGTTGGAAGTAGACGTTTGCTTTTGTTACATTAAAGAGGTCATACCTGAGTAGGGTATGACTTTTGAGTTACGAAAAAGGAAAACTGACACTGACACATACACAGGTAACTAACAGATGCCAAGGATCACTAAGGAACAAAGAGCATTGCTGACAGAACCAGAGTCTAGGAGGCTCACAAAAAGAATCAGCACAACTGAGACCCTGACTTAAACTTGTAGCCTCCAGAACTGTGGGAAGATAGACTTTTGTCCTTCTGAGCTGCTGACTTGTGGTGTTTGTGCTGTGGTAGCACCAGGTAATGAAGACAGGTTGGATAAAGATTTCTCAGATGGCACCCAAAAGCACCAATCATAAAATTAAAAATTGACAAATTTTACTTTATCACTTAAAAACACCTGCTTATCAGAAGGTAATGCCAAGAAAATGAATATGTGGGCCACAGATTGGGAGATAATACAAGTACCTATATGTAGAATATACAACTTCTACAGTGCAATGTTTTTTAAAAGATAATAATAACGGTTTAAAAATGAGCCAAAGACTTAAATGGATACTTCATAGAAAACACACAAATGATCAGTAAGTACTTGAAGGGTGTTCAACACCATCAGACAGCTGGGAAATGAAAGTCAATACACAATGTGATACTAGTATACACCTACTAGAAGAGCTGAAATGAAAAAGGATGACGACGTCTAGTGTTGACAAGAACGTGGAACAACACAGCTATATTGCTTGCAGAGGTCTAAAATATATAGTCGTTTTTGGAATACTGTTTATGGCAATTTTCTAGTTTAAACAAATATCTACTGTATGATGCACTCATTCCATTCCTAAGTATTTAACAAAAGAAATGAAAACATGTCCACAGAAAATTCATATAAAAATGTTCATAACAATCTTACTCGTAGTAACACCAATCCTTGAATACCTCAAATACCTATCAACTGGTAATTTTTTTTTCCAGCACAATTAAGCTTTTTTAATGAAGGGGAGAAAAATAAGTCTTAAGCCTTCAGTTATTTTTTTCTCCCCACAAGTGAGTGTAAATAAGAGACTTAATCTTTAAACAGATAAATTTTCCATAAGGATACTGGATTCATTCTCATTGAATACATTATGGAATGGAGTAACTGAGGTCAGCTGGAGGTGAAAGGCCAGTTCCTGGGGGCTCTGACACATCACAGACCTAGTGATCACCATGCAGGAGGGGGACCTAGGGCTGAGGAGTCCAGAGTTTTGCCATGCCATGGAATAAGCCATTTGACAACTAAGTTTATGAACTCATCCTAAAAAAAGTGCTACATACCTCACTGCTGAATATCACTATGGTCACCTTTGAAGTACAACCCTTGGGAAGCTATGCACTGATGCCAGTGCCTAGTTCACCCTTCCAAGCAGTTCTGGAACTCTATCTGGCATGGCCATCAGACCTGTCATCCTATTACCCCTGATGTCCTGAATGTCATCAAAATGTCTTCCTTTCAATATTTCCTTTAGCTTTGGGTAAAAAAAAAAAAAAAGTCATTGAAGGCCAGATCAGACAAGTAAGTATGGTATTGCAATAGAGTTATTTGCTTACTGGCTAAAAGCTCCCTCACAGGCCACCATGTCACCATGCCCAATGACCATTCCAGAAAAAGACTTCCAAAATTGCTTGAAAGGGTGGCACCAGTGCACAGTTTCCCCCAGAGGAGTACTTTGAAGGTGACCATAGTGATATTCAGCAAAGTGGTAGCACTTAGAACAATTAAGCTCACAGACTTAATTGTCAGATCTTGTATCACTCAGCAAAAATAAAAAACTTGGAAGAGGTGAACTCCTGAACAGCACATAGCATGCTAAGAACGGAGTAAGCACTCTTCCCTCCTCCCATTCATGGGAAGCTCTGAAGTAAGCAAACTGAACTACAGTGGTCAAATCAGCAAAACGTGAATTACTTCTTTCATAAGGGCTAAAACAGAAAATTACTAATAAAATAAGGGTGGGAGTAGAGTGAGGATCCCATTCAGGAGAGCCATGAAGGAAAGGTGCACCTGTATATGATGCTTAAATATATTAGTGAGAAAACCCACATGCTGTGCAATAAATAGAAGAGAAGCCTGATTGTACGTGGGCCTTTAACCTGTTTCGGGTGTCATGAGAGGTGGTACCTGCACTTATTCTTTGGCAATATTTCTGTTTCCCATCTTTGTCAATACCATATGGTTTACTTGTGAATGACAAGAAAAGTCATAGATTCTGCAGGAAATAATTGACAGAATGATCTCTTTCTCAGAAGAATTAAGATTTTAGAACCCACTACTACTACTCATTAACTGAGGAAGAAAGGCCTGGTGATCTGCTTCCATAAAGATTATAGCCAATAAAATCCTATAGAGCAGTTCCAATCCTCAACATGTGGGGTTTCTGAGTCAGAATTGACTCATGCCAACAGGGCTTGCTTATTAACTTTAAGAGTGTTTCTTTCATTAATTGGATAGTTACTAGCTCCTCCCACCTCCCTCCCAAAACTGACATCTAATCTTTGATGTTTCCTTAAAAGGTAAAGCCATCTCTTGATCTGATCTCATGAAGTCTGAAGTCAGTGCCTGCCTACTGCTCCTGCTGCTAAGAGAAGAAAAAGGATCCAGTGAGTGACAGCAGAATGGGAGGGAGGCTCATGTGGAAATGGCGGGCATTCTCACACAGATGCCTGGGTGCACAAGCGTTGTGTTTGAGGTCTCCAAGAGGGTGACGTACAAAGTAGAGAAACTTACCCAGGTGTCGTCAACCTAGGCACCTTCCTGGCTGACAGCAGTCACTTGTCTCAGAGCCATATCATTATTTCAAACAGAGGAAACTCAAGCCAGCAAGGACTGAAAAGGATTTGCATAATACTATCAACCAAGAAGATCTGAAATTACGATCAGTGCTTGTACTGAAATGACAGAACTGTTAGAATTATCTGGCCAAAAATTATAAAGCAGCCATCATAAAAATGCTTCAGTGAGCACTGATGAGCATACTTGAAACAAATGAATAACTAGAAAGTCTCAGCAAAGAAATGGAGAAATAAAGAAGAACCAAATGGAAATTTTAGAACTCAAAGATACAATGACTGAGGTAAAGAAAAAAAAAATTCAGTGGATAATCCCTATAGCAGAATGGAAGGTTCAGAGGAAAGTACCAGTGACTGAAAAGGAGAATAATAGGAATTACTGAATTTGAATGACAGAGAGAAGATAGACTGAAAAAATAAAAACAAAAATGAACCAAGCCTCAGTGATCTGTGTGATTACATGAAAGGACTTACGTGTCATCATAGGTCCAAGGGAGGAGTCAGAGAGGGTGAGACTGAAACATACTCGAAGAAGTGACAGCCAAAAAGTTGCAAATTTTGGCAAAAGATATAAACCTACAGATTCAAGAAGTTGAGCAAGCACAAACAAGATAAACTCAAACAAATCCACACCAATGTACATTACAGTTAAACTTCCAAAAACTGAAGATTCAAAAAAAAAAAGTGAAAGCAGAGAGAGAGAGAGAGAGACAGAATGAGAATTGGCATCTTACTTACAGGAGGAAAAACAACTTGAATGACAGCAGATTTTTGTTAGAAATCATGGAGATCAGAAGTATTTTAAAGTGCTAAAAGAACTGTCAACCCAGAATCCCCCATTCATGAAATATGACTCGTATTTGCAGATGCCACATCTGTTTGTGTAGAAAATCTCAAGAAATCTACAAGAAGTATAACTAATTAGTAAGTTCAGTAGGGTTGCAGGACACAAGGTCAACATAAGAACCAATTTTATTTCTGTATACTAGCAATGAATGGATGGATACTGAAGAAAAAATACAGTACTATGTATAATCACTCAAAAATGAAATACTTTGTCAGAAATCTAACAAAATACATACAGAGCTTGTGAACTGAAAACCACATAACACTAAATAAATAAAGATACAAATAAATGAAGACACACACTGTGTTGGATGAGAGTAAAGATGTGAATTCTCCCTAAACTGATCTATTGGTTTAACACAGTTCATGTCACAATTCCAGCAAGAGTTTTTGCAGATGTATATAAGATTATTATATGATTCATATAGAAAAGCAAAGGAATTAGAACAGCTAAAACAATTTTTTTTGTATGATTTCATTTATAGTCAATGTGCAAAATAGCAAATCCATAAAGACAGAGATTAGTGATTGCCAGGGGATGGAGGATGGGCAATGACCTCTAATGAGTACAGGATTTTTCTTACAGAAGGTGAAAATGTTTGGGAATTTGTGATAATGGACACATTACCTTGTGAACATACTAAAAATTATATACTTTAAAAGTGTTAATTTTACAGTATATGAATGGTATCTTCATTTCTTTTGTAAAGTATGCAGAACTTCTTTTATTTTTACTTTTTTTTGTTTTTTTATTAATAAATAAAAAGTGAAAGTGTACATACTCAGTGCTTACAATACTAAGTTACGAGAGGAGGAGTACACAAGCTGTGTTGAAGTCCCATTAATATTGATCTTTTTACTAATATGTATTGTCACCAATTTCACCCAACCAAATTTCTAACAACTATCTAATCTAAACTCTCACCCCTTGCCCTCCCACTCTCCCACCCTCCCCACCCTTGTAGCCATCAAAGAGTCTTTTCTATTATGTATGAGTATGCTTTTAAGTTTTTATCGTAGGGGTCTCATATAATAATTGTCCTTCTGTCACTGATTAGTTTCACCCAACATAATGTCCTCCAGTTGAGACCAAATTGAGAGATGTTTCCTGCTATCATCGTTGTTCCTTATCAGTGTATGGTACTCCATGGAGTATACATACCAAAGTTCACCTATCCATTCTTTTGTTGTTGGGCATCTGGGTTGATTCCAACTTTTTGCTATCATGGACTGTGCTGCAATGAACATTTGTGTGTGTATATCAGTTGGTGTGAATGGCCTTGATTTTGTAGGATATATTCCAAGCAATTACTGGATCAAATGATATATTTGTATCCATTATTTTAAGGTAATGCCAAATGGCTTTCCAAAGAGGTTGTGCCATTCTGCAATCCCACCAACAGTGAAGCAGAGTTCCAATCTCTTCACAGCCTCTCCAACATTTAGTGTTTTGTGTTTTTTGGATCATGGCCAATCTTGTTGGGGTGAGATGGTATCTCATTGTCATTTTTATTTGAATTTCTTTAATAATTAATGATCATGAACATGTCCACATGTGTTTTTTGGCTGCCTGGATCTCCTCTTTAGAGAAGTGTCTGTCCATCTCCTTTGCCCGTCGCTTAATTGGATGATTTGTCTTTTTCTTATTGATATTTAGTAGAACCTTATAGATTATGGAGATTAGGTGTTGATCTGACATAGAGGTGCCAAATATTTTTTCCCATTCTGTAGGTGGTCCTTTAATTCTTTTGATGAAATCTTTGGATGAGCAGAAGTGTTTGATTCTTATTAATTCCCATTTATCTATTTTCTCTTCTGATGAATGTGTTTTGTTTGTCAGATTTTGAAGTCTGTCTATATTGCGTCTTAAAATGTCCATTGTTGAGCCTATCTTATCTTGGATGAGCTTTATCATTTTATTTTTTATATTCAGGTCTTTTCAATTTGAGTTGATTTTTGTATAAGGTATGAGATACGGGTCTTGTTTCCATTTTTTTGCAGACGGATATCCAATTATGCCAGCACCATTTGTTAAAGAGACTGTTCTTATCCCAGTTCAAAATCTTAGGCCCTTTGTCAAATATCAGCTGTTCATAGGGGGATGATGGCATCTCTGGGGTCTCTACCCTGTTCCATTGGTCTATATGTCTCCTTTTGTACCAATACCAGGCTGTTTTGACTACTGTGGCAGTGTAATAGGTTTTAAAGTCAGGTAGTGAGAGGCCTCCCAGTATGTTCTTCTTTTTCAGTAGTGCTTTACTTATTCGGGGTTTCTTCCCTTTCCAAATAAAGCTGATAATTTGTTTCTCCATCTCATTAAAAAATGTTGCTGGAATTTGTATTGGGATTGCATTATATAAGTAGAGTGCTTTGGGCAAAATAGACATTTTTCACAATATCAAGTCTTCCTATACATGAGCAGTATAGATTACTCCACTTATGTAAGTTTCTTCTAGTTTCTTATAGCAAGGTCTTGTAGTTTTCTCCGTAAAGGTCTCTTATTTATCTAGTTAGATTTACTCCTAGGTGTTTTATCTTCTTGGGGGCTATAGTAAATGGAATTGATTTGTTTATTTCTTCATTAATAATTTCACTATTGGTATAAGGGAATCCTATTGATTTAGTTATGTTTATCTTGTATCCTGATACTCTGCCGAATTCTTCTATTAGCTCTAATAGTTTACTTATGGATTTCTTTGGATTCTCTGTATAAACAATCATGTCATCTGCAAAGAGGGAAATCTTTACTTCTTCAGTGCCAATAGGGATGTCTTTTATTTCTTGGTCTTGTCTAATTGCTCTGGCTAGAACTTCTAGCACAATGTTGAATAGAAGTGGTAAGAGGGGGCATCCTTGTCTAGCTCCCATTCTCAAAGGGAATTCTTTCAGTCTTTCACCATTCAGGATGATGAAAGCAGTTGGCTTTGCTAAAACAATTTTTTATAAAAAATAAAGTCTACCCAATTTCAAGACTTCAGTAACTACAGTAATCAAAATTGTATAGCACTGGTGGATGTGTACACACATAAGTCAGTGGACAGAAGAGAGAACACAGGACTAGACTCACACAAATGTGCCCAATTTATTTGCACACAAAGTTGCAGAAGCAACTCAGTGGACGAAAGACAGTATTTTCTAAAACTGGTGCCAGAGTAGCTGGACATCCATTGTTAAAACAAGAACCTCATCCTAAGTCTCATACATTATATAAAAATGTACTCAGAGTGGATCATGAACTTAAAGGCCAAACATAAAACTTTTAGAAACAAATGCTGGAGAAAGCCTTTGGTATTTAGAGCTAAGTAATAAGTGTTTAGGTATGATGCTGAAAGCCCAATCTGTGAAAAGAGAAATCAGTACAATGGACCTCATCAAAATTTAAAACTTTTGCTCTGTGGACAACTCTGTTAAAATGAAGAGACAAGCTTGTAGACTAGGAGAGAAAGGTTTTGCAAACTACTTATTCAGCACAGGACTGTTCGTTGACAGATGCATCTGAGTGGCTTAACTAGAGCATTGCAGTGACCCTGGGTATAGGTGCCACTAAGCAGTTTCTGTTAACTTGGTCAGGCCCAACGTCCTTTCTCAAGCACAGTAATGCATTAATTCAAAGACTGATGAGCTTAACTTGTATTTTTGAGCTGATATTATGGCAAAGTTAAAAGAGGGGGAGCAGAAATGGTTGGACAGGGGCACAATTTCGGTGCTGGCCATAGGCACCATTTCCTGGCCTAACCGGGGTAATAGAAACTACTCAGTGGCACCGTTCACCCAAGGCTGGTATAATACCTGTCATACTGTGGTTACCCCTCTGCCTCGAGTTGACTTCTGATTCATGAGGACACCACGTGTATGACTGTTCCATAACGTTTTCTAGCCTGTGACCTTTCAGAAGCAGATTGCCAGGCCTGACTTCTAAGGTGCCTCTGAGTGGATCTGAACTATCAACCTTTTGGTTAGTAGTCTAGCACTTAACCATTTGCACCATCTGTGGTCTCCGACAAATAAATAGTATCTACAATATATATTAAAACATAAAACTCAATAGTAAAAAAACAAACAAGGAAGCAAATTATTCAGTTAGAAAAAAAGACAAAAGACCTAAACAGACATTTTACTGAAGAGGTGAAAAGATATTCAACATCATTAGCCATTAAAGAAATGCAAATTAAAACTAAAATGAGATATCACCACATACTTATCCTAAGGTTAAAATAAAAAATAGGGAGAACATCAAGAGCTGACGAGGATATGGGAACAATGGATCATACCCATGGATCAGTGGTGGGAACACAGAATAGCACATTCCAGACAGCAGTATGGCTAGCATTTTCTTAACAAAACTCAGCATGCAACTACCCTGCAACCCAGTAACTACACTCCTGGGCATTTCTCCCAGAGAAATTAAAACACATATTCCAACAGACCCTGTGCACAAACAGTTACAGCAGCTTTATTCCTAGCAGCCAAAAACTGCCAACAACCAGATGTCCTTCAGTGGGTGACTGGCTGAACAAACTGTGGTGCATGCACACCAGGAAATACTAGTCAGTGAGAAAAAGGAATGAACAATTGATACAACTTAGGTGCATTTCCAAAGAATTACGCTAAGTGGGAAAAAAAAATCCAAAGAGTTATACACTATGTGACTTCATTTATGTAATCTTCTCAGAATAACAAAATTATAGAAGTGGAGTTCAGATTACTGGTTAAGAGGGATCAAGTAGGAGTGAAAGGGAAGTGGGCAGAGCTGTAACAGAGGACCGTGAGAGGGGTCGTGGTTAGAAAGGTTCTCTGGATCTTCATTGTATCAGTGTCAGCATTCTGGATGTGACAGATGTGTTATATACAATTTTGCAATATGTTGCCATTGGGGGAACGGGGGGGAAGGTATATAGACTCTATATTATTTCTTACAATTGTATGTGAATCTAAAATTATCTCAAAATAAACAGTTCAGTAAAAAGTCATAGTCAAAGCAAATTTCAAATTCAGTTTTTTAAAAATAGTTTATTGTGCACTAAGTGAAAGTTCATAGACCAAGTCAATTTGTCATACAAAAACTTACACATACACTGCTATATAACTCTAGCTGCTCTCCCCACACTGTGACACCATAATACTCCCTTCCACCCTGTATTTCCCATGTCACTAAACTAGCTCCTGTTCCTTCCACCCCCATCATCCTCTCATCTTGTCTCCAGACAAGAACCACCCAGTTAGTCTCATGTATGTACATAAACCAAGAAGGACACTCTTCACCAGTATCATTTTATGTCTCAATGAACCAAACACCAAACCCAATGCTCCTAAGTCAATCCTCACTCACAGCAACCCTATAGACCAGAGCAGAACTACCCCATAGAGTTGCCAAGGAGTGCTGGGTAGATCTGAACTGCCCATCTTTCGGTTAGCAGCTGTGGCACTTAACCACTACACCACCAGTGTTTCCTTAGGTCTTTTAGTCCAGTGTAATCTTTGTCTGCAGAGTTGGCTTCAGAATGGTTTCAGTTCTGTACTAACAGAGAGTCCAGGGGCTACGCCTGTCAGACTATCAAGTCTGGTCTTTTCAGTAGAGTTTGAATTCTGCAACCCGTTTTTCTCCTAATACATCGGGGACTCTTTGTTGTGTTCCCTGTAAGGGCAGTCACTAGTGGTGGCCAGGTATCAAATTCAGTTCAAACAAAAGGCTAAGATTTTATATAAGCACCCAAAGGCTGCTTTTTATTGTTATGTTTTTTAGTTGAAGCACAACATTCACGCAGAAATTTACACAAATAATACATTCAGGGCAGCTTGCTCAGTTTTCAAAAGATGAATGCACTCACGCAACCATTACCTGCCTTGGGAACAGAACACCTGCTTCCCAAAAGATCCCACCAAAAGTCACATGCTTCAGCTGCACAATTTTTCTTGCACTATCTCAGTGTAGACAACTTGGTTAAAGGACAATTATTGCCTGGTAACTCAGGGCTGTAATCTGTGACATGATTACCAGCTGTTCAGGGAAGAGGGGGAGCGCTGCAGTGAAGGCTGAGTTAGCCTCCAACCTATGGGCTCTCACAAGAAATCCTGGCTCTTGTCTGTGACCTGATGGGGCTATTCCCTTATGCTGTCTGTGTGTGGTTACTAGGTGCTGTTAGTCCTCAGAGGAGGAAAGAAGCGGAGCAGGTCTCAGTAATATTTTGTCTCTAAAATCAAAGCAAAAGTATAACTTACCATTCTAAAAGTGAAAAGCAAATGCAGCATGTTTTTAAATAAAAAGTATTGACTTCTACCCACTAGAATATTGATTTCACCACAATATATGTACTAGAGATAATTTTTGTTTCAAGCTTGTTTATTTCATTTACATTCCCAGGATTTGTAATAAGCCCATCTTGTCCCTAAGTGCAGCTTCAGTCCGCCCTGTCTGCTGCACGACTCAGTTGAATTCCATCTCCTGAAAGATCTTTTTTGTGCAGTGAAGCTATTCTGAGGCACAAATTTCACTAGCAGGAAATTCTCAGTGTGCATTCTGCAGCCAGAGGATGAACCCAAAGACGGTGGTGGGAAGGAGCACCCCGGTCACCCAGCACTTCCGTCATCTCCCCCAGGAGTCCAGTAAAACACAGCTGCCAGAAGAACTCAGCTGAACAAAACACCTTGCCCTCTCCTGTGGTTTCTACAAGTTATCACCGAAGGCAGGAAATAGAGAGAATGATCCCAGCTCATTCCTCACACACAAAGCCATACTGTCAGGCAAAGCATAAGGGTTGGCCAGGTGGCAGCCACACGGAAACCGGGATTGGAGGGGGATGACCTCGGGGTCCCCTTTTACTGGCCAAACTGAAGAAACCAAATCCCACATGTATTTTCTTAACCTCAGCTGAATGCCCCTCATTTATTGACTCAACAATGTGCTTTATGTCATTGAAGAGCAGGCCTGGAGAAAGAGAGGAGGGGGAGGGGAAGAGAGCTTCTCCCTCGCTCTTGTAGCACTCCGTGTCGGCATTGCCATTTTCTCTGTCTCCCTGTTCGAAGGTCTCTGACTTTGGGAAGAGAAGGTGGCTAAGGAAACGCTCACATGCTAGCTGGTCCTGGATGTCTCCTGGAGGTGAATCAGAGGTCCCATAGAAGTAAGAGTCAGTTAAAGTCAGTTCTGGGATGTTTTCAAATCAAGGAGGATTTTTAGATGGGGCTTTGTGGTGCTCCCTGTGTGAGGCTCCACTGTGATGCCAGTCCCCGCCACCAAAGGGAGCTGCCCTCCTCATCCCCGCAGACTCCATCCCTGTGGCCACAGCCCACTCACCCACATACCCCAGATCCTCCACTCAGCCAGACGGCAGGGGCAGGAGTTTCTGCCACACCATCGTGCAGGACTGCTATGAACTGCAGTTGACTAGATGGCAGTGGGTTTGGTTGTTGTTGTTTTTAAACCACTCATCAAACTGGTGATTAGGATGGAGAATCAGAGAGCTTTCCCTGAATTGTTTATGAAGTGGGTAGTAAGCGAAGCTAGCTAGAAAAACCAGATGCTGTCAAGTTGGTTCTGCCTCTTGGCAATACCATACATGTCACTCTAGAGTTTTCACTAGCTGTGAGCTTTCCAAAGAAGACAGCCAGGCCTTTCTTCCAAGCCACTCTGAGTGGATCCAAACCACTGACTTATAAGTTACTAGCCAAGCACTTAACCACTTTCACCACCCAGGGACTCTAGGCAAAGCCAAGGGACTAAGGCACCCCACCTCCCTTTGTCACTCCAATGAATGTTTTCAATATACTGTGTATAAAACTTCAGTTCATGAGTTCATGATGCATTTGATTCTGGCTGTCTGAGTATCTGTTAAATTGCCTTGACCCAGGTGGTTTGGGGAAAATAGAAGAACAGGAAATCTGAATGTCTATTAAAAAGAAACATTTAGTACAGCATGGAAAATAGCCCAAACTGTACATCTGCAGGAAGTGAAGAGCAGGCATGCCATCTGAGTCTCATGGGCACAGGGTGGATATTCACTTTCAAGCTAAGATCTGAGGAAGGTCAGTATTGTAACACCACCTTTCCAGCTTGGAATTCTCACTTAGGTTTTTTTCTCTGTGTTGTTTCTTCCACTCCAGCTTTTTTCTCCCCTTCGCTCCCCTCCTTTTCCTTTCTTTTTCTCTTTTCCTTCCCCCCCCCTTTTTTTTCCTGCCACTAGGCAACTACTCTTTTTATATTCTCCATTAACTTCAAAATAACTTTGAACTGGTCAAAAGAGTGTAATGCATCTTGGAAATTCAAAGACACCAAACAGCATCCATGGTTTTGGAGCCTGGTATCCGCCATATTTCCATGCCACTCCTCCTATGAATAAGCCAATGGCTGTGTCTACTCAGAACTACCTGAATGACCCACCAATCAGGCTTGGGAGCTTTACCCCTTTAATTATTTAACCATCTGATTGACTGACCTGCAACAAAAACTTAAACCCTAGTGGTCATTTGAGACTTGAGCAAATACAACCCAGATCATTCACCACCAACAGGCTCGCTGATGGCCTCCTTGCAGCTGGTGCATTCTGGAGCAGCTCTCACTCCGGGAGAAAGGGGTGAGGTACTCTCGGTGGGGCATGGTGAGGCTGATGGGTGCTGGATCCATTTCTGTGTCTGCTTGCCAGCAAGGCCACAAGACAGCATTTGGGCTTGTGCTGGTGAACCTGGACTTCACTCAAGCTACATCGGTGTCATGGGTGAATGACTCAGGTGGAGTAAGGCACCTGCCCCCTTTGCTCCAACAGAAACTGTGTACTTAGGAGAGAAGAGACAGGCCCGCCTCAAGCAGGATGTTAAGGTAACGTTCGGTGAAGGGCTAATAGCTATGGGTGTAAGCGATCAAACATTGGGAGGAAGATTGAGGTTATTTGCCCATGGTCATGATGAATATTTATTTTCCCTCTTCCTCAACAAGTCTTGATGTTTTTTTTAACTGTGCAATTTCAGGCAATTTCCCATAGTGTGTGGAACATCAGGAGGAGTGGCCCTCCTCTCAGCCATGCTTGGGTTACAGTGTTTTCCCTCCTCTTGCAAAAGGTTTATCATAACCTGCACCCCCACATGGCCCCATTACTTGGAATCAGGTCAGGAAAAAGAACCTGATTCAACATTTTGTTAAGTATTATTTTCACTGTACTGAATATGGTCTGTTTTTGATCTGCAACCCACAGCTGGGCTGTGGTTGTCTCGATACACACAGACTGAACGGCTTCCTCTTGTGCTGTATCTTAGCATGAGATGATCACAGGTCCTTGCTTCTTCTCCATAAGTCACTGACAGCCACTGTTCCCACACTGACGGGCACTGACAGAGACCAAGGCAGCTGTGCCAGGCATCCAGGGTGCAAACACTGTGCTGAGAAAAATGAGGGTACTCTATCACTTCCGTTTACTTTAAAGGCTAGTATAAAACAAAGTGAGAGACTCACTTATATTAAAACACATCATTTTAAGAGGGTGAGGGGTTTTTGTTTTAATCTGTTTTAAAGCAAAATGAGGTTGGTTTTAATGGAGACACATCATAGTTAACTGTTCAGTTACTTTGAAATATTTTCTTCCTTAAAACATACCTCAGCAGACTGCCACCCACTAGTGCTGATAATCATCTGAAACAAAATAAATATAAGCGTCTGCGTTAATCTGAAGGAGGAGGATGCTGGAACACTATATTTTCCAAGGACAAAGCATACAGTTATCTACGTTTACCCCAGCACAAGTACTTAATGGACAGGGCCCAGGAAGCTTATGGTGATGGGATCCAGGAGCACACAGCTGGATCACTTTGGAGCCAACTCTGAACAATGGAAAGTCATGGTGCGGGAAGCCAGCCTCAGTTCCCAATCTATAAAGTGCAGTAACAGCTATTCACCCTAGAGGGTGGTTGTGAGGATTATACAAGATAGTGAATATGGGTGAACCCTGTCAACACTGAGCTTCCCGACAAAAGGAAGGGGTTACACTTCTTTAGAGCTGTGGAGATTGACCTGAATTATAAAAAAAGAACCTGCCCAACCTCTCTTGAAAGCTTCAGCTAGGCACTTGTGCTATTTTCTGTGAATATGTGAATGGATTTCACTTACTCTGGGAAAGAGCCCTGGTGATGCAAGGGTTAAGCACCCAACTTCTAACTTAAAAGTTCAAGGTTTGAACCCACTCAGTGACTCCTGAAGATGTACGATGTGCTTCCGTAAAAGTCATAGCCTAGAAAACCCAGTGTGGCAGTTCTGTTCTGTCACACGGGGGTTGCCATGAGTCAAAAACTAACCTGACAGCACAACAGCAGGGTATGGGATAAGCCTTCTGTGCTCTGCAGGGTTCCATGCACAGGTCCTTCTGTGGCATAAACAGGTAAGTGTTTGACTGGTAGCTGAAAAGTTGAAGTTTGTATCTATTCAAAGGCACATCAAAAAACAGGCCTGTCTTTGGAAACCCTATGGAACAGCTCTACTCTGCACACATGGGGTCACTATGAGTTAGAACGGACTGAACAGCAACTAGCACAACAAGGCTCCGTGCAGACAAGTAGGGCCACCAAATGATGATGCCACATGCTTAATCTACCTCTAGCTGGAATTAGGTATGTGGTTTCTATCCTCAGCAAACTCTTGGGTAGTTACTTATCTGTTTTTTGGTTTTTCTCATTTGTTGGATGAGGGTTACATCAGCCTCACTTACTTTGAAGATCTTTATGAGAATTAAAATATTATGAGATGATGTTTTCAGTATAAATACACGCATTTCTTCTGTTGTCTTTTTAAGGGTTCATACTTTAATTACAAATTTTCCACCAATTCCTGCCAACCACATCACTTTGGATATCACAGATGGAGGCTTTCTCCAGTATAACATGGGAAAAGAAATCCATTAAGATGATAAGCATTTTGTTCAAAGTTAGAATTTCTCTCCTATCTAAAAATATACTCACTACTAAGACATTTCATTTTTTTTTTTGTTTTTGAAGAAACTCTAGGATGTAAGCATTCCTTATCCCAAATAAATTTTTCAGTTCCTACTGATAAACAATATACAATAAATTACAGTATTTTACCTAAGGAATGCTGGTGGCACAGTAGTTAAGCATTTAGTGGCTAATAAAAAATGTCGGTGGTTTAAGATATATGCACACGAATGTTTATCACAGCACAGTCCACAATAGTTAAAAGACAGAATCAACCCAGCTGCCCACCAATAGATGAATGGATAAACAAACTATGGTACATATACTCAATGGAACACTATGCAGTGATAAAGAACAATGATGATTTTAGGAAGTATCTCATAATCTGGTTTCAACTGGAAAACATGCTGAGTGAAATCAGTCAGCAGCACAAGGACAAATACTGTATGAGACCCCATGTTATAAGGACTTAAAAACAGACTCACATACAGAAGAAAAGAGTTTTTGATGGCTGCAAGTGAGGGGAGGGAGGGATGGAGAGAGTTGGTTATAGACTAGATAGTTGATAGAAATTTGGTTGAGTAAAAGTAGTGATAGCACACAACAGAAAGAAGATCAACTTAACTGGACTTCAACAGAAACTGAAAACTCTCCTAATCTTAACATTGAAAGGATAGAGTAGCAGGGGCAGGGGTCTAGGGACTATGTTCTCAGGGGACTTTGAGGCCAAATGATACAACTAGCCTATTGCTAAGAGAGTCTTCTGCACCCCATACTGGCGAGTGGCATGTGGGGTCTTAAAATTGAGCAAGCTGCCATCTAGGTACATCAAATGGTCCCAACTCATTTGGAATCGACAATCACCACCAACAACAAGGCACAAGAGAAAAACAGCCCAGGAGACAGAAGGACCCATATGAATGGCTGACTGTGTCAACATGTGAACAGAAGAACCAGATGGTGCCAGGCCACCATGAAAGACAGCCATGATGTGGCACACAACGTTGAGTCACAGCGGCAACATGAGAAAAAGAGGAGCGCACTTCAAGAACTCCACTAAAAAAACCCCAACTGATGGTCCAAAGGCCTGGGGGTTCCTCTGGGAGCATGGCCCCTAAACTTGCTGTTGCCCCTGACCAGAAAATATTACTGAGGTCAACTCTTCAGACAGGAATGGACTGGAATAGGGGGCACAATGTGACCATATGGTGTGTGGACTTTATGGCTGTACGCATTTATAGAATGCTGTCCTACTAGCTTCTTAACTAGAAAGGAGAGGAGAGGGTGGAAAGGAGCAGACAGGAGATTGTTAAGAGGCTATGATATATAGAGAACAAAAAGGAGGAGTGTGTTGTCACTGGGCAAGGAGAGCAGAAGGAGCTACAGATAGGCAGGCATGCACATTTAATTTGGATTGTATATTGCCACTTAACATAATGAAAAAAAATCGGTGGTTCAAACCCACCAGGAGATCCATGAAAGAAAGATACGGCAGCCCGTTCCATGAAGATTATCATCTTGGAAACCCCATGGGGCAGTTCTAGTTGTCCTACAGACTCACTATGAGTTGGAATGAACTCAAGTTTTATTTTAATATTTTATTTTATATTCATTTGCATAAAAGTGAGGCGAAAGTAGAGAGGAAATGCACACGGGTTGCGTTAGAACGACACCTTGCTGTTCACATTCTCAATGTGGTACCCATCAACGTAAGAACCCACTAGCGAAGGCCAACTCTTTGGTCGCCATCCAGCTGCATGACACGCGGCAGGCTGCTTCTGCTGCCTGCCTGACTTCACTGCCTTGTAAAGTCAGTATGTTGTATGCCAGACACTTCAAAAAATACCATGCATGGTAAGTGTGAAAAATTATTATTTTACTGGCTTTTAGAGTAACACTATTTATATTTCAATGAAAGTAAACGCTTGCACAGCAATCCCTTTAAAAGGATTCTTAAGCATCAGTGTTACTGTATGAGTGTAAAGCCACTGCCTTAACTTCGGGAATAGGCTATGACACAAATACACAAAATAGTCACAAGCTCTAAATAATAAAATGGAATTCCTCCTTATTAATTCTGCAAAATGCAACAGTGCAAGAGGAAGGGGTCAAGACTGTGATACACAGAGTAGAAACAAACAACGTGACTTGTTCAAGTGACTTAGAGTACAGGTGCTAACTGGTGACTGGAAACAACTTTCACTTAAACTAACACTTCTTCACATGGAAAAAGATTAAAATAACTAAACAAATTTCCCATGAATTCCTAAAAAAACAGTTCTTCAGCAGAACATTTAGCACCCACTACATCACCTGCAAGTCTGTGGTGTGGTCTAATACAGGTCCGTCAGCCCCATCTTCAGGAAAGCACCCTGCTGTTTTCAGTTACAAAATTAGTATCTCTCAGGGCTCAGAATTCAAGAGGGCAATCTAAGTGAAGTTTATAATTACAAAAAATGATAAGACTTTGGTATGCAGACCAGTACTACATAAACATCAGTATCTGGCAAACTGATTTTTAGTAGTGTGTTTACAGGATACAGCTAATGTGACTACTTCAAGCTTTTCAGAACTTTGCAGAAAAAACAATCCGCAAATATGCTTTGTTGAGCTACCAAGCACAGGACCACTGCTGCATTCTCCATCGCAATACTTTTATGTCAGTCCCTCAGAACTTTCCAGTTTGGTGGTACTTTAAGTCTTGGATAGAGCTGTTAGAGAGTAGTAAGATGTATTCACAGAGTTATATTTTAGAAGCATTTTTGCTTATCAAAGTGAAAAGATAAATACTACAAATGTGAAAATTACGCTCACAAGAGCTGCCAGTTATTTGGGTGCTAATTAGAAAGTATCTTTATCTAACTCATTATCACTCTTGGGTTTGGTAAGTCTTTCCAGTTCTTCTCCATCCCCAGTGGAGCCTCCCAAAGACTGCCACTCAGATCTCGTATCCTCCTCTTGTCTAGGTGCGTGTTCCAGACCTTGAGGCTTGTTGGCATTATAAATAAATATGGAGAAAAGGACTGACGGGGCTTCCAAGAAGAACTCCAGGGAGGGTCTGAAGTCAAACACCAGGACGGACACTGCAGTGGTGACAACAGTGGTGACCTGGGCCATCAACACATGGAACATGTTATCCAGGAACTTAAGGATGAAAGCCACTGAGAGACCTTGGAATGCAGGGACAAAAACAGGAGCTACTGACAGTGTATTGTGTCCCCTAAACAATCCATATCTCAATCTGGTCATGGTTATTGCTCTGAAGGTCCAGGGTGAATGTGCATTAAAAAGAACGCCAAAGAAATAGTATGCTGTTCTGGATGAAGATGCTTTCAGGGAGCTGTTTCCCCTCCTGGAGGGTCTTTCCATTACAGATATTGGCCATTGAGAAAATAAAGCAGTGGACTATAATAAGCAGATGGCCTGAGCCAAGATGCAAGTGACTGAAAGCCCTGGCTGTGACATTCCACTTTGCTTCAGGAAAGCCCACTCCTTTGCTGTGCAGTTGTCTTCTCTGGGGCACACGCCTTTGAAAAGCAGGCAGGAACTGAACAGCTGGAAGAAGGCATCATAGTGAAATCCATGTCCCGCCAAGTTATGCCGTGAAGCTTTAATTTTGGCAGTTGGGCCTCCGCAGACAAAAGCAGAATCAGCACTATCCTAAATAGAAAAGCTGTTGTTATCGTGCTAAAATCTGAGAGGATAACAGTCTCAGGCTGAAGATACACGACAGAACATAGAAGAAAACTAAGTTATCCAGGAAATAAAGAAAGGCCGGAATGGAGCACTTAATGAAATTGGAGAATTCCTTCCAGGAAGCACATCCCCAGTTTCTACTTTCATGATCTTTCTTTATAACCCACAATGACACAAGCACACAGACAATAAGCTTCACCGGTTCTGAGCAAATATGCACAGTAGTTGGGAGATAATTGTATTTGTTCTCTTTATTGACAGAATATTTCACCAGTAAGATGCAACTTGAGCTTCAAGCAATGAGTACAACTCCAAGCAGGAACGCAGACACTGTGGACAGGGGGCACAGCACCGGGGGAGCACAGCACCTGTTTTCCAGTCCATAGATTTTAGTTGTCTCGGCCTCTCAGAGGGGCACGTAGTGGAAAGGCGCACATGCCACAGCTGGGACGGTGACTGTAGCCCCGCAGTAGCAGCAGTAGATCTTAGGGTCCGTAGGTGGGGAAGCTATGGAAGGGAAAGGGACAAAAATACCTCTGTCCCTAAGTCTTGTGTTCCAGAACCATAAGCCTGATGAGTACATGCATTTCTAATTATCAGTTCAGCCTAACCCCAGATGTTCAGGAAGGCTTTATTATTTAGAAGCAGCATAGGCTGGTGGCTATTCTCCAATGCTGACTTTTTATTTTAAAGAAGTTTTTGACTGGGAATACTTTTAGATTTTACAGAAATGTTGTGTGAAGACCATAGAGTTCTTATACACCTTTTCACCCAGTTTCCCTGATGTTCATATCTTATGTAACTACAATGCATTATAAAAGCTAAGAAACTAAATTACACACTTTATCTGGATTTCTTCAGTTTTCCCAATGATGTTCTTTCCCTGTTCCAAGGCTGAGTCCAGGCTATCACACTGCATTCAGTCCCTGTATTCCTTAGTCCCCTCTGATTGTGATGGTCTTTCCTTGTCTTTCATGAGAAGCAGAGTCAGGGACTGCACTGTGCAGAATGGCCCTCAGTGTGGTTTTGACTGATGCTTTCCTATTGATTAAGCTGGTGTGAGGGATTTTGAGGAAGAGGTGAAGTGCCCTACTTATTAAATGATATATGAACATTCACAAGATAAAAGCATGACTTATCACTGGTGATGCTAACCTTAATCAGTTGGTTAAGGTGGAATCTGCCAGGTTTCTCCATGGAAAATTACTTTTCTTTTTCTTTTTCTATACTGTATTCTTTAAAAGCAAGGTACTAAGCTCAACTCATGCTCAGGAGGAGGAGAATTGAGCTTTATGTCGTAGAGGTGGGGTGTATCTACACACCTCCCACAAAAAAACTTGTCTGTTTCCCCCATTTACTTATTTGCTTAACCATTTATTTCTATCAGTATGGACCCACATCTATTTATTTTATACCTTCACTTGCAATTCAATGCTTATTACTTATTTTGTTGTTCAGATGTTTCCAGTCTTGGCCAATGGAAGCTCTTTCAGTTGGCTCTGTGTCCCTTTGATGTGCCCACATCTTTGTGGGTTTTTTTTTTTTTCTTTTTGCGGTGGTGGTGGAGTGTTGTTTTGAGCACTATCTGACTTTCTGCAGCTATAAGATGTTTATCTTCTACATTCACTGGCCTAGTCCAAGCCTCAGTCATTTCTCCAAGGAGCCTTGGTTCACGTCATTGGAGAACAGCACTAAAAACCAAGATGTGGGAACTGGCAATACTTCTTGTTTTGGGCTAATGTTGACTTTTATCCAAATAAAAAAATGATAAAAATATTTAGAGTTAAAGAGATATGAGTTTCTACCCAGCTGCGTTAGTTCGGACAAACTATTTTGCTACTTTGAGCTTCAGCTTCCTCATCTGTGTGTAAGGGTAATGAAACCACTCACATGGTTACTGTGCAGTCACGTGGGGTAACACTGAAGGACCTTTCTGTTTCTGGTAACAGAGGTTATTTATTTATTTTTTTTTTTTGGCAGACCAATCTTCCTCTGAGAACAACCAAAATATTTGGAGAAACTATGTCAAATGTCTTCAAAGTGCTGATGACCCACCGAGGCAACAAAGCCAAAGCTTAAAAAGAAAATGAGGTCTAGAGAAATTAACAAGCAAGGAAATTGGATTTTCCCTGGAGGAATTCTCTAATTCCTGAAAAGCTGAGCTTTCACGTTGGTAGCCTCATACTGATTGGTCTGAGGGCAGAGGAGTACCAAAAGTCAAGACCAGGGCTGCATGAGGAAAAATATGTAAGAGGAGACCCTCCTAAAGATGGGACACCAGAAGAGCTATATTCTCAGGAAAGGATAAAGAAATTATCGAGTTTATTTGAACTATTGAGTTTTCTACAAAACCTTGAGCCTTAAAATTGTTTTCAGGTACTGTCATGGATTGCATTGTATCCCCCCAAAATGCATGTATTGATTTGACTTGGCTATGAGCCCCCAAACGGTGCAACTCCACCCATGTGTTGTGAATCCTGCCTCTGTGATATTGCTAACGGAGAATGGGCACAAGTTGTACTGGAGAGGCAGGACTCAAGCTACCAGCTGTGGGATATAAGGGGAAGAAGCGAGCAGAGAGAGTTGGGAACCTCATACTGCCAAGCAGCAACACCGGGAGCAGAGCACGTACTCTGGACCTGAGGTTCCTGGGCCAAGATGCTCTCTCTGGGTTTGGACTCAGACTACTGGGCGTGATAAATTCTCTTACTGAATGGACTTATAATTTGTAGAGGGATTTGTGGCTTACCAGACTATGTCAATAAAAATTCTCCTCGTAAAGCCTTCCACTCATGGCATTTTCTGTTAGAGCAGTACCAGGTGACTAAAACAGGTACACATTATATTGACAATATGTTCAGATGTCTGGCACAGGAAACGTACTTTCAATTTGTCTTTCATATGAAAAAAATCCTTTGCCTTTGAGTCCATTCTGATTCACAGTGACTCCACAGACAGAGTAGAATTGCTCCGTAAGGTTTCCAAGGCTGTAATCTTTAAGGAGCCAGCTTCCACATCTTTCTCTTGCAGAACAGCTGGGGGTTCAAACTGCAAACCTCTGGTTAGCAGGTGAGTGCTTAACCACTGCACCACCATGGATCCTTTGTGTTTCATATAATTCCTATAAGACCTTTTTTTAATAACACGGACCAGCACAAACACACAATAAAAGAAGACAGACAGCAGAAGCAACAGACAAAAAAGAAACACATCAAGAAAGACTTAAAAATGCGGGAATTATCAGCTAAAAACTATAAAGCACCTACGTTTCAACGTATAAAGAAATAAAAGACAAATTTGACTATATTTGTGAGAACAGGAAACTAAAAAGTGATAATTGATTTGAAAAAGAAAAGAATTTTTTTAAGTAAAAATTCTAATAACAAATTTAAAAAATCCACAGGACAAGTTAATCAGCATATTTGATACAACTGAAGATAGAATCAATCAACTTGAAGAAATATACTCTAAAAGTACCTAGACCAATTTCATTAACACTAGTTGTCCTAGTCCCCTTTCTACTCCTTCCCAAGAGCATTCCTATTGAGCACCTCAAACTGACTGGTGCTCCGTGACATTTTATCAAAGAGAAACTGCTAAGTTTCTTCAAAACCTTCAGGTCTTTGCAAAAGGGAGAGAAGGGAGTGAGAAAGGGAGCGCCTGGGCCAGCCCGCTCCCCTTCCCCTTGGGGAGCTCCAGCACAGCCCGGAGAAGGGGACGAGTTCTCACGCATTCCAGCTCAGAGCTCTAACAGGAAAGATTTTGAGATGTCCCACAGACCTCAGAAACCTCGATCCAACCCCAGAGATACAACTTGTTCTCGCACAACTAGCTCCTACTTGGTTATATCCCAGGTTGTATATTCCAAGTGAGGCAGCAGTGAATGAAAATGCAGAAAGCACAATGCACTACAGGAATTCAAAAACATTGCAATGTTTTATATGAAAGTTAGTTTCTTTCCTTCACTATTTCTCTGATGTATTATTTATCTAATTCTAGATCACCGAAATACCTGGTCACATGGATTTAACTCTTCCCTTAGGTAGCCTTTTTTTTTTTTTAAACCAAAAAGTATTCTTTCAAGAATTGACAGAGTTGAGAAATACTGGTCAGTTATTGTGTATCTTGTCACTCAGATGACTTTCTAAAATAGATGTTTTCTTGGTGGAAACTAGTCTTCAAAGATCACTGCCATCAGCCCCATGCAAGCCCAAGGCAGGACACATTCATATCAGGAAATGAGAAAGGCCTGAGGTAATCTGAACCTTCCTCCTTGAGTGGATCTTTCATCTCAGCGCCAGCCTGGTTAAGGATCACCTCTGCAAAGACTGCAAGAAATTTCTCTATCCAATGGTTATTCTTCCATGTGTTTCTGAAAAAAATAGGTTGGTCACTAATATAATAGACTGCCACAGCCTTAAACAATAGGGGGAAAAAAGGGGAAAGAAAGAAAACCTCAAGGAAGAGAGAAAGTCTGAGAACTATTCTAATGTCTCATTTCCAACAAAAAAAAATTCACGAGACATACAGAGAAACAGGGAACAAGCCCACTCTGATAAACAAAACAAACAACAGAACCATCCCTGAGGAAGATCAGATATTGGACCAACTAAATACAGATTTTAAACCACCCATTTGAAATATGGTCAAAGAACTAAGGGAAAGCATAAACAAAAAAACTAAAGAATGTAAGACTAAAACAAGAACATTAACAAGGAGAAATAGAAAAAGAAATCAAACCCAAACCCAGTTATGTAGAGTTGATTCCAACTCACAGCAGCTACATAAGACAGAATAGAACTGCCCCATAGAGTTTTCAAGGAGTTCACGGTGGATTCCAACTGCTGATCTTTTGGTTAGCAGATATAACTCTTAATTACTAGGTCACCAAGGTTTCCAATAAATCAAACAGTTGAGCTAAAAAAAAAAGAGCTAATAAGTACAACTGAAATTAAAAATTCACTAGAAGTCTTGAAATTAGCTCTGGATAGCAGAAGAATCAGTGACCTCGAAGATCAGACAACTGGAATGATCCAGACAGAGAAACAGAAGGAAAAAGAAAAAAAATTAAACACAGCAAAAGAGAATCATGGGACATCATTAAACAAATTAATATAAACATTATAAGAATGGCTATGGAGAAGAGAAAGAAAAAAGGGCAAAGAGAATATAATATTTGAAGAGATAATGGCCAAAATTTTTCCAAAGGTGACAAAAGACCTTAATTTATACATATAAGAGGTTCAACAATTTCCAAGTAGGCTAAACTCACAGAGATTAAGGCCAAGAGACATTCTAATCAAAGTGTCAAGAACACAAGACAGAGTATCTTGAAAGCAGCAAGAGAGAAGCAAATGGTCCCATGAAAAGGAGTCCCTTTAAGTGTTGGTTTCTCCTCAGAACCCACGGAAGCCAGAAGACAGCTGCATACTGTATTAAAAGTGCTCAAAAAAAAAGAAGGAAAGTAAATCTAAGGATCCTGTCCTTGGACACACAGCCATTCAAAAACGAGAGTTCAGATCATAAAAGCTAAAGGGTTTGTTACGAATAGAGTTACCCCACAGGAAATGCTGCCGAGAACTCCCCAGTCAGACAGGAGAGTCAAGGCTGTGCAGAGAAAGAAGAGCTTCAATGTACAGTCAGTGAACTATTCTGCTATCATCTTGGTATTACTATATACCAAGTGAAAAGAGAAAGACTGGTTTTACCCTGCTTCTGGTTGTTAATTATTTTGTTATGTACATGACCTAAGTGACAGAAATAAAAATAGTACTTGTAGGTATAGGATACTACCTACATAATTGACATAAAGAGATAACTGGTGATACCAGCAGGATAAGAGGAAGTGGAGAGGTAGTACAGGAATGAAGTTTTTGCATGCTTCTGAAGTCAAGCTGGTATCAATTTAAACAAAATTTATGATGGTAAGTGTAATCCTTGTGGTAACCATAAAGAAAATTTATACACATACACACACACACACACCACACACACAAAGAAAATAAGAAGAGAGTCAAAATGATACACCACAAAACTCAGTTAAACATAGAAGACAAGGATAGCATTCAAGGAAATAAGGGGCTAAAAAAAGGTACAAGGCAGAGAAAAAGAAAATAGCAAAAGGGCAGAAGGAAGCCCTTCTTTTTTAAGTGTGAATGGATTGAAATCTGCAATCAAAAGGCACAGACTGGCAAAATGGATAAGAAAACACAGCCAAACAACATGTTGTCTACAACAGAGCATCTTAAAACGAAAACTACAAATAGGATGACAGTGAAAGAGTGAAAAAAAAAGTACTCTATGCAAACAGAAAATAAAAGAAAACTGGGGTAGACACGATATACTAACATACACTAATATCATATGAAATAGACTAAATCTAAAACTGTTACTTTATAAGAGACTAAGAAGGGTACCGTATTATGGTAAAAGCATCAAGAAGAAATAATACTTATAAATGTATATGTATCTAACAGCAGAACCCCAAAATATGTGAATCAAACACTGATAGAATTGAGATAAAAACAGTTCTACAATAAAAATTGGAGACTTCAGCGTACCACTGTCAATAATGGGCAGAACATCTAGACAGATTAACAGGGAAAATGAGGATGTGAAAGACATCATAAGCCAACAGACCTAAAAAGAATTTATAGAATGCCCAACTACGGAACACTTCACCCAACTACAGAAGTATATAGTCCAAACAATGCACGTAGCTAATTTTTGAGGATAAACCATTTTTTTCATTTACAAAACAAGTCTCTGCATCATAAAATACTAAATAATTCTATAATACATTATAGAATATTAAAATCATACAAAGCATATTCATTAGCCATACCAAAAAAAAAAAAAAACCCTCATTAACTGCATTTCCAACACACAACGAATGCCCCATAGGACAGAACAGAACTGCCCTATAGAGTTCCCAAACAACCTGTGGTGGATTCAAACTGCCAACCTTTTGGTTAGTAGCCATGGCATTTAACCACCACACCACCATGGGGTCTCTGGCCATAGTGGGATGAAATTAAAATCAGTAACAGAAGGAAAACTTGGAATTTCATAAAAATTAACCAACATGCTATTAAATAACAAATGGATCAAAGAAGAAATAACAAGTAAAATTAGAAACTTGCTAGAGATTAACGAGAATGTGAGTACAAAACCTGTAAGACGCTGTGAAAGCAGTACTTGGTGGGACATTTACAGCTATAAATAACACAAAAGATCCCAAATCAGAAACCTAACTTTCTACCTTGAGAAACTAGAAAAGAAAGAGCAAAGTCCAAAGCAACAAGAAGAAATGAAATAATAAAGATTAGAATCAAGAGACTTTATCAAGAACACAAAAAGACAACCAAAAGAATGTTGTTTTTGTTAGATGCCATTAAGTTGCTTCCAACTCACAGCAAACCCATATATGACAACAGAACCAAAAACTGCCCAGTCCTGCACCACCCCCACACAATTGTTATGCTTAGTCAACTGCTGCAGCCACTGTGTCACTCCATCTCATTGAGGGTCTGGTGACCCTCTATTTTACCAGTCATGAACGTATCAAAGAATAGGAGAAAACAGTTGGAAACTGTGTATCAGATAAGAGTTTAATATCCAGATTATGGGAAGCCAATCTTAAAATTCAACAATTAAAAGACTAATAATTCAAACTCAAACCCCCTGTTATAGAGCCTATTCTGACTCACAGAAACCCCATATGGTTTCCAAGGCTATGAATCTTTATAGAAACTGCCTCATCTTTCTCCTGCAGAGCTGCTCATGGTTTCAAACTGCCAACCTTTCAGTTAACATTTGAAGCTTTAACCACTGCACCACCAGGGCTTCTTAAAAGACTAATAACACAGATAAAAAGGGGCAGAGAATTGGAATAGATGTTTCTCCAGAGAGGATACACAAATGGCCAGCAAGCAGACGAGAAGATAGTCAACACCACTAGTCATTAGGGAAATGCAAATTAAAGGATAATGAGGTAGCATGCCCTGCCCACTAAGATAGCTACTATCCCTAAAAATAAAAATTAAAAAAAATACATGCTGATGAGGATGTGAAAAAATTAGAATTCTCATCTGTTGCTGGTGGGAATGCAAAATGGCCCAGTCACTGTGGAAATCACTTCAGCAGTTCCTAAAAAAGTTAAATACAGACTTATCATATGACCTAGCAATTCCAGTTACAGGTAAATACCCAAACGAATTGAAACGAACTTCCCAAACAGAAGAATGTACACCAGTGTTCAGTGCAGCATCATTCACAATAACTCAAAGGAGGAAACAAACCAAAGGGCCACTGATGGACAAAACGATAAATAAAATACGGCGTGTACATCTACAATGAAGTTTCATTCAGCTTGAACTGCTTGCTGTTGTCACTTTGACGTCACATAATTCTTAAGAGAGTAAAATGCTCCAAGCAGACCATTTTTTTCCCCAGTTAAGCTAAAAGATTGTTTGGTTTTAAGAACGCTTCAGTGATCATTTTTGAATTAAGGTTTAAAGCTTATCTCAAGGCAGTGGTTTCAGGCGTATATCTACTCCCTATGGCTCCAGAAGTCTGGAGTCTATGAGAATTTGAAATTTGGTTCTGCACTTTAGCCCTTTTCACCAGGATTCTTCTACGGAATCTTTGATCAAAATGTTCTGCAATGCCAGCCAGCCAGCCATCATCCAGTTCTTCTGATCTCAAGGCAAAGGAGGCAGTTGTTTATACCAGCAATTAGCCACATATTCCATACCCTCCTCCTATTCCTGACTCTCCTTCTTCCTCTTTTGCTCCAGGCAAATAGAGACCAATTATTGTTCCTGGGATGGCCTCCTGCAAGCTTACAAGTCTGCAGGCACTAGGCAACAAACTAGGAAGTAGAACAGAGGCACTAAAGTTATTAGGCCAATTAAATGTGCCATGAAACCATGACCCTAAACCTCTAAACTAAGGAACCAAATCACATGTGGTATCTCGCTGTACATGTGTCTTACCAGCTACTTTTTTGTGTGTCATTGCTGCAAATACGAGGTCTGACAAGTTCACAAATTGAATTATTCTAAGTGCTACATACCTCACTGCTGAATATCACTACGGTCACCTTCTAAGTGCTCTCCCTGAGAAGCTATGCACTGACACCAGTGCCTAGACCACTGTTCAAAGAAATTTTGAAATTCTTTCTGGAATGGCCATTGTGCATGGTGGCACAGTAGCAAGTTTCTGAACTTAGTTATATAGTTGTTTATGAGGGAAATTTTAGCCAATAAACAAATAACTGTGGAATACCCTCTGTACTCACCTGATCTGGCCCCCAGTGACTTTTTTCTTTACCCAAAGATAAAAGAAATATTAAAAGGAAGACATTTAGGACACCAACAGCTCTGTTGCCATTCCAGAACAAGAGTTCCAAAATTGTTTTGAAGGATGGGCTAGGCGCTGGCATCGATGTATAGCCTCCCAAGGGGAGTACTTCAAAGACGACTGTCGTGATGGTCAGTAATGAGGCAGCCAAGCCAAGTGCTGTCCAGTCGGATCCAACTCATGGCGACCCTAGGGCAAGCAGCACTTTTTCTAGGGTGAGTTCAC
Organism: Heterohyrax brucei; assembly: GCA_028571685.1. NCBI lineage: Eukaryota > Metazoa > Chordata > Mammalia > Hyracoidea > Procaviidae > Heterohyrax > Heterohyrax brucei. Next base: position 26,197,836 of record CM053162.1, read on the forward strand.
AAACTTGATTAGCAGACCTTGTTTCACTGTTTCTTAGCATGTCTGTCCTAGGGACTCCTGTTGCTATGATTTTGCTCACTCCAACCAACATTGTCTGAAGTCTCAGCTGCCTTCCACCTTTCCCAATCAAACCACTAAAATCATCTTGGTCTTAATGTTCTGCTGTTTAAGTTCTATCCCCCAAATGACCTCACTCACCCCTAAGTGATCTCTGTCCCCTGAGTTCTGAACTTCAGCTCTCATTGGAAAGTTCACCAGAATGCCTACTCTCCCTGTGCTTGTTTTTTGTGTTTCTGCAGACAGTTTCGTGTCCTCAAATATAATGAGTTCCTTTGAAAGCAGAGACTGAGTCACACACCTGCTGTGTTTCAGCATCCAGCAGAGGATCTGGAAGAGGAGAGGTACTCAGAAATTATATTTTCCTGATGATTATACTGTTGAATATCCTTTTTCTTTAGAGGGGCATTTTAGCGGGGAATTGCGGCTCTAGCTTCTTTTTCAGGAGTTCTGTAGCTTTCATACTGACCTGACCCTGCCACCACGACATAAAAATATCACAGGTCTTTGTTTCTGAATACAAGAATGAGTTAACAGGTTTGGCATGAAGAAGAAACATGAAAATCACACAATACAGTTGTTTTCCCCCCATCTACATAGGATAAATACTTTTGATTCCTTCTTCTCTTATGGCAGGAAGATTCTTGTAGGAAAGTGCACATCCAGGGAAACACTTCCCTGTCACTTGAACTCTGAAGTGTAGTGTGATCACAGTAGGCAAAGAAAAACACAAGGCAGAAAAATTGATAAAAGATTGACAGGACTGTTTTCTAAGAAAACGCATTGATGCTGGTATACAAACTTATTTTCTGCACACCAGGTACTCTTACCTTTCTCTTAATTTGCATGCTGGCCCTTGGGATCAATTATTTATGTTCCAAATATCAGGCTTGCTCCTGGAACACCAGCTTGGTTCCATATAACAGACAAAACTAAGAGGAGAGGGAAGAAGGAAAAATAGACAAATATTAATATATTAGAAAATGCAGAAAGTCAGAGGGTGAAAAAGAAGTAACACCATTACGTTCTGTAAAATCATAGAACAACCTATGGCTGTTGAGTCAAGTCCAACTCATAGCAACCCTAGAGGTCAGAGTAGAATTGCCCCATATAATTTACAAAGTGCGCCTGCCTCATGGATTTGAACAATTAGCTCCATTGAAAATTGAAAATATATAAAATTATAAAGAGTAGTACATTGAACCTCCTCTATGTATTCACACCCCTAATTCATTAAATGATAACGCACAGTCATTCTTATTCCATCTATAATCTGACTCAGTTCTTCCTCACCCCAAATTATATCTAAGCAAATTCCACATTTCCCGACATTTTAAACATAAATGTAGTATTCGGTTTGGGCTTCACGTTTCAGTTCTTGAAAGAATATTCTAAATGTACATTCAGAACAATATCACCTAGATGTTTCCCAGTAAGCTTGGTTTGGTTGCCATAAAAAAAAAATTCTTCATTTATTTTTTATTTTTATTTTTTTTCTTTTTTATTTAACATGACTGAGTGACAATGTACATTCCTGTATAAATTTACATGCCCACCTATATGCAGCTTCCACTGCTCTCCCTGTGACAGCACATTATTCCTCTCTGCTCCATATATGTCTCATCCTCCCAACAGCCTCCTTTCCGCTCCTCTCCACCCACTCTCCTTCCTCCAGCCAGAGGTCAGCAGGATGATATCCTATAGATGTATAGAACCATAAAGTGCAACCAATATATGGTCACTCTGCATTGCCAAGTCCAACCCATTCCTGTCCAAAGAGTGGACCTTTGTTATAATTTATGGGTAAGGGTAGCATCAGGGCCGGGGGCCATGCTCCCAGGGGAACCCCGAAACTGCTGGACCATCACTTGAGGTCTTTTAGTGGAGATCTCAGGATGCACCCCTTTTTATTCTTGTGTTGCTAGTGAGACTCAACTTAGTGAGCTCCATCGTGGCTATCACTGGTGTTGGCCAGGCACCACCCGGTTCTTCTGGTCCCAAGTCGATGAAGGCACCCACTCTTGCGGGTCTCTCTATCTTCTAGGTTGCCTTTACCGCATGTCATTTTGGTCCTCGGTGAGCATCCATTCCTGCTGAGTTGGGACCATTAGCTGTGTCCTCAGATGGCAGCTTGGCAGCTTTTAAGACCCCAGACACCACTCACCAATGTGGGGTACAGAGAGCTCTCTTAGCAAAACGTTAGTTGTGCCAGTTGGCCTCAATTTCACCTAAGAGCATGGACCCTTGCCCCCTGCCCCAGCTACTCTATCCTTGCAATATTGGGTTAAGATGGAAGGAGTACTCAAGTTATGCTGAAGTCCACTTAATGTTGTTCTTGTTCCTAATGTGTGCTATCACCACTTTCTCCCAACCAGATTTCTAGCAACTACCTAAACTAAACCCTCCCCGCCTCACCCTCCCTCCCGTCCCTTGCAGCTGTCAAAGAGTCTTTTCTTCTATACACAAGTCTGTTTTTGAGATCTTATTGTAGAGGTCTCATACAGTATTGGTCCCTTTGTCACTGACTACTTTCACTCAACATAATGTCTTCCAGTTGAAACCAGGTTAGGAGATGTTTCCTGGAATCATCCTTATTCTTTATCATTGCGTAGTGCTCCATTGAGTATATGTACCATAGTTTACCTATCCATTCTTCTGTTGTTGGGCATCTGGGTTGATTTCATTTTTTTGTTATCATGGACTGTGCTGTGATAAAATTCTTCATTTATGTTTCATTTCAATAAGTTTTTCCTCTTAAGTCTCCAAAACCTCCACCACAGAGCCCCTTGGTCACGTTGGTGGCATCCATTAACAATAAAAGTGTTTTCCTGTGCCAAGAAGTGACTTCTTGTTTAGCTATTTATAAAATAAACAATTCCAAAATTACGCAAAAGTAAAGCCCATTGTCTAACGTACCCCCCTGTCGCCCTCACCCGCCTTCAGCAGGTGTCCCTTCCTTGCCGATGTTGTTTTCTCTCTGCTCCCACACTCCCTCCTCACCGGTACTATTGTGAAACAAATTAGAGATTGACCATTTCATTCATAAACACTTCACTGTGATTTATGGACAGGGGCAGCATCAGGGCCAGGGGCCATGCAACTCTTCGGACAGCAATGGATTGGACTTGGGAATGCAGAGTGACCATATCCTGTGAGCACTTTATGGTTCTATGCATCTATAGGATGCCATCCTGCTGACCTCTTACTGGAGGAAGGGGAGTGGGTGAAGAGGAGGGGATAGGAGACTGTTGGGAGGATATGCCGTGTATGGAGCAGAGAGGAAGAGCGTGCTGTCACTGGGCAGGGATAGCAGTGGGAGATGCATATAGGTGAGAATGAAAATTTGTATGGGAATGTACATTTTCATTCAATCACAATAAAAAAAGAAAAAAAATGTTTCACTGTGTATCTCTAAAAGATAAGTGAAACTCAGCAACAACAAACCCCTCTTATTTAGACTCAAATGGAAATGATCTTCACCACAGATGACAATGTGTCTTCCACAGGACGTTAGACTCCAAAGTTATATCCACAGTCATGAAGACAATGCAGTCTTTTCATTCTTCTCTTGCAGTTGGACATCCTTGAAAAAGCATCATTATGCTGAGTCTCAATTATTCAGTCTTCCCAGAAAGGGTCACAGTGTGACTTAATAGCCTGTCTATAAAAAGATATTTAAGATTAAATATGACTCTTTTATGATCAAGCCAAAGTTCTGGGCAGTAGTTTCTTGGCCAATTTAAGCTTCCTTTGCCTCTTATATATAACAGCAGTAAAGATGTTAACTGATCTCACAGACATGGTGAAAGTAACTTAAAAATACCGCACTACATCCTGAAAACATTAATGTCATATAAAAATGATAAATTATGTGTCTAAACTGAATCCCAAAGCCCTAGGTGAGCTTCACATTCACTACAAAAATATTTAGTATGGACCCCTAGGCACACAATGTTATCCTTATCACTCTGGGGTATATGAAAATATAAAATCAGTGATAAGAAATTCAGAATCACATAAGTATATGCATTCTTAGAAATAGTAAAGTTCAAATTCTCATTTAATTCTGAATGTTGTGTCATCCAGTGTCTAGTCAAAAAACAGAGGACACATTCAGATTAGGATAAATCAAGGACAGCATAATGATTTTGTATTTGTTTTTTTGTTTTGTTTTACTATTTTATTGTGATTAAGTGAAAGTTTATAATCCCAGTCAATTTTCCATAGAAAATCCCAAGCGCTCGCCTCTCCTTAACTCTGCCAGGTCTCCTCACCCTATGACAGCGCACTCTTCTTTTCCACTCTTTACTTCCAGAATCTTCTCCACCATCTCCTCTCTCCTCTAAAGTGAAACCAGTAGGGCAGCCTCATATATATTAAACCACAAAGTGCACACACCACATGCACCACTCTGTGGCCCCATGTCCAGGCTGTTCTTTTTCTGAAGTGTTGGCTTCAGTACTGGTTTCAGTTCTGCTTTGCATCTTAATAAAGGCACAGGGAAGATGTAAGGAGCTCTGGTGGTACAATGGTTAAGCACTCAACTGCTAAGCAAAAGGTCAGTGGTCTGAACTCACCCAGTGGATCTGCAGAAAAAAAGACCTAGTGATCTACTCGTGGAAAGATTACAGCCTAAGAAACCCTATGGGGGCTGCTCTACCCTTCCTTACGGGGTTGTTAGGAGTCAGAATCCACTTTAAGGCACACAACAACAGGCAAGCTGTAGGGGAAACACAAAAGATAGTGCAGTACCCCAGGGCTAGTAATTCTAGAGCCATACCAGCTAGTCTTGGAAGGCGGAGGAAAGACAGCAGTTACCAGAAACCAGAAGAGAAAGCTATGTAGACAGGGCCACTTTAAGAGAAACTGTGACCTTCAGGCAAGGGCCACGTAAAACACAAGATAACTGACTCTACAGTGAGGCAGGGGATGGAATAGCCTAACCTCCCTCTCTTCTCATTCTCCAGTCTCTAATCAGGACTTCTTGTTATCTAAACACAACTGGAGCCAGAGGTACTGGGTTCCATGATGTAGAACACGTAGGTCAGCCTCCTGGCCTCAAAACAGGGCAGAGAAGCATGGAGTGTAACCCACTGCTGTCAAGTTGATGCCGACTTGTAGCAAACCTATAGGTCAGATAAAAACTGCCCCATAGAGTTTCCAAGGAGCGCCTGACAGATTCAAACTGCCAACCTCATGGTTAGCAGATGTGGCACTTAACCGCTATACCACCAGGGTTTCCATGGAGGGTAGGAGTGGAGAAAGAGTTGGATGTTTATCCAGCATAAATCTCATTTCTTATTCCTGACAGATGGTTATCCAGCCTCCAGTCTTGCCTGACTCAAGCCAAAGCCTACTTGGTTCCACAGAACTCCCAGGAAAGAAGTCTCCAGAAGATGTTTTGTTCTGGTCAGTTAGCTTTAACATGTTCACAGTGTGACTTATGCCTGTTCTTCCCTTCTTTAACTCCTAAGCTATCTTCCTGTTAAGATTGTCTGTGGCTCTTCTTTACCTGATGCTCAGCGCCACTCTTCTAGCTTTTCTACTTGACCACAGTTTCACCTTCCCTTAGGACTCTGCTTGTCCTGGAAAACAGGTGTTCTCAGCCTTAGTCGCTTCTGGGACTCCTGGTCTAAGAAGAAATACTATCAGTCTAGCCTCAGTCTGTCAAATGAGACCTAGATTGCTTTCTTGTGTTTGAGAAACGAGAGCTGGATGTGTTAAGATTATCTAATGGATCTCACTGTTGGAAGAGCCATTGTGTACTGAGTCACTTCTCCATGTGGAATATGAATTTATGGATTATTATCTGTGTGAGGAACAGAATCTTGTTCTGTTCACCATAAACCTAGGAGCTGGTAAAGGAACTGACATTGTAAGTGATTGGCTGAAACCTAATTTCCTATAACTCAGAGCTATAAACCCTGTAACTTCTGCTGTCTGGAGAACAAAGTAAGAGTCTACAAAAGCTTCCAGATAATGGCCCTTAAATATTTTAAAGATATTTTTCACATTTCCACTTAATTTTCCTTTCTTCAATATGATCAATCTTGAAAGACTCCTCTTAATTTACAGTTTCCACCCCCTTGGACTCGGTGGCCTCTCAAAATATCTAGTTTTCTTCTTCAAGGAGTTTCCCAGAACTGAACACAGTACCCAGATGTCGTTGTGTTACACAGCAGCATCAGCAGCACCGTCACTGTCCCAGATCTGCACTATGTTCTTTTATATGAGTTCTTTTTGCTTTTATAGCATTCACATATTTGTTAAATACATGTGTAAATGAAAATAACACACATTTGGTTTAAACAAAATATTTGATTGACACCACCAACTAAGTCCGTTCCCACATAAAGTGCTATATTACAGATATACTTAGAAAGCAGGTATACATACACACACATTCATATCCTTAAAAGGGATTTTAAATTCACTCTTTTAAAATATCATCCTGTTGGTCTGACTTATCTTGAACTTCAAAAGATTGCAATGAATCTTTATTCAGCCACCAAACATATTTGCTATCACCTGGTGTCACAAATGTCATGTCTCATTTATTTCTTTATAGCATAGACCACCCTGACACATATATTTTTTCATTTCACTGGCTGCCTTTAATTTTTTAATGTATCTTTATTGTGGTAAATATGTATATAAGGAGCCCTGGTTGAACAGTGGTTAAGCGCTCGGCTGCTACAGGGAAGTTCTACTCCATCACCTGGGGTTGCTATGAGTTGAAATCAATTTGACAGCACCTAACAACAACAAAATATATATATATGTAACAAAACATTTGCCATTTCAATAATTTTGACACATACAGTTCAGTGACATTATGATCATTGTATTGTACAACTATCACATTTATCCATTCTCACTTTCTTCCATCACACTTAAAAGAAGTTGAGTGTCCCATAAGCCATGAGTCCTCCTTTCCTCTCCTCCCAAGTGACCTTGGTAAGCACTGACAAACTTCAGTCTCTATGTACTTGTCTATTCTTGATATTTTATTTAAGTAGGGTCCTACAATATTTGTCCTTTCGTGATTGACTTATTGTGCTCCCTATGATGTTTCAAGTTTTATCCATGTTGTAGCATGTGTCAGGAGTAATTTCCTCTTTCTGGCTGAGTAATAATTATATCCACTGACAGATGAATGGATAAACCAGGTAGATCTGCATATTTTGATTCAAGCATCTGAGAACTTATTTAATGGACTGTTATCTAGTGCCTACTTTTCTAGCTTGTCCCCAAGGATATTCTGAACATCTGACAAAATGTTGGCTGAAATCGAGACACATCATGTGTCTGGCTTTCCCCAAATTTCCTCTTCCAGTAATACGACCAAGAAAGGAAGTAAGATTAGTTCAGCAAGGCTTACCCACAGTGAACACAAACAGGCTACTCCTCACCATCTCTTTTATCTTTGCTTGTAAACTATATTGTGTAGCCTTTTCTAGAATTGTAACTGAGATTTACCTCAGTATTTTATAGTTTCCTAAATCTACTTTTTTTTCCTGTTTTTCAAAATGAGTATCGCTTATCTAAATTTGCTAATTTAAAATTTTCTGACATCTGTTTTATCCTCCTTGGTTTCACATCTCTCTCCGTGAAGAGTCCATTCAAATTAAGAACATTATTCCTTAACAAAGAAGATGAAAGAATTAATTGTAGACGACACATACCTTTGTTTTCTTTTTGCCACTGATAAACATCACACATTTCTTTGCCAAACCACGGGCTTCTGTCTCTCTGATTTCTAAATATAGCTAAAAACGAATATTTGTGTTTTCATCCAATTATTTTCCAAGCCTCGTTTTATCCTCAGTTTGGGGCATGATGACATTAAATGGTACTCTTCTGTATTTATCCTTGGACTAGTGTCTCCCAACATCCTCACACTCCTCATTACTTATACAAACCCTCCTTAGACCTGTGACATCAGACAGTCCTCTCTGATTCTATCCTGGTTTCTTTAAACATGTCCCAAATCACACCTTTAAAAAAAAAATTTATATACATTATATAGTTGGAATGCTCTTCTACCGTTTTTCTTCCTCTTGAACCTACGTGCTCCTTTGAAATCTCTGCCCAAAGACTCATAGCAGCCAATATTTATTCAACATTTATTATGTTCCAGACGTACCATCTGTGAGCTTGTTCACAGTTTGGTGTCTCACATGACATTCTGCTTTTGGAAACTATGCCATGTGTATCTCAAATACCAGCAGGGTCACTCAAAGTGGACAGATTTTAGCACAGCTTCAAATGAGGACAGACTTGGAAAAAGGCAAGGTAATCTGTTCTTGAAAATTACCAATGAAAACCTTAGTGATTATAATGGAACATCGTCTGACATGTTTACTTTCAACACGCAATCAGGAAGCTCAAACACTGGAGGAGAACACCATATTTGGTGAGACAGGGGGCCAGTAAAGGCGAAGGAGACCCTTGGAGAAATGGATTGGCACAACAGTCACAACAATGGACTTGAACATGCCAGAGACCATGAAGCTGTTGCAGGACTGGCAAAATTTAGTGTGTTTGTATAGGTCACTATGAGTGGGGATCAACTCTGTGGCGGCTGTCAACCTAACTACCTATCTTTATGTGCTAGGCACAGCAAGATATTTTGCACCCATCTAATTTAATCATCACAATAACTCTGAAAGATAGATACAGATCTATGCAGGAAAGGGTTAACTCAACAGAGCTGGGATACCTAAACCCTGAATATTCCCAAGATCTTTAGGACAGCTTCTTGGCTTGTCTCCTGGGAGATGACCTACAAAACCTTCCAGAATCCTGCCAGGTAGGAGTTTCTCTGTGTGCTCAAGGCCTTGAACCACATCACAGAGTTTACGCCCACAATGTGATTTGTGGGGAATGACTGTCACTTTGACCCCTCGCAGGCAGGTTGGGGTCTGAGTGACCGAGGTCCGTCACACAGGTGCTGGATGCCCACATGACTGATCCCCAGTGAAAATCTTGGACACCAAGGCTTGGTTGGACTTCACTGGGCAGCAATTCTTCACACTTGTCACACAAAATGCTGGGCAATAAGTAAAGGTCACCCTTGGACTCCACCTCATACGTATTTTCTTTACCGATTTAAACTGTGATTTTGGAGTAATAAACCATAACTGTGAGTATAACAGCTTTTCTGGGTCCAGTGAGTCCTTCTAATAGATTTTAAAACTTGCAGATAGTCAGGGGTATGCCTGGAACAGGTCCCATGCTATGCACTTGGAAACAAAGCTCACAAAAGGTAAATTATAGAGCCAGGGAATCAGAGATTTTATTCTGGTATAAAAGACTTTATGCTGTCTCCCACACTGTAACACCTCCATCTTTATGAATTTCAAAAACAACAACTTTTTCTAATTGTACGGACTGGGTTCCAAGCCTGGGTCAGACAGACTAAATGGCTCCTCACGTCTCCCCCTGAATGCAGTCATAACACGCAGGCAGAGAGCATGGAGCGGCTACTGGAGGACTCTGGAAAGACTCTGAAAATAAACAGAGGCAGGTGGATTGGGGAAGAAGAAGCAGAGTGTGGCAACTGAACCCCAGCTTTCTGGCTAGAAGACTGAAAAGGCAGGCCCCAGAGAACTAGAAATACCAAGGAGGATGAGGAAGGATCTGGGAAAAGCAGTTCTGTAAAATTGTTTCTGAACATCTAGGTCGAGCCCCAGAAATGCCAGTGGTGTAGTGGTTAAGTGTTATATCTGCTAACCAAATGGCTGGCAATTCAAATCTGCCAGGCACTTCTCGAAATCTCTATGGAGAAGTTCTACTCTGACCTACAGGGTCACTCTGAACTGGAATCAACTTGATGGCAGTGGTATTGTGAGGGTTGAGTCCCACGTCTGCATGCAAAGATCTGATTCTAATCAGCATATAAAAGACTGAAAACTGAACCATCAGCTAGATGACCATCCAGGTGCCAGACTGGTCACTGTGTGACATACATGTGGGATAGATCTGAAGAGCAGTGCAAAGGCTTTGAAAGCTTAGCTGACCCTGGAACCACAGTGAATGCAAGGTATGTTGGAATCTGCAGCCCAAGCTCAACGAGGTAAATTGCTTACTAAAGCAAAAATATTCTTCTTGGGATTGAAATAAAACTCAAAGTCTCATAGCATAATATTTAAAATGTCCAGGAAGTAACAAAAATTTTTCTCAGCATACTAAGAACAAGGAAAATCTGACCTGCCTGGGAAAAGATAATCAACAGATGTCAACAGCAAAACCACAGAGAAGTTAGAATTACGTGACAAAACTTTAAAGCAGCTACCGTAAGACTCACCAGCAGGCAGTCACAAACTCTTTTAAACCAAATGGTAAAAGAGTAAACTTCAGGAAGTAAATACAGGATACAAAGGAAAGCTGAGTGGACATTTTAGAACTGAAAAATACAACTGAAATAAAAATGGGTTCACAGCAGAACAGCAGAGACAGAAGAAAGAATCAGTGACCTGGGAGATAGGATACTAGAAATCATCCTATCTGAACAACAGAGAGGAAAAAGTCACACAAAAATAAATAAATATGGGGCCCTCCCGATTTGTGGAATCATAACAAGAACAACAGTAAAAGATCTAACCTTTAGGTCATTGGAGTTCTGGAAGAAGAGGATAAAAGAGAGAGAGGTGAAAAAAATGTTTGAAGAAATAATGGCTAAAACTTCTGAAAAATGGAAAATAAAACACAAATGTGCAGATTTCAGCACCAGATGTGCATTACTGAAGAAAAAAGATAAAGTAGGAGACCTCACACTACTTGACCTCAGAACCTATTACACTGCCACAGTAGTCCAAACAGCCTGGTACTAGTGCTGGTACTGGTACAATGGGCACATAGACCAACGGGACAAAATTGAGCAGTTGATATTTCACAAAGGCTCAGAGTCCATTAAATGGGGAAAAGACAATCTCTTCAACAAATGATGTTGGCACAACTGGAGATCCATCTGCAAAAAAAAAAAAAGAAAGAAATAAGACTCATACTTCATACCATCCATAAAAACGAACTCAAAATGGATCAAAGACCCAAGTATAGAAATCCGAAATGACAAAGATCATGGAAGAAAAAATAGGAACAATGATTTACCATTACCACTGCCATCTACTTGACTCATAGCAACCCTACAGGATAGAGTAGAATTGCCACACAGAGTTTCCGAGGAGCACCTGTGGATTTGAATTTTCAACCTTTTGGTTAATAGCTGTAGCACTAACACTACACCACCAGGGTTCCAGAAACAACAATAGGAGCCCTAATACACAGCGTAAACAGAACACAAACACTACCAAAAATGCACAAACACCACAAGAGAAATAGGTAACTGCGAAGTAAAAATCAAATATTCATGCTGATACAAAGACTTCAGAAAGGGTTAAAAAAAAAAAGCAATCTATAGACTGTAAAAATCTTTGGCTACAACAAATCTGATCAGAGTCTAATCTTTAAAAGCTACAAAATACTGAAAAGTCAACAAAAATGCAAATAACTCAAAAATGGGGCAAAAGATCTGAAAAGACACGTCACCAAAGAAGACATTCAAGTTGCTAAGAGATATATGAAGAAACGCTCACCATCATTAGCTATCAGAGAAATGCAAATCAAAACTACAATGAGGTACCATCTCACTCCCATAAGACCAGCATTTATCCAAAAAATACAAAACAAGAAATGTTAGAGAGGATGTAGAGAGACTGGAACACTTACACACTGCTAGTAGGAATGTAAAATGGTACACACACTTTGGAAATTGACTTGGTGCTTCCTTAAAAGGCTAAAAATTAAAATACCACATGATCTGGCAATCCCACTTCTTAGAATATATTCTAGAGAAATAAGTGCTGCCACACAAATAGATACATGTACACCAATGTTCAGTGCAATACTGCCCACAAGAGCAAAAAGATGGAATCAGTTTAGGTGCGCACCAAAGGATGAATGGGCAAATCAATTATGTTATGTTCACACAATGGTATTCTATGCAATGATAAAGAGCAACAATGAATTTGTGACATATCTCACAACACAGGGGAATCTGGAAAGCATTACGCTGAGTGAAATTAGTCACAAAAGGACAAATACTGTATGAGATCACTATTATAAAAACTCAAGAAAAGGTTTAAACATAAAAGAAAATATTCTTTGATGGTTAATAGAGTGGGAAGGGAGTGAGGAGTATTCACTAACTAGATAGTGGACAATTATATTAGGTAAGGGGAAGGACAACTAACAATACAGGAGAAATCAACACAACTGGAATAAACCAAAAGCTAAGAAGTTTCCAGAATACAACCAGTCAGACAGAGTAGCAGAGGCAAGGGTCTGGGGGCCATGGTTTAACACGACATCTAGGTCAATTGGCGTAACAAAGTTTATTAAGAAAATTTTCTGCATCCCACCTCAGTGAGTCATGTCTGGGGTGATAAAAGCTGGCAAGCTGCTGTCTACGATACATCAATTGATACTGACATACCCAGAACAAAGAAGATAAAGAACTTCAAAGACATAACAAAAGTATAACCCTAACAGTAGAAAGGGCCACATAAATCAGACAGTACATCAGCATGAAAACAGAAGAACCAGATGGTGGCCAGGTATCACGAATGAGTGTCCTGGACAGGGAACACAACCAAGAGTCCTTGATGTAGCAAAATGAGATACAGAACTGGAAATCTATTAAAAAGACCAAATACAATGGTCCTACAGACTGGAGAGTCCCCAGAAGATACAGCCTCCAGACTCACTGTTAGCCCTTAACTGAGACCATTCCCAAAGCCAACTCATCAAGCAAAGACTGGACTCAACTATAAGACATAAAGCGATACTGGGAAGGGTGTGCTTCTTGCATCAAGTAGATACCCGAGAATAACTGAGCAGCTCCTGTCTGGAGGCAAGATGAGACAGAAGAGGGGGACAGGGTTGGTTGAATGGACACAGGAAATATAGGATGGAGATGAATGTGCTGCACAGTGTGGGAAGAGCAACTAGAGTTATATAAAAATGTGTGTGTATGTTTTTATATGACAAACAGACTTGATTTGTAAACTTTCACTTAAGGCACAATAAAATACATATGTTTTAAACGTAAATTTTCAAAAGCCTGGTAAGCTCCAAACAGAACAAACACAAAGAAATCTATGTCCTGAATACACGATAATCAAACATTTAGAAAATAAAGATTTAAAAAAAGTCTTGAAAGAAGTCAGACAAAAAACTATACTCATTACCTATGGGTGAACAATAATTTGAAGGACTGTGGATTTCTTGCCAGAAACCACGGGATCCAGAATGGAACATTTGTTGTGCCAGACAGCACAACATTTTCCATGTGTTGACAAAAAAAAAAAAAATGAACCTGCCAGTCCAGAGTTCTATGTTCAGTGAAAATACCCTTCAAGAATGAAGGTTAAACAGTAAAATTCTCAGATGAATAAAAACTAAGAGAATTTGTTGCCTGCAGATACACTTGAAAACAATTGCTAAAAGTTCTTCAGACAGAAGAAGACATTAAAAATCTTAAAACCCAGTGACGTTGAGTCGATGCCAACTCATAGCAACCCTATAGGACAAAGTAGTACTGCCCCATAGAGTTTCCAAGGAGCACCTAGTGGATTTCAACTGGTGACCTTTTCGTTAGCAGTCATAGCACTTAACCACTAGGCCACCAGGGTTTCCAAGATATTAAAAAGAATCTTGGAATATCAAGAATGAGTGAAGAGCAATGGAAACAACAAATAACCTGGGTTTATGTGATAGACTGTTATTCTTTGGATTTCTTTTAAAACACATTTAGTGGTTGAAAGTAAAAATTAAAATACTGTCTGGTGGAGATTTCAATGTACACATATATGACTATAAAATATTCATGACATAGAGCGGGGGCACATCAGGGGAACTCTGTGGTGCTGAAATTTCTATACTCCCCTTGAAGCAGACTGTATGTATTAAGTATATATATTGCAATCCCTAGAGCAACCACTAAAAGAAAAAAAATTAACTGTACAAAGAAATACAGAAAAATTAAAATCCTAAAAGAAAAAATCAAATCAAATAACTCGAAAGAAAGTACATGTTTTGGGCTAAATAATGCCCTCCCCCAGTATATCAGATCATAATCTCTAGACCCTCTGAATATTACTGCATAAGGGAAAATTTCTTTGCAAATGTGACTAAGGTTCTTGAGGAAGGAGATTCCACAGACAAAACAGAAAACAGTGTGACCACAGAGACAGAGACTGGAGTGATGCAGCCACAAGTCAAGGAGTGCCAGCAGCCACCGGAAGCTGGACGAGGCAATGAACGAATTCTCTTCCAGAGCCTCCAAAGGGAGTATAATCCTGCCAACACTTTTTGTCCCAAGGACACTGATTTTGGACTTCTGGCCTCTAGAAGTGTAAGACAGCATATTTCTGTTGTTTTAGGCCACCAAGTTTGTCGTAATTTGTTACAGCAGTCACAGGAAATTAATACAACATGCATGATAGGCTAGTACAGTGCCCACCTGCAACAGCCAAAGGAAATGACAGTGCAAGATAAGAGCAAGTCAGCTCTACAAATTTGTCACCTACAATAAGAGCTTTGGGGGCAGTGACAATGAACTACTTGTGAACTGCAGTGTTTCCCACACCAAGCTGAGAGGCACTGGGGAGATTGCTCACCCCAGTGATAAATGGAGCTCTCTGCTTTTGTAGGTCAAGTCGCTTAGAAGTTTTACAGAAAGAAATGTCTAGTGTGGACCAGATCATGACTCACCTGCTCCAGCTTGGATCTCATTGAGATCACTGAGCATCTGTGAAGGATGATGGAGAAGGTGGTTGCAGAGCACGAACATAATGTCACTGAACTTACACATGAAAAAGATGCTGAAATGAGAAAACTTTTGTTACATGTATACTAAAAGAAGCGGGTTTTGTGTGAATGTTTTAGATCTGAGAATATGAGTCTTGATCTAATGGAATGAAGCTCTCAGGATCAATTATACTGGTGGTTGTTGTTGTTAAGTGTCATTGAGTCATTTCAACTCATAGTGACCTTATGCACAACACAGCAAAACACTACCTGTTCTTGTGCCATGCCCACAATCATTTTGATGCTTCAACCCATTGTTGCAGACAGTGTGTCAATCCATTTTGTTGAGGGTCTTCCTTGTTTTCACTGACCCTCTGCTTTACCAACCACGATATCCTTCTCCAGGGACTGCTTCCTTCTAACAACACATCCACAGTATGTAAAATGCAGTCTCACTGTCTTTGTATCCAAGGAGCACTCTGGTTGTACTTCTTCCAGAACAGATCTGTTTGTTTTTTTGGCAGTCCATGGTACATTCAACACTTTTCTCCAGCACCACAATTCAAAGGCATCAATTTTTCCATCTTCCTTATCCACTGTCAAGCTTTCTCATGTGTATGATGTGATTGAAAATACCATGGCCTGGGTCATGCATACCTTAGTCTTCAAGATGATATCTTGACTTCAACGCCTTAAAGAGGTCCTTTGCAGCAGATTTTTCCCAACACAATGTGTCTTTTGATTTCTTGACTGCTACTTCCATGGGCAATGACCGTGACACCAAGTAAAATGAAATCCTTGACAATCTCAGTCCTTACTCCATTTATCATGATGTTGCTTACTGGGCCAGTTGTGAGGATTTTGTTCTCTTGATGTTGAGGTGTAATCCGTACTCAAGGCTGTGGTCAGTAAGTGTTTCAAATCCTTTTCACTTCTAGCTAGCAAGGTTGTGTCATCTGTATAACACATGCTGTTAGTGAATTTTCTTCCAATCCTGAAGCCTTGTTTTTTCACATAGTCCAGCTTCTCAGACTACTTGCTTGGCCTACAGATTTAAAAGGTATGGTGGAAGATTACCACCTGACACACACCTTTTATGACTTTAAACTATGCAGTGTCCCCTTGTTCTGTTCACACAACTGCTTCTTGATCCATATACAGATTCTTCATGAGCACAATTAAAGGTTCTGGAATTCCCACTCTCCACATTATCCACAATTTGTCATAATCCACACAGTCGAATGCCTTTGCATAGTCAATGAAATACATATAGGAAAATATTTTTCTGGTATTCTCTGTTTTCAGCCATGATTCATCTGACACCAGCAGTGATATCCCTGGTTCCATGCCTCTTCTGAATCCTGCTTGAATTTCTGGCAGTTCCCATCAATACACTGTTGAAGTTGCTTTTGAATAATTTACTTGCATGGAATATTAATGATAACTGTTTGATAAAGAGCTGCCTCACAATGCATTGATAATTACTGGTGGTTGGAATGCAATAGCTGGAAATAAAAAAGAAGGATTAATGGTTGGAAAATATAGCCTTGATGATAGAAATGACCACAGAGATCATATGACAGAATTTTGCAAGACCAACGTCTTCACTGCAGATGCTTTTTTTCACCAACCTAAACATGACTATACATGGACCGTATCAGATGGAATACACACAAGTCAAATCAACCACATCTGTGGAAAGAGAAGATAGAAGAGCTCAATGTCAGCAGTCAGAACAAGACCAGGTGCTGTCCGTGGCACAGACCAACAACTGCTCATAATCAAAACCAAACCCACTGCAGCCCTAAGTCAATTCCAACTCACAGCAACTCTGTATACGCAAGTTCGAATTGAAACTGAAGAGAAATTAGACACACATGAGAGTCAAAGTACAACTTTGAGTATACTACACCTGAGGTTAGAGACCATCTCTAGAACCACTTTGAGGCATTGAACCCTAATGACCAAAGACTGGAGGAGTTGTGGTATGTCATCAAAGATACCATCCATGAAGAAAGCAAGAGGTAAAGACAGGAAAGAAAGGTCCAAATTGGATGTCAGAAGACACTCTGAAACTTGCTCTCAAATGCCAAGTAGCCAAAGCAAAAGAAGGAATGACAAAGCAAAAGAACCAAGCAGAAGATTTCAGAGAGTGGCTCAAGAATACAAAGTGTTATAATGACATGTGCAAAGACCTGGTCTGATCTCACGACTCTAACTATCACACCGGAAGTCTTAGCCAGCACAGTAAGGCGAGAAAAAGAGGACACAGACTGATGCATTAGAATGGAAAAAACAAAACTATCCTTATTTGCAAAGACCATGATTGTGTACACAGAAAATTACAAGAAAGTAAAACAACAACCACAACAACCAAAATGTCTAGAAATAATTATGAACTCAGCGAGGTTACAAGATACAAAGTCAACCCACAAACATCAGTATTTTGTATATACTGTTGATGTATAATTTGAAACCAAAATTTAAAAGGTATGATTTACAATAGCTCTCAGAATGAGACATCTGATACATCCAAAAACAGGCACGTGGTCGTACACTGAAAACTAAAAATGCTGATGAAAGAAATCAAAATCCCCCCAAAAAATCAAAAACTTAATTAAATGGAAAAGTCAGTACCGCATATTTTCCAATTCTTCCTTAATTGATCCACAGATTTAATGCAATTCCAATAAAAATTGCAGCTGAACTCTTTGCAAATAGAGACAAACTGATTCTAAGATGTATATGGAAAGGCAATGAAACTTTGATAAAACTTTTGCAAAAGAAAAATGAAGTTGGGGAAATCACTCTTGTTACAGTAATGAAGATAACACAGGATTATCAGGGGACAGATTAATAGAATAAAGTAGAAAACCCATAAACAAATCCATACAAATACTCTCAAATGATTTTTGATAAAAAATCAAAATATAAAGATCCTTAAAGCTATACACTTACTATATGTCATGGATTGAATTTTGTCCCCTAAAAAATGTGTGTGGCATTTTGGCTTGTCATGATTCCCAGTGTTGTGTGATGTTCCTTAATGCTGTAAATCCTACCTTTATGATGTTAATAAGGGAAGATGGATGATGTCTGTGTTTGTGAGTCAGGACTCAACCTATAAGGCTGTGTCTTGAGGAAATCTCTTGGGATATAAAGTAAAGGGAAGTGAGCAGAGAGTGAGGGACCTCATACCATCAGGAAGAAAGCAGTGCCTGGAGCAGAGGATGTCCTTTGGATCTGGGGTCCCTGAGCCTCAGAAGCTTCAGAAGCCTTAGTCCAGGTGAAGACTGATGAACAAGGACCTTCCTTCAGAGCCAACAGAAAAAGACTTCCCTTAGAGCTGATGGCCTGAAGCTGTATTCTTAGTCTACTTTTCTGTGAGAAAATAAATTTCTCTTTGTTAAACCCATCCACTTGTGATATTTCTGCTACAGCAGCACTAGATGACTAAGACACCACGTGACCCTGTAAAATCCACTCCTGTATATTTACCCTTGGGCAGTGGCTCACAATTGTAGAGGACTTTTGTCCCTCAGGGGATATTTGATGATATCCGGAGATATTTTTAGTTGTCAAAACTAGGGCAGAGGCCAGGGATGCTGCTAAACATCCTACAGTATACAAGACAACCCCCACAACAAAGACGAATCCAGCCCTAAAAGCCAATAGTGACAAGACTGAGAAACTATACCTCAGAGAAATGAAAATTTATGTCCACACAGTAATCTACACATAAATATTTATGGAAGCTCTATGAATTATTATCCGAAATGGGAAACAACACAAATGTCTTTCAACATAAACAGATAAAAAACTTTTCCTGCACACATACAATAGAAGACTACACAGCAACAACGCAGAATACACTACTGACGCCCACAACTTCATTGGTATCAGTCACTATGCTCAGTCAGGGCTGGATTAACCAGTAAATAAGGTATGCACAGACTTACTTGTGCTTACTTATACATGTAGTGAAACTCAGGTGGAATCGTGCACTACAGATTAGTTAGCAAGCACAGGTAAGCCCATAGTATTTTGCGTATTGAGTAGTTTATCCCCGTGCTGATTGAAGGAAGCTAATAACAAAAGATTACTTTATGGTAGGGGTGTGAGAGACTATTTTAGGATGATTAAATTGTTCTGTATCCTGATGATGGTGGTGGCTATACAAATCTACACATGCATAAAAAATTTATAGAACTACATACTCAAAAATGAGGTCATTTAAAAAAATTGTTGTTGTTGAAAATACACACAACAAAACATACCAATCCAGTTTCTAGATGTACATTGCAATGACATTGACTACATTCTTTGAGATGTACAACCACTCTTACCTTCCTTTTCTGAGTTGTTCCTCCTCCGTTAACATGAACTCACTGCTCTGTAAGTTTCCTATTTAATCTTTCAAGTTGCTGTTGTCAATTTGATCCCATCTAGACAGTTTGTAAAAGAGCATAATGCTCAATGCAGGCAGTTTACTAGGTAAGCTAAACTACTGGTTTGGTTTTTAAGAAGACTTCAGGGGATATTTTTGGTTTAAAATTTGAAATTTTGTTCTCCATGTTCACCATTTTGATCAGGACTCTCTACAGAACGTTCCGTCATGGCATCTGGGCACCATCCAGTTCTTCCGGTCTCATGGCAAATCAGGCAGTTTTTCACAGAGGCAATGAGTCATACATTCCATTTCCTCCTTCTATTTCTGACTCTCCTTCCTTTGTTGTTCCAGGTGAGGCTTCATGGAAGGAGATCTGGAAGAATCTGCTGAAGACAACTCATCCAGTAACAACTTCAAGACCTCTTCGCAGTTCCTGGGCCTCAGACCACGCCATGCGAGTCTTAGCTCTGCAGCTTAGAGAGAGACCAATTGTTGTGCCTTGAATGGCCACTTACAAACCTTTAAGACCCTAGGATCGACACAATGAGCTGTTGTCACTGTTGTGTGCCACTGAGTTGACTCTCACTCATAATGATCCTATATAATAGAGCACAACTGCCTTATAGGGCTTACAAGAGGTGGCTGGTGGATTCAAACCACCAGTCTTTTGGTTAGCATCCTGAGCTCTTAACCATTATGCCACCAGGGCTACAAGGTAGAAAAGAAGCATTAAACATGCTATTACGCCAATTAACAAGGATGTCTCATGAATCTCCAAAGCAAGAAGCCAAATCCCATGAGGTCTGTTTGTACACAAGCAGCCTTAGCAGCAACATTATTTTTTTGTTATTTGTTTTGTCATCACTGTAAATAAGATCATTTTACTATGTAATAATTTTAAAAATACATATAAGGCCATGTGTCCCTTCTCGTATCTAGGTTACTCCTTCTTTATGATGGTGGTAAATTCCAGGTTGAAATAGCTATACTCAGTAAGGGTTTCCTGTGCAGAAACCTCACTCAAGAAACCACCCCCATCACCCTTGTCTCAAGCTTCCTTTTCCGTGTCTGGTTCCCACAGCAGTGTGTTTTCCCCCTTACACATTCTACTGTTGTTGGAATTATCTGGCTATGTAACTTTCTCCCCAAGACTAAAGAATGATCATGAAGGTAGAATTGCACCCATGCATCTCAGAGTTCCCTGCAGCGCCAGCCTGGCAGTGTGCTAAGGATAATTTATGGAACTGAAGAGTCCAGAGAGACTTGATTCCCAGGAGCACAAGACCACTGGGACCAAGAGCAGAAGGAAGGGGGTTTGCCTGCAATTTGTGACAAGCAGGCAGTGCATACCCATGACCGTGTTACATAATAAGCAGGAAGATGAAGCAAAAGGGCTGCGTTGGGCCACCAGGGTCCGAGAAGATGAACAGAGCTTATTAATGCAGACCACTAACAGCATGATATCAGAACAGTTTCCCCTTAGCAACAACCCAATTCTCTCACAGTGATGAAGTGCTTTGCTGGCTGCCTTAGACTTTAGCCACTGGGGATCTGCATTATTGTCCTGGAAAATTGATGGGCAGTGGCACTATCCTTAGTTTAAGGAATTTCTGTTTGCATTAGCAAAAAGTACTGGCTTTGCAATTTCTGAGGACACTCCTTGCAACAGGAACATGACTGAAATCAGACCAAACTAAAACAGGGCACATTTCCAGTCCTTACAGCTCACCTGTCCAGCTTCCTCCAAGCCATCACCTCCAGGTATGAACACAGGACTACACAGGTAAGCAGTCTTATTTATATTTAGCTTCAGTGCCTCTTTAATCACCAGAGGAGACTGTTCAAGGTTGAAGTCTTTTTTTCCACACATTCGACCTGCTCAATACCACTATGTCCTAAAAGCCTCACTTCTCAAGAAAGGTGGCACACAATGACAAGTGCACCTCTCTGGGGGTTCAGAGTGTTCTGGTGAGAGGAGAAGTATAAAGAAAGGACCATTTCCTTCTGACTTTTTGGTCACAGCCCAGAGTAGTTCTCTCTTCTGCAGCAGAGGAAACATCTCTTTACTGAGCATCACAGTGAGGTGATGGTGGCCACTGATGGTGTTACAGTGGATCAGAGGCCATGAAAGAAGGCAAGGCAGCCTAAATCAGACCTAGGGATGCAGACACATGCTGTTTAGGCCTCATTGGGAATGGCTGACCAGTTGCCATGTGCTAATTCTGACTCATGGGCACCCCACGTGTGTCAGGGTAGAGCTATGCTCCACAGGGTTTTCAATGGCTTTGATCACCAGGGCTGTCTTCTGAGGCTCCTCTAGGTGGACTCAAACTGCCAATCTTTTGGTTAGTAGCCAAGCATTTAACTGTTTGCACCACCCAAGGCCCCCTTGGAAGAGCCCAGACATACCTACATACTGGCCTCTCTCCAAACACTGTGAAATGAAAAGTGCAGGAAACAAAGACTTTACAAGCCCAGGGGAGACAGAAGGAAAGGTCCAAGAAGGTAACCACAGACATCTTTTTACCAGCATGCTGAATGTGCTGGACAGAAGGGAACCTGAGGTCCTGCTGCCTCTGATGGGAAATATTTTCTCTTATACTGGGGGGTGGGCATTTTAGTTATCTAGTGCTGCTATAACAGAAATACCACAAATGAATCATTTTTACAAAGAGAAACTAACTCTTTCACACTCTAGGAGACTAGAAGTCCAAATTCAGGGTGCCAGCTCCAGAGGAAGGCTTTCTGTCCGTTGGCTCTAGCCAGCCAGCCAAAGAAGGTCTTTATCATCAGTTTTCCTGGATCAGCTCAAGGACCCCAGGCCCAAACGACAGGCTATTCTCCTAGCTCATTTCACGTTGGTATGAGTTTCTTATGTCTCTCTGCTTGCTTCTCTCTTTTGTATTCCAGAAGAGATTGGTTTAAGGTACAACCTAAACTTGCATATTGAGTCCTGCCTCATTAACCCAACTGCTGCTAATCCCACCTCACCGACAACAAAAAGGTAGGATTTACAACACATAGGAAAATGACATCAAATGAAAAATGATGGGGAACCACAGCTTAGGAAAGAAAGCTGGAATGAGTTTAGGAAAGAAAGCTGGAATGAGCTGAGGAAAATACCTCTAGATCCTACAGGGAAGTAGAGTAGCCTGGCAATGTGCTGCTGAGATCCAGAGGGCTTTAAAAATGTACAGGCAAAAGGAATCTTCCAGTGACCGTGTGAGTTAACTGCTAAGCAAGGCTTCATGGAAGGTGATCTGGAAAAGTCTGCTGGAGATGACCCATCCAGTAACAACTTCAAGAGCCCTTCTGGTACCTGGGCCTCAGACCATGCCGTGTGAGTCTTAGCCCGCTGCTTCAACAGGTGGAGCTGCAGGGCAGGTCAGAGACTTTGCTGCATTCAAGAGACCACTTCTTTGGGCTCACCCTGGACCTCTGGGGAGTGATGTCAGATGCTCAGTTTATGAGCAACTTGAGCCCCTGAAATGTCAAGGGACACTCAACTTTATTCACACTGTGTATCTCTGTGGAACAAATGATTAATTCACTCATTGCTAACCAAAAGGAGGTACCTTAGAAGAAAGGCCTGGTGATCTATTTCCAAAAATTCAGTCATTGAAAAATCCTATGAAGCATGGTTTTACTCTGGTACACCTGGGGTCACCAGGAGTCAGAATCTACTTTATGAGAATTGTTAAGGCTTTTCTGGTACATATCCAAGAACATCTAGCTGATGGAGGGGACCGCTGTACCACAGCAAACAAGACCTTCTGTGACTGGCCCCTGCCTCACCTTCTCACACTCCCAGGCCCACCCTGCGGGCTCCAGTTGTAGAAAGCCCTGGGGCCAGGTGCTCACGTACCAGGCTGCTCTTTGCTTCCTGTTGCTGTACACAGCCCTTTATCTCAGAACACTGTCCTTCAGTTCCAGTTCATCTTTCAGGATTCCTATCTACAACCACCTTCCCCAAAGGTTTTTCCTGATGTCCTCAGGGTAGTCCCTGTGCTCCAGAGCCTCTCTTGTGCCTCACCTCAGTTCTTAATGCCCAGGGGCAACCAAGAGAATAGAGGGGCTCTTATCAGGTCCCAGGTACCATGGAGCACATGGCCTAGGTGGTTCTTTATGCTCCTAAGAGTCCGGAGAGGTAGGCCCCAGTGGCCATGTTTCACAGCTGTAGGAAACAGGAGCATAGGGAGGACTTGGTATCATTGAGGACTAGGCGAACTGAAGAGAGTCAGGGCACGAGTGACCCCCAGGCCTCGCTTACTGCTCCCATCCATTTGGCCTTTGACTATCAGGTTCTTACAAAATCAAGAGGTCCCTTATTTCCCCATCAGCCACGACTCCCAGACAGCTCCCCCTGAAAGTGGGGCCTTTGGGTTTTCCTCTGGATTTCCCAGTTCCCCAGCACACATTCCATAAATGTTTTTGGAATGCATCATTCTTTGATAATTTATTCCAGTGTTGGGGAATTTTGAGATTTTCAGTTTCTTCCAGCAACTTACAGTTTTCTAAAACAACCACTCCTTGCACCCACAAATTTGAATTTTACTTGTAAATATCCTGTAGAACACCATCTTATGCTACTTATAATTCTCTTGTTACTTGTGTTTATTTCCTCTTCATTTTTACTTCTGAGGACCTAAGCTTTCTCTCTTTTCCTATTAGTTAAGACAATGGTTTCTCTAGAATTCTATTGCTTGCTCCATTATCTTCAAGAGAACAAGCTTGGACGTAAAAAAAAAAAAAAAAACCCCACTGCTTTCTGATTTATAAATTCATATTTTTACTTGTTATTTCTTTTAGTCTTCTATCACGGATTGAATTGTGTCCCCCCAAAATAGGTGTAGCCATGTAGCTGGACCATGATTTCCTGTGTTTTATGATTGTCTTCCATTTTGTGATTTTGTCGTTTTGCATGTTAAAGGATTAGGCTGGGACTGTAAATCCCTTTATAAGATCACCTCCCTACTCCACTGTAAAGGCAGTTTCCCTAGACTAAGGTTTGCCCCACCCTTAATCCTCTCATCCTAGAAGAGATAAAAGGAAAGGGAAGCAGGCAGAGAATTGGGAACCTCACACCATCACAAAAGCAGCACTGGGAGAAGAGCACGTCCTTCAGACCTGAGGTTCCTGTGCCAAGATGTTCCCTCGACAAAGACTGATGCAATACTGGACTTTCCTCCAGAGCCAACAAGTGGGAAAGCCTTCCCCTGGTGCAGACATCCTAAATTTGGGCTTGTAGCCTACCAGACTGTGTAAGAATAAATCTTCCTTTGTTAAAGCCATCCACTGTGAGGTATTTCTGCTAGAGCAGCACTAGCTGACTAAAACAGAATTTGGTACCCTGACAGCAGGGTGCTGTTCTAGCAAATACCTAAAACGTGAGAGCCATTTTGAAACTGTGAATTGATAGAAGATTCAGAAGGAACCAAGGAGAACTGTTAACACAGAAGAAGATTCAGATGGTGAGAAACGAGCAGCAGAGGACCAGCAGCAGCAGCAGAACCAGAGATAGCACTGGAGCAGACTCATGAAGCAAGAAAGCTAAGTGCCAGTGCACAGAGTTTTCCTCATGGAATGAGGTGCCTCCAGGCTCTTGAATCGGTGGAGCTAGGCTTGCTGACCCACAGAGCAAGAGAGCTGAGTGCCTTTGGGCAGGATGCTTTCCAGCAGGAGTGGGGTGCCTCTGGGCATTTGAGTCAGTGGAGCTACAGAGCTTTGGAGCACTTGCCCCAGCAAGGCAGTTGTGGGCCTGAGGCCTGGGCCATGCGGCCATAAGAAGCTGAAGAGACAAACAGCATGAGAAGCTGAGTTGCCTCAGTCTCAAAAGGAACAGCCATGACCTCAGGGGATTGAAAGGGTGGAACCATGGCATCCTGTGTTTGTAAGGGTGGAATTGCCACTCAGTTGGGCTGAGGGTGCACCTAAAGCCAGTGGGGCAGAGTTTCTGACCAAGTGGGCCTTGAAGGTAGAGTTGTAGCACAAGGCTGGTGTCTCCACTCACAATCCAGAGATGTGGTCAATACTTAGAGTCTGGAAGGCAGGGCCATTGTGTAAAATGTCTCAGAAAGTAGAAGATTATTTTCAAAGCTTTGAGGGCTAATGTAATGTGTTCTGCTGACTTTCCTGGTGCTGGTTAATGCCTTTTTTCCCTGCAATTTCTCCCATTTGTAATAGAATTTCTAACTTGTGCCTGTTATGCTGTTGTACCTTTAGAAACTGACAGCTTATATTCTAGGTTTCACAGATGTAAAAGAGTTTTTGTATTTTGGACTTAGAACTTATTTAAGACTTCTGTCATATAGTATAGACATGATTTTGCTATAATGAGATGAATGTGTTACATGTTTCAATGATGTGATTTTTGGGGTGCCAAAGGGTGGGGTGTCATGGATTGAATTTTGTCTCCCCATAAATAGGTGTAGTCATATGGCTGGGCCATGATTCCCTGTATTCTATTATTGTCTCCCATTTTGTGATTTTGCCGTGCTGTATGTTAAAGGTTTAGGGTGGTACTCTAAATCCCTTTATAAGATCAACTCCCTGAAAAGAGAGTTTCCCTGAACTGAGACTTGTCCCATCCTTAATCCTCTCATCCTAGAAGAGATAAAAGGAAAGGGAAGCAGGCAGAGAACTGGGAACCTCACACCATCACAAAAGCAGCACTGGGAGAAGAACGCGTCCTTCAGACCTGAGGTTCCTGTGCCAAGATGTTCCCTCGACAAAGACTGATGCAATACTGGACTTTCCTCCAGAGCCAACAAGGGGGGAAAGCCTTCCCCTGGAGTAGACATCCTAAGTTTGGGCTTGTAGCCTACCGAACTGTGTAAGAATAAATCTTCCTTTGTTAAAGCCATCCACTCTGTAGTACTTCTGTTAGAGCAGCACTGGCTGACAAAAACATCTTCATAGTGCTTTAAAATGCTTCTTAAATCGGAACAGTTTTATTTATTTTGTTGCTGTTGAGACTATACATAGCATACATCAATTCAGTAGTTTCTACATGCATGATTCAGTGACATTGATTACAGCTGTGAAACTGTTCTCAACTCCCCTTTTCTGAGTTGTTCTTCCCCATTAATATAAACTCACTGCCCCCTAAGTTCCCCATCTAATCTTTTGAGTTACTGTTGTCAGTTTGGTCCTCTATAGACAGATCTTAAAAGAGCACAGTGCTGAAGGTAGACATTTGTTATCAGTTAAGCTAAATTATTGTTTGGTTTTAAAAAGACTTCAGGGGATATTTTTTTGGTTTAAGGTTAAAGATTATCTCAAAACAAAAGTTTCAGCAATTCATCCAGGCTCCAAAAAGTTTGCAATCCATGAGAATTTGAAATTCCATTCTACATTTTCTCCTTTTTGACCAGGATTCTTCTACAGAATCTTTGATCAGAATGTTTAGTCATGGCTGCTGGGCACCTTGCAGTTCTTTTGGTCTCATAGTAAAGAAGGCAGTTGTTTAAGGAGGCAGTTAACTACACATTTCACATCATCCACCTATTTTGAACTCTCCTTCTTTTTTGCTCCAAGTGACTAGAGATCAATTATTGAGCTTTGGATGGCCTCCTGCAGGTTTTTAAGACCACACAAACTACCCACTTAACTAAGAGACAGAACAGAAGCACTAAACATGTTATTAGGCCAATTAACTGGGATGTCCCGTAAAACCATGCCCTAAATCTGCAAACTAAGATACTAAACAATATGAGGTATCCAGTGTTACATAAGCAGCCTCAACAGATTTTTTTTCTTCTTTCTTGAGGGTTGGGGGGGGGCAGTCATTTGTATTAGTGTATCTGTGATAGTTAAGACTGTGTGTCAACGTGGCTGGACCAATGTTTTGGCAGCTGTATAAAATGGCCAGAGTGGGGCCTGTGATGGCTTATTGCCCACCTCAGCCATCATCTCCCTGCTTTCCACCAATTACGTCCATCTGCTCACACTGCCAGCATTTCCCACCCTCTTGTCTTCTTACATCTGGTTCTTAGGACTTGAACTAGCAGCTCTTGGGATTCACGAACTCTCACAGCCTGAGAGTAAGAGTTCTGTTCCTTGACCTGCTGATTCTGGGTTCATTAGCCCCTGCTGCTCTGTGAATCAGCAGAAACCTTACAGTCTCACCTGGCATCTTCAGATTTGCCAACTGTGGGTTGGAACTGGAACTCTAATCTCTGACCTGCCAACCCTGAGCTTGCCAGCTTCTGTGGCTGTTATGAGGCTTTTAATCCAGTGCAGGACTTGGGACATTTCGGCTTCTACAATTGCATGAGCTGTTTCCTTTATATAAATCTTTTTCTATACATAATAGGCATTACTGGTTTTGCATCCCTAGAGACAATTTGGTACCAGGAGTGGGGCACTACTTTAACAAATACCTACAATGTGGAAATGGTTTTGAAACTGTGAATGGATGGAAGACTCATAAGGAACCAAGGAGAACTGTTAACACCAATGAAGGCAGAGATGGTAAGAACTGAGCAGCAAAGGACCAGCAGCAGGAAGAACAAACAGGCAGCAGCCACAGAAGAGCAGCATGAGACAGCACTGGAGCCAACCCACAGAGCAAGAGAGATGAATCTTGGTGCACAGAGCTCTTCTGGGGGAGTGGGGTGTCTGCAAGTGCTTAAATCAGTGAACCTAGGCTTGCTGACCCACAGAGTGAGACAGCTGAGTGTCTATGTGCCAGAGACTTCCTGGCAGAGTAATGTGCCTCCAGGTAATTGAATCAATGGAGCTACAAAGCTTTCAGTGGAGCTACAAAGCTTTGGAGCATTTACCCCAACAGGGCAGATGTGGGCCTGAGGCCCAAGCCATAAGGCCAAGGCCATGAGGCCATAGGAGGCAGAAGCTGAAGAGGCAAAGAGCATGAGAAGCTGAGCTGCCTCAGTCTTGAAAGATATGCCTAAGATCTCATGGGTTTGAAAGGGTGGAGCCACAGCCCCTAGTGTTTCTAAGGTTGGAATTAACACTTAGTCAGTTTTAGGGTGCACCTAACACTATGGAGCAGAGTTGCTGTCCCAGTCACAGAGAAGGCAGAGCTGTATAGCACAGGGCTGGGGGCTTCCACTCAGAATCTGGAAAGTGTGGCCAATATTGAGAGTTTAGAGGGCAAAGGCCATTGTGTCAAATGTCTCTGAGAATGGATGATTACTTTCAAGGCTTTGAGGGCTACTCTGATGTGTTTTGCTGACTTGTTTTGTTGCCTGTCTTGCCTTCTATCTCCCATTTGTAATGGAAATGGCCAACATGTGCCTGCCTGTTCTGCCATTGTATTTTGAAAACTGATAATTTATGTTCTAGATTTCACAGCTTAAGAAGAATTCGTGGATTTTGGACTTGGACTTTAAGATTCTTGCTGTGACGGGATAAACATGTTTAACATGTTGCAGAGATGTAATATTTTAGGGAACAAAGGGTAGGATGTCATGGATTGAATTGTGTTCCCAAAAATCCTGTGTAGCAATTCAGCTAGGCCATGACACCTGGTATTGCATGATGTCTTCCACATTGTAAATCCTGCCTCTATGTTAAGAGGGTGGATGAGTAGCAGTTGTGTCAGTGGGGCAATGTATAAGATTGTACAAGACCCACTGTATACGATTGTTTACTGCCTTGAGGCAGTCTCTTAAGATATAAAGGAAAGAAGCCAGTAGAAACATTTGGGAACCTAATATCATCAAGAAGGCACCACAGGGAGCTGAACACATCCTTCAGACCTGAGATTCCTATATTAAGATGCTCTCTAACCAAAGACTGATGCAACACAAGGACCTTCCTCCAGAGCCAACAAAGAGGGAAAGCCTTCCCCTAGAGTGGACATCTTGAATTTGGACTTAGCCTAGTAGACTCTATAACAATAAACATTTCTCTTTTTAAAGCTGTCTACTTGTGGTATTTCTGTAAGATCAGTACTAGCTGACTAAAATGATATCTATCACATAACTGGTCAATTCAACTTTTTTTTTTTACAAGTATATAACTTACAACAGCAATTGCAATAATCAGCTGGGCAACCCTACCCTTAATGCAATTTTGCTATCATTGTTAGCCCCTTTTTATCACTAATAAACTTCATCTCTCTATATTTGCCCTTTCTTGTCTTTTTATATAAGTGAGGTAATACTGTATTTGTCCTTTTGCGATTGACTTCTTTCACTTAGCATAATGTCTTCAAACTTAACTCATCCTTTCTTACTAATATTTGCAGGTATAATTATTCTTTGTGTGTTTTACATTTCTATTGTATTATTTCTTAATTATTTAGCAATTTCAATTTTATCTCTAGTTTGTTCAGTATTGTTTTAAAAAGAGTATCTAAATTTCCAGGTGACTACATTTTTTTTCTCCTTTGGTTCTATTTTATTGTTATTTGTAGTCTTATCTCTTTGATGTAGAGAATGTTCCCTGAATATTTTTACCTTGTAAAATTTATTGAAGTATTATTATAGTCTAATATATGACCTTTTCTTATGAAAAGTTTTATGAGGTCTTGAAAAGCTGTGTTATCTATTATCAAGAAATAGAATTCCAACTCTTCCACACCACTGGTGGGAATGTAAAATGCTACCATGTCTCTGGAAAGCAATTTGCTGCTTTCTTAAAAAGCTAGAAATAGAAATACTGTATGATCCAGCAATCTGACTGTTTGGAATATATCCAATAGAAATAATGGCTATCGCACGAACAGATACATGCACACAAATGTTTATTGCAGCACTGTCCACAATACTAAAAAGATGAGATTAACTTAGGTGTCCATCAACAGATGTAAAGATACACAAACTATGGCATATTTACACAACGGAATACTATGTAACGGTAAAGAAGAAGGATGATCTTGTGAAACAGCTCATAACCTGGAATCAACTGGAAGAAATCCTTAGTGAAGTCAGCTCCAAAAGGAAAAATATTGTATGAGACCACTATCACAAGGACTTAAAAAAGGACTTACACACAGAGGAAAAAACTCTTGAATGACTGCAAGAGTAAGGAGGGCGGGGACAGTTATTCATAGATTAGATGGTCGATAGGAATTTGGTTAGGTGAAGGAAGTGACAGCATGCAGTAGAAGGCATGTCAGAATAGCTGGACTATACCATAAGCTAAAAGGTTTTCTAAATTCAACCCAACATTTCAAAGGGTGAAGTAGCAGGGACAGGGCTCTGGGGACCATGTTTTCAGGGCATATCAAGAGCAACTGGAATAACTAGTCTTTTTCTAGGAGAATGTTCTGCACCCCATATTGGTGAGTAGCATCTGAGTTCTTAAAAGCCAGCAAGCTGCCATCTGAGGAACATCAATTGGTCCCAACCACCTGGAACAGATAACAACGAATAACATCAAAAACATGAGGAAAAATGAGCCCAGGATACAGAGAGACCCATATGATGGGAAGACTACATCTGCTGGAGAACTGAAGAACTAGATGGTGCCTGGCTACCACCAAAGACTGCCCTGACAGGGAACACAATGTAGAGTCCCTGACGTAGCGTGAGAGAAAGAGCTGGGAAAATCCAGAACTCTATTAAAAGACCAGACTTGATGATCTGATACCTTCAACGGTCCCCTGAGAACATGGCCCCTAGACTTGCTACTAGCCCAGAGCTGAAATCAGTACTGAATGAAGCCAACACTTCAGACAAAGAATGGGCTGGACCTGGGGATACAGAGTGATGAAGCTGGTGTGTCTACTTTATGGTTTAATATATATATGATGCTGTCCTACTGATTTCTTTTTAGAGGGGAGAGGAGAGGGTGGAGGGGGCAACTGTTGGTTGAGTGGATACTGAACGTAAAGAGTGAAAGAGCTGTGCTGTAACAGGGTGAGGAGAACAGATAGAGTTGCAGAGAGGCAGGTGCTCAGGGTTTTATATGGCATACTGTCTTGGATTGTAAGCTTTCACTTAATCACAATTACAAAGAAAGAAAGGAAAGGAGGAAGGTATGGAGGGAGAGTCTCAGGGAGCGAGGGAGGAAGAGAGGAAGGGAAGAAAGGAGAGTCGCAGGGAAGGGTGGAGAGAGAGAGGGAGGGAAGAAGGGAGGGAGGGAAAAAAGAAAGAAGCAAACATTGCAAAGGTAGCAGCAACAGGGTCTGGGGACCATGGTATCAAGGCACATCTAGGTCAATTGGTATAACTGTTTTTCTTTCTTTTCTTTTTTTTAATGATTGAATGAAAATGTACATTCCAATATAAATTTGCATGCCCACCTATATGTAGCTCCCACTGCTCTCCCTGCCCGGTGACAGCACACTCTTCCTCTCTGCTCCATACATGTCTTATCCTCCCAACAATCTCCTATCCCCTCCTGTCCACCCACTTCCCTTTCTCCAGTAAGAGGTCAGCAGGATGACATCCTACGGATGCATAGAACCATAGAACATGATATGGCGACTCTGTGTCACCAAGTTCAATCCATTCCTGTCCACAGAGTTGAACTCCATTATGATTTATGGACAAAGGCAGCATCAGGGCCAGGGGCCATGCTTCCAGAGGAACTCCAAGGCTCCCGGACCATCAGTTGTGATCTTTTAATGGAGAACATCCCATATTCTTCTTGTGTTGCCAGTGAGACTCAACTTTGTGAGCTCCATCACAGCTATCGCTGGTGATGGTCAGGCACCATCTGGTTCTTCTGGTCACAAGTCGATGTAGTCACCCACTCACGTGGGTCTCTCTGTCTTCTGGGTTCTCTTTCCCCAATGCCATTTTGGTCTTTGGTGATCATCCACTCCTGCTAAGTTGGGACCATTTATTGTACCCTCAGACGGCAGCTTGACAGCTTTTAAGACCCCAGATACCATTCACCAATGTGGAGTGCACAGGACTCTCTTAGAAAAATGCTAGTTGTGCCAATTAGCCTCAATTTCTCCTCACAGCATGGTCCCAGGACCCCTTCCCAAGCTACTCTGTCCTTGTAACATTGGATTAAGATGGGAGAAGTAATCACGTTATGTTGAAGTCCAGTTATGATTGACCTTCTTTCAAATGTGTGCTGCCTCAGATTTCACCCAACCAAATTTCTAACAACTATCTAATCTAAACCCTACCCCCCTCGCCCTCCCACCCTCCCCACTCTTGCAGCCATCAAAGCGTCTTTTCTGTTATGCATGAGTTTGCTTTTAAGTTCTTATCATAGGGGTCTTATACAATATTTGTCCTTCCGTCGCTGACTACTTTCACTCAATGTAATGTCCTCCAGTTGAAACCAGGTTAAGAGATGTTTCCTGCTATCATCATTGTTCTTTGTCATTGCATACTGTTCCATTGAGTATATACACCATAGTTTACCTAACCATTCTTCTGTTGTTCGGCATCTGGGTTGATCCCATCTTTTTGCTATTGTGGACTGTGCTGCGATTAACATTTGTGTGCATGTATCAGTTGGTGTGAATATCCTTGATTCTATAGGATATATTCCAAGCAGTGGAATTACTGGGTCAAATGGTATATCTAGATCCATTATTTTAAGGCAGTGCCAGATTGCTTTCCAAAGAGGTTGCACCATTTTGCAGTCCCACCAACAGTGTAGGAGAGTTCCAATCTCTCCATAGCCTCTCCAGGATTCAGTGTTTTGCAATTTTTGGATCATGGCCAACCTTGTTGGGATGAGATGGTATCTCATTGTACTTTTGATTTGAATTTCTTTAATAGCTAATGATCGTGAGCATGTCCGTATGTGTTTTTTGGCTGCCTGGATCTCTTCTTTAGAGGAGTGTCTGTCTATCTCCT
This sequence comes from Heterohyrax brucei, assembly GCA_028571685.1. Classification (NCBI taxonomy): domain Eukaryota; kingdom Metazoa; phylum Chordata; class Mammalia; order Hyracoidea; family Procaviidae; genus Heterohyrax; species Heterohyrax brucei. The sequence continues at coordinate 26,230,830 of CM053162.1, forward strand.
TTGCCCATCACTTAATTGGATGATTTATCTTTTTCTTATTGATATTTTGTAGTACCTTATAGATTATGGAGATCAGGCGTCGCTCCGACACAGAGTTGCCAAATATTTTTTCCCATTCTGTAGGTGGCCTTTTAACTCTTGTGATAAAGTCTTTGGACGCACAAAAGTGTTTCATTCTTAGTAGTTCCCATTTATCCATCTCTTCTGTTGACTGTGGTTTGTTTGACAGGTTTCAAAGTCTGTCTACTGTGCATTAAACCTTCCATTGTCATTCTTACTTTTTCTTGGATGACCTTTATCATTTTAGATTTGATATTTAGGTCTTGTATCCAGTTTGAGTTGGTTTTTCTATAAAGTGTAAGATATGAGTCTTGTTTTAATTTAGTGCAGATGGACATCCAATTTTGCCAGCATCATTTGTTGAAGCGATTCTTTTTACCCCAGTTTAATGTCTTAGGGTCTTTGTCGAATATCAGCTATTCTTAGGCAGATGATGTCATCTCTGGGGTCTTGACTCTGTTCCACTGATCTATCTGTCTGTTTTTGTACCAGTACCAGGCTCTTTTGACTACTGTGGCAGTGTAATAGGTTCTAAGGTAGGGTAATGAGAGGCCTCCCAGTGTGTTCTTCTTCTTTAGTAATGCTTTACTTATCGGGGGCTTCTTCCCTTTCCAGACAAAGTTGGTAATTTGTTCATCCATCTCATTAAGAAATGTCACTGGAACTTGTATTGGGATTGCATTTATAAGTAGATTGCTTTGGATAAAATAGACATTTTCACAATGTTAAGTCTTTCTATTGATGAGCAGGGTAGGTTTCTCCATTTATGCAACTCTCTTAGTTTCTTGTAGTAGGGGGTTGTAGTTCTCTATGTAAAGGTCTGTTTTTTCTCTGGTTAGATTTATTCTTAGGTACTTTATCTTCTTAGGGGCCATAGTAAATGGTATTGACTTGGTGATTTCTTCCTTAATAATCTCATTGTTCATATAAAGGAATCCTACTAATTTACTTCTGTTTATCTTGTATCCTGAGACTTTGCTGAACTCTTCTATCAGTCTGAGTAGTTTCCTTATGGATTCTTTGGGATTCTCTGCATATACAACCATATCATCTGCAAATACGGTGATTTTGACTTCTTTGCCGATGCAGACGCACTTTATTCCTTGGTCTTGTCTAATTGCTCTGGTTAGAACTTCTAGTACAATTTTGAATGGGAGAGGTGAGAATGGGCATCCGTGTCTAGTTCCTGTTCTCAAGGGAAACTGTTTCAGTCTCTCTCCATTCAGGATGACGTAGGCAGTTGGCTTTGTATAAATGGCCCTCATTGCATTGAGGAATTGGCCATCTGTTCCTGTTCTGCTGAGAGTTTTTAGCATGAATGGGTGTTGGACTTTATCAAACGCCTTTTCTGCATCAATAGACAAGATCAGGTGATTCTTGTCTTTTGTGCTGTTTATGTGGTTGATCATATGAATTGTTTTTCTAATATTGAACCAGCCTTGCATTCCTGGTGTGAATCCAACTTGGTCATGATGGATTATTTTTTTGATATGTTGTTGTATTTTATTGGCAAGTATTTTGTTGAAGATTTTTGCATCTAGATTCATGAGTGATATCAGTCTGTAGTTCTCCTTTTGTGTTGGGTCTTTCCCTGGCTTTGATATCAGGGTTATGCTGGCTTCATAGAATACATTTGGGAGTATTCCTTCACTTTCTATACTGTGAAATAGTCTCAGTAGTATTGGAGGTAACTCTTCTATAAAAGTTTGGTAGAATTCTGCAGTGAAGCCATCTGGGCCCAGACTTTTTTTTGGTTGACAGTTTTGGGATGACTTTTTCAATCTCTTCCTTTGTGATGGATTTATTAAGTTGTACTGCATCACCTTGTGATAATTTTGGTAGGTGATATGAATCAAGGAATTTGTCCACTTCCTCTGGGTTTTCAAATTTGTTAGAATACAGTCTTTCATAGTATCCAGCTATGATATTTTTTATTTCTGCTGGATCTGTTGTGACAACTCTCCTCTCATTTCTTATTTGAGTTGTTTCCTTTCCTCTTTTTCTTTAGTAAGTTTAGCCAATGGTTTGTCAATTTTGTTGATCTTTTCAAAAAATCAACTTTTGGTCTTTTCAGTTTTTTCAATTGTTCTTCTATTCTCTAATTCATTTAGATCTGCTCTAATCTTTATGGTCTGTTTTCTTCTGGTGCCTGCGGGGTTCCCCTGTTGTTCTCTCTCTATTTGTTCAAGCTGTAAGGTTAGGTCTTTGATTTGGTTTCTTTCTTCTTTCCAGATATGTGCATTTATGGAGATAAATTGACCTCTGAGCACCAGTTTGGCTGTACCTCATAAGTTCTGGTAGGAAGTGTTTTCATTTTCATTGGAATCCATAAATTTCTTTAATTCATCCTTGATATCTTCTATAACCAATGGTTTTTGAGCAAGGCATTGCTCAGTTTCCATGAGTTCCACTTTCTATCTATATTTTTTCTGCTATTGATTTTAACTTTTATGGCTTTATGATCTGAGAAGATACTTTGCATTAATTCAATGGTATGGATTTTGTTGAGAATTGCTTTATGTCCTAACACATGGTCTATTCTGGAGAATGTTCCATGTGCACTCGAGAAAAAGGTGTAGTTGTCTGCTGACAGATAGAAAGTTCTGTATATGTTGATGAGGTCTAGATGGTTAGTTGTGGCAATAAGGTCTTCTGTGTCTTTACTGAGCTTTTTTCTAGACAACATGTGCAGGAGAGTGGAGTGTTGAAGTCTCCTACTAGAATTGTGGAGTGATCTATCTCCTTTTTGAGTATAATCAGGGTTTCTTTGATGTATTTAGGTGCCCTAATATTAGGTACATAAATATTTAATATCGTTAAGTCCTGCTTGTGTATTGAACCTTTCAGCAATAAATAGTGTCCATCCTTGCCCATAATGGTGGATTTTACATTAAAATCAATTTTATCTGAGATTAGACTTGACACATCCTCTCTTCTTTGTTCATTGTTAGCTTGATATATACTCTTCCACCCTTCAATTTTCAGTTTGTTCATATCTTTAGGTCTAAGGTGAGTTTCTTGTAGGCCACATATAGACGGGTCATGTCTTTTGATCCAAGATGTCACTTGATGTCTCTTTACTGGAGCATTCAGTTCATTCACATTCAATGTAATTATTGATAGGTAATTTTTCAGTGCTGCCATTGGGATATGTTTATTTTTGAGTTGATGTTTTCTCTGTTGTTCTTATTAATCTGTTCTGTGACCTTCTTCTTTGAGAGTTGATTTTTCACCTTTTTCAGGGATTGTTTTGTGGTTGTTGAGACTCCTGTATTACATTTCTTGATATGGTATATTCCTTCTTTATTGTACTTTATGGCTGCCCTTACGGTCCCACTTAATAAACTATATATAACCCCAATTTTGATTGCTACCAGTCTTGTCAACTTCCTCTCCATTTGGAAGGACTATAATGACTGTAGCACACCCCTCTTTTTAACATGATGATATCATAGTTTACATGATATGATCATTAGATCATTTCTTTCACTATTATAGCTTTGATTGTGTTTGGAGCCTTTCCTAACTGAGTAGGATTCTGGATAATGTGTCCTTCTAAAACACAAAGTTAGTGATTCTTTCAGTATTTCTTGTAGCTTTGGTTTGGGTTTTACAAGGTCTCTGAGTTTCTGTTTATCTGCAAAGGTCTTAATTTCATTTTCATATTTAAAGATAGTTTTGCAGAATATATAATTCTTGGTTGGAAGTTCTTTTCCTTCAAGGCTTTGAATGTGTCATGCCACTGTCTCCTCCGTGCCAGCATTGTTTCTGCAGAGAAATCCAATGAAAGCCTACAGCTTCCCCCTGAATTTTAGCTTTGCTTTGAGTCTGGCTGCCTTTAAGAGTTCCTGTTTATGTTTCATTTTGTTGAGCTTGATTATAATATATCTTGGAGTCTTTCTATTGAGATCTATATTGAGTGGTGTTTGACATGTGTCTTGGATATCTATAGTCTCTTCTTTCATAATTTCTGGGAAGTTTTCTGTCAGTAGCCCAACCACAATACTCTCTGTGTTCTCAGGTGTCCCTTCCTGTTCAGGAACTCCAATGAATCATAGATTGTTCTTCTTAATAGAGTCCCACATGCTTCTTAATGCTTCTTCATTTTTCTTGTTTCTTTTTTCTGATTTCTCCTCATTGATGCTGGAGTCAGTGGCTCTATCTTCCAAATCAGAAATTTTGAATGGAAGTTTCTATGTCTTTGATTTTGTTCTTGATCTGTTGGATTTCAGAATTCTGATGTTCCATCAGATCGAACAGCTTGCTTAGTTTTTCGTTTTGCTCTGCTGCATTTTGTATAAGGTCTAGTAGGGCTCTATATAATCCTTTTGTATTCACATTCTGATAGTTTCAGAAAAACTTCTTTGTCTGGGAAGTTCTGAGGTGGTTTCTTTTGGGGGCCTTCTGATGCCATTGGTGACTTTGGGGTTACCATCCTTTCCAACGTTTGCTGTATTTTGGGCTTTGTGTGGGTCAACAAAGTCTGGGAGAGATGCTGTGAAGATGTACCACAGTTGTTTCTCTAGCCCATCTTAAAACGAGAAGTAAAAAGTATTTGGCAACTTCCGAAGTCAGTCAAGTTTTCAGGTGTATACATCCCTCTTCCCAGCTGGCAAAGTAAGCACCTCTATATTGAACACTAGATGTTATAAACTAGCTCAAAATATAGAAAGGCTACTGGCCTGCTGGCCTCTGCTGTCAGGCCCCAGCTGTAGGCAACACTGTGTAGAATTCTGCTTTTCTGTTGGAAAAGCAGTCTCTTCTGGGTAGGAACTACCTCCCAGCCCAGGAATTAGTTCCAGCTGAGACTTCTGTATGGATGGCCCCACCTCCCAGCAAAACAAGATGGCATCCCACATAACTCGCCGGCTGGTTAGGACCAGGCTCCCAGTGGAAAGAGAGGTCAAGAGTACCAAAATGCCCAGAGTCCACAACCTCTGCCGCTGGGCCCCAGCCCCAGGCGACACTGTGCAAAACACCTCCCTGCTAGAAAAGCACTCTCCCCCTGGCAGGAGCCACCTCCCAGCCTAAGAACCAAGTCCAACTGGGGTCTCTGCCTGGGCTTCTCGTTTTCCCAATAAACCAGCAGAGCCAAGGTGTATAGAGTCCAAAGCCAAGCTCTCAGAAACTGGCAATTACAATTGCCGGTCCCACCAGCAGTGCATCCAAGACCAGCAGCTTGTCAAGTCCCAATTATGTCCACCGGCCAAGACAGACAAAAAAAAAAAATCAAAATGGTGAGTTACCTCTGGTCTGTGCAAGCCTGTGCTCGCCGAGATTGGGGTCAGTGAAAAAGAGGAGGTTTTGTGTTCAGTGGTATGAAGTCCAAATTAACAGACCTATGCACCTCCCAGGGCTCACTAGGTGTCCAGAAGGCTCTGTTTAACTATCATTTCAGGTCTTGGTTTCCAGAGGGGTTTAGGGAGACATATGTTTAGTCCACCATCTTGACTCTGCCCCCCCGAACATTAAATTTCTTGTTAAATTTGGCAACAGTGGAAATGAAATCAGGAACATGTTAGTCCAAGTTTATGGGGTAACACCATGAGGCAAATGGTAGTGTACACATGGATTGTATGATTTTTTGAGGAGAGAGAAAGTATCACTGATGAAGAGAAGTCAGGGCAGCCAGGAACAAGCAGAACTGATGAAAACATTGCAAAAATTTTTCAAATGTCCATCAAAATCATCAGCTGACTGTGAGAAGCATAGCAGACCAAGAAAACACGGATAGAGAAACAGTCAGGAAAATGTTAACTGAAAATCTTGGCATGAGAAAGATGTGTGAAAAAACATTCCCGAAGGAGCTCGCCAATGAACAAAAAGCAAAGGAGTCAAAGTTTGCTAAGACTTTTTGGAGAGGCAAGCAAAGGTTTTGAGCAGTGTTATCACTGGTAATGAAACATGGGTGTACCAATACGACCCTCAAAAACAGTGTCCAGATGCCCAATAGAAGTCAGTAAATTCTCCTTGACCAAAAATGTTCCATCAGTCCAAATCAAGAGTCAAAATGATGTTTCTAACCTTTTTGGTATCAAAGATATTGTTTATTATAAATTTGTAGCAACTGGACAAACAATTAACCATGTTTATCATTTGGAAGTGCTGAAAAGGTTGCATGAAAAAGTTAGAGGAAAATGACCTGAACTTTTTGCCAACAACTAATGGTTCTTCCCTCATGACAGTGCACCAGTTCACACGACTATATTTGTGAGGAAGCTTTCAGCCAGTAAATAAATAACTGCTGGAACACTCTCCTATTCACCTGATATGGCTCTCAATGACTATTTCCTTTACCTGAAGATAAAGGAAATATTGAAAGGAAGACATTTTGAGGACATTCAGGACCTCATGGGTAATACGATAGCAGCTTTGGTAGCCATTCCAGAAAAAAAGAGTTCAAAAATTGCTTTCAAGGGTGGACTAGGCACCAACACCGGTGCTTCCCAAGGGAGTATTTTGAAGGCTACCATAAGGATATTTAGCAGTGAAGTTTGTAGCACTTTTTCTAGGATGAATTTTCAAACTTAATCGTCAGACCTAGTGTAGTCCAGTTTCTCGGACTGTGTGCTCAGCATATGGATTGAATAAATACAGTTAAAGTATATAACCTTGACATATACCTTTCCTGACTTTAAACCACACAGTATCCCCTTGTTCTGTTTGAAAAACTGCCTCTTTATCTATGTAGAGATTCCATATGAGCACAGTAAGTGTTCTGGAATTCTCATTCTTTGCAATGTTATCCACAATTTGTTATGGTCCACACAGTTAATACTTTTGAATCACTGATAAAACAGAGAAGAGTTGATGGCATAAAAATACAGTAGAAAAGTGCTGGATTTCAACACCACAGACACCTGCCTCTAGACAATAAGGGACAGGAATTAACCCTGTTCACCCTGGACTGGGTTTGGAAGTGCAGTGAAGCTGCAAATGAGAGCCTTGTTTTCTGTGTGTGAGGCCTGGTCCTGTGACCGGCCCCTATTCACTAAGCTGTGGCACTCATGGTCACAAACATGATGTGCAGCCCAAGACAGGCAGTTCTCAAGTCCCTTGACTTGAGAGGCTGAGGGATGCTCCTGTCCTCAGCAGCTTAGGACACTCTCAAAAGCAAGGGGAGCAAGATGGGGCCCACAGGCACGACAGGGCTGTCTGTGGAGAGGAAAACATAGATGTTTGCTCTGTGCATGACGGGAGGTGTTTGTGATTAACTATTTGCTCCCAGGTCTGGTGCTATAAACTAGCTACCACCTACACATAGTGAGAAAAGGAAAAAAAGAACAGTTAGAATGCAGGAAAGAGGGAAAAACCCCACCTGCCCGATTTGACAGGGTGAAGCAGCCTCACCCAGCTGCCTTTTAATCAGGGACAGTCCCCTGCAAGCACCCTGTTTACAGGTTTGGGTTGCTGTGGTAAGCACCCAACCAAAACTGAGGGAGCAGAGGCCCTGTCTCAGACACAAAGCAGACAAAGAGACCCCAAGGGGATACGTGCAGGACAGTCCCCACTAGTGAATGGCTCAATTACTGCTCCTAGGGCCAAGCAACACTGGGGGAGTAGCCGGGCTGAGGGGGAGAACTGTGGGAGAACTGAAGCAAAAATAATCTTTGTGACAATGACAATTTGAGGAACACCAGACAACTAGCTCACTGGGCTGTTTCTAAACCTGCTGAGGGAGGTGAATCAGTGGAGCGATCATGTGGAAAATCCCCTCTCTCTTCAGTGTAGGTCATTCCTGGGCTGAGGTGGAGCCATTTTTTCTTGTGAAGCCTCTTGTTCCTAACAGGCCGGGATTGCTCAAGTTGGAGAAATGCCCATCTCCAGGAAGAAGCTGTGTTTTGTAAACATGGAGGACTGAAAGGTTGTGTCCCGTCATTCACTTGGGGATTTGGGGTTTTGAGAAGGACTCAAGTATGTCAGGTTTCTTAGAATATCGTTAGACAGAGAAAGGGCTCTATCTGGCCAGACTGCAGTGGTGGTGGGGACGGGTGGGAAGTGGCCAGCTTCCCCTGTGCATTTGGGGGCAGCATCGGTACTCAAGGGCTGGTGAGAAACGGTAAGGAAGCTTCCACACAGCACTGTAGGCTCCACACCTCCAGCCCACAGAGGATTCTGGGGGTCTCATCTCTGCAGGTTTGCTCGATCTGGGCCTCAGCAGCAGGCAACTGTGCAATAACCTCGAGGGGCCTTGCCTGTGCCAGCTGAGTAGACAGCAGAGATGAAAACTGCTGGGTTTTCTCAGACAAAATTCTTATCCATCTCACCCCAGACAGCCTGCCTACATCCATCAACAGGCCACAGAGACAGTAGCCAGAGATGTTGTCATCCTGGGTGCTGCTGGTGTGGTAGCCCTGCCACAGTTCTGCAGTTAGGGAGCTGAGATTCATGATGGTATTGCCAGCAAGCCCAGCTGGCTGCCAGCTTATTTTATTGACTTTCATACAGCAGCTTAGTTTCTATGACTGTTTTCTAGAATAAAGATGCTCCCATGTTGGACCCAACCTACAGAAGGCCTGCCTTGAGCCTCACAGAGTGCCTCTAGACAGCAGCCTTGGGAAGGGTGGCCAGACCAGGACACTGGCAAATGCAGCAGTGGGGGAACAGTCTGGGCCTTGCTCAGCACCACTGCAGCAGGGGTACCATCAGGGACTTACTCAGCACACTGCAGTGGGGAAACCATAGGGGCCTGGCTCTGCATCACTGCAGGAGAACTGTCAGGGCCTCGCTCAGCACCACTGCAGCAGGGGTACCATCAGGGACTTACTCAGCACACTGCAGTGGGGAAACCATAGGGGCCTGGCTCTGCATCACTGCAGGAGAACTGTCAGGGCCTCACTCAGCACCACTGCAACGAGGAAGCCTGGCTCGGAGGCAACCTCTGCTGTTCTGCTCGGCTACAGTACTGACAGATCCCTGCATTTGGTCTCTGGACCTGGGGGAGCAGTGTTTATCCCCAAGGCCACGTTTCCCAAGCGTCTGACTTTCTTTCCCATCTTTCCAAGCGGGACAGGGAGTGCTAGCCTCAGGAAGTCTCAGCCACACTTAGGATCCTAGCTGCGGCTGCTGTCGCCTACTCAAATTGGAAGCAGCTGCTGCCAGGTGTGCTAAGAACCTCCCTGGAGAGCAAAACTGGGAGGTGTGATTATTTATTTTTGGTTTACAAAACGACAGTCCAAATGCAGACTGGCACCAAGAGATATGCCTGCTGGCCAATTTCCGTCATTAAAAAGAGTGCATAACTTTTAAGAGGAGACAGTCCTGGTGGGAGTTGGGGAAGGAAGAGTCTGGCCCAAGTTCTGAGAGAGAATGATAGGCAAGGAAGATCCATTTGATTAAGGGGGAGATCTGGGACTTGATTCAAAAGCAGGATGACCAGATGCTCTGGTTTGTCCAGGGCAGTTATGCAGTCACCCAGTCTGGATGCTATGTTCTACGGTCACTCTCTTCCAAAGGAAACAGGAAGTCATTGCTGAATTTAACCTAGAGAGCAGCATGGAAGATGCAGGGCTCTGAGAAGGTCAACTCTATAGCAGCCTGAGAGGGACAGGCAGCAAAAGGCCAGGTTGGCTCATTCTTGGGAATGTCATAAATGCAGGGTTGTCAACCATTTCCAGCCACAGATTTGCAGTGTTTGGACTGGAAGTGCCTTCAGGGTCACCAGAAGAGGACACTTAGCTAAAAGAGATGAGGGAGAGCTTCCCAACACAGGGCTGGTTCCTAAACAAGGGGGGACCAGAACCTTCCTGTACGGTACGGAGCCTAGGTGCTCTTTTATAGAATAGAGGAAAAGGATGGACTGAAATATGCTGCAAAGAATAAAGAGGGTGTCATAGCCCCACAGCTGAGGCGGGGGTCGTGTGCTGAGAATGGGGGTTGGGAGGAGGACAGAGATGAGTGCTTCTTAGACATGTAGAGCATGCTTGGATATGAGACTGGAGCTCAGGCAAGACCTGGAATCACTAGTGAGTGGTGGGTAGTCACAGGGAAAATGGAAAACTGGCTGTGAGTACAAGGGGCAAAGAGGAATTGGCAAGTAGGACTAAGAAACAGGTAAAGTGGACTGAAAAACTGAATGGAGCACAGTAAGTAGTTATGAAATATTTCCTGTGGTTCAAAGACAGCACAACACTCCTGAAAGGCAGGCACTATGGCAGCTGTCTGATTCCCAGCTCCCTCTTGCCCAGGTCCTTTACAGAGCTTCAGAAGCAGACAAAAGCCATAAGCCAGCACAGCCTTGACCTGCGTTTGGCAGATGGAAAAAGAGTCACCGAGAAGATAACTTCCCCCTGTCTCACAATACTATTAGCAAATGGGTGTGATTAACAAGCCACTCGAATGATCTCATAAGCCACACACAGTACTGCATCACATGGCTTCATCCTAGTCTCCACTCCCAGCTGTGTTTTGTTGGGGAAGTGCAGGCGAGGTGGTAGGTTTTTCTGTGAATCTGTTCATCTGCATGAAGGCCCCAGCAGGAAGCCAGCTTGAGGGTCTGGAGAACTCGGCTTTGTGGTCCCCCTTCAAACTACCCCTAATGAGCTACGCAACAGTAGTGAGCCACTTCCCTTCCTCCTTCCCTTCCTTTCCTGGCAGTCAGGTGAAGGATCTGGCCTCTGACGTCTCTAAAGTCTCACACTCTGCGTTTTTCTAGGGTCATCTGACCTTGGCTTATTCATCTCTTTCATTTCTTTGGGCCAGCATATTCAGGGCACCCTCCCCAATTGGAACAAAGTATCTGTTGCCAGGTCTTAATTATCTCTAACAATGCAGGGACACAACAGTATGCAGGCCAAAAGTCATTTTAAAAAGTCATGTTTGATTCAGATCTGTGTTTCTTCCCTCCAACTCTTCACCCAGCAAAGTTGAGTTAAATATTTATATTTGTTGTAAGGTAATCTACAAAGTGAATAGTTTACAGGAGCAAACATAAGCTACTAAGGCTGAAAAACCAGGAAAACTCATTTCCTTCCAATCGGTTCCAACTTATAGTGACCCTACAGGACACAGATACCCAGGAAGGTTCCCAAGAACCAGCTGGTGGAAGGCAAATTTCCGACTTTTCGGTTAGCAGCTGACCTCTTAACCAGTCCACCACCAGAGCCTAAACCAATCTAATGTCACCCTCAGTAAATCTTCCCACATAACAGCTACAAAATTCTGCACATCACTGTCATGCACATGTGGTATTTTTTGACATATGACATTAAAAAAACCTCAATGTCCTGAAAAAAATCATAAGATACTTTCGGTATGTATAAAGTGAGCATGTTTTTTGTTCAGTGAAACTTCTTTGATGGTGCACTTCAAAAATGTGCAAATATTGAGATAACACCCACAGCCATTGCCCTCAGTCACCAGAGTCACATCCACAGAAACCAATGAGAAAGATATGAGATACCGAGCATTACAGGAGGTCACCCCTGTGCCAGGGCACCTCAAGTTCTTACCCTGCCTCTTTCAACCCTACGCCATCAGCCTCTAACCAGACATGATGGAGAAGCCAGTTGGGCCAGCAAAAGAATCAGCACCAAGGAGAGAAGCCATGGAGGAGGAGGAGGTAGCTCTGGGTGGCACCTTTTCCCATCTGGTGACTACCAGAACGAGGAAATTTGGCCAGACTGACTGTGGTGTCCCAGGTAGCAGAGACTGTGAGCTCAGTCAGAGGCAGGAATGAAGGTCTGGTCTTCCAACACCTGGCTCCAAATCCATTCTCTCAACCTCAGCCAGCCTTTGAGAGAGGATCTGTGGAAAGTCAGGTAGGGTCACCGGCACTACCACACAGTGCACATGTGGTCACTTAGGAGGCAGACACACAGTGGAAAAGAGAAAACGGGAGGGTAAGACAGAAGAGGAGCAAGACACAGAAGCTGTAAAAATGCTAGAAGGAATGAGAGGAAAGGGCCAAAGGCCTGGTGTCCCAGGACATTTCGAGCAGTGAGTAGGGATACAGCAGTGAGTGCCTGGGCCCCCAGAGCTGCTCCCAGCCCAGAAAGCCAGCCTGAACCTATAAGGGAAGACGCCTGAGGAAGAAATCTCACAGTGGGGGACAGACAGCTAAGAGTGGAAAGCTTCAAAATATCAAGAAACACCCAGTGGCTCATGTGACTGGGCCTATGTCATTCACAGTCGGTGCCTTATACACTGGAGCTGGTAGACCAGGTCTCCAGACACACCCAACATTTGGTTTCTGCAGTTCCTTAGTATAGAATTAACATCACTGAAAACTAAAAGAAAGAAAGACAAGACAGACTGAAACTATCACATCTTAGGCAAATGAGTTGAGAATCCCTTACAGTGACACTCTATTCTTTTTCCATTCATTTCTGACGGCAGAGGACACCTGGTGTGAGGTTTAGGTTAAAAATTGTAATTCCTGGTGCATGCGGTTTCCTGATGGCACAGAACTAAAATGACATCATGGAAATGTATGTGCCTCGAAGTCAGTCTAGGGTTTCTAGGTGGAAACATGAATCTCATCATTGGTGGGAAAGCATGCGCGCACTTTGTGATGTGCTTGTGTCTACCGCTTTCTACTTTCAAGACAAAGTTGTCACTGAATTCAGGCAGGCTGCTTATCAAGTTTGTCCAGACTTTTGGTTTACTTAGATGTACAACCTAAATATAGATTATCCCACTTCTTTGTTCTTTTGTCATTTGGAAGGAAATAACACAATTATTATTGAGGGGGAAAATACATTTTGCCTTCTCAGGGGAAAGGTAACCATGACACAAGATGCCCAGTCCAGGGGTTCACGTGATAGGAGGCAAGGTCACCACAATATGAGACGCCCAGTCCAGGGGTTCATGGGAGCAGCCTAACTTGTGCAGCATTCCCCATGGTCACAAAAGTGAGGATGTGGCAGACACGGAACACATGGAACCCTTTGTCTTAATTAAAAAGTACAGTGGGAGACATGGAATTTGGCCTAGCCTCATAAATCTGCTAAAAAGACAAAACTCCAGGTTCTGTCAGATAAGTTTACCTAGAAGCTCTCTGGAGAACTGAACAGATCCCTGGGCAGCCGCCGACACCCACTCTCCTGTCACTGTCTGTGCACCACGAAAGCAGTTGTGCTCATTAACTAGCAACCTTCCTCCCCGCAGATGACAAGCTCATCCCAGAGGAGCATAAAATTCAGAGATGATAAATTTACTCTCACTTGTAAAAATGAAACTATCCTCAGGGCAGTGAAAATACTAAGTCTTTAAGGAAATGAGTCCTTTATCTGATAACCTACCTTCATTAACAAAGCCTGGTCCTCTGGATCAGGACAGTTCTTCCCAGCCAGGGAGAACTGCTCTAAGGGAACTGAAAGGAAGAAAAGAACATGGTAAGTATCTGCTTCTAGCACTTGCAGGTTGTTACAGCAATATCTGTATCTGGCATGCTGTCTGTCATTCCTTATTGACTCTGAAATTCGGCAGAGCTAATGTCTCTATCTCAAGCCTCCATCACAATTTCCATGGCACTGAGTCTTCTCTTTTACGACCCATTTGTCAGTCTGTCGTGCTGAGTGGCTTGCATGTTGCTGTGATGCCGGCAGAGATGCCACCAGTATTTCAAATACCAACAGGATCACTCATGGTGGACAGGTTTCAGCAGGGCTTTGAGACTAAGACAGATTAGGAAGAAAGGCCTCATGATTTACTTCCAAAGATTAGCTGGTAAAAAGCTTACAAATCCCAGTGAATATTGTCTGCTAGGGTGCTGGAAGATAAGCCTTCTAGGCTGGGAGGCATTAGACACACACGGCAGCTAGAACAATGGACTCTCCTATACAACTATGTAGATGACACAGGACAAGCACCACCTCATTCTGTTCTACACTGGGTTACCATGAGTGGGAGACAACTCAAAGGCAGCTAACAACAACACATGCACACACAAGAAGCCAACCTTGACAACTGGAGGCCCAAAGGAACAGCACACACGTATTTCTTGGTTGTTTTCCTCTCACCTGAGATGCAAGTGTGACACAGGCTCTCAGGCCAACAGTGAGTTTCACACCTGTACAGAATTCCATGAGGGGAACAGGAGAGTACCCACAGCTTTCAGTATTCACCAGGAATTGGTTCCAGGACCCCCACAGATAACCAAATTCCGAGGATTTGCAAGTCCCTTATACAAACGGCATACTGTCTGCATATGACCTGTGCTCATCCTCTAGTATACTTTAAATCATCTCTGGATGACTTAAAATATCCAATACAATGTAAATACTATGCAAATAGCCATTATACTGTATAACTTAGGCAATAAAGCTAGGAGGTCAAGAACTCAAACAAGAGTGCCGGAAGGAGCCCGAGGCCCGCGAGACGCGCGGCGGCCGCAGCAGCGATGCCACACATCCTTACCTTCCACGGACGCAGCACAGCGCCAAGTGTGCACAAACTCAAGCTTTGCTTTTCGGAACTTTCCTTCCCCGCCCCCCCCCCCCAGAAAATTTTTGATCCATGGTTGGTTGAACCCTTGATGCAGAGCCCCATGGACGCAGATGCCAGCTGTATGCAGTGGTGGGCAGCTGCTCTCCCCGCGACTCTGTGCTGACCACCCACAGGTGGCACTGAGCTCCACTCTCCCTCCTCCCCTTCCTCTTTCTTTCTCCTCTTCCTTCTCTTCCCTGATCCTCCCCATTCCTCCCTGTTCCTCTCCCCACTGCTTGCCTCCTATCTGACCCGCTTCTCTTTCTTCCTCATTCGTCCCTCTCTTCTCTCTTCCTTCTCCCTACCCCTCTCTCCTCTCCCCTCCTCCTGGATTCTCCCTTCTTTTCTTCCTTCTTCCTTCCTGTTCCTCCCTCCTTCTCCCTCCTCCTTGTTGCTCCTCCCTCCTCATCCCTGCTCCTCCTTCCTTCTCCCTGCTCCTCCCTCCTCCCTAATTTTTAAACAGAAGAGTCAAGAATGAAAGCATTCATTCCTTAATTGCAGCTGCTAATCGCAGACAGCGACTATTTAAGGACAATGACGCATGAAGCAAAGCAAGCACCAACCAAAGGAGAGATCTCCTGAGGTGGCAAGATTTTCCTTAAGAGACTAGATGAAGCCTTTTCTTTCATTCAACATCTATTGTTTTAACTGCTTTTAAATGTTACAGTACCACTAATTTTCAATAGAGATGCCTAGCTCTCTGTCTAGTCAAGTTCTCCTTAGTCAAAGCTTTACACTTTCATAGGACAAAAATACACACCTGACAATAAATGGGAAAAAAAAAGATGTTTAGATAATGAGCAGCTTTGGGATTGGAGAAGGATAGGAAAAATGACCCAATTAAGGAGAAAATGATGGTTTGGGAGACAGTAGTATACACCAGCACAGAACACGTGTGTCTTGTCTTGTGAACACATGCTGCAGGCAGTAGGTATATCAAGCACAGCTGTTCTTTCCCCCTACAGCCATTTCTAAGAGGTGTGTGTGTGTCCATGCCAAATAGGAAACACCTACAACTCGAGGGAAATGTTCATCTAGATTTCATTACCAAGTGTTGATGCAAAGAGGCTGGGGCAGGTGCAGGCGAGGCCAATCAAATGTTCCAAATGTCCCACGTCGTGGTACTTATTTTCTCTCTGAATGGCACAGGTAAGAATGGGGACCCATCACTGAGTTACCAGGAATGACTGACCTTGACATGACCTGCACTGGGGGCTGGATTGCCCAGAATTCTGCCTTAGAATGTCCCTTCAGCTCCTGTCTCCATCCCTGTGCCAGTGCTGGCTAGCAGAGCCCTGCC
The DNA here is from genome assembly GCA_028571685.1 of Heterohyrax brucei. Lineage (NCBI taxonomy): Eukaryota > Metazoa > Chordata > Mammalia > Hyracoidea > Procaviidae > Heterohyrax > Heterohyrax brucei. The sequence goes on from CM053162.1 coordinate 26,246,617, forward strand.
CTGGCTCTCAGCACAGGGAAACCCTGTTCTGGCATTTCTCTGGGCTCAGCCTTATCCCACAGGGCTATGGGGAATGTCCCTCTGAAAGCTTGTACTCCACCTGTCCAGCTACCCAAGTCCTGGGTTTTGTGACTCAAATAGTCGAGTCACACTTCCTGTGGTAAGTTCCTAACGTGCGCCCTGAGACCCCGGGGGTGACTGAGGAACAGTGCTTGTGGTGGTGTGGACAGAGTGATCAACTTCGGGATTGACACAGGCACGTGTGAGGCTCTTGCAGTGTGGGATGGAGCTGGGGTGGGGCAATAAGGGGGTGGTGGTGGTGGCTATTTTCATGCTGCAGTTCTGACACATGGCTTCCAAGAGCCAGCTTGGCCTTCAAAAAGAAGTAAGGAAAGTTTGTCAAGGCAGAAGGACAGAGCATATTTGATCTAACACTACGTAAGCTTTCTCACAACTTGTCAGCACTGAGGCCTGTGGTGTTCAGACCTTTGTCTGGGCACTTGCCGGGACGCCCCCCCACAGGCCCACACCAGGTAATGAGGACCAGACACGAAAGCACCAGCTCGATTAAGCCTCCTAGAAGCCATGCTCCTTGCCCCTGGAAAGAGGGTTGTCCTTCTAGCTGAGTCTCGAATGTAGTAGAAGAACAAGGCTTTCACCTCAGATATCTACAGTGAAGATTATGAAGACAGCTGCCTCTTAAGGGCAACAGAAACACACAGGTGGACAGAGGTTCTGCGTGGAGGCCATCTGGTGGATAAACAACCCTGGGGCTGCTCACTGTTTTCAGGAGCAGAAGCCTCCTTGCTGGGGCTCTCCTGGCACCATGGGCACAGGTTCCCACTCTCTGGCTCAGGCTCAGCTGGCTTCTTCCAGGAGTTTGGAGATGAGGCCTGTTCACCTGCCACCTACACCTGCCGCAGGACCAGGTCATGGCCCAGCCTGCCACAGCAATAAGGTCATGCCCACTACAACAAGCCATCTGGTGGGGAGGCTCCTGCTGGGGGCCTTCCTTGCTGGCAAAATTTTTCCCACTTATTCCGTGGTGAAGGTGGAAGACCACAGTGGCTATCCTCAGCGCCTCTTCACCTGTGTGACAGCAAGGCTCTCAGCTCATTTTGCAGAACTGTCTGTCACTGCAGGCCTCTGAAGTCCCCCACCCACCTCATTTTCACAGCATAACAGGGACCCATTGAAAGAGAGAAGGCAAAAACAGGGCTTCGTCTTTTGCAAAAAAGAACTCCAGCTTTGTTTTCAGAACGAACATGGGGGTGGGCAGGATGAACACGGGCTTTCAACTTCTAGACACCTAGCATTTGAGATGCTTCCAGCCTCCTACACACTGAGACAAGGGGCAAAGCTATAGAGCTGCCCACAAGAATCTCCATGCCCGGGCGTGGACAGTGGCTGACGGACCCATCCCCAGCCTGCTCTGTGTGGCTAGGCCAGGGGCTGTGCTGTGCTTCCCACCCCTCTCTCCAGCTCCGGTATCCTGTTCCAGAGCAGACAGTGCACAGGCATGTGTGGCTGTCTCTTCTCAGTCTTCAGGTATAGGGACTGGAACCCAGATTGTGGCCTTTCCTCTGGCAGGTAGGTCACAAGTCCTTGGTCACTACAGTTAAGTTTCAACATGTTTTCCCTTCCTGGTCCTGGATCTTAGCACTTCCAAAGGCAAAACCTCTTCCAGAATCCAGAATAGGAAGCACTGCTTCTGCAAGACCACAAGTGTTTTCAACCCCTGCTGCCTCTGCCTGTCGTTGGCTGCTGTCCTCGCAGTGGCTCCCTCACTTGCTTTGGTTCCCACCTCTGTACCCCTATAATCAATGCATCTTCTCCCCTAGGGCCAGAGCAATCTGCCTCCATGATGCCTGGGCCTAAGAATCACAGTTAAGTGCCTTCATTGGCTTTCTGCTCTTCCTCAGCAAAAGCCGACTCTGGGTTCAGGGGGCAGCACATCCCACCACCCACCCCCAGTCCACTTGTCCAGGCTCCACTCAATATTATTTCCTGCTCTCTCCCCAGACACTTTCCTTCAGGCAAAACAAGCCTTTCACTTTGTGTCACCTCTGCCTCTGTTCACACTGTGCCCTCTTTCCTGACTGCAAGCCTACATCTCTAACTATGGTTATCTTATTCAATACCCAGGATCCACAGGTCTTTGCAAAGTATCTCAGAGTCTTGTAACATCAGCAAGCTCATGGCACCTCCCGTGGCTCTTTACACCCCACCTGTCTGGAAGGTACTTAGGTTCACTACTTAGTCCTTCCTCTGGGTTGAAAAGTGTCATACCAATCAGATAACCTTAGCCCAACATCTTGCAAACTAGAGCTATTCAATCAAACCTTTTTAAGCAAATAAACTGACAGTATTTTTCTCCTCATTTGAAATCTGTGGGAACTCTGCCCACATGAGGGAAGCGTGGACTCGTAGGCAAAGTTTCAGTCTGGACCAGTCCCTGGGATGGGGACAGTAACATGCTCTCTTTGACATCCAGAAGCTCTGACATTAATCTGAGCCACGGGAGTGAGATCTGGAGAACCAGCTACCAAATCCTAGAAGTGGTATATTCAGCATTCTTTGCCAACATCACAGTTGGAATACATCAATTCTTCCTTTTTTCATTATCCAAATTTCACACATATGAGGAGATTGAAAAGATCACAACTCATGATATCTTTGCTTTTTAAAACTTTAAATAGGTCTTTTGCAGTAGATTTGACCAATACAATTTGCTATCTGACTTTTTGAGGGCTGCTTCAATGGACAGCAATGATAGAGACCTTGATTTTCAAGTCTCGGTGATTCATCTCTCAATGTAATCTATGTGCAAGTCTTTGATAACCTCTATGTCCTTTAGGCCTTTTACCTATACCCTTAAAATGGTGACAAATCTTATGTCCCAAGTGCCACACGGTGAACACGTCTAAGCTGCATTTGATGCTGCCCCTCTTTTTCTGCCTTAGTGTCCAGAACCACCTTCCCTCATCATCCTTGACTCTTCTTCCTACCTGACCCTTTTCACCAGCTGCTCTCAAGGTCCTGTAGATCTCTTCACCTTAAAACCTCTGGAACCCACCTCCTGTCCACCATTCATGCCATCTGCACTTTCTAGTTCATATTCTCTTTAGCTCCCTTCGAACAACCTCAATTGGTTTCCTCTTACACAATTTATGTCCACCCAAAGCCAGAGAAATCTTTCTCAAACCTGAATCTAGTCATGATATACTTCCCTGCTTTAAATCTCCCTGAGACTGCCATCGACTGTGGGGACAGAGAATAAATGCTCCTGTACTCTGTACATCAAAACGCTGTGGGACCTGCCTCCTCCTGCTCTCAATGTCCAGATGCCTGCCTTAAATCTCGGTCACACCAAACCTCCAGCAGCTTCTCAGATTGTCCATACATTGTCATGCCTCCATCCTCGCTCTTCCTCCTTCATGTAACACCCTTTCCATCTTTGTTACACAAGTTTTATCTGTCCTTCAAAAGTCAAGATCTCAGATGTTGATTCTTTTGACAGGGACCTGCTGTGGGGTCTGCTGCCACTGAAGCAGCCTTCAAAATATCAGATGGCACACTGCATTGGTCAAATCTGCTACAAAAGACCTCTTTCAAGTTTTAAAAAGCAAACATGTCATTTTGATGACTAAGGTGCATATAATCTGAGTTATGATCTTTTCAATCTCCTCATATGTATGGAAGTTGGATAATGAAAAAAGGAAGAATTGATGTATTCCAACTGTGGTGTTGGCAAGGAATATCAAATATACCACTTCTAGGATTTGGTAGCTGGTTCTCCACACACCCCACACTCCTGATCTCACTTAAGTCTCTCCTGTGTTCTCCCAGGGAGTCTCAGAGTGGTATAAATGGTTGAGTGCTCGGAATGTAGCCAGAAGGCTCAAGATTCAAATCCAGCCAGAGGTGCCTTGGAAGAAAGGCCGGAAGACCTTCTTTGTAAAAATCAGCCATTGAAAACCCTATGGAGCACAATTCTCCTCAGACACAATGGGTCATCATGAGGTCCCTTTGTCTGTGGTAGCTCCTGTCCAGCGATGATTAATGCCATGGGGACCTGCCACCACTCCAAGCTCCTTGGGAACAGGGACCCTTTCTTGTTGGATTTTTCATTCCCAGAACCTCACACAGCTCCTGACATAGATTACACCTTAAATGCTTGTTGGAAAAGGATGAGTGAATAGAGGAGCTTATGAACAGTGTTACATGTTGGGGTCACCTCTGAAGGACAACTGGGTATAAAGTGGATTCAAGTGGGACAGTCCTAGATTTTTCAGTGCCTTTTGTCCATGGGGTGATCAGATTTGAGAGTGGAAGCAGGTTTCCACTTCTCCAGACACTGCCAATTTGGTCTTCAGGATTCCTCTTCTCAGGACCCTCGCAGTTCACACGTTTCTTGTAAGAGGAAAGAAGACAGCAAACAAGTTCTCTGTCCACAGCCAAAGCCAGTCATCTGTATACAACCAAGACCAGTCCCCTGGTCACAGCCGAGACTGGCCCTCTAGTCACACTCAAGGCCAGTCCCCTGGTCACATTCAAGGCTGGTCCTGTGCATTTGGGACTTTAAGAACCTCTGGCACCTGGAGCAGAACCTGTGTGTCTCTTTAATCAGTCACTGCAAAAATCTATTGATAGCAATTGTCGGAAAAATTGAACTGCATATTTGTAGCCTGGAATAAGTCTGCATAATATTTAATGTGCTGGAAATGCTCAAGACTGAAACTCTATATAACATACAGAAGGTGAGGGACTGTCGCATTTACTTCAGCCTGAACCTATATTACATATTTAGAAACAGTTATTGTGAATAGTTCAAAAAGCTATTTTCCCTGTCATGTTATGCTGTCCTACGTCTTTGGTTCACAGTTTTCCCTTTCCATTCTTGGTAAGCAGAGGTTAGAAGCCATCTGTACTACAAGTCTTTCTGAGCCTTGTTATGGTGACACAAAAGCATCCTGGTAGTGCAGTGGTTGAACCGCTCAGCTGCTAACCAAAAGGTCAGCAGTTCCAACCCACCAGTCACCCCATGAAGAAACATGTGAATTTGCTTCTGCAAATATTTACAGCCTTAGAAACACTATGGAGCATGGGCAGGTCTCCTCTGTCTCACAGGGTTGCTATGAGTCCGAATTGACCGATGGCAACGGGATAGTGGCACAGCAGTTAAGCTCTTATCTGCTAACTGAAAGGGTGGCAGTTGGAACCCACCATGGGTCCATAGAAGGAAAGAGTTGGCCATCTGCTCCCCAAAAGGTGACGAGCTGGGAGACCCTATGAAGCAGCTTTACTCTGTCACATGGGTCACTGTGAGTCGAAATACACTTGACAGCAGTGAGTAACAAGCTGCATTCTTGGACTTTGTCTAATTTCCACCTCAAATTATATAAATTGGCAGAGATTTGTTTTCCAGGCTGTAGAATAAGAGAATTTCTGAGTGATTTGCAAGGGAAAAAAATCATGAGACAGCTTTCATCCATCGCTGCCCACACAGATACTACATGACGTGTCCTGACCAACTACTCGACATCTACCTCTGATGTAACAGATCAGGGGTCCTACAGTACCTGTAAATGAAAGAGAAATACTGATAAAAGCCTCAATTTTAGTTATCTTCTGATCATTTTTCCATCTAACAGTCTATGTCCCCTAAGCACGTATCAAAACTTGTTAACAGTAACATCTCAAGGAAAGAATTTTTTTTTTTTCGTTCCAGTTCTCATATTTCTGAGTAAAAGCCATCATTTTCAAGTTAATAGAGCATTAAGTTTTCTCAGCAAATAAAGTCCCATAACTCAAAAGCAAAGAGAGAGGCAAATTCATGAAAAGGCGACACAACACTATTTTTCTCCCTGGCATTTGGGATCTACGATAGATTAAAAATGATGTTTTTATCTCTGGTCATTCATCAAACTTGAGATTTCATAAAAGATAAACAGATGCACTGCAGAAAGAATACATCAACTTAAAGCTGCATTTTGACACTCTCAGTACCTAAAAAGCACGCATTAAAGATCTCCCCCTGCAAACACAAATGTCCCCATGATTTACACATTTAATTCTTGTTTTTAAGACATGGTGGGACAAAAACATGCCAGGAGACACCTTTTAAAAAAAATGGTCACATCTGAAACATACAGATTATTTATGGATGAAAAACTCACGGAACTGAAAGAAAACCCAGTTGTCAGCAGACAGTTGGTTTTTCTTTTTTTCTTTTCTTTCTATAGTTCATTTTGGTTTTTGTGTGGGTGGCTCATGTGTATGCAAAGGTTACCTGTTCTGTCAGATTAGAACAAGCTGTCCTTTAAAACCTAAATTTATGCTTATTGCCAATATGTTTAACTTCACGATGTGAGGTGTCTGATTATGGTTTTAAAGAAGACCACACCAAGAACTGCTGTAAGACAACAGCTCCTATGCTTCTATTTTTATTCACAGTGTAAAAAGTTTTATTCTTAAATCCTACCAGAAAAGCAACAATATATAAATTGTTTGACAAGGCATTTCATTTTTTGTTGTTGTTGTTATTTTCACCCACCACCTTGGGTGCTCATAGACCTTATTTGGAAAGTACTTAGATGCCAGAAGATGTGGAGTCAGCAGGCACAGCAGAGCAGACCTTTGCAGTACTTTACCAAAGTCAGCCAAGTGCCGTCAAGCCAGATCCAACTTATGGTGACCCTATAGAAGGGACAATTTTCAGTCACACCATGGGAAACAAAGAAACAAAACTGTATTTACAAAGATAGCGGGAGCTTATTTTTCTGGCATCTTTAGCACTGCTGAGCAACCAGGCTCAGCTGCAGCAAGCACTTACAGCCCTGCCAGGTGGTACAAGCAGTGAAGTGCTTGGCTACTAACTCAAAGGTTGGCAGTTCAAAGCCACCCAGAGACACTCTGCAGAAAGGTCTGCTGATCTACCGGCAAAAGATCACAGTCATTGATAACCCCCTGGGGCACAGGCCTACTCCAACACGCTGGCAACCCCACCAGCTAATTCAGCGGCAACTGGTTTGGTGGACTATTTATTTATTTATTTATTCATTTTAAGGTGAGAAGATACCAGCAGTCAAAACCTCCTTTGGCCTTCACTAGTGGTGACTGTTCTCTGTGCCTCAGTTTTCTTAGACAGGAATGGCAAAGCAAGCAGGCTTTTTTCCTCACTGCCTGGTTAACTAGATAGCTGCTTCTTCTATGACCTAGGGCTCTTTTGCACTGGGAAGAGAGGGAACAAAGGGATGAGCAAAGCCTAACCTTTAACAAGGTTGCTCCATCCATCCCCTTTCTCTCAGGGCCTGAAACACTGAGCCCTGCCTGCTTGTCAGCTGCCCTCGTGGTCACACTGTCCTAGAGCTGCTAGACATGTTCTTCCCAATTTAATCCCTAGAAACCCTACGAGACAGAAAACATAAGAAGCATTATTTAGAGGCAAACTCACTGGGAGTAGCGAAAAGGAGGTCATGCCAACTCTAATACAGGAAACTATGTGTTAAATAAACATACTAAGAAGAACCTCCAGAAGTTCAAGAACACTAGAATTCCCTTTCTCCCACACTCGTCTGTAGGAAGGAAAATCCTTGGGGTGGCAGGGAGTGGGGAGAGTGCTCCCAAAATCCGAGGCTTGAATAGTTTACCTCGAGGTTACCCATCTCTGGGAAGGAGTCACAGCCCCATAATTATTGGTGTACGACTACAGGCAATGGTTCTCCCCTCTGAGACAATGTGCTTTGTGAGGTTGCTGTGAAGATTAAATAAAATTACAAGAGCTAAGTACTCAACAGATGGGAAAGTGCTGGATAGACGGGGCCTACTGTGGTCACTAGGACTCCTTGGGTGATGTCAATGTTTAAGCACTCCACTACTAGCTGCAAGGTTGGCTGTTTTGAACCCCCTTACCCAGAGGTACTTTGTAAGACAGGACTGTGATCTGCTGCCTAAAGGTCACACCCTTGGAAAGCCTACTCTGTATAGATGAGGGCTCCAGGAGTCAACATTGACTTGCTGGTAACCAACAATAACAACAAGCTGTTATCATTGCAACTGGTCAGTATGCTGAGGCTCAAAGATAAGGGACATTTCATTAACATCCAGGTCGTGTTAGGCTGTTAATTTTTGTGCTCTGCTGCCCTCTATGAAGCAAAGGTTATTCAGGAGTTAGATTTTTGATCTTTTATTTTTTCTCTCTTCCCAGGCACTTGTCATAAACTGTCTCATGTGTTACTACCACCTTCAAAGGAGAGAGAGTTGGCAGAGTTCTCTAAAGATAGCCTTACTCAGTGACAAGTTCTCACCCTCACTGTGGGAGTAAGGCTCTCAAGGGTTTGGCCCTCATCAGGCAGTATAACAGCACTTTTTAAGACAACAGCCCTTGGGAGCTTGGGGCCCAGCTGATCCAAACCTTGAATTCACCTGCAGGACCCCGGGGAAGTGGCCAGGCTCCGAGGGAGGGAACCGTAGCCTGGTGACTGATGCGAGTGACCTACAGACGTCAGAGGAGAGGCCTCCCTGGGAAGCAGCACAGCCTCACCGAATCCTGGGTGCACATGCCCTGTCCCCACTTCCCAAAGAGGAGAAAGGCTAGAGGTGGTACAATACTGGGGTCCCTGCATTGTAACACTTTCTTTTTCCTGTGTCTATCTGCTGATAAGACACAGAGGCAAAGCCCTATTTGGCAACATCACATGCTCTGCCAAGGGCTTACGTGTTACAGTGCTTCCCGTTCGGTGAGATTTCTTCTTTTTTAAGAGCCGTCATTGATGTTGGTACAGAGTACCCTCAGGCTGATACCTGACAGGTTCTCCAGTCCTTGGACCCCTCCCTCAGATGTTCCCTCTGCACACCCGCGTCACTCTCCCTTGAAGCAGTACTGTAAGTGTGGTAAGAAAACAAGCTGAGTTCCCACTTCCTTTTATCCTCAGGGGCTGCCATCCCCTGGACTTCCAGAGGGCACTTCCCCATTGTTCCAGGCTTTGAGCAGCAGAAAGCTGAGTGTCCTTGGGGTCCACCAACTCCTTTAGAGCGTACGAACATTTCCACAGGCCTTTCCTGGCCATCATGCGCTCCTTGAAATGGCCATCCTTGACCAAGGTACAACTTTGGCTCACAAGAATGAAAAGGTCTGAATTTTAGCCACAAAACTGGGCAGAGAAAACAAAGCCAGAGACACCCCTTTCTCTTCCCCAACTTCAGGACCTCCGAGATGCTGGGTAAATGCCCCTTCTTAGCTCACTAGACCTCTGGCCCCTTCCACTACATGTGTATCTAATTGCTGCTAGAAGAAGGGTGCGGTCACCAGCAGGGGCTCCCTCCCTTCTGATCACCTGCCCAGGGCCACACAGAGCTACTCAGAAGATTGCTCCACTCCAGCAGATGGTGGCAGTGGGAAAGGAAAGCATCCAGGTTGCCACAATTGACACAAGAGCCTCTGGTTTTCACCCTGGCCTTGCCTTACCCCATCCGGACCTTCATATCCAGCAGCTGCAACAGAGTACTGATGAAGTCTATTATTCAAAGAGTAGGATGTGATGATTTGTGACTTCTGATTCCTCCTCAGAAATTGGGTTCATCCTGCAGATCAAAGGATTCAGGGCCTTGTGTGACTTCTGTAGTTGAGTGTAAGGGGACTATAGAAACTCAAATTTACACAGTACTTGTGGTTCAAGTTCTGGCATTTAATTCTTCTGAGCTCGTATAATGTCCCACACACACAATGAGGCAGTAAGTGTATTCTTGCAATTCCTTAGAAGATGAATGCCAAGCCCAAAAGCAAAGCTAGGTGGACATAGTTTGTGTAAAGAATAGCACCACTAACAACTAGGAGGAACACGTTGATAACATGAAAAATACAGGAACAAGCACTAAGAAATAAAATACAGAAATAATGCTTTAATAATGCATGTGATCACACTGTTATTAACAAAGTCTTGTTTGGAAACAAATACTTTCTCAAGGAGACACTAAAAGTAATCCTCTCATAGGCAGAAATCCACACCGTTATATATTCTAATTATAATTACAACCTGCTCGTAATGTGAACACTCCAAATTTTTAGTCACTTTTTTAAGAGCCAGAAAAGGGACTTCCTGAAGCATAATGAGAAATACTCACAAGCTCTGAGAAAGAAGACCAAGAGACAATTCTGCATGAAGGTAGAAAATAATGGATGGGATTTATTCAATAAAACTTCTTAGTTTCTCTCTCTTTCTTTGTTTAGGTTGAGGAACTTGTATACCCTTTGGGGTTCAGACAGTAACCAGGCTTCATAACTCCAATTTCTAGATCAAGATAAAAGCAAATGTCACAGAAAACTAACAATTTATCATTGTAACAGTTATATTCCACTACAGAAGCCACTAGAGGCTGGTTAACATTTTTATTTCCAGCATGGTTTTCCTGAGTCTTCAGGTGACAAATGGATACTGATGCCACAAGACTTTCCTCCTATTTGTTCCTAATAATAATAGCTAGATTCTGAGTTCATTTTCATCTGGGGTGACATGAAAGTCTGCACTCTAACACACAAATCCTTTCCTTCACTCCTTCATGCTCCTTCAGAAGTCTCCAAAGGCAACATCTGGGCCCAGTCACCGAAGACAGATGGGCTCCTTCCACCTCTTCTCCATCCCCTGGGACCTCTTCAGGAAGGGCAGCATGCTATCTCTATGTGATGACACATTGATTAAATTTTTCCTTCATAGTACATGCTTGGTGTCTGCTTATCATTAAGACTGGGGCTGGGTCTTTGCACACCTCCTCATTGCTGATGGATTTCTCTATTTCAGAACAGTCCCAGGATTTCTAAATGCTGTCAAGAACTAATTCTGATTATTTTTCTTCTCTTACTTTATATGGCCAAATCCTCTTCATCAGGTATTGAATCTGAGACAAATTTCTGGAAAAGACCAGTTTTGTTACTGTGGTTCTTTATCAATAAAAGGCACTGAATCCATTTGGATTTTATTTATGCTACGGCAACATCAAATCCTTGGCATATTCTCCTAGTTCTGAGGCTTCATGCATTGGAATCTAACCATTTGGCCTTCCTCTTTCTTCGTCTTATAGAACAAGTGTCTCGATGTCCCACTTTGGCTATGAGAAATAGGGATTTAGTAGAATAGTAATGAATAGTATTTTTTTCAGTTGAACACTGGGTGGTGCAAACAGTTAATATGCTCAGCTGCTAACGGAAAGGTTGGAGGATTGATTTCACCCAGAGGCCCCTTGGAAGAAAGGCCTGGTGACCTGCTTCCACAAAAATTAGTCACTGAAAATTGAGTGGAGAACCGTTTTACTGTGTCACACGTGGAGTTGCTGTAAGTCCATGTCAGCCCCATGGCAACCATTATTATTATTAACTATGAGTCAGACACTATGGAAAGGGCTTTTGAGGGGTGAGGGTGAGTGCTAAGAGCATCAGGACAGTCCAGAGAAGAGGATGCCATTGGCCCTAGAGCAGATTCCCACCAGGCCTGACATCACGAGCTGCCAAGTGCACTCAATCACCTTCTCATGAAAATTTAATTCCACATGGAGAATCCCATGAAGAGGAGAAGGAAAATGCTTTGCTAGTGATCTTCTGTTTTTGCTTTCAGATATGTTGATCAGGCTGAAACTTACCTGGTATATGTCAGTCACATTTTAGCCAGGCTTCTTCATCTGATTGTGCAGACTTCTACTGTTTTGCCCAGAGGGTGCTGGCAGATGCTCCCTCCAGCCCTGTGTCCTAACTGTGGAGATTGCCCATCCTAGGATATGAGGATGAGCCATGTGGGTTCCAGGAGAAAAGCTTCTGAACATTCAGAAATGTGGTGAAGTTTGCAAAAGAGAGTCCAGGAATCGCTGCATGCAAGTGTTTGCTTATGTCCGCCTTCATGGCCTGCACGGGAGGGGACCAACGCCTCTGCCCAGCCCTCTCAGTCTTCTCCTTGCTCCTCCTTTTCCTGCCCCAGGGAGGTGTAGATGGGACATGAAGGAGGTCATGGTTCTGAGAGGGTTCCAGCCAGGTGATAGAAAGTTCTCTGTGCCTCCTGTCTCCTGTTCCCAAGAGGAACACAGATGGGACCAGCCCTCCCTGCCTAGTCACCTGCATGCTGTCATACAATCCTTACCCTCAAGCACAGGATCATAAAGTTCATCATGGCAAGGGCACAAGGTCCCCAGAGCTGCAATAAGCTTGCAAGAAAGGAAAAGACTAAGTTTAGCCTGAGGCTAAACCACTCACTCCACTCCAGCTCCTGTCAGAGCTGCGTAGGGAGTTCTGGGGATTCCCAAAACTATTAGTGACATGGCACTTGATACATGGCACCTTGTTCTTCTGGACTTGCTTGGTTGGGGAGGGAGGATAATGAGCAGGCTGAGAGGTTGGATAGAATTCTGGCATTCCTAGACTGCTGGTCATGATATCTACCCCGACTCATAACAAACCCCATGGAAGAATTCCTCCCTACAAGGTAAATGGTGCAAAGGATGCCCTAGGAGTGGCCCCTGAGCTGTGCTAGTGAGGAGGCCTGGCCGTGCCTTCTGGGGCTGGCAGTGGGCCCCATGTGATGGAAAAGTCCGCGAAGCAATACACTCTGTCTCCTGACTTTCTCTACATCTTGACTTTTCTCCCTTAGCACTTTTCCCCAGGGACTGACTATGCAGTAAGCAAGGTATATATGGGCTTACTTATTTGTGCTTACTTATTAATTGTGGTGCATAGTTTCACATGGGTTTTACCTCATGTTTGGAACTGTGCACTCTGAACTAATAAGAAAACACAATTAAGGTTGGCTGTACCCTGCTTGGAAACCCTGATGGTGTAGTGGTTAGGTGCTATATCTACTAACCAAAAGGCCAGCAGTTCAAATCCACCAGGTCTCCTTGGAAACTCTATGGAGCACTTCTACTCTGTTCTTTAGGGTCACTATGAGCTGAAATTGACTTGATGTCAGTGGGTTTTTTGGTTTTGGGGTACTCTGCTTATTATGAGCCCCTTGGTGTAACTTATAGACTGGTTAATCTGTCCTCACCCCTGTAATGGTGTCGTGGTGAAGAATAAACTATTTTTGAGATTAAACAATAATTCCATAACAAGCTATCTTAGCTCCAAGGGTTATGGCTGTCTTTTAATGTTTGATTTTATTTTACATTATTTTGGTCTTCTAAAACAAAGGTCCAAGGTTTCCTAGCCTTAACATTACTAACATATTGGGTTAGATAGTTCTTTGTTGTAGGGGCTGCCAAATGCACTGTGGGATGTTTTGCAGTATCCCTGGTCTCTATTCACTGGTCTCTACACCAGTAGCAACCCCCATATACATCCAGTGGTTACAAACAAAACTGCCTCCCAACACAGCCAATTACACCTGAGGGGCAGAATCAGCCCCGGTGAGGAACCAGTGATTTAAAGCACTGAACTGATTATTTGCTCATTTGTGGTTCAGGTTTAAGCAGGTGGTTCTAGTCCTTAAAGGTCTTTAGGCAGTGACTCTGCACAAATAATTTCTCCAGTAAGAATCAGCACCATGAATTAGCATCATAGCAACCCTAAAGAGCAGAGTAGAACTGCTCCTATAGCTGAAGGTTAACGACACTCCAGATTTCCGGCTTCTCCAGGCTGCCATCCTGTTCCATCACCTCCACTCCAGCCACGTCCCCCCAGAACTCTTCCTCCTGTCTTTGGATTTGGGTGTTCACTGCAACATCTCACAGAACTCACCAACTCTACTCACAGTTAAGTGGTTTATCAGGAAGTAACTGGTTATAACTCAGGATCAGAATCAACTGGATACAACTGGCAAGGCAGGGTACAGCTCCTCTGTCAGGACCCTGGCCTCTGGGCTCTGTGGTCTTCTTGGCCCCTCCTCGCTGCCTCACACTGTTTCTTGCTTCATTCAGCATTACAGATCCTTCTCGCTCTCTCAGTGTCTCTCCGAAAACCTCCGTCAGGTTGGTTGCTGACATAAGCAAGTCACTCAATACTTTCTGGGTAGTTTTCTGTATCCTATTTGCACAGTAGACTGATGAATCCCTGCGAAGTGCATAACATAATCCAACCACAAGGCAGGATGTGACCCAATCAAATGCTTTTGGCAGAATTCTAAGCCCAAAGTCTGCACTGCAGATTCTGATAAGTCTTTATTTATGTATATACTCTCCCCTTGGTTTATTTAGCTGTGACAGTCTTTGCTGGGCAGAGAGTCACTTCTGAGTGCTGGCTTTTTGGTAAGTGACTCCTAACTCGTCCAGCAGGCTATGTCACATAAGTGACTCCTGACCAGTTTAGCACTGGACTTTGAGGATGCCATTTAGCCCATTTTCCTCATGAATTCAGTGTTCATTTACTATATGGCTTCAAACCTCTGTAAGTTATGTGGGAGCATACCAAATTCAACACAGGCCCCCTGGATGGTGTAAATGGTTAACATGCTCAGCTGCTAACCAAAAAGTTGGGGTTTAAGTCCACCCAGAGGTGCCTCAGAAGAAAGGCCTGGTGATCTACTTCCAAAAAAAATCAGTCACTGAAAATTCTACAGAACACAGTTCTAGTCTGACGCATAGGGTCATCATGAGTCATAACCAACTCAACAGAAACTGGTCTGGTGAAGTTCACCCCAAAGGCCCAGACTGGTGTAGGGTACATCCCTCCTCCATAGAGCCACCCTCCAGAAAGCTCCCAGGCCCCTCAATTACAAACATCCAACAGGAGCCAACTGACCTCCATGACTAGGCACCAGAGACAAGAAGGCCACAGGGTGAAGGCATGCATTCTGGGTGCTGAAAGAGTCCTCCTTCGTGGTCACCGCCTGTCAGATAGGCAGAGAAAAAGTAACCACTGGTGACATTCTGAGAGATCAGAAGTTTGTAGCAAACAGAGGACAAACATTGAAATTGTCACTACTAAGTACTGGCACACTGCAAGACTTAGTGCACGCCAGTCTCTGTGATACATAAGAGGTATTTATTAGATGAACAGATGACATACCCACACTGTGAATCTGCTGTACACATTTATATGAACTCCTCATACGTACCAAACATGTTGTTACCATTGTTAGGGGCTGTTGAGTGGGTTCCAACTCATAGAGATCCCACATACAACAGAACAAAACACCGCCATCTGGGCAATCAGTGCTGTGTTTGAGCCCACGAGGGCAACACTGTATCAACCCATCTTGTTTGGGGGTCTTTCTCTTTTTCACTGGCCCTGTACATTAGCAAGCAAGGTGTGCTTCTCCAGGGACTGTTTCCTTCTAACGGTATGTCCTAACTACATGAGAGAAAGTCTCACCGTTCTGGTTTCCAAGGAGCCTTCTGACTGTACTTCTTCCAAGCAGATACATTCATCATTTGGGCAGTCCATGGTATAGTCAATATTCTTTGCCAATTCCATACATCAAAGGCATTGGTTCTTTTGTCTTTCATATTCATCATCTAAACATGAGTAACACCAATTGCTAATTCTTGAGATCGAACAAATGTTCAGGGAAAAGCTTCAAGTGGAGGCTTTATACACAGATAAAAGTGGAGCTGTCTTACTAGGAGACCCTGAGTGGGCTGGTTAACACAGCTGGCTGCTAATCAAAAGCTCGGTGGGTCAAGTCAACCCAGGGGTACCTCCTCAGAAGAAAGGCCTGGTGACCCACTTCCCCAAAATCAGCTGTTGAAACCCCTGTGAAGCACAGTGCTAGTCTGCCACACATCGGGTCTCCAAGAGTCGGAAATGACTCAACGGAAACTTTTTTCAACTGGTTTTAATAGGGTTACTGCCTGGAATATCCTAAGTACCATAATTAACCACTTAAATCTAATCCTTGTTTAACCAACCTATCTTCTCTCTTCCATCATAGTCAAGTATTTCCATTTATTTTCAAATTGCTCCTTGAAGATCTGTTACATCTTAAGATGCAGCAGTTGCTGGTCTGCACAACTGACAGATTTGAGGAATTAAACATGGGCTGGACTCCGGGTAGGTTTATGTCCTTCATTCATCTAACAAATAGTTTTTGAGGATTGTTCTGTGTAGACAGTCTTTTAATCACTTTAATGAGGGGATTTTTTTTTTTTTTTAATTAGAGGGAAATGAGGCAGTATAACTGGAATAAAATAAGAATGAAGAAAATACAAAGGGAAGAGAAAGATGCCGAATCATGAAGCTGGCAGTTGCAGTCATTAAGTCATGTCGGCGAAGCTCAAAGCAGATTCTTATCTGATCAGAGAGTTAAATTTGGCACTTGTGACTTTTCTTCGTTCCATCTTCTCTGTCTTCATTTCAGAAACCTAACAGATTTCACATTCAAACTGTTTAGCAATTTTCTCTGCTCAAGGAAATAATACTCAAATAGAAAGTTAAAACTCTGATGTGTCTGCTTCTCCTCTGTTTTAAACTTAGGCCCTAATTAGCAGTATTGGCTGGAAATTAACCTGCCTACCTGCAGCTCTGCAGCTTCTGCAGGGCCTGGAAGACTTGCTTTGCAAAATCCCTCATGGAACGGAGTGCTTTGTGCTCCAGTGGAAAAACAGCGCTGTGTCATGTATAATTCAGCACATCACCTGAGGCAGCAGGCACGATCTGGAGAACAACGTCATGCAGGCCTACAGGTCCCCAGCTGGCCTCACCTCTCACGACACTGTCAAGAGAGAAGATAATGTTTGCCCCACTGCCTGAATCAACATGGCATTACAACCAGGAAGACTTGCAGAGAGATGCAACTCAGAAAAAGCCTGCAGAGCATGCCTGGCAGAGGTGAGGACACATGCTGGCCAAGATAACTCTGGTTTTGGGAAAGAACTGTCAAAATTATCATTCACGTCGTAGATGATAACGCTACACCATGGCTAGCAGTCAGGCTGTCCTACTGTACTGATTGAGTGACAGAGAGGAAGAACAAAACAGTGGGCAGATGTGTCCAAACAGAATCATAACTCAGCGTGCAGCATCCATCACCTTGTCACTGGCTGGGTCAAGAGGAGACCAGGAGCAGACAGCTAGCTTCGCTATGTGGAATCCCGCCTTAAGTAGAGGCCGATGATGGGGAAAACCTGCTGAGGGCGTTTGCAAAACCTCCCTGTGGGTGCACCTCTCAAAAAGTAAGAAAGAAAAGGAAAAGTATGTTCCAGCCAAAGGGAAGGTCCCTTGCAGGTCTGCCAGTCCGTTCCTAAGAATGTCTACGTCAGCGCTGTGGCTTCTGGTACTGCCGTGAGCCCACTGTTGTAGGCTCAGCTAACCTCACCCTACTGGCAAAGTCCTCCTCTCCCCACAACCAGAAAGCTACCCCATGGACAGCATGTGAACATCAGCGAATCCTGATGAGGGCAAATAATCCCACCTGCCAAGGGAGCAACTGACTGAGAAGGGCCTGACCCCACAACATGGAGTTTTCTGGTAGGAAGTGACACGTTCAAGTGCCTGGAGCTGCAGTGGTCCCTTTTCTACGTGGGCTGACCCAGGAGCCCCATGGGCCACACTCCCTCCTACTGTCCAGTGGTCATAATGAACAGCCTGGAGGGTCAAGCTCTGCCTCAGCCTCTGAAATAGAGACTTAACTCCAAATGTGTAGCTGTTCTCACCTGAAACCCAATTGATAACAGCCTACAAAATGCATGTTGTTGTGTGCTGTGGAGTTGATCCCCATGCAAAGGGACTCTACATGACAGAGAAGAATTCCCTCACGGGGTTTCCAACACTGTAATCTTTGATAAGCCCTGTGATGCAGTGACTAAAGTGCTTGTCTGCTAACCGAGAGGTCAGCAGTTCAAACCCACCTGCCACTCTGGTAGAACGATGTGGCAGTCTGCTTCTATAAAAATTTACAGAAAAGAAGAAGGAAAGTTATCTTCATTTAAAGAAGACACATATATGTAAAACTGGTGAATTTTAGTGTATTTTAAACACACACATAAGCACACATACACACATGTGAGTGTACTGCTAACCAATATGTTGGTGGGTTGTGTTCACCCAGAGACATCTCAGAAGAAAGGTCTGGAATTCTACTTCTGAAAAATCAGACAGTGAAAACCTAATGGACCACAGTTCTACTCTGACACATGGAGTCGCTACGAGTTCCCTCCTTTCATGGAGTTACACTTGCCTTCTTCTCAGAAAGTCCTTTTGAGGCCCTTCTGTGGTTTCTCCAATCTTGAGAAACCTTGGCTTCTGTCTCTTCTGTGTCGTCCTCCAATATGTGCCCTTAACAACCACCTTGCATGGTGATGACCAGCTAAAATGACACGCTTAGTGTCCTCTCTTGGCAATTATCCTTCTTTCTGCTCTTAAATGGGATGACTCCTGGGGCCTAGCATCAGCTTCTTTGTTTCCTTTGTGTATTTATCCCCACACTGGCACCTTCACTCAAGTTTTTATATCCATCCAGATACATGCACATCTCAGTGCTGTTCCTTCCAGCCCAATATCTCTTCCACAGGGCAGCATACGTCCACTCGGGCATTAGTTTTTTGGTTTAAAATAGGACAAATAGAAACCTAAACACATGATTTTCTGGAAAATGCTTCAGACCTTTTCAACGCTACCATTTCTACACTCCACCTTCTGGGTTCTTCAAGCCGTTAGTGGTGTACAGACTCTTGCCTTTGCTGTTGTTAGGTGACATCACATTGGTTTGGGCTCCTAATGGCCCCATGTAAAACACAACTGTATACTGTCTGGTCCTGCACCATCCTCGTAATCAGTGCTATGTTACAGCCCTTTGATGCAGCCTCTGTGTTGAAGGTCTTCCTCTTTTTCACTGACCCTCTACTTCACCAAGAATGATGTCCTCCTCCAGGGACCAGTCCTTTCTGATAACCTGTCCAAAGTATGTGACGTGAAGTCTCACTCTTCTTGCTCATAAGGAGTATTCTGGTTATACTTTTTCCAAGACAAGTTTGATCATTCTTCTAGACTCCATAGTATATTCAATATTGTTTGCCAACATCATAATTTAAATGCATCAATTCTTCAGTCTTTCCTATTCATTGTCCAGCTTTTGCATGCATATGAAGCAACTGAAAATACTGTGGCTTGGGTCAGGTGCACCTTAGTCCTCAAAGTGACATCTTTGTTTCTCTACACTTTAAGGAAGCTTTTATTGTAACAGATTTGCCTACTGCAATACATTGTGTGATTTCTTGACTCATGCTTCCATGGGTATTGATTGTGGATCCAAATAAAGAGAAATTCACAACAACTTCAACATTTTCTCCATTCATCATGATGTTGCCTATTGCAAGTCATACTGAAGGCTGTGGTCTTTGATCTTCGTCAGTAAGTGCTTGATGTTCTTTTCACTTTCAGCAAGAACAAGACTGTGTCATCTGTGTACCTCAGGTTGTTAATGACTGTTCTTCCAATTCTGATACTCCATTATTCTTCATATAATCCAGATTCTTGGGTTATTTGCTCAGCCTTCAGATTGAGTGAGTATGCTGAAGGGATACCTTAATGCACATCTTCTCTGATTTTAAATGACACAGTATGCCTGTCTTTGTACTCCACCCCAAACCCATTTGCTATATCCTGTGAGTTATTTTTTCTGTGTTCAGTCCTAAAGGGCCCCTTCTCTTATAATTTTACTGAGGATAGAGGGTAATCAGAAAGAAACAACAGTTATGTCCTGACTAATAACAGTGCCTAGAGAGCAAAAGGCCTCACCGACCTCGGACTTCAGATTCGATGTCACATGCTGGATGCTGTATGTCATAAACTAGCCCTATAGAAAATGGAGCATAACACAACATGCAGTTATGTTAAAGCATTTTTGTAGATAAATAAAAGTACATCAAATGATGATTCCCCCCCCCTTCCTATTTTCTCCCCTCAGGACAGTTTTTCCTGCTATCTACAGCAGCCCATCCTTCGGACTGCAGGTCCTACTTTCAGGGAGGAGTAAGCCCCTGGACGTGTTCAAATTGTGGTGTTGGTGAAAATATTAACTATCATAGATTGCCAGAATGAACAAATCAAGCTTAGAAGAAATACAACCAGAATATGCTTTAGAAATGAGGATGATGAGACTTCAACTTGCATACTTGGTACACATGATCAAGAAAGACAGTTGCAAGAAAAGTTCATCGTGGTTGGTAAAGCAGAGAGTCAGTGACAATGAGGGAATCCCCAGTGAGATGGACTGACACCACAACCAAAACTGGAACACACAAGCAATCACGAGACAGTGCAGGACAACACTTCATCCTGTTAACACATGATCACCATGAGTTTCAGCTACCTCAAGGGCACCCAACAACAAGACCTTGAAGCAGCACAGCAGACAACCACTTTGAAGAGTTGTGTGAAATGTTCCAAGTCCAACTTTCCCAGGCCACAAAGACTTTTGTTTCTCCTTCTATTTATTTATCTTCATTTGTTTTCTATACCAGGTACAGCCTGTGATCTGGATTTCCAGGGCTTAGCCCTTATCCAGCAGGGTGGTTACCTGACCTCCCCTCCTTTTACCTGTGGATTGCTTTGAACCCCCTCCGTGGTCTCTCTGGGGCCCACCTACAGCTCTATGACCACATTGGTTGGTGTGGGCAGGACACAAGTCATCTTCTTGAAGAGTCACTTCATCAAGATGTCCTCACAGATCTCACACTGCACATTTATGGGAAAGTCCAGGAGTGGACCATTGTCCCCCTCATCCCAGACACTCCTATTCCTGACTCTCTTCCTGTTTGACTCTTCCTTTGCATTTCTCTGTGTGTTATCCTTGTATGTCTTCCTGACTTCTGTGTTTTTTCTGTCTTTCTCTTTTTTAAATCCTTATTCAGGAAGCCTGGTTGCACAGTGGTTACATGCTCAGCTGCTAACCAGAAGCACAACAGTTCAAACCAACCAAAAGCTCTTTGGGAGAAAGACCTGCCAGTCTTATCCCATAAACATTATAGCCTAGGACACATTATGGATCAGTTTTAGCCTGTCACATGGAGTTACTCTAAGCTGGAATCAACTCTATGACAATGAGTTTACACACACACACACACACACACACACACACACATTCTTTTTAATATTTAATTGTGCTTTAAGTGCAAGTTCACAGTCAAAGTCAACTTGTCATACAAAAACTTACACATTACTATGTGTTTCAGTCATCTGGTACTGCTCTAACTGAAATAGCACAAGTAGATGGCTTTAGCAAAGAAGAATTTATTCTTACACAGTCCAATAGGCTACAAGTCCAAATTTAGGGGAGGCCATTCCCTCTTTGTTGACTCTGGAGGAAGGTCTTTGTGTTGCATCAGTCTTTGGTCAAGGAGCATCTTGGTACAGGAACCTCAGGTCTGAAGGATATGCTGTACTTCCAGAGCTGCTTTCTTGATGCTTTGAAATTCCCTGCTTCCTTTCCTTTTATTTCTTGTAGGATAAAAGGATAAAGGGTGGTGCAAGCCACACTCCAGACACTGGAGCAAAGAGGTGACCTTAGAAAGGGTTCTACAGTCCCATCCTAGCCCTCTTTAACATAATCCAGCCTAATAACCACAGGCAGAGATCAAGATTTATAGCACAGAAAAATCACAAAATGCAAGGCAATCACACAATACTGGGAATCACAGCCCAGCCAAATTACTATACACATTTTTGGGGAGACACAATTCAATCTATGACACTATGTAACTCTAGATTGTCTCCTCACATTGTGACAGTGCCTTCTTTCTGCCCTGTTTTTCCCATGGTCATCCAACCAGCTCCCGTACCACTGTGTACTATCACCTTGCCTCTGAATAGGTGCTGGCCAGTTAGTCTCATGTATCTGTGTAAGCCAAGAAACACACTCTATGCCAGTATCTTTTTATGACTTATAGACCAGTCCAATCTGTCTGAAGAGTTAGCTTCGGGAATGGTTTCAGTTCCGGGTTAACTGAGAGTCCAAGGATCCTACAGTCTGTCGGACCATCAAGTCTTTTTAAAAGAGTTCATGTTCTGATCCCAATTTTCTCCCACTAAGGCAGGGACTCTTTGTTGTGTTCCCCATCAGGGCAGTCACTGGTGGTAGTCATCTAGTTCGTCTGCTGTAACGCTATTGCAATCTCCGGATTATGTGGCCTTCTCTGTCTCTTGGGCTCACATTTTCCTTACATCTTTGATGTCTTTCATTCTTCTTTACTCCAGTTGCATTGGGACCAACATCAACTTCTTAAGTGACCACTTGCCAGCTTTTAAGACCCAGAGGGCACTCACCAAAGGGAGATGTAGAACACTTTTGTAAAAATAATCTTTTTACGCCAACTGACATAGATTTCCCCTGAAACTCTGGTTTCAGGCCCCTGCTCTGCTACTCTGTCTGTTGACGTCTTGGGTTACATACAGTTAAGAAGATTCTTTGCTTTCGGTTTAACCAACTGTGCTGACTTCTCCTCTACTATGTGCTGTCCCTCCTTTCACCTAACATTACTCTCACTTACAGTCTAATTGGTGAAAATTTCTCTCCTTTCCTCCCCACTTTGTAAGTATCTGTTTTAGTCAGCTAGTGCTGCTCTAACAGAAATACCACAGAGTGGATCACTTTAACAAAGGAAAGTTTATTCTTACACAGGCCAGTAGGCTACAAGTCCAAATTCAGGATGTCCACTCCAGGAGAAGGCTTTCCCCATTGTCAGCTCTGGAGGAAAGTCCAGTATTACGTCAGTCTTTGTCCAGGGAGCGTATTGGCACAGGACCCTCAGGTCTGAAGGACGGGCTCTTCTCCCGGTGCAGCTTTCCCACGTCGCTGCTTGCTTCCCTTTCCTTTTATCTTTCACAGGATGAAAGGATTAAGGGTGGGGCAAGCCATACTCCAGGGAAACTCCCTGTACAGTGGAGCAGAGAGGAGATCCTATGAAGGGAGTTAGAGTCCCACCCTAATCCTTTAACATACAGCATAGAAAAGTCACAAAATGGAGGACAATCATAGAATACAGGGAATCATGGCCCAGGCACATGGCTACACATATTTTTGGGGTGACACAGTTCAACCCATGACAGCATCAAAGACTGACTTTTTTTCTATGTTTACACTTTTTCTTGAGTCCTTATAATATTAGGTTCATACAATATTTGTCCTTTTACAACTGATTAATTTCACTCAGCATAATACCATCCAGAGTCCTCCGTGTTATGAGAATTTACCAAATTCATCACTGTTCTTTATCACTGCATAGTACTCCATTGTGTGAATATACCATAGGTTGCTTATTCATTCATCAATTGGTGGGCATCTAGGTTGATTCTATTTTTGGCTATTATGAATAGTGCTGCAAAAAACGCTAGTGCATTTATCTCTTCCTGTTACACATGTTATTATTGTAGGACATATTCCAAGAAGTGGGATTGTTGGATCATACGTATTTGTGTTTCTAGCTTGATAAGAAAGCGCCAAATAGATTTCCAAGTGGTTGTACCATTTTACATTCCCACAGCAGTTTGTAAGTGTTCTAGATTCTCTAAAGCTTCTCCAACATTTATTATTTTGTGTTTCTTTGATTAATGCTAGCCTAGTTGGGGTCAAATGGTATCTTACTGATTTGGACTTCTCTAATGGCTAATGATAATGAGCATTTCCTCATGTGCCTGTTCAAGATATTTGAACGTCTTCTTTGGTAACGAGCCTGTTCATATCCTTTTCCCATTTCTTAACTGGGGATTTTTGTGCCTTTAGTTTTTCAGGTTTTGAAGTATCTTACAGACTTTAAAGATTAGACATTGCTCAGAATACAGCAACTTTTTCCCAGTTTTCAATTTTTAGGTGAACTCTTTGGATGAACATAAGTGTTTGATTTTTAGGAAATCCCAGTTATCTGTTTTCTCTTCTGGTGTTGTGTACTGTAAGTAATGTTTTGCATTCTGTTTATGCATGTATTAGGGCTACCAACATTATCAATTTTTCTTCATGATCTTCATTATTTTATATTTAGGTCTTTAATCTATTTTAAGTTATTCATTCTACATAGTGTAAGATATAGATCTTCTTTCACTTTCTTGCAGATGGCTATCCAGTTATGCTAACACTATTTGTTAAAGAGACTGTCTTTTCCCCAGTTTAGAGATGGTGGTTCTTTGTTAAACATCAGCTCTCATAGACTGATGATTTTATGACTGGATTTTCAATTCTGTTCTGTTGGTCTATTTATCTGTTGTTGTACCACTACCAGGTTGTTGTTACTACCATGGCAGTATAATAGGTTCTAAAGTCAGGTAATATGAGGCTTCCCACTTTGTTCTTCTTCAGTAATGCTACACTTATCTAGAGCTTTTTTCCCTTCTATAAGAAGCTGGTGATTTGTTTCCCCATCTCATTAAAAAATACCTTTGGAATCTGGATTGGAATTGCATTGTATCTATAGACCACTTTGGCTAGAAAAGACATTTTCACAACGCTTAGTATTCTATCAACAAACAAGGTAAGTTACACTGCTTAATATAGGTTTCTGTTGGGTTCTTGAAGTAGTTGTAGTTTTTTTTAAGAGGTCTTCTATGTTTGCAGTTACATTTATTCCTAAGTATTTTACCTTCTTGAGGACTACTGTAAATTATACTAATTCCATGACGCCCTTTGATAGCCTCTTTTTTAGTGTAAGTGAATTCAACTGATTTTTGTATGTTTATCTTCTATCCTGGTATTTTGCTGAACTCTTCTGTTAGCTCTAGTCATATTTTAGTGGCTCCTTTAGGCTTTTCTGTATGTAAGATCTTATCATCAGCAAACAGAGATACTGTTACTTCTTTTTTTACAATTTGGATGCTCTTTACTTGTTTTTCTTGCCTGATTCCTCTAGCTAGAACTTCAGCACACCATTGAATAAAAGTGGTTATAAAGGGCATCCTTGTCTGTTTTCCATTCTCAAGGGGAACACTTTCAGATTCTCCATTTACGATGATGTTGGCTGTTGGCTTTGTATAATCCAAAAGCCAATGCCACTGCCTTTAAGTCAATTCTGACTCACAGGTCAGAGCAGAACTGCCCTATAGAGTTTCCAAGGAATGTCTGGAAGATTTGAACTACCAACCACTTGGTTAGCAGATACAGCACTTAACCACTACCACCACCAGGGTTTCCTGGCTTTGTATAAATGCCCTTTATTACCATGAGGAACTTCCTTTATATTCCTATTTTGCCAAGAATTTTCAACATGAATGGGTGCTGGACTTTGACAAATACCTCTTCTGAATGATCAGATAAAAGCAAGCAAGTTGTCAGGGGGCAGGGGCACAGGGCCAAGAAGGCAGACTAGACACAGGTCTCCTCAATTCCATCTGAGAACTAAGGCCTTGGATGACAATTGAATGGAGCAGCATGGACATCCGGGGAGCCCTAGAATCTGGCATATGATTGTTAGATTGGACTACGCACCAGTAACAGAGAAACTATCTGTCTCTAAAATGAGGTAGCAGCACACTGAGCGCTGCTTCTGTTGACTCATCGTTTGGGAGGACTATAGGTACCAACACCTTCTTTGTTATCCAGAATGCAGGGACTGGGTATGAGCCAGCAAATATGCTGAAGTGTAGTGCTTAAGTAAATAGCATATAGCATAGCAGAGAAACTGTGTTTGGGATAGCCACATTTTGAGAGGCTGGCTGCTAACTGAGGGCACCACAGCCCCTCCACTGTCTTGTTTCTGAGCTGCACCATAGATTCTGCTATTTCACGCCAGGAAGGACAGCTTAAGTGGGATACCATTTGGGTCAACTGGGAAGCAGAGTCAATCACCTGGAGGTCTTAGATGGGGCTGATTCTCATGCTGAGAAGCAGTGCCTGTCTAAAGTGCTTCTCCAACAGAAAAGCTGTGTTTAGGACAGTGGTGCACATATTTATGGGTGGGGCCTGTCAGAGGATGGCAGCAAGGCTGTAACCCCTCTCTACTTTGAACTACATCATAGCATCTGAGGATGGCCTGTGAGGTGCTTTCGCTGTCAGCCTAAGGCCCTGATTTTGGCAGCTGTTGGACAGCTCCTTGCTTACCACTAAAGTACCCTTTTTAAAATAAGATCATCTGGAGAACTGACTACTGAGCAGCCCAGCAGCATCTCCTCCACCCTTCCCTGATCCACATTATAGTGTCACCTGACAGCTCCCCAGTGACTTAATAAGTATGGTGCTAGGATTGCCATGATCCGACTCAATGGCACTTGGGTGGCTGGCTGTCTTTACCAGCCAGGAGACAGAGCCTACCATCCCAGAGAGTCTACCTGGGGCCTGTCACTAAAGAACACAGAAGCAGCTGGTGATGAACTCCCCTCTTAGAACTACACCTCAGCTTCTGTTGAGGTAACACCAGAGAAGCCAAACAGCTTCTAGTTGGCACAAAGGCAACAATCAACAGCTAACTCTTTAGAAAAGTAGTCCGCTATGGCTTCAGAAAACTCTTGAAATAAAGAATCAAAAAACTTATCAGATGAAGAAGCCTTTATGAAACTATTGGAGGTTGAGTACAATGTATAGAGCCCTCCTAGAGATTAAACAAAATGCAGCAGAACAAAATGATTAGATATCCATCTGCAAAAAAACTGAAATAAGACCCATATCTTTACATAAAAACTAACTCAAAATGGATCAAAGACTGAAATATCAAACCTAAAACAATGAAGATCATACAAGAAAAAACAGAGTCAACAATGGAAATTCTATTACATAGCTTAGACAGACTTCAAAAACTGACGAAGCACGATCAACAAAGAGGAAATAGATAAACAAAACTACTAAGAATCAAACACTTCTGCTCATCCAAAGACTATCAAAAGAGTTAAAAGACCACCTATATAACAGGAGAAAATACTTGGTAACTACATGTCGGACTGACATCTTATCTCCAAAACACCACAAAATATCACTAAGAAAAAGTAAATAACCCAATTAAGTGCTGGGCAAAGGAGATGGGGAGACCACTAAAGAAGACATCTAGGAAGCCAAAAGACACATGAGGAAACATTAGTGATCATTAACTATTAGATAAATCCAAAACATAACTACAATGAGATACCATCTCACCCTGACAAGGTTGGCCAAATCCAAAAAAACACAAAACAACAAATGCTGGAGAGGCTGTGGAGAGATGGGAACTCTCCTACACTGCTGGTGAGATTTCAAAATGTTACAACCTCTTTGGAAAGCAATTTGGTGCTTCCTTAAAAAGCTGGAAATAGATATATGATTTGATCCAGTAATCCCACTGTTCAAAATATACCCTACAGAAACAAAGGCTGTCACATGAACAGATATATGCATACAAATGTTCCACTGCAGCACAGTCCACAATAACAAAAAGATAGAATCAACCTAGATGCCTATCAACAAGATGAATCGATAAACAACTTATGGTACATATACTCAATGGAACACTGTGCAATGATAAAGAACAGCGAAGATTTTAGGAAACACCTCATAACCTGGTTCCAATTGGAAGACATGCTGAGTGAAATCAGGACTTAAAAATAGACTTATGTACAGAAGAAAAGACCATCTGGCAGCTACAAGGGTAGGGAGGGAGTGGGAGGCTTGGGCACAGATTAGTTGACAGAAATTTAGTTAGGTGGAAACAATGACAGCACACAGTTGAAAGCAGACTGACAACTAGACTTCACCATAAACTAAAAGGTCTTCTAATCTCAACCCAATACTGCAAGGATAGAGTAGCAGGGGAGGGGTCTGGGGACCATGTTCTTGGGGGACATCAAGGACAACTTACATAACTAGCCGATTGCTAAGAGTCTTCTGCACTCCATATTGGTGAATGGGGTCTTAAAAGCTAGCAAGCTACCATTTGAAGTACACCAGATGGTCTCAACTCATCCAAAACAGATGATCACCTAGAACAATGAAGACAGAAGAAAAAAAGAGTTCAGGAGACAGAAGGACCCATGTGAATGGGAGACTGTATCAGCATGTGACCAGAAGAACCAGATGGTTCCCAGTCACCACCAAAGACAGCCATGATGGGGCACACAATGTTGAGTCCCTATGGCAAGATGAGAAAAAGAGGGGTGCAGCTCAAGAACTCTACTGAAAGACCACAACTGATGCTCCAATGGCCTGAGGGATCCCTGAGACTTACTGCCGCCCCCGAGCAGAAAACACTACTGAAGTCAACTCTTCAGGCAAAAATGGACTGGACTCAAGGATACAATGTGACCATATGGTGTGTGTACTGTATGGTTCTATGCATTTATAGGATGCTGTCCTAATGGTCTCTTTCTGGAAGGGAGAGGAGAGGGTGGAGAGGAGGGGACAGGAGCTTATTAAGAGGATATGACAAGTATGGAATGAAAAGGAGGAGTGTGCTGTCACTGGTCAAGGAGAGCAGAAGCTGCAGATAGGTGGGCATGCAAAATTAATTTGAATTGTATGCTTTCACTTAATTACAAAAAAAAGCAAGCAAGTGGTGTTTATCTTTTGTTCTACTTAAGTAGTTGATGCCACTGATTGTTTTTCTAATGCTGAACCATCCTTGCAACCCTGGTATGAATCCCAGTTGGTCATGGTGAATTATTTTTTGATAAGTTATTGAATTTTATTTGCTAGAAATTTTTGAGGACTTTTACATCTAAATTCACGACAGATACTGGTCTGTAGTTTTCTTTAGGGTTACGCTGGCTTCACATGCTGAATTTGGCAATATTCCATCTTTTTCTATGCTCTGAAATACCTTTAGTAAAAGTATACTAACTCTTTTCCAGATGTCTGGTAGAATTCTCCAGCAAAGTTTTAAGGGTCAGGGCTTTTTTGTTGCTCAAAGTTTTTTTTAATTACCTTTTCAATCTCTTATTTGTTATGGGTTTATTTAATTGTCCTACCTCTGTTTGTGATAGTTTGGGGAGATAGTTTGGGGAGAAATTTGTGTTCTCTAAGTTTTCCAATTTTTCAGAGTAAAATTTTGTTATGATTTTTTTTTTTTTTTTTTAGTTGAGTTTGTTGTGATATAGTCTCCTTCCTTTCTTATTCAGGTTATTTGCTTCCTCTCCTGTTTTTCTTTTCTCAGTTTGTTCAGTGGTTTATCAATATCATCAATCTTTTCAAGGAATCAGCTTTTAGTCTTGTCAACTCTTTCACTAGTTTTTCTACTTTCTAATTCATTTAGTTCTGTTCCAATTTTTTCTTTGCTATTTTCTAGTCTCAGAGAGCTTATATTGCTGCTCTCTTTCTACTATTCAAAATGTAGGGCTAATACTTTGATTTGAGCTATTTCTTCTTTTTAGATGTGTGTGGTTATTGCTATAAACAGACCTCTTAGCATTGTGTTTGCTGTGTTCCAAGTGTTCTGATAGGATGTATTTTCATTCTCATTTGATTCTGTGAATTTCTTTATTCCATCCTTGATTTACTCGGTATCCTGATAGTTTTTGAGCAAGGCTTTGTTAGTTTCCAGGTGTTTGATGTTTTTTTTTCCTTCTTGTTCTGCTATCAGTTTCTACTTTTATGATTTTATGGTCTGAAAAGATTCCTTGTAATATTTTGATGCTTTGAATTTTGTTAAGGCTTGCTTTAAGGTCCACTCTGTAGAATGTTTCATGTGCATTGAAAAAGAAAGTAAGCTTTCTTTCGGTGGAATGTTCTCTATGTATCTATGAGGTCAAGTTGGTTGATTGATGGATCTTCCATATTGTCATTGACTGTACTGTGTCCCCTCAAAAACATTTGTAGCAGTTTGTTAGGCCATGATTTCCAGTACTGTGTGATCTCCTTATAGGTTATAAATTTTGCCTCTATGACATCAGTGGGGAAGAAGGGTAGTGGGGAGGAGAAGGCTGGTGGTTACTTTAGTGAGGCAGGACTCAATCTATAAGACACTAAGACAATCTTTCAGGATATGAAGGAAAGCGAAACAAGCAAAGAGCTAGAGATCTCATACCATCACGCAAGAAGGAGAGCTGGCAGGATAGTGAGCCCTTTGAACCTGGGATCCATGCACCTCAGAAGCTTCCAGTCCAGGAGAAGACTAAAAGAACCTTCCTCAAGAGCCAAGACAGAAAGACTTCCCTGATGCCCTGATTTTGGACATTTAATCTATTTCTCTGTATGAAAATAAATTCACTTTGTTAAAGCCATCCACTTGGGATACTTCTATTGTAGTAGTACTAGATGACTAAGATATGTGTCTCTATTGAGCTTCTTTCTGGATGTTCTGTCCTCTATCAAAAGTGATGTGTTGAACTCTCCTACTATTATTGTAGGGCTATTTCTCTTTTTAATGTAGGTAGTTTGTTTTATGTTTTTTGGAACCCTATCACTGGGTTCATAAATATTTACCATGGTTATATCTTCCTGGAGTATTGACTTTTTAATCATTATATAGTATTCTTCTTTATATAATGTGGTGGATTTTACTTTAAACTCTATTTTGTCAGAAATTAATATTCACGAAGACAGTGGAGTAGTCAGATGCTTCCCCAAATCCCTCTAACAACAAAGACCTAAAACAACAAATTAATCAATTATGTATGACATTCAAGGATCCCAAGACATCAAAGGGAAACGGTGATAAATCAACCTGAGTGAGGGGGAAGGGAGAGTAGGTAATAGAAGTACCTAAGACTAGGCAGACTTGACCAATGGGAATCAGATGCAACCTAGGTGGTGACTGGAATAGCGACTTTCAGAGGGTAGCTTACTGAGCAGGAGAGACTGGGCAGTGGAGAGTCTACTCAAGCTTCCAGAACCAGTGAAAAACAGCACTCAATCTCCAAAAGCTAAGTCTAATCTATCCCACATGAATCTGAAACTTTCCGGCTGGATAAACCTCTCTCCATTGCCCTAGACCTTCTCCTTCCCTTCTCTGCACAGTGCCTAGCTCCAGAGTCTGATACCAACAGCTGAGCTAGAAGTAGGACTTCTTATGTGTGCCCTGAGCCATTCTCCTAGAATGAGAGGGAAACATTTCACAAATGTGGAAGGGGCTAAAAAAAAAAAAAAAAATCCACTGAACCCTGAGCCAGAAATTCAGGGCAGAAAGAGTTCCTTCACCTAGGATCATACATAAAAGGATAAGCCTTCCCCATAGGCAATCAGGGTTGGCTGTCAGTCCCTTGCCTTTCATGGAGTAAAAAGTCTACACCAATCACCCCTGGATACCTAAGACTGTAGGGGAGAGTCTGCATGACACATATATGATGACTGACTACCTGGACACCTGAACTGAATGCATACAAGAAAAGTAAATGGACTCCTGGGTTTGCACTCCTAGTAGCAGCTCTAACTACCTGATGACAGGACATTAGAGCTTCAAAGGCATTAATAACCAAAGTGGCACACAGGACCACCCTATCTGGATATTTCAAAACAAGAAAATAGAACTCAGTAAGGAAACATTAAATAAATACAGAAACTTACTGATGACTCAGAGATAACAGTAAGTATCAAATCACTTAAAGAGGCAGAACAGGATGGGTTCAGTTCAGAAAGATCCCATAACAAAGAATTAAGAAACTTTTCAAATAAAGACAACTTCCTGGAATTACCGAAAGTAGAATAGAAAATATCTATATTTAGAACTCTTTCAGACATCTCAAAAGAGATGAGGCAACATGCAACAGAGCATAATGACAAATTCATCAGGCTGTCAGAAAGCAGACAGAGACAGGAAATAAAAACACAAAGAGTAATAAGCAAATTAAACAACTACACAACTCGATAGAAAGTCAAAGAGCAGAATCCAGGCAATGGAAGGCCAAACTAGTGGGACTAAAAATACAGCATGTGAAACTGATATATCTCAGGAAAAATCAGGTAAAAGAATTTTTAAAAATTAAGGAACACAAATAAATATGTGGGATTCTAGCAAGAAGAATAATCTAGAAGTGATTGGAATACCAGGATGGGGGTAGAACAGTAAAGAGAGAGAGTATTTTGGAAGATTTGTCCACAGAATATTTCCCTGATATCATGAAAGATAATAAGGTATCTATCCAGGATGTTCATCAAGCTCCACACAAGGGATATGCTTTACTTATCTAGCGCTGCAGTAACAGAAATACCACAAGTGTATGGCTTTAAAAAGAGAAATTTTATTTGTCACAATCCAGTAAGCTAGAAGTCCAAATTGACGGTGTCAGCTCCAGGGGAAGGCTTTCCCTGCTGACACTGAAAGAAAGTCCTTGTCTTCAATCTTCCCTTGGGCTAGAAGATTCTGAGGCGCAGAGAGCCAGGTCCTTTCCAAAGGACAAGCTCAGCTCCTAGCACTGCTTTCTTTCTTGATGGTATGAGGTCCCCAAATATCAGCTTGCCTCCATTTCTTTTATATCCCAAGAGACTTCTCCAAGCCACAGTATAATCCCACACATTAAGACCTGCTCTACCAACTCAGCTGAAGCCTATCCACCTTCATTAACATCATATAGGCAAGATTTACAATAGGAAGGACATCACGCAATACAGGAATCGTGGTCCAGTCAAATTGCTACTATCCACAACAGTAGATCCCAACAGAAGGACACTAAGGCATATTATAAATGAACTTGCCAAAACCAAAGATAAGGAGGCAAGTTTGAAAGTGGCTATGGAAAAATGAAAAATAGTCTACAAAGGAGAGTCAAAAAAACTAAGCTCACATTACTTGGCAAAATCTATGCAGACAAGAAGGCGATAGGATGATATATACAAAGCCGTAAAGGAAAAAAATTACCAGCCAAGAATTGCATATCACATCTGAGAGACATATGATGGTAAAATTAAGACTTTTCCAGATAAATAGAAATTTAGGAAATTTGCAAAAACCAAACCAAAATGCCAAGAATACTAAAAGAAGTCCTTCTGCTAGAAAATCAGTAACATCAGATAACAACCCTAGATGAGAATACAGAACAGAATAACCAAGTATCAACCCAGATAGAGAAATCACAAGAATAAATCAAAGACAAATTACTGAAAAGAGGAAAAAAGGGACGTCATTATGTAAAATGTGACAGCATTATAACAAAACAGAGGGACTTAAGAAAAAGTAGTCATAGATCTTCCATATGGAGTGCAAGTCAAAGTGATACAAAGAAATTAAAGATTTTTTTAAATTAAAAAAATAGGGATAAATATTAAGATAACTGCAAAGGAAATTAACTATCCTATGCATCAAAACAAAAACATGAAAAACATGAAATTTCAGCAAATACAAAACCAAAAACAGTGAAAAAGATGAATAGAAAACACACAAAGAAAAAAACTCAATACAGAAAATTAAGTGGAACAATGGAATTGTCTAAAATGGACCAAAAAGGCATCAGAATTACAGTACTAAACTCTTATCTATAAGTAATTATGCTGAATGTAAATGACTTAAATTCACCAATGAAGAGACAGAGTTGCAGGTTAGATTAAAAAAATGATCCTACTATACGCTGTGTACAGGAGACACAAAACTCAAATGATTGGGAAAAATATATCAAACAAATAACTTTCAAAAATGAGCAGGAGCATCAACATTAGTTTCTGATAAAATAGATTTTAAAGTAAAAGTTACCACTTTGGATAATGAAGGACACTGTATAACGATTAATGGATCAATACTCCAGGAGTACCTAACCACATCAAATATTTACAGACCTAACAATAAGAGCTCTATAATACATAAAGCAAACTCTAACTGCATTGATAAGAGAAATATATGATTCCCCAACAATAGCAGGAGACTTCCAACACACTACTTTCAATGAAGGACAGAAACCCAGAAAAAAAAACCCAACAAAGACACAGATCTACAAGCCATACTCAACAAAATTGACTTCAAAGACATATAAAGAACACTCCACTCAACAGCATTCAATTATATTTTCTTTTCCAACACACATGGAACTTTCTCCAGAATTGACTACAAGCCTTTACAAAATTTAAATCTTCTTAATATTACAAAGCATTTTTCCAGATCATAAAGCCATAAAAATAGAAATCAGAAACAGAAAGAGTGAGGAAAAGAAATCAAACAAATGGAAGCTGAACAACACCATGCTCACAAACTATTGGGTTACAGAAATAATTACGGATGCAATAAAGAAATCTATAGAACCAAATGAGAAGGAACACATACCCTATCAGAACTTTTAGGACACAGCAAAAGCAGTGCTCAGAGGCCAATTTACCTCCATACATGCACACATCTAAAAAGAAGAAAGGACTCAAATCAAGGCATTGAACCCTACAACTTGAACAAGTAGAAAGAGCAACAAAAGAAACCCTCAGGCCACCACAAGAAAGCAAATAATAAAAATTAGAGCATAAATAAATCAGTAATAAAATTAAAGCAGAACTAAAAGAGTTTACAAGAACAAAAGCTGGTTTCTTGAACAGATCAACAAAACTGATAAACCACCAACCAAACCGACAAAAAAAGAAACAGGAGAGAAAACAAATGTTGTTGTTAGGTGCCATCGAGTTGGTTCTGACTCACAGCAACCCTATTCACAACAGAATGAAACATTGCCCAGTCTTGCACCATGTCCACAATCATTTTCATGCATAAGCCCATTGTGGCCACTGTGTCAATCCATTTCGCAGAGGGTCTTCTTCTTACTGACCCTCCACTCTACCAAACATGATGTCCTTCTCCAGGGACTGATTCCTCTGGACAAGATGTCCAAAGAATGCAAGATGCAGTGTTACCATTTTTGCTTCCAAGGAGCCCTCTGGTTGTACTTCTTCCAAAAGAGATCCGTTATTTCTTTTTGCAGTCCATGGTACATGTTGAATGCCCATGTTGAATACTCTATTAGTTCTGTTCTAATTTTATTATTGATTTAGATACTCTAATTTGTATTATTTGCTTTCTTGCGGTGGCCTGATGGCTTCTCCAACCACACAATTAGTAGGCATCAATTCTTCTTCTGTCTTCTTTATTCATTGTCCAGCTTTTGCATGCATGTGATGTGATTGAAAATACCATGTCTTGTGTCAGGCACACTTTAGTCTTCAAGGTGACATCTTTGCTTTTCAATACTTTAATGACATCTTTTGCAGCAGATTTTCCCAACACAAAGCATCTTTTGATTTCTTGTCTGCTGCTTTCATGGGCATTAATTGTGAACCCAAGTAAAATGAAATCCTTGACAACCTCAGTCTTTTCTTCATTTATGATGATGTGGCTAACTGGTCCACTTGCGAGGATTTTTGTTTTCATGGTGTTAAGGTGCAATCCATACCAAAGGCTGTGGTCCTTGACCTTCACCAGTAAGTGTTTCATATCTTCTTAACTTCCAGCAAGCAAGGTTGTGTTGTCTGCATAATGCAAGTTGTTAGTAAGTCATCCAGCAATCCTGATGCCTTGTTCTTCATCATGGACTTCAGCTTTTCAAATTATTTGCTCAGTATACAGACTGAAAAGTTATGGTGAAACGATACAACCCAGATGCACATCTTTCCTGACTTTAAACCATTCAGTGTCCCCTTGCTCTGTTTGCACAACTGCTTCTTGATCCATATACAGATTCCTTAAGAGCAGAATTAAGTGTTCTGGAATTGCCATTATCCACATGTTAGCCATAATTTATTAGGATCCACACAGTTGAAGGCCTTTGTATAGTTAATGAAACACAGATAAACATCTTTCTGGTATTTCCTGCTTTCAGCCGTGATCCATCTGACATTGGCAGTTATATCCCTGGTTCCACATTCTCTTTGGAATCCAGCTTGAATTTCTGATAGATCTTTGTCAATATACTACTACAGTTGCTTTTGAATGATCTTAAGCAGAATTTTACTTGTCTGTGAAATTAACAATACTGTTTGCTAATTTCCACATTCAGTTGGATTACCTTTCTTTGGAATGGGCGTAAATATGGATCTCTTCCAGTCAGTTGGCCAGGTAGCTGTCTTCCAAATGTCTTGGCATAGATGAGTGAGCACTTCCAACACTGCATCTGTTTGTTGAAATATCTCAATTGATACTCCATCAATTCCTGGAGTCTTGTTTTTCACTAGTGCTTTCAATGCAGCTTCAACTTCTTCCAGTACCATCAGATCCTGATCATATGCTACCTCTTCAAATGACTAAGTATCGACCAGTTGTTTCTGGTATAATGACTCTGTGTATACCTTCCATCTTATTTTGATGCTCCCTGAGTTGTTTAATATTTTCGCTGTAGAATTTTTCACTGTTGCAACTCTAGGCTTGATTTTTTTTCTTCAGTTCTTTCAGCTTGAGAAATGCAGAATGTGTTCTTCCCTTCTGGTTTTCCATTTCCAGCTCTTTGCACATGTAATTATACTATTTGACTTCATTTTCTCGAGCTGCCCTTTGCAATCTTCTGTTTAGGTCTTTTACTTTGCCATTCTTTCCTTTTGCTTTAGCTGCTCAGTGTTTGACAGTAAGTTTCGAGTCTCTTCTGATCTCCAATTTGGTCTTTTCTCTCTTTCTTGTCTTTTGAATGACGTCTTGCTGTCTTCACAGATGATGTCTATGACGTCTTTGATGTCATTCCACAATTCATCTGGTCTTTGGTTATTAGTGGTCAGCACATCAAATCTGTGCACGAGATGGTCTTTGAACTCAGGAGGGTTATATATACTCAAGGTCATACTTCGGCTCTCGTGGACTTGTAATTTTCTTCAGTTTTAGTTTGAATTTACGTATGAAGAATTGATAATCTGTGCCACAGTCAGCACCTGGTCCTGTTCTGACTGCTGATATGAAGCTTTTCTATCATGTCTTTCCACACATGTAGTCGATTTGGTTCCTGTGTATTCCATCTGGTGAGATTCATGTGTACAGTCACCACTGATGTTGGTTAAAAATGGTATTTGCAATGAAGAAGTTGTTAGTCTTGCAAATTTCTATCATAAGATTTCCAGCATTATTTCTGTTACCAAGGCTACATTTTCCAACTACTGATCCTTCTTCTTTGTTTCTAGCTTTTCCATTCCAGTCATCAGTAATTATCAATGCATTCCAGTTGCATGTTCAATCAATTTCAGGCTGCAGAAGCTGGTAAAACTCTTCAGTCTCTTCATCTGTGGCCTTAGTGGTTGGTGTACAAATTTGAACAACAGTCATATTAACTGGCTTTCCTTGAAGGTGTATGGATATTATCCCATTACTGACAGCACTGTACTTCAGGATAGATCTCGAAATATTTTTCTTGATGATGAACACAACACCATTCCTCTTCAAGCTTTTGTCCCCAGAATAGCAGACCATATGATTGTTGGATTCAAAATGGCCAATACTGGTCCATTTCAGCTCACTAATGCCTAGAATATCAATGTTTATGCATTCCATTTCATTTTTGACAATCTTCAATTTTCCTGGCTTCATACTTCATACATTTCATGTTCTGATTACTAATGGATGTTTGCAGCTGTTTCTTCTCATTTTGAGTTGTGCCACGTCAGTGAATGAAGATCCTGAAAGCTTTACTCTATACGCATCACTAAGGTCGATTCTATTTTGAGGAGGCAGCTCTTCCCCAGTCATCTTTTGAGTACCTTCCCAGCTGGGGGGCTCATTTTCCGGCACTATATTTGACAGTGTTCCACTGCCATTCATAAAGTTTTCCCTGGGTAATTCTTTTGAGAAGTAGACTGCCGGATCCTTCTTCCTAGTCTGTCTTGGTCTGGAAGCTCAGCTTAAACCTGTCTACGATGGGTGACCCTGCTGGTACCTAAATACCAGTGGCATAGCTTCCAGCATCATAGCAACAATAAGTCTTCCAATAACAGACATTGAGTGCTACTCACTCTGTCTTTACCCAAATAAAAAATGAGACGGGCAGTTTCAAAACAGACTCCACTGAAATTTAAAACACTCATAAGAGAATACTATGAACATTTATACTCTAACAAACTTGAAAACCTACAGAAAAAGGAAAAATTTCTAGAAACACACTATCTACCTTAACTAATACAGATATAGGTAAGACAACTAAATAAACCCACAACAAATCAAGAGGTTTAAAAGATGTTTTAAAAATCTCCCCCTCTCAAGAAGCCCTGGCCCTAATAGCTTTTTTGGAAAATTCTACCAAACCTTTACAGAATAGTTAACACCATTTTTATTAACAGTGTTTCACAGCATGGAAAAGGATAGAATACAGCCAAATTCAGTATATGAAACCAGCATAACTCTGATACCAAAACCATGTAAAGATACTACAAAAAAGAAAACTACAAACCAGTATCTCTCATGAAATTAGACGCAAGAATCAGCAAAACTCTACCTAATAGAATTCAGCAACATATAAAAAAATAATTCACCTGACCAAGTGGGATTCACACCAAGGATGTAGAATGGTTGAACATTAGAAAAACAATCAATGGCATCAACCATATAACGAAAGACAAAAACTGCTTGCGTTTATGAATTGGTACATAAAAGGCATTTGTCAAAGCCCAACAGCCATTCTTGCTCAAAATTCTCAGCAAAATAGGAATAGAAGGGAAATTCCCCAACTTAATAAAAGACATATATACAATGTCAATAGCCAACATCATACAAAATGGACAGTTTAAAGAATCCCCCTTGATAAGGCCAACGAGACAAGGTTGCCCTTTGTTACCACTGTTATTCAACATAGTATTGAAGTTTCTATCCAGAGCAATCAGGCAAGAAAAAGAAATAAAGGGCATCGACATTGGTAAGGCAGAAGTAAAAGTATCTGTATTGGCAGATGGTACAATCTTACACACACACAAACACACACACACACACACACACACACACACACACACACACACACACACAAAAAAAAAAAAAAAAAACCTAAAGAATCAACCGAAAAAAAACAGTGGAACTAATGGAAGAGTTTAGCAAAGATCATGATACAAGATAAATATACAAAAATCAGTTGGATTCATTTACACTAACAGAGCATCAGAAAGGAAATTGCTGAATAGATATCATTTAAAATAGGCCACAAAAAGATAAAATATTTAGGAATAAATCTAACAACAGAAGTAAAAGACCTATACAAACAAAATTGCAAGACACTACTGCAAGAAACCAAAAGAGATCTATATAAGTGGAGTAACCTACCTTGCTCCTGGACAGGAAGACTCAGCATCATGAAAATGTCTATTCTACCCAAAGCAATCTATAGATACAATGCAATCCTGATCCAAATTCCAATGGCATTTTTTAATGAGATGGAGAAAGAAATCACCAATTTCATATGGAATGGGAAGAAGTCCCAGAGAAGTAAAGTATTACTGAAGAACAACAAAGTGCAAGGTCTCATAATACTTAACTTTAGAATCTAATACACTGCCATGGTAGTCAAAACAGCCTGGTACCACTGATCAGCACCTAGTCTCTAAAATCTACAAGATGTGGCAAAACTTTAATAAGAAACAGACAAATAACTCAATTAAAAAATGGGTAAAGGCTGAGAGACAGAAGGAGCCATCTAATGGGAGGCTGTATCGACATGTGACCAGAAGAACAAGATGGTGCTCAACTACCACCAAAGACAGCCATGATGGTGCATGGTATAGGTGGGTATGCAAAATTGATTTGGACTGTATACTTTCACTTAATCACAAGTAAAAAAGAAAAAAAGAGGGCAAAGCGTTATGAACAGGCGCTTCACCGAAGAAGACATTCAGGTGGCTAACAGACAGATGAGGAAATGTTCACCATCATCAGCCATTAATGACAGTGAGATTATCATCTCATCCCAACAGGGTCACTACTAATCCAGAAAACCCACAAAATAATAAATGTTAGAGAGGCTATGGAGATACCAGAATACTCACACATTGTTGTTGGGAATGTAAAATATTACAGCAACTTCTAGAAATTTCACGCTTTCTTAAAAAGGTACAAATAGAAATACCTTGTTAAGTTCCATCAAGTCAGTTCCTACTCACAGCAACCCTATGCACAACAGAATGAAACACTACCCTGTCCTGTGCCATGCCCACAAGCATTTTTATGCTTAATCTCGTTGTTGCAGCCACTGCGTCAATCCTCTTGTTGAGAGTCTTTTGCTTTCTTGCTGACCCTCCACTTTACCAAGCATGATGTCCTTCTCCAGGGATTGATCCCTCTTGACATGTCCAGGAGGGACAGTCTCATCCTATTTACTTCCAAGCAGTACCCTGGTTGTGCTTCTTCCACAACAAATCTGTTCGTTCTTTCCACAGTCCATGGTACATTTAATATTTTTCTCCAGTGCTACAATTCAAAGGCATCAATTCTTCTGTCTCCCTTACTCGTTATCTAGCTTTCACATGCATGTTGATACAACTGAAAATACCATGGCTTGGATCAGGCACACCTTAGTCTTCAAGGTGACAACTTGAGACTTTTCAAACTTTAAAGAGGTCCTTTGAGGACCTGAAGGTTTACTTCTGAAAAGAATTAGCCAGTGAAATCCTTATGAATATCAACGGAACATTATCAGAAATATCTTAGGACCCAGCAATTCTATTTCCTGGAATATACCCTAGAGAAATAAGACTTGTCACACAAATAGATACACGCACACCAATGTTTAATGCATCACTGTCCACAACAGCAAAAAGATATAATCAACCTAGGGACCTGTCAATGAATAAATGGATAAACAAATTATGCTGTAGTCACACAATGGAATATCATGCGATGATTGGGAAACATTACATGAAGGAATCTGGAAGGCATTATGCTGAGTGAAATTCTTTGTAAAAGGACAGATAATTGAATGAGACCACATAAGGACTCAAGAAACAGTTTAAACACAGAAGAAAGCACTCTTTGATGGTTACAAGGGTAGGGAGGAAGGGGGCATGCATTAATTAGATTATGGATAAGAATTAAGTTAGGTGAAAGAACGGACAATATATAGTAGAGGAGAATTCAGAACAATTGGACTAAACCAAAAACTAAAATGTTTCCTAAATATAAACAAACACTTCTAAGGGACAGAGTAGCAGGGGCAGTGGTCTGGGGACCATCGTTGCAGGAGACATCTAGGTCAATAGGCATAACAAGGTTTCTCTTTTGTTTTTCTTTTTACAAAAATGTTCTGTATCCCACTTTGGTGAGTGGCATATGCCAGTGGTCATCCCAATTGGTCCCAACCCACCTGGGACAGAGGAGAATGAAAGACAGCAAAGACATAAGGAAAATATGAGCATAAGAGACAAAGGGTCACATGATACAGAAACGACATCAGCATGAAACCAGAACTAGATAGCACCTGGCCACCATCAATGACTGCCCTGACAAGGAACACAACAAAGAATCCCTGTAGAAACAGAATGAAAGTGAGGTGCAGAACTTGAATCCTATTAAACACACCATATTTGATGGTCCAACAGACCGGAGGGTCCCTGGAAGACATGGCCCCCTAGACTCTCTGTTAGCCCAGAATTGAAACCCTTCCTGAAGGCAACTTTTAAGTCAAAGATTGGACCTAACTAGAAGATAGACAATGATATAGTGAAGAGTGTGCTTCTTGGCTTCAGCAGATAGACGAGACTAACTGGGCATCTCCTGTCCAGAGACAAGATGAGAGGACAGAGGAGGACAGGACCTAGTTGCATCAACATGAAAAATACAGGGTGAAAGGAGTGTGCTGTCACATGTGCGGTGAGCTGCTAGAGTTACAGAGTGGTGTGTATGTAAGCTTTTGTATAACAAATTGACTTGGATTGTGAACTTTCACTTAAAGCACAATAAAATATTTAAAAATAAGTAACATTTAAGAATTTAGTATTGCCACTCCATGAGTGGGATCCAACTCAGCAGCACTTGGCTTTTCTGGCTCTTTTTTGAATGCTATTTGCTTGATATTTTTTCATCCTTGGAGTTTTAGTTGGCTTATATCTTTAAGTGTGTCTTAGGCTGGGTTTTCTAGGGAAGCAAAACCAGTAACACGTGTAGGTACAAGGAAAGATTTATAATATATATATATATATATATATATAGACAGATAGATAGATACAAATATAGGAAACAGCTCACGTAATCACAGAAGCTGAATGTCCCAAGCTCTGGCACAAGCCTCATGTGTCCACGGAAGCTGAGGAACCCAAGGTCAGCAAGTCAGAGACCAGAGTTGCAGATCACCGGTTGTGTAGGTCAGTGGATCCCAAGCTGGTGGCGAGACGAAGTGACAGAGGCTGGCGAACCCAGGATCGGCAGGTCAGGGAGCAGGACTGGGCAGAGGCTGGCAAGCGCAGGATTGGCAGGTCAGGGAGCAGGACTCTCACGTGCCGACTGTAAGGACTGATGAGCCCAACAGCTGCTAGCTCAAGTCCCGTAACCAGACGCTGGAACAAGACAGCAGGAGCTCCTGGCCACGTGAGTGATCAGCAGCCGTAGTCCAGGGTCACGAGATGAGAGCCGAGGGGCAGGGAGCCACCACAAACCCCGCCCTGCCACTTAATACA
Source organism: Heterohyrax brucei (assembly GCA_028571685.1). Taxonomy (NCBI): domain Eukaryota; kingdom Metazoa; phylum Chordata; class Mammalia; order Hyracoidea; family Procaviidae; genus Heterohyrax; species Heterohyrax brucei. The sequence goes on from CM053162.1 coordinate 26,288,874, forward strand.
GCAGCCAAATAGGTAGTAGCCAAGTTGACATAATCCTGACCACTACAAAGTGTAAAGTGTGTCACCTGTAGGCAGCATATAGATGGATTATATTTTTATCATTTAACCTGCCATTCTCTATTTCTTTATTGGTGCATTCAATTCATCCACATTCATAATAATTATTGATAGGCATGATTTTAGTGATGTCATTTCGGTACCTTTTTTGTGCATTGTAGACAATTTTTTTGTTCCACTTAGTTTTCTGTGCTGAGTCATTTTTTTGTTTTCATCTTTCTTATTGTTGTTGGTTTTGTATTTGCTGACACTTCATGTAAGCCTATTGCTGCCAAGTCGATTCTGACTCATAGTAGGATTGTTAATTTCCTTTGTGGTCAACTTAATATTTACCCCCTCCACCTTTTTTTTTTTTTTTTAATTTAAAGCAGTATTTAATTGTTTTGTATCACTTGCTCTCTATATCAAAGACCTATGACTGCATTTCCTTAAGTCCCTCTATTTTGCTATAATACTGCCATCTTTTACATAATGACATCTCTGTTTTCCTGTTTTCAGTGATTTGCCTTAGATTCATTCTTGTGATTTTTCTATCTGGGCTGACATCTGATTGTTCTGTTTTGCAGTCTAGTCTAGTCTAGGGTTTTTATCTGATGTTACTGAATTTCTAACAGAAGACCTCCCTCTAGTACTTCTTGTAATTTGGGTTTTTAAAAATTCCCTAAATTTCTGTGTATCTGAAAGTGTCCTAATTGTGCCATCATATCTGAGAGACAGTTTTGCTGGATAGGCAATTCTTGGTAGGCAATTTTTTTTTCCTTCAAGGCTTTGTATATGTCATCCCATTGTCTTTCTGCCTGTGTGCTTTCTGCTGAGGATTCTGAATATAGTCTTACTGACACTCCTTTGTAGATTATATTTTGTGTTTCCCTAGCCACTTTAAAATTGTCTTCCATTTTCAGTTTTATAAGTTTAATTATAATATGTCTTAGTGTCTTTTGAGATCTACCTTGTGTGGAGTTCAGTGAGCATCCTGGATAAACATTCTTTCATCTTTCATGACATCAGGAAAATTTTCTGTCAACAAATTTTCTACAATTCTGTCTCTATTTACTATTTTCCCCCTGTTTGGGTATTCCAATCACTTCTAGATTATTACTCTTGATAGAGTCCTACATATTTATTAGTGTTAATTTCTTTTTAAATTCTTTTATCTGATTTTTCTAGAAGTTGGTTTCACATGCTTTACTTACAGTCTCACTAATTCAGCCTTCCATTGCCTCAACTGTCCTCTTTTGACATTTTATTGAGTTGTCCAGTTCTGTGATTTTATTATTAACCTTCTCAACTTCTACTTTTTTTCTCTGTAAGCTTTTCTGTAGCCTGTCCAATTTGTCATTATGCTCTACTTCATTTTGTCTCATCTCTTTTCTCATCTCTTCAAAAGTTCTAAATATTAATCTTTCATAGTCTACCTCTGATAATTCCAGAAAGTTCTTTTCATCTGGAAAAATGATCAATTCTTTGTTTTTGGAGCTTTCTGAAACCATCCTGATCTGCCTCTTTAAGTGATTTGATACAGATTGTTGTTTCCAATCCATCAGTAAGCTGTTGTATATATTTTATACTTGCTTACTGTATTCTAGCTTCTCGTTTTGTTTTGAAATGTCCAAATAGGCTGGTTCTGTGTGTTACTTTGGCTGTTAGTGTCTTTGAGGCTCTAATGTCCTGTCACCAGGTAGTTAGAGCCATTACTCAGCATGCAAATCCAGGAGTCCAGTTTCTTTTCTTGTATGAATTCAGCTCAGGTGTCCAGGTAGTCACCATGTGTTGTGCAGGCTCTCCCCTACAGTCCTAGATGGCAGGGATAACTGGCGTAGGCACAGGAATCTGGCTGTATGTGCTAAGAAAGGCGGGGGCTGACAGTCATCTTTGAGTGTCTATGAGGAAGGCATGTCCTCTTATTCCTGATCCTAGGTGAAGGAAATGTTTCTGCCCTGAATTTCCAGCTTCAGAGTATCAGCAGATTTTCTTCCACCTCCCCTCTGTTTGTTAAATTTTTTCCCTCTCTTAGTCTAGAAGAATGGCTCAGGGAGTGTACAAGCAGTCCTTCTTCCAGCCCAGGTACGTGTCAGTCTATAGAGCCTGACACAATGCAGACAGGATTATCCCCAAGAAAAATTTAAGATCTGCACACAATGGGTTAGATGAAAACCACTTAGCTTTTCATGACTGAGTGCCATTTTCACTGGTTCTGGAGGTATAGAAACCCTGATGGCATAGTAGTTAAGTGCTACATCTGCTAAACAAAAAGTTGACAGTTCAAATCTGCCAGGTGCTCACTGGAAACTCTATGCAGCAGTTCTACTCTAACTTACAGGGTCACTTGAGCAAGAATCTATGGCAGTGGGTTTGGTTTGGTTTTCTGGAGATGTGAGTACATTCTCTGATTCTCATTCTTATCCACTGAGCAGTACTCCCTCCAAATACCACTGCTCTGCTCAGTGCACTGGTGGCAGCTGATTCCTGGTGTGTCAGGTCTGGCCATTCTTTTATATTCTGGACCTACTCTCCCTTCCCCATTACCCATTATTTTCCCTAACTCTCCCTTCCTTATTACCCATTACCCTTATTTTCTAGGTTAATTTAATGACTTCACTGTTCTAGGACACCCTAGTGGCATAGTGTGCTAGGTGTTACCTCTGCTAACCAAAAGGTCAGCAGTTCAAATCTGCCAAGCACTGCTTGGAAACTCTGTAGGACAGTCCTACTCTGACCTCTAGGGTCACTATGAGTCAGACCCTACTTGACAGCAGTGGTCCCTTCCTCCCCCCGCCACTTTCAATTTTTCTGCTTTTCTGTATTTTTTCTGTTTTTCTGTAGTTTACCACTCCTTTTGTGTTTTGATTTCTGTATTTCTACCATTTCCCCATCTCTGGCTATTTTTTCTCTTTCTTTTCCTGGGTTAAGTTAAACTGCTTCTCCCTTCACTCTTCTCTTCAGCACCTATACTCCCAGTTACTTATTGTTCTATTTATTTTGTTTGCCCCCCCACCACTGGTGTCTTCTGGTTGGTTTAGGGAAGAGGAGCGCTCTGCACTCTGCCAACCTCTTCTCCTGAGCTTGGCCCTTTCCAAAGCTGCTGCCCTTTTATTGATCAGCTGGTGTTGTCTGATGTTTTTTGTGCATTGATAGCTGGTGGTTGCTGGTCCTCTTGCTGCAATGCTGGCTGGTGCTGGCTGGTCCTCTTCCTGACTGATGGCAGCTTCTCTTCCTGCATTGATGGCTGGTGGTTGCTAGTCCTCTTCCTGACTGATGGTAGGTTCTCTTCCTGCATTGATAGCTGATTCTGGTTGTTCTTCTCCCTGTGTTGATGGCTGGTGCTAATTTGTCCTCTTTCTGTGTTGATGGCTGGTGCTGGCTGGTCCTCAATCAGGGTATAGCAGAACACCCTGCAAGACCAGTGGCTTTCTGAACTGGAGTATGAGATTCTTTGCATCTTTGGCCCTATGCTCTAAACTTGAGTGAACATTCCAAGATATTAGTGAAAACAAGCCCCATTCAGTATCTTCTTGCACAGTGAGAAAGAAAAATTTGGAGAGCAAGAGCATGAGTGTAGAGGGGATAGCCTTACATCTATTTTTCTAACTTATTTCCCTGATGCAGAAATACACACCAAACCCATAGCGATCCTATAGGAAAGGGTAGAACTGTTCCAGAGGACTTCCGTGGCTGAAATCTTTACAGAAGCAGATTGTCCCATCTTTCTCCCACAGGGAAGCCAGCTGGTTCACACTGTTGATCTTTTGGTTAGCAGCCAAGTGCTTAACCACTGTGCCACCAGGGCTCCTCCAGAAAGATTACAGCCTACTCTGTCCTACAGGGTCACTACAAGTCAGAATCAACTCGATGGCAGCAAGTTTTTTTTTGGATTGTTACTTTGTTAATCTTCCAGAAGGCAGACTGCCACATCTTTCTCTTGCAGAGTAGCTAGTAAGTTCAAACTGCTAACCTTTCAGTTAGCTACAGAGTGCTTAACTGCTGCACTACCGGGGGTCCTTGAAGAGAAGTACAGGTTCTCAAAATATTTCAGGGACAGTTGTGTTCTGGTCTGGGGGTGCTTGGAGAGGCTCATGTCTAGTCTCAAAAGCCAAACAGTTGCTGAGCCAGGCCAGAAGTTAACATCAGGGCTGTTCTGCTGTCTCAGCCTTCCCTAGACCTTGCCTGTCCCCAGCTCCATACCAGGTCCCACTGTGCCAGAATCTCCACTTCCCTCAGAAGGTGGTTTGGTGGCACTATGGGTGGAGAGTGTGGAACAGCCCTTGACCCGAGAGATGCGACCAGTGTGCAAGGCCATAACTTAGAGTGTATTTTCCTAGAGAAACACAACATATGAATGATGAGTGCCACAATAGCATGAAAGGGCTAGAACCTGGATTTACTGGCCTCTGAAGGGGATGATCTCTACCCTGTGACACAGCACTTCTGCCTCCCGAGCTCTGCCTGGCCAGCCTGGCCCTGAGAGCTGGAGCAGCACAGCTGAACTAGAGCTCACCGTACCAGAGGCTTCTGTTTATGCAGAGGCTCACCTACAAGGCAGTCTGGTCCACTTTCCCAACAATACTCAGGGCAGGGCTGTTGTAACTGCCATTAGCTGTCGTCGATTTGGGTTTGATGTATGCCAACATTATGCATACCAGAACAAAATGTTGCCTGGTCCTGGGTCACCTCAATAATCACTGATATGCTTAAGTTCATTGTTACAGCTACTGTGTCAACCCATCTCACTGAGGGTTTACTTCATTTTTATTGACCCTCTAAGTTATCAAACAGCATGTTGTTTTCTAGGAATTGGTCTTTTCTAATGCGACACCCAAAGCAAGCAAGTAGAAGCCTTGTCATCCTGGCTTCTAAGAAACATTCTGGTTGTATTTCCTCTACGACAGATTTGTTCATTCCTTGATACAGGGGATGTTCACACAAATGTGCACTGACACACACACACACACACCCATGCCTATGCCCACACACGCATTCACACATATACACACACTCATACATACATGCCCACACCCACAGCCAAACACATACATATACACATGTACGTACACATACCTGCTCTCTCTCTCTCTTTCTCTCTCTCTCTCTCACACACACACCCTATGCATACACCCTGCTCTCCTCCTTCAGTCTCAGAACTCATCCTATCCTCTCTTGTTTCAGACATTTTCAGGTAGTTCTCCCACCTCAGGTGTCCTCTTCCAGGTTTCAAGAGTGCTACCTCCTCCAAGAAGCCTCCTCAACAGCCCCTCCTTCTCACCATTAGTTAAGTGTTTGTCTGTAGGCTCCTATCAAACTGGCAAGTCCTTACCCCGAAGCACCTGCCAAGCTTCAGGGTCAGGGCTGCCCTGTGGGGGCACACTGATAACCTCAGCCCCATCTCAGTGCCAGGCACCCAGCAGGCCAATGGCCAGTGAAGTAACACCCTCAGCACAGGCAGGGAGAGCAGGAGTTGACATGGGGGTGGAAGAAGAAAAGAAACCAGATTTAGAGGGCTGAGACAGTGACAGGGGACTGAGTAGAGGAAGTTGTATGAAAAGATACCAGGGTTCCTGGCCAGCCTCTCACTCTAGTAAGTTCTCGGTCTGTTGTGGTTTCTGAGTCTTGTCTCTCACCCATGGAATCCCTGGTTGGTGTAGATGGGACCTGAAAGGTGGCAGGTTCAAGTCCACCCAGAGGTGCCTCCTCATGAAGGCTTGGTGATCTACTTCCTAAAAATCAACCACGAAAACCCCCTGAACACAGCTTTCCTGCGACATACAAGGAACCACCGTGAGTCAGAGTCCAGTCAGTGACAGCTGCTAACTGGCATCTCATCCTCGCTGTCCTCCAGGGTCCGTTCTGAGGCCTTAGCGGGTGATAAGGACAGACCACAAAGACTGAGTCTACTCCTAGCAAAGACCTGGCTGTTTTACTCACACAACAAGAGGTTTCAGAGTAGGAGGTGACACGTTTGATCTGACCTATTCTGAATCCTGTACCTTCCAAGGCTTAACTGAAATTGTCAGAACATAAACTCAATAGGGTCTTGGCAGACGGTTCCTATAATTGAATATATTACTTTCTAATTTCTCCTCCCTTTACCCTTTTGTGTCAAACAAAAAGCCTGCTTTTCATTACCTAGCCCTTCAGAATATAAAATTATGGTTGAATGATACAATCTCTTGGGTCACATAGCTTACATTTAAACTGATCTTGGTAATGTTCAACAACAGATATGTAAATAAATATTTGATACAGCTTCCCTTTCTTGACAGCCTCCTCATTTTACCAGTTCCTCCTAACTGTTCTGCCAGACGGGAAGAGCAAACCAAAACCAAACCCGCTGCCGTCAAGTCAATTCTGACATTTAGTGACCCTGTGAGACAAAGTAGAACTGCCCCGGAGAGTTTCCAAGGAGCACTTGGTAGATTTGAACTGCCGACCCTTTGATTAGCAGCCATAGCACTTAACCACCATACTACCAAGGTTTCCAGATAGAAGGACAGAGGCGGAAAATCAGGCAGCCCTAAATAGATTTTGCAGGCAGCAAAGCAGGCATCTGGAGTGAGGTCAGCTAGAAAGATCTTGTTTCAATAATATGATCTTCACATTTAGCTGAAGACTACGACATGGAGTCTGACTGCTCTTAGTGACTGTTTAAAGCTGCCACACAGCAGAATAAAGTACAGTTAATACGTGAAAGAAATTAGGCCTCAACATCCTACTTCCTGTCTTTGCAGCAGCTCAGCTGGTGCTTGGCCTGGGGGACAGCTGAAAGAGGCATGTGTGGGGCACAGCACACGTACTACCTGCCTGGGGGAGGGTGGCTGGAGCGAGTTCAGTGATGAGGAGACGCAGATGGAAAGCACTATGCTTCCTCAGGACTCCGCGTTCCCATCTCCGCTCTCAGTACCGTGTCTCCTCGCACCCAAGTGGAAGCCCTGGGGCATCACTGAGCCTCCCTCTGCTTTCTCCCTATAACATGCTCACCACATCCTCCCTCCAGCCTCTCTACCATAACCCCAGCTCCAGGGGATCCTAGCTCTTTAGGCTATTGGTTACTGCAGTCTTCTAATGGATCATTGCTCAGCATTGATCTTGCCAAAATGCCAGCCTCATCAGGTTACTACCCTACCACCTGCAGGGAAGGCCACAGGTTCTCAGTCCCAAGTGCAGGATGCACAGGGTCACTACCATTGAGACCTTGCAAATCACAGTCCTGCTCTGTGCTCATCCTTCACACCTGTGAACCAGCGATGTTGACTGTTACGGGCTCAACTGCATTAGCTCAAAGGGCGTGTTGTAAATCCTAATCTCTCTATGCCTGTGGATGTAATTACATTTGGGAATGGGGTTTTTCTAGTTGTATTAATGAGGCCATTATCAGTGTAGGGTGCATCTTAAGCCCATTACTTTTGAGACAGAAAAAGGGCAGATAAGACACAAAAACAAGAAAGACAAATATAGGAAAGACAGATGTCATGTAGAGATTTCCAAGGAATGCTGAGAAGAATGCTAGAGAAGCTGAGATAAGGATTTTCCCTCAGAGTCGACAGGGAAAGCCCTCCCTAGACTCACTGACCTAAACTGTGAGAAAATGAATTTGCATTCATGAAAACTACCGAGAAGAATTTTTGTCACAGCAGCAGTAGGAAACTAAGACAGTGACTGCTCTGATGCTCGGCCTGAACAGGCCACTTCTCATTCACAATCCCCTGGCCATGCCTGACAGGCCCTGCGCTGCCATGTTCTGTTCTCAGGGCATTCTGAATGCCACCCCCAACCCCCACCGTGGGACAGCCTTCCCTGTCCTATGCGCTCTTGCAGTACTTCCCCCCGTCTAGTATTATCACCCCCCACAGCTCCCAGACTGACAGTCCATCACCAAGTCTCATTGTGCCTCAGGCATCTTTGCAACCCCAGAACTCAGCATAGTGCATGGTACCAGGAAAGTCATGGAGTGGCAATATTTTTCAAACAAGGATCTATGGAGTAAAACTTGAAATGTTTACATGTTTTTATTTTGGCCTAATTATTTTTTAAATCATATATCTGAATATATATCTGAAGATTCAACTAAGCATTTTTACTTTTCTCACTGTTACTAAGAGACTTATAGCCTTGGCTAACCTTTTATGTATTCTAAAACTGTCACACATTAAAGAATGTCCAAATGAGCTTCTGTATACATGGCAGGGAGAAGGGTCTGTGACATCTGTAAGGAGTGAACTATCCTGGGGATTAAAAAACTAACCCCAAACCGCAGCCTTCTTAAACAGTTTGAGGTGCTGGCAAGCAGGGGAAGGAGGATGTCAGGAATCTGAATAGGCCACCCAGAGTTGCCACAAGACATTCTAGGTCAAATATCAATCTATTCCTAGTTTAATAAGATATTTTGTCATGAACTGGTGTTGTGCTTTGTCAACATTTTGGGAATCATTCAATTTTTCTCCTTTACATCATCAATATCATAAATTTCACTGATTGATATATGAATGTTAAACCAACCTTGCATTCCTGGAATAAACTCCACTTGGTTGTGATGTATTACCCTTTTTACATATTGTTGGATTCTGGATTTAAACATCATTTTAATTTAATTTTTTAATTTATGTTTGTGAGAAATACTGCTTTTTAATTTTTATCTTTTGTTGTGTACTTAGCTTTTTCACACTAGTTTTATGCTGGTTTTTGACAGAATTTGTATAAGACTGGTATTGTTTTACCCTTAAATGTTTAATGGGATTCACCACTATAATCATATTAACTTGGGGCTTCCTTTAAGGAAAATTTTCTTTTACAAATTGAATTCACTTAATACAAGGTCGGACAACTAAGTCTGCCGTCTCAATTGCTCTCAGAAGTGGGTCATCTCAATTGTTCTCAGTACTGCATACCTCATTGCTGAATATCACTACCAAACAAGTGCCGTCGAGTCGCATCCGACTCATCTACAGTCACCTTCAAAGTCCTCCCCTTGGGAAGCTATGCACTGATGCCAGCACTTAGTCTACCCTTCAAGGCAATTTTGTAACTCTTTCTGAAATGGCCCTTGCGAACAGTGGCACCGTAGCAAGTTTGCAAACTTAATTGTATAGTTGTCTGTGAGGAAGTTTTTAGCCAGTAAACAAATAACTGTATTGGACCACCCTCCCAACTCACCTGATCTGGCCTCTGATGACTTTTTTCTTCACCTGAGGATAAAAGAAATATTGAAAGGAAGACATTTTGATGACATTCAGGACATCAACAGTAATGTGATGACAGCTGTGATGGCCATTCCAGAAAGAGTTCAAAAATTGCTTTAAGGACTGGACTAGGCTTTGGTGTTGGTGCATACCTTCCCAAGGGTAGTACTTAGAAGGTGATTGTAGTGATATTCAGCAGTGAGATACATAGCACTTTTTCTAGGATGAGTTCGTAAACTTAATTGTCAGATTTCATAGATCTTTTCAGATATTCCATTTTTTGTTAGCTATTGAAAGTTGTATTTTTCCAGGAATGTGTTCAATTTCTCCGAGTTAATGAATTTATTTGTATAAGCTTATTCATAATAATCCTATATTGTACTTTTTATGTCTGTACGTTATGATGTCCCCTCTTCTGTTCCTGATTTCTTGCTATGGGGATTGGTCCATTTCATTAGTTACTACAGAGAGCAAACTTTTGAGTTTGTTGATTTTCCCTATTATTTGTTTTCTATGTCATTGATTTCCTATCTTATCTTTATTATTGCCTTTATTTATTTCACTTTCCTTTTTCTGGCTTTTTCTAGTTAGACGATAGTTGTCTCAGTCATCTGGTACTGCTGTAACAAAAATACCATAAGTGGATAGCTTTTTAAAAGAGAAATTTTATTTTGTAAAAGTTTAGTAGGCAAAAAGTCCAAATTCAGGGTTATCAGCTCCAACAGAATGATTTCTCTGTTGGCACTGGAGGAAGTTCCTTCTTGTCAATCTTCCCCTGGACTGGGAGCTTCTGATACACGGGGACCCTGAGTCCTTTCCAAAGGACATGTGTGTCATGGTGGTATGAGGTCCCTAACTCTCTCTGCTAGCTTCTTTCTTTTATATCTCAAGCGACTGCCGTAAGGCACAATACAATCTTACACACTGAGTCCCACCCGACCAACACAGGTGGCGACCACCCGCTCTCATTAACATCATAGAGGCAAGGTTTACAGCATAGAGGATTATCACACAAAACAGGGAATCACGATCTAGCCAAACTGCTGTACGCAGTCCTAGGAGGACACACCTCAACCCACAACAATAATGTTATTCACATCTATAAAACCAAACCAAACCCAGTGCTGTTTTAGCTGATTCTGGCTCACAGCAACTGTATAGAGCAGAGTAGATCTGCCACCCATAGAGTTTCCAAAGGAGCACCTGGTGGATTTGAACTGTCTGTCGTTCAGTTAGCAGCTGTAGCACTTAACAACTACACCACAACCATAGTCACGCTGTATCTCTGTCTACTTGTTTAATTAATTACCAGATTTGTCAGTTAATTTCTTTAGTTCTGGCAGATTTTGCTCCATGTTTTGTAAAACTCTCTCATGCTATGTCCTCATTTAAGATTATTATGTCTTCTTCATGAAGCGATTCTTTAATCATTATTAAATGTTTCTATTTACCCCTAACAATACTCTGTCTTAAACTTTGCCTGATATGAATATGGATTTCCTTATGCTTGGTAATTCCATGCTACATAATTTCCCTACTTTTGTCTTTAAAGCAAATTGATGGGTCTTGTTTGCATTTAATCCTGTATGACAGAGTCTGCCTTTTAGATCTTTTATTCTATTTATATTTAATTCAATATTACTTCTGTTGGGTTTGCATCTACTATATGGCTATATGTGGTCTGTTTGTATCCTTCATTCTTTGGTTTATTTTTCCTCCTTATATGTCTTCTTTTAGACTGATATTTATTTTTACCCTGTTTATTTTGTCTATAATAATATACATATTCTTTATGTTTACAATACCTTGAATTTGTCCTATACTACTTCATGTATAGTGTAAGAATCATATAGTACTATAATTCTATTTACACTATATCCCATCTTTTGTGCTAGTGTCACCTTGCACTTCTCTATATGTTATAAACTTTGAAAATTATATTTGCTTTAAACAACCAATTGAATTTTTAAAAGTTTAACAAGGTTAAGAGAGGTTGTCATTAACATTTACCTACACACATACTATTTCCAAAGTTCTTTCTTCCTTTGTCATTGCTGTGTTGTTAGGTGCTACTGAGTCAGTTCCAGCTCACAGTCACCCTATATATAACAGAATTAAATGCGGCCTGGTCCATGCCATCCTCACCATCATTGTTATGTGTGAGCCCATCGCTGCAGACACTGTGTCAGCCCTACATGTTAAGGGTCTTCATCTTTTTCACTACTCTCTACTCTGATATTCTTCTCCAGGGACTGATCCCTTCAGATAACACATCCCAAGCACATGAGACCACGTCTTGCCATCCCTGCTTCTAAGGAGCGGACTGGCTGTGCTTCTTCTAAGACAGAATTGTTTGTTCTTCTGGCAGTCCATGGTAGAGTCAACAGTCTTTGCCAACATCATGATTCAAAGGGTCTGTGATTCTATTTCGGTGTTTCTTATTCACTGTCCAGCTTTTCACATGCACATGAGGCAACTGAAGAAAACACTGTGGCTTGGGTAAGGAGTACCTTTTGAAAGTGTTAAAAAGGACATTTGCTCAATGCAATGTGTTGTGTGACCAGAATCTCTGTTTAGTTTAATTTTGCTTAGTTGAAGAACTTTAGTATTTCTTAAGATACAGATCTTCTGGCAACAAATTTTCTCAGCTTTTCTTTATCTGAAAATATTTTTATCTCATTTTCTATATATATTTTCACTGGATCTAGAAGTCTAAATAGACAATTTTTTATTTTATTTTCCTTTCAGCAGTACTTTAACGAAATCTTTCCATTGTCTTCTGGCTGCTATGGTTTCTAATGAGAAATCAACCATCATTCTAATCACTGTTTCCTTGTATTTGATGTTGTTTCTTCTCTGGCTACTTTTAGGACTCATCCTTTACCTTCCATCTTCAGCAGCTTTACTATCAGCTTCACATTTTTGTTCGTTTTTAAACCTCCCTTGCTTGAATTTTGCGTGGCTTTCTGGATTTGCATGCTGTTATTTTTTGATAAAATTTTAAAAAGTATTTGGTTAATACTTTTAAAATAGATGTTCTGTCCCATTCTCTCTCATCTTCTAAGACTTCAATCACAGGCATGCTAGAGTGCATGATACTTCCCACAGGTCATCAGGCTCTGCTCATTTTGTCATTTTTTCTCTCTGTGTGCTTTAAATAATGTCTATTGATCTGTCTTCAGATTCACCTTTTCCTCCATTATGACCAATTTGTTGTTAATCAATGACATGGGTTGAATTTTGTCCCCCCCAAAATAGGTATAGCCATGTGACCATGATTCCCCGTATTCTGTGACTCTCCTTCACTTTGTGATTTGACTGTGCTGTAAGTTAAAGGATTAGGATGGGATGGTAAATCCCTCCAGAAGATTACCTCCCTGCTCCACTGTAAAGGGAGTTTTCCTGGAGTATAGCTTGTACCACCCTTAATCCTTTCATCGTACAAGAGATAAAAGGAGACAGAAGAAAGCAGAGAACTGGGAAGCTGACATCATCAAGAAAGCAGCACCCAGAGAACAGTGCCTCCTTCAGACCTGAGGTTCCTGTGCCAAGACTCTCCCTGGACAAAGACTCACGCAATACCAGAATTTCCTCTAGAGTCGACAAGACGGAAAGCCTTCCCCTGGAGTAGACACCCTGAATCGGACTTGTAGCCTACTGGACTGTATATGAATAAACCTTCCTTTGTTAAAGCCAGCCATTCTGTGGTATTTTGTTAGAACAGCACTACTTGACTAAAACAATCCCCTCCAGTTAATTTTTTCTCTAGGATTCTCATTTGATTCTTGTTTTTTTAATCAGTTTTCACAAATCTCCTGAAATTTCCTCTCTCTTTTATCCATTATATTTTCCAATAGACTATTTAATAAGCTTATCACACACATTTTAAAAAGCCTTTATCTACTATTTCAACATCTAGGTCACTAGTTGGTCTCCTTCTAGTGACTAATTTTTCTCTTGACTACAGATCATATTTTACTATTTCTCCACATATATGATAATGTTATTATACAGATAACACTGTAAATGATATTAATTCTGAATATTGTTATCTTTCTATAAAGAATACTGAGTCATTAGCTAAATTACTGGCGTAATATAACCTGGAATTTCTGGAGCCTTGGTTTTATGCTTTGTTAAGAAGGGTCTCTTAATTTTTCCTTTAGTCTCTTTTAATTTCACCTTTACTACTAAAGCATGGCCCTTCTAGAGTCTCAGAAGCTCACCAAATTAACCACATACCTCTAAGTTGACAGGATTTAAACTACTGTCTCTTATGTGGAGGCAACAGTTGAATTCTCTTCAGTTGTTTAAATCCTCCTGATTAAAGAATTCTTTCTTGGGATCTTTGAATCTCGCCCATCAATGCATATTTCAGTTAAGGATGTGAGCAGTGTGCATATGCAGACTTTAAAGCTTTTCTTTCTGTGGTGCCCTCTTTTTAGAGATTACCTACTCAATTTTTAATCTTTGTGGCATTTCCAGATGTCACTTGCTGACCCTTCAGGATGTTAAAGTAGCTCTAGTGTTGCTATGGTTAAGATGCTTGGTTGCTTTTTGGAAGATCAGCAGAAATGAAAGGTCAGGACAGTAAAACTGAGGTTCTCATGAGGTAAATACGTATTTAACCTGCATGTATGGAAAAGCTTTCTAACTATGTCTCAAAATCCAAAGGCAATAAAAGAAAGCATTGATAAATTTGACTACATGAAAACATTTTAGAAGACAAGGCAGAAAGCTTCATAAACAGAGTCAAAAGACAAGAAAAAACTGGAAGGAAATTTTACAGTGTGAGAAAGTGCTAAGGCTATTAATACCTAAAATACTCTTAAAAATGAATAGAGTACCAGAAACTATTTGAGAAACAGGAAGATGACTCAACAGACGATAAATGAAAAAGATATTAAAATGACCCTGACACACATAAAAAGCTGTGCAAACTCAGTGATAACTATAAAAATGGAAATTTAACCACTACAGAGATATCGTTTCTTTCTAAGACTGGAAAAAATCACAGTATGCCAACACGTTCTCTGGACAGGGGTTGCAGGGAACTACACATTGCAGGATGAATGCAAACCAGCACAACCTTTCTTGAGGGGAACCTGGCAAAATCTAACAAAACTACATATGCAGTTACCTCCGATACTACTAAAATTCATTATGCAAGAGCTTGTTAATTATAATGTTACTTATAATTACTTAATTTGGGGAAGGTTAAATGTCCATATATAAGGAGGAGTTGAGTAAACTACAGTACATCCATACAGTGAATTATTCCGCAGCCATTTAAAAAGAAAAGCAAAGTGGCTCTTTATGCACTGATACAGAGTGATTTCTATAACACCCTAGTGGCATAATGATTAAGTGTTACGTCTGCTGATCAAAAGGTAGGCAGTCTGAATCCAGCAGGGGCTCCTTAGGAATGCTATGGGGCAGTTCTATTCTGCCCTATAGGGTCACTGTGAGTCAGAATTGACTCTATGGCAGTAGGTTTGGTTTGGTTTTATACTTAAGTTAAAAAAATACAAAGTACGGAAGAGTATCTACAGTGTGCTAGCGTTTATGCAAGAATACACATGTATTTCCTCATTTGTAGGAAGTACATACAGGCGAGATAAGCCAGAAACTAAGAGCCTCAAGACTTCTAAGAGGTAGGTGGGGAAAAAAGAAGGAACAGGAATGTGGTGGCAGGGTGCAGAAGGAGTGAAAGTTCTCTGAGTATATCTTTTTTGCATAGCTTTGAGTCTCAGACACATAGGAATGTTTCACATAGACAAAAAACTAGTAACTAAAATGAAATCAGAATGCAGGGGGAACACAAAGTGGAATATAGGTAGTAATAAATTAATCTAATTGTGCTACAAAAGAATAATAACCACAGTGTAGGGCAAAGAGAAAAAAAATGAATCAAAGTAACTTTGTAAATAGCATTTTGACTGGATACTGTCAGATGAATCACAGTGAAAAATATTGTATTCCTGTTAATAACTGTCTCTTCCAGCCACATAGGTTAATAATTCTGAAACTGCAAGTGTGTTGCTGCTGTGGCTCCAGCTCATGATGACTTGATGTACAACGCAATGAAACACTGTCCGGAGACCTGTGTCACCTTCATGATTGTAGCACTGTATCAAACAATATTCTATTGTCATTAGTAAGGTTTTCAATGGCTTGCTTCCAGAAGTAGATTGCCAGGTCTTTCTTCCTAGTCTAACTCTGGAAGCTCCACTGAAATCTGCCCAGCAGGGTCCTTGCTGATATTTCAAACACCAGCAGTATAGCTTCCAGCGTCACAGCAACACACAAGTCACTGCAGTACAACACACAGACAGAGATGGTGGATGAGTATAAGAAGAAAGAAAAAGAAGAAGATTCGTTGCACTGTGTCTATTTCAACTGATAGTTGCCCTATAGAACAGAGTATAACTGCCTCCTATGGTTTCCATGGAGTGTTTGGTGGATTTAAACTGTCAACCTTTTGGTTAGCAGCCAAGCTTTTAAATACTGTGCCACCAGAGCTCCATGAGTATACTACAGACTAACAGACAAGTAAATACCCAGTAGAGGATGAACGCCAGGCTTCTCCCCTTCTCAGAGAAAGAAGGTACAAATATGAAAGGAGAGTGGTGCTAGAACGACCTTAGATTAGACTTAGAATTAACAGAATAAACACATGTTCCTAAAACACATACAGAGAGGAAGAAAGACAGCTGAGTATGATGCACGGATTAGTATACATACATAAATTTCCTAGCTCTGTCTACTTGAAAGGGCCTAAAAGCATTGTTACCTAGTAACAACAAGTATACTCAGTGGTGAGATACGGTTTCTAAATACCATTCTCTAATAAAAGCACACATTTTAATATGCTTCAGCTTCAACTTCCATATGGACAATTGATGGGTCTGTTCCACAGTCAGCCTCTGGTCTTGTTCTGTTTCATAATATTGAGATTTTTCATCATCTCTTTCCAAACGTGTAATCAATTTGATTGCCGTGTATTTCCTCTGCTGAGGTCCATGTCTTCAGTCACTGTTTATGTCATTGAATAAAGATATTTCCAAGGAGCATGTCATTGATCTTCCAAAATTCTATCATGTGATTTCTGGCATCATTTCTTTCACTGAAGTCATATTTTGCAACTGCTGAACTTTCTTCTTTGTTTCCAACTTCCACCTTCCAATCACCAGTAATTATCAATGCAATTTGATTGCACGTTTGTACAATTTCAGACTGCAGAAGTTGGTAATAATCTTCGATTTTCTCATCTTTGGCACTGCTGGTTGGAGCCTAAGTTTGAATAATAGTCATTGTTGTGATTGAGTTGTGGTCCCCCCAAATGGGCATTAACTGGGTTACATCATGAGTTCTAGTAGTGTGATCACCCACCCCTTTATCACCTGATCTGATTTTCCTGTATTGTAAATTCCAGCTCTATGATATCAATGAGGCAGGATTACAGACAGTTATGTCAATGAAACAGGACTCAAACTACAGATAATCTTGAGTCAATCTCTTTTGAGATATAAAACAGAGAAGCAAGCAGAGAGACAGGGAGACCTCATTACTACCAAGTAAGACTAGCTAGGTGCTCATGCCCTTTGGACTTAGTGTTCCTCTGCTGAAAAGATCCTAGAGCAGGGGAAGGTTGACGACAGGGAAGATTGGTGACAAAGAAAGAAAGCCTTGCCCTAGAACTGACACCCTGAATTCAGACTTCTAACCTCCTAAATTGTGAGAAAATAAATTTCTTTGTTAAAGCCATCCACTTGTCATATTCCTGTTACAGCAGCCCTAGATGACTAAGACAGTAGTATTAACCAGTCTTTGTGGAAGGCATATAGATATTGGTCTATTACAAACAATGTTGTACTTCAAGAAAGCTCTCTTAAAAAGTCCACAAGAGCCAAAGTATGATTTTGAGCATATCCCACCTAAATTTATAGACCATCTCAGGAATAGATTTGACATACTGAACATTAATGACTGAAGACCATGTGAGTTGTGGAACAGCATCAAGGATATATCACATGAAGATAACAAAGGGTCATTGAAAAAAAAGAAAAATAAACAAAATGCAGGTTAAAAGAAACTCTGCAACTTGCTCTTAAATATTGCATAGCTAAAGTGAATGGAAGAAATGATGAAGTAAAAAAGCTCAACAAAAGATTTCAAAGGGCACCTTGAGAAGACAAACTAAAGTACTATAATTAAAGGTGCAAAGACCTGGAGTTAGAAAACTGAAAGAGAATAGCATTCTCAGCACTTCTCAAGCAGAAAGAAATGACAAAAAAAAAGTCTCAAGTTGCAACACTGAAGGATTCTATGGGCAAAATACCAAGCATTGCAGGAAGCCTCAAGAGAAGATGGAAGGAATATAGAGTCACTGTACCAAACAGAATTGATCAGCATTCAACCACTTCAGGAGGTGGCCTATGATTAAGAAATTATAACACTGAAGGAAGAAGTCCAAGCTGCACTGAAAGTACTGGCAAAAAAAGAAAAAGAAAAAGCAAGGCTCCAGGAATTGACAGAATAGTGATTAGGTGTTTCAACAAACTGATACAGTGCTGAGAGTCCTCACTTGTCTACACTAACAAATTTGGAAGACTGCTACCTGGTCAAGCTACCGGAAGAGATCTATATCTGCCCATTCCAAAGAAAGGTGATCCAACAAAATGCAGAAATTATCAAACAATATCATTAATACCACATGCAAGGACATTTTGCTGAAGATAACAGAGTAGTGGTTGCAGGCAACTGCCAGTAACTCAAACCAGGTTCACAAGAAGTTGTGGAGTCAGGGCTATTGCTGCTAATGTCAGAAGGATCTTGGTTGAAAGCAAAGAATACCAGAAAGATGTTTGCCTCTGTTACCTTGACTATGCAAAGGCATTCTACTGTGTGGACCATGCTAAATTATGGATAACATTGCAAAGAATGAGAATTTCAGAACACTTAATTGTGCTAATGAGGAATCTATATAGATCAACGGCAGTTCTTCAAATAGAACAAGGGGTTATTGTATGGTTTAAAGTCAGGAAAGCTGGGCATCAGGACTGCATCCTTTCACTACACTTATTCAGTCTGTACACTGAGCAAATAATCCTAGAAGCTCAA
This sequence comes from Heterohyrax brucei, assembly GCA_028571685.1. Taxonomy (NCBI): domain Eukaryota; kingdom Metazoa; phylum Chordata; class Mammalia; order Hyracoidea; family Procaviidae; genus Heterohyrax; species Heterohyrax brucei. The sequence goes on from CM053162.1 coordinate 26,307,224, forward strand.
ATATATGAAGAACGTGGCATCAGGATTAGAAGAAAACTCATTAACAACCTGTGATATGCAGACGAAACAAACATGTCTGCAGGAAGTAAAGTGGACTTGAAAGCACTTACTGGTGAAGATCAAAGACTACAGCCTTCATACAGATTTCACCAACATAAAGAAAACAAAAATCCTCACAACTGGACCAACAAGCAATATCATGTTAAGGAGAGAAAAGAATGAAGTTGTCAAGGATTTCATTTTACTTGGATCCACAGTCAACAGCCATGGAAGCAGCAGTGAGGAAATCAAATGCTGTACTGGGCACCCTGCTACAAAAGACTTCTTTAAAGTGTCAAAACGAAAAGCCATCACTTTAAGGACTAAGGAGCTCTTGACCCAAGTCGTGGTATTTTCAATCGCTTCACATGCATGTGAAAGACGGACAATGAAGAAGGAAAACTGAAGAAGAACTGATGACTTTGAATCACAGTGTTGGCCAAGAGTACCGAATATTCTACAGACTGCCAGAAGAACAAACAAATCTGTCTTGCAAGAAGTATACATAGGATGCTCCTTAGAAGCAAGCATGGTGAGACTTTGTCTCGTATCGTAGGCCATGTTATTAGCGGACACCAGTGTTTGGAGAAGGGCACAGTGCTTGGCACAGTGGCTGAAACAATGGACTCAAGCATAGCAACAATTGTCAAGATGGCACAGGACCAGGCAGTATGTCATTCTCTTGTGTACAAGGTCACTATGAGTTGGAACTGACTCAACAACACCTAACAAAAACAATAACAGGAACCAGGGAACCTTAGAGAAATGGAGGTTACAGAGCTAGGGTACGGAAAATATAATAGTAGAACATTCTGTGGCACCAAAAAATAGGAAGTGCTCACAAAAGTGAGTATAACAAAGAGACGCAGGAGCCAACTTAACGGAGTTCACAATAAACAAAGTGGAACAATTTGAACAAATAAGTTATGACTGTATCAGGTTATAGTCCAAAACATAAATAAATACCCATGAATCCATGCTGATATGAATAAATAACTGAATAAATAAATGGGGAGAAGGAAGGGCTCTCAATTCCAACTAGTAAGTGAGTATAATAGGAATGAGAGACATAGAAAACCCCTACTAAGACAACATCGTAGTAATATGACTTCCAGCAATACTGATAGATTAATGCTAAAGACAACTAATGAAAGTTTGAGGAGAAACAGGATACATGCACAGTTAGATATCAGTTCCGGCTTTGCCCTTGGTAACCGTTACCTGAAAGTAACCACTAACCTTCTTGATTCTCGAGTTGTTAATCTGTAAATGAGTAAGTTCAACTCCATAATCCCAAGAGTGCATCCACTCTCAGGCTTCCATGGAAACAGATGCACCTCCCATGTAGTTACTGGGAGTATGAATTCTGTTTCCTTTCTCCGACCTTGTCTCCCCCTTCTTTTCTTCCTTTCCCTTTCCTTGTTGTAACAGAATTCTCTAGAAAAGGAATTTAGAGAACTCTATAAATGGAAGATGGGGAAAGTCAGAAGTGGGGGATTGGGTAGAGGGAGGCAACTAATAGTATTAGTTGAAGGTTAGATTACTATGGAGTGAGGAAACAACAAAAAACAGAAACATTTCTAAGGATTAGCAAGAATAAAGAGGAATCATGGAAATCTAAGGCTTCCGAGCACTGTGTATCTGAGAAGTAGGCACTGGCTGCCTGGGATCTTCCTGCTTTTCCCCTTGTGATATCTCCAGACCACCATTTACCCCTACCTAAGCCACAGCTGACCCTCAGAACCCACAGGGGACTCATTGCAGGGCCCCACAAATAGCAAAATCTATGGGTGCTCAAATCCTTCATGTGTTTACATACAACATCTGCACATCCTCCTGTATACTTTAAATCATCTGTAGATGACTCATAACACCTAATATCAAGTAAATGATATATAAATAGTTCTTTTATCACAACCGAAGACTTGCTCTGGAAGGTAGCCTCTTCTAGAAGTTTCTTGAGCTCTTCTGGGAACGCAGATGCTGACTCTGCATCAGCCAATGCTGATTCCCATTGATCTTGAAGTTCTGGAGCCACCCAATACTTATTAGTCTGAAATTCCCTCTGCTCACTCTCCTTATCCTCTCACACTTTGTCTTTGAGAGACTGCTCTGTCTCCTTCAATGCATTTTAGGAGCCATTATTACACAGAAGTAAAGGAGGCAAGGAATACGGAAGTCAATCGATGAGATGCATGGTGAAAAATGCTCAAACACCCAGTTTTGGAAAGAGACTGAGGATCTGTGAGACAGCAGAGGCTACAGCCTAGGGTGCCACCTTTCCTTCACTAAGTGCATTCAGGATAGTGCTTGTTGCACAGCAAACTCAAGGTTTGGAACTTCCTTTCTTTTCTGTGTATTCTTCATCTGTGCTTGGCTGAATCCTCAGAAGCGGCGTCTGTGGAAGGTGAGAACCGATGGTACCACCTGTATCTGACTCTGACATGGCTGTCAGTGACCTTCTCTGTCTCTCTGTAGTTGCAGGATTTTAAATCTTGCTTCACACTAAAGGACAGGAATGGTTTCCTTGTTAAAGAAATTTCAAGAATCAGTCAACAAGCAGAGAGGAGGCCTCACTTTTGGACAAAATGCTCTTTCCATAAGCAGCCTCCAAAGGCAGTAGGAAGATACTTCAAACTCAATAAAAACTACTAACTCATGAAATCTGGTTTCTAATCTGGCTTTCTATCTCCGATGATTTGTCTCTCAAACAAAACTCTTAACATCTTTTTGCCATGAGATTTTTTAGTACAACATCCACAGTTCAGGCTGCTATACTGGTTTTTTAAAAGGTAACAAATACAAACCAGCTGCTGTCATTCTTCCTCTCCCATCTCTGCCCTCAAACTCTCAGACCAGTGCAGACAAATCAGCACCAATTTTCACTCTATGAGTTCATCCACAACGACATTGTCTGGCTCTACTCTGAATCCACCAGCCACCATCTGACCAAATCTCTGGAAGACCCATGACTGATGGACATTTTAATCACCCACCCCCAGCATGGGCTGTGTCTGCCATCCAGTCACCAAGACACGCAACACAAATCCACAGACAAAAACTTAGATAACATTCCATACCCAAACCAGACAACCTGAACAAAGCTACTAGTCAAAAACTGTAATAAACAGAATAGCTGGCATCACCTGTTAGAAGACAGTGTTAGAAATGCACTCTGGTTTTATTCTTTTTAGAAGATCTAAATTAAGAGCTTTAAAGTCACACACAAAAAAAGAGCAGTCAGGTTGCACACTGACCACAATAAAAATTGTGGTGACAGTAATGTTCCTAAACAGAAAGCCCTAGCAAGTGACATTCTAATGACTTTTATTTCCATCCTCCATCAATTCTCCACCCAAATCTCCAGTTCTGAACAAGAAAAAAAAAAAAGTAACCTAGCATAGCTGTTTCCAAATTACTGTATTGCTCACTCTATGGATTTTGAGGATGATTCATGATGTACATTTGCAAACCACTTCCCTTTACTTTGTGACTCATCCTTACACTGTGGTGCAGAAGAATCTGATTCAGAAGTCTTTTCATGAAGCTCTCCCAGGCAATCCTTATAACCCTGGAGTGCTGGAACCATTAGGTTAGTGGGAGATGCTACAAGGGATGAGAGACAGAACACGAATCAACTCCTAGAAAACTAAACTAGTTTGGGCCTGTCTATATCCTCAGTCCCCCAAAACCCACTGCCTTCGAGTTGATTCCAACTCACAGCAACCCTATGGGTCAGATTAGACCTGCTTCATAGAGTTACCAAGGAGCAACTGGCAGATTTGAACTGCTGACCTTTTGGTTAGCAGACATAACAATCACTATGCCACCATGGTTCCCTCACAATCCTCTACCTGCCCAATTTTTGTTACCTATATGTATTTTTAAAGAGTCATGTGTTACACAAATTGATTACTGTTATGAATTGAATTTTGACACACATCCCCACCCTAACATATGTCAAATTTTTTGTCCTTGTACCTGTGGATATAACCCTTGCCATTAAGAAATAGGTTTTCCTTTTGTTATGTCAAGGCAATCACACCAGTGTAAAGCAGGCCTAAATCTAATCCATTCTGGCTTATAAAGATCACAGCAGACACATTCAGATGAAGACAGACACCACATGAAGACCATCTGCAAGGCAAAGAACGTGAAAGAGACTAGGAAAGTCCAGGTTTACTGAAAACGAAAGAATCTACATGGCTAAGACCCTAATTTGAACTTTCAGCCTCCAAACTTACAAGAAAATAAATTTCTGCTCTTTAAAGCCACTCACTTGGAATGTCTTTTTCATAGCAGCACTAGGTATTGAAGACAGAATTCACAATTTTCTTCACTGATGAAAATCAAAGGATGGCCCAAGTCCCATTAGGATATCCCTGGAGCTAGAAGCTACAAGTTCATTGGTTTATTTGTTCTTCTCACCAGTGGAAAATGATGCAGCAATCAGAGTGAGCAGTGGTTTACAACTGGACTTTGGAAAGCTGGAGAAGCACAGCTTCCAAGGGGAGATCTGGGTTTACCCCACGTGTACCAGCACACCAGTGGGTATTTCCTGGCCACATCTTAAGTGAAATCCCGGCTGCTCCCAGGAGGAGGAAACATGTCATCAGACAATATTGTTACTTGCCTTCAGCTCAGCCACACAATGGATGGAAACAATACCTAGCCCTGCAGGTCACATAGCTGTGATCCACAGGGTTGTCTTTGACTAATTTTTTAGAAGTAGATCCCCAAGCCTTTCCTCCCACTTTATCTCAGGGAGAAGCTCTGCTAAAGCTTATTCAGCATCACAGCAGCACCGAAGCCTCCAGTAACAGACAGATGGCGGCTGCACGTGAGGTGCACTTGCCAGGAATTGAACCTGGGTCTCCTGCATGGAAGGCAAGAATTCCACTGAACCACCACTGATCATTAAGAAGACTTCTCCTTTCTTGCACGCCTAGTGGTCTTTTCATCTCCCTAACCCTGACTGTGAATTGTATTTCTTGGTGATACATTTTGCCCCAGGGAAAAAAGAGAAGGTCCAGTATACCGAGATGGCCAGTCTAGTGTCTCTGAGTCTTTAAGATAAAATGGGTTCTTCTGGAAAATTAAAGGGCATCACTAAAAAGCTGAGAAGACAACAGATTTCTGAAGCCTATTCATGTTTTTGCCTATTTTATTTAAAGACTATGACCAAATCATAGGGTTATTTTTGTAGGATTCTGGCATTTAAATAAAATTATTCTCCTTACGGACATCATCCAAAGACTACTGTCAAAACTCCATTTGGGTCAGAAGTTCAAATTACTGAACACAATTACTCTGTTTCAAGATACACTCCATTAACCCAGATAGCTAAAAGCCAGTGCACAGCTGGCTGAGCAAAAAGCTGGGCCAGAAATACAAACTGAAACATAGAAGAAGTCAATATCATTTTCTTTGAGTTTGTAAGTTTTTGCTTGTGTTTTTTTTTTTAATCAGTTTAGCACATTTTCTTTTGCTTGATATTAAAACCAGACATGGACTTGTCTTTTTGCCATTCTGGATTTTAATTTCCTCCAACACAGGGCACATCTGAATAACTTTTCTGGGCTTCCCACGCTAGTTCTAGAAAACAGTATGAATTCAATGACTAAGTGCACAATAAAAAATAATTAATATTACTGGTGGTAACTAAGATAACAAATACAAGTACAAGGCTTATAGTTTTAAAGACTATTGCTTTTAGCATATCCTCCTCCCATCCTTGGGAAAACTTTGTATGGTACCTACTCTAATTATTTCGTATTTATAATGTGGAAGCCAAGACTCAGAAGTGGTAAAATCTAATCACCTGATTTTAAAATCCTTATAATTTAGTCACCACACGACATGCCTCATGTTTTGTTGTTGTTGTTGTTCAGAAAACACATTCATGCATGCACAAAGGTTTCCTTCTCCCCTAAGTCAGAAAACAGACCACAGAGCAAAAAATAAACAGTTTGATCTGTGACACAGAACAATCGAAAGCAGAAAATAGTTCTGAATGATTATTATGGGATTTAACATGGGAGCATCTAATGCCCTGCTGAAGATAGAATTAAAAATAGATATTTTACAGTGGATCAATTTCTAATACCAATAAAAGTATAAAAAGAAGATGGTAGTCTCCCTGACTCTGAAGAGAAAAAGTTAAGAGAGTTGGAGGAAAAAAGGCTTTGCAAACTAAGTATGGAGAAATGTGCGCCTGATACAGTACTGGGGAAGTACAATCTGGTTCAGCATTTCTAGAGAATAATTTGGTGGTATTTAAAGACAAAAAACACTCACTGCTAAGAAAAAATTATTTTTGCACTGTTTAAAACAACCAAAAAAAATAAAACCAAAAACAGCAATATCAGAATGTGAAGACATATTGTTATAGAAAAACTGCCATCCTATATTACTAATGGAGATACAGGTTACAAAAGATTATAATGCCCATTTATATTTTATTTCAAAAAAGTACATGTGTATCAATGCCAAAACTACTAAAACTTTTTGCTTTCAGATGCTGCAGCTATTAGCCATGGCTATGTAGCAAATTTCCAAATTTAGAAGCTTAAAACAACAAACATTCATTATCTCACAGTTTCTGAGGGTTAAAATCTGGGTGCATTTTAGGTGGATTTTTCTGACTCTGGGTCCCCCATGAAGCTGCAGTCAGGATGGGGGTGCAGGACAAGGTTACCCATACAGAATCTGGTAAGACATTTCAACCCCTTGCCAAGTGAGCTGCTCAGGACACAGCTTTCCCCACAGTAAGTGATCCAAGAGAGAAAGAAATAGATTAACCAAGACGGAAGCCATAGTGTCTGTTATAATCTAATCTCAGCATAAGCATTCCATCACATCTTCTGCACTTTATTTACACAGCAGGGGCTATGTGATGGTGTGACTGCCAATCGACGTGAATCTTTGGAGGCTGGCTACCAAAGCCCATCATTTAGGCCTCAATGATATTCATTTTCCCAAACCACATACACTCCATTTGATGGCCCACAAAAAGCTTCATCCCATTACAGCATCAGCTCAATGTCCTAAATGCAGTCTGGGTAAAGACAGGATTCAGGTTCCTTTCAGTTTGGAGGCCTATGAACTAAATAGACAACTTATCTGTCTTCCATATAACCAAACACAATGTCAGGACAGGGAGAGGATAACCATTATCTGTACTCTTGTTCAAACAGGAGGGAAATAGGAGGAGTACAGGGACCGGTGATCCACAGCAATTCTGAAACCCATTCAAGTAAATGTCGGAAGTTCCTTGGTTGGGACTCAATCCTATTCCTGCTCAGGAGTTACTATTCTCCATGGTTCTTGATGCCCTCCTCTCTGTTCTTGGTTCTGTCTGGTAAAACATTCTTCCTTTTCCATGAAAGGTGGCACGTGTTCACATTTCTTTCAGCCTGCTTCTTACCTGTAGAAGTTTGGTAGCCTAAAGGCTCTTTTCACTTTGTACTATTTCTATACCTGTTAGCCCAAGCTGAAAAATATATGGCTCATACAATTGTCTTTAAAACATAGGTATCCTATGCTTCTTTGAGTTTGGCGCATTAGACAAAAGTCACATCCACAAACCTCTTTGAGACAGACTTTATCCACTCTAGGCTGAAGGGAAATGTCCTTCAACTGTCTAGAAGCACTATAGTTTGATTAAGAGACTCTATTAGGCATTTTGTCTGATTAAAGTCTGACCTTTGATCTCTCACAGTTCTTAGGAATCTACAGTTATATTCTGGGCTTTATCTTTAGACCATTCATTTCTGAGAGTGTCTTAGACTTCATTGTTCTTTTGAAGTAATTTATTAATTTTGGTATTGTTTTCCATCTAGATAATTTGGGAATCCTCAAATCCAACCAGGTTCCAGTTCCTTCACATTAAGGAGTCTTTTCTTTGGCTTTGCTTTCTCTCGTCTCACATTTTACTATAAGCAGCAATGAAAAGGTAACAATTTTAAGACTGGATTAGAAATCTCTTTGGCTAACCCACCCAGTTCATTTAGGACATTTTCTACTTTCTCTATACCTGTCTGGCACTGCACTTAGCAAAAATTCTTCTAGATTTCTGTCACTGGTTATTCAAGGTTAATGTTTTGGCAGACCTTCATACCTTTGGGCTAATCCACTGGTTAATCTTTTATTTAATATAATGATGATGATTCAGTGAAAATGTACATTCCCATATAAGTTTGCATGCCCACCTATATGAAGCTCCCACTACTCTCCCTACACACTCGTCCTCTCTGCTCCATACATGTTTTATCCTCCGAACAATCTCCTGTCCCCTCCTCTCCAGCCACTCCCCCTGAGGCGTTCCCCTGTTGGTCTCTCTCTACTTGTTCAAGCTGTAGGGTTAGTTCCTTGATTTGGTTTTTTCTTCCTTCCAGATGTGTGCATTTATAGAGATAAACAGATCTCTGAACACTACTTTGGCTGTATCCCAAAGGTTCTGGTAGGAAGTATTTTCATTCTCATTGGAATCCATGAATTTCTTTATTTCATCCTTGATTTCTTCTATAACCCATGTTTTTTTGAGCAAGATTTTGTTCAGTTTCCAAGAGTTCCACTTTCTATCTATGTTTTTTCTGCTGTTGATTTCATCTTTTATGTCTTTATGATCTGAGAAGATGCTTTGCATTAATTCAATGGTATGGATTTTGTTGAGAATTGCTTTACGTTCTAACACATGGTCTATTCTGGAGAATGTTCCATGTGCACTGGAGAAGAAGATGTAGTTGTCTGTTGATGGGTAGAAAGTTCTCTATATGTCGATGAGGTCTAGCTGTTTAATTGTGGCAATAAGATCTTCTGTGTCTTTATTGAGCTTTTTTCTAGATGATCTGTTCAATATTGAGAGTGGAATGTTGAAGTCTCGGTTAATTTTTATACACATCTAATATTTCTTTTTTCTTCAATTTCAGTGAAGACTGAAAATTATCCTACTCTTTGACTCCCATGGTAGCCAAATGATGTTGGCAGATGGAATTCTAGAAGATGATGTAAAGGAAGCTAAGAGCATCCTGGCCTTGAAAGCAAGAAATACTGTCATGCAAAATGGCTTGTAGGAACTCCAGCCATTTCCAGAAGCTTGTAGCTAAACTTCCTCTCCTCCATAGCATGTAATGGATAGTTCACACACAAGAATACATCTTAAGTACATGTCAAAGGGTAAAGCAGCACATATTGTATTTTTACCTTATAGTAAATCCTAGCCACCAAACCCTGCTGAAGACCTCTTTCACGAAAACTCAGTTTTCAACAGAAGGGTGAGCTTACCAACTGTGTCCATGCTGAATGTCAGAAGGAAAGACACAGCAGTCCGAATTATTATTACAGCCTCACTAAAGGGTTCCATTTGAGAGAAGGATTTTTTTCCAAAGAGAACTTTCTTCTAATTCAATGACATTAATCGCGATCATCACGTTGGTCAGTCATCACCACTATCCATTTCCAATTTTTCTATTCCCCTTAACAGAAGTTCAGTGTCCCCTAAACAAACAATCCACTTTCATCCTTGCTCCCAGCCATCCTTGGTAACCACTAATTAACTTACTCCTTTAAATGCTTGCCTATTCTAAATGTGTTGCATGTACACTTACCACAATAAAAAGAAAAAAACCTGAAGAAAAAAGAATGTTCTTCCAATACAGAAGTAGCGTAAGTACATATGACCCCCCCACCATCTCATACCTATTGTGTGTACAGCCCTTCACTGCTTTTCTGATGAATGCTTGTCTCCTGTTTATCCTATGTAGTTAGCCTTGTAGGATAGAGATTATTTGGTTTTCTATCTTTTTCCATTTACTTTTCTACTAGTTTTAATACTTTTGCCTGGCTTTCTTTATTAAGAGCTATGTAATTTCCATCAAGTGGTTTAAAATAGTAAATCACTGTTGCACATTCATTATGTTGTTTCAATTGAATAATAACAATCAAATATATCTGCCACAAACTATTTGTCAATGAATAATATTTATTAAACACATTATATATCAGGAACTTTGCTAAGAATTTTCCATGAATGGTTTGATAAGCTTAATAATTCTATAATATAGACACTATAATTATCCCAACTTACAGTTGGGCCTTACCCAATCAATTGAAAGGCTTAAAAGCAAAAAAGGAGCATTCCTTGGGTGTGTTCTGCCTCTAGAATATAAACGGATTTTTCCAGAACTCTCATAGTCTTCATTCTTTCCATTGTCTGACCTACAGATTTTAGGACACAAGACTGTAGGAATCTCCAGCCTGTTATCTACATAGAGATTTTGGACTTGCCAGCCAAAGATCCCTTGAGTATTGAAATGCAACGATGTCAGGTTGAAGACTAAGATGCTCCTGGCCCAACCCGTAGTGTTTTTAGCTGCCTCATATGCATGTGAAAGCTGGATGATGACTAAGGACGATCAAAGAATAATTGATGCCTTTGAACTACAGTCGTAGAGAAGGATACCGAACATACCAAGGACTGCTGAAAGAATGAACAAATCTGTCTTGTAAAAAATATGACCAGAATGCTCCTTAGAAGAAAGGATAGCAAGACTACATCTCACATGCTTCAGAAATGCTACTAGCAAGGATCAGTCCCTGGAGAAGCCCATCATGTTTGGTCAAATAGAGGGTCAGTGAAAAAGAGGAAGACCTTCAACAAGATTGATGGACACAGTGGCTATAATAATGGGCTCAAGCATAGCAATGATAGTGAGGATGGTGAAGGACTAGGCAATGTTTCGCTCTGTTGCATACAAGGTTGCTGAGTCAGAGTCACCCTGGCAGCGCCTAGCAACACAGCCCTCCACAACAGCATGAGCTCATTTCCTAAAGCCCTTCTCTTTCTCTCTTCTTTTGTAGAGAACCCTGACTAAGACAACAGGAGAGGCGGTTAATACACACTTTGGGTTTCCAGTAGCACTGCCATCCTTCTGCTTTCCACCCCCATGTCCTGGAGAAATAAGTTATTCTAAGGCTCAAAATAACTAGGATTTCTATTAATTCCTATTAATTAAAATTACAAGCACACAGGGAGGATAGGACATGTATGGAGCAGAGAGGAGGGGTGTGCTGTCACTGGGCAGGGAGAGCAGTGGGAGCTGCATATAGGTGAGCATGTGAATTTATATGGGAATGTACATTTTCATTCAATCATAATAAAAAAAAAAAATACAAGCACACAGGTAGGCACAGTTGTTTAATCACAGGCCAAGACAGAAACTTAACTGACACAGTGCTTTTGGGAATAATGCTATACACTTGATTAACAATTGTCCCTCTTTTGGAGAGAGAAGATGGGAAGTTAGTGAATATTTACATGGCAATTACCAGGACATTGAAACTGCATTAATGTTATACTAAACTTGGTTTTAAGGAGCTGAGTTTCTACCTTAGCCTATTTAACAAAGTACCTTATTGATAGATTTAACTTTGTTAAGAAAGTTAAGAACTTTCATATTTTATTAAAAAGTATGTTTTAGTAATCCCAGTCACTGTGAAACCTGGAGACTGTGAATGTAGTTATGGAAAGCCACCTTTCCTGGGATGTTTGATATAGAAAGATCTTTGTCCACCTGAGGCTACAAACTGCCCATGCTCCAGAAAGTAGTTCCACCACCAGACCTGAGCCTATCCACGTGTTAAACACAAGCTTATCAATGTGACATTAGGAACCCACCCAAGACAGGACAATACTAACTCTTAAAGTAGGAACATCTTGTGTTTATGTTACAAGCAGAACAACATGACTCTAAATTAAATATATCTTAGATTAAACGTGAATGCAAACAACTGGTTTCAAGGCAAGGACCAATGCAAACACAATGAGCCTTCACTATACATTAAACATAACGACAAAGATTAAATACACTGACATCAAATGTTGATAAGGTTGTGGAGCAACCAGACTTCCACACTATACATTCACCAGAATGACTAAGATACACAGACAACATCAAATGCTAACAAGGTTGTGGAACAACCAGAACATCACACTATAGGTTCACTAGAATGATAAAAATGAAATATACTGACAATATTAATGCTGACAAGGCTGTGGAGCAACCAGAAGTTCACATTATATGTTCACTAGAATAACTAAAATTAAATACACTGACAACAGCAAATGCTGACAAAGCTGTGCAACAACCAGAACTTCATGCTCTGTGTTCACTGTAATGACTAAAATTACATACACTGACAACATCAAATACTGACAAGGCTATGGTACAACTGTAACTTCACACTATACACTCACTATAGTGACAAAAATTAAACACACTGACAATACTAACTGCTGACAAAGTTTGGAACAACCAGACTTCCATACTTCTTGATGGGACTGTGAAACAATAAAACCATATTGGAAAACATTCTCACAGTTTCTCATAAAGTTAAACAAATGCTTATCCTATGGCCCAGCAATTCCACCCTTACTGTTTTCCTGAGATACAAAAATCTACGTTCACAAGAAAGGATTGTATAGGAATATCCACAGCAATTCTATTCATGAGAACTAAAACACGGAAACATTCCATGTGTCTCTCCACACATAAAGAGCCCTGGTGGCATATTGGTTAAGCCGTCAGCTGCTAACTGAAAGGTCAGTAGTTCAAATTCCCCTCCATCCTATCCATGAGAGAAGGATGTGGCAGTCAGCTGCTATAAAGAGTATAGCTGTGAAAACCCTATGGGGCTATTCTACTGTCCTAAAGGGTCACTATGAGTTAATATTGCCTCAACAGCAACAAGTTTTTTTGTTTATTTGTTTTTTTAATCCATATACAGGAGAAAACAAATTATAGTATGGTTGTAAAATAGAATGCTACTCCTCAGTAAAATTGAACAAACTAATAAACACACAACAATATGAATTAATCTCAAAAAACCTTATACTAACTTAATAAATCTAGCCACAAAGGGTACATACTATATGGATTACATTTGTATGAAATTCTGCACCAGGTGAAACTAATATATGGTGGAAAAAACATCAGAACGGTGGTGTATCTTGTGTGGTGGTGGCAGGATTGTCTGAAAAGGGGCATGGGGGATCTTTCTTGATTGATACTGACAACCTGTGTCTTGAGGAGAGTTTACACAAGTATACGCATTTTCAGAACCTAGAGAATGTATAGAAATCCTGGTGTTGTGGTGGTTAAGTTCTAGGTCTGCTAGCAAAAGGGCTAGCAATTTGAATCCACGAGGCACTCCTTGGAAATGCTGCTTGAGATTTCTGCATTTCACTGTATGCAACATCTGCATAAAAAGAATAAAACTAATGAAATATTGAACTGTACTTAATGATATTTATGCTGACATATTTAGAGAGGTGTGCTGATGTCTGCAGTTGACTTTGAAATTCATCAAAAAGATATGGTGAAAAAACCTACCCTGCTCACTGATAGGAAGACTTAACATTGTGAAAATGTCTATTTTACCCAAAGCAATTTATTTGTATAATGCAATCCGAATACAAGTTCCAGCATCATTTTTTAATGAGATGGAGAAACAAATCACCAATTTTGTTTGGAAAGGGAAGAACCCCGGATAAGTAAGGTACTACTAAAGAAGAAGAACACACTGGGAGGTGCCTCATTACCCAACCTTAGAACATACTACACTACCACAGTGGTCAAAACAGCCTGGTACTGGTACAAGAACAGACAGATCGATCAATGGAACAGAATTGAGACTCCAGAGATGACACCATCTGCCTATGAACAGTTGATATTCGACAAAGGATACTACACTGCCATAGTGGTCAAAATAGCCTGGTACTGGTACAAGAACAGACAGATCGATCAATGGAACAGAATTGAGACCCCAGAGATGACACCATCTGCCTATGAACAGTTGATATTCGACAAAGGCCATAAGATATTAAACTGAGGTGAAAACAGTATCTTCAACAAATGGTGCTGGCAAAATTGGTTATCCATCTGCAATAAACTGAAACAAGATCCATATCTTACACCTTATACAAAAACCAATTCCAACTGGAAAAAAGACCTAAATATCAAACCTAAAACAATAAAGCTCATCCAAGAAAAGGTAGGAACAACAATGGAAGTTTTAATAAACAACGAGGACAGACTCCAAAATCTGTCAAAGAAACCTCAATCAACAGAAGAGAAAATAGATAAATGGGAACTATTAAGAATCAAACACTTTTGCTCATCCAAAGACTTTATTAATAGAATCAAAAGAACACCCACAGAATGGGAAAAAATATTTGGCAACTCTATGTCAGACCGACACCTGATCTCCATAATCTGTAAGATACTACAAAATATCAATAAGAAGAAGATAAATCACCCAATTAAGCAATGGGCAAAGGAGATGGACAGATGCTTCACTAAAGAGGAGATCCAGGCAGCCAAAAAACACATGCGGACATGTTCACGATCTTTAGTTATTAAAGAAATTCAAATCAAGACAACAATGAGATACCATCTCACCCCAACAAGATTGGCCATGATCCAGAAAACACAAAACAACAAATGCTGGAGAGGCTGTGGAGAAAGTGGAACCCTCCTACACTGTTGGTGGGGTTGCAAAATGGTCCAGCCTCTTTGGAAGGCAATCTGGCACTTCCTTAAAAAAAATGGATATCGATATACCATTTGACCCAGTAATTCCACTACTTGGAATATATCCTACAGAATCAAGGCCTTTCACACCAATGGACACATGCACCAGAATGTTTATCACAGCACAGTCCACGATAGCAAAAAGATGGAATCAACCCAGATGCCCAACAACAGAAGAATGGATAGGTAAACTATGGTACATATACTCAATGGAGCACTACACAATGATAAAGAATAACGATGATTCCAGGAAACATCTCCTAACGTGGTTTCAAATGGAAGACATTATGTTGAGTGAAAGTAGTCAGCGACAAAGGGACAAATACTGTATGAGACCTCTACGATAAAATCTCAAAAACAGACTTGTGTATAGAAGAAAAGACTCTTTGACAGCTGCAAGCGAGGGGAGGAAGGGAGGGTGAGGGGGGGAGGGCTTAGTTTAGATAGTTACTAGAAATCTAGTTGGGAGAAATCGGTGATAGCACACATTAGAAAAAAGAACAACATTAAGTGGACTTCAGCATAACTTGAGTACTCCTTCCATCTTAACACTACAAGGATAGAGTAGCTGGGGTGGGAGGCGGGGGACCATGCTCTTAGGCAAATTCTAGGCCAATTGGCACAACTAGCATTTTGCTAAGAGAGCTCTCTGCACCCCACATTGGTGAGTGGCGTCTGGGTCTTAAAAGCTGCCAAGCTGCCATCCGAGGACACAGCAAATGATCCCAACTCAGCAGGAACGGATGCTCACCGAGGACCAAAATGACATGTGGTAAAGACAACCGAGAAGACAGAGAGACCCACAAGAGTGGGTGCCTACATCGACTTGGGACCGGAAGAACCAGATAGTGCCCGGCCACCACCAGTGATAGCCACGATGGAGCTCATAGAGAGGAGTCTCACTGGCAACACAAGAATAAAAAGGGGTGCATCATGAGATCTCCACTAAAAGACCTCAATTGATGGTCCAGTGGTTTTGGGGTTCCTCTGAGAGAAAGGCCCCTGGCCCTGATGCTGCCCTTTCCCATAAATTATAACGAAGGTCCACTCTTCGGACAGGAATGGATTGGACTTGGCAATGCAGAGTGACCACATATTGGAAGCACTTTATGGTTCTATACATCTATAGGATATCATCTTGCTGATCTCTGGCTGGAGGAAGGGAAGTGGATGGAGAGGAGGCGAAAGGAGGCTGTTGGGAGGATGAGACAGGTATGGAGCAGAGAGGAATAGTGTGCAGTCACCGGACAGGGAGAGCAGTGGAAGGTGCATATAGGTGGGTATGTAAATTTATACGTGAATGTACATTTCACTCAGTCATGTTAAATAAAAATAAAAAAAAAAAAAGGTATGGTGAACTGATGGGTAGATTGAAGAATCGATAGATGGACAGATATGTGATGAAGCAAGCATAAACCAAAAAAAAAACAGCCAACCAACCCACAGGTGTTCAGTTAATTCTGACTCATAGTGACCCTACAGGAAAGAGTAGAACTGTCCCATAGGGTCTCCAAGGAGGGGCTGTGGATTCATATTACCGACTTCTTCGTTATCAGCCTAGGTCTTAACCACCATGCAACCAGGGCTCCAAAGCAAGTGAATAAATTATTAATGGCAGAATACAGACAGTGGGTATACGGAAGTTTGCTATAAAATTCTTTCAACTCTGTTGAGTATTTGAAATTTTCTTAACACAAAACAAGAAAGCATTAAAATGCAACACGGATTCTTCACTTTCCTCAGCACACACAGCTTCCTAGGATATGTGAGGTGATGTGAGCAGTGAGGGCCCTTGGTAGGGTGCCTCATGGGAAGGGAGAAAAGGCGGAACTCACTGGAAACAGATAGGCAGATGTGTTGTTTCCAGAGTCGCATACATTCCCTCTGAGAGACTCTACCAAGACAGCTTCGTGCCAAGCACCACCCAGCCTCACTTGATCACATAGAGCCTTTTCAAACCATCAGGAACTCCCCCAACATCCGAAAGTGGCATAGCCTCGTGGTGAGCAGACAATGGCCGCCTGCTTCAAGGGACTTCAGGGCACCAGCAAGTTCTGAACCCATCTTTACTCAAAGACTTACTTGCTCAGATATTTTCTTGGGGGCTGTCAACGTGATTACTGTATGCCTTCTCTATTGAGGTGCAAGCTCCACGATGGCTAACAGCCTACAGTAGGTGCTGCATCTCCCATGGGTAGAAAAGCTCCCAGTATACAGTGTCTCCTGAGAACATGTTGGTAAGAAAGCTTTCCTTAACGTAAAAGTCAGAATAAGTGTGGCTTGGGGGCTCATGTGAATAAACACAGACAATAAAATCTGAATGTATGGGCGAGAGATGTGTACTGTTTTTGAGGTTAATAGCTGAGACAAAAATAAATGGATTGGAACTTTCCAAATATTTACCTGTGGAATACTGCCTTTGGCACATCTCAAGATTTTTTTATGGAAAATTTGCTAGAAATACGGATTTGCGTATGGGTGGGAGTCTGCTGGACTTTCAAAATGATAGAATGTTCTGCTTTCTTATACAAAAGAAAAATAAAAAGGGCAGATGACTTGCAGCCAGTTCAGCATCAAGTTTTCTGAAAGGACAGAACTGATTCTGGCGGGGAGGCCCTAACTCCTAGCAGTGATGTGGCCCCTGCTTCTAGCAGTGACCCTGCTGTCAGAAAGCTGAGAAAGCGCTGCTCACAGAAGGCTCAGCAGGAGCTGCGTGGTTGCTCTTATCCCTTTTCTGCAGAAAATAAAATGCTGAGCTCATTCTCTACCACAGCTGCCCCTTTCATAGGAGATGCATGCGACGTCTTCTCCTCCTTTCTCTGCTCTTCCTAACAACCCCAAAAGGTGACCATTCAGGGAACAAGGATGCCAGAGCTCTCTGCCCTACACCTCAGCACCAGCCTTGTCCAAAGTAAAACAGCTGGCAGGAAGCACTCCAGATGTCTCATCCTCCTAAACTGAGCTGATGAGAAATACTGATGACCCACCTGTCAACCCTCCACCTACGAATGCTTCCCTCTACCCCCTCCTCACACTGAGATCTATTCATGAGGAACTCAATGAGCACCAAGCTCAGGATCTAAACTAGGCATTTTCTGTAGCAAACATGTCCTCTCTGTTTTCAAAGTGTTTAATGTCTCCTGTAGACACAGTGGAAACCCCAGTGGTGCAGCGGTTAAGTGTTATGGCTGCTAATCAAAAAAGTGGCAATTCAAAAACACCAGGCAGTCCTTGGAAACCCCATTGGACAGGTCTGGTCCGCCTATAGGGTCACTGTGAGTTGGAATCAACTCAACAGCAGTAGGTTTGGTTTGGCTTGGTTTGGTTCGGTTCGATTCGGTTCGGCTCAGTTCGGTTCAGTTTGGTACACTCAGAACTAAGAGTCAAGGCTCTGCAGCCATGCTAAGTTTTCACCTCACCCTGAACTCAGTCTTGTCGCACTAAAACGTGGACCAGAGGAGAACTGGTCTTAAAGCACTGTTGGGAGGAATAAACAAGATAATGCACACTAAGCAGATAGAACGGTATTTGGCTTTCAAAATGTGCTTAACGTCTGTGGTTACTACTAGTTTTATTACCATTCTTCCCTGCCCCCATCTCCTTATTTCTTCAGGTCTTTGAATCCATTAATACTTTCAAAACTCCTTTAAACCTTCAGTGGCAACTAGCTCAGCAGAACCAGGAAAATCCTGCTCATTTAATGTCATTTGATGGTCTGTAACCAATGGGAGGTATGGCTCCTCAGAGTCCAGGAGAAGATTTATCTCTGGTTCTGTGTCCTTCCACTGCTGCCTCCCTCACTAGGCACCTGGTAAAATGCCTTTAGTCCAAATGTGCTGACCCAAGCAATCAGACTACTTCACTGTCCACTGGGTATTTTTCTTGATCTCAGTCCTCCCATCTTTTCCCCAGTACCTTCCCCCATTCCATTCCAGAGGTTCTCTCTATAGACTTTACTGTGCTTCAATATTTCATCATCTTTATGTCCACATGCCTATCTCCCAGCCTGGACTGGGTGTCCTTTAAGATCATGCAGAATGTATTTCAAGGCAGGCATTATTAGGATAGAAAGGATCACTTCTTAGGAAAAAAGGAAAAGGTCCAACTGGGAAAGTATAAGACCTGCACGTTCATATACCTAAAATATTAATCTTTGTATTTAAAGCTACAGTAAGAAACTGATGAACTCATCACCAGGATGCCAAATTTCAATATATTTTCCTCAACTATTAGCAGGGACAATAAATATATTAAACAAATAAAAATAAAAGTAGAAGTATGTTGTTTTTAGTTCCTATCCAGTCAATTCTGCCTCATGGCCACCCCATGTACGCATAGCAGAACTACTTGATAGGGTTTTCAAGGATGTGAACTTTCAGCAGCATATCTCCAGGCTTGTTTCCCAAGGAGCCTCTGGGTAGGTATGAACCACCACCTTTTGGCTAGCAGTTCAGTGTGTCACCCAGGGACACAAAGAAAACTACAGACTATCACAGTTAACCAGCTTGGATTATTGACACATATAGAACATGCACCTAACAATTAAAGTACCTTTAACTCTCTTGTAGGACATTCCCAAAAGCTTACCATGTGCCAAACTACAAATATATCTCAGTACACTTCAAAGAATTAATATTATAGAACATATTCTCTGAAGAGGATATTCTAATCAGGAGCCAGTAACAAAAAGACAGACAAAACACCTCCAAACACCTTTCCAAATAATAAATAAGGAGAAACCAGAAAATTAAGAATATACCTAGAATTGAATAATGATAGAGTTGGCTTGGCACATCTCAAACTCTGCAGAACAGATAATGACAGTATAAGAATCACGAGTGTAAAACTAACAAACCAGCAGAGCAGGATTTAGAGGGAAGATATGCCGACTTAAATATTCACACAAGAAAAGTAGTAAGGTAGAAAAACAAATCAGGTGAACCTCTCAATCAGAAGTGGGAAAAAAGGAGGAACTGGAGGTTATCTAATGAAACCATATACTCCTTAACCTTTGGACTACCCACTCGACTTTCAGACAGTATCCTGAAGCTACATTTCCATAGATGCAAAACAAATTATCCATGGGCTTATTTACTGCGGCCTTAGTTAAAATACACAGTCAATGACCTGAATTTCCATCCATAGGAGACTACTTGAGCAAACTATGGTGCTTTCATGCAGGATAGTACGAAGTAGTCATAACAAAGAATAAAGACAACAAAGAGCTACAGAGTGATGACCAGGGAATATCACTGCAAAGCAAATAAAGCTAGGAGTAAAAGAGCCTGTAATATATTTGTTGTATGAAACAGAAGAAAAAAAAGACTAAATATATACAATAGTTACTATCTTTTTGCAAAACAATCACTGAAGTGATAAACCTAGAAAATAATAAAAAAGAGTTTCCAGACAGAATATGAAAATGGTGTGGAGAAAGTAACATGAGAATTCGAGCTTCTGAGAGTGTATCTTTTTAATGGACTACTGACTTTTAAATTACGCAAATTCTTTTTTTTTAATTTTTTTATTTAATATAACTGAGTGAAAATGTACATTCCCATATAAATTTACATACCCACCTATATGCAGCTTCCACTGCTCTCCCTGTCCGGTGACTCCACACTATTCCTCTCTGCTCCATACATGTCTCATCCTCCCAACAGTCTCTTTTTTCCCTCCTCTCCACCCACTCTCCTTCCTCCAGCCAGAAGTCAGCAGGATGACATCCTATAGATGTATAGAACCATAAAGTGCATCCAATATATGGTCACTGCATTGCCAAGTCCAATACATTCCTGTCCGAAGCGTGGACCTTCGTTATGATTTATGGTCAAGGGCAGCATCAGGGCGAGGGGCCATTCTCCCAGGGTAACCCCGAAACCACTGGGCCATCAATTGAGGTCTTTTAGTGGAGATCTCAGGGTGCACCGCTTTTTATTTTTCTGTTACCAGTGAGAATCAACTTAGTGAGCTCCATCGTGGCTATAACTGGTGGTGGCCAGGCACCATCTGGTTCTTCCGGTCCCAAGTCGATGTAGGCACCCACTGATGTGGGTCTCTTTGTCTTCTGGGTTGTCTTTCCCCTATGTGATTTTGGTCCTCGGTGAGCATCTGTTCCTGCTGAGTTGGGTCCATTTGCTGTGCCCTCAGATGGCAGCTTGGCAGCTTTTAAGACCCCAGACGCCACTCACCAACGGAGGGTGCAGAGAGCCCTCTTAGCAAAATGCTAGTTCTGCCAATTGGCCTCGCTTTCGCCTAAGAGCCATGGTCCCCCACCCCTTGCCCCAGCTACTCTATCCTTGCAATATTGGGTTAAGATGGAAAGAGTACTCATGTTATGTTTAAGTCCACTTAATATTGTTCTTGTTTCTAATGTGTGCTATCACCGATTTCACCCAATCAGATACCTAGCAACTATCTAATCAAAACCCTCCCCCCACTCCCTTCCTCCCTGCCTCCCTTGCAGTTGTCAGAGTCTTTTCTTCTATTCACAAGTCTGTTTTTGAGATCTTATCGTAGAGGTCTCATACAATATTTGTCCTTTTGTTGCTGACTACTTTCACTCAGCATAGTGTCTTCCAGTTGAAACCAGGTCATGAGATGTTTCCTGAAGTCATCGTTGTTCTTTATCATTGTGTAGTGCTCCATTGAGTATATATACCATAGTTTACCTATCCATTCTTCTGTTGTTGGGCATCTGGGTTGATTCCATCTTTTGCTATCATGGACTGAGCTGCGAAAAACATTCTGGTGCATGTGTCCGTTGGTGTGAAAGGTCTTGATTCTGTAGGATATATTCCAAGTAGTTGAATTACTGGGTCAAATGGTATATCAATATCCATTTTTTTAAGGAAGCACCAGATTGCTTTCCAAAGAGGCTGGACCATTTTGCAACCCCACCAACAGTGTAGGAGGGTTCCACTTTCCCCACAGCCTCTCCAGCATTTGTTGCTTTGTGTTTTCTGGATCGTGGCCAATCTTGTTGGGGTGAGATGGTATCTCATTGTCGTCTTGATTTGAGTTTCTTTAATAACTAAAGATTGTGAACATGTCCGCATGTGTTTTTTGGCTGCCTGGATCTCTTCTTTAGTGAAATGTCTGTCCATTTCCTTTGCCCATCGCTTAATTGGGTGATTTATCTTCTTCTTGTTGATATTTTGTAGTATCTTATAGATTATGGAAATCAGGTGCTGGTCTGACATAGAGTTGCCACATATTTTTTACCATTCTGTAGGTGTTCTTTAATTCTATTAATAAAGTCTTCAGATGAGCAAAAGTGTTTAATTCTTAATAGATCCCATTTATCTATTCTCTGTTCTGATGATTGTGGTTTGTTTGACAGATTTTGGAGTCTGTCTTCATTGTGTATTAAAACTTCCATTGTTGTTCCTACCTTTTCTTGGATGAGCTTTATCGTTTTAGGTTTGATATTTAGGTCTTTTATCCAGTTGGAGTTGGTTTTTGTATAAGGTGTAAGATATGGAACTTGATTCAGTTTATCGCAGATGGATAACCAATTTTGCCAGCACCATTTGTTGAAGAGACTGTTTTCACCTCAGTTTAATGTCTTAGGGCCTTTGTCAAATATCAGTTGTTCATAGGCAGATGGTGTCATCTCTGGGGTATCAGTTCTGTTCCACTGATCGATCTGTCTTTTCTTATACCAGTACCAGGCTGTTTTGACCACTGTGGCAGTGTAATATGTTCTAAAGTCAGGTAACGAGAGGCCTCTCAGTGTGTTCTTCTTCTTTAGGAGTACCTTGCTTAACCGGGACTTCTTCCCTTTCCAAACAAAATTGGTGATTTGTTTCTCCATCTCATTAAAAACTGTCACTGGAACTTGTATTGGGATTGCATTATATAAATAGATTGCTTTGGGTAAAATAGACATTTTCACAATGTTAAGTCTTCCTATCCATGAGCAGGTAGGCTTTTCCATTTGTCTAAGTCTCTCTTAGTTTCTTGTAGTAAGGGCTTGTAGTTCTCTTTGTAAAGGTCTGTTACTTCTCTGGTTAGATTAATTCCTAGGTACTTTATCTTCTTAGGGGCTATCATAAATGGTATTAATTTGATAATTTCTTCCTTAACAGTCTTGTGGTTGGTATAAAGGAATCCTACTGATTTATTTATGTTTATCTTGTATCCTGAGACTTTGCTGAACTCTTCTATCAGTTTGAGTAGTTTACTTATAGATTCCTTGGGATTCTCTGCATATACAATCATATCATCTGCAAACAGGGAGATTTTAACTTCCTCTTTGCTGATGCAGATGCCCTTTATTTCTTGGTCTTGTCTAATTGCTCTGGCTAAAACTTCTAGCACAATGTTGAATAGAAGAGGTGAGAGTGGGCATCCTTGTCTAGTTCCTGATCTCAAGGGAAAGTGTTTCAGTCTCTCTCCATTCAAGATGACGTGGGCAATTGGCTTTGTATAAATCGCCCTTATTGTGTTGAGGAATTTGCCGTCTATGCCGATTTTGCTAAGAGTTTTTAGCATGAATGGGTGTTGGACTTTATCAAATTCCTTTTCTGCATCAATGGACAAAATCAGTTGATTCCTGTCTTTTATGTTATTTATGTGGTTAATCACATTAATTGTTTTCCTGATGTTGAACCAGCCTTGCATCCCTGGTATGAATCCCACTTGATCATGATGGATTATTTTCTTGATATGTTGTTGTATTCTGTTGGCAAGAATTTTGCTGAAGATTTTTGCATCTAGATTCATGAGTGATATCAGTCTGTAGTTCTCTTTCTTTGTTGGGTCTTTCCCTGGCTTAGGTATCAGGGTTATGCTGGCTTCATAGAATGAGTTTGGGATTACTCCATCCCTTTCTATACTGTGAAATAGTTTCAGTAGTATTGGAGATAACTCTTCTCTAAATGCTTGGTAGAATTCTGCCGTGAAGCCATCTGGACCCGGACTTTTTTTCGTTGGCAGTGTTTTGATGACATTTTCAATCTCTTCCTTTGTAATGGATTTATTAAGTTGTTCTGTTTCACGTTGTGGTAATTTAGGTAGGTGGTATGAGTCAAGCAATTGGTCCATTTCCTCTAGGTTTTCAAATTTGTTAGAGTACAGTCTTTCATAGTATTCTGTTATGGTATTTTTGATTTCTGTTGCATCTGTAGTGACAACTCCCCTCTCATTTCTAATTTGGGTTATTTGTTTCCTTTCCTGCTTTTCTTTAGTAAGTTTAGCCAGTGGTTTGTCAATTTTGTTGATCTTCTCAAAAAACCAGCTTTTGGTCTTTTCAATTTTTTCAATTGTTTTTCTATTCTCGAATTCATTTAGCTCTGCTGTAATCTTTATGATCTCATTTCTTCTGGTGCCTGAGGGGTTCCTCTGTTTTTCTCTTTCTACTTGTTCAAGTTGTAGGGTTAGTTCCTTGATTTGGTTTCTTTCTTCCTTCCAGATGTGTGCATTTATGGTGATAAACAGACCTCTGAGCACTGCTTTGGCTGTATCCCATAGGTTCTGGTAAGAACTGTTTTCATTCTCATTGGAATCCATGAATTTCTTTAATCCATCCTTGATTTCCTCTATAACCCATGTTTTTTTGAGCAAGATGTTGTTCAGTTTCCAAGAGTTCCACTTTCTATCTCTGTTTTCTCTGCTATTGATTTCAACTTTTATTTCTTTATGATCTGAGAAGATGCTTTGCAGTAATTCAATGGTATGGATTTTGTTGAGCATTGCATTATGGCCTATCACATGGTCAATTCTGGAGAATGTTCCATGTACATTGGAGAAAAAGGTGTAGTTGTCTGCTCATGGGTAGAAAATTAGTTGGTTAATTGTGTCAATGAGGTCTTCTGTATCTTTACTGAGTTTTTTTCTAGTAGATCTGTCTAGTATTGAGAGTGGAGTGTTGAAGTCTCCCACTATTATAGTGGAGTCATCTAATTCTCTTTTGAGTGTAGTCAGTGTTTCTTTGACATATTTAGGTACTCTGATATTAAGTGCATAAATATTTAATATAGTTAAGTCGTGCTTGTGTACTGAACCTTTCAGCAATAAATAGTGTCCATCTTTGTCCACGATGGTGGATTTGACATTAAAATTGATTTTGTCTGAGATTAGAATTGCCACCCCTGCTCTTCTTTGTTCATTATTAGCTTGATATATATTCTTCCAACCTTTAATTTTCAGTTTGATCCTATCTTTAGGTCTCAATTGAGTTTCTTGTAGACAACACATGGATGGGTCATGTCTTTTGATCCAAGATGTCACTCAATGTCTCTTTCCTGGAGCATTCAGTCCATTCACATTCAATGTAATTATTGATAGGTATGTGTTCAGTGCTGCCATTGTGATGTGTTTATTTTTATGTTGATGTTTTCTCTGTTGTTCTTATTAGTCTGTTCTGGGACGTTCTTTTTTGTAAACTGATTTTTCACCTTTTTCAGAGCTGGTTTTGTGGTTGTTGAGACTCCTGTGTTGCCTTTCTTGAAATGATATGATACATCTTTGTGGTGCTTTACAGCTGCCCCTATGATCCCCCTTAATAAACTATATATAAACCCAATTTTAATTACTACCAGTCTTGTCATCTTCCTCTCCATCTGGAAGGAGTATAACAACTGTAGTACATCCCTCTTTTTAATATGATGACACCATAGTTTTCATGATGATCACTGGATTGCTTCTTTCGTTATCAAAGCTGTGATTGGCTTTGGAGCCTTCCCTAACTGAGTAGAGTTTTGAGTAGTGTGTCGTTCTAAAATATAAAGTTAGTGGTTTCATTCTTCTAAGCCAGAGCCAAGAACTTCTTTCAGTATTTCTTGTAGTTTGGGTTTGGTTTTTACAAAGTCTCTGACTTTGTGTTTATCTGGGAATGTCTTAATTTCATTTTTGTATTTGAAAGATAGTTTTGTAGGATAAATAATTCTTGGTTGGAAGTTCTTCTCCTTCAAGGCTTTGAATGTGTAATGCCACTGTCTCCATGCCAGCATGGTTTCTGCTGAGAAATCTGGAGAGAGCGTACAGGGTTCCCCTCTGAATGTTAGCTTTGCTTTGAGTCTTGCTGCCTTTAAGAGTTGCTGCTTATGTTTCATTTTGTTGAGCTTGATTACAATATTTCTTGGTGTCTTTCTTTTGAGATCTATATTGGGTGGCGTACGATATGCATCTGAGATGTCTATATTCTCTTCCTTCATATTTCTGGGAAGTTTTCTGTCGGCAGCTCAGCAACGATACTCTCTGTGTTCTCAGATGTCTCACCCTGTTCGGAGACTCCAATTAGCCGAAGGTTGTTCCTCTTAATAGAGTCCCACATGCTTCTTAATGTTTCTTCATTTTTCTTGTTTCTTTTTTCTGATTTCTG
Organism: Heterohyrax brucei; assembly: GCA_028571685.1. Classification (NCBI taxonomy): domain Eukaryota; kingdom Metazoa; phylum Chordata; class Mammalia; order Hyracoidea; family Procaviidae; genus Heterohyrax; species Heterohyrax brucei. Next base: position 26,333,180 of record CM053162.1, read on the forward strand.
CTCATAGATGCTGGCCTCAGTAGCTCTGTCTTCCAAGTCAGAAATTCTTTTTTCTATTTGTTCCATTCTGTTTTCTTGGCTTTGCATTGAAGTTTCTATGTCTTTGATTTTGTTCTTGATCTTTTGGATTTCAGAGTAGTGGTGTTCCATCAGATTGAACATCTTGCTTAATTTTTCATTTTGTTCTCCTGCATTTTGTATAAGGTCTAGAAGGGCTCTGTATATAATCATTTTTTATTCACTTTCTGATGTTTTCATAGCATTTGGAAAACTCCTTGGTTACTTTGTTTGGGAGCCTTCTGAAGCCATGGCTGATTTCTTGTATGCTGCAAGTGTCTGTTTCTTTTTGGGACCCACGTGAGTATGTAGAGGCTGGAAGAGGTGCTGTGAGGATGGACTGCAGATGTTTCTCTAGGCTGTCTTAAAATGTAAAGAAAAGATATCTGACCACTTCACAAGTCAGTTAGGTTTTCAGGTGTAGAGGCCCCTCTTCTTAAGTGGCAAAGTAAGCACCACTATATCCAACCCCAGATGATGCAAACTAGTTCAGAATACAGCAATGCTACTGCCCTGTTGGCCTCTGCTGACAGGGCCTAATCTTAGACGACACTGCTTTTCTGATAGAAAAGCCCTCTCCTGTGTGCAGGCTCTGGCTCCCAAGCTATGAATTAGGTCCAGCTGCTGCCACCGTATCCAAGATGGCGCCCTCCACACAGGCAGTAGAGAGGGGGCCAAAGGTGCCGAGAGGTAGTGACTCCTCTGATTCTGTTGCAGGGCCCCCAAAGCAGGTAGCACTAGGTAAATTACTGCTTTTCTGTCGGAGAAGTGCTGTCCTGTTTGCAGGCACTGGCTCCCACGCTAAGAATGAGGTCCCGCTAGAATCTCCGTATGCAACATGGCATCCCGCACACTGACTGCAAAACTCCGTACAAACGCTAGATTAACATAGCCCCAAGTCTGGCTCTCAAAATATGGGAATTTCGCCTGCCTGTCCCCCCAGCAGCGTGTCCGAGTCTAGCCACTAGGCAAGACCCAGCTCCGCCCGCCGGCCAAGACAGAGGGAAAAAAAAAGTCAAAATGGTGCATTTACCTTCCGTCCGTGAGAGCCAGGGCTAGCCAGGAGCGGGAGTCAGCGTAAGAGAGGAGGTTTTTCGCTCAGTGGTATGAAGACCAAAGTAACAGCCCTGTGCCATGTCCTGGGGCTGATTAGGTGTCCAGAAGGCTCCATCTGATTATCAATTCAGGTCTTGGTTTCCAGAGGGATAGAAGGAGACGTGTGCTTAGTCCGCCATCTTGACTCTGCCCCCAAATTATGCAAATTCTTGACATGTGTAAAAATATAATTATATCAGAAAGACAAAAGATCCTCTAAAACTGAGTACAAAAAGAAACAAATACCTAAATGTATCAAATTGACAGTGTAGCCACATATAAGACAAAAATTAACTCAAATAACCTTTGAAATTTATACTTATTTACTGTACAATTTTAGTGGAGTGTACTATACCAAAGAAAGTAACTTCAGGGAAATCTTAAACTTAGCAAATTTACTGTTCACAGCACTGTTTGTATTTTAATCCAGGAACTATTTTATATATATATGTATAAAAAAATCCACTGCCATTAAGTTGGTTCCAACTCATAGCTACCCGACAGGATAGAGTAGAACTGCCCCATAACGTTTCCAAAGAGTCACTGGTGAATTCAAACAGCTCAGCTTTTGCTTAGCAGCCAAGCTGTTAACCACTGAGCCACCAGGACTCCTTATGCATATTAAGATAATTCTAAGTCAATAAAGAAATTAATGTTATTAGGAACTGAGACTGATATTCTGAGAGAAAAGAAATATAAAAATGAAATAAAAGAAAAAATATAGTAAATTTTCAATTTGATCTGAAAATACAACACGAACTCAAGATTTAAAAATAAACAGCTCTGTTCCCTGAGAAGGCATGGAACTAACGACAGCCCAATAACAATGAACACAGTTAAGGCACAAATCTTGGTTTTTAAATGTGATTCCCCGCTGCTAGGAACCAGACCACCTTAGAAAGTTGGATACTAGATCTGGAACAGGGGGAGCAAAATGTAAGCCTAGAATATCTTGTTGTATCACAAAGCGAAGACTAACAGCATTTTTTTTTTGTAAGTTACACTGGAAAGGCAGGTTTGAAGCTACCTTCACTGGCCAAATTTGGGGTGGTAGTTCATCACAAAAAGAATAATAATAATATATTATAACACAGTGATACTAGAAAGAGACATAAAAAGAGAAAACTCTTTCTTACAGAACAAAAAAAAAACAGTCAGTTGGATTACTCTCCACCAACACTGAGAACATCAAAGAGGAAATCATTGAATCAATACTGTTTACTACAACCCCAAAGAAGACAAAATACTTAGCAATAAATCTAATTGGAGACATAAAAGACCTATACAAAGTAGACTATAAGACACTACTTCAAGGAACAAAAAGAGACTGATGTAAGTGAGAAACCTACCTTGCTCATCACTAGGAAGACTCAGCATCATGAAAATGTCTATTCTACCCAAAGCAATCTATAGATATATTGTAACCCCAGTCCAAATTCCAGTGTCATTTTTTAATGAGATGGGGAAACAAATCACCAACTTCACATGAGAAAGGAAGACGTCATGGGTAAGTAAAGCATTACTGAAGAAATGGAAGGCCCCACATTGCCTAACTTTGGAAACTATTAAATGGCCACAGTAGTCAAAAAAGCCTGACACTGGTACAACAACAGATATAAAGACCAACGGAACAGACATAAGAACCCGGCCATAAAATCATCCACCTGTGAGTAGCTGATATTTGCAAATGTCCAAAATTCATAAACTGGGGAGAAGACTACTTCTTTAACAAATGTGGTTGGCATACCTGGATATTCATTTGCAAAAAAACCAAACAAGACCCGTATCACTCACCATGCACAAAAACTAACTCAAAATAGATCAAAGACCTAAACATAACATCGAAAACAATAAAGATTATTAAAAAAAATAGGGACGACATAAACAGAAATTAAAACAATGCACAAACATCAAAAGTAAAAACAGATAACTGGGAACTCCTGAAAATCAAACAGTTTTGCTCATTTAAAGACTTTAGCTAAAGACTAAAACGACGATCTAAGACTGGGAAAAGGGTAAATAACTCAATTTTTAAAGATGAACAAAGGATATGAATAGGAAATTCAACAAAGAAGATATTCAGGAGCTAACAGATACATGAAGAAATGCTCACAATTATCAGCCTGTGAGAAATTCAAATCAAAACTACAAAAAATACCATCTCACCCAACAAGGCTAGCATTAATCCAAAAAAACAAAAAAATAATAAGTGTTGGAGAGGCTGTGAGAAGAACAGAAGACCTACACACTGCTGGTGGGAATGTAAAGTGGCATGACCACTTTGGATCAATTTGACACTTCCTTAAAAAGCTAGAAATAGAAATACTATATGATCTAGCAGACCCACTCCTTGGAACATACATGAAATAAATAAGACCTGCCACACAAATAAATACATACACATCAGCAAAAAGGTGTAATCAACCTACATGCCCCTCAACAGATGAATGTAAAAACAAACTATGTATATTCACATGGTAGACTATTATCCAAAGATAAAGAACAATGATGAATTTGGGAAGTACTTTATAACATGGAGGAATCTGGAAGGCATTACACTAAGTGAAATTAGTCAATTCCAAAAGGGCAAATATTATATGAGACCACTATTATATGGACTCAATGAGAGGTTTAAACACAGAAGAAAACATTCTTGGATGATACAAAGGTGGTGAAGGAGGAAGAGTGGTATTCCTTATTTAAATAATAGGCAATAATTATTTTATATGTAGGGAGAGACAACACACAGAAGAGGAAAATTCAGCACAGCTGGACTAAACTAAAAGCTAAGAAGTTTTCTAAATACGACCAAACACTTCAAGGGACAGAGTAGCAGAGGCAGAATTACTATGAATAACAAGACATTTTAAAAGTATGAAAATGTCAACCCATAAATATGTTTCACTTACAAAGTGGAAAACACAGTTTTCCATTATAGAAATCTAGGTGTCGCCCTCTTGACCAAGGTATCAGATTTAGTGTGAGCAACACAAAAACCTGGTATCATGTATCTATTGATGTGACACAAATAGAAACATTCAATTCATGCATTAACATACAAAAGTGAATAAAAAGAATAACAACTGGAAAGAAAGAGAGAAAGAAAGAAGAAATATATCATTTGTAGACATGTTATCATCTAGAGAAAAAAAATCCCAAAGAATCTACAGATACATCACCAGAAGAAAAAGTTTAAAGACAACTGGTTATATGACTTTTATTAAAATAAAAAAAAAGGTTACCTGTATCTGTAATAAATCTATTACTATAAAAAGCTTACTTTAAAAAATATACATCCTACAACAACCAAAATTATAAAATGTCTAGCAACAAATCCATCAACAAATGTACAAGTTGTATGGAAAAACTGTAAAACTCTGGAAGACACAAAATATTAAAACAACTAGGAAAATTTGGTTTTATAAATAAATCAGTTACCCTGAAAAACAATCTAAGTATTTAATAGGTTTTCCAAGAAAAAGTTTAACAGGAAATTTTTGTTTTGTTTTATTTGAGAAGCTTGACAAACTGACTGTAAAACTCATTAAGGAAATGCAAAAGACTCAGAGCAGCCAATGTAATTCTGAAGATGCAAAAAGACTTAGTATAAAGTGAGATTGACTGCCAAGTATAGTGTTGGATCATAGGTATACAGACCAGAGACAGACAGCCCATGAATGTATTCACGCATATACAGAAGTTTAATGAATGTCAGAGGGGGCATTGTAGATCATTAAAGAAGGATAGTTATTCAGTAAGTGACTCCAGAAAACAGGTGCTAGAAAAACTGATAATCCTCAAGGGATTAAAAAACAAAATTGGATCCCTTCCTCACACCACAGACACAAACTTCCAATGAATTAGAGACTTAAATGTGAAAAGAAAAACCTCCAAAATGAATAATTGTATGTTATGGCCACAGAATAGACAAGATGCAGAAAGTGCTATAAAAGAAAAAATTGACAAATTCATTTCTAATTCAAGAATTTATGTTCACCAACAGATATGATAGAACATAAGACAAGCCAAAACTCTAGAGAAGATAGTAGTAACATCTATAATAATGAAAGCGACTTACTAAGTTAAGTTGGGAAGGACTACAGAAAAATTGATAAAAGACATGGCAGGAATTCCACAGAAAAATGAAATAGGCACAAACGGCAAATAAACATATGAAAGTATGCTCAACTTTAACAGAAATCAGAAAATACAGTTTAAAATCAGTTTAACAGTGAGATATCACTGTTTCATATTAGAGTGACTAAAATTAAGGAGACTGATAATACCAAATCTTGGTGAGACTATGGCACCATGGCACACAAGCTGCTGGTGAGGGTGTAAATTTGTACAACCACTTTGAAAACAATTTGGCACTATTTAGTGAAGTGAAACACCGGCATACTCCACAAAACGGCAATTCATATCTTATGCTGTGCATATCCCACAGAAGTATTTTTCAAAGAATAAATCACAAGCTAACAACATCAGTAGTGATGCAAACTGCATTTCTCAGTCTCAAAGGCCTGCAGAAACCCTTGCACATGTTCCCCCAGTAAATGTGTGCAAGACTTCATAATAGCCTTGTGCAAAATATCAAAAACTGGACACAGTTCAAACATTTATTGATATTGGATATTACAGTGAATAAATAAATCACGGCATCTGCACATAATGGAGCCCTGGTGGTGCAGTAATTAAGAGTTCAGCTGTTAACCAAAATGTCAGCAGTTCAAATCCACCAGCTGCTCTTTGAACTTCCATGGGGCAGCTCTATTCTGTCCTATGAGGTTGCTATGAGTCAGAATCGACTCAGCAGCACTGGGTTTCTTTTCTTCACTTTGGACATGGTGGAACATTATGAGTAAAGAGAAATGTTCTTCAGTTACACCTAACAATGTGGATGAATCTTAGAAACAAAATACTGAGCAAAACAGGAAGTTAGAGAATGCCACATGTAGTATGTCTCATTGGTAAATCTTGAAGGCATTAGTAAAACATGGATACAAACATCCAAAATCACTGATCGTGAGCCAGACTCTGGGTTCAAATCCCAGCTCTGCCATGCACTAGCTACATTTACTTGTGCAATTAATTAACATCTGTGTCTAGTTCCCTCATGTGTGAACTGGAAATAACAGTATCTACCTCAAGGGATTTTCACGAGGATTAAAATCTATAAAGTCCTTGGAACAGTGACCATGGAAGGGACAAAACAGAAGTTTCTAGAATAGAATTAAGAAATGTTTTAGTTCTTAAGTTGAGTACATGGGCATTGATTTTGCATATATAATTCAGACATAGTTTTATAAGTATGCAATATTACTTTAAAAAATTGAAACAAGAGTTGTTGAGATGTGAAATGAGAAGGTTCTAAAACTCAGGCTCAGTGATAAGATACAGAAAGCCAGTGACAGCGACAACCTGAGCAATACATACCTGGCCCACAGTCTCAGTCCAGTTTTGGAATAGGCCAAAGAGTGGTCTTTCTCCACACTGTCTGAAATATCGAGCCTGCAGTTCCCGCACCACAACCTGTTAGAGAGTTTATCATTGTCAGTCACTTCTCAAAAATGTGAAAACCTCATCCTTCCAGAGGCCCCAATTTTCCCATGGTGAATGTGTAGTGCTGAATTCCCCAGTCTGAATCCCTCCCCAACAGCCAACAGCCCTAACTTCTTCCAGCTCTCTCTCACTCTGATGTGGGAACAACCTCTAGCAGTGGTGGAAACGAACTGATTTGAATTAACACTTCACATGAAACCTATGTGGCTGGTCTTTTCTATCTTCTAGATTCTATGGTCAGTTAGGCCTTTGCAGAATAGTAAAACTCACAGCTATCAATTCCAGAATACTTTTTTCTTTGCTTCATATGCATGTTTCATACATGACTGTTTTTATACAAATTATATAAAATGTTAAATATGCTATCAATCAACAGGACACTTATCATCTTGTGGAAGATTCTATTTACTTGTTTCTGCCACAGGCAGTTGCTGCTGCCACCTTAGATTTACAATAACCCCAACTGTGTCAGAGCAGAACTATGCCCCATAGGGTCGTCAGTGGCTGATTTTTTGGAAGTAAATACCAGGTCTTTCTTCTGAGGCACTGTAAGCAGGCTCAAACGTCCAACCTTTCAGCTAGCAAGCAGCTGAGTGTGTTGTTTGTACTACCCGGGGATTCCACGAATCTGTTTAATGGCTATTGTAATGTTCTTTTGTCTGAATACATCATAGCTAATTAAACATTTCCATTCTACCGGACATTCACTTTGGTTCCAATTTTATACTCTTATTAATAATCTTGATATCAATACAGTCAGTAGTGCTGGCCTGTTTTCGAAATTATTACCTGGAAATAAATCCCATGAGCAGGGCCACCCTGCCTATAAGGCAGGGCTGGAAACTTGTTGGGGGACACCTTTGCCTAGGGGAGGTCTATCACACTGATGACTGAGCCTTACTTTTAACACACAGGGCAGTTAGAGTCTCAGAGGATTGTGCCATGTCCAGTGTCCTGCTGAATACTACGTGAGCAAACACATGTGGGCAACTGCCAGGCTAGGACCAACCTCAGTAAGACCAAAGGTTTCTGGTTCTCCTTCTCCCAAGCCTAGAGACCGATGTAATTCCCTACTTCCTTGAAGTTAGAAGTCTCCACCAAACACGCAGTAGTGACTAGTGACATGCAGGCTGGTGCATGAGTGACTCAGCCCTTCTCTCCTTGCCTGCTACCACGGCCACCTGCCACCCTCCTGGCTGTGACTGAGCCACCATGACCTGAGCCTCAGTCTGCACCTGAGACTGCCATGGAGATAAGCCATGCACAGATTCAGGCAGGTTTTTCTGTGGTTTTGTGTTTACTTATTACGAATTACATTCCTTGTGTTCTTTGACATTATTTTCTTTTTTACTGTATTTTAGATGGTTTACAAAACAAACTCATTTCTCATTAAACAGTTAGTACTCTTACTGTTTTATGACACTGGTTAACAGCCCCATACAGGTCAACATTCTCCCTTTTTTGCCTTGGGTTCCCTATTCCCAGCTTTTTTGTCCCTTCTTGGCCTCTTGCCTTTTCCCCTGGGCTATTACACCCCTTTATTTAAGTTTCATTTTGTTTTATTGGACTGTCCAATCTTTGGCTGAAGGGTGAACCTCAGAAGTGATTTCATTATTGAGCCGAAAGGGTGTCTGGGGACCATAATTTCAGGTTCCTCCACTCTGTCAGGCCAACAAGTCTTGCCTCTCTTTTTGAGTTAGAATGTTCTTCCACACTTTTCTCCAGCTCACATCTAAGACCCTCTGTTGTGATCTCTGTCAGAGCAGTCTATGATGGTAGCCAGGCATCACCTAGCTGTACAGTTTGTAGGAGGCCACTGTAGATGTGGTCCATCAGCTCTTTGTACTAACCATTCCTTTGTTTCTTTAGTTTTCTTCATTTTTTCTCGCTCCCCAAAGGGTGAGAACAGTGGAATATCCTAGATAGCTGTCCACAGATTTTTTCAGACCACAAATGCTACTGACCAAAGCAGAATGTACATTTTCCTTATAAACTATGCTATGTCGGTTGAGGTAGATGTTACCTTTGCCTTGTACAAGCTGGGCTGACCTCCCTAGTATTGTGTCCTTTCTGACCTTTCATCAAAGTTACCACTTATCTATTGTCTATTTAACACTTTTGCTTCCCCTTCCTGCCCCTCCACCGTAACCATCAAAGATCGTTTCTTTTTATGTATAAACCTTTTCACGAGTTTTTACAGTAGCAGCCTCACAATACTTGTTCTTTGTGTTTGACTTATTTCATTTAGCAAAATACTCTAGAGTTTCCTCCATGTTATCAGATGCTTCACAGATTCATCATTCTTTATTGCTATGTAATACTCCATTTCATGTATGCACCACAGTTTGTTTATCCATTCATTTGCCGAGCGGTATGCTTTATTTTCTTGGTGTTTTTTTCCCTGAACTCTTGAAATTATGTTTTGCTAGCCATAGTTTCACCTCAGCATAGTAAAAGAGGTATTATAAAATATTTATCATAGAACAGGGGGTCCAACGAGCTTGCGAATCACTGTATTATGGGTCACGATAAATGCATAAATCACAGAATGTCAGCAGGTATGAAGGAAAAAACTGAGGAAATTAACAAAAATTAGAATTGCAGTAAAGTAATACAACAATCAAGTTAGTTCCACTGCCATGTCACTAGCATTAATCATTCTCTTGGTTTTGCTAGTTCTTTAAATTTATGACAGCCTTAACTCTATCTCCCTATGGCTAGCAAAGCACTATTATCCTCAGCATTAAAAAAATAGTATCTCATTCTCACTCCTCTGTAATGTTACCTGACTTTATTTTTCTTCAAGACTATCATATATTAACTTGTTTATTGGTTTTATCTTTCTTCTTCCTGTAACATAAATACCAGCAGGGCACACTACATTGCCAACAACATATGACTGAGTCAGGAGCTCAGATCCATTCTTGAATGAATACATGAATTACTTTCCCATTTTTAATACCTCATCACATATGTTCAATTCTTTAACCACTTTCTTTAACTTTTGTCACTGCTTCCACCATTCCTATTGAAGCAACTTCAGTTAGAAAAATTGAATGACTCTAAATATAATTAAAATCAAAATGATATAATAATTGAATGCAGTTGCTAAACTTAGGAGAAAAGATAGATAAACTGGATCCTGGCTAATATCTTCAAAGTGGATTATTCATTCAGGGCCTTTTGATCTTGTTTTGGTCCCTTTTGTTCCTTGCTACTGGCATATTTTTTCCTTTTCTAGGTCAAGGGACAAGAAAACATGACTTAAAAAAAAGTGAGTTAACCAACCACAAACAACAGAAGAGAAAATAGATAAGTGGGAACTATTAAGAACCAAACACTTTTGCACATCCAAAGACTTTATTAATGGAATTAAAAGGCCACCTACAGAATGGGAAAAAATATTTGGCAACTATGTCTGATCTCCATAATCTATAAGGTACTACAAAATATCAATAAGAAAAAGATAAATCATCCAATTAAATGATGGGCAAAGGAGATGGACAGACACTTCTCTAAAGATGAGATCCAGGCAGCCAAAAAAACACATGCAGACATACGATCACTAGTTATCAAAACTACAGTGAGATACCATCTTACACTAACAAGGGTGCCCAGGCCATGATCCAAAAAACACAAAGCAACAAATACTGGAGAGGCTGTGGAGAAAGTGTAGCTCTCCTACACTGTCAGTAAATTGCAAAATGGTGCAATCTCTTTGGAAAGCAATCTGGTGCTTCTTTGAAAAGCTGGATATAGATATACCATTTGACCCAGTAGTTCCACTGCACAGAATATACCTTACAGAATCAAGGCCATTCACACCAACTGACACTTGCACATGAATATTTATTGCAGCATAGTCCATAATAGCAAAAAGATGAAATCAACCCAGATGTGCCAACAACAGAGGAATGGATAGGTAAACTATGGTATATATACTCAATGGAACACTATGTAATGATAAAGAACAATGAGGATTTTAGTAAACATCTCATACACTGGTTTCAGTTGGAGGACATTATGTTGAATGAAAGTAGTCAGCGACAAAAGGACAAATATGGTGTGAGACCCATATAATAAGAACTTAAAAACAGACTCATGCGTAGAAGAAAAGACTCTTTGATGGCTACAATGGTGGGAAGAGAGGGAGGGTAAGGGGGGAGGGTTCAGATTAGATAGTTAATAGAAATTTGGCTGGGTGGAATCAGCGACAGCACACATTAAAAAGAAAATCAATAATAACTGGACTTCGGTACAATTTGAGTACTCCTTCCATCTTAACCCAATATTGCAAGGACAGAGTGGCTGCGGTAGGGGAGGCCGGGGACCATGCTGTCAGGTGAAATCGAGGCCAATTGGCACAGCTAGTGTTTTGCTAACGAGGACTCTGCACCCCACATCGGTGAGTGGCATCTGAGGTCTTAAAAGCTGCCAAGCTGCCATCTGAGGGTACAGCAAATTGTCCCAACCCAACAATAATGGATGATCACCGAGGACAAGAACAACATGAAAAAAAGAGAACCCAGGAGACAGAGAGACCCACATGAGTGAGTGTCTACATTGACTCATGACCAGAAGAACCGGACGGTGCCCAGCCACCACCAGTGATAGCCACAATGGAGCTCACAAAGTTGAGTCTCACTGGCAACAAGAGAATAAATAGGGGTGCACCCGGAGATCTCCAGTAAAAGACCACAGTTGATGGTCGGTGAGCTTCAGGGTTCCCCTGGGAGCATGGCCCCTAGCCCTGATGCTGTCCCTGTCCATAAATGATAATGAAGATCAACTTTTCGGACAGCAATTGATTGGATTTGGTGGTGCAGAGTGACCACATCTTGTGGGAATTTTAAGGTTCTATGCATCTATAGGATGTCATTCTACTGATCTCTTGCTGGAGGAAGGGGAGTGGGTGGAGAGAAGGGGATAGGAGACTGTTGGGAGGACAGGACATGTATGGAGCAGAGAGGAGGGGTGTGCTGTCACTGGGCAGGGAGAGCAGTGGGAGCTGCATATAGGTGGGCATGTGAATTTATATAGGAATGTGCATTTTCATTCAATAATAATAAAAAATCTGGAAAAAAACGGACTCATGCACAGAAGAAAAGACTCTAATGGCGGCAAGGGTGGGGAAGGAAGGAGGGTGAGGGGAGAGGGTTTAGATTAGATAGTTGATAGAAATTTGGGTGAAATCTGGGACAGCACACATTAGAAAGAAGATCAATATTAACTGGACTACAACATAACATGATTAGTCCTCCCGTCTTAATCCAATATTACAAGGACAGAGTAGCTGGGATGGGAGACAGGGACCATGCTCTCAGGGGAAATTGAGGCCAACTGGCACAACTAGCATTTTGCTAAGAGAGCCCTCTGTACCCCACATTGGTGAGTGGCATCTGGGGTCTTAAAAGCTGCCAAGCTGCCATCTGAGGGTACAGCAAATGGTCCCAACCCAGAAGGAACAGATGATCACCAAGGACCAAAATGACATGGAGGAAAGAAAACCCAGAGGACAGAGAGACCCACATGAGTGGCTGACTACATTGACTCGTGACCAGAAGAACTGGATGGTGCCTGGCCACCACCAGTGATAGCTTGTGATAGAACTCACAAAGTTGAGTCTCCCTGGCAACACCAGAATAAAAAGGGGTGCACCCTGAGATCTCCATTAAAAGGCAACAACTGATGGTCCACAGGCCTTGAGGTTCCCCTGAGAGTATGGCCCCAGGCCCTGATGCTGCCCTAGTCTATAAATCATAATGGAGGTCAACTCTCGGGCAGGAATGGATTGGACTTGTTGACACAGAGTGACCATATTATGTGTGCACTTTATGGTTCTATGCATCGATAGGATGTCATCCTGCTGAGCTTTTACTGGATGAGAGAGACTGGGTGGAGAGGAGGGGATAGAAGATTGTTAGGAGGATAAGACATGTATGGAGCAGAGAAGAAGAGTATGCTGTCACCGGGTAGGGAGAGCAGTGGGAGCTGCATATATAGGTGGGCGTGTAAATTTGTATGGGAATGTACATTTTCATTCAATCATAATAAAAAAAAGTCAAATAGAAGCCAAACTTTTTTGTTTTTAAGTGAGTTTATTTTCTGCTGGGAGAGAGATAAAGTAATTGAAGCTATCAGCTGACATAGGGTTTGGGCATTATAGTCTTCCAGATTCAGCCCATTGTTTGATAAATTGCCAGGAGAGATAAGGATCTTTGTCATGATCAGATTAATCAGGCAGCAAAGATGTACCTTTCCGCCTAATAGATGGGCTTCTGAACATACTATATAAAACTCTGTGTATGTACACGTACATATATATATAATTTGTAAATGTTCTAATGTAAAAGAATTGTGTTGTTGTTAGGTGGCATCAAATCGATTCTGACTTCTTGCAACCCCATATGGCAGAGAAGAACTGCTGCACAGGGTTTCTCAGGCTGTAATCTTTACAAGAGCAGTTCACCTGGTCTTTCTCTCCTAGAGGTTCCAGGTGGGTTCAAATCACTGACCTTTCAGTTAGCAGCCAACTGCTGAACCACTTCACCACTAGGACTCCTTAAAATAATTGTAGGCTCATAAGAAGCTGCATAAAACAGTACAGACAGATCCTGTGTAGTATCACCCCGCTTCCCCCCAAAGGGATGTTTATATAAGTACAGAAACTATCAAAACTAGGAAATTCAAAGTTTTATAAATTGAATGTTTTAACTTCAGTAGAGACTGTTATTTCAAATAAATCTAGTAATAGATCATCTTGTAAAATGAAATTCCTTCTGCAATACAAATAATTGTATGCCTATGCTACATCTGCTAACCAAAAAGTCAGCAGTTCAGATCCACCAGGCGCTCCTTGGAAACTCCGTGGTGGCAGTTCTGCTCTGACCTCTAAGGTCGCTGTGAGTTGGATCTGACTCGATGGCAGCAGGTATCTAAGTCTTGTGTTTTGAATACTTCTAACAGATTTTCTGAAGACAACTAGGGTTGTTACTTCCATCTTAGATGTTTATGGGTGGTGTTTTTGTGGTTTTTAAAGGATGAGCTATTTACACATTATCACCTATTTCTATTGTATCACCTGAGGGCCCTGAAAGCCCATTGAAACAGAAAAACACATTTTCTAAAGGAAAGCCAACAGATATTATCACCTCTGTAATAAAGTTAGGCCAGGCAATGGGGTGGCACTGAGGTTTGTGCCAGGTGGGGAGGAGGATTCACTAAAATGGCAGCACTTGTCACACTGGGTTCCCAAGTCACGCCCCAAGGAGCCCTAGATAAGATTATCTAATTTGTGGAGCCCAGTGCACCATGAAAATGTGAGTATTTCTTGTTTAAAAATTACTAAGAATCTCAAGACAGTGACAACAGAGCATTAAACCCTATGTGACTCTGCAGGTCACATCCTATTAAGCTAAGTCTGGCCCCAGGGGTTCCAGTAGAGTTGCCAGATAGAATACAGACCACTCAGTTAATGTTCGGACATCCAAGTATTGCTTGGGAAATAAGTATATTAAAGTCTCAGTTGTTGTTTACCTAAAATACAAATTTATGTCCCATGTCATGGTTTGCCAAGGTATCAGGAAGTGAACCTCCTAGGTATCAGGAGGTGAACCCTAGGTTCCAAGAGGGGACCTTAAAGGTCACCCAGGGGTGTGAAGGTGAAGAAAGATCAATCAAACATGATTCTCCCCCATACATTTTAGCTTTTTACCTGTTGGACATCCCATCAATGTGAGACCATTTTGAGGAAAATCTCTAAACATTCGATGGCTAGAAATAAAAAGAAAGAAGAAAAGGACTAGAGAAGGAGAAAGTAGGGAAGGAAACCAGAGGGAGGTAACAGGAGAGCAGAGGACTGCTTTAAACTAACACTGGAGCCGACACGACGGTGCAGTGTTCTGAACATCTCATGAACTGTACATGGATTTGAACTTTATAATCATGAGTGTGGCTGGCTCCTAAACAGGGATTTAGACCCACTAAATATTTACACACATCTCAGTTAAACTCAGTACTGGTCTTTTGGGGTATGGGTGTGTGTATGTGTGTATGTGTGAGAGAGAGAGATCTAGACCAAATTTAACCCATTCTCCCCTACATATCTTCATATTAGAAAATAAAGTGTGCTCTCTATGGCTTCTGTCCTTCATTCCATCTGCATTTCAGAAATGTCTACTACGTAGATCACTGCCTTTATATATTAAAGTGAAGACCAGAAAGATGACCAAAAACCTCTAGAGGTTTCCACTTCAGTAAGAGAGACTGGTACAGCAGACACAACTATGTCCTGCGAGGCAGGTAAGGAACAGACAGGCCCAGAAGCACAGCAGCAGGTTAAAAGCTAAACTCTTGACTATGCGGATCCGGGAAAGTTTCGTGGATAAGGGGAGCTTTTGACCTAGTCTAAAGGGCCAACAAGCTTTATTTGCTTGTCCAGCCACTTACGACTTCCTAATAATAACTACCACTTTCTTTGAGCTTCTATTATGCTTAAGCTCTGTTCTAACCTCATTACATGGAATAATTCATTTAAACCTCCTGACAACTCTGAGGAACTTAATAGAATTATCCCATTGTCCAGTAAAGCAACTGAGGACCTCGACTTTAAGCAGGTGGCCAGGGTCACGCAGCCAGGAAGTGGTGGGGCTGGGGCTCTTGGCTTATCTACACCTAACCTGCACCCACTGTAAGCCAGGCTCCGTGCCAGCACTGGGGACACAAAGAGAACGGTGGGGCTCACAGTGTGCTAGGGAGACAGGCAGAACAGGCAGCACCACGTGTAACGTGGCGCTGTGATGGAAGTCAAGTCTAAGGCATCGAGCACCTCACAGCTCGTCTCAGTTCTGAACATCAGAAGGAAGCGGGGAGGGAAGAGTGTCTCAAAGGAAACACACACTCAGAGAAGCACAATGGCCAGTACGTGAGGAAAGACGGCTAAGAGGGCAGGGGCTGCCAGTGTAAGGGGCTGACTTCAGCCAGAGGGTATCGGTGACACAAATGACAACCAGACAAGGGCCACAATGAAGGCTCTAACGGGAAGGCAGGGAGCTGCCAGCTGGGCCACCTCTGCTGCTTCTTGTCCAAATTCTTGACTTACAGAATCTGCAAGCACAACAAAGTGGTCATGGCTTTACGGCATCAAGTGTGGAAGGCTGAGGTGGTTTGTTACGCAGCAAGAGACAACCACAACAGGGAGTTCTTTCCTTGGGTCCTCATCTCTCTCCCTCTCTCTGTCTTGGCATAATGGCTCACTGATCTGTCCCAGAAGATAAACTATCTTTAAGTTGTACCTTAAACTGGCAGCAGGCCGCCACTCCGTGCACCAGGACTGCCTGACAGGCCACTTTACAGGCAAGGACTCTAAATTCCTGTGCGGCTAAGCCTGGCATTCACAGCTGGTCAGCAGTGGTCACATGAAGTCCACGTGCCACACCACAAAGCCTCCCTTACCTCTGTGGCCTAAGTGGACTGCCTAGTTCTCCAGAGCTCTCCTTCTCAGCCTCTTGTGCTGGCCCAGTCATCGGGAGGGCCCTGGTTCCACGCTCTCCAGGTCAGCCCAGTCTCCTGACACCCTGGCAGATGACTTTTCAGGAATGTACTAGACTGAAGGAGGGGAGCTCACAGTCTCATGACAACCTCACAGACAACACAACAGAACTGCCCAGCCCTGCGCCATCTCCACAGTCTTTAACAAGAGCGAGTGTTACGTGGCAGCCCACCTCACCGCAAGTTCCCCTCACTGTCACTGACCCTCTTACTTTACCAAACATGGTGCCCTTTTCTAAGTGATTACTCTTTCCTGATACATGTCAGATGTAAGTAGGCCCAAGTCTTGTCATCCTTACTTTTTAAGGAGCACTCTGGTTATATTTCATCTATGACTGATTTGTTCATTCTTCTGCAAGTCCATGATGTATTCAGTAGTCTTCACCAAGCCACAGCTGAAATACATCAGTTCATCTTCTGTCGTATTTTTTTTACTGTCCAGCTTTCACATGCATACAAGGTGACTGAAAAGACCATGGCTTGTGTCTCCAGGGACCTCAATTAGCTTCCAGGGCCTTTATGAGGCCATGTTTGCTGCAGAGAAAACTGTCAAAGGACTTAAGAAGTCTAAAGAAGGGTGTGCCTGCTGTGTGCCTGCTGTGTGCCAGGCTCTGGACCATTGGACAGATCGGCTTTCTTTGACCCTTCCCCTCCCGATGTCTACAGTTAAAAGATGTGACAGCCTGTTTTCTTAAAGTTTACACCCTAGGAAATCTTTTGGGGTAGTTCTATTACATCCTATAGGATCACTATGAGCCTGAATCAACTCAAAGGCAATGGATTTTACCCTATCTTAAAAAAAAAAAATTTAAACCAACACTTAAAATTCAGGGGATTTCACATTGTAAGCAAAATACATATTCATCTTCTCTTGAAAAACTGGGATTTATGAGAAGCCTGAACTCCTGTTCCTTCAAAAAATGCCCTTGTCCACAACTACCGTTTTGCTAAGAGAGCTCTCTGCACCCCACATTGGTGAGTGGCATCTGGGGTCTTAAAAGCTGCCAAGCTGCCATCCGAGGACACAGCAAATGGTCCCAACTCAGCAGGAACGGATGCTCACCGAGGGCCAAAATGGCATGCGGTAAAGACAACCGAGAAGACAGAGAGACCCACAAGAGTGGGTGCCTACATCGACCTGGGACCAGAAGAACCGGATGGTGCCCGGCCACCACCAGTGATAGCCATGACGGAGCTCACAGAGAGGAGCCTCACTGGCAACACAAGAATAAAAAGAGGTGCAACATGAGATCTCCACTAAAAGACCTCAATTGATGGTCCAGCGGTTTTGGGGTTCCTCTGAGAGCATGGCCCCCGGCCCTGATGCTGCCCATTCCCATAAATTATAACAAAGGTCCACTCTTTGGACAGGAATGGAATGGACTTGGCAATACAGAGTAACCATATACTGGAAGCACTTGATGGTTCTATACATCTATAGGATATCATCTTGCTGACCTCTGGCTGGATGAAGGGGAGTGGATGGAGAGGAGGGGAAAGGAGGCTGTTGGGAGGATGAGACATGTATGGAGCAGAGAGGAGTAGTGTGCTGTCACCGGACAGGGAGAGCAGTGGAAGCTGCATATAGGGGGGCATGTAAATTTACATGTGAATGTACATTTTCACTCAGTTATGTTAAATAAAAATAAAAAAAAAAAAAAAAGCCCTTGTCACTGCCGCCCTTGAGATCTCAAAGGCCTACAGCAATATTCAAATCCAGCTCTGGCCCTGAGGGCAACTGAGCTGGCAGCCTGGGTTAGGCCGAGTCAGAGGACTCCACACAGCTGAGTCTGAGGGGCCAGGGAGTGTGGCCCTGCCTCTCCCTACCCCTTGTGGTTGAAGGCCACCAAGTGCCATCATCTGTGCTGGGCCCAGCTCACTGGGTACAGGCCTGCTTTGCCGGTGGCTACTGCTGGTGGCACACCTCATGCCCGTAGGATCCATACTTGAACCAGCCCTCTAGCCCAGCTCCCCATACCCCTACAGATTTTCCTTTCTGGTGAAAGCCATCTTTCACAAAAAAATAAACCCGATGCTGTCAAGTTGATTCACAGCAACCCTACAGGACAGAGAACTGCCCCATATGGTTCCAAGAAGCGGGCAGTAGATTCAAACTGTCTAGCTCTCTTATTAGCAGCTGAGCTCCTAACCACTTGCTACTCGGAGTCCTATCTCTCACCAGAGAAGTGAGATGGTAGGCAGTCACCCAGCCTTACCAGCAGTGAGAGCAGCACAGTTCTGGCCAGGGATCCTGTGCAGAAATCAGCAGAGGGTTTCTGGAAGGGCTCCCTAATGTCTCCATCTTCTGCCTAGAACTGCAACAGCCATTTGAAGAGGCTGAGGAGACACCCAGAAGCCTGACCCCTCCCATGATCTCCCCACCAGGAATCACTGAGCCAGGGACCAGGGAAGCTGAAGGTTGCAGAGGCCATGCCTCAAAGACAGACTGGCCATTGAGCTATGCTGGAGTCACCATGAGGGTGATACGGGGTCACCATTGGGGTGACATATGCTCTGATGGTCTCAGCATTTTTGGTTGGGTATTCTGGTCTGTGCAATCAAATGTGTCCTGAATTGATACAGCCCAACTAGTAAGTGGATCCCAACTGCCTCCCTGAAGCTAAGTGCAAGCCGGGCTGTCACTACTCTTTCTAGGTTTTCTCTGCTTGCCCTGGCAAATCACTGTGCCTCTCAGCAAGCCACGGTGCAGGGTGCGCCCGCACGTTGGCAGGGTATGCCTGCACAGAAGCCTCTCCTTGAGAGACTCCCCCAGCCCTGAAAAGCTTGGCAAAATTTTAAAACTGCCCAGTTAGTAGGACTGGATGCGGCTTGCATATGTATGCAAGAGAGTGTTTTTTATTAAAAAGAGAAAGGAAACGAGGTTACAATATAGCAAGAAAACAAATTAATGGGAATGGGACTTTTAATGGAATAGAAATTCTACAAAGTTTCCTACAGAAAAAAATTCTTAGCTTCTAATCTTAGCTTCAGTTGTTTCAAATTATGTTACTAAAACATGTTCAAATATAAAACTAGATATAAACATCTGTGTTTATAGCTCTTGTTCAACCATAAACTATGAAATTAAATATAAGCAAGGCTACAAAACCAATAAGATTCACATTAACAGCCCTAATAACACGTGGTGGACTGTCAGCAGCATGCACATGGCCCTCCCTAGCCTGGGAAGGGTCCTGAGGCCCATTACACTCACTGCCAGAGACAGGGGAACACTAGGATCTGTCATTCTTTCTCGCTCTCTCCCATTCTGTGTGTGTGGTGTGAGTGTGAGCACAAGAGGCCTGTGAAATCCTCCTGTGAACTGCACATCATACCATCCTTATTCTTCACTTGGCACAAATAGATATTTAATCATAGACGAGCTGCATCTGTTTGTCCTTCATTTCCGATGACCCAGGCGGTGTTATCCGGTGCCAAGTCAAACCAAAAACCAAACTCATTGTTGCTGAGTCAGTTCTGACTGAGGGAGGGCCCAGGTGTTACAGAGTAGAACTTACAGGTCTCTCTTCTGCGGCAGCACTGGCTGGTTTTTGAACTGCCAATCTTTAGGTTAGTAGTGCAAGCCGTTTGCACTGCCCTCGGGCCTCCACTTGGTGCCAAAGGGCTTGTGAAGGCAAGAGTAATGCAAGGGCTGGAACCACAGTCTCTGGTTACGTGATTGTTATTTAGACAATCCACACACTCTGCTTACACTATCTCTGTTTAGAATATCAATGAAGTTAAAACACACAATTGATACCTGCTTGTAAAGAAACTTAGAGACCCTGATCAGAAAAACAATTCTAAAATCAATCTCATTGCATAAAGAAGTTGCTTTGTGGAGCAGAAAAATAAGGATAAATGAGTGACTCAGATCAAGAAGGGGACTTTCTCCAAATTCTCACGCATGGAGTTCTTGAGGAGGCCTTTAAATATTTCCAAATTATAGCATCTTGTTTTGAAAAAAATTAGTACCTGCTTTGCTTATGGGTCAATGGATTCAGAAAGAAAAACAGGATGTCTGTTTAAACTACTTTAGTCAGCTTTTCTAAGAGTGCATGGTCCCAAAGCTTCTCTAAATCAACAACAGTAAAATGCTTCATATCAGTTCTACCCTGCAAACAGATTTTAAAGACCTTCTCCTTACTCCATTCCCAATGCTACTATCCGATCTGGACACTACCATCCACTTCCAGGCAGAAGGTCAGCCCCAGGCCCGCTCTTAGCTGCCTCCCTGGACTTCCCTGGGCTGACCCCAGGCAGTCTTTCCAGATTCATTTCAAATATCTTTTCTGGATTTTTTTCTACTATCACCAGGGGTGCTTCTAAGTGTCACTCCCAGCCTGCGGGCCTTAGGGATGATGCCTGGACCCAACTGTCCCTGGTGCTGCTGGACCAAGCTGGCTCTCAGCCCTCTTCCTTGTTTAGTCTCTCCAGAAGCTCCTCAGAAGAAGAAAGCAGCTGACCCTTCCAGTGAGAAGAACTGGCATATATAGCATGCCATCCCTTGTCCAAGCTGCTCCTCGTACCCCTGTTGCTGTCACTGAGACCTCACTTCTTTCAGAACTGTAGCTCCACCACAATGGAGTGGACTGCCTGGGTATCTGCACATGACTCCTCAGGTGCTCTCAACATCCCGACCTACTGATCACTGGGGCTCACCTACGGCCACAGGGCCCCAAAGTAGTGCTCTTTCAGTTGTACTCCATGATTCCTTCCAGACAGAATCCAGTTCAGCCTTACCCATCATGATACCCAGCCTGGATCCCATGGTTTCTTTCTAGCACCTGGTGCCTTGCTTGCCTGGAAGAAGAATTTAGAATTCTCCCTAGTGGTAGAGGTGGGGAGAGCACTAAAGCTGGAGGATGGGGTGACGGGGGCATGGGCTGGCCTTCATTCTTTAGAGAAGAAGCATTCCTTCTTTGTTACTGTTCCCTCTCTCCCCTCTCCCACCTTCTGTGTTTAAGGGAGAGACCTTTCTAAAAAAAATGATTTTAAATACAGTTGATTTCTGAAATTCAAACCATACAAACAGTATTAAATAAAGGGTAAAAGTCTCCTACCCTATCCCTTACCTTCATTACATCACTCCAGAAATAATCATTTTTCTTTTAATGGTTTTTGTTCTGCTAAGAGTAGAAGCTTCCAAGTCTCAAGGTCAAGTAGATTCTCCTGTCATGTTTCAGTTTCCTTCACATTTGCAGCTTGCTTTTCCTGAAGTCTTAATGGACTTTTCTTTCTCATATTTCAAGAAGAAACACATGCCTTTTCCATCTATCGCAAAGATCTCCCTGCTTCTTAATCATACCATTTGTTGAATAGAAACTATTTCCTGCTTTAGCCATTCTTTTGATCCTCTGACTTCTTGTTCTAATTTGGACTAATTGTTTTCTGGGTTTGCTGCATCGCTACCATCCAGGGATTTCTTTACATGCTGATCTGGAATTAGTTCCAGAAAACATATATGCCTTTTTAATTCCCAACTTCTTTTATGTTTCTCTGCAGATCATCCACAAGTAACCTTTCCTAGAAAGTACACAGCAGAAAACAGAATATATGACTACGTCTTTATTTTGCCCTTCCTAGTTGAGCAGTAATGTGGCTAGCTACAAAGTTTTACATTCAAAACAACTGTCTTCTTAATTCTAAAGTCATTATTCCATTTTAATCTAAAACTTCACCACTCAAAGTGTGGTCCACAGACCAACAGCCACAGGATCACTCAGGAATTTAGTAGAAATGCAGAATCCCAGGACCTACCTCAGGATCTGAATTTGAACAAGGTCCTCAAGGATCTAGCGGGAGGGGTGAGAGGCACTGTGCCAGCCTTCAGCGGTGCTGCTAACAGATCTGAGGTCAATCTGGTGCTCATCTATAAGTAAATAACCTAATGTTTTTTTCAGTCTAAGGTGTCTGGGGTCATCTTCTACCACCTGTCCATCAGTTAGTTAGACTCCAGTAGCTCACTTGTTGCTGTGATTCTAGAAGCTATGCTACCAGTATTCCAAATGCCATCAGGGTCACCCACGCTGGACACATTTCAATAGCACTTGCATACTGAGTAGCAAAAAAGGCCCTGGTGATCTACTTCTAAAACTCAGCCAGAGAAAATCTCACTGGTCACAACAGAATATTGTCCTACTGGCTTTCTTTGGACACACCATCAGGAGGGATCAGTTGCTGGATGAGGACATCATGTCTGGTGAAAAAGACAACAACGGGGATGAGGGAGACCCTTGGTAAGATGGATTGGCACCAAGCTAAAATGATGGACTTGACAATGTCAGCAACTGTGAGGCTAATGCAAGCCCAGGCAATATTTTGCTCAGACTGTCCATAAGATCTCAGAGTCAACTGAACAGCAGCTAACAACTTTATCCTTAGTTGGGATTCTGAAGCTCTCTGGGCTATTGTCAAGCTCTGAACTGTTTCAGAGGCTCTTTCTAGTCTAAGGACTTGTGTTCTTCAAATCTGGAAAATTTCCTACCTTTATTTCTCTGATTTTTTTTTTATTGTCACTCTGAATCCTCTGTTGCCTCTTAGGAAATGTCGTGGGTTTCCTAGCTGATCACCCATCTGTCTTAATGTTTCGCTTTTATTACCCTTCGTTACACTTTCTGCTTTTATTCTGGAAGCCAAAGAAACCAAATGCCATCGAAAAGCTTTATCAAATTATCTTTTAGCCCTGTCATGGGCTGAAATGTTACCCCCACCACCAAAAAATACGTGCATCAACTTGGGTCTTCCATGATTCCCAGTAGCGTGTGAGTTATCCCATTGTGTTGTGAATCCTGCCTCTATGATGTGAATGAGGGAGAATGGGCAGCAGTTATGTTAGTGAGGCAGGAGTCAACCTACCAGTCGGGACTATGTTGAGGCAATCTCTCAGGATATGAAAAAAAGAAAGCAGCACACAGATTTGGGGACTTTATACTACCAAGGGAGCAGTGCCCAGAGCAGAGTGCTTCATTTGGACTGGGGGATTTCTTCACAAAGAAGCTCCACATCTTGAGGAAGAAGGCCAACTGAGAAAGCTTTGCCCTCAGGTGACACCCTGAATTTTCTGTGAGCAAATAAATTTCTCTTTACAATCTGGTGCTTCCTTAAAAAGCTAGACATAGATATACCATTTGACCCAGTAATTCTACTGCTCAGAATATATCCTACAGAATCAAGTCCATTTACAGCAACTGATACATGTGCACGAATGTTTATCACAGCATGGTACACAATAGCAAAAAGATGGAATCAACTCAGATGGCCACAGTAGAGGAATGGATAGGTAAACTATGGTATATATACTCAGTGGAACACTATGCAATGATAAAGAACAACGATGACTTTAGGAAATGTCTCATAACCTGGTTTCAGTTGGAGGCATTATGTTGAGTGAAAGTAGTCAGCTAAAGAGGACAAATATTGTATGAGACCCCTACCATAAGAACTTAAAAACAGACTCATGCATAAAAGAAAACACTGATGGCTGCAAGGGTGGGAAGGAAGGGAGTGTAAGGGGGAGGTTTTAGATTAGATAGTTAATAGAAATTTGGTTGGTTGGAATCAGGGACAGCACACATTAGAAAGAAGATCAATAATAACTGGACTTCAGCACAATTTGAGTACTCCTCTCATCTTAACCCAATATTGCAAGGACAGAGTAGCTGGGGTGGGGGGCCAGGGACCATGCTGTCAGGCAAAATTGAGGCCAATTGGCACAGCTAGTGTTTTGCTAATGAAGACTCTCTGTACCCCACATCAGTTAGTGGCATCTAGGGTCTTAAAAGCTGCCAAGCTGCCATTTGAGGGTACAGGAAATGGTCCCAACTCAGCAGGAATGGGTGATCACCAAAGACCAAAACGACATGGGGGAAAGAGGACCCTGAAGACAGAGAGACCCACGTGAGTGGGTGACTGCTTCAACTTGTGACTGGAAGAACTGGATGGTGCCCAGCCACCAACAGTGACAGCAGTGATAGAGCTCACAAAGTTGAGTCTCACTGACAACACCAGAATAAAAAGGGGTACACCCTGAGCTCTCCATTAAAAGACCACAATTGATGGTCCACAGGCCTCAGAGTTCCCCTGGGAGCATGGCCCCAGGCCCTGATGCTGCCCCCATCCATAAATCATAGTGGAGGTCAACTCTGGGACAGGAATGGATTGGACTTGCTGACACAGAGTGACCATACCATGTGTGCACTTTATGGTTCTATGCATCTATAGGATATCTTCCTGCTGACCTCTTACTAGAGGAAGGGAAGTGGGTGGAGAGGACGGGATAGGAGATTGTTAGGAGGATAAGACATGTATGGAGCAGAGAGGAAGAGTGTGCTGTCACCAGGCAGGGAGAGCAATGGGAACTGCCTATAGGTGGGCATGCAAATTTATATGGGGATGTACATTTTCATTCAATCATAATTACAAAAAAATTTCTGTTTGACAAAACCATCCAGTTGTTGTATTTTCTATTATAGCAGCAATAGATGACTAAGATAACCCCTTGTGTCAGAATTTTTATGTTGTAACAAACTTTTAACTTGAAAGCCACTACATGGTTCTCTGAGTGTTCACTTTCACAGCACATGGGTCTTGTTTTATGGATGCAACATCACCTCCTGTCTCTAAAAATACTAGTTTTGCTTTCTCTGTTTTGTTTCCTCCAGGGCCAGCTATCTGTTGTTCACTTTGCTCCTTATTTATGTTGTTGATTTTCCTTGTGTCTGGCAATCCTTCTTAGATAATACTATGGAATTACTGTTCATTGTCTTAAGGTGTGATGATGATATTGTTGTTATATAAGAAAACGTCCTTATTCTTAGAAGATGAATGTTGAGATTTTGTGGATGAAGTGCCTTCATGTCTGCAATTTACCTTCCAATGGTTTCTCACACACAGACACATGCACACATGCACACATGCACACATGCACATGTACACACACACGTACACCTTTAAACAGACATGTAGAAGGAATAATAAAGAGAAAATTTAAGTATGGCTAAGTATTAACATTTGATGGAACCAGGTGAAGAGAACACCCAGGTGTTTAAAAGTCTTTCAACTTTTAAAGATTGTTTGAAACTTTTCATAATATAAAATTTGAAAAAAATACCAAAAAAAAAATCTGATAAAAGACTTGATTGCTCAATCATATTTGATGATGCCAGATTATTATGAATCATACCCCTGGTCACCTGAAATCCCTCAGTACTTCTTTCCTATAGGAAAACAGATACCATGGTCTTTAACTGACTTAGGCTATAGGTTATTTGCATTTCTGCAATAGGGGTTAAGGAACAATATATGCAAAGCTTCTGACTGATACTCTTCAGGAAATCTGCCAAAGTGGATTAGGAAGGGGCCTACCCTGGTATACCTCTAATGAAGCAAAAGAAATTTATAATGGGATTTCATGGGTGTAGCCAGTAATTGGATTTGGTGGAGGATATAATTAAATTTCACCAAGGGCCTACAACCTCTGCCCTAAGGAAATAATGAAAGGATCAGAAGACATTCCTTCTTTCTTAAAGCAAAATGTATAAAGCCTACAGAAACATGCCCCTCGTCCTCATACCTCAATCATGGCGCAGAAGCCCCAGCTCTTGGGCCAGGACCTTTGGGGTTGTTAAATGGTCTAACTTTCCAGTAAAACACTGAAAGCAATGGTTGGTGACATCAGAATGTTTTGAAATATATCTATCAGTTTCTGCTCCTTGCATTGCTAGACACAGCCTATTCATCTCCTACTCACAGCATCCTTACATATAACGGAATGAAATGCTGACCGGGTATGGCTGTCTTCAAGACTGCTGGTATGTTTGAGCTCATGTTGCAGAATTGCCTAGTGCCTTCCAATCTAGGATGCTAATTTTCCAGGGCCACATTGAATGATACTCTGTTGTGATCCTTTAGACTTCCACTGGCTAAGTTTTGGACAGATCACCAGGCCTTTCTTCCTAGTTTAGAAGTTCCACAGAAACCTGCCTACTATAGGTGACTCTGCTAATACTTAAAATATCAGAGGCATATCTTCCAGCATCACAGCAACACATAAACGACCACAGTACAACAAACTAACTGAAGGGTGGTGGCCTTTCCCCTAGCCTTCTGAGATATCTATCTCTACTTCAATAAATAGAATCAAAATATATTCCAGCCCAAAGAAGAGTGATGTCCCCAAATGCACACTCTTCAGCCTACAAGACCATCAGTGAATGGTCAGGTTGATTAGTGCAGGCAGCCAACATACATTCCACATCACCACATGGGTCTCATCCTCAGACGGTAACCTGAAAGCTCTGGGTACAGTGGAGCATGCTAACTGACAGGTTTCTTGTTTGGGCGTGCTGACTGGTGGTAAGCTGACATCCCCCCCAGTAAGATAATATCCTCACAGGTCTCTGTCTCCTAACCCAGGAGACCATACCCTCCCTGGAAGGACTGTCAAATATTCTTCCCAGAGCAGATATCTGGAGATGTACAAAACACTGTTGCTGTAATAAGCTGCTTTGATGTGGAAAGTTGACTGTTCATGTCTTTATAAGACTATTTGCTCTCTGCCCAAATCCCTCTCCTGCTCTTAACATCCTATCTACCCAGAGTCTCTCCAAGGATATCTGAGAAAAACAGCCATCAACTCTATCTTGATGTACCCAGGTTGATCCATTAACTCCATTCCATCTGCTTCTATTCCCCACAAATTAGTCAAAACCCTAGGTCTTCTAAAGCAAAGTCATAGACCCTTACAAGACATATCCAAACTCCCAGAGGGATCAAGTTACTGGGCAGAGGGCTGGGAATCATCCAGCTCAGTCAGCATAGCATAGTTCTTGAGGAACACACTCAACACCCTACTTTGGTGAGTAGCATCTGAGGTCCGAAAATCTTGTGAGTGTCCATCTAACACATGCCTACTGGTTCCATTCTATCTGGAGCAAGGGAGAACGAAGAAAACCAAATACACAAGGGAAAGCTTAGTCCAAAGGACTAGTAGAACACAACTATGACAGCGTCCACCAGACTGAGTCCAGTGCATATAGATGGTGCCCAGCTACCACCACTGACTGCTCTAACGGAGGGTGCTGGACAGAGCTGGGAAAAAAAATCAAAATTCAAACTGACAAAAGAAAGACCAGACTTAGTAGTCTCACACACAGTGAAAAAACCCCAAGAGTATGGGCCCTTGAACACCCTTTTAACTCAGCACCGAAGTTACTTTTGAGATCACCCTTCAGCCAAAGATTAGACAGGCGCACGAAGCAAACAACAATACACGTAGCTCAACCGCATATTTGGGACCACACGTGCATACCAGAACCGAAGCAAAGATGAGAAGGCAAAGGGGACAGGAAGGAAGTCTAGACAAATGGAAATGGCAACCCAAGGTGGAGAATGGGCAAGTGTTGACATATCAAGAGGCTGGCAACCAGTGTCACAAAATAATGTGTAGTAATTGTTCAACGAGAAACTGCTTTCCTCTGTAAACCTTCCCCTAAAGTACAATAAAGCAATTTTTTAAAAATTCTCAGTGCTCTGTTAGCTAGTCCCCAGTGTCAGTCCTATTATAGATTTGTTCCCTTTGATTCTTCATTTCAGTTACTGGAATAGGATAAGGGGGAACAGCAGTAACCTGAGTACTCACTTCTCTCACCAGACTTAGGTAAAGGCCTCCCTTTGGCTTTTAGTCCCCCTGCTGCATTGTCTAAGCATCTCCTCATTCTCTTCTAATTGTGGCTGCCTGGGAACCACTTCCCCTCACTCCACCACTATCACTTTGAGGCATCTCTCTTCTTAGCAACAAAACCAGGAAGGGCAACTGACTTACCTTATGACACCATGTGAGGGCACCTGCCTTACCTCATGACACTACAGGCAGGCTACCTATTTCACACCTACATACATGACACTGTGGATAGTAACCCGGTATGGCAGGCTTGAGCCCACCATCCTTAGAAAAGCCTGTTTGCAACCTTTGCCCTTGGCTGGCATCTTGGCACTTGGATTTGAGGTGGGTTCTCTGATGGATAAGGATGGTACACTGTGCCAAAACAGTGTGTACAAACAACATGGTTTATGTGGACCGACTGCTTTCCTTCTGAGCATCTGGAATTTTGGTACATGCTCAGCAGTACATGCCTACATGACCAGCCCCCCAGTGAAAACTCCAGAGGCTGAGTCTCTAATTAAATAGAGAAAGAAGCACATCCCTTATGACTCCACTGGGAAAGAACTCTTGGAACTTTGTGCCTGGTCTCCTGCGGACTTTGCCCCAGGCACCTTTTCCCTTTATTGATTTTTCATTTTATCCTTTCTTTGTAATAAGTCATGAGTACAATTACATGCCGAGTCCTGTGATACCTCCTAGAGAATCATCAAGCATGGGAGTAATCTTAGCAACCTTGATACAAGCCACTTACAAAATAAGTATTTTGATAAGCTTCAACCATGGCTTAAAACAGTATTTTTTCCAAGGTTTAAAAAAAGTATCTCTGGAAGGTATCAAGCTGTCGGTGTTCAATAAAAGATGTTGTTTGTTGTTAGTTACCTTCATGCCTATTCAGACTCATGGCGACCACATGCGTTACAGAGTAGAACTGCTCACAGAGTTTTCTTGGCTGTAATCTTAATGGAGGCAGAGTGCCAGGTCTCTTCTTCAGCAGCACTGCTCGGTGGGTTGGAACCACCAACCTGGAGGTAAGCAGTCAAGCACAAACTGTTTGGTCTGCCTAGAACCTTTGGAAAAAGATTCACACAGTCTGATTTTAAGACCTCTAGTTACTCCCTTTTTATTAGAATGTAAACCTGGACCATTCCCTGATGTCCTTCCTAAGCCAGGCCTTGACACACTCACTCATGTGTGTCCTAGTGCACGAGGGTGCTCTGCCTTTGGGTGCTGACATACATCCTCCTGACCAGGTGGCTCAGCCTCTTGCCAGCCCAGCATCCCTAGATGCTACAGCTGTCCGTGGTCCAGAGTTCCTCCCTGTCCTTTCCCAGGTTTCCATGTATGTGATGAAAATAAGGAGTCCTTGTTTCTCCTGCATGCTTCCACTTCAGTTCATAGCTTGAAATTTTGATCACTTCTGTAACTAAATAAAATTAAACAGGCTCCTCACCATACCCACAAGGTAGAGTTTTCAACTGAAGCACTCAATTACAACTTCAGGGGTCAAGCAATGTTGTAGAAAAACCTCACTCATGGCTCACAGCAGGGATCGAGAATATGAAACGGTGTAATCTCTGAGTTACTGAATATGCTTTAAAGAGTAGTTTTGTTATGACACTTGGGCAGGAGAGAGACAAAAGAACAGATAAATTTTCATCTATCCCAAGCTAAGTTAAAATTTTCAAGTGATTCCCATCTGTGATGGTTAATTTTATGTGCCAACTTGGCTGGGCTATTACTCTCAGTGATTTAGCCAGATACTGGGACTGATTGCTGTTCTATAACTATAATATAATGTAATGCAATGCTATCAGTTTTCATGATGCAAATTGATGTGATCAGCCAGTCAGCTGAAAGAGGAGTCTTCTTAGGGGTGTGGTCTGTCTCTGGAAGGTTAATAGATTCTAGAGGTGCTCACTCTTTCTCACTTTTGACCCTGTACTCTGCTTGTCATGTACCCTTTGGATCTAGGGATGTAAGCCCGCAGAAGTCTCCACTCTGCTGCATGGCCTACAGATAGCACTGCTGGGGCAGTCGTTAAGAGCTTAGCCGCTAACCAAACAAGTCAGCAGTTTGAACCTACCAGGGTTTCCTTGGAAACCCTATGGGGCCCTTCTACTCTAACCTATAGGCTTACTATGAGTCAGAATCTACCTCACGGCAGTGAGTTTTTATTTTTTTCTTAACTGTTATTGTTAGTCCCAACAATTGCATGAGCTAGTCCCTTGAAGTGAATTAATCTGTCTCTCTTCCCCCTCTAAAGAACTCGAACTGAGACACCCCCCATATATATATTTTGTTATACATAACCTAAAAGCTAAAATAAGGGAAATGGACAGTTGCCACTGAGTACCACATATTTCACTTTTCAACAGACTAGATACCTGTATTTAAAACAAACAAACAAACAAAAAAACCAATAACAATTTCTACTTATAGAGATCCTACAGACCTATGTACTGACACCAGCACCTAGTCCACCCTTCAAAACAATTCTGGAACTCTTTCTGGAATGGCCATTGCACATGGTGGTAAGTTTGCAAACTTAACTGTCTAGTTGTCTGTGAGGGAGTTTTCAGCCAATGAATAATAACTGTATTGGAACACCCTCCCTACTTGCCTGATCTGGCCCTCAGTGACTCTTCTTCACCCAGAGAGAAAAAAAATATCAAAAGGAAGACTTTTTGATGACATGCAGGACATCAAGGGTAATATGACAACAGTTCTGACGGACATTCTAAGAAAAGACTTCCATAAGTTGCTTTGAAGTGTGCACTGAGCACTGGTGTCAGTGCACAGCTTCCCAAGGGAAGTATTTCAAAGGTGACTGCAGTGATATTCAGCAAAGAGGTATGTGGCACTTTTTCTAGGATGAGTTCACACACTGGCAGCTCTCATATCTCAAGAATCCCTTACGCTCTCCATTTCAGCCACAGCCTCCCCCATTCAGAATGCTTGCAACCAACTGTTCTGATCTCCATCTCTATAATTTTGTTGTTTCAAGGATGTTCAATACACGGAATCACATATTATGTAACCTTTTAAGATCGACTTTTTTCTTTCTGCTCAGAATAATTCTCTTGAAAACTACCCAAGTTGGTGTTGTATCAATTCTTCACCCCTTGTTACTTACTGAGCAATATTCCATGGTATGGATGTACCGCAGTTTGTACAATCCACTGAAGAATATGTAAGTTATTTCCAGTTTCCAGCTATTCTGTTTCTCGTCATGAGTGCATGTGTAGCTCTTGTATGAACATAGTTTTATTTCTCGAGGAAAAACACTCCAGAGAGCAATTGCTTGGTTGTATGGTAGTTGCATGTCTAGTTTTATGAGAAATAAACATATTCTTTGCTAGAACATCTGGGGTAATTTACTGTCCCACCAATAATGTGATCCAGTTTCTTTGCATCTTTACCAGCATTGTGTTATTGTTGTTTTTTTTTTTAATTTTAGCCATGCTCATAGGTATATAGTGATACTCTCTGTGGCTTGCATTTGTGTTTCCATAACTACTACTAGAAATACTGGTTGTGTAGTGGTTAAGAGCTACAGCTGCAAACCAAAAGGTTGGCAGTTCAAATCTCCCAAGCGCTCCTTAGAAACTCTACTGTGCAGTTCTACCCTGTCCTACAGGGTCTCTATGAATCAGATTCAATGGCAATGGGTTTGAGGTTTTTGTTGTTGTTGTTTGTTTGTTTGTTAACTGCTAATACTGGAGCCCTGGTGGCACAGTGGCCAAGAGCTCAGCTGCTATCCAAAAGGTTAGTGGTTCAAATCCACTAGATGTTCTACAGAGAAAAGACGTGACATCTGGTTCCTTAAACATTTACAGCCTTGGAAACAGTTCTACTCTGTCCTATGCAGCTGCTGTGAGTCAGAAGTGACTAGATGGCAGTGGTTTGTTTTTGTCATTGCTGTTTAATGTTCTATTGTGCTTTTAGTGAAAGTTTATACTCCAAGTCAATTGGCGATACAAAACACCACAAACACACACAACTGTGCAAGTCTTGCTGCTATCCCCACCATGTGACAGCAAATTCCTCCTTTCCACCCAATTCTTCCCGTATCCATTCGACCAACTCCTGTCCCCTTTGACCCTTTCATCTCACTTCTGGACAGGAGCTGTACAGTCAGCCTCATATATACTTAAGTATACACTTGAGCCAAGAAGCACATTTTTCACCATTGTCATTCTGTTTTCCAGTCCAGTCCAATCTTTGTCTGAGGAGTTGTGTTAGGGACTGTTTCAGCTCTAGGCTAACAGATAGTCCAGGGGCCACGTCCTCAGGGGACCCTCTAGTCTGGCAGACCAGTAAGTCAGGTCTTTTAGTAGAATTTTAGTTCACACACCCATTTTCTCCTGCCACGTCAGAGACTGACTCTGTGTTGTTTCCCTCACAGGCAGTCGTTGGTGGTGGCCAGGCAACATCTAGTTCTTCTGGCCTCAAATGCTGATGCAGTCTCCAGATCATATCAGCCCTTCTGTCTCCCGGGTTTATGTTTTCCTCATGTCTCTGATGATCTTCATCCTCCTCTGCTCCAGGTGGGTCAGGACAAATTGATGCTACTTAGATGGTCACTTACCAGCTTTTAAGACTCCAGACATCACTCATCAAAGCAGAATGCAGAACATTTTCTTAAAAAATAATTAGATATGCCAATTGATCTGGATGCCCTCTGATACAATGGTCCCCAGATCCTTCTCCCTGCTGCTGTGTCCTTTGAGATGTTGGATTGTACTTAGAAAACCTCTTACCTTTTGCTATAGTTCAGCAGTGTTAATCTCCTTCTACTGCATGCCGTCACTCCTGTCACCTAACCCAATTCCTACCTACCATGAAATCTGCAGATACCACTATCGTTCCTTCCCCTTCCTTGTAACCATCAAAGATTATTTTCTCCTGTGCTTAAACCTTTTCTTCAGTCCTTATAATAGTGGCTTCATACAATATTTGTCCTTTTGTAACTGACTAATTTTGCTCAACATAATGTCTTCCAGATTGCTCATTGTTATGAGAAGTTTCCTAAGATCAACATTGTTCTTTATCATTACATAGAATTCCACTGCCTAAATATATCATAGTTTGTTTACCCATTCATCTGTTGATGGGCAGCTAGGTTAATTCCGTCTCTTTGCTATTGTGGACAGTGTTGCAATAAACATTCATGTACATGTATCTATTCATGTGACACCTCTTATTTTTCTAGGATATTTTCAAGCAGTGGGATTGCTGGGTCATAGAGTATTTCTACTTCTAGCCTTTTAAGACAATTCCAAATCAATTTCCAAAGTGGTTGTACCATTTTACACTCTTACCAGCAGTAGAAAAGGGTTCTAGTCTTTCTACAACCTCACCAATATTTATTATCTTCTGTTTTTTGGATTAATGCCAGCCTTGTTGAGGTGAGATGGTATCTTATTGCAGTTTTGATTTGCATTTATCTAACAGCTACTGATAGTGAGCATTTGCTCATGTATCTGTCAGCCACCTGGATGTCTTTGGTGAAATGCCTATTCATATCCTTTGTCCATTTTTTAATTGACTTATTTGTCTTTTTCTTGTTGAAGTTTTGCTGTACCTTGCAGATGATGGAGATTTGATGTCAATGGGATCTGTGGTAGTCAAAAACCTGTTGTCCAGTCTATAGGGTGGCTTTTTAATCTTTTGATGAAGTCTTTGGATGAACATAAGCGTTTGATTTTTAGGAGTCCTCAGGTATCTATTTTTCCTTGTGGTGTTTCAGCACTGTTAGTAGTGTTTTTAGTTTGTAGTCTGTAGACCTTAATTTTTTTATGCTTTGTATTAGGGCTCCTAAAGCTGCTCCTATTTTTTCTTCTGTGATCTTTGTTGTTTCAGACTTCATATTTAGTTCTTAAATCCACTTTGAGTTCCTATTTGTACCTAGTGTGAGATATGAGTCTTGTTTCATTTTCATATAAATGAGTATCCAGTTGTGCCAACACCATTTATGAAAGAGACTGTCTTTTCCCCACTTTGCAGACTTTGGACCTGCAAATATGAGCTGTTTACAGGCGGATGACTGTCAGTTCTGTCCCACTGGTCTCTGTATCTGTTTTTGTACCAGTAACAGGCTGTCTTGACTACTGTGGCAGTATAATAGGTTCTAAAGTCAGGTAGTGTGAGGTCTACCACTTTGCTTTTCATCTTCAGTAATACTTCACTTATCTGGGGCCTCCATATGAAGTTGATGATTTGTTTCTCCATCACATTAAAAATGATACTGGAATCTGTATTGGAAAAGCATTGTATTTATAGGTCACTTCAGGTAGGAGAGACATTTTAATTATGTTAAATCTTCCCATCCATGAGAAAGGCATATTTCTCTACTTATGTAGGTCTCTTTTGGTTTCTTGCAGTAGAGTCTTGTAATTTTCTTTGTGTAGTTCTTCTATGTCTATGGTTTGATCTATTTGTAAGTATTTTATCTTCTTGGGGGCTATTGTCTGGTTCTCATTCTTAATGGGAATGCTTTCAGACTTTCTCCATTTAAGGTAATATGCCTGTTTGCTTTGCATAGATGCTCTTTATTCTGTTGAAGAATTTCCCTTCTATTCCTGTTTTGCTGAGAGTTTTTAACATGAATGAGTGTAGTCAAATACTTCTCCTGCATCAGTTTGTAACATCAAGTGTTCCTTGTCTTTTACTTATGTAACTGATTACCTTGAGTGTTTTTCTGCTGTTCAACCATACCTGGTAGGAATTCCACTTGGTCCCAACGAATTGCATTTTCAAAATGTTGTTGTGTTCTATTGTCTAGAATTTTGTTGAGGATTTTTGCATCTAAATTCCTGAGAGATACTGGCCTGTAACTTTCCTTTTTGTGCTGTCTTTACCTAGTGTGGGTATTATGATTATGCTGGCTTCATAGAATTAATCTGGGAATATTCCATCCTTTTAAACACTGTAAAGTAATATTAGTAATAGTGGTGTTAACTCTTAAAAACTTGCTGGAATTCTCCTACAGAAGCCATTAGGGTCTGGGCTTTTTTTGGTTGGGAGTTTTTAATTACTTTTTCAATCTCTTCTTTTGTCCTGGGTTTATTTAATTGTTCTAACTCTGTTTCTGTTAGTTTAGGTAAGTAGTATATTTCTAGAAATTCATGCACTTCCTCCAGGCTTTCAAATTTACTTGAGTACATTTTTTTATAGTGTTCTGTTAATGACTTTTTAAATTTTCAGTTGGTTTTGTTGTGATATAGCCTATCTTGTTTCTTATTCAGGTTATTTTATTCCTCTCCTGTTTTTCTTTTGTCACTTTGATCAATGGTTTATCAATTTTGTTGATCTTTTCAAAAAAACAGCTTTTGGTCTTATTAACTCTTTCAATCATTTTTCTGTTGTCTAATTAATTTAGTTCTGCTGTAATTTTTATTACTTTCTTCTTGCGCCTAAGGGTTTCTTTTGCTGTTCTTTCTCTACTTGTTTCAGTTTTAGGATTAATTCTTTGATTTGGGCCCTGTCTTCTCTTTAGATGTGTGCATTTATTGAGACAAACTGACCTCTGAGCACTGCTTTTGCTGTGTCCTAGAGGTTCTGGAAAGATGTGTTTTCAGTCGCATTTGATCCTGTGAATTTCTTTATTCTGTCCTTGATTTCTTCTTTAACTCAGTAGTTTTAAAGCAAGGTATTGCTCAGTTTCCATGTGCTTGATTTTTTTTTCTTCATTTTTCTGTTATTGATTTCCAATTTTATGGTTTTATGGTCTGAAAAGATGCTTTGTAATATTTCAATAAATTTAATTTTATTAAGGATTGTTCTGTGGCCTAGTATGTTTTCAACTCAGGAGGATGTTCCATGAGCATTGGAAAAGAAAATATACTTAGCTGGTCTTAGATGGAGTGTTCTGTATATGTTTATGAGATCAGGTTGGTTGACTGTGGCATTTAGACCTTCTGTGTCTTTACTAGAGTCCCTAGCAGTGTAGCAGTTAAGTGCTATGGCTGCTAACCAAAATGTTGGACATTCAAATCTATGAGGCACTCCTTAGAAATTCTATGGGGCAGTCCTATTCCATTCTATAGGGTTGTTATGAGTCAGAACTAACTCAAAAGCAATGTTTTGTTTTGTTTTTTAATATAGCTTGGTTTCTTCACTGAGTTTTTTCTGGATGTTCTGTCCCTCACCGAGAGTGGTGGTTTGAAGGCTCCCATTATTATTGTAGAGATGGCTATTTCTGTTTACAATGTGGACAGAATTTTTTTTTTTTTAATGTATTTTGGAGCCCTGTCCTTGGGTGCCAAGCAAGTGCTGTTGAGTCAGATCTGACTCATGGTGACCCTAGGGTGCATAGATATTTAATATAGTTATGTCCTCCTGGAGTACTGAGTCTTTAATCATTATATAGTGTCCTTCCTTATCCAGTGTGGTGGATTTAACTTTGAAGTCCACTTTGTCAGAGATTAACACTGTCACTCTTGCTTTTGTTTTAACTTTGCTAACTTGATATATTTTTTCCATTCTTTGAATTTTAATTTATTCATGTCTTTAAGTCTTTGGTGTGTCTCCTGTAGGCAGTAAATAGATACGTTATGTTTTTTAATCCCATATGTCATTCTGTCTCCTTATTGGTGTATTTAATCCATTTACATGGAGCATGATTACTGATAGGCAGGAGTTTAGTGCTGTCAATTTGTTGAACATTTTTGTGTGTTGTAGACAATTCCTTCATCCCATTTAGTTTTCCATGCTGAGTCTTTTGTTTGTTTGTTTTCATCTTTTTCAATGTTGTTGGTTTTTCTGATACTTCATCTTTTTCTTGTTTTTTACTTTGATGCATAGGATCTTCTTAGTTACCATAATAGTTATCCCTGTTTCTCTAAATTTAAACCAGTGCTTAATTTCTTTTTATCACCTTGACTTGCGCTCCACATGAAGGATCTATGACCACATTTTCTTGTAAGTCCCTGTTTTTTGTTATAATGTTTACATAATGCCATTTGTTTCCCTATTTTTAATGTTTTACTTTTGATTTATTTTGGGGTTGTTCTGTTCTGTTTTCTAGTCTTGGGTTGTTGCCTGACATTATTGATTTTCTAACCAAAGGATCCCCTTTAGTATTTATTGTAATTTTGATTTGTTTTTTGCAAATTGCCTAAATTTCTGTTTATCTGGAAATGTCTAATTTTACCACCATATCTGAAGGACAGTTTTGCTGGATATATAATTCTTGGCTGGCAATTACTTTCCTTCAAGGTTTTCTGTATGAGGACTGCCAACTAAGTTCAAGAACTCATCCTAGAAAAAGTGCTAAATACCTCACTGCTGACTATTGCTATGGTCACCTTCAAAGTACTGCCCTTGGGGAGCTACACACCAACACTAGCACCCAGTCCACCCTCCAAGCAATTTTGGAACTCTTTTTCTGGAATAGCCATCATAGTCATTGTATTACCCTTAATGTCCTAAATGCCATCAAAATGTCTTCCTTTAGATATTTCCTTTATCTTTTGGTAAAGAAAAAAGTCATTGGGGGCCAAATCAGGTGAGTAGGGAGGGTGTTCCAATACAACTATTTGTTAACTGGCTAAAAACTCTCACAGACAACTACACAATTAAGTTTGTTAACTTGCCACTTTGCCATTGTGTGCAACAGCCATTCCAGAAAGAATACCAAAACTGATTTGAGAGGTGGTCTATGTGCTGGCATCAGTGCATAGCTTCCCAAGTGAAGTACTTCAAAGGCGGCCATAGCGATATTCAGCAGTGAGATGTGTAGTACTTAGAACAATTAAGTTCACAGACGTAATTGTCATACCTCTTGTATGTCACCCCTTCTCATATGTCATGCCTTCTTGACTGCACAGTTTTTGCTGAGCAGTCCACACTTAGTTTTATTGATTCTTCTTTGTGTATTATTTTAGATTTATACCTAGCCACTTTTAAAATTGTCTTCTTATCTTTAGTTTTGGCAAATTTGATTATAATATGCCTTGGTGTCTTTCTTTTAAGATCTACCTTGTATGAAGTTTGATGTGTGTCTTCAATAGGTATCTTCTAATCTTTCCTGACATCAGGGCTGTCAATAAATATTTGACAGTTCTCTCGGTATTTTCTGTTATTCCCCCCACCATCACCATTCTGGTATGCCAGTCACTCATAGCTTACTCTTCTTAAGAGTCCCACATAATTCTTAATGTTTCTTGATACTTTTTAATTCTTTCATCTAATTTTTCCTCAAATATATTGGTGTCATTGCTTTATCTTCAATCTCACTTATTCAGCCTTCCACTGCCTCAGTTCTGTTCCTTTGATTTTCTATTGAGTTGTCTAATTTTGTAGTTTTACTATTAATTTTCTGAATTTCTAATTCCTGTTTCTATATGCTTTCTTATAGCCATTTCATTTTGTCTTCATGTTCTGCTGCATTTTGCTTCATCTCCTTTCTGATCTCTTGAAGAGTTCTAAATGTTAACCTTTTGTATTCTACCTCTGGAAGTTCTCTTCAACTGGAAATTTTTTTGATTGTTTGTTCTGGGAGCTTTCAGAAGCTAGGAGGTTCTTCCTCTTCAAGTAATTTGCTATGGAGTGTTTTCTCCAAGCTATCAGTACCTTGTTATACTTATTTATTTCATGTTTACCTACTGTGTTCATGCTTCTTGTTCTATTCTGTTTTGAAACATGCTAATAGACTGGTCATATGTGCTAGTTTAGTTACTGGCATCTTTGAAGCTCTTAATGTCTTATCACCAGGTGATTAGAGCTGTTACTAGACATGGAAGCCCAAGAGTCTATGTACTTTTCTTGTACGGATTCAGCTCAGGTGTCCAGGTAGTCAGCCACCAAGTGTGTGGTACAGGCTCTTCCTTACTGTCCTAGATGGGCAGAGATGATTGATGTAGGCATATACATCTGACTGCACATGCTGAGAAAGGCACAGGGCTAACAGCCATCCCTGAGTGTCTGTGAGGATGACATGTTCCTTTATGTCTGAGTCTAGGTGAAAGAATAGTTTCTGCCCTGATTTCTGGCTCAGGAGAGTCAACAAATTTTTTCAACCTTCCCTCTTTGTTAAATTCTTCCCTCTCTGCATTTCAGAGAATAGCTCAGGGCAGGCTGAAGAAGTCCTACTGTCAGCTTAGTTAATGGCATCAGACTCCAGAGGTAAGTACAGTGCAGAGAAGGAAGTGGGAAGTGCTGGAAGAAAGGAGAGAGATTTATGTCAAAGGAAAGATTTAGACTCATGCATGGTAGGTTATACTCAGACTTAGATTTTGAAAATCTAGTACTGTTTTTCTTTGGTCCTGAAGGCATAAGCAGATGGTCCAGTCAATTTCTCTCCTTGAAGAGAATGTCTTCCAAATACCACCATTCCAGTCACCATGCTGGCCACAGCCATTTCCCAGTAGGTCAGGTTGAGTTAATCCTGTTTACTTCTGCTCCTAGTCTCCCTTTCTCACTGCTGAGTCCAATTTCTTAACTTCCCCTTTGATGTTCAGGGCTCCTAGAACATCAAATGCAATGGATTCATTTGTTCTTTGGGCTTTTATTATTAGAGGAGTCACAGGAAGTGTCTGACTACTCTGCCACTTGGGCCTTCCTTGGGTTTTATTTAACTGCAAATCATATGATTATCTTTGTATGTGCTTATTTGCTATCAACATTTTTTCTTCATTGAAATTCTGTTAATGTCTCTTGGCCATTTTTCAGCTGTATTTTTTGTTTTTTACTGTTGTGTTCTCAGAGTTCTTTATGTACTCTAAACCCAAGTCTTTTGTCAGAGATGTGCTTTGCAAATATTTTCTCTCAGATTGCAGCTGTCTTTTCATCCCCTTCATAGGGTCTTTCACAGTGCAAAAGTCTTTCATTTGATGAGGTTCAGCTGATCAGTTTTTCTTTTTGTGAATTATATTTCTGATGTCAAGTCTAAAAGCTATTTTCCTAGTTGTAGGTCTCAAAGATTTTTCTCCTAAACTGTTTTTTTTTTTTTTTTCCCTAAAAGTTCCATGATTTTATACTTTATAAGGCAGGGATCCATTCTGAGTTAATCTTTATAAGATGTGAGACTTAAGCTGAGTTATTTTACTGTCTTTGATTGCCTAATAATTCTAGCACTATCTGTTGAAAAGGTTCTTTCCTCCACTGAATTATTTTTGTACCTTGTCAAAAATCAGCTGGGCATATTTTTGTGGCTCATTTCTGAGTTCTCTATTCTGTTTCAATTTTCCATGTGTCTATCTATCCACCAATAGCACATGGTATTTATTACTGTAGCTCTAAACCATTGAAGGGGTGGTATTGATTATTGTAGCTATAAACCATTAGGGATGTGAAGTTCTTCCTGTGGGTTTGGCTGATGTAGAGTGAGCATTGCCAAAAACTTTGTTGTTAGATCACCGTTTCCCTGGTCCTTAGGCTGAAGGAGTGGGCTTTCCTCAGAGCTTTTTCTGTCCGTGTGTATTGGCAGTTCAGGCTGAAGGCTTCTACAGGCTTCTGCTCTCTCCAGACTTTATATAGCGGAGGCAGAAGGGAAGCTGCGGAACTTACTGCCTTTCATTCCTCAAGTCCTGAGGTCTCGAGGCAGCCCATCCTCTGTTCACCTTCAGAGCCCACCTCTGCCTTCTCTTTGTGTTACACATACAGGAGTGTTTTGGTAGTAAGAGGGAAGACCTGAGAGGACTGTGGCTTCTCCTCCTACAAGGAACTGGAAGATCTTATTCTTTTTTTTTTTTTTTTTTGCCATTAAAACACAGAACTATGATCATATTCTACATATAACTTTATACACCTTTACTCAACATATAAATTTCTAATTTCTGCTATAAACTCTCTTGTAAGTACAATTTTGTTGCTATTGTCAGCTGTTGAGTTGCTTCTGACTCATAACAACCACACATATGCATCGTAGAACTGCTCCAGAGGGTTTACAAGCCTGTAACCTTTTGGCAGCAGGTATCCAGGCCTGGGTCCCAAAATGCCCCTGGGTGAGTTTGAACTGCTAACCTTTTGTCCAATAGTTGAGTGCGTAACCATCGGTATGACTCAGCGACTCCAAGGCTATATAATTTTCCTCCATGTGGCCAGAATATAATTTACATATGCTTCAAAATTTAGATTCTAACATTATTGCTATAATAAATAATATACTGAAGAGAATGTACAATAAACTCTTTCTGTCTCTAAGATTATTATGCTAGGCTAGAGTTGCAGGCAAAGAGTTGCACACAGCCATATAGTAACATGGAAGGGTGTCCCTGCATCCTTGCCAGCACTGGGACTCCAGCCTTCCCTTCAACATCAGCCCATGAGACAGACAAAGAAAAGCCTACACTATTATGCCCTCATGTGCACTGTTTTGATCACTAGTGAAGCTAATCAAGCGCCTTTTTTTTTGTAAACTGGCTATTCACGTCCTTTGCCTCTTCATCTTCTGAGGCCTGATGTACTCTACGGTACTTGCTTTCCTAGCAGAAAAATTAGACTCAATATGTACAGGAAGTTGTTTTCTTATACCAACAAAATTTAATTTAAT
The DNA here is from genome assembly GCA_028571685.1 of Heterohyrax brucei. Classification (NCBI taxonomy): domain Eukaryota; kingdom Metazoa; phylum Chordata; class Mammalia; order Hyracoidea; family Procaviidae; genus Heterohyrax; species Heterohyrax brucei. The sequence goes on from CM053162.1 coordinate 26,374,603, forward strand.
GTCTAAAACTGAAAGTTTAATGTCTAACTGAAAGTCTGTTGCCACTGAGTAGCTTCAAATGCTGTAGGACAGAACAGAATTGCCCCGCAGGGTTTCCAAGGCTATACATCCTTACAGAAGCAGGCTACCACATCTCCCACAGAGCAGCTGGTAGGTTTGAACCACCAACTCTTCTGTTAGCAGTCAAGCATTTTAACCACTGAGCCACTAGGGCTCCTTCCAAGGAACAGCTAGGACAGAAATAATTCAGTCCCCCTTTCGCATCTGCAAAAATCAAGTGTCTAACAGGAAAACACCTGCCAATCGAATAAAGACATCAGATAAAGATAAAACATAGGAAATACTTCAGATTTTTAGATAACTCTTGATCTTGAAAATTATACCGCTTATGAAAAACATGCATTTCCTGAATCTTACCTGAAGCATTATAACATTGCCACCTTCAAAGTGTCATCTGTGTCACACTTTAAACCAGAAATTCAATTTTCCATCATGTAACCTATTGCAGAAAAAAGACAAAGAAACATATGTTAAATTTGCAATCCCATCATGTCATAGATTGAATTGTGTTCCCCCAAAAAATGTGTGTAGAAATTTGGCTGGACCATAATTTCCAGGACTGTGTGAGGTTCCTGTATTCTCTAAACTCTGCCTTCGTGAAGTTAAGGAGGGAAGATGGGCAGTAGTTGAGCCGTGGGCAGGACTTAATGTGTGGTATCATATTGTAGCTTGGGGCAGCCTCTTTGGATATAAAAGAAAGGGAGGAAAGCAGAGATTTGGGGACCTCATATCATCAAGAAAGAAAGCATTAGCAGAGGCTGAGAGTGTCCTTTAGGAAGGACCAGAGTTCCTGTACCTCAGAAGCTTCCATTTCAGGGGAACACTAACAACAAGCATTTTCCTTCAGAGCCAGGAAATAAAGCTTTCCCCTGGAGCTGACACCCTGAATTTGGACTTTCGGCTTACTGGACTGGGACAAATAAAATTTCTCTTTTCAAAGCCTTTCACCTGTGGTATCTCTATTAAAGTAGCGTTATATGATTAAGACACATCATTATACAAGATCAGCTTTTTAAAAGTAAAACCTATAGGACATTAAAATAAGAAAACAACCATATTTCTGCTACCCAGAAAAACACTATGAGAATATTGATGCATTCTATTAGCTTTCGGTCTTCTGGATATGTATTATTTGGAGGTATTGACCTCACTGGTAGTAAAAACATTTTAAAATAGTTATGTCACATTTTTCTAAGTATTTCAAAAACGTATTCTAAATTATTTTCTTCCTTTCTTCTAAATCTCACAAATTCCAGAAACTATTAATTTATTTATAATTACACCCTACTATATGCAGAAGATTGATACCTCCCACCCTTCCAAAAGTTGGCTAATATAGCTATCATTCATGGGTGGCAACATAAAAAATCAAATTACCCACTATGGATTTCAATATCATTAAAAGCTATGCATCATAAATTCATACTCCAGCTAGGTTTTTTTGTCATTGTTGTTTTTGTTTTTTAGCTTCCTGAAATCCTTATTTCAGTGGCAGTTCTCTGCTGTTCGTTTTCAAAGCCAGTGTACATGCATACAAACTGGGAGAATCAGCCGCCCCAGAGAACACATATCTAGCCCCAGGCAAAATGTGAAGGCAGCAAAGCTTATCTTTGTTTAGCTGAAGCTCCTTCCTTTCCAGAAGGTTTCCACACTTTTCCTCTCAGCCAGCTCCTGCTCCCTCACTAACTCTCCAGAATCTTCCGCGCTATCAAAATCTGCTTTCAAAATCAATCCAGTGCAAGAAGTTATCTGAGAGGCTGGTATGTTGTTGCTCCCACAAGTATTTGCATTTAACATTTGCATTAATAATACTTTCACTTTAGCTTAAGCTTTGTCCCCTGTTACAATTTTAAAGTGCCATGGGAAATGGAGGGTCCCGGAAGGGTCCCCTCACCTAGCAGTCACACAAGCAAGTCTGCATGTACCCAGACTGAATACTTTGGAAGATGTGTTTCATTTCTGAAAATGGACATGAGTCACAGAAGACAGCATTCCTGCAGTCCTGTTGCCTGTCTCCCATAATACCAGAATCAAGTTGATTCTGACTTACAGCTATCTTATACGACCCATTTATAAACTAACCCCATACAGGTTCAAGGAGTGGCAGATGGATTCTAACCATTGACCTTTTGGTTAGCAGTCAAGCTCTTAACCACTATGTCACCAAGGCTCCATAGGGTTTTGAATGGCTGATTTATTTTTAAATTGTGGTTAAGGGAAAGTATAAAATCCAAATCAATTTCGCATGCCTGTCTATCTGCAGCTCCTTCTGATCTCCTTGCCCAGTGACAGCACACTCCTCCTTCTCATTCTATACTTGTAGTATCCTCTTAATAGCTCCTGTCCCCTCCTCTCCACCATCTTCTCTTCCAACTAGAAGGAGACCAGTAGGACAGCATCCTATAAATACGTAGAACCATAAAGTACACACATGGGCACGATCCATTTTTGTCTGAAGAGTTGACCACAGTAGTGTCTTCTGGTCAGGGACAGAAGCAAGGCTCAGGGCCATGCTCCTAGGGGATCCACCAGGCCATCAGACCATCAGCTGTGGTCTTCTAGTAGAGTTCTTGAGTTGCACTCCTCTTTTTCTTGTGTTGTTGAATGGCTTATGTTTTTTGGAAGTAGATTGCCCAGGCTTTCTTATGAGGAATCCCTGGATGGACTAGAACCTCCAACCTTCCAAATATCTGCCAAGTGCATTAACCTTTTGTGCCATGCAGGGACTCCCCTGCTGCCTGCACAGCCATGTGAACCTGTGAGTATCAGCTCACTTTCTGCCAGGAGACAGGCCACCTCCAGCCAGCCCACCTTCCTGGTGTCTTCTCGGGACCAGGGCAGTCCCAGCACAGAAGAATGGACAATGTCAGCATCAGAAGTTACAGAAGCACAGGAGCCTCCAGGACACTATAGGAATCCTTATCACTTTATGAAGTTTAAACTGATTTTAGTTACGGGTAAATGGATCAGTAACAGAGTCCCAGTGGCTCCACGGTGGCAAGCTTGGCTGCTAACCAAAAGGACAGCAGTTTGCCTCTACCAGCTGCTCTTTGGAACCTACTGGGAAGTTCTACTTCAGCCTATTGGATTGCTGTGAGTTTGGATCAACTCGATGGCAACAGGTTTCAAATATTAACATTTGCACCCTAGAGAAGTTCAGTCTTTCTTAAACCTCAGGTTAAACCCACCTCATAGACAAACCACATGAAATTACATTCGTAGTGAATATAATCGCGCCTCACAGTGCTTCCCTACCCAAGGGCAGAGCTGATTCATTTGAATCACCGGAGTTCTTACATTTAGTCCTACCCACTACAAGCCACATACTGTGCTGGGTGGTTTAGAAAAACTTCGTTTGTTTCACTTAATCTTTCTAGTTCTCAAAACAACTCTGTAGGATGGCCATTAAAACTGGCCACCATCAAGTTGATTCTGACTCACAACAACCTTATAGCACAGAGTAGAACTGCCCCATAGTGTTTCCAAGGAACAGCTGGTGGACTTGCTGCTGACCATTTGGTTAGCAGCCATCACTCTTAGCTGCTGTGCTACCAGGGCTCCAGAATGGGCATTATCACTCCTACTTTACGGATGAAGAAAGAGAAGCTCAGAACATTCGGGAATGATCTCTCAATGTTGAGCGTGAAAAAGAGTAACACTAGATATTCAACCTCAGTGTTGAGAAGAAGTAGTTATATCTAAGAAACAGATGCCAAATGCTCAAAACAGTAAATTCGAAAAGCAGTATACATTTTCCTTGAGTACGTTGATGGTTTAGTTTGTTCTCAGCTGCCTCAGTGAGGTAGAGGTTAAGAGGCTTCTGGTTGTCCTCTGGTACTTTAGACTTCATTCACAACCTGGGCCTTGAAGTGAGTTAACTCAGGCTTTAAAATGACCAACAGATAATTTATTCAAAGGGCAGGTAAGTTAGCAAACCAATGCCAACTGTCTCTCAGAGAACAGACAGTCCTGTGAATGCGAGGATTGCTTTATCTTATGCTAGTTATCTTTTATTCTGTGCTCAGTGGAGAAGCTCAGCTTTAGCCTGCTCTCCCAGATTGAGAGTCTGGTAAACTGAGTGACCGTCCCCCTTGCAATCCTGGACAGAGCTGCAGCCCATCAGCCCTAGCGGCATGTTCAGGTGCAGAAAATGAAACAGCAAAGAGAAAATACAGTCATAAGGTTGACAAAATTGTTTTTATCAGCATATTGTTCTGCCAAAGGCTTGTTTATGATCCAACTCCTCAGCACACAGAGGGGCCCAGCCTCACGGAAGCCTAAATCTTTGGGACAATTGAGATGACCCATTTAGAAACTAATCAGATTCAAACGGTTTTTGGTACTACGTCCTGGGTGAGTGTGTACTATGTGTGAGACTTTAAGGAGAAATGTGCCTTGTAGAGGAGCTCCTTAATGGGAACCCATATACACCTTCCTCAGGAATTTAAATCCCCAATTGGGGGTTCCTAATCCTTCAAATGGTGCAGTGGTTAAGTATTACCACTGCTAACCAAAGGATCGGCAGTTTCAGTTCACCAGGCACTTTTGGAAACACTATGGGGGCAGTTCTACTTTGCCCTATAGGATCGCTGTGAGTTGAAATCAACTCAATGGTAATGGGTCTGGGTTTACTTTCTTCCCTTCCTCCTTCCTTCTCTCCCTCCTTCCCTCCCTCTCTTCCTCCCTTCTTCCTTCTTTCTTTGCTCTTTCTCTTTTTCTCTCTCTCTCCCTCCCCCCTTTCATCCCTTCTTCTCTCTCTCCTCTTCCTCTTCTTCCTTTCCTGCCTGGACTGGTGTGCCCCTTTAGCCTCATTTTGTTTTACAGGCCTGACCAGCGTTTGGCTGCAGAGTGAATCTTAGGAGTGACTTCACTACAGAGCAGAAAGGGCATCCAGGGGCCATACTTTCAGGGTTTCTCCAGTCTCTGCCAGGCCAGAGAGTTTGCCTTTTCTTTTTGACTTAGAATTTTTGTTCTACATTTTTCTCCACCTCTGTCCAGGATCCTCTCTGTCAGAGCTGTCAGTAGTGGTGGCCAGGCACCATCTAATCGTACTAGACTCAATCTTGGGGAGCCCGCAGTTGATGAGGTCTGTTAGTTCTTTGTGCTAACGATATAAACAATTTGTATGTGCGTCTGTGTGTCACTTTTTAATTAAAAATGACCTTTCTATTTCTTATTAATTACTAAAAGTAACATACAAACATTGTAAAAGAAAAGAAAAACCAGAAAACCAAGAAAAACAAGAGAAAAAAATAAGTACCATTCATAACGGAATGTCCCCTAACGGCAGACAAATAGTCACCTGAAAACAAAGAAAAAAAGATTCCAAGAAAAAACTTTTGGCCAGGAATTGGGGATCTCAGGGATGAAGATAGGCATGGGATGGGCATGGGGAGGCCCAGAAACCAACAGTAGACCAAATTTAGGTAAAAGGGCATTATGGAGAGTTCTAGAATGGGGGAGAAAGGTGACTGAGGGTAGGAAGCACAATGGGGTACGAGGGGAGGAGAGGTGGGAAAGCCAGAACCAAGGAAGGAGGAAAGGAAGAAGGCAGATGATTTCGGGGGAAGGAAGAAGTATGTTCACTTTGCAGTTGCCCAGCACAGCTGCAGAGGAGAGCTAGGCCATTCTGAGCTCCACGGCCCCAGACTTCTTCCTCACTAGATCAAGGCCCCATACTTGCTACCTTCACAAAGCTTGACAAACCAGTACCACTATCACAGACACCACAGCTGAGGACCCTGTCTGTGTTATGTGTTACATATGAGACAACATTTCCTCCTCTTCTTCAGGTCAACAGCAAGACAAAGCTGAGGCTCTATGAAATTTCCCCCATCTATTCCAGCCGCCCTAGCCTTGCTCCTCCTTGACTATTCCCTCTGTCTTTCCCATCTCAGTAGGGCTCACTGCCATCACTGTTCAGAGAGTCCCACCACAGGGAGACTGCTCCTGACCCCTCTGTCCAAATAGCTTCCTCACCCGCTCCATCACTCTCTAGTTCCTTGTCCGTGTTTATTTATTTATTTTTTACTGCATATCATGCTGCCAAGCCATGCTATCATAACTATATTTCAGCACTATAGCCTACTTATTTGTGTGGTTGCTAACTGGCTGTCTGCCACTCTAGACCATACAGTTTATGGGGACACAGACTTAATCTAGTTCTCTGCTGTCTCCCCAGTGCAGACACACAACTTGGCACGCTGAAGGAGCACAATATGGTATCTGTTGACTAACTGAGTGAAATCACTTGCCGGCAAGCACTTAAACAGGGTCGAACACAGAACTATCCAGTTTGAATGCCTATATGTTTCCTTTTCTTGCACAGGTACGACAGACGACTGGACAGACACATGGATGGACAGAGGAGTATGAAGACAAAAGAGCAGACACACTTCGCATATCTGGATCTAACCATCACCCTTGTCCTGGTCGAGGTTGACACAGCAGGAGCCCAGGTAGGCAGGGGGACAAGTCTGGTCACATCCTGTTAGCAAATGCCGAAGTCCAAAATGCATTAGAGACAGAATGTGACATGGAGCCTCAGGCCAATGGAGGGGAAAAGCTAGGGTCGCAAGTCAACATTGGGCATCAGGTGGAGGCAGGAGTGGCCCAAGCAGATCCACAACGAGATGGGAACAGAAGCCTTGGAAAATTCCCAGTGAAGGTCACTGGTGACCATGGCTCAGGTCTTCAGGCGTACGGGAACCTCATTGTCTTGGAGGGTTGGAGGCAAAGTAGATAGCCCCTGGCTAAAAAATATTTGAGTATGACAAATTGCACTTACAACTGTCCCCTTTTTTTGTGCAACTTACATTAGTCATACGCATAACATGCAATGTTGTAGCTTGTAATTTGCTGATGATTCATTCTCAGATGTTCATTTGTAGATGTTTACAAGTAACATTTCCAACCCGAAAGGCAAAGATTGGATTTATAAAGATACTGATAATAAAAACCAAACTTATTGCCATCAAGTCAATTCCAACTCATAGCCTCCTATAGGACAGAGTAGAACTCCCCCATAGGGTTTCTAACGAGTGGCTGATGGATTCAAACTGCTGACCTTTTAGTTAGCAGTTGTAACTCTTAACCACTGCACCACTGGGACTGATCATAATAAGGCAATCATGATACAAACTAAAAAACTGAGGGATGCAATTTATGTCACAGCCTACTTGAAGTGGATGCACGGGACATGATCTTAAGATGGGGACTCCTATAGATTTACATGTGGACCTGTATTCACGGTCTTCCAGAAAATTTGCTGAACACAGTAATTATAATTTAACCACATAGTATGAACAGGTATAAAATGGTTAACACAAACCTCACCTGGGCTGCAGCAGCCTGAGATGCTGGAGGGTGCTTCCAGGTCCCAGTCATCCCAGTGGGAGACCCAACCAAGAGGCAACTCAGGCTTGCTCCAAAGAACAGAAAGTGAAACTCAACCAACCTATCATACAGACCACCAGCCCTCACTCAGAACAAGGAGCACTAGATTAGTGGAAGGACAGATGGATGCTTCTAGGGCCCCATGACAATCAGCAATCAGCTCTTTTCTGATGAAAGGAGGTGGGGAAGGCAGAAGGAAGAGAATGAGGAGAAAACAATGAAGAAAGACGGCACTTACAGGCTCTGAAAGAGTGCCCAAGACAGACACAAGGCAGAGGGCTTCCTGCAATGGCCCTGTGGATCCAGGGGGACAAGAAACACTTCCCCACAGACTGGGGTAGCCTGAGAGGGTTCACGAAGGTGGACAAGAACACAGGTTATAAAACTGTGTCTCCTCAGGACATCAGAGTCACTGAACCAGAAGACAATGGACCCTGCACAAGACTCATGGTGCTGGCCAGGGCTCCAGCCCACATGCAGAGCAGAACCTGAGCCTCTGCCATCTAGCTAAAGACGCCCTCCGAGCTCCGAGCTCTGTCCCTGAGCCGCCTTTCCTGAGCACTGAGCGTTACTGAGACGCAGTACCGCATAGGGAGTCTAGTTAGCTTAACCTTCAGGATGAGGTGTTTGGAAGGAGTCCTTTCTTAAGGTAGGTGGAGAAGACCTGTTACTGCCTAAGGCGGAGCAGGACCTGCTCTCCAGAGAAGAATGATGATTTAAGTATCCATACCTCCTGAGCATTCAGCCAGGGTCTCATCCACACAAACCCCTCCCGGAGCAAAACAGCCTCAGTGAGAAACCTCCTTCTGCTCAGGAGGAAAAGACACCCCTGAGTGCCCCGGAGTGCCAAGGGCTCCTGCCAATGCCATGCTCTTTTCCTAAAGACTCTAAAGAATCTAGGGAAATAACTATGTGTATTTCCTTTTCCTCACTCCTATATTCTTCCTCCATCTGTGAGGCACAGGGCATCATCACCCTCTCTTGGACTTTTGTCTGATTTTCCTAAGCCTTGTAATCTTATCAGCAATAACTGGGGAAGAGGTGGAATACACGATGGTGCAAAAGATGTCTGTCAGTAGCGAGGTTCCTCAAGTATCTGTACCCATGCAGACGTACCAAATAAGCGAAAGCCAGTCGCAACACCTGCCAAAAGTATGGCCACATCCTTGCCAGCTGGGTTGTGCTGATTACAGCACAGGTGACTCGTGGACATTTCAGATACAGTGAAGGAGTTGCCTCCTGTGCCAGGCCAGGCAGATCCCCCCAGGGACAGCGCCTGATGCTTGCACTGTTGAAGCCATTCTGGGCATGGACTCCTCCCCTGTATTTCTCTGCTGTGAACAGCTCCACTGCAGAGCCCTCAGTCTTTCTAAAGTTAAAATTCAAAATGTACTTTGATAAGATCTATAAAAATAGCAGAGAGCAGACAGTATGTATGTGACTATGTCTGTCTATGTATCTGTGTACATGTGCATAAATTGTTACCTCATATTGTGCTTGTTCGTGACAAGAGATTAATCAGTGTTGACTGCTTATCCAACTTGAGTAAATCTTTGTGAATCTTAGGAAATCCTTATCTAAGCCATTATCTCAAGGTATGCAATAGCCTCTTAAGTTTTCGTTATAAAATGAAATGGTAGTTCCCATAAATTTTTTCTTTCCACAATGCCCTCCTGAGTATGAGAATTTGCTTATATATTCCTGTTTGGAATGGGAGGAAAGAAGGGGGATAAAGGGAGTGAAGGAAGTAACATGCTACATCCAGAAAGAAAAGTGAGTAATATTTTCCACTACCTTATTTCATTTGCAATGAAAAAAAAGAAAAAGAAAGATGGAAAGCAGAGGAAACCCTAAACTCATGCTCCAAAAGCCAAGAGAATACTTGCAGGTCATGTAGCCTGGCGTCTGTCTCCTTTGAAGAACAAGCATTCGGTAGACGGTGTGCCCCACTTGCTGCATCTGCATTACATCGAGTCTCTTAGCAACTGATTGGGCATGCCATCCAGGCTGTGTCTCGTTTCACTGAGAGTGCCACAAAACATATTTTATGATTCAAACACTGTGCCAAAAAGTTTAATGTTTTCCTGCTGTTTTTAATGTCTCTGAATTTTTAACTGCGTGATTAATTTAAAAGATGCATCAGAACAAATTAAAGACAGTCTTTTATCCCCTTTTCAAACAAATTAAGGGTAACCGTCAATTGCCATTGAGGAGACCCTGACTCATGACAGTAACATGCGTGCAGAGTGGAACCTGTGCTCCACAGGGTTTTCATGGCTGTAACTTTTGGAAGCAGACTGCCAGGCCTCCCTACTGAGATGCCCCCAGGCAGACTCAAACCACCTACCTTTCAGTCAGTAGTTGAGCGCTTAACCATAAGTGCCACTCAGAGACGCCAAACTGAGGGCTATCACAGTTGTTAGTTGTGGGTGGTGAGTAGACGCTGACTCGTGGTGACATGTGTGTCAGAGTAACTGCTCCATAGGGTTTTCAAGGCTGCAACCTTCTAGAAGCAGATCACCAGGTCTGTCTTCTGTAGTGCCTGTGGATGGGTTTGACCCACCAACATGCTGACAAGTAGTTAAGAGTTTAACTATCTGTGCCAAGCAAGGAAGAAGAAACAGACAAATCTTATAGATTGGACTGGGCGACAGAGTGGCCATATCATGTGTGCGCTTTATGTTTCTATGCATCTATAGGATGTCATTCCACTGGCCTCTTACTAGAGGGGAGTGGGAATGGTGGATAAGAGGTGACAGGAGATTGTTAAGAGGATATAACACGCATAGAACAGAAAGGAAGAGTGTGCTGTCGCCAAGCAAGGACAGCAGAAGGAGCTACACATAGGTGGGCATGCAAATTTAAACTGGATTGTACGCTTTCACTCAATTGCAATAAATAAATAAAATTAAAAAATAAAATCTTATATTTTAGAGGACGGGCTATTTAAAAAAAAAAATGAGACTGTCTCATCAAACAGGAGGGGCTGTGTACTAATTTTATACCTGTATCTCTCCATCAGGAAAGATACATATAGCACCTGGTGTCATAATGGGCAGGTGCTAAGGCTACTAATCAAAAAGTCGGCAGTTTGAATCTACCAGGAGCTCCCTAGAAACTCTGTGGGGTAGTCCTACTCTGTCTCATAGGCTCAGTATGAGTTGGAATCAACTTGACAGCAGTGGGCTTGGGTTTTTTTTTTTTTTTTATTATCTTTCCATCATCCCAGTTTCCACTGAAATTAAAAGAAGAGACCCCTAGGTATAATACTAGGTGTATTACAGTGATGGCTACAATCTGGTCAGGTCTTCTGACATACAGAATTCAAGGTAGCAGAAGTGAGGATTGAGGTGACGACCCTGTCATTGCTGTCCTGTACTCTCAGGGTTTATGAACGGGAAAAGTGAGTGGGAGGGAATTCATTTGTGTATCCCATTACCAAATAGGTACCAGGTCTCCTGTATGTCCAGGCATATGCTACGCATTGGGAGCACACAGTCATACTCGGCCTCTTGCAAAAGCCAGCTATCAGTCACAGAGACAAAACAAATAATTCAAAGTCTATGGAGCCTCATCCATTGCTGACAGGAATGTAAAACAGTGGAGCTTCTATGGAAAACACTTTGGCAGTTCTTCAAAAAGCTGAACATAGAATTGTCATATGATCCAGCAACCCTAGGAGCACACCCATAAAAAGTGAATGCAGGAACATAAACAGAAACTTGTACTCCAGTGTTCATTTCAACACTTTTTACAACAACCAAAAACGCAGAGACAACTGAAATGTCTATCAACAGAAGCATGGATAAACAAAACATAATACATATACGCAACGTAGCATCACTCAAGCATAAAGAGAAATGAAGTCCTCATGCATGCCACAACGTGGATGAACCTTGAAAACGTAATGGTAAGCAAAAGAAGCCAGTTTCAAAAGAACAAATATCATATAATCACACTTATGTGGAATAAGAAAACATAAAGAAACCAAAGATTATTAGCGGTTACCAGATGTGGAAGGGAGGAAAAAGCAGAGAAATTTACTTAGGGGCTACTAACCTTACGTTAATGGTTATGGAATAATACGGAAAAGGATAGTGAGAATGGTTACATGCCTTCAAGAATGTAACCAATATCACTGAATTATACATGGAGAAATTGTTGAACTGTCCTATGTTTTGTTATATATTTTTCACCACCCTCCTCCACACAAAAATCTGTGGAAACCGCCAGAAAGGAAAAGATCTAGGTTCTGTGATTTAAAAAAAAAAAAAAAGTCATAATAACAAGAAAAACCCTTTAACCTGGATGACAAAGAAGGCATTTGGAGGGCTTGCTTAACTTCAAATCATAAAGAGTAGATGCCAGCCAAACCAGGAATGGGAGACAGTCTGCTTGAGGTGTAAGAACAGCTTGTATTAACATCCTGAGGCCACAAAGTAGCAGTGTTCACAGATTCAAAAAAGCCTGGGACAGTAGGTGGTGAGTGAAGGGAGAGCAGTCCAAAGAATATGGGAGAGGGAGACAGGGCTCGAGTCATCTGGGGCCTTCCAAGCCACCTTGGGGATTTGTGTTATGCTATTTTAAATGTAATGTTTAGCCATTAAATAATTTTAATTTTTCCAGTAAGATGACTTGTGATCTTAAAAGATTACTGTAGCTGCTGGCTGACAATGAGGCAACAGGGATAATGACCAAGACTAGCTGATACATTGAGATGGAACACATGGGTGGAACCAAGATATATGGTGAAGGGCTTGGAGAAGAACTTGGGGTTTGTGTGAGAAAGAGGAAGGTGGGGCCACACGGACAACTCAGTGGAAGGCTATGGTGCTTACTGCATGGGAGAAGTATGTTTGTAGGGAAAGATCAAACACTCATATCTAGAAATGTTATGTGCGAGAGACCTGTGAGACATCCAAGTAGACCAGTCAAAATGAAAGTTAGGTATAAGAATTTGGAGATACGAAAAAAAGTCTTGGAAGAAGACACAAATTAGAGACTCCTTTCCAAATACATTGTTTTAAAACCACAAGAAGGGATGTGGTTAACAAGGGTACAAATTTCCAGAGAGGAAAAGACCCAGAGGTCAGGCAGAAGAAAACTGGCTGAGTAGATTAAGGAGCTGAAGAAGTGGGAAGAAAGTTAAAGAGTATGGTATCCAGGAAGCTGGGAGAAGCGTGTGTGCAGGAGAAGTGTACTATGATGACTGTTGCAGAGAGGCCAAGTAGGTGAGCACCAAGAGGGTCCTTTGAACTGAGTCACAGATAACCAATGGTGACCTTGACAAACAGTTGACGTAGCATAGAGGAAGGGAAGCCAGGTTTGCTTAGGACACTGTCTCTGCAAAATATGGCAAACTAAAAAATTCTCCAGTAGGGATCACTGAAAATACACTCCATGAAATATATTTTAAAAATTATTTTGACAGAGTGGGCCAAGATGGTAGAGTAGTGAGATTCTTCCGTGATCTCTCTTACGGTAAACACCCAAAAGAACAAATGAATTTATTATACATGACAATCTAGGCAATTGCTTATACAGGGCATCAAAGGCAAAGTTGAGAAACTGGACTGAGTGGCAGGAAGGGACAGAAGGTTCAGATGCAGCAAGGAGCTGCCAGACCTAACACAATGGAAATCGGTACCCCACAGGCTGGATCTGCTGGTACTAGCCTGTTGAGGTGAGCAGTGCCATTCAAAAACACATTTTCCACAATCGGAGAGACCTCATGACAGAAAGTCCACTGATATCTGCAAAGCCAGTGAAAAGTGGCACTAGATTGTCAAAAGATAAGTAATTTTCACTTAACCTACTGCACACAGATCTAAAAACTCTCCTTTGGGAAAAACGTCTTTCCCTTTTATCTGCCCTCCTCTCACTCTGCAGTGGGCCCAAGCTGGCTCCAGAACTGGTACATTCCATGTGCAGGAAACAGAACCTCCTTATGTGCCCTGAGCTGTCTCCCCAATTTTGGAGAAGAACAAGTTAACTAAAAGAAAAAATAATCTGCCTGCCCCCCTGAGGCAGGAACTCAGGGCAGAAACAATTCCTTTGCACAGGTGTAAAGGGTCCACAACTCTGAATGTCTCTCACCCTTGCACAGACCTGTGTGGGCCCACTAGAACAGCATAAGCCTTCCTTACCACTACCCAACAGCAAATACACCCAAACCCTAACTTTCTATATTAACTATATGATGGAAAGACAGGCTCCTTGACATCTGACACCTCGCTGCCTGTTAAACAGGACCCTCACCCACCCACAGGAAGGAAATGAAGACTGGTGGCTCCACCTAACCAATCATGACAGGGGTCCAAGAATAAGTGGTGCTCTCCAGTCTTTACAGTCAACCTCAATGGGCACCCACAGTTCAGGTGCAAAAGCAACCCAACCACACATTGTAAGGAACAGGGACACAATTTCCTCACACTCAGGACAGGCTGTCAGCCCGTCTTTCTCAGTGCATGCAACCAGATACCTGTGCCTACACCAACTACCCCATCCACCTAGGACTGGAGGTGACATACCTCAGATGAATACATACAAGAAAAGCAAATGGGCTCCTGGGCTCACATGCTTATATAATACAGTTCTAACCACCTGGTGATAGGACATTATAGCTTCAGAGGTACCAGCAATGAAACTAGCTCACACAACCATCCTATCTGGCATTTCAAAACAAAACAAGAAGCCAGGACATAGTAAACAAAGATAAAGTAAATAAATACAATAACTTATTGATGGCTCAAAGCCAATAGTCAATTTCAAATCACATAAAGACGGAGGCAACAATGGTTTCAGAAACTTCCCAGAACAAAAAGAAAAAAAAGAAGCTTCCAGATGAACAAAACTTCCTATAATTAGTAGATAGAGAATAATAAAGATGAATATACTGAAAGAAAGAAATCAGGTAAAATACAAAACAAGCCAAAAAAGACACAAACACAGCAATTAAGAAACTTAACAAGTTTAGAGCAGAGCATAATGACAAGTTGAACAGGCTGCAAGAATCCATAAGAGAGTAAATAGAAATTCAGAAGATTAACAAAATTTCGGAATTAGACACCTCAACAGAAACTCAAAAGGGCAGAGGTGAGGCAATGGAAATCGGAAATACTAAGACTGAAGATAAAGCACTTGACACCAATATATTTGAGGAAAAATCAGATAAACGACTTTTTAAAAGTGAAGAAATTACAAGAATTATGATGGCCTCTATCAAGAGAAATAACCTATGACTTGTTGGAGTATTAGAATAGGGTGGGGGAGTAATAGAAAATACAGAGAGAACTGTTGAAGATTTGTTGGTAGTCAATAAGACTAAGGTCAGACTACTCAGCAGAAACCATACGCACAAGAAGGCAATGGTAGGGTATACATAAAGCCTTGAAGGAAAAAAAAAAAAATGCCGGCCAAGGGTTATATATCCAGCAAAACTGTATCTTAAATATGACGAGGAAATTAGGACACTTTCAGATAAAGAGAAATTTAGGGAATTTGCAAAAGACAACAACAAATTTACAAGAAATAGTAAAAGGAATCCTTCAGTTAGAAAATCAATGTCATAATTCAAGACTAGAACATAGGGTAGATATCATCTCAGAAAAGGAAATCACAAAAATAAATCAAAATTAAAACAGTGAAAATAAGGAAACTGAGACATCATTATGTCATTATTTTGCTATAACACATCATAGCAAAAAAGAGGAACTAAAAATCTACTCATGGATCTTTCATATGGAAAGCCAGCTAAGCCAAGTGCCGTCGAGTCGGATCCAACCCTGGAAAGGAACTCAAGAAAACATAAAGAAAAAGAAAATACTAGTTTAAACCTAGAAAAACAGGGGTGAATATTAAGATAGCCACAAAAGAAACTAACAATCTTACATATCAAAATAAAACAGAAGAAAAGCATAAAGACTCAGTAAACACAAAATCAACAAAAGTGAAACAGATGAAAAGAAAATACATACAGAAAAATGACGTAGTTCAGATAGTTAAGTGGAACAAACAAAATGGCAACAAAGCAAAAAAATCTCTTTGAGTAAAATAGACATTTTCACAGTGTTAAGTCTTCCCATCCATGAGCAAGGTAGGTTTCTCCACTTATGTAAGTCTTTGTTAGTTTTCTGCAGTAAAGTCTTGTGATTTTCTCTGTAAACGTCTCTTATGTCTCTGGTTAGATTTATTAAGTGTTTTATTAGGTTAGATTTATTAGGTGTTTTATCTTCTTGGGGGCTATAGTAAATGGCACTGATTTGGTGATTTCTTCTTTAATGATCTCTGTTGGTATAAAGGAATCCTACCGATTTACTTATGTTTATCTTATATCCTGGATATTTCCATGAACTCTTCTATTAGTTCCAGTAATTTGTTTATGGATTCTTTAGGGTTCACTGTGTGTACAATTACATCATCTGCAAATAGGGAGATTTTTAATTCTCCTCTGCTGATGCAGATGCCCTTTATTTGTCTTCTCTAATTTCTCTGGCTAGAACCTCTAGCACAACGTTGAACAGAAGTGGTGACAGTGGGCATCCTTGTCTAGTTCCCATTCTCAAGGGGAATTCTTTCAGTCTGTTTTCATTCAGGATGATGTAGGCAGTTGGCTTTGCCTAGATGCCCCCTACTGCACTGAGGAATTTCTCTTCTATCCTGTTTTGCTGAGAGTTTTTAACATGAATTAATGTTGGACTTTGTCAATTGCCTTTTCTGCATCAATTGACAAAAAGGTGATTCTTATCCTTTGTGTGATTTATTTTTATGTGGTTGATCACTAATTATTTTTCTGAAGTTAAACCAGCCTTGCATCCCCAGTATGGATCTAACTTTGTCATGGTGAATTATTTTGTTGATATGTTGTTGAATTCTATGGGCAAGGATTTTGATGAAGAATTTTGCATCTAGGTTCATGAGTGATACTGGTTTGGAATTTTCTTTTTTTTGGAATCTTTCCCTGGCTTTGGTGTCAGGGTTATGATGGCTTCACAGAATGAATTTGGGAGTATTTTCTCCTTTTCTATGCTGTGAAATAGCCTCAGTAGTAGTGGAATTAACTCTTCTTTAAAAATTTGGTAGAAATCTCCAGTGAGGTCATCTGGGCCAGGGCTTGTCTTGGCTAGTAGTTTTTTTTAAATTACATTTTCAATCATGCCTTTTGTGGTAGGTTTACTAAGATATTCTACTTCTCCTTGTGATAATTTTGGTAGGTGATGTGAATCTAGAAACTTGTCCACTTCCTCTAGGTTTTCCAATCTGTTAGAGCACAGTTTTTCATAGTATTCTGTTTTGATTTCAGTTGCGTCTGTTGTAACATCTCCTGTCTCATGTCTTACTCAGGTTATTTGTTACCTCTCCTGTTTTCAATTTTGTTGACATTTTTTAAAAAACAGGTTTTGCTTTTGTTAATTCTTTCAATAGCTTTTTCTGTTCTCTAAGTTATTTAGCTTTGCTCTAATCTTTATTATCTATTTTCCTCTGGTGCCTGAAGGGTTCTTTTGTTACTCTCATTCTGTTTGTTCAAGTTGTAGGGTTAACTCTTTGGTTTGGGCCCTTTATTCATTCCAGATGTGTGCATTAATAGAAATAAATTGATCTCTGAGCACTACTTTCCCTGTATCCCAAGGGTTCTGGTAGGATATATTCTCATTCTCGTTTCATTTCATAAATTTCTTTATTGCATCTTTCATTTCTTTTATAACTCATGGATTTTTGAGTAAGATGTTGTTTAGTTTCCACGAGTTCAAATTTCTACCTATGTTTTTTTCTGGTATTGATTTCAACTTTTATGACTTTATGGTCTGAGAAAATACTTTGCAATAATTCAGTGGTTTGGATTTTGTTGAGATTTGTTTTATGACCTAATATGTGGTCTATTCTGGAGACTGTTCCATGTGCATTGGAAAAGAAAGTATACTTACCTGTTGTTGGGTAAAAAGTTCTGTGTATGTCAATGAGTTCTGGTTGGTGGATTGTCACAATAAGATCTTCCATATCTTTACTAAGCTTTTTTCTAGATGATCTGTCCATTACTGAAAGTGGAGTGTTGAAGTCTCCTACTATTACTGTGGCGTGATCTATCTCACTTTTCAATGTTGTCAGTGTTTGATGTCTTTAAATGTTACAGTACTGGGTACATAAATATTTAACGGTGTTATATCCTGTTTATGTATTGGACCTTTCTGCAACAAATAGTGACCACCTTGTCCATTATGGTGGATTTTACATTAAAATCTATTTTATATGAGATTAGTATTGCCACTCCTGCTCTTCTTTGTATTTTGTAAGCTTGGTATATATGTTCCCACTGTTTGATTTTCAGTTCGTTTATGTCTTTGAGTGTAAGGTGTGTTTCCTGTAAGCAACACATAGACTGTGTTTTTTTGATCCAAGCTGTTATTCTCTGCCTCTTTAATGAAGCTTTCAATCCTTTTACATTCAGTGTAATTATTGATAGGTATGTGTTTATTGCTGTCATTTTGGTGCCTTTATTTTTATGTTGTTTGTTTTCTTTGTTCCTTTTAATATTCTGTTCTTGGTTGCTTTTCTTTATAGGTTTACTGCCATGAGTTGGATCTGACTTGACAGCACTTGGCTGGCTTGGCTTTCATCCTTTTCAGCATGGGTTTTGTCTTTTTTGAGACTCCTGAATTATGTTTCTTGTTTTGAAATGTCACACTGTTGGCTTGCTTTGCAGCTACCTCTCTGATCCCCCTTAACGCTCTAAGTTTAAACCAATCTTTAACTTCTGTACATCTTAATTTCCTCTCCATCTAAAAGGGTTGTATCGACTGTAACATATTTCTCTTTGTAGTGTAATGATGTCACAGTTTTCATGTTAAGATCACTGGTTCCCTACTTTCAATACTTTAGCTTAGTGACTTCCCTGACTGAGCAGGATTCTGGATGCTGTGTCCTGCATTGCATCCTTAAGTATACACTTGATGTTATTTGCTTTTCTAAACAAAGAGCTTCTTTCAGTATTTGTTGTAGTTTTGGTTTGGTTTTAGAAAACTCTCTAAGCTTTTGTTTATCTGCAGATGTCTTAATTTCACCATCATATTTGAGAGACAATTTTCCAAGACATATAATTCTTAGATGGAAGTTTTTTCCCTTCAAGGCTCTGTATGTGTGCTCCCACTGTCTTCTTGCCAACAAGATTTCTGCTAGGAAGTCAGAAGAAAGCCTGTAAGGCTACCTTTTGTACGTTAGTTTTGATTTAAGCCTTGCTGCTTTTAAGAGCCTCTCTTTATGTTTCATTTTATTAAGCTTGATGGAAACCCTGGTGGCATAGTAGGCTAAGTGCTACATCTGCTAACCAAAAGGTCAGCAGTTCAAATCAACCAGGCACTCTTTGGAAATTCTATGGGGTAGTTCTACCCTGACTTCAAGGGTCACTATGAGTCAGATGCGACATGACAACCATAGGTTTGAGTTTACAATATGCCATAATGACTTTGTTTTGGGGTCTAGTTATTGTGGTATTCAATAAGCATCTTGAATATCTGTGTTCTCTTCTTTCATGATTTCAGGGAATTTTCTGTAATTCTTGAACAATTCTCTCCATATTTTCTGCTATTTCTTCCTGTTAAGGAATTCCAGTTATTTGTAGATTATTCCTCCTGATGGAGGCCCACATGCTTCTTGATACTTCTTCATTTTTCTTATTTCTTTTCTCCGATTTCTCCTCATAAATACTGGTGTCGGTTGCTTTATCTTCAAGCTCAGTAATTCTGCATTCCATTTCCTCAATCATGCTGTTTTGGCTTTGCATTGAATTGTCTAATTCTGTAATTTGATAATTGATCTGCTGGATTTCAGATTGATTGTTGATGTTCTAGTGGTTCACATAACCTACTTAATTTTTCATTTTGTTCTGCTGCATTTTGTTTAATCTCTACAAGGTCTCTGTACATAATTCTTTTGTATTCTACCTCTGATAATTTCAGAAAGGCCTCTTCATCTGGAAAGTTTTGTGATTCTTTATTTCGGGAGTTTTCCAGAGCCACAGTAGTCTGCTTCTTTAAATGGTTAGATATTGATTATTATGTTCATGCCATCAAGAAGCTGCTCAGTTCCACTGGTGTTACACCAAAGGGAGCTGTGGCATAGTTCTAAGAAGGGAACAAGGGCACTGCTAGATTTGATTCCCAGTGGCCACTGTGTTCTCTAATGCAGCTAACTCACGTATAGCTTCTCTGGAAATACAGGCTGTCAAGTCCTGCAACGCTGCTTGGTTTAGTGGCTGACCTTTGCTGGGCTCTCAGGGGTGGCAGGCCCCATTTCCTGGCTGCTAAAGGTGGTGAGCTACCTGTGCTGACTCTCCATCATCGTGCCAGTTGTGTCTGATGTAGCTCAGGGAAGGCAGGAGAGAATGATGCCAACACACTCTGCTGCCAAAGACCTCTGGGTTCTCTAGATGTGTTTATCTTTAAAACTTTTCTGCTTTTCTGCTGAGGGGGTGCTGTCCAGAAGCTGCTGAAAGTAGCCAGGCCCTCAGCAGTTATAGGTCCCACCTCCTGGCTGACAAAGATGGCACCCTACTAATGGAGTCTCCTGAGAGCCATTAGCCAATGCTATGATGTGGCTCAGTGAAAGATGGTGGAAATGGCACCACCATACTCAGCCACCAGTCAACACTGCATTCTCCACTTGCTCTTATCTTAAAAGCTGCTTCTCTGCTGAGAGAGGTGTTGACCAGCTGCAGCTGAAAGCAGCTGGGCCTTCAGGGGTGGCAGGCCCCACCTCCTGGCTGACATAGATGGTGCTTTGTAGGCTGTCCCCAAATAGTATTATGTTGCTCAAGGAAGAGAGGTGTTAGGGCCCTGCTGTATTTGGTTGCCATTGCCCCCTACACTCTCTAGGTATAATCATCTTAAAAACAGTGTTCCTCCTGGAGAAGCACTATCCAGACAGACATTGTTGCTCAGCATGTGAATTAGCACCAGGTGAGACCTCAGGCATGGTTAACTCCACCTCTCTGCTGACCAAGATGGCATCCCACCTGATCTGCCACTCCCGCAGTGCATCAGCAGTATCTATGGTGCAGCTCAGAGAAGAGGAGGGGGAGGGGCCCTGGTGCCCTCAGTCACCTGCTGCAGATGGGTTCTCTAGATGTGGTTATCCCAAGCACAGTGTCTCTGCTGCATGATACACTGTTTACTTAAGCACTGCACATCAGTGTAGTAGCTGGCTCATGCCAGGCTCACAGACTCAGCAGTCCCAGTCCCAGCTTCCCCGTTAACAAAGAAGGCATCTGTACCTGCAATTCCCTCAAGTGATGCACTAGCAGAAGCAGAACTCAGTGTACCACTGCCTTGCCTCCAACAGAGGTAGTTTTCCTCTTTCTATTGCCCAGTACAATCTTACAACCCAACACCAGATCTTGGGTCTCCCAGAATGTCCACTCTGCTCTGTTCAGTTATTTTTCTAGACCTTAGTTCTCAAAGGGAATGAAGGAGACATGTGTCTCCTCCACCATGTTGGTCCCACTCTTGAAAAACTGTATTCTAAGTAATTAGAAAACCTACAAAAAATGGACAAATTTCTAGAAACACACTACCTACCTAAACTAACATAGAGGTAGAACAACTAAATAAACCCAGAACAAAATAAGCATTTGAAAAGTTAATTAAACTACTCCCAACAATAAAAAGCCCCAGCCCACACAGCTTCACTGGAGAATTCTACCAAACTTTCAGAGAAGAGTGAACACCACTATTATTAAAGGTATTTCAGAGTATAGAAAATGATGGAATACTCACAAATTCATTCGAAGAGTCCAGCATTAACCTTGATAGCAAAACCAATCACACACACAAAAAAATTATACACCAGTATCACTCATGAACTTAGATACAAAAATTCTCAACAAAATTCCAGCCCACAGAGTTCACCAATGTCGGGAGCCTTGAAAAACTTCAGGCCTGGAAAAACAGGAAGTTTGGAAAGTCCTTGAAAACGTGCACGCGTGAAAACCACCCTCACGTCACTGCCCAGCGTCACTGTCCAGCATCACTGTTCAGGCATACTGCCTAACAAATCATAAAACGCCAAGTGCCTTACACCAGATATCACCCGATTCCTAATCCTTCCCCTTCCTGCTGTGCATATATGTATCTGCTGCAAAAAATAAAACCTTTGAGGCTTGATCAGAACTTTGTCTTGCCTCCATTTCTTCGTGTCCTTGTCTCATTATCTTTTCACAGGTTCCTCGCCGGTCACCCCAGCTGATATGCCCCGCGGGCCGGGGCACACCAATACATTAAAAAACATTATTCACTATGAGAAAGAGGGATTCATATGAGGTATGCAGGGATGGTTCAACATCAGTAAGTCTACCTCTCACATACTTCGGACACATTATCAGTAGGCAGCAATCCCTGGAGAAGAACATCATGCGTTGTAGGGCATAGGATCAGCAAAACAGAAGACCCCTAGTGAGGCAGACTGACACAGTGGCTGCAACAACGGGCTTAAGCACAGCACTGATTGTGAGGACGGCACAGGAGTAGGCAGTGCTTTGGTCTGCTGTACATCAGGTTGCTATGAGCCATAACTTGACAACACCTAACAACAACAACAAGGTTGTTTATAAGAAACAGTAACACAGAAAAGTTGAAAGTAAAAGGAAAGTCCAGGTAAATACCAATACCAGGACAGATGGAAGTGTGTGCCCTCATATTGATGTTGGACAAAATATATGTCAGGATGTTACTAGAGGAAGAGAGTCACTACATAAGGATCAAAGATTCAATTCACCAAGAAGATATCATAACTCTAAACTTGTAAGCACCTAATAGCATAGCTTCAAAATATACAAGACTGACCTTGATAACATTACAAAGAGTCTCGGACAACGCTGTCATCAAGAGTGGGCGATTTAAGCCCTGCTTTTTCAATAATTGATATATTAGGCCTACCAGAAACTTAGCTACCCTAGGGAATATTTGAATATTGCTATTAATAAGCTTAGAAACCCTGGTGGCATAAAGTTAACTGTTATGGCTGCTAATCAAAAGGTCAGCAGTTCTAATCCACCAGTCGCTCCTGTTAACTCTAAGGAGCAGTTCTACTCTGTCCTATAGGACTGCTGTAAGTCAGAACAGATTGATGGCAATGTTCTTTGTTGTTGTTTGTGTGTTTTATTAATAAGCCTGGTCTATTAATCACATTTAGAACCCAGTACAGAACTACAGAATGTGTATTCCTTTGAAGCACACTAGGCCACAAAGTGAATCAGAATAAATATCACACACACACACAAAAAAAAATCCCACTTGCCATTTTCTCCAACTACAATGGAATTAAGATGAAAACTAATATACTACTAACTTTTACTATTATTATAACAAGAACAGTAACTTACAAGAAGGTAGTATGCACAGTGCTTACACTCTGTAGCCAAACTGGTTTTGAATCTTGATTCTACCAACTCAGTGGTTGTGTGATGTTGGACATGTTGCTTGAGCCTTGACTGTCCCATTTTCACACGTATGATACTGCAGTAAGAATAGTCCTATATTGTAGGGTTGTTTTGAGGATTATAAAAATTAACCAGTATAAAACTTGTGAAGGTTAGTTCCTGATACACACTAAGAATTCAATAAAGTTTAGCTGCTATATTTTTAATACTGGTAGTGTAGTGGGTTAATTGTTGCATCTGCTAATCAAAAGGTCAGCAGTTCAAATCCGCCAGGAGCTCCTTGGAAATTCTATGGAGGCAGTTCTACTCTGACCTATAGGGTCACTGTGAGTTGGACCCGACATGACAGCAGTGCATAAGCCACAGTGTTCTTTTTTTTAAAATAGTAGCTTTAAATGTTTGTACTACAAAAGAAGAAATGAATAAAATTAATTTTCCATCCAACTCGAGATACTAAAAGAAGGGCAGGAGAATAAACTGAAAGAAAGGAGAAGGAACTAAGTAATAAAGATAAAAATCAACAAAAATAGAAAAAATAGGCAGAATAGAGAGGGCTGACAGAGTGAAAACTTTATTACTTGAAGAAAATACAAAAATAAATCAAGTGATAAGGAGGATGGGACAAAAATAAACAGTATTAGGAACTGAAAGACTGTATAACTGCAGACACAGCAGAGGTTAAAAAGTTAAAAGAGTATCACAAACTTTATGCCAATAAATGTTAAAGCTGGGAAGAAATGAACAAATCACTGGAAAAATATAAATTACCAAAGTGGAATCTGGAGGAAACAGAAAACCTGAATACTAGTAACCAATAAAGAAACAGAAGCAATCATTTAAAATGTTCCCAGAGAGAACAATGAGGTTTATGTGGCTTTACAGCTAGTTGCACCAACTATTAAAGGAACAGGTAATTCCAATTTTATACAAACTCTTCCAGAGAACAGAAAAAAGAAAGAATATCCTGCGAGTTATTTAATGAGCGTAGTATAACTTTGATATCGAAACTTGGTAAGGGCAATACTAGGAAGGAATAATGAAGGCCAATTTCACTCACTATCACAAGTGTAAAAATTCTAAGGAAACTCTAGGCAAACAAAAGCAGCTGTGTACTAAACACACACACACACATCATGAGCAAGTTGGATATATCCTCAAAATCAAGACTGATTAAAAATTAGAAAATATGTTACTATAAATTTGTCATGTTACCAGATTAAAGGAAGTGAAACTTATGATTACGTCAACAAAATCACAGAAGTAATTTCATAAAACTTAACAGACATATATATATACACAAAAGCCTCTTCACAGAGTAAGGGCAAAACAGGTCTTCCCTATCATGACAAAGAATACCTACAAAATACACACATCAGACAACGTCTGTAATGTTTAAGCAGTACACACATTCTCTACAGTCAAGACTGAAGTACAGGTGCCAATTACCAATCACTTCTCTTGACTATCAATTTTGAGGTCCTCACAATTCAATAATACAGAACAGAGAATAAATTGAAGAATTACTAAAGAAGAAACAAAGCTGATGTTTTTCACAAATGATATGATTATCTACATAGGAAATTCACAAGATTCTACAAATTATTAGAATTAATATGACAGTTTAACTTTGTTTAGTATAAGATCAATATACAAAATTTAACTTTATTTCTGTACATCAGCTACAGAGTTAATTAGAAAATATAAAAACAACTATCACAAAACCAAATCCACTGTCTTCAAGTAAATTCCAACCCATAGAACCCTGTAGCAGAGAGTAGAACTACCCCATTGAGTTTCCAAGGAGCAGCTGGTGGATTCAAACCGTCAGACTTTTGGTTAGCAGCTATAGCTCTTAACCACAGTGCCGTCAGGGCTCCATAGTACTATACTAATAATCTACTCAGCTCCTACTCTGTGAAAACTGTCTTATCACCCCAGAGAAGAGGTATCAGCAGATGTGTTCATTATAGGAATCCCAACTCTGATACACGAGAAGCCAGAAGTTCATCACTGGATCTGTGAGACACAATCTTGGAGTGTGGTTCAAAAAATTCAATAGACAAAGAATAATGACAACTGTGGAGAAGACAAAGATATAAAGGCTCAGACTATGGGCCCCAAGGGAAGGATGGACCAAGAGTCAGTCACCTCGTCCAGACTCATCCCAGGTCTTCATCCTCATGGGACCTGGACCCAAAACACACCTCTCTCTTTTCAAGATGGGTTCTCCTTTCTCACCTGAGCAAGCTGGTAATGGCCCTCTCTTTCTTGCATTCAAAAGAATCTTAATAAGATGATCACAAATTCAGAAGTCAATTTGTGAAGCTTTGTCATCACCCCGCCTCCCCCTATTTTTTTTTTTTAAATGTAATGGGATGAATCTTTCTGGAGCGTTGTGAACTATCTCAAGACATGATAAAATGAGAAAGATAAACAACATACAGTAGATTTGAATTTTGGCAAACTGGTCCAGGATCAATGCCAGCTCTATTCATTATTCTTTTGAATGTCTGGATGCTTTCCATCTCATATGAAATTTATAATCACCTTGTTTATGACCTTAAGAAGTTTTGGCTGAAATCTTCAAAGGAATATTGCCAATAAAATGGATTTTCTCTGGGTCATTTCAGCAATCTCTCTTTTCTTTATCAGTGGAGAGAGTCAGTTTTACTGCCTGGTACTCTCCCACTCCAATTTGCCTGACAAGACCTACTAACACAAAGACTCACAGAGATGACATGCAGGTTTCGTCACATGGGGAGACTGTTTCTTCCAGTGGCCACATATTAGTAGACCAAAAGGGAGGCCTGTTAAAAAATTGTGGATTATGTTAATTAAAGGTTAAGTATGAAACACTCCAGCATATGTCTGTCAACTTTCTTGTAAAGTGGTAACTTGCATGCTGCTATGATGCTGGCAGTTTTGCCACCAGTATTTCATATACTGATAGGATCACCCCTGGGGGACAAATTTCAGCAGAGCTTCCAGACTAAAAGACTAGGAAGAAGGACTCAGTGGTCTACTTCTGAAAAGAATTAGAGTAAAAAACTTATGAATAGCAATGGAGCACTATCTGATATAGTGCCAAAAGTTAAGCCTCTCAGGTTGGGGAAACGCTGCCTCCTCAAAGTAGATTTGACCTCAACGACGTGGATGGAGTCCAGCTTTCAAGATATTCATTTGCTGATGTGGAATGACTCAAGGTGGGAGGCAACAGCTGTAAACATCCGTTAATAATCAGAAGGTAGAAGTAGGAAATATCCATCTGGGAAAAGTGGAAATCATCAGAAACGAAATAGAACACATAAACATTGACTGTCTCAGGCATTAGTGAGCTGAAACGGACTCTCACTGGCCATTCTGAATCAGACAATCAAATGCTCTAGCATCACATTCATCATCAAAAGGGCCATTTCAAGATCTACCCTGAAGTACAACTCTGTCAGCGATAGGACAATATCCCTACACCTACAAGGAAGTCCAGTCAAAATGACTAATATTCAAATTTGTGCACCAATCACTAGACGGTGAAGAAACTGAAGATTTTTACCAACTTCTGTAGTGTGAAATTCATCATACATGCAATCAGTATGCATTGATAATTAGTGGTGATTGGAATGTGAAAGTTTAAAACAAAAAGGATTGGTTGTTGAAAAATATGGCCATGGTGAGAGAAATGAGGTTGGAGATTGCTTGGCATAATTTTGTAAGACCAATGACTTATTGCAAACAGCATTTTCCAATAACATAAATGGTGACTGTACATGTGAAGCTCACAATACAGAATACAGAGAAATCGAGTTGACTACATTCATGAACAAAGATGAGGAAAAATCTCAGTCTCATCAGTTAGAACAAGACGAGGGGCCACCTGTGGAACAGACCATCAGTTGTTCATATGCAATTCAAGTTGAAAAAATAAGTCTGTAAAAGCAGAGCACAGCCTTGAGTATAACCCCTGAACTTAGAGACTATCTCAAGAATAAATATGATGCATTGAATACTAATGACTGTAGACCAGGCAAGTTGCAGAATGAAATCAAAGACATCATACACGTCAAAAGCAAACCAAAAACCAAACCCACTACCATCAAGTCAATTCTGACTTATAGTGATAGAATAGAACTGCCCCACAGAGTTTCCAAGGAGCGTCTGGTGGATTTGAACTGCCGAACGGTTAGCAGCCATAGCACATAACCACTATACCACCAGGGTTTCCATGTAGAAAGCAAGGGATTATTAAAATGACAGGAAGGAAAGAAGAATCAAATGTCAGAAGAAACCCTAACATTTCTCTTGAACATAGAGTGGCTAAAGCAAAAAGAAGAAATGATGAAATAAAAGAACTGAACAAAAGATTTCAGCAAGCCATCCAAGAAGACAAAGTAAGCCACTTACTAACCCCGCCTCATGAACGTAACAAAGAACACATTCTCAGATTTGATTAGAACCACAGGTATAGAGGTTAGGGTTTACAACACATATTTTGGAGGGGACAATTCAGTGCAGAACAGGGTTACACGAAAGGGTATGGTTAAAGAAAGTGTCATTATCACTGAGACGGCCCTTCTCCTGAAGAGGTCATAACAATGCTTGGACTCCAACCAGAACTTTCTCAGGAGATTTGCCTGGTTCTACCTTGGTGCCTCTGTAAGTATGGGCTGTACCTCATGCCCATTTACTTGGTGGCATGGTGAAGCCTAATTCACCCCTGCCCTGCCCTGCCCACACCCACAGTCCTGTCAACTAGCCATAACCGTCAGGTTTAGAATCCTTCACCAGCATCACTAGCCACACACGGTCCTGGCACCAGCCAGAATTTTTCTTGGCCCTGTTTCTTCTTATGAAATTGGATGGAGAGCAAAACGGTCTCGAAAAAATGTAGACCCAAGTCAGGCTGACCTCTTTGTTTGCTGTAAGAGATACATGTATTTCCAGGGCATTGACAGAAAAATCTGAGCATTCAAACAAATACTATTTTGTTCCAGGAAATACTAACTCTCTATTATCTAGGAAAGAGGACGACCCTTAAGAGATTATTCTAGATACCCAAAGCCTGTCCATCCTCACGTTGGTCAGCTTGCCTGCAAAGAGCCCACTTTGCTGAGAACTTCATGATGGGGACAGGCATCAGTTCCTCCACAGGGGTAGGCAGGAGCCACAGAAAAACAGCACTGACTGCCCTACCCACAAAGTGGCCAAGTCTGCTGTGTATGGTGCTTGTACTTCTACTAGCTCTCCTTTGGTCACCAGCAGTTCCTCAAAAACTTCAGCGGCTCTGCATTCAAAGACCTTCTATCCTTGCTTGTCTTGCTAGGAAACCCTGAACTGTGTATTAGTGTCCAGTGAGCAAGACCGGGCTCTCAGCAGAGGTTAGTCAGGCTCCTTCAGGAGTGCGGTAAGCGCTCGAGCTTGAGCATGTGGGCATTGTGATATCTCTTCAGGATTTCTAGAGTTGTGTTTTGCTTATTTCAGAATCTTGGTTCTGCTCCAAGAGATGACTGATGCCAGATAGATGAGGTGGTTTTGAATTCCTCTGAGGAGGTGGACTTGAAACTGAGCCTAATGGATGATCAAAGGTCCCAGCATCACACTTTTCCTTTTCTTTTTTTTTAATTCACAAATACTTGTCACTGTTTAAGTGTTTGCTTATGCAATCACTAAAATATAGTCAATCAGTCAACATGCATCTCATTTGTATCTGCAGCCAACAAACAGCAGCCTCATGTCTAGCATGAAAGGAATAGTCAAACCATGTTTGCTGACAACTTATTATCAGGCTGAGTTGCAGAGCTCTCCAGAGACTTCATCCTCCTCCAGTTTTGTAAGGAATTTCTCTATTCTACTGCAGCCAGTTCATCTCTTCTACCTGGGATTCTGGAACACACAGAAGAGAAACAGAGCAGCCAGGGGCTGAGAAGGCTCTCCCTGAGGGGCCCTGACTTGGTTTGCTTGAAGTCCTCTGTAGAGACAGATGCCAGGGACCCAGCGAGCTCAGTGATGACCAGCTCCAGTGCTGGTACCAAGGTGCCCACCATGGAGGAAATAGCCCTGGCTATGGGCCTTTAGTAAAGGTAACACTCAAGAGTCAGGTGCATACTTTGGAAAGTCCCAGGTCTCCTGGTGTGGTAGTAAGATAAAACCACAAGTAGGCAGCTTTACAGAACTGAAGTTTACTTTCTCACAATTCTGGAGGCTACAAGTCTAAATCAGGGTTTTAGCCATGTTGATTCCTTCTCTGTAGGTGGTCCCTGGTGTTGACTGCTTGGTACCATAATCGTCACATGGCTCTGCCCTACCACTCCCCAGCCTCCTCCTTGTGGTCATGAGTAGGTGTCTCATCTGCTGTTTTTATAACTCAGAATCAATTAGGTTAGGTCACATCCTACGGTGGTATAGCCTCATCAGCATAATAAAGAAAACCCTATTTCCCAAAAGGATTACATCCACAAGCAGAGGGGTTAGGATTCCAACACACATTTTGAGGGGACACAATTCACTCTGTAACACTCTGTGAAGAGTGTGGCTACACAAACTCAAGTCAAAAGCAGGTGCCAGAGCAGTAGCTCCACCCCTGCAGAGGGGGCACCCCAGGGGACCCATTTGTAGCCCCCAGAGCTTTTCAGCCAGATTTGGCTGAGAATGTGACTTACTTCCACAGCCCAAGGCTGTATCTCGGGCCCCAACCAGAAATTTCAGGCTGGAGGATCGGCATCCGCCTCTGCCTGGTGCCTGGAAAATCATGGCCACCTGAAGCTGGACCCTCTGCTTGGGGCTTTGAGAGCCTGATAGGAAGTATGAATATGAAGACAAGCTTATAGCTGGAAATTCTTATGCATTACAGTAGGGGCAGGAGCAGGGAGAGAAAAGGGACAGTGCTGGGATCTTTTAGGGTGATCTCATCCAAAAGAAGGAGAATTAAGCATTTGCTGAGTATCTACCACATGTTAGGAGACAAGGAAACAGGCTGCCAGTGGGAGGTCCAAGGTCACAGAGCCCTTCAGTGGGATTCCACCCACCAAAATCCACCAGCACCCCTTCCACGATAAGGCACCCCTCCCACCTTCTCAGAATGCCCTTCTCTACCTTAGAGTCCCACTCAAGGCAGCTCTATTCCCCCTATTCCTCCCTCAGGCAAGTTTAGGAAATTCAAACCATGTTGGCTTGGATATGAAAAAAGGAGGCAATGTGTAATTACAGTTAAATACCAACAGTCTTAAGAACTTGGTTGACCTCATCAATTTCTAGAGAAGGAAGGTGGGAAACAAACAGAAGCAGCCAAGTCCTGAGTCACATGACCCATCAGAGCCGCCGAGTGGGAAGGGAAAAGGCTGCCTTCCCTGTGGGCAGGTGGAGGGTTTTCATCATGTACAAATGAGGCCAGTTGGAGTCTCCGCTTACATAGTTTAGATTAGAAGCTGAAACACAGAACATGTGTCAGCACAGGAGCCAAGGCTGGGGACACTGTCATGGCTGCAAGCCAGGAGGGGACTTGGCTTTCCAACTCCTGGTCCAGCCCCTCCCTGACTCACCAAAGAGGTTTGGAGTGAGCAACTTAACGAGATTCCACCTCACTCCCCTCAGCTGTACAGCAAAAGAAAATATCAGTAAGTCATTCAGAGAGCCTGGAAAGAAAAGAAGGCCCTGGTCCTGCCCAATGAAGGCTACCACTACAGGAAGATCCACCTAAACAAACAGTAATCGCTGAACAACTCAGCAAGGCCCAGCCATGGACACTTGGAAAACTGAGGCTTGGGAAGATGAGGTGCCTCCCCAAGATCACCCAGCTGCAGAGTGACAGGTCGGATGCAAACTGCTCATCCACTGAAGGGTATGCTGATTTTCTACAGTCAAGAAAAGGGAGAAGACAATACAAGCCAGCTTGCTGAAGGCAGAGTGAGGCAGAGAATGGGTTCTGTGGCCAGTCTCTTTGGATTCCGGCTCTAAGTTTGGCTCTGCCCCTTTTAATTTTTTAAAGTCACTCAAACTTTCTGGCCTCAGTTTCCTCTTGTGTGCAGTAGGAGTAAGGAGATCTGCTGGCAATATGTTTCAGGGCTTAGCTGCTACCTGAAGTGTTTGTGGTTTGAACTCACCAGCCAATCCACAAGGCAAAGGTGCGTCAGGAAGCTTCTGTAAAGGTTGTTATTTTAGATGCCACTGCAATTCATAGCAACTCCGTGTTACATAATGACCCTCCAAACAGGGTCCTGTGCCAAGCTCACAATTGTTGCTATGTTTGAGTCCAGTGCTGGAGCCACTATGTCAGTCCATCTCATTGGCCCTCCACTTTAATAAGCATGATGTCCATCTCCAGGGACTAATCCCTCCTGATAACATGACCAAGAACATAAGACGAAGTTTTGCCAGCCTCCCTTCTAAGAAGCATTCCAACTTTACTTATTCCAAGACAAGTTTGTTCATTCTTGTAGCAGTCCATGGTATATTCATTATTTTTCATCAAGATCATTATTCAAATGTATCAATCCTTCTTTGGTTTTCCGTATTCACTGTTCAGTTTTTATGTGCATATGAGATGACTAAAACTAACATGGCTTGGATCAGACACACTTTAATCCTCAGTGTGACATCTTTGCTTTTTAACACTTTAAAGAAGTCTCTGCAACATATCTGCGCAATGCAACACTTAAAGATTACAGCCTTGGAATTTCTAAAGAGCAGTTCTACTCTGTGCTAAACTAACAAGACTCCTTTTTCAGGTGTCCTTATAACTAAAATGGAAACCCTGGTGGCATAGTGGTTAAGTGCTACATCTGCTAATCAGAAGGGCTGCAGTTCAAATACGCCAGGCACTCCTTGGAAACTCTACAGGGCAGTTCTACTCTGACCTATAGGGTCACTATGAGCAGGAATCCACTCAACAGCAGTGCTGTTCATTGACTTATTTTGAGCCTTTCCTGATGATGAGTTCAAAGCAAGCAAACTGAAGCCTCATTATCCTCACTTCTAAGCAGCATTCTGATTTTATTTCTTCTAAGACTGAATTGATCATTTTCAGGCAGTCCATGGTACAGTCAGTATTCTCTACCAACACCACAATTGGAATGTGTTTACTTTTCTTCCGTCTACCTTTTTCACTGTCCAGCTTTTACATGCACACATCAGCTGAAAAAACAATGGCTTGGGTCTCTAGTTGGGTTTAAATCTACCATCTTGATACTTGTTTTCTATTTAAACAATCTCTTCATTCTTCCTGTCTTCTCTTTTACTGCCTTCCTTTAATGAACTTAGTATTTATTATTCCATTTTAACTACTTTGTGGGCTTATTAGCTACAACTCTTCACAGCACTATTTTCCTGCTGTTGTTAGGTGCCATCCAGCCAGTTCCAACTCACAGGCACCCTGTGGAGCACAGAGTAAAACTGCCCAGTCCTACACCATGCTCACAACCACCGTTACGCTTGAGCTCACTGTTGTACCACTGTGTCAATCCATTTCATTGAGGGTCTTCTTTTCTGCTGACTGTCTACTTTATCAAACATGATGTCCTTCTCCGGGGATTGATCCTTCCCGATAAAATGTCCAAAGTTAGTCTCACTATCCTTGCTTCTAAGGAACATTCTGATTGTACTCCTTCCAAGACAGATCTGTTCATCCTTTTGGCAGTCCATGGTATAGTCAATATTCTCAATAACAGTGCAATTCAAAAGTGTCAGTTCTTCCCTAGTCTTCCTTATTCACTGTCCAGCTGTCACATACATATGATGCCATTGAAGGTACCATGACTTGGCTCAGGTGCACCTCAGTCTTCAAAGTGACATTATTTTGCCTTTCAATATTACATAGTTTCTTTTTGCATCCATTTGCCCAATACAATGTACCTTTTGATTTCTTCACTCCTGCTTTAATGGCTATTGATCGTGGAGTCAAGTAAATGAAATCCTTGACAACTTCAATCTTTCCTCGATTTACCATGATTAGTGCTTACTGGCCACTTGTGAGGACTTTTGTTTTCTTTATGTTAACATATAATTCATACTGAAGGCTACGGCCCTTGAGCTTTATTAGTGTTTCAAGTCCTCTTCATTTTCAACAAGCAAGGTTGTGTCATCTGCATAGTACATGCTGTCTTCCTCCAATCTTAAGGTCCCATTCTTCTTCATACAGGGCAGCTTCTCAGATTATTTGCTCAACATAAAGACTAAGTATGGTGAAACGATACAACCTTGACACACACCTTTCCTAATTTTAAGCCACATAGTAGTATACCCTTGTTTGGCCTAACAGCTGCCTCCTGATCTATGAACAGGTTCCTCAGGACTACAGTCAAGTGTCCTGAAACTCCCTTCACAATGCTATCCATAATTTGTTACAGTCCACACAATCCAATGCCTTTGCGTAGTCAATAAAACACAGGTAAAAATCCCTCTGCTGGTCTGTGATTTCAGACAGGATCCATCTGCCATCGGCGATGATATTCCTGGTTCCAAGTACTCTTCTGAATCTGCCCTGAATTTATGGCAGTTCTCTGTCACTATACTGTTGCAGCCGCTTCTGAACGATCTTCATCAAAATTTTACTGTATCTGATTATTAATGATACTGTTCAATAATTTCTACATTTGGTTGGGTCATCTTTCTTGGGAATAGGCATAAATGTGAATCTCTTTCAGTCAGCTGACCAGGTAGCTATCTTCCAAATTTCTTGTCATAGACAATGAACCGTTCCACCACTGTATGCATTTATTGAAACACCTTAATCGATGTTCCATCAATTCCTGGTTCAGTGTAGCTTGGACTTCTCCCTTCAGTACCATCGATTCTGTTCTTGATCATACGTTACCTCCTGAAATGGGTGAACATCAACCATTGCTTTTTGATATAATGACTGTATATTATTTCCATCTTCTTTCAATGCTTCTTTCTTCACTTAATATTTTCCCCATACAATCCTTGAATACCGAAAATTGAAGCTTGAATATTTTCCTCAGTACTTTCAGCTTGAGAAATGCTAAGCATTTCTTAAGCGTATTATTTTAGTGGTAACTTTAGGGTTTACAGTATGCATCACTGACTTATCACAGCCTACTACCAATTAAAATTATATCACTACACTTTTAGCATACAAATCTATAATAGTGTATTTCCATTTCTCTGCTCCTAATGTTTCTGTTATTGTCCTATATTTTACCTTTACATGTTGTACACCTTACATCACATTGTTAGTTTTTTATTTATATACAGCAGTCTCATTATTATTCTGTTTGTTTCATTTTCATTGAGCTAGCTCCCCTTTCCCTCCCCACATTCTCATCTTTGGTTCTGTATAACTGCTGACCATTCCATTTCACAGAGTTAATTGTTTAAGGGAGCTCAATATCACAGGTGATATTGCTTGTTTTAGAAACTAATCCACTATTTGGCTGAAACGTGACCTACAGAAACAGCTTCAATTTCAAGTTCAAAAGGAATCTTAGGTCGATAGTCTTGAGAATCCTCTAGTCTCCATCAGTTCAGTAGGCTTGAGGTTTTTTTGGTTTTGTTTTAGGAATTTGAGTTTTTATCTTCATTATCTAGTGGTTGCTATAACAGAAATACCACAAGTGGATGACTTGTATTGTCTCACAATCTAGGAGGCTAGAAGTCTAAATTTAGGGTGTCAACTCCAGGGGAAGGCTTTCTCTGTCATCTGTCAGGGAATGTCCTGGTCATAAATCTTCCTTTGCTCTAGAAGCTTCTCAGCTCAAGTGACTCTGGAACCAAAGATGTGCTATGCTCCTGGTATGCCCTTCCTGGCAGTATGAAGTCATCCTGTCTCTCTGTTTGCCTCCCTCTTCTATATCGTGAAAGAGACTGAATCAAGACCCAGCTTAGTCTTGTCGATTGAGTGCTACCTCATTTACTTAACTGTCTCTAACCGTACCTGGTGAGCGTCATGCAGGTAGGATTGACAACACACAGGAAAAACACATCACAGAATGGCAGACAATAATACTGGAACCATGGCCTAGCCAAAGTGACACACATTTTCAGAGGGACACAATTCAATCTATGACAGTTTCGTTCTACATTTTTCTTTCAATGTATCTGGAACCTTCTAACATGTCCTTAGAAGGATTGTTAATGGTAGTGAGGCGCCATCTAGTTGTTCTGATCTCAGGTTAGAAGAGCCTGTTGTTCGCATAGACTATTTGTCCCATGGACTCATTTCTTCTTTGAGCCTTTGACTTCCTTCATTGTATTTCGCTCCATACAAGTAAAGACCAAAGCTGTAACTTGGATAGATGTTCACAAGCTTTTAAGATCCCAGACACTATATACCAACCTAGGATATAGGGCATTTTCTTTGTTAACTATGTTATGCCATTGACTAAATTGTCCCCTAAGATTATAATCCCAGGCCTTTTGACTCAATAAACCAATCCTGCAAGTTGCTTCAATATTGTCTGGGAAAACTCTGTAACTATGCCCCCTGTGTGATTTGTTATATGTGTGGATATACATGCAGCATGCACAAAAGTGTGTATACATATGCCTACAGATATACCCACACAAGCATATGCATTAACTCACATAGATATTCATATACATGTATATGCATCTATATCTAGCTATATAACTACACACATATTTTTGGTTGTTTTTACTGTTTTTGCAAAATTCTATATTGTCATGGGTTGAACCGACTTCCCCAAAAATGTGCATAGTAATTTGGCTGGCCTGATAACTCCCAGTACTGCATGGTTACTCTACATTTTGTGATTTTCTGGTGTTGTAAATTTTAATCTCTGCTTGTGGTTAATAGACTGGATTTATGTTACAGAGGATTAGGGTGAGACTGTAAAAACCTTCCTAAGATCACCTCTTGCTCCAGTATAAAAAGAGTTTCCCTCGACTATGGCTTGCACCACCTTTTATCCTTTCAATCTACAAGAGATGAAAGAGAAGAAAGCAGACAGTTGGGAACCTCGTACCATCAGGAAAGCAGCACCGGGAGTATAGCACGTCCTTCAGACCTGATGTTCCTGTGCCAAGATGCTCCCTGACCAAAGACCGATGCAACACAAGGACTTTCCTCCAGAGCCAACAAAGAGGGAAAGCCTTCCCCCAGAGTGGACACCCTGAATTCAGACTTGTATCGTACTGGACTGCATGATAACAAACTTTTCTTTGTTAAGCCATCCACTTGTGACATTTCTGTTAGATAAGTGCCAGATGACTAAGATATATATGTTAGAGCATTTATTGAGATTGTCCTTTTTTCTCATGTACTTAGTGTCTTTATTTACCTTGGTCAAGTTATGCTGAGTTCACAAATATTTGAGTGTCTTTTCCATCACTAGAAGTAACAAGTGTTTACTTTCTGGAAAGTGATTCTCCTTTGCTCTCTACCCTTATCCCTCGTAATCATCAAAAAACTTTGCTTTCTGTGTGTTTCTATTTCTTGACTTTCTATAGTCAACAGTATATTCTACAGTATTTTTCTTTTTATGATTGGCTTATTTCACTCGGCATAATGTCCTCCATATTCATCCACATTATGTATATGAGCTCTTCATTATACCTTCTAGAATAACGCATTGTATACCATTGTATGCATTTGCCACAATCTGCTTATCCTTTCGTCCATTGATGGGCACTTGGGTTGTTTCCATTTTTTGCTATTGTGAACAATGCTGCAATGAACACACACGTGCATATGTCTATTTGTGTCACTACTTTTATACGTACCTAGGAGTGGTACTACCGGAGCATGAGGTATCTCTATTTCTATCTTTTTCATTATGCACCATCCTGTTTTCCATAGTAGTTATATCATTTTGCATCCTCACCAGCAATGTATAAAAGTTCCAATCTCCCTATAACCTCACCAGCATTTGTTGTTCTCTGTTTTTCTTCTTTTTGTTTTTTAAATCATTACCATTTTTGCAGAGATCAATTATCTTTTAAAGAATTTTAAACACCAAGAAAAAAATCTATTTTTATTCATATAGTTATTATTTCTGATGCTTTCATTCCCTTGTGTTGATCCATATTTCTATCCAGGATAGTTTTCTTTACACTTAAAACATTCCCTTCAGATTTTTTTTTTAATAGCACAGTTGAAATCTTTCACCTTTTGGAAGTCTAAAAATGTCTTTATTTCATCTTCATGTTTGAAATATAATTCTGCTGGATATAGACTTTTGGATTGATTTTTTCTTTCAGTATTTTAAAAACATTGCTCTACTTTCTTGTTTTCAGTGGACAAATTAGCTGTTATTCCTTAACTTTGTTGTTTCACACATAATATTAAGGCTTTCCAGACTGCCTGGTGGAAACAAACACTCTTCCTGGCTGCACATGAGCAGTGGGTACTATTCCCTCTAATCATTTTGAGTGGTTCTTTCCTCATAGGTCATTTCCTCATGTTCAGGCCAGTCTCCTCACACCCACACATGAACCAGTATGCAGATGAAGACCTCTGGTTATATCTGGATCTAGTTCTCTTCCCGCCAGTACTCTATCTTAAAAATTGCCTGGTAGCCCTGGGCTCTCGGTCCCATCTCATCAATTCAGAAGTTTGTGGGACTTTGCCTAGGCCCCCTCCCAGAGCCATAGCCCAGAAACCCTTTCAAGACAGTGATCTGGGACTATCCTAGGGCTCACCTGTTTTATTTCCTGTCCCTCAGAAATAGTGCTCTTCATTGCTTAATATCCGGTATCTTACGCACTGTTTTGTACATATACACATGTTCATTTTTTGGTTGTTTCAGGCAAGAAGATAAATCCAATCTCTGTTACTCTATCTCACTCACAAGCAGTCTCCTATGCTTTTTGTTTTGTTTTGTTTTGTTTTGTTACTAAAACCTTAGGGCCTTCCAGTTCTATGCTTAACGTGCACAGTCCCTCATCACAAGGACCTCAGGACAAGGAATATGTGAAACACATTAGTCCTCTAGCACCAAGCACACTGCCCTACACAAAGTACTTCACAACGCTTGACAAGACTCTTATTCAGCAGTCATTAGAGCCATGAAGTGCTTACATGAAGATAAATTACAAAAGTTACAACACACAATTTTCATTAAATAATCTGAGTTTGAAAGATTTTTTTTCTTAAATAAATCTCACTTATCCTAAGTTTTATGCACAAAAACTGACAGACTATATTAAAAAAGTAGAGACAATGAGAAAAAGTTTGGGGGGAAAAGGACGAAAAGGTAAAAAATACATATTATGTCACTCCAAAGCTTCACTTCTATCCATACCTTGCATCTATTTCACCATTTGGAATGTTATTTAAGCAATTAAATATCGTTCTTGCAACAGTCAGCCTATCATCCAGAGAAGGCAAGAACTGGCAAGACTCCTGTAGAAATATCCAACCTAAGAGTTTCTCACGATTTTTTGACACAGAGTGATCACATTATTAAACTGCTCACCAAGTGCTACAGAAACATTAATTTGTGGACAGAAAGAAACTCAGAACCCAAAGGTTTCCATAGAGCAGTTCAAGAGCAACAGTGCTGGGATCACGGTCTCTTCCCTGAACAAACTCTGGGGGCTGCTGAGCACATTCATCTACCCTCCCCTCAGATCCAAGGTCACTGAGCAGGTTGGATGAACTGATAACATTTTCTAAATGGCAATGCTCAGGAGACATTTCAAGGCCTTTTGCTTATTTTCTGTGTTGAAATACAAAATCTTAAGTCCCAAAGGGCCAAATTAAAATATTCCAGTGAAAGCAAGATTTTACTCTCAGCAGAAGCCGTACCACAAACTGGGCTAGGAAATGCATCCTCTGGAGCCCCAGCTTCTTTCTCTTACAACAGACTCAGTCTGTTGAGTTGTAAGCTCTCAACTATAACAAGGCCCCTTCTGTTTGATCAGTGAGTCTGGGGCCATGTTTTGCAAACTAGAGGCTATCACACACCAGTGGGTAGTAAACTTAATGTATCATGACTATCTTTTCTTTAAAAAAAAAAGATATAAAATAAGTAGAAAATATAAGAGCACATCATAATGTAAAGTTAGTACTGCTTCCTGGAATTTCTTTCTTCAATTTCACATATGCTTGTCTATAAATACTGCCTTAGAAAGTAAAGTCCTTCTTTTACTTTAGGTCATGATCAAAAGAATTTGAAAGTCATTGGTCTAGAATCTACTAAACATTCAGTGTTCAACCTGCTGCTGGAAATGGAAATTAGTATAACATTTGTTGACAATAGCAATACCATCTAAGTATTTGACCCCAAAGGAACAATCACAGGCATGTAAAATAAACAGGCCCTAGAATGTTTTATATACTATCATTTATAATAAAGAAAAAATGGTATAACCTAAGAGATTTGTTGCATAAGATATGAAACATTTATGTGATAAGCAAAGAAACATTTACGTGATGAAAAAAAATTAAACCCACTGCTATCGAGTCTGACTCACAGCAACCCTAGGTCAGACAGAGCAAAATTGCTCCACAGAATTTCCTTCACTGTCATCTTAAAAGAAGTAGAACTCCAGACCTTTCTATCCTAGTACTACTTGGTGGGTTCAAAGTGATAACCACTTATACCATCACCTAGCGGCCTTAATAAGTACTAGGAGAATGTAAGAGAAGTTATTGAAATTTTACTGTAAAGGAATGCTCTAGAAGAGCGTCCATATCAAACCCTTTGGTTAAAACAGAAGTTTATAAAATGTTATGCACACACAAAAAATTCAGAAAGATTACAGCATAATAACAATAAGCTCTGAGAAGTATAATTCACGTGCAACCTATTTTCTTCTTTGTACTTTTCTATATTTTCAAAAACCTCTACAAAGTGTATGCATCATCTTGTAACTGGTAAAAATAATGTAATAAATGGAATATTAGGCAATGATAAAGAACAATGATGATTTTAGGAAACATAACACAGAGTCATGTGGAAGACATTATGCCGAGTGAAATTAACCAAAAAACTAAACCCAACCCAGTGCTGCTGAGTCGATTTCCACTCATAGCTACCCTATAGGACAGAACAGAACTGCGCCATAGAATTTCCAAGGAGTACATGGCAGATTCGAACTGCCGACTGTTTGGTTAGCAGACGTAGCACTTAATCACTACACTACCAGGATTTCTTGAGTGAAATCAGTCAGATGCAATAGGACAAACATTGAATGAGACCATGATTACAGGGACTTAAGGAAAGGTTTAAACACAGAAGAACATAATCTTCGATAGTTACAAGGGTGAAGAGAGAGGAGAAGGTATTCATAGGTTAGCTAGTGATCTGGGTTAGGTGAAGAGAGTGACAGTGCACAGTACAAGGGAGGTTAGCACAATTGCACTATACCAAAAGTTAAAAGATTTTCTAAACACAATAAAGCATTCCAAAGGAAGAAGTAGTGGGGGTAGGGGTCTAGGGACCATGATTTCAGTGGACATGTAGGATAATGGGCATAATTAAGTTGCTTTTCAAGAAAAAGTTCTACATACCACTTTGGTGAGTGGTGTCTGGGGTCTTAAAAGCTTTAGCAAGCTGCCATCTAAGTAGCATCAATTAGTTGCAACCCACCTGGAGCAGAGAATGAAGGACATCAAAGACATGAGGAAAACAGGAGCCCAGCAGATGGTGCCATAGATCCAGAGACTACGTCAGTATGAGACCAGAACAACTGGATGGTGCCCAGCCACTAACAATGACTGCCCTGACACGGAGTACAACTCCAAGTCTCTGACGTAGTGGGAGGAAAATGGGTGTGCACAAACTGAACTCTATTAAAAGATTATACTCGATGGTCCATCAAACAGGAGAGTCCCCTGAAGACATGGAACCTGGACTCTCTGTTAGCCCAGAGCTGAAACCAGAATGGAAGTCAACTCTTCAGACAAAGATTGGACTAGATTGTAAGACACAGAGTGATACTGGCAAAGAAAATGCTTCTTGGCTTAAATGTATACAGGAGGCTGCCTAAGCAGCTCCTCTCTTAAGGCAAGATGAGAGGGTGGAGGGGAAACAGGAGTTGGTTGAATGGATGTGAGAAGTACGAGGTAGAAAAGAAGTGTGCTGTCATGGGGTGGTAGCGGGAGAGAACAACCAGAGTTGCGAGTGGTGTGTGTCTAGGGTTTTACATGGCAAATTGATTTGTATTGGATTGGATTGTAAAGTTTTATTGAAAGCACAATAAAATATTAAAAAATAATAACAATACCATAAATGTGATTCTGCATACGTTTTACTCAGCAAACAAGCAGCCTACCGGGGCGCATGCTCCTTTTTGGCCCCAGCAACAAACACTGAAACTCGTGGCTGAGACAAACGAGATTTCACAGAGCCACACGCTCAGGCAGAGGTAAAATCAGTGACAGATACACTCGGGTTTTGGTTAACTGTGTGATTTCCCATTCTAGCCTCTTCTCGAGTCTTTGTCTCCTACATCAGATACACCGACATCCAAATTTGTCCCCTGACAAATGAGCTGTCACGATGGCCTGCGCAGGCCTCAGAGGTGATGACCGGCTGGGACTAGCCCACGCCTCTCCTGTGCTGCTTCATGTACTGCACATTCTCAGAACTTCATCCTGTGCGCAGGTGTGTCCTGCCCAGCAGGCCCTCCACCCCTACCTGGAAGACTCTTGTTCATCTTACTGTGCTAAAACTGTACTGCTTAGGGGCCCTGCCCAGACCTCTTCAAGGCCTCTCAACCCCTGCTGTTGCATGGGGCCTGCTGCCCTGTGTTGGGCTCTGCCTACACCTAGTGAAAAGTAGACAGAGATTATGTGGATTTTTTTTTTCCCAGATCCCCAGGGCTGGGACACATGATAGTGGCATTAGTCACTACTTTGTGGGTACCTGTGTCAAGCATTTTGTGCTCACTGTCTTGTTTCATTTAACCCTCACAACCTCTACAAAGGAAGGCATTATTCTCATTTCATGTACCAAGACTGAGGCATAGAGAGGGGAATGACTTCCACAAAGTCCCATCTAGGGTTATTGGCTCCAAAGACAGTAAATGTGTGTTTAAACATATTCTTAGGAGTAAGATGCACTGCTGTACAGGCTGTAAAAAGCTCCTCTTCAGTGTCTTCTCAGAAGCTCCAGCCCCAGCCCCTAGTTCTCCATTCCCTGGGACCTACCACCTGAAGGAGACAAGTCTGTGGAAATCTGAATTTAAAGGATTAGAAGATGCTCATGTCTACTTTCAGCAAATACTTACACATCTACAAACAGCCCTGCACTGGGTGAATATGGGGGTAGGAAGGAGAAAGAAAGGAATAGAAATGGAATCAGCATTCCCTGTACTCAGGTTGCTGAGAAACTAGCAGGGAACAAAGCCATACAAGGTTAGCCACAGGGCACAGTGGGGCTGCAGGGCCCCATCTCATCCTGAAGAGTGTCCCTCCGGTGGGACCCAGGATAGCCTCCTTAACTACCACCTTTCCTCTATAATATGGAAGCAGGTGGTTCTGGGGAACCAACGAAAGGATGCCCGGCAGGACTGCAGGGTGGCAGGTGAGGACTGTGTCTATTCTGAGCAGCCCTTGAGGGCTCAAGGTTGACCACGGAGGAACACAGGCTCCCCCAATACAGGGTGCTGGGACCAGGACTGAGGACAGAGGGTCATGAAGAGTATTGTGAAGGCAGGAGGGCCAAGGGGAGGCCCCCCCCATTAGGGGATTTGAAGGCCTAGGGATGTGCCAGCCCATGAAATGTGCAAAGGCAAACAAGCGTCAGAAAGAAGACCAGAAGAGGGGCTGACAGGTGGCTTTGAATAACTCCTCAGATTGAGTCACCTGTCAGGATTTACATTACCTGAGCTGGCTCAGTGCACCTAGGAGTGACCAAACCTCTCTACATGGCTGTATCTGCCTCAGGGGTCACTTGGGGTCTGACCTCCCACTGCTGACCTGAGCCTTTGTGCTCCACCCTGGAACCCTGTGTTGTGGTCCCAGCTGCTGCTAGCATACTCCTGCCTGGAGCTGTGGGTGTCACCTGGCAAAGACCTCCTAAATTTCCAGGTAGCTGAGGAAGGTCATGCTGAGCCACTGCTCCAGGTGGCCTTGGAGAACTCCGCTCCAGGCCCTGTTGAGCCCAGTGCCAGCTGCCACCTTACTTCCTATTCTCTCTTTCTCATGTAGATGCCCGCATACCATGCTTACAGGGACAAAGCACATGTGTCCAGTGCCAAGGCCCCCTCCTCAATGCTGTTGTCACAGACACCCTTCTATTAGCTACCTGAAGGGTCACCTTTTTACCTATGAGAAAAGCATAAGCTGTGCCAGCCCAGCTGCACTGTTCACATGGAGTAGCCCTCCAGCTTCTGACCGAAGCTCTGCCACCATGAAGGCACAGCCCTCTTCGGCACTCTGCAACCCGCCCACGTTGGTGCTGGCTGTCAGCGTCACAGACACCCGTTCTCTCCCTATTATTTTCTGTAGCTGCACTTGACCTACTCTTGA
The DNA here is from genome assembly GCA_028571685.1 of Heterohyrax brucei. Classification (NCBI taxonomy): domain Eukaryota; kingdom Metazoa; phylum Chordata; class Mammalia; order Hyracoidea; family Procaviidae; genus Heterohyrax; species Heterohyrax brucei. The sequence continues at coordinate 26,417,871 of CM053162.1, forward strand.
CCCCTGCTGCACTGACAGTAGAAACCTCTTATCCTTCCTTCTGGTCTAGAGCAGTTGTTTTCAGGCTAATACTCAGCCAAGTTCAGAATTTAATTCAGACCAAAGGCCCAGAAGGGGCTCCCTCCAACCACTCTCCTCCTCCTTCAGTACCAGTGCCACTGTCTCTAAAGCCAATGAGGCACTGGTCCCTGTTTCCATGGGCCAGGCCCCATCGGTGTCCATGTGAGGTTCCATCTGGGGCCAAACCCCAGTTGCCACCACAGCTGATGCCTATGGTCTTACCATGCCACCAAGCTACAGGCACACAAACCCCACAGGCTGTGCCCTCAGAGAGTGCTCCTGAGTCCCACCACCTCCAGCTCTGGGATCTCTCTGGTGGGGGAAGCTCCCAGTGTACTGCAGATTCCTCATTGCTCAGGGTTGTGAGGAAAGAGGCACACCTCCCAGCCAATCCCCGATTCCCTCCAACTCACTGAAGACTCAGATTGAGATTTCTCACATCTTGAGCCCCCTCACCCTACAACCCACTCTAAGGCCTAGGGACAGGAGACACTCAAGGCAATCTGTACACTTGGCACTTCCCTCTGCCTTCTGTCTCCTTCCACATGTACGTGTAAGAAACCCCTGAGGTTGTATCCTGCTTTCCTCCCGAGGAGTAAAAGCACTGCAGCAGAGCTGTGATCACTGGAACTCTGGGAGCTCCTTCCCATGTCCACCACAAATAGTATTTGCTGTGAGCTTTCGTAGGCTAGGCACCACAGGCCAAGCATTTTACAGATGTCTGTATCAATCCTTGCAGTACTGGATGAGGTAGACACACACAAGGCTAAGCAGTGTACTGAGTCACAAAGCAGAGTCAGGTTTCCGTCTAACCATGGAGCCCATCCTCCCTGACTTCACAGTGCTCTTCTTGAGTACTGTTCTGTGGAGACCCCAGAAGCTCTAGCACCCCTCCATCCTCGTAGACCGCTAGTTCTGGCCTTACCATGCCTCCAGTGTACTCTCAACAGTCCTGCAAGCAGCTGATGTTACTAGAAACCCTGATGGCATAGTGGGTTAAGCTAACCAAAAGTCAGCTGTTCAAATCCACCAGGTGCTCCTTGGAAACTCTATGGGGCATACTACTCTGACCTCTAGGGTCACTATGAGTCAGACCTGACTCGATGGCAGCGGGTTTGTGGGTAGGCCTTCAGGCCTACCACCAGAGCCTGTAGTGGGCAATTGCTAATGAGCTCTTTCCCGCGGAAGATGTCCTTACCCAGGAGGACCCCAGCATACCTACAAGAGAAAGCAGAAACAGAGTCAGGTACAGCAGCACACTCAGCAGCCACGTGAAGGCGTATGCCAAGCAACAGTCAAGGCACTCAGCCATCTACGGTAAACAACAGGATCAGAACCTGTGCTTCCTTTCCAAGGCTCTGCATACCTGTGATGTTTAATTTCATGCGTCACCTTGGTGAAGCTGTGAATCCTAGGGGTTTGGCCAAACACTAGACTAGCTGCTATTCCACAGTGTAGTCTAACTTAACGTAATGTCATCACTTTCTACAATATAACCTAGCGCAGTTAACCAATCAGGTAAAAGAGATCTGCTTCCAGACTGTAATCAGATATTCTGGAAGAACTCAGTCTCTCTTTCCACCTTGTAGTCTTTCTCTTGCCTGACCTACAAAACTTGGGCTGTAAGCCTGCCAAAGGCAATAGCCTCCCACTTGAAGTCTGTGGATTTTGGACTTGCCAACCCTCACCGCCACTGGAGCTGATCTTCTAAAGTAAATCCATTTCTTTGCACACACATATACATACGTATCCCTGGTTCTGTTACCCTAGACAATCCTAAAACAGTGCCTTTCAAAGCTGACACTCTGCACCATAGCCATATCTGCAGTCCTGAATCTTCACCTCACCATCTTGCCCTTGGCAAGCCTCTCCCACATTTTATGTCCAAGTACAATTTGGCATCGCTGCTTCTGTCAACATTTGTCTTCATACCCCTGATCCAATACAAAGAAGACAATTGGGTGTAACTCTCATGATATCTTATTTTACAAAAGTTAAGGATCCTGAGATAGGGAGGTGATCCTAGATTATCTGGGCAGACCCCATGCAATCACAAAGGTCCTTGTAAGTGAAAGAGGAGGAGGAAGGTCAGAAAAGATGAGACCATGGAGGCAGAATCAGCATGATGTGGAAAAGACTTGATCATCCACTGCTGGTTTTGAAGAAGTAAGGGGGCTACAAGCCAAGGAATGCTGGTGGCCTCTAGAAACAGGTAAGAAGCACAGACAGATTCTCACTTAGAGTTGTGGAAGGTACAGCTTTCTCAGGTACTTATGAAATAAGCAACACCACATCGCTGACACCTTGATTTTAGCCCAGTGAGACCCATTCAGAGTTTTGACCTCCAGAATTGTAAGATAATCAGTTTGTGTTGCTTTAAGCCCTCAATTTTGTGATAATTTGTTACAGCAGCAATAGTATTAATATCAATTGTGAGCAATTTCTTTCTTTAAAAGGTTAAGTCACCGTTTTCCCTCATTTCAGCCACCTGTATGCACACTGATCACACAGTGCACAGCAACACTTGTACCTTTCCACGCATGTGTGCTTCCCCCTCAGTTCTGTTTTTTCCTAGTCATCTTTCAAAACATCATAGTTGGAGGGCACAGCTTTCATGTTCTCCCCCTCCATCTGAACATCTTCCTACTCGTCTGCTTTTTAAAGTCTCTTTTTAGTCTCTTTTAAAATGAGTTAATTTTTGTAGTAGCTTTACTAAACTCTTTGTCTTTGCTCAGCCAAACTCCAGGACACAAAGAAAAGCCCAGAACTAGGCACACAAAGGCTGGGGTGGTCTACACACTGGGTTGGCCACTTTCTGTCAAGGATCTCAAACCATCAGAAAAAACAGTACCATGAACTAAGGCCTTACATGATCTCAGTCTTTTCAACTATGGTGGACTGGTTGCTTTTGTGTGGCCTTTCTCACCCTAGCCTTCTAACTCCCACCCAAGTGACTGGTTGGGACTATAAAAACAGAGTAATTGTGGTCTACCAAGGGTTTGGTCAGTTTTGTCATTCCACTGGGCTTGAAATGAAAATCCCACCACTACTAAAGATGAAGACCCAAGATCAGATTTTACCCTTTGATCCTGGAATTCTTGCACTGAAAACCTTCTGGAACCAGCTCCTGGAACTAGGAGACAGAGAAAGAGAGAGAGACAAAGAACAAGCTGTAACACTGACAGCATCCTGGCCTTCCCAGCTGACAGAGCAAGAAAGCTGAGCACCTTTGGGCAGGAGGCTTGCTGGAGTACGGTACTTCTGGGCCCTTGGTGCAGCTAGATTTCCTGATCCATGGAGGTGCAGCTGAGTGTCTTCAGGCCAAGGCTAACTGGTGGAGTCGGGTGCCTCTGGGCACTTACAGCAGCAGCAGAACTACAAGGGCTTATAATACTTGCTTGATCAGGGCAGAGACCAAGGACCAAGGAGAGGCCTGACTGGAAGTGTGGCTAGGAAGAGGCTGTCCTGATGCAAGAATTATATTCTGAGCATTCCTCAACCTAATTTACAACCTGTGACTTCCCTGACAAATGCCATAATCATACTGTCTACAAGTTCCATATGGCCACTGCAATGGGCTGTCAAACCCAGCAGAGAAGTCGACACTGCAGTGGGAAAAGGATGACTGGTGTCAGAATTGGTAAAAATGGCAGAGAGGCATGTCTGACCTCCACCTCATAGGAATCAGTCTTGGGCTGTTGATCAGAGGAGGTCAGATGCCACACCCACATCATTTTACATCAACTAAACTCCCTGAAGTTGGAAGTTAGAAACAGAGACAGTTAAAAGTGTTCCTACATTGTTTGTTCTCCATCAGCTGAGTGAGCCTACTAGGCAATGAGATGAATTTACGGCTTTTCTCCTTTCTGCTGTTAATATGATGAATTACATACATCGATTTTGAAATGGTAAACCAACCTCACATTTCCAGCATAAAATCCAATTGGTCATTGCATATCATCATTTTTATATTTTACTGTATATAATTTGCTAACATTTTGTTAAAGATTTTTGAGCTTATGTTCATAAGAGATACTGGTCTTACAACTGTTTTTTTTTTTGTATCAGGGAAATACTCATAAAATAGATTGGAAATTTTCCCTTTCTCTTTTATTTTCAGAAAGATTTTTTGCAAAATTGGTATATTTTCTTTCTTTCACATTAGATACAGTCTACCAGTAAAGTCAGATAAAGCAATCTAGATTTTTTTCTTTGTGAGTTGCTTTGGTAATAGACATACATTTCAAAAACTGTGTCTACAAATTTATTGGCAATACATTGGCATTATATCAAAACCAATTATATTTAACTGTTTTGTCTGTTCCATATCTCTAGTATCTCTAGCAACACCCCGCTTACATTTCAGATACTCATAATTTGTGTTCTCTTGGGGTTTTTTTTTTCTTTTTGCTTGTTTCTTGATCAATCTACATAAAATCAAAAACCAAACCCACTGCTTCCAAGTTGATTCTGACTCATAAAGACCCTGTAGGACAGAGCAGAACTGCCCTACAGGACTTGCTAGGAGTGCCTGGTGGATTCAAACTGCTGACATTTTGGTTAGCAGCTGTAGTTCTTAACCAATACATCATCAGGGTTTCCTATCTACATAAAGGCTTGTCAATTTTTATCTATTTTTTTTTTTTTGAGAATTAAACAAACTCTAGTGGCATAGTAGTTAGGAGCTATAGCTGCTAATCAAGAGAGTGGCAGTTCATATCTATCAGGTACTCCTACATAAAGGTTTGTCAATTTAAACTATTTTTTGAGAACTAAAGCAGCTTCAGCCTATTATTTCCCTATTGTTTGTCTGATTCTTATTTCATTGGTTTTTGCTCTCTGTCTTTATTATTCTTTCTACTTTCGCTTTAAATTGTTCTTTTCTAGCTTCTTAAGAGTAAATTGAGATCATCAATTTTAAATCTTTCTCTTTTTCTAATACAAGCACTTAAAGGTATAAAATTTTCTCTAAGGACTGTTTTAGCAGCCTAACTTACAAGGTCTGACAATTAACTCTGCAAACTTACTTATTCTAAGTGCTATGTAACTCTTTGCTGAATATCACTATGGTCACCTTCGAAGTACTATCTTTGGGAAGCTATGCACCAATGACAGCACCTAGCCCACCCTTCAAAGCAATTTTGGAACTCTTTCTGGAACAGCCATTGTGTGTGGTGGCAAGGTGGCAAGTTCACAAAGTTAACTGTATAGCTGTCTATGAGGGAGTTTTTAGCCAGTAAACAAACAAGTGTATTAGAACGCCTTCCCTACTCACCTGATCTGGCCCCCAATGACTTTTTTCTTTACCTGAAGATAAAGGCAATATTGAAAGGAAGACATTTTGATGACATTCAGGACATTAAGGGTAATATGATGACAAGTCTGATGGCCATTCCAGAAAAGGAGTTTCAAAATTGCCTTGAAGGGCATAGTAGGCACTGGCATCAGTGCACACCTTCCCAAGGGGAATACTTTGAAAGTGACCATAGTGATATTCAGCAATGAGGTATGCAGCATTTTTTCTAGGATGAGTTTGTGAATTTAACTGGCAGTGCTTGCACATTTTTGACGTGTTGTGTTTTATTTTAAAATGTTTTCTAATTTGCTTTGTGATTTCTTCTTGAACTGACAGATTATGTATGTTAGTTTCCTAATGTTTGGAGATCTGTGTGTCTTGTACCACTTTCATTGCTTATTTCCTCCAGTACTGACTACTTTGTGTTTAGCTGAATTCTTTTGTGTGTGCGTGGTGAACGATTTTAATTTACTTCTGCTTTCATTTTGTATATATGTTTTAAGATATTGTCTCTGTGGTTATCACAAGGATTACATTTATAATCCTAAATTTGAACTGCTGACCCTCTGGTTAGCAGCTGTAGCATTTAAGCCACTAGACCACCAGGGTTTCTAATTTATAACAGCATAGTTTAAATTGATACCAACTTGATAACATTCAAAAACTCTATTCCTATAATACTCTCCCACAAATATCACAAATTATATCTTTATACATTATGTGTCCAATCACATAAACTTATTTTTATGCATATGTCTTTTAAATCATGTGGGTTGAAACAAGCAGTTGTTGCTATGTGCTATCAAGTTGATTACAACTCAGAGTGCAGAACTAAACAATCCCCAGCCCCGTGCATCTCACGATCGCTGTGACGCTTGAGGCCATTGTCCCAGGCACTGCAGTAACCCTCTCCTTGGGGGTCTTCTTTTTTGCTGACCCTCCACTTTCCCTCCCCCCAAAATTTCCTTCTCCAGAAACTGGTCTCTCGTGATAACCAATCCAGAGTCTGTGACATGAACTCTTGTCATTCTCAGTCTAAGGAGCATTCTGGCTTGTACCTCTTCCAAGACAGATCTGTTTGTTCTTCTGGCAGTTCGTGGTATATTCAATATTCTTCACCAGCACCACAACTCAAAGGCATCAGTTCTTCTTTGGTCTCCCTTATTCACTGTCCAGCTTTTGTGTGCATATTTGGTGACTGAAAACACTACGACTTGCTTTTTAACACTTTAGAAAGGTCTTTTGCAGCAGATTTGCCCAATGTGATGCATCATTTGATTTGCTGACTGCTGTTTCCGTGGTGTTGATTGTCAATCCAAGTAAAACAGCCATCCTAGCAATGGGAAATGGTATCTCATTATTATTTTGATTTGCTTTCCCCTAATGAATAATGACAAACCCTGATGATGTAGTGGTTAAGTGCTACATCTGCTAACCAAAAGGTTGGCAATTCAAATGCACTAGGCACTTCTTGGAAAGTCTATGTGGCAGTTCTATTCTGTCCTATAGGACCACTATGAGTCAGAATCGACTCAACAGCACTGAGTTTGGTTTTGGTTTAATGAGTAATGTTATTGAACATCTTTTCATGTGCTTGTTGGCCATTTGTACATCTTCTGTGGAGAAATACCGTAAGATTCTTTTGAATTGTGAGAATTCTTTCCATGTCTTGAATTGTTGTGGTTGTTGTTAGCTATTGTTGAGTGAGCACCCTCACAGCAACTCCATGCAGACAGAATGAAATGTTGCCCAGCCCTACGCCACCCCCAATGATGTGTTGAGGATTGAATCACTGCAATTAATCCACAGGGTTTTCACTGGCTGATTTTTGGAAACAGACTGATGGACCTTTCTTCCTGGTCCATCTGAGGGTCAAAGCTCTGCTAAAACCTACTCAGCATAATAGCAACACACAAGCCTCCAGCGACAGAGAGTGAAGGAGGTACATAAGGTGCACTGGCTGGGAATCAAACCTGGATCTCCTGCAGTGAAGGCAAGAATTCCACCACTTAATCACTACTGTCCTCTGTATCTTGAATAACCACTAAAACCAGCTGCCATCAAGTCAATTCCACCTCATGGTGATCATCTCCCCAAGTGTGCACAGTAGAACCATGTTCCCCTGGATTTTCAGGGCTGTAATCTTTTAGATGCACATCACTAATCCCTATTTCCAAGGTATCCTGAATGAAGTACCTAATCAGATATGATTTGCAAATATTTTCTCCCATTCTGTGAATCACCTTTACACTTTCATGACAGCAACTACTGAGGTATAAAGAGAATTTTCTTTTGATGAAGTCCAACTGATCTACTTTTCCTTTTGTTACTTGCACTTTTGGTGTTATAGCTAAGAAATCACTGCCCAGCCCAAGGTCACAAATATTTACTCCTATGTTTTCTTCTAAGAGTTTTTATTGTTTTAGCTTACAATTAGGCCTATTATTCAGTTCAAGTTAAATTTTGTATGTGGTGTGAGGATGAGATCAACTTCACTCTTTTGTATGTGGATATCCATTTGTTCCAGCACCATTTCTCTCAATTAATTAATTACCTTAGCACTGTGGTTAAAGACAAACTGACCATGAAATTAAGAGTTTACATCTGTATGCTCAATTCTATTACATCAGCCTATTAGAAACCCTGGTGGTATTGTTTTTAAATGATACAGCTGCTGAGCTAAAGGTCAGCAGTTCGAATCTACCAGGTGTTCCTAGAAAACTCTATGGGGTAGTTCTATGTCCTACAGCATCACTATGAGTCAAAATCAACTCGATGGCAATGGGTTTGGTTTTTTTGTTTTCTAATGTATTTCTCTTTATGCTAATACCATGCTGTCTTGATTACTGTAGCTTGACTGAGTGAGTTTACAAACTGGGAAGTGTTAGTCTTCCAACTTTGTTCCCTTTTTTAAAAACTATTGTTTTATTTATTCCGGGTTCTTTGCATTTCCATGTGAATTTTAGTGTCAAGTTGTCAATTTCTGGGGGACAAAAAGGGCAGCAGGAATTTTGATAGAGATGCAGTGAATCTGTAATTATTTAGGAATAGTATTGCCATCTTGGCAATATTAAGTTTTCCACTTTATGAACACAGATTTATTTAACACAGTTAAATTTACATGAGTATTTTACTTTTTAGTGCTGTTGTAAATGAAATTGTTAATTTTGTTTTTTGATTGTTCATTGCCAGTGTACAAAACTACAAATGACTTGTATAATGATCTTGTATACTGTAACCTTACCAAACTCATATATTATTTCTAACAGTTTTTAGCACTTTCCTTACAATTTTCTACATATAAAATCATGTCATCTGCAAACAGACAGTTCTACTTTTTCATTCCCAATGTGATGCTTTGTATTTCTTTTACTTGCTTGATTTCCCTGGCCAGAACCTCCAGCAAACCTCCTTGTAATTCTCCTGATCTTAGTGGGATTGCATCTGCTCTTTCATCGTTAGATGTGATACTATCTATGGGGTTTTTCTGTAGACGACTGTTGCCTGGTTGAGGAAGTTTCTCCCTTCTATCCTTAGTTTGTTGAGTCTTTTTATCATGAAAAGCTGTTGAATTTTGTCAAATGTTCTTGCCACATATTTTGAGATGAGCACGTGGGCTTTTGTCATTTATTTTCTTAATACAGTGTGTAACATTGATTATTTGGGGATGTTAAGATAAACTTATATCCCTGGGATAAATCTCACTTAGTCACAGTGCATAATCCTTTTATATGTTGCTGGACTCAGAGTTGTATTATTTTGTTGAGTAGCTTCACATCTATATTCACAAGTGACACTGGTCTGTGATTCTCTTATCTTTTGATGTTTTTGTCTAGTTTTGGTATTCAGTAATACTGGTCTCACACAATGAGCTGGGAATTGTTCCTTCTTCCGTGTTTTAAAAGAAAATGTTGTGGACTGATATTATTTCTTCTTTAATGTTTTAGTAGATTTGGCAATAAAGCCACCTAGGCCTGGGCTTTTCCTTGTGCAAAGTTTTTAAGTTACTAATTCAATCTCTTTACATAGTCTACTAATATTTTCCTTTTTTTTCTTTTCAAATCAGTGTTTATAGCATGTGTATCTTTCTAAGGCTTTGTATACCACATTTAGGTTATTTAACTTGCTGGCATACTCTTGTCCTTGGTATCCCCTTATATTCCCTTTGATTTCTGCAAGGTCAGTGTCACTACCAGATTTATAACTTATTTTAAAGCTACAGTTATTAAGATGTGTAAGAAAGGACATCAAAAGCACTAACCACAAAAGGAAAAAAAACTGAAAAATTAGACTTCATGTTAAATTTTTCTGCTCATCAGAACACATTATTAAGAAAATAAAAGCACAAGACCCAGACTGGAAGAAAATATTGCAATAAGCATATATCACAAAGAATTGTATTTAGAATAATACATAAAGAACCTAATCATTCAAAATTAAAAAGGAAAGCAACTCAACTTAGACAACTACGCAGGGAACTTAAATAGACCCTTTATAAAAGAAGATATATGAATGGCCTGTAGCCACAGGAAAATGCTTTCAACATCATTACCCAAAACCACAGCCACTACCCCCAAGTAGATTCCAACTCATAGCAACCCCATAGGCAGACTAGAACTGCTTCATAGGGTTTCAAAGGAACAACTGGTATATCCGAATTTCTGGCCTTCTGGTTAGCAGCACAGTTCTTAAACACTGTGCTTCCAGCACTCCTTTGGTATCATTAGCTACTGGGTAGACGTGAATTGAAACCACACAAAATAGCACTTTATACCACTAATCTGGATAAAGTTAAGAAAACGTTGAAACTAGTGTTAATGAAGATGTGGAACAACTGGAACTCTCATCCACTGCTGGAGGGAGTGTAAAACTGTGTAAAATAGTAATAAAACCCACTGCCATCAAGTCAATTCCAACTCAGAGCAATCCTATAGCAGAGAATAGAACTGCACCACAGAGTTTCCAAGGAGCACCTGGAAGAAATGGTACTACCTCTCTGAAAAACTAGCAGTTTCCTATAAAGTTAAACATACCCAATGAGCTATTCCCTCTAAGTATTTACCCCAAGAAACAAAAAGCTTGTACAAGAATATTCACTGCAGCTTATTTATAACAGATAAAAGCCTGGAAACAATTCAAATGTCTATCAGTGGGAGAATGGAAAAACAAATTGTGGCTGACTCATTCAAAGCTGTAACTCAGTAATAAAAATGAACAAACTACCAACAGCACTGATAAATGCCAAGACTATGCTCAATGAGATAAACTGGACACAAAAGGTTACATATTGTACTACTTCATTCATAAGAAGGTCAAGAACAGGCAAAACTAAGCTGTGGAGATGAAATGAGAAAAGCAGTTTTCTCTGTGGCAGTGGTAAGCACAGAGCTAACTGAAGGGAGGCCTGAGGGAACTTTCCCAAGTGATAAAAAAGTTTGTATTTGGTCCACTATACACTAAAAGTTGTGTATTCTACTGTATGCAAATTAAACCTAAGTGAAAAATATCCAAAAACAATTTCGGTCACAGATGTTAGATGCAGTGATTTAAGTTTTCTTCCAGATGGCTTGGATGGACCTGAGTGCTGTTAGCAGAAGCTCAGGCTACAGGACTCACTCGCCATGGACCCTAGGATACTGGGTGCCAGAAGAGCAGGGGTGCATCCACCCAGTCCCTGCCATCAGCCAGGAAACAGCAGGCCAGCAGTTCTGCAAGTCAGCAGAACACCAGATATGGCAGTCTGCCTGATTGCCTTCTTTTTAGAAACCTTGTCCCTAGTTTACACATCAATGTGGTCAATTTCATACACGTCAGCTTTAAATTATTCATGAATTATTGTGGGTAGCTCTGAGAAGCAATATGGTATACTGTATGGGAAAAAGGACACAGGATGAGGGTCCAAAACTTGGAGTTCTAGTCCCATTTAATCTACTCTGTCATCCCCAATCTATCAATATTCTTATCTTAAAAATGCCGTGGTGATGTTAACATGACACAAAGCTGCCCCAGCACCTCCAAGGGCTCCGAGGAGGGACAGCTATGAGGACACAGACAAAAGCCAGCAGGGGAATGCACAGCTCCTTGTGCATTCACAGTATTATTTCTGCTGTTTGGTTCAATATCCCAACTCCTTCCCCCGCCACACACATTGAGAAACTTTAGTGCAAATTATAAGCTTTATCATAAGATAGAGAAAACTGACATTTTAACTATTCAATCTGTATTTACTTTGAGAAATACTGGGAAAACACTGGTAGAACTGTTTCATGTTCCTATGGATTTTCTGTGGGTATGTGGACAATCAAAATCAAGTTATCACTTTTAACCTGGGTGTCTTATTTTAACCACAGACTGTCCCCCTCACAGCTGGAAAATTAAACTCGTGACTGCTTCTAGTTTTATTCCTTACCCACATCAGTTCACCACCCCATCAGCCATCTCACCTGCTAACGAGGTCAGGGCCAAGACAACGACCAGATTAGGCATCAGCCCAAGGATCTGAGTTTGGTGTTCAATGATCTCAACTTCTTCCTTGGCTTTGGGCCCGAACTGTCTCCAACTGGGAAAAAAAAAAAAAAAAAAAAAAAAACACTGTCAAAATCAGACAGGCAACTGTATTGTCAGAGCTAAACATGTCAAGCAATCATTTGTCCGTAACAGTGCTCCAAACTGAGTTTCCTAAAAGACGGTTAGAACAGTAAGCCAAAAATCCACTGCCATTGAGTCAATTCGGACTCATAGTGACCCTCTAAGTCAGAGCAGAACTGCTCCATAGAGTTTCTGATGGCTTTGAACTGCCAATCTTCAGGTTAGCAGAGGTAGCACTTAACCACTACACCACAAGGGTTTCCAACAGTAGGATATCAAGAATTTCTGAAGACATTCCAAAAGAAGGCTTTTTAGCTCTTTTTGAAAGTCCCCTTTCCACTGTAGACTTCTTTAAAAGCAGCATATCGATTTAGTACAGAGTGATTTTTACTCCTTAGCATTTACATGGCATTTTATAGTCACAAGCACCCTGTGACCATTAATTCAGCTTTCCTAAGTTTGCAATAGAATTAACGAGACAGAAGCGATATCCTAGAATATGCCTCAAAGGACATTCTCAACAAGGAGGATGCCATTGACACTGATCCTCCTGTCAGAGTCACACACAGGTCAATTACTTCCCTCTTACCTAACCCCACTTGTACATTCTGTGGAAAGCCATTCTCTGCACCCTGCCTTACAGTGTTGTACTGTTTCTCTGGTGTCCTGTGAGCACTTCACACAGGTACCAGTGTCAGGGCAAACCAAGGACTCCTAGGAGCATAATAAAGCTTTGTGGGCTCGTCCCTGCAGACAACGCCCATGAACACATGAGACAGCATCCCAGCTGCAAAAGGAATGGGTCCAGGCCTGTGGGGGACCTCATCCCTCTGCCCTGTGGAGGCTGATGCTCTCATACCCTAGATTTGGTGGCATCTGGTCTTCAAATACCTCTGACCTTACAGGTCATTTCTGAAGAAATATCATTGCTCTTTCAGTCTCCCCGATCTACACCCCAACTCCCAGTGCTTGATTAACAAACAAGCAGGGAAAACTCATGCTTTGGATACCAGTGAAGTGAGGATATTTATCAACCACTCAAAGAGTGGAGGGAAAAAACATTTTTAATTTAAAAAAAATCTACTTGAGAAGGACTGCTTTAAATACACTTTCATAATTTAATATTGGTTATATTTGTAATTAAAAGGAGTCCATAACCTAGCCCTGTTGTGTGAGCAGGGAAGTGGAATGGTACATATATTAAAAACACATACGCAGCGGCAACCACTTGCAGACGCTATGAGCACAAGTTTATTCTGCTAAAAGCACAGACCTCTCCCAGGCACAACCACAAATCCGTGTTCGAGGAACATCCTATAGGACCCTACCCTTTGAACATACCCTGTCTTTCATTCCAGCGTTTACTAACTACATTCGGGCCTGGCACCAAATAAGAGCTCTGGCAGTCTGTATGGAAATTTCAGCTTTTGCTGGATTGCTGTGAAACAGATTTTAAAAAAGCACAGACCCAACAATGTCACCACAACAGCATTAGGTCATCTTACAAATTCCATTTGTCCCCACTCTCTGAACTTGTGGTTTTGAATGCCGTGACTATGTCTTTGTTTGCTTGTTAACTGCCAGCTCCCACCCCTGGTGACCTTCTGCCTAGTGGAACAAGATGTTGCCCAGTTCTGCACTATCTCCCTGACTGCTGGTCTGTTTCAGTCCACTGTCGTGCCTGCTGTGTACCCCCATCTCATCAAGGGTTGCACTCGTTTTTGTTGGTCCTCTACTTCACTAAACTTGCTGTCCTTTTCTAACCATTAGCCCTTTCCTGGTGATGTGTCCAAAGCAAGCAAGTCGAAGTCTTGCCATCCTTACTAAGAAAAAATCTGGTTATATTTCTTCTAAGACTTACTTGTCCACTCTTTTGGCAGTCTGCAGTATACTCAATTTTCTCAGTTTCTTATAAAGTTAAACACAGCCAATGACCCAGTGACCGGAGTAAATGGTTAATGTACTCCATGATGAACTGTAAGGTTTGAGGTTGGAAGAAATATCTAGCAATCTACTTCAAAATATCAGCTACTCAGCATGAGACCAGAACCAGATGGTGTCCAGCCACTACCAAGATAGCCTTGATAGGGGACACAATGTAGAGTCCCTGACATAGAACGAGACAAGATCAAAAATTCTATTAAAAGACCAGAATTGATGGTTCGGCAACCTGAAGGTTCCCTGGGAACATGACCCCTAGACTTGCTGCTGGCCCAGACCTGAAACCAGTACTGAGGTCAACACTTCAGACAAAGAATGAACTGGACTCAGGGACACAGAGTGAGCATGTGGTGTGTGTACTTTACGGTTTTATGCATTTATAGATGGCTGTCCTACTGGTTTCTTTCTAGAGGGGAGAGGAAAGGGTGGAGAGGAGGAGATAGAAGTTTATTAAGAGGATACTAGTAGACTAAAAAGGAGGAGTGTGGTATCACAGGGCAAGGGGAGCAGACAGAACTGTAAAGAGGCAGATACACAAAATTGACTTGGATTGTATACTTTCACTTAATCATAATAAAATCAGCCACTGAAAACCCTATGGAGCACAGTTCTACTCTGACATACACAGGGTCACCAAGAGTTGAAGTCAACTCACGGCAACTAGTTTTTTGTTTGTCTTATTTTTTAATAATCCAGTATGATCTCATCCTAACTAATTACATCTGCAAAGGACCTATCCCTAAATAAGTTTACATCTGAGGTCCCAGATGGACATAAAAATTGGGGAGACACTATTTAACCCAGAACTTAGTTCAATTAGGGTGATGGACACAAAGCAGATAGGCCACGAAGGGCCCATGTGGGAGGCAGGTCTCACACAGCTTCCTCACTGTGATGACAGAAAGGGAAGAGCCTACTCGATGCAGTGCCAAGGTACCAACAGTTACAAATCAGGACTGTACAAAACCATCCGAATTCTCTGCCTTTCTTGAAAAATCAGAAGACTGTCATAATCCTGACCCCAGCCCCATGATGTGACAGTCTCCTGGAGTTCAGAAGCCACTGACCTCTCCAGTCAGGGCACAGCTGTGCAGTCCCCAGAAGCCAAGGAGTCCCTCCACTAGCTGGCATTACCTGCTGGTCCCTGGAGGCACTGAGTTTTCAAACCCTCACAGAGAGGATTTCTTTTTTTTTTTAATCCAGAATACATTTGCATTAGCATTCTAACTTGTTAACTCGGTTAGTTCTATGAATATGACATATGGCCAAGCAGAGACATTTTGCACTAAGTCTATGAATTTACTGGGACAATTTCTTTCTCTGGCCAGCTTTTACAGAATAGAATCCCAATGCCTCAGCTCGGCATTTAAGTGACCAGTCTGCCTCCCTTGGGCTTCCCAATTGTTTCGCCTGCTAAACCTCTGCAAACACCCCAGTAAACCCTAATAGGCCCTCTACTTTCCCACCATGGGCCTCTCTCCAACTCAGCCCTCTCTGCCCCACATCACTGCAGCTCTGCTGATTTCCCCTCCTCCACTGAGGCCTGCTGATCCTTCCCTCCTCAGCAGCCCCTTCAAAACAAAACAAAATCAATCAGAGGAGGAAGCCACTTCTTCTCAGACTGTCCTGAGCGTTCCATCTGCTGTTCGTCTCCTGGGGCCCAGAGCTCTCTCCCAAACTGGTGTGCCGTGTACCTGTCCTTTGCTCATGAGACTCATAGCTCGCCGAGGGCCCACTTGCTCTGTCTCTGCATGCTCAGTCCGGCCTGTGTGAGCATTCAGGATGGACTAGAGGCAGGATGACCCCCACTTCTCCTTGGAAAGTTTGCTTCTTAGTGAAGTAGGAAAAAAAAATTGCTGTAGCGTCGATTCTGACTCATAGCAACCCTAGAGGACTGTCTACAGAACAGAGCAGAACTGCCCCATAGAATTTCCAAGGAGTACCTGGAGGATTCAAACTGCTGACTTTCTGGTTAGCAACCACAGCATTTAACCACTTCACCACCAGGGTTTCCGTGCTTCTTCCTAGATGTTCCCAATAAAAGGCCCAGCTGGTAGACACAGGAGTGCTGGATGTGAGCTGGCAGGATGGCCACCACCAGGAAGGAAGAAGCAAAGAAGAGAAAAAAAGCCAGCCTCCACTCATGCCCAATAGCCTGCCCACTGCTGCCTTTCTGCTAGGGACCTCAAAGTAGGGTGAGGACTAACAGTGGCTCTACCCTCCTCAAGCCCTCCTTCCTCCCTTCCTTTCATCCCAAGATGCTGACAGAGTCATGAGTACGGAGAAGGGAGGCTCCTGCTAGCTTCTTACCCATCAGATCTACTCTCTGGCTTCTCTGGTGGCGCACCTGCCTCTGAAAGCTAATTACCCACCTGCCCCAAGATGCATCCTGGGCCAGACCCGTGATGGACGCCATTAGTCCACTCCCCTGCAGCCACCCCCTGCCTGTCCATCCCCCACCCTCACACTTGGCAGCCTGGCTCCAAAGAAGCAGCAGAAGGGTGTGTGTGCCTTGCGGCCGCTGTGCCAACATGGCTTGGCCCCTGGGGAACTCTGCCACGCTCAGGCCCTAGTCAATGGCACAGAGGCCAGCAATGACCCAAGTGCATCCTATTGCCAGCATCCTGGAGCACTGCCATGCACAACTCCCAGAGCTGCCATCCCTGCAGCTGGCCAGCAATTACTGCCTGCCACAAGTTTTCATTGTTCCAGCGTATGATCTGTGGGGACAAATATTCTTCCTGTCCCTTTCTTTCCCTGGATTACTATTTCTCTTTTTGAAAACACATGTAAAAGGCTATATTTTCCCTGTAAACATAATTTTTATTTCCACGCTGAGAAAACCCCAAAGTCACTTAGCTCAAATTGTTCCTGGTCTTTAAAAACAAAAAGTGGTGTGTGCATACAGAGCCGTATCCACATGAAAATTGAGCCAAGTTTCTGAGAGGGCGGTGAATGTTGCCATTCAAAATTACAGATGTGGAAAGCTATTTCTGGATTTCACATTCTCATAAGGAAGAGAGGAAGCATTTATTTTGGGTGGTTTTATTTCATTTCCACTCAGTTTTGAGTACTGCTGCTTAAAGCAACATTCACAGAAAGTGGCACCGCTATTAATCTCCAGCACAGCTCCTGCTCGTGCAGCCTC
The DNA here is from genome assembly GCA_028571685.1 of Heterohyrax brucei. Lineage (NCBI taxonomy): Eukaryota > Metazoa > Chordata > Mammalia > Hyracoidea > Procaviidae > Heterohyrax > Heterohyrax brucei. Next base: position 26,434,904 of record CM053162.1, read on the forward strand.
TGGGGGCAGCCGCATAGCCTGCTTCTCCCCGCCTTCCCTCTGCTGTGCTCTCCCAAAGGATGCCAGTGACCTACTAAAAAGATAATTGCTTCCCTTGTTTGCTGTTCGGCAGCATCATTGCATCAGTCTGCTGCGAATGACATCCAGTCAAATCAAAGGACAGAAAGGTGCTCTATGGCAGCCTTCACCCTTGACCCCACACTCCTAGGGCACAAGCCTGGCTTGTGGGCAGTGCTGCCGCCACGAGAGAAAGGAGGAAGCCACCCTCTCTGCTGTCAAAGTGGTAACCTCTTCAGACAAACGTTGAGCTCCCTCCTGTCCCAGATCCCATGCCCTCTGTGGCCACTTCCCACATTAATAACTCAGTCACCAGTGTGGTCCCAGAGACGCCATCCCACTGACCCCCACAGAGCCCCTATGACTTCTCAGTGCCCTTCTAGGGGGTACTCTTGGACAAAGAGACTCAAGGAGGATATTTTATGAAGCAAGATATTTTAATGTTACCAGTTGGATCTGGCAAATTTGACATAGTTGGCCGAACAGATTTAAAAACCAGGTTTCTTGCCTTCAAATAATGTGTAAACAGGCACCCTGATATCCAGACCCAAGCCTCACTACACCCAACCCTACCCATAGGTCAGGCTTGAGATTTGGTAAGGAACCAGGCTGCATACATCTCTTGCTGTTACCTTTTTCTTGAAACTGAAAGTTTAATGATTTATCCTCTGGACTCTGACCAGGCAATCCTACACTGAAACATCAAGGCCAAAAGATCACAGCCACCAGGTTTCTGTTGCCATTCTTCAAATGGGCAACTTGTAATCAGTAGAGGAAATGGAAGGAGTGGGTCCGGGTCCGGGTCCGGGTCCGGGTCTCTGTGTGAGTGAGAGAGACATGTTTTCTTAATAGAAGGCCTGTTTGTGATTAAGTATGCAAAATGGCCCCAAGAGGCCGTTCTCAAAGTGTACGTCCAGTCCTGCAGTGTTTTAGTCAGCTAGTGCTGCTCTAACAGAAATACCACAGAGTAGACGGTTTTAACAAAGGAAAGTTTATTCTTACATAGTCCGATAGGCTACAAGTCCAAATTCAGCATGTTGGCTCCAGGGGAAGTCTTTCCCTCTTGTTGGCTCTGGAGGAAAATCCAGTATTGCGTCAGTCTAACAGGTTAGAAATCCAAATTCAGGATACTAGCCCTAGAGGAAGGCTTTCTGTCTCTGCTCTGAGGGAAGGTCCTTAACATCAATCTTCCCTGGTTGCAGAGCTTCTCGAAGCAAGGACTCCAGTTCCAAAGGACACACTATTCTCCTGGCTCTTGTTTCTTGATAATATGAAGTTCCCATACCTCTCTGCTCGTTTCTCTCTTTTATATCCCAGATAATTAGCTTAAGATACAACTTAATCTTGTACATTGAGTTTCATGAACACAACTGCCACTAATTCCATCTGGTTAACATAATATAGATTTACAACACATAGGAAAATCACATCAGATGACAAAATGGTGAACAATTGCACTATACTGGAAATCATGGCCTAACCAAATTGACACCTATTTTGGGGAGACACAATTCAATACATGACAACAAGCATCAGGCTATTCCTCCCCACCACTGACAAAATGACTCCAAAAATCCTTGAGACAAGAGATGAACAAAACGTAAACAAGCAGACTCGCCTCCATATTTAATTAAAGTAGGCCATTTCTCATCCAGGCATAACCCTGAGTGTCAAGGGTCAGTGGAGATCCTGACCTTTGACACCTGGATCTGAAGGTTGGCCAATATTCCAATGCATACAACTAGAACAAGCAAGAGTAGGACTGACCCAACACACCACAATTCCAGATGCTTGAAAATAAATGCCAGCAAACATGGATACTTCTACACTTTGTCATTGTCCTGTTCTTGTGTCTCATGGTCATAATCTACCAATGTACCCAGTGGAGGCCACACTGGAACTAAGTCAAGATCTTAAGTCAGCACAGGTACCCCAGGAAATGAAGGAGGATATAGAGTGGCTAAAATTTCAGACTTCGGATCAGACAAAACTGTTTCACACACAGATTCTAACAACTGTCAACTAGGCAAGTTACATCAGTTTTCTGAGCCTCAGACTCCTCAACCATTAAATGGGATGGGTAAGAATGAACAAATCAGACTGTTATTTAAAACTGAAGATGGCAAACAAAAGACAGAGAGTCTGGAATAGACGGAGGACACTGAATGTGTGGCTAATTGCCTCCATGTACAATTAGCCATGAAAAACTAGCCTCCTCTGCCATGAGACCAGAAGTAAATGATGCCTGGCTACTACTACTCAACATTTCAATCAAAGATTCCATAAAAAAATCCATCAAAGATTCCATAGAAGAATCCTTATCAAAACAGTGAAAGTGCAGAACAGAATTTCAAATTCTCATGGACTCTACACTTGCTGGAGCAATGGAGAGTGGATGAATCTCTGAAATTATTGATCTGAGATAATCTTTAAAACTTAAAATAAAATATTCCCTGAAGTCATCTTAATGAAAATGGCTTAACTAATTCTAAAAAATCTAAATTGAGCATTACATTCTTTTAAGAACTATCTGTATGGGATCAAACTGACAAAGCAACTTGAAAGGTTAGGTAGAAATGTTAAGGGACAATGAGTTTAAGTTAATGAAGAAAGAACAACTAAGAAATGAAGCGAAGAATGGTTGCACAACTAAGAATGTAATCAAATTCACTAAATTGTACATGTAGAAACTGCTGAATTGGCCTGTGTTTTTCTATATATATCATCAACAAAAATAAATAAAATTTAGAAAACAAAAAGTGAGGATGGTGAGACCCTGAGTCCCTTACTTTAGAGACAGCATTAAGAAAAACAATTTTCAATTCCACTGGCTAGAAAAGGACATCACATTCAGTAGAGGGCCAATCAAAACAAGGGAAACCTTCAGTGAGATGGATGAATACAAGAACTGCAACAGTGGACTTAAACATGCCGACAATCACGAAGACGGCACATGAAGAGGCAATAGTTCATTCTGCTGTACATAATATCACTCAAGTCTGATGCAACTTGACAACAACCAGCAGCAACAACAGTGACCATCTCTCAGAGTGACTCTGTAGACTAAGTCAGATGTCTCACATATGTGCTGAGCCCCATGACTGATGCATAGTAGGTGTTCAGGACATAGCAGTTGTCCCCATTATGGTCAACACTATTATGTCCAGAATCCTTAGGACTTCCCACCATTCTACTCATCTTTGATCTTGCAAAGCTACTTTAAAATTTACCAAAAGAAGCACTTTTTCCTCCATCCCAAACAAAGCACTAACTTATTCTGCATCACTAAAACTATTGTAAAAAGAGTTTCAATGTGAAAAGCAAGTCCATTCCATTCAGTATTAATTAAAGATAATGAAATTGCTGAAAGAGAAGAAAAGCTAAGTTCACCGATAAGTTTGAATACACACACACACACACACACACACACACAGTGTAATAGTGAGTTTGAGAACTCATCCTAGAAAAAGTGCTACATACCTCATTGCTAGATGTCACCGCAGTCATCTTTGAAGTACTTGCCTTGGTAAGCTACGCACCAATGCCAGTGCCTAGTCCACCCTTCAAAGCAATTGGGGAACTGTTTTTCTGGAATGGCCATCAGAGCTGTTGTCATATTATCCTTGATGTCCTGAATATCATCAAAATGTCTTCTTTTCCGTACTTTCTTTATCTTCGAGTAAAGGAAAAAGTCAGAGGGACAGATCAGGTGAGTAGGGAGTGTGTGCCAACACAGTTATTTGTTTACTGGCTATAGACAACTATACAATTAAGTTTGTGGGCTTGCCACCATGCCACAGTGTGCAATGGGCCATTCCAGAAAAAGTTCTGAAATTGTTTTGAAGGGTGAATTAGGCAGCAGAGTCAGTTAGTCAGCTTCCCAAAGGGAGTACTTCAAAGGTGACTGTAGTAATATTCAGCAGTGAGGTATGTAGTACTTAGAACAATTAAGTTCACAGACCTAATTGTCAAGCCTCATATATATATATATACACATATATATATACACACATATATATACACATATATATATATGAGGCTTGACAATATATATATATATGTGAGGGTGAAGCTTTCTAACACCATCTACCCCTTTTATGTACTAAAGAACACTAGCCAATTTTCTTTTCCCAAACTCCAGGGAGAGGCAAGGTAGACAAAACAAAGCTAGAAAGGTAGTCTGGCAGGGCCTATCAGCATATGCCCATGTTGCCATAGAAGCAGCAGGTTCTTTCTAGAGTCAATCTGCTTGCCCTAGAGAAGAACCTGAACATTCTGATGGCTCCAACACAAAGGAAATTTATTTGTTTTTCAGAATTACAGCCTTGGCAATATCTATGAGTGACATGATTACTAATGCTAGCTGCCAGAATTATAATTTCTAATAGTCTTCTTTAAAAAAAAAAAAAAAGTCTGTTCTAATGAATGCAAAACCAAAAAACAAAGGTGGGAGACTTGAAGCCATAAATTGTAGCTGAAACTGCCCAGGGGCAGGCTAATGATTTCACTGTTGAATTAATTTCATATTTTAAAAAATGAATCTATAGAAATGTACTTTCCATCATTAGCACCATGGCAGAGACACTGCAGATTCCAGCACATCAGCCATTAGGGCAAGGAAGCAAGTTAGAGCCAGGCCTTCTTTTCATTTTTCCCTCCACTCTATGGCAGGTGCAGACTTGTGTGCATCCTACCTGACACAACAGCCAACTAGAGCCTGGTGTCTTCACAGAGACAGTGAGACTGACCAACATGTGTGTTCAGCGCGAGGAAGGAACCAAGGGCTGATGTCCCAACACTCTGCAGGTCCCTCAGCCCCTGAAGCTAAGCATCAGAGACCTCAAAATACAGTCTTATGTCCTTTAAGATTGGTGTTCATTTCTTAATGCATTTAGGGTGGCTTCAGACATTAGTAGCAGCGAGAACTGCCTAAGCAGCTTAAAGATTGACTGCTGCCTCCACTTCCCCTTTCAATCCACAGCAAGAAAGATAAAGATACCAGTAAACTCTTGAAACAATAGTAGAGTCTTCAAATCCAGAAATGTTCTGTATCTCTCCATTTATTTAACTCACTGGTTTCTTTCACCAGTATTTTGAAGTTTTCAGCATGTATGTCCTGTACATGTTTTGCTAAATCTGCACATAGCTATTTCAATTTTTATGAGCTACTGTAAACATTACTATATGTGGTTTGCTAGTAGAAAGAAATACAACTGATTTTTGTATGTTTATTTTGTATCCTATAACTTTGCTAAAATCACTTCTTATTTCTAGGAGATATTTTTTTGGTAAATGTCTTCAGATTTTATACACAAACAATCGTATCATCTGAAAATAGGAGCCCAAGTGGCACAGTAGTTAAGAGCTCAGTGGCTCAAGAGGTCAGTAGTTTGAATCCACCTGCTGCTCCTTGAAAAACCCTAAGGGCAATATTACTCTGTTCTATAGGATCACAATGAGTTGGAATCAACAGCAATGAATTTTCCATTTTTTTCTAGGTTTTTGTTTTGTTTTGTTGTGTGTGTGTGTGTGGATATCTTCAGATTTTCTATATAAAATATTGTGATATCTAAAAATAGGAATAGTTTTATTTCCTTCCAGTCTATGTATCTTTTATTTCCTTTTCTTGTTTTGTTGCACTGGACAAGACTTTCAGCATTATACTGGTGAAAGCATATATCTTTGCTTTTTTCCCAGTCTTAGGATAAAAATATTTAGTCTTTCACTATTAAGTCTAACATTAGTTGAAGGCTTTTCTTTTTTTTCTTCATAAGACTGAGGAAGTACTCCACTATTCCTATTTGCCTGAGAGTCTTTACCACAAATGCACGTTGAATTTTGTCAAATGTTTTCCATGAGTCAATTGACATAGTTACAAAATTATTCTTCTTTAATCTGTTAATATGTTGGATTATGCCAATTGATTTTTGATCATTAAAGTAGCCTGCATCCCAGGAATAAACTCTAATAGATCATTATACATACATACATATAGGCCAAAACACATCAACATTGTCTTAAAGATTCTTCTATCTCTATTCATGAGAGAATATTTTGTGATTTCCTTTTATTATACTTTCTTCTGTGGGGGCTTCAGGATATAATTAGCATCATAAAATCAACTGGAAACTATTCCTTCCTCTTGTGTTTTCTAGAAGAACTGTATAGAATTGGTTTTAATCATTATACTGTAAATCTCAGCTACAGCAATAAGGCAAGAAAAAGGAATAAGAGGCATACAAATTGATAAGGAAGAAGTTAAAACGTCCGTAAGTGTGAATCACATGATACTATAGAGAGAGAACCCATAGAACTTCACAAGAAATCTCTGTGATAAAAAGATTTATCAGAGTAAAAGAATACAAGATAAACATACTAAAACCCATTGGATTCCTATACATCTATGAAAAGGAAATCAAGAAAGCAATGTCATTTATAATATCCCCTAAAAGAATAAAATACTTAGGAATAAATGTAACTACAGATGTAAAAGACCTATCACAAGAAAACTACAAAACACTATTGTAAGAAACCAAAAGAGATTTATGTTAAGTGGAACAACATGCAATGCTCATGGATAGGTAGACCAACATCATAAAAATGTCAATTCTACCAAAGCAATCTATAAATACAAAGCAATTCCAGTCCTAACACCAACAGCATTCTTTAACGAGATGGAAAAACTAATAATTAAGTTTACATGGAATAGAAAAAGCCTCCAAATAACTAAAGTACTCTTGAAGAAGAACAAAGTAGGAAGATTTGCCCTATCTGACCTCAAAAACTACTATGTGGCCTGGTACTGATACAATGACAGACACAATGATCAATGGAACAGATTTGAGAACCCACATGTAAATATATCCACCTACAGTCATCTGATCTTTGTCAAGGTCCCAAAGTCCATGAAATAAGGAAAAGACAATCTTTTTAATGAATGGTGCTAGCAGAACTGGATGTCCATCTGTAAACAAAATGCAGCAGTATCCATACTTTACACCACAGGCAAAAAACAAATTTGAAATGGAACAAAGAAATAAATAGAAAGCTTTAAATAGAAAGCTAAAAACTGTAACGATCACAACAGAGGGTTCCAAACAGAGCTTGAGAAAAATGTGGAACAAAATTCTAACCCACAAAGAAGACCTGGCCTGAAAGAGACTGGAAGAACCCCAAGAATACAGCCCAGTACTTTTAACTTAGTACTTAAAGTCACTCCTCAAGTTCACCCCTCATTCAAAGATTCTACAGGCCCATAAAACAAAGATGAGATTAAATGGGAACAACAGCCCAGGGGCATGGACAAGAAGGCAGCAGAGACAGGAAAGGTGGTAGCTGGAAAGCCAAGGCTGAGAAGGGGTGAATATTGATATGCTAAGGTGTTAGCAACCAGTGACACAAAACAATTACGTATATTAATTGTTTAATAAGAAACTAATTAGCTCTGTAAACTTGCATCTAATGTACAATAAAAGGAAAGAAAGAATTAGTTTAAAAAAAAAATAGACATTTGGTTTAATTCTCCAGTGAAACCATCTGGCCTGGAGATTATAAGTTTTGAAATTATGGATTTAATTTCTTTAATAGTCACAAGGCTTTTCAAATTATCCTACACATTAGGGAAGTTGTACTAGTTTGTGTTCTTCGAAGATACGTCCATTTATGCAAAGTTTTCAAATTATAGAGTATTTCTAGTATTCCTTTATACTGTCCTTTTGATGTTTATAGTGTTTGTGGTAATAATATTTCAAGTTTCACTTATTAGTAATTTCTGCTTCCTTTGTTTTTGTCATCTTGCTAGAGGTTTGTCAGTTCTATTGATCTTTCAAAGAAGTAACTCTTCGCTCCCCTGATTTTCTCTACTGTCTTTCTGTTTACAATTCGAAGTTTCTACGGGTAGAATTATGGCCCTCTGGTGTTTCTAAGAGTGCTGCTCACATGGACTAGGAAAATTGTGTGCATGAAGCCAAAGGAGCAGAACCACTGTCCCAGTGGGCCTTGAAGGTGGAGCTGCAGCATAAGGTCAAGAGGCCTCTGCACAGAATCTAGAATGCATGGCCAATACCTAGAGTCTGAAGGGGAAGATCATTGTGTAAAAGGTCTCAGAGAAGGGAAGATTATTTCCAAAGCCTTGAGAGCTAACGTGATGTGTTGTGTTAACTTGCTTGGTGCTTGTTGAATGCCTTCTTTCCCTGTGATTTCCCCCATTTGTAATGGCAATGTCTAACCTGGGCCTGCCTGTTCTGCTACTGTATTTTGAAAACAGGTAATTATAATAGGGTAAATACTTTTACAAGTTGCAAAGCTGTGATGTTTTAGGGAACAAAGGGTACAATGTCATGGATTGAATTGTGTTCCCCAAAAAATGTGTGTGGCAGTTTGGCTGAGCCATGATTTCTGGTATTGTATGATATTCTCCCATATTGGAAATCCTGCCTCTGTGATGTTAACAAGGGTGGATAGGCAGCAGTTGTGTTGGTGGGGCAGGATTCAATGTGTAAGCTTGTTTTGTGCCTCTAGGCAGTCCCTCGAGATATAAAGAAAAAAAATTAGCAGAGAGATTTAGAAACCTCACACCATCAAGAAAGAAAACAGGACTGGGAGCTGAACATATCCTTTGGAAAGGACCAGGGTTCCTGCACCTCGAAGCTTCCAGTCCAGGGGAAGGCTGAAGACAAAGACCTTCCTCCAGAATCAGCAGAGAAGCCTTCCCCTTGAGCTGACACTATTTAGCCATGCCTGCTGGACTGTGACAAAACAAAATTTCTCTTCTTAAATCCATCCATTTTTGGTATTTCTGTTATAGCAGCACTAGATGACTAAGACAGAGTAGATGGCCTCATTCCCTCACTTAATCTCCACTGACACCACAAGGGTAGGTATTTGGAAGTTCAAGCTCGCTGCTCAGCCTTCTCTGACAGCACAATGGTGGTAGAGTTGGGGTACTCTCTTACCATATAGGGAGGGCAAAAGTCTAAGCTCCCCACTTAGGTTTCACTGGCATGGGGGGCCGTCATAGCTCTTTCAGTGCTACTTGGCTCAAACAAAACAGTTATTGTCTAAAAGTTCTTTGGCTTGACAGCTGTCCCTTTCCTGATCCTTTGGTTAAGAAATAAGACTTTGTGGTTTTATTTATTTATTTATTTATTTTTTGCTTGTGCCCATTGGTGTTTATGGGTTGCCAATTTCACCAACACTCAGTCTGGGATATGTGAGGCAACATGAAAACTCAGAATTTCACTTGTGTCATTCCTTGGGTCTTGGGATTCTTCATTGGTCTGCCTTTTCTCTTCCTCTCTCAGCATCTTCCTATATAATACTAGAGTTTTTAGTCATGCTTAGTGGGGATTTGAATTGTAGTGTTGGAGAAGAAAAATGAATATACATACCATGGACAGCTAGAAGAATGAACAAATAGATTTTGGGTGATGTACAGCCAAAATGCTCCTTAGAAATAAGGATGATGGAATTTCGTTTTGCTTACTTTGAACAACTAACAAAACAACAGTAGGAAAAATGGGAAAAATATATCTACTTTATCTTCCCAGCAGCAGAAATACTATTGCAAAATTCTAAATATGACATATTTGGATTTGAACTCAATTTCGGAAAGATAAGAAAGGCAAAGATGGAAAAATTGTTAACATTATTTTGCTTTCATATACCATCAAGCAGAAGAGATAGACAAGGAAAAAGACAGAAGACTATGTATACCCATGGCCGTTGAGTCAATTCCAATTCCTGGAAAACCCAGAGGACAGAATAGAACTGCCCCCATAGACTTTTCAAGGAGCAACTGGTGAATTCAAACTGCTGAACTTTGGGTTAGCAGCTGAGCTCGTAACAGCTGAGCCACCAGGACTCCAAGATCATGTATAGACGTTAACACAGAATATGGATATATGTCCCTCCTTTCTTGGTTTCAAAAAAAAAGAAAAATGCTTTAAATATTCTACTGCTTTACTAACAATTTATCAGAAATAAAGAAATTCTACAGAAAATGTGCATAAAATTACAGACACCCTCCAACCTCAGGAAAGGTAAAAATTGGCAAGTTTGTGTGTTACAGTCAAGGGATACTGAATATCTCCACCATATATCACCACATTCAACTAGGGATATGTCAAGGAGAATTCTACATTATGTTGACTTTTCTTAACCTAGGATTTTATTTTATATAATTTGCCATGTCATTAAATTATTCTATGAAGTCATAATTTTAATGTATAACTTTTCATAAGAATATAGGATAAAATTACTTAAGTATTATCCATTAGTGACAATTCAGGTTTTTCCAATTGTGTCCTACTATTCCCTGTGAAAATAAACTGTATCTTCTACATAAACTCTTATATCTCTGAATATTTCCCTAGAGACAGTTTCTAAGGGGAAAAAAAATCACTGGATAAAAGTACAGATCTTTTATAAAGTTCTTGATGCCTACTGCCAATTCACTTTCCAGAAAGACTATATTAACTTTTATTTTTTACTGCATAAGCTTGCCGATTTTAATACATGCCTGTCAGCACTCAGCCTTGTCCTTACAAAAAAGTCTTTTTTTAAAATTTCAACAAAGTAGAAATTTATCTCATTTGAAATTGTCTTTCTTTAACTGATAACGGTTGGTTTACATATTTACTATCGATGTCTGTCTTCTTCATATCCAAGCATATATCTTCTATGCATATCTATCATCTTGTCTGCCATTTATATATTGTGATGCTAGTATCTGCCTTATTTATTTACAGAAGTCCTTTATGTATTATATACACATTACATCAATGTATTTTTACACACATACTGTACACTTTCTGTGCTTGCTAGTCATGCCCTCCCCCCTCAAGACACTCACAAGCACCACCATGTCGAACCTCTTCTACACATTTATGTAAACCAATTAGCAAATCATGCTTACAAAATGACCTCACAGGAGGAGGTAGAGTCAACAAAGAAATGCATTATCTGCATAAAGCTACAGCACATGTGTGTGCATGTACATATGCTATTAGTTATATTAGTTTCAGCATTTCTGTACTGTATAATGTTTTAGGTTGAGGTTTTGAACTATACACATTTTTTATTTTTATAGAATCACTGTTATAGATCGAATTATGTCCCCTCAAAATGTGTGTCACAGGTTGGCTGGCCCTGATTCTCAATATTGTGTGATGTTCCTATACGTTGTAAATCCTGCCTCTGCGCTGTTAATGAGGGACAGTGGGTGGCAGTTCTGTTGGTGGAGCAGGACTCAATATGTAAGACTGTGCCTCGAGGCAATCTCTTGGGATGTAAAGGAAAGGGAAGCAAGCAGAGAGTTGGGGACTTCAAACCACCATGAAGCAATGAATGCAGCAGAGGTCATCCTTTGGACCCAGGAAGCTCCCACATCCACAGCCAACAGAGAAGGACTTCCCCTGAAGATGATTCCCTAAATCTGGACTTTCAGCCCAAAATTTCTGTGGGAAAAATAAATTTCCCTTTGTTAAAGCCATCTACTAAGACAGTCACTTAATCTATCATTTTTGCTTGGGATTATTTTTTCTTATTAGGAATATTTTTTAAGACTATGCAAAAGGCTGGGTCACTTTTTTTCCTAAATCTATGTTATCTTGTGGTTGGTATTAACCTTCCAAGCCAGGCAGAGGTGAGAGATGTAGGACTACCCCAGTGGGAGAGATGAATACATCTACCAACATAGTTAACTATAGCAAGTGCCACCAGACTGACCCAAGAAGGATCTATGAAGGTGAACCCTCTTCTTTATATCTGCTTAAAATAGCCATTCCCTGGTCCCAGACAATCCCCTTCATCTTCCTCCTTCCAATCAACTAGGCTGACATGTCCTTGCTTTAACTTCTCTCCCTAGTTCACTCTCTAATCTGCCAGGAAATTAATAGAAGTCCTGAGACTCTCTAAACACAGTCTTTTTCTATAATTCTGTTTCATCTTTCATTCCATAGGTGAAATAACAAGTAAAAGAAAATTTGCCTGCGCTGCAGGCAACAGATGTGTTTACTGAAGGAATATTCCTGTAAGAAAGACAAAATCTCTTTGGGTGGGTCTATATTGCAGTAACTGCACTTCCCAGCAAAAACTTCTAGCTACCCAGATGGTGGGCCCCACTTATTTTCAGCACCTGGACGCCAGGTGTTGAATGAAGATATTTGTCATCAGAGCCTAGAAAACAGCCATGAAAGGTGTTCTCAGCCAGAGTTGCCCATAGGGCACACCGTTGGTTTGCTGCCCCTCATCCACAGATGAAACTCTATGGTACCTAATATACTTCAGGCTCCCCAGGGCTTCATTTCAGGACAGTCTTCCTTCACCATTCAGATTTCCCTACCACACTGTATCCAGAAATGTCTACCTAATATGTTTCCTGGATCCAAATCTGGGCCTTTCTAAGAAATGCTGTCATCTGGGTTATGACAAACCCATCTCGTATCTTTGTACTGATGTATCCTTGCATAGAATTCTAAAAAATTAAAACAATCTTACTGTTGTTTTCTTTACAAAGAATAATCTTAAAAATTAACAATTTAGGGAGGCTGGGCTAAGATGGCAGAGTAGGTGGATACTTCCTGGGATCCTTCTTACAACACAGACCCAAAAAACAAATGAGGCAATTATATATGACATTCTAGGAGCCCTGAACATCAATGGAAAGTTGAGAAAAAGGATCAAGTGACTAGTAAGGGAAAGTGCATCCAGAACTACCTAGGACTGGCCAGATCTGACCCAAAAGAATGAGTGACTCCCAGGTGGATTGGCTGTGGTGAGTTGGGTGAGCAGGGTAGTGGCCTTCAGAATGTATCTTCCTAAGCAAGAAAGACTGAGCAGTGGAGAGCCTATTCGTGCCTCCAGACTCAGTGAAAAATGACATTCAATCATGAAAAATTAACATTTTATTGTGTCTGTGGCAAAAACAGTTCATCTTCTTTGCAGGGATACTGCTAAGCCAAGTGCCGGCGAGTCAGATCCAGTACCTATTAATAAATTTCCACAAGGTCATTTGAATTTTTATATAAGATCTTAGGATACTAGAATACCGAAGTCATAGATGCTAAAATGCTCACCAAAAGATGATAGCCTGAGTAAATGCACTTCAAAAAGGTTCAGGGAAGAAAACAGGGGCTGGACCACAGAGGCCCTAACAGGAGTCAGGATGCCTGGGTCCCTGTATTACCTCCACCTTGGACTGAACTTGACATAGCAGCACATTTCTGAACTTTGCTAAAAAGGAAACCAAATTTTCACTCTTGGCTGGACGTCACCCTATCTCTTAAGGGCATATAGCAAATGGAAAAATATTTACTCAAAAATCTACTAAGTCTCAGTTTAAAAAGAAAGGGAGGTGTATGGCATATGAACCATGACTCACATCCACCACCTCCCCCATAATGGCTCAGTGTGATGAAAAGTATGCTCCAGGAAGGTGCAACCAACAAGATAGAGCTACCTATCTCCCTAGCTCTCAGTCTATAAACCAAAAACAAAAGCCACTGCTATCGAGTTGATTCCAACTCATAGTGACACAATAAGACCACTCCGTAGAACTTACAAGGAACACCCAGTAGATGTGGAAGGCTGAACTTTTAGTCAGCAGATATAGTACCTAACCACTGTGCCCCAGGGATTCCAGTCTATAGGGCTACCATTTTACCCTAGGAGAAGCAGATCAACGGTTTTCTCATCCCTCCTAGCTCCATATTTGAGAATCACTATTCCAAGCAAGCATGGCCAAGGAAACCTTCTCTCAGCCATTCCCAACTCGTAGAACAGAAACTCTACTCCAGACACAGTAAATAAAAAATACCAGAATCTGAATGTATCCCCCACATCATGTTTCTAGGTAGAGGTCTAACAAGAAGAAGAAGAAGTGGAGAAAATCAGAAACTACATCACTGCCTGGAGTCCTACTAGAGCAGGGTGTCACTTCAGAGGAAGCAAGCCACTGCCCTAGCCCCAGCTCAGACAAAGTGGCATAGATATTCTGCATAGAGAGAAAAATAGGCTATTAGAACACAGAACTATGAAGCTCTTCATGAGGGACTGACTTATTTGGAAAAGATCATGCAAAGATGATTCTTATGAGGGTTATCAAAAACAATTTAGATCTGGTGGTAAACAGTTAGTAGGTTGCTGGAAGTTCCATAATTCTTTTAGCAACAAGTTACAAGTAAACAAAGAATCAAGAAGTTTTCCAGATAAAGATAACTTCCTGGAATTAGCAGAGACAGAATAAAGAAGATTAATATTTAGAATCCTTCAAGAAATCAGGAAGATGAGGCAAAATGCAGCAGAGTATAATGACAAATTGAACAGGCTACAGGAAAGCATACAGAGAAAGGAAGTAAAAATTCAGAAGATTAATAATAAAATTACAGAATTAGACAACTCATACAAAGTCAAAGGAGCAGAATTGAGGCCATGGAAGGCTGAATAAGTGAGACTGAAGATAATGCACGTGACATCAATATATTCCAGGAAAAGAATTTTTAAAAAATCAAGAAACACTAAAAATTATGTGAGACTCTTTCAAGAAAAATCTACAAGTCATTGCAGTACCAGAAGAGGTGGAATAACAGAAAATTCAGAGAGAATTGATGAAAATTTGTTGACAGAAAACTTCCCTGATACCATGAAAGACGAAATGATGTCTATCGAAGACATTCATCAAACTCCACACACAGTAGATTCCAAAAGAAAGACACCAAGGCATAGTATAATCAAATATGCCAAAACTACAGATAAGGAGACAATTTAAAAAGTGGCTAGAAATAAACAATAATCTACAAAGGAGAGTCAATAAGACTAAGCTAAGATGCTGAACAGAAACTATGTAGGCAAAAAAGACAATGGGATGACATATACAAAGCCTCCAAGAAAAAAAATTGCCAGCCAAGAATTATATATCCACCAAAGCTGTATCTCAAATATGATGGTGAAATCTGGACATTTCCAGACAAAAAGACTTTTATATTTGAAACTATAAGACACTACTGAAAGAAATTAAAGAGATTCTAAATAAATGGAAACACATCCTTTGTAAGACTTAATATTGTTAAGATGGTAATACTGCCAAAAATGATCTACATTAATTGTAACTCCTATCAAAATCCCAGCTGCTTTTTTCTCCCAGAAATTGACAACCTAAAACTCACCTGCAAATGCAAGAGACCCAAAATAACCAGAAGAATGTTGAATAAGAACAAAGTTGGAGCACTTACATGTCTCAATTTCAAAACCTACTATACAGTTATAGTAATCAAGGCACTGAGGTACTACAATAAAGACAGACATATGAGACTGAGTGTACAAAAACTCATATTTATGATCAACTGATTTTTTACAGGAGTGTCAAGACAATTCAACAGGAAACAAAAGTCTTTTTCAACCAATTGTATTATACAACTGGATATGCACATGCAAAATAGTGAAGTTGGTGCCCTTCTGTACACCATACACAAAACTAAGTCAAAATAGATCACAAACTCACATCTAAGAGATAAAAAAAAAACCTAACAATCTTAGAAGAAAATACACAAGTTAATCTTCATAACCATGAAGTGGCAATGGTTTCTTAAATACGCTACCCAAGAGAAAAGGTGTGAAAGAAAAAGACAGTACTCTGGACATCCTCAAATGGGCTAATTTTGTAGTATGTAAACTGTCTTTCAATAAGACTGTCTTTTAAAAAAAAAAAAAAAACAGATGGGACAGGTAATTCCACTTTATCATGTTCACTTAAATCTTCAGTCTTACACAGTCAAAAATCTGTCCTACCATGAAGAGATGCTTCTGCATTACATCATAGATACTGATACACATACAGATATCTAGATATATATACAGATATGCATACAGATATATAGTATACATAATACGTAATATACATGCAGCTATACAGATAGCAAAATAGAAGTAGATATACACAGAGATATCAAAGAAACACATATGGATACACAGATATGCATGGAGATACCCGAAGACACATAGATACAGATATCTATAAACATGCAGATATGTACACATACAGATATCTATATAAATGTTGATATATAGACATACATATAGATGTATATTCATACATATCCAGATATCTCTATAATGCAATTCATGTGTGTTAAATACATACAGCACTTCAAGATTCTACAGAATCGAGTGTAAAATAGCAATTAAAATGTCCCAGGTGTTCATTTTGGTAATAAAACAGATTACTTCTGATATGTAAGCCAAAACTCACTTCAGGAATACTCATACAGGAGGTACTCTAAATTTAACTGTGTTATTAAGCTAATTCACTGAAAGAAAGCTACTAGGTGGGTGTCTTTGGTTTTCACTGCAATTGTCATTAGACATATTCAGTCTCATAACTGTACGTTTTCTTTTGCTTGTACATTACATAAGTTTTAAATGACACCTTTTGTCACAATTTGCCTACGAATACTGAAAATTTCCTACAAGTTCTATTATAATTTGCAAGTGCAATTTCCTCCTCATACCCAAGCACATAAGTAACTCATGTTCAGATGAGATCATTGCTTTTCCTACCTGTCTTGCCGTTGTAGCAGCATCTTTGGATAAATATCAGCCCAGGTAATGAGGAAGTACAGGATTTCAAGCCGACACAAACTAGAGTCAGCATGAACTAGCACTGTTGACACAAAGAATTAAACCAAGCCAAACTAAATGCTGCTAACTTCAACCTGTGGTCACCCCACATGTGTCAGAGCAGAACTGGGATCCATAGAGTTTTCAGTGGCTCATTTTTTGGAAATAGCTCACCAGGGTTTTCTTCTGATGTACCTCTGGGTGGGCTCAAATGTCCCACCTTTTGGTCAGCAGCTAAGCACATTAACTATTTGTATAACCCAGAGTCCCATCAAGGCACATGTGTCACAAGGACTTTGGTGTGATGCCCATGAGAATCTTGACAGTTAGTCTGCAGGTCCACCAGCATGCTCTTAACTGAGAAGGGAGACGGGGGAGATTCTGTTTATTACTGGGTTGTCATGTATAAGTATATTTGGGATAAAGAATGGAAAAGAGAATTTACAGAGGAACTGCTCCTGAGGTGAGCACCTTGCTTGATGAATCTGTGTAACAATCTTCTGAGGTAAGTACTAGTAAAGTTAGATTGCCAGAAAAGAAACCAAATTCCAGCGATGCTACGTTGTTTGCCTGATCCTCACCCTGCCAGCCCCTCTGGCCTTCTGCTGAGGTGACTGATGATCAGGGTAGTGGGGGTTTGGGTCAGCCTTGAGGCCATTGTCTCCGAAGGAAGCAAACATCTGAGCTTTTGTACTATAAAAAGTGGCGAAAAGGAGAGAAAGCAAAGAATTATCCTCTTCATTATGAGTACACTGAATATTTATCAGCAGTCCTCGGGGAATCATTTAAAATATTTACTTATTCAAATAACTGAATAATTCCTCTTCAAATGAATGTTGGGAATTTTGCATGCCTGTAAGAACAGGTAAACAGATGTCTTCCACATCACTTAAGCAAAGTGGCAAGGTTATCCATGAGGAAAAACAAATTATTAAGGAACGACCCTTGGACATGATCCAGAAGGATAATGCTGGCCTCTTCACCCAAACTAGTAAGGCAACCCATACTTTTAAAGTAACAGCAAATTAATTTCTCAAGTCTAAGCATCAGCAACCACCTCTAGGCATTAGACAACACTGAGACACCACCGGCTAGCACATCTACTCGAGGGGCAGCTGGAGGTGGCCTGGCCAAGGCTGGGACCCAGGACTCAGTTTATCATTCGGTATTCTCATTGGAACATAGAAAAATGATCAAACGATATGGAGGAACCCAGGGAAAGTGCCCTGCCATTTATATCGCCCTCTGGTCCTTTACAACGTTTTTTGATGTATTTTTTAACATAAGCCAATCTCTACTCCTCACAAAAAGGGGATCTGAAAATTCAAGCATGCTAACACATTCAATAATTTTACTTTCAGATCAGAGTTCCTCCAGCCCAGATCATCTTTAACGCATGGCGGCAGGCCACTTGCCTGGGAGACACAAAGTGCCTTCTCTAGTCCACTCACTAAACAACAACATTCTCAGGACCACGAATCAGGAAACACTGAGGAAAATTTGGACAATGCAATGCCAAGCTGGGATGAATGTTCCAGAAAGCCAGGCCTGTAACTGGCCAAACAAGCGAAAAAACAATTCCCCGAAAACAGCCCTGGCCTGCCCTAGGGACTCAACAAATACCAGCTGAAAGCTGAACAGCATGTCTAGGAGATGACTCTGGGCTCAGGAAAAACCAAACTCACTACCATTCAGTCAATTCCAACTCATAGCGACACTATAGGATAAAGTAAAACTGCTTCACAGAGTTTCCAAGGATGCCTGGTGGATACAAACTGCTGACCTTTTGGTTAGCAGACATAGTACTTAACCACTACACCACTGAGGGCTCAGGAAAAGAGGACAGAAATCTGAGATTGCAGCAAAGTCCTTCTGCAAGACTAAACAGCCAAACTCTAGAACATAACTTCCAGAAAGATCTTAAGGGAAAGTCCAGGTCAGTGGGGAAGAATGCTGGGATTCACCACAAAGGGAAAACATCTGCTCAGCATGGCCAATCAACTGTTAAAAATGCTAAATAAAATTTGAATATTAATATATAGATAATAATAATGGTAATAAAAAACCAATTCTGACTCGCAGTGACCCTGTAGGACAGAGAAGAAGTTCCCTATAGGGTTTCCAAGGAGAGACTGATGAAGTCACAGGTCACAATGCCTCTTGGACTGGGGTTAAGTTCTTGTCTTCTGCCTGTAGTCTCACTAAGTGCTGTTTTGTTTTCAGGGATGAGTGCCTGCAATCCCTTCTATGACATCTTCAGGAGTTCTGAGGTAACATTACACAATCTGGGTTCTGCTACAAACAGTGCAGCAACCCTTTCAGAAAAGGGCCAGATAGTGAACATCTGTAATTTTGAAGACTGCACAGTTTCTGTTGCCACTACTCAGCTCTGCATGGTAACAAAAAAAAAAAGCATGAGCACAGACACGATTGTATTCCACTAAAACTTCCTTTATAAAAATAGGCAGTGGGCCAGATTTGACTCCCAGTTTAGAGAACTGAACCAATAAGCAACATCATGATAAACAAGAAATACTGAAATTGTCAAACACTTCATTTTAATTGGATTCACAATCAATGCCCACAGAAGCAGCACTCAAGAACTCTAATGACACACTGTATTAGGTAAATCTGCTGCAAAACACTTCTTTAAAGTATTAAAAAGCCAAAAATGTCACTTCCAGGACTAAAGTGCACCTGTCCCAAGCTATGGCATTTTCACTCATCTCATATATATGAAAAGCAGGACAATGAATCAGAACAACCAAAGAAGAACTAATGCCTTTGAATTATAATGTCAGCAAAGAATACTAAATGTACCATGAATTGCCAGAAGAAATCAACAAATCTGTTTTGGGAGAACAGCCAAAATGCTCCTTAGAAGCAAAGATAGTGAGACTTCATCTCATGTACTTCAGACATGTTATCAAATGGGACCAGTCCCTGGAGAAGGACATCATACTGGTAAAGCAGAGGGTCAGTGAAACAGAAAAGCCCTGCAGTGCGATGGACAGACACAGTGGTGGTGACAGTGGTCTCAGGCATAATAATGACAGTAAGAACGACGCAGGACCAGGCAGTGTTTTGTTCTGTTATGCACAGGTTTGCCCTGAGCTGGACCTGATTCATGGCCATTAACAACAATTAGAGAACTGAAATATAAATATTGCTATATGCCCACGAGACAGTTTTACCATTACAAGTTGAAGTAGCCTTATGAGGTAGACTGGCTCCACAATCTAATGATTAAGTTTGTTGAAAAAACAGTTAAAGATCAGTTATTCTGAATCATTCTTTTTTTCCATAACTGTCCTCTAAACACAACTCGATTCAACCCGAAGATCCTGAATGAGCACTGGCTCTGAGCATACCCACAAAATACAAGGTTCCATCATCAAACAGGCTTGGGAAACACTGCAGACCGTCATCACTTCCCCAGGACAATCCTAGTGTACGCTGAACAGCACAGCAATGGCACTGAGAAGTACTACCATAAAGAAACTTTCCTAGCTCAGAATTTTCCAAAGTTACCAACTCATTTTTGCAGAGTATTTTAAAAATCCTTGGGCACATACACCCTCTGGAAATACAGGGTTGGATGATTACTAGGTCACTTTCATCTCAATTCTACGTCTACAGACACTGCCATTTCAAGGGTGCTGCCCTGAACAGGCCCTCTAATTCTGGAAGGTGAGACAGAGACTTCTAACCTGCTTAAAAGGTGTTGCCTAATGTTTCCGAGGTTCTTCGATTCTGTGGCATGTATCAGGAGCTTGTTTCTCCTCACGGCAGAGTAATACTCCATTATATATAGATCACATTTTGTTTAGCCATTGATTTGTCAATGGACATTTCAGTTGTTTCTGCATTTCAACCCTGGTGAGAAGTGATGGGACGAACACTGTGTCACAGGTTTCTGTTTGCGCTGCTGCTTTGAGGTCTCTACACCCCACAGTATGGGTGGGCCTTGAAGACATGCTGCATAAAGTAAGTCAGTCACTAAAGGATAAGGATTTCATGATCTCACTAACATGAAACACCTAGTACAGGCAAATGTGCAAATATCAAAATTTTACAGTGGCTACAAGGGGTGACAGGAAGGGAGCTGGGGAAGCACCATTTAGAAAGTGTAGAGTTTCCATTTACGGTCATAGAAGATGTCGCACTGGAAACCAGTGATGGCGGCCACCATGACTGATGCAACTGGTCTCACTGAATCGTACACCTGAAAATCCCTGAACTGGAAAATACGTAATCTCCATTTTCCCAAAAATTTTTTAAAGAAAATAAGAATTTTCTTTTTAAGTTGTTTAGACTGTAAGTGATCACATTTCCTCATAAGAACCAGACTTAGGCAATACCCTTCCATTTTTGTAGAAAAACAGAGAACGCTGGATCAGGAGTCTTTAGGTTCCCTACAACAGGCTGGGGTGGAGTCTAGGAGAACTGGGAGACAGCAGCAACACCGAACACACACAAAGGGAGCTGAAAGTTCACCTGATTGGCGACCTGTTCAAGACCGCCAGAATAGTGATAAGGCAGCCCTGCAGGCAGAGCTGATAGGCGACTTCACTACTCTATTTGACGGACCACCATCACGCCCCAGCTAGAGAAGGTAGGGACAGGGAAATGGGCCCATGGCTATGGGAAGGGTTCACAAGAAATAAAACCACAGAGGTCCATTAGCAGAGAATTGACAGAACTGAGATATGAAAACATTTCTGCAGGTCTTATCATCTTTTGCCTTACTGAAGAAAGGAAGTAGCTTTACCAGTGTATCATCAACTCAATCACGGCATCTGTGAAGAGGCTGCTGGGTGCCAGCTACTTCCCAGAGCTAAAGACTTAGCAATGAACAATCAAGTTCCCTGCTCTGAAGAAGCTTACGTTCTAGAGGAAAGAGAAAGACAATATGCACGAAAACGGAAGATTAGGATAGTGATGACTGTGGCAAAAAATAAAACGTGTCAATGGAACAGAGCTGCTGGAAGGGGCAACTTAGAGACAAGGGGTCAGAAAAGACAAGGTAGGGAAACTGACAGGGTATTAAGGAGGCAGTGTCATAAAAGTGCTGTGAGACCATTTAGAAGGGACTTTGTGGTCAAAGGTCTGCAGGCAGGAAGGAGATGGGCGTGTTAAGAAGGCCAGCATAGCAGGCGAGCAGTGTGTGGGGAGGTGGCCCGAGATGATGCTGGAGGAGCAGACAAAGAGCAGATTGCAGAGGGTCTTTTAAGAAAGAAATGTGCTGTTCAGAACTAGTACATTTAATAGAAAAAAAAACACTGCTGTTGAGTCAATTCCAATGCATAGCAACCCTAAGGAACAGAGCAAAACTGCTCCATAGAGTTTCCCAGGAGCACCTGGTGGATGTGAGCACCAGGTGAGCAGATGTGAGCACTTTCGGTGAGCAGATGTAGCACATAACCACTACGCCACCAGCGTTTCTTTTTAATGGAAAAGGATGCTATTAAAATTAACCCAGGCAATAGGCATAAACAGGCATGCCAGAATAAATGCACACACTGACTGTAGAGCTGATTTTTTTTTTTTAAGACTGATAGGGAGAGCACTGGAGTATCTTCTGCAGGTACTTATATGAAACTTACATTAAAGCAAAGAATAGGACACAGTTTGAGAAAACTACACAAAGTTTTTGCAGAAGATGCACACTTAAAACAATGGGATGCACCCCCCCCCCAAAAAACTGAGGCATAAACTGTAACTGAGCTTCAATAAAAAGTCTTTGAAATACATGAAAAACAACTTTGTTAATAACAGTCCTTATACTCAGAAGGCTATGGATTGTTAAGTGGCATTCTAAAAAAAAAGAAAAAAAAACTATTGTCAAAACTGATTGAAGAAGAAGAGAAACTGACAAGATGAATAACCACAAATGAGGGAAAAAAATCATCAGAAAGGTGCACAGGACATTCAGGAAAGGAAAGATGGTCTTTACAACAAAAGTGCCAGACTAGCTGGATATCCACAGAGCAGAAAATGAGCTTCAACCCATACCACATAGCCTGTAAAAGATGAAGCCAACTGGGCCACTGACATAAATGTAAAACCTAAAACTATAAAACTTCTAGGAATTAAAAAAAAAAAAAAAAGTAGAAGGTTATCTTTTCAAATTTGCTTAGGAAGAGATTTCTTAGCTGTAACACCAAAAGTGTTAATATATTAGCTATAACACCAAAATTTTCCTTCTAAGACTGGTCTCCTTATTTCTGGAGACATTCATTAGAAGTTCCTCTAAGAAGGGATGTTGATAATAAACGTTTGTTTTTTGTTTTTTTTTTTATCAAAAAGTGTCTTCATTTTGACTTCCTGGAAGAGAATTTTTCTATATAGGTAATTCAAACTTAGATCATTTTTTTTTCTCAACACTTCAAAGATACTATTCCAGACTTCTGGCTTGCTTGTTGCTGCTAAGAGGCCTCTCTCAATTCAACTTCTCTTCTCTTGTGGGAAATCCATAACTTTGCTCAGGATTTCAGTACAATGCAATTGACTGTTGATTGATTTTTAATTCAATCTCATTGGATTTTCTTGGGCTTCTGACACAGAATTTGTCTCATCAGTTCTGGAACACTCTCAACCAAAAGTCACATTAGCATTTCCTCTTAGCTAAACATACATTACAATTTACAACTATTTTTTACATGTTTTCTAATCTTTCTTGTATATTTTCCATTTCTTTCTTTCCCTATGATGTTTATGCATAATTTATTCAGGTATAACTTCTCATTTATTAATTTTGTCTCTTGTTACATCAAATTTTCTATTTAACCTGACTTTTGAATTCCCAATTTCAACTATTGTGTGTACATTCCTTTCATTTCTTAAGTTCTTTATTGATTTTTAATGTTCATGGTCATTTTCAATAACCTCATGTTTCTTGGTCATTATTTTGGTGCCTCTTTTGTTTATTTAAATAGTTTATTGTTGTTGTTAGGTGTCCTTGAGTTGTTTCTGACTCACAGCAACTGTATGTACAACAGAACAAAACACTGTCAGTCCTGCTCCATCCTCACAGTCTTTGCTGTTTGAAGCCACTGTTGCAACCACTGTGATAATCCATCTCCTTACAGGTCATCCTCTTTCTAGCTGACCCTCTACCTTACCTTGCCAAGCACGATAGCCTTCTCCAGGGATTGGTCCCTCTTGATAACGTGTACAATGTAAGCAAGATGAAATCTTGCCATACTCACTTCTAAGGACCATTCTGGCTATACTTCTTCTAAGACAGATTTGTTCATTCTTATGGGGGCTCATATACTAAATATAAACATATATTTAATATATGTTTAGCTAGGAGGAAATGTGAACATGAATTTTGGTTGAGAGTGTTCCAGAATTGATGACACAAATTCTGTGTCAGAAGCCCAAGAAAATCCAATGAGAATGAATTAAAAATCAATCAACAGTCAATTCCATTGTATTGAAATCCTGAGCAAGGCCATGGGTTTCCCATAAGAGAAGAGAAATTGAACTGAGAGAGGCCTCTTAGCTCCAACAACTGATTAATAGTATGCTTAATAGATAATTAAGTTCATGAACTTAACACCATATACCTACACTGGCAGCACTGTACAAACAACTCGGTAAGGTTTCTAAACCTTGGTATATCAGTATTACACAGCTATATTCATGTCAGTGTGTGGTAGTGTCTTGTTGAATGGTGTTCGTTATTGTTATTGTGTGTTTTTGTGTGCCATCGCAAGAATATCAGAGCTTGAATTTGTCACAAGAATGTCAGATTTTGAATTAGAGCAATGAACAAACATTAAATTTCTTGTTAAACTTGGCAACAGTGAAAGTGAAATGAGGAACACACTAGTCTAAGTTTATGGGGTTAATGCCATGAAGAAAACAGCAGTATACAAATGTATTAAATATTCTTTCTGAGGAGAGAAAAAGCATCACTGATAAAAAGAGGCCAGGGCAGCCAGTAATGTGCTGCACTGACAAAAACTTTGCAAAGATTCATTGAATTGTGCATCAAAATCATCAGCTGACTATGAAAAGGATAGCAGACCAAGCAAACACTGATAGACAAACAGTTACAAAATCTTAACTGAAAATCTTGGCATGAGAAAGCTGTGTGCAAAAATGGTCCCAAAGGAGCTCACCGGTGACCAAAAGGAGACTCACAGTTTACCAAGACCTTTATGAAAGGTAAGATGATATTTAGGGCCATGCTACTACTGGTGATGAAACATGAGTGTACCAATACAACCCTGAAATAAAGTGTCAAAGTGCACAATGGAAGTCAGCCAATTCTCCATGACCAAAAAATTCCACCAGTCCAAATCAAGGGTAAAAATGATGTTACTAACTTTTTTTTATATCAGAGGGATCATTCATTATGAATTTGTACCAACTGGACAAATAGTTAACCAAGGTCACTATTTGGAAAATGCTGAAAGGACTGCGTGAAAAAGTTAGATGAAGATGACCTGAACTTTTCACTAACAACTCACGGCTCTTGTATCACAACAATGCACCCGCTCACACAGCACTGTCTATGAGGGAATTTTTAACCAGTATACAGATAACTGTATTGAAACCCCATCTCTATTCACCTGATCTGACCCCCGATGACTTTTTTCTTTGCCTGAAAATAAAGGAAATATTGAAAGGAAGACCTTTTGATGATATTCAAGACATCAAGGGTAATACGATGATGACTGCTCTGATAGCCATTTCAGAAAGAGTTCCAAAATTGCTTTGAAGGGTGGATTAAGCACTAGCATCAGTGCATAGCTCCCAAGGGTGGTACTTCAAAGGCAATCGTAGTGATATTCACCAATGAGGTATGTAGCACTTTTTCTAGGATGAGTTCTGAAACTTAATTGTCAGACCTTGTATTCAATACTCAAAGGCATAATTCAACACCATCATTGAAAGGCATTAGTTCTTCTTTCGTCTTCCTTATTTATTGTTTAGTTTCACACGCATATGAGGCAATTAAAAATACCATGGCTGGGGTCAGTCACATGTTAGGTCACAAAGTGACATCTTGTTTTTTCACACTTTAAAGAAAAAATATATTACATATAATATGCTGCATCTGGTAATACTAGCAGTCCTTGTAGGTCTGATACTATTGCTTATCATTTCTTCTAACATGTTAATTGTGGCTTATTTCCTTATGTGTTATGTGAGTTTAGATTGAAGGCTCATATTCCTTCTAATATTGACTTGGAGAATCTAGGATTATTATACTCTCTCCAGAGTATATTTGCATCCATTTCCAGGGCTTAGGGGTATTCTCAATTCAGGATGGCCTTAAACTAAATTCTTAGGTTGGAGATTGCTACGACATACAGGCAATGGTAAATCTAGCCTCAAACTGCTTTGGGTTTTCTGGCTCTTCCTTCAGATCCAAGATCAAGACAAGTAAGTTTCCTGTTACTCCTGTCTTTGGTGTAAGTTTTATTCTTGTTCTACTTTTCACTTATGATGTCAGCCTCACAGTCCCAGCTTTCCACACAATTCTCAGTCCCCACCTTGTACAGGCTGTAAGTTCTTTACCTTATCCTACAAACACACGACCTGGTTAAATTGGAAGCACAATGTGGACCAGGACTGACAGCTGACCCCAGAGTACTACCAGCTTTAGTCTACAGCTACTTCCCTGGAGTAATGTTTTATCACTTTACCTCACTTAACACATATAAAACATGCTTTTTACATTTTGACGAGCATTTTTAGATGCTCTTTACTGGAAGGACTGCTCAAAGTATCTTATCTGCTTTTCATTCAAATGGAATTTATTTCCAAAGGAGGAAACACACTTACAAAGAGAAATTTAAATCTGGGTACTCACATGATCTAAATATTAGCTCTTTCTTGGCTATCAGCTACACTAAGGGATCAGCAAGCTGGTTTTCTTTTTATGTAAATACTGTTTCATTAAAGCCTAGTCCTGCTTATTAGTTGATGTGTTGTCTCTGGCTGCTTTTGAGCTACAACAGCAGAGCCAAGTAGTTGTGACAGAAATTTTAGGGACTAAGAAGCCTAAAATATTTACTTTCTAGCCCTTTACACAAAAAGTTTGCCACTTCCTGAACAAGAAGGTATCTACAAAGAAAACACTTCCTCTGCTGTATACTTATTTTCCTAATCAAATCAGGCATATTAGTCTTTTCTGTTTTCACCCTCTTAGCCATCCATGAAGAATAATCATAAAGAAGGTATAGGTAAACAACTTTTGAAAATCCAAACTGGAATTATTTGTGAAACACAGGTCCTTTATTGTTTCATTTAAAACAAAAACCCTAATTTTCAGAAAGCATAAAGATTGTTTTAAATTTTCACAGAAGATCTTGGAGACATATTAAATCAAGCTCTATTTTAAAACTTTGCTGAAGGATAATTCAAAAAGTGTTTCTGCCTAGCAGTTATCATCCTGATTTTCCCATATCCAACCCTTAATACCTGGGCAGCACCTGGTGCTCTCTCACTCTGCAGTGATCTAAGCCACAGAACATGTGCTGTGTCAAAGAAGAAGCACCTTGAAGCTGTGGAAGGTTACATTCTCAAGATAAGTCATCACAGGGTATTCATGTGAAGCTATCTTTACCCCTGGGTGAGACATCACAGGCAGCAAGGCCCTAGATTCTGTGGCACCCTCCAGTCCTAGCTATGCCCATAATTCAGTCCCATTGGGTTCTTCTGGCCTCCACAGCTTTGTCAAAAGGAAGTGAATAATAAATGTCAGTGGGAGGACTGACCTTCATAAAAGACTAGGTAAGGTGATAACAGATAGTATTTCTTGTGACTCAAGTGGTGTGGGAGTTGTAGGAAAAGGAAATCCTGTGTAATCTTAAACTGTGTCTACCAAGTGGTTACCTTCAAAAGGTTAATTTCTGTCTATTTTCAGCTAGATTTAATGTTTGGAAACATAACAAACAAAACTCATTTGCACAGATTTTTATAAAGTGTGATTTCTCATTACACCAGAACCAAACACATCACAATCGAGGCAATTCTGACTCATAGCAACCCTACAGGATAGAATAGAACTGCCTCAGAAAGTTTCCAAAGAATAGGTGGTAGATTCAAACTGCCAACCTCTGGACATAAGATGAGCTCTTAACCACGGCATCACCGCGGCTTCTGATTTCTTATTAGACCAACACAAATATATGGACAGAAGTCATAAATTTTCCTAGAACCACCTAGAGGTCAAACATCTAGAAAAGATCCCAGTGGGAAGACATGATTCCTGGGTTTACTAGGCACTAGGGATCCCAGACCTGGGAGAAGCTGAGGTCAACCTGCGCACACTGTGGCGCTTTCACCCACTATTCCAGAGAAGAGGGCAGACAGCAGCTACCCAAGGACCAGCCATGGGCAGAGCCTGGAAGAGTGCCTATGACGTTTATCTCTTGTGTGCTTGGGCACCTTAGAGATGGCAGAAACAGAGAGCCAAGCCACCGTTCCCCATGCCAAGGGCAGGAGGGTCTCTGTATAGTAAGCAATAAAACTCACCTAATCAAGCTTTCTTTTACCTAACAACAATAACAACATACACACACACACACACACACACACACACACAAAACTGCTGTTAGGTCAATCCTGACTCATGGCTACCTCACATGTGTGGAACAGAACTACTCCATAGGCTGTGACCTTTGAACCCATTGATGGGTTCAAACCACCAAACTTTCACTTAGTAGCCAAGTGCTTAATTATTTCTGTCACCCAAAGACTCGTCCACTTAACTGTCATTTATTGAACACTCACTGTGGTTCCACCCTAAACACTTGTCTGATGTGGAAAACTGTGAGGTAAACAGATAGCCAGAGCCCAGAGTGGTCAATGCTACCAGAGATGAGAAAGCAAGGGGTACAGGAAGGCGGGGGGAATACCGTTGGACAGAACCAAGCTGCTCCAGCCTGTTAGCCCAGTTTTCAGAAATCTCATATGCATGAGAGAGTTGGACAATGAATAAGGAACACCAAAGAAGAACTGATTCCTTTGAATTATGATGTTGGCACAGAATACCGAATATATCATGGACTGTCAGAACTAAC
The DNA here is from genome assembly GCA_028571685.1 of Heterohyrax brucei. Lineage (NCBI taxonomy): Eukaryota > Metazoa > Chordata > Mammalia > Hyracoidea > Procaviidae > Heterohyrax > Heterohyrax brucei. The sequence goes on from CM053162.1 coordinate 26,463,622, forward strand.
AAATCTGTCTTGGAAGAAGTACAACCAGAATGCTCTTCAGAAGCAGGGATGGCAAGACTTCATCTCACATACTTTGGACATGTTCTTAAGAGGAATCACCCCTGGAAGAGGACACCATGCTTGGTATAAAGTCATTGAAAAAGAGGAAGACACTCAACAAGATGGACTGAACCATCCACCCACCTGTCCAAGCAGAAATCTGAGAGGCACCCTTGAATCTTACCATGTTAGGAAGCAGGGGTGCTATGTAAAGCTAATAGGATTATGTGCAAAAGGACAGAGAAGCCAGACTGATACAGGTCCCAGTAGCCAAAGATGGCACAACTTGAGCACTAAGAAGAATCATGACAGCAATGGACTTAAGCATGTCCTGGGCCCAGGAAACAGAAGGGTCTCTGTGCTTGGGAGACTACATCAGAGTGAGACCAGAAGAACTAGAGGGTGCTCAGCCACCACTCAAGACTGTCCTGACAGGGAACACAACGCAAAGTCCCTGATGAAGCATGAGAAAAAAGGGGAGTGCAGATCTAGAACTCTACCCAAAGACCAGACTTGATGGTCCAACATCCTAGAGGGTCCCCTGAGAACATGGCTCCTGGACCCGCTGCTAGCCCAGAGCTGAAACCAGTACTGAAGCCAACTCTTCCGACAAAGATTGGACTGGCCTGTGAGACACAGAGAGACGCTGGGGGGGGGGGTGCTTCTTAGCTTAATAAGTATATGAGGCCGCCCCACTGGTTCCTAAACTGAGAGGAGAGTGGAGAGGAGAGAACAGGTGTTGGCTGAGGGAATATAAGAAGTACAGGGTGCAAAGGAAGAGTGTGCTGTCACAGGGTGAGGAGAGCAGATAGAGTTCCATTGAGGCATGTGTTTGGGGTTTTATATGGCAAATCGACTTGGATTATAAACCTTCACTTAATCACAATAAAAATAAAATTAAAAAAAAAAAAGATGGACTGAAACGGTGCCACAACAGTAGGCTCAAGCATAGTAATGACTGTGAAGATGGCACAGGACTGGGCAATGTTTTGTTCTGTTGTACACAGTGTCTCTATGAACCTGAGCCAATTCAAGGGCACCTAACAACATTAACAACAAATATAATAAACTAATTCAATTCATATTTTACTTAGTTATCTTCTTTGCTGTCTATTTCCTCCACTAGAATATCAGCTCCATGGGGTCACGGATTTTCACCTGTTTCACTCAACACTGCATCTCCAGTGCCTGTAACAGGGCTTGGCACATACTGGTATTGTTAGGTACCATTGATTTGGTTCCAACTCAGAGTGACCCCTATGTCATAGTACAACTGTCCCATACAGTTTTCTACTCTGTGATCTTTTCAGGAGTGGATCACCAGGTCTTTTCTCCTGCAGGATGACTCGTGAGTTCCAACCATCAACCTTTCAGTTAGCAGTGAAGACTTTAACCACTGTGTCACCACAGATCCTTTTGGTACATGGTTGCTAAGTCAATGAAAATTGCTGAAAGCCCTGTTGGTATAGTGGCTAAGAGCTCAACTGCTAACCTAAAGGTTGGCAGCTCAAATCTACCAGCAACTCCTTGGAAATCCTATGAGGCAGTTCTGCTCTGTCTTATAGGGTCACTATGAGTTGGAAACAACTTGATGGCACCTAACAGCAGAGTTCATTAGAGGACTAGATTACAAGTATTTTAGGGGTGTGGCTAAGTTGGAGTAGCCACAAATATTCTGTGATCCCTCTAACAACAAAGAACCACAAAAACAACTGAACAGATTATAAAGGATATTTTAGGAACCCTAAATATCAGGAGGAAAGCTGAGAGATTAGACTGCATGACAGGGAGGCAAGGGCAGGTCCAGAAGCAACTACTTCAGCCAGAATTAAATCTGCATCCTATGGAAGGACTCGCTTCAGTTAGCCAGGCAGAGCCATGGCAGAGTAGTGAGGAGTGACCAAACAGAGCAGCAGCACAGTGAGTCCAACACATCTTTCTCAGTGGGAAAGCTAAGCTTCAGATGGCTGCACCTAAAGAACAACAGAGGACTTTCACCTGAGTGTCATAAGACAAGTGTTTGTGAACTCTTGCAGATTTAGAACTTTCCTACATGCTGACTTCTCTCCCTTTGCCCAAGCACTTCCTCCTCCTCTGCTCCCCACTGGGTGCTAAACTCGGACACTCCACCTGGGCCAGAAGCGGGGCAACTCATGAGAAAACCCTGAGCTATTCTCCCAGATGTGGAGAGGGGCAAAAAGGGGGAAGAATGAGGAAAGAAAAAAAAATAATTTCTGCTGGCTACCCTGAGCCAGGAATTCCCCCTACCTTTCTCAGAGTGCTCACAGCTCTAACCATCTAGTGACAGGGCATTCAAATTTCTAAGGCTACAATAATCAAAACAGCTCAAACAACCACATTATTTAGACATATATTTTATATATGTGTCAATTAGAACAAAAATCAAACACAAATAAATTACAACTTTCTGATAGCTTGGACACAATAATCAATTTCCAGTCACTTAAAGAATCATACCAGTATGGCTTCAGAAAATTCCCAAAATAAATCATCAAAAATGTTCCAGAAGAAAAAGACTTCATACAATTATCAGAGGTACAATAGAAAAGTGTAATGTTTAGAGGTCTTCAAGTCACCAGGAAGGAAATTAGGGAAAATGCAGCACAGCACAATAAAAAACCAAACAGTCTGCAAGAAATATTTCAGCAACAGCAATCAGAAATTCAGCATTTGACAATAAAATTGCAGAATTAGACAATTCAATAGAAGGTCAAAGGAGCAGGATTGAGGCAATGGAATGCAGAATTAGTAAGACTGGATATAAAGCAACTGACACCAACATATACAAGGAAAAATCAGATAAAAGAATTTTAAAAAATGAAGAATCACTGAGAGTTACACGGAACTCTATCAAGATGAATAATTTACAAGTGATTGGAGTACCAGAACAGAGGAGAGAGAGAATATAGAGAGAATTGTTAAAGATATGTTGCTAGAAAATTTCCCTGATATTATGAAAGACAAAAAAATATCTACCCAAGATGCTCAAGAACTCCAAACAAGATAAATCCCAAAAGAAAGACAAAAGACACAGTATAATCCAACTTAGCAAAACTAAAGAGAAGAAGATGCTTTTAAGGGCAGCTAGGGTGAAACAAAAAATAACCTACAAGGAGAGCCAATAACACTGAGCTCAAATTAGTCAGGAGAACCCATGCTAACAAGAAGGCAATAGGATGACATATGCAAAGCCGTGAAAGGAAAAAGGCTGCTGATCAAAATTACATATCCTGCAAAATTGTCTCTCAAAAATGATAGCAAAATTAGGACATTTCTAGATAAACAGAAGTTTAGAGAATTTTCCAAAAACCAAACCAGCCCAAAAAAACAAATGCTGGAGAGACTGTGGAGAAATCAAAACTCTCCTACACTGTTGGTGGGATCGCAAAATGGTGCAACCTCTCTAAAAAGCAATCTGGCACTTCCTTAAAAAGCTGGAAATAGATACACCATTTGACCCAGTAATTCCACTGCTTGGAATATATCCTGCAGAATCAAGGCCATTCACACCAACAAATACATGCACACAATTGTCTTATGACACTCAGGTGAAAGTCCTCTGTTGTTCTTTAGGTGCAGCCATCTGAAGCTTAGCTTTCCCACTGAGAAAGATGTGTTGGACTCACTGTACTGCTGCTCTGTTTGGTCACTCCTCACTACTCTGCCATGGCTCTGCCTGGCTAACTGAAGCGAGTCCTTCCATAGGATGCAGATTTAATTCTGGCTGAAGTAGTTGCTTCTGGACCTGCCCTTGCCTCCCTGTCATGCAGTCTAATCTCTCAGCTTTCCTCCTGATATTTAGGGTTCCTAAAATATCCTTTATAATCTGTTCAGTTGTTTTTGTGGTTCTTTGTTGTTAGAGGGATCACAGAATATTTGTGGCTACTCCACCAACTTAGCCACACCCTAAAATACTTGTAATCTAGTCCTCTAATGAACTCTGCTGTTAGGTGCCATCAAGTTGTTTCCAACTCATAGTGACCCTATAAGACAGAGCAGAACTGCCTCATAGGATTTCCAAGGAGTTGCTGGTAGATTTGAGCTGCCAACCTTTAAGTTAGCAGTTGAGCTCTTAGCCACTATACCAACAGGGCTTTCAGCAATTTTCATTGACTTAGCAACCATGTACCAAAAGGATCTGTGGTGACACAGTGGTTAAAGTCTTCACTGCTAACTGAAAGGTTGATGGTTGGAACTCACGAGTCATCCTGCAGGAGAAAAGACCTGGTGATCCACTCCTGAAAAGATCACATAGTAGAAAACTGTATGGGATAGTTGTACTATGACATAGGGGTCACTCTGAGTTGGAACCAAATCAATGGTGGAACCCTCCTACACTGTTGGTGGGATTGCAAAATGGTCCAGCCTCTTTGGAAAGCAATCTGGCACTTCCTTAAAAGAATGGATATTGATATACCATTTGACCCAGTAATTCCACTACTTGGAACATATCCTACAGAATTAAGGCCTTTCACACCAATGGACACATGCACCAGAATGTTTATCGCAGCACAGTCCACGATAGCAAAAAAGATGGAATCAACCCAGATGCCCAACAACAGAGGAAAAGATAGGTAACTATGGTATATATACTCAATAGAACACTATGCAATGACAAAGAACAATGATGATTTCAAGAAGCATCTCATAACCTGGTTTCAATTGGAGCACATTATGTTGAATGAAAGTTGTCAGTGGCAGAAGTGCAAATATTGTATGACACGCCTATGATAGAACTTAAAAACAGACTCATGCATAGAAGAAAAGATGCCCAACAACAGAGGAAAAGATAGGTAACTATGGTATATATACTCAATAGAACACTATGCAATGACAAAGAACAATGATGATTTCAAGAAGCATCCATAACCTGGTTTCAATTGGAGCACATTATGTTGAATGAAAGTTGTCAGCGGCAGAAGCGCAAATATTGTATGACACACCTATGATAGAACTTAAAAACAGACTCATGCATAGAAGAAAAGACTCTTTGACAGCTTCAAGGATGGGGAGGGAGGGAGGGAAAGGATGGGGTATAAGTTAGATAGTTGATATAAATTTGGTTGGGTGAAATCAATGACAGCATACATTAGGAAGAAGATCAATATTAAATGGACTTCAGCATAACATGATTACTCCTCCCATATTAACCCAATATTGAAAGGACAGAGTAGCTGGGTCAGGGGGCTGGGGACCACACTCTCAGGGGAAATTCAGGCCAAACTGGCACAACTAGTGTTTTGCTAAGAGAGCCTTCTGCAACTCACATTGGTGAGTGGCATCTGGGGTCTTAAAAGCTGCCAAACTGCCATCTAAGACACACCAAATTGTCCCAACTCAGCAGGAATGGATGATCACCAAGGGCCAAAGTGACATGGGGGAAGGAGAACAGAAAACAGAGAGACCTATGTGAGTGAGTATCTACATCAACATGCGACCAGAAGAACCGGATGGTACCTGGCCACCACGTGATAGCCATGATGGAACTTACAAAGTTGAGTCTCACTGGCAACAAAAGAATAAAAAGGGGTGCTCCCTGAGATATCCACTAAAAGACCACAATAGATGGTCCAGGGGCCTCAGGGTTCCCCTGGGAACATGGTCCCTGGCCCTGATGCTGCCTTTGCCCATAAATCATAATGAAGATCCACTCTTCAGACAGGAATGGATTGAACTCGGCAACACAGAGCAACCATATCATGTGTGCACTTTATGGTTTCATGCATCTATAGGATGTCATCTTGCTGATCTCTTACTGCAGGTGGGGGAGAGGGTGAAGAGGAGGGGATAGGAGATTATTAGTAGGATATGACACAAACAGAACAGAGAGGAGGAATGTGCTGTCACCAGGCAGGTAGAGCAGTAGGAGCTACACATAGGAGGCATGCAAATTTATACAGAATTGTACATTTTCACTCTATCATAATGAAAATAAAATAAAATAAAGAACAAACACTTAAAAAAAACAAAATTACAACAAACACTGAAGGAATTTCTTCATTTAGAAAATCGATAACATCAGACATATACTCAACAATGCAGTGTAGGACAGAGCATCCAGATATCAACACAGACAGGGAAAGCACAAAAATAAATCAAAGAGAAAACACTAAAAATAGGGAAACAGAAATCTCAGTATGTAAATGATGATGACATTATACCAAAAAGAGGGACAAAAAATTAATGTATTCATACATCTTTCAGATAGAGAGGAAGTCTGGGTAATACAAAGAAATTAAAGACAGGTTTAAACTTAGAAAATTAAGGGTAAACATTAAGATAATTGCAAAAGAAATTAAAAAACGTACATGTCAAAGTAAAAAACAAAATCAAGAAGTTTCAGCAAATATAAAGCCAGCAACAGTGAAAAGAAAACTGATTAATAAAAATGACTCAGCACAGAAAATCAAGTGGAACAAAGAATGGTCAACAACTCTCAAAAAAAGACACCAAAATGACAGCACTAAATTCATGCTTATCAATAATTACACTGAATTGAAATGGGTTAAGTACCACTAAAGTGATAAACAGTAGCAGAATGGATTTTAAAAAATAAAAAGATCCATCTAGATGTTGCCTACAAGAGACACACCTCAGACTTAAAAAAAATACAAGCAAAATGAATTTCAAAGAATGGAAAAGCCAGCAACAATCAAAAAAGAGCAAGAATAACAACACTAATTTCTGATAAAATAGACTTTAAAGTAAAATACACCATAGTGGACAAGGAAGGCTACTATATTCAGCTTAAAGGATCAATACATCAGGAAGATATAAATATATTAAATACACACTGAACCCAGTAATTCCACTACAGCAACAGACACATGCATCAGAATGTTTATCACAGCACAGTCCACAATAGCAAAAAGATGGAATCAACCCAGATGCCCAACAACAGAAGAATGGATAGGTAAACTATGGTACATATACTCAATGGAGCACTACACAATGATAAAGAATAGCGATGATTCCAGGAAATATCTCCTAACCTGGTTTCAACTGGAAGACATTATGTTGAGTAAAGTAGGCAGAGACAAAGGAACAAATACTGTATGAGACCTCTACGATAAGATCTCAAAAACAGACTTGTGTATAGAAGAAAAGACTCTGAGAGCTGCAAGAAAGGGGAGGGAGGGAGGGCGAGATGGGAGGGTTTAGTTTAGATAGTTGCTAGAAATCTGGTTGGGAGAAAGCGTTGATAGCACACATTAGAAACAAGAACAACAAGAAGTGGACTTCAGCATAATTTGAGTACTCCTTCCATCTTAACCCAATATTGCAAGGATAGAGTAGCTGGGACAGGGGACAGGGGACCATGCTCTTAGGCAAAATCAAGGCCAACTGGTACAACTAGCGTTTTGCTAAGAAAGCTCTCTGCACCCCACATTGGTGAGTGGCGTCTGGGGTCTTAAAGCTGCCAAGCTGCCATCTGAGGACACAGCAAATGGTCCCAACTCAGCAGGAACGGATGCTCACTCAGGACCAAAATGACATGTGGTAAAGACAACCTAGAAGACAGAGAAACCCACAAGAGTAGGTGCCTACATTGACTTGGGACCGGAAGAACCAGATGGTGCCCGGCCACCACCAGTGATAGCCACGATGGAGCTCACAGAGAGGAGTCTCACTGGCAACACAAGAATAAAAAGGGGTGCATCCTGAGATCTCCACTAAAAGACCTCAGTTGATGGTCCAGCGGTTTTGGGGTTCCCCTGAGAGCATGGCCCCCGGCCTTGATGCTGCCCTTACGCATAAATTATAATGAAAGTCCACTCTTTGGACAGGAATGGATTGGACTTGGCAATGCAGAGTGACCATATATTGGATGCACTTTATGGTTCTATACATCTATAGGATGTCATCCTGCTGACCTCTGGCAGGAGGAAAGAGAGTGGGTGGAGAGGAGGGGAACCGAGGCTGTTGGGAGGATGAGACATGTATGGAGCAGAGAGGAATAGTGTGCAGTCACCGGACAGGGAGAGCAGTGGAAGCTGCATATCGGTGGTCATGTAAATTTATACAGGAATGTACATTTTCACTCAGTCATGTTAAATTTAAAAAAAAGTAAATATACTTTAAAAAACAATACACAATCAACAGCACAGCTGCATAACGCATCAAGTAAACTTTAACAAAACTGAAAAGATAAGTAGCTCCACAATAATAATAGGAAACTTCAACACACCCATTTTGATGATGGATAGAACATCCAGAAAGAAGCTCAGTAAAGACATGAAAGATCAAAATGCTACAATCAACTTCACTTCACACATATACAGAACACTCCATGCAACAACAGACAAATATACTTTCTTTTCCAATGTACATGGAAAAGTCTTTAGAATAGATCACATATTAGGCCATAAAGTAAGTTTTTTATAAAACCCAAAGCATTAAAATACTGCAAAGCATCTTTTCAGACCATAAAGTCATAAAAATTAAAATCAACAGCAGAAAAACCAAGGGGGAAAAAAATCAAACACATGTAAACTGAACAACACCTTGCTCAAAAACTACTGAGTTATAGAAGAACTCAAGGATGGGATAGAGAAATTCATAGGATCAAATGAGAATGAAAACGCACCTATCAGAACCTATGAGGCACAGTAGAAGTAGTGCTCAGAGATAAATTTTTCTCAATAAATGCACACATCCAAAAAGAAGAAAGAGATCAAATCAAAGAACGAAACTTATAACATAAACAAGTGAAAACAGAGCAACAAAGAACCCGTTAAGCACCAGAAGAAAACAGATAATAAAAACTGGAACACAGCTAAATGAACTAGAGAATAAACAGTTGAAAGAGTTAACAAGACTAAAAGCCACTATTTCACAGTATAGAAAGGGATCGAGTACTCCCAAACTCATTCTATGAAGCCAGCATAACCTTGATACCTAAGCCAGGGAAAGATTCAACAAAGACAGAGAACTACAGACCGATATCACTCATGAACCTAGATGCAAAAATCTTCAACAAAATTCTTGCCAACAGAATACAACAACGAATCAAGAAAATAACCAATCATGACCAAGTGGGATTGATACCAGGGATGCAAGGCTGGTTCAACATCAGGAAAACAATTAATGTGATTAACCACATAAATAACACAAAAGACAGGAATCACCTGATTTTGTCCATTGATGCCGAAAAGGCATTTGATAAAGTCCAACACCAATTCATTCTAAAAACTCTTAGCAAAATGGGCATAGATGGCAAATTCCTCAACACAATAAGGGCCATTTATACAAAGCCAATTGCCCACATCATCCTGAATGGAGAAAGACTGAAAGACTTTCCCTTGAGATCAGGAACTAGACAAGGATGCCCACTCTCACCTCTCCTATTCAACATTGTGCTAGAAGTTCTAGCCAGAGCAATTAGACAAGACGAAGAAATAAAGGGCATCTGCATCAGCAAAGAGGGAATCAAAATCTCCCTGTTCGCAGATGACATGATTGTATATGCAGAGAATCCCAAGGAATCTATAAGTAAGCTACTCAAACTGATAGAAGAGTTCAGCAAAGTCTCAGGATACAAGATAAACATAAGTAAATCAGTAGGATTCCTTTATACCAACAACGAGACTGTTAAGGAGGAAATTATCAAATCAATACCATTTACGATAGCCCCTAAGAAGATAAAGTACCTAGGAATTAATCTAACCAGAGAAACAACAGATCTTTACAAAGAGAACTACAAGCCCTTACTACAAGAAACTAAGAGAGACTTAGATAAATGGAAAAACCTACCCTGCTCATGGGTAGGAAGACTTAACATTGTGAAAATGTCTATTTTACCCAAATCAATTTATTTATATAATGCAATCCCAATACAAGTTCCAGCATCATTTTTTAATAAGATGGAGAAACAAATCACCAATTTTGTTTGGAAAGCGAAGAAGCCCCGGATAAGTAAGGTACTACTAAAGAAGAAGAACACACTGGGAGGCCTCTCATTACCCGACCTTAGAACATACTACACTGCCTCAGTGGTCAAAACAGCCTGGTACTGGTACAAGAACAGACAGATCGATCAATGGAACAGAACTGAGACCCCAGAGATGACACCATCTGCCTATGAACAGTTGATATTCGACAAAGGCCCTAAGACATTAAACTGGAGTAAAAAAAGTATCTTCAACAAATGGCGCTGGCAAAATTGGTTATCCATTGGCAATAAACTGAAACAAGATCCGTATCTTACACCTTATACAAAAACCAACTCCAACTGGATAAAAAACCTAAATATCAAACCTAAAACGATAAAGCTCATCCAAGAAAAGGTAGGAACAACAATGGAAGTTTTAATACACAATGAGGACAGACTCCAAAATCTGTCAAAGAAACCTCAATCAACAGAAGAGAAAATAGATAAATGGGAACTATTAAGAATCAAACACTTTTGCTCATCCAAAGACTTTATTAATAGAATTAAAAGAACATCCACAGAATGGGAAAAAGTATTTGGCAACTCTATGTCAGACCGACGCCTGATCTCCATAATCTGTAAGATACTACAAAATATCAATAAGAAGAAGATAAACCATCCAGTTAAGCGATGGGCAAAGGAGATGGACAGACACTTAACTAAAGAGGAGATCCAGGCAGCCAAAAAACACATGCAGACATGTTCACGATCTTTAGTTATTAAAGAAATTCAAATCAAGACAACAATGAGATACCATCTCACCCCAACAAGATTGGCCATGATCCAGAAAACACAAAACAACAAATGCTGGAGAGGCTGTGGAGAAAGTGGAACCCTCCTACACTGTTGGTGGGGTTGCAAAATGGTCCAGCCTCTTTGGAAGGCAATCTGGTGCTTCCTTAAAAAAATGGATATCGATATACCATTTGACCCAGTAATTCCACTACTTGGAATATATCCTACAGAATCAAGGCCTTTCACACCAACAGACACATGCACCAGAATGTTTATCACAGCACAGTCCACGATAGCAAAAAGATGGAATCAACCCAGATGCCCAACAATAGAAGAATGGATAGGTAAACTATAGTACATATACTCAATGGAGCACTACACAATGATAAAGAATAGCGATGATTCCAGGAAACATCTCCTAACCTGGTTTCAACTGGAAGACATTATGTTGAGTGAAAGTAGTCAGCGACAAAAGGACAAATACTGTATGAGACCTCTACGATAAGATCTCAAAAACAGACTTGTGTATAGAAGAAAAGACTCTTTGACAGCTGCAAGGGAGGGGAGGGAGGGAGGGTGATGGGGGGAGGGTTTAGTTTAGATAGTTACTAGAAATCTAGTTGGGAGAAAGCGTTGATAGCACACATTAGAAACAAGAACAACAAGAAGTGTACTTCAGCATAACTTGAGTACTCCTTCCATCTTAACTCAATACTGCAAGGATAGAGTAGCTGGGACAGGGGGCGGGAGACCATGCTCTTAGACGAATTCCAGACCAACTGGCACAACTAGCATTTTGCTAAGAGAGCTCTCTGCACCCCACATTGGTGAGTGGCGTCTGGGGTCTTAAAAGCTGCCAAGCTGCCATCCGAGGACACAGAAAATGGTCCCAACTCAGCAGGAACGGATGCTCACCCAGGACCAAAATGACATGTGGTAAAGACAACCGAGAAGACAGAGAGACCCACAAGAGTGGGTGCCTACATCGACTTGAGACCGGAAGAACCGGATGGTGCCCGGCCACCACCAGTGATAGCCATGATGGAGCTCACAGAGAGGAGTCTCACTGGCAACACAAGAATAAAAAGAGGTGCATCATGAGATCTCCACTAAAAGACCTCAATTGATGGTCCAGCGGTTTTGGGGTTCCTCTGAGAGCATGGCCACCTGCCCTGATGCTGCCCTCTCCCATAAATTAAAACAAAGGTCCACTCTCTGGACAGGAATGGATTGGACTTGGCAATGCAGAGTGACCATATATTGGATGCACTTTATGGTTCTATACATCTACAGGATATCATCTTGCTGACCTCTGGCTGGAGGAAGGGGAGTGGACGGAGAGAAGGGGAAAGGAGGCTGTTGGGAGGATGAGACATGTATGGAGCAGAGAGGAATAGTGTGCAGTCACTGGACAGGGAGAGCAGTGGAAGCTGCATATAGGTGGGCATGTAAATTTATACAGGAATGTACATTTTCACTCAGCTGTGTTAAATAAAAATAAAAATTAAAAAAAAAAGACTAAAAACCATTTTTTTAAAAGATTAACAAAATCAATAAACCATTAGACAAACTGACAAAAGAAAAACAGGAGAGGAACCAAACAACTCAAATAAATGAAATAGGCAATATCACATGAGACCCAAGTTGAAATTAAAGGAATAACAATATTCTATGAAAAAACTGTACTCTAACAAATTTGGAAACCTAGAGGAAATGGACAAATTTCTATAAATACATCTACTAACACAAACAAAAATGGAACAACTTAATAAACCCATCACAAAACGAGGAAATTGAAAAAGTAATTTTAAAACTCCAAACCAAAAAAGTCCTGGTTCAGATGGCTTCACTGAAGAATTCCACTAAACTTTTCAAAAGACTTAACACTACTATTACTAAATGTACTTCATAGCATACAGAAGGATGAAATTTTCCCAAATTTATTAACTCAGCATAACCCTGATACCAAAACTGGGTAAGCTCAGCACAAAAAAGACAAACTACAGGCTAATATCTCTCATGAACTTAGATGCAAAAATTCTAGCCAGTAGAATTCAACAACACAGCAAAAAAATAATTCATGCTGACCAAGCAGGATTCATACCAGGGATGCAGGGATGGTTTAACATTAGAAAAACAATTAATGTAGTCAACCACATAAATAAAACAAAAGATAATAATCACTTGATTTTATCAATTGATGCAGAAAACTCATATGTGTTAAAAACTCTCTCAGTGAAATAGGACAAGAAGAGAAATTCCTCAACATAATAAAGAGCATCTCAGCAAAGCCAACAGCCAACATCATCCTAAGTGGAGAAAGACTGAAAGCAGTGCCATTGAGAAAGGTAACCAAAGACACTGTTGTCACCACTGTTATTCAACATTTCGGTGGAGATTCTAGCCAGAACATTAGACCAGATAAAGAAATAAAGGGTATCCAAATTGGTAAGCAAAAAGTACCTTCATTTGTAGATGGTACGATCTTATACACAGGAAACCCTAAAGAATCCACAAAACAAATAAACAAACAAAAAAACTACTGGAACTAATAGAAGAGTTTAGCAAAGTATCAGGATATGAGATAAACATACATAGATCAGTTGGATTCCTTTACACTAACAAAGAGACCATGAAAAAGAAAATCATCAAATCAATACCATTTACAATCGCCCCCAAAAGGATAGTGCTGATTTCATCGTATTGGTGTTGCATTCATTGACAAAAAGAACATTTGAAGATCTGTCCTAAAGTACAATGTTGTCAGTGATAGGATAATCTTCACACACCTAGAAGGAAGGTCAGTCAATACAACTATTATTCAAAGTTAGGCACCAACCAAAGATTAAGAAATTAAAGATATTTACAAGCTTCTGCAATCCAAAATTAATTGAACATGTAATCAGGATGTATTAATTATTGTTCACCAACACAACTGCTGACTATACACATGAACCTCACTAGATGGAATACACAGGAATTAAATCAACTATATCTGCATAAAGAGACAATGGAAAAGCTCCAGAAGAGGACATGGAACCACAGATATGACTGCTGACGTCAGATGGATCTTGGCTAAAAGCAGAGAATATCAGAAAGATGTTTACCAAAGTTTCACTGACTATGCAAAGGCATTCGACTGTGTGAGTCATAACAAATTATGTATAACACTGAGGAGAATGGGAACCTGGAATACTTAATTGTGCTCATGAGGAATCTGTACATGGATCAAGAGGCAACTGGGCAACAGAACAAGGATTTACTGCATGGTTTAAAGTCAGGAAAGTTATGTGTCAGGGTTGTACCCTTTCAGCATACCTTTTAAATCTGTATGCTGGGCAAATAAGTCAAGAAGCTGGACTATATGAACAAGAACGAGGTATCAAGATTAGCAGATAACTTATTAACAAACTGTATTATGCAAATGACAAAACTTTTCTTGCTGGAAGCAAAGAGGATTTGAAACACTTAAGGATGAAGATCAAAGACCACAGCCTTCAGTACGAGTTGCACCTCAACATCGAGAAAACAAAAGTCCTCACAACTGGACCAGTAAGCAACACTATGATAAATGGAGAAAGGATTGAGGTTGTCAAGGATTTCATTTTACTTGGTCCACATCAAAGTCTGTCATGGATCAAATTGTGTCCCCCCAAAAATACGTGTAGCCATGTGGCTGGGCCATGATTCCTGGTATCTTGTGACTGTCCTCCATTTGGTGGTTTTCCTATGCTGCATGTTAAAGGATTAAGGTGGGGCTATAAATCCCTTCATGGGATTACCTCCCTGCTCTGCTGGAAAGGGAGTTTCCCTGGAGTATGGCTTGCCCCACCCTTAATCCTTTCATCCTATGAAAGATAAAAGGACAGAGAAGCAGGCAGAGACTTGGGAACCTTGTACCATCAAGCAAGCAGCACTGGGAGAAGAGCGTGTCCTTCAGACCTGAGGTTCCTGCGCTAAGATGCTCCCTGGACAAAAATTGATGTTTTACCGAAATTTCCACCAGAGCCGACAAGGAGAAAGCCTTCCCCTGGAGCGGACACCCTGAAAATGGACTTGTAGCCTACCAGACTGTGTAAGAATAAACCTTCCTTTATTCAACACACCCACTCTGGGTATTTCTGTTAGAGCAGCCCTGGCTGACTAAAACAATGCCCGTGGAAGCAACAGAAATTAAAAGACCTATTGATTGCATTAGGCAAATCTGGTACATTAGATCTCTTTAAAATGTTGAAAAGTAAAGATGTCACCATGACAACTGACATGGGTCTGACTAAGACACAGTAGTTTCAACCACATTATATGCATGCAAAAACTGGACAGTGAATAAGGAAGACAGAAGAATGGATGACTTTGAACTGTAGTGCTGGAGAAGAATGTTGAACATACCATGGACTGTCAAAAGAACAAACATATCCTTTTTGGAGGAAGTACAATCAGAGTGCTCCTTAGAAGCACAGATGGTGAAACTATGTCTCACATACTTCAGACACATTGTCAGGAGGGATCAATCCCAGGAGAATGACATCATGCTTGGTAGAGTAGAGGGTCAGGAAAAAAAGAAGAAGACCCTCAAAGAGTTGGATTGACAACAGTGGCTGCAACAACAAAGGGCTTAAGCATAAAAACAATTGTGGGCATAGCACCTGACTGGGTAGTGTTTCATTCTGTTGTGCATAGGGTCGCTATGAGTCGGAAACAACTCAACAGCACTGTT
Source organism: Heterohyrax brucei (assembly GCA_028571685.1). NCBI lineage: Eukaryota > Metazoa > Chordata > Mammalia > Hyracoidea > Procaviidae > Heterohyrax > Heterohyrax brucei. The sequence continues at coordinate 26,479,065 of CM053162.1, forward strand.
TTAGTCAGCTAGGGCTGCTCTAACAGAAATACCACAGAGTGGATGATTTTAACAAAGGAAAGTTTATTCTTACACCGTCCGTTCAGCTACAAGTCCATTTTCAGGGTGTCCACTCCAGGTGAAAGTTCTCCCCCTTGTCAGCTCAGGAGGCAAGTCCGGTATTGCATCAGTCTTTGTCCAGGGAGCATCTCGGGGCGGGAACCTCAGGTCTGAAGGACACACTCTTCTCCCGGTGCTGCTTGCTTGATGGTTCGAGGTTCCCAATTCTCTGCCTGCTTCTATGTCCTTTTGTCTCTCATAGGATGAGAGGATTAAGGGTGAGGCAAACCATACTCCAGGGAAACTCGATTTACAGTAGAGCAGGGAGGTAATCCTGTGAAGGGGTTTACAGCCCCACCCTAATCCTTTAACATGCAGCATAGGAAAACCACCAAATGGAGGACAGTCACAAGATACTGGGAATCATGGCCCAGCCACATGGCTACACCTATTTTGGGGGGGACACAATTCAATCCATGACAAGCACCTAACAACAACAACAGAAGTGTGCTATAGATCACAGCAACATAAACAATGCTCTCAGTTCATGTAAGCATAAGCAATACATCTTAGTCAGTGAGAATACTCTAAAGGGTGAGATTTTCAACTCTTCTCTTATACATAGCTATGGGAATTCTCTATCCCCCTAAAAACACATGTTCTTTAGAAGTGGACCTTGCTCTCCCTCCCTTCCCCCCACTCCACCTCCTCTGGGTGAGAGGTACTGTGGCAGCTCAAAGGGCCTCCACAGGCTCCCATAATCGTGTGGAGTCTGTAATATCTGGATTTAGGGCTGCGCTCGGTCATATCTCACGGGGGAAGGGCTGAGACATCAAGGATAAGGGAGTGAGAATCCTGGTCCCAGGGGACACAGGCAGGACCTGACACAACGCTGTCATCTGTTACTATTTTTGTGATCACTTCATAATGTTATCAATGTTATGATAATGTTCCCTGCAGCTCTCGCTCCCAAGCAGCGTCGCCCACCAGCTCACATGAGCATCTCCCACCCCTCTTGCTCTGGGATGAGAGTTTCTCCTTCCAGGCTCAGTGTCTCACCTACCAGCAGCACAAGTCACCCACCCAGCCAAGTCAGGCATGGGTAAGGCCCCAGGACTGGCTGGTGCTCACAGGGTACAGGTCAGAACCGCCAAACAACCCCAGGCTCTGTCCTCAGCCTGGAACACTGGAATGTCCCTCTCAGGTACATTACAAAACTTGGGGTGGCTGAGCCCCTCGAGGGTCTGCCTGTGCACAGGCCTGACTGTTTCGGCAGATCCAGGAAGCATGTTTTCACAGATTCACGCTTCACGCCTGTATTCCTCCCACCCCACCCTGAGCAAGGCCTCTTTACTCTCTCCCGTTGCTGGGAGCCTCAGGAACACGAGGGCCTGAGCAGAGGGCTCAAACCCTCTGCTCGCCGCTCGGGCCTGCTATGGCAAGAGGCAGCGGGGCCAGTGGCAACAGCATAGTCCTGGTAACCCATGTAAGTGGTCTTTGGGGTCCAGTCCTGGTTCCCCTACTCATCCACCATGTGCTGTAAAGAGATAGAAACACTAGCTGTGCTTCTTTCATAGACTGTTGAAAGGCATAAGTGTAATTCTCATTGTAAGCTGCTGTCAAGTTGACGCCTGACTTGCTGTGGCCCCAAGCACAACTGAAAAAAACATTGCTGGTCTTGTGCCATTCCTGCGATTAGCTACAGACCACTGTGATGCACGGGCATTGTTTGCCTAGTTTCCAGATTTAGATCACTAGGACTTTCTTCCTAATCTGTTTTAGTCTGGAAGCTCCACTGATATACACTCAGCACCACAACAATGTGGCTGTGCATGAGATATAGTGGCTGAAGTCAAACCCACCTGACAAGGAAGGTGAGAACTCTACAGCTGAACCGCCTCTGCCCCCCAAGGATTAATACTCAGAAACGCCTTATAAGAAGTAACTGCAAGTTGATTCCAACTCACAGCAACCCTATAGGAGAGAGAAGAACTGCCCCACAGAGTTTCCAAGGAACACTTGGTTCATACAAACTGCTGACTTTTTGGTTAGCGGCTGTAGCTCCTAACTACTGCACCACCAGATTTTCAGGCTCAGTGAATGTAAGCTATCAGTGACAGCATCATTGCCTGATTCTGGCGCTGGGAGAGATAGCATCCTATGGACCCCAACCTGCAACACAGGAGCACCGGCCTGGGCATCAGCTGTGGCCACATCTCCTAGTACCCAAACTGCTCAACTCCCTTCCCCAAATGCCTACCTGGCTAAGCACCTATCAAGGGCCACCTGACTACAGAAAAAAAGTCCCCAGGGCAATTAGTGTTGAACAGCTGCAGGTGTAGGTTGAACACATGTGTTTGCACCTGAGGATATGTGTGCATGTGTCTCTGTACCTGACAAACAGCACCTCTCCCTGCATGTCAACATAACTTAAGAGTAACTTAAGGGTACATAACTTCAAACATTAGTTTCACTTTATGTTAAAACAAATGCAGACACTTGAGCACTGACCTCTTTAAAGATCTATTTAAACCCACTGCCATCAAGTTGATTCCTACTCATAACGACACTATAGGTCACAGCAGAACTGCCCCATAGAACTTCCAAGGAGCTCCTGGTGGATTTGAACTGCTGACTTTTTGGTTAGGAGATGTAGCACTTAACCATTACACCACCCATCTACAAGGGTTCAGACTAACAACAGCAACCCCAAAGGTTAGACTGGAAGCTTGAGGGGGTGAGTTTATGTTAATGGAGAGGAAAAGGAAAAGGAGAGTGAGAACGATTGCACAAACTGGAAAGATGTAACCAACATCACTGAACTGTACATGCAAAAATTGCTGAATTAGTGTATGTTCTACTGTGTATAAAGAAAAAACAAATGCAGACAGAAAAAAACAAGATAGAAATACCACTTGAAGTTTCACTATGAAAAAGTAAAATGCACTGTGATGGTGGCTTGGGTGACCTGGTGTTATTTCCCAGGCCCTTGGGCCCCCTCACTCATCTCCTTAGAGTCAGATCAGTGGAGCAGGGTGAGGGGGGTTAGGATTCCTTAACAATAAAGTCTTCTCCGTCTACTCTTCGCCCCTGACACCACCAACATAACACATGCCATTAGTTTTCCAAAAACTAGGTTAATGAAAATGTCACAACAGTCCCTTACATTCTAAATAGCTGACACTCTGGCCCTGGGCTAGGCCATCAAGCAAATGGAGTCAGGCCACCCCTGCAGCCTCCCAGAGCGCTGGGGGCAGGTGGGCAGGGATGCACAGCTCTACCCTAGACCCTGGGAAGTTGCAGGGATCACACTCCCATCATCCATCAAAGAGATTAGGAGCTTGCAAGATGTCTAGAGCCAATGCTATAGAGGGCAGGAGACCTGCAGGGTGGGGACACCTGGCCCCTTTGTGGAGAGCACTCCAGGCTGTGTGCCTCTCCACCTATCCACACTAACCTTGAGCAGGACGACGTGCCCTTCCAAGCTGCACTCTAGTGTAGTGAATTCAAGATAGCCACAAATTCCTGGAGGTCCATCCACCAGGGGATGGACTCAATTTCCTCCTCTTGAATCTAGAAGGGCGTAGATATGGTTCAACCAAAATAATGCAAGTGGTACTATGCTAGTTCAGGCTTGTCCTTTAAAAAAAAAAAAAAAACCCTAGCAGCTTCCACTTCTTCCCTCTGGAAATCCAGCACTACGCTGCCAGGAAGCCCAGGTTAGACAGCTAGGTGTTAATAGGTGCTGGACTGAGATACCAGCCTGGACAGGTCAGCTTTAGCACAGCCCTCAGCTAAATGTAGCTGGTTGCATGACCTTGATGCCAACATGTCTGTATTCCCAGCCCACATTTTGTGAGCAACATCATTCTAGTCTAATGCACTAGGTTTTGTGATAGCTTGTTATACAGTAGGTAGATAACTAAACACCAGAAATACTTACAGAAGGAGTATGAGGAGACCAAGCAAGCCTTAGTGATGATGACAGAGGAGGGCACGAGTGTCCCTGGGATGGAATAAGTCTGGTCAGTGGGTTTTGCTTCCTCTGCTCACACATGGGAGGCCCTGTGGAGTGGTCCCAGCTATGTCTGAGCAGCAGGCAGCTCAGCAGGATACAGACACCCAAAGGGAAGTCACCTCTCAGGTAACCTGTGCTGTTGCTCTCTCAAACCAGCGCCTAGAGCTGGGAAGTGGGGAGACAGTTCACTGCATCTGTGAAGGCAGGTTTAGTGAGGGCTGCGCGTCCTTCTGGGAGGGAGAACTGCTCCCTGTCTTGAACTGGACCTTCATGATACTAACAGCAATCTGAAACCTTTTACACTCCTCATTAACCAAGAGACTCCTGGAGTCACATTCCCCACGGGCAAGATCATTGGCAAGGGTGTAGCAAAGTAAATCCATAATCCCCTGATAAAAGGCACTCACAATTTCTCATTTTTCAGGACTTCATCCTGCAACTGAATGATAGCTACTCTCCGTCGGCCAGGCAAGCAGCTTATTTTCCCACACCACTGCCAACTTCTCTCCCGAAGCACAGAGTTCCGGAGAGGTCTGTGGGGCACCACAGGCAGGGACTTTGGAAACAACTACTCCCCACCTTAAAATGGACAGGCAGCCTGCTTCATTACAAGACACATTACAGCACATAAATGGAGACCTTCTGCAGACTATCAAGCCAAGTCAGCTCCCAGTGGCTTGTTCTTGGTGGGCAAGCATATAGCAGGGGATTTTTCCAACATGTAATATTTCACTGTAAGAATGCAAAGTGTTTCTATCAAATAATGTCTGTTTTAAAGGTTCTGACTAGCAGCACATGCTTGATATAATGTTCTCCAACATGTAAGTGATAGCAACGATTTCAAGTTTGGGAAAGTTAACACTTATTATATACTTATTAATACATGGTTGTTGTTGTTCATTAGATGTGGTCAATTCTGATCCACAGCAACACTATATGACACAGTCCAGCTGCCCCATAGGGCTTTCTAGGCTGTAACTTGATGGAAAAAGCCCCGGTAGTGCAGTGTTCAAACACTTGGCTACAAACTGAAAGGTCAGCAGTACCAGCGCACCAGCCACTCGGTGGGAAAAAGACGTGGCAGTCTGCTTTCATAAAGACTACAGGCTTAGAACCCCAAGGGGCACTTCTACACAGTGACCCTACAGGGTCACTATGAGCAGAGTCAATTCAACAACAGTGGGTTTTTTGGATTTAGTCTTTACAGGAGCAGGTCTTGCCCCTACAGAGCTTCTGGGTAGGTTAGAACCACCGGCCTTTTGGTTAACAGCTGAGCACTTGGCCACTGTGCCACCAGGGGCCCTTTATTATTATCACAGCACTACCAAACACGTCCCGTTGGGCAGCTAGCAGAGATTTTACAGCGTTAGGGCAATCTAAAGAGATGGGTCTGGGGTTGTTCTTGAGTATCCTGCCCTCTCTCTCTCTCATCTGTCTTGCTGCCGTGACTTTGGTTCAACCAGAACTCCCACCAGTCACATAGCAAGCAGATGTGGAATGACTACATGACTCTCCTCGCCACTTCTCTGGAACTTAGGAGAAATGCTACAGTCTGAGACAGGGACTGGTTTGGAACAGGCCACAGGGATGGGGAAAGCAACATATCCAGCAATATCCCAGAGTCCTCGACAGACACCAGGGGACCTCCAGCAGATACCTGGCCTGTTACCTCAAGCCCAAGAGGTAGATGGGGTGGGACCGGGTGTCTAGAGCACAGAATATCTCCAAGGATTCAGCCTTGCCTGTGAGTATGGCACTGGCTGCAAATCAGAAGACCTGGTCCTAGTCTTGACTCTTCTTGGTATCACTACAGGCAAACTAAACTATCTAGGCTAATGCTTTTCAAACCTTAGCCTGCATCAGTACCATTTGGAGGATTTGATAAAACATACATTCTTGCTGCTCCTGTCCTCAAAATTCGGTCCACATCTGTGTTCTGTTCAGCCACACTCTGATTGTTTAAAATTTGAATTTGGTGCCGTGAGTTAAAAACTGGAAAAGTCTACTTCAAAAAAAAAATCAGATATGACCTTCTCTTGAGTAAGGGGGGAGATCAGCAACATGGGGCTGTGTGATAGCAGTCAATCATAGCCAACCACAGCAGCACCATCCAAGGAATCTTCTGCAGGGATGGAAATAGGCTCTGATGCCCACCAGGGAGCTACTAGGCCTTGTGACTCTGAGGCACTTGAAACATGGCCATGTCACTGAGAAAAACATTCCATGAAGAAGACCCAGACCAAACCCACTGCTGCTGAGTAAATTCCAATTTGCAGCAACGCTGTAGACAGAGCAGAACTGCCTTACAGAGTTTCTAAGAAGTGCCTGGCAGATTAGAACTGCCTACCTGCTGGTTAGCGGCAAGAGCACTTAACCACTATACCACTAGGGTTTCCTGTAATGAGACAGCTCTAAATGCCTGGGAAAATCACAGAAACAGCACACCAGACTTCTTTCAAGGACTGGGGAAGAACATGTCCTGCCTGGCCCCAACCCCCTATAGGATTAAACATGCTGTGAGGGGAAATGATGAAGTTTTCTGAAGCTGACCGATGAAACCTGCTTGTTCAATGCAACTGTTAAGTCATTCTGAAGGACACCCTATAGTGGCCCCACCCAGGCCTTCAATTAGAAGGTAGGACCATCCAAGGACAGGGAGCTGCATAGGGAGTGGCAGTGTCTGGGCTTACACAGGAAGGGGCACCAGCTTCCCACCTTGGGGGGAGGTGGGGAGGATGTCTCTCTCGTGACTAGGAAAATAGAGCAGGGCGTGGCGGTTCTGCAAGCAGGCTGAGAGCCAGTAGAGGATAGTGGTTCAGGGCATGGACTCTGGAGACAGATGTAGAGCATGAATTACTCCTGTTTATTTCTAAGTGGCCAATGAATAAAGCCCATGGACTGTTACCACGGTCAGTATGGAGCTTGTGGTGGTTAAGACTATATAAACTTGGCAACTCCATGTTTGGCTACTGTATCAAGTGGCAGGGGTGGGGTCTGTGGTGGATTCCCTTCCCTCAGTTCTCATCTCTCCAACTTCCACCACCGGTCTGCTGACGTTGCCAGCAGCTCCTGTTCTCTTTTGTGTCTGGTTCCTGGATCTGAGCTAGCAGCTGTTGGATTCATCAACCCTTACAGTCAGCAAGTGAGAGTCCTGTTCCCTGACCTGCCAATCTTGGGTTCACCAGCCCCTGCAGCTCTGCAAATCAGCAGAGACCTCCCAGTCTTGCCCGTCAGCTTGGGATCCGCCAACCTACACAGCTGGTGATTTAGAACTCTGGTGTCCCACCTGCTGACCTTGGGCTCACCAGTTCCCATGGCCATGTGAGGTTTGTGCCAGGACTTGGGACATGGAGCTTCTACAATTGCACGAACTGTTTCCTACATATGTTTAATGGTTTTGCTTCCCTAGAAAACCCAGCCTAAAACAATTTGGTACCAGGAGCAGTTCTAGGGAAATAAACAGGAAAAACGAATCTTTAAAGTGGTTCTTGAGTCTGGCTAGTACTAACACTGTTGATAACTCGGCTTCTGGCAGTAAAGAGTGCTGTGTTAGTCCACGACAGAGGTGAAGGTGTACATTCACAAAATAGCACCACCAAAAGATCAGGTATTGGTGCAAGGCAAGGCTCAGGGTGAACACACGTGTGAAATCTTTTGAAATTATGTGAGGACAAGAAGGATAAGGAAGTTGGTTGGCTGGTCCTACTTGCATTAGACAAACCGGTGAGAGAAAGAGATGAGCTTAAGCCTTCAGTATCAAAGCTCAAGTGCCAAATAAGAGACCTCAAAGCTTCCACTTGGCAGAGCAGATACTGCCGAAAGCCAAACCCAGCTGCTTACTTTAGAGTGGCGGAATTCCAACACCAGCTGGATTGCCAATCTCGCCAGGAGTCTGAAGTTGAAGGCACAAGGAAGTTGCATGAGGAAGTGGCCCAAATGCCCATGGTCTCCACTCCTATAACATTACCTTCCATCTCCCAGTTTGCAACTATCCCCTTATGGGGAGTTCCTTATAACCAGCAGACTGAGGAAAGGAAAACTCATGCCTGGTTTACAGATAGTTCTGTGCGATATGCTGGCCCCACTCAGAAGTGGACAGCAGCAGCACTGCAGCCCCTTTCTGAGAGCTCCCTGAAAGACAGTGGTGAAGGCAAACCCTTCCAATGAGCAGAACTTCAAGCAGTGCATCTGGTTGTTCATTTTGCTTGGAAGGAGAAATGGTTAGATGTGTGGCTGTATACTGATTCATGGGCTGTGGCCAACAGCTCGGTTGGATGGTAAGGGACTTGGAAGGTACATGATTGGAAAATTGGAGTCAAGGATTTATGGGGAAGAGATGTGTGGATAGACATCTCTGAACCAGCCAGTGAAGTGAAGACATTTGTATCTCATGTGAACGCTCACCAATGGGTGACCTTAGCATAGGGTGAGTTTAACAATCAAATGGATAAGATAATGCATTCTGTGGGAAACGGTCATCCTCTTTCCCTGGCTACCCCTGTCATTCCCCAGTGGGCCCATGAACAGCCGTGGTGGTCGGGACGGGGGTTATGCATGGGTCCAGCAACATGGACTCCCCACTCACCAAGGCTGACTTGGCTACAGCCACTGCTGAGTGCCCCATCTGCCAGTAGCAGAGACCAACACAGAATCCTCGATGTGGCGCTATTCCTCAAGGTGATCAGGCAGTAACCTGGAGACAAGTTGATTACACTGGACAACTTCCATCATGGAAAGGACAGCGTTTGGTCCTTACTGGAACATATACTTAACTTTGGATATGGATTTGCCTTCCCGGCATGCCACTCCTCTGCAAAAACAACCATCTGTGGACTTACAGAATGCCTTATCCACTGCCATGGTATCCCACACAGCATTGTCTCTGATTAAGGGACTCACTTCACAGTATGGTAGTGGGCACATGCTCATGGAATTCACTGGTCTTACCATATTCCCCATCATTGTGAAGCAGCCGGCTTGATAGAACAATGGAATGGCCTCCTAAAGACATAATTATGCTGCCAGCTAGGTGGCAATATCTTGCAGGGTTGGGGAAATGTTCCCCAGGAGGCTGTATGTGCTCTAAACCAGCATCCAATATATGGTGCTGTTTCTCCCATAACAAGGATTCATGGGTCCAGGAATCAAGGGGTGGAAATGGGAGTGGCACCGCTCACAGTTACCCCAGTGACCCACTTGCAAGATTTTGGCTTCCTGTCTCCACAACCTTATGTTCTGCAGGTCTAAATGTCTTAGTTCCAAAGGATTTCGACCACCTGGAGATACATCAATGATTCCATTGAACTCAAAGCTACAACTGCCACCAAGCCATTTTGGGCTCCTCTTGCCTCCAGATCAACAGACAAAGAAGGGAGTTACCATGTTGGATGGTGTGATTGATCCTGCCTTCTGAGATGAAATTTGATTGACATTACACAATGGAGATAAAGAAGAGTATGTCTAGAACACAGGAGATCCCTTAGGACACCTCTTAGTACTACCATGCCCTGTGATTAAAGCCAATGGGAAACTACAGCATCCTAATTCCAAAAGGACTGCTAATAGCCCAGACCCTTCAGGAATGAAGATTTGGCTCACTGCACTAAGGCAAGAAATCCCGACCAGCTAAGATGCTTGCTGAGGGCAAAGGGAATACAGAATGGGTTGTAGAAGAAGGTAGTCCAACTACATGTTACAGCCACGTGACCAGTTGCAGAAACAAGGACTGCAATTGTTTTGAGTATTTCTGCTTTGTATGTGTGTATCAGATATTTCTGTTTACTTATGGCTTGCCTATAAAACATAACATGCAAATGAGCCTAATGCATTTTCAGTTGTACATGTGTTAGTTATATCATGTTAGACATAAGTATGACTTTGTAATTGTATTCCTTCAGAGACTATGGATGGCAAGGGGAGATGTGTGCCAATGCCAAGTTGACAAGGGATGGACTGTGGTGGTTAAGACTGTGTCAACTTGGCAACTCCATGTTTGGCTGCTGTATCAAGTGGCAAGGTGGGGCCTGTGGTGCCTTCCCGCCCCTCAGCTCTCATCTCTCCACCTTCCACTGCCTACTTCCTGTCTGCTCACATTGCTAGCAGCTTCTGCTCTCTTTTTGCATCTGGTTCCTGGACTTGAACTGGCAGTTGCTGTATTCATCAATACTTACAGTTGGTAAGTGAGAGTTCTGTGCCCTGATCTGCCTTTCCCAGGTATGCCAACCTCTGCAGCTCCATGAATTAGGAGAGACTGTGCAGTCTCATCCCCCAACTTGGGATCCACTGACCTACACAGCCACTGATCTAGAACTCTGGTGTCTGACCTGCTGATCCTGGGTTCACCAGCTGCCATGGCCACATGAGGCTTGTGCCAGGACTTGGGACATCCAGCTACTACAACTGTGTGAGCTGTTTCCTTTATATAAATCTTTCCATGTAGATATACGTGTTACTCCTTCTGCTTCCCTAGAAACCCCAACCTAAGATGAGGCTTGCAGAGTCTCAGCCTTCCAGTCATATCAGCAGGACCAGGTGACGGCACAGAGCAGAGTTCCACAGAAGGCATCCAGTCAGTCACTGCAGAGTAAGGACCAGGCCCTGCACTGTTCCCTGGGCACCACTTCAGCCCTGGAATGTTGTGCCATCCCAGGCCAGCTGGAGCAAGAGGACTCATTAATGATTAGCCGTATGCACAACATAAACTACTTCACTTACACAAAATCAAGAGTATATTTCTTGCATCCATTTTGTGGACTAAATCCGTACTCGCTCCACATGAAAAGCACTTGCTGCAGTGCCATGTATGTAGTGAGGCCTCTCCATTGCTGATCACTACAATAAAGCTGAGTGTTACACAGGGCACAGAGGGCTGAGGGGTAGAGGCTTGGGTGCTGTTGGTTACATTCTGAGGTTAGCCAGTAAATCTGAAAGAAGGGTCCATGATCAAAATGACTCACATCTCATTATATTCTTGGTTCTCAGAAAGCCCAGCATTAGCTCATTTTTGTTTTCTCTGCATTCCACCAGCACCTTCCTCCTGTCAGCTAAAAGGTGAACAAGAGCCAGCCTGAACCTGTGGAGAACAAGTGAGGGGTAAGTAGAGGGTTTTTCCATCTAACCACCTGCTTCGCACCCCGCTGTCTATGCTCAGTGCAGAGGCTGGATCCTCTCAAATGTTCCCATGAGGAGGCACTGCTGAGGCATGCTGTAACCAGAAGGCCCCCACCCCCACCAAGGCTCCTACTCTCACCTGGTGTGAAACCTGGCTGCACAGCGCAGAAACGCCGGCCCCACTCCACTGGGGTATATGATACATTCTATCGTTTAGGAAAGACCACCTTTAAAAAATCCTCTAAATTAGGTAAAACTACACTCCGTCATTTTCAAGGGATGTGGCAATAGACCAAAATATAATTTGATACAGATGTTGTTGCTAAATGCCATCAAGTCTGGTTCAACTGATAGTGACTCTATGCACAACAGAATTAAACCCTGCCCAGAGCTGTGCCATCCCTACAATCCATTTATGACATATGGAGATAATCATTTAGACAGTCACTTAATTTTCATTCTCAGTGGAGAGTTTCCACTCACACAGAGACTTCCAGCCAATGGAAAAGCTCTTTTTACCCAAAGGTGACAACAGAGCCTTGAGGCGACACGGACATCACTATAATAGGTCTAATCAGACTCGGTGCCTATCCAGCCCAGTGAGCACCCAGTGGTAAGCCCTGGGAGGCAGGTTCTTCTGGATGGGGAGCAGGACAACATACATCAAAGTCACAAAGCTGACCCATTACTCGTTCATCACTTGGGGGAACTCAGAAATAGCAGTCTACTCAAATGACCCCCAGAGAGAACTAAAACTAAAGATAAAAAAAGTATTTACTCTGTGACCTTTGGAGTGGAATCCCTCGGGGTGGTACAAACAAATGGCTAATGCCCTTGGCTGCTAACTGAAAGGTTGGAGGTGCCTTAGAATAAAGGCCTGGTGATCTGCTTCCAAAAATCAGCCATTGAAAACACTACGGAGCACAGCTATATTCTTACACACGTGGAGTCTCCACGAGTCAGAACTGACTCAACAGCAACTGGTTGGTTCCTACAGGGGTAGAAGAACACATAAAAACAGTTTCCTAGAACTTTCTTTCACAGCCTGGAAGTCTGTGGTCCCAGCCGACAATTTGAACAGTACCAACAACCAGCATTTACAGGATTACAGAGCACAGCAAAGTAGCCATGCCCTGGGATGGGACTCCAGATGTCGAGTGTTCACAGTGTCAGTGCCCTGGGGCTGGATAGAAGGAAGTGAGTCAGAGAGAAGCTCCAGCATTTCCTTGGGCGAGGGGCCTGTCCTCTGCCTCAGCTGCCGCAGCTACAAAGCACAGCAAAGAGGGGTACCTACTCACAGGGCTGTTGCAGTGACAAGAGTCAATAACGGCTAAGGTGCCCATAGCACTGCCTGGCCTCCAGGGAGCATCTGTAAATGTTCACTGCTACTGCCAAAAAATACACTTCCATGTCCTCAGAGGATGTTTTCAGAGGGACTGCTTGAGAAACACACCAGCCCTGCCTGCATGCAGCGTTGGTAAGATCAGAAGCTCCAGCAGAAGCAGAAATGAGTACTACCCCAGGTGGAGCAAATGGTTAAGAACTTGACTACTAGCCGAAAGGCTTGTAGTTTGAATCCAGGTGCTTCCAAAGAAAAGCTGGGCAATGTGCTCCCACAGCCCTGAAAACCCTACGGAGCAGTTCTACTCTGACACAAAGAGTCTCCATGAGTCAGAGTTGAGTCTATAACAAAACAGCTGGAGAAGACAAAGGAAAACAACATCCGAATACCACCAGGAAGTGAGATGCCTGGAAGGATTCAAGTGAGCTCATGTGAAAGAATGTTCATGGAAAAGAAAATCAGTCCCTCATTTTTATTGTTAAATTGTGTCTCTTTTCCCAACTGGGAAAGATGCACCACCCATTGTGCCAGGACCAGGAATCACAGCACCCAGCTCCAGAGAGAAGACGTTGGTGCCACAAATAGTCCTTCAAAGAATTAGCCTCCTCTACCATAATCAGTGGAAACCCTGGTGCTGTAGTGGTCAAGTGCTACGTCTGCTAACCAAAAGGTTGGCAGTTCAAATCCACCAAGTGCTCCTTGGAAACTCTATGGGGCAGTTATACTGTCCTGTACAGTCACTATGAGTTGGAATCGACTCAGTGACAGTGAGTTTGGGACCATAAGCAGCAGCTGTCAATGAAAATAACAGAGCCAAGCACAGCAACCATAAAAATTCAAGCTTCTAAGGTCTGTTTTAGGAGCTCCTTTTTACTGTGTTACTAAAAGGCTTAGAGATTATCTCAGAGCAACACTAAGCTTGCAAGTGGCCATCCAAGGCACAACAACTGCTCTCTATTCACCCGGAGCAACAGAGGAAGAAGGTTAGTCAGGAAGAATAGGAGGATGTGGAATGTGTGCTAGCTGCCTCCATGAATAACTGCCTCCTTTGTCATGAGATCAGAAGAACTGGATAGTGCCTAGCTACCATTACTGAACATTTGGATCAAATATTCTCCCCTTGATGGAAGAATCCTCATCAAAAGGGGAGAAAGGTAGTATGGAATTTCAAATTCTCACAAATTCTAGACTTTCTGGAGTCATGGAAGGCTATGAACTCCTAGAACTACAGCCCTGAAAAAAGTCTTTAAAGCTGGTGATCTAATTTTGAAAATTAGGCAATGGAAGCCTTATTGATCACAACAGAACACTATCTCACTTGCTTTGGACACATCATCAGGAAGGCTCAAGGTCGAGAGAGAGCCTCAGTAAGATGGGTCAACATAGCAGCCTCAGTGATGGGCTCAAACTCACTGGTAATTATGAGAATGATGCAGACTTGAGTACCATTACTTAATTTTGTACATAAGTCAACATTAGTTGGAGTCAACTCAATGGCAGTCATCTGTCTAATACTCAGAACACTTCTGAATCTTAATTGCTTTTTCGCCATTTGTTACTCGGAGTAAAAAATGGTCTATAGTAAAAATTACTCTTGAGGTTATGTGGCATCACTCCTACATTCCTACTTTGGGAAAGCCAGGCATTAACTTGGTCTGTTTCTCTGCATTTTCACTAGGACATTCCTCCTGGGGAGGAAAGCAGGCCCCAAAACAGCGTGAACACAGAGGAACCAGCCAGAAGGGGAATTCTTTACACAGCACAACTTTGGTCAACAAAAAATACATGCATGTGTAAATAAATTTGTCCCACTGTATTTATATCAAAAACAGAAATCTTCAACTTATTTTTTGTGTTGACTTTTTGCTACCTGCCAAAAGTATTTAAAATTTCTCCTTTAACTTTTAATCCACAAATCTCCTTTGATATCCTGTAATCCAAAAGAAATCCGTGCCTTACCCCACTCCTCCTCCCACCACCCAAATCTATTTCCCTTCTTTTCCCATCTGGTTGTCATGGTTTAGTCTTCCTCCCTCTTGCTCCCCGTCCCCCAGCCACCCAGTTCTGCCAGTTCTTCTCCAGCAGTGGCCCCGTTATGTGGCCTCATCTCCCTTGCATCTGCAACAATTCAAGGCCTCCTTGTCCTTTCAGACCATTTACTAATCATTCATCAAAAATGCATGGGCATCATTCAACAGCCTACAGATCCCCAGAGATCAGGGAACACATTTTATTAGTCACTGACTTCTCAGACGGCTCCGACTCGACGGCACTTGGCGACTTGGACTTCTCAGAGTCTAGAACAGAACTGTGGATGAAGGTAAGATGGATACACAAAGATGGATGTACAAGGAACCACATCCGTCCCAACCAGAGTCCCTGCCCCCAGACTCTCCCCACCCCACACACGCTCTGCAATGTCCCCAAGAGCTCTTGCTCCAAAAATAAACTGAAGACTAGTTTCCCTGATACTGACATCTACAGATAAAATCCACACTCCATGCTCTTAAGACCTTTCCTGATTCCATTCTTGTCTAATTCCCTCACCTTCCTCATTTCATCTTATCTGGGCCTTATTCCCCAACCCCAGATGACTTTCCACTATCCCAGAACACTTCTGTCATTCCATGTGTCTCTACAGCTGCTGTTCCTAGGCGTGGACTGCGTGCCCCTTCTTGGGAAAGCCTACTTGGTGATGCCCTCCTTCTCCTTTAAGGCAGCCAAATGTCTCTGCTTGCTTCCCTTTCCTTTTATCTCTTGTGGAATGAAAGGATAAAAGGTAGTACAAGTCACACTCCAGGGAAATTCCCTTTACAAGGGAGCAGGGAACTGACCTTAGGAAGGGATTACAGTTCCACCCTAAACCTCATTAACATATAGCATAGGAAACTCGCAAAATGGAAGATGATCATAAAGTGTTGGGAACTATGGCCCAGCTGAAAGACTATGGGGGAAGGACACAGTTCCATCCATGACACACCACTCTTTGGCCCCCTAAAAATCACATCTTTGAAACATGTAACACATTCATCCCATTATAGCAAAAGTCATAGCAAAAACATGTCATCCCATGTGATAGAAGTCTTAAATCAGTTCCAAGTCCAAAACACAAAAGACTCCTCTACATCTGTGAAACCTAAAATATAAGCTATCTGCTTCCAAAGGTACTATGGCAGAACAGGCACAAGTTAGACATACCATTACAAATGGAGAAGGAAGGCAAAACAGGCAACAAATGAGTCAGCAAAACACATTACATTAGCCCTCAAAGCTTTGAAAATAATCCTCTATTCTCTGAGACAATTTGCACATTAGCTTTGCCCTCCAGGCTGTAGGTATTGGCCACACTCTCTGGATTCTGAGTGGAGACCCCTGGCCCTGTGCTACAACTCTGCCTTCTAGGCCCACTTGGACAGTAACTCTACCCCATTGGCTTTAGGTGCACCCTAAGCCCAAGTGAGTGGCAATTCCACCTTTACAAACACAGGAAGCCATGACTCCACCCTTCCAAACCCCTGAGGTCATAGCCATATCTTTGAAATTGAGGTAGCTCAGCTTCTCATGTTCTTTGTCTCTTCATCTTCTGCTTCCTATAGCCTCAAGGCCCAGGCCTCAGGCCCACGCTTGCCCTGCAGTGGCAAGTGTTTCAAAGCTCTGTAGCTCTACCTGGTACCCCACTCCACCAGGTAGCCTCCTGCACACAGGCACTCAGCTCCCTCACTCTGTTAGTCGGCAATCCTAGCTCCATGGATTCAAGTACTTGCAGGCACCCCACGCTGCCAGTGCATAGGTACACAGCTCTCTCACTCCGTGGGTCAGCTCCAGCCCTGTCTCACACTGTCCTAGTTCTGTTACTGCCTGTTTGTTGCTGCTGCCACTGGTCCTCACTTCTCACCATCTATACCTTCACTGGTATTAACAATTCTCCTTGGTTGCTTCTCAGTCTTCTATTCATTCACAGTTTCAAAACTGCTTCAACATTTTAGCTTTTTGTTAGAGCAGCACCCCACTCTCTAGGCACCAAATTCTGTTTTAGTCAGTTACTGCAGCTCTAACAGAAACACCACAAGGTGGATGGCCTTAACAAAGGAAAATTTATTTTTACACAGTCCAGTAGGCTACAAGTCCAAATTCGGGGTGTCCATTCCAAGGGAAGGCTTTCCCTCTGTGTGCTCTGGAGGAAAGTCCTTGCATTCTATCAGTCTTGGTCAGGGAGCGTCTCGGCACTGGAACCTCAAGTTTGAAGGACACACTCTACTCCTGGTGCCGCTTTCTTGATTGTGTAAAGTTCCCCACTCTCTACTTGCCTCCCTTTCCTTTTATCCCTTGTAGGATAAAAGGTGGTGTAAGCCACACTCCAGGGAAACTGTCTTTACAATGGAGCAGAGAGGTCACCTTAGGAAGGGATTTACAGTCCCAGTCTAATTCTCTTTAACCTACAGTATAGCAAAACCACAAAACAGAGAGTAATCATAAAATATTGGGAATCATGGCCCAGTGAAATGGCTACACACATCTTTGGAGGGACACAGTTCAATCCACAACTGCCCCAGCTAATGGTAACCATATGCACAGTGGAAATGGATGCTGCCCGACACTGGGGCATCCCTGTAACAGGTTGTGAGTAAAACCATTGTGATCCATAGGGTTTTCACTGTCTGGTTTTCAGACAGACCACCAGGCCCTTCTTCCTAGCCTTAGCGCAGAAGCTTTGCTGAAACCTGTTCAGCAGAACAGCAACATACACACTTCCACTGACAGATGAGGTGGCTGCATTTGAGACACAACAACCAGACACAGAACCCGGGCCACCCACGTGGAAGACAAAAATTCTACACTGAACCACGACTGCCTCCAGAACATCATGCTGTGAGTTATATGAAGAAACGCACACACGATAAAAGTAAAGTTATACATTTCTCCTCTCTTTGTACATTCACACACTCCCTCATGCCACACACACACACACACACACACTATGTAAAAAGACACATTACAGTGGTTAATAGCAGTGATCTCTGGAAAAGGGCCTGGAAGAAGTCATGGTAGGAGGCAAGAAGGACGCTGAATTTTTTTTAAATAAGAACATGTTCCACGCATCACTTACATAATTAAAAATAAAACTTAAAAATAGATACAATCGTCTTGAAATACAACAATTCTCACTCCTTCAGTGCCTTGTGGGTGGTATCTCCTCACTGGCCTGGGGATAACAGTTTGAGTCACCAGTCCTCGAGAACATCCCTTCCTTAAGAGAACTGAGACACATGCTCAGTTTCAGAATGTGAAATCGGGGTATAGTTCAAAGCTCCAGAAGTGAAAAATTAAGATAATGTAAAAACAAGAGGGTTTGAGAGGTGAATCTGAGAAGGCACCTGTGAGCTGCCTGGCCACCTCCAGCCCCTTCCTGCACTGATGTGCTAAGTCAGGCAACAGGCTGTCCAGCAAACATGCTCTGTTTCTCCTGGCCACATTCATCATTGGACAAATACCATTACAGTTTTTACACAGGCAAAATTAGGTTTTTGGATATTGATTCCTATTCACCTAGTTAGTGTTCATTTTCACAGCAACCAGAAATTCCCTAAAGGCCCTGACTTTGGTAGTCAGGAGCATGGGATAACAGAAATCATCCATAACATGGAAAAATGTAAGGAATGAAGAAATGAGTCAACCGTACTGCTGGCCCGCCCACCTCACAGTCCCCAACCGCCTGAGATCCCTCCTTCGCATCTGCCCACTCACCAGAAAATTGGAACCGGCAGGTGCTGGGTTGGAGGGAAACTGGCCCAGCAGTTGACTGGAAGACAGAGCCCTGAGAATCTAGACACAAGTCTGCTCAGGGGAAGCCAGCAAAGTCCACTCAACTTAGAGCCCCAGCCAGGTGACCTGGCTTGTTCTTAAGGCCTAGGTATCAGTCACGGTTAGTGAAAGCCTGGTGAACCCTACAGAGCCAAGTGAAAAGGAACAACACATAAACAGGAAGAGATTATTCAGCTCCAAAACACTGAAAAAGATCAACCTAGGGGGCAAATGTTGGCAGTGTTTTCTCTTCTTGGGAGACAGCATCAGGGCTAAAATCAGCAAACACCTAGTCTCCTTGAAAAGTCTATTCTAGTCCCACAGTAAAAGAGAAGGCCATATTCCCTTAGCTGAGAGCTGGTGGATCTGACTCTGGTGCCCTGGGTCACAGGACAGTTTAACTTCTTGCCATCGTTGCCTAGTTGACATGAGTCTGCTTTTGAGAGGTGGATTCCCTGGCAGTCTGTTCTGGGAACTGATCCTACTTGAAGACTATGGGAACCGTTACTGAGTGTCTCCTATCACACCTGTCCCACCTGACACATAGAAAATCATTAGAATACATTTTTCTTGCTACTTTACATTTTGAGAGATGCTTTGAGAAAGACTAGATTTGATCAAGGTCATGAAGGAGTTAGTGATAGAAGTTAGAATGAGACTGAGGTCTGTGGATCTCAAATCCTTGTTAAAAGCACTAACATTTTGGTGCAAAGCCAACAACTGTACTCTGGGGTCCTTGCAGGCACACCGTCACTTCTTTGACACAATGAAGGTATCTAAGCGGCTTTGACTTGTAAATCCGTGAATGATGAAGAACTAGAAGAGGAAGGAAAAGCAGAAATTCAATATCTAGCCACAGACACCCCCAGGGAAATATACCCACAAGTCACAGGGGCCATGGAACAAGTATAGGTAGTGTCCTTGCCGGCCTGAATCAGCTCTAATTTCTAGTAATAGGGTACAGCTGTCTTGTTCTTAATGACTGCTTAGTACAGTGAAAAACTGAAGGTAAAACAAAGGACCCAGAATTCCATACACCTCAATACAGGCACACACAAAGCACACCAAGTTCTGAGTGAAATCTCAGGGCCATAAATCCCAAGTGTGCACCTAAAAACCTCCTATAAGCAGTGGGATCAGGAATCAGGAATCAGACAGGACTTTGAACCAGTTCATCCCCCTGCTGAGACTTTTTCATTTGTACCCCAGATATACTGAATCAGAGTCTACATTTTAAGATCCCAAAGCCACACCCAGATATGCTGAGTCAGAATCTACATTTCAACAAGATCCCCAAGTGTTAAGAATCACCTGGGACCTTGTTAAAATGTAGACTCTGATTCAGTATTTCTAGAGTGGAAATGCAAAGTCTCAGCAGAGGATCAAACCAGAACAAATCAGTTTGAAGCCCTGGAATCTGGGGACTTGGGTTCCAACCTTACTGTGGCATTAACCAGCTGGGAGACTCTAGGAAAATCCCCTGACCTTCTGGTACTGTTTCTTTTTGACTTTTTAAGCTGTCTTACCCCCTGAATATAAAACTTTTCCACATTCATTACAGAAAACATGGGAAGTTCTGCAATAGAACAATGAGGAAGTAATCATGGATAATTTCGTTACCAAAAAGCAATCACTGTTATCATTTTGGCAGATTTCCATCCAGTCTTATTATATACATACTGTTTTCACATTTGAAGAAAGAGCATCCAGTTTTTTTGCTTTTCGAGTTTTGTTTTTGTTTGTTTTTTAACCCAACATTATATCACGAGCATTTTCCCTTGTTGTTGAAAGTACTGAGTAGACATTACTTTCAAGGTCACATAATATTCCATCATAATTTAGTTAATGCTCTCCCCCTGTTAACTTACTTCCAGTTTTGTGCTAGCATGACAATGAAGAGAAACATCTTTGCCACAGAGAACGTTTCCTGCATTTGGGGCCACTTTATTAGGATAGATTCTAGTGGCTCTTGTTACACATTTATACCACTGCTTCTATGCCTGGGAAAGGCAAAGAGAGAATTAGAAAACATCAGAGATTTTTAAACCAGGCTAAGCAGTGAACTGAGCACAGCAGTCTGTGTACAAAAACTAAGAAAATCCTAGTGAGTGTGAGCCTGCTAGAGACGGCAGCTTACATGGGGTCCTGGGGTGGCCGCCATGTGGGCACTGGGGTACTGCCAGATAGACCAGTTTTCCAAAGACACTGGAAACTCAGGGTTTCTACTAACACATAAATACTGGCAACAGAGGCCCATTTGCCCTTGCAGACCGGCCAGCGACAGCCACAGCTCCTCCACAGTGAGAGGTTGTCGGGATTTCATTCCACCATGAGGGCATCCCCAGTCAGGGTGCCAGGGCGAGGCTGTAACACCCAGGTGGTGAGTTACGAGGGTTTCACATGGGATTTGGTTGTTTGCACCGACTTCAAAATTCTTTTATTTCTTCTTTTTGTTTTCCTCTGAACTTCTGCCCAACTGATGCAAGCTACCTACCAACTAGCCTCTCAGTCTCAGCCAACCCCTAAACCCAGTACCACCGAGTCTACTCTGATTTATGGAGACCGCGCATGTGTCAGTGTAGAACTGGGTATCACAGGATTTGGGGCTGATTTTCTGGAAGTAGATCACGAGGTCTTTCTTCTGAGGTACCTTCAAGTGGACTCCAAGCATTAACCTTTTGGGTTACAGGCTGAGCATGTTAGCCCTTTGCTCCCAGCCAGCCCAGGAAGGCAGCTAACTACAAACACCTATTAAAGAATCCTGAGAGCACAATGGTTAAGCACTCAGCTACTAAGGGTTGGCAGTTCGAACCCAACCCATGGCTTCACAGAGGAAAAGACCGGGCCATCTGCTCCTGTAAAAATTATAGCCAAGAAAACCCTATGGTGCAGTGGGGTCACTAGGAGCAGAAAAGCAACTCGATGGCACCCAATAACATTGCATAAACAGAGCTAAGGAGGCTCCCTTTTTGCTCTCCCTATTGATAACACTGCCCCTCTCGTCTCCAGAAATCTGGACAAATTCCTGTCAAATTAAATCCTAGTATTGCCAGCATGCCAGGTATCCAAGGGAAAGACATGTTTTTGCCAACCAAGCACATGGCTGGACCGTCAGGGGTTCCTGAGGCCAGGCAGAGGGCACTACAGGGGATGAGCCTGGTGTGTGAGCAGGTGCGTGCCAGGACAGGAGGTTTCTTGGTCTCAGGGGCCCAGCCATTCTCATGGGCCACGCTACGTCTCTGACAGCGATAACAGAAGTGCCTCAAAAATGGAGAGAGAAAAGAAAGATTCTGAAAACCCAAATCCCCTTTTACAAAGCTCGTGGAGGTGCCTTTTATGCCTCTGCCATCTGTCATCACAAAATTCACAACAGGCCCCCCCCCCCCGAGTCTCACGACACCGGCATTTCTGTGGGGGTCACCCAGAGCAGTTCAGACGCCCTGACAGCCAAACAATACGCGGCAAGGTAAAAACCGGTGAGAAAATCTCGCTAAACAAACATAAGGGGTCAATGGGCTCAGAGAGCAAGATCCACTTAAACCCACTAATTGGGAATAATTCCGAGTTTTTCAGACATTACGTAGTGACAATAAGGTGCAAACACAGGATTAGTGACCTCCAAAAGACAGAGAGCTTTTGTTCCATCTTTGTAAAAGCAGAATTTAACCTCATGTTTTGAAATTCCCATCAACTACCCTGTGTGGATGTTAAAGTTTACAATTCAATAATACAGGCAGGGTTAGATGCTGAATTTTCCCGTTCCAGGTCAAGAAGCAGAATGTATCTGAGAGGGAAGTAGAGGAATCAAATAAATAAAGCACTGAAAGTAGCCAAGGAGCCGTTTTCTTCCTCTCCTTTCCCAGAGATCAATTAACTCGATTGGCAACTTAAATTTCAGTTCTAGCTGTAAAAGCCACATGTTTTTTCAGTGGTTTGGGTTTCTGATGGTTGTTTTTAAGTCAGTCTTGTCAAGCCATATTCATGTAGGACTTCAGCCCTAGAGCTCTTGTTTTGTTGTTTTGTTTTGTTCCGTTTGGGGTTTTTTTGTTTTAACATGCTGTGAATTCCCACTGAGCTTTATAAGCAGCCACAAGGAAATAAAAGGTTTCTGAAAAGGCCTCGTGAAGTCTAGATCCAGGTTTGGTAAGGAGGCACAAACATTCTGCAAAACTCAAACTGAAACAAAACCATAACAAATAAAAATAAACACCTTGCTACCCATAGAAGCCAGCCCTTGCAAAATTTGCTGCTGACCTGAACTCAACAGCATTGTGCTCACTTCCAGCATCACTCCCACCTAGGAGAAAGGGGAGCCATGCAGAGAAGGCAGCATCTGCATCAACCAACTCCACAGGAGCTCTGCACCATGCGCACCTGTCTGACACTTCCATGGTACTCTCCACTAAGCTCTCTGTGAGGTGCTTGATTCGCACAGAATTGCCCAATTACAGAAGGCAGAGAGAGCAAGAGGTAGCTGGACTTGAACACAGGTATGTCTGCCTGTCCTTCTCGCCAAAGCTCCTGGACTTCCCAGTGTAGCAGACCCTGCAGAATCACGAAGAGAGGAATGCCCTTGGGTCCCCAGCATTCTGTCTTCTGTGCCAAGATCCATCACGGTGAGGTGCTTACTTGGCGAATTGCTGCAAAGCATCAGTCAGCAGTTTAGGGACAGTGAGCCAGGCTCGTGAGTGACCACGGCTTCAGCCACCTACTACAGTAGAGGCTTCAAGCAGAGGGGAACCTTTCTCTAGCTCTTCACACAGGATTATGAAACAGCTGCTCAAGGGACACACACACAGAGATGGAAAGCTTGCTGTATTGGATTAAAGAACACAGTGTGCAGTCAGTGCTGCAAAAACAAAATAGGAAGCAGGACAGGGAACCAGGGTTTGAGCCAGGTAAGTTGTGTGAACTAGACTGAGGTTACTGGAGTCTTCTTCCGGCTACAGAGGACAGGAAAAGGCAAGTGGCTTCCTAAAGATTCCAGAGGCAGCCTCCAGTCTTGCCTCTTGGGTGAGACTGAGGGAGGCCTGGGGAGGTTCAGCTAATGGCTCTACAGCCACCAGTTCAAAAGGCTTGTGGGTCACCTCAGATGCAAGCAAGCGTCCCACGCAGCTTTGTGTGTGTGCCAGGAGTGCCTGGTGAGCACAGCCCCTCGAAAAGTAAGACCCCAGCCCTACCATCCAACTCCCCCGGTTTGCAGAGCACCCTAATGTTAATTCCACAAGAGCAGAGGCAATAAAGCAATTGAATGAAAAGTAGAATTGGGTTTGACCCCACTGGGCAAAGCCCCTGGCCACATAGCACTGCAACACAGAGGTCAACAGCAGCTGGCTTCCTCCACCCTTCTCCCTGAGCACCCTCATCGGCCAGCTGGTTTCCCTCCCTCCCTCTTCTCAGCCTTCCAGGTGTGCTCCTGCCAGCCTGCCCCAATAATTACTCCTTTCACAGGGTTCTGGTGAATAGATTCCTGTGTTTTCCTTTGCATTCTTTTAATGGCCTGGACTGTCCTCCAGCAACCCAGCTGTGAGTGTCAAGTAAAATGTATTGGAGTCGGACGGGCTCTCACAGAGCGATGAAACGCAAGGCATGTGCAACAAAGTCACCCAGTCACAACACATACACTTTAGAGAGCTCCACTAAGAAACACCACCAGCACTACACAAATATGGAGCCGGACTCATCATTTCATGCCATACTCCATTCTCTTTCTTACTTTCTGGCTCGGGTACAGATTTGTCAAATATAATTATGCAAAGAACTTCTGTTTTTAAACACGTTGTGCAAGCACTAACATTTTACAAAACCCAAGCAGATAAAATCAGCTCAGGCTGAACGTATCCTGAACATGAAGCTATAACTGATTCAGCTTTGCAGTCTGACCTTTAGTTGTCATACAGAAGTGGAGAAGCATATTTAGAGAAATGGTGAGTTTTTTGTGCTACATACAAACGTACCGCTCCTCACAATGCGTGTGAAATCTCTTCAAAGGGTCAGATGTTTAAAAACTGAAGGAAAATAAAAGGCAAGCTTCCTGTCTTAGGCAGTCAGAGGAAAAGGGGTCTTTTAAGCCTGTTTATTTCAGATGGGCCTAAGAAACTCAGAAAACGGTGCATGGAAATACACTTTTATTTCCATGGTGATATTTTAAAACTATAGCATTTGTATTTTGTTCCATAACTGAATGATATAACCTAAAACCATAGAGAAAGTACATGTGTTTGCAAAGCAGCCCGGAGTCAACTTGTTACATCTTTCTATTTGGGTTGAAAACATCTCTCGTCAGCTGCCGGTGAATGTGTATGCACAGCAGAGGACAGATGTGGCCAACGACACCTCGTGAAATAAATGCCAAACAGCAGACCGCTACCACAAGGCTCACACACCTGCAGGTGACATCACTGAGGCGCTATCTGACTCCAGAAATCTATTAACACACAGAAACAGGTGTTGCCCCACCAAAACCCACTCTTAGAAAGCATTCACCTCATCCGCTTCAGGGTGGAAATGACAAATGAAATGCCGAACTTCCACTCACCCTTCGTGTCTGCTGGGGGCAGAAGATCACCACCCACCCCCAAACTTCCCAGGACACCTGCTCCCACACATCCACGGATTCCAAACGCAGCCAGAACAACAGGGCTGAAGAAAATCCTCTTCCCTGAATACAGCATTTTGCTTTGTTTCAGAGAACTTAATATTTTCTTCTTTGATAAAATGTAGTTAACACTAGGTCAGTCTACACGAACTTCTTGTCCCTGAAACTGATGATGCTCAATTGCTAACCTCAAGGTTGGTGGTTCAAACCCACCCAGCTACACTAAAGAAGAAAAGACCTGGTGAGCTGCTTCTGTTAAGATTACAGATAAGAAAACCCTATGAATCCCATCTACTCCATCAGATTTCATCACTGTGAGTCAGAACCAATTCAAGGGCAACTAGCAACAACAATCTGTAACTAGGCACACACACAATATATGTATGGGCATGTAAAAAAAAAAATGAATGTCTGGGATTTGCTTTAAAACACTTCACCCGGGGATGAAGGAGAGGACAGGAATGATTTTTTTAAATGTCGAAATGTTGACACTTGCACAAAAATGATGAGAACACAGGAACTCATGATGCTATTCCCGTATGTATTTAAAATTTTTATAATAAAAATATTTTTAAAATATGTAGCAATATTTCTAGTTACTGGCCCAAGTCTTCCCTCCTCATTTAGTAACAGATTCTTAATTTTGCTCATGTAAGCCACTCTGCTCAACAAAGTCAATCATTACCATCTCAAATAGTTCATTTCTAGCCAAAGAAACATGAAGTGAGGGGTGGGGAAATGTCTTGAAGTAATTCTGAAAGAAGTTTCCATGCTGCTAAAAGAGGAACAGATGCCTCTTCCTCTTTCCCTAAATCTTGTTGTATCTGAATGTGACGGCAAGAACCTCAGCAGCCACTTTGCGACCCTGAGGAACCCAGCCAAAGAGCCTGCTGACACGGTAAGTTGCAGAGAGGAAAGATCAAAGCAACACTGAGGATGTCGCCAAGCCACTCTGAAGCTGCCTCACTTCAGGAATAGCTAAGTGAGAAGACAAGCCAAACAGTTGAGTCAGGGCTTCCTGTTACAGCTGAAGATGTCCAAGCTGACAAGTCAAGATGTCCAAGAAGACAAGTCAAACAGTTGAGTCAGGGCTTCCTGTTACAGCTGAAGATGTCCGAGCTGATTCAAAATAATTGTTCAGTGAATGAAGGAAAGAATAAATGAAAATCTGAAAGCACTCAGAAGATCATTAGGCATTCCTAGCAGGATCCTGAGTCACAGTAAAATCAGTACTGTTGTAATTTCATGCACAAATTGGGATTTACAGTGTACCCTCCTTTAGCACGCAAAGTCTTTTGTATTTCACAGTACACATTATATATCTGACTTCTTTTGGTAACAAATCAAGTACGGCCCTCTATCTCCTTGTATAAAGATGCTCTTTCACTTATTTGTAGCATTTTCTCAAACAGGCTCTCCCACCCACAGCTATTTCCAGTTAATGAAGGTACCTATCAAAGCAAACCAAACCCATTGCCATCGAGTCAATTCTAACTCACAGCAAGACAGAGTAAAACTGCCCCCTAGAGTTGCCTGGGCTGTCATCTTTACAGGAGCAGACTGCCACATCTTAATCTCACATAGCAGCTGGTAGATTCAAACCTCCACCTCTTGTTAACACCCAAGCACTCAACTGCTGCACCATCAGGATTCCTTATAGAGGTACCCAGTATACATGAAAAAGCATGAAAAGAGTGGCTGTGTGGCCTCAAACAAATTCCTTAACCTCTCTGAGCCCTGAGGCCCTTATATAAATAAAATTAAAAACAGAAAATCAGCCCACAAGCCAGGCCCCACTGCACATCAGCAGACCAGAAAAGCCCTCTGCTCTCCCACTTACATGAACTAAGAGAGGGCCTTGGTAAACTGCCTTCTCATAAAATGCTGATGACTGACCGCAGGCTCATGGGCACAGAACCACGAGATGGAGCCAGGGGGTCCAGAGTAGCAGTCAAGGGAATATGAAAAAGGAAGCGGGTGTACCAACCCTGCTGCGGTTTTACCCGGTGCTTTCCTATGTCTGGAGAGCTGTGCCCATGAACACTGGTCTCACCAGTCCTCCTTCAAGCTCATGGGTCATGCCGGGTGGTTTTGTAAACCTGCTGTCTTTTGGGAACCCTGGTGGCACAGTGGTTAAGAGCTATGGCTGATAACCAAAAGGTCAGCAGTTCAAATCCACCAGCCACTCCTTAGAAACTCTAAGGAGCAATCCTATTCTGTCTGTAGGATTACTATGAGTCAGACTCGACTCAACAGTGATGGGTTTGGTTTGAGGGGCCAGTCCCTGTGGCGATCTCCCTGCCCCTTGGAGGGGACAGAATGGCAGGCAGTCCTGTCAGTAGCAAAAGGATGGGGGGAAGTTTACTGGCTGCCTTCAACCAGGTTCATTCCTCTTTATGCCCTCATCCCGAGTGCACTGGGGTGCCCTGCCCACAGTTAGCAGACAATCAACCAAGCAGAGATTGCGATACCACCAGCTACATCTGGTTCAGTGGCTGGGGCCAGACCACAGAGCTGCTTTCTCAGCCACAGCCCTGGTGAGATCTGGAAAAGCTGCTTCCCACTCCCTGGAGCTCGCCAGAGAGGCTGGGCTGACCAGTGGGTTTTTCAGGTGCAGCAGATGGGCCATGCCTCCTGCCATGTGACCTTGGGCACCTGCATCAGGGACCTTGCACTGTGTCCTCTCCAGGAAGGGAAGAAAGCCAAGTCCTGTGGTCACTACAGTATCCCACTGGGAGCTCAATGGTCAGCAGACTAGAAAGTGGGACTGGCAGCCCCTCCATACTCCCAGTCTTCTGGGTAAAGAATGAGGTCAAATCTGATAGCCCCAGGCTGAACTGCCCCCACTGAAAGGGGGCAACGTGTTCCCTAAGTCTCCCTCAAGACACCACTGCATCTGAAAAGCTCACCACTGACAAAAACACAGGACTTACCACCTGTGGACTAGTTTGCATGAAAATCCTTAGAAAAATTTAGAGAGTTAATTTACGGAACGAACTCAATGGCACATAACAACAACACACACCTAACAACTTGCTTTCACTGAAAATAATGAGCAAAAGCATGAAATCCAGTCCTCATCCTTAGTACATAAAATACACTATAATTTCTTATGAAGAATCTCTAGACCATACCCAGAAGCACCTGGAGGCAGAATTATCAACATGACCTCTACAAGATGGTCTCACCACAGACAGTGGCCCAGGACTCCCCTACTTTAAAAAAAAAAAAATGCCATCAAGTAGATTTTAACTCACAGCAACTCTGTGTTTCATAGTAGAAATGCTTATGGAGCATAAAATTAGAAACAGAAAATCAGTCTGCAAGCCATGCCCCCACCACACATTAGTAGACCAGAGAAGCCTTCTGCTTACCATCAGGCCTCTCCCTCTTAAAGGAAATAAGAGCAGGGCCTTGGTAAACTTTCTTCCTATAAAGTGGGTGATGACCAACCACAGGCTTATGAGCACAGACACTAAGGTTTTGTGGTTGCAACATTTCAGAAGCAGATCACCAGGCCTTTCTCCCAAGGTGTCTCTAGGTAGGCCTGAGATGCCAATCATTTGGACAGTAGCTGATCACTTAACTCTTTGCACCCCCCAAAGACTCCTCCCCTACCTTATTTTCTTTAATTCAAGTTTCCTGAGGTAAAAAATTCAAAGATGTAAAATTCACCAAGTTTTGACGAACACATCCAGCTGTGCAATCTCTGCTGCAATCAAGATTTACAGCATATCTGTCACCCAAAAGGAGCCCTGGTGATGCAGTGCTTAAGAGCTCAGTTGCTAACCAAAAGGTCGGCAGTTCAATTCCACCAGCCACTGCTTAGAAACCCTTGGGGGCAGCTCTACTCTGTCCTATAGGTTCACTATGAGTCAAAATCGATTCCACAACAACGGGTTTGGTTTTTGGTTTTATCACCCAAAAATAACTTCTGGTGCCCTTTTTTAGCCAGCCTTCTCCCCACCACCAGCCCCTGCCAATCACAAATCTGATCTTTCCCTTCTGGTTTTGCCTTTTCCAGAATGTGTCATCTGTGATCTCACACAGCATGTGGTGTTTTGTGTCTAGTTTCTTTAACTTGGCCACTAGAGTTATCCATGTCGCTGCATGTACATGTAGTCTGATCCTTTTTATCGATGAGCAATATTTCATTGTGAGGATATGTCACAGTTCATATACCCGTGGTTAAAAGACAAGGGGGACTGTTTTTTCAGTTTGGGGTCATTATAAATAGACCTGCTATGAACATTCTTACATGAGTCTCCTTCATTTCTGAGAGAAGAATGGCTGGGTTGTATTATGCTTAACTATTAAGAAACTAAGGAGTCCTGGTGGCAAGTGGTTACAGCAATCACTTGCTAGCTGAAAGGTCAGTGGTACAAAACCACCAGCAGCTCCTCTGGAGAAACATGTGGCAGTCTGCTTCCAAATAGATTTACAGCCTTGGAAACCCCTTGGGGTTGCTATGAATGGGACCTCACTCACTGGCAATGGATTTGGTTTGGTGTTGGGGTGGGTTGGGTTGGGTGTATTAAGAAACTACAAAACATCTTCCAAAGTGGTGACGTCACTGTGCCTTCCTACCAGCAGTGCAGGAGGATGGCAGTTACCCCACACACTCTTCAGCACTTGCTGTTGTCAGTTTTGTTTCATTTTCGCTGATGCCTATTTGGTTTTTGTTGTTTAGCTTGCTTTTTGCTATTGTCGTTGTTGTTGTTTAAGGTACTTGGACAGAAAATGCTGTGGATTACAGTGGTCCAGTTCCCAACTGATCACAGGCCTGAGGCAGCACAGAGCAGTGTTTCGTTCTACTGCACATGAGATCCATAAAACCAAATACACATATACTGCTACCTCATCGTGGTTTTAACTGGCATCTCCTTATGACTAAGGATACTGACCGTCTTTTCACATGCTTATTGGTCATCTGTATCTCTTCTTTGACGAAGGATCAGTGCAAATGTTTTTGCTCATTTATTAAATTGCTTTGTTTTGTTTTCTTGCTAAGGGGGTTGCAGGAGTTCTATATATATTCTGCACACAAGTCCTTCATCAGATATGTGTTCTGCCAATATTTTATCCCAGTTTGTGGCTTTTCATTTCTTAACAATATTTTCCAAAGAGCAGATGTTTTTAATTTTGATAAAATACATTTACCAACTTTTTCTTTTACAGCTCATGCTTTTTGTGTCTAAAGAAATCTTTGCCTAAACCAAGGTCACAGAGATACTCTCTTACATTTTCTTCTGTAAGTTTTTCAGTTTTAGTTTTACATTTAGGCTTGTGATCATTTTTAGTTCATTGTTGAACATGCTACAGGGTATGGGCTAAGGATCTTTGTGTGTACGTGTGAGTGTGTGCACATGTGTGCGCACATATACAAACACACATGCACATATGGATATTCAACTGTTCCAGTACCGTTTGTTTAAAGTATGATCCTTTCTCCATTGAATTACCTTGACATCTTTGTTACAAATCAGTTGATCTTTTATGTGCTGTCTCTTTCTGGACTCTGTTTGGTTCCACTGACTTACGCATCTATCCTTTCACCAATGCCTGCTGTCTTAATTCCTGCAGTTTTACCATCAAATCCTTCAATGAGACAGTGTAGGTCTTCCAACTCTGTTTTTTGTCAAAACTGTTCTGGATCTTTTGCCCTTACATATAAATTTTTTAATTAGTTTGTCAACTTCCACACAAAAAGCATGCTGGTATTTTAGTTTGGGTTGTAGGGAATTCCTAGATCCATTTCATTCAGGTGCCTTATTCTTTTGAAAGCAATGATTAGGGAGGTATTGTGAAAGACTAACCAGTTCCTCTCAGGCCCCCACCATACAGAAGGGCCCTGCCAAACAGCTGGCACTCCAATGGCCAGCTGTGGAGTCCGGGTGTTGTGCCGTGGAGGGGCATGTGGAGGAATGAAGTCTGGCTCTCCCAATTGCTGCCTGAGACAGAAAGGAGAAGACATAGAGTGGAGGTCTGCCCTGAGAGCTAACAACAGAAAGGAGTGTGGCTGCTTGACAAATCTTCAAAAAGGAGGTGACATCTAAGGGGCTGTTGGAGGGTGAGTAAGAGTTCACTGGGTGCAAAAGAGAGGAGGAAGTTAATTATTCAGAGGAAAGAGAACAAGCACGAGGTGGCAGAGGGCAGGAAGCTCAGGGCTGCAAATGGCAAGGTGCCAGTGCATACCAACAACAGTGCTCACGTGGACAAGGAAGCAATTCCTTCTGGATGAGAAGCGCCATGAGGTCTTGTATCCCACGCTAAGAGTCAGGGTTTTGTGCTTTAGGCATAGAAGCCCATGAAGGCTTCTCAGTGCATGAGGCATGATCAGATCTGTGTTTGAGAAAGATCCCCTTGGTGGCAAACAGTATGGAGACCAGCCTGTAGAAATGTGCTAAGCAGGCGTGCCTGGGGAAGTGGCCAGGAGGCTGAGCCGGGAGGTCCCTGGAAGACAGGGTCATCAGCCTGATATAAGAAAGTGACTAACAGAGAGGGGAGACCTACAGGAAGGCACACTCATCTGTGTCCTAACACATGGACCTTGAAGAACATCAACTACTCACCTGGCACATCCATAGCCCCGTGCCTACCTCTGCTACAAGACACCAAAAACGAAACCGCAGCCTGAAGGACCACACTAAACATGTGTAACTCAGACATCCTGGATTTGTTCATATTCTGCCCTTTGTGGCAACATTTCCTGTTAATACTGCCTTAAGAGAAAAAAAAAAAAGGACCTTCCAAAAACATGGCTTTGCTTTTAAGATTATACCACTGGGTTTAACTAATTTCTTGGAAACCCTGTGAATAAATCTGGTCTGAGCCTCATGGTGAAGTCTGGAACTATCAATCAGAGAACTCAAGTGACAGAAACAACCATCTCTGGAAGTAAAAAAAAAGGCAGAAAGAGATCTTTGTTTATTTTGACAAAATTTAGAGAATAACAGTACCCACTAGCTGTCTCCACAAGATCAAACTAGCTCTAGATCAGAGTTGCTAGGAATTTGCCAGCCCTGGAAATCAAAGTCCACTATGCTAGGTCACCCTATTCCTTGTCTTTTAGTTGCTTTGCATTTTAAGATGACAATTTCATTTTCCATTGATGACACCTGTCCATTCAACAAACGTTCTGATTCATCTGTGAACTTCAAACTCTACTTTTAATCTAAATCAGATCACAGAAGTACATGATCCCTTCACTTCTGGCCAAGCTGTGTGGGTTCATTCAAAACAAATACAATATCAGGGTCTCTGAGTGATGTCTAATCATGGGTTAGCACTTTCAGAGTACAGATGTATCAATAATACCCAAGTCGGGCTCAGACAAGCTGCCCAGCAACTTGCTCCCTTCTCTGGACTGACCACATGCAGATTCCCCCAGTGAGTCTCCTCTCTGCCAGCCTCAGGGGACTCCAGTATCTATCAGGGGGTTGGTACCTAGGTGGTGGTGCAAATGGTTAAGCCCTTGGCTACTAGTCAAAAGGTTATTGGTTCAAGTCAACCCATAGATGTCTTGGGAAAAAAAGCCTAGTTGTCCACTCCTGAAAAATTAGCTGTCAGAAAACCTAGGGAGCACAATTCTACTGTAACACACATGAGGTCACTACGAGTTGGAATCAACTCAACAGCAACTCCATGGTCCAATATTTGGTTTAGGGCACAGGTCTGAACAGGGTGTCCAGTGTGGCCTTTCTTAGGGTCTTGGAAAAACTGAGAGAAGTCAGTTGTGAAAAATGATCATCTTCAGGATTTGTTTGCAAGTCAGACCTCCACAGACTTCCATTTAGCTATAACAAACGGAAACTTGCTTCTTACCTCCTGTATTAAAAAACACACTCAACAAAAACAAAATAAAGCAAAACAACTCTGCTAAGGACTTTTTAGCTGCTCTTATCTCCTTTTCACAAGCTTTTCTTTGAAACAGTGGCCTAAGTGACACATGCAAAAATTCCACACTGCTGGTTCCTGCGGTCTCTCCATGTCACGAGAAAAGCAAGAGCCAAAGGTAACATCTCACTTCTGGGCCCGTGTCCTCTTTCAGCTTTGCCCAGGGGTGCCCACCAAGGGAGACAGACTTCTTGAGGCTGCTGCACTATGATAAGCAGGAAAAACACCTAAACTCTCTTTCAATCTTGTAGAAAAAGAAAAAAACAAAACTCCCACACAGTGGGGAACAATTTCCCCATGGCGTGGGTGGTGGGGCCCCGACAGCTGTTATCTGCAAAGGGCACTTCTGGGGGTTACCCAGCTGTCACCACCAGTGTGGATTCCACCCGAAAACCTCAAGCCGAACGCGGGGATGAGCACCACGAGATTTCATTTAATTTTCCATTCTGAAAGTAACTTTACAAAGACAAATTGAAAATTTAAAGTGCCATGATCATAAATGCAATTCATACAGGAGCTGTTGTTAAACATGAATGCACAGTGAGATACTCCTTCTTGCTTGGTTGATCTGCCCTGTCAGAATGTGGACTCTACCAGTATCTGCTTCCCCACCCTTCAGCCCCCCACCGCACACAATGCCACACACACAAACACGTGTCACTATCTCCTGCTCCAGGGAAGCTCTGCCCCGCAAGCCCACGGCCATATTCTTTGAGAGCAAACCTGAAAGGGGTGCTGCCTGCTCTCCCAGGTCGTGGGCCGTCATTGACCTCCCCCCTCCTCACACTCACCTCCCTTAATAACCTGTAGCCATCAAGTCACTCTGACTCTTGTGACCTCATGTGTGTCACAGCAAAAGCTCCATGGAGTTGTCAGTGGTTGATTTTTCCAAAGGGGATTGCTTTATCTCCTTCAAATCCCACCCAAACCATTCCTCTTCCAAAATGACACCATTTTCCCAATACCACCCCGCTGGAGGCCGGTCTGCCTCTTCCCTTGTCCCGCGTTCCCACCCCACTACGTCTACTACTGGGGTCGGCCTGGTCTACTTATCCCTCTCTCTTGACTCTGACCCCCTTAGCAGACATTTAGAGACCTACGATCCCAAACCTTGCTTCTCAAAGTATACCTGCCCAACCAAGGCAATTTGGGGAGCCCTCAATTTCAGTATCCAAGTTTGGGGTGAAAGTAAAAGTGAAATGGGAACTACTTCTCGGTAACAACGCTGAGCCTCTGAAGTGAACAATGCAGACATGAGACGCAGCCCCGTTTTTAAAAGAACTAACAAAAGGGTGGACGTTTCAGCTATTCCAAATGAGTTCATAGAGTTTTCAAAGACAGTACACACTAGAACAGAGCCCTGGGGGGCGTGGAGGTTAAAGCATTTGACTTTAAACAGAAAGTCGATGGCTATAACCCACCAGCTACTCCAGGGGAGAAAGAAGCGGCAGTCTGCTTCCTTGAAAATTTACACCCTTAGAAATTTCATGGAGACAGTTCTACTTTGTCCTACAGGGTCAATGTGAGTTAAAATGGATTCAACAGCAGTGGAATTGTTTGTTTTACGTAACTGTCTTCATCTTCTCTTGATCTTCCTCCACCACAGTGAGGGGAGACATGGACACAGGGCCTGAGAGGGCTACAAGACTACCACTAGAGAGTAGTTACCTGCAGGCTTCTGAAAGAACAGGTCAGTTCCTCCAGGCCCTAGGCGGCACCAAGGAAAGGAAAGCAAGAGCACGTAGGGAGAGGCAGGTATCGTAGGCCTCATCTACAAATGGCCATCCCAGTAAGACCTCACATGTGTTGGCATAGAATTGTGCTTTACAGAGTTCTCAATGACTGTCTTTCACAAGTAGGCCACCAGGTCTTTCTTCTTTCTTCTGAGAAGAAAGGTCTGGAGACCTACGTCTAAGGCATCACACAGTGGACTCAATAGCCAACCTTTTGGTTATCAGCTGAGTGGGTTTACCATTTACAGCACCAAGGACTCCAGTGGCCCCCTAGCAATATCCTATCAAGTATCATCGATTCTAGGTAAGCAGAGTCACTAAGAGTTGGAATCAACTCAACAGCAGTGGCTTTTTTTGGGGCTTTGGAAATTTCACAAAGGACAGATTTCTTCTCAAATGCTTTTGTGCTTATTTTAAATAAGAATGCTTTCCATTTCTGAAACAATTTTTGGAAAACATAATCTCTGAGAATACCTTCTTCATCTCTGCCATATTTAAGGTGTCAATACACAGAGAGCTCAAATCCTTCCAGGTAACTTCCTCATGCTGGATCTGTCAACTGGCCATTCAGGCTTTTCCAGCCCAGCCTGTGTCATCTCTGAGTCACTGCAATCGCTGTCTAATCATCCTTTGCCCCCTAATGTCTACACACTCTTACACAGGTGGCACACAGCAGCTGTGGACAGGTGCTTGTGAATACTGGTTTCATTGAACCACCGTCCACTCCCAGGCCCCAATCTCTCAGGCCGACTGCAAAGGATCATGGAACTCGTAAGGAAGTCTCAGCAGGCATCTTGCTTCCTTTCACCTAAATCTCACTTATTTCGATCATAACTTGTCCAGTTTATTTAGCTTTTGGTTTGTTTACTTTTTTCCTTTTTTTCTGCTGTATTTAATTAAGTATCCAAGATGCCCTGCTCTGATCCCAACAGAAGAGAGGGCAGCCCAGAGCAGATAACCACAGAAACACAACAGGAGGAGAAGCCACATTTGCCTGAATGTCCCCTTGGACGTGGCTGGAAGAGCATGCTGCTCAGCTGAACAGGGCACAAACCCTAAGGAAACACAATCACATGGAACAGAGGGCTGCCAGCTTCAACCGCATTCCACCCAGCTCTCTGCAGCACTTGTCTTTAGAGGAATGCTGTTCTGCATTCATGACTGAAGTTCAGCTACTGCGCTACAGAGGCAAGGCCAAAGCAACCAGGATCCAATCTACACCTCCACCTTTCACCTCCAAATTTCATCTCTCCTTAACTTAAATGCCAAATGGTATATGACTATGTATTCTTAAGGCCCATGTTAGAGGCCTGCCAGGGGCATCTGCGGGAGTCAGCGGGAGCTGCCTCCTACTTTCCCACATTAAAGATGTGTTAAAGATTTGTTTCTTCTAAGAAGCCTTCCCTGATGGTCTGATACTCTGTAAGATTTGTGTACATTTGCAAATCTCCACATATTTCTACTGTGCAACTCTAACAAGTTAAAGACTTTAGAAAAGGTAGTGTCTTAAGTTTCTTTTCACAAGTGCTGCACCTATACATTCCCACATTTGGCTGGGCTCCGCAGCAGAGTGTATTTTCCAAAGATGGCCATGCCATTCCCTGCTATCTGCTCTTGTTACAGTGTGACCCACATGCCTTCCACTTGAGAAATGAGGTGTTAGCTCTACCCTTTGAACACAGGTGGAGATTTGTGGCTGCTCAAACCAATGGCATAAGGTAGAAGTAATGCTATGTGACTTACTAGGCTAGGTCACAGAAAGAAAGAAGCTTCCTCTTGACTCTGTCTTTCCAGTACACTGACTCTGAGAAAACCAAGTGCCATACTGGGAGGAAGTCCAACAGTCCATGTGAAGGTCATATGAAGGCCCCGGGCAGAGAGGAACAAACAACCTGGCCTATGACCAACAACACCTCCAATACACAAGTGAACAGGCTTCAGATGATTCCAGTTCCCAGCCTCGAGTAGCAGGCCCAGACCTGATGTCATGGATTGAATTGTGTCCCCCCAAAAATGTATGCATTGATTTGACTTGGTTTGGAGTTCCAATACAGTGCCCCTCCTCCCATGTGTTGTGAATCCTGCCTCTGTGATATTGATGATGGAGAATGGTTTACAGTTGTGTTAGTGAGGCAGGACTCAAGCTTGTGTAATACAAGGGAGAGAAGTGAGCTGAGGAAGTTGGGAACCTCATACTACCGAGAGAGACGCACCGAGAGCAGAGCACGCCCTTTGGACCCGAGGTTCCTGTGCCGAGATGCTCTCACTGGATGTGGACTCAGCCTGCTGGACTGTGACGATTTCTTATTCTGAAAGGACTTGTATCTTGTTAATGGATTTCTGGTTTACCGGACTGTGACAATAAAAGCTCCTCTTCATAAAACCTTCCACTCATGATATTTTCTGTTAGAGCAGTACCTGGTGACGAGGACACCTGAGAAGAACAGACAAGCCGTCTTCACTGCTGCACTTGCCAAACCCCTGACCCACAAAACCCTCAAAAATGATCAACAGTGGTTTTATGTCATTATTCAGCCATAGAAATAAGAACAGGCCCCGTAAATATGGTCACAGAATGAGTGAAACCAAAGCTCTTCCCTCTCTAATAACAAATTTCATCGACTGCTACCAAAATTCTCCATTAAAATGAAGGGCCAAGGATTGACACGGATGAACAGGCTAATGCAAGGGCTAAGAACTGACACAGACGAATTTGGTGGCTTGCTCGGGTCTCATTATAGAAGCATCTTAGCCTCTCTCTCACAGACCTTTCACCACAGGCCCTCTTAATACCATCTGTGGGCTCAGTGCTTGCTGCCCCTTCTTCACAACAACCCTCAGAATTGGTATTTTTAGGTAAGAAGTGAAAAAAAATTCCTGAGATTGCAAGCTGTAGGGTTAAGGAAGACAGGTGACTTGTGTAAAACTACTCAGTTACTATTCAGTTTAGGACGCCAAACACACTAATCACTGGTTTCTTAGCCAAGCATTATAAAAAAGTGCCATGGTCCAAGAGACCAGCACTCACAGCAGGGACATACCTGAGGTTTCAGAGATTAAGCGTCCCTCTACTTTCCCAAGTCTTAAGTCTGAAGATGCACCAGGGTCTTACAGCTGAGCATCAGAGCACCCTCTGGGGCCTGACAGGTGTGTGTGCTCCTCCCTCCATCACGGCAGGCTCTCTCCCTTGCTTCTGCTGGGCTGTGGTCCCTAACAAGGCTGGAATGCTCAAGAAAACAAATGCAAAGTCTTTTATAATCCACACTATGTGTTTCCTCCCAGAGCTCACCCACCTCACCATCTCTGAGAGAGAATTTACATGCCAGTAAAAGAAAGGAGATGTGCTCCCTTCCCAAATCGAGAGTATGCTCAGCTCAGAGAAGAATCTCTACCAACCCAGTGAGGTGCTGGTGAATATACAGAAAGATGCCAGGCCCCTCCCAGTGCCTCTGGTGAGGGAGTAAGAATCCTCTCCACAAATAGGCCCAGGACCTCAGACAAGCTCCGGGCAAAGCTCCATGCAGCCAGACCCCTTTCAGGTAGGTCCTGCTGCTACTACCATCTTACCTGGCTTGAAAAGGTCTATCAGACCAAAAAAAAAAAAAAAAACTATTGCCATAAAATCAATTCCAACAAAAATCCATCAGCCTGACAAAATATAAAAAGAAAGCCTTATTCTCAATCAACACACTGACTCCAGCTCTCCCTAGAGCCATGGGAGAGTACATCTCAGTATCCTGGGGAAAAGGGTCTCACTATTCCAGGAAAGAGAATCTCACCAACCCACAAAAGAGTGCTTAACCATGCCAGGATGGTGACTTGTTCCAAGGTTGTGTGACTGATTCTAGTTTTGTGTGAGCGGTTCTAGAGTTGTGTGACGGGTTCCAGTTTTGTGTGACTAGCTCCAGGGCTGTGTGACTGACTCCAGGTTTGTGTGACGGCTTCTAGGTTCTTCTGCCTCGTCAGCTGCACACCCGGCTATGCTCAGGGTGCTGTGACTCTGCCATGTGCCAGCATGCACATGCATGATTTCATAATCCAAACATACAAGTGGTCACAAGTGTTTCTGGGGCAATCTTCCTCCCAGGGTGTTCAAGAATGTCCCCCATAGGACCATGCTTTCAGGGGACATAGAGGCCAATTGGCATAAGTATTGCTAAGAGAGTCTTCAAAACCTCATATTGGTGAGTGGCTTAAAAGCTAGTAAGCTGCCATCTGAGGTTCAACCAATGGTCCCAACTCGTCCAGAACAGATGATTACCGAGTACAACAGACACGAGGGAGAAAGAGCTCGGGACACAGAAGGACCCATGTGAACGGGAGACTGTATCAACATGTGACCAGAAGAATCAGGTGGTGCCTGGCCACCACCAAAGACAGCCACGATGAGGCACACAACGTTGAGTTCCTGTGGCAACATGAGAAAAAGCGAGGTGCAGCTCAAGAACTCTATTAAAAGACCACAGCTGATGGTCCAATGGCCTGGGGGATCCCCTGGGAGCATGGCTCCAAGACATACTGCTGCCCCTGACCAGAAAACACTACTGAGATCAACTCTTCAAACAAAAATGGACTGGACTCAAGGACACAGTGTGACCATACGGTGTGTGTACACTGTGGTTCCATGCATTTATAGGATGCTATCCTACTGGTCTCTTTCTAGATGGAAGAGATGAGGGTGGAGAGGAGGGGACACAAGCTCATTAAGAGGATAGGACAAGTAGAGAATGAAAAGGAAGAGTGGGCTGTCACCAGGCAAGGAGAGCAGAAGGAGCTGCAGATAGGTGGGCACACAAACTTGATTTGGATTGTATACTTTCGCTTAATCACAACAAAAAACTAAAGAAAGAAATGTCCCCCTAAACCACTGCTTCCACAGCTTTCTGAGGATTCAAGTACACCCTGGCCTCTCTGGCTTTTACCAAGCTCACCACAGTTCTCCAAAAGCTCAGTAAGTGCCTATTTTATCACTCAGTTTAAACCATGCATACAGTGTATCACAATTGTGTTTGAAAAGGCAAATTAGTGTTGAAGTCAGGAATTCATTGGTTTATTTGTGGCGAGCTAACCTTTCCAGTAGCAAGAGAATGCCAACCTTTCTAGAATTTCCCCGCTAAACCCAGAAGAAGATGAATTATCCACAGAGTAATCCACAGTGTTATCCACGGTGGCACTCTGGGAGGCTGGGAGCATGGTATAAGGACAGGAGGGCACTGCTGATCACCGCTGGCATTTTGCTCTAATTAATTCAACATTTTTATACACTTTGATGAGTACAAAGGGAAAAGGGTTGATGCTACTAAAAGAAACAAACATTTTCCATGAACTTCATGCAATTGAGACAAAGGCAGAAATTATAAAGCAAGACAAAACTGGACAGCCAGGATTACTCAGCAGCCCTGGCAGCACAGTGGTGAAGAGCTCAGCTGCAAAACCACAGGTCAGCAGTTGGAATCCACCAGCTGCTACTTAGAAACTCTATGGGACAGCTCTACTCTATAGAGTCCCCATGAGTCAGAATGGACTTCACAGCAACAGATATGATTTTTCTTGCCAGAGTTACTCAGACGAACTTGCAAAAGGAAGGGAGAGTACCCAACAGAGGGAAAGGGCTTCACCAGCAACAAATCGCCTGGTTTCTGCTTTCCTGGCCTTGTCTCCCACAAGGGCCATCCCTGAGTCTCACACTTGCACCAAGAGTTGTTGGTGTTGTTGGATGCCTTTAAGTCAATTCCAATTCCCAGCATCCCATGTGACACAGCAGAACTGCCCCAAAAGGTTTTCTAGGCTATAATCCTTGCAGGAGCAGACAGACCTTTCTCCCAGGGCACCTATGGGTACATTCAAACCAACGACCTTCCTGGCCACAGTCAAGTACTAAGTCAGTGTGCCACCAGGGCTCCTTGGACAGAGAGTACATTTCCAGAAACTTCTATATGAACCATATCAACCATGACACCTACGTAAAAACTTAATTTTTTTTCAAATAGCAACCCACCAGTCAAACAGATAGAATGATTTCACTGAATTGTTTTCTGACAGACATAATGGGTAGTCACAAAAAAATCAGCACAAGACTTTTAGGCTACTGCAAACCTACAGCTATAACATTCATAACAATATTTACTAAAAGAAAAAATTTAAAGTTTTACCTATGACTATAATGAATGGCTATCATCAACCCAAACAGAGAGAAAGATAATAGAGAGACTATGTTGGATATTCAAGAAAATTAACTTCATGTGATCAAAGTTCCTAAGATATCCTACTTCTAATGCTTCATAAATAACATGTTTTAATAACAAACCTTTAGTTTCAACTTAGCCCTTAGCTCTTAGAGGATATTCACATTTTGAAAAGGTGCTCTAACAGACCTGAAATACACCATGGTGAATTAGATGGCAGGTCTCCCTCATCACAAAAGACTTCCGGAACAGAGTTTTTTTAGCTCTGAAACAAAGCAAGGAAAGGTGGAGATTACAGTGCATGACTGGTTCCATGCTCCACATCAGGAAACCATGGCCACAGGTCTTGGGAGCCAGTCTTTCCCCTCCCTTCACCCCCTCCAAAGCAGGACACCAACTAGAGCCCAGGTCATCAAGACACTGGCCACCTAGGCCAGAGTTCCCCAGAAGGTGGAGGTGGGGGTCAGCAGAGCTTTCACACTGACCCCACAAACCCAAGGCCAAAAAGCCTCATCTCTGAGGGAAGGAAAGAAATTAAGGTGAAAATAATACATGTGAGACCAAGGGACAGCCTACTGGGTACATGCAACTTCGGGGCAGGTCAAGGAGAGAAGGTCCAGGTGAGGCCGCCATTTCCTTTCTACAGAGTGTTGGGGAAACCTCACCTGCAATAAACGCACTGCCGCCGAGTTGATTCCGACTCATGGTGATCCTACAGGTCAGAGTAGAACTGCCCCACAGAATTTCCAAGGAGCACCTGGTGGATTTGAACTGCTGACCTTTTGGTTAGCAGCCATAGCACTTAACCATGATGACACCAGGGTTTCCCTCCTGCAATAAGCAGGGGCCGAATCCTACAGTGAAGGCATGTTGGGCTCATGTGAGGCCAGCTACTAACTGGTAAGCACTATCAAGAACCTCAGCTTTCTCAACTATAAAATGGAGAAAAGGATTACTGATTTACAACATTTATATAAGGATTAGGTAAATTTTTAATGTGTGTATGCTTATAGCTGTGTATGCAAACTGCCTGATAGACAGAAATAACAACCATTACTAGCACTGTATGTCAGGCAATGCCACATTTAAGACAGTGTTATAAATGATGAAATGCAATTTTTAGTTTTTGGAACTTTG
This sequence comes from Heterohyrax brucei, assembly GCA_028571685.1. Taxonomy (NCBI): domain Eukaryota; kingdom Metazoa; phylum Chordata; class Mammalia; order Hyracoidea; family Procaviidae; genus Heterohyrax; species Heterohyrax brucei. The sequence continues at coordinate 26,520,925 of CM053162.1, forward strand.
AAAGTATTTCATCACATAAAAAATGATGATCAGCATCAAACATTCCTATACGTCTCATTAACCCACTTGCCAACAAACGCTGACATTAAGTCTGACAAATTCACAGGGAGAGCACCAGTCATTCAGTGGTAGAATTCTCACCTCCCGTGCAGGAGACCCGAACTCACTTCCTAGCCAATGCCCCACCTCGTGCAGCCACCAGTCAGCCAGATGAGACTCATGTCCTGTATCATGCCAAAGCTTCCAGACTATGACATTAGGAAGAAAGGCCTAGTGATCTACTTCCAAACACCAGCTATTAAAAACCGTATGGTTCACAGCAGTCCAATCTGCAACCGATTGTGGGGATGGTGCAAGATCAGGCGATGCTTCCTTCCGCTGGATATCGAGTTGCAATGACTAGTGTCAACTGGACCACGGTTAACAATAAATTCATGACAATTAAGAACTTATATACACATATACATACATAGCATCATATATAAAATCATTTCTATGTTTCAAGTCTGCTTAAGGTGCACCTTAAGATTCCCAAACACATCATCCCCAGTTCCCCGATGGAAAGCCTCAGTTGGGTGCGGGAGGGTGGTGACCTCTGTGGGTCTGTCTTAGAGCAGTGGGAGGTGGGAGGAGTGGGGAGGAACCAAGAGATTTAAAGCTACAAGAAGTGAAAAAGCTGCAGTAAGAAAGCCTATGCCGCTGTCCAGCTCAACACACTGCAGAAGGCCCAGATACTGTCAGAATAGCTCAGCTCCACAATAACTTGGCTGTGAATCATCAACACATGCATGAAACACAAATAAGGCTGGGCAGTCAGGTCCCGGAGAATAACGCTAATTATAAAAACGGAATTTCTAAAATGGAGACATAAAATACACGAAATCAAATTGATTTCATATCATGCTCACTTGAATTGATCCAATTATGTCAACTAAACCAGGAGGATTTTTCTTCTTTTCTTTGAAACATAAGCAAACAGAAGAGGAAGATACCTCAGGGAGATGAAGAATTTCGAGGACAAGGATGAAACTGCTTTGGGAAAGAAGTATAACAGAAACTGTAGCCAAAAGGCCCAAATAAGCAATTTACAGGTTTCCTGCCTGGTAACTTTACATTTCTTGGGGTTAGAAAGTTCTGGCTTACAGTTAGGCTAGTTACAAGATAATTTTAACAACTGAATAGCTGGATAAGTTCTGGAGCGCTTTTAATTGGTGGTTTTTCCACAGATGAAAGACAAACCCTTGCTGGAGCAGGGAGGAGAGACGGGGAGGGAGAAGAGAAAATCAGAAAACGTCGTCAAACGGCAGCTGTGCAGGGTAAAGGGATGGGAGAGAAATCCTTAAAAGTTAATTTCAATTAAACCTTTTTATTAGTGCTTTCCTAGCTGCTGAATCAAGCATGGTTTGTTGTTATTTTTAAAAGGACATCTTTGAGAAGGAAGAAAGTGTGAATCAGAGACCACCGTGGGTAGGTCTATGACGAACCAGTCGTGTTCCCCACAGGCCTCTACATGAAATGGCCTGTACTGAGTGAAAAGGACCAGGAGCTACATGGGAATCTACTTACAGAGTGGGACAGGGACAGGACATTTCCACATCATTTTGGAAATGGGCCTCAAACTCCACATGGAATGTACTAGATTCAATCAGGCAGTGCCAGAGTGATGCTGGAGCAGGGTGGAGAAGTTCTTGTGAGCTTCGCCATGAAACCCAGGTTGGAATAGGCCCTACTTGGCAAGGAGCCTTGTAAGGGACCTCCTATATACCTGCTCCTTCTCAGTTCTACCTACGTGTTGTCTGACCCTGGAGAAGACAGAAAAAATAGAAAATTCTCTGAGGAGTCCATGTAAGAGCAAATACCAAATAACCAGCAACTACTTAATCTACGAATAGAGGGGTGGAGGTGGTTTCCTCCCTGGTCTCAGGAATCTCCACTGGTCAGTCAGCCTTTTCCAAGTCTCTCACTCTGCTTTGTAACATTAGCACATAGCTGAAAAAGAAATGCTTTAAGCAAGTCTCACCACTGCCTGTGCATGTGCACACACACAAAAAAAGCTACACAAATGCAAGCTGTGCACATGCCTCTGTGCACTCACACCCATGTGCACACATACACACACTAGTGCACAACCACACATATGCATACTCACGTGTGCACACGCACACATGAACACACACAAAACTGTGCACATGCCTTTGCACATGCTCACAACTTGTCTACCTCCACACACATATTCACACCTGCCCACACATATACAACCACACACATAAGCTTGCCTGCACACACATCTGCATATACAGGTACTCATGCTCACACATATGGACACACATGACCACATATATGCAAGTTGTGCACACACCTCTGTGCACACCTACATCTACTTCACACACATGCACACTCACACATGTGCACATGCACAACACGTGTGTGCATATTTATAAATACACACGTATGCACATGCATGTATGCTCAGACACATGCACATGTTCACATGCACACTTATACATGTGTGTACAGGCATTCATGAGTATGCCCACACTTATATGCATATATAAGCATATGTGCACACACAGACATGTGCAGGCAGGCATACATGCACTTACACATGTGCATCAATACACTTTGCCACACAGAGGGGCCCATGAAGTTCTGTAGACAAAGGGAGGCTTCAGACAATTGGCCCTTTTGTGGTCATTCTCAGCAGGGACCAAGAGGGGTATAAAGAGGGAGGCCAGGGGGTTGGCCCCCTGACCCCAGGCCAGCTTGGCTGAGGTCAGGAGGTGTGGAGGTCAGCTGGAGTTTTGTCCTGCCGTCCTCCCAGGAGAATGCCTCCCCAGGACATACTGTGAGTATTTCCAGAAAGCACTTAACAAACTCCCATCCAGAGCACTTCTTCTGTTTAGACTTACACAATTTGTTAATAACAAAATTAAATCACTTTTTAATGGCAAGGAAAAAGTCATTTAACATTTTTCAAAATCTCCATCAGCTACAAAAACCTTTTTCCTGCTGCTTTAGCCTGAAAAATGCTCCTTTTTTGGAACAGCTGACCAAGGCAGCTGTTTTGTATCAAGTCTGGGGGGTTTCTGTATGACCCAGAGGCTCAGACAACACGCAGACCTTCCTGCGTGAAAGGGTAATCTGAGAATAATTTGCCATAAAACACCCAGAATTACACCAGCTGGATATACTCTATAAAGTACCACATAGACAGCATGAGTCTTTTAAAATAATAATTTTGAAACACATTTTGAATAATAAAAAAAAAAAACTAGTTTACACTGTCTTAGAAGGTACCAGAGTCCAAGTGGCTCACCAATTAGAGGTTCGAGTCCACCCAGAGGCACCTTGGAAGAAAGGTCTCATGCCATAATGCCCAAAATCAGCCACTGAAAATCCTATGGGGCACACATTTCTACTCTGACACATGTGGGGTCACCATGGGCTAGCAATGACAGTAACTGGTTTGGCTTTTCTGTCTAGAAGGTATTGGGGAAATTCCCTCGCACGGCCAGGTATCACCACTAAGTATCTCTTCCCTGACGTCCTCTTGGCTGCAGTCACTGCATCACCAGGAATTTCAGTTCTTGCAGCGTGCACTGTGCTTCATGATTCCAGATGAGCTTTCACACATCAAGGCTGTGAGAAGCCAGGGCAGGGAAGAAGAGGCCACTGAAGGGCCAGGCCCAGAGCAACAGAGCTGGTAAATGGTACACCAAGCCCACCTCCAGAACTCTCTAGATCAAGGGTTGCAAACCCCGAGGCCAGGGCCCTGCAGGCTGGGAGAAGCTGTGACAGGGAGCCTTGCTCTTTTCCCAGGGCAGACACCAACCAGCAACAGCCCACTGGCAAGCGCTTCCAAGGGTTTCATGATGAAGACTTCCATGCACCAAACTAATATACTTTTCAAATGCAATAGAGCCAAAGACAGCATGCCCATGGAATCTGGCCAGAGGCTGCCAGTCAGCAAATTCCTCCTACCACTGTCCTCAGATCTTCAGGGTTTCCCATCAGTAAGTCTGTGACAAACCTGGAAAGAGCTCACACATCACTCGTGAGTCTTCTCTCCTTTCCCATACTGATATCGAGCTTTTACTTTTTTTTCTTTAAATTTCAAAGGACCCCAGAATTATAACACCACAAAACAAATTCAAAAATAAAAGCTTATTATTTTCTTTGCCTTCCATCAAAAATAACTGTTGCTTCTCCCTTTTTATGAGAAATAGAGAACAAGGATGAAGGGGAGGAGAAGTGTGGTGCAAGCAGCATCTCACAGAAACAGAGCCACAGTGTGGGGAGAAGCATACACGAGGGAGGCATTCTATGAAGCACAACAGCAAATACTCCAAACAGCACTATGAGTCCATCAGGGAAAGAAGAAACAACATGCATTTCTTCCTAAAATTTTGATTATGAGGTGACTGTAGGTTAACATGCAAATAAAAACAAATAATAAAGACAAATAATACTGAGAGATCCCATGTACTCTTTATGCAATTCCCCCCAGTAGCAACAGCTTAAAGACTAGCACAATAACAGCATCGGAGCACTGACATCTGTACAGTCAAAACCCAAAACATTGTCTTCAGCACAAGGATCCCACACGATACCCTTTTATAAACACACTCATCTTTCTCCCATTCCCACCTCTGCCTTGGCTACTGGCAACCCCTAATCTATTCTCCATTTCTATAATTCTGCTACTGCCAGAATGTCATATAAATGGAATCACACAGTATCTTTTAAAATTGACTTTAAAAAAAAAAAAAAACTCAGAATAGTTCTCTGGAGTCTCATTCACATTGTAACAAGAGTTCATTCCTTTGTATTTCTGGGTAGTATTCCATGGCAAAAGATCCCAGTGGTACAATGGTCATGTATTTGGCTGATTTGGCAATCTGCTCCTATAAAGATTCTAGCCTAGGCAAAACTGGAGGCCGTCTTACTCTGTCATATGGGGTTCATATGAGTCAGAACTGACATAATGGTACATAACAACAATAATCCATGGTATGGATGCACCACAGTTTGTTTAACCATACATCACTGAAAGATATCTGAGTTGTTACCAGTCTTTAGCTACTATGAATAAAGCACCTATAAGCATCCGTGGACAGGTTTTTGTGTGAACGTCAGTTTTCATTTCTCTAGGATAAACGCCCTACAGCACAGCTGCTCAGCGACAAAATAGGTGCTGGTCTAGCTTTCCATGAAACTGCTAAACTGTGTTCCAGAATGGCTGTACCACTTTTCAGACGCATGTGACTGATACTCTTTCTCTGCATCTTTGCCAGCATTTAATGTTATCCCTTTTTTTTTTTTTGTAGCCATTCTCCTAGGTGTATAAGTGATATGCCATTGTGGTTTAAACTTACATTTCCCTATAGAGGTGCTATGAGTGGGATTATGTCAACAACAACAGCTTTGGTGGTGGTTTGGAATGATGAGTGATGTTGAATGATGCTGAATACCTTTTCATGTTCTTATTTGCCATCTGCATATCCTTGCAAAATTTTGCTGAAAATAATTCAAACAGTTGTAGCCATACATTGACAAAGAACTGCCAGAAATTCAAGCTGGATTCAGAAGATGATGTGGGAAAAGGGATATCACTGCTGATGTCAGATAGATCTTGGTCGAAAGCAGGGAATACCAGAAAGAGATTTACCTGTGTTTTCCTGACTATGCAAAGGCATTTGAGTGTGTGAATCATAACAAATTATGAGTAACATTGTAAAAAAAAAGAAAATCTCAAAACACTTAATTGTGCTTATGCAGAACCAATGCCTCTCTTGAACAGAACAAGGGTACACTTCATGGTTTCAGATCAGGGAAGGTGTGCGTCAGGGTATCCTTTCACCATACTTAGTCTGCATCTTGAGCAATAATCCAAGAATTTGGACTGTAGAAAGAAGAACAGGGCATCAGTACTAGACGAAGACTCATTAACAATCTGCAATACGCAGATGACAGACACATCGTTGCTTTGCCATAAGTGAAGAGGACTTGAAGCACTTATTGATGATATATATCACACCTCAACGTACGGAAAACAAAAATACTCACAACTGGACCAATAAGCAACATAATGATAAACAGAATATACTGAAACTGTCAAGGATTTCATTCCGTTTGAATCCAGAATCAATGCTCGTGGAAACAGTAGTCAATAAAACAATTTACTGCACTGGGCAAATGGGCTGTAAAAGACTTCTTTAAAGTGTTAAAAATCAAAGACATCACTTTGATGACTAAGGTGCACTTCATCCAAGCCATGTTTCCAACATGTGCGTGTGGAGCCCTAGTAACTCTGTACACCACTCAAATCTACCAGGGGCTCTTAGAAATCGTCTGGGGCAGTTCTACTCTGTCCTACTAGGTAACTATGAGTTGGAATCAACTCAGTTGCAATGGATTTGATTTAAGGTTTTGGTCATATGCATGGAAAAGGTGGACAATGAAAAAGGAAGACCAAAGATGAATACACGCATTTGAATTGTGGTTTTGGTACAAAATATTGAATACACTGTGTCCCAACGGAACAAACAAATCTGTCTTATAGAAAGTACAACCAAAATGTTCCTTAGAAGCAAGGATGACAAGATTTCGTCTCACTGACTTTGGACACTGCATCAGGAGGGACCAACTGCTAGAAAAGACATCCTGCTTGGTAAAGTAAAGGGACAGCAAGGAAGACGACGACCTTCAATGAGATGGTCTGACACAGGGGTTGCAACAATGGGCTCAGACATGACAACAATTGGGAGCATGGTACAGGGCCAGGCAGTACTTTGTTATGTTATACACAAGGCCACCAAGCACTGAAGCCCCCTCAACAGCACCCAGCAACATGTCCTCTTTGTGAAATGTCTGCTATTTTTAATCAGATTATTTGTTTTTTAATGTTACATTTTTAGAGATCTTTATATATTCTACGTACTAGTCCTTTGTTGGATATGTAGTTTCAAATATTTTCTCCTGATCTATAGTGGGCCTATTCATCCTTATGACAAAAGTCTTTGACAGATCAACAGTTTTTTGTTATTGGCTTATTTTCATTTTGTTTTATAAAGTACAATTTATCAATGTTTTATTTAATGGACCATGCTTTGGTATTAAATATAAGAATTCTCTATGTGTTTTTCTACAAGTTTTTTTGTAGCTTTAAGTTTCACGTTTAAGTTCATGACTCATTCTGAGTAAATTTTTGTATGTGGTGTGAGACTTAGGTCGAGGGGTTTTTTTTGTTTTTTTAACCTGTGACTGTCACAAGCACTTCAGCATCATTTGATTAAAAGGAAAGGCTTTCTTTCCTCCACTGAATTGCTTTTATTGCTTTATAGAAACAAAAAATCAGTTGAGCATATCTACGTGCATCTATTTCAGGGTTTTCCACTCTACCCTACTTGTCCCTGTGCCGCCCCTCTGCTACCACCACCTAGTCTTCACTACTCCAGGTGCACAGTGAGTCTTAAAAACCTGTAGGTGGGTTCCTCCCATTTTTGTTGATTTCTCAGATTTGTTTTAGTGGTTTTAGTTTCTTTGTTATCCATATAAATTCTGGAAAAATCTTCTTCGTATGTACAGAAAAATCCTGCAGGGACTTTGATAGGAACTGTAGTAAACTGTATATCAATTTGGGGAAAACTGATATCTTTGCTATGTTGAGACTTCCAATCCATAAATATGCTGTGCCTCTCCATTTACGGACATCTTCTCTGATCTCTTTCATCAGAGTTGTACAGTTTTCAGCATAAGTATAATACATAATTTGTTACATTCATATTTAAGTACTTTTTTGAGTAATTATAAATGGCATTGTATTTTTTATGTCAGTGTCCATGTACTGATTGCCAGTATAAAGAAATGCAATGGGATTGGCCATGATCCAGAAAACACAAAACAACAAATGCTGGAGAGGCTGTGGAGAAAGTGGAACCCTCCTACACTGTTGGTGGGGTTGCAAAATGGTCCAGCCTCTTTGGAAGGCAATCTGGCGCTTCCTTAAAAAGGTGGATATTGATATACCATTTGACCCAGTAATACCACTACTTGGAATATATCCTACAGATTCAAGGCCTTTCACACCGACGGACACATGCACCAGAATGTTTATCGCGGCACAGTCCACAATAGCAAAAAGGTAGAATCAACCTAGATGCCCAACAATAGAAGAATGGATAGGTAAACTGTGGTATATATACTCAATGGAGCACTACGCAATGATAAAGAGTAACGATGATTCCAGGAAACATCTCCTAACCTGGTTTCAACTGGAAGACATTATGTTGAGTGAGAGTAGTCAGAGACAAAAGGACAAATACTGTATGAGACCTCTACGATAAGATCTCAAAAACAGACTTGTGTATAGAAGAAAAGACTCTTTGACAGCTGCAAGGGAGGGGAGGGAGGGAGGGAGGGCAAGGGAGGGAGGGTTTGGTTTAGGTAGTTACTAGAAATCTAGTTGGGAGAAAGCAGTGACAGCACACATTAGGAACAAGAACAACATTAAGTGGACTTCAGCATAACTTGAGTACTCCTTCCACCTTAACTCAATACTGCAAGGATAGAGTAGCTGGGGCGGGGGGCGGGGGACCATGCTCTTAGGCGAATTCCAGGCCAACTGGCACAACTAGAGTTTTGCTAAGAGAGCTCTATGCACCCCACATTGGTGAGTGGCGTCTGGGGTCTTAAAAGCTGCCAAGCTGCCATCCGAGGACACAGCAAATGGTCCCAACTCAGCAGGAACGGATGCTCACCGAGGGCCAAAATGGCATACGGTAAAGACAACCGAGAAGACAGAGAGACCCACAAGAGTGGGTGCCTACATCGACCTGGGACTGGAAGAATCGGATGGTGCCCGGCCATCACCAGTGATAGCCATGATGGAGCTCACAGAGAGGAGCCTCACTGGCAACACAAAAATAAAAAGAGGTGCAACATGAGATCTCCACTAAAAGACCTCAATTGATGGTCCAGCAGTTTTGGGGTTCCTCTGAGAGCATGGCCCCCAGCCCTGATGCTGCCCGTTCCCATAAATTATAACAAAGGTCCACTCTTTGGACAGTAATGGAATGGACTTGGCAATGCAGAGTAACCATATGTTGGAAGCACTTTATGGTTCTATACATCTATAGGATATCATCTTGCTGACCTCTGGCTGGAGGAAGGGGAGTGGACGGAGAGGAGGGGAAAGGAGACTGTTGGGAGGATGAGACATGTATGGAGCAGAGAGGAATAGTGTGCAGTCACTGGACAGGGAGAGCAGTGGAAGCTGCATAGAGGGGAGCATGCAAATTTATATGTGAATGTACATTTTTACTCAATTATGTTAAATAAAAAAAGAAAAGAAATGCAATGGATTTTTCTATGTTTGGCCTGCATCCAACAAGCTTGCTAAACTCAATTATCAGTTGAAAGTTTGACTCCTTCCTTTCTTATTTGAATGCCTTTTATTTTATTTTCTTGACTTAACTGCATAGACTAAAACTCCCAGCACTATGTTGAATAAGAGTGGTGAAAGCACTCTTGACTAATTTCCAGTCTTAGGGAGAAGGATTCAGTCTTTCACTGCTCAGTACACTGTTTGTGTACAGTGGCACAGCATCCAGCATCACAGCAACATATCACAGTGACAAACTGACAGGTGGGTACTGGCACAATGTAGAGGTGTATAATACATGTTTAGGTAATATCTGATACTGGAGGATTATCTGTATAATTATACAGTGGAGGAAAGGACTAGAAGCCTAAATATCCATCCATTAGGTGAGAAGATACAGGGCAGAAAAAAAGTATTACCCTTTGCCAGTTTATACTTTACTGTGTGGTACGAATGCTTTAACAAGAGCTGGTATTAAAAAAAACTAATAAAGAAAAAACATGGGAGAAAATCTGTTATAATGCCAAATGCTATCTATGGACATCAAAGTGACTTTCTGTATGTCTGACTGAAATTTTTCTTTTAGATTCTGTCTTTATGAGCTTGAAACCTCAATGCTTTGGCAGGAAGATACTGTTAAATTACATTCTGCCTTCACTCATACTCACATTTAATTAAAAGGATAAAGACTTAAAATGAGGACTTCAGACAAGGAGCCAGAGAAAGCTATTTCTCATAAATAAGTCTGCCATGGACTGAACTGTGTCACCCCAAAAATGTGTATAGCAAATTGACAGGGCCATGATTCCCAGTATTTTGTGATTGTTGTCCATTTTGTGATTTTCCTATGCTCTAAATCCTAATCTCTGCCTGTGGTTAACAGAGTGGATTACATTAGAGAGGATTAGGGTGAGAATGAACACCCTTCCTAAGGTCACCTCCCCCCTCCAATGTAAAGGGAGTTTCCCTGGAGTGTGGCTGGCACCACCTTTTATCCTTTCATCCTACAAGAGATAAAAGGAAAGAGAATCAAGTAAAGAGTTGGGAACCTCATACCACGAAGAACCTAGCACCAGCAGTGAAGTGTGTGCATCCTTCAGACCTGATGTTCCTGGGCTGAGATGCTCCATGACCAAAGACTGATGCAAAACTAGGAACTTCCTCCAGAGCCAACAAACAGGGAAAGTCTTCCCCGGGAACGGACACCTGAATTCAGACTAGTAGCTGACTGGACTGCGTAAGAATAAACTTGTCTTTTCTAAAACCACCCACTTGTGGTATTTCTGTCAGAGCACTACCAGATAACTAAGGCAAAGTCTGACATCTCCACCTCAGACACACTCTCCCAAAAGTTCCATTTCATGATTTTTTTTTGGCATAGTGGGTTAAGTGCTAGACTGCTAACTAAAAGGTCAGCAATTCCAGTACACCAGGTGCTCTTTGGAAACTCTATAGGACAGTTCTACTCTGTCTGTAGGGTTGCTCTGAGTCAGAATTGTCTCAGTGGCAGTGGGCTGGTTTGGGTTATAATCAAAAGAAGGAGCCCTGGTGGCATGCTGCTGCTAATTAACAGGGTGATGGTTCAAACACACCAAGAGTTCCCAGGGGACAGACCTGGCAGTCTGCTTTCATAAGGATTACAGCCCAGAAAACCCTAATCAGTGGTTCTACTCTGTAATGTGGGGTCACTAACAGTCAAAGGCCTACTCAACAGCACCTAACTACATAATCAAAAGGTGGTAACTTCAGACCTGTGTGGGCAGAAGTGTATTTGTCTAAAATTTTGGGTGTGATACAGGTAGTGACAGATGTATACACACCCAGGAAAAAGGAATAAAGGACACTTGTTTACTTCTGTGCCTACCTCAGACCAGATGCACGGGAGGAACAATTATATCAAGAACTCTACTCAGGGGTGGTTGTATGATGACTGAGGCATGGAGAAAAAAGTGGCCGCCTTCCAGTGACTTCTGAGCTAAAGCACCTTTACTGGTCTGCGTACATGACTGTGACTATCACCACCTCATCAGGGGACAAAAGAAGCATTCTGAGTTTTCAGAATACTTCCCAGGTGACCCTCCAGCAAACCTTTTATTTCTCTGAAGAAAGAGAACCAACGTCCTAAGGAACAAGCAAGCACAGTGCCACCCCCAGCGAGACTGACATACCCCAAAACCCCACAGCTGGCAGCAGGACATGGAGACCAGCACTGACTGCTGCCTTCACCCCACAAAGACCTGGGGACACAAACCTACCCCTGAAGTGCATGCTTCTTTGACCACAGTTCACTAGCACTCTCATTTGACGGGAGAAGGGGAGGAGTGATGAAGAGAAAGCAAAAATTGTTAGGAAAATTCATTAAAACAGAAAATACAACCAGTATCAAACATGTGTTATGGATTATACTGTCTGTCAGCCCAAAATTCATGTCAACTTGGCTGGGCCATGATTCCTGGCATTGTGCTGTGGCTGTCCTCCATTAAGTGGTCCTTTGTATTTGTAAATCCTGGCTCTGTAATGCTGATCAGACAGGATTGGAAGCAGTTATGTTAATGAGGCAGGATTCAATCTATAAAACTAGGTTATATCTTGAGTCAATCTCTTTTGACACATCAATGAGAGAATCAAGCAGACAGCAAGGAGTACCTCCTACCACCATAAATGAAGTGGTGGGGCAGGGAGAAGGGTGTGTTCCTTGGACACTGGGTTCCTATACTGAGAAACTCCTAGACCAGAACCTTCCCACAGAGCCAACAGAGACAGAAAGGCTTCTCCTGGAGCTGGTGCCTTGAATTCAGGCTTCTAGTCTCCTAAACTGTGAAAGAAAAAATTTCTCTTTGTTCAAGCCATCCACTTACTAGCAACAACAACCAAAAGAAAAAAACAAATTTAAATCATAGCAATACAAATTGATGATCAGCTATCAGAAAGACTCCCCAAAGAAATTACCTAAACCCCAACCTCAGCTCTGTCATTTCCTAGGATGTGGCCTTGGGCAGTGACTCAGTCTCTCCGTGTCTGAGCTTCCTCTCTCTAATTTGCAGATAACAAACAACTGCTCCTCCCTCACAGAGTTATTGACAGGGCTGGATGATACCTGCAAAGTGCTCAGCAGAGAGCCTACCACAAAGTGGGCACTTCAGCATCTGTCAGTCATTGTTGTTATTTACCACAATTTGATTTAGGAAAACTAGCCTCGTAATAGGACACTCCAGCAAGTCTGCAGAGGAAAGAAACCATTCATTCATGTGGGCATGATTACCAATCAGTACAGCCTTGTGGGAAAACAATGTGGCAAAACCCCTTGGGAACCCTGACAACACTGACACCTTTACATTGTTAGGAAGAAAATCATCCAAAAGAGAAGAAAATCCAAATTGCCCACAAGGTCCTGTGTTTAAAGATTTAAACTGAAACGTTACAGCTGGGGAGCCCTGGTGGCACAGTAGTCAATACACTAGGCTGCTAACCAAAAGGCCATCGTTGATATCCACCAGCTGCTCCTCTGATGCTCTACGGTGCAATTCTGCTCCGTTCTATAGGGTCACAACGAGTCAGAGCGGACTCAGCAGCAGTGGGTTTGGGTTTGAGTTTGGGGTAGAAAAATAACGAAGACATCAATAATAAAATCTGTTCTCAGTGATTCTGTGATTGAGGTTGATTTTGCAGAAGTAGATCACCAGGCCTCTCTCTTTTGAGGTATCTCCAGGTGAATCCAAACCTGCAACTTTTTCAGTTAGCAGCCACATGCAAACCGTATCAGCATGGACTTGACAATAACAGGTTAACTCAATAATTTGCAACCATTAAAGCTTGTGATTCAGAAGAGGATACAGAAACACAGGAAGCATACTTAGGATGTAACATGAAAAGTCAGAATGTCAGCCAATAAGCATTTCCCCAACGAGGTTAAACCACATAAAAAAGTGAAACACGCCTTCCCATCACCATCCTGTTACCAGCCCAACCACTCTCTAGGGTCAGTCAATGTCATTGCCCAAGCTGCTCAGGACCCTGGCACTCCCACTAACCCTGATGCTACCCTCTAGAGAGCTATACCTTCGCTCAGAGGAAGCACAGCAAGAGCTTTACAGGGTCCCCATCCTCCTCCTGGCAGCCCAAAGCTGATCACACTGCATCCTGCATAAAAGCTTTCTGAAACTCCCAGTGGCCAAGTGATGAAGCCAAGGTTCTTGGGCCATCTCACCAGCCCTCTTGGCACCCTCTCCCACAACCCCACCCCTTTCTCTCCTATCCAGCAGGGCTCCTACATCCCCATCCCCCAGCAGAGTGCACTGGCCCCCACCTTCCCACAGCCCACTCCTCCTACTTGCAGTGCTCTTCCCTTCTCCTTTGCCTTTCAAACTCCTAGTCATCTTCTAAACCCCAAAGGCATCTCATCCCCCAGGAGGCCTCCCTGCCCTATCTGGACTCCCATCAGTCCCTCTTCTGGCTACTTCCCCAAAGCACAGATGGGTGCTGCTATCTGCTCCTCCCACCACCCACAAGAGGGGTAAAGATGGATACTCATCTTCCTTCCCCATGCTAGTCCAGTGCTGGGCCCATAGCAGATGCTCAATAAACATTTGTAGAAATCCTGGGTCTTTCACTTCTTCCCTTTCACGTGGCTGTGCAGTTGTCTGTGCACATTACATCACCCACGTCTGTATTTTCCCCTCGACTCAGGCAGCTGGTGAAGCACCATGGCAGAGGGCTCCATAACCTGGTGTAGCCAGAGAGCAGCCAAGAACATGTACTTCCTCACCATTCTGAGGGAGCGGCTTCCATCCAGACCATCCTACCTTGGGCAAAGCTTTGCCAGTAACCTCAGAAGAGATTTGAAAAGTCAAAAGAGAAAGCAGAAAACAACATCCCCCAAACGCAAAAGCTTGCTTCACGACTTTGAGCATTCCCTGGACACCTTTCTCATGCCAATACAGTGACCACTTTGTGGGGTCCAACGGCCACCGATGACAAGGTTATAAATGTTACGTGTCTCTCTGTGTGGAAACCATCCATATAGGGATGTCAAGAACGGGCTTCCAATCTCACCACCAAGGTTTACATCTTCTATGTCTCTGCTGAGATTCACCATTTTACATGTCTGCGTCTGCGTCTGCGTCTGCGTCTGCGTCTGCGTCTGCGTCTGCGTCTGCGTCTGCGTCTGCGTCTGCGTCTGCGTCTGCGTCTGCGTCTGCGTCTGCGTCTGCGTCTGCGTCTGCGTCTGCGTCTGCGTCTGCGTCTGCGTCTGCGTCTGCGTCTGCGTCTGCGTCTGCGTCTGCGTCTGCGTCTGCGTCTGCGTCTGCGTCTGCGTCTGCGTCTGCGTCTGCGTCTGCGTCTGCGTCTGCGTCTGCGTCTGCGTCTGCGTCTGCGTCTGCGTCTGCGTCTGCGTCTGCGTCTGCGTCTGCGTCTGCGTCTGCGTCTGCGTCTGCGTCTGCGTCTGCGTCTGCGTCTGCGTCTGCGTCTGCGTCTGCGTCTGCGTCTGCGTCTGCGTCTGCGTCTGCGTCTGCGTCTGCGTCTGCGTCTGCGTCTGCGTCTGCGTCTGCGTCTGCGTCTGCGTCTGCGTCTGCGTCTGCGTCTGCGTCTGCGTCTGCGTCTGCGTCTGCGTCTGCGTCTGCGTCTGCGTCTGCGTCTGCGTCTGCGTCTGCGTCTGCGTCTGCGTCTGCGTCTGCGTCTGCGTCTGCGTCTGCGTCTGCGTCTGCGTCTGCGTCTGCGTCTGCGTCTGCGTCTGCGTCTGCGTCTGCGTCTGCGTCTGCGTCTGCGTCTGCGTCTGCGTCTGCGTCTGCGTCTTTTCGTTGCATTTTAAGTGAAAGTTTAGAATTCTAGTTTCTCATACAAAAACTTACACATTTTGCCAGGTGACCCTAGCTGCTCTCCCCCTGGCTGTGGCAGTACTGCCTTCCCTCCTCTCCTTATTTCCAATGTCCGTTTAAGCAGCTCCTATGCCCTCTATCATCCTCTCACCTCCAGACAGGAGTTCCCCAGTTAGTCTCCTGTATTTACTTAAGCCAAACAACACACTCTTCACCAGTAACCTTCCATGTCTTATACACCAATTCAATCTTTGTCTGAGGTGTTGGCTTCTGGAACGTTCTCAGTGCTAGGCTAACAGGGACTTCAGGGGCCATGTCTTCCAGGGACCCACCAGTCTATCACAGCAACCACTCTGGTCTTTTCACTAGAGTTCTACACCCCCCCACTTCTCCAGCTCTATCAGAGACTCTTTGCTGCGATCCCTGGCAGGGCAGTCTTTGGTGGTGGCCACGCACATTCTAGTTCTTCCAGTCTCATGTTGGTGTATCCTCTGTTTTATGTGGCCCTTTCTGTCTCTTGGGCTCACGTTTTCCTTGTGTCTTTGATACCCTTGTTTCTCCTTTGCTTCAGGTGGATTGACACCAACTGATGCTTCTTAGTTGGCCACTTGCTAGCTTTTAAATCTAGAAACAGTCTCACCATGTATTCTTAGTATTTACACAAATTATTTGAAAACTAAAAGTATGCAAAAATCCGTACACGTGTGTTTATACATCACCAAAAACAGAAGGCAATTAAGCTATCCCTTAATAGCTGAATGGAGAAGCTGTAGTATATCTACACAACGGAATACCGTTAAAAAAAGAAAAAGAAAAAACAGCACTGTTGAGTCAATTCTGACTCATAGCAACTCTACAGGACAGAGTAGAACTGCTCCATAGAGTTTCCAAGGAGCACCTGGCAGATTTAAACTGCCAACCTTTTGGTTAGCAGGCATAGCACTTAACCATTATGCCCCGACAGTTTCATGAATACTATGCAGCAATAAAAAGAAGTAAGCTATCAAGCTATGAAAAACATGGATAACTCTTTCATGCATACTCCTAAGTGAAAAAAATCCAATGAGAAAAAGCCAAATACTGTACAATTCCATCTATACAGCATTCTCAAAAAGGGCAAAATTGTAACATGGTAAACACATCAGTAGTTGACAGGGATGTGCACAAGAGGGGGATTAAATATGTGAACCACAAAAGAATGTGTAGGGCAACAACTAATATGCATGATACTGCAGTGACAAATACAGGAAACCATGCATTTGTCAAAACCCACAGAATTTGACAGCACAAAGACTAAACCTCAATGTAGACAACATTTTAAATCATTTAAAAGGGCAAAGGAATCCAGGATTGGAACATAGATTTGAGAAAATCATCTAAATGAATTATTAACACAATAAATAACTCCAGTGAGCCTAGTGGAGACTGTAATATAAAGGGCAAATGAACTGCACATATGCAATATAGTCCAGTTGATTAAGTTGTTTCCCATGGGAGTACAGGTTAACACATGCATGCTATAAATAAATGTTTAAGTAACTTGAAAGCAGATGAATGGAGCTAGGTTCCTCTGTTGAAGCAACAGGCTATAGACAAGCAAAGAGAAAGGCTAGAATAATCCATGTAGCTTTTAAGACCCAGAGACTCCTCATCAAAGTGGGATGCAGAACATTTTAACAAACTTTGTTATGCCAATTCACTTAGATGTCCCCTGAAATCATGGTCCCTAGACTCCCACCGCTGCTACACTGTCCCTCAAAGTGTTTGGTTTTATTTAGAATATTTCCAAGCTTTGAATATTTAGAATATTTCCAGTCTCTCCACATCCTCTCCAACATTTATTACTTTGTGTTGATGCCAGCCCTCTTGGGGTGAGATGCCATCTCTCTGTAGTTTTGATTTGCATTTCTCTAATGGCTAATGCAACTCGACAACAGTGGGTTTTTTTGTTTTTTGTTTTTTTTCGGTTAGTGGCTAATTATCATTAGCATTTTGAGATTTACCATCTTTTCACTCCCTACAGCATGCTTTCCTTGTGCTGGTATAGTTGTAATATATGCTTTAAAGATCTCATTCAAAAACTGTGTTTTTGGGGTTGTCTTAGAGTAAATATTCATTGACTGTCTTTTTCTCTTGGGTGTGGGTAACATACCTAATGAACTCTTATGTTTAGCTAAATACCAATACAGATGGATATGTGTTTACAGATATGTGTATATACATACACATATATGTATACATATATATACATACATGTGTATATACATATACACACATGCACATATAACATCTATATACACACACTCAGACTGCACCTCAACATTAAGAAAATAAAAATCCTCACAAGTGGGCCAGTAAGCAACACCATGATAAATGGAGAAAAGGTTGAAGTTGTCAAGGATTTCATTTTACTTGGTTCCACAATCAACGTCCACGGAAATGGCAGTCAAGAAATCAGAAGATGCACTGCATTGGGAAAATCTGCTTCAAAAGACCTCTTAAAGTGTTGAAAAGTAATGATGCCACCATGAAGGCTAAGGTGCACCTGACCAAAGTCAGGGTATTTTCTATCACATGGACAATGAGTAAGAAAGACAGAAGACGAACTGCTGCCTGTGAATTATGCTGCTGGAGAACACTGAATGTATCACGGACTGTCCAAAGAACTAACAGATCTGTTTTGGAAGAAGTACAACCAGACTGCTCCTTAAAACAAGGATTGTGAAACTGCATCTTACATACTTTGGACATGTTCTCAGAGGGATTAATCCCTGGAGAAGGACATCATGCTTGGTGAAGTACAGGGTCAGTGAAAAAGAGGAAGACCCTCAACCAGATGGGTTGACGCAGTGGCTGCAACAACGGGCTTAAGCACAAAAATGATTGTGGGCATGGCGCAGGACTGGGCAGGGTTTCGTTTTATTGTGCATAGGGTCGCTATGAGTCAGAACCAATTCGATGGCACCTAACAACAACACACACCCATATATTCCCTTGCTATTAGCTAAGAAGACTTCCAAGCAACACCACCACAGCAGCAATGAGCATACCTAGCACCCTCTTTTTGGTGTCTGAAAAAGGAACCAAGGATCCTTGAAGAAATGGTTGATTCTAAGGCTGAGGTGGGGAACTTACAAAATGAGCATCTTACAGTCCCAGAAAGTAAGAAAGGACTAAAATATGCACACACATCCACATACACCTACAATGACTGGATATGCTGAAGGGAACAGGAGCCAGCTGAAAGAGCTCCCAGGGGCCAAAGCTGGACTTAACAGAGCAATCAGTCAAGGGTTAGCTTATAACCCAGTGTATAAAATATATACGGATACGCACTAATATAAATAAATGATTGAGTAAATAAATAAACAGAGAAGAGACAAATTTCCTGTGCAAAAGAATTCCAAATAATTTATGTAGAAACCCCACACTTGAGAAGTGGAACATAACTCCCCACATCTTAAGTAACTCCCAAGGAGTATAGTATGACAGTGCAGAAAAAGAACCACTAAGAGTGGAGAAACCAAACACAACCTTAGCCAGGTAGGTCACATGTACCCTTGAAGTGACGTGACAAAAATGAGCTCTAAATGGAAAAAAGATCTTAACAGAAACTTTGTTTAAAGAAGATTTATACAAATAGCCAATAAGTACGTGCAAACATGTTCAGCATTCTTAATCATAAGAGAAATGCATAATAAAATTATAATAACAAATGTAGTCACCAGAATGGCTAAAATTAAAAAGAATGCCCATACCAAACACTATTAAAAATACAGAGAAATTAGAACTCTGGTATGCCGATAGTGTTAAATAGTATAACTTTGGGAAACAGTTTGGAAGTTTCTTTAAAAATTGAACATGTAAATCCAGCCATGCCCAAAGAAATGAAAGCATGTACACACAAAGATCTGTACGTGAATGTATTGTACATAGCTTTGTTGGTAATCATCAACAGCTTGAAATAACCCCAATACTCATTAAGAGGTAACTGGGTAAAAAAATAATGTGATATATCCATACACGGAAACTCCTAGGCAATAAAAAAGAATGAACTACTGCTGCATCCTATCACGTGGATGAACCTCAACAGCAGCACAGCTAGCCAAACAAGCCCGACAGAAAGGAGGATTTTCCATATGAGTCCAAATTCTAGGAAACACAAACTAATCTGTACTGACAGAAAGCACATCAGTGGTCACCGGAGGACAGGAAAGGGCATATGGAAGAGGCAAGAATGATTGCAAAAGGCTATAAACAGACTTCTGGGTGGGATGGAAATGTTCAGTGTCATGACTACATTGGTTGTTTCACAGATGTATACAAATGTTAAAAGACACTAAATTATATACCTTAAATACCCACAGTTTATTGTATGTAAATTGTATCTCAATAAAGTTGTTAAGGAACCCCAGTTTAACATAGTGGTGAAGAGCTGTAACTGCTAACCACCAAGTTAGTAACTGGAATCCACCAGGCACTCCTTGGAAACCCCAGTGGCATACTGGTTAAGTGCTGTATCTGCTAACCGAAAGGTCAGTAGTTCAAATCCACCAGACACTCCATGAGAACTTTATGGGGTAGCTCTAGTCCCACTTATAGGGTTGCCATGAGTCAAATTGACTCAACAGCACTGGGTTTTGTTCAGGCCCTCCTTGGAAACCATACGACGCAGTTGTACTCTGTTCTACAGGGCTCACTATGAGTTGGATCTACTTGACAGCAATGGGTTTGCTTTAAAGTTGTTAATAAAAGCAAAGCTGATGATTAAAAAAAAATAGCTGCCATAGAATAGATGCCAACTCATAAGCCCACAATACCAAAAAACCAAACCCACTGTGGAGTCAATTCCAACCCATTGCAAGCCTATAGGCCAGAGTAGAACTCGCCTATAAGGTTTCTAAGAAGTGGCTGGTGGATTTGAACTGTCAACCTTTAGGTTAATAGCCAGCTCTTAACTGCTGTGCCACCATTTCTGCTTATGATTAAGACAGCCATTCCTGCCATAAAGGTTTTCAAATAGATGCTACATACCCATCGAGAAATGACATCTGGAGGTGGATCATATATGCTGTCTGTTAGAAGTTCCTATCACTCAATAGGAGTTCTGGTGGTGCAGTGGTGAAAAGCTAATGCTGCTAACCAAAAGGGTGGCAGTTCGAATCTACCAGCCATTCCTTGGAAACACTATGGGGAAATTCTGTCCTGTCCTATAGGGTTGCTACAAGTTGAAATCAACTCAAGAACAACATGTTTGGGTTTCTTTTTTTTTTTTTTAATCACTCAATCAGGAGCCCTGGTGGTGCAATGGTTAATCATTTGCCTGTTAACCAGAAGGCTCGTGGTTGTTCAAACCCAGCCAGCAGCTCTGCAAGAGAAAGACCTGGCCATCTGCTCCTGGAAAGCAAATGCCCTATGGACCGTCCCCTGCTGCTGCCCCCAGGAGAAAACCACATCGTCGCCCAGCGCCGCCACAGGTACACACTAGGGTGGGGTGCCATTCAGGACCAGGCCTCACTGCTCTCCACAAGCCCCTCTCCCTCCCCTCTTCTCCTCATTCTATCACCTTATGTGGCTGTGAAGACGGAGCCTCCTCTTCCTCAATTTCCAAATCCGTACAAGCTCCCTCTCCTCAGACCTTGACCCTACCTCTGCATAGTGCCCTCAACTTTCCTGCCTCTGCTTAAAAACACCTGTGTCTCCTCTCTTCAGACTTTCCATCTCTCCTGTCTCTGAGAAAGAAGTATCTGCTTTGGTTTCAAGGGTCACCCCTCCACCTGTGTTTCAATGTCATGTTGCCATGTCTGCCTGTGACCTTCCCATCCATCATCCTCTCTCCTTCAGGCAACATTAATCTCTCCCCCTCCACTTCCCCTTTTCCTCTGGTCTCAAACTTGCTCAAGTCACCCCTACCTTTAAAACACCATTCCTCAACCCACATTCAAACTCCTGTCCCATGCAACTTTCCTTGGTTGAAGGCATGAGTATCAGCTATGGTCTCACAAAAGACCCAGATTCAAATCTCAGGTCTGCCACTTACCAGCTGGGTGGTATTGGGAGATAACCATGATGGCACTAAAGTCTCCACAGGGCTCCTGTGAGTTAGGTACCACACGAACCCCCTCAATGTCCACAGGAGACTGGTTGTTATGTTTAGTTTCAGCAGAGGATCCTAAGGCGTGGAGAGGTTAAAAATGTGTACAAGGCCACACAGAGTTCCTAGGTGGCAGAAATGATTCACACAGTCACTGCTAATGAAAGAGTGAAAGTTCAAGTTCACCCAGAGCTGTCTCAGAAGAAAAGCTTAGTGACCTATGTCTGATAAATGAGCATTTGGGACACATGGTACCCTGACAGACATGGGATTGCCATGAGTTAGAGTTGACTGCTCCTGGTACAAAGGTACACAGCTAACAAGGGCAGAGGCAGAACTCAGACTTGACCTGCCTCATCCCGAAGCCCACATTCTGTCCTAAAGCTGTAATCCTCAGTTCCTCATCTGCACAGATCCATATTAGCACCTACCTCATGGAACCTCTGTGAGAATTAAGAGAAACAACAAGTGCGAAGCAGGTGGCGCAATGTCTGAAACCAGGAATGACTTAACAAATGGCAACAATTATTGTTAGGATTCCTTCTTGGATTCTTTCCTTTGCTTTAATGAAGTGACAATCCTCTAGTTTACCTGCCACTTCTCTCATCTATTTATTGCATTTCCCGTCATTCTCTCTGGCCTATCCCCTAAATGCAGGCTTTGCCCACAGTCTCTCCTTAGCCCCTTCTTCCTGCTCAGCATCACCCATGCCCTCAGTCTCAATGACTCCCTGAGCTTCTACTCTCCCCCTTGAGACCCCTCCAAAACCATGCTTCCCTCCCTAAACCTGTTCCTCCTTCTTATACTCATGCCAAACTAAGGTACATCCTGAACCACAAGTTATGTCTCAGGCCATCCCTCACCAGAAACTATCAACAGCTCCTTACCATCAACACAATAAAATGCAGAATCTTCAATAACACAAGAAAGACCTACCACCATCTGGTCCAAATGGACTTCCCAGCTGCCTCTACTGTTCCAGTCTACTGGAGAGTTGCTAACGTGTTTCCCCCCAGGATGGTCCCTTTCTCAGGCTTAGCACCCAGACACTCCAGCAAGTTCTAGCATTAAAAAGAAAACGTTCTGTTGGGTCAGTCCAACCCATGGCAAGTCGTTATGAGTTACAGAGTAGAACTGCTCCACATGGTTTTCTTGGATCTACAGAAGCAGACTGTCAGGTCTTTCTTACCTGGCACCATTGAGTCTAAGTCTGAACCACCAACCTTTTGGACAACTGTTGAGTGCAAACAGTGTGCACAGCCCAGGGACAATTCCTAGCATAGCATGTGTCACATCTCTTTACCATCATGGGTACCATTCCAGGCTGGCTCTGTTTATCTGCATCTCTCTTTGAAACTGAAGCCTAGAAATGAATACTACAGGCACTGAGGGGAACAATTCCCACCCCACTCCCCCAAGCCCTCTGAAAACTACACTTCTAATTAAAGTCCAT
This sequence comes from Heterohyrax brucei, assembly GCA_028571685.1. NCBI lineage: Eukaryota > Metazoa > Chordata > Mammalia > Hyracoidea > Procaviidae > Heterohyrax > Heterohyrax brucei. Next base: position 26,543,667 of record CM053162.1, read on the forward strand.
CTTTTGCTTAATGCCTGGCCAGCAAGCTGGTAACTTCAGTAGCACAGACAAGTCAGTCTTGGCCGATCATGAACCTCAGCTTGCTCCCAGGGCTTCGATGCTGGCACAGAATCTTCCAAGGTCTACACTTTACTTTTCCAGCAAGACTCAAAGTCCCTTAAAGACAGAGACTTAATAGCCAATTTCCACCTACCACTACCACCAGCAACCAGCCCCCCACCACTTCCGACCCCTCACCCCACCCAGTAGGAAATGAAGTGAGGTTTTTTTAAGGTTACATGTCAAGGTAGGGTTAATGTCAGAGTAAAGGCCATGCTTAAAGCAAGTCTCCTCCCTCTTGTTTTTATTTTTACTTACAAATGGATTACAGGCAGAGAACCTCTATGTTCTTACTCCTAGTGATCTGATACCGAGAGTTCAGGAGGTATTTATGGAAGGAGATATTCTCATTCAGCTGGCATCTGTTCGTTAAGAGGGAAGTCTGCAGCCTGGGCTGGAACACTTGACTGAGACACCAAACAGGAGAACCTGTACTTAATCTGCAGAGAACCAGCCCCTCAGCACCTCACACCATGACAGTTATTTATTAGAACGTAAAAACTGGGACATTGTTCCTAGAATGCTACTTAGACAAAGAAATGAGATACAAAAATATCTTTTTAAAGTCTGCTCACTACAACCTTCTCTCCTGAAGAAAACGAATAAAGAAAGCACAGTCCAAAATGGTCACTGAGGAACTAATGTCCATCATCCCAAGTACCTGACCTGGGATATTTCTGAGAACAAAACTCAAGATTAAGGGTAGGGCCACCCCATAACCCTGAAGACAGATGAGAGTTCTTGGGATATGTCTTAGTCATCTAGTGCTGTTATAGCAGAAATACCACAAGTGGAGATCTTTAACAAAGAAATTTAAGTGCTCACAATTAAAGTAGGCCAAAGTCCAAACTCAAGGCATTAGCCCCAGGGAAGGCTTTCTGTGCTGGCCCTGGAGCAAGGCCTTTGTCATCAATCTTCCCTGGGACCAGGAGCTTCTGACGCACAGGGACTCAGGGTCCAAAGGAGCACTCTGCTCCTGGCACTGCTTCTTTCCTAAAGGGATAAAATCCCCAGTGTGCTTGTTTCCCTTTCCTTTATATCCCAAGAATTTGCCTCAAGGCACAATACAATCTCACAGATTAAGTCCTCCCTCCCTAACGCAACTGCCACCCATCCTACCTCCTTAACATCACAGAGGCAGCATTTACAACATGTAAGAACATCATACAACACCAGGAATCATGGCCTGGCCAAATCACTACACACATTTTAGTGGGGGACACAGTTCAGTACATGACAGGATGTCACATGGGCCAGTTGGCCCCAAGGTAAGAGGAAACACACTTAAGCAAAAGGCAGGGAATTTTTCAAGAATCTTCACTGATTGTGTCCCCCCAAAAATCTGCAGCAGTTTGGCTGGGCCATGATCCCTGGTATTGTGCGATGTCACTCCATGTTGGCATTTCTGCTTCTATGATGTTAATGAGGGTAGATGGGTGGCAGTTGTGTTGGCAGAGCAAGATTCAACGTGTAAGTTTGTTTCGTGCCTTGAGGCAGTCTCCTGAGACATAAAGGAGAGGAGCTAGCAGAGACATTTGAGGAGCACATGTCACCAGAAAGCAGTGCCAGGTGCTGAGCATTTCCTTTGGAAAGGACGAGGGTCCCCGCACTTCAAAAGCTTCCAGTCCAGAGGAAGACTGACAACAAAGACCTTCCTTCAGTGCCAGCAGAGAAAGTCTCCCCTGCAGCTGACACCTTGAATTTGGACTTTTAGCTTACTGGACTGCAATGAATAAAATTCTTCTGTTTACAGCCATCCACGTGTGGTATTTCCGCTCAAGCAGCACTAGCTGACTGAAACAAACCTCAAGAGACTGTCTTTTGTGGCCCACAGGATGTGCGTACACTTGGAAGGTCTTTGCCAAGAGGAGTTCATTGGTGGCTTCAAGTCATTAAGGGACAAAGGTGGGCACAACACTGCAGCGCCATGCACAGGCTGTTTGACCCCAGCAAGCAGCCCAGCCTCACGGAGCCCCTGTTTCTCATCTGCACATTGGGGATGAGGGCAGAGCTGCTGGGAGCATCCAGTAAGGAAGGGCATGCAGGGTACCTAGGGTCTGGGCCGCTATAGGCAGTCAGCACATGTCTGATCCTTCTCCCTTCTCCAGAACATCATTAAAACAAGTGTTTGTGATGGGCAAGGGGTCTCCAAGGTTGAAAGTAGTTCACAGGTACTTACAGAGAGGGCTTTCCATGTGCCCAAGGAAGTCCCTGCCTTCTAGCAGCTAGCAGTCTAGTGGGGCAAACAGAGGACACCCAGCAAGGTCATTTCAGGGCTTAGGTGAGGAAGGGTGCTGGCACCCACATAAGAACCCAGTGAGGTAGGACAGTCAGGCCAGGACTGGGGTGAATGAGGTGCTAAGAGACTCCCATCTGAGAGTACCAGCCACCGAGCAGGGAGGTTTTCTGGGGAAACATCTATGCTTAGACAGAAGAAGTGAAAAGAGATCCAGGCAGGACAGAAACAAGAGGGCAAAGTGCATGCAGGGCCAGAGGTGGCCTGTTTGAGGAACTGCACACGGTTCTGCTGTTGGAGCAGGTCAACTTCTCTTGTCCAGAAAGAACTCCTTTTAAAACAGCTCCTCTGCAGTCTGGGGCCAGTGCTGCTCTCTAAAGCTTTCACCTTATTACACAGTGCATCTTCAGAAAACAGGCACCCCACCCCTGGACTTCTGAGTTATCGGCCCAGAATAGCATCCCAGCCACACAGACGATGGTGTCAGTGCCACAAGACTCACCGTGAGCTCCACTGCAGGCATGCGCAAGGACTGGGTGCTCCGCAGGAAATAAAGACAAGAGGATGTGCCCAGGTGCCCTTGCCTGGTCATAAAATACCCTGATATGTGCAAGTTCAAAATTTATGAAATAAAGGTCTGGACAGAGATATAAGAAATGAATTTTTGTTCTTTTTGTTTCTGTTTGTTTTTCAGGTTCATTTCAGGCCTGTTAAACAAGCAGTGTCCTTAGCACATTAAAATCATAGCTAATCTCCACTGGCTGTGATCTGGACTGATCTGTCCTCTGGAGCATTGCAGTCTCCCCTTCATCACAAATTCTGCTTTCCCTTTTTCCTTTCCCTTTCACTCCTTCTTTTCTTTCTGTCATTGGCTGTGTGCTTACTAAGTACCAGGTTCTATCTAAAAGGAACAATGATAGTTGAGAAGACACAGGTCTTGCTCTCTTGAAGTTGATGTCTCTAAGGACCAGACACGGAGGTAGGGCACACCAGGCAAGATCTACTTAGCCCTGAGCCTGCTGAGCCTGGAGAAAAGTGGTTTCATGCAGGCTCTTGGGGAAGCTTGGATCCTTGATTTAACTCTTCCCTCCAGCCACAGCCTCCCCAAACTCAGGTCAAGTCTGAGCCCAGGGGAAATTTCCTATAAGGCAGGCAGGATCTCTACCCTCCCCAACCATTTAACAATGCAGTAGGGCCTATACACAACCTCACAGCAGTGAGAACACAGCTTCTCACTAGAGATTTGGCAGCACCTACATTTTATCAATAATTTTCCTTTTTTTTTAAATTGTGCTTTAAGTGAAAGTTACAATTCAAGTCAGTTTGTTACACAAGAACTTACATGTGTCATGTGACCCTAGTTACTTTCCCTACAATGTGACAGAACATTCTTCCTCTCCATCCTATATTTCCTGTGTCCATAAAACCAGCTCCTTTCCACATCTGCCCTCTCACCTTGCCTCCAGACAAGAGGGTGGCCCCTGCATTTTTAACATAAATAACATCCCTTCTTTCCACGGTCCCTATATTGGTTTTTAAGCCACCCCCACCTGGCTTTTGTACAAACCGAGAAATAAAATAAGGAGTGGCAGACAGAAGCTAAAATGTCACCTTTCTTATGAGGCAAGCCAGGCTGAGACAGTGGTAAAGGCCTGCCAGCAGAAGGATTGCTAATACCACAGCCTAGCCTTGGGCACACTGAATCATTCGGTCGTCGCAGGGCTGGCCAGGCAGCCTCCCCTAAAAAGGAGCTGTCCCTGGGTTCAGCACTCAAGACCTGCCCTGAGGAAGGAGGAAGGAGAAAGGCAGAGAAGGACAGCAAAAGTGCTAGGTCTTACTCTCAGACTCTCCAGTAAGGTGAGTCACTCCTCACTCCTGTTGTAGAGGAAGGAACGGGTAGAGGAAATCCAAATGGATATTTAAGGGGAATCCTTACAGACAGGATCTATGTCACCCAGTCACAAAGCCAGACATCCGCCACCCTTGGTCCCTCGGATCCTCTCCATTCTGCCCTGCAGAGGCATCATCCTCTTTCCCACAGCCCTCAGCCAACATGTCTCACTTGCACCATATGACAGCCCCAAACATCTACCCTTTCCCCTTCCATCCCCCACCTGACTGACAGGACATTATCTATAATGAAACCTGATCAAGTCATTTTTATGCATATAACTCTTCTGTGGCAGGCTCTCCACAGCTCAGGAATCTTTTTCTCTTATGAACTCAGCTCCTCCATCTATTTAACCAGCTTATCCTCACAGCAACGTCTTAATATGCCACAGGATCCCTGGTCAGATTAAAACCTCTGTTACTACACAATTACAGCTTTGTGCCTTCACACATGGTCTCCTCTCTGCCTGGAGTGTTCTTTCCCAACCAATTCCTAGGTGGCCTACAGCATCAGGAGAATGACGCTAAGATGAGGTGTAGTTAGACAATTCCTGTGATCTCTATAAGAACAAAGATCTCAAAACAAAATAAATTGGCTATATATGACATTCTAGGAGCCCTGATCATCAAAGGTAAAGTTGAGAAATCAGACTGAGTGACAGGGAAGGGAGAGCAGGTCCAGAAGTACTTAGGACTAGCCAGACCAGGCCCAGTGAGAATCAGTACCAGGCGAGCAGATTGGCTGTAGCCAGCATGGTGAGCACAGCAAAGGCATTCAGAAAGTATCTTTCTCAGAAGGAGAGACTGAGCAGCAGAGAGCCCACTCACATCTCCAGAATCAATCAAAAACATCATTCACTCATCAAAAGCTAAGTGGTTTGAGTCAAACCTGCCACATGGGGACCTAAAACTTTCCTTCAGGCTAAATCTATCTCCTTTTCCCAGCACTTCCTCCTCCTTTCTCTGCTCTGCACTGGGCACCACAGACTGACACATTATGTGGGCTGGAAGTAGGACTTTTTACACATGCAATGAGCCATTCTCCCAGACTCAGAGAAGGAACAATTTAACAAATGGGGAAAAACTGTTCGTTGACTTCCCTAAGCCGGGAACTCAGGGGGAAAAAAAAAAAAACAGTTCTTTTGCCCAGGCATAAGTGGTCTACAGACCTGGAACACCTCTCTGCACTGTATACAGTATACAGTGACCATCATCCTGCAACAAAAGCTATCCACCTACATGCATTAAAAAATAGGGACAAGCCTTCCTAACAGATACAAACAGCTGTCAGCCCCTTACATTTCTCAGCACGTGCAGCCAGGTATTTGTGCCTAAACCAATCACCCTTGCCCATCTGGGACTGTAGGGGTGAGCCTGCACTACACACTTAGTGATCAACTCCATGGGCACCTGAGCTGAATATATTAAAAAAAGAAAAAGAATACAGCTGGGCTCACATACCTAGTAACAGCTCTGATCATCTGGTGATGAGATATCAGAACCTCTAAGACACCAATTTTGAAACAAAACAAAAAAAAGAAGTGAGAATACAGTAAGCAAACATAAAATGAATAAATTCAATGACTTACTGATGGCTCAGAGACAACAGTCAACATCAAATCACTCAAAGAGGCACATTACGATGGCTTCAGAAAGCTTCCAAAACAAAGAATCAAGAGATTTCCAGGTGAAGGTATCCTCCTGGCATTATTGGAGGTAGAATGTCAAAGATCATATTTACAACTCTTCAACAGAACAGGGAAGAGACGAGATAAAATGCAGCAGATCATGACAAATTAAATAAGCTGCAAGAACCCCTTGAAAGACAATAATCAGAAATTCAGCAGATTAATAACAAAATTACAAAATTAGACAACGCAATAGAAAGTCAAAAGAGCAGAACCGAGGCAAAGGAAAGCCTAATTAACATGACTAAAGATAAAGCAACTGACATCAGTATAGCTGAGAAAACCATCAGGTGAAAGAATTTTTAAAAATCAGGAAACACTAAGAGTTATGTGGAACTTTATCAAGAGGAATAATCTACGAGTGACTGCAGTACTGGAATGGAGGTGGATAACAGAAAATACAGAGAGAATTGGTGAAGATCTGTTGACAGAAAACTTCCTTGATGTCCTGAAAGATGAGAAGGTACCCAAACTCATCAAACTCCACAGAAGTTAGATTCCAAAAAAAAGACACCAGGACATATTACAAACAAACTTAACAAAACTAAAGACAAGAAGAGAATTTCAAAGTGGATAATGGCAGTAGGTCTGGTTTAGTTTTTTTAAGGATAAGTGAAAAATAATCTACAAAGGAGAGGTGATAAGAGTAAGCTCAGACTACTCAGCAGAAACCATATAGGCAAGAACACAACAGGAAGACATATACAAAGCCTTAAAGGAAACAAATGTCAGCCAAAAATTATACTGCCGAAAAAAAACTGTCTCACAAATGTGATGGCAACACTAGGACATTTCCAGATATACAGAAATTTAGGGAATTTGCAAAAACTGATCCAAAATTACACAAAATTCTATGGGGAGTTCTTGTGTTAGATAATCAGTAACACCAGACAATAACTCAAAACTACAAAGCAGGGCACAACAAAAAGATACCAACCCACTTTGACAGGGAAATCACAAAAATAAAGTTAAAACATTAAAATAGGGAAACAGAGATACCAATACATAAAGATGACAACATTATACTGAAAAAGAAGGATTAAAAATAAATGTATTCATAGATCTTTCACATGGAGAGGAAGTCAATGTGATACAAAGAAATTAAAGGTTGCTTTAAATTTAGAAAAATAGGGTAAGTATTAAGGTAACCACAAAGGAAATTAACAATCCTACACATCGAAATAAAACACAAGAACATGAATTCTCAGCAAAAACAGAACCACTAGCAATGAAAAAAAAAATTAAAAGAAAACACACAAAAATGACTCAGCACAGAAAATTAAATGTTCTGTTATTTCTCTGATTAAACTTATTCCTAGATACTTATCTTCTTAGGGGCTATAGTAAATTGTATTGACTTGGTGATTTCTTCCTTAATAATCTTGCTGTTGATATAAAGGAATCCTACTGATTTACTTATGTTTATCTTGTATCCTGAGACTTTGCCAAACTCTTATATCAGTCTGACTAGTTTCCCTATGGATTCTTTGGGATTCTCTGCATATACAATCATACTATCTGCAAACAGGGAGATTTTTAGTTCTTCTTCACTTATCAGATGCCCTTTATTCCTTGGTCTTGTCTGATTGCCCTGGCTAGAACTTCTAGTACAATGTTGAATAGGAGAGTGGGCATCTTTTTCTAGTTCCTGTTCTCAAGGGAAACTGTTTCAGTCTCTCTCCATTCAGGATGATGTAGGCAGCTGGCTTTGTATAAATGGCCCTTATTGCACTGAGGAATTTGCCATCTATTCCTACTTTGCTGAGAGTTTTTAGCATGAATGGATATTGCAAGAAAATTAAATGGAACAGAGAAATTGTCAATAATACACAAGAAAAGGAATCAAAATGACAGAACTAAATTCATAACTATCAGTAATTACTCTGAATGTAAATGGACTAAATGCACCAATAAAGAGACACAGAGTGGCAGAATGAATTAATACAAAACACCATCTGTCTATATCCTGCCCATAAAGAGACACATCTCAGACTTAAAGACTCAAATAAACCACAACTCAAAGCATGGGAAAAAAACATATCACCAAACAGCATACCAAAAAAGGGCAAGATGCCTACAGACTGGGAAAAAATATTTGGCAACTACAAATCTGATCAACATCTAATTTCCATAACCTATAAGGTACTGTGAAATATCAACAAGAAAAAGACAAACAATGCAATCAAAAAAAAATGGGCAAAAGATTAGACACTTCTCCAAAGAAGATATCCAGGCAGCCAAAAGACACATGAGGAAATGCTGGCAATCATTAACCATTAGAGAAATCCAAATGAAAACTACAATGAGGTATGATCTCACCCCAACAAGGATGGCGCTAATCCAAAAATCACAAAACAACAAATGCTGAAGAGGCTGTGGAGAGACTGGAACTCTTCTACACTGCTGGTGGGAATGCAAAATGGTACATCCTCTTTGGAAACCAATTTGATGCTTTCTTAAAAAGCTAGAAATAGAAATACCATATGATCCAGCAATCCCACTTCTTGGAATTTATCCTGCAGGAACAAAGGCTGTCACACAAACATGCACGTTTGAGTCACATGCACACAAATGCTTATTGCAGCACTGTCCACAAGAGTAAAAAGATAGACTCAACCTAGGTGCCCATCAACAGATGAATGGATAAACAAACTATGGTATATATACACGATGGTGCACTATGCAATGATAAAGAACAGTGATGATTTTTAGAAAACATCTCATAACCTGGAATCAACTGAAAGACATTCTACTGAGTGAAATCAGCCAGCTGAAAAATGACAAACATTGCATGAGACCAGGAGTTAAGAAAGGACTTAGGCACAGAAGAAAATACTCTTTGATGGCTACAGTGGTGGGAGGGAGGGCGAGGGTTAGTCACAGATTAGTCAATAGGAGTTCAGTTAGATGAAGGGAATGATAGCACATAGTAGAAGACAGGTCAGCACGACTGGACTACACCACAAGCTAAAAGGTCTTCTAAATTCAACTCAATATTTCAAAGGACAGAGTTGCAGCGATAGGGATCTGGAGACCATGTTTTCAGGGGGCATCGAGGTCAATTTGCTTAACTAGTCTTTTTCACAGAGAATCTTCTGCACCCCATTTTGTGAGTGGTGTCTGAGGTCTTAAAAGCTAGCAAGCTGCCATCTGAGGAACGTCAATTGGTCCCAATCCACCTGGAACAGATGACGAACAAGAACATCAAACACACGAGGAAAAGTGAGCCCAGGAGACAGAAGAATCTATATGATTGGGAGACTACATCAGCATAAAATCAGAAGAACCAGATGGTGCCCAGCTACCAGTGAAGAAAGTACTGATAGGGGACACAATGTAGAGTCCCTGACATCGCACAAGAAAAAGAGATGTACAGATCAAAAACTCTATTAGAAGACCAGAATTAACGGCCTGACAACCTGAAGGGTCCCCTGAGAATGTAGCCCCTAGACATGCTGCTAGCCAAAAGCTGAAAACAGTACTGAAGCCATCACTTCAGATGAAGAATGGACTGTACTTGGAGACACAGACTGATGAATGTGGCATGTGTATTTTATGGTTTAATAGATATATGACACTGTCCTACCAATTTCATTTTAGAGGGGGAGAGTAGAAGGTGAAGAGGAGGGGGCAAGAGTTGGTTGAGTAGATACTGGAAGGAAACAGTGAAAAGAAGAGTGTGCTGTTCCACAGGGTGAGGAGAGCAGATAGAGCTGAAGAGAGGCAGGTACTCAGGGTTTTATATGGAAAATTGCCTTGGATTGTAAACTTTCAATTAAGCAGAAGAAAAAAAAATTGTAAATGAGCAGGATTGGCAATATTAATTTCAGATGAAATAGACTTTATAATAAACTCTACCATAATGCATAAGGAAAAACACTACATAATGATTAAAGAGTCAATACTCCAGGAGGACATCACCATATTAAGGATTCATACATCCAGTGATAGGACTCTTAAGTACATAAAACCAACTCCAACAGCAAGGGAAGGAGAAATAGCTTTGGTAGAAGACTTCCGCACACACCACTTTCAGTGAAGGACAGAACATTCAGAAAGAAGCACAATAAACACAAAGAAGATCTAAACGCCATAACCAACAGACTTGATCTCATAGACATATACAAAACACTCCACTCAACAGCAGCCAAGTATACTTTCTTTTCCATCACACATGGAACACTCTGCAGAATAGACCATATATTTGGTCACAAAGCAAGGCTTAACAAAATCCAAAGCATCTAAACATAGCAAAGCATCTGATCTGACCAAAAAGCTCTAAAAGTAGAAATCAGTAACGAAAAAAGCAAGAGAAAAAAAATCAAACACATGGCAACTGAACAACACCTTGTGCAAAAACTACTGGGTTTCAGAAGAAATCAAAAACAGAATAAAGACATTCACAGAAACCAACAAGAATGAAAGTACCTCCTACTAGAACATTGGAACACAGAACACACAGTGTTCAGACGTCAATTTATTTCAATAAATACATATATCCAAAAAGAAGAAAGGGCCCAAATTGAAGCCTTAATCCTACAACTGAAATGACTAGAAAGAGAACAGCAAAAGAACCCACTGGGCACTGGAAGAAAGCAAATTAAAAAAAAAAAGAAAACCTAGAGCAGTATTAAATGAATTAGGAATAGAAAAACAATTGAAACAGTGAACAAACCTGGCTCTTTGAAAAGATCAACAAACTTGATAAACAGTTGGCCAAACTGACCAAAAAAAAAAAAAAAAAAAGATGAGGAAGGAACTAACACATACAACAAATAAGATGGGTACTATCACAACATACCCAACAGAAATTTTAAATTTTAAAAAAGCAAAACAGAATACTATGAAAAAATGTACCCAGACAAACTTGAAAACCTAGAAATGGACAAATTTCTAGAAACACACTGTCTACCTAAACTAACACAGAGGTGAAACAACATAATAAAGCCATAACAAAAGAAATTGAAAACATAATTCAAAAACTCTTAAGGGGGAAAAAAAAACGGCCCAGATGGCTTCACTAGAGAATTCTATTAAACTTTCAGAGTTAACACCACTATTACTAAAGTATTTCAGAGCATAGAAAATGATGGAATATTCTCAAACTCATTATATAAAGAAAGCATAACCCTGATACTAAAACCAGATAAAGACAGCACAAAAAAGGAAAATTACAGACCAATATCTCTCATAAACTTAGATGCAAAATTCTTCAACAAAATTCTAGCCAACAGAATTCAACAACATGTCAAATAATAATAACAATTCACCATGACCAAGTAGGATTCATACCAGGGATGCAGGGATATGTGAACCACTGTTTTTCTAAATAATCAATGTAATCATTAACCTCATAAATAAAACAAAAGACAAGAAGCACTTGATTTTCTCAATCGATGCAGAAAAGGTATCTGACAAAGACCAACACCTACTCATGCTAATATCTCTCAGCAAAATGAGAACAAAAGGGGAATTCTTCAACAAAATAAAGGGCATTTATACAAAGCCAACAGCCAACATTATTCTGAATGGAGAGAGTCTGAATATTCCGCTGAGAATGGCAACCAGGCAACCGACACTTTTTCTCACCACTTTTATTCAACATTGGGCTGAAGGTTCTAAGTGGAGTAAAGAGGCCATAAAAGGAAATAAAGAGCATCCAAATTGGTAAGGAAGTAGTAAGAGTATCTATATTTGCAGATCATCTGATATTATACACAGAAAACCCTAAAAATTCCATATAGACACATACACGCATACACAAACTACTGGAAATAATTAAAAGAGTTCAGAAAAAGATCAGCATATAAAACAAACATACAAAAATCATTTGGATTCCTCTATACCAACAAAGAGAATGTCAAAGAGGAAATCACCAAATAATACCATTTACGATAGCCCAAGAATATAAAATACTCAGGAACAAGTCTAACCAGGGATGTAAAAGAAAATAAGATACTATGGCAAGAAAACAAAAGAAACCTACAAAAGGAGAAAAACCTACTTTCCTCATGGATAGAGAGACTCAATATTGTGAAAATGTCTATTCTACCTAAAGTAATCTATAAATAGAATGTAATCATGATCCAAATTCCGGTGGCATTTTTTAATGAAATAGAAAAAAAATCACCAACTTCATATGGAAATGGAAGAAGCCCCAGGTAAGTAAAGCATTATTGAAGAAGAACAACAAAGTGGTAGGCCTTACACTAGCTGACTTTAGAACCTATTACGCCACCACAGCAGTCAAAACAGGCTGGTGTTGGTACAAAAACAGATACATAGATCAACGGAACAGAATTGAGAACCCAGACATAAAATCATCTACCTATGAGCAGCTTATATTTGACAAAGGCCCAAAGTCCATAAAGGCAGTCTCTCTAACAAGTGGTGTTGCTATAACTAGATATCCATCTGCAAAAGAAAATGAAACAAGTTCAGTATCTCACACCATGCTCAAAAACTAAACTCAAAATGGATCAAAGACCTAAATATGAAATCTAGAACAATAAAGATCATGGAAGAAAAAATAGGAACAACACTGGGATCCCTAATACACGGCATAAACAGAATACAATACTAACAATGCACAAAAAGTAGAACAGAAAAATAGATAACCAGGAACTCCTAAAAATCAAACACTAGACTTCACCAAAAGAGTAAAATAACAACCTATAAACTGGAGAAAAAAAAATTTAGCTGTGACAAATTCAACCAACATCTAATCTCTAATATCTAGAAGATACTGCAAAACCTCAACAACAAAAAGGTAAATAATTCAATTAAAAAATAAGCCAAAGATACGAACAGGCACTTCACCAAAGAAGACATCCAGGCAGTTAAAAGACACACAAAGAAATTAGGTGTTACAGAAAAGCACATCAAAACTACAATGAGATATCATCTCATCCCAACAAGGCTGCACTAATCCAAAAAACACAAGAGGATAAATGTTGGAGAGGATGTGGAAAGACTGGAACACTTACACACTGCTAGTGGGATTGTAAAATGGTAAAATCACTATGGATATCAATTTGGCACTTTCTTAAATAGCTAGAAACAGAAGCACTATACAATCCAGCAATCCCACTTACTGGAATATACCCTAAAGATGTACAAGCTCTGACAGTTAAGTTCATGAACTCACTTCCACAAAACATGCTACACACCTCACTGCTGAGTATCACTATGGTCACCTTCCAAGTACTCCCCTTGGGAAGCTATGCACTGAAACCAGAGCCTAGTTCACCCTTCAAAGAAATTTTGGAACAGCCATCAGAGCTGTTGTCATATTGCCCTTGATGTCCTGAATGTCATCAAAATGTCTTCCTTTCAGTATTTCCTTTATCTTTGGGTAAAGAAAAAAGTCACTGGGGGACACATCAGATGAGTATGTAGGGTATTCCAATACAGATATTTGTTTACTGGCTAAAAACTCCCTCATAGACAATTATACAATTAAGTTCGCAAACTTGCTACCATGTGCAACGGCCATTCCATGAAGAGTTCTAAAATTGCGTTGAAGGGTGAACTAGGTGGTGCACAGCTCCCCAAGGGGAGTACTCTGAAGGTGACCGTAGCAATACTCAGTGATGGGGCTTGTAGCACTTAGAACAATTCAGTTTGTGGGCTTAAATGTTAGACCTCGTAAGAGCTGCCACACAAACCAGTGTTCATCACAGTACTGTCCACAATAGAAGAAAGATGGACTCAACCTAGGTGCCCATCAGTGAAAGAATGTTTTAAACAAAATACGGTATAGTTACACAATGAAATATTATGCAATGATAAAGAATAGTGATGAATCTGGGAAATATAACATGGAGGAATCTGGAAGGCATTATGCTGAGTGAAATTAGTTGATTACAAAAGCACAAATATTGTAGGACTCAGAAATAGGTTCAAACACAGAAGAAAATACTATTTGGTGGTTAACAGGGGAAATAGGAGGGAGAGGAGTATTCACTAATTAGACAATTGACAAGAATTATTTCAGGTGAAGGGAGAGACAAGACACACTGGAGAACATGTCAGCACAAATGGACTAAACCCAAAGCTTACATGAATTCTAAACAAAGTCAGACACTGAGAGACACAGCAGCAGGGGCTAAGGTCTGGGGTCCATGGTTTCAGAGGACATCTAGGTCAACTGGCATAACACAGTTTATTAAAATGCCTGCATCCCACTTTGGTGAGTGGCATCTTGCGTCTTAAAAGCTAGCAAGCAGATATCTAAGAAGCATCAATTGGTCTCAACCTACTTGGAGCAATGGAGAAAGAAGAGCATCAAAGACACAAGGAAAACACCACATAATACAGAGACAGAATGGAAGACATAATCCAGAGACTACATCCACACGAGACTGGAAGTACTAGAACGTGCCTGGCCAGCACCAAAGACTGCCTTGACAGGAAATGCAGCACAGTCCCTGATCGAATGCAGAACTAGAACTCTAGGAGAAAGGCAGGGCTTAATGTTGTCTGACAAACTAGCTTCCCCAGAAGAAATGGCCCCCTGTGCTCTCTGTTAGTCAGGAACTGAAACCATTCCGGAAGCAAACTCCTCAGACAAAGATTGAACTGGTACATAGAGCATAAAGTGAGCTAGTTGAAGGGTATGTTTCTTGACTTAAGTAGATACAAGAGACTAACTGGGAAGCTCCTGTCTCAAGCTCAGATGAAAAGACAGGGAGGGACAGGAGCTGGTTAAATGAACATGAGAAACACGGGGTGCAGGGGAGAGTGTGCTGGCACAGTATGGGGAGAGCAGCTAAGGTCCCACATAAAGGATGTTTAAGTTTTTATATGAGAAACTGACTTGAGTTATAAATTTTCATTGACAACACAATAAAAAAAATAAAAATTGGAAACAAAAAAGAAAATTATTATACAATAAAACAAACTGTCAAAATAAGATGAAGAATGAGAGGGAATGTGTTCTGTCCTCTAGGGGCCTGTCTCCTGGGTCGAGGAGGCTTTCCGGGGTGAGATAAGGCCCAGATGGAGTCTCTGGTCAACTTACTGTTCACAAAGCCTTTTGCCACAACAGCAGGGGAATAAATTGATGTCTGTCCCTGCCCAGTGCTCCTTGTTAACCTCTCCCAGCACAGTGCCACTGACTC
Organism: Heterohyrax brucei; assembly: GCA_028571685.1. Taxonomy (NCBI): domain Eukaryota; kingdom Metazoa; phylum Chordata; class Mammalia; order Hyracoidea; family Procaviidae; genus Heterohyrax; species Heterohyrax brucei. Next base: position 26,558,702 of record CM053162.1, read on the forward strand.
GACCCCTGTCCAGGTGAGGGGGGTGGGTGGGAGAGCAGGAGGAGGGCAGGGTCAAGCGTCAGCATCAACAAACAGTGAGCGGCAACATGTGAGGCCCTCTCCCAAGTCTGAGGGGGAAAAAGGACAATGCTGCAGGTGTTACCAAACCCAAACAAAAGAAATAAACAGGTAAGAATGGTTAGCTAGCTCCCGGTGTGAGAGTAAATTTATTTTCACTCTGTGTTTTCCAAATCTGCTACCTACAACATGTATTACCTTTTAAACCAAAAGTAAAACCACAAAATACTACTTTCAAAATCGTCAGCAACAACAACAACAAAATGTCAGCATAAAGACATTGAAGGTCTTGTCTCTAAATTGCTTGAACTACTCCGGTAGTCTCCACTCTTTTCCTGCTCAGAATCCCATTACAGCACTTACTTCACATTGATTATAACTGCTGGTTTCCAGTCCCTCTACGTCCTAACCCTAACTCCCAATCAACCTAACTTACCCTAGAGTAAAGAGAAGTAATCCAGGAAATAGACTGAAAAACAATCTCCAGTTGATGACTGCAGAGAGACTACAGAAGCAATTGCATCTAGAAAACAAAAACACAGTGCTACAGAAAAAGAATAGAAAAGAGAAAGAGATCTTAATAACTATAAATAATTATAGAAGTAAATGTATGTAACCAGGAAAATGTCTAGAACCAGAGAAAATCCTGTTGGGAAATTTGAAGGAAAAAATAAGAAAAAGGCAATCAAGCCAAACAGTCCAACCTCCAAATAATTAGAAGTCTGAGAGAACAGGGACACATGGGAAAAAGAATGACCAAAGAACTGGTTGAGAAACTTCCCCCAGAATGAAAAGAGATATCAGTTTTCATTTGGTGAGCCCACCAAATGCTAGCAGCCCTGATGACACAGTGGTGAAGAGCTTGGCAGTTAACCAAAAAGTTGGTAGCTCAAATCCACCAGGTGCTCCTTGGAAAACCTACAGGGCAGTTCTGCTCTGTCCTATAGGGTCACTGTGAGTGTGAACTGACTCGACGGCACTTAACAAGAGCAACAACCAAATGCTAAGCAGGGTAAGTGAAAGACACATTCTCTGGAAACGTTACTGAGAAATTTCTACCTACTGAATACAAACATCTTCCAGAGACAACACACAGGGGTCATACAGAGGAGTGTGACATTCCACTAGCATATTTGGTGCTACGAGACAATGGAGCGGTATCTTCAAAGTTTGAGGAAAACCCATTTTCAACCTAGAAGTCTTGGCTAAAGCATCAGTCAAACATGGGAGCAAAAGACAGGTCATTTCAGACAGACAAAGAATCAAAATATTACCATCCATACTCCTTCCAGAGGAAATTAAGACACACCACACAAGAAAACTGAGCAAAAGAGTAACATGAGATATAAGAAAAAGTTGAAAAACTACTAGAAATCTAGTAAAAAGAGAAATACCTAGATGGTGACTGCAGTGTACCAGGCTTAGAAATAATCAATCAAAATTAAAACAAGAAGTCACAAGATCCTCAAGGGAAAAAGGAACGATGCTAGGCAGCAGGCAAAGAAGAATCTGAAAGATATTATTTGTACAGTATTGAAAACATGTGTTTCTTCTCCCAGAACAAAAAAAAAGAAAGGCAACTGGAAACTCCAAGAGAAACAAAAAGCCTCAAAAGAATATAATGATCTAACTATTGATCAAACAAAAATGTAACATTTATGGAGTAATTTATGAATAACACTTATGGAGCAATTTATGAGTGACATTTATGGAGTAATTTATGAGTAACATTTGTGAGTAATTTATGGAATGTATAAAAATGAAATTCACTTGATCTGGATGCCAGAAACATTATTTTTCAGATTGTAAAGGTGTGGCGACATTGGACCTATACGGAAGAAATACAGTCCTTACACACAACGTAGCTCCACAGCGAGCAATGAATACTTCATAGCCCCAGCCATAACAATGTCATCTAAAGTACAGGACATAGGTTGCAGTAATGGCACAGATTGTAAACAACTCAACCTTAACAATATAAAAATAAAATAAAATTTGAAAATAAAATATAAAAGATGATGCAGACAGAGATGAAGAGTGGGTGGAGAAGAGTCAAGAAAGTGGTGAGTTGTTAGAATGAGAAATGAAAGCCTAAGAATATTTATGGGTAATGTAGTAATCCTAGAGTAAAATAAATAATGTAAAAATAAACTGTGACAAGAAAAAATTGTAAAGGTGGACTAAGAGGGAGTTTTGTCTTAGTCATCAAGTATTGCTTTAACAGAAATACCACAAGTGGATGGCTTTAAAAAGCGAAATTTTATTTTGTCACAGCCCAGTAGGCTAAAAGTCTAAATTCAGGGTGTCAGCTCCAGGGGGAGGCTTTCTCTGCAGGCTCTGGAAGAAGGTCCTCATCATCAGTCTTCCCCTCGACTGGGAGCTTCTGAGGCACAGGGATCCCAGTCCTTTCCTGGCACTGCTTCTTGGTGGCTTGAGGTCCCCAACTCTCCACTTGTCTCCCTTTCTTTTATATCTCAAGAAGCTGTCCCAAGGCACAATACAATCCCATACATTGAATCCTGGCACACCAACACAACTGCCACCCTTCCTCCCTCACTGACATCATAGGGGCAGGGTTTACAGCATAAAGGGACATCACACAGTACCGGGGACCAAGCTAAACTGCAACACACAATTTGGGGGGGACACAATTTAATCTATGACAGATGTTGTATAAGCAAGCTCAACTATCACCTCTTATAGCAAAAAGTGGAGGAATTTCTAGAGTTGATAAATCATGGAAGCAAGCCAAGTGCCAAGTGCCGTCGAGTCGGGGAAGAGCAATATCAATATTTCTTTCAGAGTGTGCTGTAACTGTCATAAAAGCAAACGCCTGAAATAGTTAAGAGTTTCTGATTCTTCTGAGTGGGACCTGATGGTGATAGACTTACTTTTCATTATAAATTCTAATATACTATTTTTATATGCATGCTATTTTTATAGAAAGTTAAAAGGTTTAAATATTATAGCATTATGTCATTGCTTCATCTAAAGTTATATACTAGTTATAAAACACAAATATTCCACTAACCATCATCTTGCTTCTCAGTGCATATAAAGACTTTTTGAAGATCAATTATAATGGCCCAGTTCACTTTTTTAAATTTATCTAAGAAAGTGTGAACTTATTTTAGCTTTTTAAATTTTATTACACTAGGCAAAAATAACCCACTGCCACTGAGTTGGGTGTGACTCACAGCAACCCTATAGACAGAGTAGAACTGCCCCATAGAGTTTCCAAGGAGTGCCTAGAGGCTTTGAACTGTTGACCTTTTAGGTTAACAGACAGCACTTAACCACTACATTTAATGCTTATTAGATGACACTGTTTCCAAAACCCTGGTGGCGTAGTGGTTAAGTGCTATGGCTGCTAACCAGAAGGGCAGTAGTTCCAGGCGCTCCTTGGAAACTATAGAGCGGTTCTACTCTATCCCATAGGGTCATTATGAGTCAAAATCGACTCACCAACAGTGGGTTTGTTTGGTTTTTTTTTTTTTGGTTTGCTCCCCGGAAAAGAACAGTCAGACACAAAGACTAAACCAACCTGACTCTCTTCTCTCCATCCTGCTCCCAGCACACAGATGCTCAAAACCACAATGACACACAATTATCAAGCAAAGTCAGCAATGCCACTGAAAAATAAATCAGTCACAGGTCACAGTGTGCAAAGAGGCCAACCAGCACTGTGGCCCAGCACTAACAATGTGGCATCTGCCAAATTATGGTTTGGGTGGGAAACTTGTTTGTAAACATGGACAACGAATTATAAGAATATTCAGTTTGGTTTAACCAAAAGCCAAACACATTGCCATCAAGTATATTCTGACTCACAAAGACCCTACAAGACAGAAAACAATTGTGCCATTGGATTTCCAAGATGCAACTGGGAGACTCAGACTGCTGACCCTTTTGGTTACGAGCTGAGTTCTTAACCAGGGCACCACCACAGAGCCTTGGTTTAGTTAGTCAAACCAAATACCACTGTGTGCTGAAGTGGCCCAAAACTGCCAGTGAGCAAGGTCTGTGCTGAGCAGTTAAAGAGTGAGCCCTTTTATGCCTCAGTTTTCTCACCTGGAAAATGGGTATCATGACAGCACCCATCTAACAGAGCTGCTTTGAAGATTAATTGAGTGACTATATGTCAAATGATCAGAACAATCTCCTTCACGCAGAAATCACCCAATACAAGTGAATCATTACTATTTGTCTATGACTTGAGCTGTTGGTGTCTTGCTCAATTAAAAAAAAAAACTATGAAAGAATCAAATAATGGAGAATGAGGAAAAGAAAGGATGATCTGTTCAAACATCTCAGTCTACATGGAAGATCACAATTCAGGTAGACAGGCTCTCAAGGACAGCAGGTGAGCCATCAGGTGTGCCATTCTTCCAGATGGCACAGATGAGGGGCTCCAGGGGTGGTAGCAGGGCTGCCACCAAAATGAAGCTCATCACAGCTGCAGCCTAGAGCCCTCTCTCCCTGCCAGGGATAAAGAGGACAAGCCCTCTCCCCAGCAGGCCCCAGGCCTGGAGCAACTCGGAAACTGCTTACACTTGCATCAGCACCCCTGCTCCCTCACAGCTGCTGTGGCCACGATCCTGAGCTCGAAAAGCCTGCGAAGTCCTACTAAACCTGCTCAGCCTTTTATGACTTAGTCAAAGAGGGCTCTGTTCCTTGAAATGTTGTCACAGTCACCAGCATCTAACAATCTTGGGCCAACACCAAATGGGAAAGGATGCCCTAGAACTTTCCTCTCCTACAGCCTGGAAAACCCATTACATCACTGCATGTCCTTGGGCTTTCCACCTGTGGATGTGATCTGGAAACTTCACTTGGAGAAGGGCTAGATGCCCACTCTTAGGTCATTATGCTAGAAAGACAGAGGCCTCATTTGAAATGTTCCATAAAAGATGTGCACTGGATTCTGACCTCTAAGGTCCCTTTCAACCACAAATGCCACAGCTCTCTCAGCGTGATGTGTCATTCTGAGTACCCCACCACCACCACCTTGACCTCGAGCCAGTGTGCTCCCTGGAGGCTTCCTCACGATGCAGCAGGTCAGCTACCTGGACAGACCAGGATCCCCTGCAGAGCACAGAGCAGGTCCATGCCATCTCTGCTCGTCTCTCAGCACCACCCAGTGTCTCCTTCAAGAAGGCATTCAATACATGCTTACAGAATTAAATTCAAAATAGAAGCTCTTTAAAACATTCACTTCACATACACATGCCATGTGCTAAGTTTCTCCTGCTGTACAGTATCTTTAGGTCTTTGGAGAAAAAAACAGGGGATCAATCTTTTAAAAAATAGATGTTTAAATTTAGTTGTCAAAAATGTAAACAACTGTCGTGCACACACCACAAAAAATACTACCCAGTTTCATATTTAACCAAGGTACTGCAAACTTATTTTTTTAAAGACATTTGTGAGTCAAATTATATCCTGAAGAGTCATCAAAATCCTATGAACACTAATTGATCTTAAGCCAAACAGTCACACAGCTGACACATTCATATTCTTGTCCTATTGACTACTATTTAAAAATCAACACTCGGGGCTGACAATAAACTAGATAAACTGATGAGAAAAGCAAAACTCTAAAGTAAATAAATGCCGAAAAATAATCCTCAAGTGATTACTGGTGTTTGCCGCCATCTGGTGGTCAACTGTGGTAAGTTCCTACACTGCAAACTGGAAACAAGATTGTTCCCAGATGGCCCCTCAAGGATCATCCAGGTTAAAACTTTTCATCCCACAGACTTCCCCAACGTCTAAGCAGGTCCTGCTATCCTGCTCCCCATGTCTGTATATGTGTGAAGATGTATGCTGAAGAAAAAACAAGGCCACCCGAGAAAACAGCAGGTTTCCACTACTGTCTCTATGTAAGTGAAACGTGCCACACAACTAAGAAAACGGACTAGGAATGAGTCGTCATTGTCAGCTGTCCATCACCATTCACTGTAGGAACACAGGACTAAGGACCTGCAAGGCTCCTAAAGTGACAAGAGAATAAGGAGCAGCCAACTTCACCTCGTTTATTTGAACAAAACACTGCACCATGTACTCTCAACACCTTACTCCAGGGATCCATGTTTCCATTTATAGTTGCATAACCACCTCACACATAAAATAGCATGCAGAAAAAAAGAACTTTGTGGCTTTAACTTTATTGCATTTGGTTATTCACTTGATTGTATTATATGAGGATTGCCAATTAAGTTCACAAACTTATTGACGAAAAAGTGCTACGTACCTCTTTGCTGAATATCACCACGGTCACCTTGGAAGTGCTCCCCTTGGGAAGCTGTGTGGGTACTAGTGCCTAGTCACCCTTCAAAGCAATTTTGGAAGTCTTTATGGAACGGCCACCAGAGCTGTTGCCAGATTGCCCTTGGCATCCTGAATGTCATCCAAATGCCTTCCTTTCAGTATTTCCTTTATCTTCGAGTAAAGAAAAAAGTCACTGGGGGCCGATCAGGTCAGTAGGGAGCGCATTCCAACACAGCTATTTGTTTACTGGCTAAAAACTCCCTCACAAACAACTATACAATTAAGCTCACTAACTTGTTACCACGCTGTCATGCACAATGGCCGTTCCAGAAAGAGTTCCAAAATTTCTTTAAAGAGTAGACTAGGCAACTAACCAACTCACATTGGTGCATAGCTTCCCAAGGGTAATACTTCAAAGGTGACCACAGCGATATTCAGCACTGAGGTATGTAGCACTTAGAACAATTACATTTGCAGATTTAACTATCAGACTTCACATTTATTAAAAGTATGGAAACTTCATCTTCTAATTTAAAAAAAAAAAAGTTCCATGGCCTCCCAGCCCTCAGTTGTCCTTGGAGCTGATCCTGATCCCCTTACCAGCACCCCACCCAAACCCCATTACAGTATACTGGGAGGACAGAAATCTCACTGTGCTCACTAGTAGGTTCAAGTCCTATCCAACCCAATCTATGAGGCCTCCTATGGGGAAGGCCCTACAGAAATGTCCCTCATTCAGCTCTCTGCTGCTAGAAAGGGTCAGGATCTGGAAGACAGTGTGTGCCTCTGGACTTCCTTTATATACTCCTGCCTGGGAAGTCTTTGGGAAATGTGTTGTCTATCAGGTAGGCGACAGCTTTTCCTTAGAACATTCCGCAGCTCCCTGCTGTTGCTGTTAGGTTTCACTGAGTTGGCTCCAGGTTCCAGTGACCCCATGTACGACAGAACAAACAACCACTCAGCCCAGCACCACCTTCACTATCAGAGCTCTCTGAGGCCACTGTGGCAGCCACGGTGTCAGTCCATCTCCCTGTGACCTACTAAGTCATGCATGAACTTAGCTCTCTTGTGTTCAGTCTTCAACAGTGAAACGGGTATGTGGGTGTATGGACGGATGGACGGAAAGAACTGTGAAAAGTCTTCTATGACATTTAATGCTCTACTAGGCCCTGCGCTGAGACTGAAAAAGAAGACACAATCCCTGATGACGAAATATTCTGTTAATAATAATAACAATGAGGTCAACCTAAGTGACAAGAAGAAGGTCATTCTTGTTGCAACCAAAAAACAAACCCACTGCCACTGTGTTGATTCCAACTCACAGCAAACTATAGACACAGTAGAACTGCCCTAAAGTTTCCAAGGAGCCCCTTTTGGATTTTATCTGCCAAACTAATGATTTAAAGGAAACATTGTGAAACTTTGGTGAGGCAATGCCCATAAGTGGATGGCTTGCTGTCTCCTCCCCAGCATCACCATCCTCACCACCTCCATGCCACCTCCTCCACCACCTCCTCTATCACCTTTGCCAGGCATGGCACTTAACCACTACGCCACCAGGGTTTCCATCACTGTTGTCAGGTGCTCTGAAGTTGGTTCCAACTCACAGCGACCCTAAGTACAACAAAACAAAACACTGCCCGCTCCTGCACTCTGCCCACAACTGTTTTTATGCTTAAACCCATTGCTCCAGCCACTGTGTCAGTCTATCTCATTGAGGGTCTTCATCTTTGTCATTGACTCTCTCCTTTATCAAGCATATGTCCTCCTACAGAGGCGGCCCCTTCTTATAACATATCCAGAGTACCTAAGAAAAAGTCATCCTCCCTTCTAAGGAGCACTCTGGCTATACTTCTTCCAAGACAAACTTGTTTGTTCCTCTGCAATCCATGGTACATTCAATGTTTTTCACCAATACCATAATTTGAATTCTTCTTTAGTCTTCCTTATTCATATCCAGCTTTAACCACATATGACGTGAATGACACAGGTCATTCACACCTTAGTCCTCAAAGTGACATCTTTGTTTTACGACAATGTCCAATACATCATTCGATTTTTCAACTGTTGCTTCCATGAGCACTGACTGTGGACCCAAGTAAAACGAAATCCCTGACAACTTCAATCTTTTCTCCATTTAGCACGATGTTGCGTATTGTCTAGTTGTGAGTATTTTTGTTTTCTTTATGGTTAGGTATAAAAAGAAGAGATGAACATAACGTAGTTCTAGAAGAAAAAAATAGAATTATCTTGCAACAAGAAAACAGAAAAACCTGACAGCTTTATAGTGGCAGACAGAGAAGTTAGATGATCAATTCAAGGGGACTAACTGATCTTTAGCTCACGTGCAAGCACACGAGCATCTGGTTCTCTCGTTGTTAGAGCAAGTGGAATGTCACACTCTGACTCCAGATGACCAGTCCCCATCAGTGATGTAAGCCCACAGGCATGGCACGGTACAGCCAGGTGACCAATATACAGACACCGGTGTGAGAAATGGAGATGCAGTCAGGAACATGCCTGGGGTGTGTCTACAACAAGAGTAGACAACAGCAGGTACACACAGCCTGCACTGCTGTCTTCACCCAGTCCAGCTCTCCACGACTGGGACTGAAAGGCCCCATAGTAGCCACTGACCAGCCACCTCTGATTCAGAAGGAGAACCAGATGCCCCCAACCTCCTCTTTTCTGTTGTTCTCGTCCTCCTTGGTGGGCAGCGGGCTCTGGACACAGGAATCTGACAGTCAGAAAGCCTCAAAAGATTACTGGAGAGCATGTTACTCCCAAACCCCAATCAACAGGGGCAAGAAATCCTCCTGAGAAAGCACTCAAACCCTTGGCCAGCAGTGCTCGCTATCAGAAAGGCTTCTGCACGTCTAGCAGAAGTCCCAGCTGTACCAGCTGAAAACATCTCCTTCCCTTTGCTCTCTTTTCAGCTCCAGCAGGTGGCAAAGGCTGCCACTACCTTATGTCCTACAGCCTTCTATGATTTGAAGATAGTCATTGAGTCTCCTTATTCTTTTCTCAACATGACGTGTCCAGGATTAGTGAACCCCAAGAAGAAAGCCAGATGTCATGGCCCTCATTGCTCCCCTCACATACCCACAGCAGACTCTGCCCAACCACGGCAGCTTTTCAGCTACATTCAGACTCGGCTTCAAAATTCTCCATCCTCAGCATAAGCAGCACTACCAAGAGAGGGGTGAGCTTTGCTATAAACTCTATTTGTCAGGCTAGCAATCTCAAATGGAATCCAGACTTGATTACTCAAGCTTCCACATCCCTTGCAAAAATAACAGCCAGTAGACACTGAAGACTTAGTATATGCAGGCACTATTATACGTACTCTCCAGGCATGAACTAACTCATTTGGGCCTGAGACCACTCCATAAAGGGGTTCTACTATTATTTTTAGAGGCATAGGTGGTTCAGTAACTTGCCAAGGTCATGCACAGCCAGACGTTTCATGCTCAGTGTTTGCACTCTTTAATAAGCTTGCTGTACAGTCTATAGCAGTCGCAGTATTCCCGCTGCTTCCAGGCATCCCAACCCCACTCATTTCAACTGAACAAACTTGTCCCAGGCACTTTCTCTTTGCCCGGCTCAGTGCTGAGCCCCAGGAATAAGGCAATGAGGAGGAGCATGTACCCCACCAACTGCAATCCTGGCTGATGTTACTCCTGGTAAGTTTCTCCCTAACTCCAGAATTCACTGGACAGCTCACGGCTATCCAGACTCCTAAGTTAGAATTTGGCTAAACTCCAAGCACCTTTTGTTTTTCATTATACATGCAGTACTTTTGGCTGCCACCATCCCTACATGGTTTTGCTATGTCTTTCAGTAATGCTTACCTGTTTATTTTATCTACACAGCATGCTGTGACCATCCTTGCAAACATATCCCCTTGCAACAAGGACCACTGAAGTCAACTAATGTATAGCTAGTGCCTGCCTCTACAAATTCCTTCACCTTCTCATGCCTCAGCTTCCCTATATACCCCTGGAATCATAAAAACCTAAGACACTGCCGTCCAGTCAATTCCAACTCAAAGCAACCTTATAGTTCAAAGTAGAACTGCCCCCAGGAGCACCTGGGGATTTGAACTGTCAACCTTTTGGTTACCAGATGTAGCCTTTAACCTCTACACGCCATCAGGGTTACCAATCATCTCATAGTTGTTATTTAAACAAATAAGTCAGCACATGCAATAATGTACCTAGAAAAGGCTAGAAGGTATTCACTAAATGTCACTGAGCAATGGCAGTGGTAGTGGTGGTGATGGTGGTTTTGGAGGTGGCTCAGAGATGGTGCAGCAGTGGAGGTAGAGGTGGAGGTGGGGATGGAGGTGGGGATAAGGTGGGGGTGGAGGTGGGGGTGGAGGTGGGGTGACAGCAGGAGTGGGGTGGGGGCAGGGGCGGAGGGGGTAGAAGTAGTGATGGTGTTGGAGGTGAGGTGGCATAAAAGTGAAAGTTGTGGTGAAGGTGGAAGAGGAGGTGGAGGAGGTAGTACAGGTGGTAGAGGAGGTGGAAGTGGGGGCAGAGTTGGAGGAGGTAGTGGTGGAGGTGGAGGAGGTAGTGGGGGTGGTGGAGGTAGTGATGGTGGTGGCGGAGGTCGAGATGGAGGTGGTGGTGGAGGAGGCGGTGGTGGAGGACGTGGAGCTGCGGCCCGAGGTGGTGGTGGTTGAGGAGGTGGTGGCAGTGGTGGAGGTGGTGGCAGAGATGGCATGGAGGTGGTGGTAGAAGTGGTGGATGGTGATGCTGGAGGAGACAGCAAGCTGTCCACTTACAGGAACCGCCTCACCAAATTTTCACAATGTTTCCTTTAAATTGTTATTTTTTGCCTCATTTTCTCATTTTGAGAAAGCTAACAAGCAGAGAAACTAAAATTAAGCCCAAGATCTCTCTACTGCACAACAATGCCACATCATATTATAGACTGAATTATGCCCTGCAAAAAATTATGCTGAAGTCCTAATCTATAAGACCTTGCTTGAAAATTAGGTCTTATAAGACATTATCAGGCCATGCTGGAGAAGGGTGGGTCTTGATCCAGTATAGCTGGTGTTCTTATCAAGGAGAAGAGACACAGAGTGAAGGTTCAGTCATACTCCAAGGAACTCCTCAGGCTATGAAACGCCAGGATAGACAAGAAACGATCTTCCCAGAGAGACTTCAGAGAGAACACGGCCTTGTCAACACCCTGAATTCAGGTTCCCAGGCTTCAGAACGGTGAGGCATTAAATATTGGTCCTTACAGGCCACACACTTTGGGGTATTTTGTGACAGCAGCCCCAGGACCTAGAATACTAATACCATCACAGCAGCAAGAGATTCTGAGTGGTCACCCCATCTCCTCCCTGCTCTAAACTCAACAGGCCCAGATTTGGGTACAGCCCACCACCATGACAGCAGTCTCTTGAATCCTCACACATGTCCTCTGTGAGGTCATTCCTGAAATGAGGGGGGCTCAGAGGTTCATCCTCCCCTCCCCCAGAACCTGATGACTGACTGTCCAACCCTATGACAGAGGAAGCCCATACCTGACACAACCCTAACCATGGGGATCTCACCATGCAGACAGCAGCCAAAACCAGGTGAGACAACAAAGGGCCGCTCATCACTTCATTCAAGCTAAGCCAAGCCAAGTGCCATCGAGTCGGATCCGATCATGGCGACCCTAGCGGCCAGAGTAGAACTGACCCCCAGAGTATTCAAAGACAGCCTAGATTCAAAGGGATGAGAATTGTTAACTTGGTCTAAACAGAAACGATGCTTTCTCACAAGCGTGCTGTATCAGCAGGTGTTGTCTCACAGTCCCTGGTCAAGGACTGGTTCACGTACTCCACTTGTCTCTAACAATGGTATGACAATCCTGAGTTATACTCAATTTGCAAACCAGGGCAGGTATCATGGATTGAATTGTGTCTCCCCAAAAATGGGCGCAGCAATTTCGCTGGGACCTGATTCGTGGCAGTATGTGAGGTTCCTAAGTGCTGTAAATCCTGCCTCTACGTTGTTAATAAGGGAGAATGGGTTGCAGTTGTGTCGCTGGGACAGGACTCAGTGTGTAAGACTATACCGTGCCTTGAAGCAGTCTCTTGGGCTACAAAGAAAAGGGAAGCAAGCAGAGAGTTGGGGACCTCATACTATAAGGGAAGAAGCAGTGCCAGGAGCAGAGCACATCTTTTGGGCCTGAGTTCCCTGCACCTCAGAAGCTCCCAGTCCAGGGGAAGATTGACAACAAACATCTTCCTCCAGAGCCAACAGGAAAAGGCTTTCATCAGAGCTGACGCTCTCAATCTCGGCTTGTAGCCTACTGGACTGTGACAGAGTAAATTTCTTTTTTGAAGCATCCACCTGTGTCATTTCTGTTACAGGAGCACCAGGTGAGTACAACAGTGGGACTGCACATCACCAGTGTACTTATGAGGTACAGTCAGCCCCCACACAGTGCTATGAGTGAACCCACACAGTTAGCGTGCATGGGAAAGAAAGGGCCTGGGAGAGAACAAACAGAAAGCCATTTGCTCCCTTCAGAGAAAGCAAGAAAGAGGCTCAGTGTTCTGGACCAAGGACAGCCAGAGTCAGGACAAAGAAGCAGGAGCATTCTTCGTCCCAGTCACAGCAGGAACTGGCTAAGGGGCTGCAGCGTGTAAGGGCACGCGCCAACATTAATTAAGAACTTACCCATGCTAGAAGTCCTTAGGCACAGTTAATGCACCTGGCTGCTAAATGGAAGGCTGCAGGTTCAAATCTAACCAGAGGGACCTCAGAAGAAAGACATAGCAATCTACTTCCCAAAAAATCAGCTGAAACCTTGTAGAGCACAGATCTACTGTGACACAAATGGGGTCATCATGAGTCAGAATCCGCTCTACAGCAACTAGTTACCTCTGCTGAGAACCATGCCGGTGCTTTAAATGTACATCTGGCTCAAACCTCATTCCTTCTTTCAACTCCTATTTGCTGCAGGCCTATTATGTGCCCGTCACTGTGTGGGGAGCTGAGCACATAGCAGTGAGCAGGGCAGGCACATGAAGCTTTCAGTCTAGCACAGAAGACAAAAATGCCCATTATACCATTAATTAATTATAGATATAGTGAGTGTTGCAAAGGCAAAGGGTAGATGCCATGGGAACAGATGGCAAAGGACCAGATGCAGGCTGGTGGGACTCACACAGCCTTTCTAGAGAAGGACACATGCCTGGGCTCTGAAATGGGCACCAAGTTTGGCCCTGCAAAGAAGTGCAGGGTGAGAGTGGCATTTGAGGAACACAGCAGCATGTGAGAAGCCCCCAGAGTGAGGAAAAACACAGAAGCACTGCAAAGGAGGCGCAGAACCAAGGACCAGTGAAGGGAAGCGGTGGAGTCAGAGGGTGCTGAGAAGCAGTGGACAGGGCCAGTCACAAAAGCCCCTGGAGACATGATGAGAACTTGGCCATTGATCCTGGGGGCACTAGGAGGCCATGAAGGGTGACAAGGTGACAGAGATGGTGGTGAGAACTGACTACTGCATCCACCTGTCTTGTGCTGGGATCCTCCAAGTGTGGTCCCCAAACAGCAGCAGCCACAGTAGCTAGAACTTGTTAGAAATGCAAATTGTCAGACCACACGCCAGGCCTGCTGTATCAGCAAAGCTAGGTGTGGGCTCAGCCACAGTGCGACACCTACTTCAAGGATTTACCTGTTGCTGTCAAGTCGATTCCAACTCACAGCGACCCCACGTGTCACATGACGGAACAGTGCTCCGTGGGGTTCTCATGGCTGTGACATTAGGGAAGCAAATTGCCAGGCCTTACTTCTGAGGCACTGCTGGGGGGGTTCAAACCACCAAACCTTCAGCTAGTAATCAAGCTCTGAACTGTTCGTACCTCCCAGGGAGCCTATTTAAAAGATTAGGGAGACTCTTGAGAGTGGAAACTTTTGCTAAAATATTTTCTTCCAAGAAAAATCAACCCAGAGCGATGGGCTTATATTTCACACTCCCTCCACTTCCACCTTCCAAACTCACATCGATCTTCCCAGCTTACGGTCTCCTTCCAAAAAGGAAGGTTCCCCAGCCTGCCCACATAGACCAAGGCATTCTCTCAAGCTCCCATCCCTACCCCTACCAAACACCTCAATTCCCTTCTTGTGTTCCTGCGAGTCATTTAACTTGGCGTGGAGCTGGGTCAGAAGGGAGAAGAAGGCTGTGAGCCTTAAAGGGAAAACCTGAAAGTTCTGAGGAAAGCCATGAAAACCTAGATATCTGCGCAGAGCTTAAAAGGACTGGGCATGCTCAGCCCTGAGTAAATGTCACCGTGGGGAGCCACAGTGACAGTACTCTAACACACAAGGAATGCACACAGGAGAAGGGATCCGTTTCTCAACCCTTCAGCGCTAGCAGAGCAAGAACGGCTTAGATTTCAGCTGGGAGAGTGAACATCATGTGTTGGAGACACAGGAGCAGAGGAGCTGCCAAGAAGGGTGGTGAAGTCACTGTCACCAGAGACACTCAGATGAGATCACAGCAGCCAGGGAAGGTGCTATCCATCAAGCGGTGTCATCAAGGTGCAGCAGAAGCAAGGTCTGAGGCCACCAGGCTCCCTGCAGGGGCCCCTGTTCTCCTGGAGAAGTGTGGGGTGGGCAGGGCAGGGGCTGACTCAGGGAACCCAAGGGGACCCATGTACCTCTGCAAGACATCTCAGGTCACAGTGTTAGCTAGAGGCCAGATTCCAGGCTTTCGTTCCGCAGAAACGCCCATTTCCTCCTTCCCCGCAGCCAGCACCTGCCGTTCTGACAGGCATCAGCAGCACAGCAGGAAGAGCACCCAGCTGTGCTCTGCGCCAGCACAGTCAGTCGTCTCACTCGTGCCCCACAGTCATCACAAGGCCCATTTTACAGGTGAAGAAACTAAGGCTCACAGAGAGCTACTGACCTGCCCATGACCCTAGTGTCGCTGTGTCTGGGATGAGATTTGAGTTTCAGGTCCTCTGACTTCAGAGCCCGTGCTCAGGGTACCACCTCCGCGTCGCCAGGAATGAAGTATGAACATTAGTTGGCCAATGAGGAATTGACCCAAATGTGGTTTTCCGAGCACCCTCTACCTGGATGACAGAGGCTGGCTCCTTAATAACATTCAACATAATATCTCCTCTGCTACCACCTCACCCACTGCTCCAAGTCTGATGATACTTAAAATCAAGTGTCTGCAGGAAAATTCTTCCTTGTGCCCCATCTCTGCAATCCCACCTCTTGTCCTTGGGACTCCACCACAAGCTTCAGTGGACTTACAGAGCTGCTGGCAGTGGGGGTGTGCAGCACATACTGTCACTTGCTCCAGAACAGGTAATGGCACAGGGCCCTACCACAGTCTGTCTAGCCACTAACAGGCACGTGTTTTTCATTCTGACACAACACTGTCCTCAGAGGGACCCTTAGTCAGGACTGTGTGAAGGCTAGTACAGTTATAGGGGATGTAGTATAGATACTATCTGACAGCTTCAGATAACCCTAGATGCCATTTTTAGCCTGCCTTCTCTCCGATGCAATTTTAGGCTAATCTGACTTCTCTGATTTGGCCTCTTCTGGGATCCTGAAAATAGCTGAAGTGATTTCCACCAGACTTGAAGAAGAGCCAGCTCTCCTCAGCACTTTGACGCTGTGCATTCAACACACTGTCTCCCTCAGGGAGCTCCCCAGGTGCCCCATTCATCAGGAGTTTCTGCCAAGAGACCAGCTGGGCCACTGCCTAGCATCGACTTTCATACTGAACAACCTACCTGCCCTCGCTTAAAGAGCCACCACAAAGCAAACAGAGCACATGTCCTTAGGCAGATAGAAGGCGGTTCACTCCTTACCACCTGTGCATGCCTACAATCTCTCACTGCTGTCCCCACTCTCAAGGACAGCAGTCTGCATCAGAGAGTCTGGGTCAGAGCAGCTGCCTGGAAAGTATCACAGATCCTTCAAAAGTGAGCAGGGACATCTTACCCTATTGTTCAGACGGCTTCAAGCTAATGTTAGACTAAGAGTCAGGTGAATGAAAGTTATTCTTTCCCGATAGAAAAGCTGGACTCAAGCTATGAATGTATATTCATGAGGAGTATTAATGTTTCTCCCAGCTCAGTGAAGCTTTGAGCTGGCTTTTCCCTTTTGGAGAGACGGAGAATGAAGACAGGGCTGAGACCCTATAGGGTGTAGAAAGGAGTCTCAAAGTTTTCTCTCCCATCTGCTCTTTCCAACCTGGTATATGAGAGGGTGTAAGACAAGAGCAGGAAGAAATTGCTTCTAAACATCTAGCCTCGTGAACTCCAACCTGTGATGGTGAATGTCACACCCCAAACAGCCACATGAAGATAAATACTCCCCAGTGAACTCAGCAAGACAGGCCAACCTTCCCCCACCCCAGGCAGCTCTAGCTGATGCTCAGACAGGTGTAACTTGTGAACACACATCACCCTGGGTCATCTCTTCTGGCTCAGTAGTCACATGCCCGTTTTGCATCCACTCTGCTCAGCAGCACACATCTGGGCTGCAGATGAACAGGATTAGGTACACTGTTCCAACACAAGTACAGACACACTCTGTATGTGGCCAACTGGCAGTGTCTAGCACCTCCTAGCAATCACAACTACGACCTACGAAACTCCACCTCCTGAAATTGTCACCCATCCTTGGAACACACAGAGGAGAAACAAGCAAATTACAATTAAGGTTGCCTACCTTCATGAAGCCTGTCACTTGGAATGTCACAGCTAATCTGGAAGGGGTCAACACTGCCAGCAGCGCATTGACTCTGTCACTGCTACTGTCCACCTGGAGTCACAGAAGCAAACATATGGCAAGGGAAGTGGGGTCAGAAAAGAGAGGCAGGGGTTAGCAAAAAGAAAGAGATAGCACCCCACTGGAAATGGAGCCCTGTGGCTCACATGTGCGTGCAGGCACAGGTTTCTGCAACCTGGAAAGTCTCCTATAAGAAACAGCCAAGTAAGGGGAGCTTCCCTAGAGATGCTGAGAAAGGCCTGACTCACAGAAGGTTTCCCACCACTGCGAGCCTACAGCCTCAGCAGTGGCCCCACAAAGGGAAGCATCAGGACCACCATCATTAAACCAGTACCGCGGCCTGAGTGCGCAGGTTGCAACCAACCCATTTTTCTCCAAGATACAATTCACATACCCTAGAATTCACCTTTTTAAAGTATACAGTTCGGTACGAATTTTGGAATACTCACAAATTATGCAACTATCAGCACTATCCAATCTCAGAACATTTCCTCCACCTTTCCTTCATCCCCCTTGGTCCCAGTCACCACCAATCT
Organism: Heterohyrax brucei; assembly: GCA_028571685.1. Taxonomy (NCBI): domain Eukaryota; kingdom Metazoa; phylum Chordata; class Mammalia; order Hyracoidea; family Procaviidae; genus Heterohyrax; species Heterohyrax brucei. The sequence continues at coordinate 26,576,328 of CM053162.1, forward strand.
ACTTGCTCTCTATGGACTTGCCTATTCAGACATTTCACATAAATGGAATCAGACAACACGTGGCCTTCCGTGTCTGCCTCCTTTCACTTAACATCTTGTGTTCAAGGTTAATCCAGGTTGTAGCTTGCATCAGTACTTCAACACTTTTTAAGGGGGACTCATATTCCATGGTATGGATATACCACATTTTCTTCAGCCATTCATCAGTTAACGGACATATGGGTTGAACTGTGTTTCCTGAATGACTAACAGGGAAACTCTGGTAACGCAGTAGTCAATTGCTACATTTACTAACCAAAAAGTCAGCAGTTCAAATCAACCAGCTGTTCCTCAGAAACTCTATGCAGCAGTTCTACTATGTTGTATAGGGTCACTATAGCCAGAATTGACTCAACAGCAATGAGTAGCGACTAATGGGGAGCCCCGGTAGCACAGAGGTTAAGAGCCCAGCTGCTAACCAGAACACTGGTGATTCGAATCCCCCAGCCACTCCTTGGAAACCCTATGGGGCAGTTCTACTCTGTTCTATAAAATTGCTATGAGTTGGAATCAACTCGACAGTAATGGGTTTGGTTTGAGGTAGTGACCAATGAAAGGAGCCCTGATAGATCAATAGGTAAGCATTCACTGCTAAACAAAAGGTCAACGATAGGAACCCCCCAGAGGCTCCACAGGAGAAAGACCTGGCCACCTGCTCCTATAAAGATCACACCCTAGACAACCCTCTGGGACGGTTCTACTCTGTCACATGGAGTGGCTAGGGGTAAAAATCAACTTACCAGTACCTAGAAATGAATAATGATGCTGAACTTTTTTTCATGCACTTATTGACCATTAGTGTCTTCTTTGGGGAAATGTCCATTCAAATTCTTTGCCTATTTTTTAATAAACTATTTCATTGTGCTTTAAGTGAAAATTTACAATTCAATATGTCATGCAAAAACTTACACACACATTGCTAAGTAACTGTAGCTGCTCTCCTCACGCTTTGACAGCACATACCTCCTTTCTATCCTGTATTTTCCACCCCATCTATCCTCTCATCTCACTCTCGGACAGAAGGTGTCCAGTTAGCCTCACGTATTTAATTTAGCCAAGAAGCACACTCTTCACCAGTTTATCATATTATGTCTTATAGTCCAGTCCAGTCTTGGGCTTTGGGAATGGTTTCAGTTCTGGGCTAACAGAGAGTCTGAGGCCATACCCTCTGAGGATACTGCAGTCTGTCCAAAAAGAGTTTGAGTTCTGCACCCCATTTTTCTCCTGCTACATCAGGGCCTCTTTGCTGTATCCCTTATCAAGGCAGTCGTGGGTGGTGCCAGGTACCACCTAGTTCTTCTGGTCTCGTGCTGAGTAGTCTCTGGATTATGTGGCTCTTTCTATCTCTTTGACTTATGTTTTCCTTCTGTTTTTGACGTGCTTCCTTCTCCTCTGCTCCAGATGGGTTGAGACTAATTGAAGCTTCTTAGATGACTGTCTGTTTGCTAGTTTTTAAGTCTCAAATGCCACTCACTAAAGTGTCTTTTGCCCTTTTTTAAACTGGGTTGTCTGTCATTTTATTGTTGAGTTATAAAGTCTTTTTTATATATTCTGGATATTAAATCCCTATGTGATACATGATTTCCAAATATTTTCCTCCATTCTGCAGGTTGTCTTTTCACTTTCATATTAGTGCCCTTTGATGCACGAACGAGTTTCATTCTGGTGAAGTCCAACTTATCTATTTTTTCCTTTTGATGCCCTACCTTAGAATTCACTGCTAAATCTAAGGCACAAAAATTTACAACTATGTGTTCTTCTAAGAGCTTTAGATTTTGTATTAGGTTTTTGATCCACTTAGAGTGAATTCTGACATATGGTACAAAGAGTCGACTGTTATTCCTCTGCATGTAGAGATCCAGTTGTCCTAGCACCATTTGTTGAAAAGACTACTCTTTCCCCCATTGTATACTCCTGATACTCATACTAAAAATCAGCTTCCTATAACGGTGAGTTTATTTCTAGAGTCCTCATTCTGTTCTACAGGTCTACATGTTTGTCCTTACACCATACCACACAGCACGGATTACTATAGCTCTGTCCTAAGTTTTCAAAGCAGGAAGTATAAGTCCTTCAACTCTGTTCTTTTTTTAAGACTGTTTTGTCTATTCTGGGTCTCCTGTATTTCCATATGAATTTTAGGTTCTGTTCGTCAACTTCAGCAAAAGTCCATCTGGGATTTTGGCAAAGACTACGTTAAATACATACGTCAATTTACTAGTCTATTTCTGACCAGGGGATGAACCAACACCCGGCAGTGGGGCTCCTCCTTCAAACCTCAAGCAAAACCCCTGTGCTGCTGCTGCTACTCTGTGGTGTTTGTGGGGACAGCTTCGAAGGCAAATGAAAGGCTTTAGCACCAAATCTGGCTTATCAAAGAAGACTTCATGTCTCTTCCAATGCTCTATAGACAACATGCACACTGTCATTTTGCTTTCTGGTTGAGTCTAGCTTTCTCACCCTGGTGCACAGGTGAATGCTAGAACACTAGCGGCAGCTTCTGGCCACACAGATCTCATTAGAGAGGGGTAGGTGTGCACAGAGTTCACCCAAATTTCTGAGAGTGATGCCAACAAGCAACCTAGTGATAAGCAGGCACCCAGGGGTAGGCTGGTGGTCTTCAGCCCCTGCTGTCATGGGTACTGCTGGCTCCTGTGGGGCCCAGGAGCTTCACCACCCAGCAGGATAACTTCCAGGATGTCACTGATGGTCCTGTTTGTTTCCTCCCCACTCATGGGAGACGGTAAATTTAACCAAGAGAATTTGGTCCATTTTAAGTTAGTTTCTCATAGACTTTTCTTAAACTTTTGGTATCTACCACCACATTTATCTGCTGGCAAGAACTTTAAGACAACAAAAAGGAATAAAGTATTAAAGGAAAGCCCACAGGGAGTATGACTTGACTAAGTGTAGCCTGACTGCTCACTTTTCCATAGATTTACACATGGCTGTGGTAACCCTGGTGGCATAGTGGTTAAGTGCAGTAGCTGCTAACCAGAAGGTTGGCAGTTTAAATCCACTAGGTGCTTGCTGTGAGTTGGAATCAACTTGATAACAATGGATCGGTTGGTTTTGGAGGTCCAGGGCTTCATTGCATATGCAAAATGCTCCTGAAACATTAAAGACAATTGATATTTCTTAGCTTCTGCAAAGAACATCTTGAATCCCCGGAGCTTCTCCCTCAGAATGCCCTTGAGTAACTGTCATGGATTGAATTGTGTCCCCAAAAGATGTGTCTATCAGCTTGGCTAGGCCTTGACTCCAATGATGGTGTGATTGTCCACTATCTGATGACATTTTCCTGCATGTTGCAAATTATATCACTATAACGGAATAAAATGGATTAGTGGCAGTTGTAGTGATGAGGTCTACAAGTTTAGTTAGTATCTCTTTCTAGATATAAAAGAGAGAAGCCAGTAGAGAGAGACACAGGGACCTCATTCCACCAAGAAAGCAGTGCCAGGAACAGAACACATCCTTTGGACCTGAGGTGCCTGTACTGAGATGATCCCAGACCGAGGGAAGACAGATGCATCACAAGGATCTTTCTCCAGAGTCAACAGAGAGAGAAAGTCTTTCTCTAAAGCCAGCATCCTGAATTTGGACTTCTAACCTACTGGACTGTGAAAGAACAAACTTCTCTTTGTTAAAAGCTATCCACCTGTGGTGTTTCTGTTAGAGAAGGACTAGATGACCAACACAGGAACCAACATTTACTTTGTGGTTGAGCCCATCTCGAGCTCACTGCTGTGATACCTGTAATGGCCACCAAGTACCTCTGACAGTATCTGTACAAGTGACAGTGACCACAGGAGCCTCACATGCCAAGAGGCAGTGCCTCGCCTGCTACTCACAAAGGATTCGAAAAGACTAATCGTTGTTGTTGGCTGCCATCAAGTCACCCCCAACCCATGTCAACTCCACAAACACAGAACAAAACATTGCCTAGTCCCGTACCATCTCCATGAGTAACTGTAGACAGACAATGCTCTATTACTGGATGATTTTTGGAGTTAGATTGCCAGACCCATCTTCCTAGTCTATCTTAGTCTGGAAGCTCCACTGAAACATGTTTAGCCTCATAGCAACATGTAAACCTACTCTGACAGAGGTACACTGGCCAGGAATCAGTTTATGAGAACTGCCAGTTAAGTTTGCAAACTCATCCTAGAAAAAGTGCTACATACCTCACTGCTGAATATCACTATGGTGACCTTCAAAGTACTCCCATTGAGAAGTACACCGCTAGGCACTGACACCAGTGCCTAGTCCATCCTTCAAAGCAACTGTGGAACTCGTTGTATGGAATGGCCATCACAGCTGTTATCAAATTACCCTTGATGTCCTGAATGTCATCAAAACGTCTTCCTTTCAATGTTTCCTTTATCTTCAGGTAAAGAAAAAAGTCACTAGAGGCCAGCATAGTTGAGTAGGGAGGGTGTTCCAATACAGTTATTTGCTTACTGGCTAAAAACTCCCTCACAGACAGCTATACAATTAAGTTTGCAAACTTGCCACCATGCCACTGTGCCCAATGGCCATTCCAGAAGGAGTTTCAAAATTCCTGTGAAGGGTGGACTAAGCACTGCCATCAGTGCATAGCTTCCCAAGGAGAGTACTTCAAAGTGACTGTAGTGATATTCATCAGAGGTACATAGCACTTAGAACAATTAAGTTCACAGACTTAATTGTCAGACCTCGTATAATAGCAAAAAAGAACAGAGAAAACCATTTACAGGCCCCAAAATAAGGAATTGCTAATATAAATTACAGAATGTTCATTTAACCTTCTGTTGTGGTTCTATTAATAATGACAATGTATGTGTGTATTTATTGCTGCATAAAAACATTTGATATATAATGCTAAGAGGAAAAACAAGCTATAAAAACAGAATCTATAAGTGAGTCTCCTTCAGTAAATATCAAACATTTCTCACTCCCCAGATATATTGGCATAGGTAAGATCTGGAGAGAGTACATTCATGTGGAATAGTCACGGTGTCTGGGTAATAGAACTTTGAATCATTTTAGGGTCTGTTGTTTGTTTTCCTATGTCTCATTTATACCTTCTGTTTTAGTCAGCTAGTGCTGCTCTAACAGAAATACCACAGGGTGGATGGCTTTAACAAAGGAAGGTTTATTCTTATACAGTCTGGTAGGCTACAAGTCCAAATCCAGGATGTCACCTCCAGGGGAAGGCTTTCCACCATGTTGGCTCTGGAGGAAAGTCCTGTATTGCATCAGTCTCTGTCCAGGGAGCATCTTGGCCCAGGAATCTCAGGTCTGAAGGATATGCTCTTCTCTTGGTGCTGCTTTCTTGATGGTGTGAGGTTCCCAGTTTTCTGCTAGCTCCCCTTTCCTCTGATCTCTTGTAGGATGCAAGGATTAAGGGTAGGGCAAGCCACACTCCAGGAAAACTCCCTTGACAGTGGAGCAGGGAGGTGATCTTCTGAAGGTATTTACAGGCCTACCCTAATCCTTTAACATACAGCACAGCCAAATCACACAACAGAGGGCAATCACAGAACACAGGAAATTATGGTCATACGGCTACACCTACTTTGGCAGGGACACAGTTCAAGCCATGACACCTTCCAGTTAATTGTCAGTAACCTTGTAAGTGCGACTAGCAGACAACAACCCAGCAGTGTAAGTCCTGACACAAAGATCCAAGCCGGCTTGAGAGAGCATCTGTGTGACATCATACACACAGCAAACCGAAGTTATGGAGAAAACTACTGATCTATCCAGCAGCTTCTCCCTCGGTACTTGCACCTTGTCAGATACCAAGATCCCACTGTCCACACCATGCAGACCTAGGGAGAAATGAAATGGACCTGCAAGGAGAAATCTATGCCTTCATCCAAAATAATGTCCCGCTGTCTCCCAGACTTGTTCCCACTAAAACAAAGTCCTTTGTTAACTTCTGGAGTTACTGATGCCTTTTGACACTAGGGTGTGTTGATTTCCTTGAAGAGCTGCCTGTGTCTTTTGTCCCTTTAGCCCACTCCTTGCTGAGGACAATGTATTAGGTGCTCAGGGCTCGAGTGGGGCTTGGGGTGGCTGAGTAACAGAAGTAACTGTGACTGCCAAAGAGGAAGAACTAAGCAAGTGACAGACGATGAAGCTGAACACAGAGACGGCAGGAGAGCCAGGTTACTCTCCCCACAGTGCAGAACTCTGACTTCTCCCCTTGGGGCTTCCTGCCCAGCACATGGTGAACCTGTGAAAGCTGAGGCCTGACAGATAAGAGCAAATGGTTATGAGGACAGCAGTGGGTGGGTGCGGTTGCCCGATTCTCTGGAGGATTTCTGAAATCTCCAAGACCCATCTCCCAGTGACAGCTGTTGGAATCTGGGGTCTACTGTTTGTTCCTAACAACTCAGAGACATTGAATCTGGAAAAAAATATTTATTTAGAAAATTTCTTTATTTAGAACATGGACGTTTGACAAGGACAAGTTTGCATTTTGGAGCTTACAAGGACACCAAAGCAGACTTTCTGAAGTTGCCAGTGTTTTAAGCGCCTGGCTCCACTTCACAAAAACTAGGCCTATCCTCTGCTCCCAACAATACTTGACACATGAGGTGCTTTCCAGAGGCCGGGGCCAGCAGGGGTGTAAGTCACCCTCGAGATAAATTAGAAACACTCGCACACCCACCTGCAGCCATTCCTGCAGCTGCTCCAGCGGACACAAAAAAACTAGAGGGCCTGGAATTAGAGTACGCTCCTCCGCCAAGGTGCTCTTCTTCCCTCTTCTCTCCTCCTGCTCTTTCTTCTCTCTTTTTTCCTTCTTCCTCCAACCATTTCAAGATGCTTGGGCAATGCAACTGAAAGGTCAGCTGTTCAAAACCACCCCACGATGCTGCAGAAGGAAGGCCTAGTGATTGGCTTCTGTTAAGATTATAGCCAAGAAAACCCTATGGAGCTCAGTTCTATTCTGTAACACGTGGATGCCCACAAGTCAAGAACAACTCCACAGCAATGAGCTTTTTCAACCCACGCCCTTCTTTAGCTTGGATTAGCCTTGTCGGGGGATGAGCAGTGGAGCCTACAGGCATGGCTGATCTCATAGGGTCAATCTTCAGAATTTGTCAAGACCTCACTAGCATAAGCACCAGGCTGGTGGCTTAGGGGCACAGAAAGGAGGAATCCCCCAGCTTACTGAAAGCTCATAAGTCAAAGAAGAAACAAGGAGATGGAGCAATGTCAGGGCAAAAGCAGAGAAGCTGAGAGAAAACAAGACCAACACACAGTCATAAACAGCAGCCTGCAATATCCTCCAACGGTTCTGCATAATAGATTCTAAATTAGGCTTCAAAGCCAAAGATGTCCTCTTAGGTTTCTGCACCTTCACAGTTTCTGTGAGTTAGGTTCAATTCTCTTTTGGGCGTACTATGGGGGCAGGGCTGTGGGAAATGGGAATGAGACCAGAAGGAGGGTAACCTGTGACCCACCTTGTCTGTACATCGTATCAATTGCTGTCACTCCAGGGAAGAAGCTTCCAGTCTCATCCTGGACAGGCACAATGAAACAGTGGGGCCCTAAGGAAGGTGGAGGGGCAGTTATTAAACTTTGAATTTCTGAAGAAAATAATAAAGCCTTACTAATTTCTTATAACAGCATAAAATTATTTTGATCCCCAAACATTCATTTTTCTGATTGTGCACAGCACATAATAGTACATTATGTTAAAATGTCCTGGTAAATTGCATCACCATGTTTATTTAAGAGATAAAGTATCTAAATACTGAAATTTTTTAAAGATAAAAAATAGCCCTATGAAATGAGGTTTCAGTATAAAGGACTCATGGCAAATAGCAATTTGGAAGCTTTCCATGTTGGTGACAGACCTTGAGATCTCCCGTTCACAATGAGCTGGGCAAGGACAGCAGCACAGTGTACGTGCATGGCATTGCCAATGAACATCTCTTTCTCATTTTCACGTGGCATGTCAATTACAAACTCCTGCACAGAACAGCACAGCAACAGACTATACCCAACTCTTGGCTAAATGCAGTGAATGCTATGAAAAAAGATTCACATGGTACAGCTCTACATATTCAGGTGATTTCACAAAGTCCCAACAAAGAAGACAACCGAAGTCATCTGGCTCAACCTCATGTAGTCAGCACTGCTCTGCTATGAACCTTAATTCATGAATTTCACCACGGCCTCAACTTCGAAAATTTAGGTGCTTTTTAAATGAATAATCCAATCAGGATTGGATTATTATCAGGAAAATAAGCTGTCTGCTTTCAGTCAATAAAGTGTGTTGCCTTCTTTTCAGTATCTCTTCTTTGGAATGCTGAGCTGACATGCATGCTACCTGATCGAACCTCAAAGCTGTAATGTAATTTATAAAGCCTTTCCTCAATTACTAATCTCATTCTCCCTAGACTACTTCATACTGAGCTGTTTACACTTAGACAATCCGACACCATTTTAAAAAAAGTCATCAAGTCACCTCTCATCCACAATGACTCCATGTGTCAGAGCAGAACTGTGCTCTGTAGAGTCTTCAATGGCTGATTTTTTGGAAGCAGATTTCCAGGCCATTCTTTGGAGGAGCCTCCGGACAGTCAACCTTCCAACCTTTCAGCCTGCAATCCAGCACGTTAATCAGCCGTGCCCTCCAAGGACAGATAACCTAACTTCAAGATACCTAAGTTCTCAGTGGTCTAGTTTGGAGCTTTCCATCACTCCTCGCTTCCAAGCACAAAGTTCCCAAGAAACAGTGAACAGCCAATGATATGGACCCTCACAGGGCTGTCACAGAGACCACACTAGTGTTTCTCATTTTGTTGCTGGTCTTCATCCTTCTGGACAAACCACTTGTTCCCCATCTTGCCACCTTGAACATCCCGGCCTCCAGGTGAGGGCCTGTTGTTTACACATCACAAAACTAGCCAGAATTGTACGACTGCAAGCATCAAGGTGAACAGGTCACCATGACCGTGTGACACCACTGCATGGAATATCAGCCCATAGAACTCGGATTTTTCTCTTAAAAAAAGAAGAAAGAATACTTAAGCCTTTGGATGGCTGTTTCAGAACCTGCTTCTCCATTTGCCTGACCAATGAATAAAGCAAAAGGTTTCAAAAAAGAGTTCATACATATATGTCCTTTAAAAGAAAAAGTAGTTGCACATGATTCTCCATCTAGCAAGGAAAAGAATGCCAGAAAGCGCCACTGTTTGTATCTGTAAAACGATACAAGATTTCAGCTTCAGTCTAAGAACCAATGTTAATAAGGGAGAGGAAAGAGGAAAATGCAAGCTTTTTGTTTTTAGTCTCTGCTCAAACCTCGACCTTTGTTTCCACCCTCTCTGAACAAGGGACAAGTGACAAGCCAGTATGAGGACTACAGTGAGTGATACCCCCTTTTACTTCATAGTCCTGCCTACCATTTGGGTCACCCCTAAACCTCTTGGCCAGGATGCACTGCCCTTAGCTGTCAGCTCTTGACACGGGAAACTTGGGGCAGGTGGGTCAGCCCAGGCAAATGACAGAAGAGCAGAAGAATGGCAAATTTAATTGGAGTTGACAATATTGAAGATCTGGCTCAACTAAACCAACAAGCTATTGATCACACAAAGATTATCTCAGATTTCAGATTCTAAAGCATAGAGACTACATTTTCCTCTGGCCAAGAAACACAGTCTTGAAGCCTAAGAAAACATTCTCTGACAAGTGTTTGCACAGGAAAACTTGTAACATGTGCAAGGGCTTTTCAGAAACATAAATGGACATGTAGAAGTCTCCGGAGACCGCCCTTGTCTTATCGGGTTAGCCATAACTTCTCAAAGAAAGGAGTTACTTGAAGCTGAGTACAGTAAAAATAAAATAAGATAAAACAAAACAACAATACAAACCATGTGTTCGGGGCAGGGGGGTGCTTACAACCCGGGGGAAGGAAGGGAAGTACGAGAGGAAACGCCGGCTGGCAGGGCAGGTCTGGCAGGGCGGGCAGGAGTGCAGGAGGCCCCCGTCCCCGTAAACATCTGATACACCCTGTGAAAGGAGGTTTGTCACTTCTGGCAAAACGTTTGATTTGGAAAGTTTGCCTCAGCCAACACATTAGAGTTAAAGCTGGCTCTAAATAATGCACACCACATGTGTCGGTTACGATTGAAACTCTTCACTGAAGGTCAACAAAGCGGTCAGTGCCATAAGCACTGAACAGATGGCTTTGGCCAGAGAGCTCCTTTATTTACTAACTCTGTTTATTTTTGCTGATTTGTACAAAGCATAAAACTAAAGCTCTGTCTTACCTCTTAACTATTCACACCACTGCCTTATCCATCCTCCTCCTAAAGTAAAAATGAATAACTAAAAAAATGTAAGAGGTTAAACAGCCCTTGAGGCAGAGAAGGCTCATTTGATACGCTTTAAGATTTTAAAAGGGAAATGAAAAGGAAAACTCAGAAACCAATGAAGGAGAAATCCATTCCCTGAGACGTCAGTTCTCAGTGACTTGGTTTTCTGGTAGACGTGTTCCGTCTCCCGCTCCCACAGGAGACACAGCGTTCACCAGAGTGTCCTCCTCACTGTTACATCCACTTCACTACTCTCCTAGCAGAAAGGGGCAGCTGCCAAGGCACACCAGGTAGCTAAACCATTTACGCTATTTGGGGAAAATGGGACCAACACAGGAAAACAATTTTTGTGGGGGGAAAGAAATGATTGTCAGAAGAAACAAATAAGATTGTAGTTTGTTGGTTTGTTTGTTTTTCCTAATGACAGCAAGGTGACCTCAACAACATGGTTTAGGGAAAGAAAAGTCGGTCAGCCAAGAGCCAGAAGACGTTAGGTCAGTGTCATCGATTGAATTGTATCCCCTCCACCCCAAGTATCTGTCAAGTTAGCTGGGCCATGATTTCCAGTACTATGTGATTTGCCACCATTATATGTGATTTTTCTGTATTTTGTAAATCTTATCACCATGATATAACAAAATGGATTAGTGGCAGTTACGCTGATCTATCAGATTAAATAGTGTCTTTTGAGATATAAAAGACAGAAGCAAGTAGAGAGACACAGGCACCTCACAGCATCAAGAAAGCAGTGTTGGCAGCAGAGCACGTCCTCTGGACCTGCTTCCTTTGCTGAGACGCTTCTAGTCCAGGAGAAGACTGATGTCTTACAGGGACCTTCCTCCAGAGTCCACACAAAGAAGAAGCCTTCCCCTGCAGCTGACTCCATGAATTTGGACTTGTAGCCTACCAGACTGTGACAAAATAAATACCTCTTTGTTGGAGCTACCTGCTTGTGGTATTTCTGTTACAGCAGCTCTAGGAGACTAAAATAGTCAGTGTCCCATCACTGGCTAAGAGCAGTCCTACCTGAACCTGAGACTCACTATCACCACAACCCTGGTAAGTTTCTTAACCTCTGTGAGCTTTGGTTTTTCCGCCTATAAAATGGGAAAAATAATACCTGGCCAGTCCCCAGATTATGTAAATGGTCAAGGTACTTGGCTGCTAACTGAAAGGTTGATCATTCCAGTCCACCAGGAAATGCCTCAGAAGAAAGGCCTGGCAGCCTACAGCCGAAAAGTCAGCCACTGAAAACTCTATGGAGCACAGCTCTACTCTGACACACACAGGGTCACCATGAGTCAGAGCCAACACAAATTAACTGGTTACTGGTACAGAATTATAAACTATGTATAGAGGTTAGCCTGGCAGCGGGCACAGAAGTGCTTGATCAGCAGTGGTGACATAAGGTCACGTTTATGCAATTGCTGTTGTGAGGAAACACATGCTCTGCAGCAGGAGCATGACACAGAGCCCGGGACACAGTGAGCATTTAACAAAAGGCAGCTTTTCTTTTGTTCTAAATAACTTCGGACACCACTGTCTCCTAAGAGAATGACCATCAGTGAGGAGAAAGAGCAAGAAGTCCTCCAGGAAAGTCCTTACCTGAACTCTCATTCTACACACTCACTACCTCCAAGCATCCCTGGGTCAGGAACACCCGCAACAAAATCCTAGATTCTAAAGGATAAGCTCAGCAAACATACGGAAAGGACTGAGTAACAGCACTCATGTGCAGGCACACACCCACCACATTGTACACATGCTTGAACACATAGGTTTACACAAAACCGTTTTTAGAAAGAACTTCAAAGTTTATGTATTCCTTTGTAGTTCTTTGGAATACTTCCACCAACATCAAATAAGAAAGTGAAATCAGTAAACAATTGCTTTCTTCTTTGGAGGGTTAGGAAGCTAAAGAGACAGTGGAAGCTGCAGAGCAGGGGTTTTCACACTGCAGGTTGTGATCCATTAGTGGGGAACAGATGAGTTTAGAGGGTCTTGAAAAGCATTTTTAAAAAATAATGATGAGAAAGAAAAAGGAAGGGAGAACAACAAAGAGAAGGGAAGAGGAAGGAAAAAGCACACACAGAATTTTTTTTTGATTGCTGAGAATATGCACCAATTCAACCATTGCTACATTCAGTGTTTGATGACACTCTTCATTCTTCAAGTTGCACAAGTTTGATGACACTCTACATTCGTCAAGTTGCACAACTTACTCTTACCTTCCTTTTCTAAGCTGTTCCTCCTCCATCAATGTAAATTCGCTTCCCTGTAAGGTTGCTATCTCAGTTTTCGAGGTACTGTTATCAGTTTGATCCCATACACATAGATCTTAAAAGAGCATAACGTTCAAGACAAACATTTTTTACTACTTAGGATAAACTATTGTTCGGTTTTCAGAAGACCTCAGAGGACAGTTTCAGTTTAAGGTTTAAAGATCATCGCAGGACTACAGTTTCAGGGATCCACCCAGCCTTCATGGCTCCAGGAAGTATGGAGTCTATGAGAATCTGAAATTCTCTTCCTCTTTGTCCCCTTCTTGATCAGGATTCTTCTACAGAATTTTCAATCAAAATGTCCAGTAAGGGTAGTCAGGCACTATCCAATTCTTCTGGTCTGACAACAAAGCACAGAGTTGTTCATGGAGGCAAACAGCCGCACATTCTGCATCCTCCTCTTATTCCTGACTGTCCTTCTTCCTCTATTGCTCTAGGTGAATAAAGACAAATGGCTGTGCCTTGGATGAGTGCTTGCAAGCTTTTAAGATTCTGGGTACTAGAAATGAACTTGGAGGTAGAACAGTACTAAACTAACGTTACTGGATCAATTAATGAGAGGTACCATGAAACGACGACCCTCAACCTCCAAACCAAGGAATCAGATCACATAAGGTTTTTGAGTATATATAAGCAGTCTTAGCGGCTATCCTTTTTTGCTGTTGTTGTCTGAAGGTATGTATGTCACGTAACTTCTGCCAATACAACTTTTTACAGTTCTAACTTATTGACAGCAATTACACTAATCAGTTGTGCAATTCTACCTTTAATCAATGCAATATTCCATCATGCACTTCCCCCACCAGAAACCCAGGTGGTGTAGTGGTTAAGTGTGACATCTGCTGACCAAAAGGTTGGCCATTCAAATCTGCCAAGTGCTCTTTGGAAATTCCACGGGGCAGTTCTAATGGGACCTATAGAGCCGCTATGAGTCGAAATCAGCGCAACAGCAGTGTGTTTGCCTTTCCCCCTCCTTTCTGACCCTGGTTGACACTTACAAACTTTGTTCTCTATACACTTGCCTTTTGTTGTCTTTTTGTATAAGTGAGGCTACCAGTATTTGTCCTTTTGTGACTGACTTATTTTTATGGTCTCCACAGAAGACACCTACGGAGGTACATGCCATACCTGGAGTGACTGCAGCCACTGAGCAACATGATCTGGGTTTTCAAGATTCCTGACTGTACTTCCAAAGAGCTGATAAATTATTCCATACTGGAAACAAGCAAAATTATTATTAATAATAGTCAACAATTTAGTGACATTTAAAATCACTGGTCAAACTCCAATCAATAATCATTCATTTGGTTCATGGAGCTTTACAAAGGTTCCACAAGTGGCAAGACTTCCATGTCTTTCCCCTTGGCTGCTTCTCTGCAGGCATGGCTCACAGATCATTCTCTGGGAGAGGCCGTCCTCAGCTTCACAGATTGTCAGTCCTGCATCCTCATGGCTGCCTAGCTCACCATATTTTCTCAGGATCTAGCTTAGTGCCCGGATGTGCAAGATGTGCAACAAGATGTTTGTATAATGATCATAGCTGCTGGCCACAGGCTGCAGGGATGAGTCCTGCCATGACAACAGTCATCAAACACAAAAGGTGATGAACAGGCAATGCTGCAAAACCAGGATGCACTCATTCTGCTTGAAATGAAACAAAACCAAACCCAGAGCCCAAAGTCAGTTCTGACTCACAGTGACCCCATGTGTTAGAATAGATTACTCCACAGGGTTTACTTGACTATAATCTTTATACAAGCAGGTCACCAGGTCTTCCTTCCATGGCACTGCTGAGTGAGCTCAAACTGCCAACCTTTAGGTTAGTAAAAAATAAAAGGGAAACCAAATCCAATGCTGTGGAATCTATTCTGACTCCTTGCGACCCTACGAGACAGAGTAGAAATGCCCCATAGCGTTTCCAAGGAATGTGTGGCAGATTTGAGCTGCTGACCTTTTGGTTAGCAGACATAGCACTTAACCATTACACCAGCAGGGTTTCCTTTAGTTTGTGTTATTGTTGTTGTTAGGTGCCATTGAGTCAGCTCTGACTCACAGCGACCCTATGCACAACTGAACAAAATACTGTCCACAATTGTTTTTATGCTTAAGTCCATTGTTGCGGCCACTGTGTTAGTCCATCTCGTTGATGGTCTTCCTCTTTTTCACTGACCCTCAACTCTACCAAGCATAATGTCCTTCTTCAGGGACTGATCCTTCCTGCCAATATGTCTAAAGTATGTATGATGCAGTCTTAACCATCCTTGTGTCCAAGAGCACTCTGGCTGTCCTTCATCCAGAGCAGATCTGTTTGTTCTTTTGGCAGTCCATTATATATTCAATATTCTTCTCCAACATCACAATTCAAGGGCATCAGTTCTTCTTCTGTCTTCCTTGTTCCTTGCCCAGCTTTTGAGTGTATATGATGCAGCTGAAAACACCATGGCTTGGATCAGGTGTACTTTAGTCTTCCAGGTGACGTCTTTACTTTTCAATACTTTAAAGCAGCCCTTTGCAGCAGATTTTCCCAATGCAATGAGATGACTACTTCTTCCATGGGTATTGATTGTGGACCCAAGTAAAATGAAATTTTTGACAACCTCAATCCTTTCTCCACCTATGACAATGTCGCTTACTGGTCCAGCTGTGAGGATTTTTGTTTTCTTGATGCTGAAGTGCAATCCATACTGAAGGCAGTTGTCTTTTATCTCCATCAATAAGTGTTTCAAAACTTATTTACTTTCAGCAAGTAAGGTGGTGTCATCCGCATAGCACAGGTTGTCAATGAGTCATCCTCCAATCCTGATGCATCATTCTTCTTCATATAATCTAGCTTCTCAGATTATCTGCTAGACATACAGATTGAAAAGTTATGGCAAAAGGATACAACCTTTTGTAAGGATGCATACGTTTCCTAACTTTAAACCATGCATTGTCCCTTTCTTCTGTTCATGTGACTACCTCTTGATCAAATTATAGACTCCTTAAAAGCAAAATTAAGTGTTCTGAAATTTCCATTTTATGAGAAATGGGAATTCCAGAACACTTAATTTTGCTCGATGGCACTTGGCTTTAACTTGGCTAGCCATAATTCGTTATGATCCATACAGTCAAATGCCTTTGCATAGTCAATGAAACACAGGTAAACATCTTTCTGGTATTCTCTGCTTTTGGCCAACAGCCATCTGACATCAGCAATGATACCCCTGGTTCTATGTCCTCTTCCGAATCCAGCTTGAATTTCTGGAAGCTCCTTGTCAATATGCTATTACAGTCGCTTCTGAACGATATCTAGCAAAATTTTACTTGCAGTGTGACATTAATGAAATTGTTCGGTAATTTCCACATTTGGTTGAAAGAGCTGGCTAGGACAACTGAGTAAATGGGGAGGGAGTAGGTGACGAAGATCGCACAAGGAGAAAGAGCAGGCTAGGAGTACTGAATAAAGGGAGAGAGAACAGACTAGGAAGATTGCATAAAGGGAAAAAGCAGTCTAGAAAGATTGTGTGAAGAGAAAGGGCAAGCTAGGAAGACGGAGTAAAGGGAGAGCTATCAGACTAGAAAGATTCAGCAAAGGCAGAGTGAGCAACCCTCACTTGTATGTCAGCAGAAGCTTGCTTGTTGCTGTCACGCTGGAAGCTATGCCACTGGTATTTAGGTACCAGCAGGGTCACCTATGGTGCACAAGATTCTGCTGACCTTCCAGACTAAGACAGACTAGGAAAAGGGACCCAGCAGTCTACTTCTGAAAAGAATTTGCCAGTGAAAACCTTACAAATAGCAGCAGAACGTTTAGATTAGTAGCCAAGCATAGAATCATTCCTCCCATCCAGTCCAGCTACCCACTGGCCGTGGAATCGTGGACAACACAGTGTCCTCAGTTTCCTTGTCAAGAAAATCCAGCAAATGATGGCCACATTCATTCACTTAGCACACACACCTAACACTGTGCTCCACGGACACAGTTTATTGATTCTCAGCACAACCCTGTGAAGAAAACACCACTGCCACTGCCTGACAGATAAGGACACTGGAGTTCAGAGAATGGAAGTGACTGCCCAAGGCTGCATCTTGAGAAAGTATTGATGCCTAAAAGTATTCCATAGGGCTGTTGAGAGGATTCAACAAGACCGAACGAGCAAGCACTTTGCCTGACATCATGTGAACATCAGGAATGTGTCGCTGAGGAGAAAGAGGAGGAGGAGGAAGGTGGCTTGAGCAGGGCCCTTTGGACAGATCTGAGTCACTGACTCCAAAGATAAGAGCTGGGCATTTTTACGTCTGCAAGTCAACATCCCTCCCCAAGCCTTCCTATCCTGGCCATCCAACCCCCATTATTCCTGGACACACTATCCCCCAGAATCATCCTTAGTGGTTTGTTTGCAGGTGATGCGGATCCCCACCCAGCTTTAGGAGGAGCTATGGCCCAGGACGAGCCAGTCTGCACACTACCATCCTTATGGCTACAGGGAAGGCCCCAGGGTGGACCTGTAATCCAGCTGGGCCCAGTCAAAGTGGCTGCTGGGTCAGGGAGGTAAGCTGCATGGGGAAGAGAAGCTCTCTTTTCTGAGGCAGTGGGGCCTGGGGTTTCTGCCAGCAGGAACAGGCCATCACATGAAATTGGGGACCAGAGTACAGGAGAGAGCAGGGCTGAGGGGCAGAGACAGAAGGTCCTGTAGGCCCCCACCTGAAACCTGTTCCACCCTGCACTCTTCAATTACAGGCAGAAAATCAATGTCTTTTTGTTTCCTCACCAGTTGAGGGGGTTTGGCCATGGCAACCAAATGAATCCCAGCAGCCACACCGCACCCAGGGAAGACCAAGCCACCCAGACAAGCGGCAGAGTACACATCTCTGCACTGTAGAATTCATTCTAGTCTGAGAAACGTCATCAGCCTCTTGCAAGAACTAGTTACTGCACCACACAGGTGTAATCACCTGGTAACAGGTGCCAACAGCCAAAAGCTAATGTCACTAACACCCCAACAGAATCTACTGACCACATCCAACAGACGTGTGCTTTTCACTCAGAGAATAATAAACTATGCCACATGTCCTGGGTACTTGGCATGCTTCTCAACAGAAACATCACAGATGCTTCAAACCGCATTACTGATTCCAACCTGGGAAAACAGGACCAATCCCAACAGTATCCTTTTTTCCCTCTAAACCACCTTAGAAGTTAAAAAATATATATTTATCTAAAGCTAGTTTCCCACCTCTAAATCCCTGTGGCAGATGACCAATACATTCTCTACGGTTTATTCCTTTTCTAAATGTTAAATCCTCTCTCCTCTTCCATGGGAAGAAAGACAAAAAAAAAAAAAAAAACTAGTGTGGCACACACATCCTGAAACCTTCATTCATTAGGGTCATTATAAGTCAGAACTAACTTGACAGCAGCAGGTTTGGGTTTTTTAGTTTTTATCCACTGAGTGAAGTTAGTTAGAAGCACTCGATTGGGTGAGTGAAACTTGCTAACTTGCACACTAGCATTCAGAAAACTGCAGAGCTAACTGAGGAGTCGTTGGCATAACCCTAATCCACGCAGTAAATTAAAATGTGGGGTGCTCCCCAAAGTGCTGGTCAGCCTAAGGACAGAAACTCCGCTCTGAATGAGAAGTAATCTGACCAAACAGGCCAAGTGCAATAGGGTGGCCTAGAGCATTTAGAGCAGATGACTTCCATGACCTGATTCATGCTTTCAACTGATGCCTCCTGGAAAGGAAATGGGGTGGGAATAAGCACCAGAGGAGCTGGAAGGATAGAGCCCGGCTAGTGACTCTAAGGTGAGCAGGCGAGTGCTGGTGGCAGCTGAGATTGCAGTGGTAACCATCAAGGAGGTGGCAAATATGGGAATTCAGAGTAGATTTTGAACACGGAGCTGAAGGGTTCGATTTGACAGGAGAAGGAAAGAGGAACCCAGATGGATGGAAACACCATTAACCGCAACAGGGAAGCTTGAAGGAGGAGCGAAGGAGGTGATGGCCCCTCAGTGGTTGAGAGACAGAGATGCTAAGACTGACAGGTGACGAGGGAGCTGTGTGAACCGTTCTTCTGAGAGCACACTTTGTTCACTGCGGTCATCATTGCCCAGTGCCCCAGCCCCTAGAAAACCTCAGGGCACAGGACATGGAGCGGTCACTCTGTTCTGATAGAGACTGGGTAGAGCAGTGTCAAAGAAATAGCAACAGAAAAGTGGCACTTGATGATAACATAACTTTAAATATATGCACATTGTGCATTGCTTGTTTGGGAGAGACCCACTCTCCTCTCCCTCTCACTCATCTAGAGGAGAAAACAGACAGCTATACCCTCAGGAGCTTGCGGTGGTGACAATGTGCTCCACAGAGACTGGCAGCAGACTCAAGAGATAAGCAGGGTGGGGTGGAGTCAAGATGGCAGACTAAGGACACGTCTCCTTCTATCCCTCTGGAAACCAAGACCTGAACTGACAATCAAACAGAGCCTTCTGGTCACCTAATCAGCCTCAGGACACGGCACAGAGCTGTTAATTGGGACTTCATACCACTCAGCGAAAAACCTCCTCTCTTTCACTGACTCCCGCTCCTGGCTAGCCCCGGCTCTCATGGATGGAAGGTAAACGCACCATTTTGACCTTTTTTTTCCTCTGTCTCGGCTGGCGGGCGGGGCTGGTTCTTGCCTGGCGGCTGCACTCAGACACACTGCTGGGGGGATAGGCTGGTGAAATTCCCATATTCTGAGGGCCAGGCTCGGGACTCTGTTAGTCTGGCCACGTTGAGCCTTTCGTTTTGTAGCTGCCTCAGCGGGGTTTGTGCGGAGCTCCGCGGTCAGTGTGCGAGACGCCATGTTGGTACCGAGCTTTTAGCGGGACCTCAACCTTAGCCTGGGAGCCAGCGCCTGCAAACGGGACAGCGCTTCTCCATCAGAAAAGTAGTGATTTTGCACAGTGCTGCCTACATTGCAGGCCCTGCAACAAAAGCAGAGGAATCACTACCTCTCACCACCTTTAGCCCCTCTGTCTGCTGCCTGTGTGTAGGACGCAATCTTGGATATGGTGGCCGCAGCTGACCCTAATTCTTAGCTTGGGAGCCAGAGCCTGCCCACAAGAGAGGGCTTTCCTATCACAAAACCAGTACTCGATGCAGTGTTGGATAAGGCTAGGCCCTGTCAGTAGACGCCAACAGGGCAGTAGCATTGCTGTATTCTGAACTAGTCTGTTATCATCTGGGGTTGGATATACTGGGACTTAATTTGTCAGATGCGAAGAGGGACCTCTACACCTGAAAACCTAACTGACTCGTGAACTGGTCAGATATCTTTTGCTTTACATTTGAAGACAGCCTAGAGAAACATTTGCAATCCATCCTCTCAGTACCTCTTCCAGCCTCTATATACTCACATGGGACCCAAAAAGTAACAGACAATTGTGGCACACAAGCAATCACTCATGGCTTCAGAAGGCTCCCAAACAAAGCAACCAAGGAGTTTTCTAGATGAAGAAACTTTTATGAAAGCATCAGGAAGTGAATACAAATTGATTATATACAGAGCCCTTCTAGACCTTATACAAAATGCAGCAGAACAAAATGAAAAATTAAGCAAGTTGTTCGATCTGATGGAACACCAGTACTCTGAAATTGAACAGATCAAGAAGAAAATCAAAGACATAGAAACTTCCATGCAAAGCCAAGAAAACAGAATGGAAAAAATGGAAAAAAGAATTTCTGACTTGGAAGACAGAGGCCAGCATCTATGAGCAGAAATCAGAAAAAAGAAACAAGAAAAATGAAGAAACATTAAGAAGCATGTGGGACTCTATTAAGAGGAACAACCTTCGATTAATTGGAGTCCCTGAACAGGGTGAGACATCTGAGAACACAGAGAGTATTGTTGCTGAGCTGCTGAAAGAAAACTTCCCAGAAATCATGAAGGAAGAGAATATAGACATCTCAGATGCATCTCAAAAGAAAGACTCCAAGACATATTCTAATCAAGCTTAACAAAATGAAACATAAGCAGCAACTCTTAAAAGCAGCAAGACTCAAGGCAAAGCTAACATTCAGAGGGAAATCCTGTAGGATCTCGTCAGATTTCTCAGCAGAAACCATGCTGGCATGGAGACAGTGTCATGACACATTCAATGTCTTGAAGGAGAAGAACTTCCAACCAAGAATTATATATCCTGCAAAACTGTCTTTCAAATACGAAAATGAAATTAAGACATTTCCAGATAAACAGAAACTCAGAGACTTTGTAAAAACCAAACCCAAACTACAAGAAATATTGAAAGAAGTTCTTGGCTTTGGCTTAGAAGAACAAAACCACTAACTTTATATTTTAGAATGACACACTACTCAATACTCTACTCATTTAAGGAAGGCTCCAAAGTAAATCACAGCTTTGATATGGAAAGAAGCAATCCAGTGATCATCATGAAAACTATGGTGTCATCATAATAAAAAGAGGGATGCACTACAGTCGTTATAGTCCTTCCAGATGGAGAGGAAGATGACAAGACTGGTAGTAATTAAAATTGGGTTTATAAATAGTTTATTAAGGGGGTTCATAGGGGCAGCTGTAAAGCACAACAAAGATGTATCATACCATTTCAAGAAATCTAACACACGAGTCTCAACAACTATAAAACCAGCTCTGGAAAAGGTGAAAAATCAACTCACAAAAAAGAGTGTCCCAGAACAGACTAATAAGAACAACGGAGAAAACATCAACATAAAAATAAACATATCACAATGGCAGCAGTGAACACATACCTATCAATAATTACATTGAATGTGAATGGACTGAATGCCCCCGTAAAGAGACACCGAGTGTCATCGTGGATCAAAGGACACGACCCATCCATATGTTGTCTACAAGAAACTCACTTGAGACCTAAAGACAGGAACAAACTGAAAATTAAAGGATGGGAGAATATATATGAAGCTAACAATGAACAAAGAAGAGCACGGGTGGCAATTCTAATCTCAGACAAAATCAATTTTAATGTCAAATCCACCATCGTGGACAAAGATGGACACTATTTATTGCTGAAAGGTTCAGTACACAGTCAAGACTTAACTATATTAAATATTTATGCACCTAATGTCAGAGCACCTAAATATGTTGAAGGAACACTGACTACGCTCAAAAAAGCCAGCATAACCCCGATACCTAAGCCAGGGAAAGATCCAACAAAGACAGAGAACTACAGACTGATATCACTCATGAACCTAGATGCAAAAATCTTCAACAAAATTCTTGCTAACAGAATACAACAACATATCAAGAAAATAATCTGTCATGACCAAGTGGGATTCATACCAGGGATGCAAGGCTGGTTCAACATCAGGAAAGCAATTAATGTGATAAATCACATAAATAACACAAAAGACAAGGATCACCTGATTTTGTCCATTGATACAGAAAAGGCATTTGATAAAAGTCCAACACCAATTCATGCTAAAAACTCTCAGCAAGATGGGCATAGACGGCAAATTCCTCAACACAATAAGGGCCATTTATACAAAGCCAGTTGCCCACATCATCCTGAATGGAGAGAGACTGAAAGCCTTTCCCTTGAGATCAGGAACTAGATAAGGATGCCCACTCTCACCTCTCCTATTCAACATTGTGCTAGAAGTTCTAGCCAGAGCAATTAGACAAGATGAAGAAATAAAGGGCATCTGCATTGGCAAAGAGGAAGTTAAAATCTCCCTGTTCGCAGATGATATGATTGTATGTGCAGAGAACCCCAAGGAATCTATAAGTAAGCTACTCAAACTGATAGAAGAGTTCAGCAAAGTCTCAGGATACAAGATAAACATAAGTAAATCAGTAGGATTCCTTTATACTAACAACGAGACTGTTAAGGAGGAAATTATCAAATCAATACCATTTACGATAGCCCCTAAGAAGATAAAGTACCTAGTAATTAATCTAACCAGAGAAAAAACAGACCTTTACAAAGAGAACTACAAGCCCTTACTACAAGAAACTAAAAGAGACTTAAATAAATGGAAAAACCTACCCTGCTCATGGATAGGAAGACTTAACATTGTGAAAATGTCTATTTTACCCAAAGCAATTTATTTATATAATGCAATCCCAATACAAGTTCCAGCATCATTTTTTAATGAGATGGAGAAACAAATCACCCATTTTGTTTGGAACGGGAAGAAGCCTCAGATAAGTAAGGTACTACTAAAGAAGAAGAACACACTGGGAGGCCTCTCATTACCTGACCTTAGAACATACTACACTGCCACAGTGGTCAAAACAGCCTGGTACTGGTACAAGAACAGACAGATCAATCAATGAAACAGAATTGAGACCCCAGAGATGACAACTGCCTATGAGCAGTTGATATTCGACAAAGGCCCTAAGACATTAAACTGGGGTAAAAACAGTCTCTTCAACAAATGGTGCTGCCAAAATTGGTTATCCATCTGCAATAAACTGAATCAAGATCCATATCTTACACCTTATACAAAAACCAACTCCAACTGGATAAAAGACCTAAATATCAAACTTAAAACGATAAAGCTCATCCAAGAAAAGGTAGGAACAACAATGGAAGTTTTAATACACAATGAGGACAGACTCTAAAATCTGTCAAAGAAACCTCAATCAACAGAAGAGAAAGTAGATAAATGGGGACTATTAAGAATCAAACACTTTTGCTCATCCAAAGACTTTATTAATAGAATTAAAAGAACACCCACAGAATGGGAAAAAATACTTGGCAACTCTGTGTCAGACTGATGCCCGATCTCCATAATCTATAAGATACTACAAAATATCAATAAGAAGAAGATAAACCATCCAATTAAGCGATGGGCAAAAGAGATGGACAGACACTTCACTAAAGAGGAGATCCAGGCAGCCAAAAAACACATGTGGACATGTTTACGATCTTTAGTCATTAAATAAATTCAAATCAAGACAACAATGAGATACCATCTCACCCCAACAAGATTGGCCATGATCCAGAAAACACACAACAACAAATTCTGGAGAGGCTATGGAGAAAGTGGAACCCTCCTACACTGTTGGTGGGGCTGCAAAATGGTCCAGCCTCTTTGGAAGGCAATCGGGCGCTTCCTTAAAAAAATGGATATCGATATACCATTTGACCCAGTAATTCCACTACTTGGAATATATTCTACAGATTCAAGGCCTTTCACACCAACGGACACATGCACCAGAATGTTTACCGCAGCACAGTCCACGATAGCAAAAAGATGGAATCAACCCAGATACCCAACAATAGAAGAATGGATAGGTAAACTATGGTACACATACTCAATGGAGCACTACGCAATGATAAAGAATAATGATGATTGCAGGAAACATCTCCTAACCTGGTTTCAACTGGAATACATTATGTTGAGTGAAAGTAGTCAGCGACAAAGGGACAAATACTGTATGAGACCTCTACAATAAGACCTCAAAAACAGACTTGTGTATAGAAGAAAAGACTCTTTGACAACTGCAAGGGAGGGGAGGGAGGGAGGGGAAGAGGGGGAGGGCTTAGTTTAGATAGTTACTAGAAATCTAGTTGGGAGAAAGCGGTGATAGCACACATTAGAAACAAGAACAACATTAAGTGTGAGTACTCCTTTCATCTTGACTCAATACTGCAAGGATAGAGTAGCTGGGGCCCGGGGAGGGGGACCATGCTCTTAGGCGAATTCTAGGCCAATTGGCACAACTAGCATTTTGCTAAGAGAGCTCTCTGCACCCCACATTGGTGAGTGGTGTCTGGGGTCTTAAAAGTTGCCAAGCTGCCATCCGAGGACACAGAAAATGGGCCAAACTCAGCAGGAACGGATGCTCACCAAGGACCAAAACGACATGGGGTAAAGACAACCGAGAAGACAGAGGCACCACAAGAGTGGGTGCCTTCATCAACTTGGGACCGGAAGAACCGGATGGTGCCCGGCCACCACCAGTGATAGCCACGATGGAGCTCACAGAGAGGAGTCTTACTGGCAACACAAGAATAAAAAGGGGTGCATCATGAGATCTCCACTAAAAGACCTCAATTGATGGTCCAGCGGTTTGGGGGTTCCTCTGAGAGCATGGCCCCTGGTCCTGATGCTGCCCTTTCCCATAAATTATAAGAAAGGTCCACTCTTTGGACAGGAATGGATTGGACTTGGCAATGCAGAGTGACCATATATTGGAAGCACTTTGTGGTTCTATACATCTACAGGATATCATCTTGCTGATCTCTGGCTGGAGGAAGGGGAGTGGACAGAGAGGAGGGGAAAGGAGGCTGTTGGGTGGATGAGACAGATATGGAGCAGAGAGGAATAGTGTGCAGTCACTGGACAGGCAGAGCAGTGGAAGCTGCATATAGGTGGGCATGTAAATTTATACGTGAATGTACATTTTCACTCAGTTATGTTAAATAAAAATAAAAAATAAAAAAAAAGGAGATAAACAGGGTCTGGGAGTTGCAGTTAGGACAGCCCAAAGGATGGGCCTCTTAACATCCAAATGCTGACCAGGAGGAGGCCTCTCACAGTGGCAGAGAAGCTGGGAACACAGGTTGGTCTCACCTCACTCCACTCAGGGTGCTACCTGGAAGAGTTGGGAAGGGCCTATCTCAGGGGAGCTACATCCCCACCACTTACCAAGCCCCTGCTACAAGCCAGGCATGGCTCTGCGTTCCTCTTGGGCACTACTGATCTGAATGTATCCATACATAGCCCTGTGGAAAGAGCATTAGGAGCACCATCTTTACAGAAGACAAAACTGAGGAGCAGCCCACAAAGGAACTTGTCTGTCTTGTGACTGATAAACCCTGGGGGGCACAGCACACCTTCCAGACTGTTGCCGTACCACAATAGACCAGAATATCTGCCACGCGGCAAGAGCCTGCCTGCATCGTAGCCGACATGGCTTTCAAAATTACAGGGCAGCCGGACAGCAGGCCTCCTGAATGGGTATCAAGTGCATCCAGGCTCTTCATTCCAAGGGCAAATGGGATACATCGAGGCACTAGAAATGTGTTTCAAGAAAATGATAACCTTAAGGAGAGGGAAGTAACTCATATGAGGAAATACAGCCATTGTGGGGAGGAAGAGGAAGCAGGTCACATTCCTTCCGGCCTTCCAGATTACATTCATGTTTCTGGCAGAAGACCTTGGGCTGGATCCCCAGCTAGAGTCAGGATTCGAAGTGGTCAGCACAGGTCTCTTTCCCTGACACCCCTCACAATTTCCTGCCCTCTAGTGGTAAGTCACTGTCAGAGCCAACTGAGCAGGGCCAGCATATGGCTATGTGAGGACAACCCTGTTTGTTCAGAGCACTCAGGGACACCCAGGGCCTCTAGAGAAACATGGACCTGCAGGAAGAAAGAAAACAAGCCCAGGGCACAAAAGACTTGCACAGAATTGAGGCCAGTGCCCCTACCCAAGCTGACAGCCAGCAATTAGAAGGGTATAGAGGAGACCCGGCAGGGCCATGAGGTGCTCAAGGGCAGACAAGGGGATCTGGGGACACCCTGACCAGCCCAGTGGTCACAGGAATGGCTCCCGATCACTGATCCCTCTCCCTGACACCTCCTGAACTGCCAACACAAAAGGCACCCATGGCCTCCTGGGTGAACTCAGGGACACAATCTATAGTTTCCTCTGTTCAGGATTTCCAAGCTTAGAAGAAAGAATTCCCACAGTGACTAATATAATGAGGGGCAAAGAGGAGCAGTAATAATATTGCATTTGATTCTGTATTGTTCCTGTTTTACAGTCCTTTTTCACTCAGCAGCAATCATGTACACCTACTATGTACCAAGACTGTAGAGTTCAGAGTCCTCAAGGAATTTTCCCTTTAGTGGAAAAACACATAATCAATCCCACAAATAAATATATGAATTCATTGAGGTATAAGACAGATGACAGCATGTAGATGGAGTCCATAACGCAGGTTTCGGGAACGCTTCCCAGAGGGAAGGATGCTTCAGCTGGGATTTAAGAATGATCAGGTGTGAGAGTCAGACAGCTGAAGGAGGAGAAATGGTCAATTCAGAGTGGGGTGCAAGATGAGGTACAAAGAACCCAAAGGACAGCATGCCACAAGCCCAGGGGAGGAGGGGACAGTGGGACAGCATGTGTCTGGAGAGCTGAGCAGGGCCAGACCATGCAGGGACCTAGTAGCCATATCCAGTAATGGGGTGGGAGTGGGGGGCGCTCCTTCTAAAGTGAGCAGGGAGGTGATGTGATCAGATAAGTGTTTTTAAAAATCTGTTTCTTTAAATCTACTCAAATTTTCTTCTAGAGTATTCCGAAGTAAAACTTTTTTTTAACATCTTATGGAAAACTTCAAGCAAAATGTAACAGTAGTTAGAACAGTGCCATGATCAATGAAGGGTCTGTTCTGCTTCATCTATGACCCTGTCCCTTTGCTTCTCCTATAAGCAGTATCCAGCTGCCATCAGGTCAGTTCTGACACATGATGATCTTGCATGTGTCAGAGTAGAGCTCAACTCCCTAGGGTTTCAGTGGTTGATTTTTTGGATGTAAGTCACCAGGCCTTTCTTTCAAGGAGCCTCTGAGGGCATTCACCCAGGGAATCCACCCTTCCGACACGCCGGGTTATCTTGCAGTTTATCCCAGTCATCACACCACTTTAACTCTAAACATTTCTCTGTGCATGTATAAAACACACTGTTGTTGTTGTCATCCAGTGCCATGAAGTCACTTCTGACTCATAGTGACCCTACAGGACAGAGTAGAACTACCCCATAGAGTTTCTGAGAAGTGGGAGGTAGATTCAAACTGCTGACCTTTTGGTTAGCAGGCAAGCTCTTAACCACTATGCAACCATGGTTCTGTCCATAAAAGATAAGGATTCTTTCTGTAAACATAACTATAAAACCATTGCCCTACCCCCAAAGTATAATAACCCCTTAATATCACCAAAGGTCCAATGTTGAAATTTCCTCAGTTGGCATACAATTTTTCTTTATGGAAAATTGTTGGATGTTCGAACAACAGATCTAATAAATAAGGTCCATGTATTGCAGTTGGCTGAAATGCTTGTGTTTTTAAGACCACTCCCCCTCCTTCGTTCATTCAAACATTCACTGAGCAGCTCTACCAACCAAACCTGGTGCAAGACTCAGGCAAGGGAGGTGAGGACTCTCCAGGTGGAGGGCTGGCATACCCAGTGAAGACTTCCCCACAGTCAAAATTCGCCACAGTTCTGCCACAGAGGAGAAAGGTGGAGGCAATATGGCATTAGCACAAAGTCACGAGACGACAAATCTAGACCGGGGTCCTCCAATATTTCTGATGAGCTGACAGATCTGTCATATCTCAGCTGCACTATTCTCCCTGGAAGCCACAGTCAACCATCCCACAAGGAAAAAGACCTGCCCAGCTAAAAACACAGCGAGGCCAGGGTCCCTCATGTGGTCTAATGGTGCGAACATTCACCACAGGATAGCTGTCAGATTTCTTTGTTATAAACTTTACCCACAGAAAAAGTTTACCCCCACAAAACAGAGTAACTGGCCCTTGGGCTCACCACTGATTGTCCTGGCTTCCTGTCCTACCACTTATTCTTCAAGTTCTAGCTGTCACTTCACCCCTTCCGGGGCATTAGGATACAATGTTTGGATGTAGAGACTTATTTTTTGCCCAGAGGTGACCAAGGAACCAGAGGGGGCATTTGCATAATCGAAGTAGGGGTAGCCACCTGTTGGGAGACCTGGGGCACCTAGAGGAGGCATGTCAGTCATGTCCAGTAGATGAGGAAGCTATTCTATTCACTATGCTTACTGACCCAGGATACATAAAGCAAGACCACAATGACATGGCATTTCATATCCACTTGACCAGCAAAAACAGAGAAGTTCAACAACTGTCAACATGGGCAAGAATGTAAATACACAAGATTGTCTTCTATGCTACTGGTGGGAAGAAGAATTGATAAAACTTTAGAAAACAAATTGGCATTACCCATTAAACAAGCACTCACTTGTCCTAGCAGTTCCCTTTTTGGTTAAACACCTATAGGAAATTTTACACATGTTCAACACCAGACATGGACAAGAATACTCATAGCAGTGCTTTTCTATATTAGCAATTTCCTGGCAATGACACAAGAAAGTGGAAGAATGTATGCTGTGTACATTTACACAAGAGAATATAATATAGTAGCCCATTGTCAAATGGCATCATTGTCATTGTTAAATGACAGAATTATGAAGATGGAGATCAGGTGAGTGGTCACAAGAGGATGGGTGAGGCCGGATGCCACTGTGAAGTGCAGCATGAGGCATATCTTCATGACAACAGAACAGTTCTACCTCTTGATTGTGGTGGTGGTCACACAGATCCATGTATGAAGTCAGGCTGCACAGAACCACACATATACATGACTGAGCACCCATAAAACTGTAAAATCTTAGAAAGGTCTACAGTCTAGTTAACAGTACTGCACCAGTGTCAACTTCCTCATAGCACAATGCTTAAAACACTAGTCTCTTAACTGAAGTGATGTAGTGGTTAAGTGCTACACCTGCTAACCAAAAGGTTGGCAGTTCAAATCCACAAGGCACTCGTTGGAAGCTCATTGGGGCAGTTCTACTCTGGACCTG
Organism: Heterohyrax brucei; assembly: GCA_028571685.1. Classification (NCBI taxonomy): domain Eukaryota; kingdom Metazoa; phylum Chordata; class Mammalia; order Hyracoidea; family Procaviidae; genus Heterohyrax; species Heterohyrax brucei. Next base: position 26,605,559 of record CM053162.1, read on the forward strand.
TGGGGTCGCTATGAGTCGGACACAACTCGACGGCAGTGCATTTTTTGGTTTTCGTATTAACTGAAAGGTTGGTGGTTTAAATTCGCCAGCCTGCTCCTTGGGAGAAACATGTGGCAGTCAGCTTCCATAAACATTGCAGACAGACTAGGAGACTCTACAGGGCAGTTCAACGCTATTCCTTAGGGTCACTATGAGTCAGAACCCACTCTGGCAACAGGTTTGGCTTTTGGTTTACAGCTACATCATTGAGGGCAGATGGGTGAGGAGTACACAGAACTCTATGTACCATTTTTATAACTTTCTGTGAGTATTAGAGTTTCAAAATCAAAAATTTTTTTTAATTAAAAGCTGATATGTAATTATATGGATCACCGTTAGCAGTAATATTATGTATATAAAGTAAATTTCCAATTTTCATACAGCTGGAAACCGTGATGGCCATAATAGTTAAGCACTATGACTGCTGGCTAAAAGTTGGCAGTTCAAATCCGCCAGGTGCTCTTTGGAAACTCTATGGAGCAGTTCTGTTCCATCCTATAGGGTCACTATGAATTGGAATCAATTTGACAGCACTGGGTTTGGATTTTGGTTTAATACAATTAAAACAAATTAATTGAGTGGCATAAACACAATAAAACTAGATTTATATAAATACAAGCAAAGGAAAAACAACTGCAGAACTGGACACAACAGTTAAAGGGAAAGTCAGGTGGTGGCTGCGGGATGTACCATTTTACAAATATCTATACCATTAAGTACAAGGATCTCTCACAAAGTTACATTTTTATTCCTTGTCATTCAAACACAAGCATCAGCTCCACAGAAAGTAGGGGTCCCAGTGCCTCTCACCTTTACTCTGGTGTCCACGTCAGCTATGGAGAGGTCTTCTTCTATGGCAAGTCACTGACCAACAAAATTCTTTGTTTTCTCCACCTCGATGCATGATAGAATCAATGCCAAGTTTTCCTTACAGTTTTCTGATCTTTTAAATTAAAATTTTTATCAGAAGTGTATATTAATTTTATAATGGAAACCCTGGTGGCATAGTGGGCTAAGTGCCACATCTGCTAACCAAAAAGTTAGCAGTTCAAATCCACCAGACACTTCATGGAAACTCTAAGGGGCAGTTCTGTTCTGACCTCTAGGGTCGCTATAAGTTGGACCTGACTTAACAGCAATGGGTAGAGTTTGGATACTTTTGTAGTAAAAATATGACACAATAAAGCAATTTTTAAATTAAGAAATGATGCCATCATTTTACTGAAGTAAACTTTTTCTTCTTTTTTAATGTGGCTTCTGTCTTTGACCACATACACCAGCCAGTTCAATCAAGTTGACTCTGATTTACAGCAACCCAACATGTATCAGAGTAGAACTGTGCTCTTTAGGGTGTTCAGTAGTACATCACCAGACCTTTCTTTTGAGGGGCCTCTGGGTGCACTTGACCCTCCAACATTTCAGCTAGAGGCTGAGAAAGTTAAAACTGCTTGCACCATATAAGGACTCCACATACACATGGTGTTTAAATACTCTTTCAGATACAACAGAAAACCAACCGCTCAGGCATTGCTTTGCTCTAGCCAGGTCTGCCCTTCACAGATCTGAGTAGGCAAATTACAATGATCCATAGTCAGAACTAACGCTATTCTTCCTCATACACCAGTGTCCTCTGAGACTCAGTCAAAGAAAACTGTTGTTTGCGTGAGTGCGTGAGTGTGGGTGTGTGTCTGAGTATGAGTGTAAATACGATCATGTAAATGTATGCATGTGTATCTGAATGTGTGTCAGTTCATATGTGCGTGTGTGTATGTGTGTGAACTGCCCCTCCAGCAGCCAGGATGATAACAAACACACTCCGTGTTTTCCCTTCCCACAGGTTTATACAACGTTCCTCTCAAGCGTTATTAATTTTATTGAACAGCGGACTGTCAAGATTTATGACTCTTACATGGCTCCAACTCAGTGCATCTTGCATTGATTATTTCCTAAAGTATCTTCAGGCTTGAGCAAAAACCATTGCACAGCTCCAGCTTCAGCTTACACTGGAGAGTTGGTTACTAGAAAATAATAAAAAACAACTCTGGCAGACATATGCAGACTTTCTCAGTGAGCCCGTGTGTCTTTGTCACATGGGTTCTCACAGCCATCTTCCATGTGATGCTAAGTAGGACAGGAATTACTGACCCCAGGCAAGAGATGAAAAAGCCCAGTCAGGGAAGTCAACTGACTAGTCCAGCTAAGGCCACCTGGGGCTAGTCAGTGACAGAGCAGGGACGAGAAATCAAGTCTTTGGATTCCTCATCTAGATGTCTTGCCACCACCCCTCACTGCCCCCCGTCAGTGAGCTGGAGGGAGCCCAGAATTCTGAACAGCCCAGTTAACAGCACCAGCCTGCTCCTGCTGGGCGCCTCCATCCCCCTAGAGCACTCCTCAGCATCACGGTGCACCTGAGTGTCACATCATCATAGCAAACTCCTCCTCACCTTCCATCATCTGGTCTGGTTTGGCTAAATCTAAGCCCTCAAGAATAAGTAACTTCCTCAGAGATTCCAGCTGTCACTAGTCTTCCACCTATTTCATTCTCTTCATTCACACTGTCCGTGTTGGAGTATAACCTCATCATTACTGGTAGCCAGCTGTGGTTATTTACACTCAGCAGTTTGAAATAAGCTGCAAGCACATTTGCTGAAGAATCAACTCCAAACACTGCAGCTGCCTCAAACACTGTGAATTGTTTCTGACTCATTTCTCTTCCTCAGTCCCTGTATAAGACAGCAATCTTTGCTATCAAAGCTGATGGCAATGCCAATAGGGGTTTGCGATTAATGCTCTGATGTTGCTTTAAGCATGCATCTGGACTGTCTACTTCAAGAAGTCTAACAAAAGTTCCAAAAACAGAACTGGGCTTAAATTTTGATTAGCTGACTCACTAGCATATATTTTTGACATTTTCTCCACATATTGATTTTCTCTTCAGTTCTTATTTCATCTCTGATCAGTTCATTGTTCTTGGTTTAAAAAAAGCCTAATTAATTGGTTGCTCCTTTCACTGAATTGGCCACACTAACTGAATTAGTCTGTTGATAACTGATGAATCAATAGTTAATGTGTATTTTTCTGCATATATTTTTGCAGTAATTCTACTGTATCAGTAACCACCTTCAATTACACTTGATGTATTCAAACTAAACTCAATTGCCATATCAGCATATACATTTATAGTAATTTTAAATAGTACAAGGTCTGACAATTAAGTTAGTGAATTCATCTTAGAAAAAGTGTTACATACCTCACTGCTGGATATCACTACACTCACCTTCAAAATACTCCCCTCAGGAAGCTATACACCAACACCAGTGCCTAGCCCACCCTTCAAAGCAATTTTGGAACTCTATTTCTGGAATGGCTATCAGAGTTGTTGTCATATTACCTGTCATGTCCTGAATGTCATCAGAATGTCTTTCTTTCAATATCTCCTTTATCTTCTGGTAAATAAAAAAGTCATTGAAAGCCAGCAGACGAGTAGGAAGGGTGTTCCAATACCGTTACTTGTCTAGTGGCTAAAAACTCCCTCACGGACAACTGTATGATTAAGTTGACAAACTTGCCACTGTGCCACCATGCATAATGGCCACCCCAGAAAGAGTTCCAAAATCGCTTTGAAGGTTAGACTAGGTACTGACATCAGTGCATAGCTTCCCAAGGGCAGTACTTCAAAGGTGACTGTAGTGATATTCAGCATGAGATACATAGCACTTAGAACAGTTAAGTTCTTGGACTTGTCAACCTCTCATAGTAATTCCATGAATATATGGATAATATACTTAAGCTTGTATTTTATCCTAAATCACACCCCATCCTATCAGCATTTTTCATTTAAAAAATTCAGTCATGAACACAAGGAAAGCAGCTATCCCTTAAATAGTCACCCATAACTTTGTAGAGCACTAGCTTTAGCAAACTTCACGACGTAACACTCCCACAAACCAAATTCTGCAAAGGTGCGTTAGTTGGTTCTTACAAGCCCTGAAAGTCTCTAAAGGACATGTTCTCCTTCAGCTGAAATCACTGAGAGGTAGGGCCAAAATGGCAGAGTACACTGACACTTCCCATGACCCCTCTAAAAGCAAAGACCTGAAAAAACAAATGAGACCACTACACATGACATCCTAGGAGTGCTGAACATCAAAGGGAAAGTTGAGAAATTAGACTGAGCAAAGAGGAAGGGAGAACATCGCCAGAAGCACATAGGAATCCACAGACTTGACCTGCTGGAAAGCAGCCACAGAAGTCATGGGGTGGGCCCAGCATGGAGGTTGGTGGGTGTTCTCCTCAGTGGAGATGACTGTCTGGAGAATCCATTCATACCTCCAGAGCCAGTAAAGGACAGCACCAGATCATCCAAAGCTAAGTCTTTACATGTCAACTACCATGTGCAGATCTGTATCTTTCCTTCAATATAGGCCTATCTCCCTTCTCTCAGCACTTCCCTCCCAACCATCCTCTCTGAACTATTCCCAGGACTAGAGTCTGATGCCATTAACTGAGCCAGAAGTAAAGCTCCTTAAGCCTGCCCTGAGCAATTCTCCAAGGCTCATAAGGTGAACAGTTGAGCACATTCTGGGAGTGGAGAAAAAGGAAAGAAAAAAATAATTATACCAACTCCCCTAAGCTAGAAAATCAGAGTAGAAACTATTCTTTTACCTAGATTCAGACACATGGTGATACACCAACCTCCCAGACACTCAAAGACAACTGTCGGCTCCTTGCCTTCTTCAGTGGCTGCAGCTAGACACCTGTGCCTATACCAGGCACCCTTTCCCATCTAGGACAATAGGTGAAAGCCTGCAATGCACTTGTTGACTGACTACCTGGACACCTGAACTGAATCCATATAACTAAACTGTACCTTTTAAAACAAGAAACTAGACCACAGTAGGCAAACATAAAGTAAATACAATTTACTGGTGGCTCAGAAACAGTAATCCATACCAAAGCACTTAATGGGGCAGATCGTGATCTCTTCAGAAAGCTCCCAAAACAGAGAATCAGATTTTCCAAAGGAAGAGAACTTGGAACTATCAGAGGTAGAATACAAAACACTAATATTTAAAACTCTCCAGAGATGAGGAAGGAGACAAGGCAAAATACAGCACAGCATAATAACAAACTGAACAAGCTGCAAGAAAGCACTGAGTGGCAAGAATTAGAAATTCAGAAAATAATAAAATTATTAAGGATAACATAACTCAGAAGAAAGTCAAACGAGCCGAACTGAGGCAATGGAAGCCCAAATTAGTGAGAATGAAGATAAGGCACGAGACATCAACATATATGAAGAAAAGTCAGATGAGAGAATTTTAAAAAGTAAAGAAACACCAAGAATTATGTGGGACTCTATGAAGAGGAATAAGCTATACGTGACTGAAGTACCAGAACAGGGAGGGAATAACTGAAAATACAGAGAGAATTGTCAAAGGTTTGCTACCGGAAACTTCTCTGATATCATGAAATATAAGAAGATACCTATCCAAGATGCTGACCGAACTCCACACAAAGCAGATTCTAAAAGAAAGGCACCAAGGCATATTACAATCAAACATGCCAAAACTAAAGATAAAGAGACACTTTTAAAAATGGCTAGGCACAAATAAGAAATAATCTACAAAGGAAAATCTGTAAGACTGAACTCAGACTACTCAGCAGAAATCATGCAAACAAGACGGCAGTGAGATGACACATACAAAGCCTTGAAGGAAAATAATTGCAAACCAAGAATTCTATATCCAGCAACATTGTCTCTCAGATATAATGACAAAATCAAGATATCTCCAGACAAACATAAACTGAAGGGATTTGTAAAACCAAACCACAATTACAAGAAATACTAAAAGTAGTCCATTGGTTAGAAAACCAGCAACAGCAGATAATAATCCAAGACCAAAACACAGAACACAACAAATGGATATCAATGCAAATAGAGGAGTTATAAAAATAAAGCATAGGCAAAACACAAAAATAGGGAAACAGATGTCATTTTGTAAACATTGTAACAAAAAAGAGGGACCCCAAAAAAATTTTAGTTATAGATCTTCCATATGAAGAGGAAGTCAAGAAGATACAAAGAAATTAAAATCATCTTGATTCAGCACTGGTTGGGTGTGTACAGTCCAAGCTGTCTTCACTTTAACATTATGGGACCTGTATGGCCTCCTCTGCAGCCCTAGTCAGCCCTGGGGGATGCCCAACCAGGGACACTGGGCAAAAGAGATTCCCAATCTTGGTTTTCTAGTATCAGTTCCCAAACTGGCACATTTGCTTCTTCTGACCTCTGGTTTCAATTTTCTACTTTCAGCGATGGCTTATCAGCCTTACTGATACATGTAGTACTTATATGTACTCCATTAGTTCAACTTATTTTACAAAGAAAAGAGGTCAGGAAAAATACATAAATAAACAAATAGGCTTCAAGGATTCAATTATCTGGGCCTGCTCTAAGCAAGACTCTTGTCTACTTGACTGACCAGTCTTGACTCTCCTTCTAAAACAAATCCCAAGTCTGGCCACTCCTCACATCTCCCACCACCAGCTCATGTCCAGACAGTATCCTCACTGGCCTCCCTGCTTCCACGCTGCCTCTTGTGTCATTGAGGTAAAGCACAAACATGGTGAAGAGTATACAACCTAAGTGTCAGGGTTCTAATAAATCATCTACCCATGTATCTATCACCCTAATCAAGATCTCCAGAACATTCTCCCCTGCCACTTGACAGTGAGTTTTTACTATCACAGGCAACCACTATTCAGTTTTTATCACCATTGGTTAGCTTTACCTGTTCTTGAGCTTACGTAAGTGGAATCACACAGTATCGGCTGTTTTATGTCTGCCTTTTGTCAGTCTGGAAGCTTGGTAAAGCAGTAGTCAAGGACTATGACACTTATAGCTGTTAATCAAGAGGTGAGTAGTTCCAATCCATAAGATGCTCCTGGGAACCCTATGGGGCAGTTCTACTCTGTCCTACAGGGTCACTATGAGTGTAAAGTGATAAGACAGCAAGGGATTTGGATCTTTTAGGGGCTTTTTTGTTTTTGGCCTGTCTGTCATACTTTGGTGGCTTGCATGTTTGTAAGCTATGCTACTGGTATGTCAAATACTAGCAGGGTCACCCATGGTGGACAGGTTTCAGTGGAGTTTCACACACTGTGACACACTAGGAAGAAAGATCTGGCAATCAACTTCAAAAAATTATCCAATGAAACCTTTATGCATCACAAAAAAATACAGTCTAATGAGACTGCCATAATAGCCACAACATGTGAGCAATAGTTAAGATGACAGAGGACCAGGTAACATTTCCTCCTGTTGTACATAAGATGACGATGAGTTGGAATCAACTCAACAGCAGCCATCTATCTACCTACCTGTCTATATCTTTCACGCAGATAAGGCACCTATGTTGTTTTATATATCAAGTTCATTATTTTTTATATACAAGTAGTATTCCATCTGTGAATATTCCATAATTTCTCTAATCTCTTATTAATGAACACTTGAACTGTTTCTAATGGGGCATGATTATGAATAAAGTTTAGTATATAAATATTTGTGTACAACTCTTTGTAGAAATATCCTGTCATTCTCTTTTGTAAATACTTACGAATGCATTGCTAGGCTAGAGGGTAAGTTTCTATTTAAGTCGGTAAGAAACTTCCAGAAAGTTTTTCAAAATGGTTGCAACATCTTACACGTTCACCAACAGGGTATAAGAGTTCTTGTACCTCTACATCCTTGCCAACATCTCATACCATCAGTTCTGATTTTTAGCTATTTTGGAGAAAGAATAATGAATGGTATCTCAGTATGACTTAAACATGTATTTCTCAGGTGACTAAAAATATTCAGCATGTTTTACAGGCTCATTGACCATTTGCATAATTTTATGAATTGACAGTGAAAATCTTTTGCCATTTTTTAAATGAAGTTATCTTTTTGTCACTGAGTTGCAAGAATTCTTTGTATATTCTGGATGCAAGTCTTCTGAATAAGGATACAAGTTTTTATCAGATAATCATCCATTGTAAAAATTTTATCATCCTGTGTAGATTGCCTTGCTAGCCTCCTAATGATGTCATTTGATAAATAACAGCTTTTCATTGGTGAAGACCAATAAGTTTTTCCTTCTCATGTTCAGTATTTTGGGAGTCCTCTCAGAAACCTCTGCCTATCTCAAGTCAAAAAAACACTCTCTTGTGTTCTACAGACTATGCAGTTTTGGAGTTCATGATTAAGTGTGTGTTTATGTGCAGTGTGAGGTAGGCATCAGTGCCACTTGTTGAAAAGACTTCTCTTTCTCCATTCGATTCCCTTGATGACACTGTCAAAAAAGCAGTGGCTCAGCCATGTGTGGATTTCTCAGGACTTTCCATTCTGCCCAGTGGTCTGTCTGTTCCCACACCCACATCCAATCACCTTGAGTAACTCCATGACAAGCTTCGAAATCAGGTAGTGAGAGTCCTCCAACTCCATCCTTCTGTAGGATTGCTTTAAGTTATCTTAGCTCCTTTGAATCTCTGTAGATATTTTTAATTGACTTACAAATTTTGATCTGGGCACTAAATCTTTCAAAAGCTAACATCATCTCATGCCAACCCTCCCCCATGCTGAAGACCCTGCAATGGCTCCATTACAGTTTCAAGAAAATCCAGACTTCCCACTGCGGCCTCCAGATCTGGCCCTTCTTGCTCAGGGCTGGTGCTCAGAGCATTCTGTAACAACAGCTGCAGCTATTGGGCCTCTGTTCACCCCAGGGAACTTTGACTACCAACCAAGTCTGGTACAGGAATTATGAAAAGTGACATTCCATGGCTCTGTCTAAGGATCTTTTTCTCTTTTCATAACAACATTATGGCAGCATTTTGGCAGTTGAGGATTTCCCAAATTCTTGCCTCAAATTTAATATATCTTCACTTGGCAGCATGTGCTACCTACCAAATTCCTAACTGCTTTGGAGATTTTCCCAATTACTAGTGAAATCACAGAATTTATAAATATTGACAGCATGTGACAATGAATGCATCTTATTGCCATTTCCAGTTTGAGGGGTGAGCTTACTCTTCTGTTCATGGAAAATGCATTATTTTAATGGAAATTAATGGTTTCTTTCACATTGCTGCCCCATGAACAAACATCATTCCAGCTACTTCACATAGTGAGAGTTGACTGCCCTATGCAGCTACTGTAGAGCAGACAGCCCAGCACTCACACCACTAAGCCTTCACCCAGCACTTACTATGTGCTCAAGCACTGCCACACAAATTCACATATATTACAGCACCTAACCCTCACATCGGCCCTGCAGGGTAAGCACTATTATGATCCACTTTTTATGGGAGAGGGCCCTGAAACTCAAAAAATTAAAGTACTTGTCCTGAGCGACTCAGCTCCTCCACAGAGAAGTCAAATGCAAACCCGGTCTAAATCTAAACTTAGTGGCCCACATCTACTGCAAGATGATGAGAAAACTGTGTATGGCCATCCAATTTGGTGAAAGGAGTGCATACATACTGCTTTTAAAATCACCAGACCTGCAAAAATAAGCTTGCTACCAATTATCTCTATGTGATAGGATGGTCAGACATACACTTATTATTTTTATTGTGATTATGTGAAGGCATACAATCCAAATTAATTTTGCATGCCCGCTTATCTGTAGCTCCTTCTGCTGTCATTGTCCGGTGACAGCACACTCCTCCTTTTCATTCTATATTTGTCGTATCCCCTCAACAATCTGCTATCCCCTCCACTTCACCCTATCCTCTCCCATCTAGAAAGGGACCAGTAGGACAACATCCTATAAATGCATAGAACCATAAAGTACACACACAATATGGTCACACTGTGTCCTCGAATCCAGTGCACTTTTGGATCAGACATACATTTTTTAACCTACTTGCCTATAGCACTCCCTAGGTGGCAAAAATGGTTATGTGTTCAATGACTAATTAAAAAGCTGCTGGCAATTCAACTCCATTGAAAGACCACAATTGATGGTAGAAGGCTTGAGAGTTCCCCTGGGAGCATAGCCCCTAGACCTGATCTGCCCCTGATCACAGATCACTACTGAGGTCAACTCTTCGGGTAGGAATGGAATGGACTCAAGGACACAGTAACCGTATTGTGTGTGCACTTCATGGTTCTATGCATCCATAAGATGTGTTCTACTGGCCTCTTACTAGAGGGGAGTGGAGAGGAGGGGACAAGTGATTGTAAAGAGGATACGACATGCATGGAATGGAAGGTAAGAGTGTGCTGTTACCGGGCAAGAAGAACAGAGGGAGCTGCAAATAGGTGGGCATGCAAATTTGAATTATATTGTAAACTTTCACTCAATCACAAAAAAAAAAAAAGTTGGCAGTTCAAACCTACCCAAAAGTGCCTCAAAACTAGGCCTGATGGTCTGCTTCCTAAATGTCACAGGCTTAAAAACCCTACTGAGCTCAGTTTTGCTCTGTATACATGGAGTAGCCAGAAGTTGGAATTGACTTAACCACAGATGATTCGGGTCTTCCATTTTGTTTTGTTTACCAATTCATATTTTTTTAATTTTCTGGAATGGGCACATACTACTTTGATAAAGTGGAATTTTCAGCATTCCCCCTAGTGAGCTCGTGTAAATCTTCACATGTTCTCTATCTGTAACCGACTCACTTATCCAGGCCTCACGTAGTCAGAAGGGGCTGGAGCAGCAGGTTTGGAAAACAGGTAAGAACCATGTTGGTTCGGGTGCCCAAAACTAGAAGAAACAGCACTGTGATCTTGGGTCCAATGACCCCAGAAAACCCTCCGCCTTCTCGTCCTCCAGTAATGCTCCCTCCCTGCCTCACAGCCTGGGTGAGAATCGATGAAGGCTGAGCCCAACTCGTATGCCTAAAGTCCAGCTTTGCCCTGTGGCAACAGACAAGCCACTGGGAACAACTAGTGTCCACCACTGAACACTGGACAGTCCAAAACACGACACCTGTCCCTACCTACCAAAACCAGTATGGGCTCTCCTCAGGTGCCATCTTTATGCCAGATACCCCTACCCCCATGTACACACAGGAGGTCATTTGCTGGGATCACTGTCACCCTCAACCCCAGAGTCTTAGTTATCCAGTGCTGCTAAGACAGAAAACACCAGAAGATACTTTAACAAAGAGAAACTTATTTCCTTACCATAAAGTAGGCCAAAAGTCCAAACTCAGAGTGTCACCTTCAAGGGAAGGTTTTCTTTTTGTCAGCTCTGGAGTGAGGTCCTTCTCCTCAATCTATCCCTCATCAAGGAGCTTCTCAGGCACAGTGACCCCAGGTCCACAGGACATGCTCTGCACTGGGCACTTCTTTCCTGGTGGTATCAGGTCCCAGACTCTCTGCTCTCATTCCTCTCATGAGAGATAAAAGGTGGTGCTGGCCACACCTCAGAGAAACTCACTTTACAGTAGATCAGGGATGTGACCTGGATAAGGGTGTTACAATCTCACCCTAATCCTCTTTAACATAAAGTTACAGTCACAAAATGGAGCACAACCACACAGTAGTGGGAATCACAGCCAAGTCAAACCGATACACACATTTTCACGGGGATGTCATTCAATCCATGACACCCAGCTTGCCCTGAAGTGCTGTCTTTGCCGATGGCCCCCTCTTTGAGCCATTACTAGTCCTTGGCCCACCAGAGTAAGACAGGGACTTCCTCCTACTCACTTGAAGCTATGAGATTCAGTTCTCCTGATTGTTGGTCATTCCCACCACAGTATAAAGACTATATGGAGTAGAATTTAACAGTGTGCACGTGGGCTGTGTAATCACACAAAGATGGCTTGAAACCAGTCTCTGCTCCTTTTATGGCTTCCCTTCGGGGGAGTTACCTTCTCTCTCCACACTTGGGTCTCCTGACCTGTAAAAGGGGATCATAATAATTTTACGGGTTTGCTGTGAGCACTGCTTGTCTCTTACCTCTCCAGACCCTCCTCCCAGTCTCCTCTCTGTCCTGCCCACCTGCCCACATACATACTCACTATAACGGCCCAGGTCTCCGTTTTGGGGCCTCCTCTTCTCTGACAACATTCAGGCCTTGGGAAACCCAGGCAGCCTCTGTATCTAAATTCTATCCGTAGGCCAATGACATCCCCAGAACTCTCCCCTAAATACCTAAAACCTCTAAACAGTCCAAAGACAATGTCTTGACTTAATCATCACATCTCATCTAGAAGTCTTCACACATCAGTAATGGCAGCCCCATCCTTGCAGCTACCCAGGCCAAACACCTGGGAATCCCCTTTCATTCCCCCCTTGCACCTCACATCCCATCTGTCATGGATCCTCCTGCTCTTCCTTCAGAACAGAACCTAATCCAGCTACTTCTCCCCATGGCCCCACAGCCACACTGGCCCCAGCCAGCACCACTTCTTTCCCCAGGACTGCAAGATCCTCCCAAATCCCTTTTTCCACTCCTGCCCCTCACACAATATATTCTGCAACACAGCAGCCAAGCACATCCCGATAAAGTCAGACCATGAACTGCTCTACTCCATCCTGCCAAAAGCTTCTCATCTTATCCACTCTGAACAGAATCCAAAATGCTTACATAAGGTCTTACATGATCCAGTAACCCACCACTTCCCTCGTTCATCGTCTCCTCTCTCTACCTCACTGCCCCTGCCCTTGGTGTTTCTTGGATGATCACAGCACACAGATCCTTTGCTTCTGCTGTCAGCTCTGCTTGGATTCCGCTCCTCTAGGCCTCCTCCAGACTCACTACCTACACCCCTTAAGGGTCTGCACCAATGTCACCTTGTTATGGGGCCTCCTTTAAGCACCCTTATGGCAACCCCACACACATCTAAGTAAAACTGTATTCCACAGGGCTTCTTTTTTTCTTTTCTTTTTTTTTCCACAAGTAGATCTACCAACCCTTCCTCCCAGATGCCTCTGGTTAGTCAGATCGTCAACCTTTTGGTTAACAGTCAAGCACATTAACCAGCTGCACAGCTCAGAGACTCCAAGTCATGGCAACCCCATGCACAACAGGATTGGACCACTGTGATCCATAGAGTTTTCACTGAGCAATGTTTTCAAAGCAGATAGCCAGGCCTTTCTTCCTAGTCTGCCATTGCCTGGAAGCTTCAGTGAAACCTGCTCAGCATCACAGTAACGTGCAAGCCTGAAATGACAGATAGGTGGTGGTTGTTCATGAGAGGCATTGGCCAGGAGCTTGACCCAGGTATCCCGTGGGGAATGAGAAGTCTACCACTGAGACACTACCCACAGCATCTATCACCCTCTGACACACTCAGTATTTGCAGTGTTTATTGTCTGCCTTCTCCCAGACTAAAATATAAACTCCATAAAAACTGAATTTTTTTTTTTTTTTGGCCTATGTTTGTTCACATCCTTCTTGAATAAGCACCTAGCTCATCACAGCTGTCCAATAAATCACTGCAGAACAAAGAAATCACTCACCTAGCACAGAGAAAGGACTTAATAAATAGCAGCAAGTGATGATTATTGTTATTTAACACAAGAATTCACTGCAAAAGTGAAGCCTTAAAATTAAAATCACAACTAAATGGTGCCCAGCTACCATAACCAGCTGTTCTGGTAGAGCTCATAAGACAAGGTCCCAGACAGACGGAGAAAAAGGCAGAACAAAGTTCAAACTCACAAAAAAAAGCCAGTTTACTGGTCTGACAGACAATGGAGAAACCCCAAGAATATGGCTCCTAGGTACTCTTTTAACTTAGTACTAAAATTGCTTCTGAGGTTCACCTTTCAGCCAAAGATTAGACAGGCCCATAAAACAATGATACACATAGCTCAACCACTTGTACCAGGCTAAATGGGCACGTCAGCCTACGGGCAAGGATGAGAAGGCAGGAGGGACAAGAAAGCCAGACAAATAGAAATGGGGAGCCCACAGTCAAGAAGGGGAGAATGTTGACATATCACAGGGCTGGCAACTAACGTCACAAAACAATGTATGTATTAATTATTTAATGAGAATCTAATTTGCTCTGTAAACCATCATCTAAAGCACAATTTAAAAATAAGTTTTCATCATGCAGAATGGCTACAGGGTATAAATAAGGGCACTGTGTCCCTAGCTGCACTAGTGCCACTGGGCAAATCCAGCTCACTCCCCGCCATGCCCTTTCAAGTCACCCCTGTGGTTACCACAGATGACAACTCAGTCTAAGTGTCAATCTACAAAAAGGGACTTCTGTAAACAAGCCACTCTGTCATCTCCGTTCAAATCCCCCATGACATCCCATAGGGACCAGGGCTGGCCTGACCAGAGTGCTAGCCAAGTAGACAGTGTCCAAGTCCATGGAGCTGGCCCTGGGACAGGAACTCCAGCCAAAGGCAGCACACTGGACGAAGACCGGGGCAGCCTATCACAGACTACTAGGAAAACCCTCAGCTCCAGAACAAACAGAAGCCAGAGACCACAGCCAAGGCCAGGGTGACGGAGCCAAGAGCTCAGAGCAAGGAGGTGGGGAACCATTGTGGGGGCAGGGGAAGAACATGTGCTCAGTCACGGTCTGTAAGACCAGCATGGGCTGGCACTGGAGTCTGTGGGCAGCAGGGTGCGGCCCTGGTGGGATGGGCTGGCACAAAGGACTAGTGACAGAGTGGGCATCCTCAGCCTCTTGGTATATTCCGTGCTAAGCTCTTTGTCTGCAATACACTTGTGGCTTCAATATAACTGTCCACTGGGAAAGTCCATCTCTCTTCTTAAAGTTAAATGAAGAGAGCAATAACTTCCCCATCCCAATGCCTTCTAAGGTGAGTGACCTAAGAGCCTTATTCCATTTTAGATCTGATCACCCAAATGGTATTTCTCTAAGCCAAAAACAAAAACATTCCAAACTCAGATTATCTAAAATTGTTATCAAAATAAAGGTCTCATTGTTGATGCTGTTAGCTGCCCTGGGTTGACACCAACTCATGGTAGTCCCATGTCCAGTGGAATGAAATGCTGTCCTGTCCTGCACCATCCCCGTGATTTTTTGCAAATCAGATCATCGTGATTCTTAGGGTTTTCATTGGCTGATTATTTTTGGCGTTAGATAGCCAGACCTTTCTTCCTAGTTCCTCTTAGCCTGGAAGTTCTGCTGAAACTTGTTTAGTATCAAAGCAACACTCAGCCTGTATTGACAGACAGGTGGTGTCTACACACGAGGTGCACTGCCCTGGAATCAAACCTGGGTCTCCTACATGGAAGGCAAGAATTCTAGCACTGAAACACCATGGCCCCTATATCAAAATAATGGAGAATCATATTATAATAACTATAAATATAAATCCACCGAATTTCTGCCAATTTCCGTCCCAACTCAACAGAGATTGAGCTTCTTGCAGAAACAGTAAATAATTTAGATCAGTGGTTCCAAACAGTGGTCTTGGGCCCCCTTGACCCTCAGAAATTATTGGGGATGCCAAGAAGGTTTTGTTTATGTGGGTTACATCTATCGACTTACCATATTATTAATTAAAACTGAGAACTCTAAATTTTTTTTAATAATAGCATTTTTCAAAATAATAGACCTGTTGATATTCATAGATTAGTCAATAGGAATTTGGTTAGGTGAAGGGAGTGACCGCACACAGTAGAAAGGAGATCAGCACAACTGGACTATACCACAAGCTAAAAGGTTTTCTAAATTCAACCAAACATTTTAAAGGACAGAGAAATATGGACAGGAGTCCAGTGACTGTGATTTCAGGAGACATCAATTGGCATAGCTAGTTTTTTTCTAAGAAAATCTTCTCCATTTCACACTGGTGAGTGGCATCTGGGGTCTTAAAAGCCAGTACACTGCTATCTAAGGAACATCAACAGTCCCAACCCACCTAGAGCAGATAAAAACCAAGAACATCAAAGACATGAGTCAAAAAGGAGCCCAGGAGAAAGATTCATATGATTGGGAGACTACATCAGCATGAGACCAGAAGACCTAGATGGTGCCCAGCCACCATTAAGACTGCCCTGAAGGAACATAACACAGAGTCCATAACGTAGCACGAGAAAAAAAGGGAGTACAGATCTAGAACGCTATTAAAAGACCAGACTTGATGGTCCAACAACCTGGAGGGTCACCTGAGAATATGATGCCTGGACTTACTGCTAGCCTAGAGCTGAAACCAGTACTGAGGCCAACTCTTCAGACAAAAATTAGACTGGACTTAGAAGACATGGAGTGATGCAGGTGGTATTTGTACTTCTTGGTTTAAATATATATATGAGGCAATCCAACCAGCTCCTCTCTAGAGGTGAGAGGGGAGGGTCAAAAGGAGGGGACAATTATTGGTTGAATGAACACTGGAAGTATGAAGTGGAATGGAGACGTGTACTGCCAGATGGTGAGAAGAGCAGGCAGTCACATAGAGGCATGTGTGAGGGATACAGATGGCAAATAGACTTGGATTATAAACTTTCACTTAATCACAAGAAAAATAATGATAAACCTGTTAAATGTTAGCATAAATATCTTTACGAAAAATAATGATCATTTCCAAAACAAATAAAAATTAGTAAGATTAACACTGTTTTACATTTTCTGCAAATTGTTTTCATGTCTGCCTTAAGAGAAAGCTACAGAACTCTTCTATCTGCTTCTGCATTCCATCTGTTGCAATACACTTGTTTGGTTGAAATTTATGATGAAATCTAGCGTTACATAGACAGGTAGGTGTACGTCAACTTTTCAGATAGCACAGAAAGGATCCTGGGTATGCCCAGAGGCCCTCAGACCACATTTTGTGAGCCACTAGCCTCAGTAATGACGGTGTTCACAGAGCCACTGCCTATGCAGCTCATAGGGAAGAAGAGGCACAGAGCTCAGGATGACAGATGACAGCTGGAGGCAGGGGGCAGGCATGGGAAGAGAACAGGCTTCACTGTCCAGGTATTTGTCCCCACCCTATGCTACACCTGGCCAGAAGCAGCCTGACCCCAACTGGATCCTTCCTAAGAGAAGAAAATGTTGGGAGGGAGGGTCCTTGTGAGGAAGCCCTGAGCCATGAACAGTAGGTACCAGAGCTGAATGTGGACCATTTTGGAAGACAGTACACATACTAAGAAGGAAGTATATTAAGAAATATAGTGCAGCAGTGCCCAGCGTCAGTCACACAGGAACACTGGGAAATTTAGATGCTGATTAGACTGGCGTGAACTAAAGCCTGGACAGCAGGAGTTCTGAAAGCCCCCCAAGTGGTTCTAGCATGCAGCCAGGGATGAAGACCACCGGATTTCAGTGGGTTCAGGAAGTAGTTACAGACAACTGGCACTTAAGAACAGATTGCTATGAGTTAATTAAATACAATGGTTCATAGTAATAAATGCATGCACTATTTTGTCATATTCATGAAAATACCGTGTGGTTTGGAAGTGTTTTTTAAGTGTTTTATGTGCAGAGAAAGGTAAAATATATGCTACATACTAAGACAAACATTTGACTAACTGATGTTACATAACAGCCATATGTACCTGTTCCACAGCACCGGATTTGATTTTGATTTTTTGATACCTGTTCTAAATTATCTACAAATTTGACTTAAAGACAGACTTTGGAACAGATATCATTTGTTGCCCAAGGACTGCCTATAATATATATGACTAGTGGAACATGGATTCACATGTCTATGTGTGTGTGTGCAAATAAACCCACTGCCATTAAGTCAAATCCTACTCCTAATGACCCTATGGGACAAAGTAGAACTACCCATAGGATTTCCAAAGAGTGGCTGGGGGATTCAGACTGCAGAGCTTTTGGTTAGCCACTGAGCTCTTAACCACTGCACTACCAGCCAAGCCAGCCAAGTGCCATCGAGTCAGGGCTTCATATATGTGTGTGTGTGTGTGTGTGTGTGTTTATACATATATGTGTGCGTGTGTATATATGTACACATATTTCACTAGTTGTACAATGAAGGATCCCTTGTGGCACAACATTTAAGCATATGGCTACTAACAGAAAGGCTTTTTGTTCCACAGCAGAAAGACTTGGCAATCTGCTCCTGTAAAGAATAAGCCCAGAAAACCCTGTGGGGCAGCTCTACTCTGTCATTGGCAACTACAAGTCAAAAATCAACTTGAGGGCACCTGAAACCAACAGCTGAATAACTAACCCATTCCTCAGGTTCTGTTTAGCCACCTGTAAAATGGAGATCCCCGCAGGGACACGGTGGCATCAATCTAGAGTTCTTAGCGCACTCTGTAAGTGCAAGCTGTTATTATCGTTAGGGTTATAATTAGCGCGGCCTCTTTCAGCCTCCAGGGCTGTACTCTCTGAGGAAGCTGACCCTCACAGAAAATGAAGTGCCTGACGCGGGGGCGGGCCAGGGTTCCAGTTCCACCACCACCAAACAGAGAGCTGACATGGTCCTCTGTCTCCTCATCTAGAAAGGAAGGGAGGAGTTGGCCACTTAGTCCAGTTCTGGAATCCTCAGGGGAAGCAGAAAGCCCTTGGCTGGGGCACACACATGTGGTAACTGCAGAAACAGGTGCAGCACAAGTCCACACAGGGAGCAGTGACAGAGCCGTGTGTGCGTGCCTATATGACAGGGTGTAGTGATGGGTTTTGTGTATGTGTGTGTGTGTATAAAGTGTGCAGTGATGGAGCTCTGCGTGGGTGCACAGTATGCAGTGATGGAGCTGTGTGTGCATTTGCACACAGGGTGCAGCAACAGAGTTGTGTGTGTATGCACACACATACACACGGATATACAAAAGTAGTTGGACTCAGATACTATTCTTCCTTTTAAAATGATTGGAACATCTCAAATTTATTACAGATGGCAAGGGGAAAATACAGAGTGGAAATATTTTCTAGCTTATTCTTGGCCCACAACGTGTCTGTGGGAAGCACAGAGTGTAGCTGGCCTGGCTGCCAAGGCACACTCCTTGCCCACTGTCCTCGAGAACATTGTCATTGCATATTACACACCGCATCCTGCCTCAGAGACATCACCATGCACAAAGTTCATGGAAAAACAACACAAGGGCCAGGGAAGACAGGAGGACCTGGAAAGCTCACAAAGAGGCAGTACAATTGGGACGCAATGTTTTCATTAAGAGGTGGATGAATCATTAACTCTTCTTCTAGAATCTCTGGAAGTGGACAGCCCCTCCAGCTGTTCACAAGAAGAATCAGAGCCTTCAATTACACACATTCTGCTAGCCTCCTGATGTGCTAGACAAGACAAAGCCAGGCCGCAGCCAGTTTTCAGCCTGCCTTGCTGACAGCCGGTTTAATTTCCTTCTGGCTTACTATCTTTTATAAATTCACACGGAGAGAAGAGCCAAGCATGCTGACATAACTAACAGAAACAAACCTGGAGGGGCCTCGTAAATCCAATCCAGTGCCCCTAAGGGAGGATATCCAATCTTTCAGGATGAGAGATGTCCCTGCCACCTAAGATCACTAAGGGAGCCATGAAAACAGTAAGATAATTGGATCCAGGGCTCAACGTGCTTCATCAACAGTGAGGTTATGCAGGCTAATCCTTCAGGGTCAGTGGGCTGGGTAGCAATTAGCAAGCTTCCTTAAGGGATCAACCCTCACGTCCAGGTTTTGATTACTAACACTAAATTAAACCATAGACATGTTAGGTTGATTAAGGGAGTGGGAGACTTGATCAGCAATGACGGGCCATGTATCAGGATTTCTCTTTCCAAACAGACCCCAGCATTTGGAGACCAAGTCTCACAAAGCAGTCAGAACCAAATAGGGTTTTATGGTTGTGTTTATGGCTCTGAACTTAAGTGCAGTTGAGACATAATGTACTGGACTGAAGATCTGCTTTGCCAGACGGTAGGAAATGACTTTTCAGGCTTTGCAAGCACATTGCACTCTGTTACGTGGGGCCTTCTTTGCCAAGTGAACATCCTTTCCTGGGCTCACCTTCTAAGTGTGAAAATGCAGTGACACTGTCAGCATGGAGGAAGCTACAGCAGACACCCTCAGGAAGATGTGCCAAGGGTCTGCCTGTAACTCCTTCCTGTCAAGTGATGCTGGGCTCATTCCCCACCTCTCCAAGAGACCTGGCTAAGAGGGAGACAGTGGGTACACACCCTTATGACAGTTTGATCCAGTGCCACACATATATCCCGTTCTCCTATTGGTGTCAAGCCACAGCCCACAGAAAAATGAGCCCTCAGGGATGTCCTGAATGGGGAGGACTCCCTCTTCTTCAGCCTCAGGTCCTTCCTCCATTGATAAACCACAAAAGAGGACTCCCCAAACCAAGTGGGCAGGGAGGGCAGTCGGCGAACCTTGGGATAGGTCAGTTCGTCAGCCCTCTCCTGAACTGAAACACAGCCTCCTTCAGGTCCTTCCCCAAGACAGACCCACCTGAAGACTTTTATTATCTGTGTAAAGTGTTTACACCGCCACATGTCTCTCAGTTGGTCATATGGTGGGGGCTTGCATGTTGCTGTGACATTGGAAGCTATGTTATTGGTATTCAGATACCAGCAGGGTCACCCATGGCAGACAGGTTTCAGCTGAACTTCCAGACTAAGACAGTCTACTTCTGAAAACAATTAATCACCAGAAACCTTACAGATAGCAGCGGAATACTGACACTGTCTCATACAGTGCTCATCAACGAGCTCCTCAAGTTAGAAGGCACTCAGAAGATGAGTGTGAGGCCCTAAGACATTAAACTGGGGTAAAAACAGTCTCTTCAACAAATGGTGCTGGCAAAATTGGTTATCCATCTGCAATAAACTGAATCAAGATCCATATCTTACACCTTATACAAAAACCAACTCCAACTGGATAAAAGACCTAAATATCAAACTTAAAACGATAAAGCTCATCCAAGAAAAGGTAGGAACAACAATGGAAGTTTTAACACACGATGAGGACAGACTCCAAAATCTGTCAAAGAAACCACAATCAACAGAAGAGAAAATAGATAAATGGGAACTATTAAGAATCAAACACTTTTGCTCATCCAAAGACTTTATTAATAGAATTAAAAGAACACCCACAGAATGGGAAAAAAATTGGCAACTCTATGTCAAACCGATGCCCGATCTCCATAATCTATAAGATACTACAAAATATCAATAAGAAGAAGATAGACCATCCAATTAAGCGATGGGCAAAGGAGATGGACAAACATTTCACTAAAGAGGAAATCCAGGCAGCCAAAAAACACATGCGGACATGTTCACAATCTTTAGTTATTAAATAAATTCAAATCAAGACAACAATGAGATACCATCTCACCCCAACAAGATTGGCCATGATCCAGAAAACACAAAACAACAAATGCTGGAGAGGCTGTGGCGAAAGTGGAACCCTCCTACACTGTTGGTGGGGTTGCAAAATGGTCCAGCCTCTTTGGAAAGCAATCTGGCGCTTCCTTAAAAAAATGGATATTGATATACCATTTGACCCAGTAATTCCACTACTTGGAATATATCCTGCAGAATCAAGGCCTTTCACACCAATGGACACATGCACGAAAATGTTTATCGCAGCACAGTCCACAATAGCAAAAAGGTGGAATCAACCCAGATGCCCAATAACAGAAGAATGGATAGGTAAACTATGGTACATATACACAATGGAGCACTGCACAATGATAAAGAATAACGATGATTCCAGGAAACATCTCCTAACCCGGTTTCAACTGGAAGACATTATGTTGAGTGAAAGTAGTCAGCGACAAAGGGACAAATACTGTATGAGACCTCTATGATAAGATCTCAAAAAGAGACTGTGTATAGAAGAAAAAGACTCTTTGACAGCTGCAAGGGAGGGGAGGGAGGGAGGGTGGGGGAGGAAGGTTTAGTTTAGATAGTTGCTAGAAATCTGGTTGGGAGAAAGCGGTGATAGCACACATTAGAAACAAGAACATTAAGTGGACTTCAGCATAACTTGAGTACTCCTTCCATCTTAACCCAATATTGCAAGGATAGAGTAGCTGTGGTGGGGGGCAGGGGACCATGCTCTTAGGCAAAATCGAGGCCAACTGGCACAACTAGCATTTGCTAAGAGAGCTCTCTGCACCCCACATTGGTGAGTGGCGTCTGGGGTCTTAAAAGCTGCCAAGCTGCCATCCGAGGACACAGAAAATGGGCCCAACTCAGCAGGAATGGATGCTCACCGAGGACCAAAATGACACGCGGTAAAGACAAGCTAGAAGACAGAGAGACCCACAAGAGTGGGTGCCTTCATCAACTTGGGACCGGAAGAACTGGATGGTGCCCGGCCACCACCAGTGATAGCCACGATGGAGCTCACAGAGAGGAGTCTCACTGGCAACACAAGAATAAAAAGGGGTACATCGTGAGATCTCCACTAAAAGACCTCAATTGATGGTCCAGCGGTTTCAGTGTTCCCCTGAGAGCATGGCCCCTGGCCCTGATGCCGCCCTTACCTATAAATTATAAGAAAGGTCCACTCTTTGGACAGGAATGGATTGGACTTGGCAATGCAGAGTGACCATATATTGGAAGCACTTTATGGTTCTATACATCTATAGGATATCATCCTGCTGACCTCGGGCTGTAGGAAGGAGAGTGGGCGAGAGGAGCAAAAAGGAGGCTGTTGGGAGGATGAGACATGTATGGAGCAGAGAGGAATAGTGTGCAGTCACCGGACAGGGAGAGCAGTGGAAACTGCATATAGATGGGCATGTAAATTTATATGGGAATGTACATTTTCACTCAGTCATGTTAAATAAAAAAGAAAAAAAAAGATGAGTGGGGAACAGCTACTTCCTCAAAGCAGAGTTGACCTTAATAATGTAGATGGAGTCAAGTTTTCAGGACTTTCATTTGCTGATGTGGCATAACTCAAAATGAAAAGAAACAGCCATTAAGAATTGAAACACCTTAAAAGCTGCCAAGCTGTCCTCTAAGGGAAGAGCAAATGGTCCCAACTCAGCAGGAATGGACGATCACTGAGGACCAAAACATCAAGTGGGAAAGAGAACTCAGAAGACAGAGAGACCCACGTGACTGGGTGACTACATCGACTCATGACGGGAAGAATTGGGTGGTGGCCAGCCACCACCAGTGATAGCCACAATGTAGCTCACAAAATTGAATCTCACTGGCAACACAAGAATAAATAGGGGTGCACCCTGAGATCTCCACTAAAAGACCACAGTTGATGGTCCAGGGGCTTCAGGGTTACCCTGGGAGCACAGCCCCTGGCCCTGATGTTGCCCCTGTCTATAAATCATAATGGAGGTCAATTCTTTGGACAGCAACAGATTGGACTTGGCAATGCAGAGTGACCATATCTTGTGGGCACTTTATGGTTCTATACATCTATAGGATATCATACTGCTGACCTCTTACTAGAGGAAGGGGAGTGGGTGGAGAGCAGGGGATAGGAGACTGTTGTGAGGATAGGACATGTATGGAGCAGAGAGGAAGGGTGTACTGTCACTGGGCAGGGAGAGCAGTGGGAGCTGCATATAAGTTAGCATACAAATTTATATGGGAATGTACATTTTCATTCAATCATAATAAAAATACTATAAATAAAAACTAATGAAAAATTGTAAAAAAAGAATTGAAACACTAAATGCATGAAATATGAAACTAGGAAAATTGGAAATCATCAAAGCTGAAATGGAATGCATAAACATCAATATATTAGGCGTTTATCAGCTGAAATGGACTGGTACTGGCAATTCTGAATCAGACAATCATATGGTCTACTAGGCCAGGAATGATAACTTGAAGAGGAATGGCATTGCATTCATCATCAAAAAGTACACTTCAAGATCTATCCTGAAGTACAATGCTGTCTGTGATAGGATAATATTCACACACCTAGACGAAAGACCAGTTAATATAACTATTATTCAGATATACACACCAATCACTAAGGACAATGCAGAAACTGAAGATTTTTACCAGCACATTCAGTCTGAAATTGATTGAACAATCAGGAAGCATTGATAATTACCAGTGATTGGAATGCAAAAGTTAGAAACAAAGAAGGATCGGTAGTTGGAAAATACAGCCTTGGTGGTAGAAACGATGCTGGCAATCACATAATAGAATTTTGCAAGACCAATGACTTCATTGCAAATACCTTTTTTACCAACATAAACAGTGACCCTATATGTTATTTCACCAAATGAAATACATAAGAATGAAATCGACACCTCTACAGAAAGAGACAATAGCAAAGCTCAATATCAGCAGTTGGAATAAGGCCAAGGGCCAACTAGCGGCACAGACTATTAAGTGCAAATTCAAAGTGAAACTGCAGAAAATTACGGGAAGCCCACAGGAGCCAAAGTACAACCTTAGGTATTTCCCACCTTAGTTTACAGATCATATCAAGAACAGATTTCACATGTTGAACACTAATGACTAAAGAACAAGTGAGTTGTGGAAAGACACCATACTTGAAGAAAGCAAGAGATCATTAAAAAGGCAGAAAAGAAAGAAAAGACCAAATTGGATGTCAGAAGAGATCCTGAAACTTGCTCTTGAACATCAAATAGCTAAAGCAAAAGGAAGGAATGTTGAAGAACTGAGCAACAGATTCCAAAGGGTGGCTCAGCAAGAAAAAGTATTATAATGACATGTGCAAAGAGCTAGAAATAGAAAACCAAAGGGAAGAATATACTCTGCATTTCTCAAGCTGAAAGAACTGAAGAAAAAATTCAAGCCTCGAGTTGCAATAGTGAAGGATCCTACAGGAAAAATATTAAATGAGGCACAAAGCATCAAAAGAAGATATGAGGAATACAGTTACTGTAAGAGAAAGAGTTGGTCATCGTTCAACCATTTCAAGAGGTAGCACATGATCAGGAATCAATGGTACTGAAAGGAAGAAATTGAAACTGCACTGAAGGCATTGGCAAAAAACAAGGCTCCAGGAATTAATGGAATATCAACTGAGAAGTTTCAACCAATGGATACAGCACTGGAAGCACTCCCTCATCTACACCAAGAAATGTGGAGCACAACTGCCTGGCCAACTGACTAGAAGAGATTCATATCTATGGCTATTCCCAAGAAAAGTGATCCAACCTAAAGCAGAAATTATCGAACAAAATCATTAATATTACACACAAGTAAAACTTTGCTAATCATCATTCCAAAGCAGCTATAGCAGCATATTGACCCAGAACTGCCAAAAATTCAGGCTGGATTCAGAAGAGGACATGGAACCAGGGATATCATCATTGATATCAGATAGATTTTAGCTGAAAGCAGAGAATAGCAGAAAGATATTTACTTGTATTTTATCAACTATGCAAAGGCATTTGACTACATGCATTGTAACAAATTATGGATAACACTGCAGCACATGGGAAACCCAGAACATTTAACTATTCCATACATGGATCAAGAGGCAGTTGTTTGAATGGAATGGGGACACTGCACGGTTTCAAGTCAGGAAAGGTGTGTGTCAGGATTGTATCTTTCACCATACATATTCAATCTGCAAGAAATAATCCAAGAAACGGGACTATGAGAAGAGTAGGGCATCAGGATTGGAGAAAGACTCATTAGCAACCTGCATTTTAAAGATGACATAAACCTGCTTGCTAAAATTGAAAACGACTTGAAACACTTACTAATGAAGATCAAGGACCACAGCCTTCAGTATGGATTACACTTCAATGTAAAGAAAATAAAAATCCTCACAACTGGACCAATAAGCAGCATCAAGATAAACGGAAACAAAATTGAGGTTGTCCAGGGTTTCATTTTATTTGGTTCCACAACCAATGCCCGTGGAAGCAGCAGTCAAGAAATCAAAAGACACATTGCATTGGGCAAATCTGTTCCAAAAGACCTCTTTAAAGTGTTGAAGAGTAAAGAGCACTTAGAAGACTCAGGTGAGACTGACCCAAGCCATGGTATTTTCAATCACATTATATGCATGTGAAAGCTGGAACGATGAATAAGGAAGACAGAAGAACAGATGACTTTGAATTGTGGCACTGAAGAAGAGTACTGAAGGTACCATGGACTACGAAAAGAACAAATAGAAGTACAACCAGAGAACACTTTAGAAGTAAGAATGGCAAGACTACATCTTACGTACTTTGAATATGTTTTCAGAAACGATCAGTTCCCAGAGAAGGATGTCATGCTAGTTAGGCAAAGTAGAGGGTCGGCAAAAAAAAAGAAGACCCTCACCAAGATGGACTTACACAGTGGCTGCCAACAAGGGGCTCGGTCATAACACCAATTGCAGGTATGGTACAGAACCGGGCAGTGTTTCATTCTGTTGTACATATGGTCACTATAAGTTGGAACCTACTTGATGGCACCTAACAACTAAGTGTTTAGAATTACAAAAGTCATGAAAGTGAATAAAATTGATGTAAACTTGGCTTAAATACATAGTTCCTTATGCTAACACCAAAATGGAACTCTCTGATGAGTGGTGTAGCCATCCTTCCCTTCTCCCTGCCTTTCTCCCCCTCCCTTTCTTCTTCCTCCTTCTTTCTTTTCTTTTTTCCTTTCATGAGACTAAATTGACTAAAATAATTTCAAAGAATTTAAAATGGCAGTTTTTAGGCAAATAAGACTCACAGATTTTTGACAGGTCTAAAATGCTTTAAAGTCCTCTAAAATAAAAGAGTTCTATCTCTCTAGTGTCAGAACTTTTTGCCTAAAATTGGTTTTGTAAATAAATATTTCATCACCTGCAGATTCTCCATCTCCCAGGCTTAGAAAAAAATGAAGGTGTGGACAAGAGAAGGCAGACAGGTTAATGAGGAGGGGACACAAAGAGAGGCTGCACCAACGTAATCTCTCTGCTTCCCCAGGACAAGATAAATGTCCTTCTGCAAGTCACACAAACAAACAAAACCAAAAATAATCTCTCTTTCTCTTGTACACATAAACAGACGCCATCAAAACAATGGCAGAACTTACCTGGTCCTGAACCGCATGTTTTAGCAGAAGCAAACCCACAGTGAATTTCACTCTCTGAAATGTCAAGGCTCTCATTTCATCCAGACTTAAGTCACACCTGGGAAAAATAGGTACAAAATGGATGTTAGACTGAACTTCCTGTGACTCTCAGCAGAGCCTTTCGATGCCATGACCAGGATATCCAACAGAAGAGTGTCTTTGTTGTATCTCTTATTTGAAGGCCTCCATGCCACACAGACTGTTAGTTCAGTACAGTGGAGTCCAAAAGGGAAGGCGAGAAGAAAACGTTTCCTGACAAGACCATCTTAAAACAGGACTGCAGTATCTGGCACCCCCTCCCTGGCAGGCTTTTAAAGATGGTTAGCATTTTCATCTGTCTGAGAAGACTTAAGGGCAGAATTTGTGGATACAGGGGAGGGAGTGGTCTGTGGCACAGGGGTGGACTTAATGGCCTCAGAGAAGTGTCCTGCCATTTCCTTCAAGACACCATGCTGTCGGGAACAGAGTTTACCCACAGCCTCCTGCTGCCACACCTTTGGATGAACTGTAGAATTCACCTGGAAGCTACCCTTCTCCTGATGATGACTCATTATGGTGAGGTTCTGGAGGCAGGCCATTCCTGCTCAGCAGGTAACCTTTGCCCACAGGCTCCTTGCTGGCCTGCTAGGACTTTCTCTAAGTGCACTGGGGTCTGAGGCTTTCCCAACTTAACCTTTGGTACCCTCCACCTTATAGAAAGTAGAGGCTCCAGCACAGTCTAAGCCTGGGAGAAACATCACTCAGGCTGGCTTCCTGGTTCTGTCCCCACCTGTGGGTTTGTTATCAAGTAGCTTAGCCTCCCTGCACCTCCAATCTCTCATCTGTAAGATGTGAATGATGACTGCCTGAAACTCAGGACTATCAAATGCTTGTACCAGTGCTTATATGTAATAGTTATTCACCAATATTCACTGCCACTCTGTTATTATGCCCCTCCTACTTCTCATGAGCAGGAACTGTGTTAGGTCTATTTCTATAGCCCCAACATAAGGTCTGGCCCAGAGAAAACCAAAAACAAGCAAACAAACCAGTTGCTGTCAGATATACTCATAGAAACTCCACATGTGCCAGAGTAGAGTTGTGCTCCACAGGGTATCTCAGTGGCTGCAATGTTTTGGAAGGATAACACCAGGCCTTTCTTCAAAGTACCTCTGGGTGGATCTGAAGTACCAGCTCTGGTTAGTAGCCAAGCATTTAACCATTTGTGAACCCAGGGACTCCTCAGCCCACAATAAGCCCCAATTAAATGGTAATTGAGCTTTAACTTACTTGGGTCCCCATAATTTAATGACCAGATAGATTCCACAGGGCATTCTCATGTAAGTCTCAAAAGGTATGCCTGACACAAATACTGCCCCTGTCTGAAGTTCATTCCCAAAGGCAATACAAGCTACATGAGTGTAGGGTACAAGCCTTAAACTTCCGTGGACTAGAAAACCAAAACACCAGACACATTGTAATCAAGTTGGTTCCAACTCATGAAGACCCTATAGAACAGAGTAGAACTGCCCTAGAGAATTCCCAAAGAGTGAATGGTGGATTCAAACTCCCAATCTTTTGGACAGCAGTGGAACTCTTAACCACTGCACCAGCAAGTCTCCTGTGGACCAGAGCAGCACTTCTCATTTTATAAAGTCTTTCCTAAATACCTGCTGGCCAAGTGACTCAGACCAGATAAGCCCAACTCACCCACTTTGGCCTTCTCTCACCCACCCAGTCAACATGAAGCTGTCTGAAGTCAAAGGTGCACTCATCCTGGAACGTAAAAACAGGAAGAAAAGGCAACTGAAGGATACAGAATTAGCCAACTTTCCAACAGAAAAAACTTGAAACGGTACAGGTCCCCTTCTTGTAATTTTTTCAGTTTGCTATGAGATCATAGATTACGACAAACAAAGACAAGACTGAGGTTGTCAAGGATTTCGTTCTATTTGGATCCACAATCAACACCCATAGAAACAGCAGTCAGGAAATCAAAAGATGCATTGCACTGGGAAAATCTTCTGTAAAACACTTCTTTAAAGTGTTAAAAAGTAAAGATGTCATCTTGAAGACTAACCCAAATCATGGTATTTTTAATGGCATCATATGCATGTGAAAGCTGGACATGAATACGGAAGACAGAAGAAGAACCAAAGCCTTTGAATTGTGATACTGGAGAAGAATGTTGAATGCATCATGGACCAAAAGAATGAACAGATCTGTCTTGGAAGAAGTACAACAGTAGTGCTCCTTAGAAACAAAGATGGCAAGATTGAGCCTTACAAACTTTCGACATGTTACCAAGAGGCATCAGTCCCTAGAGAAAGACATCATGCCTGGTAAAGTAGAGGGTCACTGTAAACAGGAAGACCTTCATCAAGATGGATTGACTAAGTGGCTGCAAGGATGGGCTCAAGCGTAACAATTGTAGGCATGGCACAAGACTGGGCAGTGTTTCCTTCTGTTGTACACAGGGTGACTGTGAGACAGAACCAACTCTACAGCACCTAACAACAACATTAGATCTTGGAGTCCCTGAATAGTGCAAACAGTCAACAAGCTTGGCTGCTAAATGAAAGATTAGGGTTCAAGTCCATCCAGAGGTGCCTCAGAAGAAAGGCCTAGCAATTTACCTTCAAAACTCAGACACTGAAAGCCATGCAGATCACAGCCCTACTCCAGCAAACACTGGGTCGGCATAAGTCAGAATCAGCTTGATGGCAATGGGTTTGGTCTGGTTTTATAATTCATCAGAAGCAGATCAATGAGTGGGCAAAGAATTTGAACAGGTGGTTCACAGAAGAAATACAAACGGCACTTACACATACTTTTTAAATCCCTAATCTCAGATTTAGTAACAGAAGTGCAAACTGAAACTCCACTGAGATAACAGTTTTCACTATCACATGACAGTGAGATGACGCACTATGCGGGCTAGCTGGTAGGGAACAGACACCCTCGTGCATGGCCGGCGGAGGGGCAAGTATAAATTGGTATTTATACAGATGGCAACTAGACAATAGCCATCCAAATCACAAGTGAACCTACCTCTTGGCCCAGCAATTCCAACTTATAGCAATGTATCTTCCAGATATCCTTATGGAAACCTTGGTAGCATAGTGGTTAAGAGCTACAGCTGCTAACCAAAAGGTTGACAGTTCAAATCCTTGGAAATCCTATAGGGCAGTTCTACATTGTCCTGTAAGGTTGCTATGTCAGAATCAACTCAGCAGCAGTGACTTTGGTTTTTTTTTTTAAGGATCCCTCGTGCCACAGTGGTTAAAGCGCTAGACTGCTAACTAGATTGGCAGTCTGAACCCACTAGCCAATCTATGGAAGAAATATGTGACAGTCTGCCCCTGTAAAGATAACAATCTTGGAAACCCTATGAGGCAATTCTACTCTGTCTCACAGGGTGCCTGTGAGTTATGATAAACTCAGTAGTAACAGGTTTGATTTGGGTTTCAGGTGACACAAATGGTTAAGCACTTGACTACTAACTAAAAAGGTTAATGGTTAGAACTCACCCAGAGGCACCTCAGAAGAAAGCCCTGGCAATCTGCTTCCAAAAAGTCACAACTTCAAAAATCCTGTGAAGTAGTTCTTGTGGTATAGTGGTTAAGTGCTGCAGCTGCTAACCAAAAGATCGGCAGTTCAAATCCACCAGGCTCTCCTTGGAAACTTTATGGGGCAGTTCTGCTCTATTCTACAGGATCACTGTGAGTCAGAACCGACTTAACAGCAATAGTTTTTTTTGGTTTTTTAGCTCTACTCTCCCACACCTAGGGTGGCTGTGAGTCACAGCCCATGTGACAGCAACTGGTTTGGTCTGTTCTTGCTTCATGGGGAAATCATCAAGATGTGTTTATAAATTTTTTTTTTAAATGGTACAATATGCAAGTGACATTTCTTCCACTACCATTTATGTTAAAAAAGAAATGGATGGAAAAACATTGTATGTCTGCTTGCGTATGTGTTTACTTTTAAAATCTCTGTAAGGACAGACCAGAACTAATAACAGTTTATTTTTTGTGTACATGTTGGGGGGCGGCAGGGGAAGGGAGACAGATGGGGAATTTTACTCTTTTTACCTTTCCTCATTTCTGAACCATGGTAAAAAAAATACTGGTTATCCAAAAAGTATCTTTCAATAATTTAAAATTGCAAACTTGAAAATAACCACTAGGTGGGGCTTATTTTTCTTTTGAACTGTCACCATATGAATTTCCATTCAAGACAGAAATTAAAACTGGGTGAAAGAATCTTTGGGAAATTCTGTCTGAAAACTTGAATATCTGCTTGTCATAATAAGAATATCTAAATTTCTAACACTTCTCAAACAAAAGATAACAATCTGCAACAGAAAACTCGGGGTTTTAGAAACATCCCCAAGCTTTCCAAAATACCTAAGCAACAGGCCTATCTGATTGCAGGTATTGTGTCTTTAAACATAAAGTTCTGTATTTAACAATCTTGGTAGGCTGCCCAAAAACTATTTGTATAATAAACAAACAACCAAGCCCACTGCCATCGAGTCGATTCCGACTCATAGAGAACCTACAGACAGAAGTGAAATGCCCCCATAGAATTTCCAAGTAGTGCCTGGAGGATCTGAACTACCAACCTTTTGGTTAGCAGCTGTAGCATTTAACCACTACATCATCAAGGCTTCCATATGCATAATACTGAGGTATAAATCATAGATAATAACGTCTTTGAGTATTTTCATAGCTATGATTTCCCTTTTCTCTCTTTTCACTTCTGTAAGATATGCAGACAGTACAGCAGATATTATTGTCTGTATGCCTCAGACTGAAAACAGAGACCCTTAGGAACTAGGAGACTGGGAAAGTCCCCGAGATGAATGGTATTACTGCCAAGATTAGAAGCCAGACTCAATCCTGGCAGGACGGCTGTGTGCAGTGATTGGTGCATGAGAGGCCTGGCTCTGCCCCACAGCTCCATCACCACCTGATTTATCTATCGGTATTCTGTGTAAGACTTTAACTGAAAAAATGATCCATTACTAACATCAAGCTTGAAAATCTCGGAGCTGGATCACGCCACCAGTGAGAAGTGAAGCAAAAAGATACTCATTACCCCTTCCCTCAGAGAGACGTGCAGTATCAGCATCCAGCATAAGTGAGGTACCTCTCCAAGAAAACATATCAGAAAACAGAGCCAAGACACAAGATAGTCATTCAAAAGAAAAAATAAAATCATATACAACTATTTCAATGGCTCAGAGCCCTAGATAGTGCAAAACAATAAGGGGTTTGGCAAATAACCAAAGATTGATGGTTTGAACCCACCAAGAGGCACCTCAGAAGAAATGCCTGGCAATCTACTTCCAAAACATCAGCCATCAAGAACCCTACAAAGCACAGTTCTACTCCAATACACATGGGTCACTGTCAGCAACAGTCAACTAGACAACAATTGTTTATTGGATGACCAAAATAAAACATGACGGCAACACCAAGTGCTAACAAAGGACAGCTGCTGAATCTCCTTTGACCAGTAAGGGAACACAAAGGGCACAGCCACTCTGTGAAGGAGTTTGGCAGTTTCTCAAGAACTTAAGCACACACTCAGCATACAACCCAAGCAATCCTACTCCTAGGTATTTACTCAAAAGAAATGAAAACCTTTGTTTACATAAAATCTGTACACAAATGTTTATAGCAGCTTTATCTGCAATTGCCAGTTGTCCTTTAATTGGTGAAAAATAAACCATGGGATCCCATTACAACGGAATACTACTCAGCAATACACAGAAACAAAATATTGATTCATGCAGCCACCGCACAGACCTCACGGGCACCATGCTGAGTGGAAAAATAAAATCTCAATCTCAAAAGGTTACATACAATATGATTCCATTCCTATAACATTTCTGAAAGGACAAAACAATGGATGACTGGGGATGAAGTCACATAAAGGACAACACATCACAGATTGCCAGGAGTTAGGGTTGAGATGAAGGTCTGACTGTAAACGGGAAATGGGAAACACAAAGGAGTTTCTTTGTGGTGGAAGACAAATCCTGTATCTTTATCATGGTGTTGGCTATACAACTCTATAAAAGCAAAAACCTTGATAGTACTACACACACAGAGATATCC
Source organism: Heterohyrax brucei (assembly GCA_028571685.1). NCBI lineage: Eukaryota > Metazoa > Chordata > Mammalia > Hyracoidea > Procaviidae > Heterohyrax > Heterohyrax brucei. The sequence goes on from CM053162.1 coordinate 26,638,626, forward strand.
TTCAAAAGAATCAGACACAGATGGCTAATAAACACACAAGAAAGTGATCAAAGTCATCAGTCATCATAAAAACACAAATTAAAGCCACAGTGAAATACCACGTCATGCCCACTCGAATTGCTAAAATTAAAAAATAATAAATAAAAGCACTAAGCGTTGGTGTCTTAGTTATCTACTGCTGCTATCACAAAAATACCACAAGTAAGTGATTTTAGTGAACAGAAATTTATTTTCTCATAGTTCAGAATTCAGTTTAGAACTCAGGGCACCAGCCCTAGAAGAAGGCTTTCTCTGTCTGCTCTGGGGGAAGGTCCTTGTTCCCTGGCTCCCTTGTGCTCTTCAGGTAGCTTCGCTCTGTCTTTCTCCATCTCTGCTTGCTTCTCTATTCCTAATCCGTTCTTTCTGTATCTCAGAGGTGATTAGCTTAACACATCCTACACTGATATGCCCTTTTAAGAAAACAAAGAAGACCCATTCCCAAATGGGATTATAATCACAAGTATAGCAATAAGGATTTACAGCACATAGTTGGGGAGGACACAATTCAGTCCATAAAATTAGCAAGGATGTGAAGAAACTATAATGCTCGTACTTGGTTTTGACAATGTGAAATGGTTCAGTTGCTTTGCAAAAGGTATGGTAGTTTCTCATAAAACCCAGCATACACCTGCCCTATGACCAATCACTCTCCTAGATATTTACACAGGAAAAATGAAATTACATGTTCAACAAGATCCTTGTACAAGAATGTTCATAGCAGCTATCTTCACAGCTTAAACCCGAGAAAGCCTAGGTATCCCACCTGTAAGAGAAGAGGTAAATAAATTATGGTATACTCATAGAAAACCCATGGCCACAGGGTCAGGTCTGACTCATAGTGACCATACAGGTCGGAGTGGAATGGCCCCATAGAGTCATAGAATGGAATACTACTTAGTAATAAAAGGCAATAAACTACTGATGCACATGGACAATACAGATGAATTTCAAAAACACTGCACTGAGCTTTCTTGGTTCACTTGCTCGGGGAAAACTGACTGCCATGATGTGAGGACACTTGCACAGCCCTGTGTCGAGTTCCTTATGGGGAAGGAACTGCTGGCTCCTGCCAACAGCCATGTGAGTGGACCATTTAGAAATTGATCTTCCCTCTCCATTCAAGCCTTGATATGACTTCCTCCCCAACCATCCTTCTTCCCACCCTAAATGCAACCTCACGAGAAACTAAGACACTGCCAAATACCAAACTCATGGAAATCATGTGAGATAATATGTATTGCTGTTTTAGGCTAAGTTTTGCAGTAATTTATCACATCAATAGATAATCATTGCACATGGTATTGTCATACACACATACATAACTAATGGGCATGATCCAGTACCTTATTTAAAAAAAAAAAAATCAATGTGTAACACACCAGCAACAAAGGCATGAGTCATAGCTTATAGCTTATTGAATTACCACAAAGTAAACATGCCTCTATAGCCCCCTCCCAAATCAAGGAAAATCTCATCATATTACTAGCATAGAACATACCTTTTAGGGTCCCTCATTACTGCTCCCTCTCTCCTGTCCAGTACCAGACACCATTATGACTGATAACATCACAAATCATTTTCTATAGATTTTGAATATTACAGAAATGGGATTAACGCTACATACTCTTTTGTGTCTGGCTTCTCTCATTCAATATGACTTATGAGATTCATCTTTAGTGTGTATTATAGCTACAGTTCATTAATTTTCACTGATGTAAAGGATTAAGTTGAAGTAATATACCACCAGAATACATGCTGAGTGAACATATGGTATGATTCCACTTATTAAATTCTAAAACTGGCAAAACTAACCAATAGTGGAGGGAAAGCCTGAACAGTGGTTGCCTCTGAAAGGGTGGAAGTAGGATTGAGGGGAAGTGCATGGAGGAACTTGCTTGGGTGATGGTAATGTTTCATACCATGATACGGACTTGGGTTACACAGGTGCATGCACTTGTCAGACCAATACACATTATCTTGAGTATGTGTCAGGATTTCTGCATTTTATCGTATAAAATTTTACAAACTAAAGAAAAAGAACTCAATGTAATTGCACTCTCATTAACTCTCGTAACGGTGTACATATGCAGTATTTAGGGGTCAGTGAACCAACGTTTGCAACTTTAAAAACGCACACACAAAAAGAAAGGGCCAGTGAACAGATAGATGGACAGATGAACAGATACATGACAAAGAAAGTATGTTGTTGCATGCTATTGTAACAAGAAATGCTATTTTCCTCTAATAAAAGAGAGAATTGGAGTAGGCAGCCAGAACTAATTTTTCATCTGTTTTTCAGGACTGACCTTTTACTTCTTTTTTTTCTCTATTCTTAAAAATTCCTGATTTCTTTCACCTAGCCCCTGCCAGGAAGTCACACATTAGCTGACGGGAGCCACAGAAATAATGTCTTTGCAGCTTTCACAGCTTTCTAGAAACATCAAAACAGATACGGAGCCAATGGCAGATGCCAGGAGCCAGTCTGGAATCCCCTGCTTCAGATGACAACCGAAAGCAGTCCAAACCCCTGCTTCTGATGTGTATCTCCAAAGGCCCACTGAGGTCTCCAAACAGATACCACTCCTCACTCCTAATCAATCACATTGTTTCCCTGGCACTGCCACTTATATGTAGAATCCCTGTTTATATACCTGAGCCTCATCTGATGATTTCAAGCAGGTTTCAATGGACAGATTTCTCCGTGTTCCCTCTGTCTGTTACTGCACAGAAATAAACTTTTTTTGATCACTCACCAAACACCTTTCTTAAAGACTGACTTTGGGGGCAACCAACCAACCAACCTACTGCCATTGAGTCGATTCTGACTCATAAGGTAATGACAATCCGGAGCTGCTGTGGAGCAACACTGTCAATTCCAACTCATAGCAACCCTACAGAACAGAGTAGAAATGTTCCATCGGGTATTCTAATCTTGACAAGAGCAGATTTCCAGGTCTCTTCTGCAGAGCTGCTAACTAGTGTGATTGAATTTCTAACTTCTTGGTTAGCAGCTGAATTCTTAACCACTGTGCAACTAGGACTCCAAAGCAAGTATAAAACCAAAAAACTCAAATCCATTGCCACTGAGTCAATTGCAACTCACAGCCACCCTGTAAGATAGAGTATAACTGCCCCTTAAAGTTTACAAGGAATGGCTGGTGGATTTGAACTGCTGACCTTTGGGTTAGCAGCCAAGCTCTTAATCACTGCACCACCAGTGCTCCCAAAGTAAGCGTAAAACCAAAGACCAAATCTGTTGCCATAGAGTGGATTCTGACTCATAGCAACCCTATAAGACAGAGTAGAACTGCTCCATAGAGTTTCCAAGGGGTCACTGATGGATTTAAACCACCCAACTTTGGATAGGGTACCTATCTACACCTAGGTTCTACCATTAACACGTTGGTGGTGCAGTCTTTAAGAGTTGCAGTTGCTAGCCATAAGGTTGGCAGTTCAAATCTACCACGCACTCCTTGGAAACCCTATGGAACAGTGCTACCCTGTCTTAGAGGGTCACTATGAATCATAACCAACTCTACAGCACCTAACACTACCAAAAATGGGTGGTGGATATGTGAGTACTGAATTTAAAAGCATTTCAATTTTGCTTTGTTTAAAATTGTTCAGTGTAAAATACCAAGGGAAAGTATGTGACCAGAAAAAGAATTACAGTATGGATCATCAGTATCTTACATAGACTCGACGGCACTTGGCATATTCTCAAATAGAAGAAGGAAATACAACTCCTTGGAGAAATGGCTGATTCTAGAACTGAGGCAGGGAAAACACAAGGTGAGCCTGCAGTATCTTACACCATCAGGAAACAAGGAAGTTTCAGGAAAATAAAAGGATGGTGCATGCCAAAGGGACAGAGAAGCCAACTGAAGGAGCTCCCAAAGGCCAAAGCTGAAAAAAAACTGAGCAACAAAACAAACACCGTGGTGTCACATTACAACCCAGAGCATAACCTCAATATTCATATGCTGGCATAGATTAATGATGTTATAAATGGGCAAAGGGACAAAACTCCTGTACATAAATAATTTATGCAGCTATTCTCCTCCCCAGAAAGCAGAGGTTAACCATCTTCCCACTACCACCTTTGAGTATGGGCTACACTTAGTGAATTGCTTCTAAAGAGAGAAAAACTAATTTCACATTGGAGAAACCTAGCCAGGTGGTCAAAGATAATACCACCAGTGACAAATCCTGTTTACTGTAGATATGATTGATGAGAACAACACTTCTCCTCCACGTAATTTTTCCCCCAAACCCATAACTTCAGTTTAATCATCAGAAAAATATCAGACAAATACAAATTGAAGGACATTCACAAAATCCTTGACCACTTGAAATCATGAAAAACACAGAAAGACTGAGAAACTGTCACAGACCAAGGACTTTAAGGAAACACAACAACGATACACCATGTGACACCCTAGATGAGGTCTAGAATAGAAAAAGACAATAATCGAAAAATGAAAAAAATCCAAATAAAGACTAAAAAAACTACTCAATGCCATTGAGTCAGGTCAGAGATTAATAAATAGTAATATATCAATGTTGACTTCTTAGTTTTAACAAAGGCATCTTGGCTTGGCTATCGTGGTAACATAAGATGTTAATGGTGGGGAAACTGGGTGCGTATAGAGAGTTCTCTGTACTCTCTTTGCAGGTTTCTACAAATCAAAAGTGACTAAAAACAATAACAATAAACAAAAAGCAGGCTTTGTGACGTGAAAAAATAAAAAATTCTAAAAAGCATCTGTGAAACTGGAGGCCTTGAAAGCCCAATTTTCAAACAACAGGAGCGATTAAAGTAGGACGTCAGGACGAATCCTTTACCTGTCTTTCAGGACTAATTCGTTGCTTGTGTTTGCTAAAATTCCTGGTTTCTTAACACTATCTGGCTCAGGCAGGAAATCACCCATTGACCTACAGGGAGTCACTGAGGTAAAACCTTTACAGCCTTAACCGCCTCTTTCTTAGGATTATCAAACAAGTGGAGGCACCCTTCAGCGATCTCCTGCTCTGGTGACAATGTAGAGGCTTCGGATCCAAGTTCTAATGCATATTTCTGTTCTGATACATATTTTGCCTGGATCCCTAAGGCCTGCCCCCAGACAGATGACCCCCTCATCACCCACATTGTTCCCTGACACCAGCCCCTGCACCCGCATGTAGCCTCTCCCTTTAAAAACTCCAATCTTGCCTGACAAATTCAGACAGGCTTTGAGGACCAGAATGCTTGCTGTCTCTTTGTCGGCTTGCAAATAAACTTTTGATGACTTTATCCAACTGCCTGTCTCAGAAATTGGCTTCCCAGATGTGAGCCCAGAGTTTGCCTGGTAACAGTTGTATGAAAAAAGCAGTTATGTGTTTTTCTCGGTTTAAATAAATGAGTTTTGTCTAACAGAAAACACATCTTCACATACAAAGTGGAATGCCCACCTGACAGGACACGTCTTCACCACTTAACCCTTGATTACTGTGTGGTTTCAGCCAACACAGATATTCTGGAATGAACTACCGACAAGCACTTTAAAATCACCCTTCTTTCACAATGTGGTTCTGCATCAATAACTGGTCCCTTTTCCCTATCTTTTCTGTATTTTTGCTTCAGAAGACACCTCCAGCTCAGCTATAAAAACTCTCTGTATAATCTCTTCCCATTAAAAACAGTAGGAAACAGAAGTGTTCCACCTTCGTTAAAAAGTAGTGAAAAAAACTGGAATATGATGAAGGTAACTAATGCCACTGTATTGTACATGGAAAAAAATGGTAAAATGGCTATTTTTGTTTATTTGTTTTATGTACATACGTGCCATGATTTAAAAAAAAAAATGAGGTGCAGTCCATTGCCAAGCATTCAAGCAAATGAGTGATGGCAGTGAAAAGCTAATCCCCCGAGAGCTGAGAAACCATCTGCCTTCTAGCAAACACCACAGTTATAATCATAACTCAACCTCCTAGCCACCCTCATGAGCCACACGCAGGCCTGGTGGACAGACCGTGAGCGGAAGCAGAAAATGTTGAATCATCTTGTGGTAGCTGTCAGACTACATACAGGCCCTGAGCCAACTGGGTGACTGAGAAAATGACAAGGGAGTTTTTCTAAGTGCTGTGGTTTAATTTTAGGTGTGAAGTTCACTTAACCAAGGGAAATGTACACTTGCTGATTGGCAAAGTCTGCAAAGGTGGCAGAAAGACTTATAGAGATGAAGAGAGAAAGAGGAGAAAGAAAAGAGTCCCTCCATCAGAGTCAAAAAACCTGTTAAGAATCTCCAAATCAGCAAGTCTGCATGGCAGTGACTGTGGCGGATGGGACGTTCTTCCTCCATCCCTCCCTCCCTCTCTTCTTCTCTTCTTCCTGCCCTCCCTTCCGCTCTCCCTCCCCTTCCTTCCTCCTCCCCTTTCTTCCTGGCCCTTTTAGTAAGCAGAGTACCATGATGAAGTAACTAATAGGAATTCAAATCAGGCAGTTCCTATCCTAAAGAGCTCAGTGTATTTTGAGAAAGACAGAGCAGTAAAACGAATGTCCCAATACAGAGGAGACAGAAAGCTGATGGAGAAATATGGCCAAGTATAACAATGAAGCCAAGCCAAACAATGAAGCAGAAGACAGAAATAAATATGACCTCCTAAGACAAACCTTGGTGGCATAGTGGTTAAGAGCTACATCTGCTAACTAAAAGCTCAGCAATTCAAATCTACCAGGAGCTCCTTAGGAACCCTATTGGGCAGTCCTACTCTGTCCTCGAATGTCGCTATGAGTCAGAATCCACTGAGCAGTAGTGGGTTTGTTTTTTCTTTTGGTAAGACAAACTGTACATATTATCATTAAACTACAAGTAGCTAGGGCTATTACTATCTACCAGGCTATTACTGTGATTGTTTTCTAGAGTAAAAAGCCTTTGCTTTAGCAATTATCATTAATGGGTTATATACAGATAAGCTTCAGGGCAAGTCAGGAGGCAGAGAGAAAAGCAAGCATTCTGTACAGTACGCTACGAAGTGCGGAGTCTGTGGACAGAAGGAGGAAGTCCCCAGGAGGAAAGCAATGAGAGAAAGGGCGATCAGATGGAAAGGGCTAGAAGGCAGTAGGTCAAAAGCTGATGGAGAAATAGGACCAAGCCTACATAATCAAGGAGCAGAGGACAGGAACAGACGCAACTTCCTAAAACAAAAAGACTAACTGTAAACAATTACAGAATAGTTTATTCACTTTGTAAAAGTATGTTGTAGCCAACATCACTGGTGGCTCTTCCCCTCTTGCCAAAATTTCAGGTTGCTCCATCTATCCAGCCCCAAAGCCAACTCCTGCATGGTCCAGGCTGTAACAGTGGAAAACCATTCTCTTCAACCACAGATCCATTCAACAGATATATACTGAGTCAAATGAGGAAACAAAAGAAATTATTACTTCAGAATCTTCATAATCGAAACATTTCTCAAATTAAATCCTTCACAACTGAAATGTTTTCTCCATTTATTATGACATTGCTTATTGGTCCAGTCATGACAATTTGTGTTTTCTTTATGTTGAGGTGCAATCCATACTGAAGACTGCAGTTTTTTATCTTGACCAGTAAGTGCTTCAAGTCCCCTTGACTTCCAGCAAGCAAGGTTGTGTTATCTGCGTGATACATGTTGTTAATGAGACTACCTCTAGTCCTGATACCACATTCTTCTTCATGTAGCCCAGTGTCTCAGATTATCTGCTCAGCATTCAGACTGAATAAGTATGGTGAAAGAATACAACTCTGACACACACCTTTCCTGATTTTAAGTCACCCAAGTATCCCCTTGTTCTGTTCAAATGAATGCTTCTTTGAATATTACTCAGCCATGAACAAAAATGAAGTCTTGATATATGTCACAGCATGGATAAACCTTGAAAACATTATACCAAAGTTAGTCACAAAAGGGCAAAGGCTATATGATCTCATTTAGAGAAAATAAGATATTAGACAAAACAAAAAACCAAACACACTGCCACTGAGATGATTCCACATGTAGTGACCCTATAGGACAAGCAGAACTACCCCACAGGGTTTCCAAGGAACAGCTGTTAGATTCAAACTGCAGCTCTTCTGGTTAACAGCTGTAGCTCTTAACAACTACACCACCAGGGCTTCCAGAAACTACACCCACCACCACCCACTGCCATCTAGTCGATTCCAACTCATAGTGACCCTATAGGTCAGACTAGAACTGCCTATAGAGCTTCCAAGGAGCACCTGGTGGATTTGAACTGCCGAGCTTTTTTGGTTAACAGTTGTAGCTCTTAACCACCACACCACCAAGGTTTCCAGATAGAAACCAAAAATTGTTAGTGGTTACCGGAAGTAACAGGGGGAAAAAGGGGAATTTTTGCTCAGGGGGTATTTATGTTAATGATTGTAGAATGAAATGGTGAAAGATAGCAAGAATAATCACACAACTTGAAAAATATAATTAGTGCCACTGAATTATACATGTAGAAATTGCTGGATTGGTAGGTTTTGTTGTGTATATTTTCACCACAATAAAAACAATGCACCCTGAGATCTCCACTAAAAGGCTGCAATTGATGGTCCAGAGGTTTCGGGGTTCCCGTGGGAGCATGGCCCCTGGCACTGATGCTGCCCTTGCACAACGAAGGTCCACTCTTCGGACACGAATGGATTGGACTTGGCGATGCAGAGTGACCATATATTGGATGCACTTTATGGTTCTGCACATCTATAGGATTTCATCCTGCTGACCTCTGGCTAGAGAAAGGGGAGTGGGAGGAGAGGAGGGGAAAGGAGACAGTTGGGAGGATGAGACATGTATGGAGCAGAGAGGAATAATGTGCTGTCACCGGGAAGGGAGAGCAATGGAAGCTGCATAGAGGTGGGCACGTAAATTGATATGGGGATGTACATTTTCACTCAGTCATAATAAAAAAAAAAAACCACTGCCATCGAGTTGAATCTGACTCATAGTGACCCTAGAGGTCAGAGTAGAAGTAGTTTTCAATGAGTGCCTGGCAGATTTGAACTGCCAAACTTTTAGTTAACAGATGTAGCACTTAACACACTATGCCACCAGGGTTTCCATATTCTGGGTACCAACCTCTTATCAAATGTATGATTTACAAATATTTTTTCTCATTCTGTAGGCTGTCTTTCACTTTCCTGACAGTATCCTTTGATAAACAAGTTTTAAATTTAAAAAAATAAAAATAAAAACAACAGTTCTCATATATGTATATGAACACACAGAAAAACAGAAAGAGTGGGAAAACATCTACAACACTAAAATATTAAAAGTGTTTGGCAGCAAGAGAGGTGGAAGAAGTTCAGGACACTTCCAGGTTTTCTAAATTATTTAACTCTTACAAAACGCACGTATAAATGCCTGTATAAAACCAATGCTAAGGGAAAAAGCTAAAAATATGAAAAATTAGGAAAGGAAAGCTGCATTGCTCTAGGGAAGCAAAGAACAGGAAGTAAAGAGAAAGAAAAAGGAAGCCAGCCAGGCATAGCCTGTGAGCCAGGCACAGCCTATAAAAGGCCAGGCAAGACTGCCCTGCAGGTGGCAGCAGGGTGTCTGCAGAACAGAGCCATCTAGTGGCACGTTTTACGAGGTTTTGCTGAGAGACGCGCACCACACCTAGACATGTGCTCACCCTCCTACCAACCAGGCCCCTAGGAGAGCCTACCAATCAACAAACTCAAAAATACATTTAAAGCATATTTCATTTCAGATTTTGTGTTTTGATATTCACTGCAAGCCCCAGTAAAGAGCCAAAACATTCTCCCAGAATCCTCCCACTGTCTCCGCAAATGGCAGGTGGCCATGTGTACCACAGGACAGGGATGTTGTAGTCATTAGTGCTGTGGAGTTGCTTCCAGCTCATGGCGACCCTGTGTACAACAGAACGAAACAGTGCTCAGCTCTGTGCCATCCTCACAACTGTCAGTAGGCTTGAGCCCACTGCTGTAGCCACTTTGTTAAGCCATCTCATCGAAGGGCAGGGCAGGGCAGGGGTGGCCCTCAGTATTCCAGAGGCTGGGGAAACTCTCCAGCAGGGCAAGAGTGAGCTGTCAGTTCAGACAGCTAGCCTTGGGCACCGTTCCTCAGGCTGGGACCCCCTGTGCTGAGGAGAGAAGCAGCTACGCGCACAATATCATTATAATAATTTTCATTTTGAAGAAAATTATTTCCTAGGTTCTTGTGTCCTCATACAAACTTGTGTCCTCATACAAACTTCCCACCACACACCAGCACTCACAGGTTTCCTGGAGCAACTTTACTGCCACAAACTCCACCCCCACATCTTATCTAACTTCAAAGGCCTGTGGGCAAAGGCCCAGGGTAACAGTCACAGGAGGCCTAGGCACCTCTGTGAGTTAAGTTTTATTTCTGGTCTCCTGTGAAGCACTGGACATTAGCAGAAAGTTAAAATATCAGAAACCAGAGTGATAGTCTTCTAACAAGTAAAAAGATTAAATCTGACGGTACTGGGTGAACCTTCAAACACTGTAGATAACAGGATCTTTAATTGCTTGGAAGAAAAGCAGAATACAAATTTTTGTCTACACTATTATTACAAGAGGAGCACTGGTGGCATAGTGAATAAGAGCTCAGCTGCTAACCAAAAGGTCAGCTGTTCAAATCTACCAGCCACTCCTTGGAAATGCTATGGGGCAGTTCTCCTCTGTCCTGTAGGGTTCATACGAGTCAGAATTGACTCAGAGTAACAAGCATGCATTATGAAATAAATTAACAAGAACTGCAAAGAATAGAAAAGTGATTCCTCAGAGGAGTAGGATTTTTGGTTTTTGGCATCATACTATAATCAGTATTTACTGAATACCTACTCAACATTTTCTCTTTCAGGCTTCACAACAATCCCACAGTGCAGGCAGTGCTCCCTCCCCCTCATCCCCCCACGGAGGAGTAAGTGTGAAACAGTACAGTCTCTGTGCAGTGGTCACACAGGAAACGATGGGCTATAGCTCTCTGACATGCAGTCTCCCTAAGAGGGTCAGACAATTCACAAGGCAGTCCCTTCAACTTGGCCCGTATCAGTATTTGGATATTGGATTTCTGTTCCAGATCTTAAGCCGCAGTTATCTAAAGTGAAACAACAAAGAGGTGGCAGCCTAGGAACTAAACTGAAAAGACTAATGGAATACAGGGACAGGATATGTACATAAAGGAAAGTGACAATTCAGTGTGACGTGAAGCAGAAGTTCTCCAACTTTTTGGTCTCAGGAACTCTTTGCAACTTTAAAAGTTATTCGGTTATGTGAATTTATACATCTATTGATATTTATCATGCTAGCAATTAGAAAAAATTTAAATATTTATCAGTTCATTTGAAATAATAATAAACCCGTTATGTGGTTTTTTAATGACATATCCCTATTTTCCAAAAAAGAAAAAAAGTCCGTAGGAAGTCTATGTTTTTGCAAATTCCTTTAATGTCTACCTTAATAGAAGACAGCTGGAGTCTTACACCTGCTACTGTAGTGAGTCTGTTGGAGTATCACACATCAAGCAACCCCTGTAAACAGCCACTGTACACTCATGAGAAAATGAGAAGGGGAAAAAACATCTCAACTGTATTATAATAATTTTGACATCATAAATCACCTCAAAGACTTTTGGGGGTCCCTGGACCCTACTTCAAGAACTGTGACTTAAAGAAATATGTGTGGGTAGGTGGTGGGAGAGAAGAGGGCCTAAGAAGTAGGAGGAAATTCAAGCACATCCTCATGGTCCCACACCTCTCACCTTTCTCCTCCCCTACCCCACTAGGAACACTAGCTTCTCCAGCGACATCTAGATTTTTACTCAGGGCATCGCCTTCCTTCTAAGCCTAACTTGGTCTAAATAAAGCATGGGCTAACTAATCAAATTGTCCTTTAGAATACACTGACGATAAGAAAAAAGGCTTTCATTAGTTACAAATCCAAAGCATGGCTCTCAGAACGGGTTTTTCAACAGCCTGAGGTGGGGTTCTTTGCCCAGCAGGGCTCAGAAGAAGAAACCCACAATGAGACACCAGCGGTGAGTTCTACTCTTGACAGCTCTCATGGTCCAGGCAATAAGCCAATTTTTTTTTTTTTTTTTTTTGGTGGCTAGAGAAGGGCACTTCTCAAGGCCTTCTGCAGTAGCATCAGTGAAGTGGCTGACCTGATCCCATCTTGCAGCCCAGTTACCTTTTGCTTCTACTCAGCTGCCCAGTCTGCACGCCCGACGGGGCTCCTTGAAGTTCAAGCTCCCAGTATCTGACCCATCCCTCAGGCCCAGACAGGAGGGTGCACTGCAACTCATCCCTGAGGCAAAAAAAATGCCCTTTTGCTGGCACGGATAGCCCCGGCAACGCTGTCCTGCCTGCTTTTCCGCGCACCGGCTGCGGACACAGCTGCACCGAGGCACACCAACGTTCCTGGCACTTGTAGATTCCCACATCCCGGAGGCGCACGGACTAGACGACGGTCAGCAATGCTCACATCTCTGGAAATGCCCTGTCCCGGAGGGCACCACGTAGCCCACCTCCCACCGCCTCGGACCCGCGGAAGCTAGGGGGATCCACGCCGGGAGCCCCGGGTGCCACCTGCAGGGACCGGCCACGGAGGAGGTTCGCGCGCTCCCAGCAGCCGGGAGCGCGGGAAGGGCTACTGCCTCGCGGTACCTGTGCCGGAAGAGCGGGCAGCCGCCTGGGAGCCTGCGCAGCTCGTCCTGAGGCTCCAGAAGTCGCCGTACAGGTAGAGGTGCAGGGCTGGGTCCCAGAGCCCGAGGCCCGCCGCCAACGCCGGCGGCAGGGCGCTAGCTAGAGCTGCTCCGCGCTGCGCGGACTGGAAGGGCGGGGGGAGGGACGGGGGAGCTGCCTCCTTTCCCCGACTCCCGCCCGCACGTGGGCCGGGAGCACACCTCCTCTGACCCCACCCTGCGTGGTCACCCTGTCACCCCTCCTCCTCACCTTCCGGGCCGCTCCCTCGCCCTCGCCTGCCTTCACTTGACCCCACTTTCTCAGCGCCCGGTAAAGAGCTGTCTAACCCTTTGAGGAACCGCAAACTCCATCCCCTTGTCCTGGAACTGTGGTTTCTGGGGCTCTTGTCCTGTGTGTCATCTGTCCCTTGAGCCTTATGGGTCCATTAGATGGAATTATTACAATCCTAGAGTGAACTTAGGTGAACCTGGGCACGGAAGCGTTGCCCACTCAAAGCTGGGAAGTTTCGCTCACTCAGCTGACCGACGTTCTGGTCACTTTGTGTCTTTCCAATGTAGGCAAGGGTAGCCCTGGCGACGTTGAACCTGAGCACAGAAGTGTTGCCTCAGCTGCAACTCAGCTCAAATCTCTGCCACCACTAAAGGGGACATTACAGTGGACTCCACTGTAACTGTAACCTGGGGGAGGCCGAGGCTGCAGTGACCAGCTGCAATCCAGAGAAGCTGGGAAATAATACACAAAACAAAGTAATGAACAGGGAGCACTAAGACCTACTGGATTTTTTTTTGTTTGTTTTTTCGGGGTTTTTTTGTGGGGAGTGAGAAATTAGTTACAGCCTAAATGACAAATGTTAATTCTTTCTCTCCCTCCAACTCTATTTATTCTTTTGAAGATACCCCAGGAGTTGTTAATGTTCACTTCCAAAGACTGTTCTGGTGAGACAGTGACCTGTGACACAGTGAAAAGATGGTCTGCTGTCTGTTGTCCTCAAAGTAGTGGATGCCATCTGTGTAACTTCCCTATTGCCGCTGCAAGAAATTACACAGAGTGGCTTGAAATCATACAAATATATTCTCTCACAGTTCCGGAGGTCAGAAGTCTAAATTTGGTTTTGTGGGGCTAAAATCCGCGTTTCTGTCAGTGCTGGGTTCTTCTTGTCTTTTCCCAGTTTTTAGAGGCTGCCTGCAGTCTCAGGCTCCCAGCCCTTCCCTTCAGCTACCATTGTCCCGTCTCCTTGTCTCCTTCTGACTTGGACCTTCTTATCTACCTCTTTTAAGGACCCTTGTGGAAACCCTGGTGGCTTAGTAGTTAAGTGCTACAAAAGGTTGGCAGTTCAATCCGCTAGGCACTCCCTGAAAACTCTGTGGAGCAGCTCTGTTCTGTAGGGTCACCATTCTCTCTCTCTCTCTCTCTCTCTCTCTCTCTCTCTCTCTCTCTCTCTCTCTCTCTCTCTCTGTGTGTGTGTGTGTGTGTGTGTGTGTATGAGAGAGAGAGAGAGAGAACCTGGACCTACATGGATAATCCCCCATCTCAAGACCCAGCACTTAATCTCATCAGCAGAGTCTTTTTGCCGTGTAAAATACCTACTCACAGGTTCTGGGGATTACAACATGGGCATCTTTGAGGGGCCATTATTTTGTCTGCCACTCCATCTGTCCTGGTGCAAGTAGCACAGTGAGAGTCTTGTTTCTCACAGGGAGCCTGGTGGTCAGAGAGTCCCGAGGCTAATTTGGTGTCTTTACCCCAGGAACTGTGGTTGTTTCCATTATTGCCTGTGTATTCTTTTTCAGCACATTATCTTTACCTTCTTTTTCTTTTGTTTTGTTTTTTTTAACAAGTGTCCTCTTAGTCAAGTGTCCTCTTAGTCAAAAGATGAATGCTGCAGCTCTCCAAACACCACAGAGTGCTAACTAGAAAGGGGACATTTTCTTTGGTGTTGGTCTGGGTAGGATTGTCATAATAAACAACTCCCAGTGATTTCAAGTATGCTGTGGTAACAAACAACCCCCAAATCTTAGCTTCTTGTCAGGACAACAGTTTCTCACTCACACTGCCTGAAGGTTCGTCTTCCTGGCTCCCCACTCCAAGCCCTGTCTGACAGAGTAGCCACCACTGTATGGCAGCACAGCTTCTTCAAGCTTGCAGCTGGAAGGGACATGTGTAGTGTCCACTCACACTCTGCTGGCCAAAGCAGTTCACTTCTAACTCAGTGGGAAAAGGGGAAGTGCCATCTTGGACATGCCCAGAAGGCTGATGCCCAAGGGAATCTGTGAGGGGCATTAATGACTGTGTTGCTATGGTTATCAAACATTTGTCTTATTCTCTCTCCCACAGGCAAAGTACACTCTCCAAGCCTGAGGATGGCAAAATAGGTCTCACACAGTGAGAGCCTCAAGCCCAGAGCCTCTGTGTGATGCATCAGGTCAGGATGTGGTTCCTCTTGATCCAGCAACCTATAAACAAAACAGAATATTAAGTTGCCTTTCAGGAACATGTAGCTTGAATGAGAAGCAAACCTCTACCATTATAAGATAGTAAGACTTGGGGGTTTTTGTTACCCAAGCATAACCGAGCCTATCCTGGAAGAATATTGCTGCAGAAATAAAAAACTTAAGTGCATTGCCTTAGAGTCTAGGAGGGGCAGTGAGGATGCTGTTAACCAAATCTGAACAGAAGGCTCTCCATGTAATTAACCTGCAAACAAGTGGCAAAACTGTCATGGTATCATGGACAGACAGCATAATTTGTGAGCTCAGTGCTCCAAGAGGAGATGCTGAGAACACAAGGTCAGCATTGCCTGTTGGTTGCTGTTGGCTTTGTCTTCTAAGAAAGAGATGATCTTAGAAAAGAGCTGATCTATTCACAAGCAGGGATGAAAGGGACCAACTCTGGGACTTTAGAGTTGGAAGAGGCAACTGCTTCCCAGCCCCTATCAGTAAATGATAAAACTGAAAAGTGTTTTGATCACAAAAACAGAGTTTTTTGGCAAGGAATCAAACCAAAGTCCTCACCTGCACCCTGTTCAAACCCTGTGGAAGGATTTTGGAGAGTGCCTAGTAAGCCACGCCGTTACTCCAGGGTCCATTTGGGGGAAGGCACACAACTCTCCCACTGCTGAGGACCCAAGTCTTCCAAGCCCACTGTTCAGGGATCACACTTCTCTGTGCCACATCTTACAGCATGCTGCCCAGATGGCACTGACCTGAGAACTTCATGGACACTGCTTCTTTGAAAGCCTGGGGCATAGACACTACAATCCAGGGCTCAGGGTTCTGTGGCAAGGCACAGGTCATAGTCAGGGACATTTCGGGGTGTCTTGTAGAAATCGTGGGCCTGTGAACTGTAGGATTTGGGAGCACCCTGGGTGTTAGTCCACGCAACCTCTTCCTCCCCGGATGCGCACACCAGAAGGCACACACAGCACTGAGCATGGGTGGTCTCTAGTAGGGCATTCTGACTGCCATGTTAGCACTTAATGAGGAAGAAATAATGCAGTGATTTTGAAACTAATTCATAGCACCCCCATGCATCCCAGTACTGCCAAGCTTGAGTACTTTGGGAGTCTCAATAAAGGTAATAGCTCAGATTTACCTGTGTCTTGCCTCACCTGGTCACACAGAACGATAGCTCCCTGATAAGTCCATTACTTATATTTCCAGGAGCTTGGAAGAAGTGCTACCATTTGATCATGAGTAGTCTCACATCCTCCTCACTGAACACTGCCTAACCCCACACTGCTCCATTTAGGTTGTCACTTTGTAACCAGGGCCCTTAAGCAAACTTTTTCATGGGAAGAGTGGCAGCTTTAACCCAGAAGCTAGACATTCCCTAGGGTAAGGAAGAAACAGATTCCAAAAACAGCTACCATGCTGTCCTCAAGAATTCCTTCCCTCCAAACAGTCAGAGCTTCATTACAGAGTCACCTATCATGTACCTGCCTTCTCCTCTAGTGCAGATAAAGTTTTCCTGGAAGTGGGCTCACAGCAGCTCTCACCAATCTTACAAGCACGGTGGTGAGAGCAGGGACACATTAATGCACCTTACCAAGAGATGGCAGGTTGACCACCATGAATTCCAAGTCTTTCAAACACAGGACTATGAACTAGTAGTGTGGTGTTTTCCCTGTATCCTAGAGCAAGGCCAGCCAGTTCTGAAGCCATTGCTGTTACCCAACACTCTCCTCCAGAAAACAAGTCAGTGTCAAAGGCAAATCTTCCCAAAGTTAGGCCCATGGATCACCCTGCGTCACAGCAAGGATTGCATACTGTGTGTACTTTGCAAAAGTGAGGTCCATTGAGCACTGTTAAGTCATGATGAGGGTTACTGTAAGTATACTCTGCAGAAGTGAGGTCCATGGAGTACCCTGCATCACAGTGAGGGTTACTCTGGGTGTACTCTGCAGAAATGAGGTCTTACTGTATGTGTATTGTGCAGAAGTGAAGTCCGTGGGCCACCCTGCATTGCACTGAGGATTACTGTATGTACTGTGCAGTGATCTCCAGGATGTCAGTTATATGAAAAGACCAATCTGTAAAATCTGCTAGCCTTTGGATAAGGAAGAAGAGGAATGTGTGCATGTGTGTTAGTTTTCTAGTGCTGCTTTAACAGAAATATCACAAATGGGTGGCTTTAAAAAGAGAAATTTTATTTTGTCACAGCCCAGTAGGCAAAATGTTTAAAATCAGGATGTCAGCTCCACGGGAAGACTTTCTCTGCTGCCTCTGGAGGAAGGTCTTTGTCGTCAATCGTCCCCTGGACTGGAAGCTTCTGAGGAGCAGTGATCCCAAACCTTAACTTGCTCCATTTCAAAGAACACACTCAGCTCCAGGCACTGCTTCTTGATAGTATGAGGTCTCCCTGACGGTATGACGTCTCCCAATCTCTCTGCTACCTTCTTTCCTTTATATCTCAAGAGACTACCTCAAGGCACAAAAGATGCTATACATTGAGTCCTGTCCTACCAACACAACTGCCGCCCATCCACCCTCATTAACATCACAGAGGCAGAGTTTACACAAGGAGGACATCACACAATACTAGGAATCTGGCCTAGCTAAACTGCTACAGATTTTGGGGGGAACACAATTCAGTCCATTACATTCCACCCTTTGTTCCCTAAAAAAATCACATCATTACAACATGTAAAACATATTTACCCCATCATAACAAAATTCTCAAGTCCAAGTCCAAAATCCAGAAATTCCTCCTTAGCTGTGAAGTCTAGAACACAAGTTATCTGCTTCCAAAACACAGTGGCAGAACACAAGGGCACAGATTAGACATTTCCATGACAAATGGGAGAAAGAAGGAAAATAGGCAACAAGCAAGTCGGCAAAAGACATTACAGTAGCCCTCAAAGCTTTGAAAATAATCTTTCATTCTCTGAGACATTTTACACAATGGCCCTACTCTCCAGATCGTAGGTATCAGCCACTCTCCAGATTCTGAGTGGAAGCCCCTTGGCCCTGTGCTACAGTTTTGCCTTCCAGGACCAAGGGGACAGCAATTCTGGTCCTCTCAGCTTTAGGGTATCCTAAGCCCAACTGAATGGCAACTGCACCTTTACAAACACAGGAAGCCATGGCTCCACCCTTTCAAACCCCTGAGGTCATAGCCATGCCTTTTGACACTGAGACAATTCAGCTTCTTATGCTCTTTGTCTTTTCAGCTTCTGCTTCCCATGGCTTCATGGCCCCGGCCTCAGGCCTGGATCTGCCCTGCTGGGGCTAGTGTTTGAAAGCCCTGTAGCTTTACTGATTAAAGTGCCCAGAGGCACCCTACCCTGCCAGGAAGACTCCTGCATACGGGCATTCAGCTTTCTTGCTTCATGGGTCAGCAAGCCTAGCTCTACTGATTCAAGCGCCAAAAAGCACCCTGCCCTACCAGGAAACCTCTGTGCACAGGCACTCAGCTCTCTTACTCTATGGGTCAGCTCTAGCACTGTTTCATGCTGTTTTGCACTGTTTCACGCTGCTCTAGCTCTACTGCTGCCTCTTTGTTGCTGCTGCTGCTAGTCCTCTGCTGCTCATTTCTCAATATCTATACTTTCGTTGGTGTTAACAATTCTCCTTGGTTCCTTCTGAGTCTTCCATCCATTCAGTTTCAAAACTGCATCCACATCTTAGGTATTTATTACAGCAGCACCCCACTCTAAGTATCATATTTTCTCTTGGTCTTCTAGTGCTGACTCTAACAGAAATACCACAAATAGATGGCTTTAAGAAGAGAAGTTTTATTTTGCCACAGTCCTGTAGGCTCAAAGTCCAAAATCAGGGTGTCAGTTCCAGAAGACTTTCTCTGCTGTCTCTGGAGGAAAGACTTTGTCATCAATATTCCCCTGGACTGGAAGCTTCTGAGGAGCAGGGACCCTAGTCCTTAACCTGGTCCTTTCCAAAGGACACACTTAGCTCCTGGCACTGCTTCTTGGTTGTATGAGATCTCCCAATCCTCTCTGCTAGCTTCATTCCTTTATTTTATCTCAAGAGGCTTCCTCAAGACACAAAACAATCTTACGCATGGAGTCCTCCCCTGCCAACAGAACTGCTGCCCATCCACCGTCATTAACATCACAGAGGCAGGATTTACAACATGGAAGATATCATACAATACCAAGAATTGTGGCCTAGCTAAATTACTACAGATTGGGAGGGGAGGTACATAATTCAGTCCATGACATTGTGTATATAAAATTACATTTACTTACATTTTCAAAAAAAAGTACTCCAAGGATCAGCCTAAAGCTAATAAAAATTGAAACCTACAGAAGGAGAAAGGGAATAAGGACGGAAGGTAAACCTCTCAGGATATAACTGATTTTATAATTTTGACTCTGGAACTAAGTAAAAAAAGAAATTAAATCTAGTAGGGAAAAGTCCCTGAAAATTAAAAAAATAAATTAATTAACACAACTCTATTTCAAGCTGCTGATGTAATGACAAGAAAAAAATTATTTCAACTAACTGTAAAAGTCAGTGCTTTGACCTTGTAACCCACTAGTAATGTAGCTTAATAAAAACCAAAAGCACTTAAGATAAATTTATACTGCATTCAAGTCACCTATTAGTAGTGATGGTGTTATTTTGTGCATAACATAAAAGAAATACAAATTTGGGAAATGTCACTAGAAATCAAAATCTTCAGTATAAGACAAGTGAAGACGTAAATACAAAACCAGAAAAGTTAAGGCAAAAATCCTTAATCAACTTGCATTAAAAAACAGTATGAATGTATGGTTTGTTTTTCACTGATCAGTCTTTCTTCTGGCTAGAAGCAGTGCCTACTCATTAGCTAAAGCCAAGCCAAGTGCCGTCGAGTCAGATCTGACTCATTAGTGGGAATCAATGTTCAGATTCTCATCTTCCAATATTATTTCCTACTAAAATAACCTGGGCTCTTTGGACAAATGGCTGATTCAAGAGCTGGAGCAGGAATGTATGAGATAAATCTTGGGCATCTTTGCTATGTGAGAAAGCAAGAATGACCTCAAAGATTAGTGAAATTTGTGAAAAGACATAGTAAGTTACTTGATAGAACACTGGAGATCTCCACTAACAAAAAATAGGACAATCTGAGCAACAATAAAAACAACTACAGTGGTTTGAAACACGTCATAGTAAAATCCAAGATCTTTATCCTAAAAAAGAAAGTATTGGTCATTCCAGAATTTGCTAGGGCACCAACTCATTATAAAAATTGATGAATACGGGGAAAGAATCAAACATTTATCCTCACTGTCCTATGTGACATCAACTTATACATGGGAAGAAAAAGTATGTTGGTCTTGCCAGGATTGGATGGGTGGCCAAGAGTGCTTGGTAGGAGCTTAATTAGAAGTGGAGTCTGACTAAAATTAGGAGATTTTATCATGAAAGACTGAACCACTGAGAATAGCGATTACCTCTGTGGGACTGGTTCCATTGCAGTGTTCTGGTAGACAAACAGCATCTCACTTACGGCTGTTAACTTCAGACCAGTGGAGGAAAGTTCCCTTTTTCTGCTTTCACTGCTCAAGCAATATTGAGACAGTAACTTTTTCATTTTGTGAGAAGACTATAGTGGAAATTGAGGCAGAAAGTTTATTTTATCTCCAAATTTAAAAAAAAAAGATTTTGTTTCTTAAACTGTTATTTTAGGTGGGGAGAGGTTAGTAAGAGTTTCTCTTATTTCTTGGGTAGGCCAAACAGTAAAAGCCAAAAGTTTTTATATTTATGAGCTCGTTGTATATTGTGGAGTTTGGGCTCTTGGGGACTTTTAATTGTGTTGTGATTTTGATTGTGCAGTGGGGAAGGTGGGAGAAGAGTGCCATTGTGAACTAAGATGACTCTGTCACTGACTGAAGTGTTCTCTCTCCTTGAGTCTGTAATTGTTAGAGAATGGCACAAAACAGAGGCAGAGACACATCACTCCAAGGGTCTAGTTAAGTTTATTTGAAGAGATAGAGCACAGGGTCCAAACCAAGGGTTGGTTCAGCCCATACAAAGAGAAAGAGAATGGGGTCTGAGACAAAAGGTGGCTCAGCCCATTCAAAGAGAAAGGCAAGGGGGTCTGAGCTGAGAGGTGGCTCAGCCCATTGGAAGAAGGAGCATGGGTTCTGAGCCAAGAGGTGGCTCAGCCCATTCAAACTGAGAGAGTAGGGTCTGAGCCAAGAGAGTGGGGTCTAAGCTGAGAGGTGGCTCAGCCTGTCCCAGGCCAGTAGCACAAGTTTTTTTTTTATAGTTTTAAACTTCTGACGAGGTAGTGTGGGTGAGGGGATTTACCTCTGATGAGGTAGTATGGGTGAGGGGTTTGATAAGGAAGAAATGTTAAAAGGAAGAGGGGGGAGTAGCAAGAAATTCCAGTAAGGGGATTTATGGTCTGATAAGGAAAAAGTATTGATCAGAAGGGAGAGGGGGTAAGATTTGTTTATAGTCTTTGATAAAAGCATTGTTTAGGAGGGTCAGGGTGGCGGGCATAAAGTTTCATTTGTATTCAAATTCCTGTGGGCTGTTAGTGGGTAATGGAGTGGGAGGATGGCTTACACTAAAGCCTCTCTGAAATCCAGGGGCATGGCAGGAGAAGATGCCTTATGTTAAACCTGTATGAAATCCAGGGACAGAGTCCCATCAGTAATAAGCAGATGTATATCACTCTTGAAAATCTTGCATTCTTTCTACTTTTTTGGTCACTGTGATTTCCTTTAGTTCTTTAAGCATATTTAACTGCTTGGGAGTCCAACATGAGGGCCCACTCAAAACCAGTTCCTATAGCTTGTTTTGTGTCCTCTACTTGTATGTAGATTACATATTCCTAATTTTTTGATTTCTCGTAATTTTTGTCTTGAAAATTGGATACTTTAGATAGTATATTGTAGCAGTGCTGGATACCGACCCTCGCCCACACACAACTTTAGTTTCTGGTTGTTTATTCAGTTGCTTATTTGTTTAGCAACTTAACTATACTAATTTTATGATGCGTATTTCCCCTGCAGCGTGCTACCTCAGACATCTCTCAGTTTTATCTTTTATCTTGGCTTCTCTTAGTTTCCTTTATCTGCATAAACCACTTATTTGTCAAAGGTTATGCTTAAGCCTCCTTAGCTAGTTTAGGTTTCCAAACTTTATTTTTGGATGTGTGTAACTTGGAAACTGTTTTCACAGTTGAGGAAGTTTACACTTTTTACCAGGTTCATCCAGGGACTATTAAATGTGAAGCTCTCTTTAAGGCATGCCTTAGAAGGCATGTGCAGAGTCTTCCAGACCCCAAGACATGAGTGTGATTTTAAGTCTGGCTTCCTAGGAATCACCTTTAGGCCAGAGTAGCTTATTCTTCGGTCAGTGTTTGGTCAGAGAGTTTGTGCTTAATGTCCTTGAGTCAAGAAGGCATCTATCTTTTTCTAATAGAAATATGTGTGGCTTAGGAATGCTTTCAAGGTTGCCCAAAATTCTGCTCTGATTGCTTTTGAGTGTCATTCTAGATTGACTTGTGTTCATTAAAAGTGTGTCAACTTCACTAGACCATGATTTCCAGTGTTGTATAGCTGTCCTCCATCTGATATAAATGTCCTCCATTTTGTGGTGCATTCTAAACCTAACTTCTTTATGTAAAAGCGGAAGGATTAGAGTATGGTGTATCCTGAGTACTAGATACTCAAGTTACATCTTTATTTTACAAGACATAAAAGGAGAGAGAAGTTAGCAGTTCTTAATACCACTAAGAAAGAATAGCCAGGAGTGGAGCATATCCCTCAGCCCTGGGTTACCTTTCCTAGACACAGGGAAAGACTGAGATCAAGACACATGCAGATCTCTATTTTAGTCATCTAGTGCTGATGGCACTTGGCTCAGTGCTGCTTTAACAGAAATACCACAAGTAGATGGCTTTAAAAAGAAAAACTTTGTTACAGTCTGGTAGGCTCAAAGTCCGAATTCAGGGTGTCAGCTCCAGGGGAAGGCTTTCTCTTCTGGTTGTGGAAAAAGGCCCTTGTCATCGATCTTCCCCTCAACTGGAAGCTTCAGAGGCCCAGGGACCCTGGTCCTTTCCAAAGGATAACTTCAGCTCCAGGCACTGCTTTCTTTTTTGATGGTACAAGGTCCCCAAACCTCTCTGCAGGCTTCTCTGCTTTCTATCTCAGGAGACTGCCTCAAGGCACAAAACAATCTTGCACATTGGGTCCTGACCCACCAACACTACTGCTGTCCAGCCACTCTCAGTAACATCATAGAGGCAGGATTTACAACATGGAGGAAGATCACACAATACTAGGAATCATGACTTAGCTAAATTGCTACAGATTTGGGAGGCAACACAATTCAATCCTTGACAATCTCTGATGACACTGAGCCTACAGATGTTGAAAGGAGGCAAGGACATTATGCAGAGCCAACAGAGAGAAAGCCTTCTCCTAGATCTGGTGCCCTGAATTTGGACTTCTAGCCTCCTAAGCTTTGAGACAATAAATTTCTGTTTGTTAAAGACATGCACTTGTAGCACTTCTATTAGAGCAACCCTTGATAACTAAGACAAGTGGGTGTAGCCTAATGCATGTACACAGTATTCTAGCTCCCCAGAGACAAGTGTGATCTTAGGAGAGCTTTTCTTTGCTGTTTATTTCTCTGGTTCTTTCAGTTAAACTTTGCCTTGTCTTCCATCCTCTCACTGCTACTAGTATCGTAGAGCCTCCAAAAGCCTCTTAATTTCTGGACACTGAGATCTTGTTTTCAGCCATGCCCTTAGGCATAAACTTCTCCATGTTTTGTTCCAAATACCATCAATTGCCTGAGGCAGAGCTATGAAGTTCTTTATTCTTACAGTCTGTCTATCTTCCTGGGAAGAACTTCAGTGCCATGCACCAGAACTGTAGTTGGAGACAGTGGCTTAATGCAATAAGTATGACACACATAGTCTACAAGTGGCCACTGGTATCTTCTTGGCTTGACCATCCCAGCCTGGAATCTCTGCCCTAAGAGTGAGCTGAGCAGAGATGATCAGAACCAGTATTCCTGGACAATCATGCCTAGATAGACTCCTCCCCTACACATGGGAAGTGGGTAGAGGAAGGGAGCCTCGGCCCTCTGGGCTTCACCTGCACAGAATAGCACTTCAGCAACATGAAGCTGGTGAAGATGAGAGATGTGATCTATGTGCCTGTCTTAGCATGAAACCATAGGCCTAGACTAGAAACTGCAGGGAAGTAGAGAGCCCTCATCTTCTTGGTCACATCCTCCTCCCAGACTAGCCCTTTCAGAAGATGAGGTTTCTAAGAGGGAGAGATAGGAGCAGATCATGGTTCAAATGCCACAGACTCACAAGAACTGATGCCTTTTAAGTATGGTGTTGGTGAAGAAAACTGAATATACTAGACTGCCAGAAGAACAAATATCTGTCTTGGAAGAAGTACAGCCAGAATCCTCCTTAGAAGCAAGGATGAAAAATTTTATCTCATATAGTTTGGACATGTTATTGGGAAGGACCAATCCTTGGAGACCAACAGTCCTTAGAAACCAGGTAGGACAGTTCTACCTTGTCTTATGGGGTCACTATGAGTCAAAACCGACTCAATGGCAATAGATGTACATATACATACAAATAAAGATACTACTATCTATTGGCCTTCCTAATAATTTACAGAAGTCTTTTTATAGGTAGAAATTTTAATACTAAAATTAGCATATGAGATGAAGTTTGAAGAAAGAGAGAGCTACAGCTGAGCATTTCTGCAACTGAAGCAGAACAGACACAGAATGGATATAGTGGGTTCAGCTGCTCCCACACAGATCAAAGCCTACCCCTCTCACATTCTGGAGTGGATATAGGGAAAAAAGGAACAGAAGCACTGCCAAAAATAAAAAGGGAGGATTAAAAAAGAAGAAGTAACAACAACTGCTTGCCACAGAGTTGATTCTAACTCAGAAGAGAATGCCCCCAAGCAGATGGGATTCAAACTGCTGACCTTTCGGTTAACAGTCAAATGCTTAACCACTGCACCACTAGGGCCCCTAAAACAGAAGGCTAGATGCATAATAGAAAGACAATTATTTGCAGACTTTCAGATAGCTATGTCAATGGCCAAAGTTTCAGCAAGGTGGAGGTAGGGTGGGGAGGGGCGGGGGCGGCAGAAGATGAGTGCTATAAGGCAGAAGGTCCCAGTTGGCTAAATTGTTAAAAAAAAAAAAAAAAAAAAATGAGCAGCCTGCTTGCCAGCCCTCTGGTGTTTTCTGCTTATGTTGATTTACACGGACTGCCAGTCTTTGGGGGTTTACAGATTTTCTTCTGCAAAGGAGCTACTGAAGGGTCTTCATTTGTCCCTGACAAGTAGAGGTAATGTGAACTTCTTGGGATAAAAAAAAAAAATCATTCAAAGCTTAAGAAACTGCAGGTGAGACTGCAGTACCCAATCTGATGTAGAAGGACAAAGCATTGCTAACTCCTCCAACTCAGAATGTCTAAAGACAAACCAGCAGCCCTCCAGATTCAATGGCTTGCATCTGTCAATTCTTAGACCCCAAAAGAACTTTAAAAAATTTTTTATTTATCTTTTTTCCAAAACAACTTTTGACTCTTCCTCACTTGTAGAAGGCACTGCCATGTTCTGAGAACTGACTCCATAAGATCTGATTCCCTTCTTTATATTCCATTCCCTGTGCCTCCAACACCACTTTAAAGTTTTAACTATACTTCTAAAAGACCATTCTCTTTCTCTATTGGCCACCTTTCCTCTTTCCCTAATAAATCCTGAACAGCATTAGGTTAATTAACCTAGCAAAGACATTGAGATGAACACACTGTGAGGGAGGATCCCTGGAGTATTCTTAGAATAAAAACAGTGGCACAGTGAAACCTCCACACATGCAAAGGAAAATCATTGTGTGAACCAGAAAATCAGCCTACAAAGACATCAGTTTCTAGGCACCATGAGCAACTCTAGTATTTTGTTTTTGTTACTCCTGGATATCCCCACAGTGACTGGCAGTAGGGCCTTATAAAAGATGGTGGCACAGTGATTGGTTAAGAGCTTGGCTGCTAACCAAAAGATGGGCAATTAGAATCTACCAGTTGCTCCTTGGAAACTCTATGGGCAGTTCTACTCTGTCCCATAGGGTCACTGAGTCAGAATCCACTCAACAGCAACAGGTACAGGTGGAAGACGCATCCAGAATACCTTATTCTGTGCCACAGAAAAGCCTGAAGGGAGTCCAGAGATGGGAGTAGGTAGCAGAAGTGACAGAAGACAAACAATATCTATGGCTTTTAGAAAACAGGGTAAGACTAAGTGTAACTGTCTGAGTCCCCTACAGTCACAACAGTCATTTGGCAAAAAAAAAAAAAAACAACCCACAAACCCAAAATGGCCCACTTACCAGTGCGATCAAGTACGGACTTCTTAATCTAGTATTTGTGATCTGACATACCAATCCCATCTTTCCAAAAGAATCTCTACTACTGATTAACAGAAGCCCCTAGGGGCAATCTCACTTTATAACCATTATTTAAATCTATAATGCCCTCTAGGCTCTCTTCCATCTCTATTCCACCCTCCCTGCCTCATCTTCCTTCAAAGCCCAATGCAAGCCTTACCTTCCTATGAAGCTTCATCTGATCTGCTAATGGGCTACTATCACTGGTCTCTCCTTTGAAGTCCTCTAGTAGATAATCCGAACTCCATTTGGCTGTTAATATACATGTGTGCTACCTTTAAACAATACTCCACATCTGTTTTGGGATTTCCCAGACAAAATTCATTGTTTCTTAAGGACAAAAACTGAGTTAGGTTGTAATTAGGCATAAATCCAGTAGTACCTAATATTTTATTGATGTTCAATCAAAATTTCCTAAGTAATTACTAATTAAGCCACAAAACTTGAGTTGATGGGACAAAAATGTCTCAATTCCTGTGATGGTTACCAGAACCTAACTCAGCTAGAGCCCCCAGAATGGGTACACTCAGTAATAACCCCTCCCATCACAGGATACTTGTGCAGATCCAAAACGACCAACAACCTGAAATTCTGGGCTTTGAAATATCAAGATTCCAGAAGTTGCAGAGGATGGGGTGGGGGAGAGTATTTAACTTACGGTCTAAAGGAGAAAAAACTGTACCCACACAGTGTCCTAAAAGTAAGTAACTACCCTGAAGATCTCTGTATTTTACTTGCATTGTGAAGTGGCCCTTGAAACCACTCTGAGAGGTGGAGTAGGAAGTTGTTCAAGATCAAGGGGCAGAAAAACAAAACAGAGGGCTAGGAGGTAACTCTGTTCCAATTCACTCCCAAGCCAGACAAAAAAGACCCACACTGCCTCGAGTGGATTCTCTGACTCACAGCGACTGTATAAGTCACAGTAGAACTGCCCCATAGAGTTTATAAGAAGCGCCTAGCGGATTTGAACTACAGACCTTTTGGGTAGCAGACTTAGCCTCACCAAGATTTCCCCTAAGCTGGAAGCAGCAGCATATTACACGTTCCTTCTTAAACATCTGGGCTCCCCTACAAATCCTTTTTTATTCTATGATTCCTGAGAAGTTGGTCTCCAGAACTCCTAGTTCCAGAAAAGACGTTAAGCTTTCCTGTTGGCATTCTAATCTACTCAAACTTCTGTTTTACCAGAAGGATGCAGTAACAGCCCTAGTCCTTTGTACCCTCCTCTGCTCCAGGGCACCCACACAGCCTCTCCAATCAGTTATACCAAGAAGAGAGGCTCTTCATATACAGCGTGTAATTAACCAAGTGTACAGCTTAACAGTGTGCAGTTAACCAACAAAACCAAAATAAAACCAAACCCAGTGTCATCGAATCGATTCCGACTCACAGCGACCCTGTAGGGCAGAATTGGACTGCTCTGGTTTCCAAGGATCGCCTGGTGGATTCCAAGTACCTAGTTAATTAATTACGTGGGATTCTTTTCTTCTTCCCCGAAGAGATATTGATCCTAGTCCATATATTTAAGGGAATAGGAAGGTGCGATCTTCTGGAGTCAACTTCCGAGGTACAATTTCTCCGACTCGGGTACCTAGAGTAAAATGAAAGACTGACACATGCCTGAAGCTTAACAATTCCCCAAGACTTGGCCCACCGGGCAACTCTACACGACCCAAAGACGGAAACCCACTCTCCCCTGCTCCTGCCCGAAGCTTCCGGTCCTGTTGAGAGCTACTGAAGTGCGAGAGGCTGCACCGCGAAGGGGAGGCGGGACTTGGTCTCCTGGCAACAGCCCAGGCAATTGGTCAGCCCGTGTACAGTTGAGCCAATAGTCAGGCACCCGCAAACGCTCGGTGCCCAGACTGCGGCTGCGCATCAGCTTTGAATGCGCAGCGGGTGGTAGCGCGGGTTGCGGTTGAGGCTGCTGGCCTGCGTACTCTCGCCATGGAAAACGCAGAAAATGTCTTTCAGTAAGTGTCTGTGGGGTAGACGGGGAGAGGCGGAGGACGTAGCCTGAGCTGTGGGCTGCTGAGGGGCCGCGGCCTCCCCGATGCGGCCCACGTTTTAGTGGATCCTAGTCCAGCCTCTGTGGCCTGGAATCCAGCCCACCCCGCCACGTCCACCCGGGTACGAACCGTCAAGGGGCTGGGGACTCCGGTATCTGCCAGTATTTTTCCTGTCTCGGTGGCCTGGAGTCCAGCTACCCCGCCACGCCCACTTGGGCTGCGAGTAGAGGAGACTGGGGACCCGGGCGTCCACAGATCCTTGTCTAACCCCTGTGGCCTCGGCGGCCTGGAGTCCATCCCTCCCCGCCACGCCCCCCCCCCCCCCGTCTGCGGGTCGCCTAGGGGCACGGGCCACCTGGATTCGGGCTTCGCATCTGTGGGTCTTCTTCCAGCCTGGAGTCTGTCCCACCCCGCCGCGTCCCCTGGGCTGCGGTCCTCTAGTGGTCACAGGACGGGAAAGGGCCCGGTCCAGGAGATGCACATCACCTACCCTCTCGGGTCTGCGACCCGCTGACAGCTAGGCGGCTTTGTGAAGCCGCGGAACTCCAGTTTGCGCTTTGCGGGGAACCCCCTCTGGGCAGATCGCTGGTGTGAGTAGAAGAAGGACCTTACAAAAGTCAGTTGATTGAAAATCCTGCAGAATTACCAGGAAGGGAAATTTGCCCTCCTCTCCACAACCCCACGGTGCGCTCTTCAAGTCTGAGTACAGAACACCTTTAAGAAAGGAAGCTTCGTTACTGTTCACTCATTTATTCCAACCCACCAAAATTTTTTAAAGTTTTCATGCCTCTGTTGTATAACTGGAAACCATGGTCGCCTAGTGGTGAAGTGCTATGTCTGCTAACCAAAAGGTCAGCAGTTCAAATGCGCCGGGCGCTCCTTAGAAACTCTGTGGGGCAGTTCTTTGTTCCGAGTCATACTCGCTGTAAGTTGGAATCGACCTGATGGCATTGGGTTTGGTTTGGGTTTGGTTTATTTGAGTGATTTATGCAGATACTGTTTGGAGAAGAATTTTAAAACAGTGAAATGTATGTGACAGAAAGCAAAACTGCTTAGTTTATCGTGGTTCAGTGGTTGAATTCTCCCCTTCCAATGCAGAAGACCCAGGTTCAGTTCTGGTGAACGCACGCCCTGCCCAGCAACTGCTCTTCCATCTGTGGAAGCTTATAGGTTACTCTGATGCTGAACAGATTTCAGCAGCATTTAGACTAGGAAGAAAGGCCTGGCTATCTACTAGTAAAATCAGTTAATGAACGAACACCTATGGATCACAGTGACCCTACCCACAGCTCTTCTTTCTGCGGTGAATGCAGTTGCTCTGAGTCTGGGTAATTTGGTGACAGCTAACAGTAGACGAGTATATCTTACTTCGGTATCAGAAGACTACGTTAAGTGCAAGTAAAACAAGAAATCTATTTGCTTTGAGACTCTGATTTACACAGTAAACTATTCTCTTTTTATAAGCTTTTTTCCGTGTTTATAGGTAAATCAGTTGTTTCTGACCTTATTTAACTCTCCAAAGACACTTTTGCTGTAATGAACTGAACGTTCTAGTATTAGCTTTCTGTGTTTGAGGCCAGTATGACAGGGAAATTTTGTTGATATTAGAACATGAAACTTTTACCGTGGGCAAGTCTGTGAGACATGTTTCAGGGGAAAAGTACTATTATGAGGCATGAGAGGAAAAAGTCAGAATTTTTTTTTATTTCTGAAAGTGTTGCATTTATATGATTTAAAAGAAAAAGATACCAGTCTACTCCTCTACTGTCATGTAGAAACATTTTTTAGTCTGTTATTTGCTTTTGGAAATATAAATGTTAATAATATCATAACATGATTTCCACCTATGGGGAAACGCTAGTGCTGTAGTGGTTAAGTGCTATGGCTGCTAACCAAAAGGGCAGCAATTCGAATCCACCAGGTGCACCTTGGACACTCTATGGAGCAGTTCTACTCTGTTCTAGAGGGTCGCTATGAGTTGGAATCAGTTTGAGTTTGATTTTTGGTTTGATACACCTATGTGGAGACTCTGTTGATGTAGTAGTTAAGAGCTAGTTGCTAACCAAAAGGTAAAATCCACCAGGTGCTCCTTGGAAACCCTATGGGGCAGTTCTGATCTTTCCTATAGACTCGCTAGGAGTCCACATAGACTCCACAGCCGTGGTTTTGGTTGTTTTTTGTTTTTTTGGTATATACATGTGTGTGTGTAATTCCTGCATTTATGACAGAAAATGTAACAGAACATGTATGCTGCTTTTCTTGCTTAATGGTCATCTCTATCAGTACATAAAATTCTTTTTCATTCTTTTTTATAGCTTCACAGTATTTCATGTAATGTACTTGATGAGCATTTGGGTTGTAGAAAATTATTTGCTATTACAAATAGTGCCACAGTGAAAAATCTTGTACAAATGACATTTTGCACATGCCCCAGTGTGCTCAAGAGTCTCAGAAGGAGGTTTGCTGGACCAAGTGTAAATCCGCCTACAATTGTGGTAAACAGTGCCAGTTCCCTTGACAAGGATTAAGCACCACTTCCCACCTGCAAGCAAGGTTTAAGCACCTGTTCTTGTTCCACCTACACACAGTTGTCACATTTTAAAATTCTATTTTTGCCAGTCTGATGGGTGAGAGGAAATCCTGGTAGCATAGCGATTAAGTGCTACATCTGCTAACTGAAAGCTCAGCAGTTCAAATCTACTGGGCACTCCTTGGAAACTCTATGGGGCAGTTCTACTCTGATCTATAGAGTTGCTATGAGTCGGCCCCCACTCGATGGCAGTGGGTGGATGGGTGACAAATTGTATCTCAGACAACTTTCTCTTAAGAGAGAAGTCAGAGAGCTGTTCATGTTGGAGAGCCATCTATATTTTTCTACAAAATGTATTTCAAGCCTTTTCTTCTTAACTTCTAGAAACTCTGTTTTTTGTTTTTGTTTTTTCCTCAAGTTCGTGGTTGCTTTTGACTTTGCTTAGTGGTTTTTCTGTATTTGTTGAGAATATACACAGCAAAAATACACTAACCCAGCTGTTCCTGCAGATTTAAAATTCAGTAACATTGATTACATTCTTTGAGCTGTATAGTCATTCTTACCTTCCTTTTCTGAATTGTTAGTACCCCATGAATATAAGCTCACTGTCTTTTTAAGAGTCCTGTTTAATCTCTCCAGTTACTATTGTCAATTTGATCCCATGTACGTAGGTCTTAGACAAGAATAATACTCAAGGCAGACATTTTTTACTAGTGAAGCTAAACTACTGTTCGTTTTTAAGAAGACTTCAGGGTTTGTTTGTCTGTCCACCCCCCACACCTCTGCAACTTTAAGGTTTAAAGATTTTCTCAGGGCATTAGTTTCAGGGCTTTATCCAGCCCCTTGACTCCAGAAAGTTCGAGAGTTCATGAGAATTTAAATTCTGTTCTACATTTTCTCCCTTTTTATCGAGATTCTTCTATAGACTGTTTAAAATATTCATGGTAACAGGGCATTGTCCGGTTCTGGACTCATAAGATAGAAGGCATTTGTTCAAGGAAGCAATTAGCCACACATTCCATTTCCTGACTCTTCTCATGCTTCAAGCTAGTAGAGACTGGTTCATGTACCTTACATAGCCACTTGCTAGCTTTAAGATCCCAAATACCCAGTGACCTAGGAGGTAGAGCAGAAGTACTAAACACATTATTAGGCCAGTTAACTGGGATGTCCCATGAAACCATGACCTTAAACCTACAAACCAAGGAACCAAATCCCTTGAGGTATTGCACATAAGAAGCCTCAGGAGCTAGTCCTTTTTTTCTTTTTCATCATTTTTGTAAATTTATATGTCTTAGTTTTCTAGTGTTGCTATAACAGACATACCAAACAAATTTATTTTCTCACCATTTAGGAAGCTAGAAGTCTAGATTCAGAGCCCTGTCTCTAAGGGAAGGCCTTCTGTCTCTGTTGGCTCTGGAGGAAGGTCATTGCCTCTTCAACTTCCACTTTCTGGATCACTGGAGATTTCCATGTGTCTTGGCATCTCTTCTACCCCATCTCTCCTTTGCTCACTTGTTCATTCTCTTCTGTATCTCAAAAATGATTACCTCAAGATACAGCTACACTAATCCTGTCTCTTTTACATAACAAAGATAACCCATTTCCAAATGAGATTATGACCACAGGCACAGAGGTTAGGACTTACAACACAAATTGTAGGGGGATGTAATTCAGTCAATAGCAACATCTTTTACACACTTTTGCCAGCTCAGCTTTTTACAGGTGCATGATTTATTGACAACCATTACAACAATTGACTTTGCAACCATGTCCTTCATCAATATAGTTCATTCAGCATCATTAAACCTACCCACTTCCTCCCATATCACTAATTAACTTGAGTTTCTCTACATTTGCCTTTTTTGTCCTTTTATATAAGTTCATATAATACTTAACTTTATTGATTTACTTATTTCATTTGGCTTAATACCTTCAAAGCTTCGTCTGTATTGATTGTAACATGCATCAAGACTTTGTTCCTGTGCTGCCTGAAAAGTACTAAATCATGTGTGTACCACTTTTTGTTTATTCTTTCATCTGTTGATAGATATTTAGGTTGTTTACATCTTTTGGCTATTATGAATAGTGCTGCCATGAACAATAGTGTACAAGTCTCTGAGTCTCTGCTTTCAAGTTTGGGGCATAAACCTAGGAGTGAAATTGCTGGGTCATATGGCAGTTCTGGAAACCGTGGTGGTGTAATGGTTAAGTGCTGCCTCTGCTAATCAAGAGGTCAGTAGTTTGAATCCGCCAAGTGCTCCTTGGAAACTCTATAGAGGAGTTCTACTCAGTCCCATAGGGTCACTGTGAGTCAGTATCGACTCAAAGGCAACGGGGTTTTTTTTTTCAATTGCAGTTCTATTTTTAGGTTTTTAAAGAATCATCACAGTTTCCACAACAGCTGTGCCATTCTGCATTCCCACCAGCAATGAATAAAGGTCCAACTTCCTCTCATCCTCACCAACATTTGTTCTTTTCTGTTAGAGTTTTTGTGTTTGTTTGTTTAAATTAATCTTAGCCATTGTAGTGAGAAGGTAATGTTATCTTGTTGCAGTTTAGATTTGCATCTGAGACAGCTAATGATACTGAGCATTTTTTCTTGTGCTTGGTGGCCATTTGAATGTCCTCTTAAATAAAATGTCTGTTCAAGACCTTTGCCAATTTTATAATTGAGTTTTTCATATTTTTGTTATTGTTAGTTTTTTGTATATTCTGGTTACTAGATTCGTATTGGAGATATCATTTACAAAGATATTCTCCCAGCAGAAGCTTGTTTTTTTTCACTTTTTTAGTAAAGTCTTTTGATAGAAATTTTTTTTAATTTTTATGAGATTCCATTTATTTTGTTTTTTGTTGTTTGCACTTTTATTATATATTTTGTTATATTAGATAATCCATTATTGAAAGCTAAGCCTGCTTGTTCTTCAGAGACTTTCATGGTTTTAGCTTGCACATTTGTATTCTTGATGCATTTTGAATTGTTTATATGATGGGAGGCATGGATCTTGTTCCATTTTTCTACACATGGAAATCCAGTTTTCCTAGTAGCATTTATTTATTTATTTGTTTATCTTTTTTATTTAACATGACTGAGTGAAAATGTACATTCCGGTATAAATTTACCTACCAACCTATATACAGCTTCCACTGCTCTCCCTGTCCGGTGACAGCACACTATTCCTCTCTGCTCCATACATGTCTCATCCTCCCAACAGCCTCCTTTCCCTTCCTCTCCACCCACTCTCCTTCCTCCAGCCAGAGGTCATCAGGATGACATCCTATAGATGTATAGAACCATAAAGTGCAGCCAATATATGGTCACTCTGCATTGCCAAGTCCAATCCATTCCTGTCCGAAGAGTGAACCTTTGTTATAATTTATGGGTAAGGGCAGCATCAGGGCCGGGGGCCATGCTTTCAGGGGAACCCCGAAACCACTGGACCATCAATTGAGTTCTTTTAGTAGAGATCTCAGGATGCACCCTTTTTTATTCTTGTGTTGGCAGTGAGACTCCTCTCTGTGAGTTCCATTGTGGCTATCACTAGTGGTGGCCGGGCACCATCCGGTTCTTCCGGTCCCAAGTCGATGAAGGTACCCACTCTTGCGGGCCTCTCTGTCTTCTAGGTTGTCTTTACCACATGTCATTTTGGTCCTCGGTGAGCATCCGTTCCTGCTGAGTTTGGCCCATTTTCTGTGTCCTCGGATGGCAGCGTGGCAACTTTTAAGACCCCAGACGCCACTCACCAATGTGGGGTGCAGAGAGCTGTCTTAGCAAAACACTAGTAGCATTTATTGAAGACACTCTGCTTCCTCATAGAATGGACTTAGACCCTTGTCAAAAATTATTTGACCATAGTTCTGTGGGCTTAATTCTGGATTCTCAATTCTATTTCATTGATCTATGTGTCTGTTGTTATGCCAGTACTAGGCTGTTTTGATTACTGTAGCTGTATAGTATGTTTTAAGATCAGGAAGTGTGAGGTTAGTGGGTTTTGTTTTGTTTTGTTATTGACATGTGGAAGATTTTTATTTATGTGCAATTGACTTTATTAAGCTTTGCTTTTGTGACTTCTGGATTTTGAATCTTAAGAAACATTGATTTATTTTTATACAGATATGATAGCTAGAAGCAAGTATTTTCCTTAAATCCTTTTTTCAAAAAGACATGTAATCTCTCTGACATAGATCACTCCACAATAATAGTAGCAGATTTCAACACTCCGCTTTCAGTAGTGGACAGATCAACCAGAAAAAAGTTCAGTAAGGATACAAAAGATCTTAGTGTGACAAGCAACCAACTCAATCTCATAGACATACACAGAATTTTTTACCCAACAACAGACAAGTACATGTTCTTTTCCAATGCACATGAAACGTTCTCCAGAGTAGACCATATATTAGGCCGTAAAGCAAGTCTCAACAAAAATCCAAGCCTGTAAGTTATTGCAAAGCATCTTCTCAGACTATAAAGCCACAGAAGTTCAAAGCAATAGCATGAAAAACATGGGTAGAATTTCAAACTCACGGAAACTGAGCAACACCTTGCTAAAAAAATTTATAGGTTATAGAATAAATCAAAGACCCCATAAAGAAATTTATGGAATGAAATGAGAATGAAAACACGTCCTCCAGAATCTATGGGATACAGCAAAAGCAGTGCTCACAGATCAATTTATAAATGTACACATCTGGAATGAAGAAAGGCCCCAAACCAAAGAATTAATCCTGCAACTTGAACAATTATGAAGAGAACAACAAAAGACCTCCTTGGGAACCAGGAGAAAATAGAGCAAAACTAAATGAGTTGGAGAAAAGAAAAAATATTGAAAGGATTAACATAACCAAAAGCTGTTTTTTGGAAAAGATCAACAAAATTGATAAACCATTGGCTAAACTCACAAAAGAAAAACAGGAAAAGAAACAAATAACCCAAACAAGAAATGAGATGGGAGATGTCACAATGGACCCAACTTGAAATCAAAAGTGTCATAACAGAATACTATGAAGAATTGTACTCTAGCAGATTGAAAAACCTCGAAGAAATGGACAAATTTCTAGATTCATATCACCTACCAGAATTATCACAAGGAGAAGTAGAACCACTTAGTAAACCTATCACAAAAGAAGGGATTGAAAAAGTAATCAAGAAACTACCAACCAAAAAAAAGCCCTGGCCCAGATAGCTTCACTAGAAATTCCACCAAACTTTTAGAGAAGAGTTAATTCCGATACTGCTGAAGCTATTTCACAACATAGAAAAGGACAGAATATTTCCAAATTCATATTATGAAGCCAGCATAATGCTGATACCAAAGCTGGGTAGAGACCCCACAAACAAGGAAAATTACATAACAATATCACTTATGAACCTAGATGCAAAAATCTTCAACAAAATTCTAGTCAATAGAATTCAACAACATATCAAAAAAAATAATTCATCATGGCCAAGTAGGGTTCATACCAGGGATGCAGGGTTGGTTCAGCATCAGAAAAACAATATGATCAACCACATAAATAACACAAAGGATAAGAATCACTTGATTGTATCTATTGATGCAGAAAAGACATTTGAAAAAGTCCAACACCCATTCATGTTAGAAACTTTCAGCAAAATAGGAATAGAAGGGAAATTCCTCAATACAGTAAGGGGAATCTATACAAAGCCAACTACCAACATCATCCTGAATGGAAAGAGACTGAAAGAATTTTCCCTGAGAACAAGAACTAGACAAGAATGCCCATTGTCATCACTTCTGTTCAGCACTGTACTAGAGGTTCTGGCCAGAGCAATCAACAAGACAACAAAATAAAGGATATCTCACACCTTACACAAAAACTAAATCAGAATGGATCCAAGGCCTAAACATCAAACCTAAAACAATAAAGATTATGGGAGAAAAAATAGGGACAACAATGGAAGTTCTAATAGACAGCGTAGACAGACTACAAAATTGTAACAACAATGCACAAACAACAGAAGAAAAAATATATAAATGGGAACTGCTAAAAATGGAACTCTTATGCTTATCCAAAGACTTTATTAAGAGAGTTAAAAATATTTGGTAGCTACATATCTGATTGATGTCTCATTACCATAATCTGCAAGGTGCTGACAGTATCAACAAGAAAAAGATAAATAGCCCAGTTAAACAATGGGCAAAGGATATGGACAGACACTTCACCAAAGAGGACAACCAGGCAGCCAAAAAACACATGAGGAAATGCTCACGATCATTAACGAGTAGAGAAATCGAAATCAAAACTACAATGAGATACCATCTCACCCCAGTGAAGTTAGCACTAATCCAAAAACTACAAAACAATCAATGTTGGAGAGGCTGTAGAAAGACTGGAACTCTCTTACACTACTGGTGGGAATGCAAAATAATACAACCTCTTTAGAAAGCGATTTGGTGCTTTCTTAAAAAGCTAGAAATGGAAATACCATATAATCCAGCAATCCCACTGCTTGGAATATATCCTACAGAAATAAGGGCTGTCACATGAACAGACGCATGCATCCGATAGTCCACAATAGCAAAAACATAGACTCAACGTGGGTGCCCATCAACAGATGAATGGATAAACAAACTATGGTATATATACACAATGGAACACTATGCAATGATAAAGAATAATGATGATTTTAGGAAGCATCTCATAACCTGACATCAACTAGAAGGCATCATGCTAAGTGAAATCAGTCAGCTGCAAAAGGACAAGTATTGTGTGAGACCACTATTATAAGGACTTTAAAAAAAAAAGGAGTTATGCACGGAAGAAAAGACTCTTGACGGCTACAAGGTTGGGGAGGGAAGGAGAGGTTGTTCTTAGATTAGATAAACCAAAAACCAAACCCAGTGCCATTGAGTCTTTTCTGACTCCTAGTGACCCTACAGGACAATGGCCCCATAGAGTTTCCAGTGTGCCTGGTGGATTCAAACTGCCAACCTCATGGTTAGCAGATAAGCAGGCAGCTGCTTCACCACCAGGGTTTAATAGTTGATAGGAATTCGATTAGGTGAGGGATGTTAATAGCACTCAGTAGAAGGCAGGTCAGCATAGTTGGACTGCCACATAAACTAAAAGGTTTCTGAAATTCAACCCAACATTTCAAAGGATAGAGTAGCAGGGACAGGAGTCTCGGGACCGTGTTTTCAGGGGACAATGAGGTCAGTTGGCATAACTCGTCTTTTGCTAAGAGTCTTCTGCATCCAAAATTGGTGAGTCAGCAAGCTGCCACCTGAGGAACATCAGTTGGTCCCAGTCCACCGGGAACAGATAACAACTGAGAACATCAAACACATGAGGAAAAGTGAGCCCAGGAGTCAGAAGGACCCATGTGACTGGGAGACTGCATCAGCAGGAGACCAGAAGAACCAGATGGTGCTCTGCCACCACCAAAGACAGCCTTGATAGGAAACACAGTGTAGAGTCCCTGACAC
Organism: Heterohyrax brucei; assembly: GCA_028571685.1. Classification (NCBI taxonomy): domain Eukaryota; kingdom Metazoa; phylum Chordata; class Mammalia; order Hyracoidea; family Procaviidae; genus Heterohyrax; species Heterohyrax brucei. The sequence goes on from CM053162.1 coordinate 26,677,253, forward strand.
AGCACGAGAAAAAGAGGTGTGCAGATCAAGAACTCTACTAAAAGACCAGAATTGATGTACCAGTGACCTGGAGGATGCCGTGGAAACATGGCCCCTAGACTTGCCACTGCTCCAGACCTGAAATCAGTGCTGAGGTCAACACTTCAGACAAAGAATGGGCTGGACTCAGGGACGCAGAATGAGCATGTGGTGTGTGTACTTTATGGTTTTATACCTTTATTGTCCTTTCTAGAGGGTGGAGAGGAAGGGGCAGATGCTTGTTGAGAGGATAGTAGAAGAGTGAAAAGGAGTAGTGTGCTATCACAGGGTGGGGAGAACAGATACAGTTGTAGAGAAGCAAGTATGCAAAATTGACTTGGATTGTATACTTTATCACTCAACCATAAGAAAAAAAAGATACAAGTGAAGATATCAGGCCAGGTTTGGGAGCAATGCTGCCAAAAGCTTTACATTGTTCCCAAATTAGATCTTGTCTAACTCCCAGTTTTTCTTCAACTGTGCCTGACCTTCCGCCTCTGCTCCCTCTGCTCTCCTTGCTCAGTATACTTCGTTCTGTTCCTGGAACAAAGACAGGTCAGTTTTACCGTTTTTGTTCTTAGGATTCTCTCTCTGTCTTGACCATTTCCCTCCATACAGCTGCATGGCTATCTGGCATTGCTCAAATGTTATGCCTTCAGAGAGGCGGGCCTTCCCTGATGACTCCAACCAAAGATAACCTGTCACAGTCTTGTTCCTCCATTTCTTTTCTCCTAAGCACAAGGTTGCATAACATCATTTTACGTATTTCTTCATATTTGTCTACTTCACTGACACATGAGCTCCTGTGGAAAACTGGATGACTATTTTTTAAGTTCTCGGAGCTGGAGTGAAAACAGTATCCGAGTGTTGAGCACTGCCATCTTGTGTTGTTTCTAAGTGATGTTGTACTTCTGAGGCTTGAAAAGCAAATTATCTGAAAATCCTGGTTCATGGTACTTGGACTCTCTGACAGCTATCCACAAGCCTTGTTTGAATCTTCTTTCCATCTTTATCTTAAGAGAAAAAGTCTGAGTCAGCACCGTGCCTGGTCAGACCATCAGGAGGAGGAAGAGCAAACTTCCGATAATGCCCTGTCATGATGGTGGTAGTGAAAAGAGCTAGGGGCCTTCTTCAAGCTGCCTCTCTCAACTAAGTCACTGTTTTTTGCAAATTGAGGTCTTTTATTGGTACTTGGTTTCTTTTTCTTTTTTTTTTTAATTGCGCTTTAGGTGAAGGTTTACAGCTAGTTGCAATGCGTATGATGTCGCAGTACACTCTACCTTTCCACCTTGGGTTTTCCACACCAGCTCCTGTCTCTTCCTGCCTCCAGTCAGGAACTGCCCATTTGCTCTCATGTATCTGCTTGAACTAAGAAACACATTCTGCACGGGATTATTTTATATTTTTATAGTCCAGTCTAATCTTTGTCTGAAGAGTGGGCTTTGGGAATGGTTTTAGTTCTGGGTTAGCAGAGAATCTAGAGACCGTGGCTGTGGGGGTCCTCCAGTCTCAGCCAGACCACGGAAGTATGATCTTTTTACATAAATTTGGGTTCTTCTCTGCACTTTTCTCATTCTCTGTCAAGGACTGTCTATTCTTTTCAGTGTCTGGGTGGTCATAGTGGTAACTGGGCACCATCTAGTTCTTTTCATCTCAGGGTGATAGAATGTCTTGTTTATGTGGCCCTTTTATCTCTTGGGCTAGTGTTTTCCTTGTGTTTTTGGCGTTATTCATTCTCCCTTGCTCCAGGTGTGTTGGGATCAATTGACACGTCTTAGATGCCATTCACTAACGTGGGATGCAGAACATAATAAACTTTGTTACACCACGTGAGCTAAATGTCCTCTGAAACAGTCGTCCTCAGCCCCTACTACTCTGTCCCTTAAAGTGTTTGGTTGTGTTCAGGAAACGTAGCTTTTGGTTTGGTCCAGTTTTGCTAACTTCCCTTATGTGTTGCCCTTCCCTGTACCTAAGATAAATCTTGACAACTATCAAGTTACAACCATTGCTATTGTAGATTATGAGTCATTTACTATCTTGTTAGTGAATTCTGCTCTCCTGCCCTCCACATTACCTACATCACTTTCTAGGTCTAACCTCTGGGCTCTGGGTCTTTCCTCCAGAAAATAAGACCACTTCTGAGTGAATACTACTTTTAATTTTTATATAGCATTTCAATTGATGCTTTAGATTTCTGTTTCAGAGTACATAAATGATAAGCATTATATATCCATGATAACCATTATAAATCAAATATATCTTTCGCTTGTAGAAGCTGTATCATTAATATCCTGTGTGCTTTTTTTTATCTCTTCCAGGATGTTTGAGGCCCATATGCAGAAATATAAAGGTGATGACCCACTGGGTGAATGGGAAAGGTCAGCATTTACTTTATGTTTTTCCTTTTTAACAATTAACCATTTACTGCTCTGAAAATTGACGTTATCTATTTTTTTTAGTTATATGCAGTGGGTAGAAGAAAATTTTCCTAATAATAAAGAATACTTGACAACATTATTAGAACATTTAATGAAGGAATTTTTAGATAAGAGGAGATACCACAATGACCCAAGATTCATCAATTACTGTTTAAAATTTGTAAGTATACTTTCAGATATGCAGACAAATGTGCAATCATGTTTTACTTTTGCATTCCTTTCTAGATTTTAAGACTATTTTTCTACTTAAAAAAAAACAGTTACCTTCAAGCTAGTTCAACTCATCATGGCAATGTGTGTTGTGGGATAGAATTGTGCTCCGTGGGAGGGTGGCAGGATAAGCAGACACTCCCAGGTCCTAAGACATCCCTGGCAGAAAATAAAATTCATTGTAATCGATGAAGTATTAACTCAGAAACTAAAATCAGTAGTAAAAAGACAATACTCCTTTGGGTTAGGCTTTAAAACACTGGGACACTTTAATCCCACGTTTAAGGGTTGGAGGCATGTGCTCCAGTAATAAAATCATAAATGGAATTGATAGAATAAACAGAAATTGTTCCCTAAATTACAAAACTAGAAAGGGATGCCCCATACAGACTTGGGCAAGCTCAAATTAAGACAAATACAAGTACTCCATTAGATAATGGATCAGTGTAGAGCCTGCTATCTTGAGAAACAGCGTAATTTTGAAGCTATTGAGTGTCAAAGACAGGAATGAGCCTCACCTTTAAGATTGCCATCAAACAACGTACAGGTCTTCTCTTTCATTCCTGAGACCTCCTTGAACACTGAGTGTAGTGAGCTGAGTGACACTGGGCCAGACCTGGAGTAAGTTCCTTTGTTCTTATGTCTGTTTACTTGGGTTGTTTTAGGCTGAATACAACAGCGACCTTCATCAGTTTTATGAGTTTCTGCATAACCATGGGATTGGGACCCTGTCGTCTCCTCTGTATGTCGCCTGGGCTAGGCATCTGGAAGGCCAGGGAGAGCAGCAGCGTGCCAGTGCTGTTTTTCAGAGAGGAATTGAAAACCAGGCTGAACCTAGAGAGCTGCTGCAACAGCAGTACAGGTAGTTTCAAAATAAAACTCTGGTGTTTCCTACTTTAAAATGGAATGTTTACTCTGAAAAAAAATTTATTGTCATCTCTTTGTATGGGGAAAGTCTTCTTCATTGTGGAAAATGTAGGCATTACAGAATTGTGTAAAGAACTAAAAACCACCTGGAAATAACACTGTGAACATTTTTGTGCATTTCTTTCCACCCCATCTCTTCCCATGCCTATCGTGTATGTCTCTGTGTAATCTAACGGAGTCAATAATACCATGCAGCTGGCTGTGTGTACTAAGTTTTATACAACTTTTAAGAAAGAAGAGCTTTTAGGCTACTTACAAAGTGGTGGTGAAATCTGTCAGAGTTGTGTCATAATTTAACTATTATTGAACATTTAAGCTGTCTCCAACATTTTCATTTTTATGAAGAACAGCATGGTAACTATTTTCTGTGAATAAATAAACTTCATTTAGGAAATTTCGAAATACTGAAAACTAAAGGAAAAGAAAACTTTTGGCATTTTGATTGGTGATTTTTTTCTCTGCTTGTTACAGAATTATAAGAATATTTTACATACATATGCAGCTTTGTAGCAAGGTCTTTTTATCTTTATCATAAAAGTATTTTCTAATAGAATTCCTAAACTGTTAAGTCAAAGTATATGTGAAGAGTTTTAAGACTTTTGGTGTATTTTGCCAAACTGCATAGCCAAAAGTTTACCCTGGTACTTGCTGTTCCCCTCTCACTAACGGTCTGTGACCCTGCTTACCTTATTGCACTCATTGCCAGCATTTAATACTCTCTCATGTTTTCAGCTTTGCTACAGTGCTCATGCTTTTGTAAACTTTGTTATGAGAAATTTCATATATTAAGTAAAGAAGAAAAATTATTAACGAGCCTCCATTTACCTATCTCCTACTGTAATAGTTGGTTATTAACATTTTGCTTTCATCATACTTTTTTCTACACTAAGAAACAAATTGAAGACAGCAAAATGTTTTACCCCAATGTGTCTATAAACATCTCTAGAGGGTTATTTTCTTAGAAAAGTTTAATGCTGTTGTCATATCTAACAAAACTAATAATTCTAAGTCAGCATTGAAATCACCCTATCATGTGAAGAAGAAACAAGGTCCACAGGTTGCATTTGGTTGTCCATCTCTCAGTCTCTTTATACTTTTGCTCACATCACTCAAAAATGCCAGACTTGCATATCGCACCTCATGAATCAGCTAGAGTTAATATGGAAAAAAAACCAAACCCACTGCCGTCCAGTCCCTTCCAATTCATGGTGACCTTATAGGACAGAGCAGAACTACACCACAGAATTTCCGTGGAGCACCTGGTAGATGTGAACTGCTCACAGTTTGGTTAACAACCACAGCACGTAACCACTGTGTCACCAGGATTTCCAGTTGATGTGAAGGGCGTCTTGAAATTCCTGTATGTGACCTTCTCACAAAACGTACAACAGTACATTTACCTGTTGAAGGAGCAGTATAAGTTTTATACTTTCACTTCTTTCTTCAAATATTATATTCTTCAGGACTCAGATGTATAAAATGCCTAAAAATAAGAACTGAGCCACCTTGGGTGGTAACATTTACGGACCTGATCCACAGAGAGGGAGAGTGTGTTTGTTACATGAGCTAACATGAACTAGGCGAAATGAGGAGTTTTCCCCCATTATAGATGCACTGGGTAGGAAGATATTCAATGACTTTTTTGTAATGTTGGAGCAACCTTATGCTTCAACTTTGCAACCTCTCTTGACCTATCGTGTGTAGTTTTACATTAATAATGTTTTAGACTGCATGCTTACACAGTCTACATTGATGTCTTTACTACTGCCATTTAGGTTGTTTCAGAAACGCCTCACCGAAACTCATTTGCCAGCTCAAGGTAAAATAATGCTTCCCAAAATGTCAAAGTTGTTGATAATTTAGTCCCTGATTTGCACTGCTTCCTATGATTTCTTTTAAAACAACAACAGTAAAAACACGCACTATCTATTATATACCAAATTGTATTATTTTGGGTAATAGGAAAGGTTGTCTGGAGTTAATGCTTACTGAATCTCCCTGGAAAGCAGAGGCTGTGTCCTAGAACTTTAGAAAAGCAAACTCTCAAGAAAAACTTGATGATTTGACTGTATTTTTAAGATTAAAAAAAATCAGAGTTGATAATAATATTTACTTGGAATCCTTGTATTCTGAATTGAATCCAATGTATTTACTGTACCTTTTTTAAGAAATATATTTTAAGCGTTAAGCATTGGTTGTCCTGTCCTTTCCTGCTGTTTGAAATAACTAGTCAGGTTTCACATTTCTTTTGGGTGTTTGGACATTTTGAGTTGATCAGAAAATAGTCTTTGATACTTGTCTTATCTAAAAAAAATGCTTCTAGTTATATTTTCTCAGACAGTTTGTAGAAGTTGATTTATTTCCTACGCTACTTATTGAAAGATTAGGAGAAATACATGATAGTTTTATGTATTATGGTTTTAACCTTATTTCATCCTGTTTTTCCCACAGCTAGAACCTCAGAACCTCTGCATAATGCTCAGATTTTAAATCAAACCATAACATCAAACTCAAACCTGGGAAATAACACAGGCGGTGTTTCTAAGAGTCAGGTAAAAATAATGTCCGTAGATGGTAGGGAGACTGAGAATGGTGTTGAGTTGCCATGCCAGCTGGTTTCTACGTCCACTGTGGCATCTTGTTTCTTTGACCTTGTCTCACGTGACTTGAACTATCTGGTCAGCCTGCTCCTGCAGGGACCTTCTAGTATTGCTCACCTCAGATACATTTAAATAAGCCATTGTCTGACCCGAACTCCCTTATATTTATCTGGTTTAGGGATTCCTAGTACACAACCTCCTGTTTTCTCTTCTTCCTCTGGTGTCTCTCCTATCAGCATCCTCTCCTCCTCTGTTCTACTGGCCTCACTCACATCGGCCCAAGAAATCATACCCCTGTGGAGATTTCTGAGACCCTTGTAAGATACTCAGAGATTGAAATGCTGCTTCCTATAACTTTAATCAGAATTTTAATACATCTAGGTAATTGTTAAGAGCCTGGTAATACAGTGGTTAACTGCTACGGTTCTAACCAAAAAGGCAGGCAGTTTGGATCTACCAGGTGTTCACTGGAAACTCTATAGGACAGTTCTACTCTATCCTGTAGGGTCACTATGTGTCAGAATCAACTTAATAGTAATTTTATTTTATTTTTTTTTTAATTAGAAGGTAATTCTTCAGAGTTCTGGTGGCACAGTAGTAGAGCACTTGGCTGCTAACCAAAAGGTCAAAGGTTCAAAGCCACCAGATGCTTGCAAGAGCAAGATGTTGCAGTCTCTTCCTGTGAAGATTTATACCGTTAGAAACCTTCAAGGAGCAGTTCTGCTCTGTCCTGTAGAGTCAGTAGGAATCAGAATTGACTTGATGTGTTATTTTCTCATCTAGCTCTTCAATACCAAATTATGGAAACTTTTAACTTTTCTTTACTCTCCTCAAGCCTTGGACCTGGCTACCTCCACAGTTAGCGCTGGTGGGACACTGTCTCATTGAGACAGAGGAAGTCAAATGGACAATAATACCTGTCAATTTTCTGTCACCAGCCCAATACATGTAACCACATCCTCACCTGCTGTGCTAGCAGGACAGTGTAGCACTTGGTCTGTGCTTTTCTTGCAGTTTCATCACAGATTTCTGCCTGGTTGAGATCTCATCTGACCTGATGGCTTATCAACATCTAAAAATGCTCAAGTCTCTCCTTTCTTGAAAGAAGGAAAATCCTCCTCTCTGCCTCATGTTTTCTAGCTTTTTCCTTCTTCATAGTGTACATGCCCTTTCGGAGTTCAAAATCTGATGGAAATACCTCTGTTCTCTTAGTGTGAGTTGGTATTGTTGTTAAAACCTAAATAAATAAATAAATAAACCCACTGCTGTTGAGTTGATTCTGACTCATAGCAACCCAATAGGACCGAGTAGAAATGCCTTATAGTTTCCAAGGAGCACCTGCCTGATTTGAACTGCCAACCATTTGGTTAGCAAATATAGCATTTAACCACTGCATGACCAGGGTTTCCATTACTGTTGTTAGGTGCCGTTTGGTTGGTTGTGAATCATAGTGACCCTATTTACAACAAAACAGAGCACTGTCATCCTCACAATTACTGCTATGTTTGAGCCCCCTATTGCAGCCACTGTTTCAGTCCATCCAACTGAGGGTCTTCGTTCTTAGTGTACGTGTGCAAGTTTTATTTATGCAACACATTTTCCTAGAAGCACAGTATTTATGCATTTCTAACTTCAGTAGAGACCACAAGCTGACCTTTACAAAGTGTGTCCCAGTTGACATCCTGCACGTGCTTTCCAACCTCAGTGCTTTCTATTGCCCAACTGTCTAAGGTTAGACAGCAGAGATAGGTCTTGTGTACTGCTGTATTCCCTGTTTCCAGGACTTAGCTCAGGGCATGACATGAGTTAAATGTGCAATAAATGTTAAGGAAGTGAATGTTAGCATGAGAACTCTTGATTTTAAAAGGTTTTTTAAAATGTAATTACTTGGAATATTCTAACACTATCCCAGCTCCTAGTTATCAATAGAAGGAAATCAGAACCCTTCTCTACTACCACTTCTTATTAGTGTCTTTTAGCTGCAACGTTTGTTACTCTAAGGTTAATAATACAGACTAAATCTCCAAATTTAAGGAAACCCTGGTGGCATAGCAGTTAAGAGCTACGGCTATTAACCAAACAGTCTGCAGTTTGAATCCACCAGGTGCTTCTTGGAAATTCTATGGGGCCATTCTACTGTCCTATAGGGTCGCTATGAGTCAGCACTGACCCAACAGCAATGGGCCAGATACTAACCATGAGTCCTTCAAAACTTTTAATAGTTTTTTGGTGAACATAAAACAGCAAAACATAAATCAGTCCAACAATTTCTACACAAGCAGTTCAATGACATTGATTACATTCTTCAGGTTGTACAACCGTTTTTCTATCCTCTTCTAAGTTATTTCAGCACCATTAAAACAAACTCACTGCCCCATAAGTTTCTCATCTAATTTTTTGAAATGCTGCTGTCAGTTTGATCCTGTATAGATAATTCTTTAAAAGAGCACAATGCTTAATGTAGACATTCTTACTAATTAAGCTGAACTGTTATTTGGTTTAAAGATGTCTTCAGGGAATAGTTCTGGTTTAAGGCATAAAGATTATTTCAAGGCACTAGTTTTGTGGTCATCAACCTCAGTGGCTCCAGAAAGTCTGGATTTCGTGAGAATTAAAAATTCTGTTCCAAATTTTCATTCCTTTTGATCAGGATGCTTCTATAGAATTGAAACATTCATTAATGATAACTGAGCATCATCTAATTTTTGTGGCTTCATGGCAAAGAAGGCAGTTAATTGTTCATGGAGCCAAATTAGACACACATTCTATTTACTCTGATTCCTAACTCCTTCCAAGGCTGCCCCAGATGAATAGAAACCTTAGAATATTAATCGTAATTTAACAGAATGTGTATAAATCAACTTGATGATAGCCAAGCCAAGCCAAGTGCTGTTGAGTCAGATCAAGAGACCTCTTTTCTCAAGTGTTTTCATTCTCTTGTGAAATAATTTAAGTGAAGGTTCATTCTGTTTTGTTTTTCAGATAAGTGAGTGTTAATTTCTTTTCTTTTAGGGTTCACAACTTTCTGAAGTAGTACCTTCAACTTGTGATAAAGAACCAAATATGCAAGTACAATCAGTGAATTGATCTATTGTTTTGTTTCCATTCAAGAGCAATTCAAGTACACTATTATAAATAATGTATTTTTTCCCATTATAGGGAACAAAGGGTGATCATGATTTCTAAATCAGAATATTCTTCACATTCATCTGTGGCAGCTAAAACCGATGTGAAGCAAATTGTTATGTATTGCAAGGAGAAGCTTATTCGTGGAGAATCAGAATTCTCCTTTGAAGAACTGAGAGCCCAGAAATATAATCAACGGAGAAAGCATGAACAATGGGGTACCTACAATCTTATAATCTGAGTTTTCTAATGTTGTTTAAAATACTTCTCATCTCTGAATAGTTATTTTTATTAGATACTTCTATATGCTGAAAGAAACTGCAAAAAATATCTCTAGCTCATTCTGTTAGAAGCCTAGGAATCTTGGGTACATACTAGCCTAGCAGCCTTGTTTATGCAAGGACTATGTTGGTGTCTTCACAGTAGAGCTCATAGCTGCCACAGCATTGAAGTAGATCTCCACACTGGTGTTGCCTTATCTTTTAGTGAAGTAAGACATTTAAAAATTTTTATGTAGATGTTGTCTCTATGGATTTGAGCTTCTGTGTATAATTCTACACCTCTAGGTCAGTTATTTGTACTACAAAAGCATTATCACGGGAACTACTGTTCAAAAGAGGTTTTCTAACATCTCAAGGACTGTAAATAAAACACTGATCAGGGGTGATCAAATCGCCGTATTAGGTAATGGCATGACAGTGGATCAAGTGTTGTTCCTCACAGCAAACACCTCCTTCTTAAGACCAGTGTTTGCACTTGGCTTTGTCATAACAGCATGGACCTTAGAGAGAAGTGAAAAATGAACTTTTTTCTCAGTCTGGATTTCTGTACCATCTGTCCAAGTTATTTGGCTGTACCAAATCTGTAGGCCTTTCTTTTTTGTTCTTTATTTATCATATTCCATCAGTGACTGAGACAGGGTAGTTAACGGTCATGAGAACTTACTTGCTGAGTAGAGATGCATTTTTCTCTCACACTCGTGACCTAAAATCATCAGCCAGACTGTGTGACTTATGGGTGATGTGGTTATGTTAACCTAGTTACTGAAAGTGGGGCTGAGTGTACTCAGTGTGCTGGCCTTAGAGCATATTTTGCTTCTTTTTAGAGAGTATCTAGGGATTTTTATCTTCTCAGAACTGTTCCACAGCTTGTAGTAGAGGGGATGTCAGCACAGCTATACTAAACCAAAAGCTTAGAAGTTCTCTAAAAATACTTCAACACTTCAAGGGACAGAGTAGCAGGGGCAGGGGTCTGGGGACCATGGTTTCAGGGGACATCAAGATCAATTGTTATAACATAGTTTTTAAAGAAAATATTCTGTATCCCACTTTGATGAGTGGCATCTGGGGTCTTATAAGCTGGTGAGCAGCTAAGTAGTATCAGCTGGCCTCCAACCAACCTGGAGCAGAGGAGAATGAAAGATGTCAAACATATAAGGAAAATATGAGCCCAAGAGACACAAACATTCATATAATCCAGAGACTGTATCAGCATGAGACCAAAAGAACTAGATGGTACCTGGCCACCAGCAATGACTGCTCTGTCAGGAAATACAACGTAAGAGTCCCTGACATGGTGAGAGAAAACTGGGTGTACAGAACTCAGACTCTTTTAAAAAGACCAGACTTGATGGTCCAACAGACTGGAGGGTTCCCAGGAGACTTGGCCCCCCAGACTTTCCATTAGCCAAGAACAGAAAGCATTCCCCAATTCAGCTCTTCAGACAAAGGTTAGGCTAGATTATGAGCCATAAAATGATACTGGCAAAGAGAATCCTTCTTAAATAGATCCATGAGGCTAACTGGGCAACTTCTGTCCAGAGATGAGATAAGAGGGTAGAAGAAGACAGGAGCTGGTTGAATGGACAGGAAAATATAAGGTGGAAAGGAGAAGTATGCTGTCACAGGATGAAGAAAGCAGCTAGAATTACATAGCATAGTGTGGGTAAGTTTTTGTAGGACTTGTTAACTTGGATTATAAACTTTTAATTAAAGCACAATAAAATGTTTAAAAAACTGTTCCACTTTCACATAATTGGAACAGCCAAGATTGTTTCTGAAGAGCTATTATATTATGCTATTAGCAATATTGATTTGTTGACTGACTTGTAATGTTTTGTAATTTTTATGTCCTGAGCTTAAAAGTAGCTGTCTTAGTTATCTAACATTGCTATAACAGAAGTACCACAAGGGGGTGGCTTTAACAAACAGGAGTTTATTTCCTCACACGTAGGACGCTGGAAGTCAAAATTCAGAGTGCCAGCTCTAGGGGAACGCTTTCTCTTTCTGAGCTGTGGGAAGGTCCTTGTCTCTTCAGAGCTTCTACTTGTGGCAAATCTTTGTGTGGCTTGGCATCCACTCCCTGATCTCTCCTTGCTTGTCTGCTTGCTTAGTCTCTTTTATGTCTCAGAAGAGATTGACTCAAATTATATCCTACACTAATCTTAACTCATTAATAACAGTGACAGCACATTCCCTAATGGTGTTAAAAACTACAGACATAGAGATTGGGGTTTGCAGTGCATATTTTGGGGGAGCACAGTTCCAGCCATGACAGTAGCCTTGCTAAGGGCAAGTTAAAATTATACTTAAATTGAAAGACAGTTTCCATCCTAACACCTAATAAACATGTAAAATATATTTTTTTAAAAGCATCCTAAATATACCTTTAGCATGTTTTGCATATATGCCTCTGAAGATCTGGATTTAAAATTCACATACAAATATTTTTTCATTTACCCTGAAGTGAGTGAAGACAGACATTATATGAAAAGGAAGGAAGCAAGTGCTTTTGAGGAACAGCTATTAAAACAGAAAATGGATGAACTTCATAAGAAATTGCATCAAGTGGTAGAGACATCCCACGAGACCCTGCCCCCTTTTCAGGAAAGTTCTGAGGTAGGTGTGTGCCCTTTGCTGAACAATTCCCATACACAGAACATTAATTTCAGCTTTTTATTTGTAAATATTTTATTCTTGATGTATTGTAAATGCAGTTGGGTTCCCCATTTGCTTTACAAATTGTTTACTTCTATTTTATGGAGAAACAACTGGTGTTTGCATGTTGATTTTGTATTCTGCAAATTTGCTAAGTTCGTTTATTAGCCTTAACAGTTTTGGATGGATGCTTTATACTGTTCTATGTCTTGTTGCTAAGTGCCATCAAGTTGTCTCTGACTCATAGTGACCTTCTGTATAACAGAACAGATAGTCCTGGGCCATTGTAAGAATGATTGCTGTTTGAGCCCATCATCGCAGCCACTCTACATAGGTTGGCTGTCATCCGGTAAGTTCTGACTCATAGGACCCCATGTGTGTGGTGTAGAGTTGCTCTTCAGGGCTTTCAGGGATGTGACCTTTCTGAAGCAGATTGCCACCTATCTTCCAAGGCACCTCTAGGGGTGTTCAAACTTCCAGTTTTTCAGCTAGTAGGTGACCAGCACGCAGGAACTCCCCTCTTTCTATATATGAGGTCGTATTATCTGCACATACAGTTTTACTTCTTCATTTCCAATTTGGATGCCTGTTATCTTTTTGTTGCCTAATTGCTCTTACTAGAAGTTCCAGTACTCTGTTGAGTAGAAGTAGCAGTAGTGAGCATCTGTGGTTTGTTCCTGATCTTAAGTAAATAGCTTTTAGTCTTAATAGTGAGTGTGGTATTAGCTGAGGGTTTTTCATGTATAGCCTTGATCATGGAATGAAAGTTCTAGAGATTTTTTTTCTTTTAACAATTTGTAAGACTTATATGGTAAGAATATTAACCTTTCTGCCTTTTAACTTTATAAGACTAGAGTGTAGAATTAAAGGCTAAGACCATGTAAGTAGAAAATCAGAATTTTTAAAATAAGAGCTTATTCTCCTTCCCAGTGTGAGCTATGCTTTTTAGCAGTTACTAGTGCAGCTTATGTTCATATTTTCTATTCATCAGAGAAAACAACTACCATAGGATTTTAATGGAAGAAGATCATTGTGAACATTTCATAACATTGGTAGTTGATCTTCTTCCAGAATTAACCCAAAATACCAAACCCACTGCTCTTCAGTCAATTTTGACTCAGCGACACTACAGGACCGAGTAGAAGTGCTCCATGGAGTTTGCAAAGAGTGCATGGTGCATTTGAACTGCCAACCTTTTGGTTAGCAGACTTAGCACTTAACCAGTAGTACACCACCAGGTTTCCAAAATTAAGAAAAGGAAAAATAAGGCAATCCTTTTTAAAAAAAAATTTTTGTGTGTGTGATTAAGTGAAGATATGCAATCTAAATCAGTTTTTCATGGCCACCTATCTCCAGCTCCCTCTGCTCCCCCCACCCAGTGACAGCACACTCGTCCTTTTCACTCTGTATATCTAATATCCTCTTAACAAACATCTGTGCCCACCTCTCCACACTGTTCTCTGTTCCTCTAGAAAGAGACTAGTGGGGCAGTCTCCTGTAAATGCATAGAATAATAAAGTATGCATACCATATGGTCACACGGTATCCCTGAGTCCAGTCCATTCTTGTCTGACAAGTTGACTTATTACTGGTTTCTGGTCAGGGACACCAGCAGGTCTAGGGTCATGTTCCCAGAGGACCCTCCAGGCTGTCAGACCATCAGTTTGGGTCTTTTAGTAGAGTTCTTGGGCTACACACCTCTGTTGCCTTAGGGACTCTACATTGTGTCACCCATCATGTCTGTCTTTGGTGGTAGCCAGATACCATCTGATTCTTCTGGTCTCATGTTGATACAGTGTCCCATTTATATGGTCCTTTCTGTCTCCTGGGCTCTTTTTTCTTGTATCTTTGTTGTTCTCAGTGATCATCTGTTCTGGATGAGTTGGGACCGTTCGGTATATCTCAGTTGGCAGCTTGCTAACTTTTAAGACCTCAGACACCACTCACTAATATGGAGTGCTAAAGACTGTCTTAGCAATAGCCAAGTTACGCCAGTTGGCCTTGATGTACCCTGAATATATGATCTCCAGACCCCCGTCCCTGCCACTCTATCTTCTGAAATATTAGGTTGAGTTTAGAAAACCTTGCAGTTTATGATGAAATCCAGTTAAGTTGACCTTGTTTCTGCTGTGTGCTGTCACTCCTTTCACCTAAACAAATTTCTATTTACTATCTAATCTATGCCAAACCCTCTCCTTCCCTCTGCATCCTTGCAGCCGTCAGTCTTTTCTTCTGTGCATAAGGCTAGTTTTAAGTTCTTTTAGCAGGAGTCTCATACAATATTTGTCTTTTCGCTGCTGACTGATTTCACTCTGCACACTGTCTTCTGGTTGAAACCAGCTTATGAGATGTTTCCTGAGATCATCTTTGTTCTTTATCATTGCATAGTGTTCCATTGACTGTATGTGCCATAGTTTATTTATCCATTCATCTGTTGATGGGCTTCTAGGTTTATTCCATCTTTTTGCTATTGTGGACAGTGCTGCAGTGAACATTTGGGTGCATTTATCTGTTCATGAGACCACCTTTATTTCTGTAGGGTATATTCCGAGCAGTGGGATTACTGGATCAAATGGTATTTCTATTTCTAGCTTTTTAAGGAAGCGCCAGAGTGCTTTCCAAAAGGGTTGTACTATTTTGCATTCCCACCGGCAGTATGGGAGAGTTTCGATCTCTCCACAACCTCTCCAGAATTTGTTGTATTGTCTTTTTTGGATTATGGCCAACTTTGCTGGGGTGAGATGGTATCTCATTGTAGTTTTGATTGGGATTTCTCTAATAGCTAATGATCGTGAGCATTTCCTTGTGTGTCTTTTGGCTGCCTGTGATGTCTTCCTTGGTAAAGTGTGTGCCGGTCTCCTTTGGCCATTGCTTAGTTGGGTTGTTTACTTTTTTACTGTTGATATTTTGCAGAACCTTGTAGATGATGGAGATCAGACGATGGTCTGACATGTACTTGCCAAATGAGAAATAAGGCAGTTCTTAAATGCTAATAATAGTGAAAGGCCTGGTTATTTCCATTTTTAGATGCACAAGCTGCTGGATTTGTCTGCGGTTAAGAAGTTATAAAGCCATCCCTCACACAGAGTGGTCTTGGTGACTGTTCATTTCTGAATACTTGCCAGGTTAAGGGAATGCTTCAAGGGGAAAGGAATCTACTGAAAACAAATGCAATTCTTTGAAAAGCTGCCATACCTAGTTAGTAATAATCTGGACTTTACAGTTTTGTTTTTATTTGTTTACTTAACATGAAAGGTTAATGCCGCATGCATGGGGCTGAGTGTAGACCCCCAGGAGGAACTGAGAGGATCATCTCTTGCAACCATAGATCAGCAGACTTCAAGCAACATGAGAGAAAAACCCAGAGAGGAACCTCCTGTTGTACCATTTATGGCAACTGCTGTCACCACTGCTTTGGTGTCTCCAGCTATCAGCCAGAGGGTAGCTCAACCTCTTCCTGTAACAGCCCAGCCAGTGGCAGACTCCGCATATGCAGCAGCCAGAAGAGATGCCAGGTAAGCTGAAAGTAGTCCCAGAGGTGATAGCAATGTGGATGGCTGCTGTCAGCTTCCCTTCATGATCTGCAGCATCAAGAGCAGTTGGTCAATCAGGGGTGTTTCCTGTGTTTTAAAATAACTTTTAGATGAGTATGTTGTTGAAAACGAAGTTCCCAAAACATTGACCCCCAATTTTTTTTCTTACTCTTTTTTTTCGTTTTTATTGTGATTAAGTGAAAGTATACAATCCAAATCAGTTCTATATGTCCACCTATCTACAGCTTCTTCTGCTCTTCTTGTCCCATGACAGCACACTCCTCCTTTTCATTTATACTTGTCATATTCTTTTAACAAGCTCCTGCCTTCTCCTCCCCACCCTCCTATCTCCTATCTAGAAAGAGACCAGTAGGACAGCCTCCTGTAAACGCATAGAACCACAAAGTACACATACCATATTGTCACATTGTATTGCTGAGTCTGGTCCATTTTTGTCTGAAGAATTGACCTCAGTAGTGTTTTCTGGTCAGGGGCAGCAGCAGATATAGGGGACATGATCCCAGGGGATCCCCCAGGCCATCAAACCATTAGTTGTAGTCTTTTAGTAGAGGTCTTGAGCTGCACCCCTCTTTTTCTAGTATTGCCACAGGGACTCAACATTTTCTGCCCCATCACAGCTGTCTTTGGTGGTGGCTGGGCACCATCTGGTTCTTCTGGTCACGTGTTGATATAGTCTCCCATTCACATGGGTTCTTCCATCTCCTAGGCTCTTTTATTCCTTGTGTCTTTGCTGTTCTCAGTGGTCATCCGTTCCAGCTGAGTTGGGACCATTTGGTGTACCTCAGATGGCAGCTTGCTAGCTTTTAAGATCTCAGATGCCACTCACCAATATAGGGTGCAGAAGACTCTCTTAGCAATAGGCTGATTTTGCCAGTTGACCTTGATGTCCCCCGAAAGCATGGTCTCTAGAACCCGCCCCGCTACTCTATCCTTGCAATATTGTGACCCTCAATTTTTTTGACTCATTTACTCCATGCTTCTTTTAGAGTATGTGTTATGTTTCATGCAAAAGCATGAATAGCAATTAACGATTGAATTAACAGTTTCCAAGACCAAACTTACAACTTACTGGTTTGACAGAGACTGGAGATACCATGAGTGTATGGCTCCCTAGGACTCTTTTAACTCAGTGCTGAAGTCATTCCTGGAGTTCATACTTCAGCCAAAGATTAGACAAGCCCATCAACAAACAGTCAGACCTGTACTCAAGCCACAAATATGAGAATAAATGGGCACACTGGCCCAGCTGCAAGGACAAGAAGGCAGGAGGAGACAGGAGAGATGGACAAATGGAAATGGGGATCCAAAGTTGTAGAAAGAGAGAGTGCTGAGACATTGTGGAGTTGGCAAGCAATGTCACAAAACAATGGGTATGCTGATGGTTTAATGAGAAACTAATTTGTTTTGCAAACCTTCATTTAATGCACCATTTTAAAAAATAAAGAAAACCTCCAGGCAGTTACTAACTGTGTATTCAGGCCCATTATATAGTATTTATAAGGCCCAAGGTAAGAATACACAAAGAAGCCAACACATCTTATACTTTAATGTTTAAAGATGATAAATCAAGCTGAAAAGCTGTTCAGTAAAATGTATTCTATGTTCCTAACCGAAGTTTTATAATGGCAAAATCAAAATATGCAAAACTATGGCTTTTATGTGATTAAAAGTCTGCAAAATTGCAAAGACAGCTGGATTTTAATTATTACTCCATAAGTCTGTGGGTTTTTTGTTAATAGAGACAGCAAAATTTGAATCAGTAATAAAAAAAATTCCTACTAATAAATTATTATATATTTAAAAATATATCTTTTCAGTACTCTGAGGCTCAACAGTCTTTTTGTTCCTGAAGAATATAGAGCTGTTAAACTGAAATAACCTTTGCTTACTGGCTCTGAGAGAGTAATTTGAGGGCTTGTTGTGACCATACAAGTCCCTTGGCCTGCGATCTTGTTGTTGGATCCCTCCTCGTCTTCCCACGGGGGTGACTGAGGGTTAATATCAGTGACACAGTACGCCAGAGCCATTGTGTGCACTGTAGGTGCACACAGTATAGGTGTCCCCTAGTTTGGGAGTATTGTTGTGTACCTTGAAAATTATGTCACATCATTTTATTTTTGGTAGTGTTTTGTTGAAATTTTAACATCACATCATTATATTGTTGGTAGCATTTTGTTGAAATTTTTATCTCCACTTTGGCTGTCTTTAAGTTACATGTTTATAGGGGTTTGTAAAATTTAAGTAGTATATAAATATACAGTATTTCCATTTTACTTTACATCTTAACAAGATATATAAAAGAATCCTTTCAATGTTCAATAGACAAATGAGGCCCAGTGCACCTGAAACAGACTATGATGTGTTTTGTATGCTGTGTTTGAAAAATGTACTGGCTACTGCTCATCGTGAGACAGTGCCCTGTAATGCTGAAACTCACTGGTGCTTTCCACGTCGTGAGTCTGATTTGGGCTTCCTGTGCGTGTCGTTGGCGTCCAGCCCGTAAACCTGTGTAGTAAATGCAATTGCTGGTTTAGGGAAGCAGTCATCCTGTCCTACCCAATAGTTAGAGATGATTATTATGGCATTAAAATGCAGAACCACTGCATCATTTAAATGTTTAGTACCTACACTTTGTCTGAAATTGTTTTCCTTTAAACAAATCAGAAATTTTAAAAAAGGTATTTTGTTTATCTAAACCATTTTCTTAAACAGTTCATCTGTATTTGAACAAGAGGCTTTTAATTGTTGACTAATGCATTTTTCGGTTATTTCTTGAGTTAGTTAAAAGTGCTAATGTTGAACACTTTTATACCTTAGTGCACCTAGAGAAATTTCTCTTCCAAGATGTGGGAGTAAAAGTGCTCATGAATTTAAGCCTCAGAGTGGAGCTGAGATCAAAGAAGGTAATGTTAAATCGTAACAAATCGGTTGCTGCCGTGTGTGTCCACCTCTTCCACCTTGGTCAGTGGTCTGTTTTATGGCTACAGTTCTTGAAGACTCGGACCTTAGTGAACCTGGGTGTCAGCTGTCCCCTCTTAGAGAGTAGCAGATTATATAAGCCCCTAACCGTTTCAGATAAAGGTGGAAGTTCACTTACCAGCCACCCTGTTTTAGTTTAAAATTATTCACAAACTTAATTGTGAAAACTTTCTATTAAATTTCTCAGGAAAACTTCCTTTTGATGTTACTCTGTTAGATGCTTTTGCATACAAGATACATTTTATAAATAAAATAAGGCATGTGGACTGGACATTCATTTCTTCCCTATGTAGCTATGACATCCTTTCTGTTAACAGTTGGGGTGAGGAGCATAGCTATTTGAAATGATTAACTGGAGATCGTTTACCTGAGACAGGAGATTTCACTAGATCCCAGCAGTGTTCTAGGTAAAAAGGGCATAGTTATGAGCGACAAAGATGGGGTCAAGGTCTGGGGCTGCAAATTCCTAGCGGATGAGCAAGAAAGGCCTCACTAAGGAGGTGACTGTCTTAGTCATCTGAAGCTGCTGTGACAGAAGTACCACAAGTGAATGCCTTCAACAAAGAGAAATTTAACCTCACAGTCTAGTGGCCTGGAAGTACGTACACAGGGCACTGGCTTTAGGGGAAAGCTTTCTCTTTTGGCTGATTCTGGAGGAGAGTCCTTGTCGATCTTTCTCTGGTCTAGGAGTTTCTCAGCACAGGGATCTTGGGTCCAAAGAACGTGCTGTACCCTGCCACTACTTTCCTGATGACATGAGGTCACCATGTCTCTCTGCTTGTTTCTCTCTTTTATATTTCAAAAGTGATTGGCTGAAGTTATAGGTTAGTTTTGTAGATTGAGTGTGTGTAAATTCCAGTAGTACCATCTCTTTAAGAACATAGAGACAGGATTTCCAACACATAGGAGCATCACAGCAGATGACAAAATGGTAGACAGTCACACAATACTGGGAATCATGGCCTAGCGCAATTGACATATATTTTGGGGGGCTACAATTCAAGCAAGACTGGTATTTGGTTAAAGATCTAGAGGTGGAAACCCCTCGTGCAGTTGTCTTAGAAAATCTACTTCAAGCAGAGAGGCCACCAGCACAGCAGAGGCCTGAAGTGGGAGTGTCCCTGATGCGCCGTAAGAACAGCAAGGAGATGCTGCAGCTGGAGTGGACCAGAGAGGGCAGGGGTGATGAGGTCTTGGGGATGTGGGACTAGACACTTGTGCACAATTGTCTAGACTGGAGCAGGTGAGATGGGAGGCCCCCCTAACAGTTGCAGTGTGAAACATCAACATGTGTTACTTGAAATACAGTATGATAAGGCAGCTAATTTGGTATGATCTTAGGCCTAGCCACTGAATCTCTTTAAGCCTTAAATTCTTTTTCTATAAAAGGATATTTGTTTTTTTTCTTATGCACCTGTAGATTATTTTTTTTAAAAAAAAGGATATTTCTTAACCTTTCCTACCTCAGAGAACTTAATAAAGGCAAAAGGGAAATATATGAAACCAGCATAATAATAGAAATCCTTTGTGATTACTGACAATATTAAACTGTATTAGCTATAACAAGTTACTTCTAAATTATTCTGATTTCTCTACTGATGTTCTGTTTCGTCTTAATTCCTTTCATAGCATGTGAAGCACATAAGCTTACAAACACAAATTCTTTTCACACAACTCCAAACACATCGTTGGGAATGGTCCAAGCTACGCCGTCTAAAGTGCAGCCGTCACCCACCGTTCACACAAAGGAAGCGTTGGGTAAAGGCATTTTGTTTGAGTGTGTAGCATCTTGCAACAAATTAATGAAAGCCTTTTTTTGCAGCCGTGTTTATAGTTCTTCTTTCTGTTGTTTCCAGGTTTTATCATGGATATGTTTCAGGCTCCCACGCTTCCTGATATTTCGGATGACAAAGATAATTGGTCACCTCTAGATCAAAATGAAGATGCATTTGAAGCCCAATTTCAAAGTAATTGAATGTATTTAAAACCTATTAAGTATATACAATTGTGGATGAGTGCTGTGGGAAGTATCAGGGATTATGCAAGATACAGGAACCCTGGGGAGCAGTGGTCAAGAGCTTGGCTGCTGATCAAAAGGCCAGCAGTTGTAATCCACCTGCCACTCCTTGGAAACCTTATGGGGTAGTTCTGCTGAGCACTTGTAAGGCTATTATGAGTTGGGATTGACTCGTCGGCAATGAGTTTGGTTTTTGTAGACAGCAAGTAGTCCTGCCCTTGATTAACATGTTTTGTAAGGGTAGGGGAAATATGTGGACTAAAAATAGGGTGGTGTTTGACAAGATAATCCTTGTATGTGATAGGGTGTTTTGTTTTGTTTTTTAACCCCTTAAATCATAATGATAGTAAATGCTAAAGAAGGATAAAATCTCAATGGGTAGGAATGGCCAGGAAGGACTTAGCACTTGAGGTGAGACTTAAGCCCTTCCTGGTAGCGGAATGGCACAGCAGAATGTTGGCGGACAGTTGACATTTCATGTTTGTCTGGAGTCTAGGAATTTTGGGGGAGGGCCAGAGAGATCATGAATAAAAGATAAATAGGATCCGGTTAGACTTGGGAAGATTTAAAATGTGAAGGTAACAGGCTAACTCTTGCCTGTAAGAAATTCTTCCCTATAACAGAACCACTGAAAGCTTTTATGCAGTAAGCAAAGTGACAGTAACAGGGTTTTAAGAGAATGAGTGACCTTGTACTACATATGTGGCAGGCTATATGATGGTGTGGTGGCAGGAACTCAGGACCTAGAGGCCCTATGCTGAGCCCTGTTATTATAGTCTGGTAATTTTTTCTCACTAAAAAGTGACATGTCTCATTACCTAGCATTTAAAAAACTGATAGCAGTTCTTTCCTCTGAGCTGCTAGATTCAGTTTTCTCATTTACAGTTGAAGTTGATCATAAATGGTAGTGTCTTCTAATATGACAAATGTTGTTTTCTAATTACATTTCAGAAAATGCAAAATCATCTGGCGTTTGGGGAGTAAATAGGATTATTTCTTCTTTGTCATCTGCTATTCCTGTATTTGAAGATGGAAACAAAGAAAATTATGGGTAATAAACCATCTGATTAATTTGAGGGAGATTCATGTTGTCATAGTTACAGAGAAACTGATGATGTCACTCTGGGGGTCATACTGGTGAGGCAGTCAGTGATAGAGAATGTTAGCTGGTCAATCAAGAGGTCTGGGGTCTGTCTGGTCCCAAGTCTGCCACTACTGGGCCTTGTGACCACGTGATGGGGTGGCTATTGCTAAGGTTTTTCTCCAGATTTGCATTATTGTGTGTGAAAGTTTTGAGAGAAAGCATACCTAGTGTGGCAAAAGCATGTGATGGAAAAAGGAAAACCGTATGGTTACAGACTGTTAGAGAAGTAAGGGATTCTGTAGATTTGAAATTCATTAAATGTGAATGAATTCACCAATGTAGATATCCATACATGTGCTGTATGTATTTGCAGATTGGTAGAATAGGAGAGGAGGTGGTTTATATCAGGAAAGGCTGCATAAAGAATGTGTTTAAGACTGGAAGATGTTACACTGAGGGGTAGAATGAGGTAGTTCCAGGAATTTTTACTGTTAACAGCTGAAATCATGGAAAGGAAAGTGGCAGTTTGAGAGGACGTTGCAGGCTCTCAGAGAGGAGTGGTAGCTAGACAAAGTGTGAAAAGAAATAAAATGTATCATATTTATAACATTCTGCTGCCTCTGGCCCCCTTTTTGTCCCTAAAACATACAGTGGGAATTTCAGTATTTTCTACCTTCAGTCAAGCAACTCTACGTTTACTTTACACAGTAGTTAATTCAGTTTTCACTCAGTTTTCTAGAACTGCTGTAAAAGTAAGAGTATTTAACTCATTAAATATGATAAGTGAAGAATTTCTCTGACAGTGTCACTTAAGATAGCGTATTTTACTGTTTATGATTTTGCACATCTCTCTTTAGATTACCACAGCCTAAAAATAAACCCGTAGGAGGAGCCAGGACCTTTGGAGAACGCTCTCTGAGCAGACCTTCAGCAAAACTCAATGTAAGTAAAGCCTGCTTCATCATGCACTGGATCTTTACCATTTCCTCCTCATTTTAACTCATGATGGTAACAGTCAAATGAGACAGGACATATGCAACCGTGCTGAAAGGTAGAGTCTTACATAATAAATGTGTTTGCTTTAGAGCATGTTGGTGACAAAAAACAACCGATCTGAATTAAACTGGAATGGTCTTTCTTCAGCATACCTCAGTGCTTTAGTCATCTACTGCAGCTTTAACGGAAGTACTTGTATGTGTATGGCCTCAAAGTATCTGTCTCCAAATAGGGAACCCAAGGTTAAGAAAGGAGAATGTTGATAAGTTGTAGGGTTTTTAAGCAATGTCATAAAACTGTCTGTGTACTAACAGATTAATGAGAAACTAGTTTGTTCTTTAAACCTTCATCTAAAGTACAATAAAAAAGAAACAAAGGTAAAATAATAATCTCCCTCCAATTTATTGATTACTGAGATGGTTTTAATGTACACAAATTCTTCGATATTCCTTTCTCAAGGAAGCAGATGAGCTGAACTTACTGGCTTGCTTCTAACAAACAGAATATAGAAAGGGTGAAATAGTAACTCCCTGCAGAAACAGGGAAGGCATACTGCCTTAACCAAGAGATGAAAAATTGTGTTGCTATCTTGCATCCCTGATACAATAGAATGAGAAATGCACTTTACTCGTGATATTGTTCCCACAGCATGTAGAATCAACCAAATTCTGTGAAAACATCAAACAAACCCAAATCAGAGGAACATTCTACACTGTTCCTGACCAGTACTTTTCAGAAATGTCCATGCAGGGGAACTAGGAAAGACTGATAAACCATCATGGATTGGAGAAGACTGAAGAGACATGACAACTAAACACTACCTGGTGTTAGGACTGGATCCTGGGGCAGAAATGGGACATAAAGGGAAAATAGTAGACTCCAGATAAATTCTATAGCCAGTGGTATTGGTCAGTGTCATGGATTGAATTGTGTCCCCCAAAAAATACATGTACTAATTTGGCTGGGTCAGGATTCACTGTATTCTGTGATTGCCCTCCATCGTATGATTTTCTTATGCTGTAAATCCTAATTGCTGCTGTGGTTAACAGAGGGGATTATGTCAGAGAGAATTAGTGTGGAGCTGTAAATCCTTTCCTAAGGTCACCTCCCTGCTCCACTGTAAAGGGAGTTTCCCTGGAATGTCGCTTGTATGGCCTTTTATCCTACAAGAGGTGGAAGGGAAGCAAGCAGAGGGTGGGGAACCTCACACCATCAAGAAAGCAGCACCAGGAGTAGAGTGTGTCCTTCGGACCTGAGGTTCCTGTACAAGATGGTCCCTGAACAAAGACTGATGCAACACAACGACTTTCTTCCAAAGCTGACAAGGGAGAAAGCCTTCCCCTGGAGCGGACAGCCTGAGTTTGGACTTGTAGCCTATTGGACTGCGTAAGAATAAACCTTTCTTTGCTGAAGCCATTCACTTTGTGGTATTTCTGTTAGGGCAGTGGCAGATGACTAAAGCAGTGAGTTTCTTAGTTTTCACAAGTGTACTATAGTTGTGTAAGATATTTTCATTAAGAGAAGCTTGGTAAAGGGAACTCTGGTCAATCTTTGTAACTTCTTGTAAGCTGAAATTTTTTTCCAATTTAAAAAAATATATAAAAATTAAAAACTAGCAAAAACTCAGCACTTGCCTGACAAGTGATTCCCCTGGGCTGTGTTAGTGACAAAGGATCCTCGTTCTGAGGAAAAGAACAGTGCAGTGCTGTCCTTGGCTGTGTGTTAGCCAGGGGTTGATATCTGTTTCTTCTTTCATTCTTTGGTGTTTTTTTTTAATCTCTTAAAATGTATTACTGTGTTAAATCTCACGAATGATAAAGACAGAGTTGCTTTTTTTCATTTCATCCTCTGTTGCAGGAAGTGCCTCCCCATACTGAAGAGTTTTGGGATGATTCAACTGTGTGGGGCATCCGCTGCAACAAAACACTGGCTCCTGTTCCTAAGAGCACAGGAGACTTCACATCTGCTGCTCAGCTTGCTTCTACACCATTCCACAAACTCCCCCCAGAGTCAGCGAGTACACTAGAAGATAAAGGTGTGTGCACTATTGTAGTGTCTCTTTTCCACCAACTTCAATTCTGTATTATTGTTTTCTTCTTGAAAATTCTAAATGAGAAATTTGAAAAACATAATATTTGTTCACTGTGTTATTACCTGTACGATATTTTCTTTTGGCATACTGTCTTCATAAAGTGCATTTCTAAAATGTAATAACTTAGATTATAGGTAGAAAAAAGGAAAAACTTATCAAAGCATTTAAAGACTAACATTACATGGTTCAACTGAATTGTACATTGTTAGCACCTAACTCTTGATGACCCATAAAGAACTAAACAAATCACTGCCCAGTCTTGCCTCATCTCCAAGATAAGTTGCAGGTCTGACTGTTTTGATATGTAGGGTTTCCACTGGCTGGTTTTCAGAAGTACATTGCTAGGCCTTCTTCCTAGTCTGTCTTTGTTTGAAAGCTGTGCTGACACAGGTAGTGACTGTCCACAAGGTGCACTGCCTGGGACACAAACCCAGGTCTCCCCCGTGGGAGGCAGGAATTCCACCACTGAACTGCCAGTGCCTCATCCTGATGGTAGTGTATGTTTATTTCACACTAAAGGAAAAGGCCACTATGGACTGAGCATCTGACGACTTAAAATAATACAAACTTGTATTTCCTAATAAATAAGAATAACAAATGGCCAGTTTTTTATTCCTTGTTATTTGTCTATAAATTTTATGACTTAGAGGTGTAGTATAACCAAGGACTATATTTAGAAAATCATGTTTTCCTGTTTTTTTTCCCAGTTATCAGACTTAAACAAAATAATGAAAATAATCCTTATTTCCACCCCACCCCAACTGCAACACCCTTTATAAGATAGCTTTACATGTCTGAATTGAACTCTAATGTATTATTTTGTTGTTGAGCACAGAATGTTATTAGCTATTTAGTACCAACCTATAAAATAAGTACTATGAGATCTGGGACTATTTTGCCATTTTCATGACTACTCATACTAAACCCACCCAACCTACTGCCATTGAGTTGATTCCAACTCATAGCGACCCTGTAGGGCAGAGTAGAACTGCTCCACAGAGTTTCCAAGGAGCACCTGGCAGATTCTAAGTGGCAACCTTTGTGTTAGCAGTCGTAGCACTTAACCACTGTGCCACCAGGGTTTCCACTCTAATGCCAGTCAGATCTTACCATTGCTGGCACTTTTTTTGAACTAGTAGCTGCTCTCCAAAGCAAAAGTGAAAGATCTGCCATCAGAATGTCACTTCTGTGGATATCATTGTATTTTAACGTGAAGTCAGAGAAATTTCTAGACCTAAAAGTTTTTGACTGAGAAAAACATTTTTCTTACAGTTCTTTAAGAATTGTAAAATTTTAAAAAAAGGAATTTTAAAGGAGAGTTCATTTGAAACTTGAACAGTTATCAAGTACTCTCACAAATTTGCCATTTTGATTTTTTTTAAATTAAACTTTTCCCATTAGAGAAAACTAGTTCAGTCAGTCAAGAATCTTTCAAAAAATTCAGTGTTGGCTGTTCTTTTTAGAGTATTTATCACTTCAGTTTTATAAACAGCAGGTAATGTTCTAGTGCTGAAAAGTAATAGCACCTTTTTAGGGAGACATTGTCTATAAAATTTAATCTGGCGTTAGCATCGCTCGGTGGAAGCCTGTTCTCCATTTCTGCCCTGTCTGCTTGGAGTCACTCTCTGGACCGTCTTTTCTTGAAGGAGTGTTAATAGATTCATGAATAGAGTTTCATTACTAATATGTATTAAGACGGCACCTGTGCACAGGTAACACATACTTTCTATGTTTGTTTGCCCAACCAGTTACTGTCATAAGTGCTGCTGTGTCCGTTTGTTTTACATGTTGTATTAAAAAAAAAAAAAGATAGCGTAGCAGACTTAGGAAAACACCTCTTAGGAAGAGGGCACGGTTGGCAAACTAACAGAAGATACACATTATTTGCATAAAAATACAGTAGCAGAATTTTTAAGTGATGCATTTTGCTGTTGTTTATAATTTGTTTGTTGTGATTGTGATTAAGTGAAAGTATACAGTCCAAATTAAATTTGCATGCCTGCCTATCTGTAGCTTCTTTTGCCCCCTTGCCTGGTGACAGCCCACTCCTTTTTGTTCTGTGTATGTTGTATCCTCGTAACAATCTCCTGTCCTCTCCTCTTCATCCTCTCCTTTCCCTTCTCCTAAGAGGTCAGTAGGACAGCATCCTATAGATGCATAGAACCTTAAGGTATACCCACAAAATGGTCTCTGTGTCTTCGAGTCCAATCTATTCCTATCCAAAGACTTGACCTCAGTAATGATCTCTGACCAGGGACAGCATCAGGTCTAGGGTCCATGCTCCCAGGGGAACCCCGAGGCCTTCAGACCATCAATTGTGGACTTTTCACGGAACTCTTGAGTTGCACCCCTATTTTTCTCATGTTGCCACTGGAGCTCAACATTGTATACCCCAACACAGCTGCCTTTGGTGATGGCTGGGCATCATCTGGTTCTTCTGGTCACATGTTAAATACAGTCACTCGTTCACATGGGCCCTTCTGTCTCCTGGGCTCCTTTTCCCTCATGTCTTTGTTGTCCTTGGTGATCATCTGTTCCAAATAAGGTAGGATCATTTGGTGTTCCTCACATGGCAGCTTGCTAGCTTTTAAGACTCCAGATGCCACTCACCAATACGGGGTGCAGAAAACTCTCAGCAATAGGCCAGTTATGCCAACTGGCCTTGATGTCCACTGAGAGCATGATCCCCAGACGCCTGCCCCTGCTACTCTATCATTGCACTATTGGGTTAAGAGTAGAAGAGTTTTCAGTTGATGCTGAAGTCCAGTTAAGTTGACTGTATTTCTGCTGTGTGCTGTCACTGCTTTCACCCAACCGAATTTCTATCAGCTATCTATGACCAGCCCTCTCCCTCCCTCCCCTAACTTGTAGCCATCAAAGAGTATTTTCTTCTGTATGTAAATCTATTAAGTCTAATTTTGAGTCCTTATAGTAGGGGTCTCTTGTACAGCTGCCTGATTTCACTCAGCATCATGTTTTCCAATTGAAACCAGGTTATGAAATGCTTTCTTAAATCGTCATTGTTCTTTATTATTACTTAGTGTTCCATTGACTATATGTACCATAGTTTGTTTATCCATTCATTTGTTGCTGGGCATCTGGGTTGATTCCATCTTTTAGCTATTGTGGACTGTGCTGCAGTAAACATTCATGTGCATGCATCTGTTTATGTGACTGCCCTTGATTCTGTAGAATATATTCCAAGCAGTGGGATTACTGGATCAAACAGTATATCTGTTTCCTTGCTGTCATTTATAAAATATTATAGCATATTTTCTGCCACTCACCTGTCAGTTTCTCTTACTGCAGTTGCTTGCATGGTGCTATGATGGTAGAAGCTATGTCACCTGTATTTCAGATACCAACAGTGTCACCCATGGTGGACAGGTTCTGTGAAGCTTCCAAACTAAGACAAAAAAAAGTGAAAACTTTATGAATAACAGTGGAACATTGTCTGATATGGTGCTGAAAGATGAGCCCCTCAGGTTGGAAGACATTAAAGTGTGGCTGGCTTCTCAAAAGTAGTTGACCTTAATGACATAGATGAAGTAGAGCTTTCAGGACCGTCATTTGCTGATGTGGCACAACTCGAAATGAGAAGAAACAGATGCAAACATCCATTAATAATCAGAATGTTTCAGTGGATGTCTGCATCTGTTTCTTGATTCAAAGCATGAATCAAGGAAAATAAGAAGTTGTCAAAAATGAAATGGAGTACTTGAAGACCAGCATTCTGGGCATTAGTGAACTGAAATGAACTAGTGTTGGCTATTTTTAATCAGGTAGTCATGTGATCTACTATGCCAGCAAACTGAAGAGGAATGGCATTACACTGTTCAAAAGAATGTTTCAAGATCTATTGTGAAGTATGATACTGTCAGTGATAGAACAATATCCATACTTCTGAAAGGAAGATGAGTTATTATAACATTATTGAGATTTATGCACTGGTCATTGATGCCAAAGATGAAGAAATTGAAGATTTTAACCAACTTTGGCAGTCTGAAATTGATCAAATGTGTGATCAAGTTGCATTGATAATTACCAGTGATTAGAATATAAAAGTTGGAAAGCAGTATAGGTAGTTGGAAAATATGGCCTTGGTGATATAAATGATACCAGAGATCACATGGTAGATTTTGCAAAACCTACAACTTCTTCACTGGAATTATCTTTTCTCAACAACATAAATAGAAACTGCATACACAGACAGACGTAATACACAGGAATCGAATCAACTCCATCTATGGAAAAGTTCATTATCATCAGTCAGAATGAGGCCAAAGGCTGAGTACAGAATAGACTGTTACTGCTTCTGCAGAAGTTCAAGTTGAAGCTGAAGAAAATTAACACACCAGTCCGCAAGAGTCAAGATACAACCTTGAATGTATCTCACCTGAATGTAGAGACCATCTCAAGAATAGACTCAATGCCCTGAACACTAATAATTGAAGACCAGACCGCTGTGAGATGAAAGCCTGGACATCCTACATGAAGAAAGCATAAAGTCATTAAAAACGCAGGAAAAAAAGAAAAGACCAAAATGGATTTTAGTAAAGACTCTAAAGCTTGCTCTTGAAAGTAGAATAGTGAAAGCAAATGGAGGGTATCAGGAGGTAAAAGAGCCAAACAAATTGCACAGGGCAGCTCAAGAAGACCAAGTGAAGTATTATTTAAAAAATATGCAAAGACATGGAATTAGAAAACGAAAAGGGAAAAACAAAATTAGTCTTTTGGGGGCTGAGAAAACTCAAGAAAAATTTTGAGTTGGCAATATTGAGGGATTCTGTGACACAGTGGTTAAGAGTTTGGCTGCTAACCAAAGGTATGCAATTCAAATCCACCAGCCACTCCTCAGAAAACGCTATAGGGCAGTTCTACTCTGTCTTACAGGATTGCTGTGTCAAAATTGACTAGATGGCAAAGAGTTTGATATGGTTTTCAAGATAAAACCTCACAGCTGTATCAATAAGCAGTTATCATGATAGAGAAAAGATTGGATCCACAATCAACACCCATGGAAGCACAATCAAGAAACAAAATGTCATATTGCAGTTGGGAAACCTACTGCGAAAGACTGCTTTCAAAGTGTTAAAAAGCAAAGCTGCCACTATGAGAGTTAAGGTGTATTCAAACCAAGCCATGGTATTTTCAGTCACCTCCTTTGTATGTGAAAACTAAGCAATGAATAAGGAAGACCAAAGCAGCATTGATGCAGCTGGATTATAGAATGGTGACAAATATTGAATGTAGCATGGACTGCTAGACTAATGAACATGTGTCTTGGAAGAAGTACAGCCAGAATGTTCCTTAGAATCAAAGATGGTGAGACTTCATCCCATGTACTTTGGCGTGTTATTTGGAGGGGCCAGTTTATTTGGAGGGGACAGTCTCTGGAGGAGGACGTCATTCTTGATAAAGTAAAGGATCAGTGAAAAAAAGAACCTCAGCGAGATGAAATAACACCATGGCTACAGGGGGCTCAAACATGGCAACAACTGTTAGAACAGCGCAGTTCTGGGCAGTGTTTCATCTGTTGTACAGAGGGTTACTGTAAATAAGTAGGAACTCACTTGATGGCACCTAACAACAATAGCATATTTTACCATAGGAACACAATTTTGAAATTGCAATAAAAGTCAGTATAAAAAGGAATCCCAGACTTCTTAACCATATTGAATTGTGTGTGTGGTGAATGTTTATAATGTGTTTATTTATAATTCTCTGTATTTCAGAAAATATGGTAGCAAAACAGTACACCCATGTTACTTTGGATTGTTTTGGAGAAAACAGAGTGGAACCCTCAAAACCCAGGAAGTTCAGGTATTTTGAGGGCTTACGTGGTTCTGTCTCCATTTCCATTGTAGTATATATGGTTTTTAAACTGTCATAGAACACATAATTCTAATCGTTAAAGGTTAATGCAGTTTCTTTGTTCATTTTTAATTTTAAACCAGGGAGTACTTCGTGTAGAAACACAGTGATAACCTTAGACACTTGGTATATCCAGGCAGAGGGAGAAGAACTGGGGACTTAGAGACATTCTGGGGAGCATTGTGTTGTGACCAACTTCTGATCATTTTGGGAGCAGACCTGCAAATATTCTTACCAGCCTTAGTGCTGCAGGACTGACTAAGCACCTCACTGCTTCTTTGTTCTCATTGTAACTGAAGAAATCAATAAGCTTCTTTCAAGAAGGGGTAGAAGTTAGAAGTGTTTAAGCCCCTTAGGTACCGGTACACAATGCAGATTTGCCATAAAGTAATACTTTGCAGAAATAAAATTCAACTGTGTTGCATAGGGTGGTAAACATAGTAGATGAGAAAACATGGCTCCCATCCGTTGGGTCCTTACATTCCACGTTCTTATGCTTTTCATATGCTGTATCCTTTAATGAAGCCTTAGAATACCCTCAGTGACAGAAACTCTTCCTCCTCCTCCTCCTCCTCCCCAAAGATGGAGAACCAGGTCTCCGAAGGGCTAAATAGTTGATCTCAAGTCATACAGCTCTGAGCGGCAGAACTGGCATTTGAACTCTGATTTCAGAACTCTTGTTCTCACCATTATCTTATACTACCAATTGTTATCAAAAACTCCTAATTGAAAGTATTATCTGAACTAAGATCTCAGTGAATGCCTGGAAGATATGAGCAAAATTTATAGAAGTTAATTAATAGATATGTTAAAACTGGTTGACTCAGTAAAATGAATGCAAAGTAAAGAAAATTTGCCTTTTAATTTAAAAAGTAGAAGGAACAGCAGTCTGCATTGTATACCAGTAGTCTTCTTTCTGTGCTCAGCTCAGCCCTTCGGCTCACAGACTTCCATAGGGCACACTTGGCATAAGATTGACTTAGAAGGACCTAGGGCAAAAATCAGTTGCCAGAAAGATGCACACTGTCCAAGAAACCGTTTCTGACTCCTTGTGACAGCTCAGTTTTGAGGAAATGAGATTCTCATAGATCCAGTGACAGGAGCCTCCCTTGCTTCCAAGGCTTATTTCCACAAATGTCAGTTGCTGTCTGAATCACTGTGGAGATTTAACTTCCAAGTTCTCCCTAGGGGACAGGCTCTTACCAGTCACACTCCGAAAGCCTGGAACTATGGCTGCCCCACAGGTATTTATAATTCTCCCAATCCAGATGCAGTTTACCAGTGAGGGTCACCATTACCACAAGTAACATTAAGAGAGTGACATTCTACCTCTGCAGGTTTCCAGGGAAAAAAGCTAGAAAGTTAAACAAAGGTCAGACTCGCACGTAGAAATGAAAAGATTTTGTTAATCATGTCCCCACACAAATTGGGGCACTCAGATTGCTAGTAGCAAGACACATGGGTTTGGAAGCAGCCTTTTCAGTGTATGGATGTCTGGTTTTTAATAATAGGAAACACTGGGAATATTTTAGTATCTAAGAAGCGTGGAATTGTTACCTGCTTCTATATCTATCCACTGGGTTAATGATACAGGGTCATTATAGCCTGTGTAGTAGAGTCACCTGGCAGACACCATCTTTACTGGGTCATCACCTTGCCAGCGGTAAGTGGTGGTGACATCATGTGCCCCTGGTGGGCTGCTGGCACTTCATCCCTGATATTCCCAAACAACCCCAGCTTAATCCTAAGGAAAAGATTAGAGAAACCCAACTTGAGGGACAGTCTGCAAAACACCTGGGCAGTACCCCTCAAGACTGTTAAGGTCTTGGAAAACTGAGAAAGACAGAAACTTCACAGATGAAGAAATAATGAGACCGAACAACTAATGCAGCATGGTATACAGAAGGGATCCTAGAGCAGGAAAAGGGCTGGTGAAATGTGGTCAGATCTGGAGTCTAGTTGGAAGTGATGGAGCAGGGTTGGTCTGTCAGTTTTGCCAATGGGAGATGGTAGCATTCAGGGAAACTGGATAAGGAGGAGTATGAGAGAATTCTCTATTCTCTTTGCAGCATTTCTTTAAAACCATTCCAAACAGTTTGTTTTTAAAAATAAGGCAGGAAAAATATCAATATATGAAATTACTTGCATAAATGCTTATGTATTTTAAAATGTATATTTGTGTGTATACATGTATGTCTACCTACATGTGTGTTCATGTGTGTGTATACATGTGTATGTGTTTGAAAATATACCAGTTGTAAGTTTATGGGATTATAGTTGGCACTTCCCATTTGTGTCTGTTATAAAAGAGGTTATTTTTGGAATAAAGGTAAATATTCAGTCTTTATTATAGTAATGACACTTAGATAGCAGCTTTGGGGAGACAAATGCATGGCTGCAGACTTGCCCTACTAAGGCAGACCCAGTGTGTCAGCCACACACTTGCCTATCTAGTTTCCCTCCACCTTTCTCTGTCCTCTTCACTCCTGCAGTCCACTTCAAGAGCACAGCCCGGAACAAGCATCGCACACAGGCATGCCTGGTCAGAGCCAGCCTGCAGCGGACGATGTGCTCACCAGTGAGGCAGAGCGCAGCCTGGAGGCCTGTAAACTCACAGACACTGATGTCGCCATGGAGGAGGACCCCCCGGGTGCCAGGCCCTCTGGGCTCCATGTGGAACGGACGCGGGGTAATAGCTCAGCTGGAAGTGTGACTGCTGCGAGTATGAACATAGGCTCAGTGTTAATTATGCTGCTGAATGAGGACAGTAGCAGACGAAACCTGCTCTGTGAGTGAAGCACGGAGGACCGGGGCTTGAATGTCATTGTGTGGTCACAAGTTCACACATAGCTAGCGTAACAGCATCACCCTGCAGTACAGTAGTATCACACCTGAAGGAAAAATTGATCCATTTATAATTTTAGGAGGAATCAAAGTAAATACTGTCTGAGGAGGATGTTAGAAGTTAACCACAGCTGCTAACCAAGAGGTCAGCAGTTCAAATCTACCAGGTGCTCCTTGGAAACTCTATGGGGCAGTTCTGCTCTGTCTTATGGGTCACTGTGGGTTGGAATCAACTCATCAGCAATGGATTTGGCTTTTCTGTTGTTGTGTTTAGTGTGTGCCAGGCATTTTTAGCTTGATACTCTTACCCCCAACAAGATGACTCAGTGCTGCCACAGTGGGCTCAGACATATCAGTGGCTATGGGGGTGGCACAGGCCCAGCAGGGTTTCCTTCTGTTGTGCAGGGATCTCTGTGCCTTGGAAACCGTTCTGTGGCACCTAGCAGCAACCTCATTTTACAGTGAATTGAAGCTTAGGGTTACAGAAGACCCCCACCATTACACAGAACAGTCTTGCATGACAGGTCAGAGCACAGACTCCAGAGGCAGAGGGGCTGAGTTCTGACCCTCGCTTCCCCGCGTCAGGAGGCACAGCAGCATGGCCAAGGTTACTCTGTTTTTTTTTATGCCTGTCTTTCCTTTCCTGTAAAGTGATACGAGGAGGCTAGTAGTGACCTAAGAAGAACTGGTGTCACAATGGTTCAGCGCTCGGCCACTGACTGAATGGTCAGCAGTTCAAACCCATCAGCTTACTTCATGAGAAAAACATAACAGTCACCAGCCTTGAAAGCCCTGTGGGGCCATTTTTCTCTGTCCTGCAGGTCCTATGAGTCAGAATTGACTCAGTGGCCTCAGGTTTAGTACTGATTGCAGAGAATTTTTGTTAGAACTGAGTAAAGCACTCAGAATACTATCAGGCACATGCTTAGCAGTAAGTGTTAGCCATGTTGTATTAGCCTGTGATAGCCATTGCTAATAGTTTTATAACAATATACATTGGAAAGAAACATTGTCTTCCTCAGTCATAATTTATTCTTTTCAGTCTTTTTTGTCACCTACCTTTTTGGTAATACGTTTTGTGAATGCATTCAAAAAGCATGGGCTGTGTAAATATGCGTAGATGTATACTCATCCCTTTAAAAATGGTTCCCTGTTGCAGACCCACAGTACATCTCGTGCATGCCATTTGCATGAAGGTAGCATAAATATTAAAATGCAATTTGTTTAGTGTATATAAGTAGAAAAGCAACTTACAGAATATGTAGCTGTCTGAACTCCTCAGTGAACTAACGCCCCAGCCTGCCTAGGAGCCGTACACGCCTACCTGTGAAAGGTAGAATGGAGCACTTCTGGGAGCAGAGTGAAGGGTTTTGCAGCAGAACAACAGGCTAACAACACACTGCTCTGGAACCCCACCCCATCTCAGCTCCTGATGCTGCCATCCGTCCTTGGTCAACTGAGCTCATTTGTAGATCCAGAATGGCAAATGACCAACTGGGCAGAACTACCAACTTTGACCTTTAGACAATGCTCCTTAAAGGATAAGGCTTTTGATAGCTTATTTAATAGATGTCTACACTTGTTTTATCTGTAAGTTCTTCAGTAAAATTATTGGGTACTGAATTTATTTTTCCTTTTTTATTCCTATTCCTTTTAAGATTTCATTGTTGAAAACCCATGGGATGATACATTGATTCACAAGCTTTTATCTGGACTTTCAAAACCAGTGAACTGCTATCCAAATACTTTTGAATGGCAGTATAAACTTCCACCTATCAAGCCCAAGACTGAATTTCAATTAGGTAAGAATTATGTGGTTAATAAAGCTTTACACTTTTGTGTCTCTATGAGAAGTTGATGGGAACTCATATATATGTGAGTCTCCTCTTGCCTCCCATCACTCCCCAGTAAAACGTTACACTGGTAGTATTAAGCAACGAACATTTGTTCAGCCTGGATGGTAGAACTGTGATTGCTTTTGTGACTATACCTCATAATTTTATAGAGTACAATTTGGCCATATCTGTCAAAACTAAAAATGTGTATATTCTTAGATTTAGCTATTCCATTTTGAAGAATTTCTTGTAGCTAAAATTGCATACATTCAGAATGATGTGTACACGTCAGTGAAATCTGAATCAGATGTGTCTGTTTACTGCCCCTCCCCCACACTTTGGTTCCTTATTGGTGACAAAGGCAGCATGGTGATGGAAAGATGACAGGAGAAACTGGGTGCAGAGTATACTGAATATCACTATGTCTTTGTAACTTTTGTAAATCAAGAACAATTCTAACAAATTATCTATTAGACATATTGTTAGTTACACTTGGCCCATCTTACTCTGAAGCAATTAAAATGTTTATGTTTTTTAATACCTTACAAAAGATTCTTTACATTTTTTTCTTATTTAACATCACAGTAGTCATGCAAAGGATGCAACTCAGGGCTATCACCCCCTGGAATGTATGAGAAGATGGATCAACAGAGGCTGATGCCCACACTCGTGCATGCCTCTGAGGGGTAGCCTGGGTCCTTTGCCCTTCGTCGCAGATAATTTGTTTTGTGGTTGGCATTTAACTTTCATCTAAGGCTGGAGCAACATTTCCTAAAGCAGTTGTGTTTATTTAGTAAAACTTAGGCACCAAGAAATAACTTGATCAAGTCTTTAATATCTTGTCATTTTGACATCTTCCAAGGTTCTGTGGTGATATACATTGACCATCTTCTTGGAGAAGGAGCTTTTGCCCAAGTCTATGAAGCTACCCAAGAAGATGTGAATGATTCCAAAAATAAACAGAAATTTATTTTAAAGGTAAATTTTCTGAAGAGTTTTGCATACTGTTAACAGAATGAGTTTTAGAACTTGAGTTTGCCAGCTTTTTTTTTTTTCTTTTAAAGACAGTGATATTTTTGTTTAGGTCTTTAGACAGCAATTAGAAAACAAGACTCTTAGAAGGATTCAAAATTTCTTTACCAGTTCAGTTATCTCACAGCAAGTCTCATGCTGCAGCAACTGTCTGAAGTTGGTCACCACTTCCTATCCCACTGCATGACTGGGCCGAGGGCTGCTTTCTAGCCCTCATTTTTCAGAAGGTCAGACTGGATGTGAATGTTACGTACCTGATTTGCAGGTCCAGAAGCCTGCCAACCGCTGGGAATTCTACATTGGAACGCAGCTGATGGAGAGACTGAAGCCAAGTATGCAACACATGTTTATCAAATTCTATTCTGCCCACTTCTTCCAGAACGGCAGTGTGTTAGTAGGAGATCTCTTCAGCTATGGAACACTATTAGTAAGTGGATGCATATTCCTTTTTAAGATGTGAACATAATTCAAGTATATGTTTGTACCTTCTGTAATTGGCGCTTTTGTCAGGAGGACAGGAACAAAGCTAGACTTGAGATTTCATTCATCTGATGCAGCTCACTAAGGATTTCATTTTCCTTTGTTTCCAGAATGCCATTAACCTCTATAAAAATACCCCTGAAAAAGTGATGCCTCAAGCTCTGGTCATCTCTTTTGCTATCAGAATGCTCCACATGATTGAACAAGTCCATGACTGTGAAATCATTCATGGAGACATTAAGCCAGACAACTTCATTCTTGGACACAGGCAAGTTGTGCGCCCATAATGGAGTTCTTCTCCAGACACTCCTGAATGGCCTTGCATGACTATTCTCAGGCAGCCTAACACTTGTTTGTGTTTAATACAGATTTTTAGAACAGGACAGTGAAGATGATGATTTATCTGCAGGCTTGGCATTGATTGACCTGGGCCAGAGTATAGATATGAAACTTTTTCCAAAAGGAACTACATTTACAGCAAAGTGTGAAACCTCTGGTTTTCAGTGCACTGAGATGCTCAGTAAGAAGCAATGGAACTACCAGGTATAGAACTCCAATTAGAGGTTTGGAAATTTTTTTCTTTTACTGTGCTTTTCAGATTTGCAAAATCAGTTTGAGGATCTGGGTGATGTGAGCGGGTCTCTCGAGCAGCAACTGGAGAAATGAAACTCAAAGCTCATAGAACTCAAGG
This sequence comes from Heterohyrax brucei, assembly GCA_028571685.1. Classification (NCBI taxonomy): domain Eukaryota; kingdom Metazoa; phylum Chordata; class Mammalia; order Hyracoidea; family Procaviidae; genus Heterohyrax; species Heterohyrax brucei. The sequence goes on from CM053162.1 coordinate 26,714,986, forward strand.
GTAAACTTGTATTCCTGAAGAGTATTCTCATCTTATTCGTTAGCTATAGATCTGGTACCAGAAAGGGAAAGTGTGTCAGTTCTTTAAGCTTGCTGGTGCTTCATGGTCTGTGAAACTTGCAGAAAGTAAGCTGTTCACAAGGAGCAGGCTGCCGTGGTTTCTTTTGTGGCCAGGGAGAGCCATCCGTGCCCAGTCCAGGCTGAATTTGAGCACGGTGTGGGATACACCTGTGCTGCTCTCCCAGGTGAAGTGGGGCATCAGCCTTTCAACTGATGACGTCAGATCCACAGGTGTCAGAAATGGTTACACCCAGCCAAAGGGCAAGTTTCTAGTAATGTGTCATTGGAATCTGCCTCTAGCCTTAGCATATTTAATATTCTCAGTGTTTTCAGTGACTATATAGAGGCTATAAATGCTAATTAAATGGAGCACACCAAGCTCAGGTTGGAAGCCCTGGTGGCCTAGTGGGTTAGGTGCTACATCTGCTGACCAAAAGGTTGGCAGTTCAAATCCTTCAGGTGCTCCTTGGAAACTCTATGAGGCAGTTCTGCTCTGACATCTAGGGTTGCTGTGAGTCAGACCTGACTCGACAGCAGTGGATTTTTGGTAAGCTCAAGTTGAAAAGAAAAAAGGCAAATTTAAATTGTTAGCAGAATTTTCAATAAGCTAAAATGTTAGATGACTATTAACAGGAATACTAATTGAGATAAATAGGAAGTTTTCGGCCAGGCTAACAAAATCAGCTGCACGAGTTCTGGGTGGGGTGTGTGGCTTCTCAGGAGCTCCTGATAAAGAGAATAAGAGGCAGGGTGCCTTAGGTGAGCTGCATTTTAATAACCTCTAGTTGGGTCACTACCAGTGAAACCAAGAGTGTGTGGACACTGGTGTACATCTACTAGGGCAGTAGGGTGGGTAGGGGTAGTCATCTCAGTCCACACTGCAGAGTTCTTCCCAGAGAGGAGCCTGGAGCACAGAGATTTCTCCAGAGCCCAGGCAGAAGCAGGGCTGACTTGCAAGCTAGCAGTGTGGAAGAGGGTTAGAGCGATTTGTGCACCACTGACAGGATGAAGGACAAAGTAGCTCAGGGAGACAGAACTTCCTAGGGCTACCTTGGAAGTTCTATGCTACCCATAGAAGCCTCTTGGCAAAGCCTGAATATGCAATGCTGGGGCATGTCCGTGGGATGTCTAAACAGATGGCTGCCATAATTCTTTAAGAGTAAAATCATGGGATTATTTATCTTGTTGACTAAATTAAGAACAGACAGAAGACAACTATCTGCTCGTCTCTCACAGGTCCCAGTAATGGTATACCATCATTCATGTGCTCCAAGGTGTCACTGGTTATGACACAGACTGGGAATAATTAAAACTCTCCTCACCTAAAAACCTTACTATCATGATGTGTTAATTATAACTTAACTCATGGATCTTCTTCATAGATTGATTACTTTGGAGTCGCTGCAACAGTTTACTGCATGCTCTTTGGCACTTACATGAAAGTGAAAAATGAAGGAGGAATCTGGAAGCCTGAAGGTCTTTTTAGAAGGTGGGTGTCACCATTTGTGCTATAGTAACAAACGAAGAGTATGAAGTTGGGTTCCTTCTGGTGGGGAGTGAGTGTATGCCACTGCATAGAAAATGCACACCTTGGGCAGAGTGGTGAAGTGGTCTGAGCGCGGCCCAGGGAGCCCTCTGACCCTGAGCATGAAGCACCAGCAAGCTCACAGAACTGACTGAACAGCGCCTCACCTCACCTCCCCCATTTCCAAAAGTAGGGCGAATAGCACCCTTCAGAGTCCTATACAGTCAGATGTTTCCTTTCGCCCTTTAGAAACAACCAAGCTCACTGCTGTTAAGTCAGCTATGACTCATAGCAACCCTATAGGACTGAGTGGAACTGCCCCATGGGGTTTCCAAGGAGTGTTCAGTGGATTTGAACTGCCAACCTTTTGGTTAGAAGCCATAGCCCTTAACCACTATGCCACCAAGGTTTCAACTGACAATCACTGAGCTTTGTAGAGTCACTGAGACTTCCTGACCAAGCAGTTGGCATCCTGTACACAAATAGTTCCCTTTATCCTTTAGACGAGTCAACTCATAGTCAGAGATCCTCAGATTTTTGCTTGTTTCCTGTCTTTATAAACAGAAATAATGCTGATCCTGCTTTCTGCAAATGATTATTGTTAGAAGCTAAGGAAATAAGTGTGGAAGTGCTTCATAAATTACACAGTAATACAGTGAGGCAGCTAGTTAGCTATCCCAAGATAGGGCTTTAGCACCTCTGAAACTGTTGCTTCATCTATAAAATCACACTGAAAGCTGACTAGACTAGAGCCTGAACTGTCAACGTGAACGAGTCACCTTCGCAATGTCGTTTGAACAAACTATTGGTCGTGTTTGTTAAAGCTGAGCATTTGATACATGGGTGTTCATTATATGTTATTTATACTTTTTTTTTTTAAGGTATAAAAACATACCAACAAGTACATTCATCTTAAGTATGCAGCCTGATGGATTTTTACAAATATTTATACAAAATAAATTTAGACTGGATATTCCTTTTTTCCTCCTCCAAAAAATAAAAACAGATGAAAGAATTCAGAACTTTATCAAATGTAATGTGCTGTCCATGGCGAGGTTCAGGTCTGGAGGAAAACTGGGGAACGACTGCTGTGCTTTGCCTAATGAGTTACCAGGTGCAGAATGTGCTGTGTTCTTTGTCTTGCTCATAGTCAGAGGAGCAGATCGTTTGTTAGCCAGCAAGGCTTCCAATTCAACAGGCTTATAGCGTGCCCACCGGTGTGACCACCGCTCACCTGAGATAATAGCTCTGTCTCCTGTCTGGAGCCCACCTTCAGTTACACTCCGCTTTGTGCCCAGAGCCGTATCTCCATATCCTTGGGTGTCTGGAGTTAACTTAAAACAGTTATGGTAGCTGGCACTCAGGCTAAGGTCTATTCCAGGTCCTAGCCTGGCTACCTGGCCCTGGCACAAAGGTCATCAGACTCAGAACCGTTCGGCAAAGAGCTGATGTACTTTAAAAAGAAAAAAAAAAGAAAAAAGTTTTCCCACCAAAGAGGTGTTACTAAAAGATTAGGTTTTTTTAAGCTTTATTTTTTTTAATTGTATTGTTGATGGTTTACACAGCAAATGAGGTTCTCATTTAACAATTTCTATATGTACTGATCAGCGACATTGATTACATGTTTCAGAATGTTTCAGCATTCTCATTATTTCCATTCTGGTTGTTATGTTTCCATTACCTGGCTTCCCTGCTCCCTCTTACCTTCTCATCTTTAGCATAAATATTAACTGTCAGGTGATCATTTATAAGAACACAGATACTCCCGAGTAATACTGTTTCTAAACCAATCATTATTTGGCTGAAAGATGACCTCTGGGAGTGGCTTCAATTAGAACTACGTACCTTAAGTCTTTTGGAACATTTAATTAGATCTTTAGGTACTCTTATTCATAGTAGATGCAATGTTCTGATTCTTATTTGTGGTATTTTAATTTGCATTTAATTGAGAGTTGTTATATCAAACTGTCCAAGCCTATGGAGTCAGACATAGGGGTGGTATTGCCATTTATGTTGAAGGCTACAGTTTATCCACTATTTATGCTTTATCTCTTCAGGCTTCCTCATTTGGATATGTGGAACGAATTTTTTCATATCATGTTGAATATACCAGACTGTCATCAGCTTCCATCTTTGGATTTTTTAAGGCAAAAGCTAAAGAAAATATTTCAACAACACTATTCAAACAAGATCAGGACTCTGCGTAACAGGCTAATCGTGCTACTGTTAGAGTACAGGCGCGCACGGAAATAACACTGAGTGACAACACTCCCTAGAAGTCATTTTGTAAATGCTGGCCTCGCTCCAAACCATAATGTTTTCCCCATTTATTGTGTAAATGTTAGATAAAAATAAAGTCTACAACCGACATTCATGTGACTTAGTTGCTGTAGATATTTCAGTAAAATATACAGCAGAGGATACGACAAGTATAAAATGAAAAGGTGGTGTGTGCTGTCACGGGGCAAGGGGAGCAGAAGGAGCTGCAGGTAGGTGGCATGCAAAATTGATTTGGATTGTATACTTCCACTTAATCATAATAAAAAAGAAAAAACTATGTACACACACACACACACACACACAGACATACAGCATGATAAAGTCCCTATATAGCAACTAATTTGACAACTTTGGCACACAAGCACTCATGAGAATAATCTGGGTGTGAGCACTACCTAGAAATCACTTTTGAACCTAAAAAGAGCGAAGATAGCTTTTTTCCCTCCTCCAAATAAGAGATGTTGTATCTGTGAAAACACAAGAAGTCCTCAGATATCCATGGACTTGCAAGTGTTTATGGGTAAAGCTTGCCTCTTCTTTATTGTACCAGTTCTTCATCACTATCTATGAGAAATATTACAAGTATAATTAAAGTCTAATGCTTTAAGTACCACTTCAAAGGAAATTTTGGGGTCTAGAAAATAGTGTTAGGATCTTTATAAATCAATCAGCTGTAAAGATACCACACTTGCTAACTTTTAAAGTTGGAAGTCTGCTTAACCTGAACTGACCTTACTTCTCCCTTCCCTTCATCATTTTTTGCTTAGCACTACAATGAGAACAAACCTGACAAGGCACAAACTTCAAGTCATGAGCAGATGTTTCTTTCTACCCTTATTTCCGGCCACCATGACTCACTTTTTATGAATCCTTCCAAAAGTGATTCTGTGCATATTTGTATATTTGTATAGACTATTATGGATTAAATTATGTCCCCCCAAAATATGTGTTGTAAATCCTAATTTTCATGCTTGTGGTTATGATCCTATTTGGGAATGGGTTATCTTTGTTATGGCAATCAGACTGGATTATCACAGGGTTATTTTGAGTAAATCTCTTTTGAGAGAGAAAAGAGATTACAGAAGCGAGCAGAGACAGAAAGATAAGAGAGAAATGGGGTAAGAACACATGCCAGGCTACATGGAGATCTCCGGAACCAAGAAACAAATGCTGAAGAGACAAGGACCTTCCTCCAGGGCCAACAGAGAGAGAGAAACCCTTACCCTAGAGCCAGTATCCTGAACTGGGGTTCTTAGCCTTGTAAGCAGTGAGAAAATAAATCTGTTAATGCTAATCACTTGTGGTTTTGGTTATAGCAGCACTAGGTAGCTAAGACAAGGTATATTTTAAACAGTTAGCCTATTTCTGCATCTTGCTTTTTTCCACTTAACATGTAATAAGTGATACTTTTATTATATTCTGTAGCAGAGAACATAATAATACATGTAGAATGGTCTCATTGTTTTTAGTAACTATAATATCTGATTATATGGTCTATCTGTAGTGTAAATTGGTGGAAGTAGAATTGCTGGGCTAAATTTCTAGTCAGTATTTTTGAACAGTCCAGAAGGGCTGTACCCATATACATAAAGTCCTTATGTCCCCACACTTCCAGTATCAGAGGGTCAGGCCTTTTGGCCTTTGACAGTGTGACAGGTAGAAAAATAAATCACCTTATCTTAAATGCATTTCTGTTATGAATTAAGACAAATATGTTTTTCTGTGAACACTATTGTTTGTTTTTCAGTTGGGTTATCCTTGTTGATTTGTGGCAGCCCTTTGTATATGAGACACCAATGTTTGTCCCATCTTGTTATTCGTCCTGACTTTTCATGACTTATTTGTTGTTAGAAGGAAAGTTTTAAACTTCGTTTTGTGCCCTAATTGGTAATACTTTAAATGCCTTTTAGATTTTGTGCTTTAAAAAACCACTCGATTAAAAAGTTAGGGAATAATTGTCTCATTTTTTTAAAAAAATAATGAGGACTAAACGTTTAGAGTTGCTGTTTTAAATAGGATCTTATTTTTACTCCCATAGTTTAAATATACAAAGCCTACTGATTTCTGCCAAAAGCTTTTGAAGTTTCCAGATAAATGACATCATTATGAAGATAGTGCTTATTTTATGTCTTGGCAATATTTCCCCAGTGATAACTATTTTGTCTAATTGCTTTAGTGTCTTCAGAGGAGTGTTAAATAATGACCATGTCCTTGTCTTCTGCTTCAGTGGAAACTGTTCTAATGTGTATCCACTGAAGGTAATGGTGCCAGATTGAAGGTTGAGATAGAAATTTTAAATTAAATTAAAGAAGTATCTATTTATAAATAAATGTGAACATGCATAATCACTACTTCACAGCTTTCTTGCCTATCTTTCCAGCTGCCTTGATCAGTTATATACCAGTCTCTTGTATGCATGTACCACAACTTGTTTAACCATTCTCTTATCTAGAGATACATTACCACTGTTATAATCATCTGGTACTGCTCTAACAGAAATACCACCAGTGGATAGCTTCAGCTAAGAAAAGTTTATTCTTACACAGTCCAGTAGGCTACAAGTCCAAATTCAGGGTGTCTGCTCCAGGGAAAGGCATGCCCTCTTTGTTGGCTCTGGAGGAAAGTCCTTGTGTTGCATCAGTCTTTGGTCGGGGAGCATCTTGGTTCAGGAACCTCAGGTCTGAAAGACACGCTCTACTCCTGGTGTTGTCTTCTTGATGGTGTGAGCTTACCAACTCTCCGCTTCTTCCCCTTTTATCTCTTGTAGAATAAAAGGTGGTACAAGCCACCCTCCAGGGAAACTCCCTTTACACTGGAGCAGGGAGGTGATCTTAGAAAGAGTGTTACAGTCCCACCCTAATCGTCTTCAACATAAATCGTATCTATTACCCATGGGCAGAGATTAGGATTTATAACAGGAAAATCACAAAATGGAAGACAATCAAAATATTGGGAATGATGGCCCAGGAAAATGGCCACACATATTTTGGTGGGACACAATTCAATCCACAACAAACACGAAACCTGGCTAAAATGCAACCGTGATTAATTGTACTTTCGCATTTGTATTTTTCTTCATTTTCAAGAAATACTGCGATTAAAAAACTGCTGTTCTAGAACATATTCCATTACCATATGTACATATAATTCATTTCATGTCATATTGTAACAGTATTAGTTTTACAGAATAGCAAAATACGATGTAAAATAAATGAGAAACTTCCACTGAGAAGACTTTAGCCACATGCATACATGAATACAGTTGAGCGCTCCTGACCACCTCTCGATGCATTTACCTCTCCTCGTGACCCCAGGCAGGGTGTATAGAGGTGGTGTCCCCATGCAATTCATCCATTACTCAGGACACATGAGGCTGATTCAGAGGCTCACGAGAACACACAAGGGTGCCTGGGCTGCACAAATACTCTCCAGATAGCAGTTGCAACAAGGGGTGACAGTTTACTGAGGTTTGCAGTTATGGATCCTTTGTAAGCTCAGTATCATGCACTATTTTCAAAATTGGGGTTTTTTGGATACATGTCCCTTGGTGAGAAGTTCAGAATCTCATCCAAGGAAGGTCCTTCATCCTCTGGAGCAATTTCAGACTCAAACATCCGCTGCATCAGTGCATCCACAGTCCTGTACTCTAGAAGAAATGACATGGAATCAACATGCATCAGGTGGAGGGCTGATATCCCACCCGATAGACATCGGCTTTCTGAAGGAGGGCCACTGAATGGAACACAGTGCTCTGAGCATGGTAAGGAAACACTCGTTGAAAGGACAAATGGAAGAAAACCACTCATTTCTTCAGGGTATAAAGGAATCCAAGCACTGATCCCACAAGCTCAGCCGCTGCTGAAGGCTCTGGAGGTTAAGAAGGTCCTCCTTAAGAATAGGGGAAGGGCAGTGACCTCTCAGGCCACAGCTCATACCCCTCCTCCTGGAACCTACGTTTGATGACTTAGTTTATTATGGGGTGCTCCAGGTGGAGTCCAGATAGATCCAGACCAGGCTAGGTTTACTTAGCCAACCATCAGTTCACTGAGAATTAATTCAGCAAACAGTCTGTTGTTAAGGGTCCCCATATCTCAGGGAGATTACCAGACTGTGGGGATACATGGAAAACAAAAATGATGTGGCACCTGAGCACAGAAGTTCCAAGTCTGCAAGGAGAACAGACTGGCCAAATAGTCACGTGACTGTGCATGTGCAGTGATGGGAGCTGAAAGCAGGGCAAGAAGGGGGCACAGTGGGAGTCCCTGGCATGGCTTCCTAGATGGTGAGCTTTATACAAAGCGGAACTGAAAGTGAGCCAAGTGTAGAAGCAGCATCTGAGCAGGTCCAGGGGCAGGTGGAGCTGGGGAACCCAAGTTGGTAACAGGCCAGCAGGGCTGAAGAACAGCAGACAGGTCACAGTAGAAGGAAAAGATGCAAAGATGTTGAGAAACAGTGCTCCGTGAGGGCTGTGACGGGGACCCATCCTTATTCTTAAGCAGCAGGAATCCACTGAAGGCTAGGTTTGGATTCTGTCCCTCTCTCTAGATGCAGCTCATCTCACCAGCTGCTACGAGAAAGACGTTTAGAAAATGCCTGTTCTAGTTTTGCATGGGGTTAAAACTTACTTTTGGAGGCAATTCTAAAGTACAACCCTTTCGAGGCCTTCCTTTTGCTGGGTCCATCATCCCCAATAAAGCCACTTTCCTTGGCATCTATGTAGTCGGTGAACATGCCATTCTGCACTTCTTCCCTTCAAGGAGGACAGACAATACGAAGGTCACTCATCTGCCTTCACATGGCCTCCCAGCCTGACCAAGTGGTCAGTGTCCTGCCATATGCAGTGCACTTATCTGGTCAGCAAGAGTCCCTGATGATGACCACATGGGGTCAGGCTGGATGCCTGGGCATCTACAGATTAAAGTTGGTCAGAACCTTTAAGGTACGTCATACACATACTCCTCACTTAGCGACATGCACCTTAACAATAGTGAAAAACCTACTATCCAACTATTTAGTGCATTAATAATGAACATCTGCCAGTAACCCTTTCATGATCACTGGGACAGAGAGCACCCACATACATTTTCTGCCTCTGGGATCCAGAGGGACAGGACTATCCCACATAATACATTTATGAACTGATGTAGCCATCCTCATTTTCACATAATACCAAGTTTACATTAACGACTCTTTCTTTGGAGCCTAACCATGTCAGTTAGCGAGGAGAGGGTGTCCTTGTAAAAGTCTAAACATGCTACTCACTCTTTGACTCCCACTCCAAGCTCTTGAATCTTCTTCTCAATAGCAGTTTCTACTTCACTTTTTTCTAATGAATATGCCACAAAGAACGCCTCCAAGATGAATGCTATAAAAATACTGAGAAAGAGCAAGAGGTAGACGGTGTTATGTAGAGGCAGCCTGGGGGCTAGATGACATGGAATCCTGGCCCTAAAGAGCAGTCCAGCCCAAATAAAAAGGCAGTCTACTGTTGCAAATAAAACGCAGCACAAGCAGGAGAAACAACAAACAAACCTCTCTCAACTGTTGCACATTTGGAAAAATCATTCTTGCTCTATATCCTATTTGAACAGTGACTATTGGGAAGAAAATAGTGGATGCCAAATAATCATTGGAAGATAATTTCCCATGATTATTTTGTGTTCTGCACAGTCTGAGTTCTGTGGGCAAGGCATTTGCAGCCAATTGAGGGTGTTTGTATAAGAAGAGATTTCAGAAGAGTAAAGCTTAGAGATTCTTCCTTCCCAGAAATAATCCCAGGTAGCAGAGAGAAAGCCCTCTCTCTCCCTCCCCAGGAAAGATGTGTACCTATATTCCAGAGCCAGAGTGAGGCTCGCTCTTCCTCCAAAGGAGAGGGTGGACAGGTAACCAGCAGTCCTAGATACATCAGAGCTTTCTAATTTTGGAGTTTCTCTCCCACAGGACACCCCTCACTCCATCTGGCATTCGCCACATTGTGGAGATTGGGACTCAGGGAGCTGACACAAAGCTGCTGCTTCTGCCAGGAGTAAAAAACTTGTCTCCTACCCAAAGGTCTTGTGTTTTCTGTCATTATATATACAAGCAGGTGATGTTATCAGCTTACAAGTAGGGTAAAACCATAGACTGACACTGTCTGACGGACAATGATGATTTTAGCTCAGAGCTGCCATAGCACCCACAGGCTTTTTAGAGGAGAGGGGTAAAAATTCCCTGCGACATTTTTATATTGCCTTGGACTATGCCAGTTGATGCTGAGTCAATTCTGATTCGCAGCAACCCCATGTATGACAAAGTAGAACTGTGCTCCATAGGGTTTTTGGTGGCTGCTTTTTTTGGAAGACATCTGCCAGGCCTTCCTACCAAGGCAGCTCTGGGTGGACTTCAGCCTCCAACCTTTCAGTTAGCAGCTGACAGTGTTAACCACTGCAACACCCAGGGGCCCCCAGCTCTCTGCAAACCAATTTAAGACCCCTACCCTGCCCCCGAAGGATGCATTTCTCTCTTCTTCACACTACACATTCCATTCAGACTGTAGGACACACAGGCCTGACAGAGCCACCCAGAGAGTATCCTCTTGACCCACTCTCGGCCAGGCCACCCCCTAAGGCATCTTGAATCAATGTCAGCAGGTGCTAGAGGCGAAAGTAGCTCTGACATAATGGGAAGACACAGGCCAGGATCTTGGTCCTGCCCAGTCAGCCCAGGAACTCCAGGCCCCGAGGTGGGCACTGACAACCAGAAAACACCCAGGGAGAGAGTCACAGTGGTAGCTGGGACACAAAGTCAGGTCACACGAAGAGGCAGCAAACAGGGTCAAAGATTCTTCAGGTGGAAGGAGAAGTGCTTTGAAAGGTAAAATAGCAGTTTTCAAATACTGACTGAATTTTGTCGTCGAAGAAAGGTCAGAACAAACTGGAACCAATGAAGAAAGCAAACCAGGAGATGAATTTCCACCCTGCTTATCAGATAACACGGACACAGACTCTCTGTGGTGCTAAAGCTCCCAAGTAGTTGGAAAGATTTAGGTAGAGCCTAGATGACAATTTAGCAGAGATGTCTTACTAAAGGTGTTTAGGGACATTTTAGAGGTGATTAAATCTCTGGAGGTCTGGTGGGGAGTCTAGTCTGGGCTTCAAATTCCTTCCCACTCCAATAACTGTGAGACCATGAGATGTATACTATATGTTGATGTATAAGATAGTATTAGACATTATGAGAAACACAAGTGTGAACAAAACTATGATCCTGCTCCCCAGGGACATAGCACCTCGCAGGGTAGATGAGATGCCCACAGCCTACACCAGGGTGGGCCAAGAGAGGTGCTAGGAGGGTAGCTTAAGCAGCTATAAATTCTGGAAATGGAGATTTAAGATCTAGAACACGGCACATGCAAACTTACTTAACAATGAGGATGACGACCACGACATGAAATGCGATGAAGTACAGCTTTGCAGCCTGATGACTGACCAGGGCAAAGCCACCTGCAATGAGTAGGAAGCTAAGGAAACAAGTCTTTGAGAAACAATGCATGCCCCTTGAACCCAAAGACTCCATAATTCATTTACCCCCTGAAGTAAGTTCTAGGGGGCAGGCAGCCCCTCTGTAAACCCTACTTCTTCTCAGAAAGGATATTGTGCCACTGGTTAACCACCGTTAGCTCCATCAGGACGATGAAGGACGAGGCAAGGTCATTGAAGTTGTTCTTGCAATATCTGTCTCGGGCAAAGGCTGTACCTTTTAAGGCTGGATTCCCACATACCAAAGCATCAGGTGTGGTGAAATTTGGGTCAAAGAATTGGACTTTGCCACGGAATATTTCCATACCAATGATAGCAAATGTATAGTAGACCACCTAGGATGGGGGGCATCCAGTTGTCAGTGGCTACACAAAGCTGCAGAATCAAAAAGGGCAGGGAACAAGAAGAACCAAAAAGAATAGCTTGCACCTGAGGAAATTAGCTTGATTTGTTCCAGGATCCAGCAGAAATGGTTGCTACTTGTATTCACTTGGTCAAAGAACCAGAGAAGGTTACCATCACCAGCCAAGAGTGCAAAGCAGATTCAGGAAGAAAGCCAGAAGATACTAGCCCCTGTACCAAAGAAATCTGAGTTGTCCGTGGTAGGACAGCGGGACCAGCTGGACCATACATGGACTCCCCCCGGGACTTCATTCAAAAAGTCAAAAACAGTTGCTGACAAGTTAGTGTGTTAAATATGCAATTAAAAAAATAACAGTAAACTACTTCTCAAGGGAAAGAAACAATAAGGTGGGTATTTATCTTGTTCTTTACATCAAAACAAATTCCAAAAGCATTGTTTTAGTCATTTAGTACTGCTATAACAGAAATATCATGAGTGGATGGCTTTAAAAAGAGAAATTCTATTCTGTCACAGTCCAGTAGGCTACAAGTCCAAATTCAGGGTGTCAGCTCCAAGGGAAGGCTTCCTTTGCTGGCTCTGGAGGAAGGTTCTTATTGTCAATCTTTCCCTGGGCTGGGAGCTTCTGAAATACAGGGACCCTGGGTCCTATCCAAAGGATGCGCTCTGCTCCCAGCACTGCCTCTTGGTAGTACAAGGTCCCCAATTCTCTGCTTGCTTCCCCTTTCTTTATATCCCAAGAGCTGCCTCAAGGCACGATACAATCTGATGCATCCAGTCCTGCCTTCCCAGCAGCCACGCCTTCCCAGCAGCCGCGCCTTCCCAGCAGCCCCGCCTTCCCAGCAGCCCCGCCTTCCCAGCAGCCCCGCCTTCCCAGCAGCCCCGCCTTCCCAGCAGCCCCGCCTTCCCAGCACAACTTCCCTGCCCATCCTCCCTCATTAACATCTTAGAGGTGAGGTTTACAACACGGAGGAACATCACTCAATACCAGGAATCATGGCCTAGACAAATGGCTACACACATTTTTAGGGGACACAATTCAATCCATGCATCCAAAGTTTAAATGTAAAAAATGAAACCATAAGGGAACTAGGAAAGAAAATATTGTGTTGAAACTAGTCTTACTAGGCATGACATAAACCCCAAAATTATAAAATTTTAAAGTTTTATACAGCCAAACAAAACAAACCAATCCTTCACGTCACAAAAACAAGTAATAGACAAGGAAAAATAACTGTTTTATATCCAACAAGTTGTTGTTGTCAGTTGCTGTCAAGTCAGCTCTGGCTCATGGCAACCTTGTGTACACAACATCAGAGCGGCCACCAGCGTTCATGTTCCCCCATCTACACGCGGACTGGCCTTTGAACAGAAGCATTCAGCACATTCAGCCTGTGGCTGTGTTCTCACACCAGGCAGGAGTACACCGTGTGGGAATTGGTGAGCTGCACTTACTCCGTGAGCATCACGAAGAAGACTCTGAGTCCTCGGGGGCATAGCCAGGAGACAGAAGGAGGCTGACGCCCTAAGAGGCACCTGCTAGCTAGGGATACCCACCCGGGCTACTACACGTGTGAGAAAGAAACTTCACTGGGTTAGACCATGGATTTTGTGTTTATTACAGCCGTCAGTACACCTGTATTGTATTAATACACCTCTATTGTAGTGTGTTAGCATCTATGCTTTACTGTGGGGTGTTTTAGCACATATGACTGTACTGTAGTGTTAGCACATGTGCCTGTACTGTAGTGTTAGCACATATGCCTGTACTGTGCGGTATTAGTACATATGCTTGTACCAGCGGGTGTTAGCACCCATGCCCATACTGCAGTGTTAGCATGTACACTTGTACCACAGTGTGTTGGTACCTACACTAATACATGGCTAGTGTTTCCAGAAAACTTGATACCTTATTAAAATAGCCACTGGAAATCTATCTTTCCATTACTTAAAACGAAATACATTAAGCATTGGTAAGAATTAACTTATCTCCTACAGCGTGAGAAGCCACTTACCAAGACGAGTCCACCAAATGTCAGCATTGTGGGGCCGATGTTAATCAGGGTGGTGACTATCATCCGGAATCTGAGGAAGACAAAGTGTCTGAGGCAAAGCAGAAGGGAAGCTGTACAATAAAACTGGCACCAAACTCGATTGTTTAGTTTAAAACCCCACTCTCTCTCGGCCTGTGTTTAAATGTTTCAAGAACTTGCCTTTGTAATATTTTCAGAATCGTTCCATCGACCAACCTGGGAAGCAGTTAATTTGTAATTTCTCTCAGATCGAAGCAGAGCAAGTCTTGAAAAATGTGAGCAAGGTCCTTACAAACTCTGGGTGACGTAAGTGGTTAAGAGCTCAACTACTAACCTAAAGGTTGGCAGTCTGAACACACCTAGGGTAGCCTGGAGCACAGTCTTGGTAATCTGCTTCTGAAAGGTCATAGCTTTGAAAATCCTACAGAGTTCAGCTCTGTAAGGCATGGGGTCATCACAAGTCAAGAATTGGCTTGACAGCAACTGGTTTGTTTTCCATAATAAGACATAAACGGATGCAGAGGCTGAAAAACTAGCTTCATCTGTTTTTCTCCCCAACCTCATCTCCATCAAAATCCAGTCTGTTTTAAGGGTATCGTGAAGGCCTATGGGGCAGTTCTATTCTGCCCTATAGAATCACTATAGGGTTGCTATGAGTCAGAATCAGCTTGACAGCTACAGGTTTGTGAGGCCTAGGTTGACAAGTTTCTCCAGGAATGGCCAGTTCTCTGACAAAGGAATCATCCTGCAATCCTGGAGGTTGGGCTTATCCTGATTTCAGGATCAGGCTCTTGGGCTTGCACCTCTGTAACTGTGCACCTGGCCAAGTGTCAGTGTCACACCGGTAACCCAGCAGGGTCACAATTCTCCATATCAGGGGTTGGTGGTGGATTTAACCAGACAATGCTGAGCACAGGCGCCTGATGTTTGGTTCCTTCTCAGTAATGTCAGCTGCCATCACAGCCCGTTGTTGAGTCGTAGCCTTAACCGTGCAGGTGCAGGGGAGCCAGAGACACAGAGGCGAAAGCAACCGACAACAAAATCCCTGCTCAGGGAGCTGCCATTTGCATGACCTTTACCCATCCTCAAATGCTCCCCTCCCCACCCCCAGTCTTCCTAGAGAACCCCGGCTCCTCTACACAGGCACCTTCTGGGCTCTGAGCTGGAGTGCCTAATCAAGGCAGGAGTGCCTTTCACCCAGCCCCCAGGGTTGGAGAGCCCTCATGAGGTGGTTTCCCATGGCTTCATCCCTACCTCTGAATGCTGACGATGACCCTTAACAGCCGGAGTATTCTCAACACTAAAATGATATCCAGTATCTGCTGACTGTTGTATTTCATCGCTGGAAATAGAACACAGTCATTTAGCATTCCATTTTCTGAAGTGTCTGTTTTGCCCCTTGTTAATGAGGTCTGAAACTGTCGGTCTGGGGAATGAGTGGTCATCACTTTCAGAACAGGACAATGGTTCTCAGCAACAAGAAAACAAGACGCACCCCAAAAATCAAAGCCAAGTCAGCTGAGTGTGCAAACAAGGTTCCTCCCACTCCCTCCTCCAGCCCAGTCCCCGAGTCACAGAATGGGGAGTGTTCCACCCTGGGCTATTTGTGAGTATAGACTTTAGGCCAGCATCAAGCAACGGGGAGTGTGCCACACTGGGCTATTTGCGGGTGCATAATTCAGTAATCAAGTGAATGTGGGTCCAGTTCTACAGAAGAACCTATTTCAGCAAGCCCTTCCTTCCCAGCACTCATTTCATATGACAGTCACGGTAAAAAACAAACAAACAAAAAACCAAACCCACTGCCATCGAGTTGATTCCAATCGATAGCAACTCTCTAGGACAGAGCAGAACTGCCCCAGAGTTTCCAAGGAGCACCTGGCAGACTCGAACTGCTGACCTTTCGGCTAGCAGTTGTAGCACTCAACCACCATGCCAACAGGATAGAGGTTGCCTTATCCCTAAAGGAGCCCACTTGCTGCCTGCAGGAAGGAGTCTGTAGGGGGAGGTGTGTGCGGATGACTGAAGGTGCAGAGGGCTCCATTTGCTCCTGGATTCAACCAAATCAGTCAGACACCACACCTGCCCTGGCTGGAACCTGGATTGGGGTGGAGGTGGGCATTGGGTCAAAGGTGTGGAAGTCAGCCCTGAGAGTGAGGGCCAGCTCTGGAGCAGAGATGCCACGTGAGCGTTCTGTCTGATGGACATCCACAAACAAAATCTCTCGAATAAAGCTAAATACAAACAAGGCTGCCAGGCCTTCTTGCCTCTTAAGGAGATGAGCCATCCTCCCAAGAACAAAGAACATTTTAATAATTCTTTTGCACATCCTACCCGCTCACTCTAGACATCTCAGTGGCACATGATGAATGTGTAATAGGAACTACTGATAAACATGTGATCCTGAGAGGGATGAAGCACTGACCTGAATGGATGGTGGCATTGGCCATGGACGCCATCAGGGCTGCAATGATGATCAGGGTATCAAACCTGGCAGCGGAAAAGCAGTCATTTATGAGTCAAGAGAAAGGCCAGCCAAGCTGAGGACACGATGGCTTCTGAGTAATTGTCTCACCCAGTATCTCAGGCAAAGCAATGATCCAGCCATAAAAATACAACCTGATAAACATAACTAATGTCACTGTGAAGCTCTGGTGGACCAGTGGTTAGTAGCTGAGCTGCAAATCAAAAGGTCCACATCTTGAATCCACCAGCCGCTCCTTGGAAACTCTATGGGACAGTTCTACTCTGTTCTATAGGGGTCCCTATGAATCAGAATTGACCCAACAGCAAAGGATATAATGTTGCTGAATTGCCCATGTGAAGAACAACCAAAAGGCAAACTATTTGTTACACATATATCTGCCAAAATAAAAAATGTATGCAAGGCTTTTTTTAGCTGATTTACCTAACTTATCAGGCAGCAAATATGAATCAAGAAACACTATGTTTGAACAATCCAATATCATTCACAGTGAACCACCCAAAGGGAGTTTCTAATGAATCAGCTAATTCACATCACTGTAAATGTCTTCCAAAATAATTATATACTTGTAAGAATACTTTGACACATTATTAGAATACATAGTATAATGTTTCTTACTCTAAATGTATTGCAACTTTTCTAACTGAAAAAAAAAAAATCACTAAGTTCTTACTTTCCCTTCTGACAATAATCCCAAGGAATAAGAAATCACCGGACATTGCTAAGGAGTTCTCCTGAGACCACGTGTTCACAATAATACAGTTTCTAGCACTTAGAACAGTTAGTACAGAGTTGTTGCCCTTCTCCCAAGCTGTGCACCCCTTAAGACAGGGCTGGGTCTTCATAGCGCCTGACACACAGTACCCCTGGATACAGCCCTACGTTAAGCATCCAGCACCCACCGATTGTAGCAGGTGCTAAATACAAAATACAACCTGATAAATATAACTAAAGTCATTCTGCATAGGAAATGAGGGGGTTCTTCTCATCCAGAACGATGAAAACTGCATTTATTAGAATGATGACATCATAAACCCAGACAAAAATCCTGGCACAGGGGCAAAAAAAGAGATCCTGTCACCATGCATTTCAATGAAAGAAACAGGAACCTGATCATAACCTCACGGGGCCTACTGTATAGAGCCTGGAGAGGAGAAGATCCAGGGGGAGACATATTCAGCCCCCGGCCACGTGGGCTGAGATTTCTGACAGTAAGACCAGGAATCAGGCCAAGGAGCTATGGAAGCAACTGCCTCACAGGGTATGAAGCTTTCAGTTCCTCTCCAAGTCCAAGACACCATGCCTTGTGATTCTAATTTGAACTAGTCAGCTCAAACTCACATTATGAATAACAGCTTTCACTAAGCCAGGTATTTCCCACTCTTGCCTCCACGTTTTGTTATAAGATGCCTCAAATCCAGGAGATGGAGCTTGGAGAACTACAACCATATTCCTCAAATTGAGAGTTCTTCTTTCCCCACAATTTCCTTCCCCTTTCCGGGGACACACACACTTACCAATTCCAGAACTGCTTCCTTCCAAAATAGGCTCCGGGCTCATACGTGTACAGCTTCAGGAGAATCTCAATAACATACAGAGAAAGGAAAAGCCATTCTGCATAGGAAATGAGGGGGTTCTTCTCATCCAGAACGATGAAAACTGCGTTTATTAGAATGATGACATCATAAACCCAGACAAAAATCCTGGCACAGGGGCAAAAAAAGAGATCCTGTCACCACACATTTCAATGAAAGAAACAGGAACCTGATCATAACCCCACTGGGCCTACTGTACTTCCCGGAACTGTGATGAACACAGACCCCCCCACCCCCCACCTCCACCCCTCATCTGCTGAAGGCTCCAGCACAGCCAGGGCCCTGAAGCATGCCCTCCTGACACTGACGCTGCACATTCTTTGCTCCAAGGGAAAAAGGAAGACAGGGAAGGTTGAGGATAGAGCTGTGGTATTCCCAGGTTCACTTTGGGGGGCACAGTACCTGCAATCAGTAGAAAGCCTAGGCAGAATCAAATGGTGGGGACAAGGAAAGGGCTTGGGGTTTAGTATGGAATAGTTGTACCTCTGCTGCTTATCCCTGGAAAACTAACAACCTTAACTAAGAAAGCTTCAGCACACGTTTTACCCCTAATGCACACAGGGCTTTCCAGAGGGCTGGCACTTTCATCTTCCTCAACAAGTTCCAAGTGACAGTGGATGAGAAAATCAGACAGCTGGTTCTCATCCAACTTTCCATTCCAGAGTAGGCTGGGTAGCTCAGGTAGCCCGTCCCCTGTGCTCCAGGGAATCCTGGGTGTGACGACTGGGCATGGCTACAGGTAGACAGGAAGGGCCCACCTCAGGGTGTTGTGAGCTGTGGACACCAGGACCTAGTACTGGGTGTCCCTCATGAACACCAAAACACCCTCCACATGCGGCTCATCAGTGGTTCAATGCTGATACCAACAGGAGGGAACCTCTGTATAAAGAGCTTTGACACACATAAAATATGGGTGGTGAAAAGGGATACTTCACAGAATGAACTACTTTCAAAGACTTCTGAATCATTTGATTTTATAAAACTCAAAGAAAGCATGAGGCCACCACAGCTGAGGCAGAGGCTCTGATATTAGTATTCTATGCCACGTATATTAAAAGCAAGACCGCAAACCAGGATCAGTGATTGTCTACTTGAAAATAAAAGTGCACATGTTTAAATCACTATAAAACTTAAATTACAGAAAGCATTAATCACTTCCTTAACAATCATCCCACTAACTTCAACTCCTAAATTCTTACCATGTAATTCACAGAATCAAAGTGCCACACTTGACCTCAACGTCATATTGACTCTGGTAGGCTGGACTCTCACTGGAATTCAGAGTGGTCAGCTTCACTGGTCCAGAAAAGACATCTAGTCTGTGCCCTTAAACATTTTAGGAAGCATCGCAGAAGCAATGCACTCTAGGAGCCTGCCCTTTTGACAAGGTCAAACAGCACACCCAAAAAGTCTTCTGATACACCAAAAGCAATGAGCAAGGATTGCCCTACAACTCTGAGAATGAAGCCCACTCAGTTCAGACAGTGTGAACAAACTTCTTTGTTTTTGAGGTAGCCAGATAGAAAAGTGGCCACCTCTAACTTGCCTGTGCTGGACCATCTTTTGAATGAAGAGACTCGGAGATGATGTGTACACTCGTGGCATCCAGCCTTCCAGGGGATGTCTCTTGATGTTTACGGTCACCACCTGGATGTTGAGGAGGTCAGCCAAGCGTAGAAAGTTTGTTTTGTCTGCAACACAAAAACAACCCCAAATTCATGGCCACTGTAATACGAAAATCTAAAGGATGAAGTTAAGCCAGCAGACTCCTGGGTCTTGTTTCAAAGAAGGCTGAGCAGCCAGGCAGTGGCAGAGGCAGCCTTCAATACCCAGGCATCCTGCCTGCCCTCACTCAGTCCCTGGGCCAACCCAAGTCAGCAGACTGTGATTCTCCTAGTTACGAGATACCACCAGCTTACTCCGACACTGCCTTCCTCCTCAAAGGCCATGACTACTTTCAAGCGTGTGACCTAACGCATTTTCCAGCCTTGCCCCACTTCCTCTCATTTCTGCGAAACCCTCTAGGCATGAATGTCATTCACACCCTTTTGCTTGAATCCTCACCAGCTTCTTTGCTCACACTCCCTCTCTATCACTTTGCAAGGACTCGTTCACACTTACAGCTTCTACAGTGAGCTCATCCACCACCCCAGGCCCAAGTCCAGTGACTGACCAGACCCACTCCACGGAGGGCTCGGTGCTCTCCAGACTGTCTGAATGTCCAAGGCCAGCAGGCCATTCCCCACTGTCGTGACCCCTCTGTGCCCACCAACTGGATCGTATGTTGACCACAAGTCAACAGGGCTGATTGCCAAACCTATTTCTGCTTGAACTTAAACACCTGTAACTTAAGAGATAGCACCTAAGTGGATGAAATCAGAGCATGCCAAGAATGTGGCTCATTCTTTGAAAACTAACTTGAATACTCTGGAAAAGCTAAAGAAAGTTACTAAAATAAATTGCTGGTGCAAATATGTGTAGCTGAGACAACTACCGGGACAGAAATTTTTAAAAACTGGAAGAATTTTCATTTAGGGTGATTTGTAAATGTCTAGGTGTCAACTTCAGTTTTCAAAAATAAACTAAGCATCATGGTTGCTTTCAGCGGCATCATGGTGTGGCATATGAGGACTGACAAGTTGCCAAACTCATCCTAGAAAAAGTGCTACATACCTCACTGCTGAATAACACTGTGGTCACCCTAGAAGTTCTCCTCTTGGGAAGCTATGCACCAATGCCAGCACCTAGTCCACCCTTCAAAGCAATTTGGGAACTCTTTTTTTGGAATGGCTATCAGAGCTGGCCTTGATGTCCTTAATGTCATCAAAGTGTCTTCCTTTCAGCATTTTCTTTATCTTCAGGTAAAGAAAAAAGTCATTGGTGATCAGACCAGCTGAGTAGGGGTGGTGTTCCAATACAGTTATTCATGTACTCGTTAAAGTCTCCCTCACAGACAACTTACACAATTAAGTTCTCGAACTTGCCACCATACCACTGTGTGCAATACACACAGTGAAGTGTGTATTCGGTGCTGGCACCAGTGGCTACCTTCCCAAGAGAGTACTTCACAGGTGACCATAGTGATATTCAGCAAAGAGGTAGGTAGCACTTAGAACAATTAAGTTTGTGGACTTAATTGTCAGACCTGATGTGCAAAAGACACATTGCTGAACCATCACTAACAGATGTCCATGAAAGAAAAATCCTTGGACTTACCAGAAGCACTGCCTCATTTGAGCCAGGAGCCCAAATCAGACAAAGCCTCAGGTGGCATCAAATGTTAGTGTTGCTATTTGAAATATCCTTAAGAGTTGTATGGTCTTCATGCTCTTAGGCGAAATCGAGGCCAATTGGCACAACTAGCATTTTGCTAAGAGGGCTCTCTGCACCCCACATTGGTGAGTGGCGTCTGGGGCCTTAAAAGCTGCCAAGCTGCCATCAGAGGACACAGCAAATGGTCCCAATTCAGCAGGAATGGATGCTCACCGAGGACCAAAATGACATGGGGTAAAGACAACCCAGAAGATAGAGAGACCCACATGAGTTGGTGCCTACATTGACTTGGGACTGGAGGAACCGGATGGTCCAGCAGTTTTGGGGTTCCCCTGAAAGCATGGCCCCTGGCCCTGATGCTGCCCCTGCCCATAAATCACAACAAAGATCCACTCTTTGGACACGAATGGATTGGACTTGGCAACGCAGAGTGACCATATATTGGATGCACTTTGCTGGAGGAAAGAGACTGGTTGGAGAGGAGGGGAAAGGAGACTGTTAAGAGGAGGAGACATGTATGGAGCAGAGAGGAATAGTGTGCTGTCACCAGACAGGAAGAGCAATGGAAGCTGCATATAGGTGGACATGTACATTTATACGGGAATGTACATTTTCACTCAGTCATATTAAATAAAGAAATAAAAATAAATTAAAAAAAAGAGTTGTATGGTCCTCTCACATTCTATTAACTGTTAAGGCTTAAACTTAGTGTTAAATGAAGAGGCACAAAATTTAACAGATATGAAAAGGGCTGAGTGGAATTATTAGCAGAGAATTGGGTACAAGTAATGTTGCATCCACTACGAACATGAAAGAATGTAAGAGTCCATCAAGTTAGACGAAACAGTACCCAGGTTTTCAGTGTTAGAAGGAAAATGCACATATCTATGTCTTAATAACCAAAGACCTGTAAAATCTACTCGGGTGGAGGTACAGCCTCAAGAGAACTAGCTAATGTTTATTACTTGAATCCAAGAAGCTGGGTTGTGTGATCCCCATCATTCTCAGGTTGTTGAGACCCCAACACTGCAAAGCCAAACAGGATTGGAGGTAACCTACCAGAGTGGCTGACAGAAATTCAGTCAAAATCCCTAGCCCGCAAATAACTACAATCAACACAGAATCCGTCAGTCTCAGTTCACATCTTTCAATTCAGAAGATGCAATAAAGCAAGAAAGGTCAAAGAGAACAAAAACTGTAGTAAATATGTTGTGTTACAAAGGAATTTGTCTGTAGTTGTTGTTAGGTGCCCTTGATTCCAACTCATGGCCCTCCATGTACCACCAAACAAAATACTGTCCAGTTCTGCACCATCCTCAAAATCATTGCCATGGTCGAGGCCATTGTTGCAGTTTCTCCTTGAAGGTCTTCCTCTTTTTCGCTGACCTTCTACTTTACCAGGCATAATGTCCTTCTCCAGGGACTAGTCCCTCCTAATAACATGTAGAGAGCATATAAGACAATGTCTCACCATCCTTGCTTCCAAGGAGCATTCTGGCTGTGCTTCTTACAAGACAGATTTGCTCACCCTTCTGGCGGTCCCTGGCATGCCAATACCCCAATTCAAAGGCATCAGTCCTCCTTTAGTTTGCTTATTCATCGTCCATCTTTAGCATGCACAGGAGGTGACCGAAAGCACCATGGCAACCTTAGTCCTTAAAGTGACATCTTCTCTCTTCAACACTTGAGAAAGGTCTTTTGCAGTAGATTTGCCCAGTGCAATACTATGTTTGATTCCTTGACTGCCACTTCCATGGATTCTGATTATGGATCCATGTAAAATGAAATCATTGACAATTTTAATTTTTCTCTGTTTCTCACGGTGCTGTTTATTCAATATTTAGATAAGCCTTATAAAGAAAAAAGCATTGCTCCTGGGTATGTCTGGGTGCCCATGCCTTTTCTGGGTGAGGAGAAGGTTCTCAAGTCCAACGATGACACACTGACAAAGACTCCTAAAATCTCTCATCCCTAGGCTTGGAACAGTGTTTTTTGTTTCTTTTGTTAGTTTTTTTAAAATTTATTCTTTTATTGTATTTCAGCTGAAAGTTTGCAAAACAACCTAGCTTCTCACTAAACAGTGCACACATTATTTTATGACCCTGATTAACAACCCTATAACACCTCAACACTCTCTTTTCTCCACCTTGGGTTCCCTATTAGCAGCTTTCCTGCCCTCTCCTGTCTTCTCATCCTTGCCCCAGGGCTGTTGTATCTCTTTGGTCTCATTTTGTTTTACGGTCTTTCTAATCTTTGGCTGAAGGGTGAACCTGGGGAGTGACTTCACTACTGAGCTAAAAGAGTATTCAGGGGCCTTCCTGTTGGGGTTCCTCCAGTTTCTGTCCAGGCCTCTCTATTGTGATCCCTGTCGGAGCAGTTGGTGGTGGCAGCTGGGCATCATCTAGTTGTACTGGATTAGTCTGGTGGACTCTGTACTCATCATGATCTGTAAGTCCTTTGCACTAATTTTTGCCCATGTCTCTTGCTCCAGAAGGGGTGAGACCAGTGGAAAATATTAGATGCCACTCACCAAGACGAATGCCATACAAATTTACAAATTATGTTAACGGAGACAGATATTCCCTAAGACCACAGTTCCCACAACCGTCAGCCCAGCAACTCAGTTCCTCAGGGAGTTGTATCTACGGAGCTTCCATGACCTTGCCTTGTACAAACTGTGTTGGCTTCCCCAGGATTGTGTACTGCGTACCCTTCACCAAAGTCACCACTTCTCTACTGTCTTATTTAGTGCTTTTCCACCCCTCCCATCCCCTCCCTCACAACTGTCAAAAACAGTTTCTTTTTGTCTATAAACTTTTTCATCAGTTTTTACAGTAATGGTCTCAACTGTATGTCCTTTTGTGATTGACTTATTTCATTCAGCATAATGCTCTCCAGATTCATCCATGCTGAGATCCTTCACAGATACATCATTTATCGTTGCATAGTACTCCGTTACGCAAATATACCACTGTTTGTTTATCCATTTATCTGCTGTTGATGAGCATGTAGACTGTTTCCATCATTTTGCTATTGTGAACAAGGCCACAATAAACAGAGGTGTGAATATGTCTGTTTGTGTGATGACTCCTATTTCTCTAGGATATATTCTTAGGAATGGGATTGCTGGATCATGTTGTATTTCAATTTCTAAGGAACAGCCATATCATTTTCCAAAATGGTTGTACCACTTTGCAATCCCACCAGCAGTGTATAAGAGTTCTGATCTCTCCACAGCCTCTCTAACATTTGTTGTTACTATTATTATTATTTTGTGTCAGTAATGCCAGGGTGAGATAGTATCTCACTATGGTTTTGATTTGCTTTTCTCTAATAATTAGTGATTGCAAACATTTCTTCAGACATCTGTTAGCTGCCTTAACACCTTCTTTGGTGAAGTGTCTGTTCATTTTCTTTGTCTATTTTCTAAGCTGGATTTTTTTTGTTGTAAAGGTGCTAGATTTTCCAGCAGATTTTAGAGCTCAGATCTTTGTCAGATTTGTCATAGCCATTTTTTTCCCCTGTCTGTAGGTTCTCTTCCTACTCTCTGGTGAAGTCTTCCAATGAGCATAAGTGTTTAATTTTTAGAAGATCCCAGTTATCTAGCTGGTCTTCCGGTGTGTGTGTGTGTTGTTGGTTATGGCTTGTACCCTGTTAATGATACGTATTGAGGCTTCTATCATTGATCCTATTTTTTTTCTTCTATGAACTTCATAGTTTTGGGCTTTATATTTAGGTATTTGAGCCATTCTGAACTACTTTTTGGGTATGGCATGTGGGTCTTGTTGTGCTTTTTTTTGGCAGATGGACATCCAGTCCCACCAGCACCATTTGTCGAAAAGACGGTCTTTCCTCTTCTGATGGACTTTCAGTCCTTACTGAAGATTGGGTGACTACAGGTAGATGAGTTTACATCTGGGTTCTCAATTCTGTTCCACTGTTCAAAGTATCTGCCTTTGTACTAGGCTGCTTTAATTATCATAGCTGTACAGTAGGTTTGGAACAGCTCATGTTTTAAGAGCAATCAATGAATACACTTTACAGAACAAGTGGCAAAGGAAGGTTTTAGAAGCCCTAAGGAGTTTTCAAGATTCAAATCATCTGGTAGCAGCAGAGGTGGGAGTAAAACATCCAAAAAGAATCTCATGTACAAACTGGCCAAGGTCTGGGAACATCTTAACTGAAGTGCTGGACACACCACATAGAAGTCTTGGGAGTAGAGATCAGAAAGGAACCCAGGCCTCCCGTGATGTCCCACTGCAGCACTACTCACTGGCAACAGAGGGTGCCGATACACTTTTATTTGATCATTTAAGAATCTTTTTTTTAAAAGCTGCTGCTAACCAAAAGCCATGAGTGGGATCCGACTCGACGGCACTTGGCTGGCTGGCTAACCAAAAGGTTGAATGTTCAAGGCCACCTAGAGGTGCCTCAAAAGAAAGACCTGGTAATCTACTTCCAAAAAATTACCCGTTGAAAACCCTGCTAAGCACAATTCTACTCTGACACACAATAGGGTCACCGTGAGTGGAGTCAAGCTGACAGCAATTGATTTGGTTTTGAGTTTTGGTTTTATCCACAACTTGTGGAGAAAAAGAACATTAGAGGCCAAGCCTTCTTACCCACATAACCCTTCTGCCCCTCGTCAGAGATCTGTAAAAGGAGCTCCAGGTGGGAACTGCTGATGTCTGGAGCCACAACCTTTGCCAGCCGCCTCCACTCGGCCTCCTTGACCACAAACTCTGTGCCCATCTTCACTTTCAGGATGTTGAAAGCCTCTATCATCTTGTGACGTTTCAGGTAAGCCAGCTTGCGAATCTCATTCTTAAAAAGAAAAAAATTGTTTTTTCAAGAGCAACATTCAAGAAAGCATTTCTTTACTCCAAACATTTCAAGGTCATTGACAAACCAAACAGAAATCACTAACGAGTCTGGTAAAAAGAGAGGTGGGTGTATAAATACTTCCCCAGTTGCACATCTATTTAGCTAACTCCTCTCTGCATAAACTCACTCATCTTACCAAGTCTGATGCGGGAGCACGTGAAGGATAATCTGTGGTGAAAAGCACAGCACCAAGAAGCAGAGAGCTCCCAGCACCACTCTGCCCAGAGGGAGGAAGATTCCAGAAAGGATGGAAGTTAGGTATGCTGCTGACAGAGGAAAGACATAAGAAAGCATAAGAAAGAAGGTAGGTCTGCCACAAAATCAAGAGGGACAAGAAAAGTGACAGAAACTCAGAGAAGCAAAACCAGCCTAAACAGTCCCAAAAGAAGTGGTCCTGAGCAGGAAGTACAGCTGCAGTGGCCTGGAGATGCCATATGGACTGCCCACACAGAATCTTCCAGAAAGGGAAAGAGGCCCAACAGTCCTTCCACCTTCATGCCCGGCCCTAGTGCTCTCTGTATATCTGTTACCTGGTATTGCCATCACTTAATTGATTACATAGAACCCAAAACCCACTGCCATCGATTACATGGGTAGACTGTAAATTCTAAGAGGGGAAGGGCTGTGTCTTAATCATCTTTGAATCCTTAGAAATGTGTATGGTACCTGACACATAGGACAAGTTTAATGTTTGCTGATGGACCATGTTGCAGATGAATTTCCAAGGACTGCTGCTAAAAGAGACACTCACTCCCTTGAGGAAGGGGCAGGCAGAGAAACAGTTCTGTCTAGTAGTAAAGCAGGAGAGGCAGGCCAGACACCTTGGGACAGGGGCTTTCCACTCAGAAGGAGGAAGTCAGCAGCAGCAGTCCCTCTAGGAAGCCTGGCCTAGGGATCAGGAGCAGCCAAGATTCCATGTCCAGACTTCTCAGCGGGAGCAGATTACACACGGGCTTACTTGTGCTTATTATGAAGCTGTAGTGTGTGATATCACACAGATTTCACAACATTTTCGGCATGATAGAAAAAGGTGAGATTGCACACTACGGATTAGTAAGTCAGCAGGAGTGAACCCATGTGTGCCTTGCTTACTGGGCTATCTATCCCTGCCTCAGGACCTGGCGGTAGCCAGATATCTTCACAGGCCTGTTTATTCAAACCCCTGACGGCCCCTACAATCCCTTCTCTTTAGCTACAAGCATTAATGTTTTCTCCAACTTTGTCCTTGTCCCTTGTGTGAACACTGCTAAACAATGAAGAACTGAAAGAACCAATAGGCTAAAGGATCAAAATCTTTTGGCTTCTGCATTTCCTTGAGAAAAATCACTCTTTGGTAAAGAGTGTCTTTGCCCAGCTAGTTTTATAATGGAAGAAAGAATCAAACAGAGATCTGGGCAGGTAGGTAGCAGTGGGGGGAGGAAGGATGACGTTTCTGAGGTGTCCCAGTGGATACTGGGCCACAAGTAAGGCATCCTTCTACTGTGGTACTCAGGGGCTCACCAAACAAACCAAATAGACAGGTGGCAGGATAAAGGCTGTCAGCTTAACAAATTTCTCTCTTGTATGATGGGGACAAGGAGTTGCAATCTTGGAAAATGCCCTCAATCCCTAAGCCCTTGCAAGTGTTTCAGAAAGTAGCTATCAGTTATTTAGCGAATTAAGAGCAAGGATTTGACATTGTACACAACAGGTCCAGACCCTAGCTTGTTCTCTTCAGACAGCCTGTCTCTTTAGACACCCTGTCAGACCCATCACAAAGCCTAGTCAAGAATTGCCCACTTAGCAGAAGGGACCAAGATACCAAGCAGGCCTCCAAACCTACCAAAGGAAGTATATAAAGTAAGTATACACTTTAAAATAGTTAGCAAAGGCATTTCGCAGCCCGCCATGCTACCACACCAGCCCAGGTGCCTACCCCTTCAACCCCAGTTCATCCACGATACCTTTAAGTGCTTCCTGTAGTTGTTGTAGATCACGGCCAGAAAGACAGACATGAAGATATAGGTATTGATGATGATGTACGTTATAAAGTACAAAGAATACCACCAGTTGAAGTTATAGGCAGGCATCCTGAAAGGAAATAATTATGTTGCATGGTTTCCACAGCCTGCTTCCTCACTACACATCAGGCTGACTTAGGCGACATCTCACACACACACAGTGCATGTGAATGAGATACCAGAAAACCTTTGCTCGCTCTTAACTCGCTCCTGTACATGGGGTAACAGGGCCTCAAAGCTGTCATCAGCTCTAACTCTGAACAGCTCAGGTCCAAGCCTGCCCTTCTGATCATCTCGGTGCCTTACAGAGATGCCAACGTTCAAAGCAGGCAGGATGCTGGGAGGCATTCCAATCCAGTCTCCTCCCTAGATTCCCCTGAAATGAGGCCTGGAAAGGGGAATCATTTACTCAGAATTATAGAGGATATCAGAAGTGTGGCTCAGATTTATACTCAAGCTGTGAAGGAACACTGGACTGCCCTGGTGGGTAGGGGGAGATAAAGTCCCACCCCCAGTGCGACAATGAGAACGTGAGGGCATCAGTCGGACATGTTCTCGCTCCACCAGCATTCCTACAGGTGGGTATGCTGGCATGGCTGGCAGGGCAGAGTCTGAGCAACAGGCCCAACAGACCTCAAGGAGCGCCAGGCTTCATTCACCCTGCTTGTGCTTTTTCCAGAGCCAGGCCTGACAGTGAGCAACAACCAAGAACAAGTTAGTCTGATCATTCTATATACAACTAAAGAAAAATAACGAAGCTGAAAACCAAACTCATTGTCACGCAGTCACTCCAACTCAGAGCAACCCCTTGTGTTAGAGTAGAACTGCTCCATAGTACTTTCTTGGCTGTAATCTTTATGGACGCAGATCACCAACCATTTTTTCTGTGGTGACACTAGGTGGGTTAAAACTGACAACTTTTAAGTTAATAGTTGAATACAAACCTTCTGTGCCATCCAGGGACCTACACAGAAGTAGACAAGAGAAAAACTGCCCTTCCTCAGATGTGCATTTAGACGGGA
The DNA here is from genome assembly GCA_028571685.1 of Heterohyrax brucei. Taxonomy (NCBI): domain Eukaryota; kingdom Metazoa; phylum Chordata; class Mammalia; order Hyracoidea; family Procaviidae; genus Heterohyrax; species Heterohyrax brucei. The sequence goes on from CM053162.1 coordinate 26,744,020, forward strand.
AGTCAGTTATTCCCAGGTGGAGCCCTGTGCACACTCTAACCCTCATGAGCAAGCTACTCAATACAGCACCACTCACCAGTGTACTCCATGAACAGATAAGTCCATAGTGAGGAGGACGCTGAGAACTGCCTCACTGTGGGTTCTGCCTAAGGACCATCAACATGTGTAAAGAACTGGCATCTGGGAGGAGGCACTTTGCAGGATGGGTGAGAGAAGACAACTGCACATCTTACATTTCTTCCTTGTTTCATTTACCCAGGAAGCCACATCAGTGCTTAGGAGAAGTGGCCATGAATTCTTTACAAAAAATGATTTTGGTGTTAAAATTGCAGACTCAAAGACATTCTCAGAGTGGAAAGTAGACTCAAATACTTAACAGTTGTATCTGAAAAGATATCTCCTGTTGCTTTCAAGTTTTAAATACATAATTCCATTACATTTAGTTTTAAATAGAGTGTAAGGCTATCATTAACATGGCATCACTAAGTGATGCAAATAATTAATGCACTCAGCTGCTAAATGAGAAGCTGAGGTTCAACGGTAACCAAAAGTGCCTCAAAAGAAAGATATGGCCACAAAAGAACCCCTAACCTTCAGTAGAAAACAAAACAAAACAAAAAGTCAGAAGAGAACTAAATGAATTAGAGAATAGAAAAACAATTGAAAGAGGTAACAAGACCCAAAGTTGGTTTTTTAGAAGATCAACAAAATCAATAAACCATTGTCCAAACTAGCAAAAGACAAACAGGCGAGGAAGCAAGTAACTTGAAAAAGAAATAAGATGTGCAATATCACAAAAGAACCAACAGAATATCATGAAAAATTATACTCTAAAAAATTTGAAAACCTAGAGGAAAAGAGCAAGTTTTTAGAAACACACTTCCTACCAAAGCTAACATAAACAGAAGTGGAACTACTTAATAAACCCATCACAAAAGAAGAGATTGAAAAAGTAATTAAAAATTCCAAACATAAAAATCCTGGCCCAAATGGCTTCACTGGAGAATTCTACAAACTTTTACAGAAGAGTTAACATTACTATTACTGAAGTTATTTCACAGCATAAAAAAAGGATGGAATACTCCCAGATTCATTCTATGAAACTAGCACAACTTTGATACCAAAACCAGGAAAAAAACAGCCCAAAAAAGGAAAATTACAGACCAGTATCTCTCATAAACTGAGATGCAAAAATCCTCCATAAAATTCTAGCCAATAGAATTCAATAACATAATTCACCATGACCAAGGAGGAGTCATACCAGGGATGCAAAGATGGTTCAACATTAGAAAAACAGTTAATGTAGTCAACCACATAAATAAAACAAAAAATAAGAATCATTGGATTTTATCAATAGATGTAGAAAAGGCATTTGATAAAGTCTAACGCCAATTTGTGTTAAAAACTCTTAGCAGAATAAGAATAGAGGGGAAATTCTTCAACGTATTACGGCACATCTGTGCAAAGCCAACAGCCAACATCATCCTAGATGGAGAGAGTCTGAAAGCATTCCCCTTGAGAACAGGAACCAGACAAGTATGCCCATTATCACTACTTTTGTTCAACATTGTCCTGCAGATTCTAGCTGGAACAATCAGGCCAGATAAAGAAATAAAGGGCATCCAAACTGGTAAAGAAGTAAAAGTATCTATATTTGCAGATGATAAGATCTCAGACATGGAAAACTCTAAAGAATCCACAAAACAGCAACAACAACAACAAAACTATCAGAACTAATAAAAGAGTGCAGCAAAGTATTAAGATGTAAAATAAGCATACATAAATTAGTTGGATTCCTTTACACCAACAAAGAGACCATCAAAAAGGAAATCACCAAATCAATACCACTCACAAGAGATAAAATACTTAGTAATAAATCGAACCAGAGATGTAAGAGACTCTACTGCAAGGCTATCTTACTCATCCATAGGAAGATTTAACATCATGAAAATACGTATTCTATCAAAAGCGATCTATAGATACAATGCAATCCCAACACAAATTCCAGTGGCATTGTCTAATAAGATGTAGAAAAAAATCACCAACTTCATAGGGAAAGGGAAGGAGCCACAGATACGGAAAGTATCACTGAAGAAGAACAAAGTGGGGGACCACACGTTACCCGACTTCAGAACCTATTACATTGCCACAGTCGTCAAAACAGTCTAGTACTGGTACAAAAACAGATTATGGAACAGAATAGAGAATCCAGATATAACATCAACCACCTATGAACAGCTACTATTTGACAAAGACCCAAAGTCCATGAAATGGGGAGAAAACACTCTTCAAAAAATGGTGTTGGCAAAACTGGATACTATCCATATGCCAAAAAAAAATGAAAGAAGACCCACATCTCACACCATGCACAGAACTAATAATGGATCAAAGACGTAAACATAAAATCTAAAACAACAAAGATCATGGAATCAAAAATAAGCACGATGCTGGGGGCCCTAATACATGGCATAAACAAACTACAAGACTTTACTAACAACACAAAAACACCAGAAGAGAAAGTAGATGAATGGGAAATCCTAAAAATTAAACACTTAGACTCATCCAAAGACTTCACCGAAAGAGTAAAAAAGGCTACCTACAGACTGGGAAAAAATACTGGCAACCAAGAATCTGATTGGACTCTAATCTCCATAATCTACAAGGTACTGCAAAACTTTAGTAAGAAAAAGACAAATCAATTGAAAAATTGGCAAAGGATATGAACAAGCACTTGAACAAAATACACATCCAGGCAACTAAATGATACATGATGAAATGCTCACAATCATCAACCATTAGAGAAATCCAAATCAAAACTAAAATAAGACATCATCTCATGCCAACAAGGCTGGCATTCATCCAAAAAACACAAAAGAATAAATCTTGGAGAGGTTGTGGAGAGATTAGAACTCTTCTACACTGCAGGTGGGGAAGTAAAATGGTACGACTCTGGAAATTGATTTAGCACTTGCATAGAAATACCACACAACCCAGCAATCTCACTGCCTAGAATATGAGTCTTGCACAAATAGATACATGCATGCCAATGTTTACTGCAGCACTGTCCACAATAGCAAAAAGATGGGATGAATCTAGGTGCCCATCAACAGATGAATGGATAAACAAACTATGGTACATTCACCCAATAGAATACATGCAATGATAAGGAACAACAATGATCTTGGGAAACATGCCATGACATGGAATCATCTGGAAGACATTATGCTGAGTGAAATCAGTCAGTCACAAAAGGACAATCATTGCATGAAACCACTATTATAAGGACTCAAGAAAAGGTTTAAGAACAGAAGAAAATACTCTTTGAAGGTTACAAGGGAGGGGAAGGATGGAACGGGGTATTCATAGGTTAGACAGCAGATAGGAATTGGGTTAGGTGAAGGGAGTGGCAGCATGCAGTAGAAGGGAAGTTAACATTGCTGGGCTACATCAAAAGCTAAGAGGTTTCCTAAATACAACCCAATATTTCAAAGGACAAAGTAGCAGAGTAGCATGGTCTGGGGACCATGGTTCCAGGGAACATCTGGGCCAACTGACATAACTAAGTTTTGGGTTTTTTTTTAAGAAAATGTTCTGCATCCCATTTTGGTGAGTGGTGTGTGGGGTCTTAAAAGCAAGCATGCTGCCATATAAGTAGCATCAGTTGGCCCCAATTCACTTGTAGCAGAGGAGAATGAAGGACATCAAAGATATGAGGAAAACATGAGCCCAGGAGACAGAAGGGGCAATGCCACCTGGAGACTACATCAGCATGAGACCAGAAAAACTATATGGTGCCTGGCCAGCACCAAACCAATGACTTCCCTGACAAGGAACACAACGTAGAGCCCCTGATGTAGCGACATAGCAGGAGAAAAATGAGGGTGTGGATCTAGAATTCTATTAAAGACCGGACTTGATGATCTGACATCCTGGAGGGCCCTCTGAGGACAAGACCCCTGGACTCTCCGCTGGTCCAGAGCTGAAACCAGTATTGAAGCCAACTCTCCAAAGACTGGACTGGACTTTAAGACGTAGAGTGATGCTGGTGAAGACTGTGCTTCTTGGCTTAAACATATACATGAGGCTGTCAGACCAGAGACAAGATGGGGTGCGGTAGGGAAGGAGTGGGTTGAATGAATATAGTAAGTACAGGGTGGAAAACAGCGCTGTGCTGTCACAAGGTGGGGAGAGTAGTTAGTTTTGTATAGCAGTGTGTGCCTCGGGTTTTGTATGGCAAATGGACTTGGATTGTAAACTGTCACTAAAAGCACAATAATTTTTTTTTTAAATGAGCAGAAGAAAGGTCTAGTGATCTACTTCTGAAAAATTAGCTACTGGAAACCCTCTGGAGCACAGTTCTACTCTTAACACATGAGTCATCATGAATTGGAGTTGACTCAGCAGCAGCTGGATTTTTTGTAATTAGTGTAAACATCTTCTATTCTTCGATGTCTTTTTTTTTTGAATAATGATCATGAATTAACAGATAATTTGCTACAGCAGCTGAAGTCCACAAATGTGAAGCAGCGATGTAAGTACATGACATCAGGGCTGTTTGCGGTAGTCACCAGGACGTAGAGCTCAAATGCTATCTCCAGGATATTTGTGAAGTAGGGTGATCCTTCTACTGTTTTCAAATCCCTAGAGAGGAACCAAAAACACAAAGTCAAAAGTCCATGCACAGAAATCAAGCTACGGTTTCTGAAGCACTTCCCCCCTTCCACAGCACTCCTGGGGTGTCTGAATAAGGAAGACAGTTTCTGGTGATAGACCCTGCCACCAACAGGGTTAACCCAAATACAGGAAGCTTTCAGAGAACTGGGCACACTCACCTGTCCCCAAAGAGCTTCAAGGCCATAACAGAGAATATCAGCATGCTGAAGATAAACAAGAAGAAGACATAAAGGATATCCGGCAGAGTGTTTCGGATGCTTCGCAAAATTCTTCGGATCTGCAAAGACAAAGTTTAAGTGCATTTAGAAGAAATCAGCTAATTTTTTGCAAAAACAAAAACTAAACCACCATGTATCCTTAATTGTATACTTACCTGACGACTTTCAGGGATGTTAATTAGGAAGGCTGGCCTTAAGGCCCTTGACCATCTAACACCATGGATGCTAACAGTTTCCAGGGAACCGTAGACAATCAAATCAATCAAGGTCAGCTATGAGAGACACAGGACAGCCACATCAGTACAGACAGTAAAAGACACAGGAAGTGATGATGTGAATGCAAGTTTACCTCCCCAGGAGGAGGGCTGTGATGTGTTATGTGAAAAAGCAAGTTTTATAAAGGGCACAATTTCAATTTTGCAATAATGGCATTAACAGTTGCAAACATCTAAAGGTTTACTATATGTCATATAATAAGCCCTTTCCATGAATTATTTCACTGCAGGCTCACCACACTCTAACCCAAACCCACTGCCACTGAGTTAATCCTGACTCATGGTGACTCTATAAAACAGAATAGAACTGCCCTATGGAGTCTGCAAGGAGCACCTGGCAGATGTGAACTGTCAACCTTTTGATTAGCAGTCATAACACTTAACCACTACTCCAACAAGGTTTCTACCACACTTAGGCACCATTTCTAATCAAACTTCCTATAGATGGGGAAATTTGAGCAAAGGGAGGGTAAGCGCCTAACACCTGGTCAGATAGCTAGTAAAGGGCTGAACTGGAGCTGGAACCCTGAAAATCTGATGTCAGAGTTAAGAGCACTGCGACCTGCTCCCACACTACATCCCATTTAACTTACATTGCTTCGACTTGATATGCAAAAGATAGAAAGCCTATACAAATAACCAAAGTAAGAATATTGAGAATACAGAAAATCCTTACTAATGTCAGGTTTGTCAGCAGCTGTGGACAGAGCAAAGGAAAAGCACCATGTGTTTTAGAAAAATGTAAGTAAAAGAAGAATAATCCACCTTCATCACAAGTGTTGATTCAGCCCCTTTGCTTCTCAGGCACTGAGGATCCTTTGACAGCAGCCCCCTCAAGTGGGATGTATGGACACAGACATGGTGCCCTGCATTCCAAGGCAGCTCCAAACACAGGGACTGCAGAGGCTGCCCCAGGGGAGATGAGGGGCAGGCGACCATGCGCTGGGATATTTGGGGAAGCTCAGAGATACACTCCTTGGGATGATCTCAAGGCAAAGACAGGGCTGTAAAACAGTAACACTCACAAAGGCCAAGAGCCAGAGCAGGGAGACCCCAAATAGGAATCACCTCAAGCAGGAGAAAAGTACTCAGTCAACAGGTGGGCACGGCAGGCAGGTCGGGTTGGCTGGAGTTAAGGGGCCATTTGAAATATGGTTGGTGAGATGATGGAGCCGGCAGTCTGCGGAGCTTTAAACATTGCTAGCTAGGGAGAAAAGTGAGCTGAGGCACACTCCTAGAGTACTAATCCAGAAGCAGCATCTAAAATGCATTTTACTGGGGATCTAAGGAGACCACGGCACTTCAAACAAGGTGTGATGTGGCCTGGACCATATGTAGACTCAGCAATGCATGCAGAAGAGAAACACAGTTCACAGACCACTGCAGTGGTCCTGGGAGACAGAACAGGACCCGAGAAAGCCAGAGTGACAGTGCAGAAGAGGCTTGGGGAGGCTAGATGTCAGATAGGAGGAAGAAAGTGTCCTTGCAATGACTTTAGAACTGGGTGACAAAGATAAAGCACCAGCAATCCAAAAGCAGCCAGGATTGCTGGTCAGGAAGGAGAGGACAGGTTTACTCTCAGTGCATTTGATTTGGTGTGGAACGATCGGCCAGTAGTTGCCCACAGAGCAAAGAAACTCAGAGGTGACCTCTGCTCACCAAAGATGCTTGTAGAAGCTCTAACAGGTGACTCTTCTTGAAAGGAACATCAAGTACAAAGAGCAGAGGCACACAGCCTGGGCCTCAGGTTCACTAGAAAAAACCCCGGTGCAGGGACACTGCCTGGAAAGAACCTGGGTGCAGGGACACTGGCTGGTATGCTGTATGAAAATTATAAAGTACCCCTATCTAATCACTACAGTAGCCTCTCTCAGCTTGTTAAACGAATAATGGAGAACTACTGCTCAGCCTCACTTGCAGACAGTCACATTAATTGCCTGGCATATATCCTTCCAGATTTTTCTATGAATGTGTAACATTCTTTTTCTTTTTTTTTTTAACAAAGGCTTGATCCAACTGTACTGGAATCTGCTCTTTTGACTTAATAAACATCTATCCTTGATAGCAGACATACACCTGCCTTTAAACACTGTTTTAAATGGCTGCATGACTGTATCACATTTTGTCTAGCACATATGAGTCAGAATCGGCTCAAAGGTAGTGGGTTTTTGTTTTTTATTGTTAGGAAATTAAGATGCTCCCAATTTTTCAACATTATGAACACCTTAGCCACGACCAATCTTGTGATCAAATCTTTTAACACATCCTTCTTTCCTGAAGTCCCAAAAATGGAAGTCCTGAGTGCAAGGGCATGCACACTGCAGACTTTTAACTGCTAAACAGCCCTCCATAAAACTGATTTTTAACTTACAGTGACTCTATGCATCTCAGAAGAGAATTAAGCTTTATAAAGTTTTCAATGGCTGATTTTTCAGAAGTAGATCCCGGGCCCTTCTCCCAAGGTGACTCTGGGTGGCCTTCAATTGACATCTTTTTGGTTAACTACCAAACACATTAATATTTATGCTACTCCACAGACTCTCCAACATGGCATACAAAGCTCTATTTTCTCTCAGTCTTCCAAACTTTGTTTTATTAGCAAACACATAGTATTTTATTGCTGCCATCACATATACTTCCTAATTAGTGATGTTACATATCTTCCACATCAGCCATTCTCTATTTCTACTTTTATGAATTGACTTCACATAATTTTTTCATGCTTTCCTGTTTTTCTACCCTGCCTTTTTCCTTTCTTCGAAGGGCCTTGATACGGCATCACGTGGTGATAGTTTGACCGATTTATTCTGCAGTTTGTGGTTCGCCTGCAGTTGTGCTCAGGGTTTGCACTACCAAAGTCTGGTACTGTTGCTTTAACCAAGTCATGTTCCCCAGGTCTGTTTCTTCATGGTGTCTACCATGGACCACAAACTGTTTAAAGGCACTGCACTGAACACTCACCACTATAGTTACCATGATGCAGATGTTTTTCGTATCCTTCCAAAAAACCATTTGAGGAGTGACTTTTGCAAAATGTACAAGTCTTCCAAAAAATGCAGCCAGGCAGAGGACTTCTGCAAGGGAGGTTGCCTACACACAGAAAACAGATTCAGATCCACACCCTGCGATGGGGAGGGAAGGGAGGGGAGGCGACTCAGCTTACTTCCGTGGCATATCCACTACCACGCGGCCTTTCCTGCCCTACACCTGTGACAATTCGCAGTCATTTAATTTGTACTGAAAGTTTCCACAGAATTCTTTGCTGGTTGGAGTGGTTTCTTCCTCTGAAAAGGAAATCTGCCCCTAGGCCAGGAATTACAGGACCCCATCCAGGCAGGGCTTCCTGGGAAAAGCTGAAGAGACAGACAAGGGACCCAGAACATATTTCCCCAGGAAAGGAGGTGGGCAGGGGTCCTCCAAGCGCTCAGACACCGCACATTCACACTCACAATGAGACACCTGGAAGTTCAGTGTGTCTAACAGCAGGACATGTCCCCAAAGATGTTTGGGACAGTAGACCAGCCTTTAACAACCACTGCCATGCAGCCCTGTTGCCTGGGTTTGGCTGCTCTGAGGGCAGAAGGAGCCTCTGAGACCTAGTCCAGAGTCCTGATTGTCTTCCTCCATACAGGTGACAGCATCACCTCCAAACTCCCCAGAGTCAGGCTAGACGGCAGCTGTGACATATTCACTGACAAGGGCGCTTTCCTCCATCAGTGTGGAAAGGAGAGGGACAAAGCAGGAAGAGATAGGTTTAAGCTAAAGAGACAGAAAGGTGCAGAATGAGGGCTGGGGAAAAGCAGCTTCGTGAAAGATAGGTGGGAAGGGGCTGACCCTGGCCCTCGAAGCAGTAGGTGACACAGTACTTCTCTCACCACCAGCCCTCATGGGTGCTGGGCACCAATGTGGGTGGTAGTCCCCTGCAAACTTTTTAGCTCTCAGCCTTTTTATCTTTGAAGGGCTATAGAACCTTACTGTAAAGGCCAGACTTGCAGAAGAACCTGGGGCAACCCCAGAACACCCCTACTCCAAACAAGACTTGCTTGGGAGTGCAGGAATTGAGGCCCCAACTCCTCACAACACATTCAGTTTTAGAGGTTAATGGGCAAATGTGTCTGAAGGAGCACTCAGGCAGCCAACCCAAGGCTGTGCATGACCAACTCCAGGCAAAGGAGTGGGGACTCAGGAGAGGCCAGGGGCAGTGCAGGTGACTCCAGGGATTTCTCCCTTTGGCTGGGGCAGGTCAGTGCACCACTTGCTACAGAAACTGGTAGACCTGTCCCGGTCTGTGAATGCACAACTCTGCTGCTTCAGAATTTGTATTTGATGTTACTGGGCTACAAGTTTTCTACCCAGAGAACTCATTCATTTTTTATCATACAGATGTGTGGGAGACCATCACTTTGGCAGCCCCCAATGAATCACACTTCTGGTCTTCACAGCCTTGTGCACTGTCTGTCCATGTTGACCAGGAGAGTGTTCAAGCGACTGGCTTTGGCCAACACCATATGTGCAGATGTGATGTAGGTTGAGCCATGTACCTGGACAAGCCAAGCCATGCAGTGGGTGTGTCGAAGAGAGCAAATGCATCTTGCTCCTCGGCACTAGCCACCTCACTCCCAGCCTACAGCCACAACATCTACCGGCCAGGTGAGAGACTGGGGTGTTCCATTCTCGAGACAGCTACAGATCTTCTGGGCATCCGCTGTCCCAGCCAACACTATATGAAAAGAAAGCTGACCAGCTGAGTCCGTTCAACCCATAGAGTTGTGGGAGATAATTAAAGGCTGTTATTCTTTAAAGTTAAGGTTTGGCAAACCTTTTCTGTAAAAGGCCAGACATAGAGTCTCTGCTACAAGTCAACGGTGTTGTTGCATCTCAAAAGCAGCCAGAGACAATATCAAAGGGTTAAGTATTGCTGTGTTCCACAAAACTATTCGCAGACAAAAATGTTTGTATTTCACATAATTTTCACATGTCACAAAATATGCATCTTCTTTTGATTATTTTTCTAATCATTTGATACAGCTTACAGGCTGTATCAGAAAGGGGCAGTGGGCTGGATCTGGCCCAGGGGCTGTAGTTTTCTAACCCATGTTTTAAGCACTTGAGATTTTGGAGTGGTATGTTAAGTAGCCACAGACAGCTAAAACACGGAAACCTAAATTAAGGGTATGCGTGGTAGTTAGAAAGCAAGAGTTTTTAAACTGGACAGACTAGGGCCTAGCCTAGCTCTGCCTTGTTGCTGAGCAGCCTTAGACAAGTTACACAACACTTCTAAGGCTCACCTTCCTCATCTGTTAAAATAGGGTGGACAATGGCAGTGCATATCTCACCAGGTCTTCCTGAGGCTTAACAAGAACACCCACAATGCATTTGCCTGGCAGACAGTAAGCATCAAACAACTGGCAGCCACTAAGAACCAGAAGCAAGAGCAGTGATGAAGTGAGAGTCAACACCAGTAGGACATTTGCTTGTTATTTAGACCCATCTGGATTGGCTCGCTGATTTCATGTACTACTCAAAATCCCATCTGATCAGCCACTCCAAAACCAAACCAGACACACTGCTGCCCAGTTTATTCTCACTCATAGCCACCCCATAGAGTCTCCAAGCTATAAAGGTCTTCGGAAGTAAACTGCTACATGTTTCTCCCGTGGAGCTGCCAATGGTTTTGAGACGCTAACCTTTCCCTTAGCAGTCAGTCGCTTTAACCGCTGCATTACCAGTGCTCCATGGCCAGCAACTAAAACATCAATAAAAATTCCAGTGATTTAGAACTCTGAAAAAAAGCTGGAAGCTTGAGAAATACAAACCAGTTACATATTATACTATATAATAACACTGTCTCCAATGAAAAACTAAACCTACTGCCCTCAAGTTAATTCCGACTTACAGCGACCCTACAGGACAGAGTAGTACTGCCTCATAGAGTTTCCAGGGAGCGCCTGGTGGATTTGAACTGCTGATCTTTAGGTTAGCAGCCATACATTTAACCACTATGCCACCAGGGTTCTACTTTTTCTATGAAATTTTTGCTGTGTCTCCAGAACAAAATCTTCCATTCAGTTTAAAATGGCTTATGATTGAAGCACTGGCTCTGAAGTAAGCAGAGTCTTCTGACAACCACCAATAAAAATAAAATGAAATTCATATTTTCTGAAATTTGGAAAAAAAAAAACAACAGAAGTAGCTTGGGATCTAACGTACACATGACAAAGTCTGGTTAACCATTTTATTGTTAATGCTTACCAAGAAAGGTAATGGAAACAGCGCAGGTTCCTCAAACAAGGCAAGAGAAAGGTCTACAAAAATGAAGAAGTTTGTGGCTGCTCGCATTGTCCAGTGGTTATAAAAATAGTAAAGTCTAGAAAGGAAAAAAATAAAGGTTATAAACGAAGAGGAAGAGTGAAACAGAACTAAAACTCCTCATTAAAACACTAATGGCAGGTAGGATAAAGCTACGGCTTTAGCCACATTTCCTTTAAATTACAGAGAACAGAGGGCACACATTCCAAAACACTTTCCTAATAGGAAATCACAAATATTGCTCTATCCCAAAGCACATTACCTTGTCAGTCTCCAGCTAGGGTCAGTGCCTTCCTCACAGGGCTGTTATGATGGTAATAGAATACTTTCAAATAACACTTTGACCAGTGACTTATAGAGACTACTCATTAGTTAAAGCGGTCTATGATACATGGCAACAGAGCCCTGCTGGTGCTTCACGGCTGAGTGAAGAGAGCTTCACAGCTAACTAGGAAGTGAGCAGTTAGAATCTACCAGCTACTCCTTGGAAACCCTATAGGGCAGCAATGCTCTGTCCTATGAGGTCACTACGAGCCACAGCGGACTCAGTGGCAATGGGTCTGGTTTGTATTATGTATGGCACAATAGCCTACTGAGATTGTAAAATGCGTATCGATCCATCTAACAAGTTTACTCAGAAGAGATCTTGTGGTCACACAAGGCTCTTCCTGGGGCAGGAGCATGCCCCCAAACGTGCTGGACACTAGCCAGGATTGAGGCATTCTTCCCTCATGTGCTGATATTTAGCCCTATAATCATAACCAGTTGCCATCGAGTTGACCGCAACTGATAGTGACTCTGTGTGTGTCAGAGCAGAGCTGAGCTCCATAGGGTTTTCAACAATGATTTTTTTAGTAGGTCACCAAGCTTATCTTTCAGAGCATCTCTTGGTTTACTCAAACGTCCAGCCTATAAGTTAGCAATCAAGCTTGTTAATGTTTGCAGGACCCTGGAACTCCCAGCCCTGTGCTAAGGAAGATTTTATCCTTATTCTGAACCAAATCCTGGTCTTTGTTCAACCTTTACAGGATGACAGAGTTCTCATCAGAAGAACAAACGTATGACCTGCATTAAAAAGTGACAGAAACAGGGAAAAAAACTTCACCTTAGGCAGCTCTAAGAGACACCAGGAGCCCTAGTGGCACAGTGGTTAAAGTGTTCTGCTGTCAACCAAAGGTCAGCAATTCAAATCCACCACTCCATGGGAAAAAGTTGTGGCAGTCTGCTTCCATAGAGATTACAGCCTTGGAAAAACTTGTTTAAAAAGCCAAAGCTTATGGGGCAGTTCTCTCTGTCCTACAAGGTCACTGTGTGTTGGAATCTACTTGACAGTAATGGCTTTAAGAGGACTCCTATGTCCAGGAAGAAAAGATCACGACATATTTTTAACTTGTATGCCCTATCTCCAATCCTGCATATTGTCCATTTAATCATGTATCTATTTATGATATATTTATGGAATGCTTCCATAAAGGTGAGATACCGTACTCTTATAACTTAAAAAAAGAATCAGTGGATTATCTGAATTTATACGCCATGCCCTACATATTTCCCAAGATACTTATGGAAACAGTGTCTCGAGTTCTGGTCTAACTTCAAGAATATTATGCCCTAGAAGACAAAGGAATGTGACAGTTCCATTACCTGACAGTCTGAGGTGATGTTTCAAATTGCACATTTCTGCTGTACTGGGCATCAGAAACATAGGCAGCTGCCAGGAGCAGGTCCTGTTACCCATTGGGAGAAAATAAAGAAAAAATAATAGAGCAGGAGAAGACATTTTCCTTTATAAGTACATATCAAAGCATACTTGATATACCTAACTCCCTTCACCTTCCCCACCAGCCTCTCCTTCAGAGGAACCAATATTAATAGAATGGTATGCACATCTCCCAGGAGCCCCAGTGGTGCAGTGGTTAAGCACTCAACTACTAACTGACAGATGAGCAGTTTAAACCCATCTGCCATGCCTAGGAAGAAAGGTGTTCCAGTCTGCTTCCATAGAGATAACAGCCTTGGAAACTCCTACGGTGACAGTTCTACTCTGTTCTACAGGATTGCTGTGGTCCAGAATCAATTCAATGGGACACAACAACAACAATAATATGTACACCTTCAGATAGTCTCTAAACTGAAACTCACTGCCGCCGAGTTGATTCTGACTCATAGCAACCCTATAGGACAGAGTAGAACTGTTCCATAGTTTCCAAGGAGCACCTGGAGGATTTGAACTGCTGACCTCCTGATTAGCAGCCATAGCACACAACCACTACACCACTAGGGTTTCACAGAGAGTCCTTAGCCATTAACAATCCCACTGTGGGATTGGGCCATAGGCACATTTCACTTTCTTGAATTCAAATACAGAAGAGGAGAAAGAAAACAACAAAGTACAGAATAGAACATATAAAACCCACTGCCATCAAGTCAATTCTGACTCAGAGGCCCTGTATGACAGTACAGAACTACCCAATAAGGTTTCCAAGGAGTGGTTGGTGGATTTGAACTGCTGACCTATAGGTTAGCAGCGAAGCTCTTAAACACTGCACCACCAGGGCTCCAATAGAACATATGTTGTTACTGTTAGGTGCTGTCAAGTCAATTCCAACTCATAGCGACCCTATGTACAACAGGACGAAACACTGCCCTGTCCTGCACCCTCTTCACAGTCGTTGTGCTTGAGTCGAGTATTCTAGCATTGTGTCAGTTCATCTATTTGAGGGTCATCCTCTGTTTTTGCTGACTCTATACTTTATCAAGGATGATGCCTTTCTCCAGGAACTAGTCCCTCCTGATAACACGGCCAAAGTATGTGAGATGTAGTCTTACCATACTTGCTTATAAGGCACATTCTGGTTATACCTCTTCCAAGACAGATTTGTTCTTTTGGCAGTCTGTGGTATATCCTTTGCCGACACAATTCCAAGGCATCAGTTCTTCAATATTCCTTACTCATTGCCCAGCTTTCACATGCATACAAGATGATTTAGGCCAGAAGCATGTTAGTCTTCAAAGTAGCAACGTTGCTTTTCAACACTTTAAAGAGGTGTTTTGCAGCAGACTTCTCCAGTGCAATGTGTCTTTTGATTTCTTGACAGTTGCTTCCAAGGATGTTGATTGTGAATCCAAGTAAAATCAAATCCTTGACAATTGCAACATTTTCCCCATTTATCATGATGTTGCTTATTGGTCCAGTTGCGAGGATTTTTATTTTCTTTATGCTGAGGTGTAATCCATACCGAAGGCTGTGGTCTTTGATCTTAAAGCTATTTCTTCTCATTTTGAGTCGTGTCACATCAGCAGATGAAGACTCTAAAAGCTTGACTCCATCTACATCATTAAGGTTAACTCAACTTTGAAGAGGCAGCTCTTCCCGAACTGTCTTTTGAATGGCTTCCAACCTGGGGGGCTCACTTACTGGCTCTGTATCAACCCGTGTTCCACTGCTCTTCACAAGGTTTTCACTTGGATAATTCTTTTCAGAAGTAGACCATTGGGTCCTTGTTCCTAGACTGTCTTAGTCTGGAAGCTCAGCTGAAACCTGCCTACCAGGATGACCCTGCTGGTATCTGAGTACCAACAGCATAGCTTCCAGCATCACAGCAACACACAAGCCCCACAGTATGACAAACTGACAGATAGGGAGAGGGGAATAGAACATACACATGTATTTAAATGATATATTTATGCATACATACATAAGGATATACACACTAAATTATATTTATAATATCTGATGGGTAGCTGACGGAGGTTTCAAGGGTAAATTTGACAAGTAAATTATTGCCTTTCTTGCCTTTGAACCTAACTCTCCTTGGAGTATGACTCTACACATGCACTCAATTTTAAAATAATAAAATTGTTTTCATACCATATACTACTTACTATTTTCACATAAAATATTTTTTCCACGACAGTATATAAGGATCTACTTCACTCTTTTACATACATGACTCTTCCTTTAAGTGATTTCCTTTTTTTTCTTTTTCAATTTTGAACACAGTGACCCTGACCGTGTTTTAATTATAAGTGTGTGCAGATGTGCATGTATCCTTGAGCCATATGGATGTTTTTGCAGGATCCCGTGTTAACTGCTGTTGTTGTTGTTAGGTGTCATTGAGTCAGTTCTGACTCATAGCACCCCACGTAGATACAACAGAACAAAACACTGCCAGGTGACATGCCATCTTCACAATCATTACGCTTGAGCCCATTGACGCAGCCACTGCAACAACCCATCCCATCGAGGGTCTTCCTCTTTTTCACGGACCCTCTACTTCGCCAAGCATGATGTCTTTCTCTAGTGACTGATCCTTCTTAACGACATGTCCAAAGTATGTGAGACATAGTCTCATCACCCGTGTTTCTAAGGAGTGTACTGGCTGTGTTTCTTCTACGACAGATTTGTTCGTTCTTTTGGCAATATTCTTTGCCAACACTATGAGTCAAAGACGTCACCTCTTCTTCAGTCTTCCTTACTCTTTGTCCAGCTTTCACACGCACATGAGGCAGCTGAAAACAACAGTGGTTTGGCTCATGTTTGCCTAAGCTTTCAAGGTGGCATCTTTGCTTTTCAACACTTTAAAAAGGGTTTTTTTGCAGCAAATTTGCCCAATACAAAGCATTGATTTCTTGACTGCTGATTCCATGAGGGGTTTGTTGTGGATCCAAGTAAAATGAAATTCTTGACAACTTCAAACTTTTCTCCATTTGTCATAACGATGCTTATTGGTCCAATTGTGAGGATTTTTGTTTTCTTTATGTTGAGGTATAATCTATACTGAAGCCTGTGGTCTTTGATCTTCATCAGTAAGTGCTTCAAGTCCTCTGCACTTCTAGCAAGTGTCATGGATTGAATTCCCCCCAAAAATATGTGTAGCCATGTAGCTGGGCCATGATTTCCTCCTCTGATTGTCCTCCTATTTCTGATGTTGCTGTGCTGTATGTTAAAGGGTTAGGGTGGGACTGTAAATCCCTTTATAAGATCAGCTCCATGCTCCACTGTAAAGGGAGTTTCCCTGGAGTATGGTTTGCCTCACTGTTAATCCTTTCATCCTACAAGAGATAAAAGGAAAGGGAAGCAGGCAGAGAATTGGGAACCTCATACCACCAAGCAAGCTGCACAGGGAAAAGAGCGCATCCTTCAGACCTGAGGTTTCTGCGCCAAGATGCTCCCTGGACAAAGATTGATGCAATGCTGGACTTTCCCGCAGAGCCAACAAGGGAGAAAACCTTCCCCTGGAGCGGACACCCTGAATTGGACTTGCAGCCTACCAGACGGTGTAAGACTAAACCTTCCTTCGTTAAAGCCATCCATTCTGTGATATTTCTGTTAGAGAAGCACTAGCTGACTGAAACAGCAAGCAAGGTTGTGCTATCTGCATAACGCAGTTTCTTAATCACCAGATGAAAAGTAAGCATTTTTCATATAGGCATCCCACAAAATTGCACGATTTCCATACCTCAGAATAGCCCATGGGCATACAAGTTCTCCTGCCCCTCACCAGCGCTGATATCATTTAAAATAGTTGCTGACATCCATCCAGCCAACATGCCATCTTGTGAGTTTATTTTGCATTTCCCTACTGCCAGAACCACTGAACGCCCCTGTGCTGTGACTGGCCATCCACACTCTCATTCTGTAGTAGTAAGATAATAACATCACCTAACTGTGCATCTGAATGTTAAAATGGCTAATGTTTTCTTACATATATATTTATCGCAATTTAAAGACTAAACAAATTAAAAAATAACTCACCATAAAAAAATTATACTGAGACAACAAAGAATTATGATACTTTATTCTTTTTTTTTAAAAAATAAGTACTTAAGGCAAAACCTTTTCAGGCCACTGCTGTTCCTGATTTTAAACGATGAGCTATTAGTACATGTCCAGTTCCCAGGAAGCAGTCTGCCCAACAGCAGTACTCACAGGCCTGTGGTACATTATTTATAAAGTGAAAAAGCAATAGGCAGCAATATGTCAAATAGCCAGGACCAATAGACATCACTCAGACTCTAAACATGGAAAGACAGAAGCACCACATTACATTACTTCTTTCCATTCCCCTCTGCCATTCAAATGCATCTCTGTTGGTTTAACTATGCAGAAGCTTACGTGATAGTTACTTTACCTTTAGGAGCTCTGACGGGACAGTAGATAAGGGCTCAGCTGCTGACCAACAGGTGGCTGCTGACCAACAGGTCACTGCTGACTACCAGCGGCTCCACAGGAGAGAGATGTGGCAGTCTGCTTTCATAAAGATTTACAGTCTTGGAACCCCTATGAGGCAGTTCGCCTTCTAGAGGCAGAGGTGTAACCAAGGTAAGGCAGGTAAAGCATGTGCCCTGGGTGTTGCTTTAGAAGGGGTGCCAATGAGCAGTGTCCATCACCAGCTGGAGAGATCATTCAGCAATTTAAAATTAATTGCAATAGACGCTATTCTCTTTAGGCAGGCCCAGGGATTCAAACCGGTTAGAAACTGTTCAGTCATGGCCAATTGAAACAAGAGCAGTATATGCACTACATAGCATCCAAACCTCTTGCCTGTTAGATTTTGACCCTCACAGGAAACAGTAGGGCCTCACTCAAAGATGGAAAGCAACACATATTCAAAGTGGTGCAGCTGGCCACTGTCTTTCAGCATAGTTTCTTACTGGTATCAAAATCTGACAAGCAAGAGATTTGGTTGCTATGTAACATTGGTGCTGCCCTTGTTTCCACTGTCCATGACAGAACTGTTTCGAACTGGTTCAAAGTCCTGGACAGGTCCCTGCCTACAGGGTCATTATGAGTCAGAATCAACTCAACTGCAGCAGGTTTGCTTGTTTTTCTTAGTTTATCTTTATGTTGAAGTTTCTAAGCCAAGCGACAGCACTTCGCTTGGCTTAGAAACTTCAGCATGAAGATACCACTTGTGGTATTTCCGTGTCTTATATATATTGTGCTGCTATCACAGAAATACCACAAGTGGATGGCTTGAACAAAGAGAAATTTATTTTCTCACAGCAACCAGCTGGGGTAATGGTTCTTAACCTCCACAGCAAATCAGAATCATCTCAGAAGCTTATAAACATCCAGATGCCAGGGTCACCCATGCTATTTGCATCAGAATCTTTGGGAGGTGAGACCTAGATTTTTTTTCCTTTTCGAAGTTTCCAGGTGGTTCCAATGTGCATGAAGATTGAAGACCACCCATCGAAGACATAGCCATTTTACTGCTGCTTCTCCCAGGATGCTTATCTGTTTATCGCACCATGACAAAATTGACTTCTCCTGATTTTCTTTTTCTCCTCTTCTCATAGTTGTAGCATTTCCTTTCCTCTTCCCTAGATTTAAAAGTATATTTAAGACTTTCATGTTTCCTCTCCCCTAACTTCATGAGTCTTTATTTTGAGGCAAGGAAATCCCTTAGGAGGCATTTGGTAGCAAATACTAACAACAGAAAGAGGACTTAACCAGTCTGAAGCATGAAACGAGTTGTCCCAGCAAAGTTTACCACTTGGGCAGACTTGGGAGTTTGCCCCAGTTTAACACAGTGACTCCATAGCATCACCAAGGCCTGGTTTCTTTATGTCTCCGTTTTCCTGGCTAGTTCCACACTTGTCCTGGGAAGACAGCTCCCACAATTCTACCTACTGTTTCCTCAGCCATAAGGACATGAGGATGAAGGGAGAGAGAGAAGTGAGAGTACCGGAAGGGAGGGAAGAGAAAGAAAGATTGATTCTAGAAGCTCTCAGAGGAAGGTAGGAAGTTCTAGTCTGAAGCCCTGAGGGAATACTTTCTACAAGCTCAGTGGTCTTAATAAGTTCTAAACTAAAACCAAACCCAACCCATTGCCATCAAATATGTTCTGACTCATGGTGATCCTATAGGACAGATTAGATGTAAGAATAAACACCTGTAAGTCCTACATAACCTTAAGTCTGTCAATAGGCAAACTTGAGAAAACAAGTTGTTGACAAAGGTGCTTTGAAAATACAGCTGATATATCCTGCTTAGACAAGAAAGATGAACACAACTAATCAAAGCTTCAGGTAAAGAGAAGCTACCATAAATAGTAAGTTGCAATCTTCCCTATATTGATTTTTTTCCCAATTTTGATACCTACTCCACCACTACAAACATGCTAGCCCACTAGCCCTCTT
Organism: Heterohyrax brucei; assembly: GCA_028571685.1. NCBI lineage: Eukaryota > Metazoa > Chordata > Mammalia > Hyracoidea > Procaviidae > Heterohyrax > Heterohyrax brucei. Next base: position 26,763,644 of record CM053162.1, read on the forward strand.
CTTTCCCCCTCCCACAGATTTACTGTATACACTTACACCCAGATTAGACTAGACGACTGCTTTCCTCATGAAACTCACATCCAAAAGCTTCTAGTGATTTCTTTTTGTCTAGAATGATTCCTCTCACCAAGAGAAGCAAGTACAAAACACCTGCCTCAGCATTTCAAACCCACTGCCATAAAGTCAACTCTGACTTACATTGACCCTACAGGACAGAGTAGAACTACCCCACAGAGCTTCCAAAGAGTGCCTGGTGGATTTGAACTGCCAATCTTTTGGTTAGCAGCTGAGAAACTTAACCACAAGACCACCAGGGTTTCTAGGCCTTAGCTTTTAGGGGTCCTATGGTCTCCTCTTCTAGTTAGCTCTCTTTCCAACTTTATCTGCCTTACTTTCCTACAGAAACTTTCTTCTCTGGCCAATGCTAATAACTGGTCCACGGTCCCACCACAGTCCCCACCTCCGTGCAGCATCTTATGCTCACCAGCAGCAGAAGTAGCCTTTCCACCTCCCTCCATTAGGAGTTGTTATAGTTGAAATTATGCTCCCCAAAATGTGTTATAAATCTGACTCCTATGCCTGTAGGTGTAATCCCATTTGGGAATAGCTTTTCCTTCTTTCCCAGGCAAGTGGGAACTGGGGAAAGCTAGATGTCGTGTGGGGATCTCCATGGAACATCAAGAAGAGTGTTAGAGAAGCCAAGACAAGGATTTTTCCCAGAGCAAACAGAGAGCTTTCCCCGAAGCCAGCAACCTGAACTCAGACTTCTAGCCTCCTAAACTGTCAGAAGACACTATCTGTTAAAGCTACCTACCGATGGCATTCCTGTTACAGCAGTACTAAGAAACTAAGATGGGAAAAAAATAGGGATGAGGCTAAGGTGATAGAGCGGGTAGATGCTTCCTGTGATCCTTCTATCAACAAAGACCCCCCAAAACAAATGAATCAATTATACATAACAACTTAGGAGCCCTGAATATCAAAGGGAAAGTTGAGAAACTGGACTGAGTGATAGAGAAGGAAGAGTAGGTCCAGAACTATCTAGGACTTGCCAGAACTGACCACTTACGACTTGGCACCTTGCAGGTAGTAAGTCTGCTGAGTGGAGTAGTGGCTTTCAGAAATCATCTTCCTCAGCAGGAGAGACTCAGCAGTCGAGAACCTACTCACACCTCTGGAAAGAGTGAAAAAACAATATTCGATCAACAAAAAGCTACGTAGATTGCATCCAATTTATCATGTAATGATGCAAATCTTTCTTTCTGGATAAAACCCTTCTCCTTTTTGCAATGCTTCCCCCTCCCTCCTCTGCACTGTGTTGAGCTCCAGAGTCTGATGCCATTACCTGGGCCAGAAGTAGGACTCCTTATGTACTCTCTAAGTCATTCTCCTGAATTCAGAGAGGGAACTACTTAACAAACCAGGGGGGAAATATAAAGTAATCTAGTGGCTCCCCTAAGCCAGGAATTCAGGGCAGAAACAGTTCCTTTGGCTGAGCTCAGGCTTAAGGGGACACACATTCCTCATAGACACTTTTTTTAACGGTCATCAAATCCCTTCCTTTCTCAGTCCCTGCAGCCAGATGCCAATCACCCCTGGTCACCTAGGACTGTAGGGGAGAGTCTGGACCATACACTTGATGACCAACTACCTGGGCACCTGAGCTGAATGCTACAAAGAAAGCCAACGGACTCCTGGTTTCACCTTCCTAGTAACAGCTCTAACATATGGACATAGGACATTAAAGCCTCAAAGGTGCCAATAATCCAACTAGTTCACATGACCAGCCTATTTTGGCATTTCAAAACAAGAAGCTAGACCACAGTAACAATATGTAAAATTAATAAATAGAATTTACTGATGGCTAAGAGACAATAATCCATATGAAATCACTTAAAGAGGCAGACCACAATGGCATCAGAACGCTCCCAAAACAATGAATTAAGAAATTTTCCAGATGAAGAAAACTTCCTACAATTATCAGAGGTAGAATATGGAAGATTAAAATTTAAAACTCTTGAAGAGATCAGGAAGGAGATGAGGCAAAATACAGCAGATCATAATGACAAGTTGAACAGGCTGCAAGAAAGCACAGACAAAGAGCACACAGAAATTCAGAAGATCAACAATTAAATTACAGAACAAGACAACTCTAAAGAAACTAAGACAAGGCTCCAACTTGAATTTTGCTTTATAGGGACTAGTAATACCCATATTTTCATTTCCATATGGAGAGATGCGATAAAGTGAGGTAGAGACATCTATCGTGCATGTTCCACAACACAGAAAGTAGTTGTTGCTGGGTAAGACCAGGCACAGCAGTTGTGGCAAGAAGTATAAGAGAACAGATGGCGATGTAGTGTTAGTATAAATACTTCCCATTGCTTTATGCTAAAAGCTGCAAGCCAACAAGCTACAGGCCAGGTTTAGCCTAAAGATGTGTTTTATTTGGCCCTGAAAGTACTTTTTTAAATGTTGGCTATTAATTCAAATTTTTTAAAAACTGGAACTTACACAAAAATTTGAACTTCTAGTTTTGCTGTAAAAGATCATAACATCTGGCAACGCTTGGCCATATTTCATTAGGCTTTTGGTAACCACCCTAAAATACAGTCACTTGAACAAATACTTTTTCCAAGTTCTGTGGATCAGCTGGCAGTTTTTCAGGTAGGGATCAAGTTACCCATCTCTATAATCCTCTGGGGCTGGGTGGTCTAGGACAGCCTCACTCACATGTCTTGGCCACGTGCATCATCAAGCAGGCTAGCTGAGGCTCTTCCTCACAGTGGTAGTCAAAGGGTTCCCAAGAGCACCAGGAGAGCAAACCTCAACGCACTGGTACTTCTCAGGCCTCTGCTTGCGACACGTCTTGTAACGCCCCACTAGCAAAAGGAAGTCTCATGACCAAGCCCAGATTCAAAGCCCAGTGCCATAGAATCAATGCTGACTGACAGCGACCTATAGAATTACTCCCTGGGATTTCTACAGAGTACTACAGATTTGAACTGCTGGCCATTAGGTGAGCAGATATCTCTTAACCACTACGCCACCAGGACTCCAGACCAAATTCAAGCAGTGGCAAAAGCAACCCATCTTTTGATGTAAGGTTGGAAAGGCACACTGCCAAGGGGCATGTATCCAGAAGTGGAAAGAGTTTGTGGCTACAGCAGCAGCAGCACTAGAGGTTGGTGTCATCTCCCCATAGACCTTCCTCAAGTACCAGACCACACAGAATCAGAATCCTTAGTTTTTTTTGTACTAATGTTACTCATAAATTGTAATTCCCATATACCACTCCTTGTCCATTACTTATTACTTATTACATTATTACATCAAAAAAGGTATTGATGTCAGTTCCCAAATACTAATTGCCACAGCACTGTAGTTAAAATGCCAGAAAATTTGACAAAATCAGCAACTACAAAAATTCCAACAGCAATGAAAGCAAAGTAGCACACTTACAGCCTACAGACAAAACCACAAGATTCGAAATGTCCTTGTAATTAGGTAATAGTCACAGCTCTGACACAAGTGGGAACCCTGGTGGCATCTTGGTTGAGTGCTATGGCTGCTGACCAAAAGGTCAGCAGTTCGAATTCACCAGGCACTCTTCAGAAATTTTATAGGGCAGTTCTATCGTGTCCTGCAGGATCTCTATGAGTGAGAACTGGCTCAACAACAATTGAGTTTTCTGACGGGAGTGCATTAGAAGGCTCACTAAGTAAATTAGAACAGAGTTTCAGCCTTATAGGTATATTGAGGAAACCCTGATGGTGTAGCAGTTAAGTGCTACATCTGCTAACCAAAAGATCAGCAGTTCAAATCCACCAGGTACTCCTTGGAAACTCTATGGGGCAGTTCTACTCTGACCTATGGGGTCTCTGTGTGTTGGAATTGACTCAGTGGTGGTGGCTTTGGCTTTCTGGCTAAGTCTGTTGATACATGTACATCGGTATTACGAAAAATGCTTTTAGTATTACAACTACAGAGATTTAAAATAATAATAATACATTTCTGTTAAAATACTGCATAAAAATTTTAAAACAGTAATTTTGGTGTCAATCCTTCTGACAGTGTCATCCAGTGTGGTTTGTGCCCCTAACCCCCCCTAGTGATGCTACTGGGCCATGATCAGCTGGAGGTGGGTAACTGTGGATCTCTCTGGGCAAGGCACATGTCTTATTCATCACTACAAGCCCCATTCCCACCCTCAACCCTAATCATTCTTGCCTAGGCCACTGGTTTATGTTGCTTCTTGACCGTTGTGGGTATTTAGCTCGTAGTAACCTGTAACTGTTTCCCAAGCCCTCCTGGTGGGCCATTTCACTCTGTAAAGAACTTCTCTACAAGCTGCTAAAAGGAAACATCAGGAGGAATCAAGAGTCCAAAAACAGGGTAGTCCAAGACCTGGGTGAACAGGATATTCAAGAAGAAGCACATGAAGTGTCAAGAGATGGGGACACAGAACTGTCACAAAGAAACAGCATAGGACACAGCTCTCAGCTCCCGCTACACTTTCAAATCACTAAGTAGCTTTAAAGCTACTGTTGGCCAGGCCACACCCAGATGAATTAAACCACAATCTCAGTAGTAGGGCCTGAACCCACTTATTTTAATAAAGCTCCCAATAATTCTAACAAATGGTAAGGATGAGACCCATCAACATTGGATTATTTCTATTTCAAAGCTGAAAGTGCTCCTAAATTTTACCCAAGGAATGGATCACCATCTTAGTAGATGCCAAAAGAAACCCCAGGCAGAAAGAAATTTAAAAACCTCCCACAAAGGAGACAGTGGACCACATTTCAGGTGAAGAGGCATTTTCTTTTTAAGTGACCCACTTGGCTTTAAACTAACTTTTAAGTAAGATTAACAGGGGCAAACTGGCCACCAAGTACCAAAGGGGAAAGGAAGTCTGGACACTCCCTCTGATATAGTGACTCAGTCATTGCTGGTATCTCAGAAAGGAGATAGTTCCACACTGCTCCCTTGGGGAAGACCACTGAAAGACACTAAGATACACTAAATACCTGTCTGCTGAAGACATGCACTTGGCAAATCACTCACACAGGAACTGGCTAAGCCTCTGTGCTGATTGCGGTCCTCCCTGCATTTCCAGGGGTCTCCAGTTACTCACTGTCATGGACTGAATTGTGTCCCCCCAAAAATATGTATAGAAATCTGGCTGGGTTGTGATTACCAGTATGGTGTGATTGCCCTCCATTTGTGATTTTTCTATGCTGGTCGTTAAAGAGGACCAGGGTGGGACTGTAAATCCCTTCCTAACGTCACCTCCTTCCTTGCTCTATTGTAAAGAGAGTTTGCTTGGAGTGTGGCTTACACCACCTTTTATCTTACAAGAGACTAAAGGAAAGGAAAGTAAGCAGAGAATGGGAACCGCATACCATCAAGAAGGCAGCCCCAGAGTAGAGCACGTCCTTCAGACCTCAGGTTCCTGCCCCAGTACGTTCCCTGACCAAAGACTGATGCAGCACAAGGAACTTCCTCCAGAGCCAACAAAGAAGCAAAACAAAGCCTTTCCCCTGGAGCAGACAACCTGAATTCACGCTTGTAACCTACTGGACTTTGTAACAATAAATCTATTTTTGTTAAAGCCATCCACTTTAGGGTATTTCTGTTAGAGCAGTACCAGATGACTAAAACATTCGTTTTTACATTCTTTCCCTAATTAGACAAAGAAACATTAACTACACAGAAAAAACATCAATCTCAGGCTACATCGATTTTCCTTCCAGAAAGACCTTGGTGACCACAGTTAGACTCACCAGCTCCTCATTCTGTGGTGGGGGTGAAAGCGAGGCTTGGTTTGGGCCACAGACGGCAGCAGAAGGCCAGACCAAGAGTCCTTCTCTCCTCCCTCTCCTGAGCCTGCTCACTCAAAGGACAGGGGGCATGGTAAGAACCCACCTGCTGGAAGCGGCCAAGTCCTTTAGGAGATCAGCAGGCCGTGGAGAGGGAGGCTGATGTGCCAAGGCTGCTAAACTCCACAAGAAAGCCTGCAGATGGGCCCTCTCAGAAGGCTACAGGAGCCCAGTGAGGAAGAGACCGGCTTGTGGGGCACAGCCCAGGACAGAAGGCAGTTCAAGGATGAGAGGAGATGGGACCAAAGCACTCTTCACCTCTCAACCTCCTCACAACCTAAGGCAGTGCAGCACACCTGCAGGGACCTGAACAGACGTGACCGGATCTGAAGGGACCCGAGTAGACCTGAAGGAAACTGAATAGACCTGAAGGAAATTGAATGGACCTGAAGGGGCCTGAAGGGACCTGAACCAACCTGAAGAGACGCGATTGGACCTGAAGGGACCTGAACAGTCCTAAAGGGAACTAAACAGACCTGAACGGACCTGAATACACCTCACCTGACCTAAAGGGAACTGAACAGAACTGACGGGATTTGAAGACAACTGAAGAGACCCGAAAGGACCTGAACAGAACTGAAGGGACACGATGGGACCTGGACAGACCTGCACTTACAGCAGAGGCCAGAAGTCTTGCAGTCAGTACCGTGTCCCAGGCTCTGTGTTCTGGGCCTCAAGCATGTGTTCACCTGTGACTTCATGACTTCAAAAACCATAAACCAAACCCATTACCCTCGAGTCACTTCCAACTCATGGCAACCAATCGGGACAGAGAAGAACGGCCCCACAGCGTTTCCCAGGAACAGCTGGTGGATTCAAACTGCGGACTTTTTGGTTAGCATCCTATCTCTTATCCATTAGTAACCCCACAGGGGGCATGGTTTATGATCTTCACTTTACAGATGGGAAGATCTACAGGCCACTGTTCTCATCTTCTCGTGAGGGCGCCTCACTTTTCTGAATCAGAGTCTGGCCTCCCTCTCCACTCTGAATTGTGTCCAGCGAAAAGAAACAGCCCAAGAAGGCCTGTGTGGAAGTTTCAGGTCTCCCACAGAAGCTCACGCTGGGGTCGGGGAGCGGGGGACGACAAACCTGAGCTGTCTGTGAAGCCCACATGCTGCTCATGCCGGCATCTGAAGATTAAGGGTCACATCAACCTACTCGGGTCCCACATCCTGCAGGCTTCTTCCAGAACGTCTCTCTGCTGGGGCCCTACTGGCAGCGGTTGTTTTCCCGCTGATTTGGCATGGGTGGACCAAGGCGAGGGACACGCAAGAGACCAGGGCACTGCTCTCGGCTCGGGCTCCTCCCGTAGAAAGCTCCTCAGGCAGATGACTCCAACACGCGCGGAGGCCGCCGGGAGCTAACAGCCTGGTGGTCTTGGGGCTCCGGGCGGGCTGCAGGCAGAACCTAGGCCAGAGAACTGAAGGCACCCCTGCGCAGAGTGGGCTCCTGGCCCCGGGTTCCCACACAGAGCCTGGGTCTGGCCTCAACCTCAACTGCCCGAGCTGGTGTTTTAGGGTTTGCTTCCTACCAGGGAGTTCTGGAAGGCGTCAGGGGCGGAGTGGCATGCCCCGGGGCCAAGGGGCGCTGCTGTCGCCTTCGAGGTGTTCACCTAGTGCCCAAGTCTTGCCACGGCCCAAGTGGATATAGCGGGTAGGGCGCTCCTTACCTCTTGGGTGCACTGCTCCTCTGTAGTTTGAGGGTCCTGGATGCACAGCTTTGCGGCTTGGCGCGCCCCGGGCATCGCGACTCTGGCGCTCGGGGTGTGGATGCGCTGAGCGTCGGGGCCTCTACGGCGGACTCTGCCCGGGCTGAGGGAGGCCCGGCCTCGGGGGCTCGACTTGGCCCTTCACGTGACGACGGCAGGAACAGACAGCTGCAGCCCGGAGGGCGGGGACGGTGCGCGCTGGACCTCCGGCTCTCACACCGCGGTCCCTTCCAGGCTGGGCCTCCAGGGCTCCAGCCAGTCGGAGGCGGGGAGCGGTTCCGGAGGGGCGGGGAGCGCGAGGAGCCGGGCCGCCCCGGGAAGACCCCGGGCTTGCAGCAGCCACTGGGGTTACAGGCCACCGTGGCAAATGGCACAAACTGCGTGCCTCTGGGCGCTTGATTGTGCCTAGCTTTCTGTATCTGTAAAAACTGGAATAGTACCTTCCTTCCAGGGCTGTTTTGAGAATTAGATGAAGTAATTGAGGTGCAGTGGCTGCGACTGGTGAGTGCTCTTTGGTTCCCTCTCCACGTCCTGGGGGAGCCCAGAGCACCTGAGCAGAGTCCCTGCGGTGGGGGGTGAGGAGGTACCAGAAATCTAGATTTTCATGAGACTCCTGATTGTTTAACATGTTCGCAATGGACTTAATACTAAATATTTGTACGCCACTCTTATGTGGCGTTCCTGGGCTCTTAGGCTTACCACCTTCACTGACACCTCTCAGAGAAGGAAGAGGACTGGAAAGGCCACTGGAGGGGTGATATCCCTCTGGGCAGTTCACTGAGGCTCTATGCTAGGTACTGATGGCCAAAAGGCCCAAGTCAGGGACTTTGGCAGGCAAAGTAGTGGTATTTCGAAACATCCCACACCCTAATTCCTAGAACTATACCTCTGTTATCGAACTCTCCAAAAGAGACTTTGCAGATGTCATTAAAGTTACTAATCAGTTGACCTACTGTGGTCCAGTTGATTCCGACTCATAGCAACCCTATGAGTAGGAAGCAACTCACAGCTCCACAGTGCAACTCGAAACTCAACAGTGCTGGGTTTTTGTTGGTTGGTTGATTGGTTTTGTAATCAGTTGACCTAGGAAAACCTGGTGGTACAGTGGTTAAGTGCTACCTCTGCTAACCAAAAGTCAGCAGTTCCAATCTTCCAGGCACTCCTTGGAAACTCTGTATGGGGCAGTTCTACTCTGCTCTATAGTGTCTCTGTGAGTTGGAGTCTCCTCTACAGCAGTGGGTTTTGGAATCCGTTGATCTTAAGATACGAAGATTATTCTGGCACCACGATCTAGGTGGAATCCAGCCCTTAAAAACAGAAGAAGAAGGCAAGAGGAAATTCAGAGATATATAAACTACAAGAGGATTCAAGGAGCCAGTGCCGTTGTTGCTGCGTTGAAGATGGGGAAGAGGGAGGGCTGCAGGGATCAGAATTCTTTCATCAACGTTTAATGAGCTTGGAAGCCAGTTCTTCTCCAGAAAGGGTCACAACCCTAATAACACTTTTATTTCCATCTTTGGGACGTTAAGCAGAGAATACAGCTATGTATCCCTGGATGTGTAACCTACAGAATGTGAGATAATAAATGGATTTTGTTTTAAGCCCCTTGAGTTTGTAGCACTTTGTTACAATAGAAAACTAAGACAGGATGCTGGTTTGATCAATGCTAGAGTTGTATTCTAGCCTGGATTGAGAATTGCATGTGGCCCCTGTTCCTTGGTGAGAACAGCCAGGCACTGAATCCACCCCACTCGCTGTGATGTTATTCGCACTCAACACAAACGATACATTTGCAAGCCCTTCCTCTACTTCTCCAGGCCAAAGAATCGCTTCCTCTCCAGTCTTCATGAAAACCACATGGTGCCTATATATCCCGATTGCTTCACCTATTTTTGTATGTCACCCCACCTTCTGGACCACAACACTTAGAGGGGAGGAGGGCAGGAAATATCTATCTTTGAACCTCCAGCTCCCAGCCCAGAGCAGACATGTGTTAAAGCAAAATTCACACAAGCTTGTAACCAATGATCTGTGTCTTTACAGTGTCTGGAATAACTATTTGTCATTGTTCTTGTGTTGGTTACCATGACAACTTTTGAGAAATGTAAATATTCTATTTCTATTTCATGGAGCCCTGATAGTACTAGGCTACTAACCAAAAAGTTGGCAGGTCTAATCCACCAGCCACTCCGTGGAAGCCCTATGGTGATAAGAAGAGCACAGAGCTGAGAGACATTGAGCTTTGTCAGAACATTCATTTATATACTGGAGGCGGGCCACACATACTCCCAGACTGCTTTCAGCTGATAGGTACAATATGGAACATGATTGCATCACATTACATTATGGAAAAGCACCTCGTAGCATCCGCCAAACCAGTGAAAATTATAGCCTATCTAAGTTGAGATTTTAACAACCATCACAGTAAGTTGGAGCTAGTATCCTACAACCCAGGAAAGGGCTGGGTATTTCCCTTCCCCACTTCACAGTCTCCAGTGAATGGTTGCCAATCTCCCTAAGAAAAGCACAGAGGAAGAGTCATTGTATACTTCTGTGGCTGAACAGCATGACCTTTCCTGAAAGGGACTCAGCCTCCACCTCAATCAAAGGCCTCTGGGTCTGTGACCTGGCTTAGGTTGGGAACTGGGAAACCTGTCACTAATCTCTTCTGTGGCCACCTGAATCAGAAGTCTGCCTGACAGACTAGAATTTGTCTGCCTATACACACACACACACACACACACATAATACACCATGGACTTCCAGAAGAACAAACAAATCTGTCTTGGAAGAAGTGTAGCCAGAATGATCCTTAAAAGTGGGAATGGTGTGACTTCGTCTCACGTACTTTGGACAGGTTATCAGGAGGGACCAGTTCCTGGAGAAAGACACCATGCTTAATAGAGCAGACGGTCAGCGATAAAGAGAAAGACTCTCAATTAGGTGGAATGACACAGGGACTGCAACAATGGGCTCAAATATAGTAATGATTATGATTATGGTACAGGGACAGACAGTGTTTTGTTCTGTTGTATCCAACCCTCAGCTCCACAATTCAGTCCCTGGGGGAGTTTGGCTGTGTCTTTAGAGCTTCCATGGTCTTTGTTTTAGTCATCTGGTGCTACTCTAAAAGAGATCTAAAGTGAATGGCTTTAACAAAGGAAATTACTTACACAGTCTGGTGGACTACAAGCCCAAATTCAGAGTGTCAATTTCAGGGGAAGGATTTCACTTTGTTGGCTCTGGAGGAAAGTCCTTGTGCTGTATCAGTCTTTGGTCAGGGAGCATCTTGGCACAGGAACCTTGGGTCTGAAGGATGCACTCTTCTCCCAGTGCTTCTTGATGTTGTGAAGTTCCCAAGTCTCTACTTGCTTCCCTTTCCTTTTCTTTCTTGTAACACAGAAGGATAAAGAGTGGTGAAAGCCACACTCCTGGGAAACTCCCTTTGTAATAGAACAGGGAGGTGACCTTAGGAAGGGATTTACAGTCTCACCCTAATCCTCTTTAACATGCATCATAGGAAAATCACAAAATGGAGGATAATCATTAATTATTGGAAATCACGGCCCAGTCAAATGGCTACACACATTTTCAGGGGACACAGTTTAATTCATGATAGCCTTGCCTTGATCAAGTTGTGCTGATTTCTCTAGTTAACACATACCTGTTGTCTAGTTAGGGTTTTTCCATTTCCCGCCACTTCCCTCCCTCACAATCATCAAAGATTGTTTGTTTTTGTGTATAAATCTTTTCATGAGTTTTTATAATGGTCTCATACAATATCTGTCTTTTTGTGATTGACTTATTACACTCAGCATAATGCCCTCCAGATTCATTCATGTGAGAAATTTCAAAGATTTATCATTATCCTTTATCATTGTGTAATAGTCCATTATATGTAGGTACTATAGTTTGTTTGTCCATATGTCTGTTGATGGGCACTTATGTGTTAAATTTTTATTAAGTCATATTTATAATGGTGCTTTTTGTATCACAGTACTTTTTGCTTAACTCAATTTTTTTTGTTGTCCTTCAGATTGTATTTTTTCTTTTTATTGTGATTGAGTGAAAGTGTGCAATCCAGTTTAAATTTGCATGGCCGCCTATCTGTGCTCCTTCTGCTCTCTTTGTCCAATGACAGCACACTCCTTTCTGTTCTATACGTGTCATATCCTCTTAACAATCTCCTATCCCCTCCTCTCCACTTCCTTCTAGTAAGAGGCCAGTCGGATGACATCCTATACATGCATAGAACCATAAAGTGCACACACACTACTGTCACTCTGTGTCCCTGAATCCATTCCATTCCTGTCCAAACAGTTGACCTCAGTAATGATTTATGATTGGGGCAGCATCAGGTCGAGAGGCCATACTCCCAGGGGAACTCCCAGGCCTTCATGCCATCAATCGTGGTCATTTAATAGAGTTCTTAGGGTGCACTTCTTTTTTTCTCACATTACTACTGGGTGCTTAACCCAAATTTGGAAAGATTTTCTCTTACGTTTTCTTCTGAACATTTATAATTTTTCATTTCCAATTTACATCTATGATGCATTTTGAATTAACTTTATATAAGGTATAAATTGAGAGTCTGGGATCATATTTTGCTTATGGATGTCCAATTGTTCAAGCACCATTTCTTGAAAAAATCTACTCTATCCCTATTGAATTGCCTTCACATCTTTGTCAAGAATCAATATACTGGGGGGCAGAGTCAAGATGGCTGACTAAGCCCACGTCTCCTTCTATCCCTCTGGAAACCAAGACCTGAATTGACAATCAAACAGAGCCTTCTGATCACCTAATCAGCCTCAGGACACGGCACAGAGCTCTTAACTGGGACTTCATACCACTCAGCGAAAAACCTTCTCTCTTTCACTGATTCCTGCTCCCGGCTAGCCCTGGCTCTCACCATCGGAAGGTAAATGCACCAGTTTGACTTTTTTTTTCCTCTGTCTCAGCTGGCGGGCGGACCTGGGTCTTGCCTGGCGGCTGGACTCAGACGAGCTGCTGGGGGGATAGGCAGGCAAAATTTCCATGTTCTGAGAACCAGACGCGGGACTCTGTTAATCTAGCCACTTTGAGCCTTTCGTTTTGTAGCTGCCTCAGCGGGGTTTGTGCGGAGCTCCGCGGTCAGGGTGCGGGATGCCATGTTGGTACCGAGATTCTAGCGGGACCTCGTTCTTAGCCTGGGAGCCAGCGCCTGCAGACGGGACAGCGCTTCTCCGACAGAAAAGTAGTGATTTTGCACAGTGCTGCCTACGTTGGGGGCCCTGCAACAGAAGCAGAGGAATCGCTGTCTCTCGGCACCTTTAGCCCCTCTGTCTGCTGCCTGTATGGAGGACACCATCTTGGATACAGTGGCCGCAGGTGGACCTAACTCTTAGCTTGGGAGCCAGAGCCTGTCCACAGGTGAGCACTTTTCTATCACAAAACCAGTACTCCATGCAGTGTTGGCTAAGGCTAGGCCCTGTCAGCAGAGGCCAAAAGGTCAGTAGGATTGCTGTATTCTAAACTAGTTTGTTATCATCTGGGGTTGGATATAGTGGCGCTTACTTTGTCAGATGAGAAGAGGGACCTCTACATCTGAAAACCTAACTGACTTGTGAACTGGTCAGATACCTTTTGCTTTACATTTGAAGACAGCCTAGAGAAACATTTGCAATCCATCCTCACAGTACCTCTTCCAGCCTCCATATACTCACATGGGGCCCAAAAAGCAACAGACAATTGTACCATACAAGCAATCACTCATGGCTTCAGAAGGCTCCCAAACAAAGCAACCAAGGAGTTTTCCAGATGAAGAAACTTTTATGAAAGCATCAGGAAGTGAAAACAAATTGATTATATACAGAGCCCTTCTAGACCTTATACAAAATGCAGGAGAACAAAATGAAAAATTAAGCAAGTTGTTCGATCTGATGGAACACCAGTACTCTGAAATCCAACAGATGAAGAAGAAAATCAAAGACATAGAAACTTCAATGCAAGGCCAAGAAAACAGAATGGAACAAATGGAAAAAAGAATTTCTGCCTTGGAAGACAGAGCTACTGATGCCAGTGTCTATGAGCAGAAATCAGAAAAAAAGAAACAAGAAAAATTAAGAAAAATTAAGAAGCACGTGGGACTCTATTAAGAGGAACAACTTTTGATTAATTGGAGTCCCTGAACAGGGTGAGACATCTGAGAACACAGAGAGTATTGTTGCTGAGCTGCTGAAAGAAAACTTCCCAGAAATCATGAAGGAAGAGAATATAGACATCTCAGATGCATATCGTACACCACCCAATATAGATCTCAAAAGAAAGACTCCAAGACATATTATAATCAAGCTTAACAAAATGAAACACAAGCAACAACTCTTAAAGGCAGCAAGACTCAAGGCAAAGCTAACATTCAGAGGGAAACCCTGTAGGCTCTCTTCAGATTTCTCAGCAGAAACCATGCTGGCACGGAGACAGTGGCATGACACATTCAATGTCTTGAAGGAGAAGAACTTCCAACCAAGAATTATATATCCTGCAAAACTATCTTTCAAATACAAAAATGAAATTAAGACATTCCCAGATAAACAGAAACTCAGAGACTTTGTAAAAACCAAACCCAAACTACAAGAAATACTGAAAGAAGTTCTTGGCTTTGGCTTAGAAGAACGAAACCACTAACTTTATATTTTAGAACGACACACTACTCAATACTCTGCTCATTTAGGGGAGGCTCCAAAGTAAATCACAGCCTTGATATGGAAAGAAGCAATCCAGTGATCATCATGAAAACCATGGTGTCATCATAATAAAAAGAGGGATGTACTACAGTCGTTATAGTCCTTCCAGATGGAGAGGAAGATGACAAGACTGGTAGTAATTAAAATTGGGTTTATAAATAGTTTATTAAGGGGGTTCATAGGGGCAGCTGTAAAGCACAACAAAGATGTATCATACCATTTCAAGAAATCTAACACACGAGTCTCAACAACTATAAAACCAGCTCTGAAAAAGGTGAAAAATCAACTCACAAAAAAGAATGTCCCAGAACAGACTAATAAGAACAACAGAGAAAACATCAACATAAAAATAAACATATCACAATGGTGGCAGTGAACACATCCCTATCAATAATTACATTGAATGTGAATGGACTGAATGCTCCAGTAAAGAGACACCGAGTGTCATCTTGGTTCAAAAGACACGACCCATCCATATGTTGTCTACAAGAAACTCACTTGAGACCTAAAGACAGGAACAAACTGAAAATTAAAGGATGGAAGAATATATATCAAGCTAACAATGAACAAAGAAGAGCAGGGGTGGCAATTCTAATCTCAGACCAACAAAATCAATTTTAATGTCAAATCCTCCATCGTGGACAAAGATGGACACTGTTTATTGCTGAAAGGTTCAGTACACAAGCAAGACTTAACTTTATTAAATATTTATGCACCTAATGTCAGAGCACCTAAATATGTCGAAGAAACACTGACTAAACTCAAAAGAGAGTTAGGTGACTCCACAATAATAGTGGGAGACTTTAACACTCCACTCTCATCACTAGACAGATCATCCAGAAAAAAGCTCAGTAAAGATACAGAAGACCTCATTGACACAATTAACTAACTAAACCTCATTGATATATACAGAACTTTCCACCCATCAGCAGACAACTACACCTTCTTCTACAGTGCACATGGAACATTCTCCAGAATGGACCACGTGATAGGCCATAATACAATGCTCAACAAAATCCATACCATTGAATTACTGCAAAGCATCTTCTCAGATCATAAAGCCATCAAAGTTGAAATCAATAGCAGAGAAAACATAGATAGAAAGTGGAACTCTTGGAAACTGAACAACATCTTGCTCAAAAAAACATGGGTTATAGAGGAAATCAAGGATGAAGTAAAGAAATTCATGGATTCGAATGAGAACGAAAACACTTCCTACCAGAACCTATGGGATACAGCCAAAGCAGTGCTCAGAGGTCTGTTTATCTCCATAAATGTACACATCTGGAAGGAAGAAAGAAACTAAATCAAGGAACTAACTCTACAGCTTGAACAAGTAGAAAGAGAACAACAGAGGAACCCCTCGGGTGCCAGAAGAAATGAGATCGTAAAGATTAGAGCAGAGCTAAATGAATTCGAGAATAGAAAAACAATTGAAAAAATTGAAAAGACCAAAAGCTGGTTTTTTGAAAAGATCAACAAAATTGATAAACCACTGGCTAAACTTACTAAAGAAAAGCAGGAAAGGAAACAAATAACCCAAATTAGAAATGAGAGGGGAGTTGTCACCACAGATGCAACAGAAATCAAAAATATCATAACAGAATACTATGAAAGACTGTACTCTAACAAATTTGAAAACCTAGAGGAAATGGACAAATTCCTTGACTCATACCACCTACCCAAATTATCACAACATGAAGCAGAACAATTTAATAAACCCATCACAAAGGAAGAGATTGACATCAAAACACTGCCAACCAAAGAAATTCTGGGCCCAGATGGCTTCACGGCAGAATTCCATCAAGCATTTAGAGAAGAGTTCTCCCCAATACTACTGAGACTATTTCACAGTATAGAAAGGGATGGAGTACTCCCAAACTCATTCTATGAAGCCAGCATAACCCTGATACCTAAGCCAGGGAAAGATCCAACAAAGACAGAGAACTACAGACCGATATCACTCATGAACCTAGATGCAAAAATCTTCAACAAAATTCTTGCCAACAGAATACTACAACATATCAAGAAAATAATCCGTCATGACCAAGTGGGATTCATACCAGGGATGCAAGGCTGGTTCAACATCAGGAAAGCAATTAATGTGATTAACCACATAAATAACACAAAAGACAAGAATTACCTGATTTTGTCCATTGATGCCAAAAAGTCATTCGATAAAGTCCAACACCCATTCATGCTAAAAAGTCTTAGCAAAATGGGCATAGATGGCAAATTCCTCAACACAATAAGGGCCATTTATACAAAGCCAATTGCCCACATCATCCTGAATGGAGAGAGACTGAAAGACTCTTCCTAGAGATCAGGAACTAGACAAGGATGCCCACTCTCACCTCTCCTATTCAACATTGTGCTAGAAGTTCTAGCCAGAGCAATTAGACAAGATGAAGAAATAAAGGGCATCTGCATTGGCAAAGAGGAAGTTAAAATCTCCCTGTTCGCAGATGATATGATTGTATATGCAGAGAACCCCAAGTAATCTATAAGTAAGCTACTCAAACTGATAGAAGAGTTCAGCAAAGTCTCAGGACACAAGATAAATATAAGTAAATCAGTAGGATTCCTTTATACCAACAACGAGACTGTTAAGGAGGAAATTATCAAATCAATACCATTTACGATAGCCCCTAAGAAGATAAAGTACCTAGGAATTAATCTAACCAGAGAAACAACAGACCTTTACAAAGAGAACTTCAAGCCCTTACTACAAGAAACTAAGAGAGACTTAGATAAATGGAAAAACCTACCCTGCTCATGGATAGGAAGACTTAACATTGTGAAAATGTCTATTTTACCCAAAGCAATTTATTTATATAATGCAATCCCAATACAAGTTCCAGCATCATTTTTTAATGAGACAGGGGCAGGGGACCATGCTTTTAGGCGAAATCGAGGCCAACTGTCACAACTAGCGTTTTGATAAGAGAGCCCTCTGTACCCCACATTGGTGAGTGGCGTCTGGGGTCATAAAAGCTGGCAAGCTGCCATCCGAGGACACAGCAAATGGTCCCAACTGAGTAAGAACGGATACTCACCGAGGACCAAAATGGCATGTGGTAAAGACATCCGAGAAGACAGAGAGACCCACAAGAGTGGGTGCCTACATCGACTTGGGACCGGAAGAACCGGATAGTGCCCGGTCACCACCAGTGATAGCCACGATGGAGCTCACAGAGAAGAGTCTCACTGGCAACACAAGAATAAAAAGGGGTGCATCATGAGATCTCCACTAAAAGACTTCAGTTGATGGTCCAGTGGTTTTGGGGTTCCTCTGAAAGCATGGCCCCTGGCCCTGGTGCTGCCCTTTCCCATAAATTATAACAAAGGTCCACTCTTTGGACAGGAATGGATTAGACTTGGCAATGCAGAGTGACCATATATTGGAAGCACTTTATGGTTCTATACATCTATAGGATATCATCTTGCTGACCTCTGGCTGGAGGAAGGGGAGTGGACGGAGAGGAGGGGAAAGGAGGCTGTTGGGAGGATGAGACAGGTATGGAGCAGAGAGGAATAGTGTGCAGTCACCGGACATGGAGAGCAGTGGAATCTGCATATAGGTGGGCATGTAAATTTATATGTGAATGTACATTTTCACTCAGTTATGTTAAATAAAAATTAAAAAAATAAATTAAAAAAAAAGAAAAGACTCTTTGACAGCTGCAAGGGAGGGGAGGGAGGAAGGATGAGGGGAGAGGGTTTAGTTTAGATAGTTACTAGAAATGTAGTTGGGAGAAGGCGGTGATAGCACACATTAGAAACAAGAACAACATTAAGTGGACTTCACCATAACTTGAGTACTCCTTCCATCTTAACTCAATACTGCAAGCATAGAGTAGCTGGGGCGGGGGGTGGGGTACCACGCTCTTAGGCGAATTCTAGGCCAATTGGCACAACTAGCATTTTGCTAAGAAAGCTCTCTGCACCCCACATTGGTGAGTGGCGTCTGGGGTCTTAAAAGCTGCCAGGCTGCCATCCGAGGACACAGCAAATGGTCCCAACTCAACAGGAGCGGATGCTCACCCAGGACCAAAATGACATGTGGTAAAGACAACTGAGAAGACAGAGAGACCCACAAGAGTGGGTGCTTACGTTGACTTGGGACAGGAAGAACCACATGGTGCCCGGCCACCACCAGTGATAGCCACATTGGAGCCCACAGAGAGGAGTCTCACTGGCAACACAATAATAAAAAGGGGTGCATCATGAGATCTCCACTAAAAGACCTCAACTGATGGTCCAGCGGTTTTGAGGTTCCTCTGAGAGCAAGGCCCCCGGCCCTGATGCTGCCCTTTCCCATAAATTATAACAAAGGTCCACTCTTTGGACAGGAATGGATTGGCCTTGGCAATGCAGAGTGACCATATGTTGGAAGCACTTTATGGTTCTATACATCTATAGGATATCATCTTGCTGACCTCTGGCTGGAGGAAAGGGAGTGGACGGAGAGGAGGGGAAAGGAGGCTGTTGGGAGGATGAGACAGGTATGGAGCAGAGAGGAATAGTGTGCAGTCACCAGACAGGGAGAGCAGTGGAAGCTGCATATTGGTGGGCATGTAAATTTATATGTGAGTGTACATTTTCACTCAGTCATGTTAAATAAAAATAAAAAATAAAAAAAAAAAGAGGAAAAGAAAAAGAACTTGGTTTGTGCCAATTAGTGAAAACCTTTTGAAAACAGTGGTGATGGTTCTCAAACATGAATGTAATTAATGTCATTGAATTGTACACTTAAAAAAGGCAACATTTTTGTTATACATGTTTTACCACAATAAAATTTTTAAAAGAAGAATCAATATACTGTACTTGCATGGGTCTGTTTCTAAAATCTATTCTAATAACTTCTTACTGCTGAAGCAACGTAAGATCTTAGACCAAATTTTACCTTCATGAGTGTACCCACAGTGTTAACACAATCCTTCTCCCCAGGCAAAACTGAATTTTGTTTCACTTTCTAGTCACTTTTCCCTAGAAATCTGATAGAAGTGGAATATCCATACTGCTTATAGTAATAATGATCCCTGATAGGCAAAATGCCTCCGGACTGCAAGGATCATACATGGAGTATAAATACCTGATGGAAAGCCATAGTTTTGGGCTCTCCTGAGTGTGGTGCCTTTTATAACAGAGACTGGTGGTTCTTTAAGATGTGCCCATAGAATTATATACGACATATTGGTTCTTACCGGGACATGGGCTTGGTGTTTCAGCATCCACTTTGGTCTTATTCTTTGAGTGCATTCAGCCACTTGGACTGCTATGTACACTTTAGTAATGGTGACATAAAACACTGTCGGGTCAGAATACTGTTTCCTGTCCTTCATGCTACTTGGTGAATCTAATGTTAACCATGCCCTATTATTGTCATCCAGTTTCATCGTCTAGTTGAGCTTAAGACCAGCTGCTGGTGGGCACTGCATTCACCATCTTAACAGAAAAGGACTAATTCTTCAGTACCACTGCATTGCAATAAATTTGCTTCACAGTTAAAAACTTCAATGGCCAGAAATAAGTCTGTTTGAGATCTGTGAGAAATTAGCAAAATAGTGGTATGTCTAACCTAAACACGATTCTCACTCCACTGTTATACATTTGTGTTTGTCTTTAGTTTTCCAGTAGATAAGTAATATTGCCTGATTTCACCTAGGGAAGCAAAAGCTCACCTAGATAATTGTTCCATGAATTCAATGAAGCTCCATTATACCTCTCCCAATTCTTAAAGCAAGAGTCTCAGGAGAGACTATTCCATGTGTCCACTCTGATTTCAAATGTAGATAACTTCTTGTGTTCTCCTGATCTGAATGATTCTAAGAATAGCTGTAAATATCTACTCATTGAGCTAACCGAGGTCTATAACCTGAAAGAAGGGTAATATTTAAGGAGAGATTATGAATTAATCAAAACTATACAAGTTTACAAGGAAAAGATTAGTCCAAAAGATTAATGGACACATTTACCATGGCTTCCATGAGACTTAGTCCGGTACAACCAGTTACCACTACCAACTGCTCAGACAGGGATCACGACACAGAATCCCAGACAGAGCTTGAGAAAAAGGTAAAACAAAATTCTGACTCACACAAAAAGACCAGACACACTGGTCTGAGAGAGACTGGACCCCTTTTAGCTTTGTAATAAAATCAGTGCTGAGTCTCACCATTCAGCCAAAGATTAGACAGGCTTATAAAGCAAAATGAGACTAAAGAGGCACAACAGCCCATGGGCAAGGACTAGAAGGCAGGAGGGGACAGAAAAGTCGGTAATAGGGAAACCAAGGTTAAGAAGGGAAAGAGTTGACGTATCATGGGGTGGTTAACCAATGTCACAACATTATGTATTCTGTTTAATGAGAAACTAGTTTATTTTGTAAAACTTCATCTAAACTACAATAAAAATAAATTACCCAAGGTCAATAACTAAAAGACAGTTTAAATAAATTCCGGGATTGAGTGATCATTGTGTAAAACTGATACAAAATCTTTCTAAAGTATCAAGGCCTCTTTGAAATCTGGAAATCTTGATGGCATATCAGTTAAGTGCTATGGTTGTTTATCAAAAGATCAGCAGTTCAAATCCACCAAGTGTTCCTTGCAAACTCTACGGGGCAGTTCTACTCTGTCCTACAAGGTTGTTATGAGTCAAAATCAACTCAGTGGCAATGGGCTTGGATTATGCAATCTGACTAAACCAAAGATCTTAGAACTCTCCTATGGAAGACAGAAATGGAAAAAGCTTCTCATGATCTCAAAACATTTGTTCTGCAATTATGTAAACTGGGTCTCCCAGAGTATCATAAACTTTTATTTTTTTTATGTGCATGAATGCCTATGTATCTGCTCATTTGTGGTACTGTGGGAGCTTGTGTGTTTCTGTGATGCTGGAAGCTATGCCACTGGTATTCAGATACCAGTAGAATCATCCATGATGGATACCTTTCAGGTGAGCTTCCAGACTAAGACACAATAGGAAGGACTCTGTGGTCTACTTCTGAAAAGACCTAGCCAGCGAAATCCTTATGAATAGCAGTGGAACACTGTCAGATACACTGCAAAAAGATAAGTCCCCACACCCTAGGTTGAAAGTCACTCAAAAGATAACTGGGGAAGAGTTACCTCCTCAAAACTGAGTCAACCTTGATGACATGGATGGAATCAAGCCTTCAGGACCATCATTTGTTCATGTGGCATGACTCAAAATGAGAAGAAGTAGCTTCAGACATCCATTAATAATCAGGATGTGGAATGTACAAAATATGAATATAGGAAAATTGGAAATTGACAAAAATGAAATGAAACACATAAACATTGATACCCTAGGTGTTAGTGAGCTGAAATGGTCTGGTATTGGCTGGTGGTCTATTGGCCGTATGGTCTACTTTGCCAGGAATAACTCAAAGAGGAATAGTGCTGCATTCATCATCTAAAAGAACATTTCAAGATCTATTGTGAAGTACAGTGCTGTTAGTAAGAGGGTAATATTCATATACCTACAAGGAAGCCCAGTTAGTTTGACATTATTCAAATTTATGCACCCACGACTAAGGGCAAAGATGAAGAAATTGAAGATTTTTACCAGCTTCTGCAGTATGAAATTGATCAAACAATCAGATTGCATGGATAATTACTGGTAATATGAATGCAAAATCTGGAAAACAAAGAAAGATTGGTTGGTTGGAAAATATGGCCTTGGTGATAGAAATGATGCCAGAGATCACATGTTAAATTTTATAATCTCTTCTTCTTCATTGTAAATGCCTTTTTTCACCAACATAAACAGCGACTCTACACACAAACCTCACCAGATGGAATACACAGGAATTAAATTGACTAAATCTGTGAAAACAGATGATGGACAAACTCAGTGTTTCAGTCAGAACAAGGGCAGGTGCCAATTGTGGAACAGACTACTAATTGCTCATACATAAGTTCAAAGAGAAACTGAACATTATTAGAACAAGCCCATGAGAGCCAAAATACAAACTTGAGTAGATCCCACCTGAGTTTAGAGACCTTCTCAAGAACAGATTTGATGCTTTGAGCATTAATGACTGAAGACCAGATGAACTGTGGAACAACATCAGGGGCATCATCCATGAAGAAACTAAGTGGTCATTAAAAAGACGGAAAAGACCAAAATGGATGTCAGAGGAGATTCTGAAACTTGAGATAGAACACTAGGTAGCTGAAACAAAAGAAAGAAATGAGGAAGTAAAAGAACTGTACAGAAGATTTCAAAGGGTGACATGTGCAAAGAACGGAGATAGAAAACCAAAAGGGAATAACATGCTCTGCGTTTCTCAAGCTGAAAGAATTGAAGAAAATCTCAAGCCTCTAGTTGCAGTAGTGAAAGACTCTATAGGGAAAACATTAGATGAAGAAGATGGAAGGAGTACACAGCATCATTATACCAAAAATAATTGGTTCACATTCAACCATTTAAAGAAGTAGCATGTGACTGGGAGCCAACGGAACTGAAGGAAGAAGTGCCAGGTGCAATGAAGTCATGGGTGATAAAGAAGGCTCCAGGAATTGATGGAATATCAACTGAGATGTTTCAACAAACAGATGCAGCAATCACTTGTATAGGCTAAGAAATTTAGATGACATCTACCTGGCCAACTGACTGAAAGAGATCCATATCTACACCTGTTCTCAAAAAAGATGATCCAAACGAATGTAGAAATTATCAAACAATATCATTAATAGCACACACAGTAAAAGTTTTGTTAAAGATCATTCAAAGGGCAGAGTCAAGATGGTGGAGTAAACACATGTCTCCTTAAATCCCTCTGGAAACCAAGACCTGAACTGATAATTAAACAGAGGCTTCTGGACACAGCATAGGGCTGTTAACTTGGACTTCATACCACTGAATGGAAAACTTCCTCTCTTTTGCAGTCGCCCACTCTTGGAGAGTGCTGGCTTTCATGGACCAAAGGTAACTTGCCATTTTAACTTTTTTTCCTCCGTCTAATCTGGCAGGCGGAGCTGGGACTTGACTAGCAGCTAATCTCAGATGCACAGCTGGTGGGATCGGCACACGGAATTGTGACATTTTGAGAGCCAGCTTTGGACTCTGTGCATCTTGGCACCTTTGGTCTCCCTTTTCACCTCTGCCATGAGTAGCCTTTACTGAGACAGGCAGAGAGCTTGTGCAGGATGCCATCTTGTTCCGCCAGGAGGCAGAGTACCCATATAGCGGCCTCAGTTGCACCTAATTCCTAGGCTGGTAGGCAGTGCCTCCTCAGAGGAGAGTGGTTTTTCTGGAAGAAAAGCAGCATTTTATACAGAGTTGCCTACGGATGGGGCCCAACAGCAGAGGCCAGCAGGGCAATAGCCTTTCTGTATTTTGAACTACTTTATAACATCTGGAATTACAGCTGGGAAGAGGAACCTGTACACCTGGAAACCTGACTGACTTTGGAAGTTCTTGGATATCTCTTACCTTTCATTTTAAGATGGCCTAAAGAAACAACTGCAGTCCATCCTCATAGCATCTCTTCCATCCTTTATTGACTCACATGATGCCCCAAAAGTAACAAACTCTGGAGAAAAACATAACCAATAAATGGTCCATGGCTTCAGAAGGCCCCAAAAGGAATCACCAAAGAACTTTTGAGATGAAAAAACCTTCCTTAAACTATTGGAAGGTGAATACAAAAGGATTATATAGAGAGCCCCCCTAGACCTTATACAAAATGCAGCATAGCAAAATGAAAAATTAAGCAAGCTGTTCAACCTGATGAAACACCAGTACTCTGAAATCCAACAGATCAAGAACAAAATCATGGAAACCATGAAACAAGACATGGAAACTTCAATTCAAAGCCAAGAAAACAGAATGGAACAAATGGAAAACAGACTTCCTGATTAGGAAGTCAGAACTACTGACTCCAGCATCTATGAGGAGAAATCAGAAAAAAGAAATAAGAAAAATGAAGAAGCATTAAGAAGCATGTGGGACTCTATTAAGAGGAACAAGCTACAATGAATTGGAGTTCCTGAACAAGGTGAGACACCTGAGTACACAGACGGTATTGTGGCTCAGCTGCTGACAGAAAACATGCCAGAAATTAGGAAAGAAGAGAATATAGATATCCAAGATACATATAGAACACCACTCAATATAGATCTCAAAAGAAAAACTTCAAGACATATTATAATCAGGCATAACAAAATGAAACAGAAACAGAAACTCTGAAAGGCAGTGAGACGCAAAGCAAAGCTAACATTCAGAGGCAAATCCTGTAGGCTTTTGTCGGATTTCTCAGCAGAAACAATGCTGGCATGGAGACAGTGGCATGACACATACAAAGCCTTGAAGGAGAAGAACTTCCAATCAAGAATTATATATCCTGCAAAACTGTCTTTTAAATATGAAAATGAAATTGAGACATTTGCAGATAAACAGAAACTCAGAGACTTTGTAAAAACCAAACCAAAGCTACACGAAATACTGAAAGAATCTCTTAGCTTAGAAGAACAGAACCACTAAAGTTATATTTTAGAAGCAAATTCAGGACACATCACCCAGAAACCTACTCAGTTAGGGAAGGTTCCAAACTCAATCAAACCTATAACAGTGAAAGAAATGATCCAGTGATCATATTATGAAAACTACGATGTCGTCTGTCTTAGTCACCTGGTACTGCTCTAACAGAAAATAGCACGAGTGGAAGGTTTCATGTAGAGAAGCTTTTATTGTCTCAGTCCGGTAAGCCACAAATCCATTTACAAATTGTAAGTCCATTCAGTAGGAGAATTTATCACAGTCCGGTAGGCTAAGTCCACATCCAGTGAGAGCATCTCAGCACAGGAACCTCAGGTCCAAAGGACGTGCTCTGCTCTCGATGCTTCTCTCTCGGTGGTATGAGGTTCCCAACTTCCTCTGCTCACTTCTCTCCCTTATATTCCACAAGCTTGTAGCATGGGTCCTGCCTCACTAACACAACTGCAAACCATTCTTCATCATCAGTATCACAGAGGCAGGATTCATAACACATGGGAGGAAGGGCACCACGTTGGAACACCAAACCAATTCAAATCAACACATACATTTTTGGGGAGGACACAATTCAATCATCATATTGAAAAGAGGGATGTACTACAGTCATTATAGTCCTTCCAGATAGAGAGGAAGTTAATAAGACTGATAGTAATTAAAATTGGGTTTATATGCAGTTTATTAAGGGGGAAAATAGTGGCAGCCATAAAGCACAATAAAGATGCAGCATATCAAATCAAAAAACATAATACAGGAGTCTCAACCACCACAAAACCAGCCCAGAAAAAGGTGAAAACTCAACTCACAAAGAAGAAAGTCCCAGAACAGATTAATAAAAACAACAAAGAAAACATCAACACTGCAATAAACACATCACAATGACAGCACTAAACTCAGACCTATCAATAATTACACTGCATGTGAATGGAGGGAATGCCCCAGTAAAGAGACACCAAGTGACATCTTGCATCAAAAGACACGACCCATCCATATGTTGCCTACAAGAAACTCACCTTAGGCTTAAAGATATGAACAAACTGAAAACAAAAGGATGGAAGAATATATATCAAGCTAACAATACACAAAGAAGGGCAGCAAGCCTAATCTCAGATAAAATAGATTTTAATGTAAAATCCACCATCGTGGACAAGGATGGACACTATTGCTGAAGTTTTCAATACACAAGCAGGGGTTAACAACATTAAATATTTATGCACCTAATACTAGAGCACATAATTACATCAAAGAAACACCAACTACACTCAAAAATGACATAGATCACTCCACAGTAATAGTGGAAGACTTCAACACTCCACTCTCAACATTGGACAGATCATCTAGAAAAGAGCTCAGTAAGGACACAGAAGATCTTTTTACCACAATTAAACAGCTACACCTCATAGACATATATAGAACTTTCTATCCATCAACAGACAACTACACCTTCTTCTACAGTGCACTTGGAACATTCTCCAGAATAGACCATGTGTTAGGACATAAAGCAATTCTCAACAAACTCCATACCACTGAATTAATGCAAAGCGTCTTCTCAGATCATAAAGCCATAAAAGTCATAATCAATAGCAGAGAAAATAGATAGAAAGTGGAACTCATGGAAACTGAACAACATCTTACTCAAAAAACCATGAGTTATAGAAGAAATCAGGGATGAAATAAAGAAATTTATGGATTCCAATAAGAACGAAAACACTTCCTACCAGAACCAATGGGATACAGCCAAAGCAGTGCTCAGAGGTCAGTTTATCTCCATAAATGCACACATCTGGAAGGAAGAAAGAAACCATACTAAAGAACTAACCCTATAGCTTGAACAAGTAGAGAGAGAACAACAGAGGAACCCCTCAGGCACCAGAAGAAAACAGATCATATTGAGCAGAACTAAACCAGTTAGAGAACAGTACAACAATTGAAAAAATTGCAAAGACCAAAAGCTATTTTTTTGAAAAGATCAACAAAGTTGACAAACCATTGGCTAAACTTACTAAAGAAAAACAGGAAAAGAAACAAATAACCCAAATAAGAAATGAGAGGGGAATTGTCATAACAGATTCAACAGAAATCAAAAACATCATAACAGAATACTGTGGAAGTCTGCACTCTAACAAATTTGAAAACCTGGAGGATATGAACAAAATCCTTGATTCATATCACCTACCAAAATTATCACAAGATGAAGCAAAACAGCTTAACAAGCCCATCACAAAGCAAGAGATTAAAAAAGTCATCCAAAAACTACCAACAAAAAAAAGCCCGGGCCCAGATGGTTTCACTGCAGAATTCTACTAAGCTTTTAGAGAAGAGTTATCTCCAGTACTACTGAGAATCTTTCACAGTATAGAAAGGGATGAGATACTCCCAAATTCATTCTATGAAGCCAGCATAACCCTGGTGCCAAAGCCGGGAAAAGACCCAACGAAAAAGGGGAACTACAGACTGATACCACTTGTGAATCCAGACGCAAAAATCTCCAACAAAACTCTTGCCAACAGAATACAACAACATATAAAAAAAATAATCCATCACGACCAAGTTGGATTCATACTAGGGATGCAAGGCTTGTTCAACATCAGTAAAACAATTAATGTGATCAACCACATAAATAACATGAAAGACAAGAATCACCTGATTTTTTGTTTACTGATGCAGAAAAGGCATTTGATAAATTCCAACACTCATTAATGCTAAAAACTCTCAGCAAAATAGGAATAGACAGCAAGTTCCTCAGTACAATAAGGGCCGTTTACACAAAGCCAACTGCCTACGTCATCCTGAATAGAGAGAGACCAAAATAATTTCCCCTGGGAATGGGAACTAGACAGGGATGCCCCCTCTCACCTCTCCTATTCAACCTTGTACCAGAAGTTCTAGCCAGAGCGATTAGACAAGACCAAGAAATAAAAGGCATCTGCATCAGCAAAGAAGTAAAAATCTCCCTGTTTGCAGACGATATGATTGTATATGCAGAAAATCCTAAAGAACCCATAATTAAAGTACTCAGACTGATAGAAGAGTTCAGCAAAGTCTCAGGACACAAGATACACATAAGTAAATCGTAGGATTCCTTTACACGAACAACGAGATTGTTAATGAAGAAATCGCCAAATCAATACCATTTACTATAGCCCCTAGCAAGATAAAGTATCTAGGAACAAATCTAACTAGAGAAATAACAGATCTTTCCAAAGAGAACTAAAAGCACTTACCACAAGAAACTAAGAGACACTTGTATAAATGGAGAAACCTACCCTATTCATGGATAGGAAGACTTAACATTGTGAAAATGTCTATTTTACCCAAAGCAATCTACTTACACAATGCAATCCCGACACAAATTCCAGTGATACTTTTTAATGAGGTAGAGAAACAAATCACCAACTTCATTTGGAAAGGGAAGAAGCCCCGAATAAGTAAAGCGCTACTGAAGAAGAAGACCACACCGGAAGGCCTCTCACTACCTGATTTTAGAACCTGTTACACTGCCACACTAGTCAAAACAGCCTGGCACTGGTACAAAAAGAGACAGATGATCAATGGAACAGAATCGAGACCCCAGAGATGACACCATCTTCCTATGAACAGCTGATATTCAACAAAGGCCCTAAAACATTAAACTGGGGTAAAAACAATCTCTTCAACAAATGGTGCTGGCAAAATTGGACATCCATCTGCAGTAAATTGAAACAAGACTCATATCATACACTTCATACAGAAACCAACTGAAACTGGATAAGAGATCTAAATATCAAATCTAAAATGATAAAGCTCATCCAAAAAAAGTAGGAACAATGGAAGTTTTAATACACGATGTAGACAGACTTCAAAATCTGTCAAAGAAACCATAAACAACAGAAGAGAAAATAGATAAATGGGAACTATTAAGAATCAAACACCTTTGCTCATCCAAAGACTTTATCAGTAGAATTTAAAGGCCATCTACAGAAAAAATATTTGGCAATTCTATGTCAGACTGATGCCCAATCTTCATAATCTATAAGGTTCTACAAAATATCAGTAAGAAAAAGACAAATCATCCAAGTAAGTGATCGGCAAAGGAGATGGACAGACATTTCTCTAAAGAGGAGATCCAGGGAGCCAAAAAACACATGTGGACATGCCCACGATCATTAGCTATTAAAGAAATTCAAATCAAAACTACAATGAGATACCATCTCACCCCAACAAGGTTGGCCATGATCCAAAAAATGCAAAACAACAAATGCTGGAGAGGCTGTGGAGAAATTGGAACACTCCTACACTGTTGGTGTGATTGCAAAATGGTGCAACCTCTTTGGAAAGCAATCTGGAGCTTCCTTAAAAAGCTGGATATAGACTAGAAGACAGAGAGACCCACATGAGTGGATGTCTACATCGACTTGTAACCAGAAGAACCAGATGGTGCCTGGCTACCACCAGTGATAGCCACAGTGGAGCTCACAAAGTTGAGTCTCACTGGCAACACAAGTGTAAATAGGTTTGCAAAGACCACAGTTGATGGTCCAAGGGCCTTGAAGTTCTCCTGGGAGCGAGGCCCCTGGCCCTGATGCTGCCCCTGTCCATAAATCATATTGAAGGTCAACTTTTCAGACAGCAATGGATTGGACTTGGTGACGCAGAGTGACCATATTGTGTGGGCACTTTATGGTCCTAGGAACCTAGACTAGGTCATCCTGTTGACCTCACACTGGAAGAAGGGGATTAGGTGGAGAGGAGAACGTAGGAGACTGTTGGGAAGATAAGACATGTATGGAGCAGAGAGGAAAAGTGTGCTGTCACCATGCAGGGAGAGCAGTGGAAGCTGCGTGTAGGTCAGCATGCAAATTTATATGGAAATGTACATTTTCATTCAATCATAATTAAAAAAAAAAAAAAGCTGGATATAGGCATACCATTTGACCCAGTAATTCCACTGCTCAGAATATATCCCACAGAATCAAGGCCTTTCACACCAACTGATACATGCACATGAATGTTTATTGCAGCACAGTCCACAGTAGCAAAAAGACGGAATTAACCCAGATGCCCAACAACAGAGGAATGAGTAGGTAAACTATGGTATATATACTCAATAGAACACTATGCAATGATAAAGAACAATGATGATTTTAGGAAACATCTTATAACTTGGTTTCAATTGGAGGACACTACACTGAGTGAAAGTAGTCAGCAACAGAAGGACAAATATTGTATGAGATTCCCTACGATGAGACCTTAAAAACAGAACCATGCATAGACAAAAAGACTCTTTGATGGCTGCAAGGGTCAGGAGGAAGGGAGGGCTAGGGGAGAGGGTTTATATTAGACAGTTGATAGAAATTTGGTGGGGTGAAATCTGTGACAGCACACATTAGAAAGAAGATCAATATTAACTGGACTTCAACATAACATGACTAGTCCTCCTATCTTAAACCAATATTGCGAGGACAGAGTAGCTGGGGCAAGGGACCGGGGACAACGCTCTCAGGGGAAATTGAGGCCAATTGGCATAACTAGTGTTTTGCTAAGAGAGCCTTCTGCACCCCACATTGGTGAGTGGTGTCTGGGGTCTTAAAAGCTGCCAAGCTGCCATCTGAGGGTACAGCAGATCGTCCCAACTCAGCAGGAATGGTTGATCACCAAGGACCAAAACGACATGGGGGAAAGAGAATCCAGAAAACAGAGATACCCAAGTGAGTGGGTGACTACATCAACTTGTGACCAGAAGAACCAAATGATGCCCGGCTACCACCAGTGCTAGCTGTGATGGAACTCACAAAATTGAGTCTCACTGGCAACACAAGAGTAAAAAGGAGTGCACCCTGAGATCTCCACTAAAAAGCTGCATTTGATGGTCCAGGGGCCTCAGAATTTCCCTAGGAGCATGGCCCTGGCCCTGATGCTGCCCCTGTCCATAAATCGCAATGGAGGTCAACTCTTCAGACAGGAATGGATTGGACTTAGCGACACAGAATGACAACATCATGTGTGCCCTTTATGGCTCTGTGCATCCACAGGATGCCGTCCTCTGGCCTCTTATTGGAGGCAGGGGCATGGGTCGAGAGGAGGGGATAAGAGATTGCTGGGAGGATAAGACATGTATGGAGCAGAGAGGAAGAGTGTGCTGTCACCAGGCAGGGAGAGCAGTGGGAGCTACATATAGGTGGGCATGCAAATTTATATGGGAATGTACATTTTCACTCAATCATAAAAAAGAGATCATTCAAAAGTGACTGCAGCAGCATATTGACAGAGAACTGAGATAAACTCAGGTCAAGTCCAGAATAAGATGTGGATTTAAGGATATCATTGCTGATGTCAGGTGGATCTTGGCTGAAAGCAGAGAATACCAGAAAGATGTGTACCTGTGTTTTATTGACTAGGCGAAGGCATTTGACTGTGTAGATCACAGCAAATTATGGATTACATTGTGGAGAGTGAGAATTCCAGAACACTTAAATGTGCTTATGAGGAATCTGCACATAGATCAAGACGTAGCCATTCAAACAGTACAAAGGAACACTGCATGGTTTAAAGTCAGGAAAGGCGTGTGCCAGTGGCTGTATCCTTTCACCAAACCTATTCAGTCTTCATGCTGAGTAAATAATCCAAGAAGCTAGACTGTATGAAGAGCAGGGCATCAGGATTGGAGGAAGACTCATTAACAACCCACATTATGCAGAGGACACAACCTTACTTGATAAAAGGGAAGAGGAGTTCGAACATTTACTGATGAAGATCAAAGACCACAACCTTCAGGGTGGATTACACCTCAATATAAAGAAAACAAAAACCTTCACAACTGGACCAATAAGCAAATCTTGATTAATAGAGGAAGGATTGAGATCATCAAGGGTTTCATTGTACTTGGAACCACAATCAATACCCTTGGAAGCAGCAGTCAAGAAATCAACATCCGCATTGCATTGAGCAAAGTTGCCACAAAAAGTTTCTTTAAAGTGTTGGAAAGCAAAAGTGCTATCCTGAAGATTTGGGTTTGCCCAGCCCAAGCCACGGAAATTTCAATTGCATCATATGTGTGTGAAAGCTGGACAGTGAAAAAGGAAGACAGAGGAACTGATCCCTTTAAATTGTGGTGTAGAAGAACAGTATTGAGTATACCATGCACTGCCAACAGAATAAAGAGATGTATCTTGGAAGAAGTACAACCAGAGTGCTGCTTAGAAGTGAGGATAGCCAAAGCCAAGTGCCGTCGAATCAGATGATGGTGAGACTATATGTTACATACTTTGGACATGTTGTCAGGAGGGATCAGTCCCTCAAGCAGGTTACATAAAGAGTCAGTGAAAAAGAGGAAGATTCTCCGTAGGATGAACTATCACAGTGACTATAACAATGGTGTCAAGCTTAACAATGATTGTGGGTGTAGCACAGACCAGGCACTGTTTTATTCTGTTGTACATAGGGTTGCTATGAGTTGGAACCCACTCAACAGCACCTAACAATACCATGTGCATGACAGAAAAATTTGGTCACGACCTTAAGGTATTTTAAATCATGTATCATATATCAAAAACTCATTTCCTATTATTAATTTGATCCAGTAGCTAAGGCTCGCTCTATTTTTGTTGGAAGTATTGTAGCCTCAGTTAAATCAGTAGAAGCACCTTTAGATTTTGTATTGGTATCACTTCTCAATCTGATAGTATCACAGGTAGGACAGTTCTTACTGCTAACTAAAAATTCCCTTCCTCCTGGAAATTAGTTAATTATCAAATATTGTTACTTTTCCCTTCTTATATTACTATCCTTTGTTGTAACATTCTCAAACCAAAAACTCTGTTATTCTTCAAGGAGGTATAAATAATACCTGGTATGATAAACTCCTGAGGATTGTGATCCTGCTTACAGAAACCGGAAAATTTGCCATGGTCATCAGAATCTTGGCCCCCACTTTGATACAATGAATAACTGACTGCGTGTCCTCAGGGCTCCATAGTAGTTAATTGTGGATAGTAGAATAACCTTGATGTTTTTACTACTGCTAATACATATTCACATAGATATTGTTCCTCATGTGAGGTAGAACAATCTATATTCAAACTAAGAGTAAAGGCAACCTGGATATCCATGGCAGACATAGACAGTTTTAAAGACTTATTTTCAGGCCTGGGAAATACTAAGTTGTGGTTTCTAAGTGCCTTTCAGTTTTTATCGTATTAGTCTCACAGGTTTCAGCATCTGTTGTCGGCAGTCATAGATGCTTACTAATCAAAGACAGAACGGGAAGAAATCATGTTGACTGATACTTAAGCTAAACCACTGTTTTTGTTGTGTGCAGTCGAGTCAATTCCAACTCATAGTGACCCCATGAGACAAAGCAGAACTGCCCTGCAAAGTTTGCTAGGCTGTAATTTTAACAGGAACGGATCACCAGATGTTTTGTGGAACTGTTGGTATTTCAAACTAGCGACTTTTACATAGGCAGCTTAACCGTTCTAACACCAGGGCCCCTAAACTGAAACTGTCCTCTGAAAATGAAACTTTAACTACAAGAAGAATTAGTAACAGTGGCAAATTATAGATAATCCCTAAAGTATTTTCTGCAACTTTGATTGATGCAGGACTAAAAGAGGTGAACAACATTTTTCTATTCTCCTAGAAATTAGATTTTTGGCCACAGTAACAAACACCCATCAAAAGAAATTTTAATCTGCCCTGATCAGTCCACGAAAACTTCACATCAGTAACCACACCCTTGAAAATCAACCAGTTGGCCGAAGCCTTGTTTCGGTGAACAAGCTTCTTAAAGCTAGCCAGTCACCAACCCATCAACCGCCTCACTTGCTTTCACAGTTAAAGGTAAAAACAAACAAACAAAAAACCTAAACAGTGGCATTTTAAAAAATCCGTCAGCCCTCAACCTCTGTGCTGCTCAAGATCCTATGTAAAATCAACCCCCTACATTGCTGAGATTGTGCTTTATAAGTACAATTTTGATTTGCTTAACCAAGCTAGCCAAACTCAGCTTTCTTGTTTCAGAGAAGTGCCCTCTTCCTCCAACATAATATAATATCATATCACATTGTTTGTCTGAGCTTTGTGTTGTTGATGGTCTTTGCAATTTTTTAATTACATATTTTTGTGATTTCTCATTCCTAGTAAATATTCATTTTTGTATCTAAAATAATCAAGCGAGAGTTTGTTGAGCACATGCTATGAGGATAGAGTGGTGAGGAGAAACGAATCTGGTTCCTACTGTCATGGAGCTTGGGGTCTTGTGGAGGAAGCCAGATTAAACAGGTAAACACACTGAATACATGAGCTATGTAAGTGTGTCCGCCCACAAAAGATTAACAGCCATAGGACCTGCCCTCACAATGTAAACAATTATTTTAAAAAGTGGGCCAAACACATGAAACAACTAACTCCGGACATGGTGCAGCAGGTAGCACAGCTCTGTAGTTCCTGAAAGAAAAGGGGGGATGGGGGGTAAATGAGGTCAGCCCCATGATTGCCCCAGTTTACCACCTGGAGAGAGTTTCCAGTCCACTTTGCCAGGAAGGCAAAGCCACGCAGGGCTTGACAGTCTCTCTGGCTTGAGATAGTGACTGGCAGAGGTGGCTGGAATTTGTGCAGTAATGTACTACGAATAAGGGAGCTGAACACAGATAGAAACTTTGGGTACATGCAGATGGCTCTCTGCAAGAGGTTTTTTTTTTTAAATTGTGATTGAGTGAAAGTGTACAATCCAGTTTAAATTTGCATTCCCGCCTATCTGCAGCTTCTTCTGCTCTCCTTGCCTGGTGATAGCACACTCCTCCTTTCTGTTCTATACATGTCGTGTCCTCTTAATAATCTCCTGTCCCCTCCTCCCTACCCTCTCCACTCCCCTCTAATAAGAGGCCAGTAGGATGACATCCTATAGATGCATAGAACAATAGAGTGCACACACGATATTATCACTCTGTGTCCCCGAGCCCAATCCATTCCTGTCGAAAGAGTTGACCTCAGGAGTGATTTATGATCAGGTGCACCATCAGGTCTAGGGGCCATGCTTCCAGGGGAATTCCCTGGCCTTTGGACTGTCAATTGTGGTCTTTTATTGGAGTTCTCAGGGTGCACCCCTTTTTTTTCTCATGTTGCTACTAGGACTTGTGTGCCCCATCACAGCTGTCGTTGGTGGAGGCCAGTCACCACCTAGTTATTCTGGTCACGTGTTGATGTACTCACCCATTCACACAGGTCTTTCTGTCTCCTGGGTTCTCTTTCTCCCATGTTGCTTTTGTCATTGATGACTATCTGTTCCAGCTGAGATGGAAACGTTTGGTGTACCTCAGATAGCAGTTTGCTAGATTTTAAGACCCCAGACACTACTTAACCAATATGGGGTGCAGAAGAGTCTCTTACCAAAAGGCTAGTTATGCCAGGTGGCTTTGATGTCCCTTGAGAGCATGGTCCCCAGACCCCTGCCCCTGACACTCTGTCCTTGCATTATTGGTTTAAGATTGAAAGAGTTTTCAGGTTATGTTGAAGTCCAGTTAGACTGATCTTCTTTCTAATATGTGCTGCCACTGATTTCACCCAAATTTCTATCAGCTATGTGATCTATAATGAACGCACTCCTTCCCTCCCTCCCCTCCCTTGCAGCTGTCAAAGACTCTTTTCTTCTGTATGTGAGTCTGTTTTTAAGTCTTTATAGTAGGGCTGTCATACAACATTTGTCCTTGTGCCTCTGACTAACTTTACTCAACATAATATCTTCCACTTGAAACCAGGTTATAAGATGCTTCCTCAAACCATCATTGTTCTTTATCATTCTGCAAGAGTTTTATATTTTATGGTTCTATACATCTATAGGATATCATCTTGCTGACCTCTGGCTGGAGGAAGGGGAGTGGACGGAGAGGAGGGGAAAGGAGGCTGTTGGGAGGATGAGCCATGTATGGAGCAGAGAGGAATAGTGTGCAGTCACCGGACAGGGAGAGCAGTGGAAGCTGCATATAGGTGGGCATGTAAATTTATACGTGAATGTACATTTTCACTCAGTTATGTTAAATAAAAAAAAAAGAGTTTTATATTTTGCTTTTGCTTTCTTTTTTAGCTATTGTAGATTTTTAAAGCAAAGTTTTAAGTAAACTTAGAGTTGTGCAATAATCACCACAATCCAATTTTAGAAAACTTCCTTCAGCCTTCAGATCCCTCATGCCTATTTCCCCACACGTTTTCAGTTGAATGCTGATATGCGTACGCATAAAAGTAAGCTACCTCCAGCTGTGAAAAAAACTGAGATCAAGCAGAACTATTTCCAGAGATTTTATAGATTTTACAGAACTCAGAAAGTAAGTTTTCATTGGTAGTAGAATGAAAAGATCTTGTAACATATAAGATCTCAGGTACAAAAGTCTTTATTTTATTTATTTCTGTTGTATTTAGATGAGGGCTTACAGAACTAGCTTCTCATTAA
The DNA here is from genome assembly GCA_028571685.1 of Heterohyrax brucei. Taxonomy (NCBI): domain Eukaryota; kingdom Metazoa; phylum Chordata; class Mammalia; order Hyracoidea; family Procaviidae; genus Heterohyrax; species Heterohyrax brucei. Next base: position 26,799,908 of record CM053162.1, read on the forward strand.
ACAGTACACATATTGTCTTATGACATTGGTTAACCACATCACAACATTTCACCCCTCTCCCTTCTCAACCTTCAATTCCCTGTTACTGGCTTTCATGTCTCTTCCTGTCTTCTAGTCCTTGGCCCTGGGCTGGTGTACCCCTTCAGTCTCATTTTGTTTTACAGGTCTGCCTAATCTTTGGCTGAAGGGTGAACCTCAGGAGTGACTTCATTACTGAGCTTAATCTCAGGGTTTCTCCAGTCTCTGTCGGGTCAGTACGTCTGGTCTTTATTGTTGAGTTAGAACTTTGTTTTATGTTTTTCTTTAGGAACTCCCTATAGTTTCAAGTACTCTCGAATGTAACCCCTATTAAAGCAGATAGTGGTGGTAGCCCAGTACCACCTAGTTTTCCAGGACTTAGTCTGGTGGAGGCTGCTGTAGAGTGGCCCATTTATCCTTTGGACTAATCTTTTTCTTGTATCTTTAGTTTCCTTAATTCTCCCTTGCTTCCAAAGCTATGAGACCAGTGGAGTTTCCTAGACGGTTGCTCTCAGGCTTTTAAGACCCCAGATGCTAGTCACCAAAGTAAAATGTAGAACATTTTCTTTTCAAACTAAGTTGTACAAGTATCAGTTGAGCTGGATGTTCCCAGAGAACATGGGCCCCACAGCCCTTGTCATGGATTGAATTGCGTCCCCTCAAAAATATGTGTAGCCATGTGCCTAGGCCATGATTCCCAATATTTTATGATAGTCCTCCATTTTGTGATTTTCCTATGCTGTATGTTAAAGGATTAGGGTGGGACTGTAATATCCCTTCATAAGATCCTCTCCCTGCTCCACTGTAAAGGGAGTTCCCCTGGAGTATGACTTGAACCACCCTTAATCTTTTCATCCTACAAGAGATAAAAGGAAAGGGAAGCAAGCAGAGAATTTTGGAACCCTACATCATCAAGAAAGAAGCACTGCGAGAAGAGTGTGTCTTTCAGACCAGAGGTTCCTATGCCAAGATGCTCCCTGGACAAAGACTGACGCAACACATAGACTTCCCTCCAGAAATGGCAAGGGGGAAAGCCTTCCCCTGGAGTGGACATCCTGAATTCGGACTTATAACTTACAGACCTGTATAAGAATAAACTTTCCTTTGTTAAAGCCGTATACTTTGTAATATCTCTGTTAGAGTAGCACTAGCTGACTAAAACAGCCCTCAGGCACAGCAATTCAGTCCCTTAGGGGAGTTTGGATGTGCCTATGGAGCTTCCATGACCTTGCCTTGAGGTACAAGAATCTTAATGTAGTTATGTGCTGACAAGCTGATTCTGACTCATAGTGACCTTATAGGACAGAGTAGGGTTTCCTAGGTTTCCTAGGCTGTAATCTTTACAGGAGCAGATTGCTAGGTCTTTCCTGCAGAGCATCTGGTTGGTCACCACTGGAGTTCCTATTACATCTACAGTGGAGAAAAACTAGCCCTATACCTAAGATTGCCCTGAGCCTTTAATAAAGTTTAAAAGCAAGCCTTAAAAGGGCACAACTAATTCCAACTCACACAGCTACATATCAGACCAAAATGGAGAAATCTTAAAGAAATATAACAAAATATAGTAACCAACAATATAAAATTCACAATGTCTGGCAAACAATAAAAAATTACCAGCTTTGAAAATACACTCTGAAACTGGAAGAACAGTCAATAAAAACAGATAAAGAAATGACAGATGATGATGACACCAACATGAGTGAGAAATGCAAAATATAAAAGAGAACTAAGTTGAACTTCCAGAAATGAAAAGATGTAGTAGCTGAAATGCCAGATGAGACCATTGGAAGCTCAGACACTGGAGAAGGAAAGATCAGTGAATTAGAATATACAGCAGTAGAAAGTATCTAAATCAAGTACCCAAAGAACAAAGATGAACTGTGTCTCAACGAACTGTGGGGCAATATTCAACAGTTTAACATACATATAATTGAGACTGCAAATAAGAAGAGGGGGCATAAAAATACTTGAAGAAACAATGACCAAAATTTTCCAAATGTGGAAAGTATAGATCCAGAAACAAGAAATCTCAAATAGAATAAAACTGGGAAAAGCACACCAGAGTATATCACAATCAAACTATATGTGTGTTTACTGGTATTTGTGGGGGCAGGGGAAGGATTTCAGCACAATACCCAGTCTCCAGTGGATTCCTCTTCTCATTCTAACAGATCTGGGAAGAAGAATGAGAAATAAGAAAACCCACAGTTAGACTACTGAGGCCCTGGGCTGTCTGCGTGTTGCTTAGAAGTGAATGGGCCCTGCAGGAGTCCTTTAGGACAAGAACTGGAGGACCTATTAAGGTAAGACTTCATCTTAGTCTTGACAAAGCTGTCTCTCTAGAGTGTAAACGACTACTTTTCTGTCAAGAGCTCTGGAGTCACAGAAGAAACAAACTTCATTAACATACAACTTACAACCAATATAGGTCTAATACTGTAAATGGTTAAATCTTTTCATTTGGTAGGCACTTCAAACTGCAAACTCAACAGGGGCAGTTAATGTATAATTCAAAAGTCTATTATAATTAAGTAAACTCATTACTCAAAAGACTATTATAATTAAGTAAATTCATTACACTTCACTATTCACTATTCATTACACTTCACTAACTATTCAGGTTGTTAATCCACAATTTAACCATCACCTGGAACAAAACTCTTTGCCAATGACTTGGTGTCAAGTCATAATGACCCTATAGGACAGAGCAGAACTGCCCCATAGAGTTTCCAGGGAGAAGTTGGTAGATGCCAACTGCCAAACTTTTAACCACTCTTAATAGCCAGACTCTTAACCACTGCTCCACAAGGCTCCATCAAGTCTGTTAAAAGGTCCCATTGAAACAATGCACCTAGAGAACAGCACAAAGTCTTTAAGTTGTGCACTCACTGGCCCTTAAAGAGGAATTTTAAGTCTTGCCATCCCTGACACCGTCTCAGTGGCTCTTATTCTCCCCTCTAACCAGAACTCCAACCAGAGCTTCCATCTGCAAAGATAAGGGGGAGTTCTAGTCTTGCTATCACCACACATTTAAGATTTTCCCATATCTGAAGGCTCCAGTGTATATGATCTGGTTTATTTTTAGCCCAAAGGTCACTTAGGGATGAGGCTGTTACTCCAAGTTATGTTCAAAAATTTTTTTATTATGATTGAATGAAAATGTACACTCCCATAAAAATTTGCCTGCTCACCTATATGCTCTCCCTGCATGGTGCCAGCACACTCTTCCTCTCTGCTCTCAAATTTGCAATAACCTTGTTGTTGTTGTTGCTGTTAGGTGCTGTCAAGTTGGTTCCAATACATAGTGACCCTGTGAAAAATAGAACAAAACACTGCCCAGTCTTGCACCATGTCCACAATTGTTTTTATGCTTAAGCCCATTGTTGTGGCCGCTGTGTCAATCCATCTTGCCGAAGGTCTTCCTCTTTTTCGCTGACCCTCCACTCTAACAAGCATGGTGTTCTTTTCCAGGGACTGATCTTTCCTGACAACATGGGCAAAGCATGTAAGATGCAGTCTTGCCATCTTTGCCTCCAAGGAGCACTCTGGTTGTACTTCTTCCAGAACAGATCTGTTGGGTCTTTTGGCAGTCCCTAGCACATTCAAAATTCCTGTCCAACACCACAATTCAAAGGTATCAATTCTTCTTCTGTCTACTTTGTTCACGGTCCAGCTTTCGCAGGCATATGATGCAATTGAAAATACCACAGTTTGGCTCAGGCGCACTTTAGTCTTCAAGGTGACACCCTTACTTTTGAATAGTTTGAAGAGGTCCTTTGCAGCAGATTTTCCCAGTGCAATGCATCTTCTGATTTCTTGACTGCTGCTTCCAAGGGTGTTGATTGTGGACCCAAGTAAAATGAAATCCTTGACAACCTCCATCCTTTCTTCATTTGTGAAAATGTTGCTTACTGGTCCAGTTGTGAGGGTTTTTGTTTTCCTGATGTTGAGTTGCAATCTATACTGAAGGCTGTGGTCCTTCATCTTCATCAGTAGGTGTCTCAAATCTTCATTTCCAGCAAGTAAGGTGGTGTCGTCTGCATAACGCAAGTTGTTAATGAGTCTCCAATCCTGATGTCTTGTTCTTCTTCACATAATCCAACTTCCTGGATTACTTGCTCAGCATACAGATTAGAAAGGTGTGGTGAAAGGATACAACTCTGATGCATACCTTTCCTGAATTTAAACCAGGCAGTGTCGCCTTGTTCTGTTCACATGATTGCCGCTTGATCCATATACAGATTCCTTAAGAGCACAGTTATGTGTTCTGGAATTCCCATTCTCTGCAACGTTAGCCATAATTTTGTATAATCCACAGTCGAATGCTTTTGCATATTCAATGCAACACAAGTAAACATCTTGCTGGTATTATTTGCTTTCAGCCAAGATCCATCTGACATCAGCAATGGTATCCCTGGTTCCACATCCTCTTCTGAACTCAGCTTGAATTTCTGGCTGTTCCTTGTCAATATATTGTTGTAGTCGCTTTTTAAAGATCTTGAGCAGAATTTTACTTGTGTTTGATGTCAACGATACTGTTCACTAGTTTCCACATGCTGTTGGATCACCTCTCTTTGGAATGGGCACAAACACGGATCTCTTCCAGTCAGTTGGCCTGCCAGGTGTCCTCCAAATGTCTTGGCATAGACAAGTGAGCACTTCCAGAGCTGCATCTGTTTGTTGAAACATCTCAATTGATATTCCGTCAATTCCTGGAGCTTTGTTTTTTTTTTTTTGCCAGTGCCTTCAATGCAGCTTTGACTTCTTCCTTCAGTATCATTAGCTCCTGATCACATGCTACCTCTTCAAATCGATGAGCATCAAACGGTTCTTTCTGGGATAATGACTCTGTGCATTTCTTCCATATTGTATTGATGCTCTCTGAGTCATTTAATAGTTTCCCTGTAGAATCCATCACTATTGCAACTCTAGGCTTGAATTTTTTCTTCAGTTCTTTCAGCTTGAGAAATGCAGAACGTGTTCTTCCCTTCTGATTTTCCATTTCTAGCTCTTTGCACATGTCATTATAATACTTTCTTTTGTCTTCTCAAGCTGTTTTCTGAAATCTTCTGTTTAGGTCTTTTACTTCAGTATTTTTTCCTTTTCCTTTAGGTGCTTCATGTGTAAGAGTAAGTTTCAGGGTCTCTGATGACATCTAATTTGGTCTTTTCTTTCTTTCCTGCCTTTTTAATGATCTTTTGCTCTCTTCACGGATGATGTCTTTGAGTCATTCCACAATTCGTCTGGTCTTCAGTCATCGGTGATCAACACAGCAAATCCGTTCTTGAGATGATCTTTAAACTCAGAAGGGATATACTCGAGGTCATACTTTGGTTCTCATGGACTTGTTCTAATTTTCTTCAGTTACAATTTGAATTTGCGTATGAGTAATTGAAGATCTATACTACAGTCAGTACCTGGTCTTGTTCTGACTGCTGATATGGAGCTTTTCCATTGTCTTTTTCAACAGATGTAGTCAATTTGGTTCCTGTGCATTCCATCTGGTGAGGTCCATGTGTACAGTTGTCATTTGCGTTAGTTAAAAAAGATATTTGCAATGAAAAAGTCATTAGTCTTGCAAAATTCCATCATGCTATCTCCAGCATTACTTCTATCACCAAGGCTGTATTTTCCAACTACTGATCCTTCTGTGTTTCCAGCTTTTGCATTCCAGTCACCAGTAATTATCAATGCATCCTGATTGCATTTTCAATCAATGTCAGACTGCAGAAGCTGGTAAAAATCTTCAATCTCTTCATCTTTGGCCTTAGTGGTTGGTGCAGAAATTTGAATAATAGTTGTATGAACTGGCCTTCTTTGTAGGCATATGGATATTATTCTATCACTGACAGCATTGTACTTCAGGACAGATCTTGAAATGTTCTTTTTGATGATGAATGCCACACCGTTCCTCTTCAAGTTTTTGTTCCCAGCATGGTAGACTATATACAACCTGGGGTTGTATATTTACTCAAGCCGCCAAATTAGCCTTTTAAAATGTCTCAGAGCTATAGAACCATATCAAACTCATTATTTTACAGACAACAAAACTAAGGTCCAGAGACATTTGGTTCCCTTTCCTTTAATTCCTCTACTTAGCTGTCAAGATTCTGAAGTCTTCCCTGACACCCCATTGTCATCAACACCAAATATTTATTGTCTGTTACATGCCAGATCCTCTTCTAGGCTCTTGAGATTCACCACTATAAAATTCAGACAACAATTTCTGCCCTTGAGGAGCTTTCGCTGTAGCACAGGGGGCAAGCAATGAACGGTAGAATAAGTAAATCACACAGTATGTAGGAAGGTGATAACTAGTACCGCGGAGGACAATGGCACAGAATAATGGCAATAAGGAATGCCAGAGAGTCGGCTTGGTTGAGTTTGTGACTTTAAATAGTCAAGATAGGTGCCATGGGCAAAGTAACAGCTGACAAAAACTTAAGAAGGTGAGGAGATTGGCTATACAGGTAGCTGGGTGGAGAATATGCCAGACAGGGGACAGCAATGCACATATTCTTAGGCAGCACTGTGCCTGCTGAGCTCAAGAAACAGAGGTAAAGGGTGATAGAGAATGGATCACTCAGAGCCCTGTAGACAGACGGTTGAAACAGATTTGAGCACTGCGGGCTGTCAGCAGATAAGAGACAAGAATTGATTACTGATTTCACAGGCTTGCTCTGGCTGCTGTGCTGAGAATAGAATGTGGCGGGCAAACAAAAAAGTATGGAAACCAGACAGTGGCTATTGCAATGACTTGGATAAGATGATGGCAGCTTGAACTAGGTGGCAACAATAGGGTGGTGAGAAGGAGTTTAATTCTATCATATTTTGAAAATAGTACCAACAGGATTCAGTGAGAGACTGGGCGGAATGTAAGAGAAAGGGAATGTTTCCGAGGATTTTTCTTTTCTTTTCTTTTTTGAAGTCTAAGCTATGCACTTACAACTACACATGCCAGTTCATCACATCATGTTGTAAGTATGTTCCCGTTTCTTTCACTCTGCACTTACCTGTTTGAAGACAGATGTACTGCATTCACCTCTACATTCCCAGTTCCTGCAGCAGTGTTTTGTAAGTAGTTGTTGAATAAATAAACTTTAAGTATGACCGATGTGAATGTATACTGGACCCGACACTGTCTTTATCATCACCTAGGAAGGTATATTTTGCCTCAAATATTAAAGTCTCTTTGCAGATCTTTGCAGAGAGATTAGGTCAGGCACTTGGTCTAATGAGTTCAGGCTACACATGCTGATTTCTTCTTCATGGCTGTATTAATTTTCAGAAACATTGGTGGAGTAGTGGTTGGGTTCTGTGGCTGTTAACCAAAAGACTAGCAGTTTGAATCTGCCAGACACTCCCTGGAACTCTATGGAGCAATTCTACTCTATCTATAGGGTTGCTATAAGTCAGAATCAACTCAATGGCAGTGGGGTTTTTTCGTTTGTTTGTTTTGGTATTAGTTTTCCACTGTTGTGTAGTAAATTACTACAAATTTAGTGGCTTAATTGTTACAAATTAGGAGTCCAGTGTCTTGGGCTGGGTTCTCCAGAGAAGCAAAACCAGTAAAGTACATGTATAAAGAGAGATTTATCTCTAGGAATGGCTCTCATGATGGCTGAGGCTAGCAAATCCCAAGACTATTTGTCAAGTGTCAGGCTGAGAGCTTCTCTTGACTCATGTACCTGCCAGCCAAGCCAAGTGCTGTTGAGTCGGTTCTGACTCATGGCAACCCTAGGGGCCAGGGTTCATGTACGTGCAGGAGCTGGTAAATCCAAGACTGGCAACTAAGACAGCAGGCTACTGGCTCATGTGCCAAGAACTGAGAGTCAGATGAAGGATTCAGAGCAAGCAAGCAAACTTCGCCAGAATGTCCACATGTACACTGGATGCAGGCCACACTCCCCTTAGAACTGACTGGCTAATCACATCAGATGAAATCCTGGAGGATAAGTACTTTATTACAGACTGCCAAACACACCATTACCTAACTGCCAAACTACATTGGTACATAACTGCAAAGCCATTGAGAATCATGGCCCAGGCAAGATGACACACAACCTGAACCATCATATTCCAGGAACAGCTTAACTGTATCTTCTGCTCAGGGTCTTAGAAGGCTGCCATCTCATCTGGAGCCTTGGCTGAGAAAGAATCTGCTTCCATTTAGGTTATTGGCAGAATTTCTTTGTGTGTGTAAAGCTGAGGGCCCATCTTTTTGTTGGCTGTTGGCTGAAGGCACCTACCATTCCTAGTGGCCCCTTGCCATTCTTTGCTAGGCAGGTTTCTCTGGATATCTACTTACTTAATCAAATTTAGAAGAGTTTTCAGCTTCAGTTTGCTGAAGACAAGTCTCATATAACATAATCAGGACTAACAACTTACAGGAAATCCTGGTGGTATAGTGGTTAAGTATTATGTCTGCTAACAAAAAGGTAGGGAGTTCGAATCCATGGGCGCTCCTTGGAAACTCTATGGAGCAGTTCTACTCTGTCTTATAGGTTGCTATGAGTCCAAATTGACTTGACAGCAGTGGTTTTTTTGAAGTAGCCCATAACTTTTGCTATATTTCTATTATTGTGAATCAAGTCGAAAGTGTAGCTCACTCGAGGGAATTACACAAAAGAGTTTATGCCAGGAATTAGGAATCCCTAATGCTCACCCTGAGGTCTGTGGACCATGAAACTTTAATCACTGGAAAGGTTTTCTCCTATCCCTCAAATTCTGACCTGGTGTTAGTGTGAGTGAAGAACTGAAATTTTATTTCATTTAATATTAACCCACTGTCATTGAGTCGGGTCCAACTCATAGCAACCATAGAGGTCAGAGTAGAACTGCCTCAAGGAGCGCCTGGTGGGTTTGAAGTGCTGACTTTAGATTACAGCCATAGCACTTAACCCACTGTGTCACCAGGATTTCCTTATTTAATATTGATAGATATACATTAAATTTAAAAAGGGATACTCAACTCCATTATAGGAAAACTTTCAAGTATGTTTGGACTAAGTTGAGTATGTGAATCTGTTTTTTTCAATTGTAAATTTTAAGAAATCTAAATACTAGCCAAGTATTCACACTGAGAATTCAGTATTTGAATTAAGATGTGGTAACTTGTTTTAACTGTAAAATACACACTGCATCTTAAATAGTATAAAAAGATGGAAAGTAATAATTTATGATACTGATTACATGTTGAAATAACATTTTGTATATATTGAGTTAATTAAAATGCCTTACCTATATCTTTTTATTGTCATCTTTAATGTGGTTACCTGAGAATGTGGGGTCACACATATTGCTCGTTTTCCATTGCTAAGAGAAAGCAGAGATTTTGGACTTGTTCTCGACAGTTTACAGTCGGATTGGGCTGGAAAGACACACCACCAACACAGCCAGTGGCTGATTAATGTCCAGCAATATACACTGCCAGGGCTCAGCAACAGGGTAGTAGGCGCCTCTGAGGATCCTCCGACGTCCCCGCCCTGCTGGACGCACTGCGCGCCTCTGCCTCCAGGTCCCGGACACGCGCTCGGCCGTGAACGCGCCGCGCCGATTGACCCCGCCGGCGCCCCGTAGATCGAGCTGCACCCCGAGAGGCCGCGATGGCGAGCGTGTCTGATAGGACGCTGCAGGTGTCAGTGTTGGTGGCCTTCGCCTCCGGAGTATTCGTGGGCTGGCAGGCGAACCGGCTGCGGAGGCGCTACCTGGACTGGAGGAAGAAGAGGCTGCAGGACAAGCTGGCAGTGACGCAGAAGAAGCTGGACCTGGCCTGAGACCCAGCGCCGCCAGACCACGCCGGACCCCCGCGGGGACCACGGTCCGGCTTGCCCGACCCGGCTCGCGCACACCCCGCCCGCCCTGCTGCCGGGCTTGGTCCGGGTGGCGGTCAGCAGTGCTCGAGGTCAGGCGCTGTCTCGGGCAGGAGAGCTTCAGGACGTCTGTTTTCCTTAATAACCTGCCGTTGGTGTTAGTGCCGTTCACTGCATGTTTTTTAGTGGGGATGTAATACTAGCACGTGCAGAGTGTGGTTGCACCCAGACAACATTAAACTCCAAAAAGACTAGAAAGAGAAGAAGGACCGTGGTGGGGACAAAGGTGTGCCTGACATCTTTGTTCCCCGTTATCATTCTTTTTGATAGCATCCTTGGTAGCACGGTAGTGCGAACTTGGATTCATACTTTCGTCATCTTCAGTCCGAATTCTCATTTACAAACAGTCTAGTAAAACAGAGCAGTGGCCTGAGAGGAACCTTGCACTAGTCTTAGCTCTTTCAACAGCAGTGCATCACAGATGTCAGTACCTCTGTTTTCTAGCTTTTGTAGTTCACGCTTTAATTCCAGAATACAGTATTTTGAAGGTAACACTTATGTATTTCTAATTTTGTTTTTTTTGTTTCCAACAGGATGCCAAAGATGGATATACAACACTGAAAGACAGACTTTCTTCTGACACTTTATGAAACAATTTTATTGTTAAAATAAAGAAATGTAAACACCTTTGAACAATTTTTCAAAAGAGAGTGTAGAGCTTTCTTGTTTGCTGTGTAGTTTACTGGGTCAGGAGGACTGGTTTCTCAAAACTGGTATAGTAATGTTTTTGAGCACATACCTTCTTTCTTAGGAAGCCTATGCCAGTTCCTTGGAAAAGCAGCAAAGCAAGAGTTGGCTTAGAGACCATTCTGGGTCCCTTTGGTCAGCTGCTCCACTGGGCCTGTTTGGGAATGTTTGGGGGCTGTGTACAAATAACGGGTTTGGCTGATGTATGTAAGGCATTTACACTTCTGAGATAGCAGACTTCAAGTACAGAGTATAAGATTTACTGGCAGAAATCTCATTTATGGACTTTAGGTATATAAAGGAAAAGCTCTTGAATAGAACTTAATGATAAATGCCAACCACATATAAAAATCAAGAGGTAGTGACCAAGTACCTTGGTAACTTTTATTTATAGAGTTGCTTTGTAGAGCTGCCACTAACATGGAAATCAAACCCACTGGCCAGGGAGTTGATTTGGACTCATAGTGACCCTGTAGGACACACAAACTGCCTCTAGGATTTCCAAGGAGCAGCTGGTGTGGAGCTGTTGTGAAATTTCATGTCCTGTTAAATTTAACAGTTCGGTATTCAGAAAAGTTGTTGCCACAGAAGGCTTTTTCTTTTTTCTTTTTTTCCATTTACCATGCCCAGTCTGCCTTAGTATTTCAACTTTATTAGTGTGAATGCACCACTCATGGAATGAAATGTTGGTTCTCAGAGCTCCATTCCAATCTGGGCTGTAGTTTACTAATGCTTCCCAGTTACTATCCCACACTGAGGCTCAAATTTGAGATGCTTTGAGACAAGGTAGCTATCTTAAAGCACATGCTTCCCCCAGACTGTTGAAATGTGCTGGGTTAAAGCCTCTAGGTTGTGATGGTCCTAGTTCTGCTTGTTTGGACCTGTGCACATGTGCTCTACCCTCCTGATGGACCTGGTTCTTCCACTGTTGATTCCTTCTTTCCTGGTAATTGTCTGCAGCACCCTGACACACAACATCCTTCATTCCTGTCTCACTGCAGTGTTGCTCCCATCCCTGGCTCTCTGGGCATGTGCTGTTCACCCCCAAGTCTTTTAGGTGATGTTTCAGCCACCCCTTCCTGTTCATACTCTTTCCTTCTGCCTCTTTGTAGTGTGCTTGTGTCCCATTTCTGTTGCGAGCATTTGCCGTGAGTTTGGCAATTGCATTACCCAGCCAAAACCAAGTATCCTCTAGCACTCCGTCCCTTGCCATACTTTAGTGCATATGTGTTTTGTTTTTTTATCTGAGAATTATGTCGTGCGTGGAGATGTTCACATTCTCCACATTAGCCAAAATTGGCAACCAGGAGTTTGGGAGCCAGGGGTCACAATCCAGTCGTACATCCTAGAAATGACACATTGGTGACTCATTGATATATATAACCCCCCACTTGTCGCTCCTGTTTGATCACAGTGTCTGTCCTCGCTCACTTCTTTCCTACTCTGCCTTTCTTTTCTGCCCTGCATTGGGCTCCTCATATGTTCTGCCCCGTTCCACATCACTTCAGCCATACCCTAGGACCTTACCATGACAGGCTTGGACCTTGTCGCATTGTCCTTGGTTTCTTTAGTCTCAGCTCTGAGGACAGGTCCCATTGTCCATATCTCACTCTGCATTTAGAGAACTGCCAGCTCTGAAGGCTGCTGGTCACTTCACCCTGCAGTTCAGTTATTAGTCATCTTGGGCTCCCTGGTCAAGGGGGGCAAAAGCAGTGGTGAAGGATGAATGTGTAGTGAGAACTGGGGTGCTGCTAATGTTACCTAAGTGATGTTGTATATAGATGTAGTGTGTGGAAATTAGTAAGCTAGACATTGATGATTTGGGCACTTTATGTTATACCTAAGAAAAAGTATCATGGAGGTGGGGGAATAAGGCAGCTTGGCCTTGTACTGAAGAACATCCAGTTATATTAATGAAGTTCATCATTTGGAAGATAAGCTCACATCATCCTTATTCAAATCCAACCTTAGTGTAATAGAGTTTGGGAATTAGGTTCACAGGATGCTGTTCCAATAACCTCATTAAGAGTCAGTGTCCTGGGCTGTGCAAATGGCTAAGATGCTCAGCTGTGAACAGCAAAGTTGGGAGTTCCCAGTCCACACACAGGTGCCTTTGAAGAAAGTCCTGGCAATCAACTGAAAAATCAGCCATTGAAAACACTTTAGAGAACAGTTCTACTCTGACACCTTGGGTGGCCATGAGTCACAATGAACTTGAGGCCAACTGGTTAAGAGGCAATGTAAAATATATCATAAATGTAAAACATATCTCATAGACAAGCTGTGGGAGAAGATAGGACTTATCCTCACAGAACTCAGGATGGACAACCGCAAAACTAGAATGAAATGAAACTTAAGCAGTAGCCCCAAAGGCAAAGAATTTCAAATGTCTTGTGGAGTTAGGGTATACACTAGAACCTGTATCCCATGGACACCATATAGAAAGCTATCCTTATAGTTACTGAGAAGTTAACATGCTCAAATGGTATTTTGAGGTAAGTTTACCAAAGTTGCTATCAGAAAATGCTAAATACCATAGAACAGCATCCTAGTAAGGATGTCAGAAACTGGGGTGGTGTAGTGACTTAGGGCTGCAGCAGCTAATCAAGAGGTTAGTAGTTCCAATTTACCAGGTGCTCCTTGGAAACTATGCTGCGGTTCTGCTCTGTCCTATAGGGGCACTATGAATCTGAGTCGACTGGTCGACCGTGTGTTTGTTTTTTTTGGTGGTAACACTGTTGTGGGACATGACATTTCACACGCTGTGAAATATTCTTTCCTATAGCACACCTAAGTCTTGGGCGGTGACCCTGAGCCAAGAGTTCAGGGCCTCGGGGTCCAGAGGCAGCGTGGGTGGTCAGGGCAGGGCTCGCCTACGAGGAGAGCTTCACGACACTTACCCCGTCCGGCCTGCGAGGCGCGGCTGCGCTGGGAAGGGGGCGCGCGGCGATGGCGTCACCAGAGGGCGCAGCGCCTTCGGTTTCCCGGGCGACCGGTAGCCCTTGGGCACCTTTCGAGCTCCGCGGAGAGGGAGATGCTGGCGAGGCGGCCACGCGATCCCCTCCAGGCCCTGCGGCGCAGCAACCAGGAGCTGAAGCGACAGGTATAGTAGGGGTCTGTAGCGGGGGGTCCCGGGCAAGCTGAGGTGGGGGTTCAATTGCACGGACGGCGCCACTCACCGTAATCCCTTCCCAATACTCAAAGCCTACCGCCAACGCACGTAACCTCCTGAGTTGTCACAACATCCCAACATCCAAGCATCAAACTCAGGTTCTAACCCTAAGGCTCCCAACCCATCTCCTAACCACAGACTAAACCAAACCCGTATAAGAAGTCGTTTCCTGCTCATAGCGATCCTATAGGATACAGCAGAACTGCTGCATAGTTTCCAAGGAGCGCCTGGCGGATTCGAACTACATACCTTTTGTTTAGCAAATGTAGCACTTAACCACTACGCCACCACGGTGTCTAATCACAGACTACACCTCCTAAAAAACGTGACAGTAACCTAACACAACCAGCCAGCCCTAACCCCCTCGACCCACCTCCCCTTCAAATCTACACTCTTAACAAGAACCATTTCTTTCTCAACCGTGCGCCTTACACCTTTCTCCATGCTGTGCCCTCTCTGTGAGTCTTCTTCCAAAGAAGGCCGCCTGTTACTGCTTCATGTTAGTTCAAGTGACCCAAGTGTCAAGAAAAGTATTAACGTGTAAGGAGAACGTTGAGATGGAAAACTGGGCAAAGGACAGGAACTAAAGAGCAAATGCAAGTACTGATACAGATGAGAAAACCTTCAAGGATAATCGAGTAAATAAAATAGGAAAGGAAATAAAATAGAACAAGATTTTAAATCACAATACTGAATGCGGGGGAAGGTGTAGACTCTAATGCTTAGGTATACTACAGTGTCTTCCATTCAGCATTTCTGGAAATGAGTTTGATAAATGTAGCAGCTATTCATGTGCCTTGGCTTGATAATTCCCTTTTCAGGAATCTGCCATATGTCATAATAAAAAAAAATTGGACAGAGATTGATGTTTAGTAGTGTTTATTTCAGTATTACAATAGAGGAAACTGAATACAACTTAAACGATCAATAGAGGAATAAATAACAGTGTAATAAAAGCTTCATTCATAAAAAAGACTTTAATGTTTGGGGAAACACCTGAGATAAAAAGTCAGGTTAGAAAAACTATAAAATTACATAGTCTGTATGCTCCTTGGAAACTCTGTGGGGCAGTTCTGCTCTGACCTATAGGGTCACCATGAGTCAGAATCAACTCGATGGCACTGGGTTTGGGTATTTCAATAAAATTCTTTCAATGCATAATTTACACAGGAAAAAAAATTGGAAAGAAACAGGCCAAATTGGTATCTCTAGGTGGTGGTACAATTAGAATGCTCCTTGGAAGCAAGGATGCAAGACTACGTCTCACATGTTTTGGGCATGTTATCAGGAGGGATCAGTCCTTGGAGAAGGACATTATCTTGGTAAAGTTGAGGGTCAGTGAAAAAGAGGAAACCTTCAATGAGATGGATTGACTTTATCAAGCATGATGGCATGATGTCCTTCTCCAGGAACTGATCCTCCTGATAACGTTCACCAAGCATGACGTCCTTCTCCAGGTACTGATCTCTCCAAGATCTGTGAGACATAGTCTCACCATCCTTGCTTCTAAGGAGTATTCTGACTATATTTTTTCCAAGACAGATTTGTTGGTTCTTCTGGCAGTCGATGGTATAATCGGTATTCTTTGCCAATAACAATTCTGAGGCATAGATTCTTCAGTCTTCCTTGTTTGTTGCTCAGTTTCATGTGCATATGTGGTGACTGTAAATACCATGGCTTGAGTCAAGAACGCCTTAATCTTCTAAGTGACATCCTTGCTTTTTAGCACTTTGAAGATGTCTTTTGCAGCAGGTTTACCCGGTGAAGTATGTCATTTGATTTCTTGCCTACTGCCTCCATGTGTGTTGATTGTAGATCTGAGTGAAATGAAATCCTGAACAACTTTAGTCTTTTCTCGTCACGTCACTTATTGTTCCTGTTGTGAGGATTTTTGTCTTCTTTTTGTTGAGGTGCAATCCATACTGAAGGCTGTAGTCCTTTATCTTTATCAGTAAGTGCTTCAAGTCCTCTTCATTTTCTGCAAAGTTCTATCATCTGTGATATCAATGTTTCCTTCAATCCTAATGCCACGTTTTTCTTCTATAGTCTAGCTTCTCAGATTATTTGCTCAGCATACAGATTGAGTGAATGTGGTGAAAGGATGCAACCCTGATGACACCTTTGTGGCCGAACCACACAGTATCCCCTGGTTTTATTTGTACAAGTGTTTCTTGGACTATGTACAGGTTCATTATGAGCACAATTAAGTGTTCAGGAATGGCATTCTTTGCAGTGTTATCTATAATTTGTTATGATCCACAGAGTCAAATGCCTTTGCATAACCACTAAAACACAGGTAAATATCTTTCTGGTACTTAGCCAAGATCCATCTGACATCATCAATGATATCCTTGTTCTCCACCCTCTTCTGAATCTGACTTGAACCTCTGGAAATTGCCCTGTTGATGTATTGCTGCAAACACATTTGAATGATCTTGGCAACATTTTACTCGTGTGTAATATTAATGATATTGTTCATAACTTCAGTATCCTCTTGGATCTCCTGTCTTTGGAATGGGTACAAATACAGTCTCTTCTGGTCAGCTGTCAGAGAAGGTATCTTCCGAAGTGCTGCATCCATTTGCTGAAGCATCTCAGTTGGTATTCTCTCAATTTGCCGTCCCTTGTTTTTCACCAGGGTCTTCGGTAAAGCTTGGACCTCTTCAGTCCCATTGGTTTCTGGTAATATGCTACCTCCTGAAATGGTTGAACACTGATGAAGTCTTTTTGGTAGTGACTCTGTATTCCTTCCATCTTTTGATGTTTCCTTAATTCAATATTTTCTCCATAAAATCCTTCTATTTTCTCTTGAATTTTAATTTTCTGTTCAGTTCTTTCAGCTTGAGAAGTGCTGAATGTGTTCTTTCCTTTTGGATTTCTAACTCTAGGTCTTTGCACATGTCATTATAATACTTTGCCTTCTTGAGCCGTACTTGGAAATCTTCCATTCAGCTCTTTTACTTAATCATTTCTTCCATCCAGGAACAACTTTCAGAGTCTTTTCTGACATCTGTTTTGGTCTTTTCTTTCTTTTCCTTTCTTTTTAATAACCTCTTGGCTTTCTTCATTTATAATATCCTTGATATCATTCCACAACTCATCTGCTCTTCAGTCATTAATGTTCACTGTATGAAATCTGTTCTTGAGGTGGTCTCCAGATTCAGGTGGTATATACTCAAGGTTGTATTTTGGCTTTTGTGGACTTGGTCTAATTTTTGTCAGCTTCAACTTGAACTTGTATATGAGCAATTGATGGTCTGATCCACAATCAACCCCTGGCCTTGTTGTGAATGATGATATTGACCTCCTCTACTGTCTCTTTCTACAGATATAGTCAGTCTGATTCCTCGGTATTCCATCTGGTGAAGTCCACATGTGTAGTCACCCATTTTTGTTGGTAAAAAAAGGTATTTGCAGCGAAGAAGCCCTTGATATTGCATAATTCTGTCATTTAATCTCTGGTATCATTCCTGTCACTAGGCCCATGTTTCTAACAGCCAGTCCTTCTTTTCTTTATTTCTAACTTTCACATTTCAGTCATCAGTAATTATCACTGCCTCTTGATAGCACATTTGATCAATTTCAAACTGCAGAAGGTGATAAAAATCTTCAATTTCCTCATCTTTGGTATTGGTGGAAATCTTGGTAGCATAATGGTTAAGAGGTATGGCTGCTGACCAAAAGACTAGGAGTTCGAATCCACCAGGTGATCCTTGAAAACCATGTGGCGCAGTTCTACTCTGTCCTGTAGGATCACTGTGAGTCAGAATTGACAGGAATGTGTTTTGGCATTGGTAGTTGGTGTCTGAATTTGAAAACTTGGCATATTAGCAGATCTTCCTTGTAGGTATATTGATACTATCCTGTCATTGACTGTGTTGACCAGTAAGTGTAGTAAAATGATATTGATAGAAACTAGGTGGTAGGTGTATGGGTGTTCATGGTAAAGTTCAAAGTGAACACCCAAAGAGAAATTAAAAGTGTTCATCATCAAATACTGGAAAAAAAGGAAAAGTAAGCTTTTATTTTCTCAGGTGGTATGATACTTAACAGTATTTTAAACTGCCTCCATATATTGTAGGTTGATAGTTTGCTTTCTGAGAGCCGACTGAAAGAAGCTCTAGAAGCCAATAAAAGGCGTTATATTTACCAAAGGTAAGATGTGTTGAATTATTTAAACTTTTTAGGAACCACACTTAGATTTCAATGAGCAGTATTTAAGACATAGAAATTGTTTGAGACATTATTTCTTCTTTGCTTGTATTAACTTATAAAAAGACAAAATAATAGTAAGAAATAGAAATGAGATAACAGTGAATCAAAATTTCTAAAATTTATTTAAAAATATTCCTTATACTTGTGCCTACCTACCAGTGTAACTACTGGAATGATAAAATTAAATAAAGAACTATAAATGTTAAAAATAGAGAAAGCCACCTACCTTTATTTTGTACTCTGTAGGTGCCAAGCAGTGTACTCTGTGCTCTAAAAACTTTATTATTTTCACGATAATGGTAGTTTCACAATTCTGGAGAAGGTCCAAATCAGTATCTCTGATGTGTTCATTCTTTCTGGGCACTTTGAGAAAGAAGCTGTTCCTGGCCTCTCTCTTTGCATCTAGTGTCTGCCTGTAATCCCTGCTGGTCCTTTGCTGCTTATAGCTCTTATTTTCATGTGGCATGTTTCTCCTGTGTGTCTCCATTTCCATGTCTGTCCTTCTGTTTTATAAGATGCCACTCAGAAGAGAAGAAGATTAAAACCCACTGTACTACAAGGTAACTTTGGTCACTTACCTGAGAACATCTGCAGAGAAAAACCTATTTCCCAATCAAGGTCAGATTCTCGGGTGTAGAGGCTAGAACTTCAACAGTTCAATCCATAATAAGTATTAAAAGTAGAAAGTGGAAGAAATTCTTTTCATACCTCTTTCCATCAGGGAAGTTAAAATGAAATAAAGTCACCAACATATTTCTCTTATAATCTGTTGACCATCCCTGGGCCTCATGCTTACTCTGCCTACAGTGAAGGGTGAGAAAATAGTTGTCAGCCCATGGGAAAGTGGGAGAAGGACTTTGAGTGACTAAGTGGCATCGTCAGCCACATGTTGAAGGGCTTTGAGTGACTAATGAACAGAGTCAGCCACAGGTTGAAGTTTTCACTTTTCTTTCTATGCATTTCACAAAGGATTTTTATTCCCTTTCTTACTCCTTATTTCATCTCAGTCACATATGGGGACAGGGGAAGGGTGCCAAGAACAAATTACTCAAGCAGCATAAAAATTGTAGACTTTTGTAGGTTATTGTTTGATAAAAGAGCATTTGAGTTTTAAAACTCAGTTATTATTACCTGTTGCCCATTTTGGTCCTTATTTTCTCACTTATTATCTGGGTGCCTGTGACTAAACTAAATTATATGAGCTCGTTAACTGTCTGTGGAATAACTAAAAGTGTTGTACCCATAAGGACAGGCCAAGTTTAGAAGTGGTATGTGCCATGGTGGAAAGAGGCAACTGCAGAGCCCTGAACTCTGCCTTCATGTTATGACCCTACCATCACCTAGCTCTTGACCTTGGGCAGTCACCTCACTTTCTGGAAGCTCAGTTTCTTCACCTGAGATGGAGGTTATTATGGGGCTTAGATGAGATAACACTTAGCATTATACTTGGCACACAGTACATTTTAGCTGTTACTATCATTATTAGTTGTATGTAGTTGGCTAGGTTCTAGGTTTATGGAATTTTAGAGCCAGAGAAGGATTTTCAAGTGCAGTGCTCGTCCTTATTTTACAGGTAGGAAACTGAAGCCAGGGTTATCATTTCTGTGGGCCATAGAACTTTGCTGTGAGACTCACTTGAGCTGAGTGAAAAATTTTTGGCATATGACTTTTTAAAAAAATACTGTTTGTAAACTACCTAATTGACTGTGTGTGCTTTTATAAAATAACTTTCTTGTTCTCACAATGAAAAAATATATTTTTTCTTTCCTTTTTTAAATTTAGATGTATCCAGTTAAAACACTCAATAGATGAAAATAAAAATATTCTTCAAAAATTAAGCAAAGTAAGTATTATAATTAATAATATTTCAAAAGATCAGTTTTTATACAAATATTTTAATTAAGTGTAAATCAGTTTAGAGTTGGTAAGTTCCCAGATTTATGTTAGTGATGAAGTCCAGTGCAGTCAATGCTTGCTTGCTCGGGGCTCACTAAGTTTGTACTTAAGGAGCAAAAAAGCCAGGGAAGCTCAAAAATCCAACTTCAATAAACTTACCCAGCGTTGAGCAATCAGAGAATACATGATGAAGCTGCTTCAATTTTAACATTGTGCTAGTGCTACATTTTACAGTTCAGAGTTGTTTTCATTTTAATTATGTTATGTGCAGGGAGTACATAAACCAGCCCTGAGAATAAGTGGTAAAGAAGCCCCGTGTACCAAGCAGGAGGTGTAACGTCAATGAGTTTGCGGAAATAGGTACTAGAATTTACCCTTGGCAATCCCCTCAAGATTTCTTTTTTTTCTTTCAACATATGTATGTGAGCTTCAGCTGGATATCCAGGGTCATACAGAACATCTGAAGTTACAAGCACCTAAAAATCATCTCCTTTTCCATACGTAAATTTCCTTCATTGCATTTGAGACTGAGACTTCGTCTGAATTTCTACCATGACATGAAACTCATTGGCTCAGGAAGTAGACTGAGTCTGAGTTTAAAGCCTAGTCATTCCTGTTCCACAGATGAGGAAACAGGCTCACAGAGGTGAAATAGCTTTCTCAGTGTCTCGCTGCCAGTACGTAGCAAAACTAGAGACTGTCACCCAGCTTTTTAACTCCAAGGCCAACTTTCTGTCTAGAACCCATTCTTTACTAATTATAGAGGGTCTGCAATACTTAACAAGTAAACAAAACATAAAACACAGATGGTGTGGTTTTATTATTATTTTTTTATTTGGTTTGCATTTAAACTCAGATCATCTACATTTCTTTTAAATTGTATTTAAACCAAAACAAGAACCAAACCCAGTGCCATGAAGTTGATTCTGGTTCACAGCGACCCTGTAGACAGAGCAGAACCACATTGTTGACTTTCCAAGGTGCACCTGGCGAATTTGAACTGAAATTGTACTTACTTCCCTAAAATAGATGTGGTCCCATTCTGATATTTGCTTTATCTTATAACAATTAATTGGAGTTTTTTGTATTCTTATAATATAAAGATAGTAGGAGACCAAAATAAATTTTTCAGTGAAGTAGATTTATATTCTCTCCTAGGCTGATGAATCTGCACCTGTGGGGAACTATGACCAGAGAAAGGAAGAGGAACGAAATCTTTTGAATAAGCTGACCCACCAACTGCAAGACCTTGCTGTGGCCGTAAACAGAGACAATGTGACTGAGTACGTGTCCTTCCCTCCTTTTTCTCTTTCAGATACTGTATCACCAAAAATTTGGATAGTCAACTCAGAATAAAGACATGTAAGGTATAGACATAAACAAGTGAGCATATAATCAGTCAACATTTATTTATTGTGTATAACAAATGTGTTTAGATCCCATGAGAAATATAGAGAAATGCAAGTTGTGGTCCCTGACCGTAAGTAATTCTGTGGTATGAATTCTCCTCTGTGCTGTGGTCTCTCTTTTGTATATGAAAAGAGGTTGACTCCAAGTACAGCTTGATCCTATAGACTGAGCCCTGCTCCACTGACGTGCTGCCTCTGCGCCTGCCTCGTTAACATCACGCAGGCGAGGCTTCACAACATGTAGGGGAATCATTTCAGGTCACAGCACGGTGGGATGCTGTACAATAATGGGAATTGGGGCCTAGCTGAGTTGACACACATTTTGGGAGGCACAATCCAATCTGTAACAGGAGGGCAAGGATTTTTTATTAGTTTTATTTGTTGTATCCCAAGCACGGGCACATGGCATCTCGCATGTTGTAGGTACCC
Source organism: Heterohyrax brucei (assembly GCA_028571685.1). Classification (NCBI taxonomy): domain Eukaryota; kingdom Metazoa; phylum Chordata; class Mammalia; order Hyracoidea; family Procaviidae; genus Heterohyrax; species Heterohyrax brucei. The sequence continues at coordinate 26,821,606 of CM053162.1, forward strand.
AGTAAATACTTGATAACTTGGCTTAACTCTGAATGGAGCTCAGAAAAGTTCAGTGATTTATCCAGGCTAGTGTTATCTTGGCTCTCCTCTTCTTCACCTCCCATTTCACCACTTTAATATCTTTCCAAAATGTCTTTCTCTTCATTGCTAATGTTGTTTTCTTAGTTCATGCTGTTTTCTCTCACTTTTAACACTGTCCTTGCCTCTAGCTTTTTTCTTCTTTCAGTCTGCCCTCCACATTGTACCCAAGTCATCTTTCTGAAGTGTAAATCTGATCACACCCTTCCCTTCGTCTTAAAAACAAAGCCCAAAGGGGCCGCATGGTGTCCACCTGTTTTCAGCCTTGCCTCTTGCTGACTCCCTCCAAGCCTTGCCCTACTTGAAGTTGTCTGGCCTTCAGCCTCTTCTGTCATCTTGTTCTTTCTGTTCTCTGTTTACTTGAATAATTCCAACTCATCTATCCAGATGTGATTCTGAGCTCTTCCTTATCCCAGCCATGAAGGCGGGGGTGGATGTTCCTCTTATGTGTTTCCTGCGTGTACCTGTGCCCCAGTGCTTGTTGGACTAGGTTGGGATTATTAGTTTTCTGGATTGTCTCACTGTAAGTTTCTTGAGAACAGCAACTTTTCAGCTTTGTATCCAGTGAGCCTGACATGGGACCTGACATAGGACATCACCATCATCATAGTCAGCCGTCACTGAGAGCTTCCTGTGTGCAGGCACTGCCCTAAATGCTTCGTAGCTGGTAACTCATCTCGTCCTTACAACCGCCCTATCAGTCAGGCTCTTTTGTTACCTTCAAGAATGGATGAAAAGTGAAAATATTAAAAGAAACCTATTCAAAGTCACACAATGAGGGGGAGATGGAGCCGAAGTTAAACTCAAAGCCCATGCTCTGACCAGTGTGCAGTAGCGTTCAGTCAGCATCTGCTCAGGGGATGAGTCCCGCACTTGAAATGAATTCTCTTAACCTCAAGTCCTGTACATGCTCGACCATATCAATGTGTCCCTCAGATACATTTTCTCCCTCTCCACTCTCAGTTTCTCAAGTCAAGTCAATTCCTCTTAGACAGACAGTGAAAAATGTTAGTTATATTTTCCCCTCAGTTCCTTTATCTGAAAGCTCCGAATTTGGATCAGTTCTGTATAGAAGTTGTATTCACACTTTGTCTGTTCTTGTGTATTATTTCAAATGGTCTTATTCATAGAATTATTTTATGTAGAACTGGGGCAACTGCTGAAAGTGAGGAAGATGATGATTCTGCTGAATACAGTGAAGAAGAAAAAGATGACGAAGAAGACAAAGACGACGACAGTGAAGAAAGTAGTGAGGAGGAAGAAGGAACAGAAGAGGAAGATAAGCAGGAAAGTGAATCTTGTGAGCAGGCAACAAGTGAAGAATATATTGCTGTTGGAGATTTTACTGCTCAGCAAGTGGGAGATCTTACCTTTAAGGTAGGTGGAGACAAAGCTGGAGTTTAGTGTGAGGAGAAGTTAGCATACCTAACTGAATAAGGAAAAACTCTCTTTGTCTTCCCGTATTATGTATTCTTGGAATTAAGTTTTTTAGGACTCAGTCTGTTTAAAGGAAATGAGTAAGAGGTAGGTTTTGCAGGCTGTCATCAAAGTCACCTGAAGGCAGGGTGGCACCAGGACGCTTTTTGTTGTTGAAAATAGCTTTAATGTTGAAAATTCCTAATTTAGGGATAAAATTTTGCGATTTACTCTTGACTGTCGTATGTATGTATTTGCTTAGATAATTAGGGCAGTGTGCCTAGCTAGACACAGAAGGGAAGACTCCGTGTTGTGAGGTAGCAATGCTTCTTGTTGCCTAGCTGTGCAAGAGTCTTGAGGAGGAATTGAGTTTTGACTCTCTTCCTTTGCCTCTGTATGTACTTGGCTGTGCATGAGCTTCAGGTGGAATGGGAAGAATAAAGTTGAGAGTTTTAAACAGATTGGAGGCTGTGTTTGTTGCTAGAGAAAGGAGTCAAAGAAATCTTAACCAGTATGTGAACCTTGGCCTTTATAGTAAGTTTCATAGCTTGATAACTGATGGATACTGAAATACATAAGAATATTATACTACTACTTGCATTATTTAGTTCTCAAGTTGTTTTTTTTTCCCCACGTTCTTCTTGAAAATGTCACCAATGCTAATTAGACACTAATGTGTATTTTAAGTGTTTGCTTTTAAATGTTCTCAGTAATGGAAATTCCTTTTCAAGATGGATTATCTTTTTCTAAATGGGCAAATGTTATTCAAAACATATCTGGCAAATTAGGGGGGTAAATTGTGTTAGGTAAATTTTTTGTTTCAAGTATTTTTTGCTTCAAAATAGGGCTTAATTTTAATAGAATTGGTTTTGTTTTAAATCTTATATATACTGCTTCTGAAAACATTTTTCCAGGAGAGATTCAGAAGGTGTTTTGCACAGTGACAGAATTGTTGGAATAAGTTTTGGCACCTAAAAATGATTGTGAAAGATAGTTCCTATTTGAATGTATGGTTTGAGTGTCTGCGAAAATAGTAAAGAAGTAAAAGAAGTCATCCAGTTATGATCATATCTGATTTAGAGGTAATGTGTGGGGAAGCTTTTGATAAAAATTAGAATTTAAGAAAAGATCTTACTTTTTCTTCAGCTTCTATTTTGAAACATTAGTAATGAAATGTACTCATGATTATTGAGTTATTTTTTTAATTTTTACCATTTTTTGTCTTAAGAAAGGAGAAATTCTCCTGATAACTGAAAAGAAGCCTGATGGTTGGTGGATAGCTAAGAATGCCAAAGGCAGTGAAGGACTTGTTCCCAGAACGTACCTGGAGGTTAGTAGTTGTTCTTTCGTTTTCCTCCTTCAATTTTTTTAAAACATTTTTAATAAGGTATTATGCTATATTCATTGATCAACTATTATAAAAGGTTTACGCTTTTATATTGCCTTTTAGAAAATTTATGGCAACGTGTATTCCCACTTGCAACCTCCACCCTTTGGCCAGTGCTGGCTGTCATCTGTCTCTTTGATTTTCACCTGTGTGACTGGCAAAAAAGGCTCATGATTGTTTGCCTTTGCATTCACTGCATTGCTAGTGAGACTGGACATCATTTCATCTGCCTTGTGACCACCTGTGTTTATTTGTGAATTTCCTTTTCTGTTCTTTTAGCAATTTTTCTAAGGAATTAAAAAAAAATTTTTTTATTATGATTGAGTGAAAATGCACATTTCCATATAAATTTGCTGCCTACCTATATGCAGCTCCCTCTGCTCTTTCTGCCCAGTGACAGCACACTCTTCCTCTCTGCTCCATACATATCTTATCCTCCCAGCAATCTCCTAACCCCTCCTCTCAACCCATGTACCTGCTTCCAGTAAGAAGTCAGCAGGACGACATCCTGTGGATGCACAGAACCATAAAATGCACACATGATATGGTCACTCTGTGTCACTAAGTCCAATCCATTCCTGTCCAAAGAGTTGACCTCCATTGTGATTTATGGACAGGGGCAGCATCAGGGCCGGGGCCATGCTCCCAGGGGAACTCTGAGGCCCTTGGACTATCAATTGCATTTTTTTAGCGGACATCTCAGGGTGCACCCCTTTTTACTCTTGTGTTGCCAGCAGGACTCAACTTTGTGAGCTCCATCACAGCTATCGCTGGTGGCGGCTGGGCACCATCTGGTTCTTCTGGTCACAAGTCGATGGTAGTCACCCACTCACGTGGGTATCTCTGTCTTCTGGGTTCTCTTTCCCCCATGTAGTTTTGGTCCTTGGTGATCATCTATTCCTGTTGAGTTGGGACCATTTGCTGTATACTCAGATAGCAGCTTGGCAGCTTTTAAGATCACAGGTGCCACTCACCAATGTAGGGTGCAGAAGGCTCTCTTAGAAAAATGTTAGTTGTGCCAGTTGGCCTCAATTTCCCCTGAGAGCATGGTCCCCAGCCTCCCGCCCCAGCTACTCTGTCCTTTCAATATTGGGTTAAGATAGGAGGATGTTATGTTGAAGTCCAGTTAATATTGATCTTCTTTCTAACGTGTGCTATCACAGATTTCACCCAACCAAATTCCTATCAACTATCTAATCCAAACCCTAACCCCCTCATCCTCCCTTCTTCCCCACCCTTGTAGCCATCAGGGTCTTTTCTTCTATACATGAGTCTGTTTTTAAGGTCTTATCGTAGGAGTCTCATACAATTATTTGTCCTTTTGTCACTGACTAGTTTTACTCAGCATAATGTCCTCCTGTTGAAACCAGGCTACGAGATGTTTCCTAAAACCATCGTTGTTCTTTATCATTGGAGACAAAGGTGGAGTTGTCCACTGATAGATGGAAAGTTCTGTATATGTCGATAAGGTCTATTTGGTTAATTGTGGCAATTAGGTCTTCTATGTCTTTATTGGACTTTTGTCTAGATGATCTGTCCAATATTGAGAGTGGAGTGTTGAAGTCTCCCACTATTATTATGGAGTGATGTACCTCACTTTTGAGTGTAGTCAGTGTTTCTTTGATGTATTTATGTGCTCTTATATTAGGTGCATAAATACTTAATATTGTTAAGTCCTACTTGTGTATTAACCCTTTCAGCAATAACTAGTATCCATCCTTGTCCGTGATGGTGGAGTTTACATTAAATCTATTTTATCTGAGATTAGAATAGCCACATCTGCTCTTCTTTGTGTATTGTTAGCTTAATATATTTTCTTCCATCCTTTACTTTTCAGTTTGTTCATGTCTTTAAGTCTGAGATACGTTTCTTGTAGGCAGCATATGGACAGGTCGTGTCTTTTGATCCAAGATATCACTTGATGTCTCTTTACTGGGGCATTCTGTCCATTCACGTGCAATGTAATTATTGACAGGTATATGTTTAGTGCTGTCATTGCGATATGTTTATTTTTCTGTTGATGTTTTCTCTCTTGTTCTTATTAATCTGTTCTGGGACATTCTGCTTTGTGAGTTGATTTTTCACCTTTTTCAGGGTTGGTTTTGTGGTGGTTGAGACTCCTGTATTACGTTTCTTGATTTGATATGCTGCATCTTTATTGTGCTTTACAGCCGCCCCTATGATCCCTCTTAATAAACTATGTATGAACCCGATTCTAATGACTACCAATCTTAATAACTTCTTCTCCATCTGGAAGGACTATAACGACTGTGGTACATCCCTCTTTTTAATATGATAACATCATAGTTTTCATGATATGATCACTGGATCATTTCTTTCACTACTATAGGTTTGATTAAATTTGGAGCCTTTCCTAATTGAGTAGGTTTCTGGGTGATATGTCCTCTATTTCTTCTAAAATATAAAGTTCGTGGGTTTGTTCTTCTAAGCCAAGAGATTCTTTCAGTATTTCTTGTAGCTTCGGCTTGATGTTTACAAAGTCTCTGAGTTTCTGTTTATCTGCAAATGTCTTAATTTCATTTTCATATTTGAAAGATGGTTTTGCAGGGTTTATAGCTCTTGGTTGAAAGTTCTTCTCCTTTAAGGCTTTGAATGTATCATGGCACTGTCTACGTGCCAGCATTGTTTCTGCTGAAAAATCTGATGAAAACCTACAGAGTTTCCCTCTGAATGTTAGCTTTCCTTTGAGTCTCACTGCCTTTAAGAGTTTCTGCTTATGTTTTATTTTGTTAAGCCTGATTATAATATGTCTTGGAATCTTTCTTTTGAGGTCTGTATTGAGTGGTGTTTGATATGCATCTCGGATATCTGTATTCTCTTCCTTCATAATTTATGGGAAGTTTTCTGTTAGCAGCTCAGCAACAATACTCTCTGTGTTCTCAGGTGTCTCGTCCTGTTCAGGACCTCCAATTAATCATAGATTGTTCCCCTTAATAGAGTCCCACATGCTTCTTAATTTTTCTTGTTTCTTTTTTCTTATTTCTCCTTATAGATGCTGGAGTCAGTAGCTCTGTCTTCCAAATTAGAAAGTCTAGTTTTCCTTTTCTTCCATTCTGTTTTCTTGGCTTTGAATTGAAGTTTCGATCTCTTTGATTTTTTTTCTTGATCTGTTGGATTTCAGAGTACTGGTGTTCCATCAGATTGAGCAGCTTGCTTAATTTTTCATTTTGCTCTGTTGCATTTTATATAAGGTATAGGAGGGCTCTATATATAATCCTTGTATTCACCTTCTGATAGTTTCAGAAAGGTTTCTTTGTCTGAGAAGTTCTGTGGTGCTTTCTTTTGGGGGCCTTCTGAAGCCACGGGTGGTTACACTTTTATTAAGAGTTTTTTGCTTTTTAGGTATCATGTGAGTCAGTAAAGGCTGGGAGAGATGCTGTGACAGGGGACTGAAGTTGTTTCTCTAGGCTATCTTAAAATGAAAGGTAAAAGGTATTTGAGAACTTCCAGAGTCAGTCAGGTTTTCATTTATACAGGTCCCTCTTCCCAGCTGGGAAAGGAAGCACCTCTTTGTCCAACCCCACATGTTATAAACTAGTTCAAAATACAGAAAGGCTACTGCCCTGCTGGCCTGTGCTGCTGGGCCCCAGCTGTAGGCAACACTGTGTAGAATACTGCTTTTCTGCCAGAAAAGCACTCTCCTTCAGGCAGCTGCTGCCTCTCACCCTAGAAGTTAGGTCCAACTGAGGCCTGCTTATGGGTTGGTCCACCTCCTGGTGAAACAAGATGGCGTCCCACACAAGCTCCTCACCTGCCATGGTACAGGCCACGCAATGGTGGAGGTGGAAGGAGAGGCCAAAGGTGCCGAGATGTGCAGGGTCCAAAGCTGGGCTCTCAAAGTGTGGCAGTTTCACCTGCCAATCCCACCAGCAGTGTGCTGGAGACCAGCTGCCAGTCAAGGCCCAGGTCTGCCCACGGGCCAAGACAAAGAAAAAAAGTTAAAATGGCGAGTTACCCTCAGTCCATGAAAGCCAGAACTCACTGAGAGCAGGCATCAGCGAAAAAGAGCAAGTTTTCCATTCACTGGTACAAAGTCCAGACTAACAGCCCTGTGCTGTGTCGTAGGGCTCACTAGATGACCAGAAGTTTCCATTTAGTTATCAGTTCCGGTCTTGGTTTCTAGAGGGATTTAGGGAGACATGTGTTTGGTCTACCATCTTGACTCTGCCCACCACCCCACCAGGGTCTTTTTTTTTAAAGCCAACTTTTTCTTAAGAGTTTTTGAAGTATTTCAATATATTAAGTCTTCAAAGTTAGTGAGAGATATTTTGTAGTCTTTCAGACATGTTTATTTTTATGTAGCTTTATCTGTCAGTGTTATTTCTGTGTATGATTTTTTACCTTGCAGCCATAATTGAGAAGGGCATCTCCATCTCCAGATTATTCTAATACTATTAAGTTTCTTTTCTGTTTATATTTTTTGCATTTGAATAAATTTCATCTTGAACTTATTTTGATTAAACTTAACATAAGTCCCTGTAATTTTTCCAGATAATGAGATTATCAAATCATCAAATCATACATTGAAAATCTTTTCCCGTTAACTTTTCACCCCTCCCCCCCAAAATATGCCAAATTCCTGAATACACTTAAGTCTGTTTCTCAAAGAGCTGGGGTTTTTTTTAAGTTGATTTTTGCATTTATATAAAGCACTTCATACTGCAATGATTTTTCAGCCCAGTAATAAAGAAACAGGCCAGATATCAAGTGAAGAAGAAAGTGAGGATGATGTCGAGGTGGTTGATGAAACAGCAGATGGAGCAGAAGTGAAACAAAGGTCAGAATGAATGAGAGCATATCAAAACAGGATTAATAAACTTATTTATTTGTTTTTACTGATATATACTTATATATAATTTGGGAGTTTCTTAAAATAGAAACAACTTATTTTACTTAAAGATCATTACAACTTTAATTTTGTGATTATTTTTAGTTTCATCTAGAGACTATTAGGTTTTCAGAACTTGCTGACAGTTAAGTATTTTGTCCCTTGATTAACGTTTGCCTAATTGAGTGAATTGGCATCACCCATCCTTCACTTAACTTGCTATTTCTGTCTCCCCAGAACTGATTCACACTGGAGTGCTGTTCGAAAAGCTGTCTCCGAGGTCGGGACCTTCTCTCTTGTTAATGATGTTTTGTTACCTTACCATTCTGATTAAGTTCAGATTCAGTACAGGGTGGAGATTTTAGGAGATTGCATTAGATCTTAAACAAGATATAGAGCTTCACAAGTGCAGATCATAAGACATGTATCTGGTTTAATAACCCTGTCCTCCAAGTATCATTTCTTATAGGTCATAAAAATAGATAATCTCATCCAAGGTGTGATTTGTGGGCTTAGGAATGTCTCTCATTGATCCTGCCTGAATTTCCTTTTGTTTGGATAAAGATAGATATTAAATTCAGTTAATATTTCAAAAATGCTGAAAAGCTCAAAAAAGTAAAAATTACCCACAATACTGTCATTTAAAAAAATTATGCAATAAGATGAAAATCCCTCCTCTGCTCTTTGCCTCCAGCACTACCCCTGTACAGTTTAAGTATCTTGCTAAACATTTACTCTGTGTGTATACATACATACACATAAAAGCCACTAATGTCTCAGATGCTATGAGTTTACTGTGTCAACTCATGTGTTACATGGCTGTGTTTTGTGGAGCATGGCTGGAGAAGTAGATGCATCTCAGTGAGGGCGCATAGGAAACACGGGTCTGGAGCAGACCCCTGTACATGGAACAGTGTGTGGACGTTAGGCCCTAGAGAGAAACCAGGACTCAGCAATGGCATCCTCTCAGGACTGTTGGAGTTGAATTGCTGTGTTCTTCCACTGAGGTCTGCATATTTATGTTTTCATTTGGGGGCACTAGCTGCCATAGTAGTAAGGAGAAATATCATAGAGGTAAGGAAACATGAAGGAAAATAGGCAAATCAATTTTGCTTTTTACTGTTTTCAGCAGTTAAATACTATCGACGTGTTAACCACTATGGGAGCTATTCCAGCAGGGTTCAGGCCTTCCACGCTCTCCCAGCTTCTGGAGGAAGGTAACACATGTCTGCCAGGCACCTCACACTTCTAATAAAACAATCAAAGTTTAAATTGAATTTTTCTGGTATAACCAAAACAGAGGAGCCCTGGTGGCTCAGTGCTTTAAGAGCTCAGCTGCTGAAAGAAAAGATTTGTTGTTGGAACTCACCAGCGGCTCCATGGGACAAAGATGTGGCAGTCTGTTTCTGTAAAGATTACAGCCTCCCAAACCCTATGGGGCAGTTCTACTCTGTCCTGTTGGATCGCTGTGAGTTGGAATCGACTTGACAGCAACTGGTTCATTTGTTTGTTTTTAAACCATACCAGGTACCATCACTGAGGCTAAGTATCGTTCAATCCTGGCAGAAATGAGACCTGTTTAAAGTCTTCTTTAGTGAGAAGAGTTATAGTAGAGGAAGTACAAAATGACTTTGGATTTATAACAGAATATTTGAAAAAATCTCAAGTCTGTGATTTTTTATTACACATGTCCTGTGGCTGGCGTGTTAAATATAGATCTTTTTTTTAAAAGAGTGTGTAAAATAAGTTTGTAAAACTATTAAGATACTTCTCTTTTCTCCTTCCTTGGAGACATCTTCATTTCTAAAAAATTACATGTATAACTTTAATTTTAGAGATAGTAGAGATCCTAGAGATGGTAACCAAAATAACCAAACCCATTGCCATCGAGTCTATTCCAACTCACAGTGACTCTGAAGGACAGAATAGAAGCGCCCCATATTGTTTCCAAAGAGTGCCTGGTTCATTTGAATTGTCAACTGTTTGCTTAACACTGTGCCATCAGGGTTTCCATCTGTAGTGAATTGCTAGTTGATGAAATAAATAGGATAGGATGAAGAGTTCTTATTTATAAGCTATCTTTTTTAAAAATCTCAGCCAGTGTTTACATAACTGGCCTTTGAGTTTTATAACTGGGATTTTTTTTTTTTTAATTACAAAAGTAATATGACATACTTAGAAGTAATCAAGTTAATCATCGACTCCCACTCTCCACTTCCCCAAATTTCCACTATTCCTGCAGTAGTCAGAATATTTTCCGCATGTTTTTCCATGGCGTTATAAACATTTATAGATACAGATAGGGCTTTGTTTGTTTTTGTTTCATTTAAAAAAATTGAACTACCTATTGTTGCCTTGGTGGCATAGTGGTTAAATGCTATATCTGCCAGCCAAAAGGTTGGCAGTTCAAATCTGCCAGGCCCTCCTTGGAAACTCTATGGGGCAGTTCTCCTCTGTCCTATAGGGTCACCATGAGTCAGTATTGACTCGATCGCAGTGGGTTGGGTTTGGTTTACTTGTGGCTGATTTACCTGTACGTGAAGGACATCCCCCAGAGACGTAGACATAGATTAACTCCTTCTTAAAAATAGCTGCCAAACTGTGCCATTGAGTATGACCAAATGAGGATGTAAGTTTCGCTTCCCTAATAGTGGCTGAAAAATGGTAAGAGAAACTTCTCCCGCAAGAAACAGTCCAGACAAAGGCACTTAAAGATTAGATAGCAGCTTCAGAGTACTGGAGACCAAGTCTCCTTCTGATTTCTTGCTTTGCCATTAACATCCAAAAGAGTGTGGCCACATGACAGAATTCTAGGACACGGGAGAACGAGGTAGGGTTGGTAACTTCCAGGTGTGGATGCTGAAGGGAAGGGCCTGCCTCTTCCTGGTCTTACTCCCCTTCCTGCTGACCAGAGGGTGTTCTGGAGGGGAGTACATTATAGGTTGTTCTTAGCACAATAATCACCATCCCTGAAAGAAAAAATAAAGTTCAAATTAGAAAGTTAAACTCAGATTATAAATTATGTGCAATTCTTGTTTTGTAAGTTTTTCAGATTACCAATGATATTATCATGTACCTTAAGGTATATTATTAAGTCCAAAAAGATACAGCTTTTCTTTCTTGTAATTGAGGTTAGTCAGTCACTACATAAGTGACTAGCATTTTTATACCCACACAACAGCTAGATGAGTGTTGGATGGAAGGTGGGAATCTTACATCTTCAAGGGCCGTGTTCCTGTTAGAGGCCCATCTGTCTTCCTGTGCTGGGTTCCAGCTCTTAACGGTTTTTCAACTCCTGTTATTATTATTAGCTGTTTCCTGTGCCGTTGGTCTCTGCTCCACCCACCCCCTCCACCCCTCCAACCCCCCGATTCCCATTTGCAGTACTCAAAAACTGAATGCCTCCCACCTGAAGGACCAATTCTCTCTAATCCTATCCTATGCTAGTCAAAGCCCCCCTTTTTCTCTGCTCTAAACAGCTAAGGTTTTTCCAGAGCATTACTTCCATTTACCATCTCTGTTTTTCTGATTTATTCTTTGGTTCCTGTGCTTGGCAACTTTTCTGTATAAGCTTATTTTAGAGAGGACTCCTGTTTGGTAAAAAGGGTAAGGCCTTCTGTATACCCTGAGTTGTTATCCATGGAGGAGCTGTCTGAGGAGGCCTCTGCCGGCCCATTTTCTCAGAGATGCCTCCTTGAGTAATTCAGGTCCCTTCTACTCCTCTGCCTTGCAGAGCTCTAAGTCAGCTATTATTTTATTCATTTGCTTGTTCACTTTTTTTTTTTCAGTTGTTTCTCACCTTCAGCTATAAGCTAATGAGGGTGGAGGCCACATCCCTCTGACTGACCGGAAAATTTCTAGCTCCTGAACCTGGTACAGAGTGGAAAATGAATAAATAAGTGATGTTGTAATAAGTATTCTTCATGACTACAGTGTAGTAGGGTAGGATAGAGATGCTTTTGTGTAAAGCAAAACTAAGGATTATTTGTTTTTCTAAAATATCCAAAAGCTGGTTCTAGACTTGCTGCATTTTACACAAAAACGTTTGAATAGATCACTTTTACTATGGGGAAGGTTATTGGCCAAAATGTCTCTAAAATCTTTCTCAGAGCTATTTAAGGTCAACTCTGTGTGTGTATGTCTTTGAGTTTCCTACTGATGTTTTAATGTGTAAATTTATACTGGTATATCTTGCTGGAAGACAAATTCTTTAATGAATGACTGGGCAGTTTGGAGTATCTGTTTCCAAAGTTTGTAGCATAACGTAATAGGTTTTTAGTTTTGAATTTCATTGTGTTTTTGTAGGAAAGTAAAGGAAAAAATTATTTTTACAGGGAATCGATTTCGAGCAAGTTACTTCTTACAACCTGAGCTTACGCCTTCACAGCTGGCGTTCAAAGATTTGCTGTGGGATGTTAAAGAAGGCACTGTAAGTACACTTAGTGCCAATAAAACGGTAACCTTCCTCGATTTTGTCATGGTTGCAAGTATATAAATAGCATGTAAATTGATGACTGTATTATAAAAAAAAGCAAACCCACTACCACTGAGTCGACTCCAATTCACGGCAACCCTGCAGGACAGAGCAGAACTGCCCCATAGCACTTCCAAGGAGCACCTGGTGGATCTGAACTGCAGGCCTTTTGGTTAGCAGCTGTAGCACTTAACCACTACACCCAGCAGGATTTTTGAATGTGTTATAGAAAGTAAAACAACAACAAAAATGTGTTTATTGTATTATAATTTTGGAAAACTAATTTGCCTTAAAATTCATAAAAATAAGCCTTTTTTAGTAACAGACTTTTCTTTCAGATTAGGTCAAGAACAAGTCGTGTGTCGTTGATTCTGACACTGTGGAGCTGTAAAATGATCCCTCTTCCTGGAACGAGCATACAGGTTCTTAGCAGACACGTCCGCCTTTGTCTGTTTGATGGTAATAAGGTGAGCTTCCTGAGGAATTAAATAAATTCACACCATGATGGAAACACCTTTTTAATGCCACATATTTAAAGTGTATTGCATGATGGCTGTTCGTCTCTCTCTTTCTCACTTCCCCTCTCTCTCTTTGTATACACATACACACACACATGTGTGAAGTGACGTCTGGTGAAGTTTAGATCACACTGATTCTGATGGCCTAGGTATAACCCCTGGTTCTGTCAGTTGCTAAGTTGTGATGCTCGAAAAGTCAGTTAACTTCTGTAAACCTGCAGAGGTTTTTCATTGCACAGTGGTACTGAGGCCTAGCTTCTAGGGTTGTTGTTTATAGCTCAGATCTTAAGTATGCATTTTTAACACATGTCCACAGCTGTGTAACCTACAACCCATTCAAGATACAGAGCACTGCTGTTACCCTGGAAACCATCCCATGTTCTTTTCCATTCCACCTGTCTCTGATTCCCAAGAGAATATTTTTTTACTAAGCACCAAATTGTTTGAAAACCCTTAAAAAACTAGTTTGTGATACACAATTTAAACAGTGTTTTGATGAAATTTATAGATTTGAAATGTATATGTTAGAAAAAAAAGGTTTAAAATCAATGGTCTAAGCTAGCAGCCCAAGAAATTAAAAAAAAGAAGTCCAAAGAATATTGAAAACAGAAATAATAAAAATTGATTCAATAGGAAACAAATGAACAAAAGAGAAAATCATCAAGGGCAAAAGGTGATTCTTTGGAAACTAATAAAATCAAGAACTGCCTAGTAAGACAGTAAACTCAAAAAAGGGAGAAAGAAAGAAAATACAAATTATCAATATCATACATGAAAATAAAGACATCACCACAAAACCTATAGACAATAAGTAAAGGTTATTATAAACACTTTTATAGAGATAAATTCTTTGAAGAACATAGTTTGTTGAAACTAATGCAAGACAGAATATTTGAATAACTTCTAAAGAAATTGAAAATATAATTTAAAATCTTCCAGGCCCAAATGGATTCATCAGTGAATTCCCCCAAATACTAAAGAAATAATACCAATCTTACACAAAAGAATAGAAAAAGGAATAAGACTTCCTATCTCAGTTCAGAAGGCCAAGAAAAACATGATAGCTGAGTCTGACAAAATATTACAAGAAAGAAAAAGTAGAACACCGGTATCCCTTATGAATATAGAAGCTAAAATCCTAAGCAAAATACTAGCAAACTCAATCTAGCAATATATAAAGAATAATATACCACAACTGATTGAGGTTTATTCTAAAAACTCAAGTTGGTTTGACATCTGAAAAGCAATAACTATAATTCGCTAGTAAACAGCACTAAGAAGAAAAACCATTTGATCATCTTGATGTAGAAAAAGTATCTGACAAATTTCAACTCTCATTTATGATTTTTAAGAAATCTTAGCAAACTAGGAATAGAAGGTTGCATCTGCATTTTGCTAAAGGACAAGAACCCAAAGCCCACTTAATGGTGGGGGAACATTAAATACATCTCCCTAACATCAAGAAGAAGCCAAAAATATTTGAGAAATGAAAAGAAAAATAACCCAGTTTTTTAAATAAGCAGAAGACTTGAATAGGCACTCCAAAATGAAAATATATGAAGAACAATTAGGCACGTAAGAAGACGCTCAACGTAGTAAGTCATCAGGGAAATGCAAATTCAAACTGCAGTGAGAGAGCCCCAACTATGTGAACAAGAAGCCTCCTCAAATTCAGTAATATAGGTAGGTTAAAGGTAGAAGGGTGGAATAGGAATTACCTTGCAAACACTTCTCAGAAGAAAGCTAGGGTCTGGTTAATATCTGATAAAATATGCTTCATGCCTCATATAAAGAGAAACATTACATAATGGTAAAAATGACAATTCACTAAGTAGACAGCAACCCTAAAGTGTGCACACTCATCTAGGTGCAAAGTACATGAAGTAAAAATTGATGGAATTGAAAGAAGAAATGGGCAAAGCCATATTTGTAGGTGGGCGCTTTGAGGCTTTCCTCTCAGTAATCCGTAGAACCAACTGACAGACACCAGTAAGGTTGGCAGGGCACCGAGGAGCACTACCAGCAAACCGAGTGGGACTGACATTTACACAACATTCCCCCCCAAACAGCAGACTATATATTCTTTCCCAGTGCCCATGTGGCATTCACCCATAGATTACAACCCGAGATAGAAAACAAACCTCAGCAAATTGAAAAGAATTAAAATAATGTATCTCTCTGATTGTATGAAATTAAGTTATGAGAAATTAGCCATAGAAAGATAACTGGAAAATCTTGAAATACTTGGTAATTAAGATTTCTAAATAATCTGTGGGTTGAAGAGGAAGTTTGAAGAGAAATTAAAAAATAATTTAAACTGAACAACAAAATAATTACAGTGTACTTTAATTTCTTGGAGATAGCATAAATATTGTTTAGAGGAAAATGTATAGCACTAAATGCTTGCATCAGAAAAGAAGAAAATTCCCAAATAATTAATTTACCCTCCTTCCTGAGGAGGTAATACTTGAGCTGAGATCTGAGGGTGAGTGTGCCTTAATAAGATGAAGACAGAGGGAAGAATAGTCCAAACAGAAGAAACAGCACAGACAAAGGTCCTGTGGTAGGAAAGGACTTGGGAACTAGAAGGCCAGTGTGACTGAGTGGGTAGTGCAAGACGGAGTATAGACTGGGGTGAGTTGGGAGACTGAAGAAGGGATGCAATAAGACATTATAAACCGTGATTTTAAGGAATATAACCGTGATTTTAAGGAATTTATGTCAAAAACAGGGAAACTCATTGAAAGAAGTATTATGGTTAGATTTATGTTTCAGGAGGATCTCTGATTCCTCTGTGGAAAATGGATTACAGGAAGGCCATGAGGGGACATGAGTAGAGCTTTTGGGGGCTGTGGCACAGTGTAGTGATCAAGTGACAGCAGTGACCCCTTCAGGAGAACAAACTCTGGAGACCGACTACCGAAGATTAACACTGTGCTTCTTGGAAACCCCACTGAACAGTCCTGTAGGGGGTGCTGTGAGTCAGAATTGACTTGCTGGCAGTGGACTGGGCTTGGGAACTCTTGCTAGCTGCGCGGCCTTGACCACTGTGCCTAATCATGCTGGAGCACATTGCTTAGGACCGAAGTGAGGATTAAGTCAGTGGCACAACAGTACGTAGAAGTTAGTAAGTGCGACATAAACGTGAGTGAGAGATCATGATTACTCAGATTAGAGAAGTGGAAGTGCGGGTCTGAGATGTGGATAGAGAGAGATGTTAGGAGGTGGAAATCAACAAACTGATGATGGATGTGGAGGGTGAGGGAGAGGGTGTCAAGTGTGATGGTGAGATGGGGAACGTTAGAGGAGGGTCTTGTTTTGAGGACTCAATTGTAGGTTTGGTTTTGCTTATGCCGAGCGTATTTATAATTCTCATCAGGATGACAAGATTCTTCCATCTGAATTTGTAGTACATAAATGAACCTGTATTGTTTTAATGATTACCATTCAACTTCTATACCCTCTGTGTCCCTGCACCAAACCACTTCCATGAATTAGCCACTAGGTGTAGCAAAGTGACCAGGAAAAGATGAGTCACTTTTTAACTTATTATTTGACTCCAGTGTTTCAGATGACTTCCAGTCCTTTCACTGTTCCACATATGAAAACATAAAATTGAATTGTATTTCAAATAGCATATCCTACTCTTTATACTAGAATAAGGGAAGTTAAATTATGAAGCTAATTATGTCAAATTTCAAAATTGGAAAGTTATAGGATGTATTTATAAGTGATGCAAGTGCTCATGCTATGTAATTTTTTAAGAATGCCTCTTTAATAAATCTAAACAAGAAGCATTAAAAGAAGATAGAAGGAATACACAGAGTCACTAAACCAAAAATAACTGGTCAATGTTCAATGACTGTCGCTGCCTAACTATCCGCCCGCGGAAAGAAGACAGGACACACAGATATGAGCCACCTTGCAAGCTGCTTGCTTTATTCTTCTTCCTATTCTACTTTCTATTCTACTACCTATTCTACTTCCTATGTTCTTCTTTGTACCCCTACTACAATGTCCCTCACCCATTATATAGTCCAATCCCACCAATCATAAGGCACAGCTGATTCATGTGTAGTGCATGAGCAGAACATAGCATTGCAAAGAGAAGCTGAGTGGCTACGGGCTCTAGAGGCAAGCAATCAGAAAGCTGATCACGAGCTGTTCACACGCCAGCAAGGAACTGCGTCAGCAGGCTAATCATCAGACCGGGAGTGTCTCGGGGAGGAACTCCTGATAACAGGCGCCATCTTTATGGTGCAGTTTCTTTTCGCCCCCGACAAATGACTGCTGGAGGTAGCATGTGATTAAGTACCAATGGTACTACTAAAGGAAGAAGTCCAAGCTGCCCTGAAGGCGTTGCTGAGAAACAAGGCTCCAAGAATCGACAAGATAAGAGATGTTTCAGCAAACAAATGCAGCGCCGGAGGTGCTCACTTGTCTGTCCCCAGAAATGTGGAAGATTAGTAACCTGGCCAGCCATCTGGAAGAGATCCATATTTATGCCTGTTTTCAAGAAAGGTGATCTGAATTCAGAAATAATTGAACAATATTACTAACCTCACATGTAAGTAAAATTTAGCTGAAGAACATTCAGAAGTGGCTGCAGCAGTATATCAATAGGGAACTGCCAGAAATTCAAGCTGCATTCAGAAGAAGATGTGGAACGAGGAATATCATTGCTGATGTCAGATAGATACTGGCAGAAAGCAGAGAATACCATAAAGATGTTTACCTTGTTTTATTAACTATGCAAAGGCATTTGACTGTGTAGATGCTAACAAATTACAGATAACATTGCAAAAAATGGGAATTTCAGAACACTTCATTGTGCTCACGAGGAACCTGTGCATAAATCGAGAGTCAGGTATTGGAACAGAGCGGGGGGTACCGCCTGTTGTAAAGTCAGGACAGGTGTGCGTTAGAGCGATATCCTTTCACTGTACCTGTTCAGTCTATATGCTGAGTGAATAACACAAGAATCTGGACTGTGTAAAGAAGAATGCAACGTTGGGATTGGAGGAAGACTCGTTAGCAATCAGTGATATGCAGATGACACAAGTTTGCTTACTGAAGATGAAGAGGACTTGAAGCACTTAGTGATGAAGATCAAAGACCATGGCTTTCAGTATAGATTATACCTCAACATCAAGAAAATATGAAAAAAAATCACAACAGAACCAATAAGCAACATCATGATAGATGGAGAAAAAAATGAAGTTTTTTAGGATTTTCCTTTACTTGGACCACAATCAACACCCCTAGAAGCCGCAGTCAAGAAACCAAAGTTGTGTTGCACTGGGCAGATCTGCTGCAAAAGACCTCTTTAAAGTGTTGAAAAGCGAAGATGTCACCTTGAAGACTAAAGTACGCCTGACCCAAACCATGGTGTTTTCAGTCATTTTGTGTGCATGCGAATGCTGGATGATAAAGAAGGAAAACCAAAGGAAAGATGCCCTTGGATTATGGTGTTTGCGAAGAATACTGAACGTGCTATGTACTGCCAAAAGAACAAACAAATCTTGTTTTGAAAGAATTGCAGCTAGAATGCTCCTTAGAAGCAAGAGATGGTGAGACTATGTCTCATGTACTTTGGACTTGTTGTCAGGAGGGATCAGTCCCTAGAGAACTTCATGCCTGGTAAAGCAGAGGATCAGCGAAAAAGAGGAAAACTCTCAATAAAGTAGGTTGACACAGTGGCTGCCACAGTGAGCTCAAGCACAACAAGGATTGTGAGGGAAGTGCGGCTTTGGGCAGTGTTTCACTCAGTTGTACACGGGGTCACTAGGAGTTGGAATTGACTCAACAGCACCCAACAACAACAAGCTTTAGTTAGAAATAAAAAGCTTTTTTATTAAAACTGACTAACAAGACACTACTTCCAATAATCACTGAGTAAGTTCTTATTGTAAACTCTGGGAAAAATGCAAAAAGCAGCCACCTGAAGGCACTGAAGAAGATCTAGGCACGTTGGATGTGCCGGGAGTCCTAAGCTGGCTGTTTTTTGTTTCCTTTGTTCCCTGTCATTTTTATTTCTCCACGGTTTCCTTTGTGTTACTTGAACAGTTTTAGAGCTCTATTTTGAAATATCCTTAGTGTTTTTTAGTGGATCTGCTAGTATAGCTTTTTCAGTGGTCACTCTAGGTATCGCTTTGTATGTACATAACTCACTGGTCCATTGATGTCAACATTCTAGTTTGAGTGATGTACAAAAAATTCACCTTCCTGTAATTCTCTTCACCATCCACTGTTAATATTTTGTTAGGATGTGCTGGTGACAAATTTTTGTAGTTTTCCTTCATCTAAGAATATCTTTGTTTCCTGTTCTCTCCTGAGGGATATTTTTTGCTGAATATTTTCAGGAGCCCTGATCATGTAACAGTTAAGCAGTTGGCTGCTAACCAAAGGGTTGATGGCTTGAACTCACCTAGGAGAAAGGCCTGGTGACCTGCTTCCATAAAAGATTGTAGCTAAGAAACCCTATGGGGCAGTTCTGCTCTGTCACATGGGGCCATCATGTGTTGAAATCAACTGGACAGCACACCAGAAGTAATTTTTTCAACTCTTGAAAAGTGTTGTGCCACTTCCTTCTGGCCTCCATAGTTTCTGATGAGAAATCCAGTCATTTGAATTGCTTTCTCCCTACCAGTTCACTTAGGTGTTGTTTCTCTTTCCTGCTTTCAAGATAGTTTCTTTGTGCATAGTTTTCAGAACTTTATGATGTGTCTTGGTATGAATTTCTTGGGTTTATCTTGTTTGGTGTTGGTTCAGCTTCTTAAATCTGTAGGTTTATATCTTTTGCCCCATTTAGGAAATGTGTAGCCATTATTTTCTTAAATACAGTTTCAGCCTCAAACTGTTTCTCTTTTCCTCTGGGCCCCTGGTGATGCAAATGCTAGATCTTTTGTTACAGTCCCATAGGTTTCTGAGACACTTTTTTCTCCCATCTGTCTTCTCTCAGTTGCTCAGTGCCTTAAATCTGTTGTTCTATCTGCAAGCCCACTGATTATTTCTTGTCTTCTCCATTCTGCTGTTGAGTCTGTTCATGAATTTTACTTTTGTTTTTTTATCTTGTTTAGTGTATTTTTCAATTGTAGAGCTTCCATTTCTTTATAGCTCCTATTTTTTTTTTGCTGAAACTCTCTATATGTGTTTTTAAAATTTGTTTCAAGTATGATTTCAATTGCTTATTGAAACCCTTTTTGATGACTATTTTGGAGTCCTTCTCAGATAATTCCACCAGCTGTATCATCCTTCTTGGTGTCTGTCAGTGGTCTTCTGTCATTTGGGTTGAGGTTTTCCTCATTCTTGGTATGAGGAGTGATTGTTTACTATTTTCTGGCTATTATGTTATGAGACTCTGGAACTTATTTAGCCTTCTGTTTCAGCTAGCCTCCTCAGATAATGTGCTAGTGGGGGAAGTTGGGCTGCCATCTCGCTACCAAGCGAGAATGGAACTTCAGGGTCCCCATCTACTGTGCCATGCCCCAGGGCCTCTCATCCTTTGTTAGCCCACTTTGAAGTCTTCACTTATCCGTCTCTTTATGTTTGTTTTATATAATATATAGTGTCAGGTTTTTTGTTTTTGTTTTCCTGTACTTAGTGGGAGCGATAGGGAGAAGTAAATCCACTTCTCTCAGCAATTGATGGGATAACTAGTTTAAAAAAAAAATCAACAAAGACAGAGAATTTGAACATTATCCACCATAAAGACCTAACCAGAGCTGCGCCTCTGTCTTCTCATATGCCGAGGTTCCTGTCTCCCATGAGAAAGACGGTTGACAACCTTCTGGCTTCAAGCCGTGAAGCTGCCTCTGTTCACCCTGAGAGCCTTTAACTCTCATAATGCTTTCCACATCCTGGTTCCAGCCTCACCCACTTCCCTGCCTTTTCTTCTGTTTATGATGTGCGCTTCTGAGTTTACTCTGTCTTCTGAACTGTCACTGTTTGGAGCAGAGCAGTTGTGTTGAAGCGTAAACTAAGGGCGGTGTCTTGAGGAGAAGTCCTTATGTATTCTTAGTGCAGGTTGCTGGACAGAAAAATTTCTGAACTTTTTGGAACCCTTGACTGTTTTGTCCTTTGGAGGTAACGGTATGACTCTGAGCCAGCCACTCAATCTCTGGCTGTAGTTTTCTGAAATGTGAAGTGAGGTTGTTGGATTAAATCCTTTTTAGCTCTCAGAGGCTATAAATCTAAAAAAGACATAAAATTATCAAGCAGGAGAAGTTATCATTTGAGTCTAAACTTAAAAATTAGAGCTCTTCAGATTGAAAAGATAATAGCAAAAATAATGTAGTATTTAAATTTTGACTGATGTGAAGGAATTCTTGGATATTAGAAAGAGGAAATGCTTCTCAAGAAATCCAGAGACATCTTTAAGAATAAATAAAATACAATCTTACATTAAACATCAGGTGATAATTGGAGGGAGTTTGTGCTCCAAGAGTCCCAGTGAAGAATACATATTATTTCAGAAAGGCTTTAAATAAATTTATACATTAGAATTGTGTCCCTACTAATTGAAAGAAATGGACATTCTCTTTGTGTGGCAAACGGTATTTCACTACCCATAGCATACTTCTAGATGCCAGTCAGTAGGAGCTCAGTCCTGGAAATGGAGGGCAATGAGTTGCATTTGACCTAATAAGACATATTTAAGATTAGTTTAAGTTATTTTATGAAGTCCTTTGTTTTTTTTTAGAGATGTTACGTTAAAAATTTTTTATCTAAAGTAAAATTATATGTTATCTATTTATTTTGGAGATGTCAGTTTTGGCTAAGGTTTATAGACTTTTAACGCTTTTTTACAGAATTTTTGCTTTTATATTTCATTGCTATATGTATATTATTGGATGAACTTTTTGCATGTAGCATTTTACAAGACATTCAATTTCAGGAAGAATATAATTTATAGGCTTAGAGATTTTGAAGAATATAACTGCATGTAATTGTAACTGTGGAACCATTGTTTGCCTCAGTGACACATATGGCTACAATTTCCTAAGACATTTTTACCTGAAATTTTACTTACTTTTCTGTAAATCTGTCTCGTATATTAATATTTCACGAAATATAATTTGTTACTAGCACAGGTATCCGAATCTGGATTCACTATACCAGTTCTTTTATTGTTTACTGGTAAGTGCTACAACTTGGTTGTCATTGTTACTAGCTTTATAACATACTTGATATAAAAAGATAATGAAACATTGCAGAACTGCATGATGCCAAGACTGAAAGCTGCACCCCCGACCCCATCTCCTCCACCCAGTGTAACCTCTGGTAACTGTTTGGGATGTGGAAGCGGTGGTGTTTCAAGGAGCTTCCTACAGCATGATTTCACGCAGGAAATGTCATTTCAGGTTCTGAGCAACATTCATACTGTCAGAGCCACATGGCAGCCTAAACAGCCCGGAACATGGACCTTTTCTCCCCAGGTAAGCATCTGCTGAGTGAATAGGATGAAAAAGGAACGTCTTTTGTCTACTAAAAATATACCAATAATTTCTAAGTATATTCCTGAAATAACATATTTAGTACAGTATCTACGGGGCCATATTTGAATCTTTAAATTCTTTAAAGTTCTCGGAGAACGTTGATAAAAATTACTTAATATTTCTGACTTTACCGAAGTTATAATTCCTGTGAATCATTTCAATCAGTGAACTTTAAGAGTTAATTCCTGAAAACGTCCATTTGGTGAGAAATGAAAACAAAAAGATAAAATCAGGAAGTGGAGTGTTTTTTTAAAAAATGACATCACTCACCTGTGCTAATTAGAGCAAGCTTTTCTTTAGATAAAGTTAAGTGTGGTGCTTAGGCAACCTGGTACTTTAGACCCAGATACTGTCAAAACTGAACGTGGTTAGGTGATTTCACACCACTCAGTCAGCATGACATAGCTGTCAGGTGCTATCAGCTCTGTTTCTCAGTGAAGATGAGGATATCTTTATGTCATTTTTATAATACTGCTTCTCTGCAGTTTGTTTTACTGTTATCTTTTTTCTGCCTCCAAGATTTCATTACCTTAGTACTTTCCTCCCACAACTAACTTTCTTGTGTTACTGTGCCCAGAAAGCTAGCTAACTTTCCTCTTACTCTACCATGTGGGTCATAGCCAATTGTGGATGCCGTTGCAGAGAACTGGAATTCCAGAACACTTAATCGTGCTCATGAGGAACCTGTACGTGGACCAAGAGGCAGTTGCTTAAACAGAACAAGGTGATACTACATAGTTTAAAACAGGAAAAGGTGTGCACATCAGGGTTGTATTCTTCCACCATATTTATTTAATCTGTGTGCTGAATTTATAATCCGAGGAGTTGGACTACATAAAGAGAAACACCATATTGGGGTTGGAGGAAGACTGATTAACAACCTGAAGTATACCACTTGCTTGCTGAAAGTAAAGAGACTTGAAACACTAGTGGAAATCGAAGACCATAGCCTTCAGTATAGATTACACCTCAACATAAGGAAAACAAAAGTCCTCACAACTGGTCCAAAAGTAACATCACAATAAGTAGAGTTAAGACTGAAGTTGTCAAGATTTCATTTTAGTTGGATCTACAATCAGCACCTGTGGAAGTAGCAGCCAAGAAGCCAAAAGATGCATTGGGCAAATCAGCTACAAAAGACCTCTGTAAGGGTTGAAAAGCAATGATATCACTTTGAAGACTAAGGTTCACCCAAATCATGGTGTTTGCAATGACATCATATGCATGTGAAAGCTGGATGGTGAATAAGGAAGACTGAAAAAAAAAAAACTTGGCACTTTTCAATTATGCTTTTGGTGAAGATTGAGCATACATACCATGGACTGCCAAAAGAACCAACGAATCTGTTTTAGAAGTCCAGCCAGAATGTTCCTAAGAAGTGAGGACCATGAGACTTCATCTCACATGCCCTGGAGAAGGACATCATGCTTGATGAAAAGACCCTTGATAAGATGGATTAACACAGCGGCTACAACAATCTATTGAAACATGGCAACGATTGTAAGGATGGCACAGGACTGGGCAGTGTTTTGTTGTGCTATGCATAGTGTCACTATAAGTCAGAACTGACTCAACAGTACCTAACATCTCACTGCATCACAAGATCTTAAAGCAAGATCAAAGTATCAGGAGAGGGTCCAGCTGTGGGTGAGGCCCGCTACCCAGCATTTGCTGCCTGGATCCACACTTGTGTTTAGCTAAGCTCTAACAGTTTGTTGTGATCTCCTAAACACTCTGCCTCCAAAGAGAAACACTATTATTTTAGGTACAAGGCTTCACAGTTCTGATATTGCATCTCTGTATGTGTAATGTGTTTAAGGTAGAATTTCCTAAAGTTCCCTTGGATATAAAGAAGAGCTACTAGGGAGAGATAAACACTAAGTTTTTGTTACTTTGTTGAATGAGATTAAGCATTTCTATATGCAAGACATTCTTCCTAGTATTCTGAGAGTTTGTATCTCAGTGGAAAAGTATGGTAGCAATGGCTGCTGTCAGTGGGGTTCCAACCACATGCCAAGCATTGTGCTAGGCTCTCTGCATTTTATCTAATGGGGTGCTTAGAGCAGCCCGGTGGAACATGTACTTTGGGAATTATTACTCAGGGCAGATTTTGTGGATGTGGAAGCACATGAAAGAGTGAAGTTAACCTTAGTCCTTAGGCTCAGAGACAGCTGTGTAGAAAAGACACTTAGACTTTCAAGGATGGGCAGGGGTTTTCAGGCAAGAAAGAGGGATATGACTGTCCAGGGAAACGGGAAGGAATAGGAAAACTTAGCAAGCATGCTCAAGGAAAGTTGAGCAAGTGTTTGTATTTAGTCTTAAATTTGAGTTCTTTTCATAAAGGGAAATTGTTAATACCTTATCATGAAGATAAGGTGTACAGTGGTTAAGTCCTTGACTGCTAACCTCTTTTAGGTGGGAGAAAGATAATGGCAGTCTGTTTCCATAAAGATTACAGACTTAGAAACCTTGTGGGGCAGTTCTACTTGGTCCCATAGGGTCGCTGTGAGTTGGAATTGACTTGATGGCAGTGGGTTTGCTATGAATGGAAACAATTTTTTGTAGTATCTGGGGGACCAAGGTATGGTATTTGTTTTACATTAACGTCTACTCTAACCAAAGACTAAGTGAAGGTAATGGTATTTCCCTTAAAGACGAAAGTTAAATTTTTGCTACTGATAAGGCTAAAATTTGGAACTCTGAATACATCTACTTTTTGTTTCCCTTAAAAGACCTTTATTATGATGCAAAAGGTGTAAACTCCTTACAGATTAATAGGATTAAAACTCTCTTCCAATTTTTATCTTTATTGATAACTTTAGTTTCTTTATTGTTTCAGGTCACTGGCATCTTGCCGTGCTTGCTTGATGGTGACTGTTTTATCAGGTCCAATTCCTCATCTCCAGACCTTGGAATATTATTTGAGCTTGGAATTTCCTATATTCGCAATGTATGTCACTTGCTTTCTAATATATTGGTTAAAAGGAAATTTGTTTGGTTTTGGTTTTTAAATAAATTTGTACTTACCAGTAAAACAATTGAGATTTTTATAGGAAACTGCATTTGGGTTAATCTCTTGAGGAATGCAAATGACAATGATTCTAATTTTATGCATAGTGATGCTTTTCAGTAGCATTTAAAATAAAGGGTATTTGTTGATATTTATTGCTTTAGTGACCTCCATTGCTTATACAGAATGAAGACTGGGAAGGATGGACTTCACAGAAGGTGATAAAAGATGCCAGTGGCATTTCAGCACAGTGTTTGCCCCTTCTCAGGAGGGTCAGAGTTGCTTAACCTTGTAGCTGAGAGTTCTGAGGAACCTCGTAGAGTGATGATTTTTATGGCAGAAATTCCAGGAACTAAGGTTAACTGGTATCATATAAACTGCTGAACCAGTGGGTACATGTCATGTAGTAGTGATTGAGGGGGTCCACGTTCTACTAATAGCTTGTTAGGTGTAGTAGTTACATTTGGCTTCATCATGATCCGGAGAGCCAATAGGCATAGAATGGGATTACACTGTCCTTTCATCTCTTTTAGTTACTTTCAGGGGTGCATGGGACAGGAGTGAGGAGCAGGCCCCCAAGTGAGCCGCGCTGGCTCTGGTAACTGATAGTAGGGATAAAGTTCCAAGCAAAAAGACCCTTGCATGATTTAATTTCCATGTTCAGTCTTAGTAAAGCAAATCATCATGATCCCATGAAGTTTTGGTATGACCAATGTGAGACCATTCCACAAAGTATTTATATCACTCAAGAAATGTTAGCAGCAGTTGCTACATCATGAAGGTTAAGGAGTTTTCAAGAGAAACTTTGACAAAATAGGATTTTTCACTTTACATAGTGCCTTTAATATCTGACCTCCAAATAGATGAGATTTCTACTGTATTTTGTTTTATTTTCTTATGAAGAAGGTGAATGCTAATCTTTTTCCTTTAGAAAGATTCACTATATACTGACAGTGTCACCTGGCTCAGACATTAAGTTTCACTTTCTTGTTTTATTTCCTAGTCCACTGGAGAAAGAGGAGAGTTAAGTTGTGGCTGGGCATTTCTTAAGCTTTTTGATGCCAGTGGAATTCCTATTCCAACAAGGTAAGCTGGTTATGTGTTCCTTCCAAATGAATTTGTTTTGTACAATTTTTTTTTTTTTAATTTAGATTCCTCAGGTTTGTAGAGCCATGTGTTCTATTAGCATTTCAACAACTTTAGGGTGAGAGTTTTAACAAGATGATTTTAATGTTGTGTAGGGTAGCCCTTGACAATGGCATGCACAGTCTCGTCTTAGGGAGGAAGAAATGACCCATACAGAGTAGGTATTTTAAAAGGTGTTTTTGCTGACTGTCTGCTCAAAATATTCTCTCAGGAAGTCAACAGAATGAGATTCCAAGGGCCTTTCTTCTGCAGGTACTCTGTTGAAATTATAGTGGTAGCCACTGTAAACACATTTAAAATTTAAGACCAAAAAAACAGGGGAGTGGAGCCAAGATGGTGGACTAGACACAAGTCTCCCTAAAAACTAACGCCTGGATTATAATTGAATGGAGCTTTCTGGACACCCAGTGAAACACAGAACATGGCACAGGGCTGTCAGTTTGGACTACATGCCACTAAATGGGAAGCTTCCCCTCTCTTGCTGAGCCCTGCTCCTACTGAATGGCCCCACGTGTGCAGACTGAAGATTTTGGCGCTTTTAACTTTCTTTTCTTTTTGTTGGCCTGTAGGCGGGGAATGGGCTTGAGCAGGCAGATGAGCTGAGCCACAGTGCAGAAGTGAACAGTGTGTGTCACAGCAGAGAGACAGTGTGTGGAATAGCCACATTCTGAGAGCCTGGCACTACAGCCCTGCCACCCTCTCTTCTGAGCTCCACCATAGATTCAGCTGTCTTTCAGTGGGAGGGGCAGCTTGACTAGGACACTATTGTGGTCAGCTGGGTGGTGGAGTACCCAATGGGAGCCCTCAGCAGGGGCTAATTCCCAGGCTGGGAGGCATTGCCAGTCTGGGGAGCACTTTTCCAGCAGAAGGGCTATGTTCAGCAGTGTTGTCTTATGGGTAGGGTCTGGTGGGAGATGGCACCAAGACAGAAACTCCTCCTTACTTTGGACTACATTACAGCATCCAGGGCCAGCCAAATAGGTGCCTCTGTTGTCAGCCAGAAGGAGGGGCCTGCCACACCTGATGGCCTGACTGATTTTGGAAGCTATCAGATAGCTTTTAGCTTTTTAAAATAAAACTGCCTGGAGAAATAACTGCTGTGCAGCCTGATGGCATCTCTTCTAGCCTTTACTGACCCACATCACAGGGTCAGTTGACGGCCGTCCAGTGACTCTATAAGTAGGATAGTGTTTGGGCAGCCAGGAGGCAGACTCTGCCACCCCAGAAAGTCCACTGGGGCCAGTCACTAGAGTACACAGAGGTGGCTTGTGACCAACTCCCTTCTCATAACTATGCCACAGCCCACATTGAGGCAACACCAGAGAAACTAAACAGCCTCTAGATGCTTGGAAAGCAACAGACCATCACCAAGCATTTAAATAAACAACCAACCATAGCTCCAGAAAACTCCCAAAATAAAGAATATAAAAACTTCCCAGGTGAAGAAGCCTTTCTGAAACTATTGGAGGCTGAGTACAAAGAACTGTGTATAGAGCCCTCCTAGAGATTCAACAAAATACAGCAGGACAAAATGAAAAATTAAGCAAGCTATTCAAACTGATGAAACATCAACATTCTGAAATCTGACAGATCAATAACAAAATTACAGAATTAGACCATTCAGTTCAAAGCCAAAAGAGCAGAATGGATGAAGTCAGATTTAGTGACCTTGAAGATAGAGCAACTGATGTCAGAATTCGTGAGGAGAAATCAGAGAAAATAAAAAAGAAAAATGAAGAAGCATTAAGAAACATGTGGGACTCTATCAAGAAGAATAATCTACAGTTAATTGGAGTTCCTGAACAGGGAGGGATAGCTGAAAACACAAGAGTATTGTTGACTTGCTGACAGAAAACTTCCCTGAAATTATGAAAGAAGAGAACATAGATATCCAAGATATGTATCGAATGCCGTAAAAAATAAACACCCAAAGAAAGACACCAAGACATATCACGCTTAGGAAAACGAAACATGAGCAGGAACTCTTGAAGACAGCGAGACTCAAAGCAAAGCTAACATTCAGAGGGAAGCTCTGTAGGCTTTCATCTAACTTCTCAGCAGAAAAGATGTTGGCACAGAGGCAGTGGGGATAACACATTCAAAGTCTTGAAGGAGAAAAGCTCCCAAGAATTATATATCCTGCAAAACTCTCACATATGAAGATAAAATTAAGACATTCGCAGATAAACAGAGGCTTAGAGACTTTGTAAAAGACAAACTAAAACTATAGGAAATACTGAAAGAAGATCTTTGCTTAGAAAAACAAAACCATTAAGTGTATATTTAAGGAGGCAATGCAGGACACAGCATCCAGAAACCTACTCAGGGAAGGCTCAAAACTCAATCAAAGCTATAATATTAAAAAAAGAGAACCAGTGATCATAACATGAAAGCTAAGATACCATCACATTAAAAAGAGAGATATACTAAAGTATATATAGTCCTTTTGGGTGAAGAGGAAGTTAACGAGATATGTAGAAGTTAAAATTGGGTTTAAACTTACAATATTAAGAAGACTCATAGGGGTAGCTGCAAAGCACAGTAACAATACAAGATATAAAAACAAGACATATGAGTGTCAACAAACACAAAACCAACACTGAAAAAGATGAAGTCAACCCATAAAGAAAAATGACCCACAGTAGAATATGAAGTGAAACATAGGAAACACACACAAAAATAAATACATCAAAATTACAGCACCAAACACATACCTATCAATAATTACACTGAATGTAAACAGACCAAATGCTCCAATAAAGAGAAAACAAGTGACATCTTGGATCAAAAGACATGACCCATCTATATGTTGCTTACAAGAAACACACCATAGACTTAACGATAGGAACAAACTGAAAATTAGAGAATGGAATAACATATACCATGCTAATACTACACAAAGAAGAGTAGGTGTGGCAGTACTAATCTCAGATAAAATAGATTTAATGTAAAAGCCACTATTGTGGACAAGGACGGTCACTATTGCTGAAAGGTTCAACACATAAGCAGGACTTAACAATATTAAATATTTATGCACTCTATACTAGAGCATCTAAATACATTGAACAAACACTGACTATATTGAAAAATGAGATAGATCACGCCACAATAATAGTTGGAGACTTAAGCACTCCACTTTCAGTAATGGACAGATCATCTAGAAAAAAAAACTCAGTAAATATACAGAAGATCTTATTGTGACAATTAACCAATTAGACCTCATCAACATATACAGAACTTTTTTACCCATCAACAGATAAGTACGTGTTATTTTCCAGTGCACGTACAACATTTTCCGGAATAGGCCATGTGTTAGGACATAAAGCAGATCTCAAAAAAATTCAAACAATTGAATTATTGCAAATCATCTTCTCTGACCGTAAAGCCATAAAAGTCAAAATCAATAGCAGAAGAAACAGAAATTGAAACTCATGGAAACTGGACAACACCTTGCTCAAAAAGCCATGGGTTATAGAAGAAATCAGGGCGAAATAAAGAAATTCATGGATTCAAATGAAAATGAAAACGTATCGTACCAGAGCCTATGGGATACAGCCAAAGCAGTGCTCAGAGGTCAGTTTACCACTATAAATGCACATCCAGAAGGAGGAAAGGACCCAAACGAGAAAATTAACCCTATGGCTTGAACAAGTAGAAAGAGAGCAACAGAGGAACCCCTCGGTCACCAGAAGAAAACAGATCATAAAGATTAGAGCAGAACTAAATGAATTAGAAAATAGAAGAACAATTGAAAAAGTTGATAAAACCAAAAGCTGGTTTTGTGAAAAGATCAACAAAATTGACAAACCATTGGCTAAACTTACTAAAGAAAAACAGGAGAGAAAACAACTCGAATAAGAAATGAGATGGGAGATGTTACAACAGATCCAACAGAAACCAAAAGTATCATAATAGAATACTATAAAAGACTGTACTCTAACAGATATGAAAACGTAGAGGAAATGGACAAATTCCTAGATTCGTATCACCTACCAAAATTATCAAAAGGAGAAGTAGAACAACTTAATAAACCCATCACAAAGGAAGAGATTGAAAAAGTGATCAAAAACTACCAACCAAAAAAAGCCCTGGCCCAGATGGCTTCACTGCAGAATTTTACCAAGCTTTTAGAGAAGAGTTAACTCCAATACTGAGACTGTTCCACATCATACAAAGGGATGAAATACTCCCATTCTATGAAGGCAGCATAATGCTGATACCAAAGCCAGGGAAAAATCCCACAAAAGAGGAAAGCTACAGACCAGTATCACTCATGAACCTAGATGCAAAAATCCTGAACAAAATCCTTGCCAATAGAATTCAACAACATATCAAAAAAATAATAAATCAAGTTGGAGTCATACCAGGGATGCAAGGCTGGTTCAGCATCAGGAAAAGAATTAATGTGATCAGCCACATAAGTAACAGGAAAGCTAGGAATCACCTGATTTTGTCAATTGTTGCAGAAAAGGCATTTGATAAAGTCCAACACCATTCAGGCTAAAAACTCTCAGCAAAATAGGAATAGAAGGCAGATTGCTAACACAATAAAGGACGTCTACGCAGAGCCAACCACCTGCGTCATCCTGAATGGAGAGAGACGGAAAGAATTCCCATTGAGAATGGGAACTAGACAAGGATGCCCACTCTCATCACTTCTATTCAACATTGTACTGGAAGTTCTGGCCAGAGCAATTAGACAAGACAAGGAAAGGGCATCTGCATTGGCAAAAAAGAAGTAAAAAAATCTCCCTGTTTGCAGATGATATCATTGTATATGCAGAGAATCCTTACCTAAAGAATCCGTAAGTAAACTAATGGAACTAATAGAAGAGTTCAGCAAAGTATTAGGATGTAAGATAAACATAAGTAAATCAGTAGAATTTGTTTATACCAAAAAAGAGATCATTAGAGAAGAAGCCACCAAATCAATACCGTTTACTATAGCCCCCAAGAAGATAAAATGCTTAGGAAAAAATCTAAATAGAAAAATAAGAGACCTATACAAAGAGAACTATAAAACCTTACTGCAAGAAACTAAAAGAGACCTACATAAAGGAGAAACCTACCCTGCTCATGGATAGGAAGACTGAACATTGTGAAAATGTCTATTTTACCCAAAGCGATCTGTGCATACAATGCAGTACCAATACAAATTCCAGTGACTTTTTTTCACAAACTTTTTTTTTTAATTTAATATGACAGAGTGAAAATGTACATTCCCATATAAATTTACATGTCTACCTATATGCAGCTTCCACTGCTCTTCCTGCCCGGTGAAAGCACTCTATTCCTCTCTACTCCATACATGTCTCATCCTCCCAACAGTGTCGTTTCCCCTCCTCTACACCCACTCCCCTTGCTCCAGCCAGAGGTCAGCAGGATGATACGCTATAGATGCATAGAACCATAAAGTGCATCCAATATATGGTCACTCTGCATTGCCAAGTCCAATTCATTCGTGGCCGAAGAGTGGACCTTTGTTATGATTTATGGGCAATGGCAGCATCAGGGCCAGTGGCCATGCTCCCGGGAAACCCTGAAACCACTGGACCATCAATTGAGGTCTTTTAGTGGAGATCTCAGGATGCACCCCTTTTTATTCTTGTGTTGCCAGTGAGACTCTACTTAGTGAGCTCCATCGCAGCTATCATTGGTGGTGGCTGGGCACCATCCAGTTGTTCTGGTCCCAAGTTGATATAGGCACCCTCTCATGTGGGTCTCTCTTATCTTCTGGGTTGTCTTTACCCCATGTCATTTTGGTCCTTGGTGAGCATCCGTTCCTGCTGAGTTGGGACCATTAGCTGTGCCTTCGGATGGCAGCTTGACAGCTTATAAGACCCTAGATGCCACTCACCAATGTAGGGTGCAGAGAGCCCTCTTAGCAAAACACTAGTTGTGCCAGTTGGCCTCGATTTTGCCTAAAAGCATGGTCCCCTGCCCCCTACCCCAGCTACTCTGTCCTTGCAATATTGGGTTAAGATGGAAGGAGTATTCAAGTTATGCTGAAGTCCACTTAATATTGCTCTTGTTTCTAATGTGTGCTATCACCGATTTCACCCAACCAGATTTCTAGCAACTATCTAATCTAAACCCTCCACCCTCCTTGCAGCTGTCAAAGAGTCTTTTCTTCTATACGTAAGTCTGTTTTTGAGATCTTATCATAAAGGTATCATACAATATTTGTCCTTTGTCGCTGACTACTTTCACTCAACATAATATCTTCCAGTTGAAACCAGGTTATGAGATCTTTCCTGGAATCATCATTATTCTTTATCATTGCGTAGTGCTCCATTGAATATATATACCATAGTTTACCTATCCATTCTTCTGTTGTTGGGCATCTGGGTTGATTCCATCTTTTTGCTATTGTGCACTGTGCTGTGATAAACATTCTTGTGCATGTGTCCGTTGGTGTGAAAGGCCTTGATTCTGTAGGATATATTCCAAGTAGTGGAATTACTGGGTCAAATGGTATATCGATATCCATCTTTTTAAGGAAGCGCCAGATTGCTTTCCAAAGAGGCTGGACCATTTTGCAGCCCCACTAACAGTGTAGTAGAGTTCCACTTTCTGCACAGCCTCTCCAGCATTTGTTGTTTTGTGTTTTCTGGATCATGGCCAACCTTGTTGGGGTGAGATGGTATCTCATTGTAGTCTTGATTTGGGTTTCTTTAATAACTAAAGATTGTGAACATGTCCACATGTGTTTTTTGGCTGCCTGGATCTCCTCTTTAGAGAAATGTCTGTCCATCTCCTTTGCACATCGCTTAATTGGATGATTTATCTTCTTCTTATTGATATTTTGTAGTATCTTATAGATTATGGACATCAGGCATCCATCTGACATAGAGTTGCCAAATATTTTTTCCCATTCTGTAGGTGACGTTTTAATTCTATTAATAAAGTCTTTGGATGAGCAAAAGTGTTTGATTCTTAATAGTTCCCATTTTGTCTATTTTCTCTTTTGTTGATTGTGGTTTGTTTGACATATTTTGGAGTCTGTCCACATTGTGTATTAAAACTTCCATTGTTGTTCCTACCTTTTCTTGGATGAGCTTTATTGTTTTAGATTTGATATTTTGGTCTTTTATCCAGTTGGAATTGGTTTTTGTCTAAGGTATAAGATATGGGTCTTGTTTCAGTTTATTGCAGGTGGATATCCAATTTTGCCAGCACCATTTCTTGAAGATACTGTTTTTACCCAGTTTAATGTCTTAGGGCCTTTGTGGAGTATCAACTGTTCATAGGCAGATGATGTCATTTCTGGGGTCTCAGTTCTGTTCCATTGATCCATCTGTCTGTTCTTGTACCAGTACCAGGCTGTTTTGACCACTGTGACAGTGTAGTATGTTCTAAGTTTGGGTAATGAGAGGCCTCCCAGTGTGTTCTTCTTCTTTAGTAGTAACTTACTTATCCAGGACTTCTTCCCTTTCCAAACAAAATGGGTGATTTGTTTCTCCATCTCATTAAAAAATGATGCTGGAACTTGTATTGGGTTGGATTATATAAGTAGATTGCTGTGGGTAAAATAGACATTTTCACAATGTTAAGTCTTCCTATCCATGAGCAGGGTAGGTTTTTCCATTTATCTAAGTCTCTGTTAGTTTCTTGTAATAAGGTCTTGTAGTTCGCTTTGTAAAGATCTGTTATTTCTTTGGTTAGATTAATTCCTAGGTACTTTATCTTCTTAGGGGCTATCGTAAATGGTATTGATTTGATGATTTCTTCATTAACAGTCTCATTGTTGGAATCCAACTGATTTACTTATGTTTATCTTGTATCCTGAGACTTTGCTGAACTCTTCTATCAGTTTGAGTAGTTTACTTACAGATTCTTTGGGATTCTCTGCATATACAATCATATCATCTGCAAACAGGGAGATTTTGACTTCTTCTTTGCTGGTGCAGGTGCACTTTCTTTCTTGGTCTTGTCTAATTGCTCTAGCTAGAACTTCAAGTACAATGTTGAATAGGAGAGGTGAGAGTGGGCATCCTTGTCTAGTTCCTGTTCTCAAGGGAAAGTCTTTCAGTCTCTCTCCTTTCAGGATGACGTAGGCAATTGGCTTTGTATAAATGGCCCTTATTGCTTTGAGGAACTTTCTGACTATGCCTATTTTGCTAAGAGTTTTTAGCATCAATGGGTGTTGGACTTTATCAAATGCCTTTTCGGCATCAATGGACAAAATCAGGTGATTCTTGTCTTTTGTGTTATTTATGTGGTTAATCACATTAATTGTTTTTCTGATGTTGAACGAGCCTTGCATCCCTGGTATGAATCCCACTTGGTCAGGATGGATTATTTTCTTGATATGTTGTTGTATTCTACTGGCAAGAATTTTGTTGAAGATTTTTGCATCTAGATTCATGAGTGATATCATGTAGTTCTCCTTTTTGGTTGGGTCTTTCCCTGGTTTTGGTATCAGGGTTATGCTGGCTTCATAGAATGAGTTCGGAAGTACCCCATCCCTTTCTATACAGTGAAATAGTCTCAGTAATATTGGAGATAACTCTTCTCTGAAAGCTTAGTAGAATTCTACAGTGAAGCCATCTGAGCCTGGGCTTTTTTTGATGACTTTTTCAATCTCTTCCTTTGTGATGGGTTTATTAAGTTGTTCTGCTTCACGTTGTGATAATTTGGGTAGGTGGTATGAGTCAAGGAATTTGTCCATTTCCTCTAGGTTTTCAAATTTGTTAGAATACAGTCTTTCATAGTATTCTGTTATGATATTTTTGATATCTGTTGGATCTGTGGTGACCACTCCCCTCTCATTTCTAATTTGGGTTATTTGTTTCCTTTCCTGCTTTTCTTTAGTAAGTTTAGCCAGTGGTTTCTCAATTTTGTTGATCTTTTCAAAAAACCAGCTTTTTGTCTTTTCAATTTTTTCAATTGTTTTTCTATTCTCTAATTCATTTAGCTCTGCTCTAATCTATATGATCTGGTTTCTTCTGGTACCTGAGGGGTTCTTCTGTTGTTGTCTCTCTGCTTGTTCAAGCTGTAGAGTTAGTTCCTTGATTTGGTTTCTTTCTTCCTTCCACATGTGTGCATTTATGGAGATAAACAGACCTCTGAGCACTGCTTTGGCTGTATCCAATAGGTCCTGGTATCAAGTGTTTTCATTCTCATTGGAATCCATGAATTTCTTCATTTGATCCTTGATTTCTTCTATAACCCATGTTTTTTTGAGCAAGATGTTGTTCAGTTTCCAAGAGTTCCACTTTCTATGTTTTTTCTTCTATTGATTTTGACTTTTATGGCTTTATGATCTGAGAAGATGCTTTGCAGTAACTCGATGGTATGGATTTTGTTGAGAATTGCATTATGTCCTAATACATGGTCAATTTTGGAGAATGTTCCATGTGCACTGGAGAAGAAGGTGTAGTTGTCTGCTGATGGGTGGAAAGTTCTGTATATATCAATGAGGTTTAGTTGGTTAATTGTGGCAATGAGGTCTTCTGTATCTTTATTGAACTTTTTTCTAGAAGCTCTGTCCAGTATTGAGAGTGGAGTGTTGAAGTCTCCCACTATTATTGTGGAGTGATCTAACTCTTTTTTGAGTGTAGTCAGTGTTTCTTTGATGTACTTAGGTGCTCTCATATTAGGTGCATAAGTATTTAATATAGTTAAGTCTTGCTTGTGTACTGAACTTTTCAGCAATAAATAGTGTCCATCTTTGTCCACGATGGAGGATTTGACATTAAAATTGATTTTGTCTGAGATTAGAATGCCACACCTGCTCCTCTTTGCTCATTGTTAGCTTGATATATATTCTTCCATCCTTTAATTTTCAGTTTGTTCCTATCTTTAGGTCTCAATTGAGTTTCTTGTAGACAACATATGGATGGGTCATTTCTTTTGATCCAAGACATCACTCAATGTCTCTTTACTGGAGCATTCAGTCCGTTTACATTGAGTGTAACTATTGATAGGTATGTGTTCACTGCTGCCATTGTGATATGTTTATTTTTGTGTTGATGTTTTCTCTGTTGTTCTTATTGGCCTATTCTGGGACATTCTTTGTGAGTTGATTTTTCACCTTTTTCAGAGCTGTTTTTGTACTTGTTGAGACTCCTGTGTTACATTTCATGAAATGATATGATACATCTTTGTTGTGCTTTACAGCTACCCCTATATTCCCCCTTAATAAACTATATGTAAACCCAATTTTAATTACTACCAGTCTTGTCATCTTCCTCTCCATCTGGAAGGACTATAATGACTGTACTACATCTCTCTTTTTAATATGATGGCACCATAGTTTTCATGATGATCACTAGATTGCTTCTTTCAGTATTAAAGCTGTGATTGACTTTAAAGCCTTCCCTAACTGAGTGGTGTTTTGAGTAATGTGTCATTCTAAAATATAAAGTTAGTGGTTTTGTTCTTCTAAACCAAAGCCAAGAACTTTTTTCAGTATTTCTTGTAGTTTTGGTTTGGTTTTTACAAAGTCTCTGAGTTTCTGTTTATCTGGGAATGTCTTAATTTCATTTTCGTATTTGAAAGATAGTTTTGCAGGATATATATTTCTTGATTGGAAGATCTTCTCCTTCAAGACTTTTAATGTGTCATGCCACTGTCTCCGTGCCAGCGTGGTTTCTGCTGAGAAATCTGCTGAAAGCCTACAGAGTTTCCCTCTGAATGTTAGCTTTGCTTTGAGTCTTGCTGCCTTTAAGAGTTGCTGCTTATGTTTCATTTTGTTAAGCTTGATTATAATATGTCTTGGAGTCTTTCTTTTGAGATCTATATTGGGTGGTGTACAATATGCATCTGAGATGTCTATATTCTCTTCCTTCATGATTTCTGGGAAGTTGTCTTTCAGCAGCTCAGCAACGATACTCTCTGTGTTTTCAGGTGTCTCACCCTGTTCAGGGACTCCAATGAATTGAAGGTTGTTCCTCTTAATAGAGTCCCACATCCTTCTTCATTTTTCTTGTTTCTTTTTTCTGATTTCTGCTCATAGGTGCTGGCGTCAGTAGCTCTGTCTTCCAAGTCAGAAATTCTTTTTTCCATTTGTTCAATTCTGTTTTCTTGGCTTTGCATCGAAGTTTCTATGTCTTTGATTTTGTT
Organism: Heterohyrax brucei; assembly: GCA_028571685.1. Classification (NCBI taxonomy): domain Eukaryota; kingdom Metazoa; phylum Chordata; class Mammalia; order Hyracoidea; family Procaviidae; genus Heterohyrax; species Heterohyrax brucei. The sequence continues at coordinate 26,859,048 of CM053162.1, forward strand.
CTTGATCTGGATTTCAGAGTACTGGTGTTCCTTCAGATCAAACAGCTTGTTTAATTTTTCCTTTTGTTCTGCTGCATTTTGTATAAGGTCTAGAAGGGCTTTGTATATAATCATTTTGTATTCACTTTCTGATGCTTTCATAAAAGTTTCTTCATCTGGAAAACTCCTTGGTTGTTTTGTTTGGGAGCCTTCTGAAGCCATGGGTGATTTCTTGTATGCCACAAGTGTCTGTTGCTTTTTGGGTCCCATGTGAGTAAGTAGAGGCTGGAAGAGATACTGTCAGGATGGACGGCAGATGTTTCTCTAGGCTGCCTTAAAATGTAATGCAAAAGGTATCTGATCACGTCCCAAGTCAGTCAGGTTTTCAGGTTTAGGGGTCCCTCTTCCCAACTGGCAAAGTAAGTACCTCTATATCCAACCCCAGATGATACGAACTAGTTCAGAATACAGCATTGCTACTGTCCTATTGGCCTCTACTGACAGGGCCCAGCTTTAGGTGACACTGTGTAAAGTACTACTTTTCTGGTAGAAAAACACTCTCCTGTGGGCAGGCTCTGGCTCCCAAGCTAAGAATTATATCCAGCTGCAGCCACCATATCCAAGATGGTGCCCGCCACACAGGCAGCAGATAGAGGGGCTAAAGGTGCCAAGAGTTAGTGATTCCTCTGCTTCTGTTGCCGGGCCCCCACCGTAGGCGATGCTGTGTAAATCACTGCTTTTCTGTCAGAGAAGCACTGTCCTGTTTGCAGGCTAAGAATTAGGTCCTGCTAAAATCTCTGTATCCAACATGGCATCCCGCACACTGGCAGTGTGATTCTGTACAAACCCTGCTGTGGCAGTGACAAAAAGACAAGCCCAAAGTGGCTAGATTAACAGAGTCCTAAACCTGCCTCTCAAAATATGAGTATTTCACCTGCCTGTCCCCCCAGCAGTGTGTCTGAGTCTAGCTGCTAGGCAAGACCCAGCTCCACCTGCCGGCCAAGACAGAGAAAAAAAAGTCAAAATGGTGCTTTTACCTTCAATCCATGAGAGCCAGGGCTAGCCAGGAGTGGGAATTGGTGAGAGAGAGGAGGTTTTTCACTCAGTGGTATGAAGTCCAAATTAACAGCCCTGTGCTGTGTCCTGAGGCTGATTAGGTGATCAGAAGGCTGTGTTTGACTATCAATTCAGGTCTTGGTTTCCAGAGGGATATAGGGAGACGTCTTCTTAGTCTGCCATCTTGACTCTGCCTCCCAGTGACTTTTTTTTTAATGAGATGGGGAAACAAATCACCAACTTTGTTTGGAAAGGGAAGAAAACCTGGATAAGCAAAGCACTACTGAAGAAGAGGAACACAGTGGGAGGCCTCTCACTACCTGACCTTAAAACGTATTACACCGCCACAGTAGTCCAAACAGCCTGGTAATGGTACAACAAGAGACATATAGATTAGTGAAACAGAGATGCCACCATCCTCCTATGTACAGTGGATATTTGACAGAGACCCTAAGGTTGTAAACTGGGGTAAAAACAGTCTCTTTAATAAATGTTGCTGGCAAAATTGGATATCCATCTGCAAAAAACTGTAACACACCTTACACAAAAACCATCTCAAATGGGATAAAAGGCTTAAATATCAAACCTAAACGATAAAGATCATGCAAGGAAAAATAGAGTCAACAATGAAAGTTTTAATACACAGCTTAGACAGACTTCAAAATCTGACAAAGCGTGATCAGCAGAAGAGAAAATAGACAAATGGGAACTACTAAGAATCAAACACTTTTGCTCATCAAAAGACTTTATCAAAAGAATTAAAAGACCACCTACAGAATGGGAAAAAAATATTTGGCAACTATATCTCACATTGACGTCTGATCTCCATAATCTACCAGGTACTACAAAATATCAACAAGAAAAAGGTAAATAACCCAATTAAACATTGAACAAAGGAAATGGACAGACACTTCACTAAAGAAGATATTCAGGCAGCAAAAAGACACATGAGGAAATGCTCACGATCATTAGCTATTAAAGAAATCTAAATCAAAACAACGATGAGATACCATCACACCGCTACAAGGTTGGCCATGATCCAAAAAACAAAACAAATGATGGAGAGGCTGTGGGGAAATTGGAACTCTCCTGCACTGCTGGTGGGATTGCAAAATGGTACAACCTCTTTGGAAAGCGATCTGGTGCTTTCTTAAAAAGCTGGATATGGATATACCATTTGACCCAGTAATCCCACTGCTTGGAATATATCCTACAGAATCAAGAGCAGTCACATGAACAGATACATACACGTGAATGTTTATTGCAGTATAGTCCACAATAGCAGAAAAGATGGAATCAACCAAGATGCCCAACAACAGAGGAATGGATAAAGAAACTGTGGTACTTATATTCAGTCAAACTCTGTGCAATGATAAAGAACAATGATGATTTTAGGAAACATAACCTGGTTTCAACTGGAAGACATTATGTTCAGTGAAATCAGTCAGCAGCACAAGGACAAATATTGTATGAGCCTACTATAAGGACTTAAAAACAGACTCCCATACAGAAGAAAAGACTCTTTGACAACTACAAGGAAGGAGAGGGAAGGAAGGAGGGGGCTGATTATAGATTAGATAGTTGACAGAAATTTGGGTGAAAGCGGTGACAGCACACATTAGACTGGACTTCAGAAAAAATGGAAAAGTCTTCTAATCTTAACCCAATGTTGCAAGACTAGAGTAGCAGGGGTGGGGGTCCGGGGACCCTGCTCTCAGGGGACATCAGCACCAATTGTCATAACTAGCCTATTGCTAAGAGAGCCTTCCGCACTCCATATTGGTGAGTGCTGTTCTAAGGTCTTAAAAGCTAGCAAGCTACCATCTCAGCCGGAACAGATAATTACCAAGGACAGCAAAGACATCAGGGAAAAAGAGGCCAGAAGACAGAAGGACCCACAAGAATGAGTGACTCTATCAGCTTGTGACCAGAAGAACCATCAGCTTGTGACCAGAAGAACCAAATGGTGCCCAGCCACCACCAATGACAGCCATGATGGGACACAAAATGTTGAATCCCAGTGGCAGCACAATAAAAAGATGGGTGCACTTCAAGAACTCCACTCAAGGACTGCAAATAATTGTCCGAAGGCCTGGAGGTTCCCCTGGGAGCGTGGCCCCTAGACCTGCTGCTGCCCCTGATCATAAATCATTGCTGAGGTCAGTTCTTTGGACAGGAATGGGTTGAACTTCGGGACACAATGTGACCATGTCGTGTGTGCACTCTGTGGTTCTGTGCGTCTATAGGAAGCTGTCCTACCGTCCTCTTCGTAGAAGGCAAAGAAGAGGATGGAGAGTAGGGGACACAGGACATTGTTAAGAGGATATGAAATGTATAGAACGGAAAGGAGCAATGTGTTGTCACTGGGCAAGGAGAGTAGAAGGAGCTGCAGATAGGTGGGCATGCAAATTTAATTTGAATTGTATACTTCACTTAATCACACACACACACAAAAAAAAAGACCAAAAAAGCAGCCTGGTATCAAATATTTGCAAATATGTATAACAGAGGAATGACCGGAAAACATGACCCCCAGACTTTCTCTTAGCCCAGAACTGTAACCCGTCCCAAAGCCAACTCTTCAGACAAGGATTGGACTGGACTATCAGACATAAAATGATACTGATAAAGAGTGTGCTTCTTAGTTTAAGTAGATACATCAGGCTAAGTGGGCAGCTCCTGTTCAGAGGCTAGATGAGAGGGCAGAGAGGGACAGGAGCTGGTTGAATGGACGTGGGAGGTAGAGGGTGGAAAGGAGGAGTGGGCTGTCACAGGGTGGGGAGAAGAGCTGAAATTACCTAGCAGTGTGTGTGCAAGTTTTTTTTTTTGACAAATTGACTAGGATTGTAAACTTTCACTTAAAACACAATAAAATATTTAAAATATACATATATGCATAACACCATCCCAAATATTAAAGAAGAGGTGTCAAAAATTAATAAGAAAAAGGCAATCCAGATTTAACAAGGGGAAAAAGTCTAATATTAAGGCATAGACAAGAAATTCACAGAGGAGATAGAAATGAGTAGTCAGTGGGGTCGCGAAAACCAAGGCTCTCATTTTGGCTGTCTGTGTAATTGTAGGCAGGCTCTTTACCTTCTCCATGCCTCAGTTTCTGCCATCTTTAAAACAGTTCCTACCCCAAATCTGGAAACCCTGGTTACGTGGTGGTTTAGGGCTGTGGCTACTAACCAAAAGGTCAGCTGTTCTAATGCACCAGGCACTCCTCGGAAACCTGATGTAACAGTTCTACTTTGTTATTTAGGGTTGCTGTGAGTCAGAGTTGACTCAACAACAATTTATTTTTAGCCCCAATATTGTGAGGTTTAATTTAGATAACACTCCCCTTGGTCACCTGTACTGATACCACAACAAAAGTCAGAGCAAAAGCTCTGACTTCCCTCGTCCTCCCTGATGTCACCCTGGAAAGGGGGAGTGCGCTTCACTGCTGGGTGGGGGGGATGTGTAGCAGTCTAGGCTTCCTGATGGTTGTTTTTTTAGTTTTTAGTGTATTCTCTTCAGGATTTTTAGTTGTACTTAGAAGGAGAAATAAGGAAAAGTATTCCATCTTTCTGAAATAAGTCAAAGCTGTTTATTTGAATGATATAGAGCTCTGTGTATAAATACAAAAAGATTGCCAGTGTGTATTATTATGTGAAAAAAGCAAATTTACAGAATAGTGTGTATATTGTGACCCCGATTTTGCTAAGTAAAAACTGTATCTCTGTGCATCTGTGGGATTGAGTCTGTTGAAAACTCTTCCCAGAGTTTGCCTTCCACTGCTCAGGTAGCAGAGGTCACAGTGGTGAAGGGTAGTACAGTAGGATTAAAGAAGCCTTCTGCCTGCTACTTTCTGTGCTTAAATAGGTAACTTTAAAAAAGAATATGCATTTTTAAATTTACTTTGTGTATTTGTTTGTGTTTGCATAGAAAAAGATATGGCAGAATACATACCAAACTAGGAGAAAAGAATAAACCCACTGCCATCGAATCATGTCCAACTCATAGGTTATTTTTCACTTTTTACTAATCATATCTATGCCATTTAAGTTTTTTACAGCAGTCTATATGTCAGTTTTATAATTTAAAAATAGTATGAATTATAGTGGCTTTATTTTATAGGATGATTTGAAACATTTGAAAAATATCTTAAAAACACAAGTCATTAACTTGTGATTAAACACAGTCATTAAAGTCAAAACATTTTAATGACATTAATTTTAACTTTCATCTGAGGAAAAATCTATTTCCTATAGTTCATAGTTAGAATGTATATAATACACATAGTAAATGTTATTTACTGAGACAGTACCTCAAGGGGGACCAACAACTATCGTTTTCATGATACACGTTTCATTTTCATGAGACACAAATAAAATTTCTACGTCTACATTTGTGCTAGAAAATACTTCACTAGTGACTGATACTGGTGTCTGCAGATTGGCCGTGCACGCATCTCTAATGGTCTCCATTCTCTCATAGGACTTACGAACTCTTCCTGAATGGTGGCACCCCTTATGAAAAAGGCATTGAAGTGGATCCTTCGTTGGCCAGGAGAGGTATACCTCTGCCCTTTCCCTAGCAATTCAGCAGAGAGAAAGTCTTCAGAGAAGGCAGCTGTATTCTGATAAGCATATTTTCCCCTCGAATTCAGATTTAAAAAATATATCACCGTATTATAATCTTACTTTTATCTAAGTGCTGATATTCTTGGAAGCACATATGGGACCCTGACACAGGCAGTCGGGAAGAGTGAGGACCTGGACTTAGCATCTCTTTGTTGAACATCAGGCTGATAGTCATAATCACTGCAAGACAGTAGAACAGGCACATTTAGAGATTGCCTACTGCTGGGCAAAAGATGTAGACATTTGAAATTCGGATATACCTACCAAGCTTCCCTTTAAAAATATTGAGCATTTTTTTATGTGTTCACTGGCCAGGACTGTGCAAGAGTGGATGGTAAGAGAGATAATGGCCTTGCCTCCTCAAGCACATAGCCTGACAGAATTGTGACTCCCTGTCTTTTCTTACATGTCCCTCTCCTGACTTCATCATTTAACACACACTGCTGCTGCTGCCCCACCAGTGGCAGTATAGATTCAAAATGCTTTTTAAACTCTTTTTTTTTTTCTCCTTGTCTTTGTAATCTTGACAGCGGTGATCCTGTCAAAGCATGTGATGTAGAAGCAATTCTCAGGGCCAGTCAGGGGAGGTGGGTAGGTGTTACCATCGCATCTCAACTTTTATGTGGTTCATTTGGGGTGTGGGTGCCTCTTTCCTATCGTATATTTCAGTACTATGGTTGGTATATTTTGGTAAAATGTTTTGTTCTATTATAATCACTGCCCCACACACTTAAAGTCTCGAGTTTCTTTTTTTTTTAAAGCACATGGCAATGTTTTCTATCAGATGATGACAATGAGAAGGCAGCCTCAACTTCTAGTAAAACTGAGATCTTTGAACAAAAGGTCGAGAAACTTACTAAGGTTGGTACCCACTTCTACCTGTCCAGTGAACTAGGCGTCTTTCAGCCTTTGTAGGCCATCTGTGCTTCTGGCTTCTCCTCCTCCTTGGTCATCTTTCATCCATCACTTTTTTCCTTATTAATTCCTTGGCAAATATCAGTAGGGAAACAGAAGAGTGATAAAGCTTAGATTAGCTTATCTAATGCCCTTATGCAGCCAGCTACTCCCCCGCCCGCAGACAACCACTGGTCTGTTATTTCTCCCCTGGAAGTTTTGCCTTGTCTTATAACTGAAATCATGTAATATGTAGCCTTTTGAGTCTGATTTCTTTCACTTGTTTGTTGTTAGTGCCTTTCAGTAGCTTCCCATTCACAGCACTTAGCGCAGTACATTTAAGATTCGTGCACCTTGCTAATTTGCATTTGCCTCAGGGGAGCGTTATACTAGCAGTGTCCCATAGTCATCTGTTTCTAACTCTGTGACTGTGGAGAAGTCATTTAACCGTCTCCCTCAGGAGTCAGTACCTGCATCTGTAAAGTGGGCATAATAATAAGACTAGTCCCATAAAGTTATCAAGAGGTTTTAAATAAAAAGAAAGCGTACGAAACATTTGGCTGGTATTTATAGTATCTGGCACACAGTAAGACACAATAGCTGTTAGCTATAATTATTTATTATTATTACTGTTATATGTATACCAAACCATTTCTGTCAAGTAGAGTCTAAGTCATAGTGACTCTATAGGCAAGAGTGGAACTGCCCCATAGGGCTTCCAGGGAGCAGCTGTTGAATTCAAATTGATGACCTTTGATTAGCAACCATATCTCTTAACCATGGTGGCACCCAGGCTTCATTATGGTACAACGCCCCCCACCCCCAAGAAAGAAAAAACAAACCCACTGCTGTTGAGTCAATTTTGACTCATAGTGACTCTGTAGGACAGCGTAGAACTGCCCCCTAGAGTTTGTAAGAGGCACCTTGTGGATATGAACTACCAACTTTTTGGTTAGCAGCACTTAACCACTCTGCCAGCAGGGTTCCCCATTATAGTATAGATATATATAAATATAATTCAAGGTAAATTGGGTTGTATCTCATAACAACTGTTGAGATAGAGATGTACTATTGTCATGGATTGAATTGTGTCTCCCCAAAATGTATGTCAACTTGGTTAGGCCATGATTGCTAGTATTGTATGACTGTCCTTCATTTTGTGATTGTAATTTTATGTTAAAGGGGATTAGGCGGGGACTGGAACACCCTTACTAAGATTCTATCTCTGATCCATTGTAAAAGGAATTTCCCTGGAGTGTGACATTCACCATCTTTTATATTATAAGAAATTAAAGGAAATGGAGACAAGCGGAGGGTGAGGCCCTCATGCCACCAAGAAAGCAATGCTGGGAGGAGAGCAAGTCGTAAAGGACCCAGGATTCCCACAAGGAGAAAGGGAAGATTGATGACAAAGACCTTTCTCCGGAACTCACAGCGAAAGTCTTCCCCTGGGGATGATGCTCTGAGTTTGGACTTCTAGCCTACTAGACTATGAGAAGATAAATTTCACTTTGTTAAAACCATCCACTTGTGGTATTTCTGTTACAGCAATGCTAGAGGACTAAGACAACGATATAGCTGGAAAAATCCAGGGACATTTGAAACAGGCTTTGACGGATTGAAGAGATGTGTCCACGTGCAGGTGTGGAAGAAAGGAACCTTCCACAGAGGACACGCTGAACAGAGAAGCAGAGAAGACGTAGGCACAGGAGCAGAGATGCAGTCAGACTGTCACTTGTCAACTGCTGGTCCCTTACAGATGATCAAGAAATAAGGATATTAACGAAGACTTGCCCCCCACCCCCGGGTGATTGCCTTTCTCACTGAAGATCATGCTCTTAATTTAAATAGCTCTTGTTCTTACTTCTGATATTGAAATGTGTTTTATAATTATAGTATGAGCGGTTAAATCTTTCAGTAACCATTAATAATGCGCTCATAGGTATTTTTCATTCCCTTGCTTCCCGTCCTACCCCCTCTCCCCTCAGATGTTTATAGAGCCTGTAAATCCCTGATTTTGGCCTATCTTTCCTTATAAAATTGCTACTTTTCAGGATTAAAGAAAAAGCACAGTCACAGTCTTTGTGAAAGAAAAGCTAGAATCCTGCCAGGCTTCATTCCTTCTTCTTCAGCCTCCCCACCACTCATCTGGTTGACCAGCCTCCAAGAGTCCCAGAGCTCTCCCAAGCGTGTCTTTCAAGTGCAGCCGTTAATAGTGCTTCTTTGGCCTCACACACTGTTTTCAGATACTTTCTATGATACAGAGATCAAGTTTGGGTACTGCAGAGGTCAGAAAGGCAGTAACATTCTTATAGAGCAGTGTGCTTTCTTCTCCTCAGGCCCTTGGAAACTGAGACACTTGCTGGATTACAGCACACAGTAAAGTCTAAAAAATAGTTGTGAAATAGTTTCAAAGTAAAAATTTTTCTGCTGGTTTAAAAACCTTACTTCCCAGGACCCTCCCCTGCCTTGTCTTGTTGTGTGCACTTTGTCTTCCCAGAGCCCACCAGAAAGACTGCAGTACTGTCTTGAGCTGCCACTCTACTTTGTGTGACCCTGAAATGCACTCCTCGTAGCATCATGTGAGGTTGGGGTGCTCTCCTGGTACAGCCGCAGGCATGGGCTGGCTTTTGCAGAAGCTAGGCTGTGGGCCCAATGTAGTCATCGAACTCCCGGGTTTTGCTGCAGAGCTCAAGGTGAGGGCTGTGCTGAGTTCAAGGAGAGAGAGGCTGGAGAGCAGCTTGGGCATTTGCAGACATCATTGCTCTGAGCCTCTACTCCCTGGAGGTGGAAACGAGGCCGGACGGACCCACCTCAGCACGCTCTCCTCCCGTGACACACCATCTTCGGGGAATGGAGGAGTCAGCCTGTGTCACCAACAGCCCTCTTCCTCCTTTCCTTCAAAGGCACACCCCGCCTCTACCCTACACTTCCTTGCTTAACGACTTTGTTCTGCCAAATGCCTGCTCAATGGAGGAAGGACAGGGGCTGTTTTTCATTGCCAAGGTTGCTGAGATGGTAGGGACAGGACCAAGGTCAATAGCTCAGTTTTTACCCATTGCACTTGGCCAGTTAACCTTGCAGTGCCTTCTCACTTAGCCATCAGTCTTCCATGTGTGGGCCCTTTGGGCATCAGGGGCCCCTGTGAAAATGTGTGAGTGAATTAGTGCAGACCTGTCTTCTCTGCCAAAGAAGCAGCATTGGAGATCTGCAGTGGACTAAGTGGTCTTATTTTTGTAGAGATGGTTATTATCATGGCACCCTCTCAGCATGAGAAGAAAAAGGGAGCAAACAGATGCTTCAGCTTCAAAAACCGTGTTTTGAAACTTTTCCAGAGAGGTTTAGCTTGTTGTGATTTGAGCACAGGCGTAGTCCTAGTCCAGAATTGAGCCCCTGACTCAGAGTGCTGAATTTGTTCTGAATGCCAGCAGGAATACTGATCTGTGGAAGCAGGCTGTGTGTGTGTGTATATTTACTAAGTTTGCTTATTTTCCTTTGCCTTTTCTGATGTATTTCATCTTTTACTTCCATTATGTTGTTGCTAAAAATAACTAAGATCATTTGCATGAGGCCCACTCATTAGTGTTGCTACGTTCCCAGTGCCGGTTTGCTGGTCTTCATTTGAGGTTGGAAAGTGGTAGGTTTATTTTATGTAGTTCATTTGAACCTTCAGCAGCTCAGGGCTTTCTGGTTCTTCTGGCTTAAGACAAATCTGAAAATTTCCCTAGAGAAACTAATGAACAGCAAGGATGTCACTTCATGGGGGAGGTGCCAGAGGAGAGGAGTGCCTGCGCTGTGGGAAGACCCCAGGCTTCCAACAAGGCTGGCGCAAGTGGAACTGGTTGGTCTATGGAAGAAAGAGAGCAAAGTGGAAAGCATGGCCTCACTCCTTCCTCTGGCAAATTCCGTGACCGTTTTCTGCCGTGAGCCATGAGCTTGAGTCTGCAGCTATAACCCCACCCAACAGACCCGGAGCCGGATGCCGAGCAACCCTCGGGAATCACCGCGTGAGCACCGGGAAGGCGCGTGGTGGCCTTGGGCAGCTTCGGTGGAGACGGCTCCCCTGCAGCCAGCCTCTGAAGTCTGGGTCTGTGTGTCAACAGTGTTGGCAAAGATGGTTTCTGGTTTCATACAGTCAATGCTATGTTAATATGTTTTATGTTGTTTGGGCATATGAATTGAATGTAAGTGTGGTAAGGGAACCTGCCTTCTCTTTCTGGATGCTTCTAGAAATGCAGGGATCAGTGAGTGGTGGGGATATTTCCGTCAATGCCGCAAAATTACCTACAGGCATCCATTCCTTCTGCACCGTCAGAGGGCCCACATTCTTTCTCTTCTCATAGCCGGGAATCTGAATTATCACCTTTGTGATTTATTTTTCCTACCAAAATTCTCCTCTTAGAAATTAAGATGAAGAATTCACAAAGATCCTTTTTCCAACCCTTTGTGGTTTCTCTTAGCCCCAAAGCATCTTGTTTGGTAGAGGACATTGTTTACAAGTTTTTTGAGACTTCCTATATGGTCATTCTTCATTCTTTATGAGAGAGTTTATGTATTTCTGAGGATTTCACTTAGAAAATGTAGATTTAGAGCAATCTGAAATGTTTTCCTGAGTATCTTCTTAGATGAACTCTTGTGCTCAAAATATTCTTAGTAAATATTTAGTGTGTTTCATATGCCAGGATTTTAAAGCAATCACTTTTCATGTTTCCAAATTACTAGTCTGAAGTTTCAATATTGAATTTTATCTATTTCCAAGCCCTAGTGGTGCAGTGGTTAAACCAGTTGACCGCTAACTGGAAGGTCGGTGGTTCAAAACCACCAGCGGCTCTGCAGCAGGAAGGTGTGGCAGTCTGCTCTGTAGAGATTCACAGCCTTGGAAACCCCAAAGGGTGGCTCTGAGTCCTCCATGAGTCCCCAGCAGCGAGTTTGGTCCCTGTGTCCCAGGCACTGACTGCAGTGAGCATTTCACACTAACCAACACATGGATCCATTTAGTGATTTTCTGAAATGCAGGTGTTACCATCCATAGCCTACAATTTAATACAGTTCGCATGGCTAGAAAGTAGTGCATGAAGTCAAGATCCAGCCAGGCCTGCCACATCCTGCTGTGTTCCACTGAGTGAGGTGCACTCTGACCCTTGTACCCCTGCGTACCCTGCATCAGGTGGTGACACTGCCTTTGCTGGAGCTCACAGCTGACGGTCTCCTTCCAAACATAATGAACTGAGGGGTCGCATGCTGAACTCCACGTGCAGGAATGGAGACACTGGGCTGAGACTTAAAGTGTATACATAAAACCAGAAGCTATCTGAAGTTTAATGTGGCCAACTTGTAATGGAAGTTTTCCTTTAAATTGTTTAAAATTTTTATTTATTAATTTTTAAAATTAAAAAAATTTTTTTTTCCAATAATGAGGCAGAACTTGAAACTATTTATTAAAGTAATATCAACGGGGGAGGGAAACACTGTGGGTTGACTTTAGAGATTTTTTTAATGAATGTATTTTTTTCTTCTCTGATAGTCTGCTGCCAGAAACATTAATTGGAAGTATGTGCTCCATCCACTTGTTGGTATTTTATCGACAAATCCTTGGAGATGTGCTTCTGAAAGACAGGATGAGCTTGCAGAGTGCGGGTAAGGGGCCTTATCCATCTCCTCTGTGCAACAACACTCATGCTTTGAATAGAGGTAATCATGACAGCATGTATCTCCTGCTTCTGATAGTGAAATTGGGAAAACATGTTTACAATAGCATTGGTATCAGTGAATGATTTATCAAAAACATTCTTACACAGAGCACTGTGCTCACTCAGTATATATCCCATGTCACCTCAGTACACATTTTGAAAAAAAACCATCAAGTCGATTCCAACTCAGCAGTTCTGTAGGACAGAGTAGAACTGCCCCACTGGATTTCCAGGGAGTAGCTTGTAGATTTGAACTACCAACCCTCTGCTTAGCAGCTGAACTCTTAACCACTATGCCACCAGGGCTCTGATACATATTCAGCTCTTTAAAATATACACATTTTCACTGTCACATTCTGGAAGTTTGAGATCCTAAAACTTCTATATAGTCATTGTCTTCTTAGTTGTCTGTTGCTGCTCTAGCAGAAATACCACAGGTGGATGGCTTTGATAAGGGGAAGTTTCTTCTCACACAGTTCAGTAGGTCAGAAGTCTGAATTCAGGGTACTGGCTCCAGGGGAACATACTCTCTCTGTTAGCTCTGGGAGAAGGTCCTTATGTTGCATCAGTCCTTGGTCTGAGAACATCTTGGTGCAGGAACCTCAGGTTGGAAGGATGGGCTTGGATCCTGGTGTCGCCTTCTTGATGGTGTGTGCTTGCTTCCCTTTCCTTTTATCTTTTGTAGGATAAAAGGTGGCACAAGCTGCACTCCAGGGAAACTGCCTTTACACTGGAGCAGGGAGGTGACTTTAGGAAGGGGGTTACAGTCCCACCCTAATGCTCTTAGGAGAAATTAGGATTTACAGCATCAGAAAAATCACACAGTGGAGGGCAGTCATCACCTAACACTGGGGATCACAGCCCAGCCAAACTGCTACACACTGATAGGGGACACAGTTCAGTCCGTGGCCCTCATATTTCCCCTTACTGTCTGAATTATCTGGTGTGTTTTTTCCATGTGCTTCGTGTACACATCATCTTTTTGGGAACAGACTGAAACCACTCCCAATAGCTATTTTTAATGCACATGGCGTAAATATAAATGGGTTAGTCAAAAATAGATGAATCTGGCTAAGAGATATCCAGGTGCTCTATTACTGTTTTTATTCTTGTAACTTTTTAGTTTGGGATTTTTTTCCAAGTAAAATGTTTAAAGAAATTTTACATCAGTTTGAAAAAGCAGAATGCATGTGTGATAAGAACTAGCTTTGTAAAGAAAAAAAAAAGAATTTTTTATTTGCTATTTGTTGAATCCAGTAAATTAGTAAAGAGATATGTATTGAGTACCTTAGCACAGCCAGGCACTGTGCTAAGGCCCATTGATAACTGAGACATAGTCCCAACCCTTGTTCAACAAACCTCAAACACAAAATTACATGAATAATTCTTTCAGCCTTTTAAAATAAACATTATGAAGGAAAATATGTAACAAGAACATAAACTAGAAAGACCTGAATTGATATGTAGGGTCGGGGAAGATTCCCTGAGCAAATAATACTTAAGATAAGACCTGTAAGGTGACTTGGAGATGTGCTGTGGGTATGAGGTGAGTGAGGAAGAGGAGGAGGACCCTTTCTGGACAGAGGGATCAGCAGGCATGAAGGTCCAAGACAACAAAATGTTGGTTTAATTGAGAAATGAATTGGAAGAAGGCCAGTGCAGATGAAACAGAGTGAATGAGAGGAGAACACCCCAATGGCTTAGCATTCTTGGACATGCAGAGTTCATGGTTAGATAGCAGTCCCCTCCCAGGGACTTACCACCTACAAAGGCAGATAGAAATGGAGCTCAAAGTTAGAGAAGCATGGAAATTCCTCAAGGAATGGTTGTAACTCTAAGGGGGGATAATAAAACTTTTGAATTATCACTTGCCTTTGAATTTATTTCACTGACTCTTGAAAACCCTCATGAGTGATCTGACTTCTTAAATAGGGTAAGGCTCATCCATTTTTCCCATAGGTAAGGAGAATGTCACTCAGAGTTGTTGATGTAGTGTGAATTTGTCCTTCAGATTAAACGTAAAAAGATCTAAAGGAAAGAGTACTGCACTGAGTACCAATGTTCAGTATCAGCAGAGTACAGTGTTAAAGAATAGATTGTCCTTGTCACTTCAAAAGAGTCCTTCCAGGTGTGCCACCTCCCTGGGCTGGGGAACTAGTTCAGTGACCCCCCAAGTACCGTGTATGAGGCTGAGACAAGTCGGGCTGGGCAGCTGCCTGGTGCCTCCTTGTCTGGCTCTGGTTCCTGCTCAGCCTTCTAAGAGCACAGTGCCCCTCTTCAGGAGACACCCTTTACTTCCCCGTAGTCACAAGGAAGAAAGATAGGTTAGGGAAAAAAATAGGAAAACAATATCTTCCAATTTTACATTGTTCCTGAAAACCCTGGTGGCGTAGTAGTTAAAGGCAATGGTTGCCAACCAGAAGGTCAGCAGTTTGAATCCACTTGGCACTCCTTGGAAACTGTATGGGCCAGTTCTACTCTGTCCTGTAGGGTCGCTGTGAATTGGAATTGACTTGATGGCAGTGGGTTTGGGTTATTTATTTATTTATTTATTTATGGATAGTCACCGCAGTCCTTACCCTGAAAGTTCAATCTTTTTTATTGAAGTTTCATTTCAGAACTCCTTAGAATGTGGGTTTAGGGCAGATGGAGATGGGAGACAGCTTTGAGCTCTCTTAGAAGTTAAAGTGTGCAGAATGTGGTATCAAAAAGCCATTTGGTACTGTAATTTGAATGTAAATGTGTGCTTATTATATCCATTGCAGTAGAATGCAATCAGTGACGTGTGTATTAAATCCTTCCTGTTGTTTTGTATTTCAGACTTAATTAGTAATCCAGTGTTGGCCACCTTCCCGCAGCTCCTGGAGCAGCCTGATATCATGGATGCTCTCAGGGTGGGTAGCATGCCTCCTGATGTAAACCTGCTGCATTCTGAAATAAATCAGATACCCCTGTTAGTAAGTTTTGTCACCTGCTCCAGGTTGTTTTTCTTTGTTGGATGCTGCCTCCCAACCCCTACTGACTTGTCTAGCTAACTCAGTCCCACCCTTCCAACTTTAGTGTAAATGTTGCTTCTCCAGGCTGTCTTCTCTGACAGATTGTTATTGTTGGACGCTACCGAGCCATCCTGACTATGGGAGCCCCACGCACATAGAACGAAACTCTGCCCGGACCACTGTAATGAACAGGGTCTTCACTGGCTGATTTTTCAAAGTAGATTTCCAGGCCTTTCTTCCTAATCCATCTTGATGTGGAAGCTCTGCTGAAACCAGTTCAGCATCATAGCAGCCTGCAAGCCTCCACTGAAGACGGGTGGTCGTGATAAACAAGAACCAGCTGTGTACACTCATGCAGTCTTTTGTCTGTTGTTTATATCTTGATTTAGGATAGCTATTAATTTTGTCCAAAGAGCAAAATTCTGAAATGATTTGTTGGAAAAATCAATTGAGTTTTCAAGGGAGACTCAGAGAATGCATATCATTTGTAACTTCATTAAGTGCTTCTGGTCTGCCTTCAGGAATCACAGCTAGATACTAGATTGAATCATATGAAGTCTCCGGTTTTCAGCCATCTTTGGCCTTCAAAAATGGCACTTTCATGTGGTTCAGCCCTAATGCATCAGGGTCAGCAACTACTGGAAAATTTGTATCTCTGCAGGAGTTCTGATGGTGCCATCGTTAAGAGTTCATCTGCTAATCAGAAGGTCAGCAATTCGAATCTACCAGCCACCCCTTGGAAACTCTGTGGAGCAGTTTTACTCAACCCTACAGAGTTGCTATGGAAACCGTGGTGGCATAGTGCTTAAGTGCTATGGCTGCTAACCAGAAGGTCGGCAGTTCAAATCCTCCAGGTGCACCTGGGAAACTATGCAGCAGTTCTACTCTGTCTGTAGGCTTGCTATGAGTCAGAATCGACTTGATGGCAGTGGGTGGGTTTATAGAGTTGCTGTGAGTCAGGATCAACTCAGCGGCAATGCATATATGCCTGCAAGGCCATACACAAATCACATGGTAAGGGCCGTGAGAGAGATGTAATCTAGTCCTGGAGCTTTAAAGAAGGCAGCAAGTGGGGGTCAGGAACTGGTTTCATTAAAGAGACCAGGGGTGAGGTGGATCTAGTAAGAGACCAGGGGTGAGGTGGACCTAGTAAGAGACCAGGGGGGAGGTGGACCTAATAGGAAACCAGGGGTGAGATGGATCTAATGGAAGGCCAGGGGCCAAGGAGGATTTTGACATGTAGGGGTGAAGTTGGGAGACATTACTGGTGGAAGGATCAACACGAACAAGCATTCTGAGGCAGGAAGAAATAGTGAGTGCTCTTGAAGAGAGAAAACAGTCAAGTTTGGCGCATCAGGTACAAGTAGTGGAGCATCCAGTGGATGGCCAAGGCTGGTCCAAGTGTCGGTGGCAGACGTGAGGACTGTGATCGGTAGTGGGAAACCAGGAGGGTGTTTGCTTTAGGAAAACGTCTCTGATAACATGGAGACCTGCAGAAGCACACGTACAGGAAGTGTAATTTAGTAAGCTCTGTGAGGAGGTGACTCCAGGAAATAGGGAGAGAGATCACACAGGACCAGCAGCAGGAATGGAAAGGACAAATCAGTCAGATACAAAGATTTTTATTAGGCTTTCAAACGGATTTCATGTGCTGGCTTGGTTGGGATTGGAGATGTCAACAGAATCATGACCCTTCGGCAACTAAATATGAGAAAGTGGCCTTGGCATATGATTACCCATAATTTCACGTGTGTTCATTTGGCACTGTTGCTAGATAATGCAGAATTTCTCTTTGTCTCCCTATAAAGCCACTAACATTATAATGCTGTTACATTATATAGACCATACATACATTGATTCATTTAACAAATATTTCATGGGGGTCCACTAGGGATGAGATGTCATCCCCGGTGCTGGGGCAGTTCTCTAGGGGTGCAGCACTCACAGAATGCAGATGTGGATGTTAGGGACCGTAAGGCTGTGGTCATGTGTCAGTTCCCACTCTGTATTCCCTGGAATACAGAGTAGAACTACCCAGTAGGGTTTTCTGGGCTGCAATTGTTATAGGAGATCACAGGTCTTCTGTCCTGTGGAACAGCTGGTAGATTTAAACCTCCTGAGCACTTAACCACAGTACCATCAGAGCTTTCCACATTTTCATCTAGTCTAAATTCTAAATTTATGCTTCCCTGATGAGCACACAGCTCCGCGAAGGGCACTGACTTGGGTGGCCATGGAGCTCAGCATTGGCCACGCCAGGGCTATCACTGAGCATCAGCTCTGGGTACATCCAGCTGTGTCACAGTTTGGTCAAGAAAAGGCACATAGGTACAGCTGTTCACATGTATTACATCAATAAGTGGAAAAAACAAACCCCATGTGAGGTACAGTAAGTGTGCATATATGTGCTTGTATCTGCCTGTGAAAAGATCTGGAAGAATGTCTTCCATAAAGGTCATAGTATTTACCTTTGGGCCATAGAATTGGAAGTTGTTTTGTTTATCTCTGTTGTCTCAATTTCCAGTAAATTATTGGTATAATAAACAATAAAATTAAAAAAAGATTGTTTGTCCCTGTACTCTTAACCCTTCCTTTTGTGGCATGCCGGCTTACTTAGGATAAACTAGGCTGTGCAATAGAAGCTGACAGAGATTTATTTCTCTCTCTCAATATTTATCCACTAAGGGGCAATGAAGACTGGCCCCATAGTGGCCTAAGGGTAGAGTCTGGGGGAGGCTCCACTTTTTTATAGTGTCATGTGGAATGAGGGGCTTCCTTGATAGCTAGTTGCCCTTGAAAAGAGAGAAAGTGGAGACTTGTCCTGTCCCTCAAAACAGCATGGGCCACTTTTGCTCATGTTTCATTGGCCACAACTAGTCACATGGCCCCATTTCACTGTGAGGGAGCTGGGCAATATGACCTGTTTGCTGCAGAAGGAAGGGGTGAGTGGATACTGGTGCAGCAGTGGTGACCCGCCACCTGTTTACTGCTGCCCACTGAGCTACCCTAGGTGAACCATCTTGCTGCTTGCTGGTAATGCCATGAAAACTGACATGGGGCCTTGACACTTAAGTAACAGGCACTTTTACCAGATAAAAGGTAGTATTTGTGTTAAGCTGTGAAACTGGAACCGAATTCCTTGCTGTCAAGTAGATTCCACTTACAGTCACCCTACAGGACAGAATGTAGTGCCCCCAAGGAGCAATTGGTAGATTCCAGCTGTCAGCATTTCGTCTAGCAGCCAAGCTCTTAACCCCTGCACCACCAGGGCTCCGTAATAAGCCACATACCTTAAATTTTACGTTACCAAGTATATGAGCCTCCCTGTTTACTCAGCTAAGTTTGGTCTGTTGTTGTCATTTCCATAATAAAAGTGGCACCTGTCCTGATTGGTAGAACAGTTGGGCTCTCTACAGGTAGTATTTAATCCCAGGTGCTGTACAAACTGTCTTAGACCAACAGGCAGAGCAGTCGATGGTGGGAGGATGTCACTCCCCAGTGAGTGGTAATAACTGACAGCACTCAAGCCGTAGCTCAGAGTGGCTCTGCCCCGTTCTCCTGGTTGGAAAACTTCCTCCAGGGCCTCTTCATTTCATGAAGAAGCTTTTTCTTGACACCACATGTCACATTCACCCCAAGCTCTCCCGACTGAGAAAAGGCTGATGCTTTCTTGTAGCAATGGAACCAGATGCTAAGAGGAGGGCATCTGAAAGCATGCACAGACAGGGGCCCCAGGACAGCAGTGTGAGATATGTCACGTAGTCACCAAGCTCCCGGTTAGCCAGGACTTATGCACCTCCAGCTCATGCTTCTACCACAGTAACTGAATGCTGGGGTCTTTGTTTCTTTAAAGATGCTTTTGTGATGTGTTGTGGACTGGTCAGAAATATTTACTTGCAAAACCAGTCTGTCTCACTCTGACCACTGTCCTCACCATGGCAGGTGGAATTCTAGAGAAGTTTCATACTGGGAATTGTTTCCTGTGTTCACACCATCTTACCTTAAAAGCTTACTGCCATTTTGTTGGTCAAGGGCTGTGTTTGCGCAGTTTGCATGAATGTGCTTCACTGACGATGTTTAAACTTAGTATGACTTCTAATAATCATGGGCCTCCGAGGTTACCTAGTCAGCCTGAATCTGGATCATCAGAAATAGATTCACTTCTCTCATGTGTAGACTCTGGGCAGTATTTTTAGCATTGCCTGTAAGTTTATATGATAGACTGAAATTGCAGACGTGCAGAAAGACTTAAGATGCTGGCACTAATGTAGCATTTCTGTTTGTTTTTTAGAGTTCATGGGCTGAGAAGGAAAGCACATTGAAAAGATCAGAGAAGGTAATCGTTTTCCTGTGCCAGGCTTAGTATGTTTGCAGAGCTCCATGTTTGCTTGCATGTTCTACCACTGCCTCTTTCTGTGGCTACAGCTGCCGTAGCCACAATTCCCCAACCGTAGATCATGTCTTCGTGGCTGCAGAGGCACATTCCAGAAAGGATGGGTGAGAGTTTCCTAATGTGGGACCTAGTTCTATAAAAAGAGATGCTTAGCCAAAGTAATCATTTCAGATCACTGAGTTTTATTTGAAGAAACGTTTCTAAACCAAAGTCAGATTTCTCTTAAAACAAGTAATTCCTCTAGCTTTTAGAGTCTGTATCCAGTGAGGACAAGGAAGGAGAAACTGGCCTGAGCTACGTCGCACACTGAAAAGCACATGCTCCTGTGTACAGGGCTGTAGATCAGCCTGGTCATTATCAAACAGGACTTACAGTAATCAGCGAGTAGTGGTGTGACTCCTGTCATCCAGCCTTCTCTAAACTTCTGCTGTGAAGGGCCACACAGTGAATATTCTAGGCTCTGTGGCCATGTGGCCTCTGTTACAACTGCCCAACTCTGCCACTGTAACATAAAAGCAGCATAGATGATATGTAAGTGGCTGAGCATGGCTGTTTTCTATGAAAACAGTCTGTAGGCCAGATTTGGCCCGTGGGTCATAGTTTGTCAACTCCTCCTGGACTACAGTGTTAATTACCTACAAAGAGCTTGGGAGAACAAGCTAAAAGCCCTTAATTTATTTTTAAATTATAGATATCATGTCCCTATTTGAGCTTGGATTTGACCAGTGCTACCTGCATGGAGCCCTGCTGGTATTACAATTAAAGGCTTAGCTACAAACCAAAGAGTCAGTAGTTGAAACCCACCAGACACTCCTCAAAAGCCTATGGGGGAGCTTACTGTGTCCTATAGGGTCTCTGTGAGTGGGAATCAACTCGATGGCGGCAGATTGATCTATACTTGACCTCTGCTAAAACTAGCAGGTTTTAATTCTACTCTAGTACAGGACTGGACAGGGTGCCCTGCCTGTAGAAACTGCTCCTACATTTTGGAGAAGTGATGTCTGTATGTAGATAAAGATGTCTCCTTGGTCAGCATGCTGCGCACTCTGCGATTCCCACCTCAGCCCATCAGCTCCAGAGGTTGACTGATACGTTGCTACTGCAGCACTCTTGTTACACCGGGAGGACTCAGACTCGGAGAGCCACAGGACTTCCTCCCACAGACGCTGCTGGAGGCAGCCAACAAATTCGTACTCCTGGAGCCTGTGTCCTCAGGATTCCATGCAGAGCACTTTCTGTCCTCTACGACAACAAGACAGTTGTGTCAGGTCTCTGTGATTGTGTGTTGGACTAAAGCCACTTCCTGGACCAGACTGGTGTCACTGATGGGATATTGGACACCCTCACTGGAGTCTGGGTGACACCTGGTATCAAGGAGCCACTCAGCGAGTCTGAAGGAGACTTTCTGGTCTCTGATCCACAGTGACTCTTGCATGCTTCCACTTCAGGGTGGCTGGTTCACGGCTGGTGGATGATGACCCTCCAGGCTCTGGGGGCACCTCCACTCTGCCCTTACGTGGCTTTTTAAGTTAACACAGTTGGTAGAATGTAATATTTAAGAACTAATGTGTAAGTGTCAGGTCTATTCATAGTTACCTGTGATGTGTTTCTGCAGAGAGACAAAGAGTTCCTGAAAGCTGCGTTCACCCTGGTGTACCATGACTGTGCATACGTGCTGCTCCATTCTACACTCCTGCCTCCCTTCAGGTGGGCGGAGGAGGAGACCGAGGCCACACGATGGAGAGTTATCGCTGACTTCCTTAAGCAAAACCGAGAGAAGGAGGGCGCTCTCCAGTCTCTGCTCTCACCTGAAGGAGTTCATGAACCTTTTGACCTTTCAGAGCAGACCTATGACTTCTTAGGTGAAATAAGACGGATTGCAACCTGAGTGTGGGAGGCTGCTGCTCTCACCCTCCATGTCAACAATGACATGACAGAAGCAAAACAACTGTCACAGTATAACTTGGGTTTTACTTTTGTTGTATGCAGGCCTTATTTTGTAATAAATGTTTATCCAATAATTCAAATATGTTTTAAGACAATAGACAAATTTATAAAGAATACTGTCATATCTAATTTAAAGAGAGTTTTTTTTTCAAAAATCAAATTAAGTTTTACACTGACTGTGTATAAACAAACCCAAACCCACTGCCGTTGAGTCGGGTCCAATGTCTATAGATTTGTGTGAAAGCAAGAGTTTATCAAGAGCTAAATTATGATTATTCAACAATGTGAAAAGATACTCCACAGAATGTGAGGATATATTTGTAAATCATGTATCTGATAAGGGTCTAGTATCCAGAATATATAAATTTGTGATTATGACTCATAAAATTTATCCAATGACATGAAGGGGAAATCAAGAAAGTTGTGTTGTTCATTACTTTATTTAGTTTACCATTCAAATGTGTCTGTCCTAATTAGACACAAAAACAGAATCTCGTGTTGTCTTTTCAAGCCCATGTAGAAAGTACTCTCTAAAAAACCCTTCTGTGCATTGAGGAATGGGCATGACTTACCCTTTTGAAGAACAAAGATGAGCTAATTCTGAGTAAACCTGTGACTACTGGTAAATTGTCCCAAGCCTTTACTGTTAATAAGAATAGATTAGGAGCAGCTGGCCTCTATTGAGTGCCTACCTGTGAATTAGGCAGTGTTCTTCGTTAACTGTGCTAAACCTCACAACAGCTGTAGGCAGTGGGCACTTTTTCCCCCTCTTAAAAGGCTGAAGAAACCAGGTCAAGCAGGGTTAAGTAGTTTGCCTAAATCAGAGCGGTTAAGTGGCACAGCCAATACACCTAGTAGAGCTAGCACACGTAATTCTTTCCAACCCAAGTGCCTCCCCTCGTGAGTGCTCAAGATTTCATGTGAGAATCAACTACATGAAGGCTCTTGGAAAGAGACAGAAAGTGCTTCCCTTAGATATTGGGAGTACCGTCGGAGGCTCTGCTGGTGGCATGCAGCCTGAGGTCCTCGTGTTAGTGAAGGTTCTGGACTACGTCTCTGAGCCCACCGAACCCTAACCTTCCCGTGGGCTGTAAGCTCCGAGGGTAACGGCACGAGAGCTGCCGGCGACAGGTGTGGAGATTGACGGGCAAAGCACGCAGCGCACAGGCGTCCCTTCTCAGGCGTCCCTTCTCAGGCGTCCCTTCTCAGGCGTCCCTTCTCAGGCGTCCGCTTCTCCGCTCCCAACCCCGCTAGCCCACACTGGAGAGCGGCTAGATGGAGAAATCTTCATCTAAGTCTCCCACTGGGATGGACTTTTTCTATAAAAGCCTGAATTCTGAAGTGGAAAGTTCCACTTTATTATTATTGTTATTAACCATTTGCCTATTCTTGGCATTCAGCCATGGGTGGAGTATTTTGAATGAAAGAAAATACTGCCCTGAGTTCCTTTCAGTGAATGTACGGCACGAAGGACAAGCGATAGCTTTCTTTAGAATGTGTTTCCAGTGACTGTGTTCCCTGTTCATTTGAGAATGTGTCATGAGTGGACAAACGGGGACAACTTGGTAGTTTCTGACACAGAAAAGTACAAGCACACGAAAGAACAGTTGCAGTGATGCTTAGGCCACAAGGTGAGGCACAAAGGAGGTTAGTCTAAGAAGGTGGCACACATCCATCTGCAAGGGTGCGGTTGTCACTGCCATTGAGATTCCTGTCTCTTCAGCTTGTGGAATCTTTTTTTCTTTTTCTTCATAACAATGAAACCTCTCTAGCTTTCAAATGTCACCTTTAGCTTCCAAAACAGGAAGAGGTTGTCAAGGAGCCAGAAACATCCTGGCAACAAATCCTTGGGGGTCAGTGCCAACACCTTGAGTCAGTTGTGAAAGTTGTGATGGGGAATGGCATCAGGGCTACTGGCAGACCTTTGCCAAATGACCACACACACTACCCATCTGACCTGGTACCCACCCATGAAGTTAGGGAGGCCCCACGTCAGACACCTGAGGGGACCCTAAACTAAACTACTGTACTCCCCAACCTCCCAATCACTTGTAATTGGTTCAGTGTCATCTGTTAAGCATCTACAGGTGCTGAAAAATGTTGCAGTTCCCTTGCCTGTGTGCTTAGGCTGATTCTGGGGCGATGAGGCCTATGTCAAAGAGAAGATATAATCTGTCTTCAGAAGTTTTATGGTGCAGTGTGTGAGACTAGATTAACTCACATGGACCCAGTTGAAATATACTTGTAAAAACAAAGCCAGTTTGACTTGCAACCAGGTAGCAGCTGGGGAACTCATCAGTTTAACAAAGGAAGGAGATGGACGTGTCCTCTTCTAGCTGAGGGCTTCACTGTTTCCCGCCCTGTAGGATGAAATTCTTTGCTGTGAACTCACTCAACTTCCTCTTGGGTTATGCATTCCAAGTTGGGAGGTATTATCCAAGGCTTGGGGGTGATCACAGCTGGCTGTCATGTAGCTGCTTTGTGTTCTGTTTCCTCCAAAGGAAAGAGAACCCTACTTATTCAAGTTACCACAGATCTATGGTTATCCATATACGTGGATAACGGATTTCACTGAGCACCGCTTTGCTCATGGCTCAGCATTAGGCTTTGAGGATATTTTGGGAGCAGCTTGCATGTGGTCTCTGCCCTGACTTGAACACAAGACGCAGACAGAAATCACACAGAGGCATGGTGGAGGAAGTATACAGAAAGCTAGAAGCGCCTGTTACTGTGTCTTGTTAGGTTTTAAATTGCCACAGTCCTGTGACAGGCACTAAGTGGTTAGTATACAGGTATCTTCCTGATTATGTGCACTCTTCCTCTCCAAATTTCACTGTCCCAGGCTGGAAAACAGTTAGATTCAGAGAAATTTTCCTATGGCTCCTCCACTAGCAGAACTCCTACTATTCGCTATCTGAAACTTGACACAGATGGGTGTGATACTGTGCTATCCCTCCACACCCATACTTGGTGTCTGAACTCCCTGTATCTGAAGACAGTAACCACATTTACTGGAGCGCTAAGGGGTGGGTAAAGTGGTGAGAGACAGCTGTGCCGTGTCACCATTAGGAACCTGGAGGCCTAGGGATCTACGACTCAGTGATGCCTGCTGTCACATGAAGGATCACAGGTACGTGTGCAGCAATATAAAACAGAAATCGTTAATGAAATAGGCTAAAATTCAGGTCTTTGGTAGTGTGTCGATTTTACAGTCCATTTCTCATACTCTATAGACAGGCTGAACCTTGTTTTACTCACGTGTCTGACTTTTCCAGCAAAGATTAACTTTGCAGAACTTTGCCCTTTCAAAATAATAAAAGGTTCCACATTTGCCAATCTCTTCTGCATTTTGGCCTCACTGGATGACCCAGACATTATCCCGCCGAGTTTTTCTTTTCTGACACTTGTCCTTTGACCCTGAAATACATTGTGCCTGCCCAGATTCCACAGACACCAAAAACCAGACTCAGTTCTGCATCAACCACCACCTCCTCCTGGGTCACTGGTATTTGCATTCTCTCTACCCCATTGGACAGGCAAAGTGACCTGACTAGTAGAAACAGTAGTTGCAATCTAGTTGCGTCTGAATCATCAGGCCTGAGCCCAGTGGGGGTCCATACGTCCCCGTGTTGTGAAGGGGGTGGGGCCCATGCTCTTTCTGCAGTGAGAAGCCGTCGTAGTGGACATTTGGGGTTCCTGCTGTCCAACATGCATCTACTTCTTTCCTGGTAACCACACACACAGCCATTCCAGCTCCCGAAGTAGACTCTGATGGACTTACACAGATCAGCATAGCTCCTTCCCCGGCCGCAGTGATCAGGTTAGGAATGGCCCAACCTGTTTCCCTGGTCAGAGCTATGGGAAGTACAAAATCTGCAGCTGTGACATGAGGCAGTGATTTTTGTCACCTTGAGGGCAGAGTCTAGAGCCTGTGTACATGGGGAGTGGCACCAAGTAAGGTTAAGCTGCAGAGAGAGCTGAGCTGACAGAATCTAGGTTCTTGGTGGCAATGTTTGAGTCACCACAAGCCTCACATAAAGCCGGCATTACCTCTGAACTTCTTCTCAGTTACCTGAGGTAATAAGTCTCCTCATGGTTAAAGCCAGGTCGGCGTGGTTTTTCCAACATGTGCAATGGCAAGAGTCTTAACAGATACAATGAGATTTCCCCAGCAGCTCTGACTTTCTCCTGGCCTAATCCTTATTTGTCAGGCAACTAGTAAGTCTTTTCTGAACACCCAAAAGGTGTAAAGCGAAGTATTGGTGATTGGAAGAGTTTGGGGAAGATGAATAAAAAGAGGTCACTATTTGACTCTGGTCTTCATGACTCAGAAGGTGGATTTAGTCATTCAAAAATATTCATTGACTGCCTGGCAGTGTTCAAGAAAGTGGAAAGGACAGTGGTCCACCATGTGAGCAACACTGCTGCTCTGAAGCCTACACTCTAAGAAAGAACAGAGGGCAGAGAGACAAGAGGCGTGTCTATAAGTAAACAAACCATTGTATTTATAAACTAACCTAGAGCTGTAAGTTAAAATAGGTTGACACAGTTTGGGTTCTAATCAAGCAGAGAAGGCTGTTAACACTTCCTCTCTCCCACTGAGTGCAACCAAAGCTCTTCAGATGCATGAAACAACTCAGGACTAAAAAGTAAGTGGTGGCAGGTGGATTGTGGTAGAGTTCAAAGACTACCAGCTGGTGTTAAGTTTCCCATTTGGTTTCCCCTGGTATTTCCCAGGCTGGGTTCAATGGCAACCCCAAATCCAGAACTATGTATAAGACAGAAACAGCTCCAAGAGAAACCCTCTTTCTGGTTTGAGGAATGTGAAACAGGCTCCTATGGGTCACAGACGGTGTAGGAAACCCCTGCTTACTTGTGTGCATATTATTTATTGTGTGAGTGGTTTTTTGGTTTTGTACTTTTTTTAAATTCTTTCCTGCCTGTCTCCCATCCCAGGTATCTTATGCTAGGCTCTCTACAGAAACAAAACCAGTAAAGTATCTAGACAAAGATTTCTATCAAAGAAGTGGCTCCACTGGTTGTAGAGGTTAGAAAGTCCCAAGTCCATGGATCAGGCTGGAGGCTTCTCCTGACTTACATGGCCACAGGTGTGGGTAGTTCCAAGCTCAATAAAACCAGAGAGCAAGGCTGTGGCTCAAACGCTACGAAGGACAATGAGTCATAAGGCTGGCACACAAGATAGCAGATAAGCTGCTAGCTCAAGTCTCAGGAACTGGAGGTCAGGTGCACATGTGCCAGCTACAGGATCCAGAGCAAGCAAAAGACTATGAGACTTGCCAGAAAGTACTGTACTCCAAGGAAACTCCCTTTCAACTGATTGATTACTCACAGCAGATCTCATCACAGAGGTGATCACATTGTATCAGATCTTATAAGGAAAGTGATTACATCATTGTACGACTGCCTAACTGCCAAACCAGTGAGAGTCATGGCCCCACCAAGTGGACACGCAAACTTCACAATCATGGCAGGCAATCTAGTGAATGCAGTGATGGTGATGGCAGTGGCAGCCAACAAGATGCCTAGAATCCTGAAGACAGAAGGTCACCTTTCTGTCTGACCAGAGGGAATGTGGTCCCAAGACCATGTGGGAAATCATGGTGGTGGTTGTTATTTTCCCTTTCTCTTTCTACCCTCTTACTTTTTGGCCATGGAGATAGACACAGTTGCAGGAAGTACACCAGAATAGAGAAGCTTAAGAACCCTGGTTTTCTAGCCAACATACCAAAGTGGAGATTGAGGCGACTCCTGACACCAGGAAAACATTAGGGGAAATCACAGAAAAGAGGGTTTCAAGAAAGTGATCCCATTAGGTAGCATATGATAAACAGCACTGTCATGGATTGAATTATGTCCCCCCAAAATATGTGTATCAATTTGGTTAGGCCATGATTGCCAGTGTTGTGTGATTGTTCATCATTTTCTCATCTGATACGATTTTCCTGTGTTGCAAATACTATCTCTATGATGTTAATTCCACAATCAATGCCCATGGAAGTAGCAGTCAATTGGGAAAATCTGCTGTGAAGCACTAAGATCTTTAAAGTACTCAAAAGTAGGATGTCACCTTGAAGACTAAAATGCACCTCACCCAAGCCATGGTATTTCCAGTCATATCATATGCATGTGAAAGCTGGACCAAGAACAAAGAAGACAGAAGAAGAATTGATGTCTTTGAATTGTGGTGTTAGAGAAGAATGTTGAATGTACCATGGACAGCCAAAAGAATGAACAGATCCATTCTGGAAAAAGTACAACCAGAGTACTCCTTGGAAGCAAAGATGGCAATTCTGAGTCTTACATACTTTGGACATATTGTCAGGAAAGATCAGTCCTGAAGGACATCATGCCTGGTAGAGTGGAGGGTCAGTGACAAAGGAGAAGACCTTCAAAAAGATGGATTGACACAGTGGCCATAACAATGGGTTTAAGCATTAAAATGATTGTGGACATGGAGCAAGACAGGGCAATGTTTGTTCTGTTGTTCCTAGGGTCACTGTGAGTTGGAACTGATACGACAGCAACTAACAACAACAACATGATGTTAATGAAATGAGATTAGTGGCAGCTGTGTTAATGAGTCAGGATTCTGCCTATAAGATTAGATTATGTCTTAAGTCAATCCCTTTTGAGACATAAAAGAGAAGTGAGCAAAGAGAAAGGGGACCTGATACCATCAAGAAAGAAGCACCAGGAGAAGAGGGTGTTCTTTGGGCCTGGGGTCCCTACACAGAGAAGTTCTTAGTCCAGGAGAAAATTGGTAGCAAAGACTTTCCTCCAGAGACAAGAGAGAGAGAAAGCCTTTCCCTGGAGCTGATGTTCTGAATTTGGATTTCCAGACTCAGAGACTGTGAGAGAATAAATTCCTCTTTGTTAAAGCTGTCTACCTGTGGTATTTCTGTTATAGCAGCACTAGGTGACTAAGACACCAAGACTAACCATGGTTAAGTGCTTGGCGGCTAACCAAAACATTGGCAGTTTGAATCCACCAATGGATCCACAGAAGAAAGATGTGGTAGTCTGCTTCCATAAAGATTATAGCCTACGAAACCCTGTTAGGCAGTTCTACTCGGTCACATGGTATAGCTATGAATCAAGATGGACTCAATAGCACCTAACAATAACACGTAACTTTTTTAAAAAGAAAACAATGGAAAAATGTATACCATACAAACATTAAACCAAAAAAAACAAGAAAAGCATTGCCATCTGGTCGATTTCAACTCAGCAACCCTGTAGGATAGAGTAGAGTTGTCCCACTGAGTTTCCAAGGAGCAGCTGGTAGATTTGAACTTCTGACCTTTTGGTTAGCAATTGTAGCACTCAAACACTACAGCACCAGTGTTAAGTGTGTTATAGTACACATACAAACTTGTTTTAGGTGCCATCAAGTCAATCCTAGGTCATGACAACCCCATATGTTACAGTACAGAGTAGAACTGCTCCATGACATTTTCTTGGCTGTAATTTTAACAGAAGCAGATCACCAGGCCTGTCTTCTAAGGTTCTACTGGATGAACGGGAACCACCAACCTTTAGGTTAATGGTTGAGCATGAACTGTTTGTGCCACCTGGGTACCCATATGTCTTAGTCATCTGGTACTGTTCTAACAGAAAATACCACAAGTGGATGACTTCACAAAGAGAAATTTTACTGTCACAGACAGGTAAGCTGTAAATCCAATCATAAATTACAAGTCCATTCGATACGAGAAATTGTCACAGTCCAGTACGCCAAGAATCCAAATTCAATAAGAGCATCTCAGCACAGCAACCTCAGGTCCAAGGGATATGGATATGCTCTCAGGGTTGCTCTCTTCGTGGTATGAGCTTCCTGACTGTCCTGCTCACGTCTTTTATATCCCACAAGCTTTTAGCTTGAGTCCTGGCTCACCGACACAATTGCTGCCCATTCTTCCTCATTAATATCACAGAGACAGGATCCACAACACATGGGAAAAGTGACTCAACACTGGGAACCATGGCCCAGCCAAATCGATACACACATTGTGGGGGTAACACGATGCAGTCCGTGACACGATGCAAACACAAGCAACAGTAACTTGCATTTACAGTGGGAATATAAACAGTTGAACTACTTTAGAGAAGAGTTTGACATTATCTGCTAAAAACACCCACAGTTCCACTCTTAAGACTATTCCCAAAAGACATACATATGTGCACCAAATATGTACATATGTGCATGTTCTAGAGTGTTCATAGCAGTATTATAATAACACCATATTGAAAAGAATTCATGTCCATAAACAATAGAAGATATGAAGAAAGCATAATATACAACAGAATACTACACACAAGTCAAATTATCTACAGCAACACACAAGAACATGAATGAGTCTCACGAATATAATGTTGAGTGATAGAAGCCAGACATAAAAGAACCTATGATGTGTTAAAACATCCCAAACAAGGCAAAACCTATCTATGGGGTTAGATGTCAGGACGTTGGTTATCTTCGGGGAAGGAGGAGAGAGAAATAATCAGGAAGGGGCCAGCAATTGTCTCTGTCTTGATCCGAGTGGAGGTCTGTATGTTTTGCATACGTTTTCAATAAAAATAATTTTAAAACAATTTTAAACACCAAAATGGAAATACTGACCTGAGAAGGTGGTAGTCTTTCTGTGGATAATAAAGGTAGCCAGAAGAGAAGTGACTCCAAGATTAGAGTTTAGATAAACAGGTGCTTGTCAAGCATCTGCCATACACCAGAACTGTCTTAGTTGCTTTCGTATATATTATCTCATTTTAATTCTGTCCCACTAACATATGAAAAACCAATGCAATACAATTGTAGTCAACAATGTCAAGCACTGTTTGGGTGGTTTCAGGATTAATTCACCTAATCCTCAGTCCTATGTGACAAAAACCAGCAGGCTTTTTGCAGAGGAGTCCAGAGGCTGGACCTGTGTTCCCCACAGTCTCATATTCAGCTTTTGACCTTGTCTCCAAGTACATTCATACTCAAAGACCTAGACATTCATTGCCTGGGCTGAAAAGTGAAGATGTTTTTCTTACAGGTCTAGACTTCTCCTTTTGGAGTCTCAACTCCTGTGGTGTACTATAAAACCTATAGTTTTCTTACAAATAACCTAATTGTAATGAGTTATGCTTTGCTGCAAAAGCAACCCTGGTAGTGTATTGCTTAAGTACTACTTGGCTGCTAACCAGAAGGTCTGTGGTTTGAACCCACCAGCCCATCTGCAGCAGAAAGGTGCACCTCTGTAAGAGTTACAGCCTTGGAAACCCCGTGGGCCAGTTCTACTCTGTCCTCTGAGATTGCTATGAGTTGAAATCAACTAGACAGCAACAGGTTTTTCTGTTGCATATAATGAAATGTTACTTGGTTAAATGTAAACATTTAAAATATACTATTTTTTCATAACTTTATTTTGTTGCATCTTCATTTTGTAATATTCTGCTTCTCTCAGAAGGTAGAAGTGGCTCAAACCCCGAAGGTTTCCAAAACCTGAGCCCATTGCCATAAAGTGGATTCCGATTGATAGAGACCCTACATGACAGAGTAGAACTGCCCCCATAGAGTTTCCAACGAGTAGCTGGTAGATTTGAACTGCTGACCTTTTGGCTAGCAGCCATAGTTCTCATTATGCCGCCAGGGTTTCCTGAGGGATTCCAGGTACTATTATTATCTCCATTTGACAGATGAGAAATGAGCCTGAAAGTCTTCTTACTTTACCTTAAGCTTTTCCCATTGTACCATGTTGGCATGTAGTGAAGTCAAAGGTATCCTACAGTGCAGAAGAGTGGCACAGTGCTTATTTGTAACATTCATGAGAAGTAAAAGAGGCGGAACACTTGGGGACATCTCTGTTTTGTTGGGTGAATCCAGTAAATGGGGTGGTGGTGGCATTGGCCTCCTCCTCCTAGCTCTCCACAAACCTAGGAGAAGAAGGTGACCATGAGAGACTGAGGTGTACTTGGTGCAGCTCTGTCTGTCCTTACAAGGCCTCTGCTTTTAGCTTCCTGTACCCAAACTCTCCCCACATCAGGCAAAGGCCAACTGGCAGCTCCACCCACTGTGCCACAGAGGACAGCCCAGCAATTCACCGCTCTGGTTAATGACTGTGAACCAGGCCCTCCGCAGGTCCCTTGTCAGAGGACATCTAGTTACCCCAGCTCTTGCTGCAGCCCTCCCCACAGGATCAGCTTCCCAAACAGTCAGCTGAGGCCAGGCTAAGGCCACAGGGGGCCGGCAGAAGCTCAAAGGCCCAAGCACCCTGAGCGGACCCTGAAGCCCCTCGTTTGGGACTAGGCCTTTCTGCAGGGTGGCTCAGGGAAACAAAGGCAGAGAGGAGAAAGACTCAGTCCCCAGGACCTGTCATTTGTGTGACAGGTTGATTGTCTCCAGTCACATACTTGCAGCCAGCCCTCACACTCCCATAGGTGGGTGGGGCCCGAAAGAAACTGCCTGGCCCCAGGCCAGCTCTTGGCCTGGGTCCAGCTAAGGATGGAGGGGGCAGGATGGGCCGAGAAGGAAGGAGAGTTTGGGCTTGGGCTGCACCCAACCAGTCCAACAAGGCTCTCCTTGGCGCCCACTCTCTGAGCACTGGGACAGCAGCAGAGCCGCTGTGGCGGGCCCCACTCAGACAAGAAGGAGTTATAAAGAGGAACCCACAGAAGGAAGGAAAACATCAGATTCTCAGGGTGGGGACCGAGAAGTTTAGAGCCTGTAGTTTCCCTGAGGATGGAGAAAGTAGTCATGCAGGAAGGACTGATGGATGCAGGAGCCCACGTTGTCAATGACTGGCCAAGTTACTTGATCTGGTTCTCCGTCTCCTCACCCAGAAACGCCAACAGCAGGGCTGGCATAAGGACCAAAGTTCTGCTCATAGTAACACACTGCCATCTAGTTGACTCTGACCCATGACGCCCCCCCCACCCCGAGTGTCAGAGCCGAACTGCTTGCCGGGTTGGAATCTTTATAGAAGCAGATCTCCAGGCCTTTCTTCTGTGGTGCTGCAGGGTGGGTTCAAAGCGCCAACCTTCTAGGTTAGTAGTCTAGCTTAGACCCTCAGTAAATGATTTTTGTCATCCTTCCCCCACACCCTAGCTTATCCTCGGAGCAGAGTAGGAGAGAGTTGTCTGTGGCTGCCATTGCCTGGAGTACCGTAGTGAGGAACTCAGAAATCCTTTAGGCGGGAAAGGCTTCCCTGACCGCTTCTCTCTGCTCTCCAGCGGCTGCCCCGCCAGCATGGCCCATCTGATGCGGGCTCTGGCAGCAGCGTTCACCATTCACTGATGACTCCTTGGCTGGAGTGAGTGGAAGGACCTGCTCAGCTGGAAAGCTGTTTCCCTCCCAGCGACGTCTGATGGGTGTGTCAGGCGGGGGTGATATTTGAAGGGCTGTGACTGCCAGCGAGCTGCTGCTGCCAGGACGCCCAGCAAGTGTGGTAAGGAGATGGCCTCCCGGGAGGCCCCACCGGTCACCAGCTACGCCCCTTCAGATGTGCCCTCCGGGCTCGCTCTGTTCCTCACCATCCCCTTTGCCTTCTTCCTGCCTGAGCTGGTGAGTGCAGCCCCATGCTGGCAGGGGAACTGGGAGGGCACCCACTCTCAGGGAAGGGGACCCAGGGCCCATTTCTTCAGCAGCTGTTGTTGACTTCTGTACCTTCACCCCAAAACACACACAGGGCTCAGAGCTAGGAGTGCTGTTGGGCAGACTCCTGTGTGATCTCTTGTACCCTACGTCCTGTCTGCAGGATAGGTAGGATTCCTCTTTCCAAGCAAAACTCTGCTGTGGGTGAAGGCAGCTGTCCTGATGAGAGGAAGGGTGGGGGCGTGTTGCTGAAACATCCAGGATTCTCAGGAAGATGTTGGAAATGAACGTGTATTACAGGATTTCTGTATGTTTATTTGTTCCGTGTGGGACTCAGCCTCACCATCTGAGAGGAGGAATTGCCTTAATTGTCGTGTTAGCTGACTTGGAACTTTGCCTTATTATGGGCTCCACACACAAGGCAGCTTATGGCACAGCCACGAAGTGGGTGTGTTGGGTGCCTGGCTGCATGTAAGAACTCATTTCTACATTATCCCCTGTGGTGCCTCCCAGGCCAGAGGTGGGACTGGGTGCCCCCTTCCTCAGGTCTCTGCATGTAAATGAAGCGATTCCCAGAGCAGCAAGACTTTCTCAATGGGTTGTTACGTCCTCTTTTCACCCACGTGGAGACAGTGAACAGTTCAGGGCAGAGGGGTTTGTTTTGACCTTCAAACCCCTTCCGAAATATCTAGCTTGTGGGTGATATTCTCTTACCTGCTCTGATTTGGGAAGTACTTCTCCTGGGTGGGAGGAAAAGACAGGAAGGAGCTCCGCCTTTAAACTGGCCCTCCTCACTCTCACCATCTGCCTGCAAGGCTGAGCCTGACTTGAGTGGCCTTCAGTTAACTGGTTAAAGAGCACCCACTGATGCCAGCAGGAACGGGAGGCTGGGTAGGGCAGGCCCAGCTTTCGGGTAGCGCCTGCTGAAACCCCACCCAAGACGCAGGTTTCTGCCAGGACTGTGGCCTCAGAGACTCGGGAATGGGAATCCTGCCAGCCCGATGACATCCTGGTGCCCTTGAAAGTTCTGTGTCCCAAGACCTGGGCGGCGTGTTCCTTGCCGTGAGGCACCCACGTAAACCTCTGTGACGGGGGTTGGCTCCGTGGCTTTTTATTGAGCACATGTGAAAGCCACCACAGACAGGGTCTGGCCTTCAGGTAGCCCCCTATGCTAGAGGAGACCCCCCCGCCACAGTCCCTGTCTACAGGGGTCTATGCCTCAGGGGAGGTGTCTGGTGGGGCCAATTCCCAAGCAGGGGGGCAAAAAAGATAAGGTGCCAGCTCAATGTCTAGAAAACAACAACTGGCACAGGCTGAAGGGACAGGCTGGGGACATTGGGCATCAGACTTGCAGCTCAGGTGAGAATCTTTAAGAGAGGCTCATTATAGCACTGTCCTCATGACACCCCTGCACCCTGGGACTCATCCAGGTGTTTCCCAAACCAAAAGCTACACCATCTGCCCGACAGTTTCCAAGGAGCAACTGGTGGATTCAAACTGCAGACTTTAGTTAACAGACAAGCTCTTAGTCCCTGCACCACCAGGACTCCAAGGTGTTTCCCGGATAGTCAAAGCAAACCCACTGCTGTTGAGTCACTTCAGACTCACAACAACCACACAGTGTTTCCAAGGTGTAATCTTTATAGAGGCAGACAGGAGCATCCTCCTGCAGAGCTGCTGCTGTTGGTGAACCAGTTAGCAGTCAATGGCCTTAACCACTGCACCACCAGGGCCCCTTACAAAAGTCAAGTGCATGGTTTTGTTAGATTCTGGTTTTAAATATTTACTGCAGAGTAGAAGGGGGCAAGGCAGAGATGGTGTCGTTGGTTCAGTTTTACTTATTTATTTTTATTTTGGAATAACTTTAAATGTATAGCAAAGCTAAAAAAAAAAACAAAACGGAACACAGAGTTCCCATGTATTCTTCACCTAAAAAACTGAAAAAATCTGTTGTCGTTGAATTGATTCTGGCTCATTAGCAACCCTGTAGGACAGAGTAGAACTGCCCTCACGGGGTTTCCAAGGCTGTAATCTTTAGGGAAGCAAGCTGCCATGTCTTTCTCCCAAGGAGCAGCTGGTGGGTTCCAACCAGTGACCTTTTGCTTAGCAACCAAGCACTTAGCCACTACACCACCAAGGCTCTTCACTCATCAGACACCTTCCCCTAGTGCTCAGATCTCACATGTACTACAATTGAAATCAAGACATGAAACATTGATACTGTTCTGTTAGTTATCCCATAAACCTTATTCAGTTTTTCCTAGTTTTTGTGCTAATGTCCTTTGTCTGGTCCAGAAGAATTCTTCAATCTTAGTTTTGACACTTTTTAGAAGTACTCATCAGTTGTTTTGTAGAATGTCCCTCCACTGGGCTTGTTTGATATTTTCATATTGTGATTTTATTATTTTTAATTCACAAGGAATCTTTGTTGTTCAAAACTTGGGAGACAGAATGCCTTTGTGGACATGGTTAGATCTTTCTCAATACGTATGTGAATGCTTGCATCTAATGGAGTCATGCTGTGCCTGCTGCTCTGAACTTGCTTGTCCCTTAAATTGGGCATTTTTAGTATGGATTGTGGAATCATGCGTGCCTTGTATCTGGGATGCAGGGAGCAGAGGAGAGAATATTGAGGTGGGGGTAGTTCTGATCCCTAGACTCTCTGGGCTGGAAAGGAGTGCACAGAATCAGCTTCACCACAGGTCACTCTCTGCCTCTGACCCCCTGAGTGTGCTGTCCACTTCCACCCAGTGGGGTGACCACAAGGCGCCAGGCCTTGGGGTCCCAGTGGCTTCTTCTCCTGGGAGGCCAGAAGCAGCAGAGAGGAGTGTACTTCTCTACAACTATGAGTTGAAGAAAAAAAAATTAGACACATTGCTGCTGAGTCGATTCCGACTCACAGCCACCCCATAGACAGACTAGAACTGCCCCATAGAGTTTCCAATGATTGCCTGGCAGTTGAATCACCCACCTTTTGGCTAGCAGCCTTAGCACTTAGCCACTAAAACCAGGAAGAGGCAGAGAAATCAAAAGCCAGCGACCTGAATTCAGGTGTTGTCCATTATCTGGGGCAGCCCGGGGTGAACATCAGAGACGTCTGCAGGCACACTTCCCTCCAGCCACCTGCAAAAGGACTCAGATGAGACTAAGCGTTCTCTCTATCCATTTCTCTAAATTCTCTGGCTCTTTTGTACATCGAAACTAGGAATTAGACACTGGAAAAATGTCTGTATGTGTTTTCATACCATTGTATCACTTTGTAGATTGATGTGACAACCTTCACAATCAAAACACAGAACTATTCCATCACCACAAAAATCCCATTGTGCCATGCCTTTGCTGTCACGCCTCCTTTCTGCACCACTCCTAACCCATACAGCTGCTTCTCCAATCTGCATCCTTATATGCTTGCATGTTATGTAAACAAACGGCATCAGACAGTGTTTGACCTTCTGGGGTTGGCTTTTCTCACTCAGTATAATGATCGAGAGATCCATCTAAGCTGTTGCAGTCCTCAGTACCCATTGCTGTCAGGTCTGTTCGGACTCATAACAGCCCTATAGGAGAGAGTAGGACTGCCACACAGCAAAGAGAGGATGGTGGATTAGAACCGCTGATGTTTCGGTTAGCAGCCCAACCCCTAACCATCTCACCACCAGGGCTCCGCAGGTGTTAGTGGTGCACTCCTTTTCCTTGCCAGACAGATTCCCTGCCGTGGAGGTAAAATCGTTATATGTCTCTGAAACTGTCCACCTGTTGTGGGGCATCTGGAGTGCTTCCAGATTGGGGCTGTTTCAAGTAAAAGTGCTCTGAAAACTTGTGTACAAGTTTTTATGGGGTTTTAATTTTCATTTCTCTGGAAAAAAGCCCAAGGGCGTGATTGCTGGGCTATATGGTAAAAGTAGCTTTCTTTATTAAAGAAAAAAAAAAAAAGAATCTGCCTAACAGGTTTGCAGAGTGGCTATACCACTTTACATTCCCACCAGCAATGTATGAGACCATTTGAGACTTCAAGATTAAAATTTCTGTTTCATTTCAGTTAACCGTTGAAGTCCTATTTCTCATTTGAAAATAATATTAATTTCAAAATATGTTGAGAAACTTTTGAATCAATGGATTTTAAGATGAAAACAACAATACAACAAAAAACAAATCCATTGCCACTAAGTGAATTCCAACTCAAGTGACCCCAGATGTGTCAGCATAGAACTATGCTCCATGGGAATTGCGGTGGCTATGTCTTTCAGAAGTAGATAGCCAGGCCTTTCTTCCTAGGCACCTCTGGGTGGATTCAAACTGACAAACTTTCTGCCAACTGCTTAACCATTTGTATCAGCCAGACATTCATTTATTTCCTCTTTCATTTACTCAGCAAATGAGTGCCTGTGTGCCTGGGCTGGGCTGAGTGCTGGGACAGGGTGTGACTCATGGGTCTTACACGGCTCTCTGAGAGCTCACCTTCTGCAGGACTCTGAGGCAGATTCTGCCATCTTGCAGGGTGCAAGCTGACTAGACAGCTTTTTTTACAAGCTACAAGGTGGAACCTGGGAGCTGACCTACATGACTCTGACTGAGGGAGTGTTTTATGAATCAAACGCCAAAGAAATGCTTTTAACTTTTCCACCAGTTAATTACATTTTGACTGATTAAAAGGAAGCACCCAAGGTTTCTAGAGAGTCAGCTGCTTAAAACGTAAGATCATTCAAACACTCTGTTTGATGTTTTATGTTTTTCAACTTCCTAACTCTCTTGCTCATCAGTCTGGAAGGAAAGACTCTGACACCCGTGGAAGTTCATTCCCAAGCCTTCCAGCTCAGACGGTTGAACCTTAAGTATTACCTGTTGTGGTTAGCTGCCACCCAGTTGGTCCAACTCCCGGTGACCCATGAACAACAGGACAGGACCTGCTGTGATACATGGGATTTCCATTGCCTGATTTTGGGGAGTAGATCATCAGGCCTGTCTTCGTTATCTGTCTTAACCTGGAAGCTCTGCTGAGCCTCAGCAGCGTCCCAGCAGCCTGTGAGCCTCCACTGACATCCAGGTGGCAGCTGCACAGGAAGCGCATTGATCAAGAGTTGAACCAGGGTCTTCCACACAGCACCGAGCCAACCCTGTCATAACCCACTGCCGCCTAGTCGATTCTGACTCATAGCAACCCTATAAAATCCCTGCCATTGAGTCAGGTCCGAACAGGGCAGAGGAAAACTGCTGCATAGGGTTTCCACGGAGCACATGGCGGATTTGAACTGCCCACCTTTTGGTAAGCAGACACGGAACTTAACTACCACGCCCTGCCCGTGTCTTACCTAAATCCTCAGTTTTGCCTTCATTTCAGGCTGTTTCTTCTTCTGCTCATTTATATTTAAATACTTGTTTGAAAACCCCCTGGCTGAGGGACACTTGGGGCAATTCTTGAGATTAGCAAGTGACTGAAGAGGTTGGGAGCAGGCTTCAGAGCTCATCTCAAGCTGGGATTAGTGTTGGAACCTTTCCTTTCGTTGTAGCATTGCTTAGTTCAGCTTCCCAAAAGAAAAAGCCCTTTCCCTCGCTTCTCTGTGTTCCTTTTTCAATTCTCTGCTCCGCAGAGTTTCCACGGAGCACCTGGAGAATTCAAACTGCCAGCCTTTTGGTTAGCAGGTATAGCACTTAACCATTATACCATGATAGGGGCTGGGACGGGGACAGGGAATAAAGGTGTGCTCCTTTCTTAAGGAGCTGAGTGTCTAACAGAGAAGATAGAGAATGCCAAGCTGACAAATAAATGGAGTCCCAGTAGCGCAGTGGTTAAGAGCTCAGCTGCTAACTGCAATGGTGACAGTTCGAATCCACCAGCCTGTCCTTGGAAACCCTATGCAGCAGTTCTCCTCTCTCCTACAGGATCACTGTGAGTAGGGATTTCCTCAAAGGCAATGGGTGTTTTTGTGTTGTTTTGTTGGTGTCTGTCAGGGTGCAGAGGGGACTGAAACCACAGTAGGTGCTCTGCACAGAGGGGA
The DNA here is from genome assembly GCA_028571685.1 of Heterohyrax brucei. Lineage (NCBI taxonomy): Eukaryota > Metazoa > Chordata > Mammalia > Hyracoidea > Procaviidae > Heterohyrax > Heterohyrax brucei. The sequence continues at coordinate 26,898,223 of CM053162.1, forward strand.
TTCCTGTAGGAATTTGTTGACACAGTTGTCACAAATTGAAAGAGCTGGCAGGAGGTGATGAACTAACTTAGCAAATAAGCCCTGAAACAGCCACCGTTTCTAGGTGTGGGGGACGAAAAGGAAGGCGGGCTGGGCGCAAACCTCTAGAGGCAGCTCTGCTAGCTGTGTGGGGACCTGTGAAGGGGGTGCTGGGAGAGCAGTGGTCAGCCCTGGATCGGAAGTGCAGAGTCCAGCACTGCAGCTGCTGGAAAAGCTGGGGCTGGGCACCCTCTGCTGCTGCTGCGGGCATGGCCAGGCCTGGACACACAGCTTCCAGCCTCCCCTCAGGTCCTTCTGGTGTCAGACCCTGACAAAAATCCAGCTGACAAAGGAGCCTGGGAGCTGTGGTCTGCAAGCTTCCACAACCGCCTCACAGAGCAGATGACAGACAGTGGGGCCAGAGGTGAGGGGCATTAGAAGACAATGCAGAGCGCAGTCTGGCACCCACACACCCCACTGCACCTGGGCCTCACCTTCCAGGCCTGCCCTTGCCTCACCATCCAGCCGCAACCTTCCCGGAGCCAGAAGCCTCTCCCTGTCCAGATGAGACAGACATCAGGACATACTGCCCGAAGGACTTCCTACAGGAGGGTTTCACTTAGACAGCAAGTGCTCTGGTGGAAAAAACTAGGTGCTCTTATAGGGATTACAGGGAGGGGCCCCACTGATCTGGACCCTCTGGACCCAAGAGGAGACTCAGATAAGGAGTGTCACAGATAAGAAGCCCTCAGTGGCCCTTCCCTCTCGGTTCCCACCTGCAGTGGCCTGGAGAACTTTCCCCTGGGGCAGGGCAGACCTGTGGGAAGCAGGATGTTCCTGGAATGTTCAGGCTGGCAAGTGGTGGGAAGCAGGGCAGAGAGGGGCAGTCATCAGTGTGGAAGGAGCATGCAGCCCCCTTCTCCCACCAGCCCTTTCCTCGCCTCATTCACAGCTGTTGGGTCGCAATGGCCGTGGGTCCTCCCACTCTCTCTCCTGTAGAAACCCAGCCAGCCCTTGGGTAGCTCAGCTGTCAGCACTTGACCAGGGCTCCCCAGCCCAGTGAGTCAGAATGGATGGCTGCTGGGGACCCTGCATAGGGCCCAGCCTGCTGGAGCACAGGTGGCTCTTACCTGTGTTCCACAGCAGGAGACCTGAAGGCAAAACTTCCCACCCCTCCTAGCCCCAGGCTGCACCTGCAGGTACCCAGTGGGCCCAGAGCGGGACCGCCCAGCATAGCCAGGTATCCCGGGCCTGGCTTCAGGGTCTTCTAACGTGGCTCAGAGAAACCCATCTCTGCCCCTCAGCCACAATTCAAAGAGCTTTGCTTTTCTGCCCCCCACCTTCTACAGCCCCCCACCTCCACCCCATCCGGACCCTCTCTCACTGCCCAAGTGATGCTGGGTGGGAGAGTGGGGTGGCATTTATTTGAACAGTGTATCCTCTCATTCATGTGTCCCTGGAGATGGGGGGCCCCAGGGGTGACCAAGAGTGTGGGATAGGGAGAAGACAGGAGGTGAGAGGAGCCTCCTGGTGTCCCATGTGCTCCCTACATGGATGCAGTGGATCAGGGAAGGGGTAGGGATGTACAAGGGACATTTGTCCCCATTTGGTCCAGGCTCCTGGGAGAAATGTAAGCCTGGCTGGACCCAGTAGCAAGCCCAGTGTGTCAGGGGCACAGGCTGCAGGGAATCACACCAGGAAGCTGAGACTGTGAGCAGCTAGTTAGTAGTGTGTTCAGAAACCTATCTTCTGCCCTCTTTTCTTGACTTGGTTGTCAAGATGTGCTGAGCACTTGTTTTGTACTAAACACTGGGGGGCATAATCCTGAACCCAGGTGCTCAGGGCCTGGGGAGGGGAGAGGCAGCAAGAGAGGGTTAAGCAAAACAGAGAATGACCAGGAGGGAAGTCACAGGGCCTGGTAATCCAGGGTGGCTTACTGGAGGAGAGGCCGCTAGTCTGGCTGTTGCCCTAAAGGAACTGGTAAAAGACATGGCTGGGAAGTGGTGTAGGAGAAGGACTTGGCAAGTGGCCCGTCCAGGTCAGAGCCTGAAAGATGAACCCCTACAGCAGGAATGTGGGTCTTTGATATCTATCAAAGGGCCCAGAATGTACTTGGTAGTCGTGTTGGGGGAAGGAGGTGGAATGGGGGACCAGAATAGCAGGAAACAGCCGTGTGCTGGCCTCCAGGCTAGGGGAGGCAGGAAGACGGCGAGGTCTCTCCAGGTCAAGCCCAGGGCTCATGAGGTGACCTCCCAAGGACTTGTAAGGGGACACGAAGTCAGTAAACATACTGCTGTTGGTGGTGTCATCATCTGACTCATGGTGACCCCATGAGAGAGAGAACTGCCCTGCAGGGTTTCTCGGCTGGGTCTGTCAGAAGCAGACCACCTGACAGCTGCTCTGCTAGAGTTCTAACCCACGGACAAGAACAAAGGGGAGGCTGGGCCGATGGGGACATCCTGGTCCCAAAGGCCACTAGTGAGGGTGGGATACACTTATCCTGCTATTTGAATCTTCTCTGTACTCTCCAGCTTTTCTAAGTTTCACAAGTAAGCAGAAAGTAAAAGAAAACAAAGCAAAAAATGCCCCCCAAATTTAATTTTTTCTAAAACAGTCAAGAAAAGCCCTTTAGACTTTGGATGAATGAAAGTATTTTTATTGTCTCATTTTATGCTACACCATAAAGTCTGTGCAGTTTAATCAATAAAAACCTGGGTCAGTCCTGGGGTCAGCAGCCCTGGCTTTGAATAGAAGAGGGTGGGGGAGGCCCTGTGGGAGGAAGTGGCAGGGAGGGGTGGAAGTGGCACGGGAGGGGCAGGCTGACTCACTGGTGCCTCCTGAGCATCGGCATCCTGCCACTCTCAGCCCAAGTCCACACACCCCAAGGTAGGCCAGAATCGAGAGGCAGGCCCCAGTACTGATTTTCTTGGCATGTTGTCAGTGCTGTTCTGGGTGTGCTGCGGACACCAGGACCCCGTCACCTGACTTGTTCTACCAGGAGAGAGTGTGGAAGGGGACTTGTGGCCAACACTATTGTTTCTAGAAAGGTCCGGATAAGATATTGGCCCCCATGGATATCTGAGGTTGATTGGGCCAGCGATTCTCTGCTCACCGTAAAGCCACAGAGAGCGCATTCTCACTCCATGAGTCAGAACGTAGTGGCTCTGTGTCTGGAAGTGCCCTAGGCTGAATTACAGGACTAGAACATCCACTTAATACACCTGTTTTGGATTTGCAGCCTATCAGGGTCGTGGACTCAGTCCAGACCTGCCACGCCTGGGCTGGGCGACCTTGGGGCTCTTGGGGCCGATCTCCTCACCTGCACAGTGGGGATGGTGCCTTCCCAGAAAGTTCACAACACCACCCTGCCCAACGAGGCAGAGATGGAGGCTGTCCCATAGGCAGTCAACAGCACCCACATAGGCCTGCTGGGGCTGGGGCTGGGGGACTAGAGCAGCCTAGGGTCTCTGAGCAGTCCACAAGGAAGCCTGTAGTTGGGTGAGAAGTGGCCAGAAGCACTCTGGTCTCAAGGAATGGCCTGAAGGAAACTAGCACCTTCAGGCTGCCCCCGTACTTGTGTCCTCAAGGGACACGCACCCTCCAGCTGTGGCCCTTGGGACAGGAGCCTGCACATGGAAGGCACTGGTATGGCCAGCTCCTTCTCCTTCCATTGGATTACAGCCACTGTCCGTAACGGTCATTCCACAGTTCCTCATACTTGTCCTGGCTGCCCTGCTTGGCCCTCAGCTGTACTTCCCGTCACCTCCCTGGAACATGAGTCCCACAGGGACCCGACAGGATTCTGCCTGCCTGACAAGTGAACAGGCCCCAGCCAGCAGGGCCTCCTTGGGATACAAGTTGCCTCCCAGGCCTACGCTGAGAAGCATCTGTCAGGTCCTTCCAGAGGCGAAGGCCCTTGGCTACCAGAAGGCAGGCATGCTGGAGCAAGGCTTTCACACATCATCTCTAATTCCTAACCATACATCACATACATGTGTGAAAGAGAGAGCGAGAAACAGAAGTTCTAGGAAACAATCTTGACTTTGGGCAACAAGTGCCTTGATTTTCTCTTCTCGTTTACTTTCCCTTGCTGGTTGGGGACTCCTTGAGCTGATTTCACAGCCCACTGCTAGGCCTCAGCCCACAGTCTGAGACACCTAGTGCTGGAGGGGCTGAAAGTAACTGCAGCAAGCTATTTAAACCTGTTGCTACCTGGTCAATTCTGACTCCTGTGACCCTATTGCACAGAGCAGAACCGCCAGGCAAGGTTTCCGAAGCTGAAATCTTGATGAAAGCAGGCTGCCACGTCTTCCTCCCAGGGCGAAGCTAGAGGGCTTGAACTCCTGATCTTTCAGTTAGTAGCTGTGCACTTAACCACTGCGCCACCTGGGCTTCTTTACTGCAACCTTATCTATAACAGAGGAAAAGCTGGAAACCTCCAGTACCCTGGAAGCCTAACCAAGTGAATGATGCTTTATCAGCATGGTGGAAGGCAACTCTAGTACTGAAAGTACTACTAAGCCGTGGAACAACATGGAAACGTATCAAAAGCATGTAATATCCATGTCAACCATGATTACCGCCTTATGAAAACAAGTGTGTGTGATGAAGAAGCAGGACAGCAACCTTCAGATGCCTCTTGCAGGGGAACTTCCCAAAGGCTCTGAAGCATTGTCCTAGGGTAGGGTTCCTCTTGTATCCATTTTAAAGGACATGCTGGGATCAAGGGACTCCGGGCTTAGTAAAGTGGGCCATGCGTGCCTGGATACAGGAGACAACAGTTTTCTTCATCCTGAAACTTCACAATGTCAAGTGGAGCCTAAGGGGAGCCCCAGTCCTCACTGTGGGCAACACCTGAGGGTGTTGTGTGTGTGGCTCACCAGTGGGCCTGGCCTCCACGTCACGGGCCTTACTTGTCTGTATGCGGGCGTTTTCCTCACAGCTGGATGTTTCTGAGGTTTGTGGCATGCACCCTGAAGTCTCCCGAGGGCAGGGGAAGGGAGGCCACGGTGCCGTAAGAATTAAGATGAGCAGTAAGGAGAGGAGCGTGGTTCGGGTGTGAACGCGAGCATCCTGCTGACAGACGGTCCAGCTATGCAGACCAGCCCGCCCAGGCCCTGCCGGGTTCCCCCAGTCTACACCTTGGCTGACAGGAGCCCTGTCATGCAGCTCTGAAGCAGGCCATCTTCCGGCTCCTCCTTCACCATTTCCACAGGATCGTCACTCAGGTCGCATCTGTCATCAGAACCTCTCAATCTACATAGATGGCTCAGCCGCTGCTGCCAGCTAAGGCCTCTTTTGCCCACAAGAGGCCTTTTGGCCCCCAGCAGATCAGTCCAGGTTGCAGACCAAGCCTCCCAAAAGGCAATTCTCATCATGTCTCTTCACAATCACCAATGTTCAGTAAGTCTTCATTGTCCAGCATGACTTCTTTTGCCTTCCTTTTTAAATTCAAAGAACTGTTTGTTTTGGATTAGTTTAAACATCAACACGGTGTTACATTCAAACCGAATGCCGTCAAGTCAATCCTGACTCCTGTGACCCCATGTGTGTCAGAGTACAGCTGTGCTCTGTGGCATTTTCACTGGCTGACTTTTTCAGAAGACAGCCAGACCTTTCTTCTGAGGTGCTTCTGGGTTGGCTCCAATTGCAAACCTTTGGTTTAGTACCATAGCTACTTATGACTCCACTACATTAAGAACATGCTGTGGGTAAGACAATCCTCCCCAAATTCCCTGTCCCAAGTAGAGCAGTTCTCCTCTCCCAAGAGGTCCTCATGCTGGATGATTTACTGGGTCTCATTCCACCAATATCCTATGTATTTATAAACAAGTACACATAGACACAAGTATCTACATGTGCATTTTCTTCATTTTCTGTATGAATAGTTACACATGAGGCATACTGAGCTGCGTCTTTTTGAACTCTTTGGGTTTATTCCACTTCAGTATCTAAAAAGTTTTCTCTTTCTGAAGGCAGTAAAACATTACACTGTACAGACTGTCTTAGTCATCTAGTGCTTCTAGAACAGAAACACTGTAAGTAGACAGCTTTAACAAAGGGACATTTATTCTCTCATAGTCTTCTAGGCTATAAGTGCAACCAAATTCAGGGCCTCGACTCCACAGGAAGGCTTCCCTCTCTGTTGCCTCTAGAGGAAGGGTCTTTGTCATCAATTTTCCCTTGGTTTAGGAGCATCACTGCCCAGGAACCTCAGGACCAAATGACTACTTCTACTCCTGACCCGGCTTTCTTGGTGGTATGAGGTTCTTCTCCTGTCTTTCTGCTTGATTCTCTCTGTCATGTGGCCTCAGACATAGGCTTAAGATGCTATCTAATCTTGGAGATCTCGATATAACTGACACTTACCTCAGCCCCCACTTCTCAGTCAGTGGAGGCTTGCTTGTTGCTGTGATGCGGAAAGCTATGCCACTGGTATTTAGGTACCAGCAGGGTCATCCATGGTAGACAAGTTTCAGCTGAGCTTCCAGACTAAGACAGACTAGGAAGAACCCGACAGTCTACTTCTGCAAGGAATTAGGCAAGGATAACCTTATGAACAGCAGCCGAGCACTGTAACATATGGTGCTGGAAAGTGAGCCTCCCAGGTAGAAAGGAACTCAGAAGATGACTGGGGAAGAGCTACCTCCTCAAAGTAGAGTTGACCCTAATGATGTGGATGGACTAAGGCCTCCAGGATTTTCATTCGCTGATGTGGTACAACTCAAAATGAGAAAAAACAGCTGCAAATATCCATTAATAATCAAAACATGGAATGTATGAAGTATGAATCTAGGAAAATTGGAAAGTGTCAAAAATAAAACGTAAAAAGTGTCAAAAATGAAATGAACATTGACATCCTAGGCATTAGTGAACTGAAATGGACCAGTATTACCCATTTTGAATCCAGCAATCATATGGTCTACTATGCTGGCAATGAAATCTTGAAGAGGAGCAGTGTTACATTTATCATCAAAGAGAACATTTCAAGATCTGTCTTGAAGTACAATGCTGTCACTGATAAGATAACATCCACGTGCCTACAAGGAAGGCCAGTTAATACAACTATTGTTCAAATGTACATACCAACTACTAAAGACAAAGACAAAGAGGTTGAAGATTTTTACCAGCTTCTGCAGTCCGAAATTAACTGAACATGCGATCAGGATGCACTGATAATTACTGGTGACTGGGATGCAAAAGTTGGAAACAAAGAAGAAGGATTGGTAGTTGGAAAATATCACCTTGGTGACAGAAATAATGCTGGAGATTGCATAATAGAATTTGCAGGACTAATGACTTGTTCACTGCAAATACCTTTTTTAATCAAAGCAAATGGCAACTATACACATGCACCTCACAAGGTGGAATACACAGGAACTAAATCAACTGCATCTGTGGAAAAATATGATGGAAAAGCCCCATATAAGCAGTCAGAACAAGACCAGGTGCTAACTGTGGCACAGATCATCAATTGCTGATGCGGAGGTCCGCCATCAGCCTTGTAGACAAAGTCACGAGCTCCTGCAAATGACGGGCTGAAGCATCTCACCTGTGACATGTTTTTTAGCCTACTGTCCTTGATATTATTTGGCTTCCTAATCAAATTTTCTTCAAAAAGATACCCCCTCCTCTCCTGGCACAAGGATCAGGGGAGATGCCTTCTGAGAGGGGCCCCTTTTTACTGCCCCCTTGGTCTATGAAATAATATCGGGAAAACTGTACAGGAATTTTCTGAGGAAAAAGAGCTCAGAGGAATGATCTCTAACACAGCCAGCTTTGAGAGCAACGAGGCCGGCCCAACCCCTGCTGACTTCCTCCAACTGCACATCCCCACCCATGTGAAAGGAATTATCCTCTTTAGAACAGCTTGAGAAGAACATAGGGTGGGGGACAGTAGATGTTTACTATCCCTGCAGGAGGAGATAAAGAGCAAAGTAGGAACAAATAGAGATCATAAACTTTAGACCCTTCCTCGTGAACCTTTTAACCTTGAGGTATAAGTAGGGCTGATTGAGCTCGAGGCATCCATAGGCCATTATCTAAAAAGCTTTGACAGTTAAAAGGATCACCAGGTTTCAGTTAACTAATAGCTCATGTGGCAGAGTAAAAAATTACATCACCTCAAGACCACAAGGTTTTTGGTTTCAAATTTGCCAACCATGAGGTTTTGGTTTTAAACTAGCCAATAGATTGTGTGGTCAGTGGGCAGGTAAAATTCACGTCACTCTTACTATAAAAACAATAAAGACAGACAGCCTTCTCTCTTGCTCTCTGGGTCGGGCTGCCTTAAACCAGAAAAGTCTTTTCTGTCTCCTTGATTCATTTCCCGCCGCGCCTCTCCCTCCCTCCGTGCGGGACCCTACAAAGTGTTGGGACCGGCTCCCAGCATGCTCATATGCAAATTCAAATTGAAACTGAAGAAAATCAAACTAAGCCCACAAGAACCAAAGTATGACCTTGAGTATATCCCTCCTGAGTTTAAAGACTGTCTCAAGAACAGATTTGTTGTGTTGATCACTAATGACCAAAGACCAGATGAATTGTGGAATGACATGGAAGACATCATCCATGAAGAGAGCAAGAGGTCATTAAAAAGACAAGAAAGAAAAGACCAAATTGGATGTCAGAAGAGACTCTGAAATCTGCTCTTGAATGTTGAGCAGGTGGAGCAAAAGGAAGGAATAGTGAAGTAAAAGACCTAAACAGAATATTTCAAAGATCAGCTCAAGAAGACAAAAGAAAGTATTATAATGACATGGGCAAAGAGCTGGAAATGGAAAACCAGAAGGGAAGAACACATTCTGCATTTCTCAAGCCTAAAGAACTGAAGAAAAATTCAAGCCTCAAGTTGCAATAGTTAACAATTCTACAGGGAAACTATTAGACTCAGGGAGCATTAAAAGAAGATGGAAGAAATACACAATCATTATATTAGAAACAATTAGTTGGTGTTTAGCCATATGAAGAGGTAGCATATGATCAGGAACCAACGGTACTGAAGGAAGAAGTCGAAGTTCTATTGAAGGCATTGGTCAAAAACAAGGCTCCAGGAATTGGTGGAATATCAGCTGATATATTTCAATAAGTGAATGCAGCTCTGGAAGCACTTACTTGTCTATGCCAAGAAATTTGGAGGACAGCTACCTGGCCAACTGGCTGAAAGAGATCCATATTTATGCCCATTCCAAAGAAAGGTGATCCAACCAAATGTGGAAACTACCAAACAAAATAGCTGATATCACACGTGAGTAAAATTGTGCTCAAGATCATTCAAAAGTGACTGCAACAGTATATTGACAAGGAACTGCTAGAGATTTAAGCTGGATTCAGAAGAGGATGTGGAACCAGGGATATCATCACTGATGTCAGATGGATCTTGGCTGAAATCAAAGAATATCAGAAAGATGTTTACTTGTGTTTCACTGACTATGCAAAAGCGCTCGACTGTGTATATCATACTAAATTATAGCTAACGTTGCAGAGAATGGGAATTCCAGAACACCTAATTGTGCTCTTAAGGAATCTGTATATGGATTAAGAGGCAATCATGAGAACAGAATAAGGGGCACTCTACAGTTTAAAGTCAGGAAAGGTGTGCATCAGGGTTGTATCCTTTCACCATACCTTTTTAATCTGCATGCTGAGCAAATAATCTGAGAAGCTGAATTACACAAAGAAGAATGAGGCATCAGGATTGGAGGACAACTCATTAACAACCTGCATTACACGGAACATCACCTTACTTGCTGGAAATGAAGATTTGAGACACTTACTGGTGAAGATGAAGGACCATAGCCTTCAGCATGGATTTCACCTCAACATCAGGATAACAAAATTCCTCATAACTGGACCAGTAAGCAACACTGTCATAAATGGAGAGAAGATTGAGGTTGTCAAGAATTTCCTTTCACTTGGATCCACAATCAATCCCCATGGAAACAGCAGTCAAGAAATCAAGACGTTGCATTGGGGAAATCTGCTGCAAAGGACCTCTTTAAAGTATTCAAAAGTAAAGATGTCACCTTGAAGACTAAAATGCACCTGACCCAAGCCATGGTATTTTCACTTGCATTATATGCATGTGAAAGCTGGACCATGAACAAAGAAAACAGAAGAAGAGTTGATGCCTTTGAATTGTGGTGTTGGAGAGGAATGCTGAGTATGCCATGGACCGCAAAAGAACTAACAGATCTGTTCTGGAAGAAGTACAATCAGAGTGCTCCTTTGAAGCAAAGATGGCAAGACTGAATCTCACATACTTTGGCCATGTTTTCAAGAAGTACCACTGCCTGGAGAAGGACATCATACTCCACTAGAGTGGAGGGTCAGTGTAAAAGAGGAAGACCCTTGACAAGATGAATTGACACTGTAGCCACAACGATGGACTTAGGCTTAATAATGATTGTGGACATGGTGTAAGACCAGGCAGTATTTCATTCTGTTGTTCAAAGGGTTGCTGTGAGTCAGAACTCACTCAGTGGCACATAGCAACAGCAACCCATCTCATTAATATCATAATGATAGGATTTACAACATATAGGGAAATCGCATCAGATAACGAACTGATAGACAATCATACAACACTAGGAATCATGGCATAACCAAGCCATGACAGATATTTCGGGGAGACACAATTCAGCCTATGACCTTCCACTCTTTGGCCCCCAAAATTCATGTCTTTGCCACATGCAAAACACTTTCATTCCATCTTATCATAGCAAAAATCTTAAATCAACTCCAAGCCCCAAATCTCAAAATTCCTCTTCATCTGAGAAATCTTTTTTTTTTTTTCTTACTCATGAACAGTGTTATTGAAGAGTATGATATGTCTTTCCATTTAACCATTTTTGGTGTGTGTCCCTCAGTATCTTGAAGTTTCTACATGAGAGGTCTTTTTTTTTTTTAATTTTTATTTAACATAACTGAGTGAAAACGTACATTCACATGTAAATTTACATGCCCCCCTATATGCAGCTTCCACTGCTCTCCCTGTCCGGTGACTGCACACTATTCCTCTCTGCTCCATACATGTCTCATCCTCCCAACAGTCTCCTTTCCCCTCCTCTCCGTCCACTCCCCTTCCTCCAGCCAGAGGTCAGCAAGATGATATCCTATAGATGTATAGAACCATAAAGTGCTTCCAACATATGGTTACTCTGCATTGCCAAGTCCATTCCATTCCTGTTCAAAGAGTGGACCTTTGTTATAATTTATGGGAACGGGCAGCATCAGGGCCGGGGGCCACGCTCTCAGAGGAACCCCAAAACCGCTGGACCATCAATTGAGGTCTTTTAGTGGAGATCTCATGATGCACCTCTTTTTATTCTTGTGTTGCCAGTGAGACTCCTCTCTGTGAGCTCCGTCATGGCTATCACTGGTGGTGGCCAGGCACCATCCGGTTCTTCCAGTCCCAGGTCGATGTAGGCACCCACTCTTGTGGGTCTCTCTGTCTTCTCGGTTGTCTTTACCGCATGCCATTTTGGCCCTCGGTGAGCATCCGTTCCTGCTGAGTTGGGACCATTTGCTGTGTCCTCGGATGACAGCTTGGCAGCTTTTAAGACCCCAGACGCCACTCACCAATGTGGGGTGCAGAGAGCTCTCTTAGCAAAACGCTAGTTGTGCCAATTGGCCTGGAATTCGCCTAAGAGCATGGTCCCCCACCCCCTGCCCCAGCTACTCTATCCTTGCAGTATTGAGTTAAGATGGAAGGAGTACTCAAGTTATGCTGAAGTCCACTTAATGTTGTTCTTGTTCCTAATGTGTGCTGTCACTGCTTTCTCCCAACTAGATTTCTAGTAACTACCTAAACTAAACCCTTCCCCCCTCGCCCTCCCTCCCTCTCTCCCCTCCCTTGCAGCTGTCAAAGAGTCTTTTCTTCTATACACAAGTCTGTTTTTGAGATCTTATCGTAGAGGTCTCATACAGTATTTGTCCTTTTGTCGCTGACTACTCTCACTCAACATAATGTCTTCCAGTTGAAACCAGGTTAGGAGATGTTTCCTGGAATCATCGTTATTCTTTATCATTGCGTAGTGCTCCATTGAGTATATGTACCACAGTTTACCTATCCATTCTTCTATTGTTGGGCATTGAGAAATCTTGAATATCAGTTATCTGCTTCCAAATGTATGATGGCAGATCAGGCACAAGCTAGACATTTCCATTATAGGAGAAATTGCAGGGAAAGATGGGATAATGGGCATCAAGCAAGTCAGCAAAACACATTACATTAGGCCTCAGGGCTTGAAAATAATCCTCTTTCTCTGAGACCATTCATACAATGGCCCCACCCTTCAGACTGTAGGTATTGGCTACATTTTCTGGATTCTGGGCAGGTCCCTCAGCCCTAGGCTTCAGCTTCACTTTCCAGGCCCAGTGCTTTAGTCTTCTAGTGCTGCTCTAGCAGAAATACCACAAGTGGATGGTTTTAACAAAGGAAAGTTTATTCCTACACAGTCCAGTAGGTTACAAGTCTGCATTCAGGGTGCCCACTCCAGGGTAAGGGCTTTTCCTCTGTCAGCTCTGGAGGAAAGTCTTTGTGTTGCATCAGGCTCTGGTCAGGGAGCATCTAGGTACAGGGGCTCTGTTCCCATTGCTGCTTTCTTGATGATTTGAGGTTCCCAATTCCCTGCTTGCTTCTCTCTCTTTTTATCTTCCATAGGATGAAAGGATAAAGGGTGGTGCAATCCACACTCCAGGGAAACACCCTTAGCAAGGGTGTTGTGGTCCCACCCTAAACCTCTTTTAGCATAATCATCCTATCAGCCACAGGCAGAGATTAAGACATATAGCATAGGAAAATCCCAAAATATTGGGAATGATCACCCAGCTAAATAGCTACTCATATTTTGGGGGGTCACAGTTCAATCTGGCATTTCACCATTTGGCCACCCAAAAATCATATCTTTAAAACATGTAACACATTCGTCCTATCATAGCAAAAACATGTCCATCCCATATGATAGAAGTCTTAAATTAATTCCAGTCCAAATACAAACACTCTTCCACATCTGTGAAATCAGGAATACAAGTTACCTGCCTCCAAAGTACAGTAGTGGAACAGGCAGACACAAGCTATTCTATTTACAAATGGGAGAAATTGCAAGGAAAAGAAAGCATCATCTGGAAACAAGCAAGTCAGCAAATACATTGCTTTAGCCCTCATATCTTTGGAAGTAATAATCTTCCATTCTCTGAGACATTTTAGAGTCTTTCAGACTCTAGGTATTGGCCACACTCTCTGGATTCTGAATGGAGAACCCTGGCCTTGTGCTACAACTCTGCCTTCTAGGCCCACTTGGACAGCAATTGTGCCCCTTCAGCCTTAGGTGCACCCTAAGCCCAAATGAGTGGCAATTCCACCTTTACAAACACAGAAAGCCACGGCTCCACACTTTCAAACCCTGAGGTCATGGCCATACCTATTGAGATTGAGGCACCTCAGCTTCTCATGCTCTTTGTCTCTTCAGCTTCTGCTTCCTATGGCCTCATGTCCCTTATCTACCCTGCTAAGATCAACATTCCAAAGCTCTGTAGCTCCACTGATTCAAGTGCCTAGAGGCACATCATTCTTCCAGGAAGCCTTCTGCACACAGGCACTCAGCTTTCTCACTCTGTGGGTCAGCAGGCCAAGTTCCATTAATTAAAGTGCCTGGAGATACCCCACTCCACCAGAAAACATCTGCACACAGGCACTCAGCTCTCTTGCTCCATAGGTTAGCTGCTGCACCATCTCATGCTGATCTAGTTCTGCTGCTGTTGTTTCTCACCGTCTGTGTCTTCCTTGTTGTTGATAGTTCTCCCTGGTTCTTTCTGAGTCTTCTATCTGTTCACAGTTTCAAAGCTACTTCTGCATTTTGGGTATTGATTAGAACAGCATCCCACTCTTAGCACCAAATTCTGTTTTAGTCATCTGGCACTGCTCTATCAGAAATACCACAAGTGGATCATTTTAACAAAGGAAAGTTTATTCTTACACAGGCCAGTATGTTCCAAGTCCTCATGCAGTGTGTCTGCTCCAGGGGAAGGGCTCTGGAGGAAAATCCTTGTGTTGCATCAGTCTTTGGTCAGGGAGCATCTTTGCACAGGAACCTCAGGTCTGAAGGATATGCTGTACTTCCAGTACTGCTTTCTTGATGATATGAGGTTCCCAATTCTCTGCTTGCTTCTCTCTTTTTATCTTCCAAAGGATGAAAGGATAAAGGGTGGTGCAAGCCACATTCCAGGGAAACACCCTTAGCAAGAGTGTTGCAGTCCCACGCTAAGCCTTTTTTAACATAATCATCCTATCTATTAGCCACAGGCAGAGATTAGGATGTATAGCATATGAAAATTACAAAACATTGGGAATGATGCCCAGCCAAATGGTTGCTCACATTTGGGGTGGGGGACATAGTTCAATCTATGACACCCAGTGAGACAGCAACTCTGTCTCCTTGGCTTTAGATCCATCACTCTCCTAGTTCATCTGAGTGGGAACACCACCCTTAGAAACACTGGAGGCCACGGCTCCACACTTTGAAACTCCAGAAGTAATGGCCATACCCATTGAGACTGAGACAGCTCAGCTTCCTGCGTTCCTTGCCTCTTCAATTTCTGTTTCCCAGTTTCTTGGCCTTTGGCTCTTAGGATCCTAGCCTGCATCTGCCCTGGTACCCAACACCCTCTCTTGTCCTTGGTGTCATTCCAAAAGACAATGGCGAATGTAGCCAGCCATTACCCAACACTCGTCCAAGCCAAAGACTCATCAAATTCTCTGAAGAACCTTGTGAATGGGGAGGTGGAGCACACCATCTCCTCTATTTTATGGACAGAGTCACTCAGGCATACATACACGGTCTAATAATTAAGCCCACAAACTTAATTGTTCTAAGGGCACATACCTCATTGCTGAGTATCACTATGGTCACCTTGGAAGTACTCCCCTTGGGAAGCTATGCACCAATGCCAGAGCCGAGTCTGCCCTTCAAAACAATTATGGAACTCTTTCTGGAATGGCCATTGCACACTGTGGCAAGGTGACAAGTTCACAAACTTAATTGTATAGTTGTCTGTGAGGGAGTTTTTAGCCAGTAAACAAATAACTGTACTGAAACACCCTTTCCTACTCACCCAGTCTGGGCCTAATGACTTTTTTCTTTATCAGAAGATAAAGGAAATATTGAAAGACATTTTATGACAGTTAGGACATCAAGGGTAATATGACAACAGCTCTGATGGCCCTTCTAGAAAAAGAGCTCTGAAATTTCTCTGAGGGGTGGACTAGGTGCTGGCATCAGTCCGTAGCTTCTTAAGGGGAGTACTTTGAAGGTAATCATAGTGATACTTAGCAATGGGCTATGTAACACGTTTTCTAGGATGAGTTCGTGAACTTAATTGGTAGTCTTCGTGTACATGCACAAAAAGATCCAAACCCAGTGAGTCCGTCCAGATTCATAGTCACCCTATAAGACAGAGTAGAATGGCCCCATACAGTTTGCAAGGCTGTACTCTTTACAGAAGCAGACTGCCACATCTTTCTTCCAAAGAGCAGCTGGTGGATCTGAACCACAGACCCTTTGCTTAGCAGCTGAGTGCTTACCCACTGTGCAACCAGGCTCCTTCTAGTGTGGCACAGAGATTTAAATAACTTGTCCAGGAGGCAGGGCTAAGATTCAACCCAGAAAGAAAGGGGTCTGTGTGGTTCTTGGACAGAAGTGGGTAAGAGTGGAAATTGAGAGACGGACTCTGGGGCCCCTTAGACCTGGCTGCACACTAGAATCAGCTGGGGTCCTTTTAGAAACATGGCCTCTTGCACAGTCCATCCAGAATCTCTGGGATGGCACCCAGGCCCTGGGACTTTTTTGGGGTCCCAAGATTATCCTGGAAACCCTGGTGCCACAGTGGTTAAGTGCTATGTTTTGCTAACCAAAAGGTCAACAGTTTAGATACACCAGGAACTTCTTGGAAACTCTATGTGGTGTTTCTATCCCGACCTACAAGGTAGCTATGAGTTGGAATTGACTTGATGACAGTGACCTTTTGGCAGATGCTCCCAGTTTGCAGCCAGGATTCAGAAGTGCTATTCTGTGGGTAAGTTTCTGAGAGTAAAACCTGCAGGTGTTATAAGCTCCTTACCCCTGTGCACATTTTTGTTTGATTCTTCTCTTAAGCACTTTTCAAAGTAGTAGACGTCCTCCAAGAGCGACCTGGAGCCCTGGTGGCATGGCTGCTAACTGAAAGGTTTGCAGCTTGAATCCAGTAGCATCAACTGGAAACCCTATGCAGCAACATTACTCTGTCACATGGGATTGCTAGGGGTTGAAATCAACTTGACAGCAATGGGTTTTAAGAGTGACCTAAGATTTTTTTTTAAGTATCTTTTGTCATTCTTAATTCATACGTTCTAACCTTATTGATGTATTCCAGCCCATCACAACCATTATTCTTGCCAAGCCAAGCCAAGTGCCGTCAAGTCGGATCTGACTCATTATTCTTATTTGAAACTTAAATTGTGCCATCTTCAGCCAGCAGGAGCTTCCTGGGTACCTTTGATGTGACCCCAGAAGCCTTTGACAGTTTTCTTATCATTGAGTATGACAAGATACACAGGCTCACCTTCCTGCGGCAGGCCTGAAGTTGGTCGTTTCTCCCTAAGCCCTGGTTCCTTGGGCTCCAATCAGGTGCTGTTACTACAGTTTTCGTACTCTGGTTCTTAACTGGCTTCCTAAACATGAGGAACTCCCTGTTAAGTTCCATCTTGCCTTAAAAGATCTTTCAGATTTCACTTCAGTCTTTGGAAAATATATAGACAAATAGACTGTGTTTGTTCCTACAAAAAAGACCCTGACAATATTGAACTTGAAATACCCTTGATGCAAATGTCTTACTGCAGTAAAATAGGCCTCCACTTTGTGAGACAGTCCCAACCATCTGAAAATATCCTCCATTCTTGCTGTTGAAAGTGCCATCAAGTTGGTTCCAACTCATAGTGCCCTTAACTGGGTCAATTAACATATCATACTCTAGACAGACGATGTTCTACGTTCTACCTTGATGAACAGTGACCAGGGTCTTTGAAGCTTGTGAGTGACCAGCTAAAATAAAACAACAGGTTTCTTCCTGTCTGGAGCAAAGAAGAATAAAGGGAACAAAAGACTCAACGAAACAGTTTATTCAAAGGACTAATGGACTGAATGAACCACAGCCTCTGTCAACCTGAGCTCAGGAGAACCAGACGGCAACCACACGATACTAGATGATGGACAGAGTGGGACAGAAATGTAGAACAGAATTCAAACTCATAAATAAGACCAGACTTATCGGTCTGCTACACACTAGTGGAAACCACAGGACTATGGCCCTTAGCCACCCTTCAACCTTGGAAATGACACTACAGTATAGCCATACAGGAGACAGACCTATAAAAAGAACGGTAACATCAGTGAGGAATGTCCGCCTCTGAACAATCAACTAGATGACACCCAAAGGCAGCATCTGTCCTAAAGCAAGTTTCAGAAGGACAGTACAGGTAGGAAAGCTGGACGAACGGACACAGGAAACCCACGGAGGAAGAAGAGAGAGTGCTGACACATTCAGAGGTTTGCAGCCAATGTCCCAAAACAGGCCATGTCTAAATTGTTGAATGAGAAACTGGTACGCTCTATAAACTTTCACTTAAACTACAATAAAATGTTAGAAACAAAATGAGGGGCAAAATGGGAGGGCAGTTCAAATTTTAGAAAGCAAAGCATGAGTTTTATAAAAAAAGAAAGAAAAAAACAGACAAGGATGAATACCTGAAGTTCTCACACCTGTAATGAACCCAGCCTACACACTTGAGACAGACATGAGGAAATGAACCTAACTGGGTTTAGAGTGGCCTGCAGCTAGCCCTTGGCCCTGGCCCCTTCTTAGAAACACAAAACTCACTGCCATCGAGTCCATTCTGACTCATGGCAACCCTATAAGATGGAGTAGAACTGCCCCATAGAGTTTCCAAGGAGCAGCTGGTGAATTTGAATGCTGACCTTCTGGTTAGCAGCTGTTCCACCTAATCACTATGCAACCATGTTTTCTTCAGAAGATAGAGAGATGTGGAAATAAAAATAATAGCATTCTTCTTTGTAGCATTGATTATGTAACACTAGAGCCCTTTCAAATGGTTCCCATATACAGAAATAGATTGCTAGGCCCTCAGAGGCCCTTGACTCGTCCTACAAGTGGGGCCAAGAATCCCCAAACCATAGCTGGGATCCAGAGGAAGAAGCCCCTGATGGGCTCTGTGCCACCGGACCAGTGTGAGACCCCCTTCAAGGCCTTTAGGTAAGAACAGCAGATCCCCCCTGGGACTGCCTGTCATTTCCCTTATGGTGTGAAATGTGGTTTGGGAGAGACCACAAGTGTCCTAAACCATGTCCTAGACCCATAGGGGACTGCCTGTGTGGCCTCAGGCCTTAGGCTCATTGAGTACAAAATGAGCAAGTACAAGGTCCCTTGGACAACATAAATGGTTAAACATTTGCTACTAACCAAAAGGCTGGCGGTACAAACCCACATGGAGGCTCCTTGGAAGAAGGTCCTGGCGATGCACTTCTAAAAGATCTCAGCTTTGAAAATTCTATGGAGCGCAGCTCTACCCTGCATGCACAGGGCTCCTATGAGTCAGAATCAACTCAACGGCAATTAACGACATTACTTGTAACAGACTATGGTGAGAAATAAACTTGAAAATGCGTGTCATGAGCAAACAACTGTGCCTGCCCAGGGCAGTCTCTGACAGCAGGATAGAACAGGAACCCCTTTGCAGATACTTCCAGAGGCTGGTAGCGTTGAGGCACCATTGGTCTGCCCTTAGACCTGGCACAGGTGAGGTGGCTGTAAGCGGCAGCTTGTTTCAGGTGTTGGCTCTCTGGCTGGAAGGAGTTACACTTGCTGTACAGACTAAACAAGGCAATCTGTGAATGTATTTTATAACTGGAACCTGTAAACTGACCAAATCCACTGCTGTCAAGCCGATTCTGATTCATAGCCACCCTGTAACCAGAAAGCATCTGGTAAATGTGAAGTGCTGTGGTGTTATCATATATAAAAAAATGTTTTTTGAGCTCCATCTCCACCTACTGTGTCTGAAGACCTGTGCTGGGGCACCAGGAATTCAGTGGAGAATGACAATAGTACAGGGCTCTGTCCTCGGAGTCCGATACGAGTCTAAGATTGTACAAGTGTGGGTACAGTCACTGTTTTAGTCACCTGGTACTGCTCTAACAGAAAATACCATGAGTGGAAGGCCTTATGAAGAGAAATTTTATTGACACAGTCTGGCAATCCACAAATTCATTCACAAGTTACAAGCCTATCCAATGAGAGAAATTATCACAGTCTAGTAGGCTGAGTTCAAATCCAGTGAGAGCACCTCGGCACAGGAGCCTCAGGTCCAAAGGAAGTGTTCTGCTCTTGGTGCTGCCTTCTTAGCGGTATGAGGTTCCCAACTTCCTCTACTCACTTCTTTTCCTAATATCCCACAGCTGGTAACTTTAGTTCTGCCTCATCAACATGACTGTGGTCCGTTTTCCCTCATCAACATCGCAGAGGCAAGGTTCACAATGCGTGGGAGGAGTTGCACCATATTGGGACTCATAGCCAAGTCAAATTAATACATACGTTTTGGAGGGGACACAGTGCAATCCACGACAGTCACCAAAGCTGAGTGCCACCGCCACTAATAACCAACATTGTTTGGGTGCTCATTCTGTGCCAGCATTTCTACGCATTTCCAAAGGTCTGGCTGTGAACACTTGGCAGGTTCCCCACCAGCCAAGCCCTGGCACTTTCCCGCATCCGTAGCAGCCTGTATCACTCATATTGACATGCAGCAGCCCAGTTCTGGGGACCTGGAGGATAGCAGTGCCAGCCCCTCAGCTCCCCTCTCCACCAATCACAAGAAAAAGTTGCAACACTTGTATTTTCAGAAGAAACAATCTCAGAGGGAAACTCTGAGATGCAAGAATACTTTCATGACTCAAAGTAGGTAAGGGTTTGCTAAATTTGACAAAAAAGAGCAAAAAAATTGATATATTCAACTCTATTAAAGTCAAGAATCCAGTTCATCAAAAATGAAACCTATTAATTCTGACTCATTTGGCCATAGTGACGTTATAGTACAGAGTAGAACTGTCCCATAAGGTTACTTAGGAGGACCTGGTGGATCTGAATTGCCAACCTTTTGGTTAGTAATCATGGCCCTTAAATACCGTGTAACCAGTTCATCAAAAGACATCACAAAATGTGTGAGTCACTTGCTGGCAGAAGATATCTGCAATATTCGTAACAGTTTCCAAGATTCAGATTATTAAAAGGAATTCCTATGAATCAATAAGAAAATAAGAAACCTATAAGAAAAATTGTAACCAATGCAAACCACTACAAGTTTCATGGAAGACATATATATGGCTAATAAATCTTTGAAAATAAGTTCAATGTCATTAGTAATAATAAAAATTAAAATAAAATGTGTAGAAAAGCTCAACGAATCTATTGAAAGGAGGAAAAAACTCTTTAAACCAATGGTTAAGTTTAGCAAGTCACAGGACACAGTGTCACAACACACACACACACCAATCATGTTTTTATCTACCAGCAATGAACAACTAGAAAAAGAAGTTTTGAAAAAAGCTATTTACAATAGCTCTGTCCAAATGAGCTAGAAGTACATATATAGACATGAAATATAATAAGACATGTACAGGATCAGTGTGCTCAAAACTACAAAGCATTGATAAAAGAAGATGAAGAAGACCTTAAAAACTGCAGGGGCATACCATGTTCACGGATTGGATGACTCAACATAGTAAAGATGTCAGTTCTCCTTCAAATGATCTAAAGATTTAACACAGTCCTGATCAAAATTCCAGCAGGATTTTATGTAAATACTTACAAGCTGATTCTAAACTTTATGCGACAGGAAGACGATCAGCCCATTGTTTGATGAGATGGGGGGACTCTGAGAAGTGGTTTGTCCTTGAGAGAGCTGCTCAGAAGCAAGTCACTTGCAATGGCAACTTTCTTGAGTATTGTAGATGTATAGAAAGTTTTAAAATCTGGTAGTGCGATGCCTCAAAACCACAAACCCAAGTCATTCTCATCACACCAAATCTTCAATGATCTTCAAGTCCAGCAAATTCTTTTTTTCAAAATCTATTTTATTACTTTATGAGGGATAAACTCCTGTGTACCCATCTCGACGGCACTTGGCGACCCATTATGTGGCTTAAGAAACAGAACATTATCACTGGAGTTTTCCGTACGCCACTCCTGATGCCCAAAGCCTCCCTTCTGATTGAGTCTTTGCTTAGCAGCTTCTGAGAAAGGCAGGTTCCGAAGGGATCTGAAAGTGGCAGTGACTATGAACCAACACTGGGCCAAGATGTGCATGTTCACAAGCCAGACTTTGAACCTGTTGGATTTGAGGAGTTGAGGGACAGGGCTAGGACTTCGGTGAGGCAAGAGAGGCACCAGGGTACAACATTCCACTTGGTGCTCACCCTCAGGGCTGTGCGAACGCTGAGGGACATCCACACAGAGATGTCCAGTGGCGGGTGGGCCTGTGATCTATAGGCCAGAGAAAAAAACCAACTGGAGGTGGGTCTGGGCTCATCTCCCGTGTGCTGCTTTAAGCTCAGGTTTAACCAGAGTAAGGAAAGGGAGACATGAGAAGGTTGTAAGGACATCCTGAGGAGGGAAGAGGACCTCAGAAAGTCTGAGGCAAAGCACAGAACAACTTGGTGCTAGCATCAGCCCTCTCCTGCCAGGCCTCTTCCTGATCATGCTGTCTGCTGGTCCCCTGGACTCACCAACGTGAGCGCAAACCCAGCCCCGAAGAGAGAACAAGAAAGAAGTTTGATTTCTACAACAAGGAGATAATACACAGCTGGACAGAGTTGAGGTGGTTCAACTGGAAACATGTCACCCAGCTGGTGACTCGAGCTAGAGTCAGATTCTATAACCGGAGGCTCTGTGCCAAATGCCCACAGGGCCAGGCAGGTATAGCCAGTGGGTGAAGGGGGTCAGGAAAAGGAGCATGTTATTCCACACCAGAAGTGAACAACAGCAAGCTTGTCAGTCAATGGCCTAGGGTTGGGAAGGCCAGGGGTGTGGTCCACTGAGAACTTCAAGTCCTTTCTAAAAGGACAATTACAACCTTTTCCCATCTACTGTGGCCTAGGAATTAGCTTCATTGTAACCAGAACTAAGATATGTCTGAAATCTGGATTTTTCACATGAAATAGTCCTGTTTTAAATACTAACATTTTATTCAGAAATGTTTTAAAAACTACAAGTCGATAGTGTTTGGGCCAAGAACAAAGTTTGTGGGCTGAATTTGGCCAAGTCCCTCTGTTTGCAACCTCTGTGTTAGCCCCTTGAGATTCTTTTAAAAAAAAAATTACTGATCAAGTTGATTCTGATCCACTGTGAACCCACGTGTTATAGAGTAGAATGGAGCTGTGCAGCATTTTGGTTTTTTTTTTTTTTTTTTTTTGGCTGTAATCTTCACGGAAGATTGCCAGGTCTTTCTTTTGCAGTGCCACTTGGTGAGTTTGAACCTCCAACCTATTCATTGGCAGCCAGATGGAAGCCACTGGCTCCTACCAGAGCCTAATTCTCTGATAAGAAACTGACTTGCCTGTGGCTCAGAGTGGCAAGTCTTTGCCGTTTCCTCTGACTCCTACCTGACTTCAGCTGAAGTTCTTTTCACCAGAGAGGTAGAAAAAAGACACCCTACAAAGGGAAACACGTGCCTCACAAATAATGAAGGCTCTTCCTTCATGTTTTCTCTTACAGGTATGTGGGTTCTTGGTCTGGATCCTTGTAGCCGCCACCAATGTAGCACGTCCATTGCTGCAGGGATGGGTGATGTATGTCTCACTCACCTCGTTCCTCCTCTCACTGATGTTTCTGCTGTCTTACTTGTTTGGATTTTACAAAAAATTTGACTCCTGGAAAGTCCTGGTAAGAAGAAAGGGGACTCCTCCTGAACTGGAGTGCTGGGGGCTGTCAGGACAACAGGCCCTTTTGGGAGGTAAAACGGGAAACAAGGGAGCAGAGACCCCTCCAGGGAGGAGCCCACAGGAAGCAGGGAGCAGAGACTCCTCCAAGGGCAAAGCCCATAAGAACCAAAACTTTTTAGCATTAATATTTAATATTTTTAATATTAAAGCATTCCTCTGTCAGAGCAACCTTTTCATCACATTACACTTCCTTCCTTACATGAATGTACACACCACCCTGTAATCAAAAACAATTACATTCTAGTGTGTTCCCTACATTTTATCTATGGTGAAATCATTGGAGATACATTGAAGGAGATGCTAGTGGAAGGAAAGCCACCTCAGTCTCAAGACTCCATTGTCATCACTGTGCTCATCCTTCCATATTCGATGTGAGTTTATACATATATAGTATAAAATATACATATACTCATAAAGTTCATATGAGTATATATAAATTTATGCAATATATATACATTAATCACATTGAACAAATGATTTTGGATGTAGTCTTCTACTTAACATTACATAATTAACGTTTTTCTTGTTACCACATCATCTTGATAATCACTTAAATATTTTCTATATTGAACAATTTTAAAACACAGAAGTTGACAGAAGCATACTAAGAATCTTCATATAACCATAACCCAAATTCTAGCGTTATGAACATTTTACCACACTTGCTGTATCTAGACTTTTTTGTCTTCTTGGAGAATTTTAAAACAAACCTCAGACATCGTGTTGTACCATGCCACACACTTCTCAAAAAAATATGCAACCTTTCTTGTGTTATTTACCTATGTAAAATTAGCAATAATTCCTTGGTATCATCTAAGACCCAGTTCATGTTCAGATTCCCCCAGCTGTCTCCCAAATGTCTTTTTTTGGTTGGTTTTTCTGAATCAGGCTTCCCACAAGGGCCATACATCGCACCTGGCTGTCCTGGTTCTCGTGCGTCTTATACACCACAAGGGTCTTCGATGCCAGTGACTTGCTGAAGAAGCCATGTCAGCTGTCCTGCAGAAGGCTGGCATTTTGGATTTGTCTGTTGTTCCTTCCATGGTGGCAGCTAATGTTTTGCTCTGATCACTGTGTTTTTTGTCAACTGGTGAATAAGCATCAAAAGCTTAACAGGAAATACATTAAACATTTCTGGCAATAACATTTTTCAAGTGGCTTCATACGTGGTGACTAGCAGTCCCTCCCAGTGACAGCCTGACTCCCTTAAACTCTTTCTCTAACGCATCTTTCATCACTGAGGATATTTCTTCAATAAAATATTTCATTTGAGATTGCAAAATGCAGAGCTGCCAATTAGAACATTCCTTCAAGAATTGATAACCAAAATTCAAACCAAGCCTGTTGCTGTTGAGTTGATTCTGACTCATAGCAACCCTACAGGGCAGAGTAGAACTGCCTCACAGGGTTTCCAAAGAGCGGCTGGTGGATTCGAATTACTGACCTGCGGTTAGCAGCAGAGCTTGTCACCGCTGTGCCATCAGGGCTCCTGATAATGGCTGTACTGTATGGTTGAGTAGAAGAACACTGTTGCAAGTTTAGCAGAGAAGCCACCCCAGTCTCAAGACCGCCTCATCATCATTGCGTTCACCCATCCACATTCCGTGTGAGTTTACATATATGTATAGCATACAATTTATATGCCAAGTGCTGTCTAGTTGGATCCAAATTGTATATATAGACTCATATAAATTGTATGCAGTAGATATACATACATAAATCACATTGAACAAATAATTTTGGATGTAGAACCTTCCATTTAATATTACATAACTAACTTTTTTTCTGTTACCACATCGTCTTGATAATCATTTAAATACTTTTTATGTTGAGCAATTTTAAAACATACACAGAAAATGAGAGAATCATACTAAGAATCTTCTTGTAACCGTAACCCAAATTCTAGCATTATCAAGATTTTACCAGACTTGCTGTATTTGATATTTGGAATCAGACTAGCCTGGCTTACCAATTCTGCCAGGTGTCAGCAAAATATCAAAGTCCTCATCTGCAAACTGGGGATAGTAACAGTAGCCATCTCACAAGACTGGCTGTGAACATCAAGTGAGATGACATGGGTATACTGTTCAGCACCATGACCAGCACAGATTGGGTCTTCGGAATGTCAATAGTGAAGAACTTAAATTGGGGTGGAGCAAATGTGGCCCAGATTTGAATCCTATCTTAGTAATTTATCTAGCAACCTTAACTTTGATCTTTAGTTTCCTCAAAATGGGACTAATGATAAATAGCA
Source organism: Heterohyrax brucei (assembly GCA_028571685.1). Taxonomy (NCBI): domain Eukaryota; kingdom Metazoa; phylum Chordata; class Mammalia; order Hyracoidea; family Procaviidae; genus Heterohyrax; species Heterohyrax brucei. The sequence continues at coordinate 26,923,543 of CM053162.1, forward strand.
TCTACCTCATAGTTGACAACGTTAAATGGAATAAATAAGAAGAGGCTTAGCGTAGAGCTTGGCACTTGAATGAATGTTGACTAGCACTGGTATTATTATCCCTATTTATTAACTCCCCTGCTGTCCACTACATAGCTGTTCCCAGTAGGAATACTGCAAATAAAAGTAGGAGTCTAGGGGGCAGAACTCATCTTTTTGTATCTCTCCTGCCAACTGTACAACTAAACCAAACCCACTGTCACTGCCGTTGAGTTGATTCCAACCATAGTGACCCCGTAAGACAGAGTAGAACCGCACCCGTACAGTTTACAAGGAGCAGCTGGTGAATTCAAACTACCAACCTTCTGGTTAGCAGCTGCTTTCTTAACCACTGAACCACCAGGGATTCCCAAGTTGTATAGAGCGGTGGTCACCTGCTTATACACCCCGTGACTGTGGCCTCTGCTCTGCATCTCCAGGACAGCCTGTACCATGGCATCACTAGTATCCTGTACATGAGCGCCGCTGTCTTACAGGCGCATGCCACCATCGTTTCTGAGAGCCAGGACGTGAACGTCTACTACATCAACACTGCAGCCTCGGTGAGCGGGCCCTGTTGTGCTGGGCGGGGACACTGGAGGCCGTCATTGCTGGAGAGATTACAAGAGGCTTAATTCTGCCTCAAGTGGAACAAAGGACCCCAAGCTCTCAAGCTGGAAGAGCAATGGAGGATGGAGAGGGGGTGCGTGTGCATGTCTGTGTGTGTGCGTGTTCGTATACCTGCATACGTGAGCTCACATCTTGTGCAGACCTCAGCCACACTCCCTTTTAAGTCCACCACATGGTTCTCAGAATAATTATTTTCCAAAACACGAATTGAAAATATGTCTTTCTCTCCTGCTAAAGATCTTTTGATGGTTCCCACTGACTGCAGACTGAAGCCCTGAAGTGCAGACTCCTCAGGCTACTTCCTGGTCCTTTTATTTCAGAGACAGAAGGCCAACATGTTGGCTGAAAAAACCCAAGGCAAGTGGCCCAGCTAGTTCATAGAAAGGGCAGAGTTCCTCAGGCCTTAGGCACCCTGGGGCCAGAGACTTTCCAGCCCTTCTGCACATCAGCCTCCTCTTCTCCCCTTGCTGATCAGTGCCTGCCCTTACATGGCAGGGAGCTCGCAGGGGGCTTCCTCCTGCAGCCTGACCCTTCCAAGGAAGGACTCTAACAGTGCAGCTGGATCCATGCCCAGCCCTGGGCCAGTCAGCTATGGCTGGGGAGGTCGAGCCCCCGTCAGCCTAGCAGCAGCTTCCTCAGGGCTCATGTGGGAAGAAGCAGAGAGGTGAGCATCCCCGCAGCAAGGATGGGGTGCTGGCAAACAAAGGTGATCCGCTGGAGTGACCATAAGACCTTTCATCTGCTTTTCAGGCTGTCTTCCTCCTTTCCCTCCTTGGCCAGTTATTTTCACTTCCTTAAACTCACTACAAACTTTCTCTCCTCAGAGCCTCTTCCCAGCCATTCCTGCCACCATTCCTTTCACACCATTCCTTCCCTTGGCTCATCGGTCTGTCAACTTGCCCCAGCCCTGGAAGATCCCACCCCAGGATAGCTAGGCACTTCCTCGCTGATACACAGTGTTTCTGCTCTGGGTCCGTCACTGAAGTGAGGTTGTCCTGGGGCTGCATAACTGCTTTCCTGCTTACCTGAGCACCTGACAGGTATGGGACGGGGTCTTGGACAGCTGTGCTCTGTGACACAATAACATCACTGTCTCAGAGCTGAGCATCGTGTCCAGATTCTAGAGATGTGACTTTCCTGAGGGCTACCTGGTGCTGCAGAGACAGGGCAGCCAGAAGGTCAGCCCTGGGCTGAAAAGTGTTGACATTTTCCAGGCTCATCCACCTCTAAGCACATGGGAGGTACAAGGACCCTCCTCCAACCAGCCTGGAAAAATTGTGAAAGCTTTTTTCTTTCAATTCTGCTTCTGCCACAGAGAGGTGTCAACATGAATTACAGCACCCTCCCCCACTACCTGCCTCTATTTCCCCATCTGTTGTCTGTTAAATGACCAGGGAGGTGTAACCAGGATATACTCTTTCCAAAAAAGCAGGAAATGCTTTGAGTAATCGCCTCCCTGCACGGGTGGTGGAGGGGCTCAGATGCCTCTTCAGGGGGGCATGCTGCTGTCCATTTTAGTAAGGACCCTAGTGATGTAGTGGTTAAGTGCTACATCTGCTAACCAAAAAAGGCTGGCAGTCCAATCACCCAGGCACTCCTTGGAAACTCTACAGAGAAGTTCTACTCTGTCCTGTAGGGACGCTAGGAGTCAGGATCAACTCAACAACCATTCCAACTCATAGCAGAATGAGGGGGAGGAAACAGCAACCCACTCAGGCTGCCTCAGGAAAGAGGGCTGTTTATTGCTGCTTTATAGCTCTTACCACAATATAATTTTGTGTTTGTGAAAGACTGCTGATTGGCTGAATCCCTCCCTAGACACAGAGTTGATTTCAACTCATAGTGACCCTATAGAACAGAGTAGAACTGATCCAGAGGGTTTCCAAGGAGCTGCTGGTATATGTGAACTGTGGACTTTTAGGTTGGTAGCTGAGCTCTTTAACCACAGCACCACCACCAGACCAAAAACACATTGCTGTCCAGTTGATTCTGACTTCTAGCAACCCTGTAGGACACAGTAGAATGGCCCTATAGGGCTTTCCAAGGATCATCTGGTGAATTCAAACTGCCAGCCTTTTGTTTAGCAGTTAAGCTCTTAACCACTGCACTGCTGGGGCTGGTATAAAATTCCACTGAACCTAACCCAGCGCTATCATGTTGATTCTGACTCATAGCAACCCTATAGAACAGAGTAGAATGGTCCCATAGAGTTTCCAGGGAGCACCTGGTGGGTTCAAACTGTGGACCTTTTGGTTAGCATCTGCAGCATTTAACCACTACATCATCAGGGTTTCTAAGAGGGCTGGACATGGGTTTGTCCTCACGCTGTGCCTGTACTTCTGCAAACGATGAGCCTTGCCTGGAGTGGGGAACACACCTGGGACTGTCCAACTGAGGCAGCAGAGAGGCCCATTGTCCTGCTCCTCCACCTCCTGCTCCAACTTCCCCCCTCTACCATTGACTTCCTCAGCTCTGTCTTCTCTCCTTGCTCATTCCTCTTTGCTTGCAGCTTGGTTACTTATTCAGGTGACATCTTTCCCCCTCAGCCCAATTGCCAGCAGCGAAGAGACTTTCCAGGTTTCTTAGTACAAATTCTTGAGTCAGTTTGATTGGCTCTGTCTCTTTTCCAGCACCAGCTATGCTTCCTGTCTGTCATTCACACAGCTTTACACAGTGCCACCCCTGGCCAGCCCCAGCTCTTGTGAGCTCCTGATGTGGCAGTTCCAATTCTTAACAACCCTGCAAGACAGAGTAGAACTGCCCCACAGGGTTCCCGAGGTTGTAAACCTTTACAGAAGCAGAGGGACACATTTTTCTCAGTCAGAGCAACAGGTACGTTCTAATTGTGACTTGTTGGTTATTTCTCCTTGGCATTTATTACCATCTAGCCTACAATATATTCTATATGCTTGTGTCTTGCCTTGTTTCTGTTTCTTACTGCATGAATTTTTGGATGTTCACTGTTATGGCCACAGTGGTTCTTGACATACAGTAAAAACCAAACCCACTGCCGTTGAGTTGATTTCAGCTCATAGCAACCCTATAGGTCATGGTAGAACTGCCCTATAGAGTTTCCATGGAGCACCTGGTGGATTTGAACTGTTGACCATTTGGCTAGCTGATGTAGCACATAAGCAGTAGGCTACATACAATTGGTGATTTAAAAATATCTGTTGAATGAATGAAATATTTGTTGTTGAATGAATGAATGAGCACACAGCATGTGTGGACAATGGGCCAAAGTAAAGGTGGACCAGTTGGCCAGCCTTGAAGGCATGTTGGGGCTATGGTCTCTCTCCTCAGAGAAGAGAGAACAATCATGTGGCTTTCAGGAGCAGAGCAACACAGGAGCAGACTGGCAGGGGCAGGGTGGACAGGAAGTGGACAGACTGGCAGGGGCAGGGTGGACAGGAAGTGGACAGACTGGCAGGGGCAGGGTGGACAGGAAGTAGATAAATCATAAGGCAACCAAGAAGTTCTGGTGAGGGTGACAGTGGCTTGACAACAGTTGGCAGCCATGTCAATGGTGGGGATGGCAAAGCAGACGCATTGATAGATAGCTGGGAAGTAAAGTCAGTGTACCTTGGAATGAGTGTGGACATGGCAGGTGAAGGAAAGAGGTATCTGAAGGATGATAAGTTTCTGGCTTGGGTAGCTGGAAGAGAATGAAGATCTTGGAGCAGACTGAGCCTGTGAGGCTCATGAGGGAATACCAGAAGTCCTGTCTGCATCGTTAAGAACTTCAGGTTTCTCTGAAGCATTCAAGAGGAACTGACAGGCAGGAGCCCAGAACAGAATGCTGGGTCAGACAGTCAGAGAGTGGGAGCCTCAGAGCACAGGAACCGGAGTCGGTTGTGGGAGAGGCTGTCTTCTGGGGGAAGAGGACAGTGTGAGAAGGGTGTCCAGGCCAGGGGATGAGAGCTATGTGCTGGTAAGGAGGCGACAGAGTGTTCAGAGTAGGACATGAACAAAGGATGGCATCAGGAACACCCAAGGATGGAGAGTTTCCAGGAGGATGGAGTAGCTGACTCTGTCAGAAGTTTCTGAGAGGCCCAGAAAGATGAGGCTGGCCAGCCAGTGGCTGCTGGCCCCAGGCCAGGTAGGTAGGACATGGGGCAGAGAGGGGACATAGTAGGGTCAAAACACATGGGCTCCTAGGCTGTGAAGGGTGCTGGCCCTTTGGAGGACTGAGGGGCTTGAACCAGGCTGGCCACTTCTCACACACAACTTTCCCTCTTGTTCCAGTTCTTCGCCTTCATCACCACCTTGCTCTACATCCTCCATGCCTTCAGCATCTACTACCACTGAAAACCAGAAAGCCATGCCAGAGAGAGTGGTGCTCTTCAAAACTTGGAGTACTGGACCCCAAAAGCAGTTTTCAATCTTTGCCATCTGGATGATAAACAGAAAATCAACTAAAACATTGATGGGATCAACAGATGTCTCTTTGGACAGAGCACTGACACTATACTTTGGCATATCTGGACATTTTAATTCATTGTGTTGAATATGAAAATGCTGTTATTTTCTTTTACCTGGGAAAGTAACTGCCTCTTGGAATTATCTGACAAGGAACGTAATTCTAGAAAACTACTATCTAAAGCCCTCAACTCCACTACTGTCACACCCATTTGGGGATTTTGTCTCAGCAATGGGGTTCCCTGTAGGTTTAGGGGAATGTTTGTTCCTGACATGTTCAGATCTAGTGTTGGGCCACAGACCTTGTTTCTTCTCCCCAGTTCAGCAGTTACTGGGGGCCAGTGGTCCAAACAGACTCTCCTGACACCCCCACAGCCCCACCAGGGACACTAACAAGGACTACCCACCATCCCCACCTCCCTTCCCTTCCCTTCCCTTTCCATCATGGTCTCTCTCCTCAGAGAACATGGAGATTCAAGGACCATCTGCCTAAAATCAACTTGGAGGGTAGTTTTGTGGGAAAAATGAGTGGTTGACTATGCACAGTTGTTATCAAGTAAGGCTTAGGGGACATTCGAGGCCACCTAAGTTGCCTCAAATGAAATCAGCCATTGAAAGTCCCGTGGAGGCCAGGTCTACTGTGACACACGTGGGGCCTGCTGAAGCTGGTTGGCAATGCCTAGGGGAGAGGGGGAGGTTAGGGAGGAAGGGTCTGGGGAGGAAGTGGCTTGTTTCTTCGTAAAGTTGGGATGCTCAGAAAAGAGCACAGCAGCAACACTCCTGTGCCAGGCTTCCACAGAAGCCACCTTGTCCTTCAGAAAAGCCCTTGGTGAAGGACATGAGGACACTACAGCCAAGAGTTCTCTGGGCTGGGTCATAATCCCAGAGGAGGAAAATGCAGACATGAGTCATCTCAGTAGAGAGTGAAAAGATGGCTGTCACGGCAACTGTGGCACCCACTCTCTGTGCATTCAACAGCTTCAAGGTTTCTTCCCCCACCCCAGTAGGCATCCCTGCTTCCCTAGGGGCTGGGGTGGGGCAGGAGAGCCCTCGGCCACCAGGCCCATGGAGCTCTCCTTTTGCACTTTGGGACCGAAAATTCTCAGAGAAGACTCAAGCTGTTCACATGGATCACAGTACATGATTTCAAAGTAAATGCCTTTCGACAGTAAGCTATATTTTTCGTGGTCTGCCATGTTCCTTTTAGACTGGCTTCAGCCCCAGATCATCTCTGTGCTGTGTCTCCTCATCCAGCTCAAGTAGGGCTCAGCCCTGTGATGCCTGTGCCTGCTGAATTTTGAAATAAAATAAATTATTGTGTGAAAGGGCTTCATCCTCAATGCTTCTGGAGTGTACAGTTCTGTGTCAATGGTGTTCTGCTGCTGGGGTGGAGAGGAGACACAGCAGCATGTCACCCGAGAGCAAACTCTGGCTTCACGGCTGTTCATTGCTCACTCTCAGTCACCCCAACGTCTTGAAAGCCCCCAGTTATTGGTCATGTTATTGACTGGCAGCTGTCTGGGTGATTACTGTTCAATGTTTACTGAGTATTCACATCCAAATAAATGTTGTTTGTACAGTACAAAGCGCTGCACTGGTTGCTTTATATTGTCAATGGTGTCAACTCTCCACAATTTCCCTGGTCCTGTCGGTAATTTCAGAGGAGCCCTCGTGGTGCTGTAGTTAAGAGCTTGATGCTCATCCAAAGGTCCACAGTTCAAATCCATCAGCTGCTGCATGGAAAGTCAGTGGGGTGCTTCTACTCTGCCCGATAAGATCTCTGTGAGTCAGAATCAACTCAGCGGCAACAGGTTTGGTTTTTTGGTTTGGTCAGCAGTTGCAGCAGAGGCACCCCTTGATGAGCTCAGAGTCAGAAACTAAGGCAGCAAAGTGAAAGGTGGACAGGGAGAGCCTCCAAAGTGCTCAGCTTCTTCTGGTTACTGTTTTCTCCAGAGTTTGTTGCTTTTTTGACTTCATGTGGGTCAATAGAGTCTGCAAGAGATGCTTCGGTCTGTGCAAGCCTGTGCTTGCTGTGAGTGGGGTCAGTGAAAGAGAGGAGGTTTTGCGTTCAGTGGTATGAAGTCCAAATTAACAGCCCTATGCCACATCCTATGGCTCACTAGGTGTCCAGAAGGCTCCGTTTAACTACCATTTCAGGTCTTGGTTTCCAGAGGAATTTAGGGAGATATGTGTTTAGTCTGCCATCTTGACTCTGCCTCCCTCAGCTTCTTCTGGAAGGGCTTTGGCCAGGCCCTAGAGCAGGGGAGGCTGTTAGTTGGGTCCATAGTACACCGGTATGCTGGACAGAGCCTCTGGGTATCAGTGTGCAGTCAGAGTGAGAGGGTGATGCTGAGAACAGTGCTGCTGCAGCCCTCCAGGGGATAGTGATCCCCTGTGTGGGGCCAGGAATCAGTATGCCTCCCTGCTGCCCCTGGTGGGTAAATTAGAATAAGAGAAGCATCTAGATGGAGCCTTGACTCACACCAAGTGGGTTGCCACTAATTTCAGTATTCCTTCTCTGATAAAATCCAGGCAAATGGAAGATGAGGGGTTTACAGTGCTTCTTTAGACTTGTGGGAGATGAAGGAGCTTACAATCCCTTTTTAGACTCATATGCAGAGATAAACCCCAGGACAATGGGGCTTTCAACTGGTCCATAAAAATTCAGTATTTAAGCCTCTGCACAGGGGTAGGTGCCACAAACTCAGAGTCCTGGAGGCAAGCTTGGCTACCCTTGGTAAGTTGCCCTAGAAACAAGGACAGCTGGGTAGGCATCTGCCTTTAGGTGACATCATTTGGAGAGCACTCTCCATGCTTTCCAGTGCTCTCCCTGCACTCCAGCCCTGCCCCTGCTCCTCAGCTCTGCCCCCGCCCTCCAGTCCTCCCACTGCCCTCCAGCCTTTTCCTGGCCTGGGCTTCTCTCTTGCTCATCTCCCATTAGCTACACTAGGCACAACACTGTCCACCTTGTCCATTCATGGACATATAGCCATGTATCTGGCCATTCAGAGACATCACTTTATAAAGGAGGAAAACATTTCAGACTTCATATCCAAACTGTAGGGAAGTCAAGACTTAGATCAAGGTCTTGTAACTCTAACTCCAATGCTTTTCAATATTTTCTTTCTCTTCTGGACGCTTAACCATAAGGAGAAGTTTTCAAAATATAGGAAACTTAAAAAAAGGCACAATTTATCAAAGTATGTACATTGTTGTCCCAGTGGAAACCCTGGGGTATAGTGGTTAAGTGCTGTATCTGCTAACCAGAAGGTCAGCCATTCAAGTCTGCCAGGTGCTCCTTGGAAACTCTGTTGGGCAGTCCTACTCTGTTCTGCAGGGTTGCTATGAGTCAGAACTGACTTGATGGCAGTAGGTTTTTTTTTTTGGTTGTCATGGTAAGGCTAACCATCCCTCCACTTCAGCATTAGCTATAAGCTGGTAAGTAAAACAGGCAGTTTTAAAGTCTCAAAACTGACACAGTTAATGCTGCCAACATTCCATCTCTGACTTCTGATAACATAACCATGTTATTACTGACAGCAGCAATGGGCCCAGACTCCCTTGCAGCTAAGGCTCAATTCTGGCCAATGAGAGAGCAATAGATCAGCTCCAGGGATGAAGTGGAAGGAGGGTATCTGGAGATGCTTTTGGTTTCCATGAAAGGAGTCGGACATAACTGGCTATCTTAGATTGATTGAGTTTCTGGGGACAGACTCTGAGACTGAGGCTTGTATGTGTGCAAGTTTTCAGAGAAGGACTCTTGGAAGATGTGTCTGAATTGAGTGAAAGAGTCAGAGTCATGCAGAGGGAGACGCTGACCCACAATGAGGTTGCACCTGAGTCCCCAGCCAGTCCTACAGGGATCTGTGGAGCTGGGAGGGTTTTCATTCAAGGGGAGGTGGAGCCAGTTGTTGGCTCAGGGTCATTCTCAGAGACCGTGCAACTTACCAGTAGCAGCTGCTATCTCCAGTAGCTGGGCCGGTGGTGTCACTTGGGTTGGTGTCAACCAGTGGAATGACTCGTGCTGTCACTCTCTCATGCTAATTACCACAGTATTGTAACTACAACAGCAGAAATTTTGACAAAAGCAGAGACTATAAAAACAGCAGCAGGAAGGTAAACAGCAACACAAGTTTGTAGCATGTGCAGACAAAGCCAAGTGACTCAAAGTGTCACTCTTACTGGGTAATAATGACAGCACTGACTGGAGTGCATTAGAAGGTTCAAAAAGTAAGTTAGCATGGAATTGTGTCCTTGTAGGTCTCAGAAGTGTAGCTGAGGTACGGAAGGTAGGCTGCATCCCCTGGCATCGCTTGAGCTGGGGAGCTAACACAGTAGTTTCTAATGACCCTAGCAGTGTCCATCAACAGCTGAGAGATCATTCAACAATTTCACACTAATTGCCCTAGATGCTATTTTTCATAGTTTGCCCCTAGGACAGTCAATACATGTAAGCTGGGTTTATGAAAATTTTTTTCCTTGTTATAACTAACTAAAAAATTTGTGCTAAAACACTGCACAAACATTTTATAGACGGTCCTTTTGGTGTCAACCCTCTGAGGTGTCAACCCCTGTGGTCCCTGCCGATGCACTCCTCTGTGACACTGCTGGCTGGGGCTGGTACTTCTGGCCTGAGGTGCTCTGGCTAGGGCACCACCATGCTTGCTACGTGGCGTCCTCCCCTGCTGCTCCTCCATTGTCCTGCTTAGATGCAGTCAAGTCCACTGGCACTCCTGCCAAGAAGAGGGCAGAGACTTTGGCCTTGAAGCTGAAGAGTTATTGAATGAACACTATGTGAGAAAAATACCCTGTTTGATGAAATAATTCCCTATTTGTGGTCAGCTTGCTAACACACACAGCTGAAACCGCTGCTAACTGATGGGTGCCTTTACTATGTTCTGCTCAGCCTCTTCCAAGGCCTGGTCATCCTGGGCCCAATCCCAGCATCTCCCTCCTGACTGGATGAGTTTTCTCCCTGCCACCACCCAGGCCAGCCCAGGCCCTCGTCACCAGGTACCACAGGATCGTGTCCCCAGGGACAGGCACAGCATTCAGCTACAAATCAGAGCCTGTTACTCCTGGCCTAAAATCCTTCGCAGCAGTCAGGATGAAGTCTAAACTCCCTGGGCCCCATCACAGATCTAACCCCTGCCCCTGTCCCGCTGCATTCCTGCCTGGCCCCACCCCACCCTTGTGCCTGATGTTCCCGGGATCAAAATGACTCACCTGCTTTTGCCGTGCTCAGCTCTGTGTCTGTGGGACCTCCACGACCTTGCCTTGCTTAGACCAGCTGTGCTGGCTTCCCAGCGTTGTGCAGCGTCTTACTTTTTACCAAAATTACCACCTACGTGTTATCTGCTTAGTGTTTTTCCATCCCCGCATCTCCCTCCCTTGTGACTGAAACAACACTTCTTAGCGCTCCTCCTTCCTCATGGCTGTCTTTCTTTCCCTGGCGACATATTTTCACTTTGAGGAAGAAGGGGCACAGAAAAACAACTCTACCCTAACCAACTAAGGCCCAGCATTTGGGGATCACAGAGGACAAGAAACAAAGTGTGGACGAGGCCACTTCTTTCTAGCCTTGTGAACCCAGGCAAGTCACATCGGCTGCTTCAAGACTCAGTGGTTTCCTTCCTGAATTGCCGTGGTGTCATTAAGTCAAGGCGGGGTTATGCTTAGCCACCGTTATGCCCAGGTGTCCTTATGCCCAGGTGTCCTTATGGGGTTGTTGTTGTTAGTTGTCATCGAGTCTATTCAAACTGATGGAGGTGACATGTGTGCAGAGTGGAACTGCTCCATAAGGAAGCAGATCACCAGGCCTGTCTTCTGAGGTGGCTCTGGGTGGATTCAAACTGTCCATCCTCGGACTAGTGGTCGAGTGCTTATCTGTTTGTGCCACCGGAGACTTCTGGTGCAGTAAGATGTATTTGTGTCAAGGTACAGTTACGCCACGATAGGGCTCTGTCACAGTACAGCTGTGCCAACGTGCAGTGATGCTGAGGCACGGTTACTTTAGGGTGCATTAATACCGAGATACAGTTCCATCAAATGGCTGTGGCAGAGGGTGGTTACCTTAAGGTGGAGTGATGTCGGGGTATAGTTACACTAAGGTACGATATGAGAAGATGTTTTATGCAAGATGTGATTATGCAGTCACGACAATAAGGCTAATGTGTAGTTACATCGATCTGTAGTTCTGCTGAAATGTAGTCACGTCAACGTAGATCTGTGAGGTTCAGCACAAAGCCAGCAGCAGGGCTTGGGAGTATATGCACTATTTCCATTTCAGTCTCACAATCAAGCACGGTAGGCACCCACGAGGGAATGTGGGCTGACGGTGGTGTTCCTTCCTTCAGCAATGATAGGATACAATCCTGCCACCTTTAAGATAATCCAATGACTGCCTTCAGAATTAAGACCAGTTAGAGGCACACGTTGAGGCGCAGTTGCACAAGTGCACCACCAGGTGGCGAGTGGGCTCCAAGCAGAGGCCAGAAGGCACAGTCTTCGGGAGGTCACAGGTCAGGTCTGGAAGTGCGCTGAAATCACTCCAGGGGTAGAAGTTGCTCAGGAGGCTGCTCCCTCTGCACAAAAGGACACAGGGGTGGTCCCTGCCCAGAGCCTTGCCCACTGCCTCACACATGGGGCCATAGGGGCACAGATACAGAACACTTCTCAGCACAGGTTGTGTGGCCTGTCAGGGCTGAGCTGGGCCTGGAACCCAGCTGTCCTTTACCTGATGCCACCCTGGGCTCCCCTGAACGGAGCTGAAGGGGAGGGGTCGGGTGTGGGATGAAGCACCGCTCCCTCCTCCTGGTCCGTCCTCTGTCACTGCGGATGGGCCCAAGGCTTGGAGAAATGGTCTGTTTTGCTTTTTGAGCCCCCTGACTGGTTGCTCGGAACCCCTTCCACTCCATTTTGTCCGGTCCCTCTTCCCTGAGCACCCACAGCCTCCTGGCACTAGGAGAGTGAGCCTGAGCTGCAACCCCTGGGCTGGAGCTGAGCTTCCAGCTGAAGGTTGCCAGAGGCCACTGAGAGCAGGAAGGGGACAGGGATCACAGGATGACAGAGTGAGAATGCCAACTGTTACTACATAGTTAAAAAAAACTACCCCTTCCCTTAATGAGTGCCACTTTGTCAGGGATACGCGGGGATGGATTCCTCAATAAGTAGGGTTCACAGGGCTCAATCACTAATCTGTAGTGCTCAATTTCACCTGTTTCTCATCACATCTTTGTGGTGAAACTGAGCGCTACAGATTAGTAGGTAAACGCCAAGCCTTGGCCTACCTCGCTTACTGTAGGTGGGCTCATTAGCTGGCTAGTCTGCTCCCAGTGGTGTGCCCTGGTTTCTGGGTGCTTCAGATGGTGCCCCTGGCTTACCGCAGCTCTACAGCCTCCCTCTCTGGTACTCCTGGGCAGCCAGGTTCATGCAGGTTTGTGAAGGCGCCAGCCTTGGTGCTGGCTCTGCTCGTTGATGACATTCTGCAGCTGGATCAGAAAAAAGACACCCCAGCACACACTAACTCCCACAGTCTTGGGCACCTGATTTCTTTCTGTGCCTTGGTTTATCATCTGTGAACTGAGGCCCTATCAACATCTCCTGAAAAGGGGGTATGGAGGAGAAACTTGCAGTGGGAGCTCGTGGGGCACCTGTATGCAGCACAGGACAGGTAGATCCTAGGCTACCAGCAGGCCAGTATTCCCTTGGTGCACATTCAGAAGATGCAGGTCATGGGGGTAGATGAGATCTTCAGGTATACCTGTGGTGCTGGTGCATTCTGAGGGGTGAGAGGTCCTCAGGCACACAGGATGGACAGATCTCAGGTATACAGAACAAATGGCCTCAAGTGTATACAGTAGACGGGCCTCAGGTGTGCAGAATGGACGGGCCTCAGGTGTACAGAAGAGACAGACCTCAGGTGTGCAGAATAGATAGACTTTGGTTGTACAGGTCTCAGGTGTACAGAATAGACAGACCTCAGATGTACAACATGGACAGGCCCCAGGTGTACAGGATGATCAGGCCTCAGATGTGCAGGATGGACAGACCTCTTGTGTACAGAATATACAGACCTCAGGTATACAGGATTGACAGGCCTCAGATACACAAGATGGACAGGCCTCAGGTATATAGGATGGATAGACCTCATGTGTGCAAAATATACAAACCTCAAGTGTACAGGATAGACAGGCCTCAGGTGTACAGGATGGACAGGACTCAGCTGTACAGGATGGACAGGTATGCTCTGTTCTCTGGGGGACTGTCAGTGCTGACACAGCACAGGATGTTAGGCACTGGAGACCTGGAGTCTTGGCTGGAGAGAGTCACTTTGCAGTGCAGGCCCTGGAGCCAGGCTGGCTTGGATCAGATGCTCCACATTGTGACCCGTGGCAAAACACTGGCCAAGCCAGCCAGGGGCCACAGAATGGAAACTGATGAGAATGACTTCATGGCAACAGAGCTCCCCAGACTGAAGGTGCCTGGCTGAATGAATCAGAGTCCTGTCTGGAAAACTAACGAAACTATACTAGGTATTTCACACAGCAAGGATTTATTTAATTCGGAGACTTGATTACAGAGGAAATCAGTACAGACCTTAAAGCTGAAGGAACAAAAGAGAGGAGGTAGTGTCACCAGAGCCACAGAGGGCATTACAGCTGACCCCACTGCAGGGAGCCTGCTGCCAGCCTGTGGAGACCATCAATCACCTGCTGACCCCGCTGCAGGGAGCGTGCTGCAGGACCAAAGGCCACTGGGGCCCACAGCTGCCTGCCACTGTCACCTAGCCGGCCAGAAGGAGAGAGGAGAAACAATGGCTTCTCCCCTTCTTCTACCTGCCAATCTCTTGCCAGAGCCTTCTACTGGTCAAACATAACCCAAAACTAGGAGCAAGGAACCCGGGAAACGAACTTGACAGCAGTCCAGACCTCCGTGATGCAGAACAGCGGAGAGAGGCAGGAAGGCTGCTGTTTGCTTGGTGCCTAATATGTGTGTTTTCCCCAAACATTCACAGTCTTATCATATTTGACTCCAGAGACCTATTGGTTTTCTCAAAAATATTTTTTCTCATTATGATATAAAAAATTGTCAAAATTCTAAAAAACGTTTTTGAAAATTTCAAGACGCAATTAATGAAAATGCAAGTAATTTGGACTGCTCCTATCCAGGAGGGGCTAATATTAGTATTCTGGTGTGTGGCTGTCCTTCCTGACTGTATCTGTAAATGAGGTAGGGTGACAAGGGATCTTTGAGGTCTCCGTAAGAGCAGTAGATACCAAGGATCCCATGACAGCGGGTCCAGCAGGGACTTACGACGGGATTGCTCTGCCACTGTCGTTAGGCCATTACCTACCTTGATGCCAGTGTAGATGGGGGAGAAGGAAGGTGCCCCCAAGCCAAATAATGAGGATGTCAGGAGAGGTACTAGAAAACTCCACTGGGGTCCCTTGGAGTTTGGAGGGAGGTGGTCACCAGGACTCAGCATCAGATTTGGGCCTGGGAAATCTAAGAGCCACAGCTGGTGCAGCCTCAACAGCAGAGGAAGGACAGCGTGAGGTAGGAGTGCACTGCCTTCTGTGCGTGGCAGGACCAGCTAACACCAGTGGTTATCTCCAAGGAGACGAGGAGCCTGGAGAAGCAGGGGGCATCCCCGGTGGGATGGACAGCCAGGGTGAGTTGTCAACGGCTTGCAGGCATTACCCAAGACAAAGAGCATGTCAGGGAGCCAGCAGCCCAAGAGTGTACCCTTTCCTTAACCACCTCTACCCTCTGGCCCTAGGAGGTAGGCATTAGAAGAAGGTAAGGTGAGGAAGAAAGAAAAGACCACTCACCCCCAAGCATCCACACTTTCCAAGTCTGAGTCATGCCTAGGCTGGGGAGAGGAACATTTTGAATTGAAGAGATTGTATGTTTGGTATGAGAGTGAACTGTATTTCTTAATACCTGAAGAACAAAACCATGCCATACCTGAGAGTCACTTGTGGCTTCTGATCAATAGGAACAAGGCTGTTCCAAATGACAGCATGCTGCAAAACATCCTGCATTCCAAAGACTTTGTATTAAAATAAAGTAAAATGGCTTGTTTATACTTACTACATCGGTTACAGGTTGAAGTGTGGTTTCAATATTTTTGGTTAAATAAAACATATTATTAAAATTAATCCTATCTTTTCTGTTTACTTTTTTTAAATATGACTAAAAAACAAAATGAAGCAAAACCACTGCTTTGAGTTTGACTCATAGCAACCCAGTAGAACAGAGCAGCACTGCCCCATGGAGTGTCCCAGGCTGTAACTCTTTCAAGTCTTTCTCCTGGGGAGGACGGCTTCACCAGCCTCTGGTTAGTGGCCAAGCGCTCTAACACTGCCCCACCAGAGCTCCTAGGACATTGAAAACCACACACACAGCATTTGTGGTACTCGTTATATTTCTGTTGAGCAGTACTGTTGTGAGGACAGAAGCTGAGATTTCCTCCCTTACTAGGGTGGGATGGTTCTGCAATGCTTTTAAAAGCGACAGGAGCGAGAAGGAAGAAACTTGCTTTCAACTTTTTGCTACCAAGCCCCCAAACCATATATGATGCCATGCAGTCATTCTGACTCACAGCAACCATATACAACAGAGTAGAACTGCCCCATAGAGTTTTTCAAGGGGCAGCTGGTGGATTCGAACTGTCGACCCTTTGGTTAGTAGCCGAGCTCCTAACTGCTGTGCCCCTGGGGATCCCTACCAAGCCCAGATCTTCCATTAGTCAGTGATGCTGACTGGTGACTAGTACCAGACAATCAAAAGGCAAGTGCATTTTAATTTCTTACTTTTCCGTTAATTCACTCATTCGGGCTCCTCCTTATACTGGATAAAACCTAGATCGTCCTTAGTTAGTCAAACTGGATTCAGCCCAGAGCGTCCTCCCTCCCAACTCCCCTCTAAGCCCCGCTCCCCACAGGTCTGCCGTAGCCCAGAAGGAGCAGTAGAGTAGGCTTCTCCACTCTTCTTCATGCCCCTTCTTGCCAGTGCAATTTCTGTGTGTCCCGGGCTGAGTGGCACAGAGGAGAAGGGCAGCAGGGAAGTCTTCCTGGATGCTTCTGTGGTGCGGTCCAGAGCAGGCAGATGTAGAAAGCTGCCTTTTTCTAGGTAGCTGTGTTGGCCTCTGTGGTGATCCCCCCACTCCCCACCTGGCAGGTGTCCCTTCTGCATACACGTACCTTCTGCCTACAGGCCTTCAGTGAGAGTAACGAGGCTTTGTGCAGCTGGAGCCTTGCTCCTGCCTCACACCTAACAGCAGCCTCACCTTTAGCCACTCCATGTCGCCTTCTTAGGCCCAGCCCACTCTCTTACTTTGTCTGGTCCAGGAGTAATCTGTCTGGCTTTTTTTTTTAATTAAATAAAAAAATGAAAGTGTATACACTCTGTGCTTACAATATTGGGTTAAGAGAGGAGGAGTATGCAAGTTGTGTCGAAGTCCCATTAATATTGATCTTCTTACTAATGTGTATTGTCACCAATTTCACCCAGCCAAATTTCTAACAACTATCTAACCTAAACCCTCCCCCTTCGCCCTCCCGTCCTCCCACCCTCCCCACCCTTGTAGCCGTCAAAGAGTCTTTTCTATTATGTATGAGTATGCTTTTAAGTTTTTATCGTAAGGGTCTCATATAATAATTGTCTTTCTGTTGCTGACTAGTTTCACTCAACATAACGTCCTCCAGTTGAGACCGAATTGAGAGATGTTTCCTACTATCATCGTTGTTCTTTATCAATGCATAGTACTCCATTGAGTATATATACCAAAGTTTACCCATCCATTCTTCTGTTGTTGGGCATCTGGGTTAATTCCAACTTTTTGCTATCATGGACTGTGCTGCAATGAACATTTGTGTGCATGTATCAGCTGGTGCAAATGGCCTTGATTTTGTAGGATATATTTCAAGTAGAGGAATTACTGGGTCAAATGGTATATCTATATCCATTATTTTAAGGTAACGCCAAATGGCTTTCCAAAGAGGTTGCACCATTCTGCAATCCCACCAACAGTGAAGGAGAGTTCCAATCTCTTCACAGCCTCTCCAGCGTGTACTGTTTTGTGTTTTTTGGATCATGGCCAATCTTGTTGGGGTGAGATGGTATCTCATTGTCGTTTTGATTTGAATTTCTTTAATAATTAATGATCGTGAGCATGTTCACGTGTGTTTTTTAGCTGCCTGGATCTCCTCTTTAGTGAAGTGTCTGTCCATCTCCTTTGCCCATCGCTTAATTGGATGGTTTATCTTCTTCTTACTGACATTTTGTAGAACCTTATAGATTATGGAGATCAGGCGTTGGTCTGACATAGAGTTGCCAAATATTTTTTCCCATTCTGTAGGTGGTCTTTTAATTCTTTTGATGAAGTCTTTGGATGACCAGAAGTGTTTGATTCTTATTAATTCCCATTTATCTATTTTCTCTTCCGATTAATGTGTTTTGTTTGTCAGATTTTGAAGTCTGCCTATATTGCATATTAAAATGTCCATTGTTGATGCTATTTTATCTTGGATGAGCTTTATCATTTCAGTTTTTATATTCTGGTCTTTTATCCAATTTGAGTTAATTTTTGTATAAAGTGTGAGATATGAGTCTTGTTTCAGTTTTTTCCAGATGGAGATCCAAATTATGCCAGCACCATTTGTTAAAGAGACTGTTCTTACCCCAGTTCAAAATCTTAGGCCCTTTGTCAAATATCAGCTGTTCATAGGAGGATGGTGGCATCTCTGGGATCTCTACTTTGTTCCGTTGGTCTATATGTCTCTTTTTGTACCAATACCAGGCTGTTTTGACTACTGTGGCAATGTAATAGGTTTTAAAGTCAGGTAGTGAGAGGCCTCCCAGTATGTTCTTCCTTTTCAGTAGTGCTTTACTTATTTGGGGTTTCTTCCCTTTCCAAATAAAGCTGATAATTTGTTTCTCCATCTCATCAAAAAATGTCTCTGGAATTTGTATTGGGATTGCATTATATAAGTAGACTGCTTTGGGCAAAGTAGACATTTTCACAATATTGAGTCTTCCTATCCATGAGCAGGGCAGATTACTTCACTTATGTAAGTCTCTCCTAGTTTCTTGTGGCAAGGTCTTGTAGTTTTCTCTGTAAAGATCTCTTATTTCTCTAGTTGGATTTATTCCTAGGTAGTTTATCTTCTTGGGGGCTATAGTAAATGGAACTGATTTGGTGATTTCTTCTTTAATAATTTCACTGTTGGTATAAATGAATCCTACTGATTTAGTTATGTTTATCTTGTATCCCGATACTTTGCCGAATTCTTCTATTAGCTTTAATAGTTTGCTTACAGATTTCCTTGGATTCTCTGTATAAACAATCATATCATCTGCAAAGAGGGAAATCTTTACTTCTTCACTGCCAATATGGATCCCTTTTATTTCTTTGTCTTGTCTAATTGCTCTGGCTAGAACGTCTAGCACAATGTTGAATAGAAGTGGTGACAGCAGGCATCCTTGTCTAGTTCCCATTCTCAAAGGGAATTCTTTCATTCTTTCACCATTCAGGTTGATGAAAGCAGTTGGCTTTGCATAGATGCTACTGATTATATTGAGGACTTTACCCTTTATTCCTATTTTTCTGAGAGTTTTAAGCATGAATGGATGTTGAACTTTGTAAAATGCCCTTTCTGCATCAATTGGCAAAATCAGGTGATTTTTATCTTTTGTGTTATTAATATGGTTGATTACATTAATTGTGTTATTAATATGGTTGATTACATTAATTGTTGAACCAGCCTTACATCTCTGGAATGAAACCAACTTGATCATGATGAATGATTCTTTTTATATGCTGTTGAATTCTATTGGTTAGAATTTTGTTGAAGATTTTTGCATCTAGATTCATGAGTGATATTGGTCTGTAATTTTCTTTTTTTGTGGGATCTTTCCCTGGTTTTGGTATCAGGGTTATGCTGGCTTCATAGAAGGAATTTGGAAGTATTTCATCTCTTCCTATGGTGTGAAATAACCTCATTAGTATTGGAGTTCATTCTTCTCTAAAAGTTTGGTAGAATTTTCCAGTGAAGCTGTCTGGGCCAGGACTTTTTTTGGTTGGTAGATTTTTGATGACTTCCTCAATGTCTTCCTTTGTGATAGATTTAGTAAGTTGATCTATTTCTCCTTGTGATAGTCTTAGTGAGTCATATGAATCTAGAAATTTGTCCATTTCCCCCAGGTTTTCAAACCTGTCAGAGTATAGCTTTTCATAGTATTCTGTTATGATGTATTTTGTTTCAGTTGGGTCTGTTACAATATCTCCCAACTCAGTTCTTAATTGGGCTATTTGTATCTTCTGTTGTTTTTCTTTTGTAAGTTTAGCCAACAGCTTATCAATTTTGTTGATCTTTTTGAAGAACCAGCTTTTGGTTTTGTTAATTTTTTCAATTGTTTTTCTATTCTCTAATTCATTTAGTTCTGCTCTAATCTTTATAATCTGTTTTCTTCTGGTGCCTGAGGGGTTTCTTTGTTGCTCTCCTTCTACTTGTTCAAGCCATGAGGTTAATTCTTTAATTTGTGCTCTTTCTTCTTTCTGGGAGTGTGCATTTATAGAGATAAACTGACCTCTGAGCACTGCTTTTGCTGTATCCCATAAATTCTGGTAGGATGTTTTTCATTCTCATTTGAATCTGTAAATTTCTTTAATATGTCTTTACTTTCTTTTATAACCCAAGGCTTTATGAGTAAAGTGTTGTTCAGTTTCCACAAGTTTGAATTTTTACCTATGAATTTTCTGTTATTGATTTCAACTTTTATAGCTCTGTGGTCCAAGAAGGTACTTTGCAATAAATCTATGTTTTATGTTTTATGGAGAATTGTTTTATGATCTAAACATATGGTCTATTCTGGATAATATTCCATGTGCTTTGGGGAAGAAGGTGTATTTATCTGTTAATGGATGAAAAGATCTGTATATGTTGATAAGGTCAAGTTAGTTGATTATTGTAATAAGATCTTCTGTATCTTTACTGATCTTTTTTCTGGATAATCTATCCTTAACTGAAAAGGGAATGTTAAAGTCCCCAACTATTATCATAGAATGATCAATCTCATTTTTCAATGTTGTCAGTGTTTGTTCAATGTATTTAGGTGCTTTGGTATTGGGTGCATAAATATTTAATATTGTTAAGTCTTGCTTGAGTATTGAACCTTTCAGCAATAAATAGTGACCATCCTTTGTCCACAATAGTGGATTTTACATTACAATCTATTTTATCTGAGATTAATATTGCCACACCTGCTCCTTTTTGTGTATTATTAGCTTAATATATATTATTCCAAACTTGAATTCTCAACCTGTTCTTATCTTTAAGTCTAAGATGTGTTTCTTGTAAGCAACACATAGATGGGTTATGTCTTTTGATCCACGATATCACTTGCTGTCTCTTTACTGGAGTGATCAGTCCATTTACATTCAATGTGATTATTGATAGGTATATATTTAGTGGTTTCATTGCAATATTTATTTTCATGTTGATGATTTCTCTGTTGTTCTTATTAATCTGTTCTGGGACATTCTTCTTTATGGATGGTATGAGTTTTGATTTTATATTTGTTGAGACTCCTGTATTGAGATTTTTAATTTCAAATGATATATTGTTAATCTGTTCTATGGCTACATACCTAATCCCCCTTAACATATAATTATTGAGATCACTTTTAACTATTTTATAAGTCAGAAACTGTTGCTGCATCAAAAACAACTGTAACTATTGTAGTGTATCCCTCCTTTAATGTGATGATATTATAGTTGTCATGGTATGATTATGGATTCCCTTGTTATAATACTGCAGCTTTTGGCTTGGTTTGGTGAAGTTTTGTGCCTTCCTTAACTGATTAGAAATTTGGATGGAGTGCCTGAAATTATCACCTAAAACATATATTTAGGGAAGAGCTCCTTTCAATATTTCATGTAATTTTGATTTAGTTTTTATGAAGTCTTTAAATTTCTCTTTATTTTCAAAAGTCTTAATTTCACCATTATGTTTGATAGACAATTTTGCAGAAAAATAATTCTGGGATGGAAGTTTTTCTCATTCAGGGCTTTGAATGTGTCTGCCCATTGTTTTCTAGCCAGCATTGTTTTGGCAGAAAAGTCAGATGAAAGTCTACAGGGTTTTCCTCAGAATCTTAGTTTTGATTTGAGCCTTGCTGTCTTCAGAAGCACTTCTTTGTGTTTTAGCTTATTAAGCTTAATTATAATATGCCTTGGCATTTTTCTTTTTTGGATCTAACTTTTGTGGTGTTTGATAAACATCTTGGATATCTATGTTCTCTTTGTTCATAATCTCAGGAAAGTTTTCTGTCAGCACCTCTACAGCAATACTCTCAATGTTGTCATTAATCCTCCCTTGTTCAGAAACTCCAATTAAACATAAATTATTCCTCTTCATGGAGTCCCATATGTTTCTTAATTTTTCTTATTTCTTTTCTCTGACTTTAACTCATAAATGTTGGTGTTAGTTACTTTGTCTTCTAGGTCACTGATTCTAACTTCTATCTGTTCAATCGTACTCTTTTGGCTTTGGATAGAATTATCCAATTCTGTAATTTTGTTATTAATCTGATGTATATGTATTTCAAATCACTGATGTTCTAGCATTTCAAATAGTTTACCAAATTTTTCATTTTGTTCTATTGTATTTTGTTTAATCTGTAGGAGGGTTTTATATATAACTTTTTCATATTCATCCTCTGTTAGATTCAGATAAGCTTCTTCATCTGGGAATTATTTTTTGAATTTTTTGACTCTTTATTTAGAGAATTTTCTGGAGCATTTGAAGACTGTTTCTTTAAATGATTAATTATAGTCTGTTGCCTGTGTGCCATCTAGATGCTGTTTGATTTCTCTGATAATGAATCTAAGAGAATTGTTGGTCACCAGCTGACTCAAATACTCTAGTGATTTGTCCCAGGTGGACTCTCAAGAGTGGAAGACTTCGCTTATTGAGTAGCAAAGAGGCTGCTCTGTTAATGGAGAAACTGGGGGCTGTCAGCCAATCTTATAATGTAAGTGAGAGAAAAGAGGCTTTTCAATAGAGGGATTTTCAGAGAGAAAATGTAAGCCTCTCAGCCTTAAAAAGTAAACCTTAAAAGTAAAAGTAAACTGCACTTGTACGCAGGAAGCTGTCCAGGTGCTGAAATGGGAGCTGGAAGCTGTGCAACAGGCTGGCCTGAAGAGGCAGTGGGGAACAGCAGACTTCACCTGCCCCCTTATAATGAAAGTATGTTACCATTACTGGCTGTTTGCAGAAGCTGCAGTTCTCTGTTACAATGTATCAGCAGAAGAAGACGTCAAATGGTCACTGGATTGTTTTTGAGAGGAGAAGATTAGTCTGATACTGTTGTCAAATATGTTAGGTCCCAAGGCTTCTCAGGTATTCAATGTTCCATAAAAAATATCATCCAGGCCTTAGTTCTCAGAGGGAGATGAGGAGACGTCTGTTTACTCTGCCATCTTGTAACAGTCTGACATTTGGCCTTGACTGGGTCTTGGCTCTCTAACATTAGAATCAGAGCAGGCCTCAGCCAGCAGTCACTCTGCACTTTCCAGGCTTGAATGTGAGAGCAGTTGCGATGTCACTCAGAAGACAGGGGCACACAGCAAACTCAAGCGGACTCCTTATAGCTTATGGCTTATGAGAAACGTTACCATATGACTACAAGAATTACTGGAAACCTGGGTGGTTTCCTGTAGTGGCTAAGTGCTGTATCTGCTAACCAAAGGTCAGCAGTTCAAATCTGTGAGGCAGTCCTTAGAAACTCTACGGAGTAGTCCTATTCTGACCTATAGTGTTGCCATGAGTCAGAATTGACTCGTTGACAGTGCCTATAAGAATTACCAGAAAAAAATCAGATATTCGGCTGAGTACACCAGATACCAAGGCACTTGTGACTCACTGTGACCCCATAGGGCAGGACAGAACTGCCACATAGAGTTTACAAGGAGCATCTGGTAGATTCAAACTATGGAGCTTTTGGTTAGCAGCTGTAGCACTTAGCCACTATGCCACCAGGGTTTCTAAGAATTACCATATGACTCAGCGATTTTGTTCTATACTCAAATTGAAAATAGATACTTAAACAAAAAGTTGACCATGAATGTTCACAACAGTGCTTTTCACACCAGCCAAAAGATGAAAATAACTCAGACGCCCATCAACTGATGAATGGATAAACAAAATGTGGTTCAGGCAGTTTCCAACTGATGAGGGGGTTCTGTTTCTATGGCTCCGTTGTAATTCAGTTCTGATGTAAGCTGAATACCTCTTTGTCATGGACTGAATTGTGTCCCCCCAAAACTGTGTGTAGCCATGTGGCTGGGCCATGATTCCCAGTATCTTGTGATTGTCCTCCATTTTGTGGTTTTCCTATGCTGTATGTTAAAGGATTAGAGTGGGACTGTAAGACTGTAAATCCCTCTATTATAAGATCTCCTCCCTGCTCCACTGTAAAGAGAGTTTCCCTGGAGTGTGGCTAGCCCCAACCTTAATCCTTTCAGCCTGCAAGAGATAAAAGGAAAGACAAACAAGCAGAGAATAGGGAACCTCACACCATCAAGCAAGCAGCACTGGGAGAAGGGTGCGTCCCTCAGACCCAAGGTTTCTACGACAAGGTGCTCCTTGGACAAAGACTGATGCAGTACCGGGCTTTCCTCCAGAGCCGACAAGGGGGAAAACCTCCCCCTGGAGCAGACATCCTGAATTTGGACTTGTAGCCTCCCTGACTGTGTAAGAATAAACTCTCCTTTGTTAAAGCCATCCGCTCTGTGGTATTTGTTAGAGCAGCACTAGCTACTGAAACACTCTTCTTTTTTGTTTTCATTATTATTGCCTTTTATTATCAATGTCTTTGTAAATCCAACTTTGAACATCTGCAAATGATAGCATCAGCAAATTATGCACTGCAAACTGTGTGTAATACTTATTCCTAATGGTAAAATGTACAAAAAAATAAAGATCGTAAGTACAGTTTGTCATAAATATGCATATCATGGGGTATTATTCGGGTCATATAAAGGAATGAAGTACTGATTAATGCTGCAACATAGATGGACCTCAAAAATATTATGTTTAGTAAAAGAAACAGACATGAAACACCACATGTTATGTGATTCCATCTACATGAAACATCCAAGCTGTGCAAATCTGCAAACAGAGAGCAGATTTACAGCCCTAGGGCTGGGGTAGGAGTGGGGAGTGACTGCTCAGCGAGCACAGGGTGTGTTAGAAATAGATGGAGACATCATCATCACACAACATCGTGAGTGCACGAACTTGTACACTTTAAAATGGTTAATGGTTAGTCTGAGGTTATATGACTTTTACCTTAATAAAAAAACATATTGCCCTAAAATACTATACTAGATGTTTACATGGAAACTTCTGTGAAGGCACCAAGAGGCTATTTTAACATTCAACTCATTAAATCCACTACTGTGTTCCTTTTAAGTATGTCAAGTACTTGAAGTTTAAAATATTCCTGACTTTTTAGATAACTCTTATAAATCTAACAAATCAAATTTTTAAATAAGGTGTGTTTTAAGTTTTCTCAGATATTCTAATAAAACTCATGGCTATTGAGTCAATTCAGACTCATAGCAACCCTATAGGACAAAATAGAACTGCCCCACACGGTTTCCTGAACTGTAAATCTTTCCTGAAGCAGACTGCCACATCTTCATCCTAAAGAGCAACAGTGGGTTCAAACTGTTGATCTTTTAGTTATCATTTGAGCGCTTAACCACTGTGCCACCATTTAAATCTTCTAATACTGCTCACAAATTTAGTTAAAACTTAAATGACAACTCTTATTTATTATATATTTTTAATTAGAATTCAAAGGTAAACTTTTATTCTACTAAATTCTTTTAAACTCAGCAAGACACCTAGAAATATACATATATATTTACATAAAAACTAACATTACAGACTTGATGTATTTTCAAATAATTCTATACATAAGTCTAACCCTTCCCAGGCTGCATGGCTCAGAGACAGGGGGAGCCGGGGAACAGAGCAGAGAAGCTGGAGGCAAAGGCAGCTGTGGGGTGGTGCCTGGGGGACTTTGAGGCCAGTATCCTGATTGGGTAGGCTGCTCAGCATGAGGACCAGCCTGTGTGAGGATCAAGGCAGCCAAGGGAGCATTGCTGTCCAGAAAGGTTAGATGCCAGGAGTCTGGGGGAGCCAGATGCCACTTCCTCTGGCATCATGATGCTTGTGAAATGGCAGCATAAATAGAAGGTTCTCAAGCCATGCCTGGAGGTGGTTTCCTTAACCTGCCTTGCAGGGATTCTGAGATCTATCATGTGCAAATAACTGCAATGTGTACTCACAGTAACACAGAAAGATGTCCAAGCATACCTGTGAAAAGAAGAGCCTGGAAACTGTGTGTAATACGGGCTCACTTTGCTTTACATGCAGATACTAGATGTTAACATGGAACTTCAGTGTGGGCAACAAGAGATTATTTCGACATTCAACTCATTAAACCCACAAGTTCGAAAACCTAGTGTTTACTTAAACATCTAATTTCAGCTAACAAGTTTTTAAATATACATATTTAGCAATAATTCTAAGGGACAAAGCCAAGTGCCATCAAGTCAGGGATAGACTCCTACAGTGCAGAAGGAGGAAAGGTCAAACATGACCAAGTAGCAGTTGAAAAGCCTGGTTTGGCCCTCTGAGGACACAGAAGGTGTTACGGCAAGATTCACAGCTGTGTAGCAGTAAGTATGTTATGGAATGATACCAGAGCACCTGCTCAGGGCTGAATCACTATTGTGTAAGCAAACACAGCACGGTGACATCGTGCCTGTTAATGCCTGTGTGCTTGCTGGTTGACAGAATCCAGGAGAGCCTTTACGGAGCTCTCCTTGTAGCAGCTCTGCTTTTGGAGATGCAGAGGAATGTTTCCACTGGGACCCAGAGGGATGGTTCTTGTGAGAATCCACAGAAATGCTGCACTCTGGCTCTCTGCACCATTACCATGCCCTTTCCTGGCAAACACACATTATTCCAAAGAGATCTTTGAATTGAGTGTGTGTCCTGAAGCAACTGCTGCCAGAATTCCAATAAAAGGGGTGAAAACTGATTGCAAGCCTCAGCTCTGGCAGATCAAAGATAAAAGATGAGAGGTGGACATTAGAAAGAGTGTGTGAGCCAGGAGCTCACAGCCAAGAGGGAGAGAGGTACCATATGCCTATTGCAAGACTTAATGGAATTACAATTTGAAAAAGGGGTCTTACTTCATTACGTCAATGACTTACTGGTAACCAGAGACCCTCTATAGCCAATGTCTTTGAAATACAATGAAAAAACCCATTGCCATCCAGTGGATTCTGGCTCACAGCAATCCAATAGACAGAGCAGAACTGTCCCATAGAGTTTCCAAGGCGCACCTGGTGGATTTGATCTGCTGACCTTCTGATTCACAGCCATAGCACTTAACCACTGCACTGCTAGGGTTTCCATAGCCACTGTAAATCATTCAACAACTTGTGGATATAGAGTGTCTGCAAATAAGTCCTGAATTTGTAAACAGCAAGCGAAATTCTTGGGCTTCTTACTTGAACCAGACAAACGAAACCTAATGAGTAATAGAAAGAAGTAATCTTAAATATGGAGCCTCCCAAAACAAGGAAATAACTTAAAAGGTTTAGGGGGATGGAAGGGTTATGTCAGATACGCAGTCCAGATTTCAGGTTGGTTGCCAGGCCCCTGTGTAAGTCTCTTAAAGGGGAAGAGACAGAACCATTACATTGGACTAAGGATGCCAACAAGCCTTTTTAAATTTAAAAGCCAACCTCACTTCTGGTCCTGCTTTGGGACTACCAAATTTATTAAAACCCTTCCAACTCTTTGTATTAGAAGGAAAGAGGGTAAATGTACACACAGACTCAAAATGTATTTTCTTAATTTTATATACTCATGGGTCAACGTGGAAAGAAAGGGGTTTGCTAACATCTTACAAAAAAGAGATAAAGCATGCTACTGAGATCTTACAGCTGCTGGATGCGGTACACTAACTCATAGTGACCCTGTAGGTACAGAGGTCAAAAGAAGTCGAGGTGATCCACTGCCCAGGACATCCAGAGAGGACAGACACTGTAAGTACTGGAAATCACCTAGCTGACCAAGCAGCCAGATAAACTGAAAAACAGTCAAAATCAATGATGCAGACAGACTTGTCAGATTTGGGCCTGGGCTATATAGTGAAGAGGAACTACAAAAAGCAGCAGAAAGAGGACACGTAAATGAGAACGGGAAGTAGAAAGCTAACGAGAAGAAAAGCTGTTACTTTCCAAGCACATGGTCTTGTCTGTTACTAAACACCTGCACGAGACTGCGCACTGTGGCAGAGATGTCCTGACTACATTCGTTCAGCCTAATTTAGCAGGACCAGGACTGGCAAAAGTAGTTAAACAAGCTGCATTACCAATGTTAGATGTGTCAAAGGAACTATTCTAAGACTAACCCACATCAGAATATACTGGGAAAACAGTATCAAGGGAAAACTCCATTTGAGGACTGGAAAGTTGATTTTACTCAAGTACCCAAACATAATGGAAAGAGATATTCATTGGGTTTTGCAGACACTTTTTCGGGGTGAGTTGAAGGCTACCTGATCCATCTGGAATGGGCTACAGAAGTGATTAAATGCTTGCTAACAGAAATAATTCCTAGATTTGGATTGTCAAAGAGCACCACCCTGAGATCTCCACTGAAAGACCTCAGTTGATGGTCCAGTGGTTTGGGGGTTCCTCTGAGAGCATGGCCCCCGGCCCTGATGCTGCCCTCACCCATAAATTATAACGAAGGTCCACTCTTCAGATACGAATGGATTGGACTTGGCGATGCAGAGTGACCGTGTATTGGATGCACTTTATTTCTATGCATCTATAGGATATCAGCCTGCTGACCTCTGGCTGGAGGAAGGGGAGTGGGTGGAGAGGAGGAGACAGGAGACTGTGGAGAGGATGAGACATGTATGGAGCAGAGAGGAATAGTGTGCTGTCACCGAGCAGGGAGAGCAGTGGAAGTTGCATATAGGTGGGCATGTAAATTTATATGGGAATGTACATTTTCACTCAGTCATAATAAAAAAATAAAATAAAATAAAAGAGCACCCAGAATGATAATGGACCTTCATTCATTTCAGAAATAACCCAAAAGGTGAGCCAATTCCTGGGAATCAACTGGAAACTATATGTTGCCTGGAGACCTCATTCACTGGAAAAAGTTGAAAAAATGAATTGCACCTTAAAAAAAAAAAAAAACAGTTAAGTTGTGTCAAGAAACTTACCTCCATTGGGATCAGATAATGCCAATTGCACTGCTGCGGGTAAGAGTAGCTCCTCGAAGTGAACTCAGATTGAGCCCTTATAAAATTATAAATGGTGGGCCATTCCAAACCATTTTAGATCGTGGTGATCCCCAAAGACATCATGATATTCATGTTAGCGAGTATGTTCCCTACTTAAGACAAGTAATAATAATTATACACAAGCTTGCTTTTCCTAGACAGTCCTAATCGTGGGACCAGGCTCTTCATTATCTCTATCCTGGAGACCAAGTCCTCCCAAAAACCTGGAAAAACCGAGGCCCAGAAGACCAATTACAAGAGCAGTGGACGAGACACTGTGATGTGTTACTAGCCACCCCAGTAGCAGTTGAGCTGGCTGGGGTAAAGCCTTTAGGTCTGAACCCAGTGCTCAAGGTCAGGAAAGCAGTTTCGCCATTTAAGCAGAGGTACAGCGTGCATAGTCATGGCAGGTTTATCGGTGCAAAAGCTGGAGGCAGGTACAACGTTCAGTGGGCAGTGGGCAGCAGGCAGACTTAACAACAGGCAGCCCCTGACTGCCGCACCTCATGGCCCGGCGGCCTTATATACTAGTTTTATATGACTCGTCGGCACTTGGCTGTACAAGGTAGCCGGCTGCCAGACTTGAGCTCTTAAGGCCATAAACAAGTTATACAACTACTGCTGAATCAGCTGAATTAGTCCCAGCTGGAAGGCCTGTAAAAAACTGAAAGTCCTGAGCAAGATAACCCTCCATATTGTCCACACTCTTGGGTATGTCACAGTCGGGTCTAGAAAAAAACGACATCACCAGAAAAGGGAAAATTCAGCAGCCCCTCAGCAGCAACATGGAAAGTCCAGCCCATCAAGGACTTAAAGTAATTGTTTACCAAACACCAGTACTGTGCAGCGAGCAGGGTGGAATTCAAATGCTTGGATGATGTTGTAGCTGAGCAAGGAGAGTGTGTGTTACCATCACCTTCTCATGCTTGTACCTGTATAATTCAATCCAAACCGAACGCTAGAAACCAAACGGAACTAATCGCATACATACATCACAATACTAACAGTGGGGGTTGATAGAGTAACAACTGCAGGAAATTTTACTTAATAACTATAGGGAATTCTTCATTAAGATGAAAAGAATATAATTACCTCTTCTCTGCTGAATTAACCACAAGGCTTATTGAGATTGCTTTCTTAGACCTCACTCCCTAAATCCTCCTATAAAATCTGCTGGCAGGTTTTAAGATATTGAGATGGTTTCTAGGGTACTAACTAACCCACTATGTACTCAGATTGCCTGTCAATCTGAATAAAGCACTTTTAGAGGCTTCAGTCCTGTCTCTGTGTAATGATTTAGTAGTGACAGGTGGCCCAAGTCTACAAGTGGGTTCCCTCCAGTAACAATATCACAAGTTGATGGCTTTAAAAAGGGAAATTTTGTTTTGTCACAGTCCTGTATGCTGAAAGTCCATATTCAGGGTCTCAGCTCCAGCAGAAGGTTTTCCCTGTTGACTCTGGAGAAAGTTCTTTGTTTTCAATCTTCCCCTGGACTGGAAGCTTCTGAGGTGAAGAGACCCTGTTCCTTTCCAAAGGATGTGCCCTGCTCCTGGCACTGCTTTCTTGGTGGCATGAGATCCCCAACTCTCCACTTGCCTCCTTTTCCTTTATGTCTCAAGAGGCTGCCCCAAGGCACAACATAATCCCACACGCTGAGTCCTGCCCCACCAACACGACTTGCCTGTCACGTCTCATTAACATCATTGAATAGGGTTTACGGCATAAAGGAACGTCACACAGTTCCAGAATCATGGCCCAGGCAAACTGCCACACGCGTTTTGGAGGCACACAGTTCCATCTATGACAGAGCCTCAGGGTGGGTTCAAACCAATAACTTTTTGGTTAAGTTCCTAACCAATGAGTCAAGTTACTTCATCTCTCTGTGCCTCTGATTCTTGATCCTTAAAATAGCCATTCCACTAATAAACTTCCATTTGAGCTGTTGTGACTAACCTCCCTAAAGTCTTAGCACCATGGCTACTTAATAGAAAATCAGCGTGGTTTTTGTTGTGTTAACTTGCAGTCCAAGTACTCTTGGCAGCTGTGGTTCCATGAAGGGGAGAGAGAATCCTGAGCCAAGGCATGAAGACAGCAAAGCAGAGGCACAGGCCTTGAGATGGCAGGTGCCCCACAAGAGGTCGGTCCCTTCCTGCAGAAAATTGTCCTTTTCAGCTCCACGCAGAGGCATCTGGCTCCCACTGCAGAGAAAGCGTGTCTCTAGCGAGTGTTCCCCTGGGCTGGAAGGCAGAGAAGGATCTGAGACATGAAGAAGGAGCTGTGCTGGGTTAGAAGACAGGGAGGAT
The DNA here is from genome assembly GCA_028571685.1 of Heterohyrax brucei. Taxonomy (NCBI): domain Eukaryota; kingdom Metazoa; phylum Chordata; class Mammalia; order Hyracoidea; family Procaviidae; genus Heterohyrax; species Heterohyrax brucei. The sequence goes on from CM053162.1 coordinate 26,954,307, forward strand.
GCAGGGGCAGGAAAACAGGCTGGGGACAGATCATCCTGACAGCGAGAAATGGGGAAAGAGTCCAGATTAGAAGAACAAATGCCTGGAACCAGTCACTGTGAAGTTGATTGTGACACATGACAACCCCATGTGTGTCAGAATAAAACTGCTCCACAGGGTTTCCAAGATCACTAGGCCTTTCTTCTGAGGTGCCTTTTAGGCAGACAAACTTCCGTCTCGGTTGGCTGCACCCCCTAGAAACTCCACTCCTGCCTGAATCATCCCTTCTTAGCCACTCACTGCGGGCAGGGCCTTGTAATCCTCAGCAGCTCTGCAGGGCTGCACCACTGGAGTGCCTACCTCACAAAGGAGGAGACTGAGCCTAGGGAAGTGGAATAATTCGCCAAGCCTTCCGAATGACTAAAGTGGGTTTGAATCCACCCTGTGGGACCCCAGCAGACCTTCCAGCAGCCACCAGGAACCTGTTCCTCACGTTGTGTGCCCATAACCTCCGCCCTACCTGCCTCCAGGAGGCAGGAGTGAGAACAGGTCTTCCACCTGTGCTTTGTCCAGTGTCGCTGGGAGCCTGCCAGGCTGCAGGGGCCGGGCCTTAGCTTGCAGTTCCGCCTGGGTGCTTACTGGCTCCAGGCACATCAGTCAGCTGTGGCCAGAGGACTAGAGACACCCAGTCATCAGCAGCCCAGCCCAACTTGGGCCGGCAGTGGCCAGCCCTGTCAGGCTACAGAGAGATGAAAACCCTGATTACATTCCAGGGTCTCTCTCCCACTGTAAACCCTTCAGCCCGTGTGTGGGGCCCCTCCCCTGTGTGTACAGCCACCTGCAAACCTCCAGCCACCAGCACTGTGAAGGACTGTGAGGGTGAGGGGCCTTCCGGGCCTTCGTGTCCCAGTCCCACTACATAAGAAACCGTGAGGCCACCTGTGATTTTCTCACAGGCCTGGAGCTTGATCCCGTGATGTCATCACCAGCTTCCTCTCTTCCTTTTCTTCTGTCTGATGGGAACAAATCCTGAAAGATGCAGAATAGCCAGGAAGCAGAGCCATGTCAGGGGCTGGCATCAGTGACCAAGGGCCTCTCTGTGCCAGGCACCGGACACCTGCTTCTCAGTGTTCCTAACAGCAGCGTCACCTCCCTGTGGTACATGAGGGAACTGAAGCCCAGAGAGAGGAGTTCACAGCCCCGGCCTCAGACCCTGCCCTCACTGCCATGCCGACTGTTAGGGCCACTGCCAAAGGCACTGCAGACCCAGGACAGAGGTGCCCAGGGGGAAGAGCAGGCCCTGAACTCAGAGACTCAAATCAGACTCTACCACTGTCCGGTTGTGTGGGCTTAGGGAAGTGACTTAGCGTCTCTGAGCACCACTTTCTCTGTTTGTAAGGGCAGCTGTGAGGATTACAGAACATGAGTAGAAAGCCCCCGGCACTTAGGGTAAGTGGCCACTCCACCCCACATAATCCTCAGAAGGGAAGACGGGGGAAACTGACAAAGAGCTCCCTCTTTGGGAAACAGTCCCCTGGCCTGTCCTGAGGCGTCAGGGTGTGGTCCTCTCGGGAAGGGCCACCACCTCGGGCAAGACTTGAAAATCAACAAGGCTGAGGTGAGGCATAGGGCACCCTGGCTGCTGGGAGGTCAGAGTTAGTGAGCCACACTCGGAAGCAGACAAGAGGAGGCTACAGGAGACACAAGGGTCGCCTCTGCTGCTGTTGCTAATGAACCGAAGACCCAAGGAGACAACTAAGTGCCCAAAACCAAGGCAGGCAAACTGTCAGCACCAGTGACCTGACCCTTGGGCCACGAGACAGCATCGCACTGGGGTGGTGTAAGTGACGGGGTGGTGTAAGTGATGGGCTGAAAGGCAGGCAGTTCAAAACCAACCAGAGGCACTTCAGAAAGTCACAGCCCTGAAAACTCCACTATTGAGCACTACTCTGCACACGTCGGGTCTCCATGAGTCAGAAGTGACTCAGTGGCAGAACGGGCTACGGCACCAGTTCAACGCCATGGAAATTGTTCCGGAGAGGGTGGCCTGAAATAGGGGCAGAGACACACCAGTCCAAGTGTCCAATGTCCACCGCATTGAGAAGTGTAAGTGATGGGTTGCAAGGGAGTTCCCCCAAGCCCTCACCAGCCCGCAGCTGAGTTTTCTTGGCTTCATTCACTCTTCACAGGGGCTCCCCTAACTCTCCAGTGACAGGCTATCTTGTGGCCCAAGGGTCAGGTCATTCGTTCTAACACTTCAGTTGCATTGGAATTGGGCACTTAAGATTGTCTCCTTGGGTATTTGGTTCATTAGTGACATTCTGTAGCTTCCTCTTGTCTGCTTCCAAGTGTGGGTCACTAACTCTGATCTCACTGAGCTCTGTCTCACCTCAGCCTTGTTGATTTTCAAGTCTTCCCAGAGGTGGTGGCCCTTCCTGAGAGGACCACACCCTGAGGCCTCAGGACAGGCCAACCTCCTGGGGACTTCTTCCCCATACTTCTCTCCAGTGGCACATTAGGGCTTGATCTTTATGTAAAATGCACATTAGGCAGGCAGGAACACAGAGGTAACCCACAAATGCTATATTTCTGAGGGAACTCTATCCCTGAAATTCAGGGTGATCACTGAGTGAACTCTGTCCCTGAGATTGAGGGAGGCCGTCTTATCCAGTGATCAGGCCTCGCCATTAGCTGAAAACAGCCTGGTATGCACACAGCAACCGCAGGGATGACCAAAAACAGCTTGTTTATGTCCCACCTGGTATGACCATAAAACTTCTGCCTCTCTTCCCCACCTTCCTAAATGAAAGTTCTCCTCTCATCAAAATCTTAACCGTAAACAAACCTTACCCCTTCCTCTTCTAATCAACACTTCTTCCTTATTCAGACCATAAATCCCCTAACCAGAGGTTCTTGCTTCCCCTTTTCTCTTTCTTTCCTTATCAAACCATAAACCGTCTCCCACCAGACTACCTCAGTGAAACTTTAAAACTACAAGAAACTTGCCCTGCTTGCTCAGACCCCACTCTTTCTCTTCGAATAAACTTCACTGGACCCTTGGACTGGTGTGTCTCTGCCTCTGTTTTGGGCTATCCTCTCCCCAACAATTTCCATGGTGTTGTAGAACTGTTGTTGTAAGTCAATTCTGCTGTCACGTGAATTTTGATTCATGGAGACGCCACGTGTGCAGAGTGCAAGTGCTTTGAATGGAGTTTGCAAGGCTGTGAATTTTGGGAAGCGGATTGCCAGTCCTGTCTTCTGAAGTGCCTCTGGTTCATTTGGAAACACCCACCTCTCAGCTAATAGCCAAGTACTTAACCATTTGCCCCATCCAGGGGCTTCTACAGCTGTTGTCAGGTGCTGTCAATTCTAGGTGACAGTTGATTACAAGTCATAGTAACCCCATGTGGCAGAGTAGAATTGGTCCCTTTGGGTTCTTTTGGCCATCACCCTTATTTAAGTGGGGCACCTTTCTTCCATGGACTTACAGCGTGGGTTCAAACCCAGCCTTTCAGTTAGCAGCCTGGCACCTACCCATGGCACTACCAGGCTCCTTAGTGTAGAGTGAGGGTACTGGGAAAGCACAGAATTGCACAGTAGGAACACAGAGGCAGGCTGCTCCTGAGTGCAAGGAACAAAATACCAATGCCTCATGGCTTAAACATGAGTGAATTTAGTGCCACATGACCCATAAGGGAAAGAGTGAGACATGGCACCTCCACAGTAGACGAATGCTGTAGCTCAACCTTCTTTGCTGTTTCCACAGCTTTTCCCTTAGTTTTAAGGGGGCTGCTACAGCAACCAGCATCACACTTTCACATGAGAAGATCTAAGAACATGGGAAAGTATCATCTTAGTGTTAGGCTGAAACCCAAACCCCACCCCCCAACTCTTCCCGGAACAGCCCGAGTCAAAACGTCTCATCCACCAGCTGTTCTGGAAATTCCATTCAAATGAAGGCTAGCTACTGCTTCTTCCCCATAGGCTCAGCTAGACGTCTCCTCACCTTACTCCACTGAAAACAACACTCCCCTGTGTTAATTCAGTAACTCTAATTGTCCACAACCCCATTTGCTACTTGCCACGGGCACTGATCTCAGCGCTGTCCTCAACAAGGCCTGCTGCCACCCCTTTATAAACTCCCAACCCCTGAGCCAGTGCGCAGTTTTGCAGACTCCCTCCCAGGAAATCTGTAAAGCCGCCCAGGATGCAAATAAACTTTTTCTTTCTGTTTCTCTCTTTCCCTGGTTTTCTTTTATAACATAGTTTAAACTAAACAAAACCTTTTACATCTCTAATACTTAGGAACCCTCCTCTGTGACACTTCCTTGATGTCTGGTGAAGCCACCAACCCAAGCCAAATAACCCTCCTTGACAAAGGGACCACAGCTCTTGCTTATTCCTGAGTTGTTGGTTTCTATCTCCTACTAGCCTGTGGGAAACAAGCCAACGATAGCCTTCCGCAGGAATCCGGGGCCACCCTACCCTCCTGACACTCCCAAAGGTGCCCCTGACAGCTCCTGCTGGCAATCTTTCATACTGAGTGTAGCACCCATGAGGCTCTGCATAGAGACTGTTTTTTCTCCCACAGGCTGTGAGTATGTGTGATCAGCAAACCACTGCCAGTATCATCTGTCCAGTTTTGGTACCACATGGTTGGCCATCTCCATAAACCTAGGTTAGGAACCCCTCCCTCGCCAATGGGGACAGTAGAAGGCAATGAAAGCAGGATGGCCCCGCCATAACCAAGGTCACCTGGTCAGCTGGAACTAACTGCTTTTCGCTTGCTGACTGGTTCCATGACATGGCAAAGGCCACCTGGGACAGAGTTGCCAATTGCTGGCAGCTGTGCTATCTTTGATGGATGTTGCCACTCTTCCTACCCAAAATACTCTTATGCCCAAGACAGAACTGTTGATAACTGACTATAGCCTAGTGGGTGACGTTATCACATTTGGTCTATATTGGGCACGTTGTCTCGAAGGCTCTCTAAGCCTCAACCACCAGCACCTTACCACTTGCCAAGGTTAGACCTCTGATCACTGTGACTACTAGCCTGGTGACTGTTAGGCTAGAACTCTGGTCGCCATGCGTAGCCTGGTGACCATAAGCTGGACTCTGGTCCCTGTGACTAGCCTAGTGTCATGGATTCAATTGTGTCCCTCCAAAAATGTGTGTAGTAATTCAGTTGGGCCGAAATTGCCTGTATTCTGTGATTGCCCTCCATTTTGTGATTTTCCTATACTGTAAATCCTCATCTCTGCCTGTGGTTAGCAGAGTGGATTATGTTAGAGAGGACTAGGGTGGGACTGCAACACCTTCCTAAGGTCACCTCGTGGGTCCAATGTGAAGGAAGTTTCCCTGGACTGTGGCTTGCACTACCTTTCATCCTTTGCTCCTATAAGAGATAAAAGAGAGGCAAGCAGAGATGTGAGAACCTCACACCATCAAGAAGGCAGCAGCAGGAGTAGCACACATCCTTCAGACCTGAGGTTCCTGTGTCAAGTTGCTCCCTGAACAAATACTGATGCAACACAAAGGCCTTCCTCCAGAACCAGCAAAAAAAAAAAGCCTTCCCCTAGAGTGAACATTGTGAATTCAGACTTGTAGCCAACCAGATTGTTAAAGCCATCAACTCGTGGTATTTCTAGTGAGAGCAATACCAGATGACTAAAATACCTAGTGATTGTCCAGCTGGAACACTGGTCAGTGTCTAGCCTGGTGTCTTAATCAGTTAGTGCTGCTTTAACAGCAATATCACAAGTGGATGACTTTAAAAAGAGAAATGATATTTGTCACAGTTCAGTAGCTAAAAGTTCAAATTCAGGGTGTCAGCATCAGGGGAAAGCTTTCTCTGCTAGCTCTGGAGCAAAGTCCTTGTCATCAATCTTCCCTTGGACTAGAAGCTTCTGAGGCACAGGGACCCCAGTTCTTTCCAAAGGACAACAGCACTGCTTTCTTTCTTGGTCGTGTGAGGTCCCCAAATCTCTCTGCTAGCTTCTTTCTTTTATCTCTCAAGACATTGGCTCAAGGTACAAAACAATCTTATACACTGAGTCCTTTCCTACCAACACAGCTGCCACTCATTCTCCCCCATTAACATCATACAGGCAGGGTATACAAGGAGGATGTCACATAATACCAAATTGTGGCTTAGCCAAATTGATACACACATTTTGGGGGGACACAATTCCATCCGTGACACCCGGTAACCATCATGATAGACCTCTGGTTACTGTGTCTATGCTAGACCTCTGGTCACTGGGACTATCTCTGGCTGCCTGAAGAAGGTGTAAGGACATCGTTTGTTACTGTGTACCCTTAGGACAGGCTCAGGGATGGGGTCCTTTGTGGGGCTTGTGGAAAGGAAAGACAGCACCACCCTAGGTAAAATTCAGCATGGCACCCACCTGCCTAATAAGAGTCTTTGTTAAGCTTTGCCCATTGCTTCCCTTACTGTTGTCTTGCACTCTTCTGACAACCTACATAAGCTGCACATCCACATGGCCCACAGCCCAGACACTCATGAGAAAAGGAAAGCAGAAAACCCATGTGGCACCAGCCACTTGCAGAATACCCAAGACGGTAACCCAGCTACACTCCTGATGCCAAGCTGTAGCCAATGTGTCCAAGCTGCACTTAGTATTGGGGCTTGTCGGTATGTCAAAGGGCTAATCTTGAGATCACAGGGCTTGATGGCCCCTACCTAGTCCACAGAAAAAATGGCCTTACTGGATGTGAACCTTGACCCCAGAGAGATCAACTGGTACATTAGGGAGGAGGGGAACCACCTAGAAGGACAGCTTCCCAACTCCAGACTCCTGAAATCTTCCCTCAAAATGCCCAGGAGATCCAAATGCCAGATGATTGGGTGAATACACAGATTGAAACCCATGATTTCATGCATTCAAAATATTCCAAGGTGGACTCAGGGAGGCACAGTGTGTGTGCCTTATGTTTATGTACATTTATAGGAGGCTGTCCTACTGGTTTCTTTCCAGATAGGCGAGAAGAGTGTAGAGAGGAAGGGACAGGTGCTCGTTAAGAGGATATTAGAAGTATAGAGTGAAAAGGGGGAAATACCATTACAGGGTGAGGAAAGTGGATGGAGCCACAGATAGGTGGGCATGTTGGGTTGATTTGGATTGTATACTTTCATTTAATTATAAGTAAATATATATATATATATATTCCAAGAGAATTTGCATGCAGGGGGTGGGTAAGGGAATCTATTGATTATTAAAATTTTTTACAATGGGAGAGGTCTGTCAGTAGAGGCTTGCTTGTTGCTGTGATGCTGGAAGCTATGCCACTGGTATTTAGGTACCAGCAGCATCATCCACTGAGACAGGTTTCAGTCAAGCTTCCAGACTAAGACAGGCTAAAAAGAAGGACACAGTGAGCTACTTCTGAAAAGAATTAATTATCCAGAGAAAAACCTCATGAATAGCAGTAGGACATTGTCAGACATACTACCAGAACTCAGAAGACAACTGAGGAAAAACTGCTTCCTCAAAGAAGACTACCTTAGTGATACGGAAGGAGTAGAGCCTTCAGGATCTTCATTTGCTGACGTGGCATGACTCAAAACGAGGAGAAACAGCTGCAAACATCCATTAATAATCAGAGCATGGACTGTACGAAGTATGAATCTAAGAAAACAGGAAATCATCAAAAATGAAATAGAATGCATAAACATTAACATTCTAGGCATCAGTGAGCTGGAATGGACTGGTTTTGGCCATTTTGAATCTGACAATCATATGGTCTACTATTCTGGGAATGAAAACTTGAAGAGGAATGGTGTTACCTTCATCATCAAAAAGGACATTTCAAGGTCTGTCCTGAAGTATAGTGCTGTCGGTGATAGAATAATATATAGACACCTACAAGGAAGGCCAGTTAATACGAGTATTATTCAAATTTATACACCAACCACTAAGCCGAAAGATGAAGAGACTGAAGATTTTTACCAGCTTCTGCAGTCTGAAATTAACCAAACACACAGTCAGGATGCCTTGTTAATTGCTGTAACTGGACTGGAATGCGGAAGTTGGAAACAAAGAAGAAGGATTGGTAGTTGGAAAACACAGCCTTGGTGATAGAAATAATGCTGAAGATCACATGATAGAATTCTTTAAGACCAATGACTTCTTCACTGCAGATACCTTTTTTAACCAACACAAACAGTGACTGTACATATGGATCTTACCAGATAGAATACACAGGAACCAAATCAACTATGTCTGTCGAAAAACATGATGGAAAAGCTCCATATTAGCAGTCAGAAGAAGACCAGGTGCTGACTGCAGCACAGATCATCAGTTGCTCATATGCAAATTCACTCTGAAACCAAAGAGAGTTAGAACAAGTCCACAAGGGCCAAAATATGACCTTGAGTATATCTCCCTGCTGAATTTAAAGATTATCTCAAGAACAGATTTGATGTGATGTGACCAAAGACCAGATGAATTGTGGCATGACATCAAAGACACCATCTATGAAAAGAGCAAGAGGTCATTAAAAAAACAAGAAAGAAAGAAAAGACCTAATTGGATGTCAGAAGAGTCTCTGAAGCTTGCTCTCGAATGTCGAGCAGCTAAAACAGAAGGAAGGAATGGAGAAGTAAGAGACCTGAACAGAAGATTTCCAAGGGCAGCTTGAGAAGACAAAATCAAGTATTATAATGACATGTATGAAGAGCTGTGTTTCGGTCATCTAGGGCTGCTCTAACAGAAATACCACAGAGTGGTTGGCTTTAACAAAGGAAAATTTATTCTTACACAGTACAGTAGGCCCGAGTCCAGATTCAGGATGCCCACTCCAGGGGAAGGCTTTCCCCTGGTTGGCTCTGGAGGAAAGTCCAGTGTTGCATCAATCTTTGTCCAGAAGCATCTTGACGCAGGAACCTCGGGTCTGAAGGACGCGCCCTTCTCTCAGTGCTGCTTGCTTCATGGTATGAGGTTCCCAATTCTCTACCTGCTTCTCTATCCTTTTATCTGTCGCAGGATGAAAGGATTAAGGGGGGGCAAGCCATACTCCAGGGAACTCCCTTTATAGTGGAGCAGGGAGGTGATCTTATAAAGGTATTTACAGTCCCACCTTAATCCTTTTTCAGTATGGATTGCACCTCAACATCAAGAAAACAAAAATCCTCACAACTGGACCAGTAAGCAGCATTGTCATAAATGGAGAAAGAATTGAGGTTGCCAAGTGTTTTAGTCAGCTAGGCTGCTCTAACAGAAATACCACAGAGTGGATGGCTTTAACAAAGAAAGATTTATTCTTACACAGTCCGGTAGGTTGCAAGTCCATATTCAGGGTGTCCGCTCCAGGGAAAGACTTTCCCCTTGTCGGCTCTGGAGGAAAGTCCGGTATTGCATCAGTCATTGTCCAGGGAGTGTCCTAACGCAAGAACCTCTGGTCTTAACGACGCGCTCTGCTCCCGGTGCTGCTTGCTTGATGGTAGCGAGGTTCTCAAATTGTCCTTGGTTGTTTTTCCTTTTATTCCTTGCAAGCTAAAAGCATTAAGGGTGGGGCAAGCCATACTCCAGGGAAACTTCCCCATAGCAGGAATTCACAGCCCCACCCTAATCCTTTAACCTACAGGTTAGCAAAACCACACAATGGAGGACATTTCCAAGATACTGGGAACCATATCCCAGCCACATGGCTGCACACATTTTTGGGGGGACACAATTCAAACCATGACATCGCAGCATTGTCATAAATGGAGAAAGAATTGAGGTTGCCAAGGATTTCGTTTTACCTGAGTCCACTATCAACGCCCACAGAAGCAGCAGTCAACAAATCAAAAGATGTATTGCATTGGGAGAATCTGCTGCAAAGGGTCTCTTTCAAGTGTTGAAAAATAAAGATGTCACCCTGAAGACTAAAGTGCTCCTGATCCAAGTCATGATATTTTCAATCACATCATATGCATGTGAAAGCTGGATCATGAACAAAGAAGACAGAAGAAAAATTGGTGCCTTTGAATTGTGGTGTTGGAGAAGAATGTTGAATGTATCACGAACTGCCAAAAGAACAAACAGATCTGTTCTCAAAGAAGTACAACCAGAGTGCTCCTTGGAAGCAAAGACGGCAAGATTGAGTCTTACATACATGTTATTAGGAAGAATCAGTCCCAGGAGAAGGACACCATACTTGGTAGAGTGGAACATCAGTGAAAGAGAGGAAGACCCTAGACAAAATGGATTGACACAGTGGCTGCAACAACTGGTTTAAGCATAACAAGTGAACGTGGACGTGGTACAAGACCAGGCAGTACTTTGTTCTGCATGGGATCACTACGAGTCAAAACTGACTAGACGACACCTAACAACAACAACCATGGGTAAAAAGCTGGGCTTTTTACCAAGATTTTGCTCAGTGTGACAGAGCTATTTCAGTTGTCTGGTCATTCTAGGGACCCTAAAATGTACCAACTGTTTCATGACCCAGAGTCTTTTGGTGTACAAGTCAGTAGAGATCACAGCTCCAGGCCCTTCTCCTAACACTGAGCAAGAAAAATGAACTAGGTCTTACTTCCGGTGAATGAAAACCATGTTTAGCAGCCTGAGATGGCAAAAAATCCAGACTGGGTGGCCCCAGTAACCATCATGCAAGCCCCAGAGAAACCAAAATGAAGAGACAAGATGTTGCTGCACACCTTTGTTGTAGTTTGTGGTTTACTGTTGTTATGCTAGGTGTGAGCTGTCATTCGCAAACCCAATTCCGGATCGTACAACCCAACAATTGCCACAACCATGTTAGGAATATCACAAGGCCCACATATGACCAAGCCCGGCTCCTGTACCTCATTTTAGAAAATGCCCCCCATGGTGTTACTTAATAGTTAAAACTTATAAAACATGGTAGGAATGATCAGCTTGTTTTCCTGGGGTTCCAGGTAAGGTACAACTTTAACTGCAACCTGGGGAAAAAGCCACACAACACTTGGTCACCTGCAAGCAAACGCCCCCAAAGCCCTAACTTTAACTTGGGGTAAAAAAAAAAAATCCCTGTTTCTGTTGAGTCCATCCCAACTCATAGTGACCCTATAGGACACGGTAGAACTGCCCTATAGAGTTTCAAGGAGTGCCGGGCAAATTTGACCTGCTAACCTTTTGATTAGCACCGTAGCACTCAACCACTATGTCACCAGAGTTTCCTTAATTTGCAGTAGGACTCTAGAAACTTCCCTTGAAGGAGAACACATAGACAGTTGGGAATACGTAGACCAAGCCAACCTCCAAATCATATGTGGGTGTATGTCCAGTGCTCCCCAGCTCTAGATTTCATCCAGAAAATGTCTAGCTGGCCAGTAAGCCACTAGCAGCTTATGCCCCGGAAGAGCTCCAAACATTACAAAACCTCACTGATTCCTAGTGGTCCTAGAAAACTGAGTAGAACTGGCCCACAAGGTTTCTAAGACTGTAATCTTTTTTTTTTATTGTGATTAAGTGAAAGTATACAATCCAAACCAATTTTGCATGTCCACCTATCCACAGCTGCTCTGCTCTCCTTGCCCCATGACAGCACACTCCTCCTTTACATTTGATGGTTGTCATATCCTCCTAACAAGCTTCTTCCCCCTCCTCCCCACCCTTTTCTCTCCCACCTGAAAAGAGATCAGGAGGACAGCCTTCTACAAATACAGAGAACCACAACGTACACCCACCACATGGTCACATTGTATCCCCGAGTCTAGTCCATCTTTGTACGATGAGTTGACCACAGTAGTGTCTTCTGGTCAGGGGCAGCAGCCAGTCTAGGGGCCATGTTCCCAGGGATCCGCCAGGCCATTGGACCATCAGTTGTGGTCTTTTAGTAGAGTTCTTGACCTGCACTCCTCTTTTTCTCGTGCTGCAGCAGGGACTAAACACTGTGAGCCCCATCGTGGCTGTCTTTGGTGGTGGCAAGGCACCTTTTGGTTCTCCTGGTCACATGCTGATACAGTCTCCATTTACGTGGGTCCTTCTTTCTCCCTGGACTCTTTTCTCCTATTTCTTTGGTATTCTCAGTGATCATCTGTTCTGCATGAGTAGGGATGATTTGGGATACCTCAGATGACAGCTTGCTAGATACCATTCATCAATATGGGGTGCAGAAGACTCTTTCAACAATAAGCTAGTTATGCCAACTGACCTTGATTTCCCCCGACAGCATGGTCCCCAGACCCTACCCTTGCTACTCTATCCTTGCAATATTGGGTTGAGATTAGAAGAGCTTTCAGATTATGGTGAAGTCCAGTTAAGTTGATCTACTTTCTACTGCGTGCTCTCACTGCTTTCACTTGACCAAATTTCTGTCAACTGTCTTATCTATAACCAACCCACACCATTCCTCCTCACCCTTGTAGCCATCAAAGAATCTTTTCTTCTGTACATAAGTCTATTTTTAAGTATTTGTTGCAGTATCTTTGCTACTGACTAGTCTTTATGGAAGCTGTTTTGTTGCGTGTGGGGTCACCATGCAATGACACTTCTTTGTCCTGTGAAGTGGCCGGTGGAAGTGGCCGGTAGGTTCAAACTGCTGACCATCAGGTTAGCAGCCAAGAGCTTAACCACAGCACTACACTAGCTGCTTTGTCCTGCGTTTAGCCACCCCCTGGGGTCCTCCCCCACCACAGAACACGTCTCTTACATGACGAGGAGGCTGTGTTCTGTGTACTGTAAAGTTCCCAGCGCCTACAATGGTGGTTAGTAAAGAATCCAAAAATCCAGACCCACCGCCGTCAAGTCAGTTTCACTCGTAAGATAGAGAGAAACTGCCACAGAGAGTTTCCAAGGAGCAGCTAGTGCATTTGAACTGCCAACCTTCTGGTTAGCAGCCATGTCTCTTAACCACTGTGCCAGCAGGGTTCCTAGTAAAGTATAGGCATTCCATAAATAGTAGTGGAATGAGTCAAGGATGAAGATTAGTGAATGGCTTTTAAACTGAACAGGAGTATGCCTCATGCCTAAATTAATAGCTGGAAAGCGGGAGTGAATAGCATTGTAATGACTTCCCATCTGCTGTGCTGAGAGAGCAGGCCCAAGGGCGCTGAGCTGTAGCTCCCTCCGGACCGCAAGAGGCTCAGCCGCCTGGCCAGGGCACCAACACTTGGTGACCCAAGAGAGGTTGGGAAGCACTAGGGCCTTGGAAGGCACTGTGGAGCTTAGAGGGGCCCAGGACCTGACCAACGTGAGTCTTGAGAAATCAGAAATACAGTGACAAAGTTTACTGCCAGCTCACATCTGTTCCCTGCAGGTCCCATTGCAGAACCACTGTGCGGCACCGTCACGGCTAAGAAGGAGATGTCACTCACTGACTCACCCATTCACTCACTTACTCACTCACTCATTTACACCTTCACTTGTTCACTCTGTCATCTGTGTCACCGTTCATTCTCACGCTCACTCAGTTATTCATCTAGCCCCCTACTTGTTTACTAAGCAGAAATTATCTAGGCCTTAAGGAGAGAAAGAGGGCTCAGATTGTTCTTTCCTCGAAAAGCTCCAGGGCTTTTGCATGCAAATATGTCTATTTTTAGAGCAGGGCAGTAGTGGTTCAGTGGTAGAATTCTTGCCTTCTGTGAAGCAGACCAGGGTTAATGTGGGACAATGACTATCATGAGCAGCCGCCACATGCCTGTCAGTGGAGGCTTCTGTGTTGCAATGATGTTGAAAGGGTTTCAGTGGAGCTTCCAGACTAAGACAGACTAGGAAGAAAGGCCTGGTGATCTACTTCTGAAAGACAGCCCATTACATTACTTAGCCATAAAGAGAATCAGAGTTCCTATGAACTTTGAAAAAATCGTGATGGGTGAAAATGTCAGTCACAAAAGGACATGTATTGTATGACTCAATTTACACGAGATATCTAGAATAAGCAAGAGTATACAGGCCTAAGATTATCAGTGATTATCAGGGGTGGGGAGGAGGAAAGGCAGAGGGGGAGTCATTGCTTAGGAGATAATGAGTTTCTGTTAAGAGTGATAGAAAACTCTGGACACGTATATGGTGATGGTTATACAACATGATGAATTTAACATCACTAAATTACATGTGGAAAACGTTGAAATGGTGAACGTTTTGTTGTATACATATTCACCACAGTTTTTTAAATGTTAAAGTAAAAACAACAGCTATGAACAACAGCAGAACATGGATCATAGTGGTTCTATTCGCAGGTGGTCACAGGAGTGCAGGCCCAAGCAGAGGCGTTCTGTTGCGTGTGGGGTCACCACGCAACAACACTGACCCAGGCTACTTTCTTTATATGCAGATCATGCTGCTTCTCCACTTATGATGGTAATGATTTTGCATTTTAAGCAGAGTTGTTGGGCAGTTAAATGAGACGACATACGTGAAACAGGGAACTTATGAAGACACTTGCAAAACTGGGAGCTACTGTTGTGAATACAGCAATGCAATGTGCATCCTCACACTGTATCTCCAGGGGAAAAATGTAAATGTTTTTGTGAATTCAAAGAGATCTCAGAGAGAGAAAGTAGCTTGACAGAGTTGTCCTGGGCTGGCTGTGCAGGAGGAACATGGATGCCGGGGCGGGTTCTGTAACTGGCAATGGGAGGTGGTCTATGGCAGGGAAAGTCGGGTAGTGGGACACAGAGGACTGAAGAGAAGGTAGTGGTGTTCACTCTCCCCCACCTCCCAGGACCAGGGTGAGGCTCCCAGGGATTGGGTAGAGTCATAGTTTGCTTTAGAGAGGACCCAGCCCTGCTGAGCTGGCGGTGCTGGAATGTGAAGTGAAAGGTAAAAAAGAGGACCCAGCCCTGCCAAGCTGGCGGTGAGAGGCAACACCAAGGCAGAAGGGAGCCGTCTGGGCTTGAGCCAGGGGCTCCAGATTCCAGTGAACAGGCCTGAACCGTTATAGAAACCAAAAGGGCAACCAGCACAGGCCTATTCTTGTCCCGCCTTCCCCTCTGGGTGGGCCCCGTCCAACCTCAGAGGCCTGGGTGCAGCCTGACTAGGTGACTAAGGCCTGGCCGAGGGGTGGGGTGGTGAGAGGGGTGGGGTGGTGAGAGGGGTTTGTTCGGCTACGGCAGCATGTTTCGCCTGGCCCACATCATGTGACATGGTGCTGGCTGACAGGTACAGCGGGAGCAACGGGGCACACTCCTGAGGAAATGAATCCGAGAAGGTGGGTAGGCTTCTGTCGTGGATTGAGCTGTGTCCCCTAGAAATATGAATATCAATTTGGCTAGGCCATGATTCACAGTACTGAGTGCCTCTCCACCTTTTTGTCATCCGATGTGATTTTCCTGTGTGTTGTGTTAATGAGGTTGGGTCAGCAGGATAGGCGGCGGTTGTGGTAGTGAAGCAGGACTCAGTCTACAAGACTGGATTATGTCTTGAGCCAATCTCTTTTGACGTATTAAAAAAAAGAAACAAGCAAAGTAGGGAAAGAAGACCTCACATCGCCAAGAAAACAGTGCTGAGAGCAGGGCACATCTGTTGGACCCGGTGTCCCCGTGCTGAGAAGCTCCTAGTCCAGGGGAAGACTGATGGCAAGGACTTGCCTCCAGAGCTGACAGAGAAAGCTGGAACGGATGCCCTGAATTGGACTTTTGGCCTACTAGACTGTGAGAGAATCAACTTCTGTTTCTTCAAGCTGTCCACTTGTGGTATTTGTGTTACAGCAGCACTAGATGACTGAGCCAGCTTCTGGGGGCTGCTGTGCCAAACACAAATGGATTATTCTTGCAGTTCTGGAGGCTATGAGTCCTAAGCCAGGGTGTGCGGCTGCAGATTCATGCTGAGGGCTCTGTGGAAGAATCTGCACATATGTAGCTCTCTCCTAGCCTCCAGGGACAGCCTGTAATCCTCCTTTTTCTAAATCCTGTCTCAGTCTTCCTAGGGCCATCTCCCTCTATATCTGTCCCTGTGTCTCTTCTCTTTTGTAAGGATAGCACCCACATAGTATTAGCAAACACCCTATTCCAACATCACCTTATGCTAGCTAGTAACACCTTCAAAGATCCCATTACCAAGCAAAGTTGTGGTCACGGATACCAAGGGTTAGGACTTCAACATACAGACAGTCCTGTCCTGATGGCTCCGTTGTAAATCAGTTCTGACAAAAGTTGAATACCTTTTTGTGTGTGTGTTTTAATTTTCATTATTATTGTCCTTCCATTAATCAGTATATTTATAAACCCAATCTTTGTCTTTCAGGATTGAAAACATTACATGTAAACTTACAGATACACTTCAGTACATACAAACACTGAAAAAATACACAAATCATAAAAATGTACTACAATGATGAAATCAGTCAGCGGCACAAGGACAAATATTGTACGAGACCTCTACTATGAGGACTTAGAAACAGACTCATGTACAGAAGAAAAGAATCTTTGATGGTTACAAGGGAGGGGAAGGAGGGAGAAAGAGGGTTGGTTATAGATTAGATAGTTGATAGAAATTCGGTTGGCTGAAAGCAGTGACGGTACACAGTAGAAAGTAGATCAGCTTAACTGGACTTCAGAATAAATGGAAAACTCTTCTAATCTTAACCCAACATTGCAAGGATAGAGTAGCAGGGGAAGAGTCTGGGGGCCATGCTCTCAGAGGACATCAAGGCCAATTGGCATAACTAGCCTATTGCTAAGAGAGTCTTCTGCACTCCATATTGGTGGTGAGTGGCATCTGAGGTCTTAAAAGCTAGCAAGCTGTCATCTGAGGTACATCAAATGATCCCAACTCAGCCAGATCAGTTGATCACTAAGGACAGCAAAGACATGCAGGAAAAAGAGCCCAGAAGACAGAAGGACCCATGTGCATGGGTGATTGTATCAACATGTGACTAGAAGAACAAGATGGTGCCTGGCCACCACCCGTGACAGCCATCATGGGGCACACAATGTCATGTCCAGTGGCATCACGAGAAAAAAAGGAGTGAACCTCAAGAACTCCACTGAAAGATTGCAACTGATGATCCAAAGGCCCTAGGTTCCCCTGGGAGCACTGCCCCTAGACCTACTGATGCCCCAGATCACAAATCATTACTGAGGTCAACTCTTTGGACAGGAATGGATTGGACTTGTGGACACAAAGGGACCATATAGTGTGTCCTCTTTATGGTTCTATACATCTACAGGATGCTGTCCCTACTGGCATCTTACTAGAAGGGAGAAGAGAGGGTGGACAGGAGGGGATGGGGGATTGTCAAGAGGATATGAACGTGTAGAATGGAAGGGAAGAGTATTCTATCATTGGGGAAGGTGAGCAGAAGGAGCTGCAGACAGGTAGGCATGCAAATTTAACTTGGATTGTATACTTTCACTCAATCACAATAAAAAATAAATAAATAAACAGGTAAAAATTTATTCTGACAAAGAAGACTTGGACAATATTGGCATTTTGTCAGCTGTGGTAATAGCTCCCCCAGGAATGCTCTGGATCATATAGATTATACCAGGGAATGAAGATGGTGTTTCCAGTCAGAAAATTAGTGGAGGTTATCTGTGTGGTCCTTTTCTTTTTTCTTTGCGTATTTCACTGTAACAGCTCACCCCTTCTCAAATCTGCCCACTGACTTCTGCAAAGGGGTACTGTTTGAGTCTAAGTGTTCAAGCAACTGAAGCCTTTGGTTGAGTTCAGAAAAAGCTTCAGCTAATCCTTTTGTTGAGATCTTGTAGCTGATTAGACCTTGAAGGACCTAGTTTGGGTTCAGAAGATTGGGCTAGTATGTCCAATTTCCATATGAGCTCCAAATCAGGCTCCCCCTTCCCTAAGGCAAATGGCGGAAAGGTGTTATTAGGCAAAGTAAATTCTGGAGAGGGAATGGTTCAGTCTCAGTGAGTGGAAAAAGAGCCTGCGTAGATTCGGGGGCATTCCTTTTATATTGGTAAGGAAACCCTGCTGGCATAGTAGTTATGCTGCAGCTGCGAACTAGAAGGTCCGCAGTTCAAATCCGCCAGATGCTCCTTGGAAACTCTATGGGGCAGTTCTACTCTGTCCTACAGAGTTGCTATGAGTCAGAACTCACACGACGGCAGTTAGTTTCGTTCTGGGGTTTTTATATTGGTAAAGAAGGAGGGTGGTGACATTGTTTCTGGTTCTGGTGGTGGCATCACTCCTGATTTCAAGTTCTGGACCATACATCAGCAATTGCATGATAAGTACCCTCCCAGAGAGTATGGTAATCGTACGGAAAAGGGATGGAAATAGGGGCTAAGTCATTTCTAGGTCATCCCTCTGAGGTGGAATGCACATGTGACCATATCGCAAACTGCCAGGAGGAATTTTTATGTCTGCAATTACCATTTTCAAGCACTGATTGGATGTTTAGTGATTACACTGTTATCCAACAAAAACTCTGGGTTGAGGCTACCTGCAGCAAAGCCACTCTGAGACAGGGCTTGGGTAAAGTGATCAATGGTCTACTTGCAAACCAGTAGGCACACGGACAAAGAGATATTCTTGTCCTCAAAGCCTGTCCAAAGTTGTCAGGCAAGGTCAGGGTTTTTAAAAGGAGAGGCTGCATGCAGGTGCAGGGGTAGATTTCAGGGAACAACGTGAGTAATGAGGGGGACATGCATCCACATTCAGGCCTCAGGCATCCAGTGAAATAGGCATCAGGAACTAGGGTCTGCAGGGTGAAAAGATATGTATCAAGAACTAGGGTCTGGAGACTCTCAGCTGTCACCTGAACAGGGGGTCCTCAAACTGGCATCTCTGCTTGTTTGATGATCCTAAGAAGAAAGTCTTCACACAGTTAACAAGTGATTTCCTGCCTGAGCCAGTTAGTGTTAGAAGCTAGGAATTTTAAGAAAATCAGGTAAAGAATTAGTCCTGACTGCCTACTTCAACCTCCCCTGTTGTTTGGAAAGTAATTTTTCATGCCTCCAGTTTCAATACAATGAGGTGGTATGCTGCGATGATCAGATTCCCTAGCTAACATTATCACTTTCACTGTAAAACTTGACAACCTCTCTCCTTCTTTTTACTCATTCATTCTTTCTTCTTCAATATTTCTTTCCCCTTCAAAACCCATGAAGTCCTGATCTGTCAATTCCCCTTCTTCGCGATCCACAAGCTGTTCTACATCAAGTGCTAAATTCAGCATTCCTGCCACCTAGACAAATTTTCTACTAATCTCTTCCATCGTATTATCCTGATGAAATGCTTGGTGTGTGTTCAGACAACTCAGAAATTTTTTCCATATCCTCCCTGTGCATTTTCCTGGAACTTCCTTCCAGGAATACGTGCTACCGACAAAATGTTAAAAAAGGAAAAAGGACTGTCGTTTAAGTGCAGTTTGTCATATCTCAAATATGTCATGAGTCAGGGACCACTTATATCATCGGAGGGGACACTGTTTAATCCATAACACAAGACATTTTGAGAGGTTTTACTTGCTGACGAAGGCTCTCAGACCTTTTTGAATCTGTTTTCTCTCCCTAGCATTGCAGGGCCATGACAGCCCCATTTAAGAGCTCAAAGTTGGGCTTCCGCATCCTCCTTTGGTTTCACTTTAGGCCTGCCTGCTGGCTAAGCACAGTTGCCTAATGTGGTTTCTCATCTTCTTCTTTTCTTTTAATTGTCATTAAATGAAAATACACAATCCAAATCAATCTTGCATGCCTGCCTATCTGCAGCTTCTTGTCTACTTGACCACAGGAATTCACTGTGTGGTGGCTCCAACAGCAATTAGAACAAGATCTTCTACTTGATGGAAGAGGAAGGGACAGAAACTGCCTCAGGCCTAGGACGTGATAGCCTGGAAATGAGATGGAGTTGTGTGGGAGGGAAACAGGTTGTTCTCTGGTGCAAACTGCATCCTAAAAAAAGAGAGAAGCTTTTCTCCTGGAAGGTATGTGAAAGCACATATCTGTATTACAGGGGTGAAGCCCAGGAAATGCAATGAGCATCTGCTGATGCTGATGCCAGCCTCCAAGCACTGAAGCTTACTTCGTGCTAGACAACACAAAGGGTACTCAACATACGTGATGTCCTTGAGTCCACAAATAGCCTGCGGAGAGAATGATTGCCATTACCATTTTATAGAAAAGAAAACTAAGGCACAGAGATGTCAAGACAGTTGTCTGAAGTCACAGAGGAAGTAAGAGCAGAAGGGAGATTCTAATCCAGATCCCATGTCTTTGTCATGGGTTAAATTGTGTTTCCCACCAAAATCTGTGTCGCAATTAGCTAGACACTGATTCCTGGATCATGGGATATCCTCCATGTATACTATAAATCCTGCCTGTATGATGTTAATGAGAGTGGATGGATAGCAATTCTGTTGGTGAGACAGGACTCAGGGTACAAGACTGTTTTGTGCCTTGAGGCAGTCTCTTGAGATATAAAGGAAAGAAGCTTGCAGAGATTTGGGGACCTCACATCACCAGGAAGCTGAGCGTATCCATGAGGAAGGACCAGAGTCCCTGTGCCTCAGAAGCTTCCAGTCTAGGAGAAGGACCTTTCTCCAGATCCAGCAAAGAAAGCCTTCCACTGGAGCAGACACCCTAAATCTGGACTTCTAGCCTACTGGACTGGACTATGACAAAATAAAATTTCTTCTTTTAAAGCCATCCACTCACAGTATCTTTGTCAGAGCAGCACTAGTTGACTAAAACAGTCTTTTAAGATGAGGACTCCTCCCCAAACTCACATGTTGGATGTCTGATGTGTACCCAAAATGCAACTCGAGAGAGGCCATGTTTGTATGACTGTTGGGGGCACCCTTGGCCCAGCAGGAGGCTATCTTCGTGTGAGACGACATGCAGAAGACAGAGACAGGGTTCAGAGCTGTTAGACGCTTGCATGGTCAATTCCTTCTTGCAGGGAGGAAAGTAAAAGTCTGGGATCACCCAATGGCCTGAAGAAGGCCAAGCAGGAGTGCTCCATGCTCCCAGGGAGGAAGACTGCTCTCTGTAGCCACAGATCAGCAGCCATCCCTGCCCAGCCACGCTTCAGCCCCGTCTCTTAGAGGCTGGGGTGCTTGCGGGTGGGGAGATGGAAAAAGAAGTTCCCAGAGATGGCGAGCTCTGATAGCCAGGCTGCCTATACCCAGCCAGCCAGCTTTCCACACCAGGAGATCCTGCCAGACGGAATCAAGGGGCCTCTCAGCCAGCCAGCCAGCCGTAGGTCAGCAGGCTGGAGCCAAGACCTTGCTTATCTCTAATGAGTTCTTCAACTACAAGTTTATAGTCTATGTTTGTTGTTTAAAGAAAAAGTGGCATCTCTGTTACTATTCAGTTCTATCCCAATACCATCTCCAGAGGGAACCATTGTGAAAAGTCTGGTTTCTGTCCTGGGTATCTTTCTGTCTTTTTATTTATACACTTATATTTTCTTGAAAAAGAAAAGAAAAGGATTATATTTTACATATTGGTTTGCAGCTGCATGTTCTCCGTCCACAGCTTCCTTGCTTCCTCCTGGGTCAGCACAGGGATGCCTACTGTATCTTGTCTGACCCTGGCATGGTATCCCATGGTGGACACAGGCCATGTGTCCTGATGACTTGATTCTATGCTAGATGGATATGGACAAAAGGCATTTTTACTTTTTTGGAGTCGGTGGTAAATGCGAGAACCTGCCTCAACTATCACCATCAGACTAGATGGTGGTAAATGTAAGAAACTAACAAAGGTCATATAGGTTATTATGTTACGTTCCATCCTGTACCTCAGTTATCACCCTCAGACCGGATTAGCTGGTCTACATTCCTCTCCCTAGCTCTAAGGAAACAGATTTAAGACCTCAGAGAGAGAGAATGAAATTTGGGGTAATTCACACTGTTTGATAAGATGCAATGAAACCTTATGATGTAATGAAATCTTGTGACTCCTTTTATTCTATGACAAATGCCAACCCCTTTGAATTCTGGCTATAGAAACCACTACAAATATAACCCAAAGGGGGACAGCTTTTGGCTCACTGTCCTCCAGATTGCCAGCATATCTTCAAATAAAATATTCCTTGAACCATGCTTCATCTCTGAATTTTTCAGCTACAGTGACAGGCGGAATGAACTTGCTTTAGTTCGGCAGCAGAGTGGGCAGTCCCTTCCCACAGAAGGAACAACTGATCAGGCTGGGTGGAGGTGGAGAGAGGATGGAGAACATGAGAGGGCCAGGATTCTGTCTCCCTGATTTTTAAGGGAGATGGAGAAGGTGATGCAGTCTGGGAGGTGAGGAATCTGAGAAGTGACAGTCTGGGAGGACCACGGGATCTGCTGCGTCTGGGGCCTGGGAAAAATTGGATGTGGGAAGCAGTAGCGTCTGAAATTTCCTGCGGTAACCTGGCTTGGCCAGTGCCAAGTACTTGGAACGGAAAAAAATGGATGTAAGTGTTACTGGAGGGTCTCCGCAGACCTTCATGGGTCCTTGTCAGACCTGTGACAAAGAATTACTCAGGGAGACTTGGTTGGTCCACGAGAGAAATCTTTATTGGAAAATGAAAGCACTTCGAAGCGGGGCGGCAGCAGAGTGTGCAGCACTCCAGCAGCTCAGGGCTGAGTTTTCACAGCTCATCTAGGTGCAGGGTATAGCTGGGGCAAGGCACTGACGGGGATCTGAAGTATTTCCTTTTTTGGCAGGCAGCTGCTCGTTCCTTGGTTCTGTGCTTTCAGGCTTCAAGACGGTTCCCGCCACGAGGACTTCTGGGACTGGTAGCAGGACTTATTATGGGGCTTGTGCATGCGCAGTGTCTTGCTCCCTTGGTTCGGTTCCCCAGGCCTGATTCTAGCTCTCTGGTGTCCCCATCAGAAGGACACATAGCTGTCAAAGTGGCACTTCCTGTTCATTTCCCTGAAGTTGGTTCTATCTGTTTCCTTCTGAAAGAGAACTCTGAGGAAGTTTGCACAGTTGTTGGGGGACGTATCTCACTGTCCCAGGCTGTCGTTAATCATCATGTCTCTTCATCCCCTACCGCTTGTTGATAGCTCCAGTCACACTATTTACATGGGCTCTCAGATTCTCAGTCTTATTCCCAAATGCTATACTCCTATATGTTTCCCCACACTACTCTGCCTACCTCACAAGGAAATAGGGCAATCAGGACCAGCCGAAAGGTCTCTGGAAATCAGGAACGGCATGAGACGAGAAAACAAAAAATCACAAGACCTAACCAAGTAGAATACGAAAATGGGATTAGGCAATCTTTGCTGCAGAAGAATGGAATGTTCTTCCAGAGAGTGACAGACTTCTGGGTAGATGGGTGTAGGAAGGGATACAGAAGTGATTGGACTGAGGCATCTCCCAGGATGCAATGGTCAGTGTTGCACAGTCAGGGCTGCAGGCCAAACCGGCTGGGCTGGTCAGATGAGGCTCTGACCCCCCTCCCCACAGGTGGTGGGGAGCTGTCCATCCTTTTCTGTGACAGGTTGTTTCCTGCACACGTCTAGATGAGTGTCTCTGGGAACTTGCTCTGCCATCTCCCAGCCAGCCACTCCTTATTCTACATCACCCTGCAGGGTCACTATCATGGATAGAATTGTGTTCTCCAAAAAAGCTATGTAGCGTATTGTGTGATGTTCTTTCATGTTGTAAATCCTACCTCTCTAACGTTAATGAGGGTGGATGGCTGGCAGTTGTGTTGGTGGGGCAGGACTCAGTGTGTAAAACTGTTTTGTGCCTTGAGGCAGTCTCTTGTGACATAAAGAAGTTAGAAGAGAGGTTTGGGGACCCTATACCACCATGAAAGAAAGCAGTTCCAGGAGCTGAGTGTGCCCTTTGAAAAGGACTGGGATCCCTGAAACTCAGAAGCTTCCAGTCCAGGGGAAGATTGACGACAAGGAGCTTCCTCCACAGTCAGCAGAGAAAGCTTTCCCCCAGGGATGATACCCAGAATTTGGACTTTTAGCCTACTGGACTGTGACAGAGTAAAATTTCCCTTTTTAAAGCCATCCACTGCAGTATTTCTGTTACAATAGCACTAGATGACTAAGACAGTCACTGTGAGTTGGAATCGACTCAATGACATCAAGTTTGGTTTATTTATTGCTTTATTTGGATTTCCTCCATCATCCAGAATCCTTCCTTCAGAGGACATGTCCACTATGAGTCACAAACTAAGTCCCAGGCAGCCAGGAGATTCTCGTTCCTCATCCTTTAGCCCTACAGCTACAAAAACAGGTTGTTTGTCGTGACAGGAATCAATGCATCCATAGGACACACTTAGTCACAGGCAAAAGGTTTAGGAAACCAGTGAGAACACAGCCCTGTACCGTCTGCCAGCTCCTTGGCTTTTCAGAATCTCACTTATTTTTCTCTCCCTCTGTCCTGTCCTTCTACAAGTGCTCGTTCTCCCTCCCAAGGACAAGGTGCTGGGACCAAACATGAATTAGCAAGTTCTTACCACTCTCCATTAGAATATTCCATCCTTCTTGCACAAGGACTGCCTTTCTCCTGGTTTCGTATTCTGCTTGGCTGGGGTTTTAGGGTTTTATCTGTTTATTTATCTCATGCTGTTCCTGATGGCTGGGATCCTTGGACCAATTCAGATACCTCTGGGATGGTCCTGGACCCATTTCCTTTGGCTGTATTCTAAGAATTTGGCACTGGCCAAGCATTCCAAGTTATAAACACCTTGGCACCTACTGGACTCTGCTCCCTTAGCCCAGAGCATCACAGAGGAGAGCTCATGTTGACCTTGGCAAGGACCCTAAAGGACCCACCCAGGATGCCTGCAGGTGCAATGGCCTCACCTCTGCCACAGAAACTCACACACACCTTCCTGTCCAGCGACTACCTGTGCTCAGCAGCTCTGGGCCTGGCACTCAGAGGTGCATTTGAGGTTGAATGAATGGACGGGTGATTATGTGGAAACGCGAGTTCAGAGGGATGTCGGAGTTTGTCTCTGTGTTAGTTCTGCAAGATAATAAGCAGAGATGAAAATGGTTGCCTTTGGCTGCTGATCCAAAAGATCGCCAGTTCAAACCCACAAGCTGTGCTTCAGGAGATAGACGGGACTATTTGCTGCCATAAAAATTTTGCCTTGGAAACCTTTTGAGGCAATTCTACTGTGTCCTATAGGGTTACTATGAGTTGGAATCGATTTGACTGCAGATGGCTTAAAACCTCCTCCCCAAAAAACGAAACCCACTGCTGTCGAGTCAGTTCCAACTCATAGGCTTGGCAGTGGTTTAATACAGTTCCTCCTCTTCTATGTTTTCTAAGTGTGAGTTGTTTTTTTAAAAAAAATAAACCAGAAAATATGATACTAAGAATAATACGGAACTCCTAGTAATGCAAAGGAACACCTGGCGGCATAGTGGTTAAGTACTATGGCTGCTAACCAGAACATCACCTGTTCAAATCCACCAAGCTCTCCTTGGAAACTCTGTGGGGCAGTTCCACTCTGTCCTGTAGGGTTGCTATGAGTGAGCATAGACTTGATGGCAAGACATTTGGTGTTCTGGTCTTGTAGTGCAAACAGTTAAACTTTTGGCTGCCAACCAAAGGGCTGAAGGTCCGAGCCTATCCAGAGGCACTTTGGAAGAAAGGCCTAATGATCTGCTTTCAAAAAAGTTAGCTAATGAAAACCCTCCAGAGCACAGTCCTACTTTGACACACATGGGGTCTCTATGAGAAATGAATGGCAACTGGTTTAGTTGATTTGGTTTGGTTTGGTTTGGTTCGGTTCGGTTCGGTTTGGTTTGAGTGGAAGAATGTGCAACTGTCACCGGTTGAAGAAGTGCTTGTGATATGTTTTTCCCACTCTGAACAGCCAACAGCCTCTGCCCATCAGTGGTGGGTGATTGAGTTCTCTTCCTCCCTCCAAGAGGTTGGGTTCCTGGTCATACATGAGAGGGCCAGTTCACACAGGAAAGCCTTTGGAGGGAAAGAGTGACCTTGAGAGTGGAGAGACCCAGGAGTAGAGGTCGTTCCAGGATATAACCACCAAACTGGTGTTTACTCAACTGCTTCGGGGTCTCAGGATGCACAGTGTGTGGGAAAGGCTGTCTGAGCAGTATTGTTGAAGGAAGATGTCTGAAATAGGAGCAAACCAGTCCATCCCCCAACCTGCTAAGACTGGATTCCTAGGATCCACCCACTGACCCTGTTCTGTGTGTCCAATGCTTCTGGCAACCTGAGTCAAATCCCTGGTGCACCTTGCTGGGCCTGGCCCCTCTCTGGGGCAGAGAGGATGGATCCTGGGCATGTAAGGGGCAGTCACTACTCTTGAGCTGAGCTGGGGGAAACATCTAAGCTCTGTTTCTCCTTCACTGTCCCTCACTCTGCACTGAAACCAGATTGCCCTGGGCCTTGGCCACCCTGCACCTGACGCAGATCACAGACTTTCTGCCTCTAGGACTTGTCCAAGCCATTGCCCTAGCCAGTCATACCCTTTCTGCATCTTCTCTGTACATCCAAATTCATTGCAGCCTCACAGGCCCCCCTCAGATTCTATTAGTCTAATCAGCCTCTCTGCCTCTTCTTCCAGAACTTGCTGCCATTGCCCACTTTTCTCCGTCCCAGAGTCCTATGGCTGTTTAATTCTACCTCCATCCCCACCCAAATACCTCTGGACTTTTGAAGATCTGTTCATGCTCACAATCCCACAGTGTTGCCACAGTGCCTGATCCCCCTCCAGGAGGTGGCCCAGGGCCTTTGCACATGCTGTTTCTATGCCAGGCACGTTTCTTCTTCCTTTACCTAGTTAACCACTACTTGTTAGTTCTGGGGTTACTTCTTCCCACAAGACCAGAGATGTCTAGATCAGGCCAGGCTGCACTGGCAGATGTGCCACGCACCCTCCCAACACCAAACATTTTTGGTGATGGGTGTTTGGCAGACAGCTGTCTCTTGCACTCAATGATAAACTTTGAAAAGACAGATATCGTGCCCACCCTGCTCCCGTGGTCCCCATACTGTCTCATAATTACTGAATTTGAACTGATTGGGAGACTGGGGGAACCCTGATGGCACAGTGGTTAATTGCTCAGCTGCTAGCAGCTGAAATCCACTGCTCCTTGGAAATCCTGTGGGAGAAGTTCTGCTCCATACTATAGATCACTTGTGTTGGAATTGACTCTGTGGCAACCAGTTTTTTGGGTCTGAGGTAGAATGAGGGCAGGGTCTCTATTCAGTTTATGGTTTTATGTTCAGAACAGGCTCAGTGCCAGCCACCCAAGAGGTGCTCAGAAATGAGGCCCATCCCTCCCCAGCCTTGTTGTAGAAAGGCTGACTCACATTCCATCCTTCAGCCTGCAGTGACCGGGAAGCACCTCATCCAGGTCCAGCCCAGAGGAGGCCAAGTCCAGATAGATTCTGGATATGGTTTCCTTTTTGGATAGAATTCTCCCAGAGAACAAGGACTCTGTCTTCCCTACTCTCAGATTCTCCCCCACACCCAAGCAATACCAGTTCCCACTGCATACCCAGGATCTTGGGGTTCAGTGATAACTATCCCA
This sequence comes from Heterohyrax brucei, assembly GCA_028571685.1. Lineage (NCBI taxonomy): Eukaryota > Metazoa > Chordata > Mammalia > Hyracoidea > Procaviidae > Heterohyrax > Heterohyrax brucei. The sequence goes on from CM053162.1 coordinate 26,981,655, forward strand.
GGCAATGGCCAAGTGTCAAGTTTCCTTGGCCCCAGAAAACATGAACTAGAAGAGTTGGGGAAGATGAGAAGAATCGTGTGCTGTGGCTTGTAGCCACTGTGTACAGAGAGTACACAGTGCCTCATCGGTCCCTCTGCAGCGCAGTCCTCAGACAACAGCCACCGCTGTGGCTTTCAAGGCGTGTGTTTATGCAATAGGCACAGAGGCAGTAGGCACAGAGCGTGCCTTTTGGAATCAAGAGGCCAAATTGCCGAAACTGTGGCACTGCCAATTTCTTGCATGTGGCCTTAGCCTGTTACCTCCCCACTCGCAGCCTACCCAAAAGGCCCTGTGAGGTGAAAGGGGCCATGTGGGCAACATGCCTGTCACTTAGTAGGCACTCTGAGGCTGGCACCCCTCCACCCTCCAGGGCCAAGTCGGGACTGCCATTCGTCCATTCAACCAGCAGGTGTCTTCGTTGCTTCACACCCTGGATGGAGATCAGCAGCTCTGGTGAATGTGTCTGTTCAACCAATAAAATCCACGGGTAGAAGTATGTGCCACTTCCCCATCCAAAGCTGGAATGATGACCACCAACTTCCTTTGTGTTCCTAATCAGAAGACAAAAGGGCTGGAGCCCCTCAACCAGGCAGACGTCTCAGGCAAACAATGTGCATTGTTAAGGCTGCCATGAACTGGGAGGCTGCTGATGGGCTGCAGGAGCCTGACATGTGGTTAACAATTACCCACCTTGGGCAGGGTCTTAATCAACACCCGCAGCTTCAGAGGCACAGTGGTACTCAGGCTCAATTGCAAGCTATACAACTCACCAGCTGGGCAGCCTGGGGCAGCTAGTTAACCTATCCCTCAACCCTTTCCTCCTCCATTGTTGCTTTCCTACAGCACACAAAACCTGGAGGTGGGGAGGGGCCTCTTACTACCTCAACCCACATAGCAATCATACTTTCTAGTTTCTGTTTTGCATACTGTTTTCAGCCTGCCCCAGACCGTGTTATTATGTTAACAAAAGCTCCAGACCCAGCCCGACCTGTAGAATGAACACCAGGTTCACATGCACCGACTGTGTTGCTGGTGAGACCGAGAACATTGCAGTGAATCACTATTGGCTGAGGTTGAGGGGCTTTTGTTGTTTGTTTTTTGTTTTCTTTAGGTTGACAGGTTCTTTTTTTAAAGCAGTTTTAGATTTACAGAAGAATTGAAAGTTCAGAGTTCCCAAATACTTCTTCTCCCTCTCCCTACAGTTTTTCCTACTATTAGCATCTTGCACTGGTGAGGTACATTTGTTATGACTGAGAATCAGTGTGGAAACACTGTTAATTAACATTTAGTGCCCTTAGTTTACAGTAAGTCATGCCTAGTGGCTTTGACAAATTCATCGTATCCACGTTCGCCACTGCAGCTCCATACAGAATCCTTTCACTGCCCTAACCACGCACTGGGCACCCCTTGGGCACCAGGTTGTTTTTCACGTCTTCCTGGAAATCAAACTATGGTCTTGGACTTCTTACAAATACGAACAACCTAAATCATCAGCTTCCCATTTAACCATCAGTTTATTGAACTGTGGGGGCTTCTGTGTAGCCGTGATACTGGAAGCTACGCCACCAGTATTCAGATACCAGCAGGGTCACCAACGGTGGACAGGTTTCAGATAAGCTTCCAGATGAAGACAGACTAGGAAAAAGGACCCATAAGCCCACTTCTGAAAATCTAGTGAAAGCCTAACGAATAGCGGTGGAACTCTGTTGGATACAGTGCCATAAAATAAGCCCCCTCAGGTTGGAAGGTATTCACAAGATGAACGGAGAAGAGCTGCCTCCTCAAAGTAGAGTCCACCTTAGTGATGTGGATGGAGTGAAGCTTTCAGGACCTTCATTTGGTGATGTATCATGACTCACAATGAGAAGAAACAGTTGTGAACATCCATCAATAATCAGAATGTGGAATGTACAAAATATGACGCTAGGAAAATTGAAAATCATCAAAAATAAAATGGAACACACAAACATCGATATCCTAGGCATTAGTGAGCTGAAATGGACTAGTACTGGCCGTTTCAGACAGTCGTATGGTCTACTATACCAGGAATGACAACTTGAAGAGGAATGGTGTTGCATTCCTTGTCAAAAAGGACATTTGAAGATCTATCTTGAAGTACAGTGCTATTAGTGAGAGGGTAACATCCATATACCTGCAAGAAAGTCCAATTAATACTACTGTATTCAAATTTATGCACCAATCACAAAGCCCAAAGATGAAGAAATTGAAGATTTTTACCAGCTTCTACAGTCTGAAATTGATTGAACATGCAATCAGGATGCACTGATAATTACTGGTGATTGGAATGCAAAAATTCAAAACAAACAAGAAGGATTGATTTTTAGAAAACACAGACTTAGTTATAGAAATGATGCCAGAGATTGTATGATAGAATTTTGCAAGACCAATGACTTTGGTCACTGCAAATACCTTTTTTCAGTGATATAAACAGTGACTATACACACAGACCTCACCAGATGAAATACATAAGAATCAGATCAACCACATCCATGGAAAGAGACAATGAAAAAGCTCAGTATCATCAGTCAGAACAAGACCAGGTACTGACTGCAGAACAGACCATTAACTGCTCAAACGCAAGTTCAAATCAAAACAAGTCCATGACAGCCTAAGTTACAACCTGGGGTACATGCCATCTGAATTGAGGGACCATTTCAAGAATAACTTTGATGCATCAAATACTAATGACCAAAGGCCAGATGACTTGTAGAATGACTTCAAACACATCATACATGAAGAAAGCAAGAGGTCACTAAGAAGACAACAAAAAGACCAAGCTGGAAGTCAGAAGGGACTTGTTTAGTGCTACTGTAATAGAAATACCACAAAGTGGATCCCTTTAACAAGAAAAGTTTATTCTTACACAGTCCACCATCACCACTGCCGCTAACTGACTAACAGCAACCCTATAGGTCAGAGTATAAGTGCCGCATAGTGTTTCCAAGGAGCACCTGGCAGATTTGAACTGCTGACTTTTCGGTTAGCAGATGTAGCATTTAATGCACTATACCACCAGGGTTTCCTTACATAGTCCAGTAGGCTTCAAGTCCAAATTCAGGATGTCCACTCCAGCGGAAGGATTTCCCTCAGTTGGCTCTAGAGGAAAGTCCTTGTGTTGCATCTGTCTTTGTTCAGAGAGTATGTTGGCACAGGAACCACAGATCTGAAGGACACACTCTTCTCCTGATGCTGCTTTCTTGATGATGTGCAGTTCCCAAATTTCTGCTTATTTGTCTTTCCTTTTATCTCTTATAAGATAAAAGGATAAAGGGTGGTAGAAATCACACTGCAGAGAAATTCTCCTCACAGTGGAGCAGGGAGGTGAGCTTAGGAAGGGATTTACAGTCCCATCCTAATCCTCTCTGACATAGGAAAATCACAAAATTGAAGACCACTGTACAACACTGGGAATCATGGCCCAACCGAACAGCTATGCACATTTTGGGGGGGATACAGTTCAATCCATGACAGGACTCTGAAACTTGCTCTTAAACATTGAGTAGTAAAGCAAAAGCAGAAATACTGAAGTACAAGAATTAAACAGAAGATTTCACAGCACAGCTTGAGCAGACAAAGTCAAGTATTATGGCAAGTGCAAAGAGCTGGAGATAGAAAAACCAAAAGGGAAAAACATACTCTGCATTTCTCAAGCTGAAAGAACTGAAGAAAAAAATTGAAACCTCAAGTTGCAGTGGTAAAGAATTCCATAGGGAAAATACTAAGCATCAAAAGAAGATGGAAGGAATACACAGAGTCATTATGTCAAAAAGAATTGGTGGAAAAAGAGACTTATGTACAGAAGAAAACACTCTTTGATGGCTGCAAGGAGGGGAGGGAGGGAAGGAGAGGGTTGGTTATAGGTTAGATAGTTGACAGAAATTTGGTCAGGTGAAAGCAGTGACAACACACATTAGAAAGAAGATCAATTTAACCGGACTTCAGCATAACTTGAAAACTCTTCCAATCTTAACCCAGTATCACAAGGACAGAGTAGCAGGGGTGGAGGTCCAGGGACCATGCTCTCAGGGGACATCGAGGCCAATTGGCATAACTAGCCTATTGCTAAGAGAGTCTTCTGCACCCCATATTAGTGAGTGGCGTCTGAGGTACACCAAATGGTCCCAACTCAACTGGAACAGATGATCACCAAGGGCAACAAAAACACGGGAAAAAGAGAACTGAGAAAACAGGAAGACCCATGTGAATGGGTGACTACATCAACATGTGGCCAGAAGAACCAGATGGTGCCTGGCCACCACCAGTGATGGCCATGATAGGGCTCATAGTGTTCAGTCCCAGTGGCAACATGAGAGAAAACAGGAGTGCACCCTGAGAACCCCACTAAAAGACTGCAATTGATGGTCCAAAGGCCCGGGGTTCCCCAGGGAGCGTGGGCCCTAGACCGATGTTGCCCCTGATCATAAATCATTACTGAGGTCAGCTCTTCCAACAGCAATGGATTAGACTCCCAGATACAGAGTGACCATATCATCTGTGCACTTTATGATTCTATGCATCCATAGGATGTCATCCTACTGGCCTTACTAGAGGGGAGTGGAGAGGGTGGAGAGGAGGGGACAGGAGATTTTTAAGAGGATATGACACGTATAGAATGAAAAGGAGGAGTGTGATGTCACCAGGCAAGGAGAGCAGAAGGCGCTGCACATAGGTGGGCAAGCAAATTTAAACTGGATCACTCAATCACAGTAAAAATAATAATAATGTTAAAAAGCATTGGCTGATGTTCAGCCATTTGAAGAGGTAGCATATAATCAGGAACCAATAGTACTGAAGAAAGAACTCAAAGCTCCATTGAAGGCACTAGCAAAAAACCAGGCTGCAGGAACTGATGGAATATCAACTGAGATGCTTCAACAAATAGATGTGGTACTGGAATTGCTCACTCATTTATGCCAAGAAATTTGGAAGACAGCTATCTGGCTAACTGACTAGAAGAGATCCATATTTATGCCTATTCCCAGTGTGATCCAACCAAATGTGGAAATTATTGAACAATATCATTAATGTCACATACAAGTAAAATCTTGCTGAAGATCATTCAAAAGCAACAGTGGAAGTGTAATAACAGGGAACTGCCAGAAATTCAAGTGAGATTCAGAAAAGGACATGGAATCAGGAATATCATTGCTGATGTCAGATGTATCTTGGCTGAAAGCAGAGAGTACCAGAAAGATTTTTACCTATATTTTACTGACTATGCAAAAGCATTTGAGTGTGTGGATCATAACAAAGTATGGACAACATTGGAGAGAATAGGAATTCCAGAACACTTAATTGTGCTCATGAGAAATCAGTACATGGATCAAGAGGCAGTCGTTTGAACAGAACAAGGGAACACTGCATAGATTAAGGTCAGGAAAGGTGTGCGTCAGGGTTGCAGCCTTTCACTGTAGCTCTTCAATACTTATACCGAGTAAATAATCCAAGAAGCTGGACTATATGAATGTGGCTATATGAACTAGACTGTATCAACCAGAAGAATGAGGCATCAGGATTGGAGGAAGACTCATCAACAACTTTCCTTGCTGAAAGTGAAGAGGACTTGAAACACTTCACTGATGAAAATCAAAGACCACAGCCTTCAGTATAGACTGCACCTCAACATCAAGAAAACAAAAATCCTCACAGCTGGGCCAGTAAGCAACATCATAATAAATGGAAAAAGAATTGAGGTTGTTGAGGACTTTCCAAAATCAACCCCATGGAAGCAGCAGTAGGGAAATGTGTTGCGTTGGGCAAGTATGCCACAAAGATCTCGTTCAAGTGTTGGAAAGTAAAGACGTCACCTTGAAGACAGGTGTGATTGACCCAAACCATGGTATCTTCAATCACAACACATGCATGTGAAAGCTGGACAATGAATAAGCAAGACAGAAAAATAATTGATGTCTTTGAATTGTGGTTCTGGAGAAGAATATTGAATACATGGTGGACTGGCAAAAGAACAAGCAGATCTGTCCAGGAAGAAGTACAATCAGAGTGCTCCTTAAAAGCAAGGATGGGGAGGCTACGTCTTACATTTTTAGGACATGTTGTTAGCAGAAATCAATCCATGGAGAAGGGCATCATGCTTGGTAAAGAAGAGAGTCAGCGAAAAAGAGGAAGAGCCTCAAGGAGACGGATTGACCCAGTGGTTGCAGCAGTGGGCTTAAGCAGGAAAACAATGGGGGGAGTTGGGCAGGACTGGGCAGAGTTTCATGCTGTTGTGCGTGGGGTCACTATGAGTGGGAGCCAGCTCGATGGCACCTAACAACAGCAGCTGTCAGAGGCTGTCCCAGAGCACCCCACTGTCCAAGAGCACCCTGGAGAAGCTGTGCTGTAAAATGAAGACAGACCCACCTCTACACTTAGCAGTGCTCTTTACCTTCAAACGGGATCATTCCACTTCCTCCATTGGTGAGACAAGAACAAGGCTGCAGTCCATGCTGCCTTTGGACAAACCTGGCTGAGTACCTACCATGGGCTGAGACCTCTGTTAGGTGCAAAGATGTGCCAGGCAGACAGTCAGATGGGAAGAGAGGAGGACTCCTTTCACAGACTAGAATCCGGTCAGGAGGACGAACACCAAGCACAGCACTATAGATGAGACGAGCGGATCACAGAGAGAGAGACAAGCCCCTTTGACTGTACCGAGGCTGCCTTCCGATCCTCTGTGACCTCTTCCAGAGACTGTTTGTCCTTACACCTTATCACATGAGGGCTGGAGTCTCCACCATCACCACAACGCCATGTGTGTCAAAGTAGATCTGCACTCCACAAGGTTTTCAATGGATGGTTTTTTGAAAGCAGATCACCAGGCTTTTCTTCAGAGGCACCCCCAGGTAGACTCAAACCTCCAACCTTTCTGTTAGCAGCAGAGCCTATTTCTACCACCAGGAGCTCCAGTTGGAGTCTAAGGTTAAGTGCAATTCACCAGAGAGCTGTGCCTTTCCCAAAAGTAGTAAGCCCAAGCTTAGTAGCCAAAAAAAAAAAAATGGACCTAGCTAGCAAAATACAAAAGTAACACAAAAAAGCCAAAACCAAAAACCTCAAGTTCTGGAAAAGAGATTATGAAGAGTTAACAGGACGTTTTGTGGTTTTTAATTAATATGTACTAGGCTGGCGGGCTAGTGGAGAACCGCTGGTGGTGCAGTGGTTAGGTACCCAAGCCGCTAACTGAAAGGTCAGCAGTCGAACCCACCAGACACTCCAAGGGAGAAAAATGAGACAATCAGTTTCCCTAAAGATTTACAGCTTTGGAAACCCTATGGGACAGTTTTATTTTGTCCCATAGAGTGACAATGAGTCACAGTCTACTCGTCAGCACGCTAGTAGCAAAATCTCCAAGCAGCTTTGGCTGGATTTGCTCAAAGATTACCTCACCCTGTGCCAGCTGTAGCTTTCTTTGGCACCGTGGCTTTGATGCTTTTCCCTACTAGAGTCTCAGCTGGCAGGGGGAACTATAAGAGGTCCTGGTGAGTTTGCAGCCCTAGGGCCGGATAGGGGGAAGGTTCCTGACAACCCCACAGGCCACTGTGCGGCCACAGCGCATCCTGCCAGAGAAGTTCCTACCCCGGGGGTAGGGGCACGGAGGGAACAGGTCCTGACATACCAGGGCAGCCGCGGAAGGAGGCTCACAGAGATGGGGAGGGATTTTCTCATTTCAAATGTCTGCTCCCTCTACATAAATGTCGTAGTGGCCAGCTCAGGGTATGGAACTTGGCTTCGGCAAACTTGCCCTGGAGTTTACAGGCTCTTTTTTAGAGACCAGGGAGTAAGTAGAGATGTCTACAGGGGAAAGGTCCAGCGTCCCCCTCAAGCAGAGTACCTCCTGCCCTGCTACCAGCAGCTGTAGGTGAAGCCAGAAGAGAAGCGCTGGGGTGTTGGGGGGATTCTGAGTTTGGGGCTGAGCGACCCTTTTCTAGATGCATGCCGGGGAATGGAGTCAAATTTTAGGTTTTAGGGTTTGTAGGCGTTCGAAAACTCAGAAAAAGTATCGAGGGTGATAACTGTTTAAAACAGAAGCAACAAAAAAGAAAGTTTCGGTGGAAGATAAACAGCAGGCAAAGGACGTGGAGAGGAGGGATCGGGCAACCGGCGGAGGCGCCAGGCTGACTCCTCTGAGAAGTGTCAATTTCCTCTGGCGACGGCCCTTCTGTCCTGGAAATCCACTCAGACCTGCCCCAGCAGCACCACCACCAACCTTCTTTCAGGGCCTGGCAGCCGTACAAAGGAGCCTCCGACCCCCGGGCGGACGCCCAGCCCAGGTAGCTAGCGGAGCGGTTCCGAATGCACCCTTTCCAGGGCTGGCTCCGAGGTTGCTGGGACAAGGGGATCGGTGGCCAGAGCGGGTGTCAGCAGCGCCCCTGCAGGTCCCCAGCGGACAGCTGTAGGCAGTATAGGGAATCTTTCCCAAAGAGAGCCGGGACACAGATGTTGCCGCATATTAACGCAGTCAGGGGAAAGATGAGACCCAGTTTAAGACCAGTTAAGGCAGTTGGTTACCCGAGGGGTACTACGGTGGGAGATTTCAAGGGAAAACTCTCTGGGACAGTTCTACTCTGTCCTATAGGGTCGCTATGGGTCGCAGTCAATCCAATGGCAATGGGTTTGGTTTTGGCTGCTGGTGGTTATCATTCTTAAGGGGTGGTGATCACCCGCTAAGCGTAAGAAAAGAAAAAAGTGAATCACCTCGCCATAGTGACTTTTTTCTCCCCCCGCGGGAGGTGGGACAGGTCTCTCACCCAGTTACAAATGCCCACAGTGCACGTTCAGTGAGCTTCTGGGCAGCGCCCAGGCTTTCCTACTGGATCCCCTGGGGAGCTCACTGCCAACTAGGTAGGGGAGGGGGCGGGCGCTGATTGCGCTCCACCCTCCTCTGCCCGGGCCGCCGGGCTCTTAACCCCTCGCGCTGGGCGCCTAGGCCACTGGGCTCGGCAGATCAAGAGAGAGGTCATCGCGGAGCCGGAGCCCGAGCCGCGCACGTCCAGTCCCGAGGCTGACGCCAGCACTCCGGCATGGCCCCAGCAACGGGGTCGGGTGGCAGCACCCTGCCCAGCGGATTCTCTGTCTTGACCACTTTCCCGGACCTGCTCTTCATCTTTGAGTTTGTGAGTAGGTCGCGCGACCTGCGCCCGGGTCGGGGAAAGGATGGGATGGCGCGCGCCGGACGCTCCCGCGGGGCAGGGCAGCGCTGCCGAGTCTGGTTCGCTGCGTAAGGTGCGCGGATCCTCGGAGCGTCGGGATAAGGGAAAGTTTAAAGGGGCTAGATCCAGAAAGCTCCTGCCTGAATTGTTTGGTGCCTTCCAGATGAACGACAATGAAGCAGAGCTAGGTGGAAAACCGAAATGGAAACATGGGTTCATTTGCTGCGTGCTAGTTATCAAAGCCGTGCGCAGGGACACAGGGGCTGAGAGGTCGAGGTTCAGCTGAAGAGACACGTCCTAACGAGGGTTTTCAGCTTTATCCTGGGAGACGGTCTCAGTGTCTCTGTCCCCCCCCCCCGAACCCCCGCCCCAATCAGCTAAAGAAACTTGGCTATTCCAAACCTAGCTTTTGGGACTGGGTGGGTGTCGGAGGAAGAGCTAGGTGTGGATCTTTTCAAGTTTCTAGCTAGTAAACGTATCTGTGACAGCTTTGATCTGAGAATGATAAAAACAGGCCATTGTTCAGCTGCTACTGTCATTCTGCCCTGTGTGTCGGAGGCGGGGGAGGTGTTGGGGAGCCTAGTAAGAGAAGTCTGTGTGCCCTGGCTGACTTGGAGTGGTGGGGGGCCACAAAACCTCCACCTGTGATTGTGTGGAAATGTTACTATGGGTTCCTAGTAAAGTTCTCCTTGTGTGGGGAGGCTACTAGCCTCTTTCATCCTTAGCTCTCTAGAGGCTACAGTCCTTATCAAGTTTTGTTTGTTTGTTTGTTTGTTTTTAAAAAAGCAAACCAAATCCGTAGCTGTGGAGTCAGTTCCGACTCAGGGACCTGGTAGGACAGAATAAAATTGCCCCACAGAGTTTCCAACGAGCACCTGGTAGATTTCCACTACCAACCTTTTGGTCAGCAGCTGTAGCACTTAACTACTATACCACCAGGGTTTTCTTACCTGATAGCGAGTCTCAACTACTCCATCGGTTTGGGTGTTGCAGCCACCCACAGCTGCAGGGACTCAGTTCCCTGTGCCCCAACCACAGAAGTAACCGCCTGAAAAAGTGATTGGGAAAGAAGTCAAATCTGGCTGTTTAAAAACAGGACATCAGGTTCTTGTCCAATTGAGAAGTCAGAAGGTATGAACACCAAAGAGAGTAGAGGACTGGACTGGCATGTGTCAGGTTCTGTCACTTGTGGAGGGTTTGGGGAATGAGACAGGGGATGTCCAGTGGTGTGAGTGTGGTTGAACTTGTGGTCAGAGTTGAGCCCAAACTTAGGTCTATCTAGAGTGACTTCAGATTCTGAAGATAGCTAATACCCACCCCACCCCAAAACAAACAAATCCAGTGCAGTCCAGTGATGCTGACTCATAGAGACCCTATAGGACACAGCGGAACTGCCCCATAGAGTTTCCAAGGAGTGGCTGGTGATTTCCAACTGCTGACTTTGGGGTTTGCAGCTGAGCTCTTAACCACTGGGGACAGCTGGAGTCAAGGAAATGAAATATAGACTCTGGAAACCACTGTGCCTAGCCCCACCATTTATAGATGGGGACACTCAGAGCTCTTCAGCCAGGTACTCTGCCTCCCAGCCACGGTCCTTCCATGTTCAAAAAGTTGGAAGAGTGACCAGAATGAGAGTGTTTGCCACAAGCAATGTGGCAGATACAGGAACCTCTCCCCGCTCCACACACACATGTGTGCACACACGCAGATGGCCTACCTATACTCCTGAGCCCCGTAGCACCCACTGGAGCATCCTTTTCCCAGATGGCTTATCTAGATGTTTCTATCAGCTCTTATCCTGTGCTTGCCTGTAGTAGGATTTCTGAAAATGAACCATATACATAGCCTGGGAATGACTAACCAGTTGTTTCCTCAGAGCTTGCTGCATTTAAAAAGGCAGTTTTGTGACTCAGAGAGATCATGCAGCTTACCTACCTTTGTAGCCCTTTGGGTAACATAATAGCAAGAATGATGGGGAGGATGTTAGTTGGCCTTCACACTTTAGTGGAAGACTTTGGTGCGCCCTTCCTCTTCCCCGCACAAGAACTGGACTCATGTTGTAGGCAGGTGCCAGGGGGCTTGGCCTCACAGAAGAAAGGCTTCCCAGCAATACTGCCTCCCCCTTGCAGTACAACTCAGGGGAAGGAAATTGCTGGGGGTGGGGATAGTGCAGGAGGCATAGTGATTGGCAGGGGGAGGTCAGTAGAATCCTACTTGTTATGGACTGAATTGTGTCCCCCAGAATATGTGTCCTTTTGGCTGTGTCATGATTCTCAAAAAAAAACCCTACAGGAATAGGTTGCATCTTGGGTCAATTTCTTTTGAGATAGAAAAGACAGAAATGAGGAGAGAGACAGGAGGACCTCACACACCAAACAAGTATCTCCAGGAACAGAGCATATCTTTTGGACCCAGGATCCCTGCACGGAGAAGCTCCTAGTCCATGAAAAGACTGATGACAAAGACTTTCCTCTAGAGTCGACAGAGAAAGAAAGCCTTCCTCTAGCGCTAGTGTCCTGAATTCAGACTTCTAGTATCCTGAATAGACTTCTGTTTGTTAAAGCCATCCATTTGTGGTGTTTCTGTTAGAGCAGCGCTAGACAACTAAGACACCAGCCAATCCATGAAGCGAAAGGGGAAGGGGCAGGAGAGAGCAGATAAGGTCACTAAGGTTTTGCGACCTGAAGTGTAGATGCCTCTTCTAGAAGAAATTCTTACTCCTTGCTTGGAATTTTTTTAGCTATTTTAGAGATTGTTTTACTCCCACCTCAGCCCTCACCACCACTGCCCCTTCTCGAGAGGCCTTGGAAGTCTCAATCTCATCTCTGACTCTCTTCTGCAGGTTGGGGGTAGGCTTACTGGGTGCCTGTGAGAGACAAGAAAGGAACCCCTTGACCTGTAGGTGATGCCCTGCATGGGCTGTATATAGAAAATTCCATGTGATCTTGAAGTGTGTGTGAGAGAGGAGAAACATTGCTGTCCAGTCAAATCAGCTCTGACATCACCCCATGCACGTCAGAGCAGGACTGTACTCCATAGTGTTTTCCATGATGGATTTTTCAGAAGTAGAGCCTCAAGCCCTTCTTCCAAATCTCCAATCTTTTACTTAGTGGTGGAGCTCGGTAACCATTTGTACCACTCAGGAAAGGAGCGGAGAATTAAAGGACCCAAGTAGGTGCTGGCCACCACTGAGAGGGTTAAAAAAAAATACATGAAATATTTCAAATATTACAGAAAACTGTAGACTTTTTACAGGTACCCACATAACTACCACTTAATCTTGTCATACTAATATTTTGTATTAGCTGCTCTTATTATTCAGAATACAGGTGGCCTCTAAGCCCCTTACGTATTCCACTACTATCCTATTATCCTCCTCCCTCCATCTCTAGCTCATCCCTCGGCTGAATGTGCTGGTCTCCACTCCGCAGCACAGCCTTCTCCTTTACTCAGACATAACGATGAACTATGTATGACTTTGTTTTGCGTGCTTTTAACTCTATGAAAATAACCTAAACTCAAAATTGAACCTGTTGCCATTTAGTCAATTCTAGACTCATGGCAACTCCATGAGACAGTGTAGAAGTAGCCCACAGGAGTTCCAAGGAGCAGCTGGTAGATTGCAACTGCCAAGCTTTTGGTTAGCAGCTGTAGCTCTTAACCATGGTGCCACCAGGTCCCCTACGAAAATGGTATGATACTGTATGTATTCTTTTGCAGCTTGTTTTTTATGCAAGGCTATGTTTTGAGATTTTTGCATGCTTATACAGTTTATTATGTCCATGGATGCCTTGGCTCTTTCTAATCTGTTGCTTTTTGCTGTTGCAAGTAGTATTGTCTAGAACATTCTTTAATTGCTCCTTTATTTACATGTTGCTTCTTCTGGGAACATGTGGAGGATTTGACTTGCTGGATCATAGGATGTACACACCTCCAGCCTTCCCAGATGTTAGCACCTTGCTGTCCGAAGAGTTATTGCAGTTTCCAGCACCCTTCCCACCCAAGCAGATTCACTGAGAAGCTGATAGAGCTTAAGCATAGGACCCTTCAGAGACACTACTTAACTGTATATTCTTTCATAAAGAAAGTCTCCCAATCTGAAAGCTTCAAACTAAACCTGAATAAATCCTCCCCAATTCCCAGTAGCAGCATGTGAAACACTCATTACTCCTCATCCTTTCTAGGCTTGCTAGCATCAAGGTTGGTAATTTTCTGCTCATCTGATGGGTGTGAAATGTTTGGTGTTTTAAATCTGGAGTCCAGGGAGTTGGCAATTACTCACAGGTCAGATTCCCATGCCTGGCCTCCTGAAAGCCTGGGTGATGCAATTGTCAAACCCACAAAACCTCACCCTCAAGGCCAGCAGGGTGGAACGGCACTCCACTCCCAAGGCAGGGCACTGCCCATTGGCACAGGGAAGGATGGTAACTCAGAGTAGGTCATGGCAGCCCTAGCCTGGCCCAGTACCCCTACCCCAGAGTTCCTAATCTCTGAAAGTTGCAGGGTTCTTGCAGGAAGCAGAAGGCAAGCCCAACCCAACTGGAGCAATCCCACCTCTCTGAGCACTCGTGGAGCCACAGAGGCCCTGCTGCTGTTTCAGGCAATGGGCTCACAGGTGCACATTGTACACACCTTGGTTAAAGATCCAGCGCCCTCCCTTCCCCAAGAGCTCAGCCCAGGACTTTACTCCTGGTCTTTCCCCACCCACCAGGGGATTTTCCTTTTAGAGCTGCAGCTGCTGCGTCCTCTTCTTCTAAGCCTATCGGCTTTATGACACTCGAGTCACCACTTGTGTACCAGGCTGCCAGTGTGCATTCTCTGCCTCAGCTCTGGCCAACACCCCAAGAGGCAGCTACTTCCAGAAAATGCCTGAAGAGATTTCTCTTTATCAAGACCTACCAGGAAAAGTGCCTGAAAACTGATTATAAAATCCCCAACCCCGACTTCTTCCTCTAAGCCTGTAAAAGAGGTGGAGCTACTGAAAGAACATTTGGGAGTTAAGAGAGAATTTTCTTTCTTTGGAAATCCTGGTGGTGTACTGGTTAAGTGCTATGGCTGCTAACCAGAAGGTTGGTGGTTCAAATCTTCCAGGCACTCCTTGGAAACTCTATGGGGCAGCTCTACTATGTCCTGTAAGGTCGCTATGAGTCAGAATTGACTCAGTGGCACTGAACTTAGTTCCCTCCTACCTTTGGAAAGAGCGTGCCACCCACATGTCCATGGCAGGGATACCTCAAAAGCTTGGGAGACACAGAGGAGTGGGGTCTGACTTTTTGAGATACTGTACTGAGAACCAATGCTTGTGGGGTGCGCATTTTGTGGTGGGGTGAGCAGATGGCCACCCAAATGGGTTTAGAGTTTCAGCTCTTACGGTGAACTGAACATAGAAATCAGTTGCTTTTGCATTGACTCCAGCTTGTGGCGACCCCATGAGTGTCAGAATAGAACTGTGCTCATGTGACTGCCAACGGATGACCTTTTTCAGAACTAGATCTCCAGCCCTTTCTTCCAGCATGTCTATGGGTAAACTTGAACTTCCAGTCTTTTAGAAAGCAGACCAGCACATCAACCATTTGTACCACCAACGGACTTTTATGGAGACCATTTCTGTGACCAGAAGTGACCAGGGACTTTTACTATTTGACAGTAACCAGTCAAGTCCTGCCCAGATTGGAAAAGAGCTGATCCCACAGGAGTCGGTTTGGGCTATGGGGTGGGGTGGAGGCAGAGTGGTGAGGCTGTTTTCTGTTTGGTGATTCAAACTCTAGGTACCGCAAAGAGGAAACTTTCACCATCCTGCAGCGTGAGGCCTCCTAGGAGTCAAGCAACACAGATTATTACAGAAACCTAATTTCTCAGATTTGAGAATAAACTGAGTTTTAGAGAGGTGAGGTGAATTTTCCCACATTCACATTCAGAGGTGAGCTCTGCCTACAGCAGAGAGGACCACGGGCAGGCACCCCTAGGACCCTGGCAGCTCTCGGCTCCCTTCACTTCCTCTAGCTCGTGAAGGCACAGCTCAGAGCCAGCGGAGGTCCCACTGATAAGCACCACCACCTCCTTCCCTTTGACTCAGTGGGGTTTGGAGTAGTGACTACAGGCCAGCATGCCCGACGTTTTGATAGGGGACCAAAATAGTGTGGACAGGTCTCAGTGAGGGGCCTAGCAGTGGATGACAAGGACTAAGAGAGGAACTGGTGAAAGCGGGGAGCCAGGTGCCTGAGGTTTTCAAGGATTTCAGGTGCGGACCTTTCTCTGCTGCCCTATCCAGGACTCTCCTACAGGTCCCAATATGTTTTCCTTCCCTGGCACTGGCCACTGACCCTGGCCTCTGCCTCCTCTTCTTATGCTGTAGGCCCTGCTGTCACTGTTTCGAAGTTGTGGATACTGCCAAGGCTTTCTCCTTTCCTCCTCTCCAAAGGAAGGGAAAGAATTAAAGGGAGATGTCTCTCAGGATCTTGTTTGCTAGTTTTCAGAAGTGACTTTTCCAGTTTTGCAAGAACCAGAAGGCCTGCTTTGATCAGGCATCAGTGACTTTGAACTGTTCCCTGGAAACCATGAAGCATGATATTGAGGTCTCAGCTCTGTCACAGGCTGGCCTAGCACATACTGGCTTCCTTGTGACCCCACAACCAAGGTCCATGAAAAAGGATTGCTTTTACAGTTCTCACAGATACCTCCCCACTTCATGAGGAATGAGATGATCCATGCCAGGAGTGTTTGCTAGGGCACCCTCTCTGCCTGGCCAGGGCTTGGCCTAATGCTTCCAGAGTAGAGCCAGAGGACTTGAGATGCTGCCATGAGGAAGAGCTGGAGCAGGGCAGGGTCAGAGGTCTTCTCTTCCATGTATCTCTGGGCAGTCAGGTTCATGTCCATTTTTGGATGGTGAAGCTGATGTATAGTAAACTGTTGACATTAAAGATGTAATGGTGTCTTGCCTGCTACCTCAGTCATGGATAGACCCAGAGTGGTCCTGTTACTGGACAAAGCTCTGGGCTCATGCCACCTGCCACTAAAGCCAGTCTCTGAGACAGGAGCTTAGGTGAAGTGATCAAATGTTTTATTTCTGTGTGCTAGTAACATAGGAGACGGGTAGTATTTTCATTCTCAATCCTGTCCAAAGCTGTTAGGCAAGCTCAGGGCTTTGGGGAGGGAGGCTAAATGCCAGCACAGGGGCAGATGTCAGGGAAAAACAGTGAGAACAGCTGAGGGGGACATCCATTCAGGTACAGCCCTCAGGCCTCAACAACTGTGGTCCAGAGACTCTCGATTGCCGCCTGAGCAGGGTGTCCTCCAACTGGCACCTCCACTTGTTTGATGCTCCTAAAGAAGAAGATGCAAAGGCTTCAGAGATTTTATCTCAGTCGCTCCTGTAAGTTAATGTGTGATTTTCTGTCTAAGCATGGTAATGTTAAGAGGCCAGGAATTTAAAAAAAAAAAAACAGGTCAAGAATTAGTACTTGCTTATATGAGTGGGGACAATCATTTGATGTATGATATACATAGTATGGGGTAAAGAATTAGTCCTGAAAAACAGGTAAAGAATTAGTCCTGACTGCCTACTTCAATCTTGCCTTTGAAACTTGGGTCTGAAGCCACCCTGCTCCTCCCCCCATTTCAGTCCCTTGAGAGGCAGGTTTTGGGATCTGATGTTTAGGGTGTGATAGTCATTCCTGCAACTTCCAGCACTTTTCTGCTGATGTCTTCAATGAGCATGTTGTGATACCAGAAATCTTTCAGTCAGTCGTGTGATGTGAAATTCATACAAACTTTGGACTTGTAAAACCTCAGTTGGAATCTCAACTCTGTTCTCACCAGTGACAGAGATTTAAGGTGAATTATGGAATGCTTATAAACTACACCAGGTAGTGAGAGTGTGGGAGTACACTGAGCCTGCAGGCAGTGGTATGGAAGAGAGGCTAGCTCTTCTGAGGCTGCTTCTGCATAGATTCAGGGATGGTTTGACTTTGATCTGGGCCCAGGCCAAGGAAAAGGTCTGAGCTGATGTGCATAGAGCCAGCCAGTCTTGACCTAGATGGGAGTTGGGGGCTGAATCCATGAGCCCTAGCTGTCTTACAGGCAGGTCCAGTTTAAGCTTCAACCCAGACACAAGCCCACCTGGAAGTGGTGCTTTGGGCTAAGGTGTCCAAGGAAGCTGATAAGATACCCCAGCGGGTGCTGTCTTTGGGTGCTAGGGGTGTGAAGGCTGTAGGTGGGAGGAAACCCTTGTCCTCCAGGCACTGAGACCTGGATGAACACAAGCTGGCTCCTCTGAGCCAGTTTCAGATTGTTCCAGAAGCATCCCCTTCAGGGCAGGGGAAGTGAATAGGTCTTGGTATTCTCCTGCTGGGGGGGGCTCCAAATTGCCATCCGCATTTTGAGGGTAAGGTTTGACTCTTGAGTAGACCTTGTCTGGGCACCCACAACATAGTTATCTCTAAGGTCATGTGGTGACAGTTGTTCTCTGCCACACTTAGCTCCGGGTACTCTGGATTAACAGTTAAAATTCTACCCCTGTAGGGCAAAAAAAAAAAAAACCAGTGTTGAATTAGCGTAATACGCCAAGCCCCAGCTTCCAAGAAAGACGTGTAGAAGCTAAAAGAAAACTTCATCACTCGCCATAACATATTGATAAACCATGGCAGCAGGAAGAGAAGACCGAGAGGCAACATGGCCAGTCTCAGCTGGCCCGAAATGCCAGACCACAGCCTCCACTCCTGTTAGAATGAGATTGGACTGAGAATAGTAGGTGGAGAGGCGGAAGAAGATGCAGAGAAGTAACAGTGACACTCTTGGGTCTAGTTTCGAAGAAGGCCCTTAGAGAGGGCAAGGATTGGGGAATTTAAGGAATGGACACTTCAGGAAAAGGGCAAACGAGGAAGGACAGAGGTGAAGCTGACATTCCTCCACCTATAGCAGGGAGGAGCAGCTGAGGTTCGTGCGCTGTGTGCTATCTCCTAGGTGCTAGCTCTCACTTTCTGAGCCTCTGTCCGGTTCCACCCTGCCATCAGGGTGCCAGGTTGGGTGGGGCAATGATTTGTAAATTCTGAATGCTGTGTATGCCTGGGGGCCTAGGAACCAGTTACTGCAGGCATGGGTTAGACCTTTCCTAAGTGTGCCATCAGTGTCAACGGAAGGGTATCAGATCAGGACAGAGGTAGCCTTGGCAGGGGCAGCCTCCGTCTTGCACCAGCTGTTCCGTGATGAGTCAGGTGCTCTAGGTCCTTCTCACAGGATTGAGGGGGTCTTGTAGCAAGGAGGAGTCCTTGGGTGGTACAAACGAAAAGGTTAGCATCTTGTGTCCACCCAGAGGTACCTGGGGAAAAAAGCCTCGTGATCTATTTCTGGAAAATCAGCCACTGAAGCCCCCATGGAGCACATTTCTACTCAGATGCACATGGAGTCATGTGAGGCAGTATTGACTCCATAGCAGCTGGTGGGCTCTGTGCAGAAAGAGAACCACTGGATTGCACCTTTAATGGAGGTGGAGTGGTGAGATGGTAGGGGCTATGTTCTCTACCCATCAGACCCAAGCTTAGTTCTTCACCTCCACCTCAAGGCCCACAGTGACAGCACCCCTTCCTAAGCTTCAGCACATGTATGCAGGTCCTTGTTTGTCTGGCCCCTGTCACACCCTCAGCACAGATTGGGCACTCTGAGACAGTTGTTCTCCACAAGCAGACTGGCATCAGTGGGAAGAGGACTAGGTCATGTTTACCACCTGGCTAACATCTAGTAATCATAAAATGAGTCCTTGAGACAGTGAGTGAAAATGGTGTTCCCACATGTGGAAACCTATTCCTGAGAGAGACACCTGAGACCTTGGAGGGGGCTACTGGGCTCCTAGTGGGTGGTTTCTCTGGTTTTCTGCAGGTTTGCAACCTGTTTTGTTTGTTTTCATACCACATTACCGGTGTTGGTGACTCTCATCAATGCCTTTTGTTTTCCTTGCACTGAAGCCGCTCCCATTTGGTCTAGTTTCCACAGATTTTGTCTTTTACAGGTGGCTTACCTGGTATTTTTCACAGAACCTCCTGTTTCTGTTTATCCTGCTGGGTAAAGCCTCTGGGCAAAGGTGTGGTAGGTAAAATTTTCCATCTAAACAGGGGCATGCCTGACCAAAAGTGCTGAGTTCTGTGAACCTGAGAGTTTTCATTCATACAGGAACAGTGGCTGGCCTCTGCCTATTTGGAGGAGATGGGTATTAAGTCAGTGACCACTTAGTCATGCTGGTGGAGAAGTACGGAGCGCACTGTGGAAGAGAAGCTTCCTTGAGACTTGAGGGCAGGTGGGATTCCAGGGCTAAACAGAGAGGGGCACAGGGCCACAGAGGGCAGAAGCAACCATGCACATGAGAAGGTCAAAGTGGGCCAGAGGCCACCCAAGGCAGCCTCCTCCTACCCACATTCCCTGCTACCGTAAACTGCAGACCTGAACTGAGCCCCAAGTTCTTTGAATCTCAAGTCTTTATCTCCCACTTCACAACCAGACCAAAGATTCCCTGAGTCCTGGTCTTGCCAAAATTCTACAGGTTAGGTAAAGGGACAGTGTCTACCCCTCTCTTGGGAACATGATGGTCCTCCTGGAAGGGAGATGCCTTCAGCGATGTGGGGTCAGGACGGACGAGCCACTGGTGTAGGTAACAGAGTCAGATAGTCTCAGGACCACTCCTGGCCTTCCCTTGGGGAGCAGCCGCAGAGGCCAGACTCCCAATAAGCTGCCTTGTCAGTGTGCAGGGCAGGAGGGGATCTTTCCCCAAGACACGTCTCCTTTGGGTCAAAGTAGTGGAGCCCATGAAAATTGCCAAGCTCTGTCCACATCCAGGGCCGAGATGTTTAGCAGATCGCTTTTGCTGGGGGGCCCTTTTTGTTCCCCGCCTCTCTCTATGGCCTGAGCCCAGAGAACCCAGAGCTGTTCAGTGGGGTTTTGTGGCTGGACTGGAAGAGAAGGGAGATATGGGTTCTCTTTGTCAGTCTGGGTCTTTGAATAAAGTCTGTCTCCCCTGACTGTACCTGCCCAGAGCTAGCCATGATCACTTTCAGTGAAGAATGAATGAATGACTGAAGCAGCTCCTCTGACTAGCTGGGAGCTGAGTCTACAGTATGAGGTAAGTGGGGCTTATACAAATGAGAACCAGAAGAGCTGACGTAAGCTGGAGTATGTTTGCTTCCTGCCATCTCTGCCTCTCGGACCCCTTTTCTGAAGGAAAGCGCAAGGGGCACAGATGGGACCCTGGGGCAGGTTTCAGTCTCATCCACTGGCTCTTGGATCTCTCCCTCTGTCCTCCGTCTCTGTGCCTGTTCTCATCCCCTGGGGCTCAGGGTCTAGGATATGCAATGTCTGCAATGCCTGTTCTAGGATACCATTTCCTTCCTCTGCAGTAACTCACAAGAAGCCCAGTGGCTCAGTGGCTAAGCACTCACCTGGTAAACAAAAGATCAGCAATTTAAACCCACCAGCCACTCCATGGGAGAAAGATGTAGAACACTGCCCCTGTAAAGGTTTACAGCCTTGGAAACACTGTGGGGCAGTTTTGGGTTTTGCAATTACTCTCTCACATGCAGAGAGAAGAAAATGTTCCCAACCTCTGTCTAAATCACAGATGATTCATTTTTCACAGTCAACAAAATCGTGTTAGTTGCTGCAGAGTCAATCGATGCCTGACTCCTGCTGACCTCATGCACAATGGAGTCAAATGCTTCCCAGTCCTGTGCTGTCCTCATGATGAATTACAGAAAGGACTGTTGTGATCCATAGGGTTTTCCATAGAGGATCACCAGGCTTTTCTTTCTAATCTTAGTCTAGAATTTCTGCTGAAATCTACTCAACCTCAGAGCAGCATATAAACCTACACTGAGGGATGGGTGATGCCTACATAAGAGAAGACATGGAAGGCAAGAGTTCAAACACTGAACACTGCCACCCCTCTCTCCCCATAACACGTTGCAGCTGTGCAAAGACTGCTGACCTTTTGAAGGCACAGTTCTTGTGCTGGTCAGATTGCCCACACAAAATGAAACATCTTCCTGGCATTGAAATAATCCTTGACCACTAAAACCATTCAGTGATGGTACTGCCTAAATGAACACACAGGACTTGGAGCCCCTGAAGCTGGCACAAGTCAGCTGTGCCACCTGGCTGGATGGCCATCTTTTCTTGTTCTCACTGATGAGGTGACTTTTACTCGATGACCAAAGAGGAGGATGACTTAGCATGGGATGCACAGCCTGTGTCCTGTGGCCGGTTCCCTTTGCTTTTCACGAAGTCAAGGCACAAACTCCTGTTTGCATGTGCCTTCAGGGTTGCACGCCACACTCTTGGTGCTTTTGGGGGTACTAACACTGGGATCTGAGGGTCACATCACCAGGTGTGTTTGTCTTCTGTGTCCTCTTGGGTTCACATCTTGACATGTTACTAGAAGATCGTCTGCTTATCTGGAACCACCCCCCCATCCCAATTTTAGTGGATTCCAGAAAAATACCCAAACAATTGAGCAAATTTTTGTATTTGCATGAATGTGGCAGGAACACTGAGGGATTGTGAACGAAGAGCTCTTGAGCTTTCAGCCACAGAAGCGTGGAAACTCCTATGAATCCCAAGAATGTATCAAAGAATTCCTTCTTCTGCCTCTTATAACCAAGGCTCATTGTTTGAAAGGGGCATTTTCATAGTTTTATGTCCTTTGTGTTTCCTTCTGCAAAAGCAAACAGATTTTTATCTATGTTCTGTTCTGGGAGATCGTAAGTTTTTCTCTTTCTGATGCTTTTGAAGTTGTTTTGTTTAATTCTGGTTCCAACAAGTTTTGGACTGGAATCTCATCTCTGCTGGACTGAATTAAAATGTAGAACTCTGATTCCTTGTCAAACTGATGGGTGGTTTCCAGTCGTGAACTACCCAGGTTGGGAGAAGCCTCAGGTCACCCAGCTCAAACACCTCCCCTCCCCAGTACCAGACTGTGAGACTGTGTCCTGGCATATAGTGGACCACCAAGGATGAGCGGCTCCCACATTCAAGGCAAAATGGGTGTCAAAACTTGAGGAAAGGCAAGGACAGCAAGCGTTAGGATAATGCTTTGCACCAGGAAGCCAGAGCAGGAGCTGGAGAGAAGCATGCTTGCTGGCATGTGCTGGACAGGCACTGTCCCTTCTTCTGTTTGACACAAGCCATCAGAATATCATCTACAGGCTTATGATATGAAAACAAAACATTACAAAGCCTTTGGCAAAAGGCCTGGGATGTCTGCTGCTTGTGCCATAACATTGTTTCCCTCCAGTTAAATCAGACTCGGCGTGAGACCTGGACTTCGGTGCTTTTTCAGAGATGTCCCGGCTGATTCTAACCCATAGCAAGGGTTGAGGAGTACAGAGTGTCTACCCAAGTCCTACCCCTACTTTCCAGCTTGGCATCGGGGTCCCAGAGAGAGAACTCAGCCCTGCCTACATCAATCAGGCTTTTGTACCATCCAGCTTGGAGTCCTCTGCCTGTGGCCACCCTTTCCTGCTTTACCACCTCTGTGGTGACGGTATAACTGGGGTGCAGGCGGGCAGGGGATAAGAAGTCTGGCTCGTTGACAGAAATGAACAGAAACTGGGGGGCAGTGCTTCTACGTAAGTGAATAACACTTTCTAAATATCACCTCTGAGGGTTTACTGCCTGGCAGCTGGGGGCACCTAGTTTTCTTTATGAAGGGAAATGCTTGAACCTTCACCTATCCCCTTGCTCTTGACAAATATTTGGCCAGTGTGGTCCTTAGGCCAGGACAGGGTAGATTGCTCACTGCCCAAGAGCGCCTTATCACCCAGGTGTGGGTTTGCTCTCTGTACACGAAGTAGGTGGAGCAAGCTGGATCTGCCGTGGCCCTGTGATTCACGCTGACTGCACTTTCCACAGAGTGGACTTGGGCGGGCCTTCGTAGCTAAGCCCTCAGGCCCGTGTCAAGGCACACACTCCCTCTAGCCCCATCTCTGCCACTTCCTGCTCTCTACTTTGTGTAGGCCTACCCAGCCCTCCTGGCCCTCATAACTGCTTGATTTATACCCTTTCCTCTACCTGGAAAGCCACTCCTGACCCTTTGGCCTGGTTAACCAGTCAAGTCCACCTTTCCCTTCAAGACTAGATTGAGGCTGTGCCCAGTCCAGACTGCTTTGCTATCTATCATTCTGTGTTATAACTGGCTGCTTAACCATCTTCCCCCAGACTGTCGGCCTCCTGGGTAAGGTTGTCTGTCCCCAGTAGCTGGGTGGTACAGGAGGCCACAGTCAGCCCTGGAAGGCCCAGAGAGTAGGGAGCTGTCTGTAATTGCAGACAAAGAGGCCAAATGCCTTGTTACAGGCTTGTTGTGGGTTGTATTGTGTTCCCCCCAAATATGTGTAAATCCTAACCCCTATACCTATAGATATATCCCATTTGGACATAGAGTTTTCTCTGTTACATTAACGAGGCCATGTTCATGTAGGGTGTGTCTTAAGCCAATCACTTCTAGCCTCCTGAACTCTGAGAAAATAGCTTTCTCTTTGTTAAAGGTACCCACTTGTGGTATTTCTGTTACAATAGTGCTACGTAACTAAGACACTCTCATCCAGTGATGCGATGCAGAGTCTCCTCAGGGCTCACAGGCCATGGCAGCTATGGGAAGCTATTGCCCGTATTTGAGCTAGTGCAGCTAAGAGGAGTAGAATCTCTCCTCAAATTCCAATGTGCTTCAGAACTCTGGTGGTATAGCGGTTAAGAAGTAGGGTGCTGACCCTAAGGTCAGCAGTTCAAATTCATCTGCCAGTTCTTGAAACTATGGAGAAGTTCTACCCTGTCCTACCGGGTCACTGTGATTTGGAGCTGACTCAACTGGCTTGAGAATAACAACAGTGTGCTTCTACCCCCAGGTCCTTACAACAGCCCACAGCCACTCCACAGAGAAGTCTGGAAGGAAAGGGCATAATTCGGTGGCAAAGCTGGGACAGAAAGCTGTTACTGTTTCTGGGGCACTGCTCAAAGATGTCTAGTCATGAGTAGAACCTCTCCTCTACTCAGCCTTGCCTTTCCTTACTCTTCATCCCCTCCCAAAATTTTTCGGCACCAACCCTCCCAGGGACTCACCTGTGGCTTCCTTCCTGCAGAGCTGATGCCTGGGCACCTCCCAGGCCAGGCAGTGAAGGGTTACAGGAAAGGCCCATTCTCCATCTTCTGGGATGAAGGGCACCAGTTGTTAATTAGTTCATCTTTGCTGAGATGATTAACTCTACACAATGTATAGCTTAAAATATATCTCTGGATCAGTGAAGGAAATTGAATGCATATCCAATCACTGCCATGAACCTCCTTTGCTATGAGAACAGAAGAGCTGGATGGTGCCTGCCTACCATTACTGAAAGTTAGACCAAGGATTCTAACGAAGAACACTGATCAAAGGAGCTTAAATGAGGAATAGAATTTTAAAGAAATCTAGGTTTTCTGGAACCATGGAGGCCAGATAACTCCCTGAAACTACTTTCCTGAAAAAAAAAAATCTTTAAAGTTTGAACTGAAATATTCCTTGAAGTCATCTCTGAACCAAATGATAACTGAACCTAATTAGAGAACAGTGTTTGCTGCACTAAGAATTATAGTCCTTTAAAGAATTATCTATATGTGATCAAATTGACCACAGCAAATAGAAAGGGTAGATGAGCAACTTTGGCACGCAGTATGTGTTAATGGTGGTACAACAGTTTGGAAAGTGCTGTTGAGAAAGTTTCACCACTTGAAGAATGTAGTTAGTTTCATTGAATTGTACATGTAGAAATTGTCAAAATGCTGTATTTTTTGTTGCGTGTATTTTTACCTGTGTGTGTTGTTGGGACGGGAGTTGCTGGTAGTATCTTTCATATGAAATGTCTCTGGAAACCAACGTTTCGTAGTTCTTTCTGGCTTGGAAGCTCCTTCAAGATGAGACACACTCACCCAGTGATGGGGTCACAGTGGGCAGTGGAGAGGGAAAATATGGGAGACCATGATGGTAGAACTAGTTTGTGAAAGTCCCCTTAAAGGACTTTCTCACCTTGAAACATAGGGTAAGTCCAGAGCAAACAAATCTATAATGGGCGGTGCAAATGTCTAATGCATTTGTTGCTAATTAGCAGCCATTGAAAATCTTATGGAGCACAGTTTTACTTTGACATACATGAGTTTCCTATAAGCTGGAATCAACTTGATACTGGATGGTAATTGGTTTGGTTTATAGAGACAGTAGATGAATGGCCACCTAGGGTGAAGGAGAGGAAAAATGGGGAGAAAAGAGGGTAATAGCTCAGAAGTATCGGATTCCTAGTAACCATATGAAGTTGTGCCCTCCAGATTAGTAAGTAAGCACAATTAAGTCTGTGCATACCTCACTTATTGGGTAATTCATCCATGTGTGTGTGGTGCAGTGGTTAAGAGTTCAGACCGCTAACCAATCAGCTGTCAGTGTGAATCCACCAACTTCTCCTTGGAAACCCAGTGGGGTAGTTCTATTCTGTCCTACAGGATCATTAAGAGTCAGAATCAACTTAATGGCAATGGTTTTGGCTTGGCTTGGCTTGGCTTGGCTTGACTTGGTTTGGTTTGGTTTGTTGTATGTGTTTGTTTAAGAGAAGGGAGAGAGAGCATTTTCCAGGAAGCTGGATCATAATTCTTTGCCACACAGGAAACAAACCCCAAACAAGGGTCTAAATCGAGGCTTCACACTGCCTTGGCTGCCAGGAACTCAGAGCTGCTCTGCCCAGCACAGCACATGTATGGGACTTGGCAGGAACTCGGTGCAGTGGCCTCGCTCTGACTTCCCCTCCTTTTCCGGTCTTCTCAGCTTCATCACTTGCCTTTTTTTCCTGTTGGGTATAGGTTTTCAAGGCCTTTTAGGAAAACACCTGTAGAACAGCCTGGATCTTAGTCAGTCCATCAAACCTCAGCTATAAGGATGCAGTAAGATTCCTAACAGATCTCCTTTGAAACTGTATTGTCAAGATTAGTTTGTGGTCCAAGTAAAAGCCTCCTGCTTTGATTTCATGCCATCTGAGGCTTACAAATGACCTTCAAAGGTCCTGTCTGGTCCAATCATTCTGTCCATGACTGTCTTTTAAAAACTCCAGGAGGAACAAGAACTGATAGCAGCCAGTTTTGTTGTACTATAATTATTGAACAGCCTGAGCTAAACAAGCAAACAATTATAGGAAACAATTGTGACTCAATCTGGGACCCAGGACCAGCTCCCTGGGATTGGGAGATCACTGGAGTCTGGTTGATGATAAATGACCCATTTGGTAAAAATCTTCTCTTGTCAGTTTCTGTTTAACCTGGCCTGCTGTCCCCTGTCCAACACATATAAACATACCTGATCAAGAAAACAATCCCCTTATTATTCTGCTTCCCAGGTGGAACTTCGATCCTTGCGTTCAATTCAGAGAACTACTCACAAAGCCCCTGAGATGGCTGTCTTCTTCCTTGTACCTTTATGGAAAGAAGTTTCTGCAGGAACTGATCAGGATGATCTCTAAGACATATTGCCAAGTATAAAAGCGAGGTGCAAAATAGTGTTTATAGATGCAACTATTTGTGTGTTTGTGTGTTTTTAAAAAGCCAAGGAAGTACGTGTGCACAGGCACACACACACAGAGATCACCAGAAACTGATAATGCGCTAGGGAATGCAGAGAGGGAATGAGATGAGGAGACTTGCTGTTTTCTACCTTTTTGCCACTGGGGTTTATGCAACTAAATAAAACCAAAAGAGAAAACCGTTATCATTGAACTGATTCTGACTTACAGTGATTCTGCAGGATGGAGTAGAAGTGCCCCACAGGGTTTCCAAGGAGTGGCCAGGCTTTTAACCACTGTGCAACCAGGGTTTCTCCAAATAAATAATCAATGTAATTATGTTAAAACAATTAAAAATAAATTAAAAAAAAAAATGAATGTGTGGCACTTAAAATCCCTCTTCATTAACCAGTTCACCCTGCTGTGCCCGCCATGGTTTTTAGTATCCACTGGTACAGGGCTATTTTGTTGAGACTTCTCAGCAAGGTTCTGGCCTGTGCCTTATTCAAGTCATAGGCTTAACAGGGCTTGCTCCTGTGGGGAGGCCAGTGCCACCTGCCTTGCTGGTCTATGGCTGCCCCCCTGTTGTCCCATCTTCCCAAAGCCATGGGCTCTGACACATGGTGCATTTTTGTCCTCGTGCCTTTGCCTTTGATCCTCAGCTCCAAGTATCCATGTGTGACCCAGGTCCCTTCCCAGATGCCTTTCCCATTGAGGAGCCTTCCTGAGTCCTGGAACAAAGAAAAGCCCTCCATATCCTGGACAACCCACCTGTAGCCTGTGTGTTCCTCAGGGATGAGGCCACTCCTTGTGGCTCTTGCCTCCAGCACAAGTGGCCAGCACATGGCCTGCCCTCAGTAAATGCTCAGTGAATGAGAGGGGACTGAGAGTTTACGGAGAACCTAATGCAGAATATTAGAAAACAACTCATAACCTGGAATCCTGACCATGATTGTGGTGCAGTAGATTGGTTTTATATGGACTTTCTTGCCATGGTCTGTAACTCCCACAGTCTTAGTCACCTGGTATTGCTCTAACAGTAAATACCATTAGTGGAAGGCTTTATGAAGAGAAATTTTATTTGACACAATACAGTAAGCCATAAATCCATTTACGGATTGTAAATCCATTCAGCAAGAGAATTCATCACAGTCTGGTAGGCTGAGTCCAAATCCAATGAGAGCATCTCAGCACAGGAAGCTCAGGTCCAAAGGACGTACTCTGCTCTCAGTGCTGCGTCTTGGTGGTGTGAGGTTCCCAATTCTCCCTGCTCACTTCTCTCCCTTATGTCCCACAGCTGATAGCCTCAGTCCTGCCTCACCAGCACAACTACTGTCTGTTCTCCTTCATCAGTATCACAGAGGCAGGATTCACCACACATGGGAGGAATTGCACCATATTGGGACTCATAGCCAAATCAAATCAATACATACATTTTTGTGGGGACACAATACAATCCATGACACCCACCAAATGACTGACTGAAGCTATGCAAATGAGATGAGTGTGGCCCACCAATAGGATTGGACAGCTTGCTAATACAAATAAGATGCATAGAACCCTTGTGGAAGTGAGACCATCAAATAAGATGTATGGAACCCTAATGAGGAGATCGGTTAGTTTTGCCATCTCATTAGGCTTAAAGTGAGCCATCTTAGAGGCTGACGGGAGCCCTCACAACCACCCAAAAGAAGAGCTAGGAGCATGTTCTTCGGACCTGTGATCCCTGCACTGAGAACCCCGTAGATACAGGAGACACAGAGAGCGAGCTGTAACACCAGAGACACGAAAGACAGCGAGAAACAGTGGCAGAGAAGTGGAGGCAGAAGAACCAGGAGACCAGCAGGAAACACCAGAGCGAACTTCATGGCCCACAGAGAGAGAAAGTTGAACACTTTCAGGCATAAGGCTTCCTGGCAGAGTGAGGTGCCCCTGGGCCCTTATCAGCAGAGCGAAAAGAGCTTTGTAACACTTGCCTGAGCAGGGAAGAGGCCAAGGGACCAGACAGAGGTGTTCCCACTTGCACAGCTGAGAATAGGCTGTCCTGATGGAAGAACTGGTTCCTGAGTGTTTCCGAACATGACTTGTAACCTGTTATTTTCCTAGTAAGCCCCGTAGTTTTAATATTTGATTTCTGTGCAGCTATGGCAATGAATTGACTTAGTGGTTAAGTGCTATGGCTGCTAATGAAAAGGCCAGCAGTTCAAATCTGCCAGGTGCTCCTTGGGAACTCTATAAAGCAGTTCTACTCTGTCCTGTAGGCTCACTATGGATCAGCATTGACTCCACAGCACTGGGTTTGGTTTTGGTTTTTGGTTTTGGGCAATGAATTATTGAACCCAGTAGGGAAGTAGACAGTGCCATGGAAGGGCCCACTGGTGTCAGAACTGGTAAAAAGGTTGGAGGGTGGAGGTATGACTGACCTCCACCTTGTAGGAGTCAGTCTTGGGCTGTTGATGCTGATAATAATTGTCTTCCCCACTGTGGAGTTAGAGGAGGTCACACTACAACCCAGCAGCATTTCCACAATGATCCACACAAGGAAAATTCAAGCAGAAAGAGAAAAAGTTAATATGACTCACAAACCAAGATCTGAGAACTACTTTCTCATATTTGCCATTTCCATTTATTTACCTCATACATGTTTTACAGCTAATTTTTTCTCCCACAATAATAAGATCATGACCATAAAAATTATGGTGTCTGAGTTAATGGTTTTGGAAAAGAATGTTGGATATACCACAGACTATCAGAAGAACAAACAAAACAGTCTTAGAAGAAGTACAGCCATAATGCTCCTTAGAAAGGAGGACGGCAAGACTTCATTGCTATCATGAAGGACCAGTCATCACACTTGGTAAAGTGGAGGGTCAGTAAAAGAGAGGAAGATCCTCAACAAGATGAACAGACACAGTGGTTGCAACCACGGGCTCAATCATAGCAATGATTGGGAGGGTGTCACAGGACCGGGCAGGGTTTCATTCTGTTGTACGCAGGGTCGCTGTGAGTCAGAATGACCTCAACGACACCTCTCTACAACTGCTGTAAAAATAAAGGCCTTGGATGCTGATGTCCGCCAGGAGGCGGGGCATGGCCGGGTGAGCTTGAGCACAGTCTCCACAGGGATGAAGAACAACAGGAGGGAAAAGTCTAGAAAGTCCTGACTTGGATCCATGCAGGTGGGGTCTGCAGTGGGGAGTGTGACTGTGGCTTTGAGGGGGTGTCCCTGACTTCACTGTCCGCCCTTGAGCTCCTCGTTGAAAACACTGGGCTCACTACCCTGGGGACATCAACTCTAGTGTCTTCTGGAGAACACTCTGGGGATTGCCTCCCTAATGCCCACTCTAGGCCATCCAAGGAAACAG
Organism: Heterohyrax brucei; assembly: GCA_028571685.1. NCBI lineage: Eukaryota > Metazoa > Chordata > Mammalia > Hyracoidea > Procaviidae > Heterohyrax > Heterohyrax brucei. The sequence continues at coordinate 27,011,772 of CM053162.1, forward strand.
GGCTGACCTGACCTCTCCTTGCCCAGCCCAGCCCTACTAGGACACTGTTTCCTGGATTTGGGGAGGAATCAAGTTTCCAAAAGACTATACTAATGACATAAATCTCAAAACTAAATCCACTGCTGTTGAGTCAGTTCCAACTCATGAAGACCTCATGTATTGCAGAGTAGAACTGCTCCATAGGGTTTTCCTTTATGGAAACAGATCACCAGGCCTGTTTTCCACAGTGCCTCTGTGTAGATTTGAACCACCCACTTTTCACCCAGAGACACTAATAACGTAGTGTGACTAATTCATTTGCCAAGTAAATACCAGAAGTATCTGATTGTTACTATTTCTTAAAAGAAATCTTAATACCAAAAAAGTAGAAAGACACAATCTAGGGGTAAAGGACAGCCCTTCTCATCGTGGTACTGGATGCCAGAAAGCCTTCCTTGGGATAAGAATTCACTTACCTTCCTGTTCCCCAGTTTCCTTGTTTGGCAAATGGGGTAACCGCAGTACCTCCCTCACAGGGTACTATGAGGATTAACTGAGTTGGTATTTGTAAAGTGTTCAGGACAGCACCTGGCGTGTGCTAAGTGTGACATAAAGCCAGCTGTAACTAGTAGTTAGATGGATAGATACAAAGATAATGTATTTTTAGAAATGAAGAAAAATCAAGCAACCAGGAATTGAGAAGGATGAGATGTGAGATCCAGCCTAGGGCCTTGTAAGGGGGGGTACTTAAGGGTGATTTTTGCTGTTCTCTTTCACGTTTTTCTGCATCCCTAGTGACCTGCTGTGACCCCTGCAATGGAGCCACTCTGGGGACAGGCTCTCCTCTGGATCAAGCACTCACCTTTTGCCCCCACCCTCTGCAGATCTTTGGGGGCCTGGTATGGATCCTGATCGCCTCCTCCCTGGTGCCCATTGCCCTGGTCCAGGGCTGGGTGATGTTCGTGTCTGTGTTCTGCTTCGTGGCCACTACTGCTCTACTTGTCCTATACATGATTGGCGCCCATGGAGGAGAGACTTCCTGGGTTGCCCTGGTGAGTAGGAGAAGGGGTATAAGGTTGGAATCTCTGCCCCGAGAGATGGCTTTTCCCACACTGAGTCAGGATGCCCCCACCCATGTTCCAAAGCTGAGCAGACCCAAGCCTACAGTTCAGAGCTGTCTCAGAACTGCAACCTAGCAGTCCCTGCAACCAGAAAATCGAGAGGAAGGGTAGACGGTGGCTTTGGTTCACTGGTTGATTCCTATTGACCTGTCCCGCTTACTCTTGCATGCCTGCAGGAGTAACCAGCGTCCCACCCCAACCTCTCACCACCTGTACCTGCCGTCACCCACATCAACAGCTCAAATCCACCAGCCACTCCTTGGAAACCCTATGGGGCAGTTCTACTCTGTCCTGTAGAGTAGCTCTCAGTCAGAATTGACTCAATGGCAATGTTTTTGTTTCCTTGTTTGTTTTGTTCTCTTTTTTTAAGTCATCCAAGAGGGCTGGTGTTCATCTTGAGGGAACAGGATCCAGGAAGCTAGAACATGACTCTTTAGTACAGCTACCAGGCAAAAGCTTTGGCTTCCCAGCGGAGAGACCATATGTCCTGCCCAGCTCCTCTTAAAGCAGGGTTGCCACAGAATGACTGGGGGGAGGGGAGGGCAAGGGTTGAAGGTGAAATGGCCCATGATTTTTATTCTGTATAAATTCTTCTTTGGGGCCCATGAGAAGGGTAAAGCCCTAGCTCTTAACCACTGTACAACCAGTGTTTCCCGTGGCAGAAAGGCCTGGTGAGGTCCTTACATTAAGATTACAGCCAGAAAACCCTGTGGAGCAGTTCCGCTTTCTATCTCAGGGTGTGCCACCGGTCAGGAGGGACTCAGTGGCAGCAGGTATGGGACATCAAGGAAGGGTGGGGCCACTGATCTCAGACTTAAATTTTTGAAATAATCTTCCAATTACAACTACAGTACAAAGTCTTATCTCAGTACTTTGTTTTAAAATAGAACAGGAGCCTAAAAACATAATAAACACAGTTAAACAATGGGCAGGGTGTGGGCCTCTCTTATCCTGTACTGATCACCTACCCTGCCACACCCGAGCTAGGACTGTGGGAACATATGGTATTCTCTGGCCCAGGACAAACTTCCATCTACTGAAGCCCCAAGCCGCCCCCCGCCCGCTTACCTGTTCCCACCTCAAGGAAGCAGCATCCCTTCATCCCCAAGTCCTCTCTCTGACTGGTCTAAGACCAGGGAAGTAAAACTCGGCTGGGTAGTGCTTGTTGACTAGCTAGGTGAGAAGAGCACTGGACAGAGGGACAGGGTGGGGAGCAGGACTTGAAGAAGTGGCAAGAGATAAGGAAGAGTCTGAGCCCTGCTTGGTGCGCTAGGACCATCTCCACACGGTGGCCCCACTGGTGTCTGTTCTTGCCCATCACTGACGCCTCCTCTGGTCCCGCAGGATGCAGCCTACCACTGTGTCGCTGCACTGTTTTACCTCAGTGCCTCTGTCCTGGAAGCCTTCGCCACTATCATGATGTATGATGGCTATACCTATAAACAATACCATGAAAACATCTCTGCTGTGGTAAGTGCCTGGACGTGACAAACCAACTCACACATGTTCCTAAAGAGTAGCTTCCATCTCCAGCTGACAGAAGCTCTGAGCAGACACTGCCAGGCCTGCCCCTTGTATTTTTTGTCATTTACTTTTTAACGAGGTGTAACCCTCCCCTCATTTCTAAAGAAATAAACGCCAGCAGAAGAGGTGTGCCAGGACTCCCTCCCTCCTGTGGTAAGTACCTAGGCAGACCCAGGCCCTGGGCTGGGCTCAGGGTTCAGGCCTGGGGCCTTCGTCAGGGGGCAGGTGTGTAACCTGACAACAAGTGTCTAAGCGCTCAGTGACCAATCTCATTGAACCCTCTCAACAATCCTGTAATGTAGGCACCATTACTATGACCATCTTACAGATGGACAGCCAGCACACAGAGGGTATAGGTGACCCTCCAAGGTCACAGTAAACATGACCACTCACACTGTCTCAGTACCTGGTTCCCTGTTCAAACGCCCCGCAGTGTGGGAGCCAGTGCACTCCCACCCAACAGCAGCGCCCACAGACAGCCTCTTGATTGCACTTCCTTCTGAGAGGCTGGTAATCCACCTGCTCAGTCACCCTTTCCATGATTCTAGTTCATGTTTCCCTCTCTCAGGAGAGCCCACCTCAGCCCTAGAAGGCTTGTCACCTAACAAACATCAGTAAAGCGTTTGACAATTTCCCTAAAACTGTCATGGACAATGGTAGTGAACTGTAGACTGGGATGTGGTAAGTGAGTTTTGTTTTTAATTCCTCTGTATGTGAAACAGCCCAGCTGGGGAGTTAATGATCCTGAACAGAGCTCCAGAAGGGAACCAGTAGGTCAACTATGTACCACTTTTTCTTTTTTACTTTTTGCCAAATTGCAACATCCATGCAGGCAAATGCACGGACGGACTGGGCATCTGTGACTTGCTGAGTTTTTGTAAAATGAGCCCACCTGCATGACCAGCCTTCAGATTAAGAAATAGAACAGAAACATCACCCAGAATCCCCTTCATGTTTCTCCACTAGAACTGTGTACCCCTACGCCCCGGGAATAACCACTGTCCTGGTTTTTGACCTCCCAGCTTTGTTTCAGCTGCTTTTTTTTTTCATTTAATATGACTGAGTGAAAATGTACATTCCCGTATAAATTTACATGCCCACCTATATGCGGCTTCCACTGCTCTCCCTGTCTGGTAACAGCACGCTATTCCTCTCTGCTCCATACATGTCTCATCCTCCCAACAGTCTCCTTTCCCCTCCTCTCCACCCACTCTCCTTCCTCCAGCCAGAGGTCAGCAGGCTGATATCCTATACACGTATAGAACCATAAAGTTCATCCAATATGTGGTCACTCTGCATCGCCAAGTCCAATCCATTCGTGTCCAAAGAGTGGACCTTCATTATGATTTATGGACAATGGCAGCATCAGGGTCAGGGGCCATGCTCCCAGGAGAACCCCAAAACCACTGGGCCATCAATTGAGGTCTTTTACTGGAGATCTCAGGATGCACCCCTTTTTATTCTTGTGTTGCCAGTGACACTCAACTTAGTGAGCTCCATCGCGGCTATCACTGGTGGTGGCCGGGCACCATCCTGTTCTTCCGGTCCCAAGTCGATGTAAGCACCCTCTCATGTGGGTCTCTCTATCTTCTGGGTTGTCTTTACCCCGTGTCCTTTTGGTCCTCAGTGAGCATCCGTTTCTGCTTAGTTGGGACCATTTGCTGTGCCCTCGGATGGCAGCTTGGCAGCTTTTAAGACCCCAGACACCACTCACCAATGTGGGGTGCAAAGAGCTCTCTAGCAAAACACTAGTTGTGCCAATTGGCCTCGATTTAGCCTAAGAGCATGGTCCCCTGCCCCCTGCCCCAGCTACTCTATCCTTGCAATATTGGGTTAAGATGGAAGGAGTACTTAAGTTATGCTGAAGTTCACTTAATATTGTTCTTGTTTCTAATGTGTTTCACCTGCTTTTGAACTTCATATAATGGAATGGTACAGCATACATTCTTCCATGTCTGTCATTTTTTCCTCTCAGCTTTGTGTTAGTGAGATTCATCCACACTGTTGAGTGTACAGTAGTTTCTTTATTCTGGTTGCTGGGTAGTACTCCCTTGTGTGACTACACAAACATCTACTTATTGGTTCTACAGTTGAGTGTGTGCCCATGTTTTTGTCAGCTGAGTGGAGAAATATGAACATGCCCACACAGAGTCAAACATCAAAATGCCAGAATCAAGCATCAGAATGTTCTCAGCAGGTGGAAACTTTGGTCAAAATCACCAAGATAACGCGGGAACAGAGTTCAGTGTAAAGTCATGTCTCTCCATTCAGAATACCAATTTATGTCAGTCTGTGGAGAAGAAGGAGTCCTGATGACTCGGGACTTAACCCCAGATCCTTTCTTCACTAAAACAAACCCTTCAGATGGTCTACACAGTCAGTCCAGGGGTCATGGGAAGGTAGCTCCAAACCTTCTCCCATACTGCATGCTTTGGAAGCATCTGGTCTGCCTCTTGCCCCCTCCATGACTCCTTACTAGGTCCTGCTCAGAAGCTGAGGCTCTGCCCTCTCCTTTGCCAGCAGCAGTGCTTCTGTGCTCAAAGGATCCTGAAATCAGTATCAGCTGATGGAGGAGAGCTGGAAATTTCTGGAGCTCTTACCTGTGGTGGGCAGTAATGGCAGCAGTTTGGGGAGAGGGTGTCTGAAGGACAGATACGCCCATTCATGCCCCAGCTCTAAAAGTCCTCAGTGCATTCTTATCTTGACTTCACTTGGAAAATAGCTCTCTCTTTCCTGTGCCCTGGGGAAATTTGGGGTGACACAGCTGAGGTCACTTCTGTCAAGGACTGTGATTGGGTCTGGAATTCTCCGTACAGTGGATTGCTCCCTCATGACTGAAGAGCTGCTTTATTGATATATGTTTTGGGGGTTGCTCGCTCATGTATGCCTGTTCCTTTCAGATGGGGCACTTAGAGTTCCAGATGAGCTCTCTGAAATTCGTTATTCAATAACTCAGCTTACTCATTGCCTCTGGCCAGTGAGAGCTAAGAATGCTCTCGAACATGGGGGCAGGGATAGAGCAGGCACGGCACTGTCTGGTGTTTATGGGCATTTTCAAGACTCACAGAAGCATAGCCACCCTAAATATTGTGCTTGGACTGGAAACTCTTGACCCCATGCTGCAGGGTTATGAAACCAGGTGCACGTATTTAACTCAGGAGCAGGTAAGCCCTTAGGGAGGCCAGCCAGCCAGCCAGAAGAGGGTCATGGGAGTAGGTAGTGTCCACGTGAAAATATGAAGTCAGGACTTGATAGGCCTGCGATGACTGCTGGCCACATCTCCAAGGCCTTTGTCCCAGCGCCAAAATGGCAGCCTGGATCACCCCAAGAGCTCTCTCAGTAAGACCCCCTTCCCTTAGGCCAAAGCTCAAAATTCATACTTCATCTCCTGACCCTCACTTCCTATGAGGCCTGATGCCTTGCCCATGCTCTTGAAATTAAGAACCCTCTGAGGTCACTTCTGCCAAGAACTGTGAACCTAATCAGAGCCAGCAAACCCTTGTGTCCATATTCTCTTAGCTAAGGCTACTGGGATCACCGCTGGTGGACACTGATCTTAGAGGTGGGGAAGAATATAGGTGTCTGTGGAGAGGAATTGATATTCACCTAGATGCTTGTTTCTAGTCAGCTGGCCCCAACATAACCTGGTGCAATGGCCAGTGGCAGATACCTGACAGACACAACTTGTAGCCAAGTCCAGTAGATGCTTAGGTCATCCGGAGCCCTGGGGCCACCCATGGGCTATGGTGGGAAAAGATGTCTCCTGTGAGTGACAGGAAGTTGTGGCAGCTCACACCGAGGGACTGTCATCAGCCAGCAGAATTGGGTGGTAAATTGGTGTGGTGTGGACAGCTACAGGGTTGACTCTTTCAGGTACTTTTTCACTAATGGTCACTTATCTTGGTTTCAGGTGTTTTCATATGTGGCCACTCTGCTGTACGTGATCCATGCAGTGTTTTCTTTAATCAGATGGAAGTCTTCATAAAGCAGCAGAAGAATCTTACCTGAAAACCTAGATGGTGTTAACTGATCGGCCAGCCTCCCAGCATGACTTTTTAGAAAACAGGAATGCTTCCAGTGGTTGGGGAGGGGGGCAGCAAAAAGAAGCAACCTGTTTCTCGTGATATTATGTTTACTGTCCCACGTACCTTACATCAGGGGTTGGGGCTTGCTGTGTTTAGCGTCCAAGCACTGGGCTGTCTTTCTAGGGTCATTTCCTATTTGTAAAAGGAGTATGGGCATGGAACATAGGGAGCGTGACCTGAGATATCACCAAACAAGGATCCCCTGCTGAGCCCTGGACCTGATCTTGAGAACTCTTGTGGGAACTGTCCGCTGGCCTTTCTGAACACCCCCTCTCATGGTGTATTTGTAAGTCCTCCTGGATATTCTGCATGTCGTAAGGACTAAAACTCACACAATGAATGTTTCAGATGTTCACAGTGGAAGATAATAAACCTTTGAAATATTTACTTTATACAATGCCTTCGTGTTCTGCACATTTGTGGAGTGTTTGGGGGGGTTTTGTTTCTGATTCCCCAGTATCAGAAACACACCCCTCCCCATTCAGCATTCTTTCTGAGGAGTACCCTGGCTTACACTGACTCCTAAGAGACACTGCAGTCCTCAGAGAGCACGGGGCTGGATACCCCCTTGCCCAAGCTTTGCACTCTGTTCAACAACAGGATGTCCAGTGTGTCCCCTCCCTACTACCAACCTTGCTGCATGTCCAGGCCTCTGAAGTACTGGAGCCTCACAGCCATCAAGGGGCAGACGAAGGGGGCCACCAGGCCCAGTGCTCAACAGCCATCTGCACAAAACAGCAAAGCTTTGTTTACCAGCTGCCAGCCTGGTGGCTCTTTCATTTTTCCTACAAGACAAAGTGGTCTGTGCTTATATAGTACATCCTTCAAGTCAAAGGAAAACAAGATGCAGAAGTCTTCTCTCTTTGTAAAGCTGATGAAAAGGTTCCAGGCAGTGTGCTTTTGTCCTGATTCACAGTTAGCCTGGAACAATTGCCTATAAGCCAGGCATGCATGGGCTTACTCACACTTACTTCGTAATCTGTAGTGCACAATTTCACCTGTTTTTTCCCACCACATCAAAAATGCAGTGAAGGCTATGTGAAACTGAGCACTACAGACTCGTGAGTAAGCCCGTGTGTACCTAGCTTACCAGTTAACCCGCCCCTGCTGTTAGTGATGTGGATAATAAACCATTCTTAGAATTTGCCTGGGCCACTCCACATGAGAGAAACAGGATAGGGCTATAGCATGAAGAAAAGCGAGTGGAAAGAAGGTTGCCCAGAGGTAAATGTGATGATTTGGTTGAAGGGAGAAGGGGTGATTCAGAAGGAGAGCGCTGAGTTAGGCATCCCAACAGCCCAAAACCAGTTGCGGACGAGTCGGTTACAACTCATAAGGACCCAAAGTGTGCAGGGTAGCACTGTGCTCCATAGAGGTTTCAATGGCTCTGATCTTTTTGAAGCACATCACAAGATCTTTCTTCTGAGATATCTCTTGATATGCTCAGACCACCAGCCTTTTTGTTAGTCGTCAAGAACTTAACCATTCACATACCCAGGGACTCCTCCTGACCGCCCAGTGTCCCCGTTATTAAATGTTCGCTTAGTCAATGGTTCGGAAAAGTGAGGAATGCCCCAAAGACAGGACACCAGGCCAGGTGCCTCCCAAAGTGGCCAGCTCCTGCTGTGGACATGTGTGGGCAGAGGCTGGACAACCTCTTGCTGAGGAGATAGACAGCAGGTAAAGACTCAGACCTCAAGGAGAGGGCTCAGCTAGTTGATAGTCTACTCTCCCCCCAGCTTGGGGGCCCTCTGGCTAAACTGGGTCCCAGCAATCTGCCCAGGAAGTTCTTCATTACTGAAAGGAAATCAGTACCAGAAAAGTACCATTTTCAGTGAACACTCTTAAGACAACCAGAATTTCATAGTAAATGTGAACAGAATGTTTGATTAGAAATTTATGTTGAAAAATTAAGCTACAATTAAGAAATGAAGTTTGTCACATATTTAATCAAATTTACAACTGAGAGTTGATTACGAACATCTCATTTTAACAACATGATACTGTGACATTAAGTCAGGTGGTATGGTGTTCAAGTGGTCCATTTTAGCTCCTACCACCCCCCACAAAAAGGAATTTTCAAGGGTTCCTCAATATTTTGAATTTTAATGATTCTATTTAAAAAAGCTCCCATGTGTTCTTTCTCTATTTTCCCTTTTTCAGTTGTGCATTAGTCTAACTATAAAATCTACATTAGTCAAAGGCTGTGCAGATGGTTCTTTGATATGATTTTTGTCCTTCCTGTCTTGAGTCATGTAAGATGGATGTTTCATTACACATTTAACTTGTGTCCTACTTGCATTGGACATTAGTGAACAAGGTTTCACCCTCAGCTTCTCCTGCTCTTGCTTTTCCTTTCTCTCAGGCTTCCTGCTCTTCTTCCCTCCCAGTGACCCCCTGCCCCAAATCTGGCGTCCTGCTGAGCATGCTGACCCCTCACCCTGCACCTCCTAGGTTGGCTCTGTCTGCATCCAGCTGTTCAGACATGTTTGCTGATGGGAAGTCCTTCCTACTAAGGATGCTGCTTTCCTTGGAACACACAGTGCCAGGGGAGCAGGCTGTTAAGAGGCCTGTTGTAAAAGAGTCAAAAGGGTGTCAGGCATGAACTTTCAGCTGAGTGGACATTTAGTGGGAACCTGCTGTATGCTGGGACCACTCGTCCCTCACAGTATAGAAGCATGTCTGCCCCCAAATTTCTCATAGCCTGGCATGCCACACCTCTCTGTGTCTGAGTCCTGGGCAGGAGAGGATGTTTTCCAGGGCATACCCAGATGGCACTCCATGGGCATGTGGAGCAGTCCTGTTTGTTGACCTTGACTTGTATCAAAAGTCAAGCAGTGCCAGCACCCAGATAGAGCTGTCCCAAAGACCTCAAATTCACACCTGCCCCATTGCCAGACCTGCCATGCTTTGACACTGTGCCAGGCATTGGCAGCACCTTGCATGTAGAGCCTCCTGGCACCCTACCAGATACCAAAGGAGATGTCCACTTTTGTCATTTTGAACAAAATCAGTCACTGTCAGGTTAACTCTGACTCATGGCTACCTCACGTCTGCCAGAGTAGAACTGTGCTCCATGAGGTTTTCCGTGGCTCTTTTAGAAGTAGTTGCTAGGCCTTTTTTCCAAGGCCCCCCGGGTGGTCATGAATCTCCAGCCTTTCAGTTAACAGCTGAATGTGCTAACTGTACGCACCACCAAGGAACGTTCTACAGGTGGGGAAACTAGGCCTTGCTCAGCAGGTGAGAAGGGGACCAGGTTTGGCACCAGCTCCTTCTGCCCGGAGCACTGTGCTGGGTTACTGCCCTGGGGAGCACAGGTCTGTCCATGGAGATTTTTCCTCCAGCTGTTCAGCAAATGGGAGTGACATGAGATCTTGCCATGCCAGGGGGCAGGCCTTCAGAGGAGGTCAGAGTCAGGTATTTGGCACTGCCTCAGATCGCCAGCACTGGGGACAGCAGCTGTGTGTGCTCTGTGAGGGGCTGGCTACGCTGCTGTAAAGCCAAGCCAGTTTGCTAGGTTCAGCCCACGTCTTATAAAGAAGGTGGAAAACAGGTGTTTTAAGCTGCAGAAACAAAGAGCGGAATCCCTTCACAGGCCTGAAGATGGGTTAAGACATAACGTGACCAAGAGCCAAACCCGTGTCATCTACTCCAAGACAGAGGCCAAGCCAGGGAAAGGACTCTTCCTTCTGCCTTCGTAAAAGGGGCCATTGGATAGACCAGGCCTCATGGGTGACGGCAAAGCCCTCACCACTGCCCTGGTTAGCTAATTCTGCAGCCTGAGGGCTGGTCATGGTGTTGGGCCTACGTTCAGGCACGTGAGCACCTGGTGCTGGCTGAGATGCCAGGCAGGGGGCAGGGTCAGTGCTCAATAAACACGGCTGCCGGGGTGAGGGAAGCTCGGTGCCAGACGTCTGCTAGCTGGCCTGTGCTCCTGAGGGTCTGTCTTCCGGCCCCTCTGCAACAGAGAGAGACCTTGTGGTGAGTGCAATGCCGGCGAAGAGGAGGCTTCAGGGGGCAGGAATGAATCCAGGGGGCCAGCAGTTGGGGGCGTTCTGGAAGGTACATGAGCTGGACTGCGATCCAGCTAGTCAGCACACCCCCCATGCCTTCCACAACCCTTGGGGGCCCAGCTCCATGGGGCACACGATTATTACGGATGTATATGTGGGCGAAGGTGCATGACATAAAGGCAAACAGCAGAAGTCAGTGGTGGATCAAATCCAACCAGGGCTGTGAAGGCTCTCACCTTGTCTCATGGGACTCTGGGGCACCTCTTGGGAGTTTCCTCCTGGTGGCCTTCCCCATGTGGGCAAAGGGCCTAGGGAAGCGGCTTCTTCTGGAAGCCAAGCATCCTGGTTCCTACAGAGTCCTCTGGAGAGGGCACAGTTTATGTGAGCTGGGCATCCTGGAGACTCCAGAGCCAAACTCTAAAGCATCTCCGGTTAGAACTCAGGCAGGTTGAGGCACTGTTTTCAAAAGAGCCTGCATGGAGGATTCACGGCCTCCTCCCGCTGACCTTAAAGAGACAGCGCAAGGTTGGAGCTGCCAGCCATGGGCCAGAGCGGGCCAGCCTTTGGGCCCCACACAAGGGCCTGTTGTTGTGGGAATCAATTGGAGCCAGTGAGGGGTCACAATGGAGCCTTTCAGGGAGACAAATTGCCTCTGGCCTGGCCGACTGTCCCTGCACACGTGGGCATCTGCCCAGGAAATTTAGAATTTCATAGTTTGGGAAAACAGATTTAAGGTGATTTTCCCCACCCTCTGTGTGGATCAATGGCCTTTGTTCTGTTTCTGTCAAGCCCAGTCGTGGTGGCTGCTAAGAGCTGGGACACTGGAGGCAGAGACCAGGATGCATAGCTGGCCCATTTCTAGCTGCCCTCTCACTTCCCTCACAGGTGACATGGGAATAATCATAGTTGTTCGGTGCCATTGAGTAGTGTCCGACTCACAAACATAGTACCAGCCTCTAAATGTGGTACCCAGAGAGGTTTAACACATGTAAGGTGCTTATCTTTCAGGACTCCCTTTAGCCAACACTTCTCAGTGAGAGGGAAGACCTGCCCGCCCAGCTGGGTGCCAGCTGCTACCTCAGGTGCTGCACTTCTTCACCTCATCCTGGCAACAGTCTTACTTGGTACATACCTCTGAAACAGAGAAGCTTAGTTATCTTGTGCTATGGTAACAGAAACACCACAAATGGATGGCTTCAACAAACAGAAAACTGTTTTCTCACAGTATAGGAGGTTATAAGTCAGAATTTGGGCACCAACTCTAGGAAAAGACTTTTTATCCCTGTCAGCTCTGGGGAAAGGTCCTTGTATTCATCTTCTCCTGGAGTCTAGGAGCCTCTTATCACAGGGGCCCCTAGTCCAAAGGAGGCATGCTCTTGGTTCCCATTGCTTGGTGGTAACGAGGTACCCATGTCTCTTTGTTCAGTTTTCTCTTTTATGTCACAAGAGATTGACTCAAGTCACAACCTAATCCTGTAGATTGAGGCTGAGTCCTGCTTCGTTAACATAGCTGTCAATAATCGCACCTCATCAGCATCACAGATACAGGATTTACGACACACAGGAAAATCACGTCAGATGATAAAATGATGGACCATCACATTCTACTGCGAATCACGGCCTAACCAAAACAACATGTATTTGGGGTGGACACAGTTTAATCCATGACAGAGGGTAACCGGTTTACCCAAGGTCACATAGAAAGTAGGCGTTGATTACAGTTCCAGCAGTCTGACTCCATGTCTCACTGTGACAGGGTCTTGTCCTTTAAGGAGCAGGAACAGACATGCTGAGCAAGGCCTTCATACCCTCAACACTGACAGAGCAATAATGAAGGGTTTCAGATAGCGTGTGAGACCCGCACAGGAGCCCACCCGCTTGAGAGGTTTGTCTGAGGTGGGGTGACTCTGCCAGACAAAGCACGGAGGGCTTTCCTGGGCAAAGGAAGGGTGGTGAGGCAGCCCAGGCACATGCGGGGAGGGCAAAAAGCCTCCGGTGGTAACAAAAGGGCTATGAGGAGGCGGTGCTGGAGACGAGGTTGTAGCTTGGCTTTTACCCAAAGGGCACCCCAGGAAGAAAACCTACTGGGCGGTGGCAGCTATCAGATATAAGGTGCTGAAGGTGTGGTCAATGGCACTGGAGTGGGTGGACAGCTGGGGAGGTGGTGTGGAAGAGACTTAACAATATTTGGGTGAACTGAGCTAGTGTAAGTGTGTGTTGAAGGCGTGGATTCCTGAGCCAAGGTAGCTGTGTAGCCTCCCTCTTGGCCTCATTTCCCATGTCTATAAAATGGGAATATTAATTCTCCCTCATGAATTGTTGTCAAGATTTCAGAAGCTGGTTCTGAAAAGCTCCTGAGATGCAGGAAGGCCCAGCAAGTGCCAGCTGTGTTAGCATTATGGAAATGAAGGAGGGAAAGGTCTAGAATGAGCCTGAGGTTTCTAATCTGGACAGACAATGGCTGTTCATACACAGTGATTGTATTTATTCATTGACCATATTTCTACTTTCTGTCATGAATTTAGGTTGAAATTTTTACTCTTCCTTATACTCAGAACTGAACGCACACAGTTTTACAACAGCCTCATGTGGTACACCAACCGTCAGTCCTCTGGGAAGGAAGCTATGCCTTCCGGAGCCATCTGAACAGCAAGCGAGACGTGGACAGGCTGGAGAGGGTCAAGGTGGCAGAGCAGACCCTTGGGTCCCCTCAGTGCCAGTGCCTGAGCACAGGCAGCCTGACTAGCCCTGGGGACAGCAATGCTGGGAGGCGCAGGAGAATTCAGAGGAGAGACCCGGCCACAGTCCCCCGCAAGTTAGTTCTGGAGCCAATAGCCTCCCTTGTCCTCTTGTGCCACTTCTCTTTTCCTTCAAGGTGCCTCCCCCGCTACCCGCGTCTTGCACTAGGCAGGAGAGGGAGGGCACTGAATTTGTACAACTAACAGCACACCCTGAAGACACAAGTGAGAAAGTGAGGAGCATAAAGGTTCTTCAGACGCAGTACCCAGGTATCTGTTTACGAGCAGCCTGGCCTTTGCGGCTTGCAGCTTCTGGGTTTAGAGCTGACGACAATGCTTGTGGGTCACACAGGACACATCCTCCAGTGGCTGGAGTGAGGAGTATGGCTGTCCCCAAGCTTCAGGCACAAATTTAAGGACATTCTAAGGCTCACGAATGTTGATGATGATAATATCATTCACCAGCTTAAACCCCACACCCCTTCTGCTCTTGCTTTGGGGTAACCTGGCTCCCCACACCCCCACCCTGTGCTCCTTAAGCTTGTGACCCATCCCTCCCACTGACCCCACTTCCTCCCAGGTGAATACCCTGGCTGGCTCCCTGCAGACCACTGTCCATACCCGCTAGCTGGGTATAGTGAGGCTGAAAGGATCCCGGTCTCTACCCAGCCCCCAAGCACTAGTGGGCAGAGTGAGGGCCCCTCCTGTGACTCCTTCCTGTCCAGAAAGGATGGCCAGCAGGGGATGTGCAGGTGGGCAGAAGCATACTTCCACAAACTTATCAGTTTTAAAAGTGGTACTGGAACCTACCAGTCTTGTCCTGTGCCCCATCTGGGGCCAACAATGGCAGGAATGCACAGACAATAAATCCAAGCAAGACTGTTTGTTGGCCAGATGCTCCTTTAGGGACTGGTCTGCCCTGCCCTTCACCTCCCTTTCTGGAGTCTGCCAGAATTCTCAGGCCCTTGGTGCCAACAGGAGAAGGATATCCTCTCTAGTCCTGGCACAAAGCCTGCTGTTGTGGATGGGGCAAGGCTCTGTAGCCTCTCTAGACAAGAAATGGAGGGAGATGTCATGGAAGGAAGGAGAAACGAGCCATGGGGTTAGTGTTGGGGACTCATCCTACCCCTTCTGTTTTAGTCAGCTGGTACTGTTGTAACAGAAATACCACAAGCGGATGGCTTTAGCAAAGAAAAGTTTATTCTTACACAGCCCAGTAGGCTAAAAGTCCAAATTCAGGATGTCCGCTCCAGAGAAGGCTTTCCCCATTGTCAGCTCTGCAGGAAAGTCCAGTACTGCAGCAGTCTTTGTCCAGGGAGCATCTTGGTGCAGGAACCTCAGGTCTGAAGGACATCCTCTTCTCCCAGTGTTGCTTTCTTAGTGGTGTGAGGTTCCCAATTCTCTGCCTGCTTCTCTTTCCTTTTATCTCTTGTAGGATGCAAGGATTAAGGATTGGGCAAGCCACACTCCAGGTAAACTCCCTTTACAGTGGAGCAAGGAGGTGGTATTCTGAAGGGATTTATAGTCTCACCCTAATCCTTTAACATACAGCACAATAAAATCACAAAGTGGAGGACAGTTGTAGAATACAAGGAGTCAAGGTCACGTGGCTACACCTGTTTTGGGGGGGACACAATTCAATCGATGATGCATACCAACCACTAAGGCCAAAGATGAAGAAACAAGATTTTTGCCATCTTGTGCAGTCCAAAACTTATCAAACATGCAGTCAGGATGCATTGATAATTACTAGTGATTGGAATGGAAAAGTTACAAACAAAGAAGAAGGATCAACAGTTGAAAAATACGGCCTTGGTGACAGAAATAAGGCCAGAGACTAAATGACAGAACTTTGCAAGACCAATGACTTCTTCACTGCAAATATCTTTTTTCACCAGCCTAAACACAGACTATACACATAGACCTAGCCAGACGGAATAACAGGAATCCAAGTTAACCACATCTGTGGACAGAGATGATGGAAAAGCTCAATATCAGCAGCCAGAACAGGACCAACTGCTGACTGTGACACAGACCATCAACTGCTCATATGCAAGTTTAAATTGAAACTGAAGAAAATTAGAACAAGTCCACAAGAGCCAAAATATGATCTTAAGTAAATTCCAGCTGAATTTTGAGACCATCTCAAGAACAGATTTAATGCATTGAACACTAATAACCAAAGACCAACCCAAAGTTGTGGGATGTCGAAGATATCATTCATGAACAAAGCAAAGGGTCATTAAAAAGACAGGAAAGGAAGAAAAGAACAAATTAGATGGCAGAAGACATGCTGAAACTTGATCTTGAATGTCAAGTAGCTAAAGCAAATGGAAGAAATGATGAAATAAAAGAATTAAAGATTTCGAAGGACAGCTCAAGAAGACTAAGTATTATGACATGTGCAAAGAGCTGGAAATAGAAAACCAAAGGGAATAACATGTTCTGCATTTCTCAAACTGAAGGAAATGAAGAAAAGATTCAAGCCTGGAATTGCAATAGTGAAGGATTCTACAGGGAAAATATGAAATGACTCAGGAAGCATCAAAAGAAGATGGAAGAAATACACAATCATTAAACCAGAAAGAAATGGTCCATGTTCAGCCACTTGAAGAGGCTGAACCATAAACCAATGGTACCTAAGGGAGAAGTCGAAGCTGCATTGAAGATGTTGAAGAAAAACAAGGCTCCAGGAATTGATGGAATATCAACTGGAACTGCTCACTCATCTGTGCCAAGAAATTTGGAAGATAGCTACCTCACTAACCGACTGGAAAAGATCTGCATTTATGCCTATTCCTAAGAAAAGAAATCCAACCGAATGCAGAAAGTATTGAACAATATCATTAATAACACATGCAATGATCTTTTTGCTAAAGATCATTCAAAAATGACCACAACAATATATCAACAGGGAACTGCAAGAAATTCAAGCTGGATTCAGAAGAGGATGTGGAACCTGGGATACCATTGCTGACGACAGATGGATCTTGGCTGAAAACAGGGAAAACCAGAAAGATGTTTACCTGTGTTTCATTGACTATGCAAAGGCATCCAAGTGTATGGATCATAACAAATTATGGATAACACGGTGGAGAATGGGAATTCCAGAAGACTTAACTATGCTCATGAGGAATCTGTATATGGATCAAGAGGTAGTTGTTCCACAACTAAACAAGGGGACACTGCATGGTTTGAAGTCAGGAAAGGCATGCATCAGGGTTATATTCTTTCATTAACCCTTTTCAATCTGTATGCCAAGCAAATAATCTGAGAAGCTGGACTATATGAAGGACGAGGCATCAGGATTCAAGGAAGGCTCATTAACAACTTGCATTACGCAGACAACAACTCTGTTTGCTGAAAGTGAAGAGGATTTGAAACACTTACTGATGAAGATCAAAGGCCACAGCTTTCAGTATGGATTGCACCTCAACACCAAGAAAGCGAAAACCCTCACAACTGGATCATTAAGCAACATCATGATAAATGGAGAAAGGATTGAGATTGTCAAGGATTTCATTTTACTTGACTCCACAATCAACCCTATGAAAGCAGCAGTCAAGAAATCAAAAGATGCACTGCATTGGGAAAATCTACTGCAAGGGACCTTTTCACAGTATTGAAAAATGAAGATGTCACCTTGAAGACTAAGTTTTATCTGACCCAAGTTATGATACCTTCAGTCACATCATATGCAGGGGAAAGCTGGACAGTGAGTAAGGAAGAGAGAAGAAAAACTGACGCCTTTGAGTTGTGATGTTGGAGAAGAATATTGAACGTACCATGAACCATCAAGAGAACAAACAGATCTTTTCTGAATGAACAGGGCCTGAGGAGAGACATAAAAGTTTCAAATTATGGCTCAGGTCATGGAGGAGCTGAATTTCTGGCAGAGGCTCTGCTGAGGTTAGAGTGGTGAAGGTGATGGCCAGATGCACCTACTCTGTGAAACTAGAATGTTCTCAGCACCCAGGTAAGAGGAGAGAAAGAAAACATGCACCAGAGCACCAGAGTGCTCCTTGAAAGCAAAAATAGCAAGACTGCATTTCACATACTTTGGACATGTCAGGAGGCATCAGCCCCTGGAGAAAGACATCACGTTTGGCAGAGCGGAGGGTGAGTGAAAAAGAGGAAGACCCTTGACAAGATGGATTGACATGGTGGCTGCAACAATGGGCTTCAGCATAAAAACAATTGTGGGCACGGCACAGAACTGGGTAGAGTTTCGTTCTGTTACACATAGGGTCTCTATGAGTCAGAGCCAACTTGATGGCACCTAACAACAACAGCAATGTAGCTGCTTGACTGCTAATTGGAAGGTTGGAGGTTCAAGTCCACCCAGAGATGACCTGGAAGGAAGACCTGAAAAATCAGCACCAAAAAACCCTATGGAGCACAGCTCTGCTCTGATTCACCTGGGGTTGCCTTGAGTTGGAATACACTTACCAGTAATTAGTGTCGTAACGCAGCTGCTAAGCAGCCTTGATCCCCAGCAGGCTGACCCAGAGCCAGAGCAGGAAGTGTGGTATAGAGTAATTCATCTTTAGCATCCTTTGTCTCACCTCAAGCCTCTCTTCCCTTCACACAGGTCTCTCCCAACCCCCTGTCCATGCCCAGTCCCAGGCTCGCTGGTTACAAATTCTTAGTGGCTTCTGTTCGCCTTTGGGAAATTCCCTGAAACACACTTGCCTTTTAGTGGGAGAGTCTTGAAATCCATAAAGAGAATTTTACGCAGCTGGATGAGTATTTGGAGTCCTCGTGGTGCACTGGTTAAGGGCTCAGCTGGTAACCAAAAGGTTGGCAGTTTGAATCTACGAGATACTCCTTGGAAATTCTATGGGGCAGGTCTACTCTGTCCTACAGGGTCACTAAGAGTCGAAATCAACTCAACAGCAAGGATATTGATGAGTATTTGGGGAATCAAGAGGCAAAATACTTACAATTCACTCAAAACAGGATCATTGCTGACCCTGTTACCAGAAGGTACCAGGATGATACTTCTTTGCAGAAGACAGTTGCCTTGTTCTGATTTGGGTTTTGTTTTGTTTGGAGTGTAGGGGAAGGAATAATGGAATTCCAGCATTTCATACGCTAGGCTTACAGGTCAGGGCAGAGGGGTCCCAGCGTGACAGGATGGAGGGAGCTATGGTTTCAGCAGAAGCTGACTGGTGCATATCTGCCCTCTCTTTCCTGCCTTGACTCCTCTCTCAATGAGAATGTTCTTTCTACAGGAGATAAATGCCCTCTACACCCTCCCACTCAAGTCTGTGAGGGAACAGTAAGGAAGTCTCATTCTTTGGCCCCTTTTTCCCAGACAACTGGGAGAAAGAGCAGATGTAGCCACAGAAGCAAGTTGTCAGATGTCAGCTGAGGTGCAAGGGACAAGGGTAGATCACGGTTAGACCAAAACAGACCTACTTCTTTTCTGGACATGACCACATTGGCAAATGCGGTGTGCATTCCTGATCTCCATGGGAACATTACATCTTGGGGCCCCCACACCAGCACACAGGCCAGGGTGAGACACACAGCTGCTCTCCTGCCACCTGTTCACCTGTGCTAGGACTCCTTCTTTTCTTCCAGGTCAAAGCATGTTTTCTTTCTCTCCTCTTACCTGGGTGCTGAGAACATTCTAGCTTCACAAATTCGGTGCATCTGACCACCACCGTCCCCACCTCTAACCTCAGCAGAGCCTCTGCCAGAAATTTGGCTCCTCCGTGACCTGAGCCATAATTTGAAACTTTCATATCTCTCCCCAGGCCCTGTTCATCACTTCCTCCTGCACAGGATGCAGCCTCACTGCCTACTTCACCAAACATTAGGAAGAAGCCCATCAGAAGATCTGCCCCATTGCCTTATCCGTTTTGGGGCCCCGTCTTCTTGCTGTATTCCTTCCCCTCTACAAACTTACTTCTACCTCCTACTTACAGGGAGTCCTAGTCCCTTCCCCAACCCTGAGGCCCTCGAACTTTCTCTGGGCACTTCTCCTATCATCTCTAGCCACCTCTACCTTCAAACTTCTATGTTTGCCCTGCTCCCCAAGGAGTTCTTCCCAACAAGCATACCAAAAAAAAAAAAAAAAAACCCAAACCCAGTGCCGTAGAATCGATGGCGACTCACAGAGACTCTATAGGACAGAGTAGAACTGCCCCATAGAGTTTCCAAGGACCACCTGGCAGATTTGAACTGCGGACCTTTTGGTTAGCAGACGTAGCACTTCACGACTATGCCACCAGGGTTTGCCCAACAAGCATCCTTCAGAACAACACAACAACCACCAACAAACAAAAGCTGGTTAACAAACAAGCAAAACAGATTAACAACAAACAAGCTCCCTCCGTCACTCCGGCACCTCTCTTCCCTATCCTAGCCAGACATCTGAAATGAGTTGCCTTCACCAGGTATGTGTCCACTTCCGTGCTTTCAAGGTACTCTTTTCATTTTGGTTGTTCATTTTTAAATTTCACTTGTTATCAAACTTATATGTCCACAACTTAAAGAGTTTGAATAATTTCATAAAGTTTGTTAGAAAAAATTGTACCCTGCTCCGCTGGATCCTGTCCCTCTCCCTAGAGGCAACCATTTCTACCTTTTGTGGCTAATCATTTTGGTATTCGCCTCTACGTGTAAGCAATAAATCTGTGTTGAAGCTTTATTATTATTATGATTCAGATGTTGTTTACATACTTTCATTATGATATTGAGAATGTAGCTCCCACTTTCTCTACTCCCACCAATATGAATTGATTCCATTGCATCGAGGGTCTTCTTTTTTGCTGACTCTCTACCCATCATGATGTCTGTCTCCAGGGACTGAGCCTTCCTTATAACACGTCCAGTGTATGTGAGATGAAATTCACTATCCTTTATGAGCATTCTGGCTCTGCTTCCAAGACAGATCTGCTCATTCTTTTGCCAGTTCACAGTATGTCCAGTGTTCTTTGCCATCACCATAATTTAAAGGCATCAGTTCTTCATTGGTCTTCCTTATTCATTGTCCGGCTTTTGCCTGCATGTGATGCGACTGCAAATACCACTGCTCAGGTCAGGCACACCTTAGGCTTCTTTGAGGTGACATCTTTCCTTTCTTATACACTTTAAAGATGTTTCTTGCAGCAGATTTGCCCACTTTGATGCTTCTTTTGATTTTTTTAACTGCTGCTTCCCTGGATATCAACTGTTGATCTAAGAAGAATAAAGACCTTGACAATTTAAATTTTTTCTCTGTTTATCAAAATATTGCTTGTTGTTCCAGTTGTGAGGGTGTAATCCACACTAATGGCTATAGTCTTTAATTTTCATCAGTAAACTCTTCAAGACTTCTTCATGTTCAGCAAGCAAGGTTGTGTTATCTGCATAACACAAGTTGTTAATAAGCCTTCCTGCAACCCTAATGCCTTATTCTATGTCATATAGGAGGTTTGTGAGCTCATCCTAGAAAAAGTGCTACATACCTCATTGCTTAATATCACTATTGTCACCTTCAAAGTACTCCCCTTGGAAGCTATGTACCACACCAGTGCCTAGTCCACCCTTCAAAGCAGGCCATCAGAGCTGTCATTGTATTACCCTTGATGTCCTCAATGTCATCAAAATGCATTCCTTTCAATATTTTCTTTATCTTTGGGTAAAGCAAAAAGTCACTGGAGGCCAGATCAGGCGAGTAGGGAGGGTGTTCCAAAAAGGTATTTGTTTTCTCTCTAAAAACTTCCTCACAGACAACCATACAACTAAGTTTATGAACTTGCCACCTTGCCCCCATAAGCAAAGGCCATTCCAGAAAGAGTTCCAAAATTGCTTTGAAGGAGGGTCTAAGTGCTGGAGTTGGTGCATAGCTTCCCAAGGGGAGTACTTCAAAGGTGACTATAGTGACTATATGATATTCAGCAATGAGGTATGTAGAACACTTAAGTTTGTGGACTTAATTGTCAAACCTCATAGTTCAACTTCTCAGAAATTCGCTCAACATACAGATTGAATAAATACAGTGAAAGTATGCAACCCCAACACACACTTTTCCTGACTTTAAGACATGAGTGTCCCCTTGTTCTGTTGGAATAATTACCTCTTGATCCATGTACAGATTCCTCAGGATCACAATTAAGTCTTCTGGAATTCCCATTCTCTGCAATGCTATCCAAATTTGTTATGATCCACGCAGTTAAATGCCTTTGCATAGTCAATGAAACATAGGTAAACATCTTTATAATATTCTCTGCTTTCAGCCAAGATCCATCTGACATTAGCAATGATATCCTTGGTTCCACATCCTTTCCTGAATCCAGCCTGAATTTACAGCAGTTCCCTGTCAATATACTGCTGCAGCCACTTTTGAATGACCTTTAGCAAAATTTTCCTTTTGTGTGATGTCAATGACATTGTTTGATAATTTCTACATTCAATTTTATCACCTTCTGGGGGGAATAGGTATAAATACGGATCTCTTCTAGTTGGTTGGCCAGGTAGCTGTCTTCCAAATTTCTTGACAGAGATGAGTGAGCACTTCCAGCACTATATGCATTTGTTGAAACATCTCAGTTGGTATTCCATCAATTCCTGGAGCCTTGTTTTTCACCAGTGCCTTTAATGCAGCTTGGACTTCTTCCTTCTGTACCCTGATCATATGTCACCTCCTGAAATGACTGAATACTGACAAACTGTTTTGGGTATAATAATGCTGCACATTCCTTCCATTTTCTTTTGATAATTCCTGTATTATTTACTATTTTGCCTATAGAATCCTTCACTATCACAACTCGAGTCTTAAATTTTTTTCTTGAGTTCTCTCAGCTTCAGAAATGCAAAGCATGTTCTTCCCTTTTGGTTATCTATCTCCAGCTCCTTGCACATGTTATTAAAAGAACTTACTTTACCATCTCTAGCTGCCCTTTGATATTAATGATATTGTTTGATAATTTCCAGATTCAGTTGGATCACTTGTCTGGGGAACAGGCATAAGTATGGATTTCTTCTAGTCAGTTGGCCAGGTATCTGTCTTCCAAATTTATTGGCACAGATGAATGAGCACTTTCAGGGCTGCATCTGTTTGTGGAAACATCCCAGCTAACATTCTGTCCATTCCTGGATCTTTGTTTTTAGCCATGTGCCTTCAGTGCAGCTTGGACTTCTTCCTTCAGTAAAATTGGTTTCTGATAACTACTACAAGAGACCTACAGAAATGGAAAGACAACCTGTGCTCACGGATTGGAAGGCTTAATATAATGAAAAGGTCAACACTACTTTAAGTGATATACAGATACAATGCAATCCAGATAAAAATCCCAATAACATTCTTTACTGAAATGGAAAAACTAATGACCAACTTTATAGAGAAAGGAAAGAAACCCCAAATAGCCTCAGCTATTTGGAAAAGAAAAGAACAAAGCAGGAGATCTTACACACCCAATATCAAAACATGCTACATAGGTACAGTAATTAAAATAGGTTGTTATTTGTTCAACAACAGACTCATAGACTAGTGGAATAGAATTGAAAATTTAGAATTAAACCAGAATAAATTTCATACCATGACAAAGAAAAAAAAATTAAACCCAGCCATCTATGGACAACTGATTTTTGACAGGGGATCAAGTTCCATTCAGTGGGGCAGAAATAGCCTCTTTAACAAATGTGCTGGGCAAACTCAATAGCCACCTGCAGAAAAAATGAAACAAGACCTGTATCTTGCACCATACCTGAAAGCTAATTTAAAACGGATCAAAGGTCGAAATGTTAATCTTAAAATCGTAAAGTTTCTGGGAGAAAACTATGGGACCTAATCTGTATGTGTGTGTGTGCACGTGTGTTGTGATTTAGGTCAAAGTTTACAGAGCAAATTAGTTTCTGATTCAGAAATTTATGCACAAATTCTTTCATGACATTCGCTGCATCCTGCGTTGAGTCAGGAGTCTCCCCACTTCCCTTTTCACTCTGGGTTCACCACGTCCATTCATCCAGTTTTTCTGCCTCTTCCTGCCTTCTTGTCTATGTTCCTAGGCAAGTGTTGCCCATTTAAGAAACATGTTCCTCATGTGTGTTTTTGTTTTTCTTACCTACCTGTCTAGTCACTGGCTGGAATGCAAACTTGAGGAGTGGCTTTAAGGAGTTAGAAGGGTGTCTGGGCACCAGTCTCAGGAATTCCTTATTCTATGTCAGACCAGTAAGTATGGTCTTTTATGTGAATTTGATAAGTTGTTCTTCCTTTCTCTCTTTCTCTCTCTCTCTCTCTCTCTCTCTCTCTCTGGAACCTTCTGCTGTAGTCCCAGTCAGAGACGTACAACTTGATCTTTTGCAAAAGTAGAATAACAAACATTACAACAAATACATGAATAAACAAATTTTTGGCATAAAGTTGATTTCAACTCACAGAGACCATATAGGACAGAATAGAAATGCTCCATAGAGTTTTCAAAGAGCTCTTGGTGGGTTTGAACTGCTGACCTTTTGGTTAGCAGCCATACCCTTATTTACTCTGCAAGTTTCCAATGCATGAATAGAAAATAGATAAAAGGAATCTCATAAAAAAACAAAAATCTAGTTTTCGTCAAAAAATTTAAATAAAAGAGTAAATAGACAACTACGAACTGGGAGAAGTCTTCAGAAGCATCTAATAAGGGTCTAATCTCTAAAACCTATAGAAAACTGCCAAATCAACAATAACAAAAAAATCTAATCATAAAATTGGCAAAGTACAGGGACAGAACCTTCACCAAAGACAGCATCCAAACAGCCAACAAACCCATGAACAGCCAACAAACACAATTGTTAGCCATTAGATGATGTAAATTGAAATTATGAGAGACCACCTTCCTCTGGCAAAAATGGCACTGATGAAAAAAGAAACAAAGAAAAAAACAAACGTTGGCTAGGATGCAAGGAGGTTAGAACCCTTATCCATTGCTGCTGGGACTGTAAAATGGTCAAATCACTATGAAAAAAAATGGTGTTTTTTCAAAAATCTAGAAATAGAGCTACCCTATGATCCGTGATCCAGCAATTCCACTCCTAGGTATATACTGTTAAAAAAAAACACTGCCATAGAGTTGATTGCAATTCATATTGACCCTATAGAACAAAGTAGAACTACTCTATAGGGTTCCTGAGGAGCAGCTGGTGGAATTAAAGTTTTGGATAGTAGCTGTAGCTGTAGCTCTTAACCATTGTGACACTAGGGCTCCAAGAGACCTAAAAGCAATAACAGATGTATGCACACTTGTGTTCATTATTGCTTCATAATAGCAGATGGATACAACAAAAGTGCACATCAATGAATGAACGGATAAGCAAATTGTGATACATACTGTCATGGACTGAATTGTGTCCCCCCAAAAATCTATGAATTTTGTAAAATCCATATTTTACAAAAGATCAAGTTCTACCTCTCTGACTGGAATTATAACAGAAGGTTCCAGAGAGAGGGGAAAAAATATAGAACAACTTACCAAATTCACCAGACTTACTGATCTCACCTAGAATAAGGAAGTCCTGAGAGTGGTACCCAGACAACCTTCTAATTCTAACTCAAACCTGGTTTAGGCTATGATTTCCCATATTGTATGATTGTCTACCATTTTGTGATTTGATGTGATTTCCCTGTGTGTGATAAATTTTATCACTATGATGCAGTGAGATAGTGGCAGTTTTGTTGATGCGATCTACAAGATTAGACAGTGTCTTAAGCCAATCTCTTTCAAGATATAACACCAAGAAGTGAGCAGAGAGACTTGAGGATTTCATACCACCAATAAAGCAGTACCAGGAGCAGCAGAACATGTCCTTTGGACCTAGGGTCCCTGTGTCTGAAGAGCTCCTCAACCAGAGGAAGACTGATGACAAGAACCTTCCTTCAGAGCCAGCAGAACTTGCAACCTACAAGACTGAAAAACTGAATTTTTATTTGTTAAAGTCATCCACTCGCAGTATTTCTGTTAGAACAGTACTAGATAACTAAAATACATGCACACAATGCAATACTATACAGCCATCAAAAACAATGAGGCAGCAATGAAGCACAACACGGCTGGACCTGGAGGGCATAATGTTAAGTGAGGTAAGTCAAGCATGTAAGGACAAATGTATGATCCCTTTTTTATAAGAGGATAAGAATAGATGGATATAGAGAGACCAATAATCACTGGTGATTACGAGGGGGAGGGGAAACTATGCTTGAGATCATAGACACTTGTTATTTTGGGTGATGGAAAGTGGCACTAAATGTGGGTGCAGAGGGCACAGCACAACCAAAGTAAAAAAAGTATTTGAGGACTTACAGATAGGTATAGGCATGCTGGTATGCAGGTAGGTACAAGCATGTATATAAAATCCATCAAACCCACTGCTGTCAAGTTGATTCCAACTCATAGTGACCCTATAGGACAGAGTAGAACTACTCCATAGTTTCCAAGGAACGCCTAGTGGATTCAAACTGCTAGTCTTTTGGTTAGCAGCCACTGCACTTAATCACTATGCCACCAGGGTTTTCAGTGTATATACAGATGAGAACAGATAGAAGTATCTATCACAAAAGAAAAAATATATTGCCATCAAGTCAATGCTGACACACAGTGACCCTATAAGACAGAGAAGAAATGCCCAATAGTGCTTCCAAGGCTGTAAATTTTTACAGAATCAGATTGCTTCATCGTTTTATCACATAACAGCGGGTGAATATGAACAGCTGAACTTTCAGTTAGCAGCCAAGCACTGAATTGCTGTGCCACCAGAGATCTTTAAAGTGGTTATAAGTGAGTGTAGAATATGTGGGTGCAAGGCAAATCTATCACTGAAGACTTGAAGATGAATACTCCTCAGATATAACCAAACACCTTTCAAGACTGGTTTCCTGGGCTTGAAAACTTAGGATCATAGTTTTATGGGAGAACTTAGTCAACGGCATGACATAATTCACAAAACTCTTGAACTACATCCTAGTGAAGTGAATAGCAGAGTCTTAAAAGCTTGCAAGTGGCCATCTGAGACACAACTTCAAGTCTCTCCCTTCCTGGAGGAAAATAGTAAAAAAAAAAGTAACCAAAAGCTCAGACAAGAAACAACTCTACTAAACCTTGACCTCATCTACTCTAAGACCAGAAGAACTAGAAGATGCTCAGCTGCCACTGACCGCTCTGAACAAGGTCACGTTAAATGGTCGTGGACCGAATGGGAGAAAAATGTGAAGGAGAACTCAAATTCTTGTTAAAGGGGGGAAAAAACACAAAAAACAGAAAAACTGGAAAAGTAGGGAGCAGAGCAGTTCCTTGAAACTGTTAGCCTAAGACATTATTTAAACCTAGAACTGAGTTTATTGCCTGAGATCACCTTTTAGTGAAATAGCAGACTGGCACACAAAGTAATGGATATTCCCCATAAAATCAGTGCTCTTCTTAGAAACAATCAGTATGTGACCAAAAGGTCAACAATTACTCAAAAGCCAAGATGAGAAGATGGGAGGCAAGAAACTAGAGAACTGGAAAAGGAAGCAAATAGAACAAAATTAAAAAGAACATTGATGTCTTGTGGTAAATATAAAGTCACTGAACAATTTGTGTAGAAACTGTCAAATGTGAATGTAGCTTGCTGCATAAACTTTCACCAAGAACTCAATAAAATATTTTTTTGAAAAAAGAGAAATTTCCTTGATGTCATTTGAGTGTAGTTTCAAGAAAGCAGTAAATATGAATGTTTACAGTATGTAATCATGAAGGACTTTTTTAAAAGTATTTTTTGTGCCTTAAGTAAAATTTTACAATACAAATCAATTTGCCCTATGAAACCTGGCACACACACCACAGTGCAATGCTAACTGCTTCCCCCCCTCCGCCCAATGACAGCACACTCCTCCTTCTCACACTGTACTTCCCATATCCATTCAACCAATCTCTCATCTTGCCTTTGGACAGTTGCTGTTCTGACAGTCTCATGTACGTATTAAAGACAAGATGCACATTATTCACCAGCATCACTATCACTCTGTATTTTATAATCCAATCCAATCTTTGTCTGAAGAGTTGGGTTCAGCACTGGTTTCAGCTCTGGGCTAACAGAGAGTCCAGGGGCCAAGTCCTCAGGGTGTCTTCCAGTCTGATCGGCCATCAAGACTACTCATTTAATGGGGTTCTAGTTCTATACACCCTTTTCATCCCAACTACATCAGGGACTTTATGTTGTATTCCCTGTCAGGGCAGTTATTGGTGGTGGCCAGGCATCACCTAATTTTCCTGGTCTCATGCTGATGTCTCTCGATCATGTGGCACCTTCTGGCTGCTAGGCTCATATTTTCGTCATGTCTTTGTTGTCTGTCATTCTCCTTTGCTCCAGATGGACTGGAACCAATTAACGTTACTTAGATGGCAGCTTGCTAGCTTTTAAGACCTCAGACACCATTCACCAAAGTAGTATAGAGAACATTTTCTTTTAAAAGAAGTTGCTAGGCCAATTAGCCTAGATGTCCCCTGAAACCATGGTCCCTGGACCCCTGTCCTTACTACTCTGTCCTTCAAAATGTTGGGTTGTATTTATAAAACCTTTTGGAAACCCTGGTGGCATAGTGGGTGAAGTTCTATGTCTGCTAACCATAAAGGTCGGCACTTCAAATCCACCAGGTGCTCCTTGGAAACTCTGTGGGGCAGTTCTACTCTGACCTACAGGGTCACTATGAGTTGGACTTGACTAGACAGTATTGAGTTTCTATTATTATTATTATTTATGAAACCTTCTAGTAACCGGTGTAGTCCAGTTTTGCTAACGTCCCTTCCGTTGCGTGCTGTCACTCCTTCAACTAACTCAACTCCTATCTACTATCTAACCTATGAATACACATTTCCTTCCCTCCCTACTCTTGTAATCATTAAAGATTATTTTCTTCTTTGCTTAAACCTTTTCTTAAGTCCTTATAATGGTGCTCACAAACAATATTTGTCCTTTTGCAACTGGCTAATATTACTCAATATAATTTCATCCAGATGACTTTATGTTATGAGGTGTTTCCTAAAATCGTTGTTGTTCTTTATCATTGCATAGTGTTCCGTGGTGTGAATATACCATAGTTAGTTCATCTATTTATCTGATGATGCACACCTAGGTTGATTCCATTTTTTTAGCTATTGTGGACAGTGCTGTATTAGTGTGCATTTATCTCTTCATGTGACAGTTGTCATTTCTTTAGGATATATTTCAAGAAGGATTGCTGGATCATATGGTATTTCTATTTCTAGCTTTTTAAGAAAGTACAAAATTGATTTCCAAAGTGGCTATAACATTTCAGTTCCAACCTCTCCAACATTTATTGTTTTGTGTGTTTTGGATTAATGCCAGCCTTGCTGAGGTGAAATGGTATCTCATTGCATTGTTGATTTGAATTTCTCTAACAGCTAATGATGGTGAGTATCTCCTCATGTGTCTGTTGGTGTCCTGGATGTCTGTCCATATCTTTTGTCCATTTTTTAACTGGGTTACTTGTCTTTTTCTTTTGCAGTACCTTATAGATTATGAAGATTAGACGCTGATCATTTCTGTGGTAAGCAAAAATTCTTTCCCAGTCTGTAAGTGGTCTTTTTACTCTTTTGGTGAAGTCTTTGGATAAACATAAATGTTTGAGTTTTAGAAGTTCCCAGTTATATATCTTCTCTTCTGGTGTTTGTGCATTGTTAGTAATATTTTGTAGTCTGTTTTTGCCAGGTATTAGGGCTCCCAGTGTTGTCTCTATTTTCTCTTCTATGATCTTGTTTTAGGTTTTATATTTAGCAGGATTTACAAAATGGAGGAACAGAACACAATACCAGAAGTCATGGCCTAGCTCAGTTGCTATGTAGATTTCTGGGGGAACACAATTCAATCCATGACATGGTCCTTCCCCAGGTATGAGCAGGAGCTCTGGATTTGGGGTGACCTGGTCAGTGTCTGACACGCAGGCTCAAGTAAGATGGCCACGCAAGTCCCGGGTAGCTCCCCAGCTGTGGAGAGCTCAGACAGTTACTGTGAGCCCCAGCACTACAAGAATCCCTGGCAACGCTGCCATCCTGGGAGTGTGCCAGATGCCTGAGGCGTGTGTGTGACATAAAAGACCTTGAACCACTTTGAATCCCCACCCCCATCGCTCTTATAGTATTTTCACAAGGCCCCATTTAACCCAGGTGGAAAATTCTATTTAGTCATAATTATTCATGCACATACAGACTTTCTGAGAAATAATCACTCCTCCCTTCTCAGAGAAACTTCAAGAGTCATTTTGTTCTTTCTGCTCATGCCAACCAATATCTATTTTGCTAAAACATGTACTACAGAATGCTTATAACTTTGCTCTTGTTTTCCCTCTCAGAATGTTTGCTGTTTGTTCTCAAAGTGACCCTATCCCCAGATCCTACAAAATCCCTTCACTGCTTATTGTTTTGAAGTACTTTCTTTGGCAGCTGTCTTTCCTACTGCACTGTGAGAGTGCCAAGCAAATCATTCAACATGTTTCTTATTTTTGTTTATTTCAACAAAAAGAAAGGAAGGGACCCGGTGATGCGAGGAGTGTTTTGATGTGGGGAATAGTTATTTCTCTTGGCTGAGTAGCTGTCGGTCGGAGGTCGGACAGGATGACTCTGGGAGGAGGGAGGCCCTACCCAGTGCAGGGAGCAGAAGGTGAGGGCTACTGGAAGCCTGGTCACAACTCAGTCCAAACTCATGGCAGGGACAAAGCTGAGCAAAGAGGCTAGAGGTCCTAGAAGAAGCTTTGTACCCAGCCTACACCCCACCAGTTGAAAAAGCTGTGCCACAAAATCCTTGGGAAGGGGCCTCTAGAACAGGCAGGAAAGAGACTGCAGACATTGCAGGAACTAGTCACCACGGAGACGACAGGTAGGCCTGTGGGATTCCATCTGACTACCATGGCCCCCCATATTAGCAAAGGGCTGCAGTGACATTCAACTGCCCTTTTAAAGGACCCAAACCGAAACCCATTTCCACTGAGTGATTTCAACTCCTAGTGACACTACAGGACAGAGCAGAACTGCCCCCATAGTTTCCAAGGCTGTAAATCTTTAGAGAAGCAGACCACATTTTTTTCCCACAGAGCAGCTGCTACTTGAAATCACTGACCTTTCTGTTAGCAGCTACACACTTTAACCACTGCACCACCAGGGCTCATTTTTTTTAAAGGCCACAGGCACCAGCAGGGTTTCCTGAGAGCTACAGGGACCATGAACTGTGGCTTCCTGTTTGCCTGCAAAGAATGGCCTTGGCTGCACAGATGGCAATCTCCCTTCCCCTTGATGCACCTAGGCAGATGGGATGTGCTGGGTCCACCTCCCTAGCCCTGAGGACCATGTGGTTTTAATAGTGTTTGTACCACGAGTGTTTGTAACATGTTTATAACCAGGCATGCAGTCAGTGCCACTTTTGAAGTTGCATTTGGAAAGGCAAACCACTAACCTCGATATTTCAGATGCCAACATTCTTAAAGAGAGTATCTCTTGGTATATTTTTAGTAGGTGCTAATTGGAAAACTTGCTGGCACAGTGGTTAAGTGTTATGGCTAGTAACCAAAAGGCTGGCAGTTCAAATCCAACAGACACTCTTTGGAAACTCTATGGGGCAGTTCTACTCTGACCTATAAGGTTGCTGTTGGGCTGCTCTCTGGGGACAAAATAAGGCAAAATTAACACAGTCCTTCTGTGTGGCCACTCAGTGGATGGCCCTGGGGGGCAGGGGTCATTTTTTTTCCAAGGGAACCTCAAGGTAAGGGCTTACACTGTTTGCTCAGGCAACACTTTGAGCTGAATGTCCTATGGCCAACCTTCTGAGACAGGACCCATCAAAGACCTGTGCTCCAGGAGCCCACAGCTATAAGCAAAACTTGGACAGAGCGTTAGTGGTCACAGGCACAGTTAATGGTCACTTGATTCACCCCTTTTTTATGGATGGCAAAACTGAGACCCAAGAGGAAAAGTGGGCAACCCTAGCTGCTGCCACACCACCACCGTGTTTTACCATTCATTCAGTCATTGAATACATGGCAGAAGTAGGACCTAGTTTCTTTTCATATGAAAAAGAAAAAACAGAAGTGTTTTCCTTATCAACGCCTGGCTGCAAACCTAGGCTATGGCAACTCCCTTCACAGAGGAAATAGCCAAATTGGGCTGCTTATGCCACTCCTCTCTTCAAAACCTACCTCTTGAAGCAAGATGTCTAGATCAGCACAAAACACTCATTAAACCACAGCAGCTCAGACTTTTCAGGGGGGTGGGGGGAGTGGAAATTGATGAGAAAAAAAACTGCTTCCTGCATGCTGACCCCAACTGCCAAGCCCAGAGGCGACATCCCAGAACTCACTCACCATCCAACAGGACGGGAAGGATTGGGATTTGGGGGACTGGGATGCTCCCAAGGTGGCCCAAACACAAGCCTCCCCTGCCACTGTCCCCTCTGCCCATCATTCACCTTCCCCAACACTGCCCCCTCCCTGCAAATCCCAAACGGGAAACAAAGGTGAAGGCCCAGGGAGCAGAGGACACAGACAGCCTCATGCAGCACTGCTGTGGTCTCATGCATCCATAGAGGAGCAACCTGTATTCTCCAGGCTAAGGGACTGCAGCAACCCAAAGGAGGCACCACCCAGGTCTAGGTGGGGCAAGCGGGGGTCCTGGAACCTGGCCCAGGAGGCCCAGCTCCCACTCCCTTGCTCTGCTACCCCAAAACCTCTGCAGCATCAAGGCCCCAGGACGGTTTAGCTCCTGCCAGGCCCTCTCATGGCTCCACATAGGCTTCAGATGACCTAACTGTGGAGGCAGGTGCTGTGGGCGTGCACTGCCTTTCCCCATGCTTGGAGTGCCCTTCTCCCACACCTGTAAAACTCCTATTTATCCTTTATGACCCTAAGCAAAAATCCCATCACTCCTCTGGAACCTTGGATCCTTTCTTCTAACGGTCTGTGAAAGCTAGTCAATCATCTGAGCTTGGCTTCTCCTCTCCACCCCTTAGTGATTTCTGGATAAGGGAACTTTCCCAGCCTTATTAGGGTAGCTTGTCGGATCCGACTCAACAGCACTTGCCTGGCTTGGCTGACCTTAGCAGCTGGACCCTGGAGCTAGGTTGCCTGGGTACCTACCGGGGCATCACTACTTTCTAGCTGTGTCACCCGGAGCCAGTAATTATCTACCCTGTGAATCTCAGCACTCAGGGGTTATGGGTTTAAGTATGTAAGGGTGTTACTACATTGTCTACCATCTCAGCACTCAGAAGCTGTTGTTGTCGGTATCCTTGAATCAGTTCCAACTCACAAGCAACCTGATACACAACAGAACAAAACATTGCCTGGTCCTGCACCATCCTCATGATCATTGCTAAGCTTGAGCCCATTATTGCAGCCAAGGTGTCAGCCTATCTCATCGAGGGTCTTCCTCTTTTTCAGTCACCCTCCACCTTACCAAGTATGATGTCTTTCCGCAAGGACCCATCCATCCTGATAATACATCCAAAGGATGGAGACATAGTCTCACCATCCTTGTTTCTAAAGAGCATTTTCTTTTACTTCTTTCAAGACAGAGCTATTCATTCTTTGGGCAGTCCATGGTGTATTGAATGTTCTCTGCCAGTGCTACAATTCAAAGGCATCAATTCTTCCATCTTCCTTATTCATTATCCAGCTTTTATATGCATAAGAGGTGCTTAAAAAGACACCACTGGCCTGGGTTAGGTGTATCTTAGTCCTCAAGGTGACATCTTTGCTTTTCAACACTTTAAAGAGGTCTTTTGCAGACCATTTGCCCAGTACAACATGTCTTTTAATTTCTTGACTGTTGTTTCCATGGGTGTTGATTGTAAATCCAAGTACAACAAAATCCTGGACAACCTCAATCTTGTCTCCATTTATCATGATGTTGCCTACTGGCCCAGCTGTGAGGATTTTTGTTTTTGTTTTTGATGGTGAGGTATAATCTGTACTGAAGGCTGTGGTCTTTGATCTTCATCAGTAAGTGCTTCAAGACCTTATCACTTCCAGCAAGCAAGGTTGTGTCATTTGTACATCACAGATTGTTAGAGTCTTCCTCCAAACCTGATGCCCTGTTCTTCGTGTAGTCTAGTTTCTTGGGCTATATGTTTTGCATACAGATTGAACAGGTATGGTGAAAGGATACAACCCTGACACACAGCTTTCCTTACAGTAAGCCATGTAGTATTCTTTGTCCTGTTTGAACAACTGCCTCTTGCTCCATGTCCAGAATCTGTGCTCAGGGTTTACTGGTTTAAACATGTAAGGGTGTTACAACAGTGTCTAGCATGCAGTGCGTGCTCAGTAAATGGCAGCCACTACGATACTCACTGAGAAAAACAATCAGCCCTTGTAAAAAGTCACAGGACATAAATAGACATAAATACATGTCAAATGACATTCTTGGTAATAAAGAGATTCTCAACTTCAGAATAATGATCAAACCTGTTAAGTTCTGGAATCACCAACTTCACACTAAGAAAAAGGCAAGGATGCTTCTGCCCGGCACAGGCTGCAGGTATAGTGGGCAGTGGCCTCTATAAGTAGTACCAAAGCCTTTTGATTACAACTCACAGCGACCTCATATGTTCCAGAATATAACTGCTCCAGTGTTTTCTTGGCTGTTATCTTTCCTGAAAGCAGGTCTTTCTTCTTCAGCACCTCTGGGTAGGGTTAAACTGTCAAGCTTACATCAGTAGTTAAGTACAAACCACTTGTGCTACCCAGGGACCTGTGTGCCGTACAAAGGAGGGAATTGCTCCCAAGTTGCTCAGAGTGGGGCACTTTCTGTCCAGTGCTCAGTTCTCCTTCACTGGTAAGTGTTGTCCTTTTGTGAAAAGACAAACCTTTTAGAAGCTGCACCACTGGACTTGTGAGAAACACTGACTCTACCTTTCATAGCAGGAACCAGGAGGAGCACCCTACCCAGCAGACTCCACATCTCAGACTGGTCTCTGTCCCCTGCAGCACCCCAGCCACTGCCCATTGCTCTATGTGTAGACCCTTGCACCCTCTGTCCTCCAGCACCTGATTCGCTCCCTGCTACTTGGAGGCTTTGCTCTGAGGCTGTGCTGTGCTCACAGGCAGTGGGAATTTTATGTGTAACAACAGTATCGGGGACAGCCCATTCCTCATTTTAGAAAGCTGAGCAGAGGGGAGGGCAGCATGGTTAAGCAAGTTGACTGATGTTCCACAGCAGCTGGTAGACTTTAAGCTGCAGTCAATCCCCTGATCCTACCCCCACGTTTCCTGCATTGGGCTCGTGATAAACCTCAGTTTGGACATAGGGATCTGCAGCTGAAAGATGCTCCCAAACCCCTTTGCCACCTCCTGCACTCCTGTTACCTAATTGTTCCCAAGACTTCCAGGTTCAAAGGCATCTCCTCACTTACCATGGACCCTCCTGTGACTTTCCTCTCCTGAAATTCACCCAGCTGCCTGGGCTGCATCAAGCTTAGCTTTGCTGCAGATCTCATTCTTACTTCTTAGCGAGAATGACAAGAGGCATTTGTCCCTACAGCTGCACAGCCTGACGCAGAGCACAGGCTACAACTGCCTCATCCCAGAAGCTCTGGAAGGCTGAATAAGGAGCATGAAAACTATGTCACACAGAGGTGCTGTCTTCAATTCAAAACAGGAGGAGAAGTAAATGTTATTTTTTTCAAGACAGTCTTTTACAAGACAGACTTCTCTGAAACTCCAGACTGGAGGCTTAACTTGTATCATGTTGCTATTGGGTGCTACAATACCTACAGAATTTCACTTCAAGCACTGCAAATCAGAATGGTTTACCCATGTTGCAGATAAGCATTCAAAACCGAAAAATATTTCCTTGTGGAGAGAGATGGATTTCTACTAAAATCATCATTTCTGCACTGTAGCAGGTACTTCTGCATTCCGTAAACTGAACAGAGCCTATTTGGGGAGCTCTTCCTGACCCCTGGTGGTTGTAACTATACCTTTAAAAAAAGTTTTAATTCTATGAGCCAGTTCTACTCTGACCTCTTGGGTTGTCATGAGTTAGACATGACTCGCTGGCAGTGGGTGTGTGTCTATATGTCCAAAGCACACAGTTCGGTATGTTCTGACATATGTATGCATTCATGAAACCATTACCACAACCAAGGTAATGACTGTATCTTTTACCCCTAAAATTTTTTCTGTACCTTGTCATATACTGAATTGTCTCCACCCAAAATATCTGTCAACTTGGCTAGGTCATGATTCCCAGTGTTGTATGACTATCTACCATTTTGTATCTGATGTGTTTTTCCTATATGTTGTAAATCCTATCACTATGATGCAATGTGACGCATTAGTCTCAGTTACATTGATTTGATCTACTAGACAGTGTCTTAAGCCAATCTCTTTTGAGATATAAAAGACAGAATGAGCTGAGAGACATGGGGACCTCACACCACAAAGAAATCAGAGCTGGGCAGAGTCTATCTTTTCGACCTCAGGTTCCAGAGCTGAGATGCTCCCAGACCAAGGTAAAACTGATACATTACAAGAAGTTTCCTCCAGAGCTAGCAGAGAGAGAAAGGTTTTCCCTGAAGCTGGTGCCCTGATTTCCAACTTGTAGCCTACTGGGCTGTGAGAGAAGAACCTTCCCTTTGTTATCGACTTGTGGCGTTTATGTTACAGCAGCACTGATGACTAAGATATGCCCCTTTGTGCTCTCCTTCTCCCACTCTCTCCCATTTCCAGATAGTCATTGATCCATTTTTTTATTACCATGGATGTGTTACATTCTCTAGAATTTTATACAAATGAAATCGTGCAATACATGTTGTCTGGCTCCTTTACTCAGCCTAACTTTTTGTGATTCATCAGTGAATGAAGGAGTGAATCAAAAGTTCATTCCTTTTTATTGCTAAGTCCACCGTTATAGATTGAATTGTGTCCCCCAGAAGGGGGAAGCTTTAGTTGAAGTTTTAGCCCTTGCACCCATGAACGTGGCCCTGTTTGGTGACACATACTGATGTTTTCAGTTAACATCACCAAATCACACCACAATAGGGTTGCTCCTAATCTTAATCCCTTCAGAGGGGCATTTTATAAAAGAGGAGAGACACAGAAGAGATACACAAACCAGGAGGACACCATGTGAGCAGCATCCAACTATAAAACTAAGGAATGCCAAAAAACGCCCCTGGCTACACAACTGAAGTTGACAAAAAATGATCTTCTACAGCTAACAGAGAAACAGAGACAGAGCATAACCCTGCACCTACATGTGGTAAAAAAAAAAAAAGAAGAAGAAGAAGTCAGATTAGCTTCCAGAACTGGAAGAAAACAAATTTCCGTTCTTTAAAGCCACCCACTTGTGGCATTTTGTTATGGAGGCGGAAGGAGACTGACACAGGATTTTTTTTTTCATTTAATATAACTGAGGGAAAATGTACATTCCCGCATAAATTTACATGCCCACCTATATGTAGCTTCCACTGCTCTTCCTGTCCGGTGACTGCACACTATTCCTCTCTGCTCCATACATGTCTCATCCTCCCAACAGCCTTCTTTCCCCTCCTCTCCACCCACTCTCCTTCCTCCAGCCAGAGGTCAGCAGGATGATATCCTATAGATGTATAGAATCATAAAGTGCATCCAATATATGGTCACTCTGTACTGCCAAGTCCAATCCACTTGTGTCCAAAAAGTGGAACTTCGTTATGATTTATGGGCAAGAGCAGCATCAGGGCCAGGGGCCATGCTCTCAGGGGAACCCCAAAATCACTGGACCTTCAAGTGAGGTCCTTCAGTGGAGATCTCAGGATGCACCCCTTTTTATTCTTGTGTTGCCAGTGAGACTCAACCTAGTGAGCTCCTCGCGGCTATCACTGGTGGTGGTCGAGCACAATCCAGTTCTTCCGGTCCCAAGTCGAGGTAGGCACCCACCCATGTGGGTCTCTCTATCTTCTAGGTTGTCTTTACCCCATGTTGTTTTGGCCCTCGGTGAATATCTATTCCTGCTGAGTTGGGACCATTTGCTATGTCCTTGGATGGCAGCTTGGCAGCTTTTAAGACCCTGGACGCCACTCACCAAAGTGGGGTGCAGAGAGCCCTCCTAGCAAAATGCTAGTTGTGCCAATTGGCCTCGATTTTGCCTAAGAGCATGGTCTCCTACCCCCTGCCCTAACTACTCTATCTTTGCAATATTGGGTTAAGATGGAAGGAGTACTCAAGTTATGCTGAAGTCCACTTAACGTTGTTCTAGTTTCTAATGTGTGCTATCACCAATTTCTCCCAACCAGATTTATAGCAACTATCTAATCTAAACCCTCTCCCCCTCCCACGCTCCCTCCCCTCCCTTGCAGCTGTCAAAGAGTCTTTTCTTCTATACACAAGTCTGTTTTTGAGATCTTGTCATAGAGGTCTCATACAATATTTGTCCTTTTGTCGCTGACTACTTTCACTCAACATAATGTCTTCCAGTTGAAACCAGGTTAGGAGATGTTTCCTGGAATCATCGTTATTCTTTATCATTGCGTAGTGCTTCATTGAGTATATGTACCATAGTTTACCTATCCATTCTTCTGTTGTTGGGCATCTGGGTTGATTCCATCTTTTTGCTATCATGGACTGTGCTGCAATAAACATTCTGTTGCATGTGTCCATTGGTGTGAAAGGCCTTGATTCTGTAGGATATATTCGAAGTAGTGGAATTACTGGGTCAAATGGTATATCAATATCCATTCTCTTAAGGAACTGCCAGATTGCTTTCCAAAGAGGCTGGACCACCTTGCAACCCCACCAACAGTGTAGGAGGGTTCCACTTTCTCCACAGCCTCTCCAGCATTTGTTGTTTTGTGGTTTTTGGATCATGGCCAATCTTGTTGGGGTGAGATGGTATCTCACTGTCATCTTGATTTGAATTTCTTCAATAACTAAAGATCATGAACATGTCCACATGTGTTTTTTGGCTGCCTAAATCTCCTCTTTAGTGAAATGTCTGTCCATCTCCTTTGCCCATCACTTAATTGGATGATTTATCTTCTTTTTATTGATATTTTGTAGTATCTTATAGATTATGGAGATCAGGCGTCGGTCTGACATAGAGTTGCCAAATATTTTTTCCCATTCTGTGGGTGTTCTTTTAATTCTATTAATAAAGTCTTTGGATGAGCAAAAGTGTTTGAATCTTAATAGTTCCCATTTCTCTATTTTCTCTTCTGCTGATTGCGGTTTCTTCAACAGATTTTGGAGTCTGTCATCATTGTGTATTAAAACTTCCATTGTTGTGCCTACCTTTTCTTGGATGAGCTTTATCGTTTTAGGTTTGATATTTAGGTCTTTTATCCAGTTGGAGTTGGTTTCTGTATAAGGTGTAAGATATGGATCTTGATTCAGTTTATTGCAGACAGATATCCAATTTTGCCAGCACCATTTGTTGAAGAGACTGTTTTTACCCCAGTTTAATGTCTTAGGGCCTTTGTCGAATATCAACTGTTCATAGGCAGATGGTGTCATCTCTGGGGTCTCAATTCTGTTCCATTGATCGATCTGTCTGTTCTTGTACCAGTACCAGGTTGTTTTGACCACTGTGGCAGTGTAGTATGTTCTAAGGTCGGGTAATGAGAGGCCTCCCAGTGTGTTCTTCTTCTTTAGTAGTACCTTACTTATCCAGAGCTTCTTCCCTTTCCAGACAAAATTGGTGATTTGTTTCTCCATCTCACTAAAAAATGTCGCTGGAACTTGTATTGGGATTGCATTATATAAGTAGATTGCTTTGGGTAAAATAGACATTTTCACAATGTTAAGTCTTTCTATCCATGAGCAGGGTAGGTTTTTCCATTTATCTGTCTCTCTTAGTTTCTTGTAGTAAGGGCTTGTATTTCTCTTTGAAAGGTCTGTTATTTCTCTGGTTAGATTAATTCCTAGGTACTTTATCTTCTTAGGGGCTATTGTAAATGGTATTGATTTGATAATTTCTTCCTTAACAGTCTCGTTGTTGGTATAAAGGAATCCTACTGATTTACTTATGTTTATCTTGTATCCTGAGACTTTGCTGAACTCTTCTATCAGTTTGACTAGTTTACTTATAGATTCTTTGGGATTCTCTGCATATACAATCATATCATCTGCAAACACGGAGATTTTAACTCCCGCTTTGCTGATGCGGATGCCCTTTATTTCTTGGTCTTGTCTAATTGCTCTGGCTAAAACTTCTAGCACAAGGTTGAATAGAAGAGGTGAGAGTGGGCATCCTTGTCTAGTTCCTGATCTCAAGGGAAAGCCTTTCAGTCTCTCTCCATTCAGGATGACGTGGGCAACTGGCTTTGTATAAATGGCCCTTATTGTGTTGAGGAATTTTCCGTCTATGCCCATTTTGCTAAGAGTTTTTAGCATGAATGGGTGTTGGACTTTATGAAATGCCTTTTCGGCATCAATGGACAAAATCAGATGATCTTTGTATTTTGTGTTATTTACTTGGCTTTTGGCATGTGGTTAATTACAGTAACTCTTTTTCTGATGATGAACCAGCCTTGCATCCCTAGTATGAATCCCACTTGGTCAGGATGGATTATTTTCTTGATATGTTGTATTCTATTGGCAAGAATTTTGTTGAAGATTTTTGCATCTAGATTCATGAGTGATATCGGTCTGTAGTTCTCTTTCTTTGTTGGGTCTTTCCCCGGCTTAGGTATCAGGGTTATGCTGGCTTCATAGAATGAGTTTGTGAGTACTCCATCCCTTTCTATACTGTGAAATAGTCTCAGTAGTATTGGAGATAACTCTTCTCTAAATGCTTGGTAGAATTCTGCAGTGAAGCCATCTGGGCCTGGACTTTTTTTGGTTGGCAGTGTTTTGACAACATTTTCAATCTCTTCCTTTGTGACGGATTTATTAAGTTGTTCTGCTTCACGTTGTGATAATTTTGATAGGTGGTATGAGTCAAGGAATTGGTCCATTTCCCCTAGGCTTTCAAATTTGTTAGAGTACAGTCTTTCATAGTAATCTGTTATGATATTTTTGATTTCTGTTGCATCTGTGGTGACAACTCCCCTCTCATTTCTAATTTGGGTTATTTGTTTTCTTTCCTACTTTTCTTTAGTAAGTTTAGCCAGTAGTTTGTGAATTTTGTTGATCTTTTCAAAAAACCAGCTTTTGGTCTTTTCAATTTTTTCAATTGCTTTTCTATTCTCTAATTCATTTAGCTCTGCTCTAATCTTTATGATCTCGTTTCTTCTGGTGCCTGAGGGGTTCCTCTGTTGTTCTCTTTCTACTTTTTCAAGCTGTAGGTTTAGTTCCTTGATTTGGTTTCTTTCTTCCTTCCAGATGTGTGCATTTATGGAGATAAACACACCTCTGAGCACTGCTTTGGCTGTATCCCATAGGTTCTGGTAGGAAGTGTTCTTGTTCTCATTGCAAGCCATGAATCTCTTTATTTCATCCTTGATTTCCTCTATAACCCATGTTTTTTTGAGCAATATGTTGTTCAGTTTCCAAGAGTTCCACTTTCTATCTATGTTTTTCTGCTATTGATTTCAACTTTGATGGCTTTATGATCTGAGAAGATGCTTTGAAGTAATTCAGTGGTATGGATATTGTTGAGCATTGCATTATGGGCTATCACATGGTCAATTCTGGAGAATGTTCCATGTGCCCTGGAGAAGAAGGTGTAGTTGTCTGCTGATGGGTGGAAACTTCTGTATATATCAATGAGGTTTAGTTGGTTAATTGTGGCAGTGAGGTCTTCTGTATCTTTACTGAGCTTTTTTCTAGATGATCTGTCTAGTATTGACAGTGGAGTGTTG
This sequence comes from Heterohyrax brucei, assembly GCA_028571685.1. Lineage (NCBI taxonomy): Eukaryota > Metazoa > Chordata > Mammalia > Hyracoidea > Procaviidae > Heterohyrax > Heterohyrax brucei. The sequence goes on from CM053162.1 coordinate 27,052,967, forward strand.
AAGTCTCCCACTATTATTGTGGAGTCATGTAACTCTCTTTTGAGTGTAGTCAGTGCTTCTTTGATGTATTTAGGTGCTCTGACATTCGGTGCATAAATATTTAATATAGTTAAGTATTGCTTGTGTACTGAACTTTTCAGCAATAAATAGTGTCCATCTTTGTCCACGATGGTGGATTTGACATTAAAATTGATTTTGTCTGAGATTAGAATTGCCACCCCTGCTCTTCTTTGTTGTTAGCTTGATATATATTCTTCCATCCTTTAATTTTCAGTTTGTTCCTATCTTTAGGTCTCAAGTGAGTTTCTTGTAGACAACATATGGATGAGTCATGTCTATTGATCCAAGATTTCACTTGATGTCTCTACTGGAGCATTCAGTCCATTCACATTCAATGTAATTATTGATAGGGATGTGTTCAGTGCTGCCATTGTGATATGTTTATTTTTATGTTGATGTCTTCTCTGTTGTTCTTATTAGTCTGTTCTGGGACATTCTGTTTTGTGAGTTGATTTTTCACCTTTTTCAGAGCTAGTTTTGTAGTTGTTGAGACTCCTGTGTTACGTTTCTTGAAATGGTATCTGTCATGGTTGGAATTGTGTCCCCCCAAAAATGTGTGCAGCTGCGTGGCTAGGATATGGTTCCCAGTATCTTGGAAATGTCCTCCATTGTGTGGCTTTGCTAACTGTGTGTTAAAAGATTAGGGTGGGGCTAGGAATTCTGCATAGGATTACTTCCCTGTCCTGCTATAGGGGGAGTTTCCCTGGAGTGTGGCTTGTCCCACCCTTAATGCTTTCAGATAAAAAGGAAAAAGAATCAAAGGACAATTGAGAACCTCGCTACCATCAAGCAAGCAGCACCGGGAGCAGACCGCGTCCTTCAGACCAGAGGTTCTTTCGTGAGGATGCTCCCTGGACAAAGACTGATGCAATACTGGACTTTCTCCAGAGCCGACAAGGGGAAAGTCTTTCCCTGGAGCAGACACCCTGAATATGGACTTGCAACCTACCGGACTGTGTAAGAATAAATCTTTCTTTGTTAAAGCCATCCACTCTGTGGTATTTCTGTTAGAGCAGCCTAGCTGACTAAAACAGAATCATACATCTTTGTTGTGCTTTACAGCTGCCCCTAAGATCCCCCTTAATGAACTATATATAAACTCAATTTTAATTACTACTAGTCTTGTCATCTTCCTCTCCATCTGGAAGGACTATAACAACTATAGTACAACCCTCTTTTTAATATGATGACACCATAGTTTTCATGATGATCACTGGATTGCTTCTTTCTGTATCAAAGCTGTGATTGGCTTAGGAGCCTTCCCTAACTGAGTAGAGTTTTGAGTAGTGTGTCATTCTAAAATATAAAGTTAGTGGTTTCGTTCTTCTAAGCCAGAGCCAAGAACTTCTTTCAGTATTTTTTGTAGTTTTGGTTTGGTTTTTACAAAGTCTCTGAGTTTGTGTTTATCTGGGAATGTCTTAATTTCATTTTTGTATTTGAAAGATAGTTTTGCAGGATATATAATTCTTGGTTGGAAGTTCTTCTTCAAGGCTTTGAATGTGTCATGCCACTGTCTCCATGCCAGCATGGTTTCTGCTGAGAAATCTGAAGACAGCCTACAGGGTTTCCCTCTGAATGTTAGCTTTGCTTTGAGTCTTGCTGCCTTTAAGAGTTGCTGCTTATGTTTCATTTTGTTGAGCTTGATTATAATATGTCCTGGAGTCTTTCTTTTGAGATCTATATTGGGTGGTGTACGATATGCATCTGAGATGTCTATATTCTCTTCCTTCATGGTTTCTGGGAAGTTTTCTGTCAGCAGCTCAGCAACGATACTCTCTGTGTTCTCAGATGTCTCACCCTGTTCAGAGACTCCAATTAATCGAAGGTTGTTCTTCTTAATAGAGTCCCACATGATTCTTAATGTTTCTTCATTTTTCTTGTTTCTTTTTTCTGATTTCTGCTCATATATGCTGGCCTCAGTAGCTCTATCTTCCAAGTCAGAAATTCTTTTTTCTATTAATTCCATTCTGTTTTCTTGGCCTTGCATTGAAGTTTCTATGTCTTTGATTTTGTTCTTGATCTGTTGGATTTCAGAGTACTGGTGTTCCATCAGATTGAACACCTTGCTTAATTTTTCATTTTGTTCTGCTGCATTTTGTATAAGGTCTAGAAGGGCTCTGTATATAATCATTTTGTATTCACTTCCTGATGCTTTCATAAAAGTTTCTTCATCTAGAAAATTCCTTGGTTGCTTTGTTCGGGAGTCTTCTGAAGCCATGGGTGATTTCTTGTATGCCACAAGTGTCTGTTGCTTTTTGGGTCCCATGTGAGTATGTAGAGGCTGGAAGAGGTACTGTGAGGATGGACTTCAGATGTTTCTCTAGGCTGTCTTAAAATGTAAAGCAAAAGGTATCTGACCACTTCACAAGTCAGTTAGGTTGTCAGGTGTAGAGGTCCCTCTTGTCAACTGGCAAAGTAAGCGCCACTATATCCAACCCCAGATGATACAAACTAGTTCAGAATACAGCAATGCTACTGCCCTGTTGGCCTCTGCTGGCAAGGCCTAGCCTTAGGTGACACTGCGTAGAGTACTGCTTTTCTGGTAGAAAAGCGCTCTCCTGTGGGCAGGCTCTGGCTCCCAAGCTAAGAATTAGGTCCAGCTGCGGCCACCATATCCAAGATGGCACCCTCCACACAGGCAGCAGATAGAAGGGCTAAAGGTGCTGAGAGGTAGTGATTCCTCTGATTATGTTGCAGGGCCCTCAACGTAGGTGGCACTGGGTAAGTTACTGCTTTTCTGTCAGAGAAACACTGTCCTGTTTGCAGGCACTGGCTCCCAGGCTAGGAATGAGGTCCCGCTAGAATCTCCATACCCAACATGGCGTCCCGCACACTGACTGCAAAATTCTGTACAAACGCTGCTCAGGCAGATATAAAATGATAGGCTCAAAGTGGCTAGATTAACAGAGTCATAAGCCTGGCTCTCAAAATATGGGAATTTCGCCTGCCTATCCCTCCAGCAGCGTGTCTGAGTCTAGCCGCTAGGCAAGACCCAGCTCTGCCTGCTGGCCAAGACAGAGGGAAAAAAAAAGTCAAAATGGTGTGTTTACCTTCAGTCCATGAGAGCCAGGGCTAGCCAGGAGCAGGAGTCAGCGAAAGAGAGGAGGTTTTCCGCTCAGTGGTATGAAGTCCAAAGTAACAGCCCTGTGCCGTGTCCTGGGGCTGTTAGGTGATCAGAAGGCTCTGTTTGATTATCAATTCAGGTCTTGGTTTCCAGAGGGATATAAGGAGACATGTGCTTAGTCTACCATCTTGACTTTGCACCCCCGACACAGGATTTCTGAAGAGTGGTTGGTAGATTTGACCTCTCCAACTAACTTGGTTAACAGCCCAAGCTCTACTACTGTGCCACTAGGGCTCCCATTAGCCATTAGAGAAATGCATATCAAAGCCACAATGAAGTAGTACTTCATGCTCACTAATCAGTTGCTGTAGTCAGTCTTGACCCATGGCAATCCCATGTATGTCAGAGTAGAGCTGAGTTCCACAGGGTTTTCAATGACTGACTTTTGTAAGTAGATCACCAGGACTTTCTTCCAAGGCACCTCTAGGAGGATGCAAACTTCTAGCCTTTCAGTCAGCAATCAAGTGTGTTAACTGTTTGCACTACCCAGGGACTCTTCATTTTCACTAGGACGGCTGTAATTAAATGACAATAGAATTGTCCAAGGCACACGAAGACACTAAGAAGTACATAAGAATAAAGAATAATTTTGGTAAATGCTGTAACATAATTTTGCAACAACATTAGTTACAATCAAAAATGTGTGTGTGTATAGGAAGTCACATGTGTGCATGTACAGGTGTGTCTGTAGGCATATGTATATACATGCTTGTGTTGCATATATATTCACGTATGTATATATATATAATAAATCACAGAAGGGGCACTGTTATAGATAACTCCTAGACAGATTCAAACACCTCAGAGGATTGGATTACTAGGTTTGAAGGGCTTGGGACCATAGCCTCACAGGACAACTAGGTCAATTGAATAACATAGTTCATGATGTTCTACATCCTAGTTTGGTGAGCAGTGTCTGCGGTCTTGTAAGAATGGCATGAGGTGGCATCTGACTTCCTCTAACTTCACAAGGAAGAAGGAAAATCACAATCAACAGCCCAAAACTGCTTCCTACGAGGCAGAGGTCAAACATGCCTTCTCTCTCAATCATCCTTTCTCATTATGACACCAGTCATCCCTCCCACAGAACTCTGCTTCTCTGCTGGACTCCATAACTCATGCAAAGGCCACATAGAACTCACAGATAATACTTACGATTATGGATTTACTGTGGAAGTAACAGATTACAATTCAGCTTCAGGAACACTCAGAATTCAGTTCTTCCATCAGGACAGCCTCTTCTCCATGCCCATGTGCATACCTTTCTCTGGCCTTTAGCCTCTTCCTTGCTCAGACAGGTGTTACAAAGCTTTAACTCTGCTGACAAGTGTCCTAAAGCATCCCACTCTATCAGTAAGCCCTCGCCCAATGGTACTCAGCTGTAGCTCCATGGGTCTGCAAATCTAGTTTAACCCCACATTGGTGAGTGGCATCTGGGGTCTTAAAAGCTGCCAAGCTGCCATCTGAGGGTACAGCAAATGGTCCTAACTCAGCAGGAATAGATGATCACCAAGGACCAACATGACATGGGGAAAAGAAAACTCAGAAGACAGAGAGACCCACGTGAGTGGGTGACTACATCAACTTGTGACCAGAAGAACCGGATTGTGCCCGACTACCACGAGTGATAGTCGTGATGGAGCTCACAAAGTTAAGCCACACTGGCAACACAAGAACAAAAAGGGGTGCACCTTGAGATCACCACTAAAAGACTGCAATTGATGGCCAGGGGGCCTTGGAGTTCCCCTGGGAGCATGGCGCCTGCCCCTGATGCTGCCCTTGTCCATAAATCATAATGGAGGTCAACTCTTTGGATATCAATGAATTGGACTTGGCGACACAGAGTGACCATATCATGTGTGCACTTTATGGTTCTATGCATCTATAGGATGTCATCCTGCTGAGTTCTTACTGGAGGCAGGGGAGTGGGTGAAGAGGAGGGAATAGGAGATTTTGGGGAGGATAAAACATGTATGGGGAGGAGAGGAAGAGTGTGCTGTCAACGGGCAGGGAGAGCAGTGGGAGCTGCATATAGGTGGCCATGCAAATTTATATGGAAATGTACATTTTCATTCAATCATAATTAAAAAAAAAAAGAATAGTTATGGTTGATGAAAACTGAAGGAGAATGGCAATGAAGTTGAAAAGGGTGAAGATTTGCAAAGCCAGGCTACCAGGAAAATTAACATGTTCATAATGTTAGAGATCTGGTCAAGATGGTAACAGCTGAGAACAGAAAAACATGTGGTAAAAAAAACAAGTCAGACATATTGGGCCAATAGAGACTAGAGGAACCTCCAAGACTAGTGCTGTATGATACCTTTTAAACTTGGCAATGAAGCCACTTCCACTGGTCACCTTTCATACAAATAAACTGGCTTTTACAATGAATAGTAACACCTGTGAATACTATGCTCCCTTAAATAACCCTCAACATTTACCCTAAATCAAAAATGAGAAGCTAAGGAGGGGCAGGGAAGCTAGATGAATGCAAAAAGAATAGAAATGATATGAATACTGACAGACTGTAAAAATACAACCAGTGTCATGGTACAAGCTATGTAATATTTTATTGTGCTTTATGTGAAAGTTTACAATCCAAGTCAACCTGCCATATAAAACCCCGCTCCCACACACTCTATGCAACTCTAGCTGCTCTCCCCCACCCTGTGACAGCACCCTCCTCCTTTCTACCTGTACTCTCCTATTTATTCAACCAACTCTTGTCGCCCATCCACCCTGTCATCTTGCCTGTGGACAGGAGCTGCTCAGACAGTCTCATGTATACATTTGAGCTAAGAAGCACATGTCAGAGACTTTCTCTGATGAACAAGGTTGAAGGTAGGGGCAACATCGAGGATAAGAAAAAAAGAAGACAAGCTAAAGTGGGATCAGGGGGCTAATGGCTATAGCTGCTGAGAGCCCAGAACTCAGTTTTATTAAAGTATTTGTAGTGTTTACTAGAGGAACTTAAGCTCTTTAAAGAACTGAAGACGCCCAGATCTGTCTAGTTCCTTATCTTAGTGGAAGCGGCTTTCCATGTCCCTGCATGACTTACCTCCTCCTCGATCTGGATGTACTATTAGGTCACGTCTAGGTTAAAGGACTCAGGAAGTTAATATCATGTCCCCAGTACAAAAGGTTTGGCAGAGCTATAATATGCAGCTCATGATGGCCACAGTCATGTCAAGAGTGTTAGTATGTTTTTTACAGAGTATATTTTCCACAAGCACACTCTTCAGCAGCATCACTCTGTGTTTTATAATCCAGTCTAATCGTTGTCTGAAGAGTTGGCTTCAGGACTGGTTTCAGCTCTAGGGTAACAGAGTCTGGAGGCCATGTCCTCAGGGGACCCTCCAGTCTGTTCAACCATCAAGTCTGGTCTTTTACTAGAGTTCTTGTTCTGCACAATCATTTTTCTCCCATTACTTCAGGGATTCTATGTTATATTCCTTATCAGGGCATTCTTTTGGTTCTTCTGGTCTCATGCTGATGTAGTCTCCTGATCATCTGGCTCCTGTCTCCTGGGCTCACATTTTCCTCATGTCTTTGATATCCTTTATTCTTCTCTGCTCCAGGTAGATTGGGACTAACTGATGCTACTTAGGTGGCAGCTGGCTAGCTTTTAAGACCCCAGATGCCACTCACCAAAGTGGAATGCAGAACATTTTCTTAATTATACCCATTGACCTAGTTGTCTCCTGAAATCATGGTCCCCACACCCTGTCTCTCCTACTCTGTCCTTCTAAACCTTTGGTTGTATTTAAGAAATCTCTTAGCTTTTGATACAGTCTAGTTGTGCCAACCTTCCCTCTATGGTGTGCTGTCACTCCCTTCACCTAACCCAATTCCTATCTACTATCTAATCCATGAACGTCACTCTCCCTTCCTCCCCACCCTTGTAACCATCAAGGACTGTTTTCTTCTGCGCTTAAACCTTTTCTTGAGTCCTTATAATAGTGGCCTCATACAATATTTGTCCTTTTGCAACTAATTTCATTCAGAATAATGTCTTCCAGATGACTCCATCTTATAAGATGTTTCCTAAAATCATCATCATTCTTTATTATTGCATAGTATTCCATTGTGTAAATATACCACAGTTTATCCATTCATCTGCTCATAGGGACCTGGGTTGATTCCATACTGTTGCTGTTGTGGGCAGTGCTGCAGTAAACATTGGTGTGAATGTATCTGTTCGTGTGACAGTCCTTATTTCTTTAGGATATAATCCAAGAAATATCATAGCCGGATAACATGGCGTTTCTATTTCTAGGTTTTTAAGGAAGTGCCAAATCAATTTGCAAAGTGCTTATAACATTTTACATTCCCATAACCAGTGTAAAAGTACTCCAATCTCTCCACAACCTTGTCAACATTTATTATTTGATATTTTTTGGAGTAATGACAGTTTTGCTGGGGTGAGATGGTATCTCACTGTAGTTTTGATACGGATTTTTCTAACGGTTAATAATCATAAGAATTTCCTCTTTTAGCCACCTGTATGTCTTCTTTGATGAAGTGCCTGTTTTTTAATTGGGCTGTCTTTTTCTTGTTAAGGTTTTGCAGCACCCTGCAAATTATGGAGATTAGATAGCAACTGGACTCTTGGTAGCCAAAAATTGTTTGAAAGTCTGTAGGCTGTCTTTGTACTCTACTAGTAAAATTTCTGGATGTGTATGCTTGATTTTCAGGAGTTTCCAGTTATCTATTTTCTCTTCCAGTGTTTATTCATTGTTAATAATATTCAATCTGTTTTGTGCCATGTTTTAGATCTCCCAGTGTAGTCTCTACCTTTCGTTCCATAAACTTGTTTTAGATTTTATATTTAGGTCTTTGATCCATTTTGAGTTAGTTTTTGTGCATGGTATGAAATACAGGTCTTGTTTCATTTTTTTTGCAGCTACATTTCCATATGCCAACACAATTTAATAGGAGGCTGTGTTTCCCCTAGTTTATGGACTTCAGACTTTTGTCAAATGTCAGTTGCTCATAGGCAGATAATGTTACATTTGGATTCTCAGTTCTGTCCCTTTATTGTATGTATCTGCTTTGGTACCAACACCAGGCTGTCTTGACGACCCTGGCAGTGTCTTCTTCTTCAGTAATGCTTCACTTTTCCGGGGCTCTTTCCCTTTTCATATGAAGTTGGTGATTTGTTTTCCACCTCATTAAAAAAATGCCACTGGAATTTTATTAGGATTGCATTGTAGCTATAGATCACTTTGGGTAGAATAGACATTATACAATGTTAAGTCTTCTTACCCATGAGGAAGGCATGTTTCTCCACTCATCTAGGTCTCTCTTGGTTTCTAGCAGTATAGTTATAATTTCCCTTGTACAGGTGCTTTATATCTATGGTTAGATTTATTTCCAGATATTTTATCTTTTTGGGGGTGATTGTAAATGGTATTGCTTTGGTCACTTTCTCTCTGATGGTCTCTCTGTTGGTATACAGGAATCCCACTGATTTACGTATGTTTATGTTGTATCCTATTGTTGCTGCTGTTGTTGTTAGGTGCCGTCGTGTCAGTTCCAACTCATAGCAACTCTATGAACAACAGAACAAAACACTGCCTGGTCTTGAGCCATATCCTCATCATTTTTATGCTTAAGCCCATTGTTGCGGCCACTGTGTCAATTCACGTCATAGAGGGTCTTCCTCTTTATCGCTGGCCCTCCCCTCTACCAAGCATGATGTCCTCCAGGAACTGATCCTTCCTGACAACATGTCCAAAGTATGTAAAACACAGCCTTGCCATCTTTGCTTCTGAAGAGCACTCTGGTTTTACTTCTTCCAAAACAGATCTCTTAGTTCTTTTGGCGGTCCACGGTACATTCAACATTCTTCTCCAACACCACAATCCAAAGGCATCAATTCTTCTTTCATGGTCCAGGTTTTGCATGCATGTGATGCAATTCAAAATACCATGGCTTTGGTGAGGTGCATTTTAGTCTTCAAGGTGACATCCTTACTTTTGAATAGTTTGAAGAGGTCCTTTGCAGCAGATTTTCCCAATGCAATGCATCTTTTGATTTCTTGACTGCTGCTTCCACGGGCATTGATTGTGGACCCAAGTAAAATGAAATCCTTGACAACCTCAATCCTTTCTCCATTTATGACAATGTTGCTTACTGGTCCAGTTGTGAGGATTTTTGTTTTCCTGATATTGAGGGGCAATTCATACTGAAGACTGTAGTCCTTAATCTTCATCAGTAGGTGTCACAATTCTTCATTTCCAGCAAGTAAGTTGGTGTCATTTGCATAACACAGGTTGTTAATGAGTCGTCCTTGAATCCTGATGCCTCATTCTTCTTTGTATTATCCAGCTTCTCAGATTATTTGCTTGGCATACAGATTAAAATGGTATTGTGAAAGGATACAACCCTGATGCACACCTTTCCTGACTTTAAACCTTGCAGTGTCCCCTTGTTCTGTTCACACGACTGCCTCTTGATCCATATACCGATTCCTTAAGAGCACAATTAGGTGCTCTGGAATTCCCATTCTCTGCAACGTTAGCCATAATTTAGTATGATCCACATAGTCGAGCGCCTTTGCATAGTCAATGAAACACAAGCAAACATGTTGCTGGTATTCTTTGCTTTCAGCCAAGATCCATCTGACATCAGCAATGATATCCTTGGTCCTCTTCTGAATCCAGCTTGAATTTCTGGCAGTTCCTTGTCATATATTGTTGTAGTCACTTTTGAATGATCTTGAGCAGAATTTTACTTGTGTGTGGTATCAATGATATTGTTTGGTAATTTCTACATTCAGTTGGATCACTTTTCTTTGGAATGTGCATAAATACAGATCTTTCTAGTCAGTTGGCCTGGGAGCTGTCCTCCAAATTTCTTGGCATAGACCAGTAAGCACGTCTAGCACTGCATCTGTTTGTTGAAATATCTCAAGTGATACTCCACCAAGTCCTGGAGCCTTATTTTTCACCAATGCCTTCAATGCAGCTTTGGCATCTTCCTTCAGTACCATTGGTTCCTGATCATATGCTACCTCTTCAAATGGCTGAGCATCAAACAGTTCTTCCTGGTGTAATGATTCTGTGTATTTCTTCCATCTTGTTTTGATGTTCCCTAAGTCATTTAATAGTTTCCCTGTAGAATCCTTCACTATTGCAACTTGAGGCTTGAATTTTTTCTTCAGTTCTTTCAGCTTGAGAAATGTTCCTCCCTTCTGGTTTTCCACTTCCAGCTCTTAGCACATGTCATAATACTTGATTTTGTCTTCTCAAGCTGCTCTTTGCAATCTGTTTAGGTCTTTTACTTCGCCATTCCTTCCTTTTGCTTTAGCTGCTCGACATTTGAGAGCAAGTTTCAGAAGTTTCAGAGTCTCCTCTGACATCCAACTTGGTCTTTTCTTTCTTTCTTGTCTTTTTAATGACCTCTTGCTCTCTTTATGGATGATGTCTTTGATGTCATGCCACAATTCATCTGGTCTTTGGTCATTAGTGATCAACACATCAAATCTATTCCTGAGATGGTCTTTAAATGCAGGATGGATATATTCAAGGTCATACTTTGGCTCTCGTGGACTTGTTCTAATTTTCTTCAGTTTCAATTTAAATTTGCATATGAGCAATTGATGATCTGTGCCGCAGTCAGCACCTGGTCTTGTTCTGACTGCTGATATGGAGCTTGTCCATATTTTTCCACAGATGTAGTCAATGTGGTTCCTGTGTAGTCCATCTGGTGAGGTCCATGTGTACAGTTGCCATTTGTGTTGGTTAAAAAAGGCATTTATAATGAAAAAGTCATTAGTCTTGCAAAATTCTATCATGTGATCTCCAGCATTATTTCTATCACCAAGGCTGTATTTTCCAACTACTGATCCTTCTTCTTTGTTTCCAGCGTTTGAATTCCAGTCACTAGTAATTATCAATGCATCCTGATTGTGTGTTCGATCAATTTCAGACTGCAGAAGCTGGTAAAAATCTTCAACCTCCTTATCTTTGGCCTTAGTGGTTGATGCATAAATTTAAGTAATAGTTGTATTAATTGGCCTTCCTTGTAGGCATATGGGTGTTATCCTATCACTGACAGTATTGTACTTCAGGACAGATCTTAAAATGTTCTTTTTGATGACGAACACAACACCGTTCCTCTTCAACTTTTCATTCCCAGCATAGTAGACTATATGATTGTCAGATTCAAAATAGCCAAAACCGGTCCATTTCAGCTCACTGATGCCTAGGATGTCAATGTTTATGCATTCCATTTCGTTTTTGACAACTTCCAGTTTTCCTAGATTCATACTTCGTACATTTCATGTCCCAGTTATTAGTGGATGTTTGCAGCTATTTCTTCTCATTTTGACTCATGTCATATCAGCAAATGAAGATCCCAGAGGTCTTACTCCATCCACGTAGTTAAGGTTGACTCTGAGGAGGCAGCTTTTCCTTGGTTGTCTTCCTAGTGCCTTCCATCCTATAGAGCTCTCTTTCTGGCACCGTATCTGACAATGTTAAGCTGCTATTCATAAGGTTCCCCTGGCTAATTACTTTTAGAAGTAGACTGTCAGGTCCTTCTTCCTAGTCTTAGTCTTGAAGCTCAGCTGAAACTTGTCTACCATGGGTGACTCTGCTGGTACCTAAACACCAGTGGCATAGCTTCCTGCATCACAGTAATAGGCAAGCCTCCACTGACAGACAAATGGAGGCTGCTCACTCCCTCCTTCCCTGATGGCGTTACCCTCCTTACCTGATGCTATTACCCTTCCTTACCAGAGGCTGCTACCCTCCCTGCCTCCTTGACAGACAAATGGGGGCTTCTCACTCCCTCCTTATCTGATCGTGTTACCTGACTTATCCTCCTTGTCTGATGGTCAGGAAAGTATCCTCATACTTTGGTGAATTCTTCTATTAGTTCCAGTATTTCTATGGATTCTTTAGGGTTTTCTATGTATAAGATCATATTACCTACAAACAGAGATACTTTTACTTCTTTCTTACTAATATGGATATCCTTTACTTCTTTATCTTGCTTAAATTGTTCAGATTAGAACTTCCAAGACAGTGCTGAATAACAGTGGTGACGATGGGCAACTTTGTCAGGTTCCTGTTCTCCAGGGGGAATGCTTTCAGATTCTCTCCTTTTAGGATTATGTTGGCTATTGGCTCTGCACAGATGTCCCTTATCACACTGAGGATTTTCCCTTCTATTCCTATTTTGCTGAGAGTTTTTAACATGAATGGGTATTGGGCCTTATCAATTGCCTTTTCTTCAAAAATTGATAAAATCAAATGGTTCTTGTCTGTTGTTTTATCTATATGGTTGATTATGTTAATTGTTTTTCTAATGTTGAACCATCCCTGAATCTCTAGCATAAATCCTATTTCATCGTGGTGAGTTATTTTTTTTGATATGTTAGTGAACTCTATTGGCAAGAATTTTGTTGAGGATTTTTGCATTTAAATTCATAACAGAGATTGGTCTGTAATTTTTACCTGGTTTGGGTGCCAGGGTTACGCTGGCTTCATAGAATGAATTTAGGAGTATTTCATCCTTTTCTATGCTCTGAGATATCTTTAGCAATAGTAGTGTTAACTCTTCTCTAAAGGTCTGGTAGAATTCTCCAGCAAAGCCTCTGAGCCAGGACTTTTTATGGTTGGGAATATTTTAGTTACTTTTCCAATCTCTTCTTTTGTGATGGGTTTTTCTACTTCTGTTTGTGCTAGTTTTGATAGGTGATATGTTTCTAGAAAGTTGACCATTTCTTCTAGGTTTTTGAATTTATTACAGTTTTTCATGGATTTTTTTAATTTCATTTGCATCTTTTGTGATACCACCCATCTCATTTCTTACTCCAGTTATTTGCTTCCTCTCATTTTTCTTTGTCAGTTTGGACAGTGGATTATTTTGTTAAACTTTTCAAAAAAACAACTGTTGGCCTTGTTAATTTTTCAATTATTTTTCTATTCTCTATATTCTGCTCTAATTTTTATTATTTGCTTTCTTCTAGTGCCCAAAGACTTCTTTTGCTGCTCTCTTCCCACTTGTTCCAGTTGCAGTGTTAATTCTTTGACTTAGGGATTCTTCCTTCTTTTTGGATGTGTGCACTTCCTGAGATAAAGTGACCACTGAACACTGCTTTTGCTGTGTCCCATAGATTCTGGTAGGATGTATTTTCATTCTCATTAGATTCTACGAATTTCCCTTATTTGATCCTTGATTTCTTCTGTAACCCAGCAGTTTCTGAGCAAGGTGTTGCTCAGTTTCCATGTGTTTGATCTTTTATCTGTTACTGACTTCTACTTTTATGGCTTTATGCTCTGAAAAGATGCTTTCCAATATTTCAATTGCTTTGTGGCTTAGTACGTGGTCAGTTCCACATGCAGTAGAAAAGTGTATTTTGGCTGCCGTTGGGTGGAGTGTCCTGTATATGTCTATGAGGTCAAATTCATTGAATATATGTGAACTGTAGCTAATCCAAAGCGAATGCTTCCAGCTTAACTGTATAGAGCCCTTAAGTAACTTAACCATGCAGTCCTGGTGGTGCAGTACTTAGAGCTTCTCTGCTAAAATTAAAAGTTCAGCAGTTTGAATCCATCAGCCACTCCTTGGAAATTCTGTGTGGCAGTTCTGTTCCATCTTATAGTTTCCTTTGAGTCAGAATCAACTCAATGGCAGCAGGGTTTTGTTTTTCAATATTGCGCTTTAAGTGAAAGTTTACAATCCCAATTTGTCACACAAAAACTTACATACACATACTGTGTAACTCTAGCTGCTCTCCTCACCCTGTGACAGCATACTCCTCCTTTCCACCTTGCATTTCTATGTCCATCCAACCAGCTCCTGTCTCTATCTGCTCATCTTGCCCAGTTAGCCTTGTGTATCTACTTAATCCAGGAAGCATACTCTCTGCATCATTTTTATGTTTTCTAGTCCAGTCAAATCTTTGAAAAGTTGGCTTCGGGAATGTTTTCAGTTTGGGGGTAACAGAGATCGTCTGTGTCTTTACTGAACTTTTTTCTAGATGTTCTGTGCTCCACTGAAAAAGGTGTGTTGAAGTCTCCTACTATTATTATGGAGCTATTTCTGGTTTCAATGCAGTTAGTATTTGTTATCCCCAACCACCTTTAAAATTGTCTCCTTTAGTTTTGGCAAGTTTATTATAAGTTGTCTTGGTATCTTTATTTTGGAATCTCTCATGTGTGGAGTTTGATCAGAGTCTTGGACGGGTATCTTCTCATCTTTCATGTATTAGGGAAGTTTTTTGTGAACAAACCTTTGACATTTCTGTATTTTCTGTTACTCTACCCTCTTCTGGCACTCCAATCTGTTGTAGATTATTCCTCTTGGTAGAGTCAGTGTTTCTCAACTCTTTTTTAATTCCTTTATCTGATTTTTCCTCAAATATGCTGTCATGTGGTTTATCTTCAGTGTCACTAATTCAGCTTTCTATTGCCTCATTTCTGCCTTTTATCAATTCTGTAATTTTAATCTGCTGAATTTCTATTTTTACCACTGTATGCTTTCTTGCAGCCTTTTCAGTTTGTCACTATGCTCTGCTGCATTTTGTCTCATCTCCTTTGGGACATCTTGAAGAGCTCCAAATATTAATCTTTTGTGTTCTACCTCTGATAATTCCAGAAAGTTCTCTTCCTCTGGAAAGTTTGTTTGGAGAGCTTTCTGAAGCCACTGTGGCCTGCTTCTTTAAGTGATTTGATATGAACTGTTGTCTCCAAATTATCAAGAAGTTGAATTTATGTTTCCTTACTGTGTTCTAGCTTGTTTTGTACCAAAATGTCCCACCAGGCTGGTCACATGTGATAGCTTGGCTACTGTTGCCTTTGAAACTCTAACATCCTGCCATCAGGTGGTTAGAATGTTACTAGACATTGAAGCCTAAGATTCCACTTACTTTCTTGCATGGATTCAGCTCAGCTGTCCAAGTAGTGATTCACCAAGTGTATGGTGCAGGCTCTTGCTTACTGTCCTAGATGAGCAGGGGTGATTGCTGTACACACAGGTATCTAGCTATGTAAACATTCACCTAAAACACACTATTAAAATTAAAATACATATATATGTTGATAGGAATATGGAGAAACTAGAACCCTCATACACTACCAGTGGGAATGTAAAATAGCACAGTTGCTTTGAAACAGTCTAGTAGTTACTCAAAAAGTTATCGAGTTATCATGTGGTTTAGCAATTCTACTCCCAAAGAACTGAATTCACCTGAGAATGGCAAGGGTTAACAGCTGTCTCTTGAGTGTCTTTGAGGATCATGTGTCCCCTTATGTCTGAATCTCTGAGAAAGAACTGTTTCCACCAGCTCAGGCAATTCAGATTTTCCCCCCCTTTCCCATTTGTTAAATTGTTCCCTCTCTGAGTCTTGGAGAGTGGCTTAGGGCAGGTTTATGGAATCCTGTTCTGGTTCAGATAATGGCATCAGACTCCAGAGCCAGGAGCAGTATAGAGAAGAGATGAGGAACACTAGGAGAAGAGAAAGGTACACCCCAAGGGACAGATTTAGACACACTAATGGTATGTTACATGCGAAGTCTTAGCTTTTGACTATCTCATGCTGTTCCTCACTGGTTCTGGAGGCACAAGTGGATTCTCATGCCAGTTTCTCCTGTTAGAGAAGACACCCTCTAACAACCATGCTCAGCTCACAACACTGGCTGCAGCCATTTCCCAACAGGTCAAGTTTGAGGAATCCTACTCTCCCTTCCCCATTTTCAATACAATTTATCAACTTTCCCTTTGATGTTCTGGGCTCCTAGGCATCCCACCCTTTGACAACCCAAAAATCACATCACAAAACATTTAAAACATTCATCTCACCATGGCAAAATTATGTCCATCCATATAACAGAAGTCTTAAATCAGTTCCAAGTCCAAAATACAAAAACTCTTCTACATCTGTGAAACTTAGAAGGCATTAACAGGCAACAGGCAAGTCAACAGAACACATTACATTAGCCCTCAAAGCTTTGGAAATACTCTTACATTTTCTGAGACATTCTACACAACAGCAATGCTCTCCAGACTCTAGGTATCGGCCACACTCTCAGGTTTCTGAGTGGAGACCTCCAGCCCCGTGCTACAACTTTGCCTTCAAGGCCCACTTGGACAGAAACTCTGTCCCATTGGCTTTAGGAGCACCCTAAGCCCAACTGAGTGGCAATTCCACCCTTACGAACACAGCACGCCATGGTTCCACCCTTTCAAACCCCTAAGGTCATGGCCATACCTCTTGAGACTGAGGCAGCTCAGCTTCTCACGCTATCTGCCTCTTCAGCTTCAGCTTCCTATGGCCGCATGGCCCGGCCTCAGGCCCACATCTGCCCTGCCGGGCAAGTGTTCCAAAGCTCTGTAGCTCCACTGGTTTAAGTGCCCGGAGGCACCCCACTCTTGCTGGAAAGCGTCCTGCCCAAAGGCACTCAACTCTCTCACTCCGTGGGTCAGCAAGGCCAGCTCACCGATTCAAGTGCCCAGAGGCACCCCGTTCCGCGAGGAAAGCTCTGCGCAGGCACTGACCTCTCTCGCTCCACGGGTCGGCTCCAGCGCTGCCTCTGGTTCTGCTGCTGCCGCTGCCGCTGCTGCCGGTCCTCTGTTGTTTCTCACCATCTGCGCCTTCTTCGTTCCTTCTGAATCTTCTATCCATTCGCAGTTTCAAAGTGGCTTCCACATTTTAGGTATTTGCTAGAGCAGCACCCCACTCCTGGTACCAATTCTGTTTTAGTCAGCTAGGGCTGCTCTAACAGAAATACCACAGAGTGGATGGCTTTAACAAAGAAAGATTTATTCTTACACAGTCCGGTAGGTTGCAAGTCCATATTCAGGGTGTCCGCTCCAGGGAAAGACTTTCCCCTTGACGGCTCTGGAGGAAAGTCCGGTATTGCATCAGTCATTGTCCAGGGAGCGTCCTCACACAAGAACCTCTGGTCTGAAGGACGTGCTCTGCTCCCGGTGCTGCTTGCTTGATGGTAGCGAGGTTCTCAAATTGTCCTTGGTTGTTTTTCCTTTTATTCCTTGCAAGCTAAAAGCATTAAGGGTGGGGCAAGCCATACTCCAGGGAAACTTCCCCATAGCAGGAATTCACAGCCCCACCCTAATCCTTTAACCTACAGGTTAGCAAAACCACACAATGGAGGACATTTCCAAGATACTGGGAACCATATCCCAGCCACATGGCTGCACACATTTTTGGGGGGACACAATTCAAACCATGACAGATGCCATATGTAATGAGTTTGTTCCTTTGGGTCTTTGGTGCTGGAAGAGTCAGAGAATGCATCTGACTACTCTATTTTGGCCCCACCTCCTAAAATTTTTTAATGGGGACTAATTTTCTACATAAACTTTCACCCAAAACACAATATTAAAATTTAAATAAATATAATAATGTATTGGTAAGAATGTAGAGAGACTGGAACCCTTGTACGCTACTGGTGGGAATGTAAAATGACACAGTTGCTTTGGAACAGTCTAGTACTTCCTCAGAAAGTTACAGAGTTATGTGGCTCAGCAATTCTACTCCTGGAGAATTGAATTCAGTCAAGGAAACTGAAAAAATGTCCACGGAAAAACTTGTACACAAATCTTTACAGCAGCATTATACTTAACAGCCTCAAAATGGAAATAACCCAAAAGTCCAGCAGTTGGTGAATGAATAACCAAAATGCAGTATAATGGAATAACATTCACCATAAAAGGCAATGAAGTACTGACATATGGATGCTATACAATGAGCCTTGAAACACTGTTAAGTGAAAGAAACCAAGAGTACACTACATGGAAGCCAAGCACAAAGGCTACACGTTGTATGATTCAACTTACATGAAATGTCCAGAGTAAGAAAATCCATAGAGGTAGAAAAATACATTAGTGGTTTCCAGGGTTTGGGAAGACAGGGTAATGGTGGGAGGACAGCTAATAGATATGGAGCTTACTGTTGGGGTGATGGAAATGTGCTAAAGTTGACTGCAATGAACATGCTGAAAACAAGAAATACTAGGAGAAGAATGTTCAACTTTGGTAAAAGACATAATCTTACAGACTGAAGAATCTGAGAGAATCCAATAGATAAGCCAAAAAGATTTACATAAAGACAGATGAAAATTAAACTTCAGAAAACTAAACACAAAAATCTTCAAAGCAGTGGATGAAAACAATACTTTGCCTATTGGAGGAAAAAAAATTCAAAGGACAGTGGATGTGTCATCAGAAACCAGAGAGGCCAGCAGAAGTGACTCATTCCTCAAGTGCTGAAACAAACAAACTGCCAACCCTGAATTCTAATTGGGTGACATTTATTTTAGAAATGAAAGGAAAAATATAGTAAATCAATGGAAAACTTACAGGCTGCTATTGATAGACTTATCCTAAAACAAGAGCTAAAAGAAGTCTTTGAAACAGAAAGGAAAAGATAAGAGAAGGATTCTTAAGACCATTATGGATGAAAAAAGAACACAGACAGCAAAAATATGAGGACTGCCAATAGAGTTTGTGAACTCATCTAGAAAAAGTGCTACATACCTCATTGGTGACTATCACTACAGTCACCTTCAAAGTACTCCCCTTGGGAAGCTATGCACCAGTGCCAGCACCTCATCCACCCTGCAAAGCAATTTTAGAACTCGTTTACTGGATTGGCCATCAGACATGTCATTGTATTACCCTTGATGTTCCAAATGTCATCAAAATGTCTTCCTTTTAAGACTTCCTTTATCTTTGGGTACAGAAGAAAAGTTACTGGGAGCCAGATCAGGTGAATAGGGAGGGTGTTCCAATACAGTTGCTTTTTTTACTGGTAAAAACTCCCTTACAGACAACTTTACAATTAAATTGTCAACTTGCCACCATGCAATGGTCATTCCAGAATGAGTTCCAGAATTGCTTTGAAGGGTGAACTAAGTGTTGGGATCAGCGTACAGCTTCCCAAGGGGAGTACTTCGAAGATGACCATAGTGATATTCAGCAATGAGGTACGTAGCACTGAGAACAATTAAGTTCACAGACTAACTGTCAGACCTCAAATCACTAAATATAATAGACCTTTCTTTCCTCTTTAAGTTTTCTAAATGTTTGACGGTCTAATCAAAAAGTACATCACCACCTGATGTGGCCTCAATATATGTAAAGGAAGTTTTAAAATAATTATAAACATGAGAGAGTACAGACTCACTGTAAGGTTTCCACACTGAACTGGGAAAATGTTGGCACTAGTACACTGATGACAAATGACACATGTATGGTGTAATATCTGCAGCAACCACTACAGAATTTATACAGAGAAATACACTCAATAACATGTAACAACATATTAGAGTTTTAGTCAAAAAGAACAGCATGTGCCTACTTTCTTCTACTTTTCAGCTGTGCAACCATGATCACTACTTTAAAAAAATAAACAAAATAAAACCACTTAAAAGCTAGCAAGCAGCTATCTAAGTAGCATCAATTGGTTCCAATCCCTCTGGAGCTGAGAATTAAGGGCATGAAAGACATACGGACACTACAAACCCACAAGACAGAAAGGGTCACATAATCCAGAGACATCCCTAAATTTCTGTTTATCCGGAAACATCCTAATTTTACCATCATATTTAAGGGACAGTTTGGCAGACTACATCATTCTTGGCTGGCAATTATTTTCCTTCAAGGTTCTATATGTGTCCTCCCATTGCTTTCTTGCCTGCATAGTTTCTGCTAAATAGCCTGAGTTTAGCTTTATTGATCATGGAGCGCTGGTGACACCATAGTTAAGAACTTGGCTGCCACCCAAAAGGTTAGTAGTTCTAATCCACCAGCCACACCTTGGAAATCCTATGGGGCAGCTCCAGTCTGTCCTATGGGGTTGCCATGAGTCAGAATCAACTCGACAGTAACTGGTTACAATTATTATCTTGTCCATTATTCAGCTGGACTGTTAAGCCTATATTCTTAATTCATTTACTTATTAGTTTAAATGATTATTTAATGTAGTCCTGAACTGAGATATGTATGTATCAAGTATTCCTATGGCCCCATTTGTCAGATAAAAATTTTTTTGATTCACATAGTCTGTTTGAGGCAAGTTGCAGAAAGGTCAATACATTGTAATTTTTGCCTCTCATGACTGGCATACAGCATGTACTCAATAAATGAAAGTTACTGTTATTTATTATTTGTAAATAGAGGAGAGAAGGTCAGTCTTCTTAAAAATAAAATAAAAGTGGGCTTCTAAGGTGTGAGGTACAGTTAAGTCTCTTCCAGCTGCTGGCCAGGACCAGACACAATTGTTGGAAGGCCACAGGGGCGGCCGTTCAGGTGGCAGCTCTTTTTAACCCTGACCATACAGAACGCTTCATTCCCTGTGCAGCCTTCACATCACCCCAGTCCAGTTTGGTATCAGGAACCTCGTCTTCTAGCTCCGGATCCTTTCTCAAGGTGCCTCGAGGGGAGGCGACCACAATAGGCAGAGGGCCACATTCCTCCCGGAACTCCACAACGTGGAGACTCTTCTTATCAGCCAGCTGTTGATGAGTCTCCTGGGCAAGACCAAAATTAAGGACACTGGGTGAGGACTATAAAGTACATGTTTAGATAGCACCAACTTAAACAGCAGGAGCTTTTATCAGTTAGAGGAAAATCAGCAATAAAAACAACACATACCACCGAGAGCATGTGAACACCATTTCAGGTGATTCTGGGGCATATATTTTGTGGCTCAATTATGGTGACCTGTCATGTGTGGAGACATTCCAACCAGACCTTTCCACCCCAGCTGAGAAGCAAAAAGGGCCTTGCCCTCTAGTCTCTTGTCTTCTAAATGCTCCTGATTATGTGTGATGTTGTGCCCCAAACACTTGAATGTTCTCAGAGCCCTGTATCTAACTACCAGTTTATGAAAACACAGGGGAGGAACATGCTAAGGAACCCACAGGTATGAAGTCATCACAAGACTAGGACACTCTACAGGACAAATGGCCTGTTGTCTTCAACAAATAAACTGCAAGGAAAAGGGATTGCAGATTGACAGAAATTTAAAAGACATAGGAAAAATTACAATGTATTCATCTTTTCTGCAACCTGACTCAGATTATGTAAAAGCAATTTTTATCTGACCAATGACTTAAGAGCTGAGTTACTGTTATTTTTTAGGCATGATTATATTATTGTGGGTTCTTTCTTAATCTTTATCTTTTAGAGATACAAAATGAATTATTTACTGATAAAATAAAATGTCTAAGATTTGTTTGAGGGCTTGGTCAAAACGGTACTGAAGCACAAAACTGACAACAAGCTGATAACTGCTGATGCTGAGTAAAAGGACCACTGGCGAGTCACTAGACAGAACAGCAGTAACAGACTGGAAACACAGGCAAGTAAACTTAGCAGAAAGTTTACTGACAGCACATGATACGTTCAGTCTCATGTTTCTGGACTTTACAGCCACCTTGTACTATGGTCAAGGAGCCCTAGGGGTGTAGTAGTCAAAGTTCTCCGCTGTTACCCAAAAAGTTGGCAGTTCAAACCCACTAGCTACTCCCCAGAGAAAGATGTGACAGTCTGCTTCCACAGACTTCAGCCTTGGAAACCCTATGGGGAAGTTCTACTATGTCCTACAGGGTTGCTATGAGTTGGAATTCACTTGATGCCACTGGAACTTTTCTTGTCTTATTCTATTTTTATGTATACTTGAAATCAGAAAATAAATGAAGAGTTTCAAAAATATAAACATAAAATAACTGTAAGCTTTAACAGTACTTAAAACATAAGCTATAAGTCAT
This sequence comes from Heterohyrax brucei, assembly GCA_028571685.1. Lineage (NCBI taxonomy): Eukaryota > Metazoa > Chordata > Mammalia > Hyracoidea > Procaviidae > Heterohyrax > Heterohyrax brucei. The sequence continues at coordinate 27,074,897 of CM053162.1, forward strand.
TTAAAAGGGACATAAATACAGGTAGGTATTACTGTATTATTTATTGTATTTCTTAACTATAAAAATGTATACTTTTTTTACATTTAAAAATCTCTGAAATCAGAGTACATCTTACAATCTATGGCACATCACTGAAACTGGTGGCAACTGATTTCCTGTGGAGTGGCACATGAAATACTGTGATTTTTTTATAACTCCTGGCATTTTAGAAGAGATGACAGAACTTAGATTACACAGAAATATCACATTAAAAAACAAGCTGACCAGTCCCTACCAGGACTGAACTTAGAAGTGACTTTGAAGAATGTTTAGGTGGCACAACTCTTGAAAAAGAAAAACCCAGTCAAAAAAGATCTTTTAACCAAAGCTGTCTTTTCCTTTTAATTAATTTTCCATGAAAATATTCCATGAATCATTTTATTCAAAAGCAGTTACCGCATCATCTAGGACACCTATCAAAGTCACTAAAAGGTCTGAAAACAGGCTCCAGAACATACTCATTCAAGCCCATTCCACCCCTTCAGAGTCATGCAATTCCTGCTGGCCAAGGAGAGGGGGCCTGTGCAGTCACAGTACTGTCCTCAGCCAAGGAGCCGAAGAGCTGCCAGCTAGGCAGATGCCTTGGGCTCCCATCTCTGAGGAGAAATGATCGGGTATATTAATGTTCCTACCTCTCCCATCACCCAGGGGTTGGTCAGAAGTCCTACCTGCCCAGGTAATATGAAAACACTGTCCCCAAATGGAGTCAGCTCCCTTGAGAAGAGAGGCATCCCAGGGGCCTCATCCTGGCCCTGGTTCTCACCGAAAAGGACTAAACTAGGACTAAACTAGGGAACAGGATCTTCATTTCCCATCTTACATTTCCATATTGTTGGCACCTTAGAACAAATACACATTTTTTCCATTAATAAAACACAGATCATAATTATCGGCTTTTTAAAATACTTTATGTTGAAACTTCAAAATCCCAGGGACTCCTCAGTTGCTCTAACTAACCTGATGGAGCCAAGGCAGCAAGGAATGCCCGAGTCCTCAGCTGGCCTCAGGCTAGCACCCCCCAGGAGACCCTGTGATATGGTGGCTTCAATGCATGTGATACAGACAAAACCAGAGCCTCTGTGTAGGGTCACAGGAAGGGTTACCTGCTGGGAGAGTCCATGGAAGAAGCCCCGGGTAAGATTGAGCATATTAAGAGATCCTGACACCTTCACATACATGTCTTTGATGCCAATGAGTCGGCACATGGTAATGATGGCCCGGTGGCAGCGGAGGCCATAACCTAGAAAAAGGTAAAAAACAAGTCAAATATCTGCCCACTCTTCTGCAGCACAGGTGATAGATGGCCCTGCTGGCTTTCATATGGTCTCAACACATATGCAGTACAGGGCATGGGGAAGAACACAGAAAGAGGTTTAGGAGAAGCTGGGTCACATCCTGGATTTACCACCGTCAAGTCAAGTCCAACTCACAGTGATCCCACAGGACAGAATAGAACTGCTTCACAGGGTTTACAAGGAGCAGCTAGTGGACTAGAACTGCTGACCTTTTGGTTAGCAGCCAAGCTCTTAAACACTGTGTCACCAAGGCTCCAAATTCAAGTAAACAAACAAAAAAAACCCCACTGCTGTCAAATCAATTCCAACTCATAGCGACCCTAGAGGTCAGAGAACTGCCCCATAGTTTCCAAGGCGCACCTCGTGGATGTGAACTGCTGACCCTTCATTAATAGCCTTAGCACTTAACCACCATGCCACAAGGGTTTCCGAGTTTAAGTAAGATAAGCAAAAACTGAGACCAGGGTGGAAATGTTATCATTTATTTGTTTTATCCTCAACAAACTGTCAGTCTTTTTAGTTACCTCTGGGTTTTTTCTTCATCTTGAGATGCGTTCTTTTAAATGTTAAAGAAACATCATGGAAGACTAAAGAGTAAAACATAAGGTAGGTTAGGAGTGTAGTCTTCATGCCTCTGCAAATATCACAAAGCAACTGTACTACCCTAAGCAGCCAGCACACTTTGGCTACAGAGGAGTGATCTCACTAAACTTCTCAAGAGAGAACGGCTGTTTCTATACTTCATATATTTATTTGTAAGAACACAACCACAAGCAGAAAAAACAAAGACACCCACAGAGCTATACTGCTACACAGACGGAAATGCGGACTGGAAAGACTGATACTCACTTGTATGGTCTTCATATCGTTCTATGTAGTGTAAAAAGTTAACTGCTTTGTTTTTGGCCTGAAAAGAATGAAAATATTTTTCTTAAGACTACTGTTGAAATTTATATTTTCTCAAGGATTTCAAAATTACTTTATAAAATATCTTACTCTGGGCAATTTCAAACTTATATAAAAATTTCAGTATGTACTTGTAAAAGGTAAGCCAAAGACTTAAAAAAATCATTATCACACTTAAAAAACAAAACCATTAATTCCCTAGTGTCATCAAACATTCAGTGTTCAAACTTCCCCAGCTACCTCATAATTCTGATAATCACAAGAGTAATAAAAATGATAAAAAATGCAGGTACTTCTGAAACTTTTTATGAAAAAGTAACCTTTGATAGCAAGCCTGATGGGACAATTTTGGGACCAATGATCTTTTTTTTGTAGTTCCCATGGGTTTAACCCATAATTTATTGATCCTTTATTGAATGCAACAAACAAAAAGTATACATACTTTTCTGAAAGCATCCATCCGTTCAGTAGCTTTTCCAACAGCAAAGCCTTTAAAAGAAAAAGGGAAATCATAAAAGGGGATATAAATCTGGAATGCAATTGTACCTTCCACCACATTCTAAGTTTCAGCTCTTGCCACATTTCACAGCACTTCATCTTTCTAGTCCCCACAGAAATCCTGTGATCCAAAATATATGTCAAAGCATGAGGCACAGAGATTTATTTTCTCTGTTTTAGGGTATTCTGAAAACATCTGAACAAACATATGGAATCCAAGATTAGATGCGTAACATTATCTTTTACAGATGTAAGTAAACATGCTCAATAAATAAATAAAAAAGAAACTTAAGGACGCTCTAAATTAGTAACATAAATGGTTTTAGACATTTCCGAGAACAGATTAAAATAACCACAAAGGGTAGAAAAGATCTATATTGCTGGAATAAAACTAAAATTTCATTGGAGTTTTCAAAAGGAACGCCACATTTCAGTTAACAAGGAATTTATATCAGTGACTTCTTTCATTAACAGGCAAAAGATTAACAAAATGCAGTATATATATATGAGGGAAAAAAAGCCCACTGCTGTCAATTCTGACTTACAATGAACCTACAGGACAGAGAAGAACTGCCACAAAGAGTTTCCAAAGAACACCTGATGGATCTGAACTGCTGACCTTTTGATTTGCAGCCATAGCACTTAACCTCTATACCACCCGGATTTCCTTATATACACATAAGCCAAAGCCACTGCCATGAAGTCAATTCTGAATCACAGCAATGCTACAGGTCAGAGCAGAACTGCCTCACAGAGTTTCCAAGGAGCACCTGGTAGATATGAACTGCCAGCCTTTTGGTTAGCAGATGTAGCACTCAACCATTATGCCACCAGCGTTTCCTTACATACACAGAGTGGAGTATTATTCAGCTGTAAAAAAGATAGAGTCCTAATACATGCTATGACATGAATGAACCTTGAAAACATTAAGCTGAGTAAAATAAGCCAGACACAAAATGGTAACTATGGTACAATCCAACTTACATGAAATACCTACAAGAGGCAAATGCATAGAGACAAGTTTATCAGTGGTTAGGAGGCCCTTGGGGGGCAGTTGTTGTGTAAGAGGTATTGAGCTTGTTTGGGGTGAGGAAAAACCTGTGGAAAGAGACAGTGGTGATGGCTGCACAACATGGTGAACAGAAGTACAGCCACTGAGGTACAGAACTAAAAATGACAAAATGGTGAAATTTTTTGTTACACACATTTTTCCACAGTAAAATTATCTTTGTGAATGTCTCACTAATGAAATGAGATTTATCACAAGTTACGGAAACGTGCCATTGTTTGCTACCACATGTAATTATTCTGAAGAACATATGCTGCTTTAATTACATGCAGGAAAATACCATAAGGCAACACCACTTGGTGAGATGAGCAGGACACCTGAGATCCTGGTACAAAGAGGCCCGGATTTTGATTTCCACTTTAAACAAAAAAAGTTAAATCACCTAAGTCCTACCAGAAAATGTAAGTGAACTTATTTATAACCTTTAGTGAAGGCTTTCTAAGCAAGACAAAACAAGTAATGATAAAAACACTGGTAAATTTGCCTATGTTGTTGTTAGGTGCCATCGAGTTGATTCTGACTCACAATGACCCTACAAGACAGAGTAGAACTGCCCCATTGGGTTTCCAAGGCTGAAATCTTCACAGAAGCAGATTGCCAGGTTTGTAGATTCAAACTACCAACCTTTCTGTCAGCAGCCTAGCTCTTAATCATTGTCCAAAAAATGTTAAAGGTAAATAGGTGAAACAACAAAAGACTAATGGCTTAATTACAAAGAGCTTACACCAATCAATAAGAAAAAAATAATCACCTAGTAGGAAAATGGGCAGAGCACATGAACTGATAGATTTCAAAGAGGAATAATGGCCAATAAACATGTAAAACTCATAAAAGAAGAAATGCAAATCAACACTAAGAGAAACTGCTCTCCTATCAGATTAACAAATAGCAAAGCTTTATGGTATCCAGTGCCAGCAGAGGTGTGGTGGCACAGACAAGCATAAACTAACACAGCCTTAGGAGATGGCAATCTGGCAATCCATAACCAGCATTTAAAATGCATGTAACACAGAGGCAGCGATTTCACTGCAAGAAATTTCCCCCATCAACATGCTTACAAGCATGTGCCACAATGGCAGAGTAGCCAGATGCTTCCAGTAATCCCACTAACAACAAACATGCAAAAGAACAAATGAATCAACTATATATGACATCCTAGGAGCCCCTAACATCAAAAGGAAAGCTAAGTAATCAAACTGAACAATGGGGAAGGGAGAGTAGGTCCAAAAATACCTAACAGGCCAGATGTGACCTGCTGGAAATCCTACCAGTGTGGTGAGCAGAGCAGTGGCAGTTTGGAGGACATCCTCCTCTGCAGCAAAGAGCTGCAAAAAGTACACTCAAGCCTCCAGAACAGTGAAAAGAGGCACTTTATTGTCAAAAGCTAAGTGACTAGTATCTACCTGATCTAAATCTTTCCTTCACGATAAACCTCTCTCTTTTTCCCCAGGGCTTTCTCCCCACCTTCTCTGCACTGCACCCAGCTCAGGAGTCAGTTCCCATTAACTCAGCCAGAAGTAGGACTCCTTAAGCCCACCCTGAGCCATTCTCCCAGGCTAGGAAAGGGAACAATTCAACAGAGGAAGGTCGGGGGAAATCTGCCAACTCATCTGGGCTGGCAATTCAGGGTGGAAACAGACATAAGCAGACAAGCCCTCCTCACAGACCCTCTAGGATGGCTGTTAGGCCCTTTCCTTTCCAGGAGCCTGCAGCCACAGAACTGCTAGGTGAACAGGTCACCCCTGCTCACCTAGGAGAGTAGGGAAACACCTGTATCACACACTTGGTGACTGACTACCTGAACACTTGAGTTCAATTCATACAAAAAAAGCAAATGGCCTCCTGGGCTCAAACATCTAGTCACAGCTAACTCGCTGCTGACAGGACATCAGAGTTTCAAAGGCACCCGTAAGCAACCAACACACAAGACCAGCCTCTTTGGACATTTCAGAACAAAACAAAACAAGAAGCTAGAACACAGTAAGCAAGCATTAAATAAATTCAACAACTCACTGACAGGTTGGCAACAACAGTTCATATCAAATCACTTAAAGAGGCAGACCATGATGGCCTCAGAAAGCTCCCAAAACAACCAAGTTTTCCAGATGAAGAGAATTTTCTGGAATTATCAGAGGTAGAATGCAAAAGATTCATATTTAGAATTGTTCCAGAGATCAGGAAGGAGAATGAGGCAAAATGTAACAGGGCCTAAGGACAAACTGAACAGCTTACAACAGTGGCAAAAATAAAAACTCAGCAGATCAGTAACAAAATTACAGAATTACATAACTTAATAGAAGTCAAAGGAGCAGAAATTAGGCAGTGGAAAGCTGAATTCAGCGAGACTGAAGATAAAGCACATAACATCAACATATCTGAGGAAAAATCAGATAAAAGAATTTTTTAAAAACTAAGAAACATTAAGAACTACGTGGGACTTTATGAAGAGGAATAATCTATGAGTGACTGGAGCACCAGAAAAGGGAGAGGAGAATAACAGAAAATGCAGAGAGAACTGTCAAAGATTTGTTGACAGAAAGCTTTCCTGACATCATGAAAGATAAGAACGTCTATCCAAAACACTCATCAAACTCCACAAAAGGGAAATCCCAAAAGAAAGACACTAAACCACATCATAATCAAACTTGCCAAAACAAAAGATGAGGAGGCAATTTCAAAAGTGGCTAGGGATAAACAGGAAAATAACCTACAAAAGAGAATCCATAAGACTCAACTCAGACTACTCAGCAGAAACCATGCAGGGAAGAAGGCAACAAGATGACATATACAAACCCTTGAAAGAAAATAACTGCCAGCCAAGAATTATATATCCAGCACAACTGTCTCTTGAACATAAGGATATCTCCAGATAAACAGATATTTAGAGAATTTGCAAAAAACAAAGCAAAATTACAAGAAATACTACAGGGAGTCCTTTGATTAGAAAATCAGTAATATCAGGTAACAACCCAAGACTAGGACACAGAACAGAGCAACTGGGTATCAATCAAAAAAGGGGAATCACCAAAAATAAATCAAAGGCAAAGCAGTGAAAACAGAAACAGAAATGTCATTATGTAAACACTGTAACAAAAAAAAGAGAGATTTAAAAGAAAATGTAGTCATAGATCTTTCATATGAAGAGAAGTCAAGGCAATATAAGAAATTAAGGACTCGTTTAAATTTAGAAAAACAGGGGTTAAATATTAAGGTAACCACAAAGGAAATTATCAATTCTACACATCAAAAACAGACTTGCAAAACTATTACAAACTGCATGTACAAGAAGCTGTCAATTATAAATAGCATAAAACTGGAAACAACAAATAGTTAACAATAGACAAACACTACAAAAATTATGTTTATCCATACAATGGAACATTACATAACCAGTACAAAAAAATAAGGAGGAATTTGTTTATGTTAATACAGGAAAGGCTCTGAGTAAAATATTAAAGAAAAGCAAACCACAAAACTATAGCTATAACCCTTTGTTAAAATAATTAAGTTTAAAAAGGTACATAGCAATACACACAAACACAGAATACATAAAAGTAACATTTAAGGGGGGTTTCCTTCAGCAACAGAGATGGAGATAGGAGGCTTTTCATTGTCCTAATCATCAATATGCATTACTTTTAATACCTGTATCATTATGGATTATAGGGAAGTTTTTCCACTATCTTTTCCTTACATCTTCATAAATTTCAAAAACAGATGTCCACTATGGAAACTTCAGAAGAAAGTATAAAGAAGAAAATTTATATCATTGGCAGATCATCCTTGCCCAAACTACTCATTACAGTGACATTAACCTTTGCATACATCCTTCCAGACTTCTCTTTGCAAATAAACACACGTGGTGCCATTGCATTAATTCAACTCATACCAGACCTACAGGACCCCACAAGGGTTTCTAAGAAGCAGCTGGAGGATTTGAACTGCCAACCTTCTGGCTAGCAGCCAAACTCTCAACCACTGCACCACAGTAAATTGATACTGTATCTTAAAAACTAGAATTATACTATACATGGTCTTATATCAAGTTATTTTTCACTCAGCATTATTTTTAAGTAATTTCCATGTCTTTAAATATTCTTTAATGACTACAAAATATTACACTGCACCTCCATATCTTCTTTGTAACTATGGCCCTATTGTTGAACATCCAGTGTTTTTCCCTATTTTTTTCACTATTATGCTAATAGATTATTGTTTTAATCCTTTTAAATAAGAGTCCTTCATAGGAAAACACAGCTACAGATCTATCTTCTTTTCTCTCAAAGGATTTTAACAAGTTCTATGACTCCAAACCACTAAAAGATAAAAGGAATAGCCAGCAAAATGAACCTATGAACCCCACAGCATGCACCTAGACCAGCTACACAGCCATGATTGCCAGTATAATTACACTCCTTACCTGCAGCGCCTCTGCCATTCCCCACAACTACCAGGACACGGACCGATTTCTTTCTTCCCTCTTTTGCTGTCATATTGAAAACATTTTTTACCTTAAAGAAAAAACATCACATAAATATCATACCTTAAGCATATCAGGAACTGGGGAATTGGAGTGGTCTGTCTTACACACATACTCACAATGAACAGATACATTGTATGCATGTAGGCACACATGCACACACACATGCACGTGTGCACACACTGACTAGATACATTATATGCATGCATACACTCACATACACACACTGAAAGCATACATTATTCTCCAACTCCATAAGCACAAACACTGAACTCTCTCCAGGATAAACCTGTCTGTGGCCTATTGCTTCAGCAATAAAACAGAAATAAGACTTGCTATTCCAATTTCATGTGGTTCTTATAAGGTTCAACAGAGATAATTTTTAAACAGATTTGAAACAATATAACTCAATATACCCTAGCCATATGGACAAGGCAACAAATACTTCAGTCTGTTATACATAAATCAGCTGAGTCAGAACTGACCAGAGGGCACCTAACAACACCTAACTACCCAGTGAAATGAACATTAGCATTAGAGAACTGCCACTGATTCACTACACAACTCTGCCACCTCCACTGGGACCCAAGTCAGGGGGCCAAGACTGAGACCATTCCATGTGTTTCCACTCCACCCTTCTCCTTTTTAACATTTTCCCATTCCTAATCTGTCTTGAAAAGTGTATTAGTTTTTGTTTTGTGTGTGCCTTTATGATGCTTAACAACAAACACCTGATTTGTTGGCTGCTGTTTTCAAATTCGCACTCCTATTTAAAAGACTACCTTAGTTATGTAATGAAATACCACAAGTGACTAGCTTTAACAAATGAATTTACTTTCTCAAGACAGGAGGCTACAAGTCAGAACTCAGGGTATCAGCTCCAGGGGAAGGTGTTCTGTCAGCTATTGAGGAAGGTTCTTGTCTCTTCTGAGCTTCCACTCCTGCGTGTTGTTTATGTGGCTTGGTATCTCTCTTCCCCCATCTCTGCTTCATTCACTCACTTAATTTCTTTCATCTCAAGAGTCTGACTTAAAACATACCCTACACTAATCAGTCTCATTAACATAAAGACAATCAATTCCCAAATGGCATTATAACCACAAGCATGGGGGTTAGAATTTACAACACATGTTCTGGGGGACTTAATTCAATCCATGCTATTCTACCCTTTGGCCCCCAAAATGCAAGTCCTTCCTAAATGCAAAGGACATTTATCTCATCAGGACATCTCCAAAGTCTTAAAACAACTCCAAGTTCAAAACCTCATCTTCTCAGGAGCAGGACCCCCCCTCCCAAGATGAGGATCAAGGAGGTGCCTCCTAAGAGGGGCTTCACAACCCCCTCAGTTTATGGAATTATATTGGGACAATCTGACCAGGAACTTCTGGGAAAAGGAGATCAGAGGAATGGATTTCAATGCAGCATGCCTAATAGCACTGAGGCCTGCCCAGCTCCACTGGCTTCCCCCAATTGCATTCCCCCCTCCCTTTTCTCCGCATGCACAGGTTTACAAGCTAACCCTTGAAAGGCTTTCCAAGGACAATTCTCCACATAGCCATTAAAACTACACAAGCATCTCACTCAGTACAGCAAGAAAGAACAAATAAACTTCTAGATTCTTTATAGTTGGTATGGCAAACTGGTAACACTAAAGAAACATCTTTCTTAGTGCAGCTGTGCTTGATTAGGGGATAGCAGACACTTACTATCTACACAGGAAGATATAAATAAAAACTTAGAGAAACAAATGGAGACAGCCAAATGGTGAGGCCTTGAGAAGTTTACCCTTCTGTACCTTCCACTTTGAGGTACAAATAAAACCATTAATTATGTTCACCGAGATTTATCACCACGAACATCCAAAAGGCCTTGGCAATTAACTAGAGAAAGAAGACCACGAGGGGTCACTTTATTGTTAGCCAATAATAATGGGTCAGTTTCTTGTTAGCCAATAGTTTATATGATGAAGAAAATCGGGTGAACATTATGTTACCTGACCTATAAAGAATAAAGACGGACAGCTCTCGACACACAGACTCTCTTGCTCTCTGGGTCGGGCCGCCTTAAACCAGAAAAGTCTTTCCTGTCTCCTTTATTCATTTCCCACCGCGCCTTCCCTCCCTCCATGCGGGACCCTTAAAAGTGTTGGGACTGGCTCCCGGCATCATCTCCTGAATTATCTAAATCAAATATGTGTAAGACTTCGGGCATATTCCATTCTGGGGCAAAATTCCCCATGTGTGAAGCTGTGAAATCTACGGACAACTGTGGATCAGGCATAAAGCAGACACTTTCATTACAAATGGGAAGAAACTGGAAAAAGGTGTAGTGGGCACCAAGCAAGCCCTTAACCCAGCAGAACATTTCACACCAGCTTTCAAGTCTTGAAAATAATCAGTCCGGACCATGGCCCTGTCCTCTAGGCTCTGAGTGTTGGCTACATCCCCTGGACTCTATATGGAGATCCATCAGCACTGGGCTTCATCTCTACCTTCCAGGCCCACTGGAATGGCAACTCTGTTCCCCCAGCTTTGGGTGGTCCCATTCTCCTAGTTCATCTAAGCATCAATACCCCTCCCACAGCCCCAACACAGCCCCATTCTTCTGTCCCTTGGGATAGCAACCCTCTTTCATCCTCTTAGCCAAACTGGATAGCAGCCCCCCACTCCAGGAACTGAGCTGGTAAAGATCCCATTCTTTGAAACTTAGGAGGCCATGGTTCTACCCTTTGATACCCCTTGAGGCTGTGGCACCACCCTTTGAGACCCCCAAGGCTGTGGCCCCAGTCTCTGAGAACTAGGTAGGTCTGCTTCCCATGCCCCTTCCAACAGTTCTGCTGATATCCAAGCTTCTCCAGGGATGGTCCTTTTCTTTTCCTGGAGGACAACAGATGTAGCTCCTTTGGCCTGTTTCCTGCCTATAGAATTTCAAGAGGCAACTGCATTCTCTCATTTCTCTCTGTTCCCTCCAGTCCTATCTGATGGGTTTTGGCTGTGGCAGTTGGTTAGAACCATCAGTCACAAGCTTAATCTCTTCAAAAGACTGTGCAGTATGTCCTTGGTAAAAATTCTAGGAAGTACATTCTTAGTTTTTATAACAGAATATTTCAAATCTTTAAGTTTTGTTTAAATTTTGACAGTGCACTTTAAGTTCACCTCTTTTCTCATGTATTTCCAAGAAGCAAGGAAAAAAACATGGCCCTATAAATTCTTGCTGAGAAATCTCCTGAGCCAGCTAGGCAAATTTATCACTTTTAAGTACTTTCCACTGGACATGTTAACATAATTCAGACAAGTTCTTTGCCAATGCATAAAAAGCATTACCTTTCCTCCACAGTCTAATCATGTTTGTCATTTTCTTTAAAAGCCTCACCAGAAGCAACTGGTGTCTACATTTCTATCAGAAGTCTGTTGCTGGTTCCATTATCTATTTTTTAAGACAACAGAAACTTTCTTTGTGGCTTTCCTCACTTCCTTCTGAGCACTCACCAGAACTGCCTTTGACATCAGAATTCTACCAATAGTCTCTTCAAAGCAATCTAGGCTTTTATTATCAAAACCAAACCCAATACCACTGATTCGATTCTGACTCATAGCAACTCTATAGGTCAGAGTAGAACTGCCCCACAGAATTTTACTATTAGACACCTTAAAGCTCTTCCAGACTCCACCCAATTCCAAAACCACTTCTGTACTTTCAGGTATTTGTTAGAGCAGTACCCCCACTTCTCTGTACCAAATTCTGTCTTAGTTATCTAATACTGCTATGAAACATCTTGAGTGGGTGACTTTAACAAGCAGAAATCTATTTTCTCACAGTTTGGGTAGCTAGGAAGTTCAAATTCAGAGTGCTAGCTTTAATGGAAGACTCTTTTTCTCCGTCAGCTCTGGAAGAAAGGTCCTTGTCTCCAGCTTCTGCACCTGGATGATATTCATGTGGCTTGGCATTAGCTTTCCTCATCTCTGTTGCTTTTGCTTCTTTATTTAATCTCTTCTATATCTCAAAGAAGATTAACTTAAAATATACCCCACCCTAACCACAGGCATAAAACCAAAACCAAACCCACTGCTGCTGAGTCCAGTACGACTCATAGCGACCTCGCAGGTCAGAGAAGAACTGCTCCACGGAATTTCCAAGGGTAGACTCAAACTGCCGACCTTTTGGTTACCAGACATAGCACTTAACCACTACACCACAAGGGTCTCCAACTACAAGCAAAGAAGTTATGATGTATGACAAATATTTTGGGGGGAATATGATTCAATTCATAACAAAGGCCAAGACTACTAAACTGCTTACAAGGCAGCTGGCTCTCTGGTTCATGATGATCCTTTTCCATAAAATGGAGTTAAAAGAACAGGGAGTGCTCCTGTGGTATCCACTCCTATAATCTTATAGGAAATCACTCACATTTTTCAGAGATGGCCTTCCACAAGGCAGACTAAGCTGAGGTGCTGAAGACATAATATAGTTGTAAATATATTTTAAATTCTAATAATACAACTGATATTGAAGACACACTATACACATTCAGAGAGAACAACTCACAAACTCAAGAGATGACTGCACTTGACTACAAATGGAGAGGTTCGTGGTTCAAAACTGCTCAGAAGAGAACCCAGAAGACAGAAAGACCCATGTGAATGGGTGACTACATCAACATGTGACCATAAGAATAGATGCTGCCCTGCCACCACCCGTGACAGCCACCTGGGGCTCACAAAATTGAATCTCAGTGGCAACACGAGAATAGAAAGGCATGTACCTTGAGAACTCCACTAAAAGCCACAACTGATTTTCCAAAGGCATGGGGATTCCCCTGCAAGCATGGCCACTGGACCTGATGCTTCCCCTGTCCATAAATCATTACTGAGGTCAACTCCTAGGACAGGAATAGACTGGACTTGGTGACACAGAGTGACCATGTTGTGTGTGCGCTTTACGGTTCTACGCATCCATATGACGTCATCCTACTGGTCTCTTACTAGAGAGGACTGGACAGGGTGGAGAAGAGGGGATAGGAAATTAAGAGGACATGACATGTACAGGACAGACTGGAGGAGTGTGCCGTCACTGGGCAAGGAGAACAGTAGAGCTGCACATAGGCAGGCATGCAAATTTAAATTGGATTGTACACTTTCACTCAGTCACAATAAATAAATAAAATATAAGAGGAAAAAAAACTGCTCAGAAGAACCTTGGATAAAGAGGCTCAGTAATGTTTCCAAAAGTTCACAGCCTTGAAAACCCCACAGAACACAGTTCTACTCTACATATACAGGGGATAACCATGAATCAGCATTGATTTGACGGCAAATGTTTTGAGTTATTTTTGTTTGTTTTATGCACTATTGTTCAAAGGAAAACTGACCATTTCAGAGAATGTCCTGAAAAGACTGACTGACAGGCTTCTGTTGCAAGGAGACCAACAGATTGCTTCCTTACAAGAGCTGGATGTTCACGGCAGCTCCAACCCTTCTACGTCTACCAGCGGCTCCTCCTACTTTTGCTCCCTGAAATGAGTGCTATGTACACTTTATCTACAACTCACTAATAGGCTGCTAATGCTACTTTAGCTTTAGAAAAAAAGAAATTTAAATGTAATCTTCAAAATCTGTAATCAACAATACTACCCAAAGGTGCCTTGTCAGACTTCTATTTGTAGCTCTCCCCATAAAAAAGGTTCAGCAATCAGTGCTAATGTCAACAAACTGAAATTTCTCTATTTCCTTACCCAGACCAGCTCTGTATCTCAGAAATAGTCCTGCAGCAAAAGCTTTTCATTATAATTCCAATTGCACTGTTCCTATTCCACCCACTTGGCCCACCCAAAGGCTTAAGTAGGTATTTAATTCAGCACACTTACCTCAAGTATCCTGGTATCAAAATCCTCATATGTTTCTGTACAGCAAAAAGAAACAGACATAGAGATAAAAGTGTCTATACCATTAACTAAGGGTACCATCCAAGCTCTCTGGTTGTGCCTTGGTCCCCTGTCATCACCACAGACTGTCCCACCACTAAATTCACCCAATCACTCACGTCCCTGACTGCATCCTACTACACTGCCAGCTCTCACACTTAGTGACTCTCAAGGCACTGCTGCTGGACTTCCCCAAACCCTCCCGACCCTCAACCACCAACTTCCCTTTTCTTGGCCATCCCGCCCGCCTCACATCTTCTCCTATTCAGTCCACCACTTCCACCAGATCTGGCAATGCCCTCACCCTCTTCTCTCTCTTCCACACCACCCAGGCCTAAATCAACGCAGCTCTCTGCCTACACCCAGTCTACTGGGGAAACAGCACAGCACACACTCAGCCACTAACACTTCATGGTCTCAAACTGGGCCAAGTCCTGTCTACGGCCTGATGGCCTTTTACGTTCCCTTAGTTAGATCTCTCCACTCACAAGTATTTCAAATGCTCTCCATGTCCTTTCTTCCCTTCAACGTTTTATTATACAACATGTCAACCATACACACACAGAGAAGAGCAAAGCAGAATGAAAGTCTATGTGCCCATCACTCACCCGCATCAAGCATCAGCTATGGCCAGTCTTCTGTCCTCTAAACCCTGCTCAACTCCCACCCACCGGAAATTCTGAAAGCCAATTTCTGTATTTTAAAGAAACACTGTAATGAGTCACAACAAAAAGAAAGACCACAATAACTGGTCTGACAGAGACTGGAGAAACTCCAGAGTATGGCCCCCAAACACCCTCACAGCTCAGTAATATAGTCACTCCTGAGGTTCATCCTTCAACCAAAGGTTAGACAAGCCCATAAAACAAAACACAACTAAATGGGCACATCAGCCCCGGGGCAAGGATGAGATGACATAAGGGGACAGGAAAACTGGTAATGGAAAACCCAAGGTCAAGACGGGCAAATGTTAACATGTCCTGGGGTTGGCAACCAATGCCAAAAAACAGTATGTCTATTAACTGTTTAATGAGAAACTAGTTTGCTGTGTAAACCTTCATCGAAAGTACAATTTTAGAAAAATTTTAATGGAGCAGAGAGGATGACTGTGCTGTCACTGGGCAGGGAGAGCAGTGGAAGCTGCATATAGGTGGGCATGCAAATTTATATGGAAATCTACATTTTCATTCAATCATAATAAAAAAATTAATTAAAAAATAAAATAGTAAATTAAGTAAAAAAAGAAAAAGAAACTCTGGTGTCCATGTTTATTAACACCCCCACCCTACTCTCTGCAGATGATCCTAACTCCTCCTCAGACGAATTAAAGCTGCCAGAGAGATGCCAGCCTTTCACTACCCACTACCCCCATGCCAACAACACAGGCTCACCTGGATCTACACCCTGCTCTTCTCCTGTTACAAGTTCACCAGGCCCTCATTAGGGATCTTGGTTTGTGATTTGTTCTCTCCCTCCGACACTTCCATCCTCCTGAAGCATTGTGCTTAGCTCTAAACACACTCACGCAGGTTGTTCCTTCTCAGTCTCTGCCTCCTCCGTAAGCCAAAGTTATGAAAGTAGACAGCTCAAGTCTCTATCCTCATCTTCCAATTATGGGAATGCATTTTTCAGATGATTTTTACATTTTTATATACTGGAGTTAGGTTCTAATCTGGTCTGTAAAGTACTATCAATTTTTGTTTAATGTGTACATCTATGAGGCTTAAAAACAAATACCTGATTTGCTTAGTGCTGTTCCCAAATCAGTACTCCCAAGTACCCTTGCGGTCAGCTGTGTTTGAGAAACACCCCATCCCACAGAAGTCTGAAGAGATCCACAGTGCACAGAACCACAGTGAAGGCTTCAAGAGGCCACACAATAAAGACGCCATGAACCCACCCTATTTGCAGGATACTTCATGGTTATGGGTCACTGGCATACCATAAAATTCAGCTGGATAACCATCTGGTACATTATTTTAAAGATACCCAAAACCCTGTTTGGAATAAAGCAATCTAAACAGACAAGTAAATAAAATCATTCCTAGGAATTTAGAGTTGTATGTACTCTCTCTCATATAGGCAAAGAAAACCAAGACTTTGCTACCTCCATTGGGACCAGGGTCAGGGGGGCCAAGACTGACGCCTCCCCACGTGTTTCCACTCCATCCTCGCTCCCGTTTAACTTTAATTTTCTTCTTCCGTTCCCACTCTTCTCTCCGCTGGACTATATTGGCCTCTACCTTCTCCTGCTCTTCCTTGCTTCTTTGGGCAATCGTCTGCACTGCCCCATTTTTCATAAGGGGGATGTTCAGACCGGGCCAAAGGAATCCAGAACGTCCTGAAGCATTAAAAACATACATAGATACTGTAAAATCATTTCTTTCTTGAGTGTTAAAATGTGAGGCAGCTATATATAGACGACTGCACACTGTTTCTGGGATAATAAACTAACCATCACCAGGCAGGCTACTTCCCATCATCTATTTTATGATTTTAAGCATACAAACCCAAAGAGCGTATAATTTCATTTCATGTTATTATCTAGAAAGACATCCACATACAAGAACAAGGCATATGAGTACCTGAACAAGGACAAGAATTATTTACAAAGGTAAAAAAATAGGAACAATTTAAACGTTCAGTAACAGTGAAATGGTTAAATGAACTATGGCACACCCACCCTGTGAAATATTCCATGATAACTAAAAAAATGAGGCAGTTCTACAGGTACTGAGATGAACAAGTTCCAAGACCTACGTAGTTTTAACACAAACAATATACAGCTGCCGTGTTGGTTTGCTAACCCCACTCTCTCCCTTCAAGCTACTTTCCTAAGTGCCACTGTGCCACTTACCGTAAAAAGGAAAAATTAGCATAATATTCTTACAAAATATCTCTCGGGGAGATAGCCTGATAGGCAAATAAACATCAAAGGTGCACGTTATTTGTATAAAATATAGTATTATTCAATGAAAACAGTAAACTGTAAAACAGTATGTACATATATTTTTAAAAAAGCATATTCATTTTAGGTCACTTATATGTTAAAAGCACTAAAAAACGTCCAGATGGAAACACACCGAAATACAACCAGCGGTTTCTCCTGTAGAGACAACTGGGGCTGTGGGAGATAAAAGAGGTAACAAGGAGGACTTTAAGTTTCTCCTATAAGCTTGAATTCTTCACTAAAAAGGTACGCATAGCATGCTTTAATTTTTTTCTTTTTTGTGGGTTGATTCAACTACATGTACTGCTTTACACCCATGATACAGGACATTATGTGATTTGGACATTGTGCTGACATGACTAAATCACAAACAATAAACAGCATGCAATCATTTTGTACCTTCATGTTGTGTAATAAACATTTATTTCACTTCCAAATTGATATGACTCCTTTGCTTCTTGCTGTTGCTATCACTAGCCTTGGTTTTGCTGAATTTTGAAGCCATGATGCACTTCATGGTAATATTTTCAAAAGAAAGTTGAACAGAGCAATAACACTACAACACTCAAGAGACTTATTACACACCAGACTGGATGCTGCTGCCTACAAGCTGAAGCACATACTGCTACACAGTAAACTTCTTATCTGTAAGCAGGGTACGTTCACATTAAAATAATGGCAGAAAGCAGACTACAGTACATACATAAGCCAATAACAAAGATCTTTATTATCACTATCAAGATATATGCATTACAGCACCATTACATACGCTTAGTAGCTCAACTGCTTTGTATACGTGAGATACATGTGTTGTGTGCAGGAAGCTGCTGCACTCACTACGCCTGTCACATCCCATTCTCCAGCCGGGATGTCTGAACCCTGAACCCTGTAACCTCATGGGAGCACAGATGAACATGCAGTGGATGTTGCCCAAGCAGACGCTACGTGGCACATGGCTGTAGATCACTGCTGTTCTTCAAAAAACACAAACATAAACAACCATGTGTTCCAAGGGTGGACAACTAAGACTGGCAGGCCAAATCTAGTCTACCACTTGTTTTAGTATATGAAGTATTACTGCAGCACACATATCCTCATTCAGTTATGCGTTATCTATAACTAACTTTGTACTACAACAGCAGAGCTGAGTAGTTAGAAGAGGCCATGGGGTTCCCAAAGCTGAAAATATTTATTATCTGTCCTTTGCAGAAAAGTCTGTCAAACCCCACTTATTCCATGGTCAGTCACTGAGCTATAAACTCTTTGAGGGGAGGGACTTTCATGCAGATGGTACACCATGCTAAATGCTTGAGGAATGAATACCTGGATGACTGAATCTTTGTCTATGTGATTTGTGTCCTCCAATGGATGGAGACATCAAATAAGCCATCTGGTTGGACTCTAAACTGCAAATCCTAGTACTGTTCATGAGAAATGTTTTGCTATTTACTATATACATATAGTATATATATATATATATACACATATATATATATACACATACATATATATACACACACACATATATATATATACACACACATAAAATCAGGGAGCGGGGCTTTAAAAGCACTGTGTTTTTATAAACTAGTTTACCTTCACCAATGATCTGACCCTTGTTCAAATCCTTTCTTCTCTTTTTCTTAGCTCTTTTGCCTCTTCCTTTTCTAGCTCCGGCACCAGTCTCTGCTAAAGCACCTTTCCACAGCTCATCTGCTGTTACTGTAATGAAAAAAGCATTTTTTTTAATACTTTTTGAACAATGATCTATGGCCTCTGTTAAATAAAAAAAAGCCAGAGGTCATCTTCACCCATATTATTGAGTCAACAAAGCAACAAATAATTCCTTTCTCATATCATACAGTTATCACTGGGAAGTCCAAAGAGAGACAATTCTGTTATTTTCACAGAATATGGTCTTTCCCTACAAAAGACAGTTAACAGTTAAATTTCAGTTACCTACCAGTAGGTTTGCTTCCCTGACATTTTATCATTTAAGATATTCATCTCTTCTGGTCCTCTTGTCTCTGTTATAATCACTGAGATAGTCCATAGCCATCCCTCTTAAATACAGGTTTCTTAAGCCAAACAGGAATGAACATTTCAACTAGCATCCACAAATCTTAAGAATATGGATGGTTTGTTCTATTCATCCACAAGTATCTCAGTGATTATAATATTTCTGTATAGTCTTCAAAATGAGATGCTCAAATTTACCTTCAATTCTATTTAATACATAGAAAACAGAGATGCCTAAATTTACCTCCAATTCTAACCAACACGTAGAAAAGAATAAATACTTAAGAGTCTGATGGTAATACAGTGTGTGTGTGTGTGTGTGTGTGTGTGTGTGTGTGTGTGTCTCCTTTACTATGCTTGCGATTTGCTTTCTGCATACACTGATACACAGGGTAGTAGGATTACAAGTGATTTTTATCTTTTTTACTTTCTGTGGTTACCAAATATTCTAAAATGAACATGAGCTGTCTTTACAGACCTAATTTCTTTTAATCTCTCTAACAGTAAGTTGTGAATTCAATCTCCATTTACTACTTGACCAACTAACTTCAATTCAGATTGAGCTCTTTCAAATACTACCACAACAGGAGTAGTTTTAATGGTTTTAATAAAGCAGTGTCTCCCTATAATTTAATTCTCCCAATTAGATGTCCTATCTCCTTCAGAAGGGCTTTCTCAGCATGAGCAAACTGTAGACATGAATTTAAAGTGGCAGGGGAGTTGGGCACCATTCTCAGATGCCTCAGATGAGGGCATTACAGTAAACTACTGTTGTTGTTAGGTGCTGCTAAGTCGACTCTGACTCATAGTGACCCCACCTGACAGAGTAGAACCTCCTCATAGGAGTTTCTAGGCTGTAATCTTAATGGGAACAGATTACTAAACCTTTTCTCTTGCAGCACAGCTGCATGCGGTCAGTTAGCAGCCAAGTGCTTAAGTACGGTGCTACCAGGGGCTCCTTCAAAGTGAGTTAGTACTTCCCAAGTGCAGTGCGGGAACACTGGTAACACATGGGACACTTCTAGGAGGTACATGAAGACATCTGTGTATTTTAACAGCACATCAGAAACTAATCACCAAAGTATTAATTTAAAAAAGAAGGAAAACTAAAACGCAGAAATGCCTTACATTTTCCTCATTCTTTTGCGAAGTGGGAAGTCCGTGGCCACTCTACTTACATTTTGTAAAGAAACTATAGGGTCTATACTGTTGGTCCTTCCAATTACTGGAAGAATAAACACAGCACTGTGCCTGCAGCACGTGGGTCAAGCTGGTGTAATGACAGTTGCCTCTGGCGCCTGGTGATGACAAAGCACCTGTAGAAAAATGGAAATAAAACTTTCAGTTACAGGCTACATGGCTGTGAGGAACACTGTTGGCAGCAAATAACCGTGAACAATAAAAACAAGTCACTCGGACTAATGGACCACAAAGGCACAGCCTCCACCCAACCATGTCCCGCACAACTGGATGGTACTGGGCAACCACCACTGACTGCTCTGATGGCAATCACAACAAAGGGTCCAGAAGAGAGCAGGCAAAAAATCAGAACAAAATTCTAACTCACAAAAAAAAGACCAGACTTACTGGTATGGCAGAGATTGAAGAACTCCTGAGAGTATGGCTCCACACACCCAAATTCAACCAAGCAAAAACCCATTGCCATTGAGTCAATAGGTCAGAGCAGACCTCCCCCATAGCATTTCCAAGGAGCACTTGGCAGATTTGAACTGCCAGCCTTTGGGTTAGCAGACACAGCCCTTATAGCTCACCCTCAGCCCAAGATTAGACAGACCCATAAAACAACACAAGCCTAAAGGGACACACCAGCCCAGGGGCAAGGACAAGCGTGCAGGAGACAAGAAAGCTGGTAATGGGGAACTCAAGGCTGAGTAGGGTAAAGTGCTGACATGTTGTGGAGCTGGTAACCAATGTCACAAAACAATATGTATAATATTTAATGAGAAACTAATTTACTCTGTAAACCTTCAACTAAAGCACAATAAAAAAATATTTAAATATAAAAAAACAAGTCATTAAAATCCTGAACATTTAAGAATCATACCTTAAGGACAGTCTTTCCTTCAAAAAAAGAAACAAAACTTTTGACTGAAAACACCCTTAATCCCTATCCTAGTCAGATCACAACTCATCCACAGAGTGGATGATGCCATCTAAGGGAAAATGTAACAAGCAGCAAGCACCAGGGCCACAGCCCTGCCAGATACTACTTGATGCCCCTCCTCTGGGTAAGTGGCATCCCCTGCAGCACGCAGCCCTGCAGTGCACTGACGTGGTCTGGTCAGAAGAGCAAAGCAGACAATCCGATCCACCCAATAGAGGGTATGAACATATTTTACAGGCTATCTCCCAAAGTGTATACAAGAATCTTGTAACAGTAGGTGCCTCTGGGAAAGAAAACTGACACATCTAGATATGAAAGATTTCTTGTTTTTTGAAAAAAGTTTCAATCATATGTATGCATCACTTATAAACTGTTTTACAACAGCCATGCCTCAGAGTACCCATTTCATCAGTCCCATGAATGGTGGTGTCCTGTGAGAAAGACAGCAGTGGGTGGGTACAAGGAAACAGGAATACTGACACAAAAGCACTGCACATCCTCTTGAGCGTCACAGTTCAACAATCTAGTGACGAGAGAGGTGATGAAGGGGATCAAACAGCTCTTTAGAGACAACAGGACATATAAAGGTACTGAGCTTGAAAATGGAAACCCTGGTGGTATAACGGTTAAGTGTTACAGCTGCTAACCAAAAGATTGGCAGGCACTCCTTGAAAACTCTGAGGCAGTCCTACTCTGTCATACAGGGTCACTGTAAGTCAGAATCAACTCAATAGCAATGGGTTTAGAGCTTGGAGAAAAAAGGTCAAAAAGTAACAATGGCCATTTTCCAGTCTATGAGAAGTTATAAAGTTGGGAACAGCTGCTTCTTCATCACCATAGGTGGCCAAACACCAGAAACTGTCTTAAGCGGCAATAGGAATTTGGTTAAGTGTGAGGGGAAAGAAAAAATCAATACTAAATGATTACTAAACAAAAGTATATAACTGTATAGACATTTTAAAATGAGGTAAAGAAATGACTTCCTTTAATTAATAATTAAAGATGTCTAAATCCCACCCACTCATTTTACAAACTAATAAATTTAGGCCTAGGAGGTTAAGGACTTACCAAAGGTTACAACAAGACTAGACTCTAGAAGATGAGATTTAAACACTAGTTCCAGTCACAGTCCCAGATGAATTAGACACTCAGTGGTATGGAGGCAGGGCACCAGCTCAGATGACAGACTGAGGTCCCTCTGGACCTACTCACTCACTCGAACCTAGCTATTCACTCAATAAAAAGTCGGGAACACTGACTTAATCCAATTATTTTGGATATATTTTAGCTTTTCTCGTAATCTCACTTTTCAGCAGAATATCAACAATGCATAAATTTAATGTTGCACTATTTAATACTACAATCATTGATATACTTCAAAAAGTACAAAAATCACTACCTTATGATATAGAATTCTTTCATCTTTCTCAAAAAATTGAAATAGTAATCATAAGCATTTATCCTAAAAAAGGTCCAAAGTAGAAAGAAATTGACTTTAGTTTGGAAGTAATCTTTTTTTTTAACTTTAATTTTGGTGAAAATGTAAACACAACATACATACATCCATTGATTTCTATGTGTATAATTCAGTACTGTTACGGAGTGAATCCTGAACCCCATAGTTGTAGCAATGTGGCTAAGTTGTGATTCCTAATATTATGTGACTGTCTACCATTCAGTCATCTGATGTGATTTTCCTGTGTTGTAAATCCTATCACTATGTTGATGAGGTGGGGTTAGTGGCAGTATACTGATGATGCAGGACTCAATCTACAAGACTAAAGTCAAACTCACTTCCACAGAGCCAGTTCTGACTCATAGTGACCCTATATTGTGTCTTAAGCCAATGTCTTTTGAGGCATAAAACACAAAAGTGAACAAAGTGACAAGAGACCTCATACCACCAGGAAGCAGAGCTGGGGGCAGAGCACATCCTTTGGACCCAGGGATCCTGTGTAGAGAAGCTCCTAGACCGGGGGAAGATTGACGACAAGGACTTTCCTTCAGAGCTGACAGCAAAAGAGAAAGCTTTCCCTTGGCAATGGTGCCCTGATTTGTACTTCTAGCCCACTTGGCTGTGGGAGAATAAATCAGTTTGTTAAAGTTACCCACTTGCAGTATTTTTGTCATAGCAGTGCTTCATAACTAAGACCAATACCACGGTTATATTCTCCAGGTTGTGTCACCATTCTCCCTATCTCTATCCATGTTGTTTCCCTAACATTGACTTAGACTCGCTACTCACCAAACCTCTCACCTATGTTTTAGAGTTACTGTTGACACTCACAGATGATTCTTTAAAAGAACACAACAGTCATAATGAACACACATAATCTTTTTGTTAATATACTGTTACTACAACTGACTTTGTATTGTGATGTTTTAAAAAAGGAGGTGGCAGCAGCTCACAAGAACTATATTTGGTATCTCAGTTATAGATTACTATTTATTAACAATCTATTATCAATTCTGATCTGAGCCTCTCAATTCTTACTAATCTTGGGCTCAGGAAACAATCAATGGCATTCAAAGACGTCAAGCCCAGGAAGTTCCTAGTGTGGACTTCCACAAGACATCACACTATCTGCCCTCAAAGGTTTCACAACCTCCCTCTGAATACAATTCTAGTATTTAAGAACTTCACCAAGAAGAATTTCTTCCTTCTAAGCCTGAATCTTTTCTAGTAAATCAAATCAGTCAACTAGTGATACATTTGAGAGATTCAAATGGAATTATTACTACCTTTCTAACCAGAAACCATGGTTACACATTGGTAAAGTGCTCCAGTCAGCAACCTGAAGCCACAAGGTGCTCCTTAGAAACTCTATGGGGCAACTCTACTCTGTCCCATAACGTCACTAGAAGTCAAAAGCAACCTGACAGCAATGGCAATGGGTTCTGCCCACTATGTTGCTGCATTCAGGAAATTATAGTGATGTGTACTAACAAAACTAAGCAACTTTCAAAAATGAATTATTAATTCCATGGAAAACAAAATGTAGAAGAAAAGCAATCCCTCACAATGACTTAGAGCTCTGCTCTGAATAATACACATATAATCTTAATAATGCAATGTCCACAGATTCAATCAAGACTATGTCAAAAGAAAGCAAGGATGGTAGTAGGAGTTAAATCTTGAATTAGCTAACAATGTTAATAGACAAAACAGCAATGTATATTACACATTTAGAACTATCACCAGAAGAAAGGATACAAACTGTCACTGAAAGAAGAGAAAGAGTAGGAAATGAAATTAACTTTTCAGATAGAAGCTTTTAGTATTCTTCGGAAGTACTATATTTTTAGAACACAGCAATCTTCAAAGCGGGTATTACTATCTTCATTTTGTAGATAAGAAAAACAAGCTCATAGGGTTGACATTAGTCCATGGTTATACAGTGCAGAGAATTTTTCCAACAGTCAACGCTCTTCCCTACCTCAGAGCCAACATGACATTACTCCCTAAACCATTACTTCCTTCTCCTCTTCAGTCTTCCTCCACAGGAGCTCAGGTCTGGGATACCACCTGGCTCGGAGTGCACAGGTGGGTAAGTGGCTTACAAATGCATCAGACAACAAACAAACAAATACAGGAAAGAGATCAGGTGTACAAGGGGCTCCTTTGCTGGACGTCTGAACCAAGCTGTAAAAGCATCTCAATGAGCGGGGTTAACAAAATGAAAGGGAGTAAGAGCCCAGCAATTACAGCTACAGAAAGTCAAGGACACAACAGGACTTCAATTCTGTCCTAACAATAGTCCATGTCAAAAATGCAGGATTTAACTGACCATAAACACAACATAGGTTCAGGTAGGACTAGCCTCTTTCTGTTCTGGGGACTGATACAGGAAGCGTTCCTGTGCTCTGTTGGTAGTGAGAAACAAAGGCACTCTACCCAGACAACTCAGCTTCCAGCTCTGCCACAGACTAGCTTTGTGATACTGAGCCAGTCACTCTGCCTCTCAGAGACTCATCTGTAAAACAGGACTAACAATTCCCTCATTAAAAACGAGGGTGAGCACTATATCCTAGAGAAATAAGAGTTGTCACACAACTAGATACATACACGCCAACACTTATTGCGACATTGTCCGCAACAGCAAAATGATGGCATTAACACAGGTACCCATCAACAGAAGAATGGATAAACAAACTGTGGTATATGCATACAGCAGAATACTATGCAATGATAAAGAACAACAATGGTCTTAGGAAACATAACATGGAGTCATCTGGAAGACATTATGTTGAGTGAAATCAGTCAGCTATAAAGGGACAGCATCACACGAGGCCACTATTACAAGAACTCAAGAAAAAGGTTAAGCACAGAGGAAAACAGTCTTTGATGGTAACAAGGATAGGGAAGGAGAGAAAGGGGTATTCAGAGATTAGATAGTAGACAGGAATTGGGTTAGGTGAAGGGAGTGACCACATGCAGTAGAAGAGAGGTCAGCACAGCTGGACTATACTAAAAGCTAAGAGGTTTTCTAAATATAACCCAACATTTTGAAGGACAGAATAGCAGTGGCAGGGGTCTGGGGACCATGGTTTTAGGAAATATCTAGGTTAATTGGTGTAACCAAGTTTTTTTAGGAAAATGATCTGCATCCCACTTTGGTGAGTGGCATCTGGCATCTTAAAAGCTAGCAAGTGGCCATCTAAGAAGCATCAATTGTTCCCAACTCCCCTAAAGCAGAGGAGAATGAAGAACATATAAGACATAAAGAAAACATGTGACCTGGAGACTACATAAGCGTGAGACCCGAAGAACTAGATGCAGACTGGCCACCACCAATGACTGCCCTGACAGGAAACACAACACAGAGTCCCTGGCACAACGGGAGAAAAACGGGTGTAGAGAACCAGAACGCCATTAAAAGGCCACACTTGATGGTGTGACAGACTGAAGGGTCCCCTGAGGACATGGTCCCTGACTCTCTTTTAGCCCAGAGCTGAAACTAGTGCCAAAGCAAACTCTTCAAACAAAGAGCAGCTTCTTTCAAAAGGCAAGACGGCAGGGTGAAGGCGGCCTTGAGCTGGCTGAATAGACATGGGAAGTACAGGGCGAAAAGGAGTAGTATGCTGTCACAGGGTAGAGAGAACAGCCAGAGTGGCACAGCAGTGTGTGTGGTGTTTTGTACGGCAGCTGATTTGGACTGTAAGCTTTCACTTAAAGCACAGTAAACTATTTAAAGAAAAAAATGAGGTGAGAGCTAACAAAGACAGTATCACAAGCACAATGCACAACAATTAGTCAGTAAACATTGTTGGGTGCCATCGAGTCAGTTCTGACTCTGACTTTGACTCTGACTCATACAGTAACGACATGTGACAGAGAACTCTCCCATAGGGTTTTCTTGGCTAAAGTAAAGATCACCCTAGCAGTTCCACTCTGTCACATGGGGTCACTATAAGTCAGAGTCAGAACTGACTCAATGGCATCCAACAACAACATTTACTGAATAATCATCATATATCACATTTGCAACATCACCTTGGCTGTGGTGATCTGTGAGGAAATCCTGGTGGTGTAGTGGTTAAGAGCTCAGCTGCTAATCAAAAAGGTCAGCAGTTCAAATCCAACAGCTACTCCTTGGAAACCACATGGGGCAGTTCAACTCTATCCTGTACGGTCACTATGAGTTGGAATGGACTCAACAGCAAGTTTCTAGTAATCTTCACAGAAGTAGATTGCCAGACCTTTCTCTCACAGAGCTACTGGGTGGGTTCAAACCACCAATCTTTCGGTTAACAGCTAAATGCTTAACCACTGCTTTACAAGGGCTCCTTAGTTAATAAACTGTAGCCATTGTTTTTTAAAGTCTTAAGCCAAAACAATTACTCTCAAAAATTTCTGAAAAATCCTCTTTAGATCTTACGCATTTCCATTACAAAGAACGTGTTTCTTTTATTTACATTTTAAAACCTACATAAACTCCACTAATATTAGAGCTCAGTAAGAATACTAGTAAAGTAATGAATCTCACCATTGCTGACAGCACTCGTGAATGGAGCCAAAACAGAGGTTGCTGGAAAAGTGTTTAGGAAAAGCTGTCTAGACCATAAGCGACCTGCAAATTTGAAAAAATAAAATATTGAAAAGATATATTTCTACATGAAAAGGAACATTTTATACAGGCATACTCACAGAATACTAATGTCTAAAGAACCAAGAGAAGCGAGTAATTTCTGGGATTCATGACCACTTGCTCAAGTGGCCAACATCCCATTTCATCTTCTCCCTTCACCTTCACATCTAACGAGTTTCCAAGCCAGTAAATTTTCCTCAAAACTTAACCATCTCTCAGCTACACCACTCTTCTGGCCTCACTGCCTCATCTTTGTTCAGACCTCATCATCACTTTGCCACAGAGCAACCAAGGCCTCATGCTGGGTCTTGCTGCTTCCACTCTCCCCATCTAATTCACCACCTTCTGTCAGGCAGACCTTTCTAAAACAACAGGTCTGCTTACCTCCTAGACCTGATAAGTCGTTTTTTGGCTCCCTACTCCCTTCAGAACAAAGAACACTTCGGCACATCCTACAGGGCTATCGTGTGGCCCCAGCCTTCAAGAGAAGCCTTAATCACCACCACTCTCCTCCATCCTCCCTCTCCTCAGCCAACCAGTAGTCCCAGTGCTGACCACCGTGCTCCTTTACACTCTGTGTCTCTGACATGTTCTCCTGGTCTCCCTAAAGCATCACCTCCTTGGTGAATCCTCCCTGATAACTGCAGTGCTCCCTCGGCACTCTGCTCCTTCTTCCATCTGGACTTCCTGCAGTGCTGGACTGTAACTAGAGTGCAGGGCGCAAAATACACTCTGCCCCCTACTTTTATAATCAATTGATTTTGGACAAGGGTCCCTCAACAATGCAAAGAGAAAAACAGTCTTTCCAACAAATGGCACTGATACAACTAGATATGCACATGCAAATGAAAGAAGTTGGATTCTTTCCTCATACCATACACAAAAATGAACTCAGTATGGATTAAAGACCTAAGTGTAAGAGCTAAGACTATGAAACCATCGGAGGTAACATGAGGGCAAATCTTTGTGACCATGGATTTGAAATGAAGTGATGATACATGCTACAACATGAATGAACCCTGAAAACATTATGGCACATGAAGTTAGTCACAGGAGACCACATATTATATGATTTCTTTATGCTAAATGTTCACAATAAGCAAACTTATAGAAAGGAGGTTACTGGTTGCCTAGGACTTAGAGGTGACAATTAAAAGAGTATGAGGCTTCTTTTGGGGGTGACGAAAGTGCTGTAAAATAGACTGTGACGATGACTGCACAAGTCTGTGAATGCACCAAAAAGCACTGAATAGCACACTTTAAAAAGCGAACTGTATCTCAAGAAAACCAAAAACTGTCAAGTTGATTCTGATTCATAGACACTACAGAACAGAGTAGAACTGCCCATAGACTCTACAAGGAGTGTCTGGTGGATCTGAAGTGTCAATCTTTTGGTTAGCAGCTGTAGCACTTAACCAGTGCACCACCAGGGTTTCCGTATCTCAGTAAAGCTGTTATTAAGAAGCAATATTAAGTTTCTTTTTAAGCTGTTACTAAAAAGAGATACATACCAGAAAATTGTTAATAGGGAAAAAGGAACAGTCTCTGGCCCTGATACCCTCCCCTTCCAATCTTGAGCAATTTTTTCACGGTCTCTGCACCTTCATTCCCGCATCTGTAAAGTGAGCAGAGGGTGTCTCCCTCATAAAGGTAGTTAGCAGGAAGTGAGGAAAACGCCTAAAGCACTTGAGAGAGCCCCCTGCTAGTTCTAAAAGCTCTTACAAGAGTACAAAAGCTAGGACTACTTGAATAAGGCCTTAAAGAAAAAGGAGACAGTTACAACAAAGATGAGAGGAAGAAAAAAAAAAAGTTCATGCCAAATGATTTCTGGTCCAATTCTAAAGCAAAGTGAATTACAAAAAAAAAAAAAAAAAAAAAATTCAGTTTTACAGCTCTTGGGATGTCGGCTGCCAGCTTGTGAATTCAGAATAAAAGAGAGGTACACAGAAGGTAAGGCCAATCAGGACATGGTTCTCAGAGGTACACAGTGCTGGGGGTTAAGGACTGCGCTTCTTCGTGCTGCAAACAACCGCGGAGCGGGAAGCAAAGAATCGATATTCCAATCATCTCTCCTTTCCATGAAGACTCTGACCACCCAGGAATCTAAAATAACTGACACTGGTCAGTCCGACTCCAGCCTGAGAGGACTGACTCCTTCGAGCTTCGCAGGCGGCTCTCTGCCTGACCCCACGGTGCTACGGCCACACAAGCCCACTGGCCACTTGCCCGCTCCTCTCCTGAGCCCATGAGCGGTCAGGGGCCCGGAGGAGCCGTGAGCGCTGTCCAGGAGCTCTCGCGTAGCAGCCCCGGTCCCGCAAGGTCACACCGCGGGCCGCGCTACCGCACAAGAGCTCAGTGGCCGCGGCGTCCCGCCGCCCTCCACCCTCAGGCCCCGCTCCCGCCCGCGCGGACGCCGGCCCCGCCTGGCCCCTCGCGCCCGCTGACGCCCCGGCGCCCGGGCTCTCACCGGCCTGCATGCCGCACAGAACAGAAAGGCAGCCCGCGGCACGGACCGCGGCAGCCATGGTGGAGCCTGGCCGTGCTAGTCTTCCGTCAGAGGCACCCTTTCCCAGCTAGTACTCGTCAAAAGACGAGCCTCAGCCCAGGGCTGAGTTTTCGCGGACAGCAGGTCTTGCCACAGCGGAGGCCAACGTAAGCGATTGTCCGGACAGGCAAACGGTAGGACGAGTCAGGCGCAGCCGCGGACAGCCCCGCAGGGTCCTCACGTTAGGACCCGGGGACGGGGATTGGATTGCGGTCCGGGTGGGCGAGGCTACTTCGCGGAGCCAGCCCTCTAGGTGACTGTCACTTTAAGCGTGAGGTGCCAGCGAGCACGTGGGAGGTCTGAGTCCCGTGCGCAGTAATGATCCGTAGGCAAAGCTCTGAAGTTTATTAGAGTTACTGAGGAAGCCCTTAAGTGTCCTTGGTGATCCCTTAGGTGGTGCTAATGGTTTGTACTTGGCTGCTAATCAAAAGATTGGGGGTTTGCAAAAGGAAAAAGGTTTCCTAAATATAACCCAAAACTTTAAAGGACAGAGTAGCAGGGGCAGGAGTCTGGGGACCATGGTTTCAGGGGACATCTAGGTCAACTGGCAGAGCAAAGATTTTTTTTAAAGAAAACGTTCTGCATCCCACTTCGGTGAGTGGTGTCTAGGGTCTTAAAAGTTAGCCAAGCAGCCATCTAAGTAGTATCAGGGTCCCAATCCTCCTGGAGCAAAGAAAAATGAAGGACATCAAAAACATGAGGAAAATATGAGCCCTGAAGACAGAAGGTGCCATATTATCCAGAGACTACACCCACAGGAGACCAGAGGAACTAGATGCTGCCTCGCCGCCACCAATGACTGCTCTGACAGGGAACACAATGGAGAGTCCCTGACATACGGGAGAAAAAATGGGTGTGCAGAACTAGAACTCTATAAAGACCAGACTCGATGGTGTGGCAGACTGGAGGGTCCCCTGAGGACATGGCTCCTGTACTCTCTGTCAGCCCACAGCTAAAACCAGTACTGACACCAGCTCTTCAAAGATTGGACTAGACTATAAGACATAGAGTGATGCTGTCAAAGAGTGTGCTTCTTGGCTTGAATATGTACATGCAGCTGTCTGAGGAGTTCCTGTCCAGAGGGAAGATTAGAGAGTGGAGGGGGACAGGAGCTGGTTGAATGGATATGAGAAGTACAGAGTGGAAAGGAGAAGTATGCAATCACTGGGTGGGGAGAGCAGTTAGAGTTGTGTAGCAGTGTGTGTATGTGGTTTTTATGTGGCGTATTGACTTGGATTGTAAAATTTTACTTAAAGCACAATAAAATATTTAAAATGTAATAAAAAGCTAGCAAGCAGCCATCTAAGTAGCATTAATCAGTGTCAGTCCACCTGAAGCAGAGGAGAAGGAAAGAAACAAAGAAAATACAAGCCCAAGAGACAGAAAGGGCCACATAATCCAGAGACTACATCGGCATGAGACTGGAAGAACTAGGTGGTCCCCCGCCACCACCGAGGACTGCCCTGAAAGGAAATATAACATAGAGTCTCTGATGCAACAGAAGAAAAATGGATGTGCAGAACTAGAATACTTAAAAAGACTAGACTTGATGGTCCATCACACTGGAGGGTATCCGGAAGACATGACCCTCCAGATTCTCTGCTAGCCCAGACTGAAACTAGTATTGAAGCTCACTCTTCAGACAAAGGTTGGACTAGACTATAAGACATAAAATGATACTGGTGAAGAGTGTGCATCTTGGCTTATGTATATACATGAGGGTAACTGGGAAGCTCTTGTCCAGAAGTGGGATGAGAGGGCAGAGGGGAACAGGAGTTGGTTGAATGGAGACGGGCAATATAGAGTGGAAAAGAGGAGTGTGCTGTCTGTCAGGGTTAGGGGAGCAGTTACATGGTAGTGTGTGCAAGTTTGTATGACAAATGATTTGGACTGTAAAAGCTTACAGTCATGCAACCCCTATGAAGCAGTTCTACTTTGTAACATATGGAGTGGCCCTCAATTCACTGAGCTGTGTTGGGTTTTGTTTTGATTTTTTTTTTTGGAAAATATATGTATTTATTCTGATATCTAACATTTGATCATGCACACATATCCTAGCAGTTTGCTGTGATTCTATACTCACCCTCAGCTTGGCTTCATACCAGCAGGACCTCCCTGGATAACACCTACACCATAAGAGAAAAGACAGAGCCATCTAGTAAGGGCATAGGATTCCTACTCAGACAGGCCTCTGATTTTAAGTTTATTATAGGAATTTTCAAACATATAGAAAAATAGAGTAGTGACAAGGTAGAGATCCAGAATGACACAATTGTTTTACCTATTTTTTTTTTTCCCTGAAGTACACAACCTATTTCATCCCTCCATACTTTATCATACATCACATTTTGGGTGGGCTTTTTACATATAAAGTCAACTAAACTGAAACAAAAAGGGCTGATTACACCCAGTGCTGCTAACTTATTGTGATGGAGTTGATTCCAACCAGTTGCTGCCCTGTAATGATGGGTAATAAGTACTCAATACAGTCATTGCCTGGGGAAGAATTGCTTCCTAATTAAAGAATTCATTTGTGGCACACTGCCTGTAAAGATAGCTCCAACAATTTCTCCTCTCTCTGTATTTCCATACCATTTCTCACATCAAGAGGTAGAATTTGTTTCTCTGCCCTTGAATCTGAGCTGTCCATGATGGTAAATAAGATCACTATAAGCTTGAAGTCACAGGAACAGAAAACAAAAATTTTGCTACTGGATTACCAGGGGTAGTAGTGAAAAGACCCACATACATTTCCACCCCTTGAATCCTGTACTCGTGAATCCTAGCTGTGGGAGAAACAGTAGCATATACTGGATGCTGACTTACAGAATACACTGCATCCTTTAGGGCACTGGCTCAGCCTGTCACATACCAACACATAACTGGCAGTATAACTGAGTTTTCAAAAGCCATCTCAGCAGTCTGGCAAGCCACCTCCTTCAGGGTGGGGGGAATATGGTGAGACCAGTGAACTCCACAAGCATGAACTTACTGTCACACCTCATTTGCTGCAAAGTGAGCTCCTCCTTTAAGCAATGTTACATGAAATACTGTGATGGTGAGTAAGGCATTCTGTAAATACACGGATGTTTTGACAGAAGTGTTATGGACAAGGAAGGTAGGTTCATACCCAGAGTGTTCATTCCAGAAAGAACAAAATACTTCCCCTTCTGTGAAAGAACTGATCTGATATAATCAACCTGTAACCATACAGCTGACTGACCCTCAGGAAGTGGTGCCATGTGGGGAACTCAGTGCTGGCCTCTAGTTCTGGAAGACTGGGCAGTCAGCAGTGGCTGCAGACAGACTGGCCTCACAGTATAACTCCATATTGCTGAGATCATACCTAATCTGTCCCTTCCACTATGTTCATGAGTCCATTTGGCTGGGGAAGGAGGCTAACTGAGATCCAAAGGATGGGTCAGTCTATCTGCCTCATTAAAATCCATGACTGAGGTGACCCTTTGGTAAACATTCATGTTGTTGTTGTTACCAAAATAAAAAAACCAAACCCATAGTCATCACATTGATTCCAATTCATAGCAACCCTATAGGGCAGGGTAGAACTGCTCCATAGAGCTCCCAGGGAGCTCCTGGTAGATTGGAACTGCGATCTTTTTTGGTTAGCAGATGCAGTACTTAACCACTATGCCACCAGGATTAGGTGCCATCAAATCAGTTTCAACTCATAGGTACAGCAGAATGAAATACTGCTCAGTCCTGTGGCATCCTCACAATCGTTGTTAAGCTTGAGTACATTGTTGCAGCCACTGTGTCAATTCATCTCATTTTCTTCCTTTTTACTGACCTGTTTTACCAAGCATCATGATGATAGCAAGTACTAAGTAGATGAGATGCAGTTTCACCATGGGATAGCATTATCTTACATTCTGTACCCAACCAAAAGATCTGTCCATATGCCTCTTGCCCAGACCTCCTTGTCACTAGTTTTTTAGTTATGTTTCCTGTAAGTCACTGACCATCCAACCAAGCTACTAACCATAGCTGATGAGGAAGGTGGATCTGTACTTCTTACTAGGGAAAATGAACGACATACTGCCAAATGAGAAGACTTCCCTTTACTGCTATCCTGTGGAGCCCTGGTGGCTCCATGGTTAAGAGCTTGGCTGCTAACCAAAAGGTCATCAGTGTCAATCTAACAGCTAGTCCTTTGAAAATCTATGGGGCAGTTCTTCTCTGGCCTATAAGGTCACTATGAATCAGAATTGACTTGATGGCAGTGGTGTCATGGATTGAATCATGTCCCCCCCAAAAATGTGTAGCAATTTGGCTGAGCCATAATTCCCAGTATCATGTGGTTACCCTCTATTTTGTGATTTTCCTATGTTGTAAATCCTAATTTCAGCCTGCAGTTAGTAGGCCAAGACTGGATTATATTAAAGAAGATTCGGGTGGAGCTGTAACACCCTTGGAGGCCCTACTGGCATGGTGGTTAAGTGCTGTGGCTGCTAACCAAGAGGTCAGCAGTTTGAATCCACCAAGCACACCTTGGAAACTCTGTGGGGGCAGTTCTTTGTCTTACAAAGTTGCTATGAGTCAGGAATTGAGCTGATGGCAATGGATTATGCAGGTCACCTCTCTGATCCAATGTAAAGGGAGTTTTCCAGGGATGTGGCCTGCACTACCTTTTCTCTCTCAAGAGATAAAAAGGAAAAGCAAACAAATGGAGAATTAGGGACTTCATATCACCAGGAAAGCAGTATCAAGAGAAAAGCATGTCCTTTAAACCTGAGGTTCCTGGGCTGAGATGCTCCTAGACCAAGGGAAGACTGATGCATTACAAGGATCTTCCCCCAGAGGTGGCAGATAGAGCCTTCTCCTGGAGCAGGTGCCCTGAACTTGTACTTCTAGACTACTGGACTGTAAGAGAATGAACTTCTCTTTGTTACAGCCATCCACTTGTGGTACTTCTATTATAGCAGCAATGGATGACCAAGACAAATGGTTTTGTTTTCTTTGTTTTTTTTACTATCCTTTAGAGCCTTTTCGGAGTAGGGCTGTAGTACAGCAGCTGTTCACTTCCAGGTGGACATACGAAGAATGACCTCTAAATCATGTCCATGATTTTTCTTCTTTATGCATTTAGGGAACATGCCATGAAGCTGTGGATGGTGGTTGAGAGAGAAGGTAATGTTGCAGGAGAAGACGCAATGAACTGGAGAAAGCCATTTAACTTCCTTGTGCCATCAGCACTTGCTCTAGCCCAGTTTCATATACAACACTTTCATTTGGTGATGGCATGTTGCTGTGCATACCCAACTTTGCAGGTTCACAGAGCAGGTAACATCTGATTCATGATGGGAAGCTCAAGTCATCAGGTAGTTTTCTGGCCCATAATCAAATGTTCAGTAGCAAGAACAACAATAACATCACTAATAGGTTAAGGTTAGCTTCCCATAACATCTTTGTATACAACTCTTCATAATCTTCAATGAGGTTATTTTGTCTACTGGAAGAGACTTCAGAGGAAAAAACTATTGAATCTCATTGGAAGGAGCCTTATCAAATATTGTTAACAACAAATTGCTGATGTTAGTGCTGTCTAGTCTGTTCCAACTCAGAGTGACCCAAGGTACAACAGAAAGAAATACTGCCCAATTCTGTTCCATCTTCACCATCATTTCTATGTTTGAGATCATTTTTGTAGCCATTGTATCATTATGTCCCATTGGGAGGCTTTCTCTTTTTCCCTCTCTTCTTTACCAAGCATGATGTCCTTCTCCAGGTACTGGTCCCTTCTGATAACACGTCCAAGTACATGAGGCAAAATCTTGCCACCCTTATTTCTAAGGAGCATTCTGGCTGTATTTCTCTCAAGACCGACATGTTCATTCTCTGGCAGCCCATAGTTTATTCGATATTCTTTGCCACCACCATAATTCAACAGCATCAATTCTTCAGTCTTTCTTATTCGTTGCCCAGTTTTCATGTGCATATAAGGCAATTGAAACTACCATGGCTTGGGTCAGGTGCACCTTTGTCCTTAAAGTAACATCTTTGCTTTTTAATACTTTAGATAGATCATTTACAGCAGATTTTCTCAATGTATTGTTCAGGGTTCCTAGAATGTCATACATAATTCATTTACTTATTTTTTTATCTTTGTTGTTAAGAGGGATCACAGGAAGCATCTGACTATGCTGCCACCTTAGATCCACCTCTGCAATTGGCCATTTTGATGCAGAGAATTATATGGTTTAGTATACTCAGAATGACAAATTGAATATGAATTGTGTTACATTAATCATCAAAAAGAACATTTCAAGATTTATCCTGTAAATCCTACCTCTATGATGTTAACAAGGGAGGATTAGAGGCTGTTACATTAATGAGGCAGGCTTCAATCTACAAGATTAGGTTGTAATCTTGAATCAATCTCATTTGAGGTGTAAAAGAGAGACACGAGTAGAGAGGCATGGTGATCTCCTGCCACCTGGAATGAATTAATAACTTTTTTCCTACATTTCTACATCCCTCTACTTTGTTGTCAGAACACCTAGTCCTATTTGCCCCAGACTAAAACCTTAGGAAGTTTAATAATAGTATTCTGAGATTTCTCTATATACAGTAACATAACTCTAAGTCACCAAGGCTCTGAGATAAAAACTCCAAAATGAAGCAACCTTTGATTATTCTGTCTCTGCCTTGGGGATTGCTGACTCAATATTTATGCAAACAGTCAAGGCAGTATTTCCTATGATGTTCATAAAAAGACTGTGTGAAAATTATCCCCAAGTGTGCCAAAAATTACTAACAATACCATCTCTACTTTGTAGGGACTATGGATCAGTCTCAACTCACTGGCATAAGTACGGATGGACAATGGCACTGCTCGATTTCTTGTTCAGTAGTCATGGTAGCATTTGTGCCATTGGAATCAATGAAACAGACAAGATAGAACAAATTACACATTGCCTTAAGGAAAAAAGTCTTGACTCTCTATGGTTGATCTTCATAGTACATGACATTGGGTTTTATCCCTGAATTGGGCAATTGATGCTCCTAGTTCTTCTGAGCATCTGGTGTCTTGTGATTACCATGATGATACAGCAAAAAGGTTAAGACTTTGCAGTAGAGTTTATAACAGAGATACAAGATCTTACCTGTGTGGCAAAGATCTGGATCTATAGCTTTCTCTGAACTGGTCAACTTCTCACCAGCAAGGTAATAACCAAAAGGGGAGATTGAATATATCAGTGGACAATGGCTACACTATATATGATTATAGAAATTTGACCCACAATCTTTTTGTCAACCAGTCTAGGAATCCAAAATTACAGCCTCTGCAGCAGTCAGCTCTTAACAGCCAGGATTAGGCCAATGACTGCCAAATTCTCTGCTTTTGCCCCCACTTGGAATTCAGGACCAAAGAAAGCCTAATATGTTCCCTAAACCCATTGTAAGATGCTCTCTTCCTAATTGGCCCACTTCCCGCTGCCCCACACCAGCAGCCTCCCGTGGATGATACTTGAAGCTTCCTTCATTTCACTACAAAGCTTGCTCATTCTCTGCCAGTCTTTGGGTCTCTGTCATACACAAGTGATGGTACCTATTATAGCAAGCTCTGAAAAAAATAGCCTGTTTATGCTGATTTGGGCTGTCTTTGTTTCTACAGCTACAAAGCACTTCATCTCATAAAGGAGAAAACAGACCCGGAGAACATTATAGATGTAAACTCACGTTCAAATGGCTTTGAAGTGCTTGAATCTTATGGCACAGGTTTTGATTATATGGAAATATCCATCCTCATTTTCTCCCTTAGTAGTAGAACCCACAAATTTTATGAGTCCAAGATAAAGAATGCATTTCTCAGCCTTTGTCATTAGCCATGGTTCTATGACTGAAGTTCCGGTAAACAGTCTGTAAGCAAGGTGGTATATTGCAATTATTAGCTGAAGAACGTATCAAGTACGTTCTTACTATTTGTCATTTACCTAAAGAATAATTGAAGTATTTGTATATTGTATGCTACTAAATAAAACAGCCTTGGTGGCATAGTGGGTTAAGTGTTACATCTGCTAACCAAAAGTCGGCAGTTCAAGTCTGCCAGGCACTCCTTGGAAACTATGGGACAGTTCTACTCTGAGCTATAGCATTGCTGTGAGTTGGACACGACTCAATGGCAATGGGTTTGGTCTTTTTGGTTTGGTTAAATAAAATAGCACAGAATTTATGTGTCCACACACACCAGCTCATCCCAGAACATAGAGCAATACTAATCATATGTGAATTTGAAAAATAATTACAGGAAGCAAGTGTACATTTTCCTAAGAAAATTTTAATTGCCAGTTTTCTAGAAGGAAGGCTTTCCCTGTAATACAAAATTGTGGCATCCATAAGGATCACAGAAAACTTGGGCAACACAAATTATTTTTCAACACATAGCTAACGGGCACCTACTGTATGCCAGGTTTTTATCTCTGAAGAATGAGGCATGAACCAAAGCAGCTCACAATCTGCCTCAGGAGACAGGAACTGTGGTGAGATGTGGCAAGCATACTCAAGAGAAAGGGACAGATGTGCTACATTCAGTGTTTTTCTCAAGTATGAATTCTGTTGCTTAAATAGGGATGAGTCTCACTAAAGGCCTTCTACACCCATAGCACCCAGAAAGGTTTTCTCCAGTGTGTGACATCTTTCATGCAGACCAAAGATGAGCTCAGATGGAAGGCCTCCACACTGTGTTCATAGAGCTTCGTTTCACTTTGTGTGCTTAGATGCCTAGTAAGTGAAGAAGCTACAAAACTACTGCAGAGCCCAGGTATAAAGGGCCTCTAGTGAGTATTAAAAAAACACACTGGGAAAAAAGGAGAGATGAATAAATTAAGCCATCCCTAATGTAAAATATTTGCTACTCCTGCTTCTGCAGTTTTTAAGCTTCCAGACTGGGATCCTGATCTCAGCCATCCAACTGTCTCAACTGCAGACTCAGGTTAACTCTTAACATCTTATCTCCTATCCTGTTTCAGGTGAATTCTTGGATCCTTAGATCCAGTCTTTCTTCACGAACTTACTGATAAATGCATTCTGGACTCAGATTCCTCCTCTGCACTTAAAACACGTGAAGACCTGTCCTAGTGTGATCTAATCCTTATTAGTCAAGACTTCTCAGATCTATGCTAGCATTTGGTTTTATTCGTCCACATAAGTTGCAGAGTTAACATGACATGAACTTAAAAAATAGCCTGACACAGTTCTGAGATCTAGTAAGCTTTGGGGTAACACCCAGGCAAAATAAAAATATGAAAGACTTGCAAATGACTTGACATAACAGACGAGACAGGAAAAGTAATTTATAAATGGTTGTCATATTTAGTATTTTAAAAACAATTTTATTAAAGTAAAATTTACATTCCATGGAATTCAGTCATTGTAAATGTGCAATTAAATGATTTAAATAATTTTCCAAATTTTTCAACCATCACCATAATCTCGTTTCCAAACATTACCATCAACCCAGTAAGATTCTTTGTGCCATTCATTTGTAGTCACTCCCAGTTGCCCTTCTCAGCCTTACAGAAGCACAGACCTGCTCTGACGGAAAATTTACTTTTCCTGGACATTACATGTAAGTGGAATTCTACAATAGATGACCCCTGGCATTTGGCTTTTTTTACTTAACGTTTTTGAGCTATTAGTTTTGTTTTAATACCCAAGTTTTAATGTTTAAAAAAACTTGCACTGCAAAAAAAAAGAATTCCACATCTAGTGACATGAATATCTAGCAAGTTTTTTCTTCAAACACATACCACTCAATTACCTCCAAGGAAACATACTGAGAGAAACAAGTACATAGGACAGGGAGTTTTGTGCTGGGAAGGCCTTTAGTCTCTCAATTCCCAAACTACAGCTGTGAAGCAGGGGGAAAGAGGCTCTTGCTGAGGTACACAGGCAGAGTACACCACTTTCTCAAGATGAGTTTCCACAGCTGTAAAGTATGGTGGAAAAGATCATTGGTGGCCCTCCACCTTCTTCAACCTCTGATCTCTTTGCCCTCATGGTAACACCTTTATCCCCAGCAATACCAGGAAAAGGAGGTAGAGCCTCAGTGAGTTGTAAAAATAGGCCTCACCCAATAGTGTATCACCAGACTAACTTCTCAGGTCCCTTTCAGCTCATCTAAAAAATCTTACACCTGAAAGGAACTTTTCTTATGTTCATTAGGATCCTATGGTTTTTTGAGGGGGAGCTCAGCCTTAATGTTTGCTGAGGCCTAAGTTATGTCAGTAAATTTTCCCAGTTTCACTAGATTTCAAGTTGTTGTAGTACAAATTTTCTGATGTGAAAAGGGCAGAGTATCCACAAATGATTGTCCCACGTGTTATATTCTCAGAGCTTCTAAGGAGGGTAAGTTCTCTGATGTTCGGACAGAGATGACACTCGGATGAAGGCTCTCCTACATTCACAGGGTTTTCCTCAAGTATGAATTCTCTGATGCTTAGGAAGGGAGAAGACATGATTTAAAGCCTTTCCAAATCTACTGTATCAGTAATGGTCTTCCTGTATGACAGCTCTAATGCACAGCAAGGAATGAACTCTGACTGATGGCCAGAGTATTCACATGACTTCTTTCATTATATCTTCTCTGATAATCAGTAAGTAAATACGCAGGATTTCCCAGTTGCAGTTTGTCCCCAGTATGAGTTATCTTGATTTTTTGGTGAGAGTAGGACACATTAAAGTGACTGAAGGCTATGAGGTTTCTCCTCAGTATAAACTGTCTGAAGTTAAATACGGTGTGTCCTCTGACTGAAGCCTTCCCACATTTATTATATTTTTATGGATTAAATTACGTCCCCCCCAAACTGTGTTTTAACTTGACTAGACCATGATTACTAGCATTACATGATGGTCAACCATCTTGTCATCAGATGTGATTTTCCTAGGTACTATAAATCCTACACAATGTCAGTGACACAAGATTAGGGGCAGTTATGTTAATGATCCAGG
Organism: Heterohyrax brucei; assembly: GCA_028571685.1. NCBI lineage: Eukaryota > Metazoa > Chordata > Mammalia > Hyracoidea > Procaviidae > Heterohyrax > Heterohyrax brucei. Next base: position 27,115,806 of record CM053162.1, read on the forward strand.
ACTCAATCTACAAGTTTAGCTTGTGTTTTAAGTCAATCTCTTTTGAGATATAAAGGAGAGCACAGTCACACAGGGACCCCATACTACCAAAAACAACAGCAGGAGATAGCACGTCTTTTAGATCTAGAGTACTTGCATAAAGAAACTCTTTGACCACCAGGGAAAACTGATGACGAGAATATTCCCCTAGAGCTGACACAGAAAAGAAAGCCTTCCCATAGAGGTGTCATCCGGAATTTCATTGATAGCATTTTTCCTCTAAGATGTAACATCTGACGGTGAACAAGATGGGTCCTCCAAGCAAAGGTTTTCTCACATACACTTCAGAGTTTCTCTCTAATGTTTCTCTCTGATGTCTGATGATATGCACACTCTAGCTAAAGGTCCTTCTACATTAGCTGCATTCCTAGAGCTTTTTCTCCAGTATGAATTCTCTGATGTTTGGTAAAGGATGCAGTATGAGCAAAGGCTCTTCCACATTCATTACATTTGTATGGTTTCTCTCCAGTATGAAATCTATAGTGCTGAGTGAGAGATGAACTCTAGCTGGAAGCTCTCCCACATTTATTGCATTTGTAGGTTTTCTCTCCAGTATGAAACCTGTAACGTACAATGAGAGATGAACTCTGGCTGAAGGTTTTCCCACATTGTCTGCATTCATGGGGCTTTTCTCCAGTATGAGTTCTTTGATGTTTAATAAGAGATGAAGTATGACCAAAGGCTCTCCCACATTCATTATATTTGTAGGGTTTCTCTCCAGTATGAAATCTATAATGAAGAACAAGAGATGAACTCTGGCTGAAGGCTCTCCCACATTCACTGCACTCATAGGGCTTTTCTCCAGTATGAGTTCTCTGATGTTTAATAAGGGACGAAACGTGACCAAAGGCTCTGCCGCATTCATCGCATTCACAGGGTTTTTCTCCAGTGTGACATCTCTGATGGTGCCCAAGTTCTGACTGGAAATGGAAAGACTTACCACATTCATTGCCTTTACAAGATTTCTTCCCTGAAAAGATTTTCTGAAAGTTATTTCTCCCTGAAGTCTGTCTGAATTCTGTATCACATTTATAGGATACGTCTCCTATGGCAACACTGTGTTTTGTAGAAAGTACTGATTTTAAACCTAAACTTCCCTCAAATTCACTCCATTCACAATCTCCCATAAGGGCAGCAGTAGACTTCTGAGCAACTGATATGTATTCCAGATGTTGCTCCTGTTTTCTCTGATGCATCTCTAACTAGTCTCGCCAACCACAGGGTGTTTTCAGTTTGGAGGTCCACAGCTTAACTTTTATGTGTTTTTTCACTGATGCTGCCTGGAATGATTCTTCTTTGGAAATTACTTGATTTGGGATTGATTCTTTGGTCTCAGACTTTCTCTCCCAATCTGGGGGAAAAAAAGACATTCTAATACTACCTGTAATAAATGTAAGAACAATTCAGTTTTAAAATAATATCTCAGAGAGGTGTACAGTTTGTTTCATGAATGATTTTAGGACATAGATACAATGGGATATTACTCTGCCATCAAGAAAAATGAAGGACTGATACATACTACAACATGGATGAATCTTGAAAACATTACCCTGAGTGGAAATAAATCATCTACAAAAGGGCAAATATTGTATGATCACACTTAGATGAAATACCTAGGCAAATGTACACAGATCAAGTTTATCAGTGGTTACAGTGGGTGACAGGGTGGGAGAAAACTGGCAGTCATTATTTAGTAATGAATTTCTGGTAGGGATGATAGAAAAATTTGGAAACAGTGGTGACAGGTGCACACCATGATCAGTGTAATTAATGTCACTGAATTGTATCGGTAAAAAATGCTGAAATGTGTATGTATATACACACCACAATTTAAAAAAATGCTTTATGTCTGGAGAAGGTGGTTTTGCAGAATAACTAAGAAACAGGTGACTAAAGATTTGGAAAATTTTGTGTTCTGGTATATGGGGTAAGTCCACAGGCTGTAAAGATGAAAGTATGGTAGTAACGGTGATATGCTAAATGGACTAGACGTAAAGAGTGGTGCAAAGAGACGTCGAAAAAGCATAGGGCTAGAAATCAACCAGAAATAGACTCTAGAGTCTCATCACTATCTTCAGGCCAAACAGTCATAATAGACTTCCAGCCAATCCTGCTTCCACAGGTCTCTCAGAGGTAGAGGTCATCACTTTCATTTTCCTAAAATGATCATTTCTCTATGTTTCTCCTTAGCTACTGTCATTAATTAAACTGTATCCCCCCAAAATAATGTGTCAACTTGGCTAGACCATGATTCCCAATAGTGTGTGGTTGTCCCCCATTTTGTGATCTGATATGATTTTCCCATATGCTGTAAATTCTTACTTAATATGCTGTCAGTGAGGCAGGATTTGAGGAAGTTAATGTTAATAAGGCAGGGCTCAATACACAGGATTAGGTTGTATTTTGAGTCAATCTCTCTTGGAAATTCAAGCAGAAAGGACAGAGACCTCATACACCAAATAAAAAGCACTTGAAATAGAGTGTATCCTTTGGACTTCGGGTCCCTGCACTGAGAAACTCCTAGACCAGGGTAAGACTGCTGACAAGGAGATTCCTACAGAGCCAACAGAAAGAGAACTCCTTCCCCTGGAATCAGCACCTTGAATTTCGACTTTAAGCCTCTTGAACCATGAGGTAATAAGTTTATGTTTGTTTAACCCACCTACTTGTGCTATTTCTGTTACAGTGGCACTAGAATCCTCCAAAAGTTCCCTAGTGGCTACAAGGTAAAGCCTGAATGTCTCTCTTGTCCTGCTGTACTTAAACAGTGTCCTGTCTAACTCTTCTTCACTAAGTGCTCTTCTCACAGTTAAGCTGGTTGCCTCCCTGCTTCCCACATGTTCACACCCCTTCCTCACCTCCTTCCTTTCTCTAAAGCTTTGCGCATTCAAGGACAAACTCACGTCCTCCACAAATTCTTCCCTCAATACCTCAGTCCACACCATACATAACTGTGCCATATTACTACATATGACTGCAGTAGGTGGAATAATGCTCCCAAAGATGCCCACACTCTAATCACAAGAACATGTAAAGATGTTCCCTTACATAGCAAAAAGAGCTCTGAAAATGTGATTAAGGGCACAGATCTTGAGATAAGATCTGCCTGGATCATACAGATGGAACCAATCTAGTGATAACAGGTTCTTAAAATCAGAGAACTTTCCTTGGCTGGCTAAGAGATACAACACAAGAAAGACTGGACCCACCATTGCCAGCTTAAAAGTTGAGGAAGGAGCCATGAGCTAAAGAATGGGCCAACCACTGGAAGCTGAGAACAGCTTTCAGTTTGCAGCCAGCAAGAAAATGGGACCTGAATTTTACAACTGCAAACAAATAATTCTGCCAATAACCATGTAAGCAGGAAAAAGAATCTCCCTTAGACACTCCACAATGGAACACAGTCCTGTGGACACCATGATTTTAATTATGTGAGATCTCTGACTTCTGACCTACACAACTGTGAAATAATTAATCTGTTTTTTTAAGTCACTAAGTTTGTTTCAGTAACAATAGAAAACTAGTAATAATCAAGAAAACAACATTTCTAAAAAGGAAGATGACTGGCAATAACAAAACAGTGGTTCCAAAGGTTTCAGACATTTCGATCAGTAGGTTTTGTGTGACTCCTGGGAATCTGAATGTTTAACGAGTTCCCTGGGAGGTTCTAAAGCACAGACATGTATGTGGACTACTGTAAACAGAGAGACACTGTGCATGAGACTAGTTCCAGACGCCAGACACTTGCTCTTATTTTGGAAAGAAAAAAGATCAAGAAAGTACAAGACAGAAGAATAGCATCTTCCCTCTCTATCTTATATTTTAGTATCTATGATGAGTCCCGGTTTATGCTCTCTGGATTTACATGCTGCCTTTCTGAGCCCAATGTTATTGTTTTACTGCAGAGATACACACTGACTAGCACTTGCCTCTGGTATTCTTGGGTGACCTGTGACAGTCAGGAGGGCTTTTGAGTTCAGAATTATGGTCTTGGGGATGTAGCCAACTAGGTACTCTCAAGTTACCCAAGAATAGGCCTCAGAAAGATACTATCAAATGCTGGGAAGGAGTCCTTATTTCTGGAACCACCTCTGTTGAGATCAGTTTCATCAAGCTTTGAGTGTCCTCACTTGGCTATTTCCGACAGCTGCTGTCTTCCATGACTGTAGCATTTAACTTCTGGAATGCTCAACTGGTCTGCTGGATCCCTCACTCACTCCTTCAACCCTGCTGACAGATGACTGCCTGGCCATATATGATTGTTGATCCCTAGATCCCACATAAAACACCTGTGACACTGTGTGGCACCAAAAACCCAGAAAGGATGGGCAGAGGTGGCTACCAAAAAGAGGCTAAGTGCTAAAGAAGAAAATGAACATCTCCTCTTTTGACACCATGTGGCCTCATCGCCTCAAAGAGCCCCCAGCCGAGAGTTCAGGGCAGCCTTCCATCTCCAGCTTGGTCTTACTATGTGTCAGGTTGCTCAGCATTCACTCACTCACCTAAGTGGGCTTCCAATGAGATCTCTCTCTTCAACACACAGGGCTCTTCCCCTTTTTCCAGCTGGCATATCACATATGGTTTGAACAACAGAAGCCCTGGCAGTAGAGAAAAAAAAAAACTCCATGGTTGTACATGCTGGAGGCCAAGGCCTTGGTTCTTGGCCTTCAGGTGGAGAGACATTAGTGGGCAGCACAGGTGATGTGGACAGTCTCCAGAGAAATGATATGGTGAAATGTCAGTAGCAGAGTCAAGAAATTTCCCATTCCACCCCCTTAAAGAACTTTTCCTAGGAATGAGGAGAAAAGATTCTGTGTCAAAGAGAATGTAAATATGTTTCCAGAATCCTAGGCCAGGGATCAGTCTCAGATAAAGATGACCTGACAGGCAGGCTCTGAGTTTTGGAGGAGCTGAGCTTACTCAGGGAGAGCAGGTTCCTGAAGTTCTCCAGCATCACCTCGCTATACAGGTCCTTCCGAACAGGGTCCAGCTGTTCCCACTCCCACCAGGTCAAGTCCACAGCCACATGTTTGAATGTTACCAGTTTCTAAAACACACAGAATACCCCTGCATCCTCAGAAAACATACTGATGACCCTGGGGAGAAAAATGAATGGCATCTGAACGGATTCTGAGAGTTCCTAGTCATCCCAATGCCCAGACAGTTTTGGTTGGTGTCCTCTCAAAAAATATCTTAAGCTGTTCAGGGATTGTACCACCCACACTACTTGGCATTCCAAGCCAGTGCCCACTTATGTGCCTATCAGCATTAAGGTACTCTGAGATATAAATAAGGTCCCAGGAGAACCAGGCCTACAGAGAAATTCTGTGTAGGTGATGGAGGTGAATAAAATCAAGAAACCATCTGCTCCCCTTATAAAGATTTTGCTTTCAATTTACCTGTACTTAGAATCAATTAACAAATATTCTTTGCTTTCTAAAATGCACTTGTAATGACAGCTATCTAATTAAACACTTTTGAAACTTGTGACCTATGATTTTAATGACAATTTTTACTGGGACCAAATCAAACAATTTGAGGCTTCTAATAATATATCCCCATATTTGCATGCCACCACACAGTTCAGTGAAAATTTTTAAAAATGTCTTCCATGAGGCAATCTGTCGCTTCCTTAAAAAAATGGATATCGATATACCATTTGACCCAGTAATTCCACTACCTGGAACATATCATACAGAATCAAGGCCTTTCACACCAACGGACACATGCACCAGAATGTTTATCGCAGCACAGTCCACAATAGCAAAAAGATGGAATCAACCCAGATACCCAACAATAGAAGAATGGATAGGTAAACTATGGTACATATACTCAATGGAGCACTACGCAATGATAAAGAATAACGATGATTCCAGGAAACATCTCCTAACCTGGTTTCAACTGGAACACGTTATGTTGAGTGAAAGTAGTCAGCGACAAAAGGACAAATACTGTATGAGACCTCTACGATAAGATCTCAAAAACAGACTTGTGTATAGAAGAAAAGAGTCTTTGACAGCTGCAAGGGAGGGGAGGGAGGGAGGGTGAGGGGGGGAGGGTCTAGTTTAGATAGTTGCTAGAAATCTAGTTGGGAGAAAGCGGTGATAGCACACATTAGAAACAAGAACAACATTAAGTGGACTCCAGCATAACCCGAGTACTCCTTCCATCTTAACTCATTACTGCAATGATAGAGTAGCTGGGGCGGGGGGCGGAGGACCAAGCTCTTAGGCAAATTCCAGGCCAATTGGCACAACTAGCGTTTTGCTAAGAGAGCTCTCTGCACCCCACATTGGTGAGTGGCATCTGGGGTCTTAAAAGCTGCCAAGCTGCCATCCGAGGACACAGCAAATGGTCCCAACTCAGCAGGAATGGATGCTCACCAAGGACCAAAATGACATGCAGTAAAGACAACCGAGAAGACAGAGAGACCCACAAGAGTGGGTGCCTACATCGAGTTGGGACCGGAAGAACCAGATGGTGCCTGGCCACCACCAGTGATAGCCATGATGGAGCTCACAGAGAGGAGTCTCATTGGCAACACAAGAATAAAAAGGGGTGCATCATGAGATCTCCACTAAAAGACCTCAATTGATGGTCCAGCGGTTTTGGGGTTCCTCTGAGAGCATGGCCCCCGGCCCTGATGCTGCCCTTTCCCATAAATTATAACCAAGGTCCACTCTTTGGACAGGAATGGATTGGACTTGGCAATGCAGAGTGACCATATATTGGAAGCACTTTATGGTTCTATACATCTATAGGATATCATCTTGCTGACCTCCAGCTGGAGGAAGGGGAGTGGACGGAGAGGAGGGGAAAGGAGGCTGTTGGGAGAATGAGACATGTATGGAGCAGAGAGGAATAGTGTGCAGTCACCGGACAGGGAGAGCAGTGGAAGCTGCATATAGGTGGGCATGTAAATTTATACGTGAATGTATATTTTTACTCAGTCGTGTTAAATAAAAATTAAAAAAAAAAAAATGTCTTCCATGAGTCTGATTAGTGTGAATCTTTTCCCTAAAGCCTAATCGTTTTATCAGTTCCTGTAACATAAAGAAGACTTTGTTGTTGCAAGCCCGTGAGATCTGGGGGACATAGTTACCACAGCTTCACTAGCCTATGCTCTCTGATATACCTCTGAACAGTGTGCATCAAGGTCAAAGAGACTTAAACTCTTCAGGGACTCTACTAATTACTCTGGATAATTCCTTACTGGAGGAGTTTCCCACTTTTGGCTAGAAAATTAAATGCAACTATCCATCATCGGCACTTGGCTGGCATCCATCATCATGCTAGAATCCCATGAAGCCACTATCTTAGACACTAGGAAACTCCTCAGGCCTCCGCCGGCTCCCCCTCTAGAACCAACCCACACTGCAGCCAAACCTGAATCTACCTCTGGAATCCATTCCTGTCACAACTGAGACTAATAAGGACTAAACAATTATCAATTGCTAGAAGACTCCAATAACCATACAACAAAGTGGTTATTAAGTGGTTAAGATACTGCAGCCATACAGCTTGTGCTTGACGCTTAGCTTACTTAGTAGTTACACAGCCATTAGCATGTTACTTTATCTTTTTTTTCCCCCAGTTCCCCTCTGAATGTCCCTGTTACCTTCCTTCAAAATGTGGATAATGAAAGTAACCATCTTATGGGAATGTTTTAAAGACTGAAAGGATTAATATATGTAAACTGTGTGGAATAGCTCTTGGCACATATTTGGTTCTCAGTAAATAACAGCTAATGGTAATGTCACCACTACCATTACCATTATTATCATCCTGGTTTTACAGATGGCAAAGCCAACATTGATGGGGATTAGAAGATTTGTCCAAGGTGACATACACAACATAGAGTGAAGTTCATCGTCTCCTCGCTAATCCAGAAAGACAACATCTGAGCAGGGACCCAGCCCCAAACGGCTTCCCCACCTCCCATAAACTCAGAGCCTCTAGGCCTCCTTCTCCACCGGTCTTCCTCAGCATCTCCAGCACTAATCATTCTCTCCTTTTCCAAAATATTGATGGAAAGGCCTATCTGTACTATGCCTTGTAGATCATGCATATTTGTACCTTATGCCTCCATCCTGGGTGTCAGAGTCCTCTCCTCAGGGTGGGTGACATTCCTTAGAAGCTCCATTGCACTCACTGTACTCACCACAGTGCCTATTAGAGAAACAAGCCAGAACTAAGCCCAAAAAATCACAGTGAGTGAGTGCATGCTGAGCTGAGAGGAGAGGGTCCCGACAAGGGGCAGGGTGGCCATCGTCTACCTGGTGGGCTCGGCCTCCTGAGGGCAGGAAGAGGACTCACTTTGATGAACAAAGTGAAAAAGGAGGCAAAGCTATTCATAATTCAGGCAGTTGAGGAAAAATTTAAAAAGCCCTAACCTACCTGGGGCCTGGTTTTCAGGCATAAATTGGTCGTTCCCTTTTCTCCTGGGTGTCTCTCTGCAAAAGAGCATGATCCTGAGAAGGGAGAGCTGGAAAGATAAAATGAGCCAGAAGGGAGGTATTTATAGCTCCTGGACTCCCCAAGCCATGAATTCCTACATGGTTCTTGCATGTCACCTTCATAGTTCTGGGGACAGAGCTAGGTCAAAGGGTGCTGAGAGGCAACCTCTAGCCTACCTACATCTGAAAGCAGTCCCCTGTACACAGCAACATGAAGCGCCCACCTGTCCATAGGCCCAGGGCATGCTGTAGGTAAATGAAGTGTGACTACATTCCGGCCACTCCACTGAAGAGGCATTTAGTGGGCCTACGACATGCAGGTCCTGCACACGGCCTTTTGAGAACGTCAACATGGAGAAGACCTAGATGAAACTTTAAATGTAGTCAGGAGGAAAAGACAAGGCCCCATGAGGTACAGATCAAGACCATGAACAGACACAAGGCCTTAGGGGGAGAAGATACATCTCTCCTCTCATACCTGAGAACTCAACTCTTCCTGAGAAGCTGACCTCGGTGTCCTTAAACAGTTAGGTCTCTGCAGCACATTTTTAGAGCCCCTTTATTATAAGGCTTGGTATTAGACTGTTTTAAAAGCCTTAAAACTAACTAACTCCAACCAGAGAACTAAAGTTAACAAACACACCAGCAAAGCATGGAAACAGGCAGGCAGCACTTCTCAAACATCAATGTATGTATCCCCTCAATGTCTCACTAATACACAGACTGTGGTTCAGAAGGTGTGGGGTAAGGCCTGAGGTTCTGTATTTCTAAAGAGCTCCCAAGTGATGCCCACGCTGCTGGTTCATGGACCACATGCTGAGAAACAATGGCAGATAGGAAAAAGAAGGGAGGGGAGACCCCACATTAGTTCTGCCAGTTCTGGGATCTCAAACACGTGCACTTAGGAGTTGAAAAGTTGCATTAAAAGGTCCACTGCAGAGACAGGATATTATACATCTAGAATGACTTAAAACCTCCTGGGTCACCTGGATTGCCCTGCACCTCCAACACAGGAGCTGATAATTTTGTACACTGCTGACCTCATACAAAACTGAGCTAGCAGAGCTGGAAGAATCTTAGTACCTAATGACTATCAAAGCAAGATTTCATATGGCCCACTGTCATCTCATCCCTGGTCAAGGGCCGTTCCTTTGGGGTTTGTTTACCCTCTCCCTGAGCAGGAAAACATCTTCTCCTGCCCTGCCCACTCTCCTTGTAAAGTTCAGTCGTCCCCTATCTCCTCTAGTCTTTCAGAGAAGTCTTCTGTGGCTATCCCTTCCATCTTCGCCATGGCCTCTGGTTGCTGAGACTTCTTCCTCCTTAGCCTGGAAGGTCAGAAATCGCTAAAGGGAGTGCAGCTGCAGGATCCGCCCCCTCAGTGGGATTCCCTGCCTCTTCTAGGATCATCCTCCTCCTAGGCCCAGTGCTAGCTCCCCAGGAGGGCTTCTGGCCCTCAGCACCCTTAGGAGCCAAACCTGATGCTGTGGCATCCATAGCTGGGGTTAAGGAGCAGCGTCCTTTTCCTGAGGCCCTGGGGTGCTCCTGACGGTCCAGGAAGCCGGGAGCGGCTGTGGCCACCCGGGTCACTTGGAGCATGCACACTGAGCGCAGCGACTCCGGGCAGACACGGAGCCCGCTTCTCCCCGCCTGCTGGGGTGCGCCGAGAACCCAAGAGGCGGCCCCACCCTCTTCGGATCGGGCTCTCCGCAGCGCTGCGATCGGGCGCCCCGCATGAAGGATACGCAGACGACGGGGCTTGGGTCTGAGCTTCCAGCGAGATGGCAGTACAACACTACACCTGCTCCGGCAGCCGGAAGCCGCGGAATCTATAAAGCGGGAACTGACCCCAACCCAGGCCCCGTCTCCGGAGACCGGTCCCGGACCTTGGCAGACGCCGGGGCTCCAGAGGAGCACGAATGCACAGCCACTGCGCATCGCCTGAACGTGGCTAGTGGTCTGCGGTCTGGCTGCGCCTGCGCGGTGACTGGGGTAGGGTGGGGCAATGCGCCCCAAATTCATTCTGTTAGCATAACCTGGATGTCAAAAGTAGGTAAAGATAACATAACAAAGGGGTTTACAAATTGAGATCTCTTATGAACTTAGTTGCAAAAATCCTCAGCAAAGTTCTACCCAATATAGTTGAATAACATATTTAAAAAAATAATAATTCAGCATAATCAAGTAGGATTCATACTAGGAAAACAGAAATAGTTCACCATAAAGAATAATTAATATAATCAGCCACATAAATAAAACAAAAATTAAGAATCACTTGATTTTATCACTTATTTCAGAAAAGGCACTTGACAAAGCCAAGCCAAGCCAAGTGCCGTCGAGTGGGATCCGACCCTAGAAGTCAAACTCTGCTAAAAACTTAAAAGCTCTCAACAAAGAAAATTACTCAACATAATAAGGGACTTCTGTGAAAAGCCCAGCCAACATCATCGTAAGTGGAGACAGACTGAAAGCATTCCCCTTGAGAATAGGAATCAGACAAGATGTCCACTGTCACCACTTTTATTCTAGATTGTGCTGGAGGTTCTAGCCGGAGCAATCAGACAAGATGAAGAAATAAAGAGCATCCACATTGGTAAGGAAGAGGTAAAAGTTTCCCTATCTGAAGATGATTGATCTTTTACATAGAAAACCCTAAACAATCCAAAACAAACAAAAAAAGACCCACTGCCATTGAGCTGATTCCAACTCATTAAGACTTAACAACAGGAAAATGTCTATTCTTCCCAAAGCTATAGATACAATTCCAATAGTATTTTTTTTATTATGACTGAGTGAAAATGTACATTCCCATATAAATCTACATGCCCACATATATGCAGCTTCCACTGCTCTCCCTGCCCAGTGATAGCACACTATTCCTCTCTGCTCCATACATGTCTCATCCTCCCAACAGTCTCCTTTCCCCTGCTCTCTACCCACTCTCCTTCCTCCAGCCAGAGGTCAGCAGGATGATATGCATCCAGTATGGTCACTGTGCATCACCAAATCCAATCCATTCATGTCTGAAGAGTGGAACTTCATTATGATTTATGGGCAAGGGCAGCATCAGGGCCAGGGGCCATGCTCCCAGGGGAACCCCAAAGCCACTGGACCATCAATTGCGGTCTTTTAGTGGAGATCTCAGGGTGCACCCCTTTTTATTCTTGTGTTGCCAGTGAGACTCAACTCAGTGAGCTCCATCGCGGCTATCACTGGTGGTGGCCGGGCACCATCCGGTTCTTTCGGTCCCATGTCTATGTAGGCACCCACTCATGTGGGTCTCTCTATCTTCCTGGTTGTCTTTACCCCATGTCATTTTGGTCCTCGGTGAGCATCCATTCCTGCTGAGTTGGGACCATTTGCTGTGCCCTTGGATGGCAGCTTGGCAGCTTTTAAGACCCCAGATGCCACTCACCAATGTGGGGTACAGCGAGCCCTCCTAGCAAAATGCTAGTTGTGCCAATTGGCCTCGATTTCGTCTAAGAGCATGGTCCCCTGCCCCCTGCCCCAGCTACTCTATCCTTGCAATATTGGGTTAAGATGGAAGGAGTATTCAAGTTATGCTGAAGTCCACTTAATATTGTTCTTGTTTCTAATGTGTGCTATCACTGATTTCACCCACCCACCCAAATTTCTACCAACTATCCAATCTAAACCCTCCCGCCTCGCACTCCCTCCCTCCCCTCCTGTGCAGCCGTCAAAGAGTCTTTTCTTCTATATATAAGTCTGTTTTTGAGATCTTATCGTAGGGGTCTCATACAATATTTGTCCTTTTGTCCAGTAGTATTTTTTAATGAGATGGAGAAACAAATCACAAACTTCACATGGAAAGGGAAGAAGCTTCAGATAAATAAAGCATTACTGAAAAATAACAAAGTGGGAGGCCTCACATTGCCTGACTTTATAATCTATTACACTGCTACAGTAGTCAACACAGCCTGCTACTGGTACAAAAACAGATACATACAAAATGTTCTGCATCCCATTTTGGTGTGTGGCATTTGGGTCTTATATTTGACAAAGACGTAAAGTCTGTGACCTGGGGAAAAACAGTCTCTTCAACAAATGGTGTTGGCAAAACTGACTATCCATCTGCAAAAAGATGAAACAAGACCCATATCTTATACCATGCACAAAAACTAACTCAAAATGGATCAAAGACGTAAATATAAAATCCAAAACAAAAAAAAATCATGGAAGAAAAAATAGGTACAAGGTTGGGAGGCCTAATATACAGCATTAAAATACTATAAAATGTTATTAACAATTCACAAACACCAGAAAATAGATAAATGGGAAATCCAAAGATCAAAACACTTATGCTCATCTGAAAACTTCACCAATGGAGTAAGAAGACTACCTACAGATCAGGGTGAAAACTGGCAGCCCCAAATCTTATTGGCATCTAATCTTTATAATCTACAAGATACTTCAAAACCTCAACAAGAAAAAGACTAATAACCCAATTAGAAAAATGGACAAAGTGTATGAACAGGCATTTCACCAAAGACATCCAAGTAACTACCACATTAATGAGGAAATGCTCATGATCATTGGCCATTAGAGAAATTCAAATCAAAACTACATTGAGATACCTTCTCACCCCGACAAGGCTGACATTAATACAAAACAACAAATGTTGGAGAGGTTGTGGAGAGAATGGAACTCTTCTACACTGCTGGTGGGAATGTAAAATGGTAAAACCACTTTGGAAATCAATTTGGTACTTTCTTAATAAGCTAGCAATAGAAACACATATGATCTGGCAATCCCATTGCTAGGAATTTATCCTAGAAAAATAAGGGCTGTCACACAAATAGATACATGCACACCAGTGTTTATTGCACCACCGTTCACAATAGCAAAAAGATGGAATCAACCTAGGTGCCTGTCAACAGATGACTAGCTAAATCAACTGTGGTATATCCCCACAATGGAATACTAAGCAATGATAAACAACAACGATGATCTTGGGAAACACCTGATAACACGGAGTCATCTGAAAGACATTATACTGAGTGAAACTAGTCACAAAAGGATAAACATTGTATGAGACCACTTTTATAAGAACTCAAGTAAAGGTTTAAGCACAGAAGTGCCTAGGCACGGTGGCAAGTGCACAGTGGCAAGGTGGCAGGCTTGTGAACTTAATTGTGTGTTTGTCCCTGAGGGAGTTTTTAGCCAGTAAACAAATAACCAAACAACCAAACCCACTGCCATCAAGTCAATTCTGACCCATAGTGACCCCACAGGACAGAGTAGAACTGCTCCATAGAGTTTCCAAGGAGTGCCTGGTGGATTCAAACTGCCAGCCTTTTGGTTAGCAGCCATAGCATTTAACCACTATGCCACCAGATAGTAGATACAAATTGGGTTAAGGGAAGGAAGTGACAGCACGTACTAGAAGGGAGATCAACAATATACTGGAATATACCAAGAGCTAAGAGGTTTACTAAATAAAACCCAACATTTTCAAGGTCAGAGTAGCAGGGGCAGGAGTCTGGGGACCACGTTTTTAGAGGACATCTAGCTCAATCGGTATAACTAATTTTTTTTTTTTTAAGAAAAATGTTCTGCATCCCATTTTGGTGTGTGGCATTTGGGTCTTAAAAGCTAGCAAGCTGCCGTGTAGAGAGCATCACTTGTTACCATTCCACCAGCAGCAGAGAAGAACAAAGGCCATCAAAGACATGAGGAAAATATGAGCTCAATAGACAGAAGGGGCCATATGGTCCAGAGACTACATCAACGTGAGACCGAAAGAACTATATATTGCCCAGCTACCACAAATGACTGCCCTGACAAGGAACATAATGTAAAGTTCCTGATGTGGCAGGAGAAAAATGGGTGTGCAAATCTAGAATTCTATTAAAATACTGGACTTACGGTCCAGCATCCTGGAGGTTCCCTGAGAACATGGTCCCTGGACTTGCTGGTAGCCCAGAGCTAAGACCAGTAGCAAAAGCAACTCTTCAGACAAAATTGGACTGGACTTTGGGATATAGAGTATGTTGGTGTTGTGCTTTTTGGCTTAAGAATACAAGAATAAATGAGGCTGTCAGAGGAGCTCATTTATATAAAAGAAGTGGGAGGGTGGAGAGGAAGGGACAGGAATTGTTTAAATGAATATGAGAAGTATACAGTGGAAAGGAGGACTATGCTGTCACAGGGTTGGGAGAGCAGCTATAGCTGCATAGAGGTGTGTGCATGGAGTTTTATATTGCAAGTTGATTTGGATCATAAACTTTCATTTAACCACAATAAAATATTTTTTTAAAAGAATGAATTAATAAAAGGTGAACAATTGGCTGGTGTTTGTAGGGTAGACTTGGAGCACAGACTCCTGGAGGTCTCTGCGTGCTCTGGCTGATGAGCCTCCTTAACTAATGTGGAATGTTAGAGCACCTCAAGCCACATTTGCTGATTTACCTGGTCCCGGATCAGCGGTTAAGCATTTGGATGCTAATCAAAAAGGTCAGCAGTTTGAATCTACCAGTTGCTCCTAGGAAACTCTGTAAGGTACGAGGTCTAACAATTAGGTTTGTGAACTTAATTGTTCTAAGTTCTGCATACTTCATTGCTGACCATCATTATGGTCACCTTAGAAGTACTTCGCTTGGGAAACTATGCACCAACATCAGCACTCAGTCCACCTTTGAAAACAATTTTGGAACTCTTTCTGGAATGGTTTAAGTACAGAAGAAAATAACCTTTGATAGTTACCAGGGAGGGGAGGAAGGGAAAGGGGTATTTACAGATTAGATAACAGATAACCAAAAAACTAAACCCACTACTGTCAAGTAGATTCCAACCCATAGTGACCCCACTGGACAGAGTAGAACTGCTCCATAGAGTTTCCAAGAAGTGCCTAGGCACGGTGGCAAGTGCACAGTGGCAAGGTGGCAAGTTTGTGAACTTAATTGTATATTTGTCTGTGAGGGAGTTTTTAACCAGTAAACAAATAACTGTATTGGAATACCCTCCCTACTTACCTGATCTGGCCCCCAATGACTTTTTTTCTTTATCCAAACATAAAGGAGATATTGAAAGAAAGACATTTTGATGACATTCAGGACATCAAGGGTAATACGACAACAGTTCTGATGGCCATTCCAGAAAGTTTCAAAACTGCTTTAAAGGGTTGACTAGGCACTGGCATCAGTGTGTATCTTCCCAGTGGCAGTACTTCGAAGGTGGCTGTAGTGATGTTTAGCAATGAGGTATGTAGCACTTTTTCTATGGTGAGTTCATGAACTTAATTGTCAGATCTCATTAGTTCTACCCTGTCCTACAGGGTCACCATGAGTCAAAACTGACTTGATGTCAAATTAATTCGGTTTGCGTTTAGGAACTCTATACCAAAACAGGTACAGGGTCACCATTAGGGCTCAGGCATATACAGTGATTTCCAGAGTCCTAAAGAGGTCCCTGGCAAAGAGGTCCCAGTGACAGCTATTTTGCAAAAAGAGATTAAACAAAGCATACAGGTAATGCAGCAATCTGACTAGGTGTCAGACCTAGATTTCAAAAGGAGCGGTATTTTCCAGTTATAGTGTGACTTTGTTCCTGAACATTTCTCTTATATCCTATACACCCGGCTTCCTAATGATACATCAGGAAAGATAGCTGGTAGTAGAAAATAAATAATATTACCACTAAGAACACAACCCCTTTTGCTAGAGCCAATCATCCCCACCCCCAAAGACCAAGCGGCAAAATTGAAAATGCTTATCATTATGGGCCCTGTGGTGAAAGGAATTCCTTTATATAGGCTTATGCCTTGGTTCCTTGGGAAAACAGCTTCAGAAATTTTTCCCTTAAGCACTGTGAAGTTACCCTTTCCCTAGTTTTCTACCCCATAGGGCTTGTTACCTTTCTCCAGGTTAATTAACATTTCTTGGGTAAGCTCTGAAAAGTTTGTTGTTTGATACTTTTTGTCTGGTTCTAGCCTACAGCCTACCCTACAGTTGGTATGCTCTTGGTAGCAACTGGTCCATAGACTATGCACATAAAGTGACTATGGACACTGTACAAATGAGGTGACTATTACCTACCACGGAAATTATTTGTGGCCTAACAAGAGAAGATTAGTCAGTTTTTGACCTCCTGCTGGGAAGAGCTATGCTTTGAAATTGTCAAGGAGTTGGGTCTACACTCACTTATGGAATATCTCATTATCTGACATTTTTGCATTCAAGACAAGAGTAAAAAGTCTGCTACACAGCTGTTTTTTGCACTAACAATATACGTGTGTTTGGTAGTAATGAATGCTGAAGTATGAGGTTAGAGTAACACTGGCTGTGATGCTTATGTGTCAACTTGTTCAGGCCATGATTCTCATTGGTATGGCAGTTATGTAATGATGTAATTTGGCACTTGTGTAGTGATGTAATTTGGCCATTATGTAATGATATAGTCATCTTCCATTTTTGAATAATGCTGACTATCACACAATGACCTGGTCTTTGGCACCCAAGTCCTGTTGGTAAGTGAGGAGTGGGTTTACATGTAGCCAGTGCCACAGAAGTTTTTAAGGCAGAAAGAAGCATGAAGAGAAGCCAAAAGCAAGAATCAGAAGGAATAAAGGAGGAGAGAAAGAAGGCAAAGAACACCCTGAAAGACCTGTAATACAGATGAAGAGCTGTAACACTGAAGACGCTGAGAGGTGCAGAAGGGCCCCAGTAGCAGAGCCAGTGGTAACAGAGGACAGTGCCAAGAGGAGCCTGTCTTAATGGGGTTGAGAATGAGCCTACCTGGCCTACAGTAGAAGAGACAGCTGTCCAGCACTGAAGAAAAGAGACTGTCTATGGAGTTTCTGATCCTGATCTTGGATTGTAGCATGATCCCAAGTTGTACCCTGTTACTTCTTTAATAAATAACTGTAAGTATGGTCTGTGAGTTCTGTATGGCCATTGCAATGGACTATAAAACCCGGAAGAGAAGTAGAGAGTGCTGTGGAAGGGACAGTTGGTGTCAAAATTGGTAAAAAAGGTTGTAGAGAGGAGGTGTATCTAACCTTCACCCCATAGGGATCAGCCTTGGGCTGTTTGGATTTGCATTATTCCACCAGAAGTTAGACAGGTTCTGATGCTACTACCCTTTTACAGGCCCACTGCCATTCTGCTACAGTGTCATCTCTAAAAAGGCCACACGATATTCTCTCTTCCCAGAGAGACTAAGAGAGAGAACAACTAAGTTTGGGGTGGGGTTACACAGCACCAGACAGTCATAACATTCTGCAGTTTGGCAGAGCCCACACACTAGTCAACCCAGAAGAGGACCACTTTAGTCTAAACAAGATGAATGTCTGTTGTTTCTCAATTTTTATCACCCATGTGCCCTTGCTAATTCTTGAGGAAGTCAGCTAAAATTTCCTTAATCATTTCAGTAATATGGTAGGCTAGATACCCTGAAGAACTTTAACTAAAAAACTAAAAATGCTGAAAAAATATGAAACATCTCTAAATATATTGGTGATTAGGCATGAAAAATGAGAAAGCTATAAAATATATATATACATATATATATATATACATATGTTAATGAAGTGAGACCCCCAGAACTTTCTGACTCAGTGACTTACCTGGGTAGTAAGTGAGCAGCAAACTTGACCTTGACTTTTACCCTGCTAAACTCTGAAGAACTTGAACTTTTATGTTGAAAGTTACCTGAAGAACTAAAGATAGAGATGAAGCTGAGGGTTTGTCTGCTGAGGTTTGGAGAATGGTAGAAGAAAACCCCTGTAGGACCCCAAAGTCACCACTCTCAGCCTAAGGCTAAATGACACTACACAGAAGGAAACAGCAAGAAAACACATCTGTCTCGTGTGTCATGACTTTGTTCCAAGTTGCCCTCAAGTCAGGTCCAACTCCTAGTGACCTCATGTACAAGAGAACAAGAAGTTGACTGGCCCCACACCGTCTTCATGATTGTTGGTATGTTTGAGTCCATTCTGTTCCAGACCTACACTGAACAACATTCTTCTGCTTTTATTGGCTAATTTTAGGAAATAGATTGCCAAGCCTTTCTTCCTAGACTGTCTTAGTCTGGAAGCTCCACTGAAACCTGTCCACTGCGGGTGAACCTGTTAGGATTCAGCAATGCTGGCAGCACAGCTTTCAGCAACACAGAAACACAAAGTACTGATACCAACCCCTAAAACCTATTCATTAGCTGCTATTCTCTTCAGAATTCTTTGCAGTTGTATCCTCTGACCTGTCTTTGGACATGTGATTCCGTCTCCCTAGATTTCCCTTTTCTTTCTTCTTATGACAGTAATTGCTCATTCTTCAAGTGAACCAGATACAGGAAGCCTTGTCCAATGTTTACAGCCATAGTTGTTTCCTCCACTGTATTCACAGTGTTTTGGACATGATATGAATTTCACAGTGTTAATAATTTTACATTCTGTTTTTTTTTCTTTAACCTGTGAGTTGGTTTGGGATAGTAACTTTGTCTTATTCATATTTGTAACCATTCCTTGTTTATGGGAGGCAACTTAAGTTTTTTGAACGAAAGTGCAGACTTTTTCCTGAAATAGAATTTTGTCATATTTTTGGTGTAATCTTGTCTTCTCTGAAGCCCTAGCTCAGTGGTTTTAACTTTATCTGCACATGATTATCACCTGCAGAGCTTTTCAAACTCTCACTCCTTGGAGTTGATTCCAAGCATCAACTATTTCTAAAGCTCTTCAGGTGATTCCAGCATGCAGACAAGGTTGACAGCCTACAACATCTTCAGCCAGGCCTCTTCCAGGAGCACCAAGGAAGGGAGGCCATTGTGGGCTCAAACTGTTGGGATGCACACTTGTATCCTGGGTTCTTCTTCAGGTGAAATAGGTGTAGTGACCCTGCCTCAGGCTGCAACCGTTCTCAGAAATGTTACCACAAACTAAGTGGAGTTCCTGCGACCTGTGGCAAACAGCCAGACTTTGAGAGGTGCTGAGATTAGAAGCAAGATATTTAATTAGGCACCAGTACCTAAGAAGGCAGAGGGGATACATTCCTCTAAATTCTGCCTTACCAAACAAAAAGCTGTGAGAAGTGTCTTATAATACGTAGGGAAACGAGAGTTACACTTATTCATTAAATTCTTGGGAAATAACATGCATATTAAAATGAGACTGGGCTAAGACCTGGTATGGAAACAGGGGTTGGACTCTTTGCTCCCAAATTGGGTCTGGCTATGTATCTTGGTGATGTATGTTCAGCATTTCAGTTTTTTGGCATCAGTGCTTTAATTCCTAGGTGGGACTCGTTATGGGATGGAGTCATTCAGCAGTCAGCCAAGTTTCTTGCTGGATTAGCTCTGGACAGTTGACCTTAAAAGTAAGTATAAACAGGCAGATAAGAGGCAAGTGGGATCAAGGTTTTATCCTTCCAGGTTATTTAACTAACAAGAGTAACTGTCAAGCAAGGAGGTAAGAGTGGAGCCGGAATGAGGGTCTCATCCTTGGAGGTTACTGAACCAAGAGGACGTTATCCGTTTTTTTTTCACCTTCTTACAGGGACACTGATGAATTTCAAACCTCCTCAAGTCTAAAGAAAGAAAAAAACCCTACGGTTAATACAGTGTGCAAAAGGAACAGTATAACTTGTCTTACGTCTACCATCAGAAGCAAATTTTCCAGGCCAAATTTCATTGCCAAATTCCTGAAAGCAGAGAAACTGAAGAGGAAACAAATCCCTGCCAAGTGCTGGTAGAACAGGTCCACAGACTGAATGACAGGAAAAACAGCGCTAAGCACCCGCCACAAAGATAAAAGGCAGATGTACTTCCTTCGCAGAAGATTCTTAACAACGAAGAGCTGGAGTGTTGCTGCCTTATACGTGGACAATGCCTTCGAGTGGCCCCCAATCCCAGGCTCCCTCCTGGATAAGCGGTCCCACTGCCACGCCGGCTCCAGTTCAGCACCACAAGCCTGGCAATAGCACACGCTTGCGCAGGATCCTACACATTACATTAAAGAGCGTGATCGCTGAGACTTCTGGGAACTGTAGTCTGTGCAAAAGCCGCCCTTCGATTTGATGAACGCGCCAGAACCTCTGCGCAGGCGCATTGCTTCCCCGACCTGACGGCGCCGTCTTCCTGGGTCCCGAGCGCTCCTCGCTCGAGGTGAGGGCTGCGTCTTAAAGAGCCGAGTAAGCAGAGCCGGCGAGTGTGTGGGACACTGAGGTCTTGGGGGTGCTGTGGGAGAACAACAGGGTGACACGGGCAAAATCGGTCTGCAGAGCGTGTGTGTAGTGACGTCCCGACTCCCAGAGGTGGAAACGGGAAATTCTGACCCGCGTGTGTGTGTGTGTCTCGTGGGTTGTGGGCACTGTTACGGTAGTCGTACAGCGTACATCTCAGTGTGTGTTAAATGCCTTACTTTCAGGCCAGAGGTGTGCCGGTCCTCCTCCGCGCCTCCATCCCTCCCATAAAAAGACCAAACCAAGCCGGTTGCTGTCTAGTAGATTTTAATGCATAGCGGCCCTATAAGACAGAGTAGAACTACCCCATAGGTTTTCCAAGGAGTGGCTGATGGATTCGGATTCGAATTGTCTGACCTTTTGGTTAGCTGACTAGTTCTTAACCACTAGTGGAGTTGGCACTCTAAATCCAGGGTGCTGTCCCTTCTAGCCCCTACCTCTATCCCAGAAAGCGCCTGAAACCACCTGGATTCTCTCCCTGCCATGGGCTAATGCACCACTGATCAAGGATGCTTAATGGAGGAGGTAGGCTTTTATGTGGGGGTGGGGAAGTTGGCAGGGGGAAACCAGAAAGAAGTGGCAAAGCTAGACTGATTTGAGGGAGATGATTTACTTGGAGTGAAATGTCTAGGAATAGTGGGAGGAAAGTAACAGGCTAGAACACAATAGCAGAACAAACAAGACCCAGTAGATAGAGTGGATTATGGCTCTGGTCCAGGGGACTGACTTGAATAAAATTATTTTAGAGTACTTATTTTCTAGAGTCACATCCAGGACTGGGGAAAAGAATGGGCTAGTAGCTGGGAGCCAGTTAGGAGTCGGTAGTAGTCATCTTAAAGCAAGGAGTCCTGGTGACAAATGGGTAAGCACCCAGCTGCTTACCAAACGGTCAGTATGGAACCCACCAGCAGCTCCAGTACTTGGCGGAAAAGACCTGGCCATCTGCTTCTGTAAAGATTACAGCCTAGGATAACCTATGGGGAAGTTCTGCTCTCTCTTTTAGGGCTGCTGTGAATCACAATCCAGAATGTATTCATAACACACAACAACAACAATGTTGAAGCAAGCTACTGGAGACCTAAATTATAATGGTGTCAATGTAGAGAAAGATACAGATAACACTGAAAGAGTCAAAAGGACCTAGTGACTGACTATATTTGAGAGGAAAGAAACTGAGGTAAGAAGTTAGAGTTCTGGGCAACTGGTAGAGTCTTAGAACACAGAAAGTGTAAGCCCAGGAAGAGGAGTTGATGGAAGTTGCACGGGGAAAGTGATTTTGAGGTGATGGCAGAATTCGTAATTCAAAATTTACAGTCATTTGGAAATGCAAGATGAGTTTGGAGAAGGTTTGAGACTAGACCAAGAACCTTGTCTTCAAGGTGGAAGATGGAGCCCCAGTGGATGTACTTTCAGAGTAAGGTGAGAACAACATTGCAAATACTGAGCCTGGGGTAGCATCCATGTTTCCATGGGCAGAGAATAAATTACTGAGCAGTTTCAGTGATAGAAAAAAAGGTTAAACTGGTGTCACAGCAGCTGCAATAATTGCTTGAAGAAGCAGAAATCGGTCACAACAGTCAAATACTACAGATAAGGGTATGAGAGGCAGCACAGCAGGGTATCAGGGATTTGAGAAGAATAGGTGGTGATCACATGGCATCAATGGGTATAAAAGGAGCCTGGTTGTGTGACAGTTAAGCACTGGGCTGCTAACCAAAATGTAGGTGGTTTGAAGCTACCCAGCATCTCTGTGTGAGAAAGACCTGCTCCCATAAAGATCGCAGCCTGTGAAACCCTGTGGGGGTCTCCTCTGTCTCCTCTGTCACATGGCATTTCTCTGAGTTGGAATCAACTCAATGGTGCCTAACAAGAAAAACAAGTATATATTATGCATCTAAGAAGGTTGGTAATGAGAACCAATATAAAACTGTTTCTTTCTTTCTCTCTCTCTCTCTTTTTTTTTTTTGCTAGAGGGTGACAACAGGATTCAGTAAAGATAGTTTCAGATAGAGGAAACTGTGTGTTTGAAGATGTGAGAAGGAGCTCTTTGATACATAAAAGGTGCTTGAGAAAGAGAGACTGGGTAGCACAGGGAGGCAATTCTGAAAAGAAACAATAGTGAAAGGGGATGTAGACACAAAGGTAAGGTCCTGGAGATACTTTTCTGTTTTGCTGACTTCACACTCCACACTGTCTAGCACCTAACAGGTGCTCGGTGAATATGCTGCAGTCATGGGAATATGTTCACTGCTCTTTGTTATTCATTCATATGCCTAGTCAGCCAACATTTATTTAGTATCAACCACTTACATACTAAGGAGCTCTAGTAGTGCACTGGTTAGCAGTTCGAATCCACCAGCTGTTCCTTGGAAGCTATATGAGAGCAGTTCTACTCTGTCCTATAGAGTTGCTATGAGAATCAACGTGATGACAATGGCTGGTTTTGATTTATTTATACTAAGCTCTGTACCCCCGGTGGCATAATGGTTGAGTGCTGTGGTCGCTAACCAAAAGTTCAGCAGTTCAGATCTGCTAGGCACTCCTTAAAGCTCAATAGGGCAGTTTTACTCTGTCCTATAGGGTCACTATGAGTTGGAATCGACTCAGTGGGCCTAGATTTTGTTTTTTGGTTTGTTGTTGTTTTTGGTAAGCTCTGTACCAACAGTTGGGAACGTGCGGTCCCTGTCTTCAAGAAGCTTCCAGTCTAGCACATGGGACAAACAAGTAAACCAAGTAGTATTTCAACACATGATGGATAAAGAGAGAAACATAGCCAGCTATGGGAGCATACCACAAGTACTGATAAACTGCTGTGGGATGGAGGGAGGAACTGTAGGTTTCTTAGTAGAAGAGGCATCTAAAATTAGTTGAGAGAGGAGGTGGGGACCATTCAAACTAATGAAAATCTCCTCAAGTGCAAAGATACGGAGGCAGGTTTCTGCACAGGAAGGTTTAACAGCTGAGTTAGTTCAGAGCAGCAGTAGCTTGGGCAGTGAAGAGTGCTGTAGGAGGTGTACTGTGGGAAGAGCCAAGGTTGGAGAAGGAGGCGGTGGCCAGTGCATTCAGGGGAGCTGGTAGGCTGTCTCCTATAGGCATGGGATCACTGAAGGATTTAAGCATGGATGTGTCATCATCAGACTTGTGTTTTGGAATTGACACTTGTCCCAAAGGCCTTATAAATATTCATATGCTTTGATCAAGCAATTCTCACCTATGAATTTATCCTAGGGAAATAAGACTATATGCAAGCCAAGCCTATATGCAAAGGTTTTATTAATCATTATTAACACTAATCTTTACTGAGTGCTATGTGTCAGGTAACTTCTTAGTACTTTACATATGTTATCTCATTTAACTCTTAAGAATAACAAAGTAAAAAAATTAGAAGTATACTGAACTTCCATAATAGATTTGATTATTCATGGTCCATCTGTTAAGCATCATGTTAATAACAACTAGCATTCATTAAGCAATTGCTGTTTACCAGGCACGGTGCCAAGTGCTTTTTATAAGGATAATTTAATACCATCGTCAGAATACAGTAAGATAGGTACTGTTTTACACATTAGGAAATATGGGCTTAAAGAGATTAAAAAGCTTGTGTTTTAAGAGGATAAGGTAGATCTGTCTGGCAGCTTTTAACCTCTATACTAAACTGATTTATTGTAATTCAAAGATAGCAACATAGAAAATAGACCTGTAGACTAGAATAGGAAATCCCAAAACATATGTAGACACTAAGGGAGGCTTGATATATGACTGAGGTGACATTACAAACCACAGGGAAGAAGCTTACTAGTGAAAAACTGCAAGCAACTTAAAAATCAGGATAATGAATAAATTGTGATATTGTGTGTATATATATATATTCTAAATATTGTGTTAACATAATTTTCAAAAACAATTATTCAGCAAAAAGTATAAAAGTTATAGAATAACTGTATAATATTTACATGAAACTTTAAAACACATAATACCTATAAAAAATTTGCAACCATCTGTATAGAATGGTGAAGCACCGAATTATGGGTATCTTTGGGAAGGAAGTAAGCCCCGGTGGTGCAGTGGTTAAAATACTCAGCTAGTAACCAAAAGATCAGTGGTTCAAACTCACCAGCCACTCCATGGGAAAAAGCTATGGCAGTCTGCTTCCATAAAGATTACAGCTTTGGAAATCCATTGGGCTCATTCTGCTCTGTCCTGTAGGATCCATTGTGTATTGGGATCAACTTGATGGCAGTGGGTGTGTTTTTTTATGATGTTTGGTTGTTCATTTGTGGCTGGGAAGGAAGAGGCATAGGATTGGAGGCAGGTACCCTGAAGACTTCAACTTTGTAATGTTTTGTTTCTTACCAAAAAAAAAAAACTGTGAAGGGAAAAGAAAGAAATCCACAAAGTATGAAGAATATTTGCTCTTTTGAAGTTAAATGTTTGTATGTGTACAGAAAAAAGTCTGGAAGAATAGATCCTAAAATGTAAATTAAATCTGAGTGATGGTATTAAAAGTGATTTTATTTCAGTTCTTCACATTCTCTAATTTTTTTTTTAACAAGAGTATGCATTCTCCTTGGTGTACAGGAAGCGTGACAGTGACATATGCACAAGTGAAAACAAATGTGGATCATCATTTGGTGACCAAGGTCTGCAGCATCTGCTGCTCTGAGACTGTTCTTTTCCTTTCTGGTCTGTTAAGACTCTCACATCCCCTGGAGGGTATCCAAATTTGCTCTCTGCCCTTAAAAAGATGTCAGAATTGCTAGTGAGGGATACAACAGGAGTGCAGTCGTTAAGAGTACAAGCTTTGAAGCTATACTGCCTGAGATCAATTGCTAGCTCTTTGTCTTTCCCACTTGTATGTGCTTAGGAAGTTTCTTAACCACTGCATCAGTTTGCCCATCTGTAAAGTTGGAATAATAAAAGTATATTTCATACAGTTATTTTAAGGCTTAAATAAGGTAAGACATATAAAGTATTTAGAATAGTGTACAAAATAAATGTATTAGCTGAAAGTAATGTTACAGTTCTGTTGTGGGCCATCGGGGCGATTCTGACTCAGCAAACCTGTAGAGTAGAACTGCTCTATAGGGTTTCGTAGGCTGCAGTCTTTATTGGAACAAATCACCAGGTCATTTCTCCTGTGGAACAGCAGGTGGCTTCAAACTACCAACCTATTAGTTAGCAGTCAAGTACTTAACAATTGTGCCACCAGCGCTACTGTGTTACAGTCCTAGAAAGGCACAAAAAATGCAAGTACTAATCACACTGTCTTGGTGCTGTTTTAGGATAAGTTTAAATGTCATAATAAACTTTGGAATGAGAATATTTGTATACGAGGACTGCCAGTTCAGTTTGTGAACTCATCCTAGAAAAAATGCTACATACCTCATTGCTTAATATCACTATGGTTACCTTTGAAGTACTCACCTTGAGAACCTAAGCACTGACACCAGTGCCTACTCCATGCTTCAAAGCAGTTTTGGAACTCTTTTTCTAGAATGACCATCAAAGCTGTCACTGTAGTACTCTTGATGTCCTGAATGTCATCAAAATGTCTTCCTTTCAGTGTTCATCTTTGGTAAAGCAAAAGGTCACTGGGGGCCAGGTGAGTAGGTAGGGTGTTCCAGTACAGTTACTTGTTTACTGGCTAAAAACTCCTCACAGACAGCTATACAGTTAAGTCTGCAAACTTGCCACTGTGCCACCATGTGCAATGACCATTCCAGAAAGTTCCAAAATCACTTTGAAAGGTGGACTAAGTGATAGCATCAGGTGACAGTAATGATATCCAGTGGTGAGGTATGTAGTGCTTAGAACAATTACGTTTAGGCACTTAATTGTTGTATTTTGTATGTTGTCTAAAGTGTCTGAACTTTTCAAACAAACTACATGTGAAATTGTGGTTGCAACTGCTCAGTATTTAAATGCTCAAATTCAGGGTTTTTTTTGGAAGTTTTGTTTATTATGAATTTAATAAACTGAACATTGCCAGCCAAGTGCTGGTGAGTTGGACTGAACATTAAACAAATCAAATAGTAATGAGCATAAAAGCTGCTCAGTTAAACAACCAGTTGATATTCCCAAGATGCTCCTCATCCATCGGCTCCCTGCCAGGGGCTCCTCAGCAGTGAGCTTTCTGCCAGGTACACATCACTCCCACTGGGAGTAGACTCCACCAGCAGTCACTTCAGTAAATTCTCAGAGATGCTCAAGACTCCCCAAACCCGCTAGGTGTTAGGATAGGGGTTCACATAAAGCCTAAGAGAGTTGGATCCTTTAGAAAGAGTGAATAATCAAGGCTGGCCTACCTAAAGCCCAAGGGTGCTACTAGGTGAATTGAGGGACTTCAGTGCCAGAACTCTTAGTCTTGAGTGTTTATGTACCAGTTGTGTACCAGTTAGGTACTTGAGTGTTAGGTACCACTGATACTGCTGAGCTGTTCTCCGCCCTGCCTGTTTCTTGTTCTGCTGTCACATCCTTTTCTCTAGCTTGTAACTCCTGCATACTTGAAAGCTTTGCTGCCTGGTAACTTTAGTTTCCCAAAGTCTGATGCCTCTTGAGTCGGATCTGACTCGACGGCACTTGGCTTGGCTGTCCTGACATTTCTTCATTCACTCTACCAAGGAAAGGTGTCATTTTTCAAGCCAGATCACCTCACTTTACTGGTCAGCCTCTCGACTGCATGCCTGTAGCCTAATCAGCATGGGTGCAGGAATAAGAGGCAGGGCTTCATGGTACAAGCTGTAGTTGCCCAGGGCTATTGCCTCAGTGGAGGTTGTGGACAGGCATTTTTCCTTTGAAGAGGCTGTAAGTTCTTACTTGATGTATCCAGTCCACAGAGTCCTTTGCAAAATAATTAGCAGTCTTTGTTCAGTATGGGTTTCCTCTGCAGTGCTAAAGTAGAATGTTCCTATGAGACCCTTTGAAACCAGAATGGCATAAAGTGAAGAAGCAGTTACCATTAGTTTACATGGGAAAAATTTCTGAACATTCCCAGACCCAAAAAATAACCTACCAGATCGTGCCAAGTGACACTTAAAACCTAAAATAACACTAACATAATAAAAGCCACATGCTGGGTGTGGTCCTGGAAAAGGAGCTTGACATTTCTACTCCAGGTGCTTAGGTGAGTGCTGCCTCTTCAATGGCAGCTGCAAATTTAATGCTGAACACTGATTCCACTTTTCATCCTTTTTTGTAAAAGCAAAAATTCTCTCTGGATTTCTTTCATTGAGTGAAAAACAGATTCTAATGTGGGTCTTTTGCAAAAAAGCAAAGTGGTGTAAAGAAAGCTTATGAAATAACCTGTAATTACTCAGGATGAATTTGTAAATACAGCATAAACTTGAATATGCTCTTGACTCTTAGGGACAGATTTTGGCCTCTAGGGTATGGTAAACCAAGTACTGTGTACATCCTAAATAGCAGTACGTATAGCCTTCTGCTCTAATTCTGGGATGGAGTGAGGTTGCCTCTGGGCTCACTTTATTTTCTCTCCCTTTCTAAAGGGTATTGAGTGTGAGGCTGTGTACATAACTCACTGGTGCATGGAGGTTTCTTGTTTCAATAGTCAGGAAACTACAAAGCCAGAGTAGTTTCTCATACCTTCTTTTTCACCCTACACTTCTCCTCATCAGGACCCTGCCCTTTTCTAAAAGGACAGCCCACAGGAGGGAATGGCTGCTGTGTCTCCAACTGCCAGATGCCAGGTGAGGTGGACTTTTGAGCACTTTTCCCATGCTGGAGCTTCTTTCACGTAGCTAGGTAGATGAAGGTTTCCGTGAGGTGTACTTCCTTCCCCTTTGAATTATAGCATTTTAGTAGATTGAACAAGTGTCCCCAGTAGCCTGTCACTGTGCATGCAGCTCCTGAGGCCTTGGCTTTGAATGGTTTTGTATAAAAACCAATGAGATGAGTCTGACAGGAAGGTTCAAAGATTAGTTGGTTGGTTGTGGTCCTGACTACCTATGGTATATCCATTTATGGACTGAGAGTAGGCGAAGTGCTCCAGGGAATGTTGAGTTAAGCTGGGGATGTGACACATACTACAGAAGACTATGATGAAGTTATAAGGTCTTATGTGATAGAGACATGTGACTTGACCCATTTCTGCCAAAGGCAGAAAGTCTTGAACTCCATACTTAACTCATTTAGAGTTTTAGGACTGGGGTAAAGATGTAATCTTATAGAATCATAGAACATTAAAGTTGAAATAGAGTCTAAAGATAATTGAATACAACATCATTATTTAAAAATTGTTTAAAAAAAGGACAGTTGGTGAAATTTGAATGATCACAGATTATGTAATACCATGACATAGTCACCTACTTGATGCTGACTCCTAGCAACTTTATTTTCTTGATTTTTATAATTATACTGTGGTTATAAAAGAGAATGCCCTTGTTTTAATGGCATACACATTGAAATATTTAAGAATAAGAGTATGGTGTTTGCAACTTACTCTCAAATTTTCAGGAAAATAAAAAAGGAAATGTATATACAGAGAGAGACAGAAGATAAAGCAGATGTAGATAATGTTAACATTTGAGGAAGCTGAATGAAGGGTACACAGGAATTCTTTGTTCCAGTCTTCTAAGTTTTCTGTAAGTCTGAAAAAAAAAAAAAGCTTTGAGTCTTGTATGGAATTACAAGTATGAACATCGTGCTGCAGGTGATTGTACCACTTTCTCCAAATGTTTCAAAACCCTATACTGCCAGAGCCATTTCCTTTCTATCCCCTCCACATCTTCCTGGGCTGTCGTTTTTGTTCTGTCTAGTCCACGTGAAGAGGAAGGTCATGAATAAGGCAGAATGTGTTTGTGCTTTCAGGAACCAGTGACATTTGAGGATGTGGCCGTGATCTTCACCGAGGAGGAGTGGAGGCACCTGGTACCCCTTCAGAGGGACCTCTACAAGGAAGTAATGCTGGAGAACTACAGGAGTATTGTCTCTTTGGGTAAGGAGTTAGAATCGTATTATGTTAATCTGTGGCTAAGGCCTGGTAAACTAATGCCTCTTCTTCCCTTTTCTGAGCTCTGCACCAACTGAGAGATAAAAGAGTACAAGGCATAGTTGGCTTAGATGTGTAGCAACAGTGGGCATTAGGCAGACTTGCTTACCCAGCATAAGCAGGCGGGACACTCACAGGATCCCTTGCTTAGCAGCAAAATGCAGGCCCAGAGGAGCAGAACAAAATGTGTGCT
The DNA here is from genome assembly GCA_028571685.1 of Heterohyrax brucei. Classification (NCBI taxonomy): domain Eukaryota; kingdom Metazoa; phylum Chordata; class Mammalia; order Hyracoidea; family Procaviidae; genus Heterohyrax; species Heterohyrax brucei. Next base: position 27,145,689 of record CM053162.1, read on the forward strand.
GGATGCAGATAGCTGGTGTTTAAGAGTGGAAAGCCAAGGATGCTGAGATGCAGAGGTTCAGTCAGCTCAGTACCCATCTTTTGAAGGAAAATTTCTCCTTATAGGAACCAGCAGAAGGAGGAAGAAGTACTTTCCCTTACAAGGAAGGGTGGAGCATAGCACTACAGGGTTATGAATCTGTGCTGCTTTATGATTGTTATTTGAATATGTGTACGAGAATATTGGATATCCCATGTTTCTCAAATCTTCTGCGTTAGTAGTATATTTTACATCCCTCACCAGCTAGCTTTTTTTTTCCCCCTGCATATTAAAATATTATCCATCTGTGTTCACTAGGGGGAAACACTGGTGCCATAGTGGTTAAGTGTTACATCTGCTCACCAGAAGGTCAGCAGTTTGAATCCACTGGGCACTCCTTGGAAACTCTGCTCTGTCCTGTAAGATCGCTGTGAGCCAGAATCGACTCAACAGCACTGGGTTTGGGTTTTGTTTTTACTTTTATGTTCACCAGAGACACATTTGATTCTGACTATTTGTGTTAAGTACAGTCTGAGAAAGAGGGCCACAGAAAGTCCTTTGTGGTTATAGAGCCTGTGTGATGAAGGAAAATTAAGAGCTACTGCTCATATCAGGTGTTAGTAAGAAATAAAGTGGGGATTCTGTAAGTAATGAGAATGTTCTGGAGCTTCAAGAAAAAGAGGCTGAAACAGTACACAGATTTGGAAACATCTTAAAATATGCAGCAGATGGCAGTAAAAAAGTCACACTGCAGCTCTCATGCAAGGCAGGTCAAGAAAACTGTTAACACCTCTGAATTACTTAAGCAGGCCAAATATGAAAAATGAAACAGAATATTCAGGAGCCTTTTAAAATAATGGGAAAATATAATTCCAAAGGTCAGAAGCAAAGCCACAAGAGGTCATAGATGTGACGGTTTTCATCAGTGGGGGATTAGCATATTACCAGCTGAATGATCCTTGGTACCAGTAAGAAAATGCCTTTCTGGTTAGATAGGAACCATGGGGGACAGTAAGTTTATATTAATTAGTAGGAACAACTCAGAAAGAGAAGATGAGAATGGTTGCACAACCTGAAGTATGTAATCAGTATCACTGAATTGTACATGTAGAAACTGTTGAATTGGTGTGTTTTGTTCTGTATAGTCTCAACAACAAAATAAATAAAATTTAGAGGGGAAAAAAAGAAGACCCTCTTTTCACCAAGTAGGGACCTCATACAAAGGAAACATAGACCCAAAGTCTGTTTCCAGAAGGGATTCCATTTTTTCATATAAGCAGAAATGGATAGGTTCATTTCTAGGAATTTATCCTAAAGAAAAGATTAGCAGCCAGGGTACTCAGATTTTCGTCATACCATTGTTTGGTAATACCACAACATTAAAAACAATCTACATATCTGTTAGCAGGGGATTGGTTAAATAAATCGTTATTCCATTCAGTACAATGTTGTGTCGCCATGAAAATGGTGAAGTAGATCTGTGCTAATTGAAATATTTTTCATTTATTGGTATGTGAAAAAATCAACTTCATGCATATCAAGATGAATAGAGTGAAAAAATTATCACAGAGTTTGAAAGGTGATTTTTCTACTTACATGAGTGTACTAATTTTCCTACAATAACCATGGCTTAAAAGTTTAAATAAAAACATAATACTCAAGGGAAATGAAACAGAAACGGGCATTTTCATTACCCATCTTTTTGCTCAAGAGGTGTTTTTTCATTCTCACATTTCCTGAGCCAGGAACTCTCTCCCCCATGCTACCAGTAGGAGCTTCCTGTACTTCAAGGGGACGAATAAGCTTATTCATTCAAATAGATGTTATTAACTTTCTGACCAACCACTAGTTCTTCCTGGAGCCCAGTTCTTATATTCAAGACTCTTAAGTCTTGACTTCCATTCAGAGGTTCATGCAGTCTATACTTTGTATCTCTGACATACATATTCTGCATTTTGCACTGTCTTTGTGAAAGACTCAAGAGTCCAGGATTAAGCTTTGGATCAGTGATGTATTTTTTTTAATTAATTTTTTATTTAATATAACTGAGTGAAAATGTACATTCCCATATAAATTTACATGCCCACCTGTATCCAGCTTCCACTGCTCTCCCTGCCTGGTGACAGCACACTATTCCTCTCTGCTCCATACTTGTCTCATTCTCCCAACAGTCTCTTTTTCCCCTCCTCTCCATCCATTCCTTCCTCCAGCCAGAGGTCAGCACGATGACATCCTATAGATGTATAGAACCATAAAGTGCATCCAATATATGGTCACTGCATCGCCAAGTCCAATCCATTCCTGTCCGAAGAGTGGACCTTCTTTATGATTTATGGTCAAGGGCAGCATCAGAGCAAGGGTGCATGCTGCCAGGAAACCCGAAAACCACTGGACCATCAATTGAGGTCTTTTAGTGGGGACCTCAGGGTGCACCCCTTTTTATTTTTGTGTTGCCAGTGAGACTCCTCTCTGTGAGCTCCATCGCAGCTACTACTGGTGGTGGCCAGGCACCATCCAGTTCTTCCGGTCCCAAGTCGTTGTAGGCACCCACTGATGTGAGTCTCTTTATCTTCTGGGTTGTCTTTCCCCCATGTCATTTTGGTCCTCGGTGAGCAACCGTTCCTGCTGAGTTGGGACCATTTGCTGTGCCCTTGGATGGCAGCTTGGCAGCTTTTAAGACTCCAGACTCCGCTCACCAATGTGGGGTGCAGAGAGCCCTCTTAGCAAAATGCTAGTTGTGCCAATTGGCCTCACTTTCGCCTAAGAGCATGATCTCCTGCCCCCTGCCCCACCTACTCTGGCCTTGCAATATTGGGTTAAGATGGAAGGAGTACTCATGTTATGCTTAAGTCCACTTAATATTGTTCTTGTTTCTAATGTGTGCTATCACCAATTTCACCCAACCAGATTCCTAGCAACTATCTAACCTAAACCCTCCCCGCTCTCCCTCCCTCCCTCCCCTCCCTTGCAGCTGTCAAAGAGTCTTTTCTTCTATACACAAGTCTGTTTTTGAGATCTTATCGTAGAGGTCTCATACAACATTTGTTCTTTTGTCGCTGACTGCTTTCACTCAGCATAATGTCTTCCAGTTGAAACCAGGTCATGAGATGTTTCCTGGAGTCATCGTTGTTCTTTATCATTGCGTAGTGCTCCATTGAGTATATATACCATAGTTTACTTATCCATTCTTCTGTTGTTGGGCATCTGGGTTGATTCCATCTTTTTGCTGTCATGGACTGTGCTGTGATAAACATTCTGGTGCATGTGTCCGTTGGTGTGAAAGGCCTTGATTCTGTAGGATATATTCCAAGTAGTGGAATTACTGGGTCAAATGGTATATCAATGTCCATTTTTTTAAGGAAGCACCAGATTGCTTTCCAAAGAGGCTGGACTATTTTGCAACCCCACCAACAGTGTAAGAGGGTTCCACTTTCTCCACATCCTCTCCAGCATTTGTTGTTTTGTGTTTTATGGATCATGGCCAACCATATTGGGGTGAGATGGTATCTCATTGTTGTCTTGATTGGAATTTCTTTAATAAGTAAAGATCGTGAACATGTCAGCATGTATTTTTTGGCTGCCTGGATCTCTTTTTTAGTGAAATGTCTGTCCATCTCCTTTCCCCATCGCTTAATTGGATGGTTTATCTTCTTCTTGTTGATATTTTGTAGTATCTTATAGATTATGGAGATCAGGCATCAGTCTGACATGGAGTTGCCAAATATTTTTTCCCATTCTGTAGGTGTTCTTTTAATTCTATTAATAAAGTCTTCGGATAAGCAAAAGTGTTTGATTCTTAATAGTTCCCATTTATCTATTTTATCTTCTGATGATTGTGGTTTGTTTGACAGATTTTGGAGTCTGTCCACATTGTGTATTAAAACTTCCATTGTTGTTCCTACCTTTTCTTGGATGAGCTTTATCATTTTAGGTTTGATATTTAGGTCTTTTATTCAGCTGGAGTTGGTTTTTGTATAAGGTGTAAGATATGGATCTTGTTTCAGTTTCTTGCTTGGCTTTGGCTTCAGTTTCTTGCAGATGGATATCCAATTTTGCCAGCACCATTTGTTGAAGATACTGTTTTCACCCCAGTTTAATGTCTTAGGGCCTTTGTCGAATATCAACTGTTCATAGGCAGATGGTGTCATCTCTGGGTTCTCAGTTCTGTTCTACTGATCAATCTGTTTGTTCTTATACCAGTACCAGGCTGTTTTGACCACTGTGGCAGTGTGATATGTTCTGAAGTCGGGTAATGAGAGGCCTCCTAGTGTGTTCTTCTTCTTTAGTAGTACCTTGCTTAACCGGGGCTTCTTCCCTTTCCAAACAAAATTGGTGATTTGTTTCTCCATCTCATTAAAAAATGTCGCTGGAACTTGTATTGGGATTGCATTATATAAATAGATTGCTTTGGATAAAATAGACATTTTCACAATGTTAAGTCTTCCTATCCATGAGCAGGGTAGGTTTTTCCATTTATCTAAGTCTCTCTTAGTTTCTTGTAGTAAGGGCTTGTAGTTCTCTTTGTAAAGGTCTATTATGTCTCTGGTTAGATTAATTCCTAGGTACTTTATCTTCTTAGAGGCTATCGTAAATGGTATTGATTTGATAATTTCTTCCTTAACAGTCTCGTTGTTGGTATAAGGGAATCCTACTGATTTACTTATGTTTATCATGTATCCTGAGACTTTGCCGAAATCTTCTGTCAGTTTGAGTAGTTTATGTATAGATTCCTTGGGATTCTCTGCATATACAATCATATCATCTGCAAACAGGGAGATTTTAACTTCCTCTTTGCCGATGCAGATGCCCTTTATTTCTTGGTCTTGTCTAATTGCTCTGGCTAAAACTTCTGGCACAAGGTTGAATAGAAGAGGTGAGAGTGGGCATCCTTGTCTAGTTCGTGATCTCAAGGGAAAGTCTTTCAGTCTCTCTCCATTCAGGATGATGTGGGCAATTGGCTTTGTATAAATGGCCCTTATTGTGTTGAGGAATTTGCCATCTATGCCCATTTTGCTAAGGGTTTTTAGCATGAATGGGTGTTGGACTTTATCAAATGCCTTTTTGGCATCAATGGAGAAAATCAGATGATCCTTGTCTTTTGTGTTATTTATGTGGTTAATCACATTAATTGTTTTTCTAATGTTGAACCAGCCTTGCATCCCTAGTATGAATCCCAGTTGGTCAGGATGGATTATTTTCTTGATATGTTGTTGTATTCTATTGGCAAGAATTTTGTTGGAGATTTTTGCATCTAGATTCATGAGTGATATCGGTCTGTAGTTCTCTTTCTTTGTTGGGTCTCTCCCTGGCTTAGGTACCAGGGTTATGCTGGCTTCGTAGAATGAGTTTGGGAGTACTCCATCCCTTCCTATACTGTGAAATAGTCTCAGTAGTATTGGAGACAACTCTTCTCTAAATGGTTGGTAGAATTCTGCAGTGAAGCCATCTGGACCCGGACTTTTTTTTGGTTGGCAGTGTTTTGATGACCTTTTCACTCTCTTGCTTTGTGATGGATGTATTAAGTTATTCTACTTCACATTGTGATAATTTGGGTAGGTGGTATGAGTCAAGGAATTGGTCCATTTCCTCTAGGTTTTCAAATTAGTTAGAGTGCAGTCTTTCATAGTATTGTTACGATATTTTTGATTTCTGTTGCATCTGTGGTGACAACCCCCCTCTCATTTCTAATTTGGGTTATTTGTTTCTTTTCCTGCTTTTCTTTAGTAAGTTTAGCCAGTGGTTTGTCAATTTTGTTGATCTTCTCAAGAAACCAGCTTTTGGTCTTTTCAATTTTTTCAATTGTTTTTCTATTCTCTAATTCATTTAGATCTGCTCTAATCTTTATGATCTCATTTCTTGTGGTGCCTGAGGGGTTCCTCTGTTGTTCTCTTTCTACTTGTTGAAGCTGTAGGGTTAGTTCCTTGATTTGGTTTCTTTCCTCCTTCCAGATGTGTGCATTTATGGAGATAAACAGACCTCTGAGCACTGCTTTGGCTGTATCCCATAGGTTCTGGTAGGAAGTGTTTTCGTTCTCATTGGAAGCCATGAATTTCTTTAATTCATCCTTGATTTCCTCTATTACCCTTGTATTTTTGAGCATCATGTTGTTCAGTTTCCAAGAGTTCCACTTTCTATCTATGTTTTTTTCTGCTATTGATTTCAACTTTGATGGCTTTATGATCTGAGAAGATGCTTTGAAGTAATTCAACGGTATGGATTTTGTTGAGCATTGCGTCATGGCCTATCACGTGGTCAATTCTGGAGAATGTTCCATGTACACTGGAGAAGAAGGTGTAGTTGTCTGCTGATGGGTGGAAACTTCTGTATATATCAATGAGGTTTAGTTGGTTAATTGTGTCAATGAGGTCTTCTGTATCTTTACTGAGTTTTTTTCTAGATGATCTGTCTAGTAATGAGAGTGGAGTGTTAAAGTCTCCCACTATTATGGTGGAGTCATCTAACTCTCTCTTCAGTGTAGTCAGTGTTTCTTCGACGTATTTAGGTGCTCTGATATTAGGTGCATAAATATTTAATATAGTTAAGTCTTGCTTGTGTACTGAACCTTTCAGCAATAATAGTGTCCATCTTTGTCCACGATCGTGGATTTGACATTAAAATTGATTTTGTCTGAGATTAGAATTGCCACCCCTGCTTTTCTTTGTTCATTGTTGGCTTGATATATATTCTTTCAGCCTTTAATTTTCAGTTTCTTCCTATCTTTAGGTCTCAAGTGAGTTTCTTATAAGACAACATATGGATGGATCATGTCTTTTAATCCAAGATGTCACTCGATGTCTCTTCACTGGAGCATAGAGTCCATTCACATTCAATGTAATTATTGATAGATATGTGTTCAGTGCTGCCATTGTAATAGGTTTATTTTTATGTTGATGTTTTCTCTGTTGTTCTTATTAGGCTGTTCTGGGACATTCTTTTTTGTGAGTTGATTTTTCACCTTTTTCAGAGCTGGTTTTGTGGTTGTTGAGACTCATGTGTTACATTTCTTGAAATGGTATGATACATCTTTGTTGTACTTTACAGCTGCCCCTATAATCCCCCTTAATAAACTATATATAAACCCAATTTTAATTACTACCAGTCTTGTCATCTTCCTCTCCATCTGGAAGGACTATAACAACTCTAGTACATCCCTCTTTTTTTTTTTTTTAATTTTTATTTGACATGACTGAGTGAAAATGTACATTCACGTATAAATTTACATGCCCACCTATATGCACCTTCCACTGCTCTCCCGGTCCAGTGACTGCACACTATTCCTCTTTGCTCCATACATGTCTTATCCTCCCAACAGCCTCCTTTCCCCTCCTCTCCATCCACTCCCCTTCCTCCAGCCAGAAGTCAGCAAGATGATATCCTGTAGATGTATAGAACCATAAGGTGCTTCCAATATATGGTCACTCTGCATTGCCAAGTCCAATCCATTCCTGTCCAAAGAGTGGACCTTTGTTATAATTAATGGGAAAGGGCAGCATCAGGGCCGGGGGCCATGCTCTCAGCGGAACCCCAAAACTGCTGGACCATCAATTGAGGTCTTTTAGTGGAGATCTCATGATGCACCCCTTTTTATTCTTGTGTTGCCAATGAGACTCCTCTCTGTGAGCTCCTTCGTGGCGATCACTGGTGGTAGCCAGGCACCATCCGGTTCTTCCGGTCCCAAGTCGATGTTACATCCCTCTTTTTAATATGATGACACCATAGTTTTCATGATGATCACTGGATTGCTTTTTTCCTTATCAAGGCTGTGATTGGCTTTCGAGCCTTCCCTAACTGAGCAGAGTTTTGAGTAGTATGTTGTTCTAAAATATAAAGTTAGTGGTTTTGTTCTTCTAAGCCAGAGCCAAGAACTTCTTTCAATATTTTGGTTTGGTTTTTACAAAGTCTCTGAGTTTGTGTTTATCTGGGAATGTCTTAATTTCATTTTCATATTTGAAAGATAGTTTTGTAGGATATATAATTCTTGGTTGGAAGATCTTCTCCTTCAAGGCTTTGAATGTGTCATGCCACTGTCTCCGTGCCAGCATGGTTTCTGCTGAGAAATCTGAAGAGAGCCTACAGGGTTTCCCTCTGAATGTTAGCTTTGCTTTGAGTCTTGCTGCCTTTGAGAGTTGCTGCTTATATTTCATTTTGTTGAGCTTGATTATAATATGTCTTGGAGTATTTCTTTTGAGATATATATTGGGTGGCGTACGATATGCATCTGAGATGTCTATATTCTCTTCCTTTATGGTTTCTGAGAAGTTTTCTGTCAGCAGCGCAGCAGCAATACTCTCTGTGTTCTCAGATGTCTCACCCTGTTGAGAGACTCCAATTAATCAAAGGTTGTTCCTCTTAATAGAGTCCCACATGCTTCTTAATGTTTCTTCATTCTTCTTGTTTCTTTTTTCTGATTTCTGTTCATAGATGCTGGCCTCAGTAGCTCTATCTTCCAAGTCAGAAATTCCTTTTTCCATTTGTTCCATTCTGTTTTCTTGGCCTTGCATTGAAGTTTCTATGTCTTTGATTTTGTTCTTGATCTGTTGGATTTCAGAGTACTGGTGTTCCATCAGATCGAACATCTTGCTTAATTTTTCATTTTGTTCTCCTGCATTTTGTATAAGGTCTAGAAGGGCTCTGTATATAATCATTTTGTATTCACTTTCTGATGCTTTCATAAAGGTTTCTTCATCTGGAAAACTCCTTGGTTGCTTTGCTTGGGAGCCTTCTGAAGCCATGGTTGATTTCTTGTATGCCACAAGTGTCTGTTGCTTTTTGGGTCCCATGTGAGTATGTAGAGGCTGGAACAGGTACTGTGAGGATAGACTGCAGATGTTTCTCTAGGCTGTCTTAAAATGTAAAGCAAAAGATATCTGACCACTTCACAAGTCAGTTAGTTTTCCAGGTATAGAGGTCCCTCTTCTCATCTGGCAAAGTAAGTGCCACTATATCCAACCCCAGATGATACAAACTAGTTCAGAATACAGCAATGCTACTGCCCTGTTGGCCTCTGCTGACAGGGCCGACAACACTGTGTAGAGTACTGCTTTTTTGATAGAAAAGTGCTCTCCTGTGGGCAGGCTCTGGCTGCTAAGAATTAGGTCCAGCTGTGGCCACCGTGGCCACTGTGGCGCCCTCCACACAGGCAGCAGACAGAAGGGCTAAAGGTGCCGTGAGGTAGTGAAGCCTCTGATTCTGTTACAGGACCCCCAAAGCCAGTGGCACTGGGTAAATTACTGCTTTTCTGTCAGAGAAGTGCTGTCCTGTTTTCAGGCACTGGCTCCCAGGCTAAGAATGAGGTCCCACTAGAATCTCCATATCCAACATGGTGTCCCACACACTGGCTGTGAAACTCCGTAGAAATGCTGGTGAGACAGATATAAGACGAAAGGCTCAAAGTGGCCAGATTAACAGAGTCCCAAGCCTGGCTCTCAAAATATGGGAATTTCACCTGTCTGTCCTGCCAGCAGTGTGTCTGAGTCTAGCCGCCAGGCAAGACTCTGCTCCGCCCGCCGGCCAAGACAGAGGAAAAAAAAAGTCAAAATGGTGCGTTTACCTTCCATCCGTGAGAGCCGGGGCTAGCCAGGCATGGGAGTCAGCGTAAAAGAGGAGGTTTTTCTCTCAGTGTTATAAAGTCCAAAGTAACAGCCCTGTGCTGTGTCCTGGGGCTGATTAGGTGACTAGAAGGCTCTGTTTGATTATCAATTCAAGTCTTGGTTTCCAGAGGGATAGAAGGAGACGTGTGCTTAGTCCGCCAGCTTGACTCCACCCCGTGATGTATTTTTTACGTACTACCATCATGGCTTATTTCTTTCTTCATGAGCAGGACTTCCAGTTCCTCAACCTGATATGATTTTTCAGTTGAAGAGAGGGGAAGAGGCATGGATAGTTGATCTTCATGGATATGAGGAGACAGAATGTCCAGAGAACATCTCCCTAGGTAACTGAGTGTGAACAGGGCAGGACATAAGTCTGTGTTGTTTGGGCGGGGTTATTTGGGTGTGTTTATTGAAATACTGGGTATCACTTTTTTATCAAATTAAAACTCCTCTTTAGTGGTTGTTTAGCTTTCATTTTTTCCCCTGCTTATTAAAATATCCATCTATATTTATAAAATGTTTATTTTCTCAGATCTGCCCTGTTGTCCATTCACACTTTGGTATGTCCGTTTATCACCATCCTCTCCATTTAGCGTCCAACAACGACAACAACAACAACAACAAAAAGCCTGTGGCCATCAAGTTGATTCTGACTCATCATACTCTCCTGATTATCCTGGCCATGCTCCCAAAAAATATTCTCCTGTTTCCTGAGATGTCCCCTGTCAGTTCTGGCCCCTGACTTCTTCATTTTCCAGGCTCATTCTTTCCCTGGTGTGTAAGAACAAACAATGTCATACCTATACATTACTTTGAGATTTATCATAAAATGTGTCTTCTTCCACTATAACATTTCTCTTTTTTTTAGTGTGAGAAAGTAACTGAATGTGTGTTTTCTGTTTGTTCCAGACTGGGAAAATAAGCCTAAAATTCAAACTGCTTCAGAAGAAGAAATCTCTGAAGAAATATTAAGAGAAAGACTTGGAAGTAAAGGTTCTCTGTTTCCTAAATTTGAAGTTCCTGTACCAGAGGATAGGTTAGAAACAGAGAAGGAAAAGCCTGCAGTGGAAACTTACAAGAAATTCCTTTCCCAGGAAAAAAACTTGCAGCAAATGTCAGTCCCTCCCAGGAAAATTCTCACTAAAGAGAGAGACCAAGAATGCCGACACTGTGGGAAGACCTTTTTCGACCACTCTTCCCTTATCCGCCACCAGAGGACTCACACTGGAGAGAAGCCCTATGAATGCCACGAGTGTGGGAAAGTCTTCAGTCACAGGAGCAGTCTCAGTAGACATCGAATGTCTCACACTGGGGAGAGCCCCTACGAATGCAATGTGTGTGGGAAAGCCTTCTTTGACCGTTCATCCCTAACTGTACATCAGCGAATCCATACTGGAGAGAAACCCTTTAAATGCAGCGAGTGTGGAAAAGCCTTCTTTGACCGTTCATCCCTTACCCGACACCATAGAATTCATACTGGTGAAAGTCCTTATGAATGTAATCAATGTGGGAAAGCCTTTAGCCAGAAAAGCATCCTTACTCGACATAAACTAATCCATACTGGTAGGAAGCCCTACGAATGCAGTGAATGTGGGAAAGCCTTCTATGGTGTCTCATCACTGAATAGACATCAGAAAGCTCATACTGGTGAACCTCGCTATCAATGTAATGAGTGTGGGAAAGCTTTCTTTGACCGCTCACCTCTTACTCAACATCAGAAAATTCATACTGGAGACAAGCCATATGAATGTAGTGAATGTGGGAAAGCCTTTAGCCAGCGGTGTCGACTTACTCGACATCAGAGAGTTCATACAGGAGAGAAGCCCTTTGAATGCGGTGTCTGTGGGAAAGTTTTCAGTTCTAAATCATCAGTCATTCAGCATCAGCGACGTTATGCCAAACAGGGAATAGACTGAATTGGGTTAAAGCTTTAGTCAGAAAAATAGGAATGGCATAAAAACTTAAAGATAAATGTTTCCTATTTTAACTTCATCATATCATCATTCCATCCATGCTGGCTACTCTTCTCCTTTCTCTGCTACTGGTGTTTGATTAAACACCTTATACCTACTTGTTACAGAACTGATGTGGCATGGCTGAAGTTAGGATATAACTAAAGATCCAAAATTTTGGAGAAGTTTATCACATGGTAGGATAAGAGTTAGGAGTAGATACTCAGATACACTTCTTGTGTGAACATGAGAACTAAGGCTGCAGATGTCACTGCACTTTAAATAATTACAGGCAATGACAGGAGGGAAAGGCAAAATAACACCACAGCACAAGTGTTGTTTCCAGTACTGTTCTTTTTACAGCTGTCAGTCCCTCTCTCTTAGAGCTTTTAGGGCACTGATTAATCTTGTTCTTTTGTGTCCTAGCTTTTAGATATCTTCATACTGCTAGTAATAATAGTTAGCATTTACTGAGAACTTATTATGGGATAAGCACTCAGCTCAAAGTTTTACGAGGAGTAGGTTCTTTGATCTTAACCTTATTAAGTAAGTACTATTACTACCCTCAGAAAGTTCCTGGGTGGTAGAAATGGGTAGGTATACAACTACTAACCAAAAAGTTGACAGTTCCAACCCACCTAGAAGCACCTTGAAAGAAAGGTCTGGTGATTTGCTTCTGAAAAGTAACAGCCTTAAAAATCCTATGGCAAGCAGTTCTGCTTTGCAACACATGGAGTCTCCAAGAATTGGAATTGACTTGATGGCAAATGGTTTGGATTTTTTTAATTATGCTCCAGTAACAGTTAAGAAAAGTGAAGTTCAGAGAGGTTAAATAAGTTGCCCAAAGTTACAGAGCTAGTAAAATTTGAAACTAGGTCTTGAATACAGGCCTGCCTTAAAAGTCCATTTTCTTTACCATCATGCTATAAGATCTAATGTCTTATAATTTGTGTACATTATCCCGTCAACTAGATTGTAAGCACTTGGAGGTGTGACTTACATGTCTGTGTATCTCACCCAGTGCCTTACATGTAATAGGTGCTCAATAAATATTTATCTGAATAATGATTTTCTATTTCCTGAGTTCTCTGTATTCAGAACACCTCTTAGATTCACATCCTTCCTCTGAATTTTCACAGCCCTGCCTATACCTTTATCCTCCTAGGCTCATGTTAACTCTAGTAGTCGCTTCCTAATTTGAGTTCTTCATCTTCGTTGTTGAAGAGGGATATGCTAAGCTGTTGGTAGTAAGTAACAAATAAGCACCAAATAAGATTTATTCCTCACATAAAGTCTGCATAGGTCATTCTGATTTATTTTACCCTCATCACTTAGAACATGTAGCCTCCAAAATCACTGTGGTAGAAGAAAAAGCTGGAGTATTTTGTGGGGATGTTGCTAAGAGCCAGGCTTTCATCTCTTGTAGCCGCTTCTCGTAGGCCAGAACCCAAGTAAAGTAAAAAAGCACCTCCATATTCAGTGAGCCCAAATAGCCTTTGCCTCAGTTACATTTTGCATATTACACTTTGGAATCTTTCCACATGACCCTTTTCTGCCTATCATTACCTTAGGACCTAAAACAACTCACTGTTACATTAAACTTCTCTGGATATCTCAGGTCTGCCTTACCATTGTCTTGTGTTGCTGAGCTTCACCTCCTAATATCAAAAACTTTTATTTTGTGGAACCAGCCCTGTGTTTTTATTTTATTAAAGCTCAAGCACTGGATGACCTTGGTTGTAGGTGTCGCATCCTCTCACTACTTTAAGATGATGGCTTGAAGAGGACTTGGTTCTGAAGGGTTCTTTGAAACCTAGCTTGCCCTGCATGAATCCCAGTGGACCAAGATGCATTTCTCCTGACAGATTCAGTAAGCTAGACTGGCAACCACAGCTCTCCCCACCCTATAATTACCATATTACTCTTTAACCACCTCTCTTAAGAGCAAATGACTAGCAAGGAAGAGCACTTTTCCATGTGTGAGCTTTTAAAGAAACTTGACCCCAGTGAAGCTGACATTAATCCCCAAAATGCAAAACTACAGACGTTGGAGAGGTGATAGAGAGATGAACCCTGCTACACTGCTAGTGGGAATGAAAAATGGTATAGCCCCTCTGGAGAATGTTTTGGTGATTTCTTTAAAAAAAAAAATAGAGAAATACCATGTGGTCCAGCAATCCCACTGCTTGGAATATATCCTAGAGAAATAAGGGCTGTCGCACGAACAGATACATGCACACCAATGTTTGCTACAGCACTGCCCACAATAGCAAAAAGATGGAACCAACCTAAATGCCCTTCAACTGAAGAATGGATAAACAAACTAGTATATTCACACAGTGGAATACTATGCATTGATAAAGAATGATGATCTTCGGAAAAATATGACAATATGGAGTCACCTAGAAGACATGCTGAATGAAGTTAGTCAAACACAAAGGAAAAATACTGTATTAGAGCAGGATTTTGGGGCCCCAGGAAATGGACTAAGCACAGAAGAAAATCTTTGTTGGTTACCAGAGAAGGAAGAAAGGGGGACAGGTATTCAGAGATTAGATATTAAATAGGAACTGGGTTAAGTGAAGAAAGGGACAGCATACACTAGAAGGGAGATGAACACTGCTGGACTCTACCAAGTGTTAAAAGATTTCCTATATACAGTGTAACACTTTGAAGGTCACAGTAGCAGAATCAGAGGTCTGGGTATTGCATTTGGGGACACCTAGGTCAACTGGCACAACTAAGCTTTTTCTTAAGAAAATGGTCTGCATTCCAACTTGATGAGTGGCGTCTGGGGTCTTAAAAGCTAGTTAAGCTGCCATCAGTCAAGTCTCAAACCCAACTGGAACAGAAGAGTCTGAAGGTCATCAAAGACAGGAGGACAATGTGAGGCCAGGAGACAGATGGGGCCAAATGATTCAGAATTTGCACCAGCATGAAACCAGAAGAACTGGATGATGCCTGGCCACCCCCAGTGTCTGCCTTGAGAAGCAATACAATCTCAGACTCCCTAACATAGCAACAGAAAAATAGGAATGCAGATCTAGAATTCTATTAAAAGACTAGACTTGATGGTCCAACAACCTGGAGGGCTCCCCAAGAGTACACTCCTACCCCAGAGCTGAAACCAGCACCAAAGAAGACTGTTTATACAAAATTGGACTGGACTAAGCCATCCAGCTGTTGGAACAGATTCCCTATAGTGATGAGATGGGAGGGTGGAGAAGAGGGGACAGGACTAGGTTGAATGAACATGGGAAGAATGAAGTGGAAAGAGGAATGTGCTGTCAGAACTGGGATACCAGCTGGAGTTGCATAGCAGGTCTCTGTATGGGCTTGAATATGGCGAGCTCACTTCATTTGTAAACTTGCACTTAGCCACAACAAAATATTTAAAAAGAAAAACGAAAAACACGAGCAGAGCATAGACTTTATCACTGTGGACATCTGGTATCTTAAGATATCAAATAGAAAGCAAAAGAGATTATTGACAAACTTTTAACTGATGACTATCACGGCACTTGGCGACTTGGCATCACAGTTCTGAATCTTGGTCAAAAATTGAGAGTCAAGTATTTTCCTAAGGCATTCTGCGATTGTTGGCAAGGTAATACCAGAACAAACTCTGAATTCTAGCAGATTTGTCCCTGTATGTCTGTCAGTTTGTCATACTGTAGAGCCTGCATGTTGCTATGATGCTGGAAGCTATGCCACCAGTATTCAGACACCAACAGGGCCCATGCTAGACAGGCCTCAGCTGAGCTTCCAGGCTAAGAAGATGAACCTGGCAATCTATTTCTGAAAATAATTATCCTGTGAAAGTCTTATAAATGGCAGGTGGAACATTGTCTAATGCAGTGTGGGAAGACAAGCTCCTCGGGTTGGAAGTCACTCAAAATACAACTGGGGAAGAGTACCTCCTCAAAGTAGAGTCAACCTTAATGATGTAGATGGAGTTAACACCGGA
The DNA here is from genome assembly GCA_028571685.1 of Heterohyrax brucei. NCBI lineage: Eukaryota > Metazoa > Chordata > Mammalia > Hyracoidea > Procaviidae > Heterohyrax > Heterohyrax brucei. Next base: position 27,161,219 of record CM053162.1, read on the forward strand.
TGAGTCATGGAATGACATCAAGGATATCGTGCATGAAGGAAGTAAGAGATCATTGAAAGAAAAGACAAAAATGGGTGTCAGAAGAGACATTGGCTAACTAAAGCCAAAGAAAGAAATGATGATCTAAAAGAGATCAACAAAAGATTTCAAAAGACAGCTTGAGAAGACGAAGTATTATAATGAAATGTGCACAGACCTGGAGACAGAAAACCAAAAAGGAAAAATGCAATTGGCATTTCTCTAGCTGAAAAATATAAAGAAAAAATTCAGCCTTGAGTTGCAATACTGAAGGATCCTACAGGGGAAATATTAAATGTCACAGGAGGCATCAAAAGAAGATGGAAAGAACCAGAAAGACTTGTTTGACGTTCAACTATTTCTGGAGGGAACATATGATCAGAGAAGGATGGTACTGAAGGAAGAAGTTCAAGCTGCACTGAAGGAATTGGCAAAACACCAGACTCAGAAATAGACCAACTGAGGTATTTTAATAAACATAGGCAGTGCTGGAAGTGCTCACTCATCTGTGCCAAGAAATTTGGAAGACAGCCACTTGGCCAATCTACTGGAAAAGATGTATATCTACATCTATTCCCAAGAAAGGTGATCCAACCAAATGCAATAATTGTATTTTTTTTCTAGAATTTTATTGTGCTTTAAGTAAAAGCTTACAATCCAAATCAATTTGCAACATAAAACCCTGAAACACACCACTATGCAACTCTAACTGCTCTCCCCACCTCCACTCCATGACAGCATACTCCCCCTTTCTACCCTGTACTTCACATATTCATTCAGCCAACTCCTGTCCCCTCTCTGCCTTCTCATTTTGTCTCTAGAGAGGAACTGCCCAGGCAGCCTCATGTATATATTTAAGAAGCATATTCTTCACCAGCAACACTCTATGTCTTACAGTCCAATCCAATCTGTCTGAAGAATTGATTTAGGTACTGGTTTCAGCTCTGAGCTAACAGACAGTCTGGGAGACATATTCTCAAGGGACCCTACAGTCTGACAGACCATCAAGTGTGGTCTTTAAATAGAGTTCTAGTTCTGCACATTTATTTATCTCCTGCTATATCAGGGACTTTTATGTTGCGCTCCTTGTCAGCACAGTCGTTGTTGGTGGCCAGGCATCATCTAGTTCTCCTGATCTCATGTTGATATAGTTTCTGGATCATATGGTGCCTTCTATCTGCTTGGCACATATTTTCCTCAAGTCTTTAATTTCCTTCTTTCTCCTCTGCTCCAGATGGATAGGGATCAATTGATGCTACTTACATGGCAGCTTGCTAGCTTTGAAGACCCCAGACACCACTCACCAAAAGTGGGATGCAGAACATATTCTTCAAAAAAACTTAGTTATGCCAATTAGCCTAGCTATCCCCTGAAACCGTGGTACCCAGACCCCTGTCCCTGCTACTGTGTCCTTCAAAATGTTGGGTTGTATTTAGAAAACCTTTTAGCTTTTGGTGTTTCCAGTTATGCTAACTTCTCTTCTACTGTGAGCTGTCACTCCCTTCACCTAACCCAATTCCTATCCACTATCTGATCCATGAATACCGCTTTTCCTCCCTCCCTACTCTTGTAATCATCAAAGATGTTTTTATTCTGTGCTTACATCTTTTCTTAAGTCCTTATATTGTTACATAATAATATAATATTTGTCAAACGAGAGAATAATTGAACATTGTTATTGTCGCATGCAACTAAAATTTTGCTGAAGATCATTTAAAAGCAGCTGCAGCAGTGCATTGACACAACTGCCAGAAATCCAAGCTGGATTCAGAAGAGGATATGGAATCAGGGGTATCACTGCTAGTGTTGGATGGATCCTGGCTGAAAGTAGAGAATATCAGAAAAATGTCTACCTGTGTTTTACCAGCTATGCAAAGGCATTTCACTGTGTCGATAACAACACATAATCAATAACACTGTGAACAGTGAGAATTCCAGAACACTTAATTGTGTTCATGAGGAATCTATAAGTAGATTAAGAAGCAGTCATTGGGATGGTACAAGGGTGCTGCTTGGTTTAGAATCAGGAAAGATGTGTCAAGTTTTATACTTTTATTCTACCTATCCAATCTATATGTTGAGCATATAATCTGAGAAGCTGGACCATATGGAGAAGAACGTGGCATCAGGATTGGAGGATGCCTCATTAACAACCTGAGATATGCAAATGACACAACCTGGCTTGTGAGGAGGACCTGACGCACTTACTGATGAAGATCAAAAACCACAGCCTTCAGTATGAATTATACCTCAATATAAGGAAATAAAAAATCCTTACAACTGGACCTTTAAGCAACATTGTGATAAATGGAGAAAACACTGAGGTTGTTGAGGTTTTCTTTTTACTTGGATCTGCAATCAACACTCATGGAAGCAGTAGTCAAAAAATCAAAAAACACATTGCACTGGGCAAATCTGCTGCAAAAGGCCTCTTTAAAGTATTAAAAAGCAAAGATGTCATTTTGAGGTCCAAGGTGCACCTGACCCAATCCATATTGTTTTCAATCACCTCATGTGCATGTGAAAGCTGAACAATCAATAAGAAAAACCAAAGAATTTGTACCTTTGAATTGCAGTGTTGGCAAAGAGTACTGAATTTATTATTGTCTTAGTCATCTAGTACCACTATAACAGAAATATCACAAGTGGAGTGCATGGCTTTAACAAAGAGAAATTTATTTTGTCGCAATCCAGTAAGCTAAGTCCAAAATCAATTCCAGGGGAAGGTTGTTATTAGTCAGTCCATAAGACTTATCTTCTGGTACCTTCAGTTGTTGACTTCCTCCTGATTAGTTATTGCCATTCTCTATCCAGCAGCTGTGTTTCTCACTTTCACTTCTTTATCATGACTTCACATTTTCTGTCTTACTTAACTCAAGCACAACCATTTTGTGTTTCAATAGCTTAGCTAATTTTAACTTACATTTATGACAAGACTCCACTTTATATTCTCTCTCTACACACATAACACAGGTATATATATATATATATATATGAATATATATACACATATATATAAATCCTCATTTCAGTTCTTCCAGGGGGGCACCAGAGAGCTACAATCAGCACTGGGGAATGGAACCAAGGGAGCAAGAAACTGTGCAGGTTCAACACCCCATAGTAAGTCCTACTACCCGTCCCAGGAGCACCTGTAGCAGGAACCATTTTGAAGTCTACATGCCTGGGCAACAGAGTGACAATCTGGCCCCTGCCATCTAAGAAAGGAAATTCTTCATATCCCCACTGCTAGTCTGTTGTGTCCAGCTACACCCTGGGCATAGACAGGTTATAAAGCCCAACCCTGAACTCGCTGAGTGGTGAAGCCTGTGAGAGTGCTATACACTCCATTGCTGCTGCTGCTGCTCCACTTTGAAAAGCTTTTATGTTCCAACACATATTTCTCTCATGGGCCAGCCAAATCTCTATGAGTAATTCTTCCTCACAGGTCTGACAACGACTCTTGAGGGTCTTGAAAGACTCCTGGTAACAAAATGAAATCTTAAACTATGGGAATGGAAGGAAATTGTTCAGGAAAACTGTGATGCAGGAAAAGGCCGTGGTCTAGGATAGGCTCTTGAAAAGCAAAAAAAAAAAGCAGTGAAGAGAATCCTATGAAAGGAGGGTGAGCAAGAGAAACACCCAGTGAGAGCAGTGCCACAAAAACAAGACAGCTTAAGAAAGGGGAAAGTCAACACTGCTCAAATTGCCAAGTGGTCAAGGAGAACAAAATCTGAGATATGGCCAGTCAAGTTTCTTGGTGACTTGGATACTGCAGTCAAAGCAATACTGAAATGAACATGGTTAAGGAATAAGGGATCAATGGAAGGTAGGTTTAAGTGTCTACAATTCTTAGTAGAGAAGTACAGCAACAGTGTTCCTTGGAAGTGAAGAGGGCTAGACTTCTCACATATTTTGGTGACGTTGATCTGACTTGACGGCACTTGGCTTTGGCTTTTATCAGGAGTAACCAGTCCCTGGAGAAGGACATCAAGCTTGATAAGGTAGAGGGTCAGCCAAAACTTAGGAAAACCCTTCATGAGGTGACTTGACACAGTGGCTGCAACAACAGACTCAAACAAAGCAACGACCGTGAGGATAGCGCAGGACTGGGCAGTGTTGCCTTTTGTTGTATACAGTGTCTCCACCAGGCGGGGCTGACTCGATCCACTAACAACAAAAACTAATTCTGAGTAGTTTGGCTTTGATAAAAGAGAAGGAATGATAGCTGGAGAGGGATATGAGACAAGAAAAGATTTCCTTAAAAATGGAAGAGGTGAACATTTGAATCAGATGTCTTTAGGTGCAGGGGCAAGAAAACGCAACCCAACACCCTTGCTTAATGCTAAAGGAATTTATTGGCTTTCATAATTGCAAAGTGGAAGTGTACCTCTCTGTTTTTTTTTTTTTGTTTTTTTTTTTTTTTTTTTCAGTAAAGAGGGATTAAAGGTGTGAAGAACGGCAAATTTGTAGATTTCATTGCAGGAAATAGTAGGAAGTCAGGGAGGAGACCAGAAGCCGACAAGGTCTAACTCAAGAACCGGATATAAAGCTGCCTAGGAAGCTGCGGCAGTACGTGCCAGTGTTGAGGGCCCAGATGGGACAGACTAACAATTTCAGCTTTTTACTCGTCGGCTTGCCTCCATTTTAAACTATAAATGTAGTGGTTTTACCGTTTAAATTGCTTTCATGAGTATCCATTCGTACACCAAGCACGGTTAGAGGCTTAGGAGGTAGGGCCTCAGAGTCCGCCTCTAGCCCCGAAGCCTTCTGGGAATCGTAGTTTTCCCCCGAAGCCGTCCTGGAATTATAGCTACCGGAGGGTGCTTTGCGCATGCGCCTTGCGGTCTCTGAGGCCGGGGAGCCCAAGCAGTATTGCGCCCGAGGTGAGGACTAAAGGCTTGTTGTGGTAGGATTGGCGGCCAGAGGATGAGAAGGTGGAGGAAAGGACGAGGACGTGAGGAAGGCCTGCGTATCACGGCACCCTGAGGATGGAGTCGAAATGGGGTTGTCGCGAATAGCCAGTGACCGCCATCCTGGGTTGGCCTTGGTTCGGTTTGGGGCGCAGGCGCCGGCCTGGACCCTGGCTCAGGGCCAGCGCCATACCTGCGAAGTCAAGTCAGACCACCGTAGGCTGGCCTGCGGTCTGTCTGATGACCTTTCCCTGTGTGAGCCGACTGTGCTTTGGGGTGCTGGGCCGCGCTCACAGTGCCTGCCTGAGCCGGCCCTGGACGCTGGGACGGCTTGCTCCCCACCGAGCCATCCTGCTCCCACCCCAGGGGCTCAGTAGGTCCGAATTTAATTGAGTCCGGTGAGTCCAGAGTGCTGCTCACTGATTATTTCTGTCACACGCCTCACACTGCTTTTTCTCTAGCGTCCTTGGACTGTGTCCAGGGTTTTACCCTTTGCCATCTGACAGTTGCAGCTGACCGGAGCCTCCCTTTTCTCTTTGCTGCTTTCCAACACTAGCCAAATTTTCTTGCAAAACTTGGCATTTCGATTTGTCTGCAGATGGAAAGCTAGCAGTCTTAGTGTGAGGAGGGCACTCAAAGTTCATCATCTCAAAGGCACAAATAACTGTTGTAAAATGTATACTGACTGAGACAAATCTGATGGTTCAAAGAAGGACGACTGATTACCTGATGTTTACACAACTGAGAGTTAATTGGAAAAGAGTTTATAGCCTGGAAAAAAGAGCTTAGCCAATTTAGGTTTTTTCAGGAAATTTGCTTATGCTAAGGTTGAAACATCCATAGCTTATTTTCTTAACACTGGTAGTCAGATTAGTATTTCATGTTTCTTTCTCACTGCTGTTTTCTTCTGCTTCTCAGATGACATGACACTGTGGCTGTTGATGGTTTCCAAGTTTACGTGCTTTCAGGTGGAATCTGCTGGGAAAATGACTTGACCTCTTTTTCATGGTTCTGTAATTAGGTCAGATGCCAATCAGCTTTGACCAGAAGTAGAGCCAGTTTTCACTACTGTGGATGGATGAACAGTATTTCTGAAAAAGGTGAAGTTTTGGTAGAGCTCAAAAGGCAGAACAATAGCTGCAGCTTTGCTGCATTTTACTCACCTTGAAATACTGTTATTAAGGAAACTACATAAAGCAGCAGACCTGGACTGGCCACGGTCCCGTTTTCCACAGTGTTCCTTTTCATGTTCCTGGCCACAGCTGATTGGGCAAGAGGTGGAAACATGATCTAAGGTCATTGACCTCTCATTGGCTAACAGCCAATTAAGTGTTTCTTGAGAATTCTGTGTAGGAGATCAGAGACCACATTGAATCATTTAAGTCCAGAAGTCAGGGACAGAGACGTCACTGAGCTTTGTCTATGCAAGGAGAATGAGAACATGCCACTCCACAGGGATGGAGAGGTGCAAGACCCATTAGCTTGTGACAGCTTTAGAGTAGCCTTAGTTCAAGCCCAGTTCCCACAGGATTATTCTCAGGCACATGTCCTGCATGTGCACATGAAACATAAATACAGCCTTGCTGTAGCCATTCTAGATGTTCAGGATAACATATCCAGATATTTTGCATAGAGAGCTTAAGGAACAAAAGATGAAGATGTGTAGCACCATCATTATCCCCTCAATATTCAAAAAGGCACACAAGACTATTGCTTAAAAGAAAGACAACCTGATTGGCAGTAGATTACAACCACAGTTGGAACCTGGAATGCAGTGCTAAATGTGATATATTCCATTGGATGACACAGCAGTTCACACAGAGCAACCACCTCAGATGGACACTTTTTTCCATTTCTACTCTTTCTCCCTCCCTACTGATTCCTGACTCTATCTTGCAACAGCATTTGTTATAATAGCATAAGAGAACATTGTTCTAGCATTCCATCTGAGTAACCTGGGGAGAATACTTTTCTTGAGTCTACTCCTGGAACCTTCTTTTAGATTCCCACAGTAAACCTTCTGTCAAGAACAAAGCTCTCAAGAATATCATCACCTCTTATGGCTTCTAGATGCTGTTCTGTCATAAAGTTACTGCCATACCAGGTCCAAAGGTGAGAGACTTGAGAGGAGAAGGGAATTGAGGGAATCTATTCTGCCCCATGTATTCTCATCCTGGAACCCTGGTTCTCTAGATAATACTGTACTTCCCATGGTCTTCAGAGATGCCAGCCAATATTGCAAGGGAAGTGGCCAGTCAGTCCTTTTCTCTTGCTGGAGGAGCAATTGCATTTAATCCTGGACTGACTGTTGCATAGCTGGGCATCTTTTTGAGTACAGACTTAGAGTTCTACAGAAACTTTAAAAAAAAGGCCTTAGTAAAGAAATTGGCTGGAATTTCTCATGCCTACTTCTGATATCCCTTTCTTGGCTGGATGGAACCCAGTCAGTTTCTTGAGTCTGTATCTAGAACCCTTGGCAATCAAGCAGAAATTAAGGCAGAATACCTGTGCTTTTGTATAGGCCACAAATGTCAAGAAGCCTGGTACAGTTTGCTTACAGTGTCTTTATAATTCTCTTTGTACTTTAAAAATAAGCCTGTACTTACCTGAGCTGACCTGGGTGTAATTCTGTAGTTCTGTCCCTTAGAGCTAAATGAAACTTAACACAGTCATTTGTTTACTTTTACTTTGTTATGATTGACCTTGATTTCAAAGGGTGGCTTTAGTATTATAATGAAATGTGCAAAGACCTGGTGTTAGAACACTAAAAGGAAAGAACACACTGGGCATTTCTCAGGCTGAAAGAACTGAAGAAAAAAATTCAAGCCTTAAGTTGCAATACTGAAGAACTCTATAGGCAAAATACTGAATGATGGAGGAAGCATCAAAAGAAGTTGAAAGAAACACAGAGTCACTGTACCAAAAAGAACTAGTCAACATTTACCCTTTCAGGAGGCAACAGATGATCAGGAAAGGTGATCTACCAGGATGCAGACATTCTCAAACTATGCCATTAATATCACATTAATATCAGAAACACTTGGCAACAGTACATCAGCAGAGAACTGCCAGAAATTCAAGCCAGAGTCAGAAGAGGATGTGGAACAAAAGATATCCTTGCTGATGTCAGATGGATCTTGGCTGAAAGCAGAAAATACCAGAAAGATGTTTACCTATGTTTTATTATAAGACTATGCAAAGACATTCGACTGTAAGGATCAAATTATGGTCATTTAAAGAATGGCCATTGCAGAATACTTAATTATGCTGATGTGAAATTTGAACATAGACCAAGAGTTAGTCATTCAAATAGAACAAAGGGGTACTCCATGGCTTAAAATCAGGAAAGATACTCATCACAGTTGTATGGTTTCACCATACTTATTCAGTCTGTATGCTGAGCAAGTAATCTCAAAATCTAGATTATGTGAAGAACAAGGCATGAGGATTGGAGGAAAACTCATTAACAACGTGCAATATGCAGATGACACTACCTTGCTTGCTGAAATTGAAGAGGACTTGAAGCACTTAGTGATGGAAGACTACAACCTTCAGTATGGATTGCATCTCAACATTAAAATCTTCACAACTGGACCAGTAGCAATAGCATGGTAAAAGGAGAAAAGATTGAAATTGTCAAGGATTTCACTTTACTTGGATCTACAATCAATACCTATGCAAGCAATATTCAGGAAATAAATTACATATTGCACAGGGCAAATCTGCTGCAAAAGATCTCTTTAAAGTGTTAAAAAGCAAAAATGTCACTTTGAGGACTAAGATGCACCTGACCCCAGCCATGGTGTTTTCAGTTGTCTCATGTACCTGTGAAAGCTGTACAGTTAACAAGAAAGATAGAGAAGATGCAACTGAATTATAATGTTGGCAAACAATACTGATTATACCATGGCCTGTCAGAAGGAGGAACAAATCTGTTGTGGAAGAAGTATACCCAGAATGCTCCTTCTAAGTGAGAATGGCGAGACTTTGTCTATGACATACTTGATAAAGTAAAAGGTCAACAAAAAAGAGGAAGACCTCAGAGATGGGTTGACACAGTGTTTTTGTTTTTTTTTAAGTCTTAGAGTTTGTAATATTTTTAATCTCCACAGCATTTGATATTGATTACCCCTCATTTCTTTCTAAAGCCCTCTTTCTCCTTAGCTTCCATACATCACACTATTCTGGTTACTTTAAAAAAAAATTTTTTTATTAATTACAGTAAAAGAGTAAAATTTCTAACATCACTTATCTATGATAAACCCTCAGCCCCCCCCCCCCCCACCCTGGTAGCCAACACAGTCATTTTCTTCTGTGGCTAAGTCTCTTTTTAAGTCCTTGTAACAGGGGTCTCATTCAAAATTTGTCCTTTTGACACTGATTGATTTCACTCAGCATGATCTCTTCCAAATGAGACCATGTTGTTTTCTTAAATCATCATTGTTTTTTATCATAGCATAGTGTTCCACTGAGTATATGTACCATAGTTTGTTTATCCGTTCATCTATTGATGGGCATTGGGGTTGATTCCATCTTTTTGCTATTGTGGACTGTGCTGCAACAAACATTCCTGTAATGTGTCTATTCATGTGACAGCCTTTGTTTCTGAAGGATAAATTCCAAGCAGTGGACTTACAGGATCAAATGGTGTATCTATTTCCAGCTTTTTAAGGAAGCACCAGATTGTTTTCCAAAAAGATTGTACCATTTTTCAATCCCACCAGCAGTAGAGTTCCAGTTTCTCTACAGCCTCTCCAGCATTTGTTGTTTTGTGTTTTTTGGATCATGGCCAACCTTGTTGGGGTGAGATGGTATCTCATCGTAGTTTTGATTTGAATTTGTTTAATAGCTAATGATCATGAGCAATTCCACATGTGTCTTTTGGCTGCCTGGATATTCTCTTTAGAGTGACTGTCCATCTCCTTTGCCCATCGCTTAATGGGATTATTTATCTTTTTCTTATTGCTGTTTTGTAGTATCTTCTAGATTATGGAGATCAGATGTCAGTCTGACATACAGTTGCCAAATATTTCTTCCCATTCTGTAGGTGGTCTTTTAATTCTTTTGATGAAATCTTTGGATGAGTAAAAGTGTTTGATTCTTAGTAGTTCCCATTTATCTACTGTCTCTTCTGTTGATAGTGCCTTGTCAGATCATGAAGTCTGTCTACATTGTGTATTAAGACTTCCATTATTGTTCCTGTTTTATCTTGGATGAGCTTTATCATTTTAGATTTTATATTTAGGTTTTTTTAAAATCCAATTTGAGTTGGTTTTGTATAAGGGCTAAGATATGGGCCGTGTTTCAGTTTTTTGCAGGTGGATATCCAATTTTGCCAGCACCGTTTGTTAAAGAGATCATTTTTACACCAGTTTAAAATCTTAGGGCCTTTGTCAAATATCAACTGTTCATAGGAGGATGGTGGCATCTCTGGGGTCTCAACTCTGATCCATTGATCTATATGTTTCTTTTGTAGCAGTACCAGGCCGTTTTGACAACTGTGGCAGTGTGATAGGTTCTAAAGTCAGGTAGTGAGAGGCCTCCCAGTGTGTTCTTCAGTAGTGCTTCACTTATCCAAGGTTTCTTCCCTTTCCAAGCAAAGTTGGTGATTTGTTTCTCCATCTCATTAAAAAATGTCACTGGAATTTGTATTGAGATTGCATTATGTAACTAGATTGCTTTGGGTAAAATCGACATTTTCACACTGTTGAGTCTACCTATCCATGAGCAGGGTAGATTGCTCCATTTATGTAAGTCTCTCTTAGTTTCTTGTAGTAAGGTCTTGTAGTTCCCTTTGTAAAGGTCTCTTATTTCTCCAGTTAGATTTATTCCTAAGTATTTTATCTTCTTGGGGGCTATAGTAAATGGAATTGATTTGGTGATTTCTTCTTTAATCATCTCATTGTTGGTATGAAGAAATCCTACTGATTTACTTGTGTTTATCTTGTATCTCAATACTTTGCTAAACTCCTCTATTAGTTCCAATAGTTTACTTATGGATTCCTTTGGATTCTCTGTATATACAATCATATCATGTGCAAATAGGGAGATTTTTACTTCTTCATTGCTGATATAGATGTCCTTTATTTCTTGGTCTTGTCTAATTGCTCTGGCTAGAACTTCTAGCACAACATAGAAGTGGTGAGAGTGGGCATCCTTGTCCAGTTCCTGTTCTCAAAGGGAATTCTTTCAGTCTTTCACCACTCAGGATGTTGAAGGCAGTTGGCTTTGTGAAGATGCTACTGATTACATTGAGGAATTCCCCCTCTATTCCTATTTTTCTGAGAGTTTTTAGCATGAATGAGTGTTGAACTTTGTCAAATGCCTTTTCTGCATCAATTGACAAAATCAGGTGATTCCTATCTTTTGTGTTATTTATGTGGTTGATCACATTGTTTTTCTGATGTTGAACCACCAGCCTTGCATCCCTGGAATGAAACAACTTGATCATGATGAATTATTTTTTTATATGCTGTTGAATCCTATTGGCTAGAATTTTGTTGAAGACTTTTGCATGTAGGTTCATGAGTGATATTGGTCTGTAATTTTCCTTTTTTGTGGGATCTTTCCCTGGCTTCATAGAATGACCTTGGGAGTATTCCATCCCTTTCTAAGGTGTAAAGTAGCCTCAGTAGTATCGGAGGTAACTCTTCTCTAAAAGTTTGCTAGAATTCTTTGGTGAAGCTATCTGGGCCAGGACTTTTTTTTGGTTGGTAAATTTTTGATGACTTTTCCAGTCTCTTCCTTTGTTATAGATTTATTAAGTTGATGTACTTTTACTTGTGATAATCTTGGTGGGTGATATGAATCTAGAAATTTGTCCATTTCCTCTAGGTTTTCAAACCTGTTAGAATACAGCCTTTCATAGTATTCTGTTATTATATTTTTGATTACAGCTGGGTCTGTTGTAACATCTCCCATTTCGTTTCTTAATCAGGTTATTTGTATTGTCTGCTGATTTTCTTTTGTAAGTTTAGCCAGTGGTTTATCAATTCAGTTGATCTTTTCAAAGAACCAGCTTTTGGTTTTGTTAATTTTGTTTGTTTTTCTATTCTCTAATTCATTTAGTTCTGCTCTAGTATTTATTATCTGTTTTCTCCTGGTGCCTGTGGGATTCTTCTGTTGCCTTATTTCTGCTTGTTCAACCTGTAAGGTTAACTCTTTAATTTGGGCACTTTGTTCTTTCTGGATATACCCAGTAATATAGACAAACTAAGCTCTGAACACTGCTTTTGTTGTATCCCATAGATTCTTGTAGGATGTGTTTTCATTATCATTTGATTCCATAAATTTATTTTTGTTCTTGATTCTTCTATAACCCAAGGCATTTTGAACAGTGTTGTTTAGTTTCTGTAAGTTTGAGTTTCTGCTTATGATTTTTCTGTTACTGATTTCAACTTTTATAGCTCTATGGTCCAAGACAGTACTTTGCAGTAAGTCAGTGGTTTGAATTTTATAGAGAATTCCTTTATGACCTAACACACGGTCTATTCTGGAGAATGTTCCATGTGCACTGGAGAAGAAGGTGTAATTATCCATTAATGGATGAAAAAATTTGTACATGTCAACAAGGTCAAGTTGGTTGATTGTTGCTGTAAGATCTTCTGTATCTTTACTGAGCTTTTTTCTGGATGAGCTATCCATAACTGAAAAGGGAGTGTTGAAGTCTCCAGCTGTTATTGTGGAATGATCTATCTCATTTTTCAGTGTTGTCAGTGTTTGTTCAGTGTATTTAGATGCTCTGGTATTGGGTGCATAAATATTTAATATTGTTAAGTCCTGCTTGAGTATTGAATCTTTCAGCAATAGTGACCATCCTTGTCCACAGTAGTGAATTTCACACTAAAATCTATTTTATCTGAGATTAGTATTGCCACACCTGCTCTTCTTTGTATGTTGTTTGCTTAGTATATATTATTCCATCCTTTAGTTTTCAATTTGTTCATATCTTTAAGTCTAAGGTATGTTTCTTGTAAGCAACATATAGATGAGTCATGTCTTTTGATCCAGGATGTCACTCGCTGTCTCTTCACTGAAGTGTTCAGTCCATTTACATGCAGTGTAATTATTGATAGGTATGTGCTTAGTGCCATCATTTTGATGTAACTATTTTTATGTTGATGTTTTCTATATTGCGCTTAATGTTCTGTTCTGGACCATTCTTCTTTATGGATTGTCTTTTCAGTGTTGGTTTTGTTTGTTGAGACTCCTGTATTGTGTTTCTTATTTTGATACGATGCATTGTTAATTTGCTTTATGGCTACATTATTATCCCTCTTGACATACTAAGATTAAACCCAGTTTTAACTACTGCATAACTCTTTAACTTCCTTTCCCTCTGAAACAACTATAACTGTTGTATCTGTCTGTAACTAGTGTATCTGTCTTTTAATGTGATGGTGTAATAGTTGTCATGATATGATCACAGATCCCCTTATTTCAGTATTGTAGCTTTGTTTTGTGACTTCTCTAACTGATTAGAATTTTGGATGATGTGTCCTGCATTGTCACCTTAAATATACATTTAATGGTTTTGTTTTCCTAAGGAAAGAGATTCTTTCCGTATTTCATGTAGCTTTAGTTTAGTTTTTACAGTCTCTAAGCTTCATTTTATCTGCAAAAGTCTTAATTTCACCATCATATTTGATAGACAGTTTTTCAGGATAAATAATTCTTGGTTGGAAGTTTTTCTCCTTCAGAGCTTTGAATGTGTCAGCCCATTTTTTCTAGCTAGCCTCGTTTCTGCAGAGAAGTCAGACAAAAGCCTATAGGGTTTCCCTCAGAGTGTTAGCTTTGCTTTGAGCCTTGCTGTCTTCAGAAGCATCTGTTTATGTTTCATTTTATTAAATTTGATTATAATATGTCTTGGTGTCTTTGTTTTGGGGTCTAGCTTTTGTGGTGTTCAATAAACAGCTTGGATACTTATGTTCTCTTCGCTCATAATCTCAGGAAAATTTTCTGTCAGCATCTCCACAGCAATACTCTCTTGTTCAGGAACTCCAATTAAACATAAGTTATTCCTCTTAATGGAGTCCCACATGTTTCTTAATACTTTTTTCTTATTTTCTCTGATTTCTCCTCATAAATGGTGGTGTCAGTTGCTCTGTCCTGAAGGTCACTGAGTCTAACTTCTGTGTGTTCAATCCTACTCTTTTGGCTTTGGATTGAGTTATCTAATTCTGTAATTTTGTTATTGATCTGATGTATTTCAGATTGTTGATGTTCCATCAGTTCAAATAGCCAAAGCCAGTTCAAATAGCTTACTTAATTTTTCATTTTGTTCTGCTGCATTTTCTTTAATCTCTAGGAGGGTTCTATGTATAATTCTTTTGTACTCGACCTCTGATAAATTAAGAAAGCCTTCTTCATCAGGGAAATTTTTTGAATCTTTATTTTGGGAGCTTTTTGGAGCATTTGGAGGTTGCTTCTTTAAATGATTAATTATGGTCTGCTGCCTGTGTGCCATCTAGACATTGTTTGATTTCTCTGGTATTAGATTAGATCTAAGAGAATTGTTGGTCACCAGCTTTCTCTAATATTCTAGTGATTTGCCCCAGGTGGACATTCTGGGGTGGAAGTCTCTGCATATTGGGTGGCAAAGGCAGCACCCTACTTATTGAGAAATTGAGAGCTGTCAGCCAGTGCTACAGTGTATGTCAGAGAAGGGTGGGAGGAAAAGATGCCAGACATCTCAACAGAGAGATCTCCAGGCAAATACAGAGGCCTCTCAGCCTTAAAAGTAAACTTCACTTCTATGTGGAGAGCTGTTTAGGTGTCAAACTAGGAGTTGTCCAATGTGCTGGCTGTAAATAGATCATCAGGAGCAGCAGACTCCGCCTTCCAGCTGATAATGAAAGTGTGTTACTGGACGTTTGCAGAAGCTGCAGTTCTCTGATACCATGAAACAGCAGAAGTGGAGGTCAGATGGGCTGCTGGCTCATTTTTGAGAGGGGAAGATTAGTCTGATACTGGTGCCTAGTCCAATATGCTAAGTCCTAGGGCTCCCCAGATGTTCAGTACTACCTACAAATACCATTCCAGGCCTTAGTTCTCAGAGGGAAATGAGAAGATGTGTATCTCCTCTGCCATATTTTAACACAATGGTTTTAACAAGGGGCTCAAACATAGCCATGATTGTTAGGATAGTGCAGAATTGGGCTGTGATTCATTCTGTTGTATGTAGGGTTGCTGTGAGTCAGAAGTGACTCAAAGGCATGTAACAACCACAAGATTGACTTTGTAGACTTTATATTAGGCCTTTTAAGAAAACTATTAATATAAAAACAGTTCTTTTCCCATGCCCTACAACCTGGGAACAAAATTGTAGCAGTATCCATAATATCCACCCCTGGGAAGGGGTGGATTTACTTCTAGGTTTATTTTTAGTAGGGTATTGGAAATAAGGGCTGTTTCATACCTAATTGATATGTAGAGTTTTTAGCCTGGTTCCAGCTCCTACAAAATAGGATTAATGTCTTTCATGTTTCCTTCTTTAGCCCTGCCATTTCTAGACTTGGCCTTTTTCTAAGACAACACAGAAGAGGAGAGAATGGCAGCTGTGCTCCTAACAGGCAGATGGCAGGTGAGTTGGATTTTCTTCAGTCTGGAAGTTCTTTGCCAACCAGGGAGCGAATGCTTTGGAGTCAGGAGCTATTCCTGTAGATGCACTCTGTAGAATACATACCTGTACCATTTCTAGCTCCAGATTCTCTCCTTCTTCACCATATAACACACCTGCAGGGACTTTCTTTCTGAATGATTCCTCTTAAAACCTTGGCCATGATCCTCCACCATGAATTTGTATGAATTTGTTGTGGAGGGAACAGAAAGTTGAGACAGCTTTACATCAAAGAAAGTTTGAGTTCAAGGAGGACTTAAAGAATTTTCATCAGAGTATAGAAATTATGAATCCTTTGAGCTGGGTAGATGCAATCTTCCCTTTCAAAGGGACATCACATCTTTGATCCCTTTCCAGTTTGGGTTCTTCTGCCTTAGAGTGTCTTCTGTTACCCACACCCTCATCATGGTGGAGGATCATGGCCAAGAATGTGTTTGTCTTTTCAGAAGTCACTGAAGTTTAAGGATGTGGCTGTGACATTTTCAGAGGATGAGTGGAATCAGCTGGCCCCTATTCAAAGGATGCTGTACAGGGAGGTGATGCTGGAGAACTATAGGGATTTTGTTTCTTTGGGTAAGCATTATTCCCCTCAGTGACCCAGAATATGCCTTGCTTTTTTTTTTTTGTATAAAGAATATGGCCTTTTTTAGTAGGGCAGGATTGTGTAGCTTTGGTTAGATCCCCAGAAAGGGCAAAAGAGTTGTTTTTGTGTTCATTTGCTTTTCATTGTTTGTATTTAATCAGATGTCCTTGTACTAGGATTTATTTAGCCAGCCAAGTGCCGTCAAGTCAGATCTGACTCATGGTGACCCTAGAGCAGATGTCTCAAAGAGCTGCTTTGAAAGTGTATTTACTTATAGAGTCACTAGGAATTGAGATTGACTTGATGGCTATGAGTTTGGTTTTTGGTTTTGTTTAGTAAAGGAGAAATGAAATCCTTCTGGTTACATAAGAGGTAAAGAATGGATTCCTATAGATTTCAAAAACCAGACTTCACAGTACAGTAAAAAGAATAGCAATGAAGGAGAGGTGAGGTATAGAGAGAGCATGCAGATTCTTGTAGGAAAAGGATGTACCAGACAGTTTTTTTTTTTTTTAAATGAGAGAAGCCAGAGATAATTCCAGAACTCTCTAGGCTACCATAGATAAATCAAAAGAACAGCAAGCACAGAAGGAATTATTTGGAAGGCACAAGAAAGACTGCTGAGTCCCATTCACAGAAGTTCCTAAGGCCAGTGGCAAGGAAGTGAATTAAGGTAGCAACAGGTGTGGCTATAATGTCAGTAAAATCTTACCTGCAGCCCAAGGGATACCCAAGGCGAAAGAGAAATGGCCTTTCTGATCTGGGTGATATCTATAGGCTAAATGAAGGTTGGACTGAGGCTCTGTTTTAGGATAAAAAGAAAAAACTGGATTGTATAAAACTGGAATTGGACAGTCTTCTGGGAATTGTCTGACAAAAATAAATGTTTTATCTCAACCTTGCTTAAAACTGTGGGAAAAAATGGAAACAACATAGGTATCTGATAATATAGATTTAGGTAAATACATTATTGTGGATTCATAATGGAATATAGTACAGTATGACCTTTGACAGTGGTGGTGTTTATAGGGTTACAAAGGTATTAGTGATATACTGATAAAGGGTAGAGTTAAAGGTGATGGAAAGTTGTACTGATTAAGGGTAGAGTTGCACAGCTGGTTATTGTAATTGACACCAACAAGTTGTATACCTGTAAAAAGTTGAATTGGCAACAGTTGTGTAATGTATTTACAACAATGACAAAAAAGAGTAGCTGCTGAGGCTGTTTATCTACAGTTAAATACCTCATGGGATTTGATTTGTTGGTTTGGAGGTTTAAAGTCATGATTTCTTGGGATGGCCAGTTAAGGCCAAATAACAGCTTTAGCTGCTTCTATTTCTACCTCTTAGTTCACTGCACAGTGCCTTGGGTCTTAATAGCTGCAAGGGGCCGTCCAACGCACAATACTGGTCTCTATTCATATAGAGCATCAGAAAAGGAGAGTCAGGAACAGGAAAAGGATATGGCATGTGTAGCTAATTGCCTTCAGGAATAGCTGCCTCCTTTGCCATGAGATCAGAAGAACTGGATGGTGCCTGACTACAATTACTGGACATTTAGAAACATGCATATATGTATATCTATATTCAAAAAGCTATGGAAGGTTCAGCACTAACATATTATCAGTAATCAGTAATTATCTTTGACTAGTAGCTTACAAGTGATTTTTTTCCTTTTCTCCTTTTAATATTTTCTGATTGTCTACAATGAACATAGAATATTTTGAAATACTGTATAAAAAAGACATAGAAAAAAGAGAAAGCAGGGGAGTAATTAACACAAAACTTAGTATAATGGTTATCTCATGGGGGGTAGGAGGAGGGCATCAGAGATGCAACTTCAGGCAAAATGTGTTGGGTGGTACGTTCATAGGTTTTTACTTTAATCTTTATACCTTTTTGATGTCTTAAATATTTTATACCCATTGCTGTCAAGTTGATTCTAATTTATAGCAACCCTGTAGAACTGTCCCATATCATTTCTTTCTCCCAAGGGTTGACTGGTGGTTTTGAACTGCCAGTGTTTTCATTCACAGTGGAGTTCTTAAACACTGCCCCATCAGGGCTCCTTAATATTTCATAAAGTATTTAAAAACTAAATGTAAAAAATTAAGGGTTTATAAATGTCACTAGTTTAAATTTCTAAAAGCTGAAGGCATCATATTTTATCTTTAAAAATTTCTAAAAAAGTGTTAATTGATGCTTTCAAATTTGTTTCTCATCTGTGCAGAAACTGAATTACATTTTTAAGACTTCTAGTTTGATTTGTAGTTTCATCAAATTCAGTACGATTACACAGAGTTAAAATTAAGACCTAAAAATGTATTATTTAATTTTTAAAAACTGTAAGAAAATGAAGTGGCTTAATGGTGCTGCCCAAGTGCAGAACCTTCATCATACTCTGCCCTTTTAAACCAAGAACTTCCCCTCAATGTACAAGAACACCTAGTTCCATTTTGGTGAGGTTCCCAGGAACAAGT
This sequence comes from Heterohyrax brucei, assembly GCA_028571685.1. NCBI lineage: Eukaryota > Metazoa > Chordata > Mammalia > Hyracoidea > Procaviidae > Heterohyrax > Heterohyrax brucei. The sequence continues at coordinate 27,179,828 of CM053162.1, forward strand.
GAACCACTTCAAATGGAACTAATTTAAATTTTGTAGAATGTTGGTCCCGACTTTGGTCATAATTCTGGAAATTCAGCATGTTCTTTCTGGACAGTTGCACTTCCTCCCTAGAGAGTAAGGAACTAGTATTAACCCTGAGATGGCTATGAATTTTCTACCACAGAGCCATTTCTCATTTTATTCTTCATAATAGGACTTCTAGTTCCTAACCCAGATGCCATTTTCCAGTTGGAAAGAGGTGAAGAGCCATGGACATTTGATTTTCTGGAAGCTGACAAAAAAGAAGGCACAGAAAGTACTTCTCTAGGTAAGTGTGAACTGGACATACGGACCCTAGCCAGATAGTTCACTTGGGGTCTCAAGAGTATGTGAAGATGGTACTTGACAGCTGGGCTTTTTGGAAAACTCACACCCCAGACATGAGTTAATTTCTTGCCTTTCTTCAAGTCTTTGCTCTAATGAGTCACCTCCTTAGGCCTTCATCGACCAGGCTACTTAAGACTGAACTCTGTCTATCCCTTCCCTTCTTCCCCAGCCCATACACCACTGATTTATTCCGAATTATGTTGGCTGCTAACCCAAAGGCTGGCAGTTTGAATCTACCAGGCATTCTCTGAAAACCCTCTGGAGCAGTTCTGTGCTGTCCTGTAGGGTTGCTATGAGTTGGATTTGACTATGCCAGTGTGTTTTTTTGGCTTGGTTGTATCTTCCTAACATACTATACTTTACTTCATTTTATTATCTGTCTACCCCATAATTAAAATATAAAACTTCATTAGAGATACTTTGTTTTATATTATTTATTACTATATCCCCAATGCTTAGAACAGTACCTGGTAACAGCACACACTCTAATATCTGTCAGATGAATGAATAAGTGGAGCTGTACACAGCAGGTCCCTTCCTGTTTTATGTCCTTTTTCATTGGTGAGAGGGCTGAGAAGGTTGAGATTTATCTTACATTCAACTCAGATAGTACTTATCTTTCTTGCTTATCTTTTACAATACCTCCTTCCTCTTCTTTTTAACACCACTCAGTACTCACTGACATATACTGTCTCAAATGCCAGTCTGTGTCCCTACTTAACTCTCTGCTGTTCACACATACTAACACATAACAAACTGCCCTTGTCATTCCAGTGCTTCTGTGTATGCCTTGTGTTTTTCTGCACCTGCCTTTCCCTGAAATGTTGTTTTGGCTGTTTACATGGTTAACTTACTATCTTTCAGATTTAATGTCATTTCCAGGAGACCATTTCTAAGGGCCCCTCTCAAGAAGTTCCCCATTCCAACTCCCATGTATTATTTCTTTTATTGTACTTACCACCATCTGTTTTGTTTATTCTTTGTCCTCCCTATTAGACTAAGTTTCATAAGGGCAGGGACCATATTTGTCTTATTCATTATAAACTTTTACTGTGCCTGGCACTAAATGATGAATGAATAAAGCTTGTTTAGGAAGCTAAATGCCCACCTGCCACTTCTAGCCTTTATGCTTCTCCTCTCCTTGACTGTTTCTCAACCTCTCCCTATTGTTTGGGGGAGCTGCCAATGAATTAGCGACATTTTGTATTTGTTTTTTCTTACCATATATGGAAATCCTGGTGGCGTGGTGGGTTAAGTGCTACATCTGCTAACCAAAAGTCAGCAGTTCAAATCTGCCAGGTGCTCCTTGGAAACTCTATGGGGCAGTTCTACTCTGACCTTTAGGGTCACTATGAGTCAGACCTGACTTAGTGGCAGTGGGTTTGTGTTTACCATATATAGTGTTTTCTTTTTCACTAGAACTAAAAGCCAGTTATATCTCTGTTCTCTATGTGTTTTAGGTCAGAAGACTAGACCTGAGAGCCAGGACTCAACTCAAAGACAGAATGTATCAAAAAATGCAAAGCTACAAAATACTTTAAAAGTAAGAAAAAATGGTCCTCTGGGTCCTGCACTTGGACCTGGTAAACCTGAGGGCAGCTTGGAGATAAAGAAAGAAACTTCTTCCAAGGAGACTTTGAACATGTTCTCTCCCAAGGAGGGCTCAAGGCAAGAATCTACTCCTCCCCAAAAAACCGTCAGTGTGGAGAGAAACTCTGACTGCAGCATATGTGGGAAGACCTTTTATGACCCCTTCTCTCTTATCCACCATCAGAGGACTCACACTGGAGAGAAACTCTGTAAATATAAAAGTGGGGAAGTCTTCAGTTATAGGAACAGCCTTAATAAACATCTGATGTCTCATCCTGAGGAGAGCCCCTACAAATGCAATGAATATGGGAAAACTGTCTGTGACCAATTAACCATTACTGAACACCACGAAACTCATCCTGGAGAGAAACCTTTTAAGTGTAATGAATGTGGTAAGGTCTTCTCTATTCGCTTTTCTTTAGCTCGACATCAGAGAATTCATACTGGAGAAAGACCTTTTGAATGTACAGAATGTGGGAAATCCTTTAGAGAGAAAGCTGTTCTTGCTCGCCACAAGCTCACTCACATTGGGGAGCGGCCCTATAAGTGTAAGGAATGTGGGAAAGCTCTATCTAATCGCTCGTCCCTCATCCGCCACTGGAGAGCACACACTGGAGAGGGTTCTTTTGAATGTGATGAATGTGGGAAAGTTTTCTTTGATCGCTCATCCCTTACTCAGCATCAGAAAATTCATAGGGAAAAGCCCTACAAATGCACTGATTGTGAAAAAGGCTTTATCCAAAAAAGGCTGCTTATTTTACATCAGAGAGTTCACACTGGAGAGAAGCCCTATAAATGCAGTCTGTGTGGAAAAGCTTTTAGTTACAAGCCATCTATTGTCCTACATCAGCGGCGTCATGCTAATCAGGCTACAGGATAGCATAACTCAGCCAAATAAGCAGCCCCATAGAGACTAATACAGATTTGTGCATGATAATAAAGATTTGTTTTAAATACCTTCTACATACAGCTTATTTTCATACATTCTCAGTAAATAGTTTTCACAGACCATGCCATAGACTTTCCCTGGGATGCCTGAAATTTTAGATAATGCTTCTAACTGGCCAAATCACTTTCTGAAAATTTTAAGGGAACCTGTGATACCACTTTTTAAAAATGCTGTCTTGATCCAGTTTTGAAGCCCTTTCTCGAGCAGCTGACTAAACTCACTCTCCAACCACTCCCAGTATCAGGCTCTCACACTCCTGGGCCACTATGCATCTATCTTAATTGCCCTGTGGCCAGGTAGCCAACAACTAGCCACACCTTATATTCTCCCTGAGTCCACAGAATTATTCAGAATATTGTATCTCCAGGAAGCCTGTGCAGCCTAGCTAACTCCACATTGCCTGCCACACATAAGCTGTCTCCTACAATGTAGCTTGTTACTTTGTCTCTAGGTACAGTTCCCTGTGGCCCTGCGTCACAGCTTTCTGTGTGCTTCTGTGAGACCTGTGAATAAACCTACATACTTTTCATGGCCTCCCTGATTCCTCTTTCCAGCATCATAAATGTATATACATATTTCTAGATTTAGTGCTCCATGAGAACAGGGCCATTTCATATCTGCATTGCTGTCCCCTGTGTGGCAGCCTAGGGCATAACTGACTCCATTTCCTGAATGATTTAACACTTGTACTCACAAGAACTCAAGCCCCAAATCAAATACACTTTCTAGAACTAGAAGCTTCAAAAAGAAAAGAAACTTCAGGCTATCATCTATGCAGCCTGCACATGCATTTGCTATGGTTGTGTTTTAGTTCTTAATTCCTTTTGGAGCTTTCTGGACGTCTAATTTTAGGTATATGCTTTTGTTCTTCAGCTCTTAGGACCCTTAGTTTCCCAGAACTTTGTCCATATGGTCCATGGTAACTTATCATTATGTCTGTGTTCCAGTAAGCATGGAGGCGGCAAGAGGAAGCCTCTTTCTCCTCTGTAAGCATCATTTTTGCTCTCATCCCCTTCCTGGAAAGAGGAAGGTATGATGAGAAATGCAATCCTTACTCAGGGAAGCATTAACATGCCTAGTTAAAAGCTGGGGATTCTACTAAAGTACAAACATAAACAATCAAATAGTCACATTCATTTGATTTTTTTATCTTTGTAAGTTTAACTGAATAGAAAATCAGCCACTTGATTGTTGCACGATAATTGAGTAGTCTGAAGACTTACAGGCACATACAACTCATTGGGAGTCTGATTCCTGTTTTCTTTATTCCCAGGTCCAGCCTCAAATAAACATTCCTGGTTACTTGAAATAAACTGAGGTCATCTCTGTTCATGCCACAATGGGCCTGATATACCCGAGAGACAGAGTAGAAGTGAACTGGGGCAGTGTAATGTATGCTTAAAGGTAGTGACCTGGAGCTACATTACTCATGAAACACGTTGAGATGTGAAAATTTATTTAAAGCAAAGCTGTGAAAAACTTGAAACTGATCTAATTTGTAAACTTTTTTTGTGTGTGATGTAGTTTGTCATAATCTTCAGTTTATATACGTGAGATGTTCTGACCAAAGATCTGGTTACAAACCTATGACATAAGTTACCCCGATGCAATATGAACTGGAGGACTCTGATAAACCCTTATCTAAGATTAAATCATATGAAAACTTCCAGCTTTTGCTCTCCCAACAAGAGCAAGTTAGAGGCAGAAGAGCTGTCTCTCCAAAGGCTGCGGCCACACTGGAGGTTCTATAATACCCTGCCCACCCTGCCCACCGCCAGGCCCAGCTCGAGAGGTCCCTTACTGCACTGCTGGTCCAGATTCCTCCAGACCGCATGTTAAACGTCCGACTACTGAAGAAATGGAAACCCTGGTGGCACGGTGGGTTAAGTGTTCATCTGCTAACCAAAACGTCTGCAGTTCAAACCCACCACGTGCTCCTTGGAAACTCTATGGTGCAGTTCTACTCTGACCTATAGGGTCACTGTAAGTGGGAACCGATCGACAGCAGTTGGTTTTGGGCTGGACATCTGGACGTTCATCACTGGACTAATTTCACCCTGCCCTAATTCTTCGCCTCTAAATGAATATTTTGGGGTATGACCTGTGTGCTGTGCGACAGCCACCGTGCAAGAAACTACATGAGTTTGTGTATTACAAGCCTGAACATTTCTGTACTTACTTTAAAATCCTCACAAGACAGGCCCTCGTCCTCGAGGGTCACAACAAAGAGGAGGAAATTCCGGACACAGCGAGGGGAGCTATCCTCTGCGGGTTTCAGATGCGGAACAGCGATTGTCTTAATGCGGGGCAAGGTCTGACGCAGCCAAGAACTTTCTCCGGGGCCAAAACTGGAGTCACAAGGGAAAGCGATTCTTGGAGAGCTGCGGGAGACGCGCTGGTGAGGGGCTGGGGCTCCTGGAGGCCGAGGCCGGCGCACGCCGTTAGGGTAAGCTGTAGGGCTGGCGAGCCTCAGGTTCCCGCGGGAACGGTCGCCCACCTTGCAAAGTGCAGGGCAAAGAGGATTCTAGGAATGCTGGGATGTGATGCTCGGGACGCCAGTCACGCACCGAGGAGGACTCTGGGAATTGTAGTTCAACTCCGCGTCGGGAATGAGAGCGTGGGCCCAGCTGGCTCTTCAATGTATTGTCGCCCAGCCGTAGCGTCCTCTGTGTAGGGCCTGAAGTGGGGCCTGGGGTAGAGGGGACTGAACGCGTGTCTTTTAACTGGTGCGGCCGGAAGGAAAGTAGTGGGAGAACTTCCGGGCGGGGGGCGCCGGTCTGACCGGCGAGGGTCCAACTCGCTGTGTTCTCCGCCCTCTAGAAGGACCAGATTGGTGGGTCCCTCAGGCACCGTGCGGTCACCGTGTCCTTCTCCCCGCTGCAGTGGTTTCCTGCGCAGGCTGGAGGAGGGAGCCACAATGGAGCTTGGGGACAGAGGTGAGAATTTCAGAGGCATGGGACCTGGGTGTCAGTGGAGAGAAAGAACAGAAAAAGAGCAACGCTGGGCAAGCTCAGAAAAGAGAAGGCACATCTTCTAGGAGAGAGCCCCACGCTACTAGTTGATCTCATGTTGGGGTGGTGGAGCGAGAGCCGGCTGCTTCTGTTACCCTGCTGGTCTTCTAGGTGGTTGTATACGTCTTTCGAAGCTCTGGCAGTGCAGCGTTTAGGAACTATGAATGCTAACCAGGAGATTAAAATACCCGAACCTACTACCATCTAGTCGATTGGAACTAATAGCGACCCTGTAGTACAGAGTAGAGCTGCCCCACAGTTTCCAAGTAGCACCTGGTGGATTTGAACTACTTTTGATTAGCAGATATAGCACTTAACCACTACACCACTTGGCTTTCCAAACCAGAAGATTAGCAGCTTGAATCCAGCGGCTGCTCCTCGGAAATCATGTGGCACAGTACAACTCTGTCCTGTTGGGTGACTTGAGAGTCAGGGTCACCATGAGGCAGAATTGACTCGATGGTAATGGGTTTGGTTTGGGTTACAGTGCCCTCACGAGATCCCTGAGTGGTGCTAATGGTTTGTGCATGGCTACTAACCAAAAGGTTAGTGGTTCATACCCACTCAGTGGCACCATGTAACAAAGGCCTGGCGATCTGCTTCTGTAAAGATAACAGTCAAAACAGTCCCATGAAGCTCAGTTCTCGTTTGTAACACTTGGGGTTACCATGTGTTTGGATGGAGTCTGTGGCGAAGGGTTTCGATTTGGATACCTCCCTTGCCCGCCAAAATGAACAGATCCGACAAGTTGGCTTTTGATAATGGTTTCCTTTTGTTCTCACGGGGATACCATAAGGCAGTAGAAAGGAGAATATTATGCCTGTTTGACAGATGAGTCAAGTGAGGATTCAAGAACTAACGGAATTTATTAAGAGACCTTTGTTTTTCCCCTACAAAACTTACAGCTTTTCTGAAACAGCCAGTATGGGTCTGAAAAACCAATTTTCCAAGAATAGTGTAACTAGTTTAGCTTTAGTTCAGGAACCGTAGTGGTGAAATGGTTAAAGACTCCATTGCTAACTTAAAGACCAGTTGTTCAAACCTGCTAGTTGCTGTTCAGGAAAAAAAGACCTGGCAATCTACTTCTGTAAAGATTACAGCCTGGGAAACCCTTTGGGGGCAATTCTACTTCATCCTGTAGGGTTGCTGTGAATTGGAATCAACTGTCAGCACACAATAACAAAACAGTCTTAGTTTATTTGTGAGCCTAGAATAGAATAGAGATCAATCATTAACTGATTGACACAGAAACTTTGAGTATTATTTTATCTCTGAGCAGAAGATATACAGAACTATACATTTAGTTTGCACATCCAGATTCTCATAGTAGAGTTCTACCGGAGTTTCAAAGCAGAGGAGGACAGGAGAAACCTTAGAGTGATCACAGTTATCTCAATTCTGTAAGGTTGTAAGATTTTCACTTGGTTCCCTACCTTGACTCATCTTTGGTAACAAGTAGCTGGTGTATGGCAGTTTCTGAGCTTACTGAAAAGCAAGAATAACCATGGCTCCTATCTACACTGTTAGGATCACCGTCTGAGGACTCAGACCTTCCTAATACTGGAAACCCAAAGGAAAACGGCATGACTGCTGTGCTGCTGGCCCCTGGTTCCCAGGTGGGTTTGGATTTCTTCTTTTTTCAACCCTCTGTTCTCAGAACATGGGTGTTTTATTCCATTGTTATGAAATGGATTCATCTTGGTAAGCTAATGAATGACGAACATCACAGGAAATGCTCATCACCTGCAGAACTTCCTGTCCTGTGTCATTGCCTACCCTCTGTCATTTCTATCCATTAAGTGCTTGGTGAGCACTTGCTGTCCATTTGGTACTATAAGTGACCTTGTGTTGAATGCAGAGTAGTGAAGGCAGTCACCTCATAGAATTTACTGAGGAGATAAGATATAAATAAGTAAAATAGTAAAACAGCATGAAGACAAAGTTTTTTAAAAAATTCAGAAATTGCTTGTGCAGAGAAGCCATAATAGGCCATGGCAGTGATTTTCCATGCTCTAGAATGTTGGTGAAAGTCTTAGGATAAAAGGTGGGCTTTGAAAAGCAAGGGAGAGTGGTTCGTTGGAGAGTATAATAAAATAATGTTTCAAGAGAGATGATAACCTTTGGCAAAACTAAAAAGTCTTCAAGTGATGAGAGAATTGGAGGTCTTCAAGGGGTTTGTTTGTAACTGTTGGATGAGCTGAAATGTGCTGAGGTAATCGTGGATATGTTGGCCAGACCACAAGAAGGTACTGGCTCATATTCCAAAGACAAATAAGGTCCCATGAAGGTTTTAGGGGCTCAGTCAGATGAAACATGCTGTAACAGAGACGGTTGGTCAAGATTCTTCACTAGAATTTGGCCTAGCACATGGAAAAAGGGAGACCCTGTGGTAAAGGCCCTAGGGTTCCTTGTCTGTTCATAGCATACAGGTGCTGATAAACCACGTGAAATGATGGGAGAAAAAGTTAAGATAGACTTTGAGTGGGAAGAGGAGGGAGAAAGTAGCATCTGCTGGACAGTGCCTGTGTCATCTAGTGCCAGCACTCACACAGAGCAGCAGCTCCAGGAATGAGATTGATCATGGAAGTTTTCTCAGGGAACTACAGTTGGAAGGAAACCACCAGTTAGTCTGTTTCCGTTAACTTATTTATAAAGAAAGAAAATAGTGTAAGTTACATCCCTTGTGTTGATCACTGAGGCAAATGGACTTAAGGGACAATAAGCTTAAATCAAAAGGGTAGTGACATACTTCAGGTATTAGAATAATTTACTTTGGGCAAGGGGTTTTCAAAGTAGGCAGTTCTTTTATTTCATTATGTGCATTGTTTTAATATCTTTTGGAGGGCTATTCATAAATATTGGAATGCTGCATATAAATAAAATTAACTATTATATTAATATGTATGTTCCAGGGACTATGCCAAAAGTGGTGGTTCAGAGAGTGATCTGACTGGTTCATTTGGTAGCCATCCAGAATTGCCTGTTTTCACATGTCTTGATAAAATTGTAGTTGTATAGAAACTCTTTCTTAGAATCAGAAAAATTACTAGCCATTGGTCTTACCCGCAGTAAACAAATTCAAGTATATATTCAAAAGGGCATTACATACTCTGTCTTACCATATTTTAGTAGAAAAACTAAGCCTTCTATTTGTCCTCTAGATCTAGGTTAGGCTAGAGTAAATGCTCTTGCATTGTTTTCAGTTTGATAGACACCTGTGTTTTCCTCCCCACCTCAGATCCCATGCATACTTTTGTGATTGAGTGGAAGTGTACAATCCAGTTTAAACTTGCATGCCTGCCTATCTACAGCTGTTTCTGCTCTCCTTGCCTGGTGACAGCACACTCCTCCTTTCTGTTCTATACATGTCATGTCCTCGTAACAATCTCCTGTCCCCTCCTCTTCACCCTCTGTACTCCCCTAATGGGACGACATCTGTAGATGCGTAGAACCATAAAGCGTGCACAAATATGGTCATTCTGTGGCCCCAAGTCCAATCCATTCCTGTCCAAAGAGTCGACCTGAGTACTGATTTATGATCGGGGCAGCATCAGCCTAAGGGCAATGCTCCCAGGGGAACCTCCAGGCCTTCAGACCATCAGTTGTGGCCTTTTCTAGAGTTCTCAGGGTGCACCCCTTTTTTTCATGTTGCCACTGGGACTCAGCATTGTGAGCCCCATCATGGCTGTCATTGGTGGTGGCCAAGCACCATCTGGTTCTTCTGGTCACATGTTGATGTAGTCACTCATTCACGTACATCTTTCTGTCTTCTGGGTTCTTTTTCCCTCATGTTGTTGTCCTTGGTGATCATCTGTTTCAGCTGACTTGGGACCATTGGTGTACCTCAGATGGCAGCTTGCCAGCTTTTAAGAACCCAGATGTCACTCACCAATTTGGGGTGCAGAAGACTCTTAGCAATAGGCTAGTTATGCCAAATGGCCTCAATGTCCCCTGAGACCCATGCACACTTTTATAAAAATCTCGTTTCATCTTGTTTCTACTAATTCTTGTTCATTTGTTTCTTCGTTATAAATATTCAACAAGTATTTACAGTGTTCCTGTGCTGTCTAGGACTGCTTTGGTGAGCAAAAACAGACATGGGCTTTTCTGTCACCAAGCTAACCACTTATGGGACACACAAACATTAATCACAAAGTCCTCTCAGTGTGTGTATAACTCAAAAGAAGGGAAAGAACATGGTGCTGCAAGCCAGAAACTCAGAGACTCCCTTAAGGAGATAGATAACACCTGACCTGAGATCTGGAATGTGAACAGAATTAAAATAGCTGAAAGGATGGAGCAGGAGGAAGAACATTCAAGAACAAGAAGCAGTATGTTAAAGGGGGCAAAAGTGAATGTGACACACATTCAAGCAGCTGAAAGAAGGATACCAGTTGGAGACAAAAAACAAGGGAGTAATAGCTTATGATGAGATAGAGACTAGGTGGAGGGTGAGACTGCTCAGGGCTATTGTCAGAGATGACCAGGCCACTTGAGAACTTTCAAAATAACTTGAGCTTGAGATGCTGTTTCACAAATATTGGTATTTTGTGATATATATAGCAAATATTTGAATTTTAATACGTTTTGTTTGTTTTATTCTCAAAACTAAAGAAAAAATTCAAGATTTTTTTGACTCTCTTAAAAGAAAACAAAAAATGGAACCAGTTGCTACTGAGTTGATTCGAACTGATGGTGATCCTGTGTATTGCAGAGTAGACTGTACTCCATAGTGTTTTCAAGATTGTAACCTTTCAAAAGCAGATTGCCAGGCCTTTCTTCTGAGGTGCCTATAGGTGGATTTGAGCCTCCAATCTTTCAGTTAATAGTTGAGCCCTTAATTCATAGTTGTAGTTTCTCCACTTTCTCATATCTAAAAAGCTAGAATTTTTCTAGTTCTTTAATTGAATTTATTGGTATATAAACTATTAACTTTGAACCTTCAAAGTTTACATTGAAGGTACTTTCCTCTTTACTTGTAGGTAGCATCCAGTTCTGATGTATGCAGGCAAGGAGTAAGTCACTGGTTTGTAAGTACAACAGAGAATCGTAGTGTTGGAAGGGATGCTAGAGGTCATTTTGTCTAACTTCCCTGCCTTTTCCTGTGCTGTCAGTTTTGGCTTTAGTTTTCCCCAAAGACCTCCGAAAGGATGATCCTTTGGTGAACACTTACATGCTTGGTCTTTTTCAGGAATCACTGATGATCCGGGATATGACTGAGGCTCTTACCCAGTGGGGACAGCTGAACCCTTCTCAGGGAGATGTGCCCAAGAAGCATAGGAATCTAGTTTTGCTGGGTGAGGATGGCTCCCCCTCCCCTTGCGAATTTACCCAGTGTGTCACCTTTGTGTCCTAAGGTCCTAGGATCTCTGAGGTTCTTAGATTCAAAGATTCTTCACTCCTATAAGGCCCAAGAAAGAAATTTCTGGTCTGTATTTCTCAGTATGATTTGAATACCTTAGAATTATCATGTTGGCCTCAGCTATAGCATCTTTCTTCTCTACTTTCTGACCAAATGGTTAAGAACTATAGCTGCTAACCAAAAGGTTGGCAGTTCAGATCTCCGAGGTGCTGTGTGGGGCAGTTCTGTTTGGCCCTATAGGGTCATTATGAGTCAAAATCAACTCATCAACAATGGGTTTGGTTCCTGACCAAGAATGTTGAGTCAGAGTTCTGGCAAATATATTTATTACTTCTTAAGAAAATAGGTACTTATTCTTTTAATAGGAGAGGTAAAAGCAGGCCACTTCATTGTTGTGAACTTAAATAAACTCATATCAATCTTACTAGCTTCTTTAAGTACTGAACACTGTTGAGAAAGAAACTCAGAACCAACTTCTCTTTTTCACACTGTCTTCCTTAAAGACCTAGCAGCTAGCTAACACTGAACTCTGTTTTAGTCAGCTAGTTCTGCTCTAAGAGAAATACTGCAGAGTGGATGGCTTTAACAAAGGAAGGTTTATTCTTACACAGTCCAGTAGGCTATAAGTCCAAATTCAGGATGCCTGCTCCAGGGGAAGGCTTTCCCCCTTGTTGGCTCTACAGGGAAGTCTGGTATTGCAGCAGTCTTTGTCCAGGGCGTGTCTTGGTACAGGAACCTCAGGTCTGAGGGACACGCTTTTCTTCCGGTGCTGCTTTCTTGATGGTGTGAGGTTCCCAGTTATCTGTCTGCTTCTCTTTCCTTTTATCTCTTGCGGGATGAAAGGATTAAGGGTGGGGCAAGCCATACTCCAGGGAAACTCCCTTTACAATGGAGCAGGGAGGTGATCCTATGAAGGGATTTACAGCCCCACCCTAATCCTTTAACATACAGCATAGGAAAACCACAAAATGGAGGACAGTCACAAGATACTGGGAATCATGGCCCAGCCACATGGCTACACGTGTTTTTGGGGGGACACAATTCAATCCATGAAATCCCATCCTTTGGCACCCCCAAAATCACATCATTATAACATGTAGCACATTCATCATCATAGCAAAATCATGTCCGTCCCATATAACAGAAGTGTTAAATCAGTTCCAAATCAAAAATTCAAAAATTTGTTTACATCTATGAAACCTAGAATACAAGCTGTCTGCTTCCAAAGGTACAATGGCAGAACAGGCACAAGTTAGACATTCCATTACAAATGGGAGAAATTTCAGGGAAAGAAGGCATTAACAGGCAACAGACAAGTCAGCAGACACATTACATTAGCCCTCAAAGCTTTGAAAATACTCTTACGTTTTCTAAGACATTCTACACAAGGCCCTGCTCTCCAGGTGTTGGCCATACTTTGTGGATTTTGAGTGGAGACCTCCATCCCTGTGCTGCAACTCTGCCTTCAAGGCCCACTTGGGCAGAAACTCTTCCCCAATGGCTTTAGGTGCACCCTAAGCCCAACTGAGTGGCAATTCCACACTTACAAACACAGGACGCTGTGGTTCTACCCTTTCAGACCCCTGAGGTCATGGCCATACCTTTTGAGACTGAGGCAGCTCAGCTTCTCATGCTGTTTGTCTCTTCAGCTTCAGCTTCCTATGCTCTCATGGCCCAGACCTCAGGCCTACATCTACCCTGCTGGGGCAGGTGTTCCAAAGCTCTGTAGCTCCGCTGACTGAAGTGCCCAGAGGCACCCTACTCTTAATGGAAAGCATCCTGCTCAAAGAGACCCAGCTCTCTTGCTCTGTGGGTTAGCAAGGCTCACTCCACCGATTTAAGTGCCCAGAGGCACTTCCGCAAGAAAAACTGTGCAAAAGCACTTAGCTCTCTCGCTCCATGGGTCGCCTCCAGCGCTGCCTCTGGTTCTGCTGCTACCACTGCTGCTCCCACCAGTCTGTTGTTTCTCACCATCTGCACCTTCTTCGTTCTTTCTGAATCTTCTATCCATTCACAGTTTCAAAATGGCTCCCACATTTTAGGTATTTGTTAGAGCAGCACCCCACTCTCATGGTACTAAATTCTGCTTTAGTCAGCTACTGCTACTCTAACAGAAATACCACAGAGTAGATGGCTTTAACAAAGGAAAGTTTACACTTATGCAGTCCAGAAGGCTATAAGTCCAAATTCAGGATGTCTGCCCCAGGGGAAGGCTTTCCCTCTTGTTGGCTGTGCAGGGAAGTCTGGTATTGTATCAGTCTTTGTCCAGGGAGCATCTTGGTGCAGGAACCTCAGGTCTGAAGGACATGCTCTTCTCCCAGTGCTGCTTTCTTCATGGTGTGAGGTTCCCATACTCCAGGGAAACTCTCTTTACGGTGGAGCAGGGAGGTGATCCTATGAAGGGATTTACAGCCCCACCATAGTCCTTTAACGTACAGCATAGGAAAACCACAAAATGGAGGACAGTCACAAGATACTGGGAATCATGGCCCAGACACATGACTACATGTATTTTTGTAGGGACACAATTCAATCCATGACAAACTCTTTATGAGACTCCATTTTTTCCCTCATGAACAGGGCTTCCAATTTCCAAGCCTGATATAATCTCTCGGTTGGAACAAGGGGAAGAGCTGGAAAGAGAAGCTCTGAAGGTAGCCAGCTCAGGTGAGTGAGTGCTGTAAATAGGAAGTGGTTCAACTGTCTTTGAAAATAAAACCCAGATGGTCAATGGGAAAGCATCTTTGAAATGCTTGTGAAGGAGCCTTTCCAGAGTTTGCCAGACTCATGGAAAAAGTGAAAATGAAGTCCATTTCTCCTGTGCCACATACCAGTTCCATGTATGATGATCTATTGTAAAGTCATAACTTGATTTTTAGGAAATAAATGTTCCTCACCTTTTCAGACCAGTTCTTTCTCCCAGCTAAGATGAAGTGAAACCAACATTTTAATGCTTGTCAGTTGTTCATACTGACTTACCACAGTAGATTACCAATTAATTGTATTTTCTTTATCCTTTTCCTTGTATAATTAAGGTAGCATAATATTGCTAAATTTGCTGCGGTAATTTTTTTTTCCTTAGCCAGTTCTGTATTCTCTAACCACTTTATTTTCAAGTCCTTCAGTAGCCTACCTGCTTAACCTATTTGCCCTCTCTGTTCTTCAGTTTTAGTGCTTAATACCAGAGAGACAAGTCCCTGACTATCCTCCACTAACCACATTTTCTCCTTGAATGTATGGAGCTTTAATTCTTCCACTTGTCTTAGCTAGAAGTCCCTTTTGTACTATGCCTATTTTTACCTGTTGATCATTTAAAATCTCAGGCACTTCCTTGATTATGCTAGTGTAGTTAAGAACAGTGTGTTGTATTTATTTGTTTCACACTTGTTTATCGTTGAAATGAATATTAAAGATCATCTAAGCCTGCCAAAGCCAAGTGCCTAGAAGTATTTAAATAGAAATATCACAAGTAGATGCCTTTAACAAACAGCAATTTATTTGCTTGAAGTTTAGGAGGCTAGCAATCTGAATTGAGAGCGCAAGCTCTAGGGGAAGGCTTTCTGTCTTTACTGATGCTGGAGGAAGGTGCCAGTCTCTTCAGCTTCTGCTTTCTGCTTCTTTAGAGATCTCTATGTGTCTTGGCATCTGTCTTATCCCATCTCTTCTATGCTTGCTTGTTTAATCTGTTTTATCCCAAAAGAGATAGACTGAAGATATACCCACACTAATCCTGTCATTAACAAAGACAACCTGTTCCCAAATGGGATTATAACCATAGGCATAGAGATTAGGATTTAATAACCTGTATTTTGGGGGTACATAATTCAATCCATAACACTAAGCTCTGTGATCTTTTGAATTTTAATGATTACTTCTTGAATTTGTGTCTATCTTAAAGAAGACCAGGGGGAGTGAATAGAGATTTTTGTGTAATCTGATGAGAGGGATAGTTTGGAAAGGTTAATCTGTTAACAGGATTGGGGCATAATTGATTGGGAAAAATTTAATGGCAGGAGGATTAGCTAAAGATGGTAATTCTCAAGACATGACATGATTATGCTTTCGTAAGGTGGTAATAGTGGACAGTCCCTGAGAAATTCTTTCTCTGCTCCCTGTCCTCTCTCCCCAAGACCCTGCTTTTTATGTTCTATTCCCCCTATATTACCTCTGCTTAGTCTTTTTCTTTATTTTTTTCCAATTTCCTACCCTTCTTGATAGAGGAATAGTGAGTACCTGCTCACCCTCTCCCTTCATCCAACTGTAGTTCCTTGCTCAGTCATCTCTCTTCCCTTCTCTCAAGATTGCAGGGCTATTTTTTTGAGAATTCAGGTTCATGTGTTCCCTGAAAGCATTGTTTTTTCTTTCATTATTTTCCTAGCACAGCAGTTGGCTTTCTTTCAGTGTAGCAAATAGCACATATGTATTTTTGTTTCTTGCAGACTGGGTGACAAGGTCTGAAAGCAAGGAGCTCACTCCAAAGCAGGAAGTTTATGAAGAGGAATCAGCCCCGGGGGTGTTAACAGAAAGATTTCCAAAGGAAGGGTCCAGTGAATATGGGGATTCTTTAGAAAGTCGACAGGAAAACAGTGAGAAACATTTAATACAAGACGTTGTTGCTCAGAAGAAACCTGGGGAAAGACGTTACCAGTGTGGTGAACTTGGAAGAAGTTTTAGTCGGAGGTCATTGCTTGTTCAACACCAAGAAGAGAGGTTACATACTTATGATTCACTTGAAAAGAATTTGGAACAAAATTCAGATCTAAGTAGACATGAGACAATTTATGCAGGAAAGAAACCTTGGAAGTGTAATGAGTGTGAGAAAGCCTTCAGTTACTACTCAGCATTTGTCTTGCATCAGAGAATTCACACAGGAGAAAAACCTTATGAATGTAATGAATGTGGTAAAGCCTTTAGCCAGAGCATACACCTTACTCTACATCAGAGAATTCATACCGGAGAGAAACCTTATGAATGTCATGAATGTGGGAAAGCCTTCAGTCACCGCTCAGCCCTTATTAGACATCATATAATCCATACTGGAGAGAAACCTTATGAATGCAATGAATGTGGGAAAGCCTTTAATCAGAGTTCATACCTCACTCAGCATCAGCGAATTCATACTGGAGAGAAACCTTATGAATGTAATGAATGTGGGAAGGCCTTCAGCCAAAGTACATTCCTTACCCAGCATCAGGTCATTCACACTGGAGAGAAACCTTATAAATGTAATGAATGTGGGAAAGCCTTTAGTGACCGTTCAGGCCTTATTCAGCACCAGAGAACTCATACTGGGGAGAGGCCTTATGAATGCAGTGAATGTGGGAAAGCCTTTGGTTACTGCTCAGCATTGACTCAGCACCAGAGAACTCACACTGGGGAGAAACCCTATAAATGTAATGATTGTGCCAAAGCTTTTAGTGACCGTTCAGCCCTTATCCGTCATCAGAGAACACACACTGGTGAGAAACCTTATAAATGTAAAGACTGTGGGAAAGCTTTTAGCCAGAGCTCATCTCTCACCAAACATCAGAAAACTCACACTGGAGAAAAGCCCTATAAATGTAAGGAATGTGGGAAAGCCTTCAGCCAGAGTTCTTCACTTTCTCAACATCAGAAAACCCATGTTAGAGGGAAATCCAAGGAATATGAGAAAGCCTTTAGTGAGCATTCAGCATTTAGCCAACAAAACAGAATTCATACTGGATAAAAATGATTGTACATATGTAATACATTCAGAACATACATTTATCAAGCATTCATTATACATGCTGTGAGGGCTACAGAGAAATACAAAACTGTATTACAAAACATGTCTTGAGAAGTCATTGTTGGTATGAGAAATAGTTCACTTTAGTAAAAAATTTTACTTTTGGAAGACACTGTGAATTTCTCTAGGAAAAAAGGAAAATTATTTCTAACACCCTAACATGTATCTAAGCTACCAAATTCCAGAGAGAAATATGGTGTGCTATCATAGAGAACATCTTGGTTGGGCCAGGTCATCTCATAATGTTAAGGGGATTAAGTTTTAAAGAAGGAAGGGGTCCTTTTAGATATAAAAGGAGTGAAAAGAGATGGAGAAGTCACAGTAAGTTTTTTAAGGTTTAAGAGTGATACTGGAAAAGAATTGCCTTAAAATCTTATGTACAAGGACGTGTAAGAGAAAGGCATGGAAGAATGAACCCAAGAAATGTTGATTGAGATAACTGCTAAACTGAGCAGAAAAAATACTAAACTTGTAGGCAGAATTAGTCACCAAGTTTTGTATAGGTGGCTTTACACTGAAGCAAATCAGCCTGGGGGTTCTGTTTCTCTACCATTTGTGTTTTAGGCCTTGGTTATTGAGCACACAGCCTATTATATTACTTTTAACTCTAAGGGCCTGGATCTGCAGCTTAGAAAGGGAGAGAACAGAAGAGACTTTTGATCTTTTGAATTTATTTAAGCTATTTGAGCCATCTGAGAACGTGCTTATTTGTAAAGATAAACCTCAGCTGTATGTAGTTTATTAGACTTTTTCACAGCCATGATAAAATACTGTTGTTGTAGACTTGAAGTCATAGACTTGAACTGACACTGTGTATTAGATTGTGAAACGCTTAAAAAGACTTGGAGATACTAGCTTCTCATCATTGTACTCTTGGGTGAAAAGCTGATCACATTTCTGTATGTCCCGTTGGAACATTGAAAGTCATCAGAAAATCTTTTGAGTGCAATGTTTTTGTCAGAAGTTTGTCTCTGATGTCTTTTGCTGTGGGTTTTTTGGGTTGTTCCTATTGGTTTTGCTAATCTTGAATCTGTAGTGTGATTTGCCAAATTTGGGGACTTTTCAGCGATAATTTCTTTGAATGTATATGTATATTTTTTTAACCCTCCTACCAAAACTTCAATGACATGAAAGTTAGGCCTATTACGAACTGCAGGCTCCTGAGACACTGTTATATATATTTTTTAAATCATTTTTCTCTCTGTTGTTCATATTGGATAATTTCTTTTGTCCTGTCGTCATAGTTCACTGCTTCTTTCCTCTGTTCCCTCCATTCTGCTGTTGAGCCCATTGACTTTTTCATTTTGATTATATTTTTCAATTTCATTTGATTTTTTTGTATCTTCTGTTTTTTTTGAGATTTTCTTTTCTGAGACTCCTGACATTTATTTCGAGCATGTTTATAATTGCTCATGGAGGCATTTTTGTGCTAGCTGCTTTAAAACTCATCAGGTAGTTCTAACATCTGTGTATCTTAGTATTTGTGGGGTGTCTTCTAGTTCAAGATGAAGTTTTCTTGATTCTTGGTGTGCTAAATAGTTTTTCATTTGAAACCTGAACATTTTAGTTATTATGTAAGACTCTATATTGTATTTAAATGCTCAGGTTTAGCAGGCCTCCTCTGACACTGCTCCAGTGGGAGAAGGAAAGGACATTACCTTATTGCTGTCAGTTGGAGTTGAAAGTCCAGATTTGCCATTTGGAGTCTGTTGACACTGGAGGAGGGTTCTTGATGTTGCTGTATAAGAGTGGGAGTTACGGTTCCCCACTAGGCCTCTCTTGATGCCACTTTCACGGGGAAGGGCAAGTTTGTCAAGTTACTGTTTCTACATGGCCTTCACTAACACTGCAGGGAGGTGACCTCGTTGTTGCTGGACAGTAGTGAAAATTCTAACTTTCACTAGACCTGTGCCAACACCAGTGGGGAAGGGAAGGGATGCCTCATTATCTCTGAAAGTGATTGGAAATCCAGTTTCCTCACACATTCTCCGTTGACACTATGAGGGTAGGAAGAGACATGGCTTGTCTTAATGCCCAGCATACTATCTCTGACAGCCCTAGTTGGGAGATGGGGTAGTTGAGGAGCCTTGTTATTCTCTGATAAGGATGGAAGTAGATTTCCCATTTGACCTTTTTAGGATTATAGTTTTGTCTCTGGTTGGAATAGTGTGCCTGTCAAGTTGATTCTGACTCTTAGAACCCTTGTGGGACAAAGTAGAACTACCCTATAGGGTTTCCAAAGAGCAGCTGGTGGTTTGGCCTGCAAACCTTCTTGTTAGCAGTTGATCTGATAACCACTGAACCACAGAGCTTTGGAGTAGATTATTGCCTAAAAGTTTTCTATCTTGCTAGGCTGCCCCTGGTCCTCTGGCTAGAGAGAGTAGTAGTTTTGAGCATTTTTTTTCTTTGTCTACCTGTTACCTTCTCTGGGTTGCAGGGTTCTTCAGCACTTCTGTATGAGCAAAAAAGAAAACCCAAGGATCACTGCTGTGATATCCCTCAGATACCAGCCCAGCTGGCCTTCTTTCTCTCTGCCTTGCAGGTTCTTCACATTTGTTTTGTATGTAATGTCCAGGTCTCTTAAAACTATACTGAACATCAGAATAACATGTTGAATTGTGTCAGATACAACCTAGTGATTTGTACATACAAAGGACATTTATAACCAGTTAAGTCCAAGTACCAAGAGGAATTTTCACTGGTCACCCAATGATAAGCTACCAGGTTGTTCTGTAATAACTTCCAGGCTGTGAGCTTTGAAAGAACTGTAGTTTTAAGTTGGGGAAACAGCAGTATTTAGTTGTATAGATTTGAGAAGGGAAGACAGAAGACAAAAAGTATAGGGTTAAAATTTTTATTTGTATGTGTGTTCCAAGAGCATGTAAGAATTACTGGAGAATTTAGAATGTTTTTCATTATGTGTTACCTGAATGTATCTGTTCCCTTTTATTTGATATATAACATAGTATAGAGAGCCAACAAAATTAGAACAAAAATAATTGAATCAAGAACAAATCATGTTAATCCTTTTACATCTGTTTACACCTGCATTTATATGTATATACAATCATGTGTTGCTTAATGTCCACAATAACATTCTGTGAAATAGACTATTATGCAATTTGGGCATTGTCAGGACAGTAAGCAGTTCCCTTACCATCTGTAATTATAAACTAACCCCCATGAAGTCTCTTAAAACCTTATGGGAGCTCACTGGATACAAGAGTCTGGCCCTGCTGAGTGTGCAGTTGTGGGCTGTTTGAGAGCTGTGCCATTAACTGGGTTGGGACTTTGCACATGTGTGGGTCCAGGGTGGAAGCCACACAGAGGAGTGGAGAGGTATCAGGGGACTAGGAGTGCAGCTGGAAGTGGTGGCCCTGGCTGTTGCTGCCTTGTTGGTGCAGCCACTCCCTGATCAGGTATGGTTGCTACTGCTGCCCAAAGTTGGGAACTTACGAGGACCCTGGGCCCACCAGCGCCTGCATCAGGAGGAGAGGAGCCATGCAGGCATTGCTCTGCACTGGGAGTGAATGGCTGCCCGGCTACTTGGCTGGTGAATAAAGCCAGGGGGAAGGCAGGGAAGAGGAGGAGGTTCTGTAGGGATTGGAATGTGCCCTGGAGCACTGATGCTCTTTTACTGTGGGGATTTGAGGTCCTTACAGCCATTAGAGTGAAATAAAAGGAGGGCTGCTTTCCCTTAAAAAAAAAAAAAGACCCTGATTGGATCAAAGACACAAGCAGTAAGATGCTGTGGGAATGGATGTTAGGCAGCATATGACTGCATGTATATGTAAAATTTGTTAATGTGATACATACTTTAGAATGGTTACTGTTAGATGATAGATGCAAAAGTGATTGGTAAGCTAAGTGCAGTCCAACTATTTAGTATTGGTGTAGTCATTTATATGACCTGTTTGTCATGTATGCTTTATGATGATGTAGCCCAATAAAAATGACGGAATATAATGGGATGTGCCTGCTTACCTTTCTTATAAGTTTTCTTGGAAAGTAGTACAAACTGCACTTCTTGTGATAATCATATGTTATTTCCTTAGTCTGTTAATATGGTAAATTTATAATTGATAAATTTTTCTAGGGATAGAGAATCCTTGTATCTCTGGAATTTACTCAGTTTTGTGATTTTTTTCTTCTGCCTTGGAAGAGACAGCGTTCCTTGAAAGTTTAGTTGCATTTAGCTGCTGAACTGTTGGATCTCTGTGTGTGTAGCGTGTTTTGATTGGTTTTGGAAACTATTCGATTTAGTATTTTTTGAATTACTGTTAAGTTAGATTTTTCCAGAAATTTATCTGTTTTTTGGTATTAAGTTCAAAATATTTTTTGAAGTCCCTCTCTGTAGTTGCGTCCTATTTTTCGTTCCCAGTAGCTTACTTGTATGTTCTCTTTGAGGTATTGCCAGAGATTTCTCAATTTACTAGTCTTGTAAAGCAACTAACTTTCCTTTAAAAAAAAGAAATCAACTTACTGAAGTTTATGCAGTAAAATTCATCCATTTAAAATGTCCTATGAGTTTTGGCAAATGTAATAATACCTGTATAACCACTATTGTCATTGCAAGTATGTGGGGGGTGGGGGGGTTATAGTTTCACTTCCGTCCTTCCTCCTTTTTCTCTTCCCTCTTCTCCTTCTTTCTTCACTACTGTGAGTTTTAAGACCTGTGTACTATTGTGTAACCATCACGACAATCAGGATACAAACTCTTCTTTGCATTGAAAACTTCCCCGTGCTGCTCCTTTGTAGGCTGACTTTTTCCACCAAGTATAATGCCTTTGAGTCTTATCCATGTGTTGTTTCATTTTTTCCTTTTTATTACTGAGAATTTCATTGCTGTGGATGAAACAAGGTTTTATCCATTCACCTATTGAAGGACATTTGGATGGCTTTTAGTGTTGGGTGATTATGACGTAAAACTACTGTAAACATTTGTGTATAAGTTTTTGCACGTATATAAATTTTCGGTTCTTTAGAGAAAATACCTGGGAGTGGAATGAGTGTATCATATAGAAAGCGTGTGTTTACCTGCGAAAGAAATAGCCAAACTATTTCAGAGTGGTTGTACTATTTTGCATTCCCACCATCAACATGTAAGAGATCCAGTTCCTCCACATCTTCACCAACGTATGGTATTTATTATCAGCATTTTTTAAAACGTCATGCATTTTGTGAATGGAAGAGACCCAGATCCATGCCTGTTCAAAAGACAGGCGATTAAACAATGCAGACTTTACTGAACAATATTAATATCATATGTTAGCAAAATTTTGCTGAAAATAAAAAATGACTGCAATCATGTTATCGATAAGGAATGACCAGAAGTTCATGCCAGACTTAGCAGAGAACATGGATTGAGAGATAGCATTGTCAAATGAATCTTAGCCCAAAGCAAAGAATACTAAAAAGATCACCTCCCTGCTCCATTGTAAAGGGAGTTTCCCTGGAGTGTGGCTTGCCCCACCCTCAATCCTTTCCTCTCCTACAAGAGATAAAAGGGAAGAGAAGGAAGCAGAGAACTGGGAACCTCACACCATCAAGAAACCAGCACCAGGAGAAGAGCGTGTCCTTCAGACCTGAGGTCCGTGCGCCAAGATGCTCCCTGGAAAAAGACTGATGCAACAAAGGACTTTCTTCTAGAGCCAACAAGGGGAAAATCTTTCCCCTGGAGCAGACATCCTGAATTTGCACTTGTAGCCTGCCAGACTGTGTAAGAATGAACTTACCTTTGTGAAAGCCATCCACTCTTTGGTATTTCTGTTAGAGCAGCACTAGCAGACTAAAACAGAATTTGGTACCAGGAGTGGGGTGCTGCTCTAACAAATACCTACAACATAGAAGCAGTTTTGAAACTGTGAATTGATTGAAGATTCAGAAGGAAAGAAGAAGATGTAGGTGGTGAGAAACAACAGAGGACTGGTGGCAGCAGCAGCGGCAGCAACAGAACCAGAGGTAGCGCTTGAGCTAACCCATGGAGCAAGAGAGCTAAGTGCCTGTGCAGAGAGTTTTCCTCATGGAATGGGGTGCCTCCAGGCACTTGAATCAGTGGAGCTAGCCTTGTTGACCCTTAGAGTGAGAGAGCTGAGTGCCTTTGTGCAGGATGCTTTCTAGCAAGAGTGGGGTGCCTATGGGCAGTTGAATCAGTGGAGCTACAGAGCTTTGGAACACTTGCCCTGGTAGAGCAGATGTGGGCCTGAGGCCCGGGCCATGCAGCCATAGGAAGCAGAAGCTAAAGAGAAATAGTGTGAGAAGCTGAGCTGCCTCAGTCTCAAAAGGTATGGCCTCAGTCTCAAAAAGTATGGCCATGACCTCAGGGGCTTGAAAGGGTAGAATCACAGCATCCTGTGTTTGTAAGGGTGGAAATGCCACTCAGTTTGGCTTAGGGTGCACCTAAAGCCGATGGGGCAGAGTTTCTGTCCAAGTGGGCCTTGAAGGCAGAGTTGTAGTACGAGGCTGGGGGGTCTCCACTCAAAATCCAGAGAGTGTAGCCAATACATAGAGTCTGGAGTGCAAGGCCATTGTGTAGAATGTCTCAAAAAATGTGAGAGTATTTGCTGAGCTCTGAGGGCTAACATAATGAATTCTGCTGACTTGTCTGTTGTCTCTTAATGTTTTCTTTGTGGTTCCTCCCATTTTTAATGGAATGTCTAACTTCTGTGTGTTCTGCCATTGTACCTTTAAAAGGAGATAGCTTACCTTCTAAGTTTCACAGAAGTTGTCATGGATTGAATTGTGTCCCCCCCAAAATATGTGTAGCCATGTGACTGGGCCATGATTCGCAATATCTTGTGACTGTCCTCCAATTTGTGATTTTCCTGTGCTGTATGTTAAAGGATTAGGGTGGGGCTATCTTATAAATCCCTTCATAGGATCACCTCCCTGCTCCACTGTAAAGGGAATTTTCCTGGAGTGTGGCTTGCCCCACCCTTAATCCTTTCAACCTGCAAGAGATAAAAGGAAAGGGAAGCAGGCAGAGAACTGGGAAACATCAAGCAAGCAGCACCAGGGGAAGAGCGCGTCCTTCAGACCTGAAGTTCCTGCACCAAGATGCTCCCTGGACAGAGTCAGCAAGGGGAAAGCCTTCCCCTGGAGCAGACGCCCTGAGTATGGACTCGTAGCCTACCAGACTGTGTAAGAATAAACCTTCCTTTGTTAAAGCTATCCACTC
Source organism: Heterohyrax brucei (assembly GCA_028571685.1). NCBI lineage: Eukaryota > Metazoa > Chordata > Mammalia > Hyracoidea > Procaviidae > Heterohyrax > Heterohyrax brucei. The sequence continues at coordinate 27,204,050 of CM053162.1, forward strand.
TGGTATTTCTGTTAGAGTAGCCCTAGCTGACTAAAACAGATGTAGAAGAGTTTTTGTATTTTAGACTTGGAACTGATTTAAGACTTCTGTCATGTGGGATGGACACTGTTTTGCCATGATGAGATGAATGTGTTACATGTTTCAGTGATGTGATTTTTGGGGTGCCGAAGGGTGGGATGTCATAGATTGAATTGTGTCCCCCCAAAAATACGTGTAGCCATGTGGCTGGCCATGACTTCCTGTATTCTATGATTATGCTCCATTTTGTGATTTTCCTATGCTGTGTGTTAAAGGATTAGAGTGGGACTGTAAATGCTTTCATAGGATTACCTCCCTGCTCCACTGTAAAGGGAATTTCCCTGGAGTATGGCTTGCCCCATCCTTAATCCTTTCATCCTACAAGAGACAAAAGGGAAATGAAGCAAGCAGAGAATCGGGAACCTTACACCATCAAGAAAACAGCACCAGGAGAAGAACAACGGCACCAGGAGAAGAGCACGTCCTTCAGACTTGAGGTTCCTGTGCCAAGATGCTCCCTGGACAAAGACTGATGCAATACCAGACTTTCCTCCAGAGCCAACAAGGGGGAAAACCTTCTCCTGGAGCAGACATCCTGAATTTGGACTTGTAGCCTGCCAGATTATGTAAGAATAAACTTTCCTTTGGTAAAGCCATCCACTCTGTTAGAGCAGCCCTAGCTGACTAAAACAATGGGTAACATTGCTAAAAAAGGAAATTCCAGAACAGTTGTGCTCATGTGGAGCCTGTACATGAATCAAGAGGTAGTTGTTCAAACAAAACAAGGGGGTACTTCTTGGTTTAAAAATTAGAAAGTTTGTGAAACAGGATTTTATCCTCTCACCTTATTCAACCTATGCTGAATAAATAATCCAAGAAGCTGGGTAATATAAAAAGTATGGCATCACAATTGGAGAAATACTCATAAACAACATGAAATATGCAGATGACACATTACTTGCCCAATGAATTGCTTTTTTTTTTTAATTAAGCTTTTTAAATTGAGGTTAACTAACAAATACAAATTTTCAATATAAAGGTTGATGAATTTTTATATGTGTATAAGCCTGTGTAATCACCAACTATATCTAGATCAAGATACACAATATCTGTATTATCTGTGAATGCTGCTTCACACGCCTTCCCACTCAGTCCACCCCATTCTACCTCATCCTATCTTCTCATCCATCTGTCTCCCTAGATAGCTACTATTTTGAACTGTTATTTTTGACTAGTTTTACCTGTTCTTGCACATCATTTAAATAAAATCATAGAGTTCTGTTTTGTAACTGACTTCCTTGCTTTGTTTTGTATGATTCAGTTGATTTCCATGCATCAGTAATTTCTTTTTTCACACTTATCCTTGACTGGTTTTACTTGCTCTTGAACATCATTTAAATAAAATCATCTAAGTACTCTTGTAACTGACTTCCTTGCTCTATATTTTATGTGACTCAGCCATTTTCCATGCATTGGTAATTTCTTCTTTTTCACAAATAGTACAGTATTCAGTTGGTGAATACCCTGCATTTTGTTAAACCATTGTGCTATTGTTTTCAGTCTTCACCTATTATGAGTCTACCTGCTGTGACCATTCCTGTGGACGTATGATTTTGCTTGGGTATACACACGTAGGAAATCTTGGTAGTGTGGTTAAGTGCTGTGGCTGCTAACCAAAAGGTCAGCAATTTGGATCCACCAACCTTTCCTTGGAAAACGTATGGGGGCAGATCTACTCTATGAATTGGAATTGACGGCAACAGTTTATATATACCCAGAATTAGAATTCTTGGATCACAGAGGAGGCATGTTTAGCTTTAGAAGATAATGTCAAGTTATTTTCCAACGTGGTTTTTACCAGTTTATGAACTAATTCCTCTTTCAACAAGTTAAGCAGAGCAAAGATGTTGCACTGAGGACTAAGGTGTGCTAGAACCAAGCCACGGTACTTTCAGTCACTGCATCTGCATGTGAAAGCTGGAAAATGAATAAAGAATACTGAAGAATTGATACCTTTCAGACCAGATTTGATGGTTCCACAGATAGGTGGGTCCCTGGAAGACGTAACCCCTGTATTGTCTGTTAGCCCAGAGTTCAAATCAGTCTGTCAGCCAACTCTTCAGATGAGCATTGAGCTAGACTGCAAGACATGAAAGAATACTGGTGAAGAGTGTGCTTCTTGGTTCAAGTGTACCCACGAGTCTATCTGAGCAGCTCCTGTCCAGAGGCTAGATTAGAGAGAGGAGAGGGTGGGACAAGAGCTTGTTGAATGGACGTGAGAAATATAAGGTGGAAAGGAGTGGACTGTTACAGGGTGGGGAGAGTAGCTAAGCAAGAATTACATAGCAGTATGTGTGCAAAGTTTGTATTCCAAATTGACTTGCTTGTAAACTTTCACTTAAAGCAGAATAAAATATTAGCAAAAAGAATGGATGCCTTTGAATTATGGTATTGGTGAAGAGTATTGAATGTACCATGGAACTACGAGAAAAATGAACAAATCTGTCTTCAAAGAAGTACAGCTAGAATGCTGCTTAGAGGCAAGGATGACGTCATGGATTGAATTGTGTCCCCCTGAAAATATGTGTAGCCATATGGCTGGGCCATAATTCCCAGTAACTTGTGACTGTCCTCCATTTTGTGGTTTTCCTATGCTGTATGTTAAAGGATTAAGGTGGGGCTTCATCGGCTCACCTCCTTGTTCCACTGTAAAGGGAGTTTCCCTGGAGTATTGCTTGCCCCACCCTTAATTCTTTCATCTGACAAGAGATACAAGGAAAGAGAAGCAGGCAGAGAACTGGGAACCTCACACCATCAAAAAGCAGCACTGGAAGAAGAGCGTGTCCTTCAGATCCAAAGTTCCTGCTCCAAGATTCTCCTTGGACAAAGACTGTTGCAATACCAGACTTTCCTCCAGAGCTGACAAAGGGGAAAGCCTTCCCCTGGAGCATGTTAGGCTGAAACCCAAGCCCCCTCCCCCAATCCATACACGATCCTATCTAATATCCCCGCTTCAACCACCCTGAACGCGCCTGATCTCCTCTGATCTCGGAAGCTAAGCAGGGTTGGGCCTGGTTAGTACTTGGCAAATGTTAGAGATTTTTGGGTGCAATGAGTTTCGTTTAATTGAAAGTATGTAGAGGAAAAACCAGAGAGAGGAGGAGAAAGAAAAGGAAAAGTTTATTTGTATCTGTAAAGTCACGGGCGGCTTTACAGAGTTCTCGGATGGGAGTCTGTAGAACCACGCGCTGGCGCGGGCCTTGGGGGCTTGTAAAGGGGGCCGCGGACCTTACTGAGGACAGCGCTGAAGACAGCATCCATGTCGATGAGAACGGTGTCCGTGGCAAGTAGCCATGGGGCTGTGGACGATTAAAGTTACTTAATTAACATAAGGGGGTTTCATTTCAGTGGAGTTGAGCCTATGGGAAAGGAGTGACAGTTAGTCGGCCCCGGGCAGCTTGTCTCATTTGAACGGAATTTCAGGAATAGCTGGCAGATAAAACGTTTTACTCGGGGCTGCTCTGGGGATGGTTGGGGGAGGGGGCTTGGGTTTCAGCCTAACAGAGCAGACACCTTGAATTTGGCCTTGTAGCTACCGGACTGTGTAAGAATAAACTTTCCTTTTTTAAAATACTCATGGTATTTCTGTTGGAGCCGTGCTACCTGACTAAAACAGATGGCTTCAGATGTGTTATCAGGAGGAACCAGTCCCTGAAGAAGGATATTATGCTTGGTCAATTAGAGGAAGATGGCATAGGACCAGGCGTCCCTATGTTGTGTACATGTTGCTATAAACTGGAAGCAACTCAACAGCACCTAACAACAAGCGTCAGCAAAGTATGAAGATCTCAGTTCATCAAGACTTGGTAGTTTTAGTCCTTTTAATTTTAACTGTCTGGTTTATGCATAGTGGTCTCCTGTGGTGGCTTTTTAAATTTTTTCTGATAAATGATATTGAGCACTCTTTCAAATCTCATTTGTCTCTTCATATGTTTTTAATATAGGTATTCAGCTATATGTATTGAGAATATTACCTAGTGTTTTAGTCAGCTAGTGCTGCTCTAACAGAAATACCACACGAGTGGATGGCTTTAGCAAAGGAAAGTTTATTCTTACATAGTCCAGTAGGCTATAAGTCCATATTCAAGCTGTCCGCTCCAGGGGAAGGGTTTCCCCTTGTTGGCTCTGGAGGAAAGTCCAGTATTGTATCAGTCTTTGTCCAGGGAGCATCTTGGCGCAGGAACCTCAGGTCTGAAGCAGGCGCTCTTCTCCCCGTGCTGCTTTCTTGATGGTATGAGGTTCCCAGTTCTCCGCCTGCTTCTCTTTCCTTTTATGTCTTGTAGGCTGCAAGGATTAAGGATGGGGCAAGCCACACTCCAGGTAAATTCCCTTTACAGTGGAGCAGAGAGGTGATGTTATGAAGAGATTTACAGCCCCTCCCTAATCCTTTAACAGACAGCATAGGAAAACCACAAAATGGAGGACAGTTATGAGATACTGGGAATCATTGCCCTGCCACAACTGGGGGGACACAATTCATTCTATGACACCTAGCATCATTTCTTTTCATGCTAAACTGTGGCAAGTGTAAGCCCTTTATTTTGGCTTCTTTGTCTTTTCCATTGAGTGTCGTCTTGCTTTCTGACACAAGGTTCACTTTGTTCTTTTTTGTACCACATCTGGAATCAGTCATTATCTAGGGACCCTTGGTTGCTTGTAGTAAGGAGTGGTCTTATTTTTGTTTGTTTTGACTCCTGGAGATAATGCTTATGTTTTTATAAGCCAATTTATTGTATTTTAATACATTTCCATTTTAAAGTGTAAGAAGTCTTAAACAATATCTGACTCACCTAATGTTGGAATAATAGTTTATATTAATGTTTATTCTCTCCATTATACTGGTTATGTAATCTCAGACTACATAACCACTTTAGGAAATGGTTTGACAGTTTCTTATAAAGTTAAACATATAAATACTGGTTGACCCAGTAATCTGATTCCTAGATATTTACCCAAGAAAATGAAATCATATGTTCACAAAAACACTTGTACAAGAATCTTCCTAGTAGTGCTATTCATAATAGCCTGAAACTGGAAGCAGCCCAAGTGTCCATCAGGAGTACAACAGAAAAACAAATTATGGTATATTCACACAATAAACTACTACTCAACAGTGAAAAGAAAGAGCTACAGATATAAGGATGAATTTCAAAAACACGTTGAGTGACAGAAGCCAGAATACTACAGTGTACACTGTACGATTCCATTTATGTGGAACTCTAGAAAATACAACACTGATCTATAGAGACAGAAAGTAGAAGAGTCACTGCTTACAGAAGATTGATGGGGAGAGGGGACAAGGGAAATTTCTAGGGTACTGAAAACGCTTCTTAATTGGGATATTTATTACACAGCTGTGTATCTGTTTGTTAAAACTGTACATACTAACCTACATTAATATAATTTTAAGGAAAGTCTATGATATATGCATGCAATGTATGTAACATTTTCCTTAAAATTCTACAAATGTATGTGAGTATGTGTATGTTTATGCTTTATGTCTTGCAGAGTGTTATGGATTGAGTTATGTCTCTCCAAAAGATAAATTGAAGTCCTAACCCCTGCCTGTACTTGTAAATGTGACCTTGTTTGGAAGTAGAGCCTTCAAAGATATTATCAGTTAACATGAAGTCATATTGGGGTAGACTGAGTCCTAATCTATTATGAGCAGTGCCTGTATAAAAGAGAAGAGACAGAGGGAAGATGGCCGTGTAAAGATGGAGCCAGAGACTGAGGTAGTATATCCACAAGTGAAGGAATGCCAAGCCATTACCGTAACCAGCTGAGGGTAGGTTCTACCTGGTGCATCAACTGAGTGACACCAAGTCTTTCAGAAAGAGAAAGTAGTTACATGTTTGGAATAGGGAAGTTATGCATACTTCATGATGCTTCTGAGAATAGGGAAGCAATTACAGGAACTATGAGTTGGACCCAACTCGACGGCAGTGGGTTAGGGTGAGTAATTAATGTATGTGTGGGTGCAGTGTCATGGAGGCTAGGGGATGTGTTTTTTGGAGCATGACACATGAAGTTCATCTGAAGACAGTGTTGTGGCTTATGGTACATGTCCAAATGGAGGGGGAGCAGTGAAGGGGCTGTGGGCTAGTTGACCATGGACCTGGAGTGTAATGCATGGAGGGGTAACAGTTTAACCTCATTGGTTACATTGCCAACCAGATGCCAGGAGAGAGACATGGAACAGATTCTTCCTCAGAGTCCCTAGAAGAAGTCAACATAGCTGACAGCCTAATTTCAAACTCCTAACCTCCAGAACTGTGAAGCAATAAGTTTCTGCTCTTATAAGCTACCCGATTTGTGATTTTTTTTTTTTTTTTTTGTGTGTGTGTGTGTGTGTGTGTGATGGCAGTCCTAAAACAATAACCCAGGAAGGGAAGGAAAGAGTAACTGCCTGGATAAAGCTTAGAGTTAGCTGAGTAGATCAACATTAATTTAACTTGAGGGAAACACTTTGACAAAAGGGGAAAGAGATACCAGGGAGCTCAGATCCAGGAACTCACTTGCTTTGCATTTTTTAATGTTTATTTGGAGCCCTAAAGTGCAATGGCTGCTAACCCAAAAGGTCAGCAGTTTGAACCCACTGGCTTTGGCTAGCAGCTCCACAGGAGAAAAGATCTGGACATCTGTTCCTGTAAAGGCTACAGTTTGGGAACCCTTATGAGGCAGTTCTACTCAGTCCTATAAGGTCACTGAGTTGGAATCTGCTTGCATGGCACAGAGAAAGGGTTTTCATTAGGTTTTTAAGAACTGCCACTGTTTCCTTTCTGCTTCAGCAGGTGGCAGTGTTGTTTCAGTCAGCCATGGGCCTACCAGGAGACAACAGAAAGGTGCTCTGTGGCGCCACTAAAGAGCATTGGTTTCATTATGTCATACTCATAATTCTCTTTTGAGCAGATAATATTACTCATCTTGATTACCTGTTTAATTCAGTGGGCTTAGCTGAAAACCTTCATTGCCAGCATTCAAGAGAGTGTGTTCAAATGTCTCCTTGAAACCTAGATAGGAGAAGAATTCCCAAGATGCAGAAATGTGACCTTCTCCTGGGATGGGTGACTTGTGGCTTGGTCCTCCTTTGTCAGGAGGGAGACCTTTAAAAAGACTAGATTTACTTTTAATGTTTTTTTCTTCACAGACCCATGTTATGTTAGGTGACATTGAGTTGTTTCTGACTCATAGTGACCCTAATACAATAGAATGAAACACTGTCTGATTCTACACCATCCTCAAAAATCATCAATTTGCTTGAGCCCATTGTTGCAGCATTGTATCAGTCAATCTCCTTGAGAGTTTTCCTCTTTTTTGCTGACCCTCTACTTTACCAATCATGATATCTTTCTCCAGGGACTAGTCCCTCTTGATAACATGTCCAAAGTACACGAGACAAAGTCTTGCAATCCTTCTAAGGAGCAGATTCTGGCTGTATTTCTTCCAAAACAGATTTGTTCATTTTACTGGAAGTCCATGGTATATTCAGGATTCTTCACCAACACTGTAGTCCAAAGATGTCAATTCCTCTTGGTCTTCCTTATTTACTGCCCAACTTTCACAAACATAAATTTATAAGACATTGTTGAAGGCCTGCTGACAGAGAACTTCCCTGACATCGTGAAAGATGAGAAAATCTCCATCCAGGATGCTCACTGAACCTCACTCAAGATAGATTACAGGTCCCAACTCAGCAGGAACAGATGCTCACCGAGGACCAAAATGATATGTGGTAAAGACAACCGAGAAGACAGAGAGACCCACAAAAATGGGTGCCTACATTGACTTGGGACCGGAAGAACTGGATGATACCCGGCCACCACCAGTGATAGCCATGATGGAGCTCACAGAGAGGAGTCTCACTGGCAACACAAGAATAAAAAGGGGTGCATCATGAGATCTCCACTAAAGACCTCAATTGATGGTCCAGCGGTTTTGGGGTTCCTCTGAGAGCATGGTCTCCGGCCCTGATGCTGCCCTTTCTCATAAATTATAACAAAGGTCCACTCTTTGGACAGGAATGGATTGGACCTGGCAATGCAGAGTGACCGTATATTGGAAGCACTTTATGGTTCTATACATCTATAGGATATCATCTTGCTGACCTCTGGCTGGAGGAAGGGGAGTGGACGGAGAGGAGAGGAAAGGAGGCTGTTGGGAGGATGAGACACATATGGAGCAGCGAGGAATAGTGTGCAGTCACCGGACAGGGAGAGCAGTGGAAGCTGCATATAGGTGGGCATGTAAATTTATACGTGAATGTACATTTTCACTCAGTTATGTTAAACAAAACAAAACAAAAAAGATAGATTGCAAAAGAAACGCACCAAGGCATATTGTAATCAAGCTCAATAAAACTAGAGACAAGGAGAGACTACTAAGGGCAGCCAGGCTTAAACAAAAAATAACTTACAAAGGAAAATGATTAAGCTTAGACTACTCAGCTGAAACCATGCTGGCCAGAAGACAATAGCATGACATATACAAAGCAATGAAGGGAAAACACTGCCAACCAAGACTTATATATCCTGCAAAATGTCTCTCAGATATGAAGGTGAAATTAGGACTTTCACAGATAAATAGAAGTTTAGAGAATTTGTGGAAACCAAACCAAACTTACAAGAAACATTAAAGGAAGTTCCTTGATTAGAAAATCAATAACATCAGGTATATACTTAAAAATCCAACAATTGAGACAACATCTAGATACCACCAAGAAAGGAAATCCAAAATGGATAGTGTTTTAGTCAGCTAGGGCTGCTCTAACAGCATGGCTTTAACAAGGGAAGGTTTATTGTTACATCGTCTGGTAGGCTGCAAGTCCATATTCAGGGTGTCTGCTCCAGGGAAAGACTTTCCCCTTGTCGGCTCTGCAGGAAAGTCCGGTATTGCATCAGTCTTTGTCCAGGGAGCATTTTGGCACAGGAACTTCAGGTCTGAAGGACACACTCTTCCCCTGATGCTGCTTGCTTGATGGTACGAGGTTCCCAATTCTCTGCCTGCTTCCCTTTCCTTTTATCTCTTGAAGGATGAAAGGATTAAGGGTGGGGCAAGCCATATTCCAGGGGTACTCCTTTTACCGTGGAGCAGGGAGAGGTGATCTTATAAAGGGACTTACAGTCCCACCCTAATCTTTAACATACAGAATAGGAAAACCACAAAATGGAGGACAGTTACAAGATACTGGGAATCATGGCCCAGCCATGTGGCTACCCCTATTTTTGGGGGGACACAATTGAATCCATGAAAAAGAGGGTCAAAAATTGTATACACAGATCTTTCATATGTGGAGGAAATCAAGGAGATACAAAGACACCAAAATTAGATTAATAAAGGAAACTAATGGAGTAACAGCAAAAGAAACCTATAATTTTTCATGTCAAAATGACAAGCAAAATATGAAATCACAATTTCAAAAAAAAAAAACAAACAAACAGTGAAAGCCATGACAACAAGTGAAGAAAAAAGACTCAGCACAGAAAACTGAATGCAACAGAGGAGTTGTCCATAATACCCCTTGAAAGTCATCAAAGTGGCAGCACTAACATCATATATATCAATAAACATGTTGTAAATGGACTAAATGCACCAATAAAGAGGAGAATAGCAGAGTGGATAAAACAACATGACCCATCTATATGCTGCTTACAGGAGACACACCTTGGACTCAAAGACACACACTACAACTAAAAGGTTCGAAATAAATTTATCAGGCTAATAACATTTTCAAAAGAGCAAGGGTGGCAATACTAATCTCTGACAAAATAGACTTTAAAGTTAAATCCACTATATGAGGAGTGACACTATATTAAAGGCTTAATACAGTGGGAGGACATAACTATATTAAATGTCTACACACCCAAGGACAAGGCTTCAAATACATAGAACAAACACTATTCACACAGAAAACAGAAATAGACAGTTCCACATACTTCAATACATCACTCTCAGTAAAGGACAGAACATCTCAAAAAAGCTTAGTAAACACATGAAGACCTAAGTGCCACAATCAACTAACTTAAACTCACAGACGTATTCATAACACTTCATCTAACAGCAGCCAAGCATACTTTCTTTTCCAGTACACATGGAATGTTCTCCAGAATTGCCTACACATTAGGTCACAGAGCAATCCTCAACAAAAGTCAAAATATTGAAATAATGCAAAGCTTCTTTTCAGACCTTAAAGCCATAAAACTAGAAGTCAATAACAGAAAAAAGACACAAATAAGCTCAAAATTATGGCAACTGAGTAACATTTTGCCCAAGAACGGTTGGGTAATAGAGGAAATCAAAGCTACAATAAAGAATTTCATAGGATCAAATGAAATGGAGTATGCATCCTACCACAATCTATGGGACACAGCAAAAGCAGTGCTCAGAGGTCAATTCATCTCAATTAAATGTGCACATCCAAAGAGAAGAAAAGGCTCAAATCAAAAAAATTAACTCTTCAATTTGAGCAACTGGAAAGATCACAGCAAAAGAATCCACTGGGCTCCAGAAGCAAGCAAATTATTAAATTAAAGCAGAAATAAATGAAATAGAAAACAGAAAGATGATTGAAAGAGTTGAGAAGTCCAGGAGCTGGTTTTTCTTTTTTTTTAAAAGATCAACAAAATCGATAAACCATTGGTCAAACTGACAAAAGGAAAACAGGAGAAGAAACAAATAATCCAAATAAGAAATGAGATGAGTGATATCACAACCCTACTGAAATTAAAAGACTCATAGCAGAATACTATGAAAAATTGTACTCTAATAAATTTGAAAACCTAGAGGAAATGGGCAATTTTCCAGAAAAACACCACCTACCTAAACCAGCAAAAACAAAGATAGAACAACTAAACAAACTCATCACAAAAGAAGAGATTGAAAAGATAATTTAAAAACTTCCATCCAAAAAAGCACTGGCCCAGATGCCTTCATTGGAGAATTCTATCAAACATTCAGAGAAGAGTTAATACCAATACTTCTAAAGGTATTCCAGAATATAGAAAATGATGGAATACTCCCAAATTCATTTTATGAAGTTAGTATAACCCTAGTGCCAAAACCAGGCAAAGACAGCACGGAAAAGGAAAATTACAGATCAGTATCCCTTATGAATTTCAACGTGAAAATCCTTAACAAAATTCTAAATAACAGAATTCAAGAACACATCAAAAAAAGTAGTTCATCTTGATCAAGTAGGCTTCACATTAGGGATGTGGGGATGGTTCATCATTAGAAAAGCAATTAATGTATCAACCACAAATAACAAAAATGAGAGCCACCTGATTCTATCAACTGGTGCAGAAAAGACATTTGATGAAGTCCAGCACCCATTCATGTTAAAAACTCTCAGCAAAATAAGAATAGAAGGGAAATTCCTTAAAATATAAAGGCCATCTACACTAAACCAACAGCTAACATCATTCTCAATGGACAGAAGTTGAAAACATTCCCTTTAAGAACGGGTACCAGACAAGGATGCCCATTGGCACCACTTCTTTTCAACATTGTTCTGGAGGTCCTAGCCAAAGCAATTAGATATGATAAAGAAATAAGGGGTATCCAAATTGGTAAAGGCAAAATTAAAATATTATTTGTGGAGACATGATCTTATACACAGAAACCCCTAAACAATCCACCCAAAACTGCTGAATCTAACAGAAGACTTCAGCAAAATATCAGGATACAACATAAACATATGTAAATCAGTGGGATTCCTTTACACCCACAAAGAGACAAAGAAGAAACCTTGACATCATTATCGTTTACTATGGCCCACAAGATGATAAAATACCTAGGAATAAATCTAATGAGATGTAAAAGACTCATACAAAGAAAACTACAAGACCCTGCTACAAGAAACTAAAAGTGACTTACATAATGGGAGATACCTACCTAGCTTTGGATAGGAAGGCTTAACATTGTGAAAATGTCTGTACTTCCCAAAGTGATCTATATATACAATGCAATCTTGATTCAAATTCAATGATGTTTTTCAGTAAGATGGAGAAATAAATCACCAACTTCATATGGAAAGGGAGGAAGCCATGGATAAGTAAATCATTACTAAAGAAGAACAAAGTGGGAGGACTCAGTCTACCTAACCTTAAAACCTGCTATGATTTCACAGTAGTAAAGACAGCATGGTACTGGCACAAAAACAGACAACAGACCAAGGGAATAGAATTGAGAATCCAAATATAATTTCATCCACCTATGAACAGCTGATATTTGATAAAGGCTCAAAGGCTGTGAACTGAGGAAAAGACAGTCTCTTCAACAGATGGTGTGGCATAACTGGCTATCCATCTGCAAAAAAACTAAACAAGACCCTTATCTCACACCATGCACAAAAGCTAACTTAAAATGGATGATAGACCTAAATATAAAAGCTAAAATAAAATTCTTGGAAGAAAAACTTGTGAAGATGCTGGAAGCCCTAACTCATGGCATCAACAGTCTGCAAAAAAACACCAACAACCCTCAGTCATCAAAAGTGAAAATAGATAATTGGGAATTCTTAAAAATAAAATTCTTCTGCTTATTCGAAGTGTTCACCAAAAGAGTAAAAAGACTGCCTGCAGAATGGGAATGAATATTTGCCCACCATGTTTCTGACCAACACCTAATCTCCTTAATTTACAAGATACTGCAAAACTTCAACAAGAAAAAGACAAAAAAGCCAAATGAAAAAGGGACAAAAGACATGAACAAGCACTTTACCAATGAAGACATACAGGTTGCCAACAGATGCATGAGGAAATGCTCATGATCGCTAGCCATCAGAGAAATCCAAATGAAAACCACAATAAGATACCATCTCACCCCAAAAAGCTGGCAATAATCCAAGAAACACAAAACAATAAATGCTAGAAGGCTGTGGAGAGATTGGAATTCTGCTACACTGTTGGTGGGACTGTAAAATGTTTCAGCCACTAAGGAAATTGATTTGGCTGTTCCTTAGACAACTAGAAATAGAAATACCATATGACCCAGCAATTCCACTCCTTGGAATATATCCCAGACAATAATGGGCACCACTCAAACAGATACATGCATACCAATGTTTATTGCAGCTCTCTCCACAATAGCAAAAAGTTGGAAGCAATCTAGATGCTTATCAACAGACAAATGAGTATACAAACTATGGTATACATACAATGGGATACTATGCAATGATAAGAAGAAATGACTGCCTAAAGAAATGTCAATGTGGGATCATGTAGAGAAAATTATGCTAAGTGAAATTAGCCAGACACAAAAGGACAAATTTTGTTTGAGACCATTATTATAAGTGCAACAAATCATTTAAGCACAGGAGAAATCAATACTTGTCAATTACAAGGGTGGAGAGAGAGGGAAAGAGAGGGATTTTCTACAAATTAGATAGTGGTTAGGACTAGGGTTGGGTGTAGGATCTGAAAGCATGTGCTAGAAGTTGGGTACCCACAACTACTCAACTTCAAATTGTTCCCTTAATATGGCCCACCTCTTTGGGACAACAGAGAACTAGGGACAGGATCTGGGATTGGGGGATCATGCTCTCAAGGGCTATCCAGACTAACTGGCATACCCAAGATTTTTCTCTCTCCCTCTCTTAAGATAATGCTCCACATACCACTAAGTGGCATCTGAGGTCTTAAAAGCTAGCAAGCTACTATCTAAATATATCAAGAGGTACCAATTCACCTGGACCATAGGTAAACAGTGGACATCAAGAACAGGAGGAAAATAAGAGCCCACCAGATGGAAGGGGCCATGTGAGCCAGAGTCCATTTCATCTTGGGACCAGAAGAACTAGATGGTGCCCGGCCAACACCAGTTGACAGCCCAGATGGGGTACAGAACAGAGCCATAGACAAAACAGGAGAAGGAGTAGAGGGCAGAGCTAGAACTCTACCAGAAGACCATACCTGATGGTCCTTCTAAATGGAAAGCCTCCTCGAATATGGCCCCCAGACTCTCTAACCGCAGACTGCATCCAGCACCTCAGCCAGCTCCCCAGACAAAGACTGAACTGGACTACACAAAGAATAGAGTGAGGCTGGTGATGAACAAATCTTTAAACATGTACACAGGATTGTCTGAGAGACTCTTTGCTGGAGCCAAGATGATTCATAATTTGATTACTGTTGAAATTGATTATGATTCATAATTGACTATGATTGAAATTGATTATTGTTTTAGTCAGCTAGGCTGCTCTAACAGAAATACCACAGAGTGGATGGCTTTAACAAAGAAAGATTTATTCTTACACAGTCCGGTAGGTTGCAAGTCCATATTCAGGGTGTCTGCTCCAGGGAAAGACTTTCCCCTTGTCGGCTCTGGAGGAAAGTCTGGTATTGCATCAGTCTTTGTCCAGGGAGCGTCCTCACTCAAGAACCTCTGATCTGAAGGACGCGCTCTGCTCCCGGTGCTGCTTCCTTGATGGTAGCGAGGTTCTCAAATTGTCCTTTGTTTCTTTTTCCTTTTATTCCTTGCAAGCTAAAAGCATTAAGGGTGGGGCAAGCCATACTCCAGGGAAACTCCCCCCACAGCAGGAATTCACAGCCCCACCCTAATCCTTTAACATACAGGTTAGCAAAACCACATAATGGAGGACAGTCCCAAGATACTAGGAACCATATCCCAGCCACGTGGCTGCACACATTTTTGGGGGGACACAATTCCAACCATGACAATTATGATATTCATAATTTCTTTTAATCCACACAGATGAATGCCTTTATATAGTCAAGTTCTGAGTGTTCTATGGCAAAATGATATGGATAGCAAAATAGTTCTTAAAGCACAGTAAAATGTATTTTAAAAATTATAAGGTGATTGAAAATATCATGGCTTGGGCCAGGTACACCTTAGTCATCAAAGTGAAGTCTTTGCTTTTGAACATCTTAAAGAGACCTTTTGCAGCAGATTTGCCCAGTGTAATATATAGTTTGATTTCTTGACTGCTGCTTCTGTGGTCACTGATTGTGGATCCAAATAAAATGAAATCATTAATAATTTCACTGTCTTTTACATTAATTGTGATATTGCTTATAGGTTCAGGTATGAAAATTTTTGCTTTCTGTATGTTCAGGTGCAATCCATACTAAGGTTATAGTTTTTTATCTTCATCAGTAATATGAAGCCCTCTTCACTTTCAAAAACCAAGGTTGTGTCATCTGTATATCATAGGTTGTTAATGTCTTCCTTTCAACTTGATCCCCCACTCTTCTTCAGATAGTTTAGCTTCTCATATTATTTGCTCAACACACATACTGAATAAGTATGGTGAAGCATACAAGCTTGTTGCATTCCTTTCTTGACTTTAAACCATGTAGAATCCTCTTGTTCTGTTCAAACAACTGCGTATTTGCCTATGCACAGTTAAGTGTTCTGGAATTTTTTTTATTGGCAATATTATTCATAATTTGCTTTAATCCACACGGTTGAATGCCTTTGCATAGTCGATGAAACACATATAGACCTCTTTCTGGTGTTCTCTGCCTTCAACCAGGATCCATCTGACATTAGCAATGATATCCCTTGTTCTATCTTTTCTTCTGAGTCCAGCTTGAACTTCTGGCAGTTCCCTGTTGATGTACTGCTGCAGACTTTTGAATGATCTTCAGCAAAATTTTGCTTGTGTGTGATGTTAATGATATTGTTTGATAATTTCCACATTCCATTGGATCCCGTTCATCGGAAGGGGTACAAATATATGTATCTCTTTGGTCGATTGGCCAAGAAGCTGTCTTTCAAATTTCTTGACATAGATAAGTGAGCATCTCCAAAACAGCACCCATTTGCTGAAATATCTCAACTGGTATTCTGATGATTCCTGGAGCCTTGTATTTCCCCATCCCCTTCAGTGCAGCTTAGACTTTTCCTTTCAGTACCATTGATTCTTGATCACATACTTCCTCCTGAAATGGTTGAATATCGACCACTTCTTTTTGGTACAGTGACTATGTTCTTTCCATGTTCTTTTGATGCTTCTGTGTTGTTCAACATTTCCCCTGTAGAATTCTTCAATATTGCAACTTGAGGCATGAATGTTTCTTCAGCTCTTTCAACTAGAGGAATGTCAAGTGTGTTCTGTCCTTGTACTTTTCAACTCCAGGTCTTTGCACATTTCGTTGAAATACTTTACTTTGTCTTCTCAAGCTGATCTTTGAAAATCCTTAGTCCACCTCTTTTACTTCATTATTTCTTCCTTTTGTTCTGGCTACTCTACATTCAAGAGCAACTTTCTGAGTCTCTTCTGACATGTATTTTAGTCCTTTCATTCCTGCCTGTCTTTTTAACGGCCTTTTGCTTTCATCGTGTATGATGTCTTTGTTGTCATCCCTTAACTCTTGGGGTCCTTGATGCTTAGTGTTCAATGCATCAAATGTATTCTTGAGATGGTTTCTAAGTTCAGATAGGATACACTCAGGGGTATAATTCAGCTCTTGTGGATTTGTTCCAATTTTCTTCAGCTTCAGTTTGAACTTACATGTGAGCTTGATGATCTGTACCATACCTAGCCCTTGGCCTTGTTCTGTCTAATGATATTGAGCTTTTCCATCATCTCTTTCCACAGATGTAGTTGATTTGATTCCTGTGTACTCCATCTGGTGAGGTCCATGTGTGTAGTCACTGTTTATGTTGCTGAAGACAAGTATTTGCAGTGAAGATGTTGTTAATCTTGCAAAAGTCTGTCATATGATCTCCAGTATTGTTTCTTTTACCAAGCCCATATTTTCCAACTACCAGCCCTTCGTCTCTGCTTTGAAGGGTGGACTAGGCACTGGCATCAGTGTGTAGCTTCCCAAGCAAAGTACTTCAAATGTGATCACAGTGACAATGAAGTATGTAACACTTAGGATAATTAGGTTTGCGGACTTAATATTTTGGCTAACATTTCCATTATACCATTATGTTTTTCATCCCTTCAAAATTCTTGAGTGGATTCACCAGTTCAATATCTGTCATTCTTAGTAGAGCTCAGGTATTTTTTTAAATTGTATTTTAGGTGAAAGTTTACAGAGAGAGAGAAAGAGAATAAGGTGGCTGATCTCTTAAAAGCCTTATCTGTGGGACAACAACAACAACAGAAGAGTCTATTTTCTATTTTGTTTTTCTGTTTCTTGTAATTACTTAGCTTATCTTCTGAATGCTGATTCCTTTGAAGTTTCCCACTGATTTAGGCTGCTTCCTTTTCCAGTTTAAAAAAAATTCACATATGGGAATAGAGTTGCAGAAATAATTCTGTACTCATCTGTCCCTCTAGTGTGGTGATGGATACATGTGATGGATGCTATATGAAGATTTGTGGACTGAATGACTGTTTTAGTCAGCTAGGGCTGCTGTAACAGAAATACCACAGAGTGGATGGCTTTAACAAGGAAAGGTTTATTTTTGCACGGTCTAGTAGGCTGCAAGTCCATATTCAGGGTGTCTGCTCCAGGGGAAGGCTTTCCCCCTTGTCGGCTCTGCAGGGAAGTCCGGTATTGCATCAGTCTTTGTTCAGGGAGCATCTTCGTGCAGGAACCTCAGGTCTAAAGGATGCGCTCTTCTCCTGAAGCTACTTTCTTGATAGTGCGAGATTCCTAATTCTCAGCCTGCTATCCTTTCCTTTTATCTCTTGCAGGATGAAAGGATTAAGGGTGGGGCAAACCATACTCCAGGGGAACTCCCTTTACAGTGGAGCAGGGAAGTGATCTTATAGAGATTTACAGTCCCACCCTAATCCTTTAATATACAGCATAGGAAAACCACAAAATGGAGGACAGTCACAAGATACTGGGAATCCTGGTCCAGTCATGGGGCTACACCTATTTTGGGGGGAGGACACAGTGCAGTCCATGAGAATGACCTTTTACATTCATGGCAAAACATACCTGACATTGTTTTTAGCTCTCTCATTGTTATTTACTCATAGTAACCCATAGTCAGAATAGACTGAATGGCAGTGGGTTTGGTGTGGATTTTAATTGTTGTTTGGAAGTCCTGGTTATGTAGCGATTAGTGCTATGCCTGCTAACCAGAGGGTCAGCAATTCAAATCTACCACGTACTTCTTGGAAACTCTATAGAGCAGTTCCTCTCTGTCTCTTAGGGTTGCTACTTCTGTGGAACCTGCCCTGGGGGTACAGAAGGGCCTGTGACCTTTTGTGTGATCCTTCCATGGTCTGGGTACCCTGTCCTCAGCTTGGTGAGCACCAGCTGCACAGAGAAGGGGAGTGATGTTGAGAGACGACCACTGAGAGAGCTATGCTGTGAGCCAGGCTTGGTGACAGCATCTGTACAGTTCCAGAGAACCTAGTGATGAGTGAGTGAAGGAAAGAGTGTCAGGCCTCTTGGCAGCCAGCACAGCCTTTCCCTGCCTTCCTGCCCTTCCTCCTGACCGTGATATTTAGAGTGGTTCTTGTCCTTGGGAAAGGTGGCTGCCATGGCTTGGTGCTCGTGGCCCTGCCTGGAGGCCAGCCTGTGCTCTGTTGCATCTGGTAGTGGTTGTCTCCAGAGGGCATTAAAGCTCCAGAGGAAGGTTGAGCAACCAGGACAATGCCACTGCCTGCTCTGACGTCTCTGGCCATCTAGCATTACAAAGGCCACTTGGGTGTGTTATTATGCCTCAGGCTTAGCTTGTGGTCAGCTAGTACTTCAACAGACGTTTTGTTTCCATAAATAGTTACGAATCTAGGGATCTGCTTGTGAGTTGTCCATTGCATTTCTCCTGGCTCCGTCTAGTCAATCATGATTGTCTCAAGTCTTTATCTTGCCATCAGGACCATGCCCCTTTCCTCCTAGTTTTGTACTGTCTGCTCTTTTCACGACACTGGCTTCTAGGTGTTGGTTCTTACCCAGAGCAGGTGGCATGTCACCAGAAGCTTTTCATTACCCTTTGGGTATGGCTTTTAACCCAGTTATGGCCTCAGCATCTCAATGTCCTGGTTAAGGTTAGACGCTAATCCTGTCTCCAGGCTTCATTGATAAGGAGCCCCTGCTCCAACTGACAGAAAAAAAAGCTTTTAAGATGATTTCACTTAAAATTCCAGAAGTCCAGATGCCTCTCTCCGGCACCAGCCCAGGGACACTTCTCCCTCCCCTTGCAGAATTTCTTGAGATAAGCTCAGCTTCTAAGGAAAGAGGAACTTCTTCCCTGCAACTTAACACTAACTGCTTATCTTTTGCTTTTGAAAGTGTGCTGTGCCAATAGGTATGCAATATAAAAAATCTGTATACCTGCAGATGCCAATTAGAAAGCTGTATGGAAATTCCTCTGCTTCCTTGAGAAAATGTAGAAAAGAGATGTTTGATAATGGGAGGAGAGGTGCAGCCATTTTGGGGAACTGAATCCATCTGCTGCTCTACTGGCATTAAAAGCCTCTTCCTCTTAAACAAAGTGGTATTTGAGGTGTTTTCTGCTCTGCAGGCTGAACTTATCTTTTTCCTGCTACACCACAATCTCTATTCTCCCAGTGTTCTCTTAAGCATTCTTTCCTCTCTGATGTTTCCTGTCTGTGTAAGATGCCACTGAAGCTGGAATAGAACTCACCTGCCGGGAGCCAGCCCCGACAACTTTTTGGGGGCCCCACAGAGGGAGGGAAATGGCATCGGCGAGGAAATGAATTGAGAGAGACAGGAAAGAGTTTTGGAGAAAATGGCAGCCCGAAAAGTTCTGTCTTTCTTTATTTTTATAGTCGAAGTGACAGGATTTTCACCCTGCCCCCTGACCACACAAGCTATTGGCTAACTTGAGGTGACGTGATTTTCTCCCTGCTCCCTGACTACACAAGCTATTGGCTAACTTGAAGTGACGTGATTTTCACCCTGCCCCCTGACCACGTAAGCTATTAGCTAACTTGAAGCCTATACCTTGTGGTCTCCTTTTTTTCATGTTAATTATTAGGGCCTTCTGGATAATGGCCCAAGACAAGTGGCCTTTTTACATATTAATCATTAGGGTCTTCTAGGTAATGGCCTGGGACAAGTGTGTTGTGGTGATAATTGACAGTGAAAACAAAGTTATGCCCCAAGCTCAATTAGCCCTACTTATAGCTCAAGGTTAAAAGGTACAGGAGGAAGGGTCTAAAGGTTATAATCTCTATTTGTTCCTACTTTGCTCTTTATCTCTTCCTGTGGGGACAGTAAACGTACCATCCCCCACCCTATGCCTTTCTTAAACTGTTCTAATAAGGGTAATTCTTTTCACATGGGGGGATGTGCAGTTGGGGGAAGTCAGCGGGGCTGGGCTGGCTTTGGCATTCCTGGGCTGGGCGTTCCCAGGCTGGGCATTCCCCGGCTCAGCATTTGTCCTTGTGCTGGGAGATTAGGGGGTATTTTTGAGGAGAGTTTAATTAGGATGAAAAATATACAGCCAGAAATATGTCAGGGGTGAGATGCGTCTGCCTGCCATCACATAGGCTTGTGGCTTTGCTTGCAGAGGTCTTTGTGGGTGATGGGCTTCGGCACTCACCCTATGCCATTTCATACTAATGTAACTATAATACCTTCAAAGACCCTATTTCCAAACAAAGTCATGTTCACAGATACCAAATGGGTGTCTTTCAGAGCAATACAAGTGAATCCACAACAGGGAGCTTAGTCTGCTCCTGTGATGCTTCTGATTAACATGAGATATCAATTGCTCTGAGGTCCTGCAGATAGAGTTCTGTTTTTCCACAGAGTCACGGCTACACATGCCACTGTAGTGGGGAGAGGGGTCTTGAGATAAGCCCTGCCCCCTGACCTTAGATAGAGCAGGTAGGCATCAAGTTTCTGGGTAATGAAGAGTGTGCAGATCTCCCTGACCCTGCTCAGTGAACCTCAGAAGATTTGGCTTAGGTCAAAAGATGATGTCTTTTCAACTGATATAGTGACCAATAACTCTCAAGGAAATGGTGACTTTAGGGCCCCAAGGAGACTCACCCAGCCACAGAGTGCTCTTTGAAAGCATATTGTATTCCCACTTGGCCTGGGCTTCCAGGTTGGAGCACCTTAGCTGCCCTGAAGCCTCTTCTACAATAGGTATTTCTTGAGGATCAATCTGATCCTAGGCCACTTCTTCCAGAAGCTCCTGCTGCTGCAGAAAACAAGTACAGCAATTGCTCTCTGCCTCTGAATACTTCTGACAAAGTCTAAGGTCCTGACACATACGAGTTCTGTCAGTTAAGTTCATGAACTCATCCTGGAAAAAGTGTTATATACCTCATCGCTGAGTATCACTACAGTCACCTTCAAAGTACTTCCCTTGGGAAGCTATGCATCTATACCAGTGCCGAGGCTGTCCTTCAAAGCAATTTTAGAACTCTTCCTGGAATGGCCAACAGAGCTGTAGTTGTATTACTCTTGATGTCCTGAATGTCATCAAAATGTCTTCCTTTCAGCATTTATTTTATCTTTCAGTAAAGAAACAAGTCATTAGGGGCCAGATCAGGTGAGTAGGTAGAGTGTTCCACCCAGTTATTTGTTTACTGGCTAAAAACTCCCTCACAGACAACCATACAATTAAATTTGTGAACTTGCCATCGTGCCACTGTGTGCAATGGCCATTCCAGAAAGAGTTCCATAATTGCTTTGAAGGGTGGACTGGGTGCTGGCATTGGCATGTAGCTTCCCAAGCAAAATACTTCAAATGTGACTATAGTGATGTTCAGCAATGGGGTGTGTAGCACTTAGAACAATTAGGTTTGCGGACTTAATTGTTGGATCTCATATGCTCATGGCGACCCTCGACGGCACTTGGCTTTGGCTCATATGCTGCCTTCCAGGCCCTGTCTACACATCCGCATTGAAACTCTTACATGGCCTGCAGGAATTATCATCAACAAATCTTGATCTTGTTGTCAAAACCCACACAATACTGCCGGTGGCCTGCTTAGGTTGTGACCAGTTTTATCTCCTGACAACACTCATGAAGCTGTTTCTTGGAACATCCATTTGCCCGAGAGTTTTCTCTCTTCTCTGTCTCACACCACTAGCTCTACCAGTTTTGCTTTCTACCATGAGGGCAGAACTTTACTTTGGCAATCTCTCTTCTCTTGTTCTTCAACAACATTCACTTTCAAACTCTGTGGCTACAAGCTGTCTCATCTTTACAGGTTTTGAACTCAGCTCCCTGAGGTCTAAAAAGAAAACACCCATGGAAAGAACTCTGTTAGCAGGGTCTGTGAAAGGTGCCCAAGAGGGTGCAGTGGTGAATAAAACAGCCCTGTTGTGGCAGTCTCACAGATTCCCGGAGAGACAGACTCATGAACAGGTACTGCATACATTTCCATGGGCTGCCGTAGTAAAGTACTATAGACTGGGTGGCTTAAACAACAGGAATATATTCTCTTGTATTTATGTAGGCTAGAAGTCTAAAGCCAAAGAATTGGCAGGGTCATGCTGTCTCCAGACTCTATGAAAGGTGCTTCTTTGCCTCCTTTTAGCTTCAGGTCATTGCTAGCCATCATTGGCAGTCCTTGGCTTGGAGATGCATCACTATGATCTTCTTCTGCCATCATGTGGCATTCTCCTTGTGGCTCTGTGTGTCTGAGTCTCAATTTCCTTCTTCTTACAGAGGCACAATCATACTGAATTTAAAGATTAGTTGCTATTGAGTCAATTCTGACTGATAGTGACCCCATGTGGGTCAGAGTGGAACTGTATTCCGTAGAATTTTCTTTCTTTTTGTTGCTGCTGAAAACATACACCACTTTAACAATTTCTGCATGAACAGCCCAACGATATTGGTTTATTCTTCAAATTGTGCAACGCTTCTCACCCTCATTCTCCAAACTGTTCCCCTCCCATTAACATAAACTTACTGCCCCCTAAGCTTGCTGTCAAACTTTTAGTGTTGCTGTTGTCAGTTTTATCTCACATAGACAGTTATTTGAAAGAGCATGTGGCTTGTTGTGGGTTAAATTATGTTCCCCAAAATATGTGCTATGAATTCTAACTTGTATGTCTGTGGTTATAATTCCATTTGGACATAGATTGTCTTTGTCATGTTAATGGACAGAATTAGTGTAGGGTGTATCTTCAGTCAGCCTCTTTTGAGATACAAAAGAGATTAGACAGCGTGAGACCAGAAGAACCAGATGGTGCCCAGCCACCACCAAAGGCAGCTTTGATGGGGGACACAATATAAATTCCCTGATACAGCATGAGAAAAAGGTGTGCAGTTCAAGAACTCTACAAAAAGGCCAGAACAGATGGTCTGACAACCTGGAGGGTCCCCTGGGAACATGGCCCCAGGCTTGCTGCTGGTCTAGACCTGGAACCAGTACTGTGGTCAACTCTTCAGACAAGAATGGACTGGACTCGGGGACTGAGTGTGAGCATGTGATGTACGTACTTTATGGTTTTATACGTTTGTAGGAAGCTGTCATACTGATTTCTATCTAGATAGGAGAGAAGAGAGTGGAGAAGAGGGGACAGGTGTTCATTCTAGAATAGTGAAAAGGAGAAGTGTGCTGTCACAGAGTGAGGAGAGCAGATGGAGTTGCAGATAGGCAGACATGCAAAATTGATCTGAATTGTATACTTTCACTCAATTATAAAAAAAAGATGCTTGATGACATCAGTCATTAAGGAGGTGAAAATTAAAACCTCAGTGAGATGTATCACCTCACTTTTATTAGAATGGCAATGATAAAAACTAAAAGAAAGAAAAGGAAAGCAATAGGTGTTGGTGATGTTGTGGAAAAACTGGAAACTTCATCCATTGCTGGTGAGAAAGTAAAATCGTACAGCTGCTGTGGAAAACTGGCATGTCCTCAAGAAAAGATCACAGAACTAACATATACCTCAGAAATCTCAATCCTAGGTATATACTAGTAAGAAGTGAAAGCAATAACAGAAATCTATACACCAGTGTTCACTGCAGTGCTTTTTACAGCAGCCCAAAGTGGGAACAACTGGAATGTTCACCAACAGATGAATGGGTAAATAAAGTGTGATGCACACATACAATGAAGTTTTACTCAGCCAGAAGGAGAAATGATGTCTTGATGCATCCCACAATATAGTGAAACTTGAAAACATTACGCTAAGTGAAATAAGTCAGTTATAAAAGGACAAATTATGTATGACCCCACTTATATGAAATAAATATATAGAAACCAAAGATTATTAGTGGTTACTAGAAGTGGTTGGAAGGGGAAAAGGAGGAGTTTATGCTTAGGGGACATTGAGTTTATGTTAATGGTGATGGGATAATTTGGAAAGAGATAGCAAGAATTGCTTCACAAAATGAATAATGTGATGTCTGTGAATTATATGTGTCTAAATGATTGACTTGGAAAATACTTTGCTGTGTATACTTTCACCACAATTAAAAAGGAATTTAAAATGAAATGGATAAATAACGGTTTAGACTAAAAAAAAATAAAAAAGATTAGAACAATCAAGAAAGCTGAGAGAGATGGGAGAAAAGAGATGCCAAGCCACATGAAGATCATCCAGGAGAGGTAGCTCAGAAGGGACGAAGATTTCCCTCTAGAGCTGCAAGAGGTTAGAAGCCTTCCGCCTGAGCCAGTGTCTTCAAACTTCTAGCCTCTTAATTGGAGCCCTAGTAGTGCAATGGTTAACAGCTGCGGCTGCTAGTTGAAAGGTCAGCAATTCAAACCCACCCAGCCACTGCTTGGAAACCCTATGGGGAGTTCTGTTCTGTCCTATAGGGCAGCTGTGTGTTGGAATTAACTTAATAGCAATGGCCATTTATGGTAGCCCCCTAGCTTGTAAGAAAATAAATTTCTGTTAAAGCTACTCACTATGCTATTTCTGCTATAGCAGCACTAGATAACTTAGACAAAGGTCAAGGCAGATTTTTTGTTTACTAATTAAACTAAATTATTGTTTCATCAAGGGATATTTTTGGTTTAAGGACTTTATCAGGGCAATGGTTTGGGGGGTCAATGTCCACAGAGTTTTCAGTGGCTGATTTTTCCAAAGAAGATTGCCGGGCTTTTCTTCCCAGTTACCTCTGGGTGGGCTTCAGTTGGCAGCCAAGCACATAAACCTTTTGTAGCACCTGGGGACTCCAATTGGATCTAGGGCCCACTCTAATCCAGAAAGACCTCATCCTAATGAACATATAACTATACATATGCAAAGATTCTGTTTCCAAATTAAGATCTCTGCTACAGGTACCAAGGACTAGAAATTGAACTTATGTTTTTAGGAATTAGACTGGAGGGGCTCTAACTCAGCCTGAGAAGATGTCAGGAAGCCTCCAAGGGAAGGTGACCAGTGAGACAAGTCTTAAAGGAGTAGCAGAACCTGGATGAAAGAGAGAGGACATGGATGGAGAATGGAGGGTCACTGTGGGCAAGGACAGGATGCAAGGCAGTGATAGTGAGGGCTGGTGTGGCTAGAAGTAGACAGGGATGCAAATGGGCTGCAGTGGGGAGGAGCTGGGAGCCAAATTATAAAACCCAACCTTTGATGCTGGGGCCATGTGGGAAACACTGAAGGGCTTGGAGCCAGGGAGTTACATGACCACAACTGCATTCATGATGCTCCATTCCAGGGAAGTACTTGGGAAGTAGCCCTGGAAGGATGCTATTGAGTGACTGGGTGCAGAATGAGGGACAAGAAGTCAGGGATGATTGCTTGGTGGTGGGAGTTCTCTAAAACATTCCCGCTATGGCATACCTCCTTTCCTTCTCTCAATGAGTTTCAACTGAATGTTTCCCAATACAATGCACTTCTGGAAGCCTTCACAGTTGGAACAAGAGTCCTGCTTCTGTGACTGTAGTCAATGATCCTTTAAATGTCATCTTCTCTTCAGAGAACTGTCCCCCCCCCCCATCCACTACACCCTCTTGCAAGATCGGGCCCCAGCAGGAACATGTACACCATGCAATGCTGTGATGGTGAACTGGACTGTGATGACCTGGTGGATTTCCCATAGAGGACAAGAGGAATTCCAGGGAGTCAACAGGAGGGCAATTTATTCCAGGTTCACCAAAGAATTCCCTGTGGGAGGTAAAAGATTACAGGGGTCAGCTTGTGGAAGATCATCCAGGAACAGATGTGATTGGAAAGGAAAGAGCAGGACAGTCTCTAATTTCCTGAGTAGATAAATATCAATCCCACTTTTTTCTGATACCAGCTGTGAGGATAATAAACCAGGGCTTTGAAACCCTGGTGTCATAGTGGTTAAGTGCTATGGCTGCTAATCCTAAGGTTGGTGGTTCAAATCCACCAACCTCTCCTTGGAAACTCTATGAGGCAGTTCTACTCTTTTGTAGGGTCACTGTGTGTCAGAATCAATTTGATGGCAATGGGTTTGGCTTCCGGTTTGGTTGAGCCAGTTTGATCATGTTTGATGAAGCAATACTGGAAGGCTTGAATATTTAAAATTTGGATGAACCAGAATGGTAACTGGAGTGGGAAAAATTATGGGTTGAAGCCCTAGAATGATAGACTCAGAAGAGGCATGGTGAGTCCTTTCAGGAGCCTGATGCAGGAGACTAGATGATTGGCAAGACTGGAGGATGAGGTAATCCTTGGTGGTGTAGAGGTTAAGAGTTATGGCTGCTGACCCAAAAGTCTGCAGTTTTGAATCTAACAGGCACTCCTTGGAAACGCTATGGGGCAGTTCTACCCTGCCCTTTAGGGTCACTGTGGGTCAGAACTGACTTGATGGAAAGATGTTTAGTTTCTTTTGGTTTTTAGATAGTGATACACATTCAAAGCAGTGCATTGGGCTGCCATCTTTGATCAAGGCACTGCTGCTTTTGGCTCTGCTCAAAGTCTATTGGGCAAAAGTTATGTTTTCTATGTAACTCATGCTGCCTTTGTTTTCTAAGGAGACTAGGTTTCTAGCAGGGCTTTTATCCATAATTTTTCCCATTCCAGCTGCCACTGTTCTGGTGTTGCTTCCTCAACCATGGCTATACCAGGTAGAACAAGTTTGCAGCCCTACAATAAACAAGTCAAAATCTCGACTTTTCATTACTCTTCCTTTCGTTCAGTTTTGACACCAGCTGTGCATTCAGCACTTCTTCCTCTTACCCGAGGCACCCGGAGCAAGGGCAGTGAGAGGCCACAGTCCTCTAGACTACCAAATAAGTCCAGGATTTAAGATGCGAGCAACAAGTTTGGGAGTCCCCTCTGGGATCCCTCATTTCTGACTTTCTGACTACAGATTTGGTCCAACATCTGGACTTCCCAAGCCCCTCACTCGTGACCTACTTGCTCCTATTATTGCTTTGGATTCAATAACTCACTGTTAGGGGTCACAGAAGTTACAGAAAGTGCTGTACTTATAATTATAGCTTTTTTTTTTTAAAGCAAAAAGGGATACATACAAAGAGACACATATGATGAGATATGGAAGTGTTCCTAACATGATACCTCCATGTCCCAAAGGCTTTGCTTCCCTTCCACGTGCATGGATGTCTGTCATCAACCAGGAAACCCATGGACTTGCATGTTCAGAACCTTTATCTGGGCTGCAATGGATAGACATGATTGGTTGAATCATGCCCCTCCCCCACCAGCTGCTAAATGCCACATAGCAGTCTTTCCAGTCAAGCCAGTCCCCACTCCTTAGTGCGAACCCTCAGATGTGGTCTCCAGGGTTTAGATAGCAAAAGCACTTCAATTTTTCAGAAAATCCGAAGGGTTTAAAGTTCTCTCAGAAAACAAGGGCAAAGACTGAATTACTTTCGTTGTTGGTTGGTAATATTGCAACTTGAGGCTTGAATTTTTCTTCTGTTCTTTGAGTTTGAAAAATGCAAAATGTGTTCTTCCCTTTTGGTTTTCTATGTTTAGGTCTTTGCACATGTCATTGTGACACTTTAGTTTGTCTTCTCTAGCCAATCTTTGAAATTTTCTGTTCAGTTCTTTTACTTCTTCATTTCTTTATTTCATTTTAGCTGCTCTACATTCAACAGCAAGTTTCAGAGTTTCTTGATATCCGTTTTGTTCTTTTCTTTCTTTCCTGTTTTTTAATGACCTCTTGCTTTTTTCAAGATGATGTCTTTCCTCAGCTGTCATTAGTCTTCAGTCACTAGTGTTCAATGTGTCAAACCTATTCTTGAGATAGTCTCTAAACTCAAGTGGGATGTACTCAAGGTTGTGGTTTGGCTGTTGTGAACTTGTTCTAATTTTCTTCAATTTCAACTTGAATTTGCATATCAGCAATTGCTGGTCTGTTCCACAGTCAGTACCAGTCTTGTTCTGACTGATGGTACTGAGCTTTCTCATCATCCTTTCCATGGATGTAGTTTATTTGATTCTTGTGTATTTCTTCTGGCAATATCCATGTGTACAATCACCATTTGTGTTGATGAAAAAGATACTTGCAATGATGAAGAAGTCACTGGCCTTGCAAAATTCTATCATGGGATCTCCAGCATAGTTTCTGTCACCAAGGTCATATGTTCCAACTCCCATCCTTCTTCTTTGTCACCAACTTTTGCCTTCCAATCAGCAGTAAGTATCAATGCATCCTCATTGATTGTCTGATCAATTTCAGAGTGCAGAATTTGGCAAAGATCTTCAATTTCTTCATCTTAGTGGTTGGTGTGTAAATTTGAATAATAGTTGTATCAACTGGTCCTGCTTGTAAACATGTGGATATTCTCCTATTACTGACAGCATTTGTCCTCATCATCTAGTACTGCTATAACAGAAATACCACAAGTGGATGGCTTTAGCAAAGAGAGGAATTTCTTCTGTCAGTCTAATTGACTCCAAGTCCAAAATCATCTAGTAGGGATCATCTCCAGGGAAAGACCTTCTCTGTTAGCTCTGGAGGAAGGTCCATGCCCTCAATCTTCCCTTGGTCTGGGAACGTCTCAGTGCAGGAATCTCAGGTCCAAAGGACATGCTGTGCTCTCCATCACTGCTTTCTTGGTGGTGTGAGGTCTCCAGCTCTCTGCTTGCCTCTGTTTCCT
The DNA here is from genome assembly GCA_028571685.1 of Heterohyrax brucei. Classification (NCBI taxonomy): domain Eukaryota; kingdom Metazoa; phylum Chordata; class Mammalia; order Hyracoidea; family Procaviidae; genus Heterohyrax; species Heterohyrax brucei. Next base: position 27,232,989 of record CM053162.1, read on the forward strand.
TTTATCTCTAGAGAGACAAAAAGTGGTGCAGGCCGTACCTCAGAGAAACACCGTTTATATTGGATCAGGGATATAACCTTAGCAAGGGTGTTGCAGTCCCATCCTTGCCCCATTAACCACAGATGGAGATTAAAGTTGACAACGTGTGCAAAAATTACAAGCACAAAATAGAGGATAACCACACAGTACTGGGAATCATGGCCCAGGCAATCTGCTAACCCATGTTTTGGGGGATATAATTCTACTCCTCACAACACTGCACTTCAGGATAGATACTGAAATGTTCTTTTTGATGAGGAATGGAACACCATTTCTCTTCAAGTTGTCCTTCTCACCATAGTAGACTGTATGATTGTCCAGTTCCAAATGGCTGATACTAGTCCATTTCAGCTCACGAATGCTTAGGATATTGATCCTTATTGTTCCACGTCATTGTTAGTGATTTCCAATTTTCCTAGATTCGTACTACATGCATTCCACATTCTGACTATTAATGGACGTTTGCAGCTGTTTCTTTTCATTTTTAGTCATGCCACATCAGCAAATGAAGGTCACAAAAGCTTGACTCCATCCTTATCAATAAGGTAGCCTCTACTTTGAGGAGGCACCTCTTTTCCTGTCATCTTTTGGGTGCCTTCCAATTGGAGGGGCTCATCTTCTAGCACTGTATCAGACAAATTTCCACTGCTATTTATAAGGTTTTCTTTGGCTAATTCTTTTCAGGAGTAGACTTCTGAGTCTTTCTAATCTGTCTTAGTCTGGAAGCTCAGCTGAAACTCATTTACCATGGGTGATCCTGCTGGTATTTGAATACCAGTTACAAAGCTTCCAGAATTGCAAAAACACACAAGTCCCCACATTACAGAAAACTGATAGATGTGGGATGTGGCACGCAGAATTACTTTGGGTAAAGTTAAATTCTTGATCTTGTACTTAGCCTCTTCAAGAATCCCCGCAGCCTTGCTTTCTGCCAGCCCCATGCTCTGCCAAGACTGTCTCGAGAGCAGCTCTCTCCTGAGTGGGCTACAAACAGCCAGCTTGGCCTGGGCCCTCCAAGAGCTCCACTCGGAAGCATTTTCGTCTCCTCCTCTCCCCATTGCACAGGGGCAGCCCTGAGTCCCACCTGCTCCCCCAGGCTGGGGCTAGGGCAGAGGAGGGGATTGGGAGTGAGGAGGAGCCTTAGGATGACCAGGCAGTCTGAGGAGGGGTTATTCCATCAGATATTCTGCTTGGGAAGAAGGAGGTCTATGGCCTTGACATCTGGTTTGTTCACTGACTCAGAAAAGTTCTCTTCTGTGCCTCAGTTTTTATACCTGTCAAATAGATTAGTCCTCTTCATGAACTCTCCTGGCCCCAGGCTGAGGAAGAGGCTTGATATTTTTTGTATTTCTTGGGGAAATCTGCCACGGACTGAACTGTGTCCCCCAAAAACATGTGTTGTAAATCCTAACTCCTATACCTGTGGTTAAGGGGCCAGGATGGTGCAGTGGTTATGCACTTAGCTCCTAGCTGAAAGGTCAGTGGTGTGAACCCAGCAGCCACTAGCTGGAAGAAAGATGTGGCAGTCTGCTTCCATAAAGATTGTGGTGCTGGAAACCTTACCGGGCAGGTCTACCCTACCTATAGGGTCACTATGAAAAGTGACTCAATAGCAATGGGAGGGTGTGTCTGTGGTTGTAGTTCTTTGCTTGCTGAAAGACGACTTGAAGCACTTACTGATGAAGATCAAAGCCACAGCCTTCAGTATGGATTACATCTCAACATAAAGAAAACAAAAATCATCACAACTGGACCAATACACAACATCACGATAAATGGAGAAAAAAATGAGGTTGTCAAGGATCATTTCACTTGGATCCACCATCAATGTCCATGGAAGAAGTAGTTAAGAAATCAAAAGACGCATTGCTTTGGGCAAATCTGCTGCAAAAGACCTCTTTAAGACATTTAAAAGCAAAGATGTCATCTTGAGGACTAAGGTGGTCCTTAGGTGAGTCAGGTGGGGAGGGTAGGGGTTGCGGCGGGCATACCTGCATTTAGCTTTCTGTCACAGCTGTAGCACAGAGTGGTCGGAAGCCTCCTTCTGCCTACTGGCACTGGGTCTCCAGGGGCTGTGCTAGTACCTGACCTCGCTCCCCTCAGGGCCTGCACCCATAGCCCATCCCTTGCACAGTGTGATCCTCATCTCTGAGTCACCCTTTGATGAGGTCCTGTTTCCTGTCTGAAACCCATTATTAAGTGGACAATTCCTCTGCACTGTGTGCTCTCATCCCCCAGCTCATAGAACTGAGGGGCAGCAATGGAGGGGTCAAGGCCCTGCTGCGACCCAGATCAGTTTCAAACTTAGCTTCCTTCTTTGCCCCTCACCCACTATGGGTGGCCAAACCTCCACATGCCTCTCACCACCCCTCAAATCACTGTTGAACTATTGCTCTGAACTGGGGGGTCCCAGGGATAACAGACTCAACCCCTCTTTCCTTTAGGACTTCTAATTTTGTAGGAGGAGGAAAAGCACAAGCTTCTACTCCTTTAAATTCAAGTAACACACATTGATTGCACGGGAATAGAGATGAGCAGAAAGAACTAAAATCAGAGATGGACACATGTCTTACCTCCACTCGACACTGTTTTATAATCAGTGAGTTGCACTTGTTAACACATTGTTGAGTATCTTTCACCTCAGAAGAGCTGTTTCCACACCATTGTCTTTGATGCTTGTGCAGTGGGTACACTGTGTGAGACAGTCACTTCACTAGCTCTCTGAGCTTGTCCTCGGGACTCATTGTGGTACCAAGTACAATGCTCCCAGAAGCATCCACCATCCATTCAGCAATATTTCCAAATGACTTCCTAGTCTATAGGCATCTTTCCGGGTATTGGGCATACAGGAGTTTACAAACAGGCAGAAACCTGTGTAGACACATCTTTGGGCATACTCTTGCTTCTTTCCTTCAGTTGATGATTGGATGGGGGGATTATCGGGCCAAAAGGCACACCTTTGCTGGAATTCACCCTCCCAAAAGATTATGCCTCAGCAGGCCATGTGTGGGACGGCCAGCAGCCCCTCTCTAAAAGCCACCTGGATGAAGCTTGGTATCGTCTCTCCCCGAAACTGGCCAGGCAGTGGGCAGTGAGCCCACCCTAGAAGAGACAGGGAGGGCAAGCCTAGTTCCCAGGCCTGGATATCCGGTCCCCTTGGCTGGAAGCTTCAAGAGGTGGCTGTGTTTTCCCTGTACAAGCTTGGAGTGCTGGGTCTTGGCATGGAATATGATTTTTTAAATTGGGCCATCCTAGATGATCTAGGGCTACTGTGGGGTTTCTCTCACTTCTGTCAGCAGACAGCTCTCTCCAGGGAGATACAGTGAGGAGGGATCCCACCCCGGGTCTCAGGGGTGGGTCCAGGCCAGGCCCAACCCCCTATCCCGGGCCTCCACCCCTGCCCTTTTTTTGTACTGAGACAGGCACCCAGGTAGCTCAGGAGCCCAAACCTGTCTAGCCAGTTTTGAGAGCCAGTGGGGACCCAGGGAGGCAGGCTGGTGGAGGATGTGTGTCCTGACTGCCGCTCTTCCTGCACCCCTGGCTGCCTGAGCCATTCCCGATTGCCCACCTGCCCACCCAGTCAACCCTATGGCATATTCTTGGGGTCTCTTGGTGGCCTTGTTGGTCCTGGGGCTTAGCCCGAGCCTGCCCGGTTCCGGGGCCACGGACTGTGGATCCCTCAGCCCAGTGGAGCACCTGGCTTTCACCCCAGCAGCCAGGGCCTCGTGGTTGGCCCCTCGTGTCCGTGCTCAGGGACCTTTGGACCCACTCTACGGCACTGTGCGTCGCTTCCTTTCTGTGGTGCAGCTCAACCCCTTCCCTGCCGGTGAGTGCATCCTTTCCTCCCTTGCCCCCACCCCCCAGTGGTATTGGGACCCCAGATGGCCTCCTTTGGCCCTCCACTATGGGGTGCACCCACCTGACGGCAGGTACCTAGAGGGCTGGGCACCCAGCAGCCCCCTGAGCGTCCTCCTTCCTAGAAGGCTCCATTGCCAGGGGAAAGAGACCTACCTCTCTGAGCCTCAGCTTCTCTGTCAAGTGGAGGAGCCTGCATTAGATGTTCCCAAAGACATGGCTAAGACTTCCTTTGGGTCTACTAGTGCTGAGGGGTGGGCCAGGAGGGGCTGCAGGACTCCTCCCAGCCAGTCCTCTGTCCCCTTGAAGGGAAGGGCTGCTAGGCCAGGCCCCCTTCTGCTTTTGCACTTGCTGACGGCCTCCCTACTGCAGGGAGTACCTGTGGAGTCTAGGATGCAGATATACCAGGCCTGCTGTCTGCTTCCTGCTGGAGCAGTGCTATGGCCTGGGCTGGACAGCAGATGGCAGCATGACATGACACTCTGTTTTTCTGAGAAGGGCCCTTAGTGGGAGTAGACCTCTCAGAACCCACCTTGATCTAACAGTGGTAGGGGGTGTTTGGCACAGGAACAGGCCAGTTGCTATCTCTGAGCCTCCAGTTTGGTTCTTTCATGTAGAGCTGGTAAAGGCCCTGCTGAATGAGCCAGAGTCCGTGAAGGTGAACGAGGTAAGCCCTGGCGGGGAGGGGCTGAGGAAACAAGTTTAGGGGTGAGCATGAGGAGAGGAATAGGAAAGGCCCCCTCCCACTAGCTCAGTCCAGCCCACCTGGTTGGATGTCTGCCCGAGTGGGAGGGTCTCAGGCTGGCATCTTTTCAGTCTTCTCTAAGTATTAGGGTTGGCAAGCCTGGGTTCAAATCAGAACTCTGCTATTTATTGGCAGTGGAGTTTGCAGTGAGCCCTTAGTCTTTGCAAACTTTAATTTCCTCATTTATAAAATAGTTATTGATAATGACCCTCACCACCTCTTGTGATAGTTTGCCTGGATGCATATACTTGGCAGCTGCTCTGGGGTTCCCTCCCCTCTTGGTTTCCCTCTGTGGTAGGAGGGAGCAGGGGCTGGGGTGTGGGGTAGGGCCCCCCTCATACCTTGCCACTATGCCCAGGTGGTGCAGTACGAGACTGGCTATGTAGTGTGTGCGGCCATCGCAGCCCTCTACCTCCTGGTGGTTCCGATCACCGGGGTCTGTTTCTGCTGTTGCCGCCGCTGCTGGCGCTGTGGGGGCCGCCTGAAGATGGAGCACAAGGCCATGGCCTGTGAGCGAGGGGCCCTCATGGCCTTCCTGCTGCTGACCACTCTCGTGATGCTGTGAGGGGCTGCCCAGGGCAAGTGGGAAGGTGGGCCGAGGCCCAAGGTCCTCAGAGGCAGCCCGCAAGCCCCCTTTGCCTCCCCGGGGTCCCCATAGGATTGGCTTGGTCTATGCCTTTGTCACCAACCAGCGAGTGCACAAGGAGACACGTCCCAGTGTTGAGGCCGTGCCTGCGATTCTGCTCAGCCTCCGGGGCTTGGTCTCTGATGTCCCCCAGGTAAGCCAGATTGGTCTCCTCAAGGAAACTACTCCCTGCACACCTGGTTGAGGCAGAACAGAGCAGGGTGGGTCCTCTGGAGGCCCACAGCAGCCTCTGTGCGAATTGAAAAGGGGAACCCTTCCTCCACGCACCTGTCTCCTGGCGGAAAGTCCCTGTGACAGTAAACACACCTACGGTGTCCTTGGGAAGCTGATAGGCTGTGGTGTGACAGAAAGGCAGCCTTACACCCCTATGTTTGCTTAGGAGCTGCAAGCAGTGGCCAGACAGTTTTCCCGTCCCCAGGAGCAAGTCTTATGGGAATTGGATGGTGAGTGTGGCAGCCAGCTGGCCAAGTAGCCGGCTGCAGTGGCCCCTTTCTCCGGCCTGCCTTGGGGGCCCTCTCAGTCCCTTACTCTTGACACTCCTTGGGAACCCTGTCACAGAGGCAAGGACACGCCTCTGTCGGATGACGAAGCCAGTGCCCACACTGCAGCTTTGGAGCCCGGGGACATGTGATGAGGGAAGGCCCCTCAGGCTCCTGGAGTGCCAGCTCTGCAAACTGTCCCTGTGTTCCTCAGGTATCGGCATGAGCATTGGGTACGCAATTTACATCCAGCTCGGGAGCACCGTGTACCCAGTGCTGGCCTCAGTGCTTAGCCTAGGCCAAGGTGAGCTTGGCCAGGTGGTGGGTAGGGGTGTGGCTGGAACAGGCAGCTTCCTGGGGTAGGCTCCACCCTCAGTCAGCCTCACCTATGTCTTTCCATGGGCTTTATCCCAGGCTCCTACATCTTGTGACATCCCTGCCCGCATCCTGGTTTAGCCTGCCCTGGGACAGTTTTCTTTGTAATTAAAGAGGTTTAACAGATGAATGTCCCTTTGGTTGGGGGGGGTGGTTCTGCCTACCCTAAGGCTCTGAGAATGTCTGGGGCAGTAGCGTCTGCTCAGTCTGGATGTGGGTCTCTCAGCCCTGCAGGTTTCTGTGGACCACCTCTGGGTCCTGAACGCCACCTTGGTGGAGCTACAGAAGGGGCAGGAGGCGCTGGAGCCAGTCCTTATGGAGCGTCGGGATCACCTCCTGGCCCTGCTGCAGCAGCCTGGCTGCCAGGCCTGCTCGGAGCTTGTGGGCCAGGCCCGTGCCCTGGAGCTGGGCGCTAACTTCAGACAGGTGCAGACCCAGGGCAGAGCTTCTGGGAGCCAAGGGCAGCAGCTCTGCCTGCTTCCCAGGACCCCTGGACATCCGAGTGGTCCGGCATTTCCTAGGGAAGCCTCCTGCTTTGTCCTTACACACCTAGGGTTCAAGATAGGCTCTTCTCAGGCCAAACTCTGGGCCACAAGCTCCACGTCTATTAATTCCTTGAGTTCCTGCTGCCATCCCAGGGCAATTGAGACTGTGCTGTTCCCCACTTCACACATGAGGACACTGAGGGTTCAAAGGCATCCTTGTTTCCCATCTTCCCCCAGGAGTCCCTTCAGCCCTCTCTGTGAACTTCGTCATGATACTCCCATTTCAGGTGCCCCCCACTGATGATGTCCTGTACCGGCTGAAGGGTGTCCCAGAGGCCAACTTCTCCAGCATGGTCCAGGAGGTGAATATCTGACCCCTGCCATCTACCTCTCTCTTGTCCATCTGCCTAGGAGCTCACTTGCCAGTGAGGGGCCTCTGCTTTTCTCCTTTGGGGTAGAAACCCATTCAGACTTAAGACTTGGGTCCAGCGAGGGCCTCACCTACCACCTGGGGTGGAGATCTGTGATGCCTGCCCTCGGGGTATACATGGTCAGGTGCAGGAGACAGGCAGCAGGTGTGGAATTGGGGCAGAAGAGCCAGAGCCCTCAAGGGGCTGGAGGCCTCAGGCAGGAAAGGAGCACTCAGGTGGAGCCCTGGAGGACAGGCAAGCTCTGTGTGGGTGGAGATGGGATGCAGGGTAGAGTCAAGTACAAGTCAGCTCTTGTGACCCATGGCCTGGAAAGTGCCTGCCATGGGGGAAACAGTGAGTCAGCCAAACTGGGTAGCTGGAGCAGGGAGGAAGGAATTAAGAGGTGAGATTGAAAGGGTGTGCAAGACCTGGACCATGGAGACCCTTGAATGCCAGTAAGGAATGTAGGCGAAGAGCATTTTCACTAGCAGTGTGCAGGGCACCTGGAGCTGAGCATCAGGAAGGTGGACGTGGCAGTGTTGTGTGGGATAAATGGAGTTTGCTGCAGTGGTTTATGCAAGAGGTGGTGAGGGATGGAAAGGGAAGAGCCTGCAAAGAATGTTTGGGGGAGTCGAGTCAGGATGGGTGGAAGGTGCAGGGCAGAGACCAGAAGAACAAAGAGAAGCCTGTTCTTTGAACTGAGATTACTGAGGAAAGATTCTCTCCTTCTGAGCCTGGTGACTTTGGGGTGCCCCAAGCTAGGGAGCCAGGGCGGAAGGTGGGAGGCACAGCCCTGCTTGGTTTCCACAGGAGAATACCACCTTCAACATCCTCCCACATCTGGCCGCCAAGCAGATGACTGACATGGTTAGAGGTGAGGCCCTGCCCGGTGTGCCGCCCCTTCACCCTGCTAGGAGGTCATGCTGAGAAGGAGTGGGGCAGGGGCCTACTCTGAGCTCTCTCAGAACACTGGCTGGGGGTCAAAACAGGTTCATGGGGGTGGGGGAGGCTGGGCCCCACCAGAGTGGGCCCTCCTGTGGTTCCCAGAGGTTCTTGCTCTCCATCCCTCTCCTCCCTGGGTCCTGGGCTCCCTCCCCGTTCCATAAACATCCACTGCTTTGGGAAGAGCTGAAGAAGATAGTGGGCCAGGAACCCCAGGGCCTACAGACACTGGCTGAAGAGTTCCCGGGCTCAGAGGCTGCCTCCAGCTGGAGCCAGGCCCTGGAGGATGTAGAACAGGGCAGCCGTTCCTACCTGCAGGAGGTGCAGAGATACGAGAGATACAGGTACCCACAGGGAGCTTGTAGGGTAGGTGCTGTGGGCAGTGAGCATCTCAGCTGCTGTAGGCCCAAATTCCAGCCCCCATCAGTCCCTCGTTGTACTGAGCCCCTGCCTCCAGTTAAGCCAAAATCCCTTACCTTTCAGGACTCCATGCCCCCTCCTGGCTGTGTACCCATAGGGCCTGAGCCTGGGAACCCCATAGGAACAATGAGGCCCAGGCAGTGTCCACCGTTACACTTGCAAAGCCCTAGCCTTGGGGCTGGTGACACCATTCAGTGCCCACTTACCCTAAGTGTCATTCACCAGCCCAACCCAGCAACCAACTGCCTTGCTTCTCACAGATGCCCTACCCTCTCTGTGGCAGGTGGATTGTGGGCTGTGTGCTGTGCTCCGTGGTCCTGCTGGTGGTGGTCTGTAACCTGCTGGGCCTCCTCCTGGGTACCTGGGGGCTGCTGGCCAGGGAGGACCCCAGCCACTTGGAGGCCAAGGGCGAGACTGGAGCCCGCCTCCTTATGATGTAAGAAGGGGCTGGGGAGAGGGAAAGGGTGTCTCCCCACTGAACTGGCCAGATTCCCCTTGCTGCTATAGACAGCTCCTGGTATGGCTGCTAAAAACAGTGTCCTGGGAGTTGACAGACAGTGCTCCAGTGCCAGCTCCTATACCAGCTCACCACGTGACCCATCTGGGCCTTAATGTCCTCATCTGTGTAAAAGGATTCTACTAGAGCGTGAACGGCAAATGAGAACCACTTCTGCCTGCCACATCAGTGCTGACTACATTAATCAATGTACACTTTTTCCCATTGAGCCTAGAGACAAACTTAGATTCTTTCGTAACCCAGCATTCAAGTAGCACTGCCTCCAAGAGACAGCATCAGAGGTTGAATCTATACTTTCTGGACTAGATGATCTCTAAGGCCAGGGCTGCCACATACAGTTGTGCAGGCTGTTGACTGCACAAAGATGTTTGGCCAAAGGGGCAGGTAGCAGCTGAAATCCCAGCCCATGTTTTACTCTCCAAGCCTCCAACCCAGCATGGGGCTTTGCCAGTCTGCAAAGAATTACTGTAGGCTGGCAGCACCCTGCCTGAGGGTTCTTTAGTTAAGGTACTTATCCTGCTGATGGCAGGGGCAGGTCTCTGCTAGACCAGGATGATGTGAGTCCAGGCTGGGTGGCTCCGTTAAAGGTTGGGCTTAGTGGTGGGCAGTCTTGTTTCTTTGAGCAAAACAGCTGCCCTCTCCTCTAGGCTACTGGGGCCAGCCAGGCACAGGTCACATGGTGGGGCCAGAATGGAAACTGTTAGGATTTCTGAGGTCATCTACTGTGAGACTAAGTCTTCTGAGTTCCTTTCCTCAAGGGGCTCTGCTCTGGGACTGACTAGGAGTGGCCCTGGGATATGGGAGGGACAGGTCCCAGTGAGGGGACCCCTAGTCTCCACTCTCTTTTCAAGGCTATTCTTTCTTCCCCCAGGGGTGTGGGCTTCAGCTTCCTTTTCGCAGCACCTCTCATCCTCCTCGTCTTTGCCACCTTTCTGGTGGGTGGCAATGTGCAGACGCTCGTATGCAGGAGCTGGGAGAGCAGGGAGCTGTACAAGGTGAGCCTGCCACCACTCTGGGGCCCAGAGTGGAGGGAGGTGTGGGTGCGGTGAGGGGTTTAGGGGGAAATGGGAGCCTTAGGAACTTGCTAGAGAGGGGATGGAGCCAGACAGGCCAAGAGCCAGAGAGGGACAAGTGGAATGAGGACAGAGGTGGCCAGAAAAAAAGGGGAGACAAGCCTTTGATGGATAGGAGTGAGAGAGGAGGAGAGCCACGTGTCACTGGGGTGCTGTAGAGAGTCCTGAGGGGCTGCTCCCAGGCCTGACCCTTTTCCTCTCCCAACACTGAGTTGCTGGCCTTGACTCTGTGCTGAAGGTCATGCTGGCCACCTCTCCTAGAAATTGGCAGGAAGAGTCCCCACTTGTAGCTGGGTCCCAGTGGTCATTTGAGTGAGAGGCCAGGTTAGGGTGGTGTCATGGGTATTTCACATCCCAGTCTCTGCTGTGCTGGGCAGTGTGGGGCCAGGCCCTAGGGGTCCTAGTGGCCTTGCCTCCACCCACTCCAGTCCCATTTTTCCTCCCTTCACCAGTTTATAGACACCCCAGGGAACTTGCCCCCTTCCATGAACCTGTCTCACCTTCTTGGTCTCAAAAAGAATATCAGCATCCTCACGGCCTATCAGTGAGTGTGAATCCGGGCTGGGCTGTGATGAGGGGCTGGAGACAGGGAGCAAAGGTGGGCATGCAGCCCTAGCCACCACCCCTCCCTGCTCATCTTCACTGCCATCACCCATCTCCAGGCAGTGCAAGGAAGGGGCTGCGCTCTGGAGTGTCTTGCAGCTCAATGATTCCTATGACCTGGAGAAGCACCTGGATATTAGCAAGGTAGGGGAGACTTCTGGAAGGCCATGGGGGCCCTGCTGCAGATCCCCCTCCTGTGGCCTCTCACCTCTCTGGAGGCATGGCTCCTTGAATCCAAGAAGCCTTTATGTCCAGTTGACATGACTCAGGGGTGGAGACTCCAGCAATAAATTCAGGATCTGGCCCAGGGCTAGCATCCAGCGAAGGTTCCAGGAGTGTAGGTGGATAGGCCAGTACCCGGAGCTGTGGCCAGCTCTGAGCACTGTGCCACACGGTAAGTAGTGCAGCTGAGGTTGTAGCAGGAGAGACTGGTGACAGTGAGTTAATCGGGGTGTGCTGGCTGAGCAGGGTCGCAGGTGGGAGTGGTGTGGCTGGGGAGAGTATGTCAGTGCTAACGTGGTAGCGATGTTTGGTGATGATCGTACGGGGCTCACCACAGGCCTCTTGCTGAGATCGTGCTCCACCCCACCCAACCTGGCTCTAAAACTCTTTCTCTTAACCACTGGACTTCCCCAGAACATGGTGTGTAGGGCTGGACAAACTTGTCAATGCTGGCTGGAAACAGTTCTAGGACAAAGAAGAGAAAAAGCCACTTCCTAAAAGGGGACATACTTAGAAAATGTAGCTGTTCAGAGTTACACCCCTCACCCAGGGGAGTGGCTCTAGGTCCTGGCTCGGTGAGCAGGCATGGCCCTGTCCCCTGTCTCCCAGTATATGGCCAAGCTGCAGCAGGAATTGCAGAACCTCAAGGTGGATGTGCAGGACCTGGACCTACTGAGCCCTACCGCCCGCCGGGACCTGGACGCCCTGCAGAACAGCGGGCTTGAGAAGATCCACTACCCCGGCTTTCTCACTCAGGTTTGAAGTGAGGCCAGGCCCAAACAGGACAGAGGGGCCCAGAAAGGAGCTAGGTGTGCTGTGCCCTGACCTCAGCTTTTCCTCCTTCCTTCACATGTCCCAGGACACCTGGTCCCCAGCCCTCAGAGCTGTTCCTGCTAGGAATGTTTACAGACTACGTATTCCCTAGCCTGTCCAAGTGCTACCTCAGGTCTGGCAGGAATGAATGTGCCCCCACCTGATGGCACATGTTGTTGTCCATGGTCCTGAACACCCCTACTCCCACCGCCCCCCCCCCACTCTACCACTCCACAAAAAAGTCTGGGGAAAGTCTCCTACATCTTTGCTGACTTACGCTGGAAGGCACCTCATTTTGTTTGTTTTCAGTTGTGAGAGAAAGTGACTTATGCATTTGACAGTTCCAGCTCAGACCCACTGGGACAGATGTGTCATGACAGACTTAGCTGGTGTGGGTTACTTTCGACAAGACTGGGAATTTGGGGGCTAAGGTTAGTTAGAAATGGGGGCTAGGGGAGAAACGTTCATCCCAGCATGGCCACTCTTGTCTTCCCCCAGATCCAGAAGCCTGTGGTGAAAACTGATGTAGAGAAGCTGGCCCTGGAGCTGGAAGCACTGGCCAGTGCCCAAGTGAGAGTGACTGCAGAGCCCCCTGGGAGGGCAGGAGTCAGAGAGGGGCTTGGGGGGCTGTAGACGGTGGGGATGCTTGGGTTCAGGAAGGGTCAAAGGCAAAGGCAGGGGACTGAGGCCCCCCACCAGGGAGGACTGAGGCTCCTAATCTGTTTCGGACTTGAGGGTCTCACAGTGTCTGTTCTGACACAAGTTTTGCTACTGACAAGTTGCATGGTGAGCAGCGCCCTCACCATCTCTGAGTCTCAGTTTCCTCATCTATAAAATAGATTAGGCAGTGACACACTCAGCTGATAACTGGAAGGTTGGTAGTTTGAGTCCATCCAGAGACACCCTCAGAAGAAAGGCCTGGCGATCTAATATTGAAAACTCAGCCATCAATAACTCAGTGGAGCATGGCTGTACTCTGACACACATGTGGGTGCCAGCAGTTGGAACTGACTTCATGGTAACTGGCCTTTTTAAAGTGAAACATCTTCTGCCTGAGGGCTGTGTGGCTCAGATGAAGCAGCAACTTGACAGCACACACTTGGGCAAGCCCTTCTAAGCACATGCAGCTTGCAGATTATTCTGGGACAGGTGCTGTGAGGATGAAGTGATGAATCAGGTAGCATGACAGTTCTTCAAGGAGCTTAAACTTCAAGGAAAAAGCAAGAATTGAATTTATAAATCTTTGGAGTTTTAACAGTTCTCTCTGAGACATCTCATGGGCCACCGTCACCTGCAGCAACAGTGCCACGCGGTTGGTAGAGCAAGAAGTGTTTTGCAGTTTCTGCAGCTGAGACAGGCTGTATACCTTGTGCAATGGCACCTGCAGACCAGGGCTGGAACTTGGGCATAGAACCCCACACCCCCAGTCTAGGCTCTGGAGTTTCCCCAGCTTTCTGCCCCTGAGCCCATATGTTCCATGTCACCTCAGTGTATCTGAGACAAGCTGGTTACAAGATCAACTGGCGAAGCCTGGCGTGCCTCGGACCGGGTGCCATTCTGAACTTTGTCCCTCCTTGCCCCCACCCCAGGGTGATGCTGCAATAGGGCAGCAGCTGCAGGAGGAGCTTCAAGCACTGAGAAGCCTTTATGAGAAGAGGGTCCAGCCCCAACAGGCCCTTGTGGTAAGTCTGGGAGTTCGGGGAGCCTGAGAGGGATGCAAACAGTTGGTGCTCAGCTACTAACCTGAAAGTCGGCGATTCAAACCTACCCAGTGGTGGCACAGAAGAAAGTGCTGGTGGTTTGCTTTGGTAAAAGACTACGGCTGACAAAACCCTACGGGTCAGTTCTACTCTGTAAAACATAGGAGTCAGTGTGAATTGGAGTTGACAGCAATGAGGTTCTTTTATTGTCTGGGAGAGAGGAAAGATGGGGGTCAGCAAGTGAGGAGGTCAGCAACTGAGAACTTTTCCCTACCTACCCATCCCTTCCTCTAACCATCCTTGGTCTCTCTCTGCAGGCAAAGCTCAACCACAGTGTCAGGGCCCTGGCATCCTCCACCCCAAATCTTCAGGTGGCTGCTGAGCGAGGGGCCGGTGGGATAGGAGCAAGTGGGCCTGCTCTCTGCCACCTTGGGCAGCAGAAGGAACCAGGAGGGCAGAGCCTAGCTGGCTGGGGACCTCATCTGCTCTGCCCAAACCTGTTGGAGGTGGAGGGTGGGGATGGGAAGACGGTGAGGGCAGGTCGGCAGCTTGGTGAGGGTCACCACCGTTGGCCTCTGTGTCTGAAAGGCCTAGCCTCACTCTCTTAAGTAAGCATGTTGTGTGTTGTGTGTTGAGTTAGTGAGCGGGTAAACAAATGAGGGGTGCTCTTTGATTGAGCAGGGTCCTGAATTGAGTCCATCTCCCTAACCCCAGCTGGAGACTAAAGGCATCCTGAACAAGGTCACTTACCTGAAACGGGAGCTGCCTACCTGGGCCAGCAATATCCTGAAGAATGTGAGTTGGCACTGACAGGAAGGGGCAGTGGCTGCGTCAAAGCTGAAGGCTGTCTCCCCTTGGTCCCAGATAGCCATGTGGCCTGTTCTGACAGTGCCAGGCATGGGGAGGGGGACAGTTGTTGTTTCCGGGCCCCTGCCAGCCCAGGTCTCCTTTGTTTTCTGCAGGAAAGTGAGTGCTACCTGACTCGGGCAATGGCCTACTTCTCACAGTACGTGGCCTGGGTGAGAGAGGAGGTGAGCAGACCTCAGACCCTGCCTGTCCTCTAGGCAACTACTGATCGCCTACGTCCAGCGGCACCAGCTCTGCCCTTCCCTGCCCCCTAGAACTCTTTGAGGATGCTCCAGGCCTTCAGGATTGAACCAGAAGTCCCAAACCTGATGTCTAAATCCCTATTTGCTGCCTGGACTCTGTTGCTGCTTCTCTGTGAGGCCTGAGTGTGAACTGGGCTGGCCTTGGCTCTCTGGAATGTGCTGTCCTCACCTTGCCCCTCCCTTCCTATGCTGCCCCTTTGCCCAGCTTGTCTAAGGCCAAGCCAGCCCTCAAGTTCGCCTCCTCCTGGAGCTGTTGCCAACCACAGCCTCTGGAAGCTGTCTAGGGACCAACACAGGGCTCGCAGGGCATCTTGCTTAACCCTCAGTGTGTCTACATGTATGTGTGTGTTGTACACATGTGTATCTATGTGCATATGTGTACATGACATATCCATGCATGTATACTGTATGTGCGCACACATGCATGCACACAACACATCAGTACATGTGTGTTACATGCATGTTTGTGCACACAACACACTTATGTGTGTAGGGTACACATGTACACGTGTGTGCACCTGACAGCCCTGTGCGCGCATGATGTGTGTATGCACGTGACACATTTCCACACATGTTCTATACATGTACATGTGCACTCACATGACACATCTGTGTATACGTGACGTGCATGTATACACATGTGCATGTACACATGCGTGGCTGTCCAGTGAGATTGTGAATTAATGCACAGTGCTGGGCATACAGGTTGGTGAATGGGTTAAAATAGTCAGGAGGTGAGTGGTGACTTGTCATTTTGTATACCTGTATCCAAGTGTCTGTGTACAGCTGTGTCCATGTCACTCTTTGTACCTGTATCCAGGTGTCTGTGTATAGGTGTGTCCATGTCACTCTGTGCACCTGTGTCCAGGTGTCTGGATACAGCTTTGTCCTTGTCACTTTGAGTACCTGCAGCCAGGTGTCTCTGTATAGCTGTTTCCTGTCACTCCATGTACCTGTATAAGTTGTCTGTACATATCTGCATCCTGGGACCTCTGTGCATCCCTGGGAGCCTCCTTCTGAATGTGGGTATACACCTGTGGTCTAGGTGTCTCTGCATGTACCTGCCTCATATTGACACCACAGGTGACTCAGCACGTTGCCACCTGCCAGCCCTTCTCTGCAGCCCTGGACAATAGCCGCGTGATCCTGTGTGACATGATGGCTGACCCTTGGGTGAGTGTCCCCTGGCTCGTCAGGGCGTTGTGGACATAGAGGCCCTCCATGGCAGGGGCAATGTAAGTAGGTCCTGAAGTGAGGCGAGGCACCTGCTTTCCAGGCCTGTACCCCAGACCTTCACCGAAACACCTCCACTTTGGTCACCACTTTGCTGTGTCTCTCAGAGAGTCAGCAGAGGAGGCTAGGGGTAAAAGGACAGTAAAGAGTCTCTCTCCAGCCAAGGTGAGCTGACTCCTGGCCCCTGTTCCAGAATGCCTTCTGGTTCTGCCTGGCATGGTGCACCTTCTTCTTGATCCCAAGCATCATCTTCGCTGTCAAGACCTCCAAATACTTCCGTCCCATCCGGAAACGTCTCAGGTGAGGGGGCTATCAGGATCCCAGTGGGCAGCAGAGGCCCAGGACGGAGGCCCTGCAGCTCCCAGGCCCCAGTCGCCTCCCACAACCCACTCCTGACACCTCCCTGGCAGAGGATGGCCATGGCCAAGTATTGAAGAGCCATGTACTCTGAGGAGCTCAAAGGTCAAAAAATTCTCTGATATGTCTGTCCCATGTCCTTCCTGTGGTAACACATGCATGTGGGCATAGCTTCCTGTTCCCTGGAGGACTTCTGGGGAAGGAAGATCAGAGCTTTGAGTCTTGGCTCTGTATCCAGGGATGCGGGCTACAGATGGGGCCTCATTTTCTTTTTGTGGGTGCCATAGCTCCACCAGCTCCGAGGAGACACAGCTCTTCCACATCCCCCGTGTCACCTCCCTGAAGCTGTAGAAGCCCAGTGGGTAAGTTCTGTCTCCCTTCATTTCTCAGTACCGGGGAGGGAAGGGCCTGGGCTGGAGTCTGGAATCTTTAGGCTCCAGAAGCGCAGGAAGGTGTGAGGACTTGGCAGAGCCTAGGTGTGTTGGTCCCGGTTCAACAGGCTGGTCGAGCTACTGGACTGACAGGTCTGAGCCCTGCTCTCTCCCCGCCTCCACCTGCTTCCTTCTTAGTCCACAGCAGGGATGTTCTCTGACTGCCAGCTGATGGCCCTGGGACTAACTGTCCAAGTCAAGAGCTCTTTCCCTTTTGGTTCAGCCTGGGGATCTCTGCAGCCACTAGAGTGGAGACAGGCACCCAGGCAGGGATTTTCCTCCCACACTGGTTTGTCACCATTCTCCTCTCTCCTTACCCCTGCAGCACGCTGGCCATCCTCTCCAAGCCCCTTGCTCCCTGTCTTGATGTGGCCTCCCCAACTGCCTCAACTTCTTACCTGTCCCCTCCCCAGCCCTTTTGTCCTCCCCCAGAGGAAGTGTTTTCTCTTCTTTGTCCCCTCTTTACCTTATGCCCATCACTGCTGAACCCAAACTGTGGTGTTTTCAGTTGCTTCATGTGCGTACAAGAGCTGGACCGTGAACAAGGAAGACCTAAGAACTGCTGCATTTGAATGACAGTGTTGGTGAAGAATACTGACTATGCCATGGACTACCAGAAGAACAAACAAAGCTATCTTGGAAGCCAGAATGTTCCTTAGAAGTGAGGATGGCAAGACGTTGTCTCATGTACTTTGGACATTATCAGAAGGGACTAGTCCCTGAAGAAGGACATCGTACTTAGTAAATTAGAGGGTCAGCAAAAACAGAGCAAGCCCCTTGACTAGATGGATTGACACAGTGGCTGCAGTGATGGGTTTAAACATGTCAACAATTGTGAGGATGACACAGGACTGCGCAGAGTTCCCTTCTGTTGTGCATAGGGTCACAATGAGTTGGAAATAACTTGATGGCACCTAGCAATAACAACCTTGCTAGCTTCCAGAGGCCCTGTCAACCCAACCAAACTAATGTAGTCATCACCAAACAGTCAAGGAGCTGACATAGCCAGGCCTGGACTTGCTGAGGAAGTATCTTGCTTATTCCAAGGACTAGCTATAGGCACTGCCTCATGGTAAAACCACCCCTGCCTCCCCCAGCCCCGCTCTTCTCCATTGCCACAGGACTTTGGCTCCAGCCTGGATTTATTGGGCTCCTAGCCAGAGGGAGGGAGACCTTCCTGTGAAGATTCAGCCTTCATGCCTTCACCCTGGGTTAGAAATAGCACCACTGTCCCTCAACTCTTCCTAGGAAGGCAATTGGGACCTGGTGCTGGAGCAGGAGATCCCCTTGGCTCCCTGGAACCTAGTATTTTTGACAGCTTCCACCCAATTTTCCCAGGAGGGACCTAGCAGCCAGAACAGGAAATTACATTATGGCCTAATCCCTTCTATCCTGCTTGTGTGGCCTGGATCATCCCTCTCCCATCCCTGTGTACTCTACCTGGAGTTATGGAATCAAGGAAGAGGGGGAGGAAAGAGAAGAGAATGTGGATAGGTCATCAGATGCATTAAAGTGTTGTCACTTTCTTAAGCCTTTGGTCTTGAGTCCTTGACACCAGATCTCCCAGGCTGGGTCCCTGTACACAGTTGGCACTTAATTAGTATCTGTAAAGAGGAGAAGCCCAAGGCTGCCTCTGATTAAAGGCATCCAGGGGTTGTCTGAGAAACTGGCAGAAGGTAGTGCAGCCCACTCTGGGAGCAGGTAGTCAGGAGCAGGCAGACTTGGGTTCACATCCTGGCTCTGACACTTTGCTACCTTGAACACATTACATAGGTTCCCCTAAACCTCAATTTCTCTGTTTGTAAAATGAGGAGAATAATCATAGCCTCCCTAAAGCATTGTGAAAATCAAGTGTACAGACAATGTATGGAAAACGCTTGGGGTCTAGCTCAGAGCAGGTCAGCAGGTTGGAACTGCTGTTGCTTGCTGTGACTGCTGTTGTTTGCTGTGACTGCTGTAGGCCGGGGCCAGGGCTTGGGTCTCGGCAGGTACAGGGGAAGGAGAAGGGTCTCTGTTTTCAGAGGGAGAGTCCCTTTGATGGTTGTGGTCTGCTGAGTTTCAGGACATGTCTGTTTTTAATCACATCTTATAAACCAGAGACAAACTTGCTGCTGAAATTAGGGTAGGTGTACACAGTGTCTTGTTACTGCTGCAAGAGTGTTCACAAACAAGCATCCTCGAGCATAGCACAGTCCTCTGTTTTCCTGGAGATTTTTTTAACTTGATACTCGTCTGTTGATCTGTGCTCAGGAAACAGTGCCTTGTACTTTAAGAATGCAATTGATAAAGTAGAAAGAAATCGAAATTAACCTTTCTCTTTTTGAAGTTTCTGATTCTTTACCGAAATTACCTGTTATCTTTTATATATTCGAGCATATTAAGCATAAAATCAAAACTAAACTTGTTGCTATCAAGTCATTTCCAACTCATAGCGGCCACATGGGACAGAGTAGAACTGCTCCATATAACCTGCAAGGAATGGCTGATGGATTTGAACGACCAACCCTTTGGTTAGCTGCCGTAGCCCTTCACTACTGCACTACTGTTTTGTTCTAAAGCTTAACGACTCCCTTATGCGAAGATCTCATGTGTCTGTTTCTAGTGTCTATTGTTTCTTTGGCTTTTGTGGCTTTTTTCTTGTCTCCGCATGTACTTGACAGTATTTTTTTTTTAGTACCACACACTGTATGTGAAAACCTGTAGAAGTAATTGAGGCCTAGGTGAGGTTATTTTCCTTAAAGAGAACTGATGTTTATTTTGGCGTGCAAGAACTGGGATCATCTGAATCCCCTCTCAGGGGCTGAGATGATCTGGAGCTGGGTCATAGCCACTTGGAGGGCTAGTCTACTTTCAGTTCATTCTTACTCCTAGATTCAAGCTGTTTGGGGTCCCAAAAGAAGGTATGAAGGTGGATCTATTTTTTGTCCCCTTAACTCCACAGATTATTGAAACCTCTGCTCAGCATATTAGTTGTATTTTGTGGATTCAGCAGATCCTTCTAAGGAGAAAGTAGCCCAGATGCCAGACATATGTTTCTGGGTTCTCTTCTTTTTCTAAATCTTGTTCTTGTAATATTTCACTACCTGTCTGTTCCCCAGTGCCCTCGGTCAGACTTAAAAGATGTTTTGTGTAGCTTTTCTTAGTTGTCCTCAGCTGGGAATTGGGTTCAAGTTACTGAATCTACCATTACCAGAAGTAGCAGTCCTGAAAAATTAACATTGCTTTCACCCTTATGAATTTGGAAGAGATTGCCACTGTTCGAATTTGGTATCCAGAAGAAATGACTCAGTGTTAAAGGCTGACTTTTCAAAGGAACTTAGCCTGGAGACCATTGCTGTTGGTGATTGTAACCTGGGAATGAGGTAGTACTCTGGCAGTTGATAAAATTGGTGAATAGCCACAGAGAAAAATATAATATATATTTTCCTGGTTTTGAAATGCTAGTACCCTAAAATGCTAATGCCACCATATGTATATAAGGACTTCACATTTAGTAGGGCCTCTTCGCGGCCCCAGTCTTATTTGTCACCACAACAGTGGCTGAAGGGGGTGGAAATGATCATCCTTGTTTCATTGGTTAGCAAACAGAAGCACAGAGAATCATGTGCTGGTTGAAGGTCATGTAAATTGACGCCCATCTGGGCTTGGGATTCAGGTCCCCAGGCTTGGGTGGCCCTGGAGGTTTGCACCAAGATGCACTTCACTGACAGTTTCCACTCCCTGTGGATGTGTGGGAGCGAGGCCCTGTCTCCAAAGAGACTTGATCCAAGTGTTCTTGCTGTCCCTGTGGCAGGAGGGATGACAGATTGGGGGCCTTGGGAGTTCTGCCAGACACTCGCCTGGCCATCCTGAAATAAAAGTCCCCATGAGCCACGACTGGCAGATTTTGCCAAAGAAATAACACATGGGCCAGTGCGTCTGAGGTCCAAGGTGGCTAGTCAGGGCAGTTCCAGCTGGCAGGAAGGGTACAAAGGAAGGCCACATGGCTAGTGTGACAGCCTATCCTGGCTGCCTAAGGGGACAAACAATGAGAGGTAATGTTGACCTATTGAGCTATAAATATAAGGTAGGATGTGTGCTTTGCAGTCTACAGAAATTAGCTAAGAGGTAGCCTTGCTATTAACTGGTCTGCAGTTGAGAAAAGTAAGGCACAGAGACTGACTGTGGGCTGAGTAGGAAGGACCAAAGGAATAAACAGACACTGGTGGCCTTTCAGGTGACAGCTGATCTCTCTGGGATCAACCCAAAGCCCTGCTCTGGGTGGCCGCAGCGTCCAGCTCTCCCCTCCTGCCACTCAGTGCCTGGTGTACTGTCTCTCTAGGCCTGCGTGCCAGAAAGTGACCTGGGAGGCTGGTGGCCAAGCTTGTCCACACACCACCTGCTGCTGGAAGGAAGCCTGCTTTCCACGGCTCCCAGTCCTTCTTGCATTCCTGTCATAGACTGAATTGTGACCTCCCCAAAATGTGTGTAGTAATTTGGCTGGGCCAGGATTCCCTGTATTCTGTGATTGCCCTCCATTTTGTCATTTTCTGATGCTGTAAATCCTTATCTCTGCCTGTGGCTAATAGACATTATGTTGAAAGAAGATTAGGGTGTGATGGCCACATCCTTGCTAAGGGAGTTTCCCTGGAGTGTGGCTTGCAGCACCCTTGATCCTTTCATCCTATGAGAGATAAAAAGAGGGAGAAGCAAGCAGAGAACTGGGAACCTCCACCATCAAGAAAGCAGCCCTGGGAGAAGAATGCATCCTTCAGACTTGAGATTCCTGTGCCAAGATGCTGCCTGAGCAAAGACCAATACAACACATGGACTTTCCTCGAGAGTCAGCAAGGGGGAAAGCCTTCCCCTGGAGCCGACATCCTGAATTTGGACTCATAGCCTACTGGATTGTATAAGAATAAACTTTGCTTTGTTAAAGCCATCCACTTATGGTATTTCTGTTAGAGCC
Source organism: Heterohyrax brucei (assembly GCA_028571685.1). NCBI lineage: Eukaryota > Metazoa > Chordata > Mammalia > Hyracoidea > Procaviidae > Heterohyrax > Heterohyrax brucei. The sequence continues at coordinate 27,254,391 of CM053162.1, forward strand.
ATAACAACTCCCCTGAATGGGCCGCTCTCCCAGTGGTTCTCATCCATCCTATAAACACCACTGTGCATTGCAGCCCAGAATATGACCTCGCTCCCTCCCCAACCTCTACCCAAGCACAACCCAGAACTTAGGGAAGAGATGGCCTAACCCCTTACCCATAGTCAGGGTACCAAGGACTTACATGCTGAGGCTAGAAAAGGGGAACTTTGGGAAGTCAAGTTGAGCCCAAGGGTAGGAGTACGCTGACTTCCCTTCTCTTTAGGCCGGTAGAGGGGATTTCATGGTTTCCCCTGAAGTTTCAGGTATCCAGTGGACTGATGCTTTACCCCCACCTGCAAGGTTTGGAGTGTGGGAGACAGACTAGTTGCTTTGATGGTGGAGTAGGGCGATGGCCAAAGACTTGTTTCACATGGCCCACTTCAGAGTCTCTTGGGAGAGAATTGACGTGGAGTCTCTCAGGAGATTTCTAGGAGGCCTCCACAGAGAGTGGACAAAGCTTGACAGAGAGAAGGTGGAGGTGTGTGGGTATCAGGAGCTTCTTGGCTCCCTGAGGCCTATGTGAGATGCCCTGCTCAGAGGGACCATAGGGAGGTTTCCAGCAATGGCCAGCCTCTAAGGACTCTTGGAGGCGACCACAGGGAGAAGTAGCTTGAAAGCTCCATCAGCTCCAGAGAGCAGTTCCAGAAATAGTTCCAGCTGGAGGCTGATCACAGCCTCTGACCCTACCACACAGGGCTCATACTAGACAGGGAAGAGTTTTGACTGCAGAGAAAGAGAGTCAACAATGCAATAAACCTGGACCAATGATGAAACTGTCATGGGATGTGAAGTGACCATTTGTGCTTCCACACCAGGTAGCATCCTGGGCCCGGCATGTTTCTGTCCAGCCAAGCAAGGGCCAGCTCTCAAGAGAGACCTGGAGGGCCAGTGGAACAGAGAAACTTGGTGACTTTCCAGTTCCACAACTGCAGTGGATCAGCACTGAGTGACACTTTCAGAGTGCTGTGGCATCCACATGAGGGCAACAGGCATTTCTTGAGCTCCGGTGAAGAGAGGGCTTGACAAGCATGGGGAGACCCGTAGCCCCTTTGTGGAGGCTTCCTCACAGGTGAGTGGTCCAAACCCTGAGATTGTTGAAGAGCTCTCTCTCTCATGTGGGCCTTAACCAGGGGTGGGCACAGTCAGGATGCAACAAAAGAAAGAACCTGAGGGTGCGTGACAGTAAGAGCCACTATAAAAACAAAACAAAACGTAAAGCAGCTGCTACCAAGTTGATTCTAACTCATGAAGACCCCATCGGTGTCAGAGTGGAACTGTGTTGCATAGAGTTTTCAGTGGCTTAGTTTTGGGAGATAGATCACCAGGACTTTCTTCCCAAAGGCCTCTGGGTGAACTCATACCTGCAACCTTTTGGTTAGCAGCCAAGCTCCTTAACTGCTCTACCCAGGGACCCCTAGGCAGCTAGTCTGCCTCCTCTCAACATGCCGCATACTCCAACATTGTAATATAAGGAAACTCAACCAGCACCCGGTCTTGACATGATCTCTTCTTTCCCCATTGCCATGGCCGCCCTTCTGCTGTCTTCCCCACCCTCCTCACTCCCCCACTGCCCTGTGGGAGGAAAACCACAGCTGAAACCCGTCAGACTGAAATGTTCGCAGCTGACAAGCAAGGCACTTCTGCAGCCTTTCTTAACCTTTTTTGGGTCTGATACTCTGCCAAAAAAACCTTCGGAAAATCTAAGATTCTCCTGAGAAAATTCGCCACTGCACACACGCCCACACCACGTCTGCTAAACAGTCTTGCTTTCCTCTCGACCCAGAGGGAGAGATGGCCGAAGGTGTGTGGGCCCCGGACAGGTCCTGAGGGCAAGCCAGGAAGACAGGAGGCACGAATAGGGCAGGGGTGGGGGACAAGGGACACAGCAAGACACATGCTCCTCACTACTAGGAGGAGTCACTCTAGGCAGATATACTGGCAGGTTTCCGTATTGAGTCTGAGAGAGGAGAGCAACTGTCGTGAGTTTTGTCCCGGCTTGTTAACTCCAAAGAAGGAATCTCTTAAAGGTGGAATGTCAGAGAGTGTGCCAAGTGGTGGGGTATACGGTTTTTCACAAGGCTGCTGTTACTTTGAGGAGGCCTTCTCTAGTCCTGTCTCTTTAGACCAGCACTCCGAGTCAGGGCAGGCTGGCCCTGGATGCAGTGATAAACAAGCTCTTCATTGTCAATCGTCATGTCCATTCGGCTCTCACTCGTGATGGCCCGGCATGACCAGAATGAGATGCTGCCTGGTCCCGTGTCCTTCTCAGCACTGTCACTCCATTTGAGCCCATGTTGCAGCCATTGTGCCAGTCCATCTCATTAAGGGCTTTTCTCATTTTCCTGGCCCTCTGCTTTACCAGACTTGATGAAACCAGCATGTTTCTCCATTACTGGTGTGTTTTCAAGCTGGGTGTCTGAAATCTGGGCACATGACTGGTTGGGGGAGATCTTACCCACAGTTCTCACCTCAGAATGAAAGGAATAGTCTTTATGGCCCAGCTTTGTTACTTTTAAGCCTATGACCCCAGGGAAGTCCTTTAAGTTTTCTGAGTCTCATTGCCATTATATATAAAGTAAGATATTAGAACCCCCCACCCCATGCACACACATATACACACATATACAATGCTTGACAAGGCCCTGCTGGTGGGAGCTGGAGGAAGATGGAGCAGGGATCTACAGCACCTCCCCAGGCTGACTGTCTTCTTCCTTTGGCCAGTGGGCCCAGGGAGTTTGGCCTTTGGTAGTAAGACCTGCAGGAGGGGCTTCCTGGGTACAGCTGGGCTGAAATTCAGGGTTCCTAGAGCTCCTGCTGTCCTGGATGTGCAGCTGGGCAGAACATCTGGGCTGTCTGCTTCCTCTGCCTCAGTGGGTACCTAACTCCGGGCTATTTTTCCCCCTGAGAATGTGAAAGTTGGAGATGATTGGCTGGGGAAAAAGAGAGAGAGATGGGCATGTGCGTGTACACACGTGCTCCTGTGCACACAGCATGGGGGAAGGGTGTCACAGGGCTCTGTTTCCATGGGAACTGCTGGCACAAGCTGGCTTCTCCAGGCTCTGCAAAGGGAAACTTGGCAGAGGGTGCAGAGGGTGCAGGGCACCTGGCTGATAGGTGGTTTCCTGGGGGCTGAGCAATTGCCCAGGAGCCAGCCCATCTAGAATGCAGGAAGAGGCCCATCCCCCTGAGATGCCCAGGGCCCTGCAGCCTTCCTCTAATGCCTTCTGCAGGAGGTCAGGATGGTCCTTCAGCCAGGTCACATGCCATCGGAAGAGATTCCTCTACTGCCTCTTGTAGGAGGTCAGGGTGGTCTCTTAGCTGTGCCATTTGTGATCTGGTGATCTGCGTAACCCAACTCAGGCCCTCGGAAGACATGAGAGCCATCGCTTGATTCAGCCCCTAGGGACTGCCACCCTCTCCGGGCTTCTAGCCCATCTGTGAGGGCACTGGGGAGTCCATGTACCCACAGTAAGATCTCTGTGGGAAGATTGCTTTAGATGCCAGGGGCAGCCAGAGGACAACCAGTCTGCTGGGTGGCAGAAATGACATAGGGGAGACATCTCTCTCTGTGGCCTGAGCTTCCCTTCTAGACCTCAGTGGCTCCCAGTTATTCTCAGGGACTCCCAGACACAGGTGGTCAGAGGGTGACTCCATACTACTGACCTCACCACCCCAGTGACTTTGAAGAGGGGCTTGTAAACCAGGGGAAGGAGGAAGGAGGAAGGGAGGGTATGGCTTGTTCTGCAAAATGCCTTAGTAGGCTTTCCAGGCTGGACTGCTGCCCATACTCCCATCCCTGTAGGGTGGGAACATGTGCCCTGGAGCCCACTACAATTCCTCCCCCTCCCCCAGGAGGAAAGGAAGAGAAGAAGGGAGGTGCAGAATGTGTGTGTGAAGGGGGTGTTAGAGAACCAAAGGGACACAGAAAGGCACAGAGAAAGATGCTCAGGAACAGGACAGGACGGGAGAAGACCAGGAGAGCCAGGCTGAGAGGCCAGAACCAGGAACCACATGCGCGGAGAGCAATGGGGACCTGCAGCCTGGGAAGGGCGACAAAGACAGGGGAGTAACTGTGTGTGTGTGAATGACAGAGGGAGGGAAAAAGGGAGAATGGGAAACAGAGAGAAGAGAGAGAAAAGGAGAGGGAGAGAGGAGAGAGATGGGGAGAAAGAGAAAAGGGAGAAGGAGGGGGAGAGAGAAGAGGGAGAGGACTAAGGAGAGATGAAGAGGGAGCAACAGAGAAAGAGAAAAGGAAAGAGGAAGACAGGGAAAGAGAAAGAGAATAAGCAAGAAGAGGGAGAGAGAGAGAGAGACAGGGAAGGAGGCAGAGTGGGAGGGGTGGAGCAGTTAGAAGCAGGGAGGGAGGGAGAGAGGGGTGGGCAGGGGGCGGGTGAGAAGCTGCCAGAGACAATTACGTCTGGTCCAAGCAAACATGAGGCAGCTGCCAGCCAGCAGTCCCGTTCTCCTCTGCTGGCTTCGAAGAGGGGAGGCCGGCAACAGTTCCCTACAGCACCCAGGATGCAGCGGGCCAAGGTAGGCACCGGCGGGGCTCACCTGAGTGGGAGGTGGGGTGTCGGGAGGCTGCCTTAGAGCAGAGAGCTTTGTTGTGCCTCCTTAGACCTCAATCCCTGCACCCTGGTACAGTTGCTTTTGGGGGAAAGAGTGTTCGTGTTTGGGCTGGAGGTGAACTCCGGGGATCCTTTGGATGGGAGAGACTTGAGGTATTTATGGAGAAGAAACTGGACAGCGAAGGCACTTGGGGTCAGCCTCACAGCTGGTCTGGCTCAGCCCCTGAGGCAGGTGATAGGGTAGCTGACCCGGAGCCTGGGGCCCTAACCCTTTCGAGTTGGGGGAGATTTGAATCCTGGGAGGAGGGGCTCTTTTGCTTGAAAGCTGGTCAATGAATGTGTCACTGAATGAACCATTCAAGTAATTAACTAATGCCCATTCTTCTGAAAGGGCTCAGAGACCATTACACGCTAATAGGCCCCTCTCTCTGGGGCTCCTGGAAGACTGCAGAGAGATAACGGCCAAGAAGTCATGGTAGGGTAAAGAAGGATGCAGAGAATAACTGGATGAGAAGGAAAGACCGAGAGGAAAATCAGCTGAAGTCCAGCAAAGGTTTCAGTCTGTCCTGATGAACTACAAGCTTCCTGCATGCTTGGGACAGTTTTGCTCTGGAAACAAGAGGGCTCCAGGACTAGGTGTGACTGCTCAAGAACAGCACCCCAATAATGATGGTTAGGCAAGGCTGGCAGTATTTCTCCTCCTGCAGATGTCCGGAGGGAGGCAGGCAATAGAGGGTTGGCACGGAGACTCCACGAGCAGCCAGGGTCTAGGGCTCCGTCTGCCTGTTGGCTCCATGATCCCAGTGCTGGCTCCTGTCTTTAGGCTCCTGTAAACTCCAGCATTGCTGTGGGATCCCCAGCTACCATGCACAGACAGTGGGGAGGAGAAGGAAGGAAGGGCAAAGGGGCCCAACGCACCTGAAGTCAAATTAAGGTCTTGTGAGTAAGGGGATCCCCTGGGTGATGAAAATGACTAAGCACTCAACTACTAAGCAAAAATTTGGCAGTTCAAACCTACCCAGAGGTGCTATAGGAGAAAGACCTGGCAATCTTCTGAATGACCATAGCCATTGAAAAAGCTGTGGAGTAGTTCTAGTCTGCACACATGGGGTGACCATAAGTTGGAATAGAAGTGACGGTAACTTTTTTTTTAATAGTCCTTGTTCGTTTGTTAAGTAAGGAAGAAAGGGCACTGGACTGCCGTCCTGCAGTCCCTGCCTGTAAGACAGATTAGTTCCTTCCTGTATGTCATCCAGGAAGGAGGGTGAGTTGCCCAGAGCAGGCTTGTGGCTGCATTCTGGCTGCCCAAAGAATCTGCCCCAGACCACTGGTCACCCCCTTCCTGCCTAGTCACTTCCCCAGGGTGCCAGAAGGACTGGCAGAGGTGATGGACTTGGAAGCCTTTTGCACCCAGTGGCAGGGCTTCGTCTCCTCTTACTGTAAGTCCCTTCAGTGACCACCGGGTTGGCAGGTAGGGCAGAGCCTGAAAGAATCTTGGTGCTTCACCCACCTTGCACATTCAGGTGCTCAGCAAACCACACACACCCCATGCAGCACAAGCCATGTACCACAGAGCCACAAAAACATGTCCTCATACACACCCTGCCACGTGCCACCGGGTTGACCTGTGCCACACAAATGTGCACAGATGGAGTATTGGTACAAATGTGCACAGGGCAAGCTCTCTGTCCACCAAGCAGAACAACTATGCTCTGTCCCTTGTTGGCTCCAACTGCCAAGTGGTCACCTTCGGAGACTGGCCATTCCTGCCCCTGCTAGACACGTCCATTCTCCTCTACCACCAGCGTGAAGTGCCCTCTGGGTCCCAACAGACCTCACTGGGCCTTATCCTGCCACTGGCCTTCCAGCGGCTGCCTGACCAGAGGTGGGAATAGGTCCCATATCTTCTGGTGCTGGGCCATAAGTGGACAGTGGCCCTGGTGGGAAGCCACTGCTGGATCCCTCACCCAGGTCAGCTGGGGATGGTGAGAAAATCACTTCCTCTGTAGTGGCAGCAGGATCTGCAGTCAGAGTAGAGGCTGGCAGCTAATACAGCTGCCTGTCACTCGGAACATGTCTCCTGGTGTTGTACTCAGGGCTGTCCCCTTCAGCCTTCTCCACACACTTCCTAGTCAGTTGCTAACCTGACAGCATCTGTGGGGGGCAGGCAGTGCTGCTTTCCATTCTGGAGATGCTGAGGCCCAGAGCAGAGGAGTGACTTCTCTGGACAGCACTGGCACCACCAGCTGTGGCTCCCCCAGGCTGAGGGAAAGAGGACGTGAAGCCTGTGAGGTCCTAGGAGAAAGGAGCCACCGAATCACAGGTTCTGTAGTAGTGGTCAGGGGCTCTTCTTGTCTTCCCTGCCCAGCATGTCCACTGGGAACTTCTTAATGCCCAGTGGCCAGCCTCCTTGTGGGAGTGGAGCCTTACCTTGTCCCTCTATTTGCAAAGATGGCAATCTGGGCCTAGGGTTAGGGTGGGAGAAGGAAGTGGCCCTCCCTCTGATCTCCAAGTGGAGTCTGGTGGAAGGGTAGGTGCTCTAGGATTCAGCGACCCCTTACGGTCTGGCTTCAGGCTCCACTTGCATTCTTCTTGGGCCATTCCCAGGAATTGTCACCACTTTACAGATAAGGAGACTGAGGCTTACCGTAGACTGCAGCTGGGATTTGAACACTGCCCACTTCACTCTGAAGTTCAGTTTCCTAGGGTGGGGGGCCAGTGGGAAAAGGCTGCAGAGAAGGGAACATGAGCTCAAGCAGGCAGGTGAGGAGGTGCCGCATGCCACTGTACCGTAGTCGTGTGGCCTCGGCCTTCTAATATACATGTACAAGTGCACCCTGGCCACGTCACCTGGGCTAGCTAGGTGACCTGAGCCCATCACAGTCCCTCTCTGGGTTGCAGGGCCAGAGCAACAAAGAAAAAGACATCAGTGACTTAAATTCAGGGCCGATTTTCTAATCAGAATCTCACAACAGTGGGAAGCTCTTTGCTGATTTGGGCTGGGGCTTGGAGACCGTTGCTCTCCCATCCACCGTCCACCTCTGCAGCTCCTAGGAGCAACTGCAAGGCCCTCAGTTTCCAAGGCAGAGAAAGAAAAGGGGTGAGAAGCTGGAACATCACCCTCTTACTGCAAACACGGGGCAGGAAGGAGACTGAGGACAGGGAGGCATGGGCGAGTTGCTGGCTGGAGCCCTCCCTGTCAGAGCCCATTCCCGGCTGACTGATGCTTCCCTGAAACAGGCGCATCTGTCAGCTGTTCAGGCCACAGCCAGGGACACCACAGTGCAGCTGTAGAACAGGGAGAGATGCAAGGGGGCCTGCAGGCCTCTCAGCTGGCCGGGGGAGGGGCACCGAGCTGAGTTAATGCGGGAGAACAGCCCAGAGGGGTGTCTGTCCCGGGCCTCAGGCCCCAGTTGGCTAAGCCTTTCCCCTCTGATCTGCTGTGCCAGGTCTCTGTCCCCTCCATCAGGCTGGACTCTGCTTCTGGGCCACTGCTGGTCTGCACTGGCCTTCTTCCAGCTTTGCCCACCATCCCCGGCCCTCCACCACACCCAACATGTGGGCAGACCCAGTCTCTTCTGCTGCTGATGCCACACTCTGTGACCAACATGTCCCGGCCCTGTTCTAAGATTCTTTCTCTAGGACAGCTCACGTGGCTCACCTTGGGGAATAAAATTCTAGCCCCAACTGTGACTTGCTGACCCTGAGCTTGAGGAGGATCTGTCCCCTCTCCAGGCCTTCAGCTCTCCACCTGGGCTGGGTGGAGATATGCTTGCAGCCTCTTCCAGGACCCTGCCTGAGCACAGAGCCTTATGATGAGCTAAAGGGAGGCTGGGCAGCAGAAATCCCAAGATGCATGGTCAAGGTGGAGCCAAAGCCAAAAGTGTCATGATACAGCTCTCCCCTTAAGTACCCCCATCACATGTGCTTGCTGGCCTATCACAACTCCTGGTCCTTCACATTTGTGTGAAAGGGTGCTGGCCAGGAGAGGGCAGTGGTTCAGAAGGGCAATATGACTGCCCCTCCTAGTGATTACCCTTTGTTCTGCATTACCATCAGTCCAGGCCCCTCTGCACCAGCTGGCTGTCCTTGGACAAGCCATTTTGCTCCTGGGGCCCTAGGCTCCTCATTTTCCTGGGGGCAGTATCACAATCCTCCCAGACAAATGAGCTTCTATACAAGCCCCTGAACCCTGTCATTGGTTCCCCAGCAAGCATTCAATAAATGGTGGGGGTTACAATGTCATTGTTTTCTAATTATCAAGTAGAACAAGTGTAGACAAAAGTTTCCTAGTGAACACAAGGGGTCCCCAGGCTGGAGTGAACCCCTCACTGCTAGAGGGGCGGTGACCTAACCAAGCCTGTAGCCATCAGGGCAGTGCAGGACAGCTGAGCTCTCCCCTCTCCTGCCACAGCTATCCTTGTTCTGATACGGCAGTGCCCAGTGCCATGTGTGTGCAGGTTGTTGGGGACACGTGACAAACTTGGCCCCTTTCTCAAGGAGAGCTGCACGGCCTGCATCTGTCGGTGCCTGGGGGAGGGTGGAGAAACAAGGCTTCCCAAAGCCTCCCTGTCCCAAATTCTTGGGGCCTGCACGACATGACACCCACCACTGCTTCCTGCCATCTGTCCCAAGTGATGGAAATAGAGTGAGCAGTGATGGGAGTGGGTGGCCAGAGAGCCAGCCTGCAGTGCAACAACCCCCACCGTCATGCTGTGAACTGGGGAGGCAAGGCAGCCCCACATCTGAGCCCCTGGTTGTCCCTATCTCTAGCCCTCAGAACAAGCCCTCCTGGAGGAGGAGGGAGGGGGGCAGACAGAGGCTGAGAGTGCTGACCAGGCCTTAATTTGGAGGCCCCTTCTCCCGACAGGCAAGGCCCATAACTTTCTATCTCTAAATCTTAGCTGCATTTTCAAATCTACCAAGGAGCGTTATAAAAATAGAACAGCTCAAGCCTCACTAAATGAAATAACGATGCTCCCAACACACAGATGGTGAAGAAACCGCCTTAGGTGGTTCTGATGTGCAGCCAGTTGGAACAGCTGGAGTTGGGTCTCTCTGTGGGATTGGCCCTGGCCCCTGCACTGGGCAGCCAGGCTCTCTCTGGGCAAGAGAAGGGTAAACAACAACCATCATCGCTCTGGTTGTGTGCCGAGAGCCAGGCTGGCTGCTTTTACACGTCACCTTATTTAGCCTTCCCCATTACCCTGTGAGGTCTTATGGTTACCCCATATTGCAAACCAGGAAACTGAGGCTCAGACCAGTGAAGCGCTTTGACCAGGGGTGCCCAGCCAGGAGGGGAAGGCTCAAGTCCAAGTCCCTGTCTGGTTGACCACAGACTTTTCCCTGCTCTTCTGGCTTCTTGAAATAGAAACAAACTTCCTGAACCTCCCCGTGCAATGCTGTCACCCAGGTTAGGTACGTCCTCTGTTGTGGTGGGCCTTACGAAGCTGTTGAAGACTGTGTCCTGACCATAAATGTCTGTCGGCTTTTGAGTTTTGCATATGTATTTGCTCAGATGACATTTAACCTGGGTTTGCCAGGACCCCCATGTCCCTTCTCACCTCTGCCAAGCCTTCACAGGGCTGCTGTTTGGGGGATGCACGTGGAACCCAGCTCACGGCACCCACAGAGACTGAACCAGCTGTTGAAGGTCTCTCTGCAGTGCTTCTTGGTCAGATGACCCCCACAAGATGCTGTTGTGCCCTGCTGTGCAGGAGGAAGTGAACAAGGCCAGCTGCTTGGTGGGTGACTCAGGTTTTCAGGGCCCCTGTGGGGAGCTGAGGGCCACAAGGTGGGACATTCAGGTCTAGGGCCTGGAGTACTGTTTCAAATGATCTGGCCTTTCTCTGTGATATGGTGATGTCCCTTGGGATGATGGTCCTGGTGGAGAGTCATGACCAGACTCTGGGGGATGTGGAAGGAGCTTTGGAGTCAGATCCCAGACTAGAACCTTGAACTAGCTGCTGGAACCCTGGGAGCCCCCAGTATCCTAATGTCTAAAGTTGGGATGAGGACACCTAACTCAAAAAGTTGGTATGAGCATTAAATCAAATAAACTAGAGCATCTAATTTGGTGTCCTGGGCATGTTAGATGCGCTGCCAGTGTGGGGCCCTTTCTGACCCTCCCCACTGCCCACAGCCCAGGGGTCTTGAAAGGAAGCTGAGAGCTGCCGCTGGCTTGGCCAAGCAGGAGCTAGGACTTCTGATATGGGTCAAATGGCAGGGCTTATCTGCAACGTCTGCCCTTAGGAGAAGTTGGTGAGCTTCAGAACAGGCAGCAGTCCCCAGGGCCAGCCTGAGGCACATTTCTGGGATGTGACCTTAAACACCCACCACTGCCAATTCTGTGTACTAGGAACTCTGTGTGACCCCGGGGCCCAGTTTCTCTGGCTTCACTGGTCTTTGCTACACAACCCTGGCCATCCCCTGAGGCCTGTGCTGGGTGGACAGCTCTGGCTGCTGTAAGGTGATCCCTGTGTCCTGCAGGGAGCAGGAGAGCAATTCTCAGGTGAAACTGTGGCAAGCATCGGGGAAGTTTACTCAGTCAGTCACAATTATTTATTGACGGCTGCATGTCCACACATGTACATGTGTGGGCATGTATTTTTAATTGAAAATTTTATTGGGATAATTGTAGATTCACATGCAATCATAAGAAATAATACCCTTTACCCAACTGCCCCAATGGTAACATCTTGCAAAACTGTAATTAACCATTACCAGTACCGGTTGCCATTGAGCTGATTCCAGTTCCAATTCATGGTGACTTCATGTATGTTAGGCAGGGTAGCACTAGATCACCTGAACTTTTTTTCTGGGAAGCTCTGGACAGACCTGAACCTTCAACCTTTTGGTTAGCAGCCAAGTGCTTCACCCTTCGTACTACTCAGGGACTCCTCAGTAAAATATTACAACTGGGACACAATCCACCAGTCTTATTCATATTCCTCAGTTTTGCATGAACTCATTTTCATGTATGTGTGTGATATACAACTTTACCACATATGTATGAGGTAAGCCAACATACTGAGCATTTCCACCCCTGGAGGAGCCTCCTGTTGCCCTGTTATAACCACTCCCACCTACCCCACTCTCCTCCCATCCTTAACCATGGCAACCACTCAATTTGTTTTCAATTTCCAAAATTCTTGTCATTTTGAAATGTTATAAAAATAGAATCATACAGTATGTGACCTTTGGAGGGTGTCTTTTTTCACCTAGCAGATTCATCCAAGTTGTTGCATCTATCCATAGCTCATTCCTTTATATTACTGAGTGGTGTTTCACAATATGGATTTATAAGAGTTTCTTTAAACCACTTACCCACTGAAGGACATCTGGGATGTGTTTTCAGTTTGGGGCCATTATAAGTGGCTGTGAATGTTTATGTACAGGTTTTTATGTGAACATAAATTTTCACTCCTCGAGGATAAATGCTCAGGAGTGTAATTGCTGGATTGCATGTTAACTGCACGTTTAGTTTTCTAGAAAAACTGCTAAACTGTTTTCCAGTGTGGTTCTAATGTTAACATTTCCACCACCAATATATGAGATGAGTGATCTGGTTCTCTGTGTCTTCCCAGCAGTTGGTATTGTCACAAAATTTTATTTTAGCTATTCTAATACATGTGCAATGACATCTCACTGTGGATTTTAATTTTACGTTTCCCTAATGGCTAATGATTTTGAACATCTTTTCATGTACTTCTCTGACATCTGTATATCATTTTTAGCCAATTGTCTGTCCCTGTCTTTTGCCCATTTTCTAACTGAAGTTTTTTTTGTTTTTTTTTTTAATGTTGAGTTTTGAGCATATGGTTCTCTGTGGCTCAAGATTCTGTGTTGGGGAAAAAGGTCTCTTTCTCCCAGAACTGACTGTATTAGCCATAACAAATTACCACAAACTGGGTGGCTTATCAGAACTGAAATTTAGTCTCCCACAGCTCTAGAGGTTAGAAGTCTGAGTTTGGTGTGTCAAGAGAGCCATGTTTTCCCAAAGCTTCATGGGAAGATCTTTCCTGGCCCCTTCCAGCTGCTGGCGGCCCCTGGCATTCCTTGGCTTGTGGCAGCACCTGTCAGTCTCTGTCTCCGTCATCACATGACCAACTTCCCTCTGTCCTGTGTCTTCTCCTCTCATCATAAGGACATCAGCCATGTGGGATTAGGGCCCACCCTGCTACAGCATGAACTCATGTTCACTGACGACATCTATAAAGACCCTATTTCAAACAAGGTCATATTCCCAGGTACAGGGGGTTAAGACATTAACATAGCTTTGGTAGGGGGCACAACTCAGCCTATAATACTAGCATTCTAGGATCAGGGACAGAAAATGCACCGGAAAGCAAATGTACAGAGTAAGTTCAAAAACCACTAAGTGGAGCAGTTAGGCAGGTGAGTGTGGAGTGTCCGCAGAGGAGATGCAAACTTGAGAGGGAGCCAGGGGGGCCTCTCCAAAGACCCGCAGTTGAGTGGGGGCTGAAAGAGATGAAAAGATCAACTGTAACTTCTGCCCAGGGGAAGGAGTGTTCCAGCAGGAGGAACAGCAGTGCGAAGACCATGATGTGGAAACCAGCGTGATGTCTGCAAAGAGCAGGGAGGGGGGTGGGCAGATGAGGCTGACAGAGACCCAGCAAGGCCTGACCGAGTGGGGCTGTGTAACCTGACCCAGGCTTTGAGGTTTTGCTGTAAATGCATCAGGAAGTCCCTGGGAAGCAGGGTAGTGGTGGTTAGTTTCTGTTTTAAAATCATGACTGTGGCAGGCAGACTCCTAGCCTCTTATCATCACATCCAGGCCTTGCGGTGTCCTCCTTGGCCTAGCACAGAGGCACCATGGGGAACAGGTGACTGCATTGTTGGCTGAGTCCCTGAAAGTTCCAGTTAGATGCAGGCTGTGTCTCCCAGGAGTTCTGTATCTATAGTACCTGAAAGCCCCCCAGTCAGAAAGAAGGTGCCCTAAGTGTCTATTTAACATCCTGGAGCTCAGCTAGACCTTCTCCCAAACAGACAAATGTCAAATGTTCCTGAGGATGACCCAGCAGTCACTGCCTCCCACCTTTCATCACAGCCTGATGGATCAAGGCCCCAGGCATCTCCTCCTGGTGGCTGTGTGGTCCTGCCTGGGCTTGGCCTAGTCTTATCCAGCCAGTTTCCATAGGCCTCCACGTAGATCACAGAACTAGACTGTCACCAACCCTGCCCTGGGGGTTCACAGGTGTGTAGGGGATCGTGGCCTCTCAGGCTGGTTAACAGTGCCCTCTCCACCACCCTGTCCTGACTCTCTCTCTCCTCCAAGGACCTGCTAGGGCTCCTTAGAGCCAAGAGGCTCTCAGTGCATTCATAAATGGTGACTCTTGGGATATTACTGATTTGGTCAACGAGCTCAAGATGTTTAAGGCTTTACAAGGCTATCTACCAAGAACAGTTGTAGCATTCAATGTGACCATGTCCTAAGACTCCTCAGGGGGGTGGTGTATTCACCTGTAAAATGGGGTGATGTCGCCAACCTATGGGGTTGTTGTGAGGATGAGATGACAGGGCCTGGAGTAGACCTACACTAAAGGAAGCCCTCAGCCTGCCCTGCAGACCCCTACCCTCCTCTCTAGGTGGCTAGAGCCTGGAGCCACCAACTGGGACTTTCCACAGGAGCTCAGGCCTGGGCTGTAGGACAGAATCCCCATAACCAGCACAGGTACAGGAGGGCAGCAGTGTCAGCTGGCACCCACAGACGTCTCCTGCGTCAGTTCCTCCCTCAGAAATCCTCCAGGATCCTTGCAGAACCAACAGCAGAAAAGCCACATGTCAGCAAGGCACTAGCTATCTGTCTCCCCCTGCCCTGCTCCTGGGTTGAAAGAAAAACTTGACTCATTGGGTCCATTGCCCTCCTAAATATGATCATCGATAACAGGGAAGGCACACGTGACTACAGCCTGAGCAGGACTGATGTGTGTGTGCAAGTGAATGTGTGCACATGTGTGTATGCATATGTGTGTGGTCATGTGTGCATGTGTGTGGCCCTGCATGTGTACATGTATGGGGGTGTATGTGTGTGTACGTGTACATAGGGTGCCTCCTTCAACATCATGGCACTGCTCTTTCCGCCCCATCAGGAAGGTGGTGCCTGTAGGTGATAGAGCATGCTGATACCTCAGTTTGCAGGAGTGAGCCTTGGAGAAGCGGAAGAGCTGGGGATTTTGCTGGGGGTCAGGAGACTGAGGTAGTGGTGACAGGTGTGAGGTGGGGAACTGGAAGGCTGGGACCTGGCTAGGAAAGGCCCTGAAAGCCAGGGTAAGAGTTTCGACATGGCCCTGACAAGCCAGCTGGGAGGGCTGGATGAGGCCACATTGTTGCCCAGAAGCTGACCAGGAGATGACTTCCTAGCCCTGGTGAATGTCTGGTGGCTCCTCCCCGCCCAACTCCAGGCTGCAGGATGCTCAGACCAGCTTCCCCTTACATGAGCATTGCCTCAACTTCATAATTCAGCAAATACTCGTAGGGCTTTTCTTTCTCCCTGTATTGAGAAAAGTTCCTACCAAGGCACACAAGACCTAAAAGGCCAAATTCTTGCTCTCTCCTCTGTCCTGGCAGACAGGGAGGGAGTATGTGACAGGGGCTTGAACACTGGATGCCACCTCTACTCTTGACTTTGAACATGGAGCCGGTAACACAGCAGACACAGCTTGGCTGCAGCCTCAAGGTTCCAGGGACAGCAGGGCCATCAAGTTAGTGGGGGTCCCAGGCCCCATGCCCCTGGGAGTGGCAGTGCCAGTAGCAGGGTCAGCAGCATGGAGGTGTTCTCACTGGCCTACTCAGTGGTCCAATCGTGACCAGAGTATGGCTGTCCTGTCTCCCATTCTTCTCTCCTGTCTAATTTCAAATCTGGTTCTCTGTCCTTCTAGGAGGCTGTGACTGGCCTGGGATCCCTGCTGCCAATTTCTTTCCATTTCTTTTGGGTTTAAGTCAGCCTGGGTCACATGAGTCAGGATCACTGGTCGGGGTCCACCAGACTGAACAAGGGAGGCTGCCCAGGCAAGAGAAACAGCTTGGGCAAAAAGTGGAGCCACCCAGCAGGAAAGCGGAGTGTGAACGGCAGACCAGGGCATGCGTTCTCAACCCACCCCTCCATTTGAGGCATGTGGCTGCTTTTCCAGTGGAGGCTGCTGCCCTGACTGTGGGGTGGCCATCGCAGGAAGAGTGGGCTAGAGAGGGGGGTGATGGGAGAGGGCCAGTGTGAGGGACAAAAAAGCTGTGCAGAAGCCTATGCTGGTTGGTGGGGCTCTGCAAGAATTCTCTGGCCAGTACTGGGGGTTTCTGACCCACATGCCCTGGAAGACAAGCTATCGGGGTGCTGTTAAGGCTGACTTTGCCCAGAAGGTCAGAGCTGGCCAGGGACTGACCTGGATGTCCCCTCTGGAGCAACAGTTTAGGACTGTTCTGCTGTTCCTGCAGGAGGTGATGAAGGCATCAGATGGCAGCCTTCTGGGGGACCCTGGTCGCACGCCACTGAACAAGAAGGAGGGTGTCAAATGGCAGAGGCCACGGCTAACCCGCAAGGCCCTCATGCGGTGCTGTCTGGTCAAGTGGATCCTGTCTAGTGCTGCCCCCCAGGGCTCAGGTAAGGGTCTGGGGCAGGCTGTTCTGAGCTGTGTCCATAGCAGCATCCATCTGAGTGCCCATAGGCTACCTCTGCCTCTGCTGGCAGACGCCTCTGTTCTCTCAGTATCTCATGAAGGGCACTGAGCTCAAAGCAGGACGTGGAGAGAGGGGAGAGGGGACCAGGATCGTTCTGAGGTTTCTGGTTTGGGTCACTGGGAGGATAGAGCCAGGTGTGCCCTGAGAGGCCAGGCTCTACCTGCCTGCCACTTACCAGCAGGTAACCGCATCCTCATGCTCTCAGACTCCTCTGAAAGAAGGAGAGCAGGCCACCACCTGGAAGGCCGTGTCTGAATTTAAACAGTAATGTGCGAGGGGCTGCAGGAGGAGGCCCACTCACTTCGGGAGACGGTGCTGGCTCTCACCTTGGTCTGCATTCTGGGGTATTCACAAGGGAAGTGGCAGAAATGGTTGCCCCTCCCTCACTGTGGGTGACTTTCGTTGTTCAGTTGAGTATGACACAGCAGGAGATGCAGAGCTGGCCTCACATAGCCCCTGTGTGCTCACATACACACTCACACCTATGCACACCCACACATACATGCTGCCCCCACAAGCACACACACAGAGGCATGACTGCCCAGCATACACACTTGCCCGCCATGGACACACACGCACATACACCCTGTGCACTTGCGTACCGTGCATAGGCACGCACGTCTTGTACCCTCAGGTGCTCGCATGCAGGCACACACACCACGCAGAGGCACACAACGTTCACGCGCTCACAAGCCATGCACATGTGCAGGCACCTATACCTCACACACTCGTGTGACCACACATAAGGAACAGAAGGCTTTACTAAGAGAAAGGTGCAGATTTGGGCCTTAACAGCAACCTCTTGTTTGTTGACCAAGCCACTCTCTGGCCGTGTGATTTCCAGAGAAACTCAGTCCTGCCAGCCACAGAATGGGACAGTGCTAGGCCCTGCCCTCCTGGCTGATGGAGCATGGGGTGTAGAGGGAATGACTTAACAGATGAGCAGCAGGCACAGATGTTGGCAGCCACCCCAGAGGGGCTGTGTATGTGTGCTAGTAGACAGCGGGCCCTGTGTGCTTGGTCCCAGTCCTCCAACTATAAGCATCACTCCAGGGCACCCCACCCCAGCATGGCTCCAGCCCCTTCCCTCTTTCCTCTCCAGCTTAGCCAGCCTGAGCATATGTAATGTCCTGTTACCCTCAGCTGGACAGTCCAGTTAAGTCCCTGGCCCTTTGTCCCTGACCCTCCTTTTTCCACAGAGGCTCCTGTGGAGGGGTTAGTGTTTAGGAATACATGCTGTGGGGTCCATGTGCACCCCTCAACTTCCCAGAGGAAAAGGGTTTCCAAGGTTTCAGAAACATGGATTGTTAAAAGTCTGTAAGACAGCTTAATGGGGAAGCGCACGTCTTCCTAGCTCTGTTCTGAAGCAGGGCAAGAAAAGACAAGTGCAAGTTCTCTCTGGAGCGGAGGTAATCAAGGACACCTGCTTTGGCTGACCACGTGTGCTGCCTGCAAGCACATGTGATGGCTCTTAGCTACTGGGAAGCAGCTTTGCAAGACGCGGGGCTCCAAATTCTTGCTGGCCTTCAGTCTGTCAGTGCTTTCTTGGCAACAGTGATTGTCGGAGGACATTGGAGCCAAATGTTTCTCTTCAGCTGGATCTTGCAGGCACTCGGCTTTACCTCCTAGGCCCCCTCTCTGTCTCTCCTTCCCTGCCCTGCAGCCTCTCTCCTCCTGAGCCTGCTGGGCCAATGTCTCCAGTGTCTACCTTGGAGGACAAATGTCAGGTGACCAGCAGTGCTTCAGAGCAGGACTGGGACGTGGTGTGCCCCGCTTGCCTGAGGCACTGGGGCGGTGCACTCGTGTCAGCAGGCTGCTGCAGGAGAGGACACCAAGTCAAGCAAGACAGAGAGCAGATAGGACTTGTCCAAGGTCATGCAAGAGGGGAAAAAGTGGAGACATCACACCTGTCCCACCTTAACTTCAGGGTGAGCTTCTACAGGGTAGGGGGCCTTTACCCTTCCACCCCCACAGCATGCTTGCTACATGACTGTCAGAGGCACATAGTCAGGGTGGGGAGCAGAGGTGAGAAAGCAGGCTAGGGTGGCATGGCGAGAGCCCAGGAAACCACTCCAAGCTCGTTCGATCAGCCTGCTGTCCCCCTCATGAACATGCACCAAATGATGAATGCTTAGCAGACACCTGCCACAAGTGGGAAGGAGCTTTAAAAGAAAGAAAAGCTAAATCTTATTTAATTGTGCGAGCTAGATATGGCAGTTTCCATTACCTTGCTTTCTTGAAGATTCAGCTGAAGGCCAGAGAGGTCAAATGACTCACCAGGTCCCTGGGGAGGGAGGAGTGGGGCGTTCGGAGATGGACTCACTTCAGGCAGGGCGCTCACTCTGCAGTCTGTGCCCAGGATCTCTTCTCTCAGGGACTGACGGGAAGAGCAAGCCCTGGTGGCAGGGATCCACTGAGGCAGCTACCACCCATACAGACCGCGGAGCCAGGGCTCCCCCTGCCTGTTCACCACCCGTCATAGTTACCTGGCCTCCTCTTGCCTGGTGCAAGTCCCTAAAGGGTGACACATTGGTGCGGGCACACTGAGGGCTTTGTGGACGAGGCTGCCTCTGTTCTTCAGGTGCCTCCCAGGCTCTGGGTGCAGAGAACAATTGTTGCCATTCAGTGGCTCCACACACGCACGTCCGGAGGCCCAGCTGCTGTGTCCTGAGCTCCAATATCTGTGAAAATCAGGAGGTGCAGACACTGTGCCCTTGTCTTTGGGGTTTTTCCATTCAGCAGAAGCCAGGCCAGAGACACAGATTTCTGGGAGAGCTGGTGGAAGAAGGAGAGGAAGTTGACATCCAGGCACAGTAAAATGAGCAAGTGTCTCTGAGACTTGAGTGAGGGAGAGCCTTGAGTGGGACTCTGGGCTGGGAGAGGAGGACAAGGGCTGACTGTTCTGCCTGTGAGTCCTCCTTGCGCTACGGAGGTCCTGTTTCTCCTGTTGCCTGCTCACAAGATGGAATTAACTCAGTATCAGGGACTCTGTGAGGTGGTATATTAATGGGTAACTTAAATTTTCTGTTGAAACAGCAGAAATTGATGATCTCACAGTTTGGCAGGCTAGAAGCCCCAAATCAAGGAATTAACAGGGCTAGATCCTTCCAGAGGGCTCCGAGGGGTGCTCTGGTCTAGGACTGTCTCTCTCTTCTGGTGGTGGCTGGCAAGTGTTGGCTTGCTGGTGCATTGCTCACTCCAGCCTTTGCCTCATCACACAGCACTCTCTCTGTGCCTCTTCTCTTTTTAAAAGAGGGTATCCGTTATATCGGATGAAGACCTCTCTGTTCTGTTCTGGGAGTCACTGGTTTGTGCAAATGGATAAACCCTCAACTGTTAATTAAAAGGTTGGAGGTACACATCCACCCAGAGGTCCCAGGGAAGAAAGACTTATTGATCAGATTTCTAAAGACCATCTGTTGAAAACCATATGGAACACATTTCTAATCTGATACACGTGGGGTTACTATGAATCAGAAATGACTGGATGGCAACTGGTTTTTCTCTTTTTGTTTAATCCCATCATGGCCTCATGTTGACCAGTAACATCTTCAAAGGGCCTATTTCCAAACAAGGTCATGTTCACAGGTGCAAGGGTCCGGACTGCAACATGTTTTTTGAGGGGAGACAATTTAATCCATAGCAGACGGGCTGGGCTTGGGAAGTAGCGCAGTGTAGGCGGTATGACCCCACCTCACCCAAGAAAAGCACCCTATCCTCAGCCTAGAAGTAGACTCCTCCCTAGCACTCAGGAGCCCCTCCTCAAGTGACCCAGATAGCCAGGCTGTGACCTACTGTGCCTATCTTTCCCAGCATCTAAGAGTCCTTGCCTTCACATGCCACCTCACCAAGGGTGTGGCTGAAACCAGCAACCAACCAGACTTATTTCTCAAGTCTGGCTCTCCACTTCGGGCTGTGAGATTTGAGTTTCTTCAACTGTAAACTGGAACAGTGATGTTGTTAATTGTTGAGTTGGTTCCGACTCACAGCAACCTTACGTATAACAGAATGAAACACTGCCATTCTCCCAATCTTTGTTAGGCTTCAGCCCACTGTTGCAGCCACTACACCAATCCACCTTGTTGAGGGTCCTCCCCTTTTTTTGCTGACCCTCCACTTTACCAAGCATGATGTCTTTCTCCAGGGACTGGTCTCTCCTGACAACATGTCTAAAGTACCTGTAGCAAAGCCCACCATCCTCGTCAGGCTTGATAACATCCACAAAATAACCTGGAGTCTTATATGCAAACCAGAGAATCCAGGTTAGCTGATTCAGGCAGAGAGGTGGTTACGAGTTGGAATCAACTCAGCAGCAATGGGTTTGCCCAGAGCCCTGCAGCAGCCACGTGCTCCAGTCATGTTAACAATCCTCCCCAAATGGACACAGCCTCTCCCACTCCCCAAAAGTTTTACTGATTGCTGTAGAGTCACCTCTGACTCATGGTGACCCTACATGTGTCAGAGGATAACTGTGCTTCATAAAGTTTTTGGTGGTTGATTTTTCAGAAATAAACTGTTAGGCTTTCTTCCAAAGTACCTCTGGGTGTGCTCAACCCTCCAACATTTTAGTTAGCAGCTGAGAGCATTAACTGTTTGAAGACACTTGAGGGTAACTGGTTTCTCCAAAAGTGGAGACATATTTTCATCAGCCATTGCATCCATTCTCTGGGAAATACTCCTTCTTCCACGGTTCTATCCTAACCCCACATAGAATCATAAAGTCGATCATCACCACCAGCACCTTTCATAAAAAGTGATAGCAGAAAGGTGGGGGCAGAAAATTTATAATATATAATAAGGTGTGGGGAGAAAATTTACAATATATAATAAAGAGACCTGGTGTCACAGTGGGTAAGCATTTGGTTGCTAACCAAAGGACTGACAGTTCAAACCACAGTTCTCTGTTCTATAGGGTCACTTAAGGTTGAATCAACTGACTGGCACACAGTAACATTATATATATATATATATACACACACACGTACATATATAAAACTGTTGCTGTTGACTCAAGGACAGAGTAGAATGACCCTATAGGGTTTCCTAGAAGTGTTTGGTAGATTCAAACTGCCAGCTCTTTGGCTGACAGCAGAGCTCTCACCCACTGTGCCACAGGGCTCCATCGTAATATATAGTGGTATAGAAATATATATCAACAAAACATTCATTTGTCTGAAGCACTGAGATATAACTGACATCGTATTTCAAAGTAAGATGTCAGATTGGATGCAAATTTTCAAGGCTTTATCGGAAAACTGGTTACATGACTTGAAACTCCCACCCTCATGAAAAACACAGGTTGAAAGACTGAGCCTGGGGAGAGAGGACCTGTCATCAGGATTTCTCGCAACAAGTGTGTTGTAAGTTTAGCCCCTAAGTTAGAGGATGTTTCTTTTTTTTAGACTGAGGAATTGTTTATTGTTTTGTTTTGGTTTTTTTTCTAAAAAAAAAAAAAACTAGGCTAGCAGTGCCTGTTTACTTACCAAGTGTCAGCATTGTCCGTGCAGTAGGCCCTGCACCCAGGGCTCCGCAAGTCTCCTTCAGCAACATACCTGTGAACTTAGAAACTATTTTAATTCCCATTCTTAAATTTATTGTGCTCTAGGTTTAAGCTTACAAAGGAAATTATTTTCCCATTAAGCAATTAATACACATACTGCTTTGTGACATTGCTTGCCAGCGTCTCATTGCGTCAACACCTTCTCCTTCTAGACCTTTCCATTTGTCTAGCTTTCCTTTTCCCTCCTGCCTTCTCATCTTTGCCCCTGGGCTACGATTTAGTCCTATAGGTGTATTGTTGTTTGTTTTATGGGCCTGTCTAATCTTTGGCTGAAGACTGAACCACAGGAGTGACTTTTCTACTGAGTTAAAAGAATGAGGGACCTCACACTCAAGGTTTCTCCCCTCTCCATGAGACTAGTAAATGAGTCAGGATGTTTCAGTTCCTTTTGTTACATAACAAAATGCCTGAAAACACTGTGGCTTAAAACAGGAAGCATTTTATTTGCTTTTGATTCTGTGGGGCAGGAGTTTGAGCAGAACTCACCAGAATGCCTCTTCTGCTTGGTGCAGCATCAGCTATAATAATTCACTTGACTTCCTTTAACTGGTGGCTCTGAAGGGTCCAAGAAGGTTTCACTCACGCGCCTGTGCCTCCACACAGCCTGCTCCACATGGCCTGTCTGTCTTCTCTTGGCTGCTTGGGTTTCCTCACAGCACTGTGTTCTTACCATACTTCCAAAAAACCAAACCCACTGCCATCAGGTCAATTCTGACTCACAGCGACCCTATAGGACAGAGTAGAACTGCTCCATAATAGAGTTTTCAAGGAGCACCTGGTGGATTTGAAATGCTGACCTTTCGGTTAGCAGACATAGCACTTAACTGCTATGCCACCAGGGTTTCCTTAGGATGCTTAGGCTTCTTATGTGATGGCTGGCTTCTGAGAAAGGGTGTTCTGACAGCTAAAGGCAAAAGATACAACAGCTCTCAGGCATAGGTTCCGGAATTCTTATAAAATCAGTTACACAGCATCCCATTGGTCAAAACAAGTTGTAAAAACTAAAACCCACTGCCACTGAGACAATTCTGCCTCATAGCAACTCTACAGCACGGTGGAAGGGAAATAAGCTGGAAACTCTATTTGGCAGTTCTACTCTGTCTTACAGGGTTCCTATAAGTAAGTCAGAATCAATTCAGCAGCAGTGGGTTTGTTGGTTTTTTGGGGTGAGGGGGGTCCACAGAGCTGTGGTATAAAATCCATGGCCAATCTACTACAGGATTCTCAACTAAGAATCCTTAGTGGAGTGATCCAAAGCCTTCTTCCCTTGGTGATCCCAACTAATTGGGGTTGCTCTAACTTTTATCACAGTACTTGCCAATACAGATAGGTTCCCGAGGGAATTCATTAGATTTGAGACCCAGTACTCCCCTGTCCTCACTGTGCAGTTGCAACACACTTTCCCCTTGATAATCAAGATCAGTTCACCCCAGCCAACACCTCTTTGTATCCATTTGTCTAAGTGGCATGATGAGACCCCAATGACCAGGTGGCAGTCTTAGTGTCCAGTTCAATAGATCCATTTTCCCTTTGGGATCTAAAACCTCTGATCTGCAGCCCACAGTACGGGAGATGAAAAGCAAAAAAGCTGCAAGAGGTGGTTGGGGATAAATGGAGGGGATGCTGCCACCCCCTCCTTTTTGTTCCTGGACCCATTATTACGGCTGAGAGAGCAGCAGCACGTCCAGCATCCTAAAGGACAGCACCCACATCTCCAGCTAGTGTCACAACAAGGTCTTTAGGAGGCCTTTCTACAGTTCTGTGAGGTTCTCTGCTTCTGGGTGACGGGAACATGGTGATGCCAATGGCTGCTGTGCCCACTGGGCTTTGTTGTAATCTGAGTCCCTTGGTCAACAACAATACTGTGTGGGATGATTGAAAGGGCAGTGGTGTTGACAGAAGCATGGTGGACAGAAAGGAAAGTCCATGTCCAGAATGAGTGTAAATTTCAGTGAGGATAAACAGTGGTCTCTTATACGATAGGGAAAAACCCTGGTGGTATAGTGGTTAAGAACTACGGCTACTAACCAAAAGGTCAGCAGTTTGAATCCACCAGAAGCTCTTTGGAAACCATATAGGGCAATTCTACTTTGTCCTATAGGGCTACTGTGAGTAATAATCACCTTGGTGGCAATGGGTTTTTTGGCTTTTTTTCCATGATGGAAGGGATGAAATGTAACTGACCTGCCATCTGGTGGCTGGCTGGCCACCCTGCTGGCCGACTGAGCACTGAACAACAGTGTAGCCCATTAACTCCTGGAGATGAAGTGCTTTTATTTAACCTTCAAGTAATCTTTATGCATCGTGGCTTGCACGTGAGCAAGCACTGGAGTGACTAGAAATAGAAGCTGACTGACATCCACATTATAAGCCGTCTTGTCCACTCCTCACCCTCACAAAGGACTCTGGTATTCTCATACCCTGGGACCAGTTCCTCCCCAGGGCTCCTAGTCACCACTTGTACTCTCCTTCCCTCCACCTCCCTGACCCCTGGACAAATGGTTAACTACTGCGCACACACTAATGTAAATGCACTGCTGTACACCTCAGGCCAGCTCTCCTTCCAGGCAACCTGAGCAAGCAGATGGATGCCAAGGAAGTTCACTGCCCTCCAGGACGGTCTCTCCTCTCCATGGCGCTTCCCCTGAGTGGGCTACCATGTCTACTTACAGCTGGCCTGACAGTTCTTACAGCACTGTGTATAAATTATATTTAAATGTCTTCCCCTCAAATGCTCACAGGGATTCCCCATGGGGCCAGAGATGTGGATGGGGGGGAAGGGGGCAACGCAGCAGGAGTAGGGGGCCACAGGAGTCTGAGTTACCTGCTTACACATGACGCCCTTGAACCTGATCACATATATAGCACTTCAATATGACGAGGATGTGCTGCTCACACACATACCTTAGGGCTTGCAGGGCAGGGCTGGTACTCAGTTCCTGAAGGGCAGCTCAAGAGTCATGGTCACCTGGTGTCCCATTGGCAGGCACCCTGCTCCCATGAAAGCCCACTGGGATCACTAGCTGTATGTCAAAAAAGGATAAGAGGTCTTTGCTAATGAAAGCATGGTTTTGCTCAAGGCCTGAAAGACCTGTGGCCTTTTCCCACTGGGTGTCTGTCACGGTTTCTACCAAGTATCCCAACTTGCCTTAGACGTACTCTGCACCAGTGGATGTCCTGGGTCATTAGGCCCAAGGGGCAGAGCTGGTATTCAGCCTGAACCTGCCACAGAGCCTTTGTTTTCACTCAGTAAATAATTTGGAGCAGCATGCTTAACTCTAAAGTACAATAAAGTCCAGACATTGTGCCATCTTCTACCGACAGGGGTTGCAAAGGGCAACAGTTTGTCTTTCACTTTAGAGGGGATATTTCAACTCGCCTAAACTTGCATACAACAGAAAACCCAAACAATAGTGATTTGATCAAGATGGAGGTATGTTTGTCCCTTATGTGAGAAATTTAGGACAGGCAATGGCTGGCACAGTTTGGCAGTTTGGACATGTCAGAGTCAGGGTCCTTGATTTTCTTGCCTTTCCCCTCATGATTGCAAGGTGGTTGCTTTGGCTCCAGCCATCATGGCCTCATTCTAGGAAAAAGGAAGGAGAAATTGGGTAGAAGGAGGAAGTGGTAATGCCTTTGTCAGGACAGTAATCCTTTCACAAACATCCTGGGAAGATTTATGCTTGTATTTCATTAGCCAGAACTGAGCCACAACTGCAAAGAAGTCTGCGAAATGATAGTTTTTTTTTTTTTTTCCCAAAGCAGGACACCTTTCTACCGCCAATAAATTCTGAATTCTTTAGGTGAAAAATTAAGGAAAAATGAATACTGAATGGGCATTCCCGGCTACACACATTCACTGGTGTGTGAAGGACCTTATCACACCGCCTAGGCACCTGTTGCTGTCAAGTCAATTCTGACTGATTGCAACCCTACAGTACAGAGTAGAACTGCCCCGTAGGGTTCCCAAGGAGCAGCTGGTGGATTTGAACTGCTGACCCCTTGGTTAGTAGCCACAGTTCTTAACCAGTACATCACCAGGTTTTCCATCATGACTAGCACACACTAAATGCTCAATACATCGGGGGCTAGGGACAGTGGTTCCCCCTCCCATCCCACACAGGGCTTTCCTTTCTCATCATCAGAGGGATCCCTCCCTACTTTTCCATTCTCTAGTCTGTAGAGGCACCTGCAGGTCCAGGGGCTGGTAAATAAGTGGAGGCCACAGGTCAAAAGACAGCTAAAGGCAAAGTCCCTATCCATCCCTCAGTGCTGCCCAGGCCCGCTGCCCCTGAGCCTGCTATGGAGGGCCTGGGTGGGAGCTGGGCTTCTCCAGTTCTGACTGCAGAGAAACCCTAGGGCCTGGGTGGGGCCTCTCTGCAGTGAGATCACACCCTTAGCCCAAAATCACACCAGCAGCACCTCCTCCACTGGCGTTGGGAGCGCAGGAGCAATGCCCACCCTACCCCCTCCTAGCCCAGAAAGCCACAGGAGTCCTTCTGTCTCCGGGAATGGTAAGCTTTGGGGTGCTGAAGCTGAGGAGCTGGGCCGAGGTGGAGGGGCCAGCTCTGGGACAGAAATAGGGGCTGAACAAGGAGTCCGACCTCAGGCCGTGGGGCCAGCAGGGTGCTGGCCAGGCCCTGGAGGCTCTGGGCTGAGGGCTGAGTGCCAGGCAGTCTTTGGAAAGGCCAAGAGAGCAGGAGGCAAGGACAGAGAACCAAGGCAAGAATGACAGGCCCTGAGAAGTCAAGATACTGAGAGACAGACAGACTGGTCAGAAGTGGGAGTGGGGAAAGGAAAAGAAGAGGAGAGGAGAGAACTCCAGAAAAGGAAAAATGTGCTGAGCATCAGGTTAGACAGGCAGGCAGACAATTGAGGGGAGCAGGGCAGGCTGGCCTGCACTGTGGCCAGCAAGAGCAGGAGACAGTGCCCAGGACGAGCCAGCCAGGCCCAGAGATGGCAGGACATGGTGAGGCTCCAGGCTTGTCACAACACCCGGGACTGAGGCTGCAGAAGTGCCACTGTGGCTGCAAGAAACACCTGGGCAACATCATCAGCTTCTTCCATTTCATCTCTGGGAACCTGGCTCGAGGTGAGGGATGCATCTGTAGGATGGGTCCTGGGGCTGGGAGCACAGGGAGAGCTGGCTTTGGGGACACAGCATGGGCCTCAGGCAGCTGAGGGCTGTGTCTGACTGGAAGGACTCTCAGTCTCTGAATCCTGATCACCCACTGCAATGTGCAGAGTTGTCAGTGCTGAGTAAGGGCTCCCCTCAGGTGAGAGTCTAGGAGGAGACAGGAAGGGGCCAGGCTGCCCTCTTGACGTACCACGGGCTCACGCTAGGATCCAGGGGCGACTGTCTCAGGCCAGCCTACCCCTCCTTGCCCACCCAGCTTCCATTACCCTGTCCCCCCATCTCTACCTCCTTCCACTCTGAAACCTCTGTACCCATCTACCAAGACAGCTGGGGAAGTCTGCGGTAAGGGTTAAAGGAACTGGGCCAGTGTACAGAAAGGACCTAGTGTATAGAAAATATTCAGTAAAGGACAGCCACCTTAAAAACCTACAAAAACCAGCCTACCATCCTGAAATTTTTCACAAAGATTCAAGGATCTCCCCAGGAACCAGAGCTGTCTGGCTCTGGTCCACAGAGAAGCTGGGATAGGGGTAACTCTCCCTACTTCTGCTTTGCTGCCTGTCCCACAACCCAGCAAGGGGCCTAAGGGGTGCAAAGGCCAGACCAAGACTCTGCCATGAGGACAGTGAGGCCGGCACAGGGAGGGAATGCAGAGAGCTGGCCTGGATGCGGGTATTGGAAGCGGCTGGTCCCCTTACTGATGAGATGCAAAGGACAGCGGTGGAACAGTGATCTGATACCCAGAAATCAAAACCAAACCCACTGCTGCCCAGTTGACTCGGACTCATAGTGACCCTATAGGATAGAGTAGAGCTGCCCCATAGGGTTTCCAAGGAGCGGCTGGTAGATTCAAACCTCTGGCCTTGACTAGTTAGCAGTTGAGCTCTTAACCACTGCATCACCAGGGCTCCATGTTCCCTAAAGGGTATTAAATTAAATCCCTGAAATGCTAAGACATGTCAGTGTAGACAAGTGACATGTGATTCCCAAGAGCAAAAGCTGAAAGCCCTTTGCAGTGCCAAGAGATGTGTCACACACTGGGCAGTACCATGCCATGCTGAAAGGACTGGCTTGGAAAGGCCAAATCAGACCATCTTATCTGGGGCAGGACCTTGTCCCACCTCTAGTTCCCTGCCATATCCTCAGTGCTTAGCACAGAGTCAGACGTAGTTAATATTTGTCAAATAAATGAATGACATGAAAATGTATTGTGCTTTAAGTGCAAGTTTACAATTAAAATCAATTTACCATATAAATCTGAGCACCAGTAACACTATGCAACTCTAGCTGCTCTCCCTACCTGTGACAGCACACGCCTCCTTTAAGCCCTGTGCTTTCTGTATTCATTCAGCCACCTCCCTCCCTCCCACCATCTCATCTCAGCTCTGGACAGGAGTTACTCAGACAATCTCATGTATATATTTAAACTAAGAAGTACACTTTCACCAGCATCACTCTATGTCTTAGAGTTCAGTCCAATCTTTGAAGAGTTGGCTTCTGGACTGGTTTCAGCCCTGGGCTAACAGAGTCTGGGGGCCATGATCTCAGGGGACTCTCTAGTCTGACAGACCATCAGGTGTGTTCTTTTAATAGAGTTCTAGTTCTGCACACCCATTTTTCTCTCATTACATCAAGAACTCTATGTTGTGTTCCCTGTCAGTGCAGACATTGGTGGTGGTTGGGCACCATCTAGTTCCTCTGGTCTCATGTTGATGTAGTCTCTGGATTATACAGCTTTTTCTGTCTCTTGGGCTCATGTTATCTTTATGTCTTTGATGTCCTTCATTCTCCTCTGTTCCAGGTAGATTGGGACCAATCGATGCTACTTAGATTGCCACTTGCTAGCTTTTAAGACCCCAGATGCCACTCACCAAAGTGGGATGCAGAACATTTTCTTAAAAAAACTTAGTTATGCCAACTGACCTCAATATCGGCTGAAACCACGGTCTCCAGATTCCTGCGTGTGCTACGCTGTCAGGTTGTATTTAGGAAATCTCTCAGCTTTTGGTAGCAGTCCAGCTGTGCTAACCTCCCTTTTGTGCACTTTCATTCCCTTCACCTAACCCATATTCCTATTCTACTGTCTAATCTATGAAATCCCTTCTCCATCTCTCCCCACTCTTGTAACCATCAAAGATTATTTTCTTTGCTGCTTAAACATTTTCTTGAGTCTTCGTAATAGCAGTCTTATACAATATTTGTCCTTTTGCAACTGATTAAGCCAGCTAATTATGTTATGAGACGTTTCCTAAGATCACCACTGTTCTTTATCACTGTGTAGTATCCTATAGTCCAGTATGAATATACCATAGTTTGTCTACTCATCTGTTGATGGGCACCCAGCTTGAGTCCATCTTTTTGTTACTGTGGACAGTGCTACACAAACATTGGTGTGTGTGTATGTTTGTGTGACAGCCCTTATTTCTCTAGGATATATTCCAAGAAGTTAGATTGCTGGGTCATATGGTAGCCAGATCAATTTTCAAAGTGGTTGTACCTACCATTATATATTCCTGCCAGCAGTATAAAAGAGTTTCAGTCATTCCACAACCTTTCCACCATTTATTATCGTGTGTTTTCTGGATTAATGCCAATCTCGCTGAGGTGAGATGGTATCTCATTGTAGTTTTGATATGAATTTCTCTAATAGCTAATGATCACAAGCATTTCCTCATGTATCTGTTAGCTACCTGGATGTCTTCTTTGGTAAAATGTCTGTTCATATCCTTTACCCATTTTCTAATTGAGTTATTTGTCTTTTTCTTGTTGAGGTTTTGCAGTACCTTGTAGATTGTGGAGATTAGACACTGATCAGATTCTTGGCAGCCAAGTTTTTTTTCCCAGTCTTTTGGTAGTCTTTTTGGTGAAGTCTTTGGATAAGCATAAAACCAAAACAAAATACCAAACCCATTGCCGTTGAGTCCATGCCGACTGACAGCAGTCCTATAGGTCGGAGTAGAACTGCCCCATAGAGTTTCCAAGGAGTGCCTGGTAGATTTGAGCTGATGACTTTCTTGACTAGTAGATGTATCACATTAACCACTACACCACCAGGAGGAGTTTCCCATTTATCTGTTTTCTCTTTTGGTTTTGGTTAGTAATATTCTGTAGTCTGTTTATGCTTGTATTAGGACTCCCAGCATTGCCCCTATATTTTCTGCCATGATCTTTATTGTTTTAGATTTTATATTAGGTCTTTGATCCATCTTAAGTTAGTTTTTGTGCATGGTGTGAGATATGGGTCTTGTTTCATTTTTTTGCCAATGGATATCCAGTTATGCCAACACTATTTATTAAAGAGACTGCCTTTTTCCCAGCTTATAGACTCAGGACCTTTGTCAAATATCAGTTGCTCATAGGTGGATGATGCTGTGTCTGGATTCTCAATTCTGTTCCATTGGTCTATGTACTCGTTTTTGTACCAGTACCAGGCTGTTTTGACTACCATGGCAGTGTAATAAGTTCTAAAGTCAGGCAGTGTGAAGCCTCCCACTTTGTTATTCTTCTTTAGTAATACTTTACTTATCTATAGTTTCTTCCCTTTCCATATGAAGTTGGTGATTTATTTCTCCATCTCATAATAAAATGCCATTAGAATTTACAATGAGGTTGTGTTTTATCTATAGATCTCTTTTGGTAGAATAGACATTTTCATGACGTTAAGTCTTCCTATCCATGAGCAAGATAGGTTTCTCCACTTATGTAGATCTGGTTTCTTAGAGTCTTGTAATTTTCTTTGTATAAGTCTTTTACATTTCTGTTAGATTTATTCCTAAATATTTATCTCCTTGGGGGCTATTGTAAGTGGTATTGATTTGGTAATTTCCTCTTTGATGGTCTTTTGCTATAAAGGAGTCCAACTGATTTTTGTATGTTTATCTTACATCGAGAAACTGCGCTCAACTCTTCTATTAGTTCCAATAAGTTTGTGTGTGTGTGTGTGTGTGTGTGTGTGTGTGTGTATTCTTCAGGGTTTTCTGTATATAAGATCATATTTGCAAATAGAGATACTTTTACTTCTTCCTTACCAATTTGGATGCCCTTTATTTCTTTATCTTGCCTGTTCAGATTGTTCTGGCGAGAACCTCCAGCATGATATTGAATAAAAGTGGTTACAGTGGGCATCCTTATCTGGTTCCTGTTCTTAAAGAGAATACTTTCAAACTCTCCATTTAGGATGATAATGGCTGTTGGCTTTGCATGCTGTTGTTAGATGTCATCAAGTTGGTTCTGACTCAGTTCTATGCACAACAGAATGAAACACTTCCAGGTCTTGTGCCATGCCCCCAATTGTTTTTATACTTAAGCCCCTTGTTGAAGTCATTGTGTCAATCCATTTTGATGAGGGTCTTTTTCTTTTTCGCAGACACTGCACTGTATCAAGCATGATGTCCTTTTCCATGGATTGATTCCTCCTGACAACATGTCAAAAATATGGGAGATGTGGTGTTGCTATCTTTGCTTCTAAGAAGCACTCTGGTTGTACTTCTTCCAGAACAGATCTGTTTGTTCTTTTGGCAGTCCACAGAACATTCAGTATTCTTCTCTAACACTACACTTCAAAGGCATCAACTCTTCTTCTGTCTTCCTTATTCACTGTCCAGCTTTCACATGCATATGATGTGACTGAAAATACCATTGTTTGGGACAGACACACCTCAGTCTTCAAGGTGACATCCTTGCTTTTCTATACTTTAAATTGGCCCTTTTGCAGCAGATTTTCCAAGTGCAATGCATCTTTTTATTTCCTGACTGCTGCTTCCGGGGGTGTTGATGGTGGAACCAAGTAAAACAAAAATTTTGACAACCTCAATCCTTTCTCTATTTATCATGACGTTGCTTACTGGTCCAGTTGTGAGGATTTTTATTTTCTTGATGTTGAGTTGTAAACCATACTGAAGACTGTGGTCTTTGATATTCATCAGTGTTTCCAATCGTCTGCACTTCCAGCAAGCAGGATTGTGTTATCTCTGCTTGTTGCAGGTTGTTAATAAGTCTTCTGACAATCCTGATGTCTCATTCTTCTTTAGCTAGTTCATCTACTCAGATTATTTTCTCTGCATACAGACTGAAAAGTTCTGGTGAAAGGATATAACCCTGATGCACACCTGTCCTGACTTTAAACCACACAGTGTCCTCTTGTTCTGTTCTCACAATTGCCTCTTGATCCAAATACAAATTCCTCATGAGCACAATTAAGTGTTCTGATATTTTCATTCTTTGAAATGTTATCCTTAATTTGTTATGATCCACACAGTTGAATGCCTTTGCATAGTCAATGAAACACAGGTAAACATCTTCCTGGTATTCCTTGCTTTCAGCCAAGATCCATCTGGCATCATCAGTGATATCTCTGCTTCCACTTCCTCTTCTAAATCCAGCTTGAATTTCTGGCAGTCCCAGTCACTATACTGTTGCCTTTGCAACAGGTGGCTTTGCAGAGATGCCCATTATTATGCTGAGGAATTTCCCTTCTATTCCTATTTTGCTCAGAGTTTTTAACACAAATCGATGTTAGACTTTGTCAAATGCCTTTTCTGAATCAATTGATAAAATCAAGTGTTCCTAGGCTTTTGTTTTATTTGTGTGGTTGATTACATTAATTCTTTTTCAAGTGTTAAAGCCCTCCTGCATCCCTGGTATGAATCCCATTTGCTCATGGTAAAATTTTTTTTTTCTGATACATTGTTGAAGTCTGTTGACTAGAACATTGTTGAGAGTATTTGCATCTAAATTCATGAGAGATATTGATTTGTAATTTTCTTTTTTTTTTTTTTTTTGCTGTCTTTACTTACTTTTGGCATCAGGATTACGTTGACTTCATAGAAAAAAATTTGGGAGTATTCCATCCTTTTCTACGCCCTGAAATACCCTTAGTAATAGTGGTGATAACTCTTCTCTAAAAGTTTGGTAGAATTCTGCAATGAAGATGTCAGGATCAGGGCTTTTCTAATTTTAAAGTTGTTAAATTACCTTTTCTATTTCTTCTTTTGTGATGGGTTTATTTAATTGTTCTACTTCTTTTTGTAGTGTGTTACTAGAAATTTGTCCATTTCCTCTAGTTTTTCAAAGTAATTAAAGTGCAATTTTTCATAGTATTCTGTCATGATTCTTTTAATTTCAGTTGGGTTCTTATTTGAGTTATTGGCTTTCTCTATTGTTTTTCTTTGTCAGTTTGGCCAATGATTTATTGATTTTGTCAATCTTTTCAAAAAACTAGCTTTTGATCTTGTTAACTCTTTCAACTGTTTTTTTTCTATTCTCTAATTTATTTCTGCTCTAAGTTTTATTATTTGTTTTCTTTTGGTGACTGAGAGCTTTCATTGCTGTTCTCTTTCTGCTTGTTCCAGTTGTAGGGTTAATGCTTTGATTGGGGCCCTTTCTTCTTTTTGGATGTGTGCACTTAGTGATATAAATTGACCTCTGAGCACTGTTTTTGCTGTGTCCAAAGTTCCAGTAGGATGTGTTTGCATTCTCATTTGATTCTATGGATTTCTTTATTCCATCTTGATTTCTGACATAACCCAGTGATTTCTGAGCAAGGTGTTGTTCAGTTTCTGTGTGTTTGATTTTTTTTCCTCCTTTTTTCTGTTGTTGATTTCCACTTTTATGGCCTTATGGTCTGAAAAGATGCTTTGTAATATTTCAATACATTAAATTAAAAGTTGCTTCATGGCCTAATATGTGGTCAGTTCTGGAGAATGTTCTGTGAGCATCGGAAAGAAAGTATACTTGGCTGCTGTTGGGTGGAATGTTCTGTATATGAGGTTCAACAAGCCCGTGAAGTCAATTGTTCTGAATGCTACATACCTCCTTGCTGAATGTCACTACAGTCACCTTCAAGGTACTTCCCTTGGGAAGCTATGCACCAATACCAATGCCTAGGCCACTCTTCAAAGCAATTTTATAACTCTTTCTGGAAGTGCCATTGTGCCCAGTGGAATGATAGCAAGTTTGCAAACTTAATTGTATAGTTGTCTCTAAGGGAGTTTTTAGCTAGTAAACAAATAACCATATTGGAACACCCTACCTACTCAACTGATCTGGCTCCCAATGACTTTTTTCTTTACCCGAAGAGAAAGGTAACATTGAAAGGAAAACATGACATTTAGGACATTAAGGGTAATATGATGAGAACCATTGCAGAGAAAGAGCAGGAAAACCTCATCAAATAACAAAATGATGCACAGTCATACCATACTGGGAATCACACCCAGCCAAACTGCTATACACATTTTTGGGGGGGAAATAATTCAGTCCACAACAGTGGTGTTGTTAGGTACAATCAAGTAAATTTTGATTCAAAATGAAACCCATGACAGAGTGCAAGTGCCCCACAGAGTTTCCTAAGCTACAGTCCTTACGGAAGCAGACAGCCAGGTCTTTCTCTGCCAGAGCTTCCGAGTTGGTTCAAGCTGCCAGTCTCTCAAGTAGCAGCCAAGCATTTAATGTTTGTGCTACCATGACTCCTAGAAGAAGCCAAAGCCACTGCTGTTGCATTGATTCCAACTCTTAGCAACCCTAGAGGACAGAGTAGAACCTCGAAGGAGTATCTGGAAGATCTAAACTGCTGACCTTTTGGTTAGCAGATTAGTACTTAGCCACTATGCTACCAGGATCTCTTCTATAAGAAGAGCAACATAAATTTGAACAATCATCCCATAACTGGTCAAATAATAATGACTTAGCATGCCAGAAAGTGATGGCAAATATCTGGGAATCAGAATACAAAATTCTAATCTGATGCAAGCGTGTGTGCAGGGGTTGGAGAAGACTGCATCTAAAGCAGAAAGGTAGGTCCAGGTGCCTCCAGGTGGGGACTCAGCTAATATTGCCACAAAAAGTGGGAGTCCAGCATCCCTAGGCCTTCTGGTTTTCAAAAGAAAGGAAAATCTAAATTTTCAAGTGAAATCTCCCAATTTCTTACCCTTGGTGAATGAGAAAATAATTGCAAACTCTATATGGGGTAAGCAGAGCAGATATGGCTGAGTTCAGCTTTGGTTCAAATCATTGGCCCTCACAGTGTGGCAGGGGCCAGGCTGTCCATGGACTGCTTTTCTGTGAACACAGATAATTTAGGGAAAGGCCCAGGGTCAGAGGGTTATGCAGGTCACAGTGCCACTGGCCAAGTTCTGCTCCTAGTGGTTGGGGACCTTGAACATCTCTCGGTCCGACACTTGGCCTCAGCTTCCTTGTGTGCATAATGGGGATACAACAGTGCCTGCTTCATAGGGTGGCTGGGCGTTCCAACAAAAGCCCTCACTGTGGTGTTCCAATAAGCAGGAGTCAGCACTGCCTGGCAGCTTTACGAGATGAGCACCTTTACCTACTCAGTGTACTTGCTGACTCAGGGGCTTTGTCTCAGCCCCTCTCTAGGTCTCTGTCTCAGTCAATCTCTCTCTCCTTTAGAAGCACTATCTTTTCAGAATGAGACAAAGTGCTGTGCCTGATAGGAGGGCAGTGGCTTGTTCCCAAGGTGGACATTGAGGTGGACACTCTTGCTCAGGACAAAGTAGGGACAAGGGACTGCTGGTCCCTGTCACCTGAGAGGACAACCTGCCTCCGTAGGCCTCAGTTTCTTCACAGGAAAAATGAAAGGGGCTTGAGCTCAAAGGCCTGTCTACCTCCAAGCTCCTTGCAGCTTTGGTGGATGCTGGCTCTTGATTTTCAGAACCATGAGGAGCAGGGAAAGCCAGCTGGGTGTGAACCCCACAGTGCAGCTGAGAATGGCTTGGGCAGCTGCTAAAAACACCAGTGCCCAACAAACTAAAGAAAAATCTCTGACTCTCTGACCTTTGCAGTCTGCTCTATGGAGTTGTTCTTTCTTCTGGATGAAATTCTGTGCAGATCCCATGGTCATTGGTCATTTTTTAGGCATTAGCAAGTACTTGGGAGTCCCTGGTGTGTACAGCGTTAAGGTACTCAGCTCAGCTCCAAAAGATTGGAGGTTCGTGGCCACCCAAAGGCACCTGGGAAGAGAGGTCTGGCAAACAACTTCGAAAAAACCAGCCACTGAAAACTCTACAGAACACAGTCCTGCTCTGGCGCACACAGGGGCACCACAAACAGAAGTCAACTCCCCGTTGACTCGTGGCAGCAAGCTCTCAGGGAGTCCTTTTCAGTCCAGCATCAGAGTTCAGATCTCGCTCATTTGGAACCTCTCCACCCGTACCCACAGCCCCACCACGTGCAAGCCAGCCCTGGCTCAGAAGCCTGCAGCGGGCAAGGCGGGAGGGCAGGCCTACGGCTACCTCACACTGCCCTGGAGCTGCTTCCCACTCGGTTCTGGTTCAGTGACCAGGCCCCCACTATCCCTGTTGGCTGCTCGTGAAGTCCCCCCGGCTGTGGAGCCTACACTTCCCTAGGCAATCTTTTTTTGGGGAAGGTGGGACTTCGAAGGGAAACCCTGGTGGCGTAGTAGTTAAGTGCTACAGCTGCTAACCGAATAGTCAGAAGTTCAAATCGGCCAGACACTCCTTGGGGACGCTATGAGGCAGTTCTACTCTGCCCTATAGGGTCACTATGAGTTAGAATCAACTCAGGGGCAATGGGTTTGGTGGTGTTATGGGGGATTGGAGGAGACTTAAAAGATGGATTCCTGAAGGCTCATTTCCCCAGGGTCCCCCTGCAGTCCTACAGAAACACAGCCTCTGCCTCGATGGCTGTGACTGGCAGTTGTATAGTTCAAGCTCCTTGCCCCACATGCTCTGGACCACTGCAGTTACAGACACCTCCTAAGATCCCCCAAGTGTGAGTCATGTCTACCTGGCCGTACGTCTCCCAAACTTCATGCACACAAGGCCAGATCTCACAGGCTTCTCCTTTGGACATCCCTTCTCCCTTGGATATCCCCTTAAATAAGGGAGATGGGCAAACACCCCAACACACCAACCAGCTTGTCCAAAATCCTGTTCCTCCATCTCTCCAGCTTTCCCCTTCCCTACCCTCTGGCTGGGTAAGAAGGGCTGAGCCACAGAACCAGCTTCCCAGTCCCTTAGAGTGACCTGCAGAGCTGGTTTGGCATCTTTCATGCTGTCCTTGCCCTTTGGGACTGCTGCTTAAACTCAAAAGAAGTCACACGTTAACACCTAGATGTGGCTGCCTCACTACAAACGTAGGTTCCATGTCCAGGGAGGGTAAAACCTGTGTTGTGGGCAACGTGCACCCTCTTGGGACACATGCCCAGGCTTCAGGCTCCCATGGGTGAGGCAGGGAGGGGCCATGGAGAGCTGTGGAAAGGCCCAGGGAAGCCCACCAGGGAAAGAAGACTTGGGAGCCATTTGAGGCAGCAGAGACCCATGGCTACAAAGCTGTGCCCCTCTGGCTTGAACTGTCAAAGCGTTATTCCTGAAATGTTAAAAATATAATTCTCATGCAAAACAGATAATGAGTATGTGTCAAGGTTTTCTTTAACTCATTAAGAAGGAAACCAAGAGAATGACAAAGCTGTTTCAAAAAGGGGGAGAAATTCAGGATTTTTGTAGAGGGTGGAACTGAAAGTCACTCTGAGTTCTGACTGCTTTGTTAGATAGGAAATGAAACAGAACACAATCAGCACAACCAAGACCTGGGAGTTACTGATCTACAGAAGGAAAAGGAAATCCCTGCAGTGTATCAGTCTTACAGATTGTACAGTGTCTGGGCCCTGATCAACTGGACAGCTGAGCTATGCTCCCTGGAGAGTGAGATTCCCCAGAAGGCTTGTTAGACGGTACCCTAGCTGGACATCAAAGGTCACACAGTGATCTTCCTGCTTACGTCCACAACAGTATCTCATCTCAGCTACACACTCTGTGTGAAATCCTTGGCTCCTAAACTCTCGGAGCCTCGCTTTCAGCATCCATCAAACATAAATAATAGAAGGTAGTTTTTGAGGATTCTTTGAGACAAGTCTGTGAAGGGCCAGTGTATTGTCAGCTGGCCTCAGTGGCAGGGCTGGTGACACAGGGACTGGTGTGTTTCTGAGGTAAGGCTTTCTCTTTCTGGGCTTCAAATTTCCCTGTCTGTGAAATGACAGGAGGAGAAGGTGACTTTTAAGGTCAAGGACCAGATACAATTCCTGTGATTTCTCCCCACCCTGCTTACCCTGGCACAGGGGCCTGGGGGCTTGGGGCATGTTTTTGGCTCCGGGAACCCGGGACAGGGCCTGCCTTCAGAGCTGCTGTTTGATCCTGCCCCTCCTCATAGTGTTTTCCCTGGCTGTGTGAGAGGAGACACCACCCTTTCACATTCACGGTGCCTAACAAACCTCCCCAGGGCCCTCAGAACAAGTTAAAGCTCATTAAATCCATATGTGAGCAGCTCTGCACTCTTCCTTAGCAGGGAGACTGGGATTCTCCAGAAAACGGGCTGTTGTGGTCCCTGCCAAGGCCTGCGTGGCCTTCCCCAATTGCCCACCTCCAAGTGGCCAGATCAACATGGATAAAGGTGTCAGTAGTATGGGTAAGAGGGCCAGCCTGCAGGGTACACTGAGCCAGGCCCCTCATCCAGCATAGTGTGTGTATGACTGGGGGTGGTCCCTGCATTAGTGGGGCCTAAGAACCCACTCTCTAAGGTGGTGGAGTATTGTGGGCTACTTGAAGTAAGGAGGAAAGCCTGGTGGCATAGTAGTTACGTGCTATGTCTGCTACCCAAAAGATCTGCATTTCAAATCCCCAGGCTCTCCTTGGAAACTCTGTAGAGCAGTTCTACTTTGTCCTATAGGATCGCTATGGGTCGGAATCGACTCAGCAGCAGCGGGTATTGGAGCAATGAGGAGGGGAGCAGGAACAGTTTCTCTGTGCCGCAGTAGGGGCTGCTCAGGGGAAAGGCAGAGCCAGGGTGGCCGGACTGGTGCTGGGACTGACCCCAGGCCTGTGAGCCTGGCACGCATTGGCCTGGATACTCTCCCACAAAAGGGACCTAGAGTCCTCTTATCCCTCCCTCTTGCCTCCATCCCTTTTGGCCAAATGACTTCTCTCTTGATAAGCATTCCTCCATCTGCCCACAAGGGGACACCAGGGGCCTGTCCACCTTCAGGAACATTTTAATCTTTGAAGTCACTGGCTCTGCATTTTCTGACATCTTCCTTTGCTCCCACTATTTTCATATCTTTGGGGCTTAAGGACAAGGGGATCTGGCATTCCCAGGCAGCCATTTCTCTTCCAGCATGTGTTCTGGCTCCTGTGGCCCTGAGCTAAGCCCCGAGAAAGGCTGGGACCCTCTCCCCGTGAAGTCTCCCCTCTTCTCAGCTGCCCATAAAGTACCTTCCTGGTTCGTGGGTCTCTGGGTACCTTAGTATGGCAGTGACTCCTTCTGGATTCCTTTCCAGAGGCCTCGGGAGGGTAGGG
The DNA here is from genome assembly GCA_028571685.1 of Heterohyrax brucei. NCBI lineage: Eukaryota > Metazoa > Chordata > Mammalia > Hyracoidea > Procaviidae > Heterohyrax > Heterohyrax brucei. The sequence continues at coordinate 27,293,718 of CM053162.1, forward strand.
GTAAGTCCTAGAATGTCACATAAGAGGGTCTTTTCAGTTGTGAGTCATTTATGCATGACAGAAAAGGCTCAGAAAGCTGAGGGCCACCCAGCGTTGCACAGCCAGGGCCTCCTGACTGGCTGTTTTCACAACTGAGCCTGGGCACGACCAGGGGAACAACGGCTCTGTTGAATCCAGAGGTGTAGATTACGGGGAGACCTATAACTATCTAATACAAGTGGGTACCAAGAAGTAGCACAGACCAGTGCTCTAATCCCTACCCCAAGGCTGTGTGGGTTTCTGGTCATCATCTCTCCTGCCTGAGGTGACACAAGGAGACAGGCAAAGAATTAGGTTTGTCAGTGCACTAAATTCACTCCTTTTCAGTAGCAAAAATATTCATTCTCCTTTACATAGAGGATAGTCAGCTTTGGGAGTTTGTTTTTAACGCCCTTACTTAGCAAAATAAAAGATGCCAGTTTTATGGCCTCTTTCAAATATGGGGGGAAAACATGACAGACCTGTGGAGGCCTGAAGACCACCATCAAAGACCCTTTCCCAGCTGAGGCTGGGCTGGAAGTCCCAAGGGATGGTGGCTCCAGCCCTTGCTGGCAGGGTGACAGAGAGAGGCCCGGGAACAAGACAAGCAGGGAAAGTCCTTCTAGTTGAACCCCAGAGAGGAAATTCTCCAGTCTCCCTCCTGAGTCTCTGCAGGCTGCTCACGGGCCCATGGACCTAGGTCCCCTACTCTAGCAGCTGAGAGCTGGCCTTCCCGGGAGACATGAAGACTTGGCCAACCAGTGATTCAGGACAGGAGTGCGCACACAGCACAGGTCTTGGAGCAGCATCTCAACCAAGAGTAGATGAATGAGTACACAAGTGAGTCCGTGAGAGAAAGAAAGTGCTGACCAAGCCAAAGGTAGGGAGTGTTGACCACGGCACAATCCAGTGCCTACAGGAGAGGAAACATCAAAGAAAACCTTCTCATCACCTCCAAGTTAAAAAACCCATAAAAGGAGCAGTGAGAGGTAGTCAAAGGCACTTGGCTCAGAGCAGAATGTGTGTCGAGGGTCCCCTGGACAAGCAAGACGCTTTTGGGGTTCAAGGCATCCCTGGGTCTCACCCTTCAAAGGGGTGAGGCTTTCCAGGGAGGAGAAGAGGTGGCCAATCAATTGGACAGAAGAGGGCAGCAGTCTTGGAGGGTGGGAGCAGACTTGGCACGGAGGCCTGCCTAGCTCTGGCCCATTGGTCAGTAACCCTGGCATGTTGCCTCTTTCCTTCTGTGGGCCCCACAGGCTTTACTTGTAAGTGGTGGTGGGAAAGCACCAGAGGGCAGCTGCTGTTTATTGGTTCATTCTTCAATTCACATTCCCACTCCTTCCTTCCTGTCCAGTGCTACCACCCACGGTCTCCTTCCGGGAGAGATCAGTGACTTCCCACTGGCCCCCATACCTCCTCTCCAGTGCCCCCAGGATTTGACTCCCACTCCCCACAAGCCCTGGGGTGAGCTTTGAAAACACAGAGCACGTCATGCCCCTGCTGAAAACTTTCTGTGTTTTCCCAGCAAACCTGAGAGGAATTCCAGATGCCTGCTGTAGCCTCCTGGGCCCTGTGTGATCGGGCCCTGCAGCCTCTCCAAGCCCCTCCTGCACACTGCCACCCCACAAGGCACTGCCACCCCACATGGAACTCTCTTCCAGCTGCTTTTCCTGTTCCACTGGGACCTGCAGCCCCTTCAGGATTAGGTTTAAATGTCTCTTCCTCAGAGGACTCACCTGGTACAATTGCATTTGACAATGTCACTCTCTGGTCACTACGTCTAGAGCTTTTCTGCTTATTCAGATCAAGTAAGACTTTAACAGGCTGCTTAGCCATTTCATCTCTAAGGACCCTGTGATCAGCTAGCCGGAGTCAAAGATTTCTGCAAGTTGGACTATTTCGATGACAGCTTTGACGTTGCTGTCTCTTAATAAACACACCTACTTTGTCTTTGGGAACTAAACAGCACCAGTATTCTACTATTCCTTCTGCATCTGGGGTTTCCAGTTCAATGGCTCTGAAGTGACAGGTAAACCCCTGCACACTCTTCAAGCAAACACGGTTGGGTGTGGGTGTGTACTCACACACATAGGTGGGTGTGTGAATGCATGTACACACAAACATTTCTGTGTGTGCCTGGAAACAGTGCCCGTCATTTCACTGCCACAGTCTGTATGGCTTCTCAGAGCCTCCAGCATCCAGAGCCAGGGGACATGCCAGGAAAGGAGGGATGCAGTGAGTGGAGCACATTCTCTTGTGGGCCAGATGCTGTCACCCACATCTACGCTCTCAGCTAATCCTCTTGCTAAGGCTGCAAGGCAGTTGTCTCCTTCATCTACACCTTCCAGAAAGAACCTTCAGCTTAACAAGGAAATGTTTTGTCCATTATCCATCCGTCCATTGCTCTATCACATCTAGCTAGCACCTACAGAGCCTGGCCCAGCATAGGACTTCAATAGTGCTGTCTGGGCAGGCAGAGTCCAGGGTGCAGGTGAAGGATCTCATCTGGGAGAAAGAAAGAGACAGAAAGGTCTTCCTCTCTGCCCTCCCTGAGCCACCAGGCTCTGCCTAATCCCCTCACCCCAAACACACACCTGAGAGCCCGCTGTAGTTGGGCTGTTGGATGCAGGCCTGAACTGGGAGTATTTGGGGATTTTCTGCCAGCCTGTACTGGACAGACCTGGGGTCCACATCTCCTGCACCTTCTGGGGGAAAACAGCAGAGGCAGGGGCCTGGGTGCATTTTACCCCTGTCCTCTACTCTCTCACCACGAGGATCTCAGGATCATGTCACCTACCCTGTACCTCTGAGCCTGGGAAAATAGACTAAATATGATGGTTGAGGTCTTGATGACCTCTACCCCTGCCCCAGCTCCTCTGGTCTTCACCCCAGACCTGCTGAGTTCTCAGGTCTAGAATATGACCTTTCCAAGATCAGGTAGGTCTGGGCACTCCCAGAACAGTACTCTGTCCTCTACTCCACACAGCTGCCTTATCTTCAGTTTCCCAGTTTGGGAAAAGATCAGGGCCCAGGCTGAACAGGAGAGGGCTCTGCCTCGGTGTCTGGAGGAGGGCACGGAGGCGTGTGCAGTGGGCAGCTGAGGTATTTCCAGACACCAGTCTCATAAGGGCGGTGTTTGACACAAGTCTGGGGAGGCTGGAAGCCAATATGTGCCACTGAGCTGTGTATGCACGTGTGTATGTCTGTGTGTACCTGCATGAGTGTGTGCATGTGTGTGTGTATGTGTGTGTGGACTCACTGTGTGCATGTCCTGTATTATGTGGGTTCAAGGCTTCCTGTGTGCTGGGAAATCTGTTCTTGTAGCAATACCCTCAGTCCACACTCAGATGGTTTAGAGGCTGGCTGACCACCTCCTGGGGTGGCCTGGCTTGGGCAGAGCACACCCCAGCAGAACTGCCCTTCACACCGTGGGCTTTGTTTCTGGCTCTTGTCTTGGCTAGTGGGGTCCAGGGATGCCTCTTAGTAGTCCACAAAGAAACAGGAGAGGGCAGAGAAGGGGTGGGTCCTGATGTCATCCTGGGAGTCTGAGAACCGGGTTGGAGGGCTCTAAACTGAAGTTTGGGATCTGCCACTCTTGAGCTTGGTGTTCTTAGATGAATCACTCCACCTCTCTGAGCCTGTTTCCTCCTCGTGAAATAGAGAACAGTAATAAAAGAACTTGCCTCTCTGAGCTGCTACAAGAATTAAATAAGACACAGCACTTAGCCCAAGATAGCCAGCGTACACAGTAAGTGCATGGTAAATGGCTTACTTACAAAGCTTAGGCTGAGCTACAGAGAGGTCCCATGCCACCCATCATCTCCTGCTTATGACACCCCTGTTTAAAACACCCCAGTTCTGTTTTAAACTCTGTTTTAAACTCTGTTTTAAACTCTGTTTTAAACTCAGGAGCCAAGATAGAAAGATGAGCCCATGTGGGCCTATACCTCCAGAGCCACCGGACCAACTGGTCGCCACTGCTCAGTGTTTGTTGGCAGGCATGCAGCGGGGTGGACGTCACCAACCCATTTTAGAGAGGATCCTGAGTTCTGGAGGCTAACAGGGCCCTGCTCTGACTCCAGCCCCTCACCACAAGGCCTCTCCCCGCTGGTTTCCCACAGTCCTGGCCCGGGAGCAAGGAGATGTGGACGGGATGAAGGAGCTGCGCTTTCTGGTTGCCCCGAGGGGTTCCGTGGGCCTCGACTCCCGTGTTTAGTATGTGGCTGGCGCACACATTCACAATTAAGCTGCGTAAATATTTACAGACATTACAGGATTGATGGCCTTCGATCCTGCGCACTGCTGCGAGTGGCTGTGCTTACTCATGCTTCCTTAAAAATTGCCTCTTCCCTCACGCAGCTTTAATAATTCAGCTCCTATTTGTCTCCAAACGCGAAACAAAAATGCCAGCTCAGGGAGTTCCTCGCCGCTCCGCCTCTCCACTCCTCCTCTCGCTGCTCTCCTCCCGGAGCCCTCGCCTTTTTTCTGCTTTAGGCCTTCCCCTCTCTGACCCACCTGCGACCACTTCCGGAAGGAGCTCAGTACCCGGGTCAGACCCAGCCCAGCCACTGCTGCCCCGTGGCAGCCACAGCTGCAGTTGTGAGAAGAGCCTGGAACAATCTGACCGCAGGGCCCAGAGAAGAGGAAGCTGGGCAAGGAGCTCTAGAGCTGCCCCTGGAGACCCCTGAAGTGCTGAGAAGGGATGGGGAGGAGTAAGGAGGTGGAGCATCTTGAGGTGACAGCAGGAGCCTGTTCCTGAAGCCCCCCTCTCAACAGGCCTCAGGCCGGAAACCACCCTTGCCGTGTGGGGGAGCAGCAGAGGTGGGAGAGTGAAGCCAGATCAATAGGCACATAGTGTCTCCTCAGCACCTGCCACTGGCTGGCGACTCTCCCCATCCCAGAGGGGATGGGGAACATCTTGGTAGGGAGTGGTGATAGGGATTGAATTGTGTCTCCCGAAATCTGTGCTGTAAATTCTAACCCCTGTATTTGTGGATGTAATCTCCTTTTGGAATAGGATTTCCTTTGTTGCATTAATGAGACACCAGCAGCGTACATGTGTTTTAAACCAATCACTTTTGAGATACCAAGAGCGTAGATTAGGTCCAGAAGCAAGGGAGCACCGCTGGGGAAGACGGATGCCTCAGGGAGATTGTCAAGGAGCCAAGGAACCGCAGCTGAAAAGAGAGGACCCTTTTCCTCGCAGCATATGGAAAGAAAGCCTTCCCCTAAGGCCAGTCCCTGACTCTGGACTCGTAGCCTCCTACTCTGTGAAGAAGGGCAAGCTGCTGCGGAGGTGCTCAGCAGGCAGAACACAAGGTCTGAGACCCCACAGTTTAGGGGAAGGTGGTAGGCCACTGCCGGGGCTTAGGTGTTTCTCGGAGGGAGGCGGAGTGCTGGGGATTCCGAGCAGTGCCTGTAGCTGAGTCACACTCTAATTCAGATGCTGAGTTGAGAATAAGCCTGGAGGGTGAGGAGGGAGGTGGGGCTCTCCTGTGGTCACTCAGGCATCTCTGGGCTGAGAGGGACTGCAGATTCTGGGGGCATTTGCTGACGGGCCAGAGGCAGAGTGCAAGAGAGGGAGAGGAGCTGAGACTGCCTGAGAAGAACTGAGCTGTTGTGCGCTGTGGTAGTGACAGCGGCAGGGGCGGGTCTGGTGTGTTTGTGGGGGAACTCAGTGGGAGAAGTCCTAGGAGAAGTATCCAGGAGGCATTTGGGGTATGCAAGAGGTTGGGTTTGGAGAGGTAAAGTTGGGAGCCATCAACACCAAGATGGTATTTAAAGTCTAAAGGTAGGCAGACTTCGCCAAGGCTGAGTCGTAGTGTGCGCGTTGACATTTGAAGGCCTCTGTGGCCCGTTGTCTATGCCCATCCCACAATATTGGCCCCTGACACCTGCAGAACTCATTCCTGTTGAGTGGATTCTGACTGATTACCACTCTATAGGTAGAACAGCCCCATAGGGTTTCCAAGGAGCAGCTGGCAGATTGAAATTGCTGACCTTTTGGTTAACAGCTGTGGTTGCTGTAGTTCTCAACTACTGCTCCACCCAGACTCCTTATGACAGCTCCAGAAGACTTCTATTATTTATTCTATCCAGAAGAATGGAGCCCTGGGGGCAAGTGGCTAGGCACTCAGCTGTTAACCAAAAGGTCAGCAGTTGGAACCCACCAGCTGCTCCAAGGAAGCAGTCAACATCCATAAAAGTTACAGCCTTGGGACCCCACGAGGCCCTCCTGCTCTACTCTGTAGGGTCTCTACAGCTAGAATCATCCTGAAGGCATGCCACAACAACAACACATTGAGAAAAATACCTATCCACTTTCCAGGAAGTGACCTTCCTCCTGTTCCAGTCATTTGTTGGAATGGGGGCTCCCAGGTTCTTATATGCTTCTTGATCTAGAGGCAGGCACCTGACCCAGCTGGGCCAGTCGTAGCAGAAATACCCGCAGGCCAGGGCAGGACATCTGGCCCAGGCTGGCCAGTGTACCCTTTTGGCAGATCTTTGTCTTCGGGACCAGGTAGACTACTTGCTGCATGTCTATTGTGGAGAGGCTGTGGCATGTGGGCTTGTCAACTTCTAGCAGTTAGGTACCAAGCCAGGTAGAAGAAGCCATCTAGGGAGAGTGAAACTAATGTGAGATGTGAGAGGTGGAGAAAACCAGTTTGAGCCCCCATTTCTGGTCACCCCTGCCCTTTCTCTCCCTGTGGTTGGGTTTGTTTAAAGTCCAACAAACTTCCTTCATTTGAGTAAGTTCAACAAAATGAGTCCCGATAGAGCATCTCAGCAGTCGGATGAAGAAATGAGGTTTGGGCAGAGGAATCTGGGGGACCCCAGAGGGCCACAAGAGAAAAACTCATTGCCCTAAGGCCTAGACTAGATTGTCCAGGGCCAGGCCTATGATAGGCATATTACATACAAGCAGTCACAGAGACTAGGACAGAAAACAATACTGATTGGGAGAATGTGGTGGTGATCTGACTACATTCTGGGTTAGTTGTTCTAAAATATGCATGAGGCCTATTTTGGTTGATTTGGGTTCCCCCACTAAGTTTCTCAGGGGAGCCCTGGTGGCACAGTCATTAAAAGTTTGGCTGTAACCCCAAAGGTCGGCAATCCAAATCTCACAGCTGCTCCTTGGAAACTCTGTGGGGTGGTTATATTCATCTAACAGGGTCACTGTGAGTTGAAGTTGATTCAGTGGTAATTTTTTTTTTCCTTTTTTTTTTTTTTAAGAATCTCAGGCTTAGTCTATGATTCAGTGAAACAACAAATATACAGGTTACACAGCAGCAGTGAGTGTGGTACTCAGTGTACATCTCAGCTTAGGGCCCACCACTCACAGTGCTCGGCAAATGTCAAGTTTATGAGTGTTTATTGCACACCTACTGCCAGAAGAGGGATTACTGAGATTGAGTGCTCACTGGTACTCACATGTGATGGTAAAAGAGTGGGGTTACGACTGTGGTGTGAACCCACTCCCAGCTCTCCTGCAAAGGACAGAAGAGAATCAAGAAGGGATCCCTTCAGCAGACCCCAAACTATGGGGAATCTCTGAAAGCTAGAGGTGGATGGAATCACCTCAGAAGAGTTATTGGAGGAAACTGCAGCCCACAGCTGTAAAGAGTGCCACTGCTTTGTGGCTTGGAGGGGTGGCAGCAGGGCAAAACAGTGTCAAAGTAGAAGAAGCATGCTGTCTTTGCAGAAAGATGCCCATCCCAGACCAGAGCAATTCACCCAAGAGGCATAGCAGGGCTCTGAGGGATTGTCAATGCCCAAGATATACAGGAAGCCTAGTCCCAGATGGTGAGCTGTGGACATACCGCACACAGCCAGCTCAGCCTGCCTCCATCTCTGCAAACTGGTAGAACTAAACAGGTTGATAAGGACAGGGCCACACAGCCAGATACAGACATGGATCCATGTCCGAGAGCCACCCGCCGTTGGCAGGGGGGAAGAAAACATCAAAGAGAGGCATTAGCCTCAATGAAAAAAAGAAGGAACACATACAGCAACAGACTTACTAAGACAAACAAAAGAATAAGTATAGAATGGAATAAACAACACTCTCGGAGGTTTGAGAGAATGCTGTACATACAAAGGAATCAACACTCTTAGTGAAACTATGACTGCTCGGAGAAAACTTCATGCTACTGTTACATGCTGTCTAGTCAGTTCTGACTCACGGTGACCCTGTGTACAATGAAGGAAATGCTTTTCAGTCCTGTGGCATCTTCACAGTCATTGTTGTGTTTGAACTCATTGTTGCAGCCAGTGTCAATCCATCTCATTGGAGGTCCTCTTTTTTGCTGACCCTCTCCCTTACCAAGTATGATGTCCTTCTCCAGGGACTGGTCCCTCCTGACATCTTGTCCAAAATATATGAGACAAAGTCTCACCATCGTCAGTTCCAAGGAGCATTCTAACTATTTCCTCCAAGACAGATGTGTTGGCTGGCAGGCTGTGGCATATTCAATATTTTTTACCAACATGACAACTCAAATGCATCAAGTTTTCTTCAGTCTGCTTTAATCATTGTCTAACTTTCATTTGTATAGGAAATAATTGAAAATACTATTACTTGTGTCAGGAACACCTTAGTCCTCAAAGTGATGTTTTTGTTTTTCCGTGCTTTAAAGTGGTCTTTTGCAGCAGATTTGTCCAGTGCCATACATCATTTGATTTCTTGACTGCTGCTTCCATGGATGTTAATTGTGGATCCAAGAAAAATGAAATCCTTGATAACTTCAATATGTTTTCTGTTTATTGTGATGCTGCTTACTGATCCAGTTGTGAGGACTTTTTGTTTTCTTCATGCTGAGGTGCAATCCACACTAAAGGCCGTAGTCTTTGATCTTCATCAGTAAGTGCTTCAGCTCCTCTTCACTGTCAGCATGCAAAGTTGTGTCGTCTGCATATTGCAGGTTGCTAGTGAATCTTCCTCCAATCCTACTGTCCTGTTCTTCTTCACACTGTCCAGCTTCTCAGATTATTTGCTCAGCATACATACAGAATAAATATGGTGAATGGATGCAACTCTGTTTCACACCTTTCCTGATTTTAAACCATATCATATCCCCTTGTTCTATTTGAATGACTATATTTTTATGTTTAGATTCCTCATGAGCACAATTAAGTGTTCTAGAATTCCCATTCTTCACGATGTTATCCATAATTTGTAATGACTACATACTCAAACGCCTTTGAATTAGACAATAAAACCCAGGTAAACATTTTTCTGGTATTCTCTGCCTTTAGCCAAGATCCATCTAACATCAGCAATGATATCGCTCCTCTTCTGAGTCCAGTTTGAATTTCTGGCAGTTCTCCGTCAATATTCTGCTACAGTGGTTTTTGAAATCTTCAACCAAATTTTACTTGCATGTAATATTGTTTTGCAATTTCCACATTCCACTGGATTGTCTTTCTTTGGAATGAGTACAAATATAGATCTCTTCCTGTTGGCTGGCCAGGTAGCTGCTTCCGAATTTCTTGGCATAGACAAGTGGGCACTTTTAGCATTGCGTCTGTTTGTTGAAACATTTCAATTATTCTGTCACTTCCTGGAGGCCCGTTTTTACAAATGCCTTCAGTGACCCAACTCAATGGCACTTGGCTTGGCTGGCTCAGCGAAGCTTGGACTTCTTCCTTCACTGTCATTGGTTAGTATGCTACCTCCTGAAACAGTTAACGTTGACCACTTCTTTTTGGCCTGTGACTGTGTATTTCTTCCATCCTCTTTTGTTGCTCCTTGTGCTATTCAATATTGTGTCCATAGAATCGTTCAAAATTGCAGCATGAGGCTTCAATTTTTTTCTTCAATTCTTTCAGTTTGAGAAAGGCCAGGTGTGTTTGTCACTTCTTGTTTTCTAACTCTAGGTCTTTGCACATTTCATTGTAATACTTTACTATGTCATCTTGAGCTGCCTTTTAAAATTTTCTGTTCAGCTCTCCCTTGCGTTCACTTTAGGAGCTCTGTGTTCAAAGGTGAGTTTCCGAGCTTCCTTGGGCATTCTGATCCTTCTTTCTTGTCTCTTTAATGACATCTTGCTTTCTTCATGTCTGATGTCCTCGCTGTCTTCCCACGACTTGGTCTTCAGTGATTGTCCCCCATGTGTTACAGCTCTGCTGGAAATGATCTCTAAATTCAGGTGGGATACACTCCAAGAAAATTTCATAAATGGATCAAATAGCAGAACGATCACTCTAAAAGCAAATTAGTGAACTGTGTAACTCAAATTCTATCAAGCTATACTAAAATAAACTAAAAAATAAAGAGATGTAAATAGGAAAAAGAATTTAAGAGTCACAAAGCGTAGTGTAGCGGCTTTGGCTTTCATCTGAAAGAAGTTCCAGGAAGCAGATATTGAGAGAACAAATAGAAATACTCATTAATAGGAAAAAACAGTCAGTGTCATTTCAGTTACTCTTCCCGGCAATGAAGTGAGGAGGTCATGCTTTATGGTTGAGGACACTAAGGCTCAAGAAAGCAAATGAGCTCTCCGCTCCACCCAGGGCATCGTGGCCAGTAGGGGGATCTGCTCCTGTGTTGCCTGACTCCAGAGTTTGATTTGTTTTCATGGGGCACCCTAACTAAGACATGCTGTATGTTCCCTAAATACTTACACAGTTTAACAGTATGTCTCAAACTGCAAGTCATGGGATATTAATACATATTGTGTGTAAAGGGATTCTAAGGTCAAATACTTTTGGGAGGTGCTAATCAGATGAAGTTAAACAGATGCTCTTACTACCTGACTCCTCAGAGCCTTTAGTCAGCACCCTTTGTATTCTGAACATAATGTACTGGTTGAGAGCACTGGCTTTGAAATCAGTCATGGGTTCTAGACTCTTTTCTCCCTCTTTTTTGTCTGTATGACATTTGGGAAGACTTTTTCCCCCTCCAGACCTTAATTTTCTCATCTACTAAATGAGAATCATAAGTATATCTCTGAATGTCTTCCAGGTTTGGGGGGCTGAAGGGAGTGGTAGATGTGAGAATGTTCCATTGAATACAAGACATATGAATGTGAAATGTGCTGTGTCATGTCATCCTGTCACTAAATCCTCCCCACTCGCTGCCTCAGGCTATGACGGGTAGTTGTGGGGACTTAGTTTTTCATACATAACTTATAAATTTAGACTCTAGAGCCTGTTCTTTTGATAAATGCATGAGAGATGAGAAGAGGCCAGGGAACTCACTTTAGCAAAAGCCCTGGGCAATGCTATATCCCTGCTTTGGCACCCACAGGTCCAGGGTATGGGCATCCAGAGGCCCCTTTTTCCTGCTCCTGGAGTGAGGGCGCGGGCTGTGGCTGTTCCTCAGAACCCCAAGCTGCTAGCTGATGTCTTTTATAATTTCAAGTTCCTGAAGGTGAGAGCTGAGGAAAGAACTTGGCCAGGGAGCCCGTGGACTGGGTCTTTGTCTCCACTGGGCAGATCACAGTCCCTGACTGAGCCACATTGGTCTCATCTCTCACATGGGGGTTGGGAGGAAGTCACTGCAGCCTCTCCCACCCCTAATATAGTCATGCTGCAGCTAGAGTGGTTGTCACAAGAAAACAAAATGAAATAAAAGCCAACGCTCCATTACCCATGGGATAAAATCCTGTCCAATTGTCACAAAATATCATGTTTGTTAAAATAGAGGGTCAACAGAAACAAGAGAAACTGTCAGTGAGATGTATTGACACGATAGCTGCAACAATATGCTTAAGCATGTAGAAAATTATAATGATGACATAGGGCCATTTTCATTGTTATACATGAGGTCAACATGAGTCAGAACCAAGTCGACGGCAACTGACAATAACAGCAATAGCACCAACTTTGCTGTCCTCCTGGCCGCCACTGGCCCTGCCTTTGCCTGCTTCGTTCTCTGTTCCCCACTATACTGGCTTATATGCCATCTTCCAGCCCCACACCTGAAATCACTCTCCTGCCTTAGAGTGACAAACTTGGTCTATTTGCCCGGAATTCTCTTCACACCCCTTTCTGCCTTCAGATCTCAGCCTGGAAGGTGCATTATAAGGATTGCATGATATTATGTGAGTGCCTAAAACAGTGCCTGATATATAGTAAGCACTCAATAAATGGAACTTCTAATATTGTTATTGTTGTCACTGCTGCTGCTGCTGCTATTAGTGATAATGTTACCAAATTCCCTAACTTCACGGAGCCCAGAGAGAATAGTGGACTGTTAAGAGCCTCACAACTCACTGGGAATCAGGACAGTACTCAGATCCAGGGCTTCCAAGTCCCAGTTCAGAATTCTGTCTTTTTCCCTTGGTGTTTTCCATCTCAGATCCTGAGATTTTGATTCTGAAGTCATTTGTCTGCATCAGCTGATGCAAAGTATCTGTAGTAAACACGTCTAGAGCTGCCAGGAGACAACGCAAAAACAGAGAAACTAAAACTAAGTGTCCTGGATGGAAATTCCCCAAGACACCCTTGGGCCCTGGGCATGAGTTCAAATAGAGAAAGGCTTATGCTCAGACATCTTCACAGATCAGCAGTAAGAATGTAACTTAAGAGCACTTAGCATCAGGGTTGTAAAGCGTGAGGATTGATCACCCCATGTGACTAGAGCAAATGCCAGGGGAAACAAGCAAACTCTGAGTTGCCCAAAGCTGATTCTCCTTTTGTACCCTTTGTGCACAAGCCACAGCTAGACTCAGCAGGGGTTAAACTACCACCATACTAGTTAGCATGTATGTGGAGCCCTTCAGTGTACAGAACACTCTCAAATGTACAGGTGTAATTGATCGTAATGTCAACACTACAGAATAAGGGGGAGGTAGATTAAGGAATGTCTCTTTGGCTTTGGAAGTGAGAAACAGCTTAGGTCACACAGCCATGGGTCTCCTAACTTATTACCAGCCTTCTTGCCAAAACAGAAAAGTTGGAAAGCCGAATTAAGCCAAGAAACAGAAATACAACAAAGCTAACTCACAAACCAACACGGCAGACATTGCACAAACCCTAAAAGTCAGAAATGAAGTTGCTGAGAAGAGCTGTAGCTGGTCTTATCTAGTCTACCATGCCAGGACTGGTTAGTTCCACTGGCTGGACACGGACGAGGGCAAGTAAAGATAAAAGAAGGGATAACAAGTCCTCTAAGTGAGAAAGGGAATCAGAATCTTCCATCACAAGGGACGAGAGGACAGGGTGAGGGACAAGGTGCCCCTAAGCATCCCTTCTTTCAACAACTGTTTGACGTTACTGGACTCTCGTAAGTCCCTGGAACAATAAATAGATTGGGGTTGGATATCCCTTTCATGGGGATGGAGGCATAGAGAGAAAGCATCTTCTGACCAAAGAGGAGGAAACTCAAGCAGAAGACAGTCTACCTATAAGTAGCCATAGAGGGACCCATGCCACAGTGACAGTTGAAGTCCTGTCCACATGGCTGAGTAGTTTAGGCTTCTCATCCCTTCCAAATCCTTCCAGACTAGAAAAGCTGTAGGTACTAGAAGTGCCCAAAGAGTACAAAGCTCCTTTCCTTCTGGAAGCCACTGGCCCTGAGTCTGGCCTTAGAAATTCCATAACTCCTGTGATGGGTACAAAGCTGGTTTCTACATGGAAAACTTCATCTCCTTACTGCTTCTTGTGAAACATACCTACTAATGACAAATTCTGTTTTATTTTTTTTTTTAAACTTGGCATTTTTAATTTATCCCGAATTTTTGAGAGACATTTTTCCGAGATTGCCAGATTTTATTTGTTTGTTTTCCTTTAAGCACTTTGAAAACTGTTATTGTCTTCTGGCTTTTGTGGTTTTTGTTGCAAAATCTACCATCATTTGTATTATGTCTGTGAAATTAATGTGGCTTCTCCCTCCCATGCTTTTAAAATTTTCTCTTTATCTCTGGTTTTCAGCAGTTTGAGCATTATGTGTTTAGATGAGGTTTTCTTTCTGTTTAGTCAGTCTGTGAGCTTATTGAATCTGGGATTTGATATCTTTGATCAGTTTGGGAAATTTTTCCACCATTATGTCATCTAATGCTGATTCTAATCCATCCTCAGTTCTTCTTCTGAGATTCCAATTACACAGTTATTAGACCCTTTGGCTTTGCCCATATCTTTCTTATAAAGGGGCTTCCAACAGAGGCGTCCTATCTTTGAACTTGAATAAAACAAGTTGTGTAAATGATACAGCTGTAACTTTTATTATTTTGAAGTACATTTGATGGCACTATATGTGGAAAAGAGCTGGGTAAATGGCCACCACAGCACCTTTCAAATGGGGCCAAAAATAATTGGTTATCATAGCCCAATATCTTTCACCATTGACAGTCACAGCATCTTCTTGTTCATCTCAGAAGAAAGTAAGGGCCAGTGATTCACCTGACCAAAATCCACACCAAATGGCTACTTTGGGGAGATGAAGGGGATATCTTTGAATCTCCATGGATTCTCATGGCTCCAAATGTGACAGTTTCGTTTGTTAACAAAACTATTTGCTCAAAAATGAGCCTCATCGCTGAAGATGATTTTTCACCCAATTGACTTCCAGTTGCTCTATAGCCCAGTCAGCAAATGTACAGCATGATATATGGTCATTGGACTTCAGATCTTGAATTAAAACAATTTTGTAAAGGTGAAGCTTTAAGTCCAGGTGCAAAATCCACCAAATTGTGGTCAATGCTCAGTTCTTGCTCTTGGTGAGAAATTGATTGGGCTGAATTCTCACATACACCCTAACCAACTGGTGGTGTTTTCATTGGAACTTGCAGTTCATTGACGCACAGGTGTTGTCTGACAACAGACCCTCTTGTCTCAAATTTTTTGATTCAACGTTGAATTGTTCTCTTGGTGGGACAATTATGTGCATCCTAAATCTCACTTAACATGCAGAATGTTTGGCAAACGGAACACACACTTTGATAGTAAACTTTAATAATTTCTGCATGTTGCGGAAGTATGTATATAAGTTTTCATAGCTATCTGTCAAGACTAATAAAAAAAATTGATAAACATGGCCACTATAGCTTCACAAATATTGCCACCATGAGCTGTCAAAAATAGGACACCCTTATTGGAAGACCCTTTATTTTTTCTGTTTTTTTATTCTTCCATTCATTTTTTTAGCCCATTCACATTTAATGTAATCATTGCTATTGCTGGATTGATGTTTGCCATTTAGCTGCTTGTTAACTATTTGTCTCATATCTTTTTGTTCCTCTGTTTTTACTGCCTTCTGTTGCATTAAGTAAATATTTTAGTGTACCATTTTAACTCCTCTGTTCATATTTTTTATATTATTTGGAGTTATTTACCAGTGATTACAATATATGTTTTAATCTGCCGCATGTACTTCAAAATAATGCTAACTTAATTACAGTAAAACACAAAACATTTTCTCCAACATATTTCCATTTTCTGTCCCATCCTCTCTGCTGTTATTGTCATATATATGACATCTACATATGCTACAAACCAAAAGTAAAGTGTTATAATTACTGGTTTATACTATCTTATGTCTTTGAAAGGAGTTAAGACAAGAAATGAGAAAAATATATTTATAAAGTCTTTAAATTTACCCATATGATTACCATTTCTGGCACCTTTCATTTCCTCTTGTGAATTTGCATTGTTTCCTTTCACTGTGAAATGCTTCCTTTAGTATTTCTTATCAGGCAACTCTGCTGGAAATAAGTTGTCACAGTCTGTCTGAGCTCTTTAATTTGTCTTCATTTTTGAAGAATATTTTTGCCCAAGATATAACAATTCTTGGTTGACAGGTGTGTCCTCCCCTCCAACCCCCCTTTTCAGTACTTTGAATATGTCATTTCACTGCTTTCTGGCCTACATGGTTTCCCATGAGAAGTCAGCTACTAATCACATTGTTGTCTGAAGTATGTGATGAGGCATTTTTCTATTATTAGCATCTAGATTTTCTCTTTGTCTTTCAACGTTTTGACTATGATATATACATAGGTGCAGATCTCTGCATTTATCATATTTGAATGCCATTGAGCTTCTTGGATCTATAAATTGTTTTTTGTCAAATTTGGGAAATTTCTGGCCATTATTCGAGGGTTTTTTTTTTCTACTCCTTTCTCTCTCTGTCTCTCTCACATACACACACACTTTCTGTCTCTCCCGACCTCTGCTTTCTGGGACTTTTATTATATATGTTTTAGAATGTTTGATATTGATCCACATGTTTCTATTCATTGTTTTAAAATCACTGTTCTTCAAATCTCATAATTTCTATTTTATTATCTTTGAGTTTACTGATTCTGCCAGCTCAAATCTACTACTGAGCTCCTCTAATGAATTGTTTAAATACTTCACTTTTCATCTCCAGAATTTCCGTTTAGTTCTTTTTATAATTTCCTATCACTTTATTTGGTTTGGTTTGGGATCCCTTTAGTGAATTCTCTACCCACTAAATTATAGGCATAATTTTCTTTAAGTGTCTTGTGTGGGTGGGTGGGTGGGTGGGTGGGTGAGTAGGTGTGCTTTAGGTAAATGTTTACAGCTCAAGTTAATTTCTCACTCAAAAATTTATGCACATACTGTTTTGCGACATCAGTTGCAATCCCCGTAATATAACAGCATCTTTCCCTTTCCGCCTCATGTGCCTTGTGTCCACTTGTTCAGTTTTCCTGTCTCCCCCTACCTTCTCATCTTACTTCTGAGCAGGAGTTGCCTATACGATCTTGAATATTTGATTGAACTAAGAAGTACGTTCCTTACGTGTGTGACAGGCCTGTGTAATCTGTGTCTGAAAAGTGTGCTTTTGGAGTGGCTTCAGTTCTGAGTTAGCAGGGTGTCTGGGGCCAAGTCTTAAAGGTCCCTCCAGTCTGTCAAACCAGTAAGTCTGGTCTTTTTTTTTTGTTTGTTTGTTATTAATTCAAATTTTGTTCTACATTTTTCTCCTGCTCTGTCTAGAACCTTCTATTGTAAACCCTGTCAGAGTAGTCAGTGGTGGCAGCTGGACACCATTTAGCTCTTCTGGGCTCAGGCTTATGAAGGGTGTGGTTCATGGTACTTTAGTCTTTTGGGCTAATATTTTCCTTGTGTCTTTGGTTTTCCTCATTCTCCTTTGCTCTGGATAGAACTACTCATTAATTCTTTTATTATTATCATTATTATGACTAAGTGAAAGTGTACAATCTAAATAGATTTTGCAGGACTGCCTATCTGCAATCCATCTGCTCTCCTCACCCTGTGATAGCACACTCCTCCTTTTGGTGTTTTACTTCTAGTATCCCCTTAACAACATCTGTCCTCTCCTCTCTACCCTCTCCTCTCCCATCTAAAAGGAAACCAGTAGGACAGCCTCCTATAAATGTATAAAACCATAAAGTACATATATCACATGCTCACACTGTATCCCCAAGTCCAGTCCACTCTTGTCTGAAGAGTTGATCTCAGTACTGGTTCCAGGTCAGGGTCAGCAGCAAGTCTAGAGGCCATGTTCATTGGGGACACTGACGGCTGCCGGACCATCACTTTCTGGTCTTTTAGTAGAGTTCTTGAACTGCATACCTCTTTTTTTCATGTTACCTCAGGGACTCTACATTGTGTCCCCCCTTATGGCTGCCGTTGGTGGTGGCCTCGCACTATCTGGTTCTTCTGGTCCCATGCTGATGCAGCCTCCCAGTCATATGGATCCTTCTGTTTCTTGGATTCATTTTTCCACATGTCTTTGATGTTCTTTGTTGTTATCTGTTCCAGATGAGTTGGGACCATTTGATGCTCCTTGGATGGCAGCTTGCTAATTTTTAAGACCCCAGATGCCACTCACCATTATGGGGTGCAACAGATTCTCTTAGCAAAAGACTAACTATGCTGATTGATGTCAATGTCCCCTGAAAACATGATCCCCAGACCCCTGCCCCTGCCACTCTATCTTGAAATACTGGATTGAGTTTAGAAAACCTTTCCGTTTATGGTGTAGTCCGGTTATGCTGATCTGACTTCTACTGTGTTCTGTCACTCTCTTCACCTAACCAAATTCCTGTAGACTATCTAATCTATAACATCTCTATCCTTCCTTCCCTACCCTTGTAGCTGTAAAAGAGTCTTTTCTTCTGTGCATGTCTATTTTGAAGTCCTTATAGCAGAGGTCTCATGCAATACTTGTCATTGCATAGCATTCCATTGTGTATATGTACCATAGTTTGTTTGTACATTCATCTGTTGATGGGCACCTAGATTGATTCCATCTTTGCTATTGTGGACAGTGCTGCAATAAACATTCATGTGCAGGTATCTGTTCATGTGACTGCCTTTACTTCTGTAGGATATATTTCGAGCAGTGGGATTGCTAGACCATATGGTATTTCTATTTCTACCTTTTTAAGAAAGTGCCAAATTGCTTTCCAAAGAGGTTGTACCATTTTACACTCCCACCAGCAGTGTAGGAGAGTTCTAATCTCTCCACGGCCTCTAGTATTTGTTGTTTTGTGTTTTTTAGATTATTGCCAGTCTCACTGGGGTGAGACGGTATCTTATTATAGCTTTGATTTGAATTTCTCTAGTACCTAATGATCATGAGCACTTCCTCATGTGTCTTTTGGTTGCCTGAAGCTCTTCTTTGGTGAAGGGTCTGTCCATGTCTTTTGCACATTGTTTAATTGGGTTATTTGGCTTTTTTTTGTTGATATTTTGCAGTACATTGTAGATTATGGAAATTAGACATTGATCGATATGTAGTTGTCAAATATTTTTTCCCACCCTGAAGTCTTTGGATGAGCATAAGTGTTTGATTTTTAGTAGTTCCCATTTATCTATTTTCTCTTCTGTTATTCATGCATTGTTGTTAAGATTCTGTGGTCTGCTAAGCCATGTATTAGAACTTCCATAGTTGTCCCTACTTTTTCTTCCACAATCTTTATCACTTTAGGCTGGATATTTAGGTCTTTGATCTATTTCAATTTAGTTTTTGTGTAAGGTGTGAGATATGGGCCTTGTTTCACCTTTTTGCGGATGAATATCCAATTTTGCCAACACCATTTTTTAAAGAGACTGTGTATTGGGCCTTTGTGGAATATCAACTGCTCATAGGAAGATGGTGATATTTCTGGATTCTCTATTCTGTTCCATCAGTCCATATATCTGTTTTTGTACCAATACCAGGCTGTTTTGACTATCGTGACAGTGTAACAGGTTCTAAGGTCAGATAGTACGAGGTCTCCCACTGTGTTCCTCGTCTTCACCCAACTTTTACTTTCTGCTATGTTTTCTCATATGTCCTCTTCACATGTACACAAACTTCACCGGTTAAGGATGTTTTGGGTAGACTGGGCCAACTCTGGTGTCTCCTGTACAAGCATCCAGCCTCCAATGAATGTAGACATTCAGAATATTTACCAATTCCCTGATAACTTCCTGATTCTCAAGAACTCCATGTTAAATCCATGGCTCCACTGGTGCATTGACTCCTTAGGCTCATGGAGTCACTGGCCCCCCCTCTTCACTGTCCACTGGTATCACCACTTTAACTGACAACACTCCACATCAAATTATCCCCCTCTGGCAGAGACAGTCACGCTGCTGTTTTCATGGGCTGCCACATCTTGGTTGAACTATTGTGTCAGGACAGCTAGAGGGTGGGGATGGGAGCAGCTCCAGGCAAGAATACCATAGACTCACGTGAAATTTTCCTTAAGTTCAGTAGTTTTCATGAATAAATGTGTCTTAACTTGTTGTATGCCTTTGTTGAATTCCTGAGCACTAAAATCTTAATTTTTTTTTTTACTACCTCGTTAAGCTATATAGTTTTATATAGTTGCTTTCAGGAGAGACTTTGTCAGTCTTCTTATTCTGTCATGCTAGTCGGTATCCACTGTCAAAACTATCCAGTGAGTAAAATATTTGATGATTATTTTTATAGAATTGTGGTGGTTTTGCACTGCGTCAATTTAGCTAAGCTGAAATTATGTTTCACGGAATTCCCTACCTTGTGTGCTTCCCAGATAGTGCTGGCCACAAGGGGCAGTCACACAAGATTTAGAAAGCAGATGTTAAGCAGTAGTTATTACACTGCAAATATCGGTAGAGTGCACCACACATCCCTGCAAACTGTACACATTGTCACTGATCTGCTGATTTCTCTTGATGCATGGTGGCAGTCAGGTCCATGGCTAAATGAATAATTTATTTTATAAGAATCAGCATAAAGTTGGTTCCTACAAGGTAGACGTTAAAGATGTTCTGAAGGTCCATTTTCTCCAAACTGCTGCACTACTCCATCAGCTTGGCTAGCCCATGATTTCCAGTATTGTGTCTACCATTTTGTCATCTGATGTGATTTTCTTATGTGTTATAAATCCTCTCTATGATGTTGATGAGATGAGATTAGCAACAGTTATGTTAATGAGGCAGGACTTAATCTACCAGATTGGATTATATCTTGAGCCAGTGTCTTTTAAGACATGAAAGAGAGAAACAAGCAGAGAGAAACAGGGGATCTCATACCCCCAAGAAAGTAGCACCAGGAGCAAAGCATGTCTGTGGATCTGGAGTTCCTGTACAGAGAACCTCCTCATCCAGGGAAAGATTGATGACAGGGACCTTCCTCTAAATCTGACACAGAGAATAAGGCTTTCTCTGGAGCTGACACGTTGGATTTGGACTTCTAGCCTACTAGACTGAGGGAATAAATTTCTCTTATTTAAAGCCATCCATTTGTGGTATTTCTGTTAGAGCAGCGCTAGATGACTAAGATAGTGGGCCACAAGCCACTGTATTTGCATAATCCCATCTAATTAACTGCACTGCAATGATTCACTCAAACTAACCTCCTTCAGATTCTCTGCGTCCTGATTCAGGCACTGATGTAACTCTGTGTGGAAGATTGTGTCGACTTCTTCTGCAGATCAAAAGTAGGTGTTAGGGTTAGAAATAATGAGAGACAGACATAAGTTTCAGTTTGTCCTTTAGGTGGCAGTTTGTTTTTACTTTCTCTCAATTTATGTTCAAGCTTTCTTCCTGTCTTCTGGTCCTGCTGACCTATAGCAATGTTAGGCAGTATCATATGAAGAGGAAACAGCCTTCCCTAGACTTCACCGCATCTCCTGGCACTGTGGGTGGTCTAATTCTTATCATAAAACCCTTACTCCATATAACACATAATAATTGCGCTTCCTTAATCAGACCCTCACTGATACAAGATCCCAATTCTCTGTTTAAGCCCTTGATGTTCTCGTTTATTTCATTTATTGTTCTATCAGTGATTCTGAAGTCCTCATCTGCTAATTCAAACATCTTCATCATTTCTGGGTTCTGTTTATATTGAATTCATGATCTATCAGGTTTTTTTTCTCATGTCTGGTAGTTTTTGTTACATGCTGGATATTGCGGATATTTTGTAGAGATTCTGGATTAGTTTATTTCCCTGTAGTAAGTAAGGAATTTTGCTTCCCGTAGGCAGCTAAATTCCTGTATGAACATTCCTGTATGATCTTTAAAAACTTGGTTTAAGACTTTGTTAGGATAGGTTTGTTTTATCATTTTCCTTATTTATCGCATGTAGCTCTTACTCTTAAGACGTGTTCCTTAATCCTAAAGTGTGGCCATTCTGGGACCACAACTGAAAACTGAGTTGTTCACCAGCATTCTTTATTTTGGCTGGACCCGAAGCTGAGTATTTGCTCAGAGACAGGTACCTTCTGAGATCTTTGCTCAGCTCTCATTTTCCATAGCCACCATTCTCCAGAAGGTCTCCTGTAGTCTCTTCCTGGTCACATGCAGGTATTGTTTTGGGAAATATCTTTGGGAATAAAGATGAATGAATATGGGGCTCACTTAGTGTGATTCCTGTCTCTCAAGATAATTCTTTGTCTTAACTGCAGTCCAATGTCTGCATGTAGCTGCTTTACATATTTTGTCTAGGTTTCATAGATGCTTTCAGTAATAGGGTAAGTTTCAGCCACATAGTCCAACATGGTTTAAATCTAGCTCCCCTACATTTGAGAGAGTCAGAAAAGAGGTAACAGTGCTTATACAGTTAAAAACACAGATGTGTTCAAACTAGTCCATGTTCCTGCTTGGTCCCAAGTGTATCATTAGCATGTACAAGACTTTTTCTCTGTAATAACAATGTAATTTACAGTCCTTACCAAATACTCAAAAGAGCCAATACACTGTTCTAAGTATTGTACAAAGCCAAAAACCAAGCCCACTGCCATAATCAATTAGAGGGCAACAGGTTCGGTTTTTGGCTTTGTAAAATACAGAAGCCTATCACCACATCTTTCTCCCTCCAAGTAGCTGGTAGATTTGAACCAGTAGACTCTGAGTTGATAACTGAATGTTTAATCACCGTGCCACTAGGGCTCCTTTGTGTCCTTTACATTACTAACTTATTTCACTCCCACCCCTAATCTGTGACATGAGTATCTTTAAGATTCCCATTTCATAGTTCAGGAAACTGAATCACACTGAAGCTAGGTCACTTATCCATTGGTCACAGTCACACAGTTAACACCTGAAAAAGCTAATATTTGAGAAGAGTGTGCTGTCATGAGGCAAGGAGAGCAGAGGGAGCTGCAGATAAGCAGGCATGCAAATTTAATTTGGATTGTAAACTTTCATTTAATCACACACACACACACACACACACACACACAAAGCTAGTATTTGAAGCCAGGAAGTCTGGCCACAAAATATGCATTATTAACCACCACAAGTACTACCATTTGTAAAGGATCTTAATCTTTCTACAATTTTGTTGTAAGTTATGAGAAAAACCACTATATCATCACAGCCTTACAACCACAGATTTTCCTCCAGACTACATTTGGGATTGCAAAATTTGTTGACTTTATTGATTCCTCTTGATTATGTTTCATCTTTTCTAGTCCTTCTGCCTCTGTGTCAGTCTTACCTCCATCTTTCACTCAAGCTATTCCCTGGCCTTATAATAGGCTTCTCTGCCTCTAGTCTTGTTCTCCAAGCAGCAGGGCAAGAAAGGAAAAGCAGGCAGCTAGGCTGGGAGATGCTTATGAGAACTGCAGCCAATCAAACCTAGTCCGACTACTGGGCCACTGGGTAGGGCAACCTGGAGGTGGTGGAGACAGCAGTGATACAGAGAGCAGTGGGATAAGCAACAAGAGTGCCTTAGTTGGGGTTGAACCTTTGGAAGCACGCTCCCACCCCAAAGACTGAGGACTGGCCAGGGAAAGGTAGACATCAGGCAAGGCAGAGACTTGAAGAGCCAGTTTGGCCAGGGCAAGAGACAGATTGGGGGACAGAGGGCACTGCCTTCAGGGTGAATACAAATGCCAGCTCTGCCCCTTACCAGCTGTCTGTGGGTACTTGAGCACGTCCCTTAAGCCTCAATTTCTCTACTATTGGGTCCAACTGGGATTGATTGTGGTTTCATGGAACAGAAAACCTAAATAACAGTGATTTAAATAAGAAAAGGATTTAAATAAGACAGGGATTTATTTTTCTCAGGAAATGATAAATCCAGAGGTAAATAGTTGTTAGATTTAGGTCTGCAGAAGTCATCAGAGCCCCGGACCCTGTGTTCCTACCATTGCAAGACAGCAGTTCTAGCCACTATAACCACATTCAAGAAAAGAGTAAAGAGAAGGGACAGGAAGGTGTATGCCTGCTGAGTTTGTGCT
Source organism: Heterohyrax brucei (assembly GCA_028571685.1). Taxonomy (NCBI): domain Eukaryota; kingdom Metazoa; phylum Chordata; class Mammalia; order Hyracoidea; family Procaviidae; genus Heterohyrax; species Heterohyrax brucei. The sequence continues at coordinate 27,317,324 of CM053162.1, forward strand.
ACTTTCTGAAAGATGTTTTCCTGGATGCCCCACCCCGTGACTTCTGTCTGCATCCCATTGCCCTAAACTATGTCACATGGCCATGTCTATCCACAAAGGAAGCTAGGAACTGGAGGTTTTTAGCAGAGCCCATTGTTGCCCCCAACAAATTAGGATTCTGTTAGCGAAGGGAAGAACAGTTATCAGATCTGTGCAACCCAAAATTCAAGCTGGATTCAGAAGAGGATGTGGAATGAGGGATATCATTGCCAATGTCACATGGATCCTGGCTGAAAGCAGAGAAGACCAGAAAGATGTTTACTTGTGTTTCATTGACAATGCAAAGGCATTTGACTGTGTGGATCATAATAAATTATGGTTAACATTGTGGAGAATGAGAATTCCAGAACACGTAATTGTACTCTTAAGAAATCTGCATATGCAACAAAAGGCAGTTGTGTGAACAGAACAAGGGAACACTGCATGGTTTAAAGTTAGGAAAGATGTGTGTCAGCATTGTATCCTTTCACCGCACCTTTTCACTCTGTATGCCAAGCAAATAATCCAAGAAGGTGGATTATATGGGGAAGAATGAGGCATCAGGATTGGAGGGTGACTCATTAACAACCTATGTTACACAGATGACACCACTTTACTTGCTGGAAGTGAAGAAGATTTGAAACACTTACTGATGAATATCAAGGAGCACAGCCTTCAGTATGGATTGCACATCAACATCAAGAAAAGAAAAATCCTCACAACTGGACCAGTTAAGCAACATTATCATAAATGGAGAAAGGAATTGAGGTTGTCAAGGATTCCATTCTACTTGGGTCCACAATCAACAGCCATGGAAGAAGCAGTCAAGAAATCAGAAGATGCATTGCTTTGGGAAAAATCTGTTGCCAAAGAACTCTTTCAAGTATTGAAAAGTAAAGATGTCACCTTGAAGTCTAAGGTGCGCCTGACCCAAGCTATGGTATTTTCAATCACACCAAATGCATGCAAAAGCTGGACAATGAACAAAGAAGACAGAAGAAGAACGGTTGGTTTTCAATTGTGGTATTGCAGAAGAATGTTGAATGTACCATGGACCATCAAAAGAACAAACATCTGTTTTGAAAGAAGGATAACCAGAGAGCTACTTGGAAGCGAAGATGGCAAGACTGAATCTTACACACCTTGGATATGTTGTCAGGAAGGATCAGTCTCTGGAGAAAGACATCATGCTTGCTAGAGTGGAGGGTCAGCGAAAAAGAGGAAAACTCTTGATGAGATCGATTGACACAATGGCCACAACAGTGGGCTTAAGCATAGAAACAATTGTGGGCACGATGAAAGACTGGGCAGTGTTTCATTCTGTTGTGCATAGGGTTGCTGTGAGATGGAACCAACCCAGGGGCACCTAACAACAAAAGGGTAAACCTGAGGATGAAGTCAGGTAATTCATAGATCCCCTATAGGTACCTGGCTCAGTAAACAGCAGCTAGAATTCTTAGATTTAAGATACACCTCCAATAATCCATCTAAGAAATATCTTCACAAGAGTCTCACTCTGTAGAGCCTTCACCAAAAGCACCCAGAAAGGTTCAACATTTACGGTATTGACCTGTCTAAGTATTATTCAAGGAGAGACCATCTGTAGAGGCTTTGGAGAGAGTTAAGTCTATCTCTACTCAGTCAGTGAATAGAATGAGACTTTGGGCTTGTGTCTAGATACCATACCAGTTGCTGTAGAACTGACCCTGCAAGGAGAATGAACAGTATTAACATGCTGTTGCTCATCTGTCCAGATTTATCCTTTATGTTCCCCTCTTTACTGAGCTCCAGTTTCAGGCCTGGTTTCAGGTGTCTGTACCCTCAACCACATGTGGATGTTGTTCTGACTGATCTGAGCTATCCTGTTTGTATTAATTACGGTAGGTTATGTACTGTAACAATGAGACCCAAAAGCCAGTGGTGTAAGGGACAAAGACCTTTATTTCTTTCTCACATAACAATCTTGAGGTGAGTTTTCTAGGTTGGAAGTGGCTCTGCTCCACACAGACATTCAGGGCTCCTTGTGTCTGCCAACTTGTAGAGCTATGTCATGTCTGCCTGGTTAACTCTGATCGCCACCGTGTCTGGGCTGTAGCTGTGGGAAGGATGACGCGAAGCCATGCCCAACACTTCAGAGATCCTGCCCAGAAACAGCATACACCACCTCTGCCCACACTTCATGTGAGAAAACTCAGTCACACGCCAAGGTCTTGGAGGTTTTGGAATTGTGGCCCCTAGCTAGATGTACTCTGTCATCTTTGAAAAGCAGAATGGATTTTGGTGGATTATGGGTGGTCTCTGCAACTGCCTACCAGTAAACATCTGTGCACATGTAACACACTTCATCCCTCCCTAAGGAGAGGAAAGAAGAATGAGTAGACACTGGCCCATAGCAGTTATTAAATCTTTGAGGGCAGCAATTGAAAACACAACTATCATTGCTATCAGAAGCCTCCCTATCCAACTCTAGAATTGGACAGATTGAGATTGGTTTTCTGGGATATTCATCTTTCATGAACTCTCACTGCTTACCATCCCAAGCTCATGAATCTCATAGGTTTGGATAATCTGGGTAGGGCCATGTGAGCAAGGAGTCAGAACTCGAAAGATCTAGAGGCAGGGTAGTATTGAATTAAAATCACAGGCTCTGGAGTCAGGCTGTTGGGATTCAAATCCTGACACTGTGATTTATCAACTGTGGGGAAAGGATTAACCTGGCCATGTTTTAATTTATTCCTCTCATCGAATCTCCTTTAGAAACTATGAGGAACGAGATGAGTCATATTTAAGTGCCTGGTACATAGTAAATATTCTGTATATATCAGCTACCCTCATTATGGGCCTTGTTTAGGATTTTGATCTGTCTTCTTTGGGTAATGAGGAATATATTAACTAGGACCCTGTTGGTGGCAAGGAACAGCAATTCAACTCACATTGGCTCAAGCAACAAAAGAAGGATTTATTGGCTCATACAACTGATGTACATTTAGATGTGTCATCAGATGCAGCTTGATGGAGGATGTACTTTTTTTTCTCTCTCCATCTTTTGCTCTGCTCTCTCTTGAGGTAACATTTTTAGGCTCGCTGACCTGCATGGTGGCAAGGTGGCTACTTAGCTACCATAGTAGAAGAGAGCGTTTCCCTCCTGCCAGTCCTAGGGGGAGTCTCAGGCGGGATCTCACTCTCCTGGCTCTCAGCTTCTGCCTCTCTCTGACTGAAACACTGTGGCAGCGAAGCTGTGCTGCGGACCGGGAAAACAGGGATTGATGTCAACTCACCTGTGTTACTTTCCCAAACCTCTGAAATCACTGGACTGAGGCTGGGGTGGATGTGTGTATGTGTGTGTTACGGGGTGAGGATCCTGCAAAGGAAATTGGGATGATGTTACCAACTCAGGGGAGTAGGCAAACACAACCAAGACTGAGTCACAGAGCCACTGGAGGCTTTAAACAAGGGAAGGGCAGGATCTGCTTTTCCTCTTGAGCTGATCTGTCTAGTTGCTGAACAGATAAGAGAGAAGAAGGAAGAGTGAGGCGTGGTAGCAGAATCCCAGGAGAGAGAGACAGTGACATGGATGGGCTTGTAGCACTGGAGTAGAAATAGATAAGAAGGTGCAGTGCCAGCGCTTAGTGAGAAACTGGAGGGTGGGGAGACAGGCAGATGCAAAATAAGAGCCAGGGTTTAGGCCTAAGTAACTGAGATGGGGAGATAGGACAGTTCAGCTTTGGATGTGTGAGTCTGAGGATCCTTGGGACATCCACAGGGAGGAGGGGAACCCCTGATAGGCAGTTATTTGGGGTATGGAATTCCACTCCTGGGCATTCTAGTCTGGTTCCTATAAAACATAAAAAGAACTGTCTTAGTCATCTGGCACTGCTCTAATCGAAATTCAAGTGGACGACTTTAGCAAAGAAAAGTTTACTCTCACGTGGTCCTGTAGGCTAGAAGTCCGAATTCAGGGTGCCAGCTCCAGGGGAACGCATTCTCTCACTCTTGACTCTGAAGGAAGGTCCTTGTGTCACGTCAATCTTTTTTTGGTCTGAGAGCATCATGGCACAGGAAACTTAGGTCTGAAGGCCACACTCGGCTCTTGGTGCTGTTTTCTTGGTGACATGAGGTTCCCAGCTCTCTGTTTGCTTCCCTTTCCCTTTATTTCTTGTAGAATAAAAGGTGGCGCAAGCCACACTCCAGATAAACCCCCTTTACACTGGAGCAGGGAAGTGACCTTAGGAAGGGTGTTACAGTCCCATCCCACCTCTTTAGCATAATCTAGTCTATTAACCACAGACAGGGATTAGGATTTACAGCATAGGAAAATCCCAAAAAGGAGGGCAATGAGACATAATACTGGGAATCATGGCCCAGTCAAATTGTTGCACACACTTTTGGGGGAACACAATTCAATCCATGACAAAGACAGATAAATTATGCATGTGAGTCATCATAAGTTGGAACTGACTTGCCTGCAACTAACAATAACATGCATTTTGGGCCCAGTAGGGAGACCTTTCCCCACCCTACCCCACTGAGGCTGCCGGCCCCAGAACAGCTGGGACTGCTGAGCTGCTCTCAGAGAGTGAGTCCCCAGAACATTGTGTGTCTAGTCTAATCCTTCTGTAAGAGTCAGAAGACCTTTTGGAATCCTTGGGCAGGTAGATGGTAAGCACCAGTAGCTTGGGACCTTCAGTGGATGGTGATCAAGCTGACATGGATCTTCACCCTTGGGAGCACAGGGTGTGGTTTCAGTGAGAAGTACAAGTCACTCAAGACACAGGCAGATGGTCAAAAATCAACAGACAGCAAAGGCCACAGGAGTTTATAGCGAAGGAAATCAATGCAGCGTGCAACTCTGTTGCCATCAAGTCTATTCTGACTCACAGCAACCCCACAGAATGGAGTAGGACTGTCCCATAGAGTTTCCAAGGAGCACCCAGTCGATTTGAACTGCTGACCTTTCGGTTAGCAGCCACAGCACTTAACCACTACACCACCAGGGCTTCCAGTGTCTTCAGCACTCCAGGCAAAAGAAAGACCATGGGGTCAAGGGTGAGGTACAAGCTTAGGCTTGAAGTGTACCCACTTCACCAATCCTAGAGCAGCCTGGGTCTCTGAAAACTGGGCAATCATTGAAGCTTTCACTGGGAACTGGGAAAATACTCAGGAGCACCAGGCGAAACTGAAGCAGGGTCAAGTGTAGGTGTCAGCCTTGGAAAAGCCCCCATATGGTTTCCTCTGCTTGTTCTCAGGGCCTCCCAGTCCTCCCAAGGTTTTCAAGTGAGGTTCCCCAGGCATCCCTTGTCACCAAAGATCAGTTAGCTCTTCCCTCCACAGCACCCGTCATCCTTGTCCCTACCTCTGTGACAGTCATCACATCTTGTTCTATAGAAGTTTCTCTGTATGTGGTCCCACCCCAGCCTGTCCACTTCAAAAGCAGGGAGCCCATGAATCACCACCAGCACCCAGCACAGGTGCAAGGAGATGGTGGGGAGGGGGTGAATGCAGGCCAGAGCAGATAGCCCTCTGGAAGGGAGACCAGGGACAGCTGGGGAGAGTCTGGCTTGGGGGTATAGAGCATGCACAGGGTGGGACTTACCTCCCAGGCTGGGCAGGTACTGCTAGCTGGCTTCCTGCTCCAGGTCCTGGGGAAAGGGGGTGTGATGTGGCCTTCATTCCAGCCACAGTGGACCTGACTGGCCTCAGGCTGGCAGGCCCCAAGCTAGTGAGCAAGCAGGGGAATCAGCTTCCCATCCATTAGGCCCCTGGCCCAAGGGTCTAATGCCAAGCGGACATTCTGCTCTCAGCGTTGGTATCCACTTAGGCATCGTTAATATTTTACACTGCACAGCCAGGGGATCGATGTCTCATATATAGCTCAGTGTTTATGGACACTCATTGGCGCTTTCACTGGGAACTGGGAAGATACTCAGGAGTACCAGGGGAAACCAAGGCAGAGGCAGCAGTGGGTGCCAGCCCTGGCAGAACCCCCAAGATGGGGGTTCTTGCCTTGCTCACTTCTCCAGCCACCTGGCTCTTCTGTCATCCTGTACATCAGGTACACCCTCCCTATAAGGTGCCATCAGAACCCTGCCACATGCCGGCCCTGGTATCATTTACTTCTTACAAGCCCTAAGAGGTTGGATTATTACCCCCATTTTATGGATGAGGAAACTGAGGTTTAGAGAAGGTAAGCTCTTTTAAGTGGTGATGTTGGGCTTTTAACCAGGCAATTGATTTCCAGTTGGTGGTAAATAGCTGAAGCCTTGGTGGCGCAGCGGCTAAGGGCTCGCCTGCTAACCAAAAGGCTGCATGAACCAATTATTCACTGTTTGGAAACCCTATGGGCAGTTCTACCCCAACCCCATGAGTTGGAATAAACTCCAAGACAGGCAGCGTGGGCTGGTACACGCCTGGATTTTGCTCAGCACTTAAATGTGTGGATGAGATTACAAGAGCTCTTGAAGCCTCCTAGATGGACTTTTAAAACATCTCTTGGTCTCCAGAAGAGCAGTTTTCTCTAGTGACTGTTAGCCCCTCTGCTTACCACCCGTATCTTTGGTCAGTGGAAACTCAGTGAGGCCACCAAGGAAATAAAACTAAAAGTTGTATAATTACGCTTCTTAAAAACATATGCAGTGACTAGACAGCCAAACCAAAAAAGCTCACTACAGACGAGTCGATTCACAGTGACCCTACAGACAGGGTAGAACTGCCCCATACAGCTTGCAAAGATTACCTGGTGGATTTAAACTGCCAACCTTTTTGGTTAGCAGCTGTAGCACTTAACCACTGCACCACCAGGATTGGTCCAGCTGTTCAGAATGAAAAGGCACTCCTGGCCCCTCGCCTCCTTGGGTTTCTAGAGAAACAGTGCAGCTCGCCGGGGACCCTCTGCCGCCTTCATCGACCTCTGGGTTTCAGTTTGCTTGTCGGTAAAATGGGGGAAGAGGAACGAATGCCCACTGGGAAATCCCTCTGAAGATTACAAATAAACTGAAAGGCTTGGCCCATACATGCGAACTCCGAGAAGGCCCCCAGCAGCCCCACGATGAGATTTCACATCAGACACGGCACCGAGCTCTGCATCTGAGGGGCAGGACTTCGCAAAGAATAATCCGGTGGATAGCATTCTCCGTAAACGGAAGTTGCTACTGTCCAGGCCGTAGGTTCAGAGACAGCTCACACTCACAGGAGAAAGCAAAGCAGTGCTTAATTTCTCCTTCTGTTTGGACATAGGGAGGACGCCAGAACTGGTGTTTGCAACACCCGGCGCTCCCCGCCTCTTTGTCAAGGGCTGGTGGGGGCGCCCGGGGCAGCAGGGCACCCTAGGGGGCAGCAGAGAGTCGCGGCTGTTGCTCTTGGTACCCGAGCTTCAGACCTGGAGGAACCCAGGCTCCGCTCCACCCCGCCCCGCCCCACCCCACCCTCCCGGCACCACCCGGTCCTCCGGCCCGCCACACCACCCGGCCTTGACACGCCCCCATCCCTGCCATGCCACGCCCTCCAGGCCCCACCACGACACGCCCTCCTGTTCCCGCTTGTCTTCCTTTCTGCGGCTTCCCTTCACCTGCCCTAAGGCGGGAAGAGAGCAATCCACAAACAAGTTAGCACACTCCTGCACTGCCGCTTTTAGCAAGAGGCATCCGCTTAGCCCTTTCCTTGGCTGAAAGGCTGACCTCAGCCCTTTCCACGGTGGTTAGGGCGTGGGGGGAACTCAGGGGACGGGGGTCAAGGAAAGGAGCAGCAAACCCTGGAGCGGGAGGGGAGTTGTCCAAGGTCTTCCAGCAAAGTTAGAGTCTGCACTCTATTAAGATTCTAAGGCCAGTTCCCACACTCTCTCCTAAACGAATAAGCAGGTTTCTAGAACTGAAGAACTTTGGTAACCAACTTCACTTTTAAAGTGATCGGACCAGGGCCAAGTTTAATCTCGGGTCTAGGAGTATGGTTGTGGGAAATAACAAGGGCGAGTGGCTCCCTGGGTCTGTGAGTGCCATCTCTGCAAGGGTCTGCGGGGCAGGGCCGAGCGCAGCGGTGGCCCCCCTCCCCGAGGAGGTCGCACCAAGGGCAGTGGAGCCCCGACCTCCCCCTATTCCCCCACCCCTGCACAGAATGTGGCCAGGGCTCCCGGACACCAGGTCTCTTCCCTAGACACTTAAAGCCCACCCTGCACGGGCGAATCGGTGAACCGCTGACCGCGCAGCCTCCCACGGGATGACTGGGTAGCCGGGGCGATGAGCCAAGATCTGTCCCGGGGCTGGACCGCGTTGGGCGGGGCTGCCTCCCTCCGCCCCCTTCCCTCCGCGCGGGGCGGGGGCCGCAGCTAGCACCTCCCTGTGTGGTCGGCGCTCCTAGGCCAATGAGCGCGCGGGGAGCAGCGATGGAGGCTGGGGCTGCCGGGAGTGCCCCGGACCCCCGCCACCGGCGCACCCCTTCTCCCCTGCGCCGGCGGGGCTGGAGACGGGGCGACAGAGGAGCTGCACCCGCGCCGGGCATGGAGGCGCCGCTGGCCCGCGCCGGCCGCGCGAGCTGCGCTCTGCGCCGCTGCGCCTCCAAGTTTGCAGGCTGACTCGAAAAGTTGCCCTCAGGCTCCGCAGCCGCACCGCGTCCAGCCTCTGGGACTGCCCAGCTCACCATCGCCGCCGCCCCGCCTGCCAGGGGCATGTGAGCCGCCGCCGCTCCAAGAGGCCGGTCGGGCTGCACCGGCCCAGGCGCCTCCGAGGCAACGCACGGGCTAGGGGCGCTCCCCGGCCCAGACAGCCCCGGCCGCCATGGGCATCCAGGGCATGGAACTGTGCGCCATGGCCGTGGTAGTGCTGCTATTCATCGCCGTCCTTAAGCAGTTCGGCATCCTGGAGCCCATGTCCATGGAAGGTAATGCGTGGCGAACCCGCCCCTCTGCTGCCCATCTCCAGGGCCTGGAGGTCTATTGGGAAGGATGGATCAGCACCTGCGTCCTGGGCCTGGATACCCTGCTCCACTGCCCTAGCAGCCTCCGTCCCCAGGACGGAGCTTCGTGCACGCTTCTCAGGGCTGGGCATAGGACTAAGAGTGAGTGAGGGGTCGGGCTCTGAGAAGTCCCAGAGGGGACAAAGCCGCTGCGGCACTTGGGGTGGTTGTGTGCCACCTTGAGCGGGCATCCCCGGCCGTCTCAGGCCTGTCAGTCCAAGCTACTCCCCGTGAACAAAACCCAGTGGCGGGAGGTGGTACAGGGGAAGATGACAGGAAGGCCCCTCAGCCGAAAGCTCCTGGCGATGACGAATTATGTGAAGCCCCTGCTGCATGATGGGGCTATTCTTAATCCAATTCTCTGTCCCTAGGCGAAGCTCCTGCCCACGGGATCAGTAACCAAATTCGCAGCCTCTGCGTTTGTGGCCCATTAAAACATTAACTGAGCAGCCAGATCTGCTCTTAATTCAGCACACGGGCTGCGTCCCTAGGACGCCATGTAGCCCCTTGGTAACTTCCCCAACCCTGTGGTAACCTCCACCACTTCTGGGCAGGTGAGGAGGAGACAGCCCCTCCAGGACACACCCCGTTTTCAAGGGGCTGCCCACCCAGCGGGCTGTAACTTCCCCTCTGGGCAGTTCCAAAGATGCAGCCTCAGCCTGAATCTCTGGATCTGGGGAAGGGGCCAGTCTGTCCGGCTCTTGCCACCTGTGCTGCCTGCTGTCCTCTCAGAGGAAGATGGGCATCCTGCCTACCTCAGCACTCTGCTGACCTTGCCAGGCTCTCGCTCCTGGGACTGAAACCCAGAGGCTGGCAGAGGGGGGCAGGAGTACCTGGCTTTCCCTTTGAGGGGCCCCACAGCTGCCAGGCAAGGGGATGCTCTTGAAGCCCCTATCAGGAAGGGCACACCTTCAGAAGGAAGGCGCTCCTTCCATTCTGCCTGCAGAGGTCTGTGAAGTCCATGGCCACGTGTCCCACAGAAACCATGGCTGCACCTCATCTTTCCCTAGGCGAGCCTACTGAGAGTGAAGGGACTTGCTCAAGACATCTCTGAGAGGTCCCACTGTGAGCTTTAGGTTTCTGCTGACAAGGGAAATAGCCCAGGCTGGGCCTGCCCTTGACTGGACCCTGACCCTGGTGGGGGACCTGTAAGGGGGAACTTAGTGAAATATATAGGCTCTTGGGATGGAGTGGTAGGTGAGCATCCTGTACTGCTGCTATCCTGAGACCCATGCATCGCTGCTTGGCTTTCTATCCACCTGCAACATCCTTTCCAGTGGGGAGCCATGGTGACTCCATTGCTCTTCTGTTTCCTGGGGCCTACTGGGACCAATAGGGGCAGGGACACCCAGCCAGCGTCACTTCACTTGATACTGCAGATCCTTCCTCCCTGAATCACAGTCTGTGGCAGTCTGGGGTTACCTTTTGTGATTTCTAAAGAGAATGGATTTCTTAACAAGGCAAGTAGTATGCATAACACCTGCTAAAAATTCACTTCAGATTCAATGAGTTTCTCTTTTCTGGAATATGTAGCTAACCCTTGGACTTCTTGAGTCTGGACACAGTGGAGGGGGCACAGAGCTTCAGGGTCAACCATGTTTGGCCTGGGATCCTGTTACCCACCCCTACTTAACTTTCCTGAGCCTCTATTTCACCATCCATAAACCAAAGCCATTGCCACTGAATTGATTTCAACTCATAGTTGACCCTGTAGGGCATAGTAGAACTGCCCCATAGAGTTTCTAAGGAGCACCTGGTGAGTTTGAACTGCCAACCTTTTGTTTAGCAGCCGTAGCACTTAACCACTACACCACCACTTTATAAAGTGGGGTTAATAATCTATAAAGTGGGGCTATAAAGTGGGGCTAATATTAAAGCTGCCCCGAGGGCTGTGTACCACAGGGCTTTAGCCCATCAAGGCCTTTAATGATACCCAGCACCATTCTTGGCATGTCATAAACATACAGACATTTTTAACACTTGCTGAAACTATAGTGGTTATCTGTAGTAACAGAATCAATTTACAGTGGAGTGTTCACTGAGATGGGTTTTTCTTCCATCTTAGTCAGAAGATGGGAGCTGTAAGCTCTGGCTGTTCCATATCAATGAGAAGTGGTACCAGGGAGAAGTGTCCAGGGCCTGCCAGATGGTCTGTGAGGTGCCTAGCCTGGATGAGGGTAGCCCTCAGTGCTGCAAGAGGGTGACAAGTAGGCTACTGCCCCAGCTCTGCTCCATGTATGCCCCTGTGAGCTTGAATGAACCTCTTGTCCTCTCTGAGCCACCATGGTTCTTGTCTGTAAAAGACCAGAGAAACGATGTTCCTGGGATTGCTATGAACTAATGGATCTGGGTTCTTGGAATGTAGTGGTCTGGAAGTAGATGAAGAAATCAAAAGGCCTCATATCCCTGGGTTCCCCTGTCATTCTCTGCTTCTAAGTGACATCATAGAAGGGGGAAGTCACCCTAGATACGCCTATTGACCAGTAACTGACCCGGGAGCCATACACTTGATCCAGGGTGAAGAGGCTAAGTCCAGTTTGTTGACCATCCTGACCACTGGGGCAGATCAGGCAGTGTGGCTCAGGCTGGCAGGAGGCCAGGCTACCTTCAGTATAGCTGATCCCAGATGGTAGAAAGGCAGACTGTACCCTGCCTGCTTGGTGGAGCTTTTTCCTTTCCTTCCCCAGTGACCTATGGGGGATCAGAGACAAGTAGCTGCTCAGTTCCTACCAGCCTTGCTGTGACAAATGCTCAAGAGCCTGGAGCTGTTGGGATGGCCCAGGGTCCACCAAGTGGATCTTAGCTTTGCTTTGGGACGTTGACTGAACAGCGACTGGACTGGGGATGGGGTTTGTATCTTCCTCCTGACCAGCTGCACCTTTTCTTAACTATGTTTAGTGTTTAGCAACAGGGCCTGAGGCTCATGAAGTCCATCAATTCCAATTTACTGTGACCCTATAGGACAGAGTACAACTGCCCCATCGGGTTTCCAAGGAGTGGCTGGTGGATTGGAACTGCCAACGTTTTGGTTAGCAGCTGAATTCTTAACCACTGTGCCACCAGGGATTCAAGAAGTCCATAAAGGCCCTGAAATTATGGGTAAAGTTGTGTGTTGGTTTGCCCGTTTGTTTTCCCTGCAGTGCTGAAATAATACTCTCAAAGGGAGTTCATATTCCCAAAAAGTCTGGAGGCTGAGTTCTAGGACTCCCCCTTGGAGCTTTGCTAGGCTATCCAGGAGGGGTCTAGGTCTGAGCAGCTGAAGATGTGTGTTTTCTGGTCCCAGTGTGGCAGGCAGTTTCTCTGCAGGATCCCCGCTACCTAGTGTGCATAGGAGACCTGACAAGTCTGCAAACTTAATTGTTCTAAGTTCTGCATACCTTATTGCTGAATATCACTGTGGTTGCCTTTGAATTACTCCCCTTGGGAAGCTATGCACTGACGCCAGTGCCTAGTCCACCCTTCAAAGCAACTTGGGAACTCTTTCTGGAATGGACTTTCCGTACAGTTGCATGGTGGCAAGTTCACGAACTTAATTGTATGGTTGTCTATGAGGGAGTTTTTTAGCCAATAAACAAACAAATATATTGGAACACCCTCCCTGCTTACCTAATCTGGCCCCCAATGACTTTTTTCTGTACCTGAAATTTTGAAAGGTAGACATTTTCATGACCTTCAGGACATCAAGGGCAATACGATGACAAGAGCTCTGATGACCGTTCCAGAGAAAGAGTTTCAAAATTGTTTTAAAGGGTGGATGAAGGACTAGCATTGGTGCATAGCTTCCTAAGGGAATTACTTTGAAGGTGACCGCAGGAATATTCAGTGATAAGCTGTGTAGCAGTTGTTCTAGAATGAGTTTGTGAACTTAATTGTCAGGCCTCATAGGACCCCTGTCATTCTGGTCTCCCTTACAAGCTTTAGTTAACAGTCCTATCCCTATTTGGTTCTGCAATGATTTTATGGTCTGTTCCCACCAGGTTCAGCTGCAATGAACATAGGGACATGATCTTGTTCACTGTGGCACCACAGTGCCTAGAACGGGGTTTGATACCAGGCAGCTGCTCAATAAATACATGTTGAATTCATATGGCAGTCTGGTCAACAAAGAGGAGAAGGACTGGAGGTTTCTCCTGGTCCCTCTGCCTGAGAGTCTTCCTGTGAGCTGGGTCCTGTCAGGACTGTTGAGCAGATGGGACCAGAGCCTGGAGCTCAGGGCAGCAGAGGAGGGTGGGGCCTGCTACTGGGAGTGCAAGGACTGGGAGGTTGGAGTGTGTTTGCTGGAATCAGAAAACAGTGGAGAGGCTGGTGTGGTGTGCCTGGAGCAGACAGCTTGAGAAGACAGGCAAGTGGAGGGAGGAGAGCCCAGATGTGTCGGGTGGCCCAGGTGCCTTTGAGTCAGTTTCTATTCCTGGTGACGCCATGTGTGTCAGAACAGAACTGTGCTCCAGTGAGTTTCAATGATCAGTTATTCAGAAGTAGATCACCAGGCCTTTCTTCCAAGTCCACTTCTGGGTGCACTGAACGGCCAACCTTTGGTTCAGCAATGTAGTGATTTAGCCATTTGCTCCACCCTGGGCTGCCAGAGGTTCTTAACCAGGCTACATACTGAAATCATTTGGAGAGCTTAGTAGGCCCACCCCCACTCTCCTGCTGTGGCCGTCCCAGAACATCAGATCCCCACCGAACCTCTGTAGGTGGTTCGCAGGCACTAGAACTGTTCCAAGCTTCCCAGGTAACTCCAATTGCACTCATTGTTGAGAACTACTAGCGGTTCTCAAAGTGTGGTCCTTAGACCAGCATCACTTGGGAAATCATCATCAGGTGCCATCTAGTTGGCTGCAGCTCGTGGTGACCCTGTGTTCTACGGGGTAAAACGCTGCCCAGTCTTGCACCGTCGTCACTGTTCTGTTGTTGTAGCCACTGTGTCACTTCATCCTCTTGAGAGTCTTCCTCTTTTTCGCTGATCCCCTACTTTACCAAGCATGATATCCTTCTGGTAATATGTTGTCATGGATTGAATTGTGTCCCACCTACCAAAAACAATGAGTGTAGCAACTTGTCTGGGCCTTGATTCTTGGTGTTGCGTGATGTTCCTAGATGCTGTCAAGCCTGCCTCTGTGATGTTAATAACGGAGGATGGGCAATAGTTGTGACAGTGGGGCAGGACTCTAACTGTAAGATTGTACTGTGCCTTGAGGCAATTTCTTGGGCTCTAAAGGCAAGAGGAGCAAGCAGACACCATCAGGAAAGCAGCAGTGCCGGGAGCAGAGTATATCCTTTGGAAAGGCCCCGAGGTCCCTGTGCCTCAGAAGTTCCCAGCCCCAGGGAAAGACTGACAACAGGGGCCTTGCTCCAGAGCCAACAGAGACTTTCCCTGGAATTATGGCATTGAATTGGGACCCTTAGCCTGCTTTCTGTAAGAAAATAAGTTTCTCTTTGTTAAAGCCATCCGCTTGTGTTATTTCTGTTATGGAAGCAGTAGATGACTAAAACACATGACCAAAGTATATGACACAAAGTCTCACCATTCTTGCTTCAAAGAAGAATTCTAGTTGTGGTTATTCCAAGACAGATTTTTCATTATTTTGGCAGTTTATGGGATATTCAGTATTGTTTTCTAGCACCATAATTCAAAGGCATCGTCTCTTCTTCAGTCTTGCTTATTCATGCTTCACTTTCACATGCGTATGAGGCAGTTGAAAACACCATGGCTCAGGGAAGATACACCTTAGTCTTCAGGGTAACACCTTCGCATCGTAATACTTTAAAGAAGACTTTTACAGCAGATTTGCCCAGTGCAAATACGTCATTTGATTTCTTGACTGCTGCTTCCGTGACTGTTGTTTACCGATCCAAGTAAAATGAAACCTTGACAACTTTACTTTATTCTCCATTTATCATGATGTTGCTTATTGGAAATTTGTTAGGGATGTAGATTCCTGGGCTCCACACCAGACCTACAAAGTCAGAAACTTGGGGGTGAGCATGGCAGCTTGTCCCATAATAAGCCCCAGATGTGATTGCAATATAACTCAAATTTGGGGACCCCTGCTCTCCCCTGGGGTGTAGGTTATAAGGGCCTGACTTTTACTCTCTGGAAAATCAGCACTCACTAGGAGCTATGGGCTGAGAGGTCGCGTGACCTGCCTTGAATTCTAACAGGGTCGCAGAGGCTGCTGTGTGGGAAGTAGACTTCGGGTGTGGGGCACAGTGGGAGGGCAGTAGGGAGTCCTATAAAAACTTTTTCAGTCATCTAGGATGGGACAGAAAAGGAAATGGGAAAAGTGGTCAGCTTAGGTGGAGGGTAAGAGAAGAGCAGAGGCCAGGAACCCCTGAGCACCTGGAAGGGTGGAGCTGCCCTCTGAGAAGGGAAGACAGGAGGTGGGGGGAAGCAAGTTTGAGGGGTAAGGTCAGTAGTGCTCTTTTAGATGTGGTAACTTAGAGATGGGCTATTGATTTTCTATCACTCCTGTGACAAATTATCAAAATTTAATGACTAAAAACAGCCCAAGCTAGTTCCCTTACAGTTCTGTGATGGGTTCCAGGGTAGCACAGAACGTTAAGATCTTGACTCCTGGCTGAAAGGTTGGTGGTTTCAACCTTTGGAAGACAGGCCTGGTGATCTGCTTCTGAAAGGTCACAGCCTTGAAAACCCTTTGGAGCAGTTCTACTCTGCCACTGTGAGGTTGACGGGAGTTGGAATCGACTTGATGACAACTAACAACAGTTCTGTAGCTCCTAAGTCTGATACGACTCTCACTGAGCTAAGATCAAGGTAGCAGCAAGGCTGTATTTCTTCCTGAAGACTCTGGGAAGGAAGCCGTTTTCTGCTGTAAGATGATGGGACAAGTAGTCATGTCAGAACCTGTCTAACTTGAGGGGGGATAATGACCAGGGTCATCCCAAGGCTGATTCCCAAGAAGTCAGACACACCTCCACTCTCTCTACCCTTCCTACCAGTTCTCACACCAGCCATCCCTCCTACGGCACTGTCTACTTCTCTTCTTGGTTTGATAATCTGCTGCAGTGATCACACAGAATTCACGGACCATGCCTACATGTATGTTAAGGAGGTAACAGGGTACAACTTAGGATCAGAATCAACAGGTTATAACCCAGGATTGGGTTAAGGAAGCGTGTAAGCAAAGTCAGGACAGCACTCTCACCTTCTCTGGGCCGTGCCGGCCTCTTCCCGGCTCCCTTGAGGGCAGGCCTCTGCGTGGCCCTCCCCCTAGGACAGGCCTCCTCTCAAGCCTCAGAGGGTGGGCTTTATCTTGGACCCCTGAGGAGAGGTGCTTCTTGGCCCCGCAGTTTGTCACCACTGGCTCTGTGGCTGGGCTCCTTCCTGGCCTTTCACCATCTTCAGTGTCATAGCACTTGACGAGTGTTACAGTTCTGCTAGAAGGTTCCTTGCCTCCAATCTCTCTCTCTTCTTCCTGCTGCTTTTCTTTCTGCTTTTTTCTATCTGAAAACTTCCTCAGGGCTGACTACTTAAATACACAAACTCATTGTTATTTTCAAGGCATGGCACTCCCACCAGAGCAACAAATTAACCAATTCCCTCTACACTTCATTTGCATAGTAGGCTATGCAAACACTTCATTTGTGTAGTAGGCTATAACTCACCTTGTCTACATAGTCTGTTGACCAACCCCTGCAAGGTGCATAACAATCACAGGGCAAGCCATAGTCTGTTGTTGTCAGGTGCCATTGAGTCACTTCTGACTCACAGCAACCCTGCGTGCAACAGAAGGAAACACAGTCGAGTCCTGCACCATCCTCACAATCCTTGCTATGTGTGCACCCATTCCTGTAGCCACTCACTTCATCTCATTGAGGGTCTTCCTCTCTTTTGCTAATCTTCTCCTTTACCACGCATGATGTCACTCATCAGGGACTAGTCCTTCCTGAGGGCATATCCAAATTATGTCTTGCTATCTTTGCTTTTAAGGAGCATTCTGGTGGTATTTCCTCCACAACAGATTCATTGGTTCTTCTGGCAGCCCACGGTATACTCCATATTCTTCTCTAACAGTGTAACTCAAAGGCATCAATTCTTCCTTAGTCTTCCTTATTCATTGTACAGTTTTTGTATGCATTTGAGGTGATTGAAAATACTATGACTTTGATCAGGCAGGAAGCCCTGGTGGTGTAGTGGTTAAATGGTTGTTAACCAAAAGGTAGGTAGTTCAAATCCACCAGGCACTCCTTGGAAACTTTATGGGACAGTTCTCTTCTGCCCTATAGAGTCATGATGAGTTGGAATGGATTTAATTTATGCTTGGTTGGGGGGGACTAGTCACACCAAAATCCTCAAAATGACATTTTTTCCTTTTTAACACTATAAAGAGGTGTTCTGCTACAGATTTGCCCAATATAGTATGCCATTTGGTTTCTTGGCTGCTGCTTCCATGGGTGTTAATTCTAGATCCAGGTAAAATGAAATCTTTGTCATCTTCAGTGTTTTCTTCATTTATCATGGTGTTGTTTATTGGTTGCATTGTGAGGATTTTTGTTTTCTTTATGGAAATTCTATGGGGCAGTTCTACTCTGAGCTCCAGGGTCGTTATGAGTCAGACCCTACTCAGCGGCAGTGTTTTTTTTTTAATGTTGCCAAGCCAAGTTCCATCAATGTTGGGGTGTGTTTTAGTCAGCTAGTGCAGCTCTAACAGAAATGCCTCACAGAAGATGGCCTTAACAAAGGAAGGTTTGTTCTTACACTGTCCAGTAGACTACAAGTCTGAATTCAGGGTATCCACTCCAGGATCTGAAGAAAGTTCCCTGTGTTCCATCGGTCTTTGATCAGGGAGAATCTTGGTGCAGGAATCTCAGGTTTGAAGGGCATGCTCTTCTCCCAGTGCCGCTTTCTTGATGGTGTGAGGTTCCCACTCTCTGCTTGCTTCCCTTTGCTTTTATCTCTTGTAGGATACAATGTGGTACAAGCTATGCTCCAGGGAAAACTTCTCTACATTGGAGCAGGGAGGTGATTTTAGGAAGGGTTATACAGTCCCACCCTAGTCTTCTCTAACGTAATCCACTCTGTTAACCACAGTAGGGATTAGCATTTACAGCATAACGAAATCACAACATGGAGGACAATTACAAAATACAGGAAATCCCAGCCCCGCCAATTTACTACACCTATTTTTGGGGGGACACAATTCAATCCATGACATGGTATAATCCATATGAAGGCAGTAGTCTTTAATCTTCCTCAGTAAGTGCTTCAAGTCCTGTTCACTCTCAGCAAGCAATGTTGTGTCACCTGCCTGTTGCAAATTGTTAATAAGTCTTCCTTTAATCCTGATGCCCCATTCCTTTTCATGCACTCCAACTTCTCAAATTATTTGCCTAGCATACAGATCGAGTAAGTATAGTGAAAGGATACACCCCTGGTTCACACCTTTCCCTGTTTTAAATCACATAGTATCCCCTTGTTCTGTTCAAACAGCTGCCTCCTCGTCTATATAAAGGTTCTTCATGGGCACCATTAAATGCTCTGGAATTCCCATTCTTTACAGTTTTATCTATAATTTGTTAGGATCCACGCTATCCACTGCCTTTGCATAGTCAGTAAAACACAGGTAAAAGTCCTATATCGTCCTCTTCGGAAACTGGCTTGAATTTCTGGCAGTTCCCTGTTAATGTATTGCTGCAACCACTATTGTAAAAAAAATTCTTGTGATTAAGTGGAAGTTTACAATCCAAGTCAATTTTCCATATAAAACCCCGGGTACTCACCTCTCTGCAACTGTATGTGCTCTCCTCACCCTGCGACAGCACACTCTTCTTTTTCACCCTTTATTTCCAGTGTCCACTCAAGCAACACTTGTCCCTTCCACTCCACCTTCTCCTCTCCCCTCTGAAAAGAAACCAGTAGGACACCCTCATATACATATATTAAACTGTGACGCACACATACCACCTGCATCAGTCTGTGTCCCATAGTCCAATCCATTCTTTGTCTGAAGTGTTGGCTTCAGTACTGGTTTTACCTCTGGGCTAGCAGCAACTCTAGGGGCCGTGTTTTCAGGGGACCCTTCAGGTTGTCAGAGCATCAGTTCTGGTCTTTTAATACGGTTCTTGATGCACACATCCCTTTCTTTCATGCTGTGTCAGGGACTCTACGTTGTGTCCCCTATCAGAGCTGTCTTTGTTGATCACCAGACACCGTCTGGTTCTTCTGGTCTTAAGCTGATATAGGTCATATAGGTCCTTCTGTCTCCTGTGTTCGTTTTTCCTCTTGTCTTTGATGTTCTCAGTTGTCATCTCTTCCAGGTGGCTTTGCACTAATTGATGTTCCTCAGATGGCAGTTTATTGGCTTTTAAGACCTCAGACACTACTCACCAATATGAGGTGCAGATGACTCTCTTAGAAAAAGACTAGTTATGCCAGTTGACCCTCAGTATCCCCTGAAAAAATGGTCCCCAGACCCTTGTCCCTGCTACCCTGTCCTTTGAAATGTTGGTTGAATTTAGAAAACCTGTTAGCTTGTGGTGTAGTCCGGTTATGTTGACCTGCCTTCTACTGTATGCTGTCACTTCCTTAACCTTAACCAAATTCCTGTTGACTATGTAATCTATGAGAAACGCACTCCTTCCTTCCCCCCCTTATAGCCATCAATGAGTATTTTCTTCTGTGCGTAAGTCTTTTCCTGAGTCCCTATAATGGTGGTCTCATACAATATATGTCCTTTTGCAGCTGAGTGATGTCACTCAGCATTATGTCTTCCAGTTGATTCCATGCAGCCACTTTGGAATGATCATCAGCAAAATTTTGCTTATGTGTGATATTAATGATATTATTCAGTAACTTCCACATTCGGTTGGATCACCTTTCTTGGAATAGGCATAAATATGGCTCTCTCCTGGTTAGTTGGCCAGGTAGCTATCTTCCAAATTTCTTAGCATACATGAGGGGGTACCGCCAGCACTGTATACATTTGTTGCAGCATCTTAATTGGCACTCCATCAATTCCTGTTTTTTTGCCAATGCCTTCAGTGCAGCTTGGACTTCTTTCTTCAGTACCATGAATTCTTGATTATATGCTACCTCCTGAAATGGTTGAACTGTTGCAGATTGAATTGTGTCCCCCACAAAAATGTGTATAGTGATTTAACTAAGCCATGATTCCCAGTATTGTGTGGTTGCCCTCCATTTTGTGATTTTCCTATTCTGTAAATCCTAATCTCTACATGTGGTTAATAGTTTGGATTATGTTAAAGAGGATTAGGGTAGGCACCTGGCTTGGCTTGGCGTAACACCCTTACTCAGGGAGTTTCCCTGGAATGTGGCTTCCACCACCTTTTATCCTACGAGAGATAAAAGGAAAGGGAGGTGTTTTAGTCAGCTAGTACTGCTCTAACAGAAATACCATGAGTGGATGGCTTTAACAAGGGAAAGTTTATTCTTACACAGTCTAGTAGACTACAAGTCCAAAGTTAGGATGTCCACTCCATGGGAAGGATTTCCCTCTTGTTGGCTCTGGAGGAAAGTCCTTATGTTGCATCAGTCTTTGTCCTGGGAGCATCTTGACACAAGAACCTCAGATCTGAAGGACATGCTCTTCTCCTGGTGCTACTTTCTTGATGGTGTGAAGTTCCTAATTCTCTACTTGCTTCCTTTTCCTTTCATCTCTTGTAGGATGGAAGAATAAAGGGTGGTGCAAGCCATACTCCAGGGAAATTCCCTTTACAGTGGAGCAGGGAGGTGATCCTGTTAAGGGATTTACAGTCCCACCCTAACCTTTAACATACAGTTTAGGAAAATCACAAAATGGAGGACAGTCATAGAATACAGGGAATCTGGCCCAGGCAAATTACTGCACATATTTTTGGAGGGACACAATTCAGTCCATGACAGGAAGGAAGCAGAGAGTTGAGGACCTCATAGCATCAAGAAAGTGGACCCGGAAGCAGAGCACGTCCCTCAGACCTGAGGTTCCTGCACCAAGATGCTCTCTGACCAAAAGAAGACTGATGCAAACCAAGGACCTTCTTCTAGAGCCAACAGAGAAAGTACATTCCTCTGGAGCCAGCACCCTGAATTCATACTTCCAGCCTGCTGGACTGTGTGAAAGTAAACTTTTCATTGTTAGAGCCATCCGTTTGTGGTATTTCTGTTACAGCAGCACTAGATGACTAAACATGAATGCTGATCAATTCCTGTTGGTATAGTGACTCTACGCCTATCTTCCTTCCGTTTTCTTTTGATGCTTCCTTGATTGTTCGTATTTTCCCCTTAGAATCTTTCAATATTGCTACTTCTGGCTTGAGTTTTTTTTCCTTCAGTTCTTTCAGTCTGAGAAATCCCTTTTGTAGCCTACAATGAGACAGAGAGTATCAAACCAAGTTGTCTTCGGCTTTACCAAGGAAATGTCAGTCACCCTGGATAAAAGTAACACATTCTGTGAGGTAAGAAAACTAGGGAAAGGGTAACACATCAGGGCACAGAAGGAAAATCCCCGCAACTGTTCACCAAAAAACCGTGGCAGAAGGCCACATAAAAGAACTCATTTCACCATGCTTGCATCTTCCAACTTCTAGAAGTCACAGCATTTTTCTTGGCTCCAGGCCCCAGTCTTAGTTATCTAGTGCTGTGTAATAGAAACATTACAGGTGGTGGCTTTAACAAACAGAAGTTTATGTTGTCACAGTTTAGGGGACTAGAAGTCCAAATTCAGGGTGTCAGCTCCAAGGAAAGGAATTCTCTCTGTTAGTATGAGGGGAGCATCCTTGTCATCTGTCTTCCCCTGGTCTAGGAGCTTCTCAGCACAGGGATCTGGTCCAAAGGACTCACTTAGCTCCTAGCTCTGCTTACTTGGTGGTGATGAGGTCCCTCTCTGTTTTAGTCAGCTAGTGCTGCTCTAACAGAAATACCATGAGTGGATGGCTTTAACAAAGGAAAGTTTATTCTTACACAGTCCGGTAAGCTACAAGTCCAAACTCAGGATGTTTGCTCCAGGGGAAGGCTTTTGCCCTTGAAGGCCCTGGAGGGAAGTCCTTATGTTGCATCAGTCTTTGTTCAGGGAGCATCTTGGCACAGGAACCTCAGGTCTGAAGGACGTGCTCTTCTCCCAGGGCTGCTTTCTTGATGGTGTGAAATTCTCAGTTCTCTGCTTGCTTCCCTTTCCTTTTATCTCTTGTAGGATGAAAAGATTAAGGGTAGTGCAAGCCATACTCCAGGGAAACTCCCTTTACAGTGGAGCAGGGTGGTGATCTTATGAAGGGATTTACAGTCCCACCCTAATACTCTAACATACAGCATAGGAAAATCACAAAATAGAGCACAATCCTAAAATACTAGGAATCATGGCCCAGCCACACGGCTACACACAGTTTTGGGGACACAGTTCAATCCGTGACACTCTCTGCTGAATTTTTATGTCTTAAAAGAAATTGACTCAACTTAAAAGCCTGTGAGTGGCTATCTAAAGTCTCCACTGGTCTCACCCCTTCAGAAGCAAGGAAGGATGAAGAAAACTAAAGATACAAGGGACAGATTAATCCAAAGGACTAATAGACCACAACCCTGACAGCCTCTGCCAGACTGAGTTCAGTACAGCTGCCTCCACTGACTGCTCCGACAGGATCTCAGAATTGGAGAAAAATAAAGAACAAAATTCTAACTCAAAAAAAAAAAAAAAAGACTAGACTTCCTGCCTGACAGAGACTTGAGAAATTCTGTAAGCATGGCCTCTGGACACTCTTTTACTCAGTAATGAAGTTACTCTGGAGGTTTACCTTTTAACCAAAGATTAGACAGACCCATAAGAGAAAATAAGACTAAAGGGCACACCAGCCTAGGGGCAAGGGTTAGAAGATAGGATGGGAGAGGAAATCTGGCAGAAGGGCACTAACCCAAAGTCGAGAAGAGAAACTACTCATGTGTCAAGGTTTATTTGTTAGTTTTAAATAAACATCTATTGTACTTTAAGTGAAAATTTACAGTCCAAATCAATCTGTTACATACAGCCCTGCACACACACCACTATGCAGCCCTAACTGCCCACCCTACGCCCTCTCTCTTCCCGTGATGGCACAGTGTTCCTTTCTACCTTGTACCTCCTGAATCCATTCAACCAACTTCTGTCCACCTCCACCCTCTCATCTCACCTCTTGACAGGATCTGCTCAGACAGCGTCAGGTATATATTTAAGCCAAGAAGCACATTCTTCACCTGTATCACTCTGTGTCTCACAGTCCAGTCCAGTCTTTGAAGAGTTGGCTTTGGCACTGGTGTCAGCTCTAGGCTAACAGAGAAGTCCAGGGTCCGTGTCCTAAGGGGACTCTCCAATCTAATGGACCATCAAGTCCTATCTTTTAATGGAGCTCTAATTCAGCACTCTTATTTTTCTCCTGCTACATCAGGAACTTTGTGTTGTGCTCTGTCAGGCAGTCATTGGTGGTGGCCAGGCAGCATCTAGTTCTTCTGGTCTCATGCCAATGTAGTCTCCTGATCATATGACATCTGTCTCCTGGGCTTGTGTTCTTATCATATGTTTGATGTCTTTGATTCTCTGCTGCAGGTGGATTGTGACCAATTGAATGTGGCTAAGATAGTCACTTGGTAGTCACTTGGTAGATGTCCCATGAAAATGTAGTCCCAGGACCCCTACTTCTGCTACCCTGTCCTTCAAAATGTTGAGTGGTATTTAGGAAACCTTTTAGCTTTGGACATAGTCCTGTTGTGCTAACCTACTTTCTTCTGTATACTGTCAGTCCCATCACCTAACCCATTTCCTGTCTCTACTATCTAATCTATGAATACTCCTTTCCCTCCCTCCCCGCTCATGTAACCACCAAAGATTATTTTCTTCTATGCTTAAACCTTTTCTTAAGTCTTTATAATAGTGGTCTAATGCAATATTTGTCCTTTTGCACCTGACTAATTTTACTCACCATAATGTCCTCCAAGTTATGAGATGTTTCCCAAGATCATTGTTGTTCTGTGTCATTGTATAGTATTCCTTGTGTGAATGCACCATAGTTTGTTTATCCATTCAGCTATTGATAGGTGCCTAGGTTGATTCCATCTTTTCACTATTGTGGACAGTGCTGCAATAAACATCAATATGCATATATCTGTGTGACAGCCCTTATTTCTGTAGGATATATTCCAAGAAATGGGATTGTGGAGTCGTATACTATTTCTATTTCTAGCTTTTTAAGAAAGCATCAAATTGATTTCCGAAGTGGTTGTAACATTTTACATTCCCATCAGCAGTGTAGAAGAGTTCCAGTCTCTCCACAGTCTCACCAACATTTATTATTTTGTGTTTTTTGGATTAATGCCAGCCTCATTTGGGTGAGATGGTATCTCATTGTAGTATTGATTTGGATTTCTCTAATGGCTAATGGTCATGAGCATTTTCTCATCTATCTGTTGGCATCTTGGATATCTTCTTTGGTTAAGTGCATGTTCATATCCTTTGCTCATTTGTTAATTGGGTTATTTGTCTTTTTCTGGTTGAGATTTCGCAGTACCTTGTAAATTATGAAGATTGGATGCTGATCAGATTCATGGTAGCCTAAACTTCTTGCTCAGTCTATCGGTAGCCTTTTTCCTATTTTGGTGAAGTCTTTGGATGAGCATAAGTGTTTGATTTTTAGGAGTTTCCAATTATCTATTTTCCTGTCTGGTGTTTATGCACTTTTAGTAATATTTTGTAGTCTGTT
This sequence comes from Heterohyrax brucei, assembly GCA_028571685.1. Taxonomy (NCBI): domain Eukaryota; kingdom Metazoa; phylum Chordata; class Mammalia; order Hyracoidea; family Procaviidae; genus Heterohyrax; species Heterohyrax brucei. Next base: position 27,341,963 of record CM053162.1, read on the forward strand.
TTTGCCATATATTAAGGCTTCTGGCATTGTCTCTACTTTTTCTTCCACAATCTTTACTATTTTAGATTTTTATGTTTAGGTACTTGATCCATTTTGAGTTAGTTTTTGTGGCTTGTGAGAGATATGGGTCTTGTTTCACTTTTTTGCAGATGAATATCCAGTTATGCCAACGCCATCTGTTAAAGAGACAGGGGTAGTTAACCAATATCATAAAACAATATGTGTACTAACTATTAAAGGGAAGCTAATTTGTTCTCTAAACCTTCAGCTAAACTACAGTAAAAAAAATGAAAAAAAAAAGATTGAGTCCAGACACAACCTAATCCTGTAGATTGTGTCCTGTCTCACTAACGTAACTTCCTATAATCCTCCTTTGTTGACATCATAGAGATTAGAATTATAACACATAAAATAATCACATCAGATCACAAAATGGTGGACTACTGCACTATACTGGGAATTACGGCCTAGTCAAATTGATACACACTTTAAGGGGACACAATTCAATCCATAACAGCCCCCTTCAGTTTCAAAGCCAGCAACACTGGGCTGAGTCCTCACATGACCCTCTCTCTCAGCCTCTCTTTCTATTCCCTCTCTCACTTTTAAGGACCACTATGATGGAATAGTTGTGCAAATGGTTAACATGCTTAACTGCTAACTCAAAGGTTGAAGGTTGAAGTCTACCCACAGGCCTTGGAAGAAAGGTGTGACCATCTACTTCTGAAAAATCAGCCATTGAGAACTCTGTAGTGCACAATTCTACTATGACACACATGGGTCATCATGAATCAGAGTCGACTACATGGCAACTGCTTTGTTATGATGTTGAGCCCACCCAGGTAGCCCAAGATAACCTCCCTATTTTAAGGACAGCTGACTGGCAACCTTAGCTCCACTTGTTACCATCAACTCCTGCATTCTTGTGAAGCAAGCTAGCCAATTGACGTCAAACACAGAGTCGCAAGAACAGAAAGACATTTATTCTTGCACACCAGGAGATATGCAGATCTCAATACCCAAGACTACTAGCTCCCTAACAAGGGAAATAGCAAAGGATTTATAGACTGAGGGAAGGGGAAGTCATGCATGTTGTTGTTATTGTTAGGTGCCATCAAGTTGGTTCTGACCCATAGCAACTCTGTTCAACAGAAAGAAACACTGCGTGGTCCTGCACCACGCCCACAATCATTTTTAAGCTTAAGCCCATTGCTGCAGCTGCTGTGTCAATCTATATTGTTGAGGGCCTTCTTTTTTGAAACCCTCTGCTTTACAAAGCATGATGTCCTTCTCCACGAATTGATCCCTCCTGACTGACAACATGTCCAAAGTATGTAAGACCCAGTCTTGCCATCTTTGATTCCAAGGAGCACACTGGCTGTACTTCTTCCAGAATATCTGTTTGTTCTTTTGGCAGTCCATGGTGCATTCAGTGTTCTTCTCCAGTATCACAATTCAAAGGCATCAATTCTTCGTCTGTCTTCTCTATTCGTTGTCTGGCTTTTGTATACATATGATGCAATTGCAAATACTGTGGCTTGGGTCAGGTGCACCTTAGTCGTCAAGGTGACGTCTTTAGTTTTCAGCACTTGAAACAGGTCTTTTGTAGTCAATTTTCCCAGTGCAGTTCTTCTTTTGATTTCTCGACTGCTGCCTCCATGGGTGTTTATTGTGACTCCAAGTAAAACAAAACCGTGAATGACCCCAATCCTTTCTTCATTTATCATGATGTTTCTTACTGGTCCATTTGTGAGGATTTTTGTTTACTTTATGTTGACATGCAATCCATACTGAAGGCTGTGGTCTTTGATCTTCATTAGTGAGTATTTCAAATCCTCTTCACTTCTAGCAAGCAGGGTTGTGTCACCTGCATATGCAGATTCTTAATGAGGCTTCCTCCAATTTGGATGCCTCATTCTTCTTCATATAGTCTAGCTTCTTGGATTACTTGTTCGGCATACAGATTGAAGTGGTACGGTGAAAGGATACAACCCTGATGCACACCTTTCCTGACCATAAACCATACAATGTCCCCCTTGTTCTGTTCAGCTGGTGCCTCTTGATCCACATAAAGATTCCTCAAGAGGACGATTAAGTGTTCTGCAATTGCCATTCTCTGCAATGTTATCTGTAATTTATTACGATCCACACAGCCAAATGCCTTTTTCCTAGTCTGTGAAATGCAGGTAAACATCTTTCTTGTATTCTGTTTTCAGCCAAGATCCATCTGACATCAGCAATGATATCCCTGGTTCCATGTCCTCTTGTGAATCTGGCTTGTATTTCTGGCAGTTTACAGTCAATATACTGTTGCAGTCACTTTTGAATGATCTTTAGTGAAATTTTACTTGTATGTGACATTGGTAATATTGTTTGATATTTCCACATTTTGTTGGATCACCTTTCTTGGGAATGGGCATACATATGGACCTCTTCCAGTTAGTTGGCCAGGTAGCTGTCCTCCAAATTTCCTGGAGGAGATGAGTGAACACTTTAGTACTGCATCTGTTTGTTGAAATATCTCAATTGTTATTTCACTAGTTCCTGGAGCCTTGTTTTTTTGCCAATGCTTTCAATGCAGCTTCGACTTCTTCCTTCTGTACCATCGATTCCTATCATATGCTACCTCTTGAAATGGTAGAATGTTGACCAGTTCTTTCTGGTATAATGCCTCTGCGTATTCCTTCCATATTCTTTTGATGCTTCTTTAGTAGTTTAATATTTTCCCTGTGGAGTCCCTCACTACTGCAACTTGAGGCTTGAATTCTTCTTCAGTTCTTTCAGCTTGAGAAAAGCAGAATATGTTCTTCCCTTTTGGTTTTCTATTTCCAGCTCTTTGCACATACTTAGTCTTCTCAAGCCACCCTTTGAAATCTTCTATTCCATTTGTTTTAGCCAGTTAGTGCTGCCGTAACAGAAATACCACAGAGTAGATGGCTTTAACAAAGGAAGATTTATTCTTACACAGTCCAGTAGGCTACAAGTCCATATTCAGGGTGTCCGCTCCAGGGAAAGGCTTTCCCCTTCTCGGCTCTGCAGGGAAGTCCGCTATTGCATCAGTCTCTGTCCAGGGAGCATCTTGGCACAGGAACCTCAGGTCTGAAGGACCTGCTCTTCTTCCGGTGCAGCTTTCTTGAAAATGGTGCAAGGTTCCCAATTCTCTGCCTGCTTCTCTGTCCTTTTATCTCTCATAGGATAAAAGGATTAAGGGTGGGGCAAGTCATGCTCCAGGGAAACTCCCTTTACAGTGGAGCAGGGAGGTAATCATATGAAGGAATTTACAGCCCCACCCTAATCCTTTGACGTACAGCATAGAAAAACCACCAAATGGAGGACAGTCACAAGATACTGGGAATCATGGCCCAGCCGCATGGCTATACCTATTTTTGGGGGGACACAATTCAATCCATGACACCGTTCTTTTACTTTCCCTTCCTTCCTTTTGCTATAGCTATTTGACATCCCAGAGCTGATTTCAGAGTCTCTTTTGATATCCAGTTTGGTCTTTTTTTTCCTTTCCTATCTTTTTAATGACCTCTTGCTTTCTTCTTGGATGATTTCTTTGATGCCATTCCACAACTCATGGTTTTCAGTCGGTGTTCAACGCATTGAGCAGGTTCTTGAGATGGTCTGTAAATTCAGGTGGGATATACTCAAAGTCTTACACTGGGTCTTGTGGGCTTGTTCTAATTTTCTTCAGTTTCAGTTAAGAAAAAGAGTCTGCTCTGTGCTCATTTTTAATATGTTGAGGCAGGGAAGATGCATGTGCAGCAGTCATGCTTAGTCTGCAGTTTCAGCCAAGCAGGACAGGGTTGTAGTTATCTTTATACTGCACCTGTAAACTTAAAAACTACTGTTATGGGATGTTAGTATGTTAGTCACTTCACATCTACAACTTTAATTCATGTCTTAAATTTAATTTCATTTTTCCATGTAACTTGCCGGGAGCCAGTCCCAACACTTTTTGGGTACTGCACGGAGGGAGGGAGAGGCGCGGCAGGAAATGAATAAAGGAGACAGGAAAGACTTTTCTGGTTTAAGGCAGCCCGACCCAGAGAGCAAGAGAGAAGGGTCGTCTTAGTTTATTGTTGTCTTTTTATAGTTGGTAAGGCAGTAGTACTTTGACCACGTCGGTGATTGGCTAGGCAAGAAGCAGGTACCTCGTGGTCTCTTCATGTCAATCACTGGAGTTTTCTAAATAATGGCCCGAGACTAGTGTCTCTTTTCATGTTAGCTATTAAGATCTTCTAAACAATGGTTAGAGACAGTGGTCTTCCTCTCTTGTTGATTATTAGGGTCTTCTCTGTTAGTTAGTAAAAAGCAAACACTTTGTTATTCCTTTTTATGTTAACCATTAGGGTCCTCTAAAGAATGGTCTGAGACAGGCATATTTGTGATTTATAATTAACAGCTGGAGCAAAACTAATCTTAGACTTCTATTAACTTTACCTAAGCAGGAAGAGAAGACAAACCCATCTTAAATGTTATACAGTCTCTATTTGTTCCTTCTCTGCTCTTCCTTATCTCTTCCTGTAAGGACAATGGGTGTCCACCGTCCCTTATTCTAAGTTTCTCTTAAACTACTCTAAGAAAGGCATTTCTTTAGTATTTGTCTGTTTGCGGATACCAAATGTAATAAACTTGGTAATCTAGTTATTTTCCTGAAGTAAGATGTTTGCTATCTAAGAGCTGAGAAAGAGAGGAAGGGGAGTTGTCTCTGGAAAGCCCTTCAGGGCCTTCTTGCAAGCTTGCTTATCTTCTGGAAAGGGAGGGGTGAGCAGCTGGGAGAAGTCAGCAGGGGCTGGGCCGGCCTCGCTGCTCTCAAGCTGGCTGTGTTAGAAATCATTCCTCTGAACTCTTTTCCCCAGAAATTCCTGTACAGGTTTTCCCAATATTATTTCATAAACCAAGGGGGTAGTAAAGGGCCCCTCTCAGAAGGCATCCCCCCTGATCCTTGTGCCAGGAGAGGAGGGGGTATCTTTTTGAAGAAAATTTAATTAGGAAGCCAATTAATATCAAGGGCAGTAGGCTAGAAAACATGTCATAGGTGAGATGCTTTAGCCCGTCATTTACAGGGGCTCGTGACTTTGTCTACAAGGTTGATGGCAGACCTCTGCAGTAACTTAATGTATTCAGAGGTTCTGCAGACTAGGACATGGCCATCTTTGGGTCACCATTGTTCTGCTTTCTACAGATACTTATTTAAAAAATCCAAGTGTAGATATTAAGAAGGGAACAAGATATGCATGTCTGGTATCTTGGGAGTCCTGGAGAGAGAATTTGGCAAACCATCAGCTTGTGTTTAGGCTATAATGCTCTGAGGCCAGGGATGGGGCATCACAGGAGTGAGATATAAAAGGGACCAGGCTCACAGACCTGGGAGAAGGGAGGTGGTGTGGGGGAGCACAAGTTCAAGGGGGAACCAGATGAGGCGCAGAATCTGAGGTGCCACAAATATGAAAGTCTCCTGTATGAGGCAGCTGGACAAAAGGAGGGGAAAGGCATTTCTGCTTTCTACATGGCCTCTGCCAATGTCTGTTCATCCTGAAATGGGGTTGGGGGATGGCAATTTAGATTTCCCCTGGGCTCTTGTAACCCTCCCCCCGGGTCCCCGCCTAGAAGCCAAGGGAAGGAAAGGTTTCCATGAGGCCCGAGGGTTGGATCTCTGGGTCAGAAATTGCTGCCTGGGCAAGTCATCTGAGGGTGAGACTCAACCACTAGACTAAGTAACACCTCTCAGAGCTAACTGCCCTCCAGTTTAGGAGATCTGGCTACCGGTCAGGCATTGACTAGGTAGCCTCCTGAGATCCTGACCTTGCTGGTGGACAGGAGGCCTCTCCTGGTCATAGCTGCTGGTAGGGTGGTTGTGGGCCCCAAACATCAAAGGGAAACTGCTGCCTCATGTGGGTGGGGTTGGTACAGCGTGGGCACCCTGTAGGAGGCCGGCAGGTCTGAGGAAGACGTGCAAGCATCTGTCCCTAAACCTGGCACTCTGTCACAATGCCTGGGATCCCACCTTAGTCATTTAGCCATTGGAATCAGTGTGCAGACATGAATGTGTGGTGGTGACTCCAATGATGCCTGCTGGGGGCACGGACCATGTTGGGGTGGAGGAGTTAAGTCACAGGCATCAAGTGGCCCCCAAAGGCTTTCAAAGCCATCTTTCCGATAAGCTCCTTCCCAGGCATCACACAAGGGTTGATTCTGTCTAGCAAGCCCCTGCCTTCATCCTCAGCCTTAGCTGGGAAGAATCACATCAAAGTATCTTCCCAGGCATGCAGAGAGACTTTTAATCAGCAGCCAGCAGCCACCCAACAGCCTTTCTCCACACGCTCCAGCACAAGAGTATGACATAAGTCACTGGTTCAGGGCTACAGTAGGGCTCACAGAGGCCATGAGTCTGCAAGGATTCTGAGGCCTCCCTTCAGTAAATCAAATGTACTATTGAAATGCAGCATTAGTATATGGAAGTCCATGAGTTTTTGCTTGGTGACTACATTGATGCTTTGTGAAATATCAAATTCTTAAGGAAACAAAGCCAAGCCCAGTGGCCCTGCCTGGCTGGTAACTTGAGCAGCAGGAACTGGTCAGTCTATTGGCTCCAGCAGCCAGGCCAGCCCCTGGCTCCTACTGTGTCGCTGGCACTGGGCAGGTGGGAGCACACAGGTGACCTCAGAGCGTGGGTCTGAAGGGGACAGATAGCAGTGTGGGAAGAAGATGCTGCAGTGTGCAGGAGACCTTGACCAGCAGCTTGGAGAGTGACAAGGTAGAGGCAAACTCGATGGAGCAGGTTCCGTGGGGACTGGAGACAGTGAGTGTGGACAGCAGGCTGGAGGAGTTTTGCTGCAAAGGGGAACAAAGACGAATGTTGGCTGGTCGGGGAGTAGGCTCAAGAGATGGTTGTTACGAATTCCTCTGCTATCTCTTCCTTTGGCCTTCCCTGGTGGAAAGCTGCATGCAGCCTCCAGGAGAGCCTCCTTAAGGGGCCAAGGGCAGCCCAGGGCTCACCAGGCTTGTGGATTACAGTAGGCAAAGACGGCTTTCCTGACCTCTTCAGTGCCTGGGGCATCTTTGGTCAGTGAGGTGAAGATTTGGAGCCACCTGTCCCAAGCCCCTGCAGCCTGTGTAGGAAGGAAAGCCACCTGCTCAAGTCCCCCAGCTTTGTGCGTGCAGTAGGTCCCACACAGAACGGGTGGTATGGGATATGGGACAGGAACATGGACTGGAAATTTTTTTTTCTTTAATTTTGTGTGTGTGTGAGATTAAATGAAAGTTTACAATGTAAGTCAATTTTCCATGTAAAACTCTAAGCACTGCCTCTCTCCAACTCTATCTGCTCTCCTCACCCTGCGACTTCCAGTGTCCACTCAACCAACACTTGTCCCCTCCTCTCTCTCTTCTCTCCCCTCTAAAAAGAAACCAGTAGGACAGCCTCATAGACATATTAAACCATAAAGTATACATACCACCTGCATCACTCTGTGTCCCCAATTCCAGTCCATTCTTTGTCTGAAGTGTTGACTTCAGTACTGGTTTCAATTCTGGGCCAGCAGCAAGTCCAGGGGCCATGTTCTCAGGGGACCTTCTGATGGTCAGGCCATCAAGTCTGGTCTTTTAGTAGAGTTCTTGATCTGCACATCCCTTTTTCTAGTGCTACATCAGGGACTCTACATTGTGTTCCCTGTCAGGGCTGTCTTTGGTGGTGGCCGGGCACCATCCAGTTCTTCTATTCTACTGACGTAGTCTCCCAGTCATAGGGGTTTTTGGGGGGATCCTGGATTCATTTTTCCTTGTGTCTTTGATGTTCCTGTTTTCCATCTGTTCCAGGTATGTTGGGACAAACTGATGTTCTTCAGATGGCAGCTTTTAAGAGCTGGACTGATGATTTTATGCACTGGGAAGAATGTTATGCACTTACAATCTGTCAAGCAGTTGTACAACTTTGGGACTTCCAACTCTAAAACAGTTTCAAAACAACCTGTATAAAACTAGTATTATGGATTGAATTGTGTTCCCCCCAAATATGTGTTGGAACTTAAATGCTATACCTTTGGATGTAATCCCGTATGGGAATACAGTTTTCTTTGTTAATGAGGCTGTGACAGTATGAGGTGTGTATTAAACCTCAATGGTTTTGGAGATATAAAAAGAGCAGATTAGATACCAAGAGAAGGAAGCACAAATGGGGGTGTGAGGGGACATAGATGCTGTGAAGAGCTACATGGAGTGGAGAAACACCAGGGCTAGAGATGCTGAGACAGTGATTTCCCCTAGAGCCTATAGAAACCATCCCCTAGAACCTGAGCACTGAACTTGGACTTCTAGCCTCCTGAACTGTGACAAAACAGATTTCTGTTCTCTAAAACCACTTCCTTGTGGGATTTCCATTACAGCAGCACTGAGAAACTAAAGCCACTGGCTTTTGACAAAATGCTTGTTTGAGAGAGAGGTTAAAACCTTATCACAAACCCTTTCGCTACAGTGGACGCTTTGATAGGTAGGGGATTTTCAGGACTAGCCCCTGGAGAAGGAGAGTAGGGCTGAGCCCAAGGAGAGATAAAACGGAAGAACAGAGATTGCAGGAGCATGTTGACTTTGCACCTTTGCCTTGAGCAGGCGTGTAGGTCTGTTGAAAACAGGCTGTGCAAAGTAACTTCTTAGATTCCTTAGTTCATTCCCAATGTGCCCTGTAATTGTGAACTTGGGAATGACGCGTCTTGTAGTTTCTAAAAGATCTGGCCAGTATCTCAGGTGAAACAAACCAAAGAAGGATTTTTGGTTTCTCTGGCAGAGGAGCTAGGACATCCCCCCAGAGTCCCTGAAAGCATGCGGCATCCCACTGCTGAGCTAGGGCCGGCAGGAATGAACGTGAAGGGGCCGAGCTCTCTGGCTGTAGGGGATCCAGCAGGGTCATGCCTGTCCAGAGGACTGTGTGAGGTGTTATGGAAAGTCTCCTGAGGAAGGGAGCGAGGTCCTCAGTAAGGAGGCTGGGCAAGGGTCCTCAGAGCCCAGGAAATGAGTGTGGCACAGAGAATTGGCACATGCCCCCCAAGCTGAACCCTGTGGGGCAATTTTACTCTGTCCTATAAGGTCAATCAGAGTTGGAATCAACTCAATGGCACACAACATACACAGAAAGTGGAATGAATTAAAGTGAAGCTGGGATGGTGTACAGTGATGGTGGCATTGCCACCTGAGAGAGGGTGGCCCATCTGAGGAGGCCACATTGAAGCAGAAACTGAAGGAAGTATGGGTTTGAGGGAAAGGGCATGCCAGCCAGAAAGACCAGCCAAGGGGGCTCTGAGGAGGGCGTGTGCCTGGTGGACTGAGGGGCAGCAGGGAGGCAGGCCCGGCTGAGATGGAGGCAGTGCAGGGGACACAGGCAATGAGGCTGAAGCTGGGGAGGGACTCCCAGCTAGACACCTGCTTTTATAAAAATCCTTTTTTTTTTCCAGTGTACTCTAGGTGAAGGTTGACAGAACAGACTGGCTTCTCATTATACAGTACACATTTTGTTGTATGGTTTTGGGTAACAACTTCACGACATACCAGTACTCTCCCTTCTCAACCTTGGGCTCCCTACTACCAGCTTTCCTGTCTTCTCCTGCCTTCTAGTCCTTCCTCTGGGCTGATGTGCCCTGTTAGTCCCGTTTTGTTTTATGGGCCTGGTCAATCTTTGGCCTACGGGTGAACCTCTGGCGTGACTTCATTACTGCGCTGAAGGGTTGTCAGGGGACCATCCTTGCAGGGTTTCCCCAGTCTCTGGCAGGCCAATAAGTCAGGTCTTTTTTTGTGAGTTGGAATTTTGTTCTACATTTTTCTCTTTCTCTGCCGGGGACCGTCCATTGTGATCCTTGTCAGAGCAGTGAGTGGTGCTGGCCGGGCGCTGTCTAGTTGTACTGGACTCAGCCTGGTGGAGGTAGCTGTGGTCCCTTAGTCCTCTGGACTCATCTTTTCCTTGTGTCTTTGCTTTTCCTTATTCTCCCTTGCTCCCTAGTGGGTGAGCTCAGTGGAGTGTCTTAGATGGCTGCTCCCAGGCTTTTAAGACCCCAGATACTACTCACCAAAGTAAAATGTAGAACGCTTTCTTTATAAACTAAGTTATGCCAATTGAGCTAAATGTTCCTGGGGCCATGGTCCCCGCAGCCATCAGCCCAGCAATTTGGTAGGGACTAAGTTTGTACTAAGTTGCGGAGAAGCTGTTGAGCAGAGCTGCGACGTGCTTTCGGGAGTTTCTTCCAGTGCTCTTTGGATAATGCTCTTCAGAGGAGAGAAACCAGGATGGAGAGATGATGGGTGAGGTTCGGGAGGTGGGAAGGGGTGTTTGGGGTTGGTATATGTGTTGAAAGCAGAGCTGGAAGGATTTGCATGTGGATTGAATGTAGGAGGGGGTTTTGGCATGGGGGTTTTGGCCAGAGCTACTGGCAGGATGGAGTTGCCTTCAGCTGACCCGGATATGGCTGTGGTGGAGCAGGCTTTAGGAGCAGGGTCTGAGCTTGGTGTCAACGTGTTCTGTTGGAGATTCCTCTCAAATGTCCAGTTGCAGACAGCTAGTGGGCAGTTGAGCGTGGAGTCAGGAAAGAGCCTGCAATCACTCCATCCCACTGAGGCTTGGCTCTGTGTATAGGCCGATTTTCCAGTTTACTGGGATTTTTCCTCATTGTTCTTATTTGCAGTTTTCATGCTAATGATATTGAACACTGCTATGTATACTTACTAGATTTTTTGGTTCCTCGTCTATAAATTGTCTATTCATGTCCGTTGACCAGTGGGTATCTCTTAGGACATAGTGCTTTTCCTGTCATTTTCCAAGGGTCTAGTGTTTAATCTAGACCAAGGCACTGTCTCTCTCATTCCCTTGCATACACTCTCTCATTTTCTCTTTCATTCTCTCACATTTTCTCTGTCATTCTCTCACATTTTCTTTCACCCTCTTACTCTGTGTTATGGTTTGAAATATGTCCACCCTAAAATGCAGTATCAGTTGGGCTGGACTGTGATTCCCAGTATTATTGGGTTGTCCTCCATTGTGTGACTGTAATTTTATGTTGAAGAAGATTGGGTGGGATAGTAACACCCTCACCCAAGACACGTCCCTGATCCAACGTAAAAGGAGTTTCCCTGGGTGTGGCCTGCACCACCTTCTATCTCTCAAGAGATAAAAGGAAAAGGAAGCTAGCAGAGCAGGAAACTTCCTAGCACCAAGAAGGCAGCTTACGGAACAGAGTGTCCTTTGGAACTCAAGTTCCTGCACTGAGATGCTCCTGGACCAAGGGAAGATTGATGACAAGGACCTTGCTCCAGAGCTGACAGAGAAAGAAAGCCTTCCCATGGATCTGATGCCCTGAATTTGGACTTGTAGCCTGTTAGACTGTGAGAAAGTAAATTTCTGTCTGTTAAAGCTATCCGCCTGTAGTATTTCTGTTGCAGTAGCACATGGTAATTAAGACACTCTGGCGACTTAATTGTTTTTAAATATTTCAATTAACTTCTAATAAATATGGGTGTATATGTATGTATACATACATACACATATATATATTTGATGTGTGTGCTATAAGGAATCCATACTTAACATCATCATACTGTCTCTACCAATGAGTTTCTCCCTATCCCACCCCAACAGAGGGAATCATCAGCCAGATTTGTGTTATCAGTCCTTGATTTTGGTTTTTGTTTATAATTGTATCTTTTATGTATCCCTACAAATGTAAATTTTCTAAAAAATGGCATTGTAGTGCTTTCTTAGGACTTTCTTTTCATTCAGCATTATTTTTCTGAGCCTTATCCATGTTGTTGTGTGTTAATACAGCTAATTTATTTTTCACTGCCATGTAACATTTCATTAAGTTATTATACCACCGTATATTTATTTGTTCTGTTGTCAGTGTACATTTGGGTTCATTCAAGTTATTACTGTCTTAGCGTGCTCCAGTGGCTTTTCTGTAGTAGACTGTACATGTGTGCTGGGCACTTATGCTTGAGTTTCTCTAGAGTATATACCCAAGAGAGGTTTGCTGGACCCTAGCAAATGAAAAATGGTGAATTTATTTAGGGTTTATAAGTCATTTGTATGAGAAATGCAGATAGTTTCCCTAAGTGACTGTACCAGTTTGCACGCTCACTAGCAGTGTTTGAGAATCATTGATCTACTGCATCCTCCCAACAACTGGCCTTCTCGGGTTTATTTCATTATTACTGGATCTTGCCACCCCAGAAGGTAGTACATTGCCATTAAAATTTGTATTTCTATGCATTGCTCTGGTGGTACAGTGCTTAAGAGCTCCGCTGCTAACCAGAACGTCACTAGGTCAAATCCACTAGCCATTCCTTGGAAACCCTGAGTCAGATGTACTCTGTCCTGTTGGATAGCTATGAGTCACAGTCAACTCAACAGCACAAGTTTGGTTTTTTGCTTTTATTTTCTAATGTAACTGAGACATCTTTAATGTGTTTACTCATCATTTGCTTTCCTTTCTAACGACCCTGGCCCCTAGGGTCGCCATGAGTCGGATCCGACTTGACGGCACTTGGCTGGCTTCTGATGACTCTGTTCTAGACTTGCTCTTTTGTCAGTTGCACGTGCTGTAAATTATGTTCCTCTGTTCTCCCGTTCCTATAGCGCCAGCTGACCACAGTGTCTTTTGCAGAACAGAAACCTTGAATTTTGATGTCATCAATTTGCCTTTTCTTTTCCTTTATGTTCTGAGGTTTTAAGAAATCCTGCCTCTCACCCTTAGATTTAGGAACAAGATTTAGAAAATACAAAAGAAACAAAAAGAGTTTCTTTTGTATTAGATTTGGGTCATGAATCCATCTGGAGCCTATTTTTGCATCGGGCACGAGGAAGGACTCTCAATTTTTTTTTTTCCTTTATGTGGTAAGCCAGGTGTTTTAATCAGCTAGTGCTGCTCTAACAGAAATACCACAGAGTGGACAGATTTAACAGAGGAAAGTTTGTTCTTACACAGTCCAGTAGGCTATAAGTCCAAATTCAGGGTGTTCACTCCAGGGGAAGGCTTTCCCTCTGTCAGCTCTGGAAGAAAGTCTTTGTGTTGCATCAGTCTTTGTCCAGGGAGCATGTTGGTGCAGGAACCTCAGGTCTAAAGGATAGGCTGTTCTCCTGATGGTGCTTTCTTGGTGGTATGAGGTTCCCAATTCTCTCTGCCTGATTTTTTTCCTTTATAGCTCAAGAGACAGCCTCAAGGCACAAAACAAACTTACACATGGCATCTTGCTCCACCCATACAACTGCTGCCCATCCACCCTTATTAACATCATAAAGTCAGGAATTCCACCATAAAGGAGGATCTCACACTACCAGGAATTACGGCAGAGCCAAATTGTTACAGATTTTTTAGGGGACACTTGCAATCTGTGACACCAGGTTTCCTTATACCATCTACTACATAATCTGACTTTTCCCCATAATGTGTAGTACCATCTTTATCCTTTGTGACATTTCCTTCTCTATGTCAGTCTCTTTTTGAACTTGCCAGTTTATTGGTACATTTGTTCTTGAAACACCACACAATTTTTAATTACAGTGGCTGTAATATTAGAATCCACTTGGAAAGCCCTTTGTTCACTTTCCCTTTTATGAATATTTTATTCATCCATATAAATTTTTTAGTAAGTTTATCAAAGTTTTGAAAATATCCAGTAGAGTTTTGTTATTGAGATTGTCTTGAACTCGCATATTACTTTGGGGAGAAATGATGTCTTTATAATGGAATGTTGTTGTTGTTAGGTGCTGTCAAGCTGGTTCTGACACATCGCAACCCTATGAACAACAGAATGAAACACTGCCCAGTCCTATACCATGTCCACAATCATTTTTGTGCTTAAATACATTTTTGCAACCACTGTGTCAGTCCATCTTGTTGAGGGTCTTCCTCTTTTTCACTGACCCCCTACTTTCCAAGCACAATGTCCAAGAAGGACTGCCCTCTTGACAACATGTCCAAAGTATGTAAGATGCAATCTCACTATCTTTGTTTCCAAGAAGCATTCTGGTGGTACTTCTTCCAGAACAGATCTTTTGGTGGTCCATGGTCCATTCAACATTCTTCTCCAAGACTACAATTCAAAGGTGTCAGTTCTTCTTCTGTCTTCCTTATTCACTGTTCAGCTGTCACATGAATATGACACAGCTGAAAATATCATGGCTTGGGTTAGGTGTGCTTAGTCTTCAAAGTGACGTCTTTACCTTTCAATATTTTAAAGAGGTCTTTTGTAGCAGAACTGACCCCCAGAGTATCCAAGGAGCGCCTGGTGGATTTGAACTTTTGTAGCAGATTTTCCCAATGCAATGCATCTTTTGATTTCTTGACTGCTGCTTCCATGGACATTGATTGTGGATCCAAGTGAAATGAAATCCTTGGCAATCTCAGTCCTTTCTCCATTTGTCATGATGTTGCTTACTGGTCCAGTTTTGAGGATTTTTGTTTTCTTGCTGTTGAGGTGCAGTCCATACTGAAGGCTGTAGTCTTTGATCATTCTCAGTGTTTCAAATCTTCTTCACTTCCAGCAAGCAAGGTCGTGTTATCCGCCTAATGCAGATTGTTAATGAATCTTCCTCTGATCCTGATGCCTTGTTCTTCACATAGTCCAGCTTCTCAGATTATTTGTTCAGCTTACAGATTGAAAAGGTGTGGTGAAAGGATACACCTGTGGCACACACCTTTCCTGACTTTAAACCATGCAGTGTCTGCTTGTTCTCTTCACATAACTTCCTCCTGATTCATGTACATATTGCTGTAACGTGAAGTGGCCCCATCCACAATGGGATGTCTGATTTAGTCAGATTATCTTTCTATATGGAGTTCTTTTGATTTTGGTTAATATTTAGCTCCTTTTCAGTTTTTGTTGCTACTATGAGTGTTATCTTTTTATTTTTCTGGTTGGTATCATTGGTATAGAGAAAATTGATTTTTTTCAATTAATCTTGTATCTGGAAGCCTACTGAACTCTGATGTCTACTGATTCTTTTGATCCCTATATGGATGTCATGGATTGAATTGAGTCCCATAAAAAATGTGTGTAGCAGTTTGACTGGGCCATGATTCCTAGTATTGTGTGATTGCCCTCCGTTTTGTGATTTTCTTGCACTGTAAATCCTAATTTCTTCCTGTGATTAATAGATTGGATTATGTTAAAGAGGATTAAGGTGAGACTATTCCTAAGGCCATCTTCTTGCTCCAGTGTAAAGGGAGTTTCCCTGGAGTGTGGTTTGTACCACCTTTTATCTTACAAGAGATGAAAGGAAAAGGAAGCAAGCAGAGACCAGGGACCTCATACCATCAAGAAAGCAACACTGCAAACAGAGCACATTCTTTGGACCTGGGGTTCCTGCACCAAGACATTGTCAGACTAAAGCAAGACTGATGCAACACAAGGGCCATCCTCCAGGGCCAACACAGGAAAAGAGTGCAAACCCCTGGAGCTGGCACCCTGAATTCAGACTTCTAGCCTACTGGACTGTATAAGAATAAACTTTTCTTAGTTAAAGCTATCCACTTGTGGTATTTCTGTTAGAGCAGTGCTAGATGACTGTCATGGATTGAATTGTGTCCCCCCAAAAGTAAATGTAGCCATGTGGCCATGATTCCCTGTATTTTACTTTTGTTCTCCATTTTGTGATTTTGCTGTGCTGTATGTTAAAGGATTAGGGTGGGACTGTGAATCCCTTCAGAAGATCGCCTCCCTGCTCTACTGTAATGGAAGTTTCCCTGGAGTGTGGCTTGTACCACCCTTAATCTTTTCATCCTGCAAGAGATAAAAGGAAAGAGAAGCAGGCAGAGAATTGGGAACCTCACACCATCAAGAAAACAGAACCAGGAGAAGAGAGCATCCTGCAGACCTGAGGTTGCTGTGCCATGATGCTCCCTGGACAAAGACTGATACAATACTGGACTTTCCTCCAGAGCCAACAAGGGGGAGTCTTCCTCTGGAGCAGATATCCTACATTTGGGCTTGTAGCCTACTGGACTGTGTAAGAATAAGCCTTCCTTTGTTAAAGTCACCCACTCTGTGGTATTTCTGTTAGAGCAGCACTAGATGACTAAAACAATGACTAAGAATTTGGTACCAAGAGTGGGATGCTGCTCTAACAGATACCTGAAGTGTGGAAGCAGTTTTGATATTGAATGGATAGAAGACTCAGAAGAAACTGAAGAGAATTGCTAACTCCCAAGAAGGCACAGATCATGAGAAGCAGCAGCAAACTGGCAGCGTAGAACCAAGAGCTTACCTATGTAGCAAGAGAGCTGAATGGTTCATGCAGGAAGTTTCCTGGTGGAGTGGAGTGGCTCCATGCGCTTCATTCTGTGAAGCTACAGAGCTTTGGAACACTCATCTCAGCAGAGCAGATGTGAGGATGAGGCCCAGGTCAAGAGGCTACAAAAAACAGAAGCTGAAGATTCCAGGAGCACAGGAAGCTGAGCTGCCTCAGTCTCAAAACATATGGCTATGACCTCAGTGGTTTCTAAGGATACAGCCATGGCCTCTGGCGTTTCTAAGGATGAAGTTGCCGCTTGGTTGGGCTAGGAAAATGGTGCACCTAAT
Organism: Heterohyrax brucei; assembly: GCA_028571685.1. Lineage (NCBI taxonomy): Eukaryota > Metazoa > Chordata > Mammalia > Hyracoidea > Procaviidae > Heterohyrax > Heterohyrax brucei. Next base: position 27,358,529 of record CM053162.1, read on the forward strand.
GCCAAAGCCAAGTCTTGGCTGGCTAATGCCAAAGCTAGGGTTCCTATCCCGTTGGGCCTGAAAGGCAGAGCTGCAGCCCAGAACCAAATGGGCTCCACTTAGAATCCACAGTGTGACCAATACCTGGAGTCTGGAGGGCAAGGCTATTGTGTAAAATGTCTCAGAAAGTGGAAGACTATTTTGAATGCCTTGAGGGCTAGCGCAGTATGTTCTACTAACATGTTTGTTGCCTGCTATGCCTTCTTTCCCTGTCATTTTCCCCATTCGTAATGGAAATGTATAGCTTTTGCCTGCCTGTTCTGCCACTGTGAGTTGGAAGCAGTTAACTTGTATTCTTGATTTCATAGATGTAGAGGAATTTTTGTCTTTTGATCTTGGAGTTGATTTAAGACTTTTGTGATGATACAATGGAGTAAATAAGTTTTACATGCTACAAAGATGTGATCTGGGGCGGCAAGGGCAAAGGACAGAATGCCGTGGGTTGAATTATGTCCCCTAAAAAACAAGCATAGCAGCTTGGCTGGGCCATAATTCCTAGTATTGTGTGATTGCCCTCCATTTTGTGGCTGTCCTATGCTCTAAATCTTAATCTCTGCCTGTGGTTAATAGACTGGATTAGGTTAAAGAGGATTAGGGTGGGACTGTAACACCTTTCCTATGGTCACCTCACTGCTCCAGTGTAAAGGGAATTTCTCCAGAGTATGGCTTGCACCATCATTTATCTTTTTATCCTATAAGAGATGTAGGGGAACAAGCAGAGAATGAGGACATCCTACCATCAAGAAAGCAGCATCGTGGCCAGAGCACATCCTTTGGACCTATGGTTCCTGCACTGAGATGTTGTCAGATGAAAGCAAGACAGATGAAACACAAGGACCTTTCTCCAGAGCCAACAGAGAAAGAAAGTGTGTTCCCCTGGAACTAGCACCCTGAATTTGGTCTTTGAGCCTACTGGAACATGTGAAAATAAACTTTTCTTGGTTAAAGCCATCCACGTATGGTATTTCTGTTAGAGCAGCACCAGATAACTATGACAAAGGACCATATCATCCACAAATAATGTTTGCTTTATCTTTTACTTCATAATTCTTTCACTATTTGTTTTTCAAAATTTCCTTAGTACACCAGCAGGATATCAACTAGTGGTGATTGTGGCCGACCGGGGCTGGTCCCAAATTTTAAAGAGAATGTTATCTGAACATTTGCTATTAAATCTAATATATATATGTATATGTTTTAGTCAGCTAGGGCTGCTCTAACAGAAATACCACCGAGTGGATGGCTTTAACAAAGGAAGGTTTATTCCTACACAGTCTGGTAGGCTACAAGTCCATATTCAGGGTGTCTGCTCCAAGGGAAGGCTTTCGCCTTGTCAGCTCTGGAGGCAAGTCTGGTATTGCATCAGTCTTTGTCCAGGGAGCATCTTGGCACAGGCACCTCGGGTCTGAAGGACTCACTCTTCTCCCAGTGCTGCTTTCTTGATGGTAAGAGGTTCCCAAATCTCTGCTTGCTTCCCTTTCCTTTTATCTCTTGCCGGATGAAGGGATTAAGGGTGGGGCAAACCATACTCCAGGGAACTCCCTTTACAGTGGAGCAGGGAGGTGATCCTATGAAGGGATTTACAGCTCCACCCTGATGTTTTAACATACAGCATAGGAAAACCATAAAATTGGAGGACAGTCACAGATACCGGGAATCATGGCCCAGCCACATGGCTACACATATTTTTGGGGGGACACAATTCAATCCATGACAATATATATATCTGTAAATTCTGGCACATTAGTTTCACCAAGTTAAGGTGTAACATGGTGGCATAAGATCTCTTCTATATTCAGGAGAAGAGAGGATCAAGATCAGCCCAAAGCTGATTCCTTGAGATGGAGATCAAACATACCTCCACTCTCCAACTTTTTTCTTAACCCATTCTGACACCAGCTGTCTTCTTCCCCCAGTGTGCTCTCTACTTCTCTTTTGAGTTCATTAATTAGTTGCAATGACCACACCAAGCTCGCAAACTATACTCATAATTATGTGATTTATTAGGAAAAGAACAGGCTACATACAATTCAGGGTTGGGATCAGCTTGGAAGTGACATGATACAGAAGAGATTTCATTGGTCAGGACAGCTTCAACCAAGATAGCTCTCAATTCCCAGCTCTGAGCCAGGCCTCTGGTTGCTGCTCTCCTTGGGCAAGTGTTAACAACTAACAACCCTTTAGCTCCAATGACAAGTGCCGAGAGGTACCCTGCTCCACCAGCAAACCTCTTTCCTGAAGATGCTCCCTTCCCTCATAGGTTATGGGTCAGCAAGACTACCAGCCCCTGCCATCTTCCACTGGTCTTCAGTGTTATATGAGGTCTGACAATTAAGTCCATCAACTTAATTGTTCTAAGTGCTACATACCACGTAGCTGAATATCACTATGGTCACCTTCAAAGGACTCCCTTGAGGAGCACTGATTCCAGCACCTAATCTGCCCTTCAAATCAATTTTGGAACTCTTTCTGGAATAGTCATTGTGCTTGGTGGCACAGTGGCAAGTTCACAAACTTAATTGCCTAGTTGTCTGTGAGGGCATTTTTAGCCAGTAAACTAATAACTTTATTGGAACCCCCTCCCTACTCACCCGATCTGGTCTCCAATGACTTTTTTCTTTACCCGAAGATAAAAAAAATATTGTAAGGAAGACATTTTGATGACATTCAGGACATCGAAGGTAATATGACAACACCTCTGATGGCCATTCCAGAGAGAAAGTTCCAACATTTCTTTGAAGGGCGGTCTATGCACTGGCATCAGTGAATAGCTTCCCAAAGAGAGTACTTTGAAAATAACTGTAGTGATATTGAGCAGTGAGATATATAACACTTTCTAGGATGAGTTCAGAAATAGCTGGCAGTCCTCATAGTTACCTCTCTCTCCTGGGTCTCAGAGATTCTCAGCATAGGGACTCTGGGTCCAAAAAATGAATGCTGCTCCAGGTTTTTCCTCTTAATGGTAGTGATATCCCCCAAACCCTTATGGGATTGCCTCTTTGGTAAGCCTATTCCTCCCACAAAGACTGCAGACCAACTCATCTACTTGAGAGGCCACAGTCACCTAATTTTCATAGTTATCAACCAATCCCCACAAGAATTTTATGAATCTTATTTGCATGGTTAACTGCCTTATCTCTTTTGTTTTTGCAAGATCGTGGCCTAGTAAACATCTTGGTAGAACTACAAACCCAGGACCAGAAAGGCCACGTATAAAGAGAAAACTGTTGTATGGCATAAGAAATTTCACTTTGATTCCTAGGTTGTTAAAAGTTTGTTTGTTTAATTATAAATAGATGTGACTGTGGTTGTTGGGTGCCTTTGAGTTGATTTTGACTCACAATAACCTTATGTGACAGAGCAGAGCTGCCCCATAGGGTTTTGTGGGTTGTAATCTTTACAGAAGCAGACTGGCAGGTCTTTCTCCCATGGAGTTAGTGGCGGACTTCAAGCTGCCAATGTTTCAGGTAACAGCCTATCACTTAACCTTTGTGCCACCAGGTGAAAAGGGAATATAATTTTTATTTTTGTGTTGCCCTCATGTGGTTTAGGTATCACAATTTTCATATTGCTCACTGGATTCTCATTGTGAAGTTCTTTGGTCATCTTTGTCTTCTAATTTTTTTAATTGTGATTGAGTAAAAGTGTACAATCCAGTTTAAATTTGCATGCCTATGTATCTGCAGCTCCTTCTGCTCTCCTTGACTGGTGACAGCACACTCCTCCTTTCCATTCTATATGTGCTGTATCCTCCTAACAGTCTCCTGTCACCTCCTCTCCCCTCTCTCTATTCCCATCTGGTAAGAGACCAGTAAGACAACATCCTATAGGTGCATGGGACCATAATGTGTACACACGATATAGTCACTCTGTGTCTCCAAGTCCAGTCCATTCCTGTGCGAAGAGTTGACCTCAGTAAAGATTTATGATCAGGGGCAGCATCAGGTCTAGGGCCCATGCTCCCATGGGAATGCCCAGGCCTTTGGACCATCAATTTGTCATCTTTTAGTGGAGTTCTTAGGGTCTACCCTTTTTTTTTCTCATGTAGCCGATAGGACTCAACACTGTTAGTCTCACATGACTGTCATTGATGGTGGCCGGGCACCACCATCTGGTTCTTCTGGTCACATGTTGATATAATCACCCAGTCACGTGGGCCTTTCTGTCTTCTGGGTTCTTTTTCCCTCATGTTGTTGTCATCCTTGGTGATCATGTGTTACAGCTGAGTTGGGACCATTTGGTGTACCTCAGATGGCAGCTTGCTAGCTTTTAAGACCCCAGATGCCACTCATCTTTGGTTGTCTTTTTAAGAGTAGTTTGGGTGGATTAGTGGGGCAAGTTCCTCTGGTAGTAAGTTCAAGGGAAAAAGGAGGAGAATGAATGCAAGATAAAAGAAAAAAAGATACTAGCTTGAGGAGAAAGAGGGTCAAGAAAGGTTTTATGTTTTTAATGCAAGAAATGTGGCAGATTTGGGATATTTGTTTAGTTTTGTGTGGGGTCCTCAGAGGCAGAGGATTAAGTTAATCATTTCTTTAGTTTATAGGACATTATTGCACCAACCTAATTAAAAGTCCTCTCTTGTTTTATATATTTATTTTTTCTCCTTTATCCCTCCCTCCCCAAGTTTTCTTCTCCCCTCTAAGCAGTTACTCTAATATTTAATTTGATTGTTATTTAAAAAAACTTGCATATAGTAAAATTCAACTTCTTTGGATGACTAGCACTATAAATGTTGACAAATACATAGCCAAATAACCATTACCACAATTGAGACATAGAATAGTTCCATTGCCTCAAAAAATTTCCTCTGGCTCCCCCTTTTGTAGTCAACCCCTCCCTTACCCCCAGCCACTGTCAGCCACTGTCAGCCACTGATCTGCTCTCCATCCCTTTAATTTTATCTTGTCCAAAATGTCGTTTCAGTCTTGAAATCAGATAGACTGATTCATCCCACTTCATTCCTCTTTTTCAAATTTCTTTTAGCTATTTAATACACCTCCCCCATATATATACATATATAGATTTCCCATACACATTTTAGAATCAGCTTGTCTATAGCTACCAAAAAAAAGAAAATCTTGCTAGGGTTTTCATTGGAATTGTGCCAAATCAGTAGATCAGTTTGAAGAGAACTGACTTCATTATGATGTTGAGTCTTTAGATCCATGAACATGGTATGTTTCATCACTTTTTAAAGTCTTCTTTGATCTTTCATCAGCATAGATTATAGGCATGTTTTATCAAATTTATCCCATATCTAGAAATTTCATTTGTAGGGGAAGCTGTTTTAAATAGTATTGTTTTTTTAAATTTTGGTTTCAATTTGTACATTGCTGGCCTATCAAAATGTTATTGAGGGTATTGACTTTGTACTCCTGAGACTTTGCTGAACTCAGTTATTACGAGTGTTGTTTTCAGATTTCTTGAGATTATATACTTTGACAAATAAGTCATCTTCAGATAGGGCAACTTTGACTTTTCTGATCTGTATACCTTATATTTCTTTTTCTTGTCTTATTGCACTGGCTAGGTCTTCCACTATGATGTTGAATAGGAGTGAAGAGAACATTCTTACCTTGTTCTAAGTCTTAGGAGGAAAATGTACAGTCTTTCACTGTTAAATAAGATGTTAGCTATGAAGTTTTATAGATTTCCTTTATCAAGTTAGGGAACTCATTGCCATCCAGTCAATTCTGACTCATAGTGACCTTATAGTACACAGTAGAACTGCCCTGTAGGGTTTCCAAGGAGCTGTTGGTAAATTTAAACCTCCAGCCTTTTGGTTAGCAGCCAATCTGTTAACCACTGCACCACCAGGGCTAAGGAAATTGAATGTTGAATTTTCTCAAATGCTTTTTTGCATCAACTGATAGGATCATGTGTTGTTTTTATTTTTATTTTTTCCTTTACACTCTTAGTGTGGTAGATTATGTTGATTTATTTTCAAATATTGGATCAGCCTTGCACCCAAGCTCCACTTGGTGTGGTATATTATTGTTTTTATGTATCTGTGAATTCAGATTGCTTATATTTTGTTGGAAATTTTTGCATCTGTGTTCATGAGTCATATTTATTAGTACTGTTGAGGTTATGTGCTTCATATTGGGTTATTAGATTGAGTAGTTTTATGATTCTTGAGAAATTGATCCATTTAATTTAAGTAGTTGGATTTACGTGCAGACTTGTTCATAATGCTTCCTTTTTAATCTTTTAACATCTGGAGAGTTGGCAGTTATTTCCTGTTTCATTCCTGGTATTGGTACTTTGTCTTTTCTTTTTCCTTGTCAGTATTGCTAGAGTTTTATCAATTTTATTGATGTTTTCTAAGAACTATCTTTTGGAGTCATTCATGTTCACTGCTTGTCATGGTTTGAATTGTGTCCCCCCAAAAATGTGTGCAGCCATGTGGCTGGGATATGGTTCCCAGTATCTTGGAAATGTCCTCCATTGTGTGGTTTTGCTAACCTGTAGGTTAAAGGATTAGGGTGGGGCTGTGAATTCCTGCTATGGGGAAGTTTCCCTGGAGTATGGTTTGCCCCACCCTTAATGCTTTTAGCTTGCAAGGAATAAAAGGTAAAAGAACCAAGGACAATTTGAGAACCTCGCTACCATCAAGCAAGCAGCACCGGGAGCAGAGCCCGTCGTTCAGACCAGAGGTTCTTGCGTTAGGACGCTCCCTGGACAATGACTGATACAATACCGGACTTTCCTCTAGAGCCGACAAGGGGAAAGTCTTTCCCTGGAGCGGACACCCTGAATATGGACTTGCAACCTACCGGACTGTGTAAGAATAAATCTTTCCTTGTTAAAGCCATCCACTCTGTGGTATTTCTGTTAGAGCAGCCCTAGCTGACTAAAACACTGCTGTTTCTCTGTTTTCAGTTTCGGTTATCTTTGCTCTTATTTTTTTTGTGTGTTTCTTCTTGCTTTTGAGTTTAATTTACTCTGCTATTTCTAGTTTAAAGTGCCAATTATTTATTTAAAATTTACTGTTTTCTACAGTAAACATTTAGTGGTTTAAAATTTTCTCTGATTACTGATTTAACTGCTTCTAACAAATTTTGATGTATTATATTTTACATGTATTTAGTTCAAACTATTCCTGTTCAGCTCCTTTAGGTATCATATCCATTCATCCTAAAGAACTTTATTTAGTATTTCTTGTAATATAGGTCTGCTGGCAACAAATTCTCTAGCATTAATTTATCTGAAAATAGCTTCCTTTCACTGAATGTGAAATTCTATGTTGATTTTTTTTTTCTTTCAACAATTTAAAGATGATATACTATTTGGTTTCCCTCTGGCCATTTGTAAAGTGTCCTAGTCTTTTTCCTATTTTTAAAATTGCACTGTTAGCTTATTATTGCTGATTCTTTATATGTTCTGGAACTAAGGCCTTTTTTTTAGATATATGTACTACAAACATGTTTCCCAGTCTATGGCTTGCCTATTCTGTATCCTTTCTTCTAGTTACCTTTCTTCTTCTAGACTTTGAAGATAAAAGCTTAAGTGATTGGCTTTACACCTTCTAGTAAAGGAATGTAAAGCTGTAAATTTTCCTCTAAGCACAGGTTTACCTGCATCCAATGAATTTTTGATGTGCTTTCATTATCATTCAGTTCCACCTTATTTTTAAATCTTCTTGTGATCTTTTCTGCCCTAGTAATTAGTTAAAATTGTGGTCTTTGAATTCCAAATATTTGAGATTTTCTAGATATTGGTTTTATTTAAATTTTAATACTGCTGTATTCAGAGTCTTGTTTTATGACCCAGCATGTGATGTGTCTGGAAGCATATGTTCTTGAAAAGAATATGTATTCAGTAGTTTGGGGGTATAGAGTTCGATAAATAACCCAGAACCCAGTGCCATTGAGTCGATTCTGACTTATAGCAACTGTATAAGACAGAGTAGAAGTGCTCTATAGAGTTTCCAGGAAGCACCTGGAGAATTCAAACCTCTGACCCTTTGGTTATCAGATATAGCACTTAACCACTATGTCCTATCATGATCAGTTGGGTCAAATTGATTGATGATTTTTCAAATTTTTCATGTCTCTACTTGTATTATTTACTAAGAAAGGGATGTTAAAATCTTCAACTATAATTATGGTTTTCTCTATTTTTTTTCCTGTAGTTATTAATTATTAATACTTTGGGTATTTTAAAACTGTTGTTTAGTAGATTTATATACATTTCCAATTTTTGTCTCTTCTTGCTGAATTAATCTTGGTATCATCATGCAGTGTCCCTCTTTGTTTCTAGTAATACTCTGTCTTGAAGTCTACAATTTTCTGTCATTAGTATAGGCACTCCAGCTCTCTTATGCTTTTCCAACCCTTTTACTTTAAATCTATCTGCATCTTTGTATTAAGGGTTGTTTCTTTGTAAACAACATATAAAAACCAGCTGCTGTCGAGTTGAGTCTGACTCATAGTGACCCCACAGGACAGAGTAGAACTGCTCCATAGAGTTTCCAAGGAGCAGCTAGCAGATTTGAACTGCCGACTTTTGGGTTAGCAGACATAACGCTTAACCCACTACCAAAAAAAGTTACCATTGAGTCATTTCTTTCTTTTTTTTTTATGTATGAATGAAAATGTAAGTTCCCATATAAATTTGCCTGCCCACCTATATGGAGCTCCTACTGCTCTCCCTGCCCAGTGACAGCACACTCTTCCTTTCTGCTCATGCATATCTTATCCTCCCAACAATCTCCTATCCCCTCCTCTCCACCCACTCCCCTTCCTCCAGTAAGAGGTCAGCAGGACGACAACCTATAGATGCGTAGAACCATAAAGTGTACACGTGATATGGTCACACCATTGAGTCATTTCTGATGCGTGGCAACCTCATGTTTGTCAGAGTAGAACTGTGCTCCATAGAATTTCCAGTAGCTGATTTTTTTTATTGTGATTAAGTGAAAGTATACAATCCAAATCAATTTTGCATGCCTGCTTGTCTGCAGCTTCATTTGCTCTCCTCACCCAGTGATGGCACATTCCTCATTTTCCCTCTGTATCTCTAGTATCCTCTTAGTGAGAACCTGTCCCCTTCTCTCCACCCTCTTTTCTCTCATCTAGAAACAAGCCAGTGGGACAGCCTACTATAAATGTATAAAACCATGAAGTACACACACCATATGGTTACACTGTGTCCTCAAGTCCAGTCCATTCTTATCTGAAGAGTTTGGTTCCTGGTCAGGGTCGGTAGCACGTCTAGGGGTCATGATCCCAAGGCACCCTCCAGGTTGTTGGACCATCAGTTCTGGTCTTCTAGTAGAGTTCTTGAAGTACATACTGCTTTCTCTCATTTTGCCTCGGGGACTTTACATTGTGTCCCCCATCACAGCTTCCTTTGGTGGTGGCCAGGCACCATCTGGTTCTTCTGGTCTCATGTTGATATAATCTCCCATTCATAGGGGTCCTTCTGTCTCCTGGGCTCTTTACTCCTCGTGTCTTTGTTGTTCTCTCTCATCATCTGTTCCAGATGGGTTGGGACTGTTTGGCATACCTCAGATGGCAGTTTGCTAGCTGTTAAGACCCCACGTGACCAGTGGCTGGTTTTTCACAAGTAGATCACCGGGGCTTTCTTCCAAAGTGTCTACAGGTGGACTGGAACCACCAGCCTTTTAATTAGCAGCCAAGTACATTTACTGTTTGTTGATACCACCCAGGGACTCCATAAACAACATATTGCCTATTGTCGTTGAGTCAATTCCAACTTATAGAGACCCTATAGGACAGAGTAGAGTTGCTTCGTAGGGCTTCCAAGGAGCAACTGGTGGATTTGAACTGCTGACCTTTGGGTTAGCAACTACGTGCTTAACCGTGTGCCACCAGGGCTGCAAACATGTAGTTGGGTCTTATATTTTAGTCCATTCTGAAGTATTTGCCTTTTAACTGAAGTAAGCACCTTGTTTTTAACATCTGTCTATACTGCTGCATTACATTAATCATTGTGTAAGTTTTCCTTGCCATGCACCCCCATATTTTGCATACTCCTCTCTTTAATGGACCCCGGGCTTACTTCCAACTCACCATACCGTAAATACTATTATTGTGAGCGTCCATGTGCCGTTAAGAAGCTGAATGAGAATCTGTTTGGAGTATTTACTCAGAATGAAACTGCTGGCTTACAGAGTTGTCCTCTTATAATTTCAGTAAGTATTGCCAGATTTAACCGTATGTCTGTATGTTGGTGAAATGGCTCGGAAGGATGGTAAGAAATGGCAATGAGAAGAGGGTGGAGAGAATTGCTGTAACCACCTGCTAACACAGGTGAGAGGACCCACTGAACCAGTGGAGGGTCCCCCCGAGTCAGGACCAGGAGCAATTCACCCACAGAGAGGAAGGTATGGTAGTGTCCTCTTGGACAGGTAGGTGGATAAATAAGAACTTGGGGAGTTTTCTCCTGTGGCTTCTGTTTTCTCAGTCAAGTAGGAAGCAGCCTGAGAGTAAGGATAGGGGAGGTACTGGCCTTTGAAAAGAGAAAGAAGGTATGAAATTGTTACCTAGGAGACCAGGAGAGTGTAGAGACCAAGGAAACAGAGCCTGGCTGCCAGCAGCTTTCAGGGACCACTTGAGGTTAGTACAAGGAGGCTGGCCGTGTCTCTCCACCATGCTCATGGAAAGGCCCAGGCACAGAGCAGTCTCTTGGCAGGGCTTAGCAGGCTTGGGCTGAGCAGTGCCCCATTCTGGGTACTGTGCCAGGCATCGAGGGCGCAGTGTGAGCAGTGCAGTGACATCTGAGAGCTCACCTGCAGCAGGCAAGGCAGCAGCAACCAATTAACTGTGCAGATGTCATAGACTCGAGGCTCTACAGTGCAGGGAGGCTGGGGGCAGTACCTGTGCAGCGGGCACCCTGCTTCCTGATTCAGTGGGAAGGTAACATCCTCCTTCTGTGAGCATGCTGCTCCACGAGCTGCAGGATCAACGTGCTGTTTGTTGCTGTATTTTGCATTCTAAAAGTTATGCATACCACACCAAAACAAATTATGAAAGTGTAAAAAAACAAAGATCATAAATAAAAAATAAAGATCACCTGAAATGTCTTCCCAGCCCTCAGAGATAACCACGATTAATCAAAGTTTTGTCCCGTTGTTTTTTAAAGGAAAGGTCTGGTGTCTGACCTTTTGTTCAGAATGACCCCCTCTACAGAATGCAGCTGCCATGGAGTCCCTGGGTAGTACAAAAGTAATGCATTCTCTGCTAGCCAGAAGGTTGGAGGTTTGATGCACCCAGTGGTGCCTCAGAAAAAAAGCTGGCAATCTACTTCTGAAACATCAGCCATTGAAAACCCTATGGGGCACAGTTTTGCTCTCACACATATGGGGTCGCTGTGAGTTGGAGCTGACTCTAAGGCAATTGTTTATTTTTTAAAGGCTGTTGTGACCAAGAGAAGTAGCATCCCCATTCCTGGGGGAAGTTAGCATAGGCTGCCCAGAGGAGGTGACCTGGGAATTGGGTTTTCCAGGTCAAGGGTTTCTTGCACTTGTCTGCTTTCTTTGGCCTTCCCACTTCTCTAGATTCTCTCTCTTTCTAGGACAGGACCAGCTCTCGCTTCCTATCCTGCCACATGTCTTTGGGGGTAGGCACTATAGAGGCAAGTAGTGGGGGTCCTCTGTGCAAGGAGTAGGGAGCAAGGGCAGCCAAGAGTCATAACTGGGGTGTGTTACCCACAGCCTGCGTGACAGGATGTGGTTGTCACCAAGCAAGTTCCCCTCACCTACTTCAGCCTCCCACACTGGGTCGAGTGCAGGAGGGGCTGTTGTCCCACCTTCTGGGTCTGTGTCCCCCCCAGACAGCAGCGACAGTGAGCTGGAGCTGTCCACAGTACGCCATCAGCCAGAGGGGCTGGACCAGCTGCAGGCACAGACCAAGTTCACCAAGAAGGAGCTGCAGTCCCTCTACAGAGGCTTCAAGAACGTGAGTGCTATCATAGCCCACCCCTGGAGGAGCCCTGTAGACCAGTCCACCCAGGCAGGAGGGTGCCTCTGAAACCCTCTAAGGCACAGTAAATATCCCAGGGCTTCTTATGGAGAACCATCTGGGGGTGGGATAAAACCCAGATTGGTCTCTGTAGGCCCATGCTCCCTTTTCAGTATCTCCAATGCTGGCACAGGGCTGAGAGTCCAGTGACCACCTTGGCATGAGGGACAAGACTCCCCATTCCTATAGCCTCCCTTTTCTGCCTCACCTTACCCTCACCCTCACCTCTAGGCCTTTCCCAGCAGGAGGCTCCACAAAGGGAGGAACAAGCCCAGTGTCTTTGGAGTCCTGGCATTGGGGTAGGGGCTGGGGGCTGAGGGCCGAGGTCTCTGAGGGGTGACTTCCTGCTGCAGGAGTGTCCCACGGGCCTGGTGGACGAAGACACCTTCAAACTCATTTACTCACAATTCTTTCCTCAGGGAGGTGAGTCTCTGAGGCCAGGCCCCCGTGGCCTCCCTGGAAGCCCCTACAATGTGGCGGATCAGTAGTGGGTGGGCGTCTCTTCTACCATGGGACACAGGACAGGGGGGGGACTTCACCGCTATCCCTACCCTCCCTGATACCCTTGCCCTTTGGAGGCCTAGTGCTGCCCCGTCCCACTGGAAGGTACAATTCCCACTCAGGATACAGCTGCTCAGGCCTAGGTGGGCGCCGGGATAGGGGTGAGGGCTTCCAGGAAGCCCAAATGCACCCAGCCCTCACCCTGACTCTCCCCAGATGCCACCACGTATGCACACTTCCTCTTCAACGCCTTTGATGCTGACGGGAATGGGGCCATCCACTTCGAGGTAGGTACCCTTCTGTGACTCCTGCCTTCCCTGCTGACCCTCTCCTTGTCCCTTGATCCTTCAACCTGCTGACTCCTAGGTGGAAGGGCCTCCAGGGAGCTCCATGCCCACCACCATCTCAGGGATGTTGAGAGGCTTGGACAGGATCCTAGGTGTAAACTGTCAAATGTGTTACCTGGGGGATGAGTGGATTGTGCTGGGCTGACTCCCAGCCTGATTGTGAAGCCAGTGAAGTTCACTTTTGCTGTCTGATCACTACCCCACCGGCCCCCGACTCTACCCTTCTACACCCCCAACCCTTGAAGCCTTCTCTTTCATTGCAAGGATTTGCACAGGGAACTGCATTCTGAGGTGTCAATGACCCAAAGCAAATCTGCATTTTGAAAGGGGGCATGGTTTAACTCAAAGGTGAAACTTGTGAATGGCAGGATTTGAGAGCCCCAACCTAGAATTTGTTCCCTTGCCCCCAGCCAGGCAGAGCAGCCCTGCCGGTGCAGGCTATGGAGAGTACCCCAGGGGGGCCTGGGCAGCGAAGCCAGGTGCCCCCTGTCGGGAAGTAGAACCTGGCCCTCAGGAGAGAGTAGAAGCTTTGCCGGCGCTCTCTGCGCCCCGGTGTCTCCATCAGGCCTGGCCACACAGGGTCACTGGAGAGAGCCCCCGGCTGTGGAGCTCAAGCACCAAAAATAGCTGCTGACCGAAAGCCGAAACCTCTTCAGAGAGGAAAACCTTGGCGAGAGCCTGGCCGATCAATATCCCACTCAGCTCAGCTTCCAGGGTCAAGGGCGCTGACAGGAAAGCAGTGGAGACCCTGGTGAGCTGCTGTGTAATAATAACCAGTCAATAATGCCACAAGGTTATTTTTATGCTGTGCGCACATGGGCAGGGAGGGATGGGCGCAGCCCAGATCCCCCATCTCTGACTGCAGCTGTGCCCATCTGGGCCCACATTTAGAGCTATTGCTTTGTCAACATACAGCAGTTTGATAGTCATTTTAAGTGACGTGTTCCCACGGTAAAAAGCCCAGTCAGTGCAAAGGATAAGCAGTGAGACGCACTGCCCTCCTCCACTCTTGTCCTGTGCCTCTAAGAGGCACCGGAGACTTCTTGGAACAAAGTATGTGAAGAAACATAGAGTAACGGGCCCACCAGTTTTGTTTAGTGGTTCTTGTTTTTCTACTCTTAGTGTATTGTGGTCAATATAAATATATATGACAAAGCCCTTGTCATCTCAGCAACCTTCACGTGTACAATTCAGTGACATTAGTTGTGTTCGTCACATTAAGCAGCCATTGCCATTATCTGCTTCCAAGTTTTTCCTTCACCCTTATGGAAGCTTGGTGTCCCTAAGCAGTGAGCCTCCTATCCCCTGCCACCTGCCCTTAAGTTAAAGCTGGGCAGTGAGTGAGGAAGACTGAAGAAGGATGGGTACCTTTGAACTATGGTGCTGATGAGGACTACTGGATATACGACGGACTGCCGAAAGAACCAACAGATCTGTGCTGGGAGAACTACAGCCAGGATACACCTTAGAACTGAGGACACTGCGACTGTATCTCACTTACTTCGCACATGTTTTCAGGAGGGATCAGTCCCTGGAGAAAGACATCATGCTTGGTAAAATTGAGGGGTTGACGATAAAGGTGACCCTCAATGAGATGGATTGACATAGTGGCTGCAACAACGGGCTCAAACACAGCAACTTTGTGAAGATGGCATGGGACCAGGCAGTGTTGCGCTCTGTTATACTTAGGACACTGTGAATTGGAACCAACTAGACAGCACCAGCCGGTGATAATCCCTGCCCCTGATAACACTTGCTGTGCTAGATATTTCGTATAGGTGAGTTACACAATATTTTTCCATTTGTCAGCGATGTGTTTCACTCTGAGTAATATTTTCAAGGTTTACCCATGTTGTTATACACTGAATTATGTCCTCAAAACTACGTGTTGTAAATCCTAGCCTGTATGTCCATGGTTATAATCCCATTTGCAAACGGGTTGTCTTTGTTATGTTAATGAGGTAGGATTCGTGGGAGATGTATCTTGAGTCATTCTCTTTTGAGATACAGAAGAGATTAAACAAGTGAGCAGAGAGAGATGGGATAAAATAGATGCCAAGCCACAGAGATCTCCACAGGATCAGGAGTAGAAGCTGAAGAGAAATGGACCTTCCTCCAGAGCCAACAGAGAAAGCCTTCCCTGGAGCTTGCAGTCTACATTTGGACCTCTGGCCTCCTAAACTGTCAGAAAACAAATTTCTGTTTGTTAAAGCAGAGATGAGTGATATTTCTGTTATAGCAGCAACAGATAACAAAGACACATGCTACGGCGTGTATCAGGACTTGATTTTCATTTGTGGCTAAGCAGTGGTCTATTGTATGTACGTATTGCATTCTGTTTGTCTGTTGATGGATATTTGGGCAGATTCTTGGCTGTTGTGAACAGTGCGCAGTGAATGTTGCTGCACAGGTTTGCTGCAGGTTTGCATTCCTGCATTCAGTTTTTTGGGTGTACACCGAGGAGGAGAACTGCTGGATCTTATGGTAATTCTATGTTGAACTTTTTGAGGAACCCCCAAACTGTTTTCCACAGAGGCTGCCTCCTTTTACAGTCCCACTTGCAGGGGATGACGGTGGTAGTTTCTTCATATCCTTGCCAGCAACTGTTGTTTTCCATTTTTTCAGTCATAGCCATCTTAATGGATGTGAGGTTCAGAAATTATATGATTTAATAGTTTAGCAAAGGGAATGTCTCTGTCGCCTCCTCATCTTCCATGTGGTCTTTGCGTCAGTGCCCACAGAGGAGGGTCTGTGGTCCCTTTAAGGTGGTAAATGGTGAGGTCTGGGGGTAGGGGGTTGCTGTTGGTGGCTGAGTTGGGACTTCTCTGCTAAGTGCCATCTCAGAACATACAACATCCCTGGCCTGGAAGTTATCACAAAGCCATTATCCCAGACCTTCCTGTGTGCTTCTCTGAACATGAACTTACTCTGATCTCTCACCCAGTGCTGGATTACCCAGTAGAGCCTCCCACCAATCCACAGTGCATAATTTCAGCTGTCCCCCACCATGGTAACGATGTGGTGACACGGGTGTGAAATTGCTCACCACCATGAGCAAGTAAATACAGTTAAGCCTGGGTCTGCCATTCTCAAATGCTAGCTGGTGCCTACCATGTTTACTGGTTAATATGCTCCTGTAATCATACCCATATGTTTACCTCAAGGAATTTCTTGGTTTCTAGTGCTCTGTTTTATAATAAGAAATCCTGGTTTCGTAGCAGTTAAATGCTGTCTGCTAACCAGAAGGTCAGCAGTTTGAATCTGCCAG
Source organism: Heterohyrax brucei (assembly GCA_028571685.1). Taxonomy (NCBI): domain Eukaryota; kingdom Metazoa; phylum Chordata; class Mammalia; order Hyracoidea; family Procaviidae; genus Heterohyrax; species Heterohyrax brucei. Next base: position 27,374,671 of record CM053162.1, read on the forward strand.
GTGCTCTTTGGAAACTCTATAGGGCATTTCTACTCTGTCTATAGGGTCACTATGAGTTGGAATTAACTCGACAGCAGAGGGTTTGGTTTGGTTCTACAATAAAGGAGGCCTGGTGCTCAGTGGTTAAGTACTTAGCTGTTAACCAAAAGGTGTAAACTTTGAACTCACCAACTTTCACCATGAAAGAAAGATGTAGCAGTCTGCTCTTTCAAGATTACAGCCTTGGAAACCCTTTGGGCAGTTCTCCCTGTCCTGTGTGGTTGCTGTGAGTTAGAATCAACTCAAGAACAACAGGTTTTATATCACTGAGTGTTTGTTTGTTTGCTGTCCTACAATAGCCTTTCTCCCCTAGGAGAAGGGCCCGTATCTTCCCAGGACCTCCTAACCAGCTCATACTATCCTTGTGAAATTGTACCACATGTGGGGATCCCAGTGATCAGGAAGAAGCCTGCCTTGGGGAAAAAACAAAACAAAACAAAATACATTGCTGCCAAGTCAGGTCTGACTCACAGCCACCCACGTGTGTCAGAGTAGAACTGCTCTACAGAGTAACCATGATCTTTGAGAAGTAAAGTGCCAGGCCTTTCTTCCGAGGTACTTCAGGGTAGGCTTACACCACCAACCTTTACTTTGGTGGCTGACTGCCAAACCATATGCACCACCCAGGGGTAGGAGCACCAAACATGGTCCTGGGCATTTGGGGAGCTACCCAAGAACACTTAGCCACTCATCACTGCCAGGCTTCAGAGCCTTTCAACACACCCTTAAATCAGAAAGAAAAGTCTGTGTATCATGATTTACAGTGATCCCAACCTTTTTTCTATGTTATTGAGAGATTAAAACACATATTAATTAGTCTACTTATATGGTAAAATATTGTTAACTTCCCCTCACCAAGAATGAGTACCAAAAATCAAAGACAAAACAAGCAAACCTCACGAGAGTTGAGCTGGAGACAAGCACCATCACACACCTCAGGGTCTGGCTTTGCCTTGTCCTCAGGGGCCACTAGAATCTGAACAGGAGGGAGCCTGGTGTCACCCCTCCCTCTGCTTGATCAGGATGATGCCACACATGGATATGCCTTCTCAATGCTCTGTGCCACTTAACACCTTTTTTTTTCTGTATTCTTTGTTACGATTAAGTGCAAGTATACAATCCAAGTCAATTTTGCCTACCCACCTCTGTACAACTCTATCTGCTGTCCCTACCCTGTGACAGCATACTCCACCTTTTCACTCTTCTAGTATCCTCCCATTGAACACCTGTCCCCTCCTCCCCACCCTCTCCTCTCCCCTCTAGAAAGAAACCAATAGGACAGCCTTCTATAAACATATAAAACCATAAAGTACACACACCACATACTCTGTGTCCCTGAGTCCAGTCCATTCTTAATCTGAAGGATTGACCTCAATACGAGTTTCAGATCTGGGACAGCAAAAAGTCAAGGGGCCGTGTTCCCAGGCAACTCTCTATTGTGTCCCCCATCAAGGCTGTCTTTAGTGGTGGCCAGGTACCATCTGGTTCTTTCAGTTTCATGCTGATGTAGTCTCGCAGTCAGATGAATCTTCTGTCTCCTGGGCTCGTCTTCCCTCGTGTCTTTGATGTTCTTGGTTGTCATCTGTTCCAGGTGGATTGATGCCACTTGATGTTCCTCAGGTGAAAGCTTGCTGGCTTTTAAGACCCCAGATGCCACTCACCAATATGGGGTACAGAAGACTCACTTAGCAAAAGGCTAGTTACGCCATTTGACCTCAGTGTTCCCTGAAAACACGATCTCCAGACCCCTGTCCCTCCTACTCTATCCTTTGAAATGTTGGGTTGAATTAGAAAGCCTTTTAGTTTATGGTGTAGTCCATTTATGCTGACCTGCCTTCTACTGAGATTGGCAAATTTTTAATTCAACCAACTCATCTTGTCAACTGGGTACAAAGTTTAAAGAGCTAGTACAGTTGATCCTTGTTATGTGCAAGTTCTGTACATGCTCATTCTCTTACTCACTTAATTCAGTCATTCATGGACTGAATGCAGAGCATCGAGAAGCTTGAATTGTCCAATGTGTATGTTTCCAGCTAAGCTTGAACAAGGCAAGTGTCCTTTTCCCATCTATTTAGTGCTGTGTTTTTTTGTATTTTTGTTCTTTCTGTAGGTGATTTTTTAAATGCTGTTTAAAGTGGCCCCTGAGAGTAGTTCTAAACTGTCATGTAGTGTCCCTAAGTGTAAGAAAGCTGTGATGTGCCTGATAGAGAAAATGTGTGTTAAATGAGCTTCATTCGGGTATGAGGTGTAGTGCTCTTGGCCTTGACTTCAGTGTTAATCACAAATACATATTAGATACCGTTTCTTTAAAGCGAAACATACATACAACAAGGTTATACATTGATTTGTTGTCAAGAATGTTGTGACCAGAAGCTTGCAGGAACCTAACACTGTGTGTCCCATTTTCTAATTCAGTGTTTGCAGTGACTTTATGGAACATGATGACCATGAATAACCAGAATATCCTGTATGTAGAATATTGGTGCCCAGAATAAAGCCAGGCTGCCCAGTGACAGCCAGGCACCTGTGTGTGGGAGGGTGTGGCTGCCCCCTGCCCTCTCCTGCTGCAGGAGTCCACCTCCGCCTGTGCCCAGTGACTGAGGTAGAGTGAGTGCAGTAAGCAGAAGGAATGATTTGTCTGCCTCTGGGTAATAACCACCACAGCATCCACTTTGGTCACAGATTCTGCTCTGGGCTCTACCAGGTGTCTCCTATGTATGCTTTGGGGTGTGTTAGCGTGGAAACCAAGATCTCAAGTGTTACTGCAGGAGTTCCTCACCTTCCTGGCCCCTGTCTTGATGATAGACACAGAACAGGGGCTGGGCTGGTTCCAGGGTCCCCCTTGGACAGCGTGGATGATGGGGTCCACATACTGAAGATTAGAAGAAAGGAGTTAAAACAGGGCTTGTCACACAGTGAAATTGCTGTGTGTGGCCCAGGAATTTAGGAGTGTGCACTTGAACATGGGCTGGCTGGATCTGGGTCATTTCTAATCACTTTTACAGATGATGGAAGGACCTCTCTCCTGGCACTGTTACCATGTGCCACACAAGCCTACAGCATCTCTACCCCACCCCACCCATGCCCCACATGTGAAGGGGCACTGAGTGGGGACATGTCTGGGTTGCTAGCAGACGGACAGGCCACCTGATAGGCCTGGACATAGCAGACGCATGTCTGCTGAAGAAGCAGTCTGTGGACACCAGATGGAGAAGACAGTGGTCCACGCCAGCAGCGGGGTCCAGTGCGGGCCTTCCCATTCCCTCCTCCTCCCCCAGTGGTACTCCAGGCCTTTATCTTACCCTTGGAAACCCTGTCAGAGGAAAGTGGAGATGGTGAGTTTATGGATAACTTTGAATCTCCACTGCTTACTACAATCGTGTGTGTGCTTGAGCCGTTCTTGTTCCCCAGACTCAGGTGGAAGAAAGATCACATTGTTGCTTCTTTAAAATGGTTTTATCCTCAGAAAATAGTTTATCAGTTCCTCAAAAGTTGAACAAGGAATTACCATATATCACCATATTCCAATCCGAGGTATTAAGAAAAAGAATTTAAAGTAGGAACTCAAACAGAAACCTGGGCACCAGTGTTCATTGCAGCACCTTGTAAAATCACCAGTGATGAGAACAGCCTAAATGCTCATCAGCAGATGAATGAATGAACAAAATGTAGTGTGTACATGAAGTGGAATATTATTCATCCAAAAGGAGACATGACGTCCTGATATGTACTACTGCATGGATGAGTCTTGAAAACATTATGCTAAATGAAATAAGTCAGATGCAAAAGGGCAAATATTATATGGTCTCATTTATATGACTAGGCAAATATCTAGAAACCAAAGCTTACTGGTGGTAACCAACAGTGAAGGAACCCTGGTGGTACAGTGATTAAGTGCTCATCTGCTAACGGAAAGGTTAGCAGTTTAAACCCACTACTGCTCTATGGGGGAAGGGCATGGCAGCCTGCTTCTACAAAGGTTACACTCTTGAAAACCCTACAGGGCAGTTCTGCTGTATCCTATAGAGACCCTATACATCGACTTGATTTGACAACAGCAGTTTAATCGAGAGCAGGAGAGAGGGGGAAAAATGGGAAGAGTTTGCTTAGCTTCTGTTAATGGAGACGGAATGATTTGGAAAGAGATTGTGTTGGTAACTGCATAGCATTATGAATGTAATCAGTGTCACTGAATTGCACATGTAAGAGATGTTGAGTTGGCCAATGTTGTGTTATATATATATTTACCACAATAAAATACTTTTTAAAAAATTACAGGAAGAAAGTTTTAATTTCTTCGCTTGTATTCATACTCATGGCTTAAAGAACCCAGTAGATTTACAGGGTTTGCTTTGTAAAATGGCAGTACTCAAGCAGTTCCCCCGTAGGGTCCTCTTTTTGTGTGTCTTCTGAGGTTTCCTAGTGATGTATGCCTGCAAGCTGAACTGCAGACTCTTCTGCACTGTGCTGTGCCCTCGGGGGTACCCGGAAGTTCACAGCCTTCCACTGTAGGACATTTTCTTTCTTGATTCCTTTGACACACTTTTCTCCCCACGTTCTCTGTTTCTACCCAGAACTTTGGGTATCAGGGCCTCTGGAGGGGACTTCTCCTTGTCCCATTTTTTATCTCCTATTTTCCAGCCCTAGGGTTCTCGTTTTACTACATTATGGAAGATTTTTCAGCATGCTCTTCCAGCCCTTATTTGGAGTTTGTCATTTTGTTTGTTTTTAATTCCCAAGAGCTCTTTCTTGCTCTGCGTTACTCCCCACCCCCGTTTTTTTTTTATAGCATCCTGTTTTTATTTTAGGAATGCAAGACTTTTAATCTCTTACTAAACTTTATTTTTAAGAGTTTTGTTTCCCTCCTGACATAATTTTTGTTTATTCCAAATGGCTTTCTCTGTTTCCCTCGGCCTTTCCATCTTGTGGTGCAGCTCTCCTCAGAGCCGGAAAACTGAACAAACATCTGAGTGAGGACTAGAGGCTTGGGTGTGCTACCCGGTCCCTCTGCAGACAGGTCATCCTCTTCCCCCTACCTTTCTGGGACACCCCCTTCTCTCCTCCTTATCTACCCGGTAGCCCGGGAGAACCCCCTGGGGCATGGAGGTTTTAATCTCTAAACTTTCCAGGAGGCGAGGGAAAGACTTGCTTTTCACCAGCTGTTACAACAAAATAGTTGAAGTATTCATGTGAAAGCCATTTGAACATCCATGTCTCATCCCACGAGTGACATTATAATACGTTATCTGTGTCTCACTTCACAGGTGAGTCCAACACACAGGCGTGCCATGACCCTAGTGTTGAACACTCTCAGTTCAGCTTTTCAGAAAGGTGGGGTCTTGGGGAAGGGTGCATTTTCAGGCACCTTTGACATGCACATTCTTGGCAAATTGAAAGAAGAGTACCTCCTTTATTAAAAGCAGCCTCCCAGGTCTTTTCTGTCACCAGCAATGCATTAAATGGGTTCAAAAAGCCAAAAACTAAACCCGTTGCCACTCAGTCAGTTCCAACTAATAGTGACCCTATAGGACATAGTAGAGCTGCCTCATAGGATTTCTAAGACAGTGGATTCAAACTGCCACCTTTTGGGTTAGCAGCTAATCTCTTAACTATTGCGCTGCCAGGGCTCCTAAATGGGTTTAAGACACTATGTATTCAGAAGTCTGGTCTTCATTTGAGAAGCGCAGTGCAAGCCACCTCACTCTATCCTCAACACAGCGACTCTGAGTTCACCTGAGTGACTGAAATCTGTCCCGCCTGTTTGGGGGCTCCTCCCCTGTAGACTTCAGTGGAGGCCACATAGCAACTGGATGGAGAATCTGGATGTTGAATTCTCACTCTGCACCCGCCCTGTCCTCCTTTCTCACCTTAGGACTTTGTGGTGGGTCTCTCCATCCTGCTGCGGGGGACAGTCCACGAGAAGCTCAAGTGGGCCTTCAATCTGTATGACATTAACAAGGATGGATACATTACCAAAGAGGTACCAGGGCGGCTGGGATAGCCCATGCCTTCCTTCCTCCTGTTGCTGCACATTCTCTCCCTCTCCTCCCTCCCGTGGCCAGTCTGTCCTATGTCCCCTACCCATCCAGAGATTGGCTCTCAGCCTGCCCTGGAGGACAGATGATCCAGCCTTCTCTCCCCATGCCCTTGGACCCAGACCTGGTGCAAGGGTATGGGGTGTATGTATGTCCCTCACCATGTATCTTGATCTAGTTCAACCAGTATTCCTAGATCTTCCTTTCCCATGGAGATAACCTGGGAGAGACCCCTGGAGAAGCAAGGCTTGGCCTTGGCTCCTGCTGAGCAGAGGAGCGGGGTCCAGCCCCTTAAGCTGCAGGTACACATGGTGGTCTTACCACACAGGGCTCAACATCGGAAGTAGCTGGCGCTGCTGTTTCCAAGTTTGGAGTATGTGCATAAAAACCTATCTCCAACTTCTCTTGGAGAGTCAGAGGCCCTGGGGCTGAGCTGACTGGACCAGTGCATGCTCCGCACTCTGCCTCACACAGCTCTCCCACTCACCACCGTCCTGGCACCACCTGCCACCCTCTGGTGCAGCCCCTTCCCCTTGGGAATCTGGCCCTCCCTCATGCCGGCCCCTTCGGCCCCTCCAGGAGATGCTGGCCATCATGAAGTCCATCTACGACATGATGGGCCGCCACACCTACCCCATCCTGCGGGAGGACGCACCTCTGGAGCACGTGGAGCGGTTCTTCCAGGTGAGGGTGCTCCAGACCAGGTTGCTTGAGGTGGGGGAGGGGGGCAGCTTGGTAGAGGAAGGGGCTCTTGTGTGGCAATCCCAATTCCCTTCTCTGAGCGTCCTCTGTGAAGAAATTGAACTTGTATCCCAAACCTGTCTGACTGTCGGAATCCCCTGAATTAAAAATACCATCAGAGCTCAGCTGAACCATATCTCAGGGAGAGGCTGCCCTTAGCTCCACCCAGGCCAATGTCCTGGTATCCCTCAAGATGCCGCTGGCTCTTACAGAGAATATTCTGCCAGGTGACCTGGTTGGGAATTGACCTTGTCTTGTGTCCATGAGGGTGAGAAGCCTCATCCTGCACCCCTACTTGCTGGGGTGCCTCTAGGCATGTGGCCCTTCTGTGCCTTGGTGCTCCCTCTGCCCTGGCTGGCTGTCAGGGAAGTGAGAGAGTCAGCTTGTGTGGGGATATGTTCTGAGAAGCACACCCAGGCAGGTGGTCAGGAGGCGGCTGAGGTGGGGCTCACTGGGGAGCTGCCAGAGGGGTCAGCTGTGGAGGTGAAGGTTGGCCATGCAGGGGCCTTCATGGCCTAGATCCAGGGTAGGGCCTGAGGAGACGAGTTGGATGGGAATCTGGTGTCTGGTGGGAGACATGGGGCTGGGTACCATCTGGCCACAACCCTGCTGTACCAGTCCACAAACGCCAACCCTGGTGGTCCACAGACTCACAGTGGCATGATTTGTTTTGCAGAAAATGGACCGGAATCAGGACGGGGTGGTGACCATTGACGAGTTCCTGGAGACTTGTCAGAAGGTAGGCAGCCTCAGAAAGCTGGAAGCAGAATCCTCAACAGACCCTGGCTAGAGGTGGGTGGTTGAGGGTCTCATACACACCCAGGTCACCCCTACACCCATTGCCACTCCTACCAGTCCATCAGCTATCCCTGGGTCCCTCTCCACCTCCGAGGTCAGCTGGAATAGGAGGCTTCAAGCTTCAGTTAAACTCTTTGGGCAAATTCATCCCCTCCCCCACCTCACTCCCACCCACTCCTAGCCCACAGCCTGTTCAAGCACTGTCCCTCAGTTCTGCCATTGCATGGTCTCAAGTTGCAGGGGGCAGACTTGGGGCCAACATGAGGGTGATTGGTTCTCAAGAAAGGGTCGCCATGGGGAAACGGTGCCTGAAGGCTCTCCCCACGTTGTTGCTGACCTGCTCTGCAGAGCCCAAGTGGGCCAAGACACTGGGCTTCTCTGACCTTGTCTGCCAGCCTCACTCCTAGCACAGCTGCTAGTTGCCTGTGGCTTCTGTTGGGTGTGTGGCCAGGGAGGTCTCCCTGTCTGTGAGGTGTGGAGTTTGACATCTGGGCTAGATGCAGGCTGTGCCTTACCAGCTGAGTGGCCCCATGCAAGCTCTTTCCCTTCTCTGCTCCTGCATTCCTGATCTTACCCCAGTGAGGCAGTAGTCACTGAAGAGACCTGAGTAGCCAGGTGGAGTCAGACTAGAGTTCATCTTCCCTGCCTCCCTCTGCTACCTGACCAGGCCCATATCCTCCTTTCTTCACCCAGGACGAGAACATCATGAATTCCATGCAGCTGTTTGAGAACGTCATCTAGGACACGGATGTGGGGGCCTGGGCTGGCCATGCCACCTCAACCCTGGAGAAACCTCATCCTGCCAGGAACAGTCTCCATGAGAAACTTTTTTTCTAATCTATTTACAAAAAGTGAACTGTCTGCTCCAGACACACACACATACATACATGTGCACACACATGTGCACACACATTCACCCACATTCATACACTCACGTACACATACCCATACACACTCATACATCACTCCTCTGGGCTGGCAGAGGGCTGAGTCTGGCTAGGAGCTGGGTCCAGGTGACCAGAGCTGCAGGCACTGGCCAGCCGTCCCCCAGGTCAGCATGGAAAGATTTTCTCAGGGGTGAGCAGCAGAAAGAGTGTGTCTATGGGCCACTGGACTGCTGGGTTCTACCAGGAAAAGGGGTTCACATGCTTGTGCAAAGCCAGTACCCTCTTGCCTGGCCCCCTTCTTTCCACCACAGAGTAGGCTATGTTCCAGGGAGTCCTCTGTCCTTGCAGCCCCCTTCTATCCCCAACCATTCTCCTGTCCCCTGACCGATATCGCAAATGCCCCTTACCACAGGACCCTGGGGGAGGCAGATCGGGGACTAGGGCCGGTCTGCCTGAGAAGAGGTGATGATGGAATCAGGGTCTTCCTGGCTGCCTGCCCTGGGACTGGGGATACCCGCTGCTCCACTGCCCGGGGCAAGCTCAGCCTGCTCCAGGCAGTCTCACTGCAGGGCTTCTTGGGTGGTAGGGGCACGGAACTCCTCTGAGAAGGAAAGGCACTTTCGTGTTTGGGGACTGGTTTTCTTCATACAGAAGCTTAGAGGATCTATTTCCCACTTCCACTGGGATTGGGAGATACCCTTCCCGCCCCAGTCCTGGCTCTGGGAATACAGTAGGTGAAGTTGCCCACACCCCTCAGGCTCCCGACACGAGTCTTTGTTCACCCCAAGCTCCTTTTTGTCTGAGAGGAGGCTGCCTGGTTCAGGGGCTGGCAGCCAGGAAGCCAGGGGGTTGGAGCTGGGCCAGGCTTGGGACTTTTCCCTCCCTTTCCCTCTCATCCCTGTCTCCCTGGCACAGCAGCTTGACTGAGCACCCCTTTCCTGAAGCAGTGTGCCCTCCCCTGGCATGGGCCCTGTACAAAAAGCACAAGTACCCCAGCAGCTAGGCAAAGGCCCATGAGGGGGGCCAAGGACACAGTTTTTCTGAGGCATGGCCCTCTAGGTGGACTGAGGCAGTCCCAGCAGCTCTCATGGGGTGACCACCAGAAAGAAGCACGGGCCAGTCTGCGCCACAGAGCAGGGCGCCTCAGAGCTCAGCCCCAGCCCAACCAAGCTCACCAACACTGAAAAGCACAAAGCCTGGGGACCTGGCTGCCTGGTTCTGTTTTAGGGAAGAGGCTAGTGTCAGCTGGAGGCAGAGCCAGCAGTCAGGGCTGCAGGCTTCTGCAGGTCAACAGAAACCTCCAGGAGGAGAGAAAGAAGCTGCTTCCACCTGCCCAGGCCATCCTCGAAAGAACCCAACTCCAGGCAGTGCAGCCCTTCTGCCTGGCTGGGAGACTCCCCAGGGAACATTCCGACATGATACATTCCATCAGCTGCTGCCCTGTCTCTGTTTAGGCCTGACCCCAAGAGCCCCTGGGCCCCAGAAGGCATGAGCCAGCTGCCCCAGGGTGAGCAAGTCCTCTGAGGAAAGCAGAAGGAGGAGGCCATGGGGACTCTGCCAGGCTTGGCCTTGGGACCCCATGGCCGGTGGTCTTCCCTCTTGGAGTTACACTGACACCCATCAGTTCTGACCTGGTCTCTCTTATCTCCTCCAGGAGGGCGTCTGTTTTCCCTGGCTCAGGGATCTTCCCCTATCCCAGCCCAGCCCACTCAAGGAGCCAAGGTCCTAGAAGAGGGGGCTTTACCAGGCACTGCCCTGCTCAGCCTTGGGCCAGACTGGCTGGCTGTGCATGCAGCCAGGAGGGGTCTGTCTCCACTCCGGGCGGGGGAGTTGTGACTGGCCACGTGTCTGCATGGCAGCAGTGTCTCCCTTGGGTGCGGCCTGGGAGGTGGTTCCTGTTAATAGTACCCGCCAACATTCAGTTCAGTATATTTTAATAAAATAAACTTGACAGAGAGGCTCTTGTCGGCTATGTTCCCACCGAGTGTCCAGCATATTAACGCCTGGCTTGAGGGGGAAAGAGATACCCCAAACCGCAGTGATTGCTGGTTGCCACACTCAGGTTCACAGGCAGCAGGGACAGCACTGAAGGCAGAGCAACCAGACCCTCAAGTGTGTCCAAGAAGTACCAGCCCTGTTAACTGAGTCCGTGTGGCTGTGTGACTTGAGGTTCCATTTGTGTTTCATGCCAGATCACTGTCCTTCAAATTCTGGCTGTCCCTTTGCCTGGGAGGGTGCAGGTCTTAGGGTAAAAGCAGGATTTGCCTTTCCTGGTTTTTATTTTCAAAAGTGTAAACACAGAGATGTGAGGGGAAATATGATTTGCCCAACTTGGGCAAGAAAGGAGAGGTTCTGGAAGACGAACCTGTGGCAGTGCCTCCGGGGACCCCAGGCCATGTGACAGTCAGTGAACCTGGGCCTAAGCCCTGACGGGTCACCAGTTTTGGCTTGGGCAGTGGCTGGGAGGACAGACATCAGGAGTCCCTTCCAATCTCACATACACATGCCACATGCTCCACCTGAGACTCCCTGAGCTTAACGTTTGGGATGGGATGTCCCAAGTTTGCTGTGGGCTGCCACTGGCTGAACACAGTCACTCCAGCTACAGCAGGATGGACATAGATGGGCCGAGGCTGAGCAAAGGGAGGGTCCCAGTCTTTAAGGAGAAAAGCCAAGACTCAGTCCCAGGCCAAGGGTAGGCGCTGACCCACCCACTGCAGCATGGAACTGGAGCTGGCTCAGCATGAGAACAGCATCACCCCTTCTGTCCCAGGCACTGCGTGCAGGTAAAGTGGCCAGGCTGATGGTACTGTGGGACCAGAAGGAGCCCTAGACTCGGAATCAGGGGACCTCAGTCCTGACTGAGCCACAAAGCTGTCATGAGGCCTTGGATGGGGCGTCTTCTGTCTTGGTTTCTGTGTTTTGTAATGAAGGCTCTCCGCATGGTCCTTCCAGCCCTCAGTGGCCCTGACTCCAACTCACTGCGGGGAAGGGAGGCCTTCAGGCAGGAAGGGTAACAAGAGACCAGCCACAAGGCAGGAAATGCAGCCAGTGTGGGGAGCAAAGTGTGTGTGTTCTGTAGTGTGGGGTGAGCATGGAGGTGTGAGGGGAGCTCAGAGGCAGGGCCATCAGTGCTTTTGGTGCCACTGAAGAGTTAGGACTTCATCCAGAGACCATGGGAGCCATGGCAGCGCCAAAGCTTGGCTGGTGTTAGACAGAGAGAGGTGTTTTAGAGAGTTCTCCCTCTGCAGAAAATGAAAAGAGAGGTGGCATGGGAGTGGGACAGGGACAGGCATGAAACCCTCCCAGTGGTCCACGGACCCACTTGAAGCAGCGAGGTGGAAGAGAAGGGGCTGAAAGGCAAGTTTGGAGCAGCCCCAGGCAAGCAGCTGCCCAGAGCTGAAGGGCACACAGCTTGGTGACGATGGCAACTCTAACACTTAGTGAGCAGTTTCTACACGTCAGGCACGTCTTTAAGCATTGTGTGTGTTTCAGAGCATTCCTTTCTCTCAATCAGCCCATTTCCCAAATGCGTAAATTGAGGCACAGAGAAAATACTACCTCATTCAAAGACACACAAACAGTGTGTGATAGAGCCAGGATGCAAGTGGTCCTTCTCCACACTTTCATCCTGTCACATCCCCCTGGATATTAGCTTCTCACTAACCCCTGACACCAGCACCTACAGGGTCAAATGGTAAGTGGATCTCACCTCACCTTGCAGAGTGGCTCTGTTTCTTCAATGCAAATAGGACTAATGCCCCTAGCCTAGCTGACTCCCAGGTTCAAACGTGAGTGATTTAACATGGATTATATGCGAGCCCTCTGTGGTGGCCACAGCACTGCAGTCAGTCAGCAAGGACCTTGCCACCCTACCTCTCTGGTGGCCGGCAGACCCAAGCACAGCACCAACTGGCAGAAATCACACAGCAGCTTCCCCATGCACTCCAGCCAGGAGCCTCTCAATCTTGGGGCCTAAAGACTCCTCTAAAGGAGCCCAGCCCAGCACTGGGCTCCTGGCCTGGCTCCTGGGAACCCCCTAGCTCAAGAGTGCAAGGTTCTCATTAAGTGATAGGAATAGCAACAGGCCTGCCGAGGCTACAGTGAGGCCAGTGATTCTTGCTTCTTACTGGGCAGGGAACATACAAAAAAAGGAAAAAAACAAATCTATTGCCAGCAAGTCAATACCAACTCATAGCAACCTGATAGGACACAGTAGAACGGCCCTCTCAGAGTTTCCAAAGAATGCCTGGTGAATTTGAACTGCCAGCCTTTTGATTAGCAGCCACCATGCCACAAGGGTTTCCAGGGGACAAATATATACCCCACAAAAACCCCACTGCTGTCAAGTTAATTCTGACTCATAGTGACCCTACAGGACAGAGTAGAACTCCCCCATAGCATTTCCAGGAAGCACCTGGTAGATTCGAACTGCTGGCTTTTTGGTTAGCAGCCATAGCATGTAACCACTACACCACCAGGGTCTCCAAATACACACCCATTTAGTACTAAATGGATTCCAGAGCAGATTAGCCAGGCAAGGCAAAGCTGACACCTCACACATGGACCGCTGCCCACAGAGGGCCACAAACCAGTCCTTCCCTCAAGGACTCTCTACCAACCAGCACCTGATCAGCTTTCAGCAACAGCTTCCTTCGGGTTAGAATTGTTTCATCCCTACAGTGCTTGTTTACAAGGATTCATTGAGCAATTAAGTGTGCTGAACTCCATGGGGAGAGAGATGGTGACTGTTTTAGGGTTCACTAGGGAACCAAAACCAGTAAGAGAGACAGAGATATATTTATTTTAAGGATTTGTCTTATATGATTGTGGGGGGCTCAAGTCCAAAATCTGTAGCTCAGGTGTGGTCCGGAGATTCCTGCTGTCCTGTATCTCAAAATCTATAGGCCAGTCAAAGGGAAGAAAGTTAGAGTCTATTTAGTCAGAGACAGAATATCCCCAAGGAAAACCCCCTTTTTGCTCTTCAGCTGATTGGCTGAGGCCCATCTACATTACAGAGAGGAACTGGCTTACTTGAGGCCAGCTGACTTAGTCACAGGTAACAGGTCTAAAAGAGTAGCTGAATTAGTGTTTGATACACACCTGGGCACCAGAGCCTAGCCAGGCTGACTATAAAAGTAACCGTCAGAGCCACTAACCCAGGCCCCTGCATCGAAGACCTCATCAGCTAAGGACTGTGATAGATTTAAGCAGCAGTGGCCGCCCCATACCCCTGGTGCTTGTGTCTTCCCTAGGCCCCTTTCAGACACAGCCTCCTCTTAAAGGCCTCCTCTTCCATCCCTCACTGTAGCCCTGTGACTGGGCTGGGAACAGGTACCCTCCCACCTGACCCAGCTCCTCTGCCCACCATCAGCAGCTGAGGGAAGGGAATCTCAGCCAAATCATTCCAACCAGAGTCTTGTCTTGGAATTTCTGTGCTGGAAGTGGCAGGGATGAGCCCCACCAGATTGAAAAACAGAGTCCTCCATCCATTCCACTTCCCAAGGTCTTCACAGTTGCTGTGTTTCTGCCTTCTCAAAGTTTTGCTATATGCTGTTTGCATCTGAGAGAAATTCTTCATCCTTTCAACCAGATGCCCTTTCTGGCTTAAGCTAGTTCAAGCTAGGTTCTGTTACTTTGCACCAAAAAAGTTCTTGTAAGTACAACAGCCTGTGACATACCACATACCTATGGGCATTGCTGGGTATGTGATAGGCCCTATATTCTGGAAAGACCTCCAGTTGCAAAACTCCTAGATGCTGGATGAACTGCAGTGATCACATGTTGTTTTTGATAAGAAGATAAGACAGGGAGGCCAGTGCCAGAGAGCTGGGCAAATATAAATATGAGGATCCTTGGGCTTTGGGTATTAACTGTCTTGCCAGAGAGGAAGGGAAATAGCCAGTGAAGAAGTATAAGGTAGGCAGCTGAGCTTGCTAATCAGCATAAAGCCAGGCCATCCAAGGACACTGACAGGTAAGCTAGAATCATCCACTTGCCAGAAGAGGGGAACATCATGGAAATGTCTCTCCCTACTGTCATTCAGGTGAAGGGAAATATCCTCTCCTGAGAATTTGTAAACACAGGGCATATCTAGTATTCAAAATTATATTATGGATGGATGCATTATGGAAATTCCAGGGCAAGAGTCAAATTCAACTAAAACAGTTCCAGAGCATGGCAGGAGCAACCATAAGACTCCCTAGAAGAAAGTACCTTTACCAGGCAATTCAGAGTTGCCACTGATTACATTCTGCAAAAATGAGGTCACATAAAAATTACCAACTACACAAAGAGGCACACCACCATGGGACTATGTTTAATATGCTTAAAGAAAAAAAGACAAGCTTGAAAATATATGCAGAAAATAAGTGTCTTAGGCTGAGTTTTCTGGAGAAGCAAAACCAGTGAAGTATATATACAGAGAGAGATTTACCTCAAAAAAGTGGCTTTGAATTATGGAGTTGGCAAAGAATATTAAATATACCGTGGACTTTCAGAAGAATGAAAAATCTGTCTTGGAAGAAGTACAGCAAGAAAGCTCCTTAGAAGCAAGGATGGCCAGACTACATCTCACACACTTTGGACATGTGATCAGGAGGGATCTGTCCTTGGAGACAGATGTCATGCTTGGTGCAGTAGAGGAGGGGTGCAGCAGAAAAGAGGAAGATCCTCAGCAAGACGGACCAACACAGTGACTGCACCAATGGGCTTAAGCATCACAAAGATTGTGTGGATGGTGCAGAACTCAGCAGTGTTTCTTTCTGTTGCGCACAGAGTCGCTGTGAGGGCACCTAACAACAACTTGACCTTAGGCAAATCATGTAATCGCTCCATGCCTGTTTCCTCACCTGTAAGACAAGCATAGGTAGAGAAGGTACACTACAGAATCAGCATGGCTCTGCAAGTTCCAAACCCACCTCCAGCAAGGTCCCCCATGGCTGGGTGTAGGGCAACGACATTTCCCGGCTCTTAGCGCTCCTCTCGTGAAGCTGAGCCATTCTCTTTCCCTGCTTCTCCGTAGTGTGTGCTACCTTCCCACTTCCTCTGGAGTACACATTCACGCTGCCTTGAGGACCCAGCTGGTCTGGAGACAGCTGTCCCTGTCACGAGGCTTTCTTGCTGGGCCAGCTGCCAACCCTTTAGCTAACCTATGGACTACCTGCCCTTAGGTATCAGAGTAGGTCCCATCGATTCCAGGGACAGGGGTAGGCCACATCCCACCCAGTAATCAGCACAGAAGTCCAGGCAAGCAGAGGGTAAGGTTGAGGAAGGTCTCTCTTTGAATCACCTCCTTCCCTCTGCCCTGCCCCAAGGGTCAAAAAGAGCTGTGTCTTCACACATCTCCCACACGCTCCTTAACACTTCTTAATACATGTCCTGTCTTTAAAAATCACTGAGACATCCAGGCACAGGGCCCAGGCTTCAGTTCTGGAGCTTTCTGATCATCTTGAGAATGTTGTTTATCTTACCTTCTTATCTGTAAAATGAACAGAGAAGCAATGAGGACTGTTAACGATGATTTACTATGAATATATACTGACCACTATATAAATGTGAACATCCTTCCTCCCAGTCTCACTGACATTTTCATGTCTTTTTACTTTCTAGAGAAAGGTGACATACACCAATAAGCCACCAGAGAAAAGGCTGACATTTTGAAAGGGTACTCCAGGTGGTGGAAATAAATCTGTGATGGTGCCTCTTTCTCCTTGTAATCCTGAAGCCCATTTGGAGGCCTGTTGGTAGAGAAGGGACAGTCTATGCCCACCCGGCCACAGCAGGAACCCGCCAGCTACGTGCCCTGGCACCCTCCTGGCACCTAAGACCCATATTATCTTTTTTTTAACCTTTCAAGGAGATTTACAGGAAATGAAAACCGCCCGTGGCTCCCAGTGCTGTGTTCCCCACTGACCACCAGGGGGAGCCTGTACCACACAAAGGCCTCCTCACCTGTTTTCCGCCCCTTGTTCAGAGGATGCTGCTTTACAGAGAAACCACTTTTGCCTTTCTTCGTAGTCACCAAAGATATTATTATATTTCTGCCCCATCTTTCATATGGTGTCCTCCTAGAAAAGAGCTCTGGTGGAGCAGCGGTGAACAGCTTGGCTGTTAGCCAAAAGGTCAGCAGTTTCAATCCACCAGCCGCTGCCTGGAAAACTTGTGGGAGGGCAGTTCTACTTTGTCCTATAGGGTTGTTGAGTTGGAACTGACTCAGTGACAACGGATTTGGTTTTCTTCTCAGAAAACTGAACTTATCAACTAATAATTTCATAAGTGCACCCAGAGTACATGTAGCTGGGCACTGGTGACAGAGGACACCTTCTGTTTTACAGGCTAAGACACATATAACTACCCGCTAGAGTGCATGGCCTTTACCACACCGAGTTACTTCCAGCCCAAAGCAAATAATGTTAACTTCTGGTTTCACCCATATAGCCTTACTGTAAGGCTTTTTAAAATCCTGAAAATAGCTTAAGAACCCACTTAAACCCTTCACAGGCCCTCATGGGGCCCAGAGGGCCAGAAAGGTGGCAGCGGTCTGTTGCAGCAATGTCTGGGCCATGAGAAAGGATGTCTTTCTGTTCGAAAGGGGGCATTCTCCAGAGATTGTTTTCTAAGAGCTGAGGCTGTGATTCCATCAGCACCAGACTGCAGAAAGACTGCACACTCACCTATCCACACCCTTGAGGGCAGAGATCTTCTCATGAAGTGTCCCCGCACTACAGCCTCTGAGCCTCTGTCCAGTGGCCTGGAACCTCAAGAACCCCAGCACTGCCCTTCTTCCAAGATGCTGCCAGAGCTGCAGAGCTGTGTGCCCTCCTTGTGCCCCCAGACCACTGTGCTTCTAAATCACTGTGTCTCTCTTCCTGGTGGGCTTTCTGCCTCCTCCTTGAAATCAGTCATGCTACACAATTTCTTGTCTTTGCTTCTTCCAAGTTCCCAGGTCTCAACAAAGAGGGGCATCATTCTAGACTGTTTCAGTAAGCTAGTACTACTCTAACAGAAATACCACAACGTGGATGTCTTTAATAAATAAAGGTTTATTCTCACACAGTCCAATAGGCTACAAGTGGAAATTCGGGAGGTCCACTCCAGTTGAAGGCTTTCTCTCTGTCGGCTCTGGAGGAAAGTCCTTGTGTTGCATCAGTCTTTGGCCAGAGAGTATCTTGGTACAGGAACCTCAGGTCTGAAGGATGGGCTCTACTCCCAGTGCTGCTTCCTTGATGGCATGAGGTTCCCAACTCTCTGCTTTCTGCCCTTTCCTTTTATCTTTTGTAGGACAAAAGGATAAAAGGTGGTGCAAGCCACACTCCAGGGAAACTCCCTTTACAATGGAAAGGGGAGATAACCTTAGGAAGGGATTTACACTCCCACCCTCATTCTCTTTAACATACAGCATAGGAAGATCACAAAATGGAGGGCAATCACACAATACTGGTAATTACAACCCAGACAAATTTCTAAACATATTTTCAGGGGGACACAATTCAATCCATGGCATAGATCTAGTACATGGCTTCTATATACCAGGCACTGGCATTTAGTAAATGGAGAATACACCAAAGTGGGTAAGTCACAGTGCCTGCTTTGTAAGACCAGAAGGCAGCAAGAAAAAATCCAAGATAGTGATTTGGGTGGTTACTGAAGTTACTGAGCAGCACCAACTGGGGATTGGGTAAGCATGCTGACAGGGATTGCTGGAGAACTTGGACTTTCCACACAACTGTGAGTAAACCAGAGCAAATGGGCTCAAAGTCAGGAACTGAGGAGCCTTCCTTAGAATATGAAGTCCTTGATTATAGGTGAGCATGTGAATTTATATGGGAATGTACATTTCCATTCAGTCATAATTTTTAAAAAGAGCAGTGGAAGCTGCATATAGGTGGGCATGTAAGTTTATATGGGAATGTACATTTTCACTCAGTCATAATGAAAAAAAAAAAGAACATGAAGTCCTTGATATGGCTGTTTAGACTGCTCAGGAGCCTTTTCCCGCTTCTGTCCTGCCTTACCTGTTGGATGCTTGCCGGGAGCCAGCCCGGACAACTTTTGGGGGGCGCCCACGTAGGGAGGGAGAGGCGTTGGCGCAGAAATGAATTGAGAGAGACAGGAAAGAGTTTTGGAGAAAGGCAGCCTGGTCTCCAGCGAGGACTGTCTTGTTTTATTATTATTTTTTTATAGTCAGTGACGTAGCTGTACTTTGACCACGTAGGTGACTGGCTAGGCAAGAAGCAGGTACCTCGTGGTCTCTTCATGTCAATCATTAGAGTTTTCTAAATAATGGCCCCAGACTAGTGTCTCTTTTCATGTTAGCTATTAAGATCTTCTAAACAATGGTTAGAGACAGTGGTCTCCTTCCCTTGTTGACTGTTAGAGTCTTCTCAGTTAGTAAAGAACAAACACTTTGTCATTCTTTTTCATGTTAACCATTAGGGCCCTCTAAAGAATGGTCTGAGACAGGCATATTTGTGATTATAATTAACAGTTGGAACAAAGCTAATCCTGGAACTTCTATTAACTTTACTAAGCTTTGAGGTCAAAGGTGCAGGAAGAGAGAATAAACCCATCTTAAAAGTTATACTTTGACAGTGTCTATTTGTTCCTTCTCTGCTCTTTCTTATCTCTTCCTGTAAGGACAATAAGTGTCCACCATCCCTCACTCTAAGCTTCTCTTAAACTGCTCTAAGAAAGGCATTTCTTCCATATTTGTCTGTTTGCCAATACCAAATATAATAGACCTGGGAGCCTAGCTGTTTTCCTGAAACAAGAAGTGGGATGTTTACTATCTAAGAGCCGAGAGAGAGGGAGGGGGGAAGCCATCCCCGGGAAGTCTCTCAGAGCTTTCCTGCAACCTTGCTTATCTCACGTGAGAGGCGGGTGAGCAGTCGGGAGAAGTCAGCCGGGGTTGAGCTGGCCTCGCTGCTTTCAAGCTGGCTGCGTTAGAATTCATTCCTTTGAGCTCTTTGCCCTAGAAATTCCTGTTCAGGTTTTCCCAATATTATTTCATAAACCGAAGGGGCAGTAAAGGCCCCTCTCAGAAGGCATCTCCCCTGATCCTTATGCCAGGAAAGGAGGGGGTACTTTTTGAAGAAAATTTAATTAGGAAGTAAAATAATATCAGGGACAGTAGGCTAAAAAACATGTCACAGGAGAGACGCCTCGCCTGTCATTTACAGAAGTTCATGACTTTGTCCACAAGGGCTTTTGCTGATGGTGGACCTCTGCAGATGCTCTTTACATAGGAGATGTATTACTGAGTCAGGTGAGGCTTTGCTTTCAGACCTGGTGCCAAGGACCTTCCTGATCCTGGTTCTGCCATCCTGGACATGGTTCCTGTTTCTTCCCATTGTCCCCATCAACTTTCTCCATACCCAACAAGCCCCCAAAGCCTATGGTGAGCAGCTACTCAGCCCTGCTCCCTGCCTCTTGCCTGCTCACTTGGGTCCTTGCCCTCCTGGTTAGAGAAGTCCCAGAGGCCAGTCATTCCTGGAGAGGAACTCACCAGTTAACCACTACCCAGCTGCAATGGAATGGGCTTTGTCTGAATTAGATTGTTGTAAAGAGAACGTGCAGACTAGCTGTTTGTAACGTGAGTTCTACAGGGTTCAGTGATTAAAAGGGGCCAGTCTGCACTGGAACGGGTGCCTGTGGCAGGTACCAGATCCAGCTTGGCCAGGAGTACCCGCTACCCACACACATCTTAACAGGTTGAAAGGTCAAGACGAAGGGATCTTGAAGAATCTGAGCATGTGTTGTGAGAGACCCTCTCCACACATCCCTGACCATCTCCACACCACTGACCACTCACACAGGGAAAATACAGATCGAGTTAAGCCTTGGCCAGAGGTCCAAGGAGAAGGGACAGCGTAACCAGAGCGGAACAGACGGGAAGGTCCAGTACAGCCCAGGAGGCGGCTTGGGCTTTCCTAAGCAGGGCTCAGCCCTCTCTTAGGCAAACAGTGTTGTTGTTAGGTGCCATCAAAGCAGTTCCAACTCATAATTACTGTATGAGACAGAGCAGAATTGCCTCCATAGAGCTTCCAAGGAGTGGCTGGTAGATTTGAACTGCTGATCTATTGGTTAGCACCTGAGCTGTTAATCACAGTGGCACCAATCAATGGACCCTCCAACCCATAACCCTCCCCTCACCTCCCACAGTTACCTGGACCCACTGAGCACCATCAGTCTTAGAACGGGGCTCCTTGTCATGTACCGTTTTGTTTACACTGTTTCTCAAGGGCATATCCCAGCTTCTCTCTCACTCACCTGCCCCTACTCTGCTTGCCTTTGTCCTTCACCTCCACCACGTTCAGTTGGAACATTATTGAACCTTCTTGTGGATGCAGCATCTATTTCAAACCCCACCCCTCTGTCTGGGATTGCACTTCGACTTTCAAGTAAAAGATATTTACGAATTTCTCCCGGATGTTGCTGGGTACCACGTAGGATAATAAGAAAGGTGACTGGATTGAATGCCAGTCTCTGTTTTCTCAGCATTCTCCTTCTTCTCCTGACCTACCTGCACTCAAGTTCACCTGGGTATCCCCTCCTCCACTCCCCACCTTTGAAGTCTGGGTTCCACCTTCATCTCCAAGGCTGATGAGCCAGGTTAGGCTCAGGTCAATTGGCTGGTCAGTGATTGGCTGAGAGGAGGGCACCTGACCTGTCTCCAGCCAATGAGACCCACAGAGACTTGGCGGGCAATGGCGGGAAAGCCACGCCCTCTTCCTCACTAGGACCCTGAGGGGTGAGAAGAAAGCCGTGGAGCGGTGGTCCAGGGGCACGAAGCCGGACGGTGGACGAGCTGGCTGAGGGTGAAGCAGGGCGTGGACCCTTAGGCTCAAAATCAACAGCCCTTGAAGCCATTCCCCCAGTCTGGAGTTTTACTCGCACGAGCCACTAACAGTGTCTTTTGCCTCCCCTCTTAAAGAAGTTGGAGCTGGGCTGTCTGGCACTTTCAAAGAAATGATTCTCCACAGCTTCATCCCAATATCAAGCGCAGCCTTGAGGGGGCCCCAGACTTCCAGACCCCAGTAGGCCCTGACGGAAGTACTGTCCCACCCCATCCCCCTCGCCAGACCGTGAGCACCTTGCAAGCCGACTTGGACTTCGTTCCTGGGTCCCAACACTGGAGTGTAGACGGCATACACGAGGATGGGGTTACGTGGGGGGACATGCCCAGTGACTGCAGAGGAATTGAAGGTTCTAGGGAGGGAGGTGGCTGCGGTGAAAATGGAATGCCCCAGGGGCCCAGGCAAGGTTCCCAAGATGCAGTCTGTGATGGGGTCCTGCGTCTGCCAGGTCATGGGGCGGGCTCTCGGGCACTCTGGGTCAAAGTCTCTTTGAAACAACTCCCCTGAAGGCCGGCTTGCACTGTAGGTTCCCTTGGTCTGAGCATCTCCTCCTGTCCCCCTCCATCCCTCCTCTCCTTTCCCACTCCCTACGGTCCACCAAATACCCCCTACCCCTCACCCCCCACCCTGCTCCATCCAGGCTCTGCCTCCAGCCCCTTTCCTCCTCTGGCCTGTTCCGATTCCAGGAGCAGAGCGAATTAAACCAGGCAGCTTGTTGTCCCAGATTTGAAAAACCACCAAATACAGTAAAAGAACTAGGAACTAAAAATAAGGCTCCAAAGTGCAGGATTCAGCCAGTCCCTGCCCACTGCCAGCCAACCAGTCCCTTTGGCAAGTGTTCCCAGCCCCAAGTAGAACTTTGTCCTGGCTAGGGCAAGGGAGAGACCCTGGTCTTGGACTCACGCCCAAGCCAAACCTCCCCGCTGTGGTGTCCGTGGGACAAACGTCAAGCCCTAGGGGAAGGGCATGTTCACTCCAGCTCCTGTCCGTCCTGGGCCCCATCCCCATCCTTCATCATTCAGTCACACAAAATAAAACAAAAACCATACACTTGACACTGTGTCAGGGTCTGGGGATGGAATAGCAGAATATTTGCAAACGTTTTTATTCCTGGTAGGACCTGTAATTTCTTGGAGTAAACAAGAATACACCTGTTACTCGCTAGCGAATTCCTACTCAGAGTAATCCTATTGGACAGAGTAGAACTACCCCAAGGCGTTTCCATGGCTGCAATCTTTACAGAAGCAGACTGCCACATCTTTCTTCCGTGGAACTGCTGGCAGGTTTGAACTGCCAGCCTTTCAGTGAGCAGCCGAATACTTAACCGCCGAACCATCAACAACCAAAAACTAAGCCCAGTGTGACTAGAAAAAGCAGCCTGAGGACCTGGGATGAACAGGAGTGACAGAATCAGACAGTGGATCAGGAAATGTTTTACCCTGAGGACAGCCTGTTGTCAGGAGGGGCTGGTAAGCAGAGGCTGCATGCTGGGTCATGCAGGCTGAGGATGGGTCAAAGTTCAAAGACCTTGGGGAAGGAGAGAATCTTAACCCAGGTTTGGTTAACAAGCATTTTGTTCTGTTTGCTCAGTGGAGGCAAGCAACTCAGCTAGCCATTTATGAAGCAAAGAATGAGAATTTGGAGGATCAGTGTCTGGCTTTGTCATAGATAAACAAGAGATGGCCTGAAGAGTCTCATGTAAGTCTTAGGAGGAAGGTTGGTTCTTTGCAAGAAGTTATTTCCCAGAATACAAAGGGGTGTGTGTCTTCATCTTCACTGTTGTCCAGGAGCACATGGCTCAGGTAAAATTCAACACTGTCAGTGCCCAGCAAAATGAATGGACTGTGTGGTAGATCTGTGTTTTCAAAAGTGTTTGTGCTATGTTACAATCCCACCATCAGTATATGAAAGTTCCAGGTTCTCCATGTCCTTGCCACTACTTGGTATAATCATTCTTTTTCAGCCATTCTAGTGAGCATGCTGTGTCATTTGCATATTATAGGTTGTCAATTAATCTTCCTCCAATATAGGACAGCTTCTCAGATGATTTCTTCAAGATACAGTTTGAATAAGTAAGGTGAAATAGTACAAACCTGCAGCATACTTTTTCCAGTTTTGAACCATGAATTATCCCCTTCTCCTCTTGAAACAACTGCCTCTTGATTCATGCTTTTGGGTCGTCTCCTTCTTTCCTGTCTTTTTAATGATCTTTCACTTTCTTCATGCGTGATATCCTTGATGTCTTCCTACAGTTCTTCTGGGTTTTGGTTATTAGCGTTCAGTGTATCAGATTTATTCTTGAAATGGTCTCTAAATTCAGGTGGGAAGTATTCAAGGTCATACTTCAGCCCTTGTGGACTTGCCTTAATTTTTTTCCACTTCAACTTAAATTTGCATACAAGCAGCTGATGGTTTATTCCTCATTTGGCCCCTGGTTGTATTTTGACTGAGCTTTTCCAAGGTCTCTTTCCGCAGATGTAATCTATCTGATCTCTGTGTGGTCCATCTGGTGAGGTCCACATGCATAGTCATCAGTTACGTTCTTCGAAAAAAGTATTTTTAATGACTGAGTCCTTGGTTTTGTACAGTTCTGTCATGCAATCTCCAGTGCCATTTCTATCAACAAGGATGTATTTTCTAGCTACTGATGGCAACAACAACACAGCAGAAAAAACAGGGACATTTACTTCTACTCTATTTTTCTGGAAGTCCAAGTCCCCTGTCTGCTTTTGAGAGTTTATCACTGGATTTGAGCAATTTGATTGTGATATGCCGTGGTATAGTTTTCTTTATCTTGTACTTGGGGTTTGTTAAGCATCTTGGACATTCAGATTTATAGTTTGTAAAAGAATTTGGTCATTATTTCTTCAAATATTGTTTTATCTTTTTCTTCCCCTCTCCGCTACTTTAGGGACTCTAATTACACATATATTAAGCTTAAAAAAAAAAAGTTTTTTCTGTCTGTAAAATAACATAGCGATGTCAGACCTCATCTAACACTTCAGGAGGAGGAAGGAGAACCACCATCAACCTCAGCTCAAAGCTGATTCCTATGAGGTGGAGGTCAGATGTGCCTCTACTCTCCAAACTTTTTACAAATTCTAATACCAGCTGGCCCTCTAATGGCACTACTTCTCTGCTGAGTTCAATAACTCATTGCAGTGGCCACACAAAACTCACAGACCACACTCAGTAATTACAGAGGTTATTATAGGGAAGTAACAGCTTACAGTTGGGGATAAGGATCAATTTGGAAATAATAGAAACAACTGCCAAGCTAAGTGCCGTCGAGTCGTGAGGATAAAGTTTTTTAATCAGGACAACATGCTGCTGTCTCACTCCATGGACTGAGAAGCCCACCAGGCCGTCGTGCACCAGTGTCCCAGCTCCTACCATTTTGTGCTGTTGCTGCCTACAGTATCCCTGCTCTCTCTCT
Source organism: Heterohyrax brucei (assembly GCA_028571685.1). Taxonomy (NCBI): domain Eukaryota; kingdom Metazoa; phylum Chordata; class Mammalia; order Hyracoidea; family Procaviidae; genus Heterohyrax; species Heterohyrax brucei. Next base: position 27,399,464 of record CM053162.1, read on the forward strand.
CTCCTGGGTCTAGGAGGTTCTCAGCACAGGGACTATGAGTCCAAAGAGCTCTGCTACTGGCTCTTCTTCTTGATGGTTGTGAGGTGCCCTCCTCTCAGCCTCTGGGACTGTCCCCCTTTAAGCCTTGTGGGATGGCAAAACTGACCAATCCTCTACAACAGTTCTGTGCACTTTATTTGCATGGTCCCACCACCACAACAGTTCCATGCGCCTTGTAAAACTGTCCAGTCCTTTTAAGGGCTATAAGCACCTTATTTGCATAGTCATATCCAATCAATTTGTGGAATATGATTGGGCAAGAACTCTGAATAGAAGGACCATATAATAGTAATTCACTGCACTATACTGTGTTTAGACAGTTCCTTTTGCCATGTTTTCAAGTTCACTAATCTTTTCTTTTGTAGTTTATCTTTTAATCTTATTTTGAATTTAATTTTATCTGCTATTAGTCTCTATTAGTCTTATCTGGAAACGCTGGTGGTGTAGTGGTTAAGCACTATGTGTGCTAACCAAAATTGTGGCAGTTCAAATCTACCAGACGCTCTTTGGAAACTCTATAGGGCAGTTCTACTCTGCCTGTGGGTTGCTATGTGTTGGAATCAACTCAACGGCAGTGGGTTTGGTTTTTAGTTTATTAATGTTATGTAGTGTGGTTTTCTTCTTAGGCATTGTAGTCAGCAACATTAGAAGCCTGAGTTGCATCTTTTTTAATGTATTTTATATCTCTGCTTAAATTTTGAGCAAATGGAGAATAGATCTAATAAACAAATGATCTTGTCTGCTAATTCTACTATCTGTCAGTTCTAAGTTGGATTAAATTTATTATTATTTTTATTATGGATCACATTTTCCTGCTTCTGTCCATCCTGGTAGGGGGCAGTTGTGGTTTAGTGTTAGAAATCTTGCCTTTGTGCAGGATACCTGGATGTGATTCATGGTAATGCACCTCATGCACAGCCGCTACCTGCCTGTCTCTGGAGGCTTGTGTGTTACTATGATGCTTCAGCAAAGTTTACCACCTACGATGAACAAGGAAGAAAGACCTGAAAATCTACTTCTGAAAATCAGCTAGTGAAAACTGTATGAATCATGGCAGTCCAATCCCTAACTGATCGTGGGGATGGTCCAGGACCAGGCAGCATTTTGTGCCACTGAGCATGAGGTTGCCATGAGCTGAGACAGTGGAGGGGGGTGGGGATGACTGGATAGCAGCTAACAATAGCATGCATGCATGCTGGTAATCTTTGATTGGATACTATACGTTTTGAATTTTATCACGTTGGATGCTGGATTTTTTTTTATTTCCTTAAGTATTATTAGGTGCCATCAAGTTGGGTCTGACTCATAACGACACTATGATCAACAGAACAAAACACTGCCCAGTCTGCACCATGTCCACAATTGTTTTATGCATAGGCCCACTGTTGCAGCCACTGTGTCGGTCCATCTTGTCGAGGGTCTTCCTCTTTTTTGCCAACCCTCCACTCTGCCAAGCATGATGTCCTTCTCCAGTATTACTGAGCTTGTTCTGTGATGCAGTTATGTTACTTGGAGACAGTGATAATCCTTTTAGGTCTTGCTTCAGTAATTTGTTAGGCAGGACTGGAGCCATGCTTAATCTAGGATTGATTAATCCCAACCTCAGAGGCAAGACCTTCATGAGTTCTCTACCCAATGCCCCATGAATTCTGTTTTTTTCCTCTGGCTGGTGGAAAGAGGCACTGTTCTTGCCCCTCTCTAATCTCTTGACACCCTTCCTTCTGCACCTTTTGAATGTTCTTTCCCTAGTCACAGGAAGTTGCTTTATGAGCATGCAATGCTCATTACTCTGCTGAGTATCTAAGTGGGCACTCTGCAAACTTCTCGGTTCTCTCCACCCTCCTCTTTTCTCTCCAGTACTCTGTCCTGTGAACCCTGGCTTCCTTGATCTCCCCAGACTCCTCTCCATCCCCACAACTCACAGAATATGCTAGCTCTGCCTCAGCTCCCTCTCTTTCTCCTAAACCTGGAAATTTTTTCAAAGGTTTAAGCTGGGACAATCGTAAAGCTTGTATCATTTGTTTCCTGTCTCTCTGGGATCACTGTTCCTCATTGCCAGATGTCCAATTTCTTGAAAACCATTATGTTACAGTTTCTTCCTGGGGTTTTCAGTTATTTCATGCAGGACAGAAAGTGACTCTTATTACTCCATCTTGTTTAGAAGCACGAGTTCTCTTCTTGGCAGTGGCCTCCAAGTTATGTGTCCCTCTGTCCACTTATTTTCCTTCAGCTTCTTTTGCCACCCTTATGTGGTGGGTCTTCTGACCAGGATTTGTGCCATGGTCTGTTCAGTACATCACACTTACCCCCACAGGTTCCATTACCATCTCTGTGTTGGCCTCTGCCTTCAAGCCAGACTAGAACTCCAAGCTCCAGACCCTTGTCTCCAACTGCCCACCCTTCAGCACCCTTTGGATGTTCCCTAGGTGCATTAAATGCAACCCATCCAATACCAAGCCTGCCATCCTCTCCCCAGGCCACTGCCTCTCTAGGATGTCTCTGTTAATGATGCTTCCATCTACCAGGCCAGAGATCTAGGAGTTAGCTTTGCACCTCCTCCCTCACTCCCACGTTCTGTCACCATCGAGAGCTGTCTGTTCTACCTTCTGACCATCTCTGTACTGACCACTTCTCAGCATCTTGACCATACACTAAGCCACCATGGCTTTCACCTACACCAGTCTTATCCACACATCTTTGCTTGAAAAAGAGGCTAGAGAAAATTTTCTCAAATGTAAATCTGGCCATGACACCCCTATTGAAGACCTCCTGACGATCTGTTGGTTAGTCACAATCTCTCTCCTGGGGCAGGTAAAGACCTGGTCCTTGCTTATTCTTGGGCCTCTTGCCTCCGGGTCTGTCACTTTGAATTATCTTCACTCAGGGCCCCAGCAGCCTGGGGCCTAGAAAGGAGGTTTGTAACTGTCTTTCCATTGGAAGAAACCCTAGTGGCATAGTGGTCAAAAAGTCTGTTAACCAAAAGGTTAGCAGTTTGAATATGTCAGGCGCTCCTTGCAAACTCAATGGAGCAGTTCTGCTCTCTCCTAGAGGGTCACCGTGAGTCAGAGCAGACTCAGTGGCACTGGGTTCGGTATTTTTGGTGCGTCTCCACTGGAATGCTGCTTTCTGCCAGTGGAGATTAGGCCTTGTTTTTCCTCTATTCCACACCCCCCTCCAGTGGGGGTGCCATGGTCAGACCTACATTTGAGGAAATTTTCTCTGGCCTCTTTTCCAAGCAAAGATGTGTGGCTAAGAGTGGTGTAGATGACAGCAATGGTGGCTTGGTGTGTGATGAAGATGGTCAAAGGTGGTCTAAAACGGTGCATATGAAGACTGGGCTGCTGAGAGTAGATGGAAAGGCTGGACTGGATCAAGAACCCGTGCTCCATTACTCGCTGGCTGTGTCATCTGGAGCAAAACACTTCAGGAATCAGGTTCCTCCTGTATGAAAACGGCACAATCAGCCCTCCCCTCCTCAGCGATATGTCAGAACCAGAAGACACAAGATTTTTCTTTTTCGCCTGGCGCGCTATTCTAACCTGGGCTCTCCACCACTGTAAACCCAACCAACAGAAAGATGCCTAGGCCAGAGGCAAGCGCCCGGACTAAACTGAGGTCAGCCAGGCGCCAAGGGTGCAACACTTACGGAGAACTAAACTCTCAGGGTCTTGCAAGCGCAGAATCGCGGCCTCACCCAGCCCGGCCTGCCCAGGGCCGTGAGGAAACACCCGGGCGACAAACCACACTGTAGGGCTCGGTCTGGGAGCTCTGAGCGCAAGTGTTTGTCGTCAGAGACCCGAGCGCCCTCCTATAGGCCTTTGTCATGTGACGTCATTAGGGAGCGCGCTTCGGAAGACTTTCCGCTAACCCTTGGGCAGCCCTGCTACAGGAGTAGTGCGAAGCTCCTGGAGTGTGATTCCGCCGGCAGTGGAGTTTCTGGAGCCGCTGTGGGCATCGGGGTCGTGTGGGCAGTGCTTGGCGTCCGCTCACCTTCGGGCCGGCCTCGCGATCCCCGCCTGCTACTCCAGCCGTAGCGCGACAGCGCAGGGCTCCCGCAGAACCGACTGCCGCTGCCAAGTAGGTCCAGTCTGGGCCAGGCGGGTAGAGGGCCACGGGCCACAGCGCAGGGCCTCCGGCCGAGGGCAGGGCTAGACAGACTGTAGGCCTCGCGGCGTCCGACTACACAAAACTGGCGGGCCGGTGCTTATGAGCAAACCAGTGAGTGCAGGGACGGAGCTAGACAAACAGGGAAACTGAGAGCCCCAGGCTAGTGGATGGTAGCAGGGTCTCACGTGTAAATTCATGTCTCAGGCTGCAAGGCTTGTGCTGTATGCTCGTCTCTGCTTAAGGCCTCTTTTGCAGAGTTGCACTGAACTCGGGCTATGTTGCAAAGCAATTACTGTAGAGTCAGTACGGCCACTTTCTGACTGCTACCTTGGCAGGTGACTTCACTTTTTTAGTCCTCAGTGTCCTGTAAAATGAGGGTTGAGGAGAGATAAGGGTGGAGTGAGAACCTGTGTATACCTGTCACGTGGCACCTGGAATTTATCTTGGAGAGCAGATGACCAGTGTTATCCCTGAGGCAGCAGCCAGCATGTGGCTACAGTTTCCCTAAAAATGTCTGACTGCAAGCAGGTGTCTGGGTCTCTGGAGGATCTTCTACTGGAGGTTGCTGCTTATCCCCACAACCTTCTGGGCCAGAGTGCCTAGGGATGATGGGAGTGGGGTGGGCTGAACCTAGGACATCTTGTTTGCACAACACGTGACTTCTCGACTGAGGACTTCAGTGTCACCGGGACGTGGACTGAAGTTGACAATCTCCAGTCTTGCCCAAGTAGTGAGAGGTCAAGCCCCTGCTTCTGTCATCTATTCACTTGTTCATTTATGTGCACCAGGCACAGTGCTGGGCACTGCAGAGTGAGCAGGGAATGAGACAGACGTGCACCCTGAACCTCAGAAGGAGACAGCCTGGAAACAACTGTCAGCCCTTTATGTCTGCAGCCTCTTCCTTCAGGCAGCCTGGCCGCTGTTGTCTGGTGGTGAGGCAGGTCGGGGGCTGCTCGTAAAAGGCCTGGACGTTGGTAGGGTTTCTGGCTTTGTCATGTGAACCCAGGGAAGCATTTTAGACAGGCAAGTAGCAAGATGAAGTTGGCATTTTAAAAACTGCTTATGGCAGCTGTGAGGCCAGTTTCACCTGCGGTACCTTCTCTGCCCTAGGACCCCACTATTGAATTCACATTGTGTTCAGTGGCCTGGTCTGGGTTCAGCTAATTCATGTTAGCCCAGCTTGCCTCAGTGTTACCTTCTCGAGGAACCGGACAAAGTCAGGGCGCTGCTCATCACAGCCCTAGTCACAGTGGCTGAGCCTTATGTCACGGGTCGTTAACATCTCTCTCTCCTGTGAGCAGGATGGCAGGGCTGAGTTTGCCTGACCAACATTGCTTCCCCGTTGCCTATGGTGCCAAGTACTTTATAAGGTTGTAAAAAATAGTAGTTGAAGGAACACTGGAATCTCTGGAACCTAGCTTAGTGCTTGACGTCAAATAGTTGCTCCTCCATAAATGTTTCAGTCCACACATTGAACTGAGCAAAAAATCAACTTACAAAGTGTAAAAAAAAACCAGCTATTTGCTGTCAATTCTGACTTGTGGTGACCCTATAGGACACGGTAAGACTGCCACATAGGCCTTGTAAGGAGCAGCTGGAGGATTCAAATTGCCCATCTTCTAGTTAGCACTGAGCTCTTAACCACTGCGCCACAAGGGCTCCTGCAAAATATAATGGGGAGTTGTGAATTTAGGCCGTTTCCTATATGGTGTGCCAGGAGTGAGTGGCAGGATGAGGAGCTTGGACTGCAACTTGAGAGACTGGGGATCCTCACGATGCTTCTGGGCTCCCTCTCTCCCCGGGACCTCGTTGTTTTCACAGGCTCCAATGCTGGTCTCTTGTAGAAGGTTGCTCACAGCTCTTCTGCAGCCTCAGAGGTGGCCCTTTCAACCCTCCAGAGACATGAGACTGGTACAGTTCCAGGCACCCCACTTGGTGGGACCTCACCTGGGCCTGGAGTTGGAGAAAGACCGGGGGGTCATCGACCTCAATGCCTTTGACTCCTCGCTCCCGAAGACGATGATAGAGTTCCTAGAGCAGGGAGAGGCCACTCTCTCAGTAGCAAGAAGGTAAATGAGCTGCCCTGGGCCGCCTCTCACCCCGCCCTGCCCTGTGAGACAGAACCAGCAGATAGCTGTTCTGCAGGAGAGCAGAATAACCCCACCTTTCCTTTTTCAGCTGTTCTTATAATGTTGAGCCCTAGAAATCTTATGGGACAACATAATCAACTTACAGAGGTGGAAACTGAGGCCCAGGGAGGATGATTAAGTACACCAAGACTGCACATTTGGTGGCAGAGTGAGGATTGCTTCATCACCTTGCCCTCCTCTGGGATTGAGTCCCTGCCTGCCTGAGGCATATGGGGTCTGGGGTCCTAAGGCATCTCAAGGAGCAGGGGAGTTACTGGCTTCTTTGAGGAACGAGGACTGCAGAGTTTTTCTGAAAGATAGTTGGTTTTTAGGTTTGGGCAAGGTTGGGTGGAGGCTACACTGAAGCCAGGAAATAGCCATATGGACTGTGTCCTAAAGGGTTGATGAAGAATAAATTGAAACCACTCTGAGATGTCATTTTCATCAGTTAAACTGACAAAAATTCAAATGTTTGGCAGCACGCAGCAGTAATGGCAGGAGGGGAAAGCATATTCTCACACATGGATGGTGGGAGTTTTTAAAGTGGTCAGCCATTATGGCAGACTGTTGGCAAATGTCAGAATTATAACTACCGATAACATCTGGCCCCATAACTCTGCTGGAAGATGTTTCTACAGCCCTACACACAGATGCTCTGCATCCCAGGTTTTCACTTATAGCTTTGTTTCTAATGGAAATCTTGTTAAATGCTACATCTGTCGACCTAAAGGTTGGCAGTTCAAATCCTCCAGGCACCCCTTGGAAACTGTGGGGCAGTTCTGTTCTGTCAAATAGGGTCACTAGGAGTCAGAACTGACTCGACGGCAGTGGATTTGGTTATTTTGATTTTTTTGTCTCTAATAGCACAAGATTGGAAGCTGCATCGTGTCCTTTAGGGATTTGGGTATGTATTTGCAGGACAGTCATGTTCAGCCATGGGAAAAAAAGGAGGTTTCTGTATGCTGTTATGGAGCAATTTCTAGAATACATTGCTGAGTGTGTGTGGTGCCCTCCCATCTGTGCATGGAGCAGCTGTGAAGGGCTGCCAAGGAAACAGTGGCATCTCCAAGGAGGGGAGCAGGGTGACTAGGAGAAGGGTGGGAGGGAGACCTTTCCATTTGTACATTTTAACTTCTCTTACATGGACATTTATTACCCAGTGGGGGAAAAGGAAATGAACATTAGTGAATAGTGAACAGTGCTCTGATTCCATGGGAGAAAGGTGTGGAAGTCTACTTCCATGGAGATCACAGCCTTGGAAACCCTGTGGAGTAGTGCTGCTCTGTCCTACAGGGTCAACTGTGAGTCATAACTGACTCGACAGCAATCCATCTATGTATGCTCTAAGCCTGTAGTTGCTGCAGAGTGCCCCCAGCCCGCCCCTAGATTGCTGACCTTCTCCCAATCAGGCCCTCTCCTGCTCTGGTCCCTGCAGAGCCCTGACTACTTCATTGCCGGTCCTGCCGAGGTCAGAGGTGACCTTCCTGCCCCCAGTCACACGACCAGATAAGGTGGTGTGCGTGGGCTTGAACTATGTGGACCACTGCAAAGAGCAGAATGTACCTGTGCCCAAGGAGCCCATCATCTTCAGCAAGTTTGCCAGCAGCATCGTGGGGCCCTATGATGAGATTGTCCTGCCACCTGAGAGCCAGGTTGGTGCCTGCCCTCCCAAGTCACTGAGGATGACTAAGCTCAGCATCTAGCCTGCAGATGTTCTCCCAGAAGCCACCTGCTTCTCAGTGGTGCACCAAAGAAACATGCTGGAGAAAAAGAATTAGTATATTTTTCCCTAATTAAAAAAAGTAATATACTTTCACTGTAGAAAATTAATAAAGAAAAAATAAGTAACCCATTGTTTTAGTCATCTAATGAAGCTGTAACAGACATGTAAGTGGATGGCTTTAAAAGACAAAAAAAAGAAATGTTATTTGTCATAGTCCAGCAGGCTTAAATTCAAATTCAGGGTGTCAGCTCCAGAGGAAGGCTTTCTTTGCTGGCTCTGGAGGAAGGTCCGTGTTAATCTTCCCCTGGACTGGGAGCTTCTGAGGTACCAGGACCCTGGTCCTTCCAAAGGATGTGCTCTACTCCTAGCACTGTTTTCTTGGTGGCATAAGGTCCCCAAATCTCTGCTTATCTCCCTTTCCTTATATCCCAAAAGGGTACCCCAAGGCACAATACAGTCCCACACACTGAGACCAGCCCTACCAACTCAGCTGCCACCCAACATTCGTTATTAACATAGAGACAGGGTTTACGACACAGGGGAACACCCCAATACTGGGAATCATGGCCCAACCCAATTGTTAGACATATCTTCAGGGAGGCACAATTCAGTTTGTGGTATCTGTATTCCCACAACCCAGGTTTCTATGTTAATATATTGCTGTGTATCTTCCCAGTGTTTATTGCTGTACATACTTAAGACTGTGCATATACCTGCCTTTTACGTAAGATTCCATCAAGAACCTTTTTCGTACTGTTCAGTATTCTGCCCTGATGTGTTTTCAGTTATTGCAAGGTGTTTTGTAGTAATGGCTGTCAGTCAGTCAGTGGTTCCTGTTGCCAGATACTTATTTCCAGTTTTTGGATTTTGTACGTTGCAGTGAACGTCCTTACAGAAAAGACTGCACATCTATGAACACATGATTATTTGCTTTGAATAAATTCTTGTAATTCAGATGTCAGGATCAAAGTACAGGCAGTTTAAAATCTTTTAAGAAATTCTGCCAAATTGACCTTCAGAAAATTTGTGAAAGCAGTTTACACACATCTGTCAGTAGCTTATGTATCCTTGCTAACAATGGGTTAGTTTTTTCCTCAAATTTTTATTTTAGGAATATTTTGGAAATTCATGGCCTACAGAAAAGGCAGGGGGAAAAAAATAGAAGAAATATTTACCCTTCACCTGGATTTACATTTAACATTTTGCTACATGTGCTTTTTCTCACCCTATTTTTCTCTTTTTCTTTTCCTTTTTTTTTTTTTTTGGGTGAGAGAGAACATCAGGTTGCAGACATTAAGATAATTCACTGTAAAAATTTACTGCATATCCCGCAAATAAGGCCACCATCCTACCTGACCATGATGCCATTACCACAACTTAGAAAATTAACTAGTAACACGTGGTTGTTTTTAAAGGACATGGCATTGGAGACCAAGATCGGGTGCTAGGTGTGTTCATACCAACCCTGACTTCTTACTGGAAACAGTGGTCATCTGGAAAGGCTTAGTTCTGTCTGTGGTAGCAAGACTTTGCTTATGGGAGGGGCTGACTTTTTTTTCATGTTTTGTGACATGTTTTTTTTTCTGAGTTGCTTATTCAAGCCCTTTTCCTGTATTTATTTGAGATGTTGATTTTTTTAATACTGGTATTTAAGTGAGTTAATACTTAAAGCACTCAGGATAGTACCCGGCCATCGAGGGCTTACAGATTGTTTGCTATTATCATTTGGAAATGTACTTTACATATAAAGGACAGTCATCCTTTGTTCTAAGTATTGAGACTGGTTTTTAAACTCAGTCCCCAGACACACATTGCACCCTTAGTCACAGTATGGTGGTATGCCCCAAGTTACTGGTGTTACCTGCTGTTGCCCAAAGCTCATGGTCTATAAGTCACACCCCCTGTTACCCAAAGTCATGGTCTATAAGTCACACCCCGTTACCCACTCCACTCTGGTTGGTGACTTATGCCACCATTAGAGTGCTGCCTCTGAGAATGGGCATGGGCCCAGTGCCACAGCAGCTCATGCTACTGTTCCCAACCCACAGGAGGTGGACTGGGAGGTGGAGCTGGCCGTGATAATTGGAAAGAAAGGCAAACACATCAAGGTGAGGTGGAAGGGGTGGGCTCCCAGGTAAGAGTGGAACAGAGGCCCCGCTTGTACCTCTCCTAGTGCTAACCTTGCTCATTAACAGTGGTGCTGCCATGGCCTTGAGAACAGGTCAGTCAGCACCCCACCTGCTCCCTGATGCTGTCCTGCCCCTCATCTACCACATTTGGCAGGCTTCAGCTACCAATGGTGGGATAGCAAGTCTTGGAGATCCTCCATCACAGGCTTTGCTGTCACCCATGATCTAACCTTCAGAATGGCCACTCTCCCCCACCCCCCCTACAGGCCACAGATGCCATGGCTCATGTGGCTGGCTTCACTGTGGCGCATGACGTGAGTGCTCGGGACTGGCAGATGAGACGCAATGGAAAGCAGTGGCTGCTGGGAAAAACCTTTGACACCTTCTGCCCGCTGGGCCCTGCCTTGGTGACCAAGGACAGTGTACCAGGTAGGTCTCTTCATGTCTACACGGTGATTCTCTTCCCTGTCTTTGCACCGTTCTCTGCCCAAGCATCAATATTGCAGTTTAAGGATCTACCCAGGAAGCTGGCGTTCTAAGTTTGGTTACAGAGGAGCCTGCCCTCACCAGCTGCCCTTCTGCTATGATTTCTTAGAGAGGATGTCTCCCAACCCCAGCCAGAAACTCTCCAGTGGGCTTCCTTCCTATTCCCACCCCCTGCCCCCACCCCATACAGGGAACAAAACCAGAGATTGTGAGGCAGCAGTTCCAGTAGCAACCTTGGCATTTGGGAAGTAAATTGTAGAGCAGTGCTCACTGATTGGTTGGCCGGTGCACTTCCATTATCAACAATGGCATTCAGGAAGTAAATTCTAGAGCAGTGTCCACTGAGTGGGTCACTACAGTTCCAGTAGCACCCCTGGCATTTGTGAAGTGAATTCTAGAAAGCAGTGCCTGCTGATCAGTAAGCCAGGGTTCCTCTAGCTACAATCACCTGGACAGCCTTTAAGTAAAAGAAAACACAACTGTGGAACATCACAGAGAAGAGAGTTGTCTCGAAATCCCTGCGTTTTCTTCAAAGGAAATGTGAGACCACCAACAAGCCATTACACGAGCCACTGTGTGAGAAGAGAACTAAAACCAGCAGGGACACAGAGCTGAAGGAAGGCTGGGTGAGAACTGGGCAGAATCTAGGTCTAAATCCACAGCCAATGCAGCCATCCAGAGTAGGGCAGGCCCAGTCCATGGCTCACCTGTGCTGAGGCCATCAGTGTTTCCCAGCACCCCTGCAAAGCCACAGAAAGTTACATTGTGTTCCAGCTACCCTGCCTAAGGGGTATGGGTGTAAGTCATGCCCATCTCCATCAGAAAAGTTGAAAGTATTGGTTAGCCAGGGCACCATTATGGGTAACTCAACCGCTACTGATATCAGGTAATGAGGTTTCACTCACTGTCCCTAGACCCTCAACTTTTTCTCTCCCCTCAACTCACCCAAGGCCTCGTGGTTGTTAAGTAGTGACTACTACTGGGGGTGGTGGGGACATGAGGGTGAATGTGGGTCTCTGGCCTAAGGAGGCCAATGTGTACACAGAAAATCCACAAGGTAGGGAGTGCTACGTCACACACAGGAAGACCCTGTGGCAGGCACAGCCCTTTCACCTGGCAAGTCACGAAGCTTCTTGATGCTTTTGTTTCTTAGCTGATATTGGGAGCGCTGGGGGATGGAGGGAGTGTGGGGTGGTATTTGAGAAAAACGGATGTGTTCTTTTTTATTTTTTGCACTCAGACCCACACAACTTGAAGATCTGCTGCCGAGTCAACGGGGAGGTAGTACAGAGCAGCAGCACCAGCCAAATGGTGTTTAAGACTGAAGATCTGGTTGCCTGGGTCTCCCAGTAAGTGGGGTAGAGCCTGTGCTGGCCAGCCCCTGCCCCCATAGACCTGAGGCCTGAATGAACACTCTGTCCATCTGTGCTACCTCAGCCAGTGGCCTCACCTGGCCTGTCTGCACTGCCCCAGGTTCGTCACTGTTTACCCAGGGGATGTCTTCCTGACCGGGACCCCTCCAGGTGTCGGTGTATTTAGGAAACCTCCTGTCTTTCTCAAGGTAGGTTAGTTAAAAGGAAGAACAAGAACCCAAGAGACCAAGCAGGTTGGGCACGGACTTGTGAAATTCCAGCCTGGGTGTGCTTAGGAGTGTGTGTGTGTGTAAAACTGATAGACTAACACCTTCATGGCCTGTTCTGTTACAGAAGGGAGATGAAGTCCAGTGTGAGATTGAAGAGGTAGGCGTCATCATCAACAAGGTCGTGTAAGGGCTCCTGCCACAGGCCCTGGACTTAAGATGCACATGGAAGGCCCAGTGCCAGATGTAGGGTGTGCCAGCCCCTAGAAGCGCTCTTCTATATAAAAGGGAGAGGAAATAGAGCTCCCTCAATAAACTTCTCAGGCCAGAGCAGCAGCTTAGCTTCTACTACCGTGTGTCTTCTTTTACAGTTTATTTTATGGAGTAAGAGCATTCCCACAGGTTTGAGGAAGGAAAGACAAGACACACAGACATGCCAAAAAGATGATGTTGGATTGGGGAAAAGGAACTGTCTAGTTAGTCACCGTTTATCACACCAAAGGATGGAGAAAGTGGAAAACAAAGATTTTACAGTCCAGCTGAGTATCCGCCAGGCTTTTCTCCATCTTCTGGCTCCAGTCAGCCATATTCTGAGCTGAGGAGTCTCGGCACAGGTGCTAGCTACAGATGAACTGCCGGATGAACTGTTCCAGCTTTTCCTGACTGTTCTGGCTGGCAAATGTCGGCGAGAGGTGGAGCATGGGACCTGCAGGGCTGGGTGTCTGCTGCAGCACCTGGGGCAGGAGAGGGGGAATGTGTGTCCCAAGAAACCAGTGAAACCTCTGGCCCCTTATCTCAGACCACCCCAGACTCCACCTGGGAATAGAAGGAGCGAGTGGTTTGGAGAACAGGAAAGACAGGAGACCCACCCTACCTCCTCTCACCTGTTGTCAGCACACCTGTTCCTGGAGATACTGGGGCAGTCCTAGGGTCTTACAAGGTATTGTAAAGAGTAAGCCCCAGGTGGTACAGCTGGGCTTCCCTGACAGGCTCAGTCAAGAGCAGGGAGTTGAGGGTAGAAGGCAGGGAAACAGATGGTGAGACTGGTCCTTCTTACCCCCATGTCTCTGAAGGTCCAGACAGCACTAGTGGCAAGTTTTGGGTCCACACACTCTGGAAGAAGACAGAAGTAAAGGCTGGAGGGGGTAGGGGAACAGGGAGCCACAGGGCTTACCTCTTCCAGGACAGGGCTCAGACTAGACCAGAAGGCCCTCTACTCTGCAGGCCTCCTTGCCAGGAGTGGAGCTGTCACTTCCCAGCAGGGGGCAGCAGCCATCAGCAAACCCACCCTTGGCTTCAGTCTGGGCTCACTACCTGGGACTCACCAAAGAATCCCTCCTCCTGGGCAGTGGCTTGCAAGAACTGGAACAGCTGCTCCGAGTAGCCCACCTCTGTGGGCAGAGAATAAGAGCTAGACCCAGGCCCTGCACAGAGCCCCAGCAGTGAGCTCCAGCCTGAGGACTGTGAGGGGAGTGAGGGCCTGCACTGCCTTGACAGGGCTGAGCTGGCCTGGGGGTGCCTCACCCGTATCGGGCAGCCGTCCCTGGCCAAGGAAGGTGGCAGCTTGTGCAAAGGCCTTGAGTAGCGGGCTGAGCAGACGGCAGAGGAAAAGGAAGAAGTCTGGGCAGCGTGACTGCTGGCTGAGCTGGAGGAGGCAAAGGCCAGGATGAAGAGCAGCCCCACTGCTGCGCTGTAGCCTCCCTCTCTGGGTGGCTTCTCCTGACGCACCTTGAAGTAGCGGCCCTCTGCCTCCTGAAAGTCATCGCTGTCACTATCAGAGAAGTCCCCGCTCGGCTTCCACAGCAGCTTTGCACTCAAATGTCGCCCGGTGTCACAGGCTGGCCGGAATCCTGGGGTCTGGGGGCCATGGGAGCCACTGGTCACTGTCAGGCTGGTGAGGGTTCAGCCCTACACCTCAGACCAAACACATGAGGTAAAACCAATAAAAGCAGGTAGCCCAAGAAGATGCTTAGGGCCACACCAGACCATGGCATTCACTGAGGGTGTGAGGACATGAATAACCCCCCAAAAATGTAGGGGACAGGGTATATAGCACTTCACAGGCTTACTTCCCCCATCCTGTTTTGACAGACGTGTGGGCCCAGGGCAGACAGGGTCTGCCTCAATCTTGTAGCCAAAGTAGAACCCAGGCTGCTTCCATCTGCTCCATGTGGTAGTCTAGGGGGCTGCCCACCCCCCCAGCACAAATGGAGCAGGAGCAGCCTGTGGGCAGCTGTCACTCTGGGGGAGGCTAAAAGAGCCCAGACCCCAAGAAGAGGCTTCATTTTCAACTACTCGGCATACCTCCTCAGCAACCAGGAGCCCACACTGGATGAGACGGTCCAGCACCTCCTGACAGTAACAGTAGGAAGACTGGCAGGGCTGAGAAGAAAAGCACCATGTGGCCTCAGCAGAGCTAGGTGCATGGCAGGAGCCGGCCAGAGGCTAGGAAAGGCCACACCTACTGCCACAGGTGACCCTGGAGGGAGGCTCAGCTGCCAGAGGCCTGACCTGTAGGAGCAGCAAGTCCCGAGGCAGCAGGTGCAGCAGCAGCAGGATCTGGCGGTACAGTTCACTCTGGCTCAGCAGCTCCACACCTTGCAGCTCCCAGCCCCCTTCAGGCGGCACCCTGCCTGCCAGCAGCCCCCGCACAGCACAGGCTGGGGATGGAGAAGGCCAGGCAGAGAGGTGGCCATGTGGAAGGAAGCCCTTGACTCCTGCAGACACATCCCACCAGCGCTGGGCCCTCAGGACTCACCACCCACAGCCTCGCTCAGGAAGGCAGGCAGCAGCTCAGCACTCAGGCGTGCTAGGTACGTGAGGCCTGGGCCAGGCCGAGGTACCACCAACAAGTCACCCTGGTGGACACGCAGCAGTGCCACGTGTGCCCGTAGCAAGCCCAGCGTGTGCTGCACAAGGCACCGGAGCTGCCCCGAAAAGCCCACGTCAAAGCCACGCAAGAGGGTCTCCTCTGTCAGCCACGAGAACTCCCCCAGGAGCTGCGACAGGAACACACCCTGGGTGGGCAGGACGGAGGGCTGAGCAGGGGGCCATCCATTCCACCACCACCCTCCCCTCACACCCATCCTACCTTCTGGTGTTTGAACAGCAGTAGCGTTGCCATGATGGCCGTGCTCATCACCGCTGAGCTTGCTACACTAGCTGGGGTCGGAGAGGGTGATACTGGTCAGGGGTCGAGATCAGCACCTGGTACTGCACTGTCTGGCAACTCTTCCAACCAAATCTTCTGCCTTCTTCGCAACAGCCACATCCCAACCCTGGGACAGGGCAGGCAGGCCTGGTCTCTGGTCCCACCCTTCCTGACATGCTGCAAGCCACGCTAGGACTTCACAAGAGCAATCAGGTCTGCTAGAAGACCTTTTTGAGCCACGCACTGTGCTAAGTCCCTTACATACATGATTCCAGCCAGTTATCACCCTCATCTTTGATGAAGAAATTTAGCCTCAGGAAGATGAAACGGTGAGCCTACGACAGGTTGGGTGTGAGCTGGTGACTGGGACGTGGCACTGCCTGCACTGCCCTGAGGTGTCCTCCACAGAGGCAGCCCACATGCTCTCCCTCAGCAGCCGCTCACGCCCTCCCTGGCTGCTGTACAGGGAAGAGGATGCTCCTCAGGGCTGGTGCAAGGCTGCCTCTTCCCTGATGTCCCTTCCAGTGTGCCACTCAGGGAGGGCAGATCTGGTGTAGAGACTCACTTAGAATGGAAGACCTGACAATTGGCCAACCCAGCGAGTGAAGGGACTGTGCAGGAACCAGTCCACCCTCACCATTCAGGATATGACGGCTCAGTCTCCTGACCAGAAGCTGATCTTCTTCCTTAAGGGCCAGGAGGAGCCCGGTCACTGGGGTCCACTCCTGCTCCTTCTCAGTGTCTGGGACAACAGTCCTGAGATAAGACACAGGTGACAGAAAGGGACCAAATCTAAACAAGACTTCTTTCCCCAAGACTTTCTTGGGTAAGGGTGTTTTCCCACGCCAGCCCTAGGGCAAGTGCTCTATCTAGGTCTATGTACCCAGATCACAGCAAGTACTATTCTGCCAGATGACCCACGGACATTTGGTGAGGGAAGGCCAGAGCTGATGATACACACTCATGTGTGAGAGAGAGGCAGTCTAGGGCAGGGGTTGTAAGCTACAAAGCTGGAGGGGAAGGGCTACCCCATGCCATCCCTGCTCCTACCACTGGCCCAGCACAATGGGCTGCAGCAGCTGCTCCAGGGTCTGCCTGTTGCCCCAGCAACTTCTGGCGTTGATGGTGTATTCCTGCCCCAAAAAAAGCTCTCAGGTGGCCAGTCCTGGCCCATCAGAACATATGCACACAGCACCCCTGAGGAAGTTAGGGCTAACCCTGCAGGGGCTTTGACAGTCAGGCCACCAGAAGCCCCAGAACAGCCTACCTGAAGCCTCAAATGAGTATTCCAGCCTTACCTTACTGGCTCCCTACCTGCAGGGAGAAAGGCTGGGCCAGGTGCACACGGACAGAGGCTCGGTGGCTGCGGCCCCAACAGCTTCGCAAGCTCTTTAAGACAACCAGGGCGCCTGTCCACAGCCCCAGTGGGGTCAAAGCCTGTAATGCAGGAGAGGCTGTGTGCCAGCACACATGGCTACCGAACCCCTCCTGCTCTTTAGAGGCGTGCCCTGTGGTCCCAGCCTGCTCAAGTCTATCTTGGGCTTGATCTGAAGAAAGAGCAACCCTTCTTGCAGGGCCTTTTGAAGACTGATAGAGTCAATGAACACAGTGGCCCCTGCAAGTGCTGCAGGAGGCAGATGCTTTGTGCCCCCTCCTGACCTCAGCCCTACAGGGACTTGGCCACAGGGTGTGACACTGTGCCTCCTGTCTGGAGCTGGTGTCCCCTTGGGAGTCCCAAAGGGCAGGGGAGTCTCACATGGTGTATCTCAGGCCGTACGTCTGGAGCTAGGTCATAGGTGACAGCCACTGGCACTAGAACAGCGTCCGGGATGATGCCTGCCTGGACTGCCTGGACCACCACTCCCAGCCAGGCCTGGCCTAGGGCTGACAGCCGAGGCCCCTGGACCCCAGGAGGCTCCTCCAGGAAGATGAGTAGAGGCTGCCTGCTGACCAGCAGCTGCTCTATGGCCTTGAGATGGGGAGAAAGGGGTGGATATCAAGGCCAGATCACAGACAGACCCCTGTACCTGACCTGCCTCATCCACAGCCACTGGGGGCACTTACTGCATGAACCACAGCCCTGGCAAGGATGCCCTTGGAGCTGTCCAGGGAGAGGTTGGCCTCTGGAGGCAGGAAGAGCACCCCCAGCTTCCTCAGCAGAGCTCTGTGGGCACAGGGCAAAACTTGATGAGGAAAGGAGTTCCAGAGATAGAAGTGAGCAGGACACCAGTGACAACTGTGGCCCACCCAGAGCCAGCCTGGGTGCTGCCTGAACACCCTAGTCCAGGTGTGGCCCCAGCGCCTAGAGCTGACTCTCCACCTGAGCTCTACTGAGAGAAGGCTGGGAGCAGAGAAGCCAGAAAAAATACAACCCTGTGTACTTCTGTTCCAGCCTAGGGAATTCTCCCATATGTCCTGGGGTACAAGGCTTTACCTGAGGGCAGGGGAGCAGGTGAGGGGGCTCCAGGCCACACGAAGCACACCCAGGCCCTGGGTGAGCAGCACGAAGGGCAGCAGGATCCCATCCAGGAGCGACTTGTGGGTGGAGAGGAGGACGAGCGGCGAGCCCTGCTCCAGCAACAGGCAGAAGGGGTGCCAGTCTGCCCCACCCTGAAGGTTGGGAGCAGACACCCAGCAGCCTCTACACCCAGGGCAGGCCCAAAGGGAGAAGGTTCAGCAGAACACTTCTACCTTCTGAGCATGTTTCCCAAAAGTACAGCTTTTTCAACAATTATCAAGTAACACATTGACATAATGATTGTCAAGACCATAATGGAAAGACGTTAACAGGCAGCCCCATGGGAGCAGGACCGTGAGACACTTGAAGGAGGTCGCCAAAGAGCAGAGGATTTTTCCCACCAGCTGATGGGGCTGGTCCTGATGTTAGGGCTAGCTTAGCTTCTGTCCCCACCAGCCGAGTCCCAGTGGAGAGAGGCCTTACCGACTGGGCGGCCTTGTGAACCATCTTCATGTGACCCTTGTGGAGCTGCACATTCAAGAAGCAGCAGTTCAGGAGCCGCAGCAGCACCCAGCTGAACAGCCTGGGGAGCAACACCCAGCCTTAGGTGTGACAGGATGTCACCAGCCAAAAGGCATAGCCCTGCAGCACCCACTGACCAGCAATACTCTGAAGCAGGGGCTACTGCTCTCCCCATTTTACAGAAGAGGAAAGTGAGGCTCACAAAGAAACTGCTTAACAGCAGTTAAGCCAAGAAGTAGTAGTATTGGCCCAAGACCAGATCCCACAGCTGTGAGCCTATGATGCTCTCTCCCAAGACCTCACAGTGCAGCTGCCTCCCATCAGCCTCGGAGCATACCCCCACCTCCCTCTGTAACTGTAAAGGAGACTAGAGGACCAAGGGTTCTCAGGACATAACCCAGCCTGCTCTCTGCAAACTACTGGGAATGGTGGACTGAAAGGGAGTCCTGGGTGTTACAAGAAGGAACAGGGGTAACTGAAGAGGCAGTCTTTGGGGAGCGGAGCTGTCCTAACCATCATCTGTCTACTCAGCCTTTTTAAAAATACATCCCTGGATCCAGCCTCTTCCAACTCCAGACTCATATGTGCTACTGCATACTCAGTCTCCATGAACATGCCAGGTATCTGAAACTCTATGTTCAAAACACCGTTCCTGGACCAAGGACATCCTCGCTCCTCCGCAAGCCTGTCTCCTCCACGTACACCAACAGCTGCTTGGCCAGAAACCCAGTCTGCCTGTGACTTCTCCCTTCCCCTCACTGCCCTACCCTACCACCCAACCCCTCAGCAAGTTCTCTTATTTCACCTTGATGCTTCAGGCCACTGTTTTCAACCTCTATTGTCACCACCCTATCCAAGGAAATATGTCTCATCTAAACTAACAGAACAGCCTCCTAAATGGGCTGGTCTCTGCTCCTGACCCTAATCCATCACGTTGTCACTCCCTGCTTATAGCCTTTTACCTGGTTTTCACTGCACTTAAACTTCCTCCATGGCCCTGCATGATCTGGTCCCTCCACATGTGTCATTTCAAATAACTCTCTTGCTCCTTTGCCAGGTTCCAACCACATCAGCTTTCATTCGGCTTCTAGAACAGAGTTCTTTCCTGCCTGGGGAGCTTTAGCTCATGCAGCCCCTCTACCAGGAACTGTTCCCCAAGTCCCTTGTTCCCCTGAGGCAGGCTCCTTTTCTTCCTCTAGGTCTGATTTATGAGTCTCTTTCTCTCCCACTCCTAGGTGTTATCAGCTTCAGCCTCTTGTCCTTCTTGCAGCTGCCTATACTTGTCTACTCCGACTTGTTTAAGACCTCTGCCCCCTTAACAGTGCCCTGCACCAAACAACTCAGACACATGTTGCAGGAGTGCATGGTAGTGACATCCTCCCTCAGTGGGAGGGGGAGGTAGGTCGTGACACCAGTCTTTGCCCACTCCCACAGGAGTGCAGTCCTGCTCTTCCTAAAGCCTAGCTACGCCCCACTCACCAGAAAGGCAGAGCCCCCCAAGGAATGATTGTCCCTCAACACAGTTACCTGACTAGCAAGGGGCAGGGTGGGGCCTGGATGTGGTCCAGGATGCGCTGTACTTCTTTCTTCACAAGACCTGACACCTCACCTTCCCCAGCACCTCCTGGAGCCCTCTCTGATATGATGCTCTTTACCCTGTGGTATGGAAGGAGGGGTATTAGAGTGAGGCAATTCAGGCTCTCACTTTGGCCCACCTCCTGAAGCAGCCAATGTCTCATGTCTCTTCCCTCTGTCCCACCACCTCCCCAGGGCAAAGCGCTGTTTTTCACCCTCCACCTTCTCCATGATCTTTAAGGAAGGGCACCAGGCAAAGCTATCACTCTAGAAGCCTCTCCCCAGCCAGCCTCCTCAACTACTCCTGCCTGAAAGCTTTGCCATCTCCTCAGGGATCCCATCAGTACCAGCCAGGGCCCAGTCTTTGCCTCCTTACCCAGGGCTTTCCATGATCTTTTGTGGGGCATCCTGGCAGGGGGGTATATGCTGTTCCATTGACCACAGGAAATAGCACAGCCTCCGAACCAGCCAGCCTCGAAACCTGGACACAGCCCCAGAGCCAGCAAGGAGAGCTTTCAGAGACAATCCCCACTCACTACCAAGAACCAACCAAGTAGTATGGGAACCCACCCAAGGACTACCCCAGGATCCAGTTCCAGACACACTTGAATTTAGCTCATCACAGAGCAGGAAGCACAATCATCTGCCTGTGCCCTATTTCTACCCCTCTCCCACCTGACTGGGTGGGGTTCAGGACCTGACATCTGGGGGCCAATCAAAAACTTGTCATAGACAAAACTGCGTGTATACAGCACAGAACGTGGCCCTTCTTTTCCCATCAGAAGAAAATGATACCAAAGCAGGGACCTAGCAGCCCTCAGCCCACCCTACCCCCCAAGCCCTAGCTACCTGGTATTCTCCTCCTTCACCAAGATTACATCACAGAAGCCTAGGTCCATTATGCTTCTGTGGAAGAGGGATTCCTGAATGAGAGAAAAGGGACAGTATGTCCACACACTCACAGCCCCTGCCCCATCTCTCTAGTCTTTGCCTAAGTCTATCAGGTCTACCAAGAGACAGGGTTAAATCACAGAATTTCCTAAAAGGTGTTCAACCCTAGATCCTAAAGACTGGCTCAGGAAAAGGGGTTCCTGGGTCAAAACAAGAAGCAATGCATTCTGTACAGAATCATCTCTGAGAGAGAGGCAAATTAAAGTCTCTGAAAAGTCCTTCATGAAAGAGGCCTTTGTAACTTTGCTTAACTCAGCTTTCCCCAAGCTTATTTTGATCACAGAACTCTTTGGGGGGTAATATTATTAACATCCTGTATAACTGGTAATAAAACTCTGGTGGCACAGTGGGTTAAGCGCTATGTCTGCTAACCAAAAGGT
The DNA here is from genome assembly GCA_028571685.1 of Heterohyrax brucei. Classification (NCBI taxonomy): domain Eukaryota; kingdom Metazoa; phylum Chordata; class Mammalia; order Hyracoidea; family Procaviidae; genus Heterohyrax; species Heterohyrax brucei. The sequence continues at coordinate 27,420,693 of CM053162.1, forward strand.
CAGCAGTTCAAATCCACTAGGCGCTCCGTGGAAACTCTATGGGGCAGTTCTACTGACCTCCAGGGTCACTATGAGTCGGACCTGACTCGACAGCAATGGGTTTGTTTCTATCTTTCTTTCTTTCCTTTTCATAGAACTAGATAAATGGGTCCACCTGCATCATGTGTGTGCATAAATGTTCATGGGTATGCATGTGTTCCCCTTCTCCCCTCTGCCAGGGGAACACATCCTCTCATCCTTCAGAGCCCTCCTCAGTGAAGGCCTCCCTCCCTCCTCCGGAAACTCTGTGCTCAACACATTTCTACTTTCTCTCTTAGCTTCACACACTGTGATTATCTGTCAATGCTGTCCCTCTCGCCAGTCTCAATGACACAGGACATACAGCCTGTATCTCCACCAGAACCCGTCTCCATCAGTACCAGCACGTGGTATGAACACACAAGAGGTCTTCAAACACGCTACACATTATAAAGAAGCCTATGAGTAGGGCAAGTGTTCCCAAACTGACAGGCAAAGACGGACCCCAGCTCTGTGGTCATACCTTACCTTCTCAAGCCCATCTGCAGGTCCCCACCCAACTCGCCCAGGGGAGCCTACACTTCCCCAACTCAACTTTCCCAGGTGTAGAGAGCCAGCCACAGCCCAATAACACACCAGTACCAGTCCACCACCCTGAAAGACAAGAGCAGAGGCACAGGGCAGGGAAGGACCAGGACTTGGGACATAAAATAGCTCCCCAGGGCCAAACTACCCCAAGGTTCCCAGGGTGAGACCAGGCCCTGCTATCACTCACCCAGCTCTTAGGAGTACAGGTCTGACAGCAGCGACCCACAAAGGGACGACACTTCCCCAGGAATGGGGTCACAGCCTCCAGTTTCATCCCAAAGCCTGAGGACCATAGGGTGGTCTGAAAAAGAGCCTCAGGGAGAAGTGAGAGAAGAAAAGTTCTTGGCAGAGGAAGGGAGACTCCAGGAATGGGGCCCCAGACAAACTACAGGAAGGCGGACGAGTGGGTGATGGGACAACATGTTCTGCGAATGGGAAGGTTCCACACTACCTCCCAGCCATGGTGTCTGCTCCTCTCATTCTGCCGGGTCTGGAGCCCGGCTCCCAACATGGTGGCCATGAGGGCTTAGGAGATCCAGGAACCAGCTGCCACTGCCTGTCTCCACAGGGATCTGACCTGGGGACAGGCAGAAGTATGGCCATCATCCAGGGTCGCTGGGAATGATCCCCAAGCACCTAATCTCAGGGCAAACTGCTAACAACCACACTGAAAGAGATGAGGTGACCCCAGGCAAGATGCTGGAAAATGGCTCAAATCAAAGCCTTACCCCATCCCACACTGATCCACCAACAAAACAGCTGTTCTCAAGATGTCTTACAGGGCACAGGTTAGAGGCTCCATCAGGCCAACATCAGGGGGATCAGTTGTCCCATTATCAGTACCTACCTTGCCACTTCCCAGCACAGACACAGCTGAGACCCAGGACCCTTCTGTGCAAAAGAAAAGGACAAGGGCATGAGGTTGGCAGGAAGGAGGCGCGGGCCTCCACGGCAGAGATGAACCAGCATGACGTGGCCCCGGTACGGTTCAGCTGCTCTTTCCCTCCCTACCAGATGGCACCCCTTCACCCATCCCTCATTACAGGGAACAGTGCAGCTGGAGGGTAGAACACAGAAAGGCCACACCAAGTGCTCATTTGGCTAGGGGCAAGACACTTCCACAATACATACCCTCTCACATAGTGGTCTCTACAGAGACCACTGGCATTTCCTCAGATACTTCCTGCCCAATACAATGTTTTCTGGAACAAGCATCAATTTTCACACAACAGCACTGAACAGCCCCCCAGGTATCAGGCCCTAAAAACTTCCCTTGCCCTCTTCTCTCACCATATCCCAGATGGATTCTGATTCATAGCAACCTCGTGTGATAGAGCGGAATTAGGCCGGTCCAACTATTTACATTAGCCCATATCCACCCCAACAGGCACAGGCCCACCTGGGAATGTCTTCTTCCTTAGCATCCCACCAACTTCTGCTCTCAATCCACGTCTCTGACAGACCTCTAGGTTCTCTCTTTCTTGGGTCCCTCTGCCCAAGCTGGCAGTGCAAAAGCAACACGAAGCCCACCTCCAAAGCTGAGGTCTCACCTCCCTGAAAGTGTCCAGAGGACAAAAGCTGTAACTAACCTACCTCTTTAAGCCCCAGCAGTCTGCCTGCACAGGAAGGACCCAGAAAGGGCTCACTGACTATAACTGCAACGGACTGTAACCGTATACCAAAATGCCTCTGGGTGCACCCTCATGATCCCCAGTAAAATATAGAACCGTTAACCACTATACTAAGCAGCAACAGAGTCATGGATGCCTGAAGTATACAGGCCCTGACAGGCTCATCCCATATGTACTCCCTCCTTTGAACATGTTCTCACAGCTTCATAAACAGCCAGCCTCACATCACCGTTCCCTCCCAAACATCTAACCTCACTGTACCTGTGCTAGTGCCAAAGGGCAGAGTTAAAAACAGGGCAAGGGGTAACCCTGATCCAGCACCTAAGTCAACAAATGCCTCTCACCTCACACCATCAGGTCAGTGCTGGGCTGTATCTTTCTAGCACTCGAGCCCCCTAAACGAGGATCTCTAGTGGCACTGTGGTTCAATGCGTGACTACTAACCAAAAGGTCAGCAGTTTGAGCCCACCAGTCACCCGGAGGAAGAAAAGACCTGGGATCTGCCCTGTAAAGATTTCTGTGTAGGAAACTCTATGGGGCAGTCCTATTCTGCCCTTACAGGGCCATTCTGAGTTGGAAATGACTCGACTGCAGTGGTTTCTGCTTGTAGCTCCAGTTCAGATGTTCTCCACCACTCTCCCTACAGCAGAGTTGTAATCTGGCGTGTAAAGGGTCAAATTCAGTTCATATGTATGTACTTTCTTTGACCCACATGAATTGGTACTAACACCTAAAATACAAAACTTGTTATATATATTAAAAAAGCAAAGCTTCCAGTGGCCGGGTAAGCAGTCTGAAGCTTGGCACCTCTGTGCTGCCTCCCACAGGGCGGCTGCTGTCCCTCCAGTCCAACCCCGCCACCCTCCGGCCGGCCGCCAGTCAAGGATCCTTGATGCCAGCTCCCACGCACATCTGAGTTTGTACCCCTTGGTCAGAGAGTAAACTCCCAGTCTCTGTCTCCACACAGACAGCTCACTATCGCTTATGACTCACAGACTCACCGTGAGCAAGCGCAATCCCTGGGCTTCTGCCACCCTCCCGGGGTCCTCAGGCGCATGCCCCTCACCAGCGGCCCCCCAAAAGAAGACCTCAGTAGCAGGCCAACCTTCCGTCCTGGGTAGTCCTCTCTAGTCTCGGGTGGCGGAGGGCGACGCGATGCAGGGCTCCTCAGTATCCCTTAGACTACCGGACCCAAAGATTGCGGACGGCGGCAGGCCGCTCTAGGCCTGCTCGTATCCGACGTCCGCCCAGCTCCCAAAGGGTCACCTACAGGAGCAAGAAGGGTCTTGTACAGTTCTTGGCCAACGCTGCCTCAACCAAACCGGGGCACTACTCCGCTATTCTCACCTCACACCAACGCCAGCTCCAGCCAGGACAGCAGTCCCACCAAGCCGGAAGCATGCGAGTGCCGCCTCAGGCGCCTGGCCACGGAAGACAACCCTGAGAGCCAATGGGGATGCACGCTGGGCCCAAAGCCCCGCCTCCCTCGGCGCTGAGTTTGAGCCGCGCTTCACACCAAGTGGTGCCCCGCCCCATGCAGGGCTTCACGCCACGTCGCCACGTGACCACATCACCTTTGCCTGAGCCGGGACGGTGGGGTGGGCTGTGGCAGTTGCACCATGTGACCCCCGCATTTGTGGCACCACAGCAAGTACTTGGCCTTGTTCCTGTTTCCAGGCAGGCTTTGAGGTTGCTTTGGTAAGCCTGGTGAGACTTAGGCAAGAACTCATGGCAGCCAGTTTCTAATAAAAGAAGTTTCCAGGTACGTACACTGCACAGAGGAAATTTAGGCTGCAGCAAAATTTTGAGTCAGGAATCAGAGAAGAGCATCACCAGGAGCCAGTCTGGGGTCGTGAAAAGCAAGTCTAGCCTCCCCAGTGTTATGTGTTTTGTTTTGGGTTTTTTTTGTTTTTTTTTTTTGTTTTTTTGCTGTTAACTGGAGCTCTAGAACGTAGTCAGTGACGTCCTGCACCACAAAGTGTCTAGGTTGCAGCTGGACCTATGGCCAGTGTCTGTTTGCACTGTTTGATTAATATCCGACTCCTGTCTCAGCTCGGAGCTCTGCGCAGAAGTAGAACCTGTACCTTCACTCATCTTTTGACAACATTCCCGGGGATAGACAAGTGATCCAAGCTCTACAGAATAAATGAATAAGTGAAACATAACCGTGCCTAGTTCTTTCTCGCAACATCCCCCCCCAACAGGCTGGTAATGAGCCCCCCTGACAAACCAGAGGATTCCAGTTGCAGAGCAGACCACACATCGTGATACTTCAGGAGCAAAGCCACAGCGCGGGCCTAGAACAGCACCAAGCTGGTTCACCTTCTTCCTCTTTGACTACCCACCCCCATTACCTCCAGGGTATAGCTGTCTCTCTCCCTTATTTGTGCCACTTTATCCACCCAGGCAGTCTATATGCCTGAGTCCACCCACTTTAACCCAAGTTTGCAATGAACTTCCAGCACCTGAAGAATACATTTTGTCTGCTAACTTATCTTTCTTGTGTAATGAAGTGCATCGGCCACAACCAGACAAGATTATCTGAAGCTGGGAGTTGGGTGGGGGGAAGGGCAAACAAAAACCATTCCTTTAGAGATGGTAAATTGCCTACCAAAAGTGCAAACTTGAATTCACCTGTGGGCTGATGCCCCTTTTGTTCAGGGAACACCACTTGTTTAAGCAGTTTAGTTTTGCTGTAGTCAAGTACACACCTCTCATTTATTTTTCAGGAGATCATAAGCTAAGGAACAGCCCCTAGGCATGTCCTTCAGAAAATTACCTAGATGGTATGAAACCAGAAACCAGGACTGCTAGCTGAGAAGTGTTGCCTCTGGAGAAAAATCGTGTGTGTGTGGTTTTATTATTTTTATTTTTGGTTTGTAATTTGGATATTTAAAAAGGAAGCATCACCCCCCAGACTTGATGCTCAGTAGGAGTTGCTGCAGTTACTATGTAATCCGTGTGCTTTGCTCCCAAGAGTTTACAGAAGATGTGGAACTGATGCAACGAGATCCGCAGGCCAGCTGCCAAGCAGATTGCTTGTGGCTAGCCGACACTTGGGAGAAGCACATTTGGGCTTAGGCTGGCCAAACCTAGACTGGACTTCAGGAGCCCCCGCTGGGCTCAGGCCAGAAGGCTTTACCAAGAATATCCTGAGGTAAGCAACATCTCCCTGGGCGCAGAGGAACAAAGATCCTTCATGGGGTTCAGCGCTAGTGTTTCTGGATGCACTGGGCATTCCTGCTATCTACCACTGGTAGAAGAGAACTTGGGCTGACATTAGACTGGGGAGAGGGCCTTTTCCATTTTTCTCTCTGGGGACCATAAGGAAGGTTTTTGAAAGGGAAACTTGCTCAAAGGTCCCCTTCTGAGGCCCCCAACTCCAGGCCCAGGAGCTCTGAGCATAGCCACCTTTAGAAGTATCTGTACCATTGTGACAGTTAAGGTTGTACATCAGCTTGGCGAGGCCATGATTCGTACTGGTTTGGAAGCTATGATGTGGTCGGGCATTGTGTAATGATCAGTGAGCTCCATGATGAGATCTGCTATGAGCAGCCAATCAGTTGTAAGGGAATTTCCTTGGGCATGTAGCCTGCACGCAGTATATATGGACTTTCTGGCAAAGTTCACTGGCTTTTACTCACTCTAGGTACTGCATCAGAGTCATCATCATCTGACCTTGATTCTTGGGGCTTGAGCTAGCAGCTTAGGAGCCAGTCTTGGGATTTCTCAGCCCCTGCAGCTGCCTGAATCAGGAGACTCTGCCAGCCTGACATCTGACCCCCGCAGACTTGGGACTTGCACCCTCTGGAACTGTCTGTGCCATTACCTTGAAACAAATCTGTGTGTGTGTGTGTTTATATATATACAAATACACACACACACATATCTGTATTTACACTTCTCAGCCTAAGACAGCCATTATTCTAGAACTTTCTATAAAGTCTTGTTGAACATTTTCCCAAACCACACAGCCAGTAACAGAGGAGCAGAATCTGGGTGCCAATGACAAGAGAGTGGAGAAATGGATGTTGGAAAGCTTCCAACAGATGCTCACCACACAGACTGCCTTCTTCATAGACAAGGCTGGCAGATCTCCAGACAAAAACTTGAGCCAAGAGGCTGAGGGAGGGTCATGGAGAATGGAAATTCTGAGGCCCTCTTATAATATCAGAAATCTGGAATTTTATAGACGACAGATTGTGTGAAAAATGAATGGGTTGATAGCCTGAGGAAAGACCTCTGTCCTCTCCTACAACACTTTTATCAACAACTTGGATGATGGCCCAGGTAGGCTTTGCCTTCTAGCAGATGTCATGAAACAATAAGGGATAAAGGGTGTTTGCTAATGGAATCAGGATTCAAAGAGATTTTGAGGTGAGGAAAATTATCACCAGAATGAGCCCAGACTTAAAAGAGTCTGGCGAAGCGGGGGATGGGGTAGAGGAGACAATGTTGTAGAGTGGGCAGACAGCTGGCTTACTGGGGTTTCTGTCCAGTGGGACACTCCCTGTTCACAGATTCCAACTCAGATAAGCTTGAGTCAGATAACAATAGGTTGGATCATATAACCAAGAAGCATAGGCTGTTAGCTTCAGACTTGGCTAGGCCGAGGTGCTCGGATTCTTTCTCATGTACTTGCACTCCTTGTTTTTACTTGGTCTTGTTTTTCCTGAAGGCTCTCTCCTACGCAGAGATGGCTGCCACCTGCCCCAACATTTACATCCACCCTCCTTACTGTCCTCAGCAGAAAGACATCTGTCCCTCTGACACCCATGTGAAAGTCCTTAGTGTTATTGTTGGGTGCCATGGAGTCAGGTTCCAACTCATAGTGACCCCCAGTACAGCAGAACGAAACCCTGCCTGGTCCTGCGCCATCCTCACGGTTATTGCTATGCTCTAGCCCATTGTTGCAGCCACTGTGTCAGTCCATCTTGTGAAGGGTCTTCCTCTTTTTCCCTGACTCTGTACTTTACCAAATGTGGTGTCTTTCTCTAGGGACTGATTTCTCCTGATAACAAGTCCAAAGTATGTGAGTTGTAGTCTTGCCATTCATGCTTCCAAGGAATGTTCTGGTTGTACCTCCTCCCTAGGATTTTTTACTTGGCCCTGATGGAATCATCTATTTACTTTCTGAATCAATCACTGTGTCTGCGGGTGCAGTACTGAACTGGCTAAGCCTAGACCACTGCTCCATCTCCCTAACAGTATTCAGAAAGTGTGTGTGTGTGTGTGTGTGTGTGTGTGTGTATGTGTGTGTGTGTACCATAATTCGCCATCTCAGCAGGAATGGAGTATGACGGGATTGGTTCCCTCAGGGAAAGGATACCAGCTGACAAAAATCATATATCTACACTTCCCCAGAGAAGGCATTCAGGCAACTGGTAGACACATGAGAAAAGGCTCATAATTTTAGCCATTAGAGAAATGCAAGTCAAAACTAGAGTGAAATGCTATCCCACCCTGACTTACAGGCACTAATCAAGAAATAATAATAATAACAGATATCAGAGAGGTTGTGGGGAGATTGGGAATCTTATGCATTAATGGAGGAAGTGTCGAATGGCTCAAACACTATAGAAAATGGTGCTCCTTAAAAAGCTAGAAACAGAAATAACATATGCTCTAGCAGTCTGACTACTAGGAATATACCCTAGAGAAATAAGAACCATCACACAAATAGACGTACACACACCCATGTTCACCACAGCATTGTTCATAAAGCAAAAAGATAGAAACAACCTAAGTGCCCATCAACAGGTGAATGGATAAGCAAATTATGGTACATACAGTGAAATACTACTCAAAGAACAATGATAAATCTGCAAAAAATCTCACCAACATGGGTGAATCTGGAGGGCATTATGCTGAGTGAAATAAGTCAATTGCAAAAGGACAAATATTGCATGAGATTACTATTATTAAGGAAATAGAAAGGTTTACAGGATCTGACATGTAAGTCCACAAACTTAATTGCTGTAAGTGCTACATACCTCATTGCTGAATATCACTGCTGTTACCTTCGAAGTACTCCCCTGGGGAAACTATGCACCAATGCCAATACCTAGTCCACCACTCAAAGTAATATTGGAACTCTTCCTGAAATGGCCATTGTGCACGGTAGCAAGGTGGCAAGTTTGTGAACTTCATTGTATAGCTGTCTGTGAAGGAAATTTTAGCCAGTAAAGAAATAAGTGTATTGGAACACTATTTCTGTTCACCTGACCTGGCCCCGAATGACTTTTTTCTTTATGCAAAGATAAAAGAAATATTGTAAGGAAGACATTTTGATAACATTCAGACATCAAGGGTAATACAACGATGACAGCTCTGATGGCCATTCCAGAAAAACAGTTCCAAAATTTCTTTGAAGGGTGGACTAGGTACCGGAGAGTTGGTACATAGCTTCTCAAGGGGAGTACTTCTGTGGTAACCATAGTGATATTCAGCAATGAGGTATGTAGCGCTTTTATTCTAGGATGAGCTCATGTGTTTAATTGCAGTCCTCATAGGTACACATTAAAATTAAAAACAGTCTTGAGTGGTTATCAGAGACGAGCAAGGAGGAGAAATCACTAACTAGATAGCAAAGAAGTGGTAATTTTGGTGAGGAGAAAGACGACACACAGTATAGAAGAAGTCACTACAACTTGACCAAGGCAAAGTCATAGAAGCTTCCTGGACACATCCAGATACCCTGAGGGAATGAGTTACTGGGGCTGAGGTATAGGGACAAAGGTCTCATGGGACAGCTAGGTCAACAGGCGTAGTTCCTAAAGAAAGTGTTCTGTATCCTACTTTGGCGAGTTGCATCTGGCATCTTAAAAGCTTGCAAGTTGTCATCTAAGATCCATCCATTGGTCCTATCCTGTCCAGAGCAAAGCAGAATGAAGAAAACCAAAGGCACAAGGAAAATGTTAGTCCAAAGGTCAAGTGGACCACACGACTCACAGCCTCCACCAGCCTGAGCCCAGAAGTACTAAACAGTGCCCAGCTACTACCACGGACCTCTGGACAGAACGGGAGAAAATGAAGAACAAAATTCAGCTTCACAAGCAAAGACCAAACTTACTATTCTGACAAGACTGAAGGAACCCCTCCCCGACGTTGCTTGCTCCTAGGTACCCTACTAACTCAGAACTGAAGCCACTCCTGAAGTCTGCCTTTAAGCCAAAGATTAAACAGGCCAATAAAAGAAACAGTAACACACATGAGAAATGTGCTTCTTAGTTCAGTTAGGTACACAAGACCAAGTGGGCAATGTGGGCAATACCTGTGTCAAATCAAAGATGAGAAGACAAGAAGGGACAGGAAAACTGCACAAATGGATGTCAGGAACTCGGGGTGGGAAGGGAAAGTAGGAGAGTGCTGATATATTGTAGGGATTGTGTCCAATGTCACAAAATAATTGGTGTATAGATTTTTGAATGAGAAACTAATCTGCACTATAAACTTTCACCTAAAGCGCACACACACACACACACACACGAAGACATGTCCACCACAGTGTCTAATGCTGACTCACTGACACTTGACTGGGACTATTTGTCTGGTGTACACTTAGTCCACTTAGGGCCCAGCGGAGAACCTGTCACACTATATAGACTCTTGATAAATATTTACCGAGTGATGATTAACTGCCTTCTCCAAACTTTTGTTGTCTTCTGTTGAATGGGGATAATGTCGATTTACTTCACAATCTTGGGGTGAGGCTTCGTAAGGTTAACATCACAGAGGATGATAACTCAGTCACTGCCACAGCATTCACCCTTCTAGATACTGACCATGGGCTTGGCTACCATGAGGAAAGCCAGGAATGTCTCTGTTGCTCAGTGTCCATCTCACCACTTGCCCTTGCCTCAAGAGCCTGGTTTCTTAACCACACCCACTTCTTCCATCATATATTTTGCTCACCTAGAAAAGTAACCCTGACTTGTCTGTCAGTTTGTCATACTGTGGGGGCTTGAGTGTTGCTGTGATGCTGGCAGTTATGTCACCAGTAACCCATAGTGGACAGGTTTCAGCTGAGCTTCCAGACTAACACGAACTAGGAAGAAGGACTCAGCGGTCTACTTCTGAAAAGAATTAGTGAATGAAAACCTTACGAATAGCCTTGGAACATTGTTAGATATAGTGCTGGAAAATGAGCACCCTCTACCCCCGCTTTGGCTGGCTACCCCCAAGTTGGAAGGCACCCAGAACACGACAAGGGAAGAGCTGCCTTCTCAAAGTGGAGTCAATCTTAATGATATAGATGGAATAAAGCCTTAAATGCAAGAAAAATTTTGTTCAAGATCATCCGAAAGCAACTGCAACAGTATACTGATACAGAATTGCCAGAAATTCAAGTCAGATTCAGAAGAGGACATGGAAACAGGAATATCATTGCTAATGTTAGACAGATCTTTGCTGAAAGAAGAGAATACCAGAAAGGTGTTTATTTGTGTTTCATTGACTATGCAAAGGCATTCAACTGTGTGGATCATAACAAATTATGGCTAACATTGTGTAAACTGGGAATCTAGAACACTGTGCTCTTAAGGAATCTGTATATGGATCAAGAGACAGTTGTGTGAACAGTACAAGGGGACACTGCGTGGCTTACAGTCAGGAGAGGTGTGTGTCAGGGTTGTATCCTTTCACTGTATCTTTTCAATCTCTATGCCGAGCAAATAATCTGAGAAGCCAGACTATATGAAGAAGCACAAGGTATCAGGTTTGGAGGAAGGAAGGTTCATTAACAACCTTCATTATGCGGATGATACAACCCTGTTTGCTGGAAGTGAAGAGGATATGAACCACTTCCTAATGAAGATCAAGTGTGGATTACACCTCAACATCAAGAAAACAGAAATCCTTACAACTAGACCAGTAAGCAACATCTTGATAAATAGAGAAAGGACTGAGGTTGTCAAGGATTCATTTTACTTGGGTTCACGATCAACACCCATGGAACCAGCAATCAAGAAATCAAAGGATGCATTTTATAGGGAAAATCTGCTGTAAAGAACCTCTTTAAAGCCTTAAAAAGTAAAGATGTCACCTTGAGTACTAAAGTGCACCTGACTCAAGCCATGGTATTTTCAATCATGTCATATGCATGCAAAAGCTAGACAATGAGTAAGGAAGACAGAAGAAGAATTGATGTCTTTGACTTATGGTACTGGAAAAGAATATTGAAGATGGACTGTCAAAAGAACAGACAAATCTGTTCTGGAAGAAGTACAACCAGAGTGCTCCTTGGAAGCAAAGATGGTGAAACTGCATCTTACGTACTTTGGTATGTCAGGAGGGATCAGTCCCTGGAGAAGGACATCATGCTTGGTTGAGTGGAGGGTCAGTGAAAAAGAGGAAGACCCTCAACAACAGATTGACACAGTGGCTGCAACAATGGGCTTAAGCATAAAGGCAATTGTGGGCATGGCTCAAGACTGGGCAGTGTTTTGTTCTGTTGTGCACAGGGTCACTATGAGTCAGAAGTGACTTGATGGCATTTAACAACAACAGAAAATATAGGTTATGTAACAGTTCCCCTGCCCCCATTGCTCCTGTAGCTGAGAATAGAGGGAGTGGAGCTGGGGAATATTCCAGGTTCTCTCTCCCTTCCTCCCTAGCACTGATTTAGCCAAATCCATCCATTGCCTTCTAGTTGCTGGATGGGAGTAGAGTAGGGGTGTAGACACTACAAGTAGAGTCATCTGCTGTTGGAATACATGCCCTACAATGTGAAAATGATAGTTCTCCTAACTTAATCCCAATAATACTTCCACTTGTGTAAAATTACTCTGAATGAGGAGAATTGAAGGTACCCACAAGTAAAGGGTGGGAGAGGTCTTGCTTTTCAAGAGACTGAGACAGACTATGTAACCATTGTTAAAACAAAGAGACAGTAAGGTGCTATGGATATCAAATTAAAAAACACAAACAAAACCCATTGCCAACAAATCGATTCCACCTCATATTGACCCTATAGAATAGAGTAGAACTACACCATAGGGTTTCCAGGAAGTGGCTGATGGATTCAGACTGCTGACTTTTTGGTTAGCAGCTGACCTCTTAATCACTGCATGACTAGGGCTCTGGTGCTAGTGACAGAATAGGCAAATAACTCACTTGGACGAGATTGAAAGTTCAGAGATGGATCCCTAGTTATAGGAGAACATAACACATAACAAGAAGCCCTGATGGCAAAGTGTTTAAGAGATCCACTGCTAACAAAAGACTGGCAGTTCAAATTTACCAGCTGCTCTTTGGAAACCTTATGGGGCAGTTTCACTCTGTCCTATTGGGTCTCTCTGAGTCAGAATTGACTCAATGGCAAAGTGATAAAAGGAGCCCCAGCAGTGCAAACATTTGAGCACTCACCTATGATCTGAAAGGTTGATGGTTTGAGCCCATCCATTGGCTCCACAGGAGAAAGATTTGGCAATCTGCTCCCATAAAAATTACAGCCAAGAAAACCCTGTGAGGCAGTTCTATTCTATCACATGGGGCTACTCTGAGTCAAAATTGACTCAACAGCATCTGACAATTTGAAAAGAGGTACATGATAAGCCAGTAGGGAAAGAGTTCTTGTTACTGTCAGTTCTTGTTCTTGTTCAGTCAGAAAAACTCTTATCTGCTTGCTATATGGAGAAAACAACTTTAGATCTCTGTGTAATCCCAGAGAATACCAGAAAGGTGTTTACCTGTGTTTTATTGATGACTGAGTGGATCATAACTACTCATGGACAATATTGTGAAAAACGAGAATTCCAAAACACTTAATTGTGCTTGTGAGAAACCTGTGCAGAGACCAAGAGATGCTTGTTTAAACAGAATAAGAGAATCTTGTGGGGTTTAAATCAGCAAAGGTGTGCATCGAGTTTTATCCTTTCACCATACTTATTCAATCTGTGTGCTGAACAAATGAACTGAGAAGTGGGACTATATAAAGAAGAACAGGGCATCAGGTTTGTAAGAAGACCCATTAACACAAACCTTGCTTGCTGAAAGTGAAGCCAACTTTAAGCACTTACTGGGGAAAATCAAAGACTACAGCCTTCAGTATGGATTACAACTCAACATAAACAAAAATCCTCACAACTAGGCCAATAGCACATCATGATAAATGAAGAAAAGATGAAGTTGTCAAGGATTTCATTTTACTTGTATCCACAATCAACAGCAATGGAAGCAGCAGTCAAGAAATCAAACAATATATTGCACTGGATAAATTTGCCAGAAAAGACCTTCAAAGTGTTGAAAAGCAAAGATGTCACTTTGAAGACCAAGGTGCACCTGACCCAAGCCACAGTATTTTCACTCACCTCATCTGCGTGTGAAAGCTGGACTTAGAATAAGGAAGACCAAAGAATTAATATCTTTGAATTGTGGTGCTGGCAAAGAACATACCATGGTCTGCCAGAAGAAGAACAAATCTGTCTTGGAAGAAGTACAGCCAGAATCCTCCTTGGAAGCAGAGGTGGCGAAACTTTGTCTCGTGTACTTTGGCCCTATTACCCCGAAGGGCTAGTCCCTGGAGAAGAACATCATGCTTGATAAAATAGAAGGTCAGTGAAAAGGAGGAAAATCTTTGATGAGACGTATTGACACAGGGGCTTCAATGATGGGCCTACGCATAGCAAGAGTTGTAAGGATGGCATTAGACCACGCGGTCTTTCATTCTATTGTACATACAGTCGCTATGAGTTGAAAGTGACTCAATGCCATCTGACAACAACCAATGTAATTCATACAAGATGAACACTCAGGTGTTATATTAGAGAGCCAATGTGAGTGGTCAAATTATAATACTTACAGAGTGACTCTACTTTGAGGCAGCTGTTCCCCAGTTGTATTTTGAGTAACTTCCAAACTCATCTTCTTGGCACTGTGTCAAACTACTGCCATTCATAAGGTTTTCACTGGCTATTTCTTTTCAAGAGTAAACAGCTGGGTCTCTCTTCCTAGTCTGTCTTACTCTGGAAGCTCAGTTGAAACCTGCCTGCTGTGTGTGACCCTGGTGTTGTTTGAAAACTGGTGGCATAGCTTCCAGCATCACAGCAACATGCAAGCCCCTAGTATGACAAACCGACAGAAACGTGGGGGTTCTAAACAATAGACTATTGCAAGGGCGATAAGCCTCTAACCTACTTATACCTATACCTGTTCCTGTTGATTTGATTCTGACTCATAATGATCCCATAAGACAGAGTAGAACTCCCCCAGCAATTGGTAGATTTGAACTCTTGACCTTTTGGTTTGAAGCTTACTTCTTAATTGTCATATGGAAAGGATGAAGGGAGCTTGCTGATGTAACGAAATTCTCAATCAATTGACCTTCAGTTCATCAGTGGGAGGTTATCCTGTTCTAACCTAATTAGGTGAGCCCTTTAAAAGAGATAGTAGAGGTCAGAGGCTGTTTCTCCTCCTGTCCTTGAAAAAGCAAGCCACCGGGAGTTCCACAACCATAAAAAACAAATTCTACTGACCACCTGAGAGCTTGGAGGGGGGATATTTCTCCAGCTGAGCCTCTGGTGAGAATGCAGCCTGAGAAGACCACACAGCTAAGCTGTGCCCCTAACTCCTGGCCCATAGAAACTGTGACATAAAACTGTGTGTTGTTTTAAGCCCCCAGATTTGCGTTGATTGGAGATGTGGGGGTCCGTGGGGTCACTGTGGGTGGTGTCAGCACTCCTCATGCTAATTATCACAATATTTTAGCTGAAATACCAGCTAAATCAGCAACTATAAAAACACTGGCAGCAGTAACAACAGCAGTACATGCTTGCATTGTGGACAGAGAAAACCACCTGGTTTGAAGCATCCTTGTAATTGAGTAATAATGACAGCTCTGATTGGAGCACATTAGAAGGTTCAAAAAGTAAATTAGCATAGAATTTAAGCCTTATAGGTATATGGGTCCATATAAGCTGGGCTTACAAAAAATGTTTTTGTTGTTATAACTAGCAACAGGCATATTTTTACTAAAAATAATAAATTTCTCCTGAAATACTGCCCAAAAGTTTTGTGAACAACTATTTTGGTGTCACCCCTTTGACAGTGTCACCCAGAAGAGTCTGTACCTCTTGCATCCCTCTAGTAATGCCCCTGATGGGATGTTGGTGAGGGTGCTGCTTGTGTGAGGTGACACCAGAGAGACCACTGCAGAGATGATTTGGTCAATAGTACACATCCCTATAATCCTGCAATTTCATTTCTTAGTACAGATGCAACAGAAATGGACACAAATTGATGGGAATATGCATGCTGGGATAGTCACTGCAGAGTTCCCTGTGGAGGATGGTGGGGAGGGAGGAGGTGGAAGTTATTGCAGGCAAACTAGGTGTCCCTCCTGGGGAGAATGGAAAAGTAAAAGTGAGAGACTCATACCGTGCAGAATTTTACTGCATTTAGGAGAGATTAAATGTACACAGAACACTGTGGATAGGCCTTAAAACCAGTGCTGAATTTCAAAAGTAAGAAAGAACATGAGCATGAAAACACTACCATTAGCAGAAATAAAAAACACATAATATCAGTTTTGCAAGAGTACACTCAAAAGAGGGAAAAAGACATTAATTTAAACCCATTAGCATGCTGCCTATGGATGGAGGGAACTTGAGTGCACCTAGAGATAAAAGAGAATAAATAAGAGAGCTTTGATATGAACCAAGAGTGATAATGTGCCAAAAAGTTTAGTTCAGCTCAACAATATAATCAACTGCATCTGAGATCCACTGAAATTTGAGGTAGCAGCAATGTCCCCTCCTTCAGAAGGGGGCAGTTCAGCTGGGCAGGTAGAGAAAGAAACAGCTAATGTCAATATAAAGTGTGATACATGATGTAAGAGTGGCATACCTAAAATTAACTTTTCTTTTTTTTAAGCAAAGGAAATTTATTAACTCAAGTGACTGAAAAGCCCCAGGTATATTACAGGCATAACTGGATTCAGGTACTCAAACAATATTAAGAAGTCACTTAGTGCCTTTCCAGTCTGCTTTTCTCCATGTTGGTTTCATTCTCAAGCTGACCCTTTAGGTGGCAAAGGTGGTCCATAGCAATGCCAAGCTTACACCCTCCAGCTTACAAATCCAAAGTAGTGAAACCCCCCTTTTGCCAGAGGTCCCCACAAGAACTCCAAGCAAACGTTCATTTGCCCAGTTGTATGCCCAGCCCTAAGCCAGGCCCGGGTCACACAAAAAATAGTGAGGCAACTCCAGGACTAGGGAATGGTATTAACCAAGGGTCAATACCATGAAGGCAGAAATCTTAGGAGAATGAGGCTGGAAAAGCAGGAAATGAAATTATTTTGCTGCCTGGCTCAGATGTGGCAGTCCTAAGGGCTCAGGGACCAGCAGGGTCTCTCTGAAGAGAAATGTAATGATCATATCTGCCGTTTGCAGACTGGAGTTAGAAGCTGGCAGTGGCTGGCCTGGAGAGGAGCGGTGACATTTGGGCCCTCTAGCATTTTCTCTGGAAACAAAAATGCCTCATGAAGTCCCTCCCCTTAGCACTATCTCCTTGTCAAAGAGCCCCATTTTTCCAAAGAGCAAGGAGGCAAGTATGCTCAAGTGGGTTTTCAACACAAACGGCTGGGGAAAGGGCCCTCTTGGGGTCCTAGGTCACTGCAAGAGATTGCTCATGAGGCAGCAAATCTGTATAATCAGCTTCCAGTTAAGTACTTAACTGGCCTGTATTCACCCTGCACCAGGAGGGCAGAAGTAGAAAGCATGATCACACTCCCTCCACAAAAACCCACTCTGCACCAGCACCAGTGCCTAGGGTTGCTACAGCACTTAACCACAGCCTTTCTGCCCCATCCGGCCACAGGCAGCTGGTGGGTGGCTGCTGGCATTGTCTCCAGGGACTCTGGGGCTCGTGCTGAGTAGGCAGGGCCAAGGTGGGGTACAGTGTGGATTTGAAGGGTCAGGGAATGGTCTTCCTTTGTGCAACTCGCACAGTACATCCCTTACCCCAAATCACTCCTCCCCACTGCCTGGGGTTTTGAACCACAGTTCTTGGCCTCTTTATTGCTGTGGTGGGCAGCACAGTTATATAACAAACACAAGGCTGAGCTCCAAGTTAGAGTGTGTGGGCAAAGGGTAAGGTGTTGCTTTTCTGCAGAGTGGGGCTGGCACAATCTGCACCTGCCACTGGAGCAGGAAATTGAACAGAGGGAAGTGTGTGCGTGAGTTAGAGTGCTTCCAGCTGCCAGGAACACAGCCTAGCTCAAAGAGGCCTAACCTGTGAGTGGAATGTGTCCACCCCTTGAGAAGAAGATAGAGGTTATACAGCCCTTGGTGGTCAGTTCAGTCCTGCAGTGACAAAGAGAGGGACCCAGGTTCTTCCACCTCTCCACGCCACCCTCTCCAGTCAGCCAGCTCTGTCCTTGGGCAAGCTCCTACATAATCACTGCTGAAGTTCTAGCATCGCATCCAGTCATGACAGTACCCAGCTGAGAGAACACCTCTTCTTGGATACATCCACCTTTTTTTTTTTTTTTTTGGTAATGGCTTAGGTGATGTCTTAGTCATCTAGTGCTGGTGTAACAGAAATACCACAAGTGGATGGCTTTAATGAAGAAAGATTTATTCTCTCATAGTCCAGTAGGCTAGAAGTCTGAATTCAGGGCACCAGGGCCATGGAAAGGTCCTTCTCAGTCTGTCTTTGGTCTGGGAGCATCTGAATGTGGAAATCTCAGGTCCAAAAGATGCACCGTGCTCCCCACACTGTTTTATTCATGATATGAGGTCCCCTTGTCTCTCTGCTCTTTTTTGTATCTCAAAAGAGACTGACTTAATATACTGTCTAATCTTGTAGGTCTCATCAATATAACTGCCAATAATCCTTCTAATTACATTATAGTGATAGACTTTATAACACATAGAGAAACTCATCAAATGACAGAATGGTAGGCAATCACGCAATGCTGGGAAACATGGTCTAACCAAGTTGACAGATAGTTTTGGAGGGACACAATTCAATCTATGACACATGGTTTACAGAGAAAATTAGTTTCTTATTAAACATTTAATACACATATTATTGTGATATTTATTGCCAGTCTCATAGTATGTCAACACTCTCCCCTTCTTGACCTTGGTTTCCCCAATTCCATTCTTTCAGCTTTCCTGTCCCCACTTGCCTTCTTGTCTTTGGCCATGGGCCCATATACATGTTTTAGCCACATGTGTTTTTGTTTTATGGGCCTATTTAATCTTTGGCTGAAGGTGACCTCAGAAGCGACTTCAGCACTGGGTTAAAAAGGGTGTCCAGGGACTATATTCTTAGGGTTTTTCCAGTCTCCGTCAAACCAGTAAGTCTGGTCTTCCCTTGTGAGTCTGAATTTTGCTCTGCATTTTTCTCCAGCAATGTACGGCCTTTAAGAGTAAAGTAGCTTTTCCTAGAACTCCCCCTAGCAGGTTTCCTGTCCTGTCTTCCTGGCCAGAACTGTGTCACACACCCATTCCTGGCCAGTGTGCAAGGAAATAGCCAAACTTGGACTGGCTGGGAGAAGCGCAGGGACATTTCAAGGGTGTGGGTTACCCAACAGCTCAAGATTCTATTATTCCAGAAGATACCCCAGCAGCATCTCTTCCACCTGGACACAGAAGTTCTCCCATTCCAGGGCCAGTGTAGAGGGTGGTGGGGTTCCAATCCTGCTTCCTCCAGCAGTCACCATCCAGTCCTGGACAAGACAGGTCCCTACGTGACATACAATGTTAGCTGCCCACCTAGTAGGCATTCTGTCTTTATGCCGTGCCAGCACAACCCTAATTTGGTGTGGTGGTCTAGGCAGAGGAGGGACTGTGACTGTGTAAGCAGAGTGACAGCACCATGGTCCTTTGTGAAACCCTTGTCTAAGCAGATACCACTGCAAGTAGGGAAAACACATGACCTATTCTTGGCAATGGAGGAGAAGGGACTCTGCTCTCTGCAAGAAAAACCTCTCCCCTCCTTCCCTCTCTGTTTCTCTCCTTTCTTTCCAGTTCTGTTTACTATTAAGTGAGAAGGTGATATTTTGTGTTAATTTGCAATAAAGAGGGAAATATTTTATCAAAAACAAAACTTCAGACTTGTCGATTTCATGCTTCGACTTTTTTGGACTGTGAAACGATTCTGGGACCACCTAGAGTTATTCTGTGAGTAAATTAAACTCCCATTCAGTTAATCTTCCATTAGCTGAGGTTTTTTTTGTTTTGTTTTGTTTTTTACTTGTAGCAAAACACACTAATGCAAGGTTCCGTTTCTTCACCAGTAAAGTGAAAAGTATGGCTCTAACGGTGGCCATCTTCCCTTGGTCTCTGGCCTCTGCGATAAGGGAATTCTCCTTCTAGAATTCACCTTCTGGGCCACTGAGGAAGAAAAGGTTACCATTGACCTTCCATCCATCCTTACAAAGTTGAGAGGAAAGTGGACCCAGAACAAAATGGTAAAATTAGAGAGTTTCTGAGCCCCTCCCCATCTCACCAGTAAACCCATCCGTGACCAAAATCTCTGGAGACGCAGGTGAGGGTTAGGGACAGCAATGTCTTAAGTGAATAGAGGTTGTTTTTTGTTTGCTTGTTTATTTGTCAAGTAAAGGGAAGCCCCAAGGCCAGGAGACTACAGTGAGTTGAGGTATCAGGGTGGAGAAGAAGTTTTCAGCAACCAAGGACCTTTGAGCTTTCTGCTTTGCCATCTTTGGCAGGTGCTTTCATCCTTGTGATGACAAGATGGTTACTGCAAAGCTTCATGGCCCTGACAGGAAGAAGAGGGACATGAAGATGAAGGTGAAAAGCCACTGGCCCCACAGCTCCCTTTCATCAGCAAGGCAGCAGCCATCCCCAAAGTCCCACTCAGTGGACACCTGTGTCCATGTCATCATGTATCCATTCCCGGATTGGAGGGGAGGAACAGGAGAATGGCTGCTGGGTGACAGTTAACTATATGGGCCCAAGGAATGTCGGAAGCTCATGGAAAATGGAAAAGACAAGAAAACAGATTCTCCCCTAGAACCTTCGGAAAGGAACACAGCCCTGCTGACTCCTTGATTTTAGCCCAGTGAGACCTGGGTCAGACTTCTGACCTCCAGAACTGTAAGATAATAAGTTTATGTTGTTTTAAGTAGCTAAGTTGGTGGTCATTTGTTACAGCAGCAACAGCAAGGGCAGCCATTCTACACAGCAAGAGTGATGGAGAAGCATCTACTGCAGTCTGTGCAATAGAAAGATAACATTAAATTTTCTACATTTTTTAAAAGTTGAAAGAATAGGTAAAATTAATTTGAGCAATGTGTTTTAATATATTCAAAATACTATCATTGAACATGTAATCGATTTTAAAAATTCTTTTTTTGTGCCGTTACTTGACGGCACTTGACTTTGCCATTGTTAGGTGCTACTGAGTTGGCTCATGCTCGTAGCAACTTCATGCACAACAGAACAAAACACTGCCTGATCCTACACCATCCTCATAGTTGTCATTAAGCTTGAGTTTACTGTTATAGCTACTGTGTCAATCCATCTAGTTGAAGGTCTTACTCTTTTTCATGGACTCTCTACTTTATCAAGTATGAAGTCCTTCTTCAGGGATTGGTCCCTCCTGATAACATGTCCAAAATATGTGACATGAAGGCTCACCATTCTTGCTTCCAAGAAACATTCTAGCTATAATTCTTCCAAGATAGACTTCTTTATTCTCCTGGCAGTCCATAGCCCACTGTACATTTTACACATGCAACACATCTGAATATTTCCTGCCACATTTCAAAAGCATAGTAGCCACAGGTGACCAGGGACTAACTGTGTTGGGCAGCACAGGCCTGGTGGCTGCACACCCAGCTGTAAGTGTGGATTAATTTGTGACAAAGACAAGGGAAACCACCAGCCTTGCTGATCTGTAGCTATTTGTGTAAGGTGCCTGAGGGTCACATTCTTTTCCAGTTGGGGATCCTCTGTGGACAGGAGGTCACCCTGGATTGTATTTGTACAGTCCAAAACTATAGGTTAGATCACAGTGGGCTAAAAGTGTCCTAGAGAAAAGGGCTGAAGCTGCTGGCTTTGCAAGGAAAATAATATCTTCCTGGGCTGAAGAGACGGAGAATCCCAGTGGAATATGCACACACTAAGAAGGAAGCTTTAAAAACCTGTGCTTGGAACATTCTGCCTCTCAAGAGTCTAGTGAGCCCAGAGCAGAGAGCAAGCTACAGAGAGAAAGAGAGGGCTTCAAAATTCAGAATGTGAACAGAAAGCAGTTGCTCAGGCTTTGGAGGCAGCATGTTAGAAACACCAGAAGGAATGAGATCAGCTAGGGAGGCAGCATGTCAGAAACACCAGGTGGAATGAGATCAGCTGGAGGAAAAGAGTTTGATCTTGTAGACCAAACAGGAACAGAGGGCAACAGGCTAAAAAAAGGAGGGGAGTAGAATAGGCAGCTGATACTAAGGCTATATCCCTACTCCTCTTCTAACAGAGAAAAATGGGGCCAGACAGGGGACAGGCTGAAGGTTTATGATGGAAAGGTGGCAGGGTCATGAGGACAGTTGGGAAAGGAAGTAAAACTAGGGACTACAGGAAAGAAGGGACAGAAGGAACATTCCTGCTGGGGATACAATCACAAGAGTCACTTATGCCCTCCTACAGACCAGGAGCTAAGCAAGAAGAGTCCCCGGGGCTCTAGGGCAGAGACAGTACAAATAGGCTTCCCCATGTCATCTCTGGAGAAGGTGGCATAGCACACCGTGGACTGGAGAGAGCTGGAGAATCCAGAAGGGTACAGCCTATCCCCCAGCATTCCATGGACCATGCCCACCCCTATGTGGGTTCAGCCATTAAACTGTATTCTCTGCAGTGTAAAAGTTTCCAGTGACTAGCAATACCAATTAAACATCCCTGGCCTTTGACCTTGGCCCATGGAAACATTTTTCCTTTTGAAGGGGGTATGGGATTATGGGACAACATCAAGGACACTATACAGGAAAAAAGTAAGAGGTCAATAAAGAGGAAAGACCAAAATGGAAATCAGAAGAGACTCTGAACTTGCTCTTGAAAGTAGAGCACCTACGGCAAATGGAAGAAATAACAAAAGAGGTGAAAAAAGATTTCAAGGGGTGGCTCCAAAAGACAAGTATTATAATGAAATGCACAAAGACATGGAGGTAGAAAACCCAAACTCAGCATTTCTCAAGCTGAAAAAAGTGAAGAAAAAAATTCAATCCACAGGTTGCAATATTGAAGGAATCTATGGGCAAAACATTGAATGATGCAGGAAACTTCAAAAGAAGTTAGAAGGAATACACAAAATAACTATACCAAAAAGAATTGTTGATGTTCATAGATTTCAGAAAGTAGCAGATGATCAAGAATCAGTGGTACTGAAGGAGGAAGGCCAAACTTCACTAAAGACACTGGTGAAAAGCAAAGCTCCACGAATTAATGGAATATCAATTGAGATGTTTTAGCAAGCTAGTGCTGCACTAGATGTACTCACTCATCTATGCCAAAAAATTTGAGACAGCTACCTATTCAACTGACTGAAAGAGATCTATATTTGTACCCATTCTAAAGAAAGGTAGTTCAACAAAATGCAGATATTATCAAGCAGTACCATTAGTATCACACAAAAGTAAAATTTTGCTAGAGATCATTCAAAAGCAGTTGCAACAATACATCAACAGGGAGCTGCCAGAAATTCAAGCTGGATTCTAAAGAGGATGTGGAATCAGGGATATCATTGCTAGTGTTAAATGGATCCTGGCTGAAAGGAGGGAGTACCAGAAAGACATTTACTTGTGTTTTATTGATTTTGCAAAGGTATTTGGCTGCATGGATCATAACAAATTATGGATAACATTGCAGAGAATGGGAATTCTAGAACACTAAATTATGTTCGTGAGCAGCCTGTAAATAGACCAAGAGGCACTGTGTAGTTTAAAGTCAGGAAAGGCGTGTCTCAGAATTATACCTTTTCACTGTACTTATTCAGTGTGTATTCACAACAAATAATCCAAGAAGATGGGCATCAGAACAAGACATCAGGATTGGAGAAAGACTCATTAACAACCTACAGTATCCAGACAGTACAACTTTGCTTGCTGAAAGAGGATTTGAAGCACTTATTGATGAAGATCAAAGACTGTAGTCTTCAGTCTGGATTACACCTCAATATTAAGAAAACAAAAATCCTCACAACTGGACCAATAAGCAACATTATGATATACAAAGAAAGTACTGAAGTTGCCAAGGATTTCATTTTACATGGATCCATAATCAGTGTCCATGGAAGCAGCTGTCAAGAAATCAAATGACTTACTGCATTGAGCAAATGTGCTGCAGAAGATCTCTTTAAAGTGTTGAAAAGCAAGGATGTCAGAGAGTGGGGTAGATGGCAGAGTATTTAGATGCTTCCTGTGACCCTTCTAACAACAAAGACACAAAAGAACAAATGAATCCAGTGCATATGCCATCCTAGGAGCCCTGAACATCAAAGGGAAAGTCAAGAAATTGGACTGAGCAACAGGGATGGGAGAGCAGCTCCAGAAGGGAACATTTTGGACACTCAGGGAGCCCTAGGATGCACCATAGGGTTGTCAGATTGGACTACACTCCAGTAAATAGGAAACTGTCTCTCTCTGATGAGGCATAGTGCACTAAGCCCCACTCCTGCTGACCTGCTGCTTGGTGGACTACAGGTACTGACACTTTTTTCTTTTTCTTTTTTCTTATCTAAGAGGTAGGGGGTGGCATGAACCAGCAAATATGCTGAACTGCAGGAATAAAGTTAACAGCATATCTCACAGCAGAGAGACAGCACATAGAATAGCCACAGTTTAAGAGCATGGCTTCTAACTGAGGGCATCACTGCCCCCTCCCCTTTTCTGAACTCCACCATAGATTCTGCTGTTTGCAGTGGGAAGGACAGCTTGGCTGGGACACCATCCTGGTCAGCTAGTAGGTGAAGTTACCCAACCAGAGGCCTCAGCAGGGGCTAATTCCCAAACTGAGAAGTAGTGCCACTCCAGAAAGCACTTTTCCAGCAGAAAGGCTGTGTTTAGCACAGTGTTACCTTATGGGGAGGGCCTGGCTGAGGATTGCAGCAATGCTGTAACCGCTCCTACCTTGAACTACTTCATAGCATCTGGGGATGGCCAAAGAGTTGCTTTCATTGTCATCTGGAAGGCAGGGCCTGCCACACCTGACAGCCTGACTGATTTTGGCAGCTGCCAGATAGCTCCTAAATTTTTAAAATAAGACTGCATGGAGAAATAACTGCTGAGTGGCTTGGTGGCATCTCTTCCAGCCTTCACTGACCCACATCATAAGGTCAGTTGATGGACACCCAGTGACTCCATAAGTAGGGTGCTGTCTTTGCCACATAGGAGGCAGAGCCTACCACCCCAGAGTCCACTGGGGCCAGTGACTAGAGTATGCAGAGGTAGCTGGGAACCAAGTCCCCTCTCAAAACAGCTCCTCTTGAGGTAACACCAGATAAACTAAACAGCCTCTAGATGGCTCAAAGGCAACAATCCATCTCTAACCATTTAAAGAAACAGCTCACCAGAGCTCCAGGAAACTCCTAAAATAAAGAATCAAAAAAATTTCCCAGATGAAGAAGCCTTTCTGAAACTATTGGAGGTAAAGCACAAAAGAATTATATATAGAACACTTCTAGAGATTAAACAAAATGTAACAGAGCAAAATGAAAAATTAATTAAGCTATTTGAACAGATGGAACATCAAAGATCTGAAATCCAGCAGCTCAATAGTAAAATTACAGAATTAGACAATTCAATCAAAAGCCAAAAGAGCAGAACTGAGGAAATAGAAGTCAGACTTAGTGACCTTCAGGATAGAGAAACTGACACCAGCAT
This sequence comes from Heterohyrax brucei, assembly GCA_028571685.1. Taxonomy (NCBI): domain Eukaryota; kingdom Metazoa; phylum Chordata; class Mammalia; order Hyracoidea; family Procaviidae; genus Heterohyrax; species Heterohyrax brucei. The sequence goes on from CM053162.1 coordinate 27,445,764, forward strand.
TTGTGAGGAGAAATCAGAGAAAAGAAATAAAAAACTGAAGAGGCATTAAGAAATGTGTGGGACACTACTGAAAGGAATAATCTGTGATTAATTGGAGTTCCTGAAAAGGGACAGATAGCTGAAAACACAGACAGTATTGTTGGTGAGTTGCTAAAAGAAAACTTCCCTGAAATTATGAAAGACAAGAACATAGATATCCAAGACGTGTGTTGAAAGCTACAAACACTAGACTCCAAAAGAAAGACACTAAAACATATCATAATCACACCTAATAAAATGAAACATAAACAGATTGTCTTCAAGGCAGCAAGGCTCAAAGCAAAGCTAATGTTCAGAGGGAAACCCTGTAGACTTTCGTCTGACTTCTCAGCAGAAACAATGTTGGCAAGGAGGCAATGGGGTGACACATTCAAAGCCTTGAAGGAGAAAAAATTCCAACCAAAAATTGTATAGTCTGCAAAACCGCCTCTCAAATATGAAGATGAAATTAAGGCATTTACAGATAAATAGTAGCTTAGAAACCTTGTAAAAACCAAATCCAAACTACAAGAACTACTGAAAGAAGCTCTTCACTTAGAAAAACAAAACCATTGAGTGTATATTTAAGCAGGCAATGCAGGGCACACCATCCAGCAATTTACTTAGGGAGTCACAAAATTCAATCAAAGCTACAATATTAAAAGAGGGGAACCAATGATCATATCCATAAAACTATGACACCATCACACCAAAAAGAAGGATATACTACAGTAGTTACAGTCCTTTCAGATGGAGAGGAAGTTAAAAAGATATGCAGTGGTCAAAATTGGGTTTAAACTAGAATATAAAGGGGGATCATAGGGCTTACCACAAAGCACAATAAGAATGCAACATATCAAAACAAGAAACATAATACAGGAGTCTCAACAACCACAAAACCAACACTGAAAGATGAAAAATCAACCCATAAAGAAGAATGACCCAGAACAGAATATTATGAACAAGATAGAAAACACCAACACAAACATAAACACCTCAACATGACAGCACTAAACACATAACCTATCTATAACTACACTGAATATAAACAAACTGAACGCTACAATAAAGAGACAATGACTGAAATCCTAGATCAAAAGATACAAGCTATCTGTATATGTTGCTTACAAGAAACACACCTTAGACTTAAAGATATGAACAAACTGAAAATTAAAGGATGGAATAGTAGATACCAAGCTAACAATATACAAAGAAGAGCAGGTGTGGCAATACTAAACTCAGATAAAGTAGATTTTAATGTAAAATCCATCAATCGTGGACAAGGATGGTCGCTATTTATTGTTGAAAGGTTCAATACACAAGCAGGACTTAACAATATTAAATATTTATACACCCCAAGCCATAGCATCTAAATATGTCAAACAAACACTGACTACATTGAAAAATCAGATAGATCACTCTACAATAATAGTTGGAGACTTCAACACTACAAATTGAGCAGAAATAAATCAATTAGAGAATGGAAAAACAATTGAAAGAGTTAATGAGACCAAAACAGATTTTTTTGAAAAGATCAGCAAAGTTGATAAACCATTAACCAAACCGACAAAAGAAACACAGGAGGGAAAGCAAATGACATGAATAAGGAAGAGATAGATGATAGCACAACAGATCCAACTGAAATTAAAAGAATCATAACAGAATACTATGAAAAATCATACTCTAATTAATTTGTAAACCTAGAGGAAATGGACACACTACCTATTGAAACTTACACAAACAAAAGTAGGATGACTAAATAAAGCCATCAAAAGAAGAAACTGAACAGCTAATTTAAAATCTTGCAACCAAAAAAAAAAACTCCAGCCCCGATGGCCTTAATGGAAAATTCTACCAAACTTTTAGAGAAGAGTTAACACCACTATTACCAAAGGTATTTCAGAGCACAGAAAATAATAGAATACTCCAAAATTCATTCTATGAAGCCAGCATAACCCTGATACCAAAACCAGGTAAAGGCAGCACAAAAAGGAAAATTACAGACCAATATCTCTATGTACTTAGATGTAAAAATCCTCAACAAAATTCTAGCCAATAGAATTCAATGACACATTAAAAAAAAAAAAAAATTCACCATGAGCTGGTGGGATTCGTACCAGGGATGTAGGGATGGTTCAGCATTAGAGAAACAATCAATGTGCTCAACCACATAAATAAAACAAAAGATAAAGAACGACTTACTTTATGGATTGATGCAAAAAAAGGTGTTTGGAAAAATTCAACACTTGGTCATGTTAAAAACTCTCAGCAAAGTAGGAATAAAAGGGAAATTCCTCAACATAATGAAGGGCATTTATACAAAGCCAATAGCCAACCTCACCCTAAATGAAGACAGTCTCATTCCCCTTGGGGATGAGAAACAGACAATGATGTCCAATGTTGCTACTTTTATTCAACATTGTGCTGCAGGTTCTAGCCAGAACAATCAGACAAGATAAAGAAACAAAGGGCATCTGCATTGGTAAAGAAGAAGTAAAAGTATCTCTATTTGCAGACGACACGATATTATACACAGAAAACTCTAAAGAATGCATAAATAAACTACTGGAACTAGTAGAAGAGTTCAGCAAAATATCAGGATATAAGATAAATGTGAAGAAATCAGTAGAATTTCTTACTCCAATAAAGAGACCGTCAAAGAGGAAATCATTGAATCAATACCATTTATAATAGCTCTCAAGAAGATAAAATACTTAAGAATAAATCTAACCAGATAAAAAACCTGTACAAAGACAATTACAAGGCTCTACTGCAAGAAACCAAAGGAGACCTATGTAAGTGGAGAAACTCACCTTGCTCATGGATAGGAAGACTCAACATTGTAAAAATGCTTATTCTACTCAAAGCAGATAGATACAGTACAATCCCAATACAAATTTCAATGTCATTTTTTAATGAGATGGAGAAAAAAATCACCAGCTTCATATGGAAAGGGAAGAATCCCTGAATAAATAAAGCATTACTGAAGAAGAAGAACAAAATGGTAGGCCTCATGCTACCTAACTTTAGAACCTATTACACTGCCGTGGTAGTCAAAGCAGCCTGGTACTGGTACAAAAACAGACACATAGACCGATGGAACAGAACTGACAATCCAGATATGACACTATCCACCTATGAGCAACAGTTATTTGACAAAGGCCCAAAGTTGGTAAACTGGGGAAAAGACAGTCTCTTTGATAAATGGTGGTACCATAACTGGATACCAATCTGCAAAAAATGAAACAAGACCTATATCTCACATCGTGCACAAAAACTAACTCAAAAGGAATCAAAGAACTAAATGTAAAATCTAATACAACAAATATCATGGAAGAAAAAACAGGGGCAATGCTGGGATCCCTACTACACAGTATGAACAGAACTCAAACATTTCTAACAATGTATAAACACCAGAAGAAAAAATAGATAACTGACAACTCCTAAAAATCAACTGCTTATGCTCACCCAAACACTTCACCAAAAGAGTAAAAAACAACCTACAGACTGGGGGGAAAAATTAGCTACTAGAAGTCCAGTCAGTGTCTAATTTCTGTAATTTACAGGGTACAGCAAAGCCTCAACAAGAAAAAGACAAATAACCCAATTAAAAAATAAACAAAAGATGTGAACAGGCATTTAACCAAAGAAGACATACAGTTGGCTAACAGATACATAATGAAATGCTCATGATCATTAGCTATTAGAGAAATCCAAATCAAAACTGTGATAAGATACCGTCTCACCCCAAGAAGATTGGCATTAATCCAAAATACAAAATAATAAATGTTATAAAGGTTGCAGAGAGACTGTGACATGTCTACACTGCTGGTAGAGATGTAAAATGGTACCAATTACTTTGGAAATTGATTTGGCACTTTCTTAGAAAGCTAGAAATTGACATACCGTGTGATCACCAATCTCACTTCTTGGAATATATCCTAGAGAAATAAGAGCTATCACATGAATAGATATACGCACACCAACACTTCTTGCAGCCCTGTCTACCACAGGAGAAAGATGGAATCAAACTTGGTACCGATCAACAGATGAATGGATAAACAAACTACGGTATATTCACATAATGGAATACTATGCAATGATAAAGAACAGCAATGATCTTAGGAAACATAACATGGAGTCATCTGGAAAACATACTGAGTAAAATGAGTTACAAAAGTACAAATATTGTGTGAAACCACTATTATAAGGACCGCAAGGAAAGGTTTCAGTAGACAAGAAAATAGTCTTTGATGGTTACAAGGGTGGGGAGGGAGGGGGATATTCATTGCTTAGATAGTAGATATGAATTGCATTAGGTGAAGGGAGTATAGCATAGCTGGACTATACCAAAAGCTAAGAGGTTTCCTAAATAGTACTCAACACTTCAAAGGACAGAGTAGCACAAAAGAGTGTCTGGGGACCCTGGTTCCAGGGAGCATCTATGTCAATTAGCATAGCTAGATTTTTTGAAGAAAATGTTCTGCATCCGCCTTTGATGAGTGGTGTCTGGGGTCTTAAAAGCTAACAAGCAGCCATCTAAATAGCATCACTTGGTCACAACCCACCTGGTGCACAGGAGAAATAAGGACATCCAAAACATGAGGAAAATATGAGCCCAAGAGACCGAAGGAGCCATCCAATCTGGAGAGTACATTATCATGGGACCAGAAGAACTGGATGGTGCCCAGCACCACCAATGACTGCCCTGACAGGGAACTCAACATAGAGTCCCTGACGCAGCAGGAGAAAAATGGGTATGCAGGACTAGAGCTTTATTAAAAGACCAGACTTCATAGTCTGAGAGACTGGAGGGTCCCCTGAGGACCCCAGACTCTCTGTTAGCCTAGAGTTGAAACCAGGCCCAAAGCAAACTCTTCAGACAAGGATTGGACTGGGCTGTAAGATACAGAGTGATGCTAGCAAAGAATGTGCTTCTTGGCTTATGTACACACATGAGGCTGGCTGAGCAGCTCCTGTCCAAAGTGGACATGAGAGAGTGGAAGGAAACAAGAACTAAATGAATGGACACAGGAAGTACAGGCTGGAAAGGAGGGGTGTGCCGTCACAGGGTGAGGAAATCAGCTAGAGTTGCGCAGCGACTCTGGTTCTGGGTGTGTGAGGCATTTTGTCTGGCGAATTGACTTACATTGTAAACCTTCTCTTAAAGCACAGCAAATTTTTTTTTAAAAGAAAAACAAGGATATCACCTGGAGGAGTGAGGTACACCTGACTCACACACAAAAGGTGGACAACGAATAAGGAAGACCATAGAAGAGTTGATACCTTTGAATTATGGTATTGGCAAAAAAATATTGAATATACCTTGGATTGCCAAAATAATGAACAAATCTGTCTTGGAAGGAATACAATCAGAGTGCTCCTTGCGAGCAAGGATGGTAAGACTTTACCTCATGTATCCTGGACCTGTTATCATCAGGAGGTATCAGTCCCTGGAGAATGAAGTCATGTTTGGTAAAGGGTCAGCAAAGAAGAGGAAGACCCTCAACAAGATAGACTAACACAGTGACTCCAACAGTGGCCTCAAACAGTGCTGACTGCAAGGAGGATGCAAGGCAGGCAGAATTTTGTTCTGGTGTGCATAGGGTTGTTGTGAGTCAGAATTGACAATAGTGGGTTCTAGAAGATCCCTGGGTGGCACAAGTCATTCGCATTCTGCTGCTAACCTAAAGATTGGTGGTTGGAGCACACCCAGTGGTTCCATGGAACTACCTCTGTAAAAGACTACAGATAAGAAAATGGGTTTTGGCTTATTTTTTCATTTAACCTCATAATAATCATTCAAGGGAGGTATCACTCTTACCTACCTGATGGAAGAGTGGACAGACTCAGGGAAGTGAGGGTCACTCTGTGTATTAGTCAGGATAGTCTTGGTTATGCTGCTGTGACAAACAACTCCAAAATCTCAATAACTTTACACAATAAAAATTTACTTCTCCCTCCCACTACCTGTCTCTGTGGAGGCAGCCAGGGGATCTGCTCCCCACATATCACTGAGGGACTGGGCTAATACTTTGCTGTCTGAAACAGTGGCCCTCTTCAACTCCCTGGCTTGAAGACACAGCTGGAGGGTTACACAGTGGCTCTTTTTATCTTTGGCATGACTTTGCCTAGCCAGAAAGGTGCTAAAAAGTCTGGGAGAACAATTGAGCTGTCTGATGAGCACCTCTGAATCTGCCTCCCCTAGGTAGGAAGTGAGAGTAAGATTTTAACCCAACCCATTGCTGTCAAGTTGATCCCAACTCATAGCTACCCCATAGGACAGAGTAGAACCCATGCAGTGTCCAAGGAGTGGCTGGTAGGTTCAAACTGTCGACCTTTTGGTTAGCAGCTTTAGCACTTAACCCCTACACCACCAGGCTTTCTGATTTCTTTTTTTAACCCAAGAGCATCTAATATCACAACCCCAGCTCTCACCGCTACACCATGCAGCTCCCTCCCAAATGACTGTGAAAACCTGTGAGGGCCAGGGACTAGGTAAACACAGCCATTCATGGGTGTATTTGTTAGTCTTAGTGAAATTTCACATGTTTCTCACCACATCATAAGTGAAACTGTTCTCTGTAGATTGGTTAGTCACCCAAGCAACTCTGTGTTTACCTAGGTTATTGGGTGATCCACCTGTGTGATACCCAAATTCAAGGGAATGACACTATGACTGCCCCCACCCTTGCTCCCTGCTCCCCCAGAAATTCTCATAAATTGCCTCCTATATTGGTCCAGGTTAGCACTTGGCTGCTAACTGAAAGGGTGACAGTTCTCACCCACCCAACAACTCCATCGGAAAGAAAAAAAAATGGCAATTTACTCTCATGAAGATGGTAGCCCAGGATACCCTATGAGGCAGCTCTACTGTGTCTTCTGGGGTCCCTGTAATTCAAGGGCACACAGAAACACAAACCTGCACACAAGCAGAGGGCTCTGCAAACCAAGAGCTGTTTCAGGCTAAGAAACGGTCAACTATGAGGCCCCATCCCTCCCCAGCCTGTACTCCCTGCCTGCAGACACAGACTCTGCTGCGTTCTGTGACCTCCAGCTACCTTCTGTTCTTGAGCCCCAAGATTGCTCTGTGTTGCTGAGTTCTGCCCAACCTCCCCAAGCACCTGCGACATCCTTGCTGGCATCAGCCTGCTAGCAGCCTTATGCTAATCTGTTAATTATCGGATTCTAGTGGAGAAGCCTCTTAATTGAAAACTCAGCCACCTCCTTTAATGGCCTGCCTGCCTCTGGCTGTTGCCTTCTTCCTGGGTTCAACCAGGCCCCAGGATTCTCGGATCTCTGTCTGTCTCACATATCTTGCTGATCAATAACGGTGCTGGCAGCTTTTCTGCAGAACTGGTTATTGGAGCTACAGAGTCCACGTTGTAGGAGTCTGGGAGTTAAACTCCCCAGCAGCCTGTAGGAGATAACCTCACTCCTACCTGCTCTTCTGTGGGAGGCAGGAAGGCTTTTAAAGCAATTTGCCCCAGGAGTTTATCCGGAGATGCAGGGCCAGTGGGAGGACTCTGTAGGGTAGCAGATTTCAACTTAAACAAAAAGCCAGATTCCTCCTCCTTTGGAAAGTGGGCCAGGGGCTGCTGTCAGTCAGGGCCCTTAGAGAGCCTCCAGAGGGACAGCAGCACCAGGTGCCTAGGCTGTCCTCACCCTGGCTGACTCTCAAACTGCCATTACCACACTACCTGGAGGGTTTTCTGACTCGAGTGCTTTGAATCTGGGGACACAAGGCCTCAAAGTGGCCCCTGACTTCATTCACTGCTTCTGTCTCTGGTCTATCACCAGATGAGCCAAATACAGATAGAATTTGGAAGTGTAACAATCTGCTAAGTGAAAAAAGCAAATTTCAGAAACCTGAGTTCAATATGGGCCACCTTTTTAAATAAAAGTACTTGTGGTTTGAGGTGCGACAGTTAACAGATCTTAAAAGAACGTTTCTTTCAAACAGGTATGAGAACAGCCAATTAAGTTTGTGAACTCATTCTAGAAAAATGCTACCTACCTCATTGCTGGGTATTACTACGGTCACATTCGAAGTACTCTCCTTGGGAAGCTATGTACTGATGCCAGCACCTAGTCCACCCTTTGAAGCAATTTTGGAATTCTATTTGGAACGGCCATTGCTCGTGGTGCATTGGGGCAAGTTCACAAACTTAATTGTATTTGTCTGTGAGGGAGTTTTTAGCCAGTAAACAAATAACTGTCTCAGAACACCCTCCCTACTCACCTGATCTGGACCCCAGTGACTTTTTTCTTTACCCAAAGATAAAGGAAATAGTGAAAGGAAGACATTTTGATGACATTCAGGACATCCAGGGTAATATAACTATAGCTCTCATGGCCATTCTGGAAAAAGAGTTCCAAAATTGCTTTGAAGGGTGAGCTAGGCACTAGTGTCAGTGCGTAACTTCTCAAGAGGAGTACTTCAAAGGTGACCATAGTGATATTCAGCAACAAGGTATGTAGCACTTTTTCTAGGATGAGTTCATGTTCTCATTTGGCAATTCTCGTACATGTTTGAAAAATCATTTTTTTCAAGATCTGTTGCAATGCCCACCATGGTGAGAAGAGCAGCTACTTTTGACTAGCAGGTCTGGGAGAGGGAGAAGGGAAGATGGATGTTTCATGTTTGCTGTTTGAATGCTTTTAATCAGGAAAGAGAATGAATAAACATTGGTCCCTCACGAGTTCTGTGACCTTGGACAAGTCACCTGACCACGGACAAGTCACCTGACCACTTTGAGCTTCAGCTGTCTCATCTGTAAAATGTGTGCTAGACCTTAATCCCCTCTCCCCCTACCATCTTGTATTAAGACCTTTAGTTGAAAGCAACCTAAACCATGAAAAGGGGAAGTGTTTCGAAAAAGGACAGGGGAGTTTTCATGCCTTTGATCTCAGGCAAGAAATAGAGGGCTGAGGACCCCTCACCATCTCCCCTTGCTGTGCCTGCTTTCTTTTCTCTCTTTAATAAATGATTTATCTGTTTCCACATTCTCATGGTGGAAAAATACAGTCATGTTTTCATATTGTAGGCCCAGGGTCCTAATTCCAAAGTTCTAGGCAAAGGGTCTTATTAGCCAGCTTGACTACTGTATCAGACGGGATAGGCAGGTTTATGCTGTTGTAACAAATAGCCCCAAAATCTCAATGGTTTAAAACAGAAAAGGGTATTCCTTATGCACACAACGTAAGTTCACTGCAAGACTCTATGTCATGTCATGCAGTGGTGGCTGGTTTGATGGAAACTTAATCTCACCTGGAATGTCCAGGATGGCAGACAAAGAGAGATGCGTGGTAGACAGCATACGGTCTTGTAAAGGTCATTCAGGAAGTGATACACAATCACTTCTACTCCCATCTTATTGGCCAAAGCAAGTCATATGGCCACGTCTGAGCTAAAACAGACAGAGAAGTCCTAGGATGCATTTAAAAGATAAAAGAAATTTGAACATGTTTGGACTGCCACAATATGCGCATAATGACCTGTCACCCAGAGTCTGCCAGCACCACCTTCCACCTGGTCTATCAGTACAGGAATCCCCACCACGTAAATGAAACCTGCCAGGGAAGGAGGTAGGGATACACACGGGGGGTCGTTTCTAGCCATCGTTAGCTGGCTCCTTTTCTGTGGGAAAAAAATAATCACCACGGACAAGAGTTAGGTGTCCAAGAGATTCTTAGAGACTCCCTATGAATCCTAGAGAGTGCCAATTCTATCCCATGGGACTAGGAAGGGGGCAACAGGACAGACTTCTTCCCAGTCCAATCTTTTCTCCTCCTCCAGAATGAAAGACATGCTTTTGAAGGTGTCATTGGGTGCTAGGTAGGTGAAGAGGAGGGCAGGGGAGATGGGCTGGAGGACCTTTGGCCATTCATGTCTTGGGACCCAGAACTTAAACTGAGGCTGCCTAGCTTTTCCCTCAGAGAAATCACCTCTGCTTGGTGGTTTAGCAGGAAGTGACAAGCAAATGTAGAGAGAAAAGAGTGGACTTCACAATCCAAAGACCTGGGTTCCAGTTCTGGCTCTACCACTAACTGGTTCCATGACTTGGCAAGTTAGGTGACCCCCTCAGAGCCTCAGTTTCCTCATCTGTAAACTGGGTTAACAACAATGCTGTCTACCGAATGTTCCCTTTGAGTACCTGTAAGGGCTGGCCATTACAATGTAAAGAATAACACCCTAGAAAAACAGGCAGGGCTGCTTTGCTGTTGTTGTGGTCTTCCTGGGGTCTTCACCAGAGCCTGGCCCTGCCCCATCTCCTTCCTTCCTCTGGGCATAGCCCGCCTTGTCTCCTGCATCCCTACCCAGAGATGAAGCACTCACTCTGCCCACTGTGAAGATGAACTCATCTCTGAGATTTTAGACAGCATAATTCCCTCTCCTTCACGCCTGCCTGTCCATGAAAATCATGCAGCCCACACAGCACCCATACACGTGTCCCACACTCTCCCACAACCATTGTCTCCCTCATCAGCCAGCAAAAAGCTTCATCGCTGTGCAGCAGAGTGAGACATGGGAGGAGGGGGGAGCTGGAGAATATAGGGCTGGTTCCTGGAACGAGGTCTTTGTGCCAGGCTAGGGACTGACAAGAAGAGACCAGGCTTCTCCTGCCCCTTCCCTGCCTGGTCTCAGCCTGCCGGACAGAGCGCAGAAGGTAGGGGCCTGCTGCGCTCTTGGCCTACACTGCACTGGCAGTGAGCAGAGTGCAGAGCCTGGTATCACAGCTGAGGACGGGAAGGCAAAGCCCCCCCAGGCTTATCCAGCGAATCAGAGTAGAGAGAGACAAAAAATGTCCAAGTCTTTTCGTCCTTCTGCATTTGCCAGAAGGGCCAGGGAAGGAGGCACACAGAAAGCCCATTGGAAGGGAGCATGGAGAGCCCCAGTTCCACCCTTCCCACAGAGACCATGCACCAGCCCCTACCTCTGCTGCCCTGGCTGCCTAGGGTGGGGCTCCTGGGGCACAGAGAGCCAGGGATGTTGCAGGGTGGAGCTGGGCTGGGCCGGGCCACGCTTTGGAGGCCTGGCAAGAGCAGAAACCACAGCATCTGTGCTGCAGCCACATCCCACAGCCTGCGAGGGAGACAGGGTGTGGTTATAATGGGTATATTCCAGATGAGGAAACTGAGGCACACAGGGGTTCTGTTAGTTCCCCAAGCCCACACAGCTAGTGCAGAGCTGGGGCTATAGGGACGGATTCAGGAGAACTCTGTCCCCAGCCAGTGCCTGCTTCGCCAGCCGTGCCAGACAGTCGTGATTACAGTAACTCAGAAGTCTTCCAGCCTCAGTCTGCCTTTGCTTGCCACCCCACATCCCGCAGAAAGTTCCAAGTGATACCTGAGATGCCCTGTCCTCACTTCAGCCCTGGAAGGTGCCTCCCCAGTCCCCTCCCATGATGTTGGTCTTCCTTCATCCCCTAATGTACCATTTCATCAACATCTTCTGAAGGTTTCCAGTACCCGAGGGGTCATAGCCAGGCCCCACAGCACAGCAAATTCGATGCTGTCTCTGCAGCCATAATGGCCACTCAGATGCCCTCAGAAGGACCACAGAGGATTATTCACCCATCGTTCTCCTGAGCCTCACCTCCCATCCTCTACTGCCCACCCCTTTCCTCTCCTCCTTAACTCCCTAAACCTCTCCCCCAGCACCCAGGGAACAGACAGGCAATACAATGAACCGGGGGAGACTGATCTCAGACTCCTCTACGTTTCTCCTGTTTCTCCACATGTGGGCCCCAATCAAGGGCCTTGAGGAGGAAACTTGGGAGTATTCTGAGGCTCCAGTGTCCCCTCCCCTCCTCTAAGTGCACCAGTGGACCCCAGGTCAACAGATGGAGATCATACGGTCCCCAACTGAGGACCTCAAGAGGGGAACTTGGGAGTATCCTGAGGCACTGGGGTCCCCCGCTTCCTCTGGGCATACCTATGGATCCCAGATCTACAGATGGAGACACTGTTTCCTTCTCAGTGACAGGAGGTGGAGATTTAGATTGGGGAGCCAGGACAGGGCAAGAAAGAGAGGGATCCTAGAGAAGGAGGAAGGAAGTGACTTTTCCGAGTCTCAGAAACTAGGACTTCTGGCTCCAGAACTGGGGCCATACCTCATTTGCACTGTTCCTACAGCACCTCTTCATGTCCGCTCCACATTCTCCCCTGCTCCCACCTGTGAATCCCTGAACCATGTGCCTGGCCCCAGGGGAGCTGTCAGGAACCAGGGATAGCACCTCTGAGCAGCCACTTAGGAGAAGGGGGTTTTGTGGATATTCACCCAGTGATAGACCTCAGGGGAAACAGGGCTGGCCTGAATGCTAAGGATTAGCGGATCCCACGGTATCTGGAGCCATAAATATACCTCTCTGAGCCAGCAATCCCATTGTTTGGAATTTCTCCCAAAGACATAATTGCAAAGAGAAAAAATAGCTATATGCGCACAGTTTTTTATGGTAACATTATTTATAATAGTAAACAAACTAGAGTTAGCCAAAAGGATCTGCAAGTTGGTAGGGGGGTGAGTGGATGTCAGTACAGCAGACTGTTTATTATGCAGCCAAGAAAAATGATCAACTTGGGAAATTCTTTGTGGAATAACATTAAGGGAAGACAGCACAACATTGTGTGCATTCACAGGGTCCCCAAAGATTCCAGAACACAACCCTCTGAGCCTTGCACCACTGGAGTTACCACCACAAGCTCTCTCTCCTGGAGAGAACATTCTAGAAGGGAACCAAGGACTGTCAGTGAAGTTCCTGAACTCCTCCTAGAAAAAGTGCTACATACCTCATTGTTGAACATCACTACAGTCACCTTCGAAGTACTCATTGTGGGAAGCTATGCACCAGCACAAGCATCTAGTCCATCCTTCAAAGCAGTTTTGGAACTCTTTTTCGGGAATGGCCACCAGGCTGTCATCGTCATATTACCCTTGTTGTCCTGCATGTCATCAAAATGTCTTCCTTTCACTATTCTGTTTTTTTTTTTTCTTATTTAACATGACTGAGTGAAAATGTACATTCCTGTATATCACTATTCTGTTTATTTTCTGGTAAAGAAAAAAAAAATCATTGGAGACCAGATCAGGTGGAGTAGGGAGGGTTCTCCAACACAGTTATTTGTTTACTGGTTAAAAACTTCTTCACAGACAACTATACAAATTTGCAAACTTGCCACCTTGCCAGCATGCACAATGGCCACTCCAGAAAGAGCTCCAAAACTGCTTTGGAGGGTAGACAAAGCACTGGCATTGGTGCATAACTTCCCAAGGGCAGTACTTCTAAGGTGACCACAGTGATATTCAGCAATGAGGTATGTAGCACTTAGAACAATTAAGTTTGTGGACTTGTCAGACCTCATAGTATTAGGTGAGTACTAGTACACTCCTAAGAGAAAAACAAATTCTTTGACACTAGCTGCCCTCTGCTGTCCCCTGTGCAGTCCGCCTTGCTGGGCTGCTGGCTACTGGGTAGTGATCTGGCTGAGGTCCACGGGCATGAGGAGCCGAGGAGGCCTCCTTGCACAGGAGGAACCAGTAGTCGAAGAGCAGGCAGGCACAGGAGCGAAGCCAGGGATGCTACGTGGCAGTCATCAGGCCAAGGACAGCAGGCGCTGCCAGACCCGGGGGTCTTCTCATGGGAGGGAAACCAGGAAGCCTGTTTTCATAGAGCTCATAAAGCCTTGAGTTTTATGGATGAACTGGGGATAGGCAGCCCATGAGAGCATCATCTGGGTTTTCTACTAACCTGGCAACTGAAGGCTTGAGGTAAATATGCCAGAGGTTTAGCGGTCCCTCTTGTGCCCACTGTGGCCAGATTTGCATGCAGCATGGGTTCTGCAGTGGCCTGGGAGGCAGGTGAGGGTATAATCTGAGGGTTGGCTGGTCCCCACCCTGCCAGCTCCATGAGGCCTTCCTCAAGCAGAACCAGAACTTTCCCATGCTCCACCCTGTGTGGGTGCAACAAGAGATTTGCAGCGCACTGGAGCTTGGAGGGGTGGGGTGTCCCGATTTTCAAGAACAGGAGGTCATTTCTACTTTCGTAGGGCCTGGAAGGAGCTCCTTCAGTTGGGGGAGCCAAGGTATGACATTTCAGAGGCCTCTCACGGTGGAGCCACTAGCTGTGGCCAGGTTAGGGAGCAGGGAGGCCCTCTCTGTCGCAGCTGCCCCACCCCAAGCGGAAACTAAGAGACTCCCAGCTCTGGGCCGTGGGAGGCACCAGGCAAACAGAGGAGTCGGCAAGCCAAACATGCTATTAGCAGCGATGGAGAAGTGACGATTATCTGCCGAGCTGTCAGAGGCATCTCCCTGCTCCCTCGCACCTGCACCTGCAGAGGAGCACTGCTCATCTGCCCAGTCTCTGCCTTCCCAGAGACATCCCAACCAGGCCAGAAAGGCACCGAGGCTGGACCTGTGCTGCCGCTGCCTGTGTTCTGTCTGCGGGCCAGGGATCTGACTCTTGACTCAATGATGGTAGAGCTTGGGGCGAGGCCTGGCCTGTGCCGGGCACTGTAGCTGGGCCTTAGGCTCTTAGCTATAAATTGGAAGCATCACCTCCAAAGGCTGTTGGGTAGGTTCAGTGTAGGGGCAGAGTAATCAATGAGCAAAGTATGAAGACACTTACAGTAAACAAGGTGCACACAGGCTTAATTGTGTTCACTTACTAATCTGGAGTGCACAATTTCACATGGGTTTCATATCTTTGATGAGGTGATGAACAGATGAAATTAAACACTACAGATTAGTACCTAAGCACAAATAAGCCCATGTGTCTCTTGTCCCAACAAGATACTTTGTGTAATAGCACCTCACAAATTATGAAAGGTTACTGCTGCAACAATTGTCCTGCCAGAAATCTGATCTTCAGGAGCCTGGTTCTGCTTCATCCCCTAGAATGATGTGAAGGTTTAGAGGGAGCTTAACCAAGCCAACCAAAGCCACACAACTGTAACAGAAGTAGGAGCTGATTCCTACTGTGGAACCAGGAAGAACCTCAGAAACCATCTGACCCCCATGCTGTGAAGGGGAAACCGAGGCCCAGAAATGGGAGTTGATTAGCCTGGCCACAGGTGAACACTTCACTTGTCACCATGCTTTTGCTGCTCTGGGCCTTGTCCTTAGCTGGGGACTGCTGTCTGATGAGTGAACTCGTGCCAGAGCATGACAGTTGACCCCTAGCACCCCTCCTCCTGTTTGTCATCTCAGGGGAGCTCTCCAGACACCCAGAGCAGGGAACTGAAGGAATACGCCCTTGAGGATGGAATATTGGCTCAATAGCCTGGCTGTGGAGTCCCTGGGTGGTGGAAATAGTCAGCGTGCTAAGCTGCTAACCCAAAGTATGGGGGTTCAGATCTACCCAGAGGTGCTTCAGAAGAAAGGCCTGGTGATCTACTTCCGAAAAAGCAGCCATTCAAAATCCTCTTGAACACGATTCTACTTTGACACACGTGAGATCACCACAAGTCAGAATCCGACAACTCGTGCAAGTACAGCAGGCTAAAGTGGTGGTGGACCCTAAGAGTCTGGATGAGGAGCCTGCCTGGCATGACAGATCATACTGGGTGACCTTTCATGCTTTGCCTGAACAAGGCCAGTCCCCTGGGAATTCAGGGTCTCTCCATGATGCTTTGAACTGCACCCTCCCCCAACCCTGTCCTTGCTCTCATCCTGCCAGTCCTATCAGCCTCCTCATGTGACAGAAGGGAGCACCGCGGGCAGGAGAGAAGGCCCTGAAAGACTACTGGGAAGTGAGAGGCCGTGAGGGCAGTCGCCCCAGCCTCCTGCCCACCTGACCACCCACCCAGCTAGTGCCTCTGACCGGTGGCATCACTAGGGTTCGTGTCACCTATTGCACTAACTCACGTTGTCACCCACCCCCCAGTGGACCTCTTTCCATGCAGACCACACAGAATCCTCAGTAGTGGTTTTTGTACTAGTTACTTAGAAATTGTAATTCCCATGTATCACTCCTTTTCCTTCAATTACTACTTCATTTTCAAAAAAGTTATTGATACTGCTTCATAGATACTAATTACCAAAGATGGTATTTAAAAGACTAGAAGATCTGAAAAAAAAATAAGTGGCTATAAAAAGACTGGCTGCAACAAAAACAACCACCCAGGCTTGTAGCTCGGAGGTGAAACTGTGTGATTCAGATCGTCACCGTAATTGGAAAATACTGACAGATGTGATCGGAGCACATTAAACCAGAAACCAAACTCACTGCCATTGTGTTGACTGCAACTCACAGTGACCCTATAGGACAGAGTAGATGTGCCCCTTAGAGTTTCCATGGAGCACATGGTGGGTTAGAACTATCAACCTTTTGGTTAGCAGTCATAGCACTTAATCACTACACCACTAGAGTTTCCAGGGTTTCTGTTAGAAGGTTCAAAAAACAGATTAGCACTGAGTTTTAGCCTTGTACGTGCATTGCTACACATAAGCTGGGCTTCCAGAAAATACTTTTGTTACTATAACTAACTACAGGGATATTTTTGTACAAAATAATAGGCTTCTTCTGAAAGACTGCACAAAAATTTTTATAGTCGTTTTGATGTCACTCCCTGTGACAGTGTCACGTGGTAGGATCTGCACCCCTCCTAGTGGCATCATTGTCTCTCCCTGCCTGCCTCAGTTTTTGAAAGCACTTGTGCCTTCAACACGAGGGGGTTCAGATGATGTCAGCACCGTGTGGGAGGGCCGCTGAGGTGGGGAGGTGACTCACAGGATGGGGGAGTAGGGGGACAGGAAGCATCTCTGTAGTCTGTCAAAAGGGAAGGGAAGGGTGTTGGGGATTTGGGGACTTTGAGGAGGGGTATCAGGGAAAGAGCTCACCCCTGGAAGACATTGTCTGGGAGCCCACTATGTACCTGGAGTGTTCCTCACTTGCCATTAGAAGCAAATCTGCCATGGAGGCCAACTACACCTTGAGCTTTTCGAGGTGAATGAGCCCCAATCTCCCCTGAACAGACTGGCTGTGGAGACCTTCAGCATGCCACCTCTCTCTCCTGAGCCTTAATTTCCATGTCTGTAAGATGGGGCAGTGACCGCCAACTGCCCAATTGGCTCGACAGCCCTGTGGCTCATGGATGTCCCAGCCCCAGCAGGCTCTCGGTGTGGGTTTGTTGAGGGCTGGAGGGCTGCTGAGCCAGTCCCACCTCACTGGGCAACTTCAAACACCCCGCCCCGGGGCCCCTCTTTCTTCCTGGAGCCTGCTTCAACGGTGCCCTGTGCTGGGCCCTGTAGCGTGGCTCCGTGAGTCATCCTCACTCTCCCCATCATCGCCACCACCCAGTATCCCTGGGATCTGCAGCACGTGGCCGAGTAAGGTCCAGGGGAGGTGGCCTCAGCTCAGACTGTGCAGTCTCATGCCCTTGAGTTTGGCACTTAAGACACTGTAGACTTTTCTACTTGTCTATCGGTGACCATTCCTAAGTGCTCTCTCTTCACCCTTCTTTACTGGCCCGATGAGCCTTCCACTAAAACAAACAGAAAACAAACCTGTTGTCAGTGAGTCAATTCTGATTCATAGTAATGCTATAGGACAGGACAGAACTGCTCCATAACCTTTCCAAGAAGTATCTAGTAGATTCTAACTGATGACCTTTGGGTTAGCAGCCATAGCACTTAACCACACCACTAGAGTTTCCAGCCTTCTATTAGAGAGTATAAATGCCAGGTGCTGGTTTTCCCAGTCTCCCTTGCAATTAAGACATCATGTGGCCCATTCTCAGCTAATAAGACCAATGGTTCCTGGGGAAACTACCCCTTTGCTGTCTCTAGGTGCATGAAGGCATGCTGTCCTGTGCTGGGGCAACCGTGAACATGAGGAGATGAACCCCAGGAGGATAACTGAAAGAGCCTCATGTGCCAAACCTTTGGATGGTTTGTCACACGATATGATAAAATAATGTTCATTTACAAACTTTAGTTAGGAATTCTTTTACCTGTAACTGAAAATAACCAAACAAAAAGGTCTAACACTTAACTTATATGCATCTGCCTTTCCAAACTTAATCTTCCACCACTTCCCTTCCAATGCATCTCTGGCTGAAACATGCTTTGCTTTCCCTTTTGTTTTACCTCCTGACTGCAAAGTCCTGCCAGTCTCCTCTACTTGGTGAGCTCCTATCCTTATCCTTCCTTTAAAGCCCAGCTCAAATGCCCCTTTTCTGCAAAACGTTCAAACTCCCCTATGCAGAACACAGGCCCTATCTGCCGACTTGTCATGCCTGCACTGTGGAATCCTCTGCTTAATTCTGTTTGCTTGTCAGCTGGCCATCCCATGACACAGTGACTCTTCAGTGGGAGAGACCCCTTCTCCTTTATCTGTGTCTCCCCTGGCATCACACCCACATGCTGGAGGTGTGAGGAAATGCTGAATACTGAATTATGGAAGGCTGCTGCTTCCACCTCTGCCAGCGCCCAGCTCTCCTGATGTTCTTCACCAGCTGAGCAGTAAGACAGGCATTTCTTACCCATCAGGGGACTGGCTCTTCAGTGAGACCCAACAGATGAGGATGGACTCACCGCAAAGCCACACTGCCCCCTCTCCCTCTGACCCACGTGGCTTCCATGGACCAGACAGGAGAAAGGGCACTCAAGTTTACCAAGCTGGTTGGGAAATCCAGATCATATTCTCCTGGCTCTTGTCAAGGCTCTTTCCAGAACCTAATGGCAGAAACTCGGTGTAATTCAGAGATGACATGACAGCTGCCCAAACTGACGTGACAAGGAGGGAGGCAAGAGCCGAGGGAGCCAAGGAGCTGTCAGGTAATGAACAATGCTGCCTGCCAGCCACCAAGGAGCTGAGGCGGTGGAGGGTGCAGGCGAGCTGGTTCTGCAAACAGGACCTGGGACCTCTCCCGCAAGCATACACTCACCAGCCCGTGCCCCTTGGCCTCTGGGAGCAGGAGAAGCCCTGGGTGACGAGGAAGAAGCGAGGTAGCTGGCTCAAATCTCACATATGGCCAAGATGTGGCACCTTGGGCTGGTGGACTCAGGGTCCTCCCAGGTCCCCTCTGGGAACTCAAAGCCAGAAGGGCTTGGACGACTTGGGAGACTGGATGAGGTGCTTTGCATGTGTGTGTGGGATGAAGATCAGTGCAAAGCGCACCATCCACTTCCCAGAAAGCTGGGCTCCAGCCCTGCTTCCCTGACAGCTGAGTGCAGGGTTGGGTGAGTGTCATGACCTCCAAGCCCTGCTGGAGTCCCACGGGAGCTGGGATGCTGGGTGGGGAGCTGCACTGGAAAGAAACCTAGCCCTGGCCACAGTGCACCACCTTCCTCTAGGGAGGCCTCTGCATGCCTGCTGCCAGCCAGGACAGAAGTTGGTCTTCCTAAGACCTGGGCCTGCTGAGGAGGGTGCAAAGAGAGGAGGTGTGTGGGAGAGTGGGCCAAGAAAGAAGAGCCAGGAGTCTCAATTTTTATTTATTTACTAGGTTTTTAAAATAAATTCTAAATTGCTCAAGAGTATGTGAACTTCGTGAACACCTTGTAAAATTCTTAAATATTACAGTTAATGCTAAAATGTCTCTTAACCACCTCCCTTCTTATAACACACTTCTGTCCCCAGAGGCTACTACTTCAGCTAGTATTATTTTAAATAAAAACAACGCACACAAAAATAAACGCACGTAAGGCACATATGTTTCTAAAAGGCACAGTTACAGACGCTCAGACATGTTCCCTGTGGTGGGCACTCAGCAAGTCTGAGTCAGTGGGACAGAGGCCCCTGAGGCAAACTAGAGCCACCAAGTCACTGCTGGGCATCCTCAGACTGGCCACTGTCCTCCAGTTCCCCCTCAGGAACTGGAGAGTTGTACCAGGTGGCTCTAGCAACCTTCCAGCCACACCATCTTCCATCAGTTCCATCATCCACACACTTCCACCACTGTACCTTTTCTGGCCACCTCCCTAGTGTCTCCTGGTCTGGCCATGAGTGGAGTGCTGGCTTTGTTTGCTTTGTACCAGAACCCAAGGCCATGTGCTCACTGCAACTGTGTCTGTCCTGTTGCTTCCTTGACTGTACTTCACAATTCTCTTCCCCTGGGTGGTGAAAACAGTTAAGCTGTTCCTGGCTAACCAACCTGCCCAGGGGCCCCTCAGAAGAAAAAGCTAGCAGTATGTTTCTAAAATGTCATAGTCACAAAACCCTAAGCTTGGAGGACATCACACTGAGTGACTAAGTTGATCACAAAAGGACCAATATTGTGTGAGACCAGAATTACAAATAGTCAAGAAAGGGTTTATACCCAGAAAGAAACATTTTTTTGATGCTCCTGGTAGTGTAATGAATAAGCATTTTGACTGCTAATCAAAAGGTTGGCAGTTTGAATCCAGCAGGTGCTTCTTGAAAACTCTACATGGCAGTTCTACCCTGTTCTATAGGGTTGCTATGAGTTGGAATTGACTATATGGCAGTGGGTTTGGTTTGGTTTAGGGATGGGAGAGAGAGGGAAAATCACCAGGAATTTGATTGCTGACCAAGAGGTCAGTGGTTTGAGTCTACCAACCCCTCCTTGGAAACTCTTGCAGCAGTTCTACTCTGTCTTGTAGGATTGCTGTGAGTCATAATCAATGTAATCAACTCAACAGCAATAGATTTTTTCGTTTTGTTTTTTTAGACAGTGACAAAAAAAACAAACCCACTGCCATCAAATCATGTCCAACTTATAGCAACCCTATAGGACAGAGTAGAACTGCTCCATAGAGTTTCCAAGGAGTGCCTGGAGGATTTGAACTGCTGACCTTTTGGTTAGCAAATGTAGCACTTAAGCCACTACACAACCAGGGTTTCCAGGAGACAAGCATTAATTTTGGTGAAGTGGGCCATCAGTGCAGCATGACTGAGACAAAGGAAAACACTGAGGGGTATACAAGAATAAGAGGTAAGGAAGGTAAATACTGTAACAGACATAATCTTGCAACAACAGTAATAAAAAACAGTAACGTAGGAGTAGATACATGGGTAGACAGGCATGCTGACATGTGAGAGGGCATACAAGAGTACACACACATGTACATATATAGGTTTGGCTGTGGATGTTGTTAAATACATATGGGTATGTGCCACATGTATATTCATATATGTAGTAGAGTACATGAGGCATGGTCATGGAAACAACCTGGACATAACCAAACACCTCATAGGACTGAGTTACAGGGCTTGAAGGCTAAGGACCATAGTCCTAGGAAACATCTAAGTTAGTTGATATAGCACAGTTCATAAAGAAAGCATTCTACTACATCCTACTTTAGAGAATAGCTTCTGGGATCTTTCAAGTCTGTGAGCAGCCATCTAAGACACAACTATTGCTCTTTTTCGATACAGAGCTAAAGAGAGTCAAGGAAATCAAAACTCAAGGAAATGGTTAGTCCAAAGGACTAATAGACCACGGAAACTAGAGCCTTCGGCAGCCTGAGACCAGAAGAACTAGATGATGCCCAGCTACCACTATCATCGCTTTGATCAGGATCAAAATAGAATGTCCTGATTAGCATGGGGGGAAAAGATGCAGAACAAAATTCACTTTAAAAAAAAAAAAAAAAGAAGACCAGGTTCATTGATCTGATAGAGAATGAAAAGCTTTGAGTTTATAGCCCTTAGATACTGTCTTAACTGGGAGCTGAAGCCATTACCAGAGATCACGTTTCAGCCAAACAGCAGACAAGCCTATAAATAAACAATGCCATCCATGAGGAAAGTGCTCCTTTAAAGAATCATTCGTATGAGACTAAAAGGGAATACCTGCCCAGAAGACGAGAAGGTGGAAAGGGCAGGAAACCCAAGGAATGGAAACAGGGAACTCGGGATGGTAATGAGGAGAGTGCTGACACGTTGCAGGGAGTGCAACCTATGTGACGGAACAATCCGTGTGTGAACAGTTGAGTGGGAAACTAATTTGCTTTGTAAGCCTTCACCTAAAGCACAATTTAAATCATATGTATATATACACAATAGCATAACTTTTTTGTTCATCAAATTGCACTCTCATATCCTGCTGATAGTTATAAATTGAAAGAGGAGAAAAAAAAAAGAAAAGAAAACACCTCCAAGTAGTTCTACTCTGCAACTCGTGGGGTGGCCATGAGTTGGAATAATCCACTGGCAACTGGTGGCATTTATTGTTGTTGCCCTCTCCGCTCAAGCACTTTAAACACCGTGAATCCCAAAGTACATGTCAGAGACTTAGGGGTCTGTGTGGCTTCGCTCCCCCACTCACCACCCCAGTCAGCAGGAGGAGCACCGCGTGCCATGTCCCCTATTCCTCTCTCTGCTGCTTTTCCTACAGTTTCAAAAAATAAAATAAACACCCCCTTCACCAAAAAAAGAAAAGGCAGAACCAGGATAATAAAAAATTTAGTATTCCTGAGATGTAGGTCTTCCCAAGCAGGAGGCAGGTAAGCTGGAGCTGAGCTGAGGAAAAAGGCAGGGATGGACTTTTTTTTAATTAATATTTTTATTTTATTTTCCACAAGGTACCTCTGCTTCAAATATATTCCTGGAATGTGCTCTTGGTGTGCTTTGCTGGTTATTTATATAGCTGCTTGCTAACATTTCCTCTGTCTATTTACTTGTTTGTAAAAAAGCGGGGAAGGGTTCTAAGTGACAGGAAGCTAATTGGGATGGAGATCAGGGGAGAGACGTGTCCACAAGGTCAGGCAGAGCTGCTCCAGCAGCTGGAAGCCAAAACGGTCAACAAGCTAGGGAGGTCAAGCTCCTCCTTGGAGTCAGCTGTCTGCTCCTGAGACATGTAATCAGTACATTGACCAAACCAGTAATTAAGTATGAGGGTAAATGAAAGACATTTTCAGGTGTGCTCACCCACCCTTCTTGAATCTTTCTCAGGAAATGTTTAGCGGAGGTGTTCCACCAAAACAAGCAATTTCGACAAGAAAGAGTCACCCCGAGGCAGCACCCATTCCTGTCAGCAGGCAGCTCCTCCCTCTTCCTTCCACAGGCAGGGAGGGCCAAGGCCTAGGCTGAGAAGACGAGAGGAAGCTGGGTCAGCAAGCAGTCCCCGCTTGAGTGGTCCCAGTGAGAAGAGGGTAGGGGTGAATTCGTTGTTCTGGTCCCCCAGACCCTTTGGCGGTACTCTGCGTTGGCACATGTCGAGGATCCCATCTCTCAGGTAGGCCTCCTCTCAACCCCAAATGGTAGTTAAAAAGAGGCTGGCCTCCATGCGGCCATTCTCCATGCCCCACAATGTCACTGCGGTGGAGAATAAGTACAGTTTGGACACTGAAAGCTCAGTGACTCTACCTAGGTCCTTCTGATCCCTCACCCCTCTGCCTGGGGCTCTAAGGCCCTTCCCTAAAGGCAGCTTGTTTCCAGGAGCCGCCTCCCTCAGGCCAACCTGCATCCCAAGCTCCAGAGAGACCTGTCTCTGCCACATGACTGAAGATCTGGGGGCGTCTGAGACAGCCTGACACTGTGGTCGATGTCCTTTCTCCACCTCCAGCTCAGCCTCCCTTCCTCTCTCTGTCCCTCTGCTGCTCCTCCTGGGCCCTCAGGACCTCCAAAGTCATCTCCACTATCGCACAGAGCCACTGAGCTCTGGGCCAACAACCCCAAACGCAAACCCAGCTCATCTCTGGCTTAGCCAAATCCTCTGGCCTTGAGGCACCCCCATACACACACACTCACACACAAACACACACACACACATCTTCACCCCCACATGACCCATGTTATACCACTTGGCTTGTCTCAGCTGCTGCTTCTGTTTAACTCCATGCAGGGGATCGGCTTCCATTCTCAGGAGGATGGAACACACTCCACCCTTTTGAGGCCTTGGGTCTGTCAGGAAAGCCATATCTGGGACATAAACAAAAGATGTGGGGCCAGGAGCTCTAGTTAACATTGGACACTAATGTGGACTTACGGGGGCTTTTGAAGAAATGAGAGCTCAGTTCAAATTCCTCACCTGAGCAGAAGGAAATGCGGCTCAGGATGAAGATGTCACATCTCCCAGTCACTAAATCACTGTTACCCCCCACTCCCTAACTTCACTAATAACTGAGCATTACTGACTTGTGGGAGAGGATCCAGCCCCATGAGGTCGGAAAGGGCCCATGGTCTTTCTGTGACTGTCCTTCAAATCACTTCTCCTCTCTGGGTATCTAGATGAAAACTGTCCATTGGCGAGGGGTGTGAACCCCATCAGGAATACAAAACCAAGTCCATCACTGGCCAGCTGGGTATGACCACCTGAAGTGTCTGTTTTAAGGAGAATCTAGGAGCCATCTCCAGGAACTGTGGGAACAAAATCTGTGATGGGCACAGGAGTGGTTGTGTATGACTAAGGACTTCTCAGAGCTAGTCTAATCTCTGTGAACTTTTCCCACACTATTTGTTGCTTCTCTGATTAGACATAAGGGAGTCACCAACATAAGATGCAGTCTCCAGGTCATCGGAGACCACACCAAGAGATCAGAGGAGGTCTATAGCCCCATGGGTCTGCTTCTAGATCTTTTTTCCTGTGAACACCATTCCTTGGAGGGAGCAACTGCAGCCCAGAGTGCCCTGGCAGCAGGGTCAAGGGCAAGGCCAGACTCCTCCTGGGCTGTCCCTCCCTGCCATGGTCCCTGTCCCTGATGGAGCAGCACCACGTTCCGTGATAGCACTGCAAGCTGTCCCCATTGTCTCAAGCCCTACACACACCTCCTGAGGAGAGCCCATTAAGCCTTCCCTTATTACCCATAATTACTGTTGTTGGGGGCGCTTTTTCTCTTTGTCTTGGAAGTAAAATGGTTTTAAGTCCACAAAGCAACAGAGTAATGCACTGGGAGCTGTCCCTGGAGAACAGGGCCGCCAGGCAGAGGCTCCCCTAGGCTTGGGGTTCTGGTGTCTTCAGGCTCCCGGTAACTACATCTGTCCCCAGGCAGACCCAGGCCAGACCATCGGAACGTGACCACTCAACTGAGGGTAACAGCAGGGGCCAGCCTGGTGCAAGCTGTGGGGTGCTGCTGCAGGCTCAGGCTGGCCACCTCTCACCTCACCTTCTGGTCCCTGCAACTATCACTACCAAAGCACCCTTGATCCTCACCCCAGCCTGGCCAGGTGGCCAGTGCTAGGACCATGATTTCTCTGTGTGTAAGAAAACAGATAGGACAAGCAGCCTGCCCAGGGCCTCTTGGGTAAACGGCAGTGGTAACAAGAACAGTAAGAGTTGTCATTAAAGGCGCTGGAGATGGGTGGGCATACAAAATTAATTTAGATTGTATACCTTTACTTAATCGTATTTAAAAAAAAGAATTGTCATTAAGTTGGCACGTTCTCTGTGCCTATTCTAAAGCCATAATAGACACAGTCGCCTGTGTTCGCTACCACAGTCTGAGGAGGAGGTGCTGGGCTCTCATGTCACAGCTAGGCTCAGAGGTGCTGGGTCAGCTTCCCCAGCCAACCAGCTCATACATGAAGAGCTGGGATTTGAACCCAGATTTTTCTGCCTATAGGTTCTCAGCCTGTCCTCAGTCTCAGGAATGTGTCTGGGCCAGGCCAGGAATTCCTAGGGCACTCAAGGACCCTTTACTGAGCCAGCCCCTCTCAGGTGATCAGAACTTACATCCCGAATCCTGACTGTGTGCCAGACACCGCGCACCGGGAGCAAGATGTGGTCCTTCCTCCCAAGGAGTTCACCACAAGCAAGGTGAGTGAGCTGGTGAGCATCATCTGCCTTAGCAGTCATGGGGACTCCCTCTGCGCGGTCCCAGGCAGAAAACGGGGGGAACGGCAGCCCTCTGGGTGCGTAGGTATACAGAAGGACAATGTCAGGGCACTGGGGACTTGGTGAAGTCTGTGGAGGTGGCTCTGATACCTCCTGCTGGGGATCAGCTGAGACAGAGGGAGACACTCCTGTGGCAGGAGTTCCCTACCTCCCTCTGGCGACTAGATCCCCACCCCCTACCCTTGCCCCGGGAGAAAGCTACTGTCCTGGGCTGGCCTGACAGAGAAGGAGCCAGTGGTACAGGAAGAGAAGCTTCCTTCAGCCCCTTTTGTGAGGCGGCCTGGAGGAGAGGAGGAACCCAGAGTTCACCTGCAGAGTGGCCTTGGGCCACTGTCTCACCCTCTTTGCCATGTTTCCTCACCTGTAAGAAGGAAATCCTCACACCTGAAGCTGGAAACCCCCACACCTGGAACTCTAACCTTCTTCAAAGAACCAAGGATGGTAATGGGACCACCCCTCATAAAGTCAAAGCACTAGAACAATGTAGGTGACAAGGGCCAGCCTATCAGAGCCGAGGGACCTCTGAGATTTCTCGTGTTTGGTCCTCATTTTACAGAGAAGGAAACAGATCCAGCGATGTCAGTAACGTGCCCAGTGTGGGTCAGGCTTTAAATGGCTATCAGTCACTGACATCTTAGTATGAATCAGTTTTAGCAGCTGGTGCCCAAAATCTAACAAAATAAGGGATTTTGAAGAAAGGGCAGAGAGAGAGGAATAAATAGCTGTGAATCAATCCTCTAACTTGTTCAGGGAGGACGAGCTTAAATGGGCCCATGGCAGCTGTTACAGAAGAAAGAAGAAGCCTGGTTTCAAGTCTGGTTTCTAGCACTTATTGATTCTGAGCCCCAGGTCTTGTGTCTGTAAAGCAGCAGCGGTTAACTGCCGGAATGTGATGTCTCTCTCCAGCTGTAGTCTAGTGTTCCACACGACGAGAAGAGGGTCCCGGGAAGGAGGCAGACAGTCTGCCAGGGGTTCCTAATGACAGGAAGGCCAGGCCTCGGGTCCTTCCCCTCCTGGGCCAAGTCCTTTGGAAACTCTTTGTAAAGCCGGGGCTCCAGCAGGCGTGAGTCACAGAGATGACTTTCTGCCCTGCCATCCCCGCAGGAAGTGGACTGAACCTTCAGCCCAGCCCCATCCTCAGCTTTCAGCAGCCTCTGCCAGGGAGCATGACCTGACCCCCCGTGACAACCAGAAACACCCGCTCCAGTTGTCAGTCTCGGACGGCTTACAGATTCTCTGCCACGTCCATTATCTCCCTCTTGTTTTTTAAACACCAATTTACTGAAGCACAGTATAATTAGCATACAACAAAATATACAAATTTTCAGTATACCATATGGTGAATTTTGACAAATGTATACTCATTGCCCTTAAGTCACTTCTGACTCAGCAACACTGTAGGACAGAATAGAACTGCTCCGTAGGGTTTCCAAGGAGCAGCTGGTAAATTTAAACCATTGACTTTTGGTTAGCAGCTGTAGCTCTTAACCACTGAGCCACAGGGCTTCCGCAGACACACACACCTGTGTAAACTCTATGGGACATTCCTACTCTGCACATGTGGGGTTGCCATGAGTTGGCATCAGCTTGACTGCAACTGCCAACAACACGTAACCGTCACTCATGTCAAGATAATAGAAGAGCATTGTAGCAGAAACAATGTATTTGTCTCTCGTCTGTTCTTTGTGCTAGTGCTATCATATTTTTTTCTTCTTCTTGTGAGGTGCCATGAAGGGCTTTGACTTATAGCATTGTTACGTTTGCTCTAAATAGTCAACAGTCCTTTTCAAAACTAAAACAAGAAGAAAAGATGACTCTCTTATGTTTGTCCACGTTTTTATAAATCCCCGTGCTCTTTGTTTCTCTCTAGCAATCTGATCATCTGGGAGCCTTTCCCTTTAGTCTGAAGAACTTCCTTTAGTATTTCTGTAGTACAGATCTACTAGCAAGGAAGTATTGCAGCTTTTATTTGTCTGAAAATATCGCAATTTGGCCTTAATTTCAGCAGACACTCTCACTGGATGTAAATTTCTAACTTCATTGGTTTTTTTTTTCTTTAAGCCCTTTAAAGTTATAGTTCCATTGTCTTCTGGCTTCCTTTGTTCTAATGAGAAGCCAGCTATATTTCTTATTGTTATTCCCTAAAAAATTAAGAAACTATTTTCTGGCTGCTTTAAGATTGTATCTTTGTTTTCTGCAGTTAGACTGTGTGTCTTCCTTGTATTCACCTTGCCTGGAGTTCACTAAGCTTCTTAGATCTGTGAGTTGATATCTTTCTTCAGCTTTGGGAATTGTTGAACCATGCTTTCTGCAAATATTTATACCACACCATTTTCTTTCTCCTCTCCAACTTATTCTTATCCAGACAACATACCATGGAACAGAATTGACAGGACAGCTGGTGGGAGGACAGCTCTGTGTTTGATGCTCCTCCAGATTCTAGTTACACATAGGTCATACCATTTCACAATGTGTCATGAGTTTTTGATGTTCTATACCAAATATCAATAAACTTTTTCTCTAAAGGGTCAGAGTATAAATATTTTAGGCTTTGCAGGCTATGTGGTCCCTGTCACAACTACTCAGGTATGCTGAGTAGCAGATAACACTTAAACATGTGTGTCTGTAATTCCAATAAAACTTTATTTATACATTTAAAATCAAGCAGGAAGCCAGCTTTGGCCTACAGAACACGAAGTTTGTTGATCTTGGCTCTGTTCTAATGTTATTGTTGTTTTCTCCCTGTGCTTCAGTTTGGGTCACTTATTTTTAACTCCTTTGAGTTCACTGATTCTTTTTTTCTTCCTTCTCTATTGTATCAATCTGCTTTTAGGCCTAGCCAATATTTTTTTAATTTCATACATAGTATGTTTTAGTTCTAGAGTTTCCATTAGGTTATTTTTTTTTAGTATTTCCATTTTTCTGAAGTTTTCTCATCTTTATGATGAACTTTAATGTCTTCATAAACTCACTGCCATTGAATCCATTCTGACTCATAGTTACCCTATAGGACAGAGTAGGACCGCTCCTTACAGTTTCCAAGGAGCGCCTAGTGGACTCAAACTGCCGACCTTCTGGTTAACAGACATAGCACTTAGCCAATATGCCACCAGAGTTCCAACATCTTCACAGTAGCTATTTTAATGTCTTTGTCAATTAATCCCAACTTCTAGGTCATCGATGGGTCTACTTCCATCATTTAGTTCTTCTATGGTTATGAGTTACCTTCTTCTTCTTTGTGTATCTCATCATTTTCTATTATATGTCACAGATCATGTGTAAAAGACTAATAGAAACTGATTTAAAAAAAAAAAAAGAAAAGAAAACCCAAAACCCATTGCAGTCAAGTCAATACCAGCTCATAGTAACCCTATATGACAGAGTGGAGCTCCCCCATAGGGTTTCCAAAGAGCTCCTGGTGGATTCAAACTGATGACATTTTGGTTAGCAGCTGTAGCTCTTAACCACTGCTGCCAGGGTTTCCATAGAAACTGACATAGGTATATTCTCGCTCTAGGAGACAGTATGCCCTTTCTTCTGTCAAACAGCTATGTGAGAAGCTTATCTCATTGATCTCATCAAGAGTTGAGTTCAGTGGCATCTGAATTACACCTTTAATTTGTTATGATTCACCTACAGTTTCAATTATTTTTAGTGTGAGTTCAGCCCCTTCCCTACAGCAGGACTTTAGATCCAAGCAGTGTGAGACAACTGGTCTCTCTCCCTCTCTTTGTGCTTTCCAGCCCTTCTTCCAACTTATTCTTATCCAGACAACATACCATGGAACAGAATTGACAGGACAGCTGGTGGGAGGACAGCTCTGTGTTTGATGCTCCTCCAGATTCTAATATATCACAGAAGTACACCTGGCTGTTAAAAATGTGAATATTTTCTCTTTTCTGAGAACAGTCCCTCCACCTACAACAGGCCCGTTCTTCCATTCTTCTCCACCAAGGCCTGGCAGCTGTCCTCTGACGTGAAAGCATTGCTGGCTTATCACCTAAGAAGGGCCCAATCCTCTCTGTAATTGGCTAATTCAAACTTGAACTGTGTTCACAGCTCTTTTGTATCTTTGAGGAAAGGTATGACTTTTTAAAAATTTTCATCTGTTGTATTTTTGTGGTAACAGCAGAAACAATGGTCTTCTACCACTTTCTACATCCTAACCAATGTCTTATCTCCTTTTAGCCTCCTGGGAGTTCATAAATTGGGCAGGTCGGGGATTAGCACTATTGCCCCATTTCACAGTTGGGGACATAAAAGACCAGAGGACTCTGTGACACTCTCAGAAGACTCAGTGAAGCCGAGACTAGAACCCTACTCTCCCAGCCCACCACCTTCCCTCCACACCATTCTGCCTCAGGCAGGGTTCCTGTGATGGCTTATGTGATCTAACTCCTTATCCTTCCCAATTTTGTGTGGAGTGTCAGCTGTCACACTGAGCTGGGAAGATACCTGAGACAACAAGTGCTATCTGAAGAGCTCTGTTTTAGGACTGGGCCCTAGATTTCTACTCAGTCCCTGGGCCTACCTCGTCTGTTTCAGATTGGAGGAAACTTTCGAGCACCCTAGCAAGGCTTGGTTGCCTTTAAACTGAAGGGGCCTACAAGAGCTCCCTGGAAGCCACAGGGGTAGGCTCAACTTACATACCTCTGGTCCTGCTTATTCTTCAGGACATATGCACAATTTGTCTATGGTTCTACCAAGACTGAAACAACCTGTGCATTAATCCCAAACCACTGGAAGCAAACCCTCTACACTCAGATTTCCAGGGACAATAGCTCAGCTAGTGGTTAACTGCATACAGCCGTCGTACTTGGACGAGGGCACCCTCTCTAGTGACCGGGACCTCATCTGCATACCTTTCCTGCCAACTAATGCAATAATCCACAGACAACTGTCTCCCTTATGATGTGGTTTGGGTTGTAAGGGTTGAGGCTTTGGATAGTAATGCCACAATCCTTCATCCTAAAATACAAGCTGGTCAAACTCTGGAAACACCTGGACTCCTTCTTCCCTGTCCTGCTGCCTTCATCGTGATACCTTCAGAAGCCACTTGTCCTCTGGGCACCTGGAGGCCTGAGCTTCTGGGTGTGCGAGGACAAATATTTTCCCAAAATTAGTCTTTGTCATGGTTCAATCCTTTCTTTCCTGATTCTGCCTCCCTACCATTGATTTGCAGAATGTGATATCTGTATTCATTAACATCTAGTGGACAATCCCTACTCCCAGGACTGGGCCATCACCTCCATTCTTTCCCTGGAGCATCTTGGGAGGGCTCCCTCTGTCAAGTTTCTCGTACTTACCAAGGTCTTCCAGAAAATATCCATTGCAGAGTCATAATATCAAGATACCTGGAGCCTTCCATGACAGCAGCGAACACACATGAAGGGCAGAGCACATAACCACAGTGCACCAGCAGGCATTCTGAAGTTGAGAAGCCCACTTGCTGATCATCACCCTGCAGGGAGACGTGTATGAGACTGTGCCCAGCTGCGACTTGATCCACCACAAGGAAGTCGGTGCAGTTGTGTGAGGTCTAGGAAAAGTGAAGGAACCAGAAGGGAAGCTGAGGGACAACATGATGGTTTTCTCCAAACATTTCAGAGGACACAAGACTTCCTCTGTACAATTCCAGAAAGGGCAGTGGGTGGGAGTCACTGGCTTATGACCACCCCAAGGAAGCCCTTCTGTCAAAAAGGACAACTCCGTGACAAGGAGCAAAGAGAGCACAGATTACTTGGCCACCTCCCCTGGGCCCAGCACTACATTACTGTGTCACTGTGTCCAGAGCTTGAATACATATTATGGACATGTGAAAATATTGGGTCAGGGTGTCTGCCACACAGCAGTGTGTTCTCTGTCACTAGAAGGATGTCAGAACAACCTGGATGACCAGGTAGTGAGGCTGAGGTCACAGCTCCTGCCCTCATTGGGAGAGTGAGGTCAGAATAGGGTGCATCAGCAGAGGCAGACTCTAGGCCACATTGTTCTTAGGAAAGGGGTGCCGCTCATCCCAGAGTAAACTGAGGGGCACCTGGGAGGGATGTTACATCCAATCTTACCAACACCTGCCCCTCACAAAGCTGTCAGGTAGGCTGTTTCATTCCAAGGTTCCACAAGGAGGTTTTGGGGAGACAGAGCTCTAACTCCCCCACCCCCCACCCAGTCTTGGGCAGCTACCCACGGTGGTGGGACTTTGAATCCTGGCCAGGACTGTAGCTACCATTCCTGTGACCTTAGGCAAAGGGCCTAACTACAGGGGTTGGGTCACGGAACGGCTGTACTTGATAATCACACAACTGGCCCCTTTGCGTCTCAGTTCTTAGGGCATCTACCAAGGCTGCAGGGTGGGAGCACTGGCCTCCTGTCCAGTGAAGCTCCCATGACCCACTTTGGGGCCTTCCCACTGACTGGGGTGACCTAGTGAGCGACACTCCCACTGTGGAGCCCAAGTATGTGAAGACTGGCTGCTATGTCATCTTTTATTTGCTTTTCAAAGACAGCAGCCTGTCTTGCAACTATAATAATCCTTGTCACATGAACAGTCCTTTCCGTTTTGCAAAATGTTAGCTGAAAGTGTCTCTGTAGGGTTTGAGCTTGTCTTGGCAAGAGAAGAAGATCCCACCTGAGATGCACATCACCCCAGCCCGAGTGCCAGCCTGGAAGGGGATGCAGGAGAGTGGGTACAGAGCCCACAGCTCAGAGCCTGCCTGTCCTGGGACTCTTTTGCTTGCCCAGCCTAGACAATTAAGGTTCCAAATGGAATGCCAGTTTCTCCACTCCATCTCCCATTCGGGCAGGACTTTACAGTTTATAAAAGATGCTTTTTCATCCCCCAGGAAGATATTTAACCCCTGCTTCCTTGTTGCTGATAGCCTGCCATCCAGTGGATTCCGACTTCTTAGAAAGGGAAGCAAACAGCCTAAGGCCACATCACTAGTAATGGAGGGGCAAGGACTGGAACCCGTATCTCCTATCTCTCATGGCCTAGCACCCCAAGGAAGCCTTTCCTCCCTCCCCCTCTTTCCTACTTGCCTTCAGTCCCCAGCCCTGGCACCCATGAACTTGCCTGTATTGTGCATTGTTAAACTTTAATTAGAAGACAGATGAGGAAGAGTAATTCACAGTGGTCGCATTCCCTTTGGCTCTGTAAGTCCCTCCCCACTCCGGCCCAGCCCACGGCAGAGCCTGGCCTGGCTGCTGGTGTCCAGGGTGAAAGGTGGACGGATAAGGGAGGGTCAGGCCTGGCCCAGGCACTGGGGCCAGCCAGCCAGCAGCCAGGGGCCACAGAGATGCTTACGTCCCCACATTTCTGAAATCTATATCCGTTGGCCTGCTTCCAGAGGCCAGGCCCCCAGCCCTCCACTGGGAACCCAGAGGGGGTTTAAGAATTCTAGCTGGCTTGGCCACATGCCTTGACCTCAGCAGAGAAGCATGCAGAAGGCTGCATCTTGCAAGCTCTCCATGCCCCTTCCATGCTCAGAGATTCACAGTTAAAAGGCCGAGCACTAGAATCCCAGTCCTCCAGGCCACACTGCCCACCTGGGCATTGCACGACATCAGTTCCCTGCAGGTCTGTTGGGTGGCTTTCACACCCCCTGCTGCATCTTACCCTCTCTCTCCAGCCACAGTACCTTCCCCACTCCCTTCTTTTCTGACTGTCTGAGTTAGGCACATGCCTCTGTTCATAGCCCACCATGGCCTACAGCCCCTGGGTGGTGCCTCTTGTGTAGTCTTTGGCATGGATTGAATTGTGCTCCCCCAAAAATGTGTGCAGCAATGTGTGTAGCAGTTTGGCTAGGCCATGATTCCTGGTACTGTGTGATGTTCCTGTAGGGTGTAAACCGTGCCTCTGTGATGTTAGTAATGGAGGGTGGGAGGCAGCTGTGTTGGTGGGGCAGGGCTCAGTGTATAAGATTATACTGTGCCTTGAGGAAATCTTCTGAGATATAAAAGAGAGAAGCTAGCAGAGCTGGGAATCTCATACCATCAAGAAAGAAGCAGTGCCAGGAGAAGAGCACATCCTTTAGAAAGACCCTGGGGTGCCTGCAGCTCAGAAGCTCCCAGTCCAGGGGAATATTGACAATGAGGACCTTACTCCTAAGCCAGCAGATAAAGCCTACCCCTGGAGCTGATGCCCTTGAATTTGGACTTGAAGCCTACTGGACTGGGACAGAATAAAGGTTCTCCTTTTAAAGACATCCACTGTGGTATTTCTTTATAGCGATTCTGTAGCAGAGTAGAACTGCCCCATAGAGTTACCAAGGAGCATGGTGGATTTGAACTGCAAACCTCAATAGCAGCCATAGCACTTAACCATTATGCCACCTGAGTTCCCATTATAACAGCACCAGATGACTAAGACAATTCCCCTTCCTACTCCCATCCCCTATGCCAAAAACCAAACCATTGCCATCAAGTCAATTCCAACTCATAGAGACCCTATGGGACAAAGTAGAACTGTTCCATAGAGTTTCCAAGAAATACTTGGTGAATTTGAACTGCAAACCTTTTGATTAGCAGCTATAGCTCTTAACCACTGCACCACCATGGGGTTCTCATTTCCCTGTTTACATTCTTAAATGCACCAAACCAGAACAGATCCATTGCCTTTGAGTCATAGAAACCCTGTAAAACAGTAGAACTGCCTCGTACAGTTTCCAAGGATCAGCTGGTAAATTTCAGCTCTTAACCACTGTGTCACCAGGGCTCCTTAAATGTACATGTATCCTTGAAACTGTTTGGCATGATTTAGTGTTTTCAGCTTAAAAGAATGGTTTTGTGCCTGTTAGGCAGTTTTTTTCACTCTGCACTGTGTTTTGGGGATCTTCAGGCAAATCTATATGACACCTTGTCTATGATTCCTAAGTCTGTGTGGTACACACGGTATCACTTTCCTGATGCTGCATGGCTAACTTTTGCCCAGCTCTTCACTGTCATAAACCATGCTGCAAGGAACATTTTCCTGCAGGCTGTCCTCTAGGTCTTTGTGGGAACTTCTCGGGGGTAAATGCTCAGCAGTAGGATGGCGGGTCATAAAGGTTTGTGTGTGCTTAATATCCCAGAGACTGCCAGATTGCTCGTTCCGTAGGTGACCAGTCTGTACGCCTGCCAGCTCCTAGTGAGACTTTTCCTCTCTCCATGTCCTTGCCAATTCCTGCTTTGTCTAATTTTCTTATTTTTGCTATTTTAATTGGTATAAACGGATATTTTGTGGATGCTTTTGTTGACTTTTCTCTAATTGCAAGTGAGCTTGAGCATCCCTTTCTAGACTTACCGACAGTAGATGACATCCAAGTATGTAACACACAACACAGCACAGACGGTGGCCTACCAATCAGAACAAATGCAGGGCTTCCTAAAGTACCAGGTGTCCACACCACAGAATGCTCCCTGAAGATGCCTGGGAAAACCAGTTGTTAACACCAGCGTGACCTGCACTGTTTCAGAGCCTAGGTCTGTTCTGAGCTAATGAATGGTAAGTGGCAGATGTCCTGCCCCAGCATCAGAACCTCCCCTTTCCCTGGCATCTGGGCCACTTGTACTTTACTGGCTTATTCAGCAAAGCCTGAGAGGTCCTCTCTGCAGATAGCATCAGTGAGGGCTTCTTTGAGGATGTAGGAATTGATTTGAACCATGGAAGACAGGTGCACTTTCAACTATGGACTCAGGGAGTAGGGAGAGTAAAGGAAGAAGGTTCCAGGCAAAGGCAAGGGTGTGTGCAAAGTCCAAGCAGAGAGAAAGTGTGAGCCGCTACATAACAGCAAAGAGCTTAGTTCAGGACCTCTGGGTGTGAGAAGGGGCAGGGTGGGCACCGAGGCCTGAAGGGCAAGAGGGCAAGTCCTCCAGCCAGGTGGGGAGTGTAGACTACCTTCTGTACAAGGCTGGGTCTCAGACCTGAGCATCTAGGAAGGCAGTGGTTAGAAAAACAGGTTGTTTTCATACCCAAGGTGCTTGGTGGATGTGCCAGTGGAGAGAGTGCCAGTGGAACTCTCTGGAAAGGAGAAATTGCTGACAGAAAGCAATTAAGACTTGGAATTCAAGAGGAAGGTCAGGATTTGAGGTGTGGTGGAAACCGAGCCCACAGAAGAGGATCTGGTTGCCTACGGACATAGTAAAGTAGTGATGAGAATCCAAGGGCCATTGTCTAGACGGCAGGGAGTGACAGAGTCAGAGATGCAGTGAGGAAGTCCGTGTAAGGGGACAGGGGTGATGACTGCAAGTAAGAAGATCTACGAGGTGGAAGACGCAGCGGGGCTGCAGAGATGCCATAAAGGCGGAGAGAAGACTGCGGAAGCGCCACGGGGTTTGATGCTCAGCGGTCACAGCAGGACACTTGGGGCAACTGAGGGTGAGAAGGTTCACAGTGGTTGCAGCCCTCTCTCCCTCTGAGGAAGGAGACAGCCAGAGTGAAGGGACAGGCCACTTGTACAGATGGAAGTGAGTAGGCCTGCTTGAGATGAGGAGAGAGACATCTAGGGAGAAAGTGGAGGGCAAGAGGGGCAGGAACGGGCTCACGGTGCAGAGTCCGGGTCTGCAGACTGATGAGGACAGGAGAATGTATTAGCTGGTCTTCAGCTCTGCCTTTGCTCCTCCTGAGTCCCCCACAAGAAGGGGACATGTCCCCTCCAGGTGGCTTAGCTGTGGGGCAGCCTGGAACTGCCTAGGCTTCACGGGAGACCTCAAGTCACTGCCAGGGCTTTCCTTCTCTGGCCCAGGCCCCTCTCCCTTTGCTCCCCGCAGTGTCCAGTGAAGCTTCCCTCCCACAGGCTACAGGGCGATGCTAGGAAGCTGCCCCTTGGACTCCATTTCTCTGGAATGTGAGTGAGGGACATGGAGTAAAGGATCCCCGAGGGAAGCCACAAGGCAGGCCTGGGACTCAGCCACGGGGCCCAAGGCCGGGGACTGAGGAGCAGCTGCCTCACAGCATGCAGGAGCCAGCACAGACTGCTTGTCAGTCAGCTTACTCATTCGTTCATTCATCATTCCCTAAATGAGCACAGCCTTCCACCAGGCCCTGTGCTGGGATGAGGCCCTTGAGAAGCCAGAGCCCGATGGAGACCCAGGCCTAATTACAACACCCCAGCTGCAAGGGGCGATGCTGCTGGAAGCTGGTGTGGCCCAGGACACAGCCCAAAGAGGAAGGAAATCCATCAGGAGAGGAAAAGGACAACAGAATTTCCTTGGAGAGCTATAAACTTGCAACAAACAACTCAAAAATGACATTAAGAAAACAATTTCACATATAGTAACATCAGAAAGAATAAAATGATCAGGAACAAATTTAACAAACTAAATGAAAATACATACTCTGACTACAAAATATTGCTGAAAGAATAAATAATACAAATTGTTGAAAGACACAAATAAATCAAATGACATCCTGTGTTCGTGAATCAGAAGACTTAATATTATTAAGTTGGCAATACTCACCGAATTGGTCTAAAGATTCAATGTGAC
Organism: Heterohyrax brucei; assembly: GCA_028571685.1. Taxonomy (NCBI): domain Eukaryota; kingdom Metazoa; phylum Chordata; class Mammalia; order Hyracoidea; family Procaviidae; genus Heterohyrax; species Heterohyrax brucei. Next base: position 27,482,982 of record CM053162.1, read on the forward strand.
CTGTATGAAATTTCCTTTCCAGCTCAGTTTTTCCAAAAAAATTGACAAGCTGATCCTAAAATTCATATGGAAATTCAAAGGATCCAGAATAACCAAAACAATACCAAGAACAAAGTTGAAGGATTTCTAGTTTCAAGAGTTATCACAAACTACGGCAATCAAGCCTGCATAACTCTGGCCTAAGGGTAGTCATGTAGGTCGAGAGAATAAGACTGAAATCAGGAAATAAATCCTCGTATTCACAATCAACTGATTTTTGACAAGGATGCCAAAACAATTCAATGGGTAGAGAACAGTCTTCAACAAATGGCACCAGGACAACAGGATCTCTATATACAGAAGAATAAAATTAGACCGTTGCCTCACATGCAAAAATTAACCGCAGATGGATCAAAGACCTAACATAAAACATAAAACTATAAAATTCCTAGAAGAAAACGTAGATACAAATCTTTGCAGTGATGGATTAAGCAATGATTTCTTAGATACTCACCAAAAGCACAAACACAAAGAAAAATGGATTTAATCAAAATTAAAACTTTGGTCTTTCCAAGGGCACAACTCAGGAAGTAAAAAGACAACTCAGCAAGTTAAAATATTTGCAAATCGTATATCTGGTAAGACACTTGTATGTAGAGCATATAACAGAGCTACCTACTGCCACAGAGTTGATTCCAGCTCAGAGCAACCTCCAAGGCCACAAATCTTTACGGAAACGAACAGCCACGTCTTCCCCCCGTGGAGCTGCTGGTGGTCTTGAACTACCGATCTTTCACTTACCAGTCAAGCGCTTTAACTGCTGCACAACCAGATCTCCTTGTGTGAAGAACTCTATAAGGCAATAATAAAAACACAGATAACCCAGTGAAAACTGGGCAAAGGATCTGAATAGGCATTGCTCCAAAGAGAATGCACAAATGAAAATAAGCACACAGAAACATGTTCAGTATCATTAGTCGTCAGGACAATGAAAATCAAAGTCACGATGAGACACTACTTCACACCCCCTAGGGTGGCTATAACAAAAACATGGACAACAATAAGCGCCTGAGAGGATGTGGAGAAACTGGAACCTCGTACATTGCTGGTGGAGAGTAAACCAGTGCAGTCACAGTGGAAACCAGTTCAGCAGTTCCTCAAATGATTAAATGCAGAGTTACCACAGGACTCAGCTTTCTACTCCTGGGTAGGTATTAGAGAAAAGAAAACATCTGTCCACACAAAAACCTGCACACTAATGCTAATAGCAGCATTACTGACGCAGCTCAATAGTGGAAACAGTCCAAATGTCCGTCAGCTGAGGAACGGATAACCAGACTGTGGTCTATCCGCACAATGGAACATCCTTTGGCAATAAGAAGTGCAGCATCAATATATGCTGCAAGGTGGATGAACCTTAAGAATATTATGTTTTGTGAAAGAAAAACCTGCCGTTGTAGAGTTGAGCAGATCTTGGCTTTTTGGAAACCCTGATTGCGTAGTGGTTAGTGCTACAGCAGCTAACTACCAGGTTGGTAGTTCAAATCTCCCAGGTGCTCCTTGGAAACTCTGTGAAATAGTTGTATTCTGTCGCGATAGGTCGGAATTGACTCCACGGCAGTGGGTTTGGTTTTGAGTTTTGACCCCCACAGGGTCTTCAGGGAGAGAGCAGAGGGTTCAAACAGCAAACCTTTTGGTTAGCAGCTGTGGCTCTTAACAATTGTGCCACCAGGGCTCCACCAAAACACAGTATTTTGTATGATTCTATTTTTGTGAAAAGTCCAGAATAGACAAAACTATACCAACAGGTAGTAGATTCGTGGTTGCCCGGTACTGAGAGAGATGGGCTGGAGACAGCTAGAGGGCATGGGGCTTCTTTTTGAGGTGAAGAAAAATATTCTCAAGTTGACTGTGGTCATGGTTGCACAACTCGGTGAGCATACCGAAGGTCATTGAATTATGTGCTGTAAGTGGGTGAGTCATATGGTGTGTGAATTATATCTCCATAAAGCTGTTATAAAAAAATTTTAAAAACGAACTCCTAGGAAGTGCTTGTCTGTGGACTTGGTTCTTCTCAGACACTTTTCTCTCATCTCACTTCTGTTCCAGGCCATGAGGCTTCAGGGAGAAAAAGGAGCACCAGGACTGGCATCTAGAGCCCAGCAGCACCGCAAATCTGTAGGGTTACCCTAACCAGGCCGCATCCCCTCTCTGGGCCTTAGTATCCTCTTCTCAGGGTTGCCAGGATTTCAGAAATGTGTAATGACTCACAACATTTGAGGGCTTTGAGCTAGCAGTCCTAGTCCTAGAGAAGTCTTCAGAGCCATCCTCATGAAGGAGAAAGCTCTAGGCCTCACAATGCCCAGTGAAGCATTTTCTGAAATGTCTAAAAAAGGAAAAGCTGCCCTAATTCCCAACAACAAGAGAATACGAGTAATTACATAAATTACAAATTGCTGTTGTGACATTGAATAGTGGGCCTGTGCCCGGTTACCACCAATGACCACTCTGACGGGAAACACAACAGAGTCCCTGACAGAGCAGGAGAAAAGTGGGGTGCAGAATTTAAACCCTAGTAAAAAGATCAGACTTGTTGGTCTGACAGACTGCAGGGACCCCAGAAGACAGGGCCTCCTGACTCTCTGTTAGTCCAAAACTGAAACCATTCCCAGAGCCAACTTTAGGCAAAAACTGGACTACAAGACAGAAAATGATACTGGACAACAATGTGTTTCTTGGCTCAAGTAGATACACAAGACTAGCAGGGCAGCTCCTGTCTAGAGGCAGCATGAGACAGCAGAAGGCGACAAGAGCTGGTTGAATGGACACAGGAAATCCAGGTGGCAAGGAGGAAAGTGCTGTTACATTACAGGGAGAAATAAGTAGGGTCACATAACAATGTGTGTATAAATTTTTGTACCAGAAATTAACCTGAACTGTAAACTTTGACATTAAGTGCAAGATAAACAAATAAAATGGGTCCAGTGAAGACTAACAGTTGTGGGGCCTGCAGCGCGGTGATGCTAGGTGGGGCGATGTGACATCAAGCTGAGTGAGGACAATGGGATAGCAGCCGCACAAAATTAACCAGAGAAGAGCAGACACGGATGAAGCTGGGGTGATGGGTTAAAGCAGTGAGAGTGTCAGAATGTGTCCCTCTTTTATTTAGAAGTCCATTAAGGTCACCATAATGGTGTTCATGGGTGTCCTTGGATGGTACAAACAGTCAAGCACTTTACTAATCAAAAAGTTCAAACTGTTCAAACCCATCCAGAGATGCCTCTGAAGAAACACCTGGGTGGTCGGGTTTTGAAACTGGTTTGGTTGGAAATTGGTTCCAGAGTCTGTGATCTGTGTATACAAGTTACCCACAAGGTAGGGCAGACCTGGAGGCAAGGAGGCCAGGACACTCACAGCCACTTCTCAGGCTGCCTCTGGGAGAGCTGGGGAGGCCTGGAGTGGATTGCTGGCGGGCAGAGCTTTCCGAGATGGCAGCAGCCATGGAACATGTGTGCTCCAGTGGAGACCCTGGCCTCACCTCTGCAGGGCATCCTCACATGCAGCCCTTCCTCTCAGCCTGCAGGATGCCATCTGGATTTGCATTTCCCAGTAGGAACTTGGGGGCCCCTCTGGGGTGAATCACTGCCACATGCTGAACTGTAAACATCTCCTAGACAAAGATCTGTGGCTCATTCTATGTCCTCAACCTCCCACTCCCCACCCATCTGACACTGTGCATGAGCCAAAGCATAGGTGAGGACAGAAGCCTGTCTGCAGAAAACAGCACCTATGACAACTAGTGTTCAAATGCTGAATGATTTCCCACAGCTGGAATGGGAACTGCAGTGAGCAATAGAAGTTGTTCATTGGCGTCCCTCTTCGAGCCATGGCCAGGGCATGCACCCTGCCTGCTGTATCTGTGTTATGCCTCTGATTTCAGGAGAGAAATGTAGTCTCAGGGGCCACAGCCATGCCCCCTCAAGCCTGGCCCAGTCAGGCCTCTTCCTTCACCAGCTTGCTCATCAGCTGCTTTGGTGGCTGTGAGGAGCAGGCTGGGTTCGCTTCTGCAGCCATGTCAAGCCTGTCCCAAGTCAATTAGAAACTTGGATAGTTGATAGAAACTTGGTTGGGTGAAATATGGGACAGCACACATCAGAAAGAAGATCAATATTAACTGGACTTCAACGTAACACGATTACTCCTCCCATCTTAATCCAATATTATGAGGATAGAATAGTTGGGTCAGGGTGCTGGGGACTATGCTCTCAAGGGAAACCGAGGCCAATTGGCTCAACTAGAGTTTTGTTAAGAGGGTTCTCTGCACCCCACATTGGTGAGTGGCATCTGGGGTCTTAAAAGCCGACAAGCTGCCATTTGAGGGTACAGCAAATGGTCCCAGTTTAGCACAAACAGATAATCACCAAGAACCAAAACAACATGGAAGAAAGAGAACCCAGAAGACAAAGAGACCCACGTGAGTGGGTGACTACATCAACTTGTGATCGGAAGAAACGGATGGTTTCCGGTCACTGCCAGTGATAGCCGTGATGGAGCTCACAAAGTTGAGTCTCGCTGGCAACACAAGAATAAAAAAGGGTACAATCTGAGAGCTCCATTAAAAGACCGCAATTGATGATCCACAGGCCTTGGGATGTCCCTGGGAGTGTGGCCCCTGGCCCTGATGTTGCCCCCGTTCATAAATCAAAATGGAGGTCAACTCTCAGACAGGAATGGATTGGACTTGGTGACACAGAGTGACTCTGTCATCTGTGCACTTTATGGTTCTATGCATCTATAGGATATCATCCTGCTGACCTCTTACTGGAGGAAGGGAGTGGGTAGAAAGGAGGGGATAGGAGATTGTTGGGAGGATAAGACAGGTACGGAGCAGAGAGGAAGAGTGTGTTGTCACAGGGTAGGGAGAACAGTGGGAGCTGCATTTAGGTGGGCATGCAATTTATATAGGAATGTATATTTTCATTCAATCATAATAAAAAAAAGAAGAAATTTGGAGCAGGTGAGCTCAGCCTTCCTCACTCAGAACCCAAGTCCTCACCCTCAGCCCTCCATCCTGCCCAGTAGAGTGACTCACAAGACTCCTGCTTGTGGATGGCTTCACACACATCTTCAGGTCCCTCGCCCCACCCCATGTTTCATACAGACAAAGGAAGCTTGTCCACAGCACCCTTCCCTGAGCAGAGGGGAAAGCCTACACCCCTCCAGAAGGTGGCCCCTGCACTAGGGGCAGGGGGCATGCAGAGCAAGGGAGAGGGAAGAGATGGAGAAAAGAGAGAAAGGTGCTAGGCCGCGCCTGCTGCCAGTAGGACCCTCTGGGCTGGCTGGTGTCCCCAGAGGCCCTCTGGCTGTGACAGCTGCTTGCCATATTTCAGCCTCTGTTGCTCAGACTCAGACTTCCTCAGCCACGTCAGACCCAAAGCTAGCGGGGCTCGAGCACCACAGGGTTGGGTAAGAAGATGTGGCACTGGTCCAGACGCAGGCCTTACCTGAGAGCTTGGTGGCAGCTACTGTCCAGGGGCCTCGCAGAGAGTACTACAATGACAGAAGAATGCCAGCGGGAGGGCTCCGCAGAGTGGGGCCATGGTGAGGGCCGGAGAGCAGAGGGCACACGCTCTGAGCCAGGTGAACTACCCCAAGAATCCTGGAGAGTCTCCTATCCCCCAAACCACTTTCACATTCAGAACCTCAGTTCCATCCAAGATGAGCCCAGGCCTGAGAGTCTGGAAAGATCAGCCTCATTTTACAAATGAAAGAGTTCTTCGTGAATCCCTCTATATGCTACACTCTGTGCTGGTTGCTGTGAGTCGGACCTGACTCAATGGCAGCGGGTTGTTTGGTTGGTTGATGCTTGTTGCTGCAGGTGGTTGCCCAGGAAGATACAGACAGAGACACAGACAACTGAAAATGGTGCCGAGAGGAAGGTATTCTGGCAGGGCTTGTCCTCAGGCTGCAGAGTCCAGGAATGGGGACCTCAAAGGCTCAGTGAAGGCCTCCCAGAGAAGAGACCCTGGAAGGAGGCCCAGCTGAGAGAAGGTTGGAAAGAAAAGGCCAAGCAGAGGGACAGCAGATACAAACGCCTAGTGGTGGTGTCAAATAGCTTCAGTTATTGAGAGTTTGTGCTGAAATGCAAAGATGCCACTTTGAAGACTAAAGTGCACATGACCCAAGTTGTAGTATTTTCGGTCACCTCATATGTATATGAGAACTAGACAATGAATAGGAAGACCAAAGAAAGATTGATGTCTTTGAATTATGGCATTGACAAGGAATATCAAATGCACCATGGACTGCCAGAAAAAAGGAACAAGTCTGTCTTGGAGTAAGTACAGCCAGAGTGCTCCCTGGAAGTTAGGATCAAGGAACGTTGTCTCATGTACTGTGGACATGTTATCAGGAGGGACCAGTCCCTGGAGAATGACATCATGATTGGTAGAAAGTCAGCAAGAAAGAGGAAGACCCTTGACAAGGTGGGTTGACACAGCTGCTGCAACAACAGATTGAAGCACAGCAACGACCACGAGGATGGTGCAGGACCAGGCAGTTTCGTTGTTACACGTGGGGTCAGTGTGAATGGTACCATCTCTCAACAACACCCAGCAACAACCCTTAAGGTTTATCAAGTGCCAGGTGCTTTACATAACCTCCTTTCATCCTGATCGTAATTCTTTGAAGTAGATATTGTTGTGTCATTTCACAGATGAGAAAATTGAGTCTCATTATGTGACTTGTCCACAGTTGCTCAAGCTCCTGAGTCAGGACAGGCTAACTGCTGTAACAAAAGATCCCCTGATCTCCGGTTTTCAGCACAAGCTGCTTTCTTGCTCAGGTCACAGTGCAGTGTGAGTTGGGTAATTCTCCAAGAGGTGACTCAGCGACCCAGGCTGCATTCATCCTGGGGTGCCACCAACATTACCCCGTGGTCTGTCAGGATGTTGCAGATGGAAAACTTGAATGAATAGAGGAGATTCTTATGGACCAGGTGGCAGTGGTATGTGTCTCTTCTGCCCCTTCTCCATTGACCCAGTTCATCCCTAAAGGAGGCTGAGAAGTGTCAGCAAGAAGACCAGCGACGTGAGTGATTGAACCTGAGCCCACAACACAAACCTGCCACCTCTCACGCCTTGGAGGAGCCAACCCTCAGGGGCATGACCAGTAAGGGAAATGGCTTAGAAGGCTCAGGGTAGGTGTGAGTCTGGGACACCAGTGGGGCCAGTGTCTGAAGGTCCACAGCATTGCCCCCAAGGCTTCTGGACTTTGTCCTGGGGCAGTGAGGATCTACTAACAGGCTTTATGCAGGAAATGCCATGGGCAAGTCTGGGGTCCGCAAAGAAAAGGTATAAATGAGGGGGGCGGGCAGTGAAACCAGACCAGGAGACTGTGTGAACAGGCACGGTCCTTGGTGACTCAGGGTGGAGCCAGCGGAGTTGAATGTCCATTTCCTTCTGTCCCAGTCCATCATGAAAGCTTCCAAGCCTTGGTCACACCTTCTTTACAGGGACTAGAGGCAGGGCAGTGCCATCCCAGAAGGCAGCTGTAGGGAAGGCCACCCTGGCTCTGGGAGGCTACATGTGACTGTAATTTTATTGTGTGCATCTGGGAGCTAGCAGGGACAGAGGGACCAGTAACCACGTTTTGTTCATTCTAGGCGCCAGGGACATCATTCATGTCCAATGCGAGTAGCCATTAAGCCAGATTGAGTGTGCCTGTGGGGAAACCATTTCCCAGCAGCCTCATTAGCACAGGGCTTGCAGTGGAGACAGGATTCTGGCTTTGGTGGGGCCACTCAGGCGGTTGGGAAGCTTCTGAGAACCATGTCTAGGAGCTTGGAGACCAGGCCCAAAGGCTGGTCTTCTGGCTCTCTATTTGCCTCACCTGGCCCCAGTGTGGTGGGCACATGGCAAGCCAGTGAGGTGATTTTCCACCCCAGTAGAGAGCATTGTTTGGGTAGGTGGGTAGTCTGGCTCCAGATCGTACCTCTTCATTGGCTGGGAAAAGGGCAGGCATTACCTCCTATGCTGTGGGCCCCCTGCTGCCCAGGTATAGGCCATCTCCTATAAACTTCCTCACATCCTTTCCATGTCCCTGTGCCACCTGGTGTAACAACACCCCCTCCTCCATGTCCTCTAGGCCCTCTGTTTTCTGCAGCCCCTTCCAGGCTGTTGAGCAAGCAGAGGAGGTGGGAGAGTTTTCTGTGGGTTTACCCAGTTTGCCCAGCTCTGACAGCAGCTGCTGACTATTGCCTACTCTCGTCCTTACCCTTAAGCAGGCCTCCCAAATAACACAGTGGCCACCACAGCAATGCCCCCACCGCCAGTACTGGCCACTGGATAGGGCTGTCTCAGGCTTGACTTGTACTGCCTCACCTCACCTCACCTCACCTCAACTCACCTCAACTCTCTTCACCTCACCTCACCTCTCCTCCTCACCTCACCTCACCTCACCTCTCCTCACCTCTCCTCACCTCACCTCACCTCACCTCCTCACCTCACCTCATCTCACCTTTCCTCCTCACCTCACCTCACCTCACCTCACTTCACCTCCTCACCTCACTTCACCTCCTCATCTCACCTCACCTCCTCACCTCACCTCACCTCACCTCACTTCACCTCCTCACCTCACCTCACTTCACCTCCTCACCTCACCTCACCTCTCCTCACCTCTCCTCTTACTGCCTCACCTCACCTCACCTCACCTCTCTTCACCTCACCTCACCTCACCTCTCCTCACCTCACCTCACCTCACCTCACCTCACCTCACCTCACCTCACCTCACCTCACCTCACCTCACCTCACCTCACCTCACCTCACCTCACCTCACCTCTCTTCACCTCCACAAATGGCTGGTGGACGTTGTGCTTGCTGCCCAGAGAGGGGAAGCCTAGATGTGTACTCACAGTTGTGTTTCACATGAATTGCTGCCTCTGCCCATTCTGTCCTCCTCCTCTGTCCTTCTCTCCCACTTGCTCTTCCTATCAGCAGCAGCTCTTTTTCCCCACTCTAGGCACCCCTCATCCCTCCCCTAGGGAGGAAGCGCTCAGGCTCTCTGACACTAGGTGCTAGGTTGGGCTGCTTGGTTGGTGCAGCATGGTCTGTGGACATAGTCTGCCCCTCAGCTCTGCCAAGGGTGAACTAGCTGATGGGTGTCCATGGGACTGCATCCTGGGGTGGAAGGAAAAGGAGGGCAATGCCAGGCAGGAATAACTTCAAGGAAATTGTGCCTTTGGCTAAGGAAGCTGTAAATGTGTGGGCTGCCCTCATACAGCTGAGGACTTTCTCAGTCTCTCAGTCCTCTTCTCTCAGCCTCTCGCTTCTCTTTCTCAGCTTCACCCTCAGTCTCACCCAATCTTTAAATTAATTTCTCTGTCTCTCAGTCTTTCCCCCTCTCTCGAGCTCTGTTTCTCAGTCTCTCTCTTCCCCACCATTCTTTTTCTCACACATACACATTGCCTCAGGCAAGAAGGCATCTTGGGGAGCATGTTCTCCCACAGTTTCCAGGTCTAGATGACTAGAGATGGAGGCCTCGTCTCATAGCACACAGCAGCAGAGTGTGCAGAAGCCAGGCCCCTGACTACCCAGCCTAGGGCTCACTCCAGCATCAAGCTGCTCGTGTAAGGACACTAATGAGAGGAGACAGCATGTCCTATGAAAGGCCTGAAAGGACATTCCCACACAGGGACACAGGAGGGTGAGAAGCTGCAGGTGTGAGAACTAAGCAGGCCACATGTGTCAGCTCCTGTCAGCCCTGGACATCTTTCTTTTTGTGCCTTTCTGCTCCCTCTGTGGGAAGAATCTAATTTTCTAAGTTCCCCAGGCCCTTCTTAGCTCGAGCTGGAACCCCCTGCATCCTGGTTGACTGGGTGTGGCCATTAACTTCCTTGGACACCTCAGACCTCACAAGTATGGGTCATAAGACCTTGTATATCGAGTCCACGAGGAGCCCAGTGCTGCACTGAGCACTGACTGACACAAAATCTTCACTGCAGTCCTTCCTCCTTCTGAGGGTGGTTAGAAAATTCTGGATTCCAAAATTTTCATTCTTTGCAGTGACACTCTCTCACCCTCCTGGGGCCAACAGCAAAGCCAGAGAAGGCTCTCAGGTCATGGTATGAAAAGAGGGAGAAGGGAGGGTGGGAAGAAGGTGGGTGGCGTGGGGTTTGTGATCCCTACTCTCCCTCACTGTCTCTCCCGTGGCCTGGAAGAGGCTGCTGTTGATGAGTCTTAGCTGTTAAAAATAACTGGCCTTTCCATCATCCTGACAGCCGGCTCTGGGACAATGTGTTCCAGGCCTGAGCTGCTCTCTAGGGACGGCAGCAAGGGGGCGAGAAAAGCTGTGGATGCTCCTGGTCAACCCAGGGCCAGGCAAGTGCCCAGATGGACGGCCTACAGCAATCAGTTTAGGCTTGCCCACCGCACTTCGGCCCTCTTGCTCCCCAAGATCCTGTGGCGCTGAATCCAGTGATGGGGGTCCTGTGGGGTAGTCCTGAGGTGCTGTGCTCCCTTGGGGCTCCACAAAAAACTATAGAATCTGTGGACCCCTCTTGGTACCTGAAACTCACTGCCACCTCATAAGGAACCCAGGAGAGGACACCCGGTGCCCTTTCTCCACAAGGCTTCCTCTACTAACTCCTAAAAATGTCTTTGATTGGTACCAGAGGAGGTATTACAATGGATGGGGAAGAGAAGGAGGGGCTCATGGGGGTCTGGAGAGCCCTTGTCCCTCAGGTGGAGTCCTGTTATGGATTGAATTGTGACCCCCAAAAACATGTATCAATTTGGTTAGGCTACAATTCCCAGTATTGTGTGATTGCCCTCGATTTTGTAATTTTCCTATGTGTTGTAAATTCTAATCTCTGCCTGTGGTTAAAGAGGCCAGACTACATTATGTTACAGAGGGTTAGGGTGGGCATGTCACACCCCTACTAAGGTCAGATCCCTGATGGATGTAAAGGGAGGCTTCCTGGAGGGTGGCCTGCATCATCTTTTACCTGACAAAGATAAAAGGAAAGAGAAGCCAGCAGAGTTGGGGACTTCACACCACCAGGAAAGCAGAGCTGGGAGCAGAGCTCATCCTTTGGACTCAGGATACCTTCACGGGGAAGTTCCTAGTCCACAGGAAGATTTGTGAAAAGGATCTTCCTTCAAGGGCCTCAGAGAGAGATAAGCGTTCCCTGAAGCTGATGCACTTAATTCAGATTTCTAAATTCTTAAACCATGAGAAAATAAACAGTTTGCTGAAGCCATACATTAGTGGTATTTGTATTATAGCAGCACTAGGTAACTAACTAGGTAACTAAGATCCCCCTCTCTACTGTGGCCCGCTTCCCACAGAGGAGGGACAGAATGATGAGCACCCAGGGCTAAGAGCCCAGGCTCTGGAGGCAGGAAGACCTTTCTCAACATCACACCGCTCACCCCTGCGGTGTGATGTTGAGAAAGGTCCTAATACCTCTCTGTGCCCTAGCTCCTGCACTGGTAAGACACAAGCTCACAGTCGCAACCCATTAGGCTTGCCATGAGGGTTAAATGGATTCTACTTCTCACTCAGCGTGCAGCATATGGAAGCACTCAGTAAATATTGTTGTTATAGCGCTGGAGCTAACAGCGGGAGCCAAGTCATGAAATTTCAAATCCTGCCTCCTCTTTGACCAGCTGTGCGGCCTTGAGCAAGTTGCTCGACCCCTCTGATCCTTAATTTCTTGGCCTGTGGAATGGAATGATGCCACTCACATCCTAGAGCTGTTGCAAGTCTGCAAGTCCCTCAGGATGGTGCTGATTTGCAGTCCCAGGACAGGCTGAGGTCAGGGCAGGGGACGGCAGCTCCTGTCACCACCTCTGGCACACTCTTCTTCAGAAGCAGCTGGAGGTCTTCCTGGAAGCCAGGGGCGCTGGGGTGGTGAATAACCTGCTCACCTCACCCCAGACTAGAGAGCCTCACAGTACAGCCTGAGACCCCCATGGAGGAGACCCACCCCAGCCACAGGCCTGGTGACCCCTCACCTTCTGCTGTGCCACATACCCAGAGGGGGAAGAAAGGAGGTGGAGAGGAGACAGAGAGAACCCAGGAGAGAAGACAGTCAGGACCCAGAGAGAAAAAAAGAAAGAATGAGAGACAGAGAGAGGGCTAAGTTAGGAGGAGTGAGAGAGACTCACAGACACTATGAGAGAGAGAAAGCAAAAATAACCAACAATTTCTGGAAACATAGAAAAACGAGAGTGACCTCTCAGAAAGACCAAATGGAAGGAAGGAGGAAGAAAGGGGGGCCAGCTGGGGAGCCCCAAGGGGGTGTGTGGGACAGTGATGGAGGCTGGGGATCTGGAGACAGTCTGACTCCTCTGCAAACAGGGCTTATACCCAAGGATGGGTACTATGTTGCCATGACAACAGATATAGCATTTAGGGTGATTACTGGTGAATTACAAAGAGGAGGAGGTAGCCTAGGCTGGCACTGCAGCCCAGGGAGGGGGGTCTTGTAAGCAGTGCCTGGCTCCAGCCAGCAGCCCAGCCCCTGTCCTTCTCAGTCTAGCCCAGGATTTCTCCTGAGGCTGCCCAGGGACAGACCTTCTGAGCCACACCCCAGGCCTGCCCCTCTACGTCCTGCTGGACTGGACAGCAAGCACAGCACTGTGCGGACACTGTCTGCAGCGGCTGCTGTACATCCCACTTCAACAACCATCTCAGGGTAACTGTCACCACGCCCTTGAGCAGGGCACCCCAGAAACCTCATTCAGCCACTGGCAGCACAAGAGTCAGAGAAGCGGAGCAACTTCTCTGAGGTCACACAGCAGGAAGGCAGCTCTCCTGCTCTGCACAGCCCTCCCCATGCAGTTCCTGGAGCCATGGCCTAGATCCCAGGCAGGCTTCAAGGTACGATGTTCCTGAGAACCTCAAACTCCAAGACCTGCTGGAAGGATTCAGCCAAAGCTTGTGGGTGAGAAAAAGGATGAGGGGACTAGATGTTCTACATGGCTGGCCCTCTGCAGGCATTGTCCTGTTTCATCCCTTGAGATAAGTTATTACCATTTCTACTTTATAGTTGAGAAGCAGGCTCAGAGAGGGAAAGTATCCTAGCCAAGTACCCCCACCTGGTCAGTAGCAGATGCTGCCCCAAGCACCCTGTTGATAAGTGACCATCTGCTATGGGACCACAGCAGGCCTGCAATTCCAGGCCTGAACAGGGCAGGGGAGCATTGTGACTTATTTAGCCTCGCCCACATCCCAGTGTTTAGGAAAATGAGATTTTCTACACAGTAACTGTAGGGGGCAGACTTTGAATATTGGGGTCTCGTGAGTCTAGGGACTTGGGACCCGCAGAGGCCAAGGCTATCTAGCTCCCTACAGGCTTGGGTAGCCTCCGGCAACCAGGGTAGCTCCCAGCCATGAAGTCTGTGGTATCCATAGCTGTCCTTTCTGATTTGTCCTCTGGGCCATTGGCCTTAACTCTACAGAGCTTCCCGGACATCCACCCTGGAGACACCAAGGGGGTAACAGACATCCCAGTTCAGGGCATGCAGGAGGGGAGGGGAATGAGTGGTGTGGCCTAGATACTAGTGTGGGAGGGCAGCCCGGAAGTTCATGTTTGGCCTGGTTCGGGGAAGCATGTTTGTTAGTGGATCTGCCCTTCTCTGGGAGGAAGAGACACTGGCCTTCTTATGCCTCCGGCCTCATGCTCTAGAGATCTGTCTAGCTGGTGTCAGAGCAATAGATGGCCCTTTGAATTCCCACCCCAGTCCCTGAGGCCCCTGTCCCCAGATCTTTCTCAGGAATAAAACCCAGGCCCTCAGTGCTTCCCTGAACAAACTCCCAGCACAGGGAAAAGTGGCTGGAGAGGGGAGGGGGAAGGGAGGGGGCTAGGGGCTTCTGGGGCTCTGAACTGGCTGCCACCGGAACCTTTAACAGAAAAGGAGGGTGGTGTGTGTGACAGAGAGAATGTACCACAAGGATGGAACTGCAGTGAGGCAAGGTTGAGGATATGAACATGCAGAATTAACTTTACCCAAAAAATGTGTGGTCTTTGTCCTTGGTTTCTGAGAGATAACTGCTAAAACCTTGGAATCTCCCCCAGTGATGGAAGTATCTTTAATGGAAACTCCACAGCACACCTGATGTAACAGGTTACGCAACTGAGGTGATGGGGGTGGGGGGTGGTGTGCTGGCCAGTCCAGAAGAACTATGGTGACATCAGCCAGACCTCCGAGGAAGGGTCTAATTCAATTAATTATGACTGCATACTGAGGCCCCAACTAAAACTCTAGACAAGAAACTTTCTAGTTGGTAAAACACATCCATGCATGCAGGAAGGCAATGTGTCCTTTCTTGGGATGTGGGAACTTCACTTTGGGGCCCCTCCCAGACCTCACCCTATGAGTCTCTTCGTTTGTATCCTTTTCCTATAATAGAACTATAATCCTAGATATCTTGACGTCTATGAGTCATTCTAGGGAATTATCGAACCCAAGGGAGTAGTGGAGGCCTGCAGGTCAGATATGAAAGGGGCCTTGGGGCTCCCCAAGCTTATGGCCACCATACTGAAGGGGTAGTGGGAAAGCTTTTAATTTGGAGCCAGCAGGTCAAACCTGAGGGTGTCATGGAAACTAAGCTTGCAGCTGGCATCCAAGTTTTTAGGCAGATGGGGCAGCCTGGAGGACAGCGCCTTCACCTGGTGAGATCTGACCTTGCTCTGGGTGGTTGGGGTCAGAGGAAGAATTGCAGCCTGTGCAGCTGGTGTTGGAACAGAAGGGGGATTGGAATTAATTTGGACTGACCAACACATTTGGTATCAGAGAAGCAGGATTTGATTTTCTGTAGCAGAGCCCTTCTAGAGAATTTAACAGATTTGATGAAACAAAGAAAATAGGAGGTGAAACAGTGAAAAGAAATACAGGAGACTGACAGCCTTGCAGGGTAGCCCTGCCCTGCCAGCTGCTTTTCCCTCCCAAGCTCCCTCCCATACCCGCTGGGTGCCAACCTCCACCAGCTCAGCCCTGGCCCTGGTCTCATTGCACTGGACATTGCCCAGGGTACTGCCCAGGCTGACCAGGGTCTTGCACTGAGGCTCAAGGACACCTGGCTGGACCATGACCTCTAGGGCAGTTAGGGTGTATGTGACTGACTTTTCTGAGTGAGAATCATGAGGAGGGTGAGGAGGAGGCCGGAAAAGAAGGAATGCATTGATCACAGGTTAGATCCCACCAGGCCTTGCGAGGCTGCCGTGCAGAGGGCACAGTGAGGAGGCAGGGGCAGAGCAAAGGGTCCAGAGGGTGAGGCCTCACCCAGCTCAGAAGTCAGGATGGTCAGTCAGGACAAGAGAGGCCGTGTCCGTATCACACCAGAATGAGAGGCCTTGCCCCAAAGCTGAGGAGCAGATGGCTCAGGGCTGACCACATTTACCCCTCAGGGGTCCAGCAAAGCCGGCTGCTCCCAACTGCTGGGGTACAGGGTGGTCCTCAACTAGTCCACCACCACTGTTTCTGGAAGCCTGACAGTGGATCAAAGTAGGTAGATCCCATGTGAACCGTGATCCGGCCTGGCCCTGCGCCTCCTGTCCTGCATCCGAAGGCCCGTCAGCATAACTGTTAGCATCCTCCTCACCAACTCCCTCTCTGAGGGCGATGGAAACAGTTGTCGGGATGCATCTGAGCTGAAGCCACATGCAGAGAGCCACGCTGGGCCCGCGCCTGGGCCCTGCTGTGACTCCAGGTGTGGCTGTTCTGTGACCTGGGACCAGTCCCTAAACTGCAGGGGCCCAATTTCTGTATCTACAGAATGGAGGCGAGGCCTAGAAATGAGCTGTGACACACCAGGCTATTCTCTTCTTCCAAGTGCGATCTTTGAAACTGGTCCCTTCCGTCTTCACCCAGAATTCCTATCTCCTCCTCTCCAGCGACAGGTGTTCACAGCACTGCAGGAGAAACGGGGTGACGAGCAGGTAGTGAGCAGCCTGGGAGATCCACAGGTCCAAGGAGATAAATGCCCCTTACCCAGATCCAGGCGTGGAGCATCCATTAGGCATGGTAAGCACAGGTCTTACCTTGCTTACCAGATGGTCTGTAGTGAACAACTGCACCTCTTTTTTGACCACATCAAAGACTCTGCTTCTAAGCACGGCTGACATCTGTCTCTCTCCCAACCCCACAGTACCTTCCCACAGAACCAAAACCTCTTTTCAAATCAGTAATCCCTGACAGGGGAGGATAGCTTAATAAGCAAGGCCAGCCCAGCCTTACCTGTGGTGTAGTTACTAACCTGCAGTGAACAGTTTGGCTGTAGATGGCCTGGTGAGCACTGTGTTTACCTTACCTACGGGATCATTCACCCCCGCCCAGTCCCAGAGAACACTGGCCTGAGAGACCTGAGGCTGGGGAGATGATAATAAACCAGTGAGTTTGTTGGCCACCTTCAGCAGTGGTGTGTCTCCTCCTCTTCCTCCTGCTCCTCGTCTTCCTTACGCTTCTCCACACTGGAGGCTGGCTCTCGACACTCCACACACTTCCCCTCCTCCTGGAGACAAGAGACCCTGACACTCCATCTTACTTTTAGACAGCTATCTCTCACTGGCACTGGACTTCACCCCGCTCTGTCCTCTGCCCCTGAGGCACAGTCTGAGGCCAGAAAGTATCTCAGAACCTGAGAGAGCCCACACTCAAGTCACAGCCTGGACAGCAGGCCCCACGCCCACCCCGCCTCTTCGGCCTGAGGCGAGCCTGTCCACACCAACATCAAGCCCTTGCCTCCTAATGGGCCCACCCTCCCTGCGTCCCTGTCCTCCAAGGCCCAGCCTTCCCTTCTTCAGAGCCCAAGGAGACATTCCTTACCTAGGTGACACTGTCACATACCTCAGTGCATTGGCCCTGATGACCTCACCCTTGCCTGCTGGTTTCTCAGTCCCCTGGCTACAGGGTGGGGTAGACTCTCTCCATAGCCCTTCAAGCCTGGCACAGAGCTCACTCAGCACTCCAGAGAAAGCCAGAAAGTCCAGCCAGGCTCCAACACACAGCTTCTCATACTACTTGTCTGGGCTTTCCATTCACCCATAGCAGTAGCTAAAATGGGGTGGCAAGGGGTTGCCTCTGCCCACCTCCACGGTCCCCAGCGATTCCACTCAGGACCGAAAATGCGTGCTCCATCACAAAACCAAAGTTGTGCTTTGAGGCGACTGGTAGCCCACCTTCACTCCCTGGAAAGTGGCTCAGTGACCATTCAGCATCTGGCATTGTTTAAGCCCATCTCTTGAGGTTCTGGCACCCCATACCCTGGCCTCCTCAAATATTCCTCCCCACCACATCCAGCCCCCTTCCCAGAGAACTTCCCATCAGTATGATTTTCTCCACCTCCCCACCTTTCAGGGGATACTTCAGGGCCACTGGCTGGACATACAGCACTTAGCCTTCCATTGTTTGCTAGGCACCGTCAGTGGTTAAGTGCTACAGCTGGTAACCAGAAGGTCAGCAGTTCTAATCTGTCAGGTGCTCCTTGGAAACTCCAGCAGTTCTACTGTCTGTAGGGTCACTGTGAGTAGAAATTGACTCAACGGTCGTGGGTTTGTTTTGGTTTGGTTTAGTTTGGTCAGTATCACAGAGCCCTGGCAGTGCTATTGTTAAGAGTTCACCTGCTAACCAAAGTGTCAGCAGTTCGAATCTCCCATCTGCTCCTTATGGGATTTCTAGTTCCACTTCTACTCCCTTAATGAGTAGAACCGCATGGGGCAGTTCTACTCTGTCTTAAAACTTCACTATGTGTCAGAATTGACTGGATGGCAGTGATTTATTTTCTTTGTTTGTTTGTTTTGTTTTGTTTCTGTCGGCCAGTATTCCAGGACATAGTGAACAAGGCAGGTAAACATCCCATCCTCATGGAGAAATATAACCAAGTGAAGGACAAGGCTTGTCAGCTGGCAATAAGGAGGAAGGAGGGAAAGGCAGGCAAGGGGAGATGAGTAGCCTTTGGAAAGGGGCGAGGGAAGGCCATACAGGAGGGTGGCTCCCAGAATCAGGACAGGAACTGCTGCTGTAGAAGTAGGGGTTCCAATGCCACTCCAGGGAAAACAGGACCAACACCATCTGCCCAGAGGTCGTCAGGCTCCTGAGTAGGACAGAGCACACTTGAGCAGTTCACCTCTGTGAGTCAGGGTGACTCTCACGGCAACTTGGCCTTGCTGAGAGAATACAGCGTTGTTGTCAGGTGCCATCAAATCAGTTCCACCTGACGGCGACAAACAAAACACTGCCTGGTCCTGTACCATGCCGGCAATTGTCTTTATAGTTAAGCCCATTGCTGCAGCCACTGTGCCAGTCCATCTCCTTGAAAATCTTCCTCTTTTTCCTTGACCCTCTACTTTACCAAACAGATGTCCTTCTCCAAGGACTGCTCCCTCCTGGCAACATGTCCAAAGTATGTAAGACATAGTCTTCCCGCCCTTGCTCTTGAGAAGCACTCTAATGGTACTTCTTCCGGAACAGATCTATTTGTTCTTTTGGCAGTCCGTAGTACATTCGATATTCTTCCCCAACGTGACAATTCAAAGGCATCAATTCTTCTTCTGTCTTCCTTATTCATTGTCCAGCTTTGGCATGCACATATGATTGAAAATACCATGGATGGGTCCTGGTTGACATTTTTATTTCAAGGTGATATTTGTACTTTTCAACACTTCAAAGAGCTCATTTACAGATTTTACCAATGCGATGCGTCTTTTGATTTCTTGACTGCTGCTTCCGTGGATATTAATTGTGGATCCAAGTAAAATGAAGTCCTTGACATCAATCTCTTCTCCATTTATCTTGACATTGCTTAGAGGTCCAGTTGTGAGGATTTTTGTTTTCTTGATGTTGAAGTGCAAACCATACTGAATGCTGTGATCTTTGATCTTCATCAGTAACAGTTTCAAATCCTCTTCACTTTCAGCAAGCAGAGTTGTGTCATCTGCATACTGCAGGCTGTTAATAAGTCTTCCTCCAATCCTGACACCTCACTTCCTTTTCATACAGTCCACCTTCTCAGATTACTTGCTCAGCATACAGATTGAAAAGGTGTGATGAAAGGATATAACCCTGATACACACTTTTTTCCTGACTAAAACTTGCAGTGTCCCCTTATTCTGTTTGAGAAACTTCCTCTTGATCTATGTACAGATACTTCATGAATACAATTAAGTGTTCTGCAATTCCATGATACTATCCATAATTTGTCATGATCTGCACAAATGCCTTTGCATAGTCCACAAAACATAAGTAAATATTTTTCTGATATTCTCTGCTTTCAGCAGGACCCATCTGACATCAGCAATGATATCCCCAGCTCCATGTCCTCTTCTGAATTTGGCTTGAATTTCTGGCGGTTCCCTGTCAATACACTGCTCTAATCGTTTTTGAATGATCTTTAGCAGAATTTTACTTGCTTACTATATTAACAATATTGTCCTATAGCTTCTGCATTCACTTGGATCACCTTTATTGGGAATAGGAATAAATATGGATCTCTTCCAATCGGCTGGCCAGGTAGCTGTCTTTTAAATTTCTTGACATAGATGAGTGAGCACTTCCAGGGCTGGATCTGTCTGCTGAAACATCTCAACTGATACTCTGTCAATTCCTAGAGCCTTGTTTTTCATCAATGCCTTCAGTGCAGATTCTACTTCTTTCTGCATTACCATCGGTTCCTGATCACATGCTACCTTTAGGAATTATTGAACATCAACCAATTCTTTTTGCTATAACGATTCTGTGTATTTCTTCTACCTTCTTTTTGTCCTTTCTGAGTCGTTTAAGAGTTTCCCTGTAGCATCCTTCACTATTACAACTCGAGGCTTGAATTTTTTCTTCAGTTCTTTCAGCTTAAGAAACGCAGCGCATGTCCTCTCCTTTTGGTTTTCTGTCTCCAGCTCTTTGAACATGTCATTATACTACTGCACTTTTTCTTCCAAAGCCGCCCTTTGAAATCTCTTCAGTTCTTTTACTTCATCATTTCTTCCTTTTGCTTTAGCTACTCAACCTTCAAGAGCAAGTTTCAAAGTCTCTTCTGACACCCGACTTGGTCTTTTTTTCTTTCCTGTCTTTTTAATGACCTCTTGCTTTCTTCATGGATGATGTCTTTGGTGTCATTCCATGACTTGTCTGGTTTTCAGTCATTAGCGTTCAATGCATCAAATCTATTCTCGAGATAGTTCCTAAATTCAGGTGAGATATACTCAAGGTCGTACCTTGTGAACTTGCTGTAATTTTCTTTGGTTTCAATTTGAATTTGCATGTTAGCGGTTGATGGTCTGTTCCACAGTCAACGCACCTATCTGGTCTTGTTCTGACTGATGATATTGAGCTTTTCCATATTAAGAGAATATAGTCCCCCACTGTCTACTGTTGGGCTTTCTGCACCGTCAGTTACCTGCAGTGTGATGAAATCTCATGCTATTCCACTCTGTCCCATCATGTTCACTTCATATAACTTTTATTACAGTATTTTGTTATAACTGTTCTGTTTCATTATTAGTTGTTCTTGTTAGTCTCTAACTGTGCCTAACTCACACCTTAAACTTTATTGCCAAGTGCCTATTACGTATGGGTATATATGAGACAAAACACAGTGTATACAGGGTTTGCTGCTATCCAAGGTTTCAGGCGTCTATAAGCATCTTAGAAGGTATCTCCTGAGGATTAGTGGTGACCTCTGTAAGATCTTTTCCACCATTCCCACCTGTCTCTGGCCCAGGCAAAGGCAGATTGACCCCAAAAGCCCCCACCCACACCCATGCCCACAGGCAGCCTGACCTTGCCCCAGCTGCCTGCCTGAAGACCTTCCCCTGCTCAGTGGCTTGGTTTCCAGACACAGTTCTCTCAGGATCTCTGAGGTCCTCCTGGAGGCCCCCTTTTAACCATCCCTAGCCTCTCCCTTCATCAGGGTGGGCAGCTCTCTCTGCCTTCCAAGCCCCAACCACTGAGGGCAAGGCCAGGACCCTCAGCCACCTGAGAGGCAAATACCTTTCATTGTTCTCTCCAACTGCTGTTGTTTGTGAGTACCTGAGAGGCGCTGTGTGAAGCCTTGGTCAGCTCATGGAGAGAGCCCTGATGCCTACCATGGCTCCCTGTCAAGGCACCATGCCACAGCAGTAAGGGTGGCAATACACGTGTGGCATCTCTGGCACCCCTACCTGAGAACATTCCCACCTGGCTGCATACACAGCAAGGCTGACAGAAGCTGTCAGTGAGAGAGGCTTTAGAGCCCATGGAAATCTGGAGTAGGGGAGGGTGGGTAAACCTGATTCTGCATGGAGAACGGGGCCATCCTCCAGGACACAGGGTCCATCCTCCTTCCATCAGGTCACTGGGCAGTGCATCGGGGGCACCTGGTCGGGTAAGGGGTTCTGCTAGCTCACCCTGGGGGACACCTGGATCCCCGAAGAGTAACCCTATAACCTCACACTCTACCAGAACATTTCATATAGAGGCTCAACCCACAACACACCTTCTCAATCTTTTTTATATTGTGATTATCTGAAAACATACAATCCAAATCAATTTTGCATGCACGCCTATCTGCAGCTTCTTCTCTCCTTGCCTGAAGACAGCACACTCCTTTTCATTTTGTACTTGTTGTATCCTCCCAACGATCTCTCATCCCTTCTTCTCCCTTCTCTGTCCTCTTTTCCATCTCTTTTCAATCTCAAAGCGGCAACATTGCCCCATTTTAAAGACACTTAGATCCAGAGGTTTAGCAGTTTGCCTGAGGCCACACAGCCTATAGATGAGAGAGCAGGTACAAATGCTAACCACACCTTCTCTCTGCTTCCGCACTCCCCACCTCTGTGGGGACAGTTTTCTCACTGCTAGCTCAGCCAGGCCAGCACAGAATCTCTCAGTAGGTCTTCTCCAGGAGACTATGGAAAAAGAAAAAAAGAGAGAAAGAAAGAGAACACGAAACCAAGGATAGATTGCCGGAGCCCAGGGTCCCACCAAGGCAGCATAGGCTGGGAAGATTCACCTGCTGAGCCAATGTGGCATGCACACCTACTCTGCGCCAGGCTCTGCTCCAAAATAAAGAACACAGAGGGAAACAGGCATATGAGCCCCCTCCTCGCTGGCAGCCTTCACGGGAAGGTAAGTGGGCACTTACATGACTCTGCTGTGGTCTGCCTTTCTGACCCCAAACTGAGGTTAAAGTTCGTGTATTTTGGGGAGCTGCATTTTCTCCTCGTGCCATTCCAGACCATGACCCATGGGAGCATCGTTTCCCCTGGAGCCCACCTCTCTTACTTGTTCTCATACAGAAGCTTACCCTACTTCCTCCTCAACTGCTCCCCTCAAGCTCACCTTCCTGGCCATCCCTCTGGACCCCATATCAAAAATACGCCCACTCTCAGAGATGACCAACCACGTCCTCTCACAGGCCATGGCTCACCCACCCCTTCCTTGCCCCACCAGCTCTCCAGCCTGCCTTAAGCTATTGCCTTTCAAGATGGCCCTGTGAGGTTCACTCCACCTAGTTTCCCTGGAACACAGGAGTTGTGGGCAGGGCAGGGAGTGGACTGAGGAATGCCACTTGAGACTGGGGTGGGAGGGAAACGGAGGTATGTGGTCATGAGCAGGAAGGGCACCTTACAGATGGGGAGGCATGAGCTGTGTTCCAAACAGTGCTATGCCGTGGAGGCTATAGAGAGAATCTGAGGCAAGAGAACCTAGAATAATGGATTTATGTTAATCCTGAAGATTTAACCCCAGTGGATAAACAAGAAAAGCCAAGCATGGGATGTGGGTAAGAGAGCATTGACTCAGTCTCCCCTCTTCTCTCTCCCTGTACAGGGCATCCTGAGAGGCAGTGGCAGAAGTTCCAAAGGTGAAGTGTAGACAAATCTGGACAGAGAAAAGGCAGCTAGAGTGCGGCTCCCAGCAGAGCTAAGGATGTGGTTTGAGCTGTGCCCCAGGCCAATCCTTCATCCCACGAAGAGCAAGGTGAAGGCAGAGAGGTCAAGCGGTGAGCCCACTGTCACAAAGCAACTTGTGGACCTCCTGGGACCCTGACCCACAGCCTCTGGATCTTGACCAGAGCTTCTGAGACAGCTGAGCACACCCTTCGAAAAGTTGCCAGCTGTGTGCCCATCCTGATCCCATGGCAATGCCCACCCCCTCCTTGGAGCAAAGGGGCACGGCCCACTCAGATTTGCAGCTGGGACAGCAGTGTTGAAGTGGCACCTGACAAAGAACACACAGAGAAGTAAGCTGTCTTCTGACCACCCCACCTAAGCCCCTACCGCACTGCAGAGGGGACTTCAGCCCTCACCCACTGTGTCACCCACGCCTGTGTCAGGGAATCCAGGCATCCTCTCATGCTCCCTCCCTCACAGCTGCAACTGCGCTGGGAACTGGGGCACAGGGACACCTGGGTGCACCACTGTCCACAGCCAGCATTTTCCTAGTGAAGTAACCCCAGGTCCCTCTTGGGGGGAGAATTCCTGGCTGCTCTATAATTGGAAGGACCTACCCCCGTCAGCTCTGGAAATGGCTTGCCCTCTCTCCAGGGAAATCAAAGGTCAGGACCCTCATAACCACCTTCCGCCTCGACCAGCACCTCCCCCACGCCTGTGGACAGCCAGGGGTCCCAGAGGACTGTGGCAGGGCCAGAAATAGCCTGGCTTTCCAAAGAGTGAGGCTCTTCACTGGACTCCCTTCTATTCCAGTCCCCTTGCAACCAGCATTGGTCCTTGGAGCCTGACGGCGCCATGAAGAGCAGAATCTTCCGCAGAAGCCAGGGGGTCAGCAGGAAGTGGGGGGAGGCCCACGGGTGAGGCAGAAGCCGGGGGCCAGGGGAGGAGGGAGCTAATCACTGTGAATCAAGGAATGGAAAAGGCCAGGAAAGGGGAAGAGAGGGGAGAGAGGATGGAAGAGAGGAGAGAGGAAGGGTAGGAAAGGCAGAATCACCAGGATAAGAGAAGGGTATTAAAACAGCGGGAGGGAGGCTGCCTCTCCCTTTGAATCAATGCTGATTCATTGATGACCACAAGGCAAAGCCAAGGACAGGAGCCTTCAGCAAAGGCCAGAGAGAGCATGTGCGAAGATCTGAGCAAGCAAGCCTGGGAAGGGGTGGGGAAAAAAGGCTGGCATCCTGGCTCCTTCAGCTTTCTGCAGTCTTCCCCACACTGGGGCAGGTAGGTCAGAAAAGACAGTTGCAAGGAGCATTAACAATCAAATTTTAGCTGAGTGGTTCCCACCCCCCCTGCTAATAGTGACAGAAGCCTGAAAGGGTGGGGAGCCCCCACCCTTTGCTTGAAGGGAGGTACCCACAGGCAGAGCTACAGCAACTCACCCTGGGCAAGGCTGCCTGGGGTCTCTGCTGACTAGACCCTCTCATTCATGCAGGATAAGGGGTGGGAGGGACCTGGGCTTGCCTTGCTCCCACATTGAGGAGTCAGATGCGGAGACCAGTTTGTAGCACAGATGAGATTAGACTGGGTAGGTTCACATCTGCTCCAGATGCTCTACAGCCTCAGTTTTCTCACCTGTAGAGTGGGGATAACTGTACTATTTCAGATTTGAGCCCAGTGCCAACCCTAATAAATCAGACTGCTCTTACCACTGCATCTCAGACAGCCTCAAGCAGACCTGTGGTACTGGACACTTTGCACCAAGGTGCAAAGGTGAAGAAAACAGCCCTGGCCCAGAAGCCTGCCTCTAGAACAACTGATTAACTCCAGAAGCCTCCCTTGTCTGTCCTTCCAGTGAGAAAGGGGCAGAGATGGAGCCAAGCTAGGGAACCCTGGGGACCCCAGGAGCAACTGCTTTGTGGGGAGGTAGGATACCCAGGCCCCTAGAAGGTCAGAGCCTGCTCCACAGCAGCCAGACTGTTGGTGCAGAGGCAGGCCTTGAACTCTGGTGTCCAGGCCACCTCTTCTGCAGGACTTTGACTGCCTGGGAAGTTCCACCTCAGCCCTGGAACCTGGCCCTCTGAGAAAGCTCCTAGCCAGTACGGGGCAAGTGAAAATTTGCCAAGTCCAGAGTCTGTCTGGGAGGATACTTTCTCCAAACCGGCAGTCACAGGCCCCTAGTTTGCAGACGATCCTTAGGCAAGGTCTCACACCCCTTTCCCAGCTACCACCCCACAAATGGAGGATCATGCAGAGCTGAAGACAACAGGTGAAGGCCTGATTAATCCACAAGTCATCTCCACCCTGAATCTTGGTTGCAGGTCAGCCTGGACTCTGCCACAGCTGCCCTTCTGAGGGGATGTGGCTCAAGAATGCCTCCTGCTGTGATGCACCAAAGAATGTTCCACCAGTCTGAATTTCTCAGCAGCTGCCCGGGAGGCAGTGGCTGGGTGTATATGGCCCTCTAGCTGTCCCCCGTGATCTGAGGACGCAGATTTCTCACAGAGAAGGTGCAGCTACAGGGAGCTTCTTCTTTTTTTTTTCCAGGTTTGCTTATTTGTATTTATTTATTTTAATATTTTATTATGGTTAAGTGAAAATTTACCCCATACATAGACTCTATGCAGCCCCGTCTGCTATCCCAAGTAATAGCATGCTCGTCCCCTCTACTCAGTATTTCCCATATTCACTCAACCTAGTCCTGTCCCCTCTTCTTCATCCTCCCTCTCATACCACTGGGGAGCTGCTCCAACAGCCTCATGTCTTACAGTCCAGTCCAATTTTTGTCTAAAGAGTTGTCTTCATTGCTAGTTTCATGTCTGGGCTAGAAGTAAAACCAGGGGCCGTGCTGTCTGGTGACCCTTCAAGGTGTTAGACCATCAGATCTGTCTTTTAACAGAATTCTATACCTCCCTGTATGTCAGGGAGTCTGACACTGCATCGCCTCTGAAGGCAGACATTGGAGGTGGCCAGGCACCATCTAGTTTTTCTGGTCTCTTGCTGGTGTACGCTCTGGATCATTTGGCCCTTTCTGTCTCCCGGGCTCGCATTCTCCTGCCGTCTTTGATGTTCTTCATTCTTCTCTGTTCCAGTTGGATTGAGGCCAACTGATACTCCTTAGATGGCAGCTTGCAAGCTTTTAAGACCCCAGACGCCACTCACTGAGTTGGGATGCAGATCATTTTCTTTTTCTTCTTCTTTTTACTGTGACTGAGTGAAAGTGTACAATCCAATTTAAATTTGCATGCCCACCTATCTGCAGCTCCTTCTGCTCTCCTTGCTCACAACAGCACACTCCTCCTTTCCGTTCCATACATGTCAAAACCTCTTAACAATCTCTCGTCCCCTCCTCTCCACGCTCTCCACTCCCATCTAGTAAGAGGCCAGTAGGATGACATCCTATAGATGCATAGAACCATAAAGTGCACACACGATGTGGTCACTCTGTATGCCCAAGTCCAATCCATTCCAGTCTGAAGAGTTGACCTCGGTAATGATTTATCAGGGGCAGTATCAGGTCTAGGGGCCATGCTCCCAGGGGAACTCCCAAGCCTTCAGACCATCATTTGCAGTCCTTTAGTGTTTATAGGGTGTACCCCTTTTTTTCTCATGTTGCTACTGGGACTGAACTTTGAGAGCCCCATCACAGCTATCATTGGTGGTGTCAGGCAACATCCGGTCTTCTGGTCACACGTTGATCAGACCATTTTCTTAGAAAGGAAAAGCTTAGTTGTGCCAGTTGACCTAGATTCCCCCTGAGAGCACAGTCTATAGGGAGCTTTATAAGCCTCCTCTCCCCATCTCTTCTTTAACTGTCTCCTCTGTTGGGACCTCCCTTGCCCTTCTGCCAAAAATGTCTAAGGAAAGGGGTCTCCAAACATAATAAATGAATGGATGGGTCTTCAGAATGTAGATAGATGTGCCAGGCTAAGAGTGCTGTCTAGTTATGACAGCTTTCTGAGCCTGTCTCCACTTGTAAAGATGGGCTCATTCTTACTTTACAGGATGGATGTGAACATTAAATGAGCTAACCAAAAGTTAAATGAGATAAGCAAAACATGCCACCAAGGGCCTGGTGCAGTAAGCAGGAGCAAACAAACAACCCCTGATCTGTCCTTCAAGGTGGGTGCCCCAGGTGGTACAAAGAAATGACAGCACCCCAGGGCAAAGCATGTCCTCAGTGAAGTCCCGCATCCATGTCTGCACTGCCTGTGTGGTACGTTGGGGCATCTCCGCTTGCCCCTGACTAAAGCCACAGCCCTGATAAAGTGTGAAGATGGCATGTGGACTCTTTGATCCTGGGTCCATGTGGGTGTGGGGGTAGTTCCCACACCATCACACCCTACAGTCTCATGCTCCTCCCTCAAGCCTCCCCTCCCAGGCCCCATCCCTCCTTGGGGTCAGCCATTGGGGCCAACCCTGTCCAGGCCTCCTGCAGCCTGCCGCTACACCACTGCTGTCCGTCTTCCCTGCCCTTGGAACCAGGCCAACCTGCTTCCAGTCTGGAGGCGCCCCTCTTTGAAGGGAGCCAGGACGCAGCTTGCTGGGACCGGAAGCCCAGAGAGCTCCCTCTTAATCCAACTCACAGGGTGGCTTTAGGCACTGGCCTCCCCTGTCTGGGCTTCAGCTGCCTCATCTGAGATATGAGAATGACGTCTGCAGGCCCTCCAGCTCTGACGTTGGTGGCTGAATCTTTCCTCAGGGATACCTGAGGCAAACCAGCTCCATCAGGGGCTCTCCTGCCCCTCTGAAGAATAGCTGCTTAAAACATTCCACAGAGTGCCCTTGCATCCCAGCCTACCCATGTTCCTTCCTCCCACTGCCCACCCCAAGCGGTGGTATCCGACCACCTCTGCTGGCCCCAGATGCTGTGCCTGGACACCCAGCAGGGCCAGCTTGGGGCCTTCTCTCAGCCAGCCAGGCTCAGGCTCCTCTGCCCCCCTGACCTCCACAGACATCTAAAGATGGATAGTGGATGCTGAGGGGCTAAAGGCAGGCAAGTGGTAGGTGCCAACCAGTCAGACCTAGGGGAGGAGAGGTGAACTGGGAGGGCAGCCATGCCCAGGGGCCCACGGTCAGGATGGCCTGTGCAAATAGCTGCGGAATAACTGGAAACCCGCAGCAATGAGGACATGGTTTTTTTTTTATTATTATTACAAAATATCTTTTATTGATAAAATAACTCAGACTTTAAAAACAGAAACACTTGCATATCATAACAAGCGGGCCACAAACAGCAATACCAGGGGTTCCATGGAGCACGCACACAGTGGCGTGGAGCAGACATCAGCATTCAGCCCCTCCTTTGGGCTCAGTACCCCTAGTCTCAGCTCAGAGCAATGCCCTGACCTCATAACAATAACCAGCCAGTAACCTTCCATTCATCCACCTCAGAAAACTTCCTTGCCCACCCTAAAAGAAATCTAGCCAGGCCCATCAGAGACCTAACAGAGCCTATGCCATGCCATGCCACACCACACATGCCACACCCCCCACCAAGCTAAGACACTCAAAGGCCTAATGCTGCTGAACCTAGAAACCAGGAACTCCCATGGGGAAGATTGAAAAATAGTCCTCGCATAATCTCAGTTGTTCCAGAAGCCAGGTTCTGTGATCGGGGAAAGGACCAAGAAGAAGAGAGCCCTGTCACCACATCAGTCAAGGGGAGCAATGGTCAGCTGGCACTCACTCAGGTGGGATTAAGTATGCTTCACAGGGATCCATTTGGGGGTTGGAGACCTGCCCAGACACTCTGTGGGGAGGTTCTCTGAGTCCATGGGGCCTTGCTCACTGCCCGGGCCCCAGCAGCCTGCCTGGGGCTCATCTTAGACTGTTCCCATGGTGTGGGTATTTTTAGCTATCTCAGGGAAACAATTTGCCTGCCCGATGACAAAAGACCCTTCCTCCACTGAAGGCCCCACGCCACTGAAAACTCCGGCCGTGCGCAGGCAAAATGTTGAGACCTTGTCATGCAACAAAAACTTGAGCCTTTGAGGTATGAGAACACACCCTCAAAGACGTCCTTCCACTGAAGCAGTGGTTCTGTCTGCCACGCCCTGCTTCCAGTCTAGGTAGGAATTCACAAACCCCGGGCACAGAACAGAAGTCTGCAGAAGACAGGCAGCGCTGAATCAGAGAAAAGGGTTTTATATCTCTGGTAACCACATTTCCCGGTTCTGTAGTGCATTCCCCCACAGAGCGCAAAGCTTTCTGTGAAGCCTTTCATCTCCTTGCTGTGAGTGGGTGGCAAGCTATTGTTACCCTGGTTTTTGCCGGGGGTGACTGCCTGCAATCCAAGATCTCCCGTCGAGACAGGGGCCAGGCCTCCAGACCTCCCTGTTGAGGCCTCCATGCACTAGCCTGCCTCCCACAAGGGTGCCAGGTGAGGAAACCAATCCATGGTTCTGGTGTTTCAGAAAGCAGGGGCCCGGAGGAAGGAAGGGCCCGGAGACAATGCCACCTCACAAACCCCATCCTGGCCCCTGATGGCAACTATGAATGCCCAATCTTCATTTCTGCCTCATCCTCAGAAGCAGGCTCTCCTGGCAAGAGTGGAAGGCAGGCTTCCTGCTCTTTGGAGAGAAGATGAGAAAGACACACAAACACCACAAGCAGGTAACCTACCAGTGAACATGGGGCCTTTGAAAAGAGAGAAGCACATCCATTGGCTTGCAGCGGCCTGGGATCCTGGGACGGAGGGCCTCTGTACTAGCTCAGCCTTGGCTATGCTCCGGACAGTCATCTCTCTGCCTACGCTCAGGCAAGGGGTGGAGAAGAGGGCCCCCCGGAGCCACAACAGCAAACAGGAGGCTTCAAATGGACCCTTGTGAATGGCACCCCTGTTTTTGCCCCTCCTAGGAGTCTTCCAAGATGGGGCCTACAACCTGGGCAAGGAACAAAAGGCCACAGGAAGGTGGCCACATAAAGCAGGGTGAGAAGTAGGGTGGCCTGGTGCCACCTGCCACCCACCCCGCACAGGTAGCAGGCAGGTGGGCTCACCGGGCTGTCTGGGTCCACTGGCGGCAAAGGATCCTTCGGAAGGCACGGCGGAAGTCCTGGTTGAAGACAGTGTAGATGACAGGGTTGAGAGAGCTGTTGCAGTAGCCAATCCAGAAGAAGAACTGGAAGAGGCCATGGGGCACCTTGCAGTGCTGTGGGCAGATGGCACCCAGGCTATAGCTGAAGAAGAAAGGAAACCAGCAGAGCACGAAGACACCAATGACCACAGTCAGCACAAAGGTGAATCGCTTCTCCCGTGTCAGCTGCGCCCGCCGACGCCACCACTGCCCACCTGCAGCACCCACACCCCTGCCCAGAAGCACCTGGCCACGTAGAGTGGCCAGCACCTGAGAGCCCTGTGGCTGCTGAAGGTGTGGGCCACAAGCCGAGGCAGGGGAGGCTGGCACGGACAGAGGCCTACTCCCCTCCTCCTCTTTTTCAGCTTCCTCCTCAGGAGATGCCCCACAAACACCTTTCTTCTGGCTCTGCCCTGAGCTGGGAAGGACAGGCCAGCTGCGTTGCAATGTCGGGGTCCCAGGATCTTCCGAAGTCTCCCTCTCCTTCTCCCCAGTGAGCTTAGAGTGTCCATTGGCCTCCCCATCAACAGCCAGAGAAGTGGCCAGCGTTGGTGGATTAGCTAAGGCCGAAGGCCCTGCAGTGAGGGGATGAGGCTGCTTGGACTCACCCTCCCCGGGGGCCCCCTTGGCCCTGGGCCCTCTGCGGTTGCTGCGTTTGGCAATCAGGTAGATTCGCAGGTAAACCAGGATCATGATGAGACAGGGTGCAAAAAAAGAGCCGATGCTGGAGGACAGAATGTACCAGGCCTCTTGGTTGAGCATGCACTGGGGTCGCCCACGGGGTTGGGGCCCCTGGTCGCCCTTGTAAATGAGGGGCGGAAGCGAGATGGCGGCTGCAATGAGCCACACAGTGAGGATGATGCACTTGATGCGGCGCGGGGTGCGCTTAGAGTTGTACTCAAGCGCACGGCTCACTGCCCAGTAGCGGTCCAGGCTGATGGCGCACAGGTGCACTATGGACGAGGTACAGAAGAGAACGTCCAGGGCTAGGTACACCTCGCACCACGTGCGCCAAAAGTACCAGTAGCCCAGCAGTTCGTTGGCCAGTGAGAAGGGGATGATAAGCGTGGCCACCAGGATGTCAGCTGCGGCCAGTGACACTAGGAACAGATTCTGTGGGGCACGCAGAGAGCGACTAGTCAACACAGCCAAGATGACCAGAGCATTGCCGAAAATGGTGAAGAGGATGAGGAATGTGATGACCGCCGCAATGGCTGCTGTGGCCTGCACAGAGTAGGGCTCCTGGTGGTCCATGGCGTGGCCGAACGCAACCAAAGAGGCGCTGCTCGCCCCGTGCGCGTACCGCAGGGGAGAGAGCTACCCTAGTTTGGTTAGACCAGGATGTTGCTCTTTGGGAGCCGCTGAAGCAGCTGGAGCCCCATAACCTGCCAAATAGGGCCAAGGAGTTTGGGAGACCCCTGGTCCAGCCACCGCCCTCCTACATCCTCTCCCACCGGTGAACCACGTCCTTGTCGTCCGCGCCAGAGAAGTTTTCCAAGTTGTCTTGCTGCTGTCCCTGCTCCGGTGGGGATGAGAACGAAGCGGCGACCTCCTACCACAAAGCTGCCGGACGCACCGTAGAGCGCAGAGCACGGGGCTCGGACCTGTGGGGGACGCGCCGGCGGTTCCCGGAGGAGGCGCGGAGGCTCTGGTTCTCGCTCGGAGCTGCGCTTGCTGGAGCCCGCCGCAGCAGGGTAGGAGGGCGAGCCGGGCGGGGAGAGGGAGGAGACTGGGGGCGGGAGCGAGGGCCGGGACGGGGAGGGGGCGCGGCCGAGAGCAGCATCCACGTTCGCGGTCCTGCACCTTGGCCCCTACCCTTCTTCTCCCAGCCTCCGTGCCGCAGCAGTCACAGGGGCAGGCGTCTGGGATCCTCAGAGGGGCAAGAGTCTGGGTTCCTTGGGACTCAGTGAACGACGCTTGCTGAACTGAAGGGTCGGTGCTCCGGCAGCTGGGACCCGGAACCGACGCACTTGGGGACACTGAGCGGGACCCTGGTCCGGCCGGCTAGCCAGGACCTCGATTCTAGAGCAATGGGGTAGACTAGAGTCTCCTCCGGCAGCTCAAGTCCTCCGAGCAAGGGATAGGTGAGTACACTGGGGCGCGGAGGGGCCATAAAACACAGCTCGCAGCCGACACCCCTGTCGTGGAGGCGCCCGCACAAGGGGCTTCGGGAAGCCTGTCTTAACCCCCTTCCCCAAATCCTTGCCCACGGGACTCCGACGAGCCTGCGGGCTGCAGTAGAAGCGGTTCGCTGGCTATGAGTCGGAATCGACCTGACAGTAACAGATTTGGGTTTTTTTTTATACAGTTTGTAAGGCATCAACAAGTAAATTCTGCTGCCCGCTATGCGATGTTTTTGACTCACATGGAAACCAGTGAGGAAGTAAGTGTTTTCAGTCAGGATAATGTCAGTAGGTTGCGAGCGCCCCCTGCCTCTCCCATGTGCCGAGATACCGCGGCTCAGCCTGGAGAGACCTGCGTGCTCTCCTGGTGGCACTTCAAGGGTCCCAAGCAACCCTGGTGGGGAAAGCAAATGCTCGGAGTCTCGGATCTCTAACTTCAGTTTTCATGTTTCGCCTACAGCTGCCTCAGTTTCCCCACTAAGAGCAAAAAACGTACGAGGAAAACTGGACTGGACTCCGATTGCAGCAGGTGCTGACAACAGCCCAGAGTTTTCTATTTTGGCAAATGGCGGCAAACTCCAGCCTCCGGACCAGTAGGTTGAGGGGGCCCACCCCAGCGCAGAGCAAGGAAAACCACTGAGCCCCAATGGAAAGTATTTTTTTACACAACTCAAAGAAAAAGCAGGTCTTGGGGCAGCCTGAAAAGGAGCTTCCTGTAGCCCCCTGGGGCTAGGGCTGGGGCTGAACCCTCTCCCTGCTCCAGTCCTGCCTCACTTCCCCCAAATACATACCACACACTCCTCTTGGGATGCCAGTGGAAAGATGAATTGGAATAAAAAGACATTTTAGACTACCACCCACCTGGTGGTCAAAGAGCAGCTGGACCCCTCCTCCCCTGAGGCACCCTCACCCTATTCACTGTCCCCATGGTCACTGCCACCATGACAGCATAGGTGGCCTCACTGTTTTTGCACTTCCCAAACCCCAAATGCTGTTTAAGCCCAGCGTAGAGCCAGATCTCATATTTATAGCCTGCAGCTCTGCATGGTGTCCGTGTGTAAAATAAGCATCAATCCACCTCTGAAAGCAGAGTTCCTTCAAAGGTCCCAACCCTGAGCCAGTATGTCCACTGGACTTTCACTTCTGCCTGCCCAGACTTCACAAAAGCAGGGCGTGCGACCTCTCAGTGCCTACAATGTCTCACCCCTACCCAGGCTCAGGTGGGCAGTACCCCAGGGCCCTCAGGCCTAGGGGACATTCTCATGATGGCTTTCTCTTTGTCCTGGGCTATCCTAGCCATCCTGACAGGTTATCCAGCTCTTCTGAGAGCTGCTAAAGGCCCAAAGCTTGACTGCAGGTAGAGTGGGGCACTGTCTAGGCCAAGTTGAGATAGAGCAATCAGTCTCCAGGCCCTTCTTTCCAGGCCCCAGCTCTCAGCTGACCACTCCGGCAGCAGGTTCTGTGATGTGTCCTTCCCCTCTCTGGCTAGGTGGGGCCTGTGACCAGGGTCACCAGGAGTGGAAAGCCCAGAAGCCCCGGCCCTCAGGAAGGGCAGAGGGGTGGCCTTTGGAGCCTGGGAAGTAGCCATATAGGCAAATTACTGCGTGACCTAAGTCACAGAGTCCAGGCAGCCTGGTGCACAGGTAGGCATTGGAAGGGATCGACTTCTCACCATCTCCAATCATACTCCAGAAAGCAGGACAGTATGTCCCCCAAACACCCCTGATCCTTCCACTGCAGCTGGTATCAAAACCTTTTCTTTCTGACTGGCTTTCCTTCGATAATGAGGCTGCTAGGGCTTTCCAGGAACTGAGACCAGAGAGGCCCATACTCCCTCCTCTGCTAAGCCCTCCCTGTCCCACTGAGAGGTGCTCAGCTGGGCCTTCCCTGAAGGGAATACTCCAGGCTCACACAGAGCCAGGCTGTGCTCTAACAGCCCAGGTCAGGGCAGATGGGAGCCACCAGGTTCAGATCCTACTGGCCAGTGAGCCCGGGAGACGTACAAGCCCATCTGGGAGGGCACAGGATCGGCCCCGCACCTTCAGCATAGAAGAAGCTACTTGGCTCAGCTACTGCTCGTTCTCATCCTACCTTCTGCTGCCTCCTGCCCTCTCCACACCTGGTGGAGCACAGTGTCAACGCCGCTCACACACTCCGGGGCAGTGGGCTAGTTACGTAACTCAGTTCCCACCCCTCCCCTTGGCTCTCCATCTCCCCCACCTCACACACCCTTCAGGCTCAGGCTTCGTGTCCCATTCCCTGTTCCCCACAGCCACCAGGTGAAGCCGTCCACAACGCGACTTCCTTCAGCTCTGCCAAACCAGACCTGACATGCCACTGTAGTCCTGCTTCACCAGGGATGGCAGAGTTCATTCCCCAGATGGTCTGGCAGCCACCAGCAGGAATGGTCTCAAGATTCCCAGCCCATCCGGGTTGACTGGGAAGCCTTGTGGGAAGAAAGCATCAGGGCACTGCCTCTCTTGCCTGCCTACTAGACTGCAAACAATTCCCTGGACATGCTGAATCCCCATACCTCCAATCTTCCAGGGGCTGCTTGTTTGTTCTGCCAGAAACACCCTCCGCATCCTTTCTCCTGTGCTTGGTGGGCCCTACCCCAGTCTCAAGGTCCACTCACTGGACTGCTGCCTAAGGCAGAAGGAGGTACCATGTTCTCCAATTCTGACACCATGTACACTGTGCCACTTAATGCTTGGTGCACAGTCCTGAGAGTTGCAGCAGGCCCTATCTCAGGTTGTGCACCGCCTCTGCCCCCAGTACCTGGCCCGAGTCTGTACACTGGTGGATAGCAGCAGGCATCAGTATGTGCCATGCCAATGAGCCTTTCTTAGATGGGAAGGTGCCACAGGGATGTCCTTTGAAAGAGGGGCCATGGGTGGAAGGTGACTTTTTAGTTATCTGGTGCTGCTCTAACAAATACAAGTGGATGTCTTTAATAAGCAGAAACTTATTCTCTCACCATCTGGGAGGCTGAAAGTCCAAATTCAGGGTGTTGGCTCTAGGGGAAGGTCCTTGTCATCAATCTTTCCCTGATCTAGGAGTTTCTCCGTGCAGGGACCCTATGTCCAAAGGACATGCTCTGCTCCCAGTGCTTCTTTCTTGGTAGCTTGAGGTCTCTCTCCTCTCTGCTCTCTTCTCCTTTATATCTTGAGATTGTTTTAAGATACAACTGAATCTTGTAGATTGTATCTTGCCTTGTTAAGGTAAAAATGTGTTGAGTCAACTCTAACACACAGCAACCCCATAAAAGAGTAGAATGCCCATAGCATTTCAAAAGAGCACCTAGAGGATTGGAACAGCTGCCATTTAGGTTATTAGCCAAGTTCTTAATCACTGAGCCACCGGGGTGGAGTTTAAGATTTACAGTATATAGGTAATTACATCAGATTACAAAACGGTGGGCAACCATACAATACTGGGTGTCATGGCCCAGCCAAGTGACACTCATTTTGTGGGAACAATGCAACCTGTAACAGTGACTTAGTATGTAAGTGATGCCATCTTTTCCAAAGAAAGGGGAGATGCGTTCCCTACCCCTGACCGAGAGGCCAGTGGGAGATATGTCATCTTAATCGAAAGCCTTGGACCTGCTTCTTCTCTGGTGAGAACTGAGACAGTAGCAGAGCCTCCAGGAGCTCACAGCAACTCCCCTCCCCCACGAGCACCCACCAGGATTGATCCCTCATCAAGTCTTACACCTCAGCTATTCCCCAGAAGTTCCAGCCTTTCTAGTCCTGAAGGCCCTTCTATCCCCAGAAAATGCAGACAGCCCCACTTCCCCAGCTTTCCAGTCCTTCAGCTGTCCCCTGTATAATGTAAGCTGGCCATTCTCTCTCCTTCCATCATAACTCACCGTATAGGACCTTAAGCAGATCAAACCTAAGGAGCCATAGTGGCACAGTGGTTAAGTGCTCATCTGCTAACCAGAAGTTCGGTGGTTCAAACCTACCAGCTACTCTGCAGGAGAAAGATACAACTGTCTGTTTCTATAAAGGCCACAGCCTTGCAAACTCTATGGGGCAGTTCTACTCTGTGATACAGGGCTGCTATGAGGAGGAATCAATTCAACAGCAATAGCTTGATGAAGCCTAAACCCACTCATTCCACCTGGCCTGGCCTGCGGCCTCTCCACCTCTTCTTCATTCCCCCTCACATGACCCGCCATGCTTTGCTTCTGTCTGCCCAGACCTTTGCACTACTTGCTCTTTCCTCAGGTGTCTATGGGGCAGGCTCCCACCATCATCCAGGCCTCAGTTGAAACGCCACATCCTGTGAGACCCGTGAGACCTGCCTGCTCAACCACTGAGAGAAACACCCCATCACTCATCATTACCAGATGTTTTGCCATTCACCGTCCATCGTTCTCCATCCCTGAATGTGAACTCCATGAGAAAAGAAGCCCTGCCTTGCTCACCCTGATACTCAGTGCCTGTAACAGAGCCCAGCTGGCACATAGTATGCACTTAGTACACGTCTGCTGAATGGGTGAGATTTGTTGAGTGAGCCCACATAACATGGTTGGGAAAGGGAGAGGTGACAAGATCTCAGAGCCCAGGACGGGGTGGCTAGCACCCGGACTCTGCCCGACATCTCAAACCTGGTACTCATCACACCCCCACCTTTGTGCTCTGGGGCTCGAGGGACTAAGCCAGGGTGGACCACCAGGCACTGTGCAGGGTGGGACTTGGGAAACAGACCCCAGACTAGGATTGTTCTGGGGACCTGGCTCTGCAGTGACAGGTGGCTTCCAGGAGGATGGCAGGGGTTTCCTTCATGGCAAGTACAACCTCACCTGGGACCATCCCCAATGAGGGCCAGGGACCTAACTTCCCCTTGTGTCACCACATCCCACCAGCCTCATGTGCCTTCTGGAGAACTGAGATGCAGAAACTATCATGCTCATCACAAGCACAAGCAGCCCCTGAGCCCTGGACGGCCTCATAGGGTGCAAAAAAACCTCAGCCAGGTGCCAGAGGCCTGGCTGTGCCGCTTGGTGAGGCAAATGGGTCATGATGCAGTCACACTTATTTCTCTGATAAATGAAGGTGCTACATGCATGGTCTCTCTCCTATAACTGGCCCATCATCTCTGCCCAAAAGTCCCCAGCACAGCTGTCGCCTTCCAGGAGCACAGCCAGAGTGCTACCCACTCCAAAGTCACAGACACACTGTATCTTGGAGCAAGAAGAGGGACAGGGTTTTCCCCAACAATCCTTCCTGATGCTGATGCTTGAGATGGGCCCCTGTTCAGTTTCAGAAAGTTCTGGACTCAAGACTGAAACCCAAGACAACTGAAAGCAGAGATTCCAGGGTCCCTTGAGCACATCTCATGCCCTCTGACTCGGCCCCACCTGTTGGCAAAGATAAGCCCTCCCTGGCACTTAAGTACTCTGATGCCTCAGCAAGCATTATTTCTAGTCACACCACCTTCGACAGCTCATTTACTCCTCTCAAGTCTGTGTCCTCCTCTGGAAAATGAGGATAGCCACCGGGGTAACCCTCACAGGGTGATTGTAAAGGCTACAAGTTGTCTGTGTGTATAGTAGTCAGTGCAGCACTTGACGTATATCAAGTAGACAATTTTTATTTCCGCCCAAGAACATCTGAGGCTGTTGGTCCCACTGCAACAGGGCACAGCCTCCTGCTCCCCTCCCACCCCAAAAAGGGCTTCTGACAGGCCACAGGAGCACTGCACACTGGACCAGGGGGCTCTGCTCAAGCCCAGACCCAGGCCCACTCTTTGGTGCCTGTTGGAAGCTCTCTTCGCTCCTGGAGCAACCTTTACAGGGAGCCAGGAGCTGGGAAAAATGTGCAGGGAGACGGGTCCCTCCTCCTGCCCCTTCACAGCTTTCAGAGCCTCCTTCTACCAAGTCCCAGGGTAGGGGCAAGAATCCTGAAGATAGCAATTTGGGGTGGTGATGAGCCTCAAGTCATCTGTCCATGGAGCAGTCTTGTTAGGGTAGGACCCCATTCCTCTGCTTGGGGCCTTTCTACTCTGCAGGAGAGCTAGCCAAACTCTGAAGGTCTGGAAAGCAGGGCTGGAGGTCAGGGCTGCAGATGACATTTCCAGCTCCTTATTGTCAGGGACAGGAGGCTATTCCCAGGGTCCCAGCCACAGGGATTACTTAAAACATGGTCCTCTGGGAGACATGGGTCAACACCCTTAGTCCACACTAGGAAACTGGACACATACATAGGTTCCAGGGACCTTTAGCACTGGAACCTACCTCTCTTCCCTACCCCTCCCTATTCCTGGAACTCTGCAGAATGTCACCTCCCATTCCCAGCCTCCTCCAGGACTGAGACGGAAGTTAAAGTGGGCAGAACCAGGCATCCCCCACAGGCCTACCTTCCTCTGAAACAGACCTAGGGAGTTCATCTCTCCCCTGGAGCCCTTGGAGGAGAGGACAGGAAAGGGCCCTGTGTTTCTGAGAGAAGGTGGCCAAACTGGGTCAGGAAGGCAAGGAGGTACCGCCCAGAGGAGCTAAGGGCTGGGCAACTCTGCTTCTCTGAGTAGAAGATTCCCTCCCACTTGGGGACAAAAGCCACAGGTTTGACCTCTGGGCATCCCCCTAAAGTGATTTCCAGGTATGTGGCCTCCTGGCAGAGCTGGGTTCCCCAAAGCAGCCTGAACAGGTGCTGGTTGGCTTTCTGTTTCTGGAGATAGGGCTGGTAGTTCATTGGGCACTTGGGTCAGCCAAGACCACTCTGTCCCAGACCTGGATCTTGAGATGGAAGCTGGGGCCTGAAGTGACCTTGCAGAGGCCTTGGCACTGAAGTTTTCCTGAGTAGAAGGCTGCTGTCCAGGTGAATTCTCTCCAGCTCCTGCAACCAAATGCTGGCTTCCAGTCTTAGGACCACTGAGATGGGAACTCTTGGTTTCCTCCAGCAGTGCCTTCAGAATCCTCTGCAAGTATGGCCTAGAGGCAGGAGTAGGGTTCCTACCACTGCTGTGGGCCTGCAAGTCTGGAGCAAAAGAAATAGGTGGTCATGTCCCAGAATTTCAGAAGATGTGTGGCCCAGCTTCAAAGAGTCAGGGCCATCTTCAGCTTAATTCAGAGGTCTAGAGCTCAGCCCACAGGCCATAATAACCAGGTATGATGGACCCAGCTGCCCAATAGCTGCTAAGCCCCTGCTGTGACTTTCAGGACCCAAATTCACATACTTGCACTAGAAACAGAAGGACAGGGACATCACAAACCCTCCTCACTTTGCCCCAATGTCATCACTAGACAATCGGCTCTTCCATGACCTCCCTATTCCCACTCCAGGCTTCTCCGCTGGCCAACTCAACTGACCCAGCACCACAACCATAACTTCAAACCTTTCCTAGGACCACTCCATGCACAGCAGTACCCCCACTTCCTTTCCTGCTTCTGAAATGTCTTCTGGAACTTTGCCTGCACTTGTAGTCATGTTCCACCCTAGGGAATCAGGAAGACACAGCTGAGTGCTCTCAGGCCCACGCACTACACCAGGAGGTAGATCAGTCCTCCTTGTTCTCCACTGCCACTCCCTGGCCATGACTGCTGCCAGTTCTGTGAATACTCCTCCTTTCTGGGCCCAAATGTTCTAGCTTACAGTTTCACTCTGAGTGCTGTTTCTCTCCAGTCACCTGCCTGTGCATCAGAGACTTTACCAGTCCATCAGTTGACTCTGATCAATTCCACGCTGGCATGCTTCCACCACCAACTTTTCTCCCCACTCCATCCCGTGTTCCCTGTTGGCCTCAGAGCCCACCACACTGGATGTGGTCAGCACTGGAAACTGCCACCACTGAAGTCTCCATTTGAGGCTGCCCACTGATGGCAGCCCCCTCCACTTCCAGGTTGCTCACTCAGTATCCTTCAGTCTTCAGAATTCCTGAGGCCAGTGGTTTATGAACCCCAACCTCTTTATCATTCTTGCCTCCTTGCTTCTGGATGGCTCTGCTTACTCAGTTTAGACTCCGCACCATCACTAGTCATGCCACTGGAGATGTCCTCAGCCACCTTCTTCTCTCTGTCACACCTGCCTGTAAAATCCCAGTCCTGGATGGTCAACTAGCAAGGTCACACCATGCTCAGCCGTGAAAGGCCAACTAGCCAGCCCATACCATGTTGCCACCTGGGCAGCCAGGTGCCCCCAGCGCTGCCTGAAGGTTTCCCTGCCTCTTCTCCAGTCAACCTTCACATCCATCTCCCCTTGCCACCTCTCAGTTACCTGATCTCACCCTTTACAAGATCAAAGCACTCAAACAGAAGCCCACTCATCTATCCATCCCAAGATCAAGATTCACATGTAAACTTGGGGCTGCGTGTGTCTTCTTCTATTAGGTCCAGAAGCTACTCAGCTCCCACCAAGGACAGCCCCTCCCCAAACATTCTGAGTGTTCTTGGCTCTCCCTCCACGTATGCACCTCCTTACCCAACAGTATGCTCACACGTCTACCACCTCAATAAAACCCTTGCCCCTTCCAGTCACCTAATTCTCTATTCCTCATAATTGTCAGATCTATAGAACAAGATTTATGCCACATCATCTCCCACTCTTTTTGATTTAAAAAAACATGTAGTATTTGATATAGTAAAAAAA
Source organism: Heterohyrax brucei (assembly GCA_028571685.1). NCBI lineage: Eukaryota > Metazoa > Chordata > Mammalia > Hyracoidea > Procaviidae > Heterohyrax > Heterohyrax brucei. The sequence continues at coordinate 27,523,615 of CM053162.1, forward strand.
ATATGTATCCCTTACATATGTGTCTTTTCAACAAATGACACTGAAACAAGTGGATATCTACAAACAAAAGAATTAAGTTGGACCCTTTCCTTAAAGCATTTACAAAAATTAACCCCAAACAGATCAGTCTTGAATGTTTAAGACATAGAACTATAAGGTTCTTAGAAGAAAACTCAAGGGTAAATCCTCATGACCTTGGGTTAGGTAGAGTCATCTTTTTAACCCTAGATTAGGCAAAGCCTTCTCAGATGTGAAAAGACACGAATTGGACTTAGTCAAAATGAAAACTTTTGTGTTCAATGGACACCAACAAGAAAGTGAAGAAACAAAAGACAGCCCACAGAATAGGACAAAATATTTGCAAATCACATATCTGATAAGGGAATAATATCCGGAATAAGGAACTCTCTGCAACTCAATAAAAAAGGCAACTCAATTGAAAAAGTGGCCAAAGGATTTGAACAGATATTCTGCTGCAAAAGAGATATACAAACGGCCAATAAGCACATGAGAAAAATGCTCAACATCATTAGCCATCAGGAAAATGCATATCAAAACTACAATGTGATACTACTTCACCCCACTAATATAGCTATAGTCAAAAGGACAGATAATAACAAGTGTTTGAAGGTACAGAGAAATTGGAACCCTCACACATTGCTGGTGGTGGTGAAACAGTACGCCCATTTTGAAAAACAATGTGGCAGTATCTTAAAGGGTTAAACAGAATTACCATATGACCCAAAAATTTTACTCCTAAGTATATACCCAAGAGAACTGAGACGTGTCCACATGAAATCTTGTACACAGATGTTCATAGCAGCCTTTTCAAAATAGTCAGAAATTGGAAACGATCCAAATGTCCATCGATCAGTGAGTTAATAAAAGGTGGTATACCCATACAGTGGAATATTATTCAGCCACAAAAATGAAGTACTGATTCATGCTGCACCATGAATGAATCTTGAAAACAGTCTAAGTAAAAGTAGTCAGTCACGAGAGGCCACATATTGGATAGTTTCATTTATGTGAGTTGGTCACAACAGGCAAATTCTAGGGACAAAAACTTGATTAGTGGTTGCCTCGAAAAGTAGGCAAAAGGAGCAACAGTGAGTGACTGCTAATAGGTGCAGTGTTTCCTTGAGGGATGATGAAAACATTCATAAAATTATCGTGGTGATGGTTGCATAACTTAGTATGTTAAAAACCACTGAACTGTATACTTTAGATAGGTGAGTTGTACAGTATATAAATTATATAAAGCTCATGGATTTCTGGCTGTTGCTTTTGAGTCAGTTCCAACTCGTGGTGACCCCATGGGTGCAGAGTAGAACTTCTCTATCGAGTTTTCAAGGCCGTGACCTTGAAAACAAATTGCCAGGCTTGTCTTCCAAAATGTCTCTGGGTGGGTTCTAACTGCCAACCTTTTGACTAGTAGTCAGGTGTTTAACCATCTATCTGTTCCCTCCAGGTACATATGTAACTATCTGTAGTTTGGGAGGAATGTACAATCCCAATATTCAATTTAAGATCTATTAAAAAATGGAAAACAAAACCCATTGCTGTCCAATTGATTCCAACTCACACTGACCCTATAGGATAGGGCTGAGCTGCCCCGTAGAGTTTCTAGAGAACTGTCAACCTTTTGATTAGCAGCTGAGCACTTAATCACTGCACCACCAGGGCTCCTAAGTGACCCATATGTTCTCTTCTCTGCCTCCCCTGATGTAACCATCACTTTGAATTTTCTGTTGATCATTCCCTTGCATCTTGTCCCATTTGTATGTATCCCTCAATAATGCAGTTTGCTCTTAGCACTTTTGAGCTTTATAATAGTGGTATTATCAAATGTAGTCTTCGGCAACTTGGGCTGGTCACTCAACATTCTGAGAGTTATCTCTGTTGTGTTGTAGCTACGGCTTACTCATTTTTCACTGTTGTATGATGTTCCAGTGTGTCATATACTACAATTTATTCATCCATTCTTCTATCATTGGTATTTTAAACCTTCTCTGTGTTCCTCAGACTACTCTTCCCCATGTTGCTCACCTTTTCCAGGTGGACTGTGACCACTTGGTCTGCAGCCATAAAGCCTGAGGACCCGTGTGACATCCAAGGCACTCAGGTTCTGTCGCTGGCCAATGTGAATACTGGGGTCCCAGAGAGGCAGGATGGTCGGTATCCCCCGTCGGCTGAAAGCAAGCCTATAATCCAGCAGGCAGAGGCTGAGTCCAGATCACAGCAGGGGCTGAAAGGGTAATGCAGAAGGAGGAGGGGAAGGGGTCCTCACCTCCCATAGTGCATCACTGACAGGTAGTCATAAGGCACCAGCATGTTACTGTTCCGAGCTTTGAGGAAGTTGCTTTCATAGCCTGGAAAAAAAGAACACTGGAAAGCATGGGAGGAAGGCAGGCAGGAAGTGAGATGAGAGGGGGAGGCGTGAGGGACATAGGGGGAGGCGTGAGGGACATAGGGTGAGGGATGGGCCTGGCTTTATCACAGACTTCTGGGACTTTATAACTTACCTGTGCTGAGCCCTGGTGGTGCAGGGGTTAAGAGCTTGGCTGCTAACCAACAGGGTAGCAGTTTGAATTCGCCAGCCACTCCTTGGAAGCCTTAGAGGGCAGTTCTACTCTATAGGGTCACTATGAGTTGGAATCCACTTGATGGTGACAGGTTTTTGGTATACAGAGCAGCTGGGAATTACAGCCCAGGGTTCTTTCTCCTGCGCCAACCTAGTACTAGTTCCTGCCTCCTTCGGTCCTCATTACCCACCACCCTCCCTCCCATGCGAGGGCTGCAGACCTGTGCCAGGTGACATGGAAGCACCTGGACTTACAGCTGGGTGGCTGGCCACTGTCTCCCAGCTGTTCTCCCCACTTCTCACTGCTTCCTTTCCTCAGATTCACCACGTGTTGAGCTAACCTTCCCATAACCTACAGCTTCCGGTAAGTCCCTCACTGCTCAAAGTGCTTGGGTGCCCGTCTCGTCACAAGATGAAGTGTCTACTCCCTGGCCCAGCTGAAACGTCCTCCACAGCCAACACCTTGCTCCCCAGACCTGGCAACTTCCACATCCTCCACCTTCTCCAAGATCACTAGCAGCCTCCTTATCACTAATCAAATTGGCATCATCAAGTTGATTCTGACTCACAGTGATCCTATAGGACACAACAGAACTGCCCCATGGGATTTCCAAACCTATGATCTTTATGCAAGCAGACTGCCACATCTTTCTCCCATGGAGTGGTTTTCATATTTGAAACACTGTCGCCTGCCTAAAATTATCTGACCCCAGAGAGCTGCCTAACATTTCTGTGGCTACTGAGTTGATTCTGACTCAGCAACCCTATAGCACAGTAGAACTACTCCATAGGGTTTCCAAGGAGCAACTGGTGGATTCAAACTGCCAAACTTTTGGTTAGCAGCTGACCTCTGGACCATGTGCTTCCAGAGTTCCTGGGTAACCCTGCAGTAGCAGAAATGGCACTCACATCAGAAGCCCTCTGCCTGAAGGATGTCTCCCAAAAAATATGTATAGAAATTTGGCTGGGTTGTGATTACCAGTATTGTGTGATTGTCCTCCATTTTGTGATTTTCCTATGCATATGTTAAAGAGGATTAGGGTGGGACTGTAAATCCTTTCCTAAGGTCACCTCCCTGTTCCACTGTAAAGGGGGTTTCCCTGGAGTATGGCTTGTACCACCTTTTATCCTACAAGACATAATAGGAAATGGAAGCAAGGGAGCCTCATACCATCAAGAAAGCAGAATCAGGAGCCAAGTAGGTCTTTCAGACTTGACATTCCTGTTCAAATACTCCCTAACCAAAGACTGATGCAACACAACGACTTTCCTCCAGAGCTGACACAGAAAGCCCTTCTCCTGGAGCAGACACCCTGAATTTGTACTTGTAGCCTACTGGACTGTGTAAGAATAAACTTTTCTTTGCTATAGCCATCCACTTGCAATATTTCTGTTAGTGCTGCATTAGCTAACTAAAGCAGAATTTGGTACCAAAGAGAAGAGTGCTGTTTAGGTTAGAACAAATACCTAAAACATGGAAGTGGTTTTGAAACTGTGGGTGGTAACAGACTCAGAATAAATGGAGACCTGTTTACACCAAAGAAGATGCAGATGGTTAGCAACAAGCAGCAGAGGACCAGTGGCAGCAGCAACTGACAAGCAGTAGCAGAACCAGATCAGCACGAGACAGCTCTGGAGCCAACCCACAGGGCAAGAGAGCCGAGTACCTGTACACAGAGGTTTCCTGGTGGAGTGCAGTGTGCCTCCTGGCACTTGAGTCAGTGGAGCTAGGCTTGCTGACCCACAAAGTGAAAGAGCAGAGTGCCTGTGTGCAGAAGGCTTCCAGGCAGAGTGGGATGCCTCCAGGCATTTGAATCAGTAAAGCTACAGAGCTTCGGAACACTTGCCCCAACAGGGCAGATGCAGGCCTGAGGCCCAGGCCATGAAGCCATAGGAAACAGAAGTTGAAGAGACAAAGAGCATGAGAAGCTGAGCTGCCTCAGTCTCAAAAGGTATGGATGGCTATGAGGGATTTGAAAGGGTGGAGCCATGGAGTCGTGTGTTTATAAGGGTTGAATTGCCACTCAGTTGGTCTTAGGGTGCCCCTAAAGCCAAGGGGGCCAAAAATTGTTGTCCCGGTAGACCCGGAAGGCAGAGCTGTAGTACAGAGTCAAGGGGCTTCTACTCAGAATCTGGAAAGTGTGGTTGATACCTAGAATCTGGAGGGCAAAGGCCATCATATAGAAAACCTCAGAAAATGGAAGATTGTTTTCAAAGCTTTAAGGGCTAATGTGATGTGTTCTGCTGACTCGCAGGTTGCGTTTTGCCTTCTTTCCTTGCAACTTCTCCCATTTGTGATGGAAATATCTGGTTTGTGCCTGCCTGTTCTACTCCTGTACTTTGGAAGCGGATAACTTGTAGTCTCAATGTCACAGATTTAGAGAAATGTTTGTATTTTGAACTTGGAACTGATTTAAGACTTTTGGTATCATATGGGATGAACATGTTTTGCTATGACTTTTGCAACGATGGGATGAATGTGTTATATGTTTCAAAGATGTGATTTTGGGGGGAACAAAGGGTAGAATATCATGGATTGTATTGTGTCCCCCCAAAAAATTTGTACAGAAATTTGGCTGGGTTGTGATTACCAGTATTGTGTGATTGTCCTCCATTTTGTGATTTTCCTATGCCATATGTTAAAAGGATTAGGGTGGAACTATAAATCCCTTTCTAAGGTCACCTTCCTGTTCCAGTGTAAAGGGAGTTTCCCTGGAATGTAGCTTGTACCACCTTTTATCCTACAAGAGATAAGAGGAAATGGAAGCAAACAGCAAGCTGGGAACCTCACACCACCAAGAAAGCAGCACCAGGAGCAGACTGCGACCCTCAGACCTCAGGTTCCTGCACCAAGATGCTCCCTGAACAAAGACTGATCAACACAGGACCTTCCTCCAGAGCCAACAAGGAGGGAAAGCATTTCCCCTGGAGCCGACACCCTAAATTGGGACTTGTAGCCTACTGGACTGTATAAGAAACTTTCCTTTGCTAAAAGCCTTTCACTTATGGTATTTCTGTTACAGCAGCACTCGATAACTAAAACAGAAGTCTTCCAATTCCTTCTTCTCTGCACGTACACCCCAAACCAAACTTCTGACTATGCATCTCCTCTGCCTCCCTCATGATGCAATTACTCCCCTCACCTTCAGCAGGCAGTTGACTCCCACAAAGGCAGGGGTCCCACCATTCCCAGAATCAGACCCCCAGTGCCCAGCATCATGTGGCACAGAGCTGCTCACTAACATCATGGCACGGACCCCTCCCCAAGTGAGCCTTGGCTGTCCTTCTGCCACCTGTTTGCTGAGGCTGCCTCCCGGTGCCTCCTCTGCCAGGTGTGACCTTGAACGCCCATCTCATGTGCTCCAAGCCCTGTAACACTGCCCTTAGCCCCCTTCACCTGGCACTTGTCACAGGCAGCCTGGAGCCTCCAGGATTTCTGCCTCCTCCCAGGTCTCCTAGCTGGAGCACAGCCCCTGCCCCACCCTCCCACCCCCCACAGAACCATGCTGGCACATAAGCATGGGTCAGAAGAAACCACCGGTTCCACCCATGGACAAGACACAAAGCATATAGTTTGGGCTTAGTTCTGGCAAGACCGTGAATGGGAAATGAAGGCATGGAGCCCAGAGCAGCAGCAGCTGGACCACTCTCCTGTCCCTAAGAGAAGCAGGAGCCTTACCACCCCACAGGGGTCAGGCAGGTTGTAGGGAAGATGGACAACCTGTTCTGAGGGAGCTAGGCAATTCTTCGGGCACTGGCTTGAGCCTGCTACCCTCTCCCCACCAAAAGCCCCCACCCAACCTGGTCCGAGCAGAACCTGGCTTACCTGGGAGGATCTCATTCCAGTTGACACGGATATAGCGGTCCCGGTCTGCCCGGGCATGCTCATGCCAGAAGCCCAGCACATGCATAAGCTCATGTAGCACAATACCTGGACCCCTCTGGAGACAGGTGGGTGCCAAAGATACCACCTGCATCCCTCCGCTACGCCCCACATGAGAGAAGCATCTGTAGGCCAGGGAAGACAGCAAGTGGTTGTCTTCCCTGAGAGGTCAGGTTAGACCCAGGCCCCTCTCCTTCTCTCAAGTACCGGGATGGATGAACATCAGGAAGCCCCACCCCAGACTCTATCCCAGATTTGCATCCCCCCAAGTCCCTTCACCACCTTGTTTTCTGTGAAATTGGCACTACGGAGCCCCACAATCAGCCTGGGCTGCAGGGGAAGGTAGGAATTGATACTAACATGAGCTCATTGAGTGAGCGTGCCCAGTTGGGGAACACCAAGTCAAGGCTTGCATACAGAGGCTCTCAGGCCCATCGTGGGCTATAAAGCAGGTATTGCCCAGCCCTCCTCTAAGGTGAGGAGAAAGAGGCTCAGAAGTTAGGTAACTGGCCCAGAGTCACATGGCTCCTGCATTGCTGAACCCGGATTCAAGGCCAGGTTTTCCCCAAAAAGCCCACACTTGCTCACCCCACAAGGTCGCCCTGATGAGGATTTGTAAACAAGGGTCTAGCACCTTAATTCCCACCCACTTCCACCTCACACCCTGAATGTTTACAGGTCCATCTCACACCAGGCAAACTCTCAGGATGAGCAGGGGCACCTGGGACCAGGAGGAAGCACCCAGTAGGTCTACAGCCAGCCAGCCAAGCCAAGTGCCGTTGAGTCAGATCCGACTCATGGCAACCCTGAGCTTGGTTAATTCCAGTTGAATTCAGACAAGAGTAAAGGAAGCCACTCCCAACACACTATTACCCCTAGCTACCTGGAAGCACTTACCCAGACATGGGGACGATGGAAATGAAGTCTCTCTGGCCTTCATAGGACACAAACCTGACACACGTGAGGCGTTCAAACTCAGCAAACGCCTTCAGGATGACCTTGCGGCTGAGCTCATCTGGGGAAGAGAGACCTGGTGAGCACCTTCCTGGCCCTGTAAGGCCTGCATGGAAGAAGGCAACTCTCCCAACATGAAGTGGCAACAAAGAGCAGCGGGGAGTGCTGAGGACAGAAGGCTGGTTCCAGGCGAACATGGGCTGTGTGACCTTGAGCAAGTCAGGAGGTCACAAGAATAAAAGGCCTGAGACCTGGCTGAAGGCCTTCTGGGGTTATGATTTGGGCTGTGATGGAGGACAAGTGTGGTGAGGAAAAAGGGAAAAGAGAAATTAAGAGAAGTCAGGTCTGCAGTAGGAATAAGTAACCCTGGAGTGAGGCAGTGAGGGAGGCTCTGAGACCTGGAGTGAGGAAGCACACACCCCACACCCCGCTGAGCTAACTCACTGTACTCGCTGGACAGCAGGAAAGGGACCTCCACAAAGCCACTGCTACTCTTGGGCCACTTGTTACTGGCAGCTGAGAAGAGCTGGAAGGGGCTCTGAGGAGAAAAGGTAGCTCAGGGATCCTCGAGGACAGGCCACCCACATTTGTTGCCCCCAAGAGCTGCCATGCTTCAGGCCTCTAGAGCCCCAGAGATAAGGGCCCTAAGGGCAGGCAGTCTGGGCCCAGGGCCTGTGACATCAGGGGTCCCATAAGAAAGTCAAGAGACACATAGGAAGTTAAGTTGGGCCAATTCCATGAACTACGATGCACAAGACACAGTCCTTCTCTCTGAGATGACACACAACTTAGAATAATTTATTATCAAGTGGAAAAATAAAAACTAAGGAATATTCACCCCTGCAGAGGAGGGCCAGGCATCCTAGACCCACAAGTGTCATAGTTCAGAAGGACTCATGGCTCCAGCCCAGCCCCCCAGCAGTGACCTGCCCCAGAGGACAGCAAACAGTCGAGCAGCCTTGAACATGGAGGTGGAAAGATGGTGGTGGGCTGTCACCTCACTGCCTCCTTTCTCCCTTCTTCTGCCAGCTCAAACCCTTTGAAACAGGGATTTCACATGCACCATCACACCCTGACCCTCTGGCCACCAACGTGCTTCACTTTATTCTGTCCTATGGTGGTTACATGGCTGTCACTCAGTGCCCTGACTGGACAGCGGGGGCTTCACCTAGGACCATCTGCCTCGGCCTGCCCTCCCTACCCACCAGGGGCTATTGCTGCAGACCCGGTGGCCTCCAAACCAGCAGGGTAATCTAGTTTCCCACCAAGTCACTCTCCTATTCAGGAGCCTGCCACCATCCGCAGCCACCCAATAGATGGCCCTGCTCTGTTGTACAAGTACGTGTCATCCCAATTCTCATCCAGCCTTTTACCTTTGTGACTCAGCCTGTCTACCCTGGGCAAGATGACCTCTCTGCACTTCTCCTGGGCCATCTTTCTCCTCTGCTGTCTTTCCTAGGTCAGAGGTCACTGCTGCCACCTACACCCACTGAACTCCATCAGCTACTCTACCAACCTGCACTCACCTCTTCCTCCATCTCAATACTTTCTGAGTACCTCCCCTGGGCAGGGTATTGCACTGGGTGTCCAATGTTCAAGCCTCCTCCTTCAGGAACCCTCCCCAGGCTGACTGCTGCTGCCACTTCAGATATAATTATCCCTTGCCATTTAGGTTGGTTTCTCCCTAAGTTAGCACTAAAGCTGTCGGCAGAGAAAGGGGTGTCTGTCAAGCTATGAGTACTAAATTCAACTCTTCATGGTTCAAACCCCATGATGCTGGGAGTGGGGTCTTATCTGAGGTTGTTTACGTCTCTGTGTGTGTGCATTTCTATCTGTGTGTACAGTTGTATATGCATGCAGGTGTGTATGCATGCAGGTGTATACTCACTGGCCGAATGATGTCCCCCTCCAGGAGAAAGCCACTCTCTGGGGTTTCCTCTGGAATGAGCCCTGGAGGAAGAGAAGGGATGTGTGTTGGCCTCTTAACCCTCTGAACACAGACTTCAGAAAGAGGCCCACAGGAGGCTTCCACTGCCATGCCAAGCAACTGCCAACGGTCTGTCCCTCCTCCAGCCCTGGAGGTAGAACTTCCCTGGGTCCTGAGGCTGTGTGGTGTCAGGCAAGTCACTTAGCATCTGACTCCCAGTCTAAGTCTGTGTGCTGCTTCCCAGCCTGCTCAAGCACAGCCCACAGCATCCACTGTTGCCACACTCACACAATCCTCTCCCAAGTCCTCCCTCACTTGTCCAGAGCCCTCTGCTGTCAGGAGGGACCTTTTCTTCCAACTGTCTCCTTCAACCTGAACTCTACCCTAAGCTGCTCAGAGCATGCCTTGAGCTCTCATCTCCTACCTACTTCCTACTCCACTGGGGTGGGAAGGATGGTTTCCATGAAGTTAATTCTGGCTCATAGCAACCCTACAGGACAGAGTAGAATGGCCTCGTAGGGTTTCCAAGGAGCTCCTGGTGGATTTGAACTGCTAAACTTTCAGTGAGCAGCCAAGCTCTTAACCACTGAGCAACCAGGTCTTCCTTTTCTACCCATCTGCATGATATGAGATCCGACAATTAAATCCTCAAACTTAATTGTTCTAAGTGCTACATACCTCACTACTGAATAGCACTACGCTTGCCTTCAAAATACTCCCCCGGGGAAGCCATGCACCAATGCCAGCACCTAGTCCACCTTTCAAAGCAATTTTTCTTTTTCTGGAATGGCCACTGTGCTGGGTGCCATGGTGGTGAGTTCATGAACGTAACTGTGTAGCTGTCTGTGAGGGAGTTTTTGGCCAGTAAACAAATAACTACATTGGAACACCTTCCTTACTCCCCTGATCTAGCCTGAATGACTTTTTTCTTTACCCAAAGATAAAGGAAATATTGAAAGGAAGGCATTTTGATGGCATTCAGGATATTGAAGGTAATATGACGACAGCTTTGATGGCCATTCCAGAAAAAGAGTTCCAAAATTGCTTTGAAGGGTAGACTAGGCAGTTGCATCAGTGCATAGCTTCCCAACAGGAGTACTTCAAATGTGACCATAGTGATACTCAGCAATGAGGGATGTAGCACTTTTTCTAGGACGAGTTCACTAACTTAACTGGCAATTCTTGTATTCAGACCCTTAGTGGTAGAGAGTGACATTAATCCCAATTCATTCCACCATAGGTGCTTCACACTTCAGCTTCTCATCTCTCCGGCCTCATTTCTTACCACTGCAGCTAGTCTTCTCTATAACCTCTTTACTAAGATAACTCCGTGAGGCCAGGAATATTAGAACAGGGCCCGGCACATAGTAGGTGCCTTAGGTTGGATTCCCTTGAAGTATAGACTGAGACATGGCATCTTTTGCAAGTGATTGTTGGGGGAGTGATCTCTTAACACTCACCTGCTAACCAAAAGGTCAGCAGTTCGAATCTACCAGCTGTTCCTTGGAAACTCTATGGGACAGTTCTATTTTTTCCCATAAGGTCACTGAGTGGGAATCAACTTAACAGCAATGAGTTTAGTTTTTTTTTGTCTTTAGTCTCAGGTGAAACTGAGGAAGGGAGGAGAGCAAGAGAGTGCTGAGGAAGAAGAAAGCTAAGCTGAAGTCAAGCTCAGCCCAATACTGCAGAAAGTTCTAGACTAGGAAGAGCACCACAGAGATGTTCCACCTTGAGGTGGGAGACCAGACTGCTCTTTTATCATTTTTCATTCGCTCTGGGCTGTCCAGACAGTAGCCTCCCAAGCATCTCTAGCTGAGCAGCTTGTTTCGCCAAGGGCACGTCTCCTGAGCAGGGTACAGCTGTGAGGCATTAGAAGCCAGTATTCACAGCAGCTGGGAACAGGTGTGCACTTCCCAGTAAAGGGCAGGGTATCAACAATGTCCACAACAGTTGGCTCACAAAGGCTCAAAAACAGTTGTTGGGGCCACTGACAACTCAACAGGCTGAGTTTGCTCCATGGAGGCTGAAGATCAACTCCAGGGGAGACGCAAACTAGTTCTGTCTACCTCCAGACCTCTCACAGTGGTCAGAGAGTGGGCTACCTGTGCTGGAGCTACAGGTCTGCTCTCCGAAGAGGTCCAAGAAAGCCTCACACGGTGGCTCCTACACTGGGGACTCCTCTTATACTCCTAGGCCAAGTCCATTCCCTGACCCCCAGCCCCTCAGCTCTAATGGCTCCAACAGCTGAACCCCAGTCTCCCTGTCTCTGGTTTTGTCCCAGGATGTGGATACATTCTCCTTCACCTGAGATCCCAGCAGGGAGGTTGTAAGCCTCATACTTCTTTGTACCCCCAGACACAAACACAGAGTGGATGATCCATTCTCAGTCACTAATGATTCAGCTCAATATCTAGGCTCAGAGCAGCCTGAGGACCCATACCTTTACCAAGTTATTTTTAGAAGTCTTCCTTTCTCCCTTCTTACAGGACAAGCATACCCTACCACAGTGGTTAAGAGCTGAGCGGCTAACCAAAAGGTCAACAGTTTAAACCTACGAGCTGCTCCTTGGAAGCCCTAGGGGCAGTTCTAATCCATCCTATAGGGTCACTCTGAGTTGGAATCAACTTGATGGTAACAGAGTTTATAGACGATACTTCAAAGCAGGCTTTCAGTCAGTGCCTACAGAACTACTGCCTGTCCAGCTCACTGAGGATACTGGTATACCTCTTCCAGCCTTTGTGCTCATACAGGTGTTCAGCAGGATTTCATCATGCTACCATTCCATGTTCCTCCTAACCCAGAAGACATGCTTTTCTCACCTTGGTTAATTGCAGGGATGTCCTTGTCTCTGGATTCCTGGGTCTCCTCAGAGGTGAGGTCTTCGGAGAAGCTGGTGCCACAGGTTCCTGAGCAGCTGGAGGTTGAAGGTACTCCAAAGATCAAACCTAGCCCAGACAGACAGGTGCACACACAAATGCCAGCAGTGAGGTGGCGTCAGGCCTACAGACCCAGCTGCTTCAAAAGTTAGACCTCTAGCAGGACGGCCTTGAAGCCCACCTAGCCCCTCAGCCTGAGCTGGTACCAGGCCCAGGCTGCTTCAAGGAAGTAGCTCCCTTAGCAAAATCAACACTTGGTTCAAAGGGAAGTCCTGTGCTCACAGTACCAAGATGGGGGAGTAGGGGTAGGGAGAAGACTGGAAGGAGAAGAAGGAATGATCCAGGCTCCAGCACTGATGTGGGTGCAGAGCCAGCCTCAGACCCTGCTCAGTGGCCTCCTTTCTCAATGCACCCAAAACCAAACCCCTTGCCATCAGGTCAATTCTGACTCATAGTAACCCTATAGGACAGAGTAGAACTGCCCCACAGAGTTTCCAAGGAGCACTTGGTGGATCTGAACTGTCAACCTTTTGGTTAGCAACTGTAGCACTTAACCACTACACCAACAGGATTTCCTTTCTCAACCCAAGCCTCTGGAAATTGGGCTCAGGTTGGGCAAGTTCTAGCCTGAGCTGGGGTGCTCTCCCCAACGATCAAGGATTCTAGAGTGCCACACCTGTTATCTCTAGCCAGGCGGGTCCTCTGGAAGTTCCAGGGACTTTGGAAGCCTCACTCCACCCTTAGGGCCCCCAGAAGCTGACTTCTTGGAATATTCCAGGAGAATGCTCATTTCCAAGCCATTAAAATCAGTGGTGACCCTGAAGGCTCCAGCCGCAGCCTCCTGACTTCTCCTAGCCTGAGACTGGAGCCTGAACCAGGAGGGAAAGACAACTTACCCGGCAGGCAGAGCAGACCCAGCACCCAAGGCCAGAGGCCTGCGAAGCTCTCCATGCTGCCCCTCAACCAGCAAAAGGGCCCACTGGCAGAACCACCTCAAGGCCACTCCCTCCTTAAATAGCACTTCTTCCAGCCCCCAGCCGCAGGCCCACTCAACAACTTTCACCTGCAGCCCTGCCCGCTTCTACCTGTGGCTCCCTCCCTTGCTCCAGCCCAGACCCCAGCTTTCTGGAGCCTGATGGATTCCTTCCCGAAGTTAAGTGGTGGAAGGGAAGAAGAGACACAACATGAGACACCTTGAGGGGCCCCACTTTGGGGCATTGAGCGGCTGAGATTTCTCCTGCCACCGGGGGGCAGAGAAACACTGCAGAAAGACAGGAGGGCGGAGACTGGGCGCTGTAAGGAGCCTGTCTTCCATCTGGGGAGACCACTTCCTGCCCTCTCCCTTGTTCAGGCTGGGAAAAGCTATCCGAGACCCAGAGACACCCCAGCCTAACTGTGGACGAAGGAGCAGCCACTAAGTTATTCATAAACTTTTAGTATACATACAGAAGAGCCCTTGGTGGCGCAGTGGTTAAGATTTCGGCTGCTAAAAAAAAAAAAAGAAAAGCAGTTAAAATCTATCAGCTGCTCTTTGGAAGTGCCGTGGGGCAATTCTACCTTTTCCTACAGGGTAGCTATGAGCCAGAATTGACTCCATGAGACCAGGTTTTATACATACAGGAGAGTGCACTGTCACATGTGTGTGGTGCAGTGACACATCACAGACTAAGCCACTGTATAGCCATCACCCAGAGAAGCCTGCCTAGTAGAAGGGACACGAACTTTTGGATGCCTAGATTCTCTCCTGGGCATTCTCACTGTGATTCCCACAACAGCCTTCTGAGATCGGCATTTATCCCCCTTTTATAGAGTTTGACTCTAACATTCTTTGCCTATATTCCTCCTCTATTCCTCTTGGCGGCTCAGGAGGCCTCATCTTCCCACCAGGGTCACAAGAGAGCCCTTCTTGGATTTGAATTTCAGAGGTAGAGCATTTGGGGTGGGATTAGGTGACACACTCTCCTTTCTGGCCCTTTCCTTCACCAAACAAGACGTCCTCCTCTAGTGACTGATCCCTCCTCATGATGTTCCCACAGCAAACCAGTGGGACCCTGTTCTGTCGTGAGCCTTAAGGCTACCTTCACCAGCTAACTTTCAGAAGAAGGTCCCAGTCTGTCTCAGGCCGGAAGTTCCACTGAAACTTGTCCACCATGGGTCACCCTGGTGGCATTTGAAATGCTGGTGGCATAGCTTCCAGTAACATAGCAACACACAAGCCACCAGAGTAGGACAAGCTGACCCGTGGCTGATGGTACCGTGAGTTACTCTTCAACAGAAGATGGTATCAATATTTTTTAGTCCCCCCTCCCCTGCTTGGACAACACAGACCTCCCCTTTCCACTCTTGGCTCCAGGAGGACTGTCACGGCTCTGCCTAATTCAGGGGACCGAGAGCTCCAGTTAGACTTCGTAAATCTTTGATAGAAACAAACTAATTCGTGTTTAAGAAATGTACTTTGAAAAAAAAAAAAAGAAATGTACTTTGTTTGGAAGACAAACTCCTAAACATAGAAGTATGGGTGGGTGGAGTAGGGTGGGGTGAGATGGAGACAGAGTGGGTAGGCGTGAGGGCAGGCTGGGCACAGCCTCGGCCCTCGGGACTCCTGTGTGAGACGGGGCTGTGTAGAGGGAGGTGCCCAGGGATCAGCGCCTCAGATGCTTTTTCCACCGAGCTGGGTGTCAAGGCTATGGGAGGTCCAACAGAACCTGCCTCGTTCAGGGTCTGAGGGAACCCTGAGAGTGACCCGGCTCTGCTCACTTCTCTCACCGGTGTCTCTCAGCCTCTGTCACACACACGTGCGCACACACACATGTACGCATACACAAAGAACGGAGGCAATGGAAGGGGTGGGGGAGGGCAGTTTCTTCGTATTTCGGTAGGCCAAAGGGGAGAGAACCTGTCAGTGCCAGACACCGGGCTGAGCCCATCACAAGCCACAAATGTCCTGCCTTGTGGAGATGCACCCAATACGCCTGCACGTCTCACAACTTTCCCTCCCAGGCCTCTCAGTAGCTAACATTTCCTGAGCGTCCCCTATGTGCTGGGCACTAGTTTAAGCCCTGTATGTGAATCGACTCATGTAATTCTCAGTACAACCCTAGAGGTGGGGAATACTGTTAAAATGCCACTTTACAGAAAAGGCAGCAAACAGTGATATTAACTAAAATTGGAACCCCAACCGTGAAACTATGCTGCCCCCCCAAGTTCACCACGCCAAGCCCCCAGGGCATCACGAGTAATGACAGTTTTCAGCAGGGTAACCCTCTGCTGAGTGACACGATGAAGTGGAGTTAGCGGGGTGACTCTCTGAGCAGCTAGGGTGGAAGCTGGAAAGTGAGCCTCAACACTCCTGCTCTCAGAGGAGTCACCGTACCCAATCCCAGCAGCCTGGGAATGCCTTCTGCTTCTAGATCAGGCTGGGCCCACGTCTCATGCCCCTCAAGACACCCGTCCATATATCCTGTGCGGGGCATGTAACCGATTTTCACTGAAGACATGCCAGCTGGGTGGGTGGGGAACAAAATAAGCCCATCCCTAGTGATCAGTCCTCCACATAGACAGCAGGTCTCATGCCTTCTGGAAACAGGAAGCAGCTCTTGAATGAAGGCTGCCATGAGCCCCACTGGAGACAGGAGGAAGCTCTGGAGCCTGGAGTCCCAGTCTGAGAGTTGGGAGAAGAGTTGAGAGGCTCTGCTGCCTTACTGTGAGGGTGTGGAGGCCTGGTCCAGCCTAGACACACACATACACGTACATACATGGGAAGAGCAACACACATGGGCACACACACACACACACACCAGAACATCACACAAATGGGCAAATACACAGAAACACCTACATGTGACATGCACACACACACATATCCCACATGCTCCAAACAGAAGGGGTTCGGGCCAGGGCAGCACCGAGCCCAGCCTTTGGCTACGGACAGGGCTCTTCACTGTCTCCGTACTGAAGCTTGCAATGGAGATAAGGTTGGCATCAGCGTCCTAGAGACCACCTCTCTCAGCTCCAGGGACAGAATCCTTCCAGGGAAAGGAAACCAACCCAGGGAGGCGCAGCAGGTGGGGGATAAAGACGGGGTCAGGCCTGCCCCTTCCCTGCCTGCCCTCCTCTTGTTACCCACACAGCACAGCAGAAAGGTGAGGTCTGAGTAAGAAGCAGCTTCTGAGCCTCTTCCCAGGCACTGACTTGAGACCAGAGCTTGGGAGGTTACTGGTTTTTTTTAAAACAAAACAATATTTTATTGAGACATCTTCGATGTTCGTATAAATATAAAGTGCTAAGTTTCCAGCCCTGCCCACAGGGCTGGGAGGAAGTGAGGGA
Organism: Heterohyrax brucei; assembly: GCA_028571685.1. Lineage (NCBI taxonomy): Eukaryota > Metazoa > Chordata > Mammalia > Hyracoidea > Procaviidae > Heterohyrax > Heterohyrax brucei. The sequence goes on from CM053162.1 coordinate 27,540,165, forward strand.
GTGTTAACTGTCAGCTGAACACAAATAACCTTCCAGCGCCAACACAGGCACAAGATGCTCGCAAACATACACACGCAAGTAAGACGTCAATAAATAGAACATACACGTCACTTCCCCAAGTCTCCAGCTCCCAGGGAGCACAGGGCTCAGGGTTCAGGCTCAAGGGTGATCACCCCAGACAGGACTCCTGGTTATCACAGCTTGTGTTTGAAGGAGGCTATTCTCAGGCTGCCAAGGGACTCAACAGGGAGGCAGGCCCAGAGACAGGCCACAGGACAGAGTTCAGCTCATTTCTGCCAGAGGACAGGCCTCCATAGTTGTCTACTGGGTGAGGGTCTCAATCCAGCAGTCAAGCCCCTCAAAGAAGAGCACCAGTGAGAAAGTCCAGAACCCCTGCGCTCCTAGCACCCCCACTGTGCTGGCTTCCAGGAGGTGTGCTGGATCAGAGCGAGCACAGCTGTCCACTGTCAGTTTCTCCCAAGTGGGTGCTGTGGAGAGAGCTGTTCTGGTGGTGCCACTCACGGGGTAAGCAGGCAGAGGCTCAGTGACACAGCACCTGGGTCTCAAACTGCAGCAGCTGCCCCATGAAACTGAAGTTGGGTGAGATGACTCCTCGGCGTTGCTTAACAAAGTCAAAGGCCTCGTCCAGCCGAACACGGTGGCTCTGTATCAGGTACGCCAGGCAGATGGTGGCAGAGCGTGAGATGCCCGCCTGGCAGTGCACCAGCACCCGGCCTCCGCTGTTCTTCACAGAGTCTGCAAGGAGATGGGGTAGGGAAGTCAGAAGGGAACAAGCACTGTGGACAAAGAGGTGGCCCACTGCCTACCCTGTGTCCACCCAGGTTCAGGGGCTGAGGCACCTCTTACCAATGAAGCCGATAGCCTCCTGAAACCAGACACTGATCTCCACCATCTGGTTGTCCTCCACAGGGATGCTCTTGTAGTGGAACAGGCCCTCAAAGTGGTTTGGGCAGCTGGCAGAGACATTGAGGACTGCAGTGATGCCACGCGCCTGCAGCCCCTGCAGGTCTGAGGAGTGGCTGCAGCTGCCCAGGAAGAGGTACGGCAGGATCTCCACAGGGCCACCCTGCAAGGGGAAGGCAGCCAGCAGTGAGACCACCTTGGCCAACCAGAACAGAAACTTCCCAGCTGGCCTCAGGAAGGAGGAAACTGCCTAATCAGGGATCTGACTCAGAAATACAAAGAGGGCATGAAGACACACACAGCCACACACTTGGGGCCACACACGGTCACTACTCTCATGCTCAGAAATATACAAACAGACCACCCAGACCCACAGGGCAGACATGAGCAACCCACACCGGTGCACACACAAACCTGCACACAGCCACAGAGGTACTCTAGATGTGTGCATGGACAGACCACTCACACCCACAGGTGGCAGGCCCTCCCCAGAGGAATCTATCTTGCTTAGGAGTAATGACAAGGTGCCCTGTACTCACCTGGTCATAGGAGGGAACCCTGGGGACCGGGAGGCTGTCTTCAGTGCCTGTTGGTGGTAGTGCTTGGATGGGGGACTCAGAGCACAGCTCTGTACAGCAGGTCTGGAAGCCTTCGAAACCGCCTGCAGGGAGAAAAAGGGCTCAGCTGAGCGGGGAGCACCAGGTAGGGACTGGAGTGGGCTGGGAAGGGGGAGTGGGAAACGGTCCCCAGGACACAGTCAAGCCCAGAACGCACGCGCAGGCGACACTCACCTCGCAGGAAGCACACGGCGGTGGGCCCGGCGCGGGTCTCGTGCAGCAGCGCGCCAAGCAGTACGCGGGCTGGGCTGTCAGTCCCGAGCTCGGCCACCGAGGCGCTGCGCTCGTCCATCACCACGGCCCGCGCCAGCTCCCCGAGGGCCAGACGCGCCCGCAGCGCGCGGTCGGGCAGCAGGCAGGCGAGGGCGACAGCGGGCGGGCCGCGCGCACGGCGCCGCAGTAGTGCGTTCCAGGGCACCGGCCGTGCAGCCCGCACGTGGCGCCGACAGAAGGCCAAGAAGGGCCGGCAGTCAAGCAGCAGGGTGCGCTCGGCCTCCCGCGGGTCCCGCAGCAGCGCGCCCAGCGCACTGCTCTCCAGCTCGCTTGCCGCCTCCAACCCCATGGCGCTCAGCTCTGTACTCCGCACTCCTCTTGCCTTCTTCCTGCCCTGCTTCTCCTTCTCCCCTTCCTCCCTGTCCCCAGGCTCTCCTGCGGTCACACTGCGCAGTGTCTGCTCTGGGAGCCCTCTCGGAGTTGGGCTTAAGTACCCGTGGGCCGGCCCCCGGGTCACCATACAAGGGCAGAGCAGGAAGGCGCCAGGCGCCAGCCCCCGCGGCCTCACGTGGGACTCGGTCGGGGCCTGCCCCCCCGCGGGGCTCCCGGGAAAGGCTCCGGAGTGGTGGGGGGGCCGCGGAGGGCGGGGAGGAATCCTGGAGCGGCTCTTAGGCCAAGGTGTTTCTGTGTTCACCGGGGCCTGTGAAGCTCAAAAACCCTCCCCTCCACCCCCCTGCCCCCCGCCCCCTCCCGCCTGTGTTCGTGCCCTCACTTTTTGACCTTCCCCAAGCTTTACAGTCCTCCGGAACTCAGCTTCTCAGGTCCACATTCCCAACCTTAAAGACTTGGGGCAGCAGGGACAAGGAGGAAACTGAACGGGAAAGACAGTGTTGCCCCCTTCCCTTCTTCCTCTCCCTTTCCCCCTTTGCTCCGAGGAATTTTCTCACCGAGGAATTTTCTCACCTAGGAATTGTTACAGCAGAAATTTAGGGGGCATGAATCTGTCCTCCTGTCACCTCATGAGTGTGTGAAAGCGTGTACATGTGGACGTACATGTGGCTGACACACAGAGCACACGTTTGTGTGTGCCTGGCATGGGTTGCTCATATGTGTGCCCTATGGGTCTGGGAATGTCTGGGTGAGTGGATATGCTAGGCCACGAGGGGTCTATGTGTTTCTGTGTGTGTATCTGTGTGTGTATCTCTGTGTCTCATGTGTCATATTTTAGAGTTAAACCTCTACTCAGGGTGCCCTCTCTTCTGGGGCCAGCTGGGGTTGCTTTTGCCCTGGGGCATGGGACAGTGCTGAGAAATTCCTTTTTCACACACTTGAAAACCTCCCCTGCCTTGTCCCTTCTCCCTTTACTGTGCACAGGAGACCCACTCTAGGGATCTTGCTACAGGTTAGCAGCTGAGCTAGGCCAGCACATAGTTCCCCTGGGCCCAAGCCCCTTGGCCATGGAGATGACTGGGATGAGAACTGTCCTGGGAACTTTGGCGAGAAAGGCAGAGGGCCTGTGACAAGTTTCCAGTCATGAGCCAGGCAAGGCTTCTTCCTCTTTCCTCTAGAGCCTAGGGAACTTCCAGGGCCCAGGGTGGCACACATCCCATGCAGAGGCCAACTCTGCAGGGGAACCCTGCTGACGCTATGGACTCCCCGGGGCCTCCTGGGAATTTCAGGAGCCTCACCAAGGGAAAAAGGGAGGAGAGCTAATAGAACCTGCCCCCTAACCCTGCCCAGCTCTGCTAGGCAAGCAACTGACCTCAGAGCCTCTCAGTACCCCTTCCCCACCCTCAGCACTGTTACTTTAGCAAGATGTGGGGCTGGGTCATCCACACGCTTCTGCCACACCCCAGCTGCCTGCCCTAGTGCCAGATGTGGCAGGCCCCAGGTGTACGTGGGCTCTCTGGGCCCCTAGACCAAAGCAAAAACTACTGGCAGCCAAACTCTGAAGTGGAGAAGTTTAGGTGAGTAGCAGCAATGCTTTGAGCTGGATCTCCCCCAATCCCCACTCCTCAGCTTAGAACTCCCTCACCAGTAGCATGGGATTTCACAACTGAGCCCCTCAGACCCAGTCCCCCTGTCCCTGTAAGACCTTTCCAGCTCCCCTGCAAAACCCCGTGTCCAGACAATCTCCGAGGGCTCTGGCTAGGGCTCCTGTGGGCCCTCAAACCCTCACCTAAATTGTAGATCTTGAACTGCTCGTGATCCTGTGTTGAGGGGTCTGGTTTTTGTGTTGGTGAGTGATATGTATGCAATTCCACTATGTTTGAGATGAATCTTGAAGTTTTATACAGGTAGCACAATGGTTAAACTCAGCAGCTAATTAAAAGGTCAGCAGTTTGAATCTACCAGCCACTCCTTGGAAACTCTATGAGGCAGTTCCGCTCTGTCCTCTAGGGTCACTGTGAGTCAGAATTGACACCAGCACAGGGTTTGGTTTTGGGTTGGTGTGTGTGTGATGGGGGAAGTGTGGTGTGAGGGGATGCACTGGGATTAGCCATCAAGAGTCCTTAGAATCGCAAAGACTCTAAGATGTTTGGGGGCCATAGTACCCTGTCATGCCTCAGTATCCCCATCTGTAAAATGGTAACATGCATTAGAGCAGCTGCTCTCCCACGTTGGTTCCAGGGCTGCAAGACTAGGTCATGGCCCAGGTACCTGCGGCTAAGGCTCCATCTCTCCCTGGGTTAGTCTGGAGGGTGATGTGGCAAAGCCCACACCAGAGCCACAGAGTCTGGGCCACAGATCCCAGAGGCTGATATGGGTCCCTTATCCTCGGCATCAGCCCAGCAAATGACTTAATGGCTGATTCCAGAAGCAAATTACAGAGCATGCAGAGGATAGTCAGGTCCTGTTTTGCTGACCATTGGGGCTAGTGTCACCTGCCACACAGGCAGCTACAGCTGTCCAGCTCCATGGGGAGGAGGTGGGAGGAGAGGGGCCCAGCCAGTTGGGCACCCTGACTCAGGAGTTGCAGTCAGCTCAGCCACAGAGAGGGCTCCAGACTCAGACGCCTACACCAGCCTGAGTCTCTTCCCCTCCTTCCACAAAAGAGTGTGAGCCTTGCTGGGAAGTTCTGTGGGGGGGTGGGGCTGGGGGGTTGGGATAGTGGTGGGGAGAAGGGAGGGGTGAGGGTTGTGGGGTTGTAAGCTGAAGGTTGGTGCTGAGGTCACAATCTGGGCTTCTCGCCGGGCACTCTGTCCATGATCAATAACGTCTGCCCACCGTGGCTACGTTTGTGTTTCCCCCTCGGTGCTGCTTCTTTTGGGACTGTCCCTTTCTAGTTCTGAACACAGGTTCAGAGAGGCTTGACTCAGTCACAAAGCAGGGCCCCTTCACTTCCCTACTCCATTCCCAAACTAGGGGAAACCCCCACCCCCATTACCCTGGTGAGTATGGAGGAGGTAAGCAGAGAGGGGGAAGTGACATGCGAACCCACATACTGTCTGCCCTTCTGCCCTGACTGGTGTCCCCCAACCCTTGCTTGCTGCTCCCGAGGGCCGAGTCTGGTGCGGACACTTGCTCCCTCCTTTGCCACCTCCTGAGGGCCACCACTGCTCCCCTCCCCTGTGGCTGGCCACAGCTGAGATGGGTGGAGGGCAGTGTGGGGAGGGGTCTCAGGCTGAGCATTCTCCATTGAGGACCCCACCCCTCATTACCACATGGTTGAGGACCAGGCTATGTGTGTACCATACTCAGAATTTTTCCTGGGTCTTTGGTGGTTTTGCTTTTTACCTGGCTGATGGCTATTTGGCAGATGCTATCCAGTTAGTTTCCAGCTCAGCTTTTTATTTTTTTTAACTAAAAACCCGTGATCCTCAAATGGAACAGATGGCTCTGTATGTTGTTCTTTGTGTCACTGTCTGTTTTGCCTGCTGTTTAAGCGTCATTTGCTCCTGACTCTTGGTCTTCCCCTGCCCCATGCAAAGTGGTTTCCCTTCTAGTCACAAAGCTGAGCACTAACATTGTGATGCTTCCTTCTGTTTTCCTTCCTCCTCTTTCCAGCCCCCATACCAAGCATATGTACCCAGGGAGGGCGGGAGAAACTTCAACAGCTTGGCTGAGACCCTTGGAAAAGAGTGGGCACGAAGGTGAAGGTGACGGGGCCTCACCCCGGCCCTCTTGCCCCGACACAGGAGTGAGTCAGTGGTGACGTCAGATTTCCTGTGCTGGGCCTCTCATGACGTGGGCCGTAGCCACCCCCACAGGCTCTGGCCAGGAGAAATCATCGACTTCACAGACTGAGCCCTTCTGAGACAGTCTACCTAGCACAGTGTAGGGTCCCAGGAGACCACTTGCTGGTTTCCCAGCCCAGGGTGGGGCAGTTCCAGAATCCCCAGGGGCAGAGAGGGCTCAGTTCGGCATCCAGCCCTTGGCCAGGTTGGGTGCAGGAGCCCAGGCCTCTCCTGGGGACGGTGAAGCAGGAAGCAGTGAAGACTGACTCTGAAGTGGGCCCACATGAGGTGGAAAGACTGGGACTGTCACCACATGTGGGCTTCATGTCATGTGCACACATGCTGACAGGCACGTGTGTGGGTGGTTCCAACAGGGAAGCTTCATGGACACACTGAGACCTCCTCTGGGGACCTTGGCCCTCCTGATGAATGTGTAGGGGAGCACCTGAACCAGTCCAACCCTGGCCCTGTTGATGAGTGTGCTGGGGTGGGGAGGAGATGGCCTGGACCAGTCCTAACCCTGTCTCTTCTGAAGAATGTGTTGGGGCATGGGGGACCTGGACCAGGACCAGTCCCAGACCCGGCTGTCCTGCTCACTCAGTGTAGCCCTGAGCCTCGGGTCCCTGTGTGTATGTCACTTGGCGCAATGTGAGGAGGTGCTCAAATACCTCAAGGCAGTCATGCGGTGCTGAAGAGTTCTGAATCGCGTAGTAAGGAAATTCTGCCTCTTGGAATCTCTTTCAGTCATTCTTCTGAATATGTCAGGAAGAATATCTCAGTTCAGGGCTGGTCTGGCACTTTGGAAGACAGGTCTGGCGATCTGCTTCCGGGACATCAGCCACTGGAAACCCTGTGGAGCGCAGCCCTCCTCTAACACCTCGGGAGGTCACCGTGAGGCAGAGCAGACTTGACAGTAAGGGTTAAAGAGTCCCAGAGAGTTGCAAACAGCCGCTAACCAAAAGGATGGGAGTTCCAATGCATCCAGACATGCCTTAGAAGCATGGGATCTACTTCCAGAAAATCAGCCCTAGAATACCGATGGAGCATTTCCACCCTGACACACACAAGGAGTAGCCATGTGTTGGAATCAACTCGACAGTGACTGGTGGCTTGAACTCCATTCTGATACTTGTTTTGTTTGCTTCTTCTTCAACAAGGAAGCTTAGTGCCTTCCTCAAGAGTCCATATCCTTTCTTCGTTTATTCATTGATTCTGCCCCTACCAATAAAAATAAAAATTTGGGAGGGTGGGTTGAAAATCCTGATGGCAAAGTGATGAAGGGTGATGGCTACTAACCAAAAGGTCAGCGGTTTGAATCCACCAGCTGTTCCTTGGAAACCCTCAGGGGGCAGTTCTACTCTGCCCAATAGGGTTGCTAATGAGACAGAATTGACTCAACAACAATGGGTTTGGTTTTGGGTTTTTAAGTGCTAGATAAAGTCCTGGGTGGTGGTGCATCAATAAATCATAAACCACTGACCTTGTTTTGTGACAATAATATTTGTTTTTGTGGTTATGTTGTTTGTGTTCGTGATAAGCAATACTTGTTATCCACTTAGAGGAATAATAGGGTTCCCTTTTAAACTAAATTTAAAGTTTATGAAAATTGACTTGGTTTAAGTGTCTTATTAGGTTAATGACAATACAGGTGTTTCCCAAAGGTGTTAAACATTGTGACACAGGTAGAACTCGGAGTCGGGACAGCAGAACAAAACACTGCCCAGGACTTAGTCCCTGCAGCCCATTCCAGCTTTGGTACGGAGTGATTCTGTGGGGTCTGGCTCTCACTTTTGCTGTGGTCCCATCACGAAAGGATTATGAGGCTCAAATAAGAGAGGCCACGGTCCTGAGGAAGAAATACGGGAAAGGGTCCTCCACTGCTGAGGCCAGAGCCAGCTCAGCTGGTCTGGGTCCTTCCCATTCCACACCCATGTCCATCAGAGGGACCTGGTATGGCTGCACTTCCAGGTGTGCCTGGACACAGGCTTAGGGCTTGGGGATACCCCTCCTCCCTGGGCTTTCTGGAAGGTTGACTTCCTTGACACCCACCCCTGACGCACCCATGGGCCCTAATCCATGGCACTCACAGCAGTGAAATGGGCCTTGCTCCTACCATGTTAGCTAAAAGGGTCCCAACAGCTTAGGCCCACGTAGCCAAGGAGGTAAGAGGAGATTGCTAAGGAAGAGCTCCCTTGTCAGCGGTGATAATTGGACAAGAGGAGATTGACTCTCAGAAATGCCGTCATTGCTGCTCCCAAGAAGACCCCCAGGAAGCAGGGCTGCTCCTTCCTTCCTCATCATCTACAGATCCCTTTACCACCACCAGAGACCTGACTGGGCCCTCTGCCAGCCCCCCAAAGCAGCAACACCAGCAGCAGCAATGACAGCAGTGTGTACTGGTTAGCTGTGGAGGCCCCTGAGCCACATCTCCCTGGTTCAAACACAGCTGGGCCACTTCTTTGCTGTGTGACCTTAAACAAGTGAATTAACCTCTCTGTGCTCTCATTGGAAACCCTGGCGGGGAAATGGTTAAAAGCTGAAGCTGCTAATCAAAAGATCAGCAGTTCAAATCCACCAGGCACTGTTTGGAAACCCCATGAGGCAGATCTACTCTGTCCTATGGGTTGCAATGAGTTGGAACCAACTCAAAAGCAATGAGTTTTGTTTTGGGGGTGTTTTTAAGGTGTATTCATTAAATAATCGTGATTATTGACATTCTGCTAAGTGCTTTATGAGCATCACTGCATCTAAGCTTTATAGCTTGGGGCCGGGGTATATCATTACCCTCTCTCCAGACAGGGAAATGAGCCCAATGGTGTTAGACTATTTGGACTAAGGCCACACAGCCTATAAGTGGGAAAACTAGGATGTGAACCTGAATTTTAACCACTGGATTGCCCTGTCTCTGTGCAGGGTCTGCATGGGCCCACCTGTGCCCTGAGTCCACCTCTCCTGCCAGCTGAGATGCTCCCCGCAGACCTCACCTTCTACACTACCTGACACCAGTTGAGCACTTGTCTTGTTCCAGATCTGTTCTAAGATCTTTACAACAGTCATTGCATTTAAGCCTCAAAGAACCCTAAGGGGTGGGAACCGTTGGTACCACAATTTTATGAAAGGGAACCAGGTACAAGAAACTTGCCCAGATTCTCACAGCTGGTAGGTGGCTGAGCTAGAATTCGAACTCACACTTTAGTGCCCCGTCCATTCTGCCCCCAGGATCTAGGTCTCCACCCATCTGCCCCAGCCCTTCCCAACACCTCCCACTGTTTGTCCAAAGCTCGTGGCCTCACCAGCCACCATCTCTGGTGGTGCTGCTGTCTTGGGGTCAGCTGTCTGTGTCCGAGCTTAACTAAAAGCTCCTTGGGGCTGCATAACACACAGGGCTTTGTCCACCCTGAGTTCTGCTGTGAAGCCTACTGTGGAGATCATGGAGGGAACTTGATGTACTTTACAGATCTGTTGATTCATCTCTGTGCCCAAGGTTACCCTCAAACAGGAAGCTGATTGCATAGGATGTTGAAAATCCACAATGACAAACAGAAGGCAATGTCAGGATGGGGTCTGCTGGTCAAACACAGAGGTCAGCCCTCACCCCACCATGTTTGTGTAAACTCAGATCTTCAAAGCAGAAGAAGCTTCTAGAGAGTAAACACCATGGAATGTGAGTAAAAGAGGCCCCACTGAAGCTGGCTGTCCTGGGTTCAAAGGCATGCTCTACCACTCACCAGCTGGGTGGTCCTAGTGCCCACATATACCTCCCTTATCAGGTATTTACTGAGTACCAGGCACTGTGCTAGGTGCTGGGGATGCCACCACCATTAAGACAAGGCTTCTGTCCTCATGGGGCTGGCCTTCTATGGGAAAGACAGAGAATAGCCAAGCAAACAAACAGGTGAGATCATGGAAGACAATGATGTTGTTGTTGCTAGGTGCCACCTAGTTGGTTCCAACTAACAGTGACCCTGTGTACAACAGAACCAAACACTGCCCAGGCCTGTGCTGTCCTCCAGTATTGCTGTGCTTGAACCCAGTGCTGCATCCACTGGGTCAGTCCGTCTTGTTGACGATCTTCCTTTTTCTATAACCCCCTATATCACCAAGCATGAGGTCCTTCTCCAGGAACTGGTCCTTCCAATAACATGTCCAAAGTGTGTGAGATGAAGTCTCACCACCCTTGCTTCCAAGGAACAATCTGACTAGTTTTTCCAAGGCAGACCTGTTTGTGCTTCTGGCAGTCCGTGGTATGCTCGCCACTCTTCACCAACACCATAACTTAAAGGCATCAGTTCTTCTTCAGTCTTCCTTATTCACAGTCCAGCTTTCGGGGGCATATGAGGTGGTGGAAAATACTGTGGCTTGAGTCAGGTGCACCTTAGTCCTCAAAGTGACATCTTTGCCTCTTAACACCTTGAAGAAGTCTCTTGCAAAAGATTTGCCCAGTGTGATGTATCATCTGATTTCTTGACCACTACTTCCATGGGCTTTGATTGTGGCTCCACCGACAACAAGTGGGAGAAATGAAGCATCAGGGAGAACGAGATAGAGCAGGGGTGGGGAGCAGTGGGGAGCCTCTTAGACACCTGAGCTGGAACTTGAGAGATGGGACAGGGCCAGGCACAAAAGGTATAAGGAAGAAGGGGGGAAGCAAGGACAAAGAGGGGAGATGTGGAGTCACAGGTGGCAGGGGCCAGCTTATATTGGACCTGCCAGACCCCGGGGAGGGTTTGGTTTTATTCAAGAGACAACAGGAGTGCTTGGAAGGTTGTGACTGAGGGAATGAGCCCTGTGATGGGCACTTCTGACCTACCCTCTGATTGTGAATGGAGAACACACTGAGGGTAAGTGTGGCCGCAGGGAAGCGGTCAGGAGCCAGCACAGTGGTTCAGGGCAAGGGGCAGGGTCCTGAGCCTGGGGCAGCAATGAAAATGGAAACGAGTGGAGGGATCCAGTGCTGGTGGGGAAGAGCTGACAGAACTGTGAACAGTTTGGACGCGGTGGACAGTGGGAAAAAGTGGAGTGGCAGTGGGCTCCCAAGTTTGCGCCTGAGCAGGGGGGGACAGATTACTAAGGAAAGATGAGGCTTCACCCTTCCCCCCTCTCCCTGCCTGGAGGAGGGGACTCAGGAGCTGGCTGCAGGGCCAGCTGCTGATGTATCCGGCATGTGTGTGCTCACCGGCCCAGGACTGTTTTGCACAGCACTCATTTGGTGTGTCTAAGAGAGCAGAGACAGAGGTTGGCCCAGGCCTGGCTCTGAGAGGAGCTGGGAGGCTCGAGGAGACAAGGTGGCTGAGCAGCCCTGGGTGCTGAGGTTGTGTTAACAGCACAGATGGCCCGGGGGCAGGTGCCGAAAGGAAGTGCCCAAGAGGATTGGAGAGGATTAGGGCCCCAAATCAGATTATGCTTCCCTGAAGATTACTGCACTATTTTAGCTGAAGCCAACACTGCTCACAGTCACCTTTGGACATCCAGAGAGGCTCATGTACACTCACACACATCACATGCACACACACGTAACACACGTGCCAGATACCTCACACATACACCACACACATGCCAGATACATCACAGGTACACCACCACAAACACCATACCCATTGGCATTGAATTGATTCCAATTCACAGCAACCCTATAGGACAGAGTAGAACTGCCCCATGAGTTTCCAAGGAGTGCCTGGTAGATTTCAACTGCTGACCTTACTGGTTAGCGGCCATAGCTCTTAACCACTATGCCACCAGGGTTGCCACCCACATATGCCCTTGCATACACATCATACACACACACATCACACACATACACCATAACCACATGCATACCCCTCACACACACATTACACATATTTACATACCTCACATACACACATACAGATGCCACACATACACATATACCACAGTCATACTCTGTATACATGACACACACGTGCTACATGAAAACTTTATACATACTACCAAACACATCTCACATAAACCATGTACAACACATATATACCACACAGACACTACGCACATACCACTTACACAAGTTGCACACGTACATGACACATACACTACCCCACGCACACCCTACCCACACGAACTTCACATGCGCACATCTCACACCCACTATATACCATACCTCACACACTCATGTTTTCTAAGGTGTGAGTTCCCTGTCATCAGGGATCTTCTATGGTGGGGTTGACACATTGGGAGAGAGGCTGAACAACATGACCAAGGTGTCAGTCTTTGCTTTTGTCAATGCAGAAGTGAGAGTTCCCATCGGGTGCCAGGTACTGTGTTACATGCCTCAGGGGACGCTTCCATCTGAGCTGGATTTGTTATGACCCCCCTCACACCTTCCTGGGGTTCTGGACCCTTGGGGCACACCCACTGGCCCCAAGTCAGAATTCAGCTCCTGGGAGACGGTGTCCTAGCCATACGTGCCCCAGGGGCCGGGCCGTGCTGCACACTTGCTGGTCTTTTCCCAACATTCCAACCAAGAAAATGTGGTTCCAGTGCTCCTTGCTACTTTCCATGTGCTCAGCAGACAGGACTGAGTAACCTACAGCAGGGCCTGGGCAACGAGTGTCTGCCTCAGTCTCCCCAGGGGCAGGAGCAGTCCTTCAGTTTAGTTGGAGATAGGAAAGAGCCCTGGAGGGTGGCCACCAAAGGCATCCCAGGCCATGCCAGGTGGGAACAGCAGGATTCTTTGTTCAGCTTCCTGCAGCCTACAGGAACATGGTGTTTCTGTAGTCATGGAACTGGCTGGCTGGCGCTACAAAATTGTCCAGGAGTGGGCTCACATGAGGGAAAGCCCGCTGTATCCCCAAGTCCCTCTGCCAAAACACTAGGTGGTGGAGTGTCCCTCCTACTGACACGGATGCTGGTGGCTGGGGAGGGCACCCATGACCAAGAGAGACTGGGAGGGGCCATCCCAGCTCAGGTCCTGTAGGAGGGCCCCACGGAAGGGCAGGAAAGCAGTGCCCTAGGGAGGCGTCTGTGCGCAGGCCCAGGGAGGCCCTACTGCAGAGGGCCGGTGCCTCCACCTTCCCTCTTTCCCCACCTCCTGTCCTTCAGCCACTGGTGCTTTCCTCTCGCGGGCCAGTCTCCTCTCCTCCTGCTCTCCCTCCTTTCCCTTCTCCTCAGCCACCCCTACCCACAGCCCTTCAGAGGCAGGCATAGGAAGAGGTGAACTGAGTGAGTTGAACAGGGACCTGGGTCCTGCACACCCTGTCACAGCTTCAGCGGATGGCTCTGGGCAAACGTCCCTCAACTCCAGGACCTCACTTCCTCATGTGGGACATAAAGGGGTCAGGCCCTGACACAAGCCTGAGCCACATGGAGTGGCGTCACATCTTCCTGCTCAGAAGCCATGCACAGTGGCTGCCCAGCAGCCACGTGTGAGTCTGGCTTTGAGGACTCACCACGACCCTTGTTCTACTCCCGGGACACCAAAGGCTGCTCCTCTGTGAAGTCAACGCCACTGGCTCACTACGGGAAGCCCCCCTGAGCCTGCCTTGCAGCACCTATGCCCACTCTAGCCCAAGGGCTCACCAGTTTTTCCAGGCCAGGCACCTCCTTGAGAGATGAGGTGGGGGTAGACCTAGCCTAGAGAGAGAACTCAGCAGTGCCCAGAACCCCCGGGCATGTGGCATGTGGCTAAGACACTCCAGTTTTACACCAGCCTGAGGCCTTTGTCCACCAAGGCAGAAAGGGTGACAAGAACCCAGCACAAGGAGAGATCAGTACCAGCAAATAGAAGACCCTACCTGTCTCGGTAGGGAAGGCGCCCTGAGCCTGGGGGAGTCTTTCCCTCTGTAGACAGCAGTGTCCTGGAAGCAGGAAGGGACCCCTGATAGTTCATTCCAGCACAGGATGCTTACCAGATGGAATGAGATTCTTGGGGGCCACCCTAGGCACCATAAATCCACCTCCCTCACCCTTCTCTGCCCACCAGGCCCCTCTGGCCAGGTGTCAGAGCTCAGACCAGAATGCCAGACTGCTAATGGGCCCACCTAGTGGGCATGGGTACGGAGCAGCACCAGCCATCAGCCCATCCAGAAGCCTGTCTCACGTTCCCTCTTTTCTGGATGCCGCACTAGCCCTGGACAAGCAGCCTTGGTTCAAGACCTCAAGGGCTTCCTGGTCTCATCCCAGCAGCTCTGGCCGCTGCGGTATTGCTTCACTGTGGCTGAAAACAAGAACCACTTGGCGATCTTTTTGTATTTGCATTTATTGCAAATTTACCGTGTGCTTGTTACATTCAGTTACATTTCCCATCAGTTTTACATCCCTTTTTTTCCAGCACAGCTTTACATCACTTTTGTTGTTATTGCTGGTGAGTCAGCTCCAGCTCATGGTAACCCCCCACAAAACTGAGCAAAATGTCACCTGTCCTGCGCTATCTTCCTCCTTGCTGGTACACTCAAGTCCATTGTTGTGGTCACTGTGATTTGAGTGCCTTGGTGACACAGTGGTTAAGAGCTGCCACTGATAACCAGAAGGTTGACAGTGAAAATCCAGCAGCTGCTCTTTGGAAACCCTATGAGAACAGTTCTCTTCTGTCCTGTGAGGTCACCATGAGTCAGAATCAATGAGATGGCTGTGGTTTCAGTTTGGTTTGCATCTGGCAGGGGTCGGGGGCAGGCTCATCTAGCATCGTATCAGACAATACTCTGTTGTGATCCACAGAGTTTCCAGCGGCTGATTTACAGAAGTAGATCCTAGTCTGCTGTAGTCTGGAAGCTCTGCTGAAATCTGTCCCCCATTGCTAGCATCCCAGCAACAGAGAAGGCACCACGGAATGAAGAACCAGCCAACGGTGGTGGTACACCACTCTGAGAGATAAGACTTATTTCTTGCCCTCATTTTGCAGATAAAAAAACTGAGACTCAGAGAGGTCCCCCACCAAGTGCAGCAGGACTAGGGCTCCAGCGGGCCTTTCCCCACACATGTCTGTTCCTGTGCTGGAAGCTCTTCCAAGGAAAGCCAACCAGCTGTGTCTGTGCCCCCACTCCATCCATCTCTAGGCTCTCTTGCTGTGTTCCCCCTGCAGCGTCTGGTCTTGGTTGGAGTCTTGCTCTCAGCCACCCAAGGGGAGCAGAACAGAGATGCCGGTGGCTACCAGGCAGGTGGGCCTGGGCAGGGGGAGTCTCACTGTGGTTACAGGTTAGAGGGACCAGGTCCCAGTGACCTGCAGGCTGTGGGAAAGCTCCTCCAACTCTGATGATAGGTGAGCCCACTTCAAACACACCCCTCATTTTCATTCTCAGAAGCTTACTTGAAACAAAGACTTAAAATATGAGCAAAACAATGGTTTAGAAACCAAAACAGCAGAGGTGTAGTTAACTCTGGGCTGGGCAATGATCAGAGGCTCAGTGTGTCCCACACCTGCACCAGAGCCCCAGCAGGGTGACGTCAATTGATACAACAGTCTGGTTTAGAGGCCAATGTGAGAGTGAGAGATTTCTCAAACCAATCAGCTGGTCTTAGAATTACTGGGGCCCTGCTCTCTCTCAGCCACACTATTGCAGTCACACATACACACACACAGATACGCACACACCGGCACCCCTGCCTTCAGCCTCTCCAGTGTAGTATTTCCTCTACATTTCAGACAAAATCCTTTTCCCAAGAAGAAATCCTGATGGAGACATGGCTTCCCATTGTTCTGGGATGAATTCAAACCCCACAGCACGACATTCAAGTCCCTATCCTATTTTTCTCCCTCATATTCTCTGATGAAGTCAAACTTAGTTCTTTCCATCACTGTTGACTGCACCCTCTAATGCTTTGCTCACATGAGTGTCCCCAGCCTTGAATGTCCTGCTCGTACTCAGAATGTCTCATGCCCACTTTCTCTGGGACCATGCCACCGTCTCCAAGAAGCACCCCTAGTAGTCATAGTGGGATTGAGAAACCTTCCGAGGAACTGCTGTGTACTCAGCTGCCACCAGCAGCTGTGTGAGACTGGGGGCTCCTAAGAGCAGAGGCCCCCTGGGGTCCCCACCTCTTCCTCACTGGAGCCTGTCACAGAATGGAGTGAAGGAAGGGCTAGCTATAAAGTGTTCTGGTACTTCCTGAATTCTGCTCCCTACTAGGCCTCATCCTAGAGGTTGTCATCAGCCCTCTTTACAGACAAGGAAACTGAGGCCCATGAGAGGGGTGACTTATGTAAAGGGCCGATGGGATGGAAGACATCCTTTCTCCAGACCCTTTGCAGAGCTCTCCTGCCCACATGCCGGTTACAGTATTCTGTGGGGCTCCTATGAGAGCCTCCTATGCCCAGCCCCAGGGTAGGCTTTGGTAGACCCAAGAATGGCTCGCAGCCACTGTTCCTGAGGACTAGAACCAAACAACCTCCAGGATCCCAGAGCCTAAGCAGAGGCAGAAGGAGGGAGAAGCGCTTACAGGTACCTTGTCCAAGGGAGGAAACATACTGGACCCCTGGGACTAGGGAGGTGGACTTTCATGAGTCTAGCAAACACAGAGCAACATGGAAGCAACAGCTTGGGAGCCCTGAGGCAAAGCCAGGTGAGGGCTTACACCCCCAACCTGGCAGGGGGATCCAGGCCCGTTCCCCAGACTTGATCTAGCAAGGGGCTTGGGCCAGTTCCCCAGGCTCCGTCTGGCAAAGACAGTGGTTCCAGTCAACTGAGGGGAACAGAAATTGCTCACACACCAACAACAGGACAACTTCCCCTTCCCGGCATGCCCCGGCTGGGGCGGCCCCTCTGATGGGCCTGGTGAGTCACATCACCCGCTCCGCCACCTTGCTGGGGACGGGCTGGAGCAGCACCTGCCCCGCTGGGCTGTTGCAGGAATCAGATGATCTGCCATCCAGGAAAGTGTGCTGGGAATTGTGGAGGGCTACTCACATGTAAGTGACTGAGATTACCAGGGAACAGCCGGCTCAACAGTGGGGAAAAGTGAGTTGGCCTCCCCGGATGTGCACAGTCCCCACCCCTGTGGATACCCGGTGAAGGACTTTCACCCCTCACCCCTCAGCTGCTGTCCTGGCAGGGGGCTGCCTTCTGGATCCCCTGTCCCATGAGGCCATTCCTCCTACCACCCAAGGGCAGACCTTTCCCCAAGAATCCTTCTTATCTTGGTAGCTGTCCATCTGCTGGCCTTTCAGCCCCTGTGGATCCTGAGGGGTGAGAGCAGGCAGAGAGCAGAGAAGAGGCTCCGCGGTCACCGACCTTCAGACGTCAGTCTTTACAGGCACTATCTCTACCAGCAAGGAAGGGCCCCTCCCTTCCTCGTACATCGCTCCAGCCTGTCTGAACTGAAAGAGACTTTCTTCCCACTACCAAAGGGCCCTTCTCAGGTGAAACTCAGAAGGGACTGAGACAGGGAAGAATACACCTTGGTTATATTATGATCTGTTTCTGAGCGGCAGGCCAGCTCAGCACCCGCCACACCGCCGGTGTGCCAGAAAGGTTGGCTGATGTCAGGATGTAGTGGGCGGGGGCATCCCGGAGACACAGACCCTCCACCCAGGTGGACCCAGTAGGCCTGGCTGCCAGGCACTGCCCTTCACCCTGGGCTGTAACAGGAGGCTGTCAGACCTGGGAGGTGAGGGAACAGGAAGGCTGCACTGGGACAGCCCCTCATGCCAGGGGCAGGGACAGCCCCTCATGCCAGGGGCAGGGACAGCCCCTCATGCCAGGGGCAGGAACAGCTGGGGGGAAGACAGAGGCCTTCCCAGGGCGGGACAGAGCAAGGCAAGAGGGTAAGGAGCTGTGTGCCCCTTCCCACAGCTCCCACCAACTCCTCTTTCATTCATGTTAGAGAGTTTCTGGGTGGAGCAAATGATTAACACACTCACTGCTAGCTGACAGGTTGGTGGTTCAAGACCATCCAGAGGACCTTGGAAGAAAGGTCTGGTGACCCACTTCTGAAAGGTCGCTGCCATTAAAACCTTAAGGAGCCCAGTTACGCTCTGGCACATGCAGGATCACCATGAGCCAGAATCAGCAGTTTCCTGAGTCAAGTCTCCCAGCTGGGGTCCTCTGGGACCCAGGCACACGTATCAGAGGACAGAGGCTTCTGGGAGACCCATTTATCCAACATGTGTACCCTGGGCCTTGGGAATACAATGGCTGTGCTGGGTCTTCTGTTTGACTCTCCTCTCTCCCCAGCCTCCTTCGCTTCCCTGCTTTCTGCCCACAGGGTGTCCTATATGGATGAATCACCCAGAATTCCTGAGGGAGTCAGCCATTAGGGAATGTGCAGGCAGAGGGAAGGCAGGCTGGAGGTCAGGTGCTTCTTCCCTCTCCCTCCTTGCCAGGCATCAAGGTTTGGCTGTGGCTAGGTCTCTTAGGGCCACAGCTCCAGCTCTCACAGGGCTTTGATATCTCTGATTCCCCTCCTTATTCCTAAATCATGACAGTGACTTCTGTGTCAGAGTATGAAAACGGTCCCCAAACTCTGTAACTCTTCTAACAAGAGGAAGAATCTACTTCTCTATACCTTGCCAAAGCAACTCCCAAGGACAGGCCAATGCCCACCTGCCTTGACAGAAAACACAACAGAGTCCCTGATAGAGCAGGAAAAAAGCAAGGTGCAGAATTCAAGTTCTAGTAAAATGTGTAGACTTGATGGTCTGGACATAGACCCCGGACTCTCTGTTAGCCTAGAACTAAAAACGTTCCTGAAGCCAACTTTTTAGACAAAAATTAGACAGGACTATGAAACAGTAAATGATACTGGAGAAGAGTGTGCATCTCGGCTCAAGTAGCTTCACGAGACTAACTGGGCAGCACCTGACCGAAGCTGAGACAGGAAGGCAGAGGAGAGAAGACCTGATTGAACGGACGTGGGAAATACAGGGGCAGAGGAAGAGTGAGCTGTACTAGTGTGGGAAGAGCAGCTAGGCTCACATAACAATGTGTGTGTATAAGTTCTGTAGGAGAAACTGACTTGAACTGTAAACTTATTTAAAGCTTAATTTTTTTTTTTTTAAAAAAAGGATAGTCTGGTTCCTATCTTGGGTGTTTTCTAACACCCTCTGACTGAGCTGCCCAGTGGCAGCTTAGTGTTTTCCCTCACTCCTCAAGAAACAGGCCCACTTTGTCCAACTAGATCTGTTCCTAGCACTTTTGGCTGACAGAAACCGATAGGCCTTACCTGTTCTCCATGTAGCATCCAAAACGCACTTTCTAATGTACAAATTTGACTATCACTCCCCTGCTTAAAACCCTCCAGTGGTACCTAGGTGCAGGGATTCAATTTAGTGGACAGAATAGTGATTCAAGGTTAGGTCCCAATGTAGGAGGCTCAGGCTGGCATGGAGGCTTTTGTCCTGGAAGTTCCCAAGGACCTAGGTCTTTCCATTTTGTTCTGTTGTGTGTGGCCTACATTTTCAAACTACCTCATGGTCCAAATCAGCTGCTCCAACTCCTGCTTTCACATCAACATTTCAGTCAGCACAAAGGGAGATGGAGTAAAATGCCCCTAAATTTAAAATAAAACCAAATATACAAACATTCAGGGGAAATGTATACCTCTGGCATACAGAAGGCCTTAAGTGAAATACAATGCCCAAATCCACAGAGAAAGAACTGATCTATGTTAACTGCATATAAACTAAAATCCCTGAGTGACCAAACTCATCATGAACAAAGGTAAAGGGTCAGTGAAAGACTTGTGGGAAATATTTGCAAAACAAATAATAGAAAGAGATTATTGTTCATTCGTGAAACCATTATTTAGTTTGTGCCTATAATGTGCCACACACTGTCCTAGGCACCAGGTATATAAAAACAAAGCAATAAAATCTTTGTCCTCATGGTTGTTGTGTTTTAATGGGGTGAGGAGGGACACACAATAAAGGAAGAAACATAGAATACATCAGGTAGCGGTTATGTGGAAAAACACAGCAGGGAAGGACAGCAGCCAGTGCAGGGCAGGGTGAAGACGCCCTTGGGAATTAAGAAGTCAGATGGCACAGTAGGCAAATGCCCAAAGAATAGCAAGATAAAAACCACAGACCAAGAAATACAAACGTCCAGTAAGCATAGGAGACTGATCCTACTGCTAAGTCCTGCTGACCAGATCCATGCCATGCTATCATTCACCCACCTAGCTGGCAAACACCCAGCACCTGGAGACGTGGGTAAGCAGGGAACTTCTCATCCTGTGGTTGTAGTGTAAGTGGGTATCGCTGCTTTTAGAGGGCTATCTGGCAGAATCCAATCAAATGCCCCTTAGAAGTAAGGGTGGCAGGACTTCAGATGGCTTACTTTGGGCATGTCACCAAGACACATCCAGGAAAGCCAATCACTAGAAAAGGATCTCATGCTTGGTCTGATAAAGGGTCAGGGAAAACCAGGGAAACCCTCTGTGAGATGGGCTGACACAAAAGCCAAAGCAATGGACTCAGATATAGCCATGATCATGACGATGTGCAGGACACAGCAACATTTGGTTGGTATGTACATAAGGCTGCCAAGAGTCAGAGTCAACTCAGTGGCAACCACCAACAACACAAATATTAAAATCATCGATCCTCAAGCTCCTCTTCTGAGAGCACATCTAGACCGACAGAGATCTCCAGTGCAGCATTGTTTGTGCTAGAGAAAATGTGAAATGTAAAATGTTGAAGGTTCTCACCTGCAGCAGATGAAAACCAAGACCATCAAAGACATGAGGAAAACATGAGCCCAGGAGATAGAAGGGTCCATATGATTGGGAGACTACATCAACAGGAGACCAGAAGAACTAGATGGAGCCTGGCCACCACCAAAGACAGCTCTGTCAGGGAACACAGCGTATAAGTTCCTGACATAGCCCGAGCGAAAGGGGCGTGCAGATCTAGATTTTTATTAAAACACAAGATGTGATGGTCTGATGACCTCGAGGGTTCCCTGAAAATGTGGCTCCTCCTGGACTTGCTGCTAGCCCAGAGCTGAAACCAGTACTGGAGAGAACAGACAAAAACTGGGCTGGACTAAATGACACAGAGTGATGCAGATGGTGTGTCCCCTTTATGGTTTAATATATACATGAGGCTACCCTACTGGTTTCTTTTTAGACGGTAGAGAAGAGGGTGGAGAGGAGGGGACAGATGTCGGTTGAGTGGATACTGGAAGTACAGAGCGGAGGGGAAGAGTGTGCTGTCACAGGGTGAGGAGAGCACATAAAAGTTGCAGAGAGGTGGGTGCTGAGGGTTTTATACAGCAAATTGGCTTAAACTGTAAACTTTCACTTACTCAATAATTTTTTTTTAAGTTGAGGGTTTTGCCAAGTAGCTGTAAAAAAAACACTATCGAGGCAAATCTACACACACTGATATAGAACAAGCTCCAAGACAAAGTGAAAAATGCACTGTAAAATAAGCCCATGTCATGTGATACTATTTCTACAGAAATAAGAAAAAGAAAGCTCCATGTTTATAAAAATGTAAACATGTGTAAAAATACTATTTTAAAATAAGTTGAGAAAATTACAAACCAAGGGACAAAAAGTTTAACCACTAGAAGGCTGACGGTAGAGGAATGGAGAAAACCGTGGCCACTCCGCTTATCTGAAGGACTGCTTTCTCATGGGAGTATTCAAAGATGTCATCAATTATGTTAATCTGAGGTGATACTAGAGTAAAAAAAAAAAATAACCCACTGCCTTCAAGTCGATTCCAACTCATAGTGACCCTATAGGCAGTTCTACTACGGCCCCATAGAGTTTCCGAGGACCACCCCACAGATGTGCACTGCTGATCTTTTAGTCAGCAGCCACAACACTTAGCCACTCCACCACCAAGGTGTCAGATCCTGGAGTAGGGCCGCCCCTGTCACATCCCAGTGATGTCAAACCTGCAAGCCAGAAAATGTCTAGGGCTACCAGAAGTAGGGAGAGTCCAGGAAGGACTTTCCCTAGAGCCTTTGGAGAGCCAACACCCTGGATTTAGACAGTCTTCAGATGTGTAAACAATAAATTTCTGTTGTTTTTTTTTTTAAGGAAGATTGATAGTGACCTTGGCAAAATTGGCAGTGGTGGCACCTGAGTTGAGCTGCATTAAGAAGGGAATGAGTGAGTCTTCCACAAAGCCTGTCAGGGGAAGGATCCCGCCCACTGTTTGCCAGAGGGCAGGTGGGGCAAGGGGGTTGCTCTGATGAGGAGAGAATTAAAAAACAAACAAAAACCATTGCCTTGGAGTTGATTCCAACTCATAGCGATCCTATAGGGCCGGGGAGAACTGCCCCACACTGCTTCCAAAGAGGGCCTAGTGGATTCGAACTGCTGTTCTCTTGATTATCAGTGGTAGCTATTAACCACTGCTTCATCAGGATTTCCCAAAGAGAGAATCCAAAACTAAAAAAAAAAAAAAACCAAACCCAGTGCTGCTGAGTGCGTTCAGACTCATAGTTACCCTCCAGAACAGAGCAGAACTGCCCCACTGAGTTTCCAAGGAGCGCCTGGCAGATGTGAACTACTGATATTCTGGTTAGCAGCCATAGCACTTAACCACTGCACAACCAGGGTTCCCAAAAGAGAGAATGGAGGGTGTAAAATGCTGGAGAGGACTCCCTGGGTTGGTACCACCAGCTGAGCATTTGCTGCTAACTGAAGATGGAAGGTTCCAGTTCATCCAAATCAGCCAAATCAGCTCCTGACAATGCTATGGAGCTCAGTTTTACTCTGACACTCATGGGGCTGACTCAACACTGACTGCTGGTTAAATGCTGGGGGGAAGCCAGGCCAGAGGGGAGCTTGTTGATGAAGAGGGGACATCATGAGAGGTCTTGGGCAGGCCAAGAGGGGTGTCTGGTGGGGCCGGCAGAAAATGACCTCTCACCGCCGCCATCACCCTGACCTACACACCCCAGGATAGGTCTCCTTTTAGAGCCCTGTGAGGTCTCACCCTTGCCTACCTACTGTGCCGTTGCCCACTTCACCCTTTCTCTAAGATACTGGGGAGATCTCCTTTCCTCCAGGAAGCCTTCCCAAATCCCCTGGCTGTGTCAGGGACCTCTCCCACAGCCTTCCAGAGCCCAGGCTCCCCTGTGCCCTCCACAGGCCTCATCACCGAGCCCTCCGAATACTCAGGCCTCCCTTGAGGTCAGAGAGCAGGCCTGGGCCATTTCACTTTCTCTGATGCTGGCTTTGGCCTAGGGTCCCTGAGTGGCATAAATAGTTTGCACTCAACTGCTAATCTAAAGACTGGTGGTTCAAACCCAACAAGGAGCGCAAGAGAAAAAAGTCCTGGTGATCAGCTTTCATAATGACTGTAGCCAAAAACAACCTGAAGGAGCAGGTCCCCTCTGTTACCGTGGAAGTGTAATCGGGTCTCCACGAGCCAGAATGTCCTTGAAGGCAATGAGTGTGGGGTTTCTTTGGTTTGGCCTGGGCCTGGCCCACAGCGGCATTCAATCAGTGTGGGCTGATGATCGGCAAATGAACCAGTCACCATTTCCCTTCTCTTCACTGGGTTTCCCGGGGGAGCTGGGAGTTTGTGTTAATATTTAATCTCCATCTCCCTGAAAGGCAACTTCTCTGTCCTTCTCTCCTCTGCCTCCCCTAGCCCAGGGGTCAGAGACTGCCTTGGGCGGAAGCCAGGCAGGGCTGGGGGAGGCAGGCCGTTGGGGAGCAGGAAGTGCTGACTCCCACACAGCCTAGAGTCTTTTTCCATGCTCAGAACACTCTGTACCAGGTGGCTGCCTATGGTGGGAGCCTCTTCGCTTCTGACAGCCCCCTCCTCTGCTCATATCCTGTTTCCACCCTCAGACACCACTAGGCCCCAACCTGTGGGCCTTCACTCCACCTCCCTGGCTTTTACATCACCTTTCTTGGGCTGGTCTAAGGGCACCACCTCTTATTTTTAACCCCTTCGAGGACTGCAGTAATTTATGTTTTGTCTCAGCTCTCCTGGAAGGGATCATGGTCTTACGGAAGCAGCTTCCTCTTAGGCCAGCAAGGCAGAAGAGAATGGGCCAGGGTCAGGGGCTGATGCTCAGAGCCTGGGTCTGCCACCAGCAGGAGGCCTTTATGTGACCTGAGCCCCACTTTCCAAATCTACCTCCTCAGAATCCTGAGGGAGTGACCTCTCCTGGAAAAGCAAGGGAGCCCCATAGGATGGGACAAGGAGGTCCTGGACAGTGCCTAGAGCTGGTTCAAACCGGCTAAGTCATAGCTGATGAAACAAAATCGGCACAGATCAGAATTTTTTAAATTTGGGTTAAGTGGAACAATAACTGGAATGGGAAAAATTACAAGTGGAAGCCCTGGTATCCGAGACTTGGAAGAGGTACAATGAAGCCTTTCAGGAGACTGACACAGGACACTGTGTTGTCCCCTGACTGTGGAGTGCCAGGCACACTCAAAGCAGCGCTATTGGCCACCGTCTTTGACCAGAACACTGCAGTTACTAACTGGGCCAGTCAGAGATTTGGTCCCTATGCAAAGGGCACACCACAGGGAGTTGAAGTCCCTAGCACACCTTTGATCCACAACTTTTCTCATTCAATTTAATCCACTTGACCCATATTTGAAAAATTCAAGTCCATATGTTATGGAGCTCTGACATAGCAGGAGAAGGATTAGAGGGCAGAATTAGAACTCGACCAAACGACCACACTTGATGGTCTGTCAGTCTGGAGGATCCCCCGAGAGCATGGCCCTCTGACTCTCTAACCCCAAACCACATCCAACACCAAAGCCAGACCTCCAGACGAAGACTGAACTGGACTATACAAAATATAGAGGATGGTGATGAACAAACTTTTGGACTCAGACATATACATGGGACTGTCCAAGAAACTCTCCACTGGAAGAGGGAAGACACGGCAGTGGGGACAGATCTTGGTAATATGGGCAAGGGAAGTTCTGGAGGAGGAGCGGGAGCATGCTCTCCTGGAGTGGGGGAGGAAGGAGAGGGAAGGCTGAGGAAAGCAGAGCAGAATAGTGGTGAAAATTCGGGTGTCACACGGCAAATTGATATAGAATGTAAACGTATATTTAAACCACAATAAAATTTATTTTTTTAAAAAAAATTCAAGTCCACTTGGGTTTCATTTACTTTATCAGCCATGACTGAACTGGGCAGGACTGGTCCTGGAAACACCCAAGTTGGGGAGAGAGACCTGTTCCCTGGAGACACCCAAGTTGGGGTGAGGGAGCTGTTCCCTGGAGACACCCAAGTTGGGGTGAGGGAGCTGTTCCCTGGAGACACCCAAGTTAGGGTGAGAGAGCTGTCCCCTGGGACAGGCGCCTCCCCCACCACACTCAACCCACACACTTTATCGCATCTCTTTTCTCCTGACTGTAAAAGTCCCAGACATTCATCCACACTATAGAAAACTTGGAAAAAATAGAAAAGGAAAAAGACAGCAAATTCTTCCCCCACCCCCCAGTCCATTTTTGGAGTCATTTCCTTCCTGTGTGTGAGCCATTTGCAATGCCTTCAGTCCTGAAAGAGCAGGAAGGTAAATCCTTCATTGAGACAAGTGCCTGCTGTTAATCCTCCAAGCCTGGCAGGGAGCCCTGGATAGTGTGCACGACCCCCTCAGCAGCGGGGCAGTGGAAAGCAACAACCACACACCCAGCCTTCTGTGCCTCCTTGTCAGCTAATCCACCAGCCCCTCCATGGCAGACGGCCCTCTCCAGGCCCCATAATCCCCCTCTTATCAACTGTAGCCTCCCAGGGTGAGGGGTGGGGTGGGGCTGGAAGCCTGGGCAGGCCAGGAGAAGACTGGGCTTACTGGACTTGTGGCAGGCAGAGCTGTGTAATTCCAGGCAGGGAAATGCAGGCAGAGGGGAAGAGAGTCACTCCCAGAGGGAGACAGCAAAAAGCCCTGTGTGCTTTTCCTGGGCTGTGTCCACAGGAAGACTTCATGTTCCCCAGACGGTGTGATTTCATGAGAGGCAGACTGGAGAACAAGCTGACCCCATGCTGCGTTCCGTCGCTGGCTTGTAGAGCCGCCACAGCATGACCCACTGTCCTGACCAGCGCAGCAGTCTCCCCTCTTTTGAGCCCCACGTTGTATTTGCTGGGCAGACCCACTCTTTGTGGGCCTGCTCCTCCCCGCATTTGCCTTTCACTCCTGTTGTTGTTAGCTACCCATGCAGACACAGGTCAACCTTATGTATAACAGAAGAAAACCTGGCCCAGCCTGAGCCCCGCTCTGCGGTCCTTGGTGTGTTTGAGTCCATCATAGTGGCTACTGTGCCAGCCCAGCTCATTGCTCTGACTTCTAGGTCTCTTAAACACCTGTACTTCCTGCCACCCACCACCACCTCCACCTTCACACAGTCACCTTCATTCCTCTTCCCACCTCACAGTCACCTTCATCCCTCCTCCCCAGCACTGCTGGACAGTGAGAGTGGGTGACAAAAAGCGACTCCCACCGATCTGGTGTTAGGGCCAGCCCCTCCACAATCCAACCTCACCTCCCCACTTGGAGGAGAGGCTGCTGTCAGAGCCCTGGGACTGCCTTCACACCAAAAGCCTCTGGTCTGGGCTGACCCTAGAAGGTCGCGGGTGAGGGGAGGAAAGCCCCTGTGCATTGTGTTACTGCCCACGCACTTCTGCTTCCTGCCCGTATCTCACTTACTACAATGTAAGCAAGGAGCACAGGTGGCCTGGTGGTTAAGAGCTTGGCTGCTAACCAAAAGGTCAGCAAGTTGAATCTATCAGTCACTCTTTGGAAATTCTATAGAGCAGTACTATCCTGTCTTACAGGGTTGCTATGAGTCAGAATTGACAGCAGCAGGTATAGTGTAACCTTGTGCCTGTGTTTCACAGCATCTACCCCACAGGGACCCGAAACCCCTGGTATCACTCCAGTCCTTCTTTCCATAGCCTGTCAACTTTACTCCCCTTGCCAAATCCAGTGCTCCCTTCCTTCCCAACCCTGACACCTGGAAAAACCCTAACAGCGACTCAATCCAGCTGCCAATCCAGGAAGCTAAATTCTGCTCAAGAAATCTACCTAACAACTCAGTCCCAGCCATATGCCCTCAGGAATTACTTCCCTGCCTGCTGGGCTGTATTTAGTACACGCAGCTGGTAAACCTGGGTTGCTAAATGAAAAAAATGAGGTTGGATCCCTACCTCCCAACACTTACCTAAATAGAGTCAGTGTCTAAATGTAAAAGCTATAAAGCTTAGGAATGAAAATCTAAGAAGACATCTTTTCTACACTGAGGTTGAGGTAGCAAACATCTAAAAAGCACAAAATCAAAAAATTTTGTGAAAAAGTTGAAATATTGACAGGCTTGACTACATAAGAATGAAAAATTTCTGTTCAGTGAAGAACAGAGTTCACTGACAGGCAAACTGGGAGAAAATGTTTACAATGTTATATTGTATGTATAGCGTATTTAATTTCACAGATGAACTATTAGAGTATTATTTGGCACATACCAAGAATTTTTGCAAATCTATTGCAAAATAAAGGAATTACTAAAAAAAAAAAACAATTGAAAAATGGATATACTAGGTATTTTATATAAAAGAGATCTGAATAGTTAACAAGAATGGGAAGAAATACTTAAACTCCCTGGTAATTAGAGAATTCAAAATTAAAACTATGTGATACTGCTATATACCATTCAAGGTCCCTGGGTGGTACAGATAGTTTGCTCTCATCTGCTAAGTTAAAATTGTTGGGTCAAACCCACACAGCAGCACCATGAGCAGGAAGCCCTTGCGACCTGCTTCTGTAAAGATTACAGCCAAGAAAACCCTCTGGGGCTGACACACATGGGGTCACCATGAGTCGGAATTAACAGCAACAGACCTACACCATCGAGACGGACGGGCAAAAAGCGCTATCAAAGTCAGCTAACATCAAGTTTGTTGAGGATACATGGGGAAAGAAATATGTGATACACAGGGAAAGCAAACTGAGTGAAAAATTTATGCTGGCTATCTCCATGTTAGCAAAATCTCTTTGATTTTGTACTCCTACAAAAGAAAGCACAAAAAAAAAATAAACTACTCCCACAAAGTGTACAGGATACGATAAGGGGTAAAAAGGGGTGAAGGGAAATGACACTCCTGTTGTGCCTCATACAAAATACAAAATAATATGTAATACTGATATGTATGTGGTATGGAAGAAGGAATAACTGGTAACATTCTGAACTATAAAACATCTTCTCTCTTCTCTCAGTTCACTACCCACCAGTTAATTCTGTGTTGCTTGTTGAACAGAGATCTTTAACTTTTATGTAGTCATGTCCATTGATTTTTCAACCATAATTTATGCTTTTTAAATTTTTACTACCTCAAGATACTAAAGAAAACACAGAAGAAAAATTTTGCCTTCTTGGGTTAAACAAAGGCTTCTTAGAATACAGAACACAAAAAGAAAAAAAACATCAGTTGGACTTAACCAAAATTTAAAACTTTTATTCTTTGAAAGACACTACTAAGAAAACAAAAGAGCAGGAATAACAGGAACGGATGCTCACCGAGGGCCAAAATGGCATGCGGTAAAGACAACCGAGAAGACAGAGAGACCCACAAGAGTGGGCGCCTACATCGACCTGGGACAGGAAGAACCGGATGGTGCCCGGCCACCACCAGTGATAGCCATGACGGAGCTCACAGAGAGGAGCCTCACTGGCAACACAAGACTAAAAAGAGGTGCATCATGAGATCTCCACTAAAAGACCTCAACTGATGGTCCAGCGGTTTTGGGGTTCCTCTGAGAGCATGGCCCCCGGCCCTGATGCTGCCCGTTCCCATAAATTATAACAAAGGTCCACTCTTTGGACAGGAATGGAATGGACTTGGCAATGCAGAGTAACCATATGTTGGAAGCACTTCATGGTTCTATACATCTATAGGATATCATCTTGCTGACCTCTGGCTGGAGGAAGGGGAGTGGACGGAGAGGAGGGGAAAGGAGGTTATTGGGAGGACGAGACATATATGGAGCAGAGAGGAATAGTGTGCAGTCACCGGACAGGGAGAGCAGTGGAAGCTGCATATAGGGGGGCATGTAAATTTTCATGTGAATGTACATTTTCACTCAGTTACGTTAAATAAAAAAAAAATAAAAATAAAAAAATAAAAAAAAATAAAAAGAGCAGGAATAAAATATTTCCAACACACATATCAGATAAAGAACTTCCATCTAAAATCTATAAACACGTGACCCAACAATTAAAAACCAACTAACTTAACAAAGGAAAAGGATTTAAATAGACATTCTGTCCAAGAAGATACACAAAGCACATGAAAAGATGCTCAGCGTCATTAGTCACGCCCCTCGTAAGTGGAGTGGAATTCTGACTCACAGGGAAATGCAAATTAAAAACACAAGGAGATACCTCCTCACCTCTGTTAAAACAGCAGTGATCAGAAAACAGCTGTAGGTGAGAATGCGGAGAAACAGGAACTTTTCATTCATCGCTGGAGGGAATGCAAACAGGTGCAGCCTCCCTGGAAAACTCTGGCAGTTCCTCAAAAAGTTGAAAATAGAATTACTGTACGGCCCAGCAATCCCAAATCTAGGTATATAGACGGAAAAAAACGAAGGCAGGAATGCAAACAGACACCTGTACACCAATGTCCATAAAGGCCAAAAGATGGAAACAGCTGAAATGCCCATCAACACGTGAGTGGATAAACAACAGGAAGCACCCACACAATGGAATACGACTCAGCCGTAAGGAGAAATGAGGTTCCGATGCACACCCCCACATGGGCAGACCTTGAAAACACTGTGCTGAGTGAAACCAGCCAGTCAAAAAACGACAAATATTGTATGACTCCACTTGAGTGAAATAAGCAAACATACACAAACCAAAGAACATTAGAGCTTAGGAAATGCAAGGGAGTGAGACAGGGGACACTTCTGTTCAGAGGTCATCAAGTTTATGTTCATGGTGGTGGGATAATTTAGAAAAGGATAGCAATATTGTTTGCACAACACAGTATCCCTGAATTATACATGTAGCTGAGGGATGTTTTATTGTGTATGTTTTCACCACAATAAAAATTAGAAGAAACACGCTATGAGCTACCACATCACACCCACTACCATGGCCAGAATCAATAAAACAAACAATGCCAGCTGTAGAGGAATTGGAACCCTCATACCTTACTGGTGGGAAGGCAAATTTGTTTATACAGAAAACTGTTTGGTAGGTCCCCAAACGAGTTATGGTTGGCCAAATGAGTTAAGCCTAAATTTTAATGCTGTTGTGTACAGGTGGATCAATTCCTATTCATAGTGAACCTATGGGACAGAGTAGAGTTGTTCCATAGGGTTTCCTAGGCTGAATCTTTACAGGAGGTTGTCAAGTCTTTTCTTCCACAGTGTCACTAGTCGGTTCAAACCACCAACCTTTGGGTTAGCAGTCAGGTGCTTAACCATATGACCCAGCAATCCTGCTCTTAGATACATATCTGAAAGAACTGAAAGTATGTCCACACAGAAACTTGTATGTAAATGCTCATAACAGCATTATTCATGTTAGCCAAAAAGCAGAAACAAATCAAATGTTCATCAGCTGATGCATGAATAAGCAAAATGTAGTTTATCTGTGTGTTGTTGTTGGATGCTATCAACTCAGTTCTAACAGCGACCCTATACACAATGGGACGAAACACTGCCCTGTCTTGTGCTATCTTCACAATTGTTGCTGTTTAGCAAGCCCATTGTTGCAGTCACTGTGTCAATCCACCTTGCTGAGGGTCTTCTTTTATGGTGATCCTTTATCAAGCATGGTGTCTTTCTCCAGGGACTGTTATCTCCTGATAACACATTAGAACGTGAGGTGAAGTCATGCTATCCCCACTTCCAATGAATACGTATTCTGGCCATACTTCTTCCAAAAGAAACTTGTATGGTCTTTTGGCAGTCCACGGTATATTCAATATTCTTCATCAATACCATGACTCAAAGGTATCAATTGTTCTTGGGTCTTCCTTATTCACTGCCCAGCTTTTGCATAAATACGAAGTGATTGAAATCATGGCTTGGGTCAGGCACACCTTAGTCCTCAAAATGGGTGAATTTTATGGTACGTGAATTATCTCTCATTTTAAAAGAGATAAATACATAAATACTCTTACAAGGTAGTAAGAAAACAACCCAATAAAAAAAAGGGCTAAATCAAATGACACTTGACAGACTTACAGTCAATAAACACATAAAAAGATATAAAACACATTTAGTCACTAAGGAAATGCAAATTAAAACCATGATAAGATACAGGCTTACAACCACCTAGATTGGCTGAAATGAAGACAATGGGCCGTTGCCAGTTTTGGCAAAGAGGTGCTGCACTTGGAACTCATATGCTGCCAGTGAGACCATAAAATGATAAAACCACTTTAGAAAAGTCTGACTATTACTCAAAAAATACTCAAACCATATCCCTATCATATGACCTAGCCACTCCACTCCTATGTGTGGGGATAAAAAAACAAAGTTTGCACAAAAACTTGCATACAAATATTCATGGCCCCAAACTGGAAACGACCTAAAAGTTCACCAACAAGTATGTAGATAAACAAAACTCTAGTGTGTGGGTCAGTGGAGTAAGACTCAGCAAGAAAGAAAACTATTAAAAAAACGCAGTTTGAATGAATCTCAAAATCATTACGCTGGATGAAAGAAAACATTAGGGGGGAAAGTATATACTGTCTGACTTCACTTACACAACTTTCTAGAAAATGCAGACTATTCTGTGGTGACAGAAAGCAGATCAGCGATTGATTGCCTGGGGCGGCACTAAAAGGGATACGAAACTTCTGTAATAAAATACTTATTATCTTGTGTTGAAGATGTCACAATACATACATGTGTCAGGACTGACCAGATAGTGCATTTTAAGTATGTGTCATCTATTGTACTTCAGTGACACCTCAGTAAAGCTGGGGAAATAAACTGCATTAAAAAAAAAAGTGGTAAAGATGACTGACTGAAGAGACATGACCACTTTTGTCCTCCTCCTCCTGAATCCCCAGTTAAACATTTAACAGCAGAAGAAGCAGAACTGAAGGCAAAGCCCACAAGATTAAGGGTAAGGAGAGGGATGACAGTACACAAATTTTGAACACTGGAAAGTAGATAGACAAAACTGTCAGTGACTTAAGAGAATCAAAATACTGAATTCATAACCAGCAGTGGTAAAAGCACAGGCACCCTGGTGGTACAATGGTTAAGCACTCAGCTGCTAAGTGAAACAGTGGGGACTCAAACCTACCAGTGGCTCCATGACAGAAAAGACCTGGTGATCTACTCCTATTAAGATTTCAGACTAGGAAACCCCATGGGGCAGTTCTACTCTGACCACAGGGTCACTAGGAGTCAGAATTGGTTTAATGGCATACAACAAAAGGTGGAGAAAACCAAGATTCAATCTAATTTACACAGCAGAATCCCCAAAAGGGTCAAGGTAAGTGGAGGGTGCCAAGTAGGGTAAAGAGACAGACTGTAATAAGAACTGGTTGAAGATGTGTGTGAGGGACAGCCAGCCCACCCTACAGTGAAGCTCACGGCCACTTTCACTTGGGGCACCCAATACCCGATGGCTTTTCGCCATCTGGAAAGCCTCTACCATGGAGAATGAGCTAACACAAAAAAGGTGGCAACCGACTATACAGGAAGAAAAAACAAGTTTCACCAACATCCTTAGAGAGGAAAAATCCAAAACCAAATTCACTACCGTCAATTCCAACCCATGGTGACTCCATGTGTTACAGAGTAGAACTGCTCCAGAGGGTTTTCTTGGCTGCCATTTTTGTAGGAGCCAATTTCTTCAGCGGCACCGCTGTGTGGGCTTTAACTACCAACCTCTAGGTTTAGTAGTTAAGTGCAAACTGTTTGTCCCACCTGGGAACCCGTGTTACACTGTCAGGAGCCACTGAGTTGGTGCTGACTTCCAGTAACTCTTACAGGACAGAGCGCAACTGCCCCACAGGATTTCCAAGGACTGGCTGGTGGATTTAAACCTTTTGGTTAGCAGCTAAGCTTTAACCACTGCACCACCAAGAATCTTTCCTTCACCCTTGAAACAAGAATAGTTATCACAAAGAGAGAACATTCATAAGACAAAAAAGCTCTTTTGGGTACTAAAAATTTAAAAAGCAGAAATTAAGAACTCAGTATCATGGTTGGAAGACAAGGATGAGGGAAACTTACAGGAAGTAAAACAAGAAAAATAGGAAAAAAACAGAAAATGAAAGGACACATTCAGGCAATTTAAAAACTAACAGAAATGAGAGGAGACGAGAAAATAATTTAAACAAGTCCTCAGAAGACTTGAATTTACAAATTCATAGGGTCCAATGACACACAATAGACAAAACGGGACTCACAACAAAGAGAAAATCTGACAAGCATGGGAGGATGGTCCACAAAAGATTAGAAATCAATCACAATTCTAAAACTACTTCCAACTGGTATTTTTGTGCCCAGTTGAATCACCCAGCCCGTGAGGATCTACAATGTTTGCCTTCTCACATATCCAGTGGATAAGCAAGGAAACAAGCCAAGAAAGAATACAAGGGATGCTGAGAACACAGGATAGACATGGCAGGGATCCCAAGTGGATGGCGAAAGGAGATCAGATGGACGGCGAAAGGAGATCAGATGGACAACTGGACCCAATCACAACAGTCCGCAGCTTAAGGAGGGGAAACTGTTAGCACACCTGATGCCTCTGAGTATCTGCGGAGAGATCACAAATGGCAGAGAGGCTATGACTGAAGCAGTGATAAGAACACAACAAATGAAGGAAATGAAAAACCGAATACTAACAGTAGGAAAGCAAAATGTGCAAGAAACAAGTAGCCACACTGCTATGTCTCACTGGTGAGCAGCATTTCTAAGTTGCTAACAGTGTCAGTGCTAAATGACAGTGGAATTAAAATCTGGCACAGGCCCTTTAGGAGGCTGAGGGGATGGCAAGAGGGAGGGAGGTGGAGAGGGAAGGAAAATGGACGTGTTCCTACAATGCCTCAAGGAAAATCAAGGTGTGCCATTCTAGCACGTGATCTGGCTCCAGGGAGGTAAAGATAATTAGCTATGAGATGAAGCTGGCTGTCCATGGGGAGGAGAGATGAGGGGACATTGTTTCACAATAAACCTTGTAGAAAACACTAGGCTTTTTAAATTACGTACATGAATAGTTTTGATAAAACTATGACAAAAAATGTAATTTACAGATTTAAGTAAAGACTGAATAGCTACACACTGATAGTGTCTGGGTTGTGAGGATTATGGATAATTCTTGTCTATAAATTTTTATGTACAAAATAAGTGCATACATACAGGACTTTTAAAATCATGTAATTGCTTTGAAAAGCAAGAGTCTGAAGGCAAAACTCAAAGGCACATCAAGACTGCTCTGAGTGACGGCTGCCCTTGCAATGAGTCTGGGAGCCTTGAAAGTACCGCACTGAGTTCAAGAGTTCATGGGCTGCTGGGAATGCTGAAAGCTGTCACACCACACACTGCTGTGAGACTGTGCCACTGCACAGAATTGGGTGCCCAGTGCTGGGCTGTTCAGCTCTGTTCAGTTCAGCATGGTATCACAGCTGCCTGGTGAATTCTTTTGGAAGTTATCAGGCAGGCAGTGGGCCCTCAATAAGTCCTTAACTATCACCAGTTACTATCTTCTTTCCTAGGCAGTGAAGTGTAGCAAACATCATCTAGAACATGCAGGAATTAGAACAGGAGGATTGGAACATTAAACAGCCGGGCCACCCATTTGACCTGGGTGTATCTGGAAGCGCCACCCCACTTTCTCTAGCCTGTAAACAGGACTGGCCCCCAAAGAGCAGGAATGCAGTTGGGGAGGCAGCCAGGCCTCCCTCTCCCACACACGTGCATCCTTGGCCACTGGGTGGCAAGCCTGAGTCTCCCACTGGCCCCAAAGTACAAACCCAGCATTCCTCTCCCTACCAACCCTGTCACACCCACAAATGTGGCGTCTGACCCACTTCCTCTTGTTTATTCATTTTAGGACCCAATGCAGTCAAGGTTTTGAGGGGACTGCGGTACCCTATGCGACCCACACTGAGCTACCCATAGTTTTGTGTGTGACCTGTGCTTTCCTTCAGCTGCGAAGGGCTGCCAGAGAACAAGGCAGTAGCAGGCGGCACACCCCCGCCCCCTGCTGGTGCTGCTCTGAAGCTGCAGGGCAGGTGACCAGGCCCCTCAATAGCATTTCTGAACACGAGGTCAGCAAGTCTCCAGCACTTTCTTTTTTGACAGTTAGGAGTGATTTGTAAGCGGTTTTCCAGCATGAGCACTATGAATTTTCATGGTTTTTTCAAAATCCCTGCCAAGAAGTTAGAATGGAACGGAAAATGCAATGGCCTCCTGGAGACCAAGACCCTGGAATCTCGCTGAGCTGTGTGACACAGGGCAAACCTTAGGTTCTCTGAATATCATTTATAAAAGGCAAGAGTTGCATTTATGACCTCTGCAGTGTACTGTACTACTACACGTGTCCTGATCTGGGGCTAAACTTACTCTAGGAAAATACAAACACTGAATGAGCCCAAGTCTGAGCACAGAACACACAAAAATAAGTCAAATGGTGCCGAAGAGCTGGCCCGGAAGGTGGTAATAAGGCAGATACAGCAATGCTGACACCACCTATGGTTGCAGTCACCACACAGCCCGCTATGATTTGGCTTCCTGTGTGTTGTTTACAGTGGAGGTGACAACAGTCAGGCTGATTCACCCCCTGGGCCTATTTTCCTTGGAACATAAATGTTTTTCTTGAGAAACTTGTTAGGCCAAAGTTCAGACAATTCTGGTCTCTGACACAATGGAGTCTGTGAGCTCACCAAGTGGAGAAGGTACACAGCTGGCCACCTGAGTCACTCAGTGATAGCCCAGTCTTGCCCCAAATCTCTGTAGTTTGTCATTTCTCTCTTAACAGAAAGGCCAAACTAAACACACTTAAAAGAGGAAAATGAGCCCCCTAATAATGCCCTTTCTCCTTATCCCTTCCCTGAACTTTTCCAGTGAGTTGTGATCTCCAGATGGAGAACTCACTGCTTGGGCAACAAACACTACTCAGCAAAATTACTTCTGAATTTTAACCAGGCACATGGTTGCCTGCAGCTGGGTGAGGATTTTAGTAAATTCTGGCCATTGGCCCCATGGCAAAAACGGTGTGCCATCCTGGGAAAAGGCCTTAAAGGGAGGGATTATCTTTCCCCCTCTGTCCTTCCACTTGTGGTACAGACATGGTCGACAGAGGTGGACCAGGCACCTTGGACCAGATAAGGGAGACACAGCAGGCACTGAGCCAGGTACAGTCATAGCCTAAATAGTGCTCACCTTGCAGGCAACATGGTCACCCATTATGGCTCCACATTTGAGAAAGGACACTGACAGAAACTATCATATATCCACAAATATAACTAAAAGTAAAATTGCAAAAATGTATTGAGTGCTATGCTATGTTTGAGGCATTATTCTAAGTACTTCTTGTGCATTCTTTACTCTTCCTAATAATCTCAGGCGGTTAAGAACAACTACTCCCTTTTTAGAGATGGGGGAAAAAGATACAGGTGCTGTGATTCTTTCAAGGTCACACAGCTCTTCACTCTAGCTCTAGAGCCTGTACCTTTAACCACATAACAAGTGGCTCCATAAATCTACCGCATATTAGAATTCCTGTGGAGCTTTAACAATAAATCAACGAATAAATGCTGTTCCTGGGGTCTCATCTGCAGATTCCAATGTAACTGTAACCCCACTTTAGTAGAAGCTGTATAATGACAGTAGAAAGAGATGCACGAACCTGAGTCTGCTATGAGCATGGAACTACCACCCCAGCCCTGAACTTTCCTCCATTCACAAGACAGGCCCTAAATGTCAGTCCTGCTTCAGCCATACTGTGGATTTCTTTTGTCTCTTGAAGATGAACATCTAATTCACGTATATAGCCAAGTTTTAAGACAAAATTACTGTTTTCAAGCACTCACCTGACCTTTTTAGGTGCAGTAAGGCTCTTTCAAAGATGATCAAGTCAGGACACTTATCTATTTCTGGGCCAGAATCAACCATAAGATCATTAAAGCAACTGTGACTCGGTAGGCTGGTGGTCTTCTGAGTGCTGCTCGATCGACTACACTTGATGCTTGCAAGAGCAGGGACCTCTTAGGGCAGATCACATCCCCTCACATGCTATTGCTTGTTTTATTTTACAGAAACCTTCGAGATTATTCATTAGAAATCAGAGTTCTGAGTATCTTTATGAAGAATGTTTTCATTTTGAGAAGAATTTTCAGACTTTTGTTCTACCGTGCTGGGCACAATGATGACTTTGCAGTAACATTTTTTTTAAAAGAAAAGACTATTTTCAAGACATCCTAAATACTGCCCTTCCCCCAATCTCTTTATATTAAACAGTGTGCCATTAGTAGTAGTGTATATCCTGAAACTTTCAGGACAAAAATGGTATGTTTCTATATGTATAAGAAGAACACCACCGAACAATCAGTTGAGACACAGCACAGGTGACTGGTTATTACAGGGGTAGTGGAGCGGGGAGAGGAATAAATATGAACCAGAAAAAGAAAGCCTGTGGTCCATGTTCCAAAATAAGTTAACTGGCCTGGTCAAAGAATTCAGCACATCTGTGAGAACGGACCAAGGTTTTGAGACATGCTGCTAGCACTGTCTTTGGAGAGGGGAAATCTAGGCCTGCACCCTGGCTGCCACTTCCTGCACAGTCTGAGGCCACCTCCTTTTCCAACACATACCTCATGCTACAGGATCAGCAGTGCATGGAAGGGGGTAGCTCAGCGTCTGGCACACCAAGGCTGCATAACGGTTGTTTTACTGGCTCAACGAACACCAACACTGGTTAAGGCTGACACTGTCAGTGACATGTAACAGCAGCAGGGCAATTCTGTACATGTCAAATGGTTAAATACATAAATAGAACAATCAATACACGACTTCATCTTGAAAAAGGATCTGCACTTCGCTTGTGGAAGGCTGAGGGCCCCACAAACTCCTGCAACCCCACCACTGGCCCAACGCCTGCACCCCTCACCCCCAGCCCAGCACCTGCCACCCTGTGAGAAGATGAGATAGGAAAGGGTGAGAAAAACAAGAGCATAGAAAGGAGGCATATAAAAAAGGCTGAAAGGGGGAAATTAAAGAAGCGTGGGTGCACGGCCAGGGTGGGCAAGGAAGTGCTGTGGCCTGAGTGGCTGTAGGGTAGCAGCAGGACGGGTCTCTCAAACTAGGCAGAAGGCTGCAATCACACTAGGTGTGAGGTATATACACTGTGCATTCGCCTGTGGCTCTGTTCAGCCAGCCAGTTTCTCCACCTTCACCTGGTAACCCCCACAGATAAAAATCACACATAAACAAACCCCCAATTCACACTGTACTCACAGTTTTCAAATGTATCAGTCACACAGGAACATACTTGCCTTTTCCAAAACAAGTGTTACAGAACTGCCCAATCCTACTGTCAACCACACAGAGTAGGTTGTGAGCTCAACAACTTCCTTCTCTACCAAGCTTTACTATCTGCAGAGCTCTGCTATCATTCCTCCAACCTGATCCTTCTGTAAGAGCACAGGATACAGGACACGACAAGGAAGGAGAAATAGGCTTGAGATGCCAATGTGGTCACCTTTCCAGGATCCACAGACAAGGTCAGCTGCATATCAGCCATGAGCCACCGAGAATAAACAAGCCCAGCAGCTTCCACGTGACACCACCATGTACAGGAACGTTGTCCAATGTCTGCGATGAAAGCCAAATGATAAGCCCAGTATGTAAGATCTCCCCATCACCATGTGTTCAAACACATTTTTTATCAATCTTTATATCTTTATTCACACATTTAATAAAAATGTCCAAGAGTGAAGAGTTTGTTAAGAGTGAAATCACTGTAATAACATACTATGCAGACAAACCTCAAGTGTAGATTCAAATTGCTGTAAGTCAGAACACCAGGCAAAGCACAATTTCTTGGCATTGTACCCACATACATGTTCTCTTGCACATCCATCAATGCCCCAACAATCACAGGTGCTAAGTGCATACATTATCCAGGACTCTTTCCCTGCTTGGCTTCAGTCAGGTCTCCCGCACGTGACGTGATGAAGGAAAAGCTCACAGCCCTCCCTGCTCTGCCATGGATTCAGAGAGGGCAACACATGAAGCACTGGGACAGTTCCCTCCTCAACACAAAACTTAACAGGCAAAAAAGTCAAGGAGGGGCTTATGTTCATCTCAGGTTCAGATCCTTCTTTAAAGGGTTGAAGTAGCAAAAGGGGAGAAATCCTAGAAATAAAAGGGAGGGAGGACTTAAACTTGATCCCTGTTCTCCCAACTAACTACCCCAATGATCCCAGCAAGACCATCTCAGCCACAGTGGCCATACCTGATGTGGCCTCATCATAATGGCACAGTTTGATTTTACCTCTGAAGAAAAGGACAACTTTTCAGATGAATAACAGGGTCACAAATCCCTTATATCAGTATTTTGGGCAAGATTAACATGTATCTGAAGTTCTAAGAGCTTTGAGGGCATAGCAGATCCCCACTTCCTGGCCCTTGGCCTCTGAGAAGGGCATGTCCTCACTTCCAGGCAAACCGGAAGTGTGCAAAACAGTGTGTGAACCAAACCGGTGTCTTCTACATAGTGAGACTGTGGAGAAGCAAAATTCAATTCCCCAAGGTGGACATTCCTTTAACACAAGGTTAAAATACTAACAGCCCATGTAAGGCTGTGCGCACTTCCACTGACTCTATCACAACACTGTCTAGAAAGAGTCATTCCCCCAGTG
Source organism: Heterohyrax brucei (assembly GCA_028571685.1). Lineage (NCBI taxonomy): Eukaryota > Metazoa > Chordata > Mammalia > Hyracoidea > Procaviidae > Heterohyrax > Heterohyrax brucei. Next base: position 27,579,815 of record CM053162.1, read on the forward strand.
CTCTTTACGTAAATGGGAAAAGATCAGGAATGAGACAATGATCCAAATGAAAACATCTGAAGAACTAGCCAGACTCAAAGGAAATTGCTATGGAAAGGATAAGTCAGTGGGGAGGTTTTGGAAGGGAGGAGAGAAATTTCTTGGTACGAACTATGTTTCTGAAGACAGAAGCAGGTGAAAACAAGGCACTTACACCACAAAGTAGTATTTCATACCCATTCAATACTAAAGACAGTTTCTAAGAGCTCTCCCACTAACACCCTCACTGAAGAACCAAAGTAAAGCACTTTCCAGTTGCATCTTCAGAAATGAAGAAACTCCACAGCACTGCAGAACTTGATGATGGGAATTGGAATGTCAGCAGAGGAAACAACTCAGAGGAAGCAGGTGGACATCATCCCCTTCTGGCATGAGGTGAGGTTTGTTGTAGGTTAGCTCACTGAAGTTGTGAATTTCAAAATGCTTGGCTTGAGAATATGACAACACCCCCAGGGATGCCTTCTCCTCTGTTTTAATAAAGACCAGTATGGGCTCTGAATGAAGTCAACATCAGTTAATCAATTATCCCACTGGTAGTTCCAGTAGATGCCTAGTAATACATCTGACTTGTCCCATTCTCAGCAGAGGAATAAAGGTCTGAAACAGGAGTAGAAGCAGCCTGTCCCTCTTCATCCCCAAGCCCTTCAGGCATACTCGATTTGGGCAGGGCCATGACTACCCTCGTTCTTCCGCTCAGACGACTGGGTGGTTGACTTGGCTTCACTGCTCAGGTCCAGAGGCTTAGCTGAGATGTAGTCCTTTACTTTGATCTCCATATTCTTGGCTTTCAGAGTGGCCATGTGCAGCTTCTCCAAGAAATCTGGCATGCCTGTTGTGAAAGGGAAAAACCTGGTTATGGTGATATGTAAACCAGCAGCAGGCTCCAAATGAGGAGGCCCTGTACTTCTGCTGGTAGAGAGTTTGTGTCTGTTTAAAAAGATCACAGCCTGAGGGACAACCCGTGAGTGACAGCTGCCTCCTAGAATGAAGAGGAAGTGAAAACAACCCATGATACCTAATCCTTTGAAAAGGGGTACTGACAAGGTCTGATAAATCCTCCAAGGACTTTCTCTCAGGTGTTTAAATCTCAGTTATCATGGCATGGAGAGAAAAATGCAGCAGTCTACTTCTGTAAAGATTACAGTGTGGAAAACCCTATGGGGCACTTCTAGCCTCTCCTACAGGGTCACTATGAGTCAGAATAGACTTGATGGCAATGGGCTTTGGTTTTCCAGTTTATGGTACCACAGCCTAAAGAGGTGCCAATTTTATTTAGACAACTGTCAAAGAAAAACACCCTATCTCCTCTCCATTTTCATATTGTTCCTTCTTCTCCTGAGGTAGAGGAAGCTGCCTATAAACAACCAGAAGCAAGAAATTCACACGAGTGTGCTTTTTTTTTTTGATACAAAACCTCAGGAGGGAAAGATGCGACGTGAGCTTGTTAAGACAGACAGCAGCCTTTTTCCAGGTGACTACACTACAACTGCTGTATTTTCTGTGCCAAATCTTATAGTCACCAATACTATCTAAGATCATGTTTTAAAAAATGCATTCATGTGCATAGCCCATATTTAATTACTGAAGCAAATATTTTCCTTGAAACTGCTTTCTGAGCACAAGTTCTTTTCTGGGACCCTATAATTCTCATCCCTCCAAACCCTACCTGGAGGCTTTGGTATCTTCAACGTATTTATGAATGAACTCTGAAGGACATTAATTTTCCCCAACAGGGCTCCAGTAAGACAAGGGCCAACCACCTTGCTGCCCGTAAGAAATCAGAGAAAAACAAACTGCTCTACTGAGGTTCCAGGTCCTGCAAAGAAGTTTCCACTCACCACTGGACACCATCCAGCTAACGCAGTAGCGGGGAAAAACAGTCTGGGGATTGTCACTGTATGTCAACAAGTAGTCAAAGCCATTCTGGAAATGAAAAACAACAAAGATCAAGAGGGTACTTGAACTAGTTGCCAAAACCTCCAGATCCATTGTTGCGGAATAACACAATATGATTGCGGCCCAGGTTGGTTTTGTTTTTTTTTTCCCCACCCTGCGCAGAAAAGCGTTAACAGCCTTTCTTGAGACTGTCGTCTTTACAAAGGTCTGCTTACTAGGCTGGCCCTCAGGTAGCATCTGGAACCTGGTCTCTCAGTGCTCCCAGGAGACAGTTACCGACAAGGGTGGCTCACTGTGTCCAGACCCCGCAAACATTGTGTCTTATGCCCAACCCCTGTTTTCCTTCTAGGGGTCTAGAATTTTGGTATGTGCTAGGTCACCTATGTGACCAGCCTCCAACAGAAACCCTAGGTGCTGAGCCTCTGATGGACTTCCCTGAGCAGCAACATCACACACACATAGATGTGTGACTCGTCACGGGAGGGACAGACCAGTGCACGTGAGATCCTCTACCCTGTCTTTGTTTTTTTCTCCCTACGATCCAGCTGGTTAACTATGCTGTTGCACTAAATTTCACCCACTCATGTTTACACACACACAGACATACACACTCTCTCTCATACCTATGTAACTCAACAGAAGTTCCCTGAAATATTTTTTTTAAATGTGCTTTAAGTGAAGGCTTAACATGAAATACTCTTATTCTGTGAGATGCCCTAGTTTCTATTCTATCTATTCTTTTATTTCTCCTTAAAAAAAAAAAAGCTGGTCATAATCTACTAAAATAATTTTAACTCCCACTAACAGGTATCAACCTATGATTTGAAAAATATTGATCTAAAAATAACACAGAAGTAAACACACAGGCCTCCCAAGTGAGAATATGAGAGTCGAACATGATTCTGACTGAGGGGAAGCACTACTTCTCTGTCATATTTAAAAGTCTCTGTATAGGCAGCATAAACAGAACCATCTGATAAGACCAACAAAAATGAACTAGGACACATCTATGTAGGTCTAAAACAAACAAAAGTCAAGAGGAGGAAAAGGCCACTATGAAGTGAAACAGAACTAAAAAGCACAACAACTGGCATCAGTACGTACACTCCACAGAGATTTGGTTTAAAAGTTTTCTTCCTGAAGAAAAGTCAGACTTTAAAGTGGCATCGCAGAGAGCAAATGTCCAATCCTCTGATCTTACAAGCAAGGAAATTCAAGTTTGTAACAACTTTAAGTGCTCTGTTCATTGTAGTGAATTTTCTAGTTACTAAAGGAAAGCTACTTGTTATGGTTTGAGCTGCACCCTCCAAAAATACACTTTGAAGGCCTAGTCCCCATATTTGTGAATGTGAGTGACCTTGTAACATACAGTTTCTCTTCTGTTACCAGCTGAGTCAAACCAAGTTACATGGGTGTTGGGTGGGTCCTAGCCTCCTGAGTAGAGTCTTATAAAATGGGAACGACACACAAGGGGATCTAGGTGCCAGGTGAGGCAGATGCACCTGTAAGTAGCAAAGGAGCAATAAAAGATTGCCAATAGCCACCAGAAACTACGAGAGGGAACTAGAGACAGAATCAACAGGGCTGAGACTAATTTGGAATTTCACAATCCAGAATGGTGAGAAAATAAATTTCTGTTCTTTAAAGGCATCCACTCAGTAGTATCTTGTTGCAGCAGTTCTAGGAAAACAAGATGCTACTAATGACAGGTTAGTGAATCAATAGCTACCTTCTTTTCATAGTTGGTTCTCACAAAAAAGGGAGCCAACAAACTGTCACCACTAGGTCCTGGGGGATCTTCCAAGTACATCACTGTACAGCAGGGGTTCCCAAAACATGGCTCCAGATCAACAGCATAAGGCTTACCTGGAAACTTGCTACAGAGACTCTTGAGCTGTACCTCATACCTTCTGAACCAACTCTCGGGATGGGGCCCAACAATGCATTTCATTGAACATTTAACTGATTCTAACGCATGCCAGGTTAGAAACCAATGCCCCTCCTGAGTTCAGATAAGAGACATTCTATGAGAAAAATCACAAGCTACCACACATCATATCTAGATGATGTAAAACTCACCTCATCAAACGATTTGTGAGGACGGATAACCATTTGGGATTCATATGATCTGACCCTCACAAATTCTGGAGACTCTGGTACACTTGGGTGCTCCACAGCTCTTGTAAGGAAGAGAAAAAGTGAAATAAATTCTTGGCAATGTCTATCTGTAAAACAACATGAATGCAAAAAAAAGGGGGGGTTGCTAAAGATTAAAGACCTAAAAAAATAATTATAATTTTTTTTCCCAATTCTAATTTTTAAAATATACAGGGTAGAGTTACTTGGCTGAGTGAACATATCTGAGGTCTGTAATATGAGCTGAGGTCCACTGGTAAATTTACAGCTCATCAGGTTTTGTGTCAAGGAAGCCTCATTTTTATTTCTTTAATTACCAACTTTAAGGAACCTAAAGAAATTGTTTAACTAGAAGTTTATATTCCTTAATCCTCCCAGTCACAGAACATTCACCTTCTACCTGGAATGGGTGAGGCACTAGCTGTGGAGAACTGTACGGGAGAACACACATGAACACTAAGACATACAGACTCCCACCACAGACACAGAGAAATAAAGGACACGCCAAACAGAACTTAACAACAGCCAACCATAAATACCGTGAGACCAGCACCATCACATTGTTTTCCTGATCCACACTATACCGTCGAACATAAACATAGTCCCGCGAATACATTGGGTACTAAAGAAATGGAGAGGCAAGATTAGTGTTGCATATCACATGGTCTCAAGAAAGTAAAACCACAAGTGAAAAAATACTCACAGGAAAATGAGTTACCCAGTGAAGAACCTCTGAACCACTAACCACGTCCCTCTCGATCACCTCCAGCTTAATGACCAGGGCATCCCACTTTTTTCTATACTCTGTGTCCAGCTATGGAAAGAGAGAAGACTATGAAGGTTCAAGAGATCCAGGACAAAACTGTTTTCAAGATGCATGGGCCTCTGACTCAGAGGCCCTATTACGAACTAAAAGATGGTAAGTGCCAAAGTGTGAGAGACATGGCTAAATAATAGTTTGTTACAAGTAACTTTTAAAACTTCTTATTGTAAACCATTATCATTACACTGAATGTGAATGCCAACAAGGACAAAGAAGAAAAAATACTGTAACAGATGTGTCAGAGACCATAAAACCAACAGTGATATGTGTAATGATGAGACTCTTCTAAAAATCTTATACAGACATAAAAGTCAAAAAATATGAGCAGACACCTCACATGAAGAACTGCAAGTAGCTTATTTTTGAAATTTCTGGTTATGACTACCAACTAATGAATCTGAAATTAAGACAAACATGGACATCCAAACCAAGAAAAATTCAATATAAACTGACAAGTGCTTTGGGGAAAGTGTATACAGATTATTGGCGAGGGTTATATAACTGAGTACTAGTTCCAAAAGCCCAACAAAACAAATTAAAAAAAGCTCTGCAAGAAAAAGTTTCTTTTTGTCACTCTGGATAATACCAACCCCTCCACCTTTTTGTTCATTTTTGCTCAAGAGGGAAAAAGCCTCTGAACAGAGGCTCTTCATCTTTATTAAACAAATGTCTTCATTGTGGAAATGTCCCTGGCTACAGGAGGCTACAAAGACATGACATCTAAATGTAATTTGACTGAATCTGTATTAGAGGGGAAGACGCTATAGAGGAACATGGGTCAACTGACAAAAGTGGAGGGCAAACACAAGATTATATAGAAGTGTTACATCAGTGTTAAATTTACTACTTTGATAACAGTGCCAAGGTCAGATAAAAGAATATGCCTTCTCTTAGAAAAGATACTTTGAAAGAATTAAGGATAAAAGTTCATGAGGTATGCGTCACGGATCAAACTGTGTCCCCCTCAAAAATAGGTGTAGCCATGTGCCTGGGCCATGATTCCCTGTATTCTACAATTGTCCTCTACTTTGTGATTTTGCTGTGTTGTATGTTAAAGGATTAGGGTGGGACTGTAAACCCCTTCAGAAGATCACCTTCCTGCTCCTACTCCAGGGAGTTTCCCTGGAGTATGGCTTGTCCCACCCTTATTCCTTGCATCCTACAAGAGATGAAAGGAAAGGGAAGCAGGCAGAGAACCGGGAACCTCACACCACCAAGAAAGCAGTACCAGAAGAAGAGCGTGTCCTTTAGCCCTGAGGTTCCTGTGCCAAGATGCTCCCTGGACAAAGACTGATGCAATAGCAGACTTTCCTCCAGAGCCGACAAGGCGGAAAACCTTCCCCTGGAGTGGACATCCTGAATTTGGACTTGTAGCCTACCAGGCTGTGTAAGAACAAACATTCCTTTGTCAAAGCCATCCACTCTGTGGTATCTCTGTTAGAGCAGAACTAGCTGACTAAAACAGTAAGTAATTTATTCTCAAAAGGTTCAAGTAAAAATTATGTGTATATTCACATGATGTAAAGCAAATGGGAAAAATATTAAAAATAGGTATGAGTACATAGATTTCGTACACTGTTTTTATCCTTTCAGTTTTTTTTTCCTGTAATTACTGGAAATCACATCCAGTCTGGAATTACATCCAAATAAAACATTTTTAAAAATTTAAATCTTCTGCTCTTCAAGGCACCATTAAGAAAATGAAAAGAATACATAAAAATGAAGCTACACCTATCCCTCATACCACATATAAAAATTAACTTATTTAAATGGATCCACAGCCTAAAAGTAAGCACTAAAAGTATAAAATCTTAGAATAAAATATAGGGGTAATGCCTTGGGACCTAGTCTACAACAATGATTCTTAGATATGACACCAAAAGCATATGTTAACAAAAGACAAAACAGATAAATTAAACTTCATTAAAATTAAACATTTGTGCACTAAAGGACTTACTAAAAGAAGTGAAGAGACAACCTATAAAATGGGGAAGAAATATTTCGGGACTATGTGAAAAGACATTAACATGCAGAATACATCAAGAACTCCTGCAGCTCATCAACAAAAAGACAACTCAATTGAAAATTGGGCAAAAGACTTCAATACAGAAGATGTACAAATGCATGATCAATGCCATGAAAAGAAGACTGAAACACTGTGCTTTAAGACATGCAGTCATGAAAGGACAAATATTTTATGATCCCCTTACATGAAATAATCTAGAACAGATATAGAGACAAAACTGCATGAGCGGTTTCCAGGGGTGGGTGAGAAAAGGAAAGGAGGGGGTACTGCTTCTGCAAGTTTTCATCAAGGGTGGTAACAAACTGTGGAGACAAACTGTGGTCAAAGCTGCATGGCTGACAGTGTGGAGAATGTTACTAATGTCACTGACCTCTGCATGCACTGTACACATATGAAACTACCACAATTTTTAAAAAGGGGAAGATCTATTACCACTGGTTCACTGTGCCTATTTTTGCATTATTTAAATGGGATTTTACAGTGTGACCCCTTCTGTGTCTCGCTTCTTTACTCAGCATGTTTCTGAGATTCACGTACACCATGTATAACAAAATATTATTCCTGGTGGGTGTTACGTAAGTCAGTACTAGTTCCAAGAGCACAACAAAACAAATTTAAAAAAATGCCCAGGAAGAAAAAGTTTCTTTGTAGCACTCTGGATAATACCACCCTCTCCACCTTTTTGTTCATTTTTACCTAAGAGGAAAGAAGCCTCTGAACATAGGCTCTTCATCTTTATTTAACAAATGACTTCACTGTGAAAATGTCCCAGGCCAGAGGTGGCTAAAAAGACATAACATCTAAATGCAATCTGAATCTGAACTGGAGGGGAAAATGCTATAGAGAAACATAGGTCAACTGACAAAAATGGAATGCAAACACAAGTATTTTTCTATAGACAACAGTCATCAATTCACATAGCAGAGATGTGTGATTCGGAGCACGGGAAAAAAACAATTACAGGCAGACACCGACACTTAAGGTGACCTGGGCCATACTGATCAAGGCAAGTTTGTATCTATAAACTGTGAGACAAAAAGTTCAACAAAACCAAAATAACCAAACCAGTTGCCACTGAGTAGAGTCTAATTCACAGTGATCCTATAGAACAGAGCAGAACTGTTCAACAGGGTTTCCAAGGAGCAGTTAGTGGACTTCAACTGCTGATCTTTTGGTTAGCAACCGAGCTCTTAACCAGGACTCTGCTAACTCTAAACAGAGCCAATTATGTGGGAAACAAGGAATCTGATGATTCAGACAGAAGAACTGGATTACGACACAAGCTCAAACCATATAATCTGAGCACACAGTCACTCTACAAGTCAGATGAATTACAAGTCCCAAGGACCTCCAAGGAATCATCTAAATTCTTTTGGCTGAAACTGAAACTTTTAACATCTTGGCCAGAAAGATGATTTTAAAAATGGTAAATATGAAAGTATGAAGTCTCATACATTAAAGCATTCAAATTCTGTCCTGCATTATCTGCCCAAGAGCCCCATAAGAAGGCAAAAGAGGCTTCATCTTCACAGGACGGATGAAGAACTGCTTGCCCAATGTTTGCCCAAATGCTATGCAATGTGAAATGAGACGTACCATGACCTAGGTGGATGTATGGAAGCCAGTGTCACATATGAGCCAGAGAAATTATTCATGTGACAGTAGTAATTGGCTTTCTAGGCTTAGAAGCTCCAGCTCTGGGTACAAAAATGAACTCACCTGAACATTAAAGAACTGCCGGGGTGTCACATCTGTGTAGGTTCCAAAAACTAGAATGACAAGAAAGAATGATGTGCATTATTCACCCTATACCTATCACTTAACTGAATTTTAATTACAGAGTACAACAGATCTTAAAGGCAGATTCAGAAACTAAAAGCCACCTTGGGGCAGCAGTGTAAGAAGACAAAAAGTGACCTATAGTCGGGACTATACTGCACTCTTACCACCCACTAGAGGAAAAATAACAAACAGAAAAGTATGGCAAACTTTCTGAGGAACAATCGTAACAGAATAGCTTGAAGAGGCCTGATGACCTAGGTAACCATGGAACACACTGAAAGGCAGCCAAGCTGGACTCACCTCTGTACTGATAAAGTGAGGTGCCTGTGATTGGGCGCCGCCATAGTTTAAAGTGTTTCTTATCCATCACCATTTCCCATGGCTGCTCTGTGTCCCCTGAATCTTCATTACCTTCTGTTTGGGATTTTGGTTCTGGGGGGTGGCGCTCAACTCCAGAGCTCTGAAACGTGCTTGACATTTCCTCCAACCGTTTCATCTCATCAATGGATCTGGAAAGGAGAAAAACAGGCTTGAGGCAGGCAGATGGAGTCCGGCTCTGTTTTCTCCGGGAGAGAAACAATTTTGTTTTTTAACATTGTCCATACAGTTTTAAGATTTCCCTTAGACATTAAAAGCAAATACTGTCATAATGCAAAATAGATAATTCTTTTTGGTAGTTGTACACTGGTTTAGAAAATAGACACTGTATTTGTTCATTATGATTGATGGGATATTTCCACTATTTTTTATGCTAACAATACTCCGATGTCTGATTTGGACAGATACACTTAAGCAACATCTCCCAAATCAAGATACAGATTGTCTTCAACACTCTAGAAGGTGCCAGGTTCCCTTCTGCCCTTTTCCTACCCAGGCAAACACTATTCCGATTGCTATTACTATGGATTAGTTTCACTTGCTCTTGAACTTCATACAAATTGAATCATACAACGTGTATTCCTTTTTAATTGGCTAGTGTTTCTGAATTTCATCCATATTGTGTAGTTTCTTCTTTTTAATTACTTAGTATTTCATGATATGAAAACCCTAGTTTATTCACTCATGATAGATGAATAAAGCTGATTAAGAACATTCTTATAGAATTTCTTTGTGAAGATGAATAGAGGTAGTCCCTGATTTACAATTCAAGGTACTACCATCCTTTTGTTGTACATCTTACCACTAGTAATATATATAGATAAAATGCTGCAGTACATAATTTGCTGATGTTATCATTTTCAAGCCAACCTCCAAAGACAAATGTAGATATTTATAAATACTGATAATAAGAGGCAATAATAATGAATACTTAAAAAAAAAAGTATTCAACTTAATGTCAAAACCAACTTATCATGGAGTCATCAGAATGGAATCTTAAGTCAGGGACTATCTGTACTTTCGTCTCTCTTGGATAAATGTGTACAAGCAAAACTACTAGGTCACAATATGTTTAACTTTATTAGAAACTGCCAAACAATTCTCCAGAGTAGTTATGTCATTTTACTGTATCATGTAAGAATTCTGGTTGCTCCACCTCTGCTGAAACTTGGTCTTGTCACTCTTTAATTTTATACATTCTGGTCAGTAGCAAGGAAAAAATAACTGAAATAAACCACTGATGATTATTTAAAATAAAGCTAATAATTGAACAATTGAGTGAAAGCAAACGGTCTTTTCTTATCACTGAACTAACAATAAGCATATATACAGTGCCTAATCACACAGAGCCTGTGCCACATCAAAACCCAAACCTAGCACTGTTGAGTTAATTCTGATTCATAGCAACCCTACAAGAGAACTGCCCCACAGAGTTCTTAAGGAGCACCTGGTGATTGTGAACTGCTGCCTTTTCGGTTAGCACCTGTAGCTCCTAACCATTACGCCACCAGTTTCCAAACAACTTGACTTCCTTGACAGGGAAATGAAACCAGGCCATGGCAGTGACAGTGCCAAATCCTAGCTATTATACCACCAAAGACAAGCATTAAAAGGGACACAAAACAGGATGGCCTACACCCCAAGAAGTTTACAACTGAATTACAGAACTCAGTCTCAGAAACGAAACAGAAAAAACTTAAAGAGGGGGAAAAAATCCAATAGTGAACTAACTAAATAACAACTGAGACAAAACTAAAACATGGAAACATTCTCTGAAACAGACAAATAATTTTATTCACTTTGAGTCCCTAGCTGCTGTTCTTAGTTGCTATGAAGTCGGCTCAGACTCAGGGCAACCTTACAGATAACAGAAACGGATGCTGACTGGTCCTGTGCCACCTCCATGATCTTTCATATGTTTGAGTCTATTGTTGTAGCTACTGGGTCAGTCCGCCTCACTGAATAACCCCTTGTTGTCGCTGACAGTCTACTTTTACAAAGAAGATATTCTTTTCTAGCAACTGGTCTTTACTGGTGACATGTCCAAAGTAAGTGAGCCAACAGCCTTGTCATCCTCACTTCTAAGGAACATTCTGATTGTATTTCTTTTAACACTGATTTGAAAGGAAGCCAACATTTACTACTTAAATTCCTCTAATGCACTCCTATGAAAGAAATGCAGTTTGCAGGACAATAGTCTTTAAAAATAGTTCAAGGACAACAATTAGCCTTCTAAACAGTTACATACCCCTGATTCAATCCTCTGTAGAGACTGAAAACTCAAAATTTAACTTAAATGGAAAAGAACTAGAATTTCTGAGGTATTAGCTCTGACCCACTGAAAGGTGGTTACAAAGCATAAGGTTATTTCTACAGCTCTAACGAATGCTAGTACAGCCAATGTCCTAACTTAACAGTGCTCTGTGGTAAAGGTCATTTGTACTACCATTCTCACAGGAGCTATCAATATAGGAGTGCTCCTTAAATTGGCAAATATTACTGAGGATAGAAGGAGCTCTGGCAGTGTAGCAGTTAAGTGCTAGGCTGCCATCTAAAAGTTTGCAGTTCAAACCCACCAGCCACTATGCAGGAGTAAGATGTAGCAGTCAGCTCCCATAAATATCACAGCACTGGAAATCCTGCAGGGCTGCTGTGAGTCACAACTGACTCAAAAAAAAGCAATGTGTATTCACGATGACAGTGGCAAATGGTAGAATTTTCTTCTTTAAAATTTCCCAGTACAACATATGAAATGCTCCCTTTGTCACACCCGTGTGATCATTAATACAAGTGATATATTCAACTACCCCAAACTGAGTCCCATCATTAAAAAGTCCAACATTCTGCCAACTGGCATAACTAGCCTATTGTTAAGAGTCTTCTGCACCCCATATTGGTTAGTGGTGTCTGGGGTCTTAAAAGCTAGCAAGCTGCCATCTAAGGTACACCAAATGGTCCCAACTCAGCTGGAACAGAAGATCACCAAGGACAACAACATCATGAGGGAAAAAGAACCCAGAAGACAGAAAGACCCACATGAATGGGTGACTGTGTTATCAACATGAGACCAGAAGAATCAGATTGTTGCCTGGCCACCACCAGTGACAGCCATGACGGGGCTCACAATGTTGAGTCCCAGTGGCAACATAAGAACAAAAACAGTTACACCCTAACAACTCCACTAAAAGGCTGCAATTGATGGTCCAAAGGCCTGGGGGTTCCCCTGGGAGCATGGCCCCTAGATCTGATGCTGCCCCTAATGACACATCTTTACTGAGGTCAATTTTTTGGACAGGAATCAGCTGGACTCAGGGACAAAGACTGACCATATCATGTATGCACTGTATGGCTCTATGCATCTGTATGATGTCATCCTACTGGCATCTTACTAGAGAGTGGAGAGGGTTGAAGAGACTAGAGATTGTTAAGAGGATGTAACACATATAGCACAGAAAGGAGGAGTGTGCAGTCACCGAGCAGAAGGAGCTGCAGATAGGTAGGCACACAAATTTAAACTTGAGTGTACACTTCCACTCAATCCCCCCCAAAAAAGACACCCACATTCTGGCCCAATAATACCAGAGCAGGCCCCTGATCCTAAGAACTGGAAGAGAACAAGAAGCTATACTTGCAACATTTTAGAACATGGACATTACAAGGGCCCTGTTTATAATGAAATGCTTCCCTTGGCCTAATGTAAAACAAATTCCAACTGCAGAATGACAAATGTGTAGTACTCACTCACAACAAAGGATAACAACATAGCTCCTCAGCCTTCTTTAGGCAGAGAGGAGAATAAATGTGAGGTATTGTGGTTTAGATTTAGGGTGCTAGGATTACAACAACAGTTTACAAATGAGATCAGCTACTTAATTTAGAAAGCAAAATGTTTGTTGTTTTAGCCTGAGACTCTTCCAAAATGACATCTTTTTAAAGTACCAAACCCACAGCCATTGAGACAATTCTGACTCAGCAACCCTACAGACAGAGCAGAACTGTCTTATAGTTTTCAAGGATCAGCCTGCTGGATGTGATCTGCTGACCTTCTGGTCAGTAGCCACAGCACTTAACCACTATGTCACCAAGATTTCCTTTTGAAAATACACTATAGTGAAGAAATCTTACATAAAGGATTTGTATTGGGGAAATTCTAAAAGAGTTTATGACTGCTCTCTCATGGTGTGGGCTTAAAATAGTACAGACTGTACTGAATAAAAATGTGCATTACTGCATTAGAAATTTAGCCCATGGTATAACTGTTAAAAATCATGCTGTTCGGAAGTTCAAGCAGGATTCAGACGAGGGGTTGGAACAATTAATATCACTGTTAATGTCCAAAAGCAGAGAATACTAAAAAAAATTCACTTGTGTTTTGTTGACAATACAAAGTTATTAGACTCTGAGTATCATAATAAATGGTGAATTTAAAAAAAAAAAAAAAAAACGCTGTTCTAACAAAGCCAGCCAAGTCAAGTGCCGTCGAGTCAGATCTAACAAAGACACAAGGTAAAAAGAGCCCAGGAGACAGATAGGAGGAGCCATGTGAATGGGAGACTGTATCAACACGTGACCAGAAGAACCAGATGGTGCCTGGCCACCACCAAAGGCAGCCGTGATGGGGCACACAATGTTGAGTCCCTGTGGCAACACGAGAAAAAGAAGGGTGTAGCTCAAGAATTCTACTAAAAGACCACAACTGGTGGTCCAACAGCCTGTAGGATCCCCTGGGAACATGGTCCCTAGATCTGCTACTACCCCTGTCCAGAAAACACTACTGAAGTCACCTCTTCAGACAAAAATGGACTGGAGTCGGGTACAAAATGTGACCATATGATGTGTGTACTTTATGGTTCTATGCATTTATAGGATGCTGTCCTACTGGTCTCTATCTAGACGGGAAAGGAGAGGGTGAAGAGCAGGAGACAGCAGATTGTTAAGAAGATACACAACTACAGAATGATAAGGACGAGTGTGCTGTTACCGGGCACAGAGAGCAGAGGGAGCTGCAGATGGGCAGGCATGCAAATTTAATTTGGACTGTATACTTTCATTTACTCACAATGAAATAAACAAATAAATGGACGAATGAATAAATTTTTAAAATGTTGAGATGGGAAACGCAAGGTAAAAAGAATTTTAAAAGTTTTACAAAATTATGTTGTCCTGAAAATGATACTTGATAGCATAGAAAAAAGTTCATGATACAGTAAATGCAATGGGTTGAAAAACTTACGTACAGTTAAGTATGCACACACACGTATATATAAATTTAAGTCTGGAAAAATATAACTAAAATATCAATGGGTATCTTTAGTTTGTAGGGCCATAACTGAGCTTCTGTTTTCTTTTTCGTTTACTGGTACCTTCTGCAGTTTCATTATGAACATATTTTCCTTTTATAAGACATAAACTCAAAGTTACTTTTTAAAGTATATTGACACTAAGATTTCAGCCTAACCTGGTGAAACATGCACTACACTAAGAATAATCTGTATTCTATGTCAGACCGACACCTGATCTCCATAATCTATAAGGTACTACAAAATATCAACAAGAAAAAGATAAATCATCCAATTAAGCGATGGGCAAAGGATATAGACAGACACTTCTCTAAAGAAGATATCCAGCCAGCCAAAAAACACATGAAAAAAGGTTCACAATCATTAGCTATTAAAGAAATTCAAATCAAAACGACAATGAGATACCATCTCACCCCAACAAGGTTGGCCATGACCAAAAAATGCAAAACACTAAATGCTGGAGAGGCTGTGGAGAGATTGGAACTCTCTTACACTGTTGGTGGGATTGCATAATGGTGCAACCTCTTTGGAAAGCAATCTGGTGCTACCTTAAAATAATGGATATAGATATACCATTTGACCCAGTAATTCCACTGCTTGGAATATATCCTACAGAATCAAGGCCATTCACACCAACTGATACATGCACACATATGTTTATTGCAGCACGGTCCACAACAGCAAAAAGATGGAATCAACCCAGACACTCAACAGAAGAATGGCTAGGTAAACTATGGTATATATACTCAGTAGAACACTATGCAATGATAAAGAACAACGATGAGAGCAGGAAACATCTCTTAACTTGGTTTCAACTGGAAAACATTATGTTGAGTGAAAGTAGTCAGCAACAGAAGGAGAAACATTGCATGAGACCACTATAAGAAGAACTTAAAAGCAGACTCATGCATAACAGAAAAGACTCTTTGATGGCTGCAAGGGTGGGGAGAGCAGGAGAGTGAGGGGGGATGGTTTAAGATTAGACAGTTGTTAGAAATTTGGTTGGGTGAAATTGGTGACAGCACACATTAGTAAGAAGATCAATATTAACAGGACTTCAACACAATTTGTGTACTCCTCCCATCTTAATCCAATATTGCAAGGACAGAGTAGCTGGGGCAGAGGGGCAGGGACCATGCTCTCAGGGGAAATCATGGCCAGTTGGTACAACTAGTATTTTGCTAATGAGGTCTCTCCACACTCCACATTGGTGAGCGGCGTCTGGGGTCTTAAAAGCTGCCAAACTGCCATCTGAAGGTACAGCAAATGGTCCCAACTCAACAGGAATGGATGATAACCAAGGTCCATAACTACATGGGGGAAAGAGAATCCAGAAGACAGACAGACCCACATGAGTGGATGTCTACACTGACTTGTGACCAGAAGAACCAGATGGTGCCCGGCTACCACCAGTGATAGTCACAATGGAGCTCACAAAGTTGAGTGTCACTGGCAACACAAGTATGAATAGGGGTGCACCCTGAGATCTCCACTAAAAGACTGCAACTGATGGTCCGGGGGCCTCGAAGTTCTCCTGGGAGCGGGGCTCCCTGGCCCTGATGCTGCCCCTGTCCATAAATCATACCGAAGTCAACTTTTCTGACAGCAATGGATTAGACTTGGTGACACAGAGTGACCATACTGTGTGGGCACTTTATGGTTCTAGGCATCTATAGGAGGTCATCCTACTGATCTCACACTGGAAGAAGGGGACTGGGTGGAGAGGAGAAGATACGAGACTGTTGGGAAAATAAGACATATATTGAGCAGAGAGGAAGAGTGTGCTGTCACCATGCAGGGAGAGCAGTGGAAGCTGCATGTAGGTTAGCATGCAAATTTATATGGGAACGTACATTTTCATTCAATCATAGTAAAAAAAAAAGAATAATCTGTTATACTTTCGGATATATTTTACATCAGAAACTGATGTGACTAACTTAAAATTACCAAAAGCTTCTGAAAAGTGACTATCTCCAACTACACAGGTAATGAAAGCTATATGAGAAGTGGTTTTATTATGTTAAGAAAAAATTATTTTACCAAACATGCTACAATGTATCATATCTACATAAAACACTATAAAAGTTAGTTATTCAGTGTTTTCCTTCAATAGTTTAGTCTCAAAAAAGACATGAGAATTTCTGAATATTCAGATAACATTAATAAATGTTCTGTTTATATTCCCCTAAAGAAAAGAAAACTAGTTTCTCTGTTTACATTTCCAATATTTTCTATAATGTAAAATTCTATACTCGTCAAGTGGGATATCCTTCCACTTTATAGAAGAAATAGTACTTGGTAAAACAGGATGTTCATTTCAATGATGGCTAAATCCAAGTACTCCTATAATTTCAGTTAGGCTGCTGATTTGATTTTCTGAGGGGAAAAAAACAAAGCTTTTGAAAACATTAGACTGATCTTTGGAAAGTACTTTGATAATACCTACCAAAGGTAAAGATGCACATGGTCTTTAAACCAAATTTCACTCCGTAGGTATAGATTACACAAAGACTTACACAGCAGTCCATGAGGACACATGAAGGAAGCACTATCTGAAACAGCATGCAAACAGAAACAACACTGATGTCCATCAACACAATAAATACATTTTACTATATTCAAATGGATCACTAGCATCGAAAAAGAGTAAATAAGTCACAGGCATCAACAAGGAAAAAAATCTGAAAAACCTGGTGAAAAGTTGCAGAAAGATATTTTTACATAAACTTAAAAAAATTAAAATTCACACACCAAAAAATACACCCTTTTAAAATGTACAATTTGGTGGTTCTTACTCTATTTACAGTTGTGTAACCATTACCACTAACTAATCACAGAACATTTTTATCCAGAAAAAGAAACTCGTACCCACCAGCAGTCACTCATTACTGTCTCCTAACTGCTGGCAACCAATTATCTACATTCTGTGTCCAGGGATTTGCTATGAGTCAATTCTGACTCACAGCAACTCTACAGACAGAGTACAAATGCCCCATAGTTTCCAAGAAGCGTCTGGGGGATCTGAACTACTGATCTTCTGGTTAGCAGCTGTAGCACCTAAACTACTAAACCACCGAGGATTCCATGGATTTGCTAATTACATGTAAATGTAATTACACACTACCTGATCTCGCGTCTGGCTTTTTTCACATACGCTTTCAAGGTTCATTCATGCTGTGGCATGCATCAGTACTTCATTCCTTTTTATACCTAATATTCTAGTGCATGAATACAGCACATTTTTGTTATCCATTCATTAAGTACGGACATTAGGACTGTTTCTACATTTTGACTATTATGAATAATGAAGCTATGAAAACCACTCACAAGTTTTTACATGAACATTTAGCTTCAGTTCTCCTGGTGATACACCTAGGAGTGCAAGTACTGGGTCATATGGTAACTGCACGCTTAACTCTTTTGAGGGAACTGCCAAATTGTTTTCCAAGTGGATTCACCATTTTCCACCCCCACGAGCAATGTATGAGGTTCCTTAAATCTATGACTTCTGATACTCAAAAAAAAAAAAGGAGGGGAAAAAAACCCACTGCCAACTCACAGCAACCCTATAGGACAGAAACCAACCGTTCCATAGCTTCCAAGGAATGCCCGGAGGATGTGAACTGCCGACATTCTGGTTAACAGACGTAGCATTTAACCACTATACCACCAGGGTTTCTGTGTCTTCTGATATCAAGTCTAAATACCCTCTCTGGCACGAACTCTAAGTATAGTTCTTTTTCTTCTGACCTTAACTACTGGAAACTAGGTCAGGTCTCACAGTTTAACCTAACCATAGTTAACAGTCTTCTTTCCACACAAGCTGAAAAGTCTGGGAGTCCACAGGATAACGGCACTTCTGGCCTGCTGGCTGCAAGTTCAGGGGTTCCCATTGTGCCTCCAGGTTCAATAATTTGCTAGAATGACTTCAAGAATTCAAGAAAGTACTTTATTTATGATTACAGTTTTACTGTAAAGGATACAAAGGAAAAATGCATAGGACCAGGTCTGGGAGGGTTCCCAACACAGAGTTAGGACCATTTCCTACAGATGTTACTTGCCTGGTACATCAATGTCTTACCAACCAGAAAGCTCACCCATGTTTCAGTGTTCAGTTTTCACTGGGGTTTCATTATGTTGGCATGACTAATGAAGCATATGATTGAAGGTAACCTGCAGTCCACTCCCCTCCCCAAAGATCAGACTGATAACATGTGGCAGGTCTTTCCGGTCCTTCTGGTGTGGTCAGTTCCTGCCGAACACTAATTATGTCATTGGCAAAACCTACCAAGTATAGTATGGAATCCTCCAAGAACAAAAGAAGACACTGCTATCATTTCAAAAACTTCCAAGTGTTCTGAGGTAACATTCTAGAAGTGGAAGAAAGGCCAAACGCTTTGGGTAAAGAAGCAATCCTTCATAGCAATTCTCATTTCTCCATATTCTTACCAACACTTATCATCCAACCTTTTGATTCTAAGTGGGTATGAAGCAGCAGTTCACTTCATACCCACCTTAGTGGGTGTTTTACTCAGCTAGGGCTGCTCTAACAGAAATACCACAAAGTGGATGGCTTCAACAAAGGAAGGTTTATTCTTACACAGTCCAGTAGGCTACAAGTCCAAATTCAGGATGTCCACTCCAGGGGAGGGTTCTTCCCCTTGTCATCTTTGTAGGAAAGTCTGTTATTGCATCAGTCTTTGTCCAGGGAGCATCCTGGTGCAGGAACCACAGGTCTGAAGGACACGCTCTTCTCTCCTGCCGCTTTCTTGGTGGTGTGAGGTTTCCAATTCTCTGCCTGCTTCCCTTTCCTTTTATCTTTTGCAGTATAAAAGGACTAAAGGTGAGGCAAGCCATACTCCAGGGAAACGTCCTTTACAGTGGAGCAGGGAGGTGATCTTCTGAAGGGATTTACAGCCCCACCCTAATCCTTTAACATGCAGCATAGGAAAACCACAAAATGGAGGACACTCACAAGATACCAGGAATCAAGTCCCAGCCACATGGCTACACATATTTTTGGGGGGACACAATTCAATCCATGACCGACTTGGCTACAGCGACCGCTGAGTGCCCAATCTGTCAGCAGCGGAGACTAACACTGAGTCCTCAATATGGAACTGTTCCTCGAGGTGATCAGTCAGCAACCTGGTGGCAAGTTGATTACACTGGACTGCTCCCATCATGGAAAGGAAAGCATTTTGTCCTTACTGGAATAAGATACTTACTCTGGATATGGATTTGCCTTCCTGGCACAACATGCTTCTGCCAAAACTACCACCCGTGGACTTACGGAATGCCGTATCCACCATCATGGAATCCCACACAGCATTGCCCATTGCCTCTGATCAAGGGACTCACTTCACAGCAAATGAAGTGTAGCAGTGGGCCCACGCTCATGGAATTCATTGGTCTTGCCTTGTTCCTCATGGTAAGCTGAAGCAGCTGGCTTGACAGAACAATGTAATGGCCTCCTGAAGATACAGTTATGCTGCCAGCTAGGTGGCAATACCTTGCAGGGTGCGGAAGTGTTCTCCAGGAGGCTGTGTATGCTCTAAACCAGCGTCCAACATACGGTGCTGTTTCTCCTATAGCCAGGATTCATGGGTCCAGGAATCAAGGGGTGGAAATGGGAGTGGCACCACTCACTGTTACCCCTAGTGACCTACTTGCAAGATTTTTGCTTCCTGTCCCATGACTTTATCCTCTGCAGGATTAAATGTCTTAGTTCCAAAGGGAGGAATGCTGCCACCTGGAGGCATATCAACAATTTCACTGAACCGGAAGCTAAAATTGCCACCAGGCCATTTTACGCTCCTTGTCCCTCTGGATCAACAAAGAAGGGAGTTACAATACTGGCTGGTGTGACTGATCCCGACTATAAAGATGCAATTAGATTGACATTACATAACGGAGTTAAAGAAGAGTATGTCTGGAATGCAGGAGATCCCTTAGGATGCCTCCTAGTACTACCATGTCCTGTGATTAAGGTCAATGGAAAACTACAACAACCCAATTCCAAAATGACTGATAACAGCCCAGACCCTTCAGGAATGAAGATCTGGGTCACCTCACCAGGCAAGGAACCACAATCGGCTGAGGTGCTTACTGAGGGCAAAGGGAATAAAGAACAGGTTGTAGAAGAAAGTAGTTCTAAATATCAGTTACGGTCACGTGACCAGTTGCAGAAATGAGGGCTATAATTGTTATGAGTATTCCTGCTTTATATGTGTGTATCAGATATTTGTTTACTTATGAAACGTAAGATGTAAATTTTAAGTTGTACATGTGTTAGTTATAACATGTTAGACATAACTATGACTTTGTATTCCTTCAGACACTGAACGGTAAGGTGAGACGTGTGCAGATGCCAAGCTGAAAAGGGGTGGACTGTGGTGGTCAGGATTATGTCAACTTGGCACTCCATATTTGGCTGCTGTATCCAGTGGCAGGGCAGGGTCTGTGGTGACTTCCTGCTCCTCAGCTCTCATCTCTCCACCTTCTACCACCACTGCTGGCTGCTCACACAGCCAGCAGCTCCTACTCTCTTCTTCCAGTGTCTGGTTCCTAGACTTGAACTAGCAGCTGTTGGATTCCTCAACCCTTACAGCCAGCGCTCAACAGTCCTGTTCCCTCACCTGCCAATCCTGTGTTCACCAGCCTCTGCAACTCCATCTCATTGCCAGCTTGGGATCCACTGATCTACACAACCAGTGATCTAGAACTCTGGTCTCTGACCTGCTGACCTTGGGTACAGCAGCTTCTGTGGCCACATGAGGCTTGTGCCAGGACTTGGGAAATTCCACTTCCATATAGCTGTTCAGTTATTTACATAGTCATTTGTTGAAAAGACTGTTTTTCCCCACTGAACTGTCTCTGCCTTTTTTGAAAATCAAATGATAATAAATCTAAGGGTTAATTTCTAGACTTACACATCTATTCCAATAATATCTATATCTCTATCCTTATGCCAGTGTCATACTGTCTTGATTACTGTTTTATTCTGGGTACAAATAAATTATTACAGCTAATAATCAAGTTCAGCAAGAAAAATAACCTACAGGAGGGACAAAACATTTGCAAATCATGTATTTGGTAAGGAATCAATACCCAGAATATACTGTTTTGAGTAACTTTTGAAACAGTAAGTATAACCCCTCTGATTTTGGTTTCCTTTTTCGAAATCATTCTGGTTACTCTGGTCTTTAGCATTTCTATATAAATTTTTAGATCACTTTTCAATTTCTACCAAAAAAGAGCCATCTGGGATTTTGATAAGATTTCCACTAAATCTACAGGTTCATTTGGAGAGTGCTGACATCTTAACATTGTCAATTCATGAATATGTGATGTCCTCCATTTGCAGTGAAACCCATGAGAGCCAGAACTTGACTGGACTGCCTGATTCTTCTACGTCTCACAAGTTTTTCACCCTTTGACAGGGCAAGGTCTTACCATTTTTCTGTGAATCAATTCAGTGAAAAATATTTTAGTCTTCCTTCTCTTACAGGTTTCTGTATTACATGGTTCCAGTTTACACAGGTTTTATAGTAGCTACATCCCACTTGTCTGTCAGTTTGCTGTACTGTGGAGGCCTGCTGTAATAATGCAGGAAGCTATGCCACCGGTATTCAGATACTACCAGGGTTGCCCGTGATGAGCAAGTTTTAGATGAGCTTCCAGACTAAGACAGGCTAGGATGAAGGATCTAGCAATCTACCTCTGGAAAGAATTAGTCAGGGAACACCTTATGAATAGTAGCAGAACATTATCAAGTATACTGTCAGAAAACAAAGAGGAATGGTGTTGCAATCACCACCAAAAGAACATTGCAAGATCTGTCCTGAAGTACAGTGCTGTTAGTGATAGAATAAGATCCATAAGTCTAAAGGAAGGCAAGTTAATACAACTATTATTCAAATTTATGCACCAACCACTAAGGCCAAAAATGAAGAAACTGAACATTTTTACCAGCTTCTGCAGTCAATAATTGACCAAACATGTAATCAGGATGCATGGATAATTACTGGTGGAAACAAAGAAGCACAATAAGTATGGTCTTGGTAACAGAATGATGTTGGAGACAGCATAACAGCCTCTTGTTAAGACCAATGACTTCTTCACTGCAATTATCTTTTTTCACCAGTATAAACAGCAACTATACAATGGACCTTGCCAGATAGCAACACACAGGAATCAAATCGACTATATCTGTGGAAAGAGACAATGAAAAAGCTCAATATCATCAGCTAGAACAAGTGCAGGTGCTGACTGCAGAACAGACCATCAACTGCTCCTATGCAAGTCCAAACTGAAACTGAAGAAAATTAGAACAAGTCCACAAAAGTCAATGCATGACCTTGAGAATATTCTACCTGAGTTTAGAGACCATCTCAGAAACAGATTTGATGTACTGAACATTAGTGACTGAAGACCATACAAGTTATAGAACAACAACAAAGACATCATACATGTAGAAAGCAGTAGGTCACTAAAAGGGCAGTAAAGAAAGAAAAGATGAAACTGGATGTCAGAAGACTCTGAATCTTGCTCTTGAACACTGAGTAACTAAAGCAAAAGGAAAAAATGATGAAGTAAAGAACTGAACATAAGATTTTGAAGGGCAGCTCAAGAAGATAAACTAACATAATGACACAGGCAAAGAGCTAGAGATAGAAAACTAGAAGAACACTACCAGCATTTCTCAAGGTGAAAGAACTGAGGAAAAAAATTCAAACTTTAAGTTGGAATACAGTGAAGGATTTGACAGGGAGAACATTAAATAACTCAGGAAGCACCAGAAGAATACAGAAATAATACACACAGTCATTATACCAGAAACGACTGGTCAATGTTCAATCATTTCAAGAGGCAGCATATGACCAGGAATTGATGATGGTACTGAAGGAAGAAGTCAAAGCTACATTAAAGGTATCAGTGAGAAACAAGGCTCCAAGAACTGATGAAATATCAACTGGGATGTTTCAACTAACAGATGTATCTCTGGAAGTGCTCACACGTCTGTGCCAAGAAATCTGGAAGACAGCTACCTGGCCAACTGACTGGTAGAGATCCGTATTTATGCCTATTCGCCAAAAAGGTGATCCAACTGGATGTGGAAATTATCAAACAATATCATCAATACCACATACAAGTAAAATTTTGCTACAGAGTATTCAAAAGCAACTGGAACAGTATATTGACAGGGAACGGCCTGAAATTTAAGCCGATGTCACAAGAGGATGCAGGCTGAAAGTAGAGACTACTAGAAAGATGTTTACCATGTTTCACTGACTAGCAAAGGCATGTGACTATGTGCATCATCGCAAATTATGGATAACATTGCAGAGGATAAGAATTCCAGAGCACGGCCCTGTGCTAAGGAATTTGTACACGGATCACGAGGCACTCATGCAAACAGAACAAGTGGACACTGCATGGTTTAAAGTCTGCAAAGGTGCATGTCAGGGTTGTATCCTTTCACCATACCTTTTCAATCTGTATGCCAAACAAATAATCAGAGAAGTTGGACTATATGAAGAACAAGGCATCAGGACTGGAGGAAGACTCATTAACAACCTGAGTTATGCAGATGACGCAATCTTGCTTGCTGAAAGTGAAGAGCATTTGAAACACTTATTGATGAAGATTAACCTTCAGTATGGGTTGTACCTTAACATCAAGAAAACAAAAATCTTTACAACTGGAAAGTAAGCAACATCATAAGTGGAGAAGGACTAAGGTCATCAAGAATTTCATTTTACTAGACTCCACAATCAACGTCCAGAGAAGCAGCAGTAAAGAAATCAAAAGACACACTGAATTGGGAAAACGTGCTGCAAAAAACTTCTTTAAAGTGTTAAAAAGTAAAGATGTTACTGAAGACTAAGGTGCACCTGACCCAAACCATGGTATTTTCAATCGTACCACATGCATCTAAAAGGTGGATAATGAATAAGGAAGAGAGAAGAATTGATGCTTTTGAACTGTGGTGCTGGAGAATACTGAATGTACCACAGATTGCTACAAGACCAAACCGACCTGTTCTGAAGTACTTCTTAGAAGCAAGGACAGCAAGACTGCATCTTACATGCTTCCGACATGTTGCCAGCAGAGATCAGTCCCTGGAGAAAGACATCATGCTTGGTAACTAGAGGGTCAGCAAAAAAGAGGAGGACCCTCAATGAGACGATCTGACACAGCAGCTACAACAATAAGCTAAAGTGTTAAAAATGACTGTGAGCACGGCACAGGACCTGGCAATGTTGTCATCCGTTATTCACAGCTATGAGTCAGAACCAACGTGACATCACCTAACAACAATAGTATTTATAATGTTTTTTAATTTATTTCAAAGATGCTTTTATAGATCTCAGTGCACAAGTCTTGCACTTCTTTTGAAAGATATTTTCCTAAATATTTGACTCTCTTTGATGGCATTATAAAGATTGGACTGGGTAACAGGAAGGTCAAAGCAGGTCC
Organism: Heterohyrax brucei; assembly: GCA_028571685.1. Classification (NCBI taxonomy): domain Eukaryota; kingdom Metazoa; phylum Chordata; class Mammalia; order Hyracoidea; family Procaviidae; genus Heterohyrax; species Heterohyrax brucei. The sequence goes on from CM053162.1 coordinate 27,604,677, forward strand.
AGAGGCAACTACTTCAGCCAGATTTAAATCTGCACCCCACAAAGAGACCCACTTCAGCCAGCCAATAAACCAAAAAAGAAACTAGATGGGCAATATCGAAGTGATGGTGAGTCTAAAGATGTGTTCTAGTTCTGGTTTTGCCATCAAGTGGCTGTGTCAACTTAAGCCTGTTTTTTAAATGACCTCCTTTTTTTTTTTTTTACCTGTATGCCAGGCAGATTTTATTTCTTGAAGGTTTCTATTAGCTCTAAAATTCTATTTCACTGAATTTTAAACCTTGAACTTAAAATATTTATGTGGCAGACATGTTGTTTTGACCACATGAAATCTCTTATTTGGGGATCAAAAAAAGTCAAATGCATTGTGGTCAGTCAACTCTGATTCATAGCAACCCTACAGCACTGAGCAGAATGGCTCCCTAGGGTTTCCATGGAGCAGTCAGTGGATATGAACCGCCAACGTTCGGTTAGTAGACAAGCTCTTAATCACTATGCCACCAGGGCTCTCCTATTTGAGAAGAATCCCACAATGAGGGGTGGGCAGGAATGCAGTACCTCACATTTTAGTAGTCAGAGCATTACTTGCTGCCACTGAGTTGATTCTGACTCACACTCACCCTACGAAACAGAGTAGAAATGCCTTGTCGAGTTTCCAAGCAGTGACTGGTAGATTTGAACTGCTGACCTTTTGGTTAGCAACTACAGCACTTCCCTGCTACGCCACCAGGGTTTCCATCCAATTAGAGCACAGCTCTTTAATTAAGTTAAGGCTATAAACTCCCACTGGTAGCTATGGATCTCATGGAAACAGCACAAAGGCACAGGAACGTGGTTTTTTTTCTTTTTACTCCCCTTTAAACTATTTCAGTGTACTGGAGTTTTTGGAGATTCATTCTCAGTGATTTTAGGGAGGTTGAGTCCACAGTGCAACTGGTCTAGGAGCAGCAACACTGCCCTAAGTAGACCATTCCTATAGCAGGTCCTGGCTGCTCTTTCAGCCAACCTGTATGATGATGGCCTTCCTAGCAGTGCTCTGAGCAACCTAATACCCTTCTGCTTAGTTTTGTTCCTTTTCACCTTAATCAATCTCAGTTTCTCTGCTTGCCACCAAGAACCCTGACCAAGTCAATTTACACTGAAATTTGGACAAAAAAAATAATAATTTGTAATTTAAACAAAGTTTAAAAATATTATTGACTACAAATATATACACAAATAGTGAAAGGAGCCTTAGAGTGAGTTACCAGATCTTGCAGAGGAGAATGCAAAAGCAAAATCATAGCTACACTTCTCAAAGAAAAAAATTAAGGTATCATACAGTATCAATTACAGAATTTTACAGAACTAGTATGGCATCCTTCAATAACAACTGAACATCACTCCTGAATGTTCATTCTTAACACATAACAAAAAAAGGAAAAATGTTTTCCACCAGTGGAAAGTCTTGCTAAAACAACAGGGGCTGATAAAAGAATGGTATACTAACAAAATTTTAAGATGAATGACTATAGGCCTCATTTTTTAATGGCTTTCTAAGACCCAAGGTGAAAAAGAAATCTAATGCACCGATTAATCAGCTTCTCCTATGTCCTTAAAGACCACTAACATCATGGGACAGTTACATAGGGTAGCTATACAAGTGGTAACAGTATTCCTGTTTAAGAGATAATGCTAGCAAAAAGGGAAAATTTTGAAAGCCAGTAATGATTCTTTAGGAAACCCTGCTGGCGTAGTGGTTAAATGCTTACGGCTGCTAATCAAAAGGTCGGTAGTTCAAATCCACCAGGTGCTCCTCAGAAACTCCATGGAGTAGTTCTACTCTGACCTATAGGGTTGTTATGAGTTGGAATCAATGTGACGGCACTGTTTTTGGTTTTTTTTTTTAATCATTCTTTGTCCTGGAATTTTTAGGAAATAAAATTCTGTATTATCCTGCTAATAAAAATACAGTTCAGTGTTTGATGCGTATTTTGAAGATTTATTTCATGTTAGAATTAATTATAGGCGATCTAAGTGTCCAAAGAGAAAACAAGGTATTAATTTGGACATAACGTTTCTAAGGGCTTCTGTGCTCCTCACCACTCCACCGCCTCCCAATTTATTAATTCAGACTTAGAAGAGGCAGGCCTGTTGTACAATCTGAATGTTACTTCAGATTTCACTAGTATATAGTACGTCTAAACACCATGAAGGTTATACACTGTGCTGCCAGCACTGAAGACGGATTCTGCTTCTCAATGCAAAGGGGATTTAAGGCAGAGACACTTAGATATGTCTGACACAGTGGTTACACATCCAGCTGCTAACCAAAAAGCTGGCAGTTTGAATCCACCCACCAGCCTTGCAGCAGAAATATCTGGCAATATGCTCCTGTGAAAATTAAATAAAAAATCCAAACCTGCTGCCACTGAGTTGATTCTAACTTATAGCAACACTCAAGGACAGAGCAGAACTACATTAGTTTCCAATGGGTGCCTGGGGAAGATCACAGCCTAGAAAATCCTATGGAGTTCTACTGTCTCCTATACGGCTGCTATGAGTCAAGGATCAACTAAACAGCACCCAATAACAACAATAATCCGTGGAAGTGGAAGATAGGCTTCATTTGATTTAGCAGTATATGTACAGTCTGACTTGCAAATTTTACATACTCATATTTATAGGTAAGGAGGGTAACAGCATCAGTGAAGGAGAGTAACAGCATCAGGGAAGGAGGGTAACAGCATCACATAAGGAGAGTAAAGACAGAGTGTGAAGCTCCCACTTGTCTGTCAGTGGAGACTTGCTTGCTGTAATGCCAGCAGGGTCACCCATGATAGACAAGTTTCAGCTGAGCTTCCAGACTAAGACAGGCTAGGAAGAAGGACTCAGCTAGTCTACTTCTGAAAGGAATTAGCCACAGAAAATCTTATAAACAGCAGCCCAATACTGTCAGATACGGTGCCAGAAAGTGAGCCCCCAAGGCTGAAAGGCACTCAGAAGACAACTAGGGAAGAGCTGCCTCCTCAAAGTAGAGTCAATCCTAATGACACAGATGGAGTAAGGCCTTCGGGATCTTCATTTGCTGATGTGGCACGACTCAAAATAAGAAACAGCTGCAAACATTCATTAATAACTGAGAAATGGAATGCACAAAATATGAATCTAGGAAAATTGGAAATCATCAAAAAAGAAACGGACCGCATAAACATTGATATCCTAGGCATTAGTGAGCTACCATGGACCAGTTTTGGCCATTCTGAATCAGACAATCATATGATCTACTATGCTGAGAACAAAACTTGGAAAAGGAACAGTGTTGCGTTCATCATCAAAAAGAACAGTTAAAGATCTGACCTGAAGTACAATGCTGTCAGTGATAGGATAATATCCATATGCCTACAAGGAAAGCCAGTTAACATAACTATTATTCAAATTTACACACCATCCATTAAGGCCAAAGATTGACAGATTGAAGATTTTTACAGACTTCTGCAGTCTGAAATTGATCCCACATGCAATCAAGGACACATTGATAATTACCGGTGACTAGAATGCAAAAGCTGGAAACAAACAAGGACCGGTAGTTGGAAAATACAGCCTTGGTGATAGAAATAATGCCAGAGATCACACAATGGAATTCTGCAAGACTTTAATGACTTCTTCGCCGCAAGTACCTTTTTTTAACCAACACAAACGGCAACTGTACACACGGACCTCACCAGATGGAATATACAGGAACCAAATCGACCATAACTGGGGAAAAAGATGATGGAAAAGCTCCATATCAGCAGTCAGAACAAGACCAGGTGCTGACTGTGGCACCAACCATCAATTGCTCATTCAAACTGAAACTGAAGAAAATTAGAACAAGCCCACAAGAGCCAAAGGATGACCTTGGGTATATTCCTCCTGAGTTTAAAGACGATCTCAAGAACAGATGTGATATGATGATCACTAATGAATGAAGACCATATGAATTGTGAAATGACGTCAAAGACATTATCCATGAAGAGAACAAGAGATCATTAAAAAGACAGAAAAGTAGGATTTCTGAAAAGATTCTCAAACTTGCTCTTGAACATCAACCAGCTAAAGCAAAAGGAAAGAATGGTGAAATAAAAGACCTAAACAGAAGATTTCAAAGAGGAGCTCGAAAGACAAAATAAAGTATTACAATGACGTGTACGAAGAGCTGTAAATGGAAAGCCAGAAGGGAAGAACATGTTCTACATTTCTCAAGCTGAAAGACCTGAAGAAAAAATTCAAGCCTTGAGTTACAATAATCAGGGATTCTACAGGGAAAACATCAAACGACTCAGGGAGCATCCAAAGATGACGAAAGGAATACAGTCATTATACCAGAAAGAACCGGTCAATGTTTAGCCATTTGGTACTGAAGGAAGAAGTTAAAACTGCACTGAAGGCACTGGCAAAAAACAAGGCTCCAGGAATTGGTGGAATATAAATTTAGATATTTCAACAAACGAGTGCTCACTCATCTATGCGAAGAAATTTGGAGGACAGCTACCTAGCCAAATGACTGGAAGAGATCATATTTATGCCCATTCCAAAGAAAGGTGATCCAACTGAAGGCAGAAATTACCAAACAACATCATTAATACCACACACAAGTAAAATCTTGCTCAAGATCATTCAAAAGTGATTGCAACAGTATACTGACAAGGAAATGCCAGTAATTCAAGCTGGATTCAGAAGAGGATGTAGAACCAGGGATATTATCACTGATGTCAGATGGATCTTGGCTAAGAGCAGAGAATACCAGAAAGATGTTTTTCACTGACTATGCAGAGACATTCGACTGTATGGATCATGATAAATTATGGCTAACACTTCAGAGAATGGGAATTTCAGAACATCTAATTGTGCTCTTAAGGAATTTGAATATGGATCAACAGGGAGTCATGTGAACAGAACAAGGGGACACTGCATAGTTTAAAGTTAGGAAAGGTGTCCGTCAGGGTTTCAAGCTTTCATCATACCTTTTCAATCTGTACACTGTACAAATAATCAAAGAAACTGGATTATACGAACAAGAATGCGGCAGCAGGACTAGACAACTCATTAACAACCTGCATTATACAGATGACACCACCTTACTTGCTGGAAGTGAAGATTTGAAACACCTACTGATGAAGATCAAGGACTACATCCTTCACCCTGAACTGCACCTCAACATCAAGAAAACAAAAATCCTCACAACTGGACCAGTAAGTAACATTTTCATAAATGGAAACGGACTGAGGTTGTCAAGGATTTCATTTTACTTGGGTCCACTAACAACAGACATGGAAGCAGCAGTCAAGAAATCAAAAGACAGATTGCACTGCAAAAATGTGCTGCCAAGGACCTCTCACAAGTATTTAAAGATGTCACCTTGAAAACTATGGTGTGCCTGGACCCAAGTGATGGTATTTTCAATCACATCATATGCATGTGAAACCTGGACAATGAACAAAGAAGACACAAGAAGAATTCATGCATTTGAATTGTGTTTGAAAAGAATGTTAAATGTACCAAGGACCACCAAAAGAACAAACATTTATTTTGGAAGCAGTTCAACCAGAGTGCTCCCAAGAAGCAAAGATGGCAAGACTGCATCTTACATACTTTGGACATGTCCCTGGAGAAAGGCATTATGCTTGGTAGAGTGGAGGGTCAGTGAAAAAGAGGAAGATCCTCAGCAAGATGGACTGACACAGTGGCCACAACAATAAGCATAAAAACAATTGTGGACATGGTGCAAGACTGGGCAGTATGTCATTCTGTTGTTCCTACAGAATTAACTCAACAGCACCTAATAACAACATGAGTCAGAGGAAACCCTGGTGGCAGAGTGGTGAAGTGCTATGGCTGCAACCAACAGGTCAGCAGTTCAAATCTGCCCAGTGCTCCTTGGAAACTGTGAAGTGACTCAGTGGCATCTAACAACGAGTCAGAGCTGATTTGACAGCAACAGGTTTGGGTCTTAGGTAGCCTTGGAAACCGACAGCGTAGTGGTTAAGTGCTATGGCTGCTAAGCAAAAGGTCTGGAGTTCAAATCCATGAGGCCTCCTTTGAATCTCTATGGGGCAGTTCTAGTCTGTCCTATAGGGTTGCTCTGAGTCAGCACCAACTTAACAGCAGTGAGTTTGGTTTTTGGTTTTAGGTAGCCTTGATCAAAACTTTGAGACTAAGTTATGGAAAAGAGGTGGAGGGGCGGAGTCAAGGTGGCAGAGTAAACGCACACCTCCCTAAATCCCTCTGGAAACCAAGACCTGAAATGATAATTAAACAGAGCCTTCTGGACACCTAGTAAGCCCTGGGATGCAGCATAAGGCTGTTAACTTGGACTTCATATCACTGAATGTAAAACCTCCTCTCTTTCAATGACCCTACTCTTGGCAAGCAGAGGTTTGCACAGACAGAAGACAGTCTAGAGAAACAACTGTGGTCCACCTTCACAGCATCCCTCCCAGCCTCTATTGACCCATGTGAAGCCCAAAAAGCAACAAACATTGGAGAAGATGGTAACCGGCAATCACCCATGGCATCAGAAGGCCCCCAAAAGAAACCACCTCAGAACTTTCCAGATGAAGAAGCTTTTCTAAACTATCAAAAGGTGAATACAAAAAGAGTATATAGAGAGCCCTCTGAGACCTTATACAAAATGCAGCAAAGCAAAACAAAAAATTAAGCAAGCTGTTCGATCTGATGGAACATCACTACTCGGAAATCCAACGGATCAAGAACAAAATCAAAGACACACAAACTTTGATTCAAAGCCAAGAAAACAGAATCAAACAAATAGAAAAGAGAATTTCTGATATGGAAGACAGAACTACTGACTCCAGCATCTATGAGGAGAAATTAGAAAAAAGAAAGATAAATGAAGAAGCATTGAGAAGCATGTGGGACTCTATTAAGAAGATCAATCTATGATTAATTGGAGTTCCAGAAAGGGTGAGACACCTGAGAACAGAGAGTATTGCTGCTGAGCTGCTGTCAGAGAACTTCCCAGAAATCATGAAAGAAGAGAATATTGAGATCCAAGATGCATATCAAACACCATTCAATATAAATCTCTAAAGAAAGACTTCAAGACATATTCTAATCAAGCTTAACAAAATGAAATATAAGCAGAAACTCTTAACAGCAGCAAGACTCAAAGCAAAACTGACATTGAGGGAAACTCTGTAGGCTTTTGTCGGATTTCTCAGCAGAAACAATGCTGTCATGGAGACAGTGGCATGACATATTCAAAGTCTTGAAGGAGAAGAACTTCCAACCAAGAATTATATATCCTGAAAAATTATCTTTCAAATATGAAAATGAAATTAAGACATTCCCAGATAAACAGAAACTCAGAGACTTTGAAAAAGCAAATCAGAGCTACAAGAAATACTGAAAGAATTTCTTGGCTTGCAAGAACAAAACCACTAACTTTATATTTTAGAAGGACACATTATCCAGAATCCTACTTAGTTAGGGAAGGCTCCAAACACTATGATATCTTCATATTAAAAAGAGGGATGTACCATAGTCGTTATAGTTCTTCCATATGGAGAGGAAGCTGACAAGACTGATAGCAATCAAAATTAAGTTTATATACAGTTTAGTAAGCATGATCATAGGGGCAGCCATAAAGCACAATAAAAAAAGCAACGTATCATCTTCTCAGATCATAAAGTCATAAAAGTTGAAATCAATAGCAGAAAAAACATAGATAGAAAGTGGAACTCTTGGAAACTGAACAACATCTTGCTCAAAAAAACATGGGTTATAGAAGAAATCAAGGATAAAATAAAGAAATTCATGGATTCCAATGAGAACGAAAACACTTCCTACCAGAACCTATGGGATACAGCCAAAGCAGTGCTCAGAGGTCTCTTTATCTCCATAAATGCACACATCTGGAAGGAAAAAAGAAACCAAATCAAGAAAATAACCCTACAGCTTGAACAAGTAGAGGGAGAACAACAGAGGAACCCCTCAGAAACCAGAAGAAACCAGATCATAAAGATTACAGGAGAGCTAAATGAATCAGAGAATAGAAAAACAATTGAAAAAATTGAAAAGACCAAAAGCTGGTTTTTTGAAAAGATCAACAAAATTGACAAACCACTGGCTAAACTTACTAAAGAAAAGCAGGAAAGGAAACAAATAGCCCAAAATAGAAATGAGAGGGGAGTTGTCACAACAGATCCAACGGAAATCAAAAATATCGTAACAATACTACAAAAGACTGTATCCTAACAAATTTGAAAACCTAGAGGAAATGGACAAATTCCTTGACTCATACCACCTACCCAAATTATCACAATGTGAAGCAGAACAACTTAATAAACCCATCACAAAGGAAGAGATTGAAAATGTCATCAAAACACTGCCAACCAAAAAAAGTCCGGGCCCAGAAGGCTTCACTAGAGAATTCTACCAAGCTTTTAGAGAAGAGTTATCTCCAATACTACTGAGACTATTTCACAGTATAGAAAGGGATGGAGTACTCCCAAACTCATTCTATGACGCCAGCATAACCCTGATACCAAAGCCAGGGAAAGACCCAGCAAAAAAGGAGAACTACAGACTGACACTACTCATGAACCTAGATGCAAAAATCTTCAACAAAATTCTTGCCAATAGAATACAACACCATATCAAAAAAATAATCCATCCTGACCAAGCTGGATTCATACCAGTGATGCAAGGCTGGTTCAACATCAGAAAAACAATTAATGTGATCAAGCACACAAATAACACAAAAGACAAGAATCACCTGATTTTGTCCATTGATGCAGAAAAGGCATTTGATAAAGTCCAACTCCCATTCATGCTAAAAACTCTTAGCAAAATAGGCATAGACAGAAAATTCCTCAATAGGGGCCATTCATACAAAGCCAATTGCCTATGTCATCCTGAATGGAGAGAGACTGAAAGACTGTCCCTTGAAAACAGGAACTAGACAAGGATGCCAACTCTCACCTCTCCTATTCAACACTGTACTAGAAGTTGTAGCCAGAGCAATTAGACAAGACCAAGAAATGAAGGGCATCTGCATCGGCAAAGAAGAAGTCAAAATCTCCCTGTTTACACATGATATGATTGTATATGCAGAGAATCCCAAAGAATCTATAAGTAAACTACTCAAACTGATAGAAGACTTCAGCAAAGTCTCAGGATACAAGATAAACATAAGTAAAGCAGTACGATTCCTTTATGCCAACAAGACTGTTAACAAAGAAATCATCAAATCAGTACCATTTACTATAGCCCCTAAGAAGATAAAGTACCTAGGAATCCATCTAACCAGAGAAATAACAGACCTTTACAAAGAGAACTACAAGTCCTTACTACAAGAAACTAAGACAGACTTAGATAAATGGAAAAATCTACCCTGTTTATGGATAGGAAGACTTAACATCATGAAAATGTCTATTTTACCCACAGCAATCTACTTATATAATGCAATCCCAATACAAGTTCCAGCGTCATTTTTTAATGAGATAGAGAAACAAATCACCAAATTTGTTTGGAAAGGGAAGAAGCCCCAGATAAGTAAGGTACTACTAAAGAAGAACACACTGAGAGGCCTCTCATTACCCAACCTTAGAACATATTACACTGCCACAGTGGTCAAAACAGCCTGGTACTGGTACAAGAATAGACAGATCAATCAATGGAACAGAATTGAGACCTCAGAGATGACACCATCTGCCTATGAACAGTTGATACTCGACAAAGGCCCTAAGACATTAAACTGGGGTAAAAACAATCTTTTCAACAAGTGGTGCTGGCAAAACTGGATATCCATCTTCACTAAATTAAAACAAGACCCACATCTTAGGCCTTATACAAAAACCAACTCCAACTGGATAAAAGACCTAAATATCAAATCTAAAACGATAAAGCTCATCCAAGACAAAGTAGGAACAACAATGCAAGGTTTAATACACAACATAGACTTCAAAATCTGTCAAACAAACCACAATCATCAGAAAATAGATAAATGGGAACTGCTAAGAATCAGTCATTTTTGCTCATCCAAAGACTTTATTAATAAAATTAAAAGGCCACCTACAGAATGGGAAAAAATATTCGGCAACTCTATGTCAGACCGACGCCTGATCTCCATAATCTATAAGGTTTCACAAAATATCAGTAAGAAAAGATAAATCATCCAATTAAGCAATGGGCAAAAGAGATGGACAGACACTTCTCTAAAGAGGAGATCCAGACAGCCAAAAAGCACATGCGGACACGCTCACAATCATTAGCTATTAAAGAAATTCAAATCAAAATGACAATGAGATACCATCTCATCCCAACAAAGTTGGCCATGATCCAAAAAAAGCAAAACAACAAATGCTGGAGAGGCTATGGGGAGATTGGAGCTCTCCTACACTGTTGGTGGGACTGTAAAATGGTGCAACCTCTTTGGAAAACAATCTGGCACTCCCTTAAAAAAATGGATATATATATATACCATTTGACCCAGTAATTCCACTGCTCAAGGCCATTCACACTAACTGATACATACACACGAATGTTCATCACAGCACAGTGCACAATAGCAAAAAAACAGAATCAACCCAGATACTCAACAACAGAAGAATGGATAGGTAAACTATGGTATATATATGCAATGGAACACTATGCAATGATAAAGAACAATGATGATTGCAGAAAACATCTCTTAACCTGGTTTCAACTGGAGGACATTATGTTGAGTGAAAGTAGTCAGTAACAAAAGGACAAATATTGCATGAGACCCCCACAATAAGAACTTAAAAGTAGACTCATGCATAGAAGAAAAGATTCTTTCACAGCTGCAAGGGTGGGGAGGGAGGAAGGGGGCGGGGGGAGGGTTTAGATTAGATAGTTAATTGAAATTTGGTTGGGTGAAATCAGTGACAGCACACACTAGAAAGAAGATCAATAATAACCGGACTTCAACACAATTTGAGTATTCCTCCCATCTTAACCCAATTATTGCAAGGACAGAGTACCTGGGGCAGGGGGCCAAGGACCATGCTCTCAGGCGAAATCCAGGCCAACTGGCACAGCTAGCATTTTGCTAATGAGGACTCTCTGCACCCCTCATTGGTGAGTGGCATCTGGGCTCTTAAAAGCTGCCAAGCTGCCATCTGAGGGTACAGCAAATGGTCTCAACTCAACAGGAACAGATCATCACCGAGGACAAGACCGACATGGGGAAAAGAGAACCCAGAAGACAGAGGGACCCACATGAGTGGGTCTCTACATTGACTCGTGACCAGAAGAACTAGATGGTGCCAGTGGAGCTCACAAAGTAGAGTCTCACTGGCAACAAGAGAATAAATAGGGGTGTACCCTGAGACCTTCAATAAAAGACCATAACTGACGGTCCAGGTGCTCCAGAGTTCCCCTAGGAGCATGTCCCCCGGCCCTGATGCTGCCCCCGTCCATAAATCATAATGAAGGTCAACTTTTCTGACAGCAATGGATTGGACTTGGTAACGCGCAGTGACCGTATCTTGAGGGAATTTTATGGTTCTATGCATCTGTAGGATGCCATCCTGCTGACTTTTTGCTGGAGGAAGGTGAGTGGGTGGAGAGGAGGGGATAGGACACTGCTGAGAGGACAGGACATGTCTGGAGCAGAGAGGAGGGGTAGGGGCAAGGAGAGCAGTGGTAGCTACATGTGGGTGAGCATGCGAATTTATATGGGAATGTACATTTTCATTCAATCATAACAAAAAATAAAGAGGTGGAAAGGTCTTGTAAAGGCAGTGTTTCAACAGCACAGTATGAATGCTGGAGCAAGAAAGTTTCATGCAACTGTAAATTACTAATACAGTTATTATGTCTCAAGGTTTAACAACCCCTTAAGGGTCTCTCAACTTCCAAATGTTCACATAACAGACATAACTAACACACAGGAGCAAAAAGTTACTATCACCTAAACGAAGAAAGGAAAAACCTCTAACATCATGTATCTCCACAGTCTTTTGTGCCAAATCTTGTTTGGATAGGAAGAGTGCCTGTACCTTGGTCTCTAAGAGACTTAGATACCCTGGAAGACAGAAACAGAGGTAATGGCCAATCTTCTTTATAAAACTTTACTGGTATTTAACTCAAATTTCTAAAGAAATGCATTAGATATAGCTTAAAAAAGATGGTGCAAAGAGGTTAATGGAACATTTCTCCCAAGCCCTCCCTCCATATTTAACTTGCTTCCTCTTTTTAATGCTGTATTTTTTTTTACTATTTAAAAGCAATAAAAAAGAAATCATACTGTATTTTTTGATAACATTTGCACTGGGCTCAGAAAACAACAGTTCACTTTTGATCACTATATTAAAAATGGTGGTCAAAACTCAACTGTATCTGCAGATTGCCTTGACAGGGAACAACGCTGAGTCCCTAAGGCAGTATAAGAAAAAGGGAAGGGAAGACCTAGAACACTATTAAAAGACCAGACTTGATGGTCCGACAGCCTAGAGGGTCCCTTGAGAACATGGCCCTTGGACCTGCTGCTAGCCCAGAGCTGAAACCAGTACTGAAGCCAGCACTTCAGATGAAGATGAGACTGGACTACAGGGGATAGAGTGATGCAGGTGGTGTGTATACTTTATGGTTTAACACATATATGAGGCTGTCCAACTGGTTTCCTTCTAGGGAGGAGAGGCAAGGGTAGAGTGGAGGGGACAAGTGTTGACTGACTGGATACCGGAAGTAAAGAGTGGAAAGGAAGAGTGTGCTGTCACAGGGTGAGGAGGGCAGACAGAGTTGCACAGAGGCAGGTGCTCAGGTTTTATACCACAATTGACTTGGATTGTAAACTTTCACTTAGTCACAATCGAAAAAAAATTACTTTATTTGCTTGTTTAAGTGAAGCCAATTGGGTAACAATACTAGACTAAGATTGTAGTAAAAGATCTGATTTCTACTGCTGTCCCCAGCAATGAGTCAAAATCACTTCACACAAGTTGCTTCCTTTTAAATTTCCTTAAGATCCTACTAAGATGTTCTGGAAACTCGGGTGGTGTAGTGGGTTAAGTACTATGTCTGCTAATCAAAAAGTCAGCAGTTCAAATCCACTAGGCACTCCTTAGAAAATCTACAGGGCTGTTCTGCTCTGACCTTGAGGGTCGTTGAGTCAGACTTGATTCAACAGCAGTGGGTTTGGGTTTGCTTTTTTTTTTAAGTTAAGATGTTCTTAAACACAAAAAAACAGAAAGATTATTCTTCTTCATTCTGAATAGAAACTCAAAGTCATCAGTTTAAGGCACACACTCAGAGATAACCTGCACATCCCACTACTGCTTAACCAAGATGGCAACCACAGAATCGGTTTTTGCCAGAAGAGTTGGTACAGAAATAACACAAAAGAGCCAAAGGCTGTGATTTAGGGGCCATGTGACAATCATGCTTTTTTATCCATTAACAATGAAAGAAATGCACTTGCCAGGAAACACTCAATGTGCTCCTTTATGAAAGCTATTCAAAGTCAAGGAACAAGAGCGTAACAATGTAAAATGTCACATGTCAGCTACAACTTCAGCAGGGCTTATTTTAAAGTAAAGAGAACACAAAACCACCAAGTAAGAAAAGTTAACCTGTACCTGCAATATTTTATTCAATAAAATATAAACATGGCAAGGTCTGAAAACACAGACCGAAAGAATCACAATACAACCAGAATCAGGTAAACAGCATTATTATTTGACTTAGCAAATGATAGGGAAAAAACAATCCTCAGAACAGGAAACTTAATCGAATTTTAAGTGTAAAAAAACAAAATTCAAGTGTGACTTGGATAATGAAGTATTAAAATGACAGGCTCTAACAGAACAACCCACAAGAGGGTCAAAGGCACCTAAAAGTGTTGTGGTGGGCCTTTATCTGAGTTTTTGAAATTCCAAAGCTGGTAACCTGGAGCAATGCCTCTTTAGGAGTTGGGTTTGAACCAACAGTGTTTCAACTAAGCTTTCAGAGACAGCTGGGAGAGGACAAGAATAGATACCTGGCCTGGTCTTCTACTGTTAGGATCACACTACCACAGTAAGCAATGATAACTGCTGGCTCAAATGCTTGCCACATTTATTCCCAGCTAGTTTTTTACCCTGAATTCCTACTAATGGGAGAACTGTTAAACTGAAGCTCTAGGGATGTGTATCATCCCTGAAAATACATGAAGCCAAAGAATGTAATCTACCACCTAAGCCTCAAACTACTCAGACGCTGACTCCAAAATAACATCTTTCCTCTTTCACATCCAACACACCTAGTAATCACCTCTTCCACAAACAAACTGAAGATTTTTACCTCAATATCACTACTGTGGAACATGAGTATATTAGCATCTAAAATAGAATAATAAAAACTCAAACAGTTAATAATTTCTCAATTTATGTTTTCATCTAGCAATAATCTTTTCATTTCTTCACACCTGAGACTGATTAAAACAAAATGGGCAATTAGCAAAACAATACTATCCCAAGCTTTGCACACTACCTATCACACTTTGCTACCTCAGTTCTGTGAACAAGGTTGTTTGTGATCATGATTTTAAATTGTACTTATACACCAACCACCATTTCTGCTAGGAAAAAATATTCCTAGTTCATAAGACATAAACTTACCCACAATTCAGGGTGCTGCCTGGCATCCAAAGAGGCCACACTATACACTTCTTTATTGGGCGTTTCCATTTTTAACCTAAACAAGAACGTGAAATGGATAGTTTCCTACTGAATAAATGTCTGAGATTAAATTGTGTGGGATTTGAAAATCCCAGTGGAACAACGGTTAAGCACCACATCTGCTAACCGAAAGCTGGATGTTCAAGTCCACCAGGGACTCCCTGGAAAGTCTATGCAGCAGTTCTTCTCCGTCCTATAGGATCATTCTGAGTCCTAATCCACTCAACAGCAGTGGGTTTGGGGGATCTGGTGTGGGATTCATCAGAACCCTGCTGGCACAGTGGTTAAGACCTAAGTTTGGTATCCAAAACGTAGCCATTAGAATCCACCAGATGCTCCTTTGAAACCTATGAGTAAAGGTGCACTTTACCCTATAGGGTCGCTGTGTGTCAGAATCTAGTTGACAGCATTGGTTTGGGGTTTGATGTGAGATTTATCAGAGAGGGGTTTGTTTCAGGATCCTGAAATCAGTCTTATAAAAGCTTGAGACAGAAAGGGCAGAGTAGGGGAGAGGAATAATTACAATTTAAAAATGATTTAGAAAAAAAGCAAATACAGAGCAATGATAAAGGGAGTGCAGACAAGGTTTCTCCCTGAATTTAAGTGAAAACTGTTTAAGACTATATAAATCGTCTCAAATTTAGAGCCACAGATTAACACGTTCACTTTTTACAGGGAATATTTTCCCGTCAGCAGGGCTTCAGAGCCTAATGAAAGAGTACTCCCAAAATTCTAGTCACGGCAGCAAAACCGGGCCTAGCTCTTACAGGTTAAAATGCCTGGGCCACTAGTTTCTCCAAGAAGGGCAACTCCTCTCCAGCCTCGTAATTCTGCCACTACCTAAGTCACAGAGCGGCGTTTCTCAGAAAACTCGAGTCTCATCTGGATTAATGTCACCCGACAAACTGCAGAACTACACCCCTGGGTCATGTCTAATATTAACCTGTTGTGCGTTTGCATCTTTCAGGGCGTGTTCAAGATTCCACGAACAGCTGACTAAAATCTTCTCTTTCGCGTTTGTTTTTACAATGCCCTTTCTCTGCTGTCCTGCTTCCTATTCAAAGTCCCCCTCCTACGCGAATTCACACGTTCGGCTCTCCTTGCTAAGCAGGCAGATTCAAGGAACACAAGGGACCAAGCCCAAACCCAATGTCGTTCACACTCCTAACAACCTAGCAAGGCAGACTGGGAGCTCCCCACAAGGTTCCGAGGCTGTAATCCTTACACGAGACGACTGCTACACCTCTCCTAAAATTAACACAAAAGAGGCAAAAAAGAAACATAGCTCACTGAGGCCACATCAATCCACTGCACTGCCCCGGGTCAAGCGGAGACTGACCAGAAGGCGACCCAGGGGCCCCAGACGCCCCCGCCCCACGCTGAGCGGCGCCCCGCCAGACCCACCTCTGCAGCTCCTCTTCCTGGATCCTCTCCTCATCCCACACGAAGACGCCGGCGAGCGCCGCCATGAGGCTGCACACAGGGCCGGAGCGACCTCGCAGCCGGCGCCACAGGCGGCAGAGGAGACCACGGCGCTCGCTCTCCGAGTACAGGCGACCGTACAGCTGCGCGATCTGCTGCGCGCGCCGCACGCGCAGGCCCGTCACGAAGCGGCACTGGCTGGCCAGCAGCGCCGGCAGGCCCCCGGCCTGCGCCCCCGCGCGTCCCGCCGCCGCCGCTACCGCGCCAGCCAGCCATGCAGCCACGGCGGCCGGCGGTCTCCGCGGGAACATGCTGCGCCCGGGAGCTGCGAGGCCCCCTCACGAGGTGCCTGCGGGGTGCCCCTCGGGACGGGCAAAGGAACGGTCCTTGCAACGAGCAGGCGCCCTTCCACAACTCTCCTCAGCAGGTCAACTGAAACTCGCCCCACTCAGCTGAGGCCCGCAAACGCTCCTCAGCCCCTTCTGCATCAGCTGCAGAGGAAAAGTCTGCTCTGGGGCGCGAATCGAGCATGACAGCGGGGGCTAAGGAGGCGCTCCCGTCTCCTGACGCCCCCCAGCCACTACAGTAGCCGCGGTGCAGAGAACACGTGACTGGAAGGCGGGAGGTCGGACCCAGAGGCAGGAGAGTTCCCAGGCGCCCCGCGGTGTCACATGCGCAGACAGCTCGCGGCCTGCACTTGCTCACCGTCCCCCACCCGGCGGTTGATTGGGCGTGGCGCGGTCTTCTGACTGATGATTGGCGTTTACAAGTGCCAGTCACTACTCCTCCCACCCCTCGCTCCGCGCGCGGACGCCTTCGCAAACAAGACTGGTGGTGTGGCAGACCAAGCTAGTCAAGGGCGCCGCGGAGCGTGACCGCGGGGTCTCGTTGCCGCCATCTTCCGGCCAGCCGTTCCCCGCCCCGCTGGGGGCGCGGCCAAGTGCCCAATAGAACTTTGTACAACGTTCAATTGTGAGGGGCAGAGGCCGTCTTCCGAGTCACTTGCCGGAACTCAGGTGGAGCCAGATCATTGCACTACTGTGCCGGTTGGAGCTTGGAGCCGCCCGAGACGCATCGGGCGATAGGAACCCTGGGTTTGGTAAAGCCCCTCGACCTGCCCCCGACTGGCTCTCCCGGAAGCGCCGCTGAGAATCTGACCACTAGTAAGGCCCCAGGGCCGAAATTTGAACCCTGGTAGTTCACCGAACCCCGTGGCGCGCGAAGCAGCTGTGTCACGTCTTTAGAGTCCAGACACTTGTTGGGGCGGCGACGTGTGCAGGTGGCCTGCCGAATTCTGCAGATGCTACCCGCGGTCAGCGGAATGGAGTTCCATGGGGCAAATGCCCAAAGTCGGGTAGTAGCTTTCTCTTCCCCAGCGCAACAGTAAACCAACGAAACCCACTGCTGTCCAGTCGAACTGCTCCAGGGTTTCCAAGGGGCGCCAGGCGGATTCAAACTGCCAGCCTTTCGTTAGCGGAGGAGATAGTACTTAAGCACTGTGGCACCAGAATTTCCAAAGATAAACAGGTTTCTAAAACCCACCTTGTAAGACCCACTAATAGCCTGGTGAAATGGATCTTGAAGGTTATCAAATTACTATTCCGTATACAAACCTCATTAAAAACTGCAGATGTCCAGGGTCTTGTACGGCAAATTGATTTGGATTATAAACTTTTACCTTAGACTAAATTGTTTCCTCATTTTTTAGGCTTATATTTTAGTACCTATTGACCAAAAAGAAAAAATAGAGGGGATTTTTGGTGTGAGAGAGGCTTTGTGTTCATTCCAAGGCAGTGGGCTCTAAATTTTGAAATCTCGTTTTTATTATGGCTTAACAGTTTTTACTGTAGCTTAAGTTTTGAAAAACTTCATTCTCTCGTTGCGTATTTTTAAGTTGACGTAAAATTCATCATCAACTTGCAAATGATACCATTTCTGGCATACTTGAGTCCACTGTGGCCACTGTGCATTTGAGTGTCTTGCAATTTAGCGGCTAATCTTCCAGTACTATGTCAGACAGTATTTTGTTGTGATTCATAGTTTTTATTGCCTAATTTTCAGAAGATCACCAGGCATTTCCTCCAAGTCTTAGTCTGGAAGCACCACTGAAAGTTGCCCACAGTTGGTGACCCTGCTGATATTTGAAATACCAGTGGTGTAACTTTCAGAATCAGTAACTTGCACACCACCACAGTATAACAAACTGACAGGTAGGTGGTAGTTTCCATATGTAGAGGCTAATATTATATGTTTACTTTCATCCATCCTGTATTTCCAATTTCCTTTTCCAATTCAGAGCAACTTATATTGCTCTCTGAAACTTGGCTTTCTTTTACGTAAAATAACAAATAATGATGCCAGTGCTACCCATCCATGTTCAGAGTGGTAGTGGGGGTTGTAGTGAGGCTCAGACAAGATATGAAAGTAAAAGTACGTTTATAAACAGTAGAAACGTAAGCAGGTTAGAAGAGATAATTACTTCTTTCCCTTCTGTAGAAAATTGAAGTTATAATCACCTCATTACTATTTCAGTCCAAGTTTTCTTATTTTGTTGTTGCAGATGTTTAGAATTCATCCAGAGAAGTTTAAGCATAAATAGGGAACAGAATTGGAACAATACAAAAATATCTCAAGAAAATTTAACTTCATGGGCAGAAAATTCGGGGAGCATAGTTGGCCCAAGACCCCTGTCTTGGTCATCTAGTACTGCTGTAACAGAAATACTATGAGTGCATGGCTTTAACAAAGAAAATTTCATTCTTACACAGTCTACTAGGCTAGAAGTCCAAATTCAGGGTGCCATCTCCAAGGGAACAAGTCTCCAAGTCTCCCTGTTGGCTCTGAAGGAAGGTCCTTGTGCTGCATCAGTCTTTCTTTGGTCTGAAAGTATCTTGGCACAAGAACCTCAGATCCAAAGGGTATGCCCTGCTCTTAGTGTTGCTCTCTTGGTAGTATGAGGTCCTAATACTCTAGACTTGCTTCCTTTTCCTTTTATCTATTATTATAGGATAAATGAAGTATAAGTTGCACTCCAGGGGAACCCCCTTAATAAGGATGTTACAGCCCCACCCTAATCCTCTTTAAATGTAATCCTATCTGTTAAACATAAGTAGAGATTAGGATTTACAGCATAGCAGAATCACAGCATGGAGGGCAGTCACACAATACTGGTAACCACAACCCAGCCAAATTGCTACATGTGTTTTGAGGGACACAATTCAATCCATGACGGCCCCCAACTGCTCAGCTCTGAAATATATCCCACATTTGTGCTGAGACCAACTTCCCATGGGTTGTTCCACCCAGTGATGAACCAGCAGGGATACTAAAGCAGTCCTGTTCCTGGGAGATGAAGGCTCTGACAGGTGACTGGCTGAAGCACTGCCATCAGTTCTCCTGAAGCTTTCTTAGAACTGAACCACAGTCGAAGACTTCTCCAACCCAACTTTCCTTTCTCCTTCCTTCTTTCATGAGTTAGACATGCACTGAAGCTCCCCCATGTTCCTGTGGCTCCCTCCCCATTTTCTTTCACAAGATTTCCCCCAATCTCTTGCATGTCTATTCCTATCTGGATGGACTTCTTGGAGGACTCAGAATCACTCAGAAACCTAGGTAATTATTCTGCATCGTCAGAGCTATGTGGTCTCTTGTTTATTTTATTTTTACTTACTGCTTTATTCCTTCCTCATCCCAAACCCTGCCTCAGTCATCTTTGCTGTTTCACTTAAAGAAAAATGCTGTACATGAAGTTCCTAAATTTTATAAATTCATCCAATTTGAGCACTGAGAGATACTAATATTTCTGAATCATCATTCTAAAAGAATACTCTAGCAGAGGATACCAGAAAGATGTTTACCTGTACAAAGGCATTCAACTGTGTGGATCATAACAAATTACGGCTAACATTGTGGAGAATGGGAATTCCAGAACACTATTTGTGAGGAATCTGTACATGGATCAAGAGGCAGTCATACAAACAGAACAAGGACACTGCAAGATAGGTGTGTGTCAGGATTGCAGCTTTTCACCATACCTTTTCAGTCTATGCTGAGCAAATAACCCAAGAAGCTGGATTATATGAAGAAAAACAAGGCATCGGGATTGGAGGAAGACTTATTAACAATCTGTTACGCAAATGTTGAAAGTGAAGAAAATTTGAAACACTGATGAAGATCAAAGACCACAGCCTTCAATACGGGTTGCGCCGCAACATCAAGAAAACAAAAATCCTCACAACTCGACCAGTAAGCAACATCACGATAAAAGGAGAAAGGACTGAAGTTGTCAAGGATTTCATTTTACTTGGGTACACAATCAACGCCCATGGAAGCAGCAGTAAAGAAATCAAAAGATGCATTGCCTTGGGAAAATCGGCTGCAAAAGACCTCTTTAAAGTGTTAAAAAATAAAGATGTCACCTTGAACACTGAGGTGTGCCTGACCCAAGCCACAGTATTTTCAGTCATATCATATGCATGCAAAAGCTGGACAAAGAGCAAGGAAGACAAAAGAATTGATGCCTCTGAATTGTAGTATTGGAGAATAATAGTGAATGTACCATGGACTACTGCCGGGAGCCAGCCTCAGCAGGGTCTGGGATTCACGAAGGAACAGGTGGCGTCAGCGAAGGAGGAAATGATGAGACTGAGACAATCAGGAATCTGGAGATCGGCAGTCTGTCAGGGTCTGCCTTTCTTTATTTTTACATAATCAGTGACATGATTTCTCCCTGGTCTTTGGCCACGTAAGCTGTTAGTAAGGAATTGATACCTCGTGGTCTCTTTTCATGTTAATCATTAGGGTCCTCTCTGTTGGCTAGCAAAGAACCGATACATTGTGGTCTTTTTTCATGTTAATTGTTAGGGCCTTTTAGGTAACGGCCCAAGACAAATATATTGTGATTATAATCAACAGTGAAAATAAAGCTATACCTTGAGCTCAATCAACTCTGTCTGTGCCTCGAGGTCAAAGGTACAAGAAGGATAGGCTCATCTGGCTGTCTCTATTTGTTCCATCTTTGCTCTTTCTTATCTCTTCCAGTGGGGTCAGTAAGTGCCCACCGTCCCCCATTCTAAGCCTCTCTTAAACTGTTCTAAGGGTATTTCTTTAGTATTTGTCTATTTGCCATACCAACTATAATAAACTTGGAAGCCTATCTGTCTTCCTGATGTAGGGAGTGGAAACACTGTGTGTGGGGTCGTCCTTGGGGAGCTTCCCAGGGCCTTCCTGCAATCTTGCGTTTCACATGTGGAGGGGGAAGTGCAGTTGGGGGAAGCCGGCAGAGCCGGGCTGGCCTCAGTATTCCCGGGCTGGGCGTGCTGTGTCGGAATTCATTAAGCCGAGGGGATTGTAAAACCCTTCTTTGATCCTTGTGCCAGGAGATAAGAGGGTATTTTTGAGGAAGGTTTGATTAGGTTGCAAAATATCAAGGACAGTACGGCCAAAAATATGTCACGGGTGAGATGCCTCCGCCTGCCATCACAGAGGCTTGTAACTTTGTTCACAGAGGCCTTTGTGGGTGACGGGCTTCAGCAGACTACCAAAAGAACAAACATCTGTTCTGGAAGAAGTACAGCCAGAGTGCTCTTTGGAAGCAAAGATGGCAAGACTGCACCTCACATACCTTGGGCTTGTTGTCAGGAGGAATCAGTCCCTGGAGAAGGACATCATGCTTACTAGATTGGAGGATCAGTGAAAAAGAGGAACACCCTTGACAAGACGAATTGACACAGTAGCCACAACAATGGGCTTAAGCTTAAAATGATTTGTGGGTATGGTGCAAGACCAGGCACTGTTTCATTCTGTTGTACATAGGGTCAATGTGAGTTGGAACCAACTCAGTGACACCTAACAACAACAACAATAATAGTCTTGGATCATAGCCCATTCCTGTTTCAATTGGGGCAATTATGGTCAAGCAGACAGGTCTCTTGCTACAAACGTTGTTATTGAGACTCCTCTGTTCACTGATAACCTAAATTATGTTTAACTGAGAAAATAGACAAGAATTGCCCTCTTGCTGCCACTGAATTTGCCAACTTATACCCATACTCAGAAACCCTAGTGTCATAGTGGCTAAATACTAGAGCTGCTAATCAGGTCAGCAGTTTGAATCCACCAGGCACTCCTTGGAAAATATAGGGCAGTTTTATTCTGTCTTACAGGGTTGCTGTGAGTCAGAATCGACTTGACAGCTCTGGGTTTGCTTTTTGGTTTATAACCATACTCGCACTGTCTCCACCCTTTTAAAGTGAAAGCCCCCAGATGACTGTGTTGTGTAGGAAGACCAAGTGGGTATTCTCTTTACCGGGGCAGAAAGGAATGTTTTAAAGAGTGAACTCCCAGTATTACTGCAATGGCCACCATGGATCTCCTCTGTGGTCAGGAGTGATAGTAACAGGTGCTGTTATAGAATTGGGTTCAGTGATGTCATTGTATATCCCAAGATAACAGAGGCTGGTTGGTGGTATTTACCATCAGAAGCAAGGGCAGTGCACCTCTCCCAGTGAGTGACAAAACTGATGTGATAAGTAGGAAGGCCAGACTCTTAGAGAACTATGAAAATAATTCATGGAATATGGCATTCTGTGTAAGAGAGATGGGCACTGTCTTAGCTACCTAGTATTTCTATAACAAAAAAATGCCAGTATGTGGCCTCAAAGAACAGAAATTTATTTTGTTATGGTTGTGGAGGCTAAATCAGGTCTCAGCCATGTCGATTCCTTCTATAGACCTCTCTTCTAATTTCTAGTGCCTTCCAGCAGCCCCTAGTGTTTCTTTGCTTTCTGTCGGGTCCTTACATTAAGTCTGTCTTCCCTCTTTGTCTCTGGGTGTGTGTTTTGTTCTTTTGATAAAACACCATCAGAAGTGATTAGGTTTAGGAACCACCCCCCTCTGGTGTGACCTTGTCTAATGTCTTAGTCATCTAGCACTGCTATGACAGAGATACCACAATTGGATGGCTTAAAATAGAAATTTTATTTTGTCACAGTCTAGTAGGCTCAAAGTCCAAATTCAGGGTGTCAGCTCCAGGGGACGGCTTTCTCTGCTGGCTCTGGAAGAAGCTCCTTGCTGTGAATCTTCCCCTAGACTAGAAGTTTCTGAGATGCAGGGACTCCAGTCCTTCCCAAAGGACGTACTCATCTCACAGCACTGTTTCTTGGTGGTATAAGGTCCCCAAATCTCCACTTCCTTGCCTTTTACATCCCAAGAGGCTGCTCCAAGGCACAGTACAATCCTGCATATTAAGTCCTGCCTCATCAACTCAACTGACACCCATCTTCTGTCACTAACACAACAGAGGTAGAGTTTATAGCATACAAGAACCTCAAACAATACTGAGAATCATGGCCCAGGCAAACTTCTACACACATTATTTGGAGGAACACAATTTAGTCCATGACATCTAACATCAGAGAGAGAAATGAGAATCACCTTCAGCCATCAGTCGAAAGCCGATCCCTGTGAGGTGGAAGTCAGACATATTGACAATCCCAAAGTTATGAACGTCAAACTTAACATGACAGTCATTGTTACAAACTGGCCCCCATAAAGCCTATCAGGAAAAAATTGACTTGATGTTGAGGCCCCCTGGCTCCCCTGACAGGAGTGCTTCTCCCATGTGCACAGGTGCTACAGCAGGATTGTAGGTATCCCTGGCAACATGGTATGCCCAGCTGTGACCTGCAGCAGCTAGCAGACAGCCCATATGCACCTAACTCTCTCAGAACACAGAAAGGGTGGGCCCTACTGTCTGCATGCCCCAAGTACCACCACTCCACTCTGCAAGGCAGGCCCACAGGTGGTGACAGCTGTTGGGTGGGATGCAGGTTCCATGCTTTACATATTCTTCTAGTACAACTCATCAGTACGCTGCACCGGGCACACAGCTGCCACAGTGCCCCCACGCCCAGCTCAGCCCCGTGCCATTCTGCCAGACCTTCCCTGCTGTGTAGCCTGGGGCCATTTCAGTACTTTTTGGCTTTTATTTTCTCTACCTTAAACATGGGAGATTTCACCATTGGCCTTTTGGTGTCTGAGGGGGGGCAGGAGCAGTCTCAGCTTCCTGACCTCTGTATGTCCATGTTGTTTCCAGGTGGCTGTGGAGAACTTGCATTTCCCTGAGTTGGGTTTTCTTTTCCCAGCTTTCAGGCCTCAAACTCACTCTTAGCACATTCTGAGCAGTACTTTCCCTTGAACCCTGAGGCAGGTTCCTTGTAGTTGGTGAGTGAGGTTAAAAGTTCAGGTGAGCAGCGCTCTGGCCCTAGCACCAAACTGCCCATGCCCCCGACCCTCTCTGCCTCTGCTAAGGAGGGTACAAAACCCAGCAGAAATGTGCTGGTAGTACCACATAGAATTTTTTAGTTCAGAATCTGTAGTGAAGTTTCTAATTGGTCTCAAAGATTTAACAGAACAGAAATGTCTGAGTATTTTAGGCAACATTTGACCTGCCAGTATCTCTTCAAATATGGAGACAGTACAATGGTTTGTAATAACAGACAAGTCTTACTTTGCAATGCAGATCAAAATATGTATGTATACTTTCTGTATGCTTTCAAGTCGCATTCAATTCTGTACTTAAAACGTGTAAGTCACTATTTTATGTTTCCCTAATGTTTTACATTGTTATGTTTTCATAACACCTATGTGTAAGTCACTTAAGATGTGGAGTTAGAAACAGAAAATTTCTGCTTAGAAATAAAAAAATGTATTTCTATAGTGGTCTTTAACTATTAACTGTAAGTTGTTAGGAATTTGTTCTAACCTTGAAATTAAGGTGATAGAAGTATGTGAAGTAGACTTTCTGAAATTGAGTTATGCACCTTCACTCTCTGATTAACAGAATGTAGCGTTAATGAAATCACTTTAAATTGACAAAACATAATATCTCACTAAACAATTCCCATAATTTTTAATTAACTAAGTTGGCCTTGAAACATGTAATAAACAAGAATATAAATATGTTATACAATGACAGGGAAGGAAGAGTAGGTACAGAAGTACCCAGGACTGGCCAGACCTCACCCAGTGGCAGTTGGCATCCTGTAGGCAGATCAGCAGTAACAAGTGTGGTGAGGAAAGCAGTGGCATTTGGAAAGCATCTTCCATAGCAGAAGCGAGTGAACTATGGAGAGTCCACTTACACTTCTAGAATCAATGAAAAATGGCATTCAGTAGTTAAAAGTTAAGTAGCTTTCATGTAACCTGATGTACATGGATTGAAAACCTTCTTTCCAGGTACACCTCTCTCCTTTTACCTGCCCCCTCCTGCTCTGCATGGCACCCAAGCTGGTTCCAGAGACTGATGCATCCTGTAGGACAGAAGTAGAGCCCCTTACATGCCCTAAGTCATTCTCACAGTCATGGAGAGAACAATTTTGAAAAAACAGAACAAAATAATCTGTCCACTCCCCTCAGCCAGAACTCAGAGCGGAAACAATTCCTTTGCCTAGGTGCAGGCATACAGCATTGGGCACCCATAGTCCAGCTGCAAAGCCTATCTACCTATGTGTTTTAAGGAACAGGGACATGCTTGCCTCACATACAGTCTTAGACAGCTGTCAGCCTCCTACCTTTCTCAGTGCATGCAGCCAGAGACCTGTGCCTATGCCAATGACCACATTCCACCTAGGACTGCAGGGGACAGCCTTCACTGTCCCCTGGACACCTGAGCTGGACACCTGAGCTGAATACATATCAGAAACCTAAGTGGACTCCAGGGATCACCTGCCTAATAACAGGACTAACCAGATGGTGATGGGACATTAGAGCTTCAAAGGAACTGATAATCAAAACAGCTCACATGACCAGCCTATTTGGGCATTTTAAAACAAAACAAGAAGTTAGAACACAGTAAGCAAACATAAATAACTACAGCTTACTGATGGCTCAGAGACAACCAAACCAAATTTGCTGCCTCTGAGTGGATTCTGACTCGCAGTAACCATATAGGACAGAGTAGAACTGCCCCATAGGGCTTTCCAAGAGCTCCTGGTGGCTTTGAACTGCTGACCTTTTGGTTAACAGCCATAGCTGTTAACCACACTAGAGCACTGGGGTGTCAGAGATAGCAGTCAATATCAAATCAAATAAAGAGGCAGACCACAATGACTGCAGAAAGCTCCCAAAACAAATTTTCAGGAAATTTTTCAGATGAGAATTTCCTGAAATTATTGGAGGTAGAAAACAAGAGATTGCTATACAGAACTCTTCAAGAGATCCAGAAGGAAATCAGGCAAAGTGCAGCATAGCATAATGACAAACTGAACAGTCTGCAAGGAATCATAGACAGCAATCAGAAATTCAGATGATTAATAATAAAATTTAATAATTAGACAACTCAATAGAAAGTCAAAGGAACAGAATTGAGGCAATGGAAGCCAGAATTAGTGAGATTGAAGATAAATCACTTGACAACAACATATTTGAGAAAAAATTAGACATAAAATTTTAAAAATTGAAGAAACTAAAAATTACGTAGAACTGTATCAAGAGGAATAATCTTCAAATGAGTGAGTACCAGCCATTTGTATTTTCTGTGGGTAAGAGAAAATTGTTGAAGATTTCTTGACAGAAAACTTCCCTAATATGATGAAAGATGAGAAGACATCTATCCAGGATGCTCATCGAATCCTACATGAAGTAGATCCCAAAAGAAAGTCACTAAGACACTATAGTCAAACTTAAAAAAAAAGAAAAACAAAGATTAGGAGAGTATTTTAAAAGTGGCCAGGGATAATTTAAACTGGATTGTACACTTTTACTCAATCAAAATAAATAAATAAAATATATTTTTTAAAAAGTGGCTAGGGATAAATGAAAAATAGTCTACAAAGGAGAGTCAATAAGACTGAACTTGGACCACTCAGCAGAAACTATGTAGACAAGAAAGCAATGGGATGATGTGTACAAAACCTTGAAGGGAAAATATTACCAGTCCATAGTTATATCTAGCAAGACTCTTTCTTAGATACGGCGAAATTAGGACATTTCCAGATAAACAGAAATTGAAAGAATTTGCAAAAACCAAACCGAAACTACGAGAAAAACTAGAAGGAATCCTTTGGTTACAAAACCAATAATGCATCAGATAACAACCCAAGACTAGAATACAGGACAGAGCAACAAGATGCCAATGCAGAAAGGAAGATCACAAAAATAAAGCTAAAACACTGAAAATAGAGGAGATATCACTATGTAAAAGCTGGCAATGTTATAACAACAACAACAAAAGACTAAAAAATTGTAATCATAGATCTTTCATATGGAGACGAAGTTGAGGCAATACAAAAATAAATGACTGGTTTAAATTTAGAAAAATAAGGGTTAATATTAAGCTAACCACAAAGAAAATTAGCAATCCTACATATCAAAATTTTTAAAAATAAAACCATGAAGCCTTGCAAATACAAAACCAATAACAATGAAAACACAAAGAAAAATTATTCAGAGCAGAAAATTAAGTGGACCAAAGAAACTGTCAACACAAAACAGAGATCAAAATGACAAAACTAAACACATGCCTATCAATAATTACAATTAATGTAAATAGATTCAATGCACCAATAAAGAGACAGACTGTCAGAATGGATTAAAAAACACCGTCTGTCAGTATGCTGCCTCCTTTAGACTTAAAGACACAAACTAAACCCCAAAGGATGGAAAAAATATATATCAAGCAAACAACATTCAAAACAACACAGGAGTGGCAATATTAATGTTCAAAAAAATAAAAGATCCACCACAATGGGTAATGAAGGACACTGTATAGAGAATAAAGGGTCAACACATCTGGAGGACATAACTATATTAACTGTTTATGCACCCAGTGATAAGCTTCCTAAATATAGAAAACAAAATCCAACAGCATTGAAAAGAGAAAAGCTCTACAATGATAGTACCAGACTTTAACACACCACTTTCAGTGAAGGACAGACTACCCAGTAATTAAGACATGAATGATCTAAATGTCACAAACAACTTGCCCTCATAGACATATGCAGAACACCCCACTCAACAGCAGTCAAGTATACTTTCTTTCAAATGTACATGAAACATTCTCCAGAATATACCACATATTAGGTCATAAAGCAAAACTTAACAAAATCCAAAGCATCAAAATATTGCAAAGGCATCTTTTCAGACCATAAAGTCATAAAAGTAGAAATCACTAACAGAAAAGGGAAGGAAAAATTCAAACACATGGAAAGTGAACAATTTGGTTAAAAAAAAAAAAAACTGGTCAAACCAACGAAAGAAAAACAGGAGAGGAAGCAAATAACACAAATAAAAAATGAGATGGATGATAACACAACCGACCCAAATGAAATTTAAAAAGTCATAACAGAATAGTATGAAAGATTGTATTCTGACAGATTTCTAGAAACACACTACGTACCTAAACTAACACAAACAGAGGTAGAACAACTAAATAAACCCATAACAAAAGAAGAGATTGAAATGACAAACTCTCAACAAATAAAAGCCTTGGCCCTGACAACTTCACTGGAGAGTACTACTAAACTTTCAGAGAAGAGTTAACATTACTATTACTAATGGTATTTCAGAGCATAAAAAAGGATGGAATGCTTTCAAATTCATTCTGTCAGGCCAGGATAACCCTGATACCAAAACCAGGTTTAAAAAACAAAAACAAAAAATAACTGCCATCAAGTAAATTCCAGCTCACAGTGACTGTATAAGACAAGAGAGTTGCCCCATAGAGTATCTTACAAGCATCTGGCAGATTCAAATTGCCAACCTTTCCATTAGCAGATGTAGCACTTAACCACTATGCCACTAGAATTTCCATAACCAGGTAAAGACACCACAAAAAAGGAAAATTACAGATCAACAGCTCTCATGAACTTAGATGCAAAAATCCTCAACAAAATCCTTGCCAGTAGGATTCAACAACATTTAACATATAAAATAAATAAATAATTCACTGTAGCTAAGTGGGATTCATACCAGGGATGCAGAGATAGTTCAAAGTTAGGGGGGAAAAAGTCAATATAATCACGTAAATAAAAGACAAGAATCAGATCATACTATCAACTGATGTATAAAAGGCATTTGACAAAGCCCAACACCAATTCATGATACAAACTCTCAGGAAAATAGGAATGGAAGGGAAATTCCTCAGCATTACAAAGAGCATTTATAAAAAGCCAAGAGGCAACATTATCCTAAATAGAAAGTCTGACAACATCCTCCTTGAGGGAAATGCCCATTTCATGGCTTTTATTCACCATGTGCTAAAGGATCTAGCCAGAGCAATCAGGAAAGTAAAGAAATTAAGGATATTCATATTGGTAAGGAAGAAGTAAAAGTATCTCTATTTGTAGATGATAGTGATCTAATACACAGAAAAACCGAAAGAATCCTCAGAAAAACTACTGGAACTAATAGAAGAGTTTAGCAAAGTATCAGGACATAAGATAAACATACATAAACCAACTGGAATCCTTTGCCCCAACAGAGGCCATCAAAAAGGAAATCACCAAATAGATACCATTTACAACAAAGATATAAAAGATCTATACAGAGGAAATCTTAAGACTCCACTGCAGGAAACCAAATGAGAAATAAGAGAAACCTATCTTGATCGTGGATACAAACATTTAACGTGATGAAAATGTCTCTTCTACCTAAAGCCACCTATAGATGCAATGTAATCCTAATACAAATTCCAACGGCATTTTTTCGTGAGATGGAGAAAAAAATCACCAACTTCATATGGAAAAGGAAGAAGCCGTGGATAAGCAAAGCATTACTGCTGAAGAAGTACACAGTAGAAAATCTCACACTACCCAACTTTAGAACCTATGGATCAAAACCTAAATATAAAATGAAACAACAAAAAAACATGGAAGAAAAAATAGGGATAACAACGAGAGCCCTCCTACATGGCATAAACAGAGTCTAAAATATTACTAACAATGCGCAAACACCAGAAGAGAAAATAGATAACTGGGAACACATAGAAATCAAATACTTATGCTCATCCAAAGACTTTACCAAAAGAGTAAAAATACTACCTACAGACAGGGAGAAATTTTTGGCTACCACAGATATGATCTGTGCCTATCTTCATAATCTACAAGGTACTGCAAAACAAACCTTAAGAAGAAAGAGACAACACAATTTTAAAATGCACGAAGTGTATGAATAGGCACTTCACCAAGGAAGACATGCAGGAAGCTAACAGATACATGAGGAAATGCTCTCGATCATTAGCCATTAGAGAAATTCAGATCAAAACTACAATGAGATACCTTCTCATCCCAACAAGCCTGGCATTAATTTTTTTAAAATATCACAAAATAGGACATGTTGGCGAGGTTGTGCAAGGACTGGAACTCTTCTGCACTGCTGGTGGGAATGTAAGATGGTACAATTACTTTGAAAATT
Organism: Heterohyrax brucei; assembly: GCA_028571685.1. Taxonomy (NCBI): domain Eukaryota; kingdom Metazoa; phylum Chordata; class Mammalia; order Hyracoidea; family Procaviidae; genus Heterohyrax; species Heterohyrax brucei. The sequence goes on from CM053162.1 coordinate 27,635,173, forward strand.
GATTTGGCACTTTCTTAAAAAGCTAGAAACAGTACCATCATATAGTACCACCAGCAATCCCACTTCTTGCAATCGATTCTAGAGAAATAAGGGCTGTGACACAAAAAGATACATGTACACCAATGTTTATTGCAGCACTGTCCACAATAGTAGAAAGATGGAATCAACCTAGCTGCCCACCAGCAAATGAATGGATAAACAAACTATGACATATTCACATGATGGAATACTATATAACAATAAAGAACAATGATGATTTTAGGAAACTACTCATGATATGGAGTAATCTGGAAGACATTATGCTGCATGAAGTTATTCAGCTGCAAAATGACAAATGTGTGAAACCACTATCATAAGGACTTAAAAAGATTAAGCATAAAGCAAAACAATCTTTGATTGTTACAAGGGTGGGAGGGAGGAAGAGGGGTATTCATAGATTAGATAAGAGATAGGAGTTGAGTTTGGTGTAGGGAGTGACAGCTTGCAGTAGAAGGGAGTCTAGCACAGCTGGACTACATCAAAAGCTAAAAGGTTTCCTAAGAACTACCCAGCATTTTGAAGGACAGAGTAGCAGGAGTAGGGGTCTGGAGACTGTGGTTTCAAGAGACATCTGGGTCAATTGGCATAACTAAGGTTTTTTTTTTGTTGCTGTTGTTTGTTTTTAAAGAGAATGTTAAACATTCCACTTTGGTGAGTGGCATCTGGGGTCTTAAAAACTAGCAAGCAGCCATCTAATTAGCATCAATTTGTCCCAATCCACTTGGAGCAGAAGAGAATAAAGGACATTGAAGACATGAGGAAAACAGGAGCCCAGGAGACAGAAGATGACATATGATCTAGAGACTACATCAGCACGAGACCAGAAGAACTAGTTGGTACCAGGCCACCACCAATGACTGTCATGACAGGGAACACAGTGTACAGTCCCTGACATAACAGGAAACAAATGGGTGTGTAGAACAAGAACTATATTAAAAGACTTGATGGTCTGTCAGACTGGAGGGTCCCCTGAGGACATGGTCCCAAGACTCTCTGTTAGCCCACAGCTGGTACCAGTACCAAAGCCAACTCTTAGACAAAGATTGGACTGTACTGAAAGACATAGAGTGATACAGGTGAAGAGTATGCTTCTTGACTTAAATATATATATGAGGCTGTCTGAGCAGCTCCTCTCCAGAGGTGAGATGACAAGGTGGAAGGGTACAGGAATTGGTTGAATGGATATGGGAAGTACAGGGTGGAAAGTAGGAGTGTGCTGTCAGGGTGGGGAGAGCAGCTAGAGTTGTATAGCAGTATGGGTATGGGGTTTTATATGGCAAATTGACTTGGATTGTAAATTTTTACTTAAAGCACAATAATTTTTTTTTTTTTAAAGCTACAATGAGACACTATCTCATCCCAGGAAGACTGGCATTAATCCAAAAAAAAAAAAAAAAAAAATACAAAATAATAAATGTTGGAGAGACTGTGGAGGGACTGGAACACTTCTGCACTGCTAGTGGGTATGTAAAATGGTACAACTACTTTGGAAATTGATTTGGCACTTTCTTAAAAAGCTAGAAATGGAAATATCTTACATTTCAGCAATGCCACTTCTTGGACTATATCCTAGAGAAATAAGAGCTGTTGTACAAACAGATACATGCACACTGATGTTCACTGCAGCACTGTCCACAATAGCAAAATCAACCTAGGTGCCCATCAGTGGACAAATGGATAGACAAATTATGATATATTTACACAACGAAATACTATGCAATGATAAAGAATAACGATGAATTTGGGAAATATAATGTGGAAGAATCTGGAAGACAGTAGTATGCTGAATGAAATTATCAGTTGTAAAAGGACAAATACTGTGTGAGACCTCTATTATAAGGACTCAAGTTTTAAAAACAGGGGAAAAGTCTCTGATGGTTACCAGGGAGGGGGTGAAGGGAGAGGGATATTCATTAATTAGATAGTAGAAAAGAATTAGGTAAAGGGAAGGATGACACTTAGTAGAGAAGTCAGCATGATTGGACTAAGCCAAAAGCTAAGAAGTTTCCTAAATACAGCCAAACACTTTGAGGGACTGAGTAGCAGCAGCAAGGGTCTGGAAGCCATGGTTTCAGGGGACATCTAGGTTAACCTAAATTGGCATAACAGAGGTTCTTTACGAAAATTACCCCCTGATGCTGCCCTTTCCCATAAATTATAACAAAGGTCCACTCTTTGGACAGGAATGGATTGGACTTGGCAATGCAGAGTGACCATATATTGGAAGCACTTTATGGTTCTATACATCTATAGGATATCATCTTGCTGACCTCTGGCTGCAGGAAGGGGAGTGGATCGAGAGGAGAGGAAAGGAGAATGTTGGGAGGATGAGACATGTATGGAGCAGAGAGGAATGGTGTGCTGTCACCAGACAGGGAGGGCAGTGGAAGCTGCATATAGGGGGGCATGTAAATTTATATGTGAATGTACATTTTCACTCAGTTATGTTAAATAAAAATAAAAATTAAAAAAAAAAAAAAGAAAAAGAAAATTACCTGCATCCCACTTTGGTGAGTGGTGTCTGGGGGTTTGGGGCCACCTAAGAAGCATCACTTGGTCCCAACCCACTTGGAGCAAAAGACAATGGAAAATATGAGCCCAAGAGACAGAAAGAGCCACCTAAACCAGAGACTATGTCAGCATGAGATTGGAATAACTAGATGGTGCCCAATTATCACAAATGACTGCTCTTACAGGGAACTCAACAAGTAGTCCCTGATGGAATAGGAGAAATGTGGAATGCAGAACTCAAACTCTAGTTAAAAGACTGGATTTGATGGTCTGACATAATAAAATTTCCCTGAAAGGCACGACCCCTGGACTGCCTGTTAGCCCAGAACTGAAACCACTCCAAAAGCCAACTCCTTGGACACAGATTGGACTGGACTATCAAGACAAAAATGATACTGGTGAAGAGTGTGCTTCTTGGTTTAAGTAGATACAGGATACTAACTGGGAAACTCCTGTCTGGAAGGGAGATGATAAGGCAGGGGGTACAGGAACTTGAATGGACACAAGAAATACAGAGCGGAAAGGAGGAGTAGGTTGTCAGGTGTGGGGAGAGTGGCTACAGTTACATAACAAAGTGTAAGGTTTTGTATGAGAAACTGACTTGAACTGTAAACTTTCACTTAAAACACACATACAGAAAGTGAAGATCCGTTGTCCAGTTTCCATACCTGAGCCAGTTCTGAGGCCCAGAACCCATAAACTGAGGGAGAGCCTGGAGGAAAGATTTGCTGCTAGCAGATTTGCTGCTAGACCAGAGCTGAAACCAGTACTGAAGTCAACACTTCAGACAAAGAACGGACTGGACTTGGGGACACAGAGTGATGCATGTGGTGTGTGGACTTTATGGTTGAATATATACATATGGCTGTCTTACCGGTTTCTTTTTAGAGGGAGAGGAGAGGGTGGTGAGAAAGGGATAAGTGTTGGCCGAGTGGATACTGGAAGTAAAGAGTGAAGGGGATGAATGTGCTGTTACAGGGTGAGGAGAGCAGATAGAGTTGCATAGAGGTGAGTGCTCAAGGTTTCGTATGGCACATTGACTTGGATTGTAAACTTTCACTTAATCATAATAAAAAATTTAAAATATAAATTAAGATAATTGAAGGGATACCTGGATGGCGTAAATTTTTTTTTTCTTTTTTTACCAGTCTGTACCTTTCAGAATCCAGGCAGATGCTGGAGGATGACAGTAGACTATGAAAAACTAAACAAATACTAGTCCTCACTGCAGTTATGCCAGATGTAGCAGCATTGCTAGAGTAGATTACACAGTATTTGGTGTGTGGAAATTGCATTCTTTTACATCCCTATCAAAGAAGAAGAAACCCTGGTGGTGTAGTGGTGAAGTGCTATTGCTGCTAACCAAGAAGTCAGCAGTTCAAATCCACCAGGTGCTCCTTGGAAACTCTATAGGGCAGTTCTTCTCTGACCTATAGGGTCACTGTGAGTTGGAATGGACTCAATGGCACCTAACAACAACAACAATATCAAAGAAGAAGATCAGAAACTACACTCTTCCTGGACCAAGGGAGAACGAAGAAAACCAAACACACAAGGGAAAGATTAGTCCAAATAACTAGCGGACCACAAGTAATATAGACTCCACCAAACTGAGTCCAGCACAGCTAGATGGTACCCAGCTACCAACACTAGCTGCTCTGACAAGGTTCAGAATAGATGGTCTCAGAAAGAGCTGGAGAAAAAAATGTAGAACAAAATTCTAACTTGCAAAAAAAACCCACGAAGGACACGGACTTACTGTTCTGACAGAGACTGGAGAAATCCTGAGTATGGCCCTCAGACACTTTTTTAGCTCATTAGTGAAATCACTCCCTTCAACCAAGATTAGACAGACCCATAAAATAAGGCTAAATGGGCACACCAGCCCAGGGGCAAGGACAAGAAGGCAGGAGGGGACAGAAAAGCTGCTAATAGGGAAAAAAAGGTCAAGGAGTGTTGACATGTCTGGGATTAGCAACCAGTGTCACAAAACAATACGTGCCAGGAGCCAGCCCCGACAACTTTTTGGGGGCCCCACGGAGGGAGGGAATGGCGTCGGCGGAGGAAATGAGACAGGAGACAGAAAAGAGTTTTTGGAGAACAGCAGCCTGTAAAGGTCTGTCTTCCTTTATTTTTTATAGTCAATGAGGTAACTGTACTTTGAACACGTAGGTGATTGGCTAGCAAAGGCGGGTACCTCGTGGTCTCTCTTCATGTCAATCATTAGGGTCTTCTAAATAATGGCTCGAGACAGTGGTCTCTTTTCATGTTAATTATTAGGGTCCTCTCTGTTAGCTAGTAAAGAACCGATACCTTGAAGTCCTTTTTCAAGTTAATCATTAGGGCCCTCTAAATAATGGTTAGAGACCAGTATATTGTGATTATAATCAATAGTTGGAACAAAACTAATCCTGGAACTTTTATTAACTTTACCTAAGACTCGAGGTCAAAGGTGCAGGAAGAGAGAATAAACCCATCTTAAAAGTTATACTCTGACAGTCTCTATTTGTTCCTCTCTGCTCTTTCTTATCTCTTCCTGTGGGGACAATAAGTGTCCACCGTCCCTTGCTCTAAGCTTCTCTCAAGCTATTCTAAGAAGGGTATTTCTTTAGTATTTGTCTATTTGCCATACCAAACATAATAAACTTGGAAGCCTATCTGTCTTCCTGACGTAGGAAGTGGAATATCTATATTCTAAGGGCTGTGCGAGGGGGTTGTTCCTGGGGAACTTCTCAGAGCCTTCCTGCAATCTGCTTATCACCTGTGAGGGGGGATGTGCGGTTGGGGGAAGCCAGGAGGGTTGGGCCGGGCCCAATGCTCTCAGGCGGGGCGTGTGCTGCATTGGAATTCATTAAGCTGGGCTCTTTTCCCTAGAAGTTCCTGGTCAGGTTTTCCCAATATTATTTCATAAGCTGAGGGGGTTGTAAAGCCCCTCTTAGAAGGCATCTTCCTTGATCCTTGTGCCAGGAAGTAAGGAGGTGTTTTGAGGAAGGTTTGATTAGGTTGCAAAATATTATCAAGGAGAGTATGGCCAGAAAATATGTTACAGGTGGAATGCCTCCACATGTCATCACAGAAGCTTGTGACTCTGTTCACAGGGGTTTTGTGGGTGACAGGCCTTGGCAAATATGTGTACGAAATAATCAGAAGGTAGTTTTTCTGTATACCTTCACCTAAGATAGATAGATATATATATATATATATGTAAAATTGAATCTAAAAAATATCCATTTTGGATGGATAACAAGTACATTTATAGTCTTCCTACAATACTGCATTAACTCTTGTACCCTCTATCTACCATGAAAGAGGCACTAAACCACCAGGCACACAGAATAACTCAGTTAATCAGTGTCAGCCATGTTTTATTGGCCATTCCTGTACTCACACTGTAGACACATGAATGGAGTAGCCATGGTGGCAGAGATGGGGGTAGTAGATGGACACAACAGCACAAGCTCCCACTTAGAAAGGCCGATATAGCTACTGCCACTGTTGCATGTCCAACTTGCCAGCAGTGAAGTTAACACCAAACCCCGAAATGGCACCATCCCTCAAAGAGAGATATCAGCCACTTAATGGCAAGTTGACTACCTTAGATTCCTTCCATCCTGGAAATGGCAGTAATTATTTTGACCAGTGGACACATTCTGGGTATCATTTTCCTTTCTGCCCCTCAGGCAGCATCATGGTTTGAGGGAATGGCCCATTGAAGGCACCTCCAAAGTGATAGTTTCGAGATGACAAGTAAGGATGGGGCTACATGCAAAAGCTGGACTATGAGTAAGGAAGACAAGAAGAATGGACACACTTGAATTATGGTGTTGGTAGAGAATACTGAACATACCATGGACTTCCAGAAGAATGAACAACTCTGTCTTGGAAGAAGTATAGTTAGAATGCTCCTTAGAAGCAAGGATGGTGAGACTTCGTGTCATATATTGCTGACATGCTATCAAGAGGGACCAGTCCCTAGAGAAGGACATCATGCTTGGTAAAGTAGATGGTCAGCAAAAAAAGAGACCTTCCATGGGATGGATTGACACAGTGGCTGCAACAGTGGGTTCAAACATAATACATGTGAGGATGGTACAAGACCAGGCAATGTTTCATTCTGTTGTACATAGGGTTGCTATGAGTCAGAACCAACTCGGTGACACCTAACAACAATGGGGCACCACTTTCCAGAATACAATAGACAATCTATCAACAACCAGTACAATGCTATGTCCCAATAGGAAGAATACGTAGGTCCAGGGACCAAAGGGTAGAAAAGTAGGAGTGGCTCCACTTAAGATCACAATGATCCCCTTAAGTTATTTCTGTCACCACAACTCTGAGCTTTGAGAATTCTAAAGCGCTAGTTCCCAAAGAGGAAGTACTTCCAACATCAATACAGCCAAAATCCCAATGAACTTTACAGCTGCTACCCAGGAATTCACCATGCCAAGGGACCAGTAGGCAAGAAGCAAGTATCACCATGCTGGCAATAATAATTGACCCTGATCATCAGGAAAAGACAGGCTGCAGTTACACCATGCAAGGGAAAAGGAATTGTTGGCTTCCAGTTGTTTGAACTGGGTATTTTTTCATAGGCCCTTGCAAAATTTTGATGGCAAATAGACAAGTGCAGCAGCCATGACCTGAGAAGGGCATGGTAACCAGGGGCTTAGCAGAGGTGTTTGCTGGGGTTAGTCTGAAGTGGATAGTAGAGGAGGTAGGTGGTGAGTAAGCTGAGACCTCAGGACCAGCTACAAATGGATAACAGAGGAGGTAGATGATGAGTGTTAGCTGAGATCTCAGGACCAGCTACAGTGGTGGCGGTTTTGGTTCACCCCACCTTCAGTTCCTCCCAGAAATAGAAGACCTGTCTCCAGAACTTACACAAGAAGTGGATCTGAGTGGCACATGGCACAGCAGATACCATGATACACCATCCAGATCACCTTTCATGATTAAAGGAATTCTGCGTCTAAACTCATCCAAATCCATTGCCATAGAGTCGATTGTGACTCACAGAGTTGATTCTGGGAATATTTCTGGCTGACAGCCCTAAGCTGTCCACCCTCTTCAGGGATTGTCTTCAGCTAAAGAGATCTTCCTCACTCAAGGTCGCATCCCGTTCTCTGGGCGTAGTGTGCCTCCAGTGACTGATTGAAGCTGCGGCGTAAATACCTGGTTGCCTCACACCAAACTCAGAGCAATTCTAACAGACATACCAACCTCAGAACTTTCCATGGAGTCAGACTGATGCTGTTACCCTCCTTACCCAGAGTTGTTACCCTCCTTACCTGATGCTGTTACCCTCCTTACCTGATCCTGTTATCCTCTTTACCTGATGCTATTGCCCTCCTTATCTGGTGCTATTACCGTACTTACCTGGTGCTATTACCATCGTTACCTGAAAAATTGGAAATTGTCAAAATGAAATGGAATGCATAAACACCAATATCCTAGGCATTAGTGAGCCTAAATGGACCTGTTTGGGTGATTTTTAATCTAACAATCATATAGTCTACTATGCAGGGAACAAAAACTTGAAGAGGGATGGTATTTCATTCATTGTCAAAAAGAACATTTCAAGATCTGTCCTGAAGTACAATGCTGTCAGTGATAATATCCATATGCCTACAAGGAAAGCCAGTTAATATGACTATTATTCAAATTTATGCACCAACCACTGATGCGAATGATGAAGAGACTGAAGATTTTTACTAGCTTCTGCAGTCTAAAATTGATAGAACATGCAATCGGGACTCATTGATAATTACTGGTGACTGGAATGCAAAAGCTGGAGCAAAGAAGAAGGATCGGCAGTTGGAAAATACAGCCTTGGGGATCACGTGATACAGTTTTGCAAGACTAACAACTTCTTCATTGCAAATAGCTTTTTTAACCAACACAAAAAGTGACTGTACACATGGACCTCACCAGATGGTATACACAGGAACCAGCTCAACTTTCTCCCTCTTACCAGTTTGCTTTCTTCCCTCCCCTCATTGAGGTTGAACTGTGGAGGATCCCCAGTACTCTTCCAGAATGCCAATTTCCATCTCAAATTCTGCTTCCCAGAGAACTCAAAGGAGTCCAAGACAGATTCTGTCATTGAACTCAGTAGAGAGTATCCCCGTGCAGGTTACTGTTTTGGGAGTTTAGATTGGGGGCTGTCTACCCGGACAATGCTGGGGAACTACACATTTTCCCTCTCCCATCTCTCCTTGCAGGGAAACAAGGGAGATCTTCCCTAGTCTAGTGCTGCTATGACTAGGTTGGTTAGTCTGCCTCATGGAATTTGAATCAGCAGGACACTTAGCTAACAGACCTAAATCCATGTCTTCCAACCGAGCGTCTTTATCAGTAATAAAGGGGATACTTTGGCCTCCGTGTACTACTCCTTGTTTTATTTTGCAGGGCTTTCAAAGAGATAGCAGGAAAACTTTCCTGACCCATTCAATCTTTTCCTTCTTGGAATTCCCATTGCTTTTTATTGGTATTTATCTAATATGACTTTTCATTATTTGATAGCTACCTTATTTCCTTCCCTTACTAGCTGATAAGACCTCAGAGAAGACCCTCTGGAGATCAGCTGGGCATACAAAGAGGAATGAAGAGGATAACTTGAGGAGACAGACATGGAAACAAAGCCCCATGTGATGAATGGGCTTATAGAAGTTGAAGAAAAGGCTCTGTCAGGAGCACCAAGAAGGGGAGCTCAACTCTGCAGGGGAAGGGAAAACTTAGGGTATCAGGGCTGGCTTCAGGAGCTCAGCATCCACCCCATAACTGGGAGACATTTGTTGTGTCAGCTGCTCTGAATCCATTCTACCTTCTTTGAATAAAATTACCCTGATTTCCCTTTCATGGAACCACCCCCCTCATATCACGTAGTTCTAGTCCTAGAACCAGGAGTGGCAAGTGACCCCATGCTTAGCCAATCAGGGCACTGAATCCTTCTGACTGCCACATACATTCAAGGATGGGCTCAACCCAAGTTGATCAAATCAAAATAAACAATTTGGACATGTCATCAGGAGAATCAGTCCCTGGAAAAGGACATTGTGCTTGGTAAAGTTGAGGGTCAGCAGAAGAGAGAAAGAACCTCAACAAGATGGACCGACATAGTGGCTGCAACGATGGGCTCAATCATAGTAACAATTGTGAAGACAGCACAAGACCGGCAGTGTTTCCTTCTGCTGTATAGGGAGGGTCACTATGAGTTGGAACAAACTTGATGCACATAACAACATGTTCAAATGCACAACTGAGTATCTATGTATAAAAAAATGAACTTTTACCTGTATTTCACTCTGATACAAAAATTAACTCAGAATGGGTCTTAGACTAAAATGTAAAACATAAGAAGGTTTTAAGAGAACACATAAGAAATCTTTGTGATTGTGGGATAGGCACAGTTCTTAAGATATAACACCAAAAGTATGACTCATAAAGGCAAAACTGACCAACTGGACTTCACTAAAATTACAAACTTCTGCAGTGTGAATGACTTGTAAGAGAATGAAAAGGTAAGCTGCTCTTGGGAAGAAAATACTTGCAATCATGTATCTGATAAAAGACATGTATCCAGAATATATAAAACTCTGCAACTCAACAATACAACTAAAAAATGGGCATGATTCTATGCATCCATAGGATGTTGTCCCACTGACCTCTTACTGGAGGCAGGGGTGTGGGTGGAGAGGAGGGGATAGGAGATTGTTGGGAGGATAAGACACACATGGAGTGGAGAGGAAGAGTGTGCTGTCACCAGGCAGGGAGAGCAGTGGGAGCTGCATATAGTTGGGCATGCAAATTTATACGGGAATGTACATTTTCAATCATAATTAAAAAAATGGGAAAATATTTGAACACATGCTTCACCAAAGAAGATACATGAATGATAATAAGCATATGAAAAGATACTCAACATCACTAGCAAATTAAAACCACCATGAGATACATCTATTACAATGGCTAAAATAAAAAATACCAAGCACTGATGAGGATATAGAGCAACAGAAACTCTTAGGAATGCAGCAAGAGTGGGAAACAATTTAGCAATCTCTTAAAAATTTAAACACATATTACCATACATGATACAGCAATTACAATGAAACATATATTTACACAAATACATGCACAAGAATAATTAGTGGGAAACACAAATGACAACCACAATAAGATGCCACTGCACCCCCATTAGGATACCCAAACCAAAACTCAACTGCTGTTGATTCCAACTCAGAGGAACCCTGTAAGACAATAGAACTGCACTATATGGCTGCAAAGAAGTGTCTGGTGGGTTTGAATTGCCAACCTTTTAGAGTGCCTAGTAGATCTGAACTGCCCAGCTTTTGGTTAGCAGTCATAGCTCTTAACCACTGGGCTACCAGGGCATCCACCACTAGGATGGCTGGAATAAAAAAAGAGGGATAATAAGTGTTGGCAAAGATGTGAAGAAATTAAAACCTTCTTAAGTTGCTGGCAGGAATGTAAAACAGTGCAGTTGCTTTGGAAAACAGCCTGGCAGTTCCTCAAACAATTTGAATTATATAAGGTCTAGCAATTCTACTCTTGCCTCACAAAATGAAAACAAATCCCCACACAAAAACTTGTACATGAATGTTAAAGGCAGCATTATTTATAATAGCCAATTATGGCTGCAACACACATTCAAGGATGCGATCAACCCAGATGTCTACCAGCTGAGTGGGTAAACAAAATGTGACATACCCATCCAAGGGAGTATGACTCACCTACAAAGAAATGAAGTTCTGTTATGTGCTACAACATGGAGAAGGCTGGGAAACATTATTCTAAGGGAAAGGAGTCAGGAACAAAAAGCAACATATTCCATTAGTATAAAACCTCCAGAATAGGCATATTCATACAGGCAGAAAATAGATTGAGATACCACATACTGCCATACAAGGAAAAAATTAGTGGTTACCAAGGCCTGGTGGGAGGTGGGAATGGGGAATGACTGCTGGAGGGTACAGGTTTCTTTTGCGGTGATGAAGATGCTCTGGAATCAGCTGTTGTATAACTTTGTGAATGTCCTAAAAACCACTGATTTGTACACTTCACAAGGTGAATTTTACGGTAGATAAATTGTATCTCGATAAAAATAAAGGTGGCAAAAACGTTAACATTTAATGAAATCTGGCTAAAAAGTACATGGGAATTTGTTGTCCTATTATCTCATTTGCTGTTAAGGTTTTTTTTTTTTTTTTTTTTTTTCAAAACAAAATGTTTTTCAACACCTTAAAATAGGTTAAAAGCCATTCCTTGTTAATCCAGCCTGGTGGGCGTGGAGGTTGGCACTCTTCTCAGTGAGTCATGGGTATTCAGGAACATTAAAGCCATCCAGCTCAGCCTCTCATTTACAGAGCTGGAAACAGCCCCCAGAGACAAGTGCCTTTTCTAGGTCAAACATCTACTTAATGACTACTAATTCTCACACATTCAAGAATGCCATTTCATTCCTTTTTCTAAAGTTGTTTTTCTTCAAGAACCAATTTTCCAACCCTGTCATCTACTTGGAATGTCACGTGGGCCCTCTCCAATTTCTCAACATTTTTATTAAGTAGAGAGATCCAAGATTGGAGGAAAAGCCCACCATAGAGATAGTTGATAGATACGGGATGTGTTAAAGAAGATATACAGTAACAAAAAAATTCAGGAGTTCTGACGAATAAATGCAAAAATACACCCAAACGTGCAACTCTAAGAAAAGCAGTTTGGAGGTTCCTCAAAAAAGTTAAAACATAATTACTATACAACCCAGCAAATCAACTCCTAGGTATATATTCACAAAGGAATCGAATCTGTACACCAGTGTTCACAGTGGTTATTATTCACAATAGCCAAAAGGTGGAAAAACCCAAATGTCCATCAACATGTGAGTGGACAAAGAAAACATGGTCTACACATACCATGAAATATTACACAACCATAAAAATGGAGTTCTGATACATGTTACAACATAGATGAACCTTGAAAACATTATGCTAAGTGAAATAAGCCAAATGCAAACAGGACAAATATTGTAGTATTCCACTTATATGGAATATCTGTAACAGGCAAATTCCTAGAGATGGAAAGTAGATTACAGGTTGCCAAGAGGCTGTGGGGAGACAGCAATGTGTAATAATACCTACAGAGTTTCTGTTTGGGTGATGAAAAGCTTCTGGGGGTAGACACTGGTGAAAGTTGCACAACATTGTTAATGTACTGTCACTGAACACTATATAATAGTTAAGATGGCCAATTTTATAATTGTTTTAAAATGTACCTAAATGGTAGCACATGGCGTCAGCTCCACTGCCTTCTGCTTGTCCACTGTCACCTGCTCCATCCCATCAGGCTGATTTCAGGCTGGAGATACGGGAGTGGGACTGGGATCGGGGGCTAGCAGCTAGAATGTATGCCATCTGTGCCTTTGGGAATGCCAAACACTACTTAGCTAAAACACTGAGCTCAGAATGAAAAATAAAAAGGTCAGGAATGTCAAAACCTGGATGGGAGAAAAGCACAAAACCCGATGCCTGTGATCAGGGCCAGTGTATTTAAGGTTCAGTGTTTGCTTACCGTTTGAGAATGGATAAGTCTGATTTCAAGGTCTAGCTCTGTTCAAAGATAGGATACCCCGAACTTCTGCAAGAAAGCAGAGTTGGTCAGTGGCCTCATGTCTTATTATCACAGCAAAGGAAGTGCTGGCGGAAAGATTACAGGAGACTCAGCTCCATTGCGTAAATTTCTTCCAACAAGTATATCTAAGTGGTGCAGGGCTCGCCCTTGTGCTTATATATCCCAGCGACCACTAGTGGCTGTGTTATTGTTGTTGTTGGTTGCTACTGAGGCAATTTCAATTCATGGTAACCCCAGAGGGGTTTCAAAGCTGTGGCCTTTCAGAAGCGTATCACCGGGCTTGTCATGGGGCACCTCTGGGTAGGTTTGAACTCCAGACCTTTTGGCTGGTAGTATAGTGCTTAACCAGGTGTGCCATCCAGGGACCCCATCAGTGGTACCATCTCTGAAATCCTCAACCACAATGTAAGCATCCTCATCCTGAGCCACAGGATGGAACTTCAAGTCCTTGGCCACAATTTAGGTAAAGGGGCAGGATCTGAGTTGGGCAAAAGCTATTCCAGTAGCTTAAATAGAGAAGTTATATGAGCATGGGGCTGCTGGCAGCTGTCTTCACCACTTCTCAGGAGAGACTGCTTAAGAGGACAAGCCAAGCAGACAGAGAAATTGTATTGTCATTTGAGTTTTGGGATCCAGCCAAGTCGCTGGACTACTTGTCAACTTCTCAGTTATGAGAACCAATAAATCCCATTAAGACAACTTGAGTTCTCTACCTCGCTGTGCCATGTTCTGACAATAACCTTGAATTCTAGTGCTTGTGGGCTGGGTCTATTCTTGTAATTACTTGCCACTTGCTTCCAGCGGGTATCACTGCTGCTCAAAATGCCACCTTGGTGTCACCCCAAAGCAACACCCTCTCTTTCTGGCTTTCACACCACTGATTATATCACTCTCTCACCAAGGGATCACCCATTTTGCAAGGAGGGTTCAGGTCAACTCGCTCCTCCTTCATTAACCCTTCTTTAACTATTACAGCTTCAGAAAGGCACCCCTTTGACATTGGCAGATTCAGCCTTGTCAGATCTCCTTTTTCTTGGTAGCTGATAGCAAGGCACTTGGAAGACAAGAACCTATTTCCTCCACAGAGTCCACTGTGTTCACTATTATCTGGTGAGTGAATGTTGCATTAAAAGCATGATCTTCTGGCCCTGATTAACTTAGCATGTAAAAAATGACACAAAACTTGTCAACATAAATTTTTTTTGTGTGTATGTGATGTGCACCTGTGCAAATTTCCCTCACCACTCTGTTTGAGAACAAGGGTACTGAGGCAAATGGGTGGGAAAGAAATAACTGTGGGATGCCAAGCCAAGTGCCGTCGAGGATACCACTCCCTTAGTAAAACAAAACTTACCCACCACCCCAAGGTTATTCCAGAAGGAAACACTCCTATTGGTAGCAGTAAAAACCTAGGTAAGAAAGCCTCTGGAGGAAAGTGACACCAAAGGGGCGGAACCTGTGCTATGAGGTATATAGCCAGACCTGACCACTGAGGCCGTGTACAGAGCTACTTGCCATTTTTGCTCCAGAGACAGAAAGAACAGAAACCTTCCAAACAGGCTCCCCGCAGGGGCCTCATTCTGAGAGACGTAGACAGTCCCTTAAACAAGATTTAGAACCACAGCTCTCTCCTTCCAAGTTCCTTCATTAACCAACTCCTTTGACATATGGTTGAGCTGAGAGATCTCTCTCCTTAAACATCTTATACAGCCACTCACCACTCACTGTTTTTTCCCACTCAGCTGAGTGGACAAGCCAGTTCAACACACAGCCTTCAGGTCTAAGAGACCAATGAAATCTTTACTAAGGGAACTGCTGTACCCTTACGTCTATACCCACCAACAAAACCTAGCATTTCCTGCACACCTTAGTGAGGAACCAATATAATTCTCAAAACAGTGTTCCTAAACTGGGTTATCTTCACTTTAAGTGGACTCAAAGAGGAAGTGTCCTTTCTTCCATGCATTCCTCCCTCATTAAAATGTCATTCCCCCACCAAAAAAAAAAAAAAAAACAACCTCATAAGTGGAGGAAAAAAGATTCTAGGCTATTTGAAAACAAGGATCACAAAGTTTATTAGTTTTTTGTGTCTTCTCACAGAATCTGTGTCCCATTAATGTAGTGGCTGAGATATCCAGTCAAAACCACCGTCCTCGCAGAAAAAACCACCTCTTCCTCTATTCCCCAATGTCCTCTCCCTGTTGCCCTTTAGAGTCTGCACCTTGTCCTTGCATGAAATTACTTTCCTTGACTTCTCTAAGCTGACACTTTTTTAGATCCTTTTTCATTCCCATTGTCCACTGTTGTTAAGTAAAGCTGGGCCCGTTCCCTTCCCTTCCTAATACCCTTCCAGATCCCCTCACCCTTCTCTTGTGCTTCTGCTCTTGCTATTCCCCCTGTCACCCTCAACCCCATCTCATAAAGCCTTCAGATCACTGTGAGAACCAGCCTGCCCATCTGGCACCCACTGTACTTGCCCCAGGTGTCTAGCAGGCCACTTAAACCTCATTCAGCCTGTTCATGGAGCCCAGCGTGAGTTCTCCATCTCAACTAAGAACATAACAGCCTTGGAGACAGGCCTCTCCCCGCACCCCTCTGCCCCAGTCACGTCTCTCTCACAATGCCTAACAGTTCTTTCTACACAGCCCAGGGGGAACTTTACTGATGTCTGAAATGAACTGACATGAGAACACATCCCTAGCTCTCAAGAATGATGTATACTCTTTCCTGGAATTAAAAAAAAAAAAGAACAACTAAGTAGGCTGCTCCCCAAAAGAAGCCCTAAGTTTTTGCCCTAACATACATTTGGGGCTACACATGTGGGCTGAATGTATGAATGAATGAAGAGAAGGCAGTAACTGCCGAGGCCTGACCCTAAAGAACTCTTCCTGCTCGCACACCTCTCCCATAAAGTCCATCCCTGAGGTTTCATAGCATCACAGTTTCTTCTGCAGGCCAGGCACAAAGAGGAGTCCATCCTCCCGCACAGTGGCCGGCATTCAGGGGCTGCCCTCTTCTGTAGCTCAGCAGGGGTGCAGAGAGAGGTGCTTGGGGTCTGAAGCAGAGGACCTGGGTGGCAGTCGTGCACAGACAGTTCCCAGCTGTGGCTCTGTGGCTGTCAAACACCAGGATTAGTCAAAGCACGCAGGTGACTGGACACGTACAGAGGCAGCGTGTGCCAAGTCCTTCCTTACTTTCACTAAGCACAAACATCATCAATTTTCCTGCTCTCTATGTGGAAGGGAATAAATTTTTATTAATTACAAGCCTCATCAATTTCTCCTGCTTTCCAGGAGGACAGAATAACCAAATTAGGAAAAATGACAGAAAAATGACAGGAAGCCATTGACATTTACATTCGTATCTGTAGTTTGTTTTTTGTTTTGTAATTATTTTCTAGAAAAAAACAAACAAACAAACAATACAACCAGGGGAAATTATATGACAAACTACCCCAGTCAGGATGGTAGGGAAGTCAATAAAAAATGGGTTCCGAATCACATGGAACAGCCCACAGGGTCAGGTCCAGGTCCTCATGAGATGACCAGTCACTTTGGCATGTTAGGTCAGTGCCCAGCCTCCTGGCCTGCCTGCTCAGACATCTGTGGTCAAAGATAGCTGGCTACATGTCAGAAACCTGCCAATGACAAACTCAGTACTTAACAGAAAGGCAAGCCTAGTATACTCCTTGGCTTTGTGCTCAGGTATTGCACAGTGGTCTTTCCTGCCGAGGAGAAGTCAGAGAGTGTGAGAGTCACCTGGGACACACTTTGGCATCACACAGCAGTGAACTCCAAGGAGCCTCTCACTCATGTGAAGACGTGTCTCCATCACCTACACAGCATGTCTGTCCAGACACCTGCTGTCTGTCTAGCCAAAGACAGGAACAGGAGTATGACGTGACAGTTCCCTTCTAGCACAGATAGCAGCATCTTCTCCAGTGTCATTGCCTCATGGCCTCAGGAGTGGGGATCTGTCTTCTCAGCCCAGCACTGGACACTGACCTCAAAGCCAGTTAACTGATCAAGGGCAACTTGGTCCTCTGAGCCGACACGTGAAGTCTCTCAAATTTTACCCTCTTTTTGCTCCAGATCTCTGGGCAGAGAATCTGGTAAGACCCCAAGCCACATGTGGGTCACCAGACTGACAGTGGGCGAGAGAGAGCCAGTAGCACACGGCAAGATCAGAGTACATTCGAGAAGAGGAGGGGGCTCCGGGGTCCAGTCTGGGGGACATGCTGAGCCTGAGCACACAGCCAGGTCCACTAGTCTGACCGGGCAGCTCTGAAGCCTCAGGCAGTGAGGTCCCACTGGGTTCCTGCAGAGAGAGTGGTAGTTTCTCCTGCCACACTGTGACCCCTGTTCCTCAGTTGAGGCCAGGTTACAGTTCAGTGCCGTGATCCTGAGGAGCACCATGCTGGCCAGCCAGCCAGGCCACACAGCCCTCAGCCCCTCGGGGGCAGCAGGGCTCTGGGTTCCATAGGGAAGCCTCAGGAAGCCACAGGCACTCGGAGGAAGGGACAGGGAAAGAGGGTTGCATTCAGCTGGGAGAGGCTCAGGAGGAACTCTAATGGGCTGGGAAGGAACTCAGGCCCCAAATATTGCAGAGCCAAAAGGAATGGGAGAAATTTCTGGAAAATGACAACAGCCTTGTCCCTATTTTAAAAACAGAGTATTGCTCTGCTTGGCTTCATTTTTACCATTTAAAACCACCCCCATTTTAAAGGGTGACAGGGCTGGGGAGATCCTCGGTAGGCACCAGAAGGCCTCAGTCTCATGCCAGGTTCAACTCTCCTTGCCCGGGCTCCCGCCATACAAGGTGAAGGCAGGGTGGGGAGAGCAACTGTTCTGCTTCCCAACAGCAATTCGCTCTCCCCATAAAACAGAAACACATGTGACAGAAGTCCAAAGACTAAAGTGCAGAGAACTCCACAGAGTGGGTGGCCCAGTGCTGGAACACTCTGAGAAGGAGCAGGGTAGTCAGCCCAGAATGACAGTTGTGGAAGAACGCTGGCCCTTCTGAAGCAAGCCTGCAGGGCACAATCCCCTTTCCCTGGGCTCCACTGACTTCCATCTGGGACTGTACAATGTCAGCAGTCCCCAAGGAGTTGCAGTCCCAAAGATACGGTCCATGAAGGGAGAAAGCTGTATGACCATCCCTGGTTGGTAACGACTACTGAACATGATGAAGAGGAAGGTGCAAGTGGGGAACAGTGCATCTCATCAATTCCATGCACCCCAGGTTTCAAGAGCAAGGGTAGATAAACAACCCAAAGACAGAATCTCTCCTGGGGAAGGGTGGGAGAAGATGCTTGGGGTGCTACCAGTGAGGCCTGCTGGGGAAAAGGAGTTCCAGAGTCGGCAGGGATGAGCTAAGGAAGAAGCCCAGTGGCCGCCATTAGGGTGTGTAGGCTGGGGGTGGCTGGAACTGGTTGATGACCTCATACTCCGCTGGGTAGGGCTCATTCTCCTCCATCTCAGAAAGCAGCTCCAGTGCCTGTTCCTCTTCCTCTGTAGGGTAGTGGCGCAGGAGGTTGGCTGCTGTGGCAAGGATTGAGGCTCCACCAGCTCCTGCTACCAGGTAGAAGCTAACAGCAAAGGTGACATAGACCTGGGAGCCATGGTACTTCTTGTGCTGCTGCTGCTGGGCCAGGATGAGCTCGGAAGCCCAGTAGGAAAAGCCAATGACGGTGGCACACTGCAGGACTGGTGGACAGAGGATGACAGGAAGGGGTCAGTGGGCACCTGATGCTAGGATGCTCAAGGAGCCCATCACAGCTTCTCTCCCCAAACTTGCTTCTTAGGGGACCTGCCTGGCCACAGACCCACAAGGGGGAGCTCTCCTTGTTGTGGGATTTTTGCTGTGGCACTGGGGACAGATGTCTTACCCCAGATGGATCAGATTCTTAAGAATTTACAGTTGGAATACTGAGTCACTGAGGGTACTATATGCCACTGTGGGCTTGAGGGGAATGGACATGCATGCAGTTTGGGAGATGGAGCTGACACCACTACTAGTCCAACAGACCATCAGTCCCAGAGAAGCCAGCCTGAAGAGCGCAGAGGGTGCAGGAGGGGTAAGAACCTCCTGAGGCTGCACACTCTGGGATACACAGGGAAACATCTTGGCTCCTTCACTGCCAGCTCCAGACTCTATGTACCCACCTGAGCTTGAAATCCAGTTTTCACAGAGTTATGAGTTCCTTGCAACATATTCTATAGTATTACCACTCTACAGCTGGACTGAGTGGGTCTAGGGTCCCGGCAAGGGAATACGTACTCACTGAAGCAAGCTGCCAACATACCTGGATGCTGTGAAAAGCTAGACCTAAAATGAGCACCTGAACGATGTCGGCTCATAGACCCTCCCCATCCCCACCTGCAACTCCACGGAACATGCACCTACCATAGGTCAGCTTCTTCCCCACTGTGAGCATCCCCATGCTACCTGTGAGGATGTGGGCAAAGGCATAGCGACGGGTGATCTTCAGGGCTGGGTGCTTTGGCCCGAAGACATCCAGAAGGAATGCAGAGAGGCTGCACAGGATGCCGAGGAAGCAGAAGGCAGCAATGACTCGCAGGAGCAGCACCGTCTGGGGATTCATGCAGAAGTCTGTAGTGGGAGAACCAAAACTTCAGGGCCATTAGACCAGGGTGCAGGAGTCCCCAAACAGGAAAGGATTTGTCCCCCTCCTTCACAGCCCTGGGAAGCCAAGGGAGCACTGGGGGAGGCTGTCTTAGCTCCTGCTCCCAGCTGGCCTTCAAAGGAGGTGCAACAACTTCCTTATCAGTAGCCAAGAGCTCTTGGCCACTGGTCCCATATGCCTCAAGTCCTCTACTCTTTCCAACAAAGTTTGTTAAAGTGTAGGAGTCCACCTGGTAGCTGCCGTGCTCTCCTGCCCCTTTTTAAAGACGCTGTTAATTACCTGGACATGCTAACTCACTCTGCTAAAGCATGCTTTGGACTGGCAGGAAAAGCCTACTACTTCAGAGTTAACAGGGCCAGAAGGGCTAAGCTCCAAGGTTGACTAACATTGTTTCTCTATTCAGTGATGTGATGGTGGATGTTATGTGACAGTTTAACTAGGTTACAATGTCGGGTTCTCCCATCAAACTCTAGTCCAGATTTCGCTATCAAACATGTACATATCATTATGTGAGTTGACCTTAAGTGACTCAGATTCCGCTCTATAATGTGGGTGATCCTCACATAAGATACATGTATCTCTTACTGGTCATGTTTCTCCACAGAATCCTGACCAAGGCTGGTCACTTATGCACTCCCTTTTTGTTCTAAAAAGAAGTTGGAGTAATTTACAGAAATGTATAACTACAAGAGAGTACTATGTAAATTAGGGAAGATAGCAGACTACACCTTCATACTTATTTTTCTTTCTTTCCTGAACTCTTCTAAAGCCTTTTTTTTTTAAATTGTGATTGAGGGAAAGCATACAATCCAAATTAAACCTGCAGGCCCACCTACCTGCAGCTCCTTCTGTTCTCCTTGCCTGGTGACAGCACTCTCCTTCCTTCTGTTTCATACACATCATAGCCTCTTAACAATCTCCTGTCCCCTCCTCTCCCTTCTAGTAATAGGCCAGTAGGACAGCATTCTATAGACGCACAGAATCTTAAAGTACACACACCATATGGTCACACTGTATCCCCGAATCCAGTCCATTCCTGTCTGAAGAGCTGACCTCAGTAATGTTTTTGGATCAGGGAGAGCAGCAGGTCTAGGGGCCATGCTCCCAGGGAAACCCCCAGGCCTTCAGACCATCAATGGCGGTCTTTTAATGGAATTCTTGAGGTGCATCCATCTTTTCCTTGTGCTGCCACTGGGACTCAACATTGTGTGCCCCATCACGGCTGTCTTTGGTGGTGGCTGGGCACCACCTGGTTCTTCTGGTCATGTTGTTATAGTCACCCATTCACATGGGTCCTTGTGTCTTCTGGGCTCTTTTTCCCTCATGGCTTTGTTGTCCTTGGTGATCATCTGTTCCAGCTGAGTTGAGACTATCTGGCGTATTTCACATGGTGGCTTGCTAGCTTTTAAGACCTCAAAAGCCACTCACCAATAAAGGGTGCAATAGGCTAGTTACACCAATTGGCGTTGATGTCCCTTGAGAGCACGGTCCGCAGACCCCCACCCCTGCTACTGTATCCTTGCAATACTGGGTTAAGATTAGAAGAGTTTCAGTTTATGCTGAGTCCTGTTAAGTTGATCTCCTTTCTACCGTGTACTGCTACTGCTTTCATCCAATCAAATTTCTATCAACTATCTGACTACGTCCAGCCCTCTCCCTCACTCCCCTCCCTTGCAGCTATCAAGAGTCTTTTCTTCTGTACATGAGATGAATCTGTTTTTGAGTCCATACAGAAGGAGTCTCATACAGTATTTGTCCTTGTACTGCTGACTGATTTCACTCAGTACAATGTCTTCCAATTGAAACCAGGTTATGATATACTTCCTGAAATCATCATTGTTCTTTATCATTGCATAGTTTTCCACTGAGTACATGTACCATAGCATAGGTTATCCATTCATCTGTTGTTTGGCATCTGGGCTGATTCCATTTTTAGCTACTGTGGACTGTGCTGCAATAAACATTTGTGTGCATGTATCTGTTTGTGTGACTGCCCTTGATCCTCTAGGATATATTCCGAGAAGTGGGATTACTGGATCAAATGGTATATCTATTTCCAGCTTTTTAAGGAAGTGCCAGATTGCTTTCCAAAGATGCTGTACCATTTTGCAATCCTACCAGCAGTACAGGAGAGTTCCAATTTCTCCACAGCCTCTCCAGCATTTATAGTTTTGTGTAAAACTACATAATTTTTTAAAAGGCATAAACTCATGCAAAAAAAGCAAAAACAAAAATTCTGGGAACTGAAAAAGAAAGGGGGCAAGTAGAACTGACCTAGCACACCAGACACAGCTGAAGTGCCAGGGCAGCAGTGGGAAAAACTAAGAGGCAACCAGATTCACACTGCAAAAGCTCAAAAGGCTCAGAAATGGATAGCACCAAATAACTTCAAGATGAGGATGGAGCCATGGAGGGGTACATCCTCTACCAAAATGATGGAGTAAACCAAGGAAAAGGAGAACATAAACACAGAAGGCCCAGTGTTCACAGTTCCCAGAGTCATGATAGAGGCAGGCCTTGGATGATGGCCATGCACAGAGAAAACGGTTACTTCCTTCCAGCTATTTAACATCATTCTGATTTTTTTTTTTACAAATTTCAACTAGGCAAATATTGTCAATTCTTCGATAGCTACACAAACTGGCAAGGCTCCCAGAAGTACACAGAATAAAGGCTGATCCAAAAAGGAACCAGGCCGACGTTTCCTGAGTCTTAACAAGAAGTAGGAAATAGGCCTTAACTTCCTCCTCTATTCCAGTCATTGACTGGTTCTTCCTCATTTAGGCTGCATGACACCAAATAACTTATAAACATTTGGAGAGCACCCTCAAGATTGAGGCCTTAGGCCTGTTTCCTAAATCTTGCTCTCAGGCTGAAAGGCTGTGGGCAGTGCCTCTGGGTCCTCATGAGTATCAGATTCACCTGGGGTGCTGGCTATAAGCTGAGTCCAGACCCCTAGAGATCCTGAGCTATCAATCTGGAGCAGGGCCTGGGAAGCTAGATTTTAGCAAACAGCCCAGATGACACGCACGCAGGTAGCCCACGCTCTACACTCAAGAAACACTGTTCCAGGACCTTGAAGCAATGTAGCTTAATGAAAGAAAATCCAAGAGTCTGAGGAGGGGACCTGAACCCAACACAGCAGAGTCAAACCATCTGAAACAGGCTTCCCCATTGAAGTATCAGATTAGACACAAAAGGTGCTGGGCCTCTGACACTGAACACAGGCTGCCTCGGGGTCAGATACCACCAGAGATGCTGGTGGACCCAAACAGGACTCCTGTGCCTCAGTCTAGGTCCAGGTCATGCACCAAGCTGCCCTCAGAGCCATCTGTCGTGCTCATGTCTGTGGACCATCTGTTTTGGGCTCAGAAGCCCAGCCTGGAGCATCGTCTGCTGCTTGGAGAATTGTCTGTGCATTAGCTCTGCCAGCAAGCACAACTGCCTTCCCTTAATTCAGCCTTGCATGGTCAGAGAAAGCACCGTGGGCCAAAAAAGTCTAGAAACCCATTGGGCCTCCTTGAAAGAAAAGCTCCAGGAGACAGGGGCTGTCTCTTGGCTTTCTGTGGAATACTGCTGAAAAGCTCCCTGAGAGTGCTCCTTAAGGTCCACAAGGCAAGGGGCAGGAGCAGGCAGGGGTGGAAATGTTCTAGCTTCTAAGAATAACCTGGCAGAGGCAGAGCTAAGAGCTTACATCACATGCCACCCTACAGCAGGCAATACTCAGATTCAACAAGCATCACTGACCGCTTTTAATCATGTTTCTGAAATACTCACTAAGCTTTAACAACTGAAAAGGCACTACATGAGGGATCAATGGCAGTCAGTTTGGTTCTTTGTCTTAAAGACACTGCTGCTTTTCCGGTTCTCAGGAGAGCAGGAGGATGCTCATTTTATCACGTATGTATGTTATACACATTCCTGTGTGTGTTGCGGAGTCCCTGGGTGAAGCAAACAGTTACTAACCGAGAAGTCTGTGATTTGAATCCACTCAGAAATGCCCTGGAAGGAAGTCTACTTCCAAAGAATCACAGCCATTGAAAACTCCCTGGGGCACAGCTCTACTCTGACACACATGGGGTCACCATGAGTTAAAATTAACTCAACTGCAACTGGTATGGATTTTGCATGTGTGTTATGTTTCACAACACATGTTTTTAAACCATGAGGGAGCTGTGTACATGTCAAAAAATCAGAGAGGACATTCCTCCCATTCCAGATGCCTGGCTGCTCCTGGGGCACTGCCAGCAGGTACTGTAGAAGCTTGCCCTATCTGCATCACATCCTAAGGGAAACTTACAGTACCCAGGAAGGCCACGCCAAGTTGACCCAGACTCACTCAGAACCTAGCTCTCCCGTCCTCAGTATGTCGGCAGAGATGCTGAGTCTCTCTCTCCTCTCCCAGACAGCAGTATGCACAGAGAGGAACAGACATCTATGTGCTCCCTTGAGATGACCAGACAGAGGAGAAAACAAAAAAAACCCAAACTTTATGTATTAGTATTTTATTTGTGGGAGGGAAATGGCACATGGGGCAGGGTTGAGATTTTAAATTCAAACCAGTGGTGTAGTCTGTAGCACTAGTAACATACAGGAATTGCTCCTACCCTTCGACTGTCTCTAGTTGGTTTATTTTGGTGAACGCTGCATGACTGTCCTCTCTAGTCACCAGGGAAGAAGGCAGTGGCTCCTGTAACAAGATCCCTGGCATGTGACTTTGCCCAAGGTCACTGGTGAGTCACCCCTGGGCTGGGATTGTTTTGAAGTCCCCTGTCTTCCTACCTACTGCCTATTGCTCTAACCCTACCAAGCACACTGCAGCCAGGAAGGCTGAAGTGGTTTCTGACTACCTTCCCTCCCTGTCACATCTCCTCTCCTCTCCCTTCTTCCTCACTGGAGCCCTTCTGAGTCAGAGGCACTTTCTAATGGATGCAAAAAGTGTCCACCTACCCTAATCCATCTCAGCACTCACTGGTCCCCCTGATTTAACCTTTCCCAGTGTGACTTTTTCTAGCTTCCAGACAGGCTTGACACAGGACACCAACAGGGCCCTCCAGTACCTGGCCAGGCTATCACCACAGTTGTCGAGGATCCTCGACAAGCCGCCTGAGGACAGCCCCACTGGACCTGGAAGCACTGGCTGCATCAGCGACCACCTTCCGGCATGTGGGCCTTCCCTGGAAGCCACTTGATTGTCCAGTGGCTTGTTGTTAATTATGATTCACCTGACTCCTAATTCCAAACTTCCTCATTCTCCACAGATGCTTCCTGAGGCTGCCGTGGTACTATCCTTTGCTGGCCACATGAGAGGCACAAAGGGTCTGGGCTCAGAAGGAATAGTTACTGTGGCTCCCCCAGCTTTGGACTGCTAGAGGTCAGGGGATCATTTTGGACCTGAGCCCAGGGGAGCAGAAGAATTCAGGCTAGAACCTTCTGAGCCGGCCTGCAGGGCTCCTGAAGAAGGACAGCTGGAAGATGGAAGGCTTTGCCTCAGGTTCACCATCTTGAGCCTAGATACTGCGGGTACGAGGGACAGAAAGCACAGCCTTGGCTAGGTTTGTGACAGGAACCAACTAGAATGACAAAATAACACATCTTGGGCAGCTCTTGCGGGAAAAAAGAAACCTGGAGCCCTTCTGTGAAGCACCAAAACCTGGTGACAAGGATGTAGACTTTGGAGTCTGACACCACTCCTCTTAGCATGAGTCTTTGAGCAAATCACCTAATCTCCCCAAGCCAGGGTCCTCTGTAAAGTCACAGTAATGACCAAGCTGAGCCAAACCCACTGCCATTAGGTCTATTCCAACTTATAGTGATCCTGCAGGACAGAGCAGACCTGTCTCATGTGGCTACAGTCTTTATGGAAGCAGAAACTACATCTTTCTCCTGCAGAGCAACTGGTAAGTTTGAATCGCCAACCTTTCGGTCATCAGCTGAGCGCTTAACCACCATGCCACCACAGTTCCTTGGGATGATAACCAAACCAAAAAAACCCGTTGCCACCGAGTGAGTACCTATTAAGCAAATAAGTTGTTTAGGATAAACTCAAACCAGGCACGAAATGTGCTCAGCACAGTGCCTGGCACTCAAGCATGGGGCTGAGAAATGAACAGAGCCGCTTTGGAACCTGTGGTCCCTCCCTGTTCCCATCACCCAACAGGGTCTGTTCTCCTTCTGCAAGAATCCTCTCTGGGCTCCCTGGCTCTGCTCCCTTCTGAGAAGGGGTGTACCCCAGGCTTCTACACCAGGAAGTGTTAGGCCCTGAGGGTCAGCACAGGATATTGAAAGTCCAAAGGCCCAATGTCCCCTCCCCCCAAAAAACCCGAGCCCACTGACTAACAGTGGCCCTGTATGTTACAGAGCAGAAATGCCCTGCAAGGCTTCCTCAACCATAATCTTTATGCAACCAGTCTTCCAGACCTCTCCGGTATAGTGGTTAAGTGCTACTTCTGCTAACCAAAAGGTCAGCAGTTCAAATCTGCCAGGCATTTCCTGGAAGCTATAGGGTCGCTATGAGTTGGAATCAACTCAAAGACAGTAAAATCTGGGAGCAAACTCATCCTGTTCTCTACAAAATCATTCTACGTAAATGCTCACAAACTCAAGAGATTCAAAACAGCAAGAGGACGCTGGGAAAAAGACACTAGGACACAAGGTTGGGGCTTTTCCCTCTAGTTCTACAGAAGTGATCCTGATCTGATATATACAAAGAGGAACTGAGGCCTTTTTACCAAACTTCATCTCCTGAATCCTTAAAGAAGCAACATGAAGATATCTAACAGGAAGGCCTATCTGACACATGGGCAGTAAACATCTGGACTATAACTAAGGCACGCCAGAGTGAGAAAACACAAAGATCTTCAAGAATGGTTCAAAAGACCTTAGGGATAATAGGTCAGTGCTGTTAGGAAAGGCTGTCTAGGGTTGCTGACCTTCTGTAGGGTTATAGCCAGGCTGGGGAGGCAGCCTTTGCTTTACCCACCATAGAGACCGGACTGGGCACGATGCCCACTGACCTCCCCCTGTATCCAGGAAAGAGAACAGGCCCTTTTCCCTTTTCTTCTGCCTACTTCCCAGGGAGGTGTGGCTTACCTCAGACACACTTGTGAAGGTGCCACGAGCCACATTCCAATTGTTTTAGTGAAGGTGGCAATGGAAGTGACTCCCTTTTTCTCTAATAAAAATCCAATTACCTTAGAACTTTGAAATACCTTTTTTGTCATATTAAAAGCCTCCTGCTTTCTCCATCAATCAGCCTGCCTCAAAGAAGCCTTCCTATTTCCCAGTTTCCTTAGAAAGCGACAGCTAATTGGGTGGCCCGGCATCTTTACCTTTTCTGAAGTACAGCGCCCTTCCTCCAGCAGAATGCTAAAATAGCAGGTCTAGATTAACATGGCACGAAGAATGGGTGCTTTGCTGAATAACATCAGAATTAATGAAAGGCCGGGTCCCAAAGTGAGCCCCCGGTGAGTATGAATACCAGTGCCTGCCCTGCTATCTCGGCTCTGTCCGCATTACCCTCCTCCCTGCCGAGGAGGCCCCATCACCCAGGGGACTGGCACGCAGAGCCCTCACCTTTCAGGAGGTCCGGATGCACGTAGCCCAGCACGTCGGAGACCCCTAGCTCCTGGCGGGAACAGGTGCCACCGTGGATGTGCAACCAGGCAGGCTCGGCAAGCGCGGTGCACAGCGCAGTGATGGACAGGGCGCCCGGCAGGGCCGAGGCCAAGCTCCGTTCCGGCTGCTTGGGCAGAGCGCTGCCTCCAGGGTTCCTCCGCCGGCGCCCTCCGGGCAGCCCTGCGCCTCCAGGAGTGTACATACTCGGGGCTGCCCGCCGCTCTGCGATCGCTGGTAGGGGCCGCCGACCTCCACGGAGCGCGCAGAGCCTGCCTGTCGCGGGTGAAGACGGCACCGGGTTCGCTCAGGCCAGGCCGGGCTGGGCCGTCAGCCGACAGCGAAGAACTTGGGGAACCGCCGGCAGAGCAGAGACCGAGGACTGCGGCTTCGGGGGCGGGGACCTGGTCCCGAAATCGGTCCGCCGGGCGGCGGCCGGGTGGGCTCTGAACAGATAGGGAGAAGGGGCTGGAGTACCGAAGATCGGCTGCTAATGAGGAGACCCGAACCGCAGTCCTTGGCCGGAAGGTTCCAAAGGGAGGAGGACCCGTTGGGCCGCAAAGATCGGGGACTGGGGATAGGGAAATTGGCTTTGGGGTGCCACCTGCGTAAAGAAAGGACCCTCCCTACGCCAGTCCCTGTTGCTCACCGGTCAACAGGCCACAGGGCCGGGATGGCGCCCCTCCACACCGACGCTGCTCCTCTGCTGCCCAGGGCCGAGCGATCCCAGGCCCTAATCCCGCAACGCCGGGACAGACTCGGGGCCGAGCACTTCCGGCTTCCTCCTCCGTCCCTACCTTCTCTAGCTCCCGGCTCCCCTGTCTCTCTTGCACGTCACAGGCCGGCCGCTCCACCGGCCCCGGCGCAGCGCCTCACGGAATTGGTAGTTTAGCACAGTTCCTCGATGCCTTCCCCTGGGGGGGTGGGAGGGTGTCTACGACTACAACTCCCAGAGGGCAGCGCGGCCGCAGCGGCGGGCACTTCAGTTCCCAGATTACCCCGGCCCTCGGGCGGAAGTGGCTAGTCAAGGAGACAGCGGGGAGCTGTAGGCTATTGTGGGGGCTTGCGTCCAGCGGCTCTCGGTTGGTGTGGCTGACTCTACCCACTTCCATTCACCATCTCTGCACACTGCTCCTGAAAGCCATGAAAGATTCCCTAGTGCTGCTGGGTCGTGTCACGGCGCATCCGGACTCCCGCTGCTGGTACCTAGCCTGGAACCCAGCAGGTACCCTGCTGGCCTCGTGCGGGGGCGACCGCAGAGTCCGCATCTGGGGCACGGAGGGTAAGACCTGACATAGCTGTGCGACTCCTGTCCCCGGGAGCTCTGCGTGCGCTTAGTGAGGGTTCCGGGCCTAGGGAATGCGCAGCTGCGGGAGAAGCAGACCCTGAACAGGCCAGGGGAAAAGCGTGGAGGCGACTTTCGAATGGGGTGTTTCAGGCAAAGGAGGCGGCAAGTACTCGAAGCAAAAACGTGAGTAGACGGGCTGTTATGAATAGACGGGCTATTGTGATAGTTGCTGAAACAGGAAAATATGGAGAAAAAGGTGGCTGCAAAGCACCAAGAAGACTAATTAGGGTCCCGATGGTGAAGTTTACATTGTGTTCTGAGGGCATTTGGGAGCCATTGACAGTTTTAAATTAGGAAGATGACTTCCCAGCTTTAGTTTAGAAATATGTCTTAAGTGGGAGTAAGTCATTTGCTAGGTTCTGTGAAGTCACGTCAGAATCAGCCATCCTGTGTACATTTCTTTGAAAGCATGTTAACTATGTACAACGTTTCTCTGAAAGCGTGTTGTTCACTACTGGTTCCTTCCTGTTCTAGTCTCAACATCTAATGGCACTGATGCTGCTTCAGCACCTTCTTGTGTGTCTAACTCCAAGCTTGTTCTGTTCTCTGCACTTAGGTGACAGCTGGATCTGCAAGTCTGTCCTGTCTGATGGCCACCAGCGCACGGTGCGGAAAGTAGCCTGGTCTCCCTGTGGGAATTATCTGGCCTCTGCCAGCTTTGATGCTACCACTTGCATTTGGAAAAAGAACCAGGATGACTTTGAGGTAATGAAGCAGACTGGGACAAGGATTGTTGCCTAGGGTTGGTTTAGGCACCAGAGCTAACCTGTGCAATTTGGGCTGTATCCGTGAAAAGGCCCCCAAGGCTTTGTTACCATTGGTTCTTGTCTCTTCCCTTTTCACAGTGTGTGACTACTCTTGAGGGCCATGAAAATGAGGTCAAGTCAGTGGCCTGGGCCCCATCTGGCAACCTTCTGGCTACCTGCAGCCGAGATAAAAGTGTATGGGTCTGGGAAGGTGAGCCCACGTCCTTCTAGGTAGAGATGGGAGCCAGCTAACAGACGAGTCCCTTTGTGTCCCTGATAGGGCTGGCTCTTATGTGTACTTTTTTCTCCTACAGTTGACGAAGAGGATGAGTATGAGTGCGTCAGTGTCCTCAGCTCCCACACACAAGATGTCAAGCATGTGGTCTGGCACCCAAGCCAGGAGGTGAAAGTTGGGCAGGGTGTCTGGTGGGAAATTATCTAGGATTGGGGGTTGTGCTAGCTTCTCTGTGCTATTTAGCTCCAACCTTGCTTCTATAGGGATTGTTATCTAACCTACAAAAGTTAGTCTCTTTGTAAAAGTGTAGGTCTTTACAGTTGTCCTGTCCTAGCTGAGAGGGGTGTTAGAACTACACACACTCCTAGGCTGTCTAGACACACGCTGTGTCCTCCTCCCTGCCCAGCTGTTAGCTTCTGCCAGCTACGATGACACAGTGAAGCTGTATCGGGAAGAAGAGGATGACTGGGTATGCTGTGCCACCCTTGAGGGCCATGAATCCACTGTGTGGAGCTTGGCCTTTGACCCCAGCGGTCAGCGTCTGGCGTCTTGCAGTGATGACCGTACTGTGCGCATCTGGCAGCAGTATCTACCAGGCAATGAGCAAGGTGAGATCCATAGGAGAGCTGAAGAAGACCCATTTCAAGGAGTTCACAGTCTCTGAAGGGGTGCAGCACAAGGACTGCCAGTTAAGCTCACAAACTCATCCTGTAAAAAGTGTTACATATGTCACTGCCAAATATCACTATAGTCGCCTTCAAAGTACTCCCCTTGGGAAGCTAGGCATTGATGCTGGCACCTAGTCTGCCCTTTGAAGCAATTTTGGAACTTTTTTTGTGGAATGGCCATCAGAGCTGTTGTTATTGCCCTTGATGTTCTGAATGTCATCAAAATGTCTTCCTTTCAGTATTTCTTTTATCTTTGGGTAAAGAAGTCACTGGGGGCAGATCAGGTGAGTAGGGTGTTCCAATGCAAATATTTGTTTACTGGCTAAAAACTCCCTCACAGACTTACCACCATGCATAATAGGCATTCCAGAAAGAGTTCTAAAATTGCTTTGAAGGGTAGACTATGCGCTGATACTGGTGCACAGCTCCCCAAGGGGAGTATTTTGAAGGTGACTGTAGTGATATTGAGCATTGGGGTACGTAGCACTTAGAACAACTGAGTTTGCAGACTTAATTGTCATATCTTGTATATGAGATGAGCCACAAGAGCACCCATGATAAAGCACTAAGGGAGTCAGAGAAAGCTTTGTGTAAGAGGGGCCACTTCAAACTTGAAAAATATGTAGGAATTTAGGAAGAGCAAAGAGAATTCTGGGTGAAAACAGAATAGCTTGCACTGAATTAGGATTTATACCAGGAGTGGTGAATAAGCATAACAGGTTTTGGGAGGAATAATGTGGGCTGGGTAGGCTGGTAAATGGCCTTCAAAAGCAGACTGATTAATCAGATGTAGTGTACAGGACAACGTTTTTTAAAGAACAAGGATATTTTCTTCTCCAAATTCTGCCTTAAAAGCACCAGCCTGGCTTCTGTGTATAAGGCTGATTAGTGAGAATGGGGACATGGGTTGGAGCCCATAGCTGAATCATAATAGATTGTGGGGCTGAGAAAGGGTGAATGAAGATCTCCTCCGTAGTAAGGCAGTTACTCCCCTGGGGCACCCAGGACACAGACACATCATAGGTTGAAGGGAAGTTTGTCCTGCAGGGGTGGCATGCAGCAGCTCTGACCCCAGCTGGAAATGTGTCTGCACCTTGTCGGGCTTCCACTTCAGGACCATTTACGACGTTGCTTGGTGAGCTCTTCCCCCGCTTTGAGTCCACTCCAAGACCACCATTTGGTGGGCCACTCTCCTGGTTCACTTCAGGACCATTTACTACATCACTTGCAGAGACCTCCTTCTCTCCTCCTTCCAGGGATTTTAGAGAAGAGAAGAGCTTGTGTTATCCTTTACCCACTTGGCAGTGCTTGGAGTTGAACGTAGCCACCTTCTTTTCTGAGATCAGGCCCAGTTATTCCATGCTGGCTTCAAGTTGGCTGGCTTGGGATTCACAGGATCAAGGAGCAGGTGTAAAAGCCCAGGTCTCTATCTTTGTTAGGGTCCCAGGCTGTGTGGTCAGCACCAGCCCGTGGATTTCATGCACCACTTTACCATCCAGAAATGCCTGTGACTGGGTTCTTATAGTTTGATAATGCTGCAACCTCTTGGTATCTAGAAAAGCCACACCGTTTATAAAAGAGTAAGTCAGGGAACAGTTCTGGCTCTGAGAATCCTGAGGGAAAAATTCTAAATGATGATGAAAAGTAATGCTTTCAGGCTTTGCAGTAGCATAATAGCGTATAAAAACACACACACACACACACGTTATGGTAAAAGCCTACAGACCTATCATAGAGCTGTTATAAAAAGAGTTAAGAATACATAATGACATGGAAAACTGCTTACGCTCAATGAGCAAAGCACAATGCAGAACTGTCTGTGGTTTTTTACTTAAGTTATATTGGGGAAGATTAGAAGGAAGCACTTGAAAACTTGGAGGGTGAAGTCTGTGAATGTACATTAGGTTAGGGAGGCTCTTTGATATTTTGAGCAGAGACCTAAAGATTCAAAAAGGAACTGTCCAGGGACCATAGAAGAATTTTTCCTAGCTAGTTGACTAGAGTTAGGATGAGAAGGGAGGCTTGATGTCACAGTGGTTATGAGCTTAGTTGCTAACCAAAAGGAGGGCAGTTCAAACTCACCAGCCACTCCTTGAAAATCCCACAGTTCTACTCTTCCTCTAGGGTGTTAGCAGTCAGGTTTGGGAAGGGAGGAGCCACTTGCACACCCACTGATGAGCATGTTCCTCCCAGGTGCCAGCTGACGGGGGCCCTGGCTACAGCTTGTGGGGATGATGCTATCCGAGTGTTTGAGGAAGACCCTGGTTCTGACCCGCAGCAGCCCACCTTCTCTCTGACAGCTCACTTGCCTCAGGCCCACTCCCAAGATGTCAACTGTGTGGCCTGGAACCCCAAGGAGCTAGGGCTTCTGGCCTCCTGCAGTGATGATGGGGAGGTGGCCTTCTGGAAGTACCAGCGACCTGAAACCCTTTGAACCGTCTCTCCTTGGACAGAATCATGGCTTCCCCAAAAGATGCCACAGGACTTTCCCAGCCCCTGAGAGGACCTATTTTGGAAGAAGTGAGGAACTATGCAACCTTTCACTCTTTCATCTTTGATGTGGGGTCCTCAGTAAAGAGCTACAGATGATCAGTACTGTTGTCGCGCCACACATTTTGCTTGCTTTAGGGCATAGTGAGAAAAAAAACTTGCATTTTGGGTGGGTGACAATACTATATATATGTGGGGGGGGATACTGCCTGCAATTTTAAGTTTTGTGTAAATAACCCATCTGAATTCCAAACCGTATTTTATATATTAAAGAGTATTCACAAAAGAATTCCATGATGAATCCATTTCTGAAACGCTCTGCCTTCCCAGTTTGTGGACAAAACTTTGCATGTAAGACAGTCAATACTGAAATAGTTTTCTTTTTTTCCTAAATGTAGGTTTCTATAGGGTTGCTATGAGTCAGAACCGACTTGATGGCACCAAACAACAGTGCAGGTTTAGCATGAGGGACACCTCAGCTTTCCCCTTGAAACTCACCTGTCTTCTGAGCTGTTATTCTGTGATAACCAACAGGGAAATGCAGATTAAGTAAGGGAAGAATACCCAAAGGGACAGTCTCAACAGGAATAAAAACTGGTTCTGATTCTGGTCAAGCGTAGAATCAGAAAACACCACCATTCATGGTTCTCTACAGGGCCACTATATGTAGCTTATCTATAATGTGTAAGTTTCACATGATATGGAGCAATCAGGAAAAAGATGTCTAATAAAGCTCCCTAATTTTACTAGCTGTAGAGTCGATTCCAACTCATGCCAACCCCAGAAGGCTGAGAAACACTGCACTGGCAACCAGTTCTCCACTGTGTCAAACTGTCTTCTGACAGTCACTTGCAGGTGGGTTTTCACTGTAGGACTGTCTCCAAAGTCTGTCTTCACTAATTTTTTTATACTACAGAAATGACCTTTGATTTTCAAGACAGCTGGGAGCGACACTTAAGAGCACTGGTCCTCAAAATGTAATCTGCAGGTCCCTGGGAGCCTGAGACTGAGAGGAATCAGCTGTTGGTGCCCTGGCATGAATCAAGGCAGTGGCACGAACCTCTCAGGAATGTAGCCTTCATTGCCATACACAGTAAAAATATTGCCAAACCTGACTCATAATAATGCCAGTCTCACTTTATAATGATGTAATACAACTAATAAAATATTTTTATTGTGACTAAGTGCAAGTATACAATCCAATTTTGAATGCCTGCCTATCAGCAGCTCCTTCTGCTCTCTTGGCCCAGTGACAGCACAGTCCTCTTCACTGTGTACTTCTAGTATCCTCTCAGCAAGCTCCTATCCCCTCCTCCCCACCCACTTCTCTCCTTTCTAGAGACCAGTAGGACAGCATCCTGTAAATGCACAGAACTGTAAAGTATACATCATATGGCGACACTGTTGTCCGAGTCCAGTCCCTTATTGTCCAAAGAGTTGACCTCAATGGTTTCTGGTCAGACAGCAGCAAGATCCAGGGGCCACACTCCCCAGGGATCCTACAGGCCATTGGACCATCAATTGTGGTCTTTTATATGGAGTTCTTAGGCTGCACCCCTCCCCATAAATTTTTTTTTCAAAGATTTAATGACAAATTGTGAAGTATCAGGATTGTGTTCCTCCAAAAGAGGTTGAAATCCTAACAACCTCCTCCCCCCTGTAGCTGTGAACTTGACTTTGGAAACAGGCCCTCTGAAGATGTTACTAGTTAACATGAAGTCCACAAAGTAGGGTGGTTCCTAATCCATGCTGAGTGCAAGCTGAGGACATCCTGGCTACTGGAGCTGAGAGAGAAGGATCAAGCTAGAGGCTTTGGAGATACAAAGTCCTGGTCAGCATGATGGTTTCACCTTTGTAGCCTACAGAACTGTGACAATAAATTTCTGTTCTTGTAAACTGCCTAATTTGTGGTATTTTGTTACAAAGTCTTGGGACACTGATAGAAAAAGCAGGCATAAAGCATTCTGCACACTGAAATATGGTAGTTGTCACAAGGAAATGCCACTGTGTGATTAAGTTGCAAGCTTGGCTGTGTTCTTCATGACATGCCATTTTTACTTGACAGAACTAGGAAATTCTGGTATTTGAGCTTAGACTGGCTAGCAGTTCCTCAAGTCACTGAATGAGCCTCTCCAATGGAAACAACTGACAGTATTGTCAGTGATAAAGTTCTGAAAACTTGTATTGCCACTCTGAACTTGATTGCTTCCCAGTATTCAAAGGCTTTTCTGATGGAACTGGTGACATTAACCAATGTGATTTTTTTTTTTATCGAGATACACATTTGGAAGATACGCTTAACACAGTGAACCAACAATTCCCAGGTGATCGATGCACATTACAAAATCATTCATGGGAAGATAATCTCTTGTGTTAGGAAAATGAGTGTTAATATATAATACGACAAAGTTCATTCGTATGGCTTCAGATTCCACACTGCACTTTGTGTTGTTAGGTGCTATCGAGTCAGATGAACTCACAGCAACCATATGTACCTGAGAACACTGCTCACCCATTGAGTGTTGGTGTGGTATCAAAAAATATCCATAATTACTTGAAAAGGTTATGAAAAAACTCCCTTTTCCAACTACATAAACCAAAATCAAACCTGTTGCTGTCAAGTCAACTCCAACTCTTAGCAACCCTATAGGACAGAGTAGAGCTCCCCTATATGGTTCCCAAGGAGTATCTGGGGGACTCAAACTGATGACTTTCTGGTTATTAGCCATAACTCTTAACCGCTACACCACCAGGGCTTCTGTGAAATCAGCTTTTCTTCTTTATACTTCAACTCAACACAATGGATTTACTCTAGGAGCAGCTGAGTATCCCAACTATCTTCAGTTAAGCTAGACATTAAAGATATTTATAAAACGCCACTCTTCTAATTATTTTGGGAAAGTAGTTTTTCACTACAAAATGTTAAGGAGGAGTTAGCATTTTACAATGAGTTGTAATTTTCAATGTGTACTATTTAAATATATCAATAGATGTAACCTAGACAATAAAACTGTGGGAGCCCTAACACCAACTACTTTGAAAACTGCTGACTTGGGGAAAACATCGTTCAGGATAACCTTTCAATTTAGTGCATATATATTCCTAAAAAACAACAGAAAGCAAGAATCTGAAAAAGTCGATAGGTTTCGATTATAATATTGGTTTACTAAGAGTGAGTACTATGTATCCTGATGCATTTTTCTAGTTGCATAGTGGTTAAGTGCTATGGGTACTAACCAAAAGGTCAGCAGTTTGAATCTACCAGATGCTCTCTGGAAACCCTATGGGGCAATTTTACTGTGTCTTCTGGAGTGCTAATGGACTCCACACAGTGGTTTTATTTCCCGTGCTCAGCTCCCCTGTGCTGCCCCCTTCTTGGCAACACAGCTCTACCCACCAAGGTTCGGTGTTAGTTCCTGCAGCAGTGCTGATACCTGGGCAACAGTGGTGGTAGAACAGCATCACAAGCCTGAAGAGAAGCTGCCGACCATTTTCTCCTCCAGATGGGCTGAAATGGTTATCGGTGACAGCCCAAGTAAAGACAAGGTCTGTCCTCACAAAACAAAACAAAGACACTGCTATCATTTCTGACTCATAGTGACCTGAAAGCAGAGAGAAGAACTGTCCCAGACGATATCCAAGAAGCCCCTAGTCGATTTGAACTGCTGACCTTTTGGTTAGCAGCTGTAGCTCTTACTATGTCATCACGGTGTCTGGTCTGTCCTGTAGAAGTACCAATTACTGGCTACCAAAGCGAACGCACCTCATAAAGGCTTCATGTTAGAGAAAGGAAACTTAATTTGGCATCACTGCAAAGACAGAAGGACAGAGTTTCTCCAACTTACTTTATTAGACTGTGTGACTCAAAAAGAACCACAAAGAATGGGCCTAAAAATGCTGTACAGGGTTTATGGCGGACCAGCTACCCAACACCTGCAGACACTGGAACCCAAGGTCAGAACGCATGATTTCAAAAAAAAAGAGGCAGAGGTCTGGGACCACAATGGCCCTGACTCACAGACTTCACACTGACATACCTGGTCTCCACAACAAGATCCCACACAACTAACTGTACATGTTCCTAATCCAGGCTCCACTTGTGCTCTCTGTGAAACAGGGCAATGCCTTATGACTCAATCTGAGTCACTGTCAGTCTCAGCTTCCTTCACATCCACGCTGAATTTGTACTCCTGGTCACACCCCATGTAAGCATCACTCATGAAGTACAGGGTGTAGTTGTGGGCACCGGTGGCTGGGGCCACAAAGTCAAGCTTCACCTGGAAGGAGGAGGCAGTCATCAGGAACAAGTGCAAGCATGAGAAAAGTTCCCAGCTCAACCCCGCTTTCAGAACAAATGCTGGACACTTACCTTGGCTTTCTGTTGCAGGGTAAGTCTCTTGATGGAGATAAGGCTATTGGACTTGGCATCTCCAATCACCACCCACCAGCCCTCTTCACGTTTCTGCAGGGACCAAAGCCAAGAATTTTAGCACATACTTGATGACCACAGAGGACCGTAAGAACAGTTACAAAAGTAGGGGGAAAAAAAAAGCCAGACAGAAAGCTTTCCAAAGTTTCTCTCTAAAATATACTTGTACATAATTATAAAGATTTTGAAAGTGTCCAAAGGTGTCTCAAATTGGCTCAGTTTTGAAGTAAATGGACTCATTTGTGGTTTCTGGCTTGTTTCCCTGTTCCAAGGCATGTGTTCTATTTACTGCTTGCCACTGAAGGCCCCAACCCACCATTAGAGACCTAGTCTTTGGGGCCTGAACACCTTGAGTTCCTCAGAGACCCTTTTAAAAGTAAAAGGGCACATATGCCTGATGAAAAACACATCTCAACATGGAGATGAGCCACCAGTGGAAGGAATCCAAAATAGGACTGTGGAAGACATAAGCCTTGCTTCTCTCATAAAGCTCTATCTGGCAGCTACCACAACAAAACACTGTGATCAAAGATTCTACAGAGAAATCCTGATCAAAAGGAGGAAAACACAGAACAGAATTGCAAATTTTATTGTAATCTTGATTTTCTGGAGCCACAAAACCTCGGTGAATCCACAAAAATACCATACTGAGATAACTGTAAATCAAAAATATCCCTTGAAGTCCTCTTAAAACTCACCAATAGTTTAGCCTAACTGGTAAAAAAAAAAAATCTACCATGAGCATTGTGCTCTTTTAAGACCTATATATATGGAATCAAGCTGACAAGAGCAACTTGATGCTCTGTATATCCTCAACAAGAATATTTATATTTAGCACTTTAAAAAAGAAACTACTGGTCTTAAAACTGAAGTATGACAATTTAAAGCACTCTTTCCTCAGGGCCTAATGAACATATGATTAGCCTAACTAATTTGTAGAAAAAACCAACCAGAAAATCCCAGGTGTCCCAGGGTCATTTCATTTAGGGTTACAGACAAGTAGACCTTCACAGTCACAAGAATATACAGCAATACACAACTGATTCTGAAAATGTCCAGCCATCTAAACAGTTTTAAACTAAATTCAAGATGAGCAGAAAAAAACTAAAACATGAACCTGAGAGTAATCCTCACCCTTGTAACTCATTACTGCAGCTCTCTTCCCCAGTGACAGTACACCCTGGTATCCTTGGGCCCTAACAAAATGGTGACTCAGCTACCAGGACATACCTGTGGAAACAGAGGTGCAATAACAGGGCCTGTGACTTCCTCCTCTCGCTCCAGCTGCACCAGCACCACAACTGGCCCACCGCTGTGGGAAGAAGGGCACAGAGCACATCAGCGACCAGTCAGGGGTCACAGAATACAGTCATGCTGTGACCAGCTAGGACCCCGGGGAGGCACTTGGTCCTCTAACTCACCTGCGAATACTGTCCTTCTCCACTACTTCGTAAGACAATTCGATGTTAGGGTAGCGGTTACAGAAGCGGGCTACGTCAGCAATCTGGCTGTCAGACAACTGAAGTAATGCATTGCGTTCTTCATCCTCCATCTCCATAATGTCGAAAACACTCTCCACTCCCTGCAGTGGGAATTCAGAGGTCAGTGAAGAAGAGAACACAGCCTAACAGCAAATGAAAACTAGCACCTACACCATGAAATCATCTAAAGATTACAAAGCTGCTTCTTCTCCACCCCATCCCAAGCCCAGGACCCTGGCCCTCAGCTCTCAGGCCACTCAGCTAGCACCCAGGTCCACACAGGCTCACCTTGTCTGTGCAGCGTTTGATGTGCTCTGAGGTGAAGTGTGGCAGCTGCTTCAGGTAAGAGTCTTTGGACCACATAGCCTGGGTAACCATCTGTGCCAGTTCCATAGCTGCTAGAGCAGGACTGAGCCACCCATTGCTGGACAGGACATCCACACAAGCCTGGATGAGCCGGATTGCCTTGACAGAGACAGGAGTGGAAGAGCAGGCTGGGTTGGAACTGCTACTTCTTAGGCCACCAATGACCCTTCCAGCCCACATCTACATCCCCAGTGTACCTTACTAAGAATTTCCTCTGTGTCTGACTGTAGTTCAGCACTCAGCTGCATGCGGGACAGGTGAGCCTGCAGAAGCAGGTTGGTCTTGACGTGCGGGTCATTGAACTTTGGGTTATTCAGCTTGTGGGGGACCTTCTGAGCCAACTGGAGAATGGATGAAAAATCACTGGTGAGGAACAGATGACCATGCCTGAGACCAGCTCTACAGCCAAAAGCACTACTTGGGCCAGGTGCTTGACACTTCATTACCCAAGAGTAATGTGTATATCTGTGTATCAAAAGATTATCGTGGGTCTCTGCCCTGGGAACATCATTCAAATTTTAATCCTAAAGATGTTCACCTGCCGCAGGAGATTGTCTTCATGATGCCTGATAGGAATGTTCTCGTATTCTGCTGCGTTGGAGATAATCTCAATAAGCCCTCGAACCTTGGTCTTGGCATTCAGGGACATGCTGAAGAGCTCTAGCAAAAGAACAGAAATAAGTGTGGAAGAGTCAAAAAGAAAGGAAAAGGGAGCAGGGAAGAGATGGTAACTGCCCTTGCTGCCCCACCCTACCATGTAGGACTACCCTTCTATAAACACATGGGGCACATCCAGCACTGTCACCTCTTACCTCAGTGGGCTCCAGATCCCTGCACAGAATTTCCATCACCACAGGCTCCCACATACACGTTCAAGCCCCTGCGACCCCTTACCAATGGTGGTGTAGTTGATGTAGTAGTAGGCAGCAATCATGCCCAGGTTCAGAGGTGCAACATCCATCTCATCCTCAATGCTGATGCACTTAGACTGCTCTAGGTCACTCAGGGTCTGCTCCACGAGCTCTGACAGGTGGTCAGACAAGTGACGATGGGAGATGCCTGACAAGGTAAGAAACAAGTGGAGATTCTCAGGGAGGTGCCCAGCAGAGGCCATGACAGCCACAAAGGGACTGTGTGCCCCCACGCACACTCACCCTGCAGGTTGTAGTAATTGGGGTTCTGAGTCATTCGGCGGTACAGGAAGGTCCAGGTGAGATAGTCCACAGCATCCTGCTTGTTTTCAATGGTCTTGGTGACAATCTCAGCATTGAAGTGGTCATGCATACAGTGGTCCAGGTGAGACTCCACTGGCAATGGCTCATATAAGAACTTTTTGAAGAAATCCTGTGGGGGGTGAGGTGGGAGGTAATGAAGAGTGGACAACAAGTAGTCACAGGAAGTGGTCATAAAGAAAAGCCAAGATCAACGAGTATAGAACAGTCTCAGTGTGACACACAGCAAGTAACAAAATGACAGATGCTCCAGTAAGAAAGTGGTACATGCAGTGGGAACAGGGATACACCAAGCTGTGCATGGAGATCTGTGCATGCAGATCAATGGAACCAGCTAGACAGGAAGACAAAAACAGAGGGACTCAACAGCAACAGCAAAAAGCTGCAAAACTCCCTGTAGCTAAAGCGCTTCTTAAAAAAGCAACGAAGAAAATGAAAGATACAGCAATGAAGAAAATTATCAAAAGATAATTTGACAATTATAGCAACAGGTGTGCTCCTTTACAAACAAATTATATCCCATTAATAACTAACTTAAGTTCGAGAATAAAATCAAGACTAATTTTTGTTTTTCTTGGGGAAAAAAAAGGCAGCATCACGAAGAAAAGGTATTGGAGCAATAAACACAGAGCCAAGACTATCAGTGCCAGGTGTTTGTGAGACTTTAGTCTCAAAACCTGAAATTGATAATTGTCAAATTATCAAAAGAAAACAGAATCTGCTAAGATGCAGTACCTCTGGAGATGCAAGCATCCAAGACTCACCTTTTTGGAGCCCTGACACATGATAACGCAACGCCCCTCATCATCCTGCAGAGGGCGGTTGGCATGACCCACCATCTGAAGCACATCATATATGGGGTAATCCACATACCTGGTGACAGAGGAAGAAGAGAAGAAAAAGGTGCATCAACAGAGATCATGCTCAGGAGGTTCTGACACCCTTACATAGCAAAGTAAAATTAAAATGTAAACATGGAGAGATATTAAACTGCAACAAAACTGTCCTTTATGAATTTTTGTATTTAGTTCCACTCACCCATACATCACTTAAGTTTTCATGTGTAAGAGTTGTGAATTGATTGCTCACAGTTGATGAGCCAAAGTTATAAACCCATCTAGTGCCAAACAAAAAACAATGCCTATAAGCCCATTAAGTGCCAAACTCA
Source organism: Heterohyrax brucei (assembly GCA_028571685.1). Lineage (NCBI taxonomy): Eukaryota > Metazoa > Chordata > Mammalia > Hyracoidea > Procaviidae > Heterohyrax > Heterohyrax brucei. The sequence continues at coordinate 27,676,793 of CM053162.1, forward strand.
AAATAACTCCTTATAACAAGGATTAAATATGCAAGCCTATTTTTATAAACTTAACAACTGTGTATTTCCTAAGTTATCAAGTCATCCAAATCTAGAAGCATGTCATTAAAACTAAACCTATAAAGTAAAACTGGTTTAAGAATAATCTGAGTTTGGGAGGTAAAAAAAAGAGAGTTAATCATTCAAGCCTTTTTTGAGAAAATCTGAAACCTTCCACTTGTCACCACATGCACGTGTAACCATGACCAAGTCACTTTTCCTAATCTATAAATTGACTACATTATCTCTAAAAGTCTTTATAACTTCCTGTTTCTCCAAGTTACTGAATTATGGGAGGATGATGACTCTAAAAACAAATGTGACCTTTCAGGTCTTGAGACTAAAAACTCACAAACGCCTGGCACTGACAGTCTTGGCTCTGTGTTTATTGCTTCAACATCTTTTCTTCACAATGCTACTTTTGTTTTTCTCCAAGAAAAACAAAACTTAGTTTTAATTTTATTCTCAGACATTAGTTATTGATATAACTTGTTTGTAAAGGAGCATACCTGTTGCTATAATTGTTACAAGCAAGACTAGAACTCTTACTATTCTCAGCCACTTTAGTACAATTTCTAGCAGCACTAAGTGAATGCAAAAAGAATGCCTTTGACAAAGCTCCTGAACACCTCACATTTAGACCACCCCACAATACCTGAGAGCAGGATACAATTTCCAGCATATTTTAATTCCTGCATTGGCAGATTTAACGTTTATTTTAAGAGGGAAGTTTCCACAGCAAATGGTCCCAACTCAGCAGGAACGGATGCTCACCGAGGACCAAAATGACATGGGGTAAAGAAAACCCAGAAGATAGAGAGACCCACATGAGTGGGTGCCTACACCGAGTCTCACTGGCAACACAAGAATAAAAAGGGGTGCACCCTGAGATCTCCACTAAAAGACCTCAATTGATGGCCCAGCAGTTTCGGGGTTCCTCTGGCAGCATGGCCCCCTTGTCCTGATGCTGCCCTTGCCCATAAATCATAACGAAGGCCCACTCTTCAGACACGAATGGATTGGACTTGGCGATGCAGACTGACCATATATTGGATGCACTTTATGGTTCTATGCATCTATAGGATATCATCCTGCTGACCTCTGGTTGGAGGAAGGAGACAGGGTGGAGAGGAGGGGAAAGGAGACTGTTGGGAGGATGAGACATGTATGGAGCAGAGAGGAATAGTGTGCTGTCACTGGGTGGGGAGAGAGCAGTGGAAGCTGCATATAGGTGGGCATGTGAATTTATATGGGAATGTACATTTTCACTCAGTCATAATAAAAAAAAATAAAAGAGAGAAAAAAAGAGGGAAGTTTCCATTGATGCAGAACCACAATTATACTCACGCATGTATCTTGCCATTGTAATACTGGGTGTCCATGATGATCACCAGGTGGGCAGCCACATTCATGCCCCAGCAGAGACTCCGAGACGCTACTACCACCTGGATAGCCCCTGGTCAGTGAAAGGGAAAGATGAGTGAGTCCAGAGCTCCCTGAGTGAAGCAGGATTTACTGTCTCCCACACAAAACCTTGTGCTGTCAAGTCAATTTCAACTTACAGAGACCCTGTGAGACCGAGTAGAACTGCCCTATGCTTTCCAAGAAGCAACTGGTGGATCTAAACTGCTGACCTTTCGGCTAGCAGCTGTAGCACTTCACCATTACACAACCAGGGTTTCCACCTCTCACACAGGCAGTGGTTTATCTTGCATAGTATTTCTGAAACTCAAAGCAAAGCTTCCTATAGGAACAAGGTCTCATAACATGAAGGGGGCTAAAGCAGAACTATGAGAGCTACGTAGGTTCCGTTGTTGCCTTGCTTTAGAGGAAATGAGGTCTTCCTGGTGTAAACAGGGCTTGCACTGCTGCCTGACAGACTGGCCCCACTAACTGGAAGGTGCTGATGCCAACTCAGTCATACACTGGCTCAACAAATGGCAGCAAATCAAGCTCTCTATAAAGTACATACACCCCAAACAGCAAACCCACGGCCAGAGTGACAGCATGGGATTTCAGCAGGAACACCTCCACTGAGGCTCCACTAAAGTGTCAAATTCTAATACTTTGCACAGAAGGCCAGTAGTCAGTGACAGATGACGGAGCTCAGGCCATCTCAGAGGACTCAGAGCTCTGCACCTGTTTGTATCTCTAGGATCTAGTGACCCTGGGGAATATGGTATCTGTGACAACCAGGACCAGCTGTCAAAGGTCCCACACTCTGAAAAACTAGCTTCCAAAAAAGCTCACCCTTATTTGCCTGTTTTTTCATTTAGGCAAGCAGGGACAGTATCTGTCTCAACTACATTACACGGCTCTTGGGAGGAACAGATGGGATCACTAAGAATGACCATAAAGTATTTTCAAAATGGCTAGTATGCTGCAGAGGAAAATCATCAACCACACCCAGAAAGATATATATACATCACAGGTGAAACCTCTGGCTGTCACCTCACTCAATCCTGAGGCTTTCTTTGTGTTCACCTGAGCTGAAGAGCTGCTCCACCAGGCGCCGTTCCATGGGGCTCAGTCCCTCGTGCAGATAGCCCACCCCATTCAGCAGAGTCTCCTTGAGTGTGCTGTCGCTGAGCTTTTCCAGATATGGGATCAGGTCCTTTTCAGTGCAGTGCAGGAACCTGAGCAGCGGGAGCACTCACTCAGTGTCCTGTTTCCAGCAAATACCCTTCAAATTACAGTCCCTCGGCCACTATAGTACCCAGATGGTAGCTAACCCCACCCTTACATAAACAGAACAATTCTTCTAGAGCAAGGTTAGATCCCAAATCTCAAAAATGGATTCTTCAGGCAGGCTCATCTTACTTAATGCCACCTCCACACCCACCCTGGCCACAAGCCAGGCGAGGCAAGAGGCAACAGACACAGCTGGCCAGACCCAACCCCCACCTCTGTCGCTGGATGTCCGCAGCACAAGTGGTGAGGATGTCAATTGCAGTGAGGCGGGTCTGCTTGCGAGATGGAACGAAAACAATGACAGGCTTCTTGGGCGAGTGCTTGGTGATTGCATGGTACACGGGCTTGGCCATGGATAGCAGGCGGGTTTGTGTGTGGCTAATGTTGAAGCCCTGGACCCAGGAAGAAAACAACAAAGGTTACGACACCTGGGTGACTAGCTGCTTGAAGTGTGCAGAACACGAGGACCAGTCCTACCTGGATGTGCAGCTCCAAGGGCACAGGGCGCACATTGGGGTGGAAGTTGAAAGTGGACGTGGCACTGCAGCCCAGCCAGTGGGCTACATCCTTCGCATTTGAGAGTGAGGAGCTCAGTGCCACAATGCGAATGGGCCGCTCAATCTGTGAGGAGATGTAGCGCATACGAGAGCATATCACCTCCAAGACAGGCTGTGAGAGAGAGAGAAAAGGCTCAGTGTGGGCACAGGTCCCCTTCTCTGCCCCAGGTCCCCTCACAGCAGGCACAGGCTCCCTCCTCTGTCCTGGGTCTCTTTACCGAACAGTCCAACACCAAAAACAAGCTCACAGCTCTTCTTTCCAAATAGCAGCTCCCATGTCTTTGGTGCCACCTGCTCCAGAACAGCCAATCCCCACTAAGTAATGCTACTTTCTACATAGCACTACAAAAACACTCACAGCATCCCTCTGGTGTAAGGCAAGAAGGCAGAATTCTTTTGGGAAAAATCCCTAGTGTCAACCTGAGACTCAAATGTAAGGCCCATTGCCAAGGTCCCTTGGCCAGTCCCCAGCCCTTCAACTGTACAGTTAAGAGCAAATTCATACCCCATTCTCGCCCCCGATAAGGTGAACTTCATCCACCACAAAGAGGTTGATGTTCTGGACGTTCTTGCGTTGCTTCCAACGCCGGGAAAGGATGTCCCACTTCTCAGGGGTGCTGAGGATGATGTTGCCTTTGCCTAAGAGCTTCAGGTCTGTGCTGGTCTCCCCGGTAAGGAGGACCACTTTCTTGTTGAGTCTCTCCTGGAACTTCTCATACCAGTCCATGTACACCTGGTGGGGGTATGACAGACAAAACAGGATCACAAGCCATTTGTTGTGAGGAAAACAGAAGTCAGAGACAGGCCTACTGATCTGCAGATTTCAAGCTGCCTTGTAATCCCACAATAACCTTTAAGAATCAGAAATCTTTTTTCTAGTATACAAATTGAGGAAACAATTGCAAGAAAATAAAGTTTTGCCTCAGTTGAGCCTCCAGGTTTCAAGGCTCAAAAAATCTTGATAGGGAATCACTGATGAAACTCACATGTTAACATTACGTCACAGACCTGCTCTGCCAGTGCTTCCATGGGGGTGATATAGACACAGCGTCCCTCTGAGTTCTGCAGCAGCATCCTCAGGATGGCAAACTCGGCACAGATGGTCTTTCCACTGCCCGTGGGGGCCCCCACAAACACATTGTCATCACTGTTGTACACTGTGTTAAATACTGAAAGCCAACAGAAGCAGTGAGGATCAAAGAGAATGAGGCTGGGGTGGGGTGGTGGCACTTGTTCATAAGGACAGAAAAGCCCTGGGCATCAAAGCAGGACGGGAGGTTTACCACCTTTTAGAACAAGGTTAACTGGGAGCACCTCTCTATATTTTAGCGTCCTCAACTACACAATTAACCAAACCATACCCACTGCCATCTAATCACCTGACTACTAGCAAACCTGCAGAACAGAGTAGAACTGCCCTACAGGGTTTTCAAGGCAGTCATCTTGACAGAAGCAGACTGCTACATCCATCTCCTGAGGAGCAGCTGGTGGAGTTTTGAACCACCTTTCAGTTGCCAGCTGACTGCTCAACCATGGCAGTCCCTGGCTCCTTACCTATAAAACAACACTAAAAACAGTACCTCCAGCAATTAGTCAGGTAGGATCTACAGTGAGTGCAGAGAATGTGATGGAAAAGAGGCCTCCATCAACTGCTTGCTCTCTGGTGCAACAGCTGAGCAGCAGGGCAATCATCTAGCTGCCCAAGCCTGGGGAATGACAATGCAGTACCAAAATATTGTTCTAGAGACCCTCCTCAGCGGGACAGCAAAGCAGTAAATCCATCAGTTATGAGGACTCTGAGAAAGGAAACCACCTTGCTGTGCTCACAGAGTTGGTTGTGATGAGCTCTCAGGCCTGCCATGTACCTAAATATCCTACTTCCTTCCTGCTGTGGGACATACTCATCTCTAGATGATCTTAAAAGGCCTCACAGGGAACAGACCACCCAGGAATGGGAACACCTACCTTGGGTCTGAATGGGGTTGAAAAAAGGAAATTTATCCTGATAAAGGCTCTCAAAGGCGCTGTTTCTCAGAGCAGACACTGGCAAGGGCTGCAAGTCCAGAAGTTCAGTTGGAGGTGGGTACTTCTCTGGTAGGATCAGGTGCCGAAAGGAGACAGGCAACTGGGTCTCACAAGCTGCCAGGAGAGAGATGGGAAAGTGTAAGCATTACACTCGTCACCTAACACCTCCAAAGTCCCTCCACAAACACTAGAAACCCCACGGAGCATACACACCACTCTCTTCCCAATATAGTGGATGAACCCCTAAAACCACTGCTCTTAGATAATCTTTAAACCTTAAACCAAAAATATCCCCTGAAGTCTTCTTAAAATCAAACAACACTTCATTTTAACTGCTGAAAAACATCTGCCTTGAGCATTATGCTCTTTTAAGAACTATCTATATGGGATCAAACTGACAACAAACACAGGAACCTCAGGGGGCAATGAATTCTTGTTACTGGGGAGAAGAAACTCAAAAAAGGAGGATGAGAATGGCCATGCAACTTGAAGAATGAAATTGTCAACTAAATAGTACATATAGAAATGACTGAATTACTTCACTTTGCTATGTATGTTCTCAAAAAACAACAAAATAAATAAAATTTAAAAAAAAAAAAAAAGGAAAGACATTTTTATAATTGCCTTGAAAGACCCATTCAAGGGGACCCTGGGGAGAAGACACTCACAGAGCCAGCGGTCAGACACTACTCGGATAAAGTACTGGGGAGGCAGTGGTTCAAAGACAGGCACGAAGAATGTGATAAGGTGCTCATCCTGGGCATACTTGGCCTTGAGTAGAAAGTATTCATGGTGCAGAATCACCTCACTGTCCACATCCTCCACCAGAATCCAGAATGCCTCTGATGAGCCATGAACCTGCCGACACAAGTGCAAGCAGATGGACATGAGTTGGTGAGGGATCAGCCTTGCCACTCCACCTCTCTTTAAGATCACTCTGAAACAAATCCTTACTTTCTCATCCCATTGGAAGTCTGGCGTGATGGTCAGTTCTACTTTCAGGGTGGAACGTGTGATAGGCTGGAGGTGCACTGACAACTCTAACTTAGGAAACAGGTGGACGTATTTGTGAATGGTCTTCCCCATCTTCGGCATGCGGATAAGCTCACCTGTGAGGAAATGATAACAGGCATGGGACTGCACACCACTCAGCCTGCTATACCTGCAAACTGGGCTACTGCACAAGGTGGCCCATCCAACTACACTCTCCATGAAACCTTAAGACTTTATCGTCCCAAACTGAGGCTTAGCCTGGTATTTCGGCAGGATGTCAGGGCATGAGGCACACTGGCTGGGGAAACACGAAAGCTTTAATACCCGTAGGCTACAAGGAATGAAGGCTGACAGCACCCACACACCTATCTCATTGTGGTTCAGGTCATAAAGGCGCTCAAAGGGGAAGTTCTTCTTCTCAATCTTTTTCACAACTTCTTCAGGAAGTTTACGGAACTGGCGCAGAGGGCACATGGACTGCCACCTAGCCAGGAAGGAAGAGACCAAGGCATCAGTCCTGTCATTAGTGCCTGTAACAAAACACCCTCCTCACCAGCCCCAACTCATCTGGAACAGATGATCACCAAGAACACCAAAGACTCAAGGCAAAAAAGAACCCAGAAGACAGAAGGACCCATGTGAATGGGAAAATATATCAACATGTGACCAGAAGAACCAGATGGCGCCTGGCCATCACCAAAGACAGTCATGCTAGGGCGCACACTTTTGAGTCTCTGTGGCAACATGATACAAAGAGGGGTGAAGCTCAAGAACTCTACTAAAAGACCACAACTGACAGTCCGACAGCCCCGGGGATCTCGTGGTAGCATGGCCCCTAGACCTGCTGCTGCCCCTGTCTAGAAAACACTACTGAGGTCAACTCTTCAGACAAAAATGGACTAGACTGGGGGAAACAATGTGACCATATGGTGTATGTACATTATGGTTCTACGCATTTATAGGAGATTGTCCTTCTGGACTCTTTCTAGATGAGAGAGAAAAGGGTGGAAAGGAGGGGGCAGGAGCTTGTTAAGAGAACATGACAACTATAAAATGAAAAAGTGGAGTGTGCTGTCACCAGGTAAGGATAGCAGTAGAAGCTGCAGGTAGTTGGGCATGCAAAATTTATTTGGATTGTATGCTTTCACTTAATCACAGTAAAAAGACAACAAAAAAAACACCCTCCTCATGACTTGAAGTGATGAGCCATGAGTACAGGGAAAATTCCTCCAAGACAGACATGCCACAGGATGCTGCAGCAAACTCAGAGTGCCAACACTCACAGGCCCTTCCAGCTCACCCCAGAGGGCCTTCACTCTTGTCAGCTCCCTCTCAGGTTCACAGCACATTCTGTGCATCAGGGCCAGATAGCCAAGGCTTTCCCTGCACATATCAGCCCAAGGAGCCCAGCTCACAGTACCCAGCTCCCAGCTTACATGCGCTTGTCAATCATTTTGCAGAGGTTCAAGGTCTTGTCTGTGAGCTGCGCCCAACCTCGGTTCAAGACAATTTCAAAGATTGCACGCATCAAACGACCAGCTGACTGGGGAAACATGAAACATTCCCTCTGTTAAGTCTCAACCATCACCAAAAACACAATAAACTGTTAAAAAAAAAGTGTCTCAATTATCCCCAAGCCTAATTAAGCTACTACTCCATACATGGTATACACACCTATAGCTTAATTACTTCAAGCTCTAATACCATTACCCTTACCAACTCAAAAGCAAAACTCCCTCTGTGAGTACTCTTCCTTCTTTGTAACTGATGTTTGCTATAAGAGGAACAGTTAGAAAAGCACAGCTCAAGCTTACCAAACAACATCTTAACCTAACAGTCACTGCACCAATTTAAAGCTTTTGGTTCATTAGCACTTGCTAGTCTGAGTGCTAGTGACTTGTCTTTGAAGTCAGAGTAGCTTTTAGTTTTATTTCTAAATTCTATAGTCACAGTGGGATGTCACTACTCTGCAGGAATACATACACTGTCTTATGGATCTCCCTGAGGGTCTATGCAGCCTCATCAGCATTCTCTTTCAAGGCTTTGCCCTTTCCCATATGCTCAAGATTAGTAAAGCTCACTGATCAATCAACTAGCCAACTACAGCAAAACTAAGTATTCTTTCCATCCTACTAGTGCCAGACCTAATTTCACCAAGATGCACACAGAACACAAGTAGCTGGAAATGCTTAGGCCCACTCCCATAGCCTGGCACAACTCAGACCTCACCTGAGTAACATACACCATGTCAGCCATCAGTGCAAAGCCCTCCAGTTTCAGCTGGGAGATGAAAGCCTGAAGGAGGACATTGATCTGGAAAAAAAATAAGCTCAGAAGGAAGCCAGTCACTTAACAATACAAGGAAGTGAAATTATGTTTCTGTTCTGATGCCAAGCCAGGTAAGAGCTACAGCTTTTGATTTACAGACATCAAATAATCGTGACCCTACGGAAGGATACAAAAACTTGGAGAAATAAGCAGGTTACCAAGCACAAACCCCAAGTGAAGGCTCCTCTTTTAGGGGATCATAAAAACCACTAGGTCCTTGTTTCCAATGAAAGAGGACTCACCTTTGCACTGGGTTCCTCAATGCTCTCCTTTACTGGGATGGGTACCCTCTCCAACAACTTCTGCAATTCCAGCTTCTCCTCCTGCCACGAGGAAGAAACAGGTTAAGAAAAAGCCAGGTGGCCAAGGATAAACACCACCCAACACCTCTGCAGGGAGTATACCAGCTCCCCATCTTCACACGTCTCTGAGGCTCACCTCTCTCACGGTGATGTTCTTGAACTCTGAGGACAATGAGAAGACCCTGAAAAGCTCAATCTCACTCAGAGTGGGCTTTAGTAGCTGGTTGTATGTCTGCACTGTGTCATTGGTGATATAGTAGTGGCTGGCTATGCGGCCTAGTTCTGTTACCTACAAAGGAAGAAGACTTGATCCAAAGGTGACCATCAACAAGCTCCAATCTCTCTAACTATGGATAACAGATCATGGGATGAACTCAGGACAAAACAAGTGAGTGTCCCAAGGGCAACAGGAAGGATGGCACAGTAAACTGAGTGAACTTCAGTGAACTTCAGGCCACATGGGAGAAAGCAATGCTAGGTGTTACTGTACCATTTTGGAAGTTCCTACGTACAAAAGGACACAATCGAATCCTGACCCATCTTTCTACTCTTTTGTTTCTAATTTAGTATGACTGAGTGAAAATGTACCTCCCCATATAAATTTACATGCCCACCTATATGCAGCTTCCACTGCTCTCCTTGTCCAGTGACAGCACACTATTCCTCTCTGCTCCCTACATGTCTCATCCTGCCAACAGTCTCCTTTCCCCTCCTCTCCACCCACTCTCCTTCCTCCAACCAGAGATCAGCAGAATGATATCCTATAGATGTACAGAACCATAAAGTGCATCCAATATATAGTCAGTCTGCATCGCCAAGTCCAATCCATTCGTTTCTGAAGAGCGGGCCTTGATTATGATTTATGGGCAAGGGCAGCATCAGGGCCAGGGGCCATGCTCTCAGGGGAACCCCGAAACAGCTGACCATCAATTGAGGTTTTTTAGTGGAGATCTCAGGATGCACCCCTTTTTATTCTTGTGTTGCCAGTGAGACTCAACTTAGTGAGCTCCATTGAGGCTACCACTGGTGGTGGCCAGGCATCATCCGGTTCTTCTGGTCCCAAGTCGATGTAGGTACCCACTCATGTGGGTCTCTCTATCTTCTGGGTTGTCTTTACCCCGTGTCACTTTGGTCCTCGGTGAGCATCTGTTCCGGCTGCGTTGGGACCATTTGCTGTGCCCTCAGATGGCAGCTTGGCAGCTTTTAAGACCCCAGACACCACTCACTAATGTGGGGTGCAGAGAGCCCTCCTAGCAAAATGCTAGTTGTGCCAGTTGGCCTCGATTTCGCCTAAGAGCATGGTCCCCTGCCCCCTGACCCAGCTACTCTATCCTTGCAATACTCGGTTAAGATGGAAGGAGTACTCAAGGTATACTGAAGTCCACTTAATGTTGTTCTTGTTTCTAATGTGTGCTATCACCGATTTCTCCCAACCAGATTTCTAGCAACTATCTAATCTAAACCCTCCCCTGCTCGTCCTCCCTCCCTCCTCTCCCTTGCAGCTGTCAGAGTCTTTTCTTCTATACACAAGTCTGTTTTTGAGATCTTATCACAGAGGTCTCATACAATATTTGTCCTTTTGTCGCTGACTACTCTCACTCAACATGATGTTTTCCAGTTGAAACCAGGTTAGGAGATGTTTCCTGGAATCATCGTTATTCTTTATCATTGCGTAGTGCTCCATTCATTCTTTCAAGGGAATTAGATAGAAGTATTCAAATCAAACCTGAAAGTATTCTGAGCCTACAACTTTTGCCTAGATCTTTGTCTCAAATCTTCCAGCCCCTCACCTGGAAATTGCCTGTTTTCTTGTCATACTTGACCAGATTGTTCTTATCCAGCATCAAGGCAGCAGTGTGAACCAGATCCAGGCGGCGCTGATCCAGCAGGGGGTCCCCCTTGAGGTCATCGTGAGAGATGCCATAGAGGGTTGGGGAGCGGAGCATTCGGATATACAGGTAGGCATAACCCAGCCAATTCACTGCATCCTACAAGAAATGGCACAGGAACTCCAGATACCCAAATGAAAAGCTCCTGTGGATCATCTAAAAATCAATTTCCAACTACAAGGATATATACCATTTTCATAAAGTTCATCATATTTTACCATAAAGACCAAAACAACCCTTTCGAAGATCCTGGTAACAGGGAGAAATACCAGTTACAGACCCCAGACTCATTTGAGAGATAGCTTACAAAGAAGAAGACAGGGTGCAGGAATACAGGACTTTGGACGCTGGCTGGTCAACAACACTGCAACAGAGACCATTTCCCACCCTCTGTACCAGAAAAGGCAAGAAGCCCCTAGGGCAGACCTCTACCTTCGCATTCTGGACATTTCCCAGCACGATTTCTGCGTTGAGCATGTCAGGCAACTTGGACACCATCTGACTCTCAATAGGAAGCTGCTGATTGAGGAGTGACAGGTAATACTGCAGCTCTCCGTGAGATGTGATGAGTATGCCTTCACCCTTAGTGTCATACTGAGGTCTTCCAGCACGTCCCAGCATCTAGGTCAGACAGCACACCACTGTCTAAGACACAGAGCTCTAGGGTAAAGTTCAGGACCCCTATAATGGAAAACATCTTTGCTTGGTCCTTCCCATATCCTTGCATTTCCTGGACAAAGGCTGTGCTACAGAGCTCTGTGTGTGGTTCTGGGTCCTTACACTGTAACCTCTGGCCTTCCTTGGACCTTCTGACATCCTTGCCTTCCATATACCTTCCCCCACTGAGAGTAAACATGAAGACTGTACCTGCAGAATGTCCAGTGCTCCCAGTTCTGTCCAACGCCCCTTCTCTGGACTATACACTTGGGTACCTTTGATGATGACTGTATGTGCAGGGAGATTCACACCCCAAGCCAGAGTCGCCGTGGATACTAATACCTACAGAGTTTTCACAAAGCAAGGTAAGAAGGGAAATAGCCATTACCATAAGAGGGTTAGTACTTCTGGCTTCTCCAAGCAGCTGGCGTCACAGCACAGCAGGCCTGAAGTCTCAGTACTTGTCAGTGTGACACAAAATAAAGCAGATAGAGTACCTCATCTATTCAAGAATTAATATTTCTAGGTTCCAGAGATATCTGAGAATCACAACTACAGACCTATTATTTACCAACTTACATTTAGCAGACAATTAAAAACACAGGTTATCCTGAAAGAAAGAATGAACAGGGTCCTGACCTCACAAATGCACATTTTGAGCTGTTTCTACCGAAGCACTCTGCTCTGCTCCTTAGAAATTTTCCTAAACCCACTCATCTTTCACCTACACTGTGTCAACAGCTGGTAAAGGTGGCACCAACACATGTTTACTGTACCTACCACAGCACTCCTGAGCCAAACACAATCTCTGACACTTCAAGTCTCTGAAGCCTGAGCTACAGCTCCCCCAGGAGCTTTGCCCTCCCTCACCTGGATGTGTTTGTCAGCAAAAAGATCCTCCACAAGTGTTCGGTCAACTCTGGTCATGCCAGCATGATGGATAGCAAAGCCATATGGTAAAAGGTCCTTCAGCTCCAAGTTCTGTGGAACAGGAAAAGAAGTTAATGAGGTGAGCCTTCCTGTGGAAACTCTCCCAAGGAATAAGTAAATATCTTTGTATCAGAACAAGTAAAAGGAGACCCTGCCTTATTACCTATCCCACATAACCACATTCACGTAACCAGTGTCACCTATATAAAACAGCAACACCATGATATAGTCTTAGGGGAGTTGTCTAGGACCTCAAAGAAACTAGCTACCTAATGGGAACAAGAACCTGGGCCTATCACTTCTCACCTTGCACTGTTCAGCTTCTGTTCGAAGGACTTCGGTGGAGGCTGAGCCCTCTCTCAGAAACAGACCCAGAGTGTCCTTCTCTAGGCACATGTCCCGGATGGCCCTGGCTGTTTTCCCAGTCTCTTTCCGGGAGTGGACAAACACCAGTACCTAAAGCAGAAATCAAAGTTTGCTCCAGTCAAGAGACAAGCTCCAGCAGCCACTCTTATAGCCTGAGAGCACCACCCAGCAGAAAATAGAGGCTGTACCGTAAGGCCAGAGGCCAAGGTCTTGACAGGAGGAGAAACTGTCAAGAATGAGAGTGAGCTCAGAAGCCTGGCAACACAACTGGCAAGACTCTAAAGTCTTAAAACTACGAAACTAAATACACTGTGCATGCAAACACAAGAATCTCAATTAAAAATCTGTATTCAAGCACCTGAAAAAATTCTAAATCAAATGAAAAATCAGCCTGCAAATTAACAGCTAAAATAGTGTATGAAATGGATCCACTCCTTTATGAAAGGACTTAAGACGTAAGCCTTAGCATGAGAATGGTACCATTTTGTAAAACATTAAAGAAAATCCTTATTGTATTCAGTGCCAAGGGATGATTTCTCACATAAGCTCATGTAATTCTTTTTCATTAGATAAAAAGAAATGTATAATCTGTTACTTTTCTTTTTATTTCCTTGGTTATCATGGTTAAATTATGGGCTCAACTGAAGAAATATTATACTAACTTCCTGTTCAAATGTCCTCTACCACTAGTTTCTATTTTTCATCTCTTAGAGTAAGTTACTCCAAATATTTTATGTATGCAGTCATGTAAATAAAAGCACACAGTCCTACAAACTCAATAGTGGAGCTAGACAGACCGATTATGTGGGTTTAATTTCCTTTTCAGGAGCTTTTAAATACAAACTCAATCCCTCTAATTGTTATAGGACTATTCAGGTCATCTACTTCATCTTGGCAGAGTTTTGGTAGCTTGCAGTTTTTGAGGAATTGGTTCATGTCTCCTGTCAAACTGACAATATTCCCATATTATTCTCCTAACAGCTACAAGACATATAATGGTATCCCATTTCATTCCTGATACCGGGAATTATGTTGTTTCTTCTTTTTTCTCTTTGTTAACCTCATCTAATTAACAGTATACCAAGAATTCAAAAACACAAAGGGTTAAAAAATAACAAGGAACCATGAACCCACCTGGTTTTTTCCAGCATGTTCCATAATTTTCTCATATACAATTTCATTCATGATCTGGAAACGCTTGATGGCTTTCTTCTCTGTGATGCCCACGTAAGTCTGCTCCAGAGGTACTGGGCGGAAGCTACAAGTTCAACAATTAAGTGAAGCTTCTGGCAGAGGATCTGAGAGAATACGTGGTGCTCGTGGCCCCAGAAGCACATATATCTGAGATTCACATATCAAAGGCCAAAGGCCCTTCTACAACCAATGCAAGAGAACTCCCTAGAAAAGAGGGTGGAGACCAGGAAGGTTACCTAATTTAACTTTCCCCAGTCTTCTCTCATACCTGTTATCAAAGTAGAAGAGGCCCTTGGCAGGGTCAACACGCAGAAAAGTGGCCACATCTTCGTAGTTAGGGAGAGTGGCACTAAGACCAATGAGCCGAACGTCTTCTTGAGTCATCTCAATGTTTCGGATGGCCCTGGCCACCAAAGCTTCTAAGACAGGGCCTCTGTCATCGTGAAGTAGATGGATCTCATCCTAAAGAACAAGGAGTACAGCAGATCAACTCTAGGACTAAAGAGATCAAGCCCTGTTTCCTGAGATTAGTGCTACTAATTAATATGCCTAATAAAGGAGAGAGCACCCCATTCCAGGACTTGTTTCCCAGCCAAAGGGTAAAGACAATATTCATCATGACAAACTCAAAGAAATAACCATAACCTTTTTTGCTCATGTTCAGTGCAACACAATAGCTCAGAGTAAGAAAACATGATACTTCACGTGAAAGAATTCCTAACTATACTCAAAAGTAAATTTTTATTACTAAAAAGGGATCTTCCGATTGGACTACACTTACACCAAGTTATCCTTACCAACAACTCTCAACCACGGCAGTTATCCTTACCAGCAGTAAACTACACTGTGCATCCAATTCAAGTTCACACAGTCTAGATAAGTACTTCTTAAGTTTTAGCATGCATAAAAGCACCAAAGGACTCTGTAAAACTGAAGACTGTATTTCAGTAGGTGTGGGATGGGGCCTGACATTTCTCCATTTCTATCAAGCACCTATTCAATGATGCCACTGCTGGTCTGCGGGTCAGACACTGAACAGCACAACTCTGAAGTACAGCAAGACAAACTTTTTCTTAAAAGGCCACATACTCAGTATTCTGTGCTTGCAAGTCGTATGATCTCAGGTGCAAAATATTCAACTCTCCTTTGTCCAAAAGCAGCCACAGACAATACATAAATGAATGGTATGGCTGCATTCCCCAAATCTTTGTAAGACAGGTGGCTAGAGTGCTAATCCCTGCTCTACAGCACTGGAAAGCAACATGGGAGGTTCCTATGACACTCAGAGCCAGCCACTCCTTTTTGGGTGCTTCTGTTTCTATGAACATAACATCTGACTCCTTTACTCTGAGAATGGACAATGTGAAAGACCCAGTTAGCTTTCTATTCACATTTGTTGCAAAACATTTCAGACACAAGACACAAAGAACACGACAAACACCATGCGCCAACTGTGAAGTCTCACAGTTACACAGATTCTCATTCAATGCTAACAACAAAGTTCACCTGGTTGTCAGTAAAAAAGTGAGTTACTAAGGAAAGAAAGAACCTGAACAAAGTCAGGGTTAACCTAGCACATGTTCTTCCAGGACTGGTCTGTATACTCGTAACCTGTCGTCTCCAACCAGGACCAGTCTCTATACTCTACATGCATGCACTCCTCCAGGCACTGGTCTTTACACTCCCACAAGCAGCTTTGCTCACCAGAATGACAAGCCGCACCAGCTGGGTGTAGGTGCGCTCCCCACCCTTGCGCGTGATGATGTCCCACTTCTCGGGAGTGCAGACAATGATCTGGGTGGCACTGATCTCCTCCTTGCACAGCTGGTGGTCCCCAGTGAGTTCTGCAACAGTGATGCCATACGTGGCCAGGCGCTGATGGACAAAAGGTGTGTCAAGCAAGACAGTGCTTAAAGGAGGCTGCAACACTACAACATTTTGTCTGGGAAGTTTTAGTACCAGATATTGAAAGTAGCCATCAATCCCCCAGGTAAGTGTCATGTGAGTCAAATTATATATGCACATATTGCTAAAACCAAAGTTTACATGCAGGTAAGCAAAGTGGGCACAGATCTCCGACAGCTCTGCACACAAGGGGTGAAATGGAAACCAGCAGATAATCAAGACTGTCTCTCAATACTGCAGAAGGGAACGATTGGAGAAAATTGCTACAGAGAGGATGAGAGAGACAGCAAACCCCTATAAAAGGGCATCACAAAGTCAACAACATTTGTGCTTCAGAAACACTCTGTCCCTGGCCAAGTCCCAACTTTGAAATGGGAAAAACAACCCACTGCCTAAGGCATTTCAGAAATGTCCTAACAAGAAAGAATGAGATGCAGCATGCCTGGTTCAGTACTTTGACACCTGCACTCTGTATCTTCCACAGCCAAGTTCTATCCCTTTACCTTTCCAAAACTGCCCACCATCTCCTGCACCAAGGAACGCATGGGAGCAATGTAGATGATCTTGAAGTCATCCACATTGATAGTCCCGTCCATGTTAATATGTTTCCCGATCTCTCGGAGCATACACATCAGCGCAACGTTGGTCTTTCCAGCACCCTGTCAAAGACCAAGAATGAGAAGCTCTGTTTAATATACTCACTGCCCTAACTTCTGAGAATTTTCTGCTACAATAGATAATAGAGAATGTCATGGTGTATATGTACATTTTGGAAGGGAGGGCAAATAGTGAATAATCCTGCCACCAGAAATATAGACCATGTTCTATAAGAAAAAACAGCTACGGGAGTGCTCACAGTAGGCGCACATAGCAGCAGGTTCTCATCTGTCTCCAGGGCAGCACGGTACAGTTTACTCTGGATCCGATTCAGTGTTTTGAAGCCCTCAAATCCAGCCTGGGCATATTTTGGCAGCTTCTCCACTGGAAGGAGTTGCTAGAAAGAAGAAATATCACTCATATCTGCTTGGCAACATCCATGAGCAGACTTTCTGCAGGATTGTCAGAACTGCATTTCCTGACAAACTCCCTTCCTAACTCTCCACAGAAGGCCAGTCTAGGACACCAATAACATCCCCAGGCTCAAGATCATAATGGACAAATGCTAAAGCAGCTTCTGCCCACTGCTGTTCAGGCTATTCTGACACAAACCAATCCTGTAGGTCTGGAGAATTGCCCCATAGTTTCCAAGGAGCATCAGAACTGTGACTTCCTGGTTAGCCGCCAAGCTTTTAATTACTGTGTTACCCAGGCTCCTTCTAGCTCTGGAATGAACTACTAACAAGACACAGTCAAGTTTTGACCAATGGGTTGAAATCCAAATTAAAAGTGAGGTGACCTCAGCAAAGAGCTGAGAAGAGCAATTTACTCACTTCTTCTGAGCCAAAAGGCTTGGGCTTCAGAGCAGGCACATGCACCTCCTCATAGCCCTTGCGCTGGCGACGGAAGGATCCATCAGGGAGCTGACAGCGTTTGTTGGCCATGAAGTGGCTCCCCTGGGTAAAAACCAGGTCCTCCAAGTCCAGAACTTGCCGTGGAGCCAGTGCCTAGGAGTTTAAAAACAAAAACACAAAGAAAATGAACAAGCTGGGCTGAAGAGTTTTCTATGCTTCACACCCCTTGGAGATGTGATGATCCTGATAACTACCTCTCCACCCTGGTCCAAATCCATAGTTTCCAGATCTGTGTCCATTCGGGACTGACGCACTCGCTCTCTCCGGCACCTTTCCTCCTGTCGTTGGAGAGACAAAAAGAATGAACTGTTTACCAACACCCTAGATTCTTGTTCTGTTCAATGCTTGCCTGGCTGAGCCTAATGAAAAAGATGCTTACTAGTAAATTCCAAAATAAAAAAAGCTGCCCTTTACGTTCAGGTACCTGCTACAGAGACCACCAGGATAATCAAAGCAAGTATCTCTAAAGGGACAATGGGCAATATAAAGATGTCAGAAATAGACCTTCTGTAACTCAGCATCAACAGGTACCACAGTGGTGCTCAAGTGTGGGTTCTGTGTTCAACTAACATGCGTTCCTTGGATTTCAGTTTTTTCTACACAAGTCCACACAGTTCTGGTGAGGAAAGCAAGTTAGTGGTCTCCCACCTACAACCAACATGATTGCTTTGATTCTAACCTGTGCTCAGTGACAATCTCCAAAGAATTCAGAGAACTACATCACTGCTGAAACTCTCTTTTATGATGAAGTTAGTTTATGTTCCAGTCTTTTACCCCATGTCCCTTGGTCAAAGCAAACAACCCATCTCAAGAATCAAACCAACCAGCTCTTACCCGGATCAGATCCTCCTTCTCAGTTTCGTGGAGCTGGTAGAGGAACTTGGATAGCTCTGGATCAGCTTCCATCTTTCCCATGATCCGTTCCTTTTCAGCTTCACTCTGTGCACTGGCCAGCAAGGTACAATATAAAACTGCAAACAACAGAAGAAGAAAGAGAAGGGTAGAGAAAACCAACTTTGAACCTTGGTAGAAAAAAATCACAGGTTCCAAAGCTTTGAATACAACACAATCTCCATCACACGTGCACACTGCAGAGCCCACCAGACACTCACTCATCATCCTGTGTTGCCGCAGCACTTTGATAAAATCAAAAGTGTTGAAACCGAGAAGCAGGACTAGCTGGTTCTCACACTCCCGATCATCACTGGCTGTCTGTAGAAGAGAAAGCAACACTAGCATGAAAAATTCAGCTCTCTGCTTTATTCACTGTTCCCAACTACTACAATCACCAAACACAGAAAGGTGCTTAATGCAACCACAGAAATACTGTTCTCCTTGGCCATACCTTCAAAATCTCCAACACTTCATCTGCCTTCTTCTGTGACACAATAGCATCATCGTAGAAACGACTGAGCTGCCGCTGCAGCCAAAACGCATCAATATCCCGAGGGTGCAAATCCTTCTTCTTAGAACTCATCAGTTCACCTGAGGCTACAAGCTACAAGAAATAACTGCTTTCTCATTACCCTGCAACAAAGTTCTCCACCCCATCCTGTAGCGTACTTTCTTCTGAGGATTTTCTAGAGGGAAAAAAACTCTATTACACTGAGTTCACACTGAGATTGAATCCATACATACCTAAGAAGGAAATAATAATGTAAACCTTAACAAAATCCTATCACTAAATGTTCATCATGGCTCAGCCTGTAAAAACAGTTAAGTAACGTGTAACAGGATGAAGGCATGGGGAAAGAGCGCTATCTCTGGAAACAACCTAGTCCTGTAGCAACAGGAAACAGCATACTCACATTAGCCGAGAGTGTGCACCGCACAACAGCCTCGTCTCCTTCCATGTCATCATCAGATGCCTCTTCTCGAACCTCCCCATACACATCTTCATCTCCTTCCTGTGGAAATGGTCCCACACCAACCCATGATCAGGAGCTGATACTGGCATCACCCAAGAACCTCCACGTCACCCATAGTTACAGCAATGGCTTTGGGGAGAAACCAACAGCTTACTGAAACCAAGATGAGCCTTATTCCAGAAGGCATTTAATGGAATGGCCTCAGTATTCTAAGCCCCCTTGGCATAGATTCATCAGATGCTTCCACTCTCTTCTGCTTTTCTCACTGGGTTGCCATGATGGCAACCAACAAAAACATTACCTCTATTTCTCTCTCACATACACATAATCAATACTTAAGACACACCAACAGCTTTAGCCTAGCAGAGAAGAGCTATAGAGAAGCATCCTTGGAAAAGCGAAATGTAGAGAATGCATTGTATGCACAACACTTTAGTCTCAGAACTTAAGCACAGTGTCATGTTTAAGGCAGGTACTTAATAAACAGGGTAGACAAATAAATAATACTTGTTTCATAAATGAGATCATATAAGAAAAGCATTTTTTTAGTCTGCTGCTACTTAAAATTATAAAATCCTACCAAAAGGCCAGCAATCCCAATCTACCACCTGCTCCTTGCAAACTCTGTAAGGGCACTATCTGTCGAATCAACTGGACAGCATTGATTTTTCAGGATCTTACAGTGCAGAAAGCAGGTAGCAGTCATCCATTTTAATCACTTTATTTTACAGAAAGGGAAACTAAGGCCAAATGACCTCACTAAAATACTGGACTAAAATGCAGATCTCCTGGTTTCTAGATCAGTGCTCTTCCTTCTTGCACTTCTTTGTTATCCACTTTTCCTGTCCTTAACAAAATATCCAACAGCCAGCATTTTGTCTTGGAGGTGCCAGATTCATTTACTGAGAAGTCTAAGGTAACTCTGTAATTTTTTTTCAAGTACCCCACTAAATCTTATTTAGGCATATTCAAGAAATTCTCACGAGACGGTAGATAATCACGGTGACTGCTTCAAGTATCACTTAAACAACTGTGCCCACACTCAGTGTAAATGTCCACTCTTTTGAAACTGGTATAGGATATGGTACTGAAAGAATGGAAAATTATCATGGTAAAGTTTGAATGTAGGTAAGTTACAAAGTAATTTCCTAAGGAAAATACAGCAGGATACAACCTCAATGAAGGTATTTACTGTACTTTATCTTTTGTCTCCCTTTTTGTGGGTTCACTTGGTTTAAGATATTATTAATTTAAATTTGCTTTATAAAACCTTAAGATAACCATAACAATTTTTTGCAAAATATTAAATACCTAAGTTTGAAACTCACACAGCACCATGAAATGTTATGTGGCTCAAACTAGGGAGCATCTTTACATCAGAAGTACCCCTATTACTGTGAAAACTTCAAAACCAAGAACAGACTGGGTCACTCTGTTTTATCACTTACCTCTTCATCAGACTCAAACTGCACATTCACACCGTATGTCTCATCAATGTTGTCATCTGAAATGAGGAATTAATAGAAAAGGGCAGTGGATGGCCAGTGAAATGAGAGGCACCACAAAGCTAACTTCCTCTCCAACTGCCTGGCTTGCCTATCATCAGGCTAGATCTACGGTCTAAGGACTCAGAGACACAGATGTGTCATCAAAGGTGACCAACACAACAGCCATCTGTGCTACTGTTACAGAGGTCTTCTCTAATCTGCTAACTTGGCTTCAGTCTGCTGTTCTTGCTCAATCACTCAGGCCTAGGTTCTGCCCAAGTTTTTCCCCACCATTATACAACTCAAAAGTCTCAGGGAAACCCCAAAAGCAGCTGTTGGAGTCCAGGAATTTTGCTGTCTATCAGTCATTTAACTCTTCAATGAATAAAAAACAGGTAATTGGGGGTCAACAAAAATTAGTTAATATGAAGAGAGCATAACGAGCTCAGTTACCCATATTCTGGATTTCCTTGTCTCCACCATAGTCTGTGATTTTCTTGCCCAAGTTCACCAGCACATGGTATCTGGTATCATCGGTTTGACCCAGCAGCAGATCAATCTCCTTCCGCCTTTCCTTGTCCCGCAGCTTTTCATTCTTCAGGACAGCGAGAACTTCATCAGCTGCTCCACAAAGAATATCACGTGGCTAGTGGAAAAAGCAAAAAATTCAGAACACCACACGGAACACTGCTGACCAGTAGGATGTGAAGAGGGGCACCAGGCCCCGACTATTTTCATTTAACACTGATCAAAAATGCCACTCAAAAGTCAAGAAAGACTCATCTGTTTCCTTAAAAACACCACATAGGTGGTCTTAGGGAGCAGAAGGATACAACTTCCATGATGGTCTGCCAGGTCTCTGAGTGGTAGAAGCATTCTCAGTTATATCTTCCCCAACCCCCAGGTTGCCAGTGTTTTGGTAATTCTTTGCACTTCCTTTACCATCCACCTCACCAGAGCCTCTAGAGATTCACAGTCCTCAACTTAATAATACACATCTAACGGTTAACAGCATAGGTTCTGGAGACAGGCTACCTGGATTCATTCTAGCTCTGCTAAATATGACCTCTGTGACCTGGAAAAATTACTCAACTATTCTCTGCCTCATGTCACTCTTTTGAAAAATGGACAATGAATATTAACAGCACTTATCTCACAGAACAAATCTGAGAGCTATAAGAGACAAGACATTAAAAGTGCTGTTCCATGCAAAAGAAATGCTCAGCAAATACGAGCTGCTGTCACTACTACTTCTACCAACTGGTATGGCTCACACAGGCAAATCCAAACACCAGGCTTTTCTTGTGCCTCCCAGCTGTAAACCTCTCCCCTTCCAAATGCATGCCTCCATGCTCTAGCTGCCTCACCTGGTCCCCAAGGGCAGCCTGGATGAAACTGAGCAGCACCTCATAGGTCTCCCGGGTCTCTTTGGTTTTGGGCTTATAGATGATGCCCACCATTTCATCAATGCCCTCTGACAGCAGGGTATAGCCCTTCATCTTGTTGATGTCATGACGGTCCTCATCACGTTTTCTTCGCCTAATTGATAAATGGGATGATGTTCAACAGGAAGAATCTTCCCTCACCAGATCAAACTCACACCCTACTCTTCCTCAGTTTCATGATACATATCTAATATTTGAAAAGAGACACCTGTCCTCAGCAAGTGATTCCTACTTGACCTCAAATCCCTTGCACAAGATATTTCTTGATAAGACTTAGTGATAGAAAGGGAGTCCCACCACCCTCTCACTAGATGCACTTAACTATACAATGGGACAGTCTCCTCATTCATTTAAAACAGACACCTCACACTTTGTATGACAATGTTACGTAATCTGATTCTAACTTTTTATAGCTAGAGAAATTGAAGCTCCAACAGAATCTACTACTATGACTCCTTTGATGCAATGGATCACTTTTATACGGCCCTTCTTCCATGGTCTTGAAACTCTCACCCAATGATTGAGAGGGGCCATACAAATAAGGTGCTTGGGGCCTACCAAGGGAATTTGACAGCTTGCTAACAATGCTGGGTTTGCTGCCCATCAAGTGGATTGCTAATAATGCAAATAACATGCACAGCACACTCATGTGGGTAAGACCACACAAATAAGGTGACAGGAGCCCCAATGAATGGACTGGTCAGTTTTGCCATAAAATGGCTTAAAATAACTAAAAATGAACTCATCTCTAAACAGAAAGGGGGCTTCATTGCCACCAAGAAAAAGACATAGGAGCTGGATACATCCTTTGGGCCCACCATCCCTACAATGAGTAATTTATAGACCCAGGAGACATAAAGAGAGCTGTAATATCTGAACTGGTGCCACAACAGAGAAATGGCAGCATGAGAACCAGGAGACTGGTACAAGATTGGGCAGTGGCCTTCTTGGCGCACTGACGGGCAGCCACAGTGAGTTGACCCACAGAGCAAGAGAGCTGACTGTCTCCTGGCTGGGGGCCTCCTGGTGGAACAGGATACCTTGAGGCAATTACTGGCAGAGTTAGAGATCTTTGTGACACTTGTCTAAACAGGGCAGAGGCCAGGCCAAGGGGTAGACAGAGGCCTGCCTGCAGGCATGGCTGAGAAGTCCTGACTGAACCATATCCTGAGTTATTCCTGATCTTGAATTGTAACCTATTACTTCCCTTAATAACCTCCATAACTGTGAGTATGGTCTGTGAACTTCATGTAGCCACCGCAATGAATTACTGAACCCAGCAGAGAAGTAGAGTGTGCCACTGGAGAGACAGCTGCTGTCAGCACTGGTAAAAAGGCAGGAAGAAGCTATGTCTGACTACCACCTTATAAGGCTCAGCTTTGGGCTAACGCTATTGGCTGATTCTCCCTCCTTGTGAAGTCAGACCAGGAAATTGGATGACAATGCCAGCATGCAGAACTGGAAAAGATGTCATACTTGGTAACATGGAGGGCCAACAATCTACTTAACTCACTTAAAAAAAACAACTACTTTAATCAAAATGGGCCTAAGAATTTTTTACATTTTATCACAGGGGATGGAGAAGACACAGAGACATCCATGGTCAAAAGATAATGGTGAGACAAAGTTTAACAACTGCTTAGTTTTGAAATACCCCCAAAAGTAAAGAAAAACTAAATAAAACACCTATCTTCAGTATTATGGATGCCAAGTGTTACAGATTATTAGAAAAACATAACAGAAAGTTATTTTCCACTGTAAGCACACTTGTTGAGACCAGAGAACTTTCTCCCCCTTCACACTCTGCTGTTACCTTCACTAAGTTGTTTCAATAATTACTGGACATTTCAATAATTACTGGACATGTCCAGTTTTGCACCAAACATTTCTGCAAAAAATACACTCAATGCTCACATGCTAAAAAGAAGATGGACTCTGAAAAAATGTTTCCCCTTGGTACTCACTTGGCTCTTCTTTCTTCCTGCATCTGCGGCTTGGTCCGTTGAGCTTTATCTCCCATACGTGTGCCCTCGAGCTTCCCAACCAGGGACAGCACCTCTCCTGTGGGTTCATCTCGACGGGTGCGATCAATGAGAGAGCGGTCAGCTTGGAGAACAAGATTTGAGTTCTGAAAGGATCACAATAATATCAGAGCTCTGACATGAACAGGGCCAGTTCCTATACACAGGAACACCAGCTGATAATAAAGGATGAATACACACGAATGATAATGATCACTAAAAAAAAGGAGTGAGAGAAAAAAAAAAAAAAACACAACACTGCCATCAAGTTCATTCTGACTCACAGCGACCCTACAGGACACAGCAGAACTACCCCATCGAGTTTCCACAGAGTACCTGGTGGATCTGAACTGCTGACCCCTTGGCTAGCAGCCGTAGCACTTGGCCTACTCACCCCCAGGACTTCCACTGATCACTAGACAGAAATTGTTTTTCAGTTTTAAGAAGTAACAACACTGCATACGAACATCTGGCTAAACTAAGTCCTTCAGTCTGTTAAAAAGACTGAGCAAGCGTTGCTCCTAACAAAGCGCACATTAACCCACACCATGATAAACAGTGTTAGAAGGGGCGCGGATGGCAAATGAAAGCCACCAGGTCAGCGCTAAGGGGACTGGAGAAAACCCTCCTAGCAGAGCGCTGTCTTCCCGCCCCCCAGAACCTAATGGGGTTACTCACACCGCCGTCTAGCTCCACTCTGGCCCCGATTCAATTCCCCTCTACCTTCCTAGCTCTCCCATAGGCCTTCCTCTCGCACCTCACTAGCCTCCTTCACCCAGTCCTCCCAGACCCCTCACGCACCGCTTTATACTCGTACTGCAGGCTGCGGGCTGTCACATCCGCCATGGCTGCAGCTGAGCCTAGCCCTCAGCGGGCCCCGTTACCACACCACACGCTACAAACTGCCGCCGGTCGGAATTCACAGACCAGACGACGCGGGACGGACGCACTGAGAGGAGTGAGAGGCAACCTCCCTTCCGCTTCCGGGTCGTGCGGTGAAAGCGTGAAGGGGCTTGTCGCCGAGAGGTGGGCGGAGCTGGCGTATCTAAGTCTCGGGTTCCCAGTATCGCGAGATTCTTGGGTCCGGCTTTTCTTCTTCTCCTGGCGTTGCAGCCCTCTTGTTACTGCCCGGGTGTGCGAGCTCCTCAGGTCATAACGGACAGCCCCCTATGCTGACCGAAACACATTTCTCCCTGCTTCTTCCTCAGAACTCTCGCCCTGTGAGGTAGGCACTCTAGGAGATTCTGATTACCCCCTTTTCCTCACAAGAGAACTGAACCTTACTAGCCATCGGGCAGTTACGTGTCTGTATAATTGTATCTTCTTCTGGATTTCTCATTTGGATTTAACTAACTCACAATAGATCAAAGACCTAAATGTTAATCCTAAAACCATAAAATTCCTGGAATATAACATAGGGAGAAAATTGTGAGACCTAATGTTGTCCAAGAATAGAATAAACAACGTAACAAATACACGAATAGAGAAGGACAAAATGAATGGAACCTCATAAAAATTTTAAAAACTTATGCCATCAAAAGACTTGCCGGACTAACTAGAGTGGGGAAAAATCTTCGGAGATGACTGAAAAGGATCGAATCTAGAGAATTTATAGGAAACTGCAACAAATCAAAGATAAAGAAAACCCAGTCTCAAAGTGGGCAAAGGACATGAACAGAACCTTCACCAAAGAGGACATCCAGGCAGACAACATATGAAAACATGTTCACAATCATTAGCCTTTGAAACCATTTCTGTCTAATTAATTTCGACTCAGTGACTATAAAAACTCACCAAACCAAACCCGCTGACGTCAAGTCGCTGCCAACTCCTAGTGACCCTATAAGGCAGAATAGAACTGCCCCATAGAGTTTCAAGGAGTGCCTAGTGGACTTGAAACGCTCAGTTTTGGATTAGCACCTGTAGCACTTAACCACTAGGCACCAGGGTTTCACTACAGAGGTGTGAAACCACAGCTAAAGGGAGATATATCTTACCCCTCTTACCACCCCCTACAGTGGCACTGACTTAAAAAAAAAGTAACAAAATGTTGGTAAGACTGTAAAATCGTACAACCACTATGTAAAACAGTATGGTGCTTTCTCAAAAAACTAGGAGTAGAACTGTTCTGTGAAAACCCGGTAACCCTGGTGATGTAGTAGTTAAGTGCTACCTCTGCTAACCAGAGGGTTGGCAGTTCAAATCTGCCAAGTGCTCCTTGGAAACTCGTTGGAGTAGTTCTGTTCTGTCTATAGGGTCACTATGAGTCTGAGTTGTAGTAATCAACTGCACAGCAGCGGGTTTGCTTTGGGGGTATGAAACCATGCAGGCATAGTGGTTAAGTGCTGCCTGCTAAACCCAAAGGTTCACAGTTTGAATCAACCAGGTGTTTTTTGAAAACTCTATGGAGCAGTTCTACTCTGTCCTATAGGATTGCTATGAATTGGAATTGACTGGACCTCAATGGGTTTGCTTTTTGATTGGTGTTATGGATTGAAATGGTTCTCTAAAACATCTGCAGCAGCATAATTCCTGGTGTTGTATGATGTTACTCTATGATGTTAATAAGGGTGGATGGGCGGCAGTTGTGTCGATGAAGCAGGGCTCGAGGTGTAAGTTGTTTTGTGCCTGAGGCAGTCTCTTGAGATATAAAGCAAAGAAGCCGGCAAAGACCACTGGGGACCTCATACTAGAAAAGGCAGTGCTGGGAGATGAGCATGTCCTTTGAAAGGATAAAGGTCCCTGTCCCTCAAAAGCTTCTGGTCCTAGGGAAGATTGGCAACAAAGACCTTCATCCAGTGCCAGCAGAGAATGCCTTCACCTGGAGCTGACACCCTGAATTTGGACTTTTAATTTACTGGACTGTGACAAATAAAATTCCTCTTCTTAAAGTCATCCACTTGTGGTATTTGTTAAAGCAGCACTAGCTGACTAAAACAATTGGTTTATTAGCCAGCAACCTCACTACTAGGTGTAAAACTAACCAATTACCCTAGAGTTAGTTCTGACTCATAGCTACCCTATAGGACAAAGTAGAACTGCCTCATAGGGCTTCCAAGACTATAAATCTTTATGGAGGCACTTTTCTGAGGAAAGATGTGGCAGCTGCTTAAATACATATAAAAGCCTTGGAAATCCTGTGGAGCAGTTCTGCTCTGTCCTTTTGGGTCTCTGTAAGTTGGAATTGACTTAATAGCAACAGTTTTTTGTTCATTTGTTTGTTTTTTGAGGTTTCCATGGACCTTGCTGGATGGAATAGGATGAATGCACAGAAATTAGAAATCACCTCATCTACGTCTAAGAAAAGAGACAATGGAGAAGTTCATTATCATCAGTCAGAAGTAGGCCAGGGGCCAACTGTGGAAAAACCATCAATTGCTTTTAATGCAAATTCAAGTTGAAGCTGAAAAGAATTAAAATGAGCCATTGAAAGCCAAAGTGCAATCTTAAGTATATCTCATCTGAATTTAGAAACTATCTCAAGAGTAGATTTGAATACTAATAATCAAAGTCTAGAAGAGTTGTGGGATGACGTTCATGAAGAAGACAAAAGGTCATTAAAAAGACAGGAAAGATACAGCGCAGTTCTACTGTGTCCTATAAGGTGGTTATGAGTCAGAATTGACTCAGCGGTGACTTTTTTTGTTTTTTACAAAGGAGAAGAAAGCTCTCACTGAGATTGTTACTGAGCTTCTGTATTCTTTACTTAAAAAAAAACCCATTGCCTTCAAGTTGGTTCTGACTCATCAAGATGCTATAGAACAGAGTAGACCTGCCGCATAGGCTTTCCAAGGAGTGGCTAGTGGGTTCAGGCTGCCAGGTTCTTGGTAAGCAGCCAATCTTTTAACCACTGGGCCACGAGGGCTTCATTCTTCAGTTAGCTTTCCACATATCACAAATACCTTTAAAAAGTTATTATGGGTGGTGGTATTTATTTGGAAGTAGAGGAAGGTGTCACTCTGTAGTTCAAGTGTGTTCATGTACATGTTTAAGTTAGGCTTTTTGATTATCTTCCAAAAGAAAGTAAACTATCCTCAGACCATTTTATGCTGGGATTTGGCATAGTACTTCAAAATACTTCAAGTAATGGACTTCTGCAGAAGACCTGTTTGCAAGTGGAGAACAAACTGTCCAGCTTCTGTTATTATTTCTGGTTGGAAACAAATGGCCCAACCTCTCAGTCTGTTATAAAATACTGGTCTAAAAAGAACTACTCCTTTATCCCCACCCCACTTTATAATTCTCAGTTAAGAAAAATAGTTTGTTGCTGCAAACCAGTTAATCTTTATGAAATAGCCCTGCATCCATACCACCAACTTCTTTGAAATCATTTCTCCCTGCAAATCTAAGCAGCTACAGGAAAAAAAAAGGATGAGCTTTCATAGCTGTGTGTCCCTGATGTCACATCCTGGTCAGCCTTTTTGGACAAAGCAAAATTTAAAAAATGTGTTCCATTAGAGGTCTACGGTTTGCACATGTGCTCCCTACACATTTCTCACGAATGTAATAGAATACAGTCTGATAAGTACATTTTTTTAATGGCCAGTGTATCTTGAATCTATCTATAACCTAGTAGCATCTCATTTTTAAGACTTTTGCGATTATTAGTTGGTTCGTGTTACAAAACAGGATACAAAGTAGAAAGACTTTAGAACTAAATGGTTAAGATTTACACAGGAAAGTTGTGTTTTTAATGAAAAGAGAATATTCAGGCTTTATTTCTGGTATGAAGTTTATGTATTTTTTAAAAATCCTATATTTGTATAATTACAGCAGAGAGTTTAGATTCTTTTCTGGTTACAAACATTACTGGTAGCTGGATTATATTTCTAATGTATTTTTCTTCAGGGAAAAATTATAGAGAAAGAAAAAGTTTTCAGATGAATGTATCCTAGAAATAAAAGTTGAAATATTCTTTTCTTTATTGTGCTTTAAGTTTACAATTCAAGTCAGCATATCATATAAAAACTAATACACACTTTGTTTTGTGACCCTAGTTGCTCTCCTTACAATGTGACAGCATGTAAGGTGAGAGGTGAGAGGTTGCTGACCAGTGCTGATAACAGCAATTAAAAGTCAGAATGCGATTAATGTCACAAGGGGGCGCTTTGGGACACGGTGTAAGGTGGAAACGTCTCTTGAAGACACTGGGGGAAGCTTTTTGCAGTGATGGCGGTATTTGCCTGTCGGGTAAAGGCTGACTAGGATTCAGGGAGGAGTAGGGGTTTGCAGGGTGGCACAAAAACAGCTAAAGCTTAATGCAGGGATGTGGGAAGACAGGCGTGTCTTGGGAGCTGTTAAGAGTGCAGTTCACTGTGTGCACGCAAATGTAAGGTGTGGGGCAGTATAGTTAAATGTATAGTTAGCCATCTCTTCATTTCCCGTGTCCATTCAACCAGCTCCCATTGCCTCCTGCCTTCTCATCTCACCTCTGGACAGAAGCTGCCCATTTAGTCTTGTGTGTCTGCTTGAGCTAAGAGGCAATCTCTTCACCAGCATCATTTTCTGTCTTATAGTCCAGTCTAATCTTTGTCCAAAGAGTTTATTTGGGGAATGATTTTAGTTCTGGGCTAATACGGAGTCCGTAGTGTTCTCTGGCATCCCTTCAGTCTGCCAGACTATCAAGTCTGGTCTTTTTACTAAAATCTGAGTTTTGCCACCCTACTTTTGTCCCACTCCATCAGGGACTTTCTGTCGTGTTGTCTGTCAGGGGGGTCATGGTGGTAACTGGCACCATCTAGTTCTTCTGGTCTCAGGCTGATGGAGTCTCTGATTTATGTGGCCCTTTCTATCTCTGGGCTCATATTATCCTGTGACTTGAGTGTTTCTCACTCTTCTTAGCTCCAGGTAGGTTGGGACCAGTTGATGCATCTTACATAAAAAACTTGCTGGTTTTTAAGACCCTAGGAGTCCCTACCAACATGGGATGCAGAATATTTGCCTAATAAACTTTGTAATGCCTGTTGACTTAGATGACCCCTGAAACCATGGTCCCCAGGCCCCTAACTCTGCTACTCTGTCCCTCAAGGTGTTTGGTTATATTCTGGTAACTTCTTAGCTTTTGGTTTAATCCAGTTTTGCTGACTTTCCCTGTGTTGTGTGTTTTTCTTTCCTTCACCTAAAACAATTCTTGTCTCCTATCTAATTAGTAAATACCTCTCTCTATCCCTCCCCACCCCCATAACCATCAAATAATGTTTTCTTATTAAAAATGATTTTTGAAAGAAAGGACAGAAAAGGGGGAAAAAGGGACCAAAATAGGTATCAGAAGAGAGCCTCAAGTGCTAATACCAAAACCCAAACTCACTGTCATTGAGTGAATTCTGACTCATAGCGACCCTGTAGGACAGAGAAGAATTGCCCCACAGTTTCCAGGGAGCGCCTGGCTGATTGGAACTGTCCACCTTTTGTTTAGCAGAGGTGCTTGACCCCTGATTGCTGACCAGTGCTGGTAACGGCAATTAAAAGTCAGAATGCGATTAATGTCACAAGGGGGCGCTTTGGGACACGGTGTAAGGTGGAAACGTCTCTTGAAGACACTGGAGGAAGCTTTTTGCAGTGACGGGGGTATTTGCCTGTCGGGTAAAGGCTGACTAGAATTCAGGGAGCAGTAGAGGTTTACAGGGCGGCACAAAAACAGCTAAAGCTTAATGCAGGGATGTGGGAAGACAGATGTGTCTTGGGAGCTATTAAGAGTGCAGTTCACTGTGTGCACGCAAATGTAAGGTGTGGGGCAGTATAGCTAAATGTATAGTTAGCCGTCTATTGGAGCCATCTGTTGGAGAAATATTGCCATTGTAGAGTGCTTACTTCATCCAGGAGATAATAAGAAGCCACAGCAGATTTCTGTTTCTAGTTTGCTTATTTTTCCACAGCTTCATATCAGATATCTGATGAGGGAGACCAACATTTAAGTAAAGCAAGAATGTATTGACTGCCTGTCCTGTGGCATAGTGGTTAAGAGTTTGGCTGCTAACCAAAAGATGAGCAGTTTGAATCCACCAACTGCTCCTTGGAAATCCTATGGGGCAGTCTGCTCTGTCCTGTAAAGTGACAGTGAGTTGCAATTGACTCCAGGGCAGTTGATATAGCAACACGGGGTAACCAAAACACGTGCATATCGTTTTTTCTGTAAGTAGCCACTGTTCTAAGTGCTTTATAAATATTAACTCTTTTATTCCTCACACCCATCTTTTGAAGAAGGTAATATTATTTTTTCCATTTTACAGATGCAGAACAGAAGCTTAGATGTAAAGTGGCCAAACAGGCCACCCAGAATCTGTTCTGAAGAGCAGTGGAGCTGGGGCCCTAAAGCTCACATTCCTCACTGCTGTGCTGTATCTTGTACATGTTTTTGGACTGTGTATACCAAAATGCTGAATGCAGTGACCTTGGGTAGTAATGTGATGGATGACTCTTGTTTCCTTCCCTGCCAGCATTTTTAAAGCATACATTACTTATACTGCTTGTACACATAAAAACTTCAACAGTTATTTTGAAGTGTTGCTGGCATGGCCCAGAGCCAAGTCATGTTTTCTGTGTCCCACAGTGCTCTGCCCTGATCTCTCTTCACATTCACCGTGAAACTTTTGTATATTACCAGGCTGAAGTATGGCCACATCCTGTGTCAGTGTGTTTCCCTAAGGTTCTCTTGGGTGTGATGTTCATGTTGTCAAGTCAACCAAAGAACATGCAGGCATCATGTATCACATGAGAACTATATTTGTTAGCTGAAAAAGTCAACATAGGTGACAGACAGGAAGTGACCAGTTCAACATGTGTTTCTGAATGCCTATTAATGACTTAGAAATTATGTGTAGAATTTCTCTTAAGTGTAACATGTTTGTTTAACATGTGTTGTGTATTTTGAAATTAACACAGTACTCTAAAGCATTTGGGAGGTTAAAATGCATTTCTCTGTTTTGAAGTAATTTCAAATTTCAGAAAAGTAGAAAGAATGGTAGAAGTGTCCTATAGCTTTTATCCAGATTAACCACACCAGCCTTAAAAGGGAATTCCTTTTATCATGTGTTTATCAGATAGGAAAACTGAGATTCAAGGGGTTTGGAACTTTCACCAGGCAGAGGTGGGGGTGGGAGTGCATTGGGGTGGGCTTGGGGGGGGTGGAGGAGTGGGGACGGGTGGCGTTATCTCTGTCTCCCAACACCAAGATGAGTCCACAGGGATCAAAGACCAGTGGGCTTTGAGAGATGGATAGAGTAATTTCCCCAGATGGAATCCTTAGGGAAGTGGTTGTCAGGGCCTCTCAGGCGTTCTCAATTCCCCACTTCAAAGCTTCTGCTGACTGGGCTTGCACTCCAGGACTCACTTTCAGATCAGCCTAACAAGCAGTGGTGTCACTAAGGTTGGTGTCACCCAGTGCAGTCACTTTTGGTGTCATTCCCCTGACTTCCTCGCGGACCAGAGCATACAGAATCTTTGGTAATTTTTTTTAAAAAAGCTAATTTTATTCTTAAAACGTAATTCCCATGTAACACTCCTTTTTTCTCTTTAATTATGCCTCATTCTCAAAGAATGTTATTGATATAGGTTCAGAAATACTAATTACCACAGTATTATAGCTAAAACACCAGAAAGTTTGACAATATCAATGACTATAAAAACACCAGCAGGGAAAATAACAGCAAGTGTTTGTAGCACATATTGATGAAACCACGTGATTCTAAGCATCACTGTGACTAAGTAACAGTAACAGCTCTAAACTGAGTGCATGTAAAGAAAAAAAACCAAACGCACTGCCACTGACTTGATTTCCATCTCACAGTGACCCTACAGGCAGAACTGCCCTTTAGAGTTTCCAAAGAGTGCCTGGCGGATTTGAACTGCCAACTTTGTGCTTAGCAGCCATAGCACTTAGCCACTGTCCCACCAGAGTTTCTGAGCTCACTGGATGGTTCAAAGTGTAAGTCAGCATACAGTTTTAACTTTGAGGATACGTTGATCCTCATATGCTAGGTTTACAAAAAAGGACTTTGTTATAACCAACTATGGGGATATTCTTATAATAAATTCCTGTTGAAACATTGCACAAAATTTTACACAGTCGTTTTGTGTGACCCCCTCTGACAGTGTCACCCAGTGTGATCTGCACCCATGCACCCCCTACTGACACCACTGCTAATGGGAGTCTTTTTTGGGGTAGCAGGTACCTCTGAAGAAGGACCAGACCCAGCTGCAACAGTCTGCCCAATTACAAGTCACGTCTCCTTTTGAAAAGCCCCCAAATGAAATTCATAAAATAAAAAGTGCGCTTTGAAACATTCCTCAGGTGTAGGACAATGCAGTAGCTGTAACGTGACATGTTAAGCGAAGAGTGATTTACCAACCTGATAGGAAGACAAAAGGAAGTGGGCAGTGTGTCAGAGGGTAGCAGAGACATAGGGGGAGTGGGCCAGGTCTGCAGAGACAGCTGCAGGACAGGAGCCCCTTCCTGGCTCACCTCACCATCTGCCTTCAAGGTGTCCTGGCAGTCCTGGGGTCAACTGCAGTAGTGGGGATGCCTATATCTATTAAAACTCATCTTGAACTCCAACTAAGGCACCCTAAAGCTTTGAGCACACAGCCCATTCACAAGCTGGGCACTGTTACTGGTTACTTCTGTTTTGTGAAAATATGGTTACGTCTGTTTTATGAAAATAGTACCTAATCATTGGTAAATAAGCAGTTTGAAAAGGCATTGAAAAGAATTTAGAGTCACCTGTAATCTGTCTACCCTCAGAAGATTACTGGAACGTTTTGAAATCTACTCTTAAAGACTTTTTTCCTAGGCATTTAATACACATGGATATATATGTGTATAAAGAAATTACATTATATTATGTTCTTTGTAACTTGCTTTTTCTTAAAAAAAAAATTTTATTATGACTGAGTGAAAATGTACTTTCCCGTATAAATTTGCATGCACATCTATATACAGCTTCCACTGCTCTCCCTGCCCGGTGACAGCACACTGATGCCTCTCTGCTTGTAACTTGCTTTTGAACCTCTTAGTATGTTAACATGTGAAAACGTTAGTGGCATAGTAGTTAAGAGCTATGCCTGCTAACCGAAAGGTCAGCAATCTGAATCCACCAGGCACTCCTTAGAAGCTCTATGGGGCCATTGTCCTCTGTCCTGTAGAGTCACTGTGAGTGGAAATCAACTGGATGGCAACAGGTTTGGTTTTTTGGTTTTACGTTAAAAAGTTGTGGTCTATTTTTTCATGTTAATAAATGCAGATCTACATCATCTATATAATATGCACACATGTACCATATACAGGTATAGTATTAAAAAAACGGTGCCATCAAGTTGATTCTGACTCAGTGAGCCTGTGGACCAAGAAGAACTGTAACACAGGGTTTCCAATGAGCAGAGGTGGATTTGAACTGCTCACCGTCAGTTAGCATGAGCTCTTAACCACTGTGCCACCAGGGCTCCTCATACATATACCAAATCCAAACCCACTGCTGTCGAGTCGATTCTGATTCACAGCAACCCTATAGACAGAGTAGAACTGCCTTATAGGGTTTCCTAGGAGCACCTGGTGGATTTGAACAGCCACCCTTTTGATTATCAGCTATAGTACTTTTAACCACTACACCACCAGAGTTTCTGAATACGTATAGTATAGCATATGTAATGTACATATGTATTATATATTTTTATAGGTATATTGCACAATGAAGCAAATATGAGGGTAGTTGATTTAATTTTGGTAGAAATATTGCAAACACATGTGTAGGCCAGGGCAATCTTTTACAAAAACTTTGTGGCATGTGCGTCATTCTGAAAATATTGCTGTGAAGCCCTGGCTAAGCTTATCCCAGTGATTATGATGATTTTCTCATGCACTTGCCATTTGCTTTGCAGTGGGAGTCCTCTGTGTGGCCTCTTTGTAATCCATTCTAAAAGTCAACTGAAACAAGTCTAACAGCATCCTTACTGTCTGATATCACCAAGATATTCCAGACTTAGCTTACTTTTAGATGTCCTGGTGTCTTATGGAAACCCTGGTGACATAGTGCTTAAGTGATATGTCTGTAAACCCAAAGGTCAGCAGTTTGAATCCACCAAGCACTCCTTGAAAACTCTATGGGGCAGTTCTACTGTGTCCTATAGGGTCGCTATGAGTCGGAATAGACTGGATGGCAGTGAGTTTGGTTTGGTTTTGGTGTCTTATACTGTCACCCTCCAAGGAGTCCTGATGCCTTTGAGAGGAGAAAAGCACAGTGGGTCCAAATCTGAAAGATGTCCCTGGTGGTAAAGTGATTAATTGCTGGACTGCTAACTGAAAGGTTGGCCATTCAAGCTCACTGAGAGGCACCACAGAAGTAAATCCTGGCAATCTGCTTCTGAAAAGGCACAACTTTGAAAACAAGCCCTATAGAGTGCAGTTTTTCTCTGCACACTTTCGGTCCCCATTAGTCAGAACTGACTCCATGTCAACTAACAACAACAACACAAGTGTGACTCTGAATGTGTTTGTACATGGCTGAAGCAGTATTGTCTTGGAGCGTGAACTTTACACTGGGCCCTGTCTAAAATCAGCTTGACTACCTTGGCAGTGGTCGAGCTGCCTGAACTGTTTGCCTCTGCAGACCCTGTTTGCCTGCCCTCTCCCTACCCTTCACCCGGGGCTCTGGCCTATGACTACATTAAGGGCTCCCTTGCCCTTGGTTTCCAGGCAGGCTGGCCAGTGTAAAGCAACAGAAGATGGGAAAGGGGATGCGAGAATGCACCTCTTTCTGTGAGGTCACAGAAGGTTGACTATGTCCTCTCAACTGAAGATCACTGTTCTTACATAGACACCTTCTCTAAATAACTGCTGTCTCCATGTTTTGGTGACAAATTGCTCCCTCCTCCTTGCCCTCACCCAGGGGTGAACTCCTGGTTGTACAATAACCATCTCATGTTTTCCTGAAACCCTTTAGTGCCTTTATTAAACTCTCCTCAATTACCTAGTTTATGCCAGCAGATCCTGCGGGGGATCCTAATTGATACTGCAGGGTTAAGGGTGATGACGGTTAATTCTACGGATCAACTTGGCCCACTGTGGTGCCCAGTTGTTTAGTAAAGCATAAGTCTAGTTGTTCTGAAGCAACTAGATGATAAGTTCAGGTGGCCTAAAGTAAAGCAAATTGCCTTCTATAATGCGTGTGGGTGGGAGAGAGGGGGGGTTCAGTCAATCCAATTTGAAGACCTTAAGAGCGAAAAATGGTGTTTCCCTGCAGTGTATTCTGCCTCCAGGCTATAAATAGACAGTTTGCAAGAAACACTCTTACTCTTCACACTTGCCATTGCCTGACCTGTGGATTTTGCTGACAAGATAGCCGGAGCCTCCAGCCACATCTGACCTGTGATGGACTTTGGACTTGCCAGCTCCCTGCGCTCTCTATATTTCCAAACACACACACACACACACATATATATATATGAATTACTTTTTCTGTTTCTGCAAAGACCCTGAGACAAGGGCGATTCTTAAAAAACTGATTTTTTATACTTTTCTGCGTTTTCCAAACTTTCCGTAATGATTATGTTTGCATGTATAATCTTTTAGAATATTGTCAGGAAACATTACACAAATCCTCTTGTCAAGGGTCGTTTTGAACAACTGGCCTTTTCAAGGGGCGCTTATGTTTAGAAAGAAAAAACAAATCGTGTCTAAAAGGTGGTCACCAATATGCAACATTTATTTCTAGGTGCTGAGATACAGGGATAGTTTCCTGTATTTTTCCTATGAAGTTTGGGTTTTTACAATGACCATGCATCATTTTTACAAAAAGACAAAACCTTAAAAATAACTTCTGGGGTATTATGTACATTTTGATTCTTTTTTTTTTTTTCTTTTTTGTGCTTTAAGTGAAAGTTCACAGTTCGTTAGTTTCTCTATAAAAATTTATACACACATTATTATGTGATCCTAGTTGCTCTCCCTGTAATGTGACAACACTTTCCTCCTTTCTACCCCAGATTTTATGTGTTCATTTTTTGTTCTTAAAAGAGGTATCAGTAAGCTTTTTCTGTAAGGGGCCAGATAGTAACTGTTTAAGGTTTTGTGGGCCAAGAGGCAGAATTGAGGATATTACGTAGGTACTAATATAACAAGGGAGACCTTGGTGGTGTAGTAGTTGAGCTATGACTGCCAGCCAAAAGGTCAGCAGTTTGAGTCCACCAGGTGCTTCTTGGAAACCCTGTGGGGAGTTCTAGTCTGTCCTTTAGATAAGGTTGCTATGAGTTGGAGTTGATTCAACAGCAGAGAGTTTTGTGTTTTTAATACAAGAGAGAAAATAATCATTCACAATGTTTTATTTACAGAGTTCCATATATAATACTGATTAATAATAGAGTACAATTTTTCTTATAATACAGGTCTACTGAGAAAAATGGATTTGGGTGGTAAGAAATAACGTACCACTCAGCTGGAATTCAAAGTTAGTGTTTTCCGTCATCCAAATTGATTGCAAATGTTCAATATTACTGCTCATCTGTAATGAGATTTTATGTATTTCTTCTTAGAAAATCTCTTTCATACAAATAAACCTCAAAACCAAGCCCATTACCTTGGGGTCGATTCTGACTCATGCTGATCCCAAATGCTGCAGAATAGAATTGAGCTCCATAGGGTCTTCTTGGCTGTCATCTTTATAGAAAAGTTTGAGTGGTGCACATGGTGAGGCACTACACTACTAACCTAAAAGGCCAACAATTCAAGCCCACACAGAAACTCTTCAGAAGATGGGGCCAGCAATCAGCTCCCAAAAGGCTACAGCCTGGGAAACCATATAGAGCAGTTCTACTGTGCACAGAGGGCTCACTATGAGTCGGAATCAACTCGACAGCAGCGAACAAGGGCAACCTTTCTGGAAGCTGGAGCTTTCTTCTAAAGCAGTGCTAGTTGTGATCTTTTACGTTAGTAGTAGTACAAACCGTTTGGGCCACCTAGGGATTTCTTCATACAGATCCCATAACTGTTGCCATTGAATTGACCCGGACTCATAGGAGCCCTGTAGGACAGGGTTTCAAGGAGTGGCTGATGGATACAAATTGATGACCTTTGGTGAGCTGTAACTCACTGTAATTCTTAACCAGTGTGCCACCAGGGCTCCTGCATACTGATGAAACAAATCAAAACAAATCCATTGCCATTAAGTCAGTTTCAACTCATAGCAACGTTATCTATAGGACAGACTAGAACTGCCCTGTAGAGTTTCCAAGGAGCACCT
Source organism: Heterohyrax brucei (assembly GCA_028571685.1). Taxonomy (NCBI): domain Eukaryota; kingdom Metazoa; phylum Chordata; class Mammalia; order Hyracoidea; family Procaviidae; genus Heterohyrax; species Heterohyrax brucei. The sequence continues at coordinate 27,715,229 of CM053162.1, forward strand.
GGTGGGTTCATACTGCCTACCTTTTCGTTAGTAACCTTAGCACTTAACCACTACACCACTAGTGTTTTCTTCATACAGATAGGTAACTGCTAAGTATTGATATTAATCCCAAAGCACATGCTTTTAATTGAGCATATGCATTGCTCGGAAGGTATTTTTTTAAAATAGCCAGCCAAGTGCCGTCGAGTCGGATCCGACTCATGGTTTCCCTTTTTGCCTTCTAGCATGTCATTACATTGCAGATTAACCATTGTGAATTGGAGGTTCCTCTACCTGTCTGCCGGTTTGTCAGACTGTGGAAGCTTGCCTGTTGCTGTGATGCTGGAAGCTATACCACTGATACTCAGATATCAGTGATAGAGGCCTAACAAAGGTCGCTTAGGTTATTAAGCTACATTCTAACCAGACTAACAGGTCTATATTCCTCTCCCTATCTCTTCCTCCCCCTGTCTCTTCCTCTCCCTGTTTCTAAAGATAGAGTTGATTGAGACCTCAGAGAGAGGTAAAAATTTTTGGATGGTTTACTCTGCTAGATTATCCTGTGACAAACTTTGGATAGTCTGCTCTGTTTGATTACCTGTGACAAACATTTGGGTCTATTCTGGTTGATTATCCTGTGACAAACATTTGTGTCTGCTCTGATTGATTATCCTGTGACAAACATTTGGGTCTGTTCTAATTGATTATCCTGTGATAAACTTGGGCAATTCCTGCTGTTTGTTAGATGTAATGGAACCTTATGATGTAATGAAATCTTGTGACTCCTGACTACTGTTCTGTGGCAAAACCCCTGCCTTTGAATTCTGGCTATAACAACCACTAGAAATATAACCCAAGTGGGACAGTTTATTGGCCACTGTCCTCCAGGCTATTGCAGATCTGCCAATAAATTATTCCTTGAACCCCACACTGTCTCTGAATTTTTTGGTTACAGTAACAGGCGGGCAAACCTGACTTCAGTTTGGCATTGTCAGCTGGGTCACCTATGGCAAACAAGTTTCAGCTGATCTTTCAGACTAAGACAGGCTAGGAAGAAGGACCTAACAGTCTACTTCTGAAAAGAATTAGGCAGTGAAAACCTTTTGAATAGCAGTAGAACTCTGTCAGATACAGTGCTGGAAAAGGAGCCCCCTAGGTTGGAAGACACTCAAAAGATGACCGGGAAAGAGTTGCCTCCTCAAAGTTGAGTTGAACTTAATGATGTGGATGGACTTAAACTTTCAGGACCTTCCTTTACTGATGTGGCATGACTCAGAATGAGAAGAAACAGCTGCAAACATACACTAATAATTGGAAAGTGGAATGTATGAAGTATGAATCTAGGAAAATTGGAAATCGTCACTGAAATGGACTGGTATTAGCAATTTCGAATCAGACAGTCATAGCTTACTGTGCTAGGAATGAAAACTTGAAGAGGAATGGTGTTGCATTCATTGTCAAAAAGACCATTTCAAAATCTGTCCCAAAGTACAATGCTGTCAGTGATATGATGATATCATTATACCTACAAGGAAGGCCAATTAATATGATTATTATTCAGATTTAAACATCAACCACTAAGGCCAAAGATGAAGAAATGGAAGATTTTTACCAGCTTCTGCAGTTCAAACATGCAGTCACGATGCGTTGATAGTTACTGGTGATTAGAATGCAAAAATTAGAAACAAAGAAAGATCAGTAGTTGGAAAATACTGCCTTGGTGATAGAAATGATGCTGGACATCACATGATAGCATCTTACAAGACCAATGACTTCTTCATTGCAAATACCTTTTTTCACTAACATAAACAGCAGCTATAAACGTGGACCTCACCAGATGCAATACACAGGAATCAAATCAACTACGTCTGTGGAAAGACTATGGAAAAGCTCAGTATCATCAGTCAGAGCAAGACCAAGTATTGACTGCAGAACAGACCACCAACTGCTCGTATACAAGTTCAAATTGAAACTGAAGAAAATCAGAATGAGTCCACGAGAGCCAAAGTATGACCTTGTGAATACCCCCACGAGTTTAGATTTGATGCATTGAACATTAGTGACTGAAAACCAGAAAAGTAGCAGAATGACATTAAAGACATCACACATGAAGAAAGCAACAGGTCACTAAAAAGACAGGAAAGAAAGAAAAGACTCAATTGGACGCCAAAAGAGACTCTGAAACTTGCTCTTGGACGTTGAGTTTCTAAAGCAAGATCAAGAAATGATGAAGTAAGAGGACTGAACAAAGGATTTCAAAGGGCAGCCTGAGAAGACAAAGTAACATGTTATAATGACATATGCAAAGAGCTAGAGAAGGAAAACCAAAAGGGAAGAACATCATCTGCATTTCTCAAGCTGGAAGAACTGAAAAATAAAAAATCAAATCTCGAGTTGCAGTAGTGAAGGATTCAACAGGGAAGACATTAAATGACTCAGGAAGCATCAAAAGAAGCTGGAAGTATTTACAGAGTCATTATACCGAAAGAATTGGTCAATGTTCAATCATTTCAGGAGGCAGCATATGATCAGAAACTGGCGGTACTGAAGGAAGAAGTCAAAGCTGCAGTGAAGGCATTAGTGAGAAACAAGGCTCCAGGAACTGATGGAATATCAACTGAGATGTTTCAACAAATGAATGCAGCACTGGAAGTGCTCACTCATCTATGCCAAAAATTTTGAGGGCAGCCACCTGGTCAACCAACTGAAAGAGATGCATATTTATACCTGTTCCCAAGAAAGGTCATCCAACTGAATGCAGAAATTATCAAACAGTTTTGTTAGTAGACACAAGAGTAAAATTTTGCTAAAGATGATTCTGAAGTGACTACAGCAGTGTATTGACAGGGAACTGCCAGCAATTCAAGCTGGATTCAGAAGAGGGCACAGAACCAGGAGGTATATCATTGCTGATATCAGATAGATCTTGGCTGAAAGCAGAGAATACCTGAAAGATGTTTGACATATGTTTTATTGACTATACAAAAGCATTCAACTGTATGGATCATAAGAAATTATGGATAACATTACAGAGAATGGGAATTCCCAAGCACTTAATTGTACTCATGAGGAATCTGTACATGGATCAAGAGACAGTCATTCTAACAGAACAAGGAAACTCTGCATTTGTTTAAAATCAGGAAAGGTGTGCATTAGGGTTGTATCCTTTCACCATACCTTTTCAGTCTGTATGCCAGCAAATAATCTGAGAAGGTAGACCATTATAAAGAAGAACAGGGCATCAGGATTACAGGAAGACTCATTAACAATCTACATTATGCAAATAACACAACCTTGCTTGCTGAAAGTGAAGAGGATTTGAAACACTGATGAAGTTCAAAGGCCACAGTCTTCAGTATGGATTGCACTTCATCTTCAAGGAAACAAAAATCCTCACAATTGAACCTTTAAGCAACATCATGATAAATGGAGAAAGGACCAACATTGTCAAGGATTTCATTTTATTTGATTCTGTAATCCATGGCCCTGGAAGCAGCAGTGGAGAAATTGAGAGACACATTGCATTGGGCAAATCTGCTGCAAAAGACCTCGTTAAAGTGTTGAAAAGTAAAGATGTCACCTTGGAGACTAAGGTGGTATTTTCAGTCACATCATATGCATGTGAAAGCTGGACAGTGAATAAGAAAGACAGAAGAAGAATTGATGCCTTTGAATTGTGGTGTTACACACGAATATTGAATATACTGTGGACTGCCAAAAGAATAAACAGATCTGGAAGAAGTACAACCAGAGTGCTCTTTGGAAGCAAGGATGCTGAGATGACATCTCACATACTTTGGACATGTTGTCAGGAGGTATCAGTCCCTGGAGAAGGACATCATGCTTAGTAAAGCAGAGGGTCAGCAAAAAAGAGGAAGACCCTCAACAAGATGAATTGACACAGTGCCTGCAACAATGGGCTTAAGCATCAAAACAATTGTGGGCATGGTGCGGGACCAGGCAGTATTTTGTTCTGTTGTATACAGGGTTGTTATGAGTTGGAACCGTCTCAATGGCACCTAACAATGACTGAAGTTAGGTGGAGCCGCTCAATTGCATAGTTAAATGGATTTTTGAAATATGAAAATGGGCTTTCCACTTGTGCTGGGATCTGAAAAACCCTGCTAGAGCAATGATTTGGTCTAAAAAAAATACATAGCTGCTGAAAATCTGTGTGGGAATGGAGGTTTTGCTTCTTGTAACTTTTGATAGCATGGGAAAATGCTAAGCTGCTTGATATTACTTGTGATTCAAATATAGCTATTTGTTGAAATGATTTTATTGCAGTGTAAGTTTCACGAACGCGTGCCATCTTCCCTTGTAACTTTAGGTTAAATTGATTATGAAACATCAACACAGGAACAAAAGCTAGTTTTGGAAGCCATTCAGTATTTGATAATAGTGATTTCAACAGTCGACCTGTTCAGAAAAATTTTACTGTCAGTTCTGAGTTTAAAACACACAATAAAACTTCACTACTGTCATGTCATCAAACTGCTATGTGGTAGGGCAAGTCCAGCTTTGATTTCTAACAATAATTCACAGAACTGATGTTTAAGTCCACAAAAGTGAGCAGAGTTCACTGTCAAAACTACTGGTTCACTAAAACACGGTGTATTCAACTCTTTTCCACAAAATGCCTACTGATGAATTAGGCAGCGAATGACATAGTCTTTAAATACCTCACATTTTCACAAGCTTTGTAAACTAAGTCTTTTTTTTGGAGCTCTGGTAGTACAGAAGTTAACAGTTAGGCTGCTAACTGAAAGGCTGCAGTTTGAATCCACCAGTTACTCCTTGGCAATCCAGTGGGGCTGTTCTACTCTGTCCTACACAGTTGCTAAGAGAGTCAATTCAATGGCAATGGGTTGGGTTTTTGTTTTTTGAAGCCTTTTGCCAGTCCACATATAGATTTGTACCATCAATTATAACACATCTTAGTAGGTTCTGGTTGAAGTTGTACTGAACTCATGTTTTCTCACTTCATTGAAATATTCTTATCTGTGATTGTTCCATGTCAGCTATGCAGAGAGGCAAGTTTTTCAGTGATTTAAAGATCTACATTGACTCTTTGAATAAACAGCAACAGTTGAGCAGTATGGGGCATACCTGTTGACTCAAGAGCCAAGGAAAAGCACTCAGAATCATTTGCTGTATTTGTTAAACTATCAGTGTTTTTCCCAGTGTTCTCAAGACTTTGAAAAACTGTTCTCGCTAGAAGGCTAATTATCATAAACAGGTTTATTTTCTCTGGATACATAAAACACTTTACATAATTCACCGTTGGTAAGAGGCTTTCCTTGCTTAGCTAATGAAGGAGCCACTCAGAAACTTGCCATGGTTGTAGCCTCATTTTCATTATTGTCAAGACATTCTGTTTTGAGGAGATACTCTGTTTTAAACTGTCTAAATTTTCTGGCTGCTGATTTCCTTAATTAGGAATACTGTGATGACTGCTTAGCCTGGTAAAGCTGACATATATTCTACTCTTTTAGCACAGAAAACCCTGATGGCATAGTGGCTAAGTGCTATGTCTGCCAACCAAAAAGTCAGCAGTTCAGATCCACCAGATGCTCCTTTGAAACTCTATGAAGCAGTTCTACTCAGACCTATAGGGTCTCTGTGAGTTGGAATCTACTTGACAGCAGTGGGTTTGATTTGGTTTTTACAATGGTAAAGCGGGGCCCTGGTGGCACAGTAGTGAAGCAGTTGGCCACTAACCAAAAGGCTGACAGTTTGAACCCACCAATAGATCCTTGGAAGCTCTATGGGGCAATTCTACTCTGTCCTACATGGTCCAACTGTCCTACAGCTGGAATTGACTTGTTGGCAATAGTAGTATAGCATAATAAACACGATACTCTTCCATCTCTATTTCAACAGCAAAATAATCCACACTCTGCTGTACCTTGAAACTGTGATATTCAAAATCTGTTTTTCTTGTTTTGACATGATGGTTGTTTTAGTAAGCTGATGCTGTTCTAAGGAAATACCACAAGTGGATGGTTTTAACAAAGGAAACTTTATTCTTACTCAATCTGGAAGGCTACAAGTCCAAATTCAGGGTGTCCACGCCAGGACAAAGCTTTCCCCCGAGTCGGCTCTGGAGGAAAGTCTTTGTGTTGCGTCATTCTCTGTTCAGGGAGCATTTTGGCACAGGAACCTTGGATGTAAATGACTCCACTCCCAGTACTGCTTTCTCAGTGGTGTGAGGTTCCCAATTTTCTGCTCACTTCCCTTTCCTTTTGTCTCTTGTGACACAAAAAGCTGAAAGGGGGTGCAAGCCACATTCCAGGGAAACTGCCTTTACAGTGCAGCAGGGAGGTGACCTTAGGAAGGGCTTTACAGCCCTACCCTAATCCTCTTTAACATACAGCATAGAAAGATCACAAAATGAAGGATAATCATAAAATATTAGGGGTCATGGCCAAGCCAAATAGCTACACACATTTTTTGGGGGGGCCCATTCCAATCCATGACATGGGTATATATGCTGGTTAAAAAAAAAAAGCAAAACATTGGTACAGTGATGCATAGCACTGGAAATACCACTGAGTCATAATCTCATCACTGTGATTTATAGTTTGCTGAGCAGTTCTAATTGACGAGTGGGCGACTGTAGTCTCTGCTGTCAACCCTTCAGCTCTACTGATGTTGGGAAAGCAGCCCTATGCAAAGAAGGGGGTGTGGCTGTGTTGTGATAAAACTTCACGTCTTGGCAAGAAAATTTAGATTTTGTATAACTTCCATGTGTTACGAAAGATTATTCTATTGATTTTTTTCTCGCCAACCATTTAAAAATTAAAACTCCTTTTCAGCTCAGGCTAGATTTGACTCGCAGACTGTAGTTAGCAAACTCTTGCTTAGAAATAACTATCTGATGATCAAACCAAAATTAAACTAGTTACCTTTGAGTTGATTCCAACTCATGGCAATCCTGGGTGTGTCAGAGCAAATCTACCCTGTGAAGTTTTATTTTTTTGTGATCATTGTCTAGACACAGCAACAACATACACCTGTGAATGTTTTCACATGTACGATACAGTGACACTGACTAGATCCTCAAAGTTGTGCAACCATTCTCACTTTCCTTTTCTGGTTTGTACCTCCATTAACAATAAACTCACTGTTCCCTAGCTTTCCTATCTAATGTTTCCAATTAGATAGTTCTTAAACTGTGTAGTTTCCATGTAGATAGTTCTTAAAAACACCATAATGCTCAAGGCTTTGCTAGTTAAACTGAAATATTGTTTGGTTTTAAGAAGACTTCAGGGATATTTTTGGTTTAGGGTTTCAGGAACTCATCCATTCCTTTGGCTCCAGGAAGTCTGGAGTCTCTGAGTGTTTGAAATTCTGTTCTGCATATTCCCCCTTTTGATCAGGAATTGTTGATTAAAATGCTCCTTAAGGTTTTTGATGGCTGATGCTTTGGGAGTAAATCACTAGGCCTTTTCCTGAGGCATCTCTGGGTGAAACCTCCAGTTAGTGTGTTAACTGTTCATCACCCAAAGACCTCACTCAAAAAGAAAGGCATTGTGTAATTAGGAAGCATCATGACTCGTGTTCCCAGATGCTGCTGTCATCTGAACTATCACTGAGTTTCTTTAGAGCATCTTGTCCAGATTCCATACTTCTGGCAAAGAGAAGATTATCACTCAAGGCTAGGGCTATGGGGAAAGATGTGTGTTTATTTTGAATGCCTGATGGGTCTAATGTGTAGCAACAGTGTGCAGATAAATTCTAAGTTCTTTTTGAAGGGCTAAGAAGGCTAATCAAAGAACCTGAAATTTCACGATGAGTGTAAAGCTGTAAGCCTTGTTTCATTGTCACTTAAGATTTGTCTCATTATATCAATAACCCTTGCTTGTTCATTGAACTCTTCACACTTATAAAGTTCTTTTTTAGATACACATCTATCAGGAGAGCTATCCTGCAGGTTTAAATTTCTGGTCCCATATGGTTACTGAGTGGCCAGCTGAGAAGCCAGGCCTTCTTCGTGAGCCTCTGGTCCTTTCAGGAGAATCATTCTGATGGGAGAAAGCAATGGGGTACTCCTAAAGCCAGGTGTGGGTCAGGAGTGAGACACGCTGAAAACACACTTCCTCTCCTGCACTGCGTTTCTCAGGCGAGCCCAGAATGGGAATAACTTGTCACCTGTTGATTCCTAGTTTTGCCACCATCATGCTTACACCCAGATTCCCAGTAAGTACACTCTCCCTTGAGCTACACCAAGTGTAGCTGACAGCCGTCACAGCAGTGCTCCCTGTGCCATCCCCGTGATGACACGCAACTGAGAATAAATCGTTCTCAGCCTAGGTGCGTCCACGTGAGGACCACCCGGCTCAGGTGCCAGCGTGCGGAGGACTCTCGCGCCCAGGTCCACCCTCTGTCCGCGTGCTCTCTGCTGGGGTTTGCACAGGAGGAGTGTCGCAGGAGGAGTGTCGGTACACGGGGCGGGGCTGGGAGGAGCCCGGAGGGCGGCAGCCTGTAGCAGTGCTTTCTTGTTTTGGGATCCCGCCCTGCGCCTTGGGGTCCTAGTCCTGAGCCCTCGGAGTCAATACCCCCCTCCCCCGCCCTACCGTGTGGGTCACAGGGGAGGGCCATAGGCTGCTAGCCCCAGACACAAAAACATGGTCTGCATCCCAGGAAACGAGAGCCAGGCTGCTCTGACGGGCGGACCCGGAGATGCACACGGGGTCGCCTCTCCGCCAGGAAGACAGCAAGGACCATCAGGCCGCTCTGTCTCTTTAAGACCGTCTTCTTGCTAACCCCCAATGGTGAGTAACCTGGCCCCCACGGGGAGAAACCCTGAGGGGGGATGGGCCCTAGTTCAGTGGCCTTGGTCTCGATAGGCGGATGAGTGTAGACATCTCAGGCCATGGAATTTGAGGAAGTTATGAATGGAGGCTCCCTACTTGGAGCTCAAACCCCCAGGTACTTTGTAAATTTTACCAGCGCTCCTTGAGGGGCGCTGAGACTAAGTAAGGCCACTTTACAAAGAGGAGGAGAGTCCCTACCGGGCAGCCCCACAGTCCTTCATGAATCTGGGTAGGCACAATAGTTTGTCCGTCGGTGGGGTGAAAGCAAGAAGCAGCTGGTCTCTTGGGTGGCAATGCACAGGAGCCAGCTCATGCTCTGCCAGGTGCTTGGGTACCCACTTCTTTGGTTTCCTGGACTGAGAAGTGGAGCTGTGCCTCCCTCTGGGCCTGGCCACAGAGGGGTCATCTGGCAGCCCCCATAAGACCTTAGAGGGCAGAGTAGCAAGCAGCAGAGCAATGGAGAGGTGGCTGGCGGCACTGGGCCTCCTGTGGCATCCACTGGGGGTTTGCCCATTGGACAGGTCAGAGTGGGAGAGGCCCAGTGGTTTGATGACACAGAATGAGCAGAATGAGAACTGTGAAGTCACAGAGGAAGTGGGATTGCATCGCTGGGGCCTGCGGCCATTGCTTGGTGCTGAAAGCACCAGCAGCTTCAGTGCTTTCTGCCAGTGGAAGGGAGTCTCTGGGACCAGCAGGGCACATCTGGTGTCCATGGCAGCCTCATGAGGCGAGTGAGGCCACCCCGTCACAAAGGTCCCCTTCCGCATCCTATCTGGATATGAAAACAGTCAGTTGTCCACATTCTGAAGGCCTAAATACTACCCAAACCATGTGGAAGGAAGACAGTAGAGACAAGTGGCACATTTGCTGTCCCCTTTTCTGCCAAACCTCCTCTGGGACAAACCAACTTGCTCTGTCTAGTCCCAGCTCTGTTTCTGTTCCGCAGGAGTAGCTGTCAGGATTGGGGTCACAGGACTCTAGGGGAGATATGCTCTGGAGAGCAGATGCATCCAGAAGACCACCACTGACTCCTCACCCTCTTTCTCCAGATACAGAGGCCGCCATGGCTGTGATAAGCCTGCTGTTCTTGGCAGTGATGTATGTTGTTCACCACCCCTTGATGGTCAGTGACCGAATGGACCTGGACACATTGGCCAGAAGTCGACAGCTGGAGAAACGAATGAGCGAGGAGATGCGCCAGTTAGAGCTGGAGTTTGAAGAGAGAAAGCAGGCGGCTGAGCAGTGGCAGAAGGCTGAGAACTTTTGGAGGGGAGAAAAGCCCAGAGACCAATTAGTGCTGGGGAAGAAAGATATGGGGTGGTCTTTCCAAGCTGATGGCCAGCAGGGTCTTCTGAGCTGGATGCTGGGAAACCTGTGGAACATTGGCCTCTTTTGCCTTTTTCTCCTCTTTGAGCTCCTGCGACAGAGCATGCAGCATGAGCCGGCCTTTGAGTCCAGCAGCGATGAGGAGGAGACAGAAATCCGTGTCATGCCCATCACTTCCTGCAACTGGCTTATGGACTTTCCCTCCCAAGAGGCCCTGGAATCCTTTTATGAGCACTACATCCACACTGCTACCCGTGACCTGTCCTGTACCTGTGAGTTCGTAGAGAGCTTCGTGGATGACCTGATCAAGGCGTGTCGGCTGCTCAGCCGCCGGGAGGCTCACCTGCAGCTAGAAGACTGCCTGGGCATTGGGGCTGCCTTTGAGAAATGGGGAACCCGCCATGACACCCAGGCATTTGATGTTCTGGTACCCATAGTCCCACCTCAGGGCTCTATGTTTGTCCTGGAGATGAGGGACCCGGCTCTGGGCCGACGCTGTGGCTGCGTGCTGGTGGAGCTGGAATGTGTGTGCAAGTGTGAGAAGCTTCTGGGTGATGTGCTGTGCCTGGTGCACCACAACAAGGACCACCCAGCTGTCCCAGGGAACACTGATAGCTCCATCAAGGCATCCCTGTGCACTGGCTCCCATCTTGATGTGCGTAAGACTGTACAGTGGTTCCAGAACATAGTGGGTAACGCCTGGGCCCTTGTGGCCCACAAGTACGACTTTAAGCTCAGCCTCCCACCATCCACCACCTCCTGCAAGCTCAGACTGGACTACCGCTCAGGCCGCTTTCTCTCAATCAGCTTGGTCCTGGGGGTGCAGCGGGAAGACACCTTGGTGTACCTGGTGAGCCAGGCCCCTGACCAGGAACAGCTCACTAGTGTCAACTGGCCTGAGTCCTTTGCAGCCTGTGAACACTTGTTCTTGAAGCTGGTAGGGCGTTTTGCTCCAGAGAGCTCTTGTCACCTCAAGTGCCTCCAGATCATTGTAAGTCTCTGGGAGCTTCAGGACTTACCCCGTGGGGCAACCTGCCCTGTCCTCACTTCTTATCACTTCAAAACAGCCCTCATGCACCTGTTGCTACGGCTGCCCCTGACGAACTGGCAGCACAACATGCTCTCTCAGCGGCTGCAAGACATCCTGTGGTTCTTGGGCCGTGGCCTCCAGCAGAGGTCCCTCCATCACTTCCTCATTGGCAACACCCTCCTACCTCTGACCATCCCAGTCCCTAAGACATTTCGGAATGCCGAGCCTGTCAATCTCTTCCAACACCTGGTGCTAAACCCTAAGGCACATTCACAAGCGGTGGAAGAGTTCCACAACCTCCTGACCCAGGTGAAAACTCTGCCTTGTGCCCCACTGGCTGGAGCACATTAATGTAAAGGCTATTAAAAAGATGAAGAGGTATTTCTGACTCCCCAGGCTGCCAAAGAGTTTACTTTTCAGAAATGCTCAACAGTAAATATGACCTTCACCTTGCTAGTGAGGCTATTATCGATGAAGACACTTGACAGGTGTATGAGGTGGTCATGAGGATGGGGTATGGTCTGCAGGACCTAATCTAGGATGGTTCTTCTGAGTTTTTCTTCTCATGACTTAACTTTCATCATGACCCTAAGAGGGCCCAGGGAAATGGATATTATGGGAGGGACTTCCTGCTAAAGAACTGAGATCCAGAAGGGGGCCTAAGAAGCTGTGTTTTCATTTCAACACTGGATGTGAAAGAGAACCAGAGAATACCTCACCTCCATTTCGGCTTGTTCCCATGTGTGAGTGCCTGCCAGCACGTTCCTTGTACTCTGGTTTCTTTGTTGAACTGTTAGCTTAATTCACATCAAAGTTGATGGCACTTGATTTTACCCCAAATACTGTGATGCCAACTTCATGTATTTTAAGATCTAATTTTTCAGACCTTCACTATTTAAAAATATAACAAGATGTTTATTTTCATATGACAACATAGTTATCTTTATGTATTTGAAAAAACTCTAGTAGTACCCAAATAATTTCTTAGCACTGATTTAACAAAGAGATATTAATTCAGTAGTGACCTGTCCCATAACTGAGATGATGTATTGACTACAAGTAAAGATCCAACATCCTTAACAAAGACCATCTGTTTTGGGGTTGTAAACTCTAAGGTGAACGATTACTTTGTTCCAGAGAGGGAACTACTTGCTTGTGAAAGAAAAGAAGGTTTAGCTACCATCTATTGCTGTGCTATTTCTTAGTGTGGTAATACCTTTGTATTCTCTTTTTGAAGAAGACAAAGGGATTATTTGAACTATATTTGCAGTTTTGAAAGGCAGGCTGATCACCATCCACGCTGATTGTCCAAGTTGGACAAGAAGGGACTGGGAAAAAGCCTAGCTCTACAAAGTAATGATTCTAGAGATACAACTGGTGCATTTTTCCTTTTCAAAACCTGGTGCATCCTGAGGAGTGGTAAGAAACACAGCCATCATTGTGGGTGTGGTTGTTTTGGAAATACTAATGCTATTGCTACCCAGGACAGGAAGATCTGCTGGGGAGGAGAAACTGGCTCATATTTAACTTGACCTCAAGGGGATCAGATACAGCCTGTTTAGGCTTCAATTCTAGCAAAAATAAATGAAGTGTCCCAGAAGCTGATGCCACCTAACATCTAGGGGTCCTGCCATGCAGTCTCCCTGAGCCTCCATATTGCTTCCTACACCCGCAGGATACTGCTTTCAAGTTGAGGTGCAGTGGTGGTAGGATTTTAAGTGTTTTTAAAACCACCCATCTGCTTTTTGTTTAGGAAATAATTTGCTGGTGTTTCGGTTTCACTTCCATAGAGGTGGCTGTTTTCTGTTCAAACTGAAATCTGCCCTGTAACACACAGCAGATCAGTAGTCACACATGCCTGGTCCCAAGTTCAGGCTACTTTAAGGAGCTTGGTGCAGCATACCCTGGCATTTCTCAGTGTACCTTGAACTAACTAGTCTGCCTTGTGGTTTCCCAGTGATATGGCCAGTAGCCAGGAATGGATAATGAATGAAGAGTGTGAAGGAACATATAAACTATTCGTTTTCATCGTGCCCAAACCTAAGATTTTAGTGGCTACACACAAATGTGTAAGTTCTAGAAACCTAAGTCTGCCCAGGCGGAAAGAAGGTGGTATGATTGTCCAGGATGTGTGGTGGTTTCTACCGTAATAGGAATCAAGAAAGATAATGTAAAGTTATGTGTGGGTAGAAGACTACAAAGGGAACAGTCAGCAAAGCTCGGGTGGGGCAGAGGGTGCAAAGACGAGTAGGGAAAATAAAAAACAAGGAGTAATGGAAAGAACAGAGCTACAGTGTTCTGGGAACATGCTTACAGTTAAAGAGGAAATCTTTTCAGATATTTATGAACCTGAGCTTTATTCCAAAACAAACCTGGCTATCACCCAGGATATACCAGCAGTAACAATGGAGATCCTGAGTGTTCACTGACTGCTGCCAGTAGGGGTGTTTTACATCAGGTAACTCATTTATTCCTCACACTACAAACCCATGGAGTGGGCGCTTTTCCATCTCCATTGTACACTGAGGAAACAGGAAGCACTGAAAGGGACTGCAGCTTGTGTTGGAGGTTGCACAGGAAGTGGCAGAGGCATGGAGAATGTGCCTGGGCAACCTTTCAGGGTGGTGTTGGGAATAAAATGCAATGAAGGGGTTAAAGTGCTTTGAAAAGCATAGAAACACTATTAATTTTAAGATGAAAGGTGTGTTACCGTTTGGAAATTCTTGAGGACAGAAATTGTTGGTTCTTGGCCCAGTCTTTAGAGGTCAGGAATTTCATATCATACACAATAATTACCGACATTTGCTTAGAGGCCAAAATGAATGCAAAGCCAGTTCCAACTAAGAGTCCATTGAACCTCACAGACTTTATGGTTTATCTCTTTGACTCATTTTCAGCCACCAGCAGGCTGGAAGCTTAGGGCACATTGGCAATCAGAGGACTGCTGTTCAGATAGCCCAGCTGATGCCACTACATTCTAACCTAAGCCATGCATTGATGGCACACAACAAACCTCAGGTACAGTTATCTCCAGTTTATTTTGCAGAAGAATCCCCACTGAGGAGTAAGCTGGAGGAGGAGAATGGTTCTTGCACTGCTTTTCAGGCAGAGGTGGAGTGGGGGAGTGGCCCCACTGCCACTTTATTTTTGTACAAATAGAGGAACTGAGCTTTGCATACCAGTGATAGATCACTCAATCTTTTGGCATTTTATGAAGCCCTAACCCAAGAAACAAAGGCTGCATTCAAGGCATTCAGAGCAGAGCTGGCAGGCTTGGCCCCACAGAGAAGCTGGGGGTGGAACTGGTCCTCCCAACCCTCCCAATCCCTCCCCACAACTCTTCCTACCCTGCCTGAATTGCCCCAAGCCATCAGCCCCCAAGCCAAACCAGTTGCCACTTGTCTACTCTATTGCTCTAGGTAAGTCAGAGTAGAGCTGTACTCCACAGGTTTGTCATGGCTGATTTTTCAGAAGATAATCACCAGGGTTTTCTTCCAAGGTGCCTTTGAGTTAGCAGCCTTAACTGTTGGTACCACCCAGGGGCTGTAAGCAGTTAGCCCAGGAGGCTCCACTATCATTAAGAACAGCCTCCTGCCTCCATCTAGAGGGTCAACTAGTAGCCTTCCTCTACCAGGACTGCCAAGGGGTGCTTGAAGGCTCCTGATTCATTTCCACCTACCACCTTCCCAACTCCGCTGCTCTCCTGCACACAGGGAATGGAGAATGTCACAGTGTTTCCACTGTCCTCCCTCAAAAGCTCTCAGCACAGAATAAGCAGGTCAGATGGCAGGTATCCTAGCACACATGAAGCCTACACTTTAAACAAAAACAAAACAAAGAAAAACTCATCATTGTCCACTTGATTCTAACTCAGCTATCCTGTAAGGCAGAATAGGACTGCCTCATGGGGTCTCTAAGGAGGAGCTAGTGGATTTCAACTGTAAACCTTTCAGTTAGCTGTAGCTCTTAACTACTCTGCTACTAGGGCTCCTGCATGCTCACAGGGAGCCTAATCTCTTATCTAATTCTCATAAACCCTTGTAAAAGGTGGAGGGTATTATCATCCGATTTGATATACGTGGAAGAAAATGAGGCCCAAAAAGTTTCAATAAACTGTCCAAGCTGGGATTTAAACTGATTTTCCAGTTTCACTCATTCAGTATTTAAGTACTTGATGTGTCCAAGTCAGTACCAAGTCCTGGGAAAGCAGTGATCAACAAAAACACAGCTGAGTCCGAGGAGGATATAAGAAATGGTCACAACAGATAGAATATTGCAAGAATAGCAAGTTCTACTAAACATATGGTAAGCGGACTTGACTATCGGGGAGGGCTTCCTGCAGGAAATAAGGGGAGCTGACACCTGTTGGGAGCCATTGCGCGAAGACAGGAAGAGGATGATAGGATGAACAGCCAATGGCAGGTGCAGAGACCTCTGTGGTGGAGGGACATGGTGAGGGCACGTCTGAGAGAAGGCCCATGTGGCTGGAGGTCCGGGAGCCAGGGGAGGCACAGTCCGAGAGGAGAGGCTGCAGGGAGGTCCAGCGGCGACGGGGGCCTTTGGAGATTTTAGACTTTGAGGATCACGTGGTGCGGCGGAGGGAAACAGGACATGAGAGTGACAGGTCAGATTTGCACTTGGTGAACACCAATTCAGGCGATGGGGGTCAAAGTTGCTGCCAAGTGTGGAGAAGGTAATGTGGACTAAAATAGACTCACAATGATTGCAGAGAAATAAAAAAGATCCTGATAAAGTTGTGTGTGGGGACTAAGATAAGGAGAGGAGCAGGGTGATAGGTGCTGATTCACATCCCTGAGTGGCTAGTGGGGTCTTTATAGAGATGAGGAACACGTGAACTCCTTTTCTTCTATCCCATGCTGCTTTACGTAAAAATTCGAAGGTGGCCGTTGTGCGAACAGGTTCATGCAAAAATAAATCGTGTTAAAAAGTGGTTTTCAAAGAAAACAACTACTTTTTGGCTGCCAAAATGATTGAAGGGCATTGACAGGATTTAGTGGACAGGGGGTGTCAGAGACAGGAAATAGTCCTGCAGAGGGTGTGAGTCCCACACGTCTAGATCTGCTTCACTCCAAATGCTAAAGGCACCTTGAGAAGCACTGTGATAGATGACATGTGTGTGAGTTATAAGAAATTACAGAACATTCTAGGCATACGAATCTACCAGGCGCTCCTTGAATATTCTAGGGGTCAGTTTTACCCTGGCCCCTAGGGTTGCCATGAGTCGGATCCAACTCGCGGCACTTGGCTTTGGCTGGCCCTGGCCTTCCCAAGATAGTTTGGGGTCAGATAAGGCACAAAGAGGGGACACAAGGCACTTAACACTTGTCTCAGTTCTGACCTTTGGGAGGGCAAGGTTTCCAGGAGGCGTCTCACAAGAACTTCAATAAAAGTGGACAGCCTTCACTGAAACAATAAGACTTGCATGACTTCCCGCGTCAATCCTTCCCCTGCCTGGAACACTTCTCTTTACGTTGTCACCTTGCTTTCCATGGCCTGCCACTTTCTACCCCTGTGTTTTGCTGTCCTTGTGGACAGGTTGCTGTGGGGAATTAACCTTGTTTCCTCCATTCTCTGCCTCCTGTTACGAAGTAAGATGCTGGAAAGCAGAGCCCTTGTCTCTCGCTTGACCTTAGGTCCCAGATAGCACCTAGTACTCGGAAGGAGTGCGTTTTCATACAATTTCAGTATGCCCAGGGGCCTTAATGGATCAAAAAAACAGTGCCAAACCGCCTCAGGTCATTGCGACCGGTAGAAGTGTCCCCATGAGATTTCTTAGCGGTAATCTTTAAGGGAGCAGATCGCCAGATCTTTCTCCCTCGGAGCAGCTGGGTGGTTGGAACCGCTCACCTTGCGGTTCAAGCGCTTAACCAACTGACCACCAGCAATCCCTTAGAGCTGAGCCAGGTGTTCTCCCACCCTCTGGGACTCGCATCGCGGGAAAAGGTAGAGCATCCTTGAATACAGAGCCGAGGCGATCTGCGCAGGCGCACCTCAGGCCCCGCCCACGACGACGTCGCGGCGGCCGTTACGGCTTTCCGTAGTCTGGCGCGCGCGATTTAAAACCAGCTCCTCAGAGGAGGAAGGCAAGAAAGATGGGACCTCCTAGCAGAGGTGAGGCCAGCTGGGCTGGAGAAGCAGCAGGATGGGGTCGGGGCGAGGTAGTGCTCCGAGGGGGGCAGGGCACCCGAGCGGAGAACATGCCTCTCCTCAGCACTGTTGTGGCTCTCGGACCTGGGAAGGCAGGCGCGGAAAGCATCCGCGGGGCGGGCGGGCGCGGAGCGTTCGGCCAATCAAGACGCGGCTTTGGCAAGCGGCGGGGCGCGCGGGATTGGCCCACCCTCAAGGCCCCAGGAGGGGCTGGGGTACCTTCTTCCTAGGCTCAGACGCAGTTCCTGGCGCCAACGTTTAAAAGGAGGTTTTCCTGGAATGGGCCTTAATTTCAGGTCCGTGGAAGCGATGTGGTCACCGCTGTGTGTTTAGCCGTCATGCATTTCTTTTCACATTCAAACAACAAGTATCTGTGCGCTGGGCCAGACTCTGCTAACTGCGGAGGAACAAAACAGATGAAATCCCTGCCATCTTGGAGCTTACATTCTATTCCGGGGAGACAGTCTGTAAACACACGAAGTAACAATAAATGAAATATGTACACACTGAGGCTGAGCATTGTGACTGAGAGTAGCAGGAGTGGGGGGCTCCTTTAGAAAACAGGTTCAAGCAGGATATTTAAGCAAAGACGGGGGCCTTCCTTAGACTAGAGATTCAAGCAAGCTCTTAAGGCAGATTCCAGGCAGGAGGAGCAAGTGTAAAGATGAGAAAAAGCCCAGCTTGGTTTATGTACCTGACCAGAACTTTGTGACCGAGCTTAGTGATGCTGGACAAGTCTTCTAGACTTTAAGAGATTTGAAAATTTGGAGTTATATCGATATGTAAAGTGTGCTATGCTTGAGAGACATCAGGGGAAGGGTTCAGTCACCTGGATAAGAGTTTGTCAGTAAAAAAGGTGATAGAGTCCACTCAGGAAGCAGAGTAAGAAATAGGTTTTGAAATCATTGTTATATAGATGATACTTAAAACCTTGAGGACAGATGCGATAACTAGGAAGACATTGTAGAGAAAACTCCCAAGGCCGACCTTCTCTTGTTGTCTAGAGAGGCAGAAGCTAGAAAAACCCGACAGTGGTGTCAGAGACGCCAAGAGTGTTTCAAGTAGGGATTTTTCGGTTGTTCAGATACTGCTGAAGCTAAGAGAGGTACCTGCAAAATGATGGTTGGATTTGGCAACATGGGAATTTTAGGTGATTGTCACAAAAGCAGTTTTTGTCAGTAGTGATGATGGGAATCAGGCCAGATAGGATTGAAAATTGAGGGGGAGGTGAGGAAATGGGGACCGAAGGTGTTTTGAGCTCAGTAACTGTTGAATGAATGGATGCATTATGTTAGGCACAAAAGAGAAGTCAGGGAAAGAAAACTCAGAGAATTAAAGAGTGCCTCTAATTCCTACCAGAGAGCCTGGTGGTCCACTGGTTAAGCACTTGCCTTCTAACCAAAATTGACAGTTCAAACTCACCAGCCACTTGGAGGGAGAAAGATATGGCACTCTGCTTGTGTAAAGACTGCAGCCTTGGGAACCCTGCTGGGAAATTCTGCTCTGTCCTTTAAAGTTGCTATGAGTTAAAATCGACTCAGTGGCAGTAGGATTTTAACTATCTTTTGAGCTAATGGATGGAGACCCTAGTGGTGTAGTGGTTAAGTGCTAATGGCTGCTAACCGAAAGATCATCAGTTGGACCCTGCCAAACACTCCTTGGAAACACTACGGGGCAGTTCTGCTCTGTTCTGTGGGGTCGCTATGAGTTGGAATCGACTCAGTGGCAATGAGTTTGATTTGGTTTTTGAGTGGATGGATGCACTGTGCTGAAGGCAATAGAGAAATGGGGGAGGGATTCAGAGAATGAGAAACCAAACGCATTGCCATCAAGTTAATCCCTACTCATACTGACCCTGTAGGACAGAGTAGAACTGCCTCGTGGGGTTTGTAAGGAGCGCTAGGAGAATTCAAACTGCTGCCTTTATGGTTATCAGCTGTAGCTCTTAACCGCTAGGCCACCAGGGTTTCTGGAGAATGAAAGAGTGCCTCTAATTCCCAACTCGTGTTTCCTTTTCAGATAATGTGTATTCCTCTTTCAGTGCTTCCTATTTTCTTTTTCCCAGACTCTGTCTCTCTTCCTACATGCAAGTAGTCTCAAGTCCTGTTTGTGCCTTTAAAAAGGCCTCTGACTTCCTTTCTAGTTTCTTATATTTTTTTGACCTCACGTGAAAGTTGAGTTAATCAAGTTGTGAAGCCCTCAGGAGGGTGTGAAATTCTTCTTGTATTTAGCTACTTATTTCTTTTTATCTCTATCCCCCTTTCCTATTCCCCACCAACTGCCTGCCACCCATCTTGGTAGTAATTTAGAGTTTCTTGTGTGTAAGTACTCTATGGTAACTGCTCTTGTCAAGAATTACCGATGACCTCTGAGTTGCTGACTACAGTAATTAGTCTTCAGTCCTCATCTGATTTGACCTATCAGCCATATGTGACACAGCTCATCACTCCTGCCTCCCCTGAAATACTTTCTTCACATGTCCCTTAGGATGCCACATTCTCCTGTTTTTTTTCCTGCCTAGGAGTTACATAGACCTCATCTCTGTGGTTAGTTCCTCTTTTTACCTGCTCTTTAAATTTTGAAGTGTTCTAGAACCTAGCCTTAGATCTCATCTAGTCTCAGGACTTTAAACATCTTCTTTGCACTGATGGGAGCCTGGTAGTGCAGTGGTTAAATTGCTCAGCTGCTAGCCAAAATGCCAGTGGTTCCAACCCACTAGCTACTTCTTGGAAACCGTACGGGGCAGTTCTCCTCTGTAGGGTGATTATGAATTGGAATTGGCTTGACAGCAATGAGTTTCATTTCTTGGTTTCATGTGTTGATGATTTCCAATGTTTTTATTGTGATTAAGGTAAAGTTTATAGGCCAAGTCAATTTGCTGTATAGAACCCCAAGTACCTGCCTCTATGCAACTCTATCTGCACTTCTCACCCTATGGACAGCATACTCTTTCTTTCTACTCTTTACTTCCAGTATCCACTCAACTAACACTTGTCCTAACTTCCAAATTTTTAAATTCAGCCTGGAACTTTTCCCTAAACTCTAGGTTCACAGGTACAAGTATTTGCTCCAATTGGATGGCTAATAAGTGTGTCAAGTTTAGGATGTCCAAAATTGTGTCCTTCTTTCCTCTACTCCCCAAAAGTGCTTCCCGTCTGAGTTCCTGGCAGCTCCATTTTATCAGTTATTCAAGTGAATAAAAACTTGGAGTTATCCTTGAGTTTTCTGTTTTTTCTCATGCCCCACATTAATCTATCAGGGAATTATCTGACTGTCTCCACTGACACCCATTTCCTCTGAACCATCTTACCTCTTGTCTTGGTTATTCAGTCACTGCCTAACTGGCTGCTTTGCTCTCTCTGTCCTCACTGCAACAGCTAGCAGGATCAGCTTGAAGCCTAAGTTAGATTTTTCTTTTCCACACCCTCCAGTCACTTCCCTTCTCACTCCCCATAAAAGACAAAGTCTTTATAGTGGCTTGTATATGAGGTCTGACGATTAAGTTCAGAAACTTGCCACCCACTGTGTGCTTACAAACAACTCAGTAAGGTTTCATAACCTTGGTTTATCAGTGTCTCACAGCTGTGTTCCTGTCAATGTGTGGTGGTGTCTTGCCGAGTGGTGTTCATTATTGTTGTTGCATGTTTTTGTGTGCTATCATAGGAATATCAGAGCTTGAATTAGAACAACAAATAAATATTAAATTTCTTATTAAACTTGGCAAGAGTGGAATAAAAATCAGGGACATGTTATTCCAAGTTTATTGGGATAATACCATGAAGAAAGTAGCAGTGTACAAATGGATTAAACGTTTTTTTGAGGGCAAAGTGTCACTGATGAAGAGAGGTCAGGGCACTCAGTGAAAAGCAGAACTAATGAAAATATTGCAAAAATTCACTGAATTGTGTGTCAAAAATCATTGGCTGACTGAGAAGCATAGCAGACCAAGTAAACATTGATAGAGAAAGAGTCAGAAAAATCTTCACTGAAAATTTCAGCATGAGAAAGGTGTGTGCAAAAATGGTCCTGAAGGAGCTCACTGATGAACAGAAGCAAAGGAGAGCTGAAGTTTGCCAAGACCTTTTGGAGAAGTAAGATGATGTTTTGGCCTGTGTTGTCACTGGCAATGAAACATGGATGTATGAACCCGACCCTGAAACAAAGCATCGAAGTGCACAGTGGAAATCAGCCAATTCTCCACAACCAAAAAAGTTCTGTGAGTCCAAGTCAGAGTCAAAATGATGTTGCTAACCTTTTTTGATGTCAGAGGGGTTGTTCGTTATGAATTTGTACCAACTGACAAACAACTAACCAAGTTTACTATTTAAAAGTGTTGAAAAGGCTGTGTAAAAAAGTTAGGCAAAAATGACTTGAACTTTTTGACAACAACTCATGGGTTTTGCATCGTGACAATGCACCAGCTCGTATAGCGCTGTCTGTGAGGAGTTATTACCCAGTAAACAAATAACTGTATTGGAACACCCACACTACTCACCTAATCGGGCCCCCAGTGACTTCTTTCTTTACCTGAAGATAAAGGAAATACTGACAGGAAGATATTTTGCTGACATTCAGGACATGAAGAGTAGTTCAACAACAGCTCTCATGGACATTCCAGAAAAAGAGTTCCACAATTGTTTTGAAAGGTGCACTAAGCACTAGTGTGAGTGTATAGCTTCCCAAGGCGAGTACTTCAAAGGTGACCATAGTGATAATTCAGCAAACAGATGTGTAGCACATTTTCCAGGATGAGTTTGCAAACGTAACTGTCAGGCCTAACATAAGGTAGATGCATCCCTGCCAGTCATCCTTCTCTTGTTCAGACTCTTCAGTGTTTCTGCTCTACCAGCTGCTGCACAGTCAGACCCCCTCTCCGTCTCAGTCCTGTGGCTGCTTCCCGATTACCCCATTGTGCCACACTGGTCTCTTCAAACATGAGTCTGATACTCCACCACCTCTCTGACTTCTGTGGCTGCTCCCTGGCTTACCCTGCTCATCCACATGGGTCTCCTCAAATATGCCAGAATGTTCTTGTCTTTGCCATACTCTTCCCTCTGTTTCTTCCTGTAAATATCTACATAGCCTCTGTTCTAATGATGCTTTCTTGGGGAAGCCGTTCGTGGATACTATGTTTAAAATGACCTCCCACCTCCCCTCTCATATCCTCCTTAGTCTTCTTCCTGCTTTATTTTTGTCCATATCACTTACCTTCTTCTAATATGCTGTATATATTTTTTGGCTTCTTTTGAAAATTTTCAAACATACAAGAAAATTGACAGACCAGGACAATAAACACACTTATGGCCACCACCTAGATCCAACAGTTGTTAACATTTTGTCATGTTTACTTTATTCTCTTTACTCACATGTATGTAATTTTGACTGACCTGTTGAAAGCAAGTTGCCTACATGCTGTCACTCTTCCTCAGATTGTTTCTCATGCATGTCTTAAAAGTAATGCCATTCTTCTACATAACTGCATGCTTATCACACCTAAGGAAGTAAAAATCCATTCCCTAATGTTATTTGATATCTAGACTGTATCCAGAGTTTTCCTTATTATCCCTAAAATGTTGTTTATAGCTGTTCTTTTTGAGGGCAGGGGAGACCAAGATTGGCTCAAAGTTCATCCATTGTTTTGGTCTCTTTTAATTCAGGAGAGTCCTCCTACTTTTGTGTGTGGCGTAATTGACTTTTTAAGAGACTAAAGACGGGGTTGTAAACTCACCCACATTCTGGATTTGTTAAGCTGTTTCCTTGTGGTATCATTTAACTTGTTCCTGTATCCCCTGTCTTCATACTCGTGTCTCCATTAACCTGGCATCATGGACTGTGTATATTTGTTGTTTCCGAAGTCTGTGAGCTTATCAGAAGGAGCAACTTTATCTTATCTCTCTTTATTATCCTATACAGTGCTTAGATTCGTAATAAATGGCTACCAAGTGGATTTTTACCCCAAATCAGCAAGGAAGTAGCAGAAACCTATTACCCTTCAAGAAACCTAAGCTAGAGGTTCTAATTATAGAGTATTAGAATTGGAAAAGATACTTGCAGGGAAGGTGCAGTGACTCTCCACCTCATGACAGGCTCCATGCCACCTTTTAGATAGAGAAAATATTCTGTTGAAGCTTGCTTGAGCAAGTGTTTTGTTCTGTTGCTGTCAACCCCAGTGAACAACTCTGCTTCAGAGATCCGTGGGCACCACCACAGTGCTTCCTCACCAGAGCGGGTGTTTGCAATGCCTCTGCCCAAGAAGGCCCCTCTCAATACCCCCGGCACCCCGATCCTTGAAGACTTTCCTCAGAACGACGATGAAAAGGAACGACTGCAGCGGAGGCGCTCCAAGGTCTTTGACCTGCAGTTCGGCACAGATTCGCCTCGTGTGCTGGCTTCTCCGTCCAGTAGGTGAGTGTTCCTGGCTAGCTCCCTCAGGGAGCTACTGTGATGTGGGTAGCTTGTCCTGCATCTCCACAGTACCACTGTGGGCCTGAATCCTGGCAAGAGTTTCCTGTGTTTGTTTCCCATTCAGGAGTATTGACAGTTCAGTTATGATCTCCAAGTTTACAAACACACAGATAACAGAGCATTACTCCACCTGTATCAAATTATCAACAGAAAATGTGAGTATCTGTTGGCTTGTCATTGAAGATTTTGCAGCTTGATTGTAGGGTAGTCTGGTTTTGATTCTATAGAAAATGCATGATTGATCATAATTGTGCACTGTATTTTTGTACAAATAACAGGCTTCAGTTGGCAAATAAACATAGAAGGCACTGACTCTTAATGTTGGTGTTTTTCAGTATTTTTATTATTCCTTGGACCTCAGTGCCCTGCCAGGTTGCCACCACTTGCAGTGTATCTAGATAGGCAGGACCACTTAGGTTAATAGTGTGGGATCTGGAACTAGATTTCCTGAGTTAGAATCCTGTCTCTTCCATTTCTAAGCTGTGTAACCTTGGCAAGTTACCCAGCCACTGTGCCTTAAGGTCCTCAGGTCAAATGAGGACGACACTAGTACCTACCTCACAGAGCTGTTTTGAGGTGACTGAGTCCCACTGTGCAAAGACAAAACTTGTACCTGTCTCACAGAGTTGGTCCAATGTGACTCAGTCCCTTCCTGTGCAGTGCTTATAACAGGGCCTGTACTCTGATGCTCAGGAATTTTGTACTCTCCCTGCATGGATGGTAGGGATAAGGAGGTACATATGTGTGGATTGGCTATGTTGCCAAACTTTTTTGTGGGAAATTAGGTCAGTGGTGAAATATATTCCTATATAAAAATTTAGCTTCTTCTGTTTGGGGTAGCATTAATTACATGGATATAGGCTATAAATAACAAACCTTTCTGCAACTGTCCATTTTCAGAAAATCACAACTAAGAATGCTTTTGGCTTGCACTTGATTGATTTTATGTCAGAGATTCTTAAACAGAAAGACACCGAACCGACCAACTTTAAAGTAAGAACGATGTCTGCTGTCTTGCATGGGACATAATGATGACTATTTCTAATACTTACCATAACATAGTAATTGAATTCTGCAAACACATGTGAGCCTCTTGTTTAAAACATTTTAAGCTACTTCACTGTATTTGCTAAACTAATGAAATGCAGAGAAGATACCTGTGTGTTATGTTCTAGTTATAACCTGCCAGTGTTAATGGGACTTTTGCCAGTTTAGAGGCAGATTTTTGAACATCCTTGTGAGTATAGCTCTGCTTGTTTGACTAGGTGGCTGCAGGCACTCTGGATGCCAGCACCAAGATCTATGCTGTGCGTGTCGACGCTGTACATGCTGATGTGTATCGTGTCCTTGGAGGCCTAGGCAAAGATGCCCCAGAAAACGAAAGCCACAGTATAGGTATGCAGATTGGGATTTACATTTAATGGGCTTCTTTTAGGGGATAGTGGGTACCTATTTGAGTGATAAACTGAAACGAAGTCGCAAGAAATTGATTATCTGATGGACATTTCAGAACTAGATAATGTTTTGGGTAAGAAGTTATTCAAACATGAGAGTTATTTTTCTTGGAAAAAAAGAAGAGCCTTACAAAAGCTTTTAAATTTCACGTTGGCAAGGTTGAATAAACACCACCAGCTAGGGAGCTTGGGATAGGGGGGGTCTTTGAAAATCAGCTTACTTAGAACCAGTTAATTAATCTACCACATTAAGACCTGTGAAAGCTAGAACCTGTGTAAGACTGAAACCTGTCAGAGAAGGACAGTTCCTACATTTTCTAACAGAGATTCATAAAGGGTTAAGACTGAACCCTGTCAATCACAGGAAACTTATGAGACCTGGAAGACAAGGTATTCCTGTCAAATTCTGGCTGTCATGGGTTTCACATAGTTAGATTGCTCCTAAACAACAGATTAGATGTGCCTGTTTTTTTGGGAGAATTGTATGTGTTTAAATTATGACCACTCTTTAAGGTTTTGAAGAACTTCATAATAACAAGTTCATTACATGCTCCAAAACAGTCCTCACACTCCACAATCTTGTTCCTTGTTTTAGATGGAAGTCCTACCGAAATGGGAACCAACAAAAAGGCACCAAAGCCAAAAAAGAAGCACTCATACAAAACCATTGAGCAGAATATTAACAACCTCAACGTCTCCGAAGCAGATCGGAAGTGTGAGGTGAGGAACTGTGTGCCTAGTGTGGTCTTTGGCTAATTCAGAACCTTCAGGGTCTGGTGTTTGGTAGGGCTAAACCTGCTTTGTGGGTATGTGCTTGTGTAAGCCTTGTATTAATATCCTTTAGTGTTATAGTGAAGCCTGAAGGTTCTACATCCCTGGTCTTCACTCAGGCTATCAGAATGATAAAGTAGAAAAAGATCACAAATTGCTGAGAAACATGATTGAAAAAAAAACTGTTTCCTAGTAGAAGCAACAGTGCTAATAATAGCTGACATCTAACTATGCGTTTTTAGGATGCGGTGAGCTGCCCCAAGCCTTTTACCTGTATTAACTCATTTAGCCTTCACTGTATCCTTGTGGGAAACAGTGGTGGCATAGTGATTAAGTGCTGTGTCTGCTAACCAAATGAGTGGCAGTTCAGATCTGCCAAGCGTTCCTTAGAAAAATCTATGGGGCAGTTCTACTCTGTCCTATAGGGTCACTGTGAGTTGGAATTGACTCAACAGCAGTGTGTTTGGTTTTTGTTTTGGTTAGTATCGTTGTGACCTCTTAAAATTTTTTGTAATAAATGAAGGAGAAAACAATGGGAGGACAGGAGTGAAGACACTGAGTGCAGGCAGGTCTTTTGAAGAGTTGTCCCATAACCATTTGTTTGCTTGTTGATGACAACAATCTGTCTAATGAAGGCATAATTGCGGATTAGATAAGTGAGAAGAGAGAGGTGCTGGAGCGAGTGGGTAAGGAGGGAAAGGAGTGGACAGGTGGGGTTGGCAGAAGAGTGCCAGTGGCTGGTGAGGGGTGAGTTTGAGTGTGCGCATGTGGGAGCCTTCTGGATATCCTTTTTAAGTGGTGTCTTTTTTTTTCTCTCTCTCTCTCTAGTAAAACAGGTCATCAGCAGGCGGTGAATATGGGGAAAGAAAGTGTTGGAGGTTTGAGGAGAAACGAAGTGGCAGGAAAGGACTCTTGTCCTTCAGGAATGTGGGCAAGGAATGGACTAGGGAAACAGCTTGGTTGACAGACAACTTGCAGGGTCCACTTGGAGGTAATAGAAATGGATTTAAAGTGAGACCAGTCAGAGTAACTTTGTCTTTCCCAACCATGATTAGTTGTGTGGGTGTAAGCATGAAGTGGGCAGGAAGTTGGGTTTAACAAATGAGTGTGTCTGGCTGAGTGGATGTGGCATAGCTAGGAAGGAGTTGAAACTGTATGGAAGGAAGTGGTTATAATCACTGCTCATAGAATTTTAGCTGGGAATAGAGGGGAGGGAGTGAAGGACAAGAAAGTGATGCAATTAGTAAATTGTAGGTCCTGGTGGGCATCATAGACTTGGCATTATAGACAAGAAGGCTTAAACTGGAAGGACAAGAGGTTATTGTCAGAAAGGGGCACTTGGAATTGAACTTACAAAGGGTGTCATGGATTGAATTATGTTCCCCTACAGAATGTATGTAGCAATTTGGGTAGGCCATGATTCCCAGGATTATGTGATGTTCCTATATGTTGTAAATCCAGTCCTGCCTCCATGATGTTAATGAAGAAGGATAGGCCATGATCATGTTGGTTAGACTGACTCAGGCTATAAAATTGTGTTGTGTCTTGAAGACAGGCTCTTGGGATTTATAGGAATGCGAAGCAGAGTTCGGGGAACAGAGTGTGTCTTTTGGAAAGGACCTGGTATCCCAGCACCTCAGAAACTGCCAGTCCAGGGGAAGATTGAGGACAAGAACCTTCTTCCAGAGCCAGTAGAGAAAGTCTTCCCCTGGAGCTGATGCCTTGAATTTGGACTATTAGCCAGTGTTACTATGAGGAAATAAATTTCTCCTTGTTAAAGCCATCCACTTGTGGTATTTGTGGTATAGCAGCACTAGATGACTAAGATTGGTTGCAGTCATGATTAATGACAATTCTTGGAGTAGGCAAGGGGGTGAAAGATTGAGGAACTAAGGTATGGAGGTCCTGCTAGGACTTCAGAGATGCAAAGTTCTTAGGATGGAAGACAACAGCACTGAGGGAGAAGGGGTCAGGTGACTGAGAGGCCAGAGAACTAGAAATGGGTATTGAAATCATACCAAATTACCATAGGAGTACATTTGGAGAACAGGAATGACCTCGGAGATAATAGTTTTCAGAGAAGAGTCATAGGATTATGATTAGGGGGGTGCAGGGTAATTGCAATACAGATCGGAAGAGGGTGGCAGACTATGAATGTTATATTCAGAGGTAAGGATTTTTGGGAATTGAGAAGGAGACTAGTCTAGGAACTACATGAGGAGGAAGGAAATCATCTGCCTCACCTGTAAGTTCAGTGGTTGGAGGGCTGTGCACGTGAGAGGCTGCAGGGGAGGCCGTGTCCTGTTGAAACACCATGCTTCATGTCAAGCAGCGCTTCTCAACCTCTTTTCATTATTGTCCCTCTTAAAGAAGTTCTGGAAACCTTGGTGGCATAGTGGATAAGTGCTACGGCTGCTAACCACAAGGTCAGCAGTTCAAATCCGCTAGGCACTCTTTGAAAACTCTATGAGGCAGTTCTACTCTGTTTGTAGTGTTGCTATGACCTGGAATTGACTCAACGGTAGTAGGTTTGCTGTTGGTTTAAGGAACCTCCAGCCATTTTGTTTCTTGAAATTACATACTAAGGAGAAAGGTTTTGGCAAGCAGAGTTGAGGTTTGGAGAGCCAAAAATTATTGTAACATTAAGTCTTTTCACATTGTCTGCAGCAATCAATTTTCACCTCCTTAAGAGTGCTATTGCCCCCACTGACAATGCAGGATTGAATTGTGTCCCCCAAATATATGAATAGAAATTTGGCTAGGTTGTGACTATCAGTGTTGTGTGATTGTCCTCCGTTTTGTGATATTCCTATGCTGAATGTGAAAGAGGATTAGAGTGGGACTGGGAATCCCTTCCTAAGGTCGCCTCCCTGCTCCATTGTAAAAGGAGTTTCCCTGGAGTGTGGCTTGCACCACCTTTTATCCAGCAAGGGATGAAAGGAAAGGGAAGCAAGCAGATAGCTGAGAACTTCACACCGTCAAGAAGACAGCACCAGGAGAAGAGCAGGTCCTTTAGACCTGAAGTTCCTGCGCCAAGATACTCCCTGACCAAAGACTGATGCAACACAAGGACTTTTCTCCAGAGCTGACAGAGGAAGAGCCTTCCCCTGGAGTGGACACCCTGAATTCAGACTTGTAGTCCACTGGACTGTGTAAGAATAAACTTTCCTTTGTCAAAGCCATCCACAGTGGTATCTCTGTTAGAACAGCACTAGATGACTAAAACAATGAGTTAGAGCAAGAGAATAGAGGAACCTTCAGGGGAGGAGCAGGGAGTAGGGAATGTTGCTGATGACTGAGTCTGGAGGGAGACAGAATCAAAATGGGGATGTACAACACTGTATGGGGTCTAGAGTCTGGGAATTTAGACTCCTGGTGGTCCTGGGACTTCTTTGTGTAATTAATAAATAAACTAGGTAAAGGGCAATAAAATGGAAATTGTCCTAGTGGTCTGTTAACATGTGAGAGTGGCGAGGCTCAGAGTATAGTGGAGCAAGAAAGTAATGGGTTTTGGTAAACAAACAGACTGATAGTGTCTTAGTTATCTAACCCATTGCTGTAGAGTCAATTCTGACTCATAGCAATCCTATAGGACACAGTAAAACTGCCCCATCAGGTTTCCAAGAAGCACTTGGTGGATTTGAACTGCCAACTTTTAGTTAGTGGCGATAGCCCTCAACCACTATGCATCAGGCTTCCTCTTAGTTATCTAGAATTGCTATAACAGAAATACCACAAGTGGGTGAAGCGTGAATTCAGGGTGCCAGCCCCGGGGGAAGGATTCCTGTCAGTCAGCTCTGGAGAAAGGTCCTTACCTCTTTCCATCTTCTGGTCCTGCAGATCTTGTAGCATCAGTCTTCCCCCATCTCTGCTCTTCTGTATATCAGAAGAGATTGACTTAGGACACTCCCTGCGCTGTTACTGTCTCAATAACAATAACAAAGAAAACCCTCTTACAAATAAGACTCTAACCATTATGTTGTTAGGCCTTCCTCTTTTTCCATTCACCCTCTACTTTACCAAGCATGATGTCCTTCTCCAGGGGCTGGTGCTGACAACGTATCCAGAGTATGAGAGACAGAGTTTCATTATCCTTCCCTCTAATGAGCATTCTGGCTGTATTTCTTCCTAAGCAGATTTGATCATTCTCCTGGCAGTCCATGGTATATTCATTATTCTTCACCAGCACCAAAATTCAAAGGCATCAATTCTTTAATCTTCCTTATTCATTGTCAAGGTTCCTCAGGCATACAAGGTGGTTGAAAACACCATGGCTTGGGTCACCTAGTTCTTAAAGTAACATCTTTGCTTTTTAATACTTTAAAAGGTCTTTTGCCAGCAGATTTGCCTAATGCAATACGCTGGTTGATTTCTTGACTGCTGTTTCTATGGGCTTTGATTGACAATCCAGGTTGTTGTTGCTGTTAGATGCCATTGAGTCAGTTCCGGTTCACAGTGACTCTGTGTACAACACAACAAAACACTGCCTGGTCTGCACCATCTTCAGAGTTGTTACAGTTAAGACCATTGTTGCATCCACTTGTCATTCCATTTATTAAAGATCTTCCTCTTTTTCGCTGACCCTCTACCAAGCATGGTGTTCTCTCCACA
This sequence comes from Heterohyrax brucei, assembly GCA_028571685.1. Taxonomy (NCBI): domain Eukaryota; kingdom Metazoa; phylum Chordata; class Mammalia; order Hyracoidea; family Procaviidae; genus Heterohyrax; species Heterohyrax brucei. The sequence continues at coordinate 27,745,852 of CM053162.1, forward strand.
GTCTGGTCCCTCCTCATAACGTGTCCCAAGTATGTGAGCTGCAGTCTTGCCGTGTTTTCTTCTGAGGAGCATCTTGGTTGTACTTCTTCCAAGACAGATTTGTGTATTCTTTTGGTAGTCCATGGTATATTCAGTATTCTTCCACACCACAATTTAAAAGCATCATATTCTTTGGACTTCATTCATTAGCCAGCTTTCACATGCATGTGATAACAATTGTCAGGAACACCTTAGTCTCCAAGGTGACATCTTTGCTTCTCAATGCTTTAAAGAGGTCTTTAAAAAAAAAAATTGTGCTTTAAGTGAAACTTTACAATCCAAGTCAATTTGTCATACAAAAACTTGCACACTGCTATGTAATTCTAGCCTCACTCCCCACCCTGTGACAATACACTCCTCCTTTCTACTGTGTATATTTCCCATGTCCATTTAACCAGCTCCTGTACCCCTCTGCCCTGTTGTCCTTCTGGGCAGCAGCTACCCAGTTTGCCGTAGGTATATACTTAAGCCGAGAAACACAGTCTTTGCCAGTATCATGTTATGTTTTACAGTCTAGTCACTCTTTGTCTGAATAGTTGGTTTTGGGAATGGTTTCACCTCTGGGCTAACAGAATCTGGGGGCCATGTCTTCCAGGGACCCTCTAGTCTACTGGACCATTAAGTCTGCTCTTTTTAATAGAGTCCTAGTTCTGCACACCCATTTTTCACCTTCTGTGTTGGGGACTGTGTGTTGTATTCCCTTCCAGGGAAGTCACTGGTGGTGTAAAGAGATGTTTTGTGGCAGATTAGCCCAATGCATTGTGGCTTTTGATTTCTTGACTGCTGTTTCCACGTGTGTTGATTGTGGATCCAAGTAAAATTAAATCCTTGACAGCCTCAATCCTTTGCGTTTATCATGATGTTGCTTACTAGTCTAGTTGTGAAGATTTTTATTTTCTTGAAGTTGAGGTGTAATCTATTCTGAAGATTGTGGTCTTTGGTCTTCATCAGTAAGTACTTCAAGTCCTCTTTACTTTCAGCAAGCAGGATTGTATCTGTGTATCACAAGTTATAAGTCTTCCTCCAGTCCTGATACCCTGTCCTTCCTACAGTCCAGATTCTTGGATTATTTGCTAAGTATACAGATTGAATAGGTATGGTAAAAGGATACCACCATGATGCATACCTTTCCTAATTGTAAACCATATAGTATCCCTTTGTTCTGTTCGAATGACTGCCTCTTGATGCATGTACAGGTTCCTCATGAGCACAATCAGTGTTCTGGAATTTTCATTCTTTTCAGTGTTATCCATAATTTGTTGTTTTACACAGATGCTTTTGCACAGTCAATAAAACATAGATAAACATTTTTCTGGTATACTCTGCTTTCAGCTGGGATCCACTTGACATCAGCAATGCTCCGCCTGATTCCACATCCTCTTCTGATTCAGGCTTGAATTTCTGGCAGTACCCCGTTGATGTACTGCTGCAACCAAGTAATATACCATAATTCTTTTGATTCTTTCTTTGTTTTTGTGTTCAGGTTGACCCCATGTTTCAGAAGACTGCAGCCTCCTTTGATGAGTGTAGCACCGCAGGGATATTTCTCTCCACTCTCCACTGCCACGACTACAGAAGTGAGCTACTGTTTCCCTCCGATGTGCAGACTCTTTCTACTGGAGAACCTCTTGGGTTGCCTGATTTAGGCTGGATAGAAATGACAGATTTAGAAGGTAGGTGCAGACAATGTCTGTCATAAGAGTGTTCCAGTCATCAGACAGATTCTTATATAACTGTGGTTATAATCAGTCCATTATGCTTTAGGTTGCTTATTTAAATTATCCAGAAAGTGCCAATCTGGCTCTCCTTTGAGGTGCACCAGCATAAGGTAGTACCTGTTTTCCTCTCTGCAACAGGGAGTCTATCAGTAGTAGCTAATGCTCACCGTTGCTCTGGGTCTCTGTGTAGTTCAAATGTCCATTTGTAGTTCAAATTTGTAGTTCAGACGTCCATTGTTGGAGTTCTTGTAGTCATGTATTGTAGCCCTGGGCTAAGTGTCAGGTTAAATTTGTTTGGCCAGAGTGCACTTGTTTTTATTTATCATCAGTGCAAGTAGTCCTGAGGTAAAGAAGGCATTGGGAGTTGTTTTCAGAGTACTCTGTGGCCATCTGAAAACTGACCTGTCCTGCTCTCAGCACCCTTATACTGGCCTGCCAAAGACTTGAATGCCCCTCCTTATTCTACCACTCAGCTTCGAGAGTGATCTTTTAAGGATGTTGTGATGTGGCACAGTGAATGTAGTCATTTTTGTGTGTCAGATGAGATTGGCCCACTTTCCCCAGGAACATGCAGATGTTACAATGCCATTTCCATCCTTTCTATTCTTATCTAATCCTTGCTAAGTATAACTGGTTTGTGCTAAAAAAATTTTTTCCAAGTTTACATGCTCTAAACTAGACCTCTGATCTTCCAAATTTGGTAATCTGTAAGTAGCACGTTTAGTTTGGGACTAAAAATCGGAGGCCTTGTGGGATTGGCATGGTCTGAGGGTGCTTTAAGGAAGAGCTTTGTATTTCCTGACCACAGCATAGTACACACAGTTTATTTCAGAACAAAAGTCTGTGTTTCAGGATTTCTTCCCTAGTATTTTACTAATTCTTGGAATGATCTGTGTAATTGAAGTTGTGTGGGGCATGCCTGTCAACTGGCATATTCCCAAGAGGGCAACAAGAAGTGCAGATGGCTTGCGGCCAACACTCGGCTTGATACTCAAGCCTTTCTGTCAGAGAGTAACAAAGTGGTGCCATTGTGCTCCTTGGCGTCATCTTGAAAGGAATGAGGAATGTACTGATCCACCTCTAATCCTTCTCTGTGGTCTGTCACCTGCAGCCCCCTTGCAGCAGTGTGCAGAGGATCGCCAGATCTGCCCTTCCCTGGCCGGCTTCCAGTTTACCCAATGGGATAGTGAGACACATAATGAGGTACAGTGGACTTCTGGACTTAAAGAGCACTGGGCATTTCTCCAATGGCTTGAGGTCTTGGTTACATGACCCACGATTGGTTCTACCCTGTGGGAACCAAACTGTGGCATCGTGTTTGTTTACGCGGGAGTACAGAAAATATTTCTTTTGGCACTTCTGTCAGCAGAAAAGGGGGAGAGGAGCAGGTTGTGAACCCCAGCAGGATAGTAGACAACTGAACAAATTCTGGGGTCAATTTCATGTCCCCTTTCTCTGCTTCCCTAGAGTGAGAAGCACTGCCATTCATGGTGGTTCATTTTACTCTCTAACAAAGTTATTCCAGTGACCTCTTGTCCCCTAGGCTGTCGTCAGGCTCCAGGAATTTCCGGCTTTTGGGGGTTAAGTCCCTTGGCACAGCATTTCCTGAGAAATTGTCATGTGTAAAGCTTTTCTCTGTGTATTTTTAGCATGGCCCCTTTGGCCTGCTTACTACAATATCAAAAATAATGGACTCCATGGAAAACTACTTTTGCTAAACATGCAGTTAATAGATTTGGATTCCTGCCTCATGTTTTACAAAATGTGCCTGCCAACAGTACGGCTCCATCCTGTGCTACAATGTAAACTTCCTCGTGCTCACTGCTCTGAGAGTGTTGGCCCTGGGTGGGGGTTGGAGCCAGGCAGGATGCTGAGGGGAGGCTGTCCCTCCAGTGGAGAACCGGGCTGTGGTAAAAGTGAAAACTCCTGAGAACCCTCTTTCTGTCCCCTTCAGTCTGTGTCAGCCCTGGTGGACAAATTTAAGAAGAATGACCAGGTATTTGACATCAATGCCGAGGTTGAGGAGAGTGACTGCGGGGACTGCCTTGATGAGCCCCCAGAGGATGACTTTTATGCCAATGATGACACCGACTACACCACAGTTGGCAATCAGGAAGAGTTCAGGAGCTGGAAGGAGCCCTGCCAGGTTCAGAGCTACCAGTAAGGGTCTGAGGGCCTTGGAAATGTTTCCATATGAATTGTTCATCAGTTCCTACTGATTTCCTGCCAGGACAGCCTAATTTCATCTCTTTGGCTGGTGTGTGGTGGTGTACAAACCAACTGAGCTGGTCTGCTTCACAGTGGAGTCATATACTGGCTTGAAACGTTGGTTCAGGTAACATGATGGGTAAGACTGACAACTGCAGGAACTTGTGAGGATTAGAACTAAAATATGTGAGCATTGGGAAAACACACCTGGGATGCAGCAGCTACTTAAGAGGTGGCTGTTTGTCCACTTGACCACACCCTGTATGTGGTCTGATTTGGGGCTGTGTCATACTATATCGTTTAAGGACAGAAACAGGCTTATATGTTGCTTACATAAAAAAGCCACTCCTGCCTGACAAGTCAAGCAAAGAGGCGGGATAGGCAGGATTGGGTTACCAGACAGGGACGAGCAAAGCAGGGAAACCTCGTAAAGTCATAAACTTGGGCGTATCAGTAGCTAAGAGAGGTAGAATTTGATACGTAGTAATTTAAACTTTTCATTAATGGGCATCATAAAGAAAAATCAAAACTTTTTTGGCTTTTGTAATAGGTACTTAAGGGATTAGCATTCTTTTAAATTTGAGTATAATTTGGAAGGGGGATCCCATAATCTTTTATTGTGAGGGCCTTAGTCTTTGCATGCCTGCCTACCTGCAGCTCCATCTGCTCTCCCCACCCAGTGATAGCACATTCCTCCTTTTCACTCCCTCTTTCTAGCATCCTCTTAGTAAGCTCCTCTCCCCTCCTCCCCACCCTCTTCTCTCACGTCTAGAAAGGAACTAGTAGGGCAGCCTCCTATAACTGTATAGAATCATAAAGGACACACACCACGTAGTTGCACTGTGTCTCCAAGACCAGTCTGTTCTTGTCTGAAGAGGTGACATCTGTACTGGCTTCTGAGAGCCAGCAGCAGGTCTAGGGGCCGTGTTCCCAGGGGAATCTTCAGGCTGTTTTACTATCAATTATGGTCTTTTAGTGGAGTTCTTGAGCTGTACACCTCTTTTGCTTGTGTTACCTCAGAGACTCTTGTGTCCTGCATCATAGCTGCCTTTGGTGGTAGCTAGGCACCATCTGGTTCTTCTGGTCTCATATAGATACAGTGACCCATTCATATGAGTCCTGTCTCCTGGGCTCTTTTCCCCTCATGTCTTTATTGTTCTTGCTTATCATCTGTTCTAGATGAGTCGGACCATTTGATGTACCTCAGATGGCAGCTAGCTAGCTTTTAAGACCCCAGATGCCACTAACCAATATAGGATGTAGAAGACTCTCTTAGCAAAAGCCTGACAGCTTGGTCCCCAGACCCCATCCCTGCTATTCTATCCTTTGAAATAATTGGGTTGAGTGTAGAAAACTTACAGTTCATTGTATAGTCCAGTTATGTTGATCTGTTCTTGACTGCATGCTGTCACTGCTTTCACCTAACCAAATTCCTGTCTACAATCTAATCTGTGACCAACCCTCTCCCTCCCTCCCCACCCTTGTAGCTGTTAGTCTTTTCATCTATACATAAGTCTGTTTTTCAGTCCTTACAGCAAAGGTCTCATACAATATTTGTCCTTTTGCTGCTGACTGATTTCACTCAGCACAACATCTTCTAGCTGAAACCAGGTAATGAGATGCTTCCTAAAATCATCATTGTTCTTTATCATTGTGTAATGTTCCAATGAGTATGTGTACCACAGTCTGTTTATCCATTCATCTGTTTATGAACACGTAGGTTGATTTCATCTTCATCTTTTTGCTATTATGGATAGTGCTGCAATAAACATTTGTGTGCATGTATCCATTCATGTGACTGCCCTAATTTCTGTAGGCTATATTCCAAGCAGTGGGATTCCTGGATCATTTGGTATTTCTGTTTCTAGCTTTTTAAGGAAGTGCCAAATTGCTTTCCAAAGAGGTTGTACCATTTTGCATTCCCACGAGCAGGGTAGGAGAGTTCCAGTCTCTCTGCAGACTCTCCAGCATTTGTTGTTTTGTGTTTTTTGGATTATGGCCATCCTTGTTGGGATGAGATGGTATCTCATTGTAGTTTTGATTTGGATTTCTCTTAATAATAATGACTGTGAGCATTTCCTCGTGTGTCTTTTGTGTGCCTGGATAACTTCTTAGATGAAGTGTCTGCCCATCTTCTTTGCCCATTACTTGATTGGGTTATTTACCATTTTCTTGTTGATATTTTGCAGAACTTTGTAGGTTATGGAGATCAGATGTTGATCTGAAATGTAGTTGTCAAATATTTTTTCCCATTTCTGTGAGTAGTCTTTTAACTCTCTTGGTAAAGTCATTGGATAAGCCTAAGTGTTTGATTCTCAGTAGTTCCCATTTATCAGTTTTCTGTTGTTCATGCGTTGTTGGTCAGATTTGGTAGTCTGTATAAGCTGTGTATTCGAACTTCCGTTGTTGATCCTATTTTTTCTTGTGTAATCTTTATCATTTTAGGTTTGATATTTAGGTCTTTGATCCATTTTGAGTTAGTTTTTATGTAAGGTGTGAGACATTGGTCTTATTTCAGTTTTTTACAGGTAGATATCCAATTTTGCCAGCACCATTTGTTAAAGAGACTATTTTTACCCCAGTTTACAATTGTAGGGCCTTTATCTAATATCAACTGTTCATAAGATGATGGTGATATTTCTGGGGTCTTGATGCTGTTCCATTGATCTGTTTGTCTCTTTTGTACCAGTGTCTAGCTATTTTGACTACCATGGCAGTGTAACAAGTTCTAAGGTTGGGTAGTGTGAGACCTCCCACTGTGTTCTTCAGTATTGCTTTACTTATCTGAGGTTTGTTCCCTTTCAAAAATGTCAGTGATTTTTTTTCTCCATCTTATTAAAAAAGAACACTGGAATTTGGGATTGTATTGTATATGTAGACTGCTTTGGGTAAAATAGACATGTTCACAATGTTAAGTCTTCCTATCCATGAGCAAGGTAGGTTTGTCCACTTATGTAAATCTCTTTTGGTTTCTTGCAATAGGCTCTTGTAATTTTCTCTGTATAGGTCTCTTATATCTCTGTTAGATTTATTCCTAAACATTTTATCTTCTTGGGAGCTATAGTAAATGGTATTGATTTGGTGATTTCCTCTTTGATGATCTCTTTGTTGTTGTAAAAGATCCTACTGATTTATGTTTATCTTATATCCTGATACTTTGCTGAACTCTTCTGTTAGTTCCAGTAGTTTATTTATATATTCTTTAGGGTTCTCTGTGTATATGGTCATATAATCTACAAATAGGGATGTTTTCACTTCTTTGCCAGTGTGGATGCCCTTTATTTCTTTGTCTTGTCTGATTGCTCTGGCCAGAACCTCTAGTACAGTGTTGAATATAAGTGGTGAGAGTAGGTGTCCCTGTCTAGTTTATGTTCTCTGGGGGAATTCTTTCAATTGTGTAGATGCCCTTTATTGCACTGAGGAATTACCCTTCTATTCCTGTTTTACTGAGAATTTTTTAGAATGAATGGGTATTGGACTTTGTCAAATGTCTTTTCTGCATCAACTGACAAAATTAGGTGTTTCTTTGTGTTATTTGTGTGGCTGATCACATTAATTGTTTTTCTGCTCTTGAACCAGCTTTGCATCCCTGGTGTGAGTCCAACTTGGTATGATGAATTGTTTTCTTGATATATTGTTGACTTCCATTGGCTAGGATTTCACTGAAGATTTTTGCATCTACGTTTATGAGTAATATTGGTCTGTAATTTCCTTTTTTGTTGAATCTTTTCTGACTTTGGAATCAGGATTATGCTGCCTTCATAGAATGAATTTGGGAGTATTCTATCCTTTCTATTCTCTAATTCATTTAGTTTTGCTCTAATCTTTATTATCTGCTCTCTTTTGGTGCCCGAGGGGTTCTTTTGTCGCTCTTTTCCTGCTTTTTCAAGTTGTAGAGTTAATTCTTTGGTTTGAGCCCTTTCTTCATTCCAGATGTGTGCATTTATAGGGGTAAATTGACTTCTGAGCACTGTTTTTGCTGTATCCCATAGATTCTGGTAGTATATGTTTTAATTCTCATTTGATTCCATAAATTTCTTTATTGCATCTTTGATTTCTTCTATAACCCATAGATGTTTGAGCAAGGTGTTCAGTTTCCATGCATTCAAATTTCTACTTGTGTTTTTTCTGCTATTGATTTCAACTTTTATGGCTTTATGGTCTGAGAAGTTGTTTTGCAGTATTTCAGTTGTTTGGATTTTGTTGAGGCTTGTTTTATGACCTAATACATGGTCTATTCTGGAGAGTGTTCCATGTGCACTGGAAAAGAAGGTGTACTTATCTGTTACTGGGTAAAAAGTTCTGTATATGTCGATGAGGCCTGTTTGGTTAATTGTCACAGTAAGATCTTCTGTATCTTTAGTGAGCTTTTTTCTGGATGATCTATCCATTACTGAAAGTGGAGTGTTGAAGTCTCCTTACTATTATTGTGGAGTGATCTATCTCATTTTTCAGTGATGTTAGCTTTTGATCACTGTGTTTAGATGCTCTAATATTGGGTGCATAGATATTTAGTATTGTTATATCCTGCTTATATGTTGAACCTTTTGGCAATAAATAGTGACCATTCTTGCCTACAGTGGTGGATTTTACATTAAAGTCTATTTTATCTGAGATTACTATTGCCACTCCTGATCTTCTTTGTATGTTGTTAGCTCGGTATATGTTTTTCCATTCTTTGATTTTCAGTTTGTTCATATCATTGAGTGTAAGGTGTGTAGGAACATATAGACAGATGGTGTTTTTTCATCCAAGCTGTTACTCTCTGCCTCTTTAATGAAGCATTCAATCCATTTACATTCAGTGTAATTATTGATAGGTATGTGTTTAGTGCTATCGTTTTGGTGCCTTTATTTTTGTGTTGTTGATGTTTTCTTTGTTCCTGTTAATATTCTGTTCTGGGTTGTTTTTCTTTATGGGTTTATTTTTCATCATTTTTGTTGTTGATTTTGTGTTTATTGAGACTGCTGCATTATGTTTCTTGTTTTGATGTGTTACACTGTCAGTTTGCTTTGTGGCTGCCCCTTCCAACCCCTGGTGGTATTCTAAGTTTAAACCAATCTTTACCTTCTGTATATCTTCTTATTTTCCCCTCCATCTGAAAGGGTTATATCTACTGTAATATATCCCCCTTTATGGCATGATGATGTCATAGTTTTCGTAAGATCCCACTGGTTCCCTACTTTTAATATTTTAGCTTTGATTAAGCTTAGTGACTTCCCTAACTGAGTAGGACTCTGGATGCTGTGTCCTGCATTACATCCTTAAGTGTACATTGACGTTATTGTTTTTCTAAACAAAGAGCTGCTTTCAGTATTTCTTGTAGTTTTGGTTTGGTTTTTGCAAAGCCTCTAAGTTTCTGTTTATCTGCAGCTGTCTGAATTTCACAGTTTTGCAGGATATATAATTGTTGGTTGGAAGTTTTTGTCCTTCAAGGCTTTGTATGTGTCATTCCACTGTCTTCTTGCCAACATGGTTTATGACGAGAAGTTAGATGAAGCCTACAGGGCTTCCCTTTGTACCTTAGTTTTGCTTTAAGTCTTGCTGCCTTTAAGAGCCTCTCTTTATGTTTTATTTTATTTAGCCTGATTATGGTATGTCTTCGTGTCCTTCTTTTGGGGTCTAGTTTTTGTGGTGTTCATAACCATCTTGAATGTCTATGTTCTCGTCTTGATTTCAGGGAAGTTTTCTGTTAGCAACTCTTCGACAATTCTTTTTGTATTTTCAGCTATCTGTTCCTATTTGAGAACTCCAATTATTTGTAGATTATTCCTCTTGATAGAGTCCCACATGCTTTTTAATGCTTCTTAATTTTTCTTGTTTCTTTTATCTGATTCTCCTCGTAAATGCTGGTGTCAGTTGCTTTATCTTCAAGCTCACTAATTCTGCATTCTAATTCTTTCATCTTGCTCCTTTGCTTTGCATTAAATTGTCTAATTCTGTAATTTTTTTATTGATCTGAATTTCAGATCATTGATGTTCTAACAGTCGATATAGCTTGCTTAATTTTTCATTTTGTTCTACTGCATTTTATTTAATCTGTAGAAGAACTGTATACGTAATTCTTTTGTATTCTACTTCTGATCATTTTAGAAAGTCTTCTTCATCTGGGAAGTTTTTTGCTTCTATATTTTGGTAGTTTTCCAGAGCCATGGTGGTCTGCTTCTTTAAATGGTTAGATATTGATCTTTGTCTTTGTGCCTTCAAGAAACTGTTCAGTTTCCCCAGTGCTACACCAACAAGGAACTGTGGTGTAGATCTAAGGGAGTGAGCCTGGCATTCCCAGTCCCGGCTTTCCAGTTAACAAAGAAGGCATCGTACCTGCAGTTCCCTCAAGCAATGCACCAGCAGAAGCAGAACTCAGTGTGCCACACTGCCTGGCCTCTGACAGAGATAATTGTCCCCTTCCTCTAGTCCAGTTCAATCTCACAACACTATGCCAGATCTTGAGTCTCCCAGAATTTCCACACTGCTCAGTTCAGTTATTTTTCTAGGCCTTAGTTCTCAGAGGGAACTGAGGAGATGTGTGTCTAGTCCGCTGTCTTGTCCCCACCTTCTTTGTAAAGTCTTGAATGGGCTTCTGGTCATTGTACTCATAAGAGCAATTTGGAAGCCTGGGGCCAGGGACAATCAATCTTGTTTAGTTTGGGTAAAACTTTACAAGTTGTTCAAGGCAGAAATCCTGTTAAGAACAGCAATTGCGTGTCTCCAGTATAACAAAGTTCTTTCTTGAGTTGTGTTTGTCAGCCCATATGGGAAACAATTAGGTTGATAATGTCTCTTCAAATCAGGATAGGGACTTGGGAGGCTGAACATTTGGAACCTCAAGGCAAAATGACCCATGCAGGCCTGTTAGCACTTTCCTCCCTGATTTGTGCTGTTAAGATAGCCATGGCTTTGCCCTGCCACCGACCCATCTCATGAGACTTGAGAGAAGTGGTGGCAGGCTGGTGAGAGGAGTTCTTTTAATAATCATCAAATGTCAGTGAAGAGTTGTCACTTCTAAACAATGAGGCAACATTTGAGGAACTGATGAGAGCAGTCATTTCCATTTTGTTTCTGAAAGGTGTCTTCTGTAGGCTGTTTCGAATAAATTTCTCTTCCCAGTTCCCAACAGAACAGAATCTTAGGATCCAATCTCCTGAGTGTAATAGAGACAGGAGATGTGAGTTGTAGTCTTGAGTGTTGCCCATCTTTCAGTTCCCTACTAGGACAAGCATTTGAGCTGAACTAGACCTGCCCCTACTACTGACAGCTCTGAGGGACATAGGGCAAGTCTTGTAACTCTTTAGGGCTTGCTTTCTCATCCATAAAATGAGAGGATGGGACTAGAGGATAATGATACTACCCAATATTTACCTCCTTCTTATTCTGACTTTGTGCCAGGCACTGTGCTAAATTCTTTGCGTGGGTTCTTTCGTGTAGTTTGATATATGAAATGTAACTAGCTGATCCTTGCGACAACCCTGTAATTAGGTACTATTATTCCCCTTGTACATGCGAGGAAACAGGCTCAGAGAGGTTAGGTAATACGGTGGAACTGGGAGTTACTCAGCACTTTTGGCCGGTCCTGGCTGTACTAATTGAGCTTTTGACCTATAGGCCCTGCCACTGATCAGTCAAATGACAATCCCTGCAGTGAAGCCAGACACTGCGTTGCTTTTAATTGGAATTTCCCTGGGTGACTGTGTTTTGCATCCAGGGTTGGGAACCACTGTGTACTGTACTGAAGGGTTGTTAAGGCTCTCTAGCTCAAGGTGGCGTGGGGAAAACACTGACTTGTAAACAGTGTTCTCTCAGGAAGCCTGGTGGCACAGTGGTTAAAGTGATTGCCTGTTGGCAGTTTGAAACCACGGGCAGCTCTGTGGGAGAAAGATGTGTCAGTTTGCCTCCATAAGAGATTAATAGCCTCAGAATCACTATGGGGGTTGCTGTGGGTCAGCATCAACTTGACAACAGTGAGTTTTTTTTTGTTTTTTTTTTTTAAGAATACTGTAGGATACTCCTAGTGGCAACACTTTAACAGCCACGTAGTGTTGAGGCGTGGGGCTGTTTGTGCATATATGTTAACAGTGACCAAAAAGAAAAAAAAAAACTTTGCTGTTAAGTTGATTCTGCAACCTACAGGGCAAAGTAGAACTGCCCCCATAGAGTTTCCAAGGAACAGCGGATGGATTTGAACTGCTGACCTTTTGGTTAGCAGCCAGAGTGTTAACCACTGTACCACCCAGGCCTCTATGCCTCCTCAAGTACCTGGTAAAGTGCTTTGTGACTCGGCAGCTCTGTGTGCCTCGTTTCTCTGCAGTGGTGGAGCGTGTGTCCTGGCTGACCGTGCTGTGGTGCATGCCTGTGACATGCTCACTTGTGGCTATAGACATAATCAGTGGCCAAAGCCCAGAGCACAGCCTGCTCCATGCATGTGAGAATGAGGAAGCATTCTGCCGCTGGGTGTTGTGCTTGGAACTGGCCACAGGCATTAGGATAATGCGCTAAAGGGCAGGAGGGTCCCGTGTCTGGGAAATGAGGAGCTCACCCTGAGGGGATTTGAGAAGCTTGGTGGAGGGCAGACCTTGGAACACCGGGTGGATGTGAGTCAGGTTGGTTGTAGAGTGATGGACATGGACTAGACAGAGGTGCCTTCCATGTAGCATTGCACATGGAAGGAGTATTTGAACTTCTAGGATTCAAGCCTTCAGAGCCTGATCCACAGACTTGGGGGAGTGGAAGCCAACCTCTGCATGCCTTTGCCTATAAGTTCTCAGTCAAGCCCCAACCTGATAGCTAAAACTTTTAACAGAATATCCATAAGAATTTGCTGTTTCCACCCGCTCTTGTTCCCTATGGAGTTCAGAGTACAGTTTGTTTGTTACTTAATAGGGTGGGCTGGACACCAGGTTGCTATATTACTGGGTGTTACAGACAAATGTATTTTAACTTTTAAAATTAAAACTTAGTTACCATGTAAATATTCAAATACAGTCTCCTGGCTTTTAATAAATAAATAAATAAATAAAATTGTAGATTACATCAAAGGCCCTTTTTAAAGCTTTGTTAATTAACTTGATAGGGTTTGATTTATAGGGGATTTATGTCTGTGGTATGGCTCAGCACAAATATAAGGTTGCTGCTTGTCTAGTTTTCTTGTAATCTTCACCTTCAGAGGGCAGTGTTTCAGCACTCATATGTTTTCTGACAAGCCAGAGGCCTGAGGATAAAGTTATCTGGCACATTCTGGTACCTTGTAGAAAAGGTGAAAAGATTTCATGCTAGACTGGTCAGTTATACCCTTCATCGTCAGCAAAGAATAAAGCTGGATGACCTAGCAGACAGATTACAAGTGGCAGTCATTTTGAAGGCTAAAGTCGTAAATTAGAATAGTGTCTTTTTTTTCAGTTTTAGTAGGAAGAGTGGTAAAGAAAGAATGAGAGATCATCATCCTATGTGGCAGGAAGGTTTGCTGTGGAGAGACCCCAAGGCTGGAATTCATAGAACTGTGCCCAACTGCCAGCACTGGTGTTTGACCAGTTGTGTAGTCTTACGTGAAAATTCAATTTCTCCGTACCTCTGTTTTTTCTCTCAAATGGGTAGACTTCATTTTATGAAGCACTTTGAGACTTCCAAAGTATTTGTAGAGACGTGATCATACTGTGGTAAAATTAAGAGAAGAGAAACAAATCATTTTGAAAAGTAAAAAGTGATTATTAACAAAGTATATATGGTGGACTTACTTTTAGATAGGCTGCTTATTTGTGGAAAAGTGGGTGGATACAGTCTTCTTCAACTACATCACAAGCCTCTTATATGTAAACACATTCCGATTTCATGTGTGTTGCAGGGAAGATGTCATTCCTCTTGGGGATGGAGACATTAGAGCCATGTGCCCCCTTTTATCCATGAAGCCTGGAGAATATTCCTATTTCAGTCCTCGGACCATGTCAATGTGGGCTGGCCCGGACCATTGGCGCTTCAGGCCCCGACACAAACGTATGTACTCACAGATGGAACTTTAAGAAATGAGATAGTGTAGATGACCAGCTGATCAGCAGTTCAGCCAAGGGAGGGAGGTGACAACTGCTACATGACTGCACTATCTGATAAACCCAGAAAGCCTACAGATGAGGCAGCCTGTTGATTAGCCTGTCACTTGGCCTGGCCTAGGATGAAGGGTCACTTAAGGCTGGGTTCACTGAGTGGGTGATGTAAGTACCTGAGTCATAAGAGTGAGCTTGTGTCCTGTACTACTTACTTACGCCCTAGTACTCATGTGACCTCAAATGGAAGTAGGCGGACATGACCTCCAGACTTTGGAGGGCCTATGTGTGTTACCGCAAAAGGCTATACTCTGCAGATCTCTGAAGGGCTAGGCCAGCATTACACATTTTGTATTCTGTCTTTGAAAGGAAGGAATTAGTTAGTTTACACTTTTTATTTTGTTTTGCTAGGAAAAAACAAATTAGAACGTTTACCTTTCTTAAACTGTTATGCTCAGACCCGAGTGTGGTCTTGTGGTTGATAAGGCTGCCCTTGAGTTTTGTGAGATGAGTCAGTACAAGAGTATTGACGTCTGTGTTCATTTCTGCAGAATATGCTTCCTTGAAATCAGAGAACAAAAAGAAGAGTACAAAGAAAGATTTTGAAATTGACTTTGAAGGTGATATTGACTTTGATGTGTATTTTCGGAAGACGAAGGTTTGTGCCGCATTTACTAGCATCTGTGGTCTTAGATCACTCGGTATTCCTCTTCCCCTTTCAGATTTGATTTTTAGAATTCATTATACGTTTAACTCTTAGACTAAACAAATGGTTTCATTCTTCCTCTGTCCCTAGAGGGATTGAGAAATAGTCCCGTACTCAGTTGCAGAAAGAATCAGGGTTATTGTAAGGAAACTAGTTTCTAGCAAAATCAATTTTTGATGCAAAACCCTGGGAGTGCTAATGGGAGTCTTTGCTGGTTGCTGCTGAGTCAACCCTGCACTCCTCATGAGCCTGTGGGGATCAGTGGAACTGTGCTCCATGGTGCTTCCAGTGGCTAGTTTTTCCCAAGCAGATCACCAGACCTTTCTTCTGAGGTACCTCTGGGTAGACTTGAACATGCAGTCAAAAAGACGTTCTGACCATTCTCATTAAAGATGGATCAGTATCACTTTCTCTTTTATCACAGGCTGCTACTGTTCTGACCAAGTCTACTTTGGAGAACCAGAATTGGAAAGCCACAACTCTTCCTACAGATTTCCTCTATGAGACCAATAACCTTGTCCAGCTGTACCTCAAGCCAGGCATCAGGGTAAGGGTGTTCTTTTGCTCCTTTAAGCCACTGTTGTTGCCAAACCTTTTTATAGTATATTGTTGTTGTGTGCTATTCAGTTC
The DNA here is from genome assembly GCA_028571685.1 of Heterohyrax brucei. Classification (NCBI taxonomy): domain Eukaryota; kingdom Metazoa; phylum Chordata; class Mammalia; order Hyracoidea; family Procaviidae; genus Heterohyrax; species Heterohyrax brucei. The sequence goes on from CM053162.1 coordinate 27,761,184, forward strand.
CATCTGATTCACAGGGACTCTGTCAGACAAAGCAAAACTTCCCCATAGGGTTTCCTAGGTGTATAGTCTTTGTGGGAGCAGATCACCAGATCTTTTCTCCCACCATACTGCTGGGTGGGTTGGAACGTCCGACCTTTTGGTTAGCAGTCCAGCCCTTAGCTGTTGTGCCACCAGGACTGTTGTTTATCACATAGGAGGTATCAAGTATGACTGCCAGCCAGGGCCTTTGAGGAAAAGGAGAGTGCAAAGATGGTGTGTGTTAGCCAAGGGAAATTATGTGGAGATTAAATAGGTGCAAAGCTTATAGAGATGCACCCTAAAAAATCAGAAACATCTTAACTAGTTAGATTGCCGGACACTGATGCCTATATACTGAAATAAAAGGATGTTTTCAGATTGATTTTTAAATTATTTCTGAAGTCTTACTTTCTCACTAAAGTTGTGGATTCACTAGGTGATGCTTTACACAACCCATGTTTCATCACTCATCATCTTGGTGTAGCAGCAAACCCACAGGGAAAAGGAGAGTGCTGCTTGATGTTCTGGCTGGCAGTCGTACTTGGTACCCTCTATGTGATAAACAAGAATCCTGTAGGAAGAGTTGTAGCTAAAACAAAAGAAAGATGTGATGAAGTAAAAGAAATGAACAGAAGATTTCAAAGGGCAGCTTGAAAAGACAAAGTATTACAATGACATGTGCAAAAGAGCTGGAGATAGAAAACCAAAACAGAAGAACATAGTCTGCATTTCTCAAGCTGAAAGAACTGAAGAAAAACTCAAGCCTCAAGTTGCGATAGTGAGGGATTCTACAGGAAACGTATTAAATGATGCTGGAAGTAGCAAACAAAGAAGGAAGGAAAACACGGAGTCACTGTTCCAAAAAGAATCGGTCAGTATTCAGCCATTTCAAGAGGTAGCATAGCATCAGGAGCCAGTGGTGCTGAAGGAAGAAGGTGAAGCTGCATTGAAGGCACTGGTGAGAAACAAGGCTTCAGGAACTGATGGAATATCAGTTGAAATGTTTCAACAAATTGATGTGTGCTAGAAGTGCTCACATGTCAATGCCAAGAAATTTGGAGGGCAGCTACCTGGCCAACCAACTTTCTTTCTCAAGAAAGGTGATCCCAGTGAATGCAGAAATTAATGAATGATATCATTATTACCACATGCAAGTAAAATTTTGCTGACGGTCATTCCAAAATAGCTGTAGTAGTATATTGACAGGGAACTGCCAGAAATTCAGGCCAGATTCAGAAGAGGATGTGGAACCAGGAATGTCATTCCTAATGTCAGGAGGATCTTGGCTGAAAGTGGAAAATACCAGAAAGATGTTTACTTATGTTTTATTGACTATGCAAAGGCATTTGACTGTGTGGATTATAACAAATTATAGGTAACATTTCAGAGAATGAGGATTCCAGAACACTTATTTTTGCTTGTGAGGAATCTGTACATGGATCAAGAGACAGTTCTTTGAACAGAACAAGGGGAAACTGCATGGTTCAAAGTCAGGAACGGTGTGCATCAGGATTGTATCCTTTCACTATACCTTTTTAATCTGTGTGCTGAGCAAATAATCCAAGAAGCTAGATTATATGAAGAAGAAGGGTACATCAGGATTGGAGGAAGACTCATTAACAACTGTGCCTACTCAAAGTGAAGAGTGTTTGAAACACACAAAGTTCAGAGACCACAGCCTTCAGTATGGATTATGCCTCAACATCAGGAAAACAAAAATCCTCACAACTGGACCAATAAGCAACATCATGATAAATGGAGAAAGAATTGAAGTTGTCAATGATTTCATCTTCCTTTGTTCCATGGTCAGTGCCCGCAGATGTAGCAGTCAAGAAATCAAAAGACACGTTGCATCAGGCAAATCTGCTGCAAAAGAATTCTTAAAAGTCTTGAAAATCAAAGATGTCACCTTGAAGACTGAGGTGTACCTGACCAAGCTATGGTATTTTCAGTCAGATCATATGCATGCAAAAGCTAGAGAAAGAACAAGGAAAACAGAAGAATTGACACCTTTGAATTGTGGTGTTGGAGAAGACTACTGAATATACTGTGGATTTTGAAAAGACCAAACAGATCTGTCTTGGAGGAATCCCAACCAGAATGTACCTTAAAGTAAGAATGGCAAGACTGCATCTTACATGTCGCCAGGAGGATCAATTCCTGGAGAAGGACATCATGCTTGGTAATGTGGAGGGTCAGCAGAAAAGAGGAAGACCCTTGATGAAATGGACTGACACCATAGCTGCAATAGTGGGCTCAGACATAACAACAATTGTGGCCATGGTGCAGGACCAGGCAGTGTTTTGTTCTGTTGTATGAGGGGTTGCTATGAGTCAGACCTGACTTGGTGGCACTTAACAACAACAAATTTTTGTAAACCAACCCGGGTGTATTTTTCTTCCTAAGTAATGCTGTTGACTTAATAAAAATACACTTAAAAACACAGAAAGAGATGCAACTTTGCAACAGTGGTAGAAACTGGCTATAGGCAGTATTGTTTAGACTCCAGCAGCAACTGTCTCTGAAGTACCAGTAGGGCAGAGTAGCAGAATAGCAGAGTTGGATGATAGAACATTCTACTGAGCCCCTTGGGGACCTGCTCAATTTAGGAATGAAGCCATAGAATATTACATGCTGAAACTGCTTTCTGTGACTACAAGCTACCCTCCCATCCCTCAAGCCCTGTTGTTAGCTGCCAATGAAGTGAACTACTCTGGGTCCTGCACCTTTCCTGTGATGGTTGTAAATGGACCATTGTAATCCATTAGGTTTTCATAGGTGAATTTTTTAGAAACAGGTCAGCAGGTGTCTCTTTCCTAGTCAGTCTTCATCTGGAAGCTCTGTTGAAATCTGTTCAGCATCATAGTGGTAAGCAGTCATCCACTGACAGATGAGTGATGGCTGGCATGAGGCTCATTGGCTGGGCAATGAAACCCACTTAAGTTTGCACTGAACCACTAATTTCTTTCTCTTAAGCCCCTATGAATATTTCAGTAATGTGACCTAAATGGTAATTTGCATATTTAGATGGGAAGGTGGCAGAAGAGTCATGGGAAACTTGCACTCAGAACTGCCCCCTCATAATTGTTTAACAAAAGAAAGAACTATCCATAGGAATATATTTCACTGTATGTGATAGGGCAGCCGGGCAACAGAAGCCAGAGACGGGCATTCTCCAGCAGAGCTGCACCAGGAAAGGGACCGTTAAACACAGGCATGACAGTGTACCATGCAGATAAACCACCAGTCATTTTGGTGTCCTGAAGAATGATTCAGCTAGGTAGTACTAAATACAGCACAGATGAACCACTGCTCAGTTTAGTGTCTTGAAAGATGATTAACTAGGTAATACAGGTACCTGTCTTAGTCATCTGGTGCTACTGTCACAGAAATACCACACATGGACGACAGATAGAAAAGGAGCTGCTCTGGTCTCTTGGACAAGGGGGCTTCCTGACCCCCACTACTATAGTCTGGCTCCGAGGGAACTGTGCTGTTGAAAAGTTGATTGGACTAAAGGCTTGTGAGGTCCCTTCTCACTTTAAATTTCTACAATCCTAAGAGGAGTTTGATCACAGAAACTAAGATCTCTTTACCCCGCCTAGTTTAGTAGCTGCTTTTCTAGAAACTGCTTCCTGAACTGATTCTTTCTTCTTCTCCAGTTACTCAAGATGGCCCAGGACCGGAAGACAGGAACTGAGCAATACGAAGAAATTGGAGACTATGACTACAACAACGCCAATGACACCTCCAACTTTTGCCCTGGTCTACAGGTGAGAGAGGAGGAGAGCGCCAGCCTCTGTTCTAAGCTCAAGAATCTGTTCTTTTTGCTTCCCATCTCCCTGTCTCTCTATATAACTGAGGGATGTAGGACTTCCTTTTTTTTTTCAATTGTACTTTAAGTGAAAGTTTACAATCCAAGTCAATTTGCCATGCAGACCACCCCCTGCTGCCAGCTACTGTGCAACTTTAGCTGTTCTCCCTACCCTGGGACAGCCCACTCCTCCTTTCCACCCTGCATTTCCCATGTCAATCAGTGGCTGTCCCTTTCCACCCTCTCATCTCACCTCCAGACAGGAGCTGCTCAGACAGCCTCATGTAAATATTTAACCAAGAAGCACACTCTTCTCCGGTTCGATCTTTGTCTGAAGAGGTGGCTTTGGAACTGGTTTAAGCTCTGGGCTAACAGAGTCTGGAAGCTATGTCCTCCAGTCTGTTAGACTTTTTTTTTTAATTGTGATTAAGTGAAAGTTTACAATCCAAGTCAATTTACCACCATATAAAAACCCTGAGCACCCACCTCTGTGCATCTCTATCTGCTCTCCTTGTCCTGTGACGGCACACTCTTCCCCTCCACTTTTTATTTCCAGTGTCCGCTCAACTGACACCTGTTTGCTCCTCTCCTGTGTCTCCTCTCCCCTCTAAAAAGAGACCAGTTGGACAGCCTTGTATATATATATATATATATATATATATATGTAAAACCGTAAAATACACCCATTACCTGCATCACTCTGTGTCACTTAGTCCAGTACAATGTTCGTCTGAAATGTTGGTTCAGTACTGGTCTCAGCTCTGGGCTAGCAGCAAGTCCAGGGGCCATGTTTTCAGGTCTTTTAATAGAGTTCTTGATCCGCACACCCCTTTTTCTCATGCCACGTCAGGAACTATACATTGTGTTCCCCCACAGCACTGTCTTTGGTGGTGGCCAGGCACCATCTGCTCCTTCTGGTCTCATGCTGATGTAGTCTCCCAATCATGTGGGCCCTTCTGTCTCCTGGGCTCACATTTTCCTCATGTCTTTGATGTTCTTGGTTTTTATCTGCTCCAGCTGGGTTGGGACCAACTGATGTTCCTTAGATGGCAGCCTGCTGGCTTTTGAGACCCCAGGCACCATTCACCAATATGGGATGCAGAACAATTTCTTAGGAAAAACCTAGATATGCCAGTTGGCCTTGATGTCCCTATATGACACTGTTGACCTCAGTGTCCCCTGAAACCTTGGTCCCCAGACCTCTGTCCCTGCTACTCTGTACTTTAAAATGTTGGCTGGTATTTGGAAAACCTTGTAGCTTATGGTGCAGTCCAGTTGTACTGACCTGCTTTATACTGTATGTTGTAATTCCCTTCACCTAAACGAATTCTTATCAACTATGTAATCTATGAATAATCCTCTCCCTACCTCCCCACCTTGTAGCTGTCAGAGTATTTTCTTCTGTGCATGAGCCTTTTATTAAGTCCATATAATAACACCGAAACCCACTGCAATTGAGTCGGGCCCAACCCTAGAAGGTCAGAGTAGAACTGTCCCATAGTTTCCAAGGAGCACCTGGTGGATTTGAATTGCCAACCTTCTGGTTAGCAAACATAGCACTTAACCCACTACACCACCAGGGTTTCTGTGCTTGTAATAGTCCATATAATATTTGTCCTTTTGCACACCAGTTTTTTTTCCCACTGTGTCAGGGACTTTATATTAGGAATATAACTGTCAGGGCAGTCATTGGTGATAGCCAGGCATCATCTAGTTCTTCTGATCTCATGTTGATGTGGTTTCTGGATCTTATAGTCCCTTCTGTCTCTTGGACTCGTATTTCCCTCTTGTCTTTGATGTCCTTCACTTTCCTCTGCTCCATGTGGATTGAGACCAATTAATGCTACTTAGATGGCTGCTGGCTAGCTTTTAAGACTCTAGACATCACTCACCAAATTGGGATACAGAACATCTTTAAAAAAAAACTTAGTTATGCCAGTTGACCTCGATGTCACCTGAAACCATGGTCCCCAGTCCCCTGCCCCTGTTACTCTGTGCTTCGAAATGATGGGTTTTATTTAGGAAACCTCTTAGCTTTTGTTACAGTCCAGCTCTGCTGACCTCCCTTCAGATGTAGCACATTTTGAAATCAGGTAGAGTTTTGTGAGTACAGGCCCTGCCTTGCCTGAGCAGAGCTGATGTGAAACTTCAGCCTTGGCCTGCTTTACAACTCAAGCTTTTGACGCATCAGGCCATTGGCATACACTACTCAACCCCTCAGCCCACGGATGGTGCCTTTAGTCTGTGACAAGCACTCACCTTGCCTCTTTGGGATTTCTAAAGAATGTAAAACATTCTTCCTGTTCTTAAAGCTAATACTTTGGCCAGGGAGACAGCATAAATAGACATGTGAAGGGGATATGATACAATGGGGAATCTTTGGATTGGGTCTGAAGCCAGGCATGTGGCTCAGATTTTGGTTCCATGCTGTGAGCTTGTGGGGGACCACTGCCCGTCCCATAAGGTAATCACCATATGTATGAGTCTTCTCCCCTGTAGGTGGGGAGAAGAAAGAGGAGTGGGAGAAGAGTGTGTTCACTTCCTTTACTTATTTGGAAGAGAGTTAACTGTTACATTTTAGCAAAAATTCAGACTGCCGTCTTTACTAATGCTTCTTCAACTTTAGTATGTACCTGGGAAGCCTATTAAAAATGACTAAATGTAATAATTATAGCAGTTATTAATTATTAATAATGATCTCATAATCATTATTTCTAAAAATTAGAATCACCTGGAGACCTGTTAAAAAAAAAACATTCCTGGAACCCACCTCCTTCCTTCTGAGTTTCTGGTTTATTCGCTCTGGGTGGGTCCCAAGCGTGCCTTTCTTATAGGCTCCTGGTGATGCCCATGCTCTGGTCTGTGGGTGCACTAGGAGGTGCACACGAGGTGACTTCTGCATCTCTGTGTTTCTGTGCATTTGCTGAGTGAGGGCTAATGTTGATCAGGGAGTTAGTGATTTACCTCTTGCCTTGTAGGAGTGCTTTTGGTAAAATGAAATCCTCAACTTGGTCAAAAGCCAAAGGGAACTCTATGGCAGTTATGATTATTAAATTCCTTTTCACTCCCTGTCTAGAGATCTCTAGGTAGGTGACAGGTACCACCTGTGTCTATTTAGGAAGATAACTAAGGCACCTAGAAGTCATCCTAGGCTTGACTCACTGTGTGCACTGCGGGGATGCTCTCTCCTTGCTGTGTAAGGACACGTCTAAGCCCCTCTTGACAGCTTCTGCCTCATGTTGCCTTGCCCAGGCTGCTGGCAGTGATTATGAAGAGTCAGATGACTTATTTGTGGGACCAGCTGGGACCTTTGACCTCACACTGTATCCTGGCCATCCACCAAAGATGATGGAAGAGAACAATGACCCCTCGGAAGCCCAAGGATTAGACATCATGACCTATGGGGAGTCAGATCTGGTGGCTGAGCCTCAGAAGGTAAGGATGGAGCAGCCAAGAGCTACACTGTTCTTCTAAGATCTAACTTTTGTATTTTGTCTGCTGTGTTAGAGTTGTTCTGGTGTCAGCTTGATTTTTTTTTTTTTTCCTTCTTCTGAAGTTTAGGCTGTGGCTCTCTTTGAGTAGCTGGGTCTGAAACAGGGCTGTAGGGTGTGAGTTGATACTATGTAGGTTTCTCTGGAACTGATTGTCCAAAGACCTTGAAAAGCCATGTGGTTAGTGTGGAACCATTACAAGTAAAGCGAGGGAATGAAGGCTGCAGCAGAGAAAATGCATTCATACTAACTGGGTGTTTGGCTCTGGAGAGTCTTGGCCAGATTCAGTCTGTATAAGTTGGTGTGCAGTAAGCACCTCTTTAGTCCACACCAGATGACACTTGCTGCTTTCCTGTACATCTGAATCATTTATTGCTGCTACAGTGAGAGTCCACATCAGCCTCGGTGTGGATTGCACTTGATCAGAAAGAAATTAGATTTGAGGTGACAGATCTGTTCTGGTGTGTCTAAAGAGAGCTGCTTTGCACTGGGTTCCTTCTGAATTTGAACCGCAGATGTTTGTGTTTATAGTAAATTGATGTGATAGAATCTAGTGAGTAAACGTGGTTTCCTTTTGCTTGGTTTTCCTTTGTCATATACCTATTTCAGGTAAATAAAATCGAGATTCATTATGCCAAGACTGCCAAAAAGATGGACATGAAGAAGTTGAAGCAGAGCATGTGGGGCTTGCTGACAGAGTTCTCAAAGAAGCAAGTGGGTGCACAGGTACGGGGTCTCCCACTCGGCTTGAGATGCCCCGTCGATCGGGCATTGGCATGGCTGGTTTCCAGGAGTCTTGGGATTCCTCAGTTTGGTCAGTAGCTCTGATACAGAAAGCATTCACTCAGAACTATAAGGAAGACATGAAGCCTCTGAAAGATAAATGAACCAGGTACATGAACAGGCAGGTCACATAAAAGGCGATACAAATGGGAGATTATTCAGCCTTGCTGGTAATAAAAAACAAATGAAGACATCTTCATGTTGCTTAAAATAATAACAGTTTTAGCAGTTAAGCTGTTTTTCAGTACTGAGGTTGAGGAAGATACTGGAGTACAGGGAGCAACCTGAGTTGACCCTTCTAGAAAGTAAATTGTAACTACTTGTCAGGTGCCATAAGGTGTTTCACCCTTCCTGTAATAATTCTGATTTGTGGCAAGTATACTGCTTTCTGACTTAGCATATAAAATATGCTGTCTGATTGTCTCTTTTCCTTTAGAGAAAGGAGATTACCTTGATTAAGTCCAGCTAAGTGGAGCTCTCAGCTAAGAGTACCCTTCTATCTCCTCTCCCATGGGTGTCTGCTCAGGGGATGCTTTGAGTTATCCAGACTCAGCCCACATTCACATACCTCCTGCTGCCTGAGAAGTGAAAATTAGTGATGGATAGAAGAGCCTGAGCTATACAGGGGATGTCAGATACAGCTTCACAAACATTCAAAGGCTTCTATCCATTAAAAGCGGATGGGATGCAAGTGCCTTAAGAGAGATGTACTTTTTAAAAAGTGGGACAGAGTTCAGCTTAACCTTTAAATTTAAGTGCTTCATGACATACCATATTTCCCAGGAATTCTGGTTAATAAGGGTTTATTTGTTAATGGGATAAAAGATTATGAAGATATTCAAACATGTACAAAAGTAGAGAAAAGAGTAAAGAGAACAGTATAATGACCCCACATTTCCAATAATTAGCAGTGTTTTATCTCTTCTGTCACCCAGCTCTGTCTCTTTCCCCTTCCCGTGTATGTATTCTGAGTTATTTTGATAGAAATCCCAGACATAGTATTCTATCATAAATACCTACTAGCAAGGAGGCAACAGCTCATTATTATTTAAGTGGAATGCTTGAGTTGGTTTTTAAATTGCATTCTGTGCCCCCCTTAGCTGTGGAGTCCAGTTGGAGCTATAAACAAATGTGGCTTTTTGTTGTTTTGTTATTTTCTGTTTCCCCAAGTACTCTAAAAGTCTCTTTGCAGTTTCCTCTTTTCTGAGATTTTATTGGTAAATATCAGTGTCATAGTCCAGGACTATGTTTCACTTTGTATAGACCCTTTTTCTTGAAAAAGTAGAATTTGTTCAGACATCAACTTTTCTTTTTGGAAACAGAACTTTGTAAGTTACTATCTGAAAAATACACCACCCTAAGTGTATGCTGTGGGAATGTTCTGTTAGGCAAACCACAGTGAGATGGAGAAAGAAGGGGACCCTGAGAAGGTGGCCGATGAGAAGCTCTTCAGTGGACTCACCAGGGACCTGAAGAAGAGGTACGTGCTGGCACTGCAACGGGGTCGTAGTCTCTTCCCTCCCAGCTCTGGCTCAGGGCACCCTGGACCTGCTGCTTGGTCAGTTTTATGTGACACTTTGAGCAGTTTTTCTGTTTCTTCTCTGTACTGATAAGTAAGTTATCATAGGCCAACCTGTTTACTCTAAAAAGATGTTTCACTCCAATGGCTATAACAGAACAAGGGATTTTTTAATTCTAAATAAGAAATCAGAAAAACCTGTTTCTAACATGCACCTGAGATAGTTCACTGTGCCTTGTCAGTTTACTTGTGTGTGTGTGTGTTATTGACGCTGATGAACGAGCCCTTGTTCTTGGACTTGCAGTGACTGAGTGTAATGCTCGCCCCTTTGTTTCACAGCCTACCTCCCCTCATGGCCCAGAACCTCTCCATACCTTTGGCCTTTGCCTGTCTCCTACATTTAGCCAATGAAAAGGTAGGTGAATCTGTAGGGATGGAAGCATTCCCTATTTGTGTCAACCCACTGGAACATTTTATTAGATTTTGTATGGGTTACCTTCGAGGGTGATTTATGCAATACTTTTGATGTGAGTAAGAATTGACAGCAATGGGTTGGGACCCTAGTGGTGTAGTGGTTAAGAGCTACAGTTACTAACTGAAAGGTCTGCAGTCTGAATCCACCGCCTGCTCCTTGGAACCCCTGTTGGGGGGTTAGTTCTCCTTTGTCCTATAGGTTGCTATAAGTCAGGATTGACCTAACAGCAATGGGTTTAGTTTTTCAACCAAAAGGATTAATCAGACACCTAGAAGTAATTTAGAAAAGGCATCAGGTGTGATTAGCAATGAAAATAATGAAGAGGATCCCAAAAGAAACATCTCAGTAGTATAGGAAGATGTACTAGAAAGAGGGTGGAGTGGAGGCTGAATGCCCGGACATCTTGTATACCTCTTGTGTAAAACGAGAGGGTGGATGGTTTGTGGTGAAGTTAGGCAAGAAGGCCTCTTAAATTGTTTAGTGCCTGGGCTTGGTGAAGAGAATTTACAGGATGGGAGAGGAGGTGTGGGTGGGGTGGGGGAAGAGTTAGGAGGTGCGGAAAAACCTGAGCAAGGATGGGAGGCAGAGGGTGGCTGTTAGGGCACTGTAAAGGGATGAGGTATCAGGGCAGAGAGCATGAGGGCTGGAGAAGGCCTTGGGTGCCAGGTGCTGCATCAGGACATGTCTGCTGGGTTGCTGGCAGCTCTCAGCTCAAGCTGCATTGGATAAATACATGCTTGGTAAACAGGACCCTATCTGCTTCCCTCAGTTCCTTTAAGGCAAATAGCTTAGTTCCTGGGCCTTTTACCGGGAAAGATTATTGTGGGAACCAGAGGAGCCTTGTCCCAACACCCCCCACAGTCTCAGTCAAGGGTATGAAAGCAGCTTTCATGTGAAGTTGTATTTGCTGATACGATTCTACCTGTCGTCTTTGTAGTCACTACCTTGCTGCCTCGGTCAGAAGTTGGTCTGTGACTCCTGTACTTCAGTGTACCCAGTGTATGTATTTCTGTCTTCCCTTAGAACCTGAAGCTGGAAGGGACAGAGGATCTTGCTGATGTTCTTGTGAGGCAAGGGGACCAAGTTCCTGCAGAGAAGATGGCAGCGGGAGACTCTTCACAGTGACTGGGGCACCCCTGCTCTGGGAGGAGGAAGGTGCTGCAGGCCAGGCTGGAGCGAGTGCTGGAGCCAGTGCTGGAGCCTGCATGTCCTCTTCCCTTCGCTGTCTCAGCCTGGAAGCCAGTGCCTTCATCTGCCGTCCTTGATTAATGGTCTCTGCCCTTCCTAGGTGTCATGATCACCCAGGAAGGAGGTGACCACAGGCAGGAGAAGGCAAGAAAAGTGGAATGTGAAAACCTGTATTCACTCTGTGTGTCCATGTATACTTTCCGTCTCTGTGTCGGTCTCTGTTTTCTCTAACTTTACCCTTGGGGAAGGGACTTCATGTCATCCTCACAGAGCTACCTAATCCATGCACATAAAATATATTATGTGTGTGCTTATAAATGTGTATGTAATGCTTAAAAATAAATCATTCTGAATGCTATGCCTGGAAGAACATGAATACTAGATGAGTATCAGGCCTGGCCCTTGCTCTCTAGGGGGCTGAGATCTTGCTTGCTAGACAAGACATCCATGTGTGTGGCATGGCAGGGAATGTTCAAGTGCTGGTGCGGTATGCTGTGAAGGAGAGATGAGGAAGAAGAAATCATGGGCTGGAGATTTAGGTTTCAAGGTTAGTTCCTTTTTAAACACCTAGAAATTCTGCTAGATGATGAGGGTACTGTAGCATTTAAGTGCCCACCAAGTATCTCCTGTGGACTGCTTCGTTTGGCCTCTTAGCAACCCGAGGAGAAATATACTGTCAACACTCCCATCTCACAGAGGAAGAAGCAGCTATACAAAGACAAGAAACATGCCTACGGGCCGACAACCAATGGACAGAGCCTGACTTGAGCCCAGTAGTCCGCCTCCATTGTCAGCATCTGTTCTGTGCACTGCTCAGATTGCAGTCTTGGTAATGAAGCTCAAAGGCTCAGAGAGATTCAGATTCACCCAGCTCCACAGAATCACTGCACACGGTGATGTAGAATTCTCCCCATAACTTGAGGGGTGTCAGTCTGCTGAGTCAGAGGGAACAGCTCCAGGAGGTTGCTGTCACTCCCGACACTAGCCCCAAGTTTGAGGGTCATCCAGGCCACCCTCAGTCCAGACTAGCTGACTGTGGGTTTGATAATTCTCTAAGAAGACTCCCAGAAATAACCATAACAGCTGGGTTTATTACATGGAAACAATCAAACCAACCAGCCAGAGGAACAGACACGTGGGCAAGCTATGGGAGGTCCAAGCCTGGAGCTGCTGGTCATTCTCCCCGTGGAGTCCCCAGCTGCTGCTGCCTTCTCTTTCTCTTTGTCCTGTGAGTTTATATCTTATCTTCATATACTGTCATTCTGTTACAGCCAAGGTCAGTTTGCCATCTTTATCTGGAAATTCTGTATGATCTTTTAAAAGCAGAACTGCCATCAGGTAACACTCCTTTGGCTCAGCAGGGGTCCCGCACTGCCCTTGGGATCCAAACATGTTGGCTTCCATCACTCACAAACCACCAATCCTCTCCTCATAGTCCCCCTCTTGTTCATCATACTCCTGCAGAGGACTTTTTTGTGTGTCCCTGGAGCAAATCAGGCCTGTTTCCGCTTGCTCTTCCCTCTGTAAGAGCCCATCTGGCAGCTTTGTTGTTAGGTGCCATCCAGCTCATAGTGCTGTCCACAATAGAACAAAACTGCCCGGTCCTCTGCTATCCTCACAATTATCCTTGAGCCCATTATTGCAGCCACGGTGTCAGTCCATCTCCTTGAGGGTCTACCTCTCTGCTGCTGATCCTCAGCTTTACCAAGCATGATGTCCTTCTCCAGGCACAGGAGAGTATGTCCAGCATATGAGAGATGAAGTCTCACCATTCTTATTTCTAAGGAACATTCTGGTTGTACCTCTTCCAAGATAGATTTGTTCATTCTTTCGGTAGACCATGGTATATTCAATATTCTTCACCAACACCACAGTGCAAAGGTATCGGTTCTTCGTTGTTCCTTATTCGCTGTTTAGTGGTGACAACTTCAATTAGTCGGAAAAAGGTCCTCAGAAAGTAAGTAGCATCTTAAAGATTCAACTTTACTGTCACTTTTTCCAGTTGGCCTTTACTCACCTCCCAGAACTTGTTCAAACCTGTTGCTGTCAAGTCTATTCTGACTCACTGTGACCCTGTAGGATAGAACAGAACTGCCCCATAGAGTTTCCAAGGAGTGGCTGCTGGATTTGAAATGCCAACCTTTTGGTTAACAGCTGAGCTTTTAACCACTGAGCCACCAGGGCACTGTATTACTGTCTGCATGGCCCTTACTGCTTCTGGAATTACCTCATTCATGAGCTGTATCCCTGCTCCTGAATGTCAGCTCCCTGAGGGACATGACCTTCACTGCATGTCCAGCCCTAAAACAGTACATAGCAAGTCCTCAATAAATGTTTGTTGAATGACAGAAAATCCCTTTTTAAAACAAAAACAAAGCATAGCATATTGAACAGGTCATAGAGTTGAGAGGTCAAGAGCCCTGAGCTATAGTTCTAAAGGTGCCTGCCATGCAACCTTGAATCAGACCCCTAACCTCCGTATACCTCAGTTTCCTCACTTGTCAGACAGGTACAATCACCCCTCTTGGAGCCCTGATGGTACAGTGGTTAAGAGATTACAAGCTGTGGCTGCTAACCTAAAGGTCAGCAGTTCAAATCCACCAGCCACTCCTTGGAAACCCTATGGGGCAGTTCTACTCTGTCCTATAGGGTCACCATAAACTGGAATTGACTTGACAGCAGCAGGCTTTGTTTGCTTGTTCCCATACATCACAGGACTAATCTGTATGAAAGTGCTTTTGGGAAAGTTGAAGCAGAAAAATAGAAGCATTAAATGACCTCTACTAAGGAGTTGCTCCAATAATTTTGCAGACATAGTCCTTTTCTTAATCCCCTGCTGGGGCAAATTAGAAGCTGCTTTCTACTAGTTTGCAATCCACGTATTTTCTGTAAGGCTAAACTCCAGGAACCTGTCTCCCAGCAAGGATTCCGTTTATAAGGCAAAGAGCCCATGTTTGCTCAGTTTGTATGTCAGACACGGTCAGCAGCATGCTCTAGAGAAGCCAGTTGCGTCCTTCCACCTGGCCCCACTGGCACCAGAAACACTTTGAATTCTAACAATTCCCAAATTCATCAAGTGGTATTCTATCCAGTAAAAGTCATTCATGAAATAAAAAGCTAATTTTATTTGTATGCATTTGTAAGATTTTTCATATGAGTAAATAAATCCTCAAATCTGTGGGGAAAAACTTGTGTGAGATTAAATGAGCCTATCACATCTGTATCTGTAGTGGGACAGTGTCTTTCAAAGGGGTAGTATTTCGGCAGTGTTCATTCTGGGCTAAATGTCTCTATGATGTCTTGCCACAGCTCCAGAGGACAATCCAGACTTTGTGTGAGGCTGCAGTGGGCAGTAGTGGTCACCTTCCCAATGAAGATAAACTTCCTTTGCTCTTTGGGGATAGTAGGCTGGGAAGTTTCCTTCGGGGGCTCTGCCTAACAGGCTTGTCTGATTTCCCCAGGAAGAAACTATCATAGTCTCCCCGATTTCTCTGCTGCTTAGAAGATCTGATGACAAGCTGTTTCAGGTCTTCTGATTCTTACTCTAGAATATTGATTGCTTCCTAACAAATATTTTTCATAAATTGAAGGTGATTTTCCCTAGATGAGGACGAGAGGTATTAATTACAACTGGATTTCCGAAAGTGGGGCCTGGCGACAGCCAACAGTTCCTCAGAACTTAAAAAGAACGCTGAACCACAGCAGTGGGACATCATGCCCTGGAAGAGAAGGCCAGCAAATCAGAGCTGGCATCTTCCTGCTGGAGAGATGAAGGCGGGAAAACATGAAGAGAAGGGGGGGAACCTGAAGACAAAAGTGAAGACTCACTGTGTGCCAGGAGGAAGATGCAGCCAGTGTGGGAAAAAAGCAAGACGCCCACTGAAGCGCAGATGCTCGGTTGTAGCAGTGGGTGGTGTCTCCGTCATCTTGTGCTACTGTCACAGAAACAGTACAAGTGGAAGGCTTTAACAAAGAAAAACCTATTTCCTCAGAGGGAAAAAAAAGCCCAAATTCAGGTAGTCAGCTCCAGGAAAATGCTTTCTCCCTCTGCCAGCTTTGGAGGAAGGTCCTTGTCATCAGCCTTCCCTTGGTCTGGGAGCCTCTCACCTCAAGCCCAAACGACACACTCAGCACGCTTTCATGGTGCTATGAAGTTCAGTTCTCTTTTATCTCTTGAGAGATAAAAGGTGGTACAGGCCACGCTCCTGGGAAACTTTCTTTGCACTGGGTGAACGATGTGACTCAGGTAAGGGTGTTACAATTCCACCCTAATCCACTTCAGCACAACGCATCTTGCCTCACGAACCACAGGCAGAGATTAGGATTTACAACACATAGGAAAATCAGTCACAAAGTGGGGGACAACCACACAATACTGGGAGTAATGGTCCAGCCAAATTGGTACACACGTATTTTTGGGTGACACAAATCCGTCCACGACAAAGGGCCTTGGCAAAAACTGGACAACTACTTTCTGTCAAAACCGAAGCCTGGCCTGTCAAACTACCTCTGATCTTAAAGATAAACTCGAACCACCTCCGGGGTTCTGGCTGACTCTCTCACAGGCCCCCGGCGATGCCCGTGGGCGGCGCTGGGCGGCGCACAGGGCGGGTGGCTCTGTGGTGTTCAAAGACCCCCGAACCCCTGTTGCAGGTGGGGGCTGCCACTGTCAGAGTGACGTTGCCGGATGACGCTCACGGGAAGAGACAGGAGGGGACAGGCCCACCTCCACCGGCCCGACGGCCTCCCCCTTGTGGCAGCTGGAGGCTAAACCGCACAGGGAGCCAACCCCAGCAAAGGAAACCCTTGCCTCACCGGTGAACTCTTCCACTCGGTTTAACTCCTGGTGACCATGCGTGTCAGCAGAGCGGAACCGTGCTTCACAGGGTTTTCAAGTGATCGTACTCTTTGGGGAGCAGACTGCCAGGCTTTTCTTCCAAGGCGCCTCTGGGTGAATTTGAACCGCCAAACTCAAAGTAGCCAAGCACTTAACCACTTACACCATGCCGGGGCTGATTTGATTTCAATTCATAGCCAGTCATTTTTGAGTCACAGCAACCACAGGTGACAAAGCAGAGCTGCCCCGTAGGGTTTTCTACACTAATTTCATTTATTTATTTATTTTGGGGACTTTAGGAGAAGATTTACAGTGCAAATTATTGTTTCTCATTAAACAATTAATACACTTTTTGTGACTTTGGTCACCAACCTCCCAACATGTTAGCAACTCTCTTTCCCAACCTTGGGTTCCCCTTACCAGCTTCCCTGTCCTCTCCTGCCTTCTCACCCTGGCCCCTGGGCTGGTGTACCTATTGAGTCTAGTTTTGTTTTATGGCCTCGTCTAATCTTTGGCTGAAGAATGAACCTCAGGAGTGACAGCATTCCTGAGTTGCCATATTCTCTGGGTTTCTGCAGTCTGTTAGTCCAGTAAGTCTGGTCTTTTTTTTTGTGAGTTAGGATTTTGTTCTACACTTTTCTCCAGCTCTGCCCAAGAGCCTCTATTGTGTTCCCTATCAGGGGCAGTCAGTGGTGGTAGCCAGGCACCATCTAGTCAGGCTGGACTCAGTCTGGTGGAGGCCGTGAGAGCTGTGGTCCATGAGTCCTAATACTTCCCTTGTGTCTTTGGTTTTCTTCATCCTCCCTTGCTCCAGGTGGGATTATGCTACAATTTTGATAGAAACACATCACCATGTCTTTCTCCCACAGAGCTGCTAAGTGGGTTTGAAATGCTAACCTTTCAGTTAGCACTCAGAACAGGGCAGAAATATGGTTTGCAGTGCACAGAATGAAGTGAAAGGCGATACTTGATAGCTGGCTGACAGTCAGACCTCTAAGGCCATTCCAGCTTGGACTTGCTCAGATCCTTCTCCCTTCCATCCTTCCTTTTTTTGAAATAGCATTTATCTTAACTCATCCACTTTCAGTAACACAGTGGTAAAAGCCCAACAACCGACTCAACGGAGAGGGCAGGGGACCATTTGCCAATATTTGTGATGTAAATACTCCCACATGACTGATTTCAGCCTGTCAAAGTTCAAATAGCTGGCTTAGGAAATTCACGGACAATCCTCTCAGCACAAACCAGCTCTCGCACACCTCTGCTTACAGCCAGCTACTGTTCGAATTCACATAAATTCACAAAAAATACTGCTCGTCCTGCCTTGGGGTCTGAACAAAAATCAGCCCCTCCTGGTTCCCAGACCAGGTAGACTTGGCGTGTCTGCCTGCTCGGCTCCACGCCATAAAGGAATCAGCCACCTCCCATGGTTCCAACACAGATTCAAGTGTCGCATCATTGCTGTGTTTCCCAGGTGGCCTGCTCTCTTGGGAGCTTGTACAGGTCCTGCCCCGGGGACACAGCGACTGATCACCTCTTCCCAGCTCCACCTTGCCATGGGGCTTTCGGGACTGGAAGACATTCTCAAGGAAGGAAGGGCAAGCAGCCCCGCAGCCTCCTTGAGCTCCCGCAGCAGAGTCCACGTGGCAGCCTGGCCGTCTCCCCAGCCACACCCTGCCTTGCTCCCCCGGGCAGGCGCTCTCTGGACACCCCCTGAGGACTCCTGGCCAGTGCAATTGGTATCATGCACAGGCCCTGCTCTTCCTGCCCTGCTGCGCCTCCTTTAGCCAGGTCTTAGTTTCCTAGTGTTGCTGTAGCAGAAATACCTCAAGTGGGTGACTATAGAACATTTATTTTCTCACAGCTCAGGAGACTGGCAGTCCAAACTCAGGGCCCTGGCTTCCAGGGAAGGAGGCTGTCACGGCTGGCTCTGGGGGAAGATACTTACCTCCTTTGGCTCCTGCAGCCTCTGCATTCCTCAGTTCCGTGGTGATCCCCCGATGGCACCTGCCATCCCCCTGTCTCTGTGTCTATGCTGCTCTTCCTCAGAAGTGATTGGCCGCAGGACACATCTCCACTGATGTGGCTTCATTCATGTTACCTGATTTGGGTCTGTGCCCTGGAACAGTCAGAGCCCATCAGACATTCTCCAAGTTAGAAAGATTAAGGTTCTCTAGGAGGTATGACACCACGGGAGACTCAACAGCAAGGCAGGCTGTTCTCCTTGGAGTCTCAAAAGCCAATTTTTCCATCAGAGTTTATATATCACTTTAACAAGAAATATTTCACGCCTTTAAGCATGTAGCCCACGGATAACTGTATATATCAGAAAGCAGTCACAAGAAGCTCTAGCCAGTTTGTTTATAGCAAGTAAAGATGTAACTCATGAGAAAATTCCTTAGCTAGTGAAACTAGTCTGTCAGGTCCACTTTGACCAAGATAAGAAAGAAGAAAGAAGACTGGATACACAAAAGGCGGGCAGCCTTCCCAGCTGCTGTGCTTCCAGGCTGAAGGCCACTTCTCAGGAGACCGAGGTCACAGGACCTGAGGGGGCTCTGCACCCCTTTGAAAGAGGCCAGTGCAGAGGCCAGAGTAGCTGATGCAGTCAAAAAAAAACACTTCACAGATTATTTAGAGTATCATTATGGCATTAGTTATATGAAGTTCTCAATTATACATTTTGAAAAGGGAAAAACATGTTGCAAGATATTAGGGTTACATTCATGTAAAAAAGACCATGTTTCCAAACAGGATCATGCCCACAGATGTGAATTCCAACATGTATTTTAAACCCAAAACCCATTGCCACCAAATTGATTCTTACTCATAATGAACCTATGAGACAGAGTAGAATTGCCCCATAAGATTTCCACGGAGCACCTGGTCGATTTGAACTGCTGACCACTTGATTAGCAGCCGTAGCTCGTCACCACTATGCCACCAGGGTTTCCACATGTATTTTAGGGGGTCATAACTCAATCCACAACACCCAAACGCCATCCCAGCGTCTGGACACTGTCCTTCAGGGTTGGGTCCTGGGACCACCTTAGGTGTTCTCAACATGACAGCAGGCCCCATGCAGTTGAGTTTTCTCGGAGGATCTTCTCCTGCCTCTACTCTCCACTGTCCACAGTGGAGGTCTTGACCGTCACTGGGTGTGGATCCCTGCTGCTGCAGGAGGGGCCTCCGCTCCTGAGGCAAGAGCAGAGAAGCAGAAGGTACTCGTGAGAATATGTTATTCATATCGTAGGGTCATCATGAGTCAGAATGGACTCCACAGCAACAAATCGGCAATGGGTATAATTTAAAAACGTGTTAAAACGTGATTTTTTAAAGAAGAAACAGTATTCTTTTATTGTGCTTTAGACGAAGGTTTAGAGAACAAATCAATTGCTCATTAAACAATTAGTACTATTCCTGTGTACAGTCAGAAACCCTGGTGGCACTATGGCTGTTAACATAAAGATTGGTGATTCAAATCCGCTGGGCTTGGAGACTTGATGAGGCAGTTTTACTTTTTCCTATAGGGTCATATGAATTGGAATTGACTTGGCAGCAACAGGTTTGGCTTTGGGGTTTAGTGTAAAATGGAAAAACCTGGTGGTGTAGTGGTTCGGTACTACAGTTGCTAACCAGTTTGAATCCACCAGGTGCTCCTTGGAAACTCTATGGAACAGTTCTGCTCTGTCCTACAGGGTCGCTGAGTTAGAACCAACTCAGCAACAATGGGTTTGATTTTTTTGGTTTTAATGTAAAATCACAAAATTTAGTGAAACAAGAGTTTTATTTGGCATATATTCAAAGAAGCAAAAGTAGGAAATGGACAAGCACACTGCCAGAGCCATTTCTACCTGGAGTCTGAGGAATGTTACAGAATTATCAGTATGTATTAACATTAAAAATGGACAAAACCATGGAAAGCTTTACTTTTGCACAGATTGGCTAGACAAAATGCTTAATCTCAGTAATTCTACATTTTGAATTCTGTTGCTTAATAGCTATTGGTACAAACTTCAGTAGCACTCAGGAGATCTCAAAAAATCTTAGCATTCACTAAACGCTGATAGAAAAAGGCAAGAGTGGAAGTATATGGATCATTTGTGCCGTTTTATGATTTGTTTATGTGAAAGCTTCCCTAAAAGCAGTTTTCCAAGATTATCCTAGCTATTATCTTTATAGCTCAAGGCCCAGGTGATGTGTGAGTCTTTGTGAGTTCTTTGTGAGTCTTTGTGTGTTCCTGTGAGTCCAGCAAAGGCTGAGCATGCTCGTTATACTCAAGGGCAGGGAATAAAGACTCCAGTATTATCTCCTAAATCAATACTCATATTGCTTTGTGACACTGGTTGCCAATCCTACAGTGTGTCAACATTCTCCCCCTCTTGACCTTGGGTTTCCCATCTCTATTTGTCCAGCTTGCCTGCCCTCTCCTGACTTCTCGCCCTTACCCCTGGGCTGGTTTGCCTATTTAGTGTTGTATACATGGTTAAGCTTTGTGTATTACTGTTTTATGGACCTGTCTAATCTTTAACTGAAGGGTGAATCTCTGGAATGACTTCAGTATTGAGATGAAAAGGTGTCGAGGGTCATACTCCTGGGTTTTTTCCAGTCTCTTTCAGACCAGTAAATCTGGTGGGGTTTTTTGTGTGAATAAGAACTTTGTTCTACATTTTTCTCCATCTCTGTCTGGGACGCTCTCTTGTGATCCCTGTCAGAACAGTAGGTGGTGGGAGTTGGGCACCACCTACTTGTGCTGGGCTCAATCTGGTGGAGGCTGTAGTAGCTGTGGTCCATTAGTCCTTGGGACTAATCTTTCTCTGTTTTTTTGTTTTCTTAAAAGAAATTAGATTTTTCTTGGATTAAGTTAATCCTCATCTCATCCCTGGTGACCAGTGCAGGAAAGCTGAGATCTCAGAGATTTAAGATTTGCCAAGTCAACGTACTAGTGAGAGGCAAAGAAGAGACTTTCAGACCCAAAGCACCAGGCTACAGACCAACTGGGAAACACAGATACTTAGCAGGCACCAGAGCAGAGCTCCTCCGACAGTGAGACAGAGGGTACATGGTACCTCCAAATTCATCAATAAACTCCACACCATCACTTAGAGGCTGTTCTCTAGAAAAATCCCCAGTGAGACCTGGAACCCTGCTGGACTCAGTCTTATGATAGCACACTGGTTAAACATTTGGCTGCTAACAAAAAAATTTGCAGTTCTAATCAACCATCCACTTCTTGGAAACCCTACAGGGCAGTTTGTTCTGCTCTGTCCTGTAGGGTTGCTATGAGGTGGAATTGACTCAAC
Organism: Heterohyrax brucei; assembly: GCA_028571685.1. Classification (NCBI taxonomy): domain Eukaryota; kingdom Metazoa; phylum Chordata; class Mammalia; order Hyracoidea; family Procaviidae; genus Heterohyrax; species Heterohyrax brucei. Next base: position 27,782,609 of record CM053162.1, read on the forward strand.
AGCAACAGATTTTTAAAGTAAAGAAAGTTATCAAAGTCATAACCACTGCCTGAGCCAGATTATATTATACCAAAAGCAAGCCCAATTGTGCCTTCCCACCAATCTGTGGTGCACTATTTCACCTGTCCCTTACCATGTCAGTAATGTGGTGAAACCCATGTGAAACTGCAGTTAAGTACAATGAAGCCTGTGTGTACCTTGCTCAATGTAAGCCAGTGCATACTGGGCTTTACTGGTTAGCCTGCCCCGGACCACCTCTCTCAATTGATGTATAGTATTCTTCACTGTGGGCCTGTTTATAAATCTTGCTTACATGGATGTGTCACTGAGAAGAGGTTCAGCCTGTCCTTTAAGTTCCAAGATGCCTTACCTGGAAGGACCTCCAACCTTCCTTAGCAGTCAGGTGCACTGACCGTTTGTACCATGGCCTTCTGTAAGAGGTCCTCTGAGGCTGACTATGGGAGAAGCCAACACAGGCCACAATCTCTGCCTGGAGAGGCCATCAGGTTGGGTCAGGACGCCCATCCTACTTGCTAGAACAGTTGCCCAAACACCCTGGCTGAAGCTATGCTTGCCCCTACCCAACCAAAGTCAAGTTCAGGATTGTTGGGACTGTCTTGATCCTAGAAGTGTGAGATCTGAGTGCTATGCAGTCTTGACCGGAAAGCAGAACAGGCTGTGAACCCCTCTTTTTCCCAACCCTGACGCTGGCAGATTCTGATACTGCTGGGTGTCTTTTTACTTGGCCCATCGGGTCCACTAACTCAGAAAATCCTGATTGGCTGAGCCAGCCATGGTGGTGGCCTCCTCCTTGTCTGTGATTGGTTTAGGAGTTGGCATGTCAATGAGCTACACGGAAATGTTGCCGGGGGTGGTGCCTTCTGAGCAATGGTGACTTGCACTGCAAGAAACTTAAAAATAAGGAAACCAAACCAGACACTGATTCAAGTTATCTCATGCGTGTAAAAATAGAAACATGCTTTACAGGGCTTTCAATGACTTTTTCCAGTAGATCATCAGGCCTTTCTTCCAAAGTGCCTCTGGTGAAGCTAAGCCTCTAATCTTACAGCTAGCAGCTGAGCACATTAACTGCACTACCCAGGGGCTCCTGAGGAAATGCACAGGAAGTCTCTCCTACAGGACTTTGGTGTCTGCAACAGCGTCTTGCCAGCAAGTGAGACAGCACACAGAGGGTGGCAAACGGGTTCTGGATGGCACCAAACTGAGTGCTGAAGTAGTCAGCCCTGGAGTTACCTTCGTTGGGACTGCCCATGATGTGAGATCAGGAGCTCTCTTCGTGGTTCAAGCTGCTGAAATTGGGCTTCCTGTTACCGCCCCCCACGCCCCCACAACAAATAGATACGACAGGAGCAGCAATGACATCACTAGAGTTGATGTCACCCAGTGTGGCACCTCCTAGTGTCACTTCTCCATGATAGTTACCCCTATGCTAAATCCCCAGAAAATCTGACAAAATCAGAAACTGTAAAAACACCAGCAGCAAGGAAAACAACATACACACACAAAACGTCCTGACTCAAAGCATCATTGTAATTGGATGATAACGGCATCTCTGACGACAGTGCAGTAGAAGGTTCAAAAGTCAATCAGCAGAGAGTTTTACAGCCTTGTTGGTATATTGATACATGTAAGCTAGGCTTACAAAAATATTTTTGTTGTTATAGTTAACTATAGAGATATTTTTATTAAAATAATAAATTTCTGAAACACTGAATAAAAATTTTATAGACAATCATTTTGATGTCACCCTCTCTTGACAGTGTCATCTGATGCAGTCTGGGCTCCCCCAGCTCCCTAGTGAGGACACTGAATAGGAGATTGTTCCCAGCTCACCAAATTTACCTCTTTCTTTTCTTACTCATCAGTTTGTCCTTGCTATTTTGTGCTTTGTCCCGTTCCCTTACCCTGACTTCGCTTCTGCTCGGGTGGAAGTATAAACCAGTACTCTGATCCCAGGAGCCAAAAACTCGCTGACTGGGGTTTCTCCATCCCATTTCTCACTAAACTTGAACACTTCTTCTGAGCACAGAGTAGAGAGCACAGGCTTATATTTTGTCCTCCCCAAAATGAAATGAATAAATGTGTAATTCCAAACTGTAATTCAACAGCAGAAACAAAGTGGCCACAGTGAGAATTATCCCAGCCCTGAATGGAGGAAGCTGCCTGGGGCTGTGGGTGTGCTCCCACCGGGAAGTCCTGGCTCTGCCAGCCGCTTACTCCATGACGTGGGCAAGCTGCCTCCGATGGCTCCGGCACTGGGTCGACATTTATAAACACTGGAGTGGAATGGCTGTCTTCCAGCTGGCACGTGTTTTATCTATGCCATTGAAAACAAAGTCACCAGTGTACCAGCCAGGCGAGAACATGCCTCTCGTGCCTCAAGAATCACGGGGCCAGCTCCCCTAGAGTGATCTGCTCACTGAGGTCAGGCCTGTGACATCAGCACCCGCCCACTGGCTGAAAGGGCCCATGTCCCCAGTCTCTCTCATGTAGTAATGAAACGCTTATTTGAAAGGACTCAGGAGGCTGGAAGGAGGGTCCATTCTCTGATTCCCCATATGCGAGGCAGCCAGTCCCATGACCCACAATGACCAACCAAGACCTGCTTCCAGGGATCCTGTCCACACTGGCTCGCTAGCACACACTATCTTCTCAGTCCACTAGCCCAGATGGTGGGTGCCAGGCCCCCTACCCAGCACCTGGAGTACTCCTGACTCTGTCCTCTCCTCCTGCTGACTCCAGCCCTGGTTTCCAACCTGTCATGACTCCCTGGGACACTGACTGTTGTCTGACTTGTGCTGTTAACACACGTGTTTGCCAGGACAGTTCCCAAGAGTTGGCCAGTGGCTTATGCAGGGTACCGCACAGGCCCTGCACACTTGTTGCCTGGTTTAGGGAGCTAGCGCTGCTCTAATAGAAATACCACAAAGTGGATGGCTTTAACAAAGGAAAATTCCTTCTTACACAGTCTGGTAGGCGGCTCCAAGTCCAAATTTAAGATGTCTGCTCCAGGGGAAGGCTTTCCCTTTTGTCGGCTCTGGAGGAAAGTCTGGCACTATATCAGTCTTTGTCCAGAGAGCATCTTGGCGCAGGAACCTCAGTTCTGAAGGACACACTTTTCTTATGGTGCTGCTTTCTTGACGGTGTGAGGTTCCTAGTTCTCTGCTTGTTCTCTTTCCTTTTATCTCTTGCAGGATGCAGGGGTTAAGGGTGGGGCAAGCCACATTCTAGGGAAACTCCTTTTACAGGGGAGCAGAGAGATGATCTTCTGAAGGGATTTACAGTCCCACCCTAATCCTTTAACATACAGCACAATAAAATCACAAAATGAAGGACAGTCGTGAAATACAGAGAATCACGGTCACATAGCGACACCTAATTTTGGGGGGACACAATTCAATCCATGACAGTGCCACTGACAGTTTCTGTTACTCCAAGACAGCCCTATGGCCTCATTCAAGCAGGGTAATGCTTTAATTAAAAGATTATCAACCTTGACTTGCATTTTTGAGCTGAGTGGAAAGAGAGGTGTGTCAGATGTTTGGAAAGGGGCACAATTTCAGTGCTTACCGAAGGCACCATTTTCCATAGGTACAGCCCACCTCATTGGGCTAACAGAAATTTCTCGGTGGTGCCATGTGCCCAGGGCTGGTACAACGCCTGCCGTGCCTGCCATACCTTAGTTACGTGCCTGCCCCAGATTTAGTCAATAGCTTGGTTCTGATCTCTCATCACAAACAGTGTCTTTGCCAAAAGAGCTCTTTCCTCTCAGGTTATTTCCTTGAGTAATGTACAGTGAGAGTTCCCCGGGTAGTGGCAACAATTTGCCCTCAATCGCTAATCCAAAAGTTGGTTGTTTGAAACCATTCAGTGGTATAGTGAAAGCAAGCTTTGATGACCTGCTTCTGTAGAGAGTACAGACAAGAAAATTCTCTGGAGCAGTTCTCTGTAACACTCAGGATCACCAAGAGTTAGAATTGACTCCATGGTAGTGGGTTTGGTATTTTGGTGTTGACAGCGATGACACTTTTCTCAGACTCTGAAATTGTAAAACATATGTTATAATAACTATGCTGCTCCATACCGGACCGTAGGAAGTCCATATGGGGACACTAGAAGTCCACAAGGGAGCACAAGATGTCCATATGCGGCTACAGGAAAACAATGTTAAGATTGGGCTGTCCAGAAACTACAGCGTAGAGTTCCTGACATAGCGGGAGGCAAATGGTTTGCAGAACTAAAAGTCTGTTAAAAAGACCAGACTTGATGGTCTGATAGACTGGAGGGTCCTTGGAAGACATGACGCCCTATCTCTGTACTCTCTGTTAGTCTGGAGGGGAAGGCATTCCTGAAGCCAACTCTTCAAAGATTGGATTAGACTAAAAGGCATAAAATAACACTGGTGTAGAATATGCTTCTTGGCTCAAGTAGATACACGAGGCTAACTGGGCAGCTCCTGTCTGGAGGAGAGATGAGAGGGCAGAGGGGGACAGACGCTGATTGAATGGACACAGGAAATACAGGTTCGAAAGAAGTGCTCTCACAGGGTGGGGAGAGCAGCTAGAGCTACACAGAAGTGTGTGTACAAGGTTTTGCATTACAAGTTGTAGACTTTCACTTAAAACACAATAAAATACTTATAAAAAATAAAAGACGGGTAGTCCAGAAATTCTAGATGAATGATCAGCAGGACTACAGACTTGCCGTTCCCAAGCCCTGGTCATTGCCCCATCCCCCACCCATCCACTTTCCTAAATCTCCTTTTCCTGGGCCTTCTGGGTTCAAGTCTCCCTGGAGTCAGCATTATCTCCCAGCTCTCAGTGAGGAGCCAGAATTAGTTATATTTTGAGGACTGATTGTTAGGCTTGGGTCACCACCCACAGCAATCCCGCCGGAATTCCTCTCTCATTTTTCACCCTATCAGACACCACACCTAAACTAAATCTTTGACTCTCATTGTCCTCATAGTGAAGTCCAAAACCCTTACAGCAAATGGTTAATGGCTTTGCCTGCTACCTAAAAGGATGACTGTCCATGTCCCCCCAGAAGTGCAGCAGAGGAAATGCCTGGTCATCTATTTCCCCCAAATCAGCCATTAAAAGCCCTCTGAAGCACAGTTCTGTTCTGACACACATAGAGTTGCCATGAGTCAGGACTGACTCCACGGCAAGTGGTGACTGGTCCTCAGAGTGGCATTGTTACAGCAGAAATTAAAACATAAATAAATGAATCTTATTCCTGCCTTCTGAGCTGGGGAAGTCCCCCTAGTCCCAGAGAGGAGACAAATCCTCCAAGCTGGGAGAGGCAGCAGAGGGGAGTGGAAAGGTCAGAGCCGAGGTGAGTCCTCAAGAAAAGGGACCTATCATTGGCCAGGGTTAAAACACCTAAGCGGGGTAAGGAGGCCCACAGGTGGGTTGAGAATTAGAGCAGACGACGGCTATGCTGCATGGATCTCTGCTGCTTGCAGAGGCCTGGAGTTGGCTCCCAAGAGATTCCCTCAAGCCCTCAAGGAAGTGGAAATGGCAGAGAGACCTGGAAGTGTGGACCTGAGGGGACAGCACTCAGGACAAAGAGGACGAGAGTCTGAGAAGCAGTGAACAGAAGCAGAAAAGAAGAGGCAGCTCCCCCTGACTCCATCAAGGCTAGAAGCCTGACCCATCCCCAAACCTAGAAGGAAACCTGACTGAGCCAGCCCAAGTTTGCCTGAGCTTGTTCTGAATTCACCCAGATCATTTCTGCCGTGCAACAGAATGAGAACATTAGACAGGAGTTTAGTTCAAGTTGAGAAATATTTTGAAAATTAAATTTTTAAATCTAAACATGTCTAATTTCACTGGTCATCCTGTGGGAATGAGGACAGGTGGGCAGGTGGGCTGCTTCCCGGGGTGAGTGGGGGCATCTGACTTTATGTTCCAGGCTTCCTAAGTCCCCCACTATTTTGCCTCATGGACAAGGTTTTCAGGAATGAGGATTGGACTGTATTCTCAGGGCATCGGGCCAGGTTCAAACCCTTTGGCAGGAAGCTTATCCCTGTGACATCTCCCACCCTGCCTAGTTGCTGGACATTGGTCCACTGGGTTGAGTGGGTCAGAGCTCTTTGGGGACTTGGACCCCTCGAAGGAAGACCTGTGTCTCCTCAGACCCAGACACTGGAGGACTCCCCTGAGTGCACCTTCAGGGGCCATGCTGGGGAAATGTGAGGGCAGACCTTGACCAACCAGGGGATGACTGCCTAGTGCTGGGTCCTGGGAACCAGGCAAGGGGCTCTCTCATGCTCTGGGAGATGGGGCTGGGCCACAAGTCACCTCTGCTGAGTGTTCCGGCTTTCTAGGCACTCTTAGTTCTTGCCCCAGCCCACCGAAGTAGACACGCACACTGCACATTCCTCGCCTGGCTACAAGGCAAAGAGAAAAGTTAGGAGGTAGATCTCTTTTAGGGGCAGGCTTTGCGGCCTTGGCACCTGGAGGGTATTCAGCCCTTCCCTCAACCCCTCTCAGTGACTGACACCAGCGGAGGAATTTCTTCCAATTCTAAGCCCCAAACAAAACACACTGTCTCCAAGTCGAGTCTCTTCAGGCCACAGTGGAGCTGACCTAAAGGATTTTCAAGGAGTAGCTTGTGGATTAACCTTAGATTAGCAGGCAAGCTCCTAACCACTGTACCACTAGGGCTTCAATTCTAAGCCAAACTCCCCTTCCCTTCCCCCTCAAAACCAAATCTGTTGCTGTCAAGTCACTTCAAACTCGTAGCGACCCTATAGGACAGAGTAGAACTGCCCATAGAGTTTCTAAGGAGCAGCAGTGAATGCCAACTTCCAGCTTTTGGGTTAGAAGCCGAATGCCTAACCACAGCAACACTGGGCTCCAATTCTAAACTGGGGCCTTAAGAGGTAAGCCAACACGTCAGTTAGTGGCACAGGCTGAGACTGACCCTGGGGCCTTTTGGTCTATCGTTTCCCCTCTTTTGATGGTCATAGGACATCTTCACATAACCCCCTGGCTCTCCTCTTACAGAGAGTAACTGTGGCCTCCTGTCCATTGCCTTGGCTCCTGAGAAGACAAGGCACCCACACAACAGTTGCACGCTGGCAGTCCTCACACTTGTTCTGACCCACAGACATAATCTGTTAGGTGATTAAGCACTCAGCTGCTAGCTGAAAGGTTGGTGGCTCTGATACACCTGATTCTTCACAGGAGAAAGATGTGGCAGTCTGCTTCTCTAACAACTACGGTCTTGGAAACTCTTGTGTGCAGTTCTAATCTGTCATACAGAGTTAATAGGAGTCGGAATCAATTTGATGTCAGTGATGGTTTTGGGTTTTTTTTTTTTTTTTTTTTTGCACAATACTAGCTCAAGCAGTACGGGTTCCAGTTCTACATTAAAAAAAAAAAAAAAGAAAGAAACTCACAATTGGACAAATAAGGAACATTGTGATAAATGAAGAAAAGATTGAGATTCTCAAGAATTTCATGTTGATTAGATCCATAATCAACATCCAGGGAAGCAGCAGTCAAGAAATCAAAAAGACACATTACGCTGAGCAAATCTGCTGCGAGACCTTTTTAAAGTATTAAAAAGCAAAGATGCCACCTTGAGGACTAAGGAGTGCCAACCCAAGCTGTGGTGTTTTTAAATGCATCATATGCATGTGGAACCTGCACAATAAATAAAGAAGACCAAAGAAATGACATATTTTGAATTGTGGTGTTAGAGAAGAATATTGAGTACCATGGATTGCTAAAAAAGTGAACAAATCCATCTTGGAAGAAGTACAGCCAGATATTCCTTAGAAGCAAAGATGGCAAGGCTATGACTCACATACTTTGGTCATGGTGTTATCCCTGGAGAGGGACCTCATGCTTGATAAAGTAGAGGACCATAGAGGAAAACCCTCAAAGGAGATAGATTGTCACACAGTGGCTGCAACAATGGGCTCGAGCATAGCAACAGCTGAGGATGGTGCAGGATTAGGCAGTGTTTCATTCTGTTGTGCATAGGGTCGCTGTGAATCAGAACTGACTCAACAGCACTTCAATTAGCCCAAGTGATGAATACATTTGCCATTAAAAATTGAAAGATTTCCCGCCTAAACCCGGAGGTCTTGCTGTTCTTAGAAACAAATTTGGCATCAAGTATATAAAATCCAGTAGGCAACACCTGCCCCAAAGCAAAGAGGAGAAGGCAGGGACAGGAAAACTGGAAGAATGGCCACTGAAAACCGAGGGTGGGAAGGGAAAGAGGGAGAGCGCTGACACATTGTGGGGACTGCAACCAATGTCACAAAAGAATCTGTGTACAAATTTTTGAATGAGACACTAATTTGCACAGTAAATTTTCACCTGAAGGACAACTTAAAACAAACAAAATCGGTAAACTCAAATTGTATGAATATTTATACTAACAAACATGAAACATTTTTTTTCCCCCTAAAGAAAAGATACGGTGACATTGAGTTCAGATTCTAGCAACCCCTGTATGGAACTGATTAGCAGCTGCTGTCTCCGGCTCTGCTTAATCCCCATGTGTCCCTGCTGCCGCCACGTGACTCTGCCCTGCCCCTCCGCACTGGGAGGCCCTCCTGGCCAGACCGGGGCAGTGCAGCAGAGACAATGACACTGAGGCTGGACGCAAGAGACAGACTTCCGCTCAAGCTCCTACACTGGCTCAGCAGGGCGCAGTCCAAGCCAGCCCGCAGGTTCCACTCAAAGGAAGCGTGCCCACTGGTTAATTTCTTAAAAATTTATCCCACTCGACGGCACTTGGCTGGCTTGGCTGTTGAGAATATGCACAGCAAAACATACATCGGTTCAAGTGTTTCTGCACATACAATTCAGCGACATTGATCTCATTCTTCATGTTGTGCAATCATTCTTTTCAGCGTTGTTCCTCCCAGATTAATGTCAACTCATTGACTCCACAGGGTGCCTATCTGATCTTTTGAGTTGCTGTATTGGTTGGTTTTTGAGGTATAACTGACATGCTATGAATTAACTGCAACGGATTGGGTGTGGTTTTAACTGACATGTTGCAGCAAAAGACCTCTTTCAAGTGTTGTAAAAGCATAGATGTCGCTTTGAGGACTAAGGTACTCCTGTCCCAAGCCGTGGTGTTTTCAATTACCATATGTTTCTACAAAAGCTGGACAGTGAATAAGGAAGAGCGAAGAAGAATTCATGCCTTTGAATTATGGTGTTGGCAAAGAATACTGAATAAACCAAGGACTGTTGGAAGAATGAACAAGTCTGTGTTAGAAGTATAGCCAGAATGCTCCCTTGGAAGCCAGCATGGGGAGATTTTGTCTCATATGCTTTGGACACTTCCTGGAGAAGGACATGGAGCTTGATAAAGTATCCAAGCCAAGTGCCGTTGAGTCGGATAAAGTAGAGGGCCCGCAAAAAAGAGGAAGGCCCTCAAAGACATGGGTTGGCACGGTGGCTGCAACAATAGGCTTGAGCATAATAGCAATTGTGAGAATAGCACAGGACCAGGCAGTGTTTCATTTTGCTGTACGCCGGGTCACTACAAGTTGGGAATGACTCAACAGCATCAAACAAGAACATTCAAATTGTATATTTGATGAATCTGATGTATACGTACACCTGTGAAACTATTACCACAACTGGCTCATGAATGTGAACACAGCAATCGCTCTCTGAATTCTCCCCCTGCCCAACCCCCTCCCCAAGCAATCACTGGTCTGCTCTTTGTCACTGCAGAATCATGTGCATTTTCTAGAATTTTTTGTCTGACTTCTATCAGCATAATTATTTTGAGATACATCCATGGTGTTGCATTTATCAACAGCTCATTCCCTGGAAATTCTGGAGGCTTAGTGGTTGAGTGCTACGGCTGCTAACCAAAAGGTTGGCAGTTCAAATCCACCAGGCACTCCTTGGGAACTCTATGGGGCAGTTCTACTCTGTCTACAGGGTCATTATGAGTCAGAATCAATTTGACACCAAAGATTTTTTTTTTAAATCCCTTGACAGAGATCACAATAGAGGATCTCCAGGCAGAGCAGGAGAAAAACAGAAAAAAATTCAAATTTACAAAAAAAAAAAAAAAAAGACCAGACTTGCTGGTGTGACAGAGACTGGAGGAACCCCTGAGACTTTAGACCCTAGGCACCCTGTTATCAGTGAACAAAGCTATTACCAAAGTACACCTTGCAGCCAAAGATTAGACAGGGCTTTAAAACAAACAATAACACATATGAGGAATATGCTTCCTAATTTACCCACATGGGTACCAGATGCCCAAAAGCAAAGACAAGAAGGCAGAAGGGATAGGAAAACTGGACAAACAGACATAGAGAACCCAGGGTGGGAAGGGAAAGGGGGAGAGTGCTGACTCAATGTGGGGATTTTAACTGGTGTCAAAAACAATTTGTGCATAAAATTGTTTAATGAAAACCTAAAAAAAATAAAAAATCTTCCTTTTTATTGCTTAGTACTATTCCACTGTATGGATATACTGCAGTTTATTTACTTGGGGCAATCACTAAAAAAGCTGCTGTGAATACTCATGCACACATCTTTGAGTCAGCTCATGCATTCCTGTCTTCCCCCACCCCTTTTTACTGTCATTAAGTGAAAGCTTACAGTCCAAGTCACTTTTCTGTATAAACCCTGAGTACCTGCCTTTCTGCAGCTCTATCTGTTCTCCTCACCCTGTGACAGCACATTCTTCTTTTCCACTCTTTGCTTCTAGTATCCACTCAACAAGCACTTGTCCCCTCATCTTCACCCTCTCCCTCTCCTCTCTAAAAACACCCTCTCCTCTCTAAAAAGAAACCAGTAGGACAACCGTATACACACACACACACACACACACACACACACACACATTAAACCATAAAGTACACACACCGTGTGCATCACTCTGTGTACACAAGTCCAGTGCATTCTTTGTCCAAAATGTTGGCTTCAGTACTGGTTTCAGGTCCAGGCTAGCAGCAAGTCTAGTAACCGCGTTCTCAGGGGACCCTCCAGGTCGTTGGACCATCAGTTCTGGTCTTTTAGTAGAATTCTTGATCTGCACACCTCTTTTTCTGATGCTACTTCAGAGACTCTACATTGTTCCCCTATCAGGACTGTCTTTGGCAGTGGCCGGGAACCATCTAATTCTTCTGGTCTCATGGTGATGTAGTCTGCCAATCATATGGATGCTTCTGTCTCCTGGGCTCACTTTTCATTGTGTTCTCGGTTGTCAACTGCTCGAGGTGGGTTGGGACCAATTGACGTTCCTCAGACGCGGCTTGCTGGCTTTTAAGACCCCAGGTGTCATTCACCAATATGACTTAAAAAAAGACTATTTATGCCAACTGACCTTGATGTCCCCTGAAAAGATGATCCCCAGACCCCAGACCCTGCTACTCTGTCCTTTGAAATTTTGGATTTAATTTAGAAAATCTTTTAGCTTATGGTGTAGTCCAGTTATGCTGATCTGCCTTCTACAATTCACAGCAACCCTGTAGGACAGAGAAGAAAAGTCCATAGGTTCTTCAAGAAGTGGATGGTGGATCTGAACTGCCAACCTTTGGATCTTGCTCTTAACCACTGCACCACTGGGGCACCCAATCATATGGTAAATGTATGTTTAATGTTTTAAGAAGCTGTCAAAAGGTTTCCCAGTGGAATACACCATTTTGCATTCTCACCGGAAGGGTATAAATGTTTTAGCTCCTCCAAATCCTTACCAACACTTGGTATGTTGCCTGTATAATTTTGGAATTCTAATAGGCAGTAGGAAACCCTGGTGGTGTAGTGGTTTAAGTGCTACAGCTGCTAATCAAAAAGTTAGCAGTTTGAATCTTCCAGGTCCTTTTTGAAAACTCTTCAGAGCAGTACTACTCTGTCCTAGAAGGTTGCTATGAATCAGAATTGACTCAGTGGCAATGTGTTTGGTTTGGTTTAATAGACTGTAAGGAAACCCTGGTGGTGTAGTGGTTAAGAGCTATAGCTACTAACCAAAAGGTCGACAGTTCAAATCCACCAGGTGCTCCTTGGAAACTATGAAGCACTTTTGTCCTATAGGGTAGCTATGAGTTGGAACTGACATGATGGCAGTGAGTTGTTTTTTTTAAATAGGTTACAGTGGAATCTTGCTGTGGTTTTAATTTGTACTTTCTTAATGACTAGCTGCCAGGTGCCAACCTCGACAGGGTCTGGGATCACGAAGGGAAGGGTGGCGTTGGCGAAGAAAATGAGACTCAGACAACCAGGAATCTGGAGGTCAGCAGCCTGTTAAGGCCTGTCTTTCTTTATTTTTTTTATAATCAATGAGGTGACGTGATTTCTCTTTGACCACATAAGCTATTGGCTGATACCTTGTGGTCTCTTTTCATATTAATCATTAGGGCCTTCTAGGTAATGGCCCGAGACAAGTATATGGTGGTTATAATCAACAATGAAAACAGAGTTATGCCTTGAGCTCAATCAGCTCTGTCTATGCCTCGCAGTCAAAGGTGCAGGAAGAGGGGATAGGCTCATCTAAAGGTTATTATGTGGCTGTCTCTATTTGTTCCTTCTTTGTTTTTATTTTATCTCTTCCTGTGGGGACAGTAAGCACCCACTGTCCCCCACCCTATGCCTCTCTTAAGCTGTTCTAAGAAGGATATTTCTTTAATGTTTACTCATTTGCCATACCAATTATAATAAACTTGGGAGTCTATCCATCTTCCTGATGCAGGGAATGGGATGTCTATATCTAAGGGCTGTGTGGAGGGACGTCCCTGGGGAGCTTCCCAGGGCCTTCCTGCAGTCTTGTATTTCACATGTGGAGGGAGACGTGCAGTTAGGGGAAGTCTGCGGGGCCAGGCCAGCCTCGGCATTCCTGGGCTGGGTGTTCCCGGGCTGGGCGTGCTGTGTCAGGATTCATTAAGCCGAGGGGGTTGTAAAGCCCTTCTTAGAAGGCATCTTCCTTAATCCTTGTGCCGGGAGATGAGAGGGTACTTTTGAGGAAGGTTTAATTAGGATGCAAAATATTATCAGGGAGAGTACAGCCAAAAATATGCCAAGGGTGAGATGTGTCCACTCACCATCACACAGATGTGTAGCTTTGCTCACAGGGGCTTCTGTGGGTGATGGGCCTCAGCAACTAGCAAGCATCTTTTCATGTGATTGTCTGCCATCCAAGTGTCTTATTTGGTTAAGTGTTCAAATCTTCTGAACATTTTTATTTTTTTCTTCTTTTTGAATTTTCCAAGTTCTTCTTACATTCTAGACACAAGTTGTTTTATTAGATACTTGTTTTCCTGATGTTTTCTTCTAGCCTGGGGCTTGTCTTTCATATTCTTAATGAATATTTTGAAGAACAAAAGTTTTGAATGTTCATGAAGTCTAGCTTATAACATTATCTTTTATAGGTCATACTTTTAGTGTTGTATCAAAAATAAATCTTTGCCCAGCTTGAAGTTGCAATGTACTGTCTGTCTTGATAAGCGTTTTATGTACACTTGTTAAGAATGTATATTCTCCATATCTCACACTTCGCACAAAACCTAACCCCAAATGGATCAAAGATCTAAATATCAAATCTAAAATGATAAAGATTATTGAAGAAAAAAATAGGAACAATACTGGAAGCTCTAACACATGACACAAACAGATTGCAAAATATTACTAACACACAAACAGTAGAAGAGAAAACAGGTAAATGTAAACTACTAAAAATCACTTATGCTAATCCCAAGACTTTATCATGAGAGTAAAAAGATTGCCTACAGACTGGGGAAAAAATATTTGTCAACCACATATCTCAATCTATACCATCCAACTCACTGCCGTCGAGTCAGGTCAACTCATAACAACCCAATATGTCAGACTAGAACTACCCCATAGAGTTTCCAAGGAACACCTGGCAGATTTGAACTGCCGACCTTGTGGTTAGCAGACATATTACTTACTACTCCACCAGGGTTCCCTGTAATCTACAGGTTACCATAAAATATCAACAAGAAAAAGACCAATGACCCAGTTAAACATTGGGCAAAGGATAAGGATAGACACTTCTCCAAAGAAGATATTCAGGCAGCCAATGGACACATGAGGAAAGGCTCATGATTATTAGTCGTTAGAGAAATTCAAATGAAAACTACCATGAGATAACATCTCACCCCAACAAGACTGGCAGTAATCCAAAAACCACAAAACAACAAATGTTGGAGAGGCTATGGGGAGACTGGAACTCTTCTACACTGCTGGTGGGAATGTAAAATGGTACAATGTGTTTGAAAAGCAATCTGGTGCTTTCTTAAAAAGCTAGAAATAGAAACATCATATGATGAGCAATCTCACTGCTTGGAATACATCCTAGAGAAATAAGGGCCATCACATGAACAGATACATGCACACCAATGTTTATTGCAGCACTGTCCACAATAGCAAAAAGATGGAATCAACCTACATGCCCGTTTTAGTCAGCTAGGGCTGCTCTAACAGAAATAACCACAGAGTGGGTGGCTTTAACAAAGGAAGGTTTATTCTTACACAGTCCGGTAGGCTCCAAGTCCAAATTCAGGATGTCCACTCCAGGGGAAGGTTCTCCCCCTTGTTGGCTCTGGAGCAAAGTCCAGTATTGCATCAGTCTTTGTCCAGGGAGTATCTTGGTGCAGGAAACTCAGGTCTGAAGGATGAGCTCTTCTCCCGGTGCAGCTTTCTTGGTGTTGTGAGGTTCCCAATTCTCAGCCTGCTGCTCCTTCCTTTTATCTCTTGCAGGATGAAAGGATTAAGGGTGGGCCAAGCCACACCCCAGGGAAACTCTTTACAGCAGAGCAGGGAGGTGATCTTATAAAGGGATTTACAGTTCCACCCTAACCCTTTAACACACAGCATAGGAAAACCACAAAATGGAGAACAGTCACAAGATACTGGGAATCATGGCCCAGCCACATGGCTACCCATATTTTGGGGGGGACACAATTTGAGCCATGACAACGCCCATCAACAGATGTATAGATACACAAACAATGGCATACTTATACAATGGACACTATGCAATGATAAAGAACAATGATGACTTTAGGAAGCATCTCATAACCTGAAATCATCTGAAAGACATTATTCTGACTGAAATTAGTTAGTTGCAAAAGCACGAATCTTGTATGGGACCTCTGCTACAAGAACTTAAGAAAAGATTTATGCACTGAAGAAAATGCCCTTTGACAGCTACGAGGGTGTGGAGAGACAGAGAGGGTTATTCATAGGTTAGTCGATAGGAATTTGGTTAGGTGAAGGGAGTGACTGCATGCAGTATAAGGGAGGTCAGCATACTGGACTACACCGCAGGTTAAAAAGTTTTCTAAATATAACCCAACATTTTGGAGAGTATCAAGGATAGGGGTTTGGGGACCATGGTTTCAGGGTACATCGAGGTCAACTGGCATAACTAGTTTTTTCTAAGAGATTGTTCTACATCTCATATTGGTAAGTAGTGTCTGGAGTCTTAAAAGCCAGCAGACTGCTGTTTGAGGAACATCAATTGGTCCCAAACCACCTGGAACAGACAAAAACCAAGAACACCAACGACATAAGGAAAACGTGAGCCAAGGAGACAGATCCATATGATTGGGAGATTGCGTCATCATGAGACCAGAAGGACTATATGGTGCCTGACCGCCACAGAAGACTGCCCGACAGGGAATGCAACGTAGCAAGTCCTCGACAAAGCACAAGAAAAAGGGCACGAAGATAAAGAACTTATTAAAAGATGAGAATTGATTGTCCCAATTCCTGGAGGGTCCCCTGAGAACGTTGCCCCTGGACTTGCTACTAGCTTAGAGCTGAAACCAGTACTGAAGCCAACATTTCAGACAAAGATTGGACTGGACTACGGGACACAGAGTGATGCACGTGGTGTGTAGTTTGTGGTTTAATACACATGAGGCTCTCCAACTGGTTTCTTTTTAGAGGGGATAGGAGAGGGTGGAGAGGAGGGGACAAGTGTTTGTTGAGTGGATGCCAGAAGTGCAGAGTAGAAAGGAAGTGTGGGCCATCACAGGGTGAGAGGAGCAGATAGAATTGCACAGAGGCAGGTGCTCAGAATTTTATATGTCAAATTGACTTGGATTGTAACCTCTCATTTATAAAATAAGAAATAATAAAATAAAATAAACAAAAATAAATAATAAAAAAAGAATGTGTATTCTGCTGTTATTGGGGGTATGTTCTATAAATGTCTATCATGTCAAGTTGGTTGATAGTTTTGCTCAGCTCTTCTATACCCTTGCTGATTTTCTACCTACTGCTATCACTTAGTGAGACAGATGCAGAAATCTCCAGTATGATTGTGGGTTTGCCTATCTCTATTTGAAGTCCTGTTCATTTTTGCTTCATGTCTCTTAAAGCTCTGTGACTAGGTGCATAAACATTTAGAATTGTTACGTCCTCTTGATAAACTGATCTCTTTATCTTTATGAAATAACCATCTTTGTCCCTGGCAATGTAATCTGCTTTGTAATCTACTCTGTGTAGCACTGATAGATCCCATCCAGACTTCTTTTTGTTCTTTTTAGTGTGGTGTATTTTTCCTCTTTTTACTTTTAACCTATTTGTGCCTTTATATTTAAAGTGGATTTCTTATATGTAGCATGTAAGAGATTCAATCTGGCAATTTCTTCTAATTGAGATGTTTAGAACATTTATATTTAATGTGATTTTAGTGATTCAACTTAAACCTACCACCTTTTTTTACACTATGCTCTAGGTAAAACTTTACAGAGCAAATTAGTTTCTCATTTAACAATTTATATACAAGTTGTTTTGTAACACTGGGTTGCAATTCCCAAAACATACCAACACTCTTTCCTTTCACACTCTAGTTCCCTATTTCCATCTGTCCATTTTTCCTGTGCCTTCCTTTCTCTTCATTGCTGCTTTTGGGTCAGTGATGTTCTTTTGGTCTCTTATACTTGATTGAACTGAGAAGTACATTCCTCACATGTTATTGTATTATTGTTTGATTTATAGACCTGTCTAATTTCTGGCAAAGGGTGAACTTTGGGAGTGGTTTCAGTTCTGAATTAAAAGGGTGTCCAAGGGCCATATTTTTCAGGATTCTTCTAGTCTCTGTCAGACCAGTAAGTCTGGTCTTTGTGTAAGAGTGTGTGTGTGTGTGTGTGTGTGTGTGTGTGTGTGTGTGTGTGTGTGTGTATTAATTTGGATTTTGTTCTACATTTTTCTCCCACTCTGTCCAGGACCCTCTACTGTGATCCCTGCCAGAGGAATTCCTGGTGGTAGCTGGGCGTCGTCTTCTTCTGGGCACACGCTAATGGAGGCTCTGGTATTTGTGGTCCATTAGTCCTTTGGTCTATGTCATGGATTGAATTGTGTCCCCCAAAAATAAGTGTAGCCACGTGGCTGGGCCATGATTCCCAGTATCTGGCGGCTGTCCTCAATTTTGTGGTTTTCCTATGCTATAAGTTAAAGAATTAGAGTGGGACTATAAAGCCCTTTATAAGATCACCTCCTTGCACCACTGTAAAGGGAGTTTCCCTGGAGTATAGCTTGCCCCACCCTTAATCCTTTCATCCTGCAAGAGATAAATAGAAAGGGAAACAGGCTGAGAATTAGGAACCTCATACCATCAGGAAAGCAGCTCCGGGAGAAGAGCATGTCCGTCAGAGCTGAGATTCCTGTGCCAAGTTACTCCCTAGACAAAGACTGATGCAATACCGGAATTGCCTCTAGAGCCGACAAGGTGAAAGACTTCCCCTGGAGTGGACACCCTGAATGTGGACTCGTAGCCTACAGGACTATACAAGAATAAATGTTCCTTTGTTAAAGCCATCCACTCTGTGGTTATTTCTGTTAGAGCAACCCTAGCTGACTAAAATAGTCTAGTATTTCCCTTGTGTCTTTGGTTTTCTTCATTCTCCTTTGCTCTGGTTGGAATAGGATTGGTAGATGCATCTTAGATGCCCCTTCTCAAACTTTTAAAACCCCAGGCACAGCTCACCAAAGGAGGATGTAGAACATTTTCTTTATGACGTTGTTAGGTAACTTCCACAACTATGGCCCCAGCCCTCAGTCCCAGTAACGCAGACCTTCCAGGAGTTCAGAAGTGTCCATGACATTTCTGTGACTTTGCCATGGTCAAGTTGTGCTGGCTTCCCTGTATTGTATACATACTGTCTTTCTTTTCACCCAAATTAACACTTACCTACAACTACTAACTAATGATTTCCCCTTCCCAAACTTCCCCTCTCTTCTATTAAAAAAAAAAAAAAATTCTGTGTGTGTGTGTGTATAAACCTTTTTTTGAGTTTTTATAACACTGGTTTTTATAATAGTGGTCTCATAGAGTATTTGCCCTTTTGTGACTGACTTATTTCACTCAGCATGATGCCCTCCAGATTCATCCACATTGTAAGATATGTCATGCGTCCCCATCCATCGCTGCTGTTTCTCATTGCATAGTATTCCACTGTGTGTATGTGTCATAGTTCGTTTACCCATTCATCTGCTGACGAGTTCTTGGGGTGCTTCTGTCTTTTTGCTATTGTGACTAATGCTGCAATGAACACGAGTGTGCATACGTCTCTTTGTGTGACAGTTCTTATTCCTCCAGGATATATTCCTAGCAGTGGGGTAGCTGAGTCACACCGTATTTCTATATCTAGCTTTTTAAGGAACCACACATTGTTTTCCATAGCAGTTTTACCATTTCACATTCCCACCAGCAATGCCTAAGAGTTCTAATCTCCCCTCATGTAAAAATGGCTTGAGAGCAGTCTCTGACCTCTTCCAATCCCGTAAGGGGAAAGGAAAACCAAGATTGACAGCCGAGTGCTGATTCCCATCAGGCAGAGATCAGACATGCCTCCTCTCTCTGCCACCTTAACCAACTCTGATACCGACTGTCTCTCCCACAGCACTGCCTATTCTCTGCTGGGTTTGATAATTCACTGCAATGGCTACACAGAACTCACAGACCGTACTCACAATTACGTAGTTTACTGGGGAGATAATGTGTTACAATCCAGGCTCAGGAACATTCAGGGATACAGGTTTTTCATCAGAAGACACTTTCCCCAGCCGTGCTCTCAGGCATGCCTCTCTCCAACACTAGGCCTTTGCCCAAAGGTACTCAGCTTTCACTCACCACGGGCAGGGAAGTCCACCGCAACACCTCCTGCTACAGAGTCTCTGTTGCCAGGTCTCTCCTGCCACCACTGCTCACAGACTTTAGGATTACAGCTTACTCTCTATGTCTTGATCTTTTATTGCAGGAGCTTCTCAGTACAGGGATCCTGGGACCAAACGACGTGTTGTCTGCTCCTGGCTGTTCATCTTTGGTGGTGGTAAGATCTTCATTTCTGCCCTGAAATTGGCTCTCTTTTAAGGGAAAACTGATCAGTCCCCTTGGTAGGCCACAACTACCCCACCATGCCATCACCAGGATAGAAGTTATAAGACCGTAGCTAGAAAAAACCAAAAACCAAACCTAGTGCCATTGAGTGATTCCAACTCGCGGTGACCCTACAAAGGCCATGTAAAAAATTAATTAGTCATACTGCACAGTAATCTCTTCCACGTTGTTATTTTTCTCTTTTTTCTGATTAGCGCCGGTGAGGCTGAGGTGAGATGATATCTTGATGTAGCATTATTTGACTTTTGATTTGCGTTTCTCTTAATAGCTAATTATCTAAAGTATTTCCTTATGTGTCTATTAACTGCCTAATTGTCTTCTTTGGTGAAATGTCTGTTTGTATGCTTTGATCATATTTTAATTGGATTATTTGTCTTTTTGTTGTTGAGGCGTTGCAGTATCGTCTAGATTTGAGAGATTAGACTCTTGTCGGAAATGTCACAGCCAAAATTTTTTCCCAGCCTATAGGTTCTCTTTTTACTCTTTTTGTGAAGTCTTTGACATAAACCTGTCATCTTACTGTTTCTTTTCTGCTTGTCTCATCTATGCCTTGTTCTACTTTCCTCTTTTTCTGTTTCCTCTTGGATTGAGTATTTTTATGACTCCATTTCATCCAATTTGTTAGCTTATTAGTTTTATTAGCGATTACTCTTTGTCTCTTAATTGTTGCTTTAGGGTTTGTAGTACACATTTTTAACTCACCACAGTGTCTTCAAATTGCATCATACCACTGTACAGATAGCATCACAACCTTAAAGCAGCGTACTTCCATTTCCTCTCTTCTGCTTTTTGTTTTATGTGCATGTATTTTACTTCTACATATATTGTAAAGCCCAAGATAGTTGTTGTTATTGTCACTCTAAACAGTCAATTGTCTTTTAGAGGGATGAGAAGAAAGCTAGGAAGCAGGATTTTTTTTTGTCATGTTAATTAGATCATACCCAAGTTGGGTGAGTTCTAAATCTAATCGCATGTGAGTTACAGAAGCACAGATTAGACTCAGAGATTTACACCCGGGGGGAAGACAGACGTCAGTGAGAATCTCAAACGCACCAAGGAGCACCCAAGGATACTGACAAGGGAGGAGACACTGTTTGGCCTCTGGTTTGGACTTCTGGTCTCTAGAACCGTGAGAAAATTGGCTTCTATAACTTAAAGCTACACACTTGTGGTGTTTGTGTTACAGCAGCACTAGATAACTAAGACATACCACAGTTACCATTTCAGGCACTTTTCGTTCCTTTGTATAAATCCAGGTTTTAATCTGGCATCCTTTTCCTTCACCCTGTAGGACTTCTTTCAAGAGTTATTGTAGTGTAGCTCAACTGATGACGAATCATTTCAACTTTGATACATCTGAGGTGAAAAGCTTTATTTCGTCTTCTATTTTGAAAGATATGTTTGCTGAGTATACAATTCTACACTGACAGCTGCCCTCTCCCTTAAAGATGTTGATCTGTTTTTTTCTGCTTTGGCCTGTTTCTGACATAAAGCGTGCTGTCACTTTTGTCTTTGTTCCTCTCTAAGTAATGTATTTTTTTT
Organism: Heterohyrax brucei; assembly: GCA_028571685.1. NCBI lineage: Eukaryota > Metazoa > Chordata > Mammalia > Hyracoidea > Procaviidae > Heterohyrax > Heterohyrax brucei. Next base: position 27,803,540 of record CM053162.1, read on the forward strand.
CCTCTGGCCTGGCTGCTTTTAAGATTTTTCTCTTTATCGCTCATTTTAGAAAGGTGTTTATGATGTGTCTTGCTGTCCTCTATGTTTTTTGTACATGATGTTTGTTTTATTTCCTCGATGTGTGTGTGTTTATAGTTTTAGTAAAATCTGAGGAAAAAATTGGCCACTATTTCTTCAAATATTTTTTCTGTCTCCCTAATTTGGACTTCACTGACTCATATAGTAGGTATTTAATGTGGTTTCACTCACTTCTCAGTGATGCTCTGTTCTTTCCTTCTTCTTCTTCATCTTTTTTTCTCTTTGTGTTTCATTTTGGATAGCTTCCACTACTATGTTCCCGAATTCTATACTGTCTTTATTTTTGCAGTAGCTAAACTCAATTAAATCCCATTCAGCATATTTTTCACCCCAGACATTGTAATTTTTGTTTCTAGATGTTTGATTCGGATTCTTTCTATGTTTTTCCTATCACTACTTCACAGCTCAATCTTTTCTTAATCTTCTTGAACATAGGAATACAGTTATGATAATGATTTTAAAGCTATTTTTGACTAATTTTATCATCTGTGTTATTTGTAGGCTGTTTTAATTGATTCCCTTCATTAGGAGCTGTTTTAGTCACCTGGTAGTTGTTCCAACAGAAAATACCATGAGTGGATGGTTTTATGAAGAGAAACTTTATTGTCACAGTCTGGTAAGCCACAAATCCATTCATAAGTTATAAGTCCATTCAATAGGAGAAATTATCATAGTCCACTAGGCTGAGTCCAAATTCAAGGAGAGTATCCTGTCACAGGAAGCTCAGGTCCAAAGGACGTGCTCTGCTCTCGGGGCTGCCTTCTTAGTGGCATGAGGTTGCCAACTCTCTCTGCCCACTTCTCTCCCTTACATCCCACAGCTGGTAGCTTGAGTCTTGCCCCACTAGCACAGCTGCTGCCGATTCTCCATCGTCAATATCACAGAGGCAGGATTCACAACACCTGGGAGGAATTGCACCATACTGGGACTTTCAGCCAAGTCAAATCAATACATACATTTGGGGGGGGGGGGCGCACAATGCAATTCATGACAGGAGCTGTGTTATACTGCTTCTTTGCCTCCCTGGTAAACTTGATTGGATGCCAGACGTCTTAATCTGGGCTGTCGTCTAGAGGAGCAAAACTGGTGAATAACATATATAAATATATGTAAGGAGACTTATTTCAAAAAAAAGAAGAAAAGAGAGAGGAAGATTTACTTCAAAGGAGTGAAGCCTTGAGGACTAGCAAGTCCTAAATTCACAGGTCAGGTGGCAGCATGAAGACCTCTGCTGGCTCACTGGGTCACAGGAGCTGATAAACCCCAAATCTGCAGGTCAGGAGGCAGTCTGCAGTCCTCTGATTTTGCCCAGCTGCTGAGTCAAAAGAAATCCTGGTGGTGTAGTGGTTAAGACCTACAACTGTACACTATAAGGTTGGCAGTTTGACTCTCCCAGGTGTTCTCTGGAAACCTTATAGGGCAGTTCTACTCTGTCCATTAGGGTCACTATGAGTCAAAATCGACTTATCAGCAACTTTTTTTTTTTTGGTTGTTGTTTTGGTATTGAGGTAAAATGCCTTTGAGTAATTTATCCAGTGCTTCATGAATTATGAAATTTCCCCCTCTTGCTGGTGGAAACTGGCATTTTTTATGGCTCTGCATTACCTTCAGGATTGTCTCCTCTGATTCCCCTGATGGTTCATTCTCAGATCTTAGGTAATTTCCTCACGCTTGCCTTGGTCAGTACTCAGATCTCCAGAGCTCTCTGTGTACTCCTTGCTTCCTCTGCCCTATGAACTCTAGCCTGCCTGGACTTCCACCTCTGTCTTCTTAATTCTGGTATATACACCTCAGACTCTGTTTGGGTTTCTTCTTTCAGGCAGGGAGCTGGTCAGGGCTCAGATCTTTAGTTTTCCGTTTCTTGGGAGTTATTGTCATTCACTGTCTGCCCTCAACATCTTACGAACCATTGCTTGTGAATGTACATTTTCACTCAGTTAGATTAAATAAAAATTTTTTAAAAAAAAAACCATTGCTTTATATATTTTCTCTCTATATATATTTTTGAAGTTGCTTCAGGAAATCTAGTTCTTATTACTTGATGTGGTAAGCCTAAGTCCTGACTGATGGGTTTTTAACCAAATCATCTAGAATTGCTAGGAAAAGATTTCTACAAATGAAAACTTGTCAGTTGCAGATGTTCCCTAAGCTAGGAAGATACGTCCCCAAAGGGTCTCTTGCTTGGTATGTAGCCACGGCCTCCCTGAAGGCCTGTTTCAAGACCTCAGTGATGTCAGTTTTCCAAATTCAGAAATGAATCCATGTAACAGCTAATAAAAGCCAACGCTAGTTTGGATTGACTCAGTGTGTGGCACTGTTCTTAGAACTTTCACATGTACTAACCTATGCACACTTTCAGAGAGGCTATGGAACACACAAGCAAGGTTTCACAGATGGTAATCCCAGATCTGCCACTTCCTAGCCATGTAACCTTGGGCAAGTTCCTTGTTGCCACTGATCTCAGTGCCCTCAGCTGTAACAGGGATACTAGGAATGGTCTATGTGTCACAGGGCTGTGAGGACATGGCAAATTCAAGGTCTGAGTCATACTAGGCACTTACTAAATGTTAGTTATATTATTACTGCATGTAGCTACGGGATCGAGCCCATTAGGTGGACTACTGAGTCAGCAGCTACAGGGGTTTTTGTACTGTCTGTCTCAAGAAGACCTGCTGAACCTTACAATGTTGGACAAGTTACCTTTCCTCTGGCTTCTTTCCCCAGGACACCAGAATCCCCTTTGTATATTTCTACTCCCTACCAATCCTCATGCTTCTGCCAGCTCAGCACCCAATCCCAAAACCCAGAACCCACCCCCTACTTGTCCCTCACCATTTGAGCCCATTGCTTCTCGACCTGACAACTCTGGCCTGCCCTCTGGAACAGCTTCTGGCAGGGTCCCCATCTCACTGCATTTGTTCCCCCACATGCCTCCTACCTGGCAGAGCTCTGATCACAAGTGTCTTTGCTGCTCAGCCCTTAGCATACGGCAGTGGCCTTTAATAACATTTTTACTGAATGAGTCAGTGATGCATAAGCACTGAGAAGTCATAGCCTCCTGCCACCACTGCCCATTCAACAGTCACACACTCTGGGAGCCCCACCTCCCATAGCTGCCTATTCAACCCTTGCACATTGAGGGACCCCTGCCCACCTTCCACTGATGGGTGTGCAACGATCATTACTTAGGGACACTCCCTCCACCTCCGACCACTGCCTGTGCAGTGCTCATGTACTCAGGGATACCCCCACCTCCCACCACTGCCTAGTCATTTCTCACACAGTAGGGTACCCCCCACTTCTCTAAGGTCCCAGACCTCCTGCGGGGTACTTCCTCCTCAGAGTACTTGGTTAGCATATCTGGAGGGCACCAGGTGGACAACTCCTGAACAGTGCTGTACAGACAGCAGTCACTCAGTAACTGAACGTTACAACCATCTGGAGCCATTGGGGCACGTTAGTGGGACATTAGGGAGGCTACAAAGCACCATAAGAATCCAGGGGTATTCTTGGTGATGTTGCCAGGAGACTGGCTGTGTGCCATGCCTGCTGTTGTATTCCAGTAACAGGAAGTTTAGGGGGGTTGCTGGGTACACAGGGCACGTGGACCATTTTCTGATCTTGTGGAAAGAACAAGGCATAGAGACAATCCCAGCTGTAAGGCAGGAAAATGCCATGGCCTGGCTGCCACTTACCCAGGGACCTCAATGTTCTCCACAAACCTCTACCAGCTGCCCACACACATGAAACTGTGCCAAGAAAGGCTGTCAAGTCCTTCATGCTTTGTCATCAGGGAGACACTCACCTCCAGCAGATGCACCCTCCCTGGGACACACCCACCCCGGCAACGCAGGCAGGCCCCTGCAGACCCCTACTCAGTCTCCCTGCCTGGAGAGTGGCCTGTGTGCCAGAGGACACACCCCTGTGCCTGAGCACCACGGGGCAGAAGTGTGGGCTGGAAGTTCTGAGGTGTGCCCATGAAGTCAAGGCCAAGTGCTGGGGCCACTTGCCCTACTCTACCAGGTTCCTGCAAGGAAATTAAATGTTCAAGAAGTCAAAATTTGACCTGGTTTCCAAGCTGAACAAAGGTACAGGTGTCAAGGTGTGGTGAGGAAATCATATTTCAGTGGCTTGTTAGCTAGATGTAAGCTTTTCAGCATTATATCCTGAATATGTAGGCCCGGATCACAGACGTGTTCACAACAGGGCTGAGTAGTGGTGTGTCTGCTGGTGCTAATAACTCGTTACTTGCCCATACAAGCTGCAGCCTCTTTTTGCACCTCAGTGTTCTCATCTGTGAACGGGGTAATGATAGGACCCATCTCATGCAGCTGTTGAGAGACTGGGTTTATGTTTGTTAAGTGCCTGACACAGCACCTGACACAGAGCAGATGCTTGATCAGTTCTCATTATTATCGCAGAAGAACTGCAGTCATACATCGACTTGGGACTGGAGGAACCGGATGGTGCCCAGCCACCACCAGTGAGATCTGCTATGGACCTCACAAAGGTGAGCCTCAGGGGCAACACAAAAATGAAAAAGGGGTACACCTTGAGATCTCCATTAAAAGACAGCAACTGATGGTCCACAGGTCTCAGAGTTCCCCTGGGAGCATGGACCCTGGCCCTGATGCTGCCCCTGTCCATAAACCATAGTGGAGGTCATCTCTTGGACAGGAATGGATTGGACTTGGTGACACAGAGTGACCGTATCATGTGTACACTTCGTGGTTCTATTCATCTATAGGATGTCATTCTGTTGACCTCTTAAAGGAGGAAGGAGAGTGGGTAGAGAGGAGGGCATAGGAGATTGTTGGGAAGATAAGACATGTATGGAGCAAGAGAGGAGGAGTGTGCTGTCGCCGGGCAGGGAGAGCAGTGGGAGCTGCATATAGGTGAGCATGTAAATTTATATGGGAGCATACATTTCCATTCAATCATAATAAAAAAGAAAAGAAAAGAATTAAAAAAGAAAAAGAACTGCAGTCAGTCCCAACCTTCAGCTTCTAGAAACTTCACTAAGTGGAAATGCGACTCTGGCCTCTGATCTTACCTCAGAAAAAGCTTGCACTGGAGAGAAGGGGGAGAGAGCAGCCATGAGAAGGTGGCTTGGGGGCAGCTCTAGGGCAGCGAGGACAATACAGAAGTGTGTTTCTGAAGCAGTTTTTACTTCCAGTCTTAGACCTTTCTTGATGGGATGGTTGGTGTCTTGATATTCTAGTGCTTCTGTAACAGAAATGCAAGAGGACCACTTTAACAAGCAGAGATATATTCTTGCACAGTTTAGGAGGCTAGAAGTCTGAATCAGGACACCAGCTCCAAGGGAAGGCTGTCTCTGTTGGCTCTGGGGAAGGTCCTTCTCGTCAGTCTTGCCCTGGAATAGAAGCTTCTCAGCTCCGGGCCGCTGGTTCCAAAGGATGTGCTCTGCTCCTGCGCTACTTTCTTGGTGGTATGAGGTCCCCCATGTCTATCCACTTGCTTTTTCTGTCTTTTATGTCTCAAAAGAGATTGACTCGAGTTACAACCTAATCTTGGAGCACAACTGCTTCTAACCCCACCTCATTAACAACATAGAGGTGGGAATTACAACACTAGGAAAATCATATAGGATGACAAAATAGTAAAAATCACACCACTGTGAAATATGTGGAAATGTATGCCACGTTGGCACATATTTTTGTCGGGACACAATTCAATCCATAACTGTGGAGGGATTTCCTTCCTTTTTCTGAAATGACAGACTCACTGGGGAACCGGTGCCAGAGTCCTGCATGGTAGCACCTCTCATCCGCCACACAGCCCCTGCCATCAGGGGGCTTGGGACACCTGATAATGGCAGGTACTTGTCCCTCAGCTGAATTGGGCCTCCCTAGGCAGCAAGTACAATGTCATACGAGTCTTTGAAGCAGATGCTTACGAAAGGTGATTTGCATGGAAAAATAGATCTTACTCCTCAGATCTCTCCAACTACATGCACCTTAGCCGAGTAACCCTCAGAGGACAGCCCACGACGCCTAGGAGTTCTGTACTCCGGGCTGACATGGGTGACTGGCATGAAAATAGATTCTCCTCTTGAAAAATAGCATGCTGGCTGGCTAGTTTTCAGACTTTGTGCTTGATTGGTTTGGGTTTGCTGACCCCATCATCTATAACACTGGTAAGGTTGCCGGCCAGGCCTTGGGTTGGGTGACTTACAGAGATCCTATGGTCCAAATGCTGGCCTGGTCCTCAGGTCTGGCCTGGGGCCATCTCTGGTCTTTTCTACACCTCCAGTGAAGGATCCCTCCTGCAGAGACTGTTGCCCCTTTCATCCAAGGCTGGAGGAACCCCTTGAGGAGCTGAGAGACAGAGGGTTTCCGAAAAGTACGCACAGTGAGTGGATAGAGGGGACATGGCTCTGCTTTGGGGTGCCAGAAACCGGCTGGGTCGGTGTATAAGAAGACTAAAGTGACAATCCTGCTTCCAGCTAAACAGCCATGATACCTCCGTCAAGTCACTCTCCTCCCTAGGTGTCAGTTTCCCCATCTGTCACATGGCAGCCTTCCTCAGTGGGAATCACTGAACGGACAGACATAAAAGTACTTGGGACCAGCACTCCGTGGGACACATACAAATGACCAAGTTTCCATGTGGCATGAGACAGCTTCTCCAGGACCACTACGCAGCCAAGGACCTTACACAGCAGGAGAACCCCAGGCCCTGGGGTCACTCTTCACGGGCAAACTCCGAGGATGCTCCCCAAGTCTTTGCCATCCTTGCCTCCTGGGGGTGAGAGGGGTGGGTATGTTACGGGAGCCTGGTCTTCATGCAGAAGCTGTCAGAAAGCTACAAGCCCAGCTCAGAACTAAAGACTTCAAACTTGAGGGGCCTTCAAATGCTCCTTGGAGTCCCATCCTTCATGTGACAGGGCCAAGGACTCAGCTGTGCAGGCTCAGGACTAGGACAGGTTTGCCCCCACTGCTCACAACAGCCCTATGTGGGTGCTTCCACCCAGAGGGTTGGTGAATGGGGGAAGGATACTTGTGCAGAGCCCACCAGAGAGTGGTCTTCCTCGACATGAGTGAGGTTTTTCTAAGCACAAGTCTCTGAAAGGTGGGACGTGTGGGTGACTGGAGAAGCTGATGAATCAGGCACAGATGATTTTTTTGTTTTCTGATGGTGTAGTAGCTCAGCTACTAACCAAAAGGTTAACAGTTCAAATCCATCAGCCACTCCTTAGAAACTCTATGGAGCAGTTCTACTGTGTCCTATTTTGGGTCACTGAGTCAGAATTGACTTGATGACAGTGAGGTTTTTTTTTTTTTGGTTTTATGCGTATACGAGCAAATATAAAAACAGACTCTTCTTTCACTGATACTACTCTATTCTTCGCATTAGAAGCAAATCCTGGTGGCATAGTGGTCAACAGCTACAGCCACTAACCAAAAGGTCAGTAGTTCAAATCCACCAGGCATTCCACAGAAACTCTATGGGGCAGTTCTACTCTGTCCTATAGAGTTGCTATAAGTTGGAATGGACTCAGTGGCACAGTGGGTTTGGTTTGGTGGCACTGGAGAATACTTCTGTTTGTGTGTAAACACATGTTGGACCTTCTGATGTGGTTTTATCTCCCTTTTCTCAGTGTTAGGCAAGATAGGTAGACCGGGGAGGTCAGCTGAATAGTGAATATTCCTGGAGGTAACTGTGCGTGTGCCGAGGCACAAAGTAAAGCTCACCCTCAGGTCCAAATACCCCTCTCCTGCCTGAGAATGCACACTAAGGAGGTAGATACTCAGATGGAAAAAGATTTCTGGTCAACAAGGTAATGGCAGTAATAGCACAAAACTGTTCATTGCAATGTAGTGAAATAAAAATACCACAAAACTGGCAACAGCCTAAATTTCCAACAAATAATTTATCTGAGGAGAATGGCTGAAAGGGTATGCAGAGCACTATTCTTTTAGATCAAGGCTGGCAAAGACACTCATTACCCCTCCTGGGACCTCTGGCAGCTATCACAGGTGTACGGCACAGCATTCTTCCTGGCTTGAAGAAGAGGCCTCAGAAGTCTTCTTGACAACGCATGGCTCAAGGCCACCACGCTGAGGCCAGTCGGCATGAAAAGAAAACCTACTGGCTATCTGCACCCTAGAGCGATCCCTGGTGCCGCGGTGGTTAAAGTCCTCAGCTGTTAAGGGGAAGGTTGACAGCAAAACAAACAAAACCAAACCTCGTTGCCCCTGAGTTGATTCCACTCACAGGCAACCCTATAGCAACATACCCAGGCCACTAATTTTGTACTCTGAGAACATACTCCCTCCCCACCCAGAAAAACCAAACCAGTTGCCTGGGAGTTGATTCTGACTCACAGGGAGACCATGGGTGCAGAATAGAACTGCTCCAAGGGGTTTTCAAGGCTGTGACCTTTCAGAAACAGATGGCAGGCCTGTCTCACACTTCATCACCTTAGGTGCCACCAGTCCCTTACCCTGTGCTCCCTCCCCCAGTACCCACCCCCGAGCCTGTCTCACAGCCCTGACCGTGTTGGTGGCCTCACAGGCAGGAAACCAGATGAAGGAGTCTTGGTGCTGCAGTGCATGGCATTGCTGACAGGGACTCCAAAGTGCACTGGAAGGTAGGAAGGTGGGGCGCTGGGGAATGAGGAGGGATGCTCTGGCCTTCATCGGGCCCATGCGACCTCAAAGTTCTTGGTGCTCTGCTCAACCCAGTTTCCCTTTCTACCCTGTCTCCTGATCCCTCCTTGGCCCAGCGCCCTCTCAGACTTCTTAGGTTCCCAAACCACAGTTATTGTCAAGATCCTCCCTTTTAGGGTTTTCTAGGGCTGCTTAGTGCTCCCTTTGTAAAAGTGTTATGTGCTGAAGGTAGAGAGGCTCACTAGAGCCTGCAAACTCCATGAAATCAGGGGCCCCGGCAAGGTCACTTGGCACTGTGTATCTCGCATACAGTAGGTGCTCAGTGCACTTCGGCCAAAGTGATGCACTGACATTGACAGCTGGCACAAATACTTCTACCCTTAGGAACCGACCCTTGTGGGGGAAGGCAGAGGAGTTCTCACCAGTTTGACTTGTCCCTCGGCAGCAGACTGCAGGCCTTGACGCTGTGGTGGACGGATGATTCTGGAATCATGCATATATAAGAACTCCTGGGGAAGCAGCTTATAGGCCACCTGATTTGTCCCTCTGTCAACGCCAGTCTAGCAAACAAGATCATATTCTGAAGTTCCAGGTGGACATGCATTTTGGGGAGAACACTATTCAGTTCAGTACACTGATGTAATATTATATTTATACATCCACATGTATGCACGTGCCTGTGTATTCACACACATGGGGGTTTGGCCTTTGTTCATTTTATTCAACTGGGAACCCTGGTAGTGCAGTGATTAAAGTACTCAACTGCTAACCAAAAGGTCGCTGCTTCCACACATCCCTAGGAGGTTGCCAAGTTAAAAAGTAAAGCTACATTGTCAAATACACCTCATGAGGATGTATTAGAATTCATTCCACTCTTCACACATGAGTGAGCGTTTCCTCTGTTTCCCATGTTTGGTCTCTAATTAGAGTGCTGCAATGAACAGCCTAAACCCTGGTGGCCTCATGGTCAACCTCATGGTTAAGTGCTCAGCTGCTAACCAAGGGGCTAGCAGTTCAGATCCACCAGGGGTTTCTTGGAATCCCTATGGTACAGTTTTACTCTGTCCTATAGGGTCACTATGAACTGGAATCTATTCAACAGTGATGGTTTTTTTTTTCTTTTCAGTGTGCAAGTGTTTTATTTTAGAGTTGTGGTGTTTAAGAGTACATGTATTTTTGTTTTGGTACAGGCTAGCTGGGTACCCTGTTTCCCTGGTGTTATGCTGGCCTTCATCTGCTGCCTCCAGAGTTATTACCTTTTTGTATACTGAATTATCTGATCTGGGAACCCTCATGGTGCAGTGGTTAAGTGTTACAACTGTTAACCGAAAGATTGACAGTTCAAGTCCACCAGGCACTCCTTGGAAACCCTTGGGCAGTTCTACTCCGTCCTGTAGGCTCTCTATGAGTTGGAATCGACTCGATGGCAGTGGGTAGGTTCTAACAATCTAGTTGTTTTTTTCTTTTTCTTTTTTTCATCTTTTTTTAAAAATTTATTCTGATTGAACAAAAGTGTCCAATCAAATACAATTTTGCATGCCCACCTATGTGCAGCTCCCACTGTTCTCCCTGCCCAGTGACGGCACACTTCTCCTATCCATTCTATACATGTCATATCCTCATCACAATCTCCTATCCTGTCTCCTCCACCCTCTGCCCCTCCTCCAGTAAGAGGCCAGCAGGACAATATCCTATAGATGCACAGAACCATAAAGTCCACACATGATATGGTCACTCTGTGTCACCAAGTCTAACCCATGCCCATCCGAAGAGTTGACCTCAGTACTGATTTATAGACAGGAACAGCATCAGAACCAGGGGCCATGCTCCCAGGGGAACCCTGAGGCCACTGGACCATCAATTGCTGTCTTTTAGTGGAGTTCTCAGGGTGCACCCCTTTTTATTCTCATGTTGCCAGTGAGACTCAACTTTGTGAGACCCATCACGGCTATCACTGGTGGTAGCTGGGCACCATCTGGTTCCTCTGGTCACATGTCAATGTGGTCAGCCCCTCACATGGGTCTCTCTGTCTTCTGGGTTCCCTTTCCCTCATGTCGTTTTGGTCCTTGGTGATCGTCTGTTCCTGCTGAGTTGGAACTATTTGGTGTGGCTCAGATGGCAGCTTGCTAGCTTTTAAGACCCCAGATGCCACTCACCAATATGGGGTACAGACTGTCTTGCAAATAGGCTAGTTATGCCAATTGGCCTTGATGTCCCGTGAGAGCATGGTCCCCAGACCCCTGCCCCTTCTACTCTGTCCTTGTAATATTGGGTTAATATTAGAGCAATATTCATGTTATGTTGAAGTCCAGTTAAGTTGGTCTTCTTTCTAATGTGTGCTGTCACAGATTTCACCCAACCAAATTTCTATCAACTACCCAATCTATAACCAAGCCTGCCTCCCTCCCCACCCTTGCAGCTCTCAAAGAGTCAAGTCTTCTGTACATGAGTCTGTTTTTAAGTTCTTATCATAGGGGTCTCATACAGTATTTGTCCTTCTGCTGCTTACCACTTTCACTCAACATAATGTCTTCCAACTAAAACCAGGTTATGAGATGCTTCCTAAAATCATCATTACTTTTTATCATTGCATAGTGGTCCATGGAGTATATATACCACAGTTTATTTGTCTATTGATTTGTTGTTGGGCATCTGTGTTGATACCAACTTTTTGCTATTATGAACTGTGCTGCAATAAACATTCATGTGTGCGTATCTGTTGGTGTGAATGCCTTTGATTCTGCAGGATATATTCTAAACAGTGGAATTACTGGGTCAAATGTTATATCAATTTCCAGCTTTTTAAGGAGGCACCAGATTGCTTTCCAAAGAGGTTGAACCATTTTGCAATCCCACCAACAGTGTAGGAGAGTTCTGACATCTCCGCAGCCTCTCCAGCATTTGTTGTTTTGTGTTTTTTGGATCATGGCCAGCCTTGTTGGGATGAGATGATATTGCATTGTAGTTTTGATTTGAATGTCTTTAATAGCTTATGATTGTGAGCATTTCCGTGTGTGTTTTTTGGCTGTCTGGATATCCCCTTTAGAGAAGTGTCTGTCCATCTCCTTCACCTATCACTTAGTTGGATTATTTATCCTTTTCTTATTGATATTTTGTAGTACCTTCTAGATTATGGAGATCAAACATTGGTATGATATATAGTTGCCAAATGTTTTTTCCCATTCTGTAGGTAGTCTTTTAATTCTTTTGGTAAAGTCTGTGGATGAGCAAAAGTGTTCGATTCTTAGTAGTTCCCATTTATTTATTTTCTCTTCTGTTGGTCGTGCTTTGTTAGTCAGATTTTGAAGTCTGTCTATGTTGTGTATTAAAACTTCCATTGTTGATCCTATTTTTCCTTGGATGAACTTTATCATTTTAGATTTGATATGTAGGTGTTTTATCCAGTTTGAGCTGGTTTTTGTATAAGGTGTGAGATACAGGTCTTGTTTCAATTTTTCGCAGATGGATATCCAATTTTGCCAGCACCATTTGTTAGAGACTGTTTTTACCCCAATTTAAAATCTTAGGGCCTTTGTCAGTTATCAACCATTTGTAGGAGGATGGTGACATCTCTGGGGTCTCAACTCTGTTCCATTGGTCTATCTGTCTGTTTTTGTACCAGTACCAGGCTGTTTTGACAACTGTGGCAGTGTAATAGGTTCTAAAGTTGGGTAGTGAGAGGCCTACCAGTATGTTCTTCTTCTTCAGTAGTGCTTTACTTATACAGGGCTTCTTCCCCTTGCAAACAAAGTTGGTGATTCGTTCCTCCATCTCATTAAAAAATGCCACTGGAATCTGTATTGAGATTGCTTTATATAAGTAGGTTGCTTTGGGTAAAATAGACATTTTCACAATGTTAAGTCTTCCTATTCATGAGCAGTGTAGGTTTCTCCATTTATGTCAGTCTCTCGCAGTTTCTTGTAGTAAGGTCTTGCAGTTCTCTTTGTAAAGGTCTCTTACTTCTCTAGTTAGATTTATTCCTAGGTGTTCTATCTTCTTGGGGGCTATAGTAAATGGCATTGATTTGATGATTTCTTCTTTAATAATCTCTTTGTTGGTATAAAGGAATCCTACTGATCTACTTATGTTTATCTCGTATCCTGAGACTTGGCTGAACTCTTCTATCAGTTTGAGTAGTTTACTTGTGAATTCTTTAGGATTCTTTGCATATACAATCATATCATCTACAAATAGGGAGACTTTTACTTCTTTGCCAATCCAGATGCTCTTTATTTCTTGGTTTTGTCTGATTGCTCTGACTAGAACTTCTAGTACAGTGTTCAATAGGAAAAGTGAGAGTGTGCATCCTTGTCTAATTTCTGTTCTCAGGTGGAATTGTCTCAATCTCTCTCCATTCAGGGTGATGTAGACAGTTGGCTTTGTATAAATGGCCCTTATTGCCTTGAGGAATTTGCCATCTATTCCTATTTTGCTGAGAGTTTTTAGCATGAATGGGTGTTGGAGTTTATCAAATGGCTTTTCTGCATCAATAGACAAGATGAGGTGATTCTTGTCTTTTGTGTTATTTATGTGGTTGATCATGTTGTTTTTCTGATGCTGAACCAGCCTTGCATCTCTGGTATGAATCCAACTTGGCAAGTGTTTTGTTGAAGATTTTTACATCTAGGTTCATGAGTGATGTTGGTCTGTAGTTCTCCTTTTTTGTTGTATCTTTCCCTGGCTTTCGTATCAGGGTTATGCTGACTTCATAGAATGAATTTGGGAGTATTCCACCCCTTTCTGTGCTGTGAAATAGTCTTAGGAGTACTGAAGTTAACTGTTCTCTAAAAGCTTGGTAGAATTCTGTGGTCAAGCCATCTGGACCAGGGCTTTTTTTGATTGGTGGTTTTTCTTACGGCTTTTTCAATTGCTTGCTTTGTGATGGATTTATTAAGTTGTTCTGCTTCAACTTGTGATAATTTTAATAAGTGATATGAATCTGGGAATTTGTCCATTTCCTCCAGATTTTCAAATTTGTTAGAGTACAGCATTGTACTCGGAAAATCTGCTGCAAAGGACCTCTCCAAAGTATTCAGAAGTAAGGACATCACCTTGAAGAATAAAATGCGCCTGACCCAAGCCATAGTATTTTCAGTTGCATCATATGCATGCGAAAGCTGGACTATGAACAAAGAAGATAGAAGAAGAATTGATGCCTTTGAATTGTGGTGTTGGAGAAGAATGTTGAATGTACCATGGACAGCCAAAAGAACCAGTGGATCTGTTCTGGAAGAAGTACAACCAGAGTGCTCCTTGGAAGCAAAGACAGCAAGACTGTGTCTTACATACTTTGGACATGTTGTCAGAGAAGATCAGCCCCTGGAGAAGGACATCATGGTTGGTAGAGTGGAGGGTCAGTGAAAAAGAGGAGGACTCTCGGCGAGATAGATCAACACACTGGCCACAACAATGGGCTTAAGCATAAAAACAACTGTGGACATGGTGCGAGACTGGACAGTATTTCGTTCTGTTGTTCATAGGGTTGCTATGAGTTGAACTGACTCGATGGCACCTAACAACAACAATAGTATTTCACAGTATCCTGTTATGATATTTTTAATTTCTGTTGGATCTGTTGTGATAGCTCTCATCTCATTTCTTATTTGGGTTATTTGTTCGCTTTCTTCTTTTTCTTTAGTAAGTTTAGCCAACGGTTTGTCAATTTTATTGATCTTTTCAAAAAACCAGCTTTTGGTCTTCTCAATTTTTTCAGTTGTTTTTCTATTCTCTAATGTGTTTAGTTCTGCTCTAATCTTTATGATCTGTTTTCTTCTGGTGTCTGAGGTGTTCCTCTGTTGCTCTCTTTCTACTTGTTCAAGCTGTAGGGTTAGTTTTTTGGTTTGGGTTCTTTCTTTCTTCTGGATGTGTGCATTTATAGAGATAAACTGACCCCTGAGCACTGCTTTGGCTGTATCTCATAGATTCTGGTAGGAAGTGTTTTCATTCTCATTCAAATCTATAAATTTCTTTATTTCATCCTTGATTTCTTCTATAACCCATGGCTTTTTGAGAATGATGTTGTTCAGTTTCCATGAGTTCCACTTTCTATCTATGCTTTTTCTGCTACTAATTTATGACTTTATGGTTTGAGAAGATGCTTTGCAATAATTCAGTGGTATGGATTTTGTTGAGATTTGCTTTATGTCCCAGCACATGATCTATTCTGGAAAATGTTCCTTGTGCACTGGAGAAGAGGGAGTAGTTATCTGCTGATCAATACAAAGTTCTGAATATGTCAATGAGTTCTAGTTGGTTAATTGTGGCAATAAGATCTTCTATGTGTCTACTGAGCTTTTTTCTAGAAGATCTGTCCAGTGTGGAGAGTGGAGTGTTGAGGTCTCCCACTATTATTGTGGAGTGATCTATCTCAGTTTCAATGTAGTCAGTGTTTCTTTGATGTATTTAGATGCTCTAGTGTTGGATGCATAAATATTTAATATTGTTAAGTCCTCCTTGTGCACCGAACCTTTCAACAATAATGTTCGTGCTTGTCCACGATGGTGGATTTTACATTAAAATCTATGTTATCTGACATTAGTATTGCCACACCTGCTCTTTTTTGTATATTGTTAACTTGGTATATATTCTTCCATCTTCAATTTTCAGTTTGTTCATATCTTTAAGTCTAAGGTGAGTTTCTTGGAAGCAACATATAGACAGGTCGTGTCTTTTGACCCAAGATGTCATTCGTTGTCACTTTACTGGAGCATTCAGTCCATTTACAGTCAAAGTAATTATTGATAGGTATGTGTTTAATGCTGTCATTGGGATATGTTTATTTTTGTGTTGATGTTTTCTCCATTGCTGTTACTATTCTGTTCTGGGACATTCTTCTTTTGGGGGTGCTTTTTCACCCTTTTCAGTGTTGGTTTTATGCTTTTTGAAACTCCTGTGTTATGTTTCTTGATTTGATATGTTGTATCTTTATTGTGCTTTGTAGCTACTCCTGTCATCCCCCTTAATAATCTATGTTTAAACCCACTTTTAACTTCTACATGAGTTATTTATTAACTTTCTCTCTGCCTGGAAGGAGTATAACTACTGTAGTACATCCCTCTTTTTAATATGTTGATACCATAGTTTTCAGGAAATAATCATTGGATCACTTCTTTTAATATTATAGCTTTCATTGAGTTTTGTGCCTTCTCTAACTGAGTGGGTTTCTGGATGACGTGTCCTGTATTGTCTCCTAAAATATAGAGTTAATGGCTTTATTCTTCTAAGTTAAGAGCTTCTTTCAGTATTTCTTCTAGCTTTGATTTGGTTTTTACAAAGGGTCTGAGTTTCTGTTTATCTGCAAATGTCTTAATTTCATTTTCATATTTGAGAGATAGTTTTGCAGGATATGTAATTCTTGGTTGAAAGTTTTTCTCCTTCAAGGCTTTGAATGTGTCATCCCATTGCCTCCACACCAGCATCATTTCTGCTAAGAAGTCAGACAAAAGTCTACAGTGTTTCGCTCTGAATGTTAGCTTTACTTTGAGTCTCTCTGCCTTTAAGAGTTTCTGCTTATGTTTCATTTTATTAAGCTTGATTATAATATGTCTTGGAGTCTTCCTTTTGGGATCTATATTGAGTGGTGTTCAATACACATTTGGATATCTATATTCTCTTCTTTCATAATTTCAGGAAGTTTTCTGTCAGCAGCTCAACGGCAATACTCTCTGTGTTTTCAAGTGTCCCTTCCTGTTCAGGAACTCCAATTAATCATAGATTGTTCCTCTTGATAGAGTCCCACATGCTTATTCATTTTTCTTGTTTCTTTTCTCTGATTTCTCCTCATAGATTCTGGAGTCAGTAACTCTGTCTTCTAAGTCAGGAACTCCATTTTCCATTTGTTCAATTCTGTTTTATTGGTTTGGAATTGAATTTTCTATTTCTTTGATTTTGTTATTGATCTGTTGGATTTCAGAATACTGGTGTTCCATCAGTTCAAACAGCTTGGTTAATTTTTCATTTTGCTCTGCTGCATTTTGTATAATGTCTGGGAGGGCTCTCTACATAATCCTTTTGTACTTGAGCTCCAATAGTTTCAGAAAGGCATCTTCATCTGGGTAGTTCTTTGGTTCTTTCTTTTGAGGGCTTTCTGGAGCCATAAGTGAATTTTTCCTTAAGTGTCTGGCCAAAGTTTGTTGCTTTGGGGGCATCTAGAAGTTGTTTAGTTTCTCTGGTGTTACTTTAACAGGAACTGAAATACAGTCTGAGAAAGAAGGTGATCACCAGTCACTCTATGTACTTCAGTGACTGGGCCCAGTGGAATCTCTGGGGTAGCAGGCTCCACTTCCTGACTGGTAAAGACACAGCCCTACTTATGAAGTCACTGGGGGTCTGTCAGCCTACCCTATGATGTGGTTCAGTAAAGGCTGGAAAAGATGCCGTCAGGATGTACCGCAATTATTTCTCTTGGTAGTCTTATATTGAAAAATAAAACCTGTCTGACATCTTCCAAAATCAGTCTGTCAGGTGTGCAAGCCCCTCTTCCCAGCTAGCAAAGTAAGCACCTCTGTATCCAACCCCAGATGCTTTAAACTAGTTCAAAGTATGGAAGGGCTACTGCCCTGCTGACATCTGCTGCTGGGCCCCATCCGTAAGTCCACACTGTGCTAGACACAGCTTTTCTACTGGAAGAGTGCTCCCTGGACTGGCACTGCCTCCCAGCCTGGGAATCAGCTCCCACTGAGGCCTCCGTTTGGGTAACTCTGCCTCCCAGTTGAACAAGATGGTGTCCCATACAAGCTATCCCGCCTACTGTGGAATAGTTGATTCAATGGTGGAGATTTGGAAAGAGAAGGTGGAGGTGCTGAGGTGCACAGAGTCCAGAGTCAGGCTCTCAAAATGTGGCTAGTCCACCTGCTGATCCCGTCAGTAGTGCTGCTGTGCCTTGTTGCCAGTTAAGCCCAAGCCCCACCTGCTGGCTAAGACAGAGGAAAAAAAAGGTGAGTACTGTCTCCCAGCCTGGGAATTAGCGCCTGCTGAGGCCTCCATTTAGGTAACTCCGCCTTCCAGTAGAACAAGATGGCATCCTGCACAAGCTGTCAACCTGCTGTGGAATAGGGATTTAATGGCAGAGGTTCACAAAGAGAGGGTGGAGGAGCCGAGGTACACAGAGTCCAGAACCAGGCTCTCAAAATGTGGCTACTCTGCCTGCTGATCCCATCAGCAGTGCAGCTGAGCTTTGCTGTCAGCTAAGCCCAAGCCCTGCCTTCTGGCTTAGACAGAGAAAAAAGTTAAAGTTGCAAGTTACCTTCAGTCTGTGAGAGCCAGCATTCAACAAGGGCAGGGGTTGGCAAAAGAGAAGAAGTTTCCCATTCAGTGGCATGCAGTCCAAATTGACAGCCCTATGCTGTGTCCTAGTGCTCACTGGGTGTCCAGCAGGCTCTGTTTAATTATCAATTCAGGCCTTAGTTTTCAGAGGGAATTAAGGAGATGTGTGTCTAGTCTGCCATCTTGACTGTGCCCCCTCAGTTGTTTTTTTCCTATGTCAGTATTGTGATTGGTTATAAGATATTCTGATGTTTAGCAAGGCAAGTTCTAACTTGCTGTTGTTTTTTATGCTGATCTAACAACTTGTGGTCTTTTAATCATCTGGATAAACTTTAACATCATTTATACAATTAAAACCCAAAACAAAACACTTAAAAACCAAAGCTAGTTGAAAGATTAGTCCAAAGGACTAAGGGACCACAACTACCACAGCCTTCACCAGACCAAGTTCAGCAAAAATAGATGGTCCAGTTACCACCAACAACTTCTCTGACATGGATCACAGTAGAGGATCCTGGACAGAGCTGGAGAAAAAGGGATAACAAAACTCTACCCTGGCCCCTAGGGTCGCCATGAGTCAGATCTGACTCGATGGTACTTGGCTTGGCTAGCTTACTCACAAAAAAAGACCAGACTTACTGGTCTGACAGAGACTGGAGAAACCCCAAGGGCATGGACCCTGGACAGTACTTTAACGCAGTACCAAAGTCACTTCTAAGGGTCACCCTTCAGCCAAAGTGATTGTTGGACAGACCTATAAAACAAAATGAGACTAAATGACAAGCCAGTTCAGGGGCAAAGATGAGAAGGTGGAAAGGGACAGGAAAGGTGGCAACAGAGAGCCTGAGATCAAGAACAGGAGCATTGATGTGTCATGGGGATGCTAACCATTGTCACAAACTAATATGTGTATTAATTGTTCTATGAGAAACTGATTTGCTCCATAAACGTTCATCTAAAGTACAACTAAAAAAACCCTTGTTGCAATTCTCTAGTGTATTCATTACTTAGGGTTTTAGGTTGGAGGAATTTAGGGTTTTAGTTTGCCCATTTCCTGAGCAAGAGTCTGATGTGTCTTCTATATGCTCAGATTTTAGTTGATGTCCTAACATTAGTTTTATGGTTTTCTTCCTAGGTCTCTCCTTTTAAACAAATATCCCTTGCATAAAACAACTTAATTCAATTCAATAAATGTTTACCGAACACACTTAGGCAGATGGAGCCCAAAGCCAGCATTCTGGTGTCTGGTGTCCACAGTAACAGGGTCCTCCCTTCCTCATCTCTGTGAAATCAGGAACCTGGACAAATTAGGAGCTTCCTCCAGAGTAGGGTCAGAAAAATATCCTGGTTCAGGGGCATAGTGAGGCACAAGGAACCTGGTGGTTGAGAGGCCATGGGCGCCGTTGGGGCGTTCCCAATGCCGGATAGGGCAAAGCAGCTTCAGGCAGCCCACCTGCCATAGCCTCAGAAGAAACAGACAGTACGGGCCGCAGCCCCTCCGGGTCCAAAGTGAGGTGGAGGGACCTGCTCCCCTCGCCCCAGTCTGCGGTGTCCCTGCAGGACCACCAGGTGCACAGTTTCGGTGATGCACTGATCTGGATGAGGGGTGCAGTGAACTCCCCAGAATCCTCAAATCCTTGGCCCACCCCCTACCTCAGCTAGAGGCACTGCTGAAAGTGGTTCTCTTAAACCGCCAGGGCACCCCAGGTCACAGTACCAAGCTAGGCTGGTGGGAGTCCGACTTTCCCCGCAGGAGTGGGCACCCAGAAATGCAGGGATGCTGGCCATGCCCAAATAGCCACCGTCTCTTCCTCCCACACAGCAACCGAAGTCAGACATCAGAAGTGTGTGGGCTGGCAAAAACTTGTACACGGAATACGATTCAAATGGGACAAAAGGAGTGTAAAGCGAAAAAGTGAGGTCCCTTCACCGCTCTGCCTCCCCAGCCCAGCCAGCACACACTAACTTACATCTTTGGGCAGTCAGTCTTTGTGCCTTGTCTGAGCAGATTGTCACCATCCTCATAATGGTATTTGTTTCCTTTTTTTTTCCCTCTCTCTCTCTCCCTAAATCACAAATAGAAGTGTTCAATTTCTACTCTTCATCACCTGTTTTTTTTTTTTCCCCCCCACTTCCAGTGTTCTTGTTCATGGGTTCACAGAAATGGCTTTTTTCCAAAATTTATAAGATACCCTAAGATAAATCATTACCATACTTATTTAACCAGTTCCTTCCTGATGACCACTTAGGTTGCTTTCACAAAGATCTGCTAATCTGAAGAATACGAAATGGATGTCCTTGTATGGACACCTTATCAATATGTGAAAGTGTATCTGCAGATAAATTCCTAGAAACGGCCCTGTTAAGACCAACTAAACACTGGCTTAAAATCTGAGAGATGTTGCTAGATTGATCTCAAGTGAGATGGTTTTGGCTTACATTCCAATGAGACAATGCTGTTTTCTACACTTTGTCAACAATGATTAGGAACTCTTCTGGCCTTGTCAATGTTACAGATGAAAGCTACTATGTTAGAGCTGAATCTTCTTTTCTCTTATGAGAGAAACTGAACATCTTTTTATGTGTTGAAGCTATTTGTATTGCCTTTTCTATGACCCGCAGGCTCCAAAGTGTCATGAGGGAGATTTCACCTTGTATGTCAAATGACTTCTTTTTTTAAAATCTGCGTACATCTCTGCGAGGAAGAAATACTTTTCTTGTTCCTGGAGATTTGACAGCGGTTTTTATTTACATTGATTGATTTAATTACAGCGAGGTCAGTGATTCATAGTCACAGTGAGTTAAATATTATGAACTAAAACATAGGTTAAAGTGCAAGCACAACTTTCTGTAATACATTAACTAGTGCTATTTCTGCAATGAATTTATATTGTAACATATTGCAATGATTGTGGCCCCAGTTTAAGGGTTGCTTTCAGTAGGAGAGTAATCAGGAATCCTTATTGATTGACTGATTGCTTGATCATTGTAGTTGTTTGAAAGACTTGAAAGACTTCTCTCCTGTTTTATTAACATATTTATTCATGTTTAGCCCCAAGTCCCCTTACCACTGGCCCCATAGTGAACCACTCCAGTGTGTTGAACGTGTGGACTTTTACATGTGTTATTGCTAAGGCTTTATGCGTACATATTTTAATTTATGTAAATGACATTGCACTATGCATCTTATTCACTTTCTTACTTTTTTCTTCAGCAGTAAATTTTTAGATCCATGTATGTTACTCTAGCCTGCTTCTTCTAACAGCTCCAAAGGATTCCATGTATGTAGCCACTACATTTTATCAATTCACTCTTCCAGGAGTGGCCTCTCTGTTGACACCAGCTCTCCGCCACCACAAGTAATACTTGCAGTGAAGATCAGCTACATAAGTTACAGTGCACAGTGCAAAATGAAAATGCTGGGTCCCATATCAAAAATATATTAAGAATTTCACAGCAAATGGTCCCAACTCAGCAGGAACGGATGCTCACCGAGGGCCAAAATGGCATGCGGTAAAGACAACAAAGAAGACAGAGAGACCCACAAGAGTGGGTGCCTACATCGACCTGGGACCGGAAGAACCGGATGGTGCCGGGCCACCACCAGTGATAGCCATGACGGAGCTCACAGAAAGGAGCCTCACTGGCAACACAAGAATAAAAAGAGATGCATCATGAGATCTCTACTAAAAGACCTCAATTGATGGTCCAGTGGTTTGGGGGTTCCTCTGAGAGCATGGCCCCCGGCCCTGATGCTGCCCGTTCCCATAAATTATAACAAAGGTCCACTCTTTGAACAGGAATGGAATGGACTTGGCAATGCAGAGTAACCATATGTTGGAAGCACTTTATGGTTCTATACATCTATAGGATATCATCTTGCTGACTTCTGGCTGGAGGAAGGGGAGTGGACGGAGAGGAGGGGAAAGGAGACTGTTGGGAGGATGAGACATGTATGGAGCAGAGAGGAATAGTGTGCAGTCACCGGACAGGGAGAGCAGTGGAAGCTGCATATAGGGGGGCATGTAAATTTACATGTGAATGTACATTTTCACTCAGTTATGTTAAATAAAAAAAAATAAAATAAAAAAAATATATTAAGAATTTCAAGATGTCAACACAGAGCATTAAACCAAGTACAGCCCTATGCCAGCACACAGGTCAAATGGCCATGGAGTTTTCCTGGCTGCAGTGCACATTTGTTACGTATTTTCTTATGGATTTGATTGAGAATATCCTTAGAATATTTGTTTAGGAGCAGAAATGCTGGAGCCTATGGTGTATACATGGAAACCCTCGTGGTGTAGTGGTTAAATGCTACATCTGCTAATCAAAAGATCAGCAGTTCAAATCCACCAGGAACTCCCTGGACATTCTAGGGGCCGTTCTAGTCTGTAGGGTCATTATGAGTCAAAACCAACTCAACGGCAGTGGGTTCAGTTTTGGTTTGGTTAGCATGTCCATATAGTCACTGTGACTAAGTACTGCCAGGTGGTCTCTGGAATGGTGGCCCCTGTCTGTTCTCCCTCAGCAGCACCTGAGGACTCTTACATCCCCACAGCACCACCGATTGCATTATTCAGCTGTCTAACTGCCCCATGTAATTTCCAAAGAGAACCTGGCAGATTTGACCTGCTGACCTTTTGGTTAGCAGATGTAGCACTTAACCAGTAAGCCACCAGGGTTTCCATATATATACCCTATTAGTTCCCAGTCTTGTAGGTGTAGAACAATTTTCTCATTGCTGTTTTAATTTTCCTTGCTCTGATTACTAATGAGTGTTAGAATCCCATTAACAGCCTTTTGGATTTCCTCTTTGGATAATTGACTATATCCTTTGTTTTTCTGTTGGAGTTCCTGTCTTGTTCTTGATTTATGAGTTTCTTGTATATTCTAGATCTGTGCTGTCCAGTAAGACAAGCACTAAGCCACATGTGGCCATATAAATTTAAACTAAAATTAATTCAAATAAAACAAAATAAAAAATTCAGTTCCTAGTTCATACCAGCTATGTTTCAAGTGCTCAGTGGCAACTACAGTGGCTACAGTAGTGAACAAAAGCAGATACAGAAGATTTCCATCATCACAGATTTCTACCAGACAGCACTGCTCTGTTTTAATGCTCTATACTAGTAGTGATACTAATACTAGTCCCTAAAGATAGCAAACGTCTTCCCTCAGTCTGCACTGCTCTTTTAAGTTTGCCCATGGGGTTCTTTGTTGAACAGAAGTTCCTAATTTTGAGGTAACCAAAATGATCTTTTTCCCCCCTTATAATTTCAGCTTCTGAAGCTTTGTTTAAGTTCTTTCATACTTCTAATTCATGAAAGATATTCTCTTCCATTTCTTTCTATTAACTTCATAATTTTAGGCTTTTAGTCCATCTGGAGTAAAATGGTACTAGGTAGAGAGTCAGTTTAATCGTTTCTCTGTTATGAACCATTTCTCAACATCAAATACTAGGCAACCAATTTTCCCCTTTTTCATATACTAAGCTCTTGTACCTATACAGGTTTCTTTCCAGTATCTCTGTCCTGTCTGTGTTCTGCTTGTACTTGGTTTAGCACAAAACTGCATTGAGTCATTGTGATTTAGTTGAGTATCTTATTACCCAGTAGGGCAAAGCTTTCTTCTTTTTAAAACTTTAGCTAGGAAGATCCCAGTTAGTTCTGTGTTTTGTGCTTCTGCTCTATCTCCTTGTTCATTGTGTAGTGTGCAGGGTCTTAAAAGCTTGCAAGTGGTCATCAAAAATGCCATAACTGATCTCTGATTAGAGAGCAGCTGAGGAAGAAGGAGAGCCAGGAAGAGGAGAAAGATATGGACTGTATAGCTGATTACCTCCACAAGACCCCCTTAGCCATGAGACTAGAAGAACTGAATAGGGCCGCTACTGAACATTTTGATGAAAGATTCTACAGAAGAGTCCTGATCAAAAGAGAAGAAATGCAGAACAGAACTTCAAATTCTAATGGAATCCAGATTTTCTGGAGCCATGGAGACTGGATAAAGCCCTGAAACTATTGCCCTGAGATAATCTTTAAAATTTAAACTAAAATATCCCCTAAAGTCTTCTTAAAACCAAACAATAGTTTAGCTTAATTAGCAAAGAATATCTGCCTTGAGCACTGTGCTCTATAACTCCTATCTCAATGCCATCCAATGGACAGCAGCAACTCAAAGAGTACACAGGTGCTGCTTTGACAGAAATACCACCAGCAGACAGACAGCTTTGAAATGAGAAATGTGCTGTTGTCACAGTCCAGTAGACTAAAAGTCCACATTCAGGATGTCAGCTCCAGGAGAAAGCTTTCTGTGCTGGCTCTGAAGGAAGCCTTGTCATCAGTCTTCCTCTGGACAGGAAGCTTTTGATGCACGGGGACCCCAGTCCTTACCAAAGACACATCAGTCAGCTCTTGGCACTGCTTCTTGGTGGTCTGAAGCTCCCAAATCTCAGCTCGCCTTCCTTTCCATTCTGTTCCAAAAGGATGCCCCAAGGCATCATATAATCCCACAGATTGAGTCCTGCCCCACCAACACAGCTGCCACCCATCCCCACTCAGGAACATCACAGAGGCTGTTTTTGCAACATCAAGAAACATCACACAATACCGGGAATCATGGCCTCACCATGTGGCTACACATATTTCTACACACATTTTGGGGGGAAACACAATTCAATCCACGACAATAGGAAATTTAGGTGGCAGTGAGGTTTATGCTAATGGGATAGGAACAGTTTGGAAAGTGAGGGTGAGCACAGTTTTACTATTTGAAGAATGTAATTAATGTCACTGAATTGTACAGGAAGTAACATATGTTCTGTTGTATACATTCTCAACAACAAAAATAAAATAATTTTTTAAATAAATAAAATGTAGCACTTGTGGATCTTCCATCAGCTAGATAAACTTCAGAGTCAGTTGGTCAAACCCTAAAAAAATTAAACGGGAATTGTTGTTGGGATTGCATTGAATTTTTAAATTTATCTGTGAAAATTTATATTTTATAATATTATACCACCCCACTGAAGAGTATGGATGTCTTTTCTTTTATTCAGGTTATCTTTGTTATGCCTTTTATCAAAGTTTTAAAACATTTTTATGTATAGATCTCATATATTCTTGGAGAATTTCATACTTTATGGTTTTGTGGGTATTAAAAATTGTATCTTATTTTTTTTAAAAAAAACTTTCAGTGTACTGTTGCCAGAGCAGGCTGATCTTGAATCCAACAAGTTTCTAAATATTTGCTGAAGATCCTTTATAGTCCTGAAAGTTTGTCTATTGACTGCTTTTCTAGGAAAATGTCATGTTATTTGCCAGTAACAATAGTTTGATCTCTTACCTTCCAGTTCTTACCAGTTTTATTTCTTTTTATTTTCATAACACTTTGGACAAAGTTGTTTCTGATCTTCATAAAAATTCATTTAAGTTTTCTTCTCCCTTAAGTATATTATATGCTATAGGGTTTTTGGTATCTGGAGCCTTGGTGGCGCAGTAGTTAAGAGCTCGGCTGCTAATGAAAAGGTCAACAGTTCAAATCCACCAGCTGCTCCTTGGAAACTGTATGGGGCAGTTCTACTCTGTCCTGTAAGGTCTCTGAGAACCAACCGGATGGCAACCAGTTTGCCTTTTGGGGTAGGTTTTGGTATTATAACCTTTGCTAAGTTTGAGAAGTTCCTTTTTTATTCCTACTTTGCTGTTGCTGCTGTTAGAGTTACTACGTGCCCTTCAGGGTTTTCTAGACTATGACATTCATGGGGACAGACCACCAGGTCTTTCTCCTGTGCAAATGCAGGGCTAGTCCAACTGCCCACCTTACAGTTAGCAGCCAAGGACTTAGCTCTTGAGCCTCCACGCTCCTTCCTTGTTTACTAAGAGTTTTAAATCATAAGTCATGGTCAATTTTAATCACTTTTTCCTCATTCACATGATCGTATCAATTTCTTCTTTGGTTTATTAATGTGGTGAATTACAATAATACATTTCTTGATGTTGAACCATTTGTCAACATTTGAAATAAATCTTACTGGGTCACCATGTATCCTTTTAAAAATACACTGTTGGATTCAGTTAGATGTATTTCATTTCATGTTTTCCATTTAATATATATTCCAAGTGAAGTATTCATATCCTTTTCATTTTTTGTGTTGTCCTTATTTGATTTTGGAATCAAGACTATATTCTTGTTACTGTGTGTTGTAGAGTGAACTCTGAGTCACAGTGACCCTATAGTATAGAACAGAACTGCCCCATAGAGTTTTCTGGGCTCTAACTTTTATGGAAGCAGATCACAGATCTTTAATCTGCAAGAGTGGCAGGATGGGTTTCAACCGTTGACCTCCTGGTCAGTAGCCAGGTGCTTTAACCACTGTGCCACCAGAGTTCCTTCAAGATTCTTTTAGCATCCTACCGAATGTGGAAGTAGGAAGCACAGCGGGAACAAACTAAATGATTTTGCCCGGAAGCACTCAGGAGGGAAGGACACCTGACTAAAGAATTTGACTTGTCTAAGACAGCAACAATGGCAACAAAGACAGAAAAACAAGGGCGAGGGGGGGAGTCTGGACGGAGAAGCAAAGGCTGTCTGCTAACTACACTGCCCGCAGCCAAGCTCTGGACAACTCTGTTTATGTGACAGCCACAGACATTCAGGTTATTGGATGTTTCTCTCTCCAGACTTTACCCCTGGGAATCCCCTGTGTGCTGACAGAATCAGATTTCCTGCCTGCCTCAAACCTCTTACTGACAGCCCCCAGTTTATCCCGAAGAGAGACTGCCAACATCCTGACATCACCTTGCAGCTGGGAGAACTCCTGTTTGCTACATAGGTGTGAGACCCTTGGCCATAAACCCCTAACTTCCACACAAATATGAAAAAACGATTCTTCCTCGGGGTAAAGTAGAGCATTTGTCAGTCTCTATTTGGGGAAGGAAAATATCAGCTTATTTCCTCCAGAATTTCAAATCTTCCTTTTAGAGAGCTCAGGGCTATTGGGGTAGTTGAGTCTCATGTCAAGCCCAGGACCACCCTGACTTTGAAGAGTCCAGCTAAGAGCAAAGTGTATGTATCATTTCTTTATCCAGCAGAACCCAAGAGGAGCAGAGGAAGTTGGGAGGGACCTGGAGAGAAAGCTAGAAAGATGATATGGGTCAAGAAGGAAGACTAGGTAGGTATGGGAGGGAAACTTTTATCCAGTAAAACTTGATCGAGATCCCAGTGAAGATAGGAGGCTGGGTAGGGTGCCATGTGTGCTTGTGTGTATACAAGAGGCAGAAAGAGACGGGGGAATGAAGTCAGCACTGGACAGGTGAACCTGGTCCCTACTGTGAGGTGACCTAGGTTGAAAGAAGGGCTGATTATTTCCCAGATTGCTGTTTCATACCCTTGTTGGAAGCCTTACAGGAAGCCCTGCCTAAAGTCATCTGGGTAAGGGAATTCACCCCAGTGTCCAGGAAAACCCCAGAACTGGGCCTTGGGCCCAGGCCAGGATCCTTCAGACATTGCTTCTGCTTGGCTGAACTTGACTGGTGTTCTACTCTGAGCACAACATCCTGTGGAAGTGATTCAAGACACTCCCCCTCTCTGTTTTAGTCTTGTGACTGCCATCATGAAATCCTCAGATTTCAAGGAAAGTGAAACCTGGAAGCCACCGGTCTCTTTCCTAACATGCTTTACAAATACAGTGGATTGGCTGGGGCCCTCTGCTGAGCTATTGCCTCCTGACTGACGGGTTAGTCCTCCTGCTCTGACCCAGTGGCTCCGTTGCCTACAGAGTCCAGTTTCAGATGCCAGTTCAGATGGCATCTCCTCTTTGAGGGTTTTCTTCTCCCCAGGGTTACTAATGCCTTCCTTTTATCCCAGTTTTGCTGTCATTGTTAGCTTCTATCAGGTTGGGACTGACTCACAGTGACCTTCTGCAGAACAGAATGAAACATTGTCCTGTCTTGCCCTAACTTCATGACCTTTGAGATGATTGAGTCCATATTTTTTCCCCAATAGCGTGTCTTTATTAATCTATCTTTTCTGGGGGGGAGGGAGGGTGAGAGTTTTTCTTATTGGGATATAACCCATATACTGTAATACTTATCATTTTAAAGTGTGCAATGCAGTGATTTTTAGTAGCAAAGTTGTGCAACCATCAACACTATATAATTCCAGAACATTTTCATCACCCCCAGAAGGAAATTTGGTCTTTCACCATTCTGACTTCCCTCAGCACCTAGAAACCACTCCTGTACTTCCTACCTATGTAAGTTTGCTTATTCTGGTCATTTCATAAAAAATCATATGAATTCTTTAATATATCTGGTACTTATTTTTGTGAATGGTATGATTTCAGTTTTTCCCTAAAAGAATAGTCAATCCTACACAAATCCACATAAATCAGAATATTGCTTAAGTTGTCAATGTTTTATAATTGACTATTTGTGTACATTTAAGTGTCTAAGTAAGCAGTCCTTGTGGTTCGTTGGTTAAGTCCTAAGCTGCTAACCAAACAGGCCGACAATTCAAACCCTACAAGTGAGACAGATGTGGTGATCTATTTACATAATGATTACAGCCTTGGAAACCTGTTATGGCAGTTCTACTCTGTGAATCAGGAGCAACTCAGTGGCACACAACAAGAACAAACATCTGTAGGAAGTTAAGAAAGATCTTCTCAAGGTCCATGGGAAAACTTTCTGAGCTAGGTGTTTTTGAAAGAAGAACATCTTTACAGTGTGAAGACACATCCATGATCATAGTATAGCTCTCACTTGCTTTTGTTTTTTTTATGCTCTTTCATAATGGCTTGAATATTTTGTTACCTTTATTTCGAGGTGTTTTGCAGAATATTATCATTGCTAATTTAATCCTGATTTTTTTGACATTTTTATTGTTAAGTAAAACATGTTAATTTTTGGATGTGAATCCTGCAAACATTTTTAGGAAACTGACTACTGTTTCAGCATCTCCTAGAATTACTGAAATAACAGCACTTCTACTTTTTGAGCCAGTTTGGATGATTTATGTTTTTCTAGCAAATCATTCATTTCATCTACATTTTTTAAAATTTGTTGGTGTAAAGTTGTGCATTGTATTAAAAAAAAAATACCAAGCTCATCAAGTTGATTTTAACTCATAGTGACCCTATAGGACAGAATAGAACTGCCCTACAGAATTTCCAAGAAGCACCTGATGGATTCAAACTTTTGACTTTTGGTTTAGCAGCCATACCTCTTAACATTACGCCACCAGGATTTCTCATACATTGTATAAAAAACCCAGTGCTGTTGAGTTAATTCTGACTCATAGAGACGCTATAGGTCAGAGTACAGCTGCCCCGTAGAGTTTCCAAGGAGCACCTGGTGGATTTGAACTGCCAACCTTTTGGGTAGCAGATGCCACTCTTAACCCACTATGCCACCAGGGTTTCCAGTGTATTACATACTCTTGTTATTTTTTAAATCCCCATATTGTTAGGTGTATCCCACTTTATGTCTGTAAATTGTAATTTTATTGCCTTGTGTTCAGCAGATACAGCTCATACAATCTTTGTTTTTCCTTCCTTTTTCAGAATCTGTGATCTAACCTATGGAAAATTTTGTGTTTGATACATTTGAAAAGAATGTATATTCTTCAGTTTTAGAGACTGACATTTTGTGTATATCTAGTAGACAAGGATTAACTACACTTTTCAAATTATCTACAGGTTTACTAATTTTTTATCTTGTTGGTCTGCCAATTTATTTTTTAAAAAATCTCTTTAATATAGCTTGTTTAACCCTTACGTATTTTCATTGTCGGTTTCTGAGATATATTAAAATGTCTCCTTTTGTGCCTTTTAAAAGTTTGTCTTCTATTTCTATTAGTGTTTGCTCATTATTAGGAAGAATTGTTGTTGGGTACATAGAAGTTTGAATTGTGTATCTTCCTAGTCGATTTTTCTTCCTGTCAATATGAATTCCCTCTTTATCCTCTATAAAACCTTTCTCCTTAAATATGTCTGATGATAATACAGCTACATTGAGGCATTAAGCCAGACCAAGGAGTCCAATCCAGCTTTGAAGATGGACAAGAATAAAGACTTGTGTCTAGTTAAAGGTAGCATTTGCCTTGGTAAGCTAAGCAAAAAATAACTAAACTGAAAGATTTACATGAGACAAGGAGGTGGTTCTGGGCTGCACCCTTGTTTCTCATGGGCATCCTCCAGAGTTCGGTGGTCTTGACTGCCTGCATGGAGTCAAGTGTCTCAGAAGTATAGAACTGTGGGACTGTTTCAGCACCAGAAACAACCAGTGCCACCATATACAGAAAAACATGAGCTATCTCCTCCTGTGAATGCCTTTGCTACGGGGCCCAGATATTTTCTATTTATGTTCCTTTAATCTAGTATCAGCAGTCACCTAACTACAGGAAGATAAGAGTCAACTTCACCCGAAGACTGGTTCTTGTGAGGTGAAGGTCAGACAGACCTCCACTCTCCAACTTTTTCACCTTTTCTGGCACCATCCTCCCCCCACCTCCACCTCCCTACGGTAGTACTCTCTACTGTGCTGGGTTTGATAATTCATTGCAAGGGCTACACAGAACTCAGAGGCCATACTCACAATTATATGGTTTATCATGGAGGTAACAGTCTACAGCTTAGGACCGGGACCATTTGGAAGTAACAGGGTACAATTCAGGAGACAGGGTACAGTTCATCCATCAGGGCACCTTCCAGCCAAGACAGCTCTCACCTTTCCCTCAGCTGTGCTGCAGGCAGACCCTTTCTTGGCCATGCCAGCCAAAGGCACTATTCCTGGCCAATGGGAATGGGACTGGCGGGGCCCTGCCTCTGCTGCTGGGCCCTCCCAGGCCTTTTCCTTGCTCAGGAAAAATGTCATTACTCTTCTGGCTCTGTTGACAAGTGCCTGCGGGCACTGCTCTGCCAACAAGCCTCCGGACTGAAGGAGTTCAGCCGGTGCTCTCCTTCTCTGTGAGATGGCAAGCACCACTGCAGCCGTCTGCCACTTCTGTAGTTCCCACCGCTAGCACTGCTGCCACTGCTTTGCGTCGTCCCTGGTGTTAAAGCTCTTGTCCTGTCTTATAGCTCTTTTAGGAGTTTATCTCTCTCTCCCATTGTCTTTTTCCTCTGGGCCTGTGAGGTTCTCAACAAAAAGACCCTTGGTCCAAAGAACATGCTCTACTCCAGACTCTTCTTGATGGTTGTCTTAGCCATCTAGTGCTGCTTTAACAAAAATGTCACAAGTGCATAACTTTAAAAAGAGAAATTTTATTTTGTCACAGTCCAGATTGCCAAAAGTCTGAATTCAGAGTGTGAGCTCCAGGGGAAGTCTTTTTCTGCTGGCTCTGGAGGAAGGTCTTTGTCATCAGTCTTCCCCTGGACTGGAAGTTTCTGAAGCACAGGGACCCTAATCCTTTCCAAAGGATGCACTTAGCTCTGGGAACTGCTTCTTGATAGTATGAGGTCCCCAAATCTCTCTGCTAGCTTCTTTTCCATTATATCTCAAAAGGCTACCTCAAGGCACAAAACAATCTTATACACTGAGTCCTGCCCCACCGATACAACTACTGCCATCCATCCTCATTAACATCATAGAGGCAGGATTTATGAGGGGAGGGTGGGGAGGGTGGGGAAGTGGGGGTGAGAGACTGGAGGGTGAGGAGGCTGGTATACATTGCACAGTAGCAAGAGTCACGGCCCAGCCAAACCACCACACACATCTTGGGGTAGCACAATTCAGTCCATGACAGTGGTAGTGAGGTCTCCCTCAGCCTCTTTGGTACTAGTTTGTGTACTCAGCTTCAAGGTACTGCCCTCTCAGAGAGACCACAAACTGACCAGTTGCCTCAGTAGACCATGTCACTTAATTTGCATAGTCATCAACCAATCCATGGTAATATTGTGTCTCAGCTAATCATTTTTAGCAGAATTATAAGCCCGAAGACACAAAGGCCACATATAAAATAAACTTTTTACACTGCAGTTCCCTTATGGGCTCTCCAGAGTCACTCCTGACTATCTGCCACCACAATCTCATTGCTCGCGGTTCACAGTTTCTCGATATCCTTTTCCTTTTCTTTTTCTGTACTTTCAGTCTTTTTGGATTTTTGTTTTAGGTGCATCTCTTAGAGACAGGATATAGCAGGGCTGGATTTTTGGTTAGTTTAGTTTTTGTTCACCCAGTCTGAAAATGGAAACCCTGGTTGCATAGTGGTTAAGTGCTGCAGCTGCTAACCAAAGGGTCAGCATTTCAAATCCACTAGGCATTCCTTGGAAACTCTATGGGGCAGCTCTACTCTGTTTTATAGGGTCTCTATGAGTCATCATCAACTTGATGGCACTGAGTTTGGTTGGGTAAATCTAAAAATCTCTGTCAATCTACAAATGAATTTAACCCGTTCACATTTACTCTGATTACTGTACAGAAATCAAATTGATTTCACCCAGCTATCACTCAGGATAGTGGGTCTCTGACCTAGATGTTCACCCCACGGCTCCTGCCCATGGGCAGACCCCTCTGTAGACCACTGCTAGGACTGAGGTGAAGATTTGTGGCTGTCCCTGCTGTGATGCCCCAACCACTCTTGCACACCCTTCTATTCCTGGTTCACCAGTTTTGTCTTGAAGCTTTCCTAGAGCTGCTTCCATGGTTTGCAGTAGTCTTGTCCTCTGTGCAAGTTTTGGTTCCTGGTTTTCCTCTTTGGCTCTGTTTTTTCATTTTTTATCATGGTGTTTTGTTCAGTATGTGTTCTTTATATCACTTTCTGGAGAATATATAAATTCATTTAGATCTTTTCTGAGCAATTTACAGAGAGTTGGAGTAAAAGGAGACAACTGCAAGTGTTCAAGCTGTCATATCGAACCAGAAATTGAAAAACTCTTTGTATAGACTATTGTAGCACTTATTACATTGTACTGTAATTATTTATGTTCCAGTTTAGCTCCCTGAAGCCTTGGTGGCACAGCAGTTAAGAGCTTGCTGCTAACCAAAAGGGTAGCAGTTCAAATCCACCAGTTGCTCCTTGAAAGTCACAGTGGGGTTCTACTGTGTCTTAGAGGATCTCTTTGAGTCAGAACTAAGTGGATAGCAATGAGTTTGGTAGCCCCAAGGATACAGATAAGGCACGGTTTATACTAGGACATCTTCTAATGCCTGGTGTTTACTTTTAAAAATTAGTTTGATGAATGAATGAAAAGTGACTGGCTCAGAGTCATTATAGCCAGGGTTCTAATTCTTGTCCCATCATACATAAGATCTGTGACCTTAGAAAATCATTACTACTCCCTGGGCCTTAGTTTTCCTATCTAAAAATTAGAGTAAACGTTAGAGATCATTCCTTTTATTTCATCTGAGGGGTTTCTGTAGTATTTTTTCCAGAGTATGTCTGATAGTAATGAATTCTCTGTTTCCATTTTCTTGGAAATGCCTTTATTTTGCCTTCATTTTCTTTTTATTTTACAGTCATTTTCTATTCTTTTTACCTGTGTTTTAGATGAAACTTGACAGAGCAAATTAGTTTGTCTTCCAATAATTACTACACAGATTGTTTTGTGACGTTGGTTGCAATCCCCAGGACGTGTCAACACTCTCCTCTTCTCCATCTCAGTCCCTCACTTCCATTTGTCTATTCTTCCTGTCCCTTCCTGCCTTCTTGTCATTGCTTTGGGGCAAGTGTTGCCCTTCAGTCTCGTATACCTGATTGAAGTAATAAGCACACTCCTCACGTGTATCATTGTTTGTTTTATACACCCCTCTAATCTTTCACTGAAGGGTGAACTTTGTGAGTGGCTTTGGGTCTGAGGTAACAGGGTGTCTGTGGGCCATAGTCTTGGGGGTTCTTCTACTTGCTGTCAGACCAGTAGGTCTGGTTGTTGTTTTTCTTTAATGTAAATTTGGATTTTGGTCTACACTTTTCTCCCATTCTGTCTGGGACCCTCTGTTGTGTGGTCTCTGTCAGAGCAATTGGTCCTTCTTCCCACCCTGCCCCCCTTTTTAAAAACATATCTGGTGGTGCTTCAAGCAAAAGTTTACAAGTCAATTTGCCATATTAAACCCCACATCCACACTGCAATGAAACTCTAGCTGCTCTCCCCGCCTTGTGACAGCAGACTTCTACTTTCTGCCTTCTACTTCCCATAATCGTTCAACCAACTTCTGTCTGCCTCCACCCTCTCATCTCACCTCTGGACAGGAGCTGCTCAGACAGCCTCATGTATAGCTTTAAGCCAAGAAGCATATTCTTTGCCAGCATCGTTCTGTGTTTTATAATTCAGTCAAATGTTTGTCTGAAGAGTTGGCTTCAGTATTGTTTTAAGCTCTGGGCTAATAGAGTCTGGAGGCCATGTGTTCAGGGAACACTCCAGTCTGATGGACCATCAAGTGTGGTCTTTTAATAGAGTTCTAGTTCTGCACAACACTTTTTCTCCCACTATGCCAGGAACTTTATGTTTTGTTCCCTATCGGGGCCGTCATTTGTGTTGATATAGTCTCGGATGGTATGGCTCTGCCTCTTGGGTTCATGTTTTCCTCATGTCTTTGATGTCATTCTCCTCTGCTTCAGGTGGATTGGTATGAATTTCTCCTTCACTTTTGAATGATAGTGTTCTGGATGTAGAATTCTTGATTGGCAGTCTTTTTCTCACAGCACTTTCATGTCAGCTCACTATCTTCTGGTCTCCTCAGCTTCTAATAAACAGTCAACTGTTACTGAGAATCCCTTGTACATAAGCTGTTTATCTCTTGCTTTTTTCAAGATTATTTCTTTGTCTTTTGTCTTTGGTGGTTTGACTATGGAGCGTCTAGATATAGATCTCTTTGAGTTTGCCTTGGAGTTTGCTGAGCTTGGATGTGTAGATTAATATTTTCATCAAATTGGGGAAAATTTCAGCCATCATTCTCATGCTTCTTTTAATGTCCCTTTCTCTGTTCTCTCCTTCTGATATTCCTGTTATTTGTATATGTGCTTAACAGTGGCCCGTAGGCTTCTGAGGCTTTGTGCATTTTTCTTTCTATTCTTTAGACAAGGTAATCTCATAGGGCTCATCTTCATGTTTATTGCTTCTTCTTTTGACAATTCAAATCTTCCACTGAGACCCTCTAGTGAATTTTTCATTTCAGTTATTGTGCTTTTCAACTCCAGAATTTCTATTTGGTTATTTTATAGTTTCTATTCTTTCTTTCTATCCTATCTATCCTATTTGAGGATCCATTATTGATATGTTTAATTCTTTAGACATGGTTTCCTTTAGTTCTTTGAACATACTTATTATAATAAATTTACAGTCTTTTTCTAGTAAATTCAACATCTGCTGTCCCTTGGTGATAGTGTTGAGATCTTGTAACTGATTAGAACCTGAGTGACCTGGTTCAGGTTCAGGAGATCAGGCTAGCAAGTCCAGTCTTCCAACAGGCAGCAAACTGGGTTCCCCCTCCCCAAAGCATGAGGACTCAACCTCTTGATGGGGGAGAAGTTTTATTAAGAGAAAGTATATTCCAGTGAGGGAATGGAACAGTCTCCAGGAGTGGAGAAAGACCCTGTATAGACTTTAGGGATCCTTTTATATGGGTAAGGGAAGAGGGGAGTGGTGGTGTTCTTGGTTCTGCGTTTTGGGTGATGTCAGCAACCGCATAAAGGGTCCCATCCTGGGGAGTATGCTGATGATATGGAGATGGAATGGAAATAGGGCTAGGTCATTTGTGGGTGGTCCTCCTGAGGTGGTGTGCTATCAAGTGTGGCCACGTCACAACTTCTAGAAGAAATTGTTACATTTTCATCACAACTGCCAAGAGGAATTGTTATATTTACATCACAACTGCTAGGAACAGTTGTTTTATCTGCATTACAACTGTGAGGAGGGATTGTAGCCACAATAACCCTTTTCAAGCATGGATACAAGGAGGTGGAGTGTGGTGTTGACTTTGTTTTTTCTCTGTGTGTCAGTCATAGTCTGT
The DNA here is from genome assembly GCA_028571685.1 of Heterohyrax brucei. Lineage (NCBI taxonomy): Eukaryota > Metazoa > Chordata > Mammalia > Hyracoidea > Procaviidae > Heterohyrax > Heterohyrax brucei. The sequence goes on from CM053162.1 coordinate 27,839,460, forward strand.
TTCTCTGAGTCTGATGATATTCTGTTGAAAACTTGATGTTTTAGGTGATGTGATGTAGCAGTTCTGGAAATCAGACCTCCCTGTGGTTTGTTTTTGTTGCTGCTACTCCTTCAGTGACTTTCCAAGGTTAAGGCCATAAAATTTTTATTACCCGTAATATGTACCCACTGAAGTCTCTGCTCATTTAGCTTGGTGGTTAGCTAATGATTGAACGGACATTTCCTCAAATGCCTTGAGCCGGTAAATCTCCCACTTTTTGCCAAAGAATCTCTGTGTAGGGGTTGCAGCATGTATCCAATGCTCAAGAAATTTACAATTCTGCTTTCGCCTTCACTTCCTGCTTCTTCAGGGTCTCAAAGTCAGCCAGAAATGAAAGGCTGAGAACTTCTTAGATCCTTTCTGAGCAAGTGCATAGTCCTGCTTGACCTTGCTTTTCAATTTTTCATCCAGGCTCTTGTTTGCCACATCAGTGTAGTAGTCTCAGCAGCTGTGATATTAAACAATTGTGGCTTCTTATACGTGTTCAATAAACACCTTGGGGATAGGGTTTTTTCCCAGGGAGAGAGCTCCAAATGAGGTTAAATACTGGCAATGTTCTGGGGGTGGGGCTTCCCCAGGAGCTCCACATCTAGTCAGTCCCCTTGGATGCTACTAGTTTCAAAGTTACTACAGAGCTGGGGATGGAGGTGGGGGTATGAATAGGCTAAGGTAAAACGCCACAGACCCTACTGTTCTTACCAAAGTTCTTCAGATTATTATATGCCTTTGATTAGGTTACAGATGTTCTTTAAATTTTATTTTGTTAATTTTGCTAATATTTTTGCTGCTTCTGTGGAAAAACGAATTTATGGAGGTCCTCAGTGCATCATTCCAGCAGTTCTTTCGGCTAGAGATGTCTTCTAACATCAGTCCTGACTAGGTATTGACTAATAGGGAATTCACAGAAAATAAGATGAAAGTATTATCCTTGTCCTAGACCTTTTTTTTTTTAAAGACTTACAGAATGAAAAAAAGTGTTTCAGGATCCATAGAATCATTCTAAGATATTGGCATTATATAACAGGCCCTAGTAAAAGTTACTGGGCCACCAGACCTTACTTGTAAATTCCTGATGTCTAGCTCAGTGCTTTCTCATCCTCCCCTGAGAGATGCCTTTCTCAGAAGGGAGCTGCTGTACTTCAAGCACTTCCTTTAGGTAGACGTTTCATATTTATTATCCTCACAACTGGAGAGCCTGGTGGCATAGTGGTTAAGAGCTATGGCTGCTAACCAAAAGGTTGGCAGGTTGTCATGGATTGAACTCTGCCCCCCAAAATGTGTGTAACCATTTGGTTGGGCCATCATTCCCAATATTTGTGATTGTCCTCCATTTTGTGATTTTCCTAGGCTATAAATCCTAGTCTTTGCTTGTGGGTAATAGATAGGATTTACGTTAAAGAGGATTAAGGTGAGACTGTAAAAACCCTTTCTTAGATCATCTCTCTGTTCCATTGTAAAGGGAGTTTTCCTGGAGTATGGCTTTTTATCCTTTTATCCTAAACCCGAAACTAAACCCACTGCAGTCAAGTTGATTCGACTCATAGCAAGCCTTATAGGACAGAGTATAACTGCCCCATAGAGTTTCCAAGGAGCACCTGGTGGATTTGAACTGCCAACCTTTTGGTCAGAAGAGGTAGCTATTAACCACTACACCACCAATGAAGCAAGTACAGAGTTGGGGACCGCATACCATGAAGAAGCAGCGCTGGGGAGCACATCCTTCAGAAGGGGCCAGGTTCCCTGAGCCTCAACAGCTTCCAGTCCAGGGGAAGACTGATGACAAGGACCTTCCTCCAGGGCCAGCAGAGAAAGCCTTCCCCTGGAACTGACACCCTGCATTTGGGCTTCCAGTTCACTAGACTGTGGCTAATCAAATTTCTCTTTTTAAAGCCACCCACTTGCGGTATTTCTGCTAGAGCAGCACTGACTAAAACCCAGGTGCTCCTTGGAAACCCTTCAGGGCAGTTCTCCTTTATCTGGTAGGGTTACTATGTGTCAAAACTGACTCAACAGTAGAGGGTGTCCTGACAACATACCAGCAAAAAGAAAATTGTTTTCTTTCTGCTTTACAGATAAAGAAATCGAGTGTTGCAAATGTCACATCACATGCCTGAGCACCCATGGAAGAGGGGACCTCACCTCCAAATAGAAGACTTCTGGCTCTATCAAACCCAATGCCCTGGCCCTCTGGCTTGACTATGGGGTGGGCAGAGAGGCTGTCTGTGAAGGTGGCTGTCACTACAATTTTGAGATCAAGTGGTCTGAATCCCTCTTCATATAGCTGTCCTCCCCACCCTGTGTGACATCTCCCCAGCAGTCACAAAGCAGGGAACAACATCGACATAAGAGGTATAGCTTTGCCCACTGCCGCAACAGCTGCTGAGGTCCCAGGCCAACTGCATCTTCAGTCAGTGGCCAGAGCCTCCAGGCACTCCCTCAAAGTCAAGGATGGCAGGGGGACACTGGGTGGGGACTTCACGGCCAGGAGTGTAGTACTGTCCTCTTCATGAGCTCAGCAGAACAAAGTCCAGGAGCCTGAGTATCCAGAGCTCCACCCATTCTACCTGCCAGCTGAGGGCATGTGTGGAGGACGAGAGGGCACGTCATCAAGGCCTGGTGCCTGGTGCCTTGCCCAGGTCACCACTCTACTACCTCCCACAGACTGCAATGACGGAGACATATTTGTTAGAAAATCTTTCACTAAAGACAAACTTTAATATCTAAGGTACTGACAAAGAAATAACCATGACAACACTGCACTCAAGTGTGCTTTGTCATCTTCAGCCGCAGCATCTCACTGGGGTCTCACAAACACCCTGCCAGGTAAACAGGGCTGGTAACTGCAGATCCACTTTACACAGGACTTCTTAGAGGTGACCTAGCTTTCCACATAGGACTGTGAATGCTCCACCCAGCTGTGTCCTTGCATCTGACCCAGGCTCCTTGATAGCTCCGAATGCAGGGCTTCCAGCAAACACAGCAGATACCTCAACTTCCTCAACTAAAAATGAAGGACCAGATCACCCCCTCTTTGAGCAGAGTTCATTCTTGGTGACGTGTGTAGTTCTCAGATTCCCAGCTTTTGTCCTCTGAGTTTAAGAGTACTATGGATTGCTGGGTCTACGGTGGCTGTGCCAGCCAGCCAGCCAGCCAGCCAGCCAGCCAGCCAGCCAGCCAGCCAGCCAGCCAGGCAGAAGTCTTGGCAAGCCCTGGCACAAATGAACCTGGAGCTAAGCAGAGGGAACAAAGCCTACTGCTGAAGCCACTTTCTCAGGCCAGGATCCCATCAGCGGTATAGTTCTGGATTGGATACAAAAAGGGGTCCTTCTTGTTCCACTGGCCCTATCTCAACCACCTGTGAGTGGAGGTGTGAAAGAAAAGGCCGCTGCTCCCTGCACCTCTCTTACTCTGCTGGCCTGGTGCTGGTTCTTCTGGATTCTTCCCTAGAAAGAGGGTAGGGCTACATCTTTCCCTCTGTAGGGGCCAGGCTCCGAGCCAGGTCTTCACTGCGTCCACTCTGGCATTCTTCTCTGCTCAGGAGCCTCCACAAACCTCACAGACGGAGGGCGCCACACTAGTTTCACTGCCTCGATCTGCCAGCGGCACAATGGGCACCTGGCAGTGTCCCTAAAGACCCTCCAGGCACAGTTGCTGCAGAAGTGCTTGTGGCCACAGGGCAGAAGGCAGGTGTTGGCAGCATGGTGGAAGCAGATGGCACACTCCTTCTCTCCTGCTCCGGCTGCAAAAAGGGAGAACACAGATCAGAGACACATAGGTGTGAGGGTGGGCAAACTTCTCTCAAAATAACTGCATGACAGTCGTGTTGTGAAGAATATTCACCCCACAAGACAATTCCCCAATGTAGTTAAGTGGAAAAAATTGCATAGGAAACATAATATACATACATATACATCATAAAATCCTAACAAAACGCAAACTATTCCTCACATATATATACATATATATGCAACTGTGGGCATGGGACAATGGGTTAACTTTATTTCCTTCTTTATTCTTTAATATTTAATTTCTTTTTAAAAATATTTTACTGTCTTTTCCATGAAACTACACAGCCATCTGACAATTCACACACAAATTGTTCAGTGACATTAGTTACATTTTTCACAATGTGTCCAGCATTCACATTAATTGCTTTACAGTTATTTCATTTCTCATACTCTAGTTTCCCTCCTTCTCCCCACCCGTTTGCTTCTTATCTTTGCTTTAGGGTAATTGTTGACCTTTAGGTGTCCATAAACAGTTTTTTAGTGGAGCCTCATACTACCACTTATTTTGTGAGCCAACTTCCCCCAACTTCCCACCCCAGTGCTAGAGTCTTGGGTAGTCCCTGGTACTCAGGGAAGCCACTCACCTTCAGGCTCAGGCACAGCATCGTCACCGAAGAACCAGGGTTGGGTGGTGGGGAACAAGCTGGCTGTGGGGTCTATGGCAGAGAGGAGAAGTTCAATGCCTGGGGTGAGCAAACCCAGGGGCTCCCATCCCACCTGATCCCTGAACCAAGTTGTCTATCTCCTTTCTTTCCCAGATCTCAGGGATGGGGTTCCTGGCTAATTTCAAGGCCCTGCCCTGGCCATCCATGCCCCGGCCACCCCTGCCCCATCTTAACCCAGCAGAGGTCAAGGTTCATTAGGCTGTAGCTTCTTCCTGCCAAAGTGCCCTTCCTTCAGTTCTCTCCTCCATCCCACTGCCTCTGTCAGGGGTGGAGATCCTCAGTATTACCCACATCCCCAAACCTGGATGTGAATTCACTCCTCCCAAAGTCAAGGAATACTCAGATGCTTGGGTCCTCCTCTGGACCTACCAAACCAGGCACTCCAGGGGAGGCTCCAACAACTATGATGACTTTAAACAAAATTCCTGGGATGGGGGGCTGCCTGTGCAGGTCCATGGACCGTCCCCCAGATCAGAAATGCTAATATTTCTTTTAATGGGTGTTCCCTGTTTCTACTGCTTCCTTGAAATCTATTCTCTTCTAGGGTGGCCAGAGGGATGGTTATTTCCCCATCCTTGAGCAGACGTCTCACCTTTTCCCTCTGCTTACTGTTCTCCTTGTTCAGCCCATCCTCATTCCTAGTGAGCTTCTCCTACTTAGACTGCAAAGAAATGTATCTTCCTTTGTGAGAGGCCATCAACCCTTTAACTAATGTGTCGGGTGCTGACCTTATTACTGTCCCTTAGGGTCTGGTCTTGTCCATATGCTGTTCCCAGCAGTTGTCTCCATACCTATCCCTAGGCAGGGATTGGTGGAAACCGCTGACTAAATATAAATGAATGAATGAGTGAATGAATGAACGCGTCTTCCCGCGGCCCTGGGAGGCAGGTGAGGTGGCACCTGAGCCTCCACCTCCCTCCCTAGGTGTGGTGCCTCCGTACTGCCAGTTGGTTGCCTCACCCAGCAGTTCAATGGCTTTGGTGGTCCCATACACGTCCATCACGGCCCAGAGAGGGGCACCCATGAGCACATCCTTGCGCAGCAAGATCCGAAGTCCCGTGTTGACCTCAGCGAAGAGGTGGCCGCGGCAGTTCACCCAGAAGCAGACCACGTACCCCATGAGCACGCAGTTCTCGGGCACCATGGCCGCCCACGTCGGGCTCTGCGCCTCCAGGTCCGGGCAAACGAAGGGTGGCAGGCTGGATGCAGACAAGCAGGCGGGGTTCAGACGCGTGAATCCCACGCGGAGACCGCCGTGCCAGCGGTCTTCGCACAGCAGCACGCGCAGCGCCACACGCTCGCCCGGCCGCACCGGCCGCTGGCTGAAGACGATGCCGTCGTGGAACGTGGCACGTCGCAGTGCTCTGTGTCGCCGCGCGTCCAGACGTACTTGGATGCCCTTGGCCTCGGGGTGGAAGCGAAGTGCCTCACGTGGTGCCTGGGGGTCTGGGGTAGTGGGAATGGGGGACATCAGTGCAGTCTGGGAGAGATTCTGATTCAGGCCCATCAGTTCCCCTGAGGCACTTTAGGAATTCCCAGCTTCCCTGGACCACTATGACACTTCCATCCCAGTTCCCCCAAGGCACCGTAGGAATTCCCAGCTTCCTGGACAACCATGACACCTCCACCCAGTCACCATGGGGCTGCCTCTGCACCCACTGCCTTTGTCCACCTCCTGCTCACACACCATCCCCTAGACCCCCACCACATCACTTCAGTCACCCTGCCAACTCCCAAGGGAGTTGGTGAAAAGAACTGTTTCCTGTACTTGCTCTGCCTAGTTCAATAGCCAGTAATGATCATTACTATTACTGTTGTTAAATCCAGCCAATTTGATGACCTGCCAAACCAAACCCACTGCCATCAAGTGGATTTGGACTCATGGCGATCCTGTGGGACAGAGCAGAACTGCTCCAAGGAGCGCTTGGTGGATTTGAACCGCCTGCCTTTTGGTTAACAGCCCTAGCATTTAACCATAACAACACGAGGGCTTCCAATTCTGTGAAACTAAGTATAATAGACTTTAAAACAGCAAATAAAACATGATCCTGTTTTTGTTAACTACACACCAACATACCAAAACCACAAACCAAACCCACTGTCTTCCAGTTGATTCCAACTAATGATGACTCTAAAGGATAGAATAAAACTGCTCTGTAGAGTTTCCAAGGAACGTGTGGCAGATTTGAACTACTGACCTTTGGGTTAGCAGCCATATCACTTAGCCACTATGCCACTAGGGTTTCTTTGTACACATCACAAACACATATATACAGGTCTCAGTTGTCTAGTGCTGCTGTAACAAAAATACCACAAATGGGTGGCTTTAACACAGATTTAGTTTATCATAGTTGGGGGGCTTGAAGTCTGATTTCATGTTGCCGGTTCTAGGGGCAGTCTCTCTGTCAGCATTGAAGGAAGATCCTTGTCTCTTCTGAGTGTCTGCTCTTGAGGGATCTTCATGTGGCTTGGCATCTCTTTTCCTCTCTGCTTCTAACCAAAACCAAAACCAAACCCATTGCTACTGAGCCGATTCTGACTCATAAAACTGCCAGCATTTTGACCAGGAGCTGTAGCTCTTAAACACTGCGCCACCAGGGTGTCCCTGCTTCTCTCATGCTTGTTTAATCTCTTTTTTTTTTTAGAAGAGATTGACTCAAGATACACCCTACTCTAATCCCATCTTATTAGCATAACAAAGACAAGCCATTCCCAAATGGGATTGTCACCACAGGCATAGAGGTTAGGATTTACAAGTATTTTGGGGGGCACAGTTCATTCCATGACAGCATCCAATACCATACACATAAACCATAACAATATCCAATACCATACACATAAACCATAACAATATCCAATACAATACACATAAGCCATAACAATATCCATACAATATACATAAACCATAACAATATCCAGTCCAATACAAATAATCCGTTACACTATCCAGTCCAATACACATAAACCACCTGGAATGAGGATGGGCCGGCCTACTACCTGTGATCAGCTCTGGAAGATGGCCCAAGTATTGGTGCTGTGTTTTCCTTTCTGCTTGTCAGACTTCTTGGTTTTCCCCAAGGTGAAGCTGCACCACTTATTAAGGAGAGAAAGAGGCCGACAGCCCCACATGGGATGCGGGGTGCAGCCTGGCTAGGGGTCCCAGGTCAGCCCTTCAGAATCTCAGGCACTGCCCAGGCAAGACTAGACCCGGTTCCTTCCTGACGAGGAAGGCAGGTGGGGAAGGTTCCTTGCCAGGCCTACAGCCCCCTGTAGAAATGGGAAGAGTTACCTGCCTGAGAACTGCCCTCGGGGTTCCTGTGGCCTTACTGCTGTCCCAGTCCTCCTCCACTGCTAGTTCTGCTCTCTCTGGGCTACTTTACTTTGAAAATAAAAAGAGGTGAATTTAACCAGAACTTGAGCCAGACACTCCAGCCTAGAGGGACATTCCAACCCACCTCCTACCCTCAGATCTGGTCGTGGTCCCCTGGCACTAGCTCTCTGGTCACACCCAAACAGGGGATGAGGAGGGAGCTCCATACGATCAGGTACAAGGATCCCCTTGAGGTCACCGTGTATCTGCCTCTGACTCCACAGACTGGGTGAGCCCACTGTGGTGGGCTCACTCACCTCAGGTGTTAGGGACAAGCCCTCACCCTGGCCTGGGAACCTCTAGACCTGACCTGACGCTCCCCTCAGCACCTCCCTGTGCTTGCAGAGCCCCCATCTATGCTTGCCACTCCTTCACCCGTAGCCTGGCGCTTACTGTTCCCCCTCCCTGGAACCCGTCATCTCTCCCACTGCTGTCCCTCCTATCCTGTGGGCCTGCCCAGACCATTGCTCCTTAAGGCTGGTTCTTAGCAAGGGGAGTACCCAAATAAGTGCAAATTATGGGCTGAGGCCGTATCAGAGGGTGCTGACCTTGGGCTGGATGATTTTGATTACTGGGTGCCAAGAAGCCTGCTGGACTCAACCTCCTCCACAGAGTGGGCAGGCGGCTGGGGTGTCAGTGGGGAGGGTCTCACAACTAGGCCTGGCTCTGCTGTGGCCCAGGCAGCTGACTGCTTCTCTAATCTCAGTGTCGTTGTCTACAAATGGGAAAGATAGGCCTGTCCAGCCAAGGCCTAGAGTCTTGGGCACCTTCCCCAGGGTTCCTGAATGTGAGGAGTTAACTGCCCCTTTGACAGGTCTCAGGCTGGAGAGGAGGGCAGGTAAGGGGTCTTGGTGTAACCAGCCCAAACTCAGGAGTGTGGGAGCTGACCCCTCACCTGGCTGGATCATTGACCATCCCCAAGGTACAGACTGGAGAGAAGACCTGGAGTAGGATTGGTAAGAAACCAGGACAAAGGCCCGAATGCCGGGAAGGTGGTTACCAGTACCCAAGGCTGTGGACATCTCTTGAGTACTCACTCAGGGCCACGCCCTCTCCACATACCATCACGTTCAGGCTTCCTGCTGCTATCCCTGATGCAGAAAAGACCCCTCTCAGTGGGCTCTGGCTTTCTTTATAGCAGCAAGACCTGGGGTTTACATTAGAGCGGGTGTCGGCCTGGCCTGGAGCAGCCCCTACAGGGAGCCAAAGACCCACTGCCATAAGCTTCCAGGGCCCAGATGTAACCAAGAGGAATGAGCTTCTGATTTGCTGCCACTGTCCTACTGGCTTCCCATAATGCAAGCTGACTCAGAGCTGGTCAGGCCAAGGAGCGTGGCGGGGGGAGGGGGGATGGTGAGCTTACTTCCTGGGGGGGAGCCAGGGCAGCCAGGGCAGCCAGGGGAGCCAGGGGAGCCAGGCACTGGCTGGCTAGGAGACAGTCCAGAAAGCAGAAGGAATGCCTGTGCAATGGCCTTGGAAGATGCATGAGTGCCTCAGTAGGACAGGGAGGCCCTGGGGACTCCAGGAGATGCTGGCCTTGCCCTGGATGGGACAGTCTGCTGATCTCACCCTATCCCTGCCTTGCAAGCTTCCCAGAGGCTCTATATGAGCTACATTTTCACCATCACCACAGTTAAAGGGGGGCCAGCAAGGCCAAGGGGACACAATCAGGTGCTCAGGTCACTGGGAGGTCACTGGACTTGAGTGTCCTTCTCCCAGACACACTCCTGGGCTCCTTTCACTGCCTCAGGCAGCTCCTCAGCAACTGCCTGAGTGTGGCCCCTGCCAGGCACCACTGAGCCTCGATCTCCCCACCAGTGCTCTCTGTGTAGTGTTGGCCATTCCCTGCACAAGTCCAAGTCTGAGCAGGGCTGGACCTACCTGACCCTGCTGGCCTGGCCAAGTGCCTGCAGGCTGTTATCCACCCACAGGGCCCACTGCTCTACAGAGCTCTGTTCTCTGGGCTTGGAGGTGGGTCGCTGTAGGTGTGAGAGGTATAGGCACCCATCTAAGATCCTCTGCTCCACTTGCCCCTCCTAGAGCCCACAGCACTGCAAGGGACCCTCCCATCCTCTGATCCTGACAACCTGGTTACTCCACTCTTGAGGTAGGGGTGGTGGCGGAGGTGGGCACAGACCAAGTCTGGCTCTCTAAGTAGGCGTGTCCATAGCTGGCTAAACTGGCACAGGGCTCAGAGCACGTTTACAGCCACCTTTTCACCCACCCCCCAGGGTGGGCATTCTTAGGATAAGCTCCAATTTCAGGCAGGACTCAGAGATGCAGAGAATCAGGGTGAGTTGCCTACCCATCCATCCTTCCCCTGGTATCCCCACATGTCCACAAGGACGGGACCCTGTTTCATGCTTGCCAACAAGGACCCACCCCAGCTGCTAGGGAGCTGGAGAGCCGCAACTCATGGCCTTTGAGATGTCTCTGCCCTCTGACAGGCAGACTCACATCAGAGCATCACGGGTCCTGGGACCTAGACAACAGAAGGTCCACAAGGGCCTCTCCAGGTCTTCATTATCTTCATTACACCTTCCCTGCCATCAGGCCTCTCCAGCTGCCAGGCACCCCCTGACCACTTCACTGTGTTGTCTGCATATAGCACTCGGACGGGCGGAGGCTTGAAGAGGCTGTGCAAGTCACAAGTCGGGGAGCCCCAACATGTCCCCTCACACCCCATCCTACACCACCTCCTTTACGGCAGCATGATTGCCCCACTTGGACTTCTAACATGGTTGCCATGGCAGCAGCAGCTTTGGATGCCACCCTGAGGTGTGGATGAGGCCACTCAGGTGTGTGAGCTTTCAGGGCATCTAGGAAGCAGATGCCAAGTGAGGCTCAAGGAGTGGCTCTTTGCTTAGAGGGCAGGGTCCAGCAGTGCTCGGCTCTGATCCCTGGGGATCAAAGACAGGGTTTCCATCTCCTGCCCAGCACACAGCCTTCCCACAAAGGGAGAGCCATACTCTCAGATAGGGCTTGCAGAGAACCTTTGTACCTGGGTACTCTTTAGAATAGTGTATTCTGGCTGCCCTTTATACAAGCTGGCAGCATGGATTGCATTGTCCCCAGCCTAGGGGTGAGGAAACTGAGGCCCAGGGGAAAGGTGCCTTGTCTGAGTCCTACAGCTAGACCCTGACAGAGCTGGGACTCCAGCCCTTGTCTTTCACCAAGTTCCTTAAATGCTACCTTCCTGCGTACTGCCACAGCAAAAGGCCCAGATGCTACAAGCAGTTAGCACAACGGCTGCTAATCAGAAGGTTGACTGTACCCAGCAGTGCTATGGAGAAGGGCCTGGCAATCTCCTGCCAGAAGGTCACAGACCTTGCAAACCTGTGGAGTGTGTCTCTAACTCCACACACTTAAGTCAAACTCTCGGGTTTTGATTTCTGCCCCCACAGCCACTCCAGGCTCAGTGGAACAGGATCTGAGAGATGAGTGAATTGTGCAGGGTCAGCCTATCCTTGCAGGGACCCTGGATCCAAGTCACCCAGCCTCTGCTTGGATCCTTGCCACAACAAGACGCTCACTACTGCATGGAGCTCTTTCTGAGCAACGTTTACATGTTGGATTGGGGACCACATCCCTGCCTCCTGAGACTGCTGCCCTGGCAGTGACACAAAGCCCCTTTGACCCTGGTATCCCCAGTCCAGGCAACCTCAGGGTTCTCAGGGGTCCACTTACCAGTCTCAGAGCAGAGTGAGGCCCCCATCAGCCTGGGTCCTGGGGGACAGATTTCCAAGTCAGGAGAGAACTTGTCTGGAGAGTGCCAGTGGACAGGTTTCAAAAGGCTCTGTGGGTCCTCTACCAGGACTGGGGATTGTTTCAGGGTTGATGATTAATTCAATGTTGCTGTCACGTGTTGTATATAATCAGGGAATTTCCTGGTGATTTCTTTTGGCACAAGGCAGAGCTGCCTCCGTTGGCTGGTCTAAGGGAGGTGGCAGGGAAATAACCTGGGTAGGACATACGTAGGCTGCACTTCCTTTTTGCTTTCAACTCGCCTGGGCATTACAACAGCCTGCTGCACTTTAATAAGTGCCTGTGCCCAGGGCCCCAGCCCACGAGACCCTGAGTCCATGGGCCAGAGATAGGGAACGGGCCTGAATACCAGTATTGTTTTAATTACTCTGGATAATTCTAACATGCACCCAGAGTGGAGATTCACAGCTGCTGGACCTGTCACACAGGAGGCACTCAGTCAGCCTGGATGAAGTGGGTCAAATGAAATTCACTGCCCCCCAGGAGGTCATGCCTGCCCCCAATTTCCTGCAGAGAGGCTGAAGGGTAGACAGACAGGAGTGAGTCATGACCTTGTGGACACTCGCCAGCCTCACTGGTGCTGAAATTCCACTTTCCAGTGGTGGTAGTGACTGTTGGGTGCCATCAAGTTGATTCTGACTCATAGCGACCCTATAGGGTGCAATAGAACTGCCCCATAGGGCTTCTTCCCTAGGCTGTGATCTTCATGGGGAGCAGACTCCCAGGTCTTTTCTCCTGTGGAGCTACTGGTGGATTTGAACTGCTGACCTTTCTGTTAGCAACCGAGTGCTTGCCCATTGCACCACCAGGCTCCTTCATCTTGCCAGAAACCCCTACAATACACACGTACCCCGGCAGGAGGCTCCACCAAAGGCCTGATTCCCAGTGTGCTTGCTGGGACAAGGAAGTCAGAAATTTCTGTTCCTCATTTCTGTTAGGGAAACTGAGGTTCCTCCAGGTAAAGTGACTTGCTCTGACCCAGTGCTTCTCAAAGTACAAAGTGCACATGAGTCAGCTAGGGAGCTTGTTAAAGAGTCAGACTGGCTCAAAAGGTCTGGGCTGTGCCTAGGATTCTGCTGACCTGTGAACTCACCTTAGGTGCAAGACCTTGGATTGAACTGGAAGGAAGCTTCTGCGTAGCCTGGAACCCCTCAGGCTGAGGCTTTCCCGTGACCTTCAACCAGGACCATAGTCAGCCAATGCTCTGCACTCAGCTAAAGGGATGGATATCTGTCTCCAGTACATGTGGAGCTGGGAATGGTGGCGCCATAGACTGAGCAGGGAGGTTATCTAGGTCGAGAAAAGATATTCGCTGGTATGGAGTTGATAATGACTCATAGTGACCCTATAGGACACAGTAGAACTGCTCCATAAGGTTTTCAAGGAGTGACTGGTGAGTTTAAACTGCTGACTTTGGGGCCAGCAGCTGAGCTCTTAACCGCTGCTCCAACAAAGAACAGGGAGTTCGGAAACTCAGGCTTGCCCTGTATGGGTTATCCAGGGCAGCTTACATGCCACCCAGGGTCCTGGTGTCCCCGCAAAACAGGAGGCCAGAATCTACTGGTTTATGGGTTCTTCCAGGCCTGGCATATGTGACTTTGGTCTTAGGTGGGGGAAGGCTGGCTTCTAAAGACATTGCTGCCACTTCAGACTTTCTCTCCCATGCCACACCCTCTGCCAGCTCCCTCAGCTTCTCCAAAGGCCAAGGCAAACTGGTGAGAAGTCAGGTCAATCAAAGGAAATGCAAGGTTGGGACTGCAGCTGGCCTAGCTGAAGAGAGTGGCTCCCAGGCTTACGGTCCTGGCTGGCTCAGCCTAAAGGGTTCCAGGCTCAGGGTCCCTATTTGGGCCCTTAGGCACCACAGGTCCCTGGGTGGTGCTAAGGCCTTCCGCTAACACGCATTTTTAGTTGTCTCTCCTCCCCTCACCAGCTGCACCTTGGGAAGTTGTCTAGAGAGCTGGAGCCAAGAGCATCTTGTTGATAAAAGACACACAGGATGGGCTCTTATCAGGGAAACCAAGTCTGGAGCCTTAGCCTGGCAAGCTGTGGATGTCAGACTGGGCAAGCTGCAGATGTCAGATTGCCCCATGCCAGCAGGCTGGCACAGTGGGGTCCCACCTGCAGGATCTGAGTGAAGTTGAGCATTCGAAGACTGGAATCCTATCTCAGCCCTGATGTGTAGGGCAGGGGGAACCCAGCTTGGCCCCCGTCACCAATTCCCATGTTTTTAATTTAACAAATCAGCACGATGGAGCCTCGTAGTGCAGTGGCTAACAGCTTGGCTGCTAACCAAAGTGTCAACAGTTCAAATCCACCAGGCACTCCTTGGAAACCCTATGCGGTAGTTCCACCCTGCTCCACAGGGTTGCTGAGACAAAAGCAACTTGACAGGAATGAGTTTGGTTTTGGTTTCAGTTTTGGTTTTGGTTTTATTTCATCGTGCTTCAAGTGAAAGTTTACAATCCAAATCAACTTGCCATATGAAACCCTGCACCCACACCCCCATGCAACTCTAACTGCTTCCTTCCCGCCCCGACCCCCATACAGCACAATCTTTCTTTGTACCCTATACTTTCCCATATTCATTCAACCAACTCCTGGTCTCTTGCACCCTCTCGTCTTGCCTCTAGGGAGGAGCTTCTTAGGCAGCCTCGTGTATACATTTATGTCAAGGGGTTTATTCTTCCCCAGCATCACTCGGTGTCTTATAGTCCAACCCAGTGGTTGTCTAAAGAGCTGGCTTCAGTACTTGTTTCATCTGTGGGCTAACAGACAGTCTGGAGGCCATGTCCTCAGGGAACCCTCCAGTCTGATGGACCATCAGGTCTGCTCTTTTAACAGAGCTCTGGTTCTGTACACTCATTTTTCTCTCACTTCATCAGGGGCTTTAGGTTGCCTTCCCTGTCAGGGTGGACACTGGTGGGGAGTGGGCCCCATGTAGTTCTCCTGGTCCCATGCTGATACAGGCTGTGGATCATACAGCACCTTCTGTCTCCTGGGTTCATATTTTCCCCATGGCTTTGGTGTCTGTTACTCCCCTCTGCTCTAGGTAGATTAGGACCAATTGATGCTACTTAGATGGTCACTTGCTAGCTTTTAGGACCCCAGGCACCACTCACCAAAGCGATAGGTAGAACAATTTCTTTAAAAAAAATTAGTTATGCTAATTAGCCTAGATGTCCCCCCAAATCACAGTCCCCAGGCCCCTGTCCCTGATACTCTGTCCTTCAAAATACTGAGTTATACTTAGAAAACCTTTTAGCTTTTGGTGCAGTCCAGCTGTATTAGCCTGCCTTCAACTGTGTGCTATCAATCCCTCACCTAACCCCATTGATCTCGACTGTCTAATCTATGGATATCCCTCTCAATCCCTCCCCGTTCTTGCAACCATCAAAAATTACTTTCATCTGTCCTTAAACCTTTTCTTAAGTCCTTATAATAGTGGTCTCAGAATGTTTATCCTTTTGCATCAGACTAATTTCACTCAGCATAATGTCTTCCAGATGACTCCATGTTATGTTACCTAAAATTATAGCTGTTATTTATCACTGTATAGTATTTCGTTGTGTGAATATAAATTTACCATAGTTTGTTTATCCATTCATCTGACGGTGGGCATCTAAGTTGATTAATCTTTTTTGCTATTATGGACAGTGCTGCAGTAAACATTGGTGTGCATGTATCTGTGTGACAATCCTTAGTTCTATAGATACGAGTTTAGCGCCATCATCTTTATGTCTTCTTTTATGTACTATAGACAATTCCTTTGTTCCATTTAATTTTCTGTGCTGAGTCTTTTTTCTTTTTTTTTTTTAATTTTTATTTGACATGATTGAGTGAAAATGTACATTCACGTATAAATTTACATGCCCACCTATATGCAGCTTCCACTGCTCTCCCTGTCCGGTGACTGCACACTATTCCTCTCTGCTCCATACATGTCTCATCCTCCCAACAGCCTCCTTTCCCCTCCTCTCCATCCACTCCCCTTCCTCCAGCCAAAGGTCAGCAAGATGATATCCTGTAGATGTGTGGAACCATAAAGTGCTTCCAATATATGGTCACTCTGCATTGCCAAGTCCAATCCATTCCTGTCCAAAGAGTGGACCTTTGTTATAATTTATGGGAAAGGGCAGCATCAGGGAAGGGGGCCATGCTCTCAGAGGAACCCCAAAACCGCTGGACCATCAATTGAGGTCTTTTACTGGAGATCTCATGATGCACCCCTTTTTACTCTTGTGTTGCCAATGAGACTCCTCTCTGTGAGCTCCATCATGGCTATCACTGGTGGTGTCCGGGCATAATCCGGTACTTCCGGTCCCAAGTCGATGTAGGCACCCACTCTTGTGGGTCTCTCTGTCTTCTCGGTTGTCTTTACCGCATGTCATTTGGTCCTCGGTGAGCATCCGTTCCTGCTGAGTTGGGACCATTTGCTGTGTCCTCGGATGGCAGCTTGGCAGCTTTTAAGACTCCGGACGCCACTCACCAATGTGGGGTGCAGAGAGCTCTTAGCAAAACGCTAGTTGTGCCAATTGGCCTGGAATTCACCTAAGAGCATGGTCCCCCGCCCCAGCTACTCTATCCTTGCAGTATTGAGTTAAGATGGAAGGAGTACTCAAGTTATGCTGAAGTCCACTTAATGTTGTTCTTGTTTCTAATGTGTGCTATCACCGCCTTCTCCCAACTAGATTTCTAGTAACTATCTAAACTAAACTAAACCCTTTCCCCTCATCCTCCCTCCCTCCCCTCCCTTGCCACTGTCAAAGAGTCTTTTCTTCTATACACAAGTCTGTTTTTGAGATCTTATCATAGAGGTCTCATACAGTATTTGTCCTTTTGTCACTGACTACTTTCACTCAACATAATGTCTTCCAGTTGAAACCAGGTTAGGAGATGTTTCCTGGAATCATCATTATTCTTTATCATTGCGTAGTGCTCCATTCAGTATATGTACCATAGTTTACCTATCCATTCTTCTATTGTTGGGCATCTGGGTTGATTCCATTTTTTTGCTATCGTGGACTGTGCTGAGGTAAACATTCTGGTGCATGTGTCCGTTGGTGTGAAAGGCCTTGATTCTGTAGGATATATTCCAAGTAGTGGAATTACTGGGTCAAATGGTATATTGATATCCATTTTTTTAAGGAAGTGCCAGATTGCCTTCCAAAGAGGCTGGACCATTTTGCAACCCCACCAACAGTGTAGGAGGGTTCTACTTTCTCCACAGCCTCTCCAGCATTTGTTGTTTTGTGTTTTCTGGATCATGGCCAATCTTGTTGGGGTGAGATGGTATCTCATTGTGGTCTTGATTTGAATTTCTTTAATAACTAAAGATCGTGAACATGTCCGCATGTGTTTTTTGGCTGCCTGGATCTCCTCTTTAGTGAAGTGTCTGTCCATCTCCTTTGCCCATCGCTTAATTGGATGGTTTATCCTCTTCTTATTGATATTTTGTAGTATCTTATAGATTATGGAGATCAGGCGTCGGTCTGACATAGAGTTGCCAAATATTTTTTCCCATTCTGTGGGTGTTCTTTTAATTCTATTAATAAAGTCTTTGGATGAGCAAAAGTGTTTGATTCTTAATAGTTCCCATTTATCTATTTTCTCTTCTGTTGATTGAGGTCTCTTTGACAGATTTTGGAGTCTGTCCTCATTGTGTATTGAAACTTCCATTGTTGTTCCTACCTTTTCTTGGATGAGCTTTATCGTTTTAGGTTTGATATTTAGGTCTTTTATCCAGTTGGAGTTGGTTTTTGTATAAGGTGTAAGATATGGATCTTGATTCAGTTTACTGCAGATGGATAACCAATTTTGCCAGCACCATTTGTTGAAGATACTGTTTTTACCCTAGTTTAATGTCTTAGGGCCTTTGTCGAATATCAACTGTTCATAGGCAGACGGTGTCATCTCTGGGGTCTCAGTTCTGTTCCATTGATCCATCTGTCTGTTCTTGTACCAGTACCAGGCTGTTTTGACCACTGTGGCAGTGTAGTATGTTCTAAGGTCGTGTAATGAGAGGCCTCCCAGTGTGTTCTTTTTCTTTAGTAGTACCTTACTTATCTGGGGCTTCTTCCCTTTCCAAACAAAATTGGTGATTTGTTTCTCCATCTCATTAAAAAATGATGCTGGAACTTGTATTGGGATTGCATTATATAAATAAGTTGCTTTGGGTAAAATAGACATTTTCACAATGTTAAGTCTTCCTATCCATGAGCAGGGTAGGTTTTTCCATTTATCTAAGTCTCTCTTAGTTTCTTGTAGTAAGGACTTGTAGTTCTCTTTGTAAAGGTCTGTTGTTTCTCTGGTTAGATTAATTCCTAGGTACTTTATCTTCTCAGGGGCTATCGTAAATGGTATTGATTTGATAATTTCCTCCTTAACAGTCTTGTTGTTGGTATAAAGGAATCCTACTGATTTACTTATGTTTATCTTGTATCCTGAGACCTTGCTGAACTCTTCTATCACTTTGAGTAGCTTACTTATAGATTACTTGGGGTTCTCTGCATATACAATCATATCATCTGCGAACAGGGAGATTTTAACTTCCTCTTTGCCGATGCAGATGCCCTTTATTTCTTGATCTTGTCGAATCGCTCTGGCTAGAACTTCTAGCACAATGTTGAATAGGAGAGGTGACAGTGGGCATCCTTGTCTAGTTCCTGATCTCAAGGGAAAGTCTTTCAGTTTCTCTCCATTCAGGATGATGTGGGCAATTGGCTTTGTATAAATGGCCCTTATTGTGTTGAGGAATTTGCTGTCTATGCCCATTTTGCTAAGAGTTTTTAGCGTGAATGGGTGTTGGACTTTATCAAATGCCTTTTCGGCATCAATGGACAAAATCAGGTGATCCTTGTCTTTTGTGTTATTTATGTGGTTAATCACATTAATTGTTTTCCTGATGTTGAACCAGCCTTGCATCCCTGGTATGAATCCTACTTGGTCGTGATGGATTATTTTCTTGATATGTTGTTGTATTCTGTTGGCAAGAATTTTGTTGAAGATTTTTGCATCTAGGTTCATGAGTGATATCGGTCTGTAGTTCTCTGTCTTTGTTGGATCATTCTCTGGCTTAGGTATCAGGGTTATGCTGGCTTCATAGAATGAGTTTGGGAGTACTCCATCCCTTTCTATACTGTGAAATAGTCTCAGTAGTATTGGGGATAACTCTTCTCTAAATGCTTGGTAGAATTCTGCCATGAAGCCATCTGGGCCCAGACTTCTTTTGGTTGGCAATGTTTTGATGACCTTTTCAATCTCTTCCTTTGTGATGGGTTTATTAAGTTGTTCTGCTTCACGTTGTGATAATTTGGGTAGCTGGTATGAGTCAAGGAATTGGTCCATTTCCCCTAGGTTTTCAAATTTGTTAGAGTACAGTCTTTCATAGTATTCTGTTATAATATTTTTTATTTCTGTTGCATCTGTAGTGACAACTCTCCTCTCATTTCTAATTTGGGTTATTTGTTTCCTTTCCTGCTTTTCTTTAGTAAGTTTAGCCAGTGGTTTATCAATTTTGTTGATCTTTTCAAAAAACCAGTTTTTGGTCTTTTCAATTTTTTCAATTGTTTTTCTATTCTCTAATTCATTTAGCTCTGCTTTAATCTTTATGATCTCATTTCTTCCAGTGCCCGAGGGGTTCCTCTGTTGTTCTCTTTCTACTTGTTCAAGCTGTAGAGTTAGTTCCTTGATTTGGTTTCTTTCTTCCTTCCAGATGTGTGCATTTATGGAGATAAACAGACCTCTGAGCACTGCTTTGGGTGTATCCCATAGGTTCTGGTAGGAAGTGTTTTCGTTCTCATTGGAATCCATGAATTTCTTTAATTCATCCTTGATTTCCTCTATAACCCATGTTTTTTTGAGCAAGATGTTGTTCAGTTTCCAAGAGTTCCACTTTCTATCTATGTTTTTTCTGCTATTGATTTCAACTTTGATGGCTTTATGATCTGAGAAGATGCTTTGCAGTAATTCAGTGGTATGGATTTTGTTGAGCATTGCATTATGGCCTATCACGTGGTCAATTCTGGAGAATGTTCCATGTGCACTGGAGAAGAAGGTGTAGTTGTCTGCTGATGGGTGGAAACTTCTGTATATATCAATGAGGTTTAGTTGGTTAATTGTGTCAATGAGGTCTTCTGTATCTTTACTGAGCTTTTTTCTAGATGATCTGTCTAGTAAAGAGAGTGGAGTGTTAAAGTCTCCCACTATTATTGTGGAGTCATCTAACTCTCTTTTGAGCATAGTCAGTGTTTCGTTGACATATTTAGGTGCTCTGACATTAGGTGCATAAATATTTAATATAGTTAAGTCTTGCTTGTGTACTGAACTTTCAGCAATAAATAGTGTCCATCTTTGTCCATGATGGTGGATTTGACATTAAAATTGATTTTGTCTGAGATTAGAATTGCCACCCCTGCTCTTCTTTGTTCATTGTTAGCTTGATATATAGTCTTCCATCCTTTAATTTTCAGTTTGTTCCTGTCTTTAGGTCTCAAGTGAGTTTCTTATAGACAACATATGATGGGTCGTGTCTTTTGATCCAAGATGACACACGGTGTCTCTTTACTGGAGCATTCAGTCCATTCACATTCAATGTAATTATTGATAGGTATGCGTTCACTGCTGCCATTGTGATATGTTTATTTTTATGTTGATGATTTCTCTGTTGTTCTTATTAGTCTGTTCTGGGACACTCTTTTTTGTGAGTTGATTTTTCACCTTTTTCAGAGCTGGTTTTATAGTTGTTGAGACTCGTGTGTTAGATTTCTTGAAATGGTATGATACATCTTTGCTGTGCTTTACAGCTGCCCCTATGAATCCCCTTAATAAACTATTTATAAACCCAATTTTAATTACTACCAGTCTTGTCATCTTCCTCTCCATCTGGAAGGACTATAACAATTTTAGTACATCCCTCTTTTTATTATGATGACACCATAGTTTTCATGATGATCACTGGATTGCTTCTTTCCATATCAAAGCTGTGATTTACTTTGGAGCCTTCCCTAAATGAGTAGAGTATTGAGTAGTGTGTCGTTCTAAAATATAAAGTTAGTGGTTTCATTCTTCTAAGCCAAAGCCAAGAACTTCTTTCAGTATTTCTTGTAGTTTGGGTTTGGTTTTTACAAAGTCTCTGAGTTTCTGTTTATCTGGGAATGTCTTAATTTCATTTTCATATTTGAAAGATAGTTTTTCAGGATATATAATTCTTGGTTGGAAGTTCTTCTCCTTCAAGACTTTGAATGTGTTGTGCCACTGTCTCCATGCCAGCATGGTTTCTGCTGAGAAATCTGACGAGAGCCTACAGGGTTTCCCTCTGAATGTTAGCTTTGCCTTGAGTTTTGCTGCCTTTAAGAGTTGCTGTTTGTGTTTCATTTTGTTAAGCTTGATTATAATATGTCTTGGAGTCTTTCTTTTGAGATCTATATTGGGTGGCATACGATATGCATCTGAGATGTCTATATTCTCTTCTTTCATGATTTCTGGGAAGTTTTCTTTCAGCATCTCAGCAACGATATTCTCTGTGTTCTCATATGTCTCACCCTGTTCAGGGACTCCAATTAATCGAAGGTTGTTCCTCTTAATAGAGTTCCACATGCTTCTTAATGTTTCTTCATTTTTCTTGTTTCTTTTTTCTGATTTCTGCTCACAGACGCTGGCCTCAGTAGCTCTGTCTTCCAAGTCAGAAATTCTCTTTTCCATTTGTTCCATTCTGTTTTCTTGGCTTTGCATGGAAGTTTCTATGTCTTTGATTTTCTTCTTGATCTGTTGGATTTCAGAGTACTGGTGTTCCATCAGATCAAACAACTTGCTTAATTTTTCACTTTGTTCTGCTGCATTTTGTATAAGGTCTAGAAGGGCTCTGTATATAATCAATTTGTATTCACTTCCTGATGCTTTCATAAAAGTTTCTTCATCTGGAAAACTCCTTGGTTGCTTTGTTTGAGAGCCTTCTGAAGCCATGAGTGATTGCTTGTATGCCACAATTGTCTGTTGCTTTTTGGGTCCCATGTGAGTACATAGAGGCTGGAAGAGGTACTGTGAGGATGGATTGCAAATGTTTCTCTAGGCTGTCTTCAAATGTAAAGCAAAAGGTATCTGACCAGTTCACAAGTCAGTTAGGTTTTCAGGTGTAGAGGTCCCTCTTCTCACCTGACAAAGTAAGCGCCACTATATCCAACCCCAGATGATAACAAACTAGTTCAGAATACAGCAATGCTACTGCCCTGGTGGCCTCTGCTGACAGGGCCTAGCCTTAGCCAACAGTGCATCGAGTACTGGTTTTGTGATAGAAAAGCGCTCTCCTGTGGGCAGGCTCTGGCTCCCAAGCTAAGAATGAGGTCCAGCTGCGGCCACCGTATCCAAGATGGCGTCCTCCACACAGGCAGCAGACAGAGGGGCTAAAGGTACTGAGAGGTAGTGATTCCTCTACTTCTGTTGTAGGGCCCCCAACGTAGGCAGCACTGTGCAAAATCACTACTTTTCTGTCGGAGAAGCGCTGTCCCGTTTGCAGGCTCTGGCTCCCAGGCTAAGAACGAGGTCCTGCTAAAATCTCGGTACCAACATGGCGTCCCACACACTGACCGCGAAGCTCCGCACAAACCCCACTGAGGCAGCTACAAAACGAAAGGCTCAAAGTGGCTAGATTAAGAGTCCCGAGCCTGGCTCTTAGAATACGTAAATTTCGCCTGCCTATCCCCCAGCAGCACGTCTGAGTCCAGCCGCCAGGCAGGACCCAGCTCTGCCCGCCGGCAGAGACAGAGGGAAAAAAAAGTCAAAATGGTGCGTTTACCTTCCATCTGTGAGAGCCAGGGCTAGCCAGGAGCCGGAGTCAGCGAAAGAGAGGAGGTTTTTCGCTGAGTGGTATGAAGTCCCAATTAACAGCTCTGTGCCATGTCCTGAGGCTGATTAGGTGATCGGAAGGCTCTGTTTGATTGTCAGTTCAGGTCTTGGTTTCCAGAGGGATATAAGGAGACGTGGGCTTAGTCCACCATCTTGACTCCGCCTGCCCCGAGTCTTTTTTCTTAATGTGTTTTCTTTTCATTTTTTCCAATGGTGGTTTTGTATTTGCTGAGAGTTCATGTTTTTCTTATTTTTTATTTTGATGCAAAGGATTGATAGTTTCCTTTATGGTTACCTTAATAGTTACTCCTATTTTTCAAAATTTAAGCTAGTCTCTAATTAATTTCTTTATATCACCTTGACTTCCTCTCCACATGAATCTGTGACTACATTTTCTTTTGAGTCCTTCTTTTTTGTTATAATGTTTACACAATGACATGTCTGTTTCTCTATTTTCAATGTTTTGCCCATAATTTACTTTTATGATTTCCCTATTTGGGTTGATATCCAGTTACTCTGTTCCATGTTCTGGTCTTAGGTTGTTACCTGGTGCTATTGATTTTCTAACCAAAGGATTCCCTTTGGTATTGCTTATAATTTTGGTTTGGTTTTTGCAAATTACCTAAATTTCTGTTTATCTGGAAATGTCCTAATTTCGCCATCATATTTGAGAGACAGTTTGCTGGATATATAATTCTTGGGTGGCAATTATTTTCCTTCAAGACTTTGTATATGTCATTCCATTGCCTTCTTGCCTGTGTGGTTTCTAGTGAACAATCTGAGCTTGATTGATTGATTGAGCTTGATCTTCCTAATTCTCCTTTGTAGGTTATTTTTCATTTACCTCCAGCCACTTTTAAAAGTGTCTGGTTATTTTTAGTTTTGACAGGTTTCATTATAATATGTCTTGGTGTCTTCCTTTTGGTATCTACCTTGCATGGAGTTTGATGAGCATCTTGGATAAGTATCTTCTCATATTTCATGATCTTGGGAAAGTTTTCTATCAGCAAATCTTCAACAATTCTCTCTGTATTTTCAGGTGTCCCTCCCGTTCTATTACTCCAATCACTCATAGATTGCTCCTCTTCATAGAGACTTACATAATTCTTAGTGTTTCTTGATTTTTTTAATTCTTTTACCTTTAAAGTAACAGTGTCGCATCTTGAAAATCGCGGACCCTAACAACCATAGCTTAAACAGGTGTTCATTACTTTTTCACATAAGATAAATTCAAGGTAGACAGTTGTCATGAATTGAATTGTGTCCCCCTAAAATGTGTATCAACATGGCTAGGCTACGACTCCCAGTATTGTGTGGTTGTCTGCCATTCTGTGATCTGATGTGCTTTTCCTGTGTGTTGTAAATCCTGCCTCTGTGGTGCAAATAGGAAACCCTGGTGACGCAGTGGTTAAGGGCTGTGTCTTCTCACCAAAAGATGGGCAGTTAGATATACCAGGCGTTCTGTCAATTTGTTGTGCTACGAGGGCTTGTGTGTTGTTATGATGCTGGAGGCTATGCCACCGGTACTTAGATAGCAGCACGGTCACCTATGGTGGACAGGTTTCAGCTGAGCTCTCAAGCTAAAACAGACTAGGAAGAAGGACTCAGCAGTCTACTTCTGAAAAGAATTAGCCAGTGAAAACCTTATGAACAGCAGTGGGACACTGTCAGATATAATGCCAGAAAATGAGCCCCGCAGGTCGGAAGGCATTCAGGAGATGACTGGGAAACTGCTGCCTCCTCAAAGTAGAGTTGACCTTAATGACGTGGGTGGAGTAAAGTCTTGGAGACATTCATTTGCCAATGTGGCATGACTCAAAATGAGAAGACAAAAGCAAACATCCATTCATAATCAGAAGATGGAATGCACAAAGTATGAATCCAGGAAAACTGGAAATCATCAAAAATTAAATGGAACAAATACACATCCATATCCTAGGTGTTACTGAGCAGAAATGGATCAGTATTGGCCATTTTGAATAAGACAATCATATGGTCTACTGTGTTGAGAGAAAACGTGAAGAGGAATGGTATTGCGTTCATCGTAAAAAAAGAATAATTCAGGAACTGTCCTGAAGTACAATTCTGTCAGTGACAGGATAATATCCATATGCCTACGAGGAAGGCCAGTTAATATGACTATTTTTCAAAGTTATGCACCAACCAAGGCCAAAGATAAAGAAGTTGAAGATTTCTACCAGCTTCTGCATTCCCAAATTGACCAAGCATGCAATCAGGACAATTAGATAATTACTAGTGATTGGAATGCAAAAGCTGGAAACAAAGGAGACGAATCCGTAGTTAGAAAATATGGCCTTGGTGATAGAAAAGATACCATAAATCACCTGATAGAATTTTTCAAGACCCATGACTTCTTTGTCGCAAATACCTTTTTTCTTTTTTTTTTCAGGTTTTTTTTTTTTATTATTATTATGACTGAGTGAAACTGTACATTCCCGTATAAATTTACATGCCCACCTATATGCAGCTTCCACTGCTCTCCCTGCCCGGTGACAGCACACTATTCCTCTCTGTTCCATACATGTCTCATCTTCCCAACAGCCTCCTTTCCCCTGCTCTCCACCCACTCGCCTTCCTCCAGCCAGAGGTCAGCAGGATGATATCTTATAGATACATAGAACCATAAAGTGCATCCAATATATTGTCATTCTGCATCTCCAAGTCCAATCCATTCGTCTCCGAAGAGTGGACCTTCATTATGATTTACGGACAAGGGCAGCATCAGGGCCAGGGGCCATGCTCCCAGGGGAACCCTGATACCTCTGGACCATCAGTTGAGGTCTTTTTGTGGAGATCTCAGGGTGCACCCCTTTTTATTCTTGTGTTGCCAGTGAGACTCAACTTAGCGAGCTCCATCATGGCTATCACTGGTGGTGGCCAGGCACTATCTGGTTCTTCTAGTCCCCAGTCAATGTAGGCACCCACTCATGTGGGTCTCTCTATCTTCTGGGTTGTCTTTACCCCATGTCATTTTGGTCTTCAGTGAGCATCTGTTCCTGCTGAGTTGAGACCTCGGATGGCAGCTTGGCAGCTTTTAAGACCCCAGACGCCACTCACCAATGTGGAGTGCAGAGAGCCCTCTTAGCAAAACGCTAGTTGTGCCAATTGGCCTCGATTTCACCTAAGAGCGTGGTCCCCTGCCCCCTGCCCCCTACCCCAGCTACTCTGTCCTTGCAATATTGGGTTAAGATGGAAGCAGTATTCAAGTTATACTGAAGTCCACTTAATATTGTTCTTGTTTCTAATGTGTGCTATCACCGATTTCACCCAACCAGATTTCTAGCAACTATCTAATCTAAACCCTCCCCCGCTCGCCCTCCCTCCTTCCCCTCCGTTGTAGCCGTCAAAGAGTCTTTTCTTCTATGCATAAGTCTATTTTTGAGATCTTATTGTAGGGGTCTCATACAATATTTGTCCTTTTGTCGCTGACTACTTTCACTCAACATAATGTTTCCTGGAATCATCATTATTCTTTATCATTGCGTAGTGCTCCATTGAATATATATACCATAGCTTACCTATCCATTCCTCTGTTGTTGGGCATGTGGGTTGATTCCATCTTTTTGCTATTGTGGACTGTGCTGCAATAAACATTCTTGTGCATGTGTCCGCTGGTGTGAAAGGCCTTGATTCTATAAGATATATTGCAAGTAGTGGAATTACCGGGTCAAATGGTATATCTATACCCATTTTTTTAAGGAAGCACCAGATTGCTTCTCAAAGAGGCTGGACCATTTTGCAACCCCCCCAACAGTGTAGAAGAGTTCCACTTTCTCCACAGCCTCTCCGGCATTTGTTGTTTTGTGTTTTTTGGATCATGGCCAACCTTGTTGGGGTGAGATGGTGTCTCACTGTAGTCTTGATTTGAATTTCTAGCAAATGCCTTTTTTCACTAATGTAAATGGTAACTACACACATGGACCTCACCAAATGGAATACACAGGAATCAAATCAACTATATATGTGGAAAGCATCAGTGCAAAATTTCCACATCAGTAGTCAGAAAAAGACTACGTGCTGACTGTGGCACAGAACGTCAGTTTCTCATATGTAAGTTCAAACTGAAACTGAAGAAAATTAGAAAAAGTCCGCGAGAGCTAAGGTATGACCTTCAGTATATCTCCCCTGAGTTTAGAGACCATCTCAAGAACAGATTTGATGTATTGAACACTAGTGACCAAAGACCAGACGGGTTGTGGAATGACATCAAAGACATCATCCATGAAGAAAGCAAGAAGTTATTAAAAAGACAGGCAAGAAAGAGAAGACCAAATTGGATGTCAAAAGGGACTCTGAAACTTGCTCTCGAATGTCTAGCAGCTAAAGTGAAAGGAAGCAATGATGAGGTAAATGAATTGAACAGATTTCAAAGGGCGGCTGGAGAAGACAAAATAAAGCATTATAATGACATATGTGAAGAGCTGGAAACAGACAACCAAAAGGAAAGAAAATGTTCTGCATTTCTCAAACTGAAAGAGCTGAAGAAAAATTCAAGCCTTGAGTTGTAATAGTGAAGGACTCTACAGAGAAAATATTAAACTATTCAGAAAGTATCAAAGAAGATGGAAGGACTACACAGTCATTATACAAGAAAGAACTGGTCAATGTTCAGTTATTGGAAGAGGTAGCATATGATCAGGAACCAATGGTACTGAAGGAAGAAGTTGAAGGTGCCTAGAGGGGATTGGGGTAAAATAAGGCTCCAGGAATTGATGGAATACCAAGTGAGATATTTCAACAAATGGATGCAGTGCTGGAAGTGCTCATTCATCTATGCCAAGTAATTTGGAGGACAGCTATCTGGCCAACTGACTGAAAGAGATTCATATTTATGCTCATTCCTAAGAAAGGTGATCCAACCAAATGTGGAAATTACTTGTTTTAGTCAGCTAGGGTTGCTCTAACAGAATTACCACAGAGTGGATGACTTTTAACAAAGGAAGGTTTATTCTTACACAGTCCGGTAGGTTGCAAGTCCGTATTCAGGGTGACCACTCCAGGGAAGGCTTTCCCCTTGTCAGCTCTGGAGGAAACTCTGGCATTGCATCAGTCTTTGTCCAGGGAGCGTCCCGGCGCAGGAACCTCAGTTCTGAAGGACACAATCCTCTCCCAGTGCTGCTCTCTTGATGGTAACGAGGCTCCCAATTCTCCTTGTTTCTTTTTCCCTTTTTATCTCTTGCAGGCTGAAAGCATTAAGGGTGGGGCAAGCCACACTCCAGGGAAACTCCCCCTACTGCAGAACAAGTAAGTAATCCTATGCAGGAATTTACAGCCCCACCCCAATCCTTCAACACACAGTTTAGCAAAACCACACAATGGAGGACAGTCCCAAGATACTGGGAACCATATCCCAGCCACGTGGCTACACATATTTTTTGGGGGACACAATTCGACCCATAACATTACTGAACAATATCATTAATGGCACACATGAGTAAAATTTTACTAAAGATCACTCTAAAGTGACTGCAACAGTATATTGACGAGGAACTGCCAGAAATTCAAGCCAGATTCAGAAGAGGACATGGAACCAGGGAAATCACTACTCATGTCAGATGGGTCTTGGCTGAAAGCAGGGAATACCAGAAAGATGTTTGTGTTTCACTGATGATGCAAAGGCATTTCACAATGTGGGACATTACAGAAAATGGTAATTACAGAACACTTAGTTGTGATCTTAAGGAATCTGTACATGGATCAAGAGTTAGTTGTGCCAACAGAACAAGGGAACACTGCATGGTTTAAAATCAGGAAAGGTGTGTGTCAGGATTGTATCTTTTCACCATAACTTTTCAATCTGTATGCCTAGCAAATAATCAAGAAGCTGGACTATGTGAAGAAGAACAAGGTATCAGGATTAGAGGAAGACTCATTAACAATCTGTATTATGCAGAGAATACAACTTTGCTTGCTGGAAGTGAAGAGGATTTGAAACACCACAGCCTTCAATATGGATTGCACCTCCACACTAAGAAAATAAAAGTTCTCACAACTGGATGAGTAAGCAATATTGTGATAAATGTGGAAAGGATTGAGGTTGTCAAGGATTTCATTTTACTTGGTTCCACAATCAGTGCCCATGGAAACAGCAGTCAAGAAATCGAAAGACACATTGCATTAGGACAATCTGCTGCAAGGACCTCTTCAAAGTATTGAAAAATAAAGATGTCACCCTAAAGACTAAGGTGTACATGACCCAAGCCACAGTATTTTCAATTGTATCACATCCATCTGAAAGCTGGACAATGAGTAAGGAAGACAGAAGAAAAATTGATGTCTTTGAATTGTGGTAGTGGAGAAGAATATTGAATGTACCAGGCACTGCCAGAAGAACAAAGAGATCTGTTCTGGAAGAAGCACAACTAGAGTGCTCCTGGGAAGCAAAGATGGCAAGACTGCATCTTACGTACTTTGGACATGTCAGAAGGGATCAACCCCTGGAGCAGGGGGTCATGCTTGATAGCGTAGATGGTAAGCATTAAAGAGGAAGACCCTCAAGGAGATAGACTGACACAGTGGCTGGCTGCAATGATGACCTTAAATGTTGAAATGAGGAAGGGCGCAGCAAAAATTCGAGGTATTAAAGAAAGCCCCAGGAAACAACTTAATAGCAGAATATACCATAGAATAATCTCACCTTTGTCTTACAAAACATCTGTCAAAAGACAAGCCTGGGGGCAGCCTTGAAATTGACCCCTAGACCTTGACCACATTTTACAACTAACAGGAATTCCAGGTGGCCTTAACCAATCAATGTAAAGGTCAGTTTCCCCTCCCTGCTTTGTAATCTCACGACTTAAATACTGGGTGCTGAGGAAGCTCGTCGTCGCCCCCCACTCTGTATAGTTTGGGGTGCGTCCCTAGTGCACCAGTATTTTTCCTATTGGTCACATTTTTAAATAAAATTTAACCTTTAAAGTAACAGCGTCACATCTTGAAAATCATGGACCCTAACATTTCGGGGCTCATCCGGGATTTCAAGAGCAACCACCGCGGCCAGCCGATCTGGTTTGGACCTCACTGGTGAGTCTGGATGTTGTCTGTCTGTGCTCAAGCTCTGGTTCTGGGACTCACTAAGAGAGAATCTGGACGCAGTATTGCTCTCTGAGTCAGAGGCTGGGGGACGCCTCAGCTCTCCATCTGGGCGGCACCGCAGATTCCTTTCTTGGTTCTGCGGCCTGTAAATCCCACATCTGGTTTTTGTTTTGTTTCTTCCGTGACCGGTCTACATCTATTCCGTTGTCTGTTTGATTGTGTTGTTTGTCTTGATTGTTACTTTTGCCGCCATGGGGCAATCTTCTTCTCACTCTGTAACACCCCTAGACCTGTTCCTTAACACTTTTCAGATTTCCAGAAACGAGGTCGAGACTTCGGCAAGGTGCGGTCAGGAAAACTCCACACACTTTGTAGTCTGGAATGGCTGGCCTTCGGTACTGGATGGCTGCCCACGGGATCCCCAGACATTAACCAAACCCATTCTGTTTTTCAGGTCATCTTTGGCGATCCAGGTCACCCTGACCAAATACCATACATTGTTACCTGGCAAGACCTCCTCAGGCAGCCACCTGCGTGGATGCAACCCTATGTTCCCCCTAAACAACCTCCTACAACGCTGGCAGTTCAGGGCTCCTTGAAACCCCCACCAGCTTCCCTTCCTCGATCCAATTCCTCTGACCCAGATGACTTATTGAGTCTCCCACCTCCCTACCCCCCAGTTCCCGTTTCTCCTCCTGCCGCCGCTGGGGCTGAGAGAGCCAAAGCCGGTCTCCGTGGCCTGTATAGGATCCCCGCGGACCCTCCAGTCCCAACTGCTCCCCGACCCCCGCCACTTCTGCAGCACCACCCTCCTCTGACCTCCAGAGCCCAGCCCATACCCGCTCAGGTCGATCTTTTCAACCACTTACAGAACCCTCCCCTCATATTTTCCCCTTGCGAGCTATAGGACACATGGCTGAGGCTGGGAACCCCTTCTTGGTCTATACTCCTTTTACAACCTCTGATCTTTACAGGTGGAAAATGCAGAATCCCCCTTTTTCTGAAAAACCTCAAACATTGATATCCCTCTTAGAAACCATCTTTGTAACACACCAGCCCACTTGGGAAGACATACAGCAACTTCTCCAAGCCCTCTTTACCACTGAGAAGAGGACTAACATTGTTTCCCTAGCCAGAAAATGGGTGCCAGGAGATGAAGGAAACTTTATGAGTGATTTAGATGAGATTAACCACACTTTTCCTCTGATCCGCCCAAATTGGGACCCAAACACCATCGCAGGTAAGCAGCGCCTAACTGTCTATCGTCAGATTCTTATGGGGAGTTTCTGGGCTGCCGCTAGGGACCCCACAAATTTGTCTAAAGTAACACAGGTAATTCAGGAACCCTCAGAATCCCCAGCAGCCTTTCTGAAACGACTAATGGAGGCAAACTGCACATATACTCTCATTGACCCTGAGTCTCCCGAAAACCAATGGGCCATTAATATAGCCTTCGTGGGACAGTCGGCCCCTGACATCAAAAGAAAAATACAAAAGATAGAAGGATTCGAGGGAAAGAATCTATCCGAGCTGATGGAAATTGCTATGAAAACCTTCAATAACCGCAAACTACCAGAAGACAAACAAGCCAAAAAGGTAAACAGAATCCTCCTGGCATAAGCCCAGGGCCACAAGCCCCTGCGCCCCTGGGAGAAGAAACTGGATCAGACGAGGAAGCCAGGAAAGCCTCCCCTGAAGAGAAACCAGTGTGCCTACTGCAAGGAAATCAGACATTGGAAGGGTGAGTGCCCCAAAAGAAAGTCCCCTCCAAAGGTTCTTAACCTAGACGCCTGAGGGTGTCAGGGCTCACGGGTCCCCCCTGAGCCCAGAGTAACCTTAAAAGTAGGGGGACACCCAGTAGAATTCATGGTTGACA
This sequence comes from Heterohyrax brucei, assembly GCA_028571685.1. Lineage (NCBI taxonomy): Eukaryota > Metazoa > Chordata > Mammalia > Hyracoidea > Procaviidae > Heterohyrax > Heterohyrax brucei. The sequence goes on from CM053162.1 coordinate 27,870,858, forward strand.
CCAGGGCTAGTGACTCGGTTCTAACTGAACCCCTAGGACCCATAACCAAAACCAAAACCCTAGCACGAGGAGCTACTGGAATCGGTGCCTACTCATGGACTACTAAGCAAAAATTAGACCCGGGAACCAAAACTGTCTCCCAGTCCTTCATCATCATGCCTGAATGCCCATACCCTTTACTTGGGGGAGACTTGTTATCAAAAATACAGGCGACTATCTGCTTTGCTGGGGATCATGCTTACCTGACACCCCAAGTCAATGTGATAGTCCCTTTAGAGGAAGAATACAGATTTTATGATGGTTCTGACAGGGGCCCCCACTCTATCCTCGTGATATCAGTGGATCAATTGATCAAAGAGATTCCTCAGGTTTGGGCTGAAAACAACTCCCTAGGACTGGCCAAACACCAATCACCAGTTACAGTGACTTTAAAACCATCTGCCAACCAGATTCAGGTGTGGCAGTGCCCCATTGCGCTAGAAGCAAAGAGAGGGATCAGGGCCCACATTCAAAGACTCAGAAAACATGGAATACTGGTGCCCTACCAGTCGCCCTGGAATACTCCCCTCCTGCTGGTGAGGAAGGCAGGAGGACTGGACTCCAGACCAGTCCTAACCCGTACACTATCCTGAGCTCTCCGTCACCAGAACACCAGGTGTATTCAGTGCTGGATTTAAAAGATGCGTTCTTCAGTATACCCCTGAGCCCGCAGAGTCAGCCGCTCTTCGCCTTTGAATGGCAGGATCCGGAAGATGGCTTCAGTGGGCAGCTGACCTGGACCCACCTGCCTCAAGGGTTCAAGAACTCTCCCATCTTTGATGAGGCCCTTCATCAGGACTTACGTGAGTACAGGCATCAGTGGCCTGACATTTCCCTTCTACAATATGTAGATGACTTACTACTCGGGGCACCCGATGAGGACATTTGCTTAAAGGCCACGAAGTCCCTGTTAACTCTCTTGGTGGAGTTGGGATATCGAGTCTCCACTAAAAAGGCACAGGTCTGCATCCAGGAGGCGACTTACTTGGGTTTCCAACTCAAGGGGGGGGACAACGTTCCCTATTCCAAGCAAGAAAACAGACTATCCTTGGGATTTCCACCCCGCGTACGCCACGGCAGGTGAGGGAATTCCTGGGGTCCGCTGGGTTCTGTCAGCTCTGGATCCCAGGATTTGCAGAGATAGTGTGTCCCCCATACGAGCTGACCCGAAGAAAAGAAAAGAATTTTATATGGACTAAAGAAACAGGGCAGGCTTTCCAGACTATAAAGAAATCACTCCTGGAGGCACCGGCATTGGCATTACCCAACCTGGAAAAGCCCTTCCAAGTATACATTGATGAAAATAAAGGAATAGCGAAGGGAGTCCTTACCCAGACACTCGGCCCATGGAAAAGGCTGGTGGCCTATCTGTCTAAACAGCTAGACCCAGTGGCCTCAGGATGGCCAAGGTGCCTTAGAACTGTTGCGGCCGCCGCTCAACTAGCAAAAGACTCTGATAAACTGACTATGGGACAGCCCCTGACCATCACTACCCCCCATGCCATCGAGGGAGTCCTGCGTAGCCCGCCTCATAAATGGATTTCCAATGCCCGACTAACCCACTACCAGTCTTTATTACTAGATCAGCCCCGAGTTGTGTACTCTTCTAGCTCAGCCCTCAACCCAGCCACGCTGCTGCCTGATCCGGACCTGGAGACCAAACCGTGTGACTGCACTAAGCTGCTCGACCAGCAACATGGCCTTCACCGAGATCTTACAGACATTCCCTTGCGGGACCCTGATCTCACTCTGTTCACTGACGGGAGCAGTTTTATCAAGGATGGCACCAGGTACACAGGGGCAGCGGTGGTAGCCAAAGATCAGGTCCTCTGGTCACAAGCCCTACCATCTGGAACATCAGCACAACAGGCAGAACTCATAGCACTCACCGAAGCACTAAGACTAGGGGCTGACAAGGCGGTCAACATATATACCAACAGCAGGTACGCCTTTGCTACCGCACATGTACATGGGGCCATCTATCAGGAATGGGGATTGCTCACAGCAGGAGGAAAAACTATTAAAAATAAACAAAAAATAATAGATTTACTGGCAGCTATTTGGCTGCCCACAAAGCTGTCCATCATCCATTGCCCTGGACATCAAAGGTCCGAAACAGTGGAAGCCCGAGGCAATAATCTGGCAGACCGAGCAACTAAGGAAGCCGCCCTCAGCCTCCCCGAGATCAATTCTATCCAGCTCCCCAAGCCAACCCTTCCCAAAGAGCCCACCTACACCCCAGAGGATACCCTCCTGCACAAGAAAATTCCAGAAATAAAACAGGAGAAAGGATGGCACTATACCTTGGGAGGACTCCCCATTCTCCCTCAAAAATTGGGAGAGGAGCTCGTCCACCAGATCCACCAGACCACCCACCCATCTGGGAGCAACAAAAATCCAGGAACTTCTATCTCCAAGGTACTATATACCCCAACTACCCTGGTTGGCTAAAGGAATAACGCACACCTGTCAAGCCTGCCACGTCACTAATGTAAGCAGCTCTGGTAAGGCCCACCAAGGTAAGAGAGAAAGAGGCACTATGCCCGGAGTACATTGGGAACTGGACTTCACTGAAATTAAGCCCAGCAGATATGGATATAAGTACCTTTTAGTTTTCGTAGGCACATTCTCTGGTTGGACTGAGACATTTCCCACTGAGAGAAAGACAGCACAGGTAGTCTCAAAAAAAAAAAAAAAAACCTCCTAGAAGAACTCATACCTAGGTTTGGGGTTCCATTGACACTAGGCCCTGCCTTTATAGCTGTAGTCTCTCAGGGAGTAACATCTGTTCTGGGGATCAATTGGAAATTACATTGTGCCTATCACCCCCAGAGTTCAGGACAGGTAGAGAGGATGAACTGGACCCTTAAGGAGACCTTAAGCAACTTGACCCTAGAAACTGGCAGTGACTGGACGGCCCTGCTCCCCTTTGCCTTGATGCATGTGCATAATTCTCCCTACCTCCAAGGCCTTATGCCCTATGAAATTGTTTTCGGGAGGCCACCACCCCTCTGCCCTAAACCAAGGGATGACATGCTTGCTGAAATCTCTAATCATGACCTGCTTAAGTCCCTCCAGGCCCTGCAGAAAACTCAAGATCTGCTTTTCCCCTTGTTGAGACGCCTTCACAATCTCCCTCCTGTAAAGACACATCAGTTTCAGCGGGGGGTCTAGTCTGGGTCCTGAGACACCAAAAGGAGACTTTGGAGCCCTGTTGGAAACAACCCCACACAATAATCCTGACACTCCCACTGCCGTCAAGGTTGACAGGATCCGGCCCTGGGTCTATCACTCCCGTCTACCTTCAATGGAGGGTGCGACAACATACTGGCCCTGAGGTGACTCCAAGAAACCTCTGCCAGCAAGTTCAAGAACTGACCCTAATCGGCCCTCCTAAGGTGACTTTACCAGTTTTTCACCTTGATTTATGTGACCTTCTGGGGGGTTCTATAGGCTCACAGCTTAAGAAAGACTCATACCCGGTTCGTGCACACAGAACACTCATAAATACTGGGGGATGTATACATGCCGATGGGTGGGGGTGTGCTACTAACTGCCTCATACAACAACTGGCTAAGAAACAATTTTACATCTGTCCCGGGGCTAATGACTATGGATCATGTTGAGGAACAAATGATTATTTCTGTTATACAGGGGGCTGTGAAACCGGTGCACCCTGGATCAGGGAAAATAGGGACCTCGTTAGGATCAGTCAAGTCTCTGTTCTCCTGGTCTCTGTGGCTGACCACCCTCGTCACTGCGTTAACAGGACCACTTGTCCTCTTCATCTTAACTTTAACTGTGGGTCCCTACATTCTAAATAAACTACTTAAATCATATGAGAAAAACTAGCCACAGTCCAGCTCCTAGTCCTAAAACATCTGCCCCAACACCAGACCTACCACCCCCTGAACAGCCAAGACCTTGATCAGCCCGGCACCCACTCAGAGTTTAAGATTTGACCCTGGAATAAGAACTCAAGGGGGGAATGTTGAAATGAGGAAGGGCGCAGCAAAAATTCGAGGTATTAAAGAAAGCCCCTGGAAACAACTTAATAGCAGAATATACCATAGAATAATCTCACCTTTGTTTTACAAAACATCTGTCACAAGACAAGCCTGGGGGCAGCCTTGAAAGTGACCCCTAGACCTTGACCACATTTTACAACTAACAGGAATTCCAGGTGGCCTTAACCAACCAATGTAAAGGTCAGTTTCCCCTCCCTGCTTTGTAATCTCACGACTTAAATACTGGGTGCTGAGGAAGCTCGTCGTCGCCCCCCGCTCTGTGTAGTTTGGGGTGCGTCCCTGGTGCACCAGTATTTTTCCTATTGGGCATATTTTTTAATAAAATTTAACCTTTAAAGTAACAGCGTCGCATCTTGAAAATCGCAGACCCTAACAAAGCACAAAAGCAATTGTGGACATGGCACAAGACCAGGCAGTGTTTCATTCTGTTGTGCATTGGGTCGCTACAAGTTGGAACCAACTCAGTGGCACCAGCAACAACAACAACAGGCAGTCCTTGGAAACTCAGTGGGGCAGTTCTAGTCTATCTTATAGGGTTTCTATGAATGACTCAAAGCAGTGGGTATGTTAATGAGGCAGAGTTCGAGGCAGTTACGTGAATGAGGCAGGACTCTATAGGATTAAGTTCTGTCTTGACTCAGTCTCTTTTGAAATATAAGAGAGAGAATTGAGCAGAGAGAGGAAGATCTATCACCAATAAACTGTAGCTAGGAGCAGAGCATGTCCTTTGGACTTGGGTTCTGTTTTGGTCATCTGGTACTGCTCTAACAGAAATACCATGAGCATTCATGGTTTTAACAAAGAAACGTTTATTCTTACACAGTCCAGTAGGCTACAAGTCCGAATTCGGGATGTCTGCTACAGGAAAAGGCTTTCTTTTTTTGTCAGTTCTGGAAGAAGTTCCTTGTGTTGCACTAGTCTTTGATCAGGGTCTTGGCACCGAAACCTCAGCTCTGAAGGACACACTCTACTCCTGGTGCTGCTTGCTTCACTATATGCAAAGGGAGTGGGCTGAGTTTCTGGGGGGCTGAGGAGGGCTATTGCTTGCTTCCCTTTCCTTTTATCTCTTGTAGGATAAAAAGTGATGCAAGCCACATTCCAGGGAAACTCCCTTTACTTTGGAACAGGGAAGTGACCTTAAGAAGGGATTACTTTCCTACCTTAATCCTAACATAATCCACTCCATTAACCACAGGCAGAGATTAGCATTTACAGCATCAGAAAATCACACAACATCGGGAATTATGGCCAAGTCAAATTATTATGCACATTTTTGAGGAGACACTGTTCAATCCAGGACAGGGTCCCTCTACCGAGAATTTCCTAGACCAGGGGAAAACTGAAGACAAAGAGCATTCCCCAGAGCCAACAAAGAGAAAAAGCCCTGAATTCATACTTCTAGCCTCCTAAACTGTGAGAGAATAAATTTCTGTTATTAAAGTCATCTACTTATGATATTTCTGTTACAGAAGCACTGCATAACTAAGACAGATGGATAAGTAGTTCTTAGCACATTTCTGCACAAAGAACTATACTCAGAAAATATCAGCTTATCCTATTAAAGAGGCAGCTCAACCTCCCACCCCAGAGGGGACCTCAGTGCCTTTCTTTGGGCCAAACCAAGATAACCTGCAGTTCCCTGGTGCAGAGTGGAGCCCAGGAATTCTCTGTGTGTTGGCTCAGGGAGAGTGTTACAAGCACTAGGTATCTCCAGGGCCCTAAGGAGCCAGCAAGTAAGGCACCCCTGACTTTTCTGGGCTTCCTGGGCATCTGCAGCCCAAGTCAGGAGAATCAGGAAGGGAGTCACCACATTTTCCCAGAGGCAGTCCAGCCGGATGGGGAAGGGCCAGCCATGGGCTTTGTTGATGTTACTGGAGAAGGTGAGCTCTGTTTGGGGGACAAAGATGGTATGAGAACAATTGTTGGAGTAGAATAGAGTCCAGCTGGTCACCACCAGCAGTGTGGTGGCCCACACACTTCTGCACAAACACAACCATGTGGCATGGAGGAGATTCAGCCAGGTTGAGGCCCAGCTAGGAGTTTGGGTGGACAATAGGCCTCCTCAGTCCGCTGGAAACTCAGTCTACCCACTTTGCTTCTGGAAATCCAGTCTAACCCTTGGCCCTGTAAAGATTCCTGTCAGAATTTGTGAGAAGCCAACACGTCAGGGACAAGTCTATGAGTCAGGGCCCAGAAAGGAGTCTGGAAATAGGTGATTAGAGAAGTTGGAGGGTGCCAGGAGCACGACTGAGAGAGGAAGGAGGAGAAGGAGGGTGTCAGCAGCATGGATGGGTGGGGAAAGAGAAATGGGATGCACCAAGGCCAAGCTCCACCAGATGTTGATTGGGAAGGTAACCAGGCATAAGATTTGTCCAGGAAGAAGTCAGCAACTGGAGAGGGCGGAGCGAAGAGCCAGGGGGCAACTGCTGGAGAACTGAACGGATGTGAGGTAACTGTATTTGATGGGATGAAAGTGTGGCTGCACGTGACAGGGACTCAAAATGACTCAAGGTGAAAGTTCATTTCCGTTAAAGTACATGTCTGGGTTGAGACAGAGGCTCCACATCACAACCCTCTAATGGATCTGGGCCCTGTCCCACTTTTTCTAATAATCACTAAAGCACTGCTCTCCTTCACCTGGCAGATGCTTGCCCCACAGCCACCTTCCAACCAGCAAAAGGAGGCTGGAGCAGGGCAGCGCAGGGCATGACTTTTCACTGCTGTCAACAGTGGAGGTTTGCACAGCCCCCTAACTCAGCTCACATCCCATTGGCTAGAACCTAATCATGTGGCCACATCTAGCTGCAAGGAAGGCTAGGAAATGTAGCTTTTATTCTGGCCAGTTGTGTGCCCAGCTAGAAAACGAGGTGTCCCATAATTATAAGGGAGAAGGATACAATGAGTATTGCAGGGGATACTGAAGCAGCTGTGGGGTACAGGGAAGGAGATGGGTGGTGGCATAGATTGAACAGTGTTCCCCTAAAAATACGTGTAGCTCTTTGGCTGGGCCTTGATTCCAGCTATCGTATGATGCTCCTTTATGCTGTGGACCCTTTCCCTGTGATGCTAGTGAGGAAGGATGGGCAGCAATTGCTTTGTGCCTTGAGGCTATCTCTGGAGCTATAAAGAAAGAAGCTAGCAGAGAGACTTGGGGACCTCATAATACCACAAAAGCATAACCAAGAGCTGAGTACATCCTTTGGGACCGACTGGGGTCCCTGCACCTGAAAAGCTTCCAGTCCAGGGAAGGATTGATGACAAAGACCTTCCTCCAGAGCCAGCAGAGGAAGCCTCCCCCTGGAGGTGACACCCTGAATTTTGACCTACCAGGTTGTCGCAAAATAAGATTTCGGTTTATCAAAGCCATCCAATTGGGGTATTTCTGTTAAAGCAGCACTAGGTGACTAAGACAGGTGACAAGCGAGGGACATACAGAGGAGATGAAGGAGTACCAGAAGGCCAGTGCACACCAAGATTGTGCAGCCCTCATGTGTGCGTGCATAGGGTCTCACATGCATGTGGAGTGGGTGTGCATCACATGGTACTGAGCATATGTGTGCAGTATTGTAAAGATGTTGCAGGCAGGGTTGGGGGGGAGCTGTTTTTGCTGAGAACAATCTTTGTGGGCCAGGAAGACAAATTGCCAGCCTTTCCAGCAGACTTTTCAAGACTCCCTGGAGGTCCTTCTGGCTCCTCACCAAAGCCAAAATAGCACAGGAAGTAAGAAAATACCTTCCTTCTACTTCTTGAAATCTCTGCCCGTTGTCAAGGCTCAGAATTTCTGCTATGTCTGCATTGCCTGAAGTATGGGCACAGTTCTCAGACAAGGAGGAACCATTCCACAGGCTCTCTGACACCCCCTCTCAGCACAGCTAGGGCTCTGAGTACCTGGCACTGGGGTGGGCTCCAGCGTAGTCTATCTCCAGAGCCTCTCTTCTCTGACTTGAACTTTAAGAAATAAGATAAGTGCTCTGAGTGGAGGTAAAACCACTGTGTGGTTGTCCACAAGCCCAAGTCTAGCTTTTGCGGCTGACATGGGAGGTGAGAGGAAGGACTGTGATCCAAATGAACCACAGTAGTTATAAAAACTGCTTATCAGTAGTGTGCTTTGAAACTACAGATGATAGTTTAACAGAACATTTTGAGAAATGGGGCACACTCAGACTGTGTGGTGATGGGAGACCACCAAAACATTCCAGAAGATTAATTTTATGATTTACTATTGTGGTGAAAGCAAGGATAATCGGAATTCACTTCACGTACTTTGGGCACATTATCAGGATGGACCAGTCGCTGGTGAAGGACATCGTGCTTGGTAAAGTAGAGGGTGAGGCAAAAAGGGGAAGACCCTCAATGAGATGCACTGACACAGTGGCTACAACAAACCCAAACATAGCAAGGTCTGTGAGTGGGGATGGCCCAGGACTGGGTGTGCATTGCACACAGAGTTCTTGTGAGTTGAGGATGAATTAACAGCACCTGACAACATCTATGTTGAACAGGTGGATGCAGCCACATGTGCACAACCACACAAGGTTGGTGAAAGTATACTGGAGCCAGAGAGAGCTGTTTCTAGAGAGGATTCTGTAAAGACAGGTGAGGAAAATTTTTGTTGATGGCATTAAAGAAGATATAGAGAAAACAATTTGAGAGACTTCTTGGAAAAGCATGACAAGATGGAACCCACAGAAGTTATGGAAGGCAGACAGAGTGAAAAAAAGAGGATCTGCATTTTAATTTTTGATCATCATGATACAGTTGATAGAATTGTTGTTCAGAAAAACTGTAATACTAATGGGCTTAATCATGAAGTTAAAATACCCTGTCTGAACAAGAGAGGGAGTCTATCTGCTGGATCATAAAGAGGTTATGGAGGTGGAACTAGCAACTTCATGGGTCACAGTGGAAACCTCGGACATAGTGAGAGAATGGTGGCCAAGGTGGGAGCCTTGATGGAAAAGGAGGCTGTAGTGGTGGAGGTGGTGGCAACAGAGGCAGGTGTGGAGAAGGTGATGGTGGCAGCTGTGGCGGTGGCCCTGGCTATAGTAGTAGAACGGACCATGGTGGTGGTGGACTAGAATGCGGAAACCAGAGTGGTGGATATGTTGGTGGTGGTGGAGAATAAGATCGTCACAATGAAGGAGGAAATTCTTGTGGTGTTAACTATGGCAGTGGTGGCAACTATGATTCCGGAAATTACAGTGAACAACAGCAACCAAACTAAGGGCCCATGAAGGGGGACCGTTTGGTGGAAGGATCTCAGGCAGCATTTATGGTAGTGGTTACGGATCTGGTAGCAGAATTGGTGGATATGGTAGCAGAAGCTTCTAAAAATTCAGCAGAGAAGGACTACAAGTTCTTAGCAGGACAGCAAGTTTTCACGAAAGCTGCAGGCTACTTTGACAGTTGTCCTAAATGCATTAGAGGAACTGTAAAATCTGCCACAGAAGAAATGATGATCTATAGTCAGAAAAGTCATGGCAGCTTAAACAAGAAACCCTTCTTGCTCAGGAATGTCATAGCCAGTTTGCACAAAGTGCAGCCAGAGATTGATGCAGTGTCGTGTCAGTCAAGTGTGCATTCCTAAGGTCTTTTACTTGCTGTAGCTTTGTCTTTTTCTTTTCATAACAGTTAGGTACATCACTGTTTTTGCTAGGTAGTGTTGAGTCAGTTCCAACTCATAGTGACCCTACATAGAACAGAATCAAACGCTGCCTGGTCTTGTACCATTCTCACAGTCATTATGCTTGAGCCCATTGCTGCAGCCATTATGTCAGTCTTCTTCTTCACTGGCCCTCTACTTTACCAAGCACGAAGTCCTTCTCCACGTACTGTTCCCTCTTGATAACACATTCAAAGCATACAAAGTCTCATCATCCTCACTTCTAAGGAGTTTTCTGGTTATACTTCTTCCAAGACAGATGTATTCATTCTTCTGACAGTCCACATCATATTCAGTATTCTTTGCCAACACCATAATTCAAAGACATCAATTCTTCAGTCTTCCTTATTCACTGTCCAACTTTCACATGCATGTGAGACAACTGAAAACACCGTAAGTTGGGTCAGGTACTACTTAGTCTTTAAAGTGACATCTTTGTTTTTTAACATTTTAGAGAAGTCTTCTGCATCAGAGTTACCCAATGCAATGTGTTGTTTGATTTGACTTCTGCTTCCATGGGTGTTGGTTGCAGATCCAAATAAAATGAAATCCTTTATAACTTCAATATTTTCTCCATATATCATGATGTTGCTTATTGGTCCAGTGCTGAAGATTTTTTGTTCTTTTTATGTTGACGTATAATCCATACTGAAGGCTGTGGTCTTTCATCTTCATAAGAATTGCTTTAATTCCTCTTCACTTTCAGCAAGGAAAGTTGTATCATCTGCATAACACAGGTTGTTAATAAGTCTTCCTCCAACTCTGAAGCCCTATTCTTCTTCAACTACAAGGTTGGCAGTTCAAATCCACCAGGCGCTCCTTGAATACTCTGGGGGTCAGTTCTACCCCGGTCCCTAGGGTTGCCATGAGTCAGATCCAACTCAACGGCACTTGGTGATTCTTCTTGATATAATCCAGTTTCTCTGATAATTTGCTCAACATACAAACTGAGTAAGTATATTGACAGGATATAACTCTGAAGCACACATTTCTTGACTTTAAACCATGCAATATCCCCTTGGTCTGTTTGAACAACTTCCTCTTGGTCTAAGTTCAGATTCCTCAAGAGCACAATTAAGTGTTCCAGAATTTCTATCCTTTGCAATGTTATCCCTAATTTGTTATGATCTACATAGTTGAATGCCTTTCCACTGTCAATAAAACACAGGTGAACATCATTCTGGTTTCTCTGCTTTCAGCTATGATCCACCTAACATCAGTAATGATATCCCTTTTTCTATGACCTCTTCTGAATATGGCTTAAATTTCTGGAAGTTCCCTTTCAATGTACTGTTGTAGCCAGTTTTAAATGATCTTCGGCAAAATTTTATTTACATGTGATATTAAAGCTATTGTTTGATATTTCCTTATTCTGTTGGATCACCTTTCTTTGGAACGGATGAAAATATTAATCTCTTCTAATCAGATGATATACATCAGGTATATTTCCCTGTAAATTGTGTTAGCAGTACCAGGAGTAAAAAATATTAAAGGATTTTTAACTTTTAAAAAACATAAAAATAATTAGGATGAAAACTACCCTGCCTCCTGTGATGAACAGGTTACAGTAAGTGTGGTGCTGACCTCTTGGGATGTTGCCTATGGACTCCTGTTGGAGTAGCTATAAATGGCCTCTCCATGGGAGTGTCCAGAGAGCAAGAGTTCCAAGAGGACCAAGTAGAAGCTGCATGACTTTTTCTGAACTCAGAAGTCACACAGTGTCACTGTCATCACATTCTATTAATTAAAACAAGTCAGTAAGGCCACTTTAGATTCCAGGGGAAAACAATTAGACCTTACCTCTTAACGGGGGAAATGGCAAGTTCTCACCGCAAAAGAGCATATGGGATGGGAGATGTTGTTGCCTCTGTTTTGGGGATATAAAATCTGCTACAGTGAACAGAGAAACTCATAAATACATGGATACATCTAAGTAGTCATTGATTATCAAAACCAACAACAGTAATAACTAATTTGGGATGTTAAAAGTAAGATGTAAATAAAATATTAGATGATAACACACGAAAAATAGGAGGTGGGTACTAGGAGTTGAAGTTTTTAAAACTTTTGCACTGTTTGGGAGGAGCATTAAGATACTGATTTATTTTATACCTTGTTAAGTCAAATATGTAAGATAGAAACTATAAGCTAACCACAAAAAAAGAAAAGAAATAAAATGTTTCATTTCCATACCAGTAGGGGGAAAGGAAGTGGAAGATAAAGAAAAGTTTATCAATCTAACAGGAGACAGGAAAGGCAGAAGGAAAAAAGCAAAACATGGTAAATATAAGTTAAATAGGAGAATTAAATGCAAACAGATTGATAGTCACAAAAAATGTAAATGGACCAAATTTTCCAGTTAAATAACAGGTTCTCAAATTAGATTTTTAAAACTCTATATTTTTTATAAGAGATGTGTGTAAAACATAACAACACTGGGCATATTTCTGTATTAAGTAAATGCTAACCAAAAGAAATGCGGTGTAGCAACATTAACATCACACAAAATAGATGTTCCAGCAAAAGACATTACTAGGGAAAAGGAAGTTGTTATATAATGATAAAAGGAATAATTCACTAATAGGGTAAAGCAATCCTGAGTCTGATTGCGCACCTAAAAAAAACTTCAAAATATACACAGCAAGTATTTACAGAATTATAAGGAAAAACTGACAAAGCCACAATGATAGTGAGAGATTTAAAGCAAAAGTCTACTCCATGCCACCATTATCAGAATCACAAAGCACCGCCAGAAACTTCACGATTACAGTGTTTAACACTATCTAATTCTAGACATAGTTCCCTCAGCTACCAATCCCTGTGAACTAAAGGGGGGCTGTACAGACATTTTCCCTGTGAATAGCTGCACCCTTGTCAGGCAGCCAGAGTCCTTGGATAGAGCAAATGGCTAACGCACTTGGCCGATAGCAAATGGCTAATGCACTTCACTCAGAGGCACCTTGAAAGAAAGTCCTGGTGGTCTACTTACAAAAAAATCAGCCATTGAAAACCCCATGGAGCACAGTTCTGCTCTAACACATTTGTGGTCACTATGAGTAGGAACTGAGTTGACAGCAACTAGGTTTTTTTTACATTGCAACTCCATGAAAATCTGTTTTCTGCCACATGCTGAACAACAAATTAACCTACATTTGTTAATTGCCTACTATTTGCAGGACACTGGCTGCAGTCTTCACTTCTAGGTACTTCCTGATTAGGGATTTTTTTTTCCTTCTCTCACACTGCCCTTACTTCATTGTATTATAGTTACACACAACCCTCCTTAGCAAATAAATTACAAGCATTTGAAAGTCTGGGACTACTATAGGAAGGATGAAAATGAGCTAGTATGTAACAAAGTGCTTGTGAAGTTTCCATGCCATACATACACATAAGGTGGCATTTTTATTACTAACAGCAAGAATGTTCTTTGCACAATCTTCCCCTCATATAGCACTATCTTGCATTGCACATAGTATGTGCTCAGTACGTGAGCACTCAGTACATTGGACACACTGTCTGTGCATTTCTTCCCTTGTCCCCCTATGCCCTCCTGCTCCTGCTGTGTATGCCACCATTCAGACACTGTGATGATTCTCTGAGTACCAGGGGCTCCCACTACATGTGAAAACAGCCTCACCCTCTCCAGGTGGAGAACAGCAAGTCTAAGGGAAGGGTGCCTGACGACAGCAGCTTCCCATTGCCACTCCAGGCCTCTGCCAGCCTGGTGGGCTTCTGGGTGAAGGCTGCAGGCTTGAGGTGGGCTGGGGTGGGGGAAAGAGAGAGGTGGAGGGGCCAGGACAGACTGTGCTGAAGTGGGATCCAAGAGGGACTGAGAACAGATGAGAACTAGTAAAAGTCTTCGTCCTACCACCTCAGTACCCAAAGCCAGCAGTGCTCTGACCTTCTATCTGTGAGACTGCCTATCTTTGTGCTATGCTTCTCCTCAACAGCCCTGAGAAGAAGGCAGGCTGCAGGCTGCAAGCCTGATGCTTCACACTCCACTGATTTTTCCACATGTCAATCTCACCACCACTACTCCATCTGAGGCCGAAAAAACTTCCCAGAATGCACCAGGTGAAGACAAAGATCCAGACCCCTCTGTTCACCTCCCAACCCCCTACATCTGCCAGAAACTCATTTGCCTGGCCAACTTTGTCCCTGGACCAGAGTGTTCTCCACCCCAGTCCTCTCTGCCTTCTCAACGAAGGAGACTTTCCCTCACCTGTTTCCTGATTGGTTCTCTGGCGTGGTGGCAGATGCTATGCTGCACACAGGGAGGATGAGGTTGTGGGGAGGTGGGGTAGGAGCGGGAGCGGAGGGGTGGTAGATGGGGGTAGGTCATGGGGGAAGTGGGATAAGGGGCAGGAATGCTGAGAAGGCTGAGCCGGAGACCTGCCCTTTCCCAGAGGAAGCACAACAAACTCAAATCAAGAGAGCATCTGGGCCGCAGACCAAGGGTCCTGGGTTCACTGGAGGCAGCCCCGCTGCCCCGGCTTTTACGAGAAAGCTGGGAATCATAAGGAAACTATCTCCTTGGGAGGACATAGTTGGGGCAGAAACTGCCTATTACTGCCAGTTCTGCCCCATCTCCGTGTCAACACGTGCTGAATGCTCAGTGGTGTCTAATCCATAATCTTGAATCTCTGCAAAGATCGTCAGTCAACTATTCAGCTCCTTTTAGCAGCTAACAACTGCGACAATCCGGCTCTGTTTCTAGACCACAGGCTGCTGTTGCAGGGTGCGTCTATTTCTAGCTCCTTTCACAACCCAGTCTGAGAGGCAGTCACTAAGCAGTTTGCAGATGAGGAAACTGAGGTTACTGAGGTTAGGTAACTTGACCAAGGTCACCTATGTAGAAAGTGGTGGAACTTTTCACATAATAGTAAGTTGGGGAAATGCTCATCAATGGTAGAAAGATTTTCAACAATCACAGGCTTCCAGATAACTCTCAGTTACCCTGAAAAGCCAGTTCCCCAGAACCTCCCTACATGCACGGGTGTGTGCTTGCCCACTCTGATCAGCAGAACTCTTGATAAACAGAAGAGACCACAGAGGAAAACGTATGGACAGAAACAGCAACTGTATTCTCTGAATTTGCCACGTACTTGGAGATCCCCAGGCAGAAGTAGCAAAACAGACCTTGTTCAAAGCAACTGGCCAGGGATAGCAGACACAGGAGCACCCACTGCCATTAGGGGTATAAGTGTCTTTTAGAGTCCCCCTACCCAAACCCTCTCTCTCACAAGTAGCCCATCCAATGTTGACCGGCCACCTCCCTCCACTCACTGCAGGCACGGGAGGGAATACAGGAGGCCAACTTCTTGTTTTCGAGTGTCAAGCTGACTTTCCACTCATAGCAACTCCAGGTGACAGAACAGAACTGCCCCACAGAGCTTCCTAGGCTGTAATCTTTACAGGAGCAGATTGCCAGGATCTTCTCCCAAAGACCCACTGGGTGAGTTCAAGTCACTGACCTTTCCATTATCAGCCAAGCACTTAGCCATTGTCCCAACAAGGCTCCTTAGGGGACATGCACACCTCAGACACTGCTCAGTAATCAATTTGCTGCCTGGACCCTCTCTGAACCTTCGTGTTCCCATTTGCCAAATCAGGGGTCAACAAATTTGTTTCTCCTAAGGTCCAGATAGTAAATATTTTAGAACAAAGTCTCTGTTGCATATTTGTCTGCCTTTTTACAGCCCTTTACAACTGTGAAAGAAAGAAAACAGGAAAAAAACCGGCCCACAAGCCCTAGTCTATGAGGTTGCTGAACTCAAATCCTTCAAGGACCTGGCAGATAACAATACAGAGCAAAAGCCAATGACAAGTAGCCTCAGAGCAGGAGAGGTGACAAAGGAACTGTGGGAACTGGAAAGTGGGCACCCCACATTCAAAGGGTGGCTGCCGCTCAGCCCCAGCCAGCAGCGGCCACAGGCAGTGTGGGCCTGGCCAGGCAGATCCAGCTCTTCAGAAAAGTTGCACAGTGTTTCCTAGCTTTAAATTGTTGGCAATCTGATAGTTAAAAAGAAAAAAAATCCTGTTGGATGTGTCCATATAATACTGTTGCAGGTCTCCCAAAATAAAAGGGAAACCAATACGGATTTAGTTTCTGATCCCTGGACTGCTCTTCTGTCCAGAGAGTTCTTGGATCTTGGGGACACCAAGTTGGAGCATTCCTGGGAAGCCTATTTAGCCTATTTAGCCCGGAGCCTCCTGTGCTTCTTCTTTGAGGCTTCCTGGGCTACAAGGTAGTCCCTGCCTGGGGCTGGGCAGATAGTAGCATTCTCAGCCACCCCTTTTCTCCCCACTGCCTTTCAGAGGGTTAGGGTTAATACAAAAGATGAAGGCTATCCAAGATGCTCTCCAGAGGAGGCGAGCCCAGACAGTTAAGGAAAGAAAGTGCGTACATGTGCCAGCGTAGGTATTCTAAGGGGGAGTCCTGGGAGGCCCTGTGCACCCACTCTTCTGAGCCAGGTCTGAGCCAGGCCCTGAAACCTTTCAATTGCAACCCCATGTCTGGGAAGCAGGCCAGAAACACTACCCAGGATACTCCAGAATGAGGCAGATCCAACTCTCCATCTACTTCCCAGCCCTCATTCAACTCCATAAAATGCTCCTAGCTTTCTCCCTGGGGATTGTCAGTCTCCCCAGGGCACCAAAAAACAACCAAATTAAAAAAACCCTCACTGCCATGGATTCCAACTCATGGCGACCCCATCTGCTTCAGAGTAGAACTGCACGCCACGGGGTTTTCTTGGCTGTAATCTTATGGAAGCAGTTTGCCAGGACTGTCTCCCACTAACCAATCTCTCAGTAGCCAACGGCAAACCATTTGTACCACCTAAGGACCTCTCACTGCACCAAACCATTTGCTATAATATCGAAAATTTTCCATCTCAGTATTAGCTGCTGCTCCAAGCACCAAGTCCTCACTACCCCAGGCAGCTTGGCATCCACACCATCACCTTCCTCCGATTTCCCCATAAAACAGCAATAAAGGGGGATGCTGCTTGGTACACTTTGTTCTCATAGATTGGTGGCCCTTCGGGCCCAGGCCTGCTTGCTCCACCACCTCATTGCCCTGTTTTCTCCAGAGATTGCAGGATCTGTGCATCCTTTCACACTCTCACCTGGCCCCGCACACCTCTGACCTTGGTGGTCTGCACGTGTCCGGGCACGCTGCAGGCACCAGCACTCTGTGCAGTGTCGCACACCGGCTGCATTGCTGTCTTAGGACTTCTCCAAGTGAGAGCAGCTGTGTGCCCAGCCCTAGCTGACACTCCATGATGGTCCTGCTTACAGGGCGGATTTTATGCTGAGGTGGCAGGCTGAGACCAGGTGTTCTTGGACAGCCCAGGGAGATGAGCCATCAGTATCTTCTTCTCACACCTGTCCTGAGGTCGGAAAGAATGTTAGTCCAGCAGGGTCCCCAAGCCACTGTGATTACAAAGGACTGAGGGGCAACCTACAGGTAAGTCAAGTTTGGAAGGATCGAAATCCAGCCAGGGGTCCTCAGCCTGGACAAACTGGTGAGAGGAATCCCCTAGGTCTCGCCCGGCTCACTTCTCCCATTGTCAGCTTGCTTTGAGAAAACGACTCGCTGCTACACATAAATTAATGTTACTCTCTCAGTGAATGTCAGTCCAACAAACCTGATTAATCTGGGCCTTACCATGACCACTAGGATGCCGGCCAGAGCAGAGAAAAGAATAAAACCTTCATCATCAAGTGAATTCCAGCTCCCAGCAGCCTCATGTGTTGGCGGCAAGAACCACTCCATAGGATTTTCTTTCTTCTTTTTTCATTATGATTGAATGAAATGTACATTGGCATATAAATTTGCATGCTTAATGTATGCAGCTCCCACTGCTCTCCCTGCCCTGTGGCAGCACACTATTCATAGGTTTTTCTTGGCTATAATTTTTATGGATGCAGAGTGCCAAGCCTTGCTTTGGCAGCACAGCTGGTGGGTTCCAGTGACCAACCTTTAGGTTTGTAGTTGAGCACAAACCGTATGGGAAACCCAGGGAGCTAAGCCACAGCCAAGGGACCTGGAAACGAAATTGTGAGGGGCAGGGGTAGGTGGGTTGGTCGGATTGTGTGTGTTTAACCTACCTGAGTGGTTCTTCTCAAGTTGGTTTCAATCTAGTTAGTCTCTTTAATGGGAAATCTGGCTTGTTCTAAGAGGGAATGGAGACCACCAAGAAGGCCAATGTGATACTTCCTGAAAAATCTCTGAAACCCTGGCCCCTTAGAGGGTGAGCAGGGATTTGCAAACTGGTGGAGCAGACACAGCAGATGGAACAGAAGAGACTAAGGCACGGGATCATGGGGGTCGTCGAGCGGCTGGATTAGAATGGGGCAGCCGGCCTCCACCCGCCTCTTCGGCCTTAGTCCTTTCTTGCCCCCTTTCCAGGGGAAAGAGGAACTGTGTGGGGGCACGGGGCTTTCAGCGGGGCCCGGGATATGCTAGCCCTTGAGCTCACTGCCTGGCAGTAATTTGGGTCCCAGAGAAATATCGAGGGCTGACTAACCGAATTATTCTTTCACATTCAGTCAGCTCTCCCTTTTGACTCAGTTCCTGCTCGTGGAAAGCGGTTTCCGAAACCCCGGCCCGTCATCTCCGAGCTCCGCGAGCCCAGGAGGCCCGGGGGGGGGGGGGGGCGCTCCCGGAGACTCTCAGCCTTGCTTCCTGCTCTCGCTCCCGCGGCCCCCGGATCCCACTCTCCCCGCCGTGAGCTCGCTGCTCCCAAGGGCTCCCCGAAGCCGACGCCGGCGCCCCCACGCCAACCCGCACAGCGCGCAGGCGCCGCGGGGCGCTCTCTGCCGGGCCGGAGGGGCGGGTCCCGCTCCCCAGGAGCGGCGCGTGCTCTCTTCGCGAACGCAGTGGAGCGCCATCCCGGTCGGTTTGTACCGGGACCGAGTTTCCATGGATTGACAAAGCACGTTGAGGCACCAAAATAGAAAAAGAGAAATGAATGAAAAGAGATTTTTCTGAAAGAGCATTGCTATTACAGTAAAAGGCAAAGTATTCTGTAGGACTTGAACTGTTCCAAGTTGTGTTGATGTCGTCGAGTAACCAGAATGGAGTGAGCATCCTGATATTTTTTAGGGTTTAGTGCTCCCACTGTCCGGCCTCAGTGCTTTTCAAGGGCACCCTAATCTACTGAAGTCCCCATTTCAAATCCCTGGGGCCTTACGGTTACCAGCTGTTATTTTGCAGAATTTCTCTCAGCAGCCCTCTAGCAGTTCTGCTTCTTACCACCGCCACTGCCTCAAGGGGGGAAAGGGGATTTCTGAGCTGTTTCAAAACTTTACCAGAATACCAGGGGTTTCATGAAGCCCTGTTTATTTAAACACACATAGACCAAAAGCCCCTGAAGCCGGCAAAATCCACTCACATACCTACAGAAGGAGGTGGTCAGAGACCTTCCAGGGCCACAGGGTCCATTTGCTGTTGTGTCTGAGCTGGCTTGGAACCAGGGTCTCCGTCTCCCTCCCCTGCCCTGGCCCACCCTATGCCTTCTGCTTCCTTCTGGGATTCTGATAGCAATTTGTGTTTATGGAGAGTGTCCTCCAGGCAGGTACAGTTCTAAACCATTTATAAGAAACAGCTTAACTACTAGGCCTAACACACTAGGAACTGTAGGGACTGTTACCCTGTCACTCCCATTTGACAGATGAGGAAACTGATCACATGAAACTAACTGATTGAGGTGCTTGATTTTCTTATGGAAAGGATGTCCATCACTTCTCTTTTCAAGGTGGATCCTGCCTATCTACAAGAAGGCCATACCAACTGCCTCACTGGGGGCCCAGAACTTCCCTCTCTCAGGAATCAAGTCAGAGCTGACAGTCCAGGACCTGAGATACTGCAGAGAGTCCTCCCTGCCACCACTACCCTGGGTCCAGCAGCAGCAGCAGCAGCAGCAGGGATCCCCAGTAAAGTGGATCTGACTGAGCCACCTGCCTGGGACCAGAGGAATGTAGTGCTACTGGGCCTGCAGGGCTAGCCAGCAAGAAAGGAGAATGTTTGAGCTCAAGGTCAGAAATGGTGTAAGTGCTGGCCCAGGGGAGGGCTAGAGGATACCTAGTGATGGCAGGAATGGGAGGGTTAAGAGTGGAAATGGGTAACCTGTCCTTTCTTCCTTCCTCTTCTTACATGTCTGTCCATTGTTTCTGCAAATCTTCATTGAGCTTATACTGTGTCCCTTCCCTTCTGTGGCTTCTCACTTCCTTCTCTTCCAAATTCCTTTATTTACCAACTCTGAGATCTCTTGATCCACCGTGAAATCTTGGGCAAGTCCCCTCCCTCTCTGACCCCAGTGTTCTCTTCTAGGAAAGCAGGGGTCTGAATACTACAGTCCTGCCAGCAGCATGGTGTGGGCAGATAGGAAGGGCTGTTTCCTAACTGGGAGACAGTCTCCACAGCTGCTGTCCAGTAATATACCGGCATGGAACTGACCACAGGAGCAGCAGTGTGGCAAATGTCAGAACAGAGGGATATACTGGAAGATCCGAGACACAGCAGGGAATGTAGATTTCAGTGGAAACTTGAAGGATGTGCAGAAACCAGCAGCTGGACATGGCAGGGAACTATCAGGTAAGGGAAAGGGATCCCAGGCACAGAGGGAACAGAACATGTAAACACTGGTGGTAGGAAGGGGCATGGGGCATTGGTAGGACAGTCCCCCCAGTGTGACTCTGTTGCCAGATTTGTCAGGGAGTGGTGGATGCCAAGCCTACCTCCATGCCCAGCGCTGTCCTCAGCCAGGCCCTACACCCAGGCAAGCCCCCTCCATGGAGCCGTCTGTCTTCAGCTGTGGTGGGTACCACCCATACAAATCTGGAGGAGGCTGCACAGACCAGGCCAGGGAAAGTGGGAAGTTCTGACAGAGCGAAATCCCCTGTCAGAGCCTCCCAGCTAAAGACGCCAAGGCACAAGTGCGCAGCTGGGAAGAGGAAAGGAGCTGCCCAACTCTCTGACCACCTCAGCAT
This sequence comes from Heterohyrax brucei, assembly GCA_028571685.1. NCBI lineage: Eukaryota > Metazoa > Chordata > Mammalia > Hyracoidea > Procaviidae > Heterohyrax > Heterohyrax brucei. Next base: position 27,891,588 of record CM053162.1, read on the forward strand.
GGCTGAGGTGGGCTTAGGTGATGTCCCAGAGGCAAAGAAGGAAGACTTGGGGGTTTAGGGGCCTCTTGAGTGAGTTATAGTTGAGAATGCATGTATGACGGTATTCACAGTGGCTCAAACGATAAGCGCTTGACTCCTAGCCAAAAAGTTGGTGGTCTCAGCCCACCGCAGAGACACCTTGGAAGGAAGCCCTAGTGATCTGCTTCCAAAAGTTCAAGCCTTGCAAATGCTATGGAGTACAGTTCCACTCTGCACACGGTTAGTTGGAATCATGAGATAATGTGTTCCTATGTGAAAGCTGTGGGCTCCCTGCATGCAGGATGCATGTACACGCAGGTGTGTACACAGGTTGGCATGCATGCAGCAAAGAGGCATTGCAGGTGTGAGGAGAACACAGACTGTTGACTGGCAGAATGGGCATCAGCCTGGGGTAGAGACAGGACTACTTAGACCTGGGTTCATCTTGGCTTCTCCTTGCCATGTACCCATGTGTACCCATGTACACATGTACCGTCTCAAACAAACATTCGTGGCATATCAGGACAGTACGGCAGACCCTGCTTCTGTAGCAGTCAAGGAGGGGCCTGATGCCTGGTCTTCAGCTATAGGTTGGGGAGGAGGGCTGCAGGAACAGTACTTGAAGCCACAGACCCCAGACAATTCCAAGCCTAAAAGCTTTAGCTTTGATATTAGCAAAGCCCTGTGAGCTCATCTGGGGGCCAGCATTAAAGCAGCTCCCTCTCCCTGAAAGTCAGGGCTTCCAGTTTATGGATCAGTCATTTGCCTTGTTTACAATTCCTCTGCGTCTTGGCATTCTGGCCAGACTCTAAAAGCCCACAGGGGACCTCAGGGCTTTGAAGGTACTACCTGGAAAACCTGATCAAGATGGGGAGTCTCAGAGGCATCTCAGCCTGGGCTTCCCCGTGGGTGGGAAGAGATCAGGGCTGTGGATAGGGGCTGACTGGTGTGGCTGGGGCTTGGTACCCTGATGTAGGGAAGATGTCTCTTTTGGTAAGAGATGGCTGAATCTGTGAGGGTTTATTGAAGTATTTACTTATTTCTGCCACAGGCTTAGCAACATTCAGAATCTGTACCATCACAGTTCTTTAAAAGCTAGCAAAGGATGGATGCTGTTTTCACATAAGACCACCACTGCCACAGAATGACCATTTGTTGGCACCTTATGGTATTTCTGAAGGTGCCAACCTGAAGGCTGTTGCTTTCAACCCACTCATGGAAGAAAGACTTGGCAATCTGCTTCATAAAGATTATAGTGAAAAAAACCCTATGGAGCAGTTCTTGTCTGTAGTTGGAATTGACTCAGTGGCAGTGGGTTTGGTTTTCTGGTTTATGCTATTTCAAACCCTCACAGTATTCTTGCAGGTTAAGTGCTGCTAGCCCTGTTTTGCACATGGTCAAATTTAGGATTGGAGAGGTTCAGTAACTCTTTCAGGGTCACATGACCTGCAAGCAACAGAGCTGCCACCTGAAAGCACTCTGGCTTCAGCTGCAGAGGTTTTCATTCAAGGGAGGGGACTGGCTGAGAATGCCACCTCCAGGGAGATGTGAACCTCTCTTACATCAGCCCACCCTTCTGTGAAACAGACTTTAATGAAGAGACTAACTCATAATGAGTGAATATATATAAAGAGCTTAGAGCAGAGCCTGGTTTGCCTCCAGCATTCAGTTCCTGTAAAACAAACAAAATAACCCATTCATGTCAAGTCAATCCATAGATTTTTAAGTGGCTGGTGGATTTGAAATGTCAAGCTTTGGGTTCGCAGTGGAGTTCTTAACCGCTGTGCCATCCCGGCTCCAAAGAGCTTGCGTTACTTAGTACTGCCCCTGAGGACAGGCTGGGAGGCTGATAGGAACTCTCTGGGCCTCAGAGGCTTACAGGCAGAGTCAACAAGAACGACCCTCACAGCTTGGACCCCATTCATGCTGGAGGGGACCTGAGAGGTGGGCTCTAGGGACGAGGGACACCTTTTGATCAGCCCTTCCTCCCCAGTTCTTCACAGTCTGTCTAGCCCTCAAGATGCTCACGGTGGAGCTGCCCCCTGCATGCCTCATGGTTCCTGCAGCTCCATGCCCTCCAGATTCGCACAATTAAAGAAAAGGAAAAGGAAAAAGAAGGCATTTCCCAACTCTCCAGCCCCATGACTCTCCTGGAAAAAAAAGGGAAAGCGGCATCTCCCAGAAGTTTCAGGGACTGCTCCCGCCTCTCTGTATCCCAGGCCGGTCTTCTGCACTTCGCATCAATAGCGGGTCTGCAGCTATTTGAAAACCAAGCCTGGCATCCAGGGAGTGCTGAGGGAGTGGATGAGGAGGGGACGTCTGTGTGTCGGGGTGGGTGGTGGTGGTTTGTGTGTGCATGCGTGTCTGTCCAGTGCCTCCCCTCTCCCTCAGTAACCTTGCAAGGCCACCCACTCGCGGAACAAAGTCCCTACCCAGAGGCCAAGCCAAGTGCCATCGAATCCGAGGAAGCAACCCTAAATACAAGCCCCTTTAACAACGCGGTAAACTGAGGCCTGGCCAGCCGCTTCTCCATCCTCCTCCCCCTTTAGCTGGCTGCCAGTCCCCGGGCCCAGAGCCCACACCCGGAGCCCAGTGCCCAGCTGCCAGGTCCCTGGCACGCAGTCCCCGCCCCGGGACAGGGCCGAGCAGCGGAGGCGCTCCAGCCGCGCCCCCCTCCTGGCTGCTCTCCCAGCCCGGGTCCCTAGAGTCCGCCTCTCCCGCTCTGATGTAAACCGATATTTTAATTCTCTTACAAGGAATGGTGTTTAAAGAAATGACTTAACCGGATTACTCATCGTCTATAATGACTTGGCCCAGCTCCGAGGCTATTCATAGACGTGACGCTGGAGTCTTTGATTCTCTTGCTGCTTTTTTTTTTTTTTTTTTAATACCGAGAAATTACAGCCTAGCTTTCGCTGTGGTTCCGCCCCTACACGCCCTCCTCGCACGGCATCCTGGGAGATGTAGTTCAGTTCTTTCCCGGCCCCGGGGGCACCCCATCATCTGACGCTCTTTCCCCACTCCCAGCACCTCCAACAGGTGCCCGTGGGATGCAGCGCTCGCTGGTGCCGCAGGATCCAGGAACCAGCTGGTGTGACAAGCGGCCCCTTGGCAGAAACCCCAGTTGTGCTATCTTTGGGCAAGTCACTTTACCTGTGCATGTCTCAGTTTATTCATCTGTCCAGTGGCAGGGAAAGGGGTACAGCACAGCAATGGGAGGCTCAGCTAAGATCGTATTTAATGAAAAGTGCCACACAGACGCCACTTAAAAAAAAAATGGTGCTTTTTATACTGACCTCCATTTTTCAATGTATTAGACCAGATTTAGTAAATTGCAAAATAGAGGTTAATGGTGGTTAAGTGCTACGGCTGCCACCCAAAAGGTTGGAAGTTCAAATCTGCCAGATGCTCCTTGGAAACTCTATGGGGCAGTGCTACTCTGTCCTCTAGAGTTGCTATGAATCCAGATTGACTCAACGGCAGGGAATAGGTAGACCAGGTTTTAGTTAGTACCCTGATCCCATGGCTTTAAGGGACCAAGGTATGGTCAGCCCTTTCCTACTCCTTGCTGTGTGTGGACGAGCCTGTGACCATGTTCAGCACATACTGCCTGCTCCTCCATGTCTTCATCTGTAATGTGGGGATAAATACTGTGCTCATTTCACAGGGCTGGTGTGAGATTACATCAAATAATCCATATAAAATGCTGGCTGCAATGCCTGATGCAGCATTCTCACCCTTCTCAGTACCAGGCCTTGGCTCAGAATTGTTTGGAGAAGGAATGAGTGGCTGATTCTCAGCAACCTGTGAGGTTGGCAAAGGCTGTATGTATTCCACAAGGCTAGAGACTCTGTTCTGATTGTGGCTGTGTCTCCAGTGTCTAGTAACAGATACTGGATGTATACGTGGGTGGGTGGGTGGATGGATGGATGGGTGGATGACGCATTGTCCCTGCTTACCAGATGAGGGACCTGAGGTTTTGAGAAGTTAAATGGCTTACCCAAGGCCATGCAGTTGGGCTGTCAGAATGGGAGAGAAAACCCAAACTGCCTCTCCTTGCTAGTTTCTCCATCCCTGTCCTCACTTTCATAGGAATTCAACTCTCACCCTTAGATCTCAAGAAGTACAGAATCTCAGGTTTTCACATTGCTGGGACTTTGGCTGGGTGTGGGGAGGTGCTTCCAGTCCAGCCCAGCCCAACAAAGGAAATCGGGAATCCAGACTCAGGTGCAGGGCAGGGCTGAGTGTGTTGGAGGGAACAGATGTTCAGGTACAGCTGTGGCTTGGGACTGGACAAAACTTGGGAATCGAGTTTTCACATGTCTGGGGGAAACTGGTCAAACTCTTTGGGTAGGAAGTTGGGCCCTTAGTAATCTGGGACTTGATTCCTTATCACTGCAGTCCAAACATCACCACCTTTCCATTCCCTCGGTCCCAGCAGTTCCCCAAAGGCCGACAGCTATTTCTGTCTTTTTCTAAAAGAAGCATTTGAAGCCATGAGCCAATTTTTTCCATTCCTGAGCTTGGGTACCGTCTATTTCAGGCATTTGTTGTTTTCCATGAGTTGCAAATGCCACTGTGAATCGGCCTTTCCTGGACAGCTAGCACGGGCAGCAAAGCAGAAGCAAGGCGGGGCCGGTGGTTAAAAATACTCGCTCCTCTGCTGTCCTCTCTCCTTTGAAAACAAAGCCCTGAGGGCCTTGTGCCTCCGCTGAGCCTGGGAACCTCGCTTCCCTGGGCAGAAGCTAGCTGTGTTCTGTTTCTTGACTACACTGGAAGGTTCATGGATCCCAAAGAAGAAACAGCACTTGCTGTGTGACCTCGGGCAATTTACTTAACTTTTCCGAGCCTGGTGGCCCCCTCTCTAAAATTAGGTCAGATAAACAGATGATCTTAAATGGTCCGCCAGCTCTGTGAGCCAGGATGAGAACCACCCCTAGCGCCTGGATTTCTTTCTAGAGATGGGCCAGCAAGGGATGCTAGAACACGGAGGCAGGAGTTGAGAAGGCAGCTTTTATCCGAGTCCCCGGGAGCCTCCCAGCTCTGAAAGTGTTCAGAAGAGTTCTAGGACACTCTACAGAGTTCATATAATCACAAAAACAATAAGCACGATCAAAAACAAACCCTGCAGCTGCTGAGTCAATTTTGACTCATGGCAACCCCATGTGTCATGGAGCAGAACTACTCCATAGAGTTTTCTTAGCTGAAATCTTTATGGAAATTGATCACCAGGCCTTTCTTCTATAGCCTGGCTGGGTGGGTCTGAATCACCAATCTAGTTTAGTACTTGAGGGAAAACCATTTGCACCCCTGAGCGAACCTAAATGCCCTCAGACCTGTTGCCATGGGATCAATTCTGACTCATAGTGACCCTATAGGACAGGGTAGAACTGCCCCATAGAGTTTCCAAGGAGCAGCTGGTGGATTCAAACTGCTGACCTTTTGGTTAACAGCCATGGGGCTCTTGACCACTGCACCACCAGGGCTCCTAGCACCATACGATCAAAAGAACCAAACCCATTGTGGTTGAGTTGATTCCAACTCACAGTGACCCCATAGGACACAACAGAACTGCTCCATAGGGTTTCCGAGGAGCGGCTGGTGGATCCGAATTGCTGATCTTTGGTTATGTCTTAACCACTGTGGAGGGGACTAAATAAAAGAATTATGGTAGATCCATGTCAAGGAACACAGGCTAACAGTTGCAAGACTGAGACAGAAGCTAAAAAGGTCTCTAAGATAATGTTGAGGGTAGGGCAAGTAAGTTGCAAAATAAAACAGTCAGAACTGTATTATTTATTCTGAAATACACTTAAAACAAAGCTACTTTTTTTCTATATCACAGATACATACATTTATGTAAATACATAAAGTTTTCCTAGATTTCACCAAATTCCTAATAGTCCTTAGTCTTAGGCAGAGAGGGATGTGAATTTGGAGCAATGTCAGAGGACTCATTGATTTGTGATGTTTTTACAGGAAGTGTTTTTGGTTTTGATTGATACACACAGGTATCAAGAGGGGCTAGACCCCTCTCAGGCTGTCCTGGGCTGGGGCGTTTAGACACATTTGTCTGCTGTCAGGCAGGCTGTAGCTGACGGTGCAGGAAGAGGGTGCTGTGTGCCAAAGGTGGAGTATGGGTTAGATGCTTTGAGCAACGCGGGTGTTTCTGCTTTTAAGGGAGGCAAATGGAGGTGTTGCTCCTCCTCTGAGGAATTTACTGGCCATTGTAGATTACTTTCTATTGCACACAGTTGCCTCAGGAGGCAAATAAATTTAGATCACATTGTTTTCAGGTTGGCACAGGCAGGTGTTGACTTGCTGCAGCTTTGCACGTCAGCCGCTGTTTATGAGTGTGCTCTTCTGCCTGGATGGCAGAACAGCCCTGTCCTGTGCCAGAATGAGCTGCTGCTTTGTAAGGTCGAGGTTCTCTTCATTGGGAATGTCCACCCCAGAAGGAAGGGCTGGCTGAAACCATGACCCTGAGGGCAACTTCGGGTCTCTATGCCTAACCTTGGGCTCTGTGCGTGGTTCAATCAATCCTGATGGAATGGACCAAAGTGGGATCAGAAGCTGTTTAAGGTTCCTGATGGCATTCCATTAGAGTCAACTACCTCTGCAGCCACAACGACAGAGAAGCCTGTATCCCACTGCCTTCAAGCACACTTGCTTTCCTCCTACATTACCCATCTATCCAGGAACCCACCCCAGTGGAGGTGTGAGCCCCATCCCACCATGTTGTGCCCTGTCAAGCCCTCTCTGTCCTGTCAGGGATAGTTGGGGTGCATGTGTTACTGTTTTGGAGGAGCCCAAAGTCACACAATGGGTGGAAACTGAGCTAGGATCTGCCATCAAAGCCTCTGGAGGGAGAGTGGCTTGCAAATTGGGAAGCAGGATGCACCATTCTAGTTGCTCTTGCAAAGACTGATCTGGGCTATTACTAAATATTGAGGTTGATTTTTCTGTTACCACATGTTTAGGTGCTGGTTCTTACAAACTAGCTCGTTGTGAGGTAGACAAGGGGCTTGTTCTGCAAAGCCCATAGTGCTATCTGCCTTGGGTGTCCCTGTACACATCTCCATCCCAGGGCCAGAGGGTAAGGAAAGCATTTCAGGGCCACCAAATTTGCAATCCTGGTCCATTTGTTTGAGGAGAGGCATGAGGATGGTGAGTGGGTAGCTTGGATGGATCACATGCATGGGCAGCAGTGAGTACACTTGGGGCTGGGGCCCCCTGGGTATAGATGCTCCTCAAGAGTCTGTGTTTCCAGTCTGGGCCTTCCTCCTCTTCAGGCTGGGCTGTGTTCCTTGTTTCTGTTATCGGTGGAGTGGAAGAGTTCAGGAAATCTGTTTGAGAGCTCCAATGCCTGGCTTTAATTCTAGGCTCCACCACTTACCAGCTCTGTTACTTGAGCTAATGAACCTCCCAGAGCCTGTTTTACCCCAGTTTTAAAATGAGAATAACAATAGTATGAAATACATAGAGCCATTATCAGCATTTAAAAAAAAGAGCATCTGCTGTGTGCAAGGAACAAGATTCAAGCACTGTCCAGCCACTTGCTGGGATCTCGGGGTCTTAAACCGGGAGCCTCAGGTTCCTCACCTCTGGGGTGTGTATGTGGAGTTCCTCTGCCCCCAGCAAATACTCTGTCACATGCGGCTCACACTTCCTCTTTCCCCCACTTCACCCCAAGCATCGCCCTCATCTCCATGGTGGGTCACCGCTCACCCTTTGGACTGCTCACCTGTAGCTCCTGCTATTACTACTCTGCCGTTCTCTACCTCCTGACATGTGTGGCCATTGGCTCCTGAGGAAGGTTTCCCATCCCAGTCATTGCTGTGACCCCACTGGGCTAGGCCTGCTAGTTGGGATTGGGGTCATTGTTCAGTGAACACCTTCTGCACCAGGCTGAGTGAAAAACGTCTACAACTGTTTTTCAAGTTAAAGTAAGAACCACTTTGCTCACTGCCTTGGTCATCTAGTGCTGCTATAACAGAAATACTGCAAGTGGGTGGTTTTTGGAAATCCTGGTGGCATAGGAATTAAGACCTATGGCTGCTAAATGAAAGGTCAGCAGTTTGTATCAACAGGCATTCCTTGGAAAGTCTATGGAGCAATTCTATTCTGCCCTATAGGGTCACTATGAGTTGGAATCGACTGAACAGCAGTGGGTTTAGTGTTTTGATTTGGATGGTTTTAACAAAAAGTAGTTTATTCTGTTGCAGCCCAGTAAGCTAGGAGCCTAAATTCAGGATGCTAGCTCCAGGAGAAGGTTTCTCTTTCTGTCAGCTTTGGAGGATGGTCCTTGTCATCAGTCTTCTGTTGGTCTGGGAGCATCTCAGTGCAGCAACATCAGGCCCAAAAGACATGCTCTGCTTCTTTCACTGCTTTCTTGGTGGTATGAGGTTGCCAGCTCTCTGCTTGCCTCCTTTTGCTTGTAACTCTTGAGGGATAAAAGAGGGTATAGGCCACACCCCAAGGAAACTTCCTTCACATTGGATCAGGGAAGTAACCTTAGTAAGGGTGTCACAGTCCCACCCCTAACCCTCTAGAACATAATCAATCTTGCCCCATTAACCACGGACAGAAATTAGGATTTACAGCATATACAAAAATTGCAATCACAAAATAGAGACCCGCAAGCCAAACCCATTACTGTTGAGTCGATTCTGACTCACAGACTGCATAGACAACTATATAATCCTGGGAATCATGGCCCAGCCAAACTGCTACGCACATTTTGGGGGCAACATAATGCAATTCACGACACTTACCCCATCTCATTCCCACTTCAAGAAAGGTTTCCCTTCCAAAACTCCAGTTTTCCCCCAGGGAAAGTGAGGTACAAAACAGCAATGATTACACCATTGGGTGTCTTGCTTCAAACTCTTCAAATGAAAAGTCCATTTCACGCGCCCTTGTCCTTACACTATAGGTCCCCGGGTAGAGCAAACAGTTTGCACTCAGCTATCAATCCAAACCTTGGAGTCATGGTGGCGCAGTTGTTAACAGCTTTGCGGCTAACCGGAAAAGTCAGCAGTTCGAATCCACCAGGAAGCCATTTGGGGTAGTTTTAATCTGTCCTACAGGGTCACAACGAGTCCAAATAGACTCGATGGCAATGGCTTTGGTTTTGGTACCAACCCAAAGGTTGGTGATGTTTGAACTCACCCAGTGGTGCAGTAGAAGAAAGCCCTGACAATGTACTTCAACTGCTGCAGTCAAGACAACTGAATAGAACTCATTTCTATTCTGTCGCTCTTGAGATCTTCGTGAGTCAGATTTCAACCCGAGGGCAACAGTTTGGGGTTTTGATCTTTCAGCCAGGGGAAAGAAGAGCACTACAACTCCCAGCGTACCCCTTGTTTAGGGGGCGGACCCTGCCCCCCTCGAGGCCCAACTGGACCCACCAATCGGAGCCCAAGGAGGGGCGGGGGCAGTGCCGGGAGGGTGGGGTCTGTGGGGAGGTGGCTGGAGAGCGAGTCGACCGCCAGTGGCGCCCAGAGCGCGGCGAGTGAGGAGTTGAACGCTGCAGGGTATCTTGAGCGCGGGCGCCGCGGACCCTCTCTGGGACCATGGGTAAGCAGGATGGGGCTCGGTGGCCCCAGGGAAGGTGGTAGGTACTCTGCCCTCCCAGCAGTGGCCGTATCTAAGCCGAATCTCCCCCGACCTGGCTGTCGGCAGCGATTTGGGGGCGGTACGGGGCCGGGGCGGATTCCCGGACGAAGCGAACCGGGCAGGAACCCGGCCGGTGCCAGCCCTGTGACCTGTGCGAGGCTGGGGCTGGTTGTCGGGGCGCGCTCTTCAAAAAAGAGAAAGAAAAAAAGTTCTGGCGGCGAGGGGCTTCCCGGGCGTTGATCTCGAAACTTTTTGGCCGTCTCTTGACTGAAAGTTACCAAGTCCTGTACAGTTCTGCCATCCCACTTCCTGCTGCGGTTTCAATCTCGAGCTGATCTCAGCTCATTTGTTGTGACAGCTGTCAGCAGCAGCTTCTCATCTCACGGTTCTCAGAAACCCGCGGCGCGGCGAGCAGAGGCGCCAGGTCCGCGGGGCGCGCGGCGCTTTCCACTGCGGCCGCTGTTTCCTGAAAATGACTGCGCGTCCTCAAGAGCTTGCTCAATGCGCTTTGAAGAACAGCAGTTCCGCTTTCATCGAGGGCGCTGCTGATCTTTCGGCCGTCGCGGGTCGCTCGCTTGCCCCTTTCTCTTTTCTTCTCTGGTCTTTCCTTTCGTGTCGCCTGTCCACTCTCCTCTGACCCCCCCAGGGGAAAGAGGTAGCGGCCCCCTTTTCCTTCCTCTTGTCTTTTCTTGCCTTCCCTTGGGGCTGCAGAAGGGGCAGGATGGCCTCCCTGCGGGGTGGGGGTGGGGGTGGTGAAGAAGCGCGAGCTGCGAGCTTGCTGGAGCTACTGCTTGGCTTCGCGGGGGGCCTGAGCTGCAGGGCTCAACCGGGTCCCTCCACAGAGTGCCCGTGGAAACGCCTCCGGCCCAGACAGGGGTCGCGCAGTCCTTGTCGGCGCCGTGGGCTGCGGGTGGAGGTACGGAGGCGCTGCCTGCGAGTAGCGGGGTCAGCTGCTGAGCTGTGGTCCCCGGCCCGAGGGGAGGAAAACAGGTGTCTCTTCCTCGGCCTGCGCGCCGCCTTTGGCAACCGACGCCTTCGGGGAGAGGAGAGGTGGGAGTGTGGCTAATGAGTCCAGCCCCTGCAGCGGAGTTACAGAGGGAGCTGAGGCGGGGCCTAGAATTTGGAATGGTAGAGGCAGGAAGGACCTCGAAGAATCGACACCTCTCTCGTGGATTTACAGTCAAGGAAACAGGCTTAGAGACCAACCCTTGTGAGGTATGAATGAGAGGAAGGCCTCCAAGACCTGCCACGCTGCCTCTCCCACGTCTCTTGTTTCTTAGGTGGGAAATTTGTCTGGGCTGACCCAGATCTCCTCTTAGACCAGGACCTACAGGCTTGGAGTCCCCCTGGGGCCTCTAGCCAGGGCAAAGCAAGAGCAGAACGCAAAGCAGCAACCATGCAGGGATCAGGCAGGCCTCCTCCTGTCTCAGCCTCTGCTGGAGAACATCTTGAACAAGTGATGTCTGCCTCCAAGCCTCCTTTCTCAGTAGGTAGAATGGGAACTCCTAATATATAGTTCATGGGACATGGGAAACGGCCCGTATTTGGCGCTATTACTGTTACCATTAAATATCACACAGCTCTGTCCTGGATTAGGGCCTTCTAGGACCTTCCAGAGTGGGCTAAATGGGGACACAGAGCTCCTGGCAGTCTTGAGGGTTTGCAGTCTCGCAGTTGATGCTCCTTAGCCTCCCCCGTCTGTACTCTTTTAAGGCATCCAACCTGGCCCCCATCCCAGCTGTACCCCTAAGATGGTGCTGTGGTGGGCACTGTACCCTGTGTCCTCAGGGGTCCTGTGTCCAGCTCCTCTGTCCTCAGTGTCGGCTGGAGGACAGCCCTTGGCAGGTCCCTACCCCTGCTGCGCCCAGAGTGAGCTCTAGGCAGAGACTCCTGCCAGGCAGCCAGCTCCTCTGCCGCGGAGTGGACAGGCGGCTTCAAAGGCAGTCTTTGTTTCAGCTCCAGCTCAGACTAAGGGAAACTTAAGCCAACAACCTAGGGCGAGGGGGTGGGGCGGTGTCTGCTGGTTGTTATTGAAGCTGTTGTTACCATTATTGTCATAATTGACGCATTGTTTCTAGTGGGTGACTTTTCATGAAAGGAAGTGTCGTTTCCTTCCCATGACACCAAGGGTGAGTAAGGTGGAGCTGGGGGCCCAGGCCCACCTCAGACTGAAGTGCCCAGCTCAAGGCCTGATTCTAGCCAACACCCAGTCACCAGCAGGCTGTGTGGCCTCGGACCAGTCACAACCCCTCTCTGGGCATCAGGGGTCTCAGAGATCTGCATCCACTGGCCCATGTCCATGGAGCAGCTGTGCTGTGTCCTGCATTATTCTGGGCAGTGGGGACCCTGGAAGCAAGGAGGACAGAGTAACTTCAGATCTTACGGGGTGAGGGGTGGCAGGTGCACGTATCTGTATCCACACTCAGCTGCGGCTTGTGAGGAAGCGTGTTGCAGTTGGTCCTGCTGAGAATGTTGGACCCATCAAGTCCAGTGTGCCCATCTCATAAATGGGGAAGCTGAGGTACAGAAGCAGTGAATGACTTGGAAGCATGTATCTGTGTTGCCTGGCCCTTGCCTCATCTCCCACCTGCCAGCTCCATCTGGTGTCAGCACGTCTTATAGGACAGAGGCAGGTTCAAGGGCCCGCTGGCCTCTGTATACCCATTCCACAGCTTCATACTCATCTTTTTGCCCTGGCTGAGCCCAAGTGAGATGCCTTGGTCTTCAGTGACACCTCCCTGATCCCTCTTCTTACCCCTCCACTGGGACACAAGCCCAACCCCTGCTGCCTCCCCCTTCTCCTCCTTACACAGCCCATCCCCTGCTAGACAGACTGAACACAGGCAGGGAGCCAGGGCCCTTCACTCTCAGGAAACAGGTTGCCATTTCTTAAGGGTATCCTAGGTTCTACCTTTCTTTCTCAAGAAACAGACAACAATTTTTACTCAAAGTGGGGCCCTGGGGACCCCTGCAGCCAGTGAAATTGATTCATGGGAGGTAGAGTTCTTCCCTGGCTACCCATACCCAGCTCCTGTGGGTGCAGCGTTTTGACTGGACCCCTCTTGTTCTGGGCCCTGGTAGGCATGGCAGTCAAAATGGGCCAACTCTTTTTATCAGAGGAGTGGGGGGAATGTGGTGTGAGAGGCACAGCCACTCTGGAAGGTGGCAGGTTTGCACCATGAGAGCACAGACGAGGAGCATAGGGTCATCCTGCTTCTGTTAAGAAAGCTCCAGACTTAGTGTCTTCCAGCCATCAGCTCTGCTGCTGCTGGTATGCTGTGTGACCTCAGGCAAGTAATTTGACTTCTCTGAGCCTCAAGAATAACATCTATTAAAGGGAGGAAAAGGAGCCCAGGTGGCACAAAGGGTTAAGCTGCCAACCGAAAGGTGGATGTTTTGAACCCACCCAGCCACTCCATGGGAGAAAGACCTGGCAGTCTGCTCCTGTAAAAGTTAAACCGAACAAACCCCTAAACCTGTTGCTGTTGAATCAATTCCAACTCATAGCAACCCTAATGACAGGGTAGGAACTGCCCCATAGGGTTCCTGAGGAGTGCTTGGTGGATTCAAACTGCTGACTTTTGCTTAGCAGCTGTAGCTCTGGACTACCACACCACCAGGGTTTCCCTATAAAGATTACAGCCAAGGAAATCCTATTGGGCATTTCCACTGTCACATGGGATGAGTTGGAATCAACTCAGTGACACTCCAAAATACGAAAAGTACCCACTAGGGGGCTGGGACAACTCAGGGACACAAGGTACAAAAATGTCCAGGGCATGATTTGGGTTGGTGGAGTGTTTGGTGTAGAAGGGGAAATAGAGAATGTCTTTTATGGACAAGGAGATGTCAGAGTGCATCTTCTATTGAAGTGTGTATCTAAAACTAACCTCGTAACCATGGGGCTTTCAGATCTGGGGGCTCAGCTGGACTCGGACCTGAGCCATGGGGGTGAACAGACATCAGATTCAGAGCACAGGAGGGCCCTTGAGCACTGCCTAGCCCAGCTTCCTGCCCTGCACACTCCCTCCCAGTGATGGTTGCAGCAGTAGGATTGGGTCACTAAGGCTGAGGGTTCATTTTTTGACCCTCTGTCTTCTCAAAAGTGAAATAAGGGATCACAGCGTACTTGTGGAACGAAGTCCTACCACTGATGGCCAGGCCTTCTGTAAATGCCATCTTCTCACTCTGCGAACACTAGTCATTTAGAAACCAACTCAACCTTTAAGGAGGATCTTCTGAGAAACACCAAGGGAAGCCTTGGGTCATGGGACCAAGACATGTCCTGTGGTCCTGGAAAGGAAAATGCTGTAAAGAGGTTAGTTCTCCCAAAGTTATTTCTAAATTTAAATGCAATTCAGCCAAAACCCAGTGTTTTTTTCCTTTAAAGAGAATATAGCAAAAATATCCTAAAGTGCAGATGGAATTATAAATTAATAGACAAAAACGGGGGGAAAAAAAGAGTAAAAATGGGAGACTGGCCCTTTGGATATGACTTGTTTCACAAAAGCCGTAAAAAGTAAAGTAGTGGGCACAGGCCCCAGCATCCCACCAAGAATGAATGAAACGGAAGAGAAAGTCCAGAAACCCTCCCAGCTTTGTTCATTATGAGCATTTAGATTGTGAAAAGAATAACATTTCAAATCCTTTGGGGTGGGGGACCACCTAAGCAATGAGGAAAAATATCATTAGAGCCCTTTCATATCTTATACCAGCAAAGAGTCCAGATATGTTGAAAGTAAAACAGTGAAACAATAACAACCATGACTGCCATCACTATTTCCTAGCTGGAAGAAGTTGATGTCTAAATGACACTTCTTTGGAGAGTAACTGTTTTCTATTATTTTTTTTATTTGCTCCACTCTTTACCCCATTAAACATAAGACACCTGAGGTCTTATACAGGAAGGGATATAAACCTGGGCTTACAGCAAGATACGCACTGAGTGGCTGATGGGCAGCAGTGATCATTTGGGGCCTGTGGGTCTCTCCCGCCTCTGTGGACTGGATGAGGTTGGGAAATAGAATGGCCAGGTCTCTAGCCCCCCCCTTCCCTGCAGAACTGGTTGGGGGGCCTTGAATCTGGAAGGTGTAGGAGCCAGATAGAGGGCTCACTCATTACCTGTGGCCAAACCAAAAAAACACACTTATTATTGTCAAGTTGATTCTGACTGATAGTGACCCCATAGGGCAGAGCAGAACTGCCCCATAGGATTTCCAAGGAGCAGCAGGTGGATTTGAACTGCTGACCTTTTGGTTAGCAGCCATAGCATTTAACCACTGTACCACCAGGGCTCCTCACATGGCAGTGACTTTCAAACATATTGGTAGCAGCAGAACTTTTTTTCAAATGAAGATTTACATGGAAGCCTGATCTACAAAAGCCCAGGGAAGGGAGGGATGAGGGCAGCCAGGGACAAGGCAGAGGCCATACAGGAGAAAGAAGGAAAGAGTATGCCCCCTTCCCTCGTGTAAGGCTGCAGAAGTGGGGCCTAAGACCTCATAATCAGAAGGCCTGCCCGGTCAAGAGTGAGTGCTGGCCCCAGAAGGGACAGAATGGAGCCTTAGTTCTTTCCAGAACTTGGCTCTACAGGTAGAGTGTTTCACTTTGTGTCTCCAGGCTGGAGATCTAATGCCTTTCCCACCTGGGGTTACAGAGCTCAGATTAGTGACCTCCTTTCCAGGTAACATGAGTGGCTGACTCCAGGAGATTTTCCCAGAGTGTGGCCTGGGCACTGTGCAGAAACTCCACAACACAGTGAGAAGGGGATTGGTTTGCCTGGCCCAGTGGCTGTTCACCTCAGCTCACAGAATCCCTTGGGGAGCTGTAAATTCAGATGTCAGCGTCCACCTAGGACTTAAATCAGATCCACTGGGAGTGACGTGTTTTTAAAATGCTCCCCCAAGTGATTCTGGGGTGCGCTTGTTTAGCCACCTTATTTTTGTGAGGCTGAGAGGGGCAGTGACTTGCCAGGTCCATACAGAAAGTTTATATTAGGACTAGCAACCCCATCCCACTGAGGAAGAGAAGGAGAGTCCTGCTCTGAAGATCAAAGCCAAGGAGAGAAGAGAGGAGAGAAGACCGAAAGGAGGATGAAGAGGGACTGAGGCCGACGGCGGGCAACTGGCGAGAAGCACATGCTCTGATGGCCTGCGAGACTGGAGGAATTCACAGACAACTCGTGAAAGACTCAAGGATCTTTCTCCTGTTTCACAGAAGGGAAGACTGAGGCAGAGGCAGACCAGGACTTTGTTGGAAAGGCAGCCATTTGGAGGGTCAGTTGTTAGCACCCAGAATTTCTGGAGATTGGCTGTGTCTTGAGTGGTCAGAAGCTGGCCTAAGTGGGTGGCATGAGTCTCTTGCTATTTGGCAAGGCTTAGAACTGATTTCTCTAGCACATATATTTGGACTTTCGATACAGGGAATTACTTAATGTGGTCCTTCTAGCGAAAGTCTTTGTAACTCCCACCAAGTGACTAGGTGAGACTATGCAAATGTGATGCTTGTGGCTCATCAAAGGGATTGGATAGCCTACCCTAATGAGGGTATCAGTCAGTTTTGCCATCCCACCAGCCTTGAAAGAGCAGAAGGGGACCTCACTACCACCAAGAAGAGACAGGAACAATGCACATCCTTTGGACTCAAGGTCCCTTTGCTGACAATCCTAGACCTAGGAGAGAAAGAGGGCTGTAACACTGCAAATGTTGAGAAATGATGAGAAGCAGCAGCAGCAGCAGCAGGACCAGGAGACCTGCAGGCAACAGCAGGGTGGGTTTGCCAGCCTTCAGAGAAAGAAAGGTGAGCACCTTCAGGCAGGAGACTTGGTGATGCAGTCGGGTACCTCCAGGCACTTGGCGGAGCTACGTTCACCTACCCATGGAGCTACAGCTGAGCACTTTCAGGCCAAGGTTTTCTGGTAGAGTAGGGGGCCTCTGGGCACTTACCGGTAGAGCTAAAAGAGTTTTGTAACATTTGCCCAAGCAGGGCAGAGGTACAGCTGAGAAGAGGCTGTCTCAGTGGAAGAAGTGTATCGTGCGTTATTCCTAAACCCAAATTGTAACCCGTTATTTCCATAGTAAACCCCATAATCATGAGTATGGTTTGTGAGTTCTATATGACCACGGCAACAAGTTATTTAGCCCAAAAGAGAAGTAGAGAGTGCCCTGGTAGGTCGGGCAGGTATCAGACTTAATGAGGGAGGGAAAAAAGGTTGGAAAGAGGATATGAGTCTGACCTTTGCCTCAGAGGAATCAGCCTCAGGCTGATGATGCTGATAGTGAGTCTCCTTCCCTCTTTCCCTCTGTCTCCCTGCAGTATCATCACAGGCCTTTCCATCAAGACTTTGCAAGTGTTGATGGTAACTGCAGCAGCACAGTGGTGGCAAGGCCACTGGAGTGGTCACTTAGACAGCATTGTTTTGAGTCCTGATCTGCCAGGGAGACTGAACTAAACCTCTCTGGTTTTGGTTCCCCCCCCCCCCTTAAAATGAGATTTCTCCAGGGACTGAGGCAGCCAGGGACACAGCTGAGCGCCTGTGCAAAGTGTGTGAGCAGTTGCAGATAGCAGCACTTACAAAAACTGCTAAAGGGGAGACTATTCAGTGGCCAAAGATTCTAACAGCATGTGTTCCTGGGTCCTGACAGCCTCATGTGTCACCTCTGTATGGGTTTCTCATCGTTAAAGAGATTCTTTTTCTGTCGGGAGCGGAAGGGAAATCTCACAGGTACTCAGCAGTAAGTATTTCCTGAGACAGAATGAGCCAGGAGTATGGAAGGGCTCATGTTAGTTGTCAGAAAGAAAAAGGGAAGAAAAGGAGGTAATCAAAAGACATGGTTCCTGGTGTCAGGTCTGCAGTCAGCCTGCCATGTGGTCCTAGGCAAGTCACTGCTCTATACTGGCAGGCCCAGTGCTTGTGCTTGCTGCACTGGTGGAGGTGTTGCCTTTCTGCAACCATCAGTGCACCCAGCTGCCCTTTAGTAAAGTTGAGCTTGTGGCTTTGGCTGCCTACCGCACAGGGTTGTTGCAAGGCTCAGTTATTATAACTTACCAGGCATCCATATGGGCACAAAAACCCGGCACCTCAGGAACTCACAGTGTGATGAGCAAGACCGATCTCTCATCGGGATGATGAGAGAGCAACCGAAGCACTGTACTTGGCTGGGGGCTGGGAAAGACCCCCAAGACAAAACAACTTGCCTGCTAAGACCTGAGATGTTACCAGGATCTTTGGTCAGGTGAAGGGACAATGTGGCCAAACAAACCAAACCAAACTCATTGCTGTCGAGTCCATTCTGACTCATAGAGATCCTGTAGGACAGGGTAGAACTGCCCCATAGGCTTTCCAAGGCTCTAGTCTTTACAGAAGCAGACTGCCAAATCTTCTTCCTGTGGGTTTGAACCACTGATCTTTCAGTAAGCAACCAAGTCCTTTAACCACGGCACCACCAGAGCTCAATGTAGTCTGTTTAACCTGAAACGATGCCAAACCGTTTCTACTGAATCAGTTCTGACTCATAGAGACCCTATAGAACAGGCAGAACTGTGTGTCCCACAAAGTTTCCAATGAGCATCTCATGGATTTGAACTGCCAACCTTTTGATTAGCAGCCAGGGGTAGTTTAAAAAAAAAAGTTGCCCTCAAGTTGACTACAACTCATGGCAACTTTATGTGCATTAGAGTTCCACAGGGCTTCCAATGGCTGATTTTTTGGGAGTCCACTGCCAGGTGGACTCAAACTTCTAGACTTTCAGTCCGCAGCTAAGTGCATTACCACCTGCACCCCCCAGGGACTTGAGGGGTAGTTGGAATTCTGCATGTCTCAGGGGAAGGCTGTTGCTTCACAAATGGGCATGTATTGTCTCTGTAGTTCTTCCTGGAGAAGCTCCTGTCCAAGCACCTGCTGTGGCTTCTCAGCAACTTCCCTGGTGACACTGAGCTGCTGAAAAAGACTGTCTGCTTGAACTTTGGAGCGTGTTTTGGAGACAGAAGTTCCCCTAGTGCAGTCTCCTCTGATTTGACCCCAAGGCTGTTTAGGGCCTCTGAAAAGATGTGGGGAGAAAGCAGGCACAGAGGAAAGATAGGAAGCAGGTGTGGGGACAAGGTTCCAGGATGGGGTGGAGGTGTGGAGGAGGGTATGCAGGGCTGTCCCAGATGGGGTGATCACCCGTGAGTGTTTAGAGGGCAGCCTAGGTGTAGCTGGGGACAGGGGAGAGAAGACAAGCCACAAAAGTAGGAGAGGACTCTGCTTTCTGCCAGGCTCTTTCAGACTGGGGAGGGGAGGACCGCCTTCTGTCCCCAGGGGACCTCTCATTAGCACCTCCTCCTCTCTACCTGCATCTTATATGTGTTCTTTTCCTCTCTCACACCCCATTCTTCTTACAGCACCCCCAGTCAAAGGCAAAAGGAAACAGTCTGAGGGGGATGATCCCCAAGACCTCTGTGTATCCCCCAAACCCAGTGGTGAGCAGAGCGGGAGCCAGAACCCTGTCCAGCTGGAGGTGAGTTGGGGTTCTGCCCTCAAGACCCTCCCTCCTGCCTTCCCCTCAGCTCAGCCTTCCAGGCAAACTGGGAGACCACAGGCTTTCACGAAGGAGCTGGAAATGTACAGAGGTGATCTTCACCTCCCCTGTAGACCCCAGACAGGGGCACCTGTTCAGCACCCTGCATCAAGGGGCTAGGGGATGGGAGCCCAGCAACAGGAGATTGGCCTGTTGTCTGTGGCAGAGGTTCTTAAATTTCATTTTTCAAATGAAGATTTACATGGGACCTTGATCTATAAAATGGAAAAGTACTATTCTAAGATGAGAGAAAGGTGCCCTGGTGGCATGGTGGTTAAAGTGCTTAACTGCTAACTGAAAGGTCGGCAGTTCAAACCCACCATCCAGCTTCTCCATGGGAAAAAGATGTGGCAGACTGCTTCGGTAAAGATTCATAGTCTCAGAAATCCTGTGGGGCAGTTCTACTCTGTCCTGTAGGGTCACTGTGAGTCAGAATCAATTCAACACCAGAGAGTACGATGTGAAATTACATTTGCATCCATCTGTTCAAATATATAATACTGACATATATACTCAGGAGACTGAGGGAGGTATTCTGACAAGCATGGAGCTGCAGATGGCATTTGAAAGCACCTTCAGCCCCAGCATCCAGGGCATGTGCCCAGTGCCTGGGGCATGTGACCAGCATCCTCGGCATGTTAGACACAATCTAGAGTCCAAATCTTGATTCAGAGAGAATAGTAGTTGCACATGGTAGCACTTTTTAACAGCTTGCCTTGAATTCACAGAAGAGAGAGCGAAGGGTAAATTCTCTTGAAGAGCAGTGAGTGCTGGAACACTGAGGTCCCGTTAAGCCATCACCTTGTAGCTCAAGTTACAGAGTGATGCTGGTCTCCAGCATGGTAAAACTACAGTTCTAACAGTGAGTCATTATCAGAGTTGTTTCACTAAGTTAAAAACACTGAGATGGTACCTAAACGAAGTATTTTGGGGACACATGACACTCTGCATTACTGCAGGCCCAAGTGTGTGCTGATGTCCTTCTGGGGTTTGCTGCCTTCCCAGCCAAGACCTGGGGCTGCCTGTTCCCAGAGCAGAAGGCTTCTTGGGCTAGGGTTGTGGCCGTGGGCCTACACCCCCAGCCCTGAGCCACCAGCATCAGCAGAAACTGCCCTTGTGGGCCTGGAAACCTAAGGTCCTGTGCATCTGAGAGAAATGTGCTGGCAGGGTCTCACTCCCTGAAAGCAGCAAGGTGGTCTGGTGTGTCAGAGAAGCAGTCTACAACAGAGGCTTCATCCCGGGATGCAGGCCCACCAAGCACCTTTGTTCCTTCAGCTTTTGCTGCAGATCACTCAGCTTTTACTGAGATCACTGAGTGAGGTCTAGCCTGCTCTCTGGGATCTCCCAGTCTGGAAGAGCAGCCAAGATGCAGATGCAGACAAATCAAAAGAAATGATCTGTGCTCCCTGAGAGGCCTGGGGAAGGTGCTGGACAGCTCCTATGCCTGGCCCTGCAATCAGCTTCTCCCAGCTGCAGGGTCTTTGTGGAAAACCCTGGCTCAGGCCCCTTCCCTGGGACCCTGAACTTCAGTAGCTGGGAGCTACTTCTGATGACCCCAGGAACAATCACTACAGCCCAGAGCAACAGGCTGGGGCTGGAAGTCTGCTCCTTCCTGTGGCAGCCTGGGGTTGGGGGCCAGACACTTCATTCCTCCCCGGCAACCAATGAGTACACAGCCATCCCCTGACTGGGCTCATCCCAGTGCCTGCTGTTCTTTCCCCAGGACGCTCCTGAGGCAGACGGGGAGCCGGAAGAGGAGCAGGAGCGGGAGGAGGAGCAGGCCTTCCTGGTCAGCCTCTACAAGTTCATGAAGGAGCGACACACGCCCATCGAGAGGGTGCCTCATCTTGGCTTCAAGCAGAGTGCGTCCCTGGGGCTGGCACTGGGAGGGTGGGTCCAGCAGGGAGCCTCCCCAAGCAGAGCATCTGGACAGAGCTGGCCCCAGATTCGGGCAGGTACCTCTACTCTGGCGACCCAGGACACTGCCCAGCTGGGCACAGGGTTGGCAAAGGAGCAGAGCTGGACTGGCACCCTCTCTGGTCCTTGGGCTGCCACTGTACAGAGCACAGCCTGTCGTCCACAGCGGTGGCCCTGTCTGGGTGTGTGCTAGTCTTGGACTCAGACTAACAGGCAATGGGCACAGGCTGCTGGCTGCTGCCTCTACCCATGGGGACTGACGGCCTGGCCGGTCCCTTTTTTTCTCTAGTTAATCTGTGGAAGATCTACAAGGCAGTGGAGAAGCTAGGGGCCTATGAGCTGGTAAGGAAGGCACCCTGAGTCCTCACTATGCAACATGTCCCAGGTGTATGCCTACAGTGATGGAGTTGGGGGAGGCGCTGCCGGAGTCGATGAGTCTCACAGAGGAGGGGGGCAAACAGAATTGGGATGAGCCAGGCTCTGCTCGCTGCACTCACAGACACCCCCTCGCCCACCCTTACCCCCGCCCCGTCTTGTCCCTTCCCGAGCTCTGCCTGCCTGCTAGTACTTTGCTGCTCGAAGCAGATTTTCCTCTGCTCCCCCATCTGTTCTGCCTGCCGGGTGCTCGGAAAACTGCTTGGGCTAGCAGGACGCCGCCAGGCTAGCTAACCGCCTGCCCCCTGCTGCCTCAGAAGCAGCTGTAAAATAGCCGCGTTCTCGCCCCACCGCGCACGTTCTCACCCAGGCGCTCTGTACGCGCCTGCAGTGGGACGGACCGCCGCCAGGGGGCGCCGCCGGCCGTGCCCCTTACCTAGCGCCGTTACAGGTGACTGGCCGCCGCCTCTGGAAGAACGTGTATGACGAGCTGGGCGGCAGTCCGGGCAGTACCAGCGCGGCCACGTGCACGCGCCGCCACTATGAGAGGTGCGGCTGGGGGCTTCCCTGGGTCACATGGACGCGTGGGCATTCACCTCCCACAGTCCTGGCGGAGCTTGCAGTGGAGGTGGGAGTAGAGCTGTTATCAAGGAGGGAGGTGGAAAATGCAGCCACAGAGCACCCCAGCAATGTGGAGGTGTGCTGGCTCCAACCTGGTTACGGCCCAGAGCTTCAGGGGGATTTCTGGACAAGCTGAGGAAGAGCCCTGGTTTCCAATATGTGCCCAGCAGGAAAGCAGCCAATAGCTTCTGGATCAGAAGAGTTCTGGTGGGCTTCCTGATAGGGGTCAGGCCTGACAGCAGCAAGAGGCGGGGATGGGTGGCCCCAGCCCTGGCCCTGTGGTGGACATGCCTGGCTCCCCACCAGGCTGGTTCTCCCATACGTGCGGCACCTGAAGGGGGAGGATGACAAGCCACTGCCCCCTTCCAAGCCCAGGAAGCAGTACAAGATGTCCAAGGAGTGTAGGGCAGATGACGGGGCCACTGAGAGGCCGAAGAAAGCCAAAGAGGAGAGGCTGGTGGACCAGGTGAGCACTGAGCCCAGCTAGGTCAGGGACCAACGCTGGGCCGTCTGCCTCCTCCAGCTGTCCCTGCTGAGTGTCCTGCTGGAAGCCACAGGCATGGCATTCAGGGCCTCTGCCCAGGACTTTGCCAGCTGTTCACTGCTCAAGGGCCCTCACATGAGGGGATGAGTGGGGTGTTAGATCCAGCTTGCACCCTCTTCCCATACCATGTCCTGACCCAGCTGTGCCATTCAGAGAATAGGCGCCTTCTGTGAGTTCTGCGTGGGGCACTATAAGGGCTAGTAGCAGTCCCAGGCACCCCTCTGCTGCCACCCAGGTCCTGCCACCCAGGTCCTGAAGTCAGAGTGCCTAGCTGCCACCCCAGCCCCTAGGCCAGGATGCTTGGCTCCCCCACCCACACACACCCCCACCATAGCTCTGAGGCATAGTTCTTTCTTGTCCTAGATGATGCCAGGGAAGACCAAGGCAGATACTGCCAATCCGGCTCAGCTCCCCAGCCAGGAGCTCCCCAGGGACAGTGCTGAGCAGCCGGGTCCAGCCTCTGCACCTACTCAGCCCTTCGAGGGCACCAGCTGTTGCCCTGAGGCATACAAACGGCTCCTGTCCAGCTTCTACAGCAAAGGAACGCATGGCATCATGTCACCTCTGGCCAAGAAGAAGCTCTTGGCCCAAGTGAGCAAGGCAGAGGCCTTGCAGTGCCAGGAGGGGGCCTGTCACCATAGTGTGGGCAGCTCTGACAGGGAGCCCCAGGACTCCCCAGCTTCCTGCCCTCCAAAGAGTCCTCTGAGCCCAGGAGGGCTGGGTGAGAACTCCAGGCATGGACTGACCCCTCAGGAAGGACTGCAGGCCCCTGGGGGCAGCCTCAGGGAGGAGGTTCAGGGAGGCCCCTCCCCAGCAGCACCCATCTTCACGGGCTGCTTTCATGCCTACCCCACTGAGGTGCTGAAGCCCATCAGCCAGCACCCCCGGGACTTCTTCCCCAGTCTGAAAGATGGGATGCTGTTGGGGCCATCTGGCAAAGAGGCTGGACCGCCAGCCAAAGAGCCCCAGCTGGTGTGGGGTGGGGATGTCAATCGCCCCTCTGCATTCCACAAAGGAGGCTTCAGAAAGGGCAGCCCCTACCCCAAACCCAAAGCCTGTTGGGTGTCTCCCATGGCCAAGGTCCCTGCTGAGAACCCAGTGCCTGCACCCACCTTCCCCAACAGCCCAGGCATCAGCAGCAAGCGCAACCTGGAAGAAGAGAGCTTTGCCTGCTGTGGCAAAAAACTACGGGCAGTGTCTCCCTTTATCAAGGAGATGGATGCCAATGAGTGTGGAGCCAAACCCCTAGGCCCGGGCTTGGCCGTCTCCTGCCTTCTAGACCCAGCCCTGAGGCCTGCCCCCCGGGAGGCCTACAGGGGCACCATGCTGCGCTGCCCACTGAACTTCACCAATACCCCAGACCCCTTAAAGGGCCAAGCCACTCTCCCCTTTAGCCCACTGGTGATTCCAGCCTTCCCAGCCCACTTCCTGGCCACTGCAGCTCCTTCACCCATGGGTGCTGGCCTGATGCACTTCCCCACTGCATCCTTTGACAGTGCCCTCCGTCACAGACTCTGGCCAGCCTCATCCACGTGGCACATGCCACCTGCCACGACCTACGCTACACCACACTTCTTCCACCTTAACACCAAGCTGTGATGGGCACCGTGGTAGGCTGTGCTGTGGAGGATCTGACACTGCCCAGAAGTGGTAGACATATTCAGGGCACTCCAGGCTGAAGCCCACTCCCCAGGGCAGCTGGGCTGAGCCCCATGCCGGAAGGTGCCCTGGCACCGGCAAAGAGGAAGGTAGTGGGCAAGCTGAGTTTGCCTCTCCAGGAAATAGCTGCAGCCCAGGAATAAGACCCAGTTGTTGCAAGACCTCGGGAGAATGTGGTACTGGCTGGTGGTTCCCAGCTGCAGTGGCCAGGAGTAGGCAGAGGGTCTGAGGAGCTGGATGGCAGCCCAGGGCATCCACGGTGCCCACCTAAAGTCCAATAAAGAAACACCAATGTGAATTCCAGCCAGTTCTGTGGTGTGCTTTCCTAGGGTGGGTGTGGCGGACTGTGACTGTCAGGGGCTGCCAGAGCAGCAGCTGTGGGGCTGAGAAGGTGGATTTGGTAGATTCTGAACCCATCACTCCAGCACCATGCAGGGCAAAAGCTCTGCCCCTGTTTCTATCTCGGCAGGCTTTGAAATTCATTCTGTCCGTTCAGTCCATTTCTTTTGCAGAGCCTCACAACTGGGTGTCACCTTCCTCCTGTACAAGGTGAGTTCAGTCAGTACCTTGCCCCAATTCTTCCCACATGTTAAGTGGCAGAGGAGGGTTGGGAACGTGGGGTCACTCCTGCACTCTGAGCTAAGCCACAGGACCCTGGCCATCAGGGTCTGCATGTTCCGCTCTGTTACCAGCGGGGATAAAAGAAGGAGCTGTAAGCCTGGATTAGTCTGCCCTGTAGTGAGTGCAGGCTTGGGAGGAAGACCTGCTGTTCAGTCCTCCCAGCGATCCTGAGGTGGGGCCACCATCCCTGCCTTCCCCACAAGAAAGAGCCCTGCTTCACATGTGTGGCCCGGAAGGTGCACCGGACTAAGACAGTCAGCAGTCCTGGGGGCAAAGGAAAGTGAAGATCCCAAGACTCGGGTTGAGCCCTGCCAAGGCCTCCTCAACAAGCTCCTTGAGGGTCTGATGAGAAGGTGGCTGCTCTAGGGGGCTCACGCTGAGAAATGCAGCAGCCTGACACCTTCCTTCCCATGGCTCTAGGTGGGGAGCAGTGGGCACTGGCCTTTCAGAGCCTCCCTCCGCTCTCCCCCAACAGGCTGCCCATTGTCAGAAGTGCAGACCTTTGCTCCCTGTTGAGCTTCACATCTGTCCCCGGGGAAGCTGGTGTCACCGTGCTCATGCAGGCACTGGGTGGCAGGCATAGAGCTGGGCCCCTGGTCCGCCTTGATCAGTGGGCGGCCTCTGAACTACTCTGCTGGCCCTCAGCCTGCCTCCTGGAGGAGGCCCTGGCTGAAAAGGTGCTGGGAACCTAGGCTAGGGGAGGGGTCATTTAGTGTGACCATCTTATGTCACAGGTAAGGAGGCTGATGCAGGAGCAAAAGGGATTTTGTTTGTCCAAAGCCACCACTGAGTATGGCCAAACCCTGACCAGGGCACATGCAACTTGCTTGGCACTAAGGGGGTGGGCCACCAGGCTCTGACCACCTGCCTCCAGCCCTGCTCCTCCAGGAGCTGCTCAGGCGGGGCCAGTGAGACAGTTGTGCTCTTCAGGGCAGCCACGTGGGTCCCGGAAGCCACAGCATGCTCCAGTTCTAGGGCTGGGGCTCCCACTTTCGTCTGGCCAGAGTATCTGCTCCACTCCTAGCCCTGAGCCCTCACACCAACATGCGCCCACCTGCTGCCCAACTCTGATTCTCTGGAAGGAAAGGCAACAGGTCTGGTTCTCCTGCCCACCCTCCAGGCAAACACCCTGAGTCATGGGGGTCAGATCCCCTGGAGAAGGGGGAGGTGAGAGCTATCCTGTTGTGTGCAAGGTGCTGCCTGAGCTTGGACAGGGTCCCCTTTACCTCCAAAGCAACAGCATCCTCTCCTTGGCACAAACAAGAGAAGGCTGACCTGTGCCAGGAAAGCCTACACAATGCAGAGTGATGTAATGGTTGTGCCCCCTGGTGGCTGGTTTGGAGAACATACCATTCTGCCAGGGGCAGTTGGACCTGAGCTGGTGGATGCTCAGGGCGAGACACTCTGGCTTAGCTTGAGTCTGAGGAAACACCTAGAGCTTAGTGTAGGTTATACTCCTTGGCACTACCACTCCTGGGTGGCCTGCCCAGAGCCACCTGGGACACTGTTAGTGGTTGCTGCATGCACCTACTTAAGCATGTGCCAGCTTTACATGAGTTTTCTCTGTCACCCCTCGCAACTCCCAGGGGAAGGTGTGCTTCCACCATTCACAAATGAGGAAACTGAGCTTGGAGAGATAACAGGACTTCAAAAGCTAGGAGGTAACACGGCAGTTCCTTACCTGCCAGTTGCATTGCCTTCTTGGTCCTGATAAACAATGACACTCTCCCCAGGGGACCCACAGAGCCAGCAGGGATGACAGCACACCTCTGCAGCATAAACCAAGTTTCAGGGCTGTGTTAGTCATCTACTGCTGCTGTAACAGAAATACCACAAGTGGATGGTTTTAACAAAAATTTATTTTCTCACAGAAAAATGGGCTGGAAGTCTCAATTCAGGGTGCCAGCTCCAGGGCAAGTCTTTATCTGTTGGTTCTGGAGGAAGGTCCTTGTCATTACTCCTCCCCTGGACCAGAAGCTTCTGAGGTGCAAGGACTCTGGGTCCAAAGGACACATGCTGTGCCCCTGGCACTGCTACTTTCCTGATAGTATGAGGTCCCCAACTCTCTGCTTGCTATTTTTCTTTTATATCCCATAAGATTGCCTCAAGGCACAGTACACTCTTAGGATTGAGTCCTGCCTCACTAACACAACCCCATTAACATCACAGAAGCAAGAGTTACAACATAAAGGAACATCACACAATACCGAGGGGCATGTAGGGAAATCAGCACGCTGATGTGTACTACGGGGCCTGGAAGGTGTCTCCAGGAGTAGGCACTGCTGTGGGCTGGCAGCTGGGAGACTCAGCAGGTAAGGAAATTTTCACTGATCAAGAAAGATTTACATTCAAGACCACAGGCAGCAAGCGGTGGCTTGAAGATGTGCATAGCGTGGCCCATGTGATGTTTTTTAAATTTACTTGATAAACCGCCAACTTTTAAAACTCAGATTTCATGTAAAAATTTTAATACTGAGCTTCTCTTTAAAAATCATCATTTCTGGCCACATGAGACCCCTTCTTGGAGCTGAGCAGGGAATGCTGCCCCTTTGGACAAGGCATAGCCTCCCCCACTAATCACAGTCCACCATTCCCCCTTAATCCCCAACCCAGGGACTGGGGCTGCCACTCCCATGTCACACCCAGCCCTCCAGTGCCCAGCCATAATGTGTGTAGCTTTGGGTGTTTCCACTCTTCAATCACGCAGGAGTCCTGCCTCAGCTCAGACACTAGGGGCAGCTCTTGCTCTTCACTGTTATGAAGGAAAAGCTGCTGAAGACAGTTTCCATTGCAAAGGATTCCAAGAACTTCACTGCTGGAAAACTCAAGTTTCTGGACAGCAGTGGATGGCAAGGCTGGGTCATGGTGAAGTCACACGTGGCCAGCATCCATGGTACAGCAGGGGACCTAGTACTGGGCTGGGACAGAACATTCAGGAATTCCAAGGCGACTCTACCCTTCTCCAGGCCTTGTCTACACAGAAACATGGGATTGGGACTTGTGATGCAGGGTGAGACACTGAAAGGCTCAGGTGAATGGCAAAGGTCAGGACCTTCATCTGAAGTATGCTCGGGGTCCCTTGAGAGGCCTCTGCTTCCCCAGCTCCTCCAATCCCGACCCTCCTGGAAACAAACATCACTACCCACAACCAAGTCCTCTTTAGCCACCAGCTTTGATTATAGGACACCATGGGAAGAGGCAATGGTACAGGAGATGAATAACCACTTCTCCGCCTCCACTGTCCCCCGCAGATCCCACCCATCTTGGGGTTCTTGGCTTCAAGCCTGGAATCCCTATCACCTGCCTAGCTTTTGTTGTCTAGCTCATGAACAAGCACTGGAGTGGAAAGATGGAGGCCAGAAACAAGTCCCTGAAACCCGACATCCTGGTGATCAGTGCATCCGAGTGGGTTCTCAGGCCCTTTACTTGCAAGCAATGGAATCAAACTCCAACCCAGCCAGGAAGAGACCGGGGGCGCAAAGAACTGCAGGAAGAATGGGCCGATTAGCCTCGTGAGGGCCACAGCCTGTGTCTCTTCTCAGGGGGATAGCCATGGGTGTGCCAGAACCACTCCCCTGACTTAACAGAGCTGTATGTATGACTTCCCAACTCTACTTCAATGACCCCAAACTGGTAGCTTAAAATAAGCCAAGGCAGGGGTATTTACACCCTGGAAATGGGCAAATGCTACAAATCAGGACTCCTCCTCCCTACCTACCCATCCAGGACCACCCTGACACAGTGGTCAAGACCTCAGCTGCTAACCAGTAAGTCAGCAGTTCAAATCTACCAGCTGCTCCTTGGAAACCCTATAAGGCAGCTCTACTTTGTCTTGCAGAGTTGCTGTGATTCAGAATCAGCTCAACAGCAATGGGTTTATCCACCCTCAGCTCCACCTGCTCTCTCAAGTCACTGCTCAAGGATAAAGTTTGAGGACCAAGAATCCGACCTTCAGTCCTGTATCCTAAGGACAAGTCCTGTCCCCCCAGAGCAAGTATGCTGGCCTGGCTGACTGAGACAGGAGCTGCCACTGTGGGTGACCCCCAGCACATCACTTCTCTGTACTACTGTTTCCATACGTGTAATATGGAAGGTCATCATCAATTCCACTTTGAGAGTTGTGGGCATTTGGCAAGTTCTTCGTAAACTACAGTTCTGGACACACGTGAATCATCATAGCGGTCCTTGTGGATCACTGCCTGCCCTGCCCTGCCCTGCCCTTCACCTTATGCTTCTGAAACTCCTGTCTGGCCTGACTCAGAGGCACAATGACCTGTGGTTCCTGTCTGTATCTGGGTCAAGAATAGCAAGTCAGTTTTATCCCAGGTACCAACTCTGATTAAACTGATGCTTGCTTGCAGCCTTACATAGGTTCAGTATGAAAGTGATGTCAATTGATTAGTAATGTCTGCCAAGGTCCAGTGAAGGGGAAAGAAACCTCACTCGTCATGTATTCGCTATTTCTGTCTGTTAAGTATAATGATGACCTAACTGCTGCCTAATGATGGGCTGTCTAACTCATATTCCTGATCTCACTGCCACATCTCAGCCACAGCTCCTGTGCAGACTGTCTGATTTCCTTGCTACATTACCAAGAGCTGGGAAACAGCATTGGGGTAGGGTGAAACAAAGTGTTTGATGCCTTGGAAGTAATAAGGGAGGCAAACTTTTGGAGGAAATCCAGATAGGGTGTCTCTCTCTCTCTCTCTCTCTCTCTCTCACACACACACACACACACACACACACACACACACACACACACAGAGTAATTTCAAAGAAGCTGAGTATAAACACATAAAGGGATATCTGGATTGAGACCCACAGGGTAGAATGGATATGGAAAGGGGAGGCACAAGTCTGGTGCCATTTGTAGAGTAACTGCAGTGCTTTTTAGATGGTGCCTGTGGCTTTGGGTATGGGAGAAATCAGCAGAAGGTAATTAAAATTACCATCCCAAAGTCCAGCTCTGATCAGCTCAACCCCTGCAAAAACTTGCACCACAGCCCTCCACTGCCCTCAGGTTCGACCCCAGTTGTCTTAGCTTGGAAGGTTCTTCATTGGCGCGTTTCCTTCCACATCTCCTTCGTCACGACCAGCCATGGCAGCAGCCCAAGGCACGAATGCAGCTGCCCCGCAGGCCTTGCCTTCCCTGGGCTCTGGAAGCACCTGTTCCGGCTCTTTCCACAGTGACCTTGGCTAGCTGCCCTCCTGGCTCTGGAGAAGGGCACACCCCACCCTTCAGAAACCAGCCAAGCTTCCCTTATCTCCCTCCTTGGCCCCTCCCACACAAATTAGGCTAGGGGATTGACAGTTAACAAGATTTTATTGAAGTTTCTAGAGAAACACAAGGAAAGCTCAACAAAGACATCATCTTTAAGTTGCTATTCAGCCCAACCCAATCAGCAGCCGTGGTAGCCAGTGCCTGATCAGAGCCCGTGTTAGTGCCAAGGTCTCCAGGCACCATCTGCTCCTCTGAGCATCACCACTCTTTGGAACTTAAGCCAGACTCACCAGCTGATTGGAGAGTAGTATTGTTTTTCCCTTCACCCTGTTTTGAGGATTTTCCCCCTAAATCTTCATTCCTAGAATCAGCGTCCTAGATGCTGGCTGGCAATAGTGGCCCAGTGATTAAAGTCCAGTCAAAGCGTTACTGAAGGGAACTCACTCAGCATTGCAGTGAACATCAATCAGAATAAACACTGCTTCTCAGGAGGCAATAAAAATTCAGGCCACTGGTAGAAAAGCAGCAGCCAGAGAGGGACTGTGTGGCTAATTTGGCTGTGGCTGGAGCCCTTTGCTTTCCTCCACCTTAAACCTGTCAGCAACCTCAGTTCTCCTAGGAGATGCCATGAGTAACCAAGGAGTAAACAATCAGTGTGAGTGCATGGAAGCATGTGTCTATAATACCAAGGAAAAAATCTCCCATCTCCCTTCTCACTGCATCCCTGTGTTCCCCAAACCAGAACTGGACATGAGCTTTGATAGGAATTTGCTAATTTGGGAAGTGAGGTATGTGAAAAGAAAAAGGAAACAAAGAACATCAGTTTTCATTTTAAAATTAAAATATATAGTGGGATATGAATTTTTAAAAACTGGAAACCCTGGTGGTGTAGTGGTTAAGTGCTATGTCTCCTACCCAAAATGTCAGTGATTCAAATTTGCCAGGCGCTCCTCGGAAACTCTATGGGGGCAGTTCTACTCTGTCCTTAGGAGTCAGCCTTGACTCGATCGCAGTTGGTTTGTTTTGTTGTTTGGTTTACACATTACTGGTGAAAGTGTAATCATCACAGGTCTCTCAGATGTATCAAAAGCCATAAAAATATTCCTATCACTTGACTGGTGGCCCCATTTCTAGGAATTTATTACAGAAAATGATAGGAGATTTTCTGCAAAAATCATTTGACAAAATTGAAGACCCATTCATGATAAAAACTCTCAGGAACTAAGAAGACAGGGAACTTTCTCAACTTGGAAAGAATACCTACAAAAAAATCTCCAGGTAACATCATACTCAATGTTTTACCAAGACAGGGAACAAGACACGGATGTTCACTCTCACCACTGCTATTCACCATAGCACTATAAGTTCTACCCAGTGCAACAAGAAAAGCGAATCAAAGGCACACCGATCAGACACAAATAAAACTGCCCCTACCTGTAGATGACAGAAAATCTCACGTAATCTACAAACTTCCCCGAATTAACAAACCAGTTTGGCAAGGCTGTAGGATACAAGATCAATAAACAAAAGTGAATGTATTTCTATATACTAGCAATGAACATGTGAACATTGAAATAAAAAATACAATACCATTTACAATCACTCAAGAGAAGGGAGAGAGAAAGGAAGAAAAAAAAACGAATATCACCGTCATCTAGTCAATTCTGACTTACAGCAAACCTACAAGACACAGCAGAACTGCCCCATCAAGTTTCCCAGGAGCACCTGGTGGATTTGAACTACCAACTTCTCGGTTAGCAGCCGCAGCACTTAACCACACCACCACCACAGTTTCTAAATACTTCATTGTAAATCTAACAAAACATTCTGTACAAGCAAGGCAAGGTTACGGCAGCTCCAAAACTACATCCAAACTCCCTGAGGGACCAAACGCTGGGCTGAGGACTGTGGGGGACCACTGTCTCAGGAAACAGCTGGCGCAGTCGGCACACAGTTTATAAAGAGAATGTTCTACATTCTACTTTGGTGAGTAGCATTTAGGGTCTTAAAGGCCTGTGAGCAGCCACCTAGGATACTCCACTGATCTCACCCCTTCAGAAGCAAGGAAGAATGAAGAAAACTTACAATACAAAGACTAGTTCAAAGGACTAATGGACCACATCCCCCCTGGCCTCCACCAGACTGAGTATGTACCACTAGACAGTATACCCAGCTACCACAACTCAATGCTCTGAAAAGGATTACAACAGAAGGTTCCTGGAGAAAAATGTAGAACAAAATTTTAACTCAAAAAGAAAGACCAGCCCTGCTGGTCTGAAAGAGACTAGAGAAACTCTGAAGAAATGGCCCCTGGACATGCTTTTGGTTCAGTAATGAAGTCACTTCTGAGGTACACCCTTCAGTCAAAGATGTGACAGGACTGTAAAACAAAATAAGACTAAAGGGACATGCTAGCCTAGGGTCAAGGATGACAAGCTAGGAGGGGACAGGAAAGCTGGAAATAGGGAATCCAAAGTCCAGAGGGAGAATGCTGATGATGTCATAAAACAGTATGTGTACTGTTTAATAAAAAACTAGTCTGTTCTGTAAACCTTCATCTCGAGTACAATTAAAAAAATGTACAGGACTTGCATACTGAAAAACACAAAAAAGAAATCAAAGATGTAAATAAACATAGAGACAAATCTTGTTTACAGATTGGAATACTCAGCGTACTAGAGATGTCAACTCTCTTCAAACTGATACACAGGTTTAATGCATTTCCTATAAAAATCTCAGTTATGATTTGCTTGATAAATATCAACATGAGTATTCTAAAATTTCGTGGTAAGATACAGGTACTAGAAGACTCCCTTTAATTTCAACTGTGAAAAGAGAAGTGGGAAGAATCAGTTCACCTGACTGCAAGATCCACTATATAGTTACAGTAATCAAGACTGTGGTGTTGGCAGAGTTGGACAGACACACAGATCAATGGAACAGGAGAGAGAATCCAGAAACGGTCAACACAAGCAAAGCCCACTGATTTTTGACAAAGGTGCAATGCAATTGAGTGGAGGAAGAATCAGGGCATAAGTAAATAACTTTGACCTAAACCTCATACTTCATATAAAAATTAACTCAAAATGGACTGTAGTATAAAATACGAAACTACTAATTTTTCAAAGAAAACAGAAAATCGTTAAGTCCTAGAGCCTGCTAAAGAGTTCTCAGATAGGACATCAAAGGCATCTACAAATGAAGAATTGTTATACTGGGCTTCATTAAAATTAAAAACTATACAAAAGACCCTGCTAAGAGGATGAAAAGATAAGCTATAGACTGGGAGAAAATATCTGCAAACCACCTGGCAAAGGACTCGTATCTAGTCTCCACAGAAAACTCTCAAATGTCAACAGTAAAACAAACAATTCAATTAGAAAACAAGCAAAAGACACTGTGATCATTAAAGCTGTGTTATCTAATTGGCTGGGTCATGATTCTCAGTGGTTTGGTGGTTACGATGTAGTTTAGCAGTCAACTAATCATCTCCATGATGAGATTTGATACAGTGTGATCACATCCGTGATGGGATTTACCATGAGCAGTCAATCAGCTGAAAGGGAGATTCCTTGGAGGTGTGGCCTGCATCCAATACAAGTGGACTTTCAGGCAAGACTCATGGGCTTTTGCTCGCACTGGATTCTACTTGTATTAGTCTGTTATCTGATTACAGGAACTTGAGCTAGCAGCTTATCTGTTATTTGTCTGCTGATCTTGGGATCTGTCAGTCTTTGCAGACTTGCCAAATCTTGAGTTTCCCAGCCCCTGTGATATGTGAATCAGGAGAAGTCTCCAGTTTGACCAATGAACCTGGGATATGTTAGCGTCTACAACTGCATGAACCATTTCCTTTACATAAATCTCTTTCTGTATATACTCACATGCTTTACTGGGTTTCCTTCTCTAGAGAACCTGGCCTCAGACAGACACGGACGTTTCACAAAAGAAGATACGGATAGCAAATAAGCACATGAAAAGATGTTCAACGTCATCAGCCATTACAGAAATGCAAATTAAAACTAAGATGTCACTAAACACTTACTCAAATTGCTAATATAGAAAATAATGACAATATCAAATGCTGGTGAAGATGTGATGAAGCAGATCTCTCATATATTGTTGATGGGAATGCAAAGTGGTATAGCCAATCTAGAAAACCATTTGCAGTTTCTTCTAAAATGAAATATGTATTTATCATACAGTCCAGCAACTCTACTCTTGGGAATTTACCCCAGAAAGATGAAAATCCATGTTCATGTCAAAATCTACACACAAAACTGAATGCACAAATGTCTTTCAATGGGTAAATGGTTAAACAAATCATAGTATGTCCATTCCATGGAATATTCTTAGCAATAAAAAGAAATTAATTATTGATACACACAAGACAGACATAAAAGGAATTAGGGTGCGTGAACAAAGCCAGTCTTAACAGGTTACATACTGTTTTGATCCCATTTATATAACATTCTTGAAATAAAGTTACAGAGATGGAGAACACACTTGTGATTGCCACAAACTAGGAATAGGCCATTGCTCTAAAGGACAGTACAAGACCACCCTGTGGTGAGGGAACACTCATAAATTTTGATTCCAGTGGCAGATACACAAAGTTATACATTTCATAAAAATGTACAGAATTATATTAGTACACACACACACACACACATACAAATAAGTATATGGTCTAGTGTCATGAACTATGTCCCCCCAAAATGTGTAGCCATTTGGCTGGGCCAGATTCCCAGTATTCTGTGGTTGCCCTCTATTTTTGCAACTGTAATTTTTGTAAATGTGTTCTAAATCCTCCTGTGGCTAATGGGGCAAGACTAGATTATGTTAAAGAGAATGAAAGTGGAACTAAAATACCTTTATTGAGGTCACCTCCAAACCCACTGTAAAGGGCGTTTCCTTAGAGTGTGGCCTGCACCACCTTTTACCCTCTTATCCTACAAGCGATAAAAGACAAGTGAACCAAGCATAGAGTTGGGGACCTCATACTACCAAGAAAGCAGCGCTGGGAGCAAAGTATGTCCATGGAACCTGAGATGCTCCCAGACCAAAGAAAGACTGATGTATCACAAAGACTTTCTATAGCCACAAGAAATCTTTTCCCTGAAGCTGACAATCTAAATTTGGACTTGCAACCTGCTGGACTGAGAGAGAATAAACTTCTCTTTGTTAAAGGCATCCGCTTCTGGTATTCCTGTTATAGTAGCACTAGGTGACTCAGACAACTAATGATATCTAAATAAACTCTGGAGTGTACCCATGTCCATTTCTTGGTTTTGATATTGTACTATAGTAAGAGAAGATGTCAGTACTGGAGGAAGTATGATGGCTCCTTGTACATTTCTTTGCAACTTTCTATAATTTACAAATCAAGTTTCTTAGAAAGTCAACTGTCAAGATATATGGCCAAGAGGGCAGAGTAGAAAAATGCTTACCAGGACCCCTCTAATGAAGACCCAAAAGAACAAATGAATCCAGAACATATAGCATTTTAGGAGCCCTGAACATCAAAGGGAAAGTTGAAAAACTGGACTGAGCAATGGGAAATGGAGAGCAAACCCAGAAGTACACAGGATTACACAGATCCATCTGCTAGGAAAAGGCCACAGCCACATCATGGGCTAAGCCATGGAGGCTGGTGGGCATCCTCCTCAGGAGAGGTGACTGTGTGGAGAATCCACTTGCACTACCACAGCCAGTGAGATAGCACCAGATCATTGGCATGTAACCTACTATTCACTGACCTAAATCTCTCCTTTGAGATAAGACTATCTCCCTCTTCCCAGAGTGCCACCC
This sequence comes from Heterohyrax brucei, assembly GCA_028571685.1. Lineage (NCBI taxonomy): Eukaryota > Metazoa > Chordata > Mammalia > Hyracoidea > Procaviidae > Heterohyrax > Heterohyrax brucei. The sequence continues at coordinate 27,927,550 of CM053162.1, forward strand.
CACCTCTCTGCACTGTGCCTGGTGCTACAGCATGATGCCATTAACTAATCTGGAAGTAGGGCTCCTCAAGCTGCCCCAAGCCATTCTCTGAGGCTCAGAGTAGGACCAATTTAACAAACCTGAGGCAGGGGAAATTCTGCCAGCTTCCCTAAGCCAGAAAATCACAGCAGAAACTGTTCCTTCACATAAATTCTGATGTAACGGATACATCACCCTCACAGATACTCAGAGACAACTGTTAGTCTCTTGCCTTACTCAGTAGCTGCAGCCAGACACCTGTGCCTATACCAATCACCCCTGCACATCTAGGATAGTAGGCAAGAGCCTGCCCCCACACACATGGTGGCTGACTACCAGGACACCCAAGCTGAATCTATACAAGAAAAATATATGGACTCTTGGGCTCCCATGTCTGGTAACAGCTCTAACCACTTGGTGAAAGGATATATAGAGCTTCAAAGACAACAATAACCAAACTATAACACATCACCAGCCTCTTTGTACATTTTAAAACAAGACACTAGAACACAGTAGGCAGATATAAATACAACTTACTAATGGCTTGGAAACAGTAGTCCATATCAAAGCACTTAAAGAAACAGACCATGATTTCTTCAGAAGGCTCCCAAAACAAAAAACCAAATTTTCCAGAGGAAAAGAACTTCCTGTAATTATCAGTAGAATACAAAAGATTACTATTTAGAACACCTCGAGAGATGAGAAGGGAGATAAGGCAAAGTGCAGCACAGCATAATGACAAATTGAACAGGCTGCAAGAAAGCACACAGTGGTAAGAACTAGAAATTCAGAAAACAGTACAATTACAGAATTAGGTAACTCAACAGCAAGTCAAAGCAGCACAAGTGAGGCAATGGAAGGTCAAATTAGTGAGACTGAAGATCAAGTATGTGACATCAACATCTTTGAGGAAAAATCAAACAAAAGAATTTAAAAAAAATCAAGAAATACTAAGAATTATGAGTGACCCTATGAAGATGAATAATCTATTACTGGCTGGAGTATCAGAGTGGAGGGGAAGGGTGACAGAAAATAAAGAGAAAATTGTCAAAGATTTGCTGACAGAAAACTTGCCCAATGTCATGAAATATGAGAAGATATCTACCCAAGATGCTCATCAAACTCCACATGAAGTAGGCCCCAAAAGAAAGACACCAAGACATATTATAACCAAACCTGTCAAAACTAAAGTTAAGGAAATAATTTTACAAGTGGCTAGAGACAAATGAAAAAGAAAACCTACAAAGGAGACTCTATAAGACTAAGCCCAGACTACTCAGTGGAAACCATACAGGCAAGAAGGCAATGGGATGACATATACAAAGCCCTGAAGGAAAGTAATTGCCAGCCAAGCATTATCTATCTGGCAAAACTGTGTCTGAAATATGATAGCAACATTAGGACTTTTCCAGATAAAGAGAAATTAAAGGAATTTGCAAAAATCAAACCAAAATTACAAGAAATACTAAGGAAGTCCTTTGATTAGAAAATCAGTAAGACAAGACAACAACCTAAGACCAGAACACAGAAAAGAACAACTAGATATCAACCCAAACAAGTGAACCACAAAAATAAATCACAATCAAAACACTGAAAACAGGGAAACAGAGATGTCACTATGTAAACATGTAACGAAAAAGGGACTCACAAGTAAACGTAGTCATAGGTCTTTCACATGGAAAGGAAGTCAAGGAGATACAACGAAATTAAAGACTAGTTTAAATCTAGAAACACAGGGGTAGATATTAGTGTAACCAAAAAAGAAACTACCAATCCTACACATCAAAATAACAAACAAGAAAAACATTAGGTCTCAGCAAACATACAATCACCAACACTGAAAAAGATGAAAACACAAAGAAAAAAAGATGTGGCACAGAAAATTAAAGGTAACCCAAGAACTGATTACAACACACACACACACACAAAATATATAAAAATGACAGCACTAAGCTCAGACCTATCAATAATCAAGCTGAATGTAAATGGACTAAATACACCAATGACAGACAGTGGCCAACTGGCTAAAACAACACAACCCATCTATATGCAGCCTACAGGTGCCAAATTATCTTAGACTCAAAGGCACACACAAGCTGAAACTCAAAGGACAGAAGAAATATATACATCAAGCTAACAATATTCAGAAAAGAGCAAGACTGGCAATATTAATCTATGATAAAATAAGACTTTAAACCAAAATCTACCACACTGAATAAGGAAGGACATCATATAATGATTAAAGGATCAATGCTCTAGGAGGACATAACCATATTAAAAATTCATGCACACAACGACAGGGCTCCAAAATACATAAGACAAACACTAACTGCACTGTAAACAGAAACAGACAGCTCCACAATAATAGTAGGGGGTTTCAACAAACCACTCTCAGTGAAGGACAGAACATCTAGAAGAAAGCTCAATAAAGACATCACAACCCCCACCTACTGCAAACAAGTTGGAAGATCTAAATACCACCATCAACCAACTTGACCTCACAGACATACACAGAACACTCCACCCAAAAGCAGCCAAGTATGCTTTCTTTTCCAGTGTTCATGGAACAGTCTCCAGAATTAAGCACGTATTAGGCCACAAAGCAATCCTTAAAAGTCAACTGTTTAAAAACAAAAAATCCAATTAGAAAATGGGCAAAAGACATGAACAGATATTTTACTAAAGAAGACATACTGATGGTAGAAAGGCACACAGAAAAGTAATACAACATCATTAGTCATTAGGGAAATGCAAATGAAGGCCACATGAGACAACACTATACACCTACTAGGACAACTAAAATAAACAGAAAATTATGCCAAATGCTGGCAAGGTTGCAGAGAAACTGGATCTCTCATACACTGCTGGTGGCAAAGTAAAATGGCACAGCTACTCTGGAAAATAGCCTGGCAGTTTCTTAAAAACTAAGAATTTATCATATGACCCAGTAGTCACACTTCTGGGCATTTATTTCAGATAAATAAAAACTAATTTTCACACAAGTGTGCATGCAATTGTTCACAGCAGCTTTATTTGTAACAGCTCAAATCTACAAACAATCCAAAAGCCCTACAACAGATGGTTACACAAACTGTGAGTGGTACCGCCACACAATGGAATACTACTCACTAATAAAAAGGAATCAGTTATTGATACAACTTGCATCTCAAGGGCATTAAACTAAAAGAAAAAGCCACGTACTGCAGGATTCTATTTATATAACATTCTTGAAATGACAAAATTAAAGAGATGGAGGGCACATCTACTGGTGCCAATGGTTAGGCATGGTGAGGGAAGGGGTGGATTGACTATTAAAGGGAGGCCCAAGGCTTGTGGCAATGGAATGGTTCTGTATAGTGACTGTGGTGGTGGCTGCAAGAGTCCATACGATAAAACACCACAGAACTACGTGTGTGTGGGTAAACACGCAAGCACAGAACTGATGCTAGTTTCCTGGCTGTGATACCGTCCTGCAGCTGCATGAGCATGACCACTGGGGAAACTGGGCGAAGGGTACACAGGGCATCTCTGCACGGTCTCTGCAACTACTCGCAGGTTTCAAAATCGACAGTTTTTACACTGAAGCTCCTGTCTGTGACAGTGCCTACTGAGAGAATATATATATGCTTTTAGTGCTACCTGTGGGCAAACACGTTTCTGCTTCTTACAACTGACGAAAATGCATGCTTAGAAAAAGAGTTGAAAAGATAACAGACATACATGCATCAAACTTTTCTCAGGCCCTGTCTCTCACATTCCTAAGTTTAGGACAGCTGTCATTTTAAGCACCTGACTCTTCATCTCTTACCCTACCTGACTCATTCACAGCAGGAGACTAGCAAGCTGAGAGGGAGACAGCACATAAGGTACCACACTAAGGGTGGCACAGATGTGCCCAGGTGTGCTGGACACTCCCAAGCAGTCTAGAAGAACCACAACCTCCACCCAAAGGGTTCTAATGCTAAGTACAGGGACTAGAATTTAAGGACGGGACGGTATGTCCACTTGGATACAAGTTCACAAATAAGCTGGACATTGGAATTCATTGGTTTGTTCATAAGTTTTTATTTTTAGTGGTGGTACAGGATGTAAGAAAGGGGCCCCAGCTACTGAAGGACCAGCCAGAGCACCAAGTGGCAGCAACAATCATTCTAGGCTTGATGAAAAACAAATTGATAAGGGTCGCATGTTGATCAAGCCACCGCTGCCTCACCTCCTATGCTAATCTCTATGTCAGGTCTCCTGTATCAGAACCAAAGCAAGAGCCACGCAGAAGAGACACCGGGACTAGTTATCCTAGGTTCCAGACCTGCTTCTGCCACTTGTTATGTGCTTTCTCTATGCCCCAGTTTCTTCACCTGTGAAAAAGGTAATTACAGTACTCAACTCATAAGATTAAATGAGTGAGCATGTGTAAAACACCGCCTGCCACCCATGAGGCGATGGTCAGCACTGTCATGTACGTTCTCCCTTTCTCTGAGAATCTACTTCATTCGGTTTCACTAGAACAAACAGGAGAAGGTCAACTGAAAACAAGCTGAGCCAACGCAAGGCTGGCTTTGCTGTTTTTATATTGTTTTTGCTAGTGCGAGAAGAGAACTCTCACACAGCTGTTTTCCAAAACCCACCTAGCCAAGTGGTGGGGCCAAGACTGGGCCAAAGATCTTCCTCCATCAGTGACCTATTCTCAAAGCCCAAAGACACCTTCCATGGGGCATCAACATGCATCTGTCAGCCAAGAATCTAACTAAAATCCTCTTGATGCTTGTATATTTTGCACCAACAGTATCCCCTCCTGAGGTTGTGGGCTCTGGGTCTGCTACGTGTTGTGTTGAGTACTCACTTTAGCACTCTTTAAGCTGTATAGCCCAAGCCTCAGGAGTCACCGATGGGAAGTGTACTAGGTTTTACCATCAAGGCAGGACTTTTTGGTTTCTGTCTGGCCTTGGCACACGGCTGTCCATGCTGCCTAGGCCGCATTCTTTCGGAAATGGCTGATCCAAGGCCCTCTCCCTGTTTTAACGATTTGGTAAACCTCTCCAGAGCCTAACCTCACTCCTGCTGGTGTGCTACCATCCTACCTGTACAGCCATCACACCTGAGGCCTGGCTGTCACCACCACATTTCACACCTTCCTCAAATTCACTACACGCCCTCTGAGTTTCAAAAAGCAGATACCTACCAGCTAATGCAAAAATGCAGTCTAAATTTCCATGTGAGTCACTGCTGAGATTACTCTGCAGGAGGGAAGGGATGGCATTTAGGGGACCCACTTCCCTTCCGTCACACTCATTTCCCCAGCCTCTGCTTGCAGCAACTGTTTTGACTTGTCTGAGACTCTTGCATAGGTGAGCTCCCAGGTGCCCATGCAGGTGAGACTCCTGGATCAAGTGCAGATGGCTTGGCTCCAACACACGCTGCACTGTGGGTCAGGAACCTGGCTATAACTCCAGCCATGGCATGCTGTGAGACCTCCCTACCTACAGAAAAAGACACCAAAGAGTCACACTCGGGTGTCTTATTTGTCACCTGGACTGGAATCACTCTAGAGCAGAGAGAAGGGAATCTGCTCTGGAGGACCAAACCTAAGGCTGTGTATGCCGACAAGTGCTGTTACCAGGTGGGGAGGGGCTCAGAGAACAGTCTTCACGACCGCCTCTCTGTGGTCCTCCGCCACCAGGTCCACTATACTCAGGCTGGCACCAAGAACCCTGTGCAGCAGAATCACTACAACAATCTTCCCACCTCCAAGCAGGAAGAAAAAAATCGTGTGGAACAGAAACTGGAAACACTGAATATGGCCTTGGTAGTCTTGATCCACAAACTTTCTGGGTTGGCCAAGATGTAAACTTAGCTGGTTACATCTAATTCATTTTCAGTCACTGGACACAGAAATCTCCAGGGTTGGAGCTTATTTGGCAAATTCTACTTCTCCTATCCAGCTGTGTGAACTGTTCCTTAGGTTCAAATACCACAGTGTTATATACAAAGCCCCAAGCCCAAACCATTTCACCAAAGGACCCACGGGCTTGTCTTTCATACTACTTCACTTATTGCTCCATTCCTCTTCTTTGGCTTTCTGGACCTGCAGGCCCTCTGGACACAGGAACTGCCCAAGGCATGGTGAGGAAAAGGGACCAGTTTTCATCTCCTGGCAGCTGCTGACCCCCATGTCTAGGACGGTCAAAGGGGTCACAAGATGGCAGTCCAGTTGTCTTTGACTGATTTGAAGATGACAAGTTCTCAGGTCTCAGCAGGCTGTTCCACATCTGATGTGGTGTTGAGGAGAGAGCTGCATGAAGCCTGCTCTCCCACGGCTGCTGAGTAAAGGTAACACACGTCCAAAACAAGCCCTCTGGCCTGAACACCCACCCAGTAGGCCAGGCTGATCCCAGTCCTCAGCAAAGAGCTCTTGATTGTGACTCCCACTGCCCAGACCATGTAGACATCTCTTCTCAACGTGGCATAGGGGCAGCACAGACTTCCAAAGGGACTCCTTTATTAAATGCAGTGAGCAGTCCAGTACTGACACATGGGTAAAATCACAGCAAAGGAGGGGGAGGAAGTGCCTCTGATCCATGCACAGCCAGGTCTGCTGACGAGATGGGGGGTCTGGAGACCAGACTTGTAGATCCTGGAGGACGGTGCTCCTTTGCTGATGCTGTATCACCTAGCCTAATGGTTTCATGAGATCTATGGGCCCAACACTGAAGATACTTGGCAGGGAGGCAACAATTATCTTAAAGAGGTCTTCTGTAGGCAGACAGCTCAGCAGGACAGCTCACGTGCCTATGGCACACCACAAAGCAGCCACCACCAACCTGATAAAGGAGGACATATTGCAGACATCTTCAGGGTGCTGGAGGCAGGCGCTGTGGCAGGAGAGGCAGTTAACAAGGGTCAAAGCTTTGCCAGCTTAATATATACAGAACCCCTGACCCAATCATCACACTAACGAAAATTCTCAGTAATGAAAAAGCTGGATGCACAAAGATGCATTCCAGCAGCCAAGTGGTTAACAGGCCCTGCAGTCACAGACTCATGTCCATCACTTTTTAGAGTAAATCACTCATGTTCTCTGAGTCTCCTTTTTCTAATCTATAAAACGCAGATGACAGCATCTACTTCACAGAATTGTTGTGAGGATTAAATGAGATAATTCAGCTAAAGCACCTCCCATGTGTGTTCAGCTAGAGAGGACAGTTGTCATTTTGCTTTAAGGACACTAAATAAATGCACACAAAAAAGGTAATCAGTGAATTCTCAAGGGTGACAGAATTAGAATGCAAACTTCCATGAAAGTGACAATATCATTTTTCAGGTATTGTACATGTTTTAGGTGCAGTGGGGGTCTCGCATCTCAGGAAGAAGGCAGGTAAAGAAGATTACTCTTTTCCACCATGGCAAAGGTCTCCCCACTTTTCTAGATTTTACTCTTGGAAAACTCCTACGAGGGCTCTAAGATTCCAGTCAAGCAAGGAAAGATGGAGAGGACATGAAGGGAAGAATGAAGAATGGCTTGACTTCAAACCTCAAAAGACACACCTCCCAGAGTCAGGGCTGTGCACGTGATGATGACTCTGCCCTGATGATGAACACACCCGAGAGTGAGCCCACTCCAGCGGTTGCTGTAAGGACAGCAGCAATGCCCAATGCTGTGGACAGCTATCTAGAAGAACTGCCTGCCAACATGACAAGGTCACTTGTGGCCAGCAGTACATAAGATGCACTGTGACCACATGTGAGGTCCCCATCTGAGGACACCCAACACACGACCCAATCTGTACAGTGTCAGTCCCCCATCTCTCTATCGTCTCAGCTGTGAAAAGTACAGAGCAGCCCATTTACATAAAAGGCAACTTGTAGTGAGCATTAATTAGTGTGAGAAACAAAACAGATAATTACGTGCTTGCACAGCTCTTAGAGAAGTCTATGCCAAGGCTTACCATATTTTTTCTCTTTAAATAAATACTAGAGTATATATTACAAAAATTAAAAAAGGATGTGTGTTTTAAAACTTAAATACATTATCATTATCACACATAAAAAGGCCAACCATGTCTTAACAATTATCCAGTCAGTGAAAAAAATTCCAACTGTCTCATAAATGAGTCATTTAGAGACCTTTTAAACTTCTTGTTCACAAAGCCTGAGAAGATTCTGAGACAATCCCCACTAAACTCCGTTACCACAACAATCACTTAAGTTAATTTAGGTCAACTCCCTCATTTCATCTATGACAAACATGAAATCCAAGGAGGTTGGGTGATTTGCCCAGGATCCCACAGCCAGCTAAAGACAGCTGGACTCAAAGCTCAGCACTCTTTCCACGACATCACGTCTGGCAGTCTGAGGTAACTATGAGAAGCGTCTGCATCAGATCACTTAATGACATCTCCCTTGGCCATAAGGCCAGAATGACCACTGAAACTCTCTCAGTAATCACACCCATTGAACTGAGATGAGAATTAAATCTCTGTGTTAACACCACCTGGTAGCAGCCAGATCCAGATCACTTTTTCTGTGCTCTAATTTAGCCATGGAAAAGGAGAACTTTCCATGACCCCTGCCCTCTTCTCATTACTAACAGCTCCACCACCCCAGGGCAAGCTGAAGAGGACGACCTGACATAGAAAGCGTCACGTGGCAAGAATCAACTTCTAGCTGTGCATCAGTGTGGCATGAGCAGAGACTCAGAATGTCTGAAAATGAACCCACATGGCCTTATGGCCAATTTCATCAAACCATCAAGAACTGATACTTTCTGTACTACGTATATGTTTTAGAGACAGGAAAAAATAAGTTTCCCATCTCACTCTACAAGGATAGATTTACCCCTTTTATACAAATGAACCAAGAAAGCACTCACAAAAAAGTGGGAGGTTGAAGAAAAGAAAACTAGAGGCCAGTTTCACTAATAAACAGATCAAAATCCTAAGTAAAATAACAGCAAATTAAAACAATAGCACATGTTTTTCCACTGAAATACTAGCCTCATTTCTTTTCATTTTCAGTTTTCTTTTTGTAAGGTTTTGTTTCTTATGTACACAAAACAGAAAGAAACGGGATGAGCATGTGTAAAAAAAAAAAAGGAAGGAATACCTAATAGCCATTGAATTTGGAATTCAGAGAGTTCAATGCTAGGAAATCTACTTCAGTAATTAATCGTTTGAACTGATTAAAAGGAAATATTTATGCTCATTCATTTTATTTGATTTGAAGAGGGCACTAGACAAAATTGAGAACCCAGAATAAAGACCTTAGCAAACCAGCAAGAGAACTGACACTACCTTTAATTGAGGTTCTGCATTATCAAATCACCAGAAGGAGCATTAGAAGGATGATGAAACTACATCTTACATATTTTGAATATGTTTATCCCCAGAAGAACTGGTCCCTGAAGAAGGACATCACGCTTGGTCAAGTACAGGGTCAATAGAAAAGAGGAAGGCCCTCAACGAGATAGGCTGACACTGTGGCTGCAACAATGGGCTCAGGCATGACCACGAGGACGATGCAGGACCAGGCAGGGTTTTGCTCTGCTGTGTACACAGGGTCACTACCACATGGAACCAACTAGACGGCACCTAACAATAACAGTGATCAAATAATCATACAAACTTAAGGTTAGCATGGACAGATCCAGAGAACAGAACAGCAGAACAGGCCTATGTGCATACGGTAGTCCAGAATGTGGTTAACAGTAGATTTCAAAGGAATGTAGGAAGGATGAATGGACTCATCCATAAAGACAGATCCTTACCTCACTTAGCATAAAAAATAAATGCCAAGTGGACTAAAGAATCAATGAGGAGAAGTTTTCTTAATCATGACACAAAACTCTGGAACCATAAATGAAAAGTTTAAAGATTTTACTATATAAAAAATTCTAAATATTTGCAGATTAAAAAAAAAAAAAAACAGAAATAAAAGCTAAAAGAAAAGCCTTCAGTATTTAAACAGAAAGTAAAAAGACAAGAAAAAAGAAAAGCAAGGGACTCGAATAAAGTATACACAACTTGTACAACAATAAAGGATTATCATCTGAACACATAAAACCAAGCAAAAACCTGTTGTCAAGTCAATTCTGACTCACAGTGACCCTATACAACAGAGCAGAACTTCTCTACAGGATTTCCAAGGAATAACTGGTAGACTGAAACTGCCCATCTTTTGGTTTGCAGCCAAACTCTTAACTACTGAGCCATCAGGGCTCCTCTGAATATATAAGGCTGCTATAAACCAAATACAAAGAAAACAGAGTATGACAAGCAATCCATGAGAAAGAAAAAAATCTCATTAATAACCAGGGAAATGTACTTTAAAACTATCAGATTAACAAAATTATACTAATTTCTGTAACCGACCTAGTGTACAAAAACAGCTCTTCTGCTCACTTAATTCCATCTGTTAACTAGCAAAGCTGTCTAAAGGCCCACTTACCAGCAGCTAGCCATATTTTAGATGCATACACCCTCCACTTACTGGTCTGATGCCTTGAAAACTGTCCCAAAGGAACACTAGAAACAAGGATGTTCACTGTAGCATTATTTACAGTATCAAAAACCAAATACAAAAATAAAAAAAATAAAATAAAAAAGCAAATACAACTGACTATCTGACTGGAGTAACAAAATACACTTTCATACACCTGCACAGGAGATACAAGACAGCCTTCCCTCCATATGAACAAGGAGTGGCATCACCACACATTTTGTAAATGAAGGCTAGTTACAAAAGAGTACGTATTTTGTGATCCCATTCTTGTCAAAGTAATGTGTTTGGACAGAAAGAAAAGTCCCAAAGAACACAAATCAAGCTGCTGAAGTGGTTACCATCTCTGGAGAAGGAGCCCTAGTGGCACAGTGATTAAAGCACTCGGCAGCAAACCAAAAGGTCAGTGGCAGCAGCTGTGCAGGAGAAAGATGCAGCAATCTATTTCCATAAAGACTGTTTCCGTGATTTATAGTGTTGGACGCCATATGGGGCAGTTTACTCTGTCCTGCAGGATCACTGAATCAGAATCAACTTTTTTACAGCGGGTTTTTTCTCATCATCTCTGGGAGTGGTGTTATGGACAACTTTCACTTTCTAAATTTTTTTATTGTGCTTTACATGAAAGTTTACAATTCAAGTTAATCACGTAAAAATCTATACATACATTGTTCTATGATCCCAGTTGCTATCCCTATAATAAGAGCACACTCTTTCTTTCTACCCTGTTATGTCCCATGTTCATTGAACTAGCTACTGGCCATCTGCCTTCTCATTGAGCCTTTAGACAGCAGCAGCTGACTCAGTCTCATGTACCTACTTAAGCTAAGAAGTATACCTTTAACAAATATCACTTTATGTCTTATATTCCAGTTGAATCTTTGCCTGAAGAGTTGGCTTTGGGAACAGGTTTACTTTCAGGTTAGCAGAGTCTAGGGGCCGTGTCTTCTGGGACCCCTCCAGTCTCAGTCAGACCATTAAGTCTGGTCTTTTTATTAGAATTTGAATTGGGCATCCCACTTTTTCCCCGCTCCATCAGGGCCTCTGTTATGCTATCAGGGCAGTCACTGGTATTAGGCAGAATCCACCTAGTTCTTCCAGTCTTAAGCTGATAAGGTCTCTGGTTTATATGGCCCTTTCTGTCTCTGGGGTCGTAGATTCCTTGTGCCTTTGGAGTTCTTCATTCTTTTTCGTTCCAGGTGCCCAGACACCACTCACCAAAGTGAGATGCAGGACACTTTCTTATAAACTTTGTTAGGCCAATTGACGTAGCTGTTCCTTGAAACCATGGTTCCTAGACTAAACATTTCTTTAATGTTTACATTATTTAAAATAACAATTGCTTTTATAACTGAAAAAATAAGGAATAAATTTAAAAAACCTCCACCACTCTGCAGAGGTGCGAGTGTTACCTATGAATCCAATAAATATCACGCAACAATCTTTATACAATCTCTTCCCCCCGTGAAGCGTTAGAAAAGTTTCTGGAATGATCTGGGGACGGATTGTCTCTGTCATAGTACCACACTGCCCACTCATTGCCAGGGCTTGCATGGAGTGACAAGGACAGAACCAGGCCTGGAGTGATGCAAGTGCCCACAAGAAGGTTATAACTGACACAGTGGATGTTGAAGGAAGCCAAAGCCAAGTACCGTCACTCTAATATTAGACTCAAACCATATTTTCCATCAACATCCAATCTTTGGGTGGATCCTCAGATCACCTTTTAAGATCAAAAACATTTCACTTGAAAGAGTTATAGTGGAAATCAAATCAACTACGAGAAACTGATGGTGAGCTGCCTGGTACAAGCTATAAATAAAATACTGTATTGCACCCTCAAAAGACACCTGGACAAGTCAAGATCTCAGAAGGTACAATGCTGAGAAGCTGCTATTCACAGAAAGAACTTTAGCCAACCAACTTCTAACTATAATCCCTGGATGAAGAACCCAAGAATCAGAGCAAACAAAACACTAACAGGCAGGAACATACTTAAATATATTTAATCCTCACAGCAACTAGGGTAAAGGAAAGACTCAAGAGACCCAAGGCTTGTTGCTCAGTTACAAACAGCAAACCCCACAAGCTAGATCTGAGTGCGATACACCTCCAAGTCCAATGCACTGGCAGCAACTCATCAGCCAGCCTCAAACTTCCCAGTACTGGAGCCTGTGTCCTCCATCCTCCCAGGCCAACTCACCTGAGAGCTGGAAGGCAGAGCCTGGGAGGCAGGCTCCTCCGAAAGGGCTGCTCCTGAGCCCACAGGGCTCAGCGTGGTGATTCTGCTCGGCTGGCCACGCAGTGTCAGTGTGATGGTGGTTGGAACCTTTAAGCCTGAGGGAGACATAGAAAAACAGGGTTTGTTTTTATTTTCCCCCCAAAGACGCTAGTTTCCACTGAGGCTTTCTTTTCCAAAGAGCTTCCTCTCCACCTAACACCTCACCCCAATCTGCCCTGAGCACCTTCCCTAGCTGGTTCATCTGTGTTGAAAGTCAATTTGAAGGGCAACAGGAGAGGAGGTCCAAAGAGCTGAATCCCTGAGTGTCAAGGCCTAGATCTGGTGGGCTTGGGTTCAATATCATACTGTGCTCACGTGCAGGAAGGAAGGCCCAGGGGCAATTTCCCAGGTCTGGGAGTCCCCAGCCCACAGTTCTCCTTAAGACTCACCTGATGCTTGGTTAGAGATCTGAGCCAGGCCAGGAAGGCTGCTTGCCAACTTAGCAAGGCCCCCGTTGGTCAGAAGCTGGTGGATGGCTGTGGGCTTCCCACCAGGAGTGGCACCCAAGGAGGAGAGAGTGGTGGCTACAGGAATGGTTCGGACAATGGTGCTAGTGCCCGTAGTAATGGCACCCAGGCTCTGCATGGGGGCAGGCAACTTCATACTGGTGGCCTGTGGGACACACAAACCCAGGGGTCAGAGATGTCACCCAACAGCAAGGGCCACGTTTAGAGGGCCCAGAAAATACCATCACCGATCACTATGTACTGTGTGCTGACTACATGCAGGGTACTCTTTCAGGCATTTTGCATATACCAACTGCTGCTGAGTCAATTCCCTGTCATAGAAACCCTGTAAGACAGAGTAGAACTGCCCCACAGGGTTTCCAAGGAGCAACTGGTCGATTCTAACAGCTGACCTTTGGGTTAGCAACTGAGTTTTCAATCACTGCACCAATCCTTGCAAAAATTCTGTTGGGGAGGTACCATTATCACCTCCATTTCACAGACAAGGAAATAAAGACACAGAGAGGTCAAGAAACTTGCCCGAGGTCACGTCACACAGTAAGGGATAGAACCTTAATCTTTGGTAGTTCCCAGCTGTGTAGTCAGAGAGCTGTCTCCTCTGGACCCAGTGACCCCAGATCCACTCTCCCTGAAAAATTACTGAGCTGAGGAGGCCTCCTCCCACACCTGCCAGCCCAGGAAATGCAGATCTGCACCTGTGGGGCTTGCCCTGAGGAGGGATTTGCTGGGAGGCCAGAGGTCTTGCTGCTGATGTCCTGCAAGCTGAAGCTGAGGCCTTGGAGGAGGCTGCTGGCTGATGTGGCCCCTGCAGGAAGACGTCACAGATATCAGCACAGGCTCAATCACCTGCACTTTCCTGACAGCGGTCATACTCTTCCACCTTCAGCATCAGCTAGAACAGTAGTGCTCTTTCCCTTGGATGTCCCTATTGGGTTCAGAAAGACACTGAGATAGTCTCCCCAGCACACACTGGATGCCATTTAAGGAAGATACTATGCTGGAAAAAGCATCGGTTCCTTCTGCAAGCCCCCAGTCTGCTCCAAACCACCTGCTGCACACTGTGGAAAATTTTAGGAATAACCAAAGAAAGCCTGAATCACACTTTTCAGAAATTTAAAATTCCATTTCTTTATAGGGGAGAGGAAGGGCTTTTGAAGTCCAAAAAATTGCAAATATCTGGCTCACCCGTTACCTAGCACAGTCCAGTACTCTCACAGCAAAGAGGAAAGCTCTGTGGAAGCAGAGGAGGGTCTGAAATGCCTCAGCTCTGTTTGGCTCAGGCAACCAGCTTTTACACACAGGGGATCAGGAGGATGAAGAGAGCAGACAAACTGAGACAGAAAAATGACTCCTTTTGCTAACACTCAGCATAGCCCCTTTACTCCATCAGATATGTTTGAAATACCAAGTGAAATACTAATGTTCCCCACTAGTATCTAGCCTTCTTACACTACAGGGAACAGTACCAGCACATGGGAGTATCTACTCACGCAAGATACTGGGAACAAGGAATTCCCTCTCAAATCTTAACTCTAGCCTCATGTCAAGTCTCTGTGACAAGGCTGAGATGTAGACGAGTATTCTCCAGATGAAGCTCCAGGGACACTGTGAGAATCACCCCTTCTTCTGGAAAGCAGGAGAATTCTGATACCTGGAAGAGAGCTGCCTGGAGAGGTTGCAACCAAGCGGCTTTGTAGTGTGTGCAAAGCACTGGGCGCAGTGTTGCCGGAGACTGCCGAGGAGGCTGGGCTGGCTGAGAATCCTCCTTCACAAGAAGCACTTGACCTGGAGACAAAGAAAGGAGCTTCATTACCCAAAGGCCAGAGAGCAGCTCAACTTAGCAACACGGGGAGGGACAGAGAGTAGGGCTCAGGAAGGCTTTCGGAAGTGGACACAAAGCTAGAACCTTTCTTTTTTTCATCCAACCTTTCAAATTCAGTCTCTTATCCCTCTGAAATAAGGGTGTTGGTGGTTCAGAGGCAGAATTCTTGTCTTCTAGGCAGGAAACCCAAATGGGACTCCCAGCTGATTCACCTCACGCACAGCCACCACCATGTGTCAGTGGAAGTCTGTGCTGCTGTGAGTTTAGCAGAGCTTCTGGACGAATACAGGCTAGAAAGGCCTAGTGCTTTACTTCCAAACATCAGCCAAAGACAACCCTAAGCTCACAATGGTTCAATCCACAGCCAATCCTGGGGACAGCGCATGACTGTGTGGTATTCTGTTCACTGTACATGACATCATTATGAGTTGGGCCAAGATGAAAGCAGCTAACAGTCCTTCTAAAAGTCAGGCCTCCAGTGAGGGTATCAGGCCAAGGAGCAAGAGCTAGGAAACACTTTGAAGTCTTTAAATAAATATGAACTCTGAGCTGATTCAAAAGAAAAACAAAGATTCCACTTAGAAAGAAGTCACATTCCCAGAAGTTACAGGATTTACAAGCTACAGTCTTCCTCAAGCTCTGCATGGACCAGGGAAGGTGCAAGAGAAAAAGGGAACAGAGACAGACAGGAACCAGACTCACTTGGCTGTGGTAAGAAGTCCTGTGAGCTCCTTGGCCCCTGACGCCTGTCCCAGGGTCATGGTGATGGGCTTCCCTCCTGACACTGCAAAAACATAAAACCCCAAGGCCACTGGTCAGTGCCATTCAGCCCCTACCTTTCAAGGTTTCAGAATCAGGCTAAGTGCAAGGCAATGTGGGCAAAGACAAGAATACTAAAATGAAAAGCTATGGTAGAGTAGGGTGAGTTGGGTTATCTTTACCTTCTATTTTTTTTAATATTTTACTATCCATGTCAATTTATCATACAAAAACTTGTACACACATCGCTATGTAACTCTAGCTGCCCTTTCCACACTGTCACAGGCACACTCCTCCTGTTGACCATATATTTCCCGTGTCCATTCAGCTAGCTCCTGCCCCCTCTGCTCTCTCATCTCACCTTGGGACAGGAGCTGCCCAGTTTTTTCCTTCTATTTTCTAGAATATTTTATCATCTTTAACAGAAACCAAAAAATAACAAGGTACGTGATGCTTCAAATGGCTTAGAACATCCTCTCATATTGTCTCCCTGGCTCTTGCTCAGAGCAGGTCACTGTCCATTTTGTCCCCAAATAAAATCTCATGTCTCCCTTGCTCCAGGCTCCTCTCATGCTGAAGGAGAGACTGAGACACCCAGCAAGGAACCCCAGGGGGGCAACACTATGTGCCCTGGGGCAGAGCAGTCACTTTTGGTTTAAACAAGCCAAGAGCAGCTCACCTTCTGGGGCTCCTCCCTGAGGAGGAGCACATGGGCTCCCAGCTGCGTCCCCGTGGGAGATTAGGGACACCTTGATCTTGGGTCGCTTGGAGGCCCTGCTGCCAGGAAGAGGGCTGGAGGGGTGGTGCCGCTTCAGCTGGACCCTGAGGTCCTCCTTTTCTGCTTCCTCTGTTTGTTCTGATGAAATGGGAACTAAGAGAGGAGGAGATGTGAGACCCTCCACAACCCCAAAGAACCCCACAAGCACTGATGAGACAGAAGCACAGGCACACCCATACTCACAGAAGAACGAGGTCCCACTTCAGAGGTGGACTGTCAATGCCTGAGGCCCACTTCACTCAGCCCCAGGCTGTGATGGAACCTACCCTGCCCATATTCTGGTTTTAGAGAAAAGCTCCATCCCCATCCCTCATCCCTGCCCTACAGTCAGATCTAAGGGGCCCTGAGTTGGTGGGAAAAGCAAGATGAAACACCCCTGACCCTGCTTGACAAAGGCCTAGAGAACAAAAGACTCACCACAGTGGATTTAAACAGTGCTTCCCAAACTAAAAAAACTGTGGTAACTTTTCATTTCAAGCCTTCCCACCATCATGCAGCTACGGACAGCAAACATTCTATGAACCACCCACAGAGAGGAGGCCATCCGGTTCTCTCTAAAAGAGAACTGTCACAAGGATCTGAGTTCTTTGCTTGCCAAAGGAAGGCAATGATGAGGATTATCAGCAGGATTCAGGACTGGCTTTCAGCAGTAGCTACTAGGTTAGGAGAACCTCATAGTTTCTGCCCAAAGGCAATCATCTGAACTAGGGTGGAAGACCCTCTGTTCACAAGCAGGCCTCTTCCTCCACTGAATCAGACGCCCTGTACATGGGCAAGCCTCCCGGACTCTTAGGTCATCCCTCAGGCTCCATCAGAGACCACTCCCTGTCAAAACCCAGAAACCTCCCCAGTCCCACTTTTTAGCAAAAGCAAGTATGGTAGGGGTGCAGGAGGCAGCACTCACACCAGCATGAAAGGGGGATCCTGGCATGGAACCCCAGTAAATTATCCCAGACCACCTGGCATAACCAGCCGGCAGGACTGCACAGAGAATATAAATGCACTGGCTAAAAGTTAAAACAGGAAGGAGGATAGAAGGAAAATAAGCTGTAAGTTTTATGCTGGTAAGTGGCTTGTTTGCTTTCAGTGACCAGGATGGAACTACCAAAACAGAGGCAGACAGAAATATGTACAAGAAAATTCAGGCTCACAGGCAGGGACTCACAGGTACACAGGAGAGACAGACCAGGAGCCACACTCAAAGTACAAAAATAAGAGACAAAGTAAGACAGAAAATAGGAGGAGAGGCAAATAGAAAGAAAGGTGAAAGATTAAACTACAGAGCAAGCAGGAAGAGCCAACAAGAGTCGGAAGACAGAAAAAGGCAGAGAGAGAGAGATTAAAAAAAAAAACCACCCAGCAGCAGAAAATCAAAACAGAAGAGAGAGGCAGGGACAAGGGGAGAGGGAGAGGGAGAGCAGCAGAGGGTGAGTGGTGAGAGACGAGAGCAGTACTCACCAAAGAGACAGGAGGAGGTGCCGGGAGGAACAGCTTTCCTCACCAGCATGTTTTGTTTCAGAAAAGCAGCAAACTGTGCTGGAATGAATCAGAAAGAATCACAGAATCACAGCCAGCCAAAGAAAGGGAGAAGACAGAGCAAGGAAAAGATATGACAAAGTGCAAGCACCAAGGGTCAAGAACAAGGGGCTCTTTCTGGAGTCATTTACTGGTCTGAAGTATCACTCTACCACTTGATAGCTCTACGGCATCACCTGTTAATGAAGCCAGTAACATGTACCAGCTCACAAAACTGTTCCCAAGACTCAACAAGCTAAAGCAAGTCAAAAGCCCAGACAGTCAGGCATACAGCAAGGGCACCCTCCATAAATGTTTGCTCTCATCATACATCCCACCCGTAAGTCCCATAAAGTCAAGGTTCCATGTTTGCTCCCCTCTTCCACGACCACGAGCCCTAACTAGATGCCCAACTCACCAGTCAGCCTTCTAGCACTACTCAGATTCTCGAATGCTCAGCCCCTCCAGAACCATAGCAGACTCCCCCTCCCCTGAGAAAATGTAGGTCTTGGAACAACCACACAGACCCTAGAGGCTTGGCCTCTTTTCTGCCTTCAGCCAGTCAATCACCTGTATTAACACCACACATCTTACCCCTAGAAGCCTGGCTAATTCTGACCTTTGAGGTTCACGAAAAGAAACAAAAGGGAAGCAAACAGACCACCTCTTGTCACCTCCACCACACCTCTCTGCTCAACAGCCAGTCTTCTGGACATGCTATTCCCCAATACCCACTGCTGTAGAGTTGACTCCGACTCACAGCAACCCTACAGGATACAGAACTGCCCCACAGAGTTTTCCAAGGATCATGTAGCGGATTTGAACTGCTGACCTTTTGGTTAACAGACGTAACATTTATCTACTATGCCACCAGGGTTTCCTCCCATTCTGCAGGGAACCTGAAATGAGGGTGCTCCTGGATACATCACTAGAAACCATGCCCAGAGACCTTACCTCAGAGCCTGTCCAGCTCATCAAAGCAGGGGACGAGAGCCACTGGCTGCTTCCTCTTTTCTCCCTACCCATCAAGTCCCTCTCTTTTCTATAACTCTAATACCACACAAATACTGTCCAGCCTAATCAAAACCTGTGAGCTGATGAACTTTACTAAAGGCAAAGTGTGCAAATTTTACCACTTTAAGGATAAAACAAGGAAAGGACAGGAGGCCAAATGAGCTGCCCTGGAATCTGATACTCAACTTCTCAGCACACATAAGCTAACACCTCCCATCCTGCAGGTGCACCTGGACAACGCCTGGGACAAGAGAAAATGCAGCTTCTCCACTGGCTGTCAGAAAAAAGATTTGAGGCAATATACACTTAGTTCACAAACCTAACTCCCTCAAACACCCAGTCAAACCTCCAGTCAAACCTCTAACAAGCTCACTAATAAATAGCCCCTCTGGTGACTTTTCATCCTTGAAGGCAGCCCTTGGTATTTGCTTCAACCTAATTTTACCTGGGCAGAAATGTTGAGACACCTACCTCTCACAGACCCCTGGAAAAAATACATATAGCAATATTTTTCAATGATCACATGCTGTCACCTGCAGCAGACAGAAGCCATGAGGTCACTGGGCCAGGCACCTACCTTGGGCTTGTTTGTGGGTCAACACAGCTTCTGTCCGCTGCACATGCCTCTTTAGCATCTGAGAGCTCCCAATCTGGCTGGATTTCTGGACAGAGGTCACTGTGGTCACTTTGGTCTTGGGGCTGGAGGTGGGGCTGCTGGACACACTGGAAAGATCCTGAGTAGGGTAAGAAGGACGGGAACACATGTTCAGATCCATCCATCATTCAGCACGCCCCTCTGGAATTCCCTGGCCAGGAAGTCTCCTCACAAGAACTCACAGACCTGGAGTATAGACAAGGCTGAAAGGCATACCCAGGATCTAAGAAACCAACTCCCAAGTTGTGCTGCTCCAGCAAAAAGGCTCTTCCCTCTCAGCATGCACTACCTCTGAGCCTGAGGGTGAGGCAGGCAGCTTGGCAGCTGGAGAGGCAGGTCGGCTGCCCCGCTCAGGTATTTCAAAGGCCAGGTCTCTGCGGGCTGCATCACGGGGTTTCTTCTTCTTCTCAGCGTCCTGATCCCGAGGCTCAGAGCCCATATGCCCTTCAGCTCGGGTAAGCACTCCAGTCAGAAAGTCCACAATCTCATCCTAGGGTTAAGAAGAGCCAGGGTCCACTTAGTCCCAGTCTGGAAAGTAAGAACTGCCAAGACATTTCCAAAATAGAAGTCATTTCACCTTGGCTTTAGTGGCCAGATGCCACTCCATGAGGAACACCCTACCATCAGGGATGGTCACATTCTGCCACTTGCTTCCACTAGGTCTTTTCTCTCTATCCCCACCGATGTTTCCCTTTCCTCTTAAGCTCATCATTCCTCTCTTTTCCTTTCCTTCATTTCCCTTTCCTTTGTTATGATCTGAGGCTATCAGAACCCCCAGGTGATAATCCCTCACCATTCAGAGACAAATAGGCTGCTGCCAACAAGATCAAACCTGAAAAGCTACAGGAAGGCAAGCCCTGAAAAATGTGTAAAGCAGAGGTTCACCTGAATACATCTGTCCACCATGCTCTGAGTCAACCCTTCTGATTTCTTCTTTGCTTTGCTTATTCTGTAAGACAAAAGGAGGCAGTGTTTACTTTCTACTTCATGGCATCATGTGGTAACAAGAATGAATTCTTCATTTGTGTTGGTTATTTTTCTAAGGCCAGGACTGAAGACTCTGTTAGCTGTCAGGCAGATTACTTAGCATCTCTGAACCTAAGATGCCACATCTACAAAACAGGAAAATGTAACACCTCCCTCATGCAGTCACAGAGATTAAATAAACAACCTATACAAATACCCAAATACAGAGCCTATGACTACACATTCCAAAATTTCTGCTTTTAACAGACCAACTCTATCCAGACAGCTGAGACTACATCTACAGGTCCCCCAAATGAGGCCTACACCCTTAGTTTACTGCATACTACTCAGTATTAAGCTGAGAAGCTAAAGCAAATGGAAGACAGAGTCAAGCAGAAATATCAAAAGGTGGCTCATGAAGACAAAGTACTACAATGACATATGCAAAGACTAAGAGGTAGAAAACAGGGAAAAACACATTTGGCATTTATCAAGCTGAAATAACTGAAGAAAAACTTCAAACCTCGAGTTGCAGTATTGGAGGATTCTACAGGAATAATTAAACGATACAGGAAGCATTTAAAAGAAGATGGAAACAATACAGAGTTACTATACCAAAAAGCACTAGTCAACATTCAGGTGTTTCAGGAGGCAGTAGACAATCAGGCACCTACGGCACTGAAGGAAGAAGTTTAAGCTGCACTGAAGGCGCTGGAAAAAACAACCTCCAACAATTAAAAGAATACCAATTGAGATGTTTCCACAAATGGGCACAGTGCTGAAAGTGCCCACTTGTCTATCCCAAGAAATCTGGAAGACAGCTACCTGACCAACCGACTGGAAGAGATCTATATTTAGGACTATTCCTAAGATGATCCAATTGCGTGCAGAAATTACCATATGGCATCATTACTATCACACACAAGTAAAAGTGCTAAATATCACTCAAAAAAGGCTACAACAGTACAGTGAACTACCAGAAACTCAAGCTGGATTTAGAAGAAACTATGAAGGCACGG
The DNA here is from genome assembly GCA_028571685.1 of Heterohyrax brucei. Classification (NCBI taxonomy): domain Eukaryota; kingdom Metazoa; phylum Chordata; class Mammalia; order Hyracoidea; family Procaviidae; genus Heterohyrax; species Heterohyrax brucei. The sequence continues at coordinate 27,949,338 of CM053162.1, forward strand.
ATATCACAGATGATGCCAGATGGATCCTGGCTGAAAACTGAGAAAAATAAAATATGTTTACCTGTGTTTTACTGACCATGCAAAGGCATTCAACTGTGTACATCATAAATAACTTACAGGTAACACTTCAGAAAATGACAATTCCAGAACACTTAATTGTGCTCACAAAGAACCTGTACAGAGATCAAGAGTGAGCAAAGGGGTGTGTCAGGGTTGTATCCTTTTACCACACGAGGTTTGACAATTAAGTCTGCAGACTTGCCACCATGCGCTTATGCTGGCCCCACTGTAGAAACAATACAGTAAGGCTTCATAACCGCTGTACATCAGTGTCTCACAGCTGCATTCATGCTGAAATGTGGCAGTCTTGTTAAGTGGCATTCATTATTGTTGCGTGTTTTTGTGTGCCATCATTGACAATGTCAGAGCTTGAACCAGAGCAACAATCAAACATTAAATTTCTTGTTAAACTTGGCAACAATAGAAGTAAAACCAGAGACACATTAGTCAAAGTTTATGGGGATAATATCCTGAAGCAAATGGCAGTGTTCAAAATGGATTAAATCTTTTTCTGGGATGACAGAAAGCATCATTGATCAAGAGAGGTCAGGGAAGCCAGTAATGAGCAGAACTGACAAAAGCACTGCAAAAATTCACGTATTGTGCATCAAAATCATCAGCTAACTGTAAGTAACACAGCAGACCAAGTAAATATTGACTGACAAACAGTCAGGAAAATCTTAACTGAAAATCTTGGTATGAGAAAGGTGCGTTCAAAAGTAGTCCTGAGAAACAAAAGTGGACTGGACTCGGGACACAACGTGACCATACGGTGTGTGCACTTCATGGCTTTATGCATTTATAGGATGCCATCCTACTCGTCTCTTATTAGATGGGAGAGGAGAGGTTGGAGAAGAGAAGAAAGGAGATTGTTAGCGGATACGACAAGTATAGAATGATAAGGAGGAGTGTGCTGTCACCAGGCAAAGAAAGCAGAAGGAGCTGTACATAGGTGGGCATGCAAATTTAATTTGGATTGTATACTTTACTTAAACACACACACACACAAAAAGTGGTCCGGAGGAAGCTCATCGATGAACAAAAACAAAGGAGAGTCAAAGTTTGCCAACACCTTTTAGAGAGGCAAGATGATGTTTCGAGCTGTGTTATCACTGGTAATGAAACATGAGTGTACCAAACATGACTACGAAACAAAGAGTTGAAGTGTACAGTGGAAGTCAGCCAATTCTCCAAGACCAAATTAAGTTCCATCATTCCCAGTCAAGAGATGAAATGATGCTGCTAACCTTTTCTGGTATCAGAGGGACTGTTCATTCTGCATTTGTACCAACTGGACAGTTAACCAAGTTTACTATTTGGAAGTGCTGAAAAGGCTGCATGTGAAAGTTAGATGAACATTACCTGAAATTTTCACCAACAACTTATGACCCTTGCATCACGACAATGCACCAGCTCACACGGTACTGTTAGTGAGGAAGTTTTCAGCCACTAAACAACTAACTGTATTGGAGCACCCTCCCTACTCACCTGATTTGGCCCTCAATGACTTTTTGCTTTTACCCCATGATAAAGGAAACACTGAAAGGAAGACATTTTGATGACATTCAAGACATCAAGTGTCATATGATGACAGCTCTGATGGCCATTCCACAAAAAGAGTTCCAAAATTGCTTTGAAAGGCAGACTAGGTGCTGGTATCAGTACTTAGCTTCTTAAGGGGAGTATTTCAAAGTTGACTGTAGTGGTATTCAGCAATGAGGTATGTAACACTTCTTCTAGAATCAGTTCACAAACTTATTTAGCAGACCTCCTACCTATTCAATCTGTATGCTGAACAAGTAATCCAAAAAACTGGACTAGGAAGAAGAATGCAGCATCAGGGTTGGAGAAACACTCATTAATAACCTACATTATGCAGGTAACACAACCTGGCTTGGTGAGAATGAACAGGACTTGAAGCACTTACTGATGAAGATCAAAGACCACAACATTCATCTCAACATAAAACAAAAATCCTCCGAACTGGACTAACAAGCAACATCATGATAAATGGAGAAAAGACTGAAGTTGCCAAGGATTTCATTTTACTTAAATCCACAATCAATCCGCACGGCAGCAGCCATCAGGAAATCAAAAGACGCACCACAGTGAGCAAAGCTGCTACAAAAGATCTTTTTTAAAGTGTTGAACAGCAAACATGTCACCTTGAAGGCTAAGGTGCGCCTGTCTCAAGCTATAGTGTTTTCAATCATTTCATATGCATGTGAAAGCTGGAAAAGGATAAGGAAGACCAAAGAATGGACATCTTTGAATGGCAGTGCTGGAAAACACTGAATGTGTTCTTGGACCATGTACCTTGGACCATCAAAAGAATAAATAAATCTATCTTGGAAAAAGCACAACCAGAATGTTGCTTAGAAGCAAGGATGGCAAGATTATATATCACATACTTTGGACATGTTATCTGGAGGGATTGGTCCCTGGACGACATCATGCTTGGTAAAGGATCAGTGAAAAAGACCCCTTGACAAGGTGGACTGACCCAGTGGCTGCAACAACGGGCTCAAGCATAACAACAATTGTGCGGATGGCCCAGGGCTTGGGCAGTGTTTCATTCTATTGTACACAGGCTCACTGTGAGTTGGAATTGACTTCATGACGCCTAATCAGTGAGGTGAGATTACCCAGAGGGGAGAAAAAATGGTCACAAGTTAATTGTAATAGGGTAAGAGGAACTACCCTAGTGTTGAAAATTATCCTTAAAACCCTTGGCTTCTGACAAGGTACCTTGGAGGAGGGAGAAACAGCATACTAAGTGACAGGCTGAAGAACACTTATGAGCCTCCAAGTTCTGAGACTGCAGTTTACTAACTGTTGGTGTCTGGTCCTATGTCACAGTATCATTTTAAAGATTAGGGTGGTGGGGCCCTAAGTTAAGCAACTTACCCAAAATTCTTAGCAAAGAGGTCAAGATTAAATTCAGGCTGCCCAACTCGCAGTTGTGTACCTGGCATCATGAAAGTGTCTCACGAGCAGTCTCACAGCGCAGCTCTCAGTAACAACACTGCCACTTTCCCCTCACTTTCTCACAGCAACTCAATACTCTCAACCTAGCTATGTGAGTTACCATGAAAAACTACATATTTACATGAAAACACTGCCTTGAACCTCACAGGATTAGACACTAAATCCACAAGAAGCTGACAGAATATCAAAGGCCAGAAGGGCTTCTCCAAAATGCTTCTGAGCATGAAGCTGGCCTGACAGCATGAAGCTTTAAGCTCCCTAGTTAAAGCACACAACTGAAATTAACCTCCAAGATTGAGCACATAGAAAAACGTGGCCTGATAAAGGGCACTGTAGCTTTATCAGCAGCTTTCTTTGAAAATATAACTAAAAGCGCTACACGCAGTCCACCACTGTAAGCTACGCACAGCTGTCTCAATGACCACAGACACCTTCTGAAAACCCTTTTCAATGTACATATGATGGCCACTGCTCAGCCAGTAAGAGAAGTGAAGTCTTGGTACATGCTATGGTAAGAACAGGGCTTGAACACATTGTGCTGAGAGAAATAAGTCACTCACAAAAAGGACAAATATTCTATGACCTCACTGATATTAAAAGACAAGAACAGGCAAACGTACAGAGACCAAAGTTTATTAGTGGTTACTAGGGATGGGGAGGAACAGGAAAGGGGCCACTACTGCTTACAGAGTGATGAGTTTCAGTATATGGTGATGAAAAATTGTGTTAAGTGTACAGTGGCAGTTCTACACCTGTAAAAAGTTGAACTGGCAAAAACTGCACAATTATTTATAACAACAGAACAAAACAAGATGGACTAGAGGCTGCTTAATATATAATCAAAGATTTCAAGGGATACGGTTTCTCGGTTCAAAGATGAGGGTCTTGGTTTCATAGGACATCTCAATTTTGTTGAGTCTGTTCTACCTACTAGTTAGTTTCATAGTGCCTGGGATCCTAAAGCCTGCAAATGGCCATCCAAAGCATGACTGGTTTCCATTCACCTGGAGCAACAGAGGAAGGAGAATCAGGAACAGGAGGAGGAAAGAGAAAGTGTGGCTAACTGCTTCCATGAACAACTGTCTCCTCTGCCATGAGACCAGAAGAACAAGATGGTACCTGACTACCTTTACTAAACATTTGAGCAAAGACTCTACAGAAGAATCCTGATCAAAAGAGAGAAAATGAAGAGCAAAATTTCAAATTCTCACATAATGCAGATTTTCTGGTGTCTGAGACTAGATGAACCTCTGACACTATTGCCCTGAGATAATCCTTAAACTTAAAAACAAAAATGTTTCCTAAAATAGTCTTAAAACCAAAAAACAGTTTAGCTTAATTATTAAAGAATGTCTATCTTGAATACATGAGATCAAACTGATGACAGCAACTCAAAAGGTTACTTAGGAAACTTTGGAGGCAATGGGTTTATGTTAATGGAGGAGGAACAATTCAGAAAAGAACAGAGACAAGGGTTGTACAACTCAAAGAATGTTATCCACATCACTGAACTGTACACGCAGAAACTCTTAAATTGCTGTATGTTCTGCTGTGTATATTCTCTGCAACAATAACAAATAAATTATTAACAACTAAGGTCATGTTAAAAAAAAAACCTTACAAACTTTGGCTGTGTTTATACTCCAAGATACATAAAATAATGCCAAATACAAATCAAATCTATGTTTGCTTTCTTCCTTGGTAAGGAATGAAAATTACTTAATAGAGAATTACTCATTACAAGGGGAAAAACAGTACCTTACACAGGAGAAACGTGGCAGATGGTGCTCTAAGTATCCCTAGTGATAAGACGCTACACTATCCACCCCTCCCTACCCCCTGTAGTGTACTGTCAAGAAATGTCACCTCTGTGACATTCCTGCCAAAGATGCGTATCTCAACTTAATCCTAACAAAATGCCAAGAAATCTAAGCTGAGAGACAGCCTATGAAGCAACTGGCCTCTAAAAACATCTTTAAACCAGTTTTCAAAAATGTCAAGGTTATAAAAGACAAAAAGACTCGAGGAACTGTTCCAAATTAGTGGAAACAGACGAGGAAACAGCAACCAGATACAATGCGTGCATGTGGATTTAACTCACAATCAGAAAAAAAAGAGTTGAATGAGGCAACTGATGAAATCTGAATCGCTACAGGTAACAGTATGATATGAATATTAATTTCACATGACAATTATTATCTGATAATTACACCATGTCTATACAAAAAAAAAAAAAACCACTGTCATCGAGTCCAATTCATAGTGACCCTATAGGGCAGAGCAAACTGCTCCACGGTTTCTATGGAGCACCTGGCAGATCTGAACTGCCAACCGTTCAGTTAACAGATGTAGCACTTACTTGCCACACACCACCAGGGTTTCCACCATGTCTGTGGGAAATGTTAAAATGTGGGAAATACTGTTGAAGAGTACATGGGAATTTGTTGAATGATTTTGGTAACTTTTTATAAGTCTAAAATCATTTAAAACTGTCAGAAACAAATTTAACAGACCCCTTATCACTGAAGCCGACTAGTCTACAGCCACATCCCCCTTACAGGCTGCACAGCTCTCCTGCACCAGTAGCAGAACCGACCTACCTCAGATTATCGTCAGCTCCCCCAACCACCACCAAGCTGTTCTCAGCCCGGATCTTCTCCCGGAAGTCCTCCATTGCTTCAGGGTGACACTGCAGGGAATTCTGACCAATGACAAAGAGGACTGGAGTCTTCATATCCAAGAGGGGATCATCCACATCCTAAAACAAGTGCAGATTTTAGAACTGGCCAACAGACATTCACTTGGCACTGAACAGGTCATTTCACCCAGGACAGTCCCTGCACAACTGTGGTCTAGATGGACACCAGGTGAGAGAAGCCTGCACTCGCTTAGTCTCACTTGTCAGTGACAAAGCTAGAAGCTTCCCCCATTCTTACCCCTCTTGGTCCATCCACAGTAAGCAGAGGAAATCCAAGGCAGACAACTGCAGTGACATACTCCATCACTGACACCTATAAACAAGAGTACAATCTGTCCAAAGGTAATCTGTTTTGCTGCAGCTACAGCCTACCCAAAATCCAGGACTGAGCCAGTCTCATCATCTACTCCCCTATTTCAACCTCCAGGTACATTTGCCATGGCAGCACCAGTTAACAACAAGGAACACAAGTGCATCATTACAGAAACAGCCCCGACCTATAGAATCAGGCTGCTGAGAAGACCCCAGCAGAAGACTGAGCCTCAAGATGGGAAGTTAAATACCTCAGCTCTGTCAACCCCCCCATACTATATTGAGTCTTCTGCTCACTTTTTCTCCATCAGCAGCAAATAACTCTCAGGACACAAACGGTGCCCTTAGATGAAAAAAAATCTCTCTCCTAGTCAACTTAAATTCCTCAGAGCAGTTGCTGACTGAGGTCTGCCATCCCTAGGACCAGGGATGAGGAGAGAGAGAATCTTCCTGTTGCTGCCCCTAATGTTATACATGATTAATGAACAACAGTATCCACTAAGCAGCACAAATTCCACGTTTTTTAATCCACTTTAGAAATAGGGTTTTGAACATGCCAAGAATGCTTAAATAAACTCATGTAACAATGTATGTAAAATGACAGAAAAAAGGTCTTAGGAATGCAAGGGGAAGATAACATCAAAATCCAGAGCTATTAAACTCTGCCTGTTAGGACTGTCATTAATTTTTTTTAAGTGAGAGAATGACATCATTACTTATGTTAAGGTAAAAATTACATATATTTTTCTTAAAGCTATGCATGCCAAAATATATATGAATAAAATGAGATGACATTTGGGATTTTCTTCAAAATAACTTGGAATGAAACAGCCAGGCCATGACTGATCACGTATGAGGCATTTAGTATACTAGTCTATTTGCCTTGCTTTTGTTTTTATTTTTCCACAACAAATTAAAAATACAGTTTCTCTTCTATAGCTTAAGATGTAATGGTGTAAGTAAAGTGTCCAGCACGGTGTCCCATGATTAATAAAAGACTCAGTGGTAGCTGCCATCATTAGTAATAGTAGTATTGTATCCTCAGATAATCTTCAAATAAGATGGAAAATACTTACATGACAGGCCACCAAAGCTCCTGTATTCCAGCCAATCAAGATAATGGGTTTGTGTGGGAAATGGCTGTGAATCTTTGCGAGAAGAAAAACAAGACAGTAAGACACAGGAGGCCAGAGACAGGTACACAACAAGCCAAGGACGCTAGGTGAACAGTAAACAGACACAGGAGCATTCTGACCTCTAGCACTTTGCTTCTCACAGCCCCAATCATATGCTCAAGACACTGCAGAATGCCGACCCCACTGCCACTGTTCAGCAGATGGGTGGCTACAGGGATAACCTACAAGGAAAGAAAGCAGCATCCATGTGAGCAGAGCCTAACTTCAAATTCTTTCCCAATCCACTTAACCCACCCTTGATCCTATCAACCTTTGATAAGCACCACTGTATTTCCAAACAAGAGTTAAGGGATGCTCCATGTTTAAATTCAACCATTTTGACCCCTTTCTGTTTTCTCTTCTCAGTCCTCCAAAATTACATTACCATTCTGTGAGAATACCTCTTCCTCTAACACATACCTTGCCCAAACAGGACAGCTGAGACTGCCAGAAGCGATGGCGGCGTGAGGTGGGGAACACAGAGCTGGAGGGGCCGGAGGAGGCAATGAGGATCAGAGGAGAGCCAGGGAGTTTGCTCTAAGGAGAAAGAACCCCACCTGAGAACCAGTGAGTGGGAGATGTCCTTCCACTAAATCCCAGGTATTCCAGTACTCTTTCTATCCCAACTAATGCTCATTGCTTACAAAACTAAATAAAATGCTGTACAAAACAAGTAATTAGTAGAAACGTTACGCCATTCATTGTCCTCTTGACACAGTTCTTGCACTGAATTCTAAAAATTCATGTTAGACCTGAGCTGGCCAACTTACTGGTTTGTTGTGAGAAAGCACTCCCACAGCAGGGTCCCAGGGCCTCTTCAGTAGGAGAGACAAAGCCTCCATTCCCGCAGCCCCAGTCTTCGTGTGAGATGACACCAGCATCCGGTCAATCAAGGTGGGGATCTACGATCAAGGAAATGCACTGCTGCAAGGGCGGACCAGGCACCTTCTCCCTACCAGCAACCAGGCGCAATGACAGAGCCCGTTATCAGACACAAACAGACTCAACTAATTCTCTCAAGTACTCCTCAGGTGCAAAAGTACAAACAAATGGGATGGCTAAAATGTATGCCTGTGGCCATTAAAGGAATAGGGGTACAATTCCTGAGCAAAGAATCTGGTGCCATGCGTCAATAGGCTAACATTTATTCCTACCCCTTTTTCAAAGCATTCACCCCTGAAAACCTTTCTAAGAAATTTACCATAAATATCAAGGGGAAAACGCTGTACAACACAATAAAACTAACTCTCGGTAACCATCAAGAAGTGAAAATAATTTAGAAGCATCTAACAAGGGAATGAATGTAAATTATCCATGCCAGGAAGATGTTAAGAGTCCATTTCAAAATATTTGCAATAATTTATAATAACAGAGAAATAATTTGTTAAAAGTAAAACAGAAATTATAAAAATTACCTGTACTAAGAAAAAAAGTTGTAACAGGCCTAAATGTTAATGCTGATTCTCCACAGAGTTATGGGTGACTCCTTTCTTTACAGGTTTCCACATTTTCTAAATTTCCTAAATGAAAAATTCTACGTTTTTTCCTACAACTACTGCTTTTGAGTTGTGGCACATTATAGAAATCTGTTAATGTGTCCAAATATTATTTCCTACCATACTGTATATACTGTGGTTTAAACTCCATCCCATTTCTGACTTCTAGAAAGTGATCTCACAGTTCCGAATGCTGATGCTTACACTGAGAAAAAATATTTGTTATCAATTTCATACCACCCACAGGGAAGATTAAAAAATGTCAGAGGAAGTTTTCAGAGAAATAAAAAAAAATTCTTGAGAAACTAAAAAGTACTGTGGTTGATGCAAGTTGTGAAACCTGAAAGCCAAGAGGGGAAGCTGCCTATGGCAATGACAAGGACACTGCTGTTAACTTAGAGACTAAAAATATTTCTTCAAGAGAAACCAGGGGAATATGACCACGAGGCTTTCTCTGCTCAACTCAGAGAACAAACATTTATGCAGCAGCTGCTGCTACAGGCATTCAACTGGCACCGCAGAGGAGTCTAATCTATAAGAAGTAACGAAGACAAACATGCATAACAAAAAGCAAAGGGAGCAGCTGTTAAATATCATGGAAGTTTGGGAGAAAGCGGTGATAGCACACATTAGAAACAAGAACAACATTAAATGGACTTCAGCATAACTTGAGTACTCCTTCCATCTTGACTCACTACTGCAAGGATAGAGTAGCTGGGGCAGGGGGCAGGGGACCATGCTCTTAGGCGAATTCCAGGCCAATTGGCACAACTAGCGTTTTGCTAAGAGAGCTCTCTGCACCCCACACTGGTGAGTGGCATCTGGGGTCTTAAAAGCTGCCAAGCTGCCATCCGAGGACACAGCAAATGGTCCCAACTCAACAGGAACGGATGCTCACCGAGGACCAAAATGACATGCGGTAAAGACAACCGAGAAGACGGAGAGACCCACAAGAGTGGGTGCCTACACCGATTGACTTGGGACTGGAAGAACCGGACTGTGCCCGGCCACCACCAGTGATAGCCACGATGGAGCTCACAGAGAGGTGTCTCACTGGCAACACAGAATAAAAAGGGGTGCATCATGAGATCTCCACTAAAAGACCTCAATTGATGGTCCAGCGGTTTTGGGGTTTCTCTGAGAGCATGGCCTCCGGTCCTGATGCTGCCCTTTCCCATAAATTATAACAAAGGTCCACTCTTTGGACAGGAATGGATTGGACTTGTCAAGGCAGAGTGACCATATATTGGAAGCACTTTATGGTTCTACACATCTATATCATCTTGCTGACCTCTGGCTGGAGGAAGGGGAGTGGACGGACAGGAGGGGAAAGGAGACTGTTGGGAGGATGAGACATCTATGGAGCAGAGAGGAATAGTGTGCAGTCACCGGACAGGGAGAGCAGTGGAAGCTGCATATAGGTGGGCATGTAAATTTATACATGAATGTACATTTTCTCTCAGTCATGTTAAATAAAAAAAAAAAAAGCTGCCAAGCTGCCATCTGAGGACACAGCAAATGGTCCCAACTCAGCAGGAACGGATGCTCACCGAGGACCAAAATGACATGGGGGAAAGACAACCGAGAAGACAGAGAGACCCACAAGAGTGGGTGCCTACATCGACTTGGGACCGGAAGAACCGGATGGTGCCCGGCCACCACCAGTGATAGCCACGATGGAGCTCACAGAGAGGTGTCTCACTGACAACACAGAATAAAAAGGGGTGCATCATGAGATCTCCACTAAAAGACCTCAATTGATGGTCCAGCAGTTTTGGGGTTCCTCTGAGAGCATGGCCCCTGGTCCTGATGCTGCCCTTTCCCATAATTTATAACAAAGGTCCACTCTTTGGACAGGAATGGATTGGACTTGGCATTGTAGAGTGACCATATATTGGAAGCACTTTGTGGTTCCACACATCTACAGGATATCATCTTGTTGACCTCTGGCTGGAGGAAGGGGAGTGGACGGAGAGGAGGGGAAAGGAGGCTGTTGGGAGGATGAGACAGGTATGGAGCAGAGAGGAATAGTGTGCAGTCACCGGACAGGGAGAGCAGTGGAAGCTGCATATAGGTGGGCATGTAAATTTATACATGAATGTACATTTTCTCAGTCATGTTAAATAAAAAAAAAAAGCTGCCAAGCTGCCATCCGAGGACACAGCAAATGGTCCCAACTCAGCAGGAACGGATGCTCACCGAGGACCAAAATGACATGGGGGAAAGACAACCGAGAAGACAGAGAGACCCACAAGAGTGGGTGCCTACATCGACTTGGGACCGGAAGAACCGGATGGTGCCCGGCCACCACCAGTGATAGCCACGATGGAGCTCACAGAGAGGAGTCTCACTGGCAACACAGAATAAAAAGGGGTGCATCATGAGATCTCCACTAAAAGACCTCAATTGATGGTCCAGCGGTTTTGAGGTTCCTCTGAGAGCATGGCCCCCGGTCCTGATGCTGCCCTTTCCCATAAATTATAACAAAGGTCCACTCTTTGGACAGGAATGGATTGGACTTGGCATTGTAGAGTGACCATATATTGGAAGCACTTTGTGGTTCCACACATCTACAGGATATCATCTTGCTGACCTCTGGCTGGAGGAAGGGGAGTGGACGGAGAGGAGGGGAAAGGAGGCTGTTGGAAGGATGAGACAGGTATGGAGCAGAGAGGAATAGTGTGCAGTCACCGGACAGGGAGAACAGTGGAAGCTGCATATAGGTGGGTATGTAAATTTATACATTTTCACTCAGTTATGTTAAATAAAAAAAAAAAATCATGAAAGTAACAGAAGCCCCACATAGCCATGACTGAAACCACACAGAGAGAGCAGGAAGTGTAAGGAGCATTTTTCATCTGAAGATGCAGCACTTGATGTGAGCCAGGCTCTGAAGAAACAGAAAGGATTCCAATAGAAGAAGCTGGAGGCTTTCCAATCAGAGATGCCACCAAGAGTCAAGAACACATGGGACTTATTCTTGGCACAGCTGGGCTGAGGTCGAGGATCTGAGTAAGGAAGTAGGTGAATATAAAGCTGGTAACAGACGCTAAGGGCAAACTACAAAGAACCTTCAACCACAAACTGGTCATTTCTATGTAACTTACTCCCAAACTGTGAGCCGCTCAAACAACAGGCAGGTTTGCAAAGAGTCTGAGTTAGAAAGTTTAATCTGGCCGTAAAGTACACTAGTGAAACTACAAACCCTCAAAACTCACTTTCTAGTGAAACTACAAACCCTCAAAACTCACTTTCTGTCAATAAAAAATACTTACAAATAATTAATCAAGAACTAGCTTCTCCACTTGGAATTGGTAAGACCAAGCTTTCCTGGCTTCCCAGTGCTGTACTTCACTCAACAGACAATCAAAAGGCTAGTCTATACTTCCTCTGCATCTTTGCAACAATTGAACAGTAAACAGTCAATGGGCCATGAGCATGGTCCCATCCACCTGCACTGCAACATCCAGCAGGTGCTTCAAAATTAAAATAACCTCACGGTCATTTATATCCCTTGGAAAACAACCTGAGTATTTGCTGTAAACTAAATGCCATCACAGGAAAGTAAGTGTCTAAAGGCAGAGCCACTGCGGGAACAGAGCCCAGAGAAGCCAGTGCTCCTCTGGCTGAGACCAGTGCTGCCTGGTGGCTAGAAAGTCCTCTGCCATTGCACCTAGCTTGCACTGCACCCCAGCAGCAAGGCTGGGTAGCACATGATGTGCACACCTGCCGAGTCCCCTCAGGAGTCTGCCCTGTTCATAAAGCTGAACCGTGTTCCCATAGCACACATTCTAACATCCTAGGCAGGGAAGCAGCACAAAACTCCTTACGAGGAAACTACACCCATGTTACGCTGGCCACAGCAGACTGATGCAGAGCCACCAGAGTGAGGCCCCAGCTTACATTCAGCAATGTTGCAATTTTACCACAGGCAGAGTGCTGTGGAGGAAACAGCTAAAAATACTTAAAATACCATCACTCTGCCAGGGGTCATCCTAGCTCCACACTGCCTCACCTGTGTCCCTTCCTCCTCCCAGAGCTCAGGTGTCCTGCTGGGCTAGACTGCCCAGGAGTCACCTCTTGGGCCTGGGACTTCTACTAACCAAGGAGTAGTACAGGAGGAAGTTTGTGATAACTTTTCATGTGTTTTTCTTGACTAGAAAATGAGTACCAACAGAGAAGGGAAAATGCGCATTTGTTTTGCCCATTCCAGCAGGGAACATTATTCGCACAAAACAAACTTTTTTTTTTTTAAATTATAACTGAGTGAAAATGTACATTCCCATATAAATTTACACGCCCACCTATATGCAGCTTCCACTGCTCTCCCTGCCCGGTGACAGCATACTATTCCTCCTTGCTCCATACCACGTCTCTTTCTCCCAACAGTCTCCTTTACCCTCGTCTCCACCCACTCCCCTCACTCCAACCAGAGGTCAGCAAGATGATATCTAAAGATGCATAGAACCATAAAGTGCATCCAATATATGGTCACTCTGCATCGCCAAGTCCAATACATTCCTGTCCAAAGAGTGGATCTTCGTCATGATTTATGGGCAAGGGCAGCATCAGTGTGAGGGGCCATGCTCCCAGGGGAACCCTGAAACTGCTGGACCATCAACTGAGGTCTTTTAGTGGAGATCTCAGGAAGCACCCCTTTCTATTCTTGTGTTACCAGTGAGACTTAACTTAGTGAACTCCATCGCAGCTATCACTGGTGGTGGCCAGGTACCACCTGGTTCTTCTGGTCCCAAGTCTATGCAGGCACCCACTCATGTGGGTCTATCTTCTGGGTTGTCTTTACTCCATGTCATTTTGGTCCTCGGTGAGCATCGTTCCTGCTGAGTTGGGACCATTTGCTGTGTCCTCGGATGGCAGCTTGGCAGCTTTTAAGACCCCAGACGCCACTCACCAATGTGGGGTGCAGAGAGTCCTCTTAGCAAAATGCTAGTTGTGCCAATTGGCCTCGATTTCGCCTGAGAGCATGGTCCCCTGCCCCCTGCCCCAGCTACTCTGTCCTTGCAATACTGGGTTAAGATGGAAGGAGTATTCAAGATATGCTGAAGTCCACTTAATATTGTTCTTGCTTCTAATGTGTGCTATCACCGATTTCACCCAACCAGATTTGTACCAACTACCTAATCTAAACCCTCCCCCCTGCACCTTTCCTTCCTTCCCTCTCTTACAGCTGTCAAAGAGTCCTTTCTTCTATACATAAGTCTGTTTCTGAGATCTTATCGTAGGGGTCTCATTTACAGTATTTGTCCTTTTGTCGCTGACTACTTTCACTCAACATGTCTTCCAGTTGAAACCACGTTATGAGATGTTTCCTGGAATCATCATTATTCTTTATCATTGCATAGTGCTCCATTGAGTATATATACCATAGTTTATACAAAATACATATTTGCTGAACAAAGAAATTAATGTCCAATTTCTTATCATTAGGTATTTATCTGGTCCTTATCCATTAACACCTGGTCCTGAGTTTTGATTTTCTTCAACACTAAACCAGTCTTCTGTTACTCTCTGATACACTCAGGATCTTTCAACTTAAAAATATCCCCATGACCCACCACCACTCCATCCTGTAAAACAGTCAATGAATACTACCACAAAACCAAATGCGTTGCTGCACAATCAATTCCAACTCACAGCAACCCTAAAGAATGGAGTAGAACTGCTTCACAAGGACTCCAAACAGTGGCTGGCAGATTCCATCTGCCGACCTTGTGGTCAGCAGTGGAGCACCTACAAGTACTACAAGACTCAGTTAACTACTCAAATTATAGCTTGGTCCCAGCCTTCCAAACATAAAGTTCACCAATTTGCTGGTGGGTAGGACAGAATGCATAGGACGGTGCTTCATTTTCCTCACAGGTAAATGTCTTTATATTGGCCTGAGGGCTTTTCTTTCTTCTCTTCACCAACAGCTCCTAGAAATGTGAACTGAATAGACTTACCATGACGTTCCCCACTGTAACCCTCAGTTCCTATGAAAGAAAAGGCCAGACCCAGGGAAAGGAGCTCTTCCTTGACTCTACTGATAATAAAACTAGAATTTGAGGTAGGCTCCAGTGGTGGTATACAGGCTAGAAACTCCGGTGGCATTACGATTAAGAGCTATGACTGCTAACCAAAAAGGTGGCAGTTCGAATCCATGACGTGATCCTTGGAAACTCTATGGGACAATTCTACTCTGTCCTACAGAGTCGCTATGAGTCAGCAATGGCTTTGTTTTGTTTTGGGCCACCTGGGTGGTTCTCCCATCTAGAAGGATCTTAACATGCACAATGGCGCCAGGTGAGGTCAATTACCAAATGACAACTGTGGAAGTAGCCTGAAGGCAAAGAAATCATACACGTGAGACATAACGTGAAAGAGACTAAAAACAGAAAACTTTCCAATTAACACAGACAGCTAGCCCCATTCATAATCATAAAAATAAAAAGCAAAGGAAGACAGATGCTCCATCATGTCATGTATAAGCACCTGCTGTGTAAGGGTGGACCATACTGACAAATGTCAAGGTGCCGAGCAGGTGTCACCACAAGCACTTGCAGACAGTGGTGACAGGACAGACCAGTGTAGGCTCTTCTCTCCAGGAAGCAGTCTGATAACCTGTGTGAATACTCACAAAGAACAAAAGTCTTTACCTAACAATTCTATTTCCAGGAATGTATCCTAAGCTACTAAGACAAGTAAATAAATCAGGCTTACTTATTATAGGGCTATTTACAATACTAAAAAATTCAAACAGTATAAACACTCTCAAGGGATTAGGTAAATAAATTATGGTAAACCCAAACAATGGAGCAGCCATCAAATGTGATCATGTCCATACATTTATTTTCTGAACACAGCACGTAAAAGAGCAGGATGCATTAGATGTTCCTATTTATGCAAAGTTGTATCTCCACATATCTGCACGTACGGAAGCAATCACCATGTGATGGGTTTTTCCACTGATTTTCGTTTTCTTCTTTATGTGTTTATGCAGCATTTAGCTTTTTCAACAAACCTGTTACCTTTACAAGTGAAAGAAACCAATAGGGATGTTTTCATTTTGTTGCTGGTGGATGTCATCAAGTCAATTCTGACTCACGGCAACTCCATGAGTACAGAGCAGAAATGCTCCACAGGGTTTTTCAAGCTGTGATCTTTTGCAGTAGATCACCCGACCTGTCTTCCAAAGTGCTCAAGTGGGTTCAAACTGCCAATCTTTCAGCTAGGAGTCGAGCGTTTAACTATTTGTGCCACCCAGGGACTCGAGTTTTCATTCTGATAAAAATAATCAAAGGTTCTGGTTTCAATTCGAAGACATTATTCTGAGTGAAATCAGTCAGCGGTAAAAGGACAAATATTTATGAGATCCCTGCTACATGGACTTAAAAACAGACATGTACAGAAGAAAAGACTCTCTGACAGCTACAAGGTGGGGGAGGGAGGGTTGGTTACCGATTAAATAGTTGATAGAAATGTGGTTAGCTGAAAGCAGTGACAGCACACAGTAGAAGGCAGATCAACTTTACTGGACTTTACCATAAACTGAAAGCTCTTCTAATCTCAATCCAATATTGCAAGGATGGAGAAGCAGGGGCAGAAGTCCAGGGATCATGCTCTCGAGGCCAACTGGCATAACTAGCCTATTGCTAAGAAAAGTCTTCTGTACCCCATACTGTTAAGTGGTTTCCAAGGTCTTAAAAGCGATCAATCTGCCATCTGAGGTACACCAAATAGTGTCAACTCAGCAGGAACAGATGATCACCAAGAACAACAAAGACACGAGGGAAACAGAGCCCAGGAGACACGACGACCTATGTGACCCATGTGAATGGGAGACTGTATCAACATGTGACCAGAAGAACCACATGGTGCCCTGCCACCACCACAAAGAGCCATAATGGGGCTCACATTGTAGAATCCCTGTAGCAACATGAGAAAAAAAGGGTTGCAGCTCAAAAACTCCACTAAAAGACCACAGGTGATGGTCCAAATGCCAGGAGGATCCCCTGGGAGCATTGCCCCTAGACCTGCTGCTGCCCCTGACCAGAAAACACTACTGAGGTCAACTCTTTGGACAAAAGTGGACTGGACTTTGGGACATAATGTGACCATACAGTATGTGTACTTTATGTTTCTAGCATTTATAAGATGCTGTCCTATTGGTCTCTTTCTAGATGGGAGAGAAGAGGATGGAGAATAGGGGACAGGAGTTTGTTAAGAGGATACTACAAATACAGAATGAAAAAGAAGAGTATGCTGTCACCAGGCAAGGAGGGCAGAAGCAGCCACAGATAGGCAGGCACGCAAAATTGATTTGAAATGTATGCTTTCACCTGATCACAATAATAAATAATCAAAGGTTCTCACAATTTTTAGCTGAGTAGACTACATTGAATACTGTTGTTGTTAGGTGCTGTTGAGTCAGTTCCAACTCATAGTGACCCTATGTACAACAGAACAAAACACTGCCCAGTCCAGCACATCCCTGCAGTTGTTGTTAGTGAACATCAGTGTGCTAAAAAAAGATTTAACTCCTAAGTCCAAGGATCAAAATGGAAGCATAATCCTCTGTCTCCACAAGGGATGCCTGGGAAGTGGTCACTTATTCACTGACGCAAGGCCACCTACTCAACACCAGACCAATAAGCTAAGAAGGCTGTGGGAAGCCAAAATGGAAGCACCAATCACCACAATGCATTGATTTGTTTTTACTAGAAAGCACTGCACCAAACTTTTCTACAAGTTACTCAATCTCTTCTGGGATTCAATTTATTACCAAAAAAAAACAAGGTGATAATGATTTCTCATAGGGTTTCTATGAATGTTAAATGAGCTATGTACCTGGTGCATACAGCAAATGCTCAATAAATACAAACTACCAGAAATCACCTCACACACATGTGAAAGCTGGACAATGAACAAAACGCACAAAAAAGAACTGACGTCTTTGAATTACACTGTTGGCAAGGAATACTGACTGTAACATGGACTATCAGAAGAACATATAAATCTTTTTAGAAGAAGTACAATTAGAATGTTCCTTAGAAGCAAAGATGGCAAGGCTTTGTTTCACTTATTTTGGATATGCCACCAGAAATGGCCATTCCCTGGAGAAGGACATTATGTTTGGTAGAAGATCAGCAAAAAGACTAAGATGGACTGACATACTGGCTGCAACACTTGGCTTGGGTATAACAGTGATTATGAAGATGCACAGGACCAGGCAGTGTTTCACTGCATTATATGCAGGGACACCATGAGTCAGAACTAACTTGATAGCACCTAACCACAACTATAAATAATCTAGTTCCCTACCTCAAAACAGGTAAGAAAGACTGAATCTGAAAAAATGTTGGATGTGGCTATGAGGAAATCTATTAGCCTAGCAAACAATAAGCTTCCTATAAAGAAGAAACACAATTTTAAAAAAAAGGAAGAAAAAGAAAAATTAAGAACTGAATTAAGTCAGGCTGCCTGAAGTCATTTTGTACTAAAGCAAAACACTCAAATACTTCAAGAACCTACGGGTTATCATTGTATTAAACATACCCTTAACAGTTTCTGTGAGCTGTGTGCCAAATTTTGTGCCAAGCATTCTACATAGATTATCTAATTTTTACAAAAATTCTACATAGGTATAATTACTAACCACATAGTACACAGCCCAATACGATAATTAAAGTCATAATAAAGAAAAACAGCTCATCTTTGTACAATACTGTCTAGGAAAGAAACTAAGAAAATGTAACGTTTTTATAAAGAATCTTGCCCAAAATGAGCAAAATTAAATGTTGCTACCGAAGCTCATCTGCAATGTGCAGAGACAGAGGCACCCCTGCACGTCCCTACTCTAACTCCTCTGAACCCTGCACACCACTGAGTCTTGCACCCTTCTCAACATTCCTCCCTGTTAAGCCTGTCATCTCCTCCATGATAATTCAGTTTCCTCTCCTTCACCTCACCTCAGAGATGACTCACACCACAAGCTGAAAGACTGCAGAGGCTAAATGTATACTCTCGTTTGCAGGTCCCACACCTCATCCTGGAGACAGCAGGGCTGAAGGCATCTATACCAGAAGCAAACATGAAATGACACCCTGTCTCCTATTTTTAATGGCAGGCCTGTTAGTGTCTAGTCATGCCCTCCAGACTGACCAGATAATGACTTCACCCAGTCCCACATCTTGATCCCACAGGCAGAGACTGGCTACCCCTAGGGGCAGGGCAGACACCATTCATAGTCTTACCTTCCCTTTCAGTGTCTGCAAGGCATCCAGGTAGGCTGCCAGCATGGGCAAACTCAAGGTCTCTACTAGAGTGGTGTGCAGCCACTGGATCAGCTTGGTGTCCCAGCTCACGCTTGCCAGAGCCTGCCGTACTCTCCTTGCACACTTGTCCACAGCTACACGGCGCAGCACTGGCTCATTGCAAGCCTGAAAGATGTTAAGTGGAACTGATAAAATACAAAGGCTACCTTGCTCACCAAGGGGAGGGTAGTAAGGCTCAAATTTGGAAGAACCCACCCTGGACTGATGGCTAGCATCTTACCCCTTCGTTAGCCAAGCGGGCAAGCCGGTCAGACTGCAAGGCTTTGAGGATCTTGTTGAATAGCTTGTTCTGGGCCATTGTCCATCCAGTCCTAGAAGGGAAACTCCAAGGAATTAGTCACACCCTGGGTATATCTTAAATATGTACATCACATCAAGAACATGCCATACTTTTTGTTCCTATTATGAAAGAAAATAATTTCTAAGTAGCTTAGTCTAAAAACCATTGTGCTAAACAGGTAAGATTCTGGTCTCAGTTCTACCAATGAATCACCTCATTGTTGTTGTTGCTGTTGTCAGTGCTGATTCACAGTGAGCCTGCATACAATAGTGTGAAGCATGGCCTAGTCCTGTATCATCATCACCATCATTATTATGGGTCAGCCCACTGTTGTAGCCCGTGTCAATCTATCTTGTTAAGGGTTTTCCCTTTTTCCTGACCAAGCATTATGTCCTTCAGGACTGGCCCCTCCTGACAGAATGTCCAAAGTACATGAGACAAAGTGTCACACTATCATTTTCAAGGAGTATTCTGGCTGTATTATTTCCAAAACAGATCTGTTCATTCTTTTGGCAGTCTATGATATATTTAATACTCTTCCTGATACCATACGTTAAAGGCATCAATTCTTCTTCAGTCTTCCTTATTCAGTGTCTAGCTTTTGCATGCATATGAGATGACTGGAAATTCCATGGCTTAGGTCAGATGCACCTTAGTCATCAAAGTGACATCTTTGCTTTTTAACATCTGAAATACATTGTATCATTCCTTGACCTCTACTTCCATGGGTGTTGACTATGTGTCCAAATAAAATGAAATTAGACAACTTCAATCTTTATTCCATTTATCATGATTCTCCTTGTCGGTCTATCTGTGAGGCATTTTTTGTTGAGGTATAATCTATAGAGAAGGCTGCCATCTTTAATTTTGATCAGTTCTTCAACTGCTCTTCACTCTCAGCAAACAAGATTGTATCACAGGTTGTTAAGTCTTCCTCCTGTCCTCATGCCACACTCTTCTTCATATAGCCCAGCTTCTTGGGTTATTTGCTCAGCACACAGATTAAATAAGTCTGGTAAAAGAATACTGTCTTCATGCACACCTTTCTGATTTTAAACCATGCAGTATCCCCTTGTTCTGTTCAAATGACTGTCCCTTGCTCTATACATAGGTTCCCCATGAACACAAGTGTTCGAGAATTCCCACTCTTAACAATATTATCCATAATTTGTTATGATTCACATGATCAAATGCCTTTGTACAGTCAACAAAACACAGGTAAACATCTTCCTGGCATTATCTGTTTTCAGCCAAGATCCATCTGTCATTATAAATGACACCCCCTGTTCTACATCCTCTTCTGAATCCGGCTTGAATTTCTGGCAACTCTCTCTTGATGTACTGTTCCAACATTTTTTTTAATTATCTTCAACAAAATTTTATTTGTATATAATATTAATGATATTGTTTGATAACTTCTGCATTCAGGTGGCCAACTTTCTTTGGAATGGGCACAAATATGGATCTCTTCCACTTGGTTTGCCAGGTAGCTGTCTTCCAAATTTCTTGCATAGACAACTGAGCAATGTATCCATTTGTTGAAACATCTCAGTTGGTATTCAGTCAGTTCCTGGAGCCTTGTTTCTCGCCAGTGCCTTTGAGGAAGCTTGGACTTCTTCCTTCAGTACCATTGGTTCTTCGTGATATGCTAGTTCCTGAAATGGCTGAATGTCGACCCACACTTTCTGTAAAGTGACTCTGTATATTCCTTCTCTCTTCTTTTGATGTTTTCTCCAGCATTCAAAATTCTCCCCATAGAATCCTTCAATACTGCAACTGGAGGCTGGAATTTTTTCTTCAGTTTTTTCACCTTGAAAAGTACCACTGAAGACTTCATTTTTCACTGGTCTTGATGTGCTGTAGTGTAAATATTAATATAAATGTATGCTCAGCCCTTCAGAGAACTAGCAGTTACTTATTTACCAAACAGCTAAAATAATCCCAGTAATAAACGTATGGTACCACTGCACTGACATTTGAATTCAAGAATACTTTTATACTTCACACAAAAAGGCAGAGAAAATCAGCAAGTACTTTTAACATACTAAAAGATCAGGCTAGGGCAAGAGGACTAATTAAACTAGCTTTAGGAACAAAAATACAACAGATATAACCAATGAGGTAGCTACCCTCCCATTCCCAATACTCGACCTAACATTCCCTTTCCTATAGATTTTTTGCAATTCTTTTTGTTTACCATACAATTAGCAAATTTATTTTTGAATGGCTTTTTCCATAAAAGTTAACATTTTCTATTATCTGAGATGTAACACTGATCTACACACTCCTATACTGCTACCATATTGACAGCTGCTAACCAAAAAGTCAGTAGTCTGAACTGACAGGCTGCTCTGTGAGAGAAGAATGTGGTAGTCTGCTTCCAAAAAGATTTACAGCCCTGGAAACCCTACAGGCCAGTTCTACTTTGCCCTATAGGGTTGCTATGAGTCAGAATTGATGGCAATGGGATTGTTAGCTTCCAACTCCACTGTTAACTCTTTGCAATTAAAATCCTGTTCTATTGCTCTTAAACTCATTTTGTCACACCCAGCACAGGAGTCTAGTACTTATTTAATCAACCCCTATCTTCATTACCGATGGTGTAACTTTGCCCAGTAATTTTCCTAAAGATACTCAGAGAAAAGCAAAAGAACAACAGGAGACAATCAATTTCTGTTTACCAACCTTCCCTGAACAATTCTGATACGTAACTTCTTTTTTAGTTTAAGTGATGCTAGCCCCAGCTGGGAACCTGGAATGAAATCAAGGCAGCATTCTAAAACACCAAGCAAGACTGAGACAACCAGCCAGCCAACTGGAAAAAGAAAACTCAACCCCTATGCATCAGTCTTCACTCCAAATAAATCTCAAACCGAATAAAAGGTTAAGTCAGTAAAACCACTATATCTCCACGAAGAAAAAAAAAAGTGGTTTAAAAAGATACATTCTGGAATGAGTAAGGCCTTTCTAAGGATTACCTAAAACCTAGAAGCAATAAAATGAAAAGAGATAAACTACATAAAAACTTCAGTGAAGGAAAAAAGAAAAGAAATCATCAGAAAGTAGACACAGTGGGAAAAAAGTAACTATTTCATTAAAACAGAAAAAGGTTCTAGAAAACCAACAAGAAAAAGAAAAAAAACAATCAAAAAACACTGGGCAAAGAACATGAAAAGGCAGTTCATAAACATACTATAAACAGCAAGCCCCACTACAAAATTAAACAAGTCAAAGTTAAAATGATATCTTTCACTTATCAAATGGACAAAAATTAACAAACTTAATAATACCCTGGGTTCTGAGCATTAAAAAACAGATCACTTCATAGTCTGTTAACAACATGCGTCAGGAAAACTTTTGGGGAAGTCAACCTGACAAAAATCGAAAGACCGAAGTCAGATCATGCCATTCCTCTGGGCCCTCTGTTGGCTCACATTTCAATCAGTTGAGCCAACAGTCCTTTCCATGGACTGTTTCCAATCTCATCATGCACGGCTGCTGCCTCACAGACTCTGTACATCTAGCACGCTCCTGCCCATGCAGTCTCTGGAAATAACACCCAACTCCCCATTTCCCACAGGATGTCACCTTCCACTGAGGCTGTCTCTGATTCAGCCCTATCATCTTAAACCGCAATACCCCACTGCAGCTCCTGGATTCTCTAGTCCCTCTCCAGCAGATCACCATCTCACATTCTATCCATCTTACCATTTGATCTGTCTCCCATGCTAGAATGTGAAGGGCAAGGAGGCAGGAACATTTGTTCCTTTCGTTTAAGTGCTATATCCCAAGTACGTAGAACAGTGCCTGGCACATTACTAGGGACTCAACAGATACTTGCTAAACAAACAAATGGATGAATTACGTGCCTATTACACTCTAAGTTCTATCAACAATTGGGTCCAGATTCAAACCCTCACAATGCATGCCATACTCAGCACACAAGTATTAGCAGCTGAGAGATACTGAAGCATGAAGATTTGGGTTAAACAGAAATTGAGTCTTTACACCACACCAGGGTGATCCAGCTGCAGTGGAGCTGCCTACGACTATCTCCACTTCTCTAACTTTAGAACGGACTAGCAACATTTCCCTCATTACCCCTTCACCACAAGATATCCTAATTGTGACAGATCATTTCTCTAAGAATACCAATAACACAGCTAAGGAAGTAGTAGGAGAGCGTGCATACAGAGGACAAATCGCCCTTTATTATTCACTTTGTTCAACCATCTCCATGTCTCTGGAAAGAGCAATTAGACTCTAAAAAGGAGGAAAATAATGGTCCAACTTTTCCTTCTGTAAAATAAGATCTCTACCTACCACATGTCTGGCTTTTTACAATTTACCACAATTACATAGGTAAGCCTAGGAACCTTAACTAGGAATCAGAAGTGCAGGACTCTATTCCAGCTCTGCAATAAACAGCTGGCTGTGTGCCCAGAATCATCTTCTCCTATTAAAAAAACATACGGGCTAGACAGTCTCTCAGGTTTCTGCCATACAAAAACCACTCAGTGGCTTCTGGGGTCTTAAAAGCTAGCAAGCAACCATCTAAGTCGCATCAGTTGGCCCCAATGCACCTGGAGCAGAGGTGAATGAAAGACATCAAAGACAAGAGGAAAATATGGGCCTACGAGACATAAAGTGCCATATGATCCAGCAACTACATCAGCATGAAACCAAAAGAACTAGATGGTGCTGGCCACCACCAATGACTGTCCTGACAGGGACCACAATGTAAAGTCCCTGACATAGTGGGATAAAAATGGGTGTGCAGAACTAGAATTCTATTAATAAAGACTGGACTTGATAAGCTGTCAGACTGAAGGATCGCTGGAGGACACAGCTCCCGGACTCTGTTGGCCCAGAGCTGGAGCCAGTACCAAGGCTATCTCTTACGACAGAGATGGGACTGGATTATCAGATATGGAGTGGTGCTGGCAAAGGGTGTCCTTCTTGGCTTAAATATATACATGAGGCTGTCTGAGCAGCTCTTGTCTAGGGGCAAGAGAGCATGGTAGAGGGGGACATAAGTTGGTTTAATGGATACAGGGGATGCAGGGTGGATGAGTGTGCAGTTGTGGGGAGGGAAGAATGGTTAGTTGCATAGCAGTGCTGGGGGGGTTTGTATGGCTGATAGACTGTGGGCTTCCATTCAAAGTGCAAGTAAGATATTTTTTTAAAAAGTCACTCAGTGAAGATATGCTCTAACTGAGGAGTCTGTGGGTGGTGCAAACAGTTAACACAACTGGCTGCTAGCTGAGAGGCTGGTGGTCCAAGCTTACCCAGAGGCAACTCAGAAGAATGCCCTGGTGATCTACTTCCAAAAAATCAGCTACTGAAAACCCGGTGGAGCTCACTTCTACCTGGAAACACATGCGGTCACCATGAGTCAGAACTGACATAACAGCAACGACTTTTATGATTACTGAAAGGAGTAATTGTTATTGTAATGATAGCAACTGAAGTCCATGAAAAGTTATTGTAATGATAGCAACTGAAGTCCATGATTATGGAAACTGAAGGAAGCCACTCTTCCTCAGAAGCTCCTTTCATCTTCGGCTGCTGTCCTTACTAAATCTCTTCTTAGCCTCCAAAGTCTCCCAGTCTGCTGTAACCCCTTTGTAAGGGTACTAGAAGCAGTCAGAGGTTTTTTGGGATTGTCCTTTTTCTTATTTCTACCTAGTTATCTTGGTTTAATCTTGCTACTTCATCACAAGTTTTTTTTTCTGATGTCATATTCACAGAAATGGTAGACTTAGGAAGCCGGAGTGGAAGCTTCAACTCACTCACTGTTTGGACTCAGAGTATCTTGGGACCAGGATCTAGTAAGGCTTGTGGGGGCCATCAGCTCCAACCCACTAGTTCTTAATCTCCTCCTTCTTTTTGACACTGTAAAATGTACAGCACTCGCACTAGTAGCACCCTCATCCCAGGGTGGCTTGCAGATGTAGTGGCGGTGACAGTAGACAAACAGTACTCACAAGTGGTTTGAAAAAGCTCTCTGGAGCTATGTGGACCAACACATTTCCATATTAATATACCTCTTTTGTTTTTAAGAACTGATGACATTTTGCCATGTTAGTAGACATTTCCATTGTCTCTTTTATTGCTATTATAAACAGTTGCAATGACTATCCCTTCTTGCCCCCCCATACACACACAATAGACATACACATCTATTTGTATCTTTACACATTCATGCACGCATTTCTGTAGAAAAAGTCTGATGTAAAAATGAAAGATCAAAAGCTATCTGTGTTAAAAATTTCTATTTTCCAGATCTGTGAAAATACTATGCACAGCGAACAAACATCTTTAAAGTAGTACTATATTTCAGCCTTACTCCATCAACAGTTTTTTTATAATAACGAGGCTGTTAAGCAACAAACATAATTCCCAGGTTCAACAACTGCTTGAGTTTTCTCAAAACCTATTGATCACATTGTAAACTTTAATTCCAAAATGAGAAAATGAGGTATTATTTATCTATAAGGCAAGAACTGTATTTCTAAGATTATCCAGTTCTTTGTTATGTGACAGGATGTTTCCCTATTTGTTTTTCTTACTCTTTATATATTCTGATACTCAAAATGATGGGAGGAAGGAAAATGACTATATAACCAATAGGACAGACAGAGTAAGGAAGCTATTTAGAAATTACTATCATATACCAATGAGAGCAGAAATCAAAGTGCAAAACCACAGAGAGTCTCAAATCCCAGAAAAAGTTATCACAAAGTGATTCCAAGAATTGAAACAAGTTCTCTATATTTTGTCCGCTTTGTGGGAGGCTGGAAAATTAAGGGTGCAGAAAAAAAAAGATCTAACCCAAGATTAAGATAAACAGTACCCCAAAGATATAATTAAGGAAAAACATAAAAACAGGAGACAGAATTTTAAATGCAAGTCTAAACAGTCAAATAGCTGATGGGAACTGTGGTGAGTCAACTGCCTCTTCCCACCTAAACCTATTCAATTTTCATGAACACAAAAACGTCTTTTCTTCATTTTTTAGATGAGATCAGATAATCCTAATGTTTTTTATGCTCTGAATGAACCTCAACGGTACTCTGATCTCTGGCCCATCCTATTCAAAGCAGCCAGATTTTTACACTGGTCCTAGAAGAGTATTGTGTTTTCAAAGGTACTCATTTTTCCACTGATACTGCTTCAAGAGAACTAAAATTCAATATTAAAATGTCTAAAGGATTTTTTTTAAAAACTTAGAATTTGGAAGAGACAAATAACAACAAAGAGACTAAATACACCACAATTTTCTCTTTTCAGATTATAGAAATTCTTTGTCTAACGTCTAGTACTGAATAGGAAAGAGAGCCAGAAAGAATGAGACAGGGAGGAAGGAAAACAAGGATTTGAGACTTAGAATTCAACTATCTGACCTCAGATTTATAGATAGGTAAATACAATGTTGAGAGACATAATTACAGAAAGTTCAGAAAAGAATAATTTTCAGAGGGGCTGGAATTCAGAAGTTCTAATTTCTAAGATAAGATGGTCTATTCTAAAACATTGGCTTCTTTTACTAAAATGTTGGAAATTTCCTAAAATCTACTTGAAGAATGCTGAGAAGCAGCATGTCAGGAATAGTTTATTAAATGTCTTTCAAAAGCTGCGTATCTAATAAATGTTGGCTTTTGACAAACATCTGGGTAAAAATAAACAAAACTGGTCCAATTTCTTCCGCATTTCATTACCATGACTGCAAATTCAGATCATTTTCAAATATTATCTGAGTTGCATGACAGTGGCACACAGACAAAACATGATCTAGACCAAGAGTCAGCAAACTTTTTCTACAGAGGGCCAGGTAGTAAATATTTACAGTTTGGGGGTCATGTGGTCTCCATCATAACTATTTAACTTTGCAGTTACAGCACAAAAGCAGCCACAGACAACACACAAATGAATGGGTATTACTGTGTTCCAACAAAACTTTATTTATGGACACTAAAGTGTGAATTTCATGTATCATGAAATAGTCTCCTTTTAATTTTTTTGCAACCA
Organism: Heterohyrax brucei; assembly: GCA_028571685.1. Taxonomy (NCBI): domain Eukaryota; kingdom Metazoa; phylum Chordata; class Mammalia; order Hyracoidea; family Procaviidae; genus Heterohyrax; species Heterohyrax brucei. Next base: position 27,976,712 of record CM053162.1, read on the forward strand.
CTTAAAAATGTAAAAACCTTTCTTAGTTTTCAGGCCACACAAAAACAAGCAAGGGGTGGGATGTGGCCCATGGGTCATAGTTTGCCAACCCTTGACATACACAAGTACTAAACCAGGTAGAGAGAGAAATTTAAACTGTTTCATGAAACAACAACTACTGCTAAAGAAAGTCATGTTAGGGGGCAGGGTGGCAGCATTAACGTTCTCTACCCACAAAGTTATCTGAAGACAGCTTCTACTGAAATAATTCAAGAGGGGGAAAAAAAAGCCCTAACAAAGGAAATTAAATTTCTGATCTCACAGATAGAGACCAGTAAGCTCCCTGCGAAAAGTACAGATTTCTAGGGAGCTGTCCTATACAACATGGAGTTCTTGATGTGGGACCCTGTAATTTTACATGATTTTATACAGTAAGAAAGGAAGCAACAATTAAACAATCAAGTCAACGGACAAACGGCAACCAGATGATTTTAATTAAAGCAGATGGAATGACAAGCGCCAAATAGACCATGGCCCTAGAATCTGGCACAAAGTCATAAATCGATGACGCCTGAAACTGAAGCTGTAAGTATCATCAAATAATGAAATTAGCTATGTGCAAAAGTGACCTACCTGAATAGATGGTTTGTAAGCCTGTTGCTAATGAGAGAAGGACGCCTCCAAAATCTCATCAGACACGAAAACACATATAATCTGAGATAAACTGAGCTCTAATTAATCGTATCAATCTGTGGCAAAGTCAGAACAGAAGGATGGAGGTCCGCATGGAGACTGGAGAAAGACAAGTCAAAGATAAGAATCTGTCAGTGTTTCTCTGCAGGACTGGGCAGTTGACGGGGTGCTCTGGCCCACCCTGTGAACTCATCCTGTCTGGAGGAAAAACAGGTACAACCAAGTGCTGACGGATGGTGCCTCTCACATGGATCTTCCACTCACATATCCCCTTCTGGAACAGAAGGAACTCCGACACTTACTGCAGACAATGGGATGGACCATCCCAGTGTTCTTGCTTGCTTTGCAGTTACATCTCTCCTTATAAATTAAGAAAACTGGTATTCTTACGTATTATTAAGCCTCTGATGACTTTGATAAGCATGTACAAATAGTCTCTAAAAACTTATTGATCACAGACATAAACGAACTAATAAAAAACATCATGCAGTTTTCCCATGTTCTTCCTAAAATTGCAAATTGAGGAGAGGCAACGGGCAACATCACAAAGGTATGGATAGCCTACGATGCCACTCTGGTTAGCCACACTTACCAGGTCTTACTTTCTTTTCACTGCAAAAGGTAGAGGAGTCAAGAACACCATCTGGTCTCTGAAGTCAGGTTGCTTGGATGGAATAAATCCTACTCCATGACTTCCTAACTATTTTCTTACAATCTCTGAGCCCAGCTTCTTCATCAGTAAGATACAGATGAAAGGCAAATATCCCTCAGAGAGTTACTACTATGACAGTTAAAAGATGATGTATATGAAGCACTTAGCACAATGCCTGGCACCTAGAAAACTCTGAATAAATGGTAGTTCTTTCTTGTGACTACCACTGTGACTATTTTTTACTATAAGCTGCAACAATGGTAATAAATCCTTTTGCTGAATTCACTGACAGTGGCGATGTTTCAGTAGCTGACCTTCATTCACAGCAGTTTTCTTCTTTATCACAAGCTCTGGAGCTTCTTAGGATGCTATCTAAGCCCCAATGCAACTCAACACTCCAACCAATTTCTTCACAAGCCCTTAAACCAAGGTGCTCCTGCTTCAGCACCTACCATCTTGATCACGTGAGCATTCCTGTTCAGTATCATTCCCCACCTCCAACTAGACTCATAAATCACACCAAACACCTCAAACATTCCTAATTCTATTCCTAACTCTCTCTCTCTCTCTCTCTCTCTCTCTTTCTTCCAGTATTGTAAAACAATAGCTCTCCAATATTACGGCAAATTTACCACATACAAATTCCTTATGTAAAGATCTTAGCATTCCCCTCGACAGAGTAGGTAAAAGTTAAGTGAACTGCCATCAGGAAAATGCAAAACAAAACCATAACGAGATACCACTCACACTGCCTAAAATGGTTACAAGAAAAAAGACAAGTGTTGGCAAGGACACAGAGACACTGGAAACCTCATACATTTGGTGGTGGGCATAGTCACTTTGGAAAACAATCTGGCAGTATCTCAAAATGTTAAACATAGGGTTATCGCTAAAAAAAAAAAATCCTGTTAGAATGAGTTGATTCCAACTCATCATTACCCTACAGGACAGAGTACAACTGTCCCAAAGGATTCCTAAGAAGCAGCTAGTGGATTCCAACTACTTTTCGGTTAACAGCCAAATGCTTATCCATACAATCCAGTAGTTCTACTCCTACGTATGCATATCCAAGAAAAAAATGAACATTCACAAGCCTATTCAGCAGTATTTACACTGCTGGTTAGAAACAATTCAAGTGCCCACCAACTGATACAGAGATAAACAAAACAGTAAAACCTGCAATGACCGCAACTTGTATAAGGCAGAAGCCTGTCAGAGACAGAAAACTCATATGGTTTCCACTAATAGTAAGAGATTGGTAAGGATGCACCCTGCCAAAGATGTAAAACTTGCAAGGCCTAGAAAAACAAGGCAGTCCTGTGAATTCCAGCTCTCACTGTACACCCATAAAATGGAGTATTATTTGACAATAAAAAGGAATGAAGCAGGAACATATGCTACAACACAGACGGACCTTTAAAACATTATGCTAAGTGATGAAACTAATCACAAAAGGTTACCTATGATTCCATTTATAAGAAACATCCAGAATAGGTAAATACATGACAGGAAAGAGACTAGTGGTTGCCTACGGCTGGAGGTGTCTTATCAGAAATGGGGAGTGACTGATAATGGGTACAGATTTTCTTTGGGGGGGTGATGAAAATGTTATCAAATTGATTGTAATGATAACTGTACAACTCAGCAAATATACTACAAACCATTTAACTACACGTCAGATGGGTAAACTATATGCCATATGACTATAAACCTGTTAGGCAAATAAACAAACGTTTGCCAAATGCAGAACAAAAAAATGACCTGGGGAGAAAGCTGAATTTCCTGTGGGCAGCGGTCAGCACTGGACACAACTAACCAACAACTAATGAAAACAAACTTAAATATCCTCTCAAAACCATAGCTTCTAAATCTATTTTCTTAAAACTACGCAAGTAAATATCTGTTAGCTTTTCAGGTGACTCCAAAACATTTTCACTACCCTAGGTTACAGAGCACAAAAACAGAACATCTTACAAATGTACACACATTTAAAGTTTATTTTCCTGGCACCTGAGTGACCCCTCTATAGTAACTTACACTACATAAATGACAGAGCTAATCACACCTATCAAATTTAAGCCACTTATTTAGTCAACAAACATTTCTTATATGCCTACTATGTGCCAGGCAGTGTCCTAGGTGTCAGGGATACAAAGATGGTGAGACACAAGCCCTGCTCTCAAGGAGCTCACAAAACAGCAAGCTGAAAGACAGGAGAACATTCTGACTTGCATGGCTACCAACAAAATAACCTCTATATAAATATGCCCAAATGACAATGATGATGGAAAAACCATTATAAGACACTGACTATTATCTTCAACCAGTTCTCATAAGTAGCCTACCTGTTCACATGCTCCTCCCAGTCCTCCGGTGGGGGAGGGGCATCAGCATCGGTTCTGGCGAAGATGACATGCCGTTCACACTCGTTCATCACACTACGTGCCTTCTGATTGTCATAGAGTGGCACAGGAGTCGATGTGACTGTCTCTACATCTATTGGGACGTCTGATTCACTGTGAACAGGTGAGGAAATAAGACCAGTCTACATACACTTCACACAACACAGGTGTTTATTGATCACTGGATTGTCAAAAAATATCTTCTTAATATCACTGGCTTTAGATTCTGCACAAACACATTATATCCATGAGACTATCTTGATACAAAGCCACTTTTCCTACATTTGCCTAGATCTATACTCTGACAAGCTGTCATGTGAGGGTCTAAACCAGTCAAAGAAAATATACCAGAAATCTATTTTTCAAAAACACATACAGAATTGCCAAAAGCAGAGTTGACTGTCTAGACCTGTGCTGTCCAATATAGTAGCTATAATTCAAATAAGTGACTATTTAAATATAAATTTAAATTGATACAAATTAAAACTTAAAATTTAGTTCCTCAGTCACAACAGTCACATTTCCAGTGTGCAATAACCACACATGGCTATTGGCTACTGCACCGAACAGCACAGAGACAGAACATTTTCACCACTGCAAGGGTCTGTTGGATGGCACTAGTCTGGAGTTTTAAAATATTCACACAAGTTTAACTGTAAGCTTGTAAAAGCCTATGACTGTCTAAGGCAGATCACATGGAATCCAGACAATAGCTATTCAACTCATTTTGCAAGAAGCTTACAACAAAAACATACACATGGACATCTGAAGGATTTTTCATACTTATAAAGATGTCAGTGAAATCCCAGTACTATGTGACTCCTTCTCCACGTCATGGTACAGCACCAACTGTGTCATTCTTCCCCAAAATACTATTCCAAATTGGTGTATGGCTGCCTACTAGACATCACTTTAATTTTCTTACCTCAATGATCTTACTGCAACCATTCCCAATGACTGGAATAATTATATCATTATGAAATGAAGTGAAATAATGTGGTGGTGAAATAATGTGGTAGGCTACGTACTCTGAAATGTATGCCTGATAGAGAACACCTGACTTCACCATCCCAAACTTTTCCTCCCTCAGTCTTCCTCAACCCATAACTCCACCACTCACCCACCAGCTCAAATTGGAAATCTGAGTCATCTTAATTTCAACTTTCCTCTTAACCTGGCCCCTCCCAATTTACCACAGCTGGCCCTGCCGGCTCTGTCCAGAATATTTATCTCAAGGCCTTTCTTTTTTCTCCACCTGCACTGTTCCCACCACAGTCCAAAGTATCATAATCCCTGACCTGGACCACTTCAATGGCCTCTTGTCTGATCATCTGAACTCTATTTGTGTACTCCTATAATCTACTTAACAAAAATCCAAAATGATGTTTTAAAGACATACGTTGGACCTCCAGTGTAAAATCCTTCAACGTTTTCTTACCACTTGGAATCAAATTCCTGCATGAGGTAGCTCTGTCAGCTCCTCCCCTACCTCCCACTTATACCCCACTACAACCCTATTAAAACTATACTGGCCTTCCTAGAACATTCCAAACTCTCCCTCTTAGGACCTCTCCACTGAGACTAATCTTATTTCCAAAAAGTAAGTGCCCAAGTACCAGAATACCAAGTCCACATAATCTCACCTTAAGGAAAATGTCATGAGATACACAGAATTTCAGTATCGGCTAAGAGAAAAAAATTGCAAATTTTGTCTAAATGGGCTTTTCAATTATGCCCTAGGCGAGAGACATCATGATTATGCTAGATTATTAAAGGACCCAGTGCCCTGCAAAACAAAAACAAACATAATGCAGCCTTAACTGAGAAATAAAATAAAAATCACTCTTACACATGATTAATACACACACACAATGTCTGTGTATTAAGGTTACATGAAGGGAGGGGTCTAAAGAAGCAGAATATACGACCTCTAGCCTTCAACAAAACTAAGGCCTGTGGCTTAAGAAAAACTTAAACACCAGGTCAGATTAAACAAAAACTTACAACTCTCCTTCCAAAAACTTATATAGTCTTAAGGACACGATTCAGTCATCAGAGCAGAACATATCTTTATCCATAACATATCAGAACTCCTCGAAGCTCAAAAAGATTTGCCAAGTAAGTTTATTTAGACCAAAATTATACTATATCAAGTAGGAGAATTGTGAAAATTCCTTACCCTGTTATGTAGGACAGCTGAAAATATAATTAGACCTAAGAAAGGTTTAGATTAACCCATAGGCAGCATTTTGTTAACAGGCTACTAAGAGAAAAGACAATGTCTTGGGGACTTTCTCCTCATCTTTTGTATGTGAAGTCAAGACAAGCAAAATGCATTACCCTAAAGAGGCCGCTGGTGCCACTGTGGGGGCCAATCAGAGTGCTGGACTAAAAGGAGAAGGGGTCCCCATGGCAATCCTGTAATTGAGCTCAGTTTTCTTCTTCACCAGTTAAATAATCTTCTCAATCCTTTCTTTCCATACAAGTCTACCATCTAAATGGAATTAGTTTTCTATTTTCCCCTGAACATCTTACGTTCCTAACCGTTCTCTAAAATGCATACCATCAGGGAAACTATATCCCTTGTATGCGGATGCCCACATTTAGGTTAGGTTTGACATCCTTCTGATGCTCAACAGAGATGCCTGAATTAAACACCCTAATCTCCCACACAATCTCCCCATGTCCTCCCTGAGAAAATCCTCTCTAATCCCCACCACTGGATGACTGCTCAATCACGGCACCACCCCTCCAGAGAGAAGTCCAAACTCACATCGTACTTTCGTGCTGCCTCCGGGGTGTAACAAATAGCATGCGGGTGGGGCGGGCACTGCTGGCATCTGGGTGGGCACTCCATGGCTTGGCATAGCTATGATCTAGGAAAACCAAGTCTAGCTCCCTTTCATGCACTGAAAGCTGGAAGAGCAGCGAGGTGCCCATGCGGCGTGCAGAAGTCTGGAAGTCTCTCTCTCCACCCCGGTGGGCCATGTCAGTGAAGGTACTGCAATTCAGGGCATGGGTATTTGCATGCTAAGTCACCTGTGGTAAAAAGTTACAGTTTAAGTCAATTCAAATACTCTACATTTCTCCCAACCTAAAACATCAAACGCATTTCTTACTTTTGTGACATTCTACAGAGCCCTGACAGCACAGTGGTTAAAGTATATGGCTGCTAACCAAAACATAGGCAGTTCCTACCCACTAGTCACTCCACGGAAGAAAAGCTATGGCAGGCTGCTTCTGTAAACATTACAGCCCCAAAAGCTCTATGGCATTGGTTCTACTCGGCCCCATAGGGCCACTGTAAGCCGAAAACCACTCAAGGGCAGTAGGTTTGGTTTAGGTTTACTAGTCATAATTGAGTATCCATCACACAGCAGACCGGTGCCCACAGAAGGGAGGGCTCCTGAGATCTCACCCCACCTATATAAAACACTTCAGCCAGTGAGCTCCTCCACACTCAGTCTCCACACAACTTGCTAACTGGAAGGCTGAGTAACTCCACCGTGTTTGGCCACATCCCTCTTTTGCTTCATCATGGGTGGGAAAGGTTTTCAAACAAACAACAGAAATATTAATTCTTCGGAAGCCAAGGGCCCTACACTGCCAGGGGTGAGCCCCTCATGGGCGTCTAGGATTCTAATCCCAGCAAGGGATCCAGTTCCTCGGCAGCTCCTGTGTTACCTTAAACAAAAGTTCGAGAACTACTTCATAATGTCAAAACTTTTTAAAATATAAAAACGACAGTTGCCTCCAAAAGGGTGTAAAATACTGAAATCACGCTAAGACCTTGCCCCGTATCACGGGCCTGAGGTAGTACCGTCAGACGGCCTAGTAGTCTTGGGACCCCTAGTACTCCCGGTACCCCGAGGTATTCCTAGTACTCTGGTACTCAGTACTCCTGGCACAGTCTGAACCTCCAAAGGGCCCCTCTACGAGACAGTGGTAGATACAGTAACTGCGGCACGGTTACCGACAGTTCGCGACGATGAGGACCCGCCTGGACCCGCCTCCCTCCCCACCGGCCCGGTTCGGCGCCCGCGTCATCGGCTCAAGCGCGGCCCCCAGCCCAACACCCCGTCAAGCCTCTGCCACCTGGACCTGGTTCCAATCCATGACCCCCGCCTTGAGCCCCGCAGGACCCAAGAGACCACCGCCCACGCCCCCCAGGGGCAGCCGCCCCGCCGGGGCCGACCCTTCGCTCACCCACTGCCGCCAAGCCTCGCGCTCGGCCCGGGCCAAACCCTACCGCGCGTGCGCGCTACCGCTTCCACGCCCCGGTGCCCGGGGCGCCGCGTAAAATACGGAAGCGGATCATTGCCTGGGAGGAGAAGGGCGGCGAGTGGGAAAAACCGGAAAGAAACTAATGCTGGCAGCAAAGCCTTTTAAAGGGTAACATTTTTTTTGGTAATGCTTTGCTTTTTCACGAATGGAATGGACCCTGAATCATTCTTTGTTCGCAGTTTTTTATTATTCGGAAAAAGGTGGTCCCTATTGCAAGCAGACCACCAAAATAAAACAAACTGTTGCCATGGAGTTCATTCCAACTCATACTGACCGTATAGGACAGAGTTGAATAGCACGGTACGGTTTCCAAGCAGTGGCTGGTGAATTCAAACTGCCCACCTTTTGGTTAGCGGCTGTAGCTCTTAACCAGTGCACCACAGGAATCCCATATTCAACGAAATACATCACAAACACCAGACATATAGGTCCCGTGGCCCAGGAAATGATCACAAACTGTCGGGGAGGTGAGCACTTTATAAAAGAGGCCATTAGGATGCTAACTAATGCACACGGGCCATATGGGTCCCATGTTCCACGAAACGCATCACATACTTGGTATATCCTTACCATGACCCAGAAAGTACACTACAGTTTTCACTCTAAAAATAACTCATTTATGTGAATATTTCCAAATGTTTTCTTAGTTATCTAGCTGTGCTGTAACAAAAATACCATAAGTGAGTGGCTTTAACAAAAAGGAATTTATTCTCTCCTAGTGTAGTAGGCTAGAAGCCCAAATTCACGGTGTCGGCTCCACGGGAACGCTTTCTCTATCTGTCAGGTCTGGAAGAAGGCCTTTTTCATCAGACTTCCTCTGGTCAGAGAACTTCTCAGTAAACGGACCCCAGCTCCCAAAGATCCTCTCTGCTCCTGGTTCTTCTTGCTTGGTAGCATTTGAAGTTCCTCTCCTCTCTGCTCCACTTCTCTCTTTTATATCTCAAATGAGCTTGACTCAAAATAAAACCTTGTCTTGTAGATTATGCCTCATTAACATAACTGCTTCTAAGCCTACTTCATTAACATCATAGAGGTTAGGATTTGTAACACATAGAATAATTACATCAGATCACAAAATACAGGAACCACTTAATACTTAAAATCATGGTCTAACCAAGTTGACACTTTTTTTTATTGTGCTTTAAGTGAAAGTTTATAATTTGACGTGTCATACAAAAACTTACACACACATTGTTATGTGACCCTCTTAGTCTCTCACAACTCCACTCCTCACCATGCCTACTGCTGTAAGGAAAAGTGTGAAGTGATGAAAGTGATGAAAGCATGAAGAACAGTGAACCAGCCTTGGCTTCGGATATGAGAAAGGTGGGCCTGTGAAGATTAAATTGAAGCTGAAGTGAGGCAACCTTCCTTGTATCCTTAAAGAATATAGCCCAAGACTTAGGGAAGGCTTCATTCCCTGACTGATGATTGACTGACTGATTGATTGATGATTGACTTACAGCAAGATACCAAGGCCAGAAATACTGTTCAAATGAGACAACATGGTGGGATGCACAAGAAGATCTTCAAGAGATGGGCAACAAAGACAAAGGCCATGAGGCGAAAGGGAGTGTAATAACATTAAAGAAAAAGACAGAGAAGTGTAGCTGAAAAGCAGTGATCAGCAAGTGAAGAGAGGTGAACTTGGAGGGTCATGCAGGCCAGAGCCTGCAGGGCTCTAGGGGTCCTCTTAAGAATCTCGGAACTTGTCACAAGCTGCTTTGTGGTGTTAACCTTCCTATGTCTGTGTTTCTGTACAGACCCTCCAAGTCAGGGACTTTAACCTCCTTTGTACCCTCTAGAGAACATAGTTCCAAAGCTAAGAAATCCATTGCTTTCCAGTCAATTTTAACTTATAGCAACCCTATAGGGCAGAGTAGAACTGTCCCATAGCATTTCCAAAGAGTGGCTGGTGGATTTGCACCACTGATCTTTTGGTTAGCTGCCAAGCTCTTGGCCACTGTGCCACCATAGGCTTCTCTGTGTTGTTACTTTTCCTGTGTCGGCTTCGACGGCACTTGGCTTGGCTGGGTGCTTCATATAGAGATCCTCAAGTTGGGGACTTACTTTAACCTTCTTTGTATCCTTAGAAAACATAGTTTAACACTTAAAGAAGGCTTCCTTCCCTGATTGATGATTGACTGATTGAAGAAAGGATGTATGGATGATTGACTGAGAGCCGGACACCAAGTCAAGAGATACAGTTCAAGATGAAGAGAAAGTCTTTACCACCTTGGACCCACCAGGATGGCTAAAATTTAAAAAAAAAAAAGATAATAAATGTTGGAAGGGATATGAAGAGATAGGAATCCTCATCCATTGCTGGTGGGATTGTAAAATAGTGTAGCGACTTTGGAAAATAGTTTGGCAGTTCCTCGAGGAGTTAAACAACATGCCCAGCAATTTTACTCCTAGAATATACCAAGAAAATCAAAAGCACTTGCCCATACAAAGGTGTGCACATGAGTGTTCAGAGGTATGTTGCTCACACAAGCTGAAAAATGGAAACAACCCAAATAAGTGTGCACCAACCAATGAATGGATAACCACAATCTAGTACATTCAGACAATGGGTTTATGCAGCAATAAAAAGCAAGGAAGTACTGTTACATACCACAACACAGAG